>JAOEGL010000002.1:163325599-173325599 GCA_034509955.1 Urosaurus nigricauda
CTTTCCTAGACTTCAGTCCACGTCCTCAGATGTATTTGGATATTTAATAATAATAATAATAATAAAGTATAGAGATCTTGTAGCCCCTTTGAGTCTCACTGAAAGAAAGAAATTGGCAGCATTAGCTTTTCTAGACTTAAGTCCACTTCCTCAGATGCATTTGGATATAATAATGATGATGATGAGGCAGAGAGATCTTGTGGCCCCTTTGACCCTCATTGAAAGAAAGAATTGGGCAGCATGAGCTTTCCTAGACTTAACTACTTCATCAGATGCATTCCTAAATACATCTGAGGAAGTAGACGGAAGCCTAGGAAGGGTCATACTGCACATTTAAAGCATCCCACAAATAAAGCTAAAATGGCGAGTAAATGTGTGAATGATTATTACATGCAATTATGCAAATAAAGTGATATCGGAAATGTATTGTCGCTGAAATCCGAAAGTAAAAAGATGTGTATTAATGCTTCTTTGTGACTACTTTAAAGGTGGGTTTTGTGCAACGTCATGTGAAATTTCATGTAATTGTGCAATTTTCCCAATATATTCACAGGATAAACTCCCAATCTCCTTGTAATGAACTCCAGTGAGTCTCAAAGGTGCTACAAGATCTCCTCACATATTGATGCTACAGACTAACGCGGCTATATCTTTAAATTATATATATCATCGGTGCATCTGTAGCTCAGCTATGAAGAAACTGGATAAGATCTCCAGTGTAAATATGTATTACTGAATATCAAATGCATCTGAGGAAGTAGACTTTTAGTCTAGGAAAGCTCCTGCTGCCAACTTCTTTCTTTCAGTGAGTCTCAAAGGTGCTGCAAGATCTCTCTACATACTGATTCTACAGACTAACACAGCTGTATCTTTGAATTCTACCAAAGTTAGGATTGATCTTGCCATACTATTTATGATTTCTATACCAAAGGCAGGGAAACCAGCCAAACTGAAGGATCTGTGGATTGGAAGAAGAGGGGGAGCAGTTGGGTGTCTCCTTGTTGCTGTCAGAGATGTGTTAGTGTGGGATCTTGTAGCACCTTTGAGACAGTGGGAGAGAAGCTGGAGCAGAAGCTTTGATAGGTTTGGTCTAGAAGTCTAGGAAAAGCAGGCCTGATCTAGACTGGCAAAAAGAAGTGTGTTCATGGCTGCATGAAAGTCTAGCCTTTAGATGAGAAAAAGGGAAAGTGTGCCATGAAAACACTTTTTTTGCATTTTAGGGGAGAAGAAGCGCCTTTAAAAAGGTGCTGGTTTTCCCAGCTTCTTTTTTAAAAACTGCAGAACAGTGCAGCTCCATCTAAAGGCTGTGGTGCAGCTGCTAAGCATTAAGGAAAAGGCAACTTCATGTTACACTTTCCTGCCCATCTAGAAAGCCCCATAGTCTTTGAGGAGATAAAGTACAGCAACTCTGTGAGGAAGCAGACCAAGTCTATGAGTAAGCAGACTAAGTAGACCACATCTACGAGGAAGCAGACCAAGAAGATCACGTCTACAAGGAAGCAGACCAAGTCTACACAGAAGTAGACCAAGTCCACAAGGAAGCAGACAAGGAGATTATCAAGATGGGAAAATCGGGAGGTGGGGGGGGGGAGAGGCATACTTCTGGCAAAGTAGTATGATTGCACTGAAGATTTTCAGATGACATTATGCTCATCCAGGACTTATCCAGGAATACTCCAGCAACAAACCATACCCAGGACTTCCCTGTGAATGGTGTGTGTTGCTGGAGCATTCCTGGATCTTCATGGCTTAAGTCCTGCATAAACACAATGTGTTTGAAAATCTTCAGCGCAATCACATTACTTTGCTGGGAGTATACCTTTTACTCCTGGCTTTTTCCCTTGTCTGATCATCTCCTATGTCTACGAGGAAGCAGACCAAGTCTATGAAGAAGCAGACCACATCTACAAGGAAGCAGACTCCCAGCAAAGTAGTGTGATCGTGCTGAAGATTTTCAAATACGTTGTGCCATGAAGATCCAGGAATGCTCCAGCAACAAACCATTCACAGGGAAGTCCTGGGTATGGTTTGTTGCTGGAGTATTCCTGGATCTTCACACGATAAGTCCTGGGTGAGCACAATGCCATCGGAAAATCTTCAATGCAATCACACTACTTTGCCAGGAGTATGCCTTTCCCCCCCCCCACCTCCCGACTAAAATACCAGTAGCAACAGATCTGAGATTGTGTGAAAGAAGTTGCAGCATTAGCTTTGGTAGATTTGGACCCAGTCCCTGAGAAATTGGACCCAGTCCATGAGAAAGCAGATCAAATCCACGAGGAAGCGGGCCAAGTCCATGAGGAAGCAGGCCAGGTCTGCAAAGGGATCTTGTAGTACCTTTGACACTAACTGTGCAAAAGAGGTCGTAGCATAAGCTTTCGTAGACTTGGCCTATGCACTGGTGCACATATCTGAGGAAGTAGGCTAAATCTACCAAAGCTTATGCTACAACTTCTTTCACATCGGAGTTTATCACATAAAGGAGATTGGGAGTTTATCCCATGAATATCCTGGAAAAATCATGTAATTACACAAAACAATTTCACATGACGTTGCACAAAACCCGCCATTAAAGTGGTCACAAAGAAGCATTAATGCACATCTTTTTACTTTAGGGATTTCAGCAACAATGCATTTCTGATATCGCTCTATTTGCGATTGTGTGTGATAATCATTCGTGCAATTACTTGCCATTTTTGCTTTATTTTCAGGATGGTTTAAATGAGCTTTAATCTCTCTTTAATGCCAAAATTAGCCTCAGTGTGATAAACTCCTATAGTTTCAGATCTGTTGCTGTTTTAGTCTGTTACAGTACAAATAGGGAGTTTTCAAGGGCTCTCAGCAACTAACAAGTTACTTAGCAGCTTTCTGTGGACTCCAGCCCATTCCCTCAGACACACTCAGTTTGCATGCAGTAGGCTAAATCCAAGTGCCAGACCCAACTAGAGCAGACTGATTAGATCTGATGTTGTTGGTAACAGCCTTCAAGTTGACTTTGAGCTATGGTGACCTTATGAATGGGCACCTCCAAACCTCCCTACATTCAACTGCCCTGGCCAGGTCTTGCAGATTCAGGGCCATGGCTTCCCTAATTGAGTCTATTCATCTGGTATATGTTCTTCCTCTTTTCCTATTGCCCTACACTTTACCAAGTTTTATTATCTTTTCTAGTGAGACTTTTTCTCTCATCATATGGCCACGATCTCTCCCTGATTGGCAACAGATCATGTTGCTGAACATGATCTGTTGCTAAATGGCAAATCCACCCTTGAATAAATCCTGCTGGTTTTGAGTATAATTCTTCCCCCCATTCGCTTTCCACTCATATTCACTGAACAAAACAAAATGACCACAAATGATTTACAAGACTTTCAAAGTGGATAGTGAAGACTAGGATCTGGAAGGGCAGCTATGAATGAACTGGGGTAAGGTCCTCTCAAGTGTAAGGATGTACCACTGAATATCATAGTTAGGATTATCCATGCAATACTATTTATGATTTCTATACTGTATATGGTTGTGACAGTTGGACAGTAAAGAAAGCTTACAAGAGGGAAATCAACTTGTTTGAAATGTGGTGAATGTTTGAAATATGGAGAACGCTGGCATGGAAGAGAGTGAAGTATATATATATATATATACACAAATCAAAATCAAATCAAGCTCAGGAGACAAAATGACCAAACAGGATGTCATCCTTTAGACATCATGAGACAACATAACTCATTATAAGTGGAAGTAGGAAAGGAGGAAGGCCAACTATAACAGGATATTAAAAAAAACAATTATGCTTTAAATCTCTCTCTCTCTCTCTCTCTATACGCACACACACATAAACACACGCACACACAGTTGGCCCTCCACATTTGCAGCTTTGACTTTTGCAGCTTTGATTATTTGCGGATTTCACTAATATGTTCTCTCTAGGAATCTGTAAGTCCCCCAGCATAACTTTGCCAGAGGATGACCATTTGTAGGTCCGCAAGCATGATTCAGTAGTCAACATCTGGCAGATGTTGACCATAGAGTTGGTCTGGAGAACCTAGTGATCCTTAGAGAGGTGCTTTCCTCAAGTTTAAAAAAAAATATTTGTGGTTTTTCCACTGAGCCAAACCATGGCGTTTTCTTGGCAAGTTTCCTAACCCCAGAGAATGTGGAAGGCCTACGGTATATATATTTAACAGCCATACAAATCATTTATTACATTTGACTCATACACTGCCTCAAAAGTTCCATGTATCCAATGAGTGTTAATACAAGACTTGATTGCAGGACTCTTCTGCCTGTGCTGTTCAGTATTTCTGCAATAATAGGTTCAATCTTAAAGCCCTAAATAATAAAAAAGCAAAATAAAAGCAAATGGAGTATAGAAATTACACAAAGATTTTATGCATTTATTCCCCCTTAAATACACAATTGAAAATATGTGTGTATGCGCTTTTAAGTCTGCTTATAGCAATGGCATGAATTCCATAGTGTTTTCTTAGGTGAGGTATCCTCAGAGGTGTTTTTGCAAGTTCTTTCCTCTGGAATATAGCCTACAGGTCCAGATAGGTATTCATTAGCAGTCTCCCACCAAGTGCTATCCAGAGCTGACGCTGCTTAGCTTCCACACTCGGACAGGATGTTGTGCCTTTAGGATATTTAGACCACAACTAAAAATACAAGCACCTTATTCAAGGTGATAATGGCCTATTCCTCAGCCCTGGCAACTACAGCTCTTCTCCAACTCTCCCTCTCTAAGTACAGTCCTTTCCTTAGGATTTCCTTATCCCCTGAGCCAAACCAATATGCACAGGGGTTTTGTTGTTATTCTGTGTCTTCAAGTCATTTCGGACTTAAGGCGAGTCCATCATGGGGCTTTCTTGGCAAGTTTTTCTTCAGAAGAGGATTTCCATTGTCATTCTCTGAGGTTGAGAGAGTGTGACTTGCAGAATGCACCCCATGGGTTTACATGTCTGAGCTGGGATTTGAACCATGTCTTCCAGATTCGTAGTTAAACACTCAAACCACTATGCCATGGTGGGTCACACAGGGGGTTACATATACACAAAGGATTTCCAAAAGAAAAGAGAACAAAATAAATTACAGTGGTAAGGTATTTTCATAAAGCCTGTGTGGATGATCTAGGAAATTGCCTTGTACCAAGATCAGTACTGTCAATGCTAACTGTTTTCCAGAATATTCAATTAATTATTTCCCTATCCTACCTGCCAGGAGATGCATCTAAGGCTGGATCTACACTACAGAATCAATGCAGTTTCATACCACTTTACCATGGCTCAATGCTATTCTGGCAATTCTGGGATTTGTAGTTTTGAGAGATATTTAACCTCCTCTGTCAGAGCGCTGTGGTGCCACAACAAACTATAAACCTCAGGATTACATAAAACGGAGCCATGATACTTAAAGTAGTGTCAAACTAAATAAATAAAATAAATAAATAAATAAATAAATAAAACTGCATTAATTCTGCAGTGTGGCAGCAGCCTAAGATCTTCTATACTGTATATGAAGCTGGTGTGCTGACCTGCGCTAAGCTGTCAAATAATTGGTTAAATAGCAGTTTCAGCTATATATGTTCCCTATACCATTTTCTACAAATCATCATGCAGTTTTGAATGTCATAAAATCCCTGTCAGTCTCACCTCTGACTTCCCCAATCCAGTCAGCTTGCTTCACTTTTGGAAAACAAATGGATTCATACTGTTGTCCAGGTAAATTAATTAAGATAACAAGGCCACTGGTTGGGGAAAAATCAGCTTTAGATTTGAACCTATAGCCTTTAGATATGTAAATCTTCTAAGTGTATAAATAAAAGCTTTTCCCTCATCTAAGCCTATGCTTAAATGCCTGCTTGGAGAAGAATCCTTGTCTCAACCAGGCTCCAAGAAGCAAATATTAATAACGTACACCTACACACTAACATATACCTGACTAACACTGTCAACATTTTCATTAACAACTGAATCCATTATGATAAACTGCGTTTGCTCTGGTGCAGCTGGTTTTGAAACATCATACTGCAATTCAGCGAAGACCTTCATTTGCATATGCTGCATGGTGATTATGAATATTTAAATACTTCCATCTTGTTGAATTTCAGGCTCATTTGCATACATTGGCATACTATTAATATACAGGAATACATCCAGTAAAATGGAGCACATTAATTTTAACTCATCTCCAAATATCAGCAGAAATCTTTCTGAAACACTGCTAGATTTTTCTTCTTTAGTAAATGGCTTTGGGCAGAGAAAGGAGGAAGAATTATGCTCAAATTAATAGCTCAAGGAAATGAAGCTTTCTCTCTCTCTCTCTCTCTCTCTCTCACACACACACACACACACACACACAATCTGATTGCAATCTAACACTTTCTATAGCAATTCTTCACGGCTCTCATTATTCCTTTGCTGACAAATCTGTACTCCAACTTACATACTATCTCTTTCTGTTCTCCATAACTGAAATTATATTCCTCATAGTCAAAACCATCCTTTTGTATAAATTTCTATAATGTCTTTCTTTGACATGTGTCATTCTTTATAGACATAATGTTTCCATCCGTAATACCTTGATGCTTATTTTCAAATGCTCTGAACACTTTTACCGGTACATACAGGCACATGCATATTAGCTCCTGGAATCAAAGCTAAATTTGAATTAGAGTTGCTATTGTTCAAATGTCTTAATAATTCTAAATATATGCAAAATCCCAGATGAAAAGATTGATAAATACCATGCAGCTAAATGCTCCTGAATGAAAAGATAACGTGGGGGAAATATGGGTACATATAAGTAAATTTGGATATTAGAACTCTACATGTCAAAATGCCATCTCTCAAAACAAAACAAAAGAGTAACTATGATGGTCCCCATCTGCAGAGACTGTTGCACTGTTCTGTTCTTTAAAAACAACAAAAGATGTCCCATAATTTGAGAAAAGATGGAAGAAACATGGAGAATGCATAAAAGCACAACCATTTGATGACACTGCCATCATATGGATGCCCCATAAAACATATGCAAACAAAGCATAGCAATTCCATCCTGTATTTCAAGTGTGCAAGCACCATTTGTGAATCAATAGCTTGTTTTACCCCCTGCATGTTAAATGACTGTATACTCCAGCTGGAAAATAAATTTAGAATCCCACTGTACAAAATGAATTGTATCTCAACCCCAAATTATATGTTCTTGAAGGTGGCACATATAAAAAAGGACATGTTTGTAACATCCTAACTCTGGTGCCAAGGACTACCTCGAAAGACCCATCCTTCCAGACCTTGTTGAAAGTTTTACTAAAGGGATCAGGAAACTCTTCACGTGTTTCAGACTACAGCTCCATGGCTACAGTCATGGCTAAAACTTATGCCATCCAAAATATCTAAATGGTGCCAACTTATTATTATTATGTGTGGTTTTTTAACCTTTTATTATTTCTTATTAACCTTTATTTATATACTTCCCTAAACATTATAGTTATTAACTTGCCTGTCTATGTTTTATTTCATTTGTTGTCCACTGAATTAGCTCATTGTATTCCACTGTTTAAAAGCCAAGGACAAATGGTCTTTCCCTTGAAGATGAACTGTACCAAAATAAATTGATGGAAAGTTGAAATATACCTCAGAACATCAATGGATATAATTGCTAGCTGTGAAATGCCAAAGGGTACCATTCAGTTTCCATGTGTGAATTTACAAAGCAATAGGTGAATGAGCAGCAAGGAAGGAACCTCAACCTCAATTATGAAGATTTTCAACTATACCAGAGTCAGAATAATTCTCGCCACAATATTTTAGGTTTCTGTGTATACTTTTCAAAACCATACAATGAAGAAAGCTGACAGGAAGAAAATCAACTCATTAGAAAGGAAATACTGGAGGAGAGTTCTGCAGATACCATGGGCTACTAAAAGGCAAATGCCTAGAGAAAATCAGGCCTGAACTCAAACAAGACACCAAGCTGACTAAACCAAATCTGTAACACTTTGGACATATCATGAGATGATGTGACTCACTGGAAAATACAGTGTGTTCGAATTTTTTGGAAAAAGGGGGAGACAGTACTATAGCCAGATTGCCTCGTTCAAGGAAGCTATGGCCTTGATTTTGCAAGACTTGAGCAGAGCAATGGATAACCAGGGCTCATGGATGCCAGTCATTCATAGGATTGCGGTAAAATGAAATTAACTAGATGGCAAATAAAAAAACAGTGACAACAGTGTGAAAGAGAAGATGCTTCCATTCCCCATTCAAATAATTAACTGAAGAGATTTTGCAGGGAGCTAAACCTTGAAAATTACAACTCAGCAACCCACATTTTTAATTGGGTATATTGAAAAAAATCAAATATTGTCCAGGTAAAAGTATCAGAAAAGGGGCTATTCCTGCTATGATGGAACAAGATGAAGGGTGGTTTTTTTAGTATAAAACTCAAATTTATCTAAAAAGCCAAAATTATGTGGGTTCTTGTCTCTATTTCCTGAGTGATCTAGCCCATGTATGGGTCCATGTGATTAGGTAGCAGTAGTTGGATATGGGAAAGCACTATTTTATGTTTCTGCCCAAAGCAACAAATAGTCCCTTGAAGCCACTGTAGGAAACTTAAATTAGTGGACAGCTTCTTAGTCATTGCTACTGGCACCAAACAAAGGGCAGTTAATAACAAACTTCCACTGTGTTAGAATTAGTTAGAGAAAATGTTTGTTCAAAAGTAGATCCTGTTGTGTTCAGTAAGTTCAAGTCACAAGGGTAGGAATAGGATTATGTTAGATATGTCCTGAAATTTATTGATGATGTACTAGAGTAGACCCATTGATTCAGTAGGGATTACTTAAATGTTGACTCTATGATAGGTTCACTTTAGGGGTGTCATAAACTGGAAATAACTGGAAGGCACACAACAACATTTTTTAAAAAAAACCACACACTGTATCTCTTTTAACTTTTGCAAGGTGCCTTGAGTTCTGGGGCTGGGGAAATGGTGGGCTATAAATATAATCATCATCATCCGTCCAGATATCCCATTATGAGGGAGTCAAAAGTCTCTATGGTACTGAGTCTGGCAATTAGATAGAGAAGCCTCTTATGTAAAAACATTGTTTAAATTTTAAAACAAGTGCATATTACAGAGACAAACATTCATTACATAACAACAACTTTTTAAAAACAATAAAACAACAACTTCACAACATGAATAATTTAAATCCATCAGAACACAGCAGTTTATTTGTATGGTCCTTGTGGGAAAACCCAAGGACCAGCATTAAGCCTGTATCATTGCCATCACCACCACCACCAATTTATTTAATTAGCACCATTGATGTATCAGAGGGCAAACACCCTCATCTCCTATGGCACAAACTTCAGCTATTCAATTCATCTTCACTCTGTCAGAGCCTTCATTTTCCCAAACATTCTATCATAATTAGTCAAACACGATTAATACACGAACAGGACAGGACAGTGAATAAATAAGTAAGCAGGGCTGCCTGCTCTGATTACATAGACCTAAGTCAACTCCATCAGATGCATGAAGTGCTTTTAATGAAGTTAAGTCTTATGCTACCAAGCGTATGCTACCACTTTCTTCCTTGCAGTCTCAAAGGTGCTACAAGATCCCCTTGCATATTGATCCAGGCTAACCCAGACATGGCTTTGAATTCTGCTCCTGTTATGTCTACTTTAGGCCTTAAGTAGTACCATTTCTTCAATTATATATGACAATTGAGAACTAAAGTTGGAATCATCCAAGTCATGGTATTCCCAATCACTATATATGGATGTGATAGCTGGACAGTGAAACAAGTGGATAAAAATAAAATAAACTCATTTGAGATGTAGTGCTGGAGATGAGTGCTGAGGATACCATGGATGGCCCATAAGACAAATAGGTCCTTGAATAGATCAAGCCTGAAATATCCCTAAAAGCAAAACAATCAAATAGAAGTTGTCATACTTTGGTCACAGTATGAGAAGGTATGACTCACTAGAAAAGACAATGCTGCTAGGAAAGGTTGATGGTAGTAGAAAGAGAAGAAGATGACTAAACTAAATCAAGGAGGTCACAGGCATGAATGCACAAGATTTAAGCAAAGCAGTGGAAGACAGTGGGTCTTGGAGATGTCTTATCCACAGGGTCACCATGAGTTGTGGTTGACTCAATGGCAGCAAGAACAAACACCCATGAATCTAATCCATATTTCATGTGCCATGTGTAGCCTGACCATAGCCATATTTACAGAAAAGTACGCTTTGCTGAATGCAGATCCAAGTAAGTGTACATAGAACTCAAGCCATAGAAACATCAAAAGCATTTTGAGAGGAAATTAATTTTTGATAACCTTGTTTAGGCATTTTCAAGGAAATCCTATTGTGATATTGTTTATAAAAACCAGCAACACTCTCCATTTTCAGTAATGAAACTTAGACTACTGCATTAAATAGCAATCACACGTTACCAAGAGGAACAATAGGCTAATACCAATCTTTAAAAAATTTAATGAAGGTTATGCTAGTGTCTGTTATTCCAAATAGAATAATCATTAATAAAGAGAGAAATACATGCTGGTTTCATTTATACAATAATACACAGAAGTACATCCTATACTCTTATATGCATTTTGAGTGTGTGTGTGTGTGCATGTGTGAAAACTAATAAAAACCTGACAACCAAGGATCACTGATGTGTATGGAAAAGATTTCTTGATCATCTTACAAGGAAATTACTCTCTCAAAGATATGTCTCTTAGGCATACCATCATCATCTAACATTCTATGGCAGCAGTTCTCAACCTGTGGGTCGCAACCCCTGGCGGGGGGGGGGGGAATGAACCTTTCACAGGGGTTGCCTAAGACCATAGGAAAACACATATTTCCGATGGTCTTAGGAACTGAGACACTGCAATTTTATGGTTGGGGGTCACCACAACATGAGGAACTGTATTAAAGGGTCGCAGCATAAGGAAGGTTGAGAACCACTGCTTTAGAATTTTCCAAAGCCTGTTCTGATCATGGTTGAAGGTCTTCTCATTGGCATAAAGCAGAATGATGCCTATGAAAGAATTTTGGTGTCCTATGTAGCCTGTTTTTGGATGCCATCTAGTGATCATCCTTTGAATCAATGATTCCCAAACTTTGATCCTCCAGATGTTTTAGACTTCTGCTCCTAGAATCCCTGAACTTCATCCAAGCTGTGTAGGGGGCTTCAGGGAGCTGAAGTTCAAAACACATGGAGGACCAAAGTTTGGGAGCCAGTGCTTTGAATCAATGAACTGATGGACCAGCTCCATTCCTTTCCTTAAAGTCCACCATTTTAATGTGGGTGAATGTCCCAAAAGGCACCAGATCCCCTCTGTACTTGGAAGCTAAGCAGGGTCAGCCCTGATTATCATTTGGTTGGCTGACCTGTCAGCTACACAGGTCTGCAAAACTGAGGGTCATAAAAACCTTTTTTTAAAAATGTATGTTGATTTTATAGGAATTCCTCATCTCCTCCTCCTCTTAATCTTTCTCTTCCTCCCCCTCCTGTTCTTCCTCCTCTCCTTCTTGCTCCTCCCTTCGTCTTTTCCTCCTCTTCCTCCTCCTCCACCTCTTCTTCCCCCTCTTCTTCCTTTCCTCCTCCTCTTCATCATTTTCTCCTTCCTCTTCCTTTACATCATCATCTCCTGGTCCTTGTACCTGGGATTGGGAGGGAGGCAACATCAAGGCATCTGGGCTTGACTGGGCTGCCTTGCTCCCTGAAGAGCAAGAGAGCATAAGAGCCAGGGCAGGAGGGCCATTGGGGGTCCAGAATGGTGAACATCCCAGCAAAGGTCAGCACCAGGATCAGCCGCCCTGAAGATATCTCTAAGCAAAGTTGGAAGAAAGACTCGGAGAAAATATCCAGACAGAAAAAGCAACACATCATTGCCAACCCAGACCTGCTAAGTTTCCATCTGGAACAAGGACCATGTGTGTAGCATCTGGAACAAGGAGCACGTCTTGTGCTCTTGGGGGAAGGAAGGAAGGAAGGAAGTTTGTGTCATCTCTGATTACCAGGGCTAGGAAGGAAAGCCTCAGCAGGATCGCTTCCTTTGGCCTCTTTTCCATGCAATTGCCTACTGTTGTGAATTCCTGGGTCCAAGCAGCCCCAAACCACACCCTGTGCTTTTCTCCTAGACCCAGTGAATCCTCTTTTATTTCCCCTAGAGTCTCCTGGGTCTCTGCACCCGCTTTCTGCTGAGCTGAATGATACCCCTTGAGATCCTCTAGTCAAGCTGCTATCACCCAGTGATTCTACAAAGAATTCTGCCTTAGCACACACTGGGACTTACTAAGGACTTATAGTTTCTTCCCTTGGTATACTAAGCAAGCAACATCCGAGCTAAGATGCGTGTATAGGAGTACAGAGCCAGCAGATGCTTTTAAAGAAAGGGATTATTCTAACTAGACAGAATAGAGTGATATAGGTATCATCCATGCAAGGCCTTCTTGCCTTGCAGGTACAGAAGCATAGTTACAAGATACTGTATGTATTTCAGGCAAGCCAAAGAGAAACATAACAAAAAGGCCTAAGCACACTAGCTATCACATTTCCTAACTTGTGCAGAGATGGGATCTGCAGTCTTTGCTTGGGGTTTTTGTAAAAGGCAAAAGATTTATGATCTGAAGAGAAACAAGGGTTTTTGGAGTTGGCAAGGGCTGGCTCCCATTGCCTAGCCCCCTTGTATCTCTTAGGCCTGCACCTTGGCACAGACCCAAACAGCTGGGCTTCCAAACAAAAAAGAAGACAAAAGACCACATGGCCTCCCAGAGGAGACTCAAGGGCAGGCCCCTGGGCCAGT
The DNA here is from genome assembly GCA_034509955.1 of Urosaurus nigricauda. Lineage (NCBI taxonomy): Eukaryota > Metazoa > Chordata > Lepidosauria > Squamata > Phrynosomatidae > Urosaurus > Urosaurus nigricauda. The sequence goes on from JAOEGL010000002.1 coordinate 163,338,432, forward strand.
GGTCAGGCCAGGCCACACAAAGGAGAGAGAGTCAGACCACATGGTCATAAAGGCCTTTTTAAACACTTCTGATGGAAGGTTCTTGAAACTCCTGGTCCTGTTCACCTGATTGGCCAGTTAGGCGTTAGATCAGCTATGACGTAAATCTTATTAGCATTTGATGTAAATTCTCATTAGTATCTACCTCCCCCCAGCCGTTATCTGAGAGAGGTCCTCAAATGACTGAGGAGCCTCAATCATTACATCTACTAACAGTTAATGTGCAAGAGCTATGCTCCATCCAATGAGCCAAAGTAGCTGATCGGAAAGTCTGTTAACACACGGCTGAGTATTCCTCATTTGACAGTGGGCTAAACAGAGCTTGGAAGCTCCATGACTTCCATTGTGATGCACTTATTGTTCTATGGTAGTTAAGGCTGTTGCAAGGTACCCAGGATGAGGCAGTTAACTGCTGATACATGTCAAGAAAAAGCAGCTAATGGCTGGTTATTTCAAGTCTTCATTATTTTAGCCTTCCTTCCGGGAAGGGAAGCATAGTTTGCGGGATTTTTGGCCTAGGGTACCAACTTGTATTCAGTGGCAGAGATATTTGTTCAAGGAATGGAGGAGGGCATTTGTTGTTCAGCGAATCTCTTTGGTCAGCCTTGGCAGGGACAATGGTATTTGATTCATTCAAGAGAGTGGGCCAATTGGTGGAAAGGAGGAAAGGCTAGTGGGAGAGAATGGATTCATGTTGGAAGATGAGAAGATCTAAAGGGAACCATCCAAGAAGATCCAGAGGGAATCATCCAAGAAGAGTCTGACTCCCAAATGTCTCAGTGCTTCCCAACTGCATTTCTATAAGGTTGAGCAGATTTGCCTGTAAGAATGGATAGACAGGTAAAAACACATTTCCACGTTTCTTTCAAACTCTCTTCCTTCTTTCTTACTGCCGCTGTGACCCATGAGTCCTTTCTTTTGGACTCATTTCTTTCAAACCAGATACCAAGTCTGGTTTGCTTGCTGGTCTGCATAATGTAAGAGATGACTCCAGTCAAGTGAAGCTGCATGAAACTCTCCTTATGGCCAGAAGGTACGAATGACTGAAGTTTGTGCACCTTCAGATTCTCCAGTTGGTTTGGCTTCATCACCAGGGACAGAACTTTGTTCCCAGAAATGTAAGTATTCCTTAATCCCAAAAGCGATGGCTGTCCAGGTGAACCCAATCCTCCAGTGAGTATTCTCTCTCATATACAGTGGTCCTCCGGCTTACGAATCCCCCGGGGTACAAAAACCCCGGGGAACGAAAGAGCCGAGGCCGCAAAAATGGCCCCGGGATCCAAAATGGAAAAACCGCGCGGCCCCTTTAAATTTGCCGTGCGGTCTGTCAACTAAAGCGGTCCCCCGGGAAACGAAAATTTCCGGGTTACGAAAAGTAATCCGGAACGGATTACTTTCGTAACCCGGGGGACCACTGTATTTATATATATATATATATATATATATAATTTTAATATTCTTAAAATATGCAATGCATAACGCACGCACACAGACACACACATATATATATTCCTAGATTCTATTACATTTTATCTAGTTATTTTATATTCCACCTCAGTGCTCCCCTTTCCCAGAGCCATTTTCATCCTTAAATTCCATCCAAAATTTCAGTTCATCTCGTGAAAGTAATCTTCCATCTTCGTTTCTCAATACTTTCTCAATGAATTTTTTCCAAATCCCATCAAGGTCATTTCTTTTCCATTGTCCTTTTTTACTTTCAGTTTGCATGTCAATTTATCATTAATTGCTAATTTCCATACCTCTTTGTACCAGTCCTCCAATTCTACATTTATTTTCATTTTCCAGCATCTTATTATAATTAATTTAGCTGCTGTAAGCAAATTTGTTACCAATTTTTTTCTTCTTTTTCCCATTTCTCTGAATTATATCATGATAACAAAACTATATTCGGTCTTTTATCTGTTTTTATATTCATAACAGTTTCTATTTCTAGTATCACTTTTCCCCAAAATTTTTTTACATATTTACACTGCCACCACATATGCATATATGACCATACTTCTTGACAACCTCTCCAACAATTTTTGAAATATTCTTATCAATATTATTTAGTCTCACTGGTGTCAAATACCATTTCTAAATCCATTTATAATAATTCTCTTTAATCCATAGCGATAAATTGTTCAAATGTCTTTGTTCCCAAATTCTATCCCATTCCTTATCACTTATTTTGCATCTTAATTCTCCTTCCCATAATCCTTTCAAAATATTTTCTCCCCCCTCCTTTATTCTCCATCAACATTTTATAAATTTTACTAATCATTCCTTTTATTCTTGTCTTCTTCCATTTCTCTTCCTTTCTGAATTACCTGTTCAAATTGTGTGTACTTTTTCCTTTCTACATTCCTTTTCCTCCAATTTTTAATCCATTGTTCTATTTGCATACAATGAAACCAAGAAATTTTATCCCCATAACTTTTATATTTTCTTTTTCTACTCTTACTTCTATTCAGTTTTTTATTCTATCTATTTTCCTTTCCTTTAATTCCATATCCAATAATCCTCACAAATCCTTTGGGAATTTCTTTTCCGTTATTATTGGTATTATCACTGAAACTTCATTAACTGTTTTTTATATTTACTCCATATCCCTAATATATTTTTCATAAGTGGGTTTTCAGTTATCTTAATTTCTTTCCTAGTAAACTCCTCCAAAATATTACATATCTCATATCTATATCTAATTCTAACCATTCTAAATTTGACACACCTAACATACCTTCTATCACATATCTCAGTGGATTAGCCTCGTAATAATCTCTCATATTGGGAAGGCCTCGGGTGAGTATTCTCCACTTCACTTCTGCTCCCAGACCTCATCCTCCAATTTTTGTGCAAACTGACAGCTGTGCATTGATGCTTCTTTTCCTCCATTTTGCAGACTTGGGTGACAACAGGTCACCTGAATATACAAGAAGCATTTAGTATACAATAAAGCTGGAAATATCTGAGCACAGCATCCCTTCGCTCACTACAAGGTGAAACAAAAGTTTTAATTCTAAAATTTCTGGAAGCCATTTGCAACCTCATTCTTCTGTTTTTGTGCACTATAAACATTGCAGAATAAATTGTTTCCATTGCAGTATATCAAGCTCCTGCAGGTGAATGAGGGGGGGTCATAGGGAAAACCCATGAATTCATGGAAACATCTCAACAGAGGTCAACTTCAAAGGAAACTATGAGAAGGTAAGTGATGTACAAGACTGAAATGCCTGAATGAAGAACATTTAAGAATAACGGACAATGTCTCAACAGAAGTTGACTTCAAGGAAACTGTCACAAGGTAAGTGTTGTGCAGAACATTTAAGAATGATTGAGGACATTTCAGCAGAAGTGATCTTGAAAGAAACCATCACAAGGACTGACGCTCCAGAATAAAAGAAAGCTGGGAATATCTGAGTGCAGCATCCCATCACTCACCACAAGGTGAAAAAAAAAGTTTTGGTTCTAAAAATTCTGGAAGCCATTTGCAACCTTACCCTTTGCTTTTCAGGCACTATAAACATTGCATAATAAACTGTTTTCTTTCCAGCGTATCAAGCTCCTGCAAATGAATGAGGAGAGGTGATTGTGAAAGCCCATGAATTCATGGAAACATCTTGACAGAAGTAAATTTCAAAGGAAACTATCACAAGGTAAGTGATGTACAAGAATGAAACTTGTGAATAAATAACATTTAAGAATGATGGACAATGTCACAATAGAAGTTAACTTCAAGGAAATTGTCACAAGGTGAGTGATTTCCAGAAATGTACCCTGTGGAGGCAGAACATTTAAAAATGAATGAAAACATCTCAGAGGAAAGCCACAAACCCAAGGACCTGGAGGAATATAGCAACAGCTTGTTTTCATGGATGAAATGCATTGAGCAAGATGTCTAGAAGAAGAGAGGAGCCTCCAAGCTTCAAAACCATAATAGTGCCTTTTAAAAACTCCCTGAGGTATTCTTACACATCTTCTTTCTTGTTTTTCCTTCCCTTTCCCTTGTAGTTACTTTTGCTTGAAAGACAGAGATAAGCTCCATCATCTATCTGTTTTTGCTTTGCAGCATCCATTCAGATCTTCAGAAGAATGCAAAGTACAGGATGAAGCAATTTCTAAGTAAAGTTGAAAGACTAGGAGAAAATAGTGAGCAAAGAAAAGTAACTACTTCATCCCCGATCCAGGCCTCTTAAGTTTCCATCTGAAACAAGAACCACATCCATAGCCCACATCTTGTGCTGCTGGGGGAAGGAAGGAAGGAAGGAAGGATAATCTCTGATTACCAGGACCAGGAAGGCAAGCCTCAGCAGGATCTCTTCATCTGGGCTCTTCTCCATGCAATCGCCTACTAACAGTTAATGTTTAAGAGAACCACTGGACCTCATCCCCTTCCCACCACCTTCCCCTTTTCCTTTTGTGTTGTCTCTTTTAGACTGTAAGCCTGAGGGCAGGGATCCGTCTAATTATAATATTGTATGTACAGCACTGCGTAAATTTACAGCGCTATATAAATAAAATCAATAAGAATAATAATAATAAGAAGAGCTATGCTCCATCCAATGAGACAAAGCAACTGATGGGAAAGTCTGTTAACACACAGGTGAGTATTCCTCCCCCAGCCCCGTTTGTTGGATTGATCCAATGCAACAGCCATGCATGATTTGTGAATTTGCCATATCTAGGAAAGATGGCAACATGGCAAAGTCAAGCAGACAACAACGTTGCATTTACCAAAACACTGCAAGACATGACTTGGTACAAGCTCAAGCCATTTGGTGGTAGTGGTTGTTCAGTTTTTAGGAGATCTCTTCTTTCCTGTGTTAACAGGACTTGGAAAGATATTCGAGGAAATACAATATTTCATAGTTGTGGATATGTTGAAGATGGAGCCCACAAACCTATGAAAAAAATGACTGGAAAATATTTGCGAGGTCTGTGAAAATTTTGCCCCCCCCCCCCCCAAAATGCATCAGACTGGTTAAGAACAATAACCATCAGCCTAGCTTTGACTGGACTTTATGCCAGTAAAAACGCATTTCCATGTTTCTTTCAAAACTGTCTTCCTCCTTATTATTTTAGTGATCACTCCCACCACAACTCCTTCCCTTTCAATTCACTTCTTCCAAACCAGCTGCAAAGTCTGGTTTGCTTGGTGGTTGGCATAACTAAAGTGTTTATCACACGAAGGTGATTGGGAGTTTATCCTGTGAATATCCCAGAAAAATCGCATAATTACTATAACGATTTCACACAAAGTCACACAAAACTTGCCATTAAAGTGGTTACAAAGAAGCTGTAATGCACATCTTTTTTACTTTTGGGATTTCAGCGACAATGCATTTCCGATATCACTTTATTTGCGCATTTGCATGTGATAATCATTTGTACAATTACTTGCCAATTCTGCATCATTTGTGGGATGCTTTAAATGCCCTTTAATCTCTCTTTAATGTTGAAATCAGCCCCAGTGTGATAAACCTATAAGAGAGGATTCCAATCAAGTGAAGCTTCATGAAACCCTCCTCATGGCTGGTAGATATGAATGGCTGAAGCTAGTCACCTATTAGAGCCACCAGTTTGGTTGGCTTCATTATAGTGAAGGAACCTTGCTTCCAAAAACATGACTATTCCTTAATCCCAAAGGCTGTCTATGTAGACTTAGTCCTCCAGGTGAGTATTCTCCACTTCACTTCTAGTCCCAGCCACCTACCTTCAGTTTTTCTGCAAACCAAAACCTGTGCATTGATGCTTCTTCACCTCTATCTTGCAGACTTGGGTGATAACAGAAAGACAGAAGCTCCAGAATACAAGAAAGCTGGGAATATCTGAGCTCAGCATCCCATCACTCACTACAAGGTGAAGAAAAGGTTTTGATACTAAAAATTCTGGAAACCATTTGCAACCTCACACTTTTCTTTTCAGGCACTATAAACATTGCATAACAAATTTTCTTCCAGCATATCTGGGTCCTGCAAGTGAATGAGGAGAGGTCATTGTGAAAGGTCATGAATTCATGTAAACATCTCAACAGAAGTCAATTTCACTTTCAAAGGAAGCTATCACAAGGTAAGTGATGTGCAAGAATGAAACCCATGAATGCATAACATTTAAGAATGACAGACAGTGTCCCAACAGAAGTCGACTTCAAGGAAACTGTTGCAAGGTGAGTGGTTTCCAGAAATGAACCCTGTGGAGGCAGAACATTTAAAAATGAATGAAAGCATCTCAGAGGAAACCCACATACCCATGGGCCTACACCCAGAGGAATATGATGACAGTTTGTTTTCATGGATAAAATGCATCAGCAAGATGTCTAGGAGAAGACAGGAGCAGCCAAGTCTCAAAAGCATAATAGTGCCTTTGAAGAAAACTGAGGCATTCCTCTACCATTTCCTTCTTGAATGTTTTTCCATACCTTTCCCTTGTAGACACATTTGCTTGAAAGACAGAGGTGAACCCCATCGTCTATCCTTTCTTTGCTTTGCAGCATCCAGTCAGATCTTCAGAAGAATGCAGAGGATGAAGACATTCCTAAGCAAAGTTATAGCTGAAGAAGGAAGACTCAGAGGAAATAGCCAGCCAGTAAAAGAAACCACATCCCCCTCCTCAATCCAGGCCTTCTAAGTTTCTATCTGGAATGAGGACCACATCTGTACCCCCTTTTTTTTGTGCTGCTGGAGGAACGAAGGGAGGAGTTCTGGTCAAGTCTGAGCCATCTGTGAGCACCAGGGCCAGGAAGGGAAGTCTTGGCAGGATCTCCAGAGAGCCCATAAAATCTCCCAGTAACAATTTTGATAATGGATGCCAGAGATCCCATAGAATCTCCCAGTAACAATTTTGGTAATGGATGAAAGAAACAAAGATGAAACACAGTGGTGAACAATAAAGTCCACCCTCAGTTCTTGCCTGCCTGACCACCTGCTTTTCCTTTAGAACAGTGGTTCTCAACCTATGGGTCGTGACCCCTTTGGGGATTGAATGGCACTTTCACACTAGCAGAAAACACATATTTCCAATGGCCTTAGGAACTGAGACACTACAATTTTATGGTTGCGGATCACCACAACATGAGGAACTATATTAAAGGGTCACAGCACTAGGAAGGTTGAGAACCATCTATGGAAATGAGATAGAATCTGTTTTTGAAGACTGTATGGAATCACTACAATCATTGCAAAGATCTAGTTGAACACTAAATTACTTTGGCTATATCTTCGGATTCTCCCAAAGTAAAAAACAACAACAACAACAACAACTTTGGCTTAAGTATTGTTCCTATGGCTTTATTGGTGGCACCCAGTTAGTGACCTATGCACACGTAAATGTGGCTTATGTTTACAGATGTCTCTTTTTTGGAGATGGGATAGGGTATTTTTCTCTAGAACCAGTGGTTACCAACCTTTGGTCCTTCAGGTGTTTTGGATTTCAGTGCCCAGAAGCTCCATCTAGTTTGGCCAAGAGACAGGAATTCTGGGAGATTAAGTTCAAAATGTCTGGAGGACCAGAGTTTGGGAATCACCTTTGTGCTTCATCCAAAACTTTCCTGCCAGAAGATTGCAAAACTCATGAAGGGTTGATGATGATGCTTACTGGTGGAGAATGAAGGAATGGGAGGGAATTGCAATGCAGACAATGAAGATGCAGGTGCTTTAGACTCCCAAGAGATGGAAAGAAATCCTTTCTTTGTACACCCTAATTTCTCCCCACCCTGCTGAGATGAGCTGCTTCTTTATTGTCTGAATTTTTTTCTTGCTCCTCTTCTCATCAGTTGGAGGTTGAAAGTTGCTGTGGTGGGGGAGAACACACAGGGGCAACAGTAGGGGTGGTGGGTTCAGGCCATACCAGATGACCCCTTAAGCGGGGGGTAACACTACTGCTCCCCAAACATTTGCCTTTTGGCAGTAATGGGCTTTGGCATTCACCTGGATCCCTTTAAAACACTGCAGATCAGTGGAAGAAATGCTATGAGTGGAGGAAAAAGAAGAGGGCCCTGGTATGTTATGGGAGAAGGTCAACAAGTGGAGGGATGATACCATGAGTTACCATACCAAGTGAAACCAACCGTAGTGACTGATATAAAGGATGTGATTCCCCCCCCCCCCAAAAAAAAATTATTCCTGCAAGGGGAACAAATAATTTATTCAATTTTCTCTCAAAGATGCAAGAACATCTTTGAAAAGGGTAACTTTTTCAAAGATGTTATCATAGTAGCAAAAATTTCTTCTACCTTCCATTTTTTTGTCTTTCATGCTTACTGTATATACTCATGTATAAGCCTAGACATTTTAGTCAAAAAAGTGACCCCCAAACCTGAGTTGACTTATCTATGGGTCAATGTAAGTTTTGTACTTTAATTCTCATCCAAAAAGTAACCATTCTTTACTGAAAGGCAAGAGTGTAATATGTCCTGGAAGAACTGACCCTTGTCTACTTTCTCATCCCTCCAGCCTTTAGGATGAGCACAATTATGCCTACTGGGGTTTTGCACGTTCTTTGGCATTACTTTGCTTTGCTTCATCCTTTAAATCCTTTGTTATGTACCCCTAAATATTACCCCCAACTTATCCATAGGTCATATCAAAATCCATAATTTTGGCCCCAAAACTTGCCCTTGACTTATACATGAGGTTGACATATAGTTGAGTATATACGGTATTTCTTACCTATTGCCCTTACATACAATGTTACATGGAAATTACAATTTATGAGTCACATTAGTACAAAAATATTCCTAAAGATTCTGTATGATGTGGTATGGGAGGTCAATGGGGTAGTGACACTATGGGTTAGCAAACTGGGTGATGCCAACCCCAGTGATGTCACTGGTGCCCAATTATGACATCACCTTCCAGGTCCTCCAATGAAGGTGAGAAAATGGTGAGCCTTACCATGGAAGTGGGGGGTCCACCAATATTGTATACCCTAAAGCAGGGGTTCCCAACCTTTTTGATTCTCGGAGCCCTAAGGGCTCCACGGAGCTCAGGTTGGGAATCACTGTCCTAAAGGCACCAGATCTTATCTGCTTGTGGAAGCTAAGTAGGGTCAGCCCTGGTTAGTACTTGCATGGGAAGCTGCCAATGAATAACAGGTGCTGTAGGCTATATTTCAGAGGAAAGAACTGGAAAAACCATCTCTGAGAATTACTTACCTAAGAAAACCCTATGAAATTCATGGGGTTACCATAAGTTGACAGGAGATTTGAAGGCACACACACACAATTTGAAGAGGTGAGTTTGGGTAATGAAAAAGGGACTTTTGCCAGGATTTGCCACATCAGGATTTCCTGACACTTGAGAAGACCCTTATTATTTTATTCCCCTTCCAAATCTTGACATATTCTTTCCATCCAGGCACTTTACTTTCCTAATGCCAACAATGGGACATTACTGTACTGTGTGTTGTGCCATGTCTGCAGTAATAGCTAGTCTAGGTTGAATAAAAACATATCAATGATGGAATACTGGAGTCCATTGAACCTATTTATTTATTTCATCTTTTTGAAAAGATTCCTAGGCTATCCTTCAGTAGAACTACCACATGAACATATGGGCAACTACTACCCCCAACCATCAATATAACACTATACCAGAAAATAAACACAAAGGAGTATATTGGCATGAAAATCTGGCATAACAACAAGGGAATAGATCAAATAATTATTTAACCACATGGTGAAACACCTGGGTGAGTAAAAATATCTTCATGTGCTGGTGCTGGAAGAACATCATAAACTGGCACTAAGGAAATTTCCTAGGCTAAGATATTCCATTCATGTGATGCCATCATCGAAAACACTTGCCTTCTGCTCCTTACCCACTTGACTTCAGATAGTAGAGGGACCTGAAAGATAGCAATCCAGATTCACACAAGATGCTTGGGGCAGGAATGTCCCAACCAAGGGCACCAACCAGCACTTTGAATTCTCTCTTGAAATGGATCAATAGCTAATATAGTTGTTTAAGAATTGGTAGAATACAGGCTCCATAGTTGGTTCCAGTCAGTAATCTAGCAGGTGCATATTATAGTAATGGAAGTTTCTAAGAGGCATTAAAAGGGAAATCCTCTTGCAATGCAGTAGAAGTTGAGTCTCCCTTATCCAGAATTTTGAAATCTGAAATAGTCCATAAACCTTAAACTTTTTTCATGGATGGCTGAGATAGTGATACCTTTCTTTTTCAGTGGTGTGATGTGCACAAATTTTGTTTCATGAACAAAATTACTTAGCTATATGATGTAAAATTACTTTCAGGCTATGTGTGCAAAGTATATATGAAACATACATGAATTCTATGTTTAGACTTGGGTCTCATCACCAAGATATCTCATTATGTTTGTTGTGATGGGCTTTCAAGACATTTCTGACTTATGGCAACCCTATCATAGGGTCTTCTTGGCAAGTTTCTTCAGAGGGGGTTTGCCATTGCCTTCCTCTGTGGCTGAGAGACTGTGACTTGCCCAAGATTATGGATTTGAACCCTGCTCTCCAGAGTCATAGTCCAACACACCAACCACACTAGCTCATTATGTATGCATATGCAAATACAGGTATTCCAAAATGTAAAAAAAAAATCCAAAATCCAAAACACTTGTGGTCCCAGGCATTTTAGATAAAGGAGACTCAACCTGTACTATACCCAGAGCATGAGAAAGTTACTTTTTTGGACTGTGTGTGTCTTGTTGTGTGCCTTCAAGGCATTTCCAGCTTTTGGAGACCCTAAGGACTCTATTTGTTTTTCTTGGGCCAGATTTATTCAGAGGAGTTTGCCATTACCTTCCTCTGAGGCTGAGAGAGTGTGACTTGCCTCAGGTACCCCAGTGGGTTTCATGGCTGAGTTGGGAACTGAACCCTTGTCTCCAGAGTCGTAGTCCAACACTCAAACCATGCAGCCCCCCCCCCCCTTTTGGACTATAGCAAACCTTTGATATCCACTGGGGTTTGGTTCCAGGACCTTCCATGGATACCAAAATCCATGGATGCTCAAATCCCATTAAACACAATGGAAGAGTAAAATGGGGTCCCTTATATAAAATTGCAAAATCAAGATGGTCTTTTTGGAATTTATATATATTTAAAATATTTTCAAGCAGTGGATGCTTGAATCCGTGGATAAAAAATCTGTGGATATGGAGGTATGACTATGACTATACAACTAGTATAGGAGCATACATTTTCCTATCTGTAGCGTAATCTCATGATGAAAAGGGACTATATGTTTTCCATGAACTCATACTATATTTTTGATGTTCTATTCCCCATGTTTATTTCTGCCTCATTTCATTTTTTTAGATTCCTGAGATGGCAGCCTGTGGGCCCTAAGAAGAAAATTAGGTTTGAGAAGGCTGAACTTCCAGTGCCTGAAAGTGGACAATTCAGTACAGCCACCTGGTGGAAGATAGATGCCAAGCATTGTAACAGCCAACATTTATTTTTAAATGTACTTTTTGGGGAAAAAAATTACCGTGGGACCTTGTCATCCACTGGGGTTTGGTTCTAGGACACCCCCCCCCCCCACCGTGGATCACAAAATCTATAGATGCTCAAGTCCCATTAAATACAATGGCAGAGTAAAATGATGTCCCTTATATAAAATGGCAAAATCAAGGTTGCTTTTTTTTTTTTTTTTTTTTTGGAATTGATATATGTTTAAAATATTTTCAAGCCGTGGATGCTTAAATCTGTGGATAAGGAGGGTGGACTGTAATGTTTCAGGGTCTGAAATCTATGGGATAGGCTTAATTGAAGATCTGATTCTAGTTCCTGGAACATGGAAAACTGAGATAAGCATCTTGAAAGAGAGATTTGCAAGCAGGGACCACCATCACAGAAATTTCTGTATAAATCAAGCTGCAGCTAGGAAAAGAAGGCACCCTGGGGTAGTAGCCACCACACCCCCTTTCTCTTATGGTAATATCCAAGAGGGTAGGCTTTAAAATAACTAACATAACCTAAAGCTGATGCCAAAATAACTAACAAAGTGTTAGTTGGATGCTAATGAGCAGAGCTCTTTGGTGCAAGTTTAACAGCCTCAAGGCTTAATTAAACTTAAAATATATTTGCAAGCTCTCTGTTCTTTCCATTGATCTCTTATGCATGAATTTGGGCTCCAGTTCTTTTCCAAAGTACAGCTCCTCAGCTTAGAAAAGCAATGCTTGAGAGCCTAATGACAGCTCCCTAACTCATTTTTATGTCCCAGAAGAACTGTTGTTCATCTCAGAGAAACCACAATTAAATGGCTATTTCCTTAATGTTGTCAGAGAAGGGGACTGGTTTTGTTACAAGAACCAAGGGCATGGGGCTAAGGTCAGTTGGCTTTAATCAGTATGTGAAAATGTCATCTTAATCATAGAATCAAAGAATCTTAGAGTTGGAAGAGACCACAAAGGCCATCCAGTCCAACCCCCCCTGCCATGCCTTGACCTGCCAAGATATACTATAACCACAGCATTCCCTTCATCTACCAAGCTGGTCATTTTATCCAAAAAAAAAAAAAAAAAAAAAAAAAAAAAAAAAGGAAAAGGAAAAGGAACAAAAAAAGAGATCATATTTGTCTGGCACGACTTCTTTGTCTGAAATCCATGTTAACTTTTTGTGATTATGGAATTATCTTCTAGATATTCACAGACTCTGTATAATGATCTGCTCCAGAATTTTTCCTCATATTGATGTCAGACTAACTGGACGATAATTGTTGAGATCCTCTTTTCCCCCCTTTTTGAAGAAGGGGGACAATGTTTGCCCTCCTCCATTCCACTGGGACTTCTCCTGTTCTCCAGGAGTTCTCAAAGATTATTGCCAATGTTTCCGATATAACATTTGTCAGTTCTTTTAATACCCTTGGATGTAGTTCATCTGGTCCTGGAGACTTGTATTCATTTAGATTAACCAGGTATTCTTGTACTATCTCTTTACTTACTTACCTATTTATTTATTATTAATATAGAAGCTCTGTCTCATGGCCACATTTGGCTGACAGATGACCACTGGCTGGTACTCTTCTAACCAATGTAGGGACATGCCTTGGATCTGGAAAACTAAACCCTGTTCAATATATAACAGTGGCCCGGTACAGACGGCCAAAAAAGGCCACCTGTATGCGTGTTTAGGGTTCGGTTGGGTGCAGTATTTAGTCCCTCCGAAACCCTAATACATATGGACGCTGCCATTTTAAAATGGCAGCGTCCATACGGGTGCGCCATGATGTTGTCATAGCGTGTGCAGTTTAAACAATGCTGTGTGTGCCTGACAACATCGCGCCGCGGAAGAGCCATTGGCGCCCTTTCCGTGGCGCGAAAAAGAGCTCCAAAATGGAGCTCTTTTTTTGGTGCAGGTCTTTGGCACGTCCTTTGGACAGCCGCACCAAGGACCCAGGGGAGAAAGGTGTCGCGGCAGCGGCCCCTTTCTCCCCTCGCCAGTGCCGGGGAGAGCGGGGTGCAGTGGGCGCCCAGGCTGCGGGGAAGTGGAAGTTTGCTGCTTCTCCCTGGCATACAGAAGCGGTGGGATAGGGCCTCTGAGGCTGCTGGTGAGGCAGCCTTGGCCCTATCTTGCTGCTTGCGGTGGCTGCAGACCGCCCCTTTTGGGCGGTTTGTACCGCCCCAGTGTATCTCACAGGTCTGCCTCACAGGCTTGCTCTGAGGATGAAATGCAATACTAGGCTCCATAAATCTAATGGCATAAGTTTTAAAAGGTACATTTGATAACCCTAACCAAATGCCTCAAAGGTGGCATACATAGTAAACCCAACACATTACAGTTGGCCTTCAACATTTGCAGCTTTGATTATTTGTGGATTTGATCAACATGTTATCTCTAGGAATTTCCAGGTCCTTCAGTGTGACTCTGCCAGAGGTAGACTATAGAGACACACTGGAGGACATAGAGATTCCTAGAGAAAATACTCTCTAGGCATTTGTAGGTCTTCCACTGCTGTTCTATAATCAATGTCTGGCAGATGTTGGCCATAGGGTTGTACTGGAGATTTTTTTTAAATTTGTGCTTTTTTCACTTTCATGAGGGTCATGTGTCCCCAACCACAGCTAACGTGGAAGGCTCACTATATTTCTTTTGAAGCTTTGAATAAGGAATATTATTTTTAGCACATTGCCAATATTATTACATGTATCACTTCATTTTTATGTTTGTCGGATTCCATAAGGTTTTCAGCTTCAACAAACAGTCCTTCAAAAACTGGAGTTGTGATTACTTTACAACATGAAATTGCTTGAAATGTGAAAGAGAAAGAATGGCTTTAATTGGAAGCTCTATCAATTAGTAACATATTCTTCTCACACTGACTGATAGCAGTATGTTTGTGTTAATAAAATGATGATGAAGACATTAAGATAGTTATAGAGTTTCTGTACCTTGTCTCAGTAATAAATCCAAATGGAAGCTATAGTCAAGAAATTGGGGGGGGGGGGGGGGAGCAATAGGATTTCAAAGGGCAGCGATGAAAGAAACAGATAAGATCTTCAAGTGTAAAGATATAGCATTAAAGACCAAAGTCAAAAAAATCGATCTCACGGTATTTCAGATTTCTAAGTGTGAAAGCTGAACAGTGAAAAACACTGACAGGAAGAAAATCATATCATTTGAAGTGTGGTGCTAGAAGAGAGTTCTATAGGTACCATGGACTAACAAAGAAAGGGTTGAATTTGAGAGCAAATCAAACTTGAATTCTGTCTAGAAGCCAACATGACTAAACTGAAGCTATCATACTTTGGACACATAGGGGCTTTCCAGACCGCCCAAAAGGGACGGTCCGTACTTGCCCCAAGAAGCAGTGAGATGGGGCCAAGGCTGCCGCACTGGCAGCCTCCGAGTCCCCATTTTGCCGCTTCTGGAGGCTGTGGGGAAGCGGCAAACTGCCGCTTCCCCATGGCCTCAAAGTGGGGTGCATTGGGAGCCCTGGGTGACCGCTGCACCCCACTTCCCTCAGCAGGGCTAAGGGGGAAAGGGACCGCCGCTGCGGCCCCTTTCTCTCCTGGGTTGTTGGCGCAGCCATCTAAAGGCCGCACAAAGGTCCCGGAAGCAAAAAGCAGCTCCGTTTTGGAGCTTCTTTTTGCGCCACGAAAAGGGCGTGCTTGGCGCACTCCCGTGGCACCATGTCATCACGATGCACACAGTGTTTCTAAACACTGCGCGCGCCATGACATCATGGCACATCTGTATGGACGCCACCATTTTATAATGGTGGCGCCCATACGCTTTAGGGCTAGGGAGGCACTAAACGCTGCACCCTCCCTAGCCCTAAAAGCGGCTTTTTAAGCCCTATTCGTGCCTCTTTGTGCCCGTCTAGATCGGGCCATTATGAGATGACATGGCTCACTAGAAAAGATAGTAATGCTGGGTAAAGTGGAAGGCTCTAGGAAAGAGGAAGAGCATATTACAGGGGGACTTACTGAATCAAAGATGATGATGTACCAATTTTGCAAGACCTGAGGATGCTATTGATGTCCAGGGCTCTTGGAGATCTCTCATCAATTAGGTCACCATAGGTTGATGCCTGCCTAATGGCAAATAATGACAAGAATGTGGGCCACTTTTTGACTTAATGTTCTCATGAGATATGGCCTCTATATCTCTCTTCCACGTGACTCAAATCCTGTAGTCACAGAGTTTATCCATCATTATGCCATAGGAAGAGGTCTCAATATAGACAGGCTAATCATGGTCAAGATTATGCAACACTGACTCATAGATACAGTATATGCTGTAAGGAATGATAGGCACACTCATTTTATATCATTTTTGAAAGTCTGCTATACAGGTGAATCGATGTGCAGTCCTATGCAAACTTGAAAGTAATCCCCACACAACACAATAGAACTTACTTCTGAGTAAATATGCAGACAATTACATTGCAGAAATAACCCAATTTGACACAATTTTAACTGCCATGGCTCAGTGCTATGGAATTCTAGGAATTGTAGTTTTAAATGTCTCACAAAACTACAAATCCTAGAATTCCCTAACATTGAGCCATGGCAGTTAAAATGGTGTTACACTGGGTTATTTCTGCAATGTGGATGCAGCCTTTATAGATTATATCTTACATGTTTAAATCATTTTGTATATCTGGCATTTTCAACTATATCTTTTCAGTCTTCAGTTTGTTGCTCCTCCTATTTACATAAAATACATAAATATGTAAAACTACAAACCCATGCAAAGTATCTGTTGACTCCACTGTAATTATTGCATCAAAGTGAGCCCAGACAACACACCTGGCTGAAAAGACTTTCCTGGAAGAAAAACAGCCAAAAATTAAATGCAATCACTTCATCAAAACAACAAAACAACAGATAATAGCATAAAGCTTTTTAATAAAAGCAACTGAAGGAAGGAGTGGAATCAAAACATTACAATATATGTATTATTTTCTTGGCCAAAGCATTTATCTATCTTCAGCTATTTAAATGTTTTTTCCTCAATCAACAACCTTCGCAGCACCTAAAAGAAGCATCAGCCCTCTCTACTATCTCATCCATCCAGCCTTTAGGGTGAGCACAAACAGGTATACCTGTCAACATTTTTAAATCTTTAAAATTTTTCTTTAAAAGTTTTTCTTTGCTTCACCCTTTATAGCCTTTGATGCATGCTGCTAAGTTCTACCCATTACTTATCTGTATTAAAATCTATAATTTTGGCTCCAAACCCTGCCCTTGACTTTACATAGGCTGACTTATAGTCAAGTATATACAGTAGATCTGCCAGGCATCGGGCCACCAGCTTAAGTCTTGGGGAACTGTTTCTCATTTTCCTTTTTTTTTCTTTTAATAATTTTTATTGAGCATTTAAAACACACACAAATAATAATAATCTAACCAAACACATATAGGCGCGATACAGACAGCCCAAAAGGGCCGTCCCTGCAGCGTGATTAGGGTTAGGGAACACGCAGCAACCACACGCTCCCCAGCCCTAGCGTGTATAGACAGTGCCATGTTTACAGCGTGTCGTCCATACATGCCCGCTGGATTGCTATCTGTTGGGGGTACTTTGATTGTGTCTTCCTGCGTGGCAGGGGGGTCAGACTGGATCGCCCTTGCAGTCTCTACCAACTCTATGGAATTTATCATACAACGGAATTTGGGGGTATAATGCAATGGCAATCCGAACGCAATCATGGGGTTTCATGTTATTGCAAATGAGTGTATCTCATGCAATTTTGGGCAATGGGAAGTCATTTCGAATGCAATCATGGGGTTTCCATGTAATTGCGTATTAGAGGATCTCACACAATTTCTGGCAATGGGGGGGAGGTCATTTTCGGGAAATGGGAATTCATTCTGAACACATTCCAAACACAATCAGATTTCACGTAAATTCGCTAAACTAGCAAATTTACGTAATTGCGAATTGGCTCCATTCGCAATTGAGAGAAATTCCTCCCATGTGATAAACTCCTTAGACATTATAAAACATTCAGGGGTAGCTGTATTGGCCATTTAGCAAATTCAAACAACAATCCACCAAAGTGATACATTTATTGGTCAACCAAAATGAATAATATACTTGTTGCAAGCTTTCGAAGCTTCACTGGCTTCTTCATCAGGCAAGGTGTTACAAACCAAATAGGATAATTTTTTTTGAAGTTGTTAGTCACAGGCCTGAATTTTGCTGTTTCTCTTCTTAAGATGGTATGGAGGAGAGGCAAATCTTGCAGGCTAGCCTCCCTTCCTTCTGGCCATGACTGAGGCTGCTGGGAGATTCTCAAAGTCTAGGAAGTTTAACATCCATTTGCAACACAACAAAGATACTTCCTTTGGAATCCAGCATGTCTCCATCCTTGAGAGGCAGGCCCCTTTTGTAGGTAGAGGATATTGGGTTTCTCAAGAAGCCTTCATTGTTTTGCATCAGGGCAACTTGGGGTGGTGTTGAGGTAAAACATGCCAATCCAGTCCAAATTTAAGAAGAAAAAAAAAGTTTTACCTTTGGAGGTTAAAAAAAAAAACCTCAAAGAGGAAGGTCT
The DNA here is from genome assembly GCA_034509955.1 of Urosaurus nigricauda. Classification (NCBI taxonomy): domain Eukaryota; kingdom Metazoa; phylum Chordata; class Lepidosauria; order Squamata; family Phrynosomatidae; genus Urosaurus; species Urosaurus nigricauda. The sequence goes on from JAOEGL010000002.1 coordinate 163,356,446, forward strand.
CAGTCCACTGGCTGACTCTTTAGGGTTCCCCTGTTGCAGCTGGAATGCGGTTTCTTAAAATCCAGAAAAACATTCAGTACAAACAAAAGTCCACCAAACAGTGATACCTTTATTGGGCAACAACTAACTATGCTTCCCAAAATTCCCTAACCTTCAGCCATGGCAGTTAAAGCAGTGTCAAACCAGATTATTTTGGCCGTGTGGATGCAGCTGAGCATTACAGCATTTGCAGCCACCAGGAGGAGACTAAATAAATGCATGCAGAGTAGCTGCAACAATTGCAGCCATTCCTGCTTGGGTTCACATTTTCTGTGAACTCAAGCAGGGATGGCTGCAATTGTTGCAGCTACTCTGCATGCATTTTGCAGTCTCCTTATAGTTGCTTAGCTTTCCTGTAAACCTGGGTCCATTAACCTGTATTGCCCTCATGCCAGTTTCTACAGTCAGCTGATCCAAAAGGAGTTCTAGGCCTATCCTGCTTTTGTGATATATAATATTCTCCTTAAATGAATAGGGTGCTGTTGACTTGCAACCCTCTCAGGATGCAATGACACAGTAGAAATAATGCAGTTTAGCAGTACTTTAAGTGCTGTAGCTCCATCCTATGGAGTCCTGGGATTTGTAGTTTTACAGGGCCCTTAGCCTTCTCTGCCAAAGAGCATTGGCGCCCGACAAAACTACAAATCCCAGGTTTCTGTGAGATGGAGTCAGGGCACTTACAGTGGTGTCAAACTGTTGAGTGAGAGCTCAACAAAATGTCAACATGTGTGAGGGCTGCTGTTCACACAGTACTCTTTTCTACTTCCATCCATTATCATTTTTTAAAAATGGCTTTTTCCCCCTCTCCAGCGGCCACCCAACATGCTATACACAGTACTGTACACCAAATTGTTTCGGTGTGCCCACCCTCCCAAGTTTTCCCGTTCCCCAACTGTTGTACGGTATATGTAATATGTGTATATAATAATAATAATAATAATAATAATAATTCGTATCCTGCCTCTCCCTGTTGGATTGACACGATACACACATATATATTTTTTTTCTTTTCATAATTTTTATTGAACATTTAAAAACACATACTACTACTACTACTAATAATAATAATAATCTAACCAAACACATATAGGTGCAATACAGTGTGTGTGTGTGTGTGTGTATATAATAATAATATTTGTAAGCCACTCTGATAGCCTTTAGGGCTGAAGGGCGGGGTATAAATACTCTAATTAATAAATAATAAAAAAATAAATATATGTATTAATATATTATATGTATGATATGTATATACATGTGCATCTGTATATACATATAGTACACCCTTTGTATGTGTGGGGGATCTGTTCTGGACCCCCCCCCCCGCATAAGGCAAAAAACACGGGACCTCAAGTCCTGGTCTATGGTGGCAAGCTTCTGTGCAACGTGTTGTGTGTGTATAGCATTAAAAGTGCTTAGTGTTTTTCGCTTTTATTTGGTCATATATATATATATATATATATACAGTATATGTAATATATGTATTTTAATATAATATGTATTATATGTATACATATATTATTGTATTAATGTATTAATATATATATATATATGTATGTATACAGTATGTGTAATATATGTATTATAATATATGTATTTATATGTATACATATATTGTATTAATGTATTAATATATATGTATACAATCTATGTAATATATGTATATGTATTTATATGTATACATATATTATTGTATCAATGTATTAATATATATATGTATACAATATATGTAATATATGTATTATAATATGTATTTATATGTACACATATATTATTGTATTAATGTATTAATATATATGTGTATACAGTATATGTAATATATGTATTATAATATGCATTACATGTATATATATATATTATTGTATTAATATATACACCATATATATATCCATACATATACCGTATCTGTACATACAATTATTACTATTTTATATCACAATTTTATATTACATAATTGTATATACATTTACTGCATATTGTGTATACTTGTATCTTACAATTATTATGAGCGAGTGTGACGAACCCGGAATCGAACCCGCGACCTCAGGGTCGGAAGCCCAGCGCTGAAACCGCTGCGCCACAGAATCCCAATGGGGAGGGACAAAATGGAGGCGCCCACCTGATCCCTGTGGCCCCGCCCCCTGACACCGCCGCTCCCTCTCCTCCTCCAGTCTCCCACGGTGCGTCGTGACGTCAGACGTCTCGACGACGACGACGACGTAACCCTTCTCCTCAAGGCTGCGGCGACAACAACAAGGAAGTGATTGAGCGAGAAGGAGAAGGAAGGAGACTAGACGCCGCCAGAGCCATTGCCGTCCATAGACCTTTCCGACGACGACGCCGTCATGAACAGCAAAGGCAAGAGAGGAGGAGGAGGAGGAGGAGGCGGCGGCGGGTTCCCTTCCCTCCGCACAACCCCACCCCAGCGGCCTCACCTTTCGCTCAAACGGGGACGCTGCCCCTTTAAGGCTGGCGCCGCAGTCCCGTTAACTGCGGGCCTTAGGCCGTAACTGGCAGGCGCCCTGGCCAATGGGAGGGCTGGAAAGCGGGTGGCGGGAGGGGCGGGCCTTAGGTTGCTATGACGCAACCCATCCATCCCCCCCAGGGCTGGGAGTTAACCCTTGAGGCGCCATTAAGGCCCTCCTCCTCTTTGGCTTTCTATCTCTTTGCCTGGGAGGCTGAAGGGGAGGCTCTCTCTCTCAGTCAGCTGGGCTCAGGAGGGCCCCAAAATGGAGGAGGAGGACCTTCAAGGAGGAGGGAAGGAAGGAAGGAAGGAAGGAAGGGAGGGCACAATATTTTATGCTTCCCAGACCAGCTCAGGATGGAGGAGGACATTATAGTTATAGTCTATCCCTCCTGGACACAAGGTGGAAATGGAGGGCAGGCCAAAAATACAAACACAAAAGCTAAAAAAACACATAAACTCACTAGTTCTTAGCCCTGCTCAAAATGGAGGGCATTTGGGGGTTCCTCCTGAATAGAGAAGGCTGGAATGTAGGACGTGTCCTGGAAAAGGAGGACATCTGGTCCTTCCTTGCTCATAAGGTTGAAATGGAGGGCATGTCCTCGAAAAGGAGGACGTCTGGTCCATTATTTCTTGGGCAGAAGGTTGAAATAGGAGGACGCTCCAAAAACAAAAGCAAAAAGAAAACACTCCCATAAAGGTAACTTCACTCTTCTTAGTCCTGCTCAAAATGATGGAGGACATTTGGGGATTCCTCCTGGGTAAAAGACGTGTCCTGGAAAGGGAGGACGTGCCTGGCCACCCTCTCCTGGACAGAAGGTTAAAAAGTAGGACATGTCCATTATTTCTTGGATAGAAGGTTGAAATGTAAGATACGTCCTGGAAAAGGAGGCCAGCCGGTCCATTCTTCTTTGGCCAGAAGGTTGAAATGTAGGATATGTCTTGGAAAAGGAGGACATACATCAAAACATAACAGGACGTAACAAAACCTAAAAAACACTCACATAAAGATATAATTCACTGTTCTTAGTCCTGCTCAAGATGGAGGACATTGGGCATTCCTTCTGGACCAGTAAACTGAAATATAGGATATCTCCTGGAAAAGGAGGACATCTGGCTGTTCTTTCTTGGGCAGAAGGTTGAAATCTAGGATACGTCCTGGAAAAGGAGGACATCTGGTTACCTAGGGCCCCTTAAAAGAGGCACCCACAGCAGATCCCATTCTGCTCTCCCCATGTCATTTAATCCACATTCAGGGTAACTACTGTCCAAAACATAATGCACAAATAATCCAGTCTGAGACCACTTTAACTTCCCCGGCTCAGTGCTAGGGAATCCTGGGAATTGTAGTTTGTTGTGGCATCAGAGATCTCTCTGACAGAGAAGACTCAATGTCTCACAAAACTACAGTTCCCAGGATTCCCTAGCACTGTCAGGGCAGTTAAAGCGGTCTCAAACTGGATGATTTTTGCAGTGTGTTTTGGACCCATGTCTCTTTGATCAGGAAGGAGACTGCCATCAAGAGACTATGGGAAGGTCAGCTATGAAGGAGCTGGATGGGATCCTCATCTGTGATAATATAAATAAAATTAAAAATACATTGGTTCCTCCACATTTACCGGGGTGAGGGGCACAGGACCCCTGAGAAAATGAAAAAAACAGCAAAACCAAACAAACTTTTTTTTTTAACCTGAGAAAACAACTCTCTAGGAATGTGTAGGTCCACCAGTACAGCTCTGTGGTCAACATCTGCCAGAAGTGGACCATAGAATCACACTGGGGGACCTACAGATCCCTAGAAAACTGTTTTCTATAGTCATATCTAGATCCTCCAGTACAATGATCACCTTCCAGCAGAGTCGCATTAGAGGACCTAAAGATTCGTAGAGAGAACTTTTTAAAAAATATGCAAAGTCAAAACTGCTCACATATTAAAACTGTATTTAAAAAAGAATATAGACATAATACAGAATACTAAAGTTAAAATTGTCCAGTCCATTGCATTCTCGATCATCTTGTATGGATGTGAGAGCTGGACAGTGAAGAAAGCGGATAGAAAGAGGAAATCGAAATGCTTAAAGAGTTCCTATACTTAGGCTCAAATATTGATCAGAATGGAGACTACAGTCAAAGAATCAGAAAAAGATGAGGAATGGGAAGGGCAGGTATGAAAGAACAAGACAAGATCCCAAAGTGTACAGATACACAGTTGGGCACTAAAGTCAGAATCACCCAGTCCATTGTATCTTCCCCATTACCATGTATGGATGTGAGAGCAGGACAATTAAGAAAGTCGATAAGAAGAAAATCATGTCATTTGAGACATGGTGCTGGAGAACAGTGCTTAGGATAGTGTGGACAGCCAAAAGACAAACAAGGTCCTAGAACAGATCAAACCAGAACTCCACCTTGGATGCTAAATTGATGCTATCGTACTTTGGCCACATCATGAGAAGGAGCAACTCATTGGAAAAGACAATAATGCTAGGAAAAGTAGGTGGTAGTAGAATGGGAGGAAGACCACTAGCCAGATGGAAAGACTCAATCAGGGAGGCCACAGGTTTGAATCTGCAAGACCTAAGAAGAACAGTGGAGGACATGGGGGTCTTGGAGATGTCTCATCCATAGGGTCACGATGAGACAAGGACAATTCTAGGGCAGTTAACAACAAACACCTTTCTTTGGTTCTGTACTCACAGCTACCTCATTGCATTAACCTGGTTAACCACAGACATGCAGCTAAAAATGTGAGAGGAGTTGCCCATTGGATTCTGTCCACCTCCTTTCCCTGGTTCATGTGGAGAGCATGTTCAAATATATGAGCCAAAGGATAGTCCATGTTCTCCATTCTATCTTTATCTGCTCAGAAAAGTGGATAAAGGCCTGGCCAGATGAGGAGTGACTCCGAGTGCATCTACACTGCAAAAATTATGCAGCTTGACACCACTGTAGCTGCCGTGGCTCCATTCTTATAGAATCCTGGGATTTGTAGTTTTGTGAAGCACCAGCACTCATTGATAAGAAGGCTAAAACTTTGTAAAACGTCAGATTTCAGGATTCCATATGGTAGAGCTACAGCACTTAAAATGATGTCAAAATGTATTATTTTTACAATGTAGATACACCCCCAGTATAGTTGGCTTTCAGAAAGACAGCTGAGTTAGTCTTGCTTATTGTAAAAAAGAGAAGGGGGCCCAAGATGATAGGAGGCTTGTTTGTGGCACCTGGAAGATTATTATAAAGATCTCTCTCTTCCCCTTTTACCTTATTGGGAATATGGTTAGGTGAGACGGAGCGGTAATCAGAGGAAGGCAAGTAAAATGTCTCATGATTCTTAAGGGAAATGTGGACTGCATCAATCACCAGATTAACATTTAATAGCAATATATAGTGGACATGAGAAATATAGAGCATCTGAATACTGTACTTTGCACAAGGAACTTCCTCTCTTTTTAGTTGGAATGCGGCTCCCATAAACCCCGAGTTAACACAGGCACTAGCTATTCTGGTTAGGGATTCTGGGACCTGGAATACAAAAGGGAAAAAAGGACATTTCCCAGCTCTAATGCCTGCTGGGTAGGATGATAATAATCACATTTATTACTCTGTGATAGAGATTACTCAGTAATTGTGGCTTTCTGCTGCTTGTTTGACAAGTGTCATGCCAAACACACCAAGGACCATTTGTCTTGACTTGCCACAGAAAAAGGGCAGATTCTGAATGGAAGAGAAATAAATTGTAGAATCATTAGACAGCAAGAGGCAAATTGCAGTGTTACAGCAACAGTATACTGACTATTAATTCTGTACAGGCTTACATCTGGAAGCAAGTCTAAGATAGTTTACTCTCCAGTGGGTATACATAGAATCCTAACCTACAAAGTCACAGATTCAAAGAACTAGAACATATAGGACAATGGATCCTGTCTTAAATGGAATATCTCAGGCCTAATCATACAACCTTACTGTCAGAAATATCTGTGCCTTCTGTTTTTGAAAAATTGCCAAGAAGTCTTGTTTCATTTATACAACATATTTCCTTGGGAATGTATTTCAAGGCTGAGTTGATTTATTCTAGCTAGGGATCTTCCTAAACATTAGAAGATAATTCATCCCCTTTAAAATTCCAAATCATTCTGTTTGAACGCTCCATCCAAACAAGCCATTTGAACTGCAAAAGATACCTTCTGAGTGAGGTGAATTTTCAGCAATGCGAGATTAGAATTTGAGGTTTAATTTAAATATTGCCCATTATGGTTTAGACACTGGGAAGAGAGTTTAGGCTGCAATTTTGCATATGTTCATCAGTTAGTAAGTGCCACTGAACTAACTATGGCTTACTTCTGCTCAGGCATTTACTGGATTGTGCTCTTAGGCAGAATTCGATTGTTTTGTTTGCTTCGTAGTGAAGTCAGGTTAATGGATGAAAAATTGATTTGGTATCTGATCACAGAAATAATAAACCATCATTCTCTTTCTTTATATAAAGTATATTTATTTGGCCCATGAGATGGCACTCTCCAGTTTTTAAAAAATAATTATTGACTACCTTTGTTCTTAGGCCTGATGGGAGAGCAGGTTTGAATGGCATTGACTAAATTTCCTTCATATCTTTAGTGTTTCAAGTAGTTTCCAGTAGGGGCAGAATAGCAGATGTTTGTGGGCTTTGGACCATCTACTGATTAAATATCCTTTTTCTTGAACATCTGTATTCTGTCAGATAAAACTCCCAAGGGAGGGAGTTTCCCAGACCAGACACACTTCCTGTTCCTTTGCAGTAACTATGCTAACATTGATTAACTTCCTTCTTTTAGGTCAATATCCTACACAGCCTTCCTACCCAGTTCAACCTCCTGGTAATCCATCAGTGTTCCCACAGACCATACCACTTCCTCAGGCTCCACCTTACACTGAAGCTCCTCCTGCTTACTCAGAAGTATGTAATCTATATTCCATTTTCTTATAAAAGGATAATATAACTTTTGTTGGATGAGACAAAAGTCCTTTTCTCTCCTTCAAAGAATTACAGTGGTGATTAAGAAGGATAGCGAAAAGAATGTATTGGTTCCAGTGGAATATCATTTGCTAACCCACCTGGTGACATTTTGAACACATCTTTCTGGGCTTATCTTAATTTTTTTTTACTCCAACCATGTGCAGAATATTGGTGTGTCTGAATGCTTTATTGTGATGTGGGTTCTTGCACAGGAGTGCAGACATCGTGTTCTCAGAGATTATAACAAAACCTGTCGATTCCATAAAGGGTGATAACCAGTGCTGCTTGCTTTTGAGGACTGGGTCAGTAACTTTATATGCCCTAAGAGTGTTTTTCTAGTTACTTGTAGCTGATGTGGGTATGTTGTTTGTAAATAACATGCAACTGTCATAATGAACACTAGATCACCTATCTCTCTTAGTGGTTTTGTTGGTATAAGTTTTAAAGTTAACTAGCTTTGAATTATTTAAATATGGTGGCTCACCTTCTGATAAGAATGGCACAGCAAGAGCTCATCATAGCTCTTTCAGCTCTGCTTTGGTCCTGTTGCCTTCTCGCAGTTCAAGGTACTGATGTTGCCCTTTTATCAAATCTTACTAACACTGGCACAGACTTCCAAAGAGCTTGTCTCTGTTCTGCTGTTTCACTACAACATCAGCACCCACTGATTGAGCCTACCATCCATGTGCCAGGCAAAGCAAAGGGACTTAATGCGAAATTTTAAGAAAGAAACAGCTCTCAGGGGCTGGCCCAGCACTTCGTGTCTCCCTTCCTTGGAGGCTTATCTAAGGGCAACTGTAATAATCTTTTGGAAATATTTTTGTCCTGGCTCCTAGCTGCCAGAATGAAAGTAGTAATGATTTCAGGTTTTAGACAAAATGTCACACCTGTTTTAATTTTGTTGCTAAACAGCCTAAAGTTTTGTGGATTAGAGATGAAGGGCAGGATCCTGTAATATCAAGTTGCTCAAGGAATGGGCCATTCTGCAGACTTTTTAACAGTTCTGCTGTTCACTCAGGGATGTATCCAAGACCTCCTGTGGAAGCAGAAGAATGGCAACAATGGTCCTGGCAAGCCACTGTGCTACTGAAGATACAGTGACTCACTGTCCCTCCCTTGGCTCTTTCTGGTGGTGCTTCTTCAAGGCTTGGCCACTGGGAGTCATCAGAGCCAAAGCACTGTGGAATGGATAGCTTGGGAAATTGCCTGTTGAAAACGTACAGGTGAATTCCCCAAGGCATTTTTCCCATAGTGCCTTGGCTGAGTGCCAGACACTGAAGAAAGAAATTGCTCTAGCAAGCGTGAGCCTTTGGTGAAAGTGCCCACTGGGCAATCTTGTGTAGCAGTGTCTCTGGGCATTCAACTGTGCTGGAACGTAGTGAGATCCCAGCTTAACAGCTTTTATCTGTCATAAGCTTTTAGGGACTACAGTTCGCTCTGTATTTGTGTGCATCAGATTTGTTACTTTTACTGTTTAAAGATAGGTAGGTACCAATCATTTTTTTAAAGTAACTGAAATGGTGTGGCTGTCAATTGTGTATATCAGTTGATGTGCCTACAGAGTAATGCAAGCAAAAGAGACAGGTCACCAACTTGAAGATCTTACAGTCTGGATTTTGATATTGGAAGAGATTAAAGGCAGGAGAAGGAGGAAAGGTTTATGTGATGAAATCCTTTATACTCTAGTCCTTTTAGCCCAGAAACTGTGTACCAGGGTGTAATGCTAATTTACAGTGTAAAGCAGAAATCAATCTATGGCTCCTTATGCTTCAACATAGGAGTTCTTTTCCAAAGAGCAGGCAGAGACATTTGGCTGAAATTCAGAAATGGCTTTTCTCATTCTAGAGAAGAGAGGAAGGTTGTCGGATGACATATAAGCATGTTTTAAGATCTCTGGTCCAATCTCAACTGGGGAGGTCATTGGACCAAAATCCTGAATTGGTAGTACCCAATTTTCTCCACGCCTCATAGTTCCTGCTAGAAATAAAGGAAGGTTGTCATATATTTGTCTGCTGCTTATGATCTTCCCAGAAATACTTGGTTGGCTGCTGCTAGGAAAAACATTCTGCATGTGGAATGGACCTTATTCTGTTTTAGCAGGTCTAGATTATTTGAGATGGAAGGTGTCTGAATGTGTTGCTTTGGAATAAGGAACTTTTCCTGTGTTCTCTCTCCTCAGCTGTACCGCCCAAACTTTGTGCATCCTGGGGCTGCCACTGTACCAACCATGTCTGCAGCTTATCCTGGTGCTTCATTGTACCTTCCTATGGCTCAGTCTGTAGCTATGGGCCCAATGGGTTCTTCAGTTCCAGTGGCTTTTTACCCTGTGGGGCCAGTCTATCCTCCTGGATCCACTGTTCTTGTTGAGGGTGGCTTTGATGCTGGAGCAAGATTTGCAGCTGGTGCCCCTGCAAATATTCCTGTAAGTAAAAGTGTAGATTTTGAATTTTGGCTCCTTCTATGTTCTTTCTTTCCTTTTTAGTTGAAAGGGAAGTAGCATTAAGGTTTTTCTAATTTACCCAGTGCATAAACTAAGCAGTGTCCAGCTGCATATCTACAGTGTTCACATGTTATGTAGTAGTTTTTCTCTTCTGAAAGGCTGTAACCACAAATCATTCTACAAGGATTTAAACCTATTTCAGCCATAAACGTTGTTCTGAATGGTTATAAGATTAGATGGAGGCCCCACCCTTCTTGCCTTGATCTTTCATAAGAGGTTAAGAACAACCTGAGACTTGAGTCCAAAATACACTGCAGAAATAATCCAGTTTGAGACCGCTTTAACTGTCCTGGCTCAGTGCTAGGAAATCCTGGGAATTGTACTTCATTGTAGCACAAGAGCTCTCTGACAAGAGGTTAAATGTTCCACAAAACTACAGTTACCAGAATTCCCTAGCATTGAGCCAGGGCAGTTAAAGTGGTCTCAAATTGGATTATTTCTGCAGTGTGTTTTGGACTCAACTCAGGTCCTTGACCCTTTATGAAATTATATTTGCATAGAAGGCTTGGGAAAGATTCTGTGTCTATGCCCCTGCCGTTCAAGGGTAGATGTATACTGTCTCTCCATATAAGCCTGTTTACACCCTAAAATCCTCAGAAGAGGCCTTCTTTTAGTTCCACCACCCTCACAGGTATGGCTGGTGTGCACCCAATACAGAACCTTCTTGGTGGCTGCTCCTAGACTGTGGAACTCCATCCTTGCTGTCCTTCCATTGGCTAGTAAAGATTGTTTAATTCTGACAGACTTGAAAGTTTATGTGTTTAAATGGATTTTAATACTGACCTTTTGTATGTTTTTAAGCTGTATTGTAATCTTTTTTCATTTGTAAGCTGCCTCTGGAGGAGGAGCAGAGTATAAAACAAAAAGATTATGAGATTTACAAGTAGTCTTGGCAGCTTTGTAGGTTCAGTTATACATGATCTACTTGTAACTTAAGCAGGCTTCTTGTCCAGAAAATACACTTGCTGTAAGACAGGCCTCCTGCAATGCATAGTTGGCATAACTGATGTGGCCAGGAAGGCCCTTGTGCATCACACCCACTGTTTGCTAAACTCATGTTTTGGCAACATTTGGGGCTGGACATTTGTCTTGCCTTCTGAAGATGCCTCCCTCCAGCCTGGCCCTAACCTTATTTTTCTTGTCTTCCAGCCCCCTCCTCCTGGCTGTCCTCCAAACGCGGCCCAGCTGGCTGTCATGCAGGGTGCCAGTGTGCTAGTGACGCAACGGAAGGGGAACTTCTTCATGGGGGGCTCAGACGGTGGCTACACCATCTGGTGAAGGAAAGGGGGGGCTACATTGGTGTAAAGGAACGACATCACATACTGTCAGCACTTCTCACAATGTAACCGCTTTAGTCGTATTAACCTGGAGTTACAGTTTAGACACATGATGCGGGGTGTCTTCCTGGTGCCCTGACCCTTCAGGCACTTTTTCTTTTAAAAATTAAAAAAAGAGCAAACTTTAAATACAAAACCATGCAATGGTAGGAGTGCCTCTCTTAAATCTTTGGGGGTTAAATTGCAAAATGAACATGAGCTAAGCTGACCCATGAGTTTCCCTTTAATTCCACTGGAGAGTGCTAGAGACTGCAGCATTTCTCCTCTTTCTCTTTCGCTTTTATTAATAAACTATATATATAAAACCAGGTGTTTGGGGTGGGGGTGGGGCATGGGAAGGGGTCGGGGGGGGGCAGAAATGGAAGGTTGAAAGAAAGCCTGGCTTCCAAGTATCAAACATATAAAAAGCTTGCAGATAAACCTATTACCAATGGATAGGACTAAGAGAATGCATCTTCTTTCCTCTTCCATAGAATCAGTGGTGCTGAGGAGAAAGGTAGTCAACACATATTTCTTTTCGGGGCGGATGATGGATGCCTGTTAGAGGAATGGGGCTTTGGGGGCTCAATTCTTGATTTTAGACCCCCTTCCACTAGCCTCCTCTACTCACCTTTTGCTCTCTGTTCCTTTGCTTGAAAGGTTTGCAGTTAGAGCATTGGCCCGGGATGTTCTTTTTATACACTCTTAAAGTGATCTTGGACTCCTTTGCACATTAAGAATCTAACTGAAGCCATGTTTTGGTGCCAGAAACACAACATTTCATTAAATGCTTCCTGTACGTTTCAAAAAATTTAAAAAAAAGCTTAAAATGAAAACATTTTTTTAAAGGGGGGAATAGAGCAACCCGGTGTCTTGATAACAAAACTCTGTAAGGAATGTTATTCAGGCTAGAGAGACAGGAATGTCTGGGGGATGTCAATCAGTGTGCAAGTTTGCTGGATTTGATGGAGTTCTTTTGGGTTTTGTTCTTTCTTTTTTTAAAATGAAACTTTAAAAGTGACTTGGGTACAATGAAGTCTTATTAGGATTAAGAAGAATATTTCAGGGATCTTCAATCTTTTTGTTGTTGTTGTTGCTTTTGTTTTTATGAATTAAAAGATTTATCAGATCTGGTGAATATATTTTATCTTAATTTTCTGTGTTTTGTATGTGTCATGGTCAACCATACAGCTGACTGTTAATGAAAGGTTGGAATTCTAGGTCTCTCTGTAAACACTGTGGTGCACTTAACTTGTGGACTTTTTATACTAAAACAAGTAGAATAAAGGCTATTTTGAAAATTTGAATAAAGTGACAAAGTTGAATTCAGCCTCTTAAATTCTTCTCTGTCATAATGTTGCAAGATTTAAAATTTTATTTTGCCTTTATATCTGTTTCTTTGTTCAGTGTTTGTCAGTGGCTGGGGGAGTGGTGAATAATACTAATTGAGATTGGGATGAGGTTGAGAACTATTAAGCCTTCCCACACAGTGCAATCCCTATGAAAATTTGTTCCTACCTATTAATTGTGCCAGCCCCTAATTTTTAGAGACCAGCATGGTGTACTAGACTGGAGACCAGGGCTCAAATTCCAACTTGCCCACTGGGTGATTTTGGGCTAGTCACACACTCTCAGCCTCAGGGGAAGGCAGTGCCAAACCTCTGAACAAATCTTGCCAAGAAAACCCCATGATAGGGTCCCCTTAGGGTACCATGAGTTGGAAATGACTTGAAGACACTCAACAACTGAAAGTGCATAGTGATTTCATTCCACTTACATGTTAGAACAACTAAGGTTCAAAATGAAACCTCTGCTAGTTGCTATGTAAGGCATGGGCGTTTTGTCCAAAATAGCCATCCTGTGTTAAATGCTCCTTTCCCTTTTAATAACATGTCAACATTCACTTTATAAAGTGGTATCCATATATGCTTTCCTGTAATAAAATGTTATAACAATAGAGTTTCAAACAAACCTTAACAACATGCCAGTGCAGAAGCAGAAAGCTGAAAGTAATAGGCCATTTCAGGATTTTGTGCATTTCCTTACCAGTGAGTTATATGAGTTATATTTCCTTACCAGTTAGATATATGGAGCAAGAATGGAGAAATGCTCCCTGTGAAGCCAGGACATGGGATGTTAATTGCATATTAGCACAGGGAAAAGAAGATCTTGAACAAGGGGGATGCTGTTTCAACAGGTGTAACACACCTGTCTCCATGGCATCCTACAGCTATGACATAAGGATTTCTAAAAAGGAAAGCAAAATCCATCATGTATCAGAGAGAGCTTTGTATGTATGTTTCAGAAGGTGGGAACAAAAGCAAAAGGATATTTCAGTTTATCTTCATACAGTACAGGTTTTGGTGCCTATCTCAACATTTGAAGCAGGAGTTAGACAGGTGTTGTAAACTACTTGAACATCATACAGTGGATTTTTTTGGCACAGAAGCAGGGATTAGCAGCATACAAACAGACTCTTGCTGCAGTAGAGTGTCGAAAACCGCCATAATGAAAGTAGGGAAACCATTAATAAAAAGATGGTACCAACTAAAACAAGAAATTGTTTATTGCAGTCCAGAGATCACAGAATCCAACAGATGGAACACTGCCTAACAGGACAGGTTCAAATGACACTAAAAGTGGATTTCAGCCTCATGTACATGTGTGATGTTTAATACTGCCAAATGGAAAGCTTTGGAGAGGCCTGTTAATATGTCATACATTCTGGAAAAAGACAGGTTTTACATTTTTGTTACATGTGTTGGAAATGTCATTTAGATGGACTTTCCCTCTTGTATTTCCATAGCCCTATAACAGTTATCCTACAGCAGGAACAGGGAGGAAGTGGGCAGTATTCTGATTATTTGCCAACTCTAACCCCAGGCTGGTGATGGAGGGAAAGGCTATAGATTGGACATAGGGGTTGTGTGGCCTTCTATATGTATTGGACTATATTTATAACAATCCTAGTCAGCATAGCCAAATGGTGAGGGATTGGAAGCCCACATGTTCCTATTCCCTGCCATATATAATATTGCATTTTAGTGTAACTTGAATATTCCAGAGGCCAACTCCTCCACATCGCAATCTATAACTCCATTCCACTGCCCAGTTAAGCTCAGGATAGAATGTAATGTACAATAAAATAAATAACATCACTTCAATAGACTGTAGTGTCCACAATGTGCTGGCAGCGTGGGATCTTTTATATAAAATACTCTTCCTTTTCACCTTTACCAGTGAGGTCTTCCATCTGGACAGAACCCTCTGGATCTGCTTCAGGCCGCTCGTAGGTGTGGTAGCTGCCTTTGTTCTTGTACAGGTAAATGACAATCAGTGCAACAACCGAAAGGAGAGTGATGAAAACCACAGCAATAACTGCTTTAGAAAGAAAATGGAAAAATGAAACTTCAGCATACACAGGCTTGGAGAAGACATGCCCGTTCCATAGCCATGTTTACAACTTTCTGAATAACCGGCACGCACACATGTTCTCTCTGCTGCACAAATCACCCACACTTGCTTTCCAACATGATGTAGCATTATGTCCTCAGTGACAGTAGCTAGCCATTTATTCAAAATCATTGACCTTTAAACCAGAGTTTGAAATCTATTGGCTCACTCCAGTTAAAGTTAACTGGTTAGAGTCATAGCCAAGCGAATAACCTAATAAATGCAGGAATTCTGCATGTAAGCAGGTGCAGATCATATAGAAGCTAAGCAGGGTCAGCTCTGGTTAGTACTTGGATGAGAGACCACCAGTTGCTGGAAACTGTAGCTCAGAAGAAGGAACTGGCAGAAACACTTGGTTTTTCCTTGCCTAAGAAAACCCTATGAAATTTATGGGGTTGCCCTAAATCAACAGGTGACTTGAGGGTATATACACAGTAGTAAAAATGTGACTAATGAATAGATAAACTGGGGCGGGGAGATTGTGTATGTGCGCACATGTATGGTTTCCATAATAGCATTGTACAAGGCGATACTGAGATGGTACTGTTGACAATTCTGCATCACAGTACTTAACTATTCTTCATGTTGTGAAGCTAAAGCATCCCCACTGCTGATGTTTAGATTAACTGCATCAGGAAACATGATCTATAACATGCTGGTAATCCAGTTGTGGAATGCCCTGCTGATGGGAATTGTAGTCCCACAAGGTCTGGAGGGCTAAATGTTCTACACATCTCTGATCTGGAAGTATCTCCCAAGGGCTCTAGTTAAGAATGCTAAGATTGCATCAACTGTTCTGTTTCCTGAGGTCTGCACTGTGGGATTCCTGTATTTGCTTTGTGGCTAGGTTGAACTATCATTTTTTTTACATCTGCAAGGATATTGCTATTGGTACCTCCTATGACAGCTACATTGACATCCTCTTGCGAAGTTGGCACATTCATCTTCTTCATAAAAGGGCTGGTTGACATCTCTTGTTTATGGATGGGAAAAAGAAAGAGTGGAGAGTCAGGAACATCTGAAGTCAGGAATGTACAACGATATACAAACAAATACAAATGATATACAAACAAATAGAGCACTGGATCTGGGACAGGAAAATCTACCTTTTCATCCATGCCCAACCACTGTACAGTTGGCTCTCCTTATCCACGAATTTGAGCATACATGGCTTGAAAATATTTCCCCAAAATATAAATTCCAAATAGCAAACCTTGGTTTTCCATTTTATATACGGGACACCATTTTGTTGTGCCATTATATTTAATGGGACTTGAGCATCTACAGATTTTGTTATCCACGGAAGGTCTTGGAACCAAACCCCAGCATATAACAAGGGCCCACTGTACAAACTGTGCACAGAGGTTTTGAGCAGATCATGTACCCCTCCTCCTTTAGAGTTGCTATGAAGGTAATGGTGGGGTGGGGGACCACTTTGAGCAGCTTGGAGGAAGGGCTGGATTACACTGATAGAAACAAAGTACTCCAAGGAATGGCCCTTGCTTTCCACAGCAAGTTGTACACTGTGAAAATTAATATGCTTCAACTCTTTAAAATCAAGTTTGGGGAGTCTGAGGCAGTTGCAATAACACAAACAAATAAACAGACCAATCACCAAGGAGAGGCTGTCACTGTCATTAAAGCAATTACAGCCAAATAGTGTTGATGAAGAAAGTGGCACTTGAGGCCAAACTATTGGTAGAGTCAAAAGGGCCACTGAAGCTGATGGAAGAGCTGTTCAATTAAAGACTACAACGTTTGGCTCGGGTTATAAAGGGTGGAAACAGGTCTAGCAGTATCGTTCCACAGCATTCTCAAGGCTTAGGTAATCAGGCTCGCTCAGTGAATATCTCATTATGAACAACAGCCGACTTGCCAGCAGGAGCAAATGTTCTGCCAGCAACTCATT
The DNA here is from genome assembly GCA_034509955.1 of Urosaurus nigricauda. Taxonomy (NCBI): domain Eukaryota; kingdom Metazoa; phylum Chordata; class Lepidosauria; order Squamata; family Phrynosomatidae; genus Urosaurus; species Urosaurus nigricauda. The sequence goes on from JAOEGL010000002.1 coordinate 163,373,120, forward strand.
TCTAAAGATTTCCAAAATGTGCCAGCATTCAGACACTATCCCTTTTGGGCCAAACGCTTCACAAGAACATATGACATCAAGGGATATATTATGCAGCTAAGAATCTTAGGACTAGCTGAGGTTTTTTTCAGTACTGTGGCCAAAGACCTGTTTCCTCCAGACTTGGGTCATTTCCCTGGAATCTGGTCACCTACCCACTTCACCTGCTTAGTTCTCTTCCCTTTCTTTTCTTAATGAAAAGTCCATTGGTGCAGCAATATCTGACTGAAGAGCAACAAACATTCATCTGTGCCCTGCCCACCCTATCCGAATGATCCATATGCATGCTAGAAACCTAAAGATGTATCTGTTTAGCCAAAATCCCTGTGTGAAATTCTATTCCAAATTAGTTTCCCAGTTTTAATCTGCACTGCAGAAATAGTGCAGATTGACACTGCTTTAATGGCTGTAGCTCAATGCTATAGGATTCTGGGATTTGTAGTTTTGAGAGCTATTTATCATTTTCTGTCAGAGAGCTCTGGTGCCACAACAAACTACATTGAACCATGCATTGAGCAATTAACATGGTATCAAACTGCATTATTTCTGCATGCAAATTAGATCTTGGTCCCCTTCGCTCCTCCCTCACCTGCAGTTCTCTTTCAAATCAACTTCCCAGCTTGCCCATAATTCCTGCTTCCCCTATCTGATTTCTGTCAAGAGTGCACAGCTCATGTTCTTCCTAAGCCCTGTGGTGAGGTTTACGTCTTGTAAACAGACCCGTCTTTCCTCACAGAACTGACACTTCTTGCCAATATCCTGTTGCCCCTGAGGTGTCAAACTGATTGTGAGCATTCTATGTCATCGCGCCAGCTCAGCTGTTAACTAGTGAAGAGAAGGAACAGCATGAGAAGCAATATTTTTACTATTACAAAAGATACATGTTTCCTGTATCTGGCATCATATTCTCAGCTATGTTGCAAAACAAGAAAGGATAGAAACTTTGAGTGCCTTTAAAGTGTTGAGATCTCAGCTACTCAATGGCATACTGTCCAACATTTACTGGTGGCAGATTGGGTAGCCAGAGAAGGAAAAAGGAGTATAATGGTTGGGATTTTCCTTAGCCATAACCACTCTTCCTTCTCACTTTGCCTCGCTTTGGCTTGGCCAGTACATGAAACAGTAGCCTAAATCCCATAAGGACGCTAGATCCTGTCTGAGCTTGGAAACTAAGCAAAGTCAGCCATGGTTAGTACTTAGCTGGGAGAATGCCAGTGACTCTTAGGTTCTGTAGGATATGCCTGAGGAAATAACTGGCAAAACCTCCTCTGAGTATTTCTTGCCTAAGAGAAACCTATAAAATTCATGGGGTTGCCCTACGTTGATAGGCAAATTGAAATGGATACCAAAATCCATGAATGTTCATGTCTCATTATATACAATGGCATAATAAAATGGCGGCCGTTATATAAAATGGCACAATCAAGGTTTCTGTCTATATTCAAGCCATGGATGTTGACTCTGTGGATGCAGAATCCATGGATATAGAGGGCTGACTGCACGCACACAGAAATGCAACAAAATGAGGATGTAGAGTCCTCCTAATGTGGTAGCATGGATTCTATCTTTGCAGACTACAGGAAAGGGGGGAAATTCCAGATGCTTCCTTGAGTAAAAGTAGAAAACACGCATAGCCGTCTAAGGAAGTTCCATGTTTGAGGGGATCCATGGCTATATGGTTGTGGGTTTATCAGGTGGCAATAAATTCCCCATACTGCCCAGGAATGGCACTACACTAGGAACATATAAAAAACTTAAAATTGTGGCTTGAAGATCCAGTTGTGGGAGCGATGCAGCTCCCCCAAATATGCTGGTGCCAGGCTTGACAGCAATGGGGCAGTCTGGACTAGAAATCTTCTTATTGACTTATGTATTGCTTTTATTAACAGGGAACCTACAACAAAGGAGGATTCTCTCTCTTGTCCCAAAACACCTCATATCTGTGGAGCAAGGAGCACTGTAGTAGTTGAGGTTTCTGTCATCTCATTCTACTGCCTGTGTAGTAGGCCACACATTTGCTCCCCATCTATTGTGGGGGAAACCAAAGCGGCAGAAGAAATGAGCTTCCAGAGAAGCAGCCTGGATATAACTGTGTACAGTGGGTCCTTAGTATCTGCTGGATTAGGTTGCAGGACCTCCCTGCTCAAATCCCATTATAGAAAATCGTAAAATGGTGCCCCTTATATAAAATGGCAAAATCAAGGTTTGCTTTTTGGGATTTTTTTTGGCAGGGGGGAGGGGAATATTTTCAAGCATGGATTGTTGAATTTGTGGACAAGGAATCCATGGATAAGGAGGGCCAATTGTATTCTCAGCTCATATTCAGCACAGGCTCACAGACCTTAATTCTCAGCTTCCATGCTAGTTTCAATGTGGCAGTGCCAAAACAGATCTTCTATTTGACATTTCAGGAATGCTGTGTGATGCAGCTGTCAGGTTGACATGCCACCCTGTAGTGGTGTCACTACAGTTAGTGTTATCTAGTATGGTAATTCATGGTGTCACCCCGATGAATTTCTTGGGATGGGGGGTGCAAATAGGGGGGAGGATCTGATCCTCCGGAACCCTGCGTTCTGCCACCATCATTCCCACCCCAGCCAAGACAGAAAAGATATGATGCCCCCTTGAGCAAGATTTTTAATTATCAAAGATCTCCACCTTCAAGGAAGGAGGGAAAAAAACAGAAAATAGTCCCTCCAGAGGACAACAGCAGAAAGAAGCCAAACAGAATGGAGGGAGGCTGTGGGGGGCAAACAGAAAGGTCCCTGGCTTCACTCCCATCCTCACCCCCACAAAGGGGAGTAGTATACCAAGAAGACTCCCCTTTTTCTTTCTGGATGAAGAGCCTCAGGATGCCTTGTTGCTGCTCCATGTCACTGCCTCTGATGTGGTTTGAACACCACACACACCCTAATGACATCACTGCTGCCATGTGGATCTCAAGTGAAAATTGGTACCTTTCCCAGCTCTGATCTAGGAGGGAGGGAGGGAACCTACAAAAAGGATGCCTTTCACATCTTCTGTTTCAAGTTCTCTCCATTCACCATTATGGGCATGAACCAAACTTACATCTTCTTGAATGACCAATTAATTAAAAGTTGTTTCTTGTAAAAGCCATCCCCTGCTCACCTATGGGTGGTGTTGGTGGTGTTGGAACAGCTGCCATGGCATCACCTCTTCTCTGTGGCTTGTTTGCTGTGTAAAACTTCAGAATCTTGCAATTTTAAAAAAAAATCTTACCTAATAACACTGTTAAAAGAAAATAACCAGATTCATTCAAATTCATTCAAAATATAAAGACATTCCCCAAAAAAATCTTAAAGAGCAGAATATAGATTTTTGACATCGCAGTTAAATAAAAATATTTTTTTTATAAATGGCAGAAATGTGGAGGAGTTTCAATAAATTATAAATAAAATTGATGTAAAGTAAATACTGTTCAAAAAGCTTCTGAATTCTGGAAAAATATGGGAGAAAGATACAGAACACTTATGTGAGAAAGCTAAAACCAAAAGAAGGAAACGAGTGTAGCACTAGCAATAGTGATGAAAGAAAAACAAAAGAGACAAATCATACAGAAAACAGAGAAGAAAGAAAAAGAATATCAGAGGAAGAAACTCTCACAGACGAAGAACAAAATTTAAGAGAAAAAGATAAAGAAGAACTAGATTCAGAAACCAGTTTAAGAGAAAAATAGACAATTTAGACAGGAAATACAAACAGAATTTAAAATGAGAAAATACAAATAAAAGGAAATCAAACCAGCAGATATTAAGAGAATTTTCCATTTTATTTTTATGTTTTGTTTTCCTTACCTGTTCACTATGAAGGTGCAACTTCCTTCTCTGAAAAAGAGAAGGGGGAGAGGAATTAAAGACAAGACCCAACAGGGTTTATAATCATACCTATCTACTTAATTTGAAATAAAAAAAAGTTAAGATGGGATGTTAATTTTATTTTAGAGGTGTTAATTTTATTTTAGAGGTGTTAATATAATCTCTTGGAATGTAAACGGATTAAACAGACCAGTTAAAACAGGTAAAATATTTCACTATTTAGGTAAACTAAATATGGCTGTGGTCTGCTTACAAGAAACCCATATTAGGGGAAAAGACAAAAGATTACTAAAAAATTAAAAAAAAAATAGACAAAGAATATAACTCCTTGGCAAAAAAGAAAAAGAAAAAAAGAAACGAGGAGTGACGATTTATGAAAACAATAAATTTCACAGTAAATAAATTTTAAATCATCAAGACGGACAATTTATTGAAGTTGAAATTTAAGTTAAAAAAAAAGTTAATTGGTATATACTCCCTCCAATAAAAAAAATGGAAATTGTAACAAAGAATTCAAAATGAAATAATAGAAAAAGAATATGAGAATATGATAATAATGGGAGAATTTCATGGGGTAAGAGACCCACAAGATCTCTAACAAAATCAAAAATGGAAAACTTCCTTTATCTTTTTTCAACTTATTAGAAAACAATAATTTAATAGATATTTGGAGACCTTTCCACAGAACAGAGAGAAAATACACCTTTTACTCAGACAGACATCAAACTCATTTGATAACAGATATAATATTGATTACTAAAACCCTATGTAGCATAGTAATAAAAACAGATATCCAAGGAAAAATCCTAACAGATAACAATCCTATAACTCTAAAGCTAAAAAACTCTCCTACCAAGTTTGCATGGAGACTAAATTAAAATTTATTAAGAGACATTAAAATTGTGGATAGAGTGAAAAAGCTATTAGACAATTATTTCAATGAAAATTTGCATATAGGAACAGGTAAAAAAATCTGAAGTCGAAGGTTTTCATGGCTGGCATCCATAGTTTTTTGTGGATTTTTCGGGCTATGTGGCCATGTTCTAGAAGAGTTTCTTCCTGATGTTTCGCCAGCATCTGTGCCAGCCACAGATGCCAGCCACAGATGCTGGCAAAATGTCAGGAAGAAACTCTACTAGAACATGGCCACATAGCCTGAAAACTCCAGAAAGTTAAAGGAATCGTTTCAACAGCCTCTAAAGCAGTCATTAGAGGATACTTCATATAGCAAAATAAAAGAATTAAAAGACAACAAGAAGAAAAATTGTTAAAAATAATGGAGAAAGTTAAAGAAATAGAACAAGTTCAAAATCTAAACAATAAAAAGATTAAGGACGAATTAACAATTCTAAATAAACAAATCTCTCAAGATCTAATAGAGGAAATAGAAAATAAGAGAAGAAGAATTAGACAACATCATTTTGTTTATGCAAACAAACTGGGAAGATGGCTTGCCCAAAAACTAAAGAAAGAGAAGGGGGAAAAAAAGAATAACAGAAATTAAAGATGAGGAAGGCATACACACAGATCAAAAAATAAAATAAAATAAAATAAAATAAAATATAAAAGATTTTTTAAAACTACTTCTCAAAGACCTTCAAACTGGAAAAAATAAACGAACAAATGATAATTTAATATCTTGATAAATATGAAATACCTACAATTAATGAAGAACAGAAAAAAATCTAAACAATTCTATTATCTCCATGGAAATTAAAGAAATACTATTGAAAGGGGAAAACAATAAAGCTCCTTGTCCTGATGGACTAACCAGAAAATATCACAAAACTTTTCAGGAAAATCTAATTCACCATTTGAAGGATGTAATGAATGATTTAAAAAAAATAATACTCCCTACTTGGGATGAGGCAAACATAACTTTCATCTTAAAAGAAGCTAAAGACCCAACTACACCAGAAAGCTATAGACCAATATCATTGTTAAATGAAGATTATAATTTTTTAGAGCAATTCTGGCAAATAGATAAACTTTTGGATACACAAGAATCAATGTGGTTTTTTTTTGTCTAACAGGCAACTAAAAGCCAATATCAGAATAATTTTAAACTGGATCGAACATCATGAAATTTACAATGATAAAAAATATGCATAGATCTCCAAAAAGCTTTCGATAAGGTACACTGGTCCACAGTGTTGAAGATACTAGATAAAATGGATATCGGTAATAAATGTATAGGGTGGATAAAAGCAATATGCACAAGCCAAAAAGCTAAAATAACCGTAAATGGTGAAAAAATAAATTATGTAAGTATAGAAAGGGGCACCCGCTAGGATTGCCCATTATCTCCCCTTTTATTTATACAGTGGTCCCCCGCCTTACGAATCCCCCGGGTTGCGAAAACCCCGGGATCCGAAAGGCGGCGGACTGGCTTCCTATCCCTCGGGATACGAAAGATCCCCCAGGATACGAAGAAAAAAACCGCGCGGCCCCTTTACATCGGCCGCGCGGTCCATTGAGTTTAGCGGTCCCCCGGGAAACGAAAGCTTCCGGGTTACGAAAGTAATCCCGGAACGGATTACTTTCGTAACCCGGGGGACGACTGTAATTGTATTGGAAATCCTGCTTAGAAGCTTAAGATCACATAAAAACATAAATGATATTAAGACAAATGGTGAGGAATTTAAAATCAGAGTGTATGCCGACAATTTAGTCATCTCAATGAATGATTCCAAAACTAATGCAATAAAATTAATAACAAGAGTTAGAAAATTCTGAAAAAATAATCAGGCTTAAAGGTAAATAAAAATGAAACGAAAATCATCACTAAAAATATGTGTCAAGAAGAAAATATAGACCTAAGCAACAATACAGGATTTATGTGGACCAATAAAGTCAGATATCTAGGCAACACTAACCAACAAAAACTCCAATTTATTTGAAAACAATTATAAATACACATGGAATCAAATTAGAGAAAGTTTAAAAAGATGGAAAGATCTAAAAATTTCACTCTTAGGGAGAATTGCCACCATAAAAATGTGTATTCTGCCTAAGATGTTGTTTCTCTTTCAAACTCTTCAAATCACAAAAAATAAATCGGTATTTGAAGATGGGCAGAAAGGAATTAATGAATTCATCTGAGACAAAAAAATGACCTAGAATCAGACTAAAATATATGCAAGATTCAAAAGAACAAGCTGAATCAGGTCTACCTGTATTAAGATGCCTGTGGGTTAATATGAATTAAAGAATGGTTAAGACTCAAAAACAGAAAATTGCTGAAATTAGAAGGGATGAACAACAGATATCATTGGCATGCGTATCTCTTTTAGAATACAAGCAAGATAAACAAAGATTTCCTAAACCGCTATATAAGAAACACTCTCACTGAAACATGGGAAAAATACAAAAAATATATATGCCCAAAATTAGAAGAAATTAAACAAAAAATAGTATAAATCAAAATTAAAAATTAAATTCATCAGCCAAATAGAGTTATAAATAACATGCAATCATAGAAATGCAAAACAAGACATTTACGATATATATTAATTGGCAATGGGCAAAGAAGAAAGCAAGCAAGATATATGCGTTCATAATTGTAATTAGACATACAAGTATGTTTATGTAATTTGGTGTAACTTCCCTCCCTTCTTTTCTTCCAGTAAAGAAAACAAAGTAATACCAACAATAAGAAAAAACAAACAAAATTGAAGGAAAGAAAGAACTAGATATGAAACAATCATCTTTCAAATAGGTTTTTAATAAGCATTTGTTTATTACAGTGGTCCCCCGGTTTACGAACCCCCGGGGTACGAAAACCCCGGGGTACGAAACCGGCGGGACCACTAAAGTATCCCCCGCGATCCGAAAGATCCCCCGGGATCCAAAAAAACAAACAAACGCGCGGCCCCTTTAAATCGGCAGCGCGGTCCGTTTAAAATAGCGGTCCCCCGGGAAACGAATGCTTCCGGGTACGAAAGGTAATCCGGAACGGATTACCTTCGTAACCTGGGGGACCACTGTATTTGTAAATTTTTATGTTGTATGTGTTGTTTTTTGTTATATTATTGTTATTATTATTATTAACCTTTATTTATATAGCGCTGTAAATTTACAAGTGCTGTACTTACAATCTTATAATTAAACAGTCATAATTATATATTGGTATGATAAATTTATTTATCTCCATTTATGATAAGACCATCTGGCCTAGGAGGGAGTGAAAGGAGAGGCCTCGCAACACCATCGGGCCGGGCCTCAAGTAGAGGAGCCCTCCCTTCAAGACAAGACCATCTGGCCTAGGAGGAAGTAAAAGGACACACCAAGCCGAGCCCTCCCTCCAGTCCCTCTGCCTTGGTCCAGGCCTCAGAGGGAGAGAAGAAATGCTGGACCTGATCCCCTTCCCCATCACCATTCCCTTCTCCTTCTGTGTCGTGTCTTTTTAGATTGTAAGCCTGAGGGCTGAGAACCATCTAATTAAAAATAATATTTGTAAGCCGCTTTGATAGCCTTTAGGGATGATGGGCATATATATATTATATATATTTGTATGTATTTTTCAATAAAATTAAAAAAGAAAAAGAAAAGCAAGAAAACAAGCAGTTCCATCAATGGTTTGATGACCTCTGGGAGTTTGAAATTCTTAACTTTTTTTTTCTATCCAGTTTGTCAAAAATCAATAGTTCAAATGATTAATAGAGGCTGAAATCCTCAAACTAATTTAGATGCAATTCCCATGAAACTCTGTGGGACTTACTTTTCCGTAAACCTTCATTTATATTATTTTAAAACTCTATATATTGCTTTTCAGTAAACATTATTTTTTTTAATTTTTTTATATATTGCTATTTTATTTGGGATTTTTAGTACAGTTTTTAAATAATTAAGGGAAGCAAAACAAAAAAAAAAGCAAAATACAAAACAAACAACAGGTAAAAGCACAATCAGCAAGGAGTTTAAAATATCTACACTAGCAAAAATGTTTCTAAACACTTAACATAGGAGGCACAATAGATATTTCTTGATACAACGGTTTCACTGGTTGCCAAAATGCTGATGACCATGAGCTGTAAACCCTGTAAATTTGGATCTTGGCAATTGGAAGAACTGTTTTATCCTATATAAACCTTCCTGGGTTTTAAAATCTTAAAAGAAAGACCCTTGAAGGCTCATTTGTGGAAGAACAAGTGAATGTCTGTTCAGTGGCTACTCCTAGGACTATTCCCTTTCTAAGCAAGCTAAATTGGTCCCGTCCCACAAACCATCCTCTAACAAAAACCACTGCGTATTCCCCCTTCCTTCTAAGTAGTCCAAACTCTGATGTTACTGAAAACAATCCAAAGCTCCCTGGCAGTGGCGTCAACAACCCCCCCCCCCCGGCATTGACCATACAGAATCCTTAGTCATGCTTTTTAGTATTAATTTATTTATAAAACGTAATTCCCATCTATCATGGAATGTAATGTTAATAGCTGTGACGTAAGCAATTCGCAAAATTAAAATTAATTATACCTTTAAATCACAATGATCATACACACAGAATAAATCTGTGAACCTTATACATAGTTTAATGTGATTGAAGTGAAAAATTGGTAAAATGTAATGTTTTCCAATAATTTTTTTTAAAAAATTTAAAATTTATTTTCATTTTTTAAAATTAATTTTGAAATATTAAACTTTATTTTTAAAGAAAAAACAACAAAAAACAAAAATGAGGGCCTCCCCTTTCTCATCCCACTGAGCCTCAACCCATTCACCCCATCTCTTCGGTGTTTTAATTGGACACAGGCAAATGCTACAGCCTGTGTCTGTCAAAATGCAGATGTTGGGAGAGCAGTGCTGCCACCCACCCATCCAGTGTCACCTGGTGCGGTCTGCACCCCTCCCCCAGTGACACCACTGCTCACTGGGCTGTTTTAAACTCCCTCTTACTTCCCTCATTCCAGAAAAAGAATTGTACTTTTGCAAACCTTGGGTTTCCCCAGGGCTGCTAGTATCTCTCCCCTTTCGTGAAGCTACACAACGCTACAGAAGCAACTGCACTTAGCGTTGCGGGGCATCACTAGGGTTGGCATCAGTTCCCACTTACTGGAAAATTATGTGTCTGGCCTGATTTGATGGAACGCCTTCCTTCTCCGCTGCCTGGACCGCCTCCTCTGCCAACCGGCCTGCCTCTGCTGCTGCCTGGCCTGCCTCTGCTGCCAGCTGGCCTGCCTCTGCCGCTGCCGCCCAGCCTGCCTTCGCTGCCGCCCGGCCTGCCTTCTCCACTGCTTGGCCCCTGCCTGCCTCCTCCACCGCCCAAGGTGGCTTCACTGTCCTTTGCATGCCTTGTCTGCCCCCGGCTTGCTTTCTTCACCGACCAGCCTGCCTTCTCTGCTTAGCCCATCCTTAGCAACATGCAATCCCGAGCCAGAGAGTGTCAGCCAATGCGATGCTGGCAGGGAAAGGTTGAAAATTCTGTTTTGGCATTTGGAAATTCTATTAGGTTAAGTCCAGAGAAGGACAGTTGGTGTGAGGGTTCCAGGGAGAGACAGGGATGGTTGTGGCTGGATGTCCAGAAGTAAGGGATTCCTCACCGGTACACGTCCAAGACTTTGAGAAAGAGAGTTGCTGGAGTGTAATATCCTGCAAGATATCGTTAGTCTTAGTGTCTGGTACAGAACTAAATTTAGGAAAGTAACCTAATAGAAACACTGTGTGGGTCCTGGGTAAAAAATAATTTTGTTCTCTGGAGAGTATTGGGAAGTAAATTGTAACCGTAACAAAGTGAAATCGAGAAAATAAGACCTTGAAGTAACAAAGGCACAAACCATCTCAACAAGTGAAGCATTGTCAGAATGTTGTTTAAATAAAGTTTTTGTTGCTGTTTAAGAAGGACACATCTGAAAACTGAATCATTACCGTGCTACTAACAATAGAAAACAGAGTTTAAGAGTAAAGTGATAGTCATAGGAAGGTGGCAGGTTAAATAAAGCGATTCAGCCCAAAAGACCTGGAAAAAAAACAGTGTCTTTTTGATGCGGTTTAAATAGGTCTAGAGCATTGCCCTCCTTTCCAAATAGCTTCAGCAATTCAGATTAAGTAGGAACCATGCTAGTTTAAACCGGTTTGTAGCAAATCATGATCCAGTTTAAACCATAGTGGGAATGGGGCCCTGGTGTGTTAACTCATGGTGTCACCCCCTCCCTTGACCTTCTCCCTTATCACACCATACAGAATCCTTAGTAAAAAATTTGTACTAGTGCTATTTATGAATAATAATTCCCGTGTATTACTGGGTGTAATGTTAACAGTACTGGAGCCTTTGTTTGCCTTCAAAGTGTAATAGCAATATAGGTAATAGTAATGGTAATAGACAGACAGCAATATGTAGTGGTTTTTGCATTGGACTATGACTCTGGAGACCAGGGTTCAAATTCCAGTTCAACCATGGAAACTCACTGGGGGACCTTGGGCAAGTCACATGCTTGTCCTACATGCCCTCCATTTCAACCTTCTGTCTTGGAAGAATTCCCAAATATCCTCAATTTTGAGCATGGCTAAGAAGCATGAATTGATATATATATGAGTGTTTTTAGCTTTTATTTCTTAATGTCCAACCTTTTTTCTGAATGTCCTACATTTCGCAGTGCCTTATCCGCCTTTGTGGTTATGACATCTGGTCACCCTGCCTTGGAGTTGCCTTAAGTGTTTACTTGCACCTCCCCCCTTTACACTTGCAATCTTTTCATCCTTAAAATTTCCTAATATCTTGATCTTTAGATATTATATCATCCATATGCTATTTATATTTTTAATAATAATAATAATAATAAATAGTAATAATATTTATTGGTATCCCGCTCTTTCCCCAGAACTGGGACTTGGAGAGGCTTTACAACATTGGAAAAAAAGTACAATTAAAAACATAGAAAAAGTACATTAAAAAGGAATTAAATTATTGCATTATTAAAACATAGAGTTATTAAAAGAATAAAACACATTTGAAAAAGATAAAACTATATATATAAAAAGACAGTACTGTATCACATTTTTAAAATGGTACTAAATAATATTTCCATCATCTTAACACATTTAACCATACAAGTCTCAGAGTATATCTTTTCTTTTCCTTCATCCTTTCTTAAGTTCATATATTTTCATTATCTTCACCCTCCTTCCTTTACCTTTTCTACCTACAATTTCTTCCTCTTACTTTCACTCTGTAAACTCCCAAATGTAACATGAAATATATTATTTTAAAGTATTGTATAAAATTGCCTGCAGGCTAGGTGTATAAGGTGTATATGAAACATAATTAATTTTGGGTTTTATTTGGGTTGGTCCAATCTCCAAGATATCTCATGATGTACAGTGGAACCTTGTTATCCACTGAGGTTTGGTTTCAGGATCCCCCATGGATAACAAAATCCATGGTTGCTCATGTCCTTCCTGTTTAATATTATGGCATAGCAAAATGGTGTCCCTTATATCAAATGGCAAAATCAAGGTTTGCTTTTTGGAATTTATACTTTTTTGGAATATTTTCAAGGCGTGGATGCTTGAATCTGTGGATTTTTTTAAAAAAAAGCTTCATTTTTTTTTCATTTTTATATACCACTTCATACTGCCTAAGCAGTGTTTAAGTAGTTTACAACTGTAAGCTACTTGCCCCCAACAATCTGGATACTCACTTGATTTTAGCGACCTTGGAAGGATGCAAGCCTGAGTCAAGCTTCAGCCCTTTTAATAATAATAGTAATAATAATAATAATAATAATAAATTTATTTGTATCCTGCCTCTCCCTGTGTTGGATCGATGTGGGTAACAGCAAGTGGAGAGCAGTAAAAATAAAAAACAAAACCCCCACAATTCACGATAAAATCAGAAAACATCCGATGGGGGCAGAGAGACAGATGGACTGTTAAAAAGTCTGAGGAGGTCAGTTAGGGAAGGACTACTGGAAGAGATCTGTCTTTATTGCCTTCTTGAAGGCCTCCAACGATGTTATATGGCAGATCTCCTCTGGCAGGTCATTCCATATTTTTGGAGCAGCAGCTGAAAAGGTCCTCTGGGAGGTTGCCACAAGCCTGGTTTTCTTTGGCTGCAGGAGGTTCCTCCCAAAGGACCTGAGTATGCGGGAAGGATTGCATGGGAGGAGGCGTTCTCTCAAGTATGCTGGACCCAAGCCATGTACGGCTTTATAGGTAATGACCAACACATTATACTGTGTCCGGAAGCTAATAGGCAGCCAGTGTATGGATTCTAAAATAGGTGTAATAGAATCAAGTTTAGAACTCTCTGTAACTAATCTGGCCACCATGTTTTGAACCAATTGCAGCTTCCGAACATGGCATGGGGGTTGCCCCAGGTAGAGCGCACTGCAGAAATCGAGACGAGAGATTACTTTTTGCTGGTATTGAACTCACAACCTTATGGTTTTGAGTGAGTGGCTGCAGTACAGGCATTTAACCACTGCACCACCAGGGCTCCTACATGGATCCATGGATAAGGAGGGCCGACTGTAGATGCAAATTTTCCAAAATCTGAAACACTTCTGGTCCCAAGCATTTTGGATAAGGGAGACCCAAACTACATTTATGCCTTTACAAAGGCAATTCTTGTTGGTGTGGACTCAGTGAGAAGTATGTAAAGAGATCTTTAGCACCTTTGAGACCAACTGCTTTATCACACTAGGGGGCAAATAGGATTTAAACGAGAGTTAAATGAGAGTTCAACAGGAAATGCCTGATGTTTATCATAGGACATTTCCTGTTTAACTCTTGTTTAACTCTCATTTAAGTCCTGTTTGCCCACTAGTGTGATAAAGCAGTAAGTGAAAGAAAGAGCTTTGGCAGCATGAGCATTCATATACTTAAGTCTACATCTTCATATGCATTTAAGGGAGGAGAAAATTAAGCAAGCTATGGAAAACAATAAGGACTATGGAGGGAAACCCATAACCTTGATACCTTCTTCTCCTGGAGGAGCCTCAAAATCCCAGATAGTTGAGGGAGGAGGAGGAACCCCAAGCACCATCCAAGGCCTAAGCTAGCTTGGCCATGTGTTTATGGTGTCTCTGTGCAAAAGCACACACAACAAGAAGCCACACCTTCCCATCTAGGCCCAGAAGGAAGATGGGAGATGGAATAGCAGAGAAATGATTTGAGGGGGCAGGATAGTTTCAATGAATTTCAGGTTCCAAATAGACTTGAGCACCAAAGTGAGTTTCAAAGTTAAGCAAGTCCTATAATCATCATCATCATCATCTGTATCCTTCTTCCCCTCAAAACTGGGACACAAAGTGACTTAAAGCACAGTACAGTGGGCCTTTGGTATTCGCTGGGGTTTGGTTCCAGGACACACACACACACACACACCATGTATACCAAAATTCATGGATGCTCAAGTCTCATTAAATACAGTGGCATAATGAAATGGTGCCCCTGATATAAAATAGCAAAATCAAGATGTGCTTTTGGGAATTTATACATTTTTAGAATATTTTCAAACCGTGGAAGCTTGAATGCATGGGTAAAATCCATGGATATGGAGGGCCAACTGTACTATTAAAAACGTACAAAAGTGATAATTCATTAATTAATTAAAAGTGACTTACTAAAGCAACAACCCTAAGAAGACAATCCATTACAGCTACCAGCTGAAAATCAACCGCATGTACTTTGTTAGAATATAGTATCCTCTCTCATATTTATGGGATGCATGGCCAGGGTGACCAAAGGTCCTCCTTTTCCCAAACCTGTCCTCTATTTCAACCTTCTGTCCAGGAAGAATTCCAAAACGCTTTCCATTTTGAGCACCACTTAGAAGCATTAATTTATCTTTATATGAGAGTTTTTAGCTACATTTTAAAAATACCCTACATTTTACACAGCCTTGTCCTCCACTGCAGTTATGACATCTGGTCACCCTGAGCATGCCGTAGTGGTCTGAGCATTGGGCTATGACTCTGGTGATCAGGGTTTGATTCCATGCTTAATTTTAAAAACCCACTGGGTGACGTTGGGCAAGTCACCCTCTTTCAGTCTCAATGGCAAACCCCATTTGAAGCAACTTGCTAAGAAAACCCCATGACAGCTTCGCCTTGGAGTTGCCATAAGTCGGAAATGACTTGGAGGCACACAACAACAACAGAACACGAGAAAGGAACATTACATTTTACAATCAGCCCTCTGTATCTGTGGACTTTTTATCCAAAAGCATCTGTGGCTTAAAAATACTATATATATATATATATATATACCAAAAAGCAGGCCTTGATTTTGCCATTTTTATATAAGGGATGCCATTGATTTAATGGGACTTGAGCATCTGCAGATTTTGGTATCTATGGGGGGGGGGGGTCCTGGAGCCAAACCCCAGCAGATAAAGGAACAGCAAATCTAGGTGCCATGCTTAGATCATTCCAAACTAGCACCCAACTTCACAAAGTTTCAAGATCATTCAATTTTTATAGTATTTAAAAGTATAGTAGCTTATTTCTCATATAAAATAAAACGTCAGGAAACCAATGGAAATTTCACATTATAATATCATTGGCTTCATGTCCTTAAAATGCAAACTTGAAAAAAAGTGGTTAGAAAATAAACTTAGAAAATAATCATATAACTTTTTTTTGCAGTGAGTAGGGCGGCAATAATACCCACAAAACACAAGTTAAATATAACTATTAAAGGGTCTTTGCAAAATTTCTGGCAGTTTTTACATAGGCCATATTCAAATTAGGTCTTCTTTATTGTAAGAAACATCCCTTATTTGAGGGCTGGAAATCTTGTCCTTTATAGGCCTGACAAAGGGATGTTCTCTATTTGAAGGTTAGAAAGACTTTTCTTTTATATAAACAGAATGAGCTTCATAAAGATAGAAGTGTCTGCATTGTGCAGTTTATGAATGTGGAAATACTCGACAGAAAAGTATTTGGCTATGGCTGCATCTATACTGCAGAAATAATGCAATTTGATGCCACTTTAACTGCCATGGCTCTATGCTATGGAATTCTGGGATTTGCAGTTTTGTGAGATATTTATCCTTTGTCAGAGAGCTCTGGTGCCACAACAAATTACAGTTCCCAGGATTCCACAGGATGGAGCCATGCCTGCCAGTTAAAGTGGTGTCAAACTGGTTAGTTCTGCAGTATGGCAGCAGCCCTAGGTTAACTGAAATCAATAATTTAATTTAATATGTGGATAGGACATAGGCTTGTTGACAGGCGTTTCTTAATAGTCAAACCTGCATTTCTTGAATTTTGACCATCCCTTATTGCTGTTTGAAAACCTGGCAATACTTGTAACTGTGCTCTAGTTTCAAACTCAGAAGATTTGAAGCAATGATATAAATCCACCATGAAATTAACCTGTGAGAACACCAGAAAACAGATTAACAATAGATAGTTAAAATATGTTTTGCATGTGAGCAATAAAGCTATTTGTAACTGCATGTTATACACCCATATTATCAGTTTAGCTTGGTATCAGAAATCATTTTAAATATTTATTTATTACATATTAAGACGTCTCAATATCCAAAGTTCTCTGGGCAGTAAATAAATATACCAAAAAAGGGAGGCATACAATCACAGGGGAAAAGCACAAGATAATATTATGTAGCAATTAGAACAGTCTGCTAATTGTGATATCTGAAAACTGATCTTTTTTTTTTGAAAAGTTATATGAAAATGCCTGCCGATACATGATCTATGTTCAGCTGAGTACACAGATATCAATGGTATTCTAGGTAATCCTAGAAATTGTAGTTATGTTTGGGTGCTCTTGACTTTTTAAGTGTTTTATTTATACCCCATTGTTTTTCTTACCTGGGATTTTAAAATGTAAAATGTGTGTTATATAAATCCTTGTAAACCCCAGAGTCACGTGTCTGGCCCTTATTTTATAAGTTTTAGACATCATGAAAAAAACAATTGTATGTTCCCAAGTTTTCAGCAAACTGCACTTTTTATGATCTTATGTGTTTATTTGCTTTTTGCTGATTCACTTTATTTTGCTGATGATAAAGTTGGCATGTTTTTACTCTTTTTTAAAATAATATGTCTATACTCATTGGTTTAAGGTTTTGGTGTTAAGTACCAATGCAGTTGTTTTATTGAGGGGTACAACAGACATGTTTCAAATACAATATAATTAGTGATTTCAGCCATCCAATAAAATAAAAAATAAAAAATAGTTTTCAAGGTTCCTTACTTGACAGGCAAGACAGTATTTTTCAAACCTCAGAATAAGAGATGTGGAAGTGGCTGCTCTGTGACTTGCCATCTCCTTAATTAATAGAACAATATACTAATAAAGTTGGATGAAGAACCAATAGCCTGTATCTGATTGAAGAGAACACATCCATTCACAGTTGACAGCGGAAACAAATTAAAGTTGAAATGCAATTGTAAATTTACCTTCCTGCACAGTCATCCATTAATTAAAAACTAGATTTCTTTGTATATAAATCTCCCAAAACATATCCCACTTCATATGGGAAAATATATTTTAAGGAATATATCTACACACAGATACACATAGGGGGTATTTTCATACATGAGGCTTAAACTGGACTGTCCTTAAACCAATGTGTAACATGACCATGGCATATTTTATTTTTCTTGCACATGCCAGCATTATGATTCTGGCATGCTTTCTTTAAAAAGGTTCACCTGGCACCAAATTTATTCTTTCAATGTCTGGCAAAGCATTATTTTTCTAATTTTTTTAAAGTTTAAATTTACACCCTGTTGAAAGTTTTGTGGTGCTTTTTGTAGGTTTTAGCTTATTCCATCTTTTCTCTAAAAATATTTTTCTAAGCATATGACCAGCCCACCTGCTAAAAGACAGAATTATCTCCTATTGCCTGCCACAAGGACATTGGATTTTCTATTTTTCCTTTAATGTTTGTTTCGTATTGTTTTCATTTAATGTATGGTGTTGCAAATTGCTGTTCGTGGCATATGCTTGGCTTTTACTTTTATCACACAACAATAAAAATTATTAAATAAATTTTTTTTTTCTAAATATAGCACATAGTTGTATCCACGTGTGACCCAATGCCAAGAAGATGCTTCTAGAAGCACAGTGTGAAGACCCTCTAGACTTGGAGCTTCAAAGGAAATGAAAAACAAATACATCTCTGAAAAGGTTGATGTTTTTATTGTGAGCCGTCAAGTTGTTTCCGATTAAAAAGATTAAAAAGAAGAGAGAAATCAGATAGACAGGAATACAAAGAAGCAGAAAGAGCATCTGAGATACTGGAACTTCTTATCGCATGTGATGGACATGTCCCAAAGCTCAAAAATATTTGGTATAAATTTATAGTGGAGGAGTTAAAGACAGATATCTAATTCAAAAAAGAGGTTCTACTGTTAGGAATTATTGATGATTAAGACAGAAAAAAAGTAAATGGTAGACTTATATTTTATTTGTTGATAGCTGCAAAAATAACCTATGCAAAGCTGTGGGAAAATGAATTGATTCGAACTCCTGAAGACTCGTTAATAAAATTATATGAGATGACTGAGTTAGATAAATCGATATATTGGTTGAAGGATAAATAACGAAAAACCTTTGAAAAATACTGGAATATAATATTAACTATCTGGAAATACTTTGGGGAGACATGGTGGTTATGAATTTTAAAGTATAAAAGAAGGATCATAGAAGAAAGGAAACTATATTTAAGGGGGAAATGCAAGTCGTGGTGAAATAAATACATATATTTGTGTGCAGATGTGCAAAAATTATGGATGGATGTATAGATAGATAAACAGATAAAAAGAATGCTATAACAAAGATTCTTAGTTTATAAATGTTTATTTTATAAATGTGTATAGGTAAAACATATGAGGGGGTATCCAAAAGTTTTAATGATCACCTTTTTAAAAAAATTGACAGAAAGTTTGTTTTGATTTGTAGTTGTTAACTTATCTCTATGTAGTCACTATCTAGATTTATACATTTTCCCCAGTGTATCTCGACCCTCCAAATACCTGATATTGTAGAAGTCTGCAGATTGTGCCTGGCAAGAATTTTACACTTTAGTCACTTTTGGCAGAGCCAGTCACAAAAATAAAGGACACAATGAGTTGATTTCCTCAGCAACGTGTACTTAGGGATCAATATGCCACAATAACTTCCGGGTGATAATTATTAATTTCCGAAACCCCCTCGTAAGGTGCAATCTGCAGACCTCTACAATATCAGGTATTTGGAGGGTCAAGATATGCTGAGAAAATGCATAAATCTAGATAGTGACTACATAGAGATAAGTTAACAACTACAAATCAAAACAAACTTTCTGTCCATTTTTTTTTAAAAAGGTAATCATTAAAACTTTTGGATACCCCCTCGTATACCTGGGCTAGATCATAGAACTAAACAATAATGAGATTAGATATACAGAGTTTATCAAAAGCAAAAACTATTAGGAAGGAAATGATATTTGTATAAATTGTATAAAGGACTCCTTGCTGAGGGGTACAGAAGCAGTGATTTGTAGGCCTGACAAGATGTCTCGAGAGGTGTGCTGTCTTCCAGGTGCAAAGATCCGGGATGTGACAGAGAGGCTGACAAGACTGGTCAAGCCTACTGACCAATACCCCTTCCTTTTGGTCCACGTGGGAACTAATGATACTGCAAGACACAGCATTCAGAACATCAAAAGGGATTACGAGGCGCTTGGTAGGAAGCTGAAAGGAATGGATGTACAGGTTGTCTTCTCGTCTCTTCTGCCAGTTGAAGGGCATGGTCCAGGAAGGGAGAGGAAAATAGCAGAGGTGAACAACTGGCTTCGCAGATGGTGCCGCCGAGAAGGATTTGGATTCTTGGATCATGGGCTGCGGTTCCATGAGGAGGGACTTCTTGCAACAGATGGGTTGCATCTCACGCCAGTTGGAAGAAATGTTTTTGCCAACAGTCTCAAGAACTTGATCAGGAGAGCTTTAAACTGAGTTCCGAGGGGAAGGGAGACAATATTAAGGAACGCAAAAGGGATGGCGTAAATAGTCAAACTGACATAGAGGAAACAAGGCAAACAGTGCAAGGACCCAACAGTGGGAGGCAAAAAAACTTGCACAGGCAGCAAGTAAAAGGGAACCATGGTCTGCGATGTCTCTACACTAATGCACAGAGCATGGGAAATAAGCAAGATGAACTCGAACTCCTAGTACAACAAGGCAAATATGATATAATAGGCATCACTGAAACCTGGTGGGATGAGTCTCATGATTGGAATGTGGAAATAGAGGGGTATAACCTTATTAAGAGAAATAGGCCAAACAGGAAAGGAGGAGGAATAGCACTATATGTTAGAGATATTTACACCAGTGAAGAGATCCTGGACATCAATCATGGAAGCCAGGTGGAGAGCATCTGGATAAGAATCAAAGGGGAGGGAAACAACAAGGGTGTTACGGTGGGAGTCTACTACAGACCCCCAAGTCAGACTGAGGAATTGGATGATATCTTTCTAGAACAGATGACCACACAGTCAGAAAAGAGAGATGTAGTAGTGATAGGCGACTTCAACTACCCTGATATTTGCTGGAAGTCAAACTCAGCAAAATCCTCAAGGTCTAGCAAATTCCTCACTTGCCTGGAAGACAATTTCATGGTCCAAAAGGTGGAAGAGGCAACAAGGGGGTCAGCTATTTTAGATCTGATCCTAACCAACAAGGAGGACTTGGTTAATGGGGTGCAAGTGGTGGGATCATTAGGTGGAAGTGACCATGTTCTCCTGGAGTTTGTAATACAGTGGAAAGGAGAAGCCAGGCAGAGTCAGACACGCATCCTAGACTTTAGGAGAGTGGATTTCAGTAAACTTAGAGAAGTATTGAGGGCGATTCCATGGTCAGAAATACTAAAAGATAAAGGAGTTCAGGACGGATGGGACTTTCTCAAAAGGGAGATACTGAAGGCACAATTTCAAACAGTTCCAGTGAGAAAGAAAAACGGGAGGTGTCTCAAGAAACCAGGATGGATGACTAAGGAACTTTCAACCGAGCTAAGTTTGAAACGGAACATGTATAAGAAATGGAAAAAGGGGGAAATCACAAAAAAGGAATTCAAAGAAATAGCCAGCACATGTAGGGGTAAAGTCAGAAAAGCTAAAGCGCAGAATGAACTCAGGCTTGCTAGAGAGGTTAAGAACAATAAAAAGGGCTTTTTTGGATATGTCCGCAGCAAGAGGAAGAAGAAGGAAACGGTAGGGCCACTGCGTGGAGAAGATGGCAAAATGCTAACAGGAGATAGAGAAAAGGCAGAATTACTCAACACCTTCTTTGCCTCAGTCTTCTCAGAAAAGGCAAAGGGTGCTCAACCTGAGGATAATGGAGCAGAGAACAGAATAGGGGAATTTCAGCACAGAATAAGTAAAGAGATAGTAGAGGAACACCTTGTTAATCTAAATGAATTTAAGTCTCCGGGACCAGATGAACTCCATCCAAGGGTATTAAAAGAACTGGCAAAAGTAATATCAGAGCCATTGGCAATCATATTTGAAAACTCCTGGAGAACAGGAGAGATCCCAGCAGACTGGCGAAGGGCAAACGTCCCCATCTTCAAAAAGGGGAAAAAAGAGGATCCCAACAATTATCGTCCAGTTAGTCTGACATCAGTTCTAGGAAAGATTCTGGAGCAGATCATTAAACAGAGAGTCTGTGAACATCTAGATGGCAATGCCATAATCACAAAAACTCAACATGGGTTTCAGAGAAACAAGTCATGCCAGACAAATCTAATCTCTTTCTTTGATAAAATTACCAGCTTGGTAGATGAAGGGAATGCTGTGGATATAGTATATCTTGATTTCAGTAAGGCCTTTGACAAGGTTTCCCATGACATTCTTGCAAACAAGCTTGTAAAATGTGGGCTAGACAAAGGAACTGTTAAATGGATCTGTAATTGGTTGACTGGCCGAACCCAAAGGGTGCTCAACAATGGCTCCTTTTCATCCTGGAGAGAAGTGACCAGTGGGGTCCCACAGGGCTCTGTCCTCGGCCCAGTGCTATTCAACATCTTTATCAATGACCTGGATGACAAAATTGGGAGCATACTTATCAAATTTGCAGATGACACCAAATTAGGGGGAATAGCTAATACCCCAGAGGACAGGATCAAAATTCAAAATGACCTGAATAGACTAGAAAGCTGGGCCAAAGCTAACAAAATGAAATTCAATACAGAGAAATGTAAGGTATTGCACTTAGGGCGGAAAAATAAAATGCACAGATATAGGATGGGTGACACCTGGCTGAATGAAACTACGTGTGAAAGGGATCTAGGAGTCCAAGTAGACCACAAGTTGAACATGAGTGAACAGTGTGATGCAGCAGCTAAAAAGGCCAATGCTATTTTGGGCTGCATTAATAGAAGTATAGTGTCTAGATCAAGAGAAGTAATAGTGCCACTGTATTCTGCTTTGGTCAGGCCCCACCTAGAATATTGTGTCCAGTTCTGGGCGCCACAATTCAGAAAGGACATTGAGAAACTGGAGTGTGTCCAAAGGAGGGCAACAAAAATGGTGAAGGGTCTGGAAACCATGCCCTATGAGGAACGACTTAGGGAGCTGGGGATGTTTAGCCTGGAGAAAAGAAGGTTAAGAGGTGATATGATAGCCCTGTTTAAATATTTGAAAGGATGTCATATTGAGGAGGGAGCAAGCTTGTTTTCTGCTGCTCCAGAGAACAGGACCCGGAACAATGGATGCAAGATACAGGAAAAGAGATTCCACCTGAACATTAGGAAGAACTTCCTGACAGTAAGGGCTGTTCGACAGTGGAACGCACTTCCTCGGAAGGTGATAGAGTCTCCTTCCTTGGAGGTCTTTAAGCAGAGGCTGGATGGCCATCTGTCGGGGGTGCTTTGATTTGGATTTCCTGCATGGCAGGGGGTTGGACTGGATGGCCCTAGAGGTCTCTTCCAACTCTACGATTCTATGATTCTATGATTCTATGAAATTTCATGTTATGTGTACTGTATATTTTATCATGTTCTTATATAATTATGTTATTGTAATGTGATGTTAATACTGTATGTGTTTTTATTAAAGATTGTTGTATGTGAATGATTGTTAAATATGCTTTTAAAAAATCAAATACCAATGACTTTGCAGAATATAGAAAGGCTGATAATCAATTATTAAATTCATAGATGAAAGCGCTTTCCAGAACTGAAATGCCCATTGTGTTATTATTATCATTATCATTATTTTCCCAGTTTGGGATTCAGGCATACAACAGTCAAAACAAATATACAGTATGTAGTTAAGAGGTAACAGCATACAAACGTTTGTTGTTGTTGTTGTTGTTGTTGTTGTTGTTGTTGTGTGCCTTCAAGTTGTTTCTGACTTATGGTGGCCCTAAGGTGAACCTATCATAGGGTTTTCTTGGCAGATTTCTTCAGAGGAATTTCCCATTCTCATTTTCTGAGGATGAGAGTGTGTGACTTGCCCAAGGTCACCGAATGGGTTTACATGGCTGAGCTGGGTTGCAAACTCTATCTCCAAAGTCATATTCCAACACTCAAACCACTACATCAGGGTGGCTTAGAACAGTTAAACCATCACAAAATTTGGAACCAGTTAAAACAAAGCAATGATATTAAACAATAAGACAAAAATATTAGACAGATCAAATTTTAGGAAATCAGGTACAATGGAAGTCACGATTTAAAGTAAAGATCGGATTGTAAATAAAGGATGTTCGGATTGAATGTTTGTAGTTATCTTTATAAGTATGCTGTAAAGTTTGTATGTTTGGCTCTAACCAATGTGATATATGTGGTTTTATTTTGAATAAAAATATTTTAAAACATAAACAAAGCAACAAGTACAAATCAAAGTTCAGTACATTATGGAAAGTCTGTTTCCCCTAAAAAATCAATTCTCAAAGGTTTGCTGGAATAAAAAAGATTTTACCTCCTTGTGGAAGGATTGTAAGGAGGTAGCCAGTTTAGCCTCTCTGGGAAGAGAGTTCTGCAGCCTGGGGGCAGCCACCAAGAAGGCCCCTCTCCTGTCTTTCCACCAGATGTACATGCGAGGGTGGTGGGATAGAGAGAAGAGCCTCTCCAGAAGATCTTAAAACACAGACAGGTGATATAAACTGGTGACAAGCCACTACTTGCCCATTCTCTAGTCTTTTGGGAGCAGACCTCCTTGTTATAGTACACTCAGCCCTCCATATCCATGGATTCTTTATCCATGCATTCAAGCATACACTGCTTGAAAATATTGCAAAAATACATAAATTCCAAAAAGCAAACCTTGATTTTGCCAGTTTACATAAGGGAAACCATTTATTTTACCATTGTATTTAATAGGACTTGATCACCCATGGATTTTGGTATCCATGGGGCATCCTGGAACCAAACCACAGTGGATATCAGGGGCCAACTGTAATGATCGTAGCGAGGCTCTTGGGACAACAATGGCTTCAATTACTATTTCTGATAGTAGTGCTATATATTGTCCCACTTTCAGCTTCATATCCCTCTCATTCTCTCTCTGAAATCATTGTGACATTCGTAGCTTAATACAGGGATGATGTCAATTTCTGAGTCATATTGAACTCACAGAGCTCCACACATAAACCCCACATCCTCTATTCCCTGCAAAATCACACTCTGCCTAAGAGGATATAGAGTAAACCACAATGCAGGGTTAAACTAGATTGCCCCTTTTTGAACAGGTACAATTTTCCCTTTCCCTTTTAACCTTCATCCTCATCTCTACCTTTGGCCAAACTGGGCCCAAGGTCTTCCTTAAAGTAGCTGTCAATACAACTCTCCATTTGTGTGTTCTTATCTGCACAGTTGTGCACCTGTACTAAAAGAAAGATTAATCTTGGAGAAATTAAGGAAGGAATGAAGCGCCTTGAAATTATTGCTGGAATTAAAAAGCCAAATGGAGAGAAGACTCAAGCTGGAAAGGAATATCTAATGAAAATGTAAACAGTATTCCTAACTACAATCCAGCATATTGACAATTTATAGATATGCAGCAGGTTATATTTGCTCTCCTTAATATGATTGAGGTCCTCTGCCTTTAGGCAAGCATCTTCAACTGTCTTTTATGTTGTTCTGAAAACCAGATGCTTGTTTGGAGCTGTGGGTGTGTGAATAGTCAATATGTAGCACATTTTGACATGGGACTGAAACCAGAAATGAAGGATTAGCTGGTTTTGCCATCCAGGAGTAAAATTAGGAAAGATGCCTGTGATATAAAAGAAGCCAGAAGACAACGCAATAACAACACAAAGCAAGCATCATTGGCTTCCTGTATCCCACCCTAAGCCGGATGTTCAGCTAAAAGATACACAAATCTTCCAGTTAAACTTCTCTTCAAAAGGATGGTGGCTTTGCTTCTCATCAGCCTTAACACAAACGTTAGGCAATGTACATGTTTTACAACTGAATTTAAGGGCCAAACTACTGGTTACCCATGCATGAAAGTAATTATGATGATAGCACAAGAAGAATTTGCTTGGGAGGTGATTTTGAATTGAAATGCAGCAGGAATGAATGGTACTTTAGCTCTTTTCCTATCTGAACCTTTCCTTCTGTTTGCCCCCTTCCCAAAGTGCCTTTTCATGGAAAGAAAAATAAATAAATAAATAAAGGGGGGGGGATTTGACAAGCATCTATTGTATATATTTGCACGCACACATTTGCATGATCATTTCAGTAACGTGAGGAGAGAACTTGCCTTTCCAGCACTGATGGGGACACTCATCTCAGTCAGGATCAGTGTGGGGCAGGGATGGGGGGGCAGAAGGATGGAGATATAAAGGCTATTATTCCAACCCTCCAGCAATCTCAATTACTTGGAATTGGAGAATCTTTGTAGTGATCATTTTTGTAGTGACACTGATTAAAATAATAATAATAATAATATAAAAAAACTGCTGTACTTCCATCAATACATTCTGTTTCCAGAGAATTCAAGCATCCATGGCTTGAAGATACTTTTTTTAAAAGTAAAAATTCCAAATAGGAAGCCTTGATTTTGACATTTCATATAAGGGACACCATTTTACTATAGCATTGTATTAAATGGGACTTGAGTATCCATGGATTTTGGTATCCACGGGTGGTCCTGGCTGGAACCAAACCCAAGGGGATGACAAGGACCAACTGTACTATTAATTGAAGGACTGCAACTTGCATTTATAATTGTCACACTTGGAGAAGATATAACAAAGAGGCCATTGTTATTTTACTTATATTCTGCCCTTTTCCCCATTGCAAGCAAAAAAACCCAACAAAACAAAACAAAAAAACAAAAAAACCCCAATTACCTTGCAATTCAACTCTTAATGTCCTTTACATCTTTCCAGTTTTTAAAGCTTCCTGATCACCTCACTAGGTATCCAAAGTACATACTAACACTACAAACACCTACTCACCCTCATCAACACTGCCCTCCCAATTTGGAGACCTTTAGGTGGCTGATGGGAGGTGTAGCTCACAACATCTGGGGAGTCCCTGTTGACAAAACCTGAGCACAGGGTATTTATTACAAAGGTTGCTTGTGAATGAATGATTTGCACTAGTAGAGGCGATGACCGGAAAAAGTTTTTCAGAACTTGTACACCCTGTCCCAGCTACAGGAACAACACACAATATAAATAAACCTCCATTAATCCAAATACTAGAATGTGGTTCCTTCCTACCCATTCCTTACCTGATTAAAGTGACAGTGGAGCAAAAAAATACATAAATCTTCCACTCTTTTGTTGGCTGAGCGTCTTGCACAGTACCAGCTGGTCTGGGTACCTCTTCCAGCTCTAGTTTCCTACTGTAGTGCCTACCTTTCTGGTGACTAGGCTAAGGCGTTTCCCTTCCTGAATCCTGCCTCACCTTTCCAGTTTCACTACCTTGATAATAAATGGCGGAGTCATCAGAATGCTTACACCTCATTAACTCTTTGCAATGCTGCCGATGAAAGCCAAGCAGGCAGGCAGGCATATAACACAAAGCCCACAATATTTCTGTCTAGGTTCAGAGATTAATAAAATTAAGGGCAATTTGGTTTAGAAGGGCTTGCTTTATTAAAAAAAAAGTTAGCTTTACAAAAAGTAGAGTGGAGGCATTACAAGTCAGCAAATGCTATTTATCTGGTTCAACATCTACAGGGTGTTCGTTTGGGTCAGCATAACATTCTAAGGAATGATTAAAGTAAACTATGAAACACAGCACAAGATGTCTTCATATGCTACACAGATAAATCTTCTATGAAGAATATAACAAGAATTGTGTCTAAAATCACATGCAGCTGTATTTTGTTGCTCAGAAGTGCAAGAGGAGGCACCTGAGGAAGTTATGGCTTTTAACCATAAGTACAGACACTTGCAAAATACCTGCATAATACTACATACCAGAGATTCATGTCAAATTCCCCCTATGTACACATTTTATAAAGCACAGTGCAGCCACTAGATGTAGGATAGTAAAGAACAGAAACTTTTGTCTTCCGCAGTGGGTGGAAAAATGTCACGTGTGTGCTCAGAATTTCCACAATTCAGTTATTGTAACCTATTTATTTAAATGTTAAGCTTGCACTATCTGCAACCCTAAAAGTGATAAGAAGTGCTTGTACAAAGAATTTCTATTTGGTTATCCTTCACCTGGTGCTGATTCCTTAACAGCCTTCAAAGCTAAGAATGTCAGAACATCAGAAGATCCCTGGTTCAATGACTGATCTAATTCAACAATCCTTTCATATAGTGGCCAGTCAGCTGTCTCAAGGAAATCTACCAGCATGACATGTGTGCAACTGGCCCTTGTCTGCTACTGTTGTATACAGGCAGAGGGTGTGTATCAGTTGTATACAGGCAGAGGGTGTGTATCAGTTGCTGGGGAAAGTGATAGTAGAAGATATATATCTGAGGAGTAACCACTGATGGCCCAACCTCCCTCCATGAATTTATCTTTGACCCTCCTGATTTAATCTGTCAACTTTTTAAATGCTCCCTCACACAGGACAGTATTGGCGTTCCCGACACTTCCCCACTTATATCTAAATTAAAACCGATAACATTGTGGTGAGTGTTTCCAACTGGTTAAACTGTACTCATATCTCATACTGTAGGCCCTTGGTATCCACTTGGATTTGGTTCCACCCCCCCCCCCCGGATACTAAAATCCATAGATGCTCAAGTTCCATCATATACAAGGATGTAGCAAAATGGGGTCCCTTATATCAAATGGCTAAATCAAGGTTTGCTTTTTGGATTTTTTAAAAAGACTGTTTTAAAGCCATTAATGGATGAATCCATGGATGCAGAATCCATGGATTGGGAGGGCCAACTGTACTAGGTTCTGAGCTATATAATTTAGGACTGAATCCAGAGTCACCTCTCTGATCGGTTCTATAATCAGCTATGTTATACAAAGTCATTTAAGTTATCCAGAAATGTTACTTCTTTGTTATCACCAAAAGAGACATTTATTTGGTCAGTGTGAGGGTAGTTCAAGTCACCTTTTCAAAAATAATATTTTCTTCTTTGGATGCCTCACTGATTTTGCTCTCTATCTCAAGATCAGATTGAGCATTCTAGTCAGGGAAGGGCAGGCGGAGGGAGCATGTTCCTGAGAAAAAGCCAAATGGAGCAGGGAAGTCTCTAGTTTGGGCTGAATCATCCTCATGGGATGAAAATGTTTCCAAAGGGAGAAGGCATGGAAACAGGTTGTGAACTTGTGAGGATACTGCAGAACACATCAACAGAGAGGTTTAAGGGCCTAAGCAGAAAAGGCGTGCACCAGAGACAACTGAAAGGAATAGGCTCATATGCTAATGTTTGGTGTTGTACTGTTTCAGTGGGAATGTTGGGATACTTGATTCTGAGGTACAATGCAGATATAGTGGTCATAAAAGACATTTGGTGGAATGGAGAGAAGCAATGAGATATAGCTATCTCTGGAGACAAACAACATAGAAGGTTGTAGTTGACATTGCTCTTTATGTCAAAAAGAGCACAATATCAAACAAACTAGAAACCTTACACCACAGAATCACAGTGGGTGACAATACCAGCCTCCCAAAATAACTTGGTACTACAGACATCTTGAATTTGGCCCCAGGGCTGCTAGTTGCTGATATCCAAATCATCCAGAGATACAGACATCAGAAATACTGCAAACTACATAGAATCACATTGACAAGAGGGTATGTGGATCAGGAAGAAGTGTATTAATAAGGAGCTTTGGAAAATCAGCATTTAGGCAAGATTATTTTAAGCTCTTGTGAAACGTCTATTGAATTCTTCCTTTTGCTTCCACACCAGCTTCGGAGATTATTCCAACGGGAGAGATTTGATGTAGCTTGAGGAGAAAATTCCTTTCTGCAGCATATTCTGGTTTGCCATCCAGTCACTTTCCTTTATACCTATCAGGAATCCCTTTTCCTAGAAAGAAAGAAAAAGTCAAGGTTTTAATAAATCCAGTTAGGAGGGTCTTCTCACCATATGCCACTTGTTTAAAAAACAGAAGTGACTCATGGAAGAGGTGGCTCTGCAGAAGTGCTCATCATACTGCTGCATCAGGGCTAAAAACTGCAGAGCTAATTACACTGTGGAGCATCCAGATTTGCTCCATCTAACTCCCCATCTCCACCCTGAAGATAGCAGAAATACCACAAAAGTTTTCAAAGCTCAAATCTGCATGAAAAAAACAAAAAACACCTTACCTCTACTTGAAAATGCAAAATATACCTGGAGAGGATTGCAGCGAAAGACTCCATTCCACCTCTGCATGCAGCACAGAAGTCCAGTAAGCTGACAGAGGAGGAATGCCGAGCCCCCTCCTCTATGCTCAGTACTGAAAGACCAGATGGCTCCTACTCTCTTTCTCCCTATGCCAGCACTCAACAGGCTAGCAGAAATGTTTGCTGGCTAGTAATTTGTGTGGACGTACTTATACAAGGCTGCATTATACTAGCTGAACAAATAACCGTGACTTGTTCGAAGCAGATTGGTTGTTATTGCCTTTAAGTCATTTCTGGGGTATTCTTAGCAGGTTTCTTAAGAGGGAGTTTGCCATTGCCATACTCTGAGGCTGAGAGAGTGTGACCTGGCTAAGGTCACCCAGCAGTAGCATGGGGATTTGAACCCTGCTCTCTAGAGTAATAGGCCAACACTCAAACCACTACACCAAGTAATTTAAATGTTAATTTGCCTTTAAATTTTTTACCTTTTAGGAAGGGAGTGATCAGAAATGTGAATTAGAGGAAAGGGGAGAGTTAATGTTTGACAGAAAAGAATAGGCACATTAAATATACAAACACACTCATAAACAGATCTTACATAATGGGGCAACAGCTCTACTATGCTGAGAGCACAGAATACAACAAAGAATATGTCATAGGTGCTATGGGGGGGGGGACCAGCTATCAAAAATTGGACAAGATTATGTCATTTATCAAAGAAATTCCCAATGTATTCCCCATCCATTATGAACCAGATCAAAGTGGGATTATATATCCTTTATAGCAGAATTTGAAAGCAACATACAGCCATTTTATTAGGACTTTTTCAACTTTTATGGTATTTTGTTATCAACTGTAAAACTCTTTCTTTCAAAAAGTAATTGAAAATAATAGAAAATCAACAAGCAGCACAGCAACTAAAATTACAATTTCCTTTTTATCATTGCTGTGAATAACAGGAACAGGTTGTTTCTCAAAGAGTGTAATGAGTAACTGGAATGAATTACTTTTAAAAAGTAACTTATCAAAATCTGCTTACTAAAAGGTAATCAATGTCTTTCTGCAGCAAATTCTGTGCCATAGAAAGTTGAGTTCTGAGATTCATTCTAATTGATAAATATTCAAAACGTGTTACCCCTTAGTTTATTTTGATGTAGAGTTTGCCATACGCTGGCACAGTGCAATATCCTAGATGGGAGCAAGAGTCAGAGCTCACAATTTCTTAATGCACTGCTCCCTTCAAGTTCCCTTGTTTTATTCCCGGAGATGCCCTATACAATATGTTCCATAGCTCAGTACAAAGTGACACCCCCGTTGTGGTGGTTCCAGGCTTCTAATAGGGAATGGACAGAGGAGGGAATGAGAAAAATAATTCTCTGTATTGAACAATTGCTTCCATGAATTGTGCAAGTCAAATTGCCAAACTTTGTGGTCTCAAACACATTGGCCTTCTCAAAATGCTGGTCCTGCATTTCAATGGACCAAGAGTAGAAGCTGTCAGAATCCAGTGGGCCAGAGTGAAGAATATGGCAAGTCAGTGAACACAACAATAGCAGGATGTGGTGAGTTATTGAAGGTTGCTGGAGGAATCTAGCGGGCCATGCACTGCAAAAAAATTGGTTCTCCCTATTTACTACCTTTTCTGAATTCAATCATGGCTTCCTTTCAGAATGGGATTTTAATATGACACAATGATGTTTCTCATCTAACATAGTGTGGCAGTTACAGTGTTGGGTTTGGGAGGGCCAGGTCAAATCCTCACTTGGCTCATTGGGTGATTGTGGGTCAGTTATCAACTCACAACCTAATCTAACTCACAGGGTTACCGTAAGATAAAATGAGCACTGGGGAACATGATGTAGAGCATCTTGGAGGGAAGGGAGGATATAAATACAATGAAATAAAATAAAACAAATCCTATCATTTTACCCACAGATTAGCTGTCTCTGGTATTTAGAGATTACTACAGCCAGCATGGTGCAGTGGTTTAAGTGTCAGACTAGTAGTCTGGAAGCCCAATGTTCGAATGCCCACTCAGCCATGGGTACCCACTAGTGACCTTGGACAAGGCACTTTTTCTCAGCCTCACAGGAAGCTAGTGTCAGCCCCTCTGAATAAATCTGGTCAAGAAAAAACTATGAGAGGGTTGCCTTAAATCATAGTCAACTTGAAGGTGTATGACAGCAACAGCAGATATCACAGCAGTGATTTCATCTTGGTCACAGATACACACTGGTTAACCTTGGGCAAGTCACACTCTCTCACCCTCAGTAGATGGCAATGGCAAATCCCCTCTGAAGAAACATGCCAAGAAAACTCTATGACAAGGTTGCCATAAGTTGGAAATGACTTGAAGGCAAATAATACACAAACCCAATTATCTCCATTTGCCACGCACATTTTGAATGGCAGTGGTACACATGTTCTCTGATGTTACCTCAGCTTCGACATCTGAGAGCACTAGTATGGTCTCCCCTTCTCCAAACTGTAGGTGGTTTTCATCCTCCGGAGCATAAGCTTGAATTGCTTTAGCCTGGAACATGAAACATAATACCAATAAGGCAGTGCACTTCTAAAAATGCAATAGGGGCACGTATTGTAACATTGGGGGTCTTGTGTATATACAGTAACCAAAAACTACATTGCTAATTTAAAAATACAGAACAAACCAGAATGGCTATTCAGAACAAAAAAATGAAAATAATACACCTTTTCATCCTACAGATGCCTAAACATTCAAAATGTTTGATTTATGGACTCCTCCCTTAATCCAGGCCTAAGATTTCACAAGTCAGTCAGTTATGAAATAACAAAAAATACAAGGCCAACTCCAGCTCCTGCCTGTCAGACAAGATAGGGAATGCTACTTCTTACCTTGAACAGGAAGCCCAGGGGCAGTTCGGCAGAATCCTCTTTTTTATCATCTGAGAAGAAGCTAGAGATAGTCTGAAAGAAAAAAGACTTTCAGTTATTTAGACAAAAATCACGTCTTAACTACATACTCCCAATATTTCACAGATGAAAACCAGGACACGTGTGGCCAAGCAACATCTGTGTGGGGCCAAGATAGCAAAAGATATTAATAAAGAAGAACACACAAGCTAAGAGAGGCTGCAGAACTTTGCTTTCTCCTGAGCTTACTGGGAAGAGGAAGACTCCATCCGTCCAACTTAATTCTGTACAAATTACTTATTCACTTTCAATTCTTTGCAGAAATTGAAATAAGCTGAGAACTAAGAAGAAAGGTGAGAGGAGAAGTGAGAAACTAGGACATTTTGAAAGCAGATGAAAAAGTGGGGGTGACAGGATTTGTAAGGACTGTTCCTGTCACTTGGGACAGTGGGAGAGTACGTGAACACACCTGAATTTTCGCCATAGATCTTCAGGTGCTTGAAGTAAGCTGGAAGAGTATATGAAATAAATAACTATGCTTGGACTTCATGTCTTATAAAGACTCAAGAAAACCTGAGTTCTATCCAATACTTTTAAACTCAAGTGTCTTCAAGAACAGATAAAAAATTGCATAAGCATTATAAAAAGGCCTTCTCCTGACTTAAATGGGGAGTGGGAACTATGTGGGTCTCCAGATGTTGTTGGAATGCAACTGCCAGCATTCCTTACCATTGGCTTTGCTGACTAAACCTCTGGAACTTGCAATCCAAAAAGCTTTAGAGCCCTTCCTTCTGGACTCCCTGGCTGTTCTCTTCTGTTGTGGAGCAGATGTGTGCTCTATGTGCTGGGCCCCTAAATTAGCCTGCTGCTTTACATGAGGTAGAGGGCATTACTCCATACCTACTGTTACTCAGCCTTAACTAGGGTTGCCTGGTTAGAACTATTTCAGGACCTGTGATTTCAGGACCAAAACCTGAGATCTAGGAGTGACCCATTTTGATGTCTTGAGAACAAGCCTTGGGTTAAGTTACTCTGCAATGTCATTAGGCATAACAGATTAACTTTGAGATACAGTTGCACATTGTCTGCCATTCAAATGACAAACACCAAGTCTTAGAAATGAGGGAAATATATTTTTCAAGATTTCCCTCATTGCCCTGAGGAATGGAGAAGAGGCGCCAGGCCAGAAGGACTGGGGACTCTAGTTTTAACTGAAAGGTACAACTAGCTTCTGTACATGAAGTCTGAGCATCTTGTCCTTTACCTCAGGTATCTGAGGTAACAAACACAAAAACACTTTACATTTCTGGCTTCCTTATTTGTATTTATAGTGTTAATGATCATCTGACAGAAAGTTCAGTGACAAATGTTCTTTAGACATTAACATAAACATAAATGCACTCTTGACACAAATTAAAATTGTACAAGGGAAGAGTAGGAATGCATATGCTCTGTTGTTGCCAGTCTCCACATGCTGGAGAGCAAATGGCCATAGCAGGAAGCCCACATAGCTAGCTAGTATAGACCTTGGAATTGTTATGACCATGATGGCTGGGGGATTGTGGATGTTCCCCCAAAGAAATTTTTCTTAAGCATTGAATTTTCATTCCCCTTATGCAAAAGGGTAAATGATTGCATAGGACTCCAGTTCTATGGACTCTGGAAACCAGAAGCCTAACTCATTTACTCACTTGTAGTCTCAGCACAGCATGGAAATGTCACTTTTTGGGACTATAGCTTCCAGAATGTCCCAGGCAGCATAGCCATGGGGGAGCTGAAAGGTTCTATGAACTACGCTATTGTGCAAAAAAGTAACTTTTCCAAGCTCTCATTCAGTGGCTTGTGAATCCTATCGCTAGGCTACATTTGGCTTCCTTGGTCACTGTGTCTTCAATGTCCCTAGTTATCATAGTGTTTATTCTTCCCTTGTTGGTGCCTCCAGTTTGTAAACAGAAAATGTCAGCAAAAGTAATGAAACTTTAGGACTTTCAAGTCACACAGAGAGGCAGAAATCTCTCTCCTATTATTTGAATTCCAGCTCCTTAGAATCATGGTCAGCTCAAAACATTGCCATTTCTGTTCCTACTTCTGACTGGTTCCAGCCGATCTCACAAAACCTTACAAGATCTGGTTATCTCACATAAATATAGAGGGGAAAAAACTTCAAATATAGAGGGAGAAAAACATCCTCATACACTCCAACTGTCTCGATTTGGCAGGGACAGTCATGATTAATTCTCTGTTGTCCCACTTTTTCAGCTGCTTTTAAAGGATCACCGCTTTCTTCTTCTTCTCCCACTTCCCCCCTTTGTCCCCAGCTTACTTCATTTGCTGCAAACTGAGTTAAAGTAGTTTGCACTCAACTCAGCAGAGGGGAGGAAAGAGGAGAGGAAGAAAAATGTTTCCCTTCCCAGTAGACTCAGGTGAAAGCAAACTACTGCATCCTTTTCTAACTTATATGTTCTTATAGGGGCTTTCTAGATTGGCAGGAAAGTGTGACATGAAGTTGCCTTTTCCTTAATGCTTAGCAGCTGCACCGCAGCCTTTAGATGGAGCTGCACTGTTCCGCAGTTTTTAAAAAAGAAGCTGGGAAAACCAGCATCTTTTAAAGGTGCTTCTTCTCCCCTAAAACGCAAAAAAAGCGTTTTCATGGCACACTTTCCCTTTTTCTCATCTAAAGGCTAGACTTTCATGCAGCCATGAACACACTTCTTTTTGCCAATCTAGATCAAGCCATAGAGTTCTCAAAAATCTCCTCCTCTAGGATGGATGGGGAATGGAAGGCAAGGGAATGGAACAAGCGAGGGACTTTCTGTGTGCAGTAAAATATGCCCCCCACTCGTTCCGTCCCCATCCTGGCCCCTTTTGGACCATTCCAGGAGCCCTGTGCAATAAGGTTAATTAATACCTTTCCCCATCTTAACCAACTCTGATGTGGCTTGGCCACATGTGCCCTATTTTCACCTGTGAAATGTTGGAGGTGTATGTCCTCAGGCCTGATCTTAGAGAGAGCTTCATTTGCCCCTCTTTGTTAGGCCTTGTGAAGTGTTCCCTTCCCACCCATCTTAATGCTTGGTCCTCCTTAGGCCCTGGACACATGAATGAAAAACTGAGCTATGGCATAGGGCTATGCCTGCATTCCTGCTTCTTCTCCAGCACATGTGTATACAGAACAGCCTAACTTTGTACCATAGGCTAGATTTGCACTATCCCATACTCAGACAGCTGGCAAAAGTGGGCTACCACTTGATTACAGTTTTCCCTAATGTGTGCAAATGCGCAGAAAAGGGGGCAATAGCAGGCAGTTTTATCTTATTGCATGTACTGTATTTATTCCTCTATATGGTTTAAGGGCTAATTTGGGCAGCACCCTGATCTTATCATACACTTTTTACTGCCAAAATTGACGCCTGAATACATCCCAGGGCCATCCCCACTTGCAGAGCTGCTCCTCCCAGCTCTTTTGAATCCGGGAGTTTTCTGATTTAAGAAGCTCGCCGGAGTAGCTCTGCAAGCGGGAATGGACCTGGGCAATTTTGGTGGTAAAAAGGGTGTGATAAGATCAGGGTGCCACCCGAATTAACCCTTAAACCGGATAGAGGTAAGCCGGTTTAATAATACATGCGAACACAGTCCTTTAGGGTAAATGTGACCCCATCCAGAACTAGTTGACATATTTCCACTCTTGGATTAGGGGTCCCTATAGCGAGTACAGTAGAGTCTCTATTATCCAACCATCGGTTATCCAACATTCTGGATTATTCAACATTGCGGCTGCTGTGATTTCTTTAAATTTTCAGAGGACTGAACTGTTTATATGTTCATCAGTGATTTCTTTACATTTACTTTTACTGTTATTGCAATAAAACTTCAATACATTTGCAATTCATAGCGATTTCAAGGCTTTTCTTGGACCTTCTGGATTATCCAACATTTTCAGTTATCCAACTATCAGCTGGTCCAGTTTATGTCAGATAATCGAGACTCTACTGTACCTCTATCTTATCAGGATTCAATATGAGTCTGTTTTTCCTCATCCAATTCATTACTCCCTTAAGACATTCATTCGGAGGAGAGGTGCCATCCTTAGTCACTGCAGCAGTCTGAGACATAGAGAAACATATTCTTTGACCTCATTTTATTCTGTTACTTCGTCTTATATTCTTCTAGACTCACCATTAAATTTCATGGGGTTTCACAGTGTTTGCTTTAATTATTTATTGGCTGCCCTGAGTACTGTGGTGGAAAGGTGAAATATAAATGTTTAAAATGCACGTTCATTAATTACTGTATACCCTGCCATGTTCCAGAGGAAGATTCAATTAAAGCATTTAAAAAGTGAATCAGGAGCCTACAATTCACAATATTATTTGTTTTCCACAATGAGTATCAAGTGATGACCAACACATACTCAATGTCCTCTCCTCAGCTTGAATACTTCTATTACAAGGAAACCACCTCATCCTGGAGTTCAAATTGCAATATTGCCTCATTCTCTTCACTCACTTATGCCCACTCACCTGGATGCCACAGTCACTGTTCTCTCAGCTTCAGCCCTCTGTGTACAATACAGCAATTCAAAAACTCAACTATAGAACCAACTCTACAGGGTTTTGTCTGAGGGTTTCTAAGATAATATAAGCGAACCATTTGAACATCCTCAGCAACAACAACAAAACAACAACAACCCTACCATCAACTGTGTAAGGACTAAAGGGTGGTATTAGTATTCTGAGCAGCAAAGTAGCAACTCCTAAAATTGTGTTGTTTTTAGGAACCTACCTTGGTTTTTCCTGTCAGACAGGATTGCTACTCATTTTTTGTTTAAATGTCTGGCATGTAGGATGCAATCATGTCTCGCAAAGTAAGAGAAGCTCTAGCTTTTGGGGGAGAAGCTTGTTCTGAGCAATTTTGTGATGCGAAGATGGCTCTGGCAAAGTAAGAGACAAGTGTAGACAAGCCTTCCCTAAAGAAAGGGATTCAGAACAATAGGGACTAGGAAAGTCAGATCACCCTTAAAACTGTTGAGCTGTTTCCTTCACAGTCTGCTCATTACCAGGAATACCTGGATGGTCAGTGCTGGGAATAGAACACTGGAAATCTATATGATTTTCACGTTGCCTCCCTAAATGTACTACTGGTGCTGTTTTAGGCTGAGGAACACCTTCATCCTCCCCATATTGGAAACCAACAGAAGTAGAGAGTGGGAGTAACAAATGGGAAAGGGAACAGAGCTCTCAGTCTTACCTGCATATTAGTGACTTTTGGGGAAACCTCTGTTTCTTCCATGCTTCCTTCACTGCTATCATCAGCTTCAGCATCCTTGCAGTCCTCCTGATCATCACTTACTTCCCCTGTTCCTGGCTGATGCTGTTGGATGGCCTCTGTTTCTGGTACAGCATAAGTACTGCATCTGTATGGTAATGAAGTAATGGTGGTACTGGGTGCTTCTTCTTTGACTATCTCATCTCGAGTGGGAGATGGAAAATTTTGGTGATTGTTTTCAGGGGAAACTGAGCTTTCTCTGGACACCAAACTATCCCCCTGAGTATCTGATTCCTCAACTTGAGCTTCATCCTGGGCATTTTGGAAGGTTTCGTCTTCCTGTTTCAGAGGAGATGGAACGTCATCCTTCTGCTGGGGTAGAGAAGCTCCATCTTTCTCATAGGTATCATTGGTTTCAAAGTCATTAACCAAAAGGGGCTGTGCAGAGTCTTCTGAGTCTCTGCAAACATTTTCACCTTTACCAGCAGCCTCAAGCACTGCCCTTGATAAGATCCTTCTGGCTATATCATTTGCAACTTCCTCAACTTTCTGGGGGGTACTTTGGGAAACATGGATGGATGTCTCCAGTTCCATCACCTGGCCATCATCTTTGGGCTCACTGATTGTTGAAGTGTCTGACCCAGCCATTTCCACAGCCTCATTTTGCAACTCGGAGGCCAAAGATGCAGAGACCTGTTCCTCTGTTCCACTGGCATCACTGGACATGGAGTCTACTGCTTCAGTTTCTGGAACAGATTCTCTCTTTTGGTTTGGGGTACTGGCAGGAGGAGATGTTACTGTCTCCCTTATGCTGCTCTCCACAGGAATGGAAGTGGAGCTGGTTGGACTTACTGGAGATGAGATGACCAATGAGCCTCTGTTACTGCAGTAAGACAAACAAAAGTAGTCTTAGAATGTTTGAATATGCATCCTCCAATCACTTTGTGTCCTATTTAGCCACTATACTGAAATGGAACTTCCATATTCAAAGGCAGTATACCTCTTGAATATCAAATGAGAAGGTTCCTGTCTTATATCTTCTAAAAAACCATGCACACTGGTAGGAACCTATACAGGTTGTTCCCCACCTTGAGAATACTTGGGTACTTCCAGATGAAAATCTCCTAGCACCTTAATGAATTTTGATGCTAAGAAAAGAGATGAGAAATGGGATGGAATAACAGTTTCTTCATCTGGACATCTCCCTCACAATACACACCAATTCTGTGAATGTAACAATGTAATAGTGCAATGAGAGCCAGCATGGCATAATGGTTTGAGTCTTCGACTACACTCAACCCAGGGTTTGATTCCAAGCTTGGCCATGACACCTATTGTCACATGTCCTCAGCCTCAGGGGAAAGCAATAGCAAACCTCCTCTGAACAAATCTTGCTAAGAAAACCCCATGATAGGTTCACCTTAGGATTGCTACAAGTAAGAAAGCAGAAGTACCCTTTGTTACAGAAAGACAAATGTACAGTATATTTTTAATTCATTAACAACAGGGTGTGTGCTCTCAAAAAGCAGGGTGAATCCCTTCCGTCAGATGGGAAAGTGGGTGGGGGGAGTGGGGAAAAACATATACTTCCCACTTCTGGGTGCCCAACCCCCAATACCAGCATAGTCCTCTACATTACCACTTTACCCAGGCCTTGCCCAGAGAGGACTCACTTTCTTTTTAGCCTACAGTTCCAAAAATTCTATGATGGCTGAGGGATTTTAGAAATTGTAGATGAAAAAAAAATCAAATTGTTTCCAACCTTTGAGGTTGGCCATGCTGGACAGCAATCCATGTGGCTGCTCTTCTATTATGGCAAATGCAGGAAGGCTGACTGGTGGGGTCCTCTTGACCCCACAAAGCAAGAAGTCAATGGAAAAGGCAGATAGGCAGGCTCTCTGGAGAGTTCACCAGATACAAATGCCTTCTTCTGAGGGAGAGGTGTTGGCTGAAGCTGTGGCTGCAGCAAGGAGTGAAGATAGTGGCAGAGGGACAGGCAGGGTATTCCTCCTGCTTCAGCCATTGGGACATACTGTGCCAACTTCATAAAGAACCCCAATAAAGGTCAAAGTAGGTGATGCGTTAATCACACTTTTTGCAGAGCTGCTCACCCAAGTACTGAAAGAAACTTGTTTGTCACATCACATGATTTTTTTTTCTGACCTTACATTTAGTATGCTTTTTATGTGACTGACTGACCACTGGAAGGAATTAATTTGAAAGTCTGATTGATAAGGTATGTCATTTGGGAGGATATCCCATTGTAGGAGGGGAAAATGGGTTACTTGTAGGGAATTACATCCCCCTCCATGTCTGGTTGGACCCCAATGTAAAGATGTTACATCTGGGATGGGGAAGGGAGACTGATTTTAAAGCATAGGTTACCCATGGCTTCTGATGTTGCAGACTGCTACTTCTTTACAAAAAATAAAAAAATAAAAAAAATAAAAAAAATAAAAAAAATAAAAAAGAAGAAGCAGAAAATCACTTACCTTGATACTCCTTTAATAATGAAGACTTTATTAGAGTGTTGCTTTTCCAGTTTACTCATTACATCATATAGGTCATGGTTCAGCTGGAAGAAGCAACAATGAGCAAATTCAATACCCAGTAATCACGAGGGAAAAGAAGAAATCATTCTTCCTTTTCCAGTTTCCACTTCCATACATCAGATAATTAATGTTAGTTACCAGTGTAATTCCTGATGAATATTTGAGATCATCTCCTTACTCCTGATACTTTACTCTTTTCATCTATATTTTGTTTCTGACAAGAATAGGACATTTTAGGAGGCAACTGTAATTTGATTTCATTTCCTTCTTTCATACTTTTTAAATTAAATAATTACTACTACTTTGTATTACCTGTTGGATAATTTAAATTTAGATAGATAGATAGATAGATAGAGGCAAAGGTACAATGTAGTACTATTGGTCATTACAGAGAAGGACAGGCTCACGTCCTTACTACAAAAGAAAACAGTGGTTCCATTCCACATTTGGGGCTTCAGTGATAATCAGGAGTGGAAGGGAGCAGAATGAGCAAAGAAATCAGAAATCTCCCTTTGTGCATCATTATAAGATTCCACTTAATATGTCACAACATTTAATTACCTTGCTCATTTCTTTGTAGAAAATATCTCTCAGATTGGAAATATTCTGGAATATTGTCACATAGCATGCAATTCGGCTGAAAAAGGGAAAAAAGGGTAAAATTAAATCACACGATCCCAAACTTCAGTGACGTCACTAGAGTTGGTGTCACCAGTGCAGTGGCTCTATTCACGAGAAAATATCATAAATTCATTTTCACTTCATTCACGAATTTGTTTTATTTGTGCAATTACTATACTGTGAAAGCTAATTGTGGTTTATTCATGGGATAATAATCAATTTTGAGTTTGTGGCTGGATTTCTCATGGTTTATTGGTGTGGGTTTACCTCCGGTTCTGCTTTGTGGGCAGACATGGCTGGCTGGAGAAAGGGTCACAGCATTTCATGTGCTGGATTATTTCTTTTTGGTATTGTTATGTACCTTTACGCATGTGGTAGGAAATGCAGGGATTGGTTGGAGGTCATTAAAATAAATAGATAAGATGAGGATGATGAGGATGAGCACAGTGAGCCTTGGGTATCCTCTGGGGTTTGGTTCCAGGACCCCACTGTAGATCCCAGTGATGCAATTACTACTCATGCATGCATCAACGTTAGGAGAAACTTCCTGACAGTAAGGGCTGTTCGACAGTGGAACGCACTCCCTCGGAGTGTGGTGGAGTCTCTTTCCTTAGAGGTCTTTAAGCAGAGGCTGAATGGCCATCTGTCAGGGATGCTTTGATTGGGAGTTCCTGCATGGCAGGGAGTTGGACTGGATGGCCCTTGTGGTCTCTTCCAACTCTGTGATTCTATGATTCTATGATTCTATATGTGAAAATTACTATTTCTAAATCATTAGTGGGATATTCATGCATCTGGTGAAAACCAAATGTGAGTTTTGCCCTCTTTACTGCATGGGTAATGCACCCTTATCACATTATTGTCAGCTGTGTGTGAAAACCATTTGTACATTTTCACCTTTTGTGCAATGCCGACGCTTTAATACTTTAATGAGATGGTGGCACATATGGTCCCTGTGGGATAAACTCCTTAGCCCACTTGATGGCTGAGTGAAGGATCTGAACCTGGTTTTCAAATTCAAATCTGATTTGAGCCTGACCCCTGAACTAATATACCACATACATCTCATAATGGAAGACTTCCAAACAGA
Source organism: Urosaurus nigricauda (assembly GCA_034509955.1). Classification (NCBI taxonomy): domain Eukaryota; kingdom Metazoa; phylum Chordata; class Lepidosauria; order Squamata; family Phrynosomatidae; genus Urosaurus; species Urosaurus nigricauda. The sequence goes on from JAOEGL010000002.1 coordinate 163,415,072, forward strand.
TGAGCTACCAGTGGCCAGCAAAGTGCACAAAAAGATTACATCATGCATTTTCGGAACTGAGTGCTACAGGGAAAAGAATGAGGGTGTGGGGGGAGAATAGACACCGCATTGCTGTTTCTGGCAGCAAACCTATGTCTTATGTTATGTCTAATTCCACCTAAAATCCCCACCACTGGTTCACTAAAGGACAGAATAGCCAACAGTTTTGTTCCCTAGGCTTTACTGCCATCCTGTGGCCACCAATCCTTACTAGGTGATGTGCTTGTGGTAACACTTTGTAGCATCTGCTAATGGGGTGGGGTAGTCTTTTGCCTTTCTGATTGAACTTGTGTGCTATGTGGTAGACAGGCCGAAAGGCTAAGCCAGAGAAAGGGGAAAGTCTGGCTATATAGACCATCTAGGCACTGGCTAAGAGCTATTTGCCTGAGAACTGGGTCTTCGCTCAAAAGAGCTGTAGCTATAACAGTAATAATTGGGAGAAATTTGTCAAAAACTGAAGAACAAGAAATAGAGTGGAAAACAGGTATCAAAACAGATAAAAAAGTAAAATACCTAGGGATTCCCACAACGAAAAAAGTTGTATGAAAATAATTATAAGAGTTGTATGAAAATAATTATAAAAAGATTTGGTCTCAAATTAAAAAAATTTATCTGAATAGATGGAGGAAACGAAATTAATCTCTGCTAGGAAAGATTTCTGCCCTTAAAATGTACTACCAGTATTTTATTCCTCTTTCAGATGATTCCGATCATCTTGACAGTAGCTCCCTTCAAAGAATGGCATAGGGACATTTCTAAATTCCTCTGGTGAATTTCACCTAGGGTGAAAATGAAGGCACTTTAGGATTCCCAGGAGAGAGGGAGTTTGGGAGTTCCAAATTTACAACTCTACTTTGAAGCGAGCTGTTTAACTTGGTAAAAAAATGGGTTGAATTGGATGATGTGAGGTTATTGGAATTAGAGGGGAATGGGTTGCACTATGATTGGCATGCATATTTGGAATATTTGGAATATGACAAAGAGCAAATTAATAGAGATTTCAGCAACCACTGTATAAGGAGATTTTTGCTAAAAGTATGGAAGGTTTATAAGTATAGGATAGCTCTCCAGACACCCCTTTGGGTCTCTCCTTTAGAAGCATTTCATAAAAAAACACACAAATAAATGGATAACATATGAAGATATTTTAAAGAAAAATTAGGGAAGCTATAAAATTAAATCCCAATTAGAGCTGGAAAAGGCAGGGATATTACTACAGTGATATACCTATAGGCAAATATATGAAAGATATAAAATAGATGAAAAAATACATGGTATATTAAAGAAAAAAAATGAATTAGGGAAAAATGATGTGTGCTAATGTGGTTAAAAAATTCTAAAATATACAAAATATTATTTAATTTTGAAATGGAGGAAGAGGTTATAAAAGATCAAATGATTATTTGGGCTAGAAATATTGGATATCCAATTTAACTAAACCAATAGGAAAAATATGGAAAAAAGGAATAAAATTGCAGAAACTAAGAGAAAATGTCTACAAAATGTCTTATCAATGGTATGTGACCCCAGAGAAGATTGCTAAGATATATAAAGGAATGGAGGGTAGATGTTGGAAATGTGGAGAGAATCAAGAGTCATTTTACCATTGCTGGTGGACCTGTAAATTAGCAAAAAATAATTTGAACAGTTATATGGCAATTAATACTACACTAGGTCTAAATCTTCAAATGTCTCCAGAATTCTACTTATTAGGTATTTTTGAGGATGAATTAGAAAACAAATATGGGAAAATGTTATTTTATTTAATTACAACAGCGAAAATAGCCTTTGCCCAAAAATGGAAAAGAAAAGAAGTGCCACAGGCAGATGAGTGATTATACAAAATATATGAGGCTATATAAATGGATAAATTAATTCAGATTAATTCAACAGATGAAGTGAATAGGCAATGGAGAGTAGTAATGGAATATCTTGAAAAGAAATGGGGGGAAATTGCCGTGATGCGATTCCCGATGTACCATAAATAAAATAAGGTGATGATGTAGATAGGCCTTATTTCATTACTTTTCCTTTATTATTTTCTTTTTTTAAGAAGAAGGGAAGAAAAAAAGGGGGGGGGGTAAGGAAATTAAGACATATAAGATAAGACAATAGAGAACATATGAATAGTGGGTACACTGAGTAAACCAGAGGAGACAAGGGAAGAAGTCTAGGCGAGAAAGGATGAGAGAATGTAAGAAGGTAAAGTAAGTAAAGAAGGTGTGAGTAAGTGTGAAAAGTTAGAGAGAGGGGGAGAGGGAGAGGAGATTTGATGGATGGAATATAAAAGTAGGAAGAAAAAGAATGAAAGTAAGAGGAGAAAGAAGGAACTGGAAAAGAATGAAAGTGAGGTAAAGATGGAGAAGGAAAGGGTTGATTGCAGTTGAAGGTGATGAAGAGAGAGATATGGATGTCATATTGAAGAAGGGCAAACCTAAATATAAAGAGAGGAGTAAGGAGAGATGTATAAAGGGCATAAGAGTAGGAAGAGATAGGATGGGGTTAAGACGAAACTAAAATAAGAGGTAGGTTAGTAATACTAGAATGTACTATCGAATGTTGTTTTAGTTTTGGTTGTTCTTATGTAGGCTTTAGGAATTAGATGTATGAATGATTTATGTATGATATGTATTGTGTGTATTGTATGTATGATTATGATAAGATGAAAGGAATTTATTATGTAATGTGTATTTTATATATGTTTAAGCTTTAACAAATATTATTAAAAAAAGAAAAAAGTGGTGTAGCTGGAAGAATCCTTGTGTGTAATGTGCCTTCAAGTCACCTGTCAACTTATGGCAACACTATGAATTTTCTAAGGCAAAAAAGACCAAGATGTAGTTCCTAATTTGTTGGTGGTCTCCCATCCAAGTATTAACCAGGACTTGACCTCACTTAGCTTCCAAAATCAGAGAGGATCTGTTGCTTATAGGGTATTTAAGCTCCTGAAAGATGCTTAGATGTTGTTTTTCCAAAGAGACTAATCAAAAGTTTGTTGGAAGTCACCTGATTATAATTTAACACACCCCATTTCAGCAAAGCAACTGCCATAGTTAGTCTGCATTACTTTCTGGACCTGACTGCAGGAAATTGTATTACTGTCTTGCCTTGTGCAGTGGTTATTACAGGTTGATCCTCCCTTATCTGAAATGCTTGGGAGCAGAAGCGTTAAGGATTTCAGATTTTTTTGGATTTTGGAATATTTGCATATACATAATCAAATATCTTGGAGATGGAATCCAAGTCTAAACATGAAATTCATTTCTGTTTCATATATAACTTATACACATAGCCTGTAGTTAATTTCATACATAATATTTTAAATAACTTTTGTGCATGAAGCAAAGTTTCTGTATCTTGAACCATCAGAAAGCAAAGGTGTCACTATCTCAGACACCCATGTGGACAATTTTGGAATATTTTGGATTTTGGAATTCTAGGCCTGGTACAGACGGGGTGGAAGTGCCATGCTGGTGCTGATTCTAGGGTTCCGGAGCACACAGCAACAGCACGCTCCAGAACCCTAGTCTGTATGGATGCCGGCATCATGGCAGCCTCCCATTCACATGCGGGCTGCCATGATGCTGCTGCCGCTGTACAACAACCAGACGTCACTGGCAGGAAGTGGCATCATTGTGGTAGCCCTTTATGCTTGCAATGCCACAAAAAAGAAGCTGGATAATGTTGCCCCGTGGTTTGGTTGCTGCAGCAACGATGCACAGAAAAGAGGAGTGGCGTTTCGCTGCCCGTGTGTATCAAGCCCTAGATAAGGGAAACTCAACCTGTATTGACATATAGGCAGACATTGGATAAGTTATTTTTTTGGACTACAAAAGTAAATTTTCAAGCTTTAAATGCAAACAAATGCATTATGAGAGTGGTACAAGCTAAACCTACCCTTTGACACCTTTGGGGAGATAGCTGTTACTCATTCAGTTCTATTAGTGAAAGTTTCCATGCAGTTTGCTTTCTGTGCAGTCAGGCCTGCAGGACAGATGGACTCCTTTTCATCTCCAGCTGTACACACAAGATGTCTTGAGCTGTCCCTCAAGATGTTTGCATTGATGCTGGAAAGCTGGGCAACCTGCTGCAGCTTTCTGTGGATCTCATGGTCTATACATGAGTAAAAATTTCCGAATAGAGCTATACTGTGCAAACAAATCTACATCCATGTGAACACAATGGCTCTGCACATGCATGTGTGTCACACAGGTGACTGGAAGTTGAATGTGCACAAAGATATTGCTGTAAACTGTAATGTCTGAGGTGGTTTGAAAGCTCTATCATGGGGGTAGGCCAGTGTTGGCAGATAAGTAGGGCCAGGCCTGATTAGTACTTGGGTGTGGGACCACTAGGGAATATCAGGCCCTGTAAGGTAACGTTCAAAGAAGGGCATGGCAAACCACCTCTAAATATTCTTTGTCTAATGAAAACCCTATGAAATTTCATGGTGTCGCAATAAATCAGCAGGTGACTTGAAGGCACAGACACATAAACACACATAACTGCACAGTGACTGAGTGGGACATTTCATTCTAGCTTCAATTTGCCTGAACTTCTCAGTGCATCACATTCCATTGGATATTAGACTCTGTGCTGTGTAGCCTGAAAATGCATACCTTAATTTCACTGAACTGAGTCAAGTAATTCTCCATGGTCCTGACTGCCTGCTCAACCAGTTTCTCCTCATAGTCTTCCCATAAAAGGTCAGTGCTGAGCCTCTGACAACCTCATAAGCCATACATACCCCTTGACTTGGCAGACTAACCTGAACCCTTGAAGTGAGAGTGCTCACTCTAATGACCTAGCAATGATAGAAAGCCACTCCATACACTCTCAAACAACTCTTTCAGACGTGGGAAATTGGAAGTATAACCCAAGGGCAATCCAAACGCAATCCTGGGGTTTCACGTTATTGAGAATTAATTCTTCTCACACAAATTCGGGCAAAAGGGAAGTCAGTCCGAATGCAATCATGGGTTTAACGTTATTGCGAATTTAAGCTTCTCACGCGATTTCGGGCAGGGGGGGTTATTTTCGGGTAATGGGAAGTAATTCCGAATGCCTTCCGAACGGAGCAGGGGTTCAGGTAAATTCGCTAAACAAGCGAATTTACATGAATCCGCATTGGCTCCATTCGGAATTGGGAGAAATTCCTCCCGTTTGAAAGAGTCCAAAGACTGCCTTCTTCTGTTGCTTCCTGTGGTGCAAGGTTGTGCCTTGACTTCTCAAAGTCTCCACTGTCTATCCCAATATGAGATCTGCTCTTGGTTTTGAAATAATTTTTAATTGGCAATTTAATATGTTCCTTTAAAAAAAAATTCTGCCTTAGCTTAGGCTTGGTTTATCACACACCAGTGTCCAGTCCCCAAAACCTCTTTGCTATTTTATTCAAAGATTTGATTCCTGGTCACAATCTAGCTTCTCAGATTCTATAGTCTTCCTTGCATTCTTCTCCTTTTGCAGCTTGATCTGGAGCCAGGTTACCTGTTGTAAATGACCGGCAGCTCCTCTCGTAGCTCTTTGTTAAGCTCCTCAAACACAGCTTGAGCTTTGTAGAACTCCTCTTCAGCCTGCAGTAAGACCCAAGAGTTGTTTAGAGGCACATGGAATAAAAGCATGAACAATTCAGCCAAAGTAAAAAGACTCTGGAGTTTATCACATGCAGGAAATTGGGGGTTTAAACAGGCATTTTCCTGGGACAGTCGCACTGAACTCAGATTGTTGACACATTGTATACTCTTCATATGTGGAGATATTCAGGTAAACAGAAGTAAGCCCAAGTCTGACGGTAGAGAATTTGGAAGGTTCCTCTGAGACACAGGAAGAGAAAAGTGAATGGAAGAGTAAAGCCTCTGGCTTTCTTTCTCCCAGAGCTTGGGTAAGTGAATTTTTGGACTACAACCCAACAATCCCCTGACTGTCATTTATCTATGCATATCTTTATTCAAGGAGATAATTGTTTGTGCTCTCTTCTCTTTCCAAGGGAAAATAATAGGAGAATTAGCCTCTAAGGAAGACACACAGATTAACAATGGATGGAGAAAGCTCTAGAACAGATTCTCCTCCACTTATCTGGAAGCCATGTAGACATTTTGTATAGGTTGGCTTCCATTGTGTTACCTTTCATAGGCTACACAGAGGAGCCGCTGGCTATCTTTCTCCATTTGCTTCTCCTATCTGCTTGTTGTTGCTTTTTTGCTAGTTTATTGTCCTGATCTCCCTCTTTCCTTTCCCCCTCCTGGGACAGGTAATTACTAAGGGTGGAATAAGACAGGTGGAAATGAGGAGGGAAAAGAAAGGGGAAAGAGAGATACTTTGTCATGCTTCCTCTGGATTTGGGATACTCTTTCTCCAACTATGCCCACTTGTCTCAGAGGAACCTTCCAAATTCTCTACCGCTTTGCAGCAGCTGAGGTAAGCTGAGGACAAAGAGGAAAAGCATGTGGAGGAGAGAGAAACGGGGACATTTTAAAAGCACCTGAAAAGGTGGAATGACAGAGGGGTTGTCAGAATAGTTGAAGGGCATAGGATGACGCCCCACAGTCCCCTTTCCCAAATTAAAACAAATTAATTGAAAATGCCCCAGCTTCCCCTTTTCCATCCTTTTGACACATCTTCCCATGAAGGCCTCTGTTTATTTAGTGTTTAAACCTGAAGATGTCTATACTTTGCTTCTAATTTTGAAAAAAAAGTCCATCTGGACCTAAAACAGACTGGAAGGGGTACTTGGCAAAATTTCCCCTGCGGTCCCTTTAAGGCTAAGGGCTCTTTTAAGGCCCAAAGTGTCTTTTTCAAAATGCATTCTGAGCTGCACTGTGCCCACTCCTGACCATGTCCAGCACTATCAGCCCTGAAAGGCAGTGCTGTCTGATATTTATAACCTGGTCAAATTACTCTAGAACAGGGTTGGGCAAAGTGCAATCTGCAGGCTGCATGAGGCTCACCAATCCCCTAAATGCAGTCCCAAAGCCCCCAAAGTTCCCAGATGAAACACAAAGTGACCCCCCCCCATGCTCAAAGGGGGTCAAAACCACTTGCTCCATCTCCCAAGTCCATCACACCACCCAAACTTTAAAAAAAAATCTTCAAAAAACTACCAAAATGAATTTTTCATCACTGTATCCCCTAGCACCACTTCTGGTCATGTACAGTGATGAGAAATGCCCCCTGCCCCACCACAATTGGCCATCGCTGAATTTCTAGAGCTACCACAGATCTCCTGTGTTTTCTGATCCATTAAGACTGCCTTAGATTTAAGAAAGGGGATAAGCAAACTTTCACAGCTCTACTCCAGACAGCTTGGGAGGACTTCGGCTTCAGCAAGAGAATGGACTTAAATGGCTAAATGGACTAGATGAATATGTTTTATCTTTTAACAACATTGATATAGAGAAGAAAGATGAAGTAGCACTGGAAGCTGGAATCAAAGAATATAGTGTGATAGGGATATAGCAAGAGTGAGGAAAAGTTTGGAGATGTTCAGAAGCTACATCCCAACAGTGGGCAGGGCCAGATTGTAATTTGTGCCAATTTACACTTTTCTCCAATTGAGGAAAGACTGCATTCTTTCCATGATTGTCTACATAGAACTAAGCAGGTAGGCATGGCAAACATAGCATATACAGGTTCCATGATTGTCTACATAGAACTAAGCAGGTAGGCATGGCAAACACAGCACGTACAAGTTCCACCATGAACCTATATGTCTCGTATGTTATAGGTAGCAAAAAGGGTTGGGGCCTCTGCTTCCCATGTACGGTGAGTATAGTTATTATTGCCTCTTCAAATATACATTTCAATAAATTTATCACAATCTCCCTACAAGATTTTAGGTTATTCTCAATCAGGATTAAAAATTCAGACCCAAAACAGATGGGCCAAAAGAAGTGGCTTCCAGCTGCTTCAGGGGCATGGCGTTCAGATGATGCACAGCCTCAAAAGCCACTTTGAGGTCACCAAAGGTGGCCTGAAGCTGCACAAAAGATTAGATTTAATTCAGTCCTGCTGGCTGCCGTCCCTAGGACCACGATGGTGGCTTGCTTTGAGAGTGGGCCATGCACACAGCCCAATTGCAGCCAGAGACCACTCCTTGCTGCCTGTCTGCTTTGGGTCATAAAATCATAGAATCATAGAGATGGAAGAGAGCTCAAGGGTTATCCAGTCCAACCCCCCACCATGTAGGAAGACACAATCAAAGCACCCACAACCAATGGCCATCTAGCTTCTGCCTAAAAAAACACCAAAGAAGGAGACTCCATCACACTCTGAGGAAGTGTGTTTCATTGTGAAACAGATTTTACTGTCAAGAAGTTCTTCCTAATGTTTAGGTGGAATCTCTTTTCTTGGAGTGTGCATCCATTGCTCCGTGTTCTAATCTCTGGAGCAGTAGAAAACAAGCTTGCTCCATCCTCAATATGACATCCCTTCAAATATTTAAACAGAGTATCATATAATCTCTTAACCTTCTCTTCTCCAGGCTAAACTTACCTGATTCCCATCCATTTAGTTGCTAAGACTGGAAGATCATCTGATTGTAGATCAAGGTGAAATGAAAAGTTGGAATCTAAGTGTGATCAGATAAGTCATAGGAATAACATCCCAGTTTACAAAAACTGACTCTTGATCTTTCATACCTTTGCAATTTTAGCTTCATCCTTCTTCTTGGCATTCTGGAGAGCTTCCAAGTGGTGCCTGCTGCTATCATAATCCACAAGTTTCCGTCCCCTCTTAGCTATTCTTTCCTATGAAGTAGTGCACACCAAAGGTGAAATTAAATGCAATACATCAAACAGAACCATCTGAAAGTCAAGTATTTCCCCCTATGCATATTAAAATATGTACAGTACATTCAGGAATCTTGGGGGGGGGAGTAAATGTCTCTTTGTCCCATTCCTGTACATGCACAGGGTAGTGTAAAAAACAGGGAAGATCCAGAAACACACACACATGAGATAGCAAAGAGGTTATAGCAAAGAGATTAATTTGCGAATATTTTTCAAATGTTAAAAACTATGAAGATCAAGAAGGAAGAGAATTCTTTATATGAAAACATTCCAAATGTAAAACTGAACTTCTAGTGCACCACATTCCATTGGACATTGGACACTGTGCTGTGTAGCCTGAAAATGCATACCTTAATTTCACTGAACTGAGTCAAGTAATTCTCCATAGTCCTGACTGCCTGGTCAGCCAGTTTCTCCTCATAGTCTTCCCATAAAAGGTCATTGCTCTGCAGATTAAAAAACAACAACACAGAGACTTTTCATATCAGTGCTCAAATGATACATGCACATACACAAGTGCATGTCCACACACCACTTTGGCTTCCCTTCTGTCCCTGGAGTCACCCCTTCTTCCATAGAGCCCCAGCATTTTAGGAGTACATTTTCAAAGTGTGTCATTCCTTCTTGACTGGAGATAAAGAAGAGGGGATGGATTAGCAGTAACTAGCATTGTGCCTGCATAGTTTCCCCAGCAGATTTAATATCCGGTTGGGATGTGTGGGGGAAGGAGGGAAAAGGGGTACAAGATAAAAGGCTGCACATCATTTCACACACCCCTTGTTACTGCTGCTGCAATCAAAACTGTAGTCCCCTGTGTTTTGTTTTTTTTAAGCGGAAGAAAATGCTGGAAAATCAGACTTATGGGTCTTCCAGCACAGTGTTAGTTTTACTTCTTATATTAGATCAGGGGTGCAGTTGGCCACGGGGGGGGGGGGGGGGCAGTATATTGCCTCCACTAAGGACTTCACTCTCCAATGAAATTTTCTTTTCTAGCATCATAGAGAGTGAGGCACTGAAAATCATTCACACCTAGAATTCTTATTTTTTGCTGTGTTTGCAAACACTGTACCTGCCTCTTTTCTTTGTATGCTTAAACTGCATTTCTAAATACTCAACTGAAGTTTTAACTTACTGTAATGTTAGATATTTGGAAACTGAAGAAAATTATCATTGGGGAAGTGGAATTTTTACTGGTGGATAGTGCCTTCACTTTGCAACCGCACCCCCCTCCTCCCCGCATTAGGCTATATACTTCAATTAGCATAGCTCTGTTAAGCAATCCTTTAATAAAGTATTGCAGAAGCATTACTGTAGGAATGCTTATGTAATTCTGCTTCCCGGAGTTGTGATGACCAAGGAAGAGAGAACAACAGTTTTAATGCAAAGTGGTTCAGTGGGATGACTTAAGGGAAATGAAATCTTGAGAGCTGAAAAAGGCTGTGGCTCACATTTTACTACTATAGTCTCAATCCCACCTGCACATGGAGGTGGCAAACTGGCAATACTCAACAACCTTACAGGATTGTTATGAAAGTTGTTCAGACATATATGATGTGCTGTATAAATACCACAAATGTCCTTGTTAACAGCAATAACAGAGATATGTTACACTCACCTGCACTATGGCTCTCAAGTCTTCATACCCTTCCCAGTCCTCACTGTAAATTTCTTGCAGAGTTTCAGACACTTTCTTTGAGCTTTCATGCATCACTGTAATAGGCAACATGGAAAAAGTAATATTCTGGTAGTCAACATGAAGAGCTACAAATCAACATCTTCAGTGAGTCAATGACTGGAGCTCAATGAAATCTGTAGTTTTCAGGCAAGATGGCCACTTCGTAAGTTAAGTTCCTTTTTTAAACAGCACCTGCCTTTGTGGTTATTTTAAACCAGGGTGAGCACCCCTTATTAGACTGCGCCTCCTATCAGCCCTAGCCAGTGCAGGCTTCATAAAAGACAAATGGAGCTGTAGTCTAAAAACATCTGGAGGGGCACAGTTCCCACCTATGTTTCAAACCAAGATTTTGGACCCTTCCTTTTTGGAAGCCGTTTGATGATGATGGTATCTTGATAATAACATCTTGGCTATTATTGAGGTGGAAATAAATGGGGAAGTAAAGAATTAAATTGTGAAATTACAGGGCTCTACCAAGGCATGTATAAGCATTTTTCTACCTCCTAGGTACTGAAAGTGAAGAAAGGTGCAACTGTGTATGTTCAAGGGACTATGTGCCACAGGGTGATTGTAAAGTCAAAACACAGCCACTCTGGATTTCTTGTAATATTATCACTTTTTATTGCATGCTTTGCTGCTTCCTTGACTTAAGACACACATTCTCAGTTTTGAGTTCACATCCCTCCATGGTTCTTTCTTTTTCTCTCTTTCTAAATCTTGGTGAGGTTGCCATAGATAGAAGACTTTTCTCCTTCCATCCCAGATTCTCTCTTCAATAATGCTCTCTCTTAACTGAAGGAAATTGGAAGCAATAATTCCATACCCTAGCTTCCATCTTTGCTATCACAAGGTCCTCCATTCCCCAACCTAAGTGACAGATGTGGCTAAACTGTGATGAAAGAGCTCCTCTGAAATGTGATCAGAATGGAGTAGGACTGTACCTAAGACCATCATGACTCACATTCCCCTTTCAATGTTGGTGTTCCTTGGTAACATATACCCTCCAAAGCATACCTTCCAACAGTCCTGATTTGGCAGGGTCACTCTTGATTATTTTTCTGTCTTCCCACTTTTTCAGCTGTTTCTAGAAATAGCCCATTTTTCTCTCCTCCCACTTTCTCTCTTTGTCCTCAGCTTACTTTAGTTGCTGAAAACTGAGTTCAAAGCGCAACAGTAGTTTGCACTCAACTGAGCAACGGGGAGAGAGGAAAAGAGAGGATGGAATCTTGGCCTTCCCAGTAGTCTTAGGCAAAAGCAAACTGCTGCAGGCTCTCCAGTTTGTGTATTTTGTATTTTTCCTTATTAATACATTTTGCCATCTTGACCACACTGATGTTGCTTTGCCACACATCTCCTGGTTTTCATCTCTGAAAAGTTGGCAGGTATGGGTAACAATGAGTTAGTCACCACTTCTCAAAATAACTTACTTCACAGGGGTGGGCCCAGTGATGCCATTAAGCATGATGTCTTAAGTGTCAGCCAGTGTTGCTCAGAGCATGTCTTTCAAATAAAAAACAAAGCACCATAAAGTCTAAAAATCTTTAAAAAACTGTTTCTGGGGGCCGCTGGACTATTTTAAGAATACATGGGTATTGTATTCTAACCAAAATACCTTTGACAGCATTGAGGAAAACCTTAAGCTCCTTATAGAGTTTGTGACCTTCAACCTGGAAAAAGAAAAATAAGGGAAAAAACAATAGGGTCAGATTATCATCTGTACACTTTGGCAAATTATTTTCATCAGTCTCACTAGGGGCCTCCTACCTCATACCTCCATGTTGAGAAGAATAAGTGAAGCAGTTGCCAAGACAAGCAAACTAGGCCTAGTGCATGTGTTCAGAAACTATACCCTTCCCCATCACCACCACCAGAGCTGGCCAGTGAAGCAACTGTATGCATGCAGAAATCCAATCCCCTCTCCCCATGGAAGGTCGGTGCTTATGGGGCCAAGGACTCCCTGCCCACAGGACACCTTCTCCCACCAGTCAAATATGTAGATGGTGAGGGGATGTGTGTGCAGTTTCTGGGTGCATCAGTGTCAGAAGCAAGACTGGCATGGTAGTAAAGCTACCACGGTACCCCTCAAAATTTCCTATCTATCTATCTATCGGGGAGAACATGCCTTGGATGGTCAGCAGCAGGGGATATGGCAACAGTAAGTCTAGCCAGCACAATCTTGCAGTCCCTCTTACCAGTGCTGTCACTAGGGTTGGTATCACCCAGTGCAGTAACTCGTACTGTCACTCCCCCTCCCCATTGACCTCTCCCCATTTCATACCATACAGAATCCTTAGCAATGCTTTTTTACACTAATGTTACTCGTAAACTGTAATTCCCATATACCATTGAGTGTAATGCTAATAGTTGTAACATAAATAACTAGCAAAATTTAAGTTATACCTTCAAATTACAATACCATATGCACAACCTACATGTATTTCCATATACTTAGTGAAAATTGGGTTAAAATGTAATTTTTTTAAAAAAAGAATATTTTAAAATCATTTTTTAAAAAATAAAAATTTTGAATTTTGAAATTTTAATTTTTAAAATTTTCTCTTCCCACTGAGCTTCACCCCTCTCCACCATCTCTTAAAGTATTTTAAAGGGAAGCAGATGAATGCCACAACTCATATCTGCCAAAAGGGAGATGTTTGAGGAGCAGTGTCACCTCCCCCTTAGGGTGTCACCTGGCATGGTCTGCACTCCCTACACCCCTTAGTGACACCACTGCCTCTTACATGCAGAGCTTGGGATTAGTTACTTCAAAAAGTAATTCCCAGAATCCTCCAGCCAGCAATGCAACTCTCCAAGTTGGCAGCATGGTTCTGGAAGTTACATGTTCTCTGCTCACGTGTTCTTTCAACTTATTAGCTGTTGTCATATGAACATGTGGGAACTGCTCCATCTCAATAATTCCTTTAATTTATTTTTTTCCTCCCTGTTATTAAGGTACTTCTGAGATCCAATAAAATTCAGTGCAGTAGGCAGAATGTATTTTACAATAACAAATTCAGTATTCAGCAAGTTCTTAGATGGGAGTATACCACAATCTATCAATGTGTAACCAATCTAATTTGTCTAGAGTGGGCTGCAAAATCCTAGGTCAACATTTAGATGAGAAATGCTTCCAATTCTGTTAGAAAAACACAGACTGGACTTTATGTGTTACATGTCCCATTATCCCCAAATTTCCAGACATAACTCCCACCCCCCACCCCCATTCTATGAGAAACAACCTGCTGCTGCTGGAAGTTGTATGCACTTTGTTCGAACTGTTCATCTTTTGTTTCCACACTTTTCCCCAATTTCTGCAAAACCTATAGAGATAGAAAAATTGACAAATAAAGACAAAATAATATTTAAAACATTGCTTTCATAAATATAAAGTGAATAGATCATAGCTTTTAGTTTCAGAAGCTGAGCACAATAGCCTGCAGGGGCATCAGACAGAGTGCACTGAAACAAAGGTCGCATTTTGTTTCTCCCGGTAAGCCCCCTTCAGTTAAGTCAAGTCTCCAAGTGAGGAAAAGTGGGGGCATGCTTGCTTGTCTGCCCATCTTTCATGCTGTCAGGGAGGTTCGCAGAAAGGAAAGCTTGACAAATGTGTTCAGGCTGTCCTATAAGATGGAACCTCGAAGATGCCTTAAGCAAGTACAGGTTGAGTCTCCATCAGTGGCATCACTAACTATTGTGCCACCTGGTACAGGAAGGGTGCATGTGACCTCCTCCTGCTACCCCATCCCAGAACTTTCTATCCTCAGAGGAACCCCAGGAAAGGAGCAGCAGGCAAGGGCACACATGTTCCCCTCCTGCACCGAAGGCGGGAAGAGGGCCCAACTGGTTGTCACCTCTCTTCTGGGTGTCACCCAGTGCGGTATGCACCCCCCCCCCAATCTGAGGCCACTAGTCTGTATTATCTAGAAATCTGAAATATTCCAAAATTGTACACATAGGTGACTGAGATAGTGACACTTTTATTTTCTAATGGTTCAGTGTACACAAACTTTGTTTCATGCACAAATTTTATTAAAAATATTGTATATAAAATTACCTTCAGGCTATGTCTATAATGTATATAACAGTGCCTCTCCATTGATGCCCCCTTGTCATGGGGGACAGGCTTGTGTACCCTAATGAAGCTGTGAGCTATGCTGGCGGTGGCATAAACAGCCACCAGCAGGGCCTCCCATGCCAGACAGGTCACAACCGAAGAGTCTGACCAAGATAATAATAATAATAATAATAATAATAATAATGTTTATTTATAACCCGCTCCTCTAGCAAAGTAATCAGAGTGGGGTACAACAAGGCTAAAAAATACAGACTAAAACAACTATCATGCCCCTTCCCGACCACCCCCCCTTAAAATTAAATTAAACCAGCAAATATTAAAATCGACAAGAGTTAAAAACAAAGTGCAATCTCATGAACAATTCTTGTGCAAATAAGCAATAGATGAAATCAAGAAAGTTAAATAAAGTTGACAAACGAGGTTATCTACCCAATTTCCATTTCAGAGCCGGAAATTGATGATTTTTTTTCAGGGGAAGGCCTGCCGGAAGAGATGCGTCTTTAAAGCTTTTTTGAAACTAGCAAGTGATGTAATAAGACAAAACTCGTCCAGCAGGTTGTTCCAAAGCTTGGGAGCGGTAGCTGAAAAAGTCCTCTGGGAGGTCTGCAACAGCCTAGTTTTCATAGAGGATGGGCTTTTTAGCCTTATGACAACCATCCTAGGAGAAGGAAAACTTCAATCCCAAACCCGGGCAGATGGTGCTCGTCTAACCCTTTAAGGTAAACCATCTAAGAGAAGAAAAATCTAATCAAACCTATGACCCGAGGATCTCGCTGCCAGTTTCCTTGCTTGCTTGGCCCAGCAGACGAACCTCTGGTTTAAAGGGTGAGGCCAGTTCTGTGCACGCTGCGCTCCACCAGAAAAATCCATTGCACAGGCTTGAAGGATACATCCAATCCCCCTCCCCCCCCAAAAGTCCTGTAGTGATAGGTGAGGGATGAAACGGCAGGTGAAAAGATGCACTGGAAGCTGCAGACCCAACCTTGCATGCAGGTGGTTCAGGACTTTGGTCGCTCGAGATTGACCAGGAGAAGACAGTCTTGTTCGGCAGCATCCTGAATGACCAAGCAGCCTTTTTTAAGGAGAGCACTGCTTGCTCCACACGGAGAGGGGCCTAGAAAAGGTGACCATCTACCGGGTTGGTGAGCCGTGGTCAACGGGTATCTTCTAATGCGGTAAATGAAAAAGAAAAATACAAAGGCATGCACTGGCCTCCAAAGGTGCAAACAGACTGACGCTTGCATGCTGGAACATCAGACCCATGCAAGATTCTGAGATAGTGGACGTCCTGAGCGTCGTTGTGCTCTAATAGCCCATGAACTATCACGACTTAATATTGACATTGCTGCACTTAGTGAAGTTTGTCTCCATGAGGAAGGCAGCCTTAAAGAACATGGTGCCAGCTATACAATCTACTGGTCTGGCAAACTAAAAACTGAAAAACATCTTTTAGGAGTAGGCTTTATGATTAAAAGCTCCATTGCCTCCAAACTCGAAACCCTGCCAACAGGTCACTCTGATCGCATTATCTCCTTACGCCTCCCACATGTTGTTCTCTTCAGTATATCTGCCCCAACTATGCAAGCCGACCCTGTGGAGAAAGACAAATTCTACTCAGACCCACGCCACCTCATACAAAAAGTCCCTGCAGAAGATAAAATCATTATCCTTGGTGACTTCAATGCCAGAGTAGGAAAGAACTTCGAAGCTTGGAAAGGTGTTTTAGGCAAGTATGGTGTTGGAAATTGTAATGATAACAGATGCCTCCTGCTAGAGTTTTGTGCAGAACAGCAGCTGACTATTACAAACACTATATTTCAGCAGAAAGATAGCTTGAAGACAACCTGGATGCATCCCTGATCCAAACACTGGCACTTCACTGATTATTGATGTGACTGTGGTAATTGTTAATATATTGTTTTAGATATTTTACTGTATTGGCTTTTAATATGTTGTAAGCCCGCCTCGATCCGTAGGGAGAGGCGGGAGATATAAATAAATTTTTTATTATTTATTATTATTATTCATTGACTATGTTCTAGTGCGCCAGAGAAACATTCACGATGTCCGTCATACTCGAGTGATGCCCAGTGCAGAATGCCAAACAGATAATCGCCTTGTAAGATGCAAACTAAATCTTCATCTTAAGCTCAAATCTAAGAGGGGTGGCATCTTAAAAAGGAGACTCCAAGTCAACAATCTTCAACAAGCTGCCATGAGAGATAACTTCCAGGCAAATCTGCAATCAAAACGTGAAGACCATCCTACAGATTCTTCTCTTACAGTGCTTTAGCAACATATTAAAAACAGTATTCTGCAGTCTGCAGAAGAATCCCTCGGGTTCTCCCGCAAGAAAAACCAAGATTGGTTTGATGAAAACAACTAAGAGATCCAAGAGCTTTTGGCAAAGAACTGCTCATCAGGCACACTTCGCTCAGCCATTTTGCCATGTAAGAAAAGCAGCCTTCTGTCTTGCATGTAGTAAACTCCAAAACAAAACAAAACTCCGAGACATTCAGAACAAGTTGTGGATCAATTTAGTAGAAAAGACACAACATTGTGCAGATCTGGGTGATTCCAGCGGATTTTACGAAGCTCTTAAAGTAGTGTTTGGACCTACTTATCAGGTCCAAATCTCCTTATATAGTACGGATGGTCAAACACTAATCACAGACAAAGCCTCCATCCTGAATCGATGGGCTGAATATTTCCAAAGTCTCTTCAGTGCCAACCAAGTAGTCCAAGGTTCAGCTATCCAACATATGATACAACAACTGATGAAAAATGAACTGGACATGGCTCCCACTTTGGAAGAAACCATTAAGGCCGTACAGCAGATGAAAAACGGCAAGGCACCTGGGATTGATGGAATCTCACCTGAAGCTTGGAAACATGGAGGTCATGTACTCCATGCTAAATTCCATGAGCTCCTTGTGAGTTGCTGGGAAAAATGTGAACTGCCATCAGATCTCTGAGATGCAGTTATCATCACCCTGTATAAGAAAAAAAGGAGCAAAATCTGATTGCTCAAACTATCAAGGTATAACACCGCTCTCTATTGCTGGAAAAATCCTTGCAAGGATACTCCTGTACAGATTAGTTCCTGCTATTGCAGAAGAGCTTCTTCCTGAAAGCCAATGCGGCTTCAGAGCTAATAGGAGCACTACAGATATGGTATTTGCTCTTAGACAACTGCAAGAGAAATGTAGAGAGCAAAACAAAGGACTCTATGTAACATTTGTTGACCTTACCAAAGCCTTTGACACTGTGGGTAGAAAAGGACTGTGGCAGATCCTGGAACGACTAGGATGTCCCCCCAAATTCCTCAAAATGATCATCTTGCTACATGAGGGCCAGCACGGTCAAGTCAGATATGGCAATGCTCTCTCAGAGCCCTTTCTAATAACTAATGGTGTGAAACAAGGATGTGTTCTCGCTCCAACTCTATTTACAATCTTCTTCAGCATGATGCTCCAAAGGGCTACAGCAGATCTTGAAGAAAAAGACGGCATCTATATACGTTACCATACTGATGGTAGCTTGTTTAACTTAAGCCATCTGAAGGCTTGCACAAAGACTCTAAACTATCTAGTCTGTGAGCTGCTTTTCACTGACGATGCTGCCCTTGTTGCCCATACAGAAGCAGCTCTGCAGTGCCTAACATCCTGCTTTGCAACGGCTGCAGGGCTGTTTGGGCTGGAAGTCAGCCTGAAGAAAACAGAAGTTCTCTACCAGCCTGCACCGCAAGAAGAGCACTATCATCCCCACATCACCATAGGCAAATCTGTGCTTAAGTCTGTCCAGCAGTTCACCTATCTGGGAAGTATCATCTCCTCAGACGCCAGGATCGATAAAGAAATCGATCACAGATTAGCAAATGCATATAGTGCATTTGAAAGGCTTCACAAAAGAGCCTGGAGTAACAAACACCTGAGGCGAAGCACAAAAATCATTGTGTACAGAGCCATTGTACTGGGTCTGAAACATGGGACACCTATCGCCAACATCTACAACTCCTTGAACGCTTTCATCACTGCTGTCTGCGCACAATCCTAAATATACACTGGACTGACTATGTGACGAATGTTGCTGTCCTTGAGCAAGCAGAGATCACCAGCATTGAGGCCATGCTATTGAAAACGCAGCTGCGCTGGGCAGGGCATGTTTCTAGGATGGCACCACCTCCCAAAAATAGTACTCTATGGGTCAGTGTAAGAGGGGCGCCTCAAAGAAGAGATACAAGGACTCCCTGAAACAACATCTCAAGCTCGGCCAAATTGATCACCAACAATGGTCTGCCCTGGCCTCACATCAGGAGTCATGGAGATGCACTATCCACAAGGCTGCAGCCTCTTTCGAGAACTCACGCCAAACGAGTCTCGGAGAGAAATGACAATGCAGAAAGAACCAAAACTTGGAAACATCACCTAAGGAGACTTTTTGCTGTGCTTTCTGTAACCAGACTTGTTTATCCTGGATCGGCCTTTTAAGTCATCAACGTGCTTGTAGAAAGCGTGGGATGAGTCCTTCCTGAATCTTCGTTAGTGAAGAAAAGCCAGAGAGAGAGAGAGATAACAGTGAATCCCAAACATTGGTCCTCCAGGTATTTTGGGCTTCGACTCCCACAATTCCTGACTGTTGGCCAATCTGGCTGGTGCTCGTGGGAGTTAAAGTCCAAAATATCTGGGGAATCAAAGTGTGAGAACCATTGGTATATACATAAATGGGTTTCAGATTTAAATTTGGGCTATATTTAAACTGGAAAAAACCCTGAAATCAATAATAATAATAATATGCTTCTGATCCTAAGAATTTTGGATAAGGGAGACTCAACCTGTATTCTAAATGCACTCCATTCTAAGGAAGAGTTCTTAACAATCTAGGGAGGGTAGAGGAGCAAAGCAAGTTGCCTACTGTAGACTGTCAACATCGAATTTGTGGGTAACAAAGGGGAAGATGCAGTGTGCTGTTTCAGTTTCCTTCATTGTAAGGGTGCTTAGAACACCTGAATAAGTATTCTGCTATCTCATGAAGGAAATCTATCAAGATGATCTTAATCAGGTGAGGTGAGGTGGGCCACATGTAGAGATGTCAATCCTATCATCTGCCTGCACATCCAGGAATGATGGGAAAACAAATAAAGGGTTCATCTTCTTAGAAGATGTCCCTTCCTTTCTTAACTGGAAATAACTCCTTGAATAGCCTACGTTCATCTCTGTTGTAAACAAATTACAAGTTGACAAGACTTCTGTTGTTCTTATCTCAGAACTGGTGTAATATCAGGGGAGACCTGGGTCCAGTGCATTATGGTAACATTTGACAATTGTTTCCAGCTGAAATTGACAGCCACTTATAGAATGCCACAGCTTAATCTTCAGTCCCTTCCCATACAGTTCTAAGGCTGCCAGTTTTTCTTTGCCATGGTTCCTGAGCTTGAAATAGCAGCAAGAGAAGCTGGAATTCAGAAGCCAAGGGTCCCATTGGCTTCCACTGGTTCTGAAAAGAGCTCCAGCTGGCAAACTCTATATAGCAGGAAGTACACAACCGCCCAAAATAAGCTGCTTGATCATTAATTTTAAGGGCGCTTCCAATGTCTGCTCATTTTTCATCTGGCCTTTATAGCTTTGTTTACAGCAGTGGTTAGATCAGAAGGAATTGGCATGGAAAGCTTTTCACAGACTCTAGATAAATATCACTGGCTAATTGCTGCAGACAAAATTGCTGGCACAGCTACAGAGGCTAGTTGAAAAGCTGGCCATCCTACTTCCAGGCAGAAAGTGTGAAGATGATGATGATGATGATGATGATGATGATGATGATGCTTTTTAGTATCAGGTGGGGTGTTTCATCTGACTTATAAATCAAATGGAGTTGCACCAATATTTGCTAGCAGACCAACAGTCAATAGGATGATGGGGGAAGGCTGTAGGGAAATAATGCAAAAACATTTGTGTGTGTGCAAAATCTCTGGGGTGATCTGCGGTCCACAAACAACCCCATATTGTACGTATATATGCTGCAAAGAAGGGATAAATCCTGGAATGCAACTAAAAAAACACTAAAAATAACAAAAAAACTAAGTATATAGCGTAGCTATATGTGAACCTATACATAATGTGTAAAAGATTATTTTAACAAATTATAGACAAAATAAAGACTGTCATAAGCTAATTCCTGTTCCTATTGTTGTGTATTTTTGTGCTCAACCCAAAAGCTTACATTCACATATTAAAATACTAATCAACCTCTTGTACTCACAAATGCAGCTCAGTTCAATCCCAGGTATCTCCAAATAGGTCTGGGAAAGTCCCTGGCTGAACCCCCTAGAGAGCCACTACCAGTCAGTGTTAATACTGGGCTCGGTGGACAAATGGTCTGATTCAGGACAAGGCAACCCTGCCCCTGATTATCCATATTTAATGCCTTGACCTACTGAGGGACTTTTTCAATGGCTTTCTTTTTTTTTTTTAGCCCCACATTGGCCATGGGCAAAGAGGCTGCCTGTATGCTGGCATGTTTCTGTCATCAGTATAATGCAACAGCACTGTGCATTATGTAGGTGTGGCGGTGTTGTGCTAGAGAAAACCAGCATGCAGAGAAGCTGTTGAATTTGGTTCCTAGTCCCTACTCCTAATTTGCAAAGATGTTTGAAACAGCATAGTGAGTCTTCTATCATGCTACTGCTATTATGTACCTTCAAGTCATTTCTGATTTATGGTGACCGTAAGGCAAACCGATCATGGGGTTTTCTTGGCAAGATCTGTGCAGAGGAGGTTTGTCATTTGCCTTCCCCTGAGGCTGAGAGCATGTGACTTGCCCAAGGTCACCCAGTGGTTTTCATGGCCAATGTGGATTTGAACCCGGTTCCCCAAGAGCAGTAGTCCTGCACTCAAACCACCAGACTATGCTGGCTCTGTGTATTACTCTGTCTCATCCACCGAGTTTTACAAGAGCTTCAGGTGATTTTTTTCTACTTGTAATCTTCCTTTGTTTTTCCATCAATTCTTCCATGTTGTTCTTCACTGCTGGAAATTTGTTAAGGAGAAAAAGACAGAAGAATAATGCAGCACCTTCTGATCACTAGCTTGAGGGGTCCTCCCTGTGGAAATGCCCTCAAAGTAAATTTCAGAAGTATTCGTATGCCTCTACACTTTGCAAAAACTTTTGGACTACCATTTTCCATGAGTCTCCATGACTGAAGGACTGCCTCTCTCAAATGTCTCCAATCAGAACTAACCTTTGTACAACATTTATCAATGTGTGATGATTACACATGACAAGAAATTGGGGCTCTGCACCTCCCAGTAAAATTTGGGACACCACAGATTATATTCCCACTTCCAGGAGAGACAGCATTGAACGGCATATAGCCTAATCCTTTATTGTGGACTTTTATATAAGCAAGAAGCTGGGAAACAATGTCATTGTCATTCATAAAGAAGGGAACAGGAAATCTTTGCTGAAGACCCCTTCAATTGTGTTTGGAGCTTGGGGAGTGTGCTTGGGAAAAGGAAGTTCTGACCAGTTCCAGAACACACAGGAATCCCATGGTATCTGTTGACTCAGCTAGTCTTTCCTAGCTTTTCAGACCTGGATTTGAGAAAGGGGAGGGAATCTTGTATATTACTTCTGGTTTGTTTTGGGTTTTTCTTAGCAGTTACTATAACAAAGAAGGAACCTGCCTTTTTGTCATGTCAACACCCCTTGCTAGTTATATGCCCTGCCTTCAAGCACATCCCTTTTTGAGGTTTCCATCTCCTCTTGCTAACTTATCTGGTGTTCTCAGTAAGAATAACAATTAAAAACTCGCATCATTTCCCCATAAATGGATTTCCTTCCTTCCAGTGTCTACAATCAACTGTGCAGCATCGGAATTTGTCTACAAAAATTCATCCCATCTGGAAACACAGGGTTTGATATAGGACACTAACCTCAATATGGTGTAGTGCTTTGAGTGTTGGACTATGACTCTGGAGACCAAGGTTCGATTCCCATCTCAACCAAGAAACCCACTGGATGACCTTGGACAAGTCACATTCTCTCAGCTTCAGAAGGAGGCATTGGCAAACCTTCTCTGAACAAATTATGCTAAGAAAACCCCATGATAGGTTCATCTTCAGGTCACCATAAGTTGGAAATAACTTGAAGGCACACAATAACAGCGCATTGGGCTACTTTGAAGGGATGGTATAAGCCACATTTTCTCAGCATGCCACTTTAAATATAGATATAATAACAGTGGAGTTTATCTGAAGGGAGTGGAAAAGTTATTTGAAAAACACTTACAGTGTGAGAAAAAAATAAATAAATGAGACTTAACTAAGAAAAAAATCATAGGCCCGATCTAGACATGCCAAATGAGGCGCGATTAGGGCTTAAAGGATCGTCTTTAGGGTTCGGGAGGGCATAGGGTCTACACCCTCCCAAGCCCCAAAGCATGTGGGTGCCGCCATTTTTAAACGGCAGCATCCATACGGACACACCATGATGTCATTATGCCTTTGCGCCACGGGAGGGCACCAAGCGCGTCCTTTCTGCAGTGCAAAAAGGAGCTCCGAAATGGAGCTCCTTTTTTGGTGCGGGTCTTTGTCATGGCCTTTAAATGGCTGCGGCAAAGACCCGGGGAGAAAGGGGCCGCGGCGGCAGCCCATTTCTCCCTTCCCCACCACTGAGGGAAGCGGGGTGCAGCAGGTGCCCAGGGCACCTGCTGCACCCCGCTTTGAGGCCGTAGGGAACTGGCAGTTTTTCTGCTTCCCCGTGGCCTCCACAAGTGGCGGGATGAAGCCTCTGGGGCTGCCTGTGGGTAGTCTAAAAAGCCCCATATATGCCTTTCCTTTGGACTGACTAAAAAATCCCAGGTTTTATTCCTGTTCTTCTATTTTGTACAGTACTAGGTTAAAATAAACCAAACTGAGGAGCTAGTAAAAAAAGTTTCAGACTCTACCAGGAGTTGACAGAAAATATTCTGGGATAAAATGGTATAGATCTCCAAAATAAAGTCACAAAGAACAGGAATAAAATCTAGGCCTCCCTTTTCTTTGGGATGGGGGACATTTCAGACAGACTAGTAAAACTAAAAGATTCCTGGTTTTGTTCCTCTCACTACTGTTCTTGTTGTTGGCTGTTGTTGTTTTCTTGGTTTCTGGAGATCTGCATGACTTTCCCCCCAGTATGATTGTCTCCGATCCTCTGGCATCTCACTTATTCTCCAAAATTTCTCAAAAATAATGGCAAGTGGTTATGCGATTATGTCAGCAAGTTCCTTCAATACCCTTGGATGCAATTCAACTGGCCCTACAGATCTGAACTCATGCTGACTAACTCCTTATCCATCTTGATTTGCAGCCTGGATTTCTTGCCAAGATCTCTGCTGATACATGGAAGCACACAGTTTGGGGTTTTTTTTTGGGGGGGGGGGAGGGGGTAAACAAAATAGGTACTGTGCAGTCCTGTCTTTTCATTGTGAATTCTTTGCATTTTATTATCCTCACTGAGTGGGAGTCCCACCATTTCCTTCATTGTTCTCTTGCTTCAAGCATATTTTAAAAAAAAACACCTTATTTGGTTGGTCTTTGCTTGCTTAGCCAGCCTCAGCTCATTTTTACTTGTGTGGATTTCTGAAAGTTTGGGGCATTCATCTGTATTCTTCCTTGGTGATTAATTTTTCCTTCCATTCTTTATATATACTCATCTTTTTTTTTTTTTACTTCCTCTTTGAGTTTACTGTGCAGCCACATTGGGCTTTTCAGATGCTTCCCATTCTTCTTTTTCCATGGAATTTTTGTGGTTGGCAGTTCCTTCTTCATGAAATCCCACCCATGCTGGGTGTCTATTGCCTTTAGCATCAATAGCCATTGGATTCTGCCCAGTTTTCCCCGATATGAATAAAATCAGCTTTCCTGAAATCCATGCTTCATGTTTGACTATACTCTTGTTTGGCGTGTCCAATAATCATGAATTCCAGCATTATGGAATTCCAGCATTATCCCTTCCCCCTAAAGTACCAACTACTTTGATTCCAGTGACCAGCTGTACCCTGTTGGTTGGGATCAAGTCCAAGATTATTGATCCTTTTGCTCCTTTCTCCCCTTTTTGAAAGAGGAAATTATCTGCAAGACACAGGAATTTGTTGGAAAACCCAAGTTTAGCAGACCTACGTTATCTCCCAGTAGATGTCAGAATAATTGAAATTCTCCCTAACTACCAATTCTTGCTTCTTGGAAATTTATGAGTTTTGTTTCAGAAAAATATCATCCCCCACCTCATCCAGGTTTGGTGGCTTGTAGTAAACTGTTACCGCAATGTTGTTTTTATTTCTTATTTTATTTATGGTTGCCCAAATGTGCTCCACTTCACTGGCCCAGCTTGATTACTTGTGTGGATTTCTGTACAAATGAATTTATCTTTGACATGTAATGCTACTCCTCCTCCTTTTCTTCCCCAGACATTCCTTTTGAACAGATATTGGGGCTGTTTAGATTGCCCAAAAGGGGTGGTCTCTACCCGTCCCACGAAGCGGCAAGATAAGGCCAAGGCTGCCACACAGGCAGCCCCAGAGGCCTCATCCCACTGCTTGTGGAGGCTGTGGGGAAGCGGCAAACTGCCGCTTCCCCACAGCCTCAAAGCGGGGTGCAGCAGGTGCCCTGGGTGCCTGCTACACCCTGCTTCCCTCGGCAGGGCTGAGGGGAGAAAGGGGCCGCCGCCGCAGCCCCTTTCTCCCTGGGTCTTTGCCATGGCCTTTTAAAGACCCACACCAAAAAAGGAGCTCTGTTTCGGAGCTCCTTTTTACGCCCTCCCGAACCCTAAAGGCGGGCTTTTTAGCTCTAATCGCGCCTCATTTGGCACGTCTAGATCAGGTCACTATCTCTCAAGTACTGTACTATATTCCAATCATGGGAGTCATCCCACCAAATCTCTTTAATACCCATGAAAACATATTTACCTTCCTGCACTAGGATTTCAACCTCATCTTATTAGTTTCCCCAACTCTGTGCACTGGTGCATTGACATCTAGCATGCTGTTTGTTCTCATCCTTTATTCTACTGTGACTTTTATTGTGGATCCTGTTTTCCCCCCTCAACTTCTGAATTCAGATCCTTCCAGAAAGTTAAAGGAAACCAATGTGTTAACTTTGTAATTTTCCTATTACTGTATGGGTATGGAGATACACTGTGCTAGCAATGTAATAACAAAGAATGTGCCTTGTCAGAAAAGACCAATGGACCATTTAGTTCAGCATTCTGTTTTCAGGAGCGCAGAGATACAATCTGCCTTCCCCATGTGTGGGGGATCTTGTTCCGGACACACACATACCGGTATGGGGAAAAGAGCATATGCTCAAGCCCCATAGAAAATAATTGGGTGCATGATCTGAGGTGCGTGGTATGGAGAAATGCCCCATTACTTCTGCTGGGGGCTTGCCTTCCGCGTAAGCTCACTTCTATGGGGGGGGGGGGGGAGAAACCTCCCAGACAGCTATGGAACTAAGAGGGACTCCTCCTCTAGGAACCATATCCAGGGGTTCCCATGTTGGCCAGCCCATACAGCAAAGCACAACAACATCCAAATTCCACAAAACAGTGATACATTTATTGGTCAACCAAAATGCACAAAATAGATGAAACAAGCTTTTGAAGCTCAACTGGCTTCTTCATTGGGAAAAAAAAATCCAATAAGAGAAAGGTATAACTGTTTGGTGGATTTTAGATGTTATTGTTTGCAGTGTGGCCAACACAGCTACTCCCGAATATGCTTTTTAGATTTCAGGATACTGTATTTTAGACACAACAATAATCCTACACAACAGTAATCCTACACAAGAGGGAACAAAGGGGTGAGACTTCACTTTTTGAGGTCTTTATCTCTAACAAAAGCCAAACTTTTGTGTTTTTTTTAAAAAATGGTACAGCATTTGATGTTTGTCTTTCAGAGCCCATATGTCCCTCACTTTTCCCCCCTAAACACACACACACATTTCTATTGGGGAGGGAAATAAAGGAAAGGGCATCTCCAGTCCCAAGCAAGCAAAAAGTTCCACTATGTACACTTACCAGGGCACAAGAAAGACTCCTCACTGCTCCAAGCCTCTGCTTGCCTCCTTTCTTTTCCCACCTCTGGGCTCTGAGTCCAAGACATGCTGCTTTTGAAAGACTTCACTCCCGGACTTTCATGGTTTTTCAGCAGCAATTGCAACCCCATCCCCACAATTACCTGCCCCCTTTTTTGCCCATGTTGAGCAAAAACCACTGCTCTAGAGGTTTGAGTTTCAACAGGAAGCAACTGATCATTTCCCAATCATTGGCTATGTGAACTGGAGCTTAGGGGTATTGAAGTCTAAAACATTCTAGAGAACACTAGTTTAGGGAAGCCTTGTGTATTGGTTTTGAAAATGCTTGGTTTTGTTTTGTTAACTTGGCTAACAGTGGGGCTAATCAATGATTTCTAGACAAATCCAACCTGTATTCTCACCAGATGCCAAAATGACTAAACTGAGGCTGTCATACTTTGAAAATATAATGAGTTGACATGACTCATTAGAAATGACAGCAATGCTTGGTAAATGCAAGAACAGGAGGAAAAGAGGAAGAAGATATTACAAGCAGATCGACTCAATCATGGAAGCCACAGCCTTGAGTTTGCGGAAACTGAACAGGGCTGTTAATAGCAGGGTGTCTCTTATTTGGAGGGTTACCATAAGTGTCAAAGCCAACTTGACATCAGTTAATAACAACAAAGACATGAGCTAAAAGGGAGAGGGAGATGCCAAAGAACATTTGTTCCTCTTTAAGGTGCTTCTGGGCACTGCTGTTGTCTTCAGAATGGTTTTGGTTGTTTTCAGGAAAAACACATTAGTTACATGAGGAAGCTAAAACTGCACCTTCTGCGGTTTTGTAGTCACTGACAGGAAGTACCCAAACCTCAGCCCTACCATTGAAAATGCCTTATTTATTTTCCTCATGTTCCCCTATCTCACCTCACAAGTGGGCAGGATGAAGGGCAATTTCTAAGGGATAACAATAACAACAATGTTTATTTATAATGCCCTTTTCATCAAAGGGCATTATCAGACATATATAATCAAGAATGAAACAATAAAGTACAACACTATAATATACTAAAATACTAAAATAATATACCAATATACTAAAGATAAAATCCTCACTAGCTGCTACTCATCTGAGCCACCTTAGGTACACTCAGTGGTTTAATCCAGTGAATCAAAGTGGAAGGTCTTCAAGTGTTTACAAAAACGAGTAAGATCTTCTTCCAGCTGGAGGTGGAAAGAAAGACTGTTTCACAGATGGGAAGCCAGATCCTAAAAGGCTTGCAGCTTTGGAACTGCCAATAATCCTTTGCCTGTAAATCTTAAATTTCTAGATGGTACATATCATGCTAGTAGAGGTGGAAGATACTGGGGGAGGTTAAAGCCTAAAAGACCAGGACCAAGTGTTTTCCATACACTAAATAGTGCTTTCCACATGCCAAAGGTACCACAATTGTAATTTCTTTTTGGCATATCAATTTTGCTTCCATGATACATCACAGAAATGACATCTGTATTTCGTTGGAAAGGTATGTAGGTTATAGCAAAAGGACCCCTTTACTCAACACACACACACCAGCAGGACTGGCCCAAAGTGTTTACCAGCCTGAGGTTAAACAGAAACAGTACTGCTCTCATGGTACAAGACTAACCAGGTTATTTTGCCATCTGAGGCAGAAAATACTAAAATACCGCTCTCTATATTTGTGGAAGTAAATAATTTATAGGAAAAAGAAGAATAAAACGGATAAAAAACAATTTATTGCCTTTTCTTATTGTCCCTATGAGGCACCTGTCTCACTTTGCCCTGCGACCAAGTTGACACTGCAGCCTGCAGCCCTGACTTGTAGCATTATGTTTTCTTATGCAGGAGCAGATAAGGTTTCTTGCCTGTTCCACACACTTGTGCAACCCTGGCAAACCTACAGCACTTGTTCGATCTCTAAAATAAATGTCACCTTCTTTTGTGGCAGAGAATAAATGATAGCTTTTTGCAGTTTCCCACATCCTAACTCTGTAGGTGCAGACAGAAAAATGCTCTGCAGAGAGAGAACGAAAGATGGTTTCAGGAAACACAAATATCTATCAGGAGTTTTTGAAACTGAAGTTTGCCTTGGCTTACAGCTTCAGCAGTCAATGTGAACAACAGTCCCTTATTTGCAAAGCTCCCATCATTTTACACATGAAAACTGGGAGACTTATGGCCAAGCAGCAAAAAAAATCCATGGACGTCTAAGTCCCATTAAATACAATGGATAGTAAAATGGTGTCCCTTTTATAAAATGGCAAAAGCAAGGTTTGCTGTTTGTAATGTAAAATTAATTTTAAAAATATTTTCAAGCTGTGGGTGCTTGAATCCGTGGATAAAAAAATCTGTGAATATGGAGGGCCAACTATATAGTCCCACCCCTGGAAGGCAGAGGTCCTTCCCCCAGAAAATCCCATCCCCCTGGATGTCCTGTCCCCTGGCACCAGGTAACACCCAGTGCAGGAATGCCTTTAAGTTTAGGCACTCAGTCTCTAAAAGATTCACCATCACTACACTAACACTTTGAATTCTTCCCAGAAATGGATCAGCAACCAGTGGGGATATTTCAACAAGGGTGTTATACACTTTGTAGAACCTCCCCAGTAATCATAACCTGAACCTTTGTTCTTGGCTTATTTCAATTGATGCAAACTGAGTTCAAAGTGCAAAACTAATTTGCACTCTGTCCCCCCCCCTCTTTTTTTGAAGCCTTTCGTATGTAAATTCTGGAGTAAATTTTAGCACCTGAATTGAATACATAAATTCCAGTATTTGTCTGCTTTAAACAGTAGCTTTGTGTGTTTTTCTTCGTTTATACCCTTGCCATTTTGTGGCCTTAGCACACTTTTTTTGACCAGTCTCTGATGTTGCTCAGCCACACATATCACACTTTTTAGCTGCGAAATGTGGGAGGGTGTGCATGTCAGATTCCTCCACTCCTGATGCAGCTGGGTTTTAATAATTTTAATAATCTGAAACTGGGAGAGGCATGCTTAGATCCTTTGTATCATGTCTAGTTACCTTTGGGGGCTACAAGTCATTGAGATATCCTAAAAAGTCATTTTCTACAAGTTCTGTATAGTTATCCTAATAGTTTTTATGAGCCCTTGTAATGTAACAGCAATAAAAAAAATACAAACTTGCTACTTCTCCTTCTCCTTTTCATCCAGCACCACCTTGTTTAACAGAGCCAAATAAGTGCTGCTGTTTTGTACTTGGTTGCCTTTCAAATAACATGCTGGACGTATGTAGACAGATTTCCTTTGCATGCAAAATCTCCTTAACTGTCACCTGGTAGCTGTCAGGAAGCTTGTGTGGGTAGTAAAATTAAAATCTTTGACTGATATTTTTTGACACAGTGACAATTTCTGAGTCCCATGCCTTCCACTTTTATGCATTTCTTCCTCTTAGCTGAGCCTTTAGGGAGTTTATCAGACCACGGAAGTTGGAAGTATAGTCTAATGGCAATTTGAACGCAATCATGGGGTTTCACGTTATTGCGTATTAAATAATCTCACGCAATTTCGGGCAAAAGGGAAGTCAATTCAAATGCAATCATGGGTTTAACGTTATTGCGAATTAAAGTATCTCACGCCATTTCAGGCAATGGGGGGGTCATTTTCAGCTAATATGAAGTCATTCCAAACGCAATGGGATTTCACGTGAATTCGCTAAACTAGCGAATTCACGGGAATTCGAATTGGCTCCATTCGAAATAGGGAGAAATTCCTCCTGTCTGATAAACTCCTAGGAAAGATTTGTGGTTCTTTCCTAAAGCTCACCAACTGTGAGATTCCTGGGTCCAGCCCCCACATTAGGATCTCTGGGAGATATCTGGTGGAGAGTAGTTACAATAATTGACAATAACCCATTTTGTTAACAGCTCCCACTCACCCCATCTAGCCTGGCCAATATAAAGGGACTGTGGGAGCTAGAGCCCAAATCATTGGAAGGGCCAAGTATTCATCACTCCTGTTTGGAGGTTAAGGGGATGTGTGGCTAACTATTAAGCACAATAGTGATCAACCCTTTGTAAATATGTACAACCAGCATCAAATATACCCTAAAGGCACCACTTTCCACCTGATCTTGGAAGCTAAGCAAGTACTTAGATGGGGGACTAACAATGAATTCCAGGTGCTGTAGGCTAAATTTCAGAGGAAGGAACTGGCAAAACCACCTCTGAATATTTCTTGCTTAAGAAAACCCTATGGAATTCATGGGGTCTCTGTAGGTTGACAGACAACTTGAAGGCACATACAACAACACACAACAAAACAGGTAGAAAGTAAGAATCTGCATCTGTGAAGGAAGTATAACAGGTCAAACATCACAGGCCAAACTATCATGTCCCACTTCAACAACAGACATTTAATGGCTACCACATTCCACTACAGGTTGTCAGTGTTGAGAAACTCTGATGAGAAGAAGCAAGTGAATACATAGTATGATCAATTACAAACTGTCAGGACAATTTATGTCTTCTGCCTGTAAAACGTTTCACAGTTAACAGGCTCTCTCTCTCTCTCTCTGGTTTGTTTCCCCACACCCAATTTCATTCCTTTTGAGAAAGGTATCCTTTCCCTATCTCCCTTGGCAATGCTTCAAACTTTTAAGCACTTAGTGTGCCTCCTACCCAAAACGTCCTGGGTAAATGTATAACAGAATTCCATCATCCTTCACAGAATGACAGTTCCCAGAGTTCTGGGGAATCAAGGAATAACTTAATCAACGAGTTTGATTTGTTGGAAGAGTTGTACA
Source organism: Urosaurus nigricauda (assembly GCA_034509955.1). Taxonomy (NCBI): domain Eukaryota; kingdom Metazoa; phylum Chordata; class Lepidosauria; order Squamata; family Phrynosomatidae; genus Urosaurus; species Urosaurus nigricauda. The sequence continues at coordinate 163,446,480 of JAOEGL010000002.1, forward strand.
AGGTTTTTCGCTTTAAGAGTAATATTTGGGCAGTACAGACTTGCAGCGGCTCCTTTTCACGCTGGATTGCCGCCAGGACACCCTCACTGGCAGCCCTGCGCCCCCAATCTGGCATTTTCCCAGGTCAAAGAGAAGTGGCAAAATGCAGCTTCTCTTTGGCCTGGAAAAGGGGTGCCCTTGCGCCTTAGGCGCCCACTGCACCCTTAGGCGCCCACTGGTCTGGAAAAGGGGTGGCCCCTTTCTTCTCTGATTCATTGGCATGGCCGTTTGGTTGACACACCAACAATGGGCGCACCCAAAAGGACTTCCATTTTGGAGCTCCTTTCCGCGCGGCTGCCTGGACACTGTAAGCCTCCTGGGGTGGCACGGAGATGTCACACATGCGCCGTGTCATTTTGATGCAGCATGCGCGTGTTGTCATCAACACACACCACGTATGGACAGTGCCATGTAAAGATGACACTGTCCATACATGTTAGGGTTGCAGAGCGTGCGGTTGCCGTGTGCTCTGCTACCCTAATTTCGCCTCCGACGCAGCTCTTTGGGCCCATCTGTTTCGGGTCCATGTTAAAAAAACACACTCCCCTCTGCCCTCTGCTTATGCACGCCATAATTACAAATGTAGGTTGGGCTCACTATGTCATATATGTTGGGTTGGCTGGAAAAAAACCCTACCGTTTAAGCTCGGGGTGGGAACCATGTGAACAGGATGGAAGCAAATCAGATGAGAGATGAAAAATGTGTCTCCTTCCCTTCTAACTTTGTTTAGCCTCTCATTTTGGTGGGATTTCTTTTCTTTTCTTTCCTTTCTTTTTTGGGGTGGGGGGATGAAAGGACAGACTGTACACCCATCCTTCTCACACCAGAATAATAAGACTGATAAATTGTAAAAGAAATGTCTTGTCACCAATACCTTCTCTTGAGCTCGGCTGAATTGTTTCTGGACCCGCTTTGCAAATAGCCCAGCACCTCCCGTCTTGCCTTCTGCCATGGCTGTGTCTTGTTGTGCAATTTCTCTTTTCGGCATCAAGTTGTGGTTTAATTTTCACTCTTTTCTTTTTTTTTTTTTTTTAACCCTCTGTGGAAGGAAGTTTAGAAAAATGAGTGAGTGTTAGCTGTCACCAGCCTTGGCATCCGCTTAATCATTGGTGGGTGTGTTTGCCTCTTCAGCTGAATGCTGGGTAAGCAGGGTTTCCTTTATAGCCAGAGTGGAGAAACTTTGGACATCCAGATGTTTTGTACACTGACTTGCAGATGCTGCATCCAACGCAGCCAATTGTACCACAATGGTAAGAGACTGACCAAAATATCTGGAGGGCCAAGGATTTCCCATCTCTGTTTTGTAAGGGACAGAAAGGGGAAACAAGTGTGTTGCTTGAGCCAGACCAAAATTATTGTAAGCCAACATGCTCAAGATATTGTGTGTCAAGAAATCATTTTCCTTACTGTGAATAAATAACACCCACACAGTTGGATTAACCAGTATACAGCTTGAGCCTTCCTTATCCAGAATCCCAAAGTCCAAAATATTAAAAAAATAAAATAAAACTTTTTTCATGGTTGGCTAAGACAGTGACACCTTTGTTTGTTGATGGTTATACAAACTTTCTTTCATGCACAATATTATTTAAAATAGTGTATAAAATTACCTTCAGGCTGTGCGTGTAAGGTGTTTATGAAACATAAATGAATTTCACGTTTAGACTTGTGTTCCATCTCCAAGATATCTCATTATGCACATATAGGCAATTACAAAATCCCAAATAAACATATAAATAAATAATCCAAAATTCAGAACACTTCAGATTCAAATCATTTTGGATAAGGGAGACACAGCCTGTATTACATAGTCTATACAGAGACCGGTGCTTAGTGGTGTTTTGTCTTAAAAGCAGCTATTGTGCATGATATTCAAGTGTTCAAAGTAAGATATGTATCTTACACAAGTGACTCCTACACAACCCTGCAAGGTAGGCTGGTCTTGTTCTCATATTAAATGGACAGCTGAGATTGCACAAAATTAACTCGGTAGAGGCCAGCTACTGATTTCATGCTACATGCTAGAGGGGCAAGATAGAAATAAATATTTATTATTATTATTATATTATTATTATTAATTACATGAAGATTTACATTGGTAGTTTTGATTGTTCGCAGCTGTTTCTTGGTGATTATAGTAACTCTGTACTGGTGTAAATTTCTGAAATACACAAATACATCATTGTTCCAGGAGCCATAGTTGCTAGTAAAAGAAAAAAAATCCATTTATGCAGAGATGCCAGGACGTTTTGATTAGCGGAAACAATTAGGGTTTCTAATTGTTTCAAACAATCATTGGCTGCCACCCTCAAGTTCCCCTGTTCTATCCTATCTTAGCCACAAACCTCTTAGCAGGGAAAATTGATTTGTCCACCAATGATTAATTGTTGCGAGCTGTCCCTGTTGTAATGTAAATTATTTGGGGTTGAGTCTTGAACAAGTCAGTTATGACTAGACATTCAGGTCAAGGGGAAACCTTTACCTTTACCTTGAACAAGTAACCACATCCCATTATATTTACAAAAGTTCTGTTCTATTTTCTTGTGGCAGTGACAATTGCTAGCTCTGGTTTGTTGATTTTAATACTGCTTGTCTGCCTACTTGGACTGTCCTGAGAGTGGGAGGAATGGCTGTGGTTGAGCACTGATATCTCAAAATTTGCCACAACACCATGGTAAGTACTGTATTGTGTTCACTTGCCATGATTATCATGCTACATCTCAATTCATATTTAGAAGCCACCTGGCTGAGAAAGGTAAGGTTTAACTTGACCAACTATGTTAAATCTGACCATCTTTAAGAAAGGCTGGAAATTGTTTATTACATATATACTATCTAATTGGAGGTTTGAGTCATTTTTAGGCTTTATAAAATTTTGTAAAACAAATAGAGTTTGCATTTTGTATTACATATAAGGAAGTACACTTGTCCCTCCACATTCACTGGGGTTAGGAGCACAGGATCCCCATGAATGTGGGAAAAAACACACACAAATAACAAAACACTGCCTAGTGGAGTGTTCTCTCTAGGCATCTCTAGGTCCTTTGGTGTGACTTTTGGTTAGTGTTGATCATAGAATTGCGCTGGAGGAACTAGATATTGCTGGAGATAACATATTAATAAAATCCGTGAATAATCAAATCTACAACAGTCAAAGCAACAAATGTGGAGGGATGAGTGTACAGTAATAGTGGTATGTATCCATCAGCTGGGGAGGAGGGAAGTCACTAGTGTATATTTGTTTAGTAGAATATGTAAGTTGGTTTTTGTTATTGATATATATATATATATATATATATGGATAAAATGTGTCTTTGCAACCAATTCCAAGGAAGCCAGGAAAGCAACAGAATAAATTGTAAAGCAAATTTTGATTTATGAAGGTTCTGGAACATTGTGCTTTACCATTATATTTATTTTTGCATGTTCATTGTGAATTAGGGGTGCAGAAAGGTGTTTCACCTGGAATAGATTTGATTATTTGTTGAGCAAAAGAGCCAAGTAGTAAAATGTTGCTGTATATGTTCACCTTTCTACTTGTTCATGACTCTCACTTGGGCAAGTCACAGTTTCCAAGCCTAGCGTACCCACTATGGGAATAAAATTAAAACTTGCCATATAAACCATTCTCCTCCAAATTGGCTTCCGCTTCAATATTTTGGATGGCAGCTTCTGTCATCCATAGTGGCTACTGCTATTGGAAGGAAATGTTGGGAGTTGTAACCCAACACACTGAGAGGGTCTCAAGCTGGGGAAGGATAATATATACTTTCCTGAACTCCTTGAAAGAACAGTGGGACAAAAATGTAATCAACACTGCATTCGAATATTACAACTGGAATAATGTATACACATACTGTATTTTGGATTGCTATGGTGTTAAGAAATCAATTGAGAAATTTTGACCTGTTTGGGAACATATGAACTGTCTATGCTTGGGTCACCCGTATCCAAAATGCTTGGGACCAGAAGTGTTTTGGATTTCAGTTTTTCAGATTTTGGAATATTTGCATATACGTAACAAGATATTTTGGAGATGTCATCCAAGTCCAAACATAAAGTTCATTTATGTTTTGTATCTGCCTTATACTGTACTTGTAATCTGAAGGTAGGTTTATACTCAATATTTTAAATAACTTTGTGCATGAAACATAAAGGTGTTACTATCTCAGCCCCCTATGTGGATAACTTTGGATTTTGGAATTCCAGATAATGGAGACTCCACTTTAATTGCCCTAGCAACATCCCATGGAATTCTGGGATTTGCAGTTGAGGGAAGGGCATTTAGAATGCTCAGCCAAGAGCTTTTGGATCTCAAATAAACAACAAATCCCAGAATTCCACAGGCTATTGCCATGGCAATGAAAGTAGAATATAGTGCTATAACAGTGTAGTGTGATAGGGCTATTTGTCTTTTGACAGTGATCAGGGCACCCAAAGCTATTGGGCATTTGCACCCCCTCCTTCCCAGGAAGGACACCAGCACAAGAAGATGTGGCCTTATACATGAATTAGAGAAGGAACTAGGAACTTGCTGGGCTTTCCCCTGTCACAGAGAAGGTTTGGCTCCAAATCTTAGTTGCTCCAAATCCCTTGGAAATGGAGAACCACAGGAAAACACATTGTTTTTTTCCCCGTAGTCCCTGGGATTTGAGAGCCAGCAAGGCGTAATGGTTTGTGCATAGGACTTGGAGACAGGAGTTTGATTCCCCGCTTTGCCACTGGGTGACCTTGGGTGAGTCACACAATCTCATCCCCAGAAAATCCTGTGATATGGTCACCTTAGGGTTGCCATAAGTCAAAAACAATTTGAAGGTACATCACAAATTTCTGTATACTGGTGTATAAGACTATTATACGGAGGGTTTTGTTGTTGCTACCTGTCCTTTGTCAGCCACCTTGAGAATAATTTGATTGAAAAGGAGGGCATAAACCTTCACCATACATATGGAGAACTTGGGTAAACTACTTTTTCGGACTCTCAGAATCCCCTAGCAAGCATGATTAGTAGCTGGCCATGCTGGCATGAATTTGATACCCTTCTTAGTTTTGATTTGGAAATAGTTCTGCATATTTCATGGGATGCTAATGTGTGTGATTCATGTTTACTTTAATCATCATTTCAAAGTGTCACAGATATTTGTAATCAAATTGACAGACTCCAGTGTTCTTTTCTCCAAGAGAAACCGATCCTTGTAAATCCAGTTTGAAGCTTCCAACGAGAGAACAAGACAAGGCTAACTGCGCAAACAGAAAATGTGCAGTCTATTGCTAACATGTGATAATATTGTAATTTTCTTACATTCTTGAGATTCAGCTATTAAATATTGTGGATATTTAAAAATTAGTCTATATAGGAATTAGTTGTCTATTTAAAAAAGAACAAACAAAATAAGAGCATGCATAGTTTTATTTTTGTGATGGGTTCCAGAAATCATGATATTCTAAGAACAGAATATTTGTAGCATTTTCTGACCAAGCAATGGCATTAACTTCCAATGTAGTTCAGTTTTCTGTTTTGTCCAGTTTTAGTAAATGATCTGGTGGAGGGGGAAAAAAAATGAAAATTAAGGGAAAAAAATACTTTTCAGAGGCCACATATTTAGAAGAGAGAGTTCAAAACATACCAAATTTAATACTAGGCAAATTGCAAGACAGAGTGGTGCACTGGTTTGAGCATTGAACTATGACCTGGAGACCATTCTCTCAGCCTCAGAGGAAGAGAATTCCCTCTGAACAAATCTTGTCAAGAAACATCAGAAATGACTTGAAGGCACACAGCAACAAATGTTGTAAATGAGAAGGGATTATTTGATATTCAAGCAGAGAAGGCTGAAACTGAAAAAGGCATGTACAGCTACAACTTCAATTTCAATTATTTATATGCTAATAAACATTATTATTATTATTAACCTTTATTTATATAGCGCTGTAGGTTTACACAGTGCTGTACATATAAACTTATAATTAGACGGTTCCCTGCCCTCAGGCTTACAAACATGCATGCATAATTTATATATTTATTTATGCACACAAAATTCCATAAGACTCAGCCATGGTAGTTAAAATGCTATCCAAATGCCATAATTGCTTAGTGTGAAAAAGCTCTCAGTTCCAAACTTTCTATCACAATTTAGTACTGTATAAGAAACAGAATCTAGGATGAGGTGATGGAGACAGGACCTGACTTAATTCTTCAATAGATGAAATTACTACAGTTAGTTTATCTTCACCCATTTGTGTCTCAGGAGTGCTAACCCTTATATATGTATGCTTATTACATTTATATCTCTTGTTTCTTTTATAGTGGAACTTGAAGATGGTGTTAATTGGGTTCCTTTCATACGATCTCCCATATTATTCCCCTTTCATATGATCTCCAATCTAGGTATGGACCAGACCTAGGCCGGCTTAGCTTGAGCATGTATCATCGTCTGGGAGAATCTACTGTACTTTCTGCTATATAAATCAGTGGTTGTAATTCATATCTAAAGGGGAAAGTCAAGGGCTACAATTGGGCATACATTTTACTGACAATGGATGCATGGTCAGATCTCCCAGTTAGGGCTCTCATCAGAAGTGCAATCTGCTCAGGTAAAATAGAGGTGCCCTCTTCTCTACAGTGGTTCTTGAAGTACCTAAGCTTCACTGTACACACCCATTTGTGTAATACACAACTTCAATGCAAACTTATAGCTTCCATGTTTTCATAGTCCTGAGGGGCATGTTTACACTGATTGAGTACTAACAAGTCTTCCTCCCCATGGAACCCTAGGAATGAAAATCCGTCTGAAAGGGAGCATTCATAGTATGGGACTCATTCTAAACAGAGGGCATCCCAAGGGTCAGGGGACCAATTTAGTATAATGATTGTACATCATCAACATGGGAGCTGTACCAAACCATACAGCAAACCTAACCAGTGACTGATGGACCACTGTAGATGGTATACACCACCATAGGGATTGCTAGATTGAAAACTGAGGCCAGCCCCTTTACTTTTAATGATTGGGTTGAAGAGGGGATTTTAGCAGGTTGTTGCTTGACTCACAACTAGCTAAAAAGCAACACCTGCTGAAATTGCCCCTTCCAGATAACTACATGGTAACCTTAGATGCTCAACCCCCCCTTTTACAAGACTCTATAAAGAATGTATAACTGAGAGACGTTCCTTTATTTGGAATACTAGGTCAGCTTAAAAAGTGCTAAAGGTCCCACAGGGGCTGTGGAAGCAGAGAAAGGTGAATCTGCTGGTGTGCAAACTGCTGACTGCTTCTGTAGACACCCTTGTATTAGTCATATATGGAAAAGTAAGAGCCGGGTGTGGAGTAGTGGTTTGAGCATTGGACTACGACTTTGGAGATCAGAGTTTGATTCCCAGCTCTGCTATGGAAGCCCACTGGATGACCTTGGGCAAATGACATAGCCCCAGAAAACCATGATAGGTTTTCCTTAGGGTTGTTGTAAGTCAGAAATGACTTAAAGACACACAAAAACATATGGGAAACAGCACTACAACTAGATGTCTAGCACCACAACTTTGGCTAACACTATTAAGAAAACCCCAAACCACCTGGAGCACAGAACAACATCTGATTTTAAAGGATGAGAACTAACACAGACTTGAGATTGTCCTGGCCTCTGAGGAGGTAATGTAGATCTCAAATGCTCCCACCCTCACAGCCCCAAACTGAAGACAATCCTTTTCATTCAACCCACAAGGCCAGTCCCAAGGACTTTTGGTACTACATGACAAACATCCCTTCCTCACTTTCCTGTTTGTTATGGTGCTCCCCTTCCCTTTTTCTGGGGAAACGCTAGAGACCAAGATTCCATTAACTCAACTGTTATGTATTTTTATACTGTTTTTAGTAAGATTATTTTAATTGTGTTTAAATTATAAAATTCTAAAAGTGTTTTATTTGTGAACCACCTTGGGTCCCTTTCTAGTGGCATACAAATGAAATAAATAAACAAACAAACCATTCACCACAATATTTGCAGTGCCATCATAAAACGGGTAAACCGTGGTAGCTGCCTTGAGCCTTTTTTTTTTTTTTTTTTTGGTGGAACATCAGGAAATAAATATAATAAAAGAAAGGAATAGTTAAAGTAGGCTAAGTTTGCATTGCAGATACATGCAACAAACCAAAACCCTAGGTCAGCTGTGAAACCCCCCTAGTGTATCTGGTTTCAGGCAGATCTCCCAGGAGCCTAAACTTACACTGTTGATCCAAGAAATGTAGGCAGAGACACGGGTGAACACTGTGGGTTTCCGGTAGACATTGCAACCAGAACTGGAGACAAAGCTAGTGACTCCGTGAACATAGTATGCGCCATTCACCAGGCAGTGCAATGGCCCTCCAGAATCTCCCTGGAAGACAAAGTAGAAATGGAAAACATACGCCACCATCATTTTAAATGCATATTATCTTATTTTTGGATATCAAAAATGAAATCTGTTTAGTTAAGCCAAGGAATGGCATTCACATACAGTACATATATCATACGTGAAATTCCTGATTGTATTTCTTGTCTGTACTTTAAAAAGAAAAGTTGTGTCATGAGGAGGAGAACCCAGAACTTGTAAATAATTAAACACATATTAATTGGTTAAAAATTTTCATCAATAAATTTCACAATTCATAATTTTAATTATTAGATATACCAATGGCACTATTTCTAAATAACAACTATATATTCTCATAATTTCAATTTGCCCTTGGACATTTTGAGTAATTTGTCAAGTGCCACTTTTAAGTGTTACAAATCAAGAGACTTAATCAAATCATTTATCAATTACATTTATAAAAAGGATTGACTTTAATCAATTTTGTCTTTGATGTTATTTCATTAGTATTACAGGTTGAGTCTTCCTTATCCAAAATGCTTGGGACCAGAAGTGTTTGGGATTTTGGAGTATTTGCATGTTGTTGTTGTTGTTGTTGTTGTGTGCCTCCAAGTCATTTTCGATTTATGGTGACATAATGAGATATCTTGGACATTAGCCCCAAGTCTAAACATGAAATTAATGTATGTTTTGTATGAACCTTATACACAAATCCAGAAAGTTATTTTATACATAATATTTTTAATAATTTTGTGCATGCAACAAAGCTTTAGAAGTTATCTCAGCCACCAAAGTTATCTCAGCAACTCAAATGGACAGTTTTGGATTTTGGAGTATTTTGGATTTTGGAATTCTGGATTAGAGAGACTCAACCTATAATACAATTATTTGCAGGCTCTGGGAAGAACTGTGTGTACAGAGATGGATTAACACTTCAAACTGTGCTGTGACAAATATTCAATGCCTAGTTGTTGTTCTCCTCTGTGTTGGTTTCAACACAGCAGTCTCAAGGCAGATGCAGCAGACTTGCTTTGGAAATGTAATAATATTCAAGCAATGGACAGTTGATCTGCCTTTTGAAACCCAGTTCACCCACCCACACAAGCAACCAGCCAAAAATGGATCTACTGAGAAGTAAAGAAATTATTCACCAGATTTGAAATGAACAATCTTCTTGCAGTGATTGAACAACTTTATAAAATGGATTGGATTTTTTTATTCAGAACCAGATGCATAGGATGAAAATTCAGCAATATTTGAATAGCTATTCAGTATCAACAGAGAATGTCCTCCTAAACTGATTGTGTTCAGGAATGTTAAGTTTTACGTCCTCAACTGACAAATGATAGTGGCAATGCTGTGTAGAAGACTGATACTGATGTGACACTGTTTTATTTTTATTTGTATAGTGTATATTTTAAACTATGTAAATGCTATATTGATTACTTTTGTACTGGTCAATGAGCGAATAAAATTTTACTACTACTAAGTTTTGAGAATATAACTCCCAGGATTCTTTGGAAGTCCAAAAAAATAAACATTCATCCAGAAACACACTGCAGAAATAATCCAGTTTGAGACCACTTTAACTGTCTTGGCTCAATGCTAGGAAATTCTGCAAACTGTAGTCTTGTGAGGCATCTAGCTTTCTTTATTAGAGAGCTCTAGTGCTACAATAAACTACAATTCCCAGGATTCCCTAACACTGAGCCTGGGCAGTTAAAACGGTCTCAAACTGGATTATTTCTGTAGTGTGTTTTGGACCATTCTGAGTTCTGTTTAACTATCCAGTCATAGTGCTAGCTCCATTTAGAAAAAAGAAAAAAGTTGTATTTTAATTTTAAACTTCTTTTGTTGTTGTTTTGATGAAGCAGCTTGTCATTATCATGTCATGAATGCTGATGCAAAAACATTTCTGGGCAGATGAAATCTATTCAGAAGACTTTGATTTCAAACTTAAATTATAATCAAGCTCTTGTGTGCTCTAGTTTAAAAGCAATGCATCCCCTTGTGATCCAGCATTGGCAACTGTAAGGATTTGAGTGCTGAACTATGACTCTGGGGACCAGGGTTCGATTCCAGACTCACCCACGAAAACCCACTGGGTGGCCTTGTGCAAGTCACATGCTCTCAGCCTCAGGGGCAGGCAATGCCAAACCTTCTTTGAACAAATCTCACCAAGAAAACCCCATTAGGTTCACCTTAGCGCTACTATAAGTCAGAAATGACTTGAAGGCACACAACAAGAACAACAATCACATCATATGTTTTTCAGCGGGCGTTGGCCACATACTGTAATATAAAAGCAACAGAGAACTCTGTAGTACTCCAAAGGCTAAGAACTATCATTTGGCATTGACTTTTCTAGAATGCAGTTCATGAAGGCTTATGCCTGGTAAAACTTGTTAAGATGGCAAGATGCTTGCTTGCAGCCAAAGGCTAACACAACAACCCTCTGAAAGCAATGTAACAAAATATGCCTCCCTGTCCCCTTACTTGCCTTTTTCAAGTTTCTATAGAACTAAAGCATAAACTCACAACCATGGCATGCCTGAAATTTTGACAATCCATTTTAGAAACTTCTAAAACACAATCTTATTGCGACTCTTGACTAGAACAGAGTGAATGAATCAATGGGATTTACTTACCATTCAGCTATTACCATTCAGCAATTGATACAATGAGTCTGCTCTTGTTGGAAATTACCAACAGAATGCCAGCCTTCATTTCCATGGCTGAGGCTCCCAAACTAGCTGCCACTCTACAGGCAAGTATTATTTGTGTCTTTATAGATTACCTGGCATCCAGAGCGTGCCCCATCACCTCCAGCGCACACCATGGTATTCTTCACTGTGTAGCCCCAATAGGATGAACTGGAACAGGTTGCATAATCTACAACAGGGAGATAGGCTTCCTGCAGGACTGTTGCCAGTTGTCCATTAGCTGTACAAATAAATAACAGGGAAAAAAATACAGCATAGACAAGGATTCAGATTGCCCACAGAAATGGTGATATGTTTCAAACACACCACTTTTTCTTTCCACACCATGTAAAATGAGAGGAGTGATGTTTCGATAACTAGGTAGACTATGTGGCCCAGAGTTTAGAAAGTGACTTTCGAAAAGTAACTCTTTGTATAACTAATTCCAAAGCTCCCCGGAAGTAATTCATTGTTTGAAAGTAAAAGCCAAAATGACTAAACTGAGGCTATCATACAAAGACATGCCTCATTGGAAAAGCCAATGATACTCACTAAACGGAAGGCAACAGGAAAAGAGGAAGACATCACAGTGTGCTGGATTCAATAAACATCACAGACCTGAGTTTGCAAGACTGGAGGAGGGCTGATGATGACTGGATGTCTTGGCAGTCTCTTAGTCATAAAGTTGCCAGTTAAAGCCAATTTGATGGCAATTAACAACAACTTTGTTGTATTGCTATTTGCCTTGCATGGTCAATACATTTCTGTTTCATTACTGGAAAGAAAATCTTAGAACTGATAAAAGAATGGCATAAAACTTTAAAAATTCAACCTATAACCCCCCCCCCCATGCATAAAATTTCCCATTACAGTAACTAAAAGGTAACTACAAAGCATTACTTGTTGCACATAAGCATGCAAGTGGTGAAGTTCCCATTGGTTATGTTACCTCTGAATGGTGATATAATGCTTTCATTACCAAAAAAGTTAAAAAATAAATAAATTAACTCTTCATCCATTATGTCCAAGCTTTGATTGGGCATAGTTTTAGTTCTTCTGAGGCCCATTATATGGTAGAACTATGTTCAACTGGTTGGCATCAGTTGTTTGGACTACTCTTTTATAGAATATTTATTTAATTTCTCCTAGTATGGGATCTCTTTCACTATTTGGCACACAGATTATTGGGATACATTAGAATGTACCAGGCCTCCCCTCCCCGTCTTCCAACATTAGCAAGCAATAGCAATAGCAAGTACATTTCTATACCGCTTATCAGTGCACTTAAGCACTCCCTAAGCAGTTTACAATGTGTAAGCTAATTGCCCCCAACAATCTAGGTACTCATTTTAGCGATCTCGGAAGGATGCAAGCCTGAGTCAAGCTTGAGCCCTTTGGCTGGTACTGAACTCGCAACCAACCTTGTGGTTTGTGTGAGTGGCTGCAGTACAGGCATTTAAACACTGCGCCACCAGGGCTCTTTCCAACATAGGGGCAATTATCATGCCATTAATGGTGTCCAACACTTAAGCTCTTATGTGATGCATCTGGGTTTGGATTTGGATTGGCAACACTCACTTCTGGTCATGCCCCAGCCAGTGATGTAACAGGGATTATTGTTTGGCAGGATCTGGCCAGCTGGAGGTAAGGCACCCAGTTTTACGTAGCTGTTAAGAACTGCACTTTGAGAGAGACGGAGTAGGGCAATGTCATAGCTGTCAAGAAACAGGATCACAATAGGAAGAGAAAAACATAAGGAGGGGAAAAATTAGTCTTTGTTCCAATAACAATGACAATGCAGAAACAAAACCAGCTGCTTCATTTAGGTGTGTAGTACTATTCGGTTGAGTAGTACTCTTCAGATGATACTAAGGCTGTGCTTGTGCTGCAGAATGAATGCAGTTTGACATTGCTTTAACTGGCATGGCTCAGTGCTGTGGAATTCTGGGATTTGTAGTTTTGTAAAATATTTAGTTGTCCCTGTCAGACACTGGCTTTGGTGCCACAACAAATCCCAGGATTTATGGAATGGAGCCATGACAATTAAAGTGGTGTCAAACTGCTTTAATTCTACAGTGTAGTAGCAGCCAGGCGACTGACAAGAATCCCAAATACAATTTTAAAAACCGCATGCATATAACTGAAAGTTAAATACGGCTATTTTGTTGTCATTGGTCAGAATGACCTTGTTTTCCAGCTTCTTCTTGTTGAACAACCACTTGTTTTCTATGGGCTGGGAGATGGTCTTGAGTTGGGACTCTGATATTACCTTGAAAAACTCATTTTTGGGGAATAGAATGGCTCACATTGAGTGGTGTATTCTTAGAATAGTAATCCGGGGGTGGGGGGTGGGGACCTTTTCAAAATTTTGAAAATATCAAATAATATTTTCATTTTGACACAGTAGAGGAGGAACCTGAGAAATTGGGAATGTGAGTCATGCAAGCTATGGAAGGGCTGAAGACAAGCCTAGGATGTGACACAACATGGATGCTGAATAAGGCTGCATCTGCATTACAGAAATTATCCAGTTTCACACCACTTAAACTGCTATCACTCAATGCTATAGAATTCTGGCAACTGTAGATTGTTGTGTCACTAGAACTCTCTGACAGAGATGTCTAAAAGTCTCACAAAACTACAATTTACAGAAATCCATAGCATTAACCCATGGCAGTAAAAGTGGGGTGTCAAACTGGATGCAGCCTAAGAGGCAACAGAGGACTGGTGCTTTAAACCAGAGAACTACCCTTTCAAGAGATGCTCTTCAGGAAGGGCCTGGAAATAATAATCTATCTTCAGGGGGCAAAAAAAAATTGTATCCTCAGCTTTTTCTCTCTTTGGAAGTTAGCTCTTTCTATGGATGGCTAAGATATGAAGAGTGAGAGGGCTAAAGTATGAAGAAGTCCTTAGCAGTCACCCCTACTGAGGGCAGTGCCATTGCAGTGGTGGCTTCATTTAGGGTCCTGTGTGACTGATTGGCACGTAGGAAAGGGAGGTGATGCCCTTTCTTGCTCACACAGTAGCCGTGCCAGTCCATACGGGTGTACTGCCCCATTGGGTCACACCTCTCTCTAGTGTGGTCCCCATCTATTGCACCTTCTTATGATGCCTCTATCATGGATCACTGCAAACGCTATACTGAAGTGTGACCAAAGCACTATAATTGTGTGGTGCGAAAGGGCTCCTGCAGTAAACAATACTGTCAACACGGAGGAATGTTTTCCAAGATTGCACTTACCCTCCAGCAACATTGTTGCTGTTCCAGTTTGGATGAATATAAATATTCCCCACACTTATGTACTGTTCTGTGCCATCATTCTGATAAATGTTGTGGTCACCGACAACCACACGGAAATTCATGTTTCTGTAGATAAGAGGGCAGGAAAAGGGAACTGAGTTATGCTACCAATTTGGAATCTTCCCACAAATACCAAGTTTAATGAATATATATTTCGAAAAATACTCCAACATTTGACCAAAGGTACAAAGTACTCAGCAGTAACGAAGAGGTTCTTTATAGGGCAGTAAAGGAGCCACACTCCCATTCCTTGAAATCAGCTAAACAATAGATCTGCTCTACCAAAATATTTTTGAAATATATTCATTTTTATTTTGTAGATGAGTTGATTATTTTTCTGTAATAAGACTTAACAATGTGTATATTTCTAAACACACACACCTAAATCCTAATGTTAATCCTAACAAGAGTAGTCCTACTGAAACAGTGGGATTTATTTATATATTGATTCACTATTCAGCAATTGATTAAATGGGCCTACTCTAATCTCGACTAAATAGGACACTGGCCATAGTTCACAGTCATTGTATTTTGCATGGAATGAGAAGATCTTCAAGAGGGCTTGAGAAACTACTCAAGCCACTACTTGCTTATTTTGTATAAAATGTCTTCAAAGTCTTATTTTCATATTTGTTTTAGTCACTGAATTTAGACTTCCTACACCATTCTCCCATGCAGTAGCATCTGAAAATTGAAGGGTTGTGGATGAGGGGTGAAAAAAGAGAGTAAAAAGTAACTGGAGACCCTGAAGGAGTGAGATTCAAATATGTAATGTGGGAGAAAGAAACTCTGCCCTCTGGGCTGGAGTTTTGTACAGTCATACAATCCTATGTGTTTATCACATGGGAGGCATGTGATAAACAGGATTTAAATGCCAGAGTGGGATTGTTATCAGACATGTTGGGGCACTTTGGCATTAACCCGACATTAACTCGTGCAAAAAGCAGCAAAATTTTGCCTCTTTTTAATTTCAGGATTTTACTAAAGTTAAAAAGTGGTAAGATTTTGCTGCTTTTTGCACGGGTTAATGTTGGGTTAATGCCAAAGTTGTGTGATATCATCTGAAAACAATCCTACTCTTGTGGGATATTCACAGATTTAAACCCCATTTATTCACAGGATTTGGGCACTTCCCTCCCATGGGATAAACTCCCTAGAGTTGGAAGAGACCTCAAGGGCCATCCGGCCCAACTGCATTTTGCTATGCGGGAAGACAAAGCATCCCCAACAGATGACCATACAACCTCTGTTCAAAGACCTCCAAAGAAGGAGATCCCACCACACTCTGAGGGAGTGTATTCCACTGTCAAACGCCTCTCTGTGGCCCTCTGTATCCACAGATTCTTTATCCATGGATTCAAGTATCCACGGCTTGAAAATATTTAAATATATATATATATATATAAATTCCAAAAAGCAAATCTTGAATTTGTCATTTTATATATGGGACACCATTTTACTACACCACTGTACTTATATTGGGCAGTGGGGATATGATTTTCTGCAGGGAAGGTAATGAAGGCAAACAAAGTTCCTTGTCACCTGTCCACACAGTGAGCTGCTGTCATCACCCAGTTAGGTCGCACCAACGTTCCACCGCATGTGTGATACCAGCTGCCTCCCGAATAGTACTGGAGGGAAATCTAAAAGAGGATTTAAGAAACAGTTCTGCATTTCCTTCCACCAAAAGCAGTACTAGATGTATGAATAGCTATACTAATTGGGGCAGGGATTGAGGGAACTATCTTGAAGCCAGTTTCTTCAGCAAATCATGCACTGAAAGCACATGTGGGTTAAATGCATGGCACAGAAACACGTCTTAGAGCTGTTTTTAATTATGGAAGTCGGGGGGGTGGGTGTCATGAATTTTCATAACAGGGCCCTCATATGAGAGCATATGAAAGCATATTCATACATCCTATGTGTCACTCTTAAGCATGGTCACCTGTTTTTGTTGCCTTGAACATTCAGATATGGCAAAGAGTAAATGTTGCATGAACGGTTAGCTGTAATATAAATGCACACACGTACCATTTGTGTCCCTCTGCACACACCTACCATTTGTGTCCCTATGTTAATCACAATGACAGACATTAAAGTGAAAATGGAATTAGAAAAGGATTTCTTTTAAAGGTGGCGAACACCCAAACTTTCTGGTTAGCAGTTAATTTTTACCAGTGTGCCACTCTGAGGATTGTCCATTCACACCATGTGATGGAATTTGTTTGTGATCCCCTCCAACTGCCTCCAAGCTGTCTAAAAAGGGATCTTCCACTGCTTTTTTGTTAGCTCTCCTTCAAAGATTGAGTAGTAAGGGTTGGCAATTTGTAGCCACTTGGTCAAAGGATGTCTTCTATAAGGGCATGCTTTGGCTCCATCAGTTAATACCTTGAAGGTAAAACTGATGGAGCCAAACAATATCTCAGAGGTGGCATGCTTTGGCCAAGTGTCTGTGGGTTGCTGATTCTTCGCCCCAAACTTCTGAAGGGAGAACTAAGAAAAGCCAGTGGAAGAGCCCCTCAATGCTTCACCAAATAGAATCCTCCTGGGAGAGATCATGGTTCAATATACTTGTGGTTCTCAAAAGACTCATAGGGCCACACAGGAAAAAGATAGGACTACTTGAAAATTGCCCGTACTCAAAGTTTTTTACTTTGGCTTATTGGAACACTACCAAAAGTATGGTTCTATTAAGGTGTCATGATCATGTGTGTATGTGCTTTAAAGAGATGTAAAGTCATCCCTCTGTATCCACAGATGCAACCATCCATGGCTTGAAAATATTCCCCTGAGATATTCCTAAAAGCAAATCTTGATTTTGGCATTTTATATAAGGCAGACCATTTTACCACCCCATTGTTTATAATGGGACTTGAGGATCCACAGTGGGTCCTGGAACTAAATAATCATATATCTGAATTATACAAAATCCCATGTAGAGGTGAGGATCACATGGACATTTCCCCATAAGTACTTATGTACTGTCCCTTGGCCCCCTTGGTTGAAATATGCTGGTGTCTTTAGTCCCGTCTTGTTGTCTTTGAACCTGTCCACCACCAGAATGTGAACCTGGGAGAACCTGTCTGACACTGAAATTGGCCCACAGGCTGAAAGTGTTTCTTTATCTGTAACATTTTTAAAAAGCATAAGACACTTCAACTTTGGGTGGAGGGCTGGGAATAAAGGATGGCTGTGAAAACTTTTGTGTGTGTCCCATTTTCCATTCAAAACTCTATTAACTTACTTTGTCCTTGTTGAGTTGACAAACTAAAGTGGAGTGGAAAAGGACTGGATTCTTTTTTGGAAAGAAGACAATATATTTACCTGTGATGGCCATGAATTCCTTTTCGCCTCATAGCCCCCAACTACACGTCCATTTTTCCCCAGCGACTCCTCTGAGCAGTGTCCTTCAAAAGTAACATGGGGTCAACAGCACAATCTAGCCATCAGATACAAGAGACCCACACTTCATTGGCTAACGTTTTCTGGTATATGCTCGGAGTGGATAGAATCTGTCTCCATTACATCTAGGGCTGGCCCTATCATTAGACAGAATGAAATGATACTGTATTGCCAGCAGCTGAGGCTTGATGGTTTTCATCTGGCTATTTCTCCTGCCAAGAGCCAGCATGATGCAGTGGTTTGAGTGTTGGATGACTCTGGAGAGCAGGGTTTGAACCCTTGCTCTGAATGGCCATGAGCAAGCCACATTCTCTCAGCCTCAGAGTCGGGCAATGGTAAACCTCCTCTGAACAAATCTTGCCAAGAAAAACCCATGATAGCCTAGGGTTGCCACAAGTCAGAAATAACTTGAAGGCACACCAGTACAATTCCTCCTGACCACTAAGACATTGCTAAAAGTAGATGAAACAGAAAAGAGTACACTTGAAGTAGGACATGTTGCCAACCTATAGGCCAGGACTGGCCCTACCATTGCAGTGAGTAAGATTTGCATTAAATTTACAGGTGTAGAACTTTGATGCCTCTGCTCCTTGTTCTTCTGGGTCTTTTTGCCATTCAAAAGAAGATGCCTTCAAACAGAGTAAGGTCCTTGAAGTAGGACATGTTGCCAACCTATAGGCCAGGGCTATAAATTTTTAAGCTATTTGAGTTATTATCAGTGTTACAGTGTTGGCAGCATTTTTGCCTGAGATGCCTCTGCAACTTGGTTGATCCTGTCTACTACATACTCTGCTGCCTTAGGCATCAAAATGTCTTGGAGCAGCAAAACAAAACAAAACAAAACAAACAGCTTCATTTATATACCGCTTCATACCCTTAAGGAGTGTCTAAGCGGTTTACAATTGTAAGCTATTTGCCCCCCAACAAGGTTACTGGATATTTCCAGCCAAGGACTGACAGATAGCAGATCATGCAAAAGACTTTCACTGCTGTCACTACAGAATTTCTGCTGGAGTAGACAACAAGACGGGCCACATGGGACCATCTGCTAAGACATCTTTGCATATGAGTATTTTTCTACAAAGAACTGGAATCACTTTCATATTATGGAGTGGCAAAACCATATCCTTTCAGCCATACAAAAATATCCCAACTTCAAAATACGTACCTAAAAGGACAACGGTGGCTAAGATGAGAAGCTTCAACATGATGAGCAAGTGTCCAGACTTGATCTTGGTTATGGCTCCTTTTATACTTTAGGAATTCCACATTACCAAGATAGCAGCAATTAATATATCCCATCTTGAGGGACAATGAGAAAAAGTACAGATGACTTGGAAACACAAACATGGAATGACCTTGTTGTTTAACAAGGACAAGGCTGAGACATCTGTTGAACTGACCAAAGGTTTATGGGTTGGTTTTTTTTAGAAATACAATTTTAGGCTTAAAACTCCTCCTCTCAATTTCTGGAAAATGCTTTAAGGATTTGCTTGTAGATATTTAACTTTGCATTCTGGTTGGGTTTTTTGGCGTGGTGGTGGTGGAGGGGACTACACTCCTGAGTAGAAGAGCACTTAGATTTCACAGGGAACAAATAGGAATAAACATACTGAATTTGACATATTGATACTAATATTGTTTTCCATTCATAAACAGTAAAAAGTATCTCCCAGAATAGAATTTGAGAAACAAAAATGTTGTTTTCAAAGTACCTGGGTCTAGATCCATAATCATGCATAAAAACTAACCCACTGCAATCTAAAGTTACTCATGAGCCAACGCTGAAATGTTTCTCTTTGTACATACCAGCTTGTTTGAACTGGTGCAATTATATTGTAGTATAAACCAAAATGGAATGTTTTTGCAGGACTAGTGTTATTCCAGGAGGCAGACAGAACATAGGATACAAAATACCTTCCTGAACAGCATGTCCATTTTCAGTTTGCCTAACAAGCCTAAAGTAGAGATGGGAAACTTGTGACCCTCCTGATATTGTCTGACTGCAGGTCCCATCATCCCTTACCAAAGGCTAATCTGGTTAAAACTGATGGCATGTGCAGCCCAACAACATCCGGTTGGCCAAAAACTGTTCACTGCAAAGAATGAGGTTTCCATTTACTTGCCTGAACAAGAACCACATCTATAATGCAAATGTGTATCTATATGTGTATTTGACGGATACCATTAAAAATCACTGTATTATCTTTAACAGAAGGTGCATCCAAGTTGTTCCCCCATCATGGCACAACTAGCCATGAATACACGTTTCTTCAGTGAGCTTAAACTTGGACTGGACTGCACAGAGCTTATTTATGTGACTTATATATTAATTTGTTAAAATACTGCTAACTAAAACCACCACAACAACATCCTTTGATGGCAGCTTAGTTAAAAATGAGAAGTAAATCTACAGTAAGACAAAACATTTCAATAAAAATGAATGGCTGGGAACAGCAGAACAACTACAAGATAATTTCAAATTCTGAAAAGCCCAGGTAAATAGAGAACTGATGGCAAGGCCTATCTAAAAGCCATTCTGGTTTGAAATTAGTTGGATCTGTGGGATAAAAGTGGGGAAGCAGTGTTTCATAAATATAGTGCCACAGCTAAGAAAAAACCCTTTCTTTCTCTCCGTCTCCAAACCTTTCTGCTTAAGATTTCCTGCATGGCAGGGGGTTGGACTGGATGGCCCTTGTGGTCTCTTCCAACTTTATTTATTTATTTATTTATTTTATTTTATTTAGTTAAAAAATAAATTATTACTTATGATTCTATGATTCTACTATATGCCCAGAGGAAAGTTTCAAATTATGGTTTTAATAATCATACAGGGTATCTGAGACCTTTGGGAGCCATTCATGAAAATTTCCTTGGCCTCTCTACCAGAGATTCCAGACAACTACTGCCAGGTGAGTTGACAGTACTTGGTCAGAAAGATCTTCCTTTATTATTATTTTTATATTTTTTACATACCAACTATATACACTACACATTCTACAATACAGTACAACATACAACACAACATAGAAACTAACTCCCATCCCCTCTCAGCATGACACACAATTTTTTATTTCCCACCATTTGAGTTGAAAACAAAAATATAAATGCAGTATCATTTTCTTCCTTATTTGTACCTAATATACATTCGTCTTCTAGTTATCTTTCTTCAACAAGACCCCACCAGTACTGTCATTTCTTTTTTAAAAAATAATTTAGAAATGGTTCTCAGTCTTCAAAAATTTTTAAAATTTTCTATGGATTTCTCTTTAATCATTATTGAGTTTGTCCATTTCAGCCATTTTAAATATCTTTAATTACATCCTCTCTTTTCAGGTATTCCACCATGAAGATCTGTGGCTTCATACAATGGAAGACTGTGCTATGTATTCTTTACACTGCCAAACCTGCTCTATTCAGATACATCTCTATTTTCACTTTAAAAAAATCTATTACTTGATTTTAAAAATTAAAATATAGCTGTACTTTTGCAAATTAACATATGCTTATAACATTTTGGTCTCCCATTTGGATTATATAAATTTTTACCTAGATAGGGACAAACATTAGAGAATGATTGCCAAAGTCATACATGAAACAGTCCCAAAGATAACCTCACAATCTACAGGTTGAGATTTCTTAATCTATTTTAATTTAAGTGCCAAGCTTCTCTGGGTTGTGTAAAGTGCAAATCAATTACGCTAGAGGAATAAATCAAACTGAAAAGCCTATTTATGCTGCCCCCCTCCCAGCCCAATTCAAATATTCCAGAGTGTTGTAGTGTATCTTGTACACCTGCTATATTTCTTCTATTATCTTCCATGGTCCCTCTTGCTGCAGCCTGCCAGGAAAATTTTTCTTGAAAAAAACAACAGCAGCATTGTTGGCCTGTCAAAATATCCCACTTCGGAAATGTAAGAAAATGAACAAAGTATAGACGAGAGATCAGGGAGGAGAAAGGGAGAAAGAGGGATGAACAATCAGGGTGGATTGGCTCAAAGGAATGCTGGTCACTGACTCCACTTTTCATACATTAGCCATGGGCTCAAGCCTTGACCACAGTCTTTCCCATTAAGTAAAGAATGTGCCAATAATGGAAAAGGGAAGGAGGAATGAGAGGGACCCTAAAATTATTCTTTTATTTAAAAAAAGAAAAAAAAAAGAAAAATTCAATTACTGAGAAACAATTCAAAAAGAACCAGAGGCAGACACAATTATTTTGTAAAATACAATTTCAGTTTTATTGTTTCCAACTGGGATTTCTAGGACAGGCCTTTTCCATTGGATCCAAAGCCTTTCTGGAAACAAACATAGGGAACACTAATGCCAACTCCCACATTCAGAACCCAGGAAGAGTCTGTACCTTTCCTCTATTTTCTGAGAGGCTTAAAATGGACAGAAACTAGCCATGGGCTTTAAGAAAGGAAAACAGAAGGAACCTCACATGGACAGGCAATTTGATCCTTGGATCAACCCAGTTTTTATACACCCAGGGCATATTTTACCCTTTGCATTAAATTGACACTGCAATTACTAAAACAGCTCAGCGCTTGGGGAAAAAAAATCATTCTGTAATACAATTCCCAGAATCCTGCAGCCAAACGACTCTGAGAGCTGTCATAAAAAAGAGGAACTTTTGTAAGCTCCAATTAGCAGCTACAAGCAACAAAATCTATTAAGGCTCAGTGTCAGTCAGGAGGCTGCTACCTTGTGTTGAGAACAATGCCACAACCTTGCCTTAAACTGAATACCAATTAAATCCAAGGACATAGTATAGTTAAATCCTTACTAGCACACAATGAAAACAGAAGATTTACTCTAGTGGGCAACTGTGTCTAGCAAAATCCAGTGTCAGTTTACTTCCAGCTCCTCCTACCTGTCATCCATGTTCCTGTTAAAAAAAAAAAAATCCAACAACACCCCCTTCCCTCCCTTCTCATTTGGTTTTGTGTAGTCTTAGCTCCTTTTCATTGATGAGATTTTGCAGGCTTGCACAAAACCCATTTCCTCAAGGGATCTAGCTTCCTCTGCTAGTGTTAAAAAAGACAAGAAAAAGGCACATTAGCAGCTTCCCTGGCTTCTGCCATGGAAATGTACAAATAAGGCTACTGAAGTAACTGGAGAAAAATGCAAGCCAAACACAATCTTACTCCAAGTGAGGAACTCAAGACACGAAACTACAAACCCTGCACTAGTCACACAGACATGGGGGGAGTCAGGTCCATCTCAAGATATCCAGACTGTGGAAATTGGAAGGGCCCTGGGCCCTGATACTTGGGTCATAAGGAGAGGCTCAGCAAAGATACCAAACACCCTACATATTTCCATTACATGAATCTAAAAAGTGGCCTCCTCTGCCAAGTCCACATTTCTTTGGACGAAGGATAAGCTGCCCAGAGAGGATACTTTCCCCCACCTGTTGTTCAATGGAATTAGCACTTATTCACAGTGTGCTGCTGGCGAATGTCCCCAAAGCCTGAGGTAAGGCACTGGTCACAGCCTGTGCAAAGGGCTGAGGATTTCCATCATGCAACAACACTGCACTCCAGTGTTTGCTATTTTAAATGCAGGCAACCCCACTACATCTTTGAGAGCAATAGTTACCCATTGCTATCCACAAACATCTCTGTGCAAAGACCTTTGGAAGAACTAAGCAAGCACTAGAACTCTCTCTCTCTTTACCTTTATGATGCATTTTCTTTTTTCTAAAGACAACTACTGTCAGAAGATGCATTTCCTATGTAACAGATTTAAAGTCCTTAATCTTTGGCATCAGAATATTTTCTAAAATCCCACAGATACATTATTTCTTAAGACAAGCTCTGTAGTTAGTTTCGTCAAGATGCTACTTCCTACACTGTACACAGCATATGCATTTAGGGACATTTCTGATTTCACATCCTACAAAACACCCACTTTTTATCTTATCTACTAAAGGATAAAATCATCAAGACTGTCCATCTCACAATATGGAGTTTCGATTAACAATACATATGGCACTCTAATGAGCAAACATACCAGCTTGCAACTTGTACTAAAAAAAGGGAGGGGGATACATCAAGGTTTACTGTGTCAGTCTGACCATCCCTTCACATCAAGGCACAAGAGTTTTTACAGGCAACTGTGTGATTATTCAGCATATCTGAATGGGTCCCTTTCCCTTCTCCTTGGATTTGTCCTCTTGGTCTCTGAAGAGTGAATTAGAAAAATAGAAATCTCCCACTTGAGGTCCATAGCATCCTGGTGTGGCTTGTGATGGTTTGATTTTGCTGAATCTTAGCTGAAATACCAAAGTTGATAAGGATCTGCAGAGTTGCAGGAAGTCAAGGAGGGATGCTCACCTCTTGCCGACAAACATTTATTAGATGCCATATTTATAAGCAGATGTTCCTTTAAAAAAACAACAACATACATTCACTTATGCATCATACCTCTTGAATTGCTCACTATCCAGAATTTTCCCTTCTGATGTTCAATCAAGGTATCTATTGATAGACACATTTTAGGTTGGAAATATGTTACAATCCTAAGTGATATACAGACTTTTCCTCACCACTGTTCCTCTCCACTTTGAGTGTAACTGAGCCAAAGGAGGGCAGTAAACCTATAATCCTACTGAAAATATTGAATGCCATCTCCCATCAGGCTGAATCAGAACTACAGTATAAAGGGTATTAACCAATTCAAAAAGAATAGATGTGTCAGAAAAAGAAAAGGAGTTCCCTTAACAATTTCAGGGAATCACTGGGTGGAATGTTTTTGATCCCCACATATGACGTGGCCGCATAAGGAAAGGTTAGGATGTCGTTATATGTTTTTAAATAATTACTGTTTTAATCACTGCCGGTTTAATCTATTTTTAAGGGGTGGGAGGTTTGGAAACGGGTCATGGGATTGTTTTAATCTATGTTTTTGTACTTGTACCCCGCTCCGAGTGTATGTACAGAGAAGCGGGCTATAAATAAACTATTATTATTATTATTATTATTATTATTATTATGGTTGGACAGGCTGAAGGAAAAATACACCCAACAAGGGTGTGAGTTCTTGCAAATGAGTTGCAAAAAGCATGATCAAAAATAATCACATGAAAGAAAAAAATGAGAAACATCTGAAAAAGCCAGTGTGGCTGCACAGCAAATACAACGAGGAAGTGAAAAGAAAAAGGAGTATGTCTATAGAATGGCAGGAAGGACAAATCACCAAGAAAGAGTACAGATGTGTCGGCCAAGGTTGCAGGACCATTATAAGGACAGCTGAAGGTAAAAATGAACTAAGACTCTTCTGCTTTGCGTACCAGTATCCTGTGACTGACTTCCATCTGTACAAGAGAGAAGGGTTGGCAGTGGCAAGCCTCAGGCTCCAGGTGCACATTGTTTCTGCTTCCTGCTTGGAACCAAAGAGCAGAAGCATCACAGCTGAAGCAGAAAGAATATTCATCTAGTGCCTGGGCCTTAGCATTGCCTTCGATACTGCCCTGAGACAGCTTCTTGGCCTGGCTGTGGCTGATGCCAGATAATTTAAAATTTTAAATAGAGACTTGAGCACCTGCATTTTTGGTATTTGGTGTGCATGTGTCCTGGAACCAAACTCTTGTGGATATTGAGGACTCACTGTACCTCAAGAGCTGTCACAGAGAGGAGGGTGCAGGTTTGTTCTCTGCTGCCTCAGAGGGTAAGACCATCTCTAATGGTTTGATGTTACAGCACAGTAGATTTCAACTGAACACCAGAAAGAATGTCTTGACAATAAAAATGGTTTGGCAATGGAATCAATTGCCTAGAGAGATGGTGGTGTCCTCTTCTCTGGACATCTTCAAAAAGAGGCTGGACAGCTATCTATTGGGGATGTTCCAGCTGGAGATTCTGCACTGAGTAGGGGGTTGGACTCAACTGCCCATGAGACCTCTTCAAGCTCTATGAGAGGACAGTAGTTTCCTGTGGACATTTTGATCAGACCTGACTACAGCTAGAAAAATGGAAAATACATCCCTGGCAGGTAGATAAAAACAATGAAAAGAGTAGGTACTGAAAAAGCAAACAAGTTACAAAGAGAAACCCATCCCTGTGAAATCTGTATATTAAATTCACCTTAGTCAGGTCCCATTCTTCATTCTCTGGTACACGGGAATGTTTCCCTGTATAGTGGCACTCTCCCAACTCCACAGGCCCCAACTTGGATCGGAGGCAGAGCTGCTTACCGATGTTATGCCGTAAGTCTCGCTGGGAGGTATACTCAAAGTACTGACAACAAAAACAAAACAACATCAAAAATGGGAGTGGGAAGAGGCAGCAAGAGGCTTTCCTTGACAGAAAGCAAGCAGAGGAACAGCCAGAAGAAACTTAAATGGCTTCCATGCAAACAAAGTTATTATGTATGATGCACACTATGTGCAATAATTTCTACAGAAACACCTGCTTGGCCTTGGTTCATTTATGAACATAGTGTAAGCAATGCAAGGGATGAAACTACCAGAGCACACTTGTGCTTATCCAATACTATAAGCTTCATGTGAATAATGATGGACTCTTTAAGCTACTTCTAATGTAAGGTATAGAAAATTTCTCAAAATTTGGGTGGATTGGGTGGGGCATGCATTTTATCCTTCATTTCTTGACTTCTACAAGTTGATTCAAAAGGAATGGTGCAAAAGCAAATAAAAGCAGCTTTATTTTTGAACCATTCTTTTTCATTCACCCTGCATTTCTTAAATTTGGACTTCCCAATTAGAGATGGTGACCCCTTGCATCCTTATTCCTTCCATTCCATACCTGATTTCCTCCCATCCCGTGGCAGGGATACATTATCAGCGGCTTCCCTCCGTGATTGTTCTCACCAACATCCAAGCAGCGTTTGGCTCCTTCATTTCTAATCTGCAACCAAGTGAATGCAACATAGTTAGGGGCATAGTAACAGCCAAAATCAGAAACAAGTTGAGGCTCCAGTTTTACAAAAACACTGAAGAAATAAACACCTTTAACTCTGAATTCTCCTGTCTCATAAACAACATGCAATCATGAACCTTCCCTGGAGCCCAGTTGGGGCTAGGAAAGTACACATTGATTTTTAAGCTATTTTAAGCTATTGCTATCTAAACTATAGTGTATTCTCCATCTGATCACACATACCGTACATTTTAAAAAATCTTTGTTGCAAATTGCCCTGAGAATGTGGTTATCGGGTAGCATATCACATGGAATGATTATGGGAAAAACAAAAGGTGCTTCTTCTCACTTTTCCACTACACCTGATGTGGATAGTAGTGAGGCATTGAGCTTTGCTTTCCTTAAGTTAGGCAATGATGGAATTCTCTCTACCTTGCTGTAAGCGCATTCACCACTTATCTTTGTCCCACTTTAGCGGATTTTCTTGAGCAAGACCTGACAACCACACATACAAACAGTGTTCAGATCCTTTGCTTGTCATATAAGAAGGAAGAAACTTATCATATGTGTGTATGGATGCCAAAATTTTAAAAACGTTTCAAAACAGAGAATTCACAAATACTGAAGAAAGCTGTTGGACCTGTTGCTTAAAAAACAGAAGAGATGGAGTAGGGAGAAGGGAAAGAAACAAGGAGGAGTCAAGAATCCATGTAACAGAGGGGGGGGGGAATTAGTATTGACAAAGTCACTACTAAAGCTTTTTAATTTCTTGTTCTGTTTATTGAAGTGTTTACTTTATGCTACAGACTTGCCTCATAATGCTAAGAAACACACCATTCCCCCTCTGTGTACACAAAATGTTAGTAGAACAAGAGAAGTGAAAAGAATGGGTTTTTATTTCATGGTTATGACTGAATATTGACAAGTGGTTTTATAAGCAGAGTAGTGATTTCCTGTCATTCTAGGTCTTTTATTTTTCAACCCATCTTGAAATTTTGGGGAACAAAGCTTCAGGAATTGCCCCCTTCCTTACAGCCCATCTCAGAACATGGCATGGATTTTCAATCCTCATTCCAGAATATATCATCAAATGATAAACAATGGCTGAGGAGAAGCGTTGGCATGTTTCTTCCTGAGCTCAGGCAAAAACACCAAGTGGTTATGATGTTTTACAAAACCAGCTTCTGGGCATTTTTCTGATAGCTACTGCAGATAGAGGGATGGTGCTGGATGGTCTTTGGCTGTGTCCCAGCAAAGTGGGTCATATGTATGGGAAAATCAAAGAGCAAACTAACACACTTCTACTTACAGCTCCATAGAAAGCTGGAGTAAGATCTGGGATGAAGATCTCAGGATAAATGGTTTGTAGATACCAGGTGAAGTTCTTGCAGTGTAAGCGTTCCTTCAGCTCAAGACGCTCAGAGAGGTCTCCGTACGTTTTCTGACAAAGCCACAGAGAGTGTATGTGTATTAATATGTATCAGGACACAGGAATATTAGCATCCCCACACTCCACTGTTGCATGGAACTAATTCTTAAAGGGCCTGTGTATACAAGTAAATACTAAAAAACAAATAATGATTCTACTTCTTCATTCCTTGCTTTCTACAGTCCTATGATTAAAAGTGAGTTATAGCCTACCAGTATTCCTCTGCAGAGACTCAGTCTCAGAATCTTCAATATCATGTATTTCAGTTGCTCTGTTTCCTAAAACACTGGAGGTTTTTGCAGGTAAATGCTGCACCAATGCTTGGAAAACATGCTACCATCTGCCCCCGAGGCTATGCCAGGCCACTCCAGAGTACTAGGACTGAGGCAACACTAAGTTCTTGGGGCCTAGGCTTACCTTACTCTAATGGATGTTTCCTATAGGGTTGCCAGATGTCCTTTATTATAAGGGATGTCCCCAATTTGAGGATTCAAACTGGGGACACATCCCTTTTCTTTTTTTATACAGACCAAATGAGATGCCAAAAAATGCCATATTTGGGCCCTTCATCAAGACAGAAGGGTGTGTCTCAAGTAATTTATGGATGTGGACAATATGTTACTTTTATAGAGAAGCACATGTCTGAATAAACTGGTATCAATACTTTCATTTGGTATTTAGGGAGAGCACACACTATGGATTCTCAATCCTGCATACCATGAATTTTGACAGTTCCCTTACTGCTGTTTTCAAAACTTGGCAACATCATTGTAGCCCCTCTGTCTATTGAAACAGTAACTGAGAAATGACCAGCCAGGTGATCTTTCTTGCTCCTTTCCACAACTAAAAAGACTCTCTTTCACTTCATGCTAAATAGGCACTGGCTCTCCAGTCTTTGGTGAACCAGACTAGCGTAACAAGTGACATGGACATTCTAGCTTCAGAAGCATAAAATAAATGAATCTTTGAGAAACAACATTCATGGAAAGCTGCTTTAATACCTCTCTAGCCATCTGAGAGGCCTGCTGATTCCTCCTATAGAAAATTTCCTTATAGTCATCCATCCAGACTTCTGCCAGGCGCACTTGATTTCTGGAGATCACTTGAGTTCCTTTGGGGAAGGTGTGCGGACTCTTAGAACGAAAGACGTGGCCAACCACCGAACAGGGAATGATCTCCAGCTGACCACCACACTGCCAAACCTGTGACAAAATGTGCCATTCATATCAAGAGGGGGAAAAACTCTTAAAACAAGTATCAGAGTCCCTGGGCTTGAAAAAGGAATACTTGTACATGAAATCAGCATTCAAAGGGATCTTGTAGCACCTTTGAGACTAACTGAAAGAAAGAATCTGGTAGCATGAGCTTTCATAGACCTGAGCTTACTTCCTCAGATGCATGAGAATGTTGGCTCAAGTCTACGAAAGCTCATGCTACCAGCTTCTTTCTTTCAGTCAGTCTCAAAGATACTACAAGATCCCTTTGCATTCTGGTTTTCCAGACTAACATGGCTATGTCTTTGAATTCATATATGAAATGTGTGACTGTGGGGCAAAACAGACCCGCCTCTTTGCGCAGGCTTAGGGGCAGCATCAGAGTGCTATGTTTAGACACTGCATACTCCAACGATGTCCCAAAGTTGGTGTCACACTGCCCACCTGCCTGACCACGCAGGGGCGTCTTTGTGGTGCT
The DNA here is from genome assembly GCA_034509955.1 of Urosaurus nigricauda. Taxonomy (NCBI): domain Eukaryota; kingdom Metazoa; phylum Chordata; class Lepidosauria; order Squamata; family Phrynosomatidae; genus Urosaurus; species Urosaurus nigricauda. Next base: position 163,476,280 of record JAOEGL010000002.1, read on the forward strand.
CTGGCGGCACGGCGTCAACACACTGCATGCTGCAGGACTACCGCAAAGCTGACATGGCACCAGAAAAGCCAGCTTTTGCTTGGCTCAAAAAGCCGCCCCTTCATGGCCCTATGTTTCACATCACTCTGTTTTCTTTTTTCTCAAAGAAGGGGAAGGGAGTCAGCATGAGGATGGGGGAATATGAGCATAAGAGGGAAGGTCGCTATATCCTTTAATCAAAAGTCATCCCTTCCTCATTGCAGGGAAGCTCTTCCCTTTCTTCTCTAACAGAGACAACAATTTTTGGGGGATGGCTGTAACTGTACTGTAGACTGAGGCTTGTTTAGAAGCTTATCCTGGTTCTGATCACCACCACTGTCCTAAAGCTTCTATTACGTTTTTTTAATAGTACGAGTACAAGAAATGTTAGGGAGCCAGTGTGGTGTAACAAGTAAGAGTGTCAAGACTGAGAATATGGGAAGACCTTGGCCTTCCAATCCAACCTACTTCACAGGTCAACTGTTAGATAAAATTGGGGAGGGAAACCCAAATACTCTATTGTGAGGTCCTGAGAAAAAACATGGGATACAAATTTAAGAAAATAAAAGTAAGTGTCTACATACATCATGAAGCCTGCTTGCCTCATGACCAAAATCTTAGTGATTTTGATACATCTTGCTATTGAGGGTCATACGACCCCTCAGTCCCAGAGCCGGCAGAGGAGCAATTGCAAATCCTCTCACTTCCAAGGAACTGTCCCAGGGAAAAGCAAAAGATCCTATTTTCTGGGACTGGCCAGTATGCCTCACTTCCCAAAGAACCTTCCACATCCAGGAGCTACCCAGACAGAATGGAATTCAGGTTCTTTACCTTCACAACTGACAATAAAATGTTCCGAGAGCAAGGAATATTTTTGTGTGAGCACATATGGATCTATCTGTTTGTCTGTATAAAACACTAGAATTTTTTTGTAAGTACAGTTGGCCTTTCATATCCACGGAGGTTTCATTCTGGCAAATGGCAAATTCCATGGGACCTCAAACCCAATTCTTCTCAATGGTGACACAATATGCCTGCAACTGTGTTGATCGAGCATGTGCATGTGGTGCCATTAAGTAGAATGGGCTAGAGTCATCCATGGATGCTCCAATCTGCAGATGGCAAGTTCATGGAAAGAAAGAGCTTACTGTAGTGTCGGTGTGTACACGATGAAGAGGGCATTTCTGTAGGTACAGTAGTTGCTCATTCAGGATGAGTGCTTGAGTTATTTCTATTCTTGCTCTTTTTCCCTTATTGCTACATTATGACAGTCCCCACAGCACTGAGCATTTGAAAGCTACTTCTCATGTGTTTTTTAAAAAAAATAACACTAATATCAGTAACTCCACCATATACAGCAGAAGTGAACAACTTGTGCCCTGCAGAAGGTGTAGAAGTGTGACTCTTATCAACATTAACCAGCATAATCAAGAATGAGGAGAGGATAAAGGTATATGCAGTACTTCTAGAAAACCATTAGTTGCCTGCCCTAAATATATAGGGATTATGTGATAATTAAAGTTTTTTTTTTTCATTTCAATAATGAAAAGAAATACTTTCTCCCCTTCAATAAATCTTTTTCTCCAGTCCTTCACATACAATCTGTTTGAATTTGCATTATCCCAGGTTGCCTTATGCCTTTTCAATAATTCTAGAATTTTGCAATAAAGTGGAGTTGATGTGCTTTCCACAATTAAATTCAGTACACATTTTTACAGATTATAACTGAGCCTTTTGTCATCACAAATGGAGAACAACCACTGTTTCTCTATTTTAGTATTCAGGAGTAGGTGTAACTTGAAGCCTACATACCTACCGATGATTCATTTGATGGGACATCTCTGACACGATACTGAGCTGAATTGCAAGCCTAGTCATGGCTGCAGATTTTTCTCTTTTATCCTCCATCTGCTATTTGTTGTACTACCTTAACCTGATTGAAAATTCAGGGCAACTCATACATGAGCTCATACAAGAGCTCATACATTTTGTGGCATTTTGGGTTGGCCCCTGGATCTTGTTTTTATTTGTAATCCAACAAGATCCACAACTATTTATATTTCTGCTTTCAACCTTATAACTAGCTCTATTTTTCATGTCAGCTGCTTCATGGCCTTCACACCAGCACTAGTTGCCACTCTTGATTGGTTGGCACTACGCTGATGACTGTACACATGATTCACAGAAAGCAGCTTACACTTTTTACAGGAGCTGTGTGCACAACCCCAGTTCACAGATCTTACAGGCTAGCCTCCATATAGGGCTGAGCTCAGGAATTGCTTCTCTGTGGTTTATTTCCATGAAACATAGATCCAGAATGTTCAAGACCAGTCATGCAGGTCCTTATTTCCTGGGTTACAAGAGCAGAAAGGTTATCGTAAATTTGTTTTCACTTTCATGTCTTCATGCTTTCAATCATGTTGTGGTGCCCAGGAAAGATGGAGCTACAAAGTGACCTCTACCCATTTTATGCTGGTTTGCATCATGTTGGCTGTAACCCTGCATCACATTATTTAAGCCTAACCTAAATCAGCGGGCCAGTGTGGTGTAGTGGTTTGAGTGGTGGACTATGGAGACAAGGCTTTGAATCCCAGTTCAGCTATGGAAACCCACTGGGTGGCCTTGGGCAAGTCACACTCTCTCAGCCTCAGAGGATGGCAATGGAAAACCCTGCTCTGAAAAAATGTGGCAAGAAAACCCTATGATAGGTTTGCCTAAGGGTCGCTATAAGTCAGAAACAACTTGGAGGCAAACAATAATAGTGATAACAAAAGCAGTGTACCATTGCTCACTGGGGCATTTTGTGAGCACTTGCCATCTCTCAGCCTACCCTACTCCTACCTCACAGGGCTCCTGTAAGACTAGACAGGTCACCCAGAACTTCTTACAGGAAGGGAAGGACAAAGTTGTAGTAAAATGGGGGGGGGGGGGGAACAGACATGGTCTTAAAAGGGATCTTGGAAGCATCTGCATGAAACAAAGTACATTTTCCTCTACATTATGCAGTTGTAGGCTATTCTTCTGATTATAAACATGTTGCCTGTGAATCATGGAAGTTATAGTCCAACATACGGGGAAGCCACTAGTTTGGGAAAGATTGCTGGACCTGATCCCCTTCCCCACCACCATTCCTTTCTCCTTTTGTGGCGTGTCTTTTTAGATAGTAAGCCTGAGGGCAGAGAACGATGTAATTAAAAATAATTAATAATTGTTAGCCGTTCTGACAGCCTTTAGAGGGTGGGGTATAAATACTGTAAATAATAAATAAATAAATAAATAAATAAGGTTTATATATGACATTTTAATTTTTTTCAAATATTATTCAGGATCTTATAATTCACTTATAATTTTTGAAGGAGCAGCTTTCCAAAATTAAACCTATTGTAGTCCAGCATTCAAATCACTACACCATGCTGGCCCACAGCCCTATACTGTGAATATTAGTTTAGTTGGAAGATACAGAAACCCTTCCCACACTCACAGCTCTCCCATAAGCATGTTGTACCTTTCCTTCTTACCCGAAATGACATCTCTACATTCTCTCCTCCCCAGATCTCCATCTGATTATCATAAGAGCCAATGTGTTCAAAATAGGTCTTGGAAATGGCAAAGAGCCCACCAGCAAATGTAGGAGTCCTGAAAAAGAAGTGTCAGTTATAACTAGAACACGATGCAGGAAAGCATGCCTATTGAACAGAAAATAAAAGCAGATGCTGTTACAATGCACATTTCAACTTCTCTGAAATTCCTAGAAGTATGTGCTGAGATTATACAGGTTACGTATGCAGGCCAGAGGCTTGCCACTTGACAGCTGGGAACCACAATTTGCTGAGAAGGTTTTTCCACTCTCGCCTCCTTTTACATAGGACAAATTGCACTTGGCAGGTAAATCCCAGTACTCCTTGTCTTACGGACATTGGTGAGTTAGCCCAAATTTTAAGATCTTAAGGAGAGGTCCCCCCGCTGTTGATCCAACATCTGGTTATGACACAGGAGAGAGCCTTCTCAATGGCTGCTCCCAGACTGTGTAACTCCCTTCAACAAAAGGTTCAGTTGGTCCCTCTCTGCTCTCTTTCCACCATAAATCAAATACCTTTTTATTTAAGCAGGCCTGTGGTGCTTAAATTGTATGGCAGAAGGCTGCTTTGAATGCAGTGTGCTGTGCTTTAATTATTTAATTATGTTTTAAATGTATTTTCAACTGTGTTAACGATTTGCTTTTTAAAATCAATTGTTAGTTTAATTTTAAAAAATCCTTTCTAAAATAGGATTTTAACTGGATTTTGCTTTATGTTTTTGTAAGCTGCTTTAAATCACTTCCTAGGAGAAAGGTGGGGCATAACTTAATTAAACAAATACACAGTGCTGTGGGCAGGAGAAAGTCTTTTTATTTCAGCAGTATCTTTGAGTCTCTGAGAGGAGATTAAGGTAGCTCTTCAACGTCCATTTATGTAAGCAATCAGGAGTAATCTTTTGATGTTTTTGCTGTTCTGTCACTTTTTTTAAAAAAAAATTACTACTGATGTTAAAAAGTGTCTGCGTACTGTAAGGCGCTTTTAATTATTTGTATCCAGCTCTTACATAAAGTTCCCAGTGCTCTGCTGTCCAAGAAGCTCATCAGATCTACACCTGTAGAACTTTAGGGTCTTTTAGAACTGTCTGCCTTTACAATATGTCAATTTGTTTTTTCCAAAGATTTTCCCCATCTTTCTAATTCAATTGGGAGTCCTACATTTCATGCCCATTTTAACATGACTTCCTTAATCGTTTCCTCCTACAGTTCTTGGTATAGTAAAATATTTGTAGAATTTGGCCATTTTATTCTTACATCTTCCCCCCCCCCCCACTATATTCTCTATGTCGTTTTCTTTTTTTCATATACTTCTAACTTTCGGTCAGTTTTATATCTCTCTTGTATTTGTTTATAGGTAAATCAATCACATATGTTATGTGTGTGTGCTAATAATTTTTTTTTAAAAAGAACTGTCTGCCTTTAATTTTAAAATCAGGTCATAACATGTCTTGAATTATGGTAGAGCCAAAATAAAAAGGGTGTTTTTTTAAAACTTTTTTTTGATCAAACCAAATTAAAAATAACAGGAACTGTTGTTGTTTCTTTTGCTAGTGCTGCAGAGAGCAGGTAGGAATGACAGACCACCTCTCTGGCCAAGAGGAGGTGCTCTAACACTAGGAATGAATTTCGGGGGGTGAGCTATTTCCCCCCCCCCCATCCACCTATGATTTCTTTTACAGAACTTCTGAATAGCAGCCGCTAGAGAAATAAAGAAGCCCTTTCAGTCATTGCTACCCTGTGTACGTACAATGTGCTTTCAAGTCAACTCTGACTTATGTGACTTTCTCATAGGTGTTTCCTGGCAAGGTTTATTCAAAGGATTGCCATTGCCTTCTTCTTAGGATGGAAGAAAGTGACCTGATCAAGCACACCCAAGGGGTTTCAGGGACTGAGCGAGGATTGAAAACTTGGTTTCCCAGAGTGCAGGTCCAAGACTCAATTTGCATCTACAATGCAAAATTAAAGCAGTTTGATACCGCTTTAACTTCCTTGGCTCAATGCAATGGGATTCTGAGATGTGTAGTTCTGTGAGATATTGGGCCATCTCTGTCAGACAGTTCTGGTGCTACGACAAACTATAAATCTCAGGATTCCATAGGATGGCGTCATGGCAAGTAAATTCTGCAGTGTGGAAGCAGCCTCAAACCGCTATACCATGCTGCTTGGCTGCAGCCTTATATTATTAGTGTTGCTTGGTAATTTACCTTTCTTGTATGCCATCTTGGAAGGCATGTTGTTAAACTGAGAGATGGGGTGTAAATACATTAAATAAACAGGAGAAGGCAAAGAATATGTGCATGTGTGCAGGTTACTCATACAAATCCTTGTTTCTTGAAACTAACACTTCAAACAAATGCATACATTTAGCGGGGAAAGGCTGAGGCCTAGGAAATTCCAGATTGTCACTAGGGGGGTGCCACACCAGGTGACTTCCTAAGGGGAGGGTGACACCACTGCTCCCCAAGTATCTGCCTTTGGGCAGAAACAGGCTCACCTGCATCCCTTTGAAACAATGGAGTTCAGTGGAAGACATGGTGTGAGTGGGGCAAGGCTCAGTGGGATGAGAAAGGAGAGGCTTGTAAATTTAAATTTAAAAATAACAATAAAAAATAATTTTTTTTAATGTTTAAAAAAATTCTTTAAAAACATCTTACCAAAATTTCACTTTAACCACACGACACCACGTACATGTAAATACATTTAGGCTGTGCATGTGATATTGTAATTTAGAGGTATAATTTTAATTTTGCTAGTTGTTTTATACCACAACTATGACCATTACATTCAATGCTACACAGGAATTACAATTTATGAGTAACATTAGTACAAATAAAAATGACTAAGGATTGTGTATGGTGTAACATGGGAGGAAGTCCCCGGTGTGTGCGTGACACCATAGGTTACCACATCACGCAATGCCGAGCCCAGGGACACCACTTGAGAAACTGTTCAGCATTTTCACTCTGGCCCTCCCCTCCCCATCCCCATTCTTAAGTCCAAAACGACTATTGCTCACAGGTTAGCTGGGATACTTACAATAACAACAATAACAAATAATCAGTGGGCACAAGAACTATGAGAGACTATAGAGATGTGGGGCAGAGATAATCAGAGACAAATGCTGGCTGATCGCACCACCCATAGTAGAAACTCAGCCACAACACAAAGGAAGATGGAGTCCATTTGGTTTAAGGACAGCAGTTTTACAAGCAGACAGGGCATTTCTTTAGTCCTGGGTATCATTTTTGTAAATGCATATTGCTAAGCCAGGTATGAGAGCACTTGGGGGCCGAGCTTTTCCACCTGCATCTGCTTTTATAAATGCTTGCCTCAGAGCTTTTTGTTGTTGTCTTAAGGATGGAAAGAAGTGGAGATCAGAGCCAAAAAGATACTTGGATGAGGCATTCTCTGGAAAAGTGCTTTGTTCTCCCCCAGGGTAAGTGGGGGCAATAAAAGAAATTAGAAGCTGATGACAAGCCAAGTGGCCAGTCTTTCTCTCTCCCCGCTTTCTCCCCAAATAAGCAACAACAGCAGCAACAATAACAACAACAAAGAAGGAATCCCTGAGCGCTTTTCATCAGGGCAGAACAGACTCCTGTCTGACCTTAGCACAAAGAGGAACTGTACTTGAGGCCAGAGAAACAGGATTTTGTCTCACTATCGCAATGACAAGGGCCAAAGGGGTCGGTATTAAATGTCTTCCACTTTTTGAATACAAGGTCATTTCAAGCTTTAAGAGGCTGGGATACTGACTCGGCAGCTGCCCACTGCCAAAACAGACAAGAGGCTGGCAGCAACTGAAAGAACAATGAACAAACCCTGATTCTTTTATGTCATGCCTCTCATTATCCTGCCTTTGTTCAGAAAAGGGAAGAAATGAGGAAGGAAAAAAGAAAATCCTGCCGTTGTGTCTCAAAAAACTTTGGGTATCCCTAGGTTTACAAATCCTTGTACTATAGAAGCCTTCCTTTTTTCCATTTACAAAGGAGGGAATGCCTCTTCTAAGATGGCATCTCCCACTTGGAATTTTTGTAAATACTTATATTTAAAAATAAACTTTGCCACCCTGACTTACTAGAAAACTTTGATCAATTACGATTAACAGTAATCTCTCTACACACCCACCTTTGCATGTATGTTTCCTATATCGTTTTTCTATGTCATTTATTTTTACTATTTTGTGTGGAGTTCCCTTTCCCTCCAGTTTTGCACTCAGGATCTGAAAATCCATGTGCCTCAGACTCCCAGTTTCCGTATTCCTTATTTAAGAAAACCCTAAGAAATTTATGGGATAACTGTAATTTGATAAGCGACTTGAAGGCTGGCAGGTGCATGTGTGTGCACACACAGATTTAAGAAAAAGCTCTACTTCTGGTGACCCACAACTTCTGACTCCATCAGCCTTGACTTATATTAATTGGCGTTGGGTATCAGCCGGCAATGTGTATTAGAATTATTCAGCATACTGTTAAGTTTATCGCACAGGCCCTTAGAATGAGCCTGTTGTGTTCCGAAAGGGAGTGTCATGGGAATGGAAGGTGGCATAGAACGCATCTTACTGCACAGGAGAATGTGGCGGCTGTCAGCGGAACACCACTTTGAGTAGCATGGCTCTAAAGAATAAACAGAAACTGGAATGTGACTGGTGTGTGTGTATGTGTTTGTACGTAATAGAAATGACCAACTTTTAAAGATAATATAATTGTAAATGTCATAGACTTTTAGTGATTTAACCCACTCTTTGGGGGGGGGGGGAGGGAACATGCATTTCAGCAGAATACTATTTCTTACCATTCACTTTTTCTCTTGGCTCTAAAATAGCATTCCCCAATCTGAAACCTCCTGGAGCTGGAGTGGAATTCACATGATCCACAAGCTACCTGTGGCCCTGTAAGGTGGTTTGAGGGCCTGATGCACCTATCACCTTTCTAGAGGAAAAACACACACCTTTCACAGGCATATTTCTGCCCTAAAACAAATCCCATCCCTGCACTCTTTTAAAAGCAAAGCAAACAATTTATTTCCAAAACAGGATGTTGGTTTCATCATCATTCAGCTCATAGCGAGATTAGTTTCCTTTGTGTGTATTGCCAATTTTTTTTTTTTTTAAAAAAACATTGTCCAGTTTTGAGTATTAAAAATGAGGTGGGACATTCACTGATACAGATATAGTTGAAATTGTAGATAGAAGACTTATCATTTATCATTACTGTGTAAATGATAGGTCAGTATTCATACCACGATTAGTAATCATGCCACACACTCCCACATTTCCCATCCCTGCACTAGATATTTTGGACTTAACTTCATCAGTCCCAGATGACCCAGACAGAAGTGAGGGGTAATGGGGCTGAAGTTCAAAACATCTGGAGGGCATCAGGTTGCTCTAAACAGATGTCCCAAAAGATGCTTTTATCATGGACTTACTTGATAGGGTAAGTCTCATCTTTCCTTCTCTGCTTCTCATGTTGGGGGATGGCCTCCCATCCAAAAGTCAGACTCCAGTCAAAATTACCCCGACTGTGCTGCTTCCCATATTGAATGGGTTTGGAAAACTCAAAGGTGTTCAGGTCGATGGTGGTGATATCTGGGCTGACCACAGCTGTGGGCTCCTCTGCTATACGTGATAAGAGAGGCTCCAACCAGCCATGGAAGCATTCACCTGAGAGGGAAAAAAGGAAGAACAATTGTGTCATCTGATGATACCTCCGCAGATAAGATTCCCATATACAAAATGCTGCTGTTTTTAGAAACTTCTCCTAATCCATTCTGATCCCACATGATATCAGGCATACAGTAGGATGACAGCAGGGCAACTAAAAATGGAACTTTGCTGGCGAGTTCTTGTACAGGACATTGTGGCAGAATGGAGAGCTGGACAAACACACTGTAGCATAATGAAGCTGTATACCAAAAGTTTTTGGAAAATTAATGATTGAATCACTAGCAGGTTAAGACCTTTTTTTTTTATTTAGGGAGGCATTTGATTTTGTTGTAGAGCTTTCAATGGAAGATGTATTTCTATTTTATTATGTTTTAAACATCTTTTAACTTGTGTTTTTAAAACAGAACCTGGGTTTAACTGTGTTTTAACCTTTGTCTTAATAAAGTTGTTGTTGTACTGTATTTTTGAATGGCTATAAGCCACCTTGAATCTTGTGCTGGGGGAAAGGTAGGATATAAATTAAATAAATGAAATGAAACATGCGTATGTGAATGAGCTATTTTAGAAACAAGTCTATTGTTTCTCACATCAAAAGAAATGCAGTGGGTCCTTGGTATCTGCTGGGGTTTGGTTCCTGGACCAAACCCTGGTTGTGGATACCAACATATGTAGATACTCAAGTCCCATTAAATATAATGGCATAGTAAAATGGTGTCTGTTATATAAAATGGCAAAATCAAGGTTTGCTTTTTGGAATTTATATATTTTTATAAATATTTTCAAGCCGTTGATGGTTGACTGCATGGATTGTACAACACTACAGACATTCACAAATGCTGTGCCAACTATTAAGAGTTGGTTCCAATGTGCTTATTGGTCACAGAAAGTGAATTTTTTTGTTACATTTTCATCTGAGTCAACTGCAATCTTGCAGGTTAACAAAATATAATACTCTAATTATATTTTACCAAACAAACTAATCCACATCCTTCCTTGTGGCTTGCCACACTTCACTGAATGTGTGAACTGACTCCTGGGATGTATTGCCTCCTGTGCAGGGTGACCAGACATCCTCCTTTTCCAGGATACATTTCTACGTTTCAACCATTTGTCCAAGAGGAATTTCAAAATGCCTTCCATTTTGAGCATGACTAAGAACCATGAATTTACATTTATAGGAGCGTTTTTAGCTTTTATTTGGTCAGGTCCTACATTTTTTCTTGAATGCCCTACACTTTGTGGTGTCTTGTCCCCCTTTGTGATTAGGACATCTGGTCACCTTGCTCTGGTGCCATAACCAGCATTTACCAGTTGTGTGTTACAGATGTGCCACAGTGTATAAGTATTAGTAGAAGTAGTTCATTGTTCGAAACTAATTGGATAGGGGGAAATTTGTGGGAATGAGCTCCAGTGATAAATTAAATCAACCGATCTGTGAGCACATATAAACTGGTCTTATGTGTAAAGGGGGGGAAAATGGTAGCCAGAAAGCCTGACATCAAAAACAGGATTCATCAGCAGAGGGAGTTATTACTTACAGTGAGCATCAAGGAAAGTGAGTACATCTCCTGTAGCAACGCTGGCACCAAGCAACCGGGCAGTTATTAAGCCCTTCCTCTCCATTTGTCGGATGACCTGCACTATCTGCAATTGCTTCACATAGTTGTCCAACTCGTCTTTCAAGTATTCTGCAACATAATATATTGAGTTAGAGGGGCGTAGTGCTCAGCCAAAGCCCAGCAATTGTGTAGATGTCAATTATGTGAACACATAAGATATCAAAACAGAGTTTCTGGGCACAGTGCAGGGCATATTTTTTTTAAACTTGAAAATATTACATTATAATTTAATTGTATCCCAACACTCAGAAATGTATTTAAATTAAAATGTATAATCATTTAATTGTATTGCAACACTAAGAAAAACATTGGTCGTTGATGGGAAGGGGAAAGGATGATTGGGGCAGATACATGGAAGGGGAGAAAAGGAGTAAGGTTTTAAAGTTAGAGAAAGTCAGTGAATGCAGCCCCACGGAGCTTCTCAGAGTGGGCTACTCTGGGTGGATCTATACTGTCAATATAATGCAGTCTGATACCACTTTAACTGTCATGGCACCATCCTACAGAATCTGCAACATGGCACAGTAGTTTGAGTGTTGGACTACAACTCTGGAGACCACGGTTCAATTCCCAACCTGGCCTTGAAATCCACTTGGGTAAGTCACATACCTCCTCAGGGAAAGTCAATGGCAAACTTCATCTCAACAAATTTTGCCAAGAAAACCCCATGATAGCAGCCTTAGGGTTGCCATAAGTTGGAAATGACTTGAAGACACACAATGAAAATAGAGGCACCAGTACTCTTTGGCAGAGAAAGTAAAAGACCGTTTACTTGGAAGGCAGTCTCACTGATTTCAAACCAATTGTAACATACATTTCTAGGTAAACATGCTAAAAGACAGAGGTTTATAAAAGTTTTCCCATCCCACAAGCACTATCACTGCTCCCATCTTGCAGATGTAGAAATGAGAAATTGAGGTTTCCTCAAAGCCACCCATGTGCAGGTGATGGGATGTCCTCCTTTCCCAGGACAAATCCTACATTCCAAACTTTTGTCCAGCAGGAATTCCAAAATGTCCCTCATGTTGAGCTTAACTAAAAAGCCTGCTGAGTAACACCACATTTGCCGTTGCCCTTTGAAAAATGCATCTACTTATCAGCCTGTACTCCTGCAAACAGGGGAATAGGATGGATCCTCCTGCATTTCTTTTTTCCTAGGAGCAGCAGCAACAGACAAGTCTTGGCCCCCAGAGCTTGTTTCTCAGAGAGGAAAAGGATGGCAATGGGCTACCTGAGGACACAATGCAGATGCTGAAAGGATTTTTCCTTAATTTCAGCATGATGGACAAATGAAAGGAAAAATTTAAATGTAGTTTCAGTCAATGGTTTGTTGCTTGTAAAGTACAATGTTAAGCCTTTGTCTTTCTGAGAGTTCTATAAGTATATTACAAGGCAATGAAGCATTTTAATGAAGATAAATTTATTAAAAATATACTTGAGTATTTAATAAATTACAGTATATGCACTATACCTGTAAATAAACTATATGAAACGTATTTATATTTATATTCGTGTTTTTAGATTTTATTTTGTAACATCCTAGATTTTGAGGTGCCTTGTCCTCCTTTGAAGTGATGACATCCTTTGAAATGATGACATTTTTATAGAACTAATAGGAATGTTGGTAATTCAGTATTAGTGTTTTATTGATTGTATTATGTATGATATTGTGTTATCTTATTGTTGTAATCCTGCCTCAATCCGTGGGGAAGGTGGGAAATATAATTAAACTATAATCATCATCATCATCATCATCATCTGGTCACCTGCATTGGAAACGGCTATACTCTCATTCTTAGTGATTTCCTTGCAGCAGAACATTCCATATTTCAAGGTTTTTTCAAGCTGAGTGCAGACAAAGACATACCAGAACAACCATCCCATTTCAGGCAGCATTAGCTGATCCAAAGGAATCACTCTTTCATTTAATAGTTTTCCTTCCACTCACTCAAGTCTCTTAAAATCTTTCTACTCATCCCCTGCCATTTCTTTTCCCTGTTTCCTTTCACACTTAACTTGTACTTTGTCCCCCACAACTGCCAGGTTCTTTCATCCTTCCCTCCTGCTGCTCTTACATTCACTTCATCCTATAAAACCTTCCTTCTCTTAGAACCTTTCCTCTCTGCTTGGTGGTTGTTTTAAGAAATAATCTTCGGCTTCCTCTTCCTCCTCTTTCCTCCCTGTAATTTCCTTCAAAGCTCTCCCCTTTGCTTTCTCTTCTCTACTGGACCCCAAACTACAGTCAGCCCTCCATATCCAAAGATTTTTTGAACCCACAGATTCAAGCTTTCACAGATTGAAAATATTCCAGAAAATATAAATTCCCAAAAGCAAATTTTATATGAGGGACATCATTTTGCTCTGTTGTTGTTTTTAATGGGACTTGAGCACCAACAGATTTTGGTATTGCGGGCAGGGAGGTCTTGGAACCAAATCCTAGCAGATAGCAAAGGCCCACTGTACTTGCAGCCACTTTTAATCTATCTCCTCTCCCTACCCCAGTGTGAAAACTTAGGTAAGCTCTCCTGATCCACTGGTGTTTCTTTTCTCCCTCCTCTCGCACTGTCCACCTGTCTTATGATTTCATTTCTTTACATTATCTTTATACAGGCATACTGGAAGCTTCCGCCACACTGTACAATTACTGCAGGTTAACACTGCTTTAACTGCCATGACTACATTCTGTGGTATCCTGGGATCTGTAATTTGTTGTCACTCCAGAGCTCACTGACAGAAGGCTAAGTAGCTCACAAAAACTACAAATCCCTTAATTACATAGTTTTGAGCTATAGCATTTAAAGTGGTGTCAAACTGCATTAATTCTACAGTGCAGATGCAGCTTCAATTAGCAAAGCCTATGGCAATGAATCTCCTTTTTACAATGCCTGTTTATGTCCCCATGAATGAACTTGGAAGATGCAACTAGATATTGTTAAAAAATTTATTATTGTCTTTATTATATAATATGATTGATTTTAATAAAAATAAAGTTTAAAAAACCAAAAGTCTATTAATGGCTCAAATAAAAACAATATTCATGCCCCCCGCTTCAAACCCCCCCCCCCCAGTCTATTCATGTCCCCACCATTTTTCTTCTTGTCCGTTGTCTAAGTATTTAGCAGCATTAGCATTGGGAGGATGGTGAAGAGGAGGTGAAAAAACATAGTACTTTGGTAAATTATTACAATGAAATATTACAATGCAATAAAGCCTGAGCTAGAAAAGAACAGGGTTTTTCTCTTGCCGATCCTACTGTTGCTGTGTGTGCCTGCCTGTAACAGGCAAGGCAAATAGCAGCTGTTGCCAGAATCTCTTACTGAGCAAGAATGAACAGAAAAAAAGAAAGCAAAGAGAGAAACAGATAAGCCTGTCTCATCAGCAACACCCAGCATGTTAAAAGGATACAGATCTGCTGGATTAAAAATAAGTTAAAAGGAAATCACAGAATCATAGAGTTGGAAGAGACCTCAAGGCCATCCAATCCAACCCCCTGCCATGCAGAAACTCACAATCAAAGCGTCCCCGACAGATGGCCATCCAGCCTCTGTTTAAAGACCTCCAAAGAAGGAGACTGTGTCCCACTGTCGAACAGCTCTTACTGTCAGAAAGTTTCTCTTAATGTTTAGGTGGGATATCTTTTCATGTAGCTTGCATCCCTTGCTCCAGGTCTTATTCTCTGGAGCAGCAGAAAACCAGCTTGCTACATCTTCAATATGGCATCCATTCAAATACTTAAACTTGGCCATCATAGCACCTCTAAACCATTTGTTCTCCAGGATAAACATGCCCAGCTCCCTAAGATCTATGCAGTGGGTACATGCAACTGTCTACATGATCTCCAGCTAACAGTAGATGTATCCCCCTGGACCCAAAATGTAGTGTCTGCAAAGTGCTCAGTCTCTTACCTCCCCATACCCACTTCCTTGCTTTCCATTTGGAGAACAACCCTGCTGATTACTAGGGAGCAAAGTTACAATACTATTATCGTCATGCTCCTACTATATTCCTAGCATCTTGAGTGGTGTCCTTATTTATAACTTCTGGTGATCACAGAATTTGCTGTCAGGTGCAACACAGGGCAGGAAGTGGTTGTGTCTATGCAGAGAGACTGGTGGCTTTCTACACTTGAGTGGTGCTGATCTTTTGCTGTGAACTGGATGGACGGTTATACCAAAGAGACCACTGTCAGGAAGTGAAACCCTGCACTAATGAGGAAATAAGAACTTTGAAATGGAGACAGCCTCTAAATAAGGTAGTTTTGTTAACCTGTCACAGCAACACACCTGAACCTATGAACAGCTTCTCAGACCACTTCACAAATCTGACAAAGTGGGCCCAAACTCACAAAAGTTCACATCACAGTAATTTTTTTCAGCTCTAGAAAGACACCATGTGACTCTTGTTTTTACTGAAAATTGAGAGCCTTACTTTAGCTACCAAATGTACAAGACTATAAGTCAACCTCGTGTACAAGTCGGGGGCAGCTTTTTGGGCCAAAATTATGGATTTTGATATGGCCCATGGATAAATCAAGAGTAAAACCTAGGGGCATGTAACAAAGGATCTAAGGATGAAGCAAAGGAAAATGATAGTAAAGAACTTACAAAATTCCAGCAGGCATAACAGTTTTTGGCCCCCTAAAGGTTGGATGGATGAGAAAAAAGAGTGAGGATGAGTACTTCCTGGAAATATTACAGTCTTGCCTTTGACCAGGGGATGGTTTCTTTTTCAATGAGTTACAGAACAGTACTTACATCGACCCATTGATAAGTCGACTTCAGCTTTTTAGGGACAATTTCTTTACTAAAATTTTTAGACCTGTACATGAGTATATAGTAGAGTCTCGATTATCCAACCTTTGGTTATCCAACATTCTGGATTATCCAACGTCACGGCTGCTGTGATTTCTTTAAATTTTCTGTGATTTCTTTAAATTTTCAGAAGACTTAACTGTTTATACTGTACATCACAATGCTTATAAGTGATTTCTTTACATTTACTTTTACTGTTATTGCAATAAAACTTCAATATATTTGCAATCCATAGTGATTTCAAGGTTTTTCTTGGATCTTCCAGATTATGCAACATTTTTGGTTATCTGACTATCAGCCAGTCCAGTTTATGTTGGATAATCGAGACTCTACTGTATATAGTTAGTACCAGTGATGGCCATCACATTCAGAAACAGGCCATCAGAAAAGTTGAAGAACTGGTCACCTATATAATATACTCACATTATGATCTGTAGGGTATTGATCCCAGAACTGTATTGTTATGAGATACAGACAAATTTTATGAATCCAAAAAAGGTGGAATAATCTTGTAGAGATGTGAAACTGAAAGCAAGGAAAATGAGGAAATAAAAGATGTAACTGGGGAGAAATGCAGAAGTCATTTGATGTGTCCTCCCAATGGCAAGAAAAGTATCTGGCCAGAAAATCACAGTAAAAATACAGTGTTCCCAAAATCTATAAATTCCAAAAAGCAAACATTGATTTTGCTATTTTATATAAAAACATACCAGTATATTCTACTATGCCACTGTATTTAATGGGACTTGAGCATCCATGGATTTTGGTATCTGCAGGGGACTCTGGAATAACAAGGGCCCTTTGAACTGTGTTTTTGTCCCCTAGATAGAGTGCAGTGAGACTTTCTGGCTGAGATGTCAAAACAACTTGGCCAGCATTGGATATTATGCAACTTGACCTGAGGGGTAGGATAGTATTTGTTATTCTATCTCAGGTAGCAACTCTTGTGTCAACCTAGCTCTGGGATACCAAATGTTTTGTCTTGAAACCTATTTTGTTTATTTTAGTGATTTATATACCTGGACCTTCCATTAAATTCTAAGGTGGCTACTTTCAAGTCTAGCAGGGCAGCCTACTATGATCTCCTTCTTCTCCTTATAAATAAGTTTCTCACCCTTTTTGACAGCATAGAGCTATTAGTAAACACACAAGGTATCAGTATGATGCATTTTTATCACTGCATCACATGCAAGAATCTCATCAAAATCACTGAAGTTAAAGCTACAACAAAGCAACTACAAATAGGATTGTTCTTTTCCAGTACATGTCCTATAAATCTCGCCAGGAGGAACTCCCAAACGTCCTCCATTTTGATCATGACTAAGAAGCATGAATTTAGTTATATTAGCAGTTGCAGCTTATCACAGGTCTGCAGTAGAGCACACACTCTGCATGCCAAAGGCTTAGAAGTTTTTAAAATACACATACACATACAGAAGCAAGCAAGCAAGAGATAGCTATCAGATAATGGGAAAATAAGACCCTGGTAAGCCACTGCCAACCAAAGGAGACAATACGTGGCTAGTATTTGGGGCATACTTATCAAATTTGCAGATGACACCAAATTGGGAGGTGTGGCTAACACCCCAGAGGACAGGATCAAAATTCAAAATGACCTCAATAAACTGGAAAGCTGCGCCAAAGCTAACAAAATGATATTCAACAGAGAAAAATATAAGGTACTGCACCTACGGCAGAAAAATGAAATGTACAGATATAGGATGGGGGATACCTGGCTGAACGAGACTCCATGTGAAAGGGATCTAGGAGTCCAAGCAGACCACAAGTTGAACATGAGTCAACAGTGTGATGAAGCAGCTAAAAAAGCCAATGCAATTTTAGGCTGCATCAATAGAAGTATTGTGTCAAGATCAAGGGAAGTAATAGTGCCACTCTATTCTGCTTTGGTACAGCCCCGCCTGGAATACTGTGTCCAGTTCTGGGCACCACAATTCAAAAAGGAAGTTGAGAAACTGGAGCGTGTCCAAAGGAAGGCAACTAAAATGGTGAAGGGTCTGGAAACCATGCCCTACGATGAATGACTAAGGGAGCTGGGGATGTTTAGCCTGGAGAAGAGAAGGTTAAGAGGTGATATGATAGCCCTGTTTAAATATTGAAGAGATGTCATAAGGGCTGTTCGGCAGTGGAACACACTCACTCAGAGTGTTGTGGAGTCTCCTTCTTTGGAGGTCTTTAAACAGAGGCTGGATGGCCATCTGTCGGGGATGCTTTGATTGAGAGTTCTTGCAAGGCAGGAGGTTGGACTGGATGGTCCTTGTGGTCTCTTCCAACTCTACGATTCTATGATTCTAAGATGAATAAATATGTGTCTGACTTGGCATGAGTTTGATTCTTATGATCCTATATAATATCTTGATGAATGCTAACTAAACATGCTTATATAGTGCACGTATTTTTTCTGGGATGGATACATCTTTATTCTGCATTACATCTAGACTTGCAAAAAAAAAAAAAAGAAAAAAGAAAAAAAAAAGACACATCCCTTCACAAAGGATATGCTTTAAAAAGTGTAATTGTTAGCATCCACTAAGATGAGTCAGTTACACTAAAAGTGTATCCTGCATTCAGCATCTACAGGAGACAAAGAAGATTTTTTTGGATAGCCTTTGCTCCCATTAAATGGGCAGGTCTGGGCATTTGAGCAGTCAAATAATCATCAAGCACCTTCCAAGCATTTTTTCTAGAACAACAAAAAGAAGAAAAAAAATATTTTCATCAATGCATCTGATATTTATGCCAATTACAGAAACTAAATGAACTAAATGAACTGTGCACCAATATTTTTTTAAAGGTAATGAGTAATTTAAACAAACCCAAGCCCACTGATGTAGAAAGTGGCCTACTCTGGAACAAGTTACTGAGATCTATCCTTGGGCAGGTGGAATGACAAGATGAAAAAGGATAGTGCTTTAACTTTTCAGAAAGAAAAGAAAAGAAAGAAAGAAAGAAAGAAAGCCAAGAGAAAGAGAATTCAAAGAGTAAGGAAAGAGACCAGGATTAGAAAAAAGAAAATAGCTATTATTATTAACTTTATTTAAACTCTACTCCCTCCCTCCCAGACTGTGATTCAAGATGCTTTTTACAAATTAGAATGAATAGAATAAAGTTAAAATGTACTGATATTAAAATAGAGCTACACCATTAATGACATTAAAAAGAATTAAAACATACAATTAAAAATGATAAAAAGCATTTTAAGAGCAATAGAATTGAAACAATGCACTGCCCTCTTAAAACTGCTTTGTGTTTTAAACCTGTTACATAGTTGGGACTAACTAATCCCATAAATAGCTGGGATTCAATTTGTAGGTGCATTCAGGGGAACTCAGGAAACTTTTTAGAAATGACTTAAAGAGTCTTTTGGTAAGGCTGAGGGGGGAGCAGACACCGCCCCATTCCCAGCAAAGCCCTGATGCTGAACCATGTCATTATCCTAACTTTGGACACAACCAGTTTACTCTGCTAAATGACAGTTTTCAGTTTCTAAACTTGCCCAAGTGAGCAATTTATCACCAGATGGCAGCTAAATATGGCTTGCTGCATTTACAGATCATGGGAAAATCTGCCTCCATCATTACCCTTGGGCAGGTATATTCATACACCAGGATTAAAAGACAGAAGGGATGAGAAAAAGGGAGGGAGAGGAAGAGAACAAATGAACAAACAAACAACAACAACCATGAAGATAGCACAGCCAGTAATAAAATGAATCAAAACTGAGGAGGCACCCCAACAGCATACCTAGAGGGATAATTACATCTATATAGTCTAATACTATTAGCTTCCCAAGGAATCTAGAATACCCTCAATTTTACACCACAAAGTTTGCAAGTACAGAGCCTCCCGGACAGGCCGGTTTTCAAAGAATACAGGTAAAGACATGCTGTGTATTTTACCTTTGAAAGCTCCAAAGCAGGTGAAAGGGAATTAAAGGAGTTACAGAACCTGCAGGGTCAACCTCAGCTGGATGAATAATGGCCCAAGAGGCCCTTCTGCACATTATTTAGACACATTACCATGACGGCACACTGCCACTTAACTAGAACATGCACAGAAAGCAGGTTTATGACCCAAGGAACCCATAGTCATATCTTCTGCCTGTAAAACCTGCCCTTGTGTCATCCAGTGCTGTAGCAAGCAAGCAAGAGGTAGCTCAACAGATTATTGCCACCACCATCACTGTTGCAAAGGACTTGTTTTCATCAAGCAGCCTCAAATCAAGGTTTATATAGGCTGTAACTGGCACAGGAGCCCCATTTTAAAAATGTATGTAGGGAGCTTGAGGAAAAAGCAGTCTGTGCTGAGAACAGGTTGCCCTTATAAGATTGTGTTTTCCATTTGAATGACATTTCTTGAGCAACCACGGTTGATGCTTAATGAAATAAATAAATAAAGCCCTCATGATGTGGCCCTGAAATCTCATCCCTGGGATGCTCCTAACCTGGCAACCCTACCCACAACTCTTTCTAGGCAAGACTTACCATCTGTACTGGCATCATCCACAAGAATGATCTCCTTTAGCAATATAGCTGGGGAAGAATACAGAACGCTGTACACAGTGCGAAGCAACGTTGACCAGGCCTCGTTGTGGAAAACTATGATGACGCTGGTGGTTGGGAGAGGCGGACAGCGTTTGAACCTTTGTTCGATACATCTACAAAATAAACATCAAATCCAAGGCACACGTAAGAAGAAGTCAGTGTTCTCAAGCCCCTCTCCCTTTATGAGAAAGTGAACATGTTTCTATTTCAACTAGAGAGGGACTGGATCCATGATAGGACATGGCATAGCTGGGCATCTTGTGACTCTCCATCTGCTGTTGGATCCCAGTAGCCTTGCCGATTGTGAGTGATGATATAGTTTGCAGTCTGGCCACATTTGAAGGATCACAAGGTGCCAATCCTTGCAACACATCTAAGATTTATTTTAACATCCAGGTATTTCTTAGCATAGACATTTTATTTTTCTCATTCCTTTAATTGTAGGCAGGACCTTACTGTTTGGTTTATATACACACAACAGTACATACCGGAACATGGCTACGTTCCAGGGCTAGCTTGAGCAAATTTGCTACCTGAAGCAAAATTTGTTAATGAAACTGTAAGCAATTTTTTTCAAAGCAGTGGATAATACTGACTTAAAATTAATTCATTAAAAATCACTAAGCAGCAGACCAAAAAGTGTTAGATCCCCCCAAAGTCTAGCAGTGCAAGGCTATGTAAGTCAGACTGCAGAACGACCAGCAAACATCTTGGTTTGATGTTTGGCCTCTTAGCCATTGTGTTTTACTAAAGCTAGCAGCTAACCCAAAAAAACTGTTGGGGACTCTGAGCAGGTGTGCAATGTATGCCAGGAGCAGACTCCCTTCTCCTCATAACTTTGGAAAGAGGCAAGGGCCCTCTTGAGGGGCTCTCTCCCTCTTTCTATGGCATCTGGTCACTCACCCCAGCTACCCTCTCCTTCCCCCTCCTTGACCTTGCCTTGACTCTAGTCCTTGCAGGTTGCAGAATGAGGTCATGGATTTCCATTCTCAAGCCCCAGTCCACAACAATAGCACTCTCAATGGGTTCCTTACTACATGCTGGTAAATGGAAAGTTGCTTTAGTAAAGGGGAAAAGTGGGTGGGTGAAGTGAGAGATAATTTATTCTCCTGAGGTCTACAGACAAAATGGCATTGGCTTCTTGCTTTGTTCACAAGCTCAGCTGGGAGACAGAAGAACACAATGAACATCCTTTTGTTCTGAGCGTATATGTCTGTGCTTTCTTTTTGCTCAGGGTGTGCAAAAAAAAAAAAAAATCCACTCTTCCTGGCCAACATATTTCTCACGATGCCTGGCACTATCAACTCTAGGACTGTATCTGTTGATGACCTTTGTATACAAGTCTATGGCCTGTTGTAGACATAATGTGCAACCACAACTTAGGATGGTATGAACAAGCCTGAGGCTTATGCTTTTTCCCTCTCTCCCAGGACAGTTAGAGAGGAGATTAAAAGTAAATGCTTATTCTTTTTTACTGTGATTCTTCACTACATTTAAAAAAGACAAAGGATGGTTAGCTGAGGATGTGCAACTGTGGGCTCCAAATGTTTTAGGCCTACAAGTCTCATCAGCCCTAGCTGGCATAGCTAATGGTGAGTGATAACTCAAGTTGCGGTCCAAAAACATCTGGAGGACCACAATTACTCAGCCATTTGTTTTAAATTATGGTTTATCGAAGCAAAACAGGATCATACAACAGCCTTGATCCTGCCTTCTTTCAACAAACTGTGGTTTGAACCACATGTAGGAAATCCACAGCTCATGATCCACATGCAACTCTCGTTGCATCTCCATGCATGCAGCACCAAAATCCTAAAGGCATTTCGACTGTACTGCTTCTACTGCTGGATGGCAGTGAGATACAATGAAGTGCAGTTGCTTTTGACTAAATACCTAATAAAAAACAAAGTTTGTTGTGACAACAGAGCTCTCTGACAAAGAAGGCTAAATCACCCACAAAACTACAGTTCTCAGAATTCCATAGCATTGAGACAGTGTGGATGTAGCCAATGCTGGGATAAGAACAGAGACCATCTTATACACAAATCATGTTTAAATAATTAATAAGGGAGAGGAACAAATTGAGTTTGTCACTGAGTTCAACTAATTTAGTATGGTTGGAAAGAAAAGGAACAGGAAGAGTCCAAAATTATCTCTCCTAATTGGGTGACACTGGCATTTAAAAAGCCATATTCTATGTTAAACATAATTTAAAAAGGGTATTGAAAACTGCCAATACTATAATGCTGTGATACAAGCCAATGGTGGGATACTGTATATTTCTGTGCCACTCAAAGTAGTGGCCAAGGGTCGTTTATGAGCCATCAGCTGCAGGCTCAGTAGTTTCCAGAAAGGAAACAATTTCACCCAATGGGCACAAATAGGGTGCAATTCCCTGACACAAAGGGGAAAAAATAGCTGTTGGTCCTCCTCAACAGCACTGGTCGAGGGCTCATCATAAAAGAAAGGATATTGTTGGGAAAAAAAGGTGTGACAAGGAACTGATCAACCAAAATGATCAAGCGATTAGAGGAGCAACCCCATGAAGAGGCAATATGATGTTTGAGGCTGCTTAGCTTAGAAAAAAAAAAGAATATAGGAACACATGATAAAGCTGTATAGAATTATGTGCAGCATGGAGAAAGTGGATAGGGAGAAAATTTGCTCCCTCCCTCCTAATATTAGAGTGTGGAAGGTCATTCAAGTGAGTCAAATGGTAGGAGATTCAGGACCGATGAAAGGAAGTACTTCTTCCCACAAACTTAGAGTAGAATTTTTAACCACAAGTTGTATGGATCAACAACAACAATTCAAATGGGCTTTAAAAGGGGATAAAGACATGTCTGGGAGAGAAAAGATAATCTAATGGAAAGATGGCTGAATGGGTGAAAGGGAAAAGAAACTAAATGGATATAAGGACAGAAGGGGAAAGGGAGCAATGAGAGAAAAAGAGGTAGTCCTGCCTATTGCTGGTGCCAATATAGTGATGGAGAGGATATTTAAAAATATTTTTAAATGATCATAAAATGTGTTTTAGTGTTGTGGACCCCTGATGAGGGGAAACCTGAACTGATAAGAATCTTCATAGTTCAGTACTTACTGTATACAGTATTCACAAATGGTTTTGTGTGTCTGTGTCTCTGTGTATGAACAAAGCAACATTTTTTTTGTGTAGGAAGCATTATTCTTTGGCAAAGAAAATATTTCTGTGTAGATACATTATTTTTTTCTGCAGGAAACACTGTTTTCTGGACAGAAAATTCTGTCTTTTCTGCAAAAAAACCAGATGCAAAGGAAAGTGTCTTGAACTGCAAATAGCTGTTGAAACTTGCCGTTTTCAAAGACTTTCTCACAGTATGACAAAAATTGCTGCAATTACTCATTGTTTCCTTTGAGAATATAATTTATAAAGAAATATATCCCTGGCCAATATGCAGCTTCTACCCCAACCACTCCCCACAAGTGAGAAAGGTCCAAGCCTCAAAAAAAGTCACAACTATACTTGACCTTACAAGTTTGCCCAGCTCAGTATAAATTAACCAGTTTTCAAATTCAAATGTAACAAGACAATCTGGTTAGTTTTAATCAGGAAGTAGGTGGTCCCACTTTCCTCAGGGTTGACCTTGAGAAGAGGTGAGACACCCGAAGTCCTTGCTCAAATTGTACCTGGGTCTATTCATTTAATGACTTCAAGGCACAAACACAGTCACAACAAAGAGCTGTTCAGGATGTTCAGCCACAATTCAGAATTATCCGCAACCTATCTGCAACGTCACATCTGCCCTGCAACTTCCACACGTTACTGAAATGACTGAGATGCCTCTATAATTCTAAGAGTTAGTAGTGAGGTTGCTGTTTCATTTTAAACCAAAGCACAAGTTTTTAGGATAAGCTCCCTACTTGTGCATATCACACTAGGGTCAATTCCAGAACTATCCCACAATTATCCCATTGCCAATAATGGGATATTCATTGCCAATAATGTGGGGTGGTTCTGGAATTGATCCTAGTGTGATAATCTCAATACTTACTGGCTGACTGCTCACAACAAAAGCTTCAGACAGCATCCTAGAAGGAACACTTTATTTCATTTAAACCTTTTTCTGGTGTCAATAATAGAAAGCAGAAGAGAGTCCCTGCAGTTTGCTCCACAAATCCACACTTCCTTCTCAAGGTTACCACTGATTTTTTATTTTTTTATTTTTGTAAATGCTGTGAGATCTTTTAAGAGGTTCAAGAGGGGCTTATCATCGGCGGGCAGCAGTTTTTTCTTAGGGGATCAACAATTTATCCCAGGCATCTACCAGTCAGTAGCTACCATTTTCCCTTTCACCCCAATGACTCCACGTAGCATCAGTCTCTGTTCAATTTTAATTTGTTTTATAAATTTTAAAATCAACCTTAAGCTCTGACAGATAAAGCAAGCTGTATCTTGAACATAAACAACATTTCTTTCCTTTGCTGACCCCTTTCAGATATCCTGTTGTTTTATTAAGGGAAGGAGTCAGAAATGCCATTTTTGAAGGAGACAGAAATCGACTGTAAAGTTCACATTCCTTCAATTAAAACATTGGGAGTGTAGACTGTTCTCCACTTGAAGCCTGGACCTGATTTTGTTGCTAGCTGATAAAATACTATGGAGAGGCCCTGAGGTTTAGAGGAGAGTGTTGAAAGAGCAGCTCCTTTCCCATTCCCTATCTATTGTGTGTGATATCCCTTTAAGCATCTGCCATGTGAAGCAGGTGACTCATTCTGTCCTAATGGATCCCAACTCAGCAACAGACCTCATGGTTTGCAAACATAGTTCATGAGACTTTCTAGTTAAAATGATCTGGTAACAGGATATGGGGGAAAGACTTCCAGCTACCTGAGGTCTTGGACAGTCTGTGAAAGAAAATACTGGGCTAGATGGAGTAAAGGTACTAATTTGCAATAATGTGGTTTTAGACATTCAAAACTGATGGCGTTGTGCAAATAATACAGTGGGGGGTTTTATTTTAAAACTCTCTGTTGCATGTATTTAAAATCTCAATTTGTATTTTTAACAGTGCTATCACTTTTCTTTTTAAAAGTGATAGCACTGTTAAAAATACAAATTGAGATTTTAAGAAAGGTACCATTTTAAGATGTCTTTAAGACTAATTGGTTTTGACTTTAGCATTATCTTTCAGGATATAAATCCACTTCTTCAGATGCAGTACCAAATGATATTAAAGCGTTAAGTTATAAAGCATGGTGTTGATCAAGGGAGTCAAGCATTTTCAAAATGTTTTGACATTCACCAGTAAATTGGGAACCCAGGTATTTGAACATGAAAAGCCATGACCTAAAAAAACCCTATAATGGTCCCCAAGCAACAGTGCTGACTCAAGATATTTAGCTGCCTGAATTAGAGACTAAATAGCACCTCAGGGCCAATACTTTTCATCTTCCATTTAATGCACCATTTGACATACATTTCTTGTTTTGTCTTGGTGCAGCCTTAAGCTTCACTTGAGTTTCACGACAGCATTGGGCTGCCAACTAAACCACGGGGCGCTTTTACGTGGCTCCTGGACAAAACACGTCCACTGCTCATAGGAAGCATTCTCCAAGCATTTATTTGTGCAAACTTTCTCAGACATGGGAGAAAAACATGGGAGAGTGAGAGGATTTAGGTGGGGTGCTTTGTTTTTGGGGTGGGTGAGTGGGTAAAGAAAGCTTCTATACTCCCTTTCCCACTGATCTCTTTTCATTGCACTGTCCATATTCTCTTCTGAACTTTTCAGCAGGAAGGCAGCCGGGTCTCTTACATACCGCATACCTCCACTGCACATCAAAAGGGGGAAAACGTTCCACATGGGAGATCAGTACCCCCCTCCCCATCACCTCCTCCCCCATTCCAAAAGGGTTCAACAATGAGAGTTTCATTCATGGCCTGCCGCCCATCTGAGCCAATTTCCCCAGCTCTCCGATTTATGGTTTCGGTTCTGGGAGGGCTTTACACTTTAATTTAAATTGGTTTATGCCTCTTTGGTTGACTGAATAACATTCTTGCGCTCCCTGCCTAGAATGCCGCATTCTTCTATTGTGATATCTACACCTGCTAGGCAGAAATAATCGGCAGTTGGGAGGGCAGGAGGTAAGTAGATGAGAGAGAGAGACTGTCTGCAAAACTGCCCTGGTTTTGAGCCATTATTCAAGATGCCCTTTGTTGGATCCTTGCTCCCCTTCCCTTCCTCCCGCCCTTGACTGACTTATCTCCCTTATGAAAAGCAGCCGTTGCCCTCAGAAAGTCTCTGGAGACCACAGGGAAAGGTGGAGGAAGGTGGGGAGGAGAGGAGAGAGGGTCACATTTGACTCCTTCCTTTGCCCCCCTGCTGTACTGTAAGCTTTGTCTGTTCCACTTGGCGAGCAAAGTGAAAAATTAAGGGGGCAATGGAGCTCTTCGAAGCAGGAGGAAGCAGACCAAAACCAAGGGCAGGCAACAGATGGAATCAAGGAAGGTTTTGAACTTGGACACCTTTTATCTATTCCTTAAAATAAAAAAAGAGAAAGAGAGAGATGATTGCAATTGCCAATGTTTACTGATTCATAAATGGGGGCACCAGTGGGGTATAAAGGTAAGAGACTGTGGGGCAGGAGGGAAGGGAAGCAGCAGGTAATTAAAAAGGAAGAAATGCACCCCAGGCCTTTTCTTTCTGACAGATGAAAGGCAACCAGCAAGATTTCATCTTAGGCAGAAGGAGCTCTTGTGATTTCTCCCTTCCACCCAATGTAAGGTGCCCCTACCCAATACTCTGGGCACGCAGCTAGAATCAGAATGGCTTAGCTTTTTTTTTCCTTCCGACCAACAAAGGAAACAACTCCTCTGTATGTTTGCTTCAGACATTGATGGCTGATGATTCACCTTTTTAAAACATAGATTTGAATAATCTTGACTTCTGACTAGAGCTAAAACAAATTATTTACCAGACTCTCAACATTCAGCTACCCTCCACTTTTTGAATGAGAAATTCTGAACAATTTCACATGTTCAATGTTAATTTTTAAAATAGCCAAGCCCCCAAAGCTCCAGACTTGTGGGAATTGCTGTCTCTTTTATTATTTTGGCAGGCTTCAAATAAGAAATCTTTTTGACAGTTTTCAGCTCTTAAATACTATTAATGCAGTAGATCTTTCCAATGAGTTTCAGGCACTGTACATTCTTTCTCTGCCCCACATTACATTGACCCATAAGGTGTTGGATTAAAACAAAAACCTATCTGATCTAGAATTCTGTTCCCAAAGTGGCCAATCTGCTGTCTCAAGAGAAAGCCCATGGGCTGGACATAAGCAGAAGAACACTGAAATGAAGGTTAGATCAACACAGAAAACAGATTAATCTAGTATCACTCAGTGAATTTTATGGCCAAAAGGAATTTCAACTCAGATCTTCTTTAATGTAGTCCAGTGCTCTAACCACTATACAACAGCGGCACTGTAATCTGACAATGCTGCTTTAGTTAAGATTATTTTTTTAAAAATCCAACTAATGCACCAAAAACACATTGCTTTGTGAAACTGAACTTGGAATATATCAAAGAGAAGGCCTGTAAACCTGTAATTATTCACCATCATGTAACAATAACTACTACAACAACAAATGTTTCAATAAAACACTGGCTTTGTATCAACAGGATCCTCTTCTCTCTTCCTCCCAGAGACATTTTTTTTCCCTTTTGGACAATAGTATTGCTTCACAGCAAACATTTACACACAATGAATTCCAGCAATTTAGATAGCTTTAGAAAGGATTAGGGCCTATCCCCTCATTGGATTTGTCTATCAGCAGCTATTAACCATGATAGCTAAGTGTAACAATGACAAACAGAAGCAATCTCTTGGGCTCTGTTTAAAAACAAACAAGGAAAGATCCTCACTTTGCATCCTGCTTGCCAGTGCCCAGTGGCATCTGGCGAGATGTTGCTTCAAGATACTGGATACTAGAGGAGAAGGATCCAGGAAGGCTGTACAAATTACTTAGAAAGTAATGGAGGAATGGGAGCTGTTTCCTGTTTTCCTGTAGATAGCAGACTAGGGTTACATTCAGATAAAAGCATGGCAATGTTATGTTTTTTAGATTGCAATGCCCTGAATACACCAAGTTTGATGGGAGCTGTAGACCTAATAAGTAGCTTTTCCCAAGCTGCTATTCTGAGGGCCCTCTCCTGCTACATCACCACATCAAAACCTCTAGAAATGTTTTCAGAAAAATATTTCCTGTCTGGAACACCCATTTGCAAGTCTTATCAGCTATGCAGCTTGGAGGGATACTGGTACAGTCTGAAGGTCCATAAAGTGATCAAAAACACCAAAGGAGCTGCTCCCTAGGCCTACATCCATTTGAGACCAAATATCTTTGAGCATTGGTCAACTACCTTATAACAAAGGCAACATGTTCAGGGGTAGCCGTGTTGGCCATATAGCAAAGTACAATAACATCCAAAATCCACAAAACAGTGATACATTTAGTCAGCCAACCAAAATGCACAAAGTATCACAATGAGTCCTGCATTTTGTGCATTTTGGTTGGCTGACTAAATGTATCACTGTTTTGTAAATTTTGGATGTTACTGGACTTTACCTTATAACAAGTCAGACTGCTTAGCTCAGGATTATCCCCTCATTTGCACAAGGCTCTTCAAGCCTTCCATCAAACAGATCTCTCTCATCCATTGCAGTTTAACCCTTTTAACTAATAGGGATTGATCTTCTCCATGAAAAGCACATGCTCTGCCACTGAGCAATGCTCCTTCTCTAATGTTTGATCCTGTTTAGAACTGCCTTGAAACTAACTGCAGTTCTCCTTTTTGGGTAGTCTCTGCACATGCATCCTCACAGGGCCTACTTAACACTGTGACCCAACACACTATTCTCCCCACAAGGTCTTTGTGATCCCCCTGATGTTTCTGCCGCAACCTGCATCCACTTAATTTTTCTTTACTCTTTTTCCACCTACCTTGCTTGGGCCTCAACTCCCATCACCCCAGCCACATCTCCACATCGCTGTGGTAAAAGATGCTGGGAATTGCAGTCCAACATCTTCTGGAGGGCCACATCCCTAGGCTATGTGAAATTTAGGGTCTCAATTTTCCATGTGTTTTTCCCAGCCAGGTGTCTCACGTCCCAGCGTGAGGACTCACGTGAGACTTAAATCCCCGTTTTTTAAAGCCACCTTTCCCTGGAGAAGCTGAACGATGAACAGGACACTCAGCCGCTTTTGTCTAACAAGTAGCTGGAACATCTGTGGGCACCATCTGAGGCTCTGGGTAGGCTTCACTGCCACAGGTGACTCAATCAGGGATTAATTCATGCACAGGCCTGGACCTTATTCTGAGTTTTCAGGGCTGAACCCTGTTATAGACTAAGCAGTGAAGAGACTACACCTAAGCATGTTAAGAGATCACTGAGTAAGCACAATTTATTGGCAATCTTTGATTCTGCTGTCTTGCTTTAAAAGTTAAACACTGGAAATGGGATAAGGGATTATCTAGCTGCACACCCTGGATCGAGATACTAATTTTCTGGAAAATAATGACCTGTTAACAAGACAATGGAAATGACCTACTCCAGCGGGCATACAAACATGTGGGAAACAGCCAATGGCAACACCACCCATATACTGCATATGACTTTACCATACATCTGCACCTAGGTCCAGGTAAACAGGGGAATGTTCAGTGGATGCTGATGGATGGTCAGCTTTTACCTATCTGATCACGTGCCCACAGTGATAGGTTAACACATGGCAGAAGGTTGTGCTTGTATTTGTTCTGGAGTTTCCCTCAACCAGAAATTTTTTTAGGAAGAAGAGAGGAAGAAGATCTTACTCTGGAGGCCTACTGTCTGGTCCCAAGGCCCTTTGAAGAGAGATCCGGTCACTGGCATAGGCATTGAAGCAGTGCTTCTCATAGCCTCTCTCTTTCTCCTTTGTCTCTTCTGGTGTCCACTGCTCCTTCTTGAAAGCTTTGCCATCTGCACCAGGACTGTTGGGGTCCTGAGGTGGACGCTCCATGAAAGGTTTCAGTTCTGCAGGTGTGTAATACCCTGGCAGGCAGGAATTGCTGTCCTGCACAGGTGCCTCTTGCTGAACCGGAGCCCGGATCTGCAGCTTCGGCATAGAGTCACGGATATTGTTGACGGCTCCCATCATTATGTCAATCATCTGGTCTTTCCTGTCCACAATGTTCTTTAGCCAAGGTTCTTCCCTTTGATCCCCACTGCCCACGTCTCTTTGCATGATGAAGAGAAAGATCACAAAGACCACACCCACCAAAGCCAGCTTCAGTGGGCCATAGTTTCTCCGGAGCAGCCTCATGGTGGGCAACGTTTTGGCAACGGCTCCTGCATTAAGGAAGGCACCCGCTTTTCAAGGCTTTGGTTAATCCATGGGACTGTAACATCTTCTTCTGAACCTGAGAAAACACACAAAGTTACAAAGAAACCTGAGGAGAATTAGAGGGATGACTCTACGCACTACTTCACTCACCCCCACCTTAAGTAGGGAGAGAATTGGAGAGAGAGGGAAGGGGAAGGAGAGAGACCACATTATATCTGTTTTGAAGACTCCATGGTTTTCAAGATGAACCAGGCTCATGAGCATCTTGCTGTGTGGATGAACTTGAGTCAGGTGGCAAGAGAAAAGATATGATTCGACAAGGAAGAAAAACAGCTATTGAGCTAAATATGAGCACCCATTGCTGCACAGCTAAGAAGTGCATAAACTTGAAAACTATCTTCAGAGATGACCTTTCCCATCACTGCCACCCCCATGTCTGTTTCCGATACAGTCTACAGTTTTACCATTGGTCATTCTTCTCCCAACTTGGAATAGAAAACCCTGCTTAAGGACTAAACTAGTTTAGTAATGCCATTTAAAAAAAGATTTATCAGCTAGCAATCTTCTCAGTGGTGTCACTAAGGAGGTGGGGGGGGGGTGCACCCCACATTGGGTGACACCCCAAAAGAAGGGTAATACTTGGTTGGGCCCTCTCCCCACTGGGAAGGGTGAGAAGGGGGGAGCATGCTTTGCTGTGGTGGCACCTCCCTCTTCAGGAGGGGGATGCCAATGTGGCAAAGGAAAGGTCTGAGCATACCCTTTTAAATGCTGCCATCCCTCTGAACTGGGTGACACCCAGGTTAGGGACACCATTGAACCTTCCCAGATCATACCAAATCAGACTTATAACACAGGAGAAATCAATGTCAAAATCACTGTTACAAACAGTAAAAAGAATAAAATACTGTATGTGGATTTAACTACGTACTAAAATTAATCACCAATGCTTTTAGCCAATAGATTGCAGAAAGACGGATTGGTATACCTCCTCTGAACAAATCTTGCCAAGAAAAACCCATGAGGGTTGCCATAAGTCAGAAATCACTTGAGGGCACTAAACAACAAGATGGATAAGGAATGCACACATATCTTGTAACAAAGTCATGTAGACACTGGGTGGAAGCAAAGAAAGCACTAGAATTTTAAGTTTTAACTCTAAAGAGGCCTTGAAAAGTGTTTTAGGTTCTGGGAATTCTACAGTTTCAAGTGCTGGACCGTAAAATAGCTAACAACAGGTTCACCCTCTGAGGATCCCCCTAACTTGCCATCTGCAAGGTTACCCTCCCTCCCCCCGCTTTCTTTTTGAATACTATGTTCCTATTCCCACTAACTAGGGAGTGAGATACTATTAGTCAGTGGGATTTCAGAATTCTACCAAATCACCTGTTCCAGGACACATTTGAACATGCAGGTAGGGATACATGTGTGCATGCATGCATGCCTTCAAATCGCCTGTCAACTTAAAGTAGCCCCATTTCATAGGGTTTTCTTAGGCAAAGAAGACTCAGTGGTGGTTTCTGCTAGTTCCTTCCCTGGAAATATGGTCTACATCACCTGGTATTTGTTTGTGGTCTCCCATCCAATTACTCATCAGGGCTAACCCTGCTTGCCTTCCCAATCAGACAGGATTTGGTGCCTTTATGGTGTTTAGGTGGAACACACACAGGAATACATCAATTAACAATGTAGGTTAACTGTAATATCCAATGTTGTTGGATATTACATCTTTAACAGAAAATTTTGTTTAAGAGACAGGAATACCATGAAAAGAAAAGGGATAGTAAATTTCTGCACTCTGGTCTCCAAATTTACAGGTTTATGCTTTTTAAAACATGCTGGCTAGTTGGTGAGACAGGCTTATCTCTGCTCCCCTTTTCTGTTCCCACATGCTGGTGCTGCTAGAAAAAACATCCACCTAGGAAGAGGTCAAGGAAGAAAGGGGGGCTGGAAGGCATAAAATACTTTGTAAAAGGGGGGTTCTTTCTCAGAGGATACATTTATTTATTTATTTATAGCATTTCTGTATTGTCTCCCGGACTACAAGGGCTTCTCATGCAATGAACAAATAAAAACCATTTAAAACAAAACAGAGATTAAAATAATTTTAAAACACATTAAACTACTCTTTAAAAAATTCCTAAGGGCAGTCTAAAAACAATTCTAGGATCCAGTTTTGAAACAGTTAAAACAGCAATTTCAAACACTTGAATGCTATGAGGAACATAGATACTGGAAACAGGCCTTACTGTTTTGAATAGGTTGGTGCCAAACCTGCAGAAGCACAACTTTTCACATCTGTTTTTAATTATGTTTTTAAATTTTAATTGTATTTTGGTTTATATTGCATTTTAACTATACATTCCTTTTGTGAGCTGGCCAGAGGACTTGTATTAGGGGAAAGTAGTTGGCACTCAATTAAATCAGTAGGAAACAGAGTACAAGAGAGGGCAGAGTCGTGTCTTCCCAGTAGACTCAGGCAAAATTCAATTGCTGTAGCCTTTTGCCATCTTGTCTGATGTCACTTGGCCATACATGTCCCAGATTTCATCTGTGAAATTTTGCAGAGTATGCCACAGGGCTGAATGTGGTCCAGGATTCCTCACATTGTGTACACATTGGGGCAGAGTACCAGAGACAGGGCATAGATGACCATCTCTGGTACCCAGTAGATAGAACGAATGGCAAGGAGGTGAGGAGTAGGCCTGCTGGTGATACTGTGACCTGGGCCCCACTTGGCCTCATACTCAGGAGCCATCTTTGTGCATATAGGTCATTATATAACCATCAGGTTATGAGAGAAACACAGAGTTTTCCAGAAAATTAATATCTCTATCCAGGGTGTGTAGCCAGATAATCCCTTATCCCGTTTCCAGTGTTTAACTTCTAAAGCCAGATAGCAGAATCAAAGATTGCCAAGAAATTGTGCTCACTCAGTGATCTCTTAGCATGCTCAGGTGTAGTGTCTTCGCTGCTTAGTCTTTACTAGGGTTCAGCCCTGGAAAGTCAGAACAAGGTCCAAGTCTGTGCATGAATTAATCGCTGCTCACCACTACTGTGCATATTTATTAGCAAACTCACTAAGCCATGGCAAATAAGGAAGTATGACATTCTTACAGCTGAAAAGAACTATAGACATTGTGGAAGGATGGCAAATTTCAAGACAGAAATGACAGCTGTATGAAAAGGGAGTTTCTGACTTAATTCCTTTGTATACTGTACTACTAGTACAATGAACCCTTTCTGTAGACAAGTGATTCCTCCCCACAGAGCCACGGAACATGCAAAGTAAAGTCACAAAGGCCTCTCAAACAGGTATGCGTGATCTTCAGGAAATCTCTGGAATTTTGAGAATCTCATCTTTCAGCAATTTGGGGGCAAAAAAAGAAGATTCCTTGCCTTCATGTCAACAGAAATAAATTTAGAAAATAGGGTATCAAGAACCTCCAAACAATCAGAAAACAAAAGCGCCTGAAGTGATTGCTACCAGTTTTACCTTCAAGTCAACTGTGCTCATCCTGCCATAGTGTCCTCATATCTTCCTATCATGTGAAGCCATTTCTTTACCAGACCTAGGAGAATGTTTCCTTCCCTTCTACACACACCTCACTTTGTTGTTGGGTATTAAAGGAGATACAGAAGCTTTACAGGGAAAAATCTCCCTGGACAGAAAAATATTGCTTGCACAATAAGCATAACAGACTACAAGGGGAAATAGGTATCAGTTTTTCCCTTCTCTTGGCACAGCAGTCTTTAATGAAGACAACAAGCCCCCGTAGATCAATATTTGGTTAAAATGGAATAACCTGTTGCAAATATTAAGAATAGGGCATCCTCTTGTCTTTTTGGGCAGGAGGCAGATTGTTACATTTACTTATAGAGGAGAAGGATTTGAAGATGACCATTTTAAAAATTAAAGAATTACACAGACACACAAAAAGGGGGGGGGGGGGGCGGGAGTCACTGCTGGTAAGAGTATTGCTGTTTTTTTCCTGTTTCAAATAAAATTACATCTCAATACACACATAGACTTGTGATATTTGAGTCAATACTTCAGAAGCCTTTTGCATGCAATAAGTATGCTCAGCGTAAGATACCGTCTTTTCCCCAAAATAAGACAGTGTCTTATATTGCTCCCAAAGATGCGCTACGTCTTATTTTCAGGGGATATCTTATTTTTGGGGAAACAGGGTAGTTAGTGTATGGATGAAAAAAAATCCTTTCAAAAGCAATAGGATTGTGTTAGTGTAAGATAGTACGTGTAGCAGTGAAAAATAAATTTATACTGACCCATAGTTTATTTGTTTTTTTTAAAAAAACCCTCTAATCTACTGTATTCATTTGTGATCTGTAAGACTTTTAACAGAAGTGTGCATAACCAACCTCTGTTGGTTTCCCATCACTAAAAGGAATCCACAAGTGTTTGATTCTTTCTTCCCTCTTATTGCAAATTCTAGGCAAGCAAAAGCATATCACTAAAAATATGTATCTTTAGAAAATACAAACACACTTTACATAATGCGAACACACAATAAAATTGATTCATTTGGGAATCACAGAATCATAGTATCTACTGAACTACACACAAGTTTCTATGCAGGATGGGGAAAAAACACCTCACAAAACAAGGACAGGAAAAAAATACAGTTGAGATTTAAATAAGCACAACAAAATTAAGTGAAAATCCAGTTTAAAATGATCATTCACCGATAAGTCATTTTAACTGTTACTATATTTACTATGTTTTTTTCTTTTTCAAATTCTTTAGCTCTTAGTATGGAGATGTTTTAAAGTGTTTGTACTCACTAACTTGAGATCCTGTGATGAAAAGTGGGATGGAAGTGTTATAATAAAACAATAAGTATCTGGATGTTCCTATATCCAGAATCCTGGAAAAAATATTTTAAGAGATATATCTTTTCAGGAAGTTACAAATTCTGCTAAGAACATTTAACTGAGATTTTAAAAAGGCACCTCTGCTGGAAGGTGTACATATACATGTACACACACACACACACAGGTTCTCTCAATGTCACTGCCACTCAATAGTATGCTTCTGTGACATTTCTTAAATGAGGCCCTGCTACCTTCTATCATTTGCAAGTTCACATACTTCTCATGAACAAAACCTCAAAAAGCAAACACAAGCTTTAAACCTCGACGTGGCAAGCAGGAAGTAGGCATTCTTTTCTATAAACATATTTGCACAGTCATACGAAGATTAGTGGTTTGCATACCTTTGAGAACTAGCAAGATCTCACCCAGGAAATATCAGAACAGAACTTAATAGAGGAAAGTCAAAGAAGTGCATCAAGAACAGGGTAGGGAGCATGGGTGTGGGCCGACATGGGGTGTGCTATCCATTCTCTTTGTAGCTACTATCAGATACTATGTTTTTGTGTTTTTTCAATGCATCAAATGCTACACAAAGTTTGAGGATACTAAAACAACCTACCAAGTGTAGCTAGCTGCTCCCCCCCTTCCCCCCATTCTTGGATGACAAATGATGCAACAACATGCTCACAAACACCCCACGACTACATTGTTAGCTGATGCTGTTTTTTTGCTGATTAGAATGTAACTCTTACAAACCCTAGCCGGGAGCAGTGATCTAACTGCAAGGATAGCATTGTTCTGCCCAGGTTGTCATCCTAATTTGTTTGGCATTTTCCTGGCAATGTTGGCTTCAAAGATTGCTAACACAAAGAACCAGATAGACTATATATATGCGTGTGCGCTCATGCACATGTACATGTATTTAATAGTCTACTGTAACATCAGCAACTGAAAAGAGTTTTTAAAGAGGTTTAAAAATACTATATCTACTGGGTCCAGTGAACACCTTCTCCAGTCCTTTTGTCCCACAACTGACATTTCTGTCTTTGTTTAAAAGGATCCCTGCAGCCCTACCCTTTATTCATCATGTTCAAGGTAAAAAGGTGTTTCAGATTTGATGAAGGTCAAAGAGCAACCAGTGATAAATTGACTGGTTGCTAAACTCCAACAATCTTTGGGTGTGGCTGGGCTTCAACTAATCTTTCCTTTCTGCAACTGAGAAGAATGAAGCATGGAAGATAACATTTAAGTCCAACCAAACAAAACGTTGTTATTCCGGTCTTTACAAAGAAAAGGCATATTGGCAACTCAAAAGAGCCATGGGGAAACACTACTTGGAATGGTAATGTCAGGGAGCTTTACTGGCCCAAGAAAGGTTTCAGCTCTTCACCTACATATTCAGGGTCTGTAACTGGGGTTAGGAAAGGGATTTTTCCTCCAAAGACCCTTGTGGTAAAGGGGCACACTGCAGACCTTTTATTTTGCTGAAACTGCATGCATGTAGACACTAAATACTTGATTTTAAAAATAAACACAGCAGACAATGTGGAACTGATCACAACCAAGGCGAAAATGTAAGTCTTGTTACTCTTTCTGAATTTCATCTCTGTGACTTCCCCTGCCAGCTTGGCCAACAACCATGCTGGCTGGGGGATTCTTGATTCTAGATGTAGTCCAGAAAAAAGGAACTTTTCCAGGCTTCTTTTTTGGACAACTTCCACCCACCCATTTCACTGAGCTTCTATGGGAGAACCTATGGATGACTTGTGCCTTAAAGGCCTTATTAGCTGTGATCACCAGTTTTAACTGTGTTCTAGATTGAGGACAAAGGTAAGCTACATCTCCTCCACCTTCCCCCAGAAAGTATAGTATATTTCTTTCCCATGGGCCAAATTAGTTAAAAAAACCTATAGTGATCCCTTGTCTGCAATAAATTTTTCATACGACACAATGCATTTATGCCTGGTCTCTTATCAGGAGAAACTTCAGATTGTATAATAAGACTAAATCTGAAAGTGTGCTTTGATTTGTAGAGGAAACTGAGTTGGGAAACAGGACAGAATAAGAAACAGATGGGGAAACAGTCCTCCAGATGATACTCAATTGCAGTCCACACCAGCACGGGCCATTGCTTATGCTGCTTAGGGATGATGAGAGGTACAGTTCAACAGAATCTGGAGAATGTCAGAAATAAGGATCAAGACAATCTTCACAGTCCTGATTATTTGCTCCCTTCAAGATATCATATTCCTTCACACACAGTAGTGCAGTGCTTCCAAATCATTTGGCCCTCTCCTGATATTTTATACTATAAATCTTAGCAGTTCCACTCAGCCTGACCAACCATCAGGTATGATAGGACATCTGGGGAACATTCTGTTGGAGAATTCAGCCGTGGTGAACAGTCAGCAGCAGGAATCAGAGACAGTACCAATTACCATCTGCACAATGAAATAAGTAAATGGATATTTCCACTGTGATTACTGTTATCCCACATAGACTCTCAGGAGGAGCAGCAGCAAAAGGAAGCACTAAGCTGCTAGGGTATGGGGTTCTTGCTCCTCTTGCTCTGAGCAAGAACATCAGGCAAGTGAGAACATGCAAGCTGGTAGAAAAATCACACATCTCTTTTGGATAAAGAGCCAATGTAACTAATAAAGACAGACATAAGTCAGTGCTTTACCTCTACAGGGGATTTTGTTTAGTTTGGTTGTAGGTTACTTTAGCTTTTAAGCCGCTGCATTCTTTACCGATGCCTTTGTTGTGGGTAAAGATTTAAGGTTAATTACCGTAAGCTAACTTGAGTGGCCAATTAAGTACCCAGGTGGGATGCAAACAGAACAAAACCAAACCCTCTCAGACTGATCTCCTTGACTAGAAGGAAAAAAAAAAAACCCACACATACACATTGTCTGGATGAATCACATCTGCATCTCTGACGTATTATACAACCACATGATTCTTTTTTTTTTTTTTGTTTATAAAAAGAATAAGGAAGTAGTTCTTTTCTATGTGGCTAATGTTATTTAGACTTGGTAGCAAGACTTTAATAACCAAGGCCCAGTATATGGGGTGGCACCACCAGGCACTAGATCTGGGTGATCTAGGTATTTTAATCTATACAGTATAGACTAAATACCTAGATTCTGCTAACAAAACAAAGTGGTTAACTAAACAACCAGAGATTACTCTAGGATAGTTATTGCCATTATAGATTGTGGTGGGGAGGGGGGATGACTGTTTCAAATGTCATACAAGACCCATAAGAATCCTCTCCCTACCACGCATAGTGTGCCTTCATGATACCGGTAGGTTTGGCTGACCCAACTTTTCACTTCCACATAACTCTTGTCTCATTTCTGCGTGAAGTGAAACAGTTTTTGTTCTATTTTGTTGTTGTTGTCGTCGTCATGTGCCCACAAATCATTACTGACTTACAGCGACCCTATGGCAAACCTAGCATGAGGTTTGTTGTTTAGAGGGGATGACTTGCCCAAGGTTTCCATGGCCGAGTCCCTACTCAGGTCTCCAGAGTCAAATGCTCAAACTATACCATGGTGGCTCTGTATTGAAAACATTTCTTAGTTTCATACAAAATCTGCTTAAGGGAAGACAGACCAGATATGAGCAGAAATATCTGAGTTCCAGGAATTTATTGAAAACAATTTTGCAATGTTCCTTCTCTTGTCTTTTATTAAACCTCATCTTTACATGATTCTTTTAAGTGGAGATGCCAAGGGGTACCTGGGATTGTTTATTATAGAAGGAAATAGTATTTGCCTTTGTTTGTTTCCTGACTGAAAACTCAACCAGGAAGAGACAATGGTGAGAGTTCTGCGGAGTTTTCACCCAGTAGTCACACATCCCAAAAGTTTTCCAGGAAACAATTTTGCAAAGAAGTAGTCGCTCCTCCTTTCTTGTGGACTTGAGTTACGCAGTCTTCAATTTTCACGGTGGGACAGCCTCCATTATTTTCAATGGGGCACATCCCAGCAGCAAGTGCCCCACGCATGCTCGTGGGCACATGCCCCATTCAACCCTATGGAGCTTGAATATTGGTACATCTCTGTTTTCGCGAGGTGGGGTCTGGAACGGATCTCCCACAAAAATGGAGGGCCAAGTGTATACTTTTTGGGTGAGAGAAATGTGAGGTTTTGTACAAAACATACTGTTTCCAGACATCCATTTGTGTTTTGTTCCGCAAGAGTTCTGCTTTATGTGTAGAAAACAACTATCCTGCATTAAATTTTTTTTGCAAAACCTTAGTTTTAACCAAATGTCAAAAAAACACAAACCCCTCCTGATTTTTTAAAATCATTGTTGATGATGATTATGATGATACTGATTCTTCTTCTTCCTTCATTTGGCTATTATTAACATTTCCCGCCTTCTTATTAGAACAAAAATATCTTTTTGAATTTAAACGTTTTAACAGTTTAGTGGCAGATGTTCACTGTTAGACCAGTATCATGGCAGTTGCTTCTTAATCACCTTATTTTATAGTGCAAAGAAATGCCATTCAGAAACAAATCCTTCTATCGACATAAGCTCAAACAAAACAATTTGTTTAAAAAAAAACTTGTTTTAAAAAGAACAATTATTATTTAAGCTAGTGGCTTATTTCCTACTTAATTTTCTGATTTAGTCCTATATTGGTCTAGTCTTGTAATCCTATATATAGGCTACCAACTTGTCAATATAATTCCCAAAGCCAAAAATTGGAAAATCCCCCTGGGTAGGGGAATTCCCAGTTTGCCTATTATAAAGGAATTCCCCTGATATTAATCCACATTCCTTGCCAGTTGTGGTCTTCATTTGAATGAGATGAATCAATACAGTGAGATGAGTGGAAGGAAGGACACCTGAGTCTGGCTCCCTTTTCATGAGATAAAAACTGAGAGCAAAAAAAGGATGTACACCTGTAGTACCAAGTGCAAGAAATGTCGATATGAGTTAGAATCAAAACAGCAAAACAAAACAAAACAAAACAAGTTTAAACAAAATAAAAAGAAAAACAGGCTTTCATTTTTTTTAAAAAAAAATTCCTCTGGAAAACACAGCAGTCTTGCACACATGCCCCTTCCTGACACATGGTTGTGCTGTGGAAGGCTGCTGTTGTCTGTGCAAGAGTTTTGTGGTGCAAGATTGGTGTTTTTGCATAAAAATCACATATGGCTGCCTGCAAACAGTATTTTTGTCTAAAATGTCCCACCCCAAATGGTCATGCAAATAAAATAAAATAAAATATTCACATGGATTCCTATGCAGAATAATGAGATGTGAAGATATTAGGTGAGAGCTGCACAGAAATATATATTCATTTTCTCTGCAGCAGGGAGAAAACTGTGGAAATTATTCATCTTGACTTGTCAGAATGAAACAGTTGAATACCTACATCCCTACTTGCCTATGAGCAAAGTATGTCCTCTGCCATACTTTAGTCTTTCAGCCTCACATAAAAGGCCAGTGTATAGAAAATTTCTCCCAGTCTCCCAGACAACATGGCCACAAAATACAATGCATTCTACCCCAAACAACTGGCTTCTTCCAAATCAAAGTGATAAAAATCAATTAAAATCAAATAAGATTATATACATCTCAATGATAGGCCAAGGTAAATGGATAAATACTGAAGATCTGCACCTGAAGATACAGATATCCATTCATAAATACTGAACATCTGTAGCTGAAGATACAGGTTGCTGTTGTTGTGTGCTTTCAAGTAATCTCTGACATGGCAACCGCTATCATGGCATTTTCTTGGCAGGATTTGTTCAGGAGGCAGCTTGTTACTTTTTCCCCCAGAAATTGAGAGCATGTAACTTGCCCAAGGTCACCCAATGGGTTTCATGGCTGAGTGGAGAACTGAACCCTGGTTTCCAGAGTTATACTCCAGTACTCAAACCACTATGTCACGACAGGTATCTATTTGTAAATGACTAGATGCAGACCAAAACAATTCTTATCAGATCCTCGATATCAAATATGCTCACTCAAAAGAATGGAGAATAGAGTGAATAATAATCACTGCAGTATTGAAGCACTGCTTCAAATGCATTAGCCAGCCAATTCATGGGAAGTACAGAAAACAAATCATACTAAGATAGGTATGTAGAAGCCACATCAGATTTAACCTATGTGTAAACTATTTGACATAGAGACATAACTGGAATAGAGACTTATCCAAATTTCTTTGGTCTGGGAAAAAAACCAAGGGTAAAATTTAAAGATATGCAAGATACAATAGACAGAGGGGGACCAGCTTTGCCGAATCTTAAACTTTATTATTATGCATGTGCGTTAGATTGGATTACGGATTGGATCAAATTAGAGGGTAAAAGGACACTAATTTTGGAAGGAAGCGATAAACTTTATGGATGGCATGGATATCTCTTTTATGATAAACTGAAGATTAATAGCAATTTTAATGACCACTATATAAGGAAATCTTTATTAAGGATATGGTTGAAGGTTAAAAAAAGAATATGTAATGGTATACCAAAATGGGCCTCTATTAATGAAGCACTGTTTACTAGAACACCTCTTAGTTCTCAAAAATGGGTACATAAGATTTGTTAGAAAAACATACAACTGACATGGTATTGAAATCTTTAGAGAAACTAAAAGTAGAAGGCTATAATTGTATTTGGTTTATTTACTATCAAATAAAATAATGTTTCTTGGTAGATTTACGAACTAGTAACCTCAAAGAGACCGATCCAAATTTTGAAAAAATCTTTAAAAATTCCCAGAACCACCAAATTTAGGAAATATTATAATTTATTACTGAACTTTGAAATGGAAGAAGAAGTTGTGAAACCACAGATGATCAAATGGGCCCAGGATCTCAAACAAAATGTTCAATTAGCTCAATGGGAACAAACTTGGTCTAAAACATTAAAGTTTAGACTAAGCTATAATATTAGAGAAAATTATTATAAAATGTTTTATCGGTGGTACATCACTCTGGCAAAGTTAGCAAAAATATATAAAAATCAGAGTGATCGTTGTTGGAAGAGTAAAGATAATTGGACACATTTTATCATTTGTAGTGGGAATGTTGGTATGCTAGTCAGTATTGGAAGAACATTCATAACAATATGGAGCAAATATTAGGAAAATCTTTCCTTCTAGACCCTAAACTATATTTACTAT
Source organism: Urosaurus nigricauda (assembly GCA_034509955.1). NCBI lineage: Eukaryota > Metazoa > Chordata > Lepidosauria > Squamata > Phrynosomatidae > Urosaurus > Urosaurus nigricauda. The sequence goes on from JAOEGL010000002.1 coordinate 163,518,877, forward strand.
GTATAAGTGAAAAAAACATTCTGGGCAACAACTACATATGCTGCAAAGTGGAAAGAATCGAAAATTCCAGAAACTAAAGACTGGCTGAACAAAGCATATGAATTCATGCAATCTGATAGATTGACACAATTATTACAAAATAGAGAGATGGAAATATTTTATAGAGACTGGCAACCTTTTATCAAATATTTGAACAATAACTGGGGAGGAAAGTACATGATGGGCCTGATCTGATAAAAATTTCACTATTTGTCATTGTGGAGAGGTAAGGACATTCAAAAGTTAAATGATATAGATAGTAGATATTAGACTCTAAAGGTATTATTAGATTTAATTTTAGAACAGGGGAAGAAAACAAAGATAACAGGATTTACAAGATGGATGCTTTGATAGGAAGGAAATCATTTTGTATGTAATTGTTTGTTTGATTAATGTTGGTGTGTAAAATGTACTGTTTTAATAATAAAATAAAAAAAGAAATAATCACTGATATGCATCTGCACCAATAAAGGCTGCACACTGTTTGGAGTTCTGTGTTACTTTGCATTTTGTAAAAGACACACACACCTGCACACAATACACACAAACTCTTTACCTCAAGTAAGACAAACAGATGTCCAGCTGGAAACTTTGCCCCCTTCCTTTGAATAACACCTATAAATTGTTCTGTGCCCTGGTTACCAAAACAAAGAGACAATGACTACATCTTGAAGGTTTGTTCCAACAAGTGCAGATCTATCCAATGAACTGCTGAATGGTGAGTCAACACAGAGGTAAATCCCAGTAACTGAGTGGTTTTAAACTAGCCAGGGCTAACAATAAGATTTAGGTCAATACGTCACTGGTGCCTAGTCGAAACCAAATGCACATGAGGGAGTAGGCTCGTCTACGAAAGCTCATGCTACCATCTTCTAGGTAGTTTCAAAGGTGCTGCAAGAGCCCTTTCCATAGTAGAAATCATGACTGTCAAAAATCAATCAACCAATAAAAGCAAACCACACATGGAACTTTAATATCAGTCCACATTCCTAGGTTTAAATTTTGTGGATCTGATTATTCACAAAAATATCTTCTGCCTCTTTTGCTGCCCTGTGCCATTTTTCATAGGGACTGCCTCATGTATGCAGTCTCGATCAACCCTTGCAGGACTGAAAACATGCTGCAAAGGCTTTTAAGTCTCTATTAAAAATGGCATAGGGCAGCAGGAGAGATGGTGGCAAACCCTGCCTGCCAACCAACCGCCTGCTTCTGCTTTGTGAAGGAACTCTGTTGCCTCAAAGGCATCCAAGGTGGGTTGAATCCATGGATTCTACTTTATGTGTGTTAAATATAGTGGGGAGGGGGAGTTAGGGATATTAAAGATTTTCCCACTTTCACAGGGTCCTGTACCTCTAACCCCCACAAATGTGGAGGCATGACTATATATCCTATAATTTCCCCCAGTATGGACCCAAAGCAGCTAAACGAAATATATAACTCGTACATTTAAAAAATAAACAGCCAATCTAATTTTAAAATTAATTTTAAACAATTAACCATAACATTCAAAACATATTACAAAATATAGCATACCCATTGAGCATGCTTCTGCTCCAACCAGTTAAAACTGAAGGCCTGTTTACCAAGAAGGTCTGCCAGTGAAAGAGGTAGCCACCTGAACCTCTCTTGGGAAGGAGGTTCAAAGGTCATAAAACTTGAGCAAGCTTATATGGGGCGATAGAAGTTTTCCTGATAGACTGGACCTAAGCTGTTTAGGGCTTTATAGGTCATAACTAGCACTTTGAATTGTGTCCAGAAACAGTTAAGAAGGCAGTGAAACTGTTTCGGCAAACCAGGTCCAAAGGCAACCCCCACATAGAAAGCATTACAGTAATCCAAACATAAAGTAATCAAAGCATCTGTTACTGTGGCCAGACCTGACATCACCAGGAAGGGATGCAGCTGAACTGTTTTTATTGTGCAAATGAATGTCTGGCCACTACTGAAAATGTCCAGCTTCTTTTTGGTGATGTAAAAGACTCACAAATTCTCTCATTCTTGATGAGGAATGCTTTGACGTATGGAGAATATGGTGCACCATGAAGTTTTTTTTCCCATTTTGAATTCTTTTTCTTAGAAAACAACACTTTTATACAGAAAACTGCTTTTGTGCAGAAAATGTTTGCCTGTGTGCAAGTCATTGAAGAAAAACATTGGGAAGTATTTTTTTTCCCACACACACAAAAATAGAAATAAGAATGTGAAATAACCCTTGTATTCTTATCTGATGAGAAGAATCTTATTTCTTTCATGCAAAAAATTAAAGCAGCAATGATTTATAACCTTACTCTTTATCACCTCTCTCACCAATATCTTGCAACCACAACTTACTTGAACTCCTGGAGAAGTAATTACCATATATACTTGACTATAAGTCAACCTCATGTATAAATCGAGGGCAAATTTTGGGGCCAAAATTATGGATTTTGATCTGACCCATGGATAAGCCGAGGGTAAAACTTAATGGCATGTAACAAAGGATCTAAAGAATGAAGCAAAAGAAAACAATGCCAAGAATTTACATAACTCCAGCAGGCATCACTGTGTGTGATGATCACACTAGAGGATGAATGGATGAGAGAATAGAAAGAGGTCAGCACTTCCAGGACAGATTACGATCTTGCCTTTCACCAGGGGATGGTCTCCTTTTTTTAAAATAGAAGTACAGGACTTACACTGGCCCTTGGATAAATTAATCCAGGTTTTTGGAGTCAATTTTTGACTAAAATTTCTAGAATAATACACAAGTATATACAGTAATAGTAAGAAGAGCCAATGCAAATTCCCTGCAATGCTGGAATGGGAAATGGCTATAAAATCCATACTAGAGGCCATGTGCAACTTGCACACCCTGGATTAAGTCCAGAAGTGTATTTCACTGGTGGATTATGAGGCCTCTACTAGGCTTCCAATAGCTGTACATCTCCTAATATGCATCAGACAGAAGTATGGAAAACTGGGGAAATGGAAAGGAAGGGAGGTCAATGGCACATCTCACCTCAATTTGAAAGTCATGATGAGGTTTTTTTTAATCCACCAGGAAAGCATCAAGATAAAAAAACCATCCCTGGGAATAGTGGGTAAAGCTCAAGGAGAGAAGAGACACACAACAGTTGGCACATTCATCAGTTTCCTTTCAAGCATGAAGGTAAAGGCTCATTTGCCCTTAAACCATGAAATCTGAGAACTACAGGAGCCCGCATTGTGCTACAGCATCCTAGTTTGAACTTTCACTCAGCAAAAAAATCCCCAAGAAAATCCTCTATGTACCCAGTGGAAAGCCAGCCAAGACTGAAGGTTGCTGTTACACTTTTGCAATGACGTTTCATATCATAGTTGTGAGATAAAACCACAGTTACTGTTCACTCAGATTATCTTTTTGAGAAATCAAGATACACTTGTAATCCTTTTTGCTGCAGGCAACGCAAAGGACTTAAAATAATGTATGTGCCAACATTGCACGGTAACCAGGATTTCAAAGACGCTGTCAGTAGTGGCTGTGACAAAGAAAGGAAAACAAAGCAAAGTGGCTATCTTTTTCTAAACTGTACTGTTTACAAGAATGGTAACGCTATGAATCAGAGGTGTACATACTTCCTACAGCATCAAGGAGGTCTCTATCAATGTCCAGATCCATAGTCCTTCAAACCCCTTATTTTCAGCAACTGAGTGCCCCCCAGATGCTTTGGATTGCAACTCCCATCCTCCCAAGCCAACATCAGTTGGAGGGTACCAGATGGAAAAGACTGACTCTTAGAGGAACATCTGTTGTTGCTGTGTGCTTCCAAGTTATTTTTGATTTATGGTGACCCTAAGGTGAACCTGTCTTGGAGTTTTCTTGGTAGGTACCTTCAGAGGGGGTTTGCCGTTGCCATCCTGAGGCTGAGATAATGTATTCACCCAAGGTCAAAAGCTGCCTTTTTGTGCTTGAGTGTGGAATTGAACCCTGATCTCCAGAGTCACAGTCCAACATTCAAACCACTACACCATGCTGATTCTATAGGAACATACCTGGTCCCCTCCATTCCCATTTTACCCTTATGACAATTCAATAAGGTGCGCTAAGTACAGTCTCTGATCCTACAATCACTCATTGAGGGTTGTATTTGACCCAAGGTTTGCCTGGTCTTTCTCATAAAGATCAAGCACTTCTCTGCAAGTTCATGTACTGTATTTTGTTTACAGAGAGCTCCTTTCAGCAGTGGTGGGGAAAGCTAACCTATATGCTGCATTCAGTCTAGTCCTTATTCTATGGTCTTGTCAAGTGAAACCCAAAGTCTTTGCCTCTCAATTTTATTTTTCAAAAAATTAAATTGAAAAGTGGGCAAAAACACCAGAACTGCAACACAAACATGGCACTTTGTTTAAATATAATCTCACCCCCCCCCAAAAAAAAAACTTTTAATATCCCTGAAAAAGAAGATTTTTAGCTCCAATCAAAAGTGTCATCACATCACTTTTAGTCTGGCTGGAGATTTCTGGAAGGGTGTGTAGAAGGAAACTGGGGTCTCGTGTGGTTGCCTATTTTTGCTTTAAAGCAATATAAGGCAAGGCTGCACGCTTTCGCAACAGTAAAGGAATAAACTCCCAAGACCAACCATGGCAGAGAAAGGAGTGTTCATCTTCTGCCACACTTTACACATTTTAGATTGGTAGATGCTATTAGTAATTTTTAAACATAGTATTTCAATGAACAAAATATAACCTGTGCCTGGCCTTGCCTTTTGTAACATTTCTGAGTCTCAGAACACTGGTCCTTCCTGTTTTACAGAAGAAACTGAAACTCAAAGAGCAATTGCCCTAAAGGGAAGGTCAAAGGGGAAAAAAATCGAGGGAAAAAAAAAACAGAACAAAACTCCATCAGCTTTATTTTTTTATGTCAGGCTGCTGATAGAGACAATGGAGAAATGCCCAGTACAAATATTAGTATTCTTAGTAGTTTTTTTCCCCCTTTAGTTCCAGGGCTTATGCAGGACCTCAACTGGAGCCAATGTACAGTATTCTCCTTTTGGGAAATTCCATACATGACAGAGGCTGCATCTGCACTGCAGAAATAATCCAGATTGACACTACTTTAACTGCCATGGCTCAATGCTATCAAATTCTAGGAATTGTAGTTTGTTGTGGCATCAGAGCTTTCTGACAGAGAAGGCTAAATGTCTCACAAAACTACAGGCACTGAATTCCATAGCATTGAGACAAGGCAGTTAAAGTGATGTCAACCTGGATTATTTCTGAAGTGCAGATGCAGCCAGAGACAGACAGAAAGAGAATATGCACACAATCAACATGTGATATCATTTAAACCGTTGTTTCTGTACAAGAACCAGATGGAAGTTGATGGAAATGCCCCCATTTTATAGATCAGCAACTGAATTTGTGACATGTCCAACACATTTATGATTTGAACCAAAGACCTTCAGAATCTGAAGGAACATGTATAAGAAACATGTATAAACGGAACATGTATAAGAAATGGAAAAATGGGGAAATCCCCAAAGAGGAATTCAAACAAATAGCCAGTATGTGTAGGGATAAAGTTAGAAAAGCTAAAGCGCAGAATGAACTCAGCCTGGCTAGAGAGGTTAAGAACAATAAAAAGGGCTTTTTTCGGTATGTCCGCAGTAAAAGGAAGAAGGAGGAAACGGTTGGGCCACTGCGTGCAGAAGATGGCAAAATGCTAACAGGGGACAGAGAAAAGGCGGAATTACTGAACACCTTCTTTGCTTCAGTTTTCTCAGAAAGGGCAAAGGGTGATCAACCTAAGGATAATTCAGCAGAGGACAGAATAGGGGAAGTTCAGCACAGAATAAGTAAAGAGATAGTGCAGGAATACCTGGTTAACCTAAATGAATACAAATCTCCAGGACCAGATGAACTACATCCAAGGGTATTAAAAGAAGTGGCAAATGTAATATCAAAACCATTGGCAATAACCTATGAGAACTTCTGGAGAACAGGAGAAGTCCCAGCAGACTGGAGGAGGGCAAATGTTGTGCCCATCTTCAAAAAGGGGAAAAAAGAGGATCCCAACAATTATCGTCCAGTTAGTCTGACATCAATTCCATGAAAGATTCTGGAACAGATTATTAAACAGAGAGTCTGTGGATATCTAGGAGATAATTCCATCATCACAAAAAGCCAACATGGGTTTCAGAGAAACAAGTCATGCCAAACAAACCTGATCTCTTTTTTTGATAAAATCACCAGCTTGGTAGATGAAGGGAATGCTGTAGACGTAGTATATCTTGATTTCAGTCAGGCCTTTGACAAGGTTCCCCATGACATTCTTGCAAACAAGCTTGCAAAATGTGGACTAGACAAGGTAACCGTTACATGGATTTGTAACTGGTTGACTGGCCGCACCCAAAGGGTGCTCAACAATGGTTCCTTTTCATCCTGGAGAGAAGTGACAGGTGGGGTCCCACAGGGTTCTGTCCTGGGCCCAGTGCTATTCAATATCTTTATTAATGACTTGGATGAAATTATTGAGGGCCTAGTTATCAAATTTGCAGACGAAACCAAATTAGGAGGAGTAGCTAATACCCCAGAGGACAGGATCAAAATTCAAAATGACCGGAATAGACTAGAAAGCTGGGCCAAAGCTAACAAAATGAAATTCAACACAGAGAAATGTAAGGTTCTGCACTTAGGGAGGAAAAATGAAATGCACAGATACAGGATGGGGGATACCTGGCTGAATGAGACCACATGTGAAAAGGATCTAGGAGTCCAAGTAGACCACAAGTTGAACATGAGTCAACAGTGCGATGCAGCAGCTAAAAAGGCCAATGCAATTTTAGGCTGCATCAATAGAAGTATAGTGTCTCGATCAAGGGAAGTACTAGTGCCACTCTATTCTGCTTTGGTCAGGCCCCACTTGGAATACTGTGTCCAGTTCTGGGCACCACAATTCAAAAAGGATGTGGAGAAACTGGAGCAGGCCCAAAGGAGGGCGACTAAAATGGTGAAGGGTCTGGAAACCATGCCCTATGAGGAACGACTTAGGGAGCTGGGAATGTTTAGCCTGGAGAATAGAAGGTCAAGAGGTGATATGATAGCCCTGTTTAAATACTTGAAAGGATGTCACATTGAGGAGGGAACAAGCTTGTTTTCTGTTGCTCCAGAGACTAGAACATGGAACAATGGATGCAAAATGCAGGAAAAGAGATTCCATCTCAACATTATGAGGAACTTCCTGACAGTAAGGGCCGTTCAACAGTGGAACACACTCCCTCGGAGTGTGGTGGAGTCTCCTTCCTTAGAGGTCTTTAAGCAGAGGCTGGATAGCCATCTGTTGGGGATGCTTTGATGGAGAGTTCCTGCATGGCAGGGGGTTGGATTGGATAGCCCTTGTGGTCTCTTCCAACTCTGTGATTCTATGATTCTATGAATCAATTGCAAGCTGTAACTCTAAGCATAATGTACATAGACCTAATATCTACTGAACATCATGGGACCACTGGAGACTGGTAACTTTCATGTCAGCCAGATGCTGACTCTGCTCTGACTTGCAGCAAAGGTGCTCTCAAAGAAGGCTTCCTTTTAATGGGTGGTGATCTGCTTCAGGTTGTCATTTGAGTTTTAAAATAACCCAAATTGCTAATTCTATTTTAATCTGGGGAGAAAATGGTTCAGCACCTTTTAAGTTTAAATTTAGTTTCTTGGGTAATTCCTTTAAAAATCTGACAACAGCTGGGAGCAGATTCACCACCCCAATGAGATGGAAACCACCACTCGCCACTGAATGGAACTTATTTTTTAACAAGTATGAATAAGACAGCACTGGAAACACAGTCTACTCCTTGCTACTGTTGTGTGCCTTCAGGTTGTTTCCAACATATGTTGACCTAAAGCAACTATATCATGAGGTTTTCTGGGGCTGAGAGAGTGACTCACCCAAGGTACCCAGTGGGTTTCCATGGCTGAGTGCTGAACTGGACTCTAATCTCCAGAGTTGTCATCCAGCACTCAAACCACTATACCACTCTGGATCTCTATGCCAATATGTACAGTAAACAAACTATTTTCTTAGTGTCCTCAATAACTGTGGGAAAAGGCCCCTTCCACACTACACAGATATAGTAGTACGATTCCACTTTAACTGCTATGTCTACATTCTGTGGAATCCCAGGATTTGTCGTTCGCTCAGAGGAAGAGTAAGTCACAAATTCCAAAGACTTGTCACCCGAGGATTCTTTTCACTAGAGTTTCTTGACACTAGTAAAACAGGTTTTTAAAACAATTTTCTTAATATTTTCAAATATTCTTTCCATTCCTAGCGGATGTCATTGTCTTGTTGCCAAGGGAAGAAGATTGCACTGCCGAGCCCAACTACATCTTGGCCCATACTTTTGTGGTCCTTATGTGCTTCACGTCGTTTCTGACTTATGGCCATCCTCTCATGGCATTTAATTGGCAAGAGTCATTCAGAGAAGGTTTGCCATTGCCTTCCCCTGAGGCTGAGAGTGTGTGACTTGCCCAAGGTCCCTTAGAAGTTTTCATTGCCAAGCTGGGAATTGAACTCTGGTTTCCAAAGTTATAGTCCAATATGGAGTCAAAGGTTTTCATGGCTGGCATCCATAGATTTGGGGGGGGGGGTTTGGGCTATGCGGCCATGTTCTAGAAGAGTTCCTTTCTGATGTTTTTCCAGCATCTGTGGCTGGCATCTTCAGAGAATGTTTGCCTGGAAAAGGATTGGATATATATATCCTGTATATATTTTTCCAGAAGACATCACAGCCCTATTCGGACATTGCCTCACTACAAGCTATTTCCAGTGGGATAATGGATTCTACGAGCAGAGAGATGGGGTAGCAATGGGAAGCCCTCTGAGCCCTGTGATAGCAAACTTTTACATGGAACACTTTGAAAAACAATCCCTGGAAACAGCACCGCAAAAGCCCACAACATGGTTCTGATATGTGGACAACACTTTCATCATTTTTAGCCATGGAGAAGAAGATCTGGCTGTATTTCTGAACCATTTGAACAACATCCACTCTAACATCCAATTCACAATTGAAAAAGAAAAGGAAGGACCACTACCATTTTGGGATGTCCTAGTCACCTGCAAACCAAACCAATGTTTTGGCCACACAGTATACAGAAAACCTACACATACAGACAGATACCTGCACAAGAACTCCAACCGCCACCCAGGACAAAAAAGAAGCACAATAAAAACACTGGTAGACCAGGCAAAATGGATCTGTGAACCTCATTTCTTGGAAGATGAACTGAAGCACCTAGACTGGGCTCTATAGGCCAATGGTTACTACAATGGTTAAGACATCAGAAGGGCTACCAGACCCAGAAAAATCCAGAGGAGGGAAGACAAACAACCACCCAAAGAGAAGGTATTTTTACTATACATCAAAGGAGTCACAGACATAATAGGGAAACTGGTGAGGAAACACAACCTTCAAATGGTTTACAAACCGATGAAGAAAATCCAGCACATGCTTCACTCAGCCAAGGACAAGAGAGAGCCTTTCACAGCCGCAAGAGTCTACTGCATTCCATGCAGCTGTGGACAGGTCTACATAGGGACCACCAAATGCAGTGTGTAGACAAGAATCAAGGAACATGACAGACACTGCAGACTGGGTCAACTGGAAAAATCAGCAGTAGCAGAACATGCTATAAACCATACTGGGCATAAAATGCTGTTTGAAAGCACTGAAATTCTGGACCATGCAAACATTCTACCATGTCAGAATGCACAGGGAAGCCATTGAAATCCATAAACATCTGGACAATTTCAACAGGAAAGAGGAATCCCTGAGGGTAAACAAGGCTTAGCTACCAGTCCTGAAGAACAGCAAGGTTTAGACTCAGCCAATGCAGGGGATTCCCAGCAGACAATGATAACTAATTAGCAGGTATTAATCCTCTTTTGCACATCCTCCCACCCTGAGTACTGCCATTAGCAACAGAACAATACATTTGCAAATCACTTCTCCTTTCCCAGGGTCACACAGGATAAATATATCCAATCCTTTTCTATGCAAACATTCTCTGAAGATGCCAGCCACAGATGCTGGCAAAATGTCAGAAAGGAACTCTTCTAGAACATGGCCACACAGCCCGAAAACCCCACCAAAAAATCATAGTCCAACACTCAAATCACTATGCCATGCTGGGCCTATCCTGCACCACCGATGAAACACAGGCATAACAAATTGGCTGCTATGATGGGAACATGGTGCACTCCATGGGATATGCCTCAAAATCATCTAGAATCTTAGAGTTGGAAGAGACCACAAGGCCCATCCAGTCCAACCCCCTGCCATGCAGGAACTCCCAATCAAAGCATCCCCGACAGATGGCCATCCAGCCTCTGCTTAAAGACCTCTAAGGACGGAGACTCCACTATACTCCGAGGGAGTGTGTTCCACTGTCAAACAGCCCTTACTGTCAGGAAGTTCTTCCTAATGTTGAGGTGGAATCTCTTTTCCTGCAGTTTGCATCCATTGTTCCATGTTCTAGTCTCAGGAGCAGCAGAAAACAAGCTTGCTCCCTCCTCAATATGACATCCCTTCAAATATTTAAACAGGGCTATCATATCACCCCTTAACCTTCTTTTCTCCATACTAAACATCCCCAGTTCCCTAAGGCACTCCTCATAGGGCATGGTTTCCAGACCCTTCACCACCTTAGTTGCCCTCCTTTGGACACGCTCCAGTTTCTCCACATCTTTTTCAATTGTGGATACACTGAATCCAGCACACTGGCTTGCAGAAATCTTCCACTCAGTATCCTGAGATCAGTGCACAAATGAGAAGCTCTGCTTAAACTGTGCAGTCAAGATTCATGAATGTGACTGTTTTTGAGACCAAAATAAAACCACTCACCTTCGTTCTTCCACTTTAAATACTTTATTAAATTGTAAAGCACAACGTCAAGCAAAACTAACAATAATCCTTTCCCCCATCTGCAATTAATTCTGCAACAACAAGTGAAAAGAATGGCATAAAATTAATTATTGTCCAGACCTCCCACTATAACATAAAATAGAAAATTATAGTTTAAAGAGCCCATAAGATTGAAGTCCAATTTATCCAAATTAGAACTCCTATTTCAAACTGCATATATTTTTGCCATTCTACCCTATACCCTGTTTCCCCTAAAATAAGACATCCCCAAAAAATAAGTCCTAGTAGAGGTTTTGCTGAATTGCTAAATATAAGGCCTCTCCTGAAAGTAAGACTTAGCAAAGTTTTTTTGAGTGTGTATATACACACAGGATATAATAAATATTAAATTTTTTTTGTTCAACAATAAATGTGAATTCTTCTTCATGGAAAAATAAGACATCCCCTGAAAATAAGACCTAGCGCATCTTTGGGAGCAAAAATTAATATAAGACACTGTCTTATTTTCAGGGAAACATGGTACTTATCTGAATAACTAGTACCTGTGTTTTCATCATTAACATGTTGAATATATGGATACCAATTTAAATAAAATGCACTTGGTTAAACTTTCCTTTTACTCAATGAGATATTATGGCACAATTTTTCCATAATAGGTATAAATTATGCATTTGTTGTTGATGTTGTTGTGCGCATTCAAGTAATTTCCAAACCTATCACAGGATTTTTTGGGACTGAGAGCGTATGACTCACACAAGTTACCCAGTATGTTTACAAGGTCAAGCAGGAAATTGAACTCTGGTTTCCTCTCCAGTGTCCTAGGCCAATGCTCAAACTGCTGCAGCACATTGGTTCACTTTTTATATCATACAGATAATAAATATTTTTTCCATCTTTCACCTATTATCAATTGATCTGATCCAATGCAAAAATACTGCAGGACTGTTATTATTATTTTTTTTTAAGATCGACTGGTAGTAGGCATAGCTTACGGTCTTTTACCTTCACATCTTCAGGAAAAGGAAATACTTGAATATTTAAATCTGGGATTTAAGTATTAGAACCACACCTCTTAGAACCACATCCCTTCAAAAATGTCCTTTAATTCTGGAGATCTGGAGTGGTGTTCTATATCATGGGTGTAATAATTTTAGTGAGTTTTCCAGAATGTGGGCTGATACTGATCAAAATGGTTATTAGGACCAAATTTTGGCCCAGATTCAGTGTGGCATAGCTTCCTACAAGTCTCATTGTGAGATAATTTTAAGCCCACATTATTCCACCTTGATAAAAGACTTCAAAGTAATCCATCATTAAAAGATGACCAAATTACAGGTTTACATTTACATAGACGTTAAAATGCTTTGCAAAATATAACAGACTGTATTAGTAGACCAAGTCTTTCCTGGAACAGCCGTTTTGCTTCCACACCAAAAGCATGGTCAGAGTTTAAATGTAATGAAAGGAAAGGCAGCAAATTCTTCCACAAGTATCAAACAACCTCAGTTGCTGTTCAAATCCAGTTCTGCCCTCATCTTGCAACCCAGGAGCAAAATATGGCCCCCACACCTATTTTTCTGGCCCTTGAGCTCTGGGAACTGCCTGGGTCACCAAAGGGGTGGATTGCCTTTTGTGGGAGCTGCCAGGACTAGTTGTAATTCACCTTTTAAATAGGTTGTGGGTTTGTTCTGAACTGTTTTAACATTCAAACCAAATCATTTTTTAAACCAGCACTTCTGGGTTTGTTTTCTGGTTTGCTATTTTTGGCAGTCCTTGGGGACTGTAGAGGGACTGGGTCAGAAAATTGGCTCCCCAAGCCGTACATTTTAGATTTTAGATTGTATGCTGCAGGCAGGTTTTATCTGTATTTTGGTTGATGACTTCATAAAGCGCCATATAAGCTTAAAGTGCTATATAAATAAACTTTAATAAGTTTATTTAATAAGTTTACTCAGTTTAATAAGTGGGCATCACCATGGTGAGCCAGAGTCTACCAAGATCCCTTCCTCTATCATTGGGCTATTTGGAAGTGGAACACGCTGCCTCAGAGAGTGATGGAGACTCCTCCTTTGGAGGTTGGATGGTCAACTGTCAAGAGTGCTTTGGTTGTGCATTCCTGCATGCCTCCTGTGGTCTCTTCCAACTCTAGGATCCTATCTCTGTTCCCATTATTTTTACCAACAGTGTTTGTGACACAGATAGGAAACTATTGGCCCTCCAAATATTTTAGACTACATCTTCCATGTGTAGCATTCAATACAGCCAATGGCAAGGTATTGTGGAAGTTGCATTCTAAAACATTTGAAGAGACATGGATTCCCACTCCCTGGTTTATGACAATTAGGACTTTTTTCCTACAGTTCCCACTAGAATGTTGTTTTTGTAAAAAATAAACAAAACAAAGAACTATATACAGAGGATTTTTTTTATTGATTCTAGTTTAGTTAACGTGCCAGGTTGTTCAGTTTCTTTTTCTGTGCCCTTCCTCTTTTCTGGTATAAATCCATCAATTACAGTACTTTTAGTGCTGTTATTTTGAGCAGTTGCATATGCTATTTGACAAGTTTTGGATACAAGTTATCACTCTTCTGCATTTGGAAGTGTAATTTGTCCCCCCCCCCCCTCGACAATGCTGATCAGAGACTGCAATAAAGATTAACTGGCTCATTGACTGATTATGTGTGTATATATGTGTATGTGTGTGTGGAGAGAGAGAAAGGGCTGAGATTTTAAGGTACAAATCCAGTGCCTGATGAGACTGACATTTCCAAAGATTCTTTGGTATTCCTGCTGCCCTCCCCACTGAGTTGCAAACCATTCGCCAATATGAAAAAGGTAGAGCAACCTAACAAGTTTAGTCTTGCATCAGCTAACTCTGTATCGATGGAAAGCGCTTATCTTTAAGCAGGTAGCAGATGCTAACTTTTCCACATAGGCTGGCTTCCTGCTGTGAAGGTTAACCCTCACTTTGTTAGAAACTGTTAAACTTCTACCTTCTGGACATCTGGAAAAAGAGCATGGGTTCATCAGGACTCCCACCGCAAATATGTGTGGGCCAAACATACTCTTATCACTATGCAACTAAGACAAAATTCAGTCTTGCCATGGAAAATCTGCCTGATCACTGAAGAAATCTGGGGATCTTTAGAACCCACATTTTGAGGGGAAAACCTAGCTGTTTTGTTACTTCTGACAGTTGCAAAATATAAAGTGAGACTTTTAGTTCATCTAGCACAATACTGTTGTCAACACTGACTGGCAGCAACCCTCCAGCTTCCTTCCTTGCCCTATGTGGAGTTGTGGGGAACTCAAACATGGAGTTTCTGCAAAACAAGATGTACGTACTCTGCCACTGACAGTCCCACCAAACCATGAGGAATAATGCAGCCAGGCAGTTGTAAACTCTGAAATTTCTATACTCCCCCCTCCACTGTTTCAGTGTTTGCGGGCACAGCTTCAAGCCCTTCTGTTCTGGGTACCTTCTTGTTCCTTCAGCTGAACAGCAGCCTGTGCTTCTGCTCCAAAAGCACCACCAGTCTCCAGATGCTGCTGCTGCTATTATCATTATTATTTCTATCCTGACTTTTTCCCAGATTGGAAATAAAAGCAGCTTACAGTGATACTTTGTTTAAAATCTTCAAAATATAAAAGTTTAAACACAATTAAACAATAAGACAAAATCAGATACAATGAAACTTCCAGCAGAATATGAAAATGATTCTGCTTGGGGTGTTAATATGTCTTCCAGAATCTCCCAAACAACAGAATTCTGGAAACTATACTGCAAACAAATAGTAATAATACATTTTCCAAGATCTAGTCTGTTCCTAAATTTCCTGTGCTACGTGCCAGTATATTGTCCCCTCATTCATGATATAGCAGTCTCTCCCCACCCTTTCTGGAAAAATGTGATAAAATCCTTTCCAACCTATTTCACCTTGAGGGTCTTTCCCAAATGCTTACACTTAAAAACTAAGTATTAAAGCAGAATAATTCAGGAGGAGCTTCCTGAAATATTTGCATGGTGAATCGAACAATCTTAACCCAGACTTGGGTTTCTCTAACAACTTTTTCCTTTAATGCTCTCTTTCAGCTACAAGACATTTTAAATTAGAAGTATAATTACTTATTAGAATCCCCAATCCCAGTGTAGATGGCATAGCTAATACATTTGTCAGTGCTCTTGTGTGTTAGATAGCTGTCCATGAACCAGACCTCCACCAGCTGAAGCTTCCACCACATCATATCACCACCAGCCATATAAACTTCACTGGTTAAATTCCTGCCCACCAGAAGCCATTAAAGGTACAGGCATATTGGGAGAAAAGAGCTGGCAATCATAGCCCTACAGCAAATCAATGAATTCATCTAATGAACATGAAATCCTGCACATGTCAACTTAGAAGTATACTCCTTTGAATGTAATGGGCTTACTTCCAAGTGAGTGTGTATCAGAAGCTTTGAAGTTGTACTTTTTGGGAGGTATTCATTTATTTATTTCAGGGATTGACATCCCACCTTTGTCCCACAATGAGATTCATTTATAGAGCTGTGTGGCCAGCTTTTCTAGTCCAGTGTGCTTGTTTCTTATTCTTACCAGAATCTAATGACTAGAAGGTCATGTGCTTACAAGGTCATACGATCATAAAGTCACCTTATGACTGCTCTCTCATGACCGGTGCCATGTAGTCTGACCCACTTGTCTGTTCAAACCTTGAACCATTCTCTGTACAAAGGTCTAACTCAGACCAGACCTGGTGGTGCAGATTCTTCTCAAGAGGAACCTCAATGGGTGCTACTAATGCATCAGTTTAACTGCAGTAACCACTGCAAGAGGGATTTTTAACTTTTACTGGGGCAACGACTTTTTTCAAGTCCAACCTTTTCATCAAGACATCCCAAGATGAAGGGCAAGATGGTGTATACAAAAATTGCCTGAACCAGAATTTAAATTGTGCTTTAACACAGTTGAGGAGACAATGGGGCCTTCCCCTAAATGAGAGCACCACCTATCTCAGATGGTACAGGGCAGGCAGGTGGTGCCTATACCTATAATTGTGTCCATGGCATAGTGGTTTGAGTGTTAGATTATAACTCTGGAGACCAGGCTTTGAGTCCCAGTGTGGCCATGAAACCCACTGGGTGACACTCATTCAGCCTCAGATGATGGCAATGGCAAACCCATTCTGAAGATACTTGTCAAGAAAACCCCATGGCCTTAGGGTCACCATAAGTTGGAAATGACTTGAAGGCACACAACAACAACAACAACAGCTTTTTGAGAGATGTCCAGGGTCCTTTTGGGTTTCTGTTGTCCCTCCACATACTTCAGCACCAGTCACCAGGGGTGGCTGCTTCACTTTTTCTAGAGATAAGCCTCTCTCCTAAGTATTTCTGCTGCAACATTTTGTATAGGAATAGCCAACTCCTATATGGAGTGGGAAGGAGAAAGAAGACAACTGGTGCCAGGCCTAGAAGTACATTAAGGGTATACAACTTAACTCCCTCAGGCCTTTGACTATTAAATAAGCCATTGCAGATGCTTTGCTGAATTTTATTATTACATTTTAATTGCTTTTAAACTGTTTTAAATTAATTGATTTTTTTACTATGATGGTTTGTTTAACATTTAAAATTTTTATACTGTCTACTGTTTTAGCTGTATTTTTAGTTTTAACATGGAGAGCCAGTGTGGTTTGATCATTGGGCTACGACTCTGGAGACCAGGGCTTGAAATGTTGCTCAGCCATGAAAATTCACTGGATGACCTTGGCCAAGTCACACTCTCTCAGCATCAGAGGAAGGGAGGAAACACCTACTCTGAACAATCTTGCCAAGAAAAACCCATCACATATTCAGCTTTGGGTTGCCAGGAGTCAGAAATGACTTGAAGGCACACAACAACATTTAACTTACATCATGAACCTCCTGAATATATATTTAATTAATGAATGAAATAAATAGGTGTTCAGGGTCCATATCAAAGCTAGTAATAAGAGCTCCCCAATTACGAAATGCAAATACTCTGTACGTGTCACTACAGACACTCAAAGCACAACACACAAATATCAGACAGACACACAAAAAAGTGTGGGATTTCTGTTTCCTCAAATAATCTCTCTTGCCCTTATAAGTGAGAATAGAGGGCAACCTTTTAACCTCGGCTTATTCAGAATTTGATGGGATCATTTTTGGCCCTCATCATCTCTGTTCTAGAACACTGTGATTCACCAGTGGGTCCCAGGTAAGTAGTTCAGATTTGTTACAATCTGAACATAAATCATAAAGCAAAAATAACAACATCTGCCACAATTAAAAGCATAATTCTGTGCTGTCCCTCAGAATCAAGTCTCACTACATGCCACAGGGTTTATGCCTATGTAAATCTCTTTGTTGAACTGAAACATTTGAAAACTACATGAGTTGAGCTTCTCATAAGACTAGAGTGGTCAGTGATGAAGGGAGCCCTTTCAGTTTCAGGATACAGTGGGTAGGGGGCAAGGGTACCCTGTGGGCCTAAATATCCTAAGGGTACCAGATCCCATCTGACCATGGAAGCTAAGCAGAGTCATCCCAGGATAGTACTTGGATGGAAGACTGTCAATGAATACCAGTTGCTGCAGGAAGGTAAAGGCAAACCACCTTTTGTCTTCCTTGCCTAAGAAAACCCTATGAAATTGATGGGGTCACTGTAGGTCAACAAACAATATGAATGCACATAAACACACACACACAGTTCACTACTTTTGTCAAAATATCTAATGTTGTTACATGTAATTAATTCATCACAACCTCCATTTATTACAACACATGCGAACTGCAGTTGCCTAATTGAAAAACAGACTAGAGAGTGATATGATTTGAAACAGACATCCGCTGGTAAGCCAGACCAAAGTTTATGTAGTAAAATAAAACCACACAACAGGATCTAAACCGTCAAGCACTTTAAAGGCACTTAACGTGTGATAGAGTCACCATAAGTTGAAAAGTACTTGAAGGTACACAACAACAACAACAACAACAACGTTATTTGGTCAAAAATTGTGAGGAATATTCCTGACATAAAGCTTGAAGTTTGTAACTCCAGTTAGTAACAATGCATTATAGGTATACTTATGCTTCCTAGGTTAGCAATACTGTGTGTTTTCTGACAGATTATTCATTAACTAATTTTATTTATTTTAACAATTCATTACCTTTATGCAAGTCCTGTTACTGTACTTGATTTTAACTTGCTGGGGTCCAAGGAATAATACAACAGATGTTCTTTTGCTACTGCTATTTGGCTGCACTTGTGTATTATGCTAATGCACAACAGGCCAATTGCTACACAGATCCCTGTCTGTATCTCAACAGACACTGACTTTTGTGGTGTACATGCAGTTTTATTCCCACTCTGGACAAGCAAAGTTTGGTACCATTTCAAAAGTTGCTAAACCTGATAACCAGTCAAAAGTGGGTTGATTGTCATGGGGCCACCACAGTATGAGTTTGGGGCAAAAGTGCCTTAAACATGGCAAGGGCATTCTCTGAAGATGCCAGGCAGAGATGCTGGTGAAACTTCAGAAACAAACTCTTCTAGAACATGGCCACATAGCCCAAAAAACCCACAAAAAATTACGGATGCTGACCTTGAAAGCTTTTGACTTCACATGGCAAGGGTGACTTGCCAGATTCTGAAATGAATGAACACACTACCATTCAAAAGTGTATAGCCCCCCCACCCCCACGCTATAAGATCACTAAATCTTGTAACTAAAACAACCTACTTGTCCACTTGGACCAGAGTGACTTCAAGTCACCATACCCTACCTTATCTTTAGCTAAAAGTGGGTTACTTTAAGGTGGGGCACTCTCATGGCACAATCATCTCACTTTTATTTTTTGTTTACATTTTAAGAGAGCAGGCCAAAAATAATGGGAAAATGATGGACAGGCTCAGTGACAGAAAAGGTAGAGACAAAGGTTGAATCCTTATGTGGTTTGGATTTTTTGGAATATTTGCATATACATCATGAGATACAGTTGGTCCTCCATATCCAAGGATCCTTTATCTATGGATTCAACCATCCACAATTTGAAAATAGTCAAAAACATATACATTCCCAAAAGCAAACCTTGATTTTGCCATTTTATATAAGGGTCACCATTTTACTATACCACTGTTTATAATCAGACTTGAACATTTATGGATTTTGATATTCGGGGGGGGGGGGGGGCTCCTTGACCCAAACTTCAGTGAATGCCAATCAGAGGAAGTAGGCCCACTATATCTTGGAGATGGGACCCAAGTTGAAACATGAAACTAATTTATGTTATACACCTTATGAACACAGCTTAAAGATAACCAGTCACACAATATCTTTTAATAATTTTACGCATGAAACAAAAATTGTCTACACTGAACCATCAGAAAGTGAAAGTATCACTATTTCAGCTTTCCATGTAGACCATTTTGGAATACTTCAGATATCCAGATAAAGAAGACTCAACCTGCATTTGCTATTAAACAGAGGCTAGATGGCCATCTGTCGGGGATGCTTTGATCTGAGAGTTCCTGCACGGTAGGGGGTTGGACTGGATGGCCCTTGGGGTCTCTTCCAACTCTATGATTCTATGATTGCAAAGAGATCAAAAAAGTGAATGTCAGGGCATCCCAGACAACATTTCAGTTATGGGGGGAAGGGGGTTCATGAAATCTACAAGCCCTTTTGTTGTTGCTGTTGTTGTTCTGTGCCATTTTTACTTATGACGACCCTAAGGTGAACCTATCATATAGTTTACTTTGCAAGATTTGTTCAGAGAAGGTTTGCCATTGCCTTCCCTTGAGACTGAGAGAGAGTGACTTGCCGAAGGTCATTCAGTGGGGTTCATGGCTGAGTGGGAAACTGAACCCTGGTCTCTAGAATTCTAGTTCAACGGTCAAACCACACTGGTTCTGCTTGTAACCAAATCATGAACTCTGCAGCATTTCTAGAAGTAGTAGTTACTGGAGACAACACAAGAGGTGACCAATTCCCCACCCCTAAATACGCTCCCAGACCCACATTTAAGGAGGGAGGATCAACACACACAACTCCAGCAGTATGGCTTAGTGGTCTCTTAGCAGTATGACTTAATGGACACGGCATCACAAGTAAGACCTTCCCCAGAGGGATCCTGAGAGCCATCCCATCTCCAGGAATTAGCTGTGTTAGTCTGGGGAATCAGTGTGCAAAGGGGTTTAGTTGTACTTTGGAGACTAACTGAAAGGAAGCAATCTGGCAGCTTGTGCTTTGGTAGATTTGAGCCCACTTCCTCAGATGTATGGGGTGGAATGGAGGGTCCAGAGGATTCCCCCCTCCCACACATATCCACCCCATGCACCTGAGGAAGTTGGCTCAAGTCTACCAAAGCTGCTGGAGTAGTATGTGGTTGATCCCCCCCTTAAATGCAGGTCTAGGAGCATTTTTGGGAAATTGGTCACCTCTTGTGTTGTCTCCAGTAAGTACTACTAGAAATGCTCCAGAGTTCATGATTTGGTTAAAAATCCCAAATCCATCTGAGATCCACCTCATACATCTGAGCAAGTAGGCTCCAGTCACCAAAACTCCTGCTCCCACAATTCTCTCTTTAGTCTCCAAGGTGTTCCAAAATCCCTCCAAGAGCCACCTCTGGATCATACATCTGAGCAAGGAGGCTCTAGTCTACCAAAGCTCCAGCTTCCAGAGTTCTTCTTTTGGCATCCAAGCTGCTCTTCAAAAATCCCTCCAAGATCTACCCCATGCATCTGAGGACGTAGGCTCCAGTGTATCAAAGCTCCTGCTCCCAAACTTCTCCCTTTAGTCTTCAAGGTGCGCCTCCAAAATCCCTCCAAGATCCACCTCATACATTTGAGGAAGTAGGCTCCAGTCTACTAAAGGTCTAGCTTCCAGAGTTCTTCTTTGACATCCAAGGTGCTCCTCCAAAATCCCTCCAAGGTCCACCCCATACATCTGGGCAAGTAGTCTCCATTCTACCAAAGCTCCTGCTTCAAGATTCTCCCTCTTTAGTCTACAAGATGCACCTCCAAGATCCACCCTAGACATCTGAGCAAGTGGGCTCCCGTCTACCAAAGGTCTAGCTTCCAGAGTTCTTCCTTTAGCATCCAAGGTGCTCCTCAAAAACCCCTCCAAGATCCACCTCATGCATCTGAGGAGGTAGGCTCCGGTCTACCAAACACCTGCTCCTAGAGTTCTCCCTTTAGCCTCCAAGGTGCTCCTCCAAAATCCCTCCAAGATGAATCTGAGCAAGCAGGCTCCAGTCTACTACCAAAAGTCTAGCTTCCAGAGTCCTTCCTTTAGCATCCAGGGGTGCTCCTCCATGATTCCCCCATGCATCTGTGGAGGTAGGCTCCAGTTTACCAAAGCTCCTGCTCCTGCCACAATTCTCCCTTTAACCTCCAAGATGCTCCTCCAAAATCCACCCCATGCATCTGAGAGGGAAGCCTCCAGTCTACCAAAGGTCTCCTTTCCAGAGTTCTTCCTTTAGCCTTCCAGGTGCTCCTCCAAGACCCACCAAAGACATCTGAGCAAGTGAAGTCTACCAAAGTTCCTGAGTTCTCCTTTCCAGGCAGCCTCCCAGGTGCTCCTCCAAACCCCCTCTGGACTCTGAGGTCCAAGAAAACCTCCCCCAGGTTGCCCAAAGCCCAGGCCCCCTAACTCCCCCTTGCCCCTAGGGAAGACCCTGGCCCAGCAGCCCCCCTCTTGGCTCTTTCCAGGGGCAACTGCTTCTCCCTCTGCTTTCCTTCCAGCCCCCCCCCCTTCCAAGGGAAGGTCTCCCTTTCTCCAGAGGAGGGGAAGCCACAGCAACCTTGAGTCCCCTCCCCACCAGCCTTGCAGGGCTCCAGAGGAGAAAGAAGACCCCTTACCTCTCCCCTGGAGGCACTCTGTGACTCTGAGCAGCAGCAGCAGAGAGGGATGGACTGACTGGCAGCCAGAGGCTGAGTGGGGAGGAGGAGCCAAGGAGGAGGGAGGGGAGGGGAGGAGGAGGAGGGAGGGGCTCCCAGCCTCACCTGCCCCTCCCTCCCAGGCCTCACCTGGGAGGACTGAGCCACCTCCAGGGAGCATAGGTGGACCTCCCTGCCTGCCTGCCCCGCCGGGTCCTAAAGCCCCCTTCTCTCCTCTCCCCAGGGGTCCTTCTCCCACTGCAAAGGGCAAGAGAGAATGAACACAATCAAGAGACACACTGCAGACTGGGCCAGCCAGAATCCTCAGCAGTGGCAGAACCCTTTCTGAACCATCTTGGGCACAACAAGTGGTGCTGTTTTTTGGAAACCCTGGACCATGCCAACAACAACCAGGTCAGGAAAGCCACTGAAATCTTAAACAACTTCAACCCAGAAAGTTAGTAAAGTTTGGCTCCCAGTCCTGGAAAACACCAAGATTAAGACCCAGGACATGCAAATGAAAACAGGGTTTCTTAGAATCGTAGCATCATAGAGTAGGAAGAGACTCCCCAAGGGTCATCCAGTCCAACCCCATTCTGCCATGCAGGAACTCACAATCAAAGCATTCCAGACAAATGGCCATCCAGCCTCAGTTGAAAGACCTCCAAGGAAGGAGACTTCACCACTCTCCAGGAAGGAGTGTGTCCCACTGTGGAACAGCTCTTGCTGTCAGGAAGTTCCTCCTAATTGTCAAGGTGGAATCTCTTTTCCTGGAATTTGCATCCATTGTTCCATGTTCTCGTCTCTGGAGCAGCAGAAAACAAGCTTGCTCCCTCCTCAATGGGATGCCCCTTCAGGTGTCACACTGAGGATGGAGGAAGCTTGTTTGTCAGGGGTTTTGCCAGCAGACAGGATGTCTAATTAAACAGACACAAGTCCTCTTTGCATAACCTCCCAGCCTGAGGCCTTGCCATCAACAACAGAACAATGCACAGATTAACATGGAAACCACACCTCCCTACCCAGAGTCACAATATAATACACACACCACTTTCTTCCATGCCAGCATTCTCTGAAACTGCCAGGCACAGCTGCTGGCAAAATGTCAGAAACAAAGTCTTATAGAATGTGGCCACAACACCCTCCCCCCACAAAAAAAACCCTATAGAAATGGAGGAGTTTCGTTGCTGTTGTATGCCTTCCAGTCATTTTTAACCTATGGCAACCCTGAGGGGTTTTCTTGCCAAGTTTCTTCAGAGGGCTTTGCCCTTGCCATCCTTTGAGGCTAAGAGAGTGTGACTTGCCCAGTGGATTTCATGCCCAAGCCAGGATTTGGAGCATATGAGTTTCTCACACATCCAAAAATGGGATTTAAAGTAGGGGGGAAACCCTCAAAAGCAGATTTATTATCTGACAAAGGCTGGGTTAACCCAACATTAACCCGGACAGAAAGTAGAAAAGACACGCAAAAGTGCAATTGATTTTCAGATAATGTCACTGTCAAGGTGCATTAATGCGACATTAACCCAGGCTAGAAAGTTGACAAAACGCAATTCTTTTTACTTCTGGGAAATCCTGAAAGTAAAAAAAATATATTAAAAATCACATTTTGTCGACTTTCTAGCCGGTTTAATGTCACGTTAACCCTGATGTGTCTGAAAATCAATTGCACTTTTGTGTGTCTTCTTGGGTTTTTTTGGGGGGGGGGATTAAATCCCATTTGAAATCCCGTTTCTGCACAGGATGCCTCCCGTGTGATAAACTCCATAGTCTCCAGAATCATAGTCCAATAGTCAAAACTCTACAACACCTTGAATTCCCCGCCTTCTTCTCAGTCTATCTGCATTGCATCTGGTTTATTTACTGCTGAAACCACTAGTTGAAGACACACTGCAACAAGAAGCATAATATAGTATAATACAACAGAATTGTTGTACACTCGTCCTTCCACATCTGCAGCTTTGACTTTAGCAGATTTGATTATTCATGGATTTTACTCATGTTCTGTCTAGGAATATCTAGGTCCTCCAGCACAACTCTATGGTGAACTTTAACCAAAAGTGGCACGGAAGGACCTAGAGATTCCTAGAAAGAATACTAGGCATTTGTAGCATCTCCAGCACAATTTTATGGTCAATGTCTGACAGATGTTGGCTGCAAACTTGCACTGGAGGAACTAGAAATTCCTAGAGAGGTGTTCTCTCAGGTAAAAACATAGCATCTCTGTTATTTGTGGGTTTTCCACATTCATGGGGGTCCTGTGCCCCTAGTTGCAGCAAATATGGAGCGACAAGTTTATAATACAATAACATAATACAGTATAGGTATGATACCTCTAGCATTCAGTAACTATACTGTAGAGTATTGTATAGTACAGTACTGCATAGGTACTGCATTATGTTTGTTGTATTATACAGCAAGCATAATACAGTATAGGTATAGTACTAGCACTGTATAGTACTTAAATTGTATAGTATTGCATAGTGCAATACTACACAGGTAGTGTATTATGTTTATTGTTGTTGAGTGTCTTGAAGTAGTGGTTTAGCATTGGGCTGCGACTCTGGAGAGCAAGGTTTGATTCCCTGCTTGGCCATGGGACCCACTGGGTGACCTTGGGCAAGTCACATGCTCTCATCCTCAGGGGAAGGCAATAGCAAACCTCCTCTGGACCAATCTTGCCATGAAAACCCCCTGATAGGTTTGCCTTAGGGTTGCATAACTCAAAATCGACTTGAAGGCACACAATACACAAAAAGAATCTAGCACCAGGTTTATTGACAAGATAGGTTCAGAAGGGGTTTGCCCTTGCCTTCCCTTGAGGCTGAGAGTGTGTGTCCTAACTACGAACGAGCAGAAACAGCACTGCAAAGGGATAGAGGGGCTGTGTTCGTCCCTTCTGCTGCTCCGTACCCAGGAAGAAAGCCCAGCAACAGAGCAGCAGGGAAGGATGCACATTTGCCCCCTCCTGCACCAAAGGGTCCCAACCATGTGTCACCCCTCCTCTGGGGTGTCACCCAGTGCGGTCTCTACCCCCGGCACCTTCTCAGTTACGTCACTACTCCAGAGTCATAGTCCAGCACTCAAACCACTACGCCACATTGGCTCTCAATTGTATTATCTATGCAACCATATTTTTCTTATCTTCATTAAAATGCCTTCTTGGCTTGCAATATACTTACAGAAGTCTGAGCAAGACAAATGCTTAAAATTGTACTTTTTAAGCAACAAACCCTTGACTGAATCTACCTTTAAATTATTCCTTTGTGTGGAAATTAAGGGGGAAAGCCTTTCAACATTTACATTGCGTCTTCAAGCAGCCTGCTGCCGGATACATTTGCTGTTCTTTTCCCTTCCAAGAAACGTGCCCTGAGCTCTAGAGGCAAGTTTTGTCTGCTTCTCCTCTTAGGAGAAAGAACTTTGGAAGGATCCATCCTGTCCCCTTATTTGCAGCAAGGACAGGACACCAAGTAGACAAATTCCTCTAAGGGGAACAGCAAATATGCTGTTACCCAATGGCCTTCCTAGTCATACTCAAAAGGGAAGACATTTGGGAATTCTTCCTGGACAGAAGGTTGAATGTGCGACATATGCGGGAAAATGTAGGATATGTCCTGGTCATCCTGCCTCCTCTTGTCCTGTTGCATCCAGTGTTTTTTTTTTTTAAACAATTTAGAAAATATTAACAACACATGAAGATATATACGCAGAGAGATCTTGTAGCACCTTTGAGACTAACTGAAAGAAAGAAATCGGCAGCATGAGCTTTCATAGTCTTCAGTCTACTTCCTCAGATATATGTATTAATTTCAGTTAAATATAACAATAGAATTTGTCGCAACGTGGTCTGGTGGTTTGCGCGCTGGACTATGATTCTGGAGACCAGGGTTTGAATCCTGGCTGGACCATGGAAACCTACTGGGTGACCTTGGACAAGTCACACTCTCTCAGCCTCAGAGGATAGCAATGGCAAACCTCCTCTAAAGATACTTACTAAGAAAACCCTGTGATAGATTTGCTTTGGGACTTGAAGGCACACAACAACAAACAGTAGAACCGAGAGACATAGATATGTTACTTTGGGATATCAGTATGCAAAAGGACCTTGTAGCACCTTTTAGACTGACATTGTGAAAGAGGTTGTAGCATAAGCTTGTGGAGACTTACTTCTCTTCCACCTTGCAGAAATAAAGCAATCTGACACCATGCTAACATCTTTGCTCCATCCTGTGGAATCTTGGGATTTGTAGTTTGGTGAGGTATTTGGTCGTTATTAAGTTCCATATTTACATACAGTGCAATTCTAGGCATCTTTACTCAGAGGGAAGTTCTACTTACTCACACAGCCAGCCTGATGTAGTGATTTGACTGCTAAGCTACAACTCTGGGAGACCAGGGTTTGAATCCTGGCGCAGCCATGAAAATCCACTGGGTGACTCTGGGCAAGTGATACTCTCTTAAGCCTGCGGAGTTTATCACATGAAGGAGATCAGGAATTTATCCTGTGAATATCCTGGAAGAATAATGTAATTATGTGAAACGATTTCACGTGTTGCACAAAACCCACCATTAAAGTGGTCGCAAAGAAGCATTAACATGCATCTTTTTACTTTCAGGATTTCATCGACAATGCATTTCCGCTGTCACTTTATTTGTGCAATTGCATGTGATTATAATTTGCGCAATTATTTGCCATTTTTGCTTTATTTGCAGGATGCTTTAAATGTGCTTTACTCTCTCTTTAATGTTGAAATTAGCCCCAGTGTGATAAACTCCTTAGAAAGAGCCAAAGCCAACCCCTCTGGACAAATCTAGCCAAGAAACATGATAGAGTAGCCTTAGGATAACCATAAGTCAGGAATGACTTGAAGGCACACCAACAACAAGCATGTGTAGAACTGTGCAGCCTCTGTTGGTTAGTTGCAGCACAAGAGGAGTATTACAGTGTTTTATCTAATAATTAATTTAAAAATAAAAGAAGACATTATCAACTCACAAATTGAGGGACAGGGATGTATGATATCTGTCTGTCTGTCTTTTTCTTTAAAATCAAACAAAATAAAAATCCTGCCACCAGAGTCTAGGTATGCCAGAATGAAAGAAAACTGGAGAGGGCTCATTTACTTTTAATGGCTGTGTAGAAGAGTGGATCTCAACAGGTGTTGTTACTTGTCATGCAACCACAAGCAACTTCTGCTGAAATTCCATTGCTATAAAACTATTCAAGGTACAGGAGCTTTCCCTAGTTTTCCTTCTGACAACCCTAGGTTTCACATGCTTTACTTTTTAAAAAATTACATATATATGTGTGTGTGTGTGTGTGTAACCCTGCATATTTTACCAAGCTTTCCTTACAAATGTAGTAGTTTATTTAAAATATTATTTTTAAAAACGTGGTAGTCTTAGTGGGTGAAAGCCATTTTTTTAAAGTAAAACAATCTGCTAAGAATTATATTTCCATAAATTAAATGGAATTTGTTTCTGGGACAGTTGGCTTATGTAGTTCTGAATAAAGAGTAATAGGGGAATGGTCCAATTTTGTCCTTTCAGAAAGAGATGTCAAATTTAAAACAAAACAAAACAAAACAAAATTGGTCTCTGCCTATAAAAGCAGCTAGGTAAACAGAAATTAAACAAACTCTTTTCCTTATAATTTTACCAATGTAAGGAAAAGCTTGATCAAATTAATGAATGTATGCCAGGTCTCTATTATAAAGAGAAAGAAGGTCTATTAAGAATGAATGAAAGAACAAAAGAAAGAAAGAACTCTAAGTACAGAAGCAAGGTTTGTAAAATGCTACCACAGAAAAAGTGCATTATTTTATTTCCACTGCTTTATATTCGATTATATCCTTTTCATAAATACTATGAAAAAATCAATTCATTTTATTTAAATAAATGAATAAATAAGAATAGTAAATCTGATAGTTTAGATCCCCCATTTGCTTTTTAATTAAATTAGCAAACATGTGGAGTTTTTTTTAAAAAAGAAAAACCCAACAAATACTGTATATCATTGCTACTTATGCATTTAAAACTTATATTAGTACAACTTCTTAAATATAAACTAGCATACAGTGGTCCCCCGGGTTACGAATCCCCCGGGGTACGAAAAGTCCAGGACCCGAAAGAGCCGGGGCCGGAAAAAAAACCCGGGTTGCGAAAGGAAAGCGGCGTGAAATTCAAACCGCGCCAAATCCTTTCCTATACTTACAGTGGTCCCCCGGGTTACGAATGTTTTCGGGTTACGAAAGGGGTGCTGGAACGGATTACTTTCGTAACCCGGGGGACCACTGTATTATCAATATGCCTACTTTTCTGTAATATAATTCAAGTGATGCATATGCCACACTTGAGAAAAGAGGAGTGCTGAATTACAGGTGGATTAACTCAAGAAAGCCACAGCCCTGAGTTTCCAAGACCTGAGCAGGGTTGGTGATAACCAGGGGTTTCATTGGAGGTCTCTCATTCATAGGGTCACCATATGTCAATATGCCACACTAAGCAATGATATCAAAGAGGAACCAAAGCTGAGAAACAAGAATGAAAGAGGGAGAGAGAGATCTGAAGCAATTGAAGAGAGTCCCAGCTGCATATAGTCTTCACTAAAGCATTTATGCACAACTGCTAAAAAAATATAAATCAATCCCATTTTTAAAAACAGACCAACCATTATTTGGTTGCCAAACAACATCATTTCCCTAGCCGCTCTCCCATGGAGTAGTTGTTCCCTAGTGTTAAGAATAATTCACTCGGCTAATACAAAGGTTTTGTAGCATCAGGCTGTCTGGGAATCAGAGAGAGAATCAGTGTGAGGCTTTTATAGGCCAATAATATTATTGCTTTTAAAAGAGAAAAACAGAAGAGAAAAAGAAATATCTTTTCCTTCTGTACAAGATATTACTCTTGCTCTCTAAATTTAGCCTCGGCATCGCTAGGTTGGCATGGTAAAAATAAAATGTACTTTTGCTATAACCAAACTATCAGTGAAGGAGGAGGAGGGAAGGGATATTCTTATTTAAGGGATTTTTATCCCATCTTTCTCCCAAAATGTGAGTCAAGGCAGCTTACAATAATTTGAAAAGACAGAACTAAAACATTGATTACACAAGTTAAAAATTAATTAAATATTATTAATATTAAAACGTAAGTTAAAAACACATAGTTGAAACTATAGAATAGTTAGCCTTCTGCAAGACGTGAGCCCTGGGAATTTCCCCATCTTGGATGATTCTTATTTGACAGAAGAAAAGGGGAAGGCTCACACTTTTCCTGTCAGTGGGACATATGACTTGTCTCACATATAGACTTGTGAACTTAGATGTCATCATACATCTCCCCACCCCTCCCATCTGTGAATATTGTCAAAATTTGTGAAGACAAGAATCCCCAACTTATTCTTCCCCTTTTCATTTGCGGCATTATGTGACTTAGTTGGAGTCCTATTTTAAAGTAGATTTCTGTCTTGAGTTTTGATAGAGGACATAAAAATGTCTCATTTCATCCCCTCAAAAGTGCCCAATAATTAGGAACATATGAAAGTTTACCTTTTAACCTGATGGTGAAGATTAGCAAATCTGAGTAGCCTTTTCACTGTACTAGATTCTAGCATATTGGTGTGTGTGCATATTTGTCCACTGCAGTGGTGTGTTCAACATGGTTGTTAAAAGAGGTTTTCAGATAGATCAGCACCTAGAACAAATCAATTGTGCAAATCATTCTGTCTCTTGCATAGAATTTCTGTGGAAAGGAAAAGCAGGGAGAAAACACAGGGATGTTAGAAATACAAAGATAAAATTGCCTGAATTTCCCATAAAAGTGCTATGAATTACTGTACTATGAAAACCTTACCTAGAAATTGTTGTTGTGTGCCTTCAAGCTGTTTCCAGCTTATGGTGACCCTATCACAGGGTTTTCTTGGCAAGATTTATTCAGAGGTTTGCCACTGCTTTCCTTCCCCTGTGGATGAGAGCATGTGACTTGCCCAAGATGACGTAGTGGGTTTCATGGTTGAGCTGGGAATCGAACCCTGGTCTCCAGAGTCACAGTCTAACACACTATCCCATATTGGCTCTCATACCAAGAAATACCCTTAGACAATTTTCTCTCTCTCAGCATTTATGCCATCATTGGCCAATCTGAGACATATTTCAAAGCTTGTAGATTTCAGTGGAACTTACTTCTGATACGTGCGCACTGTCTTGTCATGTAAGACCTTCATGCCAAGAATAATGTGTGAATGGAACTTTGCAAATGGGAGTTGAGAGCGGCAGTTGAGAGTGAACTGTGGAAAAACTGGGAAGGAAAAGAGAAGAGCCCACAGAGATAGCTCCTGAAGGTCAAGAGAATCGGCACTGGACTCCCAAATGGAAGTTTTGGAGATAAGCCCTTTGTGAATGACAGTGTTCCTCTTCTGCACAGCCCTTGCAAATTGTGGTGGGCATTGAGGATGTAAAATTCTGTAAATCTCAGTGATTTAGTAGATTTCTTAAGCAGATACTTTATATATCCTAGATCTGAAGTCTTTGTGTGGTCCATTTTATTATTTCCATATGTCCAGTATGTTTTATTTTAATTTCAACCATAAATATTTATTTCTTTGTATCTGTATTTTATTCATTTTAAAATTATCTCAGAAAGATTTTACACTGACCAGCTGGTTTAACTGAAAAGGAATCTAACCTGATTTTTTGATATGAAGTGACGGGAGCATGTTCATCAGGTTATATATGCTATATTTTAAAAAGAAGTAATTCCCACTGAATTAAGTAGTACTTGTTCCCTAGAAATCTTAGTGGCACAAACACAGCGATATGTAAAACTTTTTTGTGTGTACTCAAAAACACAGTATCTCAAGCATCCTTAAGGAATATTTACAGTATAATCCTTGATATTTTTACTGAGAAGTAAGCCACACTGAGTTCAATGGGATTTATTGAACAGAGTGGGATGAGAGTTTGACTCTCCTTTTTCAGACTGAAGGTGTTCTATGGCAACCCTAAGGCAAACATACCCCATGGTTTGCTTGGCAAGATTTGTTCAAATGAGGTTTGCTTTTGCTTTCTTCTAAGGCTGAGACAAAGCGATTTGGCCAAGGTCACCCAGTAGGTTTCCATGGCTGAGCAGGGATTTGAACCCTAGCCTCCTAGAGTTTTAGTCCAGCATTCAAACAACTGAAAATCAATTAAAGTAATTGATTTAAAACCAATAGCTAATCCCAACCAGAGTAGTCCGATGGAAGTAATAGGCTTTGAGAAGTCTCCCCATATATGTGTGTGTGTGTGTGTTTACATACATACACACATACATATGCACACATAACATTGATTTAGTGGGTCTAGCCTAGTTGGAATTGGCAATGGAATTTAGGCCAAAAGCTTTTGAAACTATGTATACAAAACCCCTTAATATTATTAGAGTCACCATGATAGATTCTAAGATTATGTTTTCCTGTTTATTCACTGGGTTCAAATCAGCTTATATCTGTGAAAATTAGGATAGGAATATATGATTCCTGAAACAGATGTAACTTCAGAAAAGGCAGATCCTGTGAAAGCAGGCGTTGTAGTAAATGCTTAACTATAGTTTGTCTTTTCTTGGTCCCTTTTTCGCTCCATTGCAGCTCAAATTGTTTTTAAATTAGCTGTCTTGGAACTATCTTCTAAATCTGGAACATTCAGGAAATGAACATGCTGGTGAAAAAAAGGTGTGTTCTTACACGCAACATGCACGGCCTTAGCAAGTCTGAGGTTGCTGGGTCGCCAAAATTAACAATCCTTGACTCAGACAATCCTATTTTGGGTTGACAAGACAAGTTACTGAGTCACCTTTTGGAGGGCAGGGCGTTTCCATGATAATTTAACGAACCACTTTGGGCAACCATATCTTGGTTTAACAAGCTCAGGCAATGACAGCTGGTGGCTTGCTGTACATGGGCTTGTGAAACCTCTCCAGACTTCAGTCAGAAATTTAAAGGAGTATGCTATGATCTCCCAAACAGGCTCAGAATCTTAGGTCCAAAACACACTGCTGAAATAATCCAGTCTGAGACCGCTTTAACTGCCCTGGCACAATGCTAGGATAGGAAATTCTAGAAACTGTAGTTTTTGTGAGTCATTAAGCTTTCTCTGTCAGAGAGCTCTGGTGCCACAACAAACTACAATTCCAAGGAGTCCCTAGCACTGAGCCGGGGCAACTGGTCCGAAACTGGATTGTTTCTGCAGTGTGTTTTGCAGCTAGCACCTTTAAAATTAAAACTAAACCCAGAGTGGATTTGTAACCTGTATGAGTGTATTTGTTTGGCTCAATGGGTTGGGAAACCCTAAGGAAGGACTGTATTTACTAGTTAAGTTCAGAAAGGATTTTATCACATGAATGAGATTGGGAGTTTATCCCGTGAATATCCCAGAAAAATCCCATAATTATGCATAATAATTTCACACGATGTTGCACAAAACCTGCCATTAAAGTGATCATAAAGAAGCATTAATGCACTTCTTTTTACTTTTGGGATTTCCAGTGTTGCTTTATTTGTGCGATTTCCAGTGTTGCTTTATTTGCGCAATTACATGTGATAATCATTAGCGTAATTACTTGCCATTTTTGCTTCATTTGCTGGATGCTTTAAATGCACGTTAAGCTCTCTTTAATGTTGAAATCAGCCCCAGTGTGATAAATTCCAAAGAGAGGGATAACTGGAGAGGAGAGGAGAGGTGATGTAGTTGCCAGGACTAAGGAGTAGGCCCTTTTTACCTTGATAGTGATACCTTTAGTCAACATCAACAATTTAAGATATGTGACAATACCATACTACTAGGAGAAAACATCACAGACCTGAAATAATTACTAAGGAAGGTAAAAGAAGACAGTGCAAAGGCAAGCTTAAGGCTGAACATAAAGAAAATGAAAATAATGACCATGGAAGAAATACATAAATTCAACCTAGACAAAGAGGAAATAATAATATTTAATGATTTCTCGTACCTTGCATCAAACATTGATCATAATGGAGACTGCAGTCGGGATATCAGAAGAAGACTACAAATGGGAAGGGTAGCTGTGAAAGAACTGGACAAAATCCTAAAGACTCAAGATAAACAAACCATAGTATTCCCTATCACCATGTATGGGTGAGATTGCTGAACAATGAAAAAAGCAGATAAATAGAAAATCAACTCATTTGAAATGTAGTGCTAGAGAAGAGTGCTGAGGATTCCGTAGATGGCCAAAAAGACAAACAAATGGGTCCTTGAGCAGATAAAACCTGACTTGTCTCTGGAAGGTGAGATGATTAAACCGAGTTTGTCTTTGCCCATATCATGAGAAGGCATGACTCATTAGAAAATACAATAATACTAAGAAAGGTGGAGAGTAGTAGAAAAAGAGGAAGACCAGCAACCAGATAAATAGATTCAATCAGGGAGACCACAGATCTGATATTGCAGGGCCTAAGTAGAACAGTAGAGGACAGGGGGTCTTGGAGTTGTCTCATAAACAAAGTCGCCATGAACCGGGGTCAATTTGAGAGCTGTTAACAGCTGTAGCAACAGCAGCAACTTCAGTTATACATTTAGGAGGGAACAAAAGGATAAATTATTTGTGGTGGAATTTCTATATTGTGCTTTCATCTATTTTGTTTGTTGGTTTGATTTAAGACTTTAAGATTGCATCCAAATGTTGTAATTCTACTGAGCAGTTCAGGCAGAGGAATCCAGGGACCTCATTGGATGGATGGAACTATTGGAGCAGTGCATATGTGTCAACTTTAATATATAGTTTTTAATTGTTGCTAAAATATATATCAGGACTTAAAGTACAATAATAATGTGAGCAGTATTCAATTATAGCTGGCCCCAAGAGTCTAGCAACTGTTACAGATTCATTACTCAACTGATATCAGAGCTACCAACTGCTACTGAGCTCAGAAATGTATGAATGTTTTGTCCACCCATGTAGTTAGTCTGCTTGCTGCTCTATACTTGTCTGTGGACTTCAATTAAACTGGGAACTCTCCACTTGGTCAGGATTTCCTATACTGTGAGAAACTGGAAAGATTGGAATAAACTCTGATTTGTAGTCAGTGGTGTCACTAGGGTTGGTTTCATCCGGTGTGATATCATGGTGTAACATACCCCATTGACCTCCACCCAGACCACACCATACAGAATCCTTAGTAATGTTTTCTGTACTAATGTTATTCATAAATCTTTAACTCCCATATATCACTGAATGTAATTGCAATACTTGTGACATAAACAACCAGCAAAATACGTTTAAATTACAGTGTCATGCACACAGCCTAAATGTATTTACATGTGTATAGTTTCATGTAGTTAAAATGAAAATTTGGTAAGAATGTGATTTTTTAAACAAATTGAAAAGGAATTTCAAAATTTAGTTTTTTTAAAGTTTCATTTTTTTAAAAAAACTAGGGCCTCTCCTTTCTTCTCCCATTGAGAGATTAATGCATTGCTTTTAAAGTGTCTTTATCTTAAAGTGCCTTATTCTCAATGGGATAAAGGCGCATTTAATTTTAAAACCAGTGGCCAGGCAAATGCAACCTGTATGCAGCCCAGGTCTCAGCCGCCCTTTCCAGCAGCATTTCAAAAATGACAAAATCTTGTTTTTGAAAAGCCACTGGATAAGCGCGGCTGGGATCCGTACTGCATACGGGTTGCATTCACCTGGTCACCGGCAAGTGCAATAACATCCAGTTTTAAAATTAAATGCACCTTTATCCTATTGGGGACAAGCTGCTTTAAAACCAGTGTGATAATCTCCTTAGTCTCATCCCACTCATCCCATCTCTTCTGCTGAGCTCCAGCATTTTAAAGAGACACAGGTGAATGCCACAGCCTGTTTCCACCAAAAGGCTCATGTTTTGGGGAGCAGTGGTGTCACCACCCCCTTAAGGTGTGTTCTGGACTCCCTTCAGCCCCCTAGTGATGCCCAGGTCTGTAGTATCAGATGCTGGTTCAGTCCTAATCATCTTTCCTGGTTCAGGCATATGAAGAATGTGTTTAAGTTTCCTTGTGTAACTGCATTGTAGGAGGGAAGAAGAATGCTTATCAAATATAAATTTCCAAGCATAAGCCAGGTTTGGGCATACTTGATTTCAATACATACCAGCTCTTCCAGAAGACTAAGCTGGATGGGGACATCAATCATATTATTAGCAATCATTTGAATAGTTTTTAAAAAGTACTGTAAATGTTTGAGGTCCTGAGTCCACACACAGGCCCTGTTGTCCAGATAAAGGGGACTCTAATTGTTTTTGTGGACCTTTCAGGCTATGTGGCCATGTTCTAGAAGAGTTCCCTTCTGACATTTCGCCAGCATCTGTGGCTGTCATCTC
The DNA here is from genome assembly GCA_034509955.1 of Urosaurus nigricauda. NCBI lineage: Eukaryota > Metazoa > Chordata > Lepidosauria > Squamata > Phrynosomatidae > Urosaurus > Urosaurus nigricauda. The sequence continues at coordinate 163,554,053 of JAOEGL010000002.1, forward strand.
TGAAGATGCCATCCACAGATGCTGGCGAAACATCAGAAAGGAACTCTTCTAGAACATGGCCACATAGCCTGAAAGCTCCACAAAAAACTATGGATGCCGGCCATGAAAGCCTTTGACTCCACATGGGGGACTCTAATCCTTTGCCCCCATCACAATCCCAATCTCTTTCATTTTTTCCCACCTTTCTATTAGTTCTATTAGCTCTGGAAACAACCCCTTGCCAAACTCCTATTTTCTCTTATTGCAGTCAATGGGAGAGAACATATATTTGCTCCAGAACTGGTATGTAAAACTGTGCCATTGGTGGATTTGTGGTCATTAACTGAAGCAGTAAATGATACCGTATAAGCAAGCTTCTCTCCTACATCACCAGGCACATTGCCCTGTCACCTTCTGTTGGCATAGCCTTGCGAGCAGATTGCCTCTGCCAGTGCAATGTTACGCCAGCATGTCTGGAGTGTGTGCAGGCGATATCATATCACTCAATATTCAGCCTCTATTTCTGGCTGTTCCTGATACCTCAGCAGAAGGAATGGGGGAATAAACAGAGCTATCTAGGTTTTTGATAATCTGGTGAGATCAAATGGAATGGGTGTGACTTCCGCTGTTGCCGGGTTTTTAAAATAGCAATAAGTCAGTCAAAATTCATGACATGCAGAACTGACAATCAGGAAATGGTTGTTGTGTGTCTTTATATCACTTCCAGTTTATGGCAACCATAATGCAAATTTAACAGGGTTTTCTTGGCAGGATTTTATCAGAACGGGTTTGCCATGGCTATCCTCTGAGGCTGAGAGTGTGTGACTTGCCCAAGGTTACCCAGGGGGTTTCCATGGCTGAGTGGGCATTCAAACCCTTGTCTCCAAGAGTACTAGCAAAACACTCAAATCACTACACCATGCTGGCTTTCCAATTAGAAAATCTCTCTCTCTCTCTGTGCCTTTAAATTGCCTGTTGACTTATGGTTGTTGTTGTTGTTGTTGTTGTTGTTGTTGTGTGCCTTCAAGTCATTCCCAACTTATGGTGACCCTAAAGAGACCCTATCATGGGGTTTTCTTAGCAAACGTGTTCAGGGGAGGTTTTGCCATTGCTGTAAATTTCATAGGGTTTTCTTAGGTAAGGAATACTGGGAAGTGGTTTTGCCAGTTCCTTCCTCATACCTATTAACAATTTTGTGTTCAACCTAAATACCAAATGAATGTACTGATTTCAATTAACTTTGGCATGTGCTTTTCTATAAAATTAGCATATTGTCCACATTAATAAATTTCACGATGAATAATTTCTGTCCTTATGAAGGGCCCATGCTCCCAAGTATGAGATTATGTTTTTTATTTATTTGGCCTTTTGTTCAGTCTGCATAAAACTCTCAAATAGGAGACATCCCTTTAAATAAAGGACAGCTGCTGTTAGCCCCACAAAGGACAAGCTTTCTAGCCCTGAAATATGAGACACCCCTTATGATAAGGGACACCTGGCAAGCCCAATGAAACCCATCAGCTGCTGGTTTCTGGGGAGTTTTCAGGAAAGAAATAAAGTGCTGTACCCAGGAGCCACAAATATGCTGCTGGTCCCTGGCACACTGCAGTAACACAATAGCCCTTCTCTGACATTGTTAGAAGGATAGTTTCTAACGTGGTGAGGAACGGATGGGAATAATCTTGACGGCTCCAGCCATCCTTCAATATATTTTCATTGCTTTCTGTGAGCAGAGAGGCACTATCTGCAATGGTTTGTCTCCTGTACTCCACTGCCAACAATCCTCTTCTACACAGGCAGAAGTAACTCTAGAGGTGCTGGTGAAAGGAGCATGGAGCTAGCGAGATAGGACAACAAACGGCATTGCTAACAAAACCTTTGAAAAATTAATTCTCAGAATTTCGCAACCAGTATGGCCAACCAGCTTCTAAACATTGCTGTCCAAAAGGATAGCTTTTCCAAGTTCTGCTCCTACACTACTGCATTCAAGGTGTATTCTATCCAAATTGGCAACATTATTTTGGCACCTGAGGCAGAAACTCCCCAAAGTATCACTTCCTACCCTGGCAGTAAAAAACTACAAGTAACAGTTTGTTGCCTGAGGCAGTTGTCTCACACTATCTAATGACAGCCTACTTATCCCACCACTTGCTCCTGGTCTGTGGCCCCTACATGCTGTAGTGAACCCAAAAAGTGCCAATGAAATTTTTTTTAAAACAGGATCTCTGTTGTCAGGACTGGGGATGCATCTACACTGCAGAAATAATCCAGTTTTACACCACTTTAACTGCCATGGTTGAATGCTATGGAATTCTAGGAACTGTAGCTTGTTCTGGCACCAGAGCAAAAAAAAAATTCATTCCTTCTCATGGTGTAGCCAAAGTACAGCAGCCACAATTAGTCATCTGGGCTTCCAGAGTGAGTTTAGGCTTGATCTATTCTAAAATCTATTTGTTTGTCTTTTTGGCCATCTACAGCATCCTCAGTACTCGGTGCTCTTCTCCAGCAACACATCTCAAATGAGTTGATATTCTTTCTATCAGCCTGCTTCACTTTCTAGTGCTTGAATCCATACATAGTGATGGGAAATACAATAGCTTGGAAGATCTTAACTTTAATGTTCAGTTTTATATCTTTGCACTTAGTATCTTTCATAAAACTAACAAGTTAACAATGTTCAAAGAGAAAGCTGTGTTAGCCTGTTTCAGCAGATGTAGATAATGAGATATAAGATATGAAGATAACATATCTAGGGATAGGTGTGTTGCCATACAGCACAGTAACATCCAAAATCTACAAGATAGCAATACCTTTATGGGACCAAACAAAATGCACAAAATACATGTGGCAAGCTCCACTGGTTTCTCCTCCTATATGACTTAGATTCTCCTGTGTTATTTTTAACACCTTTGCATGATGAAAAAGGTGGTGGAGCTCTGAAAGCTTGCAACATGTACAGTCACCCCTCCATTCTCATGGACTTGAGATCTGCCATCTTGAATATTCATGGAGGGGCAACCTCCATGAATTTCACTGGAGTGCGCCCCTGCAGTGCACTCCCTGCATGTACTCACAGGCATGCGCCCTGTTCAAGCCTATGGGGCTTGAATATTGGTGAGTCTCTGTTTTCACGGTGTGTGTGTGTGTGTCCAGAATGGATCCCCCATGAAAACGGAGTGGCGACTGTATTTTGTGCTTTTCTGTTGGCCCAATAAAGGTATTGCTGTCTTGTGGATTTAGGTTGTTATTGTACTAAGATATAAAGATATAAGACATAAAGGAATCCTTAGGGGAAAAAAATGTTAGCTTAAGCTTTTGTAGACCCCACATCTGATTAGGTAGCTATAACAAGCTATTTGAAGTGGCTACTTTCAAGCTCTGAGAGAATGTTACTGTATTCGAACTGAATACATACGAAACTGAGCTGTGTGCCTATTACAAACAATTGCATCATGAATAATTGTGCTATGTAATTTCAATTATGGATTGCTATTGTTTTGGCAACCAGAAGAAGATTATTACTTAAATGCTTCTGCCAAGTTATAGTTTTATTAAAGTTCTTCATATTTTGAGGCTTTTTTTCATCCTTCTCTTCCTCTGGTACTTGTATTGCACATAATTTCTTTTGCTAAAGCTGTTCAGCTATATAATGTCTTTTTCTCATGCTAGAGATAACCTTTAATTCTGCTGTTCTTCAGGGAACCTCAGCTGCTCATGATTTCTCCAGTAAAAAGCTACCCTTGCTAGCGCTCTCAGCTGAAAGAACTTATCTTTGTTCTGTTTTTTGCTTTTGAAAAGCACAGTTGAACTATGGTCAAAGCTTTACCACTCCAATTAAAAAAAAATAACCACAAATCACAGGGTAAACACATTGAACTTAAATCACCCAATTTAACTGCAGTATCACACAAAAACAAAGCTCAGTTTAGGCATGGCCAGGTTATGTCAACATGATTTTATCCTCAAGGTATCCAGTGCATCTGGACTAAAGAGTCAGAAGAATAGATGGGATTAGAAGTCATCTGTTCAAGTGCCGATGAGGATTCCCAGCCAAAGCAACTGTAGTAGTTCAAATCCCTACCCTGCTCTGATCCCAAATTCCCATAAGTCTAAAGAAAACAAAGGATACATTTGAAAATGGCTCTTCCCACCATTATGTAGAGTAATAAGCCCAGAAACTACATTTCCTCACTATCTCCTGAAATGTATTCTGCCAGTTCTGCCAAATACAGCAGATGAAGTTATTCATGCTACTGGGATAGACCTAGGAGCAAGTTGCTGTAAACAAGCCCAGCTATAGTTGAAAGTTTGCACACCTTGGAGCAAAGGGAGAAAAAAAATTAGCTGCCTTTAATAATTGTTCAGAAAAGGAAAAATCATTAGTCATTTTTTCCAGGATTGCACAACAAAGCTGTATTTGCAAACACGTCTCTTCTGTACACCTACTCACATAATGCTATGGTCAATGTCACAATACCACTGTTTGGTTAAAAAGTTGGCAGCCCTGTGATACGTCACATAGAATGACGTGGCAGGCTCAGTCAACTGAATATTGGACTATACCTTTTCAGATTTAAGGGCAATGAGTGTGTCATGTTTGAAGGTTGATCATGCTACCTCCCACTATACAAAATCCCCTTGCTTGCTGTTGACTAGCACATACATTGTCTGCTCCAGGGTTCTGCCTCTCTGTTCCAGATCTGCCAGTTTAATGTTACTTTATACTACTCCTTTCAGAAGGGTTGTTATTATTTTAACAAATGGTACTGTAGTTGAAACATAATGTAAAAAAAGTGCAATTCAGGTTTTGAATTTGCACAAGCAGAATGCAAATTACTAATATGCATACTTTTAATACTTTGAATAATATGCCAGTTAGATGCCTAGATATGATGGAATATGGAATATGGCAACCATATTTACTACACCTATGCAAGATGTCTTTTGTCTTTATCCAGGGAGAGCTTTCAAAAATTCTATTCCTCACCTACAAAGTGGTACAGACTTGATAATACTTATAGTATGCTGGTATGTAAAAATATATCACTGAAAACTAAAGTTAGGACGGACCACTACACCGTTATGTATGGTTGCAAAAGCTGGACAGTGAAAAATGCTGGTGGAAAGATAATCAACTCATTAGAGATGTGGTGCTGGAGAAGAGAATACTGTGGACTGCTAAAAAGACCAATGGATGGGTCCTCACGCCTGAATTGTACCTAGAAGCAAAGATGACTAAACTGAGGTTGTTGAATTTGGGGCATACCATGAGGACTCATTAGACAAGGCTATAATGCTTGGTAAACATGAGGAAAAGAGGAAGACCACATTCAGATGGATAGACTCAATCAGAGAAGCCGTGGCCCTGAATCTGTAAGAGCTGAGCACGACAACTGAAGATAGGGTGACTGGGAGGTCTTTCTTTCATAGGTTGAAGTTGACTTGAAGGCAGTTAGCAACAACAACAACATGCTGCCATATAGATGCAACTTGACACTTCTCATTTTGAAATGCATTTTAAAAACAGGAATCCCAACATATAAAGGATAGCAAAATTAAATGTATGTTGCTTGATCCACTTTAGTAATAAAGACCATATTGTTAGCATTCTGAGACTGCCTTCTTCTTCTTTTCTTTGTGCAATACATTTTTATGAAAGGTATGTTAATGTTTAATGTCAAACAGAGGGCTTCAGGATCAAGACTAAAGTGCTAGCTGAAAGTTAATAAAGTATTAGAACTTTCTCTCTGTTGATGTCATAACTGCCCATGTGAATTTACAGCCATAAAAGTCCAAAGGCCACCTGAAAGCTACAGCTGCAGGCTGTGCTTTCTGCCAGCTTTCAAAATTTACAGGTGCATAATGCTTTTCTTGTGTTGAAGACAAGACACAGGCAATTTACTATCTTCCTGAGTGGGGAAAGGTTTGGCTTATGTGTTGTACAATGCTGTCATGAAGTGGAACACTGGGCTATTTCATTTTTTTCTTTTTAGTTCCTCTCGAATGCCCTTCTTTCCTGTCATCTATGCAGAAAAACAACCCTAGCTTGTCAGACTGCATTGCAAACCCTTGACACCTTGACACATCGGCTCTAGGATATCATCCGAAGTCCACGTCAGTGAGGGCATCCTTTTGACTAGGCATGTACAATTTGGGATGTTACTGATCTAAACTCAACCTGTCAGCCTTGAGTTGCGATCTCACTTTGAAGAATTGCTTGGTCAAAAAGCATGCAGAAAATGAAAAGTGCTGCTTTGTTTAATAATACCCTGACTAAAGCATGCCCTTACAACACACTGGGTTGAACAGCTTATGTTTTAGTATTAAACGTTCTTCTCATTTTCCTGCAGCATGATTTATTACATATGACCTCCCAGAGCATAACAATTTGCCAGCAAAGAGGCAATAAAACCAAGAGATTGATTAGACTACAACATTTCACAGATGAAAACTGGGACACATATGGGCAAGCAACATCAAGAATGTAGTCAAGATGGCTGAAGTTATTAATGAGGTAGAACAGACAAGCTAGGAGAGGTTGCAGCAGTCTGCTTTTGACTGAGCCTCCTGGGAGAACAGCAAGATTCTACCTCCTTCCCTCTCACTAACTGAGTGCAAACTACTTTTGTACTTTTTAGTTTGGTTTGCAGCAGTTAAAAAACAACTGAAAAAGTGGGAGGACAGAGGATAAATCAGGACTGTCCTGCCAAATCAAGACAGCTGGAGGGTATGAGATTGATCTCTGGTACATGGCTACACATGGCTGGCTGAAAGTAGTTGGCAGAGTAGGCTGCTTTATGCAGACCGATTCTTTAAGATACTGGCACCAAATGAAAAACCACAACTTATTTACATTTGCCTGGAAGTAATCATCGATGAACACAGTGACTCTTCTGAGAAGACCTTAGGCTTGACTAGTTACAAACAATTAGTTACAAAGAATTGTTGCTGCTGCTGCTGTTGTGTGCTTTCAAGTAGTTTCCGACTTATGGTGACCCTATTGCGAATCTGTCATGGGGTTTTCTTGGCAAGCTTCTTCAGAGTGGGTTTGCCATTGCCATCCTCTGAGGCTGAGAGTGTGTGAATTGCCCACAAAGAACTAGCTGCTTGTAATTAATGGCTTTTTCTAGTAACGAAGATCTAACTCCGTCACATGAAGACTGCAACTTAACAAAGTATAACTTAAATCATTTTGGTCCTCCTATGGGTTTGAGAAATATTACATGATGCTGTTGTTGAATTTAGCTACTGGATGGAAAAAAAAACAAACCAGAATTTTTTTTAAAAAAAATAAAGAAACATTTAATTGTGTTTAATTGAAACCATAATGGTAACCAACCATTTTGGAATTATGCAGTAATAGCTGGTTTTTTTGAAATATTTCTCTGTTTGCTTTTCAGTTCTTGTTCAAATCTAAATTCTCTTCAGACTTTATAGGATCCAGTTGAACACATGACTGCTATAGCCAATGCAGGAACTAGGAATCACCTATCAGAATTATTCCAAAGTTCATCCCTGAATTTTTAGGAAACAATCAATCTGCTAAAAAAAAAACAAAAAACTGGTCCATATGCAGAATATATACCTTCTTACAACCTTACATATCTCAAATGTACGTATGTGTACTCAAGCCTATTGCAAAATCACCAAGTTGTGCGGAATGCCAAAGATAAAAACACAATAGAAGAGGAAGGTATTTTCCCAAGTAAGACAAACACTGTAACACGCTAGTGAAAGAGGTAGGCCCTTTACTAATTGCAAATTCTGTATGTTCGAAAAATAGATACAGCAGCAAAGAGCGTAAGTCTAGAAGTTTAAAACTCATCTCAGTCACAAAATCTCTAGGAGATACTAGATAATTTCTGTTCCCCCCCCCCCCCCCCCAACATTTGTAGAATGTTTGCAGAACAACTTCCAGTTAGGGCTGAATGTACTGGGATGCAGATGGAGATTGTGGTGCCATAGTTCTCATTTTATTTTGCATTTTTTTAAAAAAATAATTAAACATTATTTTCTCATCTAGGCTGTTTTCTGGCAGTTCTGGACAACAACAGCATTTTTTTAAAATTCATATCTTCATTTTAAAAAAAACAAAACAACCCTAAGATATATCTAAACAAAAAAGTTCCAAGGGGCCCATGCATGATAGGTTCACCTTAGGGTCTCCATAAGTCAAAAATGACTTGGAGGCACAAAACAACAACCTTGTCTGAAATACTGTGTGCTAAGTGTAGTAGCTGCACTTATTAAACACATGCAATGAGAGAGTATGTTGGAAACACATTTTGGGATATCCCGGAGTATTTTGTGCAATGCTCTACTTTCACCCAAGTTGATATGATTTAGTAAATGTTGACATTTCCCACACAATGGCTGCCCACCTCTGACCAGTTTAGCTCTTTACGATGTAAAGAGTAGGGAACACTGAAGTTGAGCAGCAACATTTTAAAAGATCCTGCTGTAGGGATTGATTACCACTAGAAAGCATAATTTCTCATCAAGCAGAAACCTTTTTCATTCTTTGTAAATAAGGGATTTAAGCAGGGGGAAGGGGGGGAGCTATAACTCAGGTAAAATATGTAATAAATATGTTTCATTTAAAAAAGCACCTCATTTGTATGAAACACTGACTTATATTACTAAGTCATTGCTCACTGATGGCGAGCTTAAGGTGACCATATCACACATTTTTCCGGGGAAATTCCTTGGAAAGATTTGTTCAGAGGGAGTTTGTGATTGCCTTCCTCTGAGGCTGAGAGAGTGTGACTTGCTCAAGGTTATCCAGTGGTTTTCCATAGCTGAGCGGAGCAACACTCTAACCCCTGCACTATGCTGGCTCTCTAATGAAATAGCACTAGTATGTACTAGTATTGGTAGTAATGAAACAAAACTATTCTGATAATTCTCTAAATATGATCACACCACTTTGGAAGTATGTTTTGACACTTTTTACTTAGCCATTGGCTGTGTAAACCCTGTTTTTGGCTGCATCTGCACTACAGAAATAAATCCATTTTTACCCCACTTTAACTGTCATGGCTCAATGCTATGGAATTCTGGGATATGTAGTTTGCTGTGGCACCAGAGCTGCCTGATAGAGAAGACTAAATCAACACTACAGTTCCCAAATTTCATAACATTAAGCCATGGCAGTTAAAGTGGTGCCAAGACGGATTATGTCTGCAGTGTGGATGGAGCCCTTGGTTGCCTGCTGTGTAGCAATGGTTAAAAAACAAGATTTTAGGAGGCATAGCCTGAAAACCCCCACAAAAAATTAGGAGACATTGTTGTGATGGTTGTGCTGGTGATGTAGTTTTGACTCTGGCTTATGGTAGCCTTCTCACAGGTTTTTCATGGCAAGATTTATTCAGAGGGAGTTTGCCATTGCCTTCCTCTGACTCTAAGGGACCTGATTCAAACATCTTTACATGACAGTGACTGAACTGTTCATGTGACTGATGGTCCCTCTGCTCAAGTCCTATTACATACAATGGCACAGTAAAATGGTGCCCCTTAAATAAAAGAGCAAAATCAAACTTTACTTTCTGGAATTTTTATCTTTAAAAAAAAAAACATTCCCAAGCTATGAACGCTTAAATCTGTGGATAAAGGATCCGTGGATATGGAGGGCTGGCTGTATTTGTAACACAATTGTTATGTTAATGCATTGTAGTAAGAAAAAAGAAAAGAAAAATAAGTGGGGGAAAAAGAAAAGAAAAACAGCATGTTTGGAAATAGTGAGGGAGAGGGGCATCACTGATGCCACATGACTGCCCAATATCAGAACTGTAGTGGGAGGAACTAATTACACCAATGGAGCAAATGAGAAAGCAGTGTAATTGGGAGCTTATTGATGTTTTTTTTTTTCTATCAATGAAAAAGGACACTATACTGACAGTCTGAAGGCAAAGCAGTGATGAAACAGAGACAGCATCATGGAATAAGTATGGCCAAAGATGGTATTCTCTAGCTTTACACGGTCAGTAAGGGAAAGTGTGGGGGGGGGGGCGTGGCAATAGTCCATAAATCCAACCTAATCCAACCTCAGGAAACCTGTCCAGAAAACAACCCACATCAAGTGCATATACCTCAGCCTGAAGACCACTGATAGTTTGGGGATTCTGTTGGTATACCGGCCACCCCGTTGCCTAACAGACTCCCTGACTGAGCTGACTAAGCTGGTCTCTGAGTGCTGCTGGAATCGCCCAGACTTTTGGTCTTGGGTGACTTCAACATTCCTCTTAAGATCAGCCTTTCTGACTTACCTGGAGCGGCTTGGGAGTTCATGGAAACCATGACAAGCATGAACCTATCCCAATTGGTCAACGGGTCCACCCATTGCGTGGGTCATACACTCGATGGGATTTTTAGTACGGAACAGGTATATCCATGGGCGGAGGTAACCAAAACCTCCGCATTGTCATGGATGGACCATTTTCTGATCAAGATGGAACTAAAAGCTGTGTTCTGTCCCTCCGGGGGTGGTGGACCCATTAGAATGGTCCGCCCTCGAAGGCTGATGGAACCAATTGGTTTCCAGAAGGCCTTGGAGGTTTTAATGGTTAGCAACGACAGTGATCCCGTTGAAGCCTTTGTGAACACCTGGAACACCGATCTTCCCAAGGCTCTCAACGCAATTGCCCCTGAGCGTCCTCTCCAACCCGCTCCTAACCGCAATCCCTGGTTCACAGAAGAACTCAGGGATATGAAGCGGGTTGGATGACGACTAGAGCGCAAGTGGCGAAAGACTCTGCTCTCAACTGACAGAACTTGCCATAGGCAGCATCTTTGCACCTATCGGGAGTCTTTGCGTGCAGCGCGAAAATCTTTCTGATCTGCATGCATTGCGTTTGCAGATTCCCATTCAGCAGAGCTGTTTAGGGTGGTGGGGGAGCTGACACGGGTTCCTTCTGCGCCAAATCCCCTACTTGACCCCACAACGGCCTGCTGTGATACGTTTAACACCCACTTTGCAGATAAAATCTCTTAGATAAGAGCAGACTTGGACGCCAACGTTTCACCAGTATCTGTAAATGAGATATCCAGCAACTCTGCTGCTGTGATTTTACTGGGTGAGTTTCAATCTGTGAGTACTGATGACGTGGACAAGTTCCTTGGAAGCGTGAGGAAGACAGCTTGCTCTCTTGATCTGTGTCCATCATGGTTGGTTGTCCAGGGAAGGGACACATTGAAGACATTCCTTCGGGATGTAGTCAATGCGTCTCTCAGGGAAGGCACTATTCCATCCTATCTGAAGGAGGTGGCTGTAAAGCCTCCCTTGATCCCCTGAACAGAATCATCTATAGACCAGTTTCCTTGCTGCCATTTCTAAGCAAGGTGATCGAGAGAGCTGTCGCCTCCCAAATCCAAGCCATCTTGGATGAAACCGACTATCTCGGTCCATTTCAAACCGGCTTCAGGACAGGATATGGAGTCGAAACCACCATGGTCGCTCTGACAGATGACCTCCGCTTGAACATTGACAGGGGTAGTGTGACCCTGCTGGTGCTCTTGGATCTCTCAGCCGCTTTTGACACAATAGATCACTCCATCCTTTTGGATTGGCTGAGAGAGTTGGGCATCAGGGGCACTGCGCTACAGTGGTTCCGCTCCTTCCTCTCCGGCAGGTCCCAAAGGGTGAGGCTCGGGGACAGTTGCTCCTCCAAAATTGAGCTTAATTGTGGCATCCCTCAGGGTGCCATCCTGTCCCCAATGCTATTTAACATCTATATGAAGCCACTGGGCAAGATCATTTGGAGGCATGGAGTGCAGTGTCATCAGTATGCAGATCATCTGCTCAGACTTCAGATGGCATTTCTCCTCAAAATGACTGCCTTGCAGAGGTAATGGATTGGATAAGGGAAAACAGATTGAGGCTAAATCCAGACAAAATGAAGGTACTGACAGTCACCTGCCCGAAACCAGGTCTGGGAATACAACTCCCAGTTCTAGTCGAAGTCACACTCTCCTCAAAGGACTCTGTTCGCAGTCTGGGGGTACTTCTAGATTCGTCACTCCACATGACTAGTCAGGTGAATGTGACAGTCAGGAGTGTCTTTTATCAGCTTCGGCTGATACGCCAACTGTGCCCTTTCCTGGATATGAGGGACCTGGAGACTGTGGTACATGCTCTGGTTACCTCATGTTTGGATTACTGTAATGCACTCTACATGGGGCTACCCTTGTGCTTAACCCAGAAACTTCAGTTGGTCCAAAATATGGCAGCCAGGCTTGTCACTGGTACATCAAGGAGAGAGCATATAACTCCTGTGCTTAAATCTCTCCACTGGCTGCTGATCAGTTTCCAGGCACAGTATAAGGTGTTGGTTTTAACCTTTAAAGCCCTACATGGCTCGGGTCCATCCTATCTCAGGGACCGCCTCTTCCCATATGAGCCCCCTCGCATACTCCGGTCCTCTGGGAGGAACATGCTACAGCCTATGAAGAGCAGGCTGTTGCAGACCTCTCAGAGGGCCTTTTCCGCCATTGCTCCCAGGCTGTGGAATGACTTGCCGGATGAGATGCGTCTCATCACAACCCTGGATGCCTTCAAAAAAGCGACCAAGACGCATCTCATCCAGCAGGCCTTTCCAGATAGCGGCTCATTCCTCCCCGGTCTCTAAAGACACCTATCCAGCCTTCCCTGGCCAGACATCATATACCACCTCTAAGCTGCCCTAATATACTGATTTGAATATATTGTATTGTTTACTATGTATTGTCACTTGCTTTTAAATCTGTTCTAGTTTAATCTCTTTTTAAGGGGTGGGAGGTAGGGATTGGGTTGTAACATTTTAACTGTACTTGTTTTTAACTTGTACCCCGCCCTGATTGCTCGCACAGAGGGGCGGGTTATAAATAAATATTTATTATTATCATTTATTATAATTGTGGTATAATAATAATAATAATAATAATAATAAAAATTATTTGTATTTTCCCACCTTTCCCTGTGGATCGAGGCGTGATTACATCATAAAATAGCATGGTAAGATAAAAATACAGTTAATAAAATATTAACACAATAGTTGTTAATTACATACAAGGTTTAAAAGCCTTGTGTGACAATCTCCTTATTTTCATGTGAACAGCCACTGAGCAGGGCTGTGAAGCTTTGGCTCTTTCTCTACTATAAACTCAAAATAAGACCTAGAACGGGTAAACACTCCCTGGCAGTTGTGCATTGCAGGCAAAGGTGAGCAATGACAGAAAAAAAGTGTGTTTCAGGAAATAGAATTCTCTGTTACTGAAGTTATTTTCAGGAACTCCTGGTCAAAGAGCAGTCTTTTCAGGAAGTCCTAAACAAGAGTTTTTGAACTAAAATGTCCATATTAGCTGGGGAATATTGGGAGATCTAGTCCCCCTTCAAAACAAACAAACAAAAACAAAAATAAAACCCATCCCAGTCTGGTAGTTCTTATGAGCTTAGTAAACAGTTTGGTGTGTGAGAAAGTGACTTTCTAAGCAATGACCATATCATGTGACAGTGGCACAAGTTTTCTTTGTATCTCCATGTCTAGTTGTCTATCTATGAAAATGCAAGGTGAGGTGAGGTGGGGTGGGGGAACCACAAAGTGACAATTTCGCAGAAATGGTGCAGGTTTGAATCACACTGACTTATTAATAGTTGCCAGGATCCTGGGGGATTCTGGGGCAGGTAGTCTGTCAATCCAAAAGTTAATTCTTCCAAGCTCTGGGTCCAATAACATTCAAAGTACCTTTGGGTCATCTTTCTAGGAACACGCTTCAAGAACAATTGAAAGAAAGAAAGAAAAAAATTGCCACACAATATTGCAATGCAGAACTCTCCAGCACAAAATTCATGCCAGCCAACAATATTCCAGGATGCTCAATCCCATTTCCCTACTCCCCAGTTTTCATAAATGTCGACCTTTATTCTAGGATGACAGAGCATATGCTATTCTATTGGACTGTTCCTTAGTTCTTCCCTCCTCTAGATTTTCTCCCTAAAGATTTTGGTACTTAAGGCTCCTGCCAATTTCTCATTTTATTATGTGCACTTTGGCTACAGGAAGATCTACATTAAAATATTGGGTTTGCTTTTATTATGTAGAATACTGAGCATGAACAACCCAGATGAAATAGAAACCTGTCCCAGTCTGGCAGCTTTTAAGGTAGTTCTGTTGTGTAGATAGTAGACTCGTTGTTTATTCAACCAAAAGGAGAGAATAATAGAATTAATGTAAAATTAAGTAAAGCAAGTAAAGGAGTAAATAAAGCAAGTAACTGATTGTCAGAGATTTGCTGCTGAAAACATTATAACACAACATCTGGGATAATAATTGTATATTGTTTCAGTCATATATTCACGATCACAAGAGTTTGTTAAGTAGTTAAACCCTTTGGGGCTTCTCAGCTTATCCGTCACTCCTGTTTGCACACTTTGTGCCACCTTCCATCACTTGAATTCACTTGGAAATACAGTATGATATTATGTTTGCAGGGGTTGCGAACATTAATCAAACATTTCCTAGGGGTGCGGGGCATAGAAAACGTTGGGAATCACTGTTCTAAGTGATACATAATGTGGTAGTGGCACAAGTATTCTCTATATCTCTGCATCTAGCTGCCTCCGGTTACATCCAGCCAGAAGACTCTTAGCCTCAGAGGAATGCAAGGGCAAACCCCCTCTGAACAAATCATGCTAAGAAAACCCTATGATAGGTTCACCTTAGAGTCACCATAAATTAGAAATTGCTTGAAAGAACACAAAAAGAACAGCCAGGTTCTATTCCCACAGTACATTTTGTTACACCACATTGGAGCATCATCTGCAGTATTTTGCCTGTCTGTCCAGGAAACCCATGTTCTGACAGGTAGCCTCTATTATTGGGGTATAAAATATGTGTAAGTCTCAACCAGTGTGGTGTAGTGGTTTGAGCATTGGTCTACAGGGTTTGAATGCTTGCTTGGTCATGGAAACCCCATTGGTTAACCTTAGGCAAGTCACACTTTTTCAGCCTTGCAGAGTGGCAAAGGCAAACTTCCATCTGAACAAATCTTGCCAAGAAAACACCGTAATAGGTTCGCCTTAGGCAGTAGTGTCACGAGGATTGGCGTTACCCGGTGCAGTAATTTATGGTGCCACCCCCATTAACCTCCTCTCATACTACACCATACAGAATCCTTAGTAATGTTTTTGTACTAATGTTATCCAAAAATTGTAATTCTATCTATCACCAAATGCAATGGTAGCAGTTGTGACATACACAACAAGCAAAATTAAAATGATACCTTTACATTACAATATCATATGCACAGAATAAATGTATGTACATCTACATAGTTTCATATGATGAAAGTGAAAATCTAGTAAACTTTGATTTTTTAAAAGAAATTTTTTAATTTTTTTAAAAAAAGCTAAGTTTTTAAAAAAAATTTAAAAATTCAAATTTGAAAAATTAATTTAAAAAAAAACCCTGGAGCCTCTCTTTTCTCTTCCCACTGACCTTCAGTCCACTCACACTATCTCTTAAATATTTTAATGGAACCCCACAGCCTGTCTCTGCCAAAACTCTGATGTTTGAGGAGCAGTGGTGTCACCCCTCCTTAGGATGCCACCTGGTGCGGTCTGAACCTCCTGCAACCGCCTAGTGATGCCACTAGTCTTAGGGTCACCGTAAGTCAGAACTCATTTGAAGGGACACAGCAAGTCTCAAACTGGGTTGTGTTTCTTGGTCACAGGAGGGCATGACAAACTGTTGGTAGTCATAGGACATAATTGTTGGAACAGGCTTTTAGTCTATTATGGGAGCCTTGTCTTTCTTCAAAAATGTTGACCAGTGCTGCAGATTTTGAGACCTGCACCCTCCAGCTTGAGAAGGCTGCTCTAACTTGCCTCATGTAAGTCAAAACTAGGGCCCCATTCAGACTAGCCCATTTGCCTTGGTTTGATCCAGATGGAGATCGTGCATGGCAAACCGATTCTATCCAGAGAGAAGTTCATACTACCTTTTGCCCCCATTGATGCTTTCCGGTGCATTTTACCCCAACAAAGTTCATACACGCAAAAGTAACGATTAAAGATGGAGCCTCTTGGTTGTCAATCAAATGATGTCATGGTGACGTCTGATGCAGCCATTGGCTGCACGAGATGCTTGGGTTTTTTTAAATACTTTTTAATATTTGACAGCTTATGCGCATGGAGCATTTGGCTGGGAGCGGTGCGGATTGAGGAGATCCTGTCCCCTCCTCTCCTCCTCCCAGTACTTTTAAAATTATTATTTATTATATGTTTTAATATTTTATTTTTTATTTAATTTAATTTTATTGTGTTTTATTTCATTTATTATTTTATTGTATTTTTATTAATTATTTATTGTATTATTATTTTATTTTATATTATAGTTATTTTATTTATTATTTATTTCATTGTATTTTATTGTACTTTAGTGTATTTTATTGTATTTTATTTATTAGTAATTTATTGGATTTTAATTTTTTTTTTGGTATTTTTTTAAATATATTTTTTTCTTTTTTTTCCCCCAGCTTGACAGCTGTCATAATACAATAAATAATTAATAAAAATACATTAAAAATATTTTAAAAAATCAGGAGTGCCCGATTTTGCCAGGAGAGGAGGCATGTTCCACCCCCTGGCCTTTTCCCCTCCCCTGAACTTGACCTGATTTATTGTATTTTATTTTAGTATTTTTTTAAATATTTTTTTTATTTCTTATATATATTTTTTATTTTTATTTTTCAGTTTGACAGCTCATGCGCATTCTACGAGGCTCTACGGATGGGAAAGGAGCCTTGTAGAATGCGCATAAGCTGTCAAACTGAAAAAAAAATAAAAAAAATAAGAAATAGCAATATATTTAAAAATTACTAAAATAAAATACAATAAAATACAATTAAATTACTAATAAATGAAATACAATAAAATACAATAAATAAACAATAAATAAAATAACTCTAAAATAAATAAAATAATACAATAAATAATTAATTAAAAATACAGTTAAAAATATTTTTAAAATGCTGGAGTGCCCGATTTTGCCTGGAGAGGAGGCATGTTCCTCCCCCTGGCCTTCTCCCCTCCCCTGAACTTGACCCGATCGTGATCGGAGCCAAGTTCACATTCCCCGCAAACCGGTTTTTCCCAAAAGAAATGGCAAATACACCGCTTTGGGAGAAACCGGGTTATGGGGGATTTGCCCCGCTACGGGTGTGCAAAATCCGGATTCAGTAGTGTTAAAACCGGTTTCAGTGTGAACTTCTTGATTTTAAACCAGTTTGCTAACCGGTATATAACGTAGTCTGAACGGGCCCTAGGTGATACATTTAGCATCTTAAAAAATATATATATATATTTTGAAGAAGACCTCCCTCAAGTGGTGAAGGATGGCTGTTACACATAGCATGTGATTTTCCTTCCTTGTATTATCTTACATTGAAGGTGTGAGCCAGCGTGATGCAGTGGTGGTCTGAGTGTTGGACTAGGACTTAGGAAGACCAGGATTTGAATACCTGCTCAGCCACGGAAATCTAGTGGGTGATCTTGGACAATCTAAGCTTTCTCTCAGCCATAGAGGAAGGCAATGACAAATCTGCACTGAATAAATCTTGCCGAGAAAACCTCCTGAGAGGGTTACCATAAGTTGGATTTGATTTGAAAGGGCTTAACAGCAGCAGCAACAACAACAACAACAAAACAACATTGGTCAGTAAATACTGGCTTAATTTGCATGCCTGGTTTTGAGGTATGCATCTGTGAGAAAATCCCATTGTCCTAGAGAAATCACATGGAACATACATTTCCCTCATAGAACAAAACAAAAGGGATCTCCTTATCAGAAAAGAGCAAACAGTCTGAATAGCCCTGTGATATCTCATAGATGGGCAAGAGGCTTTGCTATATAATTTGCTTTCTCCTGTCTAAATGGTTTTTACTGCTTTTCTGCTTTGGCTTTACAATTCCATTCCTGAGTTAATTCCTTCACATTTTCTTTCTGTACAACAATTTTCTCTCTGAACCACTGGCTGGTGTCTTTGTGCCCCAAGTTCTAACTCCTTCTTGAGACTCAGTTTTCATATCTTATGTGACTCCAACAACTCCATCACGAATATTTTGTTTCTGCAAATAGGCAAACAAATCTAACAATAACTATGCTGTTAGCTAATTGGCAATTAGGCAGATAAGTAATTTTGGACTTTTCATCAAGAATTGCATTACTATGTCTCATTTATGTGTGGCTAACAGAGTTATGTAAATTAAACAGATTGCACAGCATATTTAGATATTAGATTTCCATCAGTTTTTTAGATGCAGTAATTAAAATGCCATTATTAATTTTAGTTCAAAATTTGTTTGTCCTTGTCTATTAGAACCTTTACAGGATTCATTTAAAATAACCTTATTTCCTCAGTTCCAAAGCAGAGGACTGCAGGTGTTTTCTATTCAAAATCAGAGTGTACCAAGATTTTTTGTGCTGTTCCTTCCTGCTGTGTTTGTTTCCTGAGGACAGATTGGATCAACAGAATGGTTTACATATTTCAGAGGTGACACTGTTTCATCCGGATATGGCATTTGAAAAGAACTGTGGGTGTATTGGCTTCAAAATCCATCATCAAACAAGCAAACTGGCTTTCCCTGGGGGAGGGGTTGTACTTACATTGTACTTATTCTATTGGGATGCAACCTGCCACCCAACCAATATTTTTATATGGAACATCAGGAATGGAGCAAAGGCAAAAGTAGCTCATCATCACTGCTGAACCCCCGTGATTACCTGAGTAGAAAGATTCTCAGGCAGAAAGATTCCTGAGAGCTGTCACCTGTACACAGCATTGGACAAAAATGGATCCATGGTCTGAGACAGTGTAACCACTGGACTAAAAAAAATCTATAACCAGAAGCATCTGTGTTGCTCTGCTGTCATTGTTTCTCTTTCACCTACACTCCACTTTAAGATTTCCCAGGAGTTTCTGTTTCAAGAATCAGCAAGAAATACATAACTTGTTGTGTGCCTTTAAGTTGTTTCCAACTTATGACTACCCCAAGGCAACCCTATCAAGGGGTTTTCTTAGCAGGTTTCATCAGACAGGGTTTGCCATTGCCATCCTTTGAAGCTGACTTGCCCAGTGCATTTACATGGCCGAGCTGGGATTCAAACCCTGGCCTTCGGAGTCATAGGCCAATGCTCCACATAACTAACTAGTTCCAGCAATTTCCCCACAGAAAACAGAGAAGCTTGTGTGAGGGTTGTCCACTACTTTCCCCACCTTTGTCACCAAATGTGGGGATTTCCTTCTGTCCCACTGTTATGGCTTTAAAAGCTGGGATCTAGTGGTTCCTGCATGAGACTATTTTTTCTAATCCCAGCATTGAAGGCCACCACCCTTGATTCACTGTTGCCATCACAGACACCATATGACTGAACTCAAGCATTCCAATGACTCTTATGTAGTGTTCGCAGAGGCACAAGAGTACAGTCAGCCCTCCTTATGCACTGATTTTTTTTAATCCATGGATTCAAGCAGCCATGGCTTGAAAATATTTATAAAATATATAAATTTGAAAAAGCAAACCTTGACTTTGTCATCTTATACATGCGACTCAGTCTTACTGTGCCATTTATTTAATAGGACTTGATTATCCATGGATTTTGGTATCCAGGGTGGTCCTGGAACCAAACCCCAGTGGATACCAAGGGCCCACTGTATAATTAATATAATAGTTACTAAACAGAAATTCAACATGAAGGTAACGATTATGTATTTAACACATAGAAATCCTGACTGACCCTTAAAAACTAACTCACACCTCTCACTTCTGATCCTAACTAAGTGGTCCGAGTCCAACAAACCTCTATCTCCAATCTAGCCTTTCCCAACATCTGCCAGTGAAGACCGGCTGAGTGAGTGTTTGTTTGCCCTCCTTCTAGCTGGGCTCCTCCCATGCCTTGGCTCCTGGACTTAAGGAGGAGGAATGGCACTCTTTCCCTCCTTTCCAACATTTGCCAGTGAAGGCCAGCTGAGAGAGTGTTTGTTTGCCCTCCTTCTACCTGGGCTCCTCCCATGCCTTGGCTCCTGGACTTAAGGAGGAGTCTCCCCCCTTTCTTTTCTTTTCTTTTCTTTCTGTCTTTTTTTTTAAAGATTGTATATAGTTCACATTGTTTCTAGGATTGGGATGGGGGGTTGAGAATGGGGATTATTTTCTCCTTACTTGCTTTTGTATGGTAATTGTTATATAGGTTACTATGTTAATTTTATTTTTTGTTATAATTACTATGTATTTTTGTTGTTGCTATAACTGTTATGTATTTTGCTTTGCTAATTTTACTGTTGCTAAAATTACTATGTATTTTTGTTGCTATAATTATGTATTTTGTTAGTTATTGTTATTGTTAATTGCTATCTGATTTTATTGTTATTGCTTAATGCATTTTTTAAAATTCATGTATATTATTATTGTGTGTATAATCCCCTCTGTTGTAAGCTGCCCGGATTCCCAGTTGATTGGGCGGCATATAAATATCATCATCATCATCATCATCATTATGCAAGGGGATCTTGTAACACCTTTGAGACTGTGTGAATGAAGTTGTAGCTAGTCTACTTCCTGAAATGCATCAAGTCTATGAAAGCTGATGCTACAACTTCTTTTGCTCAGTTAGAGGCTAAACAGACTGGCATTTAACGCTGGCCGCAGGACAGAGTGGGGACATGGTGTCTGCACAATGCACACTCCAATGCTGCCCTGATGCCGGTATCACGCATGGTGCATGACAACATGGCATTACTTTGGTATGGCATCCAGATGACACACATCAAAAGGAGCGACGGAAAATGCTACTACGGCAGCAAAGGCACCCTTTTTCTGGCTCCAAAAGGAGTGGCATTTTGCCATTATTTTTTAGGGCCAGAAAAATGCCAGATCAAGGCTGCAGCATGTAGTTACCACAGCCCTGAACTGGTGAGGCAAGGGGCAGCAGCAGGCTGTTCCAAAGGGGCAGTCTGTTTAGTCCCTTAGTTTCAAAGGTGCTACAAGATCCCCTTGCATACTGATATTCCAGAATAATACAACTATGTTTCTGAATTCTGATCCAATATCTCTAACACATATTCCTAACTGTGACAGATTCATATCTCTCACACTCTAGTTGTCATAAACTGTCAGGATATGCAGGTCAGCATAGTAAGTTGTGACTGGTTGAAGGTGTAACAAATGGCAGATGTAACCAGGATAAGGTAAGCCTGCAATTAGTAGTTAAGAGAGTAATTGGCCAATTGGGCAGGTGGCTATGATAACCAATCTGCAGACTTTAAGTGCTTTGGAAGTCTGCTGGGAGTTTGGGAGTATAGTGGTATTGTGTGTTGTTCCTGCTAATTGGGAGCATACTGCTCTCCATGCTGCTGAAGCATACAGGGATCTGTAGTGTTCTTCATGTTGGCTGGCTTTGCTCTCCATGATGGTACATGCTTCTGGAATGGTAATGCTGTTCATACTGAATTAGTATGCTGATATACTAGAAGCTATGCTATGTTTATTTTTGCTCTTTGTACTGAGCCATTCTACTATGGTTTTGCTTCAAGTATTTTGGGACTTTGCTGAGTAAAGCTATTTTTGTTACTGTACCGCCAAGACTCTGCTGTTATTTTTTACCTCAATATACACCAGGCTTTTAAAAATTCAATCAAATATTCAGCTATTCATCAGTCACTTCTTCTTCTTCTTCTTCTTCTTCTTCTTCTTCTTCTTCTTGTTAACCACTCCCAAGACCCCCTATCCTCCACTACTTCAGATTCATAACCCATGACCTCCTTAATTGAATACATCTATCTAATATGTGGTCTTTCTCTCTTTCTCTCTTCCTAATTCCCTCCACTTTTCCCAATATTATTGTCTTCTCATGTGGTGACCAAAGTATGACAGCCTCAGTTTAGTCATGTTTGTCTCCGGGGAAATTTCAGGCTTGATCTGCTTTATGACCCACCTATTTGTTCTTTTTGCTGTCTATGGTATAACCAGCGCTCTTCTCCAGCACCACATTTCAAATGAATTTATTTTATTTTTGTTCATTTTTTAAAAAATTGTACAGCTCTTACATCCATACATGGTGATGGGGAATACAATTGTTTGTATGATTCTGACTTTCGTGCTCTTTAGGATCTTTCCTAGTTCCTCCCCATTCTTAATTTTCTTCTGATTTCTTGACTGCTGTCTCCATTCTGATCTATGTTTAATTACAGCCCAGGCGATATCTTTCAGCATGATACCCGAAGCATTAACCACAATTACACAGAATATGCTATTGAGGATGCCCAGGTATCATAACCACAAAGGAGGACAAGGCACCATAAAAAGTAGGAAATTCAAGAAAAATGTACAAAATTACCAAATAAGAGCTACAAACACTCATATAAATCATGCTTCTTAGTCATGCTCAGACTGGAGGACATTTTGGAATTCCTCCAGGATAGAAAGTTGAAATTTAGGACACCTCTGGGGAAAGGAGGAGATCTGGTCACTCTGATGCTATTCAAATGAAAAACACAATCCTCATACATTAGAGGACACACACACACACCATATATACTCTCTGTAAGTCTAAAAATTTATGCTCAAAAATTGACCCCAAATTCCCAGGTCAATTTATTTACGGGTCACTATGGCAATGTGATAGCAGCTCTTTAAGATCTCCCTGTGTGATGTGGAGAGGAGTTTATTCCTCTCTGAAGCCAAGCAGAAAGAGTCCTGAGTGATTGATAGACATTGCTGTTTGTCTAAGAGTCCATCTTCCACTTGGGCATCTTGTTAAAAAGAAAGCTGAAACGATGAAGCAAAAAGCCTCAGTGAGAGTCTTTCTTGCCATACGCACACATACACTGTATCACTGTTCTTTGTTGTGCGGAGTGGATACTGAAGTAGCCTCCAAGTTTTACCCTTAACTTATCCATAATTTTGGCTCCAAACCCTGACCTCAACTTATACATGAGGTCAACTTATAATTGAGTATATACATTGTGTGTGTGTGTATACACACATTTTTCAAGGCGGGGCTCTCATCCTAAAATTTTTCCCCCTCATCCCGAGGACCTAAAACTCAGGAGTAGGCCTGGAGATCTGGTAACCCTAGTTCCTACTCTGAGTGAAAATGCTCATGCATCACCCTTACATCTCTGTCTCTACTACTCCATGGGACATAACAAGACCACTCACTCCCTGTGTTCCATTTGGCTTGGAATCAGACCTAGCTCCTGTCAAGACAGGGTCAACACAGGCTCAGCTGCAGAGGATGGTGAGCTCAGGCATTTTCGAAGGTGGGGGTTGCTGTCCAAACAGGAAGTATCACTGTTCTTTGTTGTACAGAGTGGATATGAATGGCAGAAGCAACGTGAGTGAATTTTCTGTCTGCTTCTGTTGTTGAACAGGTTGAATCTTCTTGATCCAGAATTCTGAAATCCAAAATACTCCAAAATCCAAAGGCTTTTTAATGGTGAATAAGATAAAGAAACCTCTGCTTTCTGTTGGTTCAATACACACACACTTTGTTTCATGCACCAAAATATTATATAAAATCACCTTCAGGCGATATGTGTAAGGGATATATGAAACACATATGCATTTTGTATTTAGACTTGAGTCCCGTCTGCAAGATATCTCATTATGTACATCTATGCAAATGAAGGTATTGCAAAATCCATTTTAAAAAATCCCCAAACTCAAACACATCTGGTCTGCTCTCAATCATTTTTGAATAAGGAAAATTCAACTTGTAGTAGCAGTTAATGGGTCTCACTCTGCTCAGGGATGGGTGTTTTTCTGCCCACTAGGTGGCAGTATGTAGTAGTCAGTACAAGGAAAGAGACCATCCAGAGCATCTCTGGTCCAAAACACACTGCAGAAATAATCCAGTTTGAGACCGCTTTAGCAGCCCTGGTTCAATGCTATGGAATTCTGGGAACTGTAATTTTGGGAAACATTTAGCTTTCACTGTCAGAGAGTTATGGTGCTGCAAGAAACTACAGTTCCAGGGATTCCCTAGCACTGAGCCAGGGCAGTTAAAGTGGTTTCAAACTGGATGATTTCTGCAGTGTGTTTTGGATCTCAGTAATATTAGAAATAAAGAGCATATTTGATCTCTCAAGCATTCCCGAAACCAACCAAACAACCAACCAACCAAATGTTAAGGGGGACCTCTGAGCAGTATGAAGCTCCACAATTTTTTGAAGGAGCTGTGTGGGCTTGTTTGTGTATGTGATTAGACTGGAGCAATGGCACAGAGCAGGGCTACTGAAAGTGGTGCTCTTTGGTCCAGTGCCCTCCACGTGCTGCCAGTCCCTGGCATGTTTCCAGGAAATAAAGAAACAATTTGAGCCCATGGGCAGAAATCTGGTGCCAGGTCCTGGTGCATTGAAAAAAATAAATAATAGCCAGTTCTGCACATCAGATATCCTGAGACGTACTGGCACAAAGCAAGAGGTGGGCAACCTCAGAGGGTCCAGAGGCTGGCATGTGTTTCATCCCATAACTCACTACTGGCCCTACCCACTGCACAAAATTAGGAAAAATGATTTTTAAAAAATCAAAACCGGAAGAATCTGGAAAACTGTTTCCTTTTGTTGAAAGCGGTAGTGGTAGTGGGGAACAAAAGCACCATTTCTGGAAGGGTCTAGGGGTGTGTTTGTGTAGAGTCATTTTTAGTTTTAAAATAATAAATGGGGAGGGCATTAGCTGTCCAGAGGCCTCCTGTAGGCTAAAATGCACATGTTGCCCACCCTGGTGTGATGGCAGCAGCTAATGGGTTCAACCCGATGCCTCTATGTTGTGCTTTCTATTCATGTCACCTCTTTAAAGATACTATTGTAATGGAAAACCCCGGGGCTTATCAATTTGTTTCATTTAGTATTTATTAAAATATTCATTTATTATTTATTTATTAAAATATTTTAATATATCCAAAGATCACAACGTGGTTTACAATAAGACCAACTGAAATCAAATAATAACAACAATAGTTTGAAAAGATTAAAATATATTAAAGAATTTATCAATGAATTAAAAAGGGTTAAAACCATTTTCTTGGTTTAAAATCAATAATAAATTCCAGTTCAACTATAATATAGAATTGATATATTCTGAAGGTTCAAAAAATCCTGTGAAGACTGGTCGTAATTTCAACCCTCAACCTTGGGGTTTTGGTATTTCTCTCTCTCTCTCCTTTCTCTCAGTTTTTCTATTTTCTAGGTGTTTCACAAAATGTCTATTAAATGTATCTTTATTTGATTGTGAAGTTAATTTTTAAATAAACCTCTAAAACATCACCAAATATTAATTTTCCTGTGTTATTATCTATTGTATGCTGAAATAATGAGCTTGTTCTCTCTCTCGCCTTCTTATTTTTTGGCTCTGTCTCCTCAATTTTGGATGGTTAAAATGATTAAAACAATTTTAAATAGTACAACCATATGACATATGAAAGCTGAATGTAATCTATTATGCCTAAAGGCTTTAATAAAAAGCCATGTTTTGACTTGATGTTGAAACGATCCCAAAGTTGGTGTCAATTGGGCCTTTAGTGGGAGGGAATTCCACAACTGGGGTGCCACTGTAGATAAGGTCCTGTCCAATGTCTTCCCACAAGGTATTTTTTCCATACTGGTGGGTCATGGAGGAAGTCTCCTTGAGTAAATCTCAATTCTCAGACAAGCATATATATAGAGAGGTACTCCCTCAGGTACTGAAGTCCCAAATTATTTAGGGCTTTAAATGTTATCATCAGCACCTTGAACTCTGACCGAAAGTCTATTGTCATTTCAGGCCCTATCTGTAAGGTCCAAAACACACTGCAGAAATAATCCCGTTTAAGACCACTTTAACTGCCCCCCCCAATAAATGATAGGGAATTCTAGGAACTGTAGTTTTGTTAGACATTTAGCCTTCTCTGCCAGAGAGCTCTGATGCCACAGTAAAGAGAATTCCCAGGATTCCCTAGCACTGAGCCAGGGCAGTTAAAGCAGTCTCAAACTGGATTATTTCTGCAGTGTGTTTTGGAGTTTCTGTCAAACATAGTTCTGGTGCCACAACAAAACTACAAATCCCAGGATTCCAGAAGATGAAGTCATGACATTAAAGTGGTGTTAAACTGTACTAATCCTGCAGTGTGCCAGCAGACCCTAGATCTCCCAGCCACCATGGCCACTGTGCAAAAAGTCCGTAGTCCCCAAAAAGCATGAGTTTAGTTCTGAATTTGGACTTGGGCCGCAGTGCAGTAGCAAAGATTGAGATACTCTCTGACCTCTTGGATTGATCAGAGCTCCGCTTTCAGCTGCATTTAAAAAAAAAGACAGATGCTAAGATACTCAAACTGTTCCTCTTTTATGTGGACTGTCCTTCATAAACGAGTGTCCTTATTGTATCTGTATTTGAATGTGAGGGGGGAAAAAAGACTATTGGAGTTCTTTAAATAATGTTGCTAGCGTATACACATGCATGCTAGTGCCACTTTTGTCCTTTCCCCATAATTGCCTACTCATATCTTTACAGTTCAAGGGTTGTTTACTTCTCTTTTATGCCATGACAAAAAACAAACAAACAAAAAAACAATTTTGCACCTCCTCATTTTTCAGAATCTTGTGCACATCATGTCGTCACAGTGCCAAGAAAATCCATCTCAGTTTCAGGTTGTAACACAACAAAATGTGAGAAAGTCAAAGGTGTGTGTGTGTGTATGAGAAAGACAGAAAAAAGAGAATGTGAACAATCTCCAAGGCATTGTACAAAGCAGCGCTGAATGTGTTTGAGCTGCAGTGATGGCATCCTAAATGTAACCTTACATCATCCATGTGTCAAGTCCCTCAGAAATCCAGGCTTTGGTAGTTAAACTCGGCAAACCTTTCTTTTGTGACTATAGATCCACATTAGACACAGTCATTATCTGAACTAATTGTCAAGTGTAGATATTGTCTAACTAAACATATTGGCAAGCTTATATTTCATTTGTCGCACATAAAAAACAACACACTGGTTCTCTTTTTTCCAATATTGCCCCCCTCTTTGTACTTTGCTCCAGTTTCTTCCCAGCCAAGTGACCTTAGGTATTTCAGTCCATGCCTGCCTCCTCTATTTTTTTATTTTACCAAATTTGTGATAACTATTGACTTAGTTACCCTGTATATCCCATCACCGTACCTCAGTCTCCCTCCTCCAAATTCATGGCAGATGCAAAAGCAGCACTTGACACCATGTGCACCACATGCAAAATTAGCACTTGACACCATATGAAAATATGTCTTCTGAGCTAGTGTTGTGTAGTGATGTGTGTGTTTGACTGGGCAGATCTGTGTTCAAATCCCCGTGCAGTTACTGGGGCTGCTGACACACTGCAGAATTAATGCAGTTTGACACCACTTTTATAACTACCATGGTTCCATCCTGTGGAATTCTGGGATTTTGTAGTTTGTTGTGGCACCAGAGCTATCTGACAGAGAAGACTGAATATCTCACAAAACTACAAATCCCAGAATTGTATAGTGCTGAGCCATGGGAGTTGAAGTGGTGGTGTCATTCTGAATTAATGCTGCAGTGTAGATGCAGCCCTGGTGAACCTAAGCTGATCTGGTGAACCTGAACTCTTCACTTTCTAACTCAGTAGTGAAAAACCGCCTCTGAAAATGGTTTGATATGATCTGCATAGGTTGGTGTGGACATGAAGACACATAACAAACATTGCAACAAGCCTACCCCAGAGGATTGTTGTGGAAATAAAATGGGGCTGGGGTTGTTGTGGTGGCCATGTTTGCTGCCTTGATCTCTTTGGAGGTTTTTCCCCCTCTGAACTTTAGGGGTAAGAGAAAGGCATAAT
The DNA here is from genome assembly GCA_034509955.1 of Urosaurus nigricauda. Lineage (NCBI taxonomy): Eukaryota > Metazoa > Chordata > Lepidosauria > Squamata > Phrynosomatidae > Urosaurus > Urosaurus nigricauda. The sequence continues at coordinate 163,581,865 of JAOEGL010000002.1, forward strand.
TAAAAATTGGATAGAATTATGGTGTTGTTCCTAGATAGAAGAGAAACCATCCTTGGATTTGGATAAACATTACTAGTGGAGCCAGAAAGACAGCCATAAATTTTGATAGGGGCCATGTTTTGTTTAGGATAAAAAAAGTCAGACCTAGGGTTAAATATAGAACGTCAGGATCCCATAGAAAAAGTTTTGTAAGAAAAACAGTTAATGCTTAGAATAAGTTATTTGAAATAGAATTAAATTTTTTAGACATTACCAGTAGGTAGGTTTTTATAATAAAAAGACATAATAGGTTAAATAAAAATGGATATCATGCACACATAATAGAGGACTCCAGGTTTCTGAACATATACTAACCTAAAACACTTAAACTCTATCATCCTTTGGCACATTGCTTTGAGATTTGCTAATACAAATGTGTTAAGAATAATTATTAGGTTGGCTTATATTTTTAGTTTTGGAAAAGTTATTAAACTAGTCTTCTATTCAATCGTACCAAGGTTTGCTGGGGTTTGCTATTTTGCTTGCTTGCTTAAGGCACAAGCTAGGGGGCTGTATATTTTTATAACAAATGGAGGTCTGAAATCCCTTAGATATAGTTTTTTATGTTTAGATGCAGTTAACCAAAAATAGATTCAAGAAATTAGATTTTAGTTTCTTATATACATAAACTTCCTATAAAAGAATATTGGGAAAGGACCTTTTAGCTAAAGAGGTGGTTAATTTATGGGTTTACTAACCCATATATTAAATAAACAGTTACATATTAGAATTGAGTTATATTACATGCGCATATAACTAGAATGGCCAGTTATTTTGTTTAAAATAGATAATGAACAAATTTTATATTAAAAATGTAATAATTTTAGTAGATGAGAAGTATCAAAGGAAAATTCTTTGTTTAACGTTGGGCATCTTTGGGAAGAGGGAGGTAGACTCAGTGTCTGGAACAACTGGTAAGAGTAGACAATTCACAGTTCCATCCTCATTAATTGCCAAGCCACCATTTTTTAAAAAATTCTGGACCTCCCATACATAAATTTAGGTTAATTTACATGGACATGGGATGTATGAGCAGATATGTTATGAGTAAAACTCTGCATACATGAAGAGGGTGGTCTTGAAATTGATCATATGTCCTGATCTGGCCATAAACAAGATTATGAATAAGGTTGTTGTAAAAATGTATAAATAATGAAGAAAATCTATGGAAAGGTGTGCTCTCTCTCTATTGGTTATTGAGACACCCAATTCTGCAAAATTGTATATCTAAAACTTTACTAATAAATATAACTAGCTATGCTTCACCTGTTAGGTATTTTTGTCATTGTTGAATTTGTCCAAGCAAATTGGTAAGTGAATTTTATAGCTCACAGAGGCCAACCAAAATGCACAGAATACAAACTTTCAAAACTCCTTTGGCTTATTCATGAGGCAAAGGTGTTAAAAAATGTACAAGGTGAATCATATTTTTTCTTCTTCTCCTGTATGATTTTTAACATCTTTGCCTACTGAAGGAGCCAATGGAGCTTCAAAAGTTTGCATCAGGTATTTTGTGCATTTTGCTTGGCCCAATAAAGGTGTCACTTGTTTGTGGATCTTTGATGTTATTGTACTTTGACCTACGGTAGGTTTTACTGAAGCCACTTGGGCCTTGCACCTAAAAAGGAACTTCAAAGCAGATACCATTATGGTTTCCATGCACTAGGAAGTCCAGCACCTTGCTTTTGGAAATTATGTATCATACTTCCCTCTCGTTTCAGCACTGCATACAGCTATGAACATCATAGCAAGAACAGTTGGTTGCTAATTGTTTTTCTTAGTAGGGCTCCTCTGTTTGTCGAGGAAAAATGCAAACAGGGAAGTTAATTGCAGCATGGGATGATACCACATGGGAATGAATTTCAGTTGCTGGATTTCAGTTAGTCATCATACTGCAGCTATTGGGACTGAAGCCAGGTCAGAAAAACAATATCTAGATTGGCAAAAAGAAGTGTGTTCATGGCTGCATGAAAGTCTAGCCTTTAGACGAGAAAAAGGGAAAGTGTGCCATGAAAACGCGCTTTTTTTGCGTTTTAGGGGAGAAGAAGCTTCTTTTTAAAAAACTTCGGAACAGCGCAGCTCCATCTAAAGGCTGTGGTGCAGCTGCTAAGCATTAAGGAAAAGGCAACTTCATGTCACACTTTCCTGCCAATCTAGAAAGCCCCAATGTTGGTAAACTTAACTGACAGCAAAATGGGTGAGTGTAGCATTTCTGTATCCATTTCTATGGACGATGGTGGCATTTCTGTACCATTTATGCTAAACTATGTAACCATACGTTGTGTTCAACAGAGTCCATTTAAACTATATGAACAGAATTACAAACTTTCTCCAAACAGCACTGTTACGCCAGCTGTGCATTGGTCACCATGCTTTGATCAGGACTAAAATACATGAAATCCTAACTTACATATTGCAGTTCTTTTGGATATATTGTGCATGGCTCAGGCATTTACATACTGGGTTGCATTTGTCTTGGTTTCTATGGAAAATCTAACACTCAATACAAAGACCTAAGAGAGGCTGGGGTAGACCTAGTTATCAAGATTGATAGAGCCAGCCCTACCATTAGGCAGCTACATTGGGCAGGAGATTTTTTGTGTCACGAAAAGACAGCAGCTTTTGAGGTGTGTGTGTTAGTTTGCATGTATGTATTTTTACTGCTGGAGATGGAAAAAGATGGCATAGGGATTTTATGCCTTCTACACCAAAATAACCTGGCTGGTTTTGGGGTTTTGCTTTGAAGACCTTTTATTTAATGGAATTATGGGGTTCTATCCATCCACATGGGGGATCCATCCATCCATATATACACACATGCATGCATGCATGCATGCATACATATTATTTACCTTAACTTGGGTCGGGGGGGGGGGGTCAGGAGCCACATGCTGTTCCAAATAAGGCAACAAAATATCTCAGGCCAATGCTAGTGATTTATATCTCACCCTCATATATTAATTTGACAGTCTGTATGTGGCCATTGAGTGCAGGCAACATTCCCAGCTTTGTATTGTACTCATGCCATAGCTGTGGACCATCTGGTTCCTGCCAGCTACATTTTGAACCACATCCCATTGATGACATGATTGGTTAACATGAGCTTATGTGCTTTTAAGTTTGTTGCTCAAGGAAGTTGGCAGTACCTCCTTACAAAACAATACACCCACTTTTTCAATGCACTCTCAATGGCCAATTTGTGGCCAGAAGAAGGTGGGAGGGCACCCATGTAGTATCCAGCTGCATTTCTGTAGCCTGAAAATGAAAGGAGGTAATCCCACTCCCTGCCTTGGATTGCCACTGTACTCAGATGTACTGTACTTACTAGAGATCAAGGAGGGTTTTTTCTCCTTTGAGAGTAGTTTGTTGCACTGGGTTAATGGGAAAGAGGGTAGACGTATGTTGGCAAAGTGTTACGCTACACAAAAGTCATGTTGGACCTCAAGGTTTATTTCCACTAGCTGGTTAAAATGTGATGTTTTTGAATAGACAGAGGAGCTCAAAAAGGATATCCATGGAGCTGGAGAATTTGCAGAAAAAGGCAACAAAATTTATTAAGGCATGAAAGCATCTATTCTATACCATGAGGAAAGGTTGTTTGAGTCTTTTTCATTTAGAAAAAAGACATCCAATAGGGGATGGGAAATTCATTATATGTATGCAACTAGGGATGCCTGGCAGAGCTGACTCTCCTGTTATTAATTTGATTTATTTTAATAATGTTTCTGTCCCTTACTCTATTGTAAGATATTGCCACTGTACAAAGAAAAAGCTATTTAGAACAACTGTATACAGTAAAGAGTATTTTAAAACAAGTGAAAATATTCTAAACTTATAAAACAGTTTAGACCATTTAAAACAACTTTAACCACATGTTCTTCCCCAGATCCTTGCCAAGATCCTTCAGTCGTGTATTATGAGGCAGATTGAGGTAGTTACCTTAGTACTTTCCCCACATCTCAGGGTTTGGCCCTGAGTCTCAGAGGGGGAAGAATCTCAAAGTAAGAGTGCTGGCATGAAAAAATTGTGTCTATGTGTGTGTGTGTGTGTGTGTGTGAGAGAGAGAGAGAGAGAGAGAGATGTTGATTTGTTTGCTTGATGGCATAGTCTGTTCATCTGTGGTTGATACTGAAGGCATTATGCTTAATTCAACAATCGGGACTGCAACATCCTCAGGATATCACAAGAGGTCCTTCTTATATTTCAGGTTCTGGTGCTGAAACCTCAGGGCCTGGGATTATCCTGAACTAGCTAAGAGACAGTAACAAGATTTTGGAGAAGAAAGCAATGTGTGATTCACATATCCTGTCCAGCACCCACTTAGACCAGCTCCTGGCTTCAGGTGTGGTGAAGGACTGCTGTAGCATTACCAGTACTGATTCAATTGCCAGTCCCATTGACTTTTGTACCTGGAACGGTAGGAGAAACCATCTTATTCTTTGCCTCAGCCAGGAAAATGTCCTGGACTAGCTCTGCCACCTGGCTGGCGAGAATAGACAGGAGCACAGATAGGAACACAAATGATCCTAGAATCATAGAATCATAGAGTTGGAAGAGACCACAAAGGCCATCCGGTCCAACCCCCTGCCATGCAGGAACTCCCAATCAAAGCATCCCTGATAGATGACCATCCAGCCTCTGCTTAAAGACCTCCAAGGACGGAGACTCCACTACACTCCGAGGGAGTGTGTTCCACTGTTGAACAGCCCTTAATGTCAGGGATTCAATGAGATTCATTGAGAATAAGTATGGAGTTAGTTTTTTGGATTGCAGCTCCCAGAATCCCCATGGCAGCCCAATTGGTTTTTTTCTTCTTCTATTGTAGCCTCAAAAAGTAATTTTTCCAAGCTCTAAGGGTATGTCTCTCAAAAGGTACTTGTCATGATAGTTAAATAAACACTCTTTGCTTATAAGCAGCATACCTCTGAATATAAAGTGCCAGGCAAAAATAACAGGGAAGGGCTATTGCTTTCTGACCTCTGGAGAAAAAATTGTTTGGCTCGTTCCAGGACTGTTTTTCTTACATTCCTATGAATAAAATATATTCTTCATTTATTTATTTAAGCTGCATTCATGGCATAGCTCTCATAAGACAGCTCATGTGACATTAATATATTTCTCTGTCACGCACACGCACAAAATACAAACATCAAATTATGAAAACTGTAATTAAAAAATATAATAAAACCCAGTAGACCTAATTGAGCAGAGCAGTAAGAGAACAAATGGTGTAAGACTGAAAAAAAACTAATAAAAGATGAAGATTATGATTGTTGTTATTACTGTCTCCAACCTCATATCAAAAACTCTCCAGGTAGTGTACAATAATCAGTTTAAATGTTACCAAAATTAAAACCAATAGTGCTGCATTATCTTCTAAGGAAAAGGAGTTTGATGGGTCTTTAAAATCCACTTGAAGGCCTATAATGAAGGGGCCACATACGTGTCTCCCAGTGCAAAAAAAGCTCTATCCTGGGGCTCACCAGTCCATTTGATCTCATTGGTGGGCACCAGATAGGGCTTTCAAAGCCAATCTTAAGGCATGGGCAGGTTTAACAAGTAACTTGCTCTCCAATCATAACAAGTCCACAATAAAGCATACATTCAGTCTAGAAATTCACAATGAAACTCCTCATAGATGCTTTCTTGTTGTGGTGTGTGGGCATTCCATTACACCTTTGTGTTTCTTGCTACACAAAGGAGTGAAGATTAACTGAAACCCTGATTTTAGCCATACTGGGGTATTATACATGAGGTAGTGCAGATGGGATTGTGCCTGCCATTCTTCAGTGCCTAAAATGAACATCAGTCAAACACATGCTCACTCCAAAGTGACACCTACATCAATTTTTGTCAGCTGGAACTAGTAAGCAATAATGAAATGCCACCTACGCTTGAGCCTTTCCATACTTAAGACAAATATTCCTGGCTTCAGGTTGTGTAAGGAAAGCAGTGTTTGAACCAACAGAAAGAGCTGGGTTTAATTTCATAGATGCTCTTGCGGCACTGATGCGGCTGGCTATGGCATAGTTTGTGACACTTCTTGTTTAAATTATAACACAGTTTGTTAAAAATGAAAGGGGGGGGAATCATATATGATATATGTATATATTTGCTTGTGTGTGTGCCTGTGCACACATGCGTTCCATGTTTCAAAAATTCATGTGTCTTTTAAAAAAAGAAAAGGAAATAACAGGCATGTAAACTTTGATTAAGAGTTGGAGTGTGACCCATGGGAAATGGGGCTTGCTCCCCTGATTAAACTCATAACCTCCCATCTCCCCCAATATACGCCAAAAGCGCTTTTCCTTGTTAACTACCTTCGAGTTGACTTCAACTCATGGCAACCTTGTGAATGAGACATCTCTAAGACCCCCTATTCTCAACCTTTTGCTCAGGTCCTGTAGGTTCAGGCCTGTGACCTCCCTGATTGAGTCTATCCATATGGTGTGTAGCCTTCCTTTCTTTTTACTACCTTTCATAGCTGCCCTTCCCATTCCTAATCTTCTTCTTATTTCGTGACTACTGTTTTCATTCTGATCAATGTTTGATCCAAGGTATGGGAAATCTTTATTTCAATTTCCTTGTTGCCTCGGTTGTTTTTTATAAGTCCTTTGAGATCATCATCATTATTTTTTATGTTCTGCAGCAAACCTGCCTTTGCATTTCATTCTTTAACTTTCCTTAGTAATTGTTCCAAGTCTATTATGTTTTCTGCTAGTAGTATGATATCATCTGCATATCTTTGATTGTTGATGTTCCTTCTTCTTATCTTCATTCACCCTTCTTCTGAGTCCAAACCTACTCTCTGCATTATATTTTCTGCATACAAGTAGAACAGATAGGGTGATAAAATGCAGCCTTGCTTGACACCTTTGCTATATGGGAACCATTCTGTTTCTTTGAATTCTGTTCTAACAGTAGCTTAATTTTAAAAAAGATGTGCATGAACTTGTTGTGGTTGTGTGTCTTCTAGAGTCCTAGTTCAACACTCAAACTGCTACACTATGCTGGCTCCTCATCTGATCACAAGTGTTTGGGCAGTAAAGAAACTATGTTGAATTACTAACACTCACATAGTTGCATTGGCATACAGTGAGCCAGGACATTCCCCAAATGCCTCTTCCCGTCCTTGCCAGTAAAAACATAGTATCAAAATAAATAACTAATGATCTGGTAGCCTTTCTCTGCCTGAGAAAGTTGCTTCATCCTGTCTAATGGGAGGGCCAGCCCTGCTTCCAATTATGATATTATGATATATGATTCTATACTACACTGGCTTGTCATAATAACCTAAAGCAGAAAACATTTTTCTTTATTATTGGACATGCTGCAACATTATAGCAAAACATATTTACAACTAGCCTCTTTCTCACTAATTATCTCCCATGTTGTTTCCTGTTACTAATTCCTTTGTGTTATATATACAGGTATATATATATATATATATATACACACACACACACACACACACTCTTTAACGATGGAGAGGAGAATAGGTTAAGTGCACCAATAAAACCAATATAATTTGCTTTTCAACTGGGTTAGTTATCATGACAGTAAATTGCTGTCTGCACAGACTCAGTCACACGCAGTCAGAAACATGTCTATTTGATCCACCTATAATATATACAACAACAAAAGAATCAAAATGGTATTTTCTTGGTGGGTTTTATGCATTTCCAAAAAGAGTAGATTCAGGCAACTCTAAAAAAGTTTTCCCCCCACAAAGGAATTCCAAAATCTGCATTTGGACAAAATCTCTGTTAGGCCCAACCAAAATGTCAAAAAGTTGTGACCTATATTGAAAGAAGGGTGAGATACAAAATGAACAAATACAAATAATTAAATAAATGCTCCAACATTCTGAATCAAGCTAACAGGAAGTAGGAAGATGGTGCTAGTGAATAAAAAAGTAGACATTTAACAATTGGAAATTGATCTAACTACTACAATTGATGATATAGCTGCCAGGGAAGCAGGAATCGTCTTAAATTAAAAAAAAGTGTTTTCAGTGAGCACTCAAATATGATTTACCCAAGGTCACACACTGGGTTTCCATGGTCAAGTGGGGAATCTAACAGTGGTCTCCAGAGTCAAAGATAGTCCAACACACAAACCACTATGCCATGCTATGTGTGTGGGTTGTGTGCCTTCAAGTCAGACTGTTATAATCCTAAGGCAAGATTTGTTCACAGGAGGTTTGTGCTTGAGGCTGAGAGTGTGTGCCTCACCCAAGGAGTTTCATGGCAGAGTGGAAAATTGAAAGCTGGTCTGCAGAGTCATAGTCAAACCACTATGCCATGTTGTCCATGCAGTACAGGACTTTAATATAACACTACCGAATGCTGAAGTGCTGAGGATACTATGGAGGGCCAAAAAGACAAACAAATGGGTCCTAGAACAGATAAAACCCAAACTCTCCCTGGAAGCCAGGATGACTAAATTGAAGAGGGAGCCTGCAGACTGGGACCTTCAACCAAGGTAAAACAACTTTTTTCTCCTCAAATTTGGACCGGATTGGCATGTTTTACCTCTACACCTACCAAAATGTTCCTGATGCAAAAACATGGAGACTTCTTGAGGGATCCATTGTCCTCTGCCTACAAAGAGGCCTATGGCCTCACAGGAATGGAGACATACTGGATTGCAATAGAGGAGCCCTTGCTGATATGTACTGTAAATGGATTTTTAGATTTTTCAATTTGACTGGACTTTGCCCTATTGCTGCATGGCCAGAAGAGGAGGGGCCAGCCTGCCTCCCTATACCACCTTAAATAAAGACAGAAACAACCAAATGCAGGCGTCTTACTAACACCTCTACTTTTTTTCCTGCTTGGTATGTAACTTCTTAGTCATGCCACAAATGGAGGACATATTGAAATTCCTCCTGGACAGAAGGCTGAAATGGATGGAGGATGTGTCCTGGAAAAGGAGAGCCTGGGGTGGGAGTGGAGACAGGGGGGTTGGCTTGCTGGCAGGAGCAGAAGAGATATTTTATGGGACATACTGAAACAAATGACAGTGCTTGCCCACAGAGAAACCATAGTTGCCCACAGGGAATCATTGGGGAATGCTTGCCCATAGAGAACCATAGGGAACCATTGAGGGATATTTGCCTATAATAGGGAGCAAGTATTGGGGGGGAAACTTGCCCATAGAGAATCATAGGGGAATCCTTGCCCATAGGGAATCAGTTGGGAATATTTGCCTATAGAGAATCATAAGGAGATTCTTGCCCATAGGGGAATCCTTGCCCATAGGGAATCATTGGGGAATCCTTGCCCATAGGGAATCATTGGGGAAATACTTGCCCATAGAGAATCCTAGGGCAAAGTATTCCATGGAGGTTTGAGCATTGGTGCTCAAACCAATGGCAGCACTGGGCCCATGGGGAGCCCCATCATCCCTGTGGCCACAGAGAGAGTATCATTGGGGAGTGCTGGCCCATAGCTGCCCAGGGTTGGGCCAGTCTTCCCCATGGTTTCCCTGTCCTTATGGGCCAGTGTGCTGCTGCTGTCCTTCTCTTTGTTTGGGGGGGGGGGATCTTGAGGGGGGTGCTCCCTCCTCCTCCTCCTCCTCCTCCTCCTCCTCCTCCTCCTCCTCCCTATAAAGGTCCCCTTCCTTCTTCTTCTTCTTCTTCTTCTTCTTCTTCTTCTTCTTCTTCTTCTTCTTCTTCTTCTTCTTCCTTCCAGCCAAGGCTGGAGGAGGAGGATGCAGGGCTGCTGCTGCTGCTGCTGCTGCTGGGTCCAGAGGCGGAGGCGGAGGGGTGGCCACTGAGGGAGGGGCTGGCAGCCAAGATAGAAGAAGCCTTCTGGGGAGGAGGAGGGAGGACCAGGACAGGAGGAGGAGGAGGCACCTGCTGGCCAGCCATGCCTGCCGAGAGCAACGAGCCTGAGGACTCTCTCCTCCGGTACCAGGTACAGGGGAGTGGAGGAGGAGGATGAAGAGGATGGTGATGATGACTGATCAGAATGAGGAGGAGGATGTGGAGGAACAAGAGGAGGAGGATGAGAATGATGAGGATGAGGAGGAAGAAGAGGAGGAGGAGGAGAATAAAGAGGATGATGATGATGAGAATGAGGAGGAGGAAGAGGAAGATGATGATGGGGAGGAGGAAGAGGATGATGATGAAGATGAGGAAGAGGGAGGATAGGGAGGAGGAGGAGGATGAAAAGGAGGAGCAGGGGGAAAGAGGAGGCTCCGGAGGGAGAGGAAGAGGAGGAAAATGAGGATGAGGACTATTAGGAAGAGGAGGAGGAGGAAGAAGGGCAGGATGATGTGGTGGGAGGACGAGGAAGAGGAGGAGAATGAAAAGGATGATGATGATGATGTTGAAGAGGAAGAAGAGAGGGAGGCTGGCCTTGGTGGGGAAGAGCCAGGGCTCTTGGAGGGAAAGCAAGGGCTCCTTCTCCTCCTTCTCCTCCTGCTCCTGCAGCAATGTCACCTTGGCTAGCTTTGGTCCTCTCCCAGGAGGACACCAACCAGGCAGCCCCGGATGGAGGGCCCAGGGCAGCCTGGAAGGAGGAACAGCTCAAAGCATTTTGGGGGGGGGGGGGCGGAGAAGGTAGAGCCAGCTCCTGTGTGCCAAAACTAGCTCAAAATGGAGGAGGGCATATTGTGGGGGAGAGATGAGGAGGAAGCAGGTTGCAATGTAGGACAGGAAAAGGGAAAAGGAGGACGGGTTTGGGGGCATGGGCTGGAGAGGGGCTGCATGGAGACTGCGGCAGAGAGAGAGAGAGAGAGAAAGGGGAGCAAAGGAGGCCTGGGTGGGTTGCATCCACATTGGAGGAATAACCCGGTTTGGAAGCGCTTTAACTCTTTGTCTGACTCAGGCCCCACAACAAACTCCAACTCCCAGAATTCCATAGCAAGTGAGTCAGACAAAGAGTTAAAGCGCTTCCAAACCGGGTTATTCCTCCACTGGCTTCTCCCCCTGTATGATTTTTTAAAAACCCCTTTGCCTGAGGAAGAAGCCTGTGTAGCTTCCAAAGCTTGCATGATGTCTTTGGTGCATCTTGATTGGCCCCATAAAGGCATCCCTGCCTTCTGGATTTGGGGTGTTCTCCTATAGAGATATAAAGACACCCAAGTCAGTGATGCCCAAACTCTGGCCTTCAGCTCCCAGAATCCTAGTCACTGTAAGTATGAAATGACTTGAAGGCACACAACAACAACAACAACAACTGGTTCTGGTAGGAAAGGAGCCAGGATCACTTGCCAGCATCATCTTATTTCTCCTTCTTTCTCCTTTTGCTTCAGTCTCTTTTGGCCACCAGTGTTAGACAGTGGCTTTAGAGTTAGGACTTGGAGTCTGGATGTAGGAATGAATGAATGAATGAATTTATCACGGCACATGGCCAGCACCAAAATACAACCATAATGCAAAACATAAAACCTCAAATATACAGCCACAGTGCAAAGAGAGATCCATTATATTCCAACATATATCCTGTGTATATCCAAACAGAAGGGAAGGATACCCACAGTCCCACCTGCCCATAACATCTCCAGATTCTCACAATATTATAAGACATTGGCAGAGTCGAGAATATTATAAGACGTTGGCATGGTCGGATACCCAAATCCTTACCTCCCAAAGCCTTCTCAAGGTTTTCAAAGAAAACTGCAAAACATCGGCATAGTTGTATGGTTATCTATAAGCAAAACAAATTTCTCCAAGTCAATTTATATAGCATTGGATGTAGGAAGCAGAGGAAGAGTGTTTCTAGAGATGGAGTAGAATTCAAAGATACAGCCGTGTTAGTCTGTAGAATCAGTACATAGAGAGATCTTGTAGCCCCTTTGAGACTCACTGAAAGGAAGAAATTGGCAGCATGAGCTTTCGTAGACGTCAGTCTACTTCTTCAGATGCATTCGAGGAATGCCTCTGAGGAAGTAGACTGAAGTCTATGAAAGCTCATGCTGCCAATTTCTTCCTTTCAGTGAGTCTCAAAGGGGCTACAAGATCTCTCTACGCAGAGACGGGGGACAGGGAGAGAAAAAGAGAACCAATTGTCCTTGTTTTCCCCAGCTCCCAACCAAGTGATAACCCGCTTTTCGGTGTTTTGTGGGTGGGTGCAGGGAAAGGGGTGGTAAGTAGCTGAGATCTGCAAACTTTTCGTTTGTTGCAAAGGACTGTTTCATCCAGGCTGACTTTCCTCTTGTTCATTGTTCCTGTGTGGGTATGGGTAGGGTAGAGGAAAAGAGGATGTTGTGGTTGTTATTGTTTTGTGCCTTCAAGCCTTACAGGGACTCTGAAGGTGACCTTGCACAAGTCACATGCTCTCAGCCTCAGGGGAAAGTGATGGCAAACCTCCTCTGAACAAATCTTGCCAAGAAAACCCCATGAGAGGTTTGCCTTAAGGTTGCCGTAAGTTGGAAACAACCCGAAGGCGCACAACAACAAGGGTGAACCTGTCATGGTGTTTTCTCGACAAGGTTTGTTTCCATGACTGAGGAGGATTTGAAGCCTGGTCATCTGGAGTTGTAGTCCAACACTCAAAACCACTACACCAGGCTGTCTGTCAAAGAGAAAGAAGTCAGACAGTTGCAATTTACAGCCTGCATATAATACACTTATTTGTTGGAATGCCTGTTGGGACTCTGTGTCAACACACAGGTGGCTGCCTCAAAACTGCAAATTTCTGTTTCTACAAAGCAGTGACCTTTGGGTGAGATTTTACAGGACACATGATGTAGTGGAAAAGACCCACAGCTGGAGCTTGTGTTCAACTTCAGTGGAAGAATTAAAAGTCAAGAATGACTGACTAGGTATACCAGGCTGGAGTTGCTCTGAGTTTGTAGAGATGAGGCTGCTTTGACATTCCAGTCTAAAACTGGAGTTCCAATTTTGTACTGTATTAGTTTATTTTCAGCCTGTACTCATCTTTTTGATCTGTTATATTCCTTCCCATTATGATTAGTTAATGATAATGGAGTATCATTATATAACACAATCTGAGCCCTTCACAAATCTTCTCTCAATAGTCTTCTCAATATCTTCACCAGGCAAGTCAGTGTTAATTCCTCCTTCACTGTTTATTTGGGTGGGTCGCTGATGACAGTGATAGCAGATTCCTTAGGTAACCTCTGTCTCATCTGCAGTTTGATACTGCTTTAACTGCCATGGCTGCATCCTATTGAATCCTGGAATTTGTAGTTTGCTGTGGCACCGACTGGGTGACCTTGGCCAAGTCACACACACACACACAGCCTCAGGGAAAGACAACAGCAAAACCTCTCTGAACAAAACAACCCCTAGGTTCACCCTTGCTGCTGTGTGCCATCAAGTTGTTTCCAACTTATGGCGACCTTAAGGTGAACTTATCATGGGGTTTTCTTGGCCAGATTTGTGGCACTAGAGCTCTCTAACAGAGAAGGCTAAATATTTAACAAAACTACAAATCCCAGAATTCCATTGCACAAAGCCATGACAGTTAAAGCAGTGCTAAGTTGCATTGCATTATTTCTTCAGTGTAGATTAGCCAGTCCAAAGAGATTTTTGAATCGGAGATGCCCTTTCTTATGTCATACATATGCTACCTGTCTGTTTCTCATCACTGCTGTGTGAAACATAAAAATGAAGTTATAAATGCATATTCAGTGGACCTTCCACATTTGCTGGGGTTAGGGAAGCAGAATTCTCATGAAAGTGGAAATCTGCTGGAAGTTGACCATAGTATTGTTCTGGAGAACCTACAAATGTCTAGAGAAGTGTTCTCTCTAATAATCTAGAGGTCCTCTAGCTCAATCTCTGGTAAAAGTTGGCCATAGAGCCATGCTGGAGGACCTAGAGAGTCCTAGAGAAAACATATTTATCAAATCCACAAATAATAACATCTGCAAAAGCCAAAGCAGCCAATGTGGAGGGTCGACTGTATTAGGCTTTTAAATTGATACCCATACAGCAAGGTGGATTTACAATTCTGTTTCAGTGCTGGTACATTTTTAATGTTACTTGTGAAAGATACATCCATCTTTTAAAATTTTCTAACCAAGGCCAGCCATCCCTGCTGTATATGTAGGAATGGCTTCCTTTGCATTTTATGTACGTGTGTATGTCTGTCTCTCAATGTGAATGAGAAGGAGACACACAAAGGCCACTAATGAAATTTTCCTTTACCATCCTTTTTGGTGAACTCTGCTTTCTTGGGTGAAATAAAGGAGGCGTTAGTTAGTGGGACAGGCATAACTTGTGGGGCAGGGGGTGATCTGTGAATGACAAAAATAATGATATATAGTGACAAAAGTGTGAGCGACGAAAATAGGATTAGCCACTGTGAATGTATTTTCATTAAGCAAAGGTTCATTTCATACTGTTTAGGTTTGTAGACAAAAGTTACTGTTCATAGATAAGTCATAACTATGTTTTAAGTTTAAAAATAGTTCATCATACAAAGGCAATACTTGCTGTTGCTCTTATATTTTCTTATTGACCAGTGTTGTTCCCATATAGTACAAAGAGCCAGCTAAATCACATTTGAAGATGTGTATTAAGTTAAGGTTATAATGCATGTTACATCTGCCATCCCAGATATGATGAGTGGGATTTTAAAATGTGCATTAAGTTCACTATTTACGTCTATTAAATTAAGTAAAGAGGAGGTTGTCTTAAATAAGATCAGAATATAGGTACATCAACCTCTGTCTCATTTACTTCAAATAGCAGCAGCTCCACAGGATTCCAGGAAGGAGCACTTTTTAGTTCTGTCTGGACACCCAGAACCTTCTGCACTGAGCTATGACTTACATACTGTAATTCAGTATGTAGAGAGATCTTGTAGCAACTGAACTGAAAGAAAGAAGTTGGCAGCATGAGCTTTTGTAGACTTCAGTCTACTTCCTCAGATGTATTTAGACTCTAAATGCATCTGAGGAAATAGACTGAAGTCTACAAAAGCTCATGCTGCCAACTTCTTTCTTTTAGTTAGTTTCAAAGGCGCTACAAGATCTCTCTATGTACTGATTGCACAGACTAACATGGCTATATCTTTGAATACTGTAATTCAGTAAACCATTCAACTTGCAGTCCTTATCTGATTTATTCTCACAGCCACACCACATTTGGAGGTGACTATTGTTCCCATTTTAAAGGCAGGTAAGGGAGGCTAAGAAAGATGGGAATACATGATCTCTTCCCAAAGTGGGTTTATGTGTGCTGTGCATCATACATCTCCTCCACAACTACTTCCATCTTCAAAGTCCTTTCTAGATGCTTCATTTCAGCACTAACCATGGAAGCAGCCCCTGCTTCCATAGCGATTCCAGAGATTTGCACCTAAACATTAGGAAGAACTACGTGAGGGTAAGAGCTGTTTGCTGCTTTGATGGAGTCTCCTTCTTTGGAGGTTTTCTTTGATAGTGGATTCCTGCATGGCAGCGGGTTGGACTGGATGGCCTTTGTGGTCTATGCCAACTCTGTGATTCTGTGCTTTTTAGAAATGATAGTTAAATGGACCTTCCATGCCCAGAGGGTCTGTCTATCAGATACAGGGACAAACAACAAGTAAATGTTGTGCTCTGATGTCCAGCTAGAAATCTCTCTGGAGCAGGTTTGGAAATTATGTGGCCCTCTAGATTTTTTTGGACTATATTTGTTGTACTGCACCAGGTGACACCCTTGGCGGACTGGTGACACCATTGCTCCCCAAACATATGCGTTTGGGCAGAAATGGACTGTGGCATTCCCCTATGTCCCTTTAAAATGCTTGGACATCAGCAGAAGAGGCTGTGTGAGTGGGACGAGGCTCGGTGGGAGGAGGAGAAAAGAAAGGTCTCAGGAATATTGTTTTTTTTAATAAAAATTTAATTTTTTAAAAATACATTTTTTTATTTTTTTAAAATAATCTTTAAAGCATCACACCTTACCAAAGTTTCACTTTAACCAGATAAAACTGTGCATGTAAATGTATTTATGTTGTGCTTATGATATTGTAATTTAAAAGTATGATTTTAAATTTGGTAGTAGTTTATGTCAGAGCTATTGCCATTATGTTCAGTTATATAAGGGAGATAGGATTTATGGGTAACATTAATACCAAAGACATTACTAAGGATTCTCTATGGTATGGTATATGAGGAGGTCATTGGGGTGTGTGTGTGTGTCACTATGAGTTACCACACCGGGTGATGCCAACCCTAGTGACTCCATTGGCAGAAGTCCAGCAAAGTGTGGAGGGATTCTTATTCCTCTTCTAGAAGCATTTGCTGCCCCATTGTTGGTAGGAGGATGCTGGGCTAGATGGAGACGGTAACTTCCCAAAAGATTGCGGACTGAGCAAAAGACAGAAGTGAAGTCTGAAACCCAGACACCAGACTATTCTTTGGCAGTGCTTAGGCTGCTGTAACATGTATATGAGACTAGAGTTCAAGTGACTTGTTCAAGACCACAAAATCTGTACCAAGCAGAGAACCCTAAGCAATCACCCCCATTTCACAAAATATGTCAATTTTAATCCCAGTTCTCTTAAAATATAATTTCCTATCATTTAATTAATTCTACTTCTAAACAGCCTCAAAACATTTACAGTGGTCCCCCGCCTTACGAATCCCCTGGGTTACGAAAACCCCGGGATCCGAAAGGCGGCGGACTGGCATTGTATCCCCCGGGATCCGAAAGATCCCCCGGGATACGAAGAAAAAAAAGCCGCGCGGCCCCTTTAAATGGCTGCGCGGTCCATTTAGAATAACGGTCCCCCGGGAAACGAAAGCTTCCGGGTTACGAAAGGTAATCCGGAACGGATTACCTTCATAACCCGGGGGACCAATGTATTCCCAAATATCCATCCATCCATTTGGTTTTATTGTCTTTACTTACTTTGTTGTTGTGTGCTTTCAAAGTCCTTTCCAACTTAAGGAGACCTTGAGGCAACTCTAAGACCCTATCATGGTTTTTATTTTTTTGGCAATATTTGTTCAGAGTCTTCCTCTGAGGCTGAGAATGTGACTTGCCCAAGGTGACCCAGTGGTTTTCCGTGGCTGATTCCAGTCAAACCCTTATTTTTGAAGCATGGTATATATACTGAAATACTGAAAATGATTATATACATATAAGATCCTGTTTCCATGAAATCTGTTGCCAATCCTCTGTCATCAAAGAAACACATGCTATGTTTTCATGAAGTTATTTTAAATTCCACATTTGTGAACTGATCCCGAATGCCTTTGTTTCCTGCCACTGCCAACATACTGGCAAAATTGAGACGGATGGGGATACCCAGGCAACTATCTGTACCTACTGAGTAAGGGCAGCTGCCTTCAACATTTCCCTGCCCCTGCCCATCCTCTTCTTCCTTCTCCTCCTCTTGCTGTAACATTTCAAAAGGTTGGCTAATATATACTGTATGAATTCAGTTAGAAACTGCCAGCGAAGACTGCTTCAAGAGACGTTTCCAAGGTCACCTTAAATACACCTGAGACAGGATCTCAAAGCTCTCCAAAGGCTAAGCTATGCACTCTAATCATGTAATATTTTACTGCTGTTCATTTCTTTGAAACTATTATCTTGTTGCTGAGTATTAGGGTTTTATAATGTAGGCTTCTGTTTGATCTGTTAGACTGTTGAAGCCCTCTCTTCTAAAATGCTAAGGAGACAAGAGAGTCCCTTCAGTAATTAAAGACACAGGTGGATTATTACCAGTGTATCTACAGGAAAGCTCTATGGTAATGGACATTGTGTAAGCATGAAAGTGTAGTTATTGTACCCAGGACTATATGGAAATGATTATGGGGATGGGCGATGAATAAAAGGTAGTAGCTGGGAAAGGACCTTTCCAGGACTCCAAGGTCATGCTAAACCACAGTTGTCACAATTAGGTCTCTGGATTTTCAACACAAGCTACTGTTCTTAATGAAGAAGAAAGAAACTGAGTAAGCCCAGTTCTTCCAGATGTAGTGATTCATTATCAGAGCAGCAGCCAAACAAATAAAAAACCGAGAGAGAAAGGAGAATAGCATAAGGAAGCACAATTATCAGAAACCCATCAGACTTATTGATCACATAGATCTCAGTAGTCTTCTCAAAATTCCTGAAATCATATAGGTTTCAGGACTGAAATAGCGTAAATGAAGTACAGTATTTGCAGAAGAACCAACACCAATTCATGACTGTTTCTCATGATGGTGTTACCTAACAGTCTTCTCAGAAGGAAAGCTATAGCTTAGCTTTTAATTGGTGATATCAGTACATCCAGTATATTATCTTACTCTTAATGACCAATTTCCTAATGTTACTTACAGATGTTACTTACATATACTTTATGTGGATGCCCTTTCTTTCCAGTTTGTTTCCTTTATACCATTTGTTTTGAACATGCATTTCTTACTTTTAAATGACTTTATTCTGCTCCAGTTTAACTATCTGCTTTAACTTCTCTTCATTCTTCACCAGTTTGCATGATCCAGTCTCTTACTCCTTAAGAAGTGTTTCAAAACATATCTGATTTCATATATTTCCCCCATTAAGTGTTTCATTCCAATTAATTTTACTTTAGGGCTTTATCACACACAGCTTTAAAACCACGATTTAATTGGGAGGGAAACGGTATTGGCGACAGCGATTGCATGATGCTACTTTCCTTCTGTACCTTTCCCATCCCCCAGCTGTCCCTTCTCATTCACGGTGGAAACCTGTGAATGAGCTGCCAATTGTACGATGCGATGGGTGCGGAAAGCTTTTCCTCTAAGGTTTTCACACAGTTTCAGAGCTCTGCAGTGGCAAGTATTTTTTTTTTAAATCAAAACATTCAATTGGGCCTGCAGAGCTCTGAAACTGAGCAACAACGGTGAAATAATAATAATAAACATATATAGACAAAGGCATGCCAGGGAGGGAGGGTGGGCAGGATGGGAAAGGAAGGGAGCGTGATGGGGTAGGGCAGCAGTCATAGTTCTACAAAAGACAATCACAGTGTGATGATAGCTGCAAGAACAGCATTAGGTTGCCATCTTAATTTTTTTACTGCGATTGCAGGGTGAGATGGGCTGCTGTGATAAAGCCCTTAATTTCTTCCATTCTCTTCCTTTATTTCTCTTTCTTCATGTCCCAGTGTTTTGGTTCCTTTGTTTCTATTGTATAATATTTTTATATCCATATGTTCACACTGTACAGTGTTTTACAATATTAGTATTTTTGCACTGGCTAGCTTCACAACCATGACTTCAGAAAGTGTCATTTTTGTTCCTACAGATCAGGAAACCTAAGGGGTGGGAGTATCACTACACATAAAACATGACATGAAGTTGCCTTATAATGATGTTGACTTGAGTTTGGTGTTGCTGGTCTCTTCCACACTACATAGTTAACTTTAATTGTCATGGCACCATCGTATGATATCAGGCGTGTGGCACCAGAAGAGCTTCCTAGCTAAGGAGCTTAAAGACCCCTCAGTATTCCATAGGATATGGTCATTAAAGTGGAATCATAGCTCTACAAATGTGTAGCATGAAATAGATTCTCCTTCTCGGCTTTTAGCACCTTCGAGGTCTTGGGATAAAAAGTTATAGTAGTATTGCTTCTTGAGATCCTTTGAATATGGTAGGGAGTGGATTTAGTTCATACTGTTTACAAATGCCTCTGCTTTTTCAATAGACAATGGACCCACACCTTCTTGGAACAATAGGCTTTGCTGACTAGCTGTCATAGATTCAGCTTTTGTTGGAGGATGCATAATGCAATCTTATGATGACTTAGTAAGAATTTGTTTACTGATAAATTTATAGATTTACAAATAGTGGGGACAAGGCAGAGAGCTATGTCAGATGAAATAAATCTCACTGTGAAGGAGAGAGAGGTACCCCCCAGAATCATTTACTTCTCAACATAAACATCCCCTTTTCAAATGTGGGATGGTATCCTCCCTCTCCTCCCACCATTTTCCAGCAAGTTTTGGAAGAGAAAAATAATGTCCCCAACCAGATATGAGTTTCTGCTTTTATTATCTTGGAATTCTCTTTTCTTAATTCTTCCCTAGCTCTAATCTAGTGGTGGAAACTTTATGTAAAAGCTACTTTCTCGTAGCACCCTCCCATCCTTGGTCTTTCCTTAAATAAACGGGTGTGAAGTAATATGTAACGATTCTAAGCTGCTCCTAAAGCACATGCAAGCAATTGCAAAGTTTAATTCATATTTTTAGAATTCAAGATTTATTTTCTTCTATACTAGAATGAAAGTAATCTTCATGGAAACACATGTATTATCAAGGTCTTTACACGAGCAGGAAGAAGGCTAAATTTAGTTGTTAGTTCCAGCTAGAGTAGACCAATTAAATCAGTGCGAACTTGGTAAGTAGTTAATGTGAATGCTATTGCTTAAATGGATCTTCCTAGTTGGGATTAACACACGGATTTAGCCTTACATTTTTTTTTTTTAATAAAGGGGGTTCAAATTAATTTACAGGTGAATGTAAGCACAGTGTAGATGCCTTTGTATAATTTTAGTATTTCTGTATTTTTAAAAAAATCCTATACAGTACTAAATAATACCGAGCATCTGCAGCTGTACATAGAATTAAGTAGCAGTCTGCAGAGGTAGTTTCCAGCAGTACTGCCCTGTAACTCTGTATCCTGGTACTTTTTAAAACCTTAAGTTGTATTTCTGCCTACTTGGGCAGTACCCTGAGGACACTATCCTAAAATGATTTTGAAACTGTAAAACTGTGCATTGTACAATATGTTAGACTGCACTGGATCCACTCATTGTCACCACTGTCTTTAGCAAGGATGACATCCATAGCCCTTGCTTTCAATAGCTACATGGATTCTGGTTTGTTTGTTTTCTAGGAGAAAGAATTTAAGCCAAGTGGCCTTTTAAGCACTTGGCATATGTTCAAAGCCAGAGTGGATTCTTTCCTCCAGCTTCCTAACAAAATAAATGCAACTGGTGAAATAGGTTTTTCAAAGCCACCAGGAAATTCTTGTTGTGTTCTATCTAGCTTTTGTGAAGATCTCAATTTATTGGATGATTAAACATACGCACACATGCAGCAGCAACCCCCAACAGCCTTGAAAAAAGCTGCCTGAACAATTGGGGAAGCTTTTGCATTTGTTGAGTTGGAACTATGGAAAGGAAAGGAACCTGAGAGGGCAACAGAGGCACACCTGCCAGGGCTCTGGTGCAGGAAAGGTACCAAGTTGCACTGAAGCAATCCTCTGATATGTAAAAAGTAGCCCACAATCAAGGAGTGTGCAAAAGGGAGAGAGAGGGTGAATCTACACTAGAAGTACTGCAGTTTGGCAACACTTTAAATCCCACAAGGATTTGTAGTTTTACAAAATCGTTAGCTTTAACTGTGAAAGAGTGCTGGTGCTTTGCAAAACTACAAATCTCTGGATTCTATAGGATGGAGCCATGACAGTTAAAGTGGTGTCAAACTGCATTATCTTTACAGTGTATAGAAGCTTTCTCAGTGGCTTCCTTTGATCCAGTCTCTCCCCTGCCCTCAGCTCATAAACCAAACACTTAAACCAAAACAGGCCTGAAGAGGCAGTAACACTTTGGAGTATCTAATTTTTTTCTACAGCACTATTTTCAGAAAGGTTGAGATTCTGAGAGTTATGGTGATTTGCAGAAACATTTAATACAACAGATTAAGCACAGGAGAAGGATAATATGTGAAATTAAATAATATTAAGTCCTTCTGAAATACAACATATTCCTGTTTGTAAGACATACAGTGTGATGATTATATTATGCTCAAACCTTTGAATAAGAGTTTAAGTTGAAAATAAAGTATTTTAAAGTCAACGAACCAAATGACTACTGGGAAATATATACATTATAATATTTAGAATTCATTTCCTTTCTCAGTTAGGGCTGCAGCAGGAAATGCACTCACTTCGCTTCAATAAATGTACAGGCGATCTGAAATAGCACCTGGCAAATGAGTCATCACCTGCATGCGTAGCCACCAGTAATAGTCCATGGGATGGTACCGAGTATAAGGTGAGGAAGAAGTCAGAGCGTGAGTGATGCTTTCAATAACAGGAGAAAGGTCTGTAGAGCCACTTTTGCAGTATGTCTCCATCTTAGCCACTTGCTCATCAAAATACTTCCGTCCATAATCCCGGCGCACTGTTTCAGGCAGCTCATCCCACATCTTGGCGGCAGTGGCCCTGATACCTTCAGGGCTGTACAGACTGGTGCCTGCAATGAAGTTCCCGGGCTCCACAATGCAGACTTTCACCTCATGTGACTGCATCTCATAGCGCAAACAGTCAGAGAAGGCTTCCACTGCGAATTTGGTGATGCAATAAGGGGAGCGAGCTGGGCTTGCCATCCGCCCCAACATGCTGCTGATGTTCACAACACGGCCTTTGGCCCTCCGGATGAGAGGCAGGAAGGCCTTTGTAGTGCGGACGGTCCCCCAGAGATTCACTTCAGCCAGTTTTTTGTACGTGTCCATGCTGGTGAACTCAACTTCCCCAAAGGTGGAAATCCCAGCGTTGTTGACTAGACCCCAGAGTCCAGCCTGTGGGTTCTTCAGGGAGGCAGTCACACAGTCCACCGCACGCTGCACATCTTCATTGTTGCAGACATCAAGCTGAATGGTTCTCATGCGATCACTTTTCATGGCATCCAGGTCTTTGGAGCCTCCCTGGCCTTGATCTTTCTGCAAGCAGCCAGCGTAGACAATGAAGCCCTTTCCATGCAGGTGCTTGGCCAGTTTGAAGCCAAAGCCAGAGTCACAGCCAGTGATGAGGACAGGTCGCTCGCCAATCTTTTCTACTTCTGTGCCATAGGAGCGCTGTCCACTCAGGTTCAAGGAAGAGAAGCCACATTCTGGAAGAGACCAAAGCCTGCTGGTGGTGTTTCTGAAGTGCTGGGCTTTCATAGTCAGCTGAACAAGAGTCTGTGAGATTTGGGTATGAGGTAGGATGATGGATAACATGGGTGGACGTCTTTACACTTACTGGCTTTCTCTTAGTTCTGCATGGAAATCCATGGAAATATTGTTTTCTGTAGCTATGCTGTTATTCTCTTTGAATTTTGCAAAAAAGTAGTAAAATGAATATTTTGAGACATATACATAAGTAGATAAACATTTTAAAGAAATATACATAATTAAGCCCAGTTGAAACTAATTGTAAGGCTGTGGAAACAAATGTCTAAAATCTTTTTTTAAAATGAAGTAAAAGAGTCAGATTGTAAGCCTATCTTGTCTTTTTTAAAAAACCTTTTTCAGTGTAGAAGTTAGGAGTTGGGGCTGCTTATTTCATGTAAAACCCACCCTTCTTCCATAATGGAACCTGAAGATGAATTATAAGATGGTCCCATTGAAGTATTTACCAGGCCCAGTCTTACTTGGTTTCAACAAGATTACTATAGGTCAGGACTAGACAATTTGGGAGCATTAGGGTAGTTTCCCCCTAAATTACGCACCCAGAAATTGCTGTGAACTTCAAGAGACCCTCTGAATGAAACCAGAAGTGATTGGAAGGTCACTTGTAGCTTATGTTTTAAAATTGGTTATTTTTTTTTAAATGGGCTAAGACAAGAGGTGTGTGTATTATCTGTGTGCAAATGCAACTTGTTTTAGAATCCTGGTCCATGGAGGTGTCTGGATATGCATTTATTCTCTTTCTATATATAGGGAGGCTACATGTAGCCCTGCTGTATGCTGTTATTTCAAACTATACCTAGTAACAATTACATTACTGCACAATAGTAGTACTAAAATATCTTGTGGACATCATTTGTGTCCTCCACTCTTAATCTACCCTAGCCTGTTTTTTTCCATTTTACTTGGGAAAGCCAATGAGTATGCACATGTACATTTATGCAAATATAATTACCTGCTTTCTGCCAAATGCTTTTCCGTGAGACATGGATTTTTTTGCAGCTCTTTTGGTAAGGTGCTTAATCGTATCCTATCTTCATAATTCAAGGGGCCTGTGGTAATGCAATACCAAACATGAAATTAACATTTCAATATGTGGCATAAATGAACACATTAATTCTGTTTAGTAATAGCAATGATATGGGAATGCTCTGTTCAAGGAGCCGTAGCCTTGGATCACGTTCTGCTGAGATTTAGAATATTAGCATTTTTCCCCTTCTGCAAGGTGTGTTGTATGGGGGAAGATATCAGGAGGATCTGCCCACAAAGGCTGGATCCAGTTGGCTTCCAAATGGCTTGGACTGGTTTTTTAGGAGCAACATTTTTATCCAAGCCCTGACATTATTGGTTCCATTTTACTCCCAGCTTAGTGTCTCAGAGTTTGGGGCATGACTGGGGAAGGTCAGGCCATCTCAGATTTGCAGGTGTAGAAGGCAGGCTCTCATTAGGATACAGATGATGCATTAATTTTCTTTTGATTGACTGCATTTACAACCTGCTGTTCTTTTTCAACACCTCAAACTAACCATCAAGTGAAACATAACATACACAAGGACAGTAGAATGGGCTTCACTAAAAATCTCACCCTGGCCTTCATAACGACAAGCTCTGGACTGGTGGCAGACTGCCATTGGGCATGACGAACCAGTAGAAACTGCCTTCCCTCTTCTCTCCCTTTTTATTTTTTACTAAATTGCAGAATAGCTGGCTGCTGATGGGAATCTTTTAAGGGCAGTGGGGCATTGGGTAGGTTAGAGGACACAGTTGCTTTCCTTCTTAAGTGGGTAAGGCTTATTCAGACTTGTGGTCATCTTGAAAGTAACATGCTGAATTGGGATCACTGATTATTGTTTTGGTGTGATGAGTAGTATCTTATGGTTAATTTATTCCTCCTCAAAAACAATGATGTGGAGAGGCTGGATGGCCATCTGTCAGGGATGCTTTGACTTGGAGTTCCTGCATGGCAGGGGGTTGGACTGGATGGCCCTTGTGGTCTCTTCCAACTCTATGATTCTATGATTCTATGATTCTATGATTCTATGGAGGTAACAAAGCATATAAGAAGTTGCTTTAAAAGGATTTTTGTGGTGTTAACAGCAATGAATTACTTTCCAGTGGGTGTGTAGGCAGGTTATGCTATAAATTACTTTTAGGTTGTAACTTTCAAATTCTGAAAATAACAGCAGAGGGAGAGCATTTGAACACACTCGTCATTAACCTTCTGGGGAAAGTTAATGGCAAAAATGTGAATGCCTTCCTTCATCTTCTAAACCATGGGTGGGAAATGTGTGGGTGTCCAGATGCTCTTGGGCTACAACTCCCACCAACTTTAGCCACCATCATTAATAGTTAGGGATTGTAGTTAGGATCTGTCAGGAGAACAACACATTCCTCACTTGTACAGATCTTTTTCCATTGATTCCTCAAACCTACATTAGTAAAATTAATAAAATAATGCACAACTTTCTATGCACATCTGAAAACTCCCATTGTTGAATAAAAAACACCTACAATTTCTAGCAGAAGGAAGGGGGAATATCTTCTCCACTGTTTTTGAGTTTAAATCCTTCAAGTCATTTCTCACTTATGGCAACCCTAAGGCAAACCTGTCACAGGATTTTCTTGGCAGAATTTGTTCAGAGCGAGTTTTCTATGGCTGAAAGTGTATGTGGGTTTCCATGATTGAACACGGATTGGAATCCTAATCTCCCAGTGTCCTAATCCAACACTCAAACCGCTACACCACGTTGGCTCTCATTTAAATCATACGCAAAGCTTTCATCCAGGCTCATATTGAAATAATGGCAGATCCCTTATACTTCTGTGGCTGCAACTTGCATAGTAACTGAACTCAGTTTTTTGGACCCTCTACACATCTGGCCAGTTTTATGATTATCATGTCTTTGGAAATAGGAAGGAGAAATACCAGTTATAAGACTAGGCAAGTATGGCAAGAACTAGGTGATAAGTTAGCTTTTGACCCATATTCTTTATGCTAAATTATCTGTGGAAAAACACAGCTGTCAAAATTGCAGCTCTTTGTTTCTATCAGCTGTGGCAAATCGGTGGCCATTTAGATGTGGAGGGATTCCAGCTCCAGACAGCATGGCTTGTCACCAGCGATGATAGGAGCTGTAGTCCAACAACATCCAGTTGGCATTCCTGTCCCTAGTTTATGTGGAGTTAAAGTGCCAGTAGGTTGATACTTGAGTGTGATGCCAAGGTTGCATCTACATTGCAGAATCAATGCTGTCTGACACTGCTTTCACTGCCTTGGCTCAATGCTAAGGAATTCTTGGATCTGTAGTTTTGTGAGGTGTTTAGCCTTCTTTATCAGAGAGCTCTGGTGCAAACTACATAACAAATTACAAATCCCAGGATTCTATAGGATGGAGCTGTGGCAGGTAAAGTGGTGTCAAACGGCATTATTAATTCTACAGTGTGGTAGCTACCCAAGTGCTTAAACACAAGGATTATTTTAAACACTTCTGCAATGAAAACAAATTATATACACCTCCTTCAATCTGTAAAAAGAGCAATAAGCTTTTGACCACCAACTGCTTTGGCTCTACAGCATGCATAACAGCTGGCATACCTACGGTACTAAGACAGTTTTCCCTTATAGAAGGCATTGGGAATCTGTCATCTTCTAGATATTTTTGACTGCAACTCCCATAATCCCATACCTATACTAACTAGAATAGATGGGGTCTGTAGGCCCACCTCTGTACTGTAGATGTATGTTTCACCATTTAAAATTTGACAAACATAAATAAGAGTTAGAGAAACTCATTATAAAGGGAGAGACAGTGGAAAATCACCCAGCACCACTAAATCATCTACCTTTGAGTGGAGGCTGTGTTTAGTGTCACACCAGAAATTCTGCTTCAGGATATATTAGTTTTGATTTACAATCTTTTCAAATCGGCAGACCAAGTTTTTTTTTTAAAAGGATGTAACAATAATCTCATAAAATCCAAACTAAAATCAGATAGTGAAGGCTTCTTTATAACATAGTTATAACTAGTCTCTCACATAAATACAATTTCCTTGCACTTTCAGTGTGAATTTTGGCAAGGTATGGCTATAAGTATTAGGCCTGCCATGTATAGAAGGTCCAAAAAGCAGGGATCAGTTACTTTACAAGTTGAGGGGAAAGAATTATAAGGAATCTGCCAGTCTTTCAATGTGAGCCTGGATGAAAGCTTTGTGGTATGACTTAAACAAGACCCAGCATGGCGTAGTGGTTTGAGTGTTGGATTAGGATACTGGGAGACTAGGGTTCAAATCCCCACTCAGCAATGGAAACCCACAGGGTGACCTTGGGCATGTCACACTCTCTCAGCCTCAAAGGAAGGCAAGGGCCAACTCCCTCTAAACATATCCTGTGATAGGCTTGCCATAAGTGAGAAACAATTTGAAGGAGTTAAACACAGGGACAGTGCCATGGGAAGTGTGGCATTCCAGCATTTTTCCCATGGCAGTTTTGCCTCTAGATTGTGTCCCTCCTGCCTCCTCCTAATTTGTGCCAGGAAACCTATGTCGGATGAGACAACCATCTCCCTCTCAACCTGTTAAATAAAGGAGACAACATGATCTACAACTTGTGTTGGTTTGCCAGTGCTAAGGATCAGTGCTCATATCATAGGGCATTCTCCATATACTTTCCTAGGTTTCTTACCATAACTACTTTAAAGATGCCAGGAACTTCCAGTATACCCACTTCTAGTTACACCGTAACATAATCTGCTTCCTCTATCTTCATAGATATCCTCAACCATATTTATATGGTTTTTGGAATCAGTCCCCAGTCTGCTTCCAACCCAGATGTTCCCTGTTTATTATCTTAACAGTCTTTGTGGGCTTAATACCACTTGCAGACTTCAGCTGATGACAATAATGCTGATACTAAGACAGTGAAAAAGCGTTATCTTCTAATATGATGAATATCTGTAGCCTAGGCTACTATTAAAAGCACAAGAGCAAGAAGGCTCCTTTTCCCCCATCAGTTGGTTGCCCTATCCTCATTTACTCTCTTTCCTCATTTGGAGAGGCGCAGCTGTTGAGTGTAGTCGATTGAAGGCTGCAGATTGCACAGAGAGAGAAGGAAGAGGGCCCACGCTTCCCAGTCATTAATCACCATTATTTATGTAGCCTCACTATATCCAATGACACAGATCCAGTAGGTGGTGAAATGTAAGCTGAGTCTGGAGAGCAATTGGTGGCTTATAGCTGATTCACCATTGAATATGTGTTCTGTCACCACACACAGCCATATGTCTACCCCGTCTTTGCCACAGGCAGTCCCACTCCCAACACCTGTCCCTTGTGTTCATTGGGCAGCAAAGTAATTAATTGGTTGTAAACAGTCCTGGTTATTACTCTGTAGTCTTCATAGAAATATAAGATAGAAATATAAGACATTTCAGGAGCTATGTATCACTTTGAATTGTAAGGAAGCAGGCAAAATAAGAGGGCTGCTCCCCATCCATACCTCCTGAACCTCTCACTGCTGCCCACTTTTCCTGGTTGTTGATATTCCCTTTGAACTAGTGGCCCTTGCCTCATACCTATTGCTTGCCTTATATCTTCTAAGCAAGTCTACTGACTACAGGTGCAGTAGACTACAAATTCCCATAGGAATTTTTGAAGCTAGATTCAACTGCTGGTCAGGTAGGCTTCTGCATGGGGAATAGTGTGAGTTTGTTGTTTTGCCTTTAAGTTACTTTTGACTGATGGCAACCCTATCATGGGGTTTTATTGGCTTGATTTGTTCAGAGGTTTGCCATTGCCTTGCCCTGAGACTGTGAATTGCCAAAGCATTGCATGGCCAAGCTGCAAATCATGAGTGTGTAGATTTTCTTCTTATCAGACTGCTAAGTATCTAGTACTTTGGGCTAGCCCAAGCTCTCTGAGCACACAAAACTATGTGCTTATATTTCTCAATACCATTTCCCCCATGGTCAGTACAATACTGTAAACTCACTGGGACATAGTCCTGTCTGTCCTCTGCCTCAATGAAACCCTTTTAAGGAACTTAAAATACTGGCACTATATGTTTACATTTATTGAAAATGAAAAATATTTAGTGGGCCCATAGTCTACACTGGGGCTTGGTTCCAGGACTCTTCACGTATATCAAAATCAGTGGATGCTCAAGTCCCATTAAATACACTAGCATAGTAAAATGGTGTCCCTTATATAAAATTGAAAGGTCAAAGTTTGCTTTTGGGGATTTATATATACATATTTTAAGCTGTGGATGCTTGAATCTGTGGATAAAAAAAATCCGTGGATACGGAGGACTGACTGCATATCATACTATGAATAATACAGAGTGATTAAGAAAGAATGGTAAAACTGTTCTTACTTGGTTTTGCACCATTCCTTTTTGAATTGCCCTGTATTAAAAGGGCAGACTGTGAGTATTAAGTTCAGCTGCAGTACTAAAAGGGAGGGTTTTGCAGTGGAGGCAAAATCTGTAGATGTATATTGAAAATAAAGGCCTAAGAGAGAAGACAGGATGGATAATCTTCCATGATGGACTCTTTGGCTGACCACCATGCAGTCTTTCTGTGCACTAGAGGAGACATTTGCTTGAGAGTGCTGCATTGGGTGATAGATGAGGTTTTGCTATAACTCTGTGCAGGCCTATGTGCTCCAAAATATTCCCCAGAAAGACATAAAAGAGTCCTATGGGAGATGTGTGGTGGCAAGGGGACCACTACCACATCCCTAAAAGCAACATATGCATACTATCTTAATATATATTGATGCTAATTTAAGAATTGTTACTGCAGTTTAAGTAGAAACACAGTACATCTGTACTTTAGCAGGGAAGACTGTGACCAAATAACTTATGTGCTTGCTCAGTGTATGGTTCAGCTGCTAAATGTTGATGGGTAGCTTTGAGGCTCACCACTACTCTCCCATATTAAGGTTCTTTAAACTGGACTTGGAGTGGGCAAATTTTCAAACAGAGGACAGCTTGATTACTTGGGAAGCTCAGTGTAGAAAGGGTTTCATGAAGGAAAAATGGTTTAAAATTCTCAGTTGCTTTAAAGTAGCTGGGAATTGTGCAAAATGGACTTATCCTAATGATATTGTTTTTCCAGGATGAAGGAGTGAGTAAAGATTTTGGATTAAAAAGGCATCTTCTGTCAACATCTCATTCTGATAGAGCGTTTCTAGCAAACCTGAACTAATATAATGATCCCTCAGTGCTGCCTGTATTCTAAGAGCTGTTCCTGTAAAATTGAGGAGCAGTTCCTTTACTTGGAGTGCATAAGAGGAATATCAATTACTGTAACTATTCTGTGATAATTCTTTGGTTTCTTTCCTGCCTGCTTATAACCCTTGAACACATTTTTATGATACAATCAGCAGCAAAGGGCTGTGCTGTATCATTAAAAAACTTGCATCCAGTTATTGCTATTTTTTTAGCCAACAAAATGCAGTCAGTGCAAATTATGTACATTTAAGCAAACTTTATTTTGCTCCTGCTAGTTCGAGGATCTGTGTAGGACACTGAAGTTTTTGCTGCCTTTCCTTACTATGATCCAGCATATCCCACACAGTTGTTCTTCCAGTGTTGAGGACTAGAAGCTTTGTTTAAAAAGAGGAACTGGGGTTCTGAGCAGAACATTCAATCCTGCTTCCAAATACCAAAATTCTGTACAACTCCCAGTCTGCTTTAGGCTACAACTCATATTTAGCATTTATTCTAGAGTGACATTCAAATAAGCTTCAGTTAATAAAGTTACTATGGAGTAAATTATATCTGGCTTGCTGAAAAAAGTGATATAATTTTCATGCTACAAGCAAATACAGAAGTTCATTATTGGGAGAAAAAACAAGTAAAATTTTGTGCATGTTTATTCACAGGTAAGTCTAATTGCTTTCAAATGGCCTATGGGGCAGTTTGGAAAAAGAAAAACACAAAAGTCAATAACATGACAACTAAAACAGCTGATTAGGGATCATAAGTCTCTCTGTATGTGTGTTATAAGCCAGCAATAAAATTTAAAAATAAAAGCAGCAAAACAAAGACCAAATTCTTTCTGGAAGAAGGTTTTAGACTGATGATTAAATGTAATGAGGTCTCCAGTGGATCTTTCCCAGAAGTGGGCAAAAGGCCCACTTCTGAGCAGGCTCTTGCTGTGTTGCTCATCCACTGCATTATTTTTTTTTTAAATACTGCAACCCCTCATGTATTTTAGTGTGGCAAAATAAACGTGTTAAAATACTCCTGGTTAGTTAAATAAAGCTACACTGTTTTTAACAATCACTCCAGTTTTATGACATCTATATTCAGGAGAGCTGAATTCAGAAGGAACATTCGTTCCAGAATAGTCTAATGTATGGAGATTCCACATATAATTTAGCAGGAGTTGTTTTCTTTCTTGTCAATAATTAATATAACTTTCTTCAACATTATTGGCTCACAGAACCATCATCAACACCTAGCTGATAAAATATGAAGAAATAGGCACTTTATGAACATTATCTTGGTCATTTTTACAATCACCCTGTAAAGTAGACTGTTAAAATTGTGCCCAGCTAGTGAGGCTTGAAATTGCAAGATGATACTGTGGTTTACATGTTGGCCAGATATTTGGAAGATCAAAATTGTAGTCACGGAGGTTTCCTTATATATATGCATGACATACTGTTATATCCTCAGTAGTGCAGTTTGCTATCTCCATGGACTATTGCAGCCAACACTACTCTACTGGGGTAGTTATGTGGGAAGAGGTGTGGGTAGCAGGACAGGATGGTAATGACCAAAGTGGTAGAAGAAGGTGCCAGCCACAGGTTGCTCCAGAAGTGGCTCCGAACCTATGTTTTTGATGCCTGACTTTAAGGGCTCTCAGAGCCAAGGCACTAAAGGAAGTTGACCTGAAAAATTGCCTGTGCTACAGTGCTGTCCTGTTTATGTATGGGGGTCTTGGATACCTGCCTCCATGGATACCAAGATTGTCAAAGCTACTCATATTACAGTCCATTGCACAAGCATCTTGCCACTATATGCATGTAGATTCTTCCTGGCCAACATTTCTATTCATGTACAAATGCCATTAGAACCTTAATTATATTTTCCTCATATGTAATAATTATTGGTCTAGTATAAATGCAGACAGATTTCTAAGGCTCCCTTAATTTAAGATCTACAATAGTCTTTTGGGCTTTCTAATGAGAAGGACAACTGCTGGAGACACAAGGTGACAGAGCCAAAAGCTAGAGAAATCCATTCTGTTTGGATAATTGCAGACATCGCAGCTGGCAGCAGTATAAAGAATGACTTAACCCAGCTTTAAGAATCAAAGTTTTTTTTCTTAAAGTACTTCCCACCGAGAGTGTCTGTTTTCTTGGTAGCTGAGGAACCATGCTGGAATTACATGAACTAAAGATTGGCGGTATCCTAATGAGATCAAGGAAAGGCAGGAAAGAGAAGGAAAATGTTTTATGTCTCACGAAGTACAAGCAGGATAGCAGCATTGTGAACAAGCATTGTGGCTGCATGGTTGACTCTAATTAAAACATCTTAATTTCTTCTCAGCATTATTGTTATCCTATATAAAAAGATATAAGCATTTCAGGTGTATGACTTAAGCTGCTGCAAAAGCTCAACTCTACACATCTGAGTCAGTACATTAAACATATTGCAGTATTACCTATTCATACTTTAATTTAAATTGCTTATCTTTGTCTCTCTCTCTCCCCCAAACTAGAGATAGCAAGAAATTATTTTTGTATACATTCTCAATGGTCTACTTAGTGAAGCCTATTAACATTTAATCCTTTTTTCCCATTTATTTTAGAAACATGGACAGTTGCCATTAGCCCATTGTTGCTATTTGTTTGTTTCAGCACAGTAGGAAATATATACTTGCACAGTACTCAAATATGCAGTGCCTGAAGTGTTGGGTTAGGATGGACTCAGTTGTGTGAGAAGAAGCAGGCAGTAGGATGGTTATAGTTCTGTCAGAAAAGAAATGTGATACCATTACCATCACTGCGATTACTACTATGCTACATGTTCATACTAAAACGAGCAGTGTGGCCTTTTATTAGCTTCTTTTTTTCTCATATAATTAAGTAAAATGGAATATTCTAGGAGAAGTTTGACTGCAGCTCATTTTGGGTTTGTTAGTCTGATCAACCATCTTGGTGGCTCTCTTGTTAATTTGGCCTGTGGATGAGACAAAGATTGACAAGCTAAAATTGAAAACATTAGTAATTTGGGTACCCATAGATGTAGATTCAAATGGCCATATATTCAAGTCTGTGATTTGCAGCCTACAATACAGTTTCATCAAGTCAACCCACACATCCTACTACACTACATACAGAAACAAGTAGATATTCTATCTCAGTAAACTGGAGTGAGGGAAGGAAACTAATATGTCCAGTCCCCCGATGGGGAGAGAGAGGAGGTCCAGAAATCAGAAAGCACCCGAGAAAACCGGTCTAATCTGTGCTGCAGAAATTATTCATCTATTTATTTATTTCATTTTTATGCCACCTTTCTCCCCAAAAGGGGACCCAAGGCCACTCACAAAATAAAAACATTACAGTAAAAATTTAAAAAACAGTACATTCATCTAATTAAGACAATATAACATTAACATTAAAAGGTATTAAAAATTTAAAACATAACTACTCCCCCCCCCACTCCATCACGATTGTTACATTAAAAAGTCTGCCTAAATAAAAAGGAGTTTGCTTGCTGGCGAAATAATGTAGTTTTGACACCGCTTTGACTGCCATGGCTCAATGCTATGGAATGGTGGGATTTGTAGTTTGGTGAGATATTCAGCCTTCTCTGTCAGAGAGCTCTGGTGCCACAACAAACTACATATCCCAGAATTTCATAAATTGGAGCCATGGCAGTTAAAGTGGTATCAAACTCAAGCTTCATTATTTATGCAGTGTATATGAGGAAAAAAGAGAAGCAGAGAAGTCTGGAGGAATACCAGGAGAAGACAGGGAAGGAGAGTGGTGGGAGCAGTGCTAGGCTATCCCATCTTTTCCAGAGTTACCAAATGCATCACTGTTAGTTACTTCACCCTTAACTAATAATGATCAGGGACTGAGGCCTATGGCTACCTCTGAGGCCTAATTTGCACAGCCAGGGCCTGTAGTTAAAAGGCAATGCCATACTTATGAAGCCAATTTTTTTTAATACTCCATCCTATTAGCCCATTTTCTTTTTTTGAAACATACATTAGAATGTGTATTAATTTAGCCGTTGCTTTTACTTCTTCTACCCTTTTGCTATTTGCTAGATGTGTGTGGCGTAGCGGTTTGAGCACTGGACTAAGACTCTCTGGAGACCAGGGTTCGGTTCCTATCCTAGCTCTACCACGGAAACCCATTGGGTGACCTGGGGCAAGTCACACTCTCTCAGCCTCAGGGGGTGCCAATGGCAAACCCCTCTGAACAAATCTCGCCAAGAAAACCCCGTGATTGGTTTGCCTGAGGGTCGCCATAAGTTGAAAATGACACAAAGGCACACAGCACACACAAATACATACTCGCTCTTGCTTTTTATATACCAAGGGGTTGTTTCCCCAATGCCATAGTTGTCAAGGAACAAGGCGCTAGAGACACACTGCATGCTTGTATAAACTCTTCCAGAACATGACCTCATAGTCCGAAAAACCCACATGCCTTTGACTTCACATGATCACAGCCCACAGCTCACGCAAGAGCAGGGTGCCAAGATGTCCTAACCACAAAGGAGGACAAGGCACTGCGACATGCAGGATGTTCAAGAACAATTTAGGGCATTGCCAAATAAAAGCTAAAAAAATCAGCATAAAGGTAAATTCTTTGCCGTGGTCATAATGGAAGACATACAGTACTGTATTGGAATTCCTCCTGGACAGAAGGCTGAAATGGAGGGAAAAGGAGGACGCCTGGCCCACTGGGTGTCCTTGAGCAAGTCACACTCTTTCTGTCTCTGGAGAAGGCAATGGCAAACCTCCACTGAAGAAATCTGGCAAGAAAACCCCATGATAGGTTTGCCTTAGGGTCACTATAAGTTGGAGATGACTTGAAGGCACACAACCAGAAGAATATTTTTAGTATAATCTCATTTTATTAATTCAATATCTCTTTGTTGTTGGTTAGATTGTACTGTACACCATAGGCAGGCTTTTATCTGTTTTTTATTGTTGTTTTGTAAAGCACTGTATAAAGCCTACGACACTCTATAAATAAATATATAAATTACTACTACTACTGCTACTACTACTACTACTAATAGCCTTGCTCTCTGTGCCTTTTGTTTTTAAAACAACAACCTTGTACTGTTGGCAGATTGCTATGGGGGAACATGCAGAGTTCTTTCCCAGCAGAGTGATTTTTCCACCCAATAAGAAAAAGTTTCAGGGACCAGATGCCCTCAAGCATACATAGAGTGTCTTTTCTGTGTGAAATGAATGCCTTCATAACTTGCCAAAGAGTGCCTATGGCCATATAAAAGAAAGAATACAGTACACAAGCCAGCGCCTCACCTCCTCCTCCTTCAGTGCAAAAGTGACCCCATGGGAAAGTCATTGTATTGCTGGGAGAAAGGCCTAAGCTGAGATGGCAGCCATTTAATTGTGGTGGAATGGCGTGGGCTGTGCTTTAGTTTTTCCACACCGATGACTAAGATATCATTATACATCAAATCCACCTTGCACAGTGATAGCTCTGTGTGAGTCATCTCAAGGAAGAGAAACTCATGTGGCATTCCATGCAAAGTGGGATTCACTGTCTACACTTTATCTGCCAATTCAATCATTTTCAGTCATTCAGTCATATCCTTTATATACCAAACCAGTTATTTTCAATCATTCAGTTATATCCTTTATATACCAGTTCAATCGTTATACAGTTGGCCCTCCTTTTTTTATCCACAGGGTAAACGGCTTGAAAATATTAAAAATAAGTGTAAATCACCAAAAGCAAACCTTGACCTTTCCATTTTATATAAGGGACACCATTTTGCGATGCCATTGTATTTAATAGGACTTGAGTATCCACGGATTCTGTTATCCACAGGGGTCCTGGAGCCAAAT
The DNA here is from genome assembly GCA_034509955.1 of Urosaurus nigricauda. Taxonomy (NCBI): domain Eukaryota; kingdom Metazoa; phylum Chordata; class Lepidosauria; order Squamata; family Phrynosomatidae; genus Urosaurus; species Urosaurus nigricauda. The sequence goes on from JAOEGL010000002.1 coordinate 163,617,812, forward strand.
CCCAGCGGATACTAAAGACCCACTGTACATTATTGCAGTTCATACCCATGTTGTCATGCTGTGCCTTAAAGTGGCTTCCAACTTATGGCAACCCTAGGTGACCCTATCAAGGGATTTTCCTGGCAAGTTTTGCCTTCCCCAGAGGCTGAGAGAGTGTAACTTGGCCAAGGTCAACAATGGCTGAGATAGGATTCAAATCCTGGTTTCCAGATTCCCAGTCCTCCAACACTCCAAGTACTATACTACTCTAGCTTCCTCATACACATCCATTAAGGCCAAAAGCTGGATTTTTATTTTAGCTTTTGACCTCTGATTTCTGATAACCAATGAGAATATGAAATTGCTGACAACTTTCTTGAACATAATAACTGTTTAATTTAATGTACAATAGTGTGCTCTTGACTTTAGCTGCTTCTCCAGACTAGAATTACCAGAATTAACAGCACTGTTCTGTGTATATTTACTCACAAGTAAGACTAGCTGTGTTTATTGAGGCTTATTAGCTTGCAGCTTAACTGTGCAATTCTGTGCATCTCGTCTTCTCAGTCCCAATGAATTCAGTTGGGCTTTTTCTCAGATAAGTAGGTATAGGATTGTCCTCAAGGCACCTATATCGAGTCTAGCTGCCCTTATTGATAATACTTCATAATTTTTCAAGGTATCCAAAGTGATGTGCAATAACAAAACCCAATACAAGCCGGAAAAAAAATTAAGAGCAACAACGATTGCTATTTCCAATACATTATTTTAAAGTCTCCTTAATTTAAAAGAAACCCCAGTGAATTCCTCTATTCCTTTCTCTTTTCAGAGCTTTTACTTTCTAGAACTGGTTTTATCTATTCTTCATTCTGCAGTAATTGCTCTTGTAAATGATGGTGCTTAGATCAGTACATGCTTTGAAAGTTGTAATTCTTGGGCAGACTCATTAAAAAGATATGAGGAGGTTTTCCAACTTGATTGATTATTTCCACTAATTATATAGTTCAGAATGCAAGGTCATCTCTTTTAGGATGGCCATAGGTCTAAGAGGACAGTGCTGCTGTACGTTTACTGCTGCTAGTTAACCTAAATGAGTTCAGGTCTATAGGGCCAGATGAACTGCATCCGAGAGAATTGACAAAACATGCTGATATATTCGCAGTACCACTTGCCCTCATTTTTGAGAAATCTTGGAGAATGGGTACGGTGCTAGAGGATTGGAGATGAGCAAACATTGTCACTTTCTTAAAAAAAAGACCATCCAGGAAACTACAGGACAGTCAGCTTGACCTCAGTACCAGGAAAAATATTAGAACAGAACAGACAAGAGTCTTTATGCAAGTATCTTGATAACAATGCAGTGATTAGTAGGATCTAGTATGGGTTTATCAAGAATAATCTTGCTAAACTAACCTTATATCCTTTTTTTGATCAGGTAACTATTTTAGTATATGGTAGGAATGCTATGGATGTCATTTATCTGGATTTCAGCAAAGCATTTATAAGGTCCCCAGTAATATTTTGATTAGCAAACTGATTAAATGTGGTCAGATGGATCCACAGTAGGCTGGGAAAATGTGCTGAAAGAGTTGTCATCAATGGCTGTGCTTCGAATTGGAAGGAGGTCTCAAGTGGATTATCGCAGGATTCTGTCCTGGGGCCAACACTCTTCAATATTTTTTCAGTGATTTAGATGATTGATGGAGGGAATAATCATATTTGTTGATTATACAAAACTGGGAAGGGTAGTTAATACATTGGAAGATAGGAACAGAATTCAAAAGGACATTGATAAACTAGAAAACTGGGCTGAAATTAATAAAATGAAATTTAACAGAGACAAATGAAAATTCTGTATTTAGGCCACAAAACCAAATGCATGGGTATAGGATAGGGATACGTGACTCAGCAGTACTTCATATGAAAGGAACCTTGGGATTATTGTTGATCATAAATAGAACATGAGCCAGCAGTGTGATGCTGCAGTAAAGTATGCAAATGCTATTTTTGTTGTTGCTAACTGCCCTCAGGTCAATCTTGAACCATGGCGACTCTGTGGATAAGACATCTCCAAAACTCCTTGTCCTCTACTGCTTTGTTTAGTTCCTGTCTACATTAATACAAGCAGTTTCCAAACTAAGGGTCTATACAGACTGCCCGTAAGAGGCGGCGGAAGGCCACCCCTTTCCTGACTGGATCGGGGCCTCACGCCGTGACTAGGGAGTCTATCAGACGGGAGGAATTTCTCTTTACTTCGAGTTTAGCAAATTCCCATTGCATTTGGAAGGCGTTCGGAATGACTTCGTATTAGCCAAAAATGACCCCCCCCCCATTGCCCGAAATTGCATGAGATGCTTTAATTCGCAATAACATTAAACCCATGATTGCGTTCGGAATGACTTCCCTTTTGCCCGAAATTGCGTGAGATGATTTAATACGCAATAACGTGAAACCCCATGATTGTGTTTGGATTGCCATTAGATTATACTTCCAATTTCCAACGTCTGATACACTCCCTACAAAAAGTGCATAGCTGAGGTGCCACGGCTCTGTGGCACCCCTTTGGCGCTGCGTCATCTGGATACAGTGCTGGAGGTGTGTCATGCCGCACGCCATCTGGAGTGGCACATGACATCATGGCACCCTGGGGGGTGGAGTCGGGTGTTTGTCGTCAGGATACTGCACCTCGACTCTGCTGACACTTTCTGCTGGTTGTACCCTTGGGTTGACACAGAGTGGAAGGCCCATTCTTATTCTCTGCTGCATCAAATGGTAGAACTAGGTCTAATGGCTTGAAGTTACAAGGATGTAGATGATTGAACATTAGATTGAATATTAAAAGAAAATTCTTGACAATAAGAGTAGCTTGGCAATGGAACCAATTGCCTAGAGAGGTGGTGGGTTCTTAATTAATTAATTTAATTTATTTCATTTATATACCGCCTTTCCAAAAAAGATCAAAGCGGTTTACAAAAGTGGATAAACAAGGGTTCTCTTGAATCAGGCAAGCCCTGGTGGAGCTGGGCCTGCCTCTTCTCTCCCTCCCTAGGCAGAGGATGGCAGTTGGTATGGAGGGAGAGTCCTCTTGCCTCAGGCAAGCCCTGATGGAGCTGGGCCTGCCTCTTCTCTCCCTCCCTAGGCAGAGGATCTTTCTTCCTCTGGATATAATCTTTCTTCCTCTGGATATTCTCAAAAATTGTTCAGAGAGGTACCTGCTGGGGATGCTTTAGCTGGAGATCCTGCACTGAGCAAGATGTTGGATTTGATAGAATCATAGAATCATAGAATCATAGAGTTGGAAGAGACCACAAGGGCCATCCAGTCCAACCCCCTGCCATGCAGGAACTCCCAGTCACAGCATCCCTGACAGATGGCCATCCAGCCTCTGCTTAAAGACCTCCAAGGACAGAGACTCTACTACACTCTGAGGGAGTGTGTTCCACTGTTGAACAGCCCTTACTGTCAGGAAGTTCCTTCTAATGTTGAGGTGGAATCTCTTTTCCTGCAGTTTGCATCCATTGTTCCATGTTCTAGTCTCTGGAGCAGCAGAAAACAAGCTTGCTCCCTCCTCAATATGACATCCCTTCAAATATTTAAACAGGGCTATCATATCACCTCTTAACCTTTTCTTCTCCAGGCTAAACATCATCAGCTCCCTAAGTTTCTCCTCATAGGGAATGGCTTCCAGACCCCTCACCATCTTAGTTGCCCTCCTTTGGACCTGCTCCAGTTTCTCCACATTTTTTTTGAATTGTGGTGCCCAAAACTGGACACAGTATTCCAGGTGGGGCCTGACCAAGGCAGAGTAGAGTGGCACTACTACTTCCCTGTACCTAGACACTATAGTTCTATTGATGCAGCCTAAAATTGCATTGGCCTTTTTAGCTGCTGCATTGCACTGCTGACTCATGTTCAACTTATGGTCTACTTGGACTCCTAGATCTCTTTTGCACGTAGTTTCATTCAGCCAGATGTCACCCATCCTATATCTGTGCATTTCATTTTCCCCCCTAAGTGCAGGACCTTACATTTCTCTGTGTTGAATTTCATTTTGTTAGCTTTGGCCCAACTTTCTAGTCTATTCAGGTCATTTTGAATTTTGATCCTGTCCTCTGGGGTATTAGCTACACCTCCTACTTTAGTGTCATCCGCAAATTTGATAAGTATGCTCCCAATTCTGTTATCCAAGTCATTGAAAAAGATATTGAACAGCACTGGGCCCAGGACAGAGCCCTGTGGCACCCCACTTGTCACTTCTCTCCAGGATGAAAAGGAACCATTGTTGAGCACCCTTTGGGTGCAGCCAGTCAACCAGTTACAAATCCATTTAACAGTTGCCGTGTCTAGCCCACAATCTACAAGCTTGTTTACAAGAATGTCATGGAGAACTATGTAGATTTGTTGTTTGTTGTCAACCACAAATCAAGGCGACCCTGTGGATGAGGCATCTCCAAGACCCTCTGTCTTCAACTACTCTGCTCTGGTCCTGCAAATTCAGGCCCATGGCCTCCCTACTTTAGTTTATTTATCTGGCATGTGGTCGTCCCCTCTTTCTGCTGCCTCTATTTTCACTAGCATTATTGTCTTTTCCATTGATGCATGCCTTCTCATAATGTGGCCAAGGTATGACAGCATCAGTTTTGTAATCTTGGCTTCCAGGAAGAGTTCAGGCTTGTTTGTCTTTTTGGCTGTCCAGGGTATCCCCAGCACTCCTATCCTACACCACAGATTTTCTTCCTGTTGGCTTTCTTCACTGTCCTCCTTTCCGACTTATGATTCTGTGATTTAATAGTTGTGCAGAAGAGGAAATTTAAATAGGTGGAAGTCATGCAAGCTGTATCTGCTTAAATTCTCACTCTACAGTTATTAAAGACCTGTCTTTTTCAACATATGACAACTCTAATCGCCATTATTTCATGGGCAGCCATGAAAGAACTAGATAAGATCCTAAAGTGTAAAAATATACAACTGTATACTAAAGTTAAAATTGTCCAGTCAATTGTATTCCCCATTACCATGTACGGAGGACAGTGAAGAAACCCCTCTCACTGGCAACCCAAGTATCTGTTTAATATTATCGAATCCAGCATGTATGCTTCAAATGGTTCCACTCAAAGACACGTAACCCTGACTTGAGAAAACAACAACTGTGTTCCTAGAAAGGTGTTTGTAGTCAAGGTGTAGGTGTATTTGAAATCAGTTGGCCTGAACAGCCTGGAAGTAAGACTGCAAACCTATATTCACTTCTTCGGAAGTACAATATATTTCCCATTATGTAACGGTGCTTATTTCTAATGTTTAGGATTATGCTGCATAATTCTTCTGATTAATGAGGAATTCGAAATATGTCACAGATGTTTTTAGTTTGTGTTGTTTATGACTCTAAATAGCAGTTTTCCTACATAAAAGTAGCTGTGCCACCTTGTGACACTACATCCTATTTATTTCTCATTTTTTGCATATATTATTTCTCAATCTTAAACTTGTGGTAGACACACACTGACTCACAGCCAAACTCGCCCACATGTTTAGAAACATTATATGCTAATACCTTCTCAGAAGTACACAGTTTCTGAATGCAGGTGAATTCACATCAGTAAATGCTTCTCTGTATTTAAAAAACCCCACTGGTTGGAGAAATGCTGTAGTGGTTCCTAAACTTTGAGGTGTTTTGGGCTTCATTTACCAGAACCCCTAGCGGCCAGTTTGGCCAATAGGAATCCTGGGAGCTGAAGTCCAAAACATCTGGAGGACCAAAGTTTGGGAACTACTGTATATGTTCAGAAAGGCTGCTTATGTGAAAGAGCTTTCAGATGTGGAAGTCTCCCTTCTTCAAATCAGAGGCGTGCAAAGTGCAGTCCTCCAGATGTTATAAGGCTGAGACTTCATTTTTGGCTGTGCTTGCTCGGGTTACATACAGAAAACTGCAGTTACCCCACTGCTGTTCTAACGTGTCTTGTGTGCATTTTCTGAACATGTAAATGTTGCAAAGGAAAAGGCCAAATTAGTTTGCCTCTGGCTCACAAGTACGCCCAGACGCAAACTAATTTTGCCTTTTCCTTTTGATTGCGTATAATCTTTCTCTAATTGTTTGCTTTTCAGGTTTCCCTCTCATGTTAAACAATAGAAAGGGATGTGGGGCTGGAGTGGAAAGTCACCACCTAATTTTAACTGATTAGCTATTGATGTCATCTTTATTTTGGATGTCATATTACACCAGCAACTTTATTCCATATAAAGCTTGCCAGTTAACTGGTGTCATTGTTATGAAAGCTGCTTTGTTATAGGGAAAACAACTTCCAACAGGTCAGTCATATGGTACGGTTCAGAAGGGGTGGCATGGGGTGAATAAACCACAAACTAACAGCATAACCAAATGCCAGTTTGCTCAGAAGTATGCTCCACTGTGGTGGGATTTATTCTGAGGCAAGTATTTTTTATTATTACAGCCAAATAACGTGTATAATTATGCTCCAGTCAGGTATTACTTACCGGTGGCAATTCTTATTTTTTTACATCTGCGATCTTGCCCTGGCAAATTGCAAATAGTTAAATGTCCTATTTTGGGGCTGAGGAGGTAGAAATGCTTTGCTTAAATTGTTGTTAATATTAATTATGACCATCATTCTTCATGGTTCAGCTTCTACCTCTTGACTGTTTTTTTTTTTTTTTTGAGGTGGGGCTTAGTCGTTGCATTCATTGTAATTATATGTTTATTTTATACTTGCTATTTTAAACACTTATTTTACTTCTGTTGCTTTTATATAGATTTTTGTTTAGAATATGTTTATGGCACTCTTCCAAACCTGCAGTGGCTAAACTTCAAAGACAACACGAAACAAAACCTTAAAGGCAACCAATACAATGAATGTGTTTGCATCCAGAATTCTTCTCAGCAATTTAGCTGCCTCCGCACATCATAAATAATCCAGTTTGACACCATGTTAACTGCCATGGCTCAGTGCTTTGGAATACTGGGAACTGTAGTTGGTTTAGTGGAATTCTGGTGCTACCATTCCCAGCATTCCATAACACTGAGCCATGGCAGTTAAAGTGGTGTCAAATCAGGTTATTTCTGCAGTGTAGAGGCAGCTGTTTCCAAGTATGGATATCAAGTGCTGTTACCAAGTATGGATATTAAACCAGGATTCTTGGTTCATTGTGTCACTTTGCAAATAAGTGGTATGGTGGTATTCAAAGGATGTTTGATCCTGGTTTGTTCCTTTCTTTGCATGTTTAGTTTTTCTATTTCACAAAATGGAAGGAGCAAAGGGGGGTACCAGAATCTTGCTGTTCACAAGATAAATAGGGTAAGATGGGAATTCTGGTTTATTGTTATGCTTCCTGTTTGTGCTAAATGTGTGTCACATTTTGCAATGTTTTTAGAGGCATATCTAAATTGCAGTCTATAGAACTAGTAGACATTTTAGAGACTTTGTTGTTGTTGTGAGTCTTCAAGTAGTTTCGGACTTATGGTGACCGTAAGGCAACACTATCATGGGGTTTTCTTGGCAAGATTTGTTCAGAGGAGGTTTGCCATTGCCTTCTTCTGAGGCTGAGAGTATGTGACTTGTCCAATGTCACCCAGTGCTTTTTCTGGCCAGCTGAAAATCAAACTCTAGTCTCCAGGGTCATAGTCAAACACTCAAAACAACTACACTATTCTGGCTCATTTTAGGATTGCATTTCAAAATTATAGACCTGGACACTGGTTAAAAGAAAATTTTCACCACAGGCTTTTTTTGGGGCGGGGGGGGGGAGGATATTATATAAAACAAATAAGTATTAACACATACCATATACCTAAAAGGCAACATATATAAAGGATAGATTTTTTAAAATAAAAAATGGCATTCTGGATGTGATTTAAAAGGTTATGTGTGTGTATTAACATCATTATGTTGTCCATTAATTTTTCATTTTAATGTTCATGTCTTTTTTCTCCCCTTCTGCAGAAAGCCCAAACAATTCAATAAATTTGTTAACTATGTATCAATGCCTAAACTTATCTAAATTTTAAACTTTAAAAATTGATTTTACAACATTAACAATAGTTACCTAGCTACTATCTCACTTGGATAATCTACTTAATTACTGTCCTTATATTAAGTACTCTTCTGATTAAGAAAAACAAACACCAAAATGTCCTATGAGTTGATGGTGAGCCTTGATCCCTTGTTGCATAAGCAATCTGAGCTATAAATGGACTCCCTATTTCTGCATTTATTATTTGCTATTTCTCTCCTTGCCATTAGAATTTTTACAGCTAGTTTTTCAGCTAGAGGAGCATTCTGCCTTATCAAAAATTAAATTAATACACTATATTATTTTAACAACAGAACAATTCATAAAAAGCTGACATAACGTCAATTAATCCAGGTATATTTCATTTCATTAATGTTCATAATAAAACTTTTCCTTTGACTATCAATGACTTCATTTTTCTGAAAGCTCATTTGTGCACGGGACATTAATTTCATAGAGTCAAGGTTGGGCCCCTTTCAAAGCAATTTTGCAGCAGGTAGTTTTTAACTCAGGTATTATAATATGCTGTGTTGAATGTCGTTTTCCCCAATAATAGACAAAAGAGGTGCTAGCTAGAACATGGGTGTGCTACTCAATATATGGCACATAATATAAACATGGATGGGCATCAGTTTAACTACAGCTGCTACCTACAAAGGTTGTTTAAACGATATTTTACTAAAGGTAAACAGTAGTTTCAAGTACTGTTTGTATAACTGTCACCACCTGAATTGAACATCCAGTGTGTACATATAGTGGGCCCTTGGTATTCACTGGGGTTTGGTTCCAGGACCCCTGTGGATATCAAATCTGTGAATACTCAAGTCCCACGCCATAGTAAAATACTGTCCCTTATATAAAATGGGGAAATCAAGTTTTGCTTATTGAAATTTGTATATTTTTAAAATATTTTCAAACTATGGATGCTTGAATCCATTAATGATGTGGAAGGCTCACTATATATAGAGAGAGAGTTAAGTAGGGCCCTGTCTGCATGGGACAAATAAAACCTCTGGACGACACAAGGTGCAATCCCTGAGTTTGGTGCAAACAGTCTGGATAACACCTCTCTTCAAATTGAGTAAAGAAGAACCTTATCATTTGTTCCTGATTTTCCCAAATGATCCGGAGCTCTCCACTGTGGTGCAGGGTGCCTGTATGTGTGTCCCAGTATGCCACCTGGTGCACCTGCTGTGCCAGTGAGTGACTTACTCTGAGGCCCAACCATGGTGCCCAGCACCGTGTTCTTCCTTATTAATAACTTTTGCCATCTTGACCATACTCAGATGTTGCTTGGCCACATGTGCTGTGGTTTTCATCTGAGAAATGTTGCAGGGTGTGCAGTAGCCAAGGAAGGCCTGTACATGGCGGACTTAACAGAACTCACAACTCCCCTTGTGCATCCAGTTTTTTGTTGAACTTTTAACATATTATACTAGTGCCTCTTAGAGTTGGTACATAATTGTTGTTGTTGTTGTGTGTCTTCAAATCTTTTCCAACTTATGGTGACCCTAAGGCGAACCTATCACAGGGTTTCTAGTTTCTTCAGAAGGGTTTTTCTATTGCCATCCTCTGAGGCGGAGAGAATGTGACTTGTACAAGGTCACAGAGTGGGTTTTTATGCTCAAGCAAGGAATCAAACCCTGATCTCCAGAGCCACAGTCCAATGTTCAAACCACTAGGCCATTCTAGCTCTCGCTACATTCATGCACTTACACTTTCTCATCTGCAGACACCTTTCTCCCAAAATGGGAGAAATAATATATTTTACTTGTTTTAACACATATGTATTATGTACAATAAGCATAATCAGAGCCTGGCAACATGAATGCCATCAATAATATAAATGACTTTCCCTGCTGTTATTTTGAACAGGTCTCTGGACTTAGCACATACATATAAATAGTCAATGGAGACCTGCTAATAGCAAACCTTCTCCACTCATTTAGTTCTATTACTCTTTTCCTGGGTCAAGGTGATTGCTGGAATATTTCTGAGATGAGACAGTCTTCTTAGAAATGTCATATAATGCGGATACACTTGATTATATGTTTAATGATTAGTTACAGCAATGCAAGCAAGGCTCCTGAATCCTTTGCTCCTGTAGATTTTATATTTGTATTGTGTAATAATTATATAAGTACTTATTTATAATATATGGAAGTGTTGTGAAGTGGTAGCAAAGTTTCCATAAAAGGAGTTTATGTTGTTTAAACTGGTTTTCATGCTACCATTAAACTACATTAAAAGTAGTATGTGAAGTGATATAGTAGTACTGAAATAAGTTGTAGCATATGATTTCATTGACTTGTCCTTAGATGCACCAGTTCACTTCATTTTTGCTCAGTTAGCCTCAAAAGTGCCACAAGCTCCCTTTGCTTACTGATATTCCAGACTAACCCAGGTACGTTTCTGAATTCTATATTAAAAGTAGTTTAACTTAGAAGTTTCATCAGTGAAAATATCATACTTGATGGTTAAATATTGGAAACAAAGTAGTAAGGAAAGGGCACCTGTTTGGGTCTCACAAAGAATGTATTTGCATATTTTGCCACTTTCAGAGTCATTTAGCTAACAGCGATGTTTTCACAAGTTTCACTAGGTGAGAAGAATACCGCCAAATGCCTAAGTTGTTGTGGTTGATGGGGATGGATAGAAAGGCACATATCAATCATGTAAGCTGTCTTGTGTTGCAGTTCTGAGAAAAGATATAAAGTTGATGATAATGAAGAAGAGAAGAAGATAGAGGAGGAGGAAGAAGAAAAGTGAAGCAAGCATGGTGACTTTTTGAGGGAGAGACAAGAATACAGTTGGCCTTTCATAGCTACAGATTCTTTATTTACAGATTCAATCATCTACGGCTTGAAAATATTCAAAATAAATAACTGAATAAATTTCAAAAAGCAAACCTTGATTTCGCTATTTTATATAAGAGACACTATTTTACTATGACATTATATTTAAAGGGACTTGAGCATCCACAGATTTTTGTATCAATGGGGGTGCTGGAACCTAACGCCATGGATACCAAGGACCTACTGTATAACAAGACCAGCAAAAAGCTCAGGAACATAGGAAGCAAGGCACTAGCAATCAAGAGCAGCACAGAGAATATAGGGCTGTGTCCACAGTATAGAAATAATCCAGTTTAACACTTTAACTGCCATGGCTCAGTGCTATGGCATTCTGGGAACTGCAGTTTTGAGAGCTTTCTCTGTCACAGAGCTCTGCTGCCGCAACAAACTACAGTTCCCAGGATTCCATAGAATGGAGCTATGGCAGTTAAACTGGTGTCAAACGAGATTATTTCTGCAATGCAGATGCAGCCTGGGTGTCTGGGATCAGTGGCTTGTTGGTTAAAGACACCAGGAAAATAATTTACATCACATTTGAGGTAAAGTGACCAAATATGTGGTGAAAAGGGAGTACTTCTCATCAAGAAACTCTGTATGGGAGTAGTTTGGGACCAAATGGCACTACAGCTCCCAGAAGAAACCACATTTGAAGCTTCTGCTGGTGGCCCTCCTGCTATTCCCAGTTTAACCTTATGAAAGGAATGCCCAGCCTGCTTAGAAAATGTATGTATAATGGGGGAAAACAAAAATATACATTCTTCTTACCAGATGGGGGATATGATGAAATCCTGTTCATTCTGCATCAGTTTCTGGTATGAAGAATATTGCTGGGTTCACGGGCTTTAAAGCCACAAAAGATTTATTTCCCCATCTCCCAGCTTTTCAAGAATGAATGCGATGGGACAGGAGGATGCCCCAGTCTTGGCCAATCCATCTGGAACCTTCACGTGGTCACGTTCCATGCTGTCATGGTAATGATAGTCATGTAGCCTTCAAGGAAGGCATTAGTGAGGAAATCTAGCCCAAGGAATATCTTTATTACTTCAACTGACCCTTCCCCTTCCCATTTTCATTTTAGAAAATTGGGTAGAAGAAATGTATAAGAAGTAGTAATATCTAAAACTGGCTTCTTTTTGGGAGGACATTGCCCATTTGTCTAGATGGGTACGTGGGATGGGGTCCAGGGAACCCTTTGATTGTCCTGACTTACTCCAGATGAGAACTTTGCCCAAATCTGGACTTTTGATCATATTGGATGAAAGTTAATCTCTCTTCCTTCTGGTCTTGAACCCCAACTGAAGACAGCCATGCCGTCTTTTAAGCACCTACAGGTAAAACATTGTGTTTGTGTAGATGAGCCACTTTGAAGGCCTGGGAAGAGTTAAAAATCTTTAGGGTTTTTACTGGCATTTTGAATTTATTTAAAACTATGGAGTTTAGGTAACCATAGTGACACATAATAGTACTGATTAAAATTTTAGAATTAATGTGCCATTGTAAAGTACAAATGTTTGTGTTAACAGTGGGCTCTTGGTATCTGCTGGGGTTTTGTTCCAGGACTCCTGTGGATACCAAAATTCATGGACACTCAAGTCCCATTAAATTGCATATTTAAGTCCCTTGTATAAAATGGCAAAATCAAGGTTTGCTTTTGGGAATGTATATATTTTTTAAATATTTTCAAACCGTGGATGCTTGAATCCGCGGATAAAAAACCCATGGACATGGAGGACTGACTATACTACAGTAGGCATGCTTATTAATCCTCAGTAGAAGCCCATGAGACTGAAGATCTAGTTCTAGAGAAAATAGTTTAAAAATAAAGTTTTCTGCCTTACATTTAAAGTCACCAGCTGGTTATACTGTGACTGATCTAGAGTTTTCTGCTTATGAAAACAGAACCCCTACTTCTCTTCCTGAATCTTTTAACATGGAAATTGGAATTATGTAGCTCTTCATATGTTGTTGGACTGCAACTCCCATCAGGCCTAGTCAGATAGTCAAGGGTAAAGAATGTTGGGAACTGTCCAGTGAGAAATGGCAGGATACAAATGTCCAAAACATTTCAGTCATCTGACATAATTCCACCCCTGCTTTAGCATGTTATCTACAGACGCTAGCAGGGAGCGATGGTTAATTTTATCCTATGAAGAGCTTTACGTACTGATTTCTGTATGTTAGGCAGCTATTAAAGCATAGGCAAGGGAAGAATTCAGAAAGGGAAGATTTGGGTGGGCCCAGCCTACTTTTAGTTCTTATTAATTTGAGTTGTCAGTTATTTGACTTTTTTGCTTGTGTTAGGTCAACAGAAAACCGTAGAAATAGTTGGAAAATTTAATTTTGCTAATGTATTCTGCTGAAAAAAAAATTGATAATTTTTCCTAATCTCTCCTAAATATAGTGGGCCATTGCTATCCATATGGGTTTGGTTCCAGGATCCTCTGTGGATAAAAAAATCCATGGATGCTCAAGTCCCATTAAATACAGTGGTATAGTAAAAAGGTGTCCCTTTCATAAAGTGGCTAAATCAAGGTTTGCTTTCTAGAATTTATATTTTAAAAATATATTTTCTAGCCGTGGATGGTTGAATCAGTGGATAAAAAATCCATGAATACAGACAGAGGGCTGACTGTACAGGCTAGGAAAAAAAAATATTACATATCCTATAAATGCTTAATTCCTGGATTTGTAGTCTGTGAAAGAGACAATGTGCTGGAGTTACTGGCTCTAATGTATTTTTAGTTCTTATTTTGTGCCTGTGGCACATTGTATTAGTCTGGATTATAGTAAAGGGATAGCACTTGTTTCATCCTCTGTAGAGCTTCACTTTTCTTGGGTTGCAGTTCTACCTTTGTGCCTAGGAAGAGTCCAGCATCTTCTCCCTTAGTTTATTCATATGTCTGTACCATTTGCATCCTGCCATTTTTCACTGCGCTTGGGACAGTAATCCTTTTTTATGTTCAAAATATCCTCAGGAGGCAGGAAAGCTTAGTGACACTGTTTGGCACAAGGTCACCCAACCTTATTGAAGGTATCTTTTCCCTTATTTTGTTATGACAAGCTTAACATGAATATACAAGCTAAAGAGCTCAGCTATGGCACTAGAAGCCTGGCAGCATTCTCTTTGAATGGTGTATCTACACTGTAGAAATAATGCAGTTTGACACCACATTAAGTGCTGTAACTCCATCCTGTGGAATCCTAGGATTTTTACCAGGTCTTTAGCCTTCTCTGCCAAAGAGTGCTGGTGCCTCACAAAACTGCAAATCCCAGGATTCTGTAGGATGGAGCCGTGGCAGTTAAAGTGGTGTTAAACTGCATTCTTTCTAAAAGGGAAAACTTTTAGATAGGTGTCATGGAGTTGAATTAGCTGAGATAAGATAACTGAGAATTTAAGGAACAATGATGATATCATAGAAAATAAATATAAATGTTACATCTAGGCTCCACTCTTGGTTCCTGAAACAGCCACAGTACATGTTGATTTTTGCTTCCCCCTTGCTTCTTATCCTGAAGTAGGACTTACCATTGTATCAGCTTCACAGCCAAATTCCTAACAGAGGCCTTTTGGCTAGTTCAGTCTCCATTCTTCAACTGGAGCTAATCAGTGCTCCTTGACATGCATGCTCTTCCATCTCTCAGGAAGACAAGGGAAGAACTAAAAGGTTTTGACTTACTGGTTACTGTAGTTCCACAGAACATGGTTAATTTTAATGCCTCCCATGGCTATCTTGTTGCTGCTGTTGTTGTTGCTGTTATTGTTCTTAACTGCCCTTGAGTCAATCCCCTGTCTTGGAGATGAGATATCTCCAAGATCCTCTGTCCTCCACTTCTCTGCTTAAGTCCCATAAATTCATACTTGTGACCTCCCTAATTGAGCTTGGGGTCTTCCTTCCTTTCTACTTCCTTCCATCTTTTCTACCATTATTGTCTTTTCTAATGAGCTGATTTTGGCTTCCAAGGAGATTTCAGGCTTGATCTGTTCAAGGACCCACTTCTTTGTCTTGTTTTGCTGTCCATGGTATCCTTTACACTCTCCTCCAGCACCACATTTCAAACCATAGAATCATAGAGGTAGAAGAGACTTCTCTGCTTTCTTCACTATCCAGCCCTCACTTGTCTTGATGGGGAATACAATGGATTGGACAGTTCTAACTTTTGTGCTTAATTTTATATCTTTACCCTTTAAGATCTTTTCTAGCTCATTCATGCTTGCCCCCCCTATTCCTAGTCTTCTTCTGATTTCTTGATTGCAGTTTCCATTTTGATCCATTAAGTTAAATTAAATCCCCTAACTTGAATTAAGCATAGGTGGTTCCCCCCTAATGTTTCAAATGACATTTATCCCTCCCCATTCTCGCTCTTTCGTGGACGGCAAGCAGGGAGTGACAAAATGGTGTGCACGGGAGAGCATTGCCATTGTAACCCATGGGGACTCAAATATTTGTGTTTTTTTGGATTTACCGGGTGTGTGTGTGTGTGTGTGAATTTAGCTTGATTGCTAAAGGTACAAGGGCTGGAGGAGTTTGGTCATCCTATTGCCACCTGTCTTTGAACATTTGTCCGACGCAAGCTATAACCTGTGTATTATGTTCCTAGAAATGAAATCACTGATGGAAAGCCACTTTTTTGTAGGCTTACTTGTAAACTTTGGGGGAACAGTTTGCTGAGTAGATGTTGCTAAGAAAGGAAGGACAGTCACTTGAGTGTTGCAGAAGTAATTAGGAAATAGAGAATCAGCCTTTAAGCAAAGATGAGATGCCTGCTGCTAAGTAACATGTGCTGTAGGCCTAGTCTTGTGAATGACAAACTAGCAACACATTTGTAGACATCAGAACTTTTAGGACCAGAAAAAGTGATCTTCATTCTGTGATAACAGTAAACTCCTTGTTACAGGGCTGAGGAAGGAGGCAGAGCTGTATCCATTGAATATGTCTGATTGTTGTTGTTAACTACCCATGCTTTAACCTCAACTCATAGTGGCCTTGCGAATGAGACTTCTCCAGGATCCCCTGTCTTCAGCCTCTCTGCTCAGCTCCTGCAGACTCAGGATCATTGCCTCCCTTATCAAGTCTATCCATGTAGCATGTAGTCTTCCTCTCTTTCTGCTATCCTCTACCTTTCCCAGTATCATTGTCTTTTCTAATGATGTGTGCCTTCTCATGATGTGGTCAAAGCACGACAGTCTGATGTACTTGTGTTTATCCCATATTACTAAGTTAATTCCTTGCCTGCATTTACCTTGCAGTAAGTCAGACTAAATTCAGTAGGATTTACTTCAAACTAGACATACATGGTATTCTGCTGCAAGGAATTTACTTCTAAGGTCTGCTTTACAGGTGCAGTCCAATGAAGCAATACAGTACAATGGTCTTTGGATATTCATACATTTCACATCTGTACTTCCACAGCATTGAATGTAACATTGCCCTTCCAGTGGAAACACCTTTATATAAAATACTGTCTTGGAGCCTTATCATGCTAGACAAATCCTGCTCTGAAATGGGATTTTAAAAGTAGAAAGAAAAAGAAAAAAACACACAAATGTGGGATGATTTCCCAAAAGTAAAAAGGTGTTGCTTTTGTCCATTTTCAGTTTGCTTTATTTTCATGTTTTGCTGTTTGGGAGAAACATCGTCTGAAAAATATCCAGCATTTGCATTTTCTCCCTACTTTTAAATCCTGTTTATGAGTGGGGTTCATCTAGTGTGATAAGGTCCACAGAATGACTGGGTAAGTGGCTTGATAGAGACTTCTTCAATCATGGTGAACTTCAGCGTAAGGTGTCTGTTTTGATTATTTCTGTAATTAAAATTCACAGTAAATCTGACATTAGTAGAAGTGACTTCAGCAACCAGCTGTTTAAGGAAAATGAGCTAGTGAATATATTGTGGCTCACGTATTTTGTGTGGTTTCCAGTCCTAGAATGGCTTCAGTAGAAACCAAAACTAATGAAATACCTTCTGGTTTAAACAGAAAACTGCTTCTTGTTGTCTGCCTTCAAGTTATTTCAGCAATATGGCAACCCTAAGGCAAATCTATCACAAGAGGGTTTTTTTTTTTTTTTTTTTTTTTTGGCAAGGTACGTTCAAAAGGGATTTGCCATTGCCTTCCCCTGAGGGAATGTGACTTGTCCAAGGTCACTGAGTAGCTTTCTATGCCTGAGCAGGGCTAGGAACCCTGGTCTATCTCAACACCATCTCAACACCAAACCACTACACCACTCCCATCAATACACTATGTTGTTGTTATTTCTTGTGCGCCTTCAGGTTGTTTCCAACTTATGAATGCCCTAAGGCTAACCTCTCATGTGGTTTTCTTGGCAAATTTGTACAGAGGGAGCTTGTCTTTGGTTTCCTCTGAGGCTGAGAGACTACGACTAGCCTAAGGTCACTCAGCGGGTTTCCATGGACGGGATGGGATTTAGTCCCTGATCTCTAGAATTGTAGTCCAACACTTAAATCACTACACCAAACTTGAGTTCAAGCTGCAAAAGTGGTTTCCATTCAATTCAGCAGGATGAGATTGGAGGGGGTGGGGGGTCAGACAAAATGGCTGTACGCTATGTGTGCTAAAATCTAATCTGTTCTTTCTGTCAGTATTGCTCATACTCTGGTTGTCTCCTGTTATTTTGTCTTGATTATCACAGTGTTCTGTTAATTGGCATATCTGTTTCTCATCTCCATTGTTTCATTTTATTTATTTTGCTTGCTTAACCATGTATCTCTTCTCCCCTCTCCTCTATTTTCAGTGCCTTTATTGTCTTTCAAAAATCTTCCTAAAAGTTGCTGTTCTTGCTTTTAAGCCTCCCTACTCTTTTTGCTCATTCCCACTTATCGGTCTTACAAATATTCCTTATAATTTGCCTTTTGTCTTCTGCTCTGGCTATGTTCGTCTTCATTTGGATTTGAATTTGTATGTTTATATTTGTATTCTGCTTCTTAAAAGGTACACATGACATCTTAAAAAAATAAGTAACAGGGCGGTGAGTGATGCAATACATCATGCCCATGGAAAATTCTGTTTTCAGCAGAGCTGTGCAAAATTAATATGCAGAAATCATCCCTTTAGGTTGACGCGGGAGGGTGGAAAGGAAGGTTGATTTTAATGAAATGTCCTCTTTTCTCCTATGAAAGACCATTTGCAGTTTGAGAGGTGAAATAAGGCGAACAATGGTGATGGAACTGGGTTATGCCAAGAGGAGCATCAGCCTAGTCTGAAATGTGTCCAGTTTCCATTTCTTTGATCACAGTGAAATAATCCCTTTCTGGGTTCAGCCATCTTCCATGACAGTAAACCAAGAAGGCTAAAGATAGCTGCATATGCTTCTCACTATAAAGCTTTGATAGTCTTAATTTTCTTCGGAACTTGAAGGATCTGTTCATGTTTGGAATTTCAAGCCTCCCTGCCTTCCATTGAACATCTACATTATGATTGTTAGCTCAGTGGGTGCACACACAGCTTCTGAAATAATGCCACACAATCTCTACAATTTGGCTATCTATATTTCTCTAATTCCTCATGCTACAGCCCTGTAACAGTCCCATTGTGGTACCATCACCACTACTTTTCACCAAAGAAACAGTAGAATAGATAGACAGATTGTATGGCATTATTTCAGATACTTATCAAAGGTTAGCAGCTGAGAAGCATATACAGGTGACTTACTCCTTTTGGTTGTTCTGTAAGGTGTTTCCAATTTATGGTGACCCTAAGGTGAACCTATCATGGGGTTTCCTTGGCAAGATTTGTTTAAGAGGAGGTTTGCCATTGCCTTTCCCTGAGGCTGAGAGCATGTGACTTGCCCAAGGTCATGGACAGGCTGGGAATTGAAGCCTAGTCTCCAGAGTTGTAGTTCAGTGCTCAAACCACTGCCACCAGATGGTTGTCTCTAGAGGGATACATAACCTCCAAAAGATGAATAATAATAATAATAATAATAATAAATTAATAATTTATATCCTGCCTCTCTGCACTCAGGCAACCAGGGCGGCTTACAACAGTGAAAACTCAGACATGCTTGGCCAAGTAACATCAGTGTGGGGTTAAGATGGCAAAAGTTATTAATGAGGAAGAACACACAGACGAGGACAAGCTGCAGCAATTTGATTTTGCCTGACCCTACTGAGAAAGACAAGATTCCACCCCCCTCCAATCTTGTCCTGCTGAATTGAGCGGAAACCACTTTTACAGCTCGGACTCAGTTTGTAGCAACTGAAATAAGCTGAGGACAAAGGCAGGAAGCGGGAGGAGGAGAGAGAAACTGAAACATTTAAAAAGCACTTGATAATGTGGAACCATAGGTGATTACTTGGGATTATCCCTACCAAATTGGGATGGTTGGAGGGTATGGAGACAGGGGTGGTCCTGGCACACAGCTGGGTAAAATGTTATCCTCCAGATAGCATCATGAGGAGGAGGAGAGAACTAGATTTCCCTTGATTCTTTTCAGAATCCCTGACTTTTAAACTGGTACAAAATCTCCATAACAGGAGCAGGCAATTGTAGCCTTCCAGATGTACTTGGTCCACTACAGTACTTCCATCTGCCCTAGGCAGCACAGCTAGTGGTGAGCAGTCATGGGAGTTACAGTCCAAAATATTCACAGAGCCATAGTTGTCCATCCCTGGAATAGATGAAGGCTACATTTTAAATTGTTGGCCTTGATATAGAGGTGGAAGCAGGGATTTGGGCCACTTCTACATCAGGCCATACATATATCTTGGCAAGGCACTGTTGGGAGAGATGGTGGTGGAAGACTGGGAGTGGAGAAATGAATAGGTGGAGTTCAGGCATCCTGCAGCCTTTTTTTGGAAGAGACCTTGTGAAATGGCTCTTCCTTCGAAGAACAACATAAACTTTGTTTAGAGCAGGGGTAAGCATCTGGTGGCCCAATCAGATGTTGTTGGATTTCTTTCACCTCTCTCCTCTTGCATTGGAGAGGCAGCTATGGTTGGGGCAGTCAGCAGCTATTATGATTATTCATATGATTCATGATTATACATTTGTGCTACCTGTTAAATGAGCAGCTGCAACCTTACTGAATGGTAATACCTTTGATTGTCCAAGGTTCCGCTAGTGAAAGAAGGTGGAGATCCATATGAATCATAGAGTCATAGAGTTGGAAGAGACCACAAGGGCCATCCAGTCCAACTCCCTGCTATGCAGGAACTCTCCATCAAAGCATCCCCGACAGATGGCCATCCAGCCTCTGCTTAAAGACCTCCAAAGAAGAAGACTCCACTACACTCCGAGGGAGTATGTTCCACTGTCGAACAGCCCTTACTGTCAGGAAGTTTCTCCTAATGTTGAGGTGGAATCTCTTTTCCTGTAGCTTGCATCCATTGTTCCAGGTCCTAGTCTCTGGAGCAGTAGAAAACAATCTTGCTCCATCCTCAATATGAGATCCCTTCAAATATTTAAACAAGGATATCATATCACCTCTTAACCTTCTCTTCTCCAGGCTAAACATCCCCAGCTCCCTAAGTCGTTCCCATTGTGCATGGTTTCCAGACCCTTAACCATTTTAGTCGCCCTCCTTTGGACCTGCTCCAGTTTCTCCACATTCCTTTTAAATTGTGGTGCCCAGAACTGGACACAGTACTCCAGGTGGGGCCTGACCAAAGCAGTATAGAGTGGCACTACTACTTCCCTTGATCTAGACACTATACTTCTATTGATGCAGCCTAAAATTGCATCAGCCTTTTTAGCTGCTGCATCGCACTGTTGACTCATGTTCAACTTGCGGTTTACTTGGACTCCTAGATCCCTTTCACATGTAGTTTCATTCAGCTAGGTGTCCCCCATTTTATATCTGTGCATTTCATTTTTCCCTCCTAAGTGCAGTACCTTACATTTCTCTGTGTTGAATTTCATTTTGTTAGCTTTGGCCCAGCTTTCTAGTCTATTCAGGTCATTTTGAATTTTGATCCTGTCCTCTGGGGTATTAGCTACTCCTCCTAATTTAACAATATGAACAATATTGTCTTTGTTATAACGAGACTAGGACTTAAACACAAGACCATTCTCTTAATTTTTCATTTTGCAAGTTTAGAAAGACATTCAGCATATTGAAATGAGGTATAAAAATCTTCCAGAATGAAGTCTTGAGAGGCCTGGCATAGTTCATATATTCCCAGGCCAGAGTTTTCCCCCATCTTTTTTCTGTTCTGTCACATAACTCATAAAACTCTTTCATGTACTGCATCATCGTGACTAGCATTGCCTAAGGAATTCAGTCTTCATGAATTTGGATGTGAGCTGACTGGATTGAGAGCTATCAGATTAATGTGCAGATCAGATCTTAATAATCTATTGAATTTTGCATTTATCTGAACTTTTGTGGCCCTGTAATCGCTTTCATAATGTGCCAAAATGTATTCTGAAATTCCTATTTTAGGTTAAAATGTTTAGAAATACTGTATATACTCATATATAAGTATATAAATTTTTCTCAAAAAATTGAACCCAAAAACATGAGTCGACTTATCCATGAGTCAATGTAAGTACTGTATTGTAACTCTTTTAAAAAATATGAATCATCCATGGATGAAAAGCAAGAATGTACTATAATCTGTCCGGGAAGTACTGACTCTCCTCTCCTCTCTCATCCATTCAGCCTTTAGTGTAGCGCAAACATTGATACCTTCTGGAATTTTGTAATTTCTTTGGCATTATTTTCCTTTGCTTCATCCATTGTTAACATACCCCTCTCGCCTTATTTATGGGTCATATCAAAATCCATAATTTTGGCCCTTGATTTATTCATGTGGTTGATTTATAGTTGAGTATATATAGTGCATACATTTAAATAATACATATTTAGAAATATGAATTTTTAAAAGAAAATGCGTTCAAAATAATATTCACATTTTGGGTGGATTTAAAATAATGACACATTAATGTGGGAAAATGAGATAATGAATTTTTAAGGAATGCTTGCAAAAGTGACCCAGACTAGAAATGCACTGATTTAATACTTCTGGCTTGAATAATGACCCATGGGGATGGAGTAAGCCTTAGACAGTATAGAAGATAGTGGGGAAGCCAAGGAATTGGCACTTAGTTTTTCGGAAATTCAGATTTCATTTCATGCAAAAGAAATCCTCAAATCTACCTATGGATTCCTATAAGGCTCTTCTGAAGTAAACAACTGCATACTGGGGGAAATTGCAAAGGCAACATTGAAATGAGGGAATGAACAGAATTCAGATTGCATTACAAGCTCAAACTTGCTCAACAGCCTAGCAACCGTAATTTGTCAAGATTCTTCCTCCATTCTGGAGGTGAAACTGTTTTTCTTATGCTGTCAACCAAGTAATCATCAGTGGAAAGAAAACAAAACAAAAACCTATAACTATAGTAAGCACATATCTATGCTTCTGGAATAAACTTCATCGTGGAGCTAGTCCACACAGTATTAGCTTTCCCAGAATGCTCTCTATCTTGCAGAACATTATAAAGACAACCATGGCAGAATTTGTGGAATTGTGTGTGTGTGTGTGTGTGTGTGTGACTGCTACTCCCATAATGCCTGAGGCAAGCACAACTATACTGACTTGGGAATTTTGGGAGATTCATCATAAACCCTAATTTCCCCCCAATTCTGGTCTAGGATGCCTGTCAGAGGGACTGAATATTTGTAAGAGTGTAAGAGAGTGTGTGAGCATGAGTGGGTATGAGAGAGAAGATCTGGCTATTACTGTACATGCATAGTTCCAACTTTGTGTGTGAATTGTTCAACAGGAGAGAAAGGGTTCATATACAGTCATCTCTCCATAGCCATGGATTTTTACTCACGGATTCCACCATACACAGCTTGAAAATGTTTTAAAAATATATAAATTCCCAAGAGC
This sequence comes from Urosaurus nigricauda, assembly GCA_034509955.1. Lineage (NCBI taxonomy): Eukaryota > Metazoa > Chordata > Lepidosauria > Squamata > Phrynosomatidae > Urosaurus > Urosaurus nigricauda. Next base: position 163,640,526 of record JAOEGL010000002.1, read on the forward strand.
AAATCTTGATTTTGCCATTTTATATAAGGGACACCATTTTACTGTGTCATTATGTTTAATGGGACTTGAGCATCCATGGAATTTGTTATCCATGGGGAGTCCTGGAAGCATACCCTAGTAGTGGATACCAAGGGTCCACTGTATACGCCAGAAATTTTTGTGAGTCCAGAAGGAAATTCAGTATTGGGCCCTTATGTTCTTCAGTCTAGTTCTGGGAATGAACAGATTTGTGCATGAAAACATTTAGGTGATGCACCCTGTTTATTTTTCTACAGAGACCTGAGGATGAGGCTGTTGTGGACCGGGGGGGCACCAGCAATGTTGTCAACATTCATTATGAACCGGAAGAGCTGGAAGGTGAGACTGCTATTTCCTGTTGTCCCCAGCCACCCCATTTCTCTCTGACTTTCTCTTGACCCATTTTTGTCACAGATCATCAGTCATCATTAGCAATTTGGTTACTGAAGTAAATGTGCTTTCTCTGAGCAGCTTCAAGATTTGGTGGAAGGTATTTTGTATGTCACATAACCAAACTTACTGATATTGTTCACCAGAAAAACAAAAAAGCCAGTAAAAATCTAAGTTATTTGCACAGAAAATGTAAGATTTTACATTTAAAACTGCTTTTAAGATTTGGAATTCTCTGATTTTTAATTATGATACTTTTGATACTTTAGTTCAGGCTCAACAATTCAGTACGGTGATTGGTGCTTTGGTACTGGTCACGTTTGAAACAAAGTAGAAATGGAGGTAGATGGTAGTTTTAAAGAAGAGGTGGGCAATTTAGTGGCCTCTTGGATGTTGTTGAACTGCAGGTCCCTTCAGCATTAGCTGATATGTATCCCTCAATCTAAGTGTGTGAGGCTGCCCTATGTAGTTAGCCACAGAACTTCAGGTTGCAACATCTGTCATGTCAAAGGGTGGGAAACGTGTGGCCCCCTAGATGTTGTTGTACTGCAGTACCCAGCAGTCATCACCACTAGCTCTTCTGTCTAGGACTGCTGACAGTTGCCATCAAACAACATCTGGAGTTCTTCATGACTGCCACCCTGTTCTAGGCTGCAAAGTACACTTGTCCCTCCACATTTGAGGCTTTGACTTTAGTAGTTTTGATTATTCACAGGTTTTATCAATATGTTCTCTCTACTAATATCTAGGTCCTTTAGCGCAACTCTGTGGTCACCTTTAACTAAACTCTGTGGTCAACATCTGCTAGACATTGACCATAGAATTGTGCTGGAGGAGCTACAAATTCCTAGTGGAGTGTTCTCTAGGAATATCTCCTGAATTTACTGCAATTCAGATTAAAAGATTTATGTACCAATATTACATTTGTATCCTTAAATCTGGATCTGGCACCTTGTCTTGCCTTGTGCTGTGGTCCTAAACAAACTTACTAGAGGGTAAACTCAATTGGACACAGAGGCACCTGCTTCTGAGTAGACATGCAGAGGATAGTACTAGCAGTTGTTTATTTAAAAGTGCACGCTTGTACATCAGCTATAAACATACTCTTGAGGTGGCTTAGAGCACTAATCTTCCTAACAGGATTTAAAAATCATTGGTGCTTATTGTATGCTTCTAGTCTTTGTCAAATCTCATGCAGAGCAAGCAGGGAGTCAATTCTTATAAATAATTCCTTTTTATACCAAAGGGTATTCATTCTCAAGAGGAAGCCCAATCTCAGTACAAAGGTAAAGGGGGAAAAATCTTTGTGGCTTTTCCCTCCGTTTCTTCTGTTTCAGTCTCTTTATTCTCTTTTTGGATCCTGTCTGGCACAATGTGTTTAAATTAGTAATAAAGTGTAGAGCAACAAAATGTCACTAAATCTTCCCTCCTTCCCAGTCTTTAGACAAATGAAGGTCATGGTTTACCAGGGCATGGACACAAAAAATGAGAAGCCAGGCACTTCCGTTTCTGTGCTAGGGCCCTATCTTGGAATAAAGGCAAAGGGGGAGGTCTCTGAGCAATCTGGAATCCCCCCAGTATCTCTCTGGGTAGCAGCTGGTATGACTGAGTACATTCCATGTGTGCCCTCTTTCTTTTTAGCTGGGACTTGCAAAAGATTCCCATTTAGCAAACATCTTGTATTACAAAATTTGGAGGTTGTGGATTTCTTTCTTGCAGAGTAGGAATATCCACTTTCATGGGCTGAGTCTAGAAACATTTTTTGTGTGTGGCCTGGACCATTATCCCCATATCTTGTATAGATAGATAGATAGATAGATAGATAGACAGATAGATAGAAAGCTAATAATAAGTTATAATAGAATTAGTGTTCTTACAGAATTCAAAGACAGGAAAAAAAAGCCAAAACAGGGCGGGACATTAGTGGCTTTCTCCGTGCTTCTCCACTTGCTGTCGTAGCACTTCCATTCTTTTTCCGAGGGATACTGTCATAAAATGGATTTTTCCAGTCCAACAAAAGGTAGCTCTTCCCTTGGGAAGAGAATGGGAGAATTATGACATTCTGAGAGGCATGGAGAAAGCCACTATTCTCCCACTCTGTTTTACCTTTCTTTTTCGCCTTTCATGCAAAAAAGCTTTTAGTCTGGATCCGTATGCAAAGGGATCCCACACCTTTGAGACTAACTGAGAGGATGAAATTGATAGCATAAGCTTTTGTAGATTTAAGTCTGCTTCATCAGATGCATCTCCTTTAGTCTCTAAGGTGCTACAGGATCCCTTTGCAATGTGCTTACAGTTACTAATGCCACCACAACTCACCTTTTTCCTGTATCAATACAACTCTCTGTTTATAACACATATTAGTTTATGCCATTAGCCTCAAGAAATTCTCACTGGGCTTTGATCCTAATGGGAGATTCTGGCAGCATAATTATATTTTAAGTCCATACGCACTAGAGATTAAACAGAGTGCTCTCTTACAATTCCCCCATTGGTGGAAAAAATGTCAAAAAGCCATAATAATGGCTGCTAAGGAGCAACTCGGCTGCAGAGATCCAGCTACTGGCTCTTGCTCCTACCACATTGTGGACAGATCACACCATAAATTACCAAAAATGGTCTGTATTGTAGCAGTACCTGTACCAGTTGTATCATTGCCAGTGTTTAAGTAGTGGCTTCTCAATGGTTAAAAAAATCTCCCTCTGTTAATCCCTTCTCTCCCCATGGCTTGTCTCAATGGGAGAGTTAGCTATCTCTCAGTTTCTCAACTGGCAGCACTAATGTTTGCTTTCATAGCCCCAGTCTAGACATACTATTATAAGGTCTGCATGATGACTATTCAGAAGAGGCAAGTGATGCAAAACATGCTGCTTCACCTAGTGAAATCAAATGGGCCATCAGAAATGCAGTAACTGCATGCTCTTTATACTCTGGCCTATCCCAGAGCTTAAACAGCTTGGCTCCTGTGAGCACATACCCCATCTTTCCTTATTACTGTAGAGCTGTTCTGGGAAAACAGACTTTAGACATCCCCAGAGGGAGTAATTTCTGAGAAAGATGTCAGGAAGGACAGAAAAATGGAGAAGGTCTTCCAGAAGAGGATGGGCCTATGCAGCATCATTATGTCCCCCTCATGATGTCCTCTGAAACACACAAATATCACTCCTCTACTCACCAACACTTTTGTCTTCTTTTTAATGTTACATTACTAATTTCTAAGGTCAATTTCTGTGTCAGGAGTTTTCAAAAACACCTGATGTAGGACCTGGGGAATGTAGGGAAGCTCTGTCTGCTCCATTTGTCTGAGATTTACACTGTAGTACATTGTCTGAGATTTACACTGCAGTACATTTCATTTACTACTATGTGTACTACTACTTGTACTAATTATATTTGCATGCTGCCTTTCTTCTCTCACTGAGCTTCAAATTGACACTCCCAGGGCCCCCTGGCAGGCTTTCACTTTGGTTGTCTTCTGCTTTTCTTCTGTGTGTGCTGCTGGAGATGTGGAATAGAAAAGACAGAGCCAAAATGCAGGGGGATCCTGCACCCTTTAGTGAATAATAATAATAATAATAATAATAATAGTAGTTTATTTATAGCCCGCTCCTCTGTACATACACTCGGAGCGGGGTACAAGTAAAAAACATAGATTAAAACAATCCCATGACCCGTTTCCAAACCTCCCACCCCTTAAAAATAGATTAAACCGGCAGTGATTAAAACAGTAATTATTTAAAAACATATAACAACATCCTAACCCTTCCTTATGCGGCCACGTCATAAGTGGGGATCAGAAACATGGGAGTACGCAGGAAATCAAAGTCTGGGACTGAAGCCGGGGATAGGGAATTTCAGGGGAAGGCCTGCCGGAAGAGATGCGTCTTTAGGGCTTTTTTGAAGCAATCTAAAGATGTCATGAGACGCATCTCATCCGGCAGACCATTCCAGAGCTTGGGAGCGGTCGCAGAAAAGGCCCTCTGGGAGGTCTGTGCCAGCCTGGTCTTGATAGGCTGTAGTAGGTTCCTCCCAGAGGATCGAAGTGTGCGGGGAGGATTGTACGGGGAGAGGCGGTCCCTGAGATAAGATGGGCCCGAGCCATGTAGGGCTTTAAAGGTTAAAACCAGCACCTTGTACTGTGCCCGGAAACTAATTGGCAGCCAGTGGAGAGATTTAAGATGAAAAAGATTGCCAATATGCCTGTGTGGAGGGCCATGGAGATGAAATGACTGATGAGTATTGCCTCTGTCTTCCTCCAAATCTGGTGCCTTGATATTGTGGTAAAGTGAATTATGGGATGAGATATTTAATGATTCTCTCCCCATCTTGCTTTTTTTAAATTTTAGAAAGAAATCCAGATTGCTCACAGCAACAACAACATCAACAGTAGATACATTAACAACTAATCTATGGAATGTAAAATTCTGTAATTTTGTCTTCCTGTAATTCTGTAAAAATTTGTAAAATTTATTTACAGAATGAATGGAAGAGTCACCAGAAAATATGAAAGCCACATGCTGTAAACTATGATTAATCTTCTGCTGTCTCCTCTCTTCAGTTGTTTTTTGAATATCCCAATTTCTCTCTGTTCCTCCCAATTTCTCCCCAACTCTTCATTTTATTTCAGTTGCTGCAAACTGAGTTCAAAGTTTGCACTCATTGGGGGGTGGGGGTGGGGTGCGGGTGGCAGATGAGAAAATGGTGGAGTCTTGTCTTACCTAGTAGTCTCAGAAAAAAGCATACTGCTGCAGCCTCTCTTAGCTTGTGCATTTTTCTTCACACAGTAACTTTTGCCATCTTGATGATCACACTTTGATGCTACTTGGCCACATGTTTCCTGGTTTTCATCCGCAAAGTGTTGGAGGATATGAACTCACAGACCTGTCAAATTGCCCAATTAGCAAAAACCAATTTATTACTTCTACCCAGCCCCATTAACCAAAGTAAAGACACAAGAAAAAGGAGAAGAGTCATAACCTATTTGTAATAAAGAGAAAGGAATGCTTCATTTCAGTGCCCTCCTAAATATTCATGTTTTAGCCAAACACTAAAATTATAAAATGTTGGACTTTAGCAAATCTCATGTAAGAGGGCATTTCCCTGGATGGGTGCAATCATCTAGAAGGTCCTACCTCTTGTTGCCATATGCTTTTTGGGTAATCTGGAACATCCCGCACCCATTATGAATAGAGTAGTTTTAGGGTACCCAGGTCCTAAACTGTTTAGATTTAAAATGTTATAAAACCAACAACCTGGAACTGGGCCAGAAAAACAGTGACAACAAGTGTATAAAAGGTAATACAGGAGGAAGGTATGTTTGTAGGTTTCCTCCCCAGCTCTGCTGAACAATTTTGCCCAGAATATAAGAAGGGAAAGGTTCTATAGAGGTTGAGTTTGCCTTATCTGAAATGCTTTGGGCCAGAGGATTTTGGCTTTTTTTTTTTTTTGCAAATGAATATTTTCAAATAGTGAAAATCGCGACTAGATTATTGTAACCTTCTTCTGACAGGGCTTCCTCTCTCTCACCTCCATCCTTTAATCTCAGTCCAGAACTCAGCTGCACGTATTATCATATCGGCTCGCTGCTCTGACCATGTTTCTCCTCTTTTATCCTCCCTTCCTTGGCTTCCCTTCCCCTTCCGCATCCAGTACAAGCTTTTGTTGTTGATTTTCAAAGCCCTCCACGGACTGGCCCCTCCTTACTTGTCTGAACTTCTTCCTCCTTACATTCCTACTCGTACCCTCTGCTCTGGTAGTCAAGGTCTCCTGTCCCAGCCTAAGATTTCCACTGTCCCATCCCAGATTCGTCCCTTCTCACTTGCCACCCCTCACTCCTGGAACCTTCTTCCCCCACATGCGCACCTCATCACTTCTCTAACCAGTTTCAAAACTGAGTTAAAGATTATATTGTTTTGGGAAGCGTTCCCAGGCCTGTGCCCTTCTCTGCCCCAGGATGCTGCATCCTAATTATGTGTTAAGAAGCCGAACCCTCCCTCCAGTCCATCTGCCTTGGTCCAACCCTCAGAGGAAGTGAAGAACTGCTAGATTTGATCCTCTTCCTCATCGCCATTCCCTTCTCCTTCTGTGTCGTGTTTCTTTAGATTGTAAGCATGAAGGCAGAGAACCGTCTAATTAAATGTTTGTATGTACAATGTTGTGTAAATTTACAGCGCTATATAAATAAAGGTTAATAATACTAATAATAACAACAATATACATAAGGAAATGTTTTGGAGATGGGACCTGTCTAAATGTGACATCCATTTATTTTTTGTATACACTTTATAATTTTATACACAATATTTTTTAATAATTGTGTGAATGAAACAAAGTTTGTAATTTTATACACAATATTTTTAATAATTATGTGAATGAAACAAAGTTTGTGTACACCAAACTTTCAGAAAGAAAAGGTGTCACTGTCAACCACCCATGTGAACAATTTTGGATTTTGGAGTATTTTGGATTCTCGAATTCTGGGTAAGGGATATTGAAAGCTGCATGAGGTTTCTAAATGGATAATCTAGAAATAGTATTAGGAGACCCATAATGACAAAAAAGATGGTTAAGGCTGAGAATGTTCTAGAATAAAAACTTGAGAACCAAGCAAAGCATTTTTCAGATGCCTGCCTCATTAACAGACAAAGTGGGGAATGTAGGTATGAGTAGCCCTTACTTTGACAATAACAAAAAGTGGGCAGGAGATGGCCTGAATGTACCCCTTCTTGTGCCTTACCTCCCACATAGTCTGTTACTTTGGCCACTTTTTTCCATTCCTTTCTCTGCTACTAGAAGTGAACCATGAACAGAGTTCTGGCTGGAGTAGTCCAAGAGTGTCTCTTCTACTTTATATGTGAACGAAGTGGATATATAGAAAGAAACAACCACTTTGGCCCTCAATGTTTTCCAGAAATGTTGGAAGACCATTCAAAGCTCTCAAAAGTAAAACGTGGCTGGGATTTACACATCCTTGGAAGCTATGATGCGGAATGACATTCAATGATGAAATGCACTGCTGTAGTACCAATAATACAAAGCATAAACATATTTACTCTCTATCCCCCCCCCCCCTGCAGGGCACAGAACTTTGTATGTTGGGGTACGGATGCCTTTGGTTAGACAGGGCCACAGACATCACAGACCTCATGGCCAGAAACACAGAAAACGAGATCGGGCAAAGGAAAGTGTTTCAGAAGACCAGGAATCCCATGGTAAGCGTGAAGGGACAGTTATTTTACATGGGAGACATGCTGAGGGTGTAAGGAATTGCCTTGTAATAATCATTGGTCAGCCCTGGTATCCATGTTGCTCTCCAAAGCCTCAGGCAGAATTTGTCTCAACATGCCTACCTAAGAGCCTTTAATGTTTTGCTATTAAAAATCAGGCCCTGATTCTTCCAGAGGTTTTGAGATGGCAAAAGGGAACTACCTGTGGGATGGTCAGAATATTATCGAGCTGTGTAGAACACCCAGTTCAACCCCTTGCTTGATATAGTAAACACAGGACTAAAGCATCCCCAGGAGATGGCTGTCTAGCCTCTTCTTGAAGACCTCCAGTAATGGAGAGCCTTCCACCCCTCAAGACAATTGGTTTTATTCTCAAAATATTCTTACTGTCTCCCCCCCCCCCCCCCCCCCACATAATGTTCTACTCAAGTGTACCATCCTATGGCTTGAGCTTGCCTTATGGGATCTATTCTGCCATCTGGGGACACTGGAGAAGAAGCCTTTTTTGGCTTCCATGTGACAACCCTTCTTGTATTTTGAAAGTGCCATCATGCCATCTCAGTCTACCTTCCTCCAGGCTAAGCAAAGCCAGTTCTCCAACCTTTACAGTTAGAATTTTGTTTTCCATGTCTCCAATCTTTTTGGTGCTTTCCTGTTACCCTGTTCAAGTTTATCTTTATCCTTAAAATGTAATTAAATGTGGAGTGCTGACTGTATAGCCCAAAGTGCAGTAAACACTTCATTTAGCTATGGTTTTATCTGTTTTTGTTGCTGCCTTACTGATGATTTGTTGTTCCTGCAACATACAAATCCCACGTCTAAAAATATCACAAGGATTATCCCACCTTCCCATTTCAAAAAGTGATTTAATGTATTATGAGTAATTTTCTCCCCAATCACTCTTTCTTTTGCCCCTTTTTGTTAGATACTCCATCTCAGAGAGTTCAGTTTATCCTTGGAATGGAAGAAGATGAGGAACATGTCCCCCATGACTTGTTCACTGAGATGGATGAAATTTGTGTGAAAGAGGATGAGGAGTCAGAGTGGAAAGAAACAGCAAGGTAAAACAAAAGGCAATGATTGTATGCTACCTTCTTAGGTAGTTGCTTATGCTCCACAGGATTAAGCCAGAAACATAATGTAAGCACAGAGAGAGAAGCTTTAAAAGGAGGAGATAACTTAACCTGCTGCTGTGACAGCAGAAATGCAGTTGGACATAGTGCTTGCTGAATTCTAACACTGGACAGATCAATATGCCGAGCAGGTCAATACTACAATGTGGAGGGGAATTGTCCCAGTAACCTTTCCATGTGTAGAATAAGATTCAGTAGGAAAATCATAAACTTCCAATTTTACTTTCTGCCCCTGTTGCAAGACCATTCCAACTGTTCTAGTATTAGTGGGTGCTGCTGAACCCAGAAGAATTCCCAGTGTTGTTGACTATTATGATCATGATCCAAAACTTCCTAGTGCCATTGCACTGTACCATTGTAGAGGCTTCTGCTCAACTTACCACACTGGGGAACCGGCATCACTACTTTCTGGATTCCATTTAAATGCAGGGTTTTTTTTTCCTAATGAGTAAAGGTAAAGGTAGTCCCTTGACATGAATGTCTGGTCATAACCAACTGTAGGGGGTGGTGCTCATCTTCATTACTAAGCTGAAGAGCCAGCATTGTCTGAAGATGAATCTGCTGGTCATGTGGCCAGCATGACTGTACCGAACACTGTTACCTTCCCACCAAAGTGGTACCTATTTATCTACTTCCATTTGCATACTTTTGAACTGTTAAGTTGGCAGAAGCTGGAAATAGTGATTAGAGATAACCCCATCATCACATAACTCGGGTCTTGAACAGAACTATTAAACTGCTGCCAGACTCCACCTTGAGTGGATTGCAAAGACGTCTCTGGTTCAGAGGTGCATTTAATGCACTTCCAAGCCATTCAAAATACATGAGTAAATATATCTTAAGTAGGAAAATACCATTTGCCAAGCTGACAAAAGAAAGCCATAGTGCATTTGTGGTCATCTTCCTTAGTTGCTTGATGATGCCATCTTCTGGCAAAAGAAATTTTGCCTCTTCTATATCTTTCATTTTTCAATACAAACAGAAAAAAGCTGAAAGATTGAAACAGTCACTGTCAGGGTTGTAAACCTCTGCATGAAATAATGCATTTGTGCATTTTTCATTTTTCATTTTTTTTTTGTACTTCAGAACTTATATATGGAAAGTGTCTTGTCTCCAAAATCTTTGGTTTGGTTGGAAAATATTGTAGGAGTCTTCTGAAGAACAGGGTTCCATTAGGAAGATCTTGAAGAATTATGAACTCTCCTCCCCACAAGATTGTGTTATTAGTAAAATCATAGAGCTGGAAAGGACTACAGGGGGCTATCTAATCCCAACCCTCCACCATGCAGATTGTGTTATTAGTAAAATCATAGAGCTGGAAAGGACTACCAGGGGCTATCTAATCCCAACCCTTTACCATGTAGGAAAACACAACTATTTGATATGGGAGAACTGATGAGGTCTCCTGGAATCTAGTTTAGGAGTGACCATTGACTTTTAAAAGGGGGAAAATGGTCTCAGCAACTTTGTGCACTTGGCTTTGGACTTAGAGATACATTTCACTCTTTGGGAATATCTGGATTTAGGGAAGCATCTGTCATCCAGTGGTAAAGCATACACATTATATGCAGAAAGGCCCAAGTTCATTCCTAGGTTTCCATTTGAAAAGTATTGGGTAACAGGACTCAGTGTTGTCTCCCTAAGATTCTGAAGTGGTCCTGCCAGCAGCATTAGAAAATACTGACTAAGAAGGAGCTTTGTTCAGGGATCCCTCTGTTTTCCACATGGGCACTATCCACAACAGCTACTCTCACCCACCCAGATCAAGAGCAGAAGATTTTTCCCTCTGGCACCTAATCTTGACTGATAGGTGATTATTTTTCCATCCTGGAGGACATAGTGGGAGGCACAGCCCTCTCAATGTACATACTTTAAACTTCTGGAAGTCTCCCACCTCTGACTTAGGCCATTATCTGTGTGTGTCTGTTCAGTAGTACACACATTTGTTTAATCAGAAAACACACACTTATGATGGGAACTGTACACAAGTTCAAAGCCAAGGCAATGATCTTTCCTCCTTTCAGTAATCTCAGTAACAGAGGTGTCCAACTGTCCGTACATAAGTCTACATAAGAGGTATCTATACATAAGCAAAAAAGGAGCATTTTATTGTGTTTACATTATATCAAGTGCTTCTCCAGATGCTGTTAGATTACAGTTCCTATTACCTCTCACCATTAGATATACTGGCTAGGAGTCATGGGAGTTGTAGTCTGGCAATGTCTTGGAAAACCACAAGTTCCCCATCTCTGCCTTACATAACAGCTGTCATAATGTTGCTGTTTTTAAAAAAAATATATATCAGAAAACTTTGCATTTTTATAGGTAGTTAGTGCATAGGGCCATTTGATTGTTTACAGCATCCTTTCTCAATCTGGTACCTTCCAAATGGTTTAGACTAAATTTTTCTGAAGATGCCAGCCACAGATGCTGGTGAAATGTCAGGAATAAGCTCCTCTCGAACATGGCCACATAGCCCGAAAAACCCACAGAAAACTATAGATGCTGGTCATGAAAGCCTTTGACTTCACATTGGTTTAGACTATGGCTCCCATTGACATTATTCAGCAAGAACAATTGTCAGAAGTTCTACTCAAATGCATGTGGGGGGCACCAGATTGAGGAAATCTCGTTTTCAATAATTGTTGCTCAGCGTATAGAACTGCTTAAGTGATGTCAATTTTGCTTGTCTCGGTTTTTGAGATAGCATTTCCCCCCTCCTAGCCAGTGTCAAGATAGGTTTTACACTTGCAAGAACACATTTTATGCAAAGAGTAATTTGGGTAGCTAAAAACTATGGTAGTTTCTGCTATGCCACATGCACATTAAAAGTTATAAATAGTCCTTGTTTGCCTCTTTTTGATCAACCATCCTTCTATGCTTGTGATGTGTGCATGCTCTGCTTCACAATAGGAATCTTTGCTCACATTACGGAAACTTTGGGGAAAAGGAATGCATTCCTTGTCTTGTTCCCATGCTAGTGGCAAGAGTTCTTGTGGAGGCCAGTGATTCCTTGGTAGATTTCAATGCGTTGATACAGCATCTCTTTTTCAGTAAAAGAAGTCTGGAAATATTCTTCACACTCCTATTCACATCTTAGTGATCATGAAGAAATTCTGCCTTTCCTATGTGTTGACAGCTGTTCCCTTACTTTAATCTGAAGACTAAAACCCAGAGAAAATAAGGGGCATTTTATAAATGGATGTAAATGAGCAATTTGAAACCCCCAGCATTATTAAGACCATTGAAAGCATTTTGGAAAATAATGCCTTGATGGTTGGCAGCATCAAGGTCATTCTTTGAGTTAATGTGTGTTGTGTGCCTTCAAGTCATTTCTGATTTAAGATGACTCTAGGTCCAACCTATCATAGGGTCTTCCTGGCAAGATTTGTTCAGAGGAAGTTTGCCATTGCTTTCTCTTCAGACTGAAAGCATATGACTTGCCCAAGGTCAACAGTGGGTTTCATGGCTGAGTTAGAAATTGAACCCTGGTCTCCAAAGTAGTAGTCATACACTCAAACCATTATGCCACACTGGCTCTCCAATATAATTCTGCTAGAGCTTTTATCTTGCCTCTTTTGTGTGGATTCATGTCAGTGTGCATTCTCTTGCAGGTGGCTGAAGTTTGAAGAAGATGTGGAAGATGGTGGAGAGCGCTGGAGTAAACCGTATGTGGCTACTCTCTCATTGCACAGTCTTTTTGAGCTGAGGAGTTGTATCATCAATGGAATTGTCCTTCTGGATATGTCTGCAAACAGCACAGAAGACATTGCAGGTTCTGGTTCTTGACAGTTTAAAAAAAGATGGGGGGTGGTGGGGTGAGACAAAGTTAGCTGAAAACCTTTTGGTACTTCAAAAACAAAACAAACAGGTTCATTTATATACCGCCTTATACCACATAAGCAGTGTTTAAGCAGTTTACAACTGTAAACTACTTGCCCTGAACAATTTGGGTACTCATTTTAGCGACCCTGGAAGGATTCAAGCCTGAGTTGAGCTCGAGCCCTTTTGCTGGTATTGAACTCGCCACCTGTCAGAACAGGGGTCCAGAATCCTAGACAATCAACCAGTCAGCTTTATGTAGAATAAACAGAACTTTATTGATGCTCCAGGATCAGCAAAACCACACCATTCAGCTTCTTAGCTGAGACTGACCAGTCCCCGCCCAGCACCCCTATACATCCCAAAGGACCACACCTCCCCCCTTCTCACAAAAGCCCGCGCAAAGCCCATTCCAGTTATTTTCCATTAGTTTCGTTTTCCACCTTATCTCCCCCCTTAGCTGAACGCTTCCCACCAGAAACTTCTGCATTCCAAGCTCAGAGCTGAGCAGCACCAAGGTCAACTGATAAATCCTCCTGGCACCGTTATGCACTCCTCCATTCTATCTAGCAACTAACTATGTACCATCATCCCCAACTACACCGACTAACCCATATCTGGAAGAATACTACAAGGATTCTGACAGTCAGCCCCCCGAAAAGAAGACCCCCCCCCACATATGTGAAAGACAGAGCATGAAAGGAAACAGAAAAAGCAACTAAATACTATTTAGGTTTGTCAGGATACATTCGATGAAACTTAGCTATCAAATCAGGGGCTTTAACATGCTTAGCTAACACCCATTCATCATGATCCGCTGAAAAGTGTTTCCAGCGAATCAGGTACTGTAACTTGTTTCTGTGCATTCTAGAGTCCAAGATCTTAGCAACTTCAAAATGCTGTTCCCCCTCAATCATCATGGGTAGGGGCGGTTCCTTGTCCTGTTTCCATCGTCCTGTGCTCCGGTCCGGTTTCAGCAAGCTAAAATGAAATACAGGGTGTAAATGTCTATACGATTTAGGCAAGTCCAATTCCGCCGTCACATCATTGACTAGTCTTTTCACCAGGAAAGGCCCTATGAATTTGGGTCCCAGTTTCTTAGACGGGTGCCTAGATTTCAGGTTCTTCGTGGACAAAAACACCCGATCCCCAGGTTTGATGTCCCACCCCACAGATCTCTTACGGTCAGCATGCTTCTTATAGTCTTTTTTAGCCACCTCTAAAGCTTTGGCAACCTGTGACCAAGCAGCCTGGACCCTCTTTACCCACTGAGTCACAGTCACAGGGTCCGAAGGGTCGGATGGCAAGGCCGGGAGGGTCCTGAGTTCATATCCATAGACAGTCTCAAAAGGCGATTTGCCAGTGCTCCGGTGCACCGAACTGTTGAACGCCACTTCGGCATGGGGCAATAGGTCATACCAATCATCCTGCAAATAATTAGTGTAACATCGGAGGTACTTCTCGAGAGCCTGGTTCGTTTTTTCACATTGCCCGTCTGATTGGGGGTGCCAGGCGGTGCTCAGGGCTACTTCTACCCCCAATTTTCTTTGCAGCACCCTCCAAAAGGTTGAAGTGAAGGTGCTACCCCTGTCACTCACAATTTTGTCTGGCAACCCGTGGTGCTTGTAAATGTGTGCTATGAACAGGTCAGCAAGCTTAGTAGCGCTAGGCATCCCCTTGCAGGCTATATAGTGCGCTTGTTTCGAAAAAAGGTCCACCACCACCCAAATAGTGTTTCTCCCCTTGCTCTCAGGCAGATCTGTGATAAAGTCCATAGCAATGTGTTTCCATGGTCCCCCAGGAGTGGGCAACGGCTGTAGAAGCCCCCTGGGCTTGCCTACAACTGGTTTGGCACGGGCACACACTGAACAGCTCTTCACATATTCTTCCACCTCAGCTCTCACCCCCTCCCACCAGTAAGTTTTCCGAACCTTGTGCCAAGTCTTCAAATATCCCCAATGACCTGCTGCCTTCGAATCATGGCACAATTTAAGAACCTCAGGCCGTACTGATGCAGGGACATAAATTTGAGAGCCCTTGGTCCACAACCCTTGTGAGTTCAAAACCAACCGATCTTTGTGCTTCTGAAGCCACTCATCTTTCTCGGCTTCCCCTTTTATCTTTTGCAGCAGCCCATCCAGTTGGGGCAAAGGGTCGACCGGTCTCTGCTTAGCCTGGCTACGAGTCACTACAGCCAGTCCCAACTGTTCAGGGGAGAAAATGGCTTGCAGAGGAACTTGCTCTTTCCCCATATGCTGGGGGAGCCTGGATAAGGCATCAGCTAAAATGTTTTGTCTTCCTGGGAGGAACTTTAATTTGAATTTGTACTTGTAAAAGTCCTTGGCCCGCCTCCTCTGTTTGGGAGTTAGCTTTCGGGGAGTTTGCAGGGCCTCTAGATTACGATGGTCCGTCCAAACTTCAAAAGGGTGAGGCGCCCCCTCTAAAAACTGTCTCCAACTGTCCAGAGCATGCTTAACCGCAAACGCTTCCTTTTCCCAAGTGGGCCACCCCAGCTCCCCTTTTTGGAATTTGCGAGACAAGTAGGCACAAGGCCTCAACAGCCCGTTATTGTCCTTCTGCAGCAACACGGCCCCTACTGCGTGGTCGCTCGCGTCCACCTGAATGACAAACAGCTTGTCAGGGTCAGGGTGAAGTAGAATAGGTTCTGCACTAAACAAGAGCTTCAACTGCTCAAATGCTCTCTGGCATTGATCTGTCCAGTGAATCGGGGTAGAGGGTTTGGGCTGTTTCTTTTCTTTAACCTCCTTGCCCTTGCCCCCTCCCTCCTGGGTTTTGGTTTTCAAAAGATCCGTAATTGGCAGTGCTATTCTAGCAAAGTCCGGGATGAACTGCCTGTAGAAATTGGCAAAGCCCAGAAACTTTTGTACTTGTTTTCGCGTCTTAGGGGTGGCCCAGCTCAGAACAGTGTGCACTTTCTGCGGATCCATCTCAATCCTCTGGGCCGACACCCGATACCCCAAAAAATCCAATTTGTCAGTATGGAAGTGACATTTAGATAGTTTTACGTATAGTTGGTTATCAAGCAGGCGCTGCAACACCTCTCGCACCAGTGGCACATGGCTCTCCAGGTCCTGAGAGTAAATTAGAACATCGTCCAAGTATACCAGCACCCCTTCAAACAGCAAGTCGTGTAGTACCTCGTTTATGAGTCTCATGAAGACCCCGGGGGCTCCCGATAGTCCAAAGGGGAGGACCAGATATTCAAAGGCCCCTAAAGGGCAATTAAATGCAGTCTTATGTTCATCCCCCTCTTTAATCCGTACCCTATAATAAGCGTCCCTCAAATCTAGTTTGGTAAACACCTTGCCCGTGGCCAACTGACCCAGCATGCCCTTCATTAAAGGCAGAGGGTACTTATTGGTGCTACAAATCCCATTTAGGTTTCGATAGTCCGTGACCAGCCGCAGCATTCCATCTTTCTTTTCCCGAAAGAACACTGGTGCTGCAAAAGTGGAGGTGGATGGTCTAATGAATCCTCTCGCCAGGTTCTTTTCAATAAACTCCTTAAGGGTGGATAACTCCCGGGGGGTCATGGGGTACAGTTTTGGCTTAGGCAGGGGCGCACCGGGCTCTATCTCAATGGCACAGTCCGTTTCTCGGTGCGGTGGCAGTATGTCGCTCTCTTTAGATTCAAACACCTCCTTAAGATCTTCATAACAGTCCGGGTAGGAAGCCACTGCCTCCTCTGGGCTGCCACCCGGTTCCACTGCACCTTCGTCCCCTCCCCAGTTCACCGGCTCTAAGTGAGTGGCAACCTCGCCCGCCTGTGGTCGGGGGATCATCACTGACTGTTGCACTGGAGGGACTTTGATAGTGGGGTCCAAATGGTGGCTCTGGCAGCCTGGGTCATTAAAAATTAATAGTCTCTGCCTCCACTTAGTGTGGGGGTTATGGTGATGTAGCCAATCGATCCCCAGCATGATGTGATAATGATACGTGGGTCCCACCACCAACTGAATCCGTTCCCAGTGGTCTGCTATTCCCAGCCACACTGTGGTGGTTCGCTCCTTCAAAGCTTGCCCCCCATCAAGCTGCCATCCATCTGGGAGAAAGAGATGGGGTCCTGCAGGTTTTGGGTTTTTATGCCCAGGCTTTTAACCACCTCTGGGTTGACTAAGCATCTAGTGCAACCCGAGTCCACTGCCGCTGTTAGGGTCATAGCTCTCTGCCCCCGTCCCACCACCAAAGTCACAGTCAAGGTATAGAGGGGAATGCCCCCACTCACCATAGGTTTGCGGCCGTCCCCACTCCCAGCCTGCCTCTGGCCGCTTTTTAAGGCAGGCTCGGGGAGTTTAAAGCCGGCTTCTCTCCATCGGCACTGTCGTCGTCGGTCCAGGCTTCCTCCTCGGCCTCCGTCACCACTTGAAACCCGCGATCGACGTAGCTTTTCACCGTTGCCTTCCCCTTCCCTTTCTTGGGGGCCTGCGCTGGAGGGGGCGCGAAGGGGGATGTTTTCTTCTCCGGGATACGATCTGGGCAGCTGGCGACCAGGTGGCCTTTGCGCCCGCAACCCAGGCACAGCCCCAGCCTACGGCGTCGCTCTCTCTCCTCCCCGGCTGTCTGCCCAACCTTGCCTTTGCCTCTCTCCCCAACGACTTGGGTTTCTCTTCCCTTGCCCCCTTTATTCCTCCGCTGGGTTAGCATCCGAATCTCGTGCAGCACTGCCTCTGCCTCTCCAGCCAACCGAATCCACTCCATAGCCGTAGGGGGGTTGCCCAGGTTAAGTGCCCTGTTCACGATGTCAGGACGCAGTCCCTCTTTAAAATATTGGATCTTCATCCCCTCGGTGCAGTCTGGCACTTGGGCAATCAATCTCCGAAACTCCATAGCATACTCGGAGACGGATCGGGTGCCCTGGTCTAGGGCCTTCAGACCGGCCAGGGCGGTGCCAGCCCTGAACGGGTCTTCGAATCTGGCTCTCAGGGCTCTCATAAAGTCCGCCAGATTTCGCAGCTCAGCCGCTTGGCAATCGTACAGCTGCACCAGCCAGTTGGCTGCCTCCCCTTTGAGGTGCCTCGCCACACACTTCACCTTAGCCGCTTCTGAGGGAAAGGTGGGGCCCCATTCCTCCATGTGGTTAGCCACCTGGGACAAAAAATAGGGAAGGGTCTGGGGGTCCCCGTCGAACTTAACCCCCAACTTCCGGGCCTGTGGGTCTAACTGACGGTCTGGTACCGGGCGAACTACCTGCTGGTCCGGTTGCGGTGCCTCGTCCTGGGCTAGGACCGCTGGTGCAACCGCCGCGACGTCAGCCTCTCGCCCCTCTCCCGTCCCGTCTGGGCGTCCCTTGTGTGCAGCCAGCAGTTCCCTCAGGAGGTCATGCAATTTGTTCACATCGGCCCGAAGGTCGGCAACTTGCTCACCTAGCTCTGCCTCCTCGCCCGTTTGTACTCTCAGGGGCTGCGTGAGACCTGTGTCCCAATCCGACCACTGAGTGGCCCTCCTCCGTTCTCGGGTCTGCATCGGAGCCACCGGTTGTCCAAACCACTGTCCTCCGCTCACCGGAGTCTGTAGCACTGGGGGTCTCGTGGCCTTTGGTAACGCGCCGGCCGAGGCCTTGGCCTCCTCCGCCGCCTCCGCTGTCTGAGTTGTGAAAGGCTCCTCTGAAGTCTCCTGCTCCTGCATTGCTTCAGAGAAGAGTTGATGGTTTGGAGAGTCTCAGCTAACTGTCAGAACAGGGGTCCAGAATCCTAGACAATCAACCAGTCAGCTTTATGTAGAATAAACAGGACTTTATTGATGCTCCAGGATCAGCAAAACCACACCATTCAGCTTCTTAGCTGAGACTGACCAGTCCCCGCCCAGCACCCCTATACATCCCAAAGGACCACACCTCCCCCCTTCTCACAAAAGCCCGCGCAAAGCCCATTCCAGTTATTTTCCATTAGTTTCGTTTTCCACCTTATCTCCCCCCTTAGCTGAACGCTTCCCACCAGAAACTTCTGCATTCCAAGCTCAGAGCTGAGCAGCACCAAGGTCAACTGATAAATCCTCCTGGCACCGTTATGCACTCCTCCATTCTATCTAGCAACTAACTATGTACCATCATCCCCAACTACACCGACTAACCCATATCTGGAAGAATACTACAAGGATTCTGACACCACCTTATGGTTTTGAGCGAGTGGCTGCAGTACAGGCATTTAACCACTGCACCACCAGAGTATGCAGTCCAAGAGTAACCTCCTGCTTTTCATAGAAGCTGCCTTGTTCTGAGTCAGTCCATTGGTCCCATCTAGTCCTGTACTGTCAACTCTGGTAGCAACAACTGTCTTTGGCACAAAACGCCAGCCTGGGGCTGATTTTAGGGCTCGGTAGAGCGGAGCGTCCACATGCTCCGCTCTCTCCCAGCACCAATTTGGCACGTGTGCATCCAAATGGTGTGCGTGCCAATGATGTGCCTTGTGCACTGTGCCCAAATGGTGCAGCACACAGGAGATGTCACCGCACCACTACAGGGAGTTAAAGGCACCTTGTCAGCGATGTGGAAAGGAGCAGCATTTTCCAGCTGCATCATGGTTGCACCATTTGGTTGGTGCGGCCACGATCCGGGGGAGAAAGGGGCAGTGTCTTGCCACCCTTTTCTGCCTGTTTGTATAAGCCCTTAGTTATTCAGGCAGGAATTTTTCCCCCTTACACTTCCTGGAAATCCCAGGTGTTATTGTTTTGTGGCCTCCCCCAATGAAGCACTATCCAGGTCCTCTCCAAAAGAAAGAAGTTGGCAGCATGAGCTTTTGTAGACTTAATAATAATAATAATAATAATAATAATAATAATAATATATCCTGCCTCTCCCAAGCGGATCGAGGCAGGTTACAAAAGAAAAGCAAAAAATAGCAATAAAATACATTATACATTTAAAATTCAGCTCAATCCCTTATCACCTCTCTCCCTACCATAAAAAATATCAAAATAAAACAACACAATATAAAATACTAATTAAAATTAACTAAAAATTAAGTACTTGAGGAGAGCCATCTTTCGTGGGGTTGACAGGAGCTATCAGTAATCAGTGGAAGCGATAGCCTCATGTAGAGCGTGTTGCAGAAGTCGAGTAGAGAGGTTACCAGCGCATGTACCACTGTTTCTAGGTATTCTGGCTCCAGGAATGGTTGCAGATGGCATATTAGTTGAAGCTGATAACAAGCACTCCTGGCCATCGCATCCATCTGTGCTGACATTTGGAGCGACAAGTCCAGGAGCACCCTCAAGCTGAAAACACAGTCTTTCAGGGGAAGTGTGACCCCGTCCAGAACTGGTTGACATATCTTCATGCCTGGATTTAGGGTCCCTGTAACAAGTACCTCCATCTTGTCTGGTTTCAATTTGAGTCTGTTTTTCCTCATCCAGTCCATTACCGCCTTAAGACATTCATTCAGAGGAGAGATCCCATCCTTACTCATTGCAGCAGTCCGAGACATGAAGAAACATATTTGGGTGTGATCAGCGTACTGATAACACTGCCCCATGTCTCTGGATGATCTCACCCAGTGGCTTCATGCAGATGTTAAATAGAATAGGAGACAGAATTGCGCCCTGGTGGACCCCAGATTTTAGCTCTCTTTTAGAAGAGCAACTGTCTCCCATACTCACTCTCTGAGAGATAGGAGCGGAACCACTGCAATGCAGTGCTCCCAATTCCCAGTTCTCCCAAGCGTTCCAGAAAGATACCATGGTTGATGGTACTGAAGGCCGCTGAGAGGTCCAAAAGCACCAACAGGGTCACACTTCCCCTGTTGATACCTAGACAATCATCAGTTAAGGCGATCGTGGCAGTCTCAACTCCGTATCCTGTCCTAAAACCGGTTTGAAATGGATCTTGATAATCTCTTTCCTTCACGACTTCTTGGATTTGAATGGCCACAGCCCTCTTGATGATCTTGCTCAAGAATGGTAAAAGAGAGACTGGCCTGTAGTTGTTTTTATCCAGGGGGTTAAGGGAGGTTTTACTTCCTCAGATGCATATATCTTTGACGATCCTCTTCTGTTCATTTGTTCCTCAAGATACCTGATCTGACCAGAGTGACATGTGTCTTAGTTACATCCTGTTTGGATTACTATAATGCACCGTGAGTGCTGAGAGGGGAAAAAGAACACTTGCCAAGATCTTTGGTTATGTTCCACCCCTCTGCCCACCCTCTGCCCATTGCTTTGCTACTCCCTCCTGGGTGCCTTGAAGGTGGCAGCATGTTCACATTCGGGCAACTCACGTCTTTTCAAAAGATGCAATAAAAGAAACCTATCCAAAAGAACTCATTCAGATGGGCTTGTGTCAATTCACCCTGAACACACTCGCAGGTGTAATTGATTCAAGTGTTAACAAGGCACCTATAACCTGGTTTGCAAACTGGGTTAAATCATGAGGCCCAAGTTTTATTGCATTGTTTACTGCAGAAATACTGCTACACTGAAAGCCTGTCTTTCTCCAGCCCTCCTTTACCACCCTTCATATGCCATTCCTGCAAAAAACCTTCCAGCTAGACAGAAGACAACAGGCGAGTGAACTGTGCTGGGCTTTGTAAAACAGGCTATAAAATTGAGCTTATTTATCTTACTTTGTTAACTGAGGTATGCCTGTATTTAGTAGTAACAAGGGGTGGGAATGGTTCTTTTAAAACAAATGTTTTGAAACATTTGTTTTTCACCATAAAAGCTGACTTTTTGACAGTCATGAGAATTGTCTTTCACAGGATTTGGTGAGGTTTGGTGGGCCCATATGGATAGCAGTGGTTTGGTGGGCCCATATGGATAGCAGTGGTTTTGTTGCTTGCAACAAGCTAGCTAGACTTTAGAAAATTAATAAACTGATGATGATGATGCCAAAATTATCCTGAATTGTTAAACTGGCATCACTTGGTGTTCCACAAGCTGCACCTTGCATTGGTCAAAGGCATAGATCTTAATCACACAGGAAGAAATTTGAATTTGACCCTTCATTTTTATAGATAGTTGCTCTCTTGCTTGATAATCGAATAATGTGTTCCACTAGAAGAGATAATTTTTTCATCCCCCCTTCTAGGAAAGCAGCATTGTAGAAATAGGTTTTTGATTGGCAAGATACCATTTAAACCCTTTGCTGTCTCATGATGTCAGCTTCTTAGCACATTTCCTTTCCACAAGGGTTGCCAATAACAGTCAATTATGCAAGATATTCCAGTGAAGCATTGTATTGCAGATTGCTTATAATTTTATTAGATGTGCAGAGAAATAAAAGTGACTCATATTGCGGAAGTGAACTGCATTATCTAAAATGGGGTTGCAGATGCATTATTTAGGCAGTGATTGAGCATTTCAGCAAGGTTTATTAACTGAAAGAAAACTCTTACCTTCTTGGGACTGATAGAGGAATCGATTAGGCTGCTGGCTGTTCTACATGGACCTGCACTTGGTGCTAATATCCCCTGGCTCACAATTCCATTTTGTCTGGCTCTCTAATTCTGTTAAAGACATCATCAGGATTTTAAAAAAATACTTTGTCTTTGCCCAGGAAGGGGATAGATTGTGTTTGAAAGATTGCATCCTTGGCTTAGTTGGTAAAAGTTTCTTCTAGAGATTTGAAAACAACAACATTTTTTAGATTACAGTTTCCTGAATCCATGACTAGAACAGGGTTCTGGGAGTTGTGTTCCAAAATGTAACTTTATAAAGTTTTGTTTGTGTATGTCTCTTCATGTTGCCTGTGAGCTTAGGGCAGCCCCATGAATTTCATAGAGTTTTCTTAGTCAAGAAATACACAGAGGTGGTTTTACCAGTTCCTTCCTCTGAAATATAGCCTACAGCATCTGGTATTTGCTGGTGGTCTCTGACCCAAGTACTAACCAGAGCTCACCCTGCTTAGCTTCCAAGATCAGACAGGATCTGGTGCCTTTAGGGTACTTAGGCAGACTACTGAAAAGCTTTAATTAAGGTTGAGAAATCCTCCTTCTGGAGATTAAATAGTAGGAGCTTATCTTATGACTGGAAAGTAAACAGTTCATATTTCCTTAAGTAGTAGTAGTAGTACTACTACTACTGCTTCTTCTTCTTCTTCTTCTTCTTCTTCTTCTTCTTCTTCTTATTTTATTTATATAGCGCTGTAAATTTACACAGTGCTGTATATATAATCTTATAATTAGACGGATCCCTGCCCTCAGGCTTACCATCTCATAACTACTAGTGGTGGCTAGTGACTTCCATGTCAGTGAGGTAGCAAGTCTGCTTCAGTTATTCATCCAACCTTTAAATGAGCTATCCAAGGGTCTGTACCTATTTGAGTTTAGACTAAAGCACATAGCAAACTAGCCACCATTGTAAGCTACTTACAGCTCATTCCTCTCTCCTGGTGATAGAGCACTACTAAGTAGGTGTACATCCCCCTCCTTGCTATCTCATGATGTATCTTGCTATCTCATGATGTATGTTTCCACCTTGGTAGTCAAGGATAGGGAAGACCTCTGCTTAGAACAGTGACCATGTAATTGTAGTCAGGATTGTTGGATGGTGCTAGGCTGGGCAGACCAGAAGTGTAATAAATGTAAGGGCTCTCTTTTAGAAGTGTGGTCCCACCAAAATAGAAACAGAGTTCCTATACCTATAACAGCTATGGGAAAGAGGGAATGCATGATTATTCTACCCTTTCAGGGTACAGCCAAGTCCTCTTTTCATTTGAGTCCTGTCTTTAAGTGTAAAAAAGAAAAGTGCATAAACCTCTTGGTACTGCTGGAAATCAATTTCATTTCGGAAATATCTTTCTGACATGAGCCATGCTTTTTCTACAGTGAGTGTGCATCCATCCCCCTGTCCCATCCAACAAAAACCATCCCATCCATTCCTAGCACTCACATTTGTGTCATCTTTTTGTCTGTATTCTCCTTTGCCTACTTGCTCCAGATCTCTAATATTTATTTTCTCTTCTTATTTTAGATGTTTTAAAGAAAGGTTAGACCAATCTTTCCTAACCTGAGTCCCTCCTGATGTTCTGGATTACAGTTTCTATCATTGACCATCAGCTATGTTGGATTGGATGAATTGGAATTGTAGTCCAAAACATCTGGGGGAGATGGATTGGAGAGGGCAAAATCAGCTAAATTCTTGGGAGATAGGTTTACTAGGGGCTTTATTCAAAGACAGAATATTGCTAAACATAGGCTGCTGGAGGTAGGGACGGAAACGCGGAACCATTGCCTTCATGCTTGTGAACTGTCCAGATACATCTTGCTCCTGTCAAAACAAAGAAATGGACTGGATGGATCCTGGGATGGTCCAGGAAGGAAAAAATTCACTTTCCTCCACAACTAAAGGCCAAACTAGATGTGGCATTAAATACACCTTTGCACTCAACATCCTTATTAAAAACAACACACACACACAAAACAGTTAACAACTACCATGCATATGTATATCCTTGTGTTAATAATTGGGATGTCAGCAAGTGGAAAGAGCATGTTTAAAATCTTTTGTTCCTTGTCACAGCCCTAACAAAGCTGTGTTGGAAGGAAAATCTCATCAGCTCAAGGGGAATCATGGTTACTTAGTAAAAAGGTTAATATAGCCCAGATGTCTCCTCCTCAAAGATGCAATTTTAGAAACAAATTTTCCCATTCATTCTCAAAAGTTTCAGCAAGGAATGCTGTTTCATTTGCAGTTGAGTGACCCAACTTTTCTCCCTTGCAGATATGATTCTAGATCAGCAAGAACCTTCCGATGAGTTTGATGAAGTCATTCGCAAAAAAATACGGGAAACACTTCTGAAGAAACATCATCATCAGAATGATAAAAAGAAAAACACCCTCCTCCCCATTGTCCGCTCTTTTGGTGAAGTTGGCCAGAAAAAAGCTGAACCTCAGACAATGGAGAAGCCAGGTGAGAATCCGTGGGCTTTGTTCCAGCTCATACAGCAACTTATAAATCATGCAGCAGTTCAGAAACCTCTGGTTATTTCTAGCCACAGGTTGTGGGTATCCTGGTTGGAAGCCAAAGTAAGTCGAACCCAAAGTAAAAGGAATACAGAATTTCTCATTTTTCAAAGTAGCTGGTTAAAATCCTGGATCCTTTGCCTTGTTGGCCAGTAATAATAATGGAGAGAAAGCTGACTACCGGTGTAGTCTGAGTAAAAATTAATTAGCTGCAGCCAAAACAATATACCAGCTGTTGGTATTAGCAGTGCACTGACCACTTTTCAACACTTAAAAGAAGCCACCACAGATAGTTGATTCGTTCAAAGTTCCTGGAGACTTTTATTTTCAGTTGTAATACACCCTTCCCTCCATAGTTGTGGATTTGACTTTTGAGGATTTGATTATTCACAGATTTTATTAATATCTTCTCTCTAGAAATATCTAGGTCCTCCAGTGTGACTCTGTGGTCAACATTAACCAAAAGTCACACTGAAGGACCAAGATATTCCTAGAGGGAACACTCCATTAGGCATTTGTAGCTCCTCCAGCACAATTCTATGGTCAATATCTGGCAGATGTTGACCCCAGAGTTGCACTGGAGAACCTAGAGATTCCTAGAGAAATGTTGTCTTAGGTAAAAGCATAGTGCTTTTGTTATTTGCAGTTTTTCCACATTCACGGAAGTCCTGTGCCCTTAACTCCAGTGAATATGGAGGGATGAGTGTGTATATATACAATTTAATACAGCACACACACACACACACCTCTTACTTATAATCAACTTCAAAGTCTGCTTCACAGCTCCAAACTTGCCCCCCCCCAGACATACAGCACTAAATCACATTGCTGCTTCAACCATAACCAACCAAACTCCAACTGTCAACTCTTAGTTGTCATCTGTCAATCAAAATATTTTTCTATTGTTTGAAGACAAGGGTAGAGGTGCTTCCACTACCACACCAGCACTGTTGCCATCCCCCGCTTTCTTATTCTGAGCAGACAGAAGACAGGCATGTGCGCTCTATGGAGAGCAAAACTGGCTGAAGTAAATGGCTGATGCTGCTCACCACCAAAACAGTCAGGTCTCAAATACTTAGTTCTAAGAAATCCTTCCTCAGAACCTGGCATGCTAGGCAGGATGCCCTTGGCAATTGTCTTTGCCTCTCACTGGGCATCCTAGGTCTCTGTACAATTGCGTTGCTGTTTCTTTTGGGACTGGCATGCTAGTGGTCAAATTGGACCTTCCAGACTTCATTTCCACTGTGTGCACATAGATTTAAGCAAGAACTGTGCCAGATTGACACATCTGTTTCCAGGAAAGCTCTTTGACTTAATCCTTTTATAGCCAGATAGGGGCTTGTTTCTCATGGAACATCAATTAGCTACAGACGGAAGCAGTTTTGAAGAGATGACACATCTACAGCTATTGTTGTCACAATGCACGTAGGGTTTTT
Source organism: Urosaurus nigricauda (assembly GCA_034509955.1). NCBI lineage: Eukaryota > Metazoa > Chordata > Lepidosauria > Squamata > Phrynosomatidae > Urosaurus > Urosaurus nigricauda. Next base: position 163,666,466 of record JAOEGL010000002.1, read on the forward strand.
TTGTTTTTGTTTTGCATTACTTAGGATCTACAAAAAGATCTAGTTCTCTAGCAAGGCATATTATGTCAAATGCCAGGGCCCTGGGTTCCCCACATTGCATCCCCTCTCATTTTTTTTTTTATTTTGTTTCAGCACTGAAAGTAGTCCCAAATGCAGCCACACCTTTTTTTCTAATTAAATTTGTATTGAGTTTTTACAGTAAAACACATAAAGTCTGTATAACAATGACAACAACAGCAGCAGCAACAACAAAAGTTAACTACAAGGGCCAAGGGTATGTATCCAATGAGTAATTATTCTGCAGGAGAATCACAAAATTAATTCTCAGCAAGAGCCAGAGAGTCTGGCTTGTCAAGTTAGAGCAAGTCTGTCCAGAGATCTATCTGTAAAGTGGGAGGTTGGATTTGGTGAGAATGCTGATTGACATAATCAGTGAAGAGCATCCAGTCTTCTAGAAATGTGTTGGTCCTTTTATAGCCAGTGCAAAATCTCGTCATAGCAGAATCTGTTCTAGCCACTGAGGGCTTGTTGAAGTCAATGTCAGTCTTGATTGCAACAAAAGGCACAATCTGCTATCAGATACAGATACACAAACACATATGAACACCACAGGCAACAACGACTTTGTCATGTAAGCTTTAATCATGTTTGAGATCTGTCTCCGGCCTAAGCAAGATCATATATGTGATCTTTCTCTGGCCTCAGCAGTAGGGATGGATAACTGCAATACAGCGAGGGCCAATTTTTGTTCCATCATGCTTTGCATAATAAAATCAGCTGAAAAGATGACCTGGAAATAACTGAAAGACCTTTTTTTGGTTTACATTTTGTAGGTTTTCAGTGTGTTGTTGTTGTTGGGTTGGGGGGGGGGCTTAGAGTGTTAAACGACAATCAAATGCATTTTGGCAGTGTTGGAAGCCAACTCAGAGCAATTTTTTTAAAATCTGAAAATGTATTTTAGGTGAGTTCTGTGGACATCAGGTGGATTGGAGGGGGGCTTGGGGAAACAAATGAGATGTTGGATGGGGTCTGTGACCAGCACTTTCTTCACCCCTGCCATAGAGCTTGGTTCCTCTTCTTAGGAGAAGAGTCAAAAATTCATGCCACCCTGTATCTCTCACCCTCTGTTTTCCAAATGACAAATTAGAGGTTAAAAATCCTTAGGGATATTGTGATGTATGATTTTGAAAAAAATGGACTCACACTCAGGCTAGGGTCACATGAACAGGGATGCCTGCTATTACATCTATACTGTTTATCCTAATGTATTTGTTGTTGTCAACCGCCCTCAGGTCAATTTCAACCCCTGTTATCTACTACTCTGCTTAGTTCCTGTACATTAATACTCCTGTACATTCATACTTGTGCGACTTTCCTCTCTTTCTGCTTTCCTCCACCTTTCCTAGGATTATTGTTTTTTCCAGTGAGTTGTGCCTTCTCATGATGTGCCCAAAGTATGATAGCCTAAGTTTTGTCTGCTTGGCTTCCAGGGAGATTTCTGACTTGATCTGCTGTAGAACCCATTTGTTTGTCTTTCTGGCAACCCACAGGATCCTCAGCATTCTTCTCCAGCATCACATCTCAAATAAATTGATTTTCTTCCTGTCTTCTTCCTTCACCGTCCAGCTCTCACATCCATACATGGTAATAGGGAATACAGTGGCTTGTACAATTTTAACTTTTGTGCTCAGTTGTACAGTGGTCCCCCGGGTTATGAAGGTAATCCGTTCCGGATTACCTTTCGTAACCCGGAAGCTTTCGTTTCCCGGGGACTGCTTTCGCGAACGGACCGCGCGGCCATTTAAAGGGGCTGCGCGGCTTTTTTCCCTTCGTATCCCGGGGGATCTTTCGGATCCCGGGGGATACAATGCCGGTCCCGCCGCCTTCGGATCCCGGGGTTTTCGTAACCCGGGGGATTCGTAAGGCGGGGGACCACTGTATATCCTTCCATTTGAGGATCTTTTTTAGTTATTTTATAGCTGCCTTCCCATTCTTAATCTTCTTCTGATTTCCTGGCTGAAGTTCCCATTTCTATCAATGTTTGACCCCAAGTATGAGAACTTTTTTTTATTATTTCTCATTCTTAATTGTCTAGGTTGGATTTGTGCAGATTCTCCATAGTCATTATTTCTGTTTTATTTAGGTCAGCCAAGGGGAAAACACACATCATCCATGATCTCTTGTTGGATGAGCAGGCTAACCTGGCATGCTTTACTGAGACTTGGCTGGGGGATGCCAGTTCTGCCATGTGGGCGCAGGCTCTCCCAGCCGGTTACACGGTTAGCGAATAGATAAGGGAAAGTTGGCGAGGGGGTGGTGTGGCCATAGTCCATAAGACCAGTCTGACCTTGACCAGGAAGCCTGTCTGGAAAACAGCCCATGTCGAGTGCATGTACCTAAGCCTGAAGACCAGGGAGAGTTTGGGGATTCTGCTGGTATACCGGCCACCTCGTTGCCTAGCAAACTCCCTACCCGAGTTGACCCAACTGGTCTCGGAGTTATTGTTGGAGTCACCCAGACTTTTGATTCTGGGCAACTTCAACATTCCTCTCGAGGCCAGTTTATCTGAGTTAACAGGAACAACTTGGGAGTTCATGGATTCCATGACAGGCATGAACCTTTCCCAGTTGGTCAATGGGCCCACTCATTGTTTAGGTCATAATGGGGTCTTCAGTATGGAACAGGAGTATCCGTGGGCGGAGGTATCCCAACCCTCCGCACTGTCATGGATGGACCACTTCCTGATCAAGCTGGAACTAAAGGCCACTTTCTGCCCCCCCCTCCCGGGGTGGCAGACCCATTAGAATGGTCCGCCCTCGAAGGCTCATGGAACCAATTGGTTTCCAGAAAGCCTTAGAGGGTTTGTTGGTTGAGAATGCTGGTGATTCTGTTGAAACCCTGGTTAACACTTGGAACACCGATGTTTCCAGGGCCATCAACACAATCGCTCCAGAGCATCCTTTCCAGCCCGCCCCTAATCGGAAACCCTGGTATACGGAAGAGATCAGGGAAATCAAGTGGGCTGGACAACGACTAGAGTACGAATGGTGGAAGATTCGCCTCTCATCCAACAGAGCTCACCATATGTTGCACCTTCGCACCTATCGGGAGGCTTTGCGTGCAGCACGGAGATCCTTCTCTTCTGCATGCATTGTGTCTGCAGAGTCTCACCCGACAGAACTGTTCAAGGTGGTAGGGAGATGATGCAGGTTCCCCCTGCGCCAAACCTCCTACTTGAGCCTACGACAGCCTGTTGTGAGGCGTTTAACACTCACTTTGCAGATAAAGTCTCTCGGATTAGAGCCGACTTGGACGCCAACATTGATTCAGAGCCCGCAATTGAGGTGTCCAGTCACTCCGTTGATGCTAGTTTATTGGATGAGTTTCAATTGGTGAGTACTGATGACATGGACAAGCTCCTTGGCAGTACTAGGAAGACGACTTGCTCCCTCGATCCGGCTCCATCTTGGCTGGTTGTCCAGGGAGGGTACGCATTGAGAACTTTCCTTCGGGAGGTGATCAATATGTCCCTCAGGGAGGGTATTGTTCCATCATGTTTAAAGAAGGCGGCGGTAAAGCCCATCCTGAAGAAACCCTCCCTTGATCCCCTGGACAGAAACAACTACAGACCAGTGTCCTTGCTACCTTTTCTTAGCAAGGTCATCGAGAGAGCTGTTGCCTTCCAACTCCAAGCAGTTTTGGATGAAGCTGATTATCTTGATCCTTTCCAAAGCGGTTTCAGGGCAGGGTATGGAGTTGAGACTGTCATAGTTGCTCTGATGGATGACTTCCGCTTGAACATCGACAGGGGTAGTGTGACCCTGCTCGTGCTCTTGGATCTCTCCGCGGCTTTTGATACCATAGATCACGCCATCCTTTTGGAGCGGCTGAGAGAATTGGGGATCGGTGGCACCATGCTCCGGTGGTTCTAGTCTTTTCTCTCTGGCAGATCCCAAAGGGTGAGGCTCGGGAACAGTTGCTCCCCCAAAATCGAGCTTAATTGTGGCATCCCTCAGGGCGCCATCCTGTTCCTGATGCTATTTAACATCTATATGAAGCAGCTTGGTGAGATCATTCGGAGCCATGGAGCTCAGTGTCTCAGTATGCTGACGACACTTAGATATATCTCTCCATGACAAGATCGTCCACTCAGACCTCAGATGGCGTCTCTCCTCTCAACCGCTGCCTTGAGGCGGTAATGGATTGGATGAGGGAAAACAAATTGAAGCTCAATCCAAGCAAAACGGAGGTACTCACAGTTACAGGCCCGAAACCAGGATTGGGAATACAATCTCCAGTTCTTGATGGAGTCACACTCTCCTCTAAGGACTGTGTTCGCAGCTTGGGGGTCCTCCTTGACTCATCACTTTACATGACTAGTCAGGTGAATGCGACGGTCAGGAGTGCCTGTTACCAGCTTCGGCTGATCCGCCAGCTGCACCCTTTCCTGGAGAGGAAGGATCTGGAAACTGTGATACACACTCTGGTAACCTCATGATTGGACTGTTGTAATGCACTCTACATGGGGCTACCCTTCTGCTTAACTCGGAAACTACAACTGGTCCAGAATATGGCAGCCTTAGTAGTTGCTCCAGGTCTTAGAGGTTTTCTGCTAGTATTATGGTGTCATCTGCATATCTGCATATCTGAGATTGTTGATATTCCTTCCCCCTGTTTTCACTCCTCCTCCTTCTGTGTCCAGGCTGCTTTCTTACAATATGTTCTGCATATAAGTTGAACAGATAGGGTGATAAAATGCAGCCTTGTCTGATCCCTTTGTCAATTGGGAATCATTCTGTTCCTTCATGTTCTGTTCTGACAGTGGCTTCTTGTTCTACGTACAGATTCCTCATCAAGACTATCAGATGTGTTGGCACTCCCATGTTTTTAAGGGTATTCCATTCCCTTTCATGATCTATGCAATCGAAGGCTTTGCTATAGTCTATAAAGCACATGCTGGTTTTCTTTCGAAATTCCCTAAGTACGTTCCATTAGCCATCGTATGTTTGTAATGTGGTCCCTAGTGCCTCTTCTTTTCCTAAACCCTGTATGGTTGGGGTCTATATTGCATAATTTTGCTTGTGTGGGAGATTAGTGCTATAGTCCTATAGTTGCTGCAGTCTTTTGTGCCTCCTTTTTTGTGTGGATGGGGATGTATGTTGATTGTTTCCAATCTGTTGGCCATCACTTTGTTTGCCAAATCTGTTGTCATATGTTAGTTAGTACTTTAGTTGACTCTGTCAGTGTGGATTGCTGCAGTTTGACTGTGATATCATCTGTTCTTGGTGATTTGTTTTTCGACATTTCCTTTATTGCAGCTCCCACCTCACTTTTCAGAATTTGGGTTTCAGTTTCATATGTCATACATTTTATCATCTCTTTTATATAACTCTTCTGTGTATTTCATCTACCATCTTTTTATTCCTTCTTGGTCTTGAATTATGTTATTTTTATTGTCATAGAGCATCCCAGTCCTTGGTTTGAAATTTCCTTGGATTCCCCAGATCTTGTGGAATAGGTCTCTTGTTCTTCCTTTTTTGTTGTTGTCTTCTATTTCTTTGCATTGATTGTTGTAGCAGTTTTCTTTATCTTTTCACATTAGCCATTGTACTGTTGCATTTGTGGTTCTTAGTTTGTTCCTATCTCCCTTTTGTTTTGCTTCTCTTCTTTCCTTTATTACTTGTAGAGTTTTATCTGCCATCCATGGTTTCTTCTCTCTCTTTTTGTCCACTGAGAGTGTCTGCTTGTGTTCTTCTTTTATCATGTCCCTGGCTTCAGACCTGTTCCTTATATTGTCAATAAATTCTGATGAGATACTGTTTAGATCATATTTTGGTATGATGACTGTTTTTTTTTTTTTTTTGAGTTTTACTCTTATTTTTGATATGAATAATTAGTAATCTGTGCCACAGTCAGCACCTGGTCTAGTCTTGGCCACCAGTATAGAGTCCTGCCATCATTTACTTCCAATTATATAATCTGTTTGATTTTTGTGTTGACCATCTGGCAATGTCCATGTGTATAGCCTTCTTACTCGTTGTATGAAAAATGTGTTTGCAACAAATAGGTTGTTGGCTTCACAAAAATCTATCAGACACTCACTTGCTTCATTTCTTTTGCCTAATCCAAATCTGTTTACTGTTTTTGATTCTTGTTTGCTTCCAATTTTGGCATTCCAGTCGCCTGTAATCAGCTTGACAACCTGTTCTGATGTGCTATCAATTACTTCCTATACTCCCTCATAGAATCTTTCAGTTTCTTCCTGTTATGCCTCTGTGGTTGGTGCATATACCTGAATTATGGTGATATTCATAGATTTTCCATGAAGCCTTATTGAAATGATTTGGTCTGATTTTGCATTATATCCTTTGACTGCTTTTGCCACATCTCTTCTTAGTATGAAATCCACCCCATTTCTTCGTGTCTTTTCATGCCCTGAGTAGAATACTTTGTAGCTGTCTGAATCAAAGTGACTCATCCCTGGCCATTTTAATTCATTCACCCCCAATTCATGTGTTCTATTTCCATTTTTACTATGTCTAGCTTCCCTTGGCTCATGCTTCTCACATTCCATGTCCCTATTTTATGTGTGGTGCTGCTTCGGATTGCATTTGCCTTTCTGAGTCTGTTTACTACTCGGCTAACCATCCTTTATTTTTTCCTATTAGTGCTCTGATCCTATCTGTGCCTCACTTGGCATGTGTCATCATAGAGTTTTCTAGGTGAGGCGGATATGCAAAGAGGGCCACCTCCACCTCTCTGTGTGCAGTGCTAACAAGTGTTCGCTATGGTGTACCTGCTAACAAGTGTTCGCTATGGTGTCTTTCACTTTAATGACACCCACCACTACTGCTGCTGCCCAGTAGCTGTTTTCCTCCCTATGTCATGCCTCCACTATTGCTTATTAGTTACCCTAACCTTCCCTTCTTGTCTCTACTGTCCTTGTACGCCCATGTTATACACGAGTGTGCCTTGTACGCCCATGTTATACACGGGTGTGCCACCCTGGAAGAAGTCTCTGCTCATCCCAGAATGGATAATGAAGCACACACCCATGGTGCATGTGCTCCATTCCGCCGCGTGCCACCACATGCATGAGCCCCCTTCATTCTAATGGGGCTCGAGCATAAGTGGAATTTCCCTTACATGGGGGAGGGGGGTCTGGAATGGATCCCTTGCGTAAGAGAAGGGACTACTGTAGTCCTGGAAGGTCTAGCACTCCTGCAGGGAGTGTGTGTGTGTGTGCTATATGGAGTGAAGCCCTCCCTCCCAGCTTACTCCTTTGTCTCTGCAGTCCTTGTTGTCCTGGAGGGTCCTAAAAAACTCCTAATTTATGCTTAGGAGTAAATATAAAATTTTCTACCCACCACTTTCCTTTCTTTCTTTAATAGCATTTTAGCAATAGCATTTATATTTCTATACCGCTTATCAGTGAACTCATTACTCTCTAAGTGGTTTACAATCTAGAAGCAAATTGCTCCCAACAATCTCTTTACTAATTTTACTAATCTGTGAAAGGATGGAAGGCTGAGTCTACCTTGGAGCCCTGAGATCAAACTCACAACCTTGTGGCTGCAATACTGGCGGCAGTACTGGCATTTAACCACTGTGCCATCAGGGCAGATTACATTCATCCAAGTCACATGATGATATCCCCCAAATTTTGCCCAGTTTTCTAGAAAAGACATTCCTCTCCCTGTAATGAACAGTTAGCATTCTGAGAAGGAAATTGATTTTTTCCCCCTGATAATCTTGATGCAAATAATTTGTTAATGGAATTAAGCAAATCAGAAGAATTTATATGCCTTCCTCCAATATCATTCATAGAATGTTTAAGAATAATTCAAAATATCCAGGTTAAAAATATACAAAAATATTGAAAACAATTCAGTTAATAAACAGGATAAAAACAACATACCCAACCAAGAACTCCCACAAATTAAATTAATTTAAAAGACAGGAAACAATAAAACAGGGTCTTTTGCTTTTCATTAAAATGTAATTAGGGTAGGCATCAAGTGTGCTTTTCTAGAGAGGACATTCCATAGTTGAGGAAAAGCTACTGAAACAGTCCTGTCGTATATTTAAGGTGTAAAGATACTTTTAAAAAATGAAGTACATAGTCTTACAGGTAAAATAAATCAGGAACCATACTGATAATTCTTAGGATCAGATATCATCATTGTATACTTAGATGTGTAGATCAAATCAGATGTTCCATATATTTTGTGCCAAGAAAGTTGTATGCACGTTTGTGTACTTTTGTTCACATAAATATATACTTGGTGAAAGCATCCAGAGTGATATGTTTAACCTGATAATTTGTTCATTCTTTCATTAAAAATTGTTTGTTGTTTTCATTTTAGGAATGAATTCACTGAATCTCCAGCCTCCTTCCAACACCTTAGAAGTGAGAAATGGCTTGGTGCATGATACTACTCCAACTGACTTGAGCAAGGTGAAATCTTATTTACTCATTTTATAAACAGTTTATAAACTAAGTTCAAAAATTATCCTAATATATACACACAAAAAATTAAGTTCAAAATGAAAGCGACAATAAAAGCATGAAAGCCTAATTAAAAATAGAACATAGTGCTTACTCTTATGCCTAAAGTGTGCATTGTTTCCTGCTGGTTGTCATGTTAACCCTTTGATCAACCAAAGTATCCCTCAAAGTTTCAGTCTTTGGTTACAAAAAAATGAAATCTGAAAAGAATATCAAAAATGTTTCTTAATGATTGTAATTCCCAACACTGTAGTTTTATTTATATAATTATTTATTGCAGTGGCGTCAATAGGGGGTGCGGCCCACACTGGGTGACACCCCAGAAGAGGGGTGACACCCTGAGAGGGGTCCTCTTCCTGCTGTGAGGTAAGAAGAGCCAAATATGCCGCTCCTGGCTTTGCTGTGGCAGTGCTGATCTCCTCATGAAGAGGCCAGCTCCACTTCAGCAGCATAGCACAGGACTGAGCATTCCCTTTTGGCCACCCTGCCCGACTGCTCCCACAGCATCCCCCATACACTGGGTGACACGAGGGCTGGGGATGCCACTGATTTTTTTTTCTTCTTTTTTAAAAAAAATATTTTTATTGAATTATTTTAACAAATATACAAACAGTGTTGTGTAAACCCCTTTCCCCATCCTCCCCCCCGCACAGCTTGATAGAGTTTAGAATTGATACACCACTAACAATTAGTAACTTACATTCAATACGTGGGGTATGGATTTGATTACATTATTGACTTCCTTGTATTCTCTATTTCCTTTAACCTTCTCAAGCAGAATTTCCCAACCCAAATTCCAAGCTGCTATCTCCTTTTCTCCAGAATATTTCAATCTTCTATCCCTATCTTCTATTTTCTATCTTCTATGCCACTGGTTTATTCCCATTGCATTGCTGCATTTTCTTCTTCCCTTCCACATCATCACGACTAGCCTTTCTTGAAGGCTGCCACATGGAAGGGGGGACCCATGTGAGTGCAAAGCATTTTCCAATCTATCTGTCCTATTCACTTCCTTGTTAAGAATATTAGTACTTGTAACTTGGTCTTTTTCTCTTTTATAAGTTTCCTTCAGTAATCTTTAAGCCCTTTTTGATTTTTTAATCACTTACTGTATATACTCGACTATAAGTTGACCTCATGTATAAGTCGAGGACAGGTTTTGGGGCCAAAATTATGGATTTTGATCTGACCCATGGATAAGTCGAGGGTAAAACTTTGAGGAACGTAACAAAGGATATAAAAGATGGAGCTAAGGAAAATGATGTCAAAGAATTTACAAAATTCCGGTAGGCATAGCTGTTTATGCTTTTCCAACCTCAAAGGTCAGAGGTGGAGCATGGTGGACAGAATAGAAGGGGTTAGTGCTTCTCTACTTAGAGAAGGAGAGAGGTCCCTTTTTTTGACCCACGGATAGGTCGATCCAGTTTTTTGGGGGTCAATTTTTGGACTAAAATTTCTAGACTTATACATGAGTATAAATAGGTATAGTTGTAAATGTTACAAATGCAGTGAACCCTCAACATTCTCTGGTGTTAGGCAAATGGCGGGACCCCCATGAATGTGGAAAAACCACAAATTTAACAAAAAAAACACAAAACCACCACACTATTTTTTTAAACCCGAGAGAACACCTCTCTAGGAATCTCTAGGTCCCTCAGCCCAAGATCTGCCAGAAGTTGACCATGAAATTATTCTGGAGGACATACAGATGCCTAGAGAAGTGTTTTCTCTAAGAATCTCTAGGTCCTCCACTGTGACTTTTGTCAGAAACTGATGACAGAGTCATCTGGAGGACCTAGAGATTACTAGAGAGACCACGTTAATTAAATCCATGAATAACCAAAACTGCAAAAGTCAAAGCTGCCAAGGTGAAGGGCCAGGTGTACGTTATTGCTTATCGCTCTATACCTTATAATTGTTCAGTTTGCATATTTTACAGTCATTCAGTTCAAAAATTTAATACAGCAATCTCTCCCCATTTTTTCTTTAAGAATTCAATTACTATTGACCATAATTTATATTGTGCATAATAACAGATTTACAATGCAATCCTTCAAACACTTAATAAGAAACACATCTCACTTTTTTCTGGAATTTGTATGGCCTTGATATAGAGGTTGCAACAGATGCAGAATGCAACAGCCAGGCTGCTTAACAGAGCTGCCTCCTGTGCTTCTTAACAGATCTGTTGCCTCGTATAACACTTGTGCTCAAAGAGCCAGTCTTGTATTTTTTAAACTAACTTTTGGTTTATAAGCAACTGTACAACTTAGGACCAATGATATGAGAGAATGCCTTTTCTGATATAGACCATTTTAGTCTTACATGGTGGGAGGGAAGGAGATGAGGATCTGCTAGTTCATACCACACACATGCACTTGACTAGTGAGGCTTGTTTTGCTGTAGTTTACAGGAGGGCTCTTTGTGGCGCCAGTCATGTAAAATGGTCTCCCCATTTAAATTAGGTGAATCCAAGTATTAGGTAACTCAGCTATTTATCAGACATTTTCCTGGTCACTTTTCTGATTGTAAACTCTGTAATTAACCCTGTTTTTTGTTTCATTTCATCTCTGCATCTTTTTTATCCCTGTTTTATTGTTGGATCTGGAAAAAGTGTCACAGAGGACCATTGCTATTGCTCCGTTAATACCAAGAATAGTGCTGAACACTATGGAGTGGGGTTATGGTAGTGGAAGATCTCTGTACATTGTCCTCTTGCCAAAAATACTGATGGATTTCAGTATGGAAAGGATCCAGAGAAATTTCTGGGAAAACAGGGGAATGTATCATTTGTGGGACAAAATAATACACTCATCCTCAGTTTCAGTTCAGCCCTAGAAATTATGCTTTGTTTTTTTGGAATTAGGCAGAACTCCATTTTATGAAAAAGATCCCTGTTGGAGCAGAAACCTCAAATGTTCTAGTAGGAGAAGTGGATTTTCTTACTCGACCCATTGTTGCCTTTGTGCGCTTAACACCAGCTGTAATTCTTCCGGGCATGACTGAAGTCCCACTCCCTACCAGGTAAGAGTTGGTGATGATGACAATCCTGGCATGACCATAACAATGTGAAATTATGAGAGCTGATATCCGTGCTACATATATTTCTCCATTGCAGTTAACTTGCTACTTCATAGTTTGGAATGTTGTGTTTACAGCCAGGATCCAGAGGTTTACTTGTGTTGAATTGTGCCACTTTGTCCAGAATTAAAAATCCCTCCTTTGTGTTTAGACGTGGTTCCCCAAAAGATCTCATTGTGTATATGCAGATATTCCAAAATGTGGAAAAAAATCCAAAACCCAAAACACTTCTGGTCTCAAGCATTTCAGATAAGGGAGACACAGCCTGTACCAAACATCTCCCTCCGTCACCATTCAGCAACTATGAGAATCTTTGCATTATACCACCCACATCCAGCAGCTCTTGCAGATATGATTTACTTCAGGTACTTCATAATGGTAGTTGAGAAACAGAACAGCTCCAATGTGTTGTTTGCATGTATATAATTTTTTACAGTGGTATTTCGTGGATCAAAAATGTGGGTGACAATCATTTATATGCATTCATTTGAAACACCTTTGTACAGTGGGCCCTTGGTATCCACTGGGGTTTGGTTCCAGGACACCCCCACTCCCCTCATGGATACCATAATCTATAGATACTGAAATCCCATTAAGTGTAATGGTATAATAAGATGCTTTTCATTGTATAAAATGTCAAAATCAAGGTTTCCTTTTGTGGAATTTATATATTTTAAAAATATTTTCAAACCTTGGGTGCTTGAGTCCATGGATAAAAAAATTCTTGGATATGGAGGGCTGACTGTACAAGCATCATGGAAACTTGATTGAGCCAGTATGTCAAGAAGATTGTGCACAAGAACATTTATATACCTACATGTCTATATACCATCTATATTTAATGTTTTTGCTGTAGGAAACATCAATTGTAAGATGCCTATATGAACAGTAAATACAAGGATGCTCTACACATGCAAACACACAACCTGGCAATGAATTTACTGTATATGCTCAACTATAAGTTGATCTCATCTATAAGTTGAAGGCAAAATTTGGGCCCAAAATTATGGATTTTGATATGACCTGTGGGTAAGTTGAGGGTACAATTAAGGGGCATGTAGCAAAGGATCTAAAGGATGAAACAAACAAAACTAAAATTGCAGCAGGTATAACTGTTGGTGTTCACACTAAAGGCTGGATGAATGAGAGAGTAGAGGGGGTCGCTGCTTCCAGGACAGATTACAGTCTTGCCTTTCACCCGGGAATTGTTCCTTTTAAAAATAAGTGTTAAAGTACAATACTTGTATTGACTCATGGATAAATCAGCCCAGGATTTTTGGGTCAATTTTTTTAACTAAAATTTCTAGACTTATACGTGAGCATATACAGTATATGCATGTATATTTCCACACTGCACTTGCTTATGAAAATGTTGGTGAAATGGTTGCTATATGAAATCGGGAGCTGCCTAGCTCTTTTCCTCTGGGGAACTGTCCCAAATAAATAATGTAGAATTCTTCAGGCTGCTAAGTGAATAGTCTAGAATGGCCCTTCCCTTCTTTTCCTACTGTTATTCTGCTTTTATTGAAACTGTTGTTGTCCAAGAAAAGTCCCTCAAAACTGGTGACAGCCAAAGTCAACATGCAGGTTCAGATCTTCAGCCGGCTGTGGCTACATGTTGGTTTGAAGGGAAGAAAGCAGTTGACATTTCAGCTTAATGCCTAAAGGGGAGGAGGATGTTCATCTTAGTGTCCCAGTCCTCCCACCTCAGACTCCAAAGCTATTTGTTGTTGTGTACCTTCACATGTCTCTGATATATGGCAACCTAAGGTGAACCTGTCACAGGGTTTTCTTGGCAGGATTTGTTCAGAGGGGGTGTGCTTTTGACTTCTTCTGAAGCTGAGAGAGTGTGACTTGCCTAAGGTCACCCAGTGGGTTTTCATGGCTGAGTGGGGATTCGAAACCTGATCTCTCGGAGTCCTGGCTCAAGACTCAAACCGCCACACAGCACTGGCTTGTCCCTATAGCAATTGTTGTTGTTGCTGTTTTGTGGCTTCAAGTAGTTTCTGACTGTTGGTGACCTAGGGTGATCTAATCATGGGGTTTTCTTGCCAAGATTCATTCAGAAAGGGTTTGCCTATGCCTTTCTCTGAGGATGTCAGAGTCAGACTTGCCTAAGTTGGTTTCCATGGCTGAGTGGGGATGTAAGCCCTCATCTCTAGAGTTGTAGTCCGATGCTTAAACCACTGCACCACATTAGCGTTCTCTCTAAAGCAATTGTTGTTGTTGTGTACCTTCAAGTAGTTTCTGACTTAGGGTGACCCTAAGACAACCTTTTTACAAGATTTTCTGGTCAAGATTTGTTCAGAAGGTAGTTGCTTTTACTTTCCTTTGAAACTGAGAATATGTAACTTGGCCAAGGTCACCCAGTGGGTTTCCATGGCTGAACCTCAGTCTCCAGAGCCGTAGTTCAGCACTCAAACCGCTGCACCATGCTGGCTCTCTTCCTAAAGCTATACCAGAGCATAAAAATATAGATGTATGGAAAACCCTTGGGGTGAATGTTATCTTTGAGTCCAGTTATTAAAAACAACAACTGGGAAATGATTTTATACACATTTATATTTTCCCATGTGAAATGCTGCAGATCTCCATTTCTTGAAAGGAAATATTGTGACCAAATGTTTTATCCCATTGTACAATAAAGGTTATTTTTATCTCTCAATTTTTTTATTTCTATGGCTAGGTTCTTGTTTATCTTGCTCGGTCCAATAGGGAAAGGACAGCAATATCATGAGATTGGAAGATCCATGGCTACCCTCATGACGGATGAGGTAAGGTAAAATATATGTGTGGTGTGTATTATGTGCCTTCAAGAGATTTCTGACTTATACCAAAGGTTATTTCAATTCTTTAGGTTATTGACATTGCATTGGACTACAGGTAATACCCATATCCAGCTGTGGAACTATACATGCTCCTGCAAGTTAGGGAAATCGTGGGCTAATAGAAGGATTATCTGATTACAGGTCTCATGCAAAAAGAGATTTGTGATTCTATAAAAACTGCTCATCATCTCTGCCTTCCATATGTAAGCAGTTCTCACAACAGTGACAGCACTCTAAAAATATATATGTTCTTCATTCAGTTTTTGACTGAAAATTCACAACTGGTGCCAAGGCAGTTTTACTAAGGCAGGGCCTGAATATTACTCTTGACTCTGGTAAAAACAATGGCAATTCTCTTTCCTTTCCTCTGTTCCACATCACTAACTACTGCTGGCATGAGTAGGCAAACACAGAATATGGCATTGTTATAACAGAACTAAATGTGCCTAGATGTTACAGGAGGCAGAGGAGTAGGGAGAATCTGTCATGGATCTGTCATTTTTCACAGCAGCCCTGGGATTCTAGTTCTCTTCTGTTTTCCATCCCAAAAGAGTAATTAGTAAGGATCAGTTTGAATAGGTAAATGGCCACCTATCATAACTTCGTGAATAGCATTTAAAAAATACCAACAATTCTAAAAAAAATCTGTGCCAACTAGGCATGTTAGTGCAAGAGAAGGGACAGTGAAAGATTTAAAACAATAGCAATAATAACAAGGGTGATGGAGGATACATAGTTATTGAAATAACAAGGGAACAATGGGGGGTACTCTCTTAATGTTTGTCACGGTCTACTTAGCTACTGTTTTTGGAAGGTATGGAAGGTGGTGGTGGGGAATGAGAAGGTGGGATTTGTGGATTTTTTAAATGGGCCATCTACTTTTCCACAATAATTTGAAGTACAAATCCAGGGAGAGGCGATCCCACACTGGATGCTACTCGGTGTCAGGAGGGAGGAAAGCAGGACTCCCCGCCTTCTGGGGGCAGGACCTCCCTGGAGACAGCTGGCAGGGGGAAGAAGAGGAACTGGCGCATGCCTGTTCCTACTCTTTCCCCACCCTCCGATCTCTCCATGGAAATAGCTTTGTGTGCCAGAGAAGGCACATGTGCCGTAGGTTCGCCACCACAGGTGTATGGACTACAGCGTTAAAAACAAAAACATAGTGTAAAACATCTTATCAATTTTGTGCCTTTCTTTTCAGGACAAGTCAGTTAACAGATGGCAAGCAAAACAGTGTATTTGATAAGGCACTGTTCCCCCCCCCCCCAAATGACTTTTGTTATCTTATTCTTAAATGTAACTAACTGATGATTCTTCTTCATTTCATGTCTAAAGATTTTCCATGATGTTGCTTACAAAGCTAAGGACCGTAGTGACCTGCTGGCTGGGATTGATGAATTTCTTGACCAGGTGACAGTGCTACCGCCTGGAGAATGGGATCCATCAATTAGAATAGAACCACCAAAAAACCTCCCTTCCCAGGTAAATCTTGGCATGAAGACTTCGATAATACCATAGCACAGAAGTCAAGCCTTTTTGGATGAACAAGCCTTGTCATGGAGAACATGTCCTCTAAATTAGGTGAACAATGCAGAATGAGTCAGGAGACAAAACAGTGTCAGTAAAGAGAGTAGAGAGAGAGAAGCCCTTTGAACTGATGATAAACTAGCCACCAGTTCCATGCAGTAGTCTGATGTAAAACTTCCCTGTTGCTGCCCTTTTCACTCACTTCATGGAAAGCTTTCTCTAAAGATTATCCCACTTTTTAGGTGTCTCTATGTGTATTTGTATTCATTGATGCTCCATTTTTTGCTACCACCAAAATAATGTTGTCATTTTATCAGGAAAAGAGAAAGATGCCAGGGACACCAGGGGTCCCCAATGGAAGTATTTGCCACGATGAAATGGAAGATGACAGAGGGCCAGAGCTCCAGAGAACGGGGAGGTGAATTTCTGTTTTCTCTGCCTCAGATGGGCTTCTAGTAAAGGCAATTCTCTGTCACAAGGGTAGAACTCAGAGTTGCCCATGGACACTGGTAATGGATTCAGGAAATCACTTTTATGGGGTATGTTGTGAGAAGAATGAGTGAGTATAAATGTACGTGGACATCTTCTGCTTTCAAGCATTGATTTCAATGATCTTTGCTGGCTCTCAAAGACATAGTAAGAAAGCTAGTTAACCAGTCCTTAATTTGAATACTATACTGGTTGATAAATAAAAGAAGAAGTTATTGTAGCATATGCTAATATATCTATGCTTGTGAATAATGTTGGAGTTAACCCCAACTAAATCCTACAGTGCCTCTTGTGGCTTCTTGTTTTTAAAGAACAGGTCGTCTGTCTACAAACAGTAAATAGATTTTCTCATAGTGTATGTACATGCACATGGAAACATTTGGTCACACTCTTATTCTGGGTCAAATACGTTTTCCACAAGGGTTTTTGTTTGTTTGTTTGTTTTTGGAGCACTAAGGAAATCTGCAAAACCTGTGAACAGGCACTGGTAATAGGATGCATGTGTGCACAATCAACACATATAATATCATCTTCAACTGTTGTGGTTGTTGTGTGTGGGGTGGGGTGGAGATATTTTTGTTCCCACATCTCTTTTATTATTCCTCCCCCACCCAGTTTAGACATTTGGTCTGCATTTAGGTAATAATCTACTTTCCTTTTCTTTGCAGGCTGTTTGGTGGCTTGATCTTGGATGTGAAACGGAAAGCTCCTTGGTACTGGAGTGACTTTAAAGATGCTTTGAATTTCCAGTGCTTAGCTTCTTTCCTCTTCCTGTACTGTGCCTGCATGTCTCCTGTGATCACCTTTGGAGGATTGCTTGGAGAAGCAACAGAGGGACAAATAGTAAGAAAGTTTCCCTGCTCCTTTCATGTGTCATGAGCAATTCTCACTTAGATGGCAGTGAAAACAGTGGCCTTACAAAAAAGCAGTGGGCGTTTAACGTCACCAGTGCTCTTCTGCTTTTGAGGTATATGTGCTGTTCAAGATCAATGGATCCAGTGTTTCTAGTTCAGGCACCATCATTAGTTTGTGGGGCCAATGGCAAGCATCTTTGAAATTATAAGAATGAAAACCATCTGAGGAATATGACATTCTAATACGCCACGTACCTCTCCATAATCTATTTTAGCACAGAGAATAAGGCCACATTCTGAAGGGTGCTTACCTTGATTTATTGCCTCAGAACACATCGCAGCCACCCTTCCAGATTTATAGTCAGAATGCTTAATCATTGACTTGAAAAAAAAGAATAAGCAGCTCTGCTGTGCTTAGGAACAAAACACAGGTCTTAAAGTCATTAGCAATGATTAATATACATTAAGGAATGGGACTAACTGATCCAAGATAAAAATGACAGAAAAATACTTTGAGGCCAGGTCCAGAAAACACAAAAATGTAGAATTTGTAGAAATACAGAATTCATTTGAAATTGCTCTGTGACAAGGTGATTTTCTCAATTTCATTGCACATCACCTCCTCTTTAAAAGAATTTGGGGAATTTGTTGGAAAATCTAACTTTTCCTGCAGCGAGAAATTTAAAATAGCTGAATGATGGGAGGGCTATTCAATATGTAGCCAGCCCTGAGAGGTTTCTAATGCCATCTCCCATGTAGAATCTGAAGCTAGCTTGGGTCAGAATAGTGAGCTGTGTAGACCCTTGCTTTGAATCAGCGTGCCAGCTCTTCTGTTTTTATCTCTGTGTTTCAACCTTCAGAGTGCAATAGAATCCTTGCTTGGAGCCTCAATGACTGGAGTGGTGTACTCTCTCTTTGCTGGCCAACCCCTCACCATCTTGGGAAGTACTGGGCCGGTGTTGGTCTTTGAGAAGATTTTGTACAAATTCTGCAAGTAAGGCTTTGTTATCTAAGGATTAGATAGAGAGACAGACATATAGCAGTGTGAGCCATTCCCCTTTTTCTTTTTTCCCCTTTGTATGTGATCTTGCTATAAAAATCAGACATATAGTAGTTTGCAGAAAGTGGGACATGGTGATCTGACATGACTTTGGTGCCAATGATGCCAGGTGCTTCATGGTACCTCGCTGACAAAGGACAAAGTCCTCCTCCTGACTCTTAGGAATGGTTGTGATTAATTTTACAAACTAAGCCTAAGGTGAATGACAAGAATTCACCCCTTCCCCAGCCAAAACATCTTATTAAAAGGTAGCAAAACATATTACAGAAAAACATTACAAGAATATAACCTACGGCATGGGTTTTGCCACCTATATGTTCCTTGTGATCTCCCAGGTCTGTTTTCTTTACTGGTACCAGTGGAACACTGTGGACTGAACCGAGGTGTTATGCACCTTGGTGAAATGTTGGAATAACATGAAACACTAGATTTGAAAGCTTTCTTTATAACTAGGTTGGGCAAGTGTGACAGGTCCCAGGATCATTTTAAGTTCTGGGTTTGAGTCTGTTTGAGGTCTGCATGGACAACTGAAAAATAAAACAAGAATACCAAAAAAGAAGTGGAAATCTTCAGACCTCCAAAATATATGTGTATGTATGTGCAAAGCCTGATCCACACACACACACAGACACACTAAACAGTACAGGGAAGCCTTGAAACATTAAATAATCAATTAATTAGTTACTATCCTGGTTACTATCCTAACTGCCATTCTTGGCTATCCTTTTTGGCTTCTAGGGAGAGTTCAGGCACCTAAGGGAGTTATTGAAATATTAAGTTATTCCACCTGGAGCAGCAATTCACCCTTTGTTGAGCTGGGGATTTTGGAGGTTTCGTGTATGTGTGTGTGTGGATCATGCTTTGCTCACCCCTGTTTTATAAGTTCACATAACTATTACTGAAGAAAGTGCAAAGACAGGTGTACAGGTGAACATTAAGAAAACAAAAATAATGACTGCATGTTATTTACATACTGGTAACTTTATAGTAGAAGATGAAGACATTGAAATAGCTTAAGACTGTCCATACTTTGGCTCAGTCATTAATGAGAATGGAGACTGCAGTCAAGAAATCAGAAGACTAGAACTTGGAAGGGCAGCTATGAAGGAACTATATAAGATCCTGAAGTGTAAAGACATATCTCTGAATACTGAAATTAGGATTTTCCATGCCATCAAATTTTCCATTTCTATGTATGGTTGTGAAAGCCAGACAGTGAAGAAAGGGGATAGGAATAAAAACAATTAATTAGAGAAGAGTTTTACAGATACTGTGGACTGCTAAAAAACCAAATACAATGGATCCTTCATATCAGCGGGCTTGCGATCTGTGGTTTTGACTGCCCACAATCACCACACCCCATATTATTCAATGGTGGCATGTGCATGCATATACACTGACACATCTATGTGCGCGTTGCTGCCATTGAATAATATAGAGTGTGGTGGTCTGCATTGTTTGCAGTCTGTGTGGGGGAGGGCTGGTATCAAGAGCATAAGCAGATCTAGACAATGTGTCCCTCTTAGGAGTGTGATTATATGTATGCTAGGCCATGGTATCTTTTTAACCTCTTAAAAGGTATAGCTGTTAAAGGGAGCAGAATCTCCTACTTGATTAGATTGTAATCATACATAAGGGTTCCTCAAAATCCAGGTGATCATTCTTGAATGCCTGATGGGTCTGCACATATCTACTGCACTGTAGGGGCAGGGGAGGGAAAGGGGATGCTGATTTATTAATGCATAATAGTCAGGATTAGACAACTTTTATACCTCTGTCTTTGTGATTTTGTGATCAGAACCAGGACTGTGTTGAGTAGTTCCTGTTTCCCTCACCCTTTTAATTTTGTGTGTGTCCCCTCTTCTGCAGAGACTATGACCTTTCTTATCTCTCCTTACGATCCTGCATTGGCCTGTGGACTGCTTTCCTGTGCATTGTGCTTGTGGCAACTGATGCTAGCTCTCTTGTCTGCTACATTACCCGGTTTACAGAAGAAGCTTTTGCCTCTTTGATCTGCCTCATTTTCATCTACGAATCTCTAGAGAAATTGGTGAAACTGGGGACGAAATTCCCAGTTAACATGCACAGTGATCTTGACAAGCTGAGCTTGTATTAGTGAGTTACTCTTGCTTTTCTTTCCAATAATGCTTTAAAAATTGATTGTTTTCAATTTATTTGCATTCACTGATTACTTTGAGAATGCTGATTGTGTAGAAATGAGAAAGAAAGAGAACCATGCCTCTGTGCAATAATAGCATGAACTGATACCTAAGTAGGCATGTTGAAATAGCCATACTAGCCAAGATCCTGCATTGAACATGCAGAGGGTAATGATCTGTGAGAGCAGTTCTGCCTGTCTCTTTCTGCCTGCAGTTGCCAAGCTCTGGAGTGCACTGCTGTGGCCATTAAACTGCCAGGGAAGAGTAGCAGGGAGGTGATTGTGTGTATTGTCTCCTGGTCACCTTTGATTTATGGCAACCTCATTAATTTTTCATAGGTTTTCTTAGGCAAGGAATACTCAGAAGTGTTTTGCCAGTTTCTTTCTCTGAAATATAGCCTACAGCACCTGGTATTTGTTAGCAGTCCCCCACCCAAGTACTAACCCGGGCTTACCCTGTTTAACTTCCAAGATCAGACAGGATCTGAGTAGCAGGGAAAACGTAAGAGATCTGCAGCAGGAATGGAAGGCAGCCCCCACTGACTGGTCCTTTCCCTCTCCCTGTCCATTGAACAGCTGTAACAGTGCCCTGGGCCTTGGGACCTGCTGGGAAGGAGGTTTTGAACAGAGCCAAAGGGTGTAGTGGAAAGCACCTTGCACCCCTCCAAACAAGACATACACATGCATGTATGTCACCAACAGGATTCCGGCCAAAGTGTTAGAAATACACCTAGATGGAATTCACTCCATGATATATTGGAAAAGGTAAATAACTCTTTAGGCACTGGGCAAGAACTGTAGATGGAATAAAATAAAGTTATGGAGCACCTTGAAGTTTAATTTGGCATGTGTAGGCTGCAGTGCACAAAAGCCTCTGCCAAATAAAACTTGTTAGTCTTTAAGATGCTACAAGGCTCTTGGTTGTTTTTGCGGTAAAAGACTAACACAACTACACTGCTCTCCAGAACTGTGTACCAGATTAAGGACTTTATCGCACCACCTCTGGTGCCTTCTGAACTGGGCTCAAATTTGGAAGTTATGCTGATTTTACCGCACAGACATTTTCCTCAAAATAGCTTCCCATTCTCTCCAGTGTTGAATTCTGGTCATGTAAGTTGCTTTGGCAGCCATTTTTTTCAATTCTGAAGTTTCCAATTTGTGTGATAAAGTCCTACGTCAGGTTATCTTTGGCTATGTCATGTCTAAGAAACCTATGAATGTACCTTAATAAAACAAAGGCTTATATCCAATTGTTAAATCAATGACAATTTGGTAAGTCAACACTTGTGCAACTTCCAGTGCGTCAAACAAAGTAACTGGACTTAAGTGTAGCATGTACTCCAAGGCTTTCCCATACAGCTATATAATAATAATAATAATAATAATGATAATAATTTTTTTTCTATTTCCTGCTTCTCCCTATGGATTGAGGTGGGATCACAACAGATAAAAATACATACAAAGCATACAAATTAACTACATTAAAATTCTCATAAAATAACTCTCACAATACCACATACAAATGCAATGCAAAACAAATACAGTAGCTGAATCAGAGTTGGGATTTCTATCTTGTATAGTTGGGGATAGGAGAGAGAAGAATGGATACATTGTGCTGCTGATATATACTCTGGAGTAGTTTTAAGAAGAAGGCCAGTATGGTGTAGTGTTTGAGCACTGAACTACAACTCTGGAGCTCAGGGTTCAAATGACTTCTTGGCCCGCTCAATCATCTTGGGTAAGTCACACTCTCGCATCCTCAGAAGATGGCCATGGCAAACCCCCTCTGAACAGATTTTGCCAAGAAAAACCCATCTTAGGGTCACCATAAGTCAGAAGCTACTTGAAGGTACACAATAACAGCATCTCATGGTACAGAATAAAAGATGAAACCCAATAAAGACATTTACTGAAAAATGATTAGAATTAATAGTTTTTGTGGGTTTTTCTGGTGATGTGGCCATGTTCTAGAAGAGTTTATTCTTGACATTTCGCCAGCATCTGTGGCTGGCATCTTCAGAGAATCTTTCTCTAAAGATGCCAGCCACAGATGCTGGCGAAACGTCAGGAATAAACTCTTCTAGAACATGGTCACATAGTCTGAAAAACCCACAAAAACTTTGGATGCTGGCCATGAAAGCCTTCGACTTCAGATTAGAATTAAGTTAACAGAAGTATTTTGCACATTCTTAGCACACAACCTCAACAACAAAATAAGTATAAAAAGGTAACAATAAGGCAACTATAAACAATGCATCTATACTTGCATAGATTTATACAATTTGAACTCTGCCCTCAGATCTCACAATGAAGGACTGAATAGAAATATTTGAATAATTAAAAATAAGTAAAATTAATAAAATGCTTACTCATTATCAAGAAACTAATTTGTTACCAAACTAATTTGCTCAAAGCAATTTATGAGGGAACTTGATTAACTATGGACCAAAACATTGCCAGGAATTGGATTAAATGGGAATATTTATCTGATAAGATTAGTTTCAGAGGTGTTCTAGCTATCATTCATCAGCTTAGGAACCTGGGTATTTCTTATTGGTGTTTGATGAGCAAAATGTGATGAACTTGGGGATTTCTATTTCTAACAGCTAGAAAAGCATGCCTCTGAGAAGGCTCAGTTGTTATGGATTCTTATGATCTTAAAGCTAAACAAAGCAGTTTTTAAAAAATGCTATCATGCAGCATGTTTTTCCAAAGCTGACAATATTACATCACAGTAGAATTTTCATTAACCTTTAATAACATGTCTGAAATGTTGTGCTACATCTCAAAATGGAGTCATAGGAGGAGAGGAAACTGCCGCAGACTGAGCCAAGCCATTGCTCCTCCTAGATCAATCTTGTTTATATTGACTGCCAGTGGGTGCAAGCAAACCTGTAGGGTCCAGAGACTGGACCTGGGAACCTCTGTATGAAGAGCTTATGCCCTCCTCTCGAGTGACTGCTCTTTCTCACGATGATATTTTTTGTTAGAAAGGAGAGATGTATAAAGAACAAGAGAGGTTTAAAGAGGCCATTGGGTGATTATCAGGAACCTTAGCTTGCTACTGACCTATGTCTCCTTTTCCTATCTTTTTGGTAAGTATAGAGTAGGGCAGTGATGAACACTCTTTACTATTTCCTAAAGATACAGGATTTGGGGGTTTCTCAATGCCACGTCAATTATTTATGAGCTCTGAAATTTGGCACCTGCTCCACTGAGATGTGAGAATTTGCAGACACTTAATTTGCAAACGAAGCAGTGGGGCAATCCCTTCAATGAGACATTTGATGTTCAGGACATTGTTGGTTGTTTTGCTTAAGTGATAAAAGTAACAGTGCTTCAGACATTCATTTTAATTTTGTGAGTCTCAGTCAAGGGGGAAAGAGAATTCCATTGTAAAGATCAACACAGGCACTGCCATTAATTATTAGATACTATGAATGGAGTTTTAAGAGTCACACCACTAATTACAAGAGGAATTAGGCAGGGAAAGCCAGGTGAGTGTTTTATAGCACTCATTCTTCAGGAATTTATCTTGAATGGTTTGTCTGTCTGTGAGTGGTGACCAAGTTGAAATATCTCATTCTCCACAGAGGGAAAATATGAATAAAAACATTTCCTGCCCCCTTTTCAGGGATGAGAAGAGTAAAGACATAAATTTACATCATTAGGATAGAGTCACCATGCCAGGCATGTGAAGTGGTTTCATCACAGTATGACTTACCCCACTTCCTTCTTTATCTGATAGACAATGAAATGTAGGGGAAGTGGAATACATATCACAGATCTCATATGTTTCAGCTGTCTCATGACCAAATCTGATGCTTATGAGGCAGGCAGATACAATTAACTCAGTCTCCTAGGCTTTTTTTTTTTTAAAAAAGTTTGATCTGAGATATTCTCTGATTTCTTTCTTTACACTGGATTCTCAGTTACCTTTTCGTTCCCCAAGTGGGTAGCAAAAGAGGACAAAGTGGGCAGGGAACTTACTGCTAGCTGCACCTTTTCTCCCTGAAGTCTTGGCAGCCCTATTTTTAGCTTCCCAGGAGTTCCAAGGGTGAAAGGCTGAATACATTGCCCTTGCTCTTGATTGAGCTATATCAGTGTTGTGTCACCTTGCATGGTTATTAAGCCAACCAGAGTGACGGCAGTGTCTGCTGCCCTTGTTCTGTGAGTTCCTGGGATGAATTCCTGGGAGGAAAAAAATTGTTTCTACCTACTGTTAAGATTCCAGGGCTGTGAAATGTGTGGTATTGAAACAAACAGGTCTTAGAAGAAGGATAGTTTTAGATAACCTTTGTCCCTCTCCCCCAGCAAAGAAGGCAGAAAAAAAAATTCCCTCCCTTCCAAAAATCTTTGGCTCAGCCTCGGTGAAAAGCAGGTCTAATAGAAGATCTAGTCTTGAGCATCATAAGGCTTTTATATCATTCCTGTCTAACTTTTTCAATTATAATTATACTCCATGATTTATTATTTTGTGAAAATATTTGTGCGTATCTATGTGGCGTGTGCCTTCAAGTCGTTTTCGACTTTTGGCAACCCTCTCAGAGGGTTTTCTGGGCAAGTTCCTTCAGAGGGGTTTTCCATTGCCATCCTCTAGGGCTGAGAGAGTGTGACTTGCTCAAGTTACCCAGTGGGTTTTCATGGCCAAGCCAGGATTTGAACCTCGTTTTTCAGGATTGTAGTTCAACACCCAAACCACTGCACCACACTGATGTCCCACATTATATCACAGGCTTACAGGGTAGTCTACAAATAAAATCAGCCAGAGATCATAGAATCATAGAGTTGGAAGAGACCACAAGGGCCATCCAATCCAACTCCCTGCCATGCAGGAACTCTCCATCAAAGCATCTCTGACAGATGGCCATCCAGCCTCTGCTTAAAGACCTCTAAGGAAGGAGATTCCACCACAGTCCGAGGGAGTGTGTTCCATTGTCAAACAGCCCTTACTGTCAGGAAGTTCCTCCTAATATTGAGGTGGAATCTCTTTTCCTAGAGTTTGCATCCATTATTCCGGGTCCTGTTCTCTGGAGCAGCAGAAAACAAGTATTGAAACAGGGCTATCATATCACCTCTAAACCTTCTCTTCTCTAGGCTAAACATTCCCAGTTCCCTAAGGTGTTCCTCATAGGGCATAGTTTTCAGACCCTTCACCATTTTAGTCGCCCTCCTTTGGACCTGCTCCAGTTTCTCCACATCCTTTTTGAATTGTGGTGCCCAGAACTGGACACAGTATTCCAGGTGGGGCCTGACCAAAGGAGAATAGAGTGGCACTATTACTTCCCTTGATCGAGACACTATACTTCTATTGATGCAACCTAAAATTGCATTGGCCTTTTTAGCTGCTGCATCGCACTGTTGACTCATGTTCAACTTGTGGTCTACTTGGACTCCTAGATCCTTTTCACATGTGGTCTCATTCAGCCATGTGTCTCCCATCCTATATTTGTGCATGATTTAAAACAATTTATAATTTTAAAGCCATGTGGAATAATTTAAATAGTCTAAAAGAATATTTGGTAATTTAATAGTTTGAAACAGATAAAATGAGGGAACATCATTAAGCTCCCAACGCTTTAATGAAAAGCCATGTAACTGGAATAAATCCAATGTCTTTGCCATTCAGGTCTCCAAACGGAGAGCATTCCACATACATGGTGCCACATTAGGAAAAGTCCTTTCTCACATCATCAAACAGTGTATTGCTCCCATTGCTGTGACACAAGAGAGGTCTCCTTTAGCAGACCACAATTCTTGGGCAGGCATATATAGGGATAGGCTCTCATTCAAGTGTCCCAGGCTTTAACTGTCCCTATTAGCACCTTGAATTCATGTCTGAAGCATATTGGCAGCCATTGCAATTACTTTAACACCAGCATGCCCTGTGTCTTTTATAAGACGTTTCCACCATGGGTTTAGCTAACTGTGGCTTGTAAGGCATCTTCAGTAGTAGCCCTCTGTAGAGTGCATTGAAGTAGTCTGATCGAGAGGCTACCAATGCATGAACTACTATGACCAGATTATGTTTGTCAGACCAGTTACCTTTCCCCAGACTCTGAACCACAGAGTCCACCTGGGCCTCTAGAGACAGAGATGGATCTAGGAGTACTCCCAGGCTGTGAACCTGCTCATTTAACAGCAAGGGCAAACTGATTGTCCAGTTCCTGAACCTAGGAACCACCAATCCACAAAGTCTTTGTCTTTCAAGATGCTGTTTCAGTTTATGTGCCCTCATCTAGCCTATTGCAGCATCCAGCCCCTTGACCACCTTCTGCAGAGCCTGACCGATAACAATAAATAGGATGATCTGGGGTGAAACCCTGAATGGGAGGGAGTAAAGGAGCCCTTCCTTCTCACTGTTCCACTCTTACAGTATATGTGTGCATCCTTCTCCGGATCCTTTTCATTATTAAAAAAATATTGGGAGACTATTAAACCCATGTGGCCATATTATAATATACGTTGGAACTGAAGACTGAAAGTCTGCTATTTTAGAAGAGGAAGAGATCATTACTCTACAGCAGCCTTTCCTGTCCTGCTACTTTCTATATGTATTGGTCTCCAACTCTGACCACGCAATCAGCAGGAGATGATGGGAGCTGTAGTCCAACACATCTGGAGGGTACCACCTTGGGGAAATACTACTACTTTTCTCAATGGCCACACTATTCAGCATGATGAAGTGACCTAGCTCAGTTGGCACCATGAAAGATGGATAAGGATAGATGAAGGTAGCAAATGCCTGAGTTTTTGTTTTTGTTTTTTAATGTTGGCTCTACCTTAGTCAGGGCAAAATTTGGGTTCCACTTAGGCAGATGAAAGTTCTGAGAAAGTTGAGCAATTTCACAAGTTGAGGTGGTTAATTAATTACATTTTTATCCTGTCATGTTTCTTATATGGTAACTGTAGTCACCTTTCAGAGACATAGCCATATTAGCCTGGAATATACAAAGTATACAAAGGGACCTTGTAGCACCTTTGAGACGAACTGTACAAAAGAGGTTGTAACCTTAGCTTTCACAGACTTGGAGCCTTATCATATTATTAAACAAACCTGGCAAGCAAATGAAGACATGTGTTTTTCTTTCTCTCTTCTTTCTCCTTCTGTGTGATGCTGTTCTCCTTCGGTTGTAAAATGGTGGGAGAGGATTGTGAAAGTGTCCCATTTTCCAAGCTGAAATAATCCGTTCAGCAAACATGACACTTTTACAATGCTCTCCCATGCTTTTACAACCTGAAGGGAACAAGAATCATGCAGAGGGAGGCTAAAAATGGGTCTTTTTATTTGCTTGCTGGGTTTGTTTAATAAAGCAGTAAAGCTCTTAGATTATTTTCACAGATACATGTAGCAAAGTACTGTAGTGCCCAGGAAAGACATTTATAATCAGACTGAATGAATAGCCGTAGAAGTGCAAAACTTGTGGTTATGGTGGTAAGTGGCAAGTTAAGTCATTACCAAGTAGTTCATGTAATTTTGAACACAAGCAGTGTTCACATCAACCTGAAACAGGTCAGGTAAATGGTTTTAGTATCAGAATGCTTATTACAAGTGGAACAGTACAGTATGCCTTTTCTTCCATCCCACCATAAATTTGTTTGCTTATTTAATGATTAAACATTTATTAAAAATTAATTCATTAATTTATATCCCGTCTTCTTGCATGGGACTGAAGGTGGCTTACATCCAATTAAAGCATCGTGCAGCTAAAAAACTGCTAGTGTGGAAATGGGGAAAATCAATTAAACAAGCAATTCTGTTAAAGACACAACATTAAAACAGATTGAAACACATTTAAATAATAATAAAAAGCTAAAAGTATCGCCCATTAAAAACACCTTCTGCCACATTCATTTGAGCCAAAAAGTTCTTTGTTTTCAGCTGAAAGAGAGAGGAGATAGGAACAAACAAACCTCCCCTCCAGTGGAAAGGAATGCCACAGCCTGGGAATAGCCACATGAACTCTGTTTTGCTTTGGGCAGTAAAAAAGGGGTGAAGCAGAAAGGCGAAATGGAGTGCTCTGTGGCTGCTCTGGCTGCGATTGCTCTGGGACCATGGTGACCAGATGGCCCTCTCTCAAAGTGGGCTGCCTGCACTGGTATCCATTTGCTGCCAGCAGGGGTGTTTTTTTCCTGCTCCTTTTCCAGCTGGCTTTGGGATGCCTTAGGTGGCTTTGGTGCAGATTCTGTTCCATTCAGGGGCATGCGTCATCTAAATACCACACCCCCGAAGTGGAGGAAAGTCACTTTATGTGGCCCATTTGCTTTGGCCAAAGACTATATTTTGACGTGGTGAATGTGCATAATTAACATTTTCTTGTTTGCTTCAGTTGCAGATGTTCAGCCCCTCGGAAGCCCAGCATTGAAACCGTGAACTATTGGCAAAGCAACAACATCAGTTTCTTAACAGTCCCATGGGCTAATCTCACAGTTTCTGTAAGTGTAGACTGCAGTCTGCCTGTTGGAGACTGAAAGATGCCTTTAGCAAAGTATCATTCACTAATTAGAGCAGCATTTTCTAAAACACTTTATAGCCTAACATGTTTAAATTTGTGTGGACTTTTATTATTTGAAGGACTCTATACCCCTATGTGAGTCTCTAAGATCCTCAGTAGAGGCCCTTCTCTCTGTCCCACAGAAAAACAAACACATAATCTTAGCTGTGATATTAATAGTAGTTAGGTGGTATTGTGATGAAAACCCTTTGTCCTGTCCAGGTTCTGTGAAGATGATGGTCAATTTATCTATTTTTCACTTAAGTAGAAGTTTCCCCTCATCCACTGCACCTCATGTGTGCTTATAAATACTTACCATCTGAGGCGATACTCCATGTATCTCATGAGATGGGTACATGAAAATAAAACTTGTTAGGCTGCATCTGATGGTCTGAAGCCCTCAAAATCTTATGCCTAGACAAGTAAACGCCTCAAAATCGACAGAAGCATCTCTTCCCTGTATCAGTCTGTGGCTTAAGATCATCATGGAGGCTCTTCTCCAATTACCTCTAGCCCACTATGCATCAGCAATTCAAAGACATAGCTATGTTAGTCTGGAAAATCAGTATGCACCAGCAAGGGAGGGAGCTTTCTCAGTTACAGAGTAAAATATGTTTCCTGTTGAGGTGTGACTGGTGCCTGCATTATTATTTCAGTGCAAGATTATTTACTAAGGCCTTGCAGGATTAGATGACTCTGTCTCTTCTATTATCCTTGTGTCTTTTATGCCTTTTTATGTCTTAATGTTATACTAAAGTTTTTCATATTTAATGTTTTAAAACTACAGTCCTTTAAAGTCTATAAAGATCCACTTGTCTTGTCTTTTTGAAGAGCATTTGCTTTAATAGCTGGGATCCATGTACATTAGTGTACTTTACTATGTTTCCTTTCTGATTCTGTACCACTTCTGCCCTGTATTATTCTGATACTTTTTGTCTAGCATTTTCTGCATGCATATGTTTTCAAAAGATTTTAGGCTGATTATTCCTGGAAAAAAATGTTGAAGTTGCCCAATTCCACCCATGCCTTTGTAGGTTCATGGGTAATGAATGACAAATAATTTGTAGCCTGATCAGGGACCTTGTTTTTTTGTTCCATCTGCTATGTTTTTTCTTTATTACTAGACATCAATAGCCCTTATTGAGATTTTCACTGTAATCAATTCACTGTGACTGTTGCCACTGCTGCTCTTTTAATGCTCTGATTATACCTGTTTGAACAGGAATGTCAGGAGATGCATGGAGAGTTTACTGGCCCTACCTGTGCAACTGATGGCCCTTTTACTCCTGATGTTCTTTTCTGGTCCTGTATCTTATTCTTCACTACCTTTATCCTGTCAAGCCGCCTGAAGAAATTTAAGACTAGTAGTTATTTCCCAACCAGAGTAAGTAGCTGCTGGTGGTAAACACAGTGATTTTAAAGCCTAACAGTCTGTTCTGCATAACAATGACAGTCTTGAGTGATTTTTAGTGTAATGCTTAATTATCACATTTGGCAGCCTGGAAGGAATCCCTTCTCAACAATATTCTGTTGTTCAAACTAGTTTTCTTGGGATCTGATAAAGTAGGCTGAAATCTAGGAAAGCTTATACCAAATAAGGTTTATTAGGCTGACATCCTGTTCAGCAGATACAGTACGGCTCTTGACTTCCTGCAGATAGTGAAAATCATGGATAATAGTGAACCCTGTATTTCCAGAAAAATTTGATCATAGAATTCTGGAGGACCTCCAGATGCTTAGAGAGGCATTCTTGCTAGGCATCTGGAGATCCTCCAGTGTGACTATATAGTCAATTTATGTCAGAGATTGACCACAGAGTCATGCTGGAGGGCATGAGCTAAACAGAGCATTTTTGTGAACCCTGATCTCATGCAGCACTTAGCTTGATATCACAATATTGCCTGGACCTCTAAAAGTCCACTGATAGGCCACTGGATTGTGTAACTTGGCCTGCTCATACCACATTGTGGTCTGGATAATGTCTTGACGTTGAGTTGCTGACCTACTAGCCTGTTCTCCTTTCAGCCCCTGGAGAAAAGTGACAGTTCCCTCCGGTCCTCCTCTTCCTCTCTCTCTCCCTTCCTCCCTATCTGTAGAGAGAGGTTTATGTCCCACTTTTAGCTGCTAATGAATCAAATGTGTGTCAGGTGCCTTTTTAAAAAACTTGCAATGTGTGCATGGAGGTGGAGGGTGCATAGGGAGACACACAGGCAACATTTTTGTAGCCAGTTAAGACATGACTTGTCTCAGGTCTGTCTAATTTTGCTGCTTTTCTGGCTTGTTGTCCTTTTCAGCCCCTGTCCTAGCCATATGAACTCTGGTTGTCCACTGAGATAGCAGAATGGCATCCCCCAAGTGCCTGACATTCAGCATATACCCTGATGAGCCCATTTCTGCTTTCTTTCATTAGGTACGTTCCATGGTAGGCGACTTTGCTATTTTCATTACCATCGTTATCATGGTGTTGATTGACTACTTAATTGGAATCCCATCACCGAAGCTAAAAGTTCCCAGCTCCTTTCAGGTAGGTATGACTTTTTGGAAATGGCACAGCTGATATGTATGCGATCAGTCTCAGGTGAATGCAGGAAGTCCTTAGCACAGCTAGTTCTTGGGCATGGAAAACAAACTATATTTAATTGTTTGGATCAGATGGGAAAAAGGGACAGTACCATGATATTTCTTTGCTTTTGTTTTTTGGCTGGGTACAGATTATAGGGATCAGCAAAGAAAATACAGGAGTTCATGGCTGGAAAAAAGCAGCAGGGTATATAAAAACAAGGCATGAATTAGGGAGATTAAAAAACAACAACAACAGCTCAAAAACTTGAATTTGAGGAAGCCTGTATCTAAATAGCAGATATTATCTTTGGAAATTTTCACACAAGGGCTAGTTACACTTTAATAACTCTGTTTTAACGTTATTTAGTAAGAATGGATCAATGGCAAAATTGCAATACTTTCTTTCACACAGTGTTGTAATAACAGGACATTAATGAATGATAAAATAGCACTTTTACATTCCACACGTCAAAAGAAGGGGTTGT
This sequence comes from Urosaurus nigricauda, assembly GCA_034509955.1. Taxonomy (NCBI): domain Eukaryota; kingdom Metazoa; phylum Chordata; class Lepidosauria; order Squamata; family Phrynosomatidae; genus Urosaurus; species Urosaurus nigricauda. The sequence continues at coordinate 163,698,514 of JAOEGL010000002.1, forward strand.
GATCAGAAAGAAAAAAAAATGGGTAATCTTTCACTTCTAAGGAACTCTCCTGTGACTCACAAGTGTGACACAGGAAGTGTGACACACTGGGAGACTGGGGGATTCAGTTTATTTCTGAAAGGTTTAATGACGGATTCTCAATAGTGCTATTGAAACGTGATTGTCTTTCACACATTTGCGATAGCACTGATGAAGTGCTACTGGCAGGCCATTAGCATCTTTTTGTCATTAATGAGAAGTTGCACTAGCACAACGCTTTGATGACAGGACAAGTATAGTATGTGCACAATGCCATGTGAAAATCTTCCTGCTACTGTGCAAACATGGAGAGAGCATAGCACTTTTCTCCCGTTTCTTATCTCCATGTAATAATCTCCTTTGTTAACAGAGCAGGGCAAAAGGAACTCAGGTAATCAGTAAAAGCTACTGGCAACCCCATCATTAAGGCAGCCTGTTATCTGAATGCTTGAAAGCTGTTTTCACATGGTAGTGTCCTTTTCTTTTACTTCCTGGAGAAAAATATCCCAAGCGTTCACACTCAAAGTACTAAGTTTATTTTTCTCCTCCAGAAACACTTTGCTTTGTGAAAGCTAAATTCCTTTTTTGAAATTATCAGTAATGATTTGCTCTACGCCATGTGCCTGAAAGTCAAGTTCAAAAATCTATGATTTGGGGAGCCACAACTTCACTGCCCAGGAGGCTATGGCTGCCAGAAATGGGATTCCTCCCTGTAGCAGAGAATGCTGTAGATAAAAACTACAGCAGTGGTTCTCAGCCTTGGGGCTTCCAGATGTTTTGGACTTCAGATTCCTTGATCATTGGCCATATTGGGGCTTTGGGGAGTTAAATTCCAAAATATCCAAAGAACCAAAAACCGAGAATGACCATTCTAGAGTACTCGGTTAGTCTCAACTGAATGTACATAGTCCCTTGTAGAAAAATCAGCATTGACTGTCTAGGAAGGACTTGCTGATTGTATGAACTGTTCAAAAGTGGGACATGCTGCCTTGAAGAGTGGTGGAGTCTCTCCAAACAGAGGCTGGATAGCCATATGAGGGAAGTGCTTTGATTGTGTATTCCTGCATGGCAGAATGAGGTTGGACTGGATGGCTCTTGAGGTGTCTTCTGACTCTGATTTTATGATTCTATGGTTTCTCATCAGCACCAGCCTTCTTACTGAAGAAACTCAGAGTTTTTGAGGATTTACCAGAGCTTCAAAAATATTGTCAATGATTCTGAGTATCTTGCTGCTGTAGAACAGCAGGAATCCTAACAAGAAGAGCTGCTTAATAATCCAAAGAATATAGCATAAAGACCCTATTGCTGTCCAGTGGTGGCTAGAGACTTCTATGCAGTGGAACAGTGAATCATCCCCAGTTTCAGTCTAGATTTTAAAGGAGTTCTACAAGGTACCAAATTCTGTTCCTAAATTAGGGCAGTACCCTGGACAGCTTCTTGAAAGTTAGTCCAAACTTGGAATGGATCAACCACACCATTCACGTAGGAGCCACAAGAGTGCAACTAACACTGCCCTCTGTTTCCTGTTTTATAAACTTATTGCAGTATTGCATCAAGGAAACTGGTTGCTGCATTGACATTTGGGGATGAAGCTATTACATTGATCTGTTGCTAGGATACATGTACCTCAGTGGTATTTAAATGTTTTATCTTTGGGACCCCCCTTTACAACTACATAAACACTTTGTGTGTATTTTCATTTGTACATTCATGCAAAATTTACACATAAAATAGTTTGGTAAGAAGAGAAGGGACCAGAGTCTCCAGGTCTCATGCCCCCCTTGAGCAGCTCTCACACCCCCTCTGGGTTCCTGCCTTAGTGTTTGAGAACCACTGATTTACCTGATCAGAGAATGCTATAATCTGTAGAGTCCTTGGGATTGCAACCAAGAGTTTTGAAAACCCAGTATTTTCCACTCCAGGATGGAATGTGAAGGGCAAAGTTTTTATATCTCATGTAGTAGCATTCCTAGAATCTTCCCAGGTGATCAAGAGGACTTGCATCTGAGACTGGATGATACCTAAACAACACTGCATAGTACATTGTTATGTCTGTGTATTTTTCTGCAGCCAACAAGTGATGACCGTGGTTGGCTCATTAGTCCCATAGGGCCCAACCCCTGGTGGACAGTAGTAGCAGCTATCATCCCAGCTTTGCTCTGTACCATACTGATATTTATGGACCAGCAAATAACAGCAGTTATTGTGAACAGGAAAGAGCATAAACTTAAGGTAATGGCAAATTATGGCCAGAATAGACTGTAGTGCTTTTATTTCTTTAACTATCTGTGAGAAGAAAAATCATGTGGTATTAAAAGCTTCAGATTAAAGACAATAGCTTGGATCCAAACTAAATTGTCATTTCATCTCATTGAAATCAATGGGACAAGCTAGTAGTGACTAATTCATTTCCCATTGATTTCAGTTGCCTAAAGTTCAGCTAAAGCAGCAATTCTGTACCAATTTACTTGGTGGGTAAGTCCTTCTGAAGTCAATGGAACTCTAACTTTTGAATTAAATATGATAGGTTTGTGCAGTAAAGCTACATAAAACCAGTTTCTTTCAGGCACAGGAACATTTTATATACATGTGTGGAGGGGTGGTGGGATTCAGTAACAGCTTGAAGTTCTGCACATCCAAGTACTTCATGGAGAATATACCCAGAATCTGCTTATGAAGAGGGAATTGTTCCCATTTCCTGGTTAATATACATCAGTGATTTACAAAATATTAACAACTTTTCTCACCCTTAGTGAGATAGAGGTGTCAGTCCATTGAGATATCATGTTGAAAAAGTTTGTCAACTGCTCTGAATTTTTCTTCCTTTAGTGAGAATGAAAATACCATTTCCCCACATTTTTGTGGGTTTTGCACAAACAAGGAAACAAGATTATATTTTACACAAATAAAAAACATTGCTTTGTGCACATAGTGTTTTCTATTCAAAACCAGTTGGCTTGTGCACATGAAATTTTCACAAAAAAGTATTGGGGAGTAAACAATCATTTTCCCATATGCCTAAGAACTGTTGTTTCACATGGACAAAACTTTTGAAAATGTTTTAGTCTCATGTTTAAGAATAAGTGGACAAAGATTTACAACCCTAATAAACATACTGTCATGCATATCTTGACCACATTGTATACACTTACCGGTAATATTCTTCAATAAATATGTGCTTGGTTTCTGTCTCCCATTCCACTTGCAGTGTTTAGGCATTATGCTCCTGAAATCCCATTATCACTAACATATATGTATATACAATGTTCCATTTACAGAAGATATTACAATACAAATTTACTAATAAATTTCTGTCTCAGTACTAAGGAATTCTTTAATTTGTAGTTTGTTGTGGAACCAGAGTTCTCAGACAGAGAAGGCTAAATATCTCACAAACCTACAAGTCCCAGAATTACATAGCATTGAGTCATGGCACATAAAATTGAATCAAACTATTTCAGAAGTGCCATTTAGACCTGTGTCTGTACTAGCTATTTCAGAGATATGTCTCAGAGATGCAGCTGAATGGCTGAGAAAAGCTAATACACCTTTCAATCTCCTTAATTAGAACTAACGTTCTGGATTTTATTGTGTGGTCTGCATCCTTAAATGGAGTAAACCCCTTTGAATGTACTAGGGTTTACTCACAGTAAACATATATAGGATCCCTCTTGAAATGACAATCTGAAGACCTTACCGTTCCTTACTTCCCATTTCCAACTTAAGGCAAACCCACCAACTCCATAAATTGCTTGACAAGCAGGTGTGACTATCTTTGATTGTGGGTAACAGCATGAAATTGCTTGTGCCAGTTGCTGTCCCTAAATCTGCATAAAGTTTCATCATTCCTCATTGTTTTCTGCTGCTTTTGGTATGTACATATTGCAAAAAGGTAAAGATCACTGCAGAAAAAAAGCAGATTCAAAAGACAAAGGGAGACAAAAGGAGCAGAAAATAGAAAGAAAAAGAAAGGAACATTGGTGCAGATATACTTTCATTGTTAGTGCAGATATACTTTTCATTGTTTGATTTTTTTTTTTAAGAAGCCAGGTTATGACTCATCAGAGGAATGAATCTCAGTGACCCAGCATTGGGAGTGCTTCAGATTCAGTCCTTAGTGTCCCTAGGAGGAGCTGAAAAATACTCTTGCCTCCTTTCCCTAGAGAAAGAAAGCCACTCGGTGTAGCCATTACTGAGCTAGTAGCCTGCCTCAGTGTTATGCAGCTTCCTTTTGTTCTGGAGCTTAATTGAGTGTATTCTCTTTGTTCCTGTGGTTAACATTTCCTCCACTACAGTTGTTCAAAAAGCTGTACTGCAAATATTTTTAAAAATAATGTTTAAAAACATGTTGAAAACCATAATCAAAATAGGTTAACAAAGCAGCAAAAAAGCAAAGATCTAATAAAAAGTATAATCGTCATCGTCATCTTCATCATCATCAACCAGCAAATGGCTTCAAAAATAGAATTGTTTTTAACTGTTAGAGAAAGCTGTATGGTGTTTTTGGGCATGTGCATGTGCAATCATAAACAGATCTCCTTTGAAAGGGAGTTCACAGCTGAAAAGGTCCTATTCTTTGTACCACAGTTCTTCATGCTGAGAAGGAAGGCAGGGAAAAGCAAAGCCTTTATAGCAGATCTCTGAAGTAGAGATGCTTTCTGACAAAAGGGTTGGATAGTTTTACTTCTCCCTACCATCATTCAGGGATCTACAGTATATGATCTAAAGTTTTCAGAGGAAAAACTGCAGACGGGTGCTGTACCTTTGATGGCTATGTAGAAGATTGCACTTCAGTGCTTGTTACCTGGTTGAGTGACAAGAAGCACCAATGGAAACTCTACAGGAGCCATTTCCAGTTTTCAATCTGGCAACTCTAATAGGTTCTAATCTCTGATGTTTATTATTCAAGTTTTTGTTTGAAGCATGGAGGCCAATGACTTTTTGTCTAAAACTAGTTAGCGTTTGTGTAAAAATAGGTTTCCAGTTGATCGGTGCTAATGAATTATTGTCTCCACAGAAAGGGTGTGGCTACCACTTGGACCTTCTCATGGTGGGCCTCATGCTTGGTGTCTGTTCAGTCATTGGGCTGCCTTGGTTTGTTGCTGCCACTGTCCTTTCCATCAGTCACGTGAACAGTCTCAAAGTGGAGTCAACTGTGGCAGCTCCTGGGGAACAACCAAAATTCCTGGGCATACGTGAACAGAGAGCTACTGGACTGATGATCTTTGTATTAATGGGCCTTTCAGTTTTCATCACCAGTGTATTACAGGTAAAAACAGAGAGGAACATCCAAGAGCATTTAAAGACCATGACTTGGTCTTTTTCTTTCTTTTTTGCATATGTTCATAAGTAGGTGGGATGGCATTAAGCTGAGAGACCAGCCTTGGTAATATGTATCTGTTCACAAAATGCAGTAATGGGTAGTATTTGCAAAAAGGTGTTGGAGGCCACAGTTCAACAGTGCTTGAGGAAAAACTGTGGCCTTTCAAAATAATTATACCAGTGGGTCTTATTCTCTTCATACAGTGTTTTCCAAACTATTAATATTTGGCATACATCCTCCTCACTGTTAAGCTTGGAGCTGGATGTCCTTCTTATATTCTCAGACATTTATGTATTTTCCTAGTCACTTCCCAGAGCACTGGGCAGGTAATCTTTTTGCAGATGCATGATAGCCCAGCTATATTTGCTCAATTCCTCATTCTGTCATTTTCCTGCTAAGTAGGGTCCTAGGCAGTGCTGAAAACAAGAGTGCGAGAGGATCAAGTCTTATTTTGAAATTAGAAAGCTAGTAGACCCAGATGAAGATGCATCTAAATGAACCACAACAAAGGAGAAGGACTTAGACTTGTGAACCAGACTCCATAGTACATATAAAGAAAAATATGTAAAGACTGATAATAGATGGCTGAAGAATCAAATAATCATCACTAAAAAAGACAATCGCCAATAAAGACAAGACACATACTAAATACTCCAGCATTTGTAGATAATAGTAGTAGTAGTAGTAGTAATAATAATAATAATAATAATATAATTATATCCCGCCTCTTCCATTTTGGGGGATCGAGGCGGGTAACAATAAGATATAAACAATACAAAAAATGATAAAACAGCAAACCTCAAACATGGTTTACTGAATATGAATAGTGATGTAAACAGTCCAAGTGATAACCCTGGGTTTTGATACCATTTTGAAACATCATGGATGGAACAGATATGCTAAAAAAGTTTAATTTCAGTTACCTTCTGATAATCCAGTTGAAGAGCATTTCTACAGACTGATAACTTCTCTGAGACAAATACTCCTAGAACAATAAACCAATATATGATTTTGTTTAGGCCAGACTAGTTTGAGCTTGTAGCTCATTAATCAACATTATTTGTAGCCATTACTCACCCATATGCTAATAAGCTTGAATTAGTCCTTTCACTCTTTGAAATAATTATAAGTTAGATGAATTCAGAGCTGAAATGAGATTTCTCATTCTCATTTTCAGTCTCATTTCTTCTATGATCCCATTTAAGCCAGGATTAAATGGAACAGCCTCATTCAAGGTATTAACAACTTTATATCTTCTGCTGCTTTTGCAAAACCTTAATCAGTTCACCTTTATTATAATTTCAAATTCAAAATTCAAATGACAAAGGGGATATGAAGGAAAGCACTACTTCACGTGTAGGGATACAACAGCAGAGATACAGTTCCCGACCTTTTATGTACTTGATCAAAATTCTTCCTAGGAACAATTACTTTGATTTAATTAAACCTCAAAAGTTATTGAATTCCTTAGGACTTAAGAGGACAGAAATAAGAAAGTTAAGAATAGGAAAGAAAGCCAGCCTTCCCCCCCCCCCCCCCCTTCATAAGTTGTGCTTCCCTTTGGATATCTTTATGACCAACACCCTCCAGATGTTATTGCATTAGCTGGTCTGGATAAAACAAATAAATTTGTTTTTATAGGCTTTTTCTTCAGGCTGCTTTGTGTATTCCTATAATGCACAACCTGTTCCTGGTTCTTCAGGCTTTCTACAAGTGCCTTTGTGTTTTAATGTTTTATGAAGAGGTGATTTTAAAAATTATATTTTAAAAATTGCCTCCCATTGTAAGTGGGCTGTAGTCCATGGAAGCTCATGTCACATTTGAGCTGGCCCAAAACAGCTTGCTACTTGAGGCAAAGGAGATAGTGCCTCTCCCCCCACTGTGTGTGCAAAACTAAGCTGAATTGGTAGGTGGATCTTCATTCAGTACTGATCATCTGACAGAGCTGTTCTCTGTGTCTGAAAGGAGCAGATTAGTTTAGGGCACACTGTTTGGCAAACACTTTTCTGTGCTGAGAAGCACATTCCTCTCCATTTTCAATTTTGTGTGAATAATCTAGAAGACTGAAAAACACCCCAACTTATGACATTGATCCATGTGGGCTCCCTGCAACCACAACATGTGTTGGGTAGTACACATTAATCCTGAGAGAGTGTGACCAGCCCAAGGTCATCCAGTGAGTTTCCATGACCAAGTAGGGATCTGAATTCTGGTCTCCCATAATCCTAGGCAAACACTCAGACCACTACACCAGGCTGGATATGTTCACATTAGACAGAAGATTAAGAAAGAAAAACAGCAAATATGTACAAGTAAACCACCACATTATTCAAAGGCCCTTTCCTCTATGACCAATCACTCCTCAAAGACTTTCTGAAACAAACAAGTCCTTACTTGCTTATGGAAGGGTAACAAGGAGGAAGCCAGTTTAGGTTCTTTAGGAAGGGAGTTCCAGAGCCTGGAAACAACTCCTTATGTGACCAAATCGAAAAGGTGGGGGTAACATTTAAATCAGTCTTAATTCATCATATTACCAAAATTAAAAACTTCCTGTCTCTTGACTTGTTTATGCTTTCTCTTTTTAGTTTATACCTATGCCTGTTCTCTATGGAGTGTTCCTGTACATGGGCGTTTCTTCCCTGAGAGGAATTCAGGTATGTGTTTTATGGATTGTGGTGCAGATTTTGCCAGAAGTAGATCAAAATAAATTAGGTTTGCTACTTATGTTCAGCTGCAAAGCCTAAACAAAGTGCACTAAAGTGTGGGTACTGCAAAGTGCCCAGTACTTTAGGACCAATGTCCTGAGATTCTCCAGTACTATACTAGAGACTACTGTGGTTAGCTTTCTTAGGTACAGTGTTGGAGCCTTATTGCATGAGAAAAGAAAGCTGAAATAGAGTGGGAGAGTAGTGGCTTTCCCCATGCCATCGTATCACTTCCAATCCATTTTCAAGGGAGACAGTTGTAACAGCATGTTTTAAGTCACATGGGAAAAGTCTGTTCACCAAAAAGCATGCTTTTACGACCGTTTCCCTCACAACACAAAGAGTTGATGTGTAAAACTTGGGACATTTTTCATGTTTCTTTAATGGTTGTGCAGAGCAGGCAATTTCAGTAGGTGTTCCTTGCATGACAACCTTTGTTGTGTGCCTTCAAGTCATTTTCCATGTTATGACGTTAAGGAGAATGTGTCACAGGGTATTCTTGACAAGGTTTTTGCAGTTTGGGTTTGCCCTTGCCTTCCTATAAGACAGGGAGTGTGATTTTCCCAAGGTCACCCAGCAAGTTTCTGTGGCTTAGCAGAGATTCAGACCTGGGTCTCCAAGAGTCCTGGAGCATTACCACACAAGCCCCACTCTCTCAGAAATTGCATCAGTTTTTTTAAAAATGCAAACATACTGCTTTCGGTATAGCCATCACCGCATGTCTTCTCAATTGTGCAATTGGGGCTGTCCCTATAGCACTTTTTTCCTGGTTTTCCCTTAACACTGCCTCCCTGCCCCATACTATACCCATTATACCTTTTGATTATTTTAATTTTATTTTCCCCCATCTTTTTTCACACAGTTATGAACCTCCGCTACTGTGAGTTGGGTTTTTTTTTTTGTGTGAAAAGAAATACAAAAAAATTAAAGGGAATTACCACATGACTGTCAATCTTGCATTTGCTCTGCAAATGTTTTCCACCTAGGGACTTGCGCAGTTTTGAGGTGATCGATGGTTCTCCTCCATCACTGAAAAGGGACACAGTAGCTATGGCTCAGGGACAGAATAGCTGTGGATTGGAGGCATTGTTGTATCATCAAAGCTACCTTTTTCCTGGTCTAATTGTAGTTTAAAAGTTTCATGTATTAATCTCCTTTGTCTGACATTCAAACCACTACATCAGCTTGCGTATGACAAGCTGCACCTGCTGAAATTCTCTCTTTCAAACAACCACTAAAGGTAGAGGAACTCGATCCAGTTTCAGTCCAGTAGATTGAAAGAGAGACAAGCTGTAGACTGATGGCTTATTCCAAAGTGAAAGGTTTCCCTTGTGAACAGAATAGCAGTTCTATGGACCATCCTCATTACACCCCCACAACCCGCTCATCTTGACTAGTGATGTGCCTAATACTAGGATGGAAAGAGTTGAGTTATGTCAGTCCCACTCAGCTTGCCCAGGCTAGGTCTGTTTTAAAAAATGGAGGAAATGGGGAAATGTGTATTTTCAGAACCTCGTATCAGCTAACATATCCAGGAGTAGTTGTGTTGGCCATGCAGCAAAATACAGTAAAATCCAAAATCCACAGAACTGATAATTTTAACTCCAAATACATCATGCAAGCTTTTGAAGCTTCACTGACTTTTTCACTTGAGCATTATAACGGTGGGAACTATAAATGTACCATGCAAAATGTAAAAAGATAATTTTTCTGTGTTGCATCTGAAAATGTCTGTAGACATTTCCTAACTGTTATAGAATGCCTCTTCTCTAATTTGTACCTTATTCAAAAAGCATGTTCTGTTCCCTTAACTATTCTTCCCAGTTCTTTGATCGCCTGAAACTCTTTGGAATGCCAGCCAAACACCAACCAGACTTTATCTACCTGCGGCATGTCCCCTTGAGAAAGGTGCACCTTTTCACAGCAATCCAGTTGACCTGCCTTGTCCTCCTCTGGGTTATCAAGGCCTCTCCCGCTGCTATTGTTTTTCCTATGATGGTAAGAAAACTTTATGTGGGACAGGTCATAGCTGTCATATAGACACATGTACATTTGCAGAGTATTTGCCATTTAACAGTGTCATCCTATAGATGTCTATCCAAATGTGGGACGTAGTCTCACTTATGTTGTAGAATTATTATCTTATGAACATTCTGCTCCAAATGGTTCTGTCGGCTTAATAAATAATAATAATAGTAGTAGTAGTAGTAGTAGTAGTATCAGAGTATCAGAGTTTGTAAAATTTGCTTTTTTGGACTACAGCTTTCACAGTCCCTCACTGGCCATGCTGGCTAGGGAATTCTCAGGATTTTAGTGCAAAAAAAATTAACATTGTCACGCTCTACACACTATATATAAGCCAAATGACAGAGTGGGTAACAAGCATAATAATTTAATATGTTGTGCCTGGAAGTCATATCAGAAAGTAACTCCCTCTGTTGCTATAGAGTTAATCATTCATTTTCTTCCTAGCCACCTTGGAAAAAGTGGTAGAGAAGTGGTAGATCTAGACTTAACCTTGTGCTTGACAACCACAGGTAACTTTCTTCTGTAAACCCCACCCAATTAATCCCAAGATGTCTAAATCTAGTTTTTGCTTTCCCTTCTCTCTCCATTTGCATGACCAGTGTTCCTGATGAACCTGTTCCTTCTTGCCTTTCCCTGTGGTTTTCAGTATTAGTACCATAGATAGATGGATCATTAGAGGTTAAACAAACCTATTCAGTCTCCTGGGAGAAGAGCGTAAAGAAAATGGCTATATTTTTCCTGTCTAGAGTGCCATATATCTCCATCACCTTCATTTTTGTATTGTGTCTGCTGGTTAATTCTCTCGTCACAGTGTACACTATTCTCATTCCCACCTTCTTCCCATTTTTCTTCCCATTGCAACAAGGTTTTGGCTTTAGTCTTTGTCCGGAAGGTCATGGACTTCTGCTTTTCAAAACGGGAACTCAGCTGGCTTGATGACCTCATGCCAGAGAGCAAGAAGAAAAGTCTGGATGATGAAAAAAAAGAGGCTGCTGAAGAAGAGGTGAATAAACATTTTCTATATTTATAGATTTATTTTTCAAAACTTGAGTGAAATGTTGCCTCCTGGTGGAGGGACAAAGAAAACACTATACAAACTGAAATGGTTTCAATAAAAATGAAATGTCAGGGCCTTAGATGGAAATTAAATCCCTAGCACTAGTCAGACAATATTTATTTAAATCATTTATGGTTATAATGTATAATAAAATTAATGGGTGCAAAATTAGCAAAATACAGTAATGCTTAATCCCCAGGTAAACCAGTCCGCAAAGGGGCAGCCAGGTTAGTCTGTTGCAGCATAAACAGTAACAGATCTTATGACACCTTAAAAACTAACAGATTTATTGTGATGCTGAATTTTATTTTTCGAGTGTGTGTGTGGGGGAGGGGTGTGTGAAAAAAAATATAGTAAGAACTGTTCCAGGAGCTGGAAAATAAATGCTATCACTGCGTTTTATTTGGCATCAAAATTATATCACACAACCATAATTTATATAGTGGATGCTAATATTATAATTATTAATTTAGGACCAGCTGGCTGTTGCCCATTCTCCAGATGTTCTGCTATGAATGTCAATGGCCTAAAGCAGTGGTTTCCAAACCCTGGCCCTCCCAAGTGTTTAGGACCGTCTCCCAAAAGCCCTAACCATCTGGGTCAATGATCAGGAATTTTGTGAGAGGAAATCCGAAACATTTGGAGGACAATTGGGAATCATCGATCTAAAGTATCTAAGGTGCAGTTTTATGTTAAGAGATGAGAGGTAAAGAGACACTGACTGACACCCTACATTACTCTCTGAAGAAACCTGTGCAAACTGTTAGAACTCCCCCCCCCCCCCCCAAATAGGGAGATGATGTTTAGAGCTGAATCTAAGGACACCAAGTCCTGTTGATAGAGGGCTGAAAGTCAGAGATGGGACCAAACACCTAGTGGTCTTCCAGCACTCAAAGCTATGACTAACCTGCCTGCCTTCAGTTGCACAAAGAAAATGTACCACTAAACTGCTTGAGTGGGAGATGGATACTCATCATGATTACAAAATTTGAAAATGAATATGGAGATTATCACATTAGCTTTGCTGCTGGGATAGACATGGGATGTAACTTTCTTAAGGCAGATCTTATCACGTTCAGTCATCACTAGGCAGTATGCAGCCCATATGCAACTTGAGCTTTCTCTCTCAGGGTTTTCCCATTCTTGAAAAGATGCGGGACAAGCCTGGAGAAGCCTGGGATGCATACGGGTTGGATTCTGCCCGGCGATAGGTGAATGCGATATGATCTGCATTAAGAAAGTTACATCCCGGATCTATCCCAGCAGTAAAGCTAATGCTATAATCTCCTATGCTAAACACAACATGCCCAGAAGAAACAATGCAAATGAATAATTTAATTTGTGAACTTGCTATCAGTGCTGATATTGTAATCAACTAATATATTGTGCAGGCAGAAAAAATTCCATCACTATCTGACATAATTTTTGATTTGTTGCCGAATGTGTAAGAATAAATGATATTTATCCCATATTTAAAGATATCAAGAGTAAAATAGTAAGAATAAAGGTACTTCTTTTTTTTTCTTATTTGCAGAAATGATGAAATATGCGTACAAAGTGTAACAAATTCTCATCATATCTATTGCAGACATAAGTGTGATAAGCTCTGGCAAGAAAATCACATAAAAAGATTTGTAAAATTGTATAAACAAGCAGTAACATTACCTCACACATCAAATTCTTGATTACATTAAAAATATGATTCCAAGCAAAACACAGTGATTGCTGCAAGGTGATCACCTCTTTACCACTTACTGAGATATAGACAAAAACTGTCATATTTGGAACCAATCCTTCATGATTCATATATTAATAAGTGAATGGTGTATTACTCTGTTGCATCTGAAAAATTATTTATGATATATTACATAGAATGCTGAGAAGATGATGGAAAATAATCAACATACTGTGATTGAAATACCTGTGATCAAAAATAATTATCTGACTGTACCAGGAAAAGAAGTATCTGCAGCACAGAGTGTTTCACCAAGTAAAAGCAGGTAAAAAAGAGAGAGAAGTAATTGGTATCATCCTTTGGGGAATTATATTTCTTTTATTTCTATCACACCTTTCCTCCAGTGAGCTGAAAGTAGTGTGTAGCAGTGCTACTCAGAGTGGTGAACCAATGCCAGCTACCATTCCCTGTGAGGTTTCCAGGAAGCAAACAAACAGTTGTACTCAGCAGGAAAACATTTAGTGCTGGTTCCTGGCATTTTGGGGGGGGGGGGGGGAGAAAGATTGCCAGTTCACCACACATGATAGCCTGAGAAGCACTGGCCTTACAGGGCTTTCCTTCTCAGAAGCCATGTGAAGTAGTTCCACTGGGAATGAGTTACTAGTCCCAGGTGACCCAGTGAGTTTTATGGCTCAATATGGTCTAAAACAAAGTGGGAGGTTTTGATGCTGCAGCCCAGGAACATCAGGGCCCTCCTCCCAACATGGTAAGGGCAGTCATGAAAGCACTAGACAGGATACTGAAGAACTCGAGGTCAGATAACAACAACAGTGGTCTAAAACCCGAATCTCTCAAGTGACAGCCCAGCATTGTTTGGCTGTCTGGAACATTTCTTCAGCAATCAAGGGTTGCTATTTTTTTTTTTTTTTTGGTGGCTCTCAACATCTGAAAGTGTTATGTTTGCCTTTGAAAATATATGCTGAATTTAGTGCATACAGATATTATTTGATAATGGTCACAAAAGTATCATAGAACCATTATTATGTGTTTAATAAAATCAGATGTCTAGTAACAACAACAGCAACAATAACAGTGTACATGGCAATTCACAGAATGAAACAATAAAAGAGGAAGACAGCTCTTGTTTAAATGTAAAACAAGTACAATAGAATTCTAAAATAATCTCTTGAAATACAGATATAAAAATCTATGCAATACAGTTACAAAAAGCAATCTAACAATTGCGTATAATTAAAACATTATGAAACTAAAATTTAAAAAGCTTTGGAAAGCAAGGAAGTTTTAAATTCAGATTTTAAAACAAGGAGAACGCTGAAAATATTCCTGGAGATAGTCCCCAGGATGTGGTGCAACAAAAGAGAAAGGATAAGGCTGAGCCAAAGAAGAGGAAGTCTTTGACTAAATGAGAAACAGAAATCATAGTATATAGAGCCTGAGTAGGCTTTTAAAAAGTAACAAAAGAACCTTATTTTGGATTCTACATAGAACAGACAACCAATGAAGAGACATCAAAAGTTGAGTGATGTGACCAAAATAATAGACACAAAGTAGATGAACATTGTTTTTTGTGGAGCTTTCGGGCTATATGGCCATATTCTGGAAGAGTTCCTTTCTGACGTTTCGCCAGCATTTGTGGCTGGCATCTTCAGAGAATGATAGCCTGGAAAAGGATGGAGATATATATCCTGTGTGACCCTGGGAAGGAGGGAGTAATTTGCAGATGTATTGTTCTGTTGCTAATGGTAGTCCTCAGGGTGGGAGGACATGCAAACAAGGATTAATGTCTGCTAACTGGTGCTCATTGTTTGCTGGGAATCCCCTGGCCTTAGGCTGTTTCTCATTTGCATAGGCTGACTCTTGACCTTGCTGTCCTTCAAGACTGGGAACCAAGCCTTGTTTACTCTCAGGGTTTCCTCTTTCCTGTTGAAATTGTCCAGGTGTCCAGGTGTCATTCTCTGAAGATGCAGCCACAGATGCTGGCGAAACGTCAGAAAGGAACTCTTCCAGAACATGGCCACATAGCCCAAAAGCTCCACAAAAAACTATGGATGCCGGCCATGAAAGCCTTCAATTCCACATTAGATGAACATTGCTCTACCATTTGTTTCATTTGGAATAATAGATCTCTGAAACTATAGAATCATAGGATCATAGAGTTGGAAGAGACCACAAGGGCCATCCAGTCCAACCCCCTGCAATGCAGGAACTCTGAAATCAAAGCATTTGAAAAGGAAAGATACAACAACCAGCTAAAAAACCAAACAGTCCAGAAGACAAAAAATCCAAAACAAAATAAAAAATATTGGGACTTATTAAAACACCTCCTAACATACCAGCACCATCTTGGCTTCCAAAATGTCAGAAACTGGTGTTCTGAAAGGGTACTGAAATATAGTTCAGCTGTGTTTGGAAATATTCCAGGAAGGAAAACTGGGTGAGGATTCCCCCCCCGCCCCCAGCAGAGAATGACAAGATCACATCTGAAAAATTGATTACTGGGGTAGGGGTAAGATGCTCTGAGAATTTAACATGAACAGCTTGAAAATATTTTTTTTTAAATTTCAAAACACAAACCGTGATTTTGTCATTTTATACAAGGCAACTAATTGTATATAATGGGACTTGAGCATCCACAGATTTTGGTATCCATGGGAGATCATGGAACCAAACTCCAGCCAATACCAAGGGCCACCTGTAGTTCATACCTTTGGACCCTCATATCTGCGGAGGATCCATTCTGAACCACCCCTGTGGATATGAAAAACCTAGGACCTCAACTCCCATTGTCCATAATGGTAGTGCAACATGCACATGGCCACTACTGTGTTTGTATGCATGCACCGCCATTGGGGACAGGGAGATTTGCCGTCTGCAGATAGCAAAGCCCCACTGTACTTGTATCTGGTCGGTCTGTCTGTCTATCTCTCCTCTCTCCAATCCTCCCTCCCAAAATCATAGGGTAGGTAATGAGCATTGAGACACTCAGCACCAGAACAGCAAATGAATTAATCCACAAATTGTAAATTCAAAGAATGAAAAATCAATCTTAGACTGACACTGACATGACAGCAAGGTTGCTTCCAGGCCTACCTCTCAATGGTGGGCATTTCAGATTCAGGGTGCCTCTTTGGTGGAGCCCCTGCATCACGTCACCACTTGATGTGTTTTCCCTCAGTTGTGCACTGATAAAAATGGGCCTTTTTCACAGAATGGTGATCATGGACAGATTTTCAAACAAAACAAAACAAAACAAAAAAGCAAACAGCTTCATTTATATACTGCTTCATACCACCTAAGGAGTGTCTAAGCAGTTTACAACTGTAAGCTAATTGCCCCCAACAATCTGGGTACTCATTTTAGCAACCTCGGAAGGATGCAAGCTTGAGGCCTTTTGCTGATATTGAACTCGCCACCTTATAGCTTTCAGTGAGTGGCTACAGTACAGGCATTTAACCACTGCGCCACCAGGGCTCCTTTCACAGGGAGAGGTGTATGTGGTTCCCAAGTCACATAGACCTTCAGAAGTCAGTGCCCATTAGCTGTAGCAGCTGGAGGCTTGGATGTCAGTGGAGCAGTAAATGGCTCTGGATTTTAATTCAAACTTTTACAGGAACTACCCAGAGTGCTGGACTCTAGTCACAAAATAGAGTAGGCAGTTTAGATAACTTCTTTTAAATTCAGACTGAAACTCAGGATGGATTCACTGTCCTACTGATAAGACAGTCACCAGCTGCCACTGCCCAGCACCTTGAATTTGGCTCGGAATGTCACTGGACGCTTAACACCTCCCAGAAAGTGTACAAGACTTTGTGCACATTGTAAATGTTTTAATGTTACTGCCCTATAATCTAATATCTAGCTAAATGTTTATTGCAGGCCTGATCCAGCCGACATCAACATATCTGATGAAATGTCTAAAACAACAGTATGGAAAACCCTCACCATGAACACAGAAAAGCTCTAATTCCAAAGGGAAAAGGTATGGCAATTGCTTATTGGAGAATGGAGGAACACAAGCTCATATGCATCTTATGCATCTCACCATATGTGTTCATCAAGAAATAATTTATTTTTAAAACCACGAGGAAAGGTAGATTTTAAAAACAGTATAGTCAGGATTGCATGCCTTTGCACCCATGTTATTGTGGCATGTGTCTACAAATGTGGAGAGCACATATTGGGATGTATTTGGCCACATCATGAGGAGGTATGACTCATTAGAAAAGACAATAATTCTAGTAAAGGTAGAAGTCAGTAGAAAGATAAGAAGACCCCACACCAGATGGATAGACTCAGTCAGGGAGGCCATGGGCCTGAAATTACAGGACCTAAACCAAGCAATGGAGGATAGAGGGGCTTGGGCATTTCTCATCCATAGGGTTGCCATGAGTTGAGGTCAACTCAAGGGCAGCTAACAACAACAAACAAACAAAAAGTGCTATGCTTTCTAAAGTGTATTGAAATCCCACCTGGACCTTGCAGAGGACAAGTTATTGGATAACAGGAGACTCAGGTGTGAATATATATTTGTTCTATCTTGTACTCTGATTCTACATCTAAAAAGTTATAACCAATTAAGTTAACCAAAGGGTATAACCATTGCTGGCATATTTCACATGTTTTTGGATTTTATAGGGAAGTTGCTCAACGTGAAGAACAGAGAGGAAATGCCTTCGCTTTTGCTTTCAGGATGTCCAGAAGTTGTATTTCTCTAATGGGATGTCTTGGTTTGCAGCTTTGCCATTCAGGTCTCTCGGCTTTTGACGAGGTGAAGCAGCACATGCAGATGACTCAGGGAAGAGCCAAGATGTGCAGGCAAGGGGAGAAGAATACTTTTGCAATGGAGAAGGGAGCAAACAAACAAACTGCCCTGGTACTTATTTCATACAAGTAGCTGGGTTCATATTAAAGCCATTCAGAAGTGTTTGATTATCCTTTGTGTGCTTCAGTGGGCATTCTAACTATACAGACCAGCAAATCAAGACGCACATAAAAATTCAGTGTTAAAACCAGTGTGTGTGTGTGTGTGTGTGTGTGCACATGTGGATGCACACACGTGTGCATTTGCTGTGTTCTGGTTTCTTAGCTGTAGAGGGATTGCTGCCCTTGAATATTTTCTTCACTGTCTGTTTATTAACAGTTTAGACTTTGAATGTATAACAACAACAACAGCACGACAGCACAACTATTTCGGGTAGCATTCTTCATATTTGTTTATTTCCAAGACTACATGTTCAGTATGGGGTTTTAGCTGAATTTTTGCACTGATTTGTTTAATATAGTCATCACAGAAACAACTATTAAGGGATGTGACACAATGTAAATGTCTCCAAGCAGGTGGAAGAAATGTCATTGTGAGTTGCTCATTTTTACCTTTTTCTAAAATCAAACAGCTTAAATTTTGTTCACCTCCTTTTCATACATATATGATAAGATCATCCGAATTTTTACGTGTTTCAATTGAAGCCTACTTAGACATGGACCAACATCCTGTGTCTTGCTTTGTTAAGTGTCTGTTCATGGTGTAGGTGAATCCAACCAAGCCATTGACCTCCAGCAATGTAAATGAGCTAGCAGGACAGTGAAGAGTGATTGGTTCAACAGGTATTGCTGCCACACAGTGTTGACCTGCAGCCAATAGAGTGCAGAGTGCCTATACAGGAGGAAGAATGTTCTGGGTTGGAAAACTATCAGAATTATGGCCAAAGTAGGGAGGGAGAAAAACAACTGATTGCAAGAGTGGGCCCATGAAAAATTCACTTGGAGGGAAATATTTTAGGCCAGGAGTAGACTTAGTGCCTCAGAAAATTTTGTCAACAAATCTTCTGTCCCTTTGAAATCAATAAAATCAAAGCAAACTGATGTACTAAACAAGCAATTTGATTCTCAATATTTCTGTTCTCTGTGATCATTTAGAACATGGGATTCTGAAAACATGGCTCTGGTCAACTTTTACAGATCAACAAATAGTATCTAAGTTTTAAATGGCAAGGAGGGAATGGTGGATAAGCTGCTGCTTTGGGCCCACTGTTGAAGAAATTAGCTAAGTGGATTGCAAGCGAAGAAGGGGTGCCAGACCATTTTAATTCACAGCATAGTTTGAGAAATCGAAGGGCAAAACTTCAAGGAAACAAACTACTTTCTATAACAAGTGGGAGTTTGCTCTGTGCATAAGTGAGAAGTGATAGATAGGGGAGAGGATCATACTCTGTGCTCATCCGCGAGGGACACACCATCTTGGCTTGATGCATGTGGCAGCAGGCTAATGGCATGATGCAAGGATGGAGGCTGTCCCTTCTAACTTGCCTATATGTCACATAAGAGTGTGGCATATAGTTCTGATAGCCTTGCTGGTTATTTTTATTTTGGCTCTTATTTTTCTTCTCAAGACCCAGGGAAATTAAGATGTCTGGAAAAAATAAGAAACAGGAAAAGTGAGTATGACATGCTGGCTTTCTAGAGCAAGCCGATTATAATCTGACCTCCATTGTGCTGTTGTGCCATGAAGATCAAATTTTGCTTTCTTTTGCCCTACAGACATATGACTCTGAATGTGCCCAGTCTTGTCTAATCATGGAAACTTTCTTTTGTTTTCCACCCAAGCTAATCCATAACTAGTGCAGGACAAGGAGGTGTTGGTAGAACCAGGGCTCCGGGGTAGCTTACCCAGCTTAACTGCAGTACTTTTGTGCCTCTCTTGCATCATTTTCTGAATGTGATGCTCAATTTGTTCCTGAAGATTTGGCGGTACTAGATATAGACTTTTGTATTTTTAAAACCAAAGCATTAATTTATTGAGGACATTTTAGAAACAGAATGTACATTAGAGTATAAACACTGCAGGGTCAGAAGTGGCTGAATAGCTATTCCTTCTCTCTGGAGAACTCAGGAATGGTAGTTCTGCTATGCAGGGATTTGTGGATTTCCTCCACAAGTGTGGAGGGTCTCTCCCCCACTTTCTAGGGGTCCTTTGCATCCTCACCAAACCAAAGGAGGAAACCACATTGGTTTAACTGGTTTAAAAATATGATAAAGCTTGCATAATAGGCATACCCATCAGACATATTCAGACATTATAACATGCCAGAATTCAAGACAATTTGGGCTTGTCAAGGATGAGCCAGCCTACTGCTTTGTGTAGGGAAATAACTCCTGCTTGCAGTGGGATCCAATAAAGAAATCATAGGTCTGCGGTATCATAGGTCTATTCATAGGCCATAACCTATTCATAATCATAGGTCTATTCATAATCTTAGGTCTATTTTGTTGCCACTCTGGCTTATTTCTCTTTTAACGAGGCAGAGAAAGAATCCATGGTTTCACTTAGGTGTACTGGTGGGGAAACAAACCAGAACACTAGCTTTGCTTGGTTCAGATGTCACAATAAATAAATTTTACACTGAGGGTTTATGGATTGTGTAGCAGCATGTAATCAGGCAACATGTACCAGCCAGTATGCTACTGGTAAACTACAAGCCAAAGATTCATGCCAATTGTGATTTGTCTTGAGGTATGAACATGGCCACTCTATCTATTTCCATCAAAGAGGCTTTGTTCTGAAACAGCATTAATGTCTAAATAGGTAGCTCCCAGGGTCCTCAGTGTGGTCCCGTGGTCTGTACTACTCCCAGTTTTTAACCTACAGCCCTTCACCATCCAGTCCTATAGTACCAAGCATGAGCCTTGCTGGCTGCCAGGTATTCATAGTGATGCCCCTTTTTGATACTTTGGGCCTAAAAATACGTCAAATCCCCCCCCCCCCCCAAAAGGAGAGCAGTGTAATGTAGTGCTTTAAATGTTGAACTGGGATTCTGGGAACCTCTTTTTGACTGTATGGAAATACACTGGATACCTTAGGGCAAGTCACACTGAACCCAATGGGATTGTTAGTAGGCATCCCTGTAACTTTAAAATGTAGCCTCAATGTCCAATGGGCTTCCATAGTTTTTGTTTCTGTGGTGCATATTTTGATCCATAGGGTTTTGTGTGTGTGTGTGTTTTGGGTTGGGGAAGACATATTTTATACTACAATAACATCATTCAAAATAATGTCTATATATCCATGGTTTTAAAAAATAGAGCTTAATTTAAAAAAAAGAAACACATACAACCAGCCATATAATGTAGTTACTGGGGAAAATTCTGCTGAAGTCACTGGAAGAAAATTTAAAGCTTTACTGTCATTGTATATCTTGCTTGCTTATCCTGTTACTGTATTATTTTCTGATAAAGCTTATTCTTTTCATTCTCCCCCTCCATAGCTTTGCCATGTGAGAGGGAAAGCTCCCATTGTGGAACGAAATATATATTGCTTCAGTGCTTTGATTATTATTACTTTTTGTTTCCAAATGAAGATATGAGATTTAAAAACCAGATTGAAGAAGAGGTCATAACTTTATTTTTCAGGAGTAAGCACAACTATTGGTGCCAGTATAGTGTAGAGTAGTAGATGGGAATAGGGGGTAGATGGTCTGTTGTGCAAAGGTTCCTACTGGACTTTCTCATTTCTCATTATCACTTCATTGCTGCTATTAGAATGGAGTGAGAAAGAAGCAGGAAATGATTAAGTTAAGAGAGGCCTTAGTTTTTGTGGCATGATTAAATTGGATCCTATAGTGGGAGAAAGACAGAAAATACACACACACACATGTAGCAGAATGACTGATTGTGAGAAGAGAATTGGGGACCTCCACTAACAGAGTTTATTTGATCCTCATGCCTAACTTAGAACCAGGTTTAGAATCATTTGTATGCCACTGAATATCTGGATGAATTTTTCCCAAGACAAAATGGAAATGGTTTTTTTCACTGTAGGATACTTCATTTGTGAGAACAATTGATTTCAATAACTCTGTCCCTGGATAAATCTAGTGGGTAGAGTTAGAGTAGATAGTATCAGGGCATTACATGGAATGGAAAGGGTTAGGTTGAGGAACAATTAGACCACATATACTGTCATTATATTTCTGTACTGCCTTTCTCACAATGCACTGAGCTGAAAGCTATTCACCAAACAAACCAATAACCAAACTAGTCAATAACCGAACTACACTGCTATGGTGCTATTATTCCACTTTTACTACTGTGACTGCATCCTGTGGAATTCTGGGATTTATAGTTTAGTGAAGCCTAAGAGCTCCCTGGCCAAGAATTCTAAGTGCCCCTTCTTCAGCTGCAAATCCTTGGATTCCACAAGAGGTGGACATCACAGTTAAAGTGGAATAATAATGATATAACACAGTATATTGTGAGCTTATCCATAAAATCACGAGGAGTTGAAAGCTGAATTGGATTCTGGTTTGGTGCAGTAGCAGTGGCTGTATACAGTACATCAGTTGCTGGAGAGCATGATCATTGCCCATAGGAGAGAATGCTGCTTTAATCATGTCTTGCTTACAGGTTTCTCACAAGTTGTTTGTCACTTTGTGAAACTAACCCTGGACTAGATATACCTTTGGTCTAAGCTAAGGCAACAAATGATGTGTTAGGTATGGGCAGACACCCCCCCCCCCACACACACACACAAATGGAGTTTATTGGTAGAACACTTTTTAGTTGGGGAAGTAAAAACTAATTTCACTTAACAGATGCTTAGATTTTTAACACTATAAGAGCCTGTGTGGTGTAGTGGTTTGAGTGTTGGACTGTGACTTTGGGAATTAAGGTTTTATTCTCTGCTTGGCCATGAAACACAGTGAGTGACCTTGTGCAAGTCACAATCTCTCAGCCTCAGGGGAAGAGAAAGACAAACCACCTCTGAACAAATTTTGCCACCCCCCCCCCCAAAACAAAACAAAAACAAAACATGGGCCTTAGGGGTGCCATAAGTTGGAAATTACTTGAAGGCACACAACAACAACAACAACAACAACAACAACAACCAATACCAATATTTATTTATTTATTTATGCAGATTTGGGTTACAGCTGCAGTCCCATAGAAAGCTGATCGGACCATTCATTGAAAGAACTGGAACAACCAAGCTGAGAGGTCATTAGGGGGTTTTGGAAGATGCAGGCTTCACCAGATGACACTTTAAGAAGGGGTGACACCACTACACTCCAAACAACTGCCTTTGGGCAGAAACAGGTTATGGTATTTGCCAGCATCCCTTTACAATGCTGGAGCTCAGCAAAAGAGATGGTGTGTGAGTGGGGTGAGGTTTAGTGGAAGGAGAAAGGGGAGGCCTCAGTGTTTTGTTTTGTTTTTAAATAATATTTATTATTTAATTTTTTTTTTTAAAAAATCAAATCTTAACCATTTTTCACTTTAGCCACATTAAACTATGCACATGTAAATACATTTAGGTTGTGTATGATTTAAAGGTACAGTGTTAATTTTGCTAGTTGTTTCCTTCCCATCTATTGCCATTACATTCAGTGAAAGACAGCAATTACGATTTATGAGCAACATTAGTTGAAAACCATTACTAAGGATTCTGTATGGTGTGGTATGAGAGGAAGTGTGCACTGGGTGTTGCTGACCCTAGTGACGTCCTTGTGTCCAAGAGACTCTTGTTAGAAGTGGGGCTTGAGCCTGACATTAACTGAGCTGCAGCTTGGGCCATGGATGCAGCTGTGCCTGTCAAGTGCCAATATTTGAAAATTCAATATTGCATTCTCCCCTGACTTTAACTTTGAAATCCTAACCTCTCAACCTGCCTCTCCCCAAATGCAAGTAAAGCCAAGAAAATTTGAGTGCCTATCTTAACATTTGCATTCAAATAAATCTTGTGCTAAACAGCTAAATCATCAAAATGGTTCATACTGTCATGCCATGCTATGCCATCCACCATTATTAGTTTTATTTTCTTTTTCATTTCTGTTCTATTCATCTCCTTGGCAAAAGAAAAAACAAAACAAAACAAAGTCTAAGAGTTTGCTAGATACACCTGACAGTCTATAGATGTTGTAGTTTTGATTTAGCAACATATTTTGTTTAATAAATAAATTTACAAGAAGCTCTGCTTTTCATCTTCCAATTCAGGTTGGACAAGATAGGCTTTGGGAGTAGCTAATACATCATACGGACTTTTCTTCTGATGTTTACCATGAGCAGCATTTGGAAATCTTTACGTTAATCCCCAAGAGCATGGGGAACTGTGAAAATGCCCATGCCTCTGTCCTGTCCCCTGCACACCCTATTCAGTAGGGTCTGTAAGATTTTCTGGGGACTGGAAGAGATGCCAGCAAGAGGTTAAGAGGAATTCAATTTCCACTAGCTCAGTTGCACAAACCTAAATCCGGATTGAAGCCATAGATCAGTAAAGCCCCATAGAGGTGAATTTGTCCAGAACAAGGTAAAATGAGGTAATGAAGCAGGACAAGAAGGAGAAATACAAGCCTGAAAACAGCGTGCTTCCTATTTAAAGTGGGAGTATTTGTAGATATAGAAGTGCCTGTGTCTAATAGGAAGGGACATTATGCCTACAGTATGTAGAGATCTGTTGCAGAGGTACATAAAACAAAAATGATGGGAAGTAACTTCTTTATGTTCAGCACTGAATGATAGTACAGCACAGAAAGAAGTCTTTGGACAGAAGTGCTGGATCAACAAAAATATGGGAGACTCAGGCATGAGCATCAAGCCTTACAAAGGCTGTCATCTAAGGAACTTCAGACAAGTACAGAGGAAGAGATAGAGGTCATTCAGATGTCTTTTGTTTTTAGTGTGACAATGCAAATCATCTCAACCACACATTCTAGATTTGTTATTCACAATACGGAACCCCATTGATCCACATTGATGAGCATCTCTGTGAGTTCAGTTGCTCACATGTGCAAATATTCAAATAAAGATAAAGTTGATGATGTGGATGCATTCGGAACCCACTTTTTGGTAGTAGTGTTTTATCCCAGCTCTATTCGGGTCTACTTGCATTGGTTATGCACACTACTGACAATGTGGATCTTTTTTTAAAAACTTGGGGAATCTCCCGATATCAGCCCCACCCCTCCACCTCATATGGTGCATTCAGGATCCATGTGAACACTAGAAATTTAACCCGGATTCATCCTGGATTATTTCACAGTGTGAATAACCCCACAAAGAGACCAAGCAAATAAGCAGAGAATGTCTGTGGACTTAATTTCCCTTTATGATGCTATTCCCCTTTATGATGCTAACTCTAACTACACACATAAGCTGGCATCTTGTTAGTGGCATACACAAGTGTAAGTCCACTTTATATCTGTATCTGACTTTTTTGTTTGTTGCAAAGGTTGGTATTCCTTTAAATCCTCTGCAATGACTAAAACCTGTCTCCTATGACTTGGTATTGAGGCGCTGAAGCTTTCCCTTATCACAATTCTGTCACTGGTGGAGAGCCAGGGGTGAGAGGAAGAGAATAGAGAGACATCTGGCTATATCTCCATAGCCAGGTGTGAAATCATTTGCTGAGAGCTCTGGAAGACCTCTGTGGATCTCAGCAGATGATGCATCATTTTGCATCTGGTTATGGACACATAGCCAGATGCTTCTCTGAACTGCCCCTGTCCTGCACCAATGGTGATGGAGGACCACAGTGGATCAACAGTTATCTAGGATGTTGCTGTTGAATGGCCATCTATAGTGTAGTTGCGTGCATGTGGAACTACTATGGTGCATTATGTCATACAGGATGCCAGCCATAAACTGGTACAGAAGAATTTATTTCTTTTTCTCAATAAAATTTTTACTTAATTTACTTTTGCTTGTTAAAACAGTATATATCTAAATGAATACAGCCGCTTTTCAAAGACAGTGAGTTGGGAAATCAAACTAGGCCTCCCTAGAGGTTTGAAGATAGTATGGCAGTGAAAAGACAGAGCCTGCTATCAACTTATGGCCCTACAGACGTTAAGATGCAACTCATAGCAGTCCAACTGCTTTATCACACTAGGGTGCAAACAGGATTTAAATGAGAGTTAAACTAGAGAAAACCGGGAAATGTCATGTGATAAACAGTAGGCATTTCCTGGTTTTCTCTGGTTTAACTCTCGTTTAAATTCCGTTTGCCCCCTAGTGAGATAAAGCAGCAAGTCAGCATAGGCAGTGGATGAAGGATGATGACAGCTGTATTTCAACAACTGGAGGGATACACATGGTCTCTTTCCTGCTTTAGAGAATAGAACCTGTGTATGTTCTTAAGGCACATTGTCTTTCAAATCACTGTCCATGTGCACTCCATTGTTCCAACTGAGGAAGGAAGAGAATTAAAGCAAGAAAAGGTGCTGGCACATTTTTTCTAGTGTATTTTCTTCCTTCTGTAACAACAACATGTAGAAATAGAGAAACTATTTTCTTTTTAGATATAAAGAAATAAATATTTATTTTGTTGTAAGAGATGTAATTTCAAATGAATAACACACCATATTGTAAATAAATATAAACATAGGAAGATGGGTTCTATCTACTTGCCCTGTGCAAATGAGTATTAGCTCAGAAATGAGATATGTGGACATGAACAGTTTTGTTCTGTTTTAAGTAACAGAGGTACCTTCTGCCTCATAGCTTATGTCTGTAAAATGTCTGTCAGTGATTATCATACTCTGACAATCGGAATTGTGCCTGTCGTTGACCTGTATGTTGTTCACCATAAAAACCAATAAAAATAAAAGCCGCCCATATTTATTTAAGTGTGCTTCTCTGGTGTATTTTCAAATATGCAATGGTTTCTGTTAAAAAGAGAGAGTTTGTAATGTTTCCAAACACAACTCAACAGAATAAAGATTTTATTTATGCTACAGATTTATATTCCTAATCAGAAAGCTTTGGTGTGATATACCAGTTGTTTCTCATTTCACACTAAGCCATGTGTGCCCCCTTATCATGGTGCAGCTTTGACTTTGGAATTCCCACACAACCCAAAGTTGCTCCTGATACCCTTTATTGCCATCTTGATGCCATGCTGAGATTCATTCATTTATTCAAACATTTAAAACTGATTAAAATTCAAGATATAGCCATGTTAGTCTGTAGAATTGGTATGTAGAGGGATCTTGTAGCACCTTTGACAATAACTAAAGAAAGAAGTTGGTAGCATGAGCTTTTGTAGATTTTGTAGAACTGATTAGTTGTTATTACAATGAATATGGCAAAACCTTCCACTGAAAGAGTCCTTTATGGTTGACTCTGCCAATGGTAGATTCTGCTGTCTTCATTGTAGTGGCAAACAATTTGTTTATTGGTTTCGTTCAATGTTTGTTTTAATAGATGTTGTTATCTACTCCTGAGAATTTTATGTAAGACAGAGGATATTATCGCACTGCCAGTTCCTACTAGGATAGACCCCTGTATCAAATTTGTAATTGGTTGACTGGCCGAACTCAAAGGGTGCTCAACAATGGTTCCTTTTCATCCTGGAGAGAAGTGACCAGTGGGGTGCCACAGGGCTCTGTCCTGGGCCCAGTGCTATTCAATGTCTTTATTAATGATTTGGATGACAGAATTGGGGGCATACTTATCAAATTTGCAGATGACACTAAACTGGGAGGAGTAGCTAATACCCCAGAGGACAGGATCAAAATTCAAAATGACCTGAATAAACTAGATAGCTGGGCCGATGCTAACAAGATGAAATTCAATGCAGAGAAATGTAAGGTTCTGCACTTAGGGCGGAAAAATGAAATGCAGAGATATAGGATGGGGGACACCTGGCTGAATGAGACCACATGTGAAAGGGATCTAGGAGTCCAAGTAGACCATAAGCTGAACATGAGTCAACAGTGCGATGCGGCAGCTAAAAAAGGCAATGCAATTTTAGGCTGCATCAATAGAAGTATAGTTTCTAGATCAAGGGAAGTTATAGTGCCACTCTATTCTCCTTTGGTCAGGCCCCACCTGGAATACTGTGTCCAGTTCTGGGCACCACAATTCAAAAAGGATGTGGAGAAACTGGAGCATCTCCAAAGGAGGGCAACTAAGATGGTGAAGAGTCTGGAAACCATGCCCTATGAGGAACGCCTTAGGGAACTGGGAATGTTTAGCCTGGAGAAGAGAAGGTTAAGAGGTGATATGATAGCCCTGTTTAAATATTTGAAGGGATGTCATATTGAGGAGGGAGCAAGCTTGTTTTCTGCTGCTGCAGAGACTAGAACGCGGAACAATGGATGCAAGCTGCAGGAAAAGAGATTCCACCTCAACATTAGGAGGAACTTCCTGACAGTAAGGGCTATTCGACAGTGGAACACACTCCCTCGGAGTGTGGTGGAGTCTCCTTCCTTAGGGGTCTTTAAGCAGAGGCTGGATGGCCATCTGTCAGGGATGCTTTGATTTGGAGTTCCTGCATGGCAGGGGGTTGGACTGGATGGCCCTTGTGGTCTCTTCCAACTCTATGATTCTATGATTCTATGATTCTATGAAATCCAGGCTTCTCCCACACCTTTTCAAGAATGGCCTTGAAAAGCTGCAGGAGAAGCCCAGATTTGATACTGGCTGCCTACTGCTCGGCCACGAGGCTGTCCAATAAGATCCCTCTGCTACGGTTACAACCCATGTCTATCCCAGCAGGAACTGGTGGTGTGATAATCTCCTTAATTAAATCACATGGAGCCCCCACAGGTGGCTAAAAATTACGTTGCACTAGCCAACGTAATTTGGATATTCAACACAAGTTAAATTATCGCCACTGCATTCCCACCAGCTGGTTGGAGGGTACCTTCTAATCTGGCCATCTTCTCCTTCACTTTGTCTACAGTCTCTTTATACAGATCTTCTCTTTGTCTGATAGTACCCTTTCCGAGTACCCTGTGAACTGTATTTCTTTCCTTGCTCTCTGATGTTTGGGGTGGAGGATTGGTTTATCTTTCTATAGTGAAATCTTATGTTATGAAACTGTGTGTGAAGGACACTACTTTGATGGACTTTGTGGCCATATTATCATGCCACGTTTCTTATATATACATGGAGGATATGATTGTGCTGCTTGTCTTCCCTGAACAAATATAGTCATGCTCTTTGCATGAAATGCGACAATATATTTACTAAGCCATTTTGGCTCTTATACTTTGAAACGATACAGTACAAAATGATGGTTGCAATCTGTTGTTCAAGACTGTCAACCCATGAAATATGCAGCTTCTTCTAAAACTCAGAGATGATGATACAATTCAGGTGGTGCTATATAAACAAGAAATCAAGAGATGAAAAAAAATATGGAGCTGTTACAGTGTTCCCTTAGTACCCACACCTTTCTGACTAGGGAGGCCCTTGTCATACTTTAGGAATATTTTAAAATTACAGTGTATATTTTCTTTATTGTTTTATGCAGCCTACGAAAACACCCCTTGAAGGGGGCATCTCATTTTTCTTGCATTCAGTGCTTAATATTTCATATTATGGGATGTTTAATATCTCCTCTGAGTTTGCACAATTATTGCTTGCTAAGTGAAATGGAGTTGGATGGATGTTGTGTTCACACAAACACATACACACCGATAGTGATGGATGGCTTCCATGTCAGTGGACAGTGAATCAGTTCTGGGGCTTTCTTTGAACTTTAAAGTTGGATGCTGAACCTGAACCGGGCTTGTACAGAAGATTTATCTGCACAGTTGAAACGCTGCATCTTAGTCTTTCTTCTCCCACTAGTTAGTGGTAAAGCATGCAGGAGCCAGGGTCCCAGATTAAATCTGTAGTATCTTCAATTCAGATCAAGTATTTAACAAACCACGTTTTCCCTGCACCCATTTTACATTAATTGTTTAATTTAAAGGAGGAGGAAGAGATAAACAGCAGAGCAAGAAGAGTGTCTGTGGGGAGAACCAGAATCATACAACCATACAGTTGTAAGAGACCACAGGGGCCATCCAGTCCAACCCCTTGCCATACAGGAACTCAGAATCAAAGCACCCCTGACAGATGGCCATCTGCCTTTTGTTTAAAGACCTCCAAAGAAGGAAACTCCACCACACTCTAGGGGCATGTGTTACACTGTTGAACAGCACTTGCTGTCAGGAAGTTCTTCCCAATGTTGATGTGGAATCTCTGGGAAAACTTCTCATGTAATTATCCCAGAGCATCTATGTGAGCAAGATTACAAAGGGATTCATTGCAACTCACCACTCATAATATTATAGAAGATTATCTATTAGAAATGACTCCCAAATGTAATCAATGAATGAAAAGAAGTTAGAGAGAGTCATAGTGCACCCATACAAGCCAGAAAGAATCCCCAACACTTTCCTCCCATTTGGGCCTCTTTGGTGTCAAGGAAACACCTACGATTTAGACTTTAACGGCCAGATATGAAAGGGCTCAGGTTCAGATCTTTTACTCTGACTTGGGCTCCTGAAAATTCTCTCTCCCCTCCAGCTCGCTGCTGTCTTCCTGGAAAAGTCACACAGATTAGCTTGCCTAAAAACATAATTATGTGATAAATTTTCTTCAATTTTAACACTTTCTCCTGAAGCCTTTTTGTTTCACTGAATATGATAGAAGGAAAGTAATTTATCTTAATGAATTTTAACAATCTAAACTAAAGCATATTTCTAATATCAGAACTAATTCAGGAATCTAGCATGTTAGAGTAAATAGCTAGATAAATATAGTGAACTTATAACAAGTTGATTAGAGAGATAATCCAAAGTTTAATTCTATTTTAATGTTGACTTTTTGTATATTTTTAACTTTATTGTAGTCATTGTAGTTGGTAAATTGCCTTGAGTGCCAATTTTGGGGAAAAAGTAGAGTATATATAAAGGGAGCCAGCGTGATGGAACCTTAGTGACTCCTTTGCATTTAAGATTCACCAACTTAAATTGCAATGGATCAATGGAATGGAATTCTGGGGAGTGTAGTTGGTGGTGGCACCAGAGCTCTCTGACAGTGAAGTCGAAATGTCTCACAAGACAACGGTTCCTAGAATTCCATAGCATTGAGCCATGGCAGTTAAAGTGGTCCCAAACTGGATTATTTCTTCAGTGCCGATGCAGCTTTAGTGGTACACAGTTTCTGGGCATGTAACCCAATGCTATTTCAGACTAATCTGACAATTATACAGGTTATACAATGTGATTGCAAAAATTTGTCCACACTGTTAAGGAACAGATCAATATAATCTGACTAATAAATTGGAAACTCTCTATAATTTGTAATCCCTGTGGGTTTTTTGTTTGTTTGTTTGTTTCAAATTATCTTCCACATATCAGTTATAACTGGCTCTTACCTATGACATCCAACTGGAGATAAAGTTGAAATGATAACCAGTCCAAAAATGCAAAGCCAGTGTATGTTTTTCATTTTGCCTGCTGCCTGCTTTCTATCTCACATACAGGCCTCTCAAAGCAAATCCAAAAATGTTGGAAGATGCACCTTATCTATACCTATAGAAAACTAGCTCTGGAATTTGTTTCTGCTCACCCTTTTATATAGCTCTGCTGAGTTACCTGTGTAAACCCGTCCCATGTGCCCTGGACCATTTCTTTCTCTGGCCTCATGTGGTAACACATCTCTATCTTTGAGGGGGAAAAAACTCTTGCATATGTTTCCAGCTGCACCTTGCAAGCCACACACAAAAGGGATCTTTCCATCCACAAGTAGCACCAATTTTCCAGACTGTCTGCAATGAGCATTATTGCAAATGGAGATATGTCAATGGCATTCTTTGCTAAATTTAATTTTCTGCAACTGTCTGCATGATACCAAAACCAAAACAAAACTCAACAAATCCATTGCTAAATATCTCCTATATGCAGCATTTATGTGTTTCACTCTAGCAAGGCTCCCTTTACAACAAGACTTCTGGTGTCAACTAGGTTAAGTATTCCTACCCTGGTGAAGCAAAAGAAGTTGTGCTAATCTGGCATCTCTTTTGATAATAAAAAGAGGGCATCTGAAATCCTTGAGGAAAAGGTTTGATAGCACTCCCTTTGGAGAACTGGGTCTTCCACTGTTGTTCTATCTCTCAATGGTGTCACTAGGGTTGGTGTCACTCCAGTTTAATAACTCATGCTGCCACTCTTAGATTTCCTGTCACTCCCCAGCCAGGGCAGTAGTCCTGCAGGAGTAGATCAGGCTGCTGTGGAAGAGAAAGGTTCTGGTCTACTTGCTGCAGAGGGCTGGTGGACTGGTGGACCCAAAGGAATGTCCGTGTTCTGGATTGTTCTGATCTACTCACCTTGGGTCCAGGCACCATTTTGCAATGGGAGAGGCATCCAGCAATTTCCTGTGGTATGCCAACGGCATCCCAGCTGACCTCCTTGTTGCCTCCAGGTGGGTGGATTGGTCCTTCCCAGGACTGTCAGTTTTTGGGAGTCCTGTCTACCTACAAACAGATGTGGTGGTACACTCTACATTATAAGGCAGAGATGCCCTCTGAGGTGTCTCCAAGTATGGTCTGCACCCCCAAATGCCCACTAGAAATGCCCCTGCCATCTTTTTTTTAACAGCTTCATTTATATACCACTTCATACTGCCTACGCAGTGTCTAAGTGGTTTACAACTGTAAGCTACTTGCCCCCAACAATCTTGGTACTCATTTTAGCGACCTTGGAAGGATGCAAGCCTGAGTCAAGCTTGAGCCCTTTTGCTGGTCTTGAACTCGCAACCTTATGGTTTTGAGTGAGTGGCTGCAGTACAGGCATTTAACCACTGCATCACTAGTCATTTTTACTGTTTTTTTTTTTTTGTCATAAGGCTTTTCTCTTTCTTATCAGAATTGAAAAAATATCCATTGAGTTATGGTGTAGATAGATGGGGCATTTTGAAGCCCAGGAGTTCAGTAGTACAGCTCATGTAGCCGCAGCTTGGGAAGGATGGAACGGAGTTTGAAAAGAAATTCTGTGGTTCCAAATTCAGATGGCATCAAATTTACACCAGCTGCAATGTAGAGATAGAAAGAATATTAAAAAAAAAATTGTTTTTAAATGTTGAGAAAATGTGATGAGAAGAATCCTGGACTGATGAGAATCTTCACCGTTTGGAATCTTTGAAGCTGGACTGTGGTTTTCAGTGACACATGTATCTCATCACATGGCTGCTTTCTTGAAAGCTAACATGACCACTGGAGGTGGTGACTCCACTGAATTCTTCCTAAAATTATGCCCTAACCTCAAGAGCTTCATCCTACCACCACTCAGTTATTTTTACAGAAGAGACTATAATGACAAGATGATGCCATCTAAGACACTTGGAAAGATGATGGTCTGGGACTTAAGAGCATCATCCTATCACTGGTAATTTGGTCCAGGCTTGCAACCAAGACCGCTTGAGACATCTTCCTACTTCATAGTTGAATGGCATGATAAACATCCCATCTTTCCTTTCCACATTCTCTCCTGCTGTATGAGAAATTGACTTTTATTCCAGATTTTGTCACTGCATCGATATTATTAATTTTCTTCAGTCCCTGAAACGTACTCATACCCCAGGAAGGACACAAACTGTACCTATTTGATAGGTACACGGCTCCTTTTGCAGGATTTGTACTAGCTGGTGATGGGTGCCTAATCTGTACATGTTGCTCCTAAATGTGACTTTATGATTGATTTTATGATAACCATTTCCTTGCCGCCCCCCCCCCTTTGGTATAAAAGTTAATGAGTATAATGTATTATCCATACCCCCCTGCACCCATACATCTGAACAGATCTTGGATAAATTACATTTTAGGTTACAACTCCCAGAATCCCCTAGCTAGCATAATAATAAATAATAATAATTTTATTTATAGCCCGCTCCTCTGTCATCATACCCACACTGGATACAGGATTCTTGGAAATGCAGTACAAATAACTCAGCTGTGTTCCTGAATGGGCCCTGGTAGAACGCTGGACCCCAGAATTTGCCCAAGAATGCCAGTTTCTGATGGTCACCCTTCCTACAACCCTCTCCTGATGGTTTTGTTTGCTTATTTGGAGATATGCAACAGGTTGTATATTTGTTTGCGCAGTCCCACATTCCTCAACTCCTTCCCCAAGAAAAAGCTGGCTAATTAGGGATCAGACCATTGTATTCAGTGTATGACATTATAATTTAATGGTTTTAATTTCGGTAGTTGTTTATGTCGCTACTATTGCCATTACATTCGGTGATACTAGAATTATGATGTATGAGTAATATTAGTAAAAAAAAAATTGTAAGGAAGGTGGTCAATGGGGGGTGGGGGTGACACCATGAGTTACCACAATGGGTGACACCAAGCTTAGTGACACCACTCTGTGGACCACAGCCCCTGTACCCCCTAGTGATGCCATGGCTTCCTTGCCACCAGTGAGTGAGGCTGAGACAATAAAAAGCATGATCTATTGTAAGTCCTTGGACCTTACTGCATGCATATTGGTAACCAATCTGGGCATAGGCAGGGGATGCTCAAGAACGTGCATTCCTGAGGGAGAACTGATTTTACCATACACCAAACTCTTTCGAGGTTGGTCCCATTCCATTGCCCTGCACCAGGCTGGCCCCTATCAGTACTGAGGTGTGTCCTTTTGCTCCAACAGAATCTTTTGGTGTGCAGTAAAATCCATTCTTCCTCGGCAATGCGTGTCCCTGAGCATCCCCTGCCCATGCCAAGATCGGTTACCAAAATGCATGCAATAAGGTCCATAGTCACAGCCTTGCTTAATGGCAGTGCCCTTTGCATGCCAATCTGGATCCTAGACAGACCTCTTCTACCCATTCTGGCAGCTGTTTCTTAAGTTGGAAGGAGGAGGAACAGGTTAAAAATCTTGCTGGCATTCCAGTCACAGTATGTTAGTATCAGTGTCAAGCATGTCAGTTTCATGGTCTTGAAACTATGAAGGAGACACAGGCAAAGAGATATACATTCATTTTTATTATGACTTGCCAGAGTTGTGGTATATAGAATCACAGAATCGTAATATATATAGAAACAGGACACCTGTTGCAATATATGCGAATATCGCTTGAAGATGTGAGCCAGAGCAGTGTGGTGGCTTGAGTGTTGGCCTATGACTCCGAAGAGCAGATTTCAAATCTCCACTTGCCCATGAAAGCCCACTGGGTGACCTTGGGCAAGCCACACTCTCTCAGCCTCAGACGATGGAAATGGCAAACCCCCTTTGAAATGAAAAAGTGCCAAGAAAATCCCATGATAGGTTTCCTATAATAATAATAATAATAATATAATAAATTTTATTTTTATACCGCCCTTCCAAAGATCAGGGCGGTGTACAGTTAAACAGTTAAAAGCATATATATAAAAATTAAAACATTCAAACACAGTAAAAATAGAAGGTAGGGTACAATGTCCGCCAGGGCTTAATGGAACATCCAGTCCAATCATGATGAGGGAATAATAAGATAACATAGGAGAGGAAATCATTGGTAGGCTTGCTCAAACAAAAATGTCTTTAGCCCTTTCTTAAACAAATTAAGAGAGGCGGCTAAACGAAGCTCCGTGGGCAGTGAGTTCCAGAGGCTAGGGGCTGAAACGGAAAACGCCCTTTTTGCTGTTGACGATAATCTAGCCTCTGGAACTCTTAGAAGTTGTTGCCCAGTCGATCGAAGTGTGCGGGGCGGATTGTGTGAGGAGAGACGGTCCTTCAGGTGCTCTGGGCCCAAGCCATTTAGGGCTTTATAGGTAATAACCAGCACTTTGTACTGAGCCCGGAAGCGGATAGGCAGCCAATGTAGATCTTTCAAAATTGGTGTTATATGGGCGGTCCTGGGAGCACCAGTGACCACCCGTGCTGCCATATTTTGCACTAGTTGAAGCTTCCGAGTGTGATACAAAGGCTGCCCCATGTAGAGCGCATTGCAGAAGTCCAATCGAGAGGTTACCAGGGCATGTACTACTGTTTCAAGGTCCCTCCGGTCCAGGTAGGGACGCAGCTGGCGTATCAGCCGAAGCTGATAACAGGTGCTCCTGACCGTCGCATCCACCTGAGAAGTCAGATGGAGCGACGAATCAAGGAGCACCCCCAGACTGCGTACAGAGTCCTTCACGGGGAGCGTGACCCCGTTCAGGACAGGTGGAACCACCTCCATCCCTGGGCCAGGGGAACCTATCACGAGTACTTCCGTTTTCTCTGGATTCAGGCTGAGTCTGTTTTCCCTCATCCAGTCCATTACCGATTCCAGACAGGCCACGAGAGGAGTGACGCCATCCCTGGTCACTGCATCAGTCGGAGACATAGAGAAGACTATTTGGGTGTCATCAGCGTACTGATAACACCGCGCCCCATGCCTCCGGATGATCTCTCCCAGCGGTTTCATGTAAATGTTAAAGAGCATGGGGGACAGAATGGCTCCTTGAGGGACCCCGGAAGTGAGGGCCCTCTTATCGGAGCACACGTCCCCCAGCTGCACCATCTGGAACCTCCCAGAGAGGTAGGACCGGAACCACTGAAGCGCAGTGCCCCCGATTCCCACCTCCGCCAGGCGTTCCAGAAGGATACCATGGTCGATGGTATCGAAAGCCGCTGAGATGTCCAAAAGCACCAACAGGGACACGCTACCCCTGTCGATGCCCAGACGGAGATCATCGACCAGGGCGACCATAGCAGTCTCAACCCCATGGCCTGCCCGAAAACCGGTTTGAAATGGATCTAGAAAATCCGTATCCTCCAAGATCGATTGAAGCTGGAATGCAACCGCCCTCTCAATCACCTTCCCCAAAAATGGCAGTAGCGAAACTGGCCGATAATTATTATGAACCAGGGGGTCGAGGGAGGGCTTTTTTAATAATGGTCTTACTATGGCCAATTTAAGGTGGTCAGGGAATTGTCCCTCCCTCAGAGATGTATTAATGATTTGGCGTAACAGCAAGGTTACTGCCGAACCCCCCTGGGCCACTAGCCATGAGGGGCAGGGATCGAGAGAGCAGGTTGTCTTCCGAACACTTCTAAGGATCTTGTCCACATCCTCGGTACTGACAGACTCAAACTGATCCAGTACAACAGAGTCCACGGAAGCTCTGGACGCCTCTATTCTGGATTCTGCTTCAATGCTGGCGTCCAGACCTTCGTTTATCCGAGAGATTTTATCCTCAAAGAAGTTGTTAAATTGGTCACAGCAGGCCTTAGTAGGTTCAAGGATCTGGTTCGGGGCAGGAGGGAGCTGAGTTAGCTCCCTCACTACCCTGAACAACTCTGCTGGACGCGACTCCGCGGACGCGATGCGAGCAGCAAAGAATGAGTTCTTAGCTGCTCGTATCGCCTCACCGTAGTCCTCCAAATGGAGGTCTAGGAGAGCCTTGTCGGATAAACGCTGGTGTTTCCGCCAGGCATACTCTAGCCGTCGCAGGACCCGCTTCCTTGCCCGGAGATCTTCCGTATACCAGGGCTTCCTTTTGGAAGCAGGCCTGAGAGGGCGCTTGGGAGCGATACTGTGTATAGCCCTGGAGAGATCAGTATCCCAGGTGTTAACTAGGGCATCAACAGTGTCGCCGTCACTTCCAACCATATAACCCTCTAGGGCTTCTTGGAACCTTTTGGGTTCCATCAGCCTTCGAGGGTGGACCATTCTAATAGGTCCGCCACCCCCGGGGGGGATCTGGGTTGATGCCTTGATGCTTGCCTCCACCAGGAAATGATCCGTCCATGACAGGGCGGAGATGTTGGTGATTTCCGCCCACGGAGTTTCCATGTCAGTACAGAAAACCAAATCGAGTGTATTCCCCGCAAAATGCGTTGGACCCGAAACCAGCTGAGACAGGCCCATG
This sequence comes from Urosaurus nigricauda, assembly GCA_034509955.1. Classification (NCBI taxonomy): domain Eukaryota; kingdom Metazoa; phylum Chordata; class Lepidosauria; order Squamata; family Phrynosomatidae; genus Urosaurus; species Urosaurus nigricauda. The sequence goes on from JAOEGL010000002.1 coordinate 163,735,945, forward strand.
GCTGTCATGGTATCCATGAATTCCCGAGCTGCACCAGATGGAACGTTGTTGGCCGCGAAGGGGATGTTGAAGTCTCCCAGGACTAAAAGCCTGGGAGACTCCAACACCAGCTCCGAGACCAACTGTGTCAGCTCGTTAAGGGAGTCTGTTAGCGCACGGGGTGGCCGGTAGACCAACAGAATCCCTAGACTGTCCCTAGCCTTTAGGGTCAGGTAAATACATTCGATATAGGAGGTCTGACGGACATGGTTCCTGGTTAGAGACAGGGTGTTTTTATGCACCAAGGCAACGCCTCCCCCCCGCCCACCTAACCTGCTCTGGTCCTTCACCGAATACCCGGCAGGAAGGGTATATGCTGGAAGCAAATTAAAGAATCTGCCACATAGACCTAATGATGTTAATATTGCTAGTAGAGGTGGAAATGGAAATGTTGCTTCCTGTGCAGAAACAGCTGTTTTCTGCAAACAATATTTACACACAAATTTTGTGCATAATAAGTCCCCAGTGGCAGCATTTTTTTTTTTTTTGGCAGAGAAAACAGTATTTTCTACAGTTCAATAATTTTCTTCACTCCTAACACCAGCAAATATGGAAAGCCAACTTATATGGTGTCATGTGATATAAGATGGGTTTTTATTTTATTTTTTTTTAAAAATAATCACAACAACAATGATATCTGAGGAGAGATTTGAACCCTCATCTCCTTGAGTCTTGTTCTAACATTCAAACCACCACACCATGCTGGTTCAAAGACTAGACTCCTTGGCCTGTACAGCCATTGCTTTTCTCAGGTGACTAGAGTCATGTGAAGGGAGTCCAAGGAGAGGTTAGTCGTCTTTCTCCTCTCTTTTTTTACTCCTGTGACCTAGCCCTGTCAAAATATACATCTGGTGGGTACAGAAGGTTCCCCAGTGTAGATCTTGATCCTCAAACATGGAGAAAAAGCAGTGGTGCAGCTTCCTACCACATCCCTTTCCTCCCCTTCCACCCACTTCAACAAAGGAGAATAATGCAATAAGAAGATTTAGAAGATTATCGCACCTAGAAATTCTTCGAGGATAGATGTGGGATTGAAAGGTCAAACATGGGTGTTATCTGACGCAGCCCACCTGCAGCCCGTTTTTGAAAAATCACTGGATAAGCATGGCTAGGGTCCGGGCTGCATAGAGATTGAACTTGCCTGGCTGCGGCTGTGTTCAATAACATCCATGTTTGACTTTTCAATCCTGTGTCTATCCCGGTGGGATTTGCAAGTGTGATAATCCCCTTAGAGTGCATTCAGAGTAATTGAACAGACCCAAATTTGTTCCTCTGATTTGGGTTAAAATCAACTGACCTGTCCAGCTGGTATAAAAATCCCATTTGGGGAGAAAGGTGAGGTATAAGGACAACAAATAAACAGTACAGGGAGTTAACAGAAAATATTCTGGGATAAACAAAACATGTATGGATCTCTAAAATAAAATTGGAAGAAGAGGAATTTGGGACTTTCTGGTGTTTTTAATCATCTTGACGTGCCCTTAGATATTTTTTGCAAGCTGTCTTTGAGTTCCTTATGCTCGTCTTCCAGAGGAATATGCTGCTCAGCCAACTTCCTCTTTAATCCTTGGGACCCTGTATCTCATTAAAACTCAACACCTCAGATATTGCTCCTTGATCATGTGGCTATCTGTCTTTACATGAAGGTAATGGTTTACAAAAGAAGATGGAAAATAAAACAAAGCAACTATTGATGATTCTGTGAGATCCATTTATTTATCAATTAATCTTTGATAAGTTTTTATTTGTAAGGGAAAAGATGTGCCAAGTATTGCTGGAATCTTTTCTTCAAGGTACTCATTCAATATAAAGTGGATATTGGTCCACAGGGCAGATCTAGGAAGCTTTTCCTCCATTTCTGTAAAAAGAAAGAGTCAAGGATGGGGGAAATTAGTTGAAAACATCTTGTCTAAAGGACCATTGTTGCTTCAACAACTCATTTTTCCTCTATTGGGAGTCCTAATTATAGCTGTTTAGAAGAGAACTTTTTAAACTAAAAATTTGACATCCCTCCCATTTGTTGTGCAGAGTCCACCCATTGCTCCCGACAGCTGAGCGACTCTTCAGGAATGGGATATATTTCCCAAACATTCTGAGTTGAATGGTTTAATGTACCATGGAAAATGCAATACATTGCCCAAAGCCCTTTGACATTCTGGTTTCTCTATGGGATGTTGTTGAATCTGTATAGTATCCTTCAAAGCATTTTATTTCTGCAGAGCTCTAGTCCCATGGCTTAACTTGACTCAGCTCTTAGTGTGCTTTTGAAACTGCCCATCCTTCCATTTGAGCCACTTTGACTAGAACTATAGGATCAAATAAATTGTTGGGATGGAAGGAAACAGTCTGTGGCTTTTCTTCCCTGGGAGTTGCCTCTCATCTTTCCATTGGAAACCAGTTTCCATATTCAAACCTCTGCTTTTGCATTAACTAAAAGTAAAGACATCCAACCCCTTGTCTTAAACAGAAGGATTGACTGGCATTTCTGTCCATGGCATCCAGACAAACCAGAGGCACATTACAAGCTAAATGTTTTAAATCCTAAAGATCATTTTCTGGTCTTCACCTTTCTTCTGACTAACCCCTGCTAAGAAGAAAGATTCATATTGCATCTTTAGTAAAAAAAAAAAACAGTAGATCATTAGCTCACATTTCCGCCAAAGCCTTTCTTATATCATCCACTGTTATCTTTTTATCTAGATCTCTTTTATTCTCCGCTGTTTTTTCATCAACCTGCCGCTTCTTCTTGGAAACAAGATTGTTGACACTTTCTGTGTCTTCAAGAGACAACCTGCATGGGAAGTCAGATAAGATCAAAATTAAGGCCTTCACAACATGAGGTTCATCATCCTGTAGTCCCTTGAAAAACTTAAACCACTGACATACTGTGAAGTAGTTACAGTGAAGGTCATCCAGTCTCTCTTCCTTTCTGGGGCTGACCCTATTGTTCTGTGTCATGATGGGCTAAGTGTGGCCCTGTGGTACATGCAGCCCCAAAGCCTGTTTTTGTAATCCTTGACCCATCCAGACTCCTTGGACATGCCTTTTTCTGGCATGCAAAAGGCATGAATAGATTCCTGCAAACTTTCAGGAAGTGGAAGTTCATTGTTTGATTACATTGCAGGAGTCCATTTAAAAATGACCCATTTTTCCAAAACCAGAAGTGGATACCTGGCCACTTCTAGTATTTTGTGTTTCTTTATTAAAATGTTAATTTCCTGAACATTATTATGGGCCAGGTGGGCAGCATAAAATATAAACATTTTAAACCATTTCCAGATTAAAACACTAGACAATTTAAACATAATGGCCTGATCTAGATTGACAAAAAGAAGTGTGTTCATGGCTGCATGAAAGTCTAGCCTTTAGATGAGAAAAAGGAAAAGTGTGCCATGAAAACGCTTTTTTGTGTTTTAATAAATAATAATAATAATAATAATAAAATTTTATTTATAGCCCACTCCTCTGTATCCAATCCAATTTTAGGGGAGAAGAAGCGCCTTTAAAAAGGTGCTGGTTTTCCCAGCTTCTTTTTTAAAAACGGTGGAACAGCACAGCTCCATCTAAAGGCTGTGGTGCAGCTGCGCAGTTAAAGGGGCCACTGTATCTTTAAAGTGCCCATTTAAAGGCAGCGATACAGGTGCGGATCATAATGGATCGTGAGTTGGGAGCATGCGTGGTGTGGAGTTCACTTCTAATTAAACCACTCAATGCCCTGCAGGTGTAAAAGCTGGGGTTTAACTTTGCAGTTTTTTAAAGCTCCCAAACCCTAGCTCCAGCCGTAATTCGAACCCTAGACATGCGCAGTAGGGACTCTGGGATGCTGTAACTGTTATTTTACTGCACATAACATGTCAATTCATTCACAAAATAAAGGGGTTCATTCATGATACACCAGTGTAACTGCACAGTTTAAAAAAGCAGAGAAACCGCAATGATAATTTGACAGATCCTCATAACTGTATATTGTCTGTATGGTGTACCTGCACAGCTGCACAGTTCCCAGCCACCTGCACAGCTGTACAGTTCTCAGCGGCTGCCGGCAAACCTGCACAGCTGTGCAGTTCGCAGCCGGCAAGGAAAAAAAAATTAAAGGTTCAGCGCAGCTAAAAGCCGCGTTCATTGCCGCTGGTGCAGCTGCTCCGCCTGTGTTTGTAGCGTTCTGACAGCTTCCAATGTAGCTGCTGAACCACAGAAAAGACTACAGATAAGTCGTTCCCACACCCCTCAGTCTAGCTGCCCTGTACCTTTTAAATGCACACCTGGGGCTTGCCGTGTAGCTGCTAAGCATTCAGGAAAAGGCAACTTCATGTCACACTTTCCTGCCAATCTAGAAAGCCCCAATAAAATCTTATTAAATGAACTAACAGTTAAATTCAAAGACCATATACTGTACACGGTACACTTTGAAGTAAATTGGTCCCTGAAGGCTGCAATAAAATCTGTGCTTTGAGTTGGCACGGGAAAAAAACCCAATATTGGTACCAATCAGACCTCCAAGGGGAGGAAATTCCACAATTGGGATGCCACAACCGAGAAGGCCCTTTCCTATGTCCACCCATTTCATCTTGCCCCTTTTGGTAGGCGACAGAGGAAGACCCATCCTACAGACCTCAATTATCAGTCGTGTGTGTGTGTGTGTGTGTGTGTAGAGAAGTGCTTCTTTTAGGTCCCAAACCCCATTCATTTCTGGGCAAACCATTAAATCTCTGGAGGCTAAAAATTGTTCAGTCCTTCTCAGCATTCTGTGAGATGAGATCAAATCTGCAGGTTTATGAAGACATTTTTCCTAAATGCTATTCCAGTTTGGGTTAGAATAGATCTCCTGAATCCATTAACTTTATCTATGTGTTGACTCACCATTCAGCACTTGGTTGAAGGGTCTACTCCAGTTGGAATGAAGAATGATTTCTTCACAACCCCCCTCCCCCAACCTATGTGTGTATGTGCAATAAAACAATTCCTTTGGGATTCTTCCCAAAATACAGAACATACATTTCTGAATGCCTATTTGGTGCAAGAACTGGTATCTCTATTGTCTAACCATATATACAAATTTTCCAAAGGCCCCTTACCTGGATTCTTCAACCATTTGCCAGGTAGTAGGGAGCAAAATAGCCATGAGGACTCCAAGGACACACAGCTGTCTGATATTTGCCATGCTACTTGTGGCCGTGCACAACCTTCACAGAATAGGTTATTTGACCACTGAACACAAAAGAGCCACCGGTCAAGAAAAGGAACAATAACAGAAACAATGTCTGACTGGTGCCTTAAAATAGTTTTTGTGTTCTTTGCTCCACCCAAGTTCTGCCAACAAACCTGCATCAGTCCCACCCATTTGTCCTGATTCAGTTCAGCTCCTGTCTGCATGTCAATATCCCACTCTTTGCAGGTATACTTTGCAAAACATTTCCTGCCACATCCTGCCTTCCTATCTACTTGGAGGGTTTATACATACACAAGTAGACCCCACACCTACAACTGTTCCCCAGCCCTCAAGATGTCACAGTTAACACTCTACTACATTTGAAATAAGCTGCTTCTTAGCTGTGGGCATTAGAAAATATTTATGTTTTGCTATATGGCTTAAGCAAGAGTACTGTTGTCAGACTCATTCTTCTTCAGAGGTTCATAGAAGGAACAAATGAAAGTGCGAATTTGAAGGAATTTGAATTTGAAGGCTCGTAGAAGGAACAGATGAATTGCGAAAAGTGCTGAAGGTAACCACCAAACAGGCATTCTGAAAGAAGCTAGAGCCTCCCCAATTTTGAATCCATTCAGTCACAGAAGTTTTTGTGGCTGAACACTTCTTCTTACAGTTGCTTGCACGATCCAAAACACACTGCAGAAATAACCTAGTTTGACACTGCTTTAACTGCCCTGGCTCAATGCTAGGGAATTCTAGAAACTGTAGTTTGGTGAGACATTTAGCCTTCTCTGTCAGAAAGCTCTGATGCTACAATAAACTACATTTCCTAGGATTGCCGAGCACTGACCCAGCGTAGTGGAAACAGTCTCAAATTGAATTATTTCTGCCATATGTTTTGGACCTTCATTGTCTAATAAATGACCAAAAGTCAACCCAAGACTGGTAACTAGTGCTAGTTATTTGGGATGTTTATAACTATGAACCTTTGACGTAATTGTTTTACAGAGGATCCACAGGGAGAAATATTGCAAAATTCTTCAAAACAAACATTTTCTCCATGGTACCCAAAGAAATTAATGCCTTACTTCCAGATTCATATGTGGACATAGAATCCATGGAACTGAAGTTATCAGACAATTGAAATAACCCTTCCATCTTAGTATAGAACATGGGAACCAACAGACAACCAGCACTGTAGAAATGATAGAGTTGGATGAGACCTTTAAGGTCCGGTGGGAGAGAGATGCTTTGTGACGCATTGAAAACATCAGAGTTTTCACAGGCTTGATATTCATGGACTGGGCTTCTTTCACCACCAGATGACTACGTGCAGTTTTCAGAAGGTCTTTTCTCACAGATGTACAGCAATGTCTAGGCATTAATTTGAAACAGGGGTATCATTTTTTTAGTATTACCATTGATCTGTGGGGAGACATAATATGGCCTAGCCCATCAGAAAGCCTTGTAGGAAGATGCCCACTTACAATCAGTGGATAGAAAAGGAAGACTAATTATCTATCAGATGACCACCAACATTTGGATGGGTTCAAATTGACCAATGTTTTTCTTTCATTGTTCTGTGCTTTTTTCCTTCTTTGTTCTGATGCCATTTCTCTCAGAGCTGGCACATCAGTTGCTTTCCCCAGATTTGAGCAGTTGGGCTTTGGTATTTCAGTAGCACATTTTCCATGTCATATAATTCTGCTTTACTGAACTTTAAAGGAGAGACATGCAGAGACTGTGGCACCACTGAATTCTTGCTGAAATGATGCCCTGACCACAGTAAGAGATTTTCCAAAGAAAGGATGGTGGACTGAATGGAGCAAAAGAGGCCATCACCTCAGGTGGCACAGAAAATGGGGAGGGGGGAGCAGCAATAGTTTGGGCAGTAATTTTGGAAAGTTACATTTGAAGAAAAATGGCTATAATGACTATAGGTTGATGCCATCTATGAGACTTTGGAGTAGAAGGATGATGCTCTGGGACTCAAAAGCATCATCCTACCCCCAGCTCTCCACTCCCACAACCAAGACCACTTGAGGCATATTCCTACTCCATAATTGAATGTTCTGATATGTAGTCTATTTTTCCTTTCTACATTGTCTCGTGCTGTATAAGGCCCTGGCTTTCATACCAGATTTTGGCACTGCATTGATGTTCTTGTTTTAAAAGCTGGTATGCCGTAGTGGTTCAAACATTGGCCTACTACTCTGGAGGTCAGTGTTCAAATCCCAGGTTATAAACCCACTCAGTGACCTTGATCAGGTCACACTCTCTTAGCCTCTAAGAATGGAAACAGCAAAGCCCTCTGAAGAAACTTGCCATGAAAACCCCATGATAGGTTCGCCTTAGTATCATCATAAGTTAGTAACGACTTGAAGGCACACAGCAGCAGCAACAACAACAACAATATTGATGTTCCTATTATTGTTTGCCTCTAGACCCTGAGATGCCCAGGAAAGACACCAACTGTGCCTATTTGGTAGGTACATGGCTCTTTTTGCAGGATGTGTACCAGCTGGTGATGGGTGCCTAATCTGTACATATTGCTGGAGCACATCCTACTCCTAAATGTGACTTTATAATTGATTGATAACTAGTTTCCTTGCCCCTCCCCCTTGGTATAAAACTTAATGGGCATAACATATGATCCATACTCCCCCCCCCACACACCCATACAGCTGAGCAGATCTTGGATAAATTAGATTTTAGATGACAACTCCTCAAATCCCTTAGCTAGCATAGCCACACTAGATACAGGATTCTTGGAACTGCAGTACAAAAAAGTCAGCTGTGAGCCCGAGTGGACACTGGTGGGTTTCTGGACCCCAGAGTTTGCCCAAGAATGCCAGATTTTGATGGTCACTTTGCCTACAACCTTCTCCTGATGCATTTGATTGTTTATTGGAGATATGCCCCAGGCTGTATATTTATCTAAGCAGCCCTTCCAGGTTCCTTAACTCCTTCCCCATCCCTTAATAAGGCCTAGTAATTTCTCAAGAAGAAGTTGGCTAATCAGAGTTCAGACCCATTGCATTCAGGGGGACTTGCTCCCATGGAAGTGTGTTTAATGTTGTGCGCAGTAAGCGCCTGGAAACATATCAGACAATACCTTGCCTCTTTCTAACCCAAAGATGTTTTGTTTTTTGTTTTTTTGGTGGTGGTGGTGGTGGTGGTGGTGAGAGATGTAGACTGTGGACCATATGCACCCCCAAGGTGATTTTAAGGTCCCCCGTGCCCCCACCTCTCCCATATTTTTTGCAATTTCAATAAATATTAAAAATATATCCCATTGCACCATGCCCCTTCAGCTGCTGTAGTGACAGGCTAGGCCAGTAAGTAAACTTGTCGGGAATTCGCTGATACATCAGCAATTCCCCCTGCACACACCTTCCTCCTGGGGGCTCAGGAATGTGGGGGATCTGTTGGAACGCCACTGTATCTGCCTGCCTTCCTGCGCTTCCAGATAATGAGGCCCAGAGTCCGTCCATGTCCGGATCTATGAAGTTCATAATTAATTGAATGGTTTACACTTCCTATGACCGCATCCCGACCCCCAAGAGTCCACATCCTGATCCTGCATCCACACCTGACCCTTGAGCTTTGTATAAACAATACTTGCTGATCTTCTCTAACTATTGGTTAACCAGAAGGACTAATAAAGGCTGGGGAACTGGCAGTGGTTGAAAAAGCAAGCCAGAAAGCAAGGAAGGAAGGAAGCAAGCAAGCATGCAATAAACAAGAAGGAGATTTTGCACCCCCATTCCTGTCTCTCGGCATCGTTCTTCTCCCCGAATCCCAACAGCTGGTGACCCCGACGTGATCCTGAATCCGAAGATCAGCGAACCTACTCACTCGACTGGAACAGTCTGCGCGCACATCCATTAGGATCCCGTGAGTATGGGCGGAACATTATCATCGGAACAGAGGATGCACAGCGAGGAACTTTATCAATTAGTTACGCAGCTAGTTGGGGAAAGAGTAGTGACCAAAAGAGACATCGACAACTTGTTGTCGGAAATTTCATACCAATGCCCTTGGTACCCTGAGAGGGCAAAACTCTCAGCGGAGGAATGGGAGAAGATAGGTCACCACTTAAAAAGGGGACCTCGTGCTGCAGCACCTCATTTGATAGCCTGGAGGGCAGTTAACACAGCTGTGGGACACTTAAGTAAACCAATGGCCCCACTGGCGTCATTAGTAGACCCTCCAGGAGACCCACCGAGTTACACCATGCCACTGGTGGGTCTGCCACTACCCCCAATTCAACAACAACAGAGGGCAGTGGAAGCAGAGATAGCAGAAGCCCGACAGAAGGGAGAGAATATGTGGGAAGAGGGGCCTTGGGAACCAGATAGTCATCCAGCCTTTTCCCCTGTAATTTTTGAAAGAATAGCGGAGCCTGACTCCACAAACGCTCCCTCACCCATTGCTCCTTCACAGGAGTCAGTTATTGCAGTCAAAGCAGCGTTTCAGGATGAGCAGCAGAAAGGAACCCTCACTGGGATAGAACTTGCAGAGGGTTTCCAGGCTTTTCCAGTTACACAGACAGTGCTACCTCCAGAGGTCCTAGCAATATCTACTGATTGTGCATTTTTGGCTCTTCAGAAGATGCCTTCCTCTGGTCAGCCTGAGAAAGGTTTTGCTACCATTAAACAAGGTCCTGTTGAATCCTACTGTGACTTTGTTAATCGGCTGCAAGCAGCCTTAGCACAGCAGGATGATATTCCTGAAGCGGCCAAAGAATTGTTCATCAAGCTGGCAAAAGATAACAGAGATTGTCAACAAGCCTTAGAACCATTGATGGCATCTAGAAATTTCACATTGGCAGATATGCTTAGAGTTTGCCAGGACATAGGCACTCAATCAGATAGCATGAATCTCCTGGCAGATGTCATAAAATTGGATAAGGAAGTGAAAAGCTTTAATTCTGGGTTAATAGGACTGGTGTTACCCAGATCATCAGCTTCAACAAGAGGAATTCTTGTTATGCACAGTGCCATAGGTAATGATTATGCAGGAAATATTCAAACACAGGTTTGGGTTAGTCTGCCACAAATTTTGTCCTTAGAAATGTCAGTAGCACATTTAGTTTTGTTACCACCTGCAGCCCCAAACCCAGCAGATGTAGAACCTGGTGGTGTCAATGTACAACAGAGAATCACTAATCAGTGCCCTAGCTGTACATTTGTGACTGAAGATTCAGATTTTAGAGGACCTTTAGCCACAGGAGAGCACATGACTGTGATTCGAACACAGCCGTGGCAGATGGATGTTGCTTAGTATCCTCGAGTCCATCAATTTTCCTTTCTCCATGTTTCCATTGACACTTACTCTCATGCTATATGGGATTTCCTGTTTTCCCTTTTGCTGTCCTTTACATGTTCAGAGGTCTTATACCTTGCTGGCTCTACAATTCTCCACTTAGATTTTAGAACTTGGTTTTTGTGTTTTGGGTTTTTATTGCCCTGTTCAAGTAGAACATTTAGAAAATCTACTCCCTTTGTCTTGTCCTCATGAATTTGTGACCTAAAAATGTATTGTGTGTGAGGTATCTGTTGTTGAGCACCTGATCTATATTCGTGCTTAGGAAGAGTTTTTTCTTTTGCTCCTTTAAATCGGAGCTTGCTCTCTTAATGAGTCTTGTCCTTCATTCTCCTTTCCTGAGAGTGTGTGACCCAAGAGTGACACTGTCTCAGCACTTTGGTCTCTTCCTCCATTCTGTTTTCAGCTGATTCTGTATGCCTTTAGTTTGTTCTCTCTTATTTAAACTATAAGTCTTCTATATAGCCTGCACATGGTTGTTTGGAGACATGTGTAAAAAGAAAATCTGATAGAGTCTTATAATTGTGGAAATTGTAAAGGGACAAGAGTTTCCAGATTTTTCCCTTGACTCACATCTGTGCTATTGTTGATATTTTGGTTGTGATAAAGCATAATTAAAATCCCTTCTGGATACACAAGTCTTGCAGACAAAGAGAACATCACATTTTGTGGAATAAAATTAGTACTTAGCATGGTACTTGGGAAAATTAGGCTTTCCACATTCTATATCTCATTCTTCCACTGGTCAGCTCAGCCTGCCTGTGTTCCTTGTGGGATAGGCTTGGCTGGAGAATCACAAAAGCTAGAGGCCAGAATGGTCAAAATAGGTGTTAATTGTTGTTTGCATTTGTCTATTTACTTATTTGTTTGGCTATCTGTGATTTGCAAATCTGAAGGCAGCTCACTTCTCTTGCTCTAAAAGTCTTTGCTGTGTTGACTTTTGACAGGAATCAATTCCTGTTCTCTAGTGTCTTTTCCTTACTGTTAAGCTTCATCTTGATAGGCACAGTCTATCTGTAAAAATTGTCTTTCCTAAAGCATAAAAAGGAATCTTGCCTGGGTTGCTTTATGCCCTCGTGGCTAAAGAACTACATATCACATCAACTTGAAGTGGTACATATTTAGAAATGGGTTCTATTCCTTTTGCATGTAGAAGTTGTTCACTTGTCTGTCTGTCAGTGTGTTTGGGCTTATGTTATACCTTTGCAATACTTAAGTCTGAATTTCTTGTACTCCTCCTACATTTATGTTGTTTTCCTGCATCCTTCCTTCATGCATTGCTTCTTAGAGAGAGAGTTTCTCTCACAAGCACAAGTTTACCTGCCTCACTTTTCATCTGGGTGAGATACAGAGGGATAACTGAAGGGGGAAAATCCCTCCTTCTCCTCTGCTTTGAAATTTTGTTTTTGAGTACTGCATAGCCCTGCATGCAGAGGAGAGTTTACTAAATCTTTCCTAAAAATTGGTGTACTACATTATTTACTAAAATCTGCTGTTGCCATTCATTTATGTTTTTCCCTGATGGATGACCCACTTTTGCTGTAGTGGTTAATCCCCGAGGCAATTAGATGTCACACATTTCCCACCTTTTGGCAAATGGTCAAAAATCCATGTCACAGTTGATACATATTCTGGGTTTATTTGGGCAGCCCCTCAAGCCGCCGAATCAGCTACTAAGGCCAGAAATCATATGGTTCGCCTATGGCAGTGATGGGAACGCCCAGTGCTTTAAAAACTGACAATGATCCTGCCTTTTGCTCAACTGCATTTGCAGAATTTCTAAATTACCATTCCATCCGACATACGTTCGGAATCCCATATAACTCAACAGGACAGGCCACTGTGGAGCAACGCTACCCTCAAAACCCATCTCGCCAAACAAAACAAAAAAGAGGGAATACTCCCCCATTTGCCCGAAGTAGAACAATGCTTGGCTGCCGCCCTGTTTACAATTAACCATTTAAATTTGTCTCTCAACACAGCAACTAACCAGTATCTCTCTCGAGTTGAGAGGCACTTTCGTTCTGCAGATCCCTCCCCAAGACCGTTGGTGAGCTACCGGATCCTACCTGGGAAAAGAGTGGAGTGCTCCAGTGCCACTGATTACCTGGGGCAGAGGCTATGCTGCTGTGCAGACAACTGAAGTACATTAAACCTCATGTTGTGGTGCGAAGGGTTGAAGAATCCAGTTCCTCAATTCAACCCCAACCTGTCAGAGACTGCAGTTACATGGGGAATGATAAAGAACTTAAGCCGACAAGCCTCTGACATCGTGAAAAAACGGACTGGAAAAGACTCCAGAGAACTTCACTTTAGCCTTGATTGCAAGCCTGAATGCTAATTCTATGTATATAATGATTTTTACTATGATTTTGGGAGCTAGTGCAGAGGTGGGAATTCCAGGGCATTTTGCAACTGAACAGAATATTTGGTAAGCCTTTGCACTGCCCATCAATCAGATGTCCTTTTGCCCGTCCCTACAGCGTTCAGCTGGAGAAGTGTTAAGTACAGTACTTGCTTGATTCCAGTCTGTCATTCTTCTAGGGACATCCAGAATGACTCTTGGTTTTATACTGACCTTCCCTCCAATAGCTCCTATCGAAGTCAGGTATATGACTATCACAATTGGGGAAAGCAGTATAAACGACTACCTCCTTTAGCTTTACATTTAGAGACCCCCCACGTTGCAACCTATAATACAACCTGTGCTCGAATGACAAATTGTACAGCAAAAAATTGTGTCCGCCTAAACTCTGCCCATAAGCTAAACTGCTCAACACAGGTGAATGTTTCTTATGTTTATAAGTATGTTGAACTCCCCAGGGGGTGGTTCTGGACCTGCTCAGGATATCCCTTCAATTACATCCCAGCAAATTTAACTGATGGCACTCTTTGCTGCCTGAGCAGGCTCACCCTCTTGTTGCCACCAAAAGAAGTCGCGGACCAAAGCCGCAGGAACAAGCGCGCGGCTGGCCTCCACACACTGGATGCCTCCTGTGATTCTGATGTAAAAATAATGTCCTCCAGCGAATATATTGCTCTGGGAGTCTCTCTTATTGGTGTCCCTGGTTTAGCTGTAGGCAATGCAAGAACCATTAGCAAGCTGGCTTGTTGGGCAGTTAAAGGTCTAAATGCCACCTCAACTGCCCTAAGTCTATTGAACCACGAACAGGCCGAACTGAGACATGGCTTGCTGCAGAACAGGGCTGCCATAGATTACCTTTTGTTGCTTCACCATAAGGGATGCGATGAAGCTGATGGTCTAGAGGGCATGTGTTGCTTTAACATTACCGACAATGAACGGAGGGTTGACAAACAGCTACAGACCCTAAGGAAGCTTGCCCAGAGCATAAGAGAATCCAACCTGTCCGATTGGTGGGCAGGGTTATGGGATTGGCTACCTACAGGATGGATCCGTACACTTGTACAATATTGCATTTTGATCCTCCTTTTGTCTATTTCTTTGTGTTGCTTTATTCAATGTATTCCTAGTCTATGTGGTCTGCTGTCTCAGAGAAGGTGGACTCCCAGGGAAAGGAAAAGGTTTGCGGAATATGTTTACCAGCTCATGAAGTGAGCATAGAAAACAAAAAAGAGGGAGATGTCGGGAATTCGCTGATACATCAGCAATTCCCCCTGCACACACCTTCCTCCTGGGGGCTCAGGAATGTGGGGGATCTGTTGGAACGCCACTGTATCTGCCTGCCTTCCTGCGCTTCCAGATAATGAGGCCCAGAGTCCGTCCATGTCCGGATCTATGAAGTTCATAATTAATTGAATGGTTTACACTTCCTATGACCGCATCCCGACCCCCAAGAGTCCACATCCTGATCCTGCATCCACACCTGACCCTTGAGCTTTGTATAAACAATACTTGCTGATCTTCTCTAACTATTGGTTAACCAGAAGGACTAATAAAGGCTGGGGAACTGGCAGTGGTTGAAAAAGCAAGCCAGAAAGCAAGGAAGGAAGGAAGCAAGCAAGCATGCAATAAACAAGAAGGAGATTTTGCACCCCCATTCCTGTCTCTCGGCGTCGTTCTTCTCCCCGAATCCCAACATAAACTGGAATATTCACATTTCCGGTGTTCACACAGTATCCCCAGTGAATCTATGGAACAGGGGAATTATCAAAAACCAAAGAGCTGTCAACTACTCCTTGCCACTAGATGTTGCCATTTGGAGATTCAGTGCCTGGCTCTGGCTGCATCGACAGAGTGTAACAGGACAGAGGACAAGACTGACTATGTGAGAATTAAGGAGCCAATTGGTTAGTAATCCCCATTAACCCTTGCCTATGGCTTACTTTCCAAGCATCTGGCAGGTGCCATTGTTTCTTCAGCTGAAGGTGTAATCTCCTACAGAACACAAACCAACATAAATATGCATATCTGCTTCTCCTATCACTTCTTGTGTCTATCCAGTAGTAGGCAGGGTTTCAGAAAGTAGCTCGTTTAGCCATTTAAAACAAAAACAGTTTGAAGGATAGATAACAGGAACTGGTAGTCAGTACCAATTTGACACTGCATTAGCACTTCATTGGCTTTCTTATTGTTGTTTTCACTCCTTCTAGTTTTCTGAGTTGTACTCTTACCACACCAGAGACACTAGTCCTTAGTGATTCCCAAACTCTGGCCTTCTGGATGTTTTGGATGGTTGGCCAAAATAGCTGAGGGTTCTGGGAGCTGATGGCCAAAACAGCTGGAGTCCCAGAATTTGGGTATCACTGCACCTATTTGATAGGTACAGATTGCAGGCTGTGTACCAGCTTGTGAAGTACACCTAATTTGTACATATTATCAGAGCACTTCATATCTTAAGTGTGACATTTTGATTGAATGTCCTTGTTTGTCTTCCTATGGTATAAAGCTCTTATATTCAGTGTGAATCCACATTTTCCATGATGCTGTTTAAAATTCCATAGCTCATCATTTTAATTTTGTTTAAGTTTTACCTTAAATTTTATTACACAATACATATTACAAATTTTACAATCCTCATTTCATAATATTCTTTTCTTCCCTCACCCCCCTCCCAGAAACAGCATTTGAGGGATTTACATTTCAAACAAATTAACAATCATTAACGGAGATGTGGAAAATATTATTAAACATATTTTTTACTTCTTCATACCCCGATGTACCTTCCACTTTCTTAATCACAATTTCCCATTTATCTTTCCATGATTCTTTATTGCTTTCCCCAGTATATTTATGTCTTCTTTCCCTAAGTTAATCAAATAATATATATTCTTTTATATATTTGAATAAAGAATACTTATTCCAATTTGATTTATTTTTCCATCCATAAGCAATCACTGCATGGGCAGCCTTTAGAAATTGTTTTATTACAGCTTAACATTTTAATAATGCAAAAATTCAGAGAAGCTTAATGCAAAAACGTTTTCTTTCTAATTATTAACTATGCCAGATATTTGGACTATGTCAGATACTGGATACTGGGCAGAAAAAAATATGGCAGCGCCCTTCCCTACCGAGGCCTGAAAAGGAAGACTATTTGGTTCCAAAAATGTCTTGATATTTTTGAATATTTTTATGTTTATCTCCTGAATATCAGACTATTTGATTTGAATAGTTCCCAAAGGGCAACTTCAACCATTATTTGTTCAATGAGATCACATAGGGGTTTATCGCATGAACCTTCCCTCCTAATATAGCTGCAGCTTTTGAAACATCTGAAACAGTATCGATTCTTTTTACATTACCACCCAACTGTGAGTTGATAACTGGTTGGTGATGCATCTTATTGCACTACCGGTCCATTTACTTGTCAGTTATCCAAGATTACATAAGTAAGTAAGCAGTATAGCTTTCATTGGGAGTGGGGTGTGTGCAGTGAAACCGATCTAAATCCTCTTTCTCTTGCCAAAGACAAATTATTGCCTCCTCAGGAGTAAAAGTCTTGACTGCACTGGGAATGAGATGTGTGTGCAGTGAAACTAGTTTAAATCTTCTTCTCTCTGAATTACCCTGGAATGACCTATGGCACATACCTCAATAAGGGGTTAACTATGCAATTGAAAGCTATTCATGGGATTTCCCATTCATTAAAAGCAGCAGCAGAAGCATAGATTGACTATAGGATACCTACTGCCTAACCATGAGGTTGTGCAGTAGGATCCGGCAATCACAATTACGATCCCGTTTCTATCCCATGATTTAAGAACAGTGTGATAATCTTCATAAACTGCAATAGGATGAGACACTGTGGACTCTTTCACACGGGAGGAATTTCTCCCAAACTTCGAATGGAGCCAATGCGAATTCCTGTAAATTCGCTTGTTTAGCGAATTTACGGGAATCCCCTTTGCATTCGGAGTAACGCTCCATTTCCCGAAAATGACCCCTCCTTGCCTGAAATTGCGTGCAAAGCTTTAATTCGCAATAACGTCAAACCTTATGATTTCATTCGGATTGACCCTAGATTATACTTCCAATTTCAGACGTCTGAAAGAGTCCACTGTCTTCTCCACCCTCCATGCATTGGGACATCTAGAGTACAACGAGTTTGGAGAAGTGATGTTTCTGGATGATGGCCATGCTGATTGAGAATTCTAGGAATGTACAAAAAATAACTTTCCCAAGCTGTGATCCACAGTGATCCCTACTGAGGTGCTGAAACTCCATTAGCTGCCCAAGAATGCCAGATTCTGAAGATGATCCTCTCTACAGCCTTCATTTTTTGTGGGGAATTTAAAGAAATAACATACATGTATCTGAACTGTCCTGCTTGATTCCATCATTCCACCCCTCCACCTATAAATCCCTGAGACTGTTGTCTTATGTTCCAGAGGTAAGACCTGAACCAATGTATTCAATGATAAGAAATAAAATTCTAGCTAAAGGTTACAAATAATAATAATAATAATAATAATAATAATAATAATATATTTATTTATATACAAAGAACTTCCTGATGGTAAGAGCTGTTCCACAGTTCCATAGAATATCTAAAAATCTTTACTCCTTCAGATATTTTGTGCTTCAACTCCATAATCTCATACTTTTAGCTATGTTTGTTGACCCTCTTCAGATGCCCAAAAAATCTAGAGGAGCAAACCCTGAGCTCTATACTGATATTCCCTAAAGTCTCCAAGTTAAAGGAAATCATACCAGAACATGGGGAGTTTTTCTTTGTAGAGCATATGAAATGGCCAGTTTGTATAATGCCAGAAAATACTCAATACACTCTGAAGATTTGGATGCTTTGCTGTTGTTACCTGTCTTCAGGTTTGACCCTGACTTCTGAAAAACCTCTGAGATTGAGAGAGAATGTAACTTGCCCATGGTCATCCAGTGGGTTTCCATGGCTGAATGAGGAACAGAACCCTGGTCTCCTATAGTCCTAATGCAGCACTCATACTGCAAACTGCACTCAAACAGCAGGCTGCAAAGGGATTTTATATGGTGGTGCATATGGTGTTATTTTATTGAAATAAACTAATACATTGGTTGTTGTTGTCTTTTTAAAAACATCTCCAAGGGTGCAGAGGTGATCACTGCCATACAAAGGGTGAGTCTGGCACTTTTGAAGAACCTCTCAAATGTTCCTCGACTAACTGGTCATTCAACCTTTTTTCGTCATTCTTAGAAATTGGCCCATTATTGCTCCGTCGTATAATCTGAAAGTTTCTTGAGTCATCAGAAGATAAACTGTTTAAGAAACCAGAAAACAACAAAATTAATGTCTTGAGGCTTCATTTTCTACTATAGCTCTCATTCATTCATGCAACTGACATATCTGAAAACTGCCTATTATTAGATGCTTTGGAAAACCCCTACCCCCTGAAAACCATCAAAGCATAAAAAAGATTAAGAAAATATTATTTGACTAATAGTCACGAACAGCCTAAACTTTGGCAATTGATGGACCATGACCTGAACCAGCCTGCAGATTGTTGCCAGCCAGCTCTTAAGGGCAAGAATTGGATAGTGGTGGGGAAGGATTTAAAACTGATTTCCCCTTGATCATTTTGGATTAAGCTGTGATAGTGTCACCAGGTACTTTATAATTTCAAAGATCTCTGAGGAAATTTGGGGAAGAGCAAAGGTCACTTTTTTGCCCCTTGCCTGTTATCCTTTCTTATACACAGGTGAAATTGTTTTGATGAACCATCAGTTCTGAAGTTTATTCTGTCGACTGCTGTTACCTGCTCAAGACTTCCTTAAGAGTGGATAGGGAAGAAAAATGAGGCAATAAGGAAATGGGCTGTACCATTTGGGAATGAGGATAAGTGACACAATTTACGAATGTTTTCATACTTTTTCTTAAAAAAAAAAAAACTGAGTAGAAAACTACCACTGTAAGAAGTGGTGTGCTCTAGAACTTTTGGCAAAGACTCTCTATTTTAAGGGGAGATTTTAAAAATCTCTCTCTCTCTCTCTCACACACACACACACACATCATGTGAAGTTGAAGGCTTTCATGGCCAGCATCCATAGTTTTCTGTGGGTTTTTCGGGCTGTGTGGCTACATTCTGGAAGAATGTATTCCTGATGTCTCTCTTCATGCCAGCCACAGATGCAGGAGAAATGTTAGGAATAAATTCTTCCAGAAAGTGGCCACATAGCCCGAGAAACCCACAGAAAACTATAAAAACAAACACGTCTACCTCTTTCATTCTGTAGTGGTGATACCTACATTTTTAAAAAGAATTCAGGAAGACTCTTAACTGCTCATCATGCAACTTGTGTAGAGCAGGTGTTACTCTAGTTTTTACTACTCCGTTTGACTTTCCACCTGAATCCATTTAACAGTTAGTGGTCCATCTAATGGTTAGACTGTAACCTCTGCGCTGACTATTTTTCTTACAGCCTTCTGACTCAACTTCACTGATGTTTTGTCTTGAAAGCATTCTAAAAACCTTGACATAATGGATGCACAGGCCAAATTAATACATGCTGAGACCCTAAACTAGATCAGATTGATCAAGTCATCTAGAGCTGATACAAAAATGTATATTATTATACAGTAATTATATTCTCCAATGCGCTCATATTTTCACTGTAAAAGCATACAGAAGTGATTAACACTGATTTAATCTCAATGAAATCTAATGTAATTGTTGTTACTGTGTGCCTTCAAGTCATTTCTGACTTATGGCAACCTGAAGGTAAACCTATCATGGGGTTTTCTTGGCAAGATTTGTTCAGAGGAGGTTTGCCTTTGCCTTCCCCTGAGACTGAGAGCATGTGACTTGCCCAAGGTCACCCAGTGGGTTTCATGGCTGAATGGGAATTGAACCCTGGTCTCCAGAGTCCAGTGCTCAAACCACTGTGCCACACTGGCTCAAATTAAATTAAATATAATCTAAAATGGCCAAAAATGCTGCTCCACAGAGTTTTTAGACTACATCTCTGCCAGTAAGAGCCTGGATGTGCAGTGGTCAAGGTAATGGGAACTATTGTAATTCAAAATATGTAGATGATGCCAGGCTGGATAAGAGTAAGTGTAAGCATAAGAAGAGAATTCTCATGGATTAGACCTATGATGTTTCCAATCTAGCCTTGACTAGAATAGGATTAGATAAATTTGTTGACTAAGGTCTCACAAAGAATAATTACATGGAATGAGGTGCCATAACCAGTGGTTATGGTGATAAAAGGAGGGGGGGAAGGCAACGGCAATGTGAGAAGCAGGACATGGGCTGCAAGCTGTCTATTTCTCAAATGCTTGGCTTTGAGGGGTCTTTGGCACTAAGCTGCTATGAAAGAGTGGCTTGTAAAGTCACCTGTTCTTCCTCCTTCTCCCTCTCCGCTACTACTGCTCTGTGGGCATGGAGATCGTGAGTGCTGTGTTGCTTTGGCATCCTGGCTGTTATTTTCAGCAGTATGGTGCTTAAAAATCTGTGTTCCTGTTCCATTTCAAATTAATCTGAACTTAAAAAAATAAATACCAAAATCATTTTCAAATCTGCATTCTAGTCTATATTCAAATGTTTATCTGCTTCCAAAATGCATATTTAAGTCCACTTCTTAACAAGTTTAAACTACTTAGGTCCACATGTGGAGAAGTGCAGAACTGGATCTATATGTTATTCTCTGTGCTGTGTATCAGATAATTCCAGGTGGGAATATGCAAACATTAGATTTGTT
Organism: Urosaurus nigricauda; assembly: GCA_034509955.1. Classification (NCBI taxonomy): domain Eukaryota; kingdom Metazoa; phylum Chordata; class Lepidosauria; order Squamata; family Phrynosomatidae; genus Urosaurus; species Urosaurus nigricauda. Next base: position 163,756,575 of record JAOEGL010000002.1, read on the forward strand.
AAGGATCTCTGCCACTCGGCTGGGCATCATGCATCATAAGTATAATTGGGTATATGGCTTGTGAAGAGTCCACAGGGTTACATTTTAGTTACATAACTGTTATCTCATTCCAAAGTGCTGATGAAGTATTTTGTTGTTTTTATCATTTAATTATTGTTTTATTATTTTTAACAGTTTCCACGAAAAATAAAATCTACTTTGGGATTTTATTTTTAAAATGAAAAGTATAATACTAATTGTTGTTTGTTCTTGTTGTTTGCCTTCAAGTCGTGTTGGACTTACAGAGACCCTAAAGAAAATCTATAATCGAGTTTATTTTATTTATTTTTTTGGTAAGATTTTGTTCAGAGGAGGTTTTCCATTGTCTTCCTCTGAGGCTGAGAGAGTGTGCCTTGCCCAATGGGGTTCATTGCCAAGCAGGAATCAAACCCAAGCCCTCCCTCCAGTCCATCTGCCTTGGTCCAGGCCCAGAGGGAGAGAAGAACCACTGGACCTCATCCCCTTCCCACCACCTTCCCCTTTTCCTTTTGTGTTGTCTTTTAGACTGTAAGCCTGAGGGCAGGGATCCGTCTAACTATAAGATTGTATGTACAGCACTGTGTAAACTTACAGTGCTATATAAATCATCATCATCATCATCCCTGGTCTCTTTCTGGGTATGCGTGTTTGGTTAAAAAGCAAACCAATAGCACATCTCCCAGTTTTGTCCTGGATTCAAAAAGGATGCATCAAATCTCTCTCTCACACACAGGCAAACACACAGATACAGAAACAGAAGGGGATGATTAACAAACGGAAGTAACAAATATAAAATAATAAAAGATTTTGGCTTCTTCCTTCTTCAGCGGCTTCATTTTTATGTTTATGATTCCCAAATAGTTTCGCTCATTTTATATTTTTTAGTTCTGTTTGTTAATCATGTCAATCCTTATATCTAAGTCTACCTATTGCTCTATGAATAACATACCAAGAGAGAGAGAAGGGGGGAGGGTGAAAGAGAACAGACACGCAAAATATAGATAAAATATATCTATTCTCTCTCTAGAATATCTATACATCTGTATATGTAGACAGAATACCCCTCCCTCCCCCTCTATTTCTGAGTCTCTGTGGGTATTTCAGCTCAGCTTGACCACATTGGGGCTTTCTAGATTGGCAGGAAAGTGTGACATGAAGTTGCCTTTTCCTTAATGCTTAGCAGTTGCATCACAGTCTTTAGATGGAGCTGCGCTGTTCCGCAGTTTTTAAAAAAGAAGCTGGGAAAACCAGCACCTTTTTAAAGGTGCTTCTTCTCCCCTAAAACGCAAAAAAAAAAAAAAAAAAAAAAAAAAAAAAAAAAAGCATTTTCATGGCACACTTTCCCTTTTTCTCATCCAAAGGCTAGATTTTCATGCAGACATGAACACACTTCTTTTTGCCAATCTAGATCAGGCCATTGTGTTTAATTCATAAATTCTCCTTACCTAGATTCCCCAGCCACTTGCCATCTCACATGCCATAAAGCTGCAATCACCAGTGCAAAACCCGTCAGCCACTGGATGCTATTCATCTTCTCTTCTTCATTTACATACGCCTGCATGTACACATGCACACCCACAGCCCAAAACAGATTAAAACAGTTTATTTCTGAAGATGCTGCTCACACATAAAAAATAAAGCTAAAAGCCAGTTTCCCTTTATATAATGCTCACAGCTCCACTGTCTCACCTGCACAGATCCCTCCCACTCTTTGGTCCAGTTGCATTTCCATTCTCTTGCCAGTCCCTTATGTTCTGCAGGAACACTTTGCCAAATGTTTTGCCAGAGTGCACCACATGAACTCTAGCTTGGAATTTTTGCTTTTTGAGACTACAGTCCTGAGAACCCTCTGGTGTGGGTCTGCAGCCTGTGTCTAATATTCCAAAACAGTAACTTTTACAAGCACCAGATGTATCTGCAGTCAAGAGAAGGCCCCAGACACAAAGGTTGATATCCTATGATAATGCCAACTGAAATGTGTTTATGAAAGGAAAGGTCCCACTCTTCTTCTCCCATAGCTCCCTTTCTCTGAAATGCCTCTCTGGAAGGATGGAGGGGGAAACACTTGAGCAATGGGCTCCTGTGGTCAGAGGAGACTGCTCCAGTTCAGTCTTGAATCCTAAAATAAATTAATTTAAAGAGGTTTAAGGAGAGAAAATCTACTGTTGTCCCTCCTTCTCCCCTCCTAAGCAACTATAGTGCACCATTGCCCATGAGGGGGGTGGTGGAGCTAATATTTTTTTGCATGGAGGAAGAATTCAGGTCCCCACAGGGAGGTGGCGGGGTTAGGAAAGCTTCTTTTCATGAACTTCCTTCAATTATTATTATTTTTTTAAGAATCCAGGACTATGCGTTTGTCAGCATTTATTAGTTCAGACTCTCATTACTTCATGTAATTTACTCCATTCTTTCTATGGTCTCTGGAATGGAGGGGGCGGGGATGCTGGATAGGCTTGAATCTCCCTAAAACTAGGTTTGAAAAGGGACGATTCCCCATAAAATGGTCAGGAGTTTCAGGACCACTGAAACTCCTATGTAGTCAAGCCCCCTGAACTACCAAGAAACATCCTCGTTTACAGCCATCTTTGCTTGACAGGGTCGTATATGTTTCTCCCTTTCCTTGATATATTCATTTTTTTGCTTTTTATATAATTTTATAATATTTCATGTATAATTTTGTCATTGTTTTCATGGTAGTAAAGGCACTGGACCACATCTGATGTTGGAAGATAAGCATAGTCAGCCCAGGTTAGAATTTGGATGGGAAACTGTCAATGAATAACAGGGACTGTAGGTATGCAAAACCACTTCTGAATATTTCTTGCCTAAGACAACCCTGTGAAATTGATGTTGACAGGAGACTTGAACACATACACATAATGGTAATGGCTTTAGTTAGGTTTTTTTTAAATTGTTGTTGTTCACTGTATTCTGTATTTCACTGCTTTGTAAAAACATACATGTGGATATGCAAAATGCATATTGACCTAATCACCAGACTTGAGTCCCTCCTTTACGTTAAATACAATTCTGGGTTCCCTGACTGTCTCCCCATTGGCTTCTATGGAAGTCCCAGCCAATATTTTGCTGTGTTTTCATAGTACAACATTTGAAAGCATTCTACAACCCATCTAGGGATCAGAACTGCTAAATTTCAGATAGTGAGGGGCAATGCACCTCCATTTCAAAACCGGTTGAAAGGAAGATGGGGTGTGGGCAGGAAATCTTTTCCAAGTCCATCTTTAATCCGAGCTGGGAAAAGAATTTGGCTGTTTATAAAGTTCTCTGTCTCATTGGCAGACACTTTTTCTGCTTGAGGCAAAGAACATTCCCCCTCCCCCCATATTACTTTTTCTAATGCCTGAATGATCCTCACATATTATCCTTACCATAACAGAGTGAACTTGCTTCACATTTTTCCAGCCCAAATGTGTGTTGGGATAAAAGATATTTCAATGATTAGAAAAGAAAAGCCATTAGATCATATATGAAATCAGAACAAATAAGGAAAACAATATTCACTTCGAAAGGTACTCTTTGAAGGATATGTTCCAGTAATAATTACTGGACACACATCAATAACTGGTACACAGATTGCCAAAATCAGGTGCTGTACCTCTTACATGGGTACAGCTGGAAGATTTGCTAAGCTGTGAGTACACATCAGCTCTTGAAGGAAACCAAACTATTGGTCTGAAACTCAGTTCAATTTAGTATCAAATCCAGACCCTTTCTCAATAGCAGGAAAGAGTAATGACAGAGAAAACTGGGCTTCTGTCTTTTAATTCAAAGTGTCATGCCTCTCAGATTTCCCTCTTTGTCAGACACACCCCTGATTGTAGATGCAGCCCCATTTCAAGAAGAGGGACTTGGGGTCTAACCCAGAGCCATACTTTCGTTTTGGTGGTGCAGTCTAGATCTGAAATGTGTAAAGCTGAGCAGTATCCAGTTGTCCCTCCACATTTGCAGCTTTGACTTTTTCAGATTTGATTATTTGGGGTTTTGATTAATATGTTCTCTCTAGGAATCTCTAGGTCCTTCAGTGCAGCTCTGCCAGATGTTGACTATAGAACTGTGATGGAGAATTTAGAAGTTCCTAGAGAAAACACTTCTCCTTCCGCATCCAGTACAAGCTTTTGTTATTGACTTTCGAAGCCCTCCACGGACTGGCCCCTCCTTACTTGTCTGAACTTCTTTCTCCTCACACTCCTTCTCGTACCCTCCGCTCTGGTAGTCAAAGTCTCCTGTCCCAGCCAATTTTTGAACAAGGTACTAGAGTGTGTAGAGGTTTCACAACCCCAGGAGTTCCTGGATGAGACAGATTATCTAGATCCATTTCAGTATGGCTTCAGGCCTGATTATGGGATGAAGACAGTTTTGTGTGCCTTGTGGATGACCTATGCCAGGAACTGGAGAGGGGGAGTGTGTTCCTGTTAGTTCTGCTAGACCTCTCTATGGCTTTCAGTATCATCAGCCATGGTATCCTGCTGAATCCCTTGCTGAGATGGGGCTTGGAGGTGTAGTTCTATGGTGGCTCCATTTATTTCTTGGAGGGGTGTTCTCAGAGAGTGGCTTCCTGCTCAATCCCTTGGTCATTGGCCTGTGGGGGGTCCCTCAGGGTTCAATGTTGTACCTTATTCCTGATCCTAGTTCCTGGTTCCTACTGCCTGGTTCCCACTGCCTGGGAGAAAAATTCTCTTTCTTGACAACAGAAACTTTTCTTTTCAGTCCAGGTAGGAAATATGTCTCCCTAGAAGCACAGCTGGGGGTTTAAAGGTTAAAGGACCAGTACAAATCCAATCTGCACTACACTTCCTCTCTGCAGCCGCTAGCTTGTTATTAAAGGCCATTTAGGTAATTGCTAATTGCATTTTCCTTTAGTAGAAGTGGATCAGATACCAAAAGTGAATGAATGATAAAGGCATTCATCAGATAAGCAGGTAAATATCACAGAATATGCAGTAAAAATAAAGACAAAAGGTATGTACCATCTAGTTGTACACAGGGCACATAAGGTTACAATCTGTAACTATTATTAAATATGAATGCATGTTGAGCCCTGGCTTCAGTCCTGGAAAATCTTGCATCTAGTCCAAAATGCTGCTCAGGATTGGGCTTTGAATCTTTGCCTGGTAAACGGATCAGTAACAACAATATGAAAAGAGTCTTTAAGCTTTGCAAACAAACAAAAAATAGCCATATGTTGGGGAATTTTTTAGCACTGTCTCAATTCACATGTAAGATAACACAATCCAGTAGCTATTAGGCTACATCCAACATTCATCCTAGTTTGGAAAAGTTAATTTTTGAACTACATTTCATGAATAGGTTTGAAGTACTAAAATCCCCCCCCCTCCACCGCAAAGCTTTTGATCTAAGTTTCCCTAGCTCTGGATTCACTGAGCTGACCCAAAGAAATCAACCAGTAGTAGTAGAAGACAAGTAATAGTCGTAATACTGACAGATCATATGTGTACATTTTGTGATCTACTGAGCCTAGGGTTACTAGGGCTTCCCATATTATAAAGAATATCCTTTATTTGAGGACTGGAAAATTTGTACTTATCAGGTTGGCAAGTGTCCCTATTATAAGGGATCTTCCCTATTTGGGGATTGGCAAACCCTTTCCTTTGGTAGACTGAATGAGATGCCAAAACAACATTGTATTTTTGGGCATGGGCCCTTTATAAAGATAGAAACTTGTGCACCATGTAATTTGTGGATGTGACAGAGTGTTTACAGAACAATATGTATCTGAGCAAACTGGTAGCAATATTTTAATTGACTTGCTAATAGCTACATCCTGACTGTCAATCCTACATGCCACGATGGTCCTTTACTGCTACTGTATTTAGAAAACCTGGCAACACTAACTGAGCCACATGTAGCTGCTGCAGATGTATGTGGCTACTTGCTTCAAAACACCTTTCCTCTGCCTGCAGTCCTAGGAAGCCTGTAAAAATGGTTGGGTTTATTAAGTGCAACATGAGCTGGGTTGGCTTGGTGGGTTACTAGCTGTGCCGTCTATTCCGGATTAATTAATGAGGAGTACAAGAGCTCAGTCCATGGGGATGTGTCATATAGCCTTATGGGGGAAATGATGAATTATAATTGGGAACAAAGATGTCACAAGGAAGAGACCTTTGACCCAAGTGATACCATGAGAACAGACAACTTCTTTCACCTGGAAAGTAATAGGAATGACTCAGCTGCTTATTAGAGGCTTGATTGTGTGCAAAACAGAAAACAGGGTGAGACACAGAAGTTAAGTGACAGCACAAGCCAGGCTGATCCTTTTCTTATTTGTTTTTGTTACGACCTCCTTCTCTTCTGGCTGAAATTGCTGCTTGCTATTTATCTGTAATCATTTTAAACTCTTTTTCAGGGGTTGAGGGACATTAATGCTTTTTCTCACCAAGCTGCTGGGGTAACTTTGTGTTGAAAGTGTTGGACATTTCAGAGTGCTCTGCACTGAATAGTAGCCATAAACTTAAGGAGTTTTCTGTAGCGACCCAAAGTCATTTTTAAAAAAAAAAAAATCTTTTAAAATTTTAAATTTTAAAACTTGTATGTAAAATTTTATGAAAATAAATTTAGGTTGTGTATATGATATTGTAATTTGCAGGTATAATTTTAATTTTGCTAATTGTTTATGTCACAACTATTAGCAATGCATTCAGTGTTATATGGGAATTACGATTTATGAGTAACATTAGTGCAAAAAAAGCATTTTTAAGCATTTTGTATGATGTGAAATGGGAGGTGGTCAATAGGGAGGGGGGTGACACCACGAGTTACTGCACTGGGTGACACCAACTCTAGTGGCACCACTGCTGAGCCCTTTGACATTAGTAAACCAGCCTCCCCTCTTCCTGCTTCCTTATTATCCCACTCCTATTAACAGTGAAACTAGTTTAGTTTAGTGTTAGTTTAGCATCTTCAAAGAACTTTTCTATCTTTCATGTTCTTGCAGTAAAATCTTAGAGCGTTATCACATGAGAAAAGAAAACCAAAATGGAGTGGGAAGGTAGTCGCTTTCTCCATGCCTCTCCGTATTCTGCCACAGCACTACCATTCTGTTCTTGAAGGAGTAAGTCATAAAAGCACACCTTTTGTTGAGTGGATTTTTCCAGCTTGACAAAAGGCATGCTTTCATGACCCTTGGGAAGAGATGTCAGGGATGATGGGAGGTGTTGCACTTTACCCAGACTTAACCCCTCACCATCTTGGCAATGCTGGGCTGACCAACTCTGGTCAATGGTATGATGTGTTGCAAGTAGCAGAGTTTACCGAGAAGCTGCTCAAGATCCTGACATCATCTTGCAGTGCTCTCTTTCCAGGAACAAAATCGCCAGCTCTGGAACCTCTGGAATTATAGTTGCTGCTCCACTCTTCCAGCAGTCAACAAACCACACGAGCTGTATACTAAACTATCTTTATTTGCTACTTGAATAATACAAACTGAATAAGAAAACAATAAACATCTTTGCAACACATTTCTTGCTAAACACTCTCTGGCTACACTAAGCAAAACTATATACATCCACATCTCCTCCTGCACAAAAGCTTAGTTTCAGCCATGTTGGCTGTTCTCCCAAATAGCTTACATGATTGGATTCAGAAACAGGTACAGTGTCGTATGCAAGACAGGTCAACAATGGCTCACCGGAACAATACAGAAATAGTTCAGTTTTGGTTACCACCCACTGGGTGTGCACTGGGTGTGTACAAACAATATCATTGGTTAATTCCACACTTTCCCATACCATAGTCCAACCTCTTACTATGACTTAATTACCCATGTGATGTTTTTCAGTGATGTCGTTGTTTACTTTTACTCGACCTTCCTTTCCGGATCCTTGTGTTGTTATTTCTTTTGTGATATGACTATAAGAACATCTGCTGTTGTTGTGTACGTGTCTCACCACACTGTATCACCTCATGCTGGAAATTTACAGACTTTGGTTCCCACACATACAGCTTTGCATTTCTACTACTATATCTCCCATGCTCCATGCCTTAACAAGAGAATGGAAGTGCTATGACAGCCTGTGGGAAGACGCAGATAAAGGTGCTACTCTCCCACTCTGTTTTGGCTTTCTTTTCTCATGAGATAAGTCTCACCGTTTTTTCTTTAGTCATTGGTGTTTTTGTTGCTTAATTGAAATTCCCAGCCACTGCATGTACTCTTCATCAGAAAGGAGGCACTGGTATTTCTTTTTAGAGGGGTCCCTAAGACTCAATGTGAGGACAACTTCCATTGAGTTTTGCCAGTGAAATGATAGGCATAGGGGCAATTATAACTTCAGGCTTCATACGAATGTGTAACCTATGGATCATGCATACTCTCAGGCTTGCCAGAATCCTACCATACCCTGCAACTCTCCTGGTTTAGCGGGGACAGTTGTGATTAATCCTTTCTCATCCTGTCTTTTCAGCTGTTTTTACATGTCTCAGTTTATCTCTGCTCCTCCCACATTCTCCCTTTGTCCTCATCTACTTCTGCAGACTCAACTACTGAAGTGCTATTCAAAGTCTAATAGAAGAGGGAAAAATCTTGCCCTTCCCAGGAGGCTCCTGCAAAAGCAAACCTCTGCAGCCTTTTCTAGCTTGTGTGTTCTTCCTCATTAATAGCTTTGGTCATCTTGACCACACACTGAAGTTGCTTGGCCACACATACCCGTGCTTTTATTTGTGAAATGTTGGAGAGTAATGGAGTTGTACTTCTGCAACATCTGAAGGGAGACATGATTCCCACCTCTGCTTTTACATATTTGTGTCATGAGACATATCCAGCACAGAAACTCATTTAAATGGATCCCATCCAAAGCTCCAGAAATGGATTTCCTCTTGCTTTTCTTCCCCCCTTGCCTTGTGCTGTTGTTGCTTTTCAACACCAGAGAGAGGCAGTCCTAGGATGCAAATGCCTTCCAGAGATCACAGATAGCTTTCTTCTCCCTCTTCTCTTCTCATTTTGTTTGTCTGTGACTGCCCCCCACAATTGATTCTGTTGTTCAAATTACACACAAATGTCAAGGGCAGATGCAGGTAAGGGAAAAACAAGTCATCTTCCTCATTCAAGCAGCATCTCATTTCTAATTATCCTGGAGAGATCGCCAACTATTTTCTAGCCTTTTGATTCATTAAAGAGCCATCAGCCATCCACCGCAAGCCATGGAAAAGTACTTTTTCCAGTCCCCAAACTGTGTCTCAGCATTGCTTTGTGACAAATCTCAACATTATTTTATGATTATGGCAGTCAAGTAGCAGACACCAGATTCCATAGGAGTACAGAATATTCATTCCACACGCTTTCTATTTGGAAGAAGGCTAAGTGTAAGGTATCAATTTTGTCGGAAATGCTGTTTATGGCCCAATTAGTTAGTTATTTAATGGATTAAATAATTGTTATATTCTTGCACAAGCTTTCCAATAGAGGACACTGTTGCTTTGCTTTCTGCTGATCTCAGCCACAGTAGAGATGGGCGAGAATTTCATTTCTTTTAACAATTTCTATATACTAATTGAGAGCCAGCATGGTGTAGTGGTTTGAGTGTTGGACTATGATTCTGAAGACCAGGGTTCAATTTTCATCTCAGCCATAAAATCCACTGGTTGACCTTGTGCAAGTCACAAGGTCTCAGCCTCAGGGGAAAGCAATGGCAAACCTCCTCTGCAAAAATCTTGCCAAGAAAAGCTCCTTACGATTATCATTAGTTGGAAAGAACGTGAAGACACACAAAAACAATGGGAAGTATAATAATTACTAGACTTTCATAAGCTTTGCAAATTTTCAAGAACATGAGATTTAAAACATGTGAAGCCAGAATTAAGAGACTGTTCCATTCAAACTGAGGGCTTCAGGTTCTTACTTTTTTAAAAGTCTGTGTTCGAATCCTGGTTTGGCCTGTGGGATTTTGCTTCTTGGGAGGCTCATCCTCTTTAACACCTGTATGGCAAGCAGACACAACATGGGCTGCAGCCATATTGAGAAATAATGTCGTTCGACACTGCTTTAACTGCTATAGCTGCATCTTACAGAATCCTGGGATTTGTAGTTTGTTGTGGCATCAGATCTCTCCGACAGAGAATATAAATACCTAACAAAACCGTAACTTTCAGAATTCCATAACATTGAGTTAAAGCAGTGTCCATAACATTGAGTTAAAGCAGTGTCAATCATAACATTGAGTTAAAGCAGTACAGGTGCAACCAAAATCATCTCCATATAGCTGTTATCTAATGGAGACAGATTGTGCAAGTGGAAATGAATGAGACTGTTGTTCTTGAAGAATTTAGAATTAAACAAATTTATTTGTGGGGATGGAAAGAACCTGAAGTTTTAACACTGGTGTCTCTATCCTTAGTGTCACCTGGTGCAGGGAGAGGACTGCTGGGGTGGGCAGTGGTGACCAAAAGGGGAAGCTCAGGCCTCTCCTATGCCATGATGGTGGATGCTTCCTTGTGAGGAGGCCTCTCCCACTGTAGAGGGGCCTCTCTCCTTCTCAGCTGCAGTGGAGGCTTCTTCATGAGGAGGCTGCTGCGATGAAGCCGGGAGATGTGCATTCAGCCCTTTTCACCGTGCAGTGGGAGGAGAGCCTGACTGGGTGTCCCCCCTTTTCTAGGGTGTCACCTAGTGTGGACTGTACCCCTATACACCCCTAGTGATGCCACTGGATTTTAGAAATGTAGGAGGAAACAACACTGACTGTGTTTTCATCCCTAGGGCAATCCGGATTGCTAGTGGCCTATCCATACAAGAAATTCAGCAACACAGCTCAGGTGTGCTTACCTGTGTGTGTGCATAATGGTGGTGAAACAGGCAAATAGTTCTGATTCTAAAGCAGGCTGGGGATGATGCATTAGTCCACCAGGTGACCTTGGAGGGCCACACACTACCATTGCACCCACATTTGGGGAAAATGCCCCTTATCCTCAGCTGCCTTCTAGGGGATGTGGGGATATTCCCACAACATTTTTGGCCTTTCCTAATTCATTTTAGGCTCAGGAAAGACTTTTTTTAACAACAGAAAGTGAGCAGAAGTCACTTCCTGTTACCTCCTGTTTCCAAAAAGGCCTCTCTTGCACATAAATTGACCGGGGCTGTGTGCGGCTCTAAACATGATGCAAATGCTCTCCACATACACTAGAGGTCATTTTGGAGCCAAAAATTTGAGACCCCGAAAGCCACAAAAACATCCTGGAGGGGCTGTATATAGCCTGTGGGATGCATTTTCTTCACTCTCAAGTCTCTACCTTCAAGTCTCAAGAACTTGTAAGATACTTTCAAATCAAGTCTAGAGTTGGGTCTCAATTCTGGGAGCCAACTTTAACAGGGAAAAAAAGTGGTTGTGGAATGTATGGTGATGTGAACAAAGATAGATAAATAAATTCTCAAAGGGGAACCGCAAACCTGTTAGGCAATGGGTTGAGGTGGGGGTTGAGGTTTAATTAGCAGCCTATTTCCCACTGCAAATCAAAGGAGCCTTCTAAAACTTTTTCCTAGGAACATCAGTATGTAGGATGAGCCCCCATAGCGCAGAGCAGTAGGGAGCATCAGAGGTGTACAGCAAATGCATTAGGCAATGGGTTTGAGGTGGAAAGCTCTTTCTAAAGCTTTTCAAAAGTCTGTGATGTGCAGGGGGACAGGCTGCTTATTATATCTTAAACCGCATCTCAAGCCCATTGCCTAACACATTTGCTGTTTCTGGATGAAGTTAGGCCAGCAAGCTGGTTGCTAAAAATATGCAAGTTGTGAGTTGAGTCAAGTCAAGATTTATTGCAAAGTTGCATCCAAGTCACATCCTTGAAGCAACTCAAGTCCAACTTGAGTTTGAATCAGTTCACTTGAACCTACATCACTGGTCTTCAGACTGATAAAACCGATGCTCTGAAATTTGAAGGGGGTGGTGTCTGACAAGTTTGGATGGTAGAAGAGAGATGTTTTGAGAAAGGAGCATGACAGGTGGGAGGAACAAAACAAAAAAGAAAAGAAGGTCTTCAGAAGATGTATTCTTCAGGCAGGGGTGACAGCTATGCAGCTCTCCAGATGTTATTAGACTTTATATATGTTGTTCCTCTTCTGGTGATGAGGAATGCTGGGTCATATAGTCCAACAGTGTATGGAAGGCTTCAGGATTCCCATCTCTGTTTTAAAGCCAGTATTTTCCCCTAGTTTCTTTTAGATGGAAAAGACAATACAGGTCAAGTTCCAAAGAATGTTTTTTTCTTATTCTCTGCCCTTCTTTTCTCTGTTTCCCTCTGAGCTTTTTGCTAGCAAAGGAGATTATCAGAGAGGGAATGGGAGCAAAACTTATTCTTATGCTGTCCGTGAAAGTGATTGCATGAAAGACATTCATACATTCAAGCTGATCCTGTCATTAAACTGTCAGTGAAGCAGAATTACATTAATGCGATCTTCCGTTAATACAAAATGAAAGGCAAGAATGGGACAATTCCACTTCACTGACAGGATCAGCGCGACGTCATGTAAAAGTCTTTCACGTGATTGTGGTCAATCACAGTTTAATGATGGGACACTGACAGGATAAGCACAACATTGTATGAAAATCTTCATGCAGTCGCACTATAAGAATGGGAAAAGAATGGGACAAAGACGTTCCATTCCCCATCTGATAATCTCTAACAAGGCCATCCAATGGGGGGGGGGGGGGGGAGAATGTCTTTTGGTCCGGCATTTGTGCCAGAAGTACGTACAGACAAAATAACACATATAGCCATGTTACGATTTTCAGCTATTCCCTTTCTCCTTGCAGAGTGGCCCCAAAACCAGTTTTGTTGGGATTTTTAGGCACCCAGGGGGCTTTTTTGGATAATAAGGATAATAACATACTTATGCTGGATTTTGCTGTTTCACTTCTGGAACTGGTACAATATTACATTCTACAGTCCTCAAAGCTGCTATCTGCTACTGCCTTTCATATCATTAGTTCCTGTGAATGTGTATGTGAGCATGGTTTTGTGTGAATGGTGATTCCCTTTTACAAATAAAACTCTATTTGTACCTTGCATTCTGGAGTTCTGTTTCTCAGAACTGGTATATACAGACCTGATCCTTGCTTTGAGTTGCCCATGCCCTCTTGGCTGATGTAACTGAGCTAATAAAATTCCCCTATTAAATATTGATTGTGGATGCCCTCTCAGGACCCTGGCATTTTGGGCACCAGCGACATGCCCACGGCTACCCAATAGCTGGCAAGGGATTTGAACCCTGGTCTTCCAGAGTCCTAATCATACAATTAAATCACCACACCATATGGAGATGTTCCCACATTTTTGTCTTTTAAAAAAAATCCAATAATGTATTTTCCTGTCCCTTTTCACTGAAAATTAAATGCCTGCAAGGAATGTAGGGCAAAAATAAATGAGACTGACAGCTTTTGATGTGACTTCATTTATTATTTATATACATTTCACAGGAAGTTAAATAAGCATTCAGAGCCCCCTAATTTAGAAACAATGAAGAACAAAAGAATGGTGATAGATCATCTTGAATGAGAGTCCAGAGCTGGAATGGTTGTGGTTAGATATCAAAGCAGAGGAGTTCTGATTCTTGTATTTCTCTTTTAATGATACCTGTAAAAGTGACAGATCAAGAAATTAAAAGATAAAATCAGTTCAGGTTCGGAAGGTGTTCAATGTTTCTGTTAATAACTGCTGGGGCTTGCTGGACTGGGAGCACTTCACATTATATGATTTATTTATTTAAGCATATGATCAACTTAATAAGGATGATGAGAAATTCTAAGTCAGAAGGATTGGTGAAAAATTGTTGATCTAGCTTTGAGCACAGTGGTCCTTGAAGTCAAGCTGATATGGTTTGAATAACAGCCTGTTTCTTGGCACAGGTGATTGTCCAAACCAGCCCTACATGGCCTGGATCCTGATTTCTTGCAGGAGCGCCTTCTCCCATATCTTCCTCCCTGCACTTTCTGCTCCGCTGGGTAGAATCTGCTTCAACCTAACAGGACTAGACTCTTCTCTGTGACCCAGTGTTCCTTTTCAGCGATGCTCCTAGACTCTGGAAAAACCTGCTGGATGAGATCCGTCAAATTACCACCTTGGAAACCTTTAAGAAGACTGTTAGATCACTTCTGGCAGGCCATTCCATACTAGACCATTCTTCTTGCCTCCCTCCCCCCTTCCTCGGAACTCTTATTGATATTTCTCACTATTTTCATTGTTATTGTTTATTAATGGTTTAAAACTTTTCTGGTTTAATCTCTTTTTAGTGTTTAGTATTCTTTTAAGATTGGGATAAGGGATGAGGTTTTTGTAATTTTAAGTATTTCTCTTTTAACTGTATTTTGCTTTTACTGTTGTAATCTTCTTAGATTCCCCGAGATTAAGTGGAATATAAATAAATAAATAAATAAATAAATAAATAAATAATATTGAGAGCCTTGGTTTTAAGTACCTTCTCCTGGTGGAGGAATAAATGTCTGGGAGCCAGCTATCTCTTTTGCCTGTTACCACTGGAACTATTGCTGGTGCTACTTCAGTGAATACAGAGAGTGCCTATTACATAGATAGTTTGTTATGATAGGATCCCAGCCCTATGACCTTCCAGATGTTGTTGGATTTTGATCCCCATCCAAACTTCATTGGTCTAGCCAATGTTGGAGAAGAGAGAGCAGTAGATCGTGAACATCTGGAGGACCATCATTTCACCTAGACTGTCCATTCATGTCAAACTCTTCCAAAGATAACACTGATTATAAAGTAAGCAGCATCAATGTCATTCAGCATTCAATGGCTCCACATGAGTCTAAAACACACTGCACAAATAATCCAGTTTGAGACCTCTTTAAATGCTCTAGCTCAATGCTAGGGAATCCTGGGAATTGTAGTTTATTGTGGCACCAGAGTTCTCTGACAGAGGTGGCTAAATGTCTCACAAAACTATAGTTCCCAGAATTCCCTAGCACTGAGCCAAGGCAGTTAAATCGGTCTCAAACTATATTATTTTTGGAGTGTTTTGAACCTTTATTACTAGGAGAAAAATTCTCCCCTTCCCACAACTACAATCCCAGGCAAAAGTTGGAGATGGGACCCCACAGTTGATAATCCATACCATTCACCAACTTTCTCCTCCTGCTCAGAACAAATATGGCCTTCTTTCTTGCTAGCCTGGTTGCCACCTCCTTGTTCAGTGAAAGACCTTTCTCCACCCTCTCCCCAACCCCAGTCTTCTGCTTACATAGGAGTTTATCATACAATGGAATTTGGGGGTATAATGCAATGGCAATCTGAACACAATCATGGGGTTTCACGTTATTGTCAATGAGTGTATCTCACTCAATTTTGGGCAATGGGAAGTCATTCCGAATACAATCATGGGGTTTCACGTAATTGCATATCAGAGTATCTCACACAATTTCAGGCAATGGGGGGTCATTTTCAGTAAATGGGAAGTCATTCTGAATGCATTCCGAATGCAATCAGATTTCACGTAAATTCGCTAAACTACCAAATTCACGTAATTGCAAACTGGCTCCATTCGCAATTGAGAGAAATTCCTTCCATGTGATAAACTCCATAGAGATGAACCATTTGTAAGTATTGCTATCTGTAGGATTGCTCCTTACAGATGTTCTAACAAACAACACAGGGTTAGGGAGGACAAAAAAGAAGAGAGGTTTCATAGAGGAAATACTGGATGCTTCCAGTAGTAATGTTTTGAATATTGAAGTGCTATCAAGACCTGGTTAGAGAAGTGTCAAGGGGGTATGCCCGATAAGAAATGAAGAACCACATGTTTAGATTTTATCAAGATTACCTGATCCAGAAAAAGCCAGGTGGATCACTTAAGATGTCAGGTTTTTCTTTAATGAATCTCTTTGTAGAGCTGTGAATAAGAAGAGTAAGAAAATGGTTATAGCATTTATTTCTAGGCATGAGTGGAGTCATGGGTTTTAGTCCAAATCTATTTCCATGGGCTCCAAATTTCACAGGTCTCTCTTCTCCACAGTCCCTGAGAAGCCCTTGGTGTTAATGGACTCCCTACAGCTTAACTGTAATGCAAGGAGTGATTTTCGGGCATTCCCTAGCAATGCCTCTGATCCCAGGTAAGAGTATAAAGAGCTGTATCCTAGAAATACTAAATCACCTCCAAATCACCAAACATCCAAAGTGTCACTCTAGGGAAGCTATTCGTTTCATCATTAATTAGATCTGCCAGATGACTCACACCCTGCTGAGTCTCCCTGACCTGGGAATAATGATCAGTCAAGCTCTTCATGTTTTTTGCTGTAGTGGTAATGATAATGGTGGAGGTGGTGATGGAGATGATGTGTTAGAACAAAATCTGAAAGCCCCAGTCAGTAAACACATGAATTGAATCTCGCTGAATTGGAGCCAGGTTAAGTGAGGAAGGAGGTTTAAATAAAGGACTTGAGGATTAAGGGTCTCCTTGTTTGCTAGGCTGCAGTGTGTTGCCACGGTGGGAATGAAAAGGAGAAAAATATATATTAAAAATTACCTTTCCACGTTATAATTTTGCTCAGTATTTTCAAAGTTTAATGCCTCTTTCAGTATTTCAAACAGAAACCTACACTGGTGCTTTCAAAATGTCATTAAATTTTAATACATTCCATAATGTCCACAAGTGAGCTAAAATTGGATTATTAATTAGGCCATAATTATTGAACTTTTTGCACGTTCTAGAAACAATATTTTGTTAGATTGCCCACTTCCACAAAGTCTTGAGGATTGCCAGATGCCACCTATTTCCACATACATTAAATCAGATATGCATAGACGAGTCCAGAGTCCATTTCATTTCTAAAATTGGAACCTATAAATAGACAGGTGCAAAACCAAGAGTGATTTAAAATAGAATGTGTGGGGAGAGGGAAAGAGTGAAATGCAAAATGATGACTGAGAATAGATTCAGAAGCTGCATATGTGTAAGTTACTACTTCGGAGGGGCTCTAATAGCTAATTAATAAATGGGAAAGTCTTTTTTGTTATTATTAAATTATTGGGAATCAAAAACCCTTGCTGTTGTATACCATCTGGCAATCCTGCATAAGAAAGGATTCCGAAGTAGCCTGGGAATCACTCTCTTTTGGGATCTGTTTTGCCTTTTTGCTAAACTGTAGTCTTGTCTCTGGTTGGAAAGCTGATGAGACTGCCTTATACCTGTAACGTTTGGTATTGATGAGCCAATGCACAAAATCCTTGGCTTTCATGTTGTCCAAGTGTCGGGTAAAATCACTGGTAAAGGTGCCTTCAGAGTGTCGCTTGACGTTGGAAGTAAAACTGTGGGCACTCTGTGTTTCATAAGATTGCCACCTGTTTAAGAAGGCAGGATGGAAGAGAAATATTCAACAGAGTGATGGTATTTTTATGGCCAATCACACCAATTTATGATGTCAAATCCAGGACATGTTTCTCTCGCCAGCTTGTATTGGAGGCAGTATACAAATGGCTGAAATCTGTGTGGTGTAGTAGTTTGAGTGCTGGATTAGGATTCTAGGACACCAAGGTTCAAGTCTCTGCTCAGAAAGAAACTAACACTCCACCCCAAGAAATCTTCTCAAGTAAATGCTGTGATAGGGTCGCCATAAGTGGAAATTATGTAAAGGAACACAATAAAATATTAGTGTTTGAATCTCCCTTATCTATAACGGTTGGGACCGGAAGTGTTTTAGATTTCAGATTTTTTTGGATTTTGGAATATTTACATATATCAAATTACTTGAAGGAACACAGTAAAATACTACTGGTTGTGTCCCCCTTATCTGTAATGGTTGGGACCAGAAGTGTTTTGGATTTCAGATTTGTTTTTGGGTTTTTTTTTGGATTCTTGAATATTTACATATATGAAATATCTTTGATATTTGGTACATATATGGTACTTAAGTCTAAACATGGAATTCATTTATGTTTCATATACACTTTATACACATAACCTGAAGGTAATTCTATACATAACATTTTGAATAATTTTGTTCACAAAACAAAGTTTGTGTACACTGAACCATCAGAAAGCAAAGGTGTCATTATTTCAGACACTCATGTGGAAAATTTTGGATTTTAAAGTATTTTGGATTTTGGAATTCCAGATAAGGAGAACTCAACTTGTACTATCAAAAAAGTGCATGATATTCTGCCTCGTGTCAGACCTTTCATGTCTAACACAAAGAGTCAAACAATAAATTGTCTGTAGAAACATAATCATAAATAACATTAGAAAATAACTTCAGGGAACAACTCTGGATTTTGCATGGATCCAGATCACGCATCCATGGTTTGTACACGTGTAGTCTGAGCATGCTCAGTATGTATGTAAATAGGCTGAGAAAGAGACATGCCATCCATATACCTGCCATTTACAGATCTTGGGAATGGTTATCTGGGGCTCAGCCCTGTGAAATATTGACAGGATCTATAGAATCAAATTTTCCATAAATCACTTGAGTTCAAAGTATATTTTACCAATCTATTTCTAGTTGAAATAATACATCTTTTACAAGGGGATATCCAAAAGTTTTACTGATCACATTTTTCAAAAAAAATGACAGAAAGTTTGTTTTTATTTGTAGTTGTTAACTTATCTTTATGTAGTCACTATCTAGATTTATCTATTTTCCCCAGCGTATCTTGACCCTCCAAATACCTGATATTGTAGAAGCCTGGAGATTGCGCCTGATGAGGATTTTATACTTCAGTCACTTCTGACACAGCCAGTCACAAAAATAAAGGATGCAATGAGCAGATTTTCTCAGCAATGTGCACTTAGGGACCAATGATGACAATGACAAAATTTCAACAATATGCCATAATAACTTCCAGGTGATAATTATTATTTTACGATATCCCCTCATAAGGCGCAATCTGCAGACTTCTACAATATCAGGTATTTGGAGGGTCAAGATACGCTGGGAAAAATGTATAAATCTAGATAGTGACTACATAGAGATAAGTTAACAACTACAAATCAAAACAAATTTTCTGTCCATTTTTTTTAAAAAGGTGATCATTAAAACTTTTGGATACCTCCTCGTAGCTCGCATACATTCAAATATCCTGTCTTAATAAGGTTTGGAGAGAGACATCTCCTTTATATTCTGTTAAACTATCACATTGTCTCTATTACAGGATTAAAACATATTTCCATTTTCTATGAGTCAGATTTCACTGTGCAGTTTTGTGCTGATTTCTTTTATGCAATCACCAAATATTTAGGTCTCCCCGATTACTGCACCCCAGTTCAATTCTATTATATTTTTGCCGTTCTAAAATGCTGTTTCCTACCTTGCCTCATCTGTTGAATCTTTCAGGACCATTTGCTGCCGTCCTGGTAGGAAAGCAACAATGACCAGTGCATAAACAAAAAACCACTGTATATTCTTCATTGGGCCTCCTGCACCAAAATAAAGAAAGAAGTAAATAAGGAACTGTTTATAACATTTATAGTTACACCTCACCTCTTTCTCACTAGGCTAGATTTTCTTGGTTTCATGTATACAGAAGAGAGGATGAAACCTCAGCATCTAAAATCAGTTTCAAAACATTCAAAAAAGGCTAGAGGATTCTGACATATTTTAGACCCTCCTCAATATACTCCACATAACAGCTAAAGCAAAGTCACTAGTTTGCAAGTGATTTGATGGCCATTCACTCCAATGAAGCACACATCCCAGTCATACACATGTGGAGTCAGACAATAAGAGAATTAAGGTGCACACACATTGCTGCTTTTGCTGCTGCCTTTGGCATGCAGTTTCATCTTCTGATTGTCTCTGTTCACATGTTTTCATAAGGCTTGAAAAAGCCATAACTGGAGAAGTGGGTGGTATAAAAGACAATATTTTGTCACTTGAAAACACCAAAATGCTATTGCTAACACACACACACACACACACACACACACACATATATATTGCTTTACTCTCTTTGGAAACCTGCTGACAAATCTAGTAAGTAAGGACAGAAATAAATACATGTGTACATCATAGATACATTACCTCTAACATAATGTCTTCATTGCTTTTAAAAAGTGCTGTCTGCCTCTCCATCTTAAGTGTGTCCGAACACTATGTACATAAAGGCTTAATAGAGGTGTTCTTAATATGGTGTTTTTCTCATTATAGTTGGATTTACCAATGACAAGTTTGGGAATTATGCCCAATCAAAGTGACAAATCCAATAACCGCTCAGAAAATTCTCACTTATTCTAGCTCTTTCCTTCAACAGAATGACTGATCTTGTCTAGGACTTTGTCTGAACTGAAAGCAAATGACGTTCTTAACTTAGCAGAAAGTTATCAAAATACATATTTTCTAGATTTCTGACTATAGATGTAAAACAGACTTTCTAATCTCTGTGACACTGTTAATGCGGCATAGATTGCATGTGGGGGTTAATTAAATGAATATTGCTTACCTTCTAAAAGATGTAAGTTTCGCCTGTAATCCTGAGTCCTTTCCCTTTCTATGAGCTATTTTGTGGCTTAACACAATTCCTCTATCTGTGCTTTTAAGCTTGTTAGTGACATGCTAAAAGACGACAGGTAGGTCATTGGTGTTTCTGGTTTTAGTTGGGCAGGTCATTTGTGAATCATTACTGGATCTTTCTTCTTCTTTTTAAAAAAGGGGCTCCATAGAGAAGAGCTACCCATTCCAGAACTCTTTAGCAATGCCTTTAGCAATATTTTCTCTATTGTGCTCAGATGAATCAAGTCAAGTGCGAGTTTCTTACCAGAGGAAATTCTCCTTCTTTCTCTTGTCTCATATTATTGAAGCACCAGGTCCTATGCGAGTCAGCAGGACTGCTGTTGGATAGATCTTTATCTTACAGAAGAAGTGCGATAAACAGAACAACACACTGTACTGGGAGGAAAAATAGCATCATTTTGAAAGGAATGGGAAAACATTTACAGTTCCCAGGACACTGCTTTTAATCACAAAGGTTCTAGGATGAAATCAATAGGATAAAATGCAATAACACATCAAAAGTGATTGAATTTGGGATCACTCTAGATAAAAAGGGTATCTTTTTCAGTACAAAAAGATATTGCCTTTCTTCAGCTGTTGAATTAACAAAATGACAAAAACAAGATCAGAAATAGGAGATTACTCTACGTGGCTTTTAAACCATGATTATACCCAGAAAGAAAGCAGCTTTGAGAATACTTGTCACATACAGCTGCCTCCACTCCATAGCTTTTGTGTTCCCCAAGTGCACTTAGGGCACCCGCTTTCATTGATGGGGAAATTCTGTCAATGAGCACACAATCATGCAAGTAGTGAAAAATCACTACTGGGGCAGTTTTGATATTGGCAGTCACCTGGTGACTCCTCCTTTCCCTCCCCCCCTCCCCTTGCTATTCCCGAGCAGGCAGCTTTCCTTTAATTTTTTTAAAAAAATATTTTCTCTTCTGTTCCTTAAATCACATTAGCATAACTCTGGAATTGTGTTAAAAATAAAAATATCCCTCCAAAAGCATGCTGGGTAGTGCTTAGAGCAGGATATCAGAGCTAAGGGAGTGTGCGGAAGATAGTGTGATAGCAGAAACAGCCCCAGTGTTGTGAATGCAAAGATGTGAAATATTGGCTATTATACAAACTGGTGTAATTCTGTTTTCACTGACAGGTGTGATTGCTATTAGAATGGGGCTGATGCAGTAATGTCTGTAGTGGACACTGGTGAAAATGAGTAATTTTCTTTATGTTTAATACAGTATTCGCATGGAATATGAGCAGCAGTGTGATGAGTTTATAGCTGATCCTTTGTATTTCATTACGTTTTGGCCTCACTATTCATATAGTTCACCCACCAATCTATATTGTATTAATCAGGTAAGGGGAACTGTTATCCATTTCTAGCTTTTTATAGCCATTTTTCCTGTTTTTAGGGGAGATTAGTTTTTGGAAGTGGCAATTTGCCCTTTTGGGGACAATCTCACCCATTTTTCTGGGGGTGACGTTGGTCAGGGCAACTTTGGGAGATTTAGTGAGGGTCTGCAAAAGGTCTCAGGGGCAGTTGCCTTTCCCACTGGAGGCCTGATGCTTTTCTTTAGGAATTAGAGTTATGTTTGCTTGTCTCTATGAGTCCAATGATTTGTCTAGCAAAAAATAATTCATGGCTTGCTGAAGCAGTAATAATAATTGATGTTGAACTTGAAGTTGAAAATTCATCTTGAACTTTCTTATACTACTGTGCATGTAACCCATCTGGACCAGATGCTTTGCTTGTTTTCACATTCTTTATTTCCTCCACTAATTCCATTCATTAAGTGGTTCATTAATTTTTTTCCCTTTTGTTCTTTGATTATTGCTGGGAGACTTTGTCATGCTAAATAACTTTCTATTCCTTGATCCACCACAGGTATAGATTTATACAGAGATGTATAAAAATTGTAAAAATCCTTCTTAAATCCTTGGCTTCTTAATTCTTCTTCATCTGTTATTTTTTAATATCAATTTCTTTTCTCTCTCTTTGGTTAATCTGGAAACAAGCCAATGGCCCAGTTTATTTGCATATCCAAAATATTTTTTTGCTTTCCACATCTCAGCCTTTTCTCAGTCTCATGTACAGAAATTATTGACATTTGTGTAGTATTTTAATTTTTAATCAATTCTTTATTGGAGAGTCTCTACTTCAATTCTCCTTCTTTCTTCTTAATAGAATCTGAAATCTTTTTAAAAGTTTCTTGTTTCATTTTTTTAAAGTTGATATTTTGTTGGGAAAAAAATCCTCTCATAAAAACTTTACTTGCATCCTACACTATTTTAAAAGCTGTTCCTTTATTTAAATTGTTTTCAAAAACGTAAAAACATTTCTAAACTTCATTAATTACTGTTTCGTCATTTAGCAATGACTCATTCAGTCTCTAATTAAAAGTCCCTTGTTTACTAGAGAATGTCAATGATATTGGGTTATCATCAGAAAAAGATTTAGGATGAATGTACATTCTTCTCATTTTATGACTTAAAACTTTTAATATTAAACATACCAATCCTTGAAAATTATTTATGTCAGTTGTGTGCCAGACACAGAAATAACATGCAATGGATAAGGATAGGTTTCTACACCACAATTTTTTTTTTGAAAAGCAGTTCAACATATTTCAACAAACTTTGCAAAACTATCAATATAGACATGTGAAACAACCAGGTCAGATAAGACTTGCATAGGTAAAGAAAAACAGTTTGAACCCTTGATAGACCACTTGAAAGCTGTGTGGAAGCTTCGAGATGCTTCCAATGGAGAAGTTATAAAAAAAACAGTGCCATGAGGCACAAGGGAGTGACCAGTTGAGGCTGCTTGAGAGTTTGGGACTGGTGGAGAGGTAGGGAGATGCTGCCTGCTTCAGTGTCCCTAGGGAAGTTTGATCATAGGCTGGACAAATGGATCCAGATTCCCACCTTCAAAGAAATATCCAAAGATTGCATGCAATTAAATCTCTAATCCTTGTCCAGTTGGTGGGCTCACAGTCAGAGTTTTGTGAATCCTGGACCTAACAGAGAGCCATTCCAAAGTCTAAAGGGCACTGCAGAAATAATGCTGTTTGGCACTGCTTTCATTGCCATCCCATGGTATTCTGGGATTTATAGTCTTGTGAGATATTTAGCCTTCTCTTTCAGTGAGCTCTGGTGCCACAACAAACTACAAATCCCAGGATTCCATAGTATGCAGCCATGAGAGTTATAGCAATGTCAAACTGCATTATTTCTATAGTGCAGATTGGACCCATTTCTGAACCACTCTGTTATTCACAGCCTGTACTTTACTTTCTAGAGGTGCTGTCATGTTAGAAAATAATGAGGCTGCTCTCTGTGGCTGAGTTTATTTTTTAAAAACTTTTAAAACTTGAATACCATTTGGAAAATATCACTGTCCAGGTGGAGCACATGAGGCCTTTGCTAATTAGACATAATGTATTGTAGAATCAAACTGACCATCAGGAATAGCTGGGTGAGAGGCTCATTAGTACCACCTTTGGTGAACTGGATTTTTCATGATGTTGATATTTTAGGACATCATTAAACTGCTTTGTTTATTGGTACTGTCAAATTAAGTTGCACAACCCCTTGTGTCACATGGCACCTTGTTCCTGTGTCCTTAAAGATATCAGGCATGGCAGAAAGCAGTGTGTAGTTCTGGACCAACCTCTGTGTGGCAAAGACAGGTTCTCTCAAATTTGTGATTCATAACTGATATTAAAAATTCAGCTGCAGCTAAAAGAAATCAAAGTAGGCTCACGTCAGTTATGAAAATGCACGTGAGCCTTTGTGATTAAGAAGATATCTAAAACAAAATTCATACTGTGGTTTTCTTTTCAACCCCTAAACTTAAACTTGAATTTCCATAACATCCAGGATTTTTACGTGTTAATCAGCCTTAATATGTGTGCGTGTGTATGTGTGTTGGAGAGGCAGAAAATAGCTCAGTGGAAGGATATATACTTTCCATATAAAAGATCCCAGGTTCATCAAGGAATAACAAGATCTCCCAAGATTATTTCAGTGGGAGTTTCCTTTTCTCCATCTCCAAGTCTGTTTCATTCTAGTGTTGTGCACATTTTCTTTTGTTCTTAGCAGGGAAAAAACACACATATGTACAGACCCTGTTTTTGAAAAGCTGCTGGATAAGTGTGGCTGGGGTCTGGGCTGCGCTTACCCAGCAACAACTCCCCTATTTTAAATTTAAATGCGAATTTATCCTGGCAGGGATAGGTTGATTTAAATAGAATGCAGTCGTCTACTTTAACTGAGATTCCATATGTACAACTGCCTTGGGGGAAGATTTGGGGACTCCCAGATCTCTTGTTAGCAATGTATGTTGCACTGAATCAAACATTTCCACATCTGAGTCGACACACACTGCAGCTCCATTCAACAACCGGGACAATAGCTTACTCTTGCAGAGCGCAAGGAATGGCAACACAAACCAGAACCTGCTGCGTATCAAAAAATAGCATTAGATATTGTATTGGCTAATGCTACAGTAGCTTTCAGATATGAAGACCTGCATCCAGAGTCCTGAAATGTTACCCCTAGGTATTTATAGTGACTAACTTCCTCCAATTGTTGCTTATTAAAGCTGCCATCAATATTTCTGCTTTCTCCTTCCAGACATCATGATTTTAGTTGTTGCATAATCAACCTCTAGAAATTCTTTTTCATAATATTTTCCAGGAGCCCCCAAAATCATGTAGCATGTAGCACTGGGCAGATGTTCACTGTACCCAGATTATGATCTGGGCATTAATACAATGGTTCCCAGGTAATGGAATATATGTGCCTCATCCGAGTTTCCTCAGCTGAGCATTGCTCTTCCAGTCTTCATGCTTTTTGACTACTGAATGTTATTAATGAGGAAACTGGAGCGAGTGATAGTGTAAAGTAGGAATAATTCACATAACTATACAGTTTAAGTCTCAAAACCAAACTGAACCAAACCAAAGGACAGGGTGATGTTCAGTAAATTATATATACATTAAGGTTTCCAGGCCTGAGAAGGAATTCAGCTCTTGGTCTCATCTGGCTGCTGGATGGTACGTTTGCTCCTCACAGTTTTGTCTTGTTGCTTCTCTCATTGCTTCTTTTAACCCACTTCTGAATGGTTTTAAAAATAAAAGATATGGTTCTCCCAAGCAGTTCCCGCTCCAAACATTGACTAAGCTCATACCTGTTTGGTGTCAGCATGTAGTAGATAGGGTAGGATGCAACCTGCAATGTAAAGGAACTCACATCATACTAGACCTGTATCATTTATCCTGCTAGTGCAGCAGAGCTGGATTCCTCATTATTAGAGGAGACTTCTGTGGTTTTACATCTGCACAATGCACCAATTTCAGCAAGAAATGTCCCTGGTTGCCTTTGAGCAGTCCTGTGGAGAGTTTTCCTAGTTTTGCCAGTAGAGGTCTCCGTAACACAACAAACCAAGGCCATCATCCGAATGTGGATTAAAAACACGCACCAGGAGTTAGAATGGAAACATATGCTCTCATTTCTGCCATTTAATTTTTTTTTTTAAAAAAATAAGCTTATTGATACAAAAAAGGTAGCTAGACTAGGTCCTTAGGTGTATGCGGGATCTAAACTTTTCTCCTTGCTCTGTAGTCAAAACAACAATCCTCCAGCCACCCACCCACCTCAAATCTGATACTCAAGGACAATGTGGGGAGGGCATTTTCATAGTCACTGTAGATTATGAGGCCATTTCACTCTGCCCAGCCCTCACTACAGTCTGATCAGTGGATCTGATATGGTTATCCTGATACCACATCTCACAGACTCATTTTTTATTGGAATTCCACCCTAGCATAGGGTTGCAAGTGGAACCAAAGGGATGTTCCCATGTTACATCCATCACAGGTACAGTTTTGTCCCATGGTTACACAGGCTGTTAATGTTCACATGGGTAGAGTGTACATTTAGCATTCAATGCATGTTCATTTTGTACAGAATAGTGATCTGTGCATTGGTAAAATGACTCCTATACATTAACAGTGAAGGAATGGGAGAGAACAATAGTGTCAATTGTTTTACACACCTCAGCAATTATTCATCCAAATGTTCCTGCTCCTCTACACAGAGATAGGTCTTAGCAGGCTCAGTGGGCTTTGCATAGATTATGTTCTCTGGAAAAGTTACAAGTTCCCTTTAAATAATTATAAATTTAAGTAACTCAGTTATGTAGAGTTTTTTTTCTTTTAAATGTTATCTACCCACCAGAAATATTTTTATGAAATTTTGAAAATAGAATAAAAATGCTAATAAGAATCCAAAATCCAAAATCTTTGCTAACAAGGTTATTGAATATGAGGGGGGAAAGAAGAGGAGAATGGATACCCCAGCAAACTATATAATTTAAGTATGAAAATGAAACCAAAGTCCAATAAATCAGATATCCACTAACATACATTGGTTAGACTGGCTGCGAAGTACAAGGCACCTCTTCTGGGATATCCCTGAAAATTTCATCACTTCCAAGGCAGCTTGATACACCTCTTTGAAAGAACTATTCAGCTCCATCTAGTTTTACCTCCAAAGCACTTATGTACTAGTTGAATGAAGGAGATTTACAACAGGTAAGGCTTGAAGGCAAAATTCCCTGAAAGGTAATGAAGGCAGAAGCTTTAGTCTGTGCCAGCAAAGGCTAAATGTTGGAAACTGGAGCCATTATAATCAAAAAGAAGAAACAGAGCTATATGTTGTCACCCCAAAATATTTTTGTCCTCATCCCAATGAGGGGAAAAAACAGGGGCAGGAGTATATTGGAAGATAGGATACATTAGATAGCCTAGACTTAAGCTGCACAGGGCTTAGACCTAGAATCATAAGATCATCTTTAGGAACACAGTTTCCTTCCTTTGATCCAGTGTTGCTGGTTCTGTAGTATCTGAGCAATGATTACTTGATGACCTCCTATTATGTTGGAAACCCAACACTTCTCTCTCTCTCTCTCTCTCTCATTCTCTCTCTCTCTCTCTCTCTCTGTGTGTGTGTGTGTGTGTTGAAATTGTAACCTCTGCACTCATTGCACTAGGAGGGTGGGTGAGGAGAGGAACATGCTACCCTACCCCAACTGTGCATGCTGTTGCCAGCCCACCAATACTAAGAGTGAGTGACACGCATGGAAAGTGAACAGCATTTGAGTTTTTAAAAATGGAGAACATATTGAGAATACATTAAGCAGAGTGGATAAAGGGGGAAGAAGAAGAGGCATGTGTTCAAATAAACAAACATTTTAATTCAGGTCTCAAAATTAAAACTATGGTGTGTCTGTGTAGAGCCCCCAGAGTTACCAGTGTCATAAGAGTGGAGTTATCACTTAACTCCAAGCCCTGGGTAGAGCAGGGTTCAGAGGAAGCTGTAGATTTCAGTCACTAACATTTAGTTGATGGTGAAGTAACTGCTGTATTTTATAACTCTGGGAAAGATGGACTGATATGCCTTCCTGTGCTCTCCAAGTACTCTACAGGACCTCTCTGTCTCAGTCTTTCTTCCTCCCTCCTAATTCACAGTCTCCCCAGAAGCTCCTTGCCTCAGGTACTTAATGCAGCTACTTATGTTGGGAGGGAGACAAGCTCCAGACATTCAGTTAGGGGCTGCCGAGAGTTATGCTACTTTGACATGGAATGACATGCTCTCTGAAAGTGTGTTCCTGAGACCACTACTTCAGTGCCTAGTGGTACCTGCCAATTCTATTCCAAACACTACTGCAGTTCCTGTGTTCTAGTTTCCACATGCCTAATCCAAACACCTGTATAGGTAAAGCCTTCAAAGCAGATTTGTTGATATGTCTCCAGCCCAACCTGGACCAACACCCCTACTCCCATACAACATGTAAGGTTAGAATAAATACCCAAGTGACATCTTTTATTTGTGAGATCTTTGTTCCCCAGAATTGAGAATCCCAGTTCCATTTCCTGAAAATCCAGTTAACAAGACAAGCATGAAAGGTAAACAGACTTGTTGAAATGGTGTTCTTAGCGATGTATACTTCTTGAGCACATGCAGAGGAGGTGTGTGAAGGAAAGGGTGTGGACAATGGCATATCATTTCTCAAGCAAAGGTTCAATGGGTCCACTCTAGCCTGGAAAACAAACCAAAATGGTTAGGCTATCTGTATGTATATCTATATTGATATCTATCTATATTGTGTTTAAATATATTGTATTAGATATGTGCAATATATTGAAACATAACAGACACACACAGAGGACCATATCACACACACCTTTGCCCCCGATCTGGGCACACGTGGCCAAGTGAAAACGCATTTTATCGCATGCCACATTGTCCTCAAGGAGGCCCCATGCCATCTCCTGGTGTTAAGTCATTCCCGATCCGGACTCAGGTGTGTGAATTTTGCAAGGCAGAAGCTTTCTAGTGGAGCAAAATCACATGGCTGAGCCCTGATCAGGGACACCTTACCTCGAGACGATGGCATCAGGTCACCTTGAGGACAATGTGGCATGCGATAAAATGTGTTTTCACTCAGTCATGCATGTTCCTTGCCCGTACCCAGATTGGGGGCCAAAGTGTGTGCAATAAGGTTCACAGATATAGATATAGATATCCTAACACATATATATATATATATATATATATGGACACAGTTGTTCAGTAGTTAGGACATTGACTCTAATGATTGCAAAACTGGCAGGTCAGCAGTTTGAGGCCCAGGTGCCGCGTGACAGAGTGATCTCCCATCACTAGTCCCAGCTTCTGCCAACCTAGCAGTTCGAAAGCATGTAAAAGTGCAAGTAGATAAATAGATACCACTTTGGTAGGAAGGTTACAGTGTTCCATGCAGTTACCTTCAGAGTTGTCTTTGACAATGCTGGTTCTTTGGGTTAGTAAGAGAGATGAGCACTGCTCCCTACAGTTGGACTCAACTAGACAACCTTGTCAAAGGGGAATACCTTTACCTTTATTATAAATGTGTGCTTCTCTGTGTGAGCAAATGTGTGTAAACTTGTGAAAAGATATAGTTCAGATTAAAACAATGCTGTCCAAACCTATAAGTAGTAATATGGGGGAAGGTCTGTAAGATATAAATCGATTGGTCAAAGGCAAACGGATGGACAAAGATCTTGTCAGATTCTTCACACAAAAAGAAGCCACACATGTTTTGACTCAATCTTCATTCATGGAATTCATCAATGATAATTAATTATCTTCAATGTTTCATTCAGGCAAAAGGGTGTTTAAAAAAAACCCTTACATAACCATATTGATATTGAAAGCACACATACTCACATATGCTGTACCTTCACTGCAGAAATACTGCAGTTTGACACTGTTTTAACTGCCATTGCTCTATGTTATGGAATCTTGGGATTTGTAGCTTGTTGTAGCACCAGAGCAATCTGATAGGGGAAGCTAAATATCTCACAAAATTACAAATTCCAGAATTCCACAGCAATGACCCAGGGCAGTTAAAGCATTGTCAAACTGTATTGACACTGCAGTGCTAGTGCAGCCAAAGTAAATGTCTGCAGGCAAGACTCTATACCAAGCATTTCTTCTCTCACACTGTTTTTGTGCATGAAAAAGTAGGAAACAAAGAGATTAATGCACCATCAAATAATTACATTTCACAAGAGTTCCATTTTAATTAGCTAGGCAATATACATCATGTTTCCTCTATTTATGAAACAAAATCCTTTTGCACTGACAAAACAAACAAGCTAATTGTACTGACAAATAGAACAATTAGTGCTCCTATATAATTAATAGGGATAAGCAAGTGTCTCCTCTTCCGTTGCTTTACTATTCTGTGGGTTCTTCATTCTATATCTTTTGAATTCCAGTTTAACTAGGAGAATTTCTGAAATGAATTCTGGAAGCTAAGCACACATACTTTGCCACAGCACTCGTTCCAATTGAAACTTCCCTCTCCTTGAAAGTTACCCATGTTCATTGAACAAAAAATCAATTGCAACGCCCCCCCCCCACACACAAAGAGACAAACCAACTCCTCCCTTACGATTGGTGAATCAAGTGGATCAAGTTTATTTCTGTCTGGAGTTCACTGATACTTACATATGTGTCTGTGCATTGGTAAAATGCCACACAAAAAGGTGCAATCACACCAAGAGTACTATTTGCAACATTTTCACATTTTATCATATGCACACACATGCACACACACCCCAAAACACTCTTAGGCATGCTCACAATAGCATAAGGGCAAGAGCATCATGAGATACAAAGAATGGTCTTTTAGGGATAGTTTATTTTAATCAGATATTAGAGTTCTGAATGATTTTGTCTTGCTTCTAAAATAGATCCAATACATAGAAAATCTTTCTTGATATTCCATTCAAAACAGGTTATGTGTCTCCAGTGTGGCCTATTATCTGACTAAATCATGCTTTCCTTCTTGCAACCAGTGTAATGTAGTGGTCTGAGTGTTGGAATATAACTCCGGAGACCATGGTTTGAATCTTTACTTGGCCATCCACTTGGTTACCCTGGGCAAGTTACATTCTCTCATTCTCAGAAAACGTTATAGGCAAACCCCTCTGCACAAATCTTGCCAAGAAAAACACCCTGATAGCTTTGCCTTAGGCTTGCTAAAAATTGGAAATGACTCTAAGATGAACATCTATAACAAATACAAATCTACTGATGAAGGAGTGACAACAATGTAGAAGTGAAGGTGTATCATTCTTCATTTCTCCTCAAAACAAGATGTGAGTGCATCATTCAGTTCTTTTCAGTTTCCAAAATGTAGTTGCCTTTTCTCATAAATTGGATATATTCTGCTACTGACTTCTCAGTGTTTAAATTCTTAAAAATTGGTATGTGCCTATTGCTGTACAAATCTGAGATACCAGTAAATCTAAAAACATGGCTTTGAGATTTATGAAGTTCAATTAAAGTTATACCATTTTCCCTTCCGCTTAAGAAAATGTTTGCTTACCTCATGCCTTTTCCTGTACTAGTGTGAAAAAGAAACTCTAGCTAACTACAGAGTTTTAACTATTTGAACTAGTTTCAATGTGTTGGATAGTTTAATAGGTTTTCAGACTGGAAATGTTTTTAGACTGGGAATGATTATTTTTTAGGATTTCCTATTTCAAATGGTTGTCAGTTGAGTAAATTGATAAAACTGATTTTATTACCAGTATCTGCGGCCTGGAGGTCCTTCAATATAGCAATATTGTAGTAAGTAATTGGGGCCATTGTGGCATAGTGGTTTGAGTGCTGGACTGTGGAGTTTATCATACAGGAGGGAATTGCCCAAATCCTGTGGATAAATGGGGTTTAAATCTGGGAATATCCCGCAAAAGTGGCATTGTTTTCAGATGATGTCGGGATAATTGAGCATTAATGCGACATTAACCTGTGCAGAAAGTTGCAAAATCTCTCTACTTTTTACTTTTGGGAAAATGAAAAGCGGCACAAATTTGCCATTCAGTGGATCAAAAACAGAAGTGGATGCAATACGTGGGCCATCCAGTGGAAAACAGACCACATTAAACATTTTCAAAAAGATCTGATGCCATGTTCAGGTGGTGGATGATCTGCTGTAAAACCTCTAAGGCTGATCTCTGTAGGCTAACAAATCTCTTTATTACAGAGTTTTCCTGGCAAGCTAATGAAAACTGGGTCTTATACAAGGAGTAAAGTGGAATAGAAAACAGATAGATAGAGAGACGGACAAATAAACAGATGAATTCAACAGATTTTTTTTAAAAAATGTATTTGCCTCCCTTCATTTAATTTTGTCATTACCAATATTATATTAGATGGATGCTGGCCAAATATACCACATTTTTCTTTTAGGTTTTAAGGTTATTTGCTTGTTTGTTCAGTTTACAGTTTTGCACGGCTGCACAGATGGCTGGTTGGGTGCTGAGTATGAAAGTCCCGGGTTCATATAATCTCACGCTGAAAAATCAAAAGAATAGTACTGACAACTTGAGCTACCTGAGAGTCTGAAGAATTGTTGCTGTCAGAATAGATGCAAAAAACAGGGTAAAGCAACCTCAGCTACGGTACAAAATTCTACATGATTGCAATGTTTAAAAAAATGCATTCACACACAGAGGAAATTGTCCTGCCCTAAATCAGTTTGGTAGTCCATCTGTTTCAGTAATGTTTGCACTGGTGGTCAGCTGCTCTGCAGAATTTCTCAGTGTGACCAGGAAATGCAAAAAATCGTACCTTCTTGCACTAAGAGCATGCACTGAAGCCAGATCTTATAAGAATCACTTCAGAATCACCTCTTTGGATTGCAATTCTCAGTATTACAAGACAATATGCATTTTTGGGAAATGTGGTCCAAAAAGTAATTTCCCCATGTTTTAGCTCTATCATTCCCTTCTTTTTGGTAATGATTACTACTGGATCTTCTCCCCATTATTGTGGATTCCTTTTCACTATTGTAGTATTGAAATTATGTTTTTACTAACAGACACAAGTGATCTAGGCTAGATTATGTGTTACATTAAGCCATCTTTTTTTTCCCAGATAAAGCCTACTTATATCAGATAGGATAAATTACTTCTAGAAGTATATGTGACCTTTATTTTTTCATCTTTGTTGTACTTGTCTTTAGACATTTATGTCAGGAAGCAAACAATAGCATCAAAAGAGAAATGTTTGTTCACACATTAAATTGTCTGGGTGATTGACAATGGGGGCAGGACAGTGGGGGTATACAGATCAGGGTGAATGATGAAAGTATGCATGGCAAAGCACTAATTTCACAAACTTGTATCAGGCTACCACTTGATGTGATTGGACAGCGTGATGTGATTAAACAGCAAAGGCCCTTACCACACCTTAAAACAATTGATCCATTCAAAATGAGGATGTCCGGGTCACTTCTAATGTAAACTTAATATGGAGAGGTTATATAACAAGTGTTACCGAAACTCAGCAGGCTACACCACAGCTTGACCTCAGGAAGAATTATGTTGCCAGAATTCTGTATTAGTTTTGGAAAGCTTTGCTTAATACATTAGAAGGGTGTTTTTCTTTCTTTCTTTACTATTAGTCATCCATAATAATAGCCTGAATTGTTCTTTGTTACTATGGGTGAAACTAGAACTGTCAATGACTGCTCACCAATGACTGCTCCCCTCACCTTTGTTATTGTTGTTGTTTGTGATGTGCAGTTATGCAAATGTGGCTACCCCGGATTAGCTGATCACTAGCTGATGTGGAGCAGAGTGAAGAAATGCATGATGTGGTGATATCATGCCATATATTACTTTAACTGTACAATTCGGGGGAAGGAAAGGAAAATTTACTGTAGGCTGAGGATTAGAGTGGCCAATCTGCCTTTCCCATCATGTTGACTTCCATATTTAATTGGAATGCAGTGGTAACAATCAGAATTTTTCAGACTCTGATTCACAGTGGATGAATGATGTACATCATAATCACAGCCTATGTTGTGAAAATTATGGGCAAACACTAATTGCATTTTTTTGTCATTGTCGTCATCATCATCATCATCACAACAAAA
The DNA here is from genome assembly GCA_034509955.1 of Urosaurus nigricauda. NCBI lineage: Eukaryota > Metazoa > Chordata > Lepidosauria > Squamata > Phrynosomatidae > Urosaurus > Urosaurus nigricauda. The sequence continues at coordinate 163,790,562 of JAOEGL010000002.1, forward strand.
TATTTATTATCAGTTACTTCAAAGAACTATACAAGTCAGATAAGAAGAGATCTTTAGACAGAGGAGTAGCAGAGTGACAGCAAAAGAGCAGAAGGGGAAATTTACAAATAATTACAGAGGGGACAAGAGACATGAATGAAACAATTTGTAAGTAAGCATAGAGCAAAGGTTTAAAATGAACACTTTGACCAATTTTCTGTTCCAGGAGATGTAGCATAACTACAGTACATCCCCTCTCTCCTTTCATGGACTTACTTTTCCTCCTCTAGCCCTCCCCAACCCATTTAGTGGCTAGTAGAAATGTTAGTATTCGACATCGACATATGGGGTTTTATATTTTCATATTTAGAGCCAGGCATGTTCTTAAGAGGTCACAATGACCTTTGGAACACTAGAACGTTTCCCATGGGAAAGGCATATTGATCCAACGACATGTGGATGATCTTGGGGTAATACCAAAATAATGGTTAAATGGCTTTGCTGATCACTCTGTCCTCCCCTAGATTTTTCACATATCTGTTAGAGTCTGCCAATATCCTCTTGCACTGATGACAAAGGTGATCCCATCACACTAGGGCATGTAAGGCAAGGATGTGTATTCCTGCATGGCAGAGAGATGTAATAGATGGTCCTTGTGCTGCCTTCCAATGCTAAGAATCTACAATTCTGTGTGCTTATAGCCAGATGGACAAGGACATCCAAGACCTGCAGAGGGGTTCCATGGAATCCTGGAGGATACCATTGTTCTTTTGCTATTGGGATATACCCAGACTCTTCTCTGACATTCCCCTCTTCTCTACCAGACAATAAATGGCCGTGAAGTGGAAGAGATGCAGGAGGAACTGTTTCCTGTGGAGTTTTGAGTTGCTTTGTGAGGGAGGCATGGCACGAGGGGGTATTGTAAATTTTTAATGATCACCTTTTTAAAAAATTGACAGAAAGTTTGTTTTGATTTGTAGTTGTTAACTTATCTCTATGTAGTCACTATCTAGATTTATACATTTTCCCCAGCGTATCTTGACCCTGCAAATACCTGATATTGTAGATGTCTGCAGATTGCGTTTTATGAGGGGGTATCATAAAGTAATAATTACCACCCAGAAGTTATTATGGCATATTGATGAAATTTTGTCAGTGTCATCATTGGTCTCTAAGTGCACGTTGCTGAGAAAATCAGCTCATTGTGTCCTTTATTTTTGTGACTGGCTCTGCCAGAAGTGACTAAAGTGTAAAATCCTTGTCAGTTGCAATCTGCAGAGATTGGATCAGAGAGGAGAGAAAGTCTCTCCTCTGAACAATTAAGGCAAGATAAAGTAAGAGATTGTGCAAACCTGTATTTCTTAGCTCATTTTCTGCAATTTCTCTTTTGCACATTATTGGTGGGTATGTGTGATGATATATAATAAAATGCTGTCAAACCTCTCTGCCCACTCTAGATTCTGAGCCACGTTTTCAGATCTAACTTTTCTGACTTGAAGAACAGGAAGTTTCAATTTAAATTAAACTTGTTTGTTTTTGTTTTTTTAAAAATCAAATCTAATTAACCCAGCCACCAAATACTCATGATGCTGAATTCTCCTTTGAGTGCCACATTAGTGGTGTGGCTGCAGGGTCCATACTACTTTGTTTATGATGCAAATGTTAATTAGGGTATAGTGTGGCCCAGTTTTTCTGCGACTTCCCTGGAGGGAGGGAGGTAACAGGGAGTAAAAAGAGAATCAAAGTCACCTGTTTCCTGTGCTTAGAAAACTCCACCCAGATGTTATAACAAGGAACCCATGAGTGTGGTAATCTGAACAAACAATTGGAGACCCACAAGAAATTGCACATGCACACCTACACACAGATATGTGCACTCACTGTTTCTCACACCCAAATGTGCATTGTTTCCCACCAATGAACACCAGTTGAAGTGGTATAGTAAAGTGGGAGAACACTGGGTTATACAAGTATCCTTTAAAGTATTGGTTATCCTTTAAAGTGTTATGTGTCATATTGTTGTTGTTGTTTTTAAATGATCGTAAGCTGCCTTGGATCCCATTCTGGAAGAGCGGCGGGATATAAGTGCAATAAATAAAGATGTTGAATAAATAAATAAATAAATAAATATCTTTGAATACTATTTTGCATTAAAAAAATAAATAAGGCAAAACATTTCCTTGAGTGCAATACACAAATGATTTAATATAGCCCTCCCATTGGGGGAACATGCTAGAAACAATTCTTAGGAGCTCTCATGTCAGTTAGAGATCATGTTTATGGCCTGACTCATTTCCCTCTTTTGAAGTCAACTGGAGTTTCAACAGGTAAGCCAATATAAAACTTCTCCAAGGCATTCTGGAAACTAGCTGGATTTTCTAGCTTCTGGAGGCAGAACATCTTAACTGATCCACTGCTGCAGAGGTCAAAAGACGTAGCATTTCACCAGGGGTGCAGCTATACCATAGAAATAATGCAGTTTGACACCACTTTAAGTGATGACTTATGGAATCATGGGATTTGTGGTTTTACAATGTTTTTAACCTTCTCTGCCAAAATGTGCTCGTGCTAGATCAAACTACCAGCCCCAGGATTCTATAGGATTGAGCCATGCCAGTTAAAGAGGTGCCAAACTGCATTATTCCTGCAGTGTAAATGCACTCCAGGTTATGGCCCGTCCAGGATAAAGGAGCCATCATGGCTGCTTTGTTGACACTAATGGATTACAGTAGGACACTATACATTCCTATCAAGGATGAATTAATTTGTTCACAATTTGCCCCCACCTTACACATGTTTTTGCCATGTTCTTTCCACACCTAACTGAAAACGTCCACACATTTTTGTGTGTGCATCCAAAGTGTAAAAATAATGAAGTTCTACACCTCTTTAACTGCTATGGTTCAATGCTATAGAATTCTGGGATTTGTCATATTGTGAGCTATATAGCCTTCCCTGTCACAGAGCTCTACAAACTACAAATGCTAGGATTCCATAGAATGGAGCGAAGACAGTGTCAACCTTCAGTGTCAAACTGCATTAATTCTGCAATGTGGCAGAAGCTCCAGAGTTACAGATGTGCAACTGTTCTGTGTTCAGTACAACTATGTAGTCATACTGTAAGACTAAATACATTTCTCCCTCCACACCTTAAGAGCCAGCAATCAAATTGACAAGGAGGTCTGTTCAGCTGCTGATCAAGTTGCAAAGAGGATGACGTTGCCAGGTCCCACAACCAGCAAAAAAGGCCTGCAATACATAGATGCAGAACCCAGGTAATACAACAAGGTAATACCTTGTTGCAGCCTTGCTCGCTGATGGGAAGGGGCAGAAACATCCTTGTTGTCTGTTGGCTGGCAGTTGAAGAGATGTCCTTTGCCTGTTTGGGAAGCAGGCTGCTAAGATGAGTGTGTTTGTATGTGGGGGTAGGGATACAGGAGATATTAGTTACACTTACATAACTAAGCAACACATGTAGATTGTTAGTAACCACTTTTTCAAGCTGTTTGAAGAAGTACTTGCATTTATCTACCTATAACCTCCTTCTCTGTGACACTGTGCTCTAGTGCTAAGACAGGGAGAAAAGCTTATCTTTACCCACTTACACAGTTTTATGCATAATATTTACTCTTTTATCACATCCTCTTTTATTTGCCTTCTTTTCTAAGGAGATATCACACACAGGTTTTTAAACTGCAATGTGTTGTTTGTTGTGTGCCTTCAAGTAGTTTCTGACTTCTGGCGACTCTAAGGCAAACCTATCATGGGATTTTCTTGGCAAATTTCTTCAGAGGGGATTTGCTATTTATTGCCTCCCTCTAAGGTTGAGAGAATGTGGCTTGCCCAGATTCACCCAATGGAACTGCACTTATAGCTGCAAAATAGTGTCTTTGGCGATACTTATCACATGACGTCTCCTCCGACCTGTAACTTCTTTGTCCACAATGTGTCCCTTTTCATTGATGGGAAAAACTTATCAGTAAGCTCCCAATCGGTTGACAGTCCCATTAATCTTCATGTCTGGAATGTTGCTGTTGGGGCAATTGTGATACTGGCAGTCGTGTGGTGTTAGTGTCTCCTCTTCTCCCCCCTCCTCTCCCTCCTCCTTGCTATTTCCAAGCGGCCTGATTCTTTTTAATTTCTTTTTTCTTTTGTAACTTAAATTGCATTAGCAGATCTGGAATGGCATTAACAAGTGAAAATAATAATAAAATAAAGAAAAACGGAAAGGTATGCAGGGTAGGGCATATGGAAGGGAGATGGGGTTAAGAGGGAGTGTGAAAGAGATCATGATGGCAGAAGCAGTGCTAATTGTGTGATTGAAAAGATGTGCAATCATAGCTGCTCACAAACTGCTATGTTGTCTTTAACAAGCATGATTGTACAGTAATGAGAATGCGACTCATGTGTTAATGTCCTAACTTAAATGATCTAAAAAACACTGCAACTTTTCTTTACAGGGAAGTTGTGAACCTTAACCATTTTTTGTTTTTGTTTTTGTTTTCCTATATGTATTTCAGCTCTATGATTTCTTTTATTTCTTTCTGCCACTGTTCTATTTAGTTAATGGTTTACTAAACTCCCTAGATCTTGTGTGTGTGTGTGTGTGTGTGTGTGTAATTTTCTCAAGCCAGTGTTATCCATTCTGGATTTTGTGGACTGATTCTTCCTACATAGGCAAATAACTTTGTGAGTTGGCCTAGTTCTCCACCCTGCCAGGATCATCTTGGATCCTGTTTGTGTCTATGTGTTTGTCTATATTAGCAACTGTACCCAGTTGTGCATCATCTGCAACTTTGATTAACATCCACTCTTCTTGTTTGCCCAAGCTGTTTACAGAGGTATTAAACCACACAATCAAATGCATAGCAGAACCTTTCAGTATTCATTCTACCTTCCACAGCCACTTCTTTCTTCTCTCTACAACAACAAGGAAACTTTGATGAACATTCTTTGAGTATGATCCACCAACCTGGAGCCCATTCACAATACACCATTATAATACTATTTTCCCATCTTAACAGCCGTGACTACATCCGATAGAATTTTCGGAGTTTTGTAGTTTGGTCAGAGTCATCAGAGGAGCTTTCTGGATGAAAATGATAAAGATCTTTCCCTTAACTGCTAATCCCAGGACTCCATAGGACAGAACCAGGGCAGTTAAAGTGGAATTATAGCACAATACTAGTGGAGTATTAATGGGCCCCAGATACAAATCCACAAAAGAGCAGCTGACAATAATATGGAGGACCATCTTGAAGGCCTTGTTGAAATCAAGATCTACTGTATCCAAAGGGTTCTCCTAATCTACCAGGCTAATAACTTTATCATAAGAGATGAGGGCGTTCCTCCAGCATGATTTGTACTTAAGAAACTCTTGCTCACCTTTTGTGATCACAGCATTGTCCTGTCTCCAAATGCTAAGAGACTGGCTGCTTAACCATCAGTTTTGGAACCTTTTGCATGTGAATCCTCTCCTCATAAAATAACATGCAAATCCTGAAAAGCCGACTCCAAAGCCTTAGCAATTCTACTAGAAAACCCAAGTATTTTTCCTTAAAAGAATGAAATGCAGACATGTATAAGTATCAAACATTTCTTTCTTGAAGATTAGCCTGATTCATGATCACTAATGTTTATTGGGCTATTATTTTTTATGGGCATAATACGCAGTATTATTAGTGTGTGGGAAAATATGTGTCAGTGGTTATTATAGAGGGCAGCACATGGAAATAAGTGTCATGGTGACATTTTGGATTTCCGCCTTTGAACTAGCTCTGATCAGCTCATTTTTTAAAAAAATCAAATGAAGAAGATTGTCTTTAAGTCAAGTGAGCATCACATGTTATTTTCTCCCTACAGCAGTATTGTTTATGTAATTGCAGTAAAAATAAAACAAAATAAAAACAAACAAACTCTCATTTTCACTATTGGTAATGGTTGCCTTCTCCTTGTTAGGTGAGTAATTTGGGGGGATGGCAACCATAGTTTCTGCCGCTCCCAAAGAGGTTTTCCATTGTGTTGTGTGTTTGTGTTGTGTGCTTTCAAGTTGTTTCTTGCTTATAGAGTTCCTAAGGCAAACTTGTCATTTGGTTTTCTTGGCAAGATTTGTTCAGAGATTTGCCGTTGCCTTCCCCTGAGGCTGAGGGCATGTGCCAAAGGTCACTCAGTGGGTTTCATGGCTGAGCTGAGAATCAAACCCTGGTCTGCAGAATCATAGTCTAACATTCAAACCACTACGCCACACTGGCTCATATGTCTAGCATTAACTGAAAAACAAGCATTGGTTTAAAATGCACAGCAGAAATAATCCAGTTTGACAGCACTTCAATGGCCCTGGCTCAGTGCTAGGGAATCTTGGAAATTGTAGTTTATTGTGGCACAAGAGCTCTCTGACAGAGAAGGCTAAATGTCTCTTCAGTTCTCAGAATTTCCTAGCACTGAGCCAGGGCAGTTAAAGTAGTCTCTGGATTATTTCTGCAATGTGTTTTGGACTATTAAAGCATATCCCTTCCTCTTTTTGCTATCATACTGATAGAAATGCTCAGAAAATTGGACAGGCTTGATTTGGGACACCAATTAGCAGAGAGTAGATGTATTTCTTAGTGGGCTGTTAAAACCTGGAATACTTATTATTTTCTTAGAAGTTTGGCATCATTGGTTTCCTAGTTGCTGATTCAGATGGTGGCAGTGGCGATGAGTAGCTTCCACACCAGCGAGGTAGTGAATCTACTCTAGGTTTTAGTCTCAACTCTATATGAGCTATTCATGGATGTGAATCTATTCCGTGGACAGGATTCCACACCTTGAAAAGATTCTTTAAAATTCAAGATAAAGGTGGCTCTAATGGTTCACTGAAATGGAAGCCCCTGGTTGCTGGCCGGTGTAGTAGGTAGTAGCTAATATTTTCTTCTTTTTACGTTTTCCTCATGGGTGAAGCCAGACAATCAGGAATCATGCAATAAATGGGATACCATCATGATTCCGCATAGTCAATCATGTTTAGCTACAGTATTACACCACTAAAGCCAGTTTGGTGTAGAGGTTTGAGTATTGGATTAGGACTCTGGAGACCAGAGTTCAGATCCCTGCTCGGCCATAGAAATCCACTGGGTGACCTTAGACATCCTCAGAGGAAAGCAAAGTTAAGCCTACTCTGAACAAACCTTGCCAAGAAAACACTGTGATAAGGTCACCATAAGAAATGACTTGAAGGTACACAACAGCAACAATAGCAACAATTGCATCACTGAAGGCAAATGCAGTCAACCAGGTGAATGAACATCACATAAACCAATAAGTAAACATTTTCACAAGCAGGACCAAAAATAGATGTATATCATTTTAAATAGAGGGGCTTTTACAACACTCTTTAAACAATGTTCTTGAAAATAGTAACAGCTCACCTTTGCCCAGTATTTGTCTTATAGAAATTTCCTGGTTTGAATTTATGCTTTGCCACCCTTTTGCTATTTTATTGATTTTAGGCATAATCTATGTGGCTTTATTTGACAAACATTTTTAAAACTGAGGCTCCGATGGAAAACTTCCTTATATGTGTGAAGATAATGTGAAAATGTGTATTTTCCTATTTATTAATGCACAGCTAACTTTAGCCAGTCAAGGCATCTCAAGAAGTGGTAATCCAGAAGAAATAGTCACTTAGATCAGTGGTTTGGAAACTTTGGTCCTCCAGGTATTTTTTACTTCATTTCCCACAAGCCCAAGCCAGCTGGGCTAAGGGTCAAGGATTCTGGCAAATGAAGGCCAAAACATCTAGAGGTCCAAAGATCGTGTACTGCGTGTTTATTCTGACATTAATGTACAACTTTGTAAGGAAAATGCCAGGGGTGTAGCAGCCCACACATACATTTTGTATGTGATGTGATTATATTCTTTATCTTACTTGTTATGGTTGAATGAATGATGATGATACAACATAAGCCAATTAACTCTGAATCCAAATGGCTTTTGATTTACATGTTGTTTTCAAGTGTTTCAATGAGTGATAGCTGAGAGCAAGAATATGATCTTGTAAGGTTGAACTGACATGTTGTCAGCATTATTATGTTTGACATCCATCCAACAAATTTTTGCATAATTTTTTCTCCTTTGTCTCTAAGCCAATCTTTTCAACATGCCCAAACTCAAGTTTCTAAAGCTCAAGTCATGTCTCATCGGATGATTCTTTCACACCATTGGTCGAGCATGAAGGAAAAAAGTGACCATATAATTAATTGCTAGTTGTATTTTTATTGCTTTAACCTTGTTTTATATTTGATTTTGTACATCAATAGTAGTTCGAAAATCACTGAGTAAGTAAAAATTTTATTAGGGCTAAAGCATGGTATATGGCTTGGCAGTGATATTTTACAGTTGACTTTCCATATCCATGGATTTTGCATCCAGGGATTCAATGATCCATGGCTTGAAAATATTTAACTAACTAACTAAATAAATTCCAAAAGCAAACCTGGATTTTGTCATTTTATACAAGGGACACCATGTTACTACCCCATTGTATATAGTGGGACTTGAATATCCATGGATATTGGTATCCACAGAAGGCCATCAAACCAAATCCCAGTGGATACCAAGGGACCTCTGTATGTGTAATAAATAAATTAAAAGAAAAAAATAGTGAACTTAACAGCTGAGCAATGACAGGACTGTAATAAAAATGAGTCTAAGAACAGTAAAAGCTTCATGAAAGAAATGCCATGATTTTTAGAGCAAAACATATTTAGAGGGGAAATATATCTAAGGTAAAGAGAGCCCCTGAGTAATATACTCAATGAAAATTATGTAGGCTCAGAGACCATGGAATGCTGAATTTCCCTTGGGTGGAAACCAGAAAACCAAGATGCGGGTCAGGCACAGTGGGGCAAACAACTTTGTGGCATTTTGTGTGGGAGGAGGTTACATTTGTCCCTCCTTCCCTTTTCCCCACTACTGACACAATTTCTGCTGAGGTTCAGCAGCAACCTCTGAGACTCTCTTCCATTGCCAAAGGAAGCAAGGGACCCTTGATGGGTGCATGATTTGCTTTTTAAAAACTGATCTGTTTTACATTTGTAAAAATTCAACTGTGTTTTAATAACATATGCCAGCATTCTAGATTGGTTGCTTAATTAAGGAGATGCAGCAGGGGTTGCATCTAAACTGCAGAATTAATGCAGTTTGATCCCGCTTTAACTGCCATGGCTCCATGCTATGGAATATTGAGATTTGTTGTTTTGTGAGACAACTAGCCTTCTTTGACAGAGAGCTCTGGTGTCACAACAAACTACAAATCCTAGGATTCCATAGGATGGAGCCATGACAGGTAAAACAGTGTCATACTGCATTAATTCTGTGGTGTGACAGGAGCCAGAGAATTTCCCTCAAACCACCTTAAAAGCCATTGGTCTCATTGGGCAAAGTTTAACTGGCTGTTGGGGTGGAAGAAGGATAATATTTCCATGCACCTCCTGCCAGTGTGTGAAGCTGTGACAAAGACTTGTGACCAGGTCCGGTTTCTGAAGGATGCAGGCTCACTCGCTGATGGGAAGGGGGTGGATATGTCATCTTCCGGATTGGAAGATGAGTGGACTTTTTTCACCCAATCTGCTGTCTGATTCTTCAAGAGGACTGGAATAGCATTTAAATAGGTTTCCAGTAAGATTACATGGTCTTACAGAGCAGTTACGGATCTGTAACTCTCGGTTATGAACTTGTAACTGCAACGCTGAATACCAGCTGTTATTTCTTTAGTTCTATTTTAATATAAATTATTACATTTGAATCTGGCTTTTAAAAAATCTTCTTATCCAATTCCCAGAGTCCTATTTCCAGGAGAAAGATAAGATATCAAATATTTTTTAAAAAAGTGATACATTTTGAGCAGTCTAATGATGGCCATTTTTGCCACATTCAAGCTTGCAAGGGCTACATGTGGCCTATAGGTCACATACTGTCCACCTTTGATAGACAGTATTTTTGAAAAGTAGATGGCCAGTTGGCTGGAAAACTGAAGAGGAATGATGTGTAGTGCAATATTTTTGTTGCAGGTCTCATTTGTATTATCACAATGACTATGGAGGCAGGAAGAAAAGAAGTAATTCAGTGGAATCAGCTACTAATGATGCCACGGCATATGGCCATTTATTTGTTATGGCCAACATCATTCATCTCAGTGGAATCAGCTACTACTGCATTACTAGGATGTATGATGTTGGCCATAACAAGAACAGCAGCATTGTCCCTCTCAGTAGAACTTAAGCAACTTCCTCACAGTGGTGTACAAAAACTCTGCCTTGATGCCTGCTTTTCCACATACAGGCACAGCATATTTGGGGCACTATTCTACAAAAGTAGATCTGCAGCTTTTGTAATGTAGATCCAAATTACTGCGTCTCATGCACATTATTACATACCACAGGTTTTGTGGAGTAACCTCTGGCCCATTCCAAAAGAGACATCTCTTTTATTAGGGGTAAAGTAGATCTAAATCATTGCTGTCATTCACTCAAATGTAATTAGATTAATTGGCTTAATAAGTCTTGCACATCCAGGGACAACTTCCTTGATAGATCCAGTGATAATAGTCTCAATGCATCACTTTTTGAGAACACTTACCTGCAAGAGTAAATATCAAAACTGTCACAACTAAAAAAAAAAAAAATCAAAACAGAATTCAAAGGCAAATGTTATTTTAGGGGTTCTCCTCCATACCCTGATGTTGTCACTGGACAACCAAGTCTAGGGTTTTGGCTGGGAGTGCCAGGGCATTGTTATGCTTCCTTAGGTGTCAAAAGTGGAGACAAATGGCCTTGATGGAACAGAAATTTTGTGTGTAAGAGGTGGCTTTAAAGTCTAGGCAACCACCTCCATTCACTCTCAGATGGAACCATGGTTCTCTGGCTCAGCTTGAGAATGTTTCTATGGATGTTTTCATGGTGTAACATTGAGGGTCCAGAAACCCAAGAGTAAAGGGAAGGGACTGGGGAAGGGAAGAGATATGGGTGATACATCCACTTGGACTCATCATGCCATTTGGTGCAAGGCAGGAACTAAGTACCAATTGTGTAAATTTGGGGGGGCCATATTACCTCCTTAGCTGGATTTACCTGGATTCTCCCCATGCCAGTTTCTATAGGCAACTGACCCAGAACTTGCACTGGGCCTCCTGTCATCTCTTGCCTGCCTTACATCTACAGCTTCATATAGCCATTCCCATAGTTTCAGGTTTTAGCACTGAAATCTCAGGGAATGGGATGCTGCTAACTTGACAACTCTAGAGTTCAGTTCCTGTAAAAGTGGATTCCTCCCAAGGTGAAACACTTGAGCACGGAATCTTATGGGATAAAATGGAAGGTTAGTAGAACAGGAAGTTTCTGGAGAGTATTCTAAAGGGTAATAAGATATTGAAAACTTCCTTTTCTTCTGAAAGGAATGAGCTGTCCACTTGCAGAGGCTTCCTCATTGCAGCAACAGAAACAACTGCTTCCATTGCAGTGGAATTTGATTCCATTAAATTCAGTACAGTTGGGGCTCTCATGATGGTAGGACAATTAAAGGGCCATGCTGGGAATGGACTGAGGCAGGAGGACCTGGAGCCACACAGGATTCAAAGCCTCTTTCATTCCCCTGGCATGCCCCCCCAAATCAGACCTGCTTTGACATGTTTGAGATTGTCCACATCCTTCTTGAACTGTGGTGCCTGGAACCAAAAACAATATTCCATTTCAGAACTCACCTGGAATGTATCCAGAGAGGGGCCATCAAGATGATCAAAGATCAGGAAAGATCAGGAGCTTGGTATGTTTAGCCTGGAGAAGAGAAGACTGAGGGGTAGCATGATAGCCATCTTTAAATATATGAAGGGATGTCATGGAGAAGATGGAGCAAGCTTATTTTCTGCTGATGCAGAGACTAGTATATGAGCCAATGAATTCAAATTACAAGAAAAGGGATTCCACCTAAGTATTAGGAAGTATTGCTGTAATTGTTCAACCATGAAATAGACTGCCTCAAGGGATGGTGGACTTTTTTTCTTTACAGGTCTTTAAACAGAGGCTGGATGAACATCTTTTGGCAGTGCTGTAGTTGTGTCCTCCTGCATATCAGGGGATTGGACTGGACGGCCCTTGAGGACCCTTCTAACTCTATGATTCTATGAAATGGAGCCCAACAATTAGAAAGCTACCACCACCACCACCCTGTTCACCTTGGTCGGCATCAGATAGTCCTTGGAAGTGGTGGTTCTACCACCACTAATTCTCTGTGAGACATCCATGGGATTGCTGCCATATGCAGGCTAAACTGATGTTTTGTGTTGTGTATCATGATCGTGAGTTTCACATTCTTTGCTAATTTTCTTCTCAAAGGAAGCAATGAGCAATTTAACCATTTTTCCCCTTGCTGCAGAAAAGTCTTCAAACATGGCAGTTTTCGAAGACTAGTCCTTGTTTTGTGAGTCAGAACTTATTCAAAGGTTTCTTCATAGTGTTAATATTGCTTCCTCCAGTCTTGAGTCCTCCTACCTTTAAGCCTGCTCTGCATACAATATTTTCTAGATAGAGGTTGGATTAATAGGGAGACAGAATGCACCTTTGCTTGACCCCTTTGCTAATTGGGAACCATTCTGTTTCCTTGTATTTTGTTCTGATAGCATCCTCTAGTCCTGAGTACAGGTTACACATCAGAACTATCAGATGCTGTGGCACTCCCATTCCTCTAAGAGCAAGTCATAGCTTTTTGTGAAATATTTACATCCTGCCCTATATCTGAAGACTTTGTTTGTGATTATGTCATCCTGATGAACACACAGGACCAGTGTTATTCCCAGTTTCCGTTCTAGTCGGGCACACTCACACTTTTTCAAAGGGGTGAGGTCAAGTTGCATTCATTGCCCACTCAGACAGACAAAGAGGATAAATCACAGAGAAATTTTGAGATGCACCATCAGTGTGCCCACTAACCACATTTGAAAAGAGCACTCTTTGGAGTTTACATCTGTTGGAGGCAAAACTGATCTATGATTCATTAATGATCAATTGATTTCTGGAAAGAAGCACAAAGGTTCTTATGAATATTCCAATACCCTTCTTTCAAGGGGTAATATTTCTGGGCTTAAGGAAACCCTTCCCCTGTGGTAGATATAACTTGACTTCTACATTTTTGCATATCAAGGAACAGCCATGAACATTATTTCCCACCAGCTGCAAAAAGGGTGATGTAGTCAAACTTATTGTGTCACTAGTGCTAATTCCTTTTTGTCTCAATTCCTGATCAGGGTGTGATTTTTAAAAAAGATTTCACAAAGTTTTTTTAATATTTTTGTGTGCTTAAAAAATCTGTTGCACTTCTATTTGCATTTTTGTTAAAAGTATGCATTTTTTTAAAAAAAAGATGCTATTTTCAAGCAATTTTCCAAATAATAAAGCTATTTTATTAATAGCTATTAATAGCTATTTTAGCTATTTTATTATTATAAAGATATTTTATTTCAGGTATCCTATAATATATAAGTACAGTCAAATTAATTTTGAGATGATTACATATGCCTAATGTTATCTTCAAAAACATTTTGAATAACAGACTTTTTAGAAAATGCACATTTATGCACATTAAATAATGTATACTTCACTGCACATTTTGGCACATACCATTTTGTAGTTTTGCAATTTGCATTGCTGTTGTGTATCTTCAAGTAATTTTCAATTTATGATGACCCTAAGGTGAACCTATCACTGGGATTTCTTGGCAAAAATTGTTCAGAGGGGTTTTCCATTGCCTTTCTCTGTGAGCGAGAGTGAGAGGTCACCCAGTGAGTTTCCATGGTTGAGTGGGGATTTGAATCCTGCTCTCCCACAATTATAGTCCAAAACTCAAACCGCTAAACCATATTTGTTCTTAAGTGGCATTGCAAACTAGAAATATATGGACTGTGACATTAAACTGTGTTGTGTGTGTGTGTGTGTGTGTGTGTATTTAGCTTTCAGAAGAGTGATTTAGGAATATTTGCTAAGAAATGTGAGCAAAATGATTTTCTCACATATGCCTTGTGTGGATTGTCTCCTGTCCATTCTCCTCTGTCTAATTGCTTATCCAGACTGTAAATGTTTCTGTACTTGATTTTCACGTATCTCATAATAAACAAACACAGCCAAATTAATTTTGAGATGATTACATATGCCTAATGTTATCTTCAAAAAATTATTGTGTCAAGTCTACTGACAGATCCCATTTCAGAAACCTTTGCAGGACAGGGTGGCTATTGGAGAGCAAATGAATATTACTTTGAGATGACAGACTCTCTCTCTCTCTCTTAAAAAATATATCCACAACATTTAATGGATGATGGGTAGATTCTATTTTTGGCCCTAAACAGATGGGCAAGGATAGTATGGGCCAAGTTCATGCTATCCTGGCCAGGGTCCCAACCTGGATCACTCCCTGGGCCGGTGTGGGGATGGGGTGAATGGGGTCTAATTTTTTTTTTTACTTGTGGCTGAAAATATTATAACTTATTAAAAACTGGTGTTTATATGTGTGCATGTGCATGTATATAACCAGGTGCATACAAAAGCACACACTTTCTTTCTTTATGTCAGCTATATTGCTTTCTGATTGGTAGACCTATAGAAGGAAGGATATAGGAGGCAGACAAGAGCCTTCTGTCCATCTGCCATGGTCCAGACCTCAGAGGGAGACAAGAACTGCTGGATTTTTCCCCTTTCTCACTGCCATTCCCTTCTCCTTTTGTGTCATGTCTTTTTGGATTGCAAGCCTGAAAGGTAGAGACATGTCCAATTAAGCCACTGAGAACCTTTTTGGCTGAAGAGCATGGTATAAATAGAGTAAATAAAATAAAATAAAATTTCTTTTTCTTCTGCACTGATAATTTTATAGTTTTGTGAGATATCTAGCCTTCTCTGTCAGAGAGTTCTGGTGCAACAACCAACTACAAATCCTAGGATCTCATGGGATGGAGCCATGACAGTGAAAGTGATGCCAAGCTGCATTAATTCTGCCATGTGGCAGCACTCTCAGTCTCTTACTCATTTTACTAAAACAGCTCCCTCTATTTGAATCCGTATCTCGAGAATCCAACTGAAAGGACATAAAATATTCCTTTTGAATGATGCAGAACTGACATGCTTCCTTTACATTGCCTGGTTATTTTACAGGTGTTATCCAGGACTGCCAAATCTGAACATGTTCTTTGGCCAGAAAATTCAATTTTTGGCAAAACTAGAACATTCAATTTCTTACTTTCCCCAAATCAGGAGCCAACAAGGTATCAATGCATCCAGCATTACTAGCTTGCCATGCAAAAGCAAGGGAAAAGCTTTTTATGAGACAATTAAAATACTATTTTAAAAAGATGCAGCCTGTTCAAATGAAAGCCCCAAGGAACATATAACAATGGGGTGAGGGGAATCTCCACATATAAAAGTATAACTTGGGGGGGGGGGGAATAAACTCCTTATGAGAGAAACATCCAGAGATTTAGGAAGTAATTGGAGAAGAAGATGAAGTATGTGATACTGTTTTTTCTTTCAACACTGGGCCCCTGGACAGCAATTGCTTCATTTGAACACACATTTTACATTTTAACTTTTAAAATTGCTTGTTTTTTTAAAAAAAATTATACATTTATACATACTTTTTTATTTTTTTTAAACCGTATTGCTTTAAATTTGCTGTTTGCTGCTTTAAGTCCCTATATTTGGACAAAGGAAATATATAAGTAAATAAATCATTATGATTATGATCATGATTATCATGATTATCATGATCATCATGATCATCATCCATGAATTGGTCCTGCATATACATATCAAAGACAAGGAGTTTGCAGAAAAAAAAAAGAAATGACAACCTTAATTCTGCATAAGAAACATAGCTGAATACATAGGGATTCAAAACCAGACGTTTAGGAGATGTCGTGGATTGGATGGGTGAATCTGTCAGTTGTGCTTGTCAGTCAATTCAGAATTTTTAAATCTCAATTTCTCTTTTTCATGTTTGTAAATAAATGTTATGAATTTATCCAAAACAAACCAAATGGAATTCTCATCTATCTCTAAGAAGGTACCGACCTGAAGTAGTCCATGCAGATATGTTCATAGTTGCCTGTGTCCATTGAGGCAGGATTGGTGAGTTTGTTAGTTCAGGACTGTTGTACCAAAATCATATTGTACATAAAGAAACTTCCTCGGACCCTGATAATTACTAAAAGTAGAGGGTTCCATAGGACGAATCCATGGCAGTTAAAGGAGAATCATAGTACTGTAACTGCATAGTGTGAAAGGGAATCTGGTTTTCTGGAGTCTTAGGCTGCTACCATGCTGCAGAATGCATGCAGTTTGACACCACTTTAACTTCCGTGGCTCTGTTGTATGGAATCCTGTGGTAACACAGCTCTCTGAATATCCCGCAAAACTACGACTCCTGAAATTCCATGGCATTGAGCCATGGCAGTTAAAGTGGTATCAAACTGCATTTAATTATGCACTGCAGATGCAGTCCTAGCCTAGCACTCAAAGCACTACAGCATGTACCCTGCTACTGGAATGCTGTGCTAGACTCTCGACTTTCCATCCACGTCATGACTAGAAAGTTGAAGGCAACCAACTGGTATCACTTCAAACTGTATACAGTCAAAGCCCCTGGTTTGTGCATACCAGATTCTTACTCTGCTCCACATATTCCTTGCATTTTTGGATCTTGGCCATGGTGTGGGAGATGTAATTAAAACTAGTTTTGCTGGCAAATGAGTCACAGACGCCCGCAGGATAAGAGAAGAGCATTGAAGGAAAACCACCTAGTTAATTAAATGAGCCATTCCATTTAGCTGCCAGCTTTCAGAGCAGTGAGCATCTTGCTGGATTTTTATGGTTGCAGTCTTAACATCAGTTTCCATATTTATAAGTCGACCTCACGTATAAGTCAAAATTATGGCTTTTGATATGACCCATGGATAAGTCGAGGGTAAAACTTGCAAAATGTAAACTTGTATGTAAAAAAGGATGTAAAGAATGAAGCAAAGGGAAATGATGCCCAACAACTTATAAAATTCAAGCAGGCATCACTATTTGTGCTCACACTAAAGGCTGGATGGAAGAGAGGATAGAGAGGAATCGGTGCTTCCAAGACAGATTAAGCTGGTTTGTTTTATTTGGTAAGAGTTAGAGTATGGTACTTACAGTACATTGACTTGTGGATAAGTTGACTCAGGTTTTTGGGGTCAGTTTTTGACTAAAATTTCTAGACTTATACATGAGTAGTCTTGCAAGTACACAGTTCTTCACAGGCACATGATTATGTGCATTAGATAGTAAGAAAGTGTAAGTAAAGGAGGCCATAAAATGGCTTATGGATCAGTGCCGCCCTAGTTTTTTTCCCCTGGTCCCAGGATTTGCCTTACTCCCTTCCCTCACCAGCCTTTCTTTACTCAGCCTTCTCTTGGGTCTCTCGCTAACTCTGGCTCTTCTACTTGTGCTCCCTTCTTCTCTGTTGTCAAATCAGCATCCTTTTCAACTATTTTAGCCCCAGTTCCCTTTGTGGTGTAATGGTTGGCCCCTCACAAGGAGTACAGTCTCTTTCAGATCGACCAATTGATTTGGCCTTGTAGGATGGGGTTTTGTCTGTTTCTGAATCTGCACTGGCTGGGTGTCTTGGCAGATGCATGACTAAACAGATCTTGTTATAATCTATCTAAATTCTTGGTGTTGATTGGAGGATAGGACCCCCTGGGGTTTGGAGCTGAGTGGGTGTCTTAACCCAGAACTCCCTAGAAGTGAATATATAAAACCCTTCTCTGTCCATGTTATTTCACAAATAGTGAAAGCCTATGAAAGCCTGTCCTTGAATCTTGGCATAACAAACATGCAGTTTGATTGCCCCTGGTGCCAGAAGTTGTACCCACTGATTTCACAACCCCCTGCATTGTCTCACAGTTGAGTGCCCAGCCATCAGTAGACATGCTGTTCACTCTGGTTTGCCTACATCCTGATCCTATGTTCAGGAACTTGATATGCATAAAACAATTTCCTTCCATCTCTACTGATGTGTATTGCAGCCACTTTCCACTAGTTGTTCTTGTGGTGTTGGTGTGCCTTTAAGCCACTTCCGATTTATGGCAAACCTATAATGGGACTTTCTCATCAAGATTTGTTCAGAGGAGGTTTACCATTGCCTTCACATGAGGTCGAGAGCATGTGACTTGCCCAAGGTCACCCAGTGGGTTTCATGGCTGAGCTGTAGTCAGACCACTACACCAGGAGGTATTGCACAAAATTGAAATGGTCCCCCACCATCCGTCCATTCTGCCAGTATGGAAAAGAGATCCTTGATGAGTCCAAAATCAGGAAAGGAAAATGTATTAAATAAAAGGAAAATTTAACAATTTTCCTTAAATTTTCCTAATTGTTAAAGTGTTTGTTCAATTTGTTAAATTAAAAACAACAAACTGGATTTAAGTTATACACTATATAGCTATATCAAGGATTATTAGAATGTTTGGTTATTTAATGTAATATACAGAATGTATTCAAAGAAAGGAAATTATAAGAAGTACAGAGAATATAAATATAATTTCTTAAATGATTGAAAATGAAAAATGGGAAGAAAATTATGCTGTAAATGATTAAATATGTATGGATATGAGCAAGTAATTATGAACTTAAATGGATGGGAGAAAATGAATGGCAACCTGACTGGATAATGGAATAATGGAAAGTTGTGATTTAAGGAGGGAAAAAAAAGGAGAATGAGAATATTCAAGACAAGGGAAGGGAAGTTGTTTTATGGAGGATGTTTTAAGAGATATTGGCCTGATACAAACTGGCACTATGAGGTGCCTGGGTGGTGCCATTAGGGTTAGGGAGCGTGCAGCATTTGCACACTCCCTTACCCTAGTACGTGATGACACGTGCGTCATCATGCCAGGGGCTCTAGATGGCGTGCGTAACATGCTGCCGCAACTGCACAGCTGCTAGATGTAGCTGCGCAGTTGCGGCAAAGTACAAGCACCGAATGGCGCCTTTTCTTTTAATTGCGCTTCAACTGCTGCTGTGGTGAAGCTCCGCAGAAAAAAAGAAAAGAAAAAAAAAGAAAAAAAGTGGAGCCTGACTGCCCTTTTTGGGTGGTCTGTATAGCCCCATAGTTTTGTAATTTATGGATGTTTTGTTGAGTAGATGTTGTATGTATGTATGTATGTATGTATGTATGTTTTTCATGCTAAACTTTAATAAAAAGGGGAAAATAAATAAAAGGAAAAAATTAACAAAAATAAATATTATCAACAAAAAAGAAAAGGCCGGATAGCTATCTGTTGGGGATGCTTTGTGAGTTCCTGCATTGCAGGGGGTAGGACTGGTTGGCCCTTGTGGTCTCTTCTAACTCTGATTCTATAATTTTATGATTACTTTATACTGTTTGTCTGTTTATGTTGCAAGTCACACTGGATACAATAATAGAAGAGCATCAGACCAACAGCACAATTATTCTGCTCATAACTCTACAATATGTAAGTCTAGAATGCAGCCCAAATCTAGTACTAAGAACAGCATAGAACAGTACAGTACAAAAAAGAACAGAATAGAATCAACAAAAAAGAACAGAATAGAATCACATGGAGACAGATAGCAACTGCAAGGTAAAACTGATGTGTAAATGTCACGCAGCATAATATGTGCACAATAAACCTTGAGCCACCATCCATAAAAGAGCCTGACTCATGTTTTTGAAATAGTTGACAGTGGTAAAATGTTGCTAGGGCTCAAGGACAGCATGTGTAGGTGGTGATCGGCTTTGGCAGATTAATAACGTTTTTATTAGATTTTGAAGTGCAAGGTGTGTTGTCCCTTGTCAAATGCAATGCCCCATTTGATTCTGGTTGATCCTGATGGATTGAAAAAAGAGGTGAGGCTTGGTGGAACTATCTCTTTCCAGGAGGAAGCTTTGTGAGCATCATGGCCATAAATCTTGGCAAGATAGATGCACTTTAACACTGGGTGTGGTTTTGCTGAGCTCTGCAGTCTGCAAAAATGACACTGGGCTGCTTTTGAGAAAGGTTAGTATGGCACAATAGGAGCACCATAAGTGTTGACATTTAGGTGGCTCACCCCTCTGGTGATATTGATTAGTGTTGTTCTGAAAGTTTGTGATGTTTGGTATTTGATGGGAAAATTAATGGGTACCAAAAGTGAAAATACCTTCCGTCCCTAAAACTTACTTCTTCTGCAAGTTTGTTGCACCTTTCTACTGTCATTGTTACTGTGACCTCTTCTGTTGTTGCTTCCAAATATTTTGCTCATCTGAAAATACATGTTCTGCACTCTCTCAGAGGAGGCATGAAGCCAAATCTTGGGGCTAATATTTTTGTGTCTCTATAAAACCACTCTTAACTTATTTTTTGTGCATTTTAGAAATGCTCTGATGGCATGAAAGAGTTCATAAGATGGTTCTCCAGATTGTTTTTTCAAAAAGTAAAACCTTCTGACAAACATGTATATTATATTTGGATATCCACATGTGATTACCAACTAAAGTGGAAATCAAGTGTAGGAATGATCCATTTTCTTTCATTGTTTCCAAATAACTAGATCACAGTAACAAGCTAGGACCTCACATATTTTCCTGTTTGTATAGCAGAGCAGGCATTTTGGTTCCATTCAAAAGTTTCAAATGACAGCTTTCATAGTTACTTACCACTGGTCATACAGGGTGGAACTGATGGAAGATGTAGTCTAAAAACATCTGGAGGATACCAGGATATCCGTGCTGTTCTAGTGGAAGGCTACCTAGTGTGTGTGCAAGCCATAAGAGGACCTTTGCCTATCCAGTCCAGCATATCATGTCTAAGCTTGGCCACTCAGTGCTTCCAAGTAATTCACTAGAAGGGCAAGATTCTCAGGCAGAAGTACAGAGTCCAGCTCATCAGAATGAGCACATGTGCTCTCCACAAAACAGCACGATGGAATTATGACATTATTAAAATAAAGGAGGTATAATATTCATGGCCATTTGAAGAGAGAGGCCCTGGTAAGAACATTAAGTCCAGAATCTAAAATGATCCATACAGAGTGTTGATGATACCTCTCAATACATCATGTTTTCCCCTAGCAACTTTATTCAGAAACTTACTGCCTCTATACATTGAGATTTCCTTGTGCTGTCTTGGCCAATAAGCTGTTGACAGAATTAACCACTATGAGTTTGACTGATGTATTCTGAACAGCTGTTGAACCTGTGGCTGTGGCTATTGCCACTTCACCGTCAGCAAATTCCACAACATAATTGTGCGAAGTGTGAATAAGTGCTTTGTTTTGTCTCTCCTGAACTTGCAATGAACCGGGTTGTTTCTATGCTGCTCCATTCCTTGAGGTGGTAAATTACCACACAAACATCCTCCATCTTGGCACAACAAAGGCCAAACAATGGAGTAGCTATGTTAGACATGAAGGGAATTGTGCTCTTCTTTTCATTGCTCTGAAGTTGTAATTCTTGACCCTTTTTGCTGTTTTAGTCAGATTCTCTAGTATTTTATTGACAATGAAAATTCCTCATGTTATCAAAAAATTAGTAAAGCCAACTTCCTGTCAATTATTCATACACATTAGAGAATACAGTACAGAATAGATATTGGAGGAACCTCCCCAGAGGCAGGGGAAACTTTTTAATGCTGGACTAGGTAAATAATTGGGATATTCCTATGTTGGTGTGTTTAAAAGACCTAAATCAGTCTTCAATAAAACTAGCATCTTGATCCTGTAACCCATGGGTTTCCTTATACATTGGAAGATGGGGAAGTCAAAATAGAGAAATGAGTCAAAATAGATGGCTGAGCCAACTCATGATATTTTGCTTCTTGAAAAATGAGAATGCCCTTCCCATGTCATTTTTATATACAGAGACCATCCAAACTAGAAGCAGAAATCTCATTTCAACACTCATGCTAGAACAATGTCCTCCACCGTCCCAAAGGGAACAATTTAACTTAGGTGGGATAAGATGGTCACTTAGCCCAACGGCTCTGCCCTTCAACACTTCACCATCACTCTCTTCCCCTGAACATCTCCTGCTTTGGGTAGCTGTTACACCTTGCCTAGCCATAAGGACTATCCTGGTGTGGAAGAGCCTAAGTACACTTGATAGTAACAACATGATTAGCAGCGAGGGAGTAGGGAGATTGAAAATGGCCCATCCAGGCTCAATGTGTTGCAGTTAGGTTTAAGGGGGAAAACGTTTCCATTGGTACTGCTAGGAGTTTTATTTGAATCCTCAATGTCACACAGGAAAGACTAGATGAAATCCTGACTCGACATGCTCCCATGTCCATGACTGGTGTGGTGTAGTAGATTAGAACTTGGGAAATCCAGGTTCAAATTTCTACTGAGGTTTGAAACCCACTTGGTGGCCCTGGCCTTGCCCCTCTCATTCATCCTGAACTACCTCACAGTGTCTTTTTGAGGATAAACGGGGGAGGGTAGGGAAAGAAGGAGTAGAAAGAGGAAGAGGAGTAGGAGTTACTACTACCATATAAGTCGACCTCATGTATAAGTTGAGGGCAGGTTTGGGGGCTGAAATTATGGATTTTGATATGACTCATGGATAAGCTGAGGGTAAAACTTAGGGGCATGTAACAAAGGATATAAAGGATGAAGCAAAGGAAAATGAAGCCAAAGAATTTATAAAATCCCTTCAGGCATAACTGTTTGTGCTCACCCTAAAGGTCGGATGGATGAAGAAGGAAGTATGGTAAACTGTGGCTGTGTGATGTGTTAGGAAGGCGACAAGGCACAAGTGGGGCTAAGAAAACACATACATGTCAAGAAGGATGAAAAGGCAAAGCAAAGAAAGTGGCAAGCATATAAAAAGTGATTACAGCCTTTACTTTTATTGTGATAACTTTGCATGATTTGAACCCAGAAAAGCTGACAAACATACACAAATATCTTATTGAGATCCTTCAAAGATTGATTCTTCTCAGCATTTCTTTGAGGGGAAGCACCAAAGAGCCACCAGCACTGCTGTTTTTCCACTATGTATTCAAAGTGGTCAGAAGCAGCTTTCTACTCAGAGAAGGGGATTATTCCTTTTTTTGATAAGAGTTAAAGTACAGTAGTGACATTGACCCATGGAGAGGTTGGCCCAGGTTGTTTGGATCGATTTTTTTGACAAAATGTCTAGACATACATGTGTATAAGGAGTAATTGTGATGTTTCTATTTTTAGGCCCCATATAAACAATGGCAAACCCCCTCTGAACAAACCTTGCCAAGAAAACCCGATCATAGATTTGTCTTAGGTTTGCTGTAAATCAGAAATGAATTGAAGGCACACAACAACAAGTAAACCACTGCATAGAAACTAAGTTCTCTCCCCCGCTTTCTGATGCTCAAGTTCAATACTGGCCTCCAAAACCATTTGGCGGAGCCGGACGGGAGACATAGATGCAGGCCCTGTGAGTCAGAGTCACCTATTATGCAGGGCCTCACACTTGATGGGGGAAGTCATAGTATACTTTGATTGATGGGCCAAGGAGATTAAGAAGCCTGTTCCTCCTGGAATGGCAATTATAAGCCATTCCACCAGACAAGCCTGAATTTTGGCTAGAGGCAATGCCAACATGCATACCTATAAGCATTAATGTTACACCCAGCTCCATTCTGTGCATAATAGATAGAATCTATTGAATGTCTGGCAGACAGGAGATTCTATTATCAGTTGCTTTGGTTTGGTGCTGGCATCATCTTTGGAAGCATTTGGGCTGGATGAGTGTGAAATATGGAAAGTAGTGCCAGTTGGTTCATTCTAAGACTGCTGTTACACATCCTGCTCTTTTCTTTGTAATGGTTGGACCTTACTTCTCTGTATTTAACATGATTGTAACAAGAAAGGGAGGCTGTCATTAGAATCAGTTCTGTGTAATAACCCACCATCCATTCAAGTCCAGTTTCGTTCAGTCCCAGTTTCTGGTGTCTCTCTCCATTCATCTTCTGGAATGAATAAACCTTTCACAATAGCCAGTCTCTCCTCCATGCTCAATTTGCGTGGGTATAGAAGGTAGTTGTAAACTACAGAAGCCAAGCTACCACCAAAAATGGGTCCAAACCAGAAGACCTGTAGAGACAAGTTGATGACAAGTTATTTTGTATCGTGTATCAGATGTTTTGCATCTACGCAGTCATTCAGAAGATGGACTGCCCAACAACATTTTGCTCTCTGAGATGAATCAACAAATATTATTCACTATTCCATGTTGCTGCCTCCACATCTTTCTCCTGTTCTCCCATGGTACAATGGTAGGTGAGTGAAGCTACTCTAGCTCCTCGCCCTTTCTTCCCCAATAGAAATACCATCTCAACCCACAGTCCCTTACTCGGAAGAAGGAAGCTAGCTGATAGTATAGCTTGTAGTACAGAAAAGCAGACCCTTACCCAGTGAGCACCACTGAACGTTCCTGTGATGACTGCAGGACCAAAGGATCTAGCTGGATTTATGGAGCAGCCAGTATAATAAATCTGTTAAAGGCAAAAAGAACATTAGTTTAGATTTGCTGCGTTCTTCTTTCTGATTCTTCATGTTTTCTTGCTCTGTAGTACTTAGGATCACTCATTTAAGGATGCCTCCCAGCTGGCCTTATCTGGGTATCCAGTACTCCAGGTACACAATTCAATGTGTGAATCCACAGCTTTTAAGCTTCATTTTAAATCTTCCTCTTTGGAGAGAATTCTGGCATACCTGACACATTACAGAAGATGCTCCTGCCTTGCTCACTTTATAGGAGATTCAAGAGGCATAGCCTGAAGCAGAACTAAAATCATCTACTCCTCACAGGAACAAACATTTAAGAGGAATAAGGAATGAAGAAAACATTCCCACCATATGAACTTGTTTATTATATGTATATTATATATACTCTGGTTTCTCTTCAGATCGTATAAATCTTTCGCTTTTTACTTGTATTTAATTAGGACTAAAAGAACGCACTGATGGTTTGGAGATTGTCCCCCTTCTTCCATTTACACATGTTCTCACAAAGCTTCCAAAGAAATCTCTGGAAACTGAGGAGTGAAAAGAATATCCCACAAATAAATCTGAATGGAGACTTCAAAAAATGTTTGCAAAAAACAGTGTTTCCTTTAATGATGATATTAGGCCCTCTTAAAAGACTTCTGAGCTGGAATGGGTACTCTTGTTTCCTTCTCAAGTTTTTTCACTTCTGATGTCAGAAACAATGAAATCCATCAGTAGCATAGGATTTCACCTCCAGCCTTTCTCTGAATTTCAGTCTAGGCAAAGTCTAGTAATAATGACAGGATAGAGAGTTGAAACTATCTTGTCTTCTGTCCTCAAATAATTGCATTATCTTTACCAAATCTATTTTCCATACCTTTGAGAGTACAAATAATTGGGGAAAGAAATAGAACTGAAATTCCATAAATTATCTATCTGAGGAGGGACATAGGGACACACTTATATGCAGAAACATAAAGCACTCCAAATGTTCTCCAGTTGGCTGTATGCCTTATATAATAATTGCAAATGCTCTAATTTTTCCGCTTAGTATTTTTTAACTGAAGAAAACAAGAAAAGTTTTTGTCTCCCTCTCTCCCTCCCTTAGCATTTTGGGAGATTTTACTCTAGCTCAGCTTGAAAACAATCTTGTCCACCTTGAAATGAGTGAACCCTTCTATTTACAAAATGGTGGGAAAAGAATAACCCAGGCACTCACTCCAATGAGGTGAGCCATTGTGACTGCCAGTCCAATAGACAATGCCGAGTTGCCCCTGCTATCTGTCCTCCGTTTATCAGTAGATGAGAAGATGCACATGACCACAGTGAAAGTTAGGATGATTTCCACCACCAGGGCTTCACCTGGGGATGTGTCCAGGGAGAGCTGTCAAGGTATAAGAAAGAACAGTAAACTAAACATAAAGTCCCCCAATAGTTTCTTGAAGAGGAGGGAAGAAATTGCTGTTATAGGACATTGACTTATCTCCATGATGGATCCTCACAAACTTCCCATGACAACACATCTAATGTTGTGATCTTTAGCACCCTTGCTAGCAATGTAGTAAATACAAACCTCAACTGGTGGATAAAGGAACTGAAACCTCCCCTCCAGCAAATCAGACATCTTGGACAGCTTTAACTTTAGACTAATCCCAGAGCAGAATGGTCTTGCAGACATATAACAGTGAGATCTCATTAGACACAGTGGGATTTGTTCTTGAATAAATGTGAGTGTTCTCTTTTTTCTCCCATTGGGTCTCACCAGTGGTTCCTAAAACTACTCTTGCTTGTCTGCTAAGTCATTCTGTAGACTCTTCACTTGTTAATATTTTATCTCTCATTCTCCAATGAGTGTCTTCTCTTTCCTAAAAAGCCTTTGCCATTCCTCTCAATTTGGTTTGGGGAATCAGAAGCTAGGTTAACCCAACCTGTTTTGCCTGGTTAATTTCTCAAGTTCTTTAGTACCAGAGGAGGCTTCAGAGAGCGACTCTACTTGTCCATTTTCCACCCAGATATTACAGGAATCTTTTTACAGGTATGATCAATGAAAGAAAGATACATCATAAACCTATTCTCAAAAAGTCAAGGTCCAGCCACAGATGCAGAAGAAACAAGAAGACCTATCAGAACAGACATGTATTGCTTTCAAAACACTACCAAGCTAAATGCTGCTAGGAAGAACATAGGCAGAGCTGAGAAGATCAACCTTGACTTAATCCATCATAGGTGCAGCAGCCTGCTGTCTGCATCCATGGAGCCCTTGGCAAGGTCTCATTTCCATCTGTTGTGCAATGTTGCATGCAGCTTCCATGCTCCATATTGCAATCCAGGAACGTGCATCACTTAGCACCAGCCCTTGCAGAATTGCTAGTTTTGCTTACATTTCCTCATTCGCCCAACTCAGGAGGCTGGGAGTCACTTGCTCAAGCTCCTATCATTAGCTTGATCATTACTTTGGCAGGAGAAGGACTTACATCATTGAGGGCTAAGGTTCCACGCACATGTCTGGGTGTCACTGCATAGAGGATTCCTGCACCAATGACGGCTCCCAAAAGCTGTAAAACGACATAGAAAGCTAAGCGGATGGCAGAGATCTGGTTCCCCACAAAGTAGGCAACAGTCACAGCTGGATTGATGTGTGTGCCACTGACATGACCGAAAGCTTGAACCAAGGTAGATATAGTTAGGCCAAAAGACAAGGAGATCTGAAGGACGCTGGGCAGCTCTAAGGGCCATTTGAAGGCTGAACCTAGGGCAATAAAAATGAAGATCACAGTGGCTACAAATTCACACACGACAGCTCGGGCAAACTTGATGCTGAAAAATTCTTGGCGTCTTTGTGGAGTGGCAGCCATTGCCAGATCTGAGAAGAGGTAGGTCCAAACCAGATGGTGATGTGGAGCATTCTTCTGTCTTGTACACTGCAGGGCATGCATGAGTTTATATATGTGGAAAAGGACTCATTTAATTCTGCATGGGGTGGAGCCAAGAAACAAGTCAGTCATCCTGTGTGTTGCTTTGGAATTAGAAATACTTTGAGGTTGAAATAATCAAAATACTTTTAAAGAGTTGTTAAAGTCAAAACCCCAAAACATTGGCGAGGGGGTTATTTCCAATAGTTATCTTCAAACTATAAAGCTTCCAATATGTTAATGCATTCTTGAAATGTCAGGAAGCTAGTAGACAGTTTTTCTTTGTTTAATTCCAAGTATGAGAAGTGGTATTTTACATATGTTTTATTTCATGGCATGAGTCCCAGTTTTGGGGGAAAGATGGGGTATAAATACGTTAATAATAATAAATATTCTTTTCCCTCTCACTCACTCTCTCTTTCTGTCTCGCACATACACACAGAATGTGTGTGTGTGTGTGTGTATAGAAAGAGGGAGAGAGAGAGTCTGCTGAATATTAACTCGGGGTAAAAAAAAAGGAGTCTAGAGTTTCTTTCAAAAATGTTCACTGTACTTTTTCAGTTCTTGTTTTGATGCTCACAGATACAGTACTGCTTCTCCACTGCTGTTTTGCTGGTGCCATCTTGTTGGCTAGTCTCATTCCTTGTGTTTTATAGACCAGTCCTATGATACCTGTTGTCATACACCCATATTTGCCTGCCTCATGGTGTTATGAAGCTGGGGATGTAAGGAATACTCAACATTTTCTTGTCCTTGTTGAGACTGGTTGTCAAGAACAATAATCAAATTACCTGTAATTTCCCCCCCCCCCCCCCAAATTTTGGAATGTTATTTTTCCATAAAATTCTATGAGTAAATAACTTGCTTATTGCAAAACAACACTTTTGTGTAGAAAAATGTTGAGTGTGTGTAAAATTTAGTGTGTTCTGGGCAAAAAACAACATTTTTGCATATTAAAAAAAATCTTTGTTCGCTTTTTCTTTCTGGTAGAAGAGAAAAGCATGCCATCCGAATCTTAGTTGTGTACCTTCTATTATTAATAACGATTTATTTTTTAGTTTTATCCAGTCACTTATCCAACTAAAGCAGCATATTTTTCACTTCAATAAATAATTAAAATGTGCTGAAAAACGTGTTGTCCAGCAGGGAGAATTTTTTTTTTAAATGAAATGTTTACTTTCTTACAAAACACCCATTTAGATTGAGAAGTGTTATTCTCAAGTGTTATCTGATTTGGTGTTTATGAGTAAAATGCAGAGCACCCCGCTTTCCCCCTCCCCCCTATCCCTTGCTAAGTAATAGTGCTTTTCATGGGGGGGGGGGGAAAGTTTGCGAAATGCTTACACTCAAGATGTTATTGGTTTGCATACTTGAGTAGCCATTAAAATAAAGACGAGTCTTCTATGACATATGCAAAGGGATCTTGTAGCATCTTTGAGACTAAGGTCCGAAACACATGGGCCAAAAAATGCGGCTTCTGGCTGCTTCAGGGATGTAGAGTGCAGATGACACCCCCCCCCCCCGGATCGTCCAGACGTGGTTCTGCGGCTGCCTAAGGTGCCCCAAAGCTGACCAGAAAAGGAGTGGCAAAAAGCCCTGCCTTGCTGGCAGCCCATTTGAGACTGTAGCAGCAGCTGGCTTCAGGACCACAGTGTCTGGTCATCATAGTCCTGTTATGATTGGGGCCAACTAGGGCTGGAGCTGCCAGAGGCCACTCCAAGCCACCAGTCTCCTTCACTCCTAACTATTAAAAAAAGTTGTAACATAAGTTTTTGCAAACTTGGTCTGCTTCCTTATACATTTGGTCTGCTTTTTGTAGACAGGTAGACCTTAGTCCACGAAAGCTTATGCTACAACATTTTTTTGCACACTTAGTGTCAAAAGTGCTACAAGATGCCTTTGCATATGTGATATATCAGACTAACATGGCTATATGTCTGACATATATAACATATTTTGACACCGATATTCACTTCATATGAAGTAAAATTATCCTAACTATTTGACAAGCTGACAGGAAAAATCTAAAGACCTCTGGCATCTATCACATATTTTGGAATAGATTTGCACTTTGTGTGAAGTAAAGCTATCCTAACTACTTGATAGGCTGATATAAAACACCTAAGGAAGAAGAATGTATGATTAAACAAAATGAATGCCAATCAACCATTGTAAATTACAAAAGCAAATGGTTTGACAAGTTAAGAAATCAAACTTTATGTGAAAGAGGAGTCCCAGAGTGTGTACTGAGGATTTCTAACATCCAAACCTCTCTCTTTGGTTACTGCAGGTAACTATTTACAAAGTATATCCCAGATGATAGACTGCTGGGTGCACGGTTCTGCTAGGGGATGGGGTGCTCCCTGTATACCAAGTGTCCTACTGAACATGCTGTTATTTTCTAGTGGTGGCAAAAACTGGCAGTGTGGTGGAAACAGCAGGAGGAGGTTAGGTAGGAGAAATATGCAACCCCTGGGGAACCTTGGCCAAGCTGGGAGGAACATGTGAGCACCTTCTCAAGTTGTTTGTCCTGTCTCTGACTCTCACATACACACACATCCTATAGCCAGTGTCCATACTGGAGAAGAGATTCTGAGAGTTTCAGCCTGCCAGACATCACATTTCTAAACAGAGATGCTCACCTAGGAGGGCACATTCCCCAGGTGGATCTTACCTACTATTTGGGAGTCATTGCTGGATAAACTGGAGATAATTCTCTTAGTATTCATTTTATAGTCCCAGTTTGGGTAGATAAAGCTTGTGAAAATACTTTCCCTACTCCAGGATACTACTCTTTTCTCCACTTGCATCATTTATCCTCTTCCCTGCTAGGTTTGGCCCTTCTTAGGACTGGCTCAGGGCCTTGTGTCAACCCTCTGAACCATCATGTTGTGTAGACAGAAGCAAACAAAAGTGGATCTTGAATACTTTTGAAGAGCTTAACATGTAGACACATTTGAGTTTGTGAGAGTGTAGCTCTTGGTGGCAGGATGAAATTGGAAGCTGGTATTACTTTACAGGATAGTGACGTAAGGGAGGTTTAAATAAGGCCAAAGCGGTATCAGTCCCTGGAGAATGGTTGGAGATTTGATGCAGAATATGTTCATTGACTGCCACTCAGGACTACGTAAAGGTATGCTTTCAGTCAGGAGTAGAAATTATGCATTTAGAAGAGGAATGCTGGGACCTGCAGTCGAAAAAGATCAAGAGGGTTGCCTGATTCCCAACCTTGTTCTATATCTTCTTTATGTATTTGTTAAAAAACTAAGCCATTTTCAAGCAAATGTCCAAAAGGAATTTTGGGATAGGGAAGAAGGCTTTGAGGAAGTATTTGTCCATGTTAACATGCCAGTAACAATGTAGGCACAAGCACCATGGTGCTGCCAACCACCATGTTATGTCAAGATATGAGCTCCTCAGCCCCAATGAAAAGGGAAGAACTAGCTTAGATAGCTTTAAAGAACAGATATATGATCAACTATTTAGCGCATTGCTTAGGCACAGGCAGGATTAGTTGTCAGTTGCTGACAGGGGCAGTTGATGGCTTCCTTGATCGTAGGGCAGTGAGTCCATTCTGAGTTTCAGCCCATATTGTGTGGCTTTCCTCTCTTTCTTTTTCCTTCCACCTTTCCTAGCATTATTGTCTTTTCTAATAAGTCATGCTTTCTCATGAAGTACGACAGCCTCGGCTTTGTCATCCTGACTCCTAGGGAGATTTCTGGCTTGATCTGTTCTAGGATCTATTTGTCTGTCTTTTTTGCCTGTTCACAGAATCCTCTCCATCACCTTATCTTAGATAAGCTGATTTTCTTCCTATCTTCTTTCTGAACTGTCCAGCTCTCACATCCATACACTTCTTCCTATTTTCACTCCTCCGTCTTCTGTGTCCAAGCTTGCTTTCCTTAAAATATCATCAGCATATAAGTTAAACAGGTAGGGTGATAAGATGCAGCCTTGTCTGACCCCTTTGCCAATTGGGAACCATTCTTTTTCTCAGTGTTCTGTTGTGGCAGTGGCCTCTTGTCGTATGTACAGATTTTTATCAGATATGTTGGCACTCCCATGGATTAGAGAGCTGGATTCTGTCCAAGAATCTAGGAATCAGTGACATATCTTTGGATAATGTGGCACATTCCAAGTAGTGTTATATGTTGTAATTACACCATTGTGATCCTATCATAGTGATTGCATTCAGAGGTTTTGTCAGTTAATTAGGAAATGCTCAGAAAACACCTATCACCACTGGAACCACAGTTATTTTCTTTTTCTAGTGGGATGAATCTGTTTGTAGGGTTTGGCCAGAATCCTTGATGGGAGTTATGAGTGGATAATCTACAGATATTTTGTATTTGGTTTAGGGTCTATGTAGGAACTGTGGGTCACCCAATCTGCACTTAATGGGAAGCTGCTGTGATCAATGGGGGCCAGTTCTCTTGTCAATCAAACTGATTGATCTCTCCCACCCCCATGTGAATGATCTCTGGCATGTGGGAGAATTGTGACAGGTGTCCTGCTTTTGCCCGTCACTCTGAAAATTGCACACAGGAAGGTCGACTGCTTTCTGACAAAAGGACATGCACCCTTGATCACAGCAACTGCTACCTGGTTAAGTAGAGATTGGGGTGGATATGTGTCAGGATGGGATTAACTACATAGCACTGTAACTACTGTGCTTACAGTGGCTTGAGAACAGTACATGCAAAAGGGATCTGGGAGTTACAGTAGACCACAAACTGAACATGAGCCAACATTGTGATGCAGCAAATAAAAAGCCAACATGATCCTAGGCTGCATCAACAGGAGTGTAATGCCTAGACTGAGGGAAGGAATAGTACCACGCTATTCTGCTTTAGTCAGACTTCACCTAGAATATTGTGTCCAGTTCTAGGCACCACAATTCAAGAGTGATAGTCTTATATGATTGCATGACAGACAACTAAGCAAACAAACAAACAAACATATTCTTAAAAGGCCATGTTTTTGACAAGCTACCAGAATGACACCGTTGTTAGTACCAATCTTGCTTTGAAGGGGAGGGTATTCCATAATTATATGGCTCCTAAGTAGTTGCTTCCAGTTCAGTGATGCTTGTCAGAGTGGGTTAAGTCAAACTGATAAAATTCAGCTTGGTCAGGCTTCCAGACATTATCTTCTTACCCCTTTCCTTTATAGTGGAGTTTGATCTCAGTACTTGGGCTCTTGAAATCCAGCATGGTGTAGTGGTTTGAGTGTTAGAATATGATCCTAGAGATCAGGGTTTGATTCCCCCCTTGGCCATGGAAACCCACTGGGTGTCCTTGGGCAAGTCACACAGTCTCAGCCCCAGAAAATCCCATGCTAGGGTCACCTTAGGGTCTCCATAAACCATAAATTACTTGATAGCATACACCACCAACAACCTGGACTCTTCTGGGAATAATTTGGGAATCAGGGCTCCCCCCTCCCACCTCTTCTTCCAAGCTGTGGAATGTCCTGGTTTAGTTTGTGAGACCAAAGATAGCAGCTGAAGAGTTGCATTTGACATAATCTGAGGTAAGGTCAGAGCTGGGCAGTATCTTTCAAGCTCTGGAGGAGCAGTGCTACATTGAAAAACTGATAGGAGTGCTTAAAACTGTGAGCCTCCACGTATGCTCATCCATAGGTTTGCAACTAAAAGCAAACATTGCAAAGCTCTAATAAATCACCAGTGCCTCGATTCCAAGGAAACCAAGCCCCGAGTAAGCACTGGAACCCTCCAAGATTATTGTTAAACAATCCTAGCTTAAGTGAATCAGCCGCAGCTTGCATGCTTAGTAACGAGTATAAAGACTTGTTGTGACTCCATAGTTAATGTTTCAAGGGAATGAAAAACAACAATAGTTCTATTGAACTATCCAAAGCAGTAAACTGAGTGGTATGGATCTAATAGGTGGATCTTCAGCCAGCAGTACAAAGAAATTAGGAAGCTCTATCAATTGGTAGTTGGCTCAACCTGGAGAAGATGTTCTGGCAGCTGTTGTGGTTTTCCTAATTAATGATATTACCATTGACAGCAGGAAGGGAGGCCACACTTGCTTCTGGTAGTGCACCTGATGCTTTCGACATCTGAATTAATGATTGTGGAGAGCATATTTTGCATGTGGTGTTTTTTGAACTGCCTTCTGACCTTTGACCTCCTTAGTGCAGATCACCTTGGGATCAAATTTTCTCAGTCAGTGAGTGTTAGCTTACCTCTGCTGCTTTTCATGATTGTATTGCACCATCGTATATTACTAGAGCTATCAACAATTTAAGGAGTATTCAATTGGTTAATTACCTGCCTTCTAACTAATTAACACGGCTCTTCCACAAAGGCCTCAACTTTCACAGTTTGGATCTTTTACTTGCAAAATTCTCAAGGTTTGCCTTGCATAGAAAACACCATTTTCACAGCAAGAAACAGCATTTGCTGCACAAAAGTAATATTTCTATGCAGAAATATTATGATCTGTACAGATGATGCTCTTTCCAGCACAGAAAATTAAGTCTTCTGTGTAAAAAAAAAGAGGACATTTTGTGTGGAATAAGTCTTAAGTACAGCACTTTCAGAGAAGGAAACATTTCTAAATGAAGTAATATGATTTGCTGTGTGCAAATTTTGCATGTAGTAAGTCCCAAGTTGTAAATAATATTTGAAAAATGTGCATTGTTTTCTTCTCACAACTGGGAAAATATTGCTAAAATTATTTGTTACTTCCCCCAAGAATAAAATTAGCAATGGATTACACTCCTTATTTTGATCACACAAGGCTACGCAGAGACTGGATGGCCACCTTGTCAGGGATTCTGTAGCAGTGGGTTTCCATCTAAGTTGGACTAGATGACTTTTGAGGTCTGTTCTAAAGCTAAGAGTGGAATTCCTTCCCCAATCTTTCAGAGGCTGGGCCCCTTTTTCTAATTTTCTCAACACACGACACAACAGTGAAGCACTCATTACAGGCCACAATCTTTATTGATCACAAAGATCAAGATTATGTCAAAGGTCCTTGCCACAAGGTTAAATGTGATTATTTCTGACGTAAGCCAACTTCATCAGGTCAGACTCATAAAGAACCACTATGGAGCAGATGGTATCAAGGCTTTTAATCAGTGCAATTTTGATGTTTCATTTGGACTCTAGTAATTCAAGTAATTTTATTTGGACTCTTAACAGCACTATACTGAAGAACAATTGCCAGCTCTTATTCAAAGAAAAACAAGTCTCTGTTTGTGTGAGTCATACATATGGAAGGGCAGCCTGTGGTATTAAAGTGGAATCCTGTAGGTAACAATTCTATAGGTAACATTCAGTATTTCCTTGTGCAATGCTGCACCACCCAGTGAAACCAAAGACTGATGGCATTGGGTATACTCTTGTGGCCAAAATAGAAAAGACAGCATATGGTCAGCAACTGTGCAACTGTTGCCTTTGCAGCGGATGTGGGGCCAATCCAGTTCCACTGCCATAAAGCATATAAGCATACCTCAGTTAATAAAGTCTCTGATGGAGGAGCTCTGCCCAGCCTCTCCCCTTTTCTCCTCATCTGCTAGCTGGATATTTTAGCGGAATCGGTATTGACAGAATAGTGAAGGAGGACTGGAGAAACACAGACTTTTGATGTCAAGTTGTAGCACTGTGTCTGCAGTATACAGCACAATGACACTTGAGCTGGGAAAGAGCAGGATTCCCTTACTGGGCATGCATAAACTAGCAAAAAAGAGAGAAAGGGGAAGGATATATGAGCTTGCCTCACCAGCATGTTAAAAAAACCCAAACCAAACAAACCCAAAACAAAACCCATAGATCTGTACATTTGGCCATCAAAGTGGAAAATGTAAGAAAAGTGGAGGGCAGTGAAAGAAAATGTCATCCTAGGATGCATTTTGAAAGAAGCATTCAAGTGTTCTCTAGAAGATTCAAAATGTTTTTTTACTTATGCATAGCTTGCCTGACCTGGTTGCTTCATTTCACAGGTGCATATGGTTAGTTTTGAATAAAAAGTTTTCTGAAACATGTTTTAATTATGTAAGGACTTACCCACATTCTGTCCATGTTATTTCTGCCTCTGGTACCAAATTTTATCTTAAAGCCATGCTTCTACTTCATTAACTGAGGTATATCTGAACACACCCAATCAGCAAGTTAAGCTGCCTCCAATCTTATCCATTTGGGGAAAGGCAGGATGTAAATCCAGTAAATAAATAAATAAATAAAACAAGAATTTTATGATCTTTCTCAAGACAAGAAGATAATACGAACAAGAAACTCTTGACTCATCCCAGTGCAATTCATCTTGTGTTTCCTAGTGGCCAGATCATTATCTATGCAGATTCCTCAATTTTGCACCTTCTCCTATGTGTAAACCTGTTACTCAAGGAGGCTACCAAATTTTCTCTCTATGCCACAGCCCTACCCAGTCCAGCTCAGCTCAGCCTAGCCTGGCTACGCACCCTGTTTGCCAAGGTACTTGCCTGCTCTCATATCAGAGTCCTTGAGAATATACTGTAATCTCAGTGACCCACATATGCTCTTACTTTTTGAACTGGGTGAAAAGTATAGTATTAGTCAGATTCTTGACTAATTTTGGAGGAGGGGATGGAGTGTTAGATGAATAATAAGCTCCAGCTACACCTCTGAATAGTGATGTCAAGAATATTCGTCAAAATTCAATAAACAGAAGAAATTTCTGTCATTCGAAGATTTTGAAAGCTTTTTGAACAGAAGAAATTATGAGTACTTCTCGATCAACGAGTAAGAATTTTGGTTTTTAATTCGATAACCAGGATTTGAATATTTTGCATAAGCAAAGCTACCATTCATATTTGGTTTTTCAAGCAGAGGAATGTTCTTTAAACCTTTGCCAAACTTCCTTTTGGCATGCTAATTGAATTTGAAATGCCAGGTAATTAGTGTAAATGTTCGCGTCCCTTGTTTTTTATTTTCATTCGAGAAATTTGTGAAAAATACTTCTCGACAGGGAGAGAAAAAATAACCCTTTGAAAGAGGGACTTTTGAAAAGAATATTTAAAAAAAAATGCATCTAGCTCTAGATGGGAGAGAAGGAAAAAATTGGTTTGCCTCAACACTACCTCTGAATAATCATCTTCCAAGCTGGCAGATCCAAAAGAATTAATTGTAGTTGTTAGATCTTAATCTGTGATAATTTTAACAAGTAAATCAGGTGAATTTATCAGCAAAAATACAGATCTGATGTACTAGCAAGGCTCAATAGTTCAAGGATGGGCTTGTTTAATTATGTGGAAGCTGTAGGGCTTTTTCCAATTAGAAAACAGAGTTCAGGAGCTCTGCTGAATTTTTTTTTAATAAAATGGCAGTGAAAGGAAGCATTCTCACAGAACTCACTAGTGGACTGCAATTAGGATTGTAAGGGCTTTTGTTTTAACTAATCCTACTCCTGGGCTTTTAAGGCATCCAGCTCATGAATGTTTCTCTTCCATAACGATAAGGTGAGGAAAGAAAGTTTTACCTGTTCCAGAGTGGCATTCTGATTCTTTGCACAAATATCCTAAAATCTACTGATGGGACCATGAACGTCACCATGTGAAACATGATTGTGTCAACCCAACTTTGTTCAAAAATCAGGACTAGCTCTTTCTGCCTCTCCAAATTGGCCAATGTCTATGACAGAAGGGGGAAAACACTGACCTTCAAGGTATTTTGGATTTCTTTTCCCAGAAGCCAAATGGTAAACAATTGTGAGACTTGGAACACCAAAGCTTCATCAGCTGTGATCTAAAACAGTGGTTCCCAGCTTTGGCTCCCTTGATGTTAGACTATACCTCCCATCAATGCCAGCCCACATGGATAACTATTAGGGATTACGGAAGCTATAGTCCAAGAATATCTTGGGATCCAAGTTTGGGAACTACTGGTCTGCAAGATGGTGATGATAACACTGTTGATGAGGCCATTATCTACTGTGCACTAGTTCCTTGCAGAGAATTCCAAGGAAAAATAACAATAGCTGCTAGGTCCCTAAGTATTTTACAGCTGAAATTTTAATGGCAAACAAAACCCACAAAGACAAGAAAGACTCGATCAAGGCTAAAAAGGGGGTAAATATGGCCAAACACAAAATATTTGCATTGCTACTTTACAAGACTTTATTACCTGATTATTTCCATGTCATTTGCTATGATTTTTGAAGCATGCCGATTCTGTAGATAGAGTCAGTGATATGGTTACTCTTCATCATAGTGTGAACTCCAAATGAGGACAGGATTTGCCCTGCATGAGAGGATGTTAGGCTTCATAATAAAAGTACATCTTATGGAAGGAGCAGAAGGAAGAGTAGCATCATATAGGTGTTCTAGGTAAGAGCACCAGGTGTATATGGGCAATAATGGAATGCAGGTGAAGTCTTCCAAGAATGCAAGAAAAGCTTTGCTAGGCTAGACCAAGATCCTCTTCCCCACAGTGGTAGCTTCCAGAATTTCACAAACCTCAATGAATCCATGAAGGCAAGTGATTTTCCCATTGTTCATCCTCCCAACAACAGTTTATTCATAAGCACCCTGCTTCCAGAAAAGTAGGTTCTGTTTGGATAGCAATACTAGTAGGCATCAGTAGACACAATTATTATGATTTTGGCTAATTCCCTTTTAAAGCCTTCTAAGCTAGCAGTCAGTAGCTCTTGCAGCTGCAAATAATTATTTTAAAAAATGCTCCACTATCTGAAGTTCTTTTTTCTTTCTGCATCTGTACTGTATTGGCTTCTATTCCTGTTGAAGGAATGACCTCACCCTGTAGTTATGAGAAAGGTAATGCTATTTCTGTTAGCTTTTCCCACTCTCTCTATATTTAAAAAACAACAGCAGCAACAACAAAAACACATGCACTTTATCAGGCACTGCCCTCCCAATTCTCTCTTGATTGATTTGCTTCTTTCATCACCCTTTCCAGCATTATAGGTTGATGCTGTAGTGGCAGGAAGTTTTTAGCCTCAGAAAGGCTGCCCTATACAGTGGGCCCTTGTTATCTGCTGGTGGTGGGTTCCTGGATTTCCTGTAAACACCAAAATCCATGGATGCTCAAGTCTTATTGTATGAAATGGTATAGTAAAATGGCATCCCTTATATAAAATGGCAAAAATCAAGGTGTGTTCTTCAAAATTTTGGTTTTAAAAAAATATTTTCAAGCCATGGATGGTTGAATTTGTGCGTGCAGAATCTGTGGATATGGAGAGCCAACTGTACAAGAATACCAAAATACAGCCACAATTATTTGCAGTTGTCTACTATTATGCTGTTCCCTCTTTCTGGATGTCTTCCTAGATTGGTGAAGAGTCCAGGGGACCTTCTCGTGAGAGAGGGGAGCAAGTGAAGATCATGAACAGGGAAAGCATATTGTTACTGTGTGCCTTCAAGTCATTTCTGATTCTGATTTAGGGTGACCCTATGGCGACCCTATCATGGGGCCCTAGCACCTTGGATGTCCCTATGTTGATGATGGAGCTTGGCTGCTAAGGTGGGTTTAGGGAGCATTCTTGGTTGTTGCTAGTGCAACTTCTGTAAACATATATTCAAATATCAATGCTGCTGCAAGTCTGTATTGTGGCATCTCAAATATGTAATAGCCACTATTTCTGCATATAAATATTTGGTGCAAAATTCTCACTTTTTTGTGAAAGTATCAGCATTTTCCCCCTTACAGAAAACAGCATGTTCTGCACTATGCTGCCTCATCATGGAATCATGGGATAATATTTTGCCTAGAGCAGTTGTTCC
Organism: Urosaurus nigricauda; assembly: GCA_034509955.1. NCBI lineage: Eukaryota > Metazoa > Chordata > Lepidosauria > Squamata > Phrynosomatidae > Urosaurus > Urosaurus nigricauda. The sequence continues at coordinate 163,829,710 of JAOEGL010000002.1, forward strand.
TTGTGTATTTGTCTACCATAGTCTGTGGCCATATTATATACTTTGTACGTGCCATTGCCTGAATTGTTCTCTCAGATGTTCAGCTAGTACATACTGTATGCATTAACTGATGTTTTGAAACAGCCCCAGAGAGGCTTTGGCTAATGCTGATCTGCAAACAGGCCTTTGAAAAGAGGTCTTAAGCTTTGTTTAGGACTCCTTGGAGCTCACCTTACTTCAGCTTACCTTGTCAAGCAGCATATTTTCCCGGCTAAGGTTGGTTGGGTTAGATATCGTCTTGCAAATGTTTAAGCAGAGTATGATTTTTGAGGGGAAAGTTCTCTTGAGAAGGCAGAACTATAGGCCTAAAGCCAATTGCTAGTCCCAAGCAGAGTAGATACTATTCAAAGTGATAGACAAAAGCCAAGTTTTTTGTATATCCCATTTAATAAAGGGACCTACTCTAGTTGAAACTAGCAATTAGATTTAGGGAATAATCTTTATTAATATTTGCTATTGTGCACATGACTTTCATGTTCCAGAAGTTAAAGGAAAATTGTCTGCATGGTATGACCTTCAAATTGCTTAGAAATATCCTGTTTATAGAAAGATGCTGTAAAGCCATAGCCATTAATGGAGTACATAGGTCACAGAAATAATGACCTGAAGTTATTTGAAGGACTGCATTCTTCTATATGAAAGGCCAATGTGGCATAGAGGTGTGAGTGTTGGACTATGACTGTGGAGGCCTGGGTTTGATTCTCACTTTGGCTATGAAACCTACTGGGTGACCTTGGGCAAGTGACATGCTCTCAGCCTCAGGGAAAGGCAATGGCAAACCTCCTCTCAACAAGTCTTGCCAAGAAAACCCCATGATAGGGGTCACCACAAATTAGGAACAGTTTGAAAGCACACAACATGTACACACCTTTCCCCCATATGAATCTGCAAATGTTTTGAAATCTTCTGGGGAGGACCACTCTCTGTCCCATCATGCCGACAAGTACATTTGGGGAGGAGGACATGGGAGAGGGCCTTCCCTATGGCTGCCCCCAGGTCCTGGAACTCCCTTCCGCCAGGCCTTTGAGATTTTTCAGATGTAACAGGCTTTATATAATGTGCTGGACTTTTATTTGATTTTTTTTTTAAAAAAAAAGATTTATGATTTTAATGGTTTACATTTTTGGTAGATGAACTGTTTTTTAATTTTTACATTCTATGATTTTTTTAAAAACTATATTTGATTTAAATGTAATACTAATGATGATAACAACAACAACCACAGGCTTGACCCAAGATACTTTGTTGCAACATTTTCTCCCTTAACTGCATATGAAGAAGCCAATGAGACTGAAAGCTTACTCTGCACATCCAGGCAATACAATTTATATCTACAGTGGTGTCACAAGGGTTGGCGTCACCCGATGCAGTAACTCATGGTGTCAGCCCCAACTGACATTCTCCTATCCCACACCATACAGAATCTTCACTCATGTTTTTCATACTAATGTTACTCATTAATTGTAATTTCTGTATATCACTGAATGTCATGGTAATAGTTGTGACATAAACAATTAGCAAAATTAAAATTATACCTTTAAATTACAATGTCATTTGCACAGCCACAGTGTATTTATATATACATTTCATGTGGTTGAAGTAAAAATTTGGTAAAGGGTGATGCTCTTAATTTTTTTTTTAAAAAAAGAGTAAAATTGTAAAAATTGTAATTTTAAAAAAAGTTTAAAATGTTTATTTTTTTTAAAAAAAAAAAACACCCTAGGAACTCTCCTTTCTTCTTCCACTGAGCCTCACCTTGCTCACACAATCTGTTCAGCATTTTAATGGGACACAGACAAATGCCACAGCCCTTTTCTGCCAAAAAGCAGTTTTTTGAGGAGCAGAAAAACCCATGACAGGCTCATCTTGGGGTTGTCATAAGCCAGAAATGAGTTGAAGGCTCACAACAACAACAAATATCCTGCTTCTGGTGCTGTATGGTCAGATGTCGTTTGGTCTGTTCACATCACAACCAGGGTTTGGTCCTTGTGTCATCCAGACCCCTCCTAAGAGGAAGAGAGGAACAACATGATATCAACCTAATGTCCTCATGTTGATTTCTCCAGCTTGTCTTTGTACTCAGACAAATGTTCCTTTCTGCTTTGATTCCCTCACCTGGGAGATTATTGCACCAGCTCTTATTCCCGTGCTAGGGACAGGATATAAACACACAGAGATGGATTCTATTGCACAGCTCTGTCCCTGGGCAGTGCTCATACCATACCCTATCTGGGCTTCTCCCGGACCTTTTAAAGAACAGGATTTTCCCATTTTTTAAAAGGTTCAGGAGAAGCCTGGATTGGATAAAGGATGAGTACTTCCCAGAGGCAGAGCTGTGTGATAGAATCCATCCCTGTGCGTATACATCTGGCACCTAGCATGGCAATAAAAGCTGGTGCAATAATCTCCCTGGGTATTGCATGGTATGTACAATTGGCAGACCACTCTCATCTTGCTAACAATTAAAAGTTCACATTAGTCATCAACAATCTATCTAAGAACATTTGAAAAGAATAAGACAAAACCTACTCCAGTTGGTTAGTTTCTAAAGGGGAAGCAAGGACAAGTCAGATATGGTGATGCTCTCTCAGAGCCCTTTCTAATAACTAATGGTGTGAAACAAGGCTGTGTTCTCGCTCCGACTCTATTTACAATCTTCTTCAGAATGATGCTCCAAAGGACTACAGCAGATCTTGAAGAAAAAGACGGCATCTATATACGTTACTGTACTGATGGTAGCTTGTTTAATTTAAGCCGTCTGAAGGCTCGCACAAAGACTCTAAACTATCTAGTACATGAGCTGCTTTTCGCTGACGATGCTGCCCTTGTTGCCCATACAGAAGCAGCTCTGCAGCGCCTAACATCCTGCTTTGCAACAGCTGCAGAGCTGTTTGGGCTGGAAGTCAGCCTGAAGAAAACGGAAGTCCTCTACCAGCCTGCACCACAGGAAGAGCACTATCACCATCGGCAAATCTGTACTTAAGTCCGTACAGGAGTTCACCTACCTGGGAAGTATTATCTCCTCAGATGCCAAGATTGACAAAGAGATCGATCACAGATTAGCAAAGGCATATAGTGCATTCGGAAGGCTTCACAAAAGAGTCTGGAGTAACAAACACCTGAGGCGAAGCACCAAAATCAGTGTGTACAGAGCCATTGTACTGTCCATCCTCCTTTATGGGTCTGAATCATGGGTCACCTATCGCCAACATCTACGACTCCTTGAACGCTTTCATCAGCGCTGTCTACGCACAATCCTAAACATACACTGGACTCACTATGTGACGAATGTTGCTGTCCTGGAGCAAGCAGAGATCACCAGCATTGAGGCCATGCTACTGAAAATGCAGCTGCGCTGGGCAGGGCATGTTTCCAGGATGGAGGACGACCGCCTCCCCAAAATAGTACTCTACGGTGAACTCGCCACGGGTCAGCAAAAGAGGGGCGCCCCAAAGAAGAGATACAAGGACTCCCTGAAACAACATCTCAAGCTCGGCCAAATTGATCACCAACAATGGTCTGCCCTGGCCTCACATCGGGAGGCATGGAGACGCATTATCCACAATGCTGCAGCCTCTTTTGAGAACTCACGGTGAATGAGTCTCGAAGAGAAACGACAACGCAGAAAGAACCACAACTTGGAAACATCACCCAAGGAGACTTTCTGCTGTGCTTTCTGTAACCAGACTTGCTTATCCCGGATCGGCCTTTTTAGTCATCTACGCGCTTGTAGTAAGCATGGGATAAGTCCTTCCTGAATCTTCGTTAGCGAAGAAAAGCCAGAGAGAGAGAGAGAGAGAGAGAGAGAGAAAGAAAGAAAGAAAGAAAGGGAGAAGTGCTAACTTTCCTGTCTGTCTGGACAGCTTCCTTCCCAATCACTGATATCTGCAAATTCTGGCTCAGCACATGCTTGCCCTAGCATGACTTCTTGTGATTCTTCAGATGGCAATGTGTTTTTCTTTCATTGTTTACCAGCATCTCAGAGCTTTTCTCTGTGCATTTAGGCATAGCAGCACAATTTTCTCAGAGATGGGTGTTACCCATTATGCTTTTGAGCAGTTGTGGCCCAGGAAGTGTCTTACTTGCTAGAGTGCTACACTGGGTAGACACCTAGAAACATCTTTGACAAAATCTATTGGAGATCTTAAGAAGGTGTCCTCAACCAGATACTTTTCAATGGGGCTTTCTAGATTGGCAAAAAGAAGTGTGTTCATGGCTGCATGAAAGTCTAGCCTTGAGATGAGAAAAAGGGAAAGTGTGCCATGAAAACACTTTTTTTTTTTTTTTTTGCGTTTTAGGGGAGAAGAAGCACCTTTAAAAAGGTGCTGGTTTTCCCAGCTTCTTTTTTAAAAACTGCAGAACAGCGCAGCTCCATCTAAAGGCTGTGGTGCAGCTGCTAAGCATTAAGGAAAAGGCAACTTCATGTCACACTTTCCTGCCAATCTAGAAAGCCCCAATGTTGCCTGGGGATGGTGGTAGTGGTTGTCCAACACATCACATAGAAGCCAGATTGGGAAATCTGATAGCATACAATACATTCATATTCAGGCCATAAAAATTGCTCTGCTAGCTCAGACTAAAGGTCTTTCTAGCCCACCATCCTGCTTCCCACAAAGGTCAATTAGCCAGACATTGGTACAATAGACTTCTCCCACTGTTGTTTCCCAGGAACTTGTGTGCATGTGTGTTGGTTTTGCAGTGGCAAAAAATATGAAAAAACAAAAACAAAAACACCTTTGATTCAACTAGTGACCTATCTAGTCATTTTCACTCCTTGCTATCTGTATCTATGGCCAGAATTCTGTTGGGACTTAGGTTTCTATAAGTAGACTTATGTGTGAGTGAATTAGAACTGGGAAGTTCTGTAGTGTCCATATCCAATAAGGGGCCCCTGTATAACATAGGGGAGCTGGCAATGTGACTGATGTGCATCAGAACCAATGTACATCTCAGGATACTAGCTAGGGAGTGCCAGTAAACATTGGTTGAACCCAATGTGCATCAGGACACTCTTGTTGGTGTCTTGGTATGCATCTCACAGTTCACTAAGTTGCTTAGCACTTCTGCTACGTAGCTAAGTATATATAAAATTATGTAACATAGACTGTAATAGAGGGTTGTTGTTGTTGTTGTTGTTGTTGTTGTTGTTGTGTACCTTCAAGTTTTTCCAACTTTTGTAACCCCTAAGGTAACCCTATCATGAGATTTTCTGGGGCTGGATTGTGTTTAACTTGCCCTAGGTCACCCAGTAGGTTTCTATGGTTGAGCTGAGAATCAAACCCTAGTTTCCAGAGTCGTAGTCCAGTGCCCAAACCACTACACCATGGTGTCTCTCACTGATAGGGGATTACAGCCTGTGCATTTATTTATTAGTTGCGTTTACATTCTGCCTTTCTTTCAGTAAGCTTAAGGTAGACTCACAGTGTATCCCTTTTCCTCTTTGAATCCTAATAACAGCCATTAACAGGAGGCCAGCCACTGGCTTCAGCTAGGGAGAGCTAGCCTGAAGCTGACCAGTACAAACTCACAAATTATCTGCATGTTTTACATGGCTTTTTTTTTTTAAAGGAAGGGGTCTTCTTCCTTGAGTTATTTTATATACAATATAAAGCATGAAGACCAATAATTATGATTGCCTTCAGTTTTAGGAAAGCCTTCAATGACTCCTATGCACCATTGTTTACCAAGACACTGTTATAGCAGCTGTGGTGCCTAATGGGTTGCGTTTGTCATTCCACATCTGTAATGGAACATCTAACAAACATATTCATATGCAAGTGGGATTCAGATGTTTCTGTATCAATGAACTGTCATGTCAAATCAGTGAGCTTCTTAGAACTCATCCAGGCAGACTGGAAAAACCAGAAAGCTCCTGGATTTGTTCCCGTCCTGTTTATTTTGGGGGGGGGGGGGGGGAGGGAAATCTACATGAAATTTCCTGCATTCTGAGGTATTCCTAGGGAACTCCTGGCATTACCAAAGACTTTTTAGTCCCATTCCCCAGGTCAGTTAAAATTAACTCAGTATTATCCACAATGAATTGTATCTCTTGATGCCTGTCTTTATGTTGTCCTGGAGCCAGCTAAGATGGCCGCCATAAAAAAATGTAGTGGCTGTTCCATGCAGATTCAACGATCAGGTGAAGGAAAGAGGAATACTAGTAATAAAATAAAATGATCCTAATGATTAATGAGTGCAATTTTGCTAAAATGCATTAACACTTTGACTATAGCTTTTGAATTATCAGTGGAAACTGGCAAAAGTAAATTTCTGAAATGGTTCTCCACTCTATTTATTATTTTTATATATTTACGGTATTTGTACCCCGCCCTTCAGCCCTTAAGTCTCTCAGAGCGGCTTACAATTATTATTTTTAATTAGATGGTTGCCTGCCCTCAGGCTTACAATCTAAAGAGACATGACACAAAAGGAGAAGGGAATGGTGGTGGGAAAAGGGATCAGGTCCAGCAGTTCTTCTCTCCCTCTGAGGCCTGGACCAAGGCAGATGGGCTGGAGGGAGGGCTCTGCTTCTTGATCTAGGCCAGGCCTAATGGAGCTGGGACTGCATCTCTCCCTCCATGGCCAGATGACACCAGATGAACTGGAGGAAAGTCTAACTCTAGATGTGACATTGAGATATTATCAGTCAAAGTGGGAGTAGGAAGAACACAGAGGAGGGGAAAATGAGGGAAATCTAGGATATTTCAAGAAAGAGTCTGAAAGCAAATCCATGAATAATTGTTGTTGTGTGCCTTCAAGTTATTTCCAATTTATGGTGACCTAAGGTACACCTATCACAGAGTTTTCTTGGCAAGATTTATTTAGAGGGGGGTTGTCTTTGCCTTCCTCTGAGGCTGAAAACATGTGGATTGCTTGAGGTCACCCACTGGGTTTCCATGACTGGGTGGGGATTTGAACTCTGGACTTGAGTTGTAGTCCAGCTGTTAAACCACTACACCACACTGGCTCTCAAATATGGAGATGAAATTTCCAGGGACTTCCACTCTTTAAATGTTATCAGATAACAATGTCTAGGCAATAAATATATACTCTATGGACATACTGAGATTGATGTATATATGCATTAGTATTAGTAATTTCAGCCTATAAAGAGATTTAACCCTCTGGCCATCAATATGTTGTAAATAATATTTCTTTAGGGGACAGACTAGGTAATCCATATTGTCTGTCTCACTTTCTCATGGACACACAGATATGAATAACTATTATTTTGCAATTGTTACACAAGGGTTTGCCACCTGTGTTTTCATAAGGGTCTACCCCTGTTCTCAAGTTTTGGCTCTGAAATCTCAAAGCATGGGAAACTGCTGAGCTGGCAGCCCTGCAATGACCAGGCAGATATCTGAGCCCGTGTGAAGTTGCAGACACAAACAGGGCTCCTTCAGGCCAGAGAAAATTCTGAATGGTGATTTAGCATGACTAGCATGTCAAGATGTGGGGCTACCTGGTACATCTACATAATCATTGGTGTGATCCCCACTGTGGTCTCTGTCAGCAGCAAAAGCCTGTTGGGAGTGGAATAGTAATTGTCACCATTGCAGACGCAGTAAATTAACAGTGTCCTGGGCCCTTCTGGACAGATGAAATCTTGCTGGAGGCTTGACTGTGGAGCTGAACTATATAAAACCCTCTGTTACAAACTTCTTAGGTTACCTGCATGTAGCCTGAAACCAATAGCCCACCACCATCCCCATCTTCTTTTAATTTCACAGACCTCTGAGACCTTGTTTTTGTTGTACAGCTTCTCTTTTATTACTGGTAATAAATAATGCAATATATTATAGAAACCCCAATAAAAACGTAGGCCCAAAACAAGTTGCATTCTTCTTTATCAGAAAGTAAACTCAAAAAACTGTGCAGAATACAGCAGTCTCTTTCTTTCCCTATTCAGTTTAAAAACAAAACAAAAGCTTTGGAATAGGACAGCAGAAGTCTCGTTCTTCCTGGATTTTTGTGTGGCTAAATGAGGGGACAACTCTCACACATTTTTGTCTGTGCAGCCCCAGCACCTAGAATACAAATAGCCTGTGTCTGCCGCTGCCTTTGCTGGCATCAGCCATGGAAGCAAGCCTCAAGCTTTTGTTATTACATCTACCCCTACCTGCCGGCCTTCTCCTCCTTTCTCCTCCTCCCTCAAACTCACACACAAGCGAGCAAAGCTAAGATAGCAGCATCTATGAAAAGAATAGCATGCTATGTTGGGGGTATCAAAATTAAGTTATCTCCATTGGCCACTTGTTTGACCCAAGGTAGGATTGAAATCTGTTCAAAAGAAAGGTCTTGACAGTATTTTGCTTTAAGTCCTCAATGTCCAAGCAATTCTGAATGGGGAGGATCCCGTCAGTTCCTGAGGAAGCTTGTTTCCCTACCACCCCAACAATCTTTATAGACACACAACTATATCGCTCCCAAAGAACCTGTGATGAACCTAATGGCAACTGGTTGTTCAGTCTTCTGGCCTCTTTGGCATCTTATTCAAGCATCATAGTCCTTGATGCAGAATGGCAACCAAACATCATTTATCTTGCGCAAGCTCATCTGTAAACCACCCTGAGCTGTTCCTGTTACTATTTATACTATTAGGTGGATTGACCATATGTTAAACACACACACACACAATTGGCTAGCATTATTGCATATATGAAATGGGATCAAACCTAGGAAACTCAAGCTTAAGCAATATTTACCTTCCAAACCCTGATAGCTCAAAGTATATACTGTACAGACCTGGCAAACTTGTTTTGGGATCCTATTAGGAAGACAAACATCTGTAGCTAAAAAAAAAATAAATCTGAAAACTTTGCAAGTTTGCAGAAGCTCAGATCTCCCAGGCACAGCTCTAGAACAAGCCTTTGCAAGCTCTGAGAGAATAAGATTCTTGTTCTGGTGTTGCTGTTCATATGCATCGCTCCCAAAACGAAGCCATGTTGGAATGGCCCATTCTTCAGAAGTATGTTTTCCCATGCACTAACAGCCACATGTTCAAGACAAGTATTTACACAAATAATGTCTCCCCATTTCCCTCTTTAAACGCTCTGCACAAGCGTAAGCTATGTGTTCTTTGGATTACAAAGTATACAGTCAAATGTTCATTCAGCATCAGGAGATGTGAGGTCCATCTTTTCTTTCTCATCCAAAGCTCTTTTGTTCATGGGGAGGACATTTCCATGCTCTTCTCCTTCTCTTCCCACTCTTCTTCGGACTCATAGGTACCTTTCACAATTGCTACCCTCTCAGACATATTCATTGAGTGGGGCATCAGAAAGTAGTTGTAAAGCAGAGAAGCCACAATGCCTCCGACGATGGGACCCACCCAGAAGACCTGGGAGAAAAAAAAAAATCCAAGGAAAGGAATGAGAACCCTTCAAAGTTTTTCACATTCCCACTTGTTTCCTGTTTGGCCAGGCACTTGTTTCCTGTTTGGCAAGGGTACACACTCCATCGGTATTCTATATTCAATGCAACAGAAGATGGATGAGTTACGCTTTGGACTTCGTTGTTATTGTGTGCCTTCAAGTCATTCCAACTTATGGTGACTAAGGTGTTTTCTTGGCAAGATTTATTAAGAGGGGGTTTACCATTGCCTGCCTTTGTGGCTGAGAGAGTGTGATTTGCCCAACGTCACCCAGTGGGTTTCTGTGCCTGAAACGCTAGTTTCCCAGAGTCCTAGCCCAACACTTAAATCAGTACACAACACTGGCTCTCACTTTTTGCACTACAGCTCTCAGAATCCCAGCATGTCTACTTTCTGCATATTTACCTGCTTATCTCAGCCTGTATATAAAACCTGGCCCAATTCCCAAGTGTTAGGCCATGTTTTATATAGAGAAACATGTAAAAAGTAGACATGCTGGCTAGAGGATTCTCAACTAGATAGAATAGACAGCCAGCAGGGTGTAGAGTTTTGAATGTTAAGACTATGACTTTGGAGATCAGGGTTTGAATCCTTGCTCAGCCACAAAAACTCACTGGGTGACCTTGGACAAATCACAATCTCTTAGTTTCAGAGGAAGCCAAAGACAAATGCTCTCTGACTAAATCTTATTAAGAAAACCCCGTAATAGATTCCCATTAGGGTCACCATAGGCAAATGTGACTTGAAGGGACACAACAAGAAGATAGAGTAGATCCATTGAATCAATTGAATTTACCTGTGTATTGACTCTGTATACAACAATTGAATAGGTCTACTCTAGTTCAGACTAATGAAATGGATTCTAGACCCTGTCTCCCACCTTTGTCCCTTAAGCTACTCTCAATAATCTTTGAGACTTAACTTGTTACTCCATCCCCACATCCACATGTTTTGCATTTTTGTTACAGTTTATACCCCTCCCCTTTGATATATATGTCTGTCCACAGAAGCGCAATCCCATCCATCTGATGAAGTGGACATGACATGACAGTTTATGCCATAAAATTCTTTTTCTTTATTTCAAAAGAGTTACAGGATTCTTTTACCTTCCACATTGGCTGGGGTGAAAGTGGAAGAACCACAAATAAAAAACCACTATTATTTAGAACACCTTCCTAGGACTCTATAGGTACTCCAGTGCAATTCTACAGTCAACATCATGTGGATGTTGACCACAAATTCATGCTAGAGAGCCTACAAATGCCTAGATAGCATTTTCTCTAGGAATCTCTAGATCCTCCAATGGTCAATATTTGGCAGAGTCATGTTGGAGACTCCTATAGAGAACATATTAATCAAATCTGTGAATAATCAAATCCACAAAAGTCAAGGCCACAAATGTGGAGGGATGACTGTATATTTCTTTACACTTTCTGGGAGTTACAGCTTTTCCAAGCTTTTCTAATTTCAGGTGCATCAGAGTAAGGATTTTATCACGTGGGGAAAATCGGGTGTGTGTGTGTGGAATCATGATTTATATTTTCACACATATTGCAATTGAAATTCCCATTATCCTGGGAATAAACAGGCAATAAACAGCAACAAATCATTCACAGGATTTCTTCCTCTTTGGCTGATCTAGTTAAGCGCTAAAGTGAGACCAAGTAAGGAATGAACTAAGGTTTAAATTACCATTGCCTCCGGAGTTTGCCAAAAGCAGAAAGATTCCTGATTAGGCAAAATAAAATAATTAAAATAAAATGTGAACAATGTGAAAGGAAGAAAGTTTATCTGTTGCCAAAAGGAAGCCAAATAATTTTCAAGGATGTTGTCTCCACACCTAGCCGAAGGATGCATCCATGTACAAAAAAGTGACATTTCACCGTAAATATGGAGCTTTCTAACTGAACTAAAAAAAGTGCAGGAAGAAGAATAACAACTCCAGTTTCAATAAGGCATGTGAAATTTCTTCTAGAAGAGGGTTTACATTTTCCTAGATTTTCCTGAACTACTAAGCTTCTCAGGTCGGGGACACAAACTAACTTTTGATATGAGCATATGGGATGGTGAACAAATTCTAGATTTCACCCTCATCATCCTTACTGTTATAGCATTATGGACCTTGAAGAAATTTATTGGCCCACTATTGCAGGCTAGTAAATACCACACAAATGAAAATTGTCAAGCAATCTTTGCTCATTAAAATACTTTTCTGTTCTATATTTGGACTTTGATCTTGCCACCATAAAAGCCTGCCCATGAAGCAATTAAGGGCAGATTTACAATAGGATGACAGATTTCTCTTCCCAAGGTGAAAAATTAGTTTCTTACCCAGTGAGCTGAGGTGAATCTTTTCATGACAACAGCAGGCCCAAAAGACCGAGCAGGATTCATAGAGCAGCCAGTAAAATATATCTATTGGGTCAAAAGGAGGGAAATAATACAAGATATGGATTTAATGTGTAATAGGAATTTTCTATATATAACCTCAATATAGTTTCTTTCTGTCATACAGTCCTCTCCTTCCCCTGCAATTTCAGCTGTTGAATTCTCCCTTTTCCTAGCATTCCTCATGCAACTCTGGTGGCATTTTCTCTTGGAAACAGAAACAGAATATCCATGGACATGGCTCTTCCAACTCCCTCACTGCTGAAAGAAGTTGGCAACTGTTTAATCCAATAACAGTCACGGAGAACCAGAAAGGCAAGAAAAGTGCCTGTGAAAGATAAGGTCAGGGATGGGGGTGCTGCCACCTTGCACTGCATTGGGTTTGTGACCCATGCTCATGTTGGTCAGTCTACATGAAGTTCAACACAACTTTAGCAGAGAGTTGGAGAATCACATATTATTTAACCAATCTATGTTGGTTAATCATATATCTATGTGAGTGTGTCTGACAGCTGTTTCTGTTTATAACACTTTACTTTGCTTGTTCACAAATGACTTCTTCACATCAGTGCAGCTCAGTCATGATAGTGGGACCACATGATCCCAGAGTCCTCACTGGCCAAGGGTTGCTGTGATCTCTGAACATATGATTTGGCACTTCACCTTTCCTCCCCCCTTTCTTTCTGCACAAAAGCTGAAAACCACAGCAAGAAATACTCACCCCAACCAGATGACCCACGGTGACAGACAGCCCAATGGACAGAGCAGGGGAGCCCACATGGTCATGTCGGCGGCTGTCAGTTGAGGCAAAAACGCACATCACAAGCTCAAAAGTGAGAATCATCTCCACCACCACAGCCTGGCCTGCAGTTGTGTTGTTGCTGAGCTGTTGGGAGGGAAGCAAAGAGGCTTAGACTCCAAATTTGTAACTGAAGAAATACTGAAGATCAATGGAGAGGACTTCTGAGTAAATCAAGCTACTTAAAGATGACTGACAAATGAAAATTATATTTTGGAAATATACAAAAGGTCATTCTATTGCCATTAGTTTCTAATTCTTTGTGTCAGGTACCTGAAATTTGTGCTGCAGACTCAAACTCATGTGGGTGTGGTTCTTAATGCTAAATAAACAACTGCATTCACCAAGTTGAATTTTATTTTTACCTCACTTCCCCTTGCCAAAAGGGGCAGGAATTTCAAGGTTACTGCAATGAACAAAGGGGTTACTGCAAAAAAACAAATATGACAACACCACAGCCCATACCCCTTTCTTTAAGAGAGAACCTACATTTGGCTCTCTTTTGCCAGTTTGTTGTTGTTGGAAACGATTTGAAGGCACACAACTTATGGTGACCCCAAGGCAACCCTATGATGGGGTTTTCTTGGCATTCAAACCCCATTCTCCAGTGAATTAGCCTAACACTCAAACCATTACACCATGCTAGATGTCACCCAACAGAGGTGGTGACATGTTGCATTCAACACAACTGCAATATGTGTACACAAGTTGTTGATTCCTATCAGGAGTGGGCAAAGTGCAGACCCAAGGGCTGTGTTTGTGTTTCCCAGAGGTCAATTTTACTTTTAAAAATTTTGTTTTGCTACAATATGCCCCAAAAGGGTCTCTAGAGGATGGGGGGGGGGGCATTTTCACCATGTTTTGAACCCCTTCAGACTCCCAAGGGGTCAAAATAAAATTTTTCAAAATTTTTCAAATATTCCTTCCCAGTGGAAGGACGAGGAGGAGAGAAAAAGGAGAATGTAATGTAAAAAACTGGAATAAAAATGTTAATGAAAGTCAAAATATTTGCTCTCAGTAATTTATATAATAAGATGAGGGAAAAGAGGAAGAAAGCAATAGAAACAATTAAGGCAACTGTATGGTCTAAGAGTCAAAAGAGAACAAAAATAGGGCAAGATGGAGCCGAACAAACCAGATATCAGTATGTCAGGCCTGCCTTTTGCTGCAGAACTGCGCAAGTGAAGTTTGGGAAGTGAAGTTATAGAACTCATCCAAACTGTTCCTGGGTGAAGACTGCATTGAGGGTATTAATTGCAGTTCTGTGTTCTTCTAGCAGTGTTTTTTTCTTAGAATCATAGAATCATAGAAATTTAGAGTTGGAAGAGACCACAAGGGCCATCCAGTCCAACCCCCTGCCGTGCAGTAACTCCCAATCAAAGCATCTCCGACAGATGGCCATCCAGCCTCTGCTTAAAAACCTCCAAGGAAGGAGACTCCACCACCCTCCGAGGGAGTGTGTTCCATTGTCAAACAGCCCTTACTGTCAGGAAGTTCTTCCTAATGTTGAGGTGGAATCTTTTTTTCCTGCAGTTTGCAGGAGTCCTGTTCTCTGGAGCAGCAGAAAACAAGCTTGCTCTTCCTATGCTCTCCCTGTGCTTTCCTCAGTCTTTTTCATCTCAGATCTTCCTCTCATTCCATCAGAAATGCCCTTTTCTGTCTGTCTGTCTGTCTGTCTGTCTCCTTCTCTCTCTCTGTCTTTCACACACATGGACAACTCCTCAGAGTTTCCAATGATAGAACCTTATGGTCCACAAGAGTGATGCACTGTCCAAGCTGTAGGAAGCTATATACTTACATAAAGTGAATGTATATTTATTACAACACTCAAACATACACATGTTCAGTATGCAAAGACATCTTGTTGCATCTTTACGATTAACTGTGCAAAAGATGTTGTAGCGCAAGCATTCACAAACTGGACCAAGTCTATGAAAGCTTATGCTACAACTTCTTTTGCACTGTCAGTCTCAAAGGTGCTACAAGGTTCCTTTGCATACTGATATTCCAGACTGACACAACTATTTGTCCCCGAATACGTATGTCTGTTCTACCCAGGTACAGCTGTACTCTTGATCTGTATTCTGGATCTAAGATGATTCTTATACCTGAGTACCATAGAGATTCTCATAATCATTTGATCATATGTATGTACAGAGTGAACACACTTATAGTGCAACATGTATGTGTTCTCTAATGAAGCTTTGAGATATTTTCTCCCTTGGCCAACACTATATCTATGCCACATTCTTTTAAAAAGAATTTTAAGGCTCCTGGGCAGGGACATTGCATGTTTTCCCAGATGAGCAGTTCTTGCTTCAATCAGGATTGCAATCAGCATAAAGCCTACATGGGCCAGAGAATTCCTTTGCATTAAAAAAAAAAAAAAAAGATCTCTCCCTAGCCCACTCTTTGACATGAAGAATAAAAAGAGGTTAATACATATCATGCAAAGTTGTTCAAATTTCAAGGGCAATTTTAGCCTCATGAGAAGATTGTCTGAGTCACTTTCATGAATTGTGCACTACCTTACAAACCAATTAATTCTCTAATTGAAGAGGTGTCAACAGATACCTTTGAAAGAATGGAGAGACAGTAGACTGAGCTGGCGCAAATGGCTCACCTGGGACCCTTTCACACTACACAGATGTAGTATTATGATTCCACTTTAAATGTCATGGCTGCTTCATATAGAACTCTGGTATTTATAGTTTGATTAGGCAACAAAACTCTCCTGGTTAAGGATTCTAAATATTCCTTCCTAAACAGCATATCCAAGGATTACATAGGACAGAACCATGGCAGTTAGTGAAATCATACTGTTATAATTGTGTGATGTAAAACAACTCCTGGGACTTGCAGTTTTCAGGGGAGGGCATTTGGGACATGCAGCTAGGGAGCTCTTCTGGTGCCTTGGACCAAACTACAAACCCCCAGAACGCACTCAGAGTGTAATCATAGCACTATAGCTGTGACAGGGAAAAAGGCTTCGGATCCCAGTTTTCCCTAGTGTGATGAAGGTTAGTTGAATTTTAGTGATAAGTGCTAAATTTTTATCTTTACATATTAATTAACATAGTCAAATTGCATGCACAGTGGTATCTTCTTTTCTCCATTTTTGTTTGCATTTTGCCAAACTTTTATGGCAATCCACAAATGCACTGGCACTGACTAAGTGCATTCCACAATCTGATCCCTCTCTGTAACAAGACAGATGCCCATGGCCCATACAGTGGACACTTGGAACTTCCAGTTGCATTCAGTGCTGATCCAAGAGATCTTCTAAGCTTCTTTTGTGCAGGCCTTCTATTGTTATCCCTGCAATAGATTAGCTAGACTCCTGGACCCTTTTCTGTCCATGCCTAATGTGACTTCTCATTCAAGTTTATTTAACTACGCCCCAGCCCAGCTCAGAGCTTAGTGCAGCAGAGCCCATTGGATCAACTGGTTTAAGTATGATATTTCATCGGTATCTAAAGAGAGCCTCGCACACACAGGAGTAAGACTCCTGCCCAAAATAATTTATCATTTCCAGTGTGGGGAAATAACAAGAGAAGAGGAGACACTATCAGAGGTTGCAGACCTCTCAGAGGGCCTTTTCAGCTATCACTCCCAGGCTGTGGAATGACCTGCTGGATGAGATGCGTCTTATTACAACTCTGGACGGTTTTTAAAAAGCGGCAAAGATGCACCTCTTCCAGCAGGCCTTTTCAGATAGTGGTTAATCCTCCCAGTCCCCAATGATACTTAACTACCTTTTCCGGCCATATATCAGATGTCATCCTCAGACTGTCCAAGAATGATGATTTTAATATATTGTATTGTTGTATTGATATTGTTTTAACTCTGTGCTAGTTTAATTTCATTTTAAGGGGTGGGAGGTAGGGATTGGGTTGTTACTTTTAATTGTATTTGTCTTTTACTTTTTGTACCCCACCCCGATTGCTCGTTCAGTGGGGCGGGTTATAAATAAAATATCATCATCATCATCATCATCATCATCATCATCATCCCCTGACAAAAACCCTCACAGGTACAGTGAGCACACAGGGCTTTGCCCACCTTCCTGGGGAATGTACAAACATTCAGGAGCATAAGTTTAAAATGGTTCAAAGTGAGTACTAAAAAGCAACCTTCTTTATGATAGTGGTATCTACATAGCTGGTCCCCATACAGCTCCTTCCCTGATCTTACTTCAAGATGCAACATTGGTATTAAAAGCATTTATTGCACCTTCTTTTTTCTTTTCATTTTAGGAGTGACTCCCTTAGGCTATGAGAAGCAATTGGAAGAAACACCACCTTGTAATTTACTCTGCCCTGTTCACCTGTTCTTCCAACCAACTCCGAAGTGGCTGAAAAATGCAAACTCGCATCTTAACTCTGCAGTCTGATGTGCAGGTGGAAATGCAGTACAACAAGCTAGCCAGGTACAGAATATATCTGCCTATTTGCCTGAGGTTTTTCTCCTTAGATACCAATTCCCCCTGTGGGCATCCTTACTTGCCTAAGAATTCCTTGTGCAGGATACCAAACTACTAACAATATGAATTAGATCTGTCACATTAACAGGCAAACAGACTTACCCCATTGGCTGCCAAGTTGCCACGGACATTACTGGGAGTCACACCATAAAGGACGCCTGCACCGGCAATGGCCCCCACAAGCTGGGCCACAACGTAGAAGACCGTTCGGAGGAAAGAGATCTGGTTGCCCACGAAGAAGGCAATTGTTACTGCTGGGTTGACGTGACCACCGCTTATGTGACCAAAAGTCTGTACCATGGTTCCAATGGCCAAGCCAAAAGCCAGGGCAATCTGGAGAACACTTGGCAAGGCAGAAGGCCATTTCAAGGCTGAGCCCAGACCCAAGAAGACGAAAATTGCAGTGGCTAAGAACTCAGCGAAGACGGCTTTGAGAAAAGCAATGGTGCAGACTTCTTTCCTCATAATTGAGATGGGGCAGGTGGAGTTGCAAGGGTGGTGGAAAGGGTTTTCTTCTCCCTAGGATGCTAATGGACTGTGGCAAAATGCATGGCCCTCCAGATATATATATCTATCTCTCACCAGATGTAGCAAGAAAGGATTGTACCCAATTATGGGTGGAGCTAAGAAGCTGGCCAGTCCTCTTTTGCTCCCCCTCTCACCTGTACCTGTGGAGTTTGGAAAGTTTCCATCTTCAAACAAGCACCTGAACCTTCCCCCTTTGGAGACTTCAGCCCTGATGCTGATTTTCTCCCCCCCTTCCTGCAGATAGTGCAAGCCGTATTGAATGGCCCTGCTGTCATTAGATAACCACAATATTGCATAATGACATACAGATTAGCACCTTGTCTGTTTACCTTTCTCCCCCACCTTTCTTTTATATGTTCCTTTGGTTTATAAGGTCAGTGCTTCTTTTTTCATAAAAACACAAAACATGTTATGGCACTTATATATTATGCCTTTTATCTACTGCTGCTGTTTTACTGTTTTCTTCTGAAGAGGGGAGGTTATTCGGGAACTGTTTGTGGACAGTTCTGATGAACTGGGTTCTCCAGTAAACTATCTTACATTTTAAAAGAAAAATCCTGAATGGATTTCTTTGGATCACTGGGCTTATTTTTTATTTGCCTTCAAGACCCTGGAAGCCAGACCTTTAATTTATGTGCTTTTCTATTCAGAGCCTGAAGTTTACTGGAGGGCTTGAAAGATCTGTAAAAATGCCTTCAACATTTTCCTGGATGTGGAATTGTAAAATGCATTGCTAGCAGAAGACTTTAGCACAAGAGTCATCTTAGTTTACAGCTTGCAAAGAAGCAAGACAGTTGAAACAGTCTCGGAACCTAAGAAATTTGGCACAACAATCTAACATCTCTCCATTTGCTCGGAAGATGACAGCTCAATTTCAGCCAAGTGTTGCATAATTTCAAAGAACCCTTTTCATGTGACTGTTTTCTCAGCTCAGCTGAGCTCTTTGCTACTGGTGGACATTTGCACACCCTTGTAAATTGTCCCTGGGGAGGGGAGGATGCAGAACATTGCTCTGAAGAAGCTGGAGTGTCAGAAATGTGCTGCATGGATTTTGCAGAGTCCTGAACAGGATACATTTGCCTAGCAGACTCTCAAGGAAGCATCTATATTTAATACAGGTGGAGGGCGATCATGATCTCCTCTCCTGTCCTAAAACTGTGGAAGTGGTACTGGAAAATGCAATATAATGGTTTCCTCTCTGCAATTCTTTGATCTAAAGCTGGTATTTATTTACTAGGGAAAGTACCTAACTCCTTGTAAGGTACCTGTAGAGAACCAGGGTGGTGTAGTGGTTTGAATGCTGGACCATGACTCTGGAGACCAGGATTCAAATGCCTGCAGAGCCATGAAACCCAAGGAAGCAAGTCACATTCTATAAGCCTCAGAGGATGGCAATGCCAAGTTCTCTCTGAAGAAATTTGCCATGAAAACTCCATGAATGGTTCCACTTAGGGTCGCTATAAGTTAGAAACATTTTGAAGGCACACAACAACAACAACAACAACAACAACAAAACAAAACAAAAAACCCCCACAACTGTACCTGTATGTCTTCGAGCACTTCCATGTTGCAAAAATAAAGCACTTTGGCACCGCTTTAATTGTCATAGCTTCATTTTGTGGAATCCTGGGATTGGTAGTTTGGTGAGGTATTCAGCCTGGTCTGTCAGAGAAATCTGGCGCTTCATCAAACCACAAATCCCAGGATTCTGTAGGATAGAGTCATGGCAGTTAAAGTGGTATCAAACTGCTATATTTCTGCAGTGTGGATACACCCTGTCTCAGGACTAATAGCAGTTTCAGGGGAAGGCCATTTAGATTAAGAAACTGGGAAGAGAGTAAATGGCCATCTCATAGCATGACTTCCTTAGTCTACAAAGAGGTGCATGATGCAAAGAGGTGCATAATTTTTATTGGCACCAAATACAATTTTTGCAAAAAATTTCACAAAATAAGTCATAAAATCTGGAAAAAAAGATTGAAAAACAAACAAAAAAGCTGGTGGATACACCCAGCAAGGAGAAAACAATGGGCCTTTTTAGTACTTATTTACAGAGACTATAGCATAATCCAATGGCTGAGCAATGATTTGATGACATGGACTCTTATGCCAGAATACTTTATATGGGAATCTAAGGCTAAACCAGAAATGCCATAGACTTATGAGGGGAGAGGTTTGCCCATGCCTGTTTTTAAGCTTATTTTTAAATGCTAGTCAGCAATAATATTTTAATATGCATTTTGAATTTATTAATAGGCATATGGGATCAGCATCCACACCTGCTCTTTACACATCTCTCTTGGAAGAACTGTCATCTTGAAGGATGTTATATTGAAGACGGAGCAAGTTTGTTTGTTTTGTGCAGCTCTAGAGAATAGGATCCAGAGCAATGGATTCAAACTACTGTATAGGAAAAGAGAATCTATCTCAACATTAGGAAGAACTTCCTGCCAGTAAGAGCTGTTCAACAGTGTAACACGCTACCTCAGAGTATGGTGGCATCTCCTTTGGAGATTTTTATACAGTGGATGGGTGGCCATCTGTCAGGGGTGTTTTGACTGTGCTTTGATCTGTCAAGAGTGCTTTGAGTTTATCTTCTGGGGGGTTTCTAGCAGTTTGCTGCTGGTGTCCAGAGCTATAAGAACAAATGCTGCAGGTGAGAGGCTTTGACACACTGTTAGTGGAGAAAATTGGGATGGGTAAACAGAAACAGACACACACACACATGCATGCATGTATGGACACACAGTACTCCACTCTAATCTTTTCAAGCCCGCAAAGGTCAAATAAACCATCCCTTTTCCCTGCACAGCACGTGTCTGCCAACTTGTGCTTAGGACAGGGTGTGTACTCTGCAGTACGGAGGGAGAGTACACACGTGTTATCTTTTATTATTAATTCTGCCTTCTCTTCAAAGAGAATTGCTCCCTTTTCATTCAGGTTGACAGGAAATGTATACAGAATGGCACCATGATCTGAAACTTGCAAAGCCTGATCCAGTGTGGAGCAGTAACTACTGATGCTGGTAAAAGCTACTTTTGAGGGTTAGAACTCTCGGAATCCAACAAACAAACTCTGTTTAAATTGTTGGCTTTATATAGCTCTTTTTAGTTATTAATATTAGTGATAAATGAGTGTGGATCTAGTTTTTGGAATATTGTTATATTGCACTGAATGTTTTGTGTTAGCAAATAGGGATGCGGTGGCTCAAGTGGTTAAGACGCTGACTCTGTTGATTGCAAGATCGGCAGGTTGGCAGATTGAGGCACGGGTGCCACATGATGGGATGAGCTCCCATCACTAGTCCCAGTTTCTGCCAACCTAGCAGTTCGAAAGCATGTAAATGCAAGTAGATAAATAGGTACCACTCCGGTGGGAACATGAACAGCATTCTGTATAATCATGCTGGCCATATGACCACAGATTAGTCTCTGACAATGCTGGCTCTTTGACTTATAATGGAAATGAGCACCACCCCTATGGTCAGACACGACTTGACAACCTTGTCAGGGAATACCTTTACTGTGCAAGCAAACATGAGAAAGCATGGCATTAAAGGTCAGTCTACAAACCAAGGGTAGTGAACTCTAACAAAGCCAGAGGCCAGTTTTCATCTGATATCCTGTTAGTTGTATATGGAGGCATAAGTCCAGCACACATGTGTAGATATATTTTTGGTGCAGTTAGCCCTCTGCATCTACAGATTCCTTATGCACAGATTCAACCATCCATGGCTTGAAAATATTAATATTACCATTTTATATGAGACAAAAAAGAAAAAAAGGAAGAGTAGAAAGCAAAAATAACTAAATTACTGACATCTTTAACTATTTACAAAACAACCTCCTTTTTAAAAATCATTCCAAGATGTAAATCACAAATAACAATACATAAAAATCTTTCATCAAATATATCATCACCACAAAATTATTGTCAATCGTGGTGATAATATATTTGAAAAAAGATGTTTTTGTGTCATTACTGGTGATCTACATATTGGGGTATTAAAAATAGTAGAGGGTAGGGGTTTTTTGTGTGGTAAATACTGATCACAGTAATTTGGTTATTTTTGCTCTCTCTTCTCTTCTCTTCTCTTCTCTTTCTTTCTTTCATTTTTTTTTTTTTTTTTGGTAGTGCTTCTTGTGGTAGCTGATGGGGCCTCATAGCTGTTCATGCATGGCTTTTTTGAGGTAACTGAAGAAGTCTGAATTCTCATCTTCTCTCACACAATGGCTACTCCCTCCCCACAACATACCTTTTTCCTGTGCCTCCTCCCACAGCTAAGCAGTATCTAGTGGACAGTGGGATGGCTGAGAAACATCTGGCTATGTGTTTATACCCAGACGTACAACATGGAAGACATCTAGCTCCTGGAACATGATGTCATCATTGTGCAACTAACTACAGTCACATAACCAGACTCTTGCTGGCCACCCCTGTCTCCAGTGCCTATTGCACGGTGGAGGTGGGCAGCCCAAAGAGAATGGGAGTAGACAGTTTGAAGTTCTATGTGGCAGCCTTTTAAGATACATCTCCTGATACAAAATCTCACCCCTCCCACAGTGAGTAGATTACAATGGCACATTTTTGGCTAACGGTTTCAATTGTTTGTTTGAAATTTCCATATTATTATTATTATTATTATTATTATTATTAGCTGGTTTTCTTCTTGGATCTTGGGGATGTTTTCAGCTAATCTGTTGCTCCTGGAGGCTTCCAAGAACAGTAGCTAGCCTTTAGTGGTGGAACTTTTCCCCACCAGTATTGTGTCTGTGTGCATGTTTGCGTATGCACTGACTTTAGTAAAGTCTAGACAAGATTTTCTAGCTGGCCCAAACAAACATACAATGTCAAAAACAAGTGACAACTTTGCTCATGCTACCAAACAAACAATGAATATTGAAAACAGTGGTTTCCATGTAAACCTATTTTGGATCAGGGTGCCAAAATCATTGAAACGTAAGTCTGGTTTGATTGCTGTTCCATTATTTCTCCCACTTGCCTTCTTTCCCTCTGTTGGGACTTAAATGTATAGGAGCACAGCGGAATCATAAAGAACTAAAACAATCTGGGAGTGTAATCTCTCCTTTGACTACTGTAGTGGATGCAAAGTCTTGTCAGAAAGGTATGTAATTGGGAGGATGATGGTTCTTTCTTTCTTGGGAGGCTGGGACAGTAGAAGAGCTGGAAGGTCTCTTTCCAGCCCAGGTGACTGTAGCTGCTGTCAGGGCTGATATGTCTAACTGAAGCACTGGAGCTGTGACATGAGGGGTGACTCATTCAGTGATCACTTTGTGAAGAGAAACTCCAAAGGCATCCCTTGATATGGAAGGGGGAAAAGACAATCTACTGCAACATCATGTTGTGGAGTAAAAGTAAGGATCATCCCCTTGTCCACACCCTAGAGTGTTACTTCTGCAATCTTGACCACACCGTACAAGCCACGGAGCAGGTGTTGTGTGTAAAAGAGCTTGCAAGGCAAATATCTCAACAATGACTCACGGAATCAAATCAGCTTATGCACTGCAGGGCAAAAGAGAAATAAAATCCCCCATGAATAATGGTCAGTCTGAGCCTGGGAGGGAAATTCCGTCTTGAGTTCAGATATAGAAATCAGGGAAGCTCACGTCCTGTATCACTATCTCCACACCACATACTTCCCTGTCACGTATATTGGCAGTTCCAGCTTAAAGGGAGAAGACACCCGAAATGATGGCTGGGAGCCTAGATGGTATGTGTGGAGTGTAGTAGCTCCAAATGTGTTGCTCCATGCAAGCTTCCCTCCACAACATCCAAACCTCATGGGGCAGCAGCAACAGCCAAATGTGTTGCTCCATGGAGGGAGAAGGAGGGAAGAACTGGGCAGCAAGGACAGCTTTTCAACCCCCTCTAGTTAATTGGAGAGAAAGGCAGAAGAACAACACTGTCAGCATTCACCTGCCTCTTTGGGGAGAATTGGAAGGGGATGAGAAGCTGTCCTGCTGCCTAGTCTCCTCACCACCACCACCACCCCTTGCAGGTGACTACATTCCTGCCTTTGAAACATAAATAAATAACTAAATGCCTTGGAGGAAGGTAGTGTGAAAATTAGAGGAAAAAACATGAACAATTTAAGGTATGCAGATGACACCATACTTCCAGCAGAAAATAGAAAAAGGCTTGCAACAATTACTGGGAAAAGTAAAAGAAGAAAGTGCAAAGGCAGGTTTACAGTTGAAAATTAAAACAAAAAAGAATGACAACAGATGGCTTACATAACTTTAAAGTGTATGATGAAGACATTGAAACAGGTCCACAACACACTGGAGAAATAATCCAGTTTGAGATTATTGTAGTTTATTGTGGCACCAGAGCTGTCTGACAGAGAAGGCTAAAAGTCTCACAAAACTACAAATCCCAGAATTCCATAGCATTGAGCTATGAAGGAACTAGACAAGATCCTAAAGTGTTAAGATACATAATTGAATATTAAAGTTAGGATTGCCCATGCCATCGTATTTCCAGTTTCTATATACGATTGTGAAAGCTGGACAGTGAAGAAAGTGAATAGGAAGAAAATCTCACATCATAGACATGGTGCTGGATAAGAGTTCAGTGAATACAGTGGGTGGCTAAAAAGATAAATGGGTCCTAGAGCAAATCAGGCCTGAACTCTTCCTAGTAGCCAAGATGACTAAACTTTTAGAGACTGTGGTGTGCTGACCATATCACAAGAAGATATGGCTCACTAAAAAAGACAATAATGCTTGGTAAAGCAGAAGGCTGCATTAGAGATAGACTCAATCAAGGAAGCCACAGTCCAGTGTCTGCAAGACCTGAGCAGGACTGTTGATGAAAGGGTAACTTGGAGGCCTCTTATTCATCAAATTTGACTTGATGGCAGTTAACAATACCCCCTCCCCCCCCAAAAAGATAACAAGAACCAGAGGAATTATCTGGATAAGCATTCTAACGCCTGCCCCCCCTCCAATTACAAATCCCAGAATTCCATAGGATATTTCTATGGCAGTTAAAATGAAATCACTCCACTATAATTGACTAGTGTGGAAGACTAGAGGGTGGCTCAAAGTTTCCATGTGATGCTGGTGGATGGGCCTTTGGGACCTCCCCATTGCTTTCCAGGCAATGAACATGCTCCAACTCTACAACACACTCAACATGGGGAAGTAAAAGACATTCTGAGAAAAGTCTCCTTCCTTCCTTACCAGGCTTCTCCTGGAGTCACATATACACTTGCAAACAATAGCATCCTTCCCCTTCACACAGTTGAAAACTGCTGGTTCATAGTAGAAATTTGAAATATGTATGTTTTTAAGCATCCCTGACATACAGAAATCTTTCTTATATGAATTTTGTGTTTTGCCCCTGAACATTTCAAAGGAGCATCAAACAACTGAAGGGATGTCATGGGTCAGCTAGTCAAGCACCTTGTCGGCACAGGATTCCACATCTAAAGCACCCCAACTCTTTTTAAAAAACATCTCATGAAGGAAAGTCTACCACTTTCCAAGGTAGTCCATTCCACTGTTCAGCGACCCTTGCCACTAGGACATTCTTCTTCCTAATGTTCAATTGCCATTTCCTTTCTTGTAATTTCAATTCACTGATTTGGGTCCTATGCTCAGGAATAAGCTCAGTCCATCTTCTGCATGAGATCCCTTCTGATACTGATTTTGCTTCTGTATGCCTGTAGATACATAATTTTACTACCTGGCTGCATAAAAACTGGCTTGGGTAGATTTTCTTCCCCTTTTAAACTGTCCAGATTTGTTTTCTTTTAGCTTAGCCTTGAGAGAAGCCAGAGTGCAAGTTCAAATATGCACATCACATCAGTTTCAGCGCCTAGCATGTATGGTCATCACCATGATAGGCTCCCCATATCTCCTTTTAACCACCTGAATCTAGTGTGTATGGGGACAGGGGATTTTGAACATGATTTCCAAAGTCTCTAGAAGGAAGAGGGCCTGTTGATGATATGTTCACAACAGAAGGATGAATCTGTCAATTACAGTTTCTCTCAGTGTCTTGGTTTTATTTTCAGTCTCAAGATTTGTCATCGTATTTTGGTATTAGTTTGCAATTGTGTCCACATGTAATATGTAATATGTTTGCATCGTCTTAATATTTGCATTGTCATACTTTGTTTACTGTACACATTTTTTTTACAAGCAACATTCCCTTCTACAATGCATTTTTCTGTTATTTCATGCATATACTGGTAGGCCTATCCAGATGATTGTAAATTTTAAATGGTGATTTTTAAAATGTGGATTGTTCTAATATGTATAAGTCTTTCTTGTTCTTTTTAATTGATGTATGTTTTTAATTGCTGTAGTGTATTTGTTGGTCTGTTGTTGGTTCCCACCTCAATCCATGGGAAGAAGGGGGTAATAATAATAATTATAATACCAGGTTTGGGATGTCTGCATATTTTTCCCTACTATACTTACGGTTTCATAATTTAGAGAAGTGCTAATAATAAAGAACACCTTTATTCCGATTCCTGTTTTGGTGTGGGAAGTGTGAGTGAAATCTCCCCTTCTTCTGTAGTGTTTGCCAAGGTCTGACAACAGCCATTTGTTCAATAGAGCCACCCTAACATATTTTAATCCCTTGATTCATAAACATGAGAGAAAACCATGCATCAATGTGCCATAGGTATTATATAAAATGGTGGGGGAGTTTAGTTTCCCTTAAGATCCAAGACCTTTACTTCATTAGTCAAAAGTTCCAGTTCATTCTGTGCTGTCTCTATTGTTATATTGCTATCATGAGCTGGTTAACAATTTTGCAGTTTGTTAAACATTTTTTTTTAAAAAAGACAACGTATGTATTCATAGGAACACACTCACACACAAACAAATACAGTCCATGGTCACTTAACACCTAAAATGCCTAGCTTGGTTGTTAAGGAGGGGGGTTGTCTTACAATCTGGTTTGCCAAGTTGTCCTGGCTTGAATTCAAAAGCAGAATGTGCTTCCTTAATTCCACTCCCATTCTCCTCAGCTACAAAATAGATTAGATAGACAGACGGATAGATAGATAGATAGATAGATAGATAGATAGATAGAATAAGCACCTCTTTCCCGTAGTATGTTATCTCAGTGGCCCAGTGGTCATGTTGACTGAGGGATTTGACAAAGCTGTTGTTCAAACCAAGTAATTTTTATTAGGCTCTGGCTTCTCTTTCAGGAAATCTTGATCTTTCTTTCTTTCTTCTTTCTTTCTTTCTTTCTTTCTTTCTTTTTTTCAATGCTGGCCATAGACTATAGGGCTGTACAGGCAGCCCCTAAGAGGTGGTTGGACGCTGCTCCTTTCCTAGCTAGATTGGGGCTATGGCAACCCTTATGCCACTGCCCTGATCTGTGCTTTTTGCACCATGGAAAAGGCACCATAGCTGTTGATGTCATAGCTTTTTGGCACTCCTTTGGTACAGCACATGTACATGCTACACTAAGGGAGCCCCATGATGCCTCCCACCATGTAGTGGGGTGTGCGGTGTCACGCCAGCATGGGGGCAGAGAAAGGGCATGTCCCCACTCCTCCCCAATGCCGGCGTTTATCACCCATCTGGACAGCCTCTAAAATAATAAAGTTTGATTGATGGATTGATTCAGGGAATTGGAAGTGGAAGAGACTTGATCCCCTTCCTCAAAGGAAAGGCCCTGTGTTTCAGCAAAGTTTTACCTAAAGTGAAACACTTAGGCTAATTTGAAGACTACTGATCACGAGAAACATCTGCAAATGTTCAAGAGGAGTGTGATTGAAGGAAAGCGGAGGTTTGTAAGACTAGCAAAATGAGATGGGGAGAGGGAGGCATTTTCTTCAATAGCCTATGAAATGTTTAACATGCTTAGGTGGAAAATGGCTGAAACCCCTCAAAAAGGCACCAAATGGCTCATGCAAATAAGCCAGGATACCTGCTGCAAGAACTAAACAGCTCCCCTCCCATCACCCCCCGTTTGAAATTTATTTATTTGTGGCATTTTCATCCTGACTTTCTTCAGTGAGCTCTAGGTGGTATACCTGGATCTCCTTTCCAGGGGTGGTAGCTATGAGGTGGGGCATTGCCTCCCCATAAGAATTCTTTCCCCAATGAAGCTTTCCTTCATTTTCCAAATTTCTAGCATTGAATAGAGTGATACCTAGAATCTGTCTGTCTGTCTGTTAGCATATCCTTAGTAACTTTGCCTGCTCCTTTTCTTCAGACACGTGAAATGTACTTTGAAATGCTCAACTGCAATTTTAAGCTACTGCAATGCCAAAAATTTGGGAACTGAAGGAAAATTTCATTGGTGGGGCAGAATTCTTTTTCAGAGGAGCAATGACCTCATTTCCCTCTCCCATAGCTACACCCCTGTCTTCTTTCCCCGTTGTCTTCTCAATAACCCTATGATGTAGGTTAGGATGATACATAGTGACTGGAATCAAGATCATTCAGCAAGTTTTATTACATAGCGGAGAAGTGAATTTAAATTTTCCAAGTTTGACAGTCGAACCCCTATGTTACTCTAGCTCTTGATTAGACTCTTACCTTTCTGCACCATCATCTTCAGCTTAAACTTTATCTCCTTCCAATCATCCTTACTTGCCTCCTTTAGTCCTTCTCTCATTCAGTTGAAGCTGCCTCTCAAAGCTCTGTTTTCTGTTGCCATGTTCCTCCTTTTTTCCCCTGTTAAGCAGTCCACAATCTGCCTCTGTACTTCTCAAGGTCTCTGCTTAGGATTTCATCACACCAGACTGCTGTCCTGCCACAATCACAGTAGTTTAAGAATGGAAGGATACTGGTTTGGCATCATTTCTTATCACACTTTCCCCCATGATAGTCCTTTGGCAATCCTTCCAGGGACAAGTGATCATGATTGTCAATCACCTTCTGTGTGAATGTGGGAGATAGTTGGCAGCCATAATCAGTGCAAGGGGAAGCAGGGAGAGAAACAGAATCACAGCCACTCACACATGACTGCCTGAAAAATGGAACTGCAGAGGAAGGAACCTAGCGCACAAAGCAGTAATGGAACAACAGCAAGACAGGGAGGCTATTGACAGGTTTGTTGACCATCAGTCAAAAGATGCACTACAGTAAACAAATGGAATGCAAGGCAGCAGTAGAATGGACATGACATCAAGTGATACATACTGGCCGAAGACCCTCTTATCCTGTCAAAATTCTACTTTTTAGTCTTTTGTGATAAAACCTTTACTGGACAAAATGTAATAGAACAAACAGTCTGTAACATGCTCTGTAGCTCAAAGCATCACCTTCTCTGTATGATGGATGCCTGAGGCTTAGAAACATTATTTTCTTTGTTACATTTATTTGTCTCCATTTGTTAAGGCCTTCATTTTGCCATATGCTTTGCTGAAAGTGAAAGCTATGATTCTCAAAAATTAGTGGGTGTTTTTATTTGGTTGTATGCGGGTTTTCTGACTTATAGAAACATAATACACAAATCATAGGTTATTTGGAGGAATATGATCTTCTCAATTCTCACTTTCAACTTGCTCTTCATTAAACTATCATTGGTGGGGAGACATTTTCTCAATTGAAGTCAAATGTGATGGTGTGTTTTGTGTTGTGCACTTCCTTAGCAATTGTCTACTGACACAATTGAATCTGAGGGGGTAGAGGGAGGTAATGTGGAAAAGGCAAAGTGGAAAGCCAGGCTCAAGGTGTACCAGCTCTAGGATGGGACTGATATTACCTGCCTGGAAGATACATAAAAATCTTGTTGCTATTTCTACCTAAGGCCTGCCGGAGCTGCTTAAAATAGGCACCTGCTTTTCAGCGTCAGAGTCTTGCACAATAAAACATGATGTCTAAGTGATTATAAATGCTTAATTCCATAGCAATATTATGCATATTTGTGTGATATATGTTTGACTTGTTTGACAGTCTGTGGCTTGCATGTCTTATCCACTTGTCTCTGCCATCTGTCTGTTCTCTGTTTGTTTCTCCAGTGACAAATTAGTGGTCTGGGCCATGTTGGATCCACCCTCTGAGTTACAGGGATCACAGGACTAATACCATCCCAGAACAATGGCATTTTTCCCTTTGTTCAAAGCTGGAGGATATGAAAACGAGAATAATGATCCTAGATGTATTTTGTTCACTTCTATGCTGGGGGGGGGGGGATATAAATATTTGTCAACTTGTCTGTCTGTCTGTCCCACCTTTATCCCAATATGAGACCCAATGCACCTTACAGTATGGTCCATTGTGGTTGTTCGTCTCATCTATAGTGCAGTAGTGAGTGTTTGTGTTTCTGCTGGATGTCTCTCTTTTTTCATTTTCTGCAGTTATTTCTTTCCTGAAAATGACTCAAGGGAATGACTAAATATTGTCAGGGTTCTTCTCTGGCTATATGTGGCCTTTTCCTTTGCTAAGCCCCAACAGAGATATAAGGTATAATGACAATAGGCCAACATCTCATTCAAGGCTGGTGAAATGTGAAGCTGTGATTGGTACCTAGCATGACATCAGTGTGACAGACCTCTCCCTATACACCCCATGGCAAATCAGTACCTGTTTCTGTCGATGAGAACAGGGAAACTGCACCTAGAAAAACCCAACAGCCACTGCTCACCTGGGGAAAGCTGTTGTGCAAGGAGGTGCCAGATACCTCCTTGCACAATGCTGAAAAAGTACTCATGCTAAGGTAAGCCCATATATACTAGCATATGTCACCAAGAAGATCTTGCCGTTGTGTTCTTCCCCAGCACATTATGAAGAACAGCTCCAGTGTGCTGTTGAGCTGGGGGAGCAAGGGAGAGAGAGAAGGCAGCTGTGCTCCCCTCTGCCGCTTTATGTTTTTGCTCACCCTTCCTTGAATTTCAAGCCAAATGCTCTTTTGACCCCTTCACCTCACCCCAACCTTCGTTTGTGTGTTCCCCATTTTGGAAGGTGATGTGAGGAGACTCATGAAATCTTCAGATCACCCTGGTTACCTATGTCCTCTGCATATTCCCATTCTTCATTGTCCTGCATAGGGCTAGCCCTCAAAGTGGAAGAGAGCTGAGGTCTATGAAACAGCATTCTTTCCTATTAGGCACTTTCACTACAGAAAAAGCAGGAAGCAAACGCTTCTGATTTTAATCTCTTTGTGTCCCTCTGTGTTGTTTGTATGATATGCCAATTTATATAATAGTAATAATTATCTCTGCATATCAGGAACTTAATATTGCAGATCGGATTCCGGATATTCTTGGTTCTAATTATATATTAGAACCCTTCAAAATTCATAAGAATGGCTTTGCTTCCTGCACTCCCAATCCACCCAAAGCTAACTAACTGAAAGAGTTATAAAACAGAAATTCTGAAATTAGTTCCAGGGTGGAGATGGGGTTGGAAATGGTCCAAGAGATGAATTCCAATTTAAGAAAGGTCTTGAGAGCTTATGCACAATGTAAGGTCAGAATTACATCTCTATAGCATTTGAAATTGTAAATCAGTGTTCTCTTTTGTTCTCATTTATTGTTGTTGTTATTCCTAATCCCTGGAATCCTGTTGGCTAGTCTCAACTAGAGTAGGCCTGTTCAGTGAATTGTTTAATGGTAAGTCAACATGTTGATAAATCTCATTGATTCAGTGGGTCTACTTTAGATAGGACTAGCAACAGAATTTAGGTTATTATT
The DNA here is from genome assembly GCA_034509955.1 of Urosaurus nigricauda. Classification (NCBI taxonomy): domain Eukaryota; kingdom Metazoa; phylum Chordata; class Lepidosauria; order Squamata; family Phrynosomatidae; genus Urosaurus; species Urosaurus nigricauda. The sequence goes on from JAOEGL010000002.1 coordinate 163,860,959, forward strand.
ATTATTGTTGTTGTTGTTGTTGTTGTTGCTGCTGCTGCTATTACTCTCTTTATTCAGTTCCCCTTGTGGCATGTTGTGTAAGTGGCCACCATGTGCTGATTTCACATGCAGCTAGGAAGTCTGACTGGCACATGCTGTAACATTCTGGCTTTGTGTATCTTGAGGACTAGATGCATGGGAAGTGCACATGTTGCAACACTACAGTGCAACCAGCTAAGATTTCTGACATAGAAAAATGACACTTCATGTGCCAAGAAATATTAAGTGTGGTCAAGATGGCAAAAGTATTTAATGAGGAAGAACACGCAAGCTAGGAGAGTCTGTGGCAGTTTATAAAAGGCAATACTGTGTCCCTCCTCTCCTCCCATTCCATTGAGTTAACAGTGTGCAAACTACTTTTGCACTTGGAACTTGGTTTACAGCAACTGAAGATAGATGAGTGTAAAGAAGAAAACTGGGAGGAGAAGGGAGAACCTTGAAATTTTTAAAAGCAGCTGAAAAAGTGGGACATCAAAGGGTTAAGCAGGACTATACCTGCCAAATCAGGACAGATGGAAAGTATCATGTTTTCTTTGTTTGTTTCTGTTTCTTCTGTGGGCAACAGATTCTCTGAGATCTTATGGTGTCTGAACAGTTATAAAATGATAAGATATTGGTACCAAAGCAGATCCTGTCCAGGGTCCTATCCAGGAGATCTAGAAGTAAGTGAGAGAAAAACGGAGAAAGAAAATATGTAATGAATGGGGAAACAATTGGCCCCAGCTGTGGAGATGCATCCTCCTCCATATGTTAGGGCATATCTAATCACTTCTAGTATGCCATAATGTGGATGATACATGTTAACATATACACAGGCATCTGAATCTTTCATGCTGAGTCTTTTGTGGTCAGTGAAGCAATCAATGGTTTTTCATACTAAGAAATTTTGCTTTCCCATGAATAACTGGTTTGGGGTACCATATACCATGTACCATATAGTATATACAAAAAAGAATACCTTCCTCAGGTTTCATGGCATATGAGGTGCCTTTCTGGACTACAATAATGTTTTCCTAAACCAGTGAACTCTAGTATCCAAAAATCTGAGTTCTTGTCCTGGTCATAGTCAGAAATGTACCCCACATTATCCCAGCCTTCCCATCTCTTATTTCCTTTTTATCTTTTGTTAATCTTCTTCTCAAACTTGTCTCATTGAAAATAAGACTAGAACCTCAGTCTTTTTGCATAGGCTCATGGCTGTAATAACCAAATCAAACCAAACCAAACAAAAACAGCCCCACTTAATAATTTGGATGTTACTGTTGCTCCTAAATAGTGGATCAATCCAATGGATGATTTGAAAAACAGATATGGGCAATTTTGAAATACTGAACTTTAAGTTATTCTCTTTTCTTTCTATTACTGTTTATTGTTGTTATTATTATAGATCAGTGGTTCTTAACCTGTGGTCCGCAGACCCCCCCCCCCGGAGCCCACAATGTCCTCAGAGGGTCCACAAAGGCCAACTTTCCTCATCTCACCTCCCAAGGTCTGTTGGGCTCAATCCCATGCTGAAAACTGAGAGTGAAAGAGAGAGGTAGGAGGAAGAGGAGGAGAAGAGAGTACTTCATCCCTCCTGCTAGGCCAAACAGCAAGATCACAGCTCTTTGTAGTCTGCTGCAACAAAAGACATTTAAAGTGGGTCCATGGTCAAGAAAAGGCTAAGAACCACTGATATCAAAGGATCAACGGTGGGCAAGATGTGCCCCTCCAGATGTCGTGGGTCTAAAAGTTCCATCAGTACTAGCCAGCATAGTCAGTATTGAGGTATGATGAGAGCTGAAGGCTAACAATATCTGTAGAAAGGTAAGTCACCACTGTTGTAGGCAATCAAAACTCTTAACAAGTTGAGGAAAAATAACAATAATCCCAATGAATCATGCTTCCCTGCTTCCTATGTTTGTAACTCAATATTCCTTGGGCAAACTAGATATGACATCAACTATGGATGCTGTTAACATATGCACTTCCTTGGTGCAAAAATACATATGATGTCAACTGGGAATACTGCTAATATATGCACTTCTTTTTATGTAAACAGTAGCTGCAGGGAAGCCTATGGGACCTTCTTTTGAAATTCAAAAATCAGTTTCAGAGAGAGAGTTTTTCTCAGTACTATGTCAGGAAAAGAGTTGAATTGCCATTCTTCACCCTGCCAAAGTCTCTTTTGCCCTTCTGGCTTGGTGAATTTCCCACCCTATGTCCCCAGGCCTTCCTTTTTAGAGAGGAAATCTTCTGGTGATGTCAGTTCCCAGTTCTGTTTTTTGATTCCTGTTCTCCTGTCAGCTTTTGATACTTTTTCTGGAGATTGCCCTATCTCCCAGAGGGGAGTACATTCCTTGCCACTTACAGTGCAATGTAGTTGTGACTCTCCTACTCTCACTATTCGAGATAATTCTAATGTGGATCTAAGTGATATCTGTTTTGTGATGAAATGGGGCAGCTTATGTGGAGATGCACAACCAAACTGTGATTCCAAGTTTCTTTTCCCATTTACACAGGTTATTGGACACTAGTTTTATCCTTTGCAAAAAGAGGACCTGCAGCTTACAATGTCCAGACATGTACTATTCCTTTATCTGAGACTTCTCTAGTGTACCACCTGGAATTCCTGCCAGCTGGTCCAGCCATAGCATCTGATCCAGAGCTTGGAAGATTTACTATCTGAACTGCAACTCTCAGGATATCCTAGCCAGCATGGCCATTGGGGGATCTTAGGAACTGTAGCCCAAAATGTGGATCCTCCACACAGTCCCAACTAGAATAGACCCTTTGGATCAACTGGTGTATGATGAATCAACATTTATGGCAATCTCATCGATCTGTTCTGGTTTGCAGTACCATGAGGGCAACTCTCTCAAGCTTTCCCTCTCCCAGTCAGTTTGAATGATCAGCCATTTTGGCATTGCACTGATCATAAAATCCATTCACCTCTTCATCTAACCACAGCAGCTTTTTTCATCCTGTTTTTTCCTTCCTTATGACAGCCCATGTCTTTGGACCTGACAATCACCAATCAGCAGGCACACCCTTCCCATTGTCTTCTGTTGGATGGTTTGTGAGACTTTCAAGTTGTGTGCAGATTCCAGTGAGGTTTAAATTACCACTCTATCCTCTTGCTTATCCAGTACTAAAGGGCATAATTCATGTGATGCCAAATGACACTGCCAAACTGAACCAGCCAAGACAACAGGGCTAACTGACTGGAGTGTTACCAAGGACACGAGCCCACTGAAGGTCTCAAATGCCCCCCTCTTCCTTCTGAGTGGTCTTAAAATCATAGCATAGGAAGGGATGATGCTAGAGGAATCCAGCCCAACCCCATCCCAGTATTCAGTGTTGGATCTGCAGCACGAGATGCCCAGCAACAATCCTATAATATGAGTGAGGAATGCCTCCCCTCTCCTCTCCTTGCAACATCCAACCCAACTTCATCTACTTGTTCTTGCCAGCCAATGTACTGCACTGGCTTCCCAACCCTCTTCTTCCTTTCCATCATAGCATTAGTTGGTCACCCTAAAAGGTCCCTGGGTATTCACTGTCTTCTAGAACTGATACTGAGCATGGGTAGCAATGGCTAGTGTGCTTCCACATTCTGCAGACACCACTGGATTCATCTGAGGAGTTAGGAAGGGTGTGTTAGTGAGATACTTTCAGCCAACACTGAAGAGAGGAGAGCACTGGGACTGCCATTCTTCTTTTACTTTAGTGAGCCAACACAAGAGAGAAAGGAAAGAAGAAGAAGAAGAAGAAGAAGAAGAAGAAGAAGAAGAAGAGGAAGAAGAAGAAGAAGAAGAAGAAGAAGAAGAAGAAGAAGAAGAAGATCAAGTGTGTGTGGAGATTATAACACAGGTGACGGGACATCATTGTCCTATTCCTGTCCCGCCCATCCCATAGGAGAAGGACTTTCATACAACAGTGCGATTATCTGGACATTGTCCTGTCTGGAAAGCATAAATGAAAGTGATTGTGCAAAAGCTTTTCAAATGATGTTGCACTGATCCCGTCATTGTCCTGTTATTGAAGTGCCATTGCCCCAGCATTTTGCATTAATGGGAGTTCGTATTAATGCAATGCCACTTCAACGACAGAATAATGACAGGATCAGTGTGTTCGATATGAAAGGCTTTTGCATGATCCCCCCCCCCACCCTCCATGGACAGGATAAGGATGGGAGAGCAATCCCATATCTATCCCATCTGAGTGTGATAATCTCCTTTTCAGTATTCATTTTCCATTATTGATTTGTTTAAATTCTTCCTCCTGCAGTTCTTTTTTGTGTGCAATCTGAGGTGCTGCTGGATCACAGGAATATGGCCCCAAAGCAATGTTTTTGTGTAAAACATCCTCTCCTCTTCCTGGTTTGTACTCATGATCTTAGATATTTGATACAGTTTTTTTCTTGGTGCAAATATGGGTGTTTCTGGAGCAGGGGGATTTGGTTACAAAGGCATGATTTTGTCAGGCTATGTGGTTCCTCCTCCACCACAACTACCATCACTCTGCATTCATGTACCTGAAAAGTTCCCATGCCACACTTTCCACTTTCTGTGATATAGCTTTGTGCCTGCAAGGTATTAAAAAAACAAAACTGCCAAGCATATGATTACCTTATTGGCTGTGCCTGCCTTAAACCACAGGTTTCTGTTTCAGTGCTGTTTCTATGCTTTCCAATTAATGCTTTATATGGTTTTCAGTTCTGTCTTTTTTCATGTTTCTAGCTATATCTAGTTTACTTGTATTTCTTTTTGGGAAAAAGTGGGATTTAAAGGGATTGAGGTTTTCCAGGCCATACTGCCTTGGGTCTGAAGACCCCTCAGAGCTAGGCTTTCAAGCCTTAGGACTCTTTCAGACGTCAGAAATTGGAAGTATAATTTAATGTCAATTCGAATGCAATCATGGGTTTTATGTTATTGTGAAGTAAATCTTCGCACGCAATTTCGGGCAAGAGGGAAGCCACTCCGAATGCAATCATGGGTTTTACGTTATTGCAAATTAAAGCTTCACACGCAATTTCGGGCAGGAGGGGGTTATTTTCGGGTAATGGGAAGTAATTCCGAATGCCTTCCAAATGGAACAGGGGTTCATGTAAATTCGCTAAACTAGCGAATTTACGTGAATCCACATTGGCTCCATTTGAAGTTGGGAGAAATTCCTCCCGTGTGAAAGAGTCCTTAGAGAAAACAAATTCTGATCTCACCTTCCTTCCAATTGCAAGTTCAGTGACTGCGAACTTCCTTGACATTCATTTCACTTCTCCTCCTTTGCTCATCTAGTTGTTGTCAGTGACTTTCTGGTCTGTGAACAAGGGCCTTCTGAAAACCAGGCTGCATCTACACTGCAGAATTAATGCAGTTTGACACCGCTCTAATGGCCATGGTTCAATGTTATGGAATGCTGGAATTTGTAGTTATGTGAGATATTTAGCCTTCTCTGTCAGAAGGCTTTGGTGCCACACCAAACCACAAATCCCAGGATTTCACAGGATGGAGCCATGACAGTTAAAGTTGTATCAAGCTGTATTAATTTTGCAGTGTGGCAGCTGCCACAGAAACTGTGTCCCATGAAGAGCCAATGTGTGTATTGGAGCACAGCGCGCTCAGCAAAGGGTACTGCTACCTTGCCAAGTAGGTACCTGAGTCAAGTTACATTGGCACCTGTCCGGGGGGGGGGGGGGGAGATCCAAGAAACATCTACTCTTGCAATTAAAAATAACAGTAATCAATGAAATAGATAAGCATATACTACCCTTTCATGAGATGCCAAAATTCCATGCCAGAAGTGCTTTCCTCTCACTCTCTCACCAGCCCTGACTCTACTTGCCCAATAGCTCAGTAATACCTTCTCTACCCCAATATCCTCTGAATGCCTTAAGCTACAACTCCCATTATCCCCAGACAGCAGAGTTATTGGCTAACCTGCTTTGTCTGAAAGCAGATCTCTCTAGGCTATCAAACAGAGCAATGTCTTTCACCTCATGAACTACCTACAGTATTCTTGTTTTAAAGGCAGAGGTGTGAGCTTTGGATTCTCTGCATATAGCTTGGGGTCTTTCACTGACATGTGGCCTAGTGCTGAGCTTTGGTTGCATCCTGAGGTCAGTCTCTTACCTACTGGGGTGCAACATTTCCTATTAGAATTATTGGACCTATTGATGTAACAGGAGTTATGAAACAGTGTGTGGGGTAGATCTAGGAAAAAGAGTAATACTGTACTATAAAATGTTCCTGCTCTATGGTTGCTATCTGTTGCTTCTCTTTGTTGCCAGCTCTCACTCATCACATAGTTCAGCCAGGTATTTTCAATTTCTGTGAATGTATAACATGGGTGTTCCTTCCTGTGGCTTGCATTTTTAACAAATCTCAGTATAATCTCTTAGCAATTCATTTTTAAAAGCCATGGATATACCTGGACATACTACTGAGCAAGGGCTTAGTCTAATGCCATATAAGCCCCTCCTAATAGCAATGGTCTTTAGCTGTCCCCATGAAACAGAAGAATAGTTTTTTATGGATTAAACCTGAAGGAAATACCTTCAAATGAATTTACCATTTATTGTTTTGATGTGCATGATTCAATTGGCTGTTTACCTGGAGGTAAGGATTGGGGTTGGGGTCAGGATGGGATTGACTGCATGGCTTTGTAATTATGGCAGTTATACATTCATAACTTGCTAACAGGATTCTGACCATTATCAGAATTCTCGATTGCTTCCATGCATATAGCTTGATACTGTGCTTCTTTACTTGAAGACAAATCTCCCTGTATTTAGCTGGGTTTACTCCAAAGAAATCATGTTTGGGTTTCCAATCTCCACAGGATTCTTTAAAGCATCTTCCCTGAATCATTATATACCAACATATAGAGGCACACCTTTAAAATTCTGTTGATTAGCAGTTTGGAAGGATATAGGAGTTGTCTAAGGTCTGAGTCCAAGAACTCTACCTGAAAGCAGATAGTTGTTTCTTCCTTCGTCCCAAAATTATGTCGTGTAAAGTGCTGCATACTAGGCAGGAATTCAACAGATGCAGCTTCTTCTGTCAGTTTGTTATCGTTGTGTGCCTTCCAGTTGTTTCTGACTTAAAGTGAGCCTAAGGTGAACCTATCATGGGATTTTTCTTGGCAAGTATCTTCAGGGGAGGTTTGTCATTGCCATCCTCTGAAGCTTTGAGATTGTGATTTACCTAGGACTTTATCAGACACATTCCCCCCCCCCGCCCCCCATTATGAGCTCTGGAAGGGAACGCTCGAGGCTGTGCAAGACTGAGAAAAAGCAGATTTTATCGCACACTGAAGTGTCCTCAAAATCAAACCATTCTAGTGCACAACACCAGGCCGTTTTCATTCAGTGCTGAGGCATGTCCTTTGTCTTGAACAGAAGACTTCTGACCTGAACATTTAATGCACCTCACCACTGAATGGAAATGGCCAGGCACTGTGCACTGGAATGGGTCCATTTTGAGGACACTTTGGTGTGTGGTAAAATCCATTTTTTTCAGTCTCGTGTGGCCCCAAGCATCCCCTTCCAGTGCCCATAATGGGGGGGGGGGATTGTGTCCAATAAAGTTCCTAAAGTTTATGGCTGCCTCTCCATAAATTCCTTGTGGTCATACATTTGTCACAGGTTCAGATCCTTGGCCAGAAAAGTATAGTGTCAATCATAGCTGCTTAGGGGGTGCAGTCAATTCTAAGAATAGTCCCTGTATGCATGTACAGACACACAAAGATGCTATTTCTGTTGATTCCATGTTGTAAATTTCTGTTTTATTCTCCCAGAGGAAGGAAAAAAAAGGGGGGGAGGGTCCCTGAGAGTTCCAGAAAGTAGTGATGTGCCCTGAAGACTGTCCCAAGGTGATCACAACAGACTTGAAGCAGGACCATGGGCAGGTTCAAGGGAAAGGGTAAACCAATTTACTCTTTCTAATCACTGAAGAAGACCATTCTAGATGACCCAGGAATGTCTGTGAGAAAAACCCTGCTGAAGCTTCCATAGAATATTCCACTGGATATGTAAGTATCTGGAGCTTTTGTGACAGAGTCATTCAATGCAGTCTTTATCACACTATTGCCCAAACAGATGGCATCTACTGCAGTGGGACATTTTTTCAACTTGGGGAGTTTTGGATCTCTCTTTTCGCCAAATGAGGAATATAATTACAGTGGACCTTGGTATCTGCTGGGGTTCGGTTCCAGGATTCCCCATGGATACTAAAATGCATGGATACTCAAATCCAATTAAATACAATGAGGTAGTAAAATGGTGTCCCTTATATAAAATGGCAAAATCAAGGTTTTGCTTTTTGGAATTAAAAAAAAATTGGATGATTGACTCTGTGGATGCAGACTCTGCAGTTAGGGAGGGCCAACTTTATTACATAAATGCTGGGTCACACCTTTATCCATGGTTTATGATGGAGAATGCCTGAAACACAGAGACTCACTCACTCACTCACTCACTCACTGTCTCTCTCACACACATACAGAGGGAAAAGACAGAGAAAGAAGACAGCGTGTTCATAATGGCCAGCAAAGAAGCTAAAAAGGAATTAGTAGGTGAACACTGCTCTCCTATGAAACTTATTATGTTCAAAATTAGTGTGGTGTAGTGGTTTGAGACTTGGATTATGAATCTGGAGACCACGGTTGAAATCCCGGCTTGACCATGTAAACCTATTGGGTAAGCCTGGCCCCTCTGAACAAAACTTTCTAAGAAAAATCCATGATAGGGCCACCATAAATTGGAAATGACTTGAAGACACAAAACAACAAAAACAATTTTTATGTACAAAACATCATTTTCTGTACAGAAAATAGCAGTTTTTATTTCCTGTGTATAAAATGCTGTTTCTTGTGCAAAAAGTGCTGTGTGCACATTTGGTGCAGAATAAGTTCTGGATGGTGAAGGGCCTTTGAAAACTGCACAGTTTTGAAAGACTTTTTCTTGCAGTGGGCAGAAAATTGCCCAGATTACAGTTGTTGCTTCTTTCAGGAACAAAATTAACCAAGAATTCCATTGCTATCAGTGAATCAGTGGGAACTCAGGAAGTCAAGAATTATTTATGGTTTATTGATTCAATGGATCTACATTAGTTTGGACTAACAACTGGATTTAGGCCAATAGGATTTGTTTTTGAGGATAGGATTTCATTGTACTTAGGAGTTCAGGGAAGGGTCACCAGCAAAGCTGGAAAACAGGTCTGACCATGTGGGATCTCACCTGAGGAACTCCATCTCACCAGCTGATTACTAGGAGAGACTCATCTCTGGTTGTACAATAAGGAGAGCCTTCCCATCATAGCAACTAATTATTGGGTTGAGAAGATGTTTATTGTTCATGTCAGCAAAATCCACTCTGAAAAAAAGAGCTATGGGCTGCATCTGTATTACAGAATTAATACAGTTTGACACTGCTTTAACTGCTATGGCACAATGTTATGGAATCCCGGGATTTGTAGTTTGTCGTGGCACCAAAGCTCTCTGACAGAGAAGGCTAAATATTTCATAATACTACAAACTCCAGAATTCCATAGCATGAAGCCATGGCAGTTAAAGCAGAGTGAAATGGAATTATTTCTGCAGTGCAGATGCATCCGAAGAGGCAAACTTTTCAATACATCACCTGCCATTCAGGCTGCCATGTTTTTAATAAGAGAGGAACAAAGCGTAGCTCTGCAACAACATGAAGCACTCAGGTTCAGTTCTGTGGTCACAGATTCTCCTCCTTCTCCTATTTCACTATAGCTTGTGCCTTCACACCCATACAGAATTGCTCTGCAGCAGCTTGGTGCTGATCTCTAATGTTGGCTCATCTTATGAAAAACCTTGATTCACAAAGGTGATTCACTCTTGGTGAATGCTGGTGGTGGAAAGCTGAATCATCACAGAAAAGACACGAACATGGCTGTGTCCTGAGGCAGAGGTTGCCTGTGCTTTCAAGAGGTTTGTAACAGAGGGCATCTGGGCAGATATAGAAAAGGAGCTGCTGATATTTCCTCTTCTTGCAAAACTGTTAAAGGTGCAAAAGCCCTGTCCTCCATTGCCCTTGCATGTGCTCTTCTTGCCCAAACCTAGCACAGGAAGCCAATATTCAAGAAGATGATGGCAATACTTCTAGGGGTTTCACTATATGGAGTCTTTCAGACGTGGGAAATTGGAAGTATAATCCAAGGGCAATCCAAACGCAATCCTGGGGTTTCACGTTATTGCGAATTAATTATTCTCACGCAAATTTGGGCAAAAGGGAAGTCACTCCGAATGCAATCATGGGTTTAACGTTATTGCGAATTTAAGCTTCTCACGCGATTTCGGGCAAGGGGGGGGTTATTTTCGGGTAATGGGAAGTAATTCCGAATGCCTTCCGAACGGAGCAGGGGTTCAGGTATCCGCATACATGAATTCGCATTGGCTCCATTCGGAATTGGGAGAAATTCCTCCTGTTTGAAAGAGTCCTGTGTGATGCACAAATATGCAAAGGGTTTGCCTTAGGGTTGTCAGAAGTTGGAAATGATTTGAAGGCACACAAAAACAAAGAGGAAGGAGGCATAGCTTTGTAATGTGGTTTTACCTCCTTTCTCACACTTTCCCTTTTCTGTACAACTGTGGGCCAGCCAATGATCTTTGCAGGAGGCTCTTATTTGTTGTCTGTCAATAGTAGATATATCACCACGACCACCACACACCATTTTATCACATCAGAAAGATGGACCGGGTCAACTTGTAGTGCCATGGTAATGTCATACAGCTATTGCATTCCAATCCTAACCTCTAATTCCTATTTTGTGGACCAAGAAGGGGTGTCCTTTCTTCATCACTTTGGAATGAACCCCCACCCCATCTCAGTACATGAATTACCATGCAATTTGGTGATAAAAGGAGCTGGCCACCTCTCACTTACTCAAAGTCAAGGAGACAAAGCTGGCAACAGAGGGCACATTATCATTCCATCATATCACCCTGTGAAGGTCACAAAGAGCATTTGTTCATGTTGCCACTCAGATTTCAGCACTACCTGTATGACTGGTTTCGCTTTTGGCCACAAGCAGACACTCATGTTGCACGGGTCCATTAAGAAAAATCTTTGCACAGTGCTTTTAAATCCAAGTCTGGCTAGGATTTTTAATGCTAAAGCTTCTTCTGTTCACAGAAACAGGTGGAGTCTTGTCACACAACTGGTTCATCACTGGAAGGTTTAATTAGTCATTTTAACCTGTGTTTACCTGCTCTGGTGGTTGTAAATGATTCTACTTGCATCAAAAGTGATTTCTGGAAATTAAAAAAGGACCAGCTATCTGTTCCTTTTAGCTTCTTTTGAACTGCCACAGGCCATGGGCTACAATAATTCTGACCATCAGATAGGACATCCTTTTGTTTTTCACACAGAAGTGCTGAAGTGTGCCTTTGTGTGCAACCACACAAACACCCCATACACATATAGACCCCTGTCTATATCTACACTCATCCCTCCATATTTGCAGTTTTGATATGTATGGATTTGATTATTCATGGATTTGATTAATATCATAGAATCATAGAATCACAGAGTAGGAAGAGACCACAAGGGCCATCCAGTCCAACCCCCTGCTATGCAGGAACTCTCCATCAAAGCATCCCCGACAGATGCCCATCCTGCCTCTGCTTAAAGACCTCTAAGGAAGGAGACTCCACTACGCTCCGAGGGAGTGTGTTCCACTGTCAAACAGCCCTTACTGTCAGGAAGTTCCTCCTAATGTTGAGGTGGAATCTCTTTTCCTGGAGCTTGCATCCATTGTTCCGGGTCCTGTTCTCTGAAGCAGCAGAAAACAAGCTTGCTCCCTCCTCAATGTGACATTCCTTCAAGTATTTAAACAGGGCTATCCTATCACCTCTTAACTTTCTCTTCTCTAAGCTAAACATTCCCAGCTCTCTAAGTCGTTCCTCATAGGGCATGGTTTCCAGACCCTTCACCATTTTAGTCACCCTCCTTTGGACATGCTCCAGTTTCTCCACATCCTTTTTGAATTGTGGTGCCCAGAATTGGACACAGTATTCCAGGTGGGGCCTGACCAAAGCAGAATAGCATGGCACTATTACTTCCCTTGATCGAGACACTATACTTCTATTGATGCAGCCTAAAATTGCTTTGGCCATTTTAGCTGCTGCATCACACTGTTGACTCATGTTCAACTTGTGGTCCACTTGGACTCCTAGATCCTTTTCACATGTTGTCTCATTCAGCCAGGTATCCCCCATCCTGTATCTGTGCATTTCATTTTTCCTCCCTAAGTGCAGATCCTTACATTTCTCTGTGTTGAATTTAATTTTGTTAGCTTTGGCCCAGCTTTCTAGTCTGTTCAGGTCATTTAGAATTTTGATCCTGTCCTCTGGGGTATGTTCTCTCTAGGAATATCTAGGTCCTCCAGTGCAACTCTATGATCAACTTTAAGTAAAGGTTACACTGAAAGACCTAGAGATTCCTAGAGAGAATACTCTATAGGCATTTGTTGCTCTTCCAGTGCAGCTCTATGGTCAGTGTCTGTTGGACATTGACCACAGAGTTGCACTGGAGGACCTAGAGATTCCTAGAGAGGTGTCCTCTCAGGTAAAAACATGCATTTTTGTTATTTGTGGTTTTTCCATATTCACAGGGGTCTTGTGCCCCTAACCCTAGCGAATATGGAGTGACAAGTGTATATCTGTCATTTTTGTACATATGAATATGTTGTTGTTGTTGTTTGCCTTCAAGCTGTTTCTGACTTCTGGCAACTCTAAGTCAAGCCTATCACAGGGTTCTCTGGAGTTGGGAGTATTCGACTTGGCTGAGGTCACACCGTGGGTTTCCACGGCCAAGCGAGGAATCGAACCCTAATTTCCAGAGACATAGTCCAGTGCTCAAAGCACTATACCACGCTTGCTCTGCATAATACATAGACACAAGCATACATACACACGGCCTTTTATTGGCCAGAATCTTGTTCACGTTGCATACATACATAAGGGCCCTTAGAGAAGCACTTGGGCATTTTTATCCAATGTGGAGCATCTAGATTCAGTTTAAGTTTGCACAAGCAGAATTGCAATGTGGAAAACACATTGGGTTGCACATTCAGTGGCACAATCTCTGTAAGCCAGTACTTAAAGTAAATCCTAAAATTCTGTCTATCAAATATATCTACTCTAGTCCAGGCTAGCAGCAGGGTTTAGGTTTCACTGTCCTTCATAATTCAAGACCAACCAAGTGACAATCAGAGTTCCAGAGTTTTGTTTTCCTTATGTTAAGTAGTCTGGGGCAAAGACATAGGTTATGTTAAAAAGATAATAATTCATATGTCATAGAAGGATTGCACTGTAGGCTTATTTTTGTGTACATTCTGCAACATTGCATCTGTGAAACCACTGCGGACCTTTAAGAGCTGAAATATATGAGTGGGAGGGATGAAATTGAATTGGAACAGCAGCATGATGAGAAGGAAGATTTAATTTTTTTCCCCTCAGTGTTGCTGTCCTAATTTAATTTTTTTCCAAAGCAAAAAGGGTATTTATATCTGGCTTGCACAATGAGGTAATGGTCTTTGCTTTTGGTATAAAAACAGGATGTGTTATTATTTTAGACAAAAATATATGTCAAAAAATTAGCGATGTTTTAATATCTCTTTTCCACTTACCTTTCTTTGTGTTGTCATAAAGTAAGAAATAAAAACTGTTAGAAATGGGATTTAATAAAGGAAATCAAAATTTTGAAAATGTTTTTCAGAATACCAAAATTTCCATTTCAACTATCATTTTACAATTTGATTTTCAGAGTATTATTTAAAAATAATAATCACATAATGTTATTTTCTATAGCAATGCTAATGAAATATTACTGCAAGTTATATGCCTTGGGGCACGGAAGGAGGAAAATAATCGGCTATGAGGTGTGTTGCTTGGTCTGAAGACCTTCCCCCTATTCCCCCAGTATTTGCACAGAATGCTCTACAGGTGTGGATGTGCTGTCAGTGGAATAAGTTTGTTAGGGGGATGTTGCAGATCATCTAAGACCTGTAGGATCCTAAGCTTTGTATTTCCTGACAGTTTGTCCTCCCAATCTTCAGCAACAATCAGTCCTGGAGCTATGTAACGTGTAGCATCTTTGAAACTAAGTGATTGAAAGAGGTTGTAGCATAAGCTTTTGTAGACTTGGTCTATTTCCTCTGATGACCTCTTTTGCTCAGTTAGTCTCAAAGGTGTTACAAAATTCCCTTGCATATGGGTATCCTAGACTATAAATAAATTCTAGAAATAAAAAGAGGATGGATACAATACATATGAGGAGCTATACAAAAGAGATGAAAAATAAATCATACATGGAGTGAAGAATCATACAAAGATGAACCCTAAATTCTACAAAGTGATGTGGAAACAGAAATAAGAAAATTTGGGAACAATAAATCACCAAGGACAGATGATATTCCAGTTGAACTGCTACAATTCACACATACAGAATCAACTCTAGTGTTAACTAAAATATTCCAGCACCTATGGAAAACAAAACTCTGACCTACAGACTGGAAATATTAAATATTAAATATACACCCCAATGCACAAAAAAGGAGACACAAAAGATTGCAGCAACTATAGCATTAATTTCCCACACAAGCAAAATTATGCTTAAAATTCTGAAACACAGATTCCAGTCATATATGGAGAGAAAAAAGTCCAGAAGTTCAAGTGGGGTTCAGGCAAGGCAGTAGCATTAGGGACCACATTACAAACATATGATGGCTAATGGAGCACACCAAGGAATTCCAGAAGAAAATCAGCATGTCCTCTATAGACAATAGCAAAGCCTTTGTCTGCATAGATCACAAAAAGATGTCTCATTTGGAGATATCTCATCCAAATGGTTGCCATGAATCGAGGTTGACAACAACAACAATTCCAAACAAACATGACTGTGTCTCTGAATTCAGTCCAGGAGTTCCATAGGAGATGGAGATGGAAGGTGACCCATCTCTGTATCACACCAATGAATGTCTTCAACAATGATTCTAAATATAACTGTTCTATGCCATCCTCCCCCTTCCCCCAGTTATCCTACTCAATGGGAGAAAGATTTGTAGGAATCATGGTGGGTTCAAGACTTTTGGTTGACTCAAGCTCTGGAGAAGATGGCATCTCTGTTGCACAGCACAGCATAGCATGGTATCATATATCACAAAGCAAGTCCTACCCCCAATTTTCTCCAGTACTTGCCGGGAAATAGGCTAGTTAGGTTAAGGGTTGTTAAGGGATCCTGTGACATACCATGTTGCATAGTCAGCTCTGTCCCCTAGTACTGGAAGAGTAGTTGGGAGGTTGAAGAGGAATGGCTGGGAGCATGCCACCAGAGCTGTCCCTCTGGCATCTGTCACATGATGCCATTGTCTAACTCTGCCTAATGGTAGGGCCAGTCCTTATAGAAAGTGAATGTCCCAACAGAGATCATCCTGTAGGGACACTCACATGGCTTCTCCCACCCACCTTCAGCAATTCTGGAGAAACAGTTGCAGTGTTAAAGTGAAATTGACCTGGAAGTCCTTTGAGAGGTCCACACAGCAGAATGTGGGGGGGGGGGGGCAGCAGTCAATGTGATAGAAGAAGAATCAAGTGAGTAAATAATTCACAAAAGGAAGACTGAATGCTGTTACCAATTGTGTCAGAAGAACACACCATCACACTTTGTAATACAACAGAGCTTCACTGGTTTATGAGGGAAAGCTTTCACTGTTAGTGCTACTGGAAGCAGTTTGTGGGGCAAGGGGTAGTGGTAGTAACTATGTAGTAACCATGGTGGTAGTGACTATGCAGGAATGCAGTATCTTGGAAGAAACATAACCTGGATTTTCACCAATTAATGAGTGTA
This sequence comes from Urosaurus nigricauda, assembly GCA_034509955.1. Taxonomy (NCBI): domain Eukaryota; kingdom Metazoa; phylum Chordata; class Lepidosauria; order Squamata; family Phrynosomatidae; genus Urosaurus; species Urosaurus nigricauda. Next base: position 163,876,857 of record JAOEGL010000002.1, read on the forward strand.
CAAAAGGTACCACTAGTAAAGAACATAGAAATACTGTATCTTCAGGTAACTCAGTTTAATGCATTCCAGCTTCAATTTTATTTGACAAGTACTGTACTGATACACTCCAACATTTTTATTACTGTCAGAAGTTGAACTTTGCATTTCAGTAGCCAGGGAGGGCTGGATGCAGATGACCCATAAGATTTCTTTAAAACGAAAAATATGATAGGATTAAGACAATAATATGAAAAGTGCATAAAAGTATCAGAGTACAGATTACATTTGTTTAAAAGAGGCTACCTTAAAGATACAAGCAGGTCACTTTTGTCTATATGCTATTACAGACATGCCTGCCCAGGTTAAAAATATGCATTCCCATACCCCATAATTCTGAAAATTTCTCCAAAGCAACAGAGCTATCTATTGCATACTACAGAAACAATTCTTATTACTGATGGTCATTTGTACAAGATTAGAAATCTTAGGCCTGACAGTTATGCCATTCAATGTATGCATACAGGTAGATTTTAAAAGTAACCTGCAGCTAGGCAAAGGAGGCTAAGTGTATTGCCTAGCCAAGGCAAGTAATTCCTTTTCTGTCTCTACAAAAATATGCCACACCACCACTTGAGTTCATCAGCAAAGGCTTAAGACAGCCAAGGAGACAACTTTGTGATGCAGGAAACTGAATTATATACAGACACGATTTTCAAACATGAAGTGTGACTTTGATTAGTAAATATCAGCTTATCCCATTTATGGTTTAGCCATACAGGCTGCTTGTGCATCAGTAGGCTATAGCTTAACAACATACATTTGAAGAAAAAGGAACACAAATACAAAAAGAGACCCACTGTGTTCAGAGTGGGGATGCAAAATTTCTTCCCTTAAGTCTGAGAGTCTAGCAATGCAATCCTACATAAGTTTATTGAAGCCCCATTTTGTTCCATGATGTTTAGTTCCTAGCATTTATTTTGGGGTGACTAAAGTGTAACTTATTTCTTTAGAGGACATAGGGTAAAATGTTTGTGCTTATTGGATTTTCATTTATTCTGGATGATAATATTAGATCTCCTAAAGTTGTGCTTGTTCTTTTCTTAAGGAAAATGCTCAGTGTTTGCTTTACACAGACAGCATTTGTGATTATGACTCTATGATCATTTTCCCTATGGGCAGAACTAGAGAAATTCAGGGGAAATTTAAGTAACAGGACAGTGAACCCAGAAAAGAAAAATGTTCGCTAGAATTATTCACAGGGATGCTGCTCTGTGATCTATAAACTGAAAGTTTCAAGCTCTGAAGAAGGGTGGAATGTTTCTGAACTAAAGGCCAATCTTTTACAACTTGCGCTAAAAGTGAGGCTCCAAGGGTGCTCATCACAAATAGACAAGCTCTTGCCAAGCTTGACATGTACTAGGTTTTTGCAGCACATATGAATGCATGTTTGACTTAGGGTTAAAAGGCCATGAAACATGGCATTGGCCATTGGTATTGGTCTAGACTTTCTCCATCACGCCCCGAGGCAGGGTCTGTGGGGAATGCAGCTCCATTGATTGCCTCCGGCGGACTTCCCGATCCTCCCAGTCTTCCTCTGGTTCGTAGCCTTTGAAGATGGCCAACCTCTCTGAGAGGGTCTTTGAATGGGGGAAGAGAACATAGTTGTAGAGCAAGGAAGCCACCACTGCTCCAGCCATTGGACCCAGCCAGAAAATCTGAGGGAGGAAAACAGAAAGTGTGAGAGAGCCTTTTCACACCACACAAGTAGAGCTCTTTGATTCCACTTTAACTATCAAGGCAACTGCCTATAAAATCCTTGGATTTGCAGTTTAGGGAAAGGGCTTTAGAATCCTCAGTCAGAAGGCTCCTCTGGCACCATTGTTGTTTGCCTTCAAGTCATTTCCTACTCATGGCATCTGTACGGCAAACCTATCACAGGGTTTTCTTAGCAAGATTTGTTCACAGGGGTTTGCCATCCTTTGAGGCTGAGAGTGTGATTTGCTCAAGGTCACTCAATGGGTTTCTATGTTTGAGCAGGGCTTCGAACCTTGGCCTCCCAGATTCTTCGTCCAATGCTGAAATCACTTCCCATAATTCCATAGGATGCAGCCATGGCAGTTAAAGTGGAAGCATAGCACTATAATTGTGCAATGTGAAAAGGGCCCAGGCTGCTGACAAACCAGGATGGATATTCTTGGGATGGCGCATATTGAAAAGGTAGGTATTTTGGGGATTTTTTTTTTTTTTTTTTTTTTTGCAAACATAATAGATTTTTCAACTTCATAATTCTGTCACATTTCAGTCATGATGAGGGACAGAGATAAAAATTTATCAATAGAATGCAGCTAATGTAGGGGTGGGAAGGAAAAGGAGATTATGAGTGCAATAGCCAAATTCAAGCTTACTGACAGCTGTTTTATTATTACAAACCATGGAGGGCAATTAAATATCTCTCCTAAGATGACTGGAAGTTGACCCACAATTCAAGACACTGAGGAACTCGTGGATATCTGCCAAAGATATTTCACTCCCTCCATTCTTTTACCATCTTGAATACAACTGTTAAGTCATCTCTAAACACACAAAATGGAAAAACAAAAAATAGTGATGTCTAGGGAGAAACTGCCCTGAAGCTGAATCAGACCAGAATCCAAAGAGTTTATACAGCTTTAACTGGAACTCAAATAGATTTTTTTTTAATTCACTGCCAAGTCACGGAGAGTAAATTATTTAAGCTGCTTTCTTGCAACCCAGCCCAGCTAGGCAGACAATAATGGTGGCTGGTTCATCACTCCTGTTGGTGCCAGTTGCTACACCTCTCTTCCATTTAGCAGTTCTCACCTTTGTGTAATAACATACTGGTTATTCCACTAATCAATGAAATGTCAAACAGGTCTCTTGATTCTAGCAACACAGTCAACAATGTTGCATGGTTGGAGGTGTTCATTTGTGCTGGTCTGTGTTCACCCAGAGAAGTTCCCAAATGCTATCTCTTGTTTTGTATTTACTTTGGATTTGAAGGCTGTCTTTTCCTTAAAAAAGAGTTTCTGTATGTTGCTAAAGTTGATATTTTTTACCATCCATTTCTCTGGACTATTACCAGTACAATCCTTTACATCACTACCCAGGTGTAAGTCTTATTAAACTTGGGGCTTCTTTCCAGATAAGTGGACATAGGGTTGTAGCCTGCAATTATCTCTCTCCAAGTGGAAATGGACAAATCTTGGCTGGACTGCACAGACACATAAATAAAATGCACAGGCATGAACACACCTTTTTGGACTACATGTCTGCAGCATGAGGCCCTCTGGTGATTTTTGATCCTTTCCTATTTATTTTGGCCAGCCCCAGAGGTGGGCACATGAAAGGTTTTATGAAGGAGAGGGAGGAATGACAAAAGCAGCACTCCTTTGATATTCTCTGAGCATCCAACTTGGCACTGTGCTCAGTTTGGGTAGTTGTAGATCCCTTTCTAGAGAACAGCTCTTTTCCTAAAGGCATCCTCTCTTTGAAAGGCTGTCCTGTACTAATCTGGTTTAAGGATAAAGTAATACCCACCCACCCACCCTAAAAAATGACAGCATAAGCCCTGAAGATATCCATCTGTTATCACCACTTGGGCAACCAACTGAGTTAGCACCTGAGTTGCAGCCTTGTCTACTGTGGTGAGATGTACAATATTTCTATTTAAATTATAGTCATTATTTTTCAACTGTGCATATATATATATGCACAGGCCTTAGAGGGTTTAATGGTAGGCAGCGCCGGTGACTCTGTCGAAGCTTTGGTGAATACCTGGAGCACCGACCCTCCCAAGGCTCTCGACGCAATTGCTCCCAAGCGTCCTCTCCAACCCGCTCCAAATCGCAAACCCTGGTTCTCAGAGGAACTCAGGGAGATGAGGCGGGTCGGACAACGACTAGAGCTCAAATGGCGGAAAACTCGACTCTTCTCCGACAGAACTCGCCATAGGCAGCATCTTCGTGCCTATCGGGAGGCTTTGCATGCAGCGCGGAGATCCTTCTGTTCTGCACGCATTGCATCTGCAGAGTCCCGCTCAGCAGAGGTGTTTAGGGTTGTGGGGGAGCTGACGCGGGTTCCCCCTGCGCCAAATCCCCTACTGGACCCAACAACAGCCTGCTGTGATGAGTTTAACACCTTCTTTGCAGACAAAATCTCTCGGATAAGGGCCGACTTGAACATCAATGTTTTGTCAGAGCCCATAGGTGAGGTGTCCAATAACTCCATTGCTGTTTCTTAACTGGATGAATTTCAACCTGCAAGTACCGAGGACGTGGACAAGCTCCTTGGAAGTTTGAGAAAGACGACTTGCCCTCTCGATCCTTGTCCATCTTGGCTGGTCAGCCAGGGAGGGGATGCAGTGAGAACATTCCTTCGGGATGTGATCAATGCGTCCCTCAGGGAGGGTTCTCTACCATCTTGTCTAAAGGAGGCGGCCGTTAGACCTCTTCTGAAGAAACCCTCCCTTGATCCCCTGGACAAAAACAACTACAGGCCAGTTTCCTTGCTCCCATTTTTAAGCAAGGTCATCGAGAGAGCAGTCGCCTCCCAACTCCAAGCTGTCTTGGATGAAACCATTATCTGAATCCATTTCAAATGGGCTTCAGGACAGGACATGGAGTTGAGACTGCCATGGTCGCTCTGGCCGACGACCTCCGCCTGAGCGTCGACAGGGGTAGTGTGACCCTGCTGGTGCTCTTGGATCTCTCAGCGGCCTTTGACATGGTAGATCATTCCATCCTTTTGGGTCGACTGAGAGAGTTGGGGATTGGAGGCACCGCGCTCCGGTGGTTCCGGTCCTTTCTCTCTGGGAGATCCCAAAGGGTGAGGCTCGGGGACAGTTGTTCTTCTAAGATAGAGCTTAATTGTGGTATCCCTCAAGGTGCCATCCTGTCCCCGATGCTGTTTAACACCTACATGAAGCCACTGGGTGAGATCATTCGGAGGCATGGAGCTCAGTATCTTCAGTATGCTGATGACACTCAGATTTATCTCTCTGTGACAAGATCGTCGGCCCAGACTTCAGATGGCGTCTCTACTCTCAATGACTGTCTTGCGGCAGTAATGGATTGGATGAGGGAAAACAGGTTGAAGCTCAATCCGGACAAAACGGAGGTACTAACTGTCACAAGACCGAAGCCAGGATTGGGAATACACCTCCCGGTTCTAGATGGGGTCACACTCTCCTCAAAGGACCCTCTTCGCAGTCTGGGGGTACTTCTCGATTCATCGCTTCACATGACCAGTCAGGTGAATGTGGCGGTCAGGAGTGCCTGTTATCAGCTTCGGCTGATCTGCCAGCTGCGCCCTTTCCTGGAGCCAAAGGACCTGGAGTCAGTGGTACACGCTTTGGTAACTTCACGATTGGACTTCTGTAATGCACTCTACATGGGGCTACCCTTGTGCCTAACTAGGAAACTTCAATTAGTTCAGAATATGGCAGCCAGGCTTGTCACGGGAACATCGAGGAGAGAGCACATAACACCGGTGCTCAGATCTCTCCACTGGCTGCCGATTAGTTTCTGAGTGCAGTACAAGGTGTTGGTTTTAACCTTTAAAGCCCTAAATGGCTTGGGTCCATCTTATCTGAGGGACCGCCTCCTCCCATATGACCCCCCCCCCCCGCACACTCCGGTCTTCTGGGAGGAACCTGTTGCAGCCTATGAAGACTAGGCTGACGCAGACCTCCCAGAGGGCCTTTTCAGCTGTCGCTCCCAGGCTATGGAATGACCTGCCGGACGAGATGCGTCTTATTACATCTTCTGATTGCTTTTAAAAAGCCTTGAAGACGCATCTCTTCCAGCAGGCCTTCCCAGAAAGCCCCTAACATCCCGGCTCTGTTTGGGTTAAGCTCTCCCATTAACATTTTAACATCTTGACCCTGATGTCTATGCAATGACTTACTGTTTTAAATTGTAATTTTTATTATGTCATTTTAATTTTTGTTAGTTTAATTCAGTTCTAAGGGGGGGGGGGGAGTTGGGTATGGATTGTGCATATTTTATCTTGTATTTTTTAATTGATGTAACCCGCACCAATTGGATACAGAGGAGCGGGCTATAAATAAAACTTTATTTATTTATTTATTTATTTACAAATGTGATTCTCTTTTGTCTTCTTTATTGATAATGTGTAAATAACCATACTCTATGTTCCAGAGCAATATACAGGTACTTTGAATATGGTGGCAGCTTCCTGGTACTCACTAGTAGGGCACTAAGGAAGGGGGCAAGGGAAGGACCTTGGCAATTGTGTTTGTTGATGCTGGGCCTGCAGAAAGTTCTCATGTGCTCTGTATCGCGTGCTTTCTCATATACTGCAGCTGATAAGGGATCTTTTCAACTGTTTCTAAGCTGTTGAAATTTTTATATGCTCACATATCTCGAACTATACGTATTCATCAATTAAAAAACCCTCTGACAAAGAAGTTCCTTTTTATACCTGCTAAACCACCTTCCTTTGGTCTAGCTGAAAGTTTTTAAAGCAACATCCACATTGGGAAGGTAATGTAGGAGGGCTGGAGAAACATAGACTTTCGATGGTGGTTTGCATCATTATGTCTGCAGTAAACAATGCAATAAAGCTTGAGCTGGGAAAGAATAGGATTTTACTCTAGCTAACTCTACTGTAACTGCCCATAACAGAAAACCTACCTCATTGGCTACACCCAGGATGTTAAATATAATATAGTAATATATACCTGTATTGTTATAATATATTGTTATTTCTGAATAAAACACTTGCTGAAACATGCTGAACTACTCTTCTTTTTGTGATGTAGTAACCTATCCCTATTCTTTCCATGCTGTTTCTGCCTCTGGTACCCAGTTTTCTGTTAAAGATGTCATGCCCAGAAACTCATCTACTTTTTCAAAAGAGATACACATGTACAGTATTCTGCTTTTAAACCAGTTTAGGACAGACTATTATTGGATAAATGAACATGGAATACAAGTGGGGGGAGAACTTTTGACAATGTGAAATACTGTGTGGGGGGAGGAAGGGAGAAAAAAAGTTCTCTTGTGTGAAGATGAGGACATTCTAAATCATAAGAGATTTCACAAGGGTGGAGAATGAGCAACCCAGATATTGCTGAATGATAACTTCCATCACCCTTTACCACTTGACATTATGTTAAGACTTTGAGAGAGTTAAAATCCAACAGCATATGGAAGGCTATAGTATTCTCACCCTTATGTTAGAGGGTAAATTAGAGGAACAAACTATCTGCAGTGTTACTTACCCACTGGTTTTCAAAATCACCCACAACAACAGCAGGACCAAAAGACCTGGCAGGGTTCATGGAGCAGCCAGTGTAGTAGATCTAGAGTAGAGAAAGGAGATACATTTATTCTTTTTCTTGTTCATTATATACTCTGGTGCATGCTTGCCAACATTTCACAGATGATTTCACAGATAGATTTCTGCCTCAGTGTTGTGTTAATCAGTTGGCGAGTTGTGTTAATCAGCTGGCAAATTTAAAGAGGGAGAAGGACTGTCAGAAATGATGCCGAAACAGTGAATCTTTTCTTTCAAACACATCAAGGTCTTTCTGCAAGCTGATGAATTCCCCCATACCTGAAAGGGTGAATGGTTCCTGCCATTAGTCTAAATAGCTGTTGTTTGTATTGCAACTTCATTTGCAAGGTAAGAAAAAAAACACACTCACAAGCACAGTTTGGATTCCAGTTTTCATGAATGTTCTAATTTTGACTACAGGTTTCAGCTGGCCCTAATGGCTAGAAGTTTCTAGGAGATATAAGTCCCAAAAGTAATTTCTCCAAACTCAACTCATAGCTTTTTCCCTAAATCCACTGAATGAACTCCATTTTCAACTCAGTTTTGTAAACCCAAAGCCACAATTTTCCAATCCTTATGTCTATTTGCATTTTCACAAAAGTTTGCTGTCATTTTAGAAATTTCCTCTTTTGATTTGCTGCTTCCCTCAGATTGTATCATGGATTTTATAAATGAAGGTTGTGTTAACAGCTATCCCTGAATATCTAGAAAGTTTATTGCGTGCCATTTCCAGACCCTTTTGGTCACAGTATGCGATTGGCACAGAACGAGCGAGAACGGGTGTAAGCACACAGGAGAATGTTGCTGATGCCCCAAGCCTTTCCACATCTGTGCTATGGCAGCCAATTTTGAAGAACGATTCAAAGACTTAGGGGAAGAATTATCCTGTGCGGTTACACCCATTTTTGCCCATTCCATGCTGATCCCATCCTGTGCTCAGAACGGTGTGGAAATGGCATGCAATAAACCTATGCGTTTCACTCACAATTGCAATGTATTATGGGTTACAATAATGAAAGAACGAAGATAGTTTGATACACAAAGTTTGAAACAGTGGAAAGATCAATATACTGTGGGCCTATGGAAGGTTTCTTGTCATTTCACTGGCATGGACACTGAAACCTCTGTCTTCCATTTGCAGAGGAAGATATGATACCCTCCAAAATATCACAGATGAAAACTGGGACAAATGTGGACAAAGTGGCAAAAAAGAGCACATACAAGCTAGAAGAGGCTGAAGCAGTTTGGTTTTGGTTTCTAAGAAGAGCAAGACTTCACCCTTTTGTTGGCTTTTTGGCCATCCACAGTATCCTCAGCACTCTTCTCCAGCATTAATCTCAAATGAGTTTATTTTCTTTGAATCTGCTTTCTTCACTATTCATCTCTCACATCTGTACAAAGTCATGGGGAATACAACTCAACCTTTATTAGAAATTAGCAATAGCACCCATTGACACACTACTCATTTGCTCACACCAAAACATACACTCCAGGTGACGTGAGACTGTCATCAACTCTTGACTCTTTACCCACAGACTTTGGGCCTCTGATGAGAGCCAACAGGAAGGGAGGCATGTGACTGGGCTCTCCATGACTGTGGTACCTCTCTTCTACCAGGAAATATCTGCCCCTAAGGCTCTTTACCTGTAGAGTCAGTTGCCCTCTCAGAGCCAGATTAAGACTGTGAGAAGTGCTTTTCTGTAGGTTTGTCTCATGCTGCTTCCTCAAAAGAAAAGGAAGCACAGTTCCATGGGCCTTTCCTGCAGAATCAGCACACCTACACATGTAGGTGAGTAACATTTAAAGGTCATGGACTATCCTCAGAAAGAACCTCACTGATGCTTGCAGAGTTCAGAATTTTGTACTGACCGCACAATCCCCCTCCAACCCACTTTTTCTCTACTGCAGCCTCTCCTACACAACCATTTCTCTGATAGTGAAGGGTGTCAGAGAGGTGTCAGGCTCTTTTTCCTATAGCTGGATGCACAACAAGGATTTGATCCTCTGGGACCTTCAGAGGACTGCCAGGAATTTCTGTAGTAGGCCAGTCGCTGTACCTAGGAAAAGCTGGATTCTTTTCTGCTACACCCCTGGTTTCCAATAGCTTGGAAATGACAGTTTGTGTGCATGTGTGGCCATAAACAGTAAACTTTCACTAGTTGTGCTGCACTTTCCAGCACCTAGTAGTACAAAGCACATACCCAAACATAACTAACAAGAATAGCAGGACCTATGATCCTGTCATGGGGAGATCCTGCAGCAAGTAAAAGTGGGCTTTGGTGGGGTTTGATAGAAGATCTTGTTGGAAGCAAAGAGGCATCTACACTACTATAAAGTGGTTAGTGAGAGAAGGGACTCTAGAGAGCAGGCCTATCCTTTTGTATCACCTCTCTGTTTCTTTCTCTAATTCATGTACTCAAACCTTTTCATTTCTTTCCTCCCTGCAGAGCTCACTTCCCCCTTCTTGGAAAAGTTATTTAGTTTTTTTGTCTCCATTTCTCTGGGAAGGGAGCATCCATGAGCTCCCATCTCAGGATGGATGTTCATGTTAGCTGATATCAACACATGAGCTCTTCTACTGAAGTCTTCTTTTGTCTGTCTCCTCTCCTTTCCCAAGATGGATTCCCTAAATCAAAAAATGTAAGTTTTGCTTTTTTAAAAAAAACCTTATAATAGCATCCTGATTATTATCTTCTATTTTCAGCCACAAGCTCATACAGTCAGTCCTCTGTATCCACAGAGTCTGCATCCACAGATTCAACCACCCAGGGCTTGAAAATATCCCCACACAATAAAATCCAAAAAGTAAACATGGATTTTGCCATTTGATATAAGCAACACCATTTCACTATGCCGTTGTATATAATGGAACTTGAACATCCACAGATGTTGATATCCATGGACGGTGGGGGCAGGGATCCTGGAACCAAACCACAGTGGATACTAAAGGTTCAGAGTATTGCACTGGCTATGCTGCACTCTGATTCATATAGAAACCAATTAATCCTGCCAACCTATCATAGGGGCAAAACAGACAGACAAAAAGAGGTGCTTTCAGGCTGGCTTGAAGTCATGGCATTTAGATGACACATGCCTTGAAACCAGCAGGAAAGTGCCCTTATGCAGAGAAAAACCGTTTCAAAAAGAAGCAGCTTTTCCCTGCTTCTTCCTGGCTTGAACCCATGTCATGTGGTCATGACATGAGCACTCCAACTGCCTTGGGAGCTGGCAGTGTGGTTGGTGAGGTTTGAATGTGGCTTCAGAAAAGGCAGCTTTAAGCCACTTTTTCCTGCCCATTTGTTTCGCCCCATAGTTACACATATGCAACAAATCTCCTTGTGTATTCCCTGCATCTCCAGCTTGTGTGAAGCAATACTGTTGATGTGGATACATACCCCAAGTAGGTGACCCAGGGCAACAGAGAAACCAATGGACAGAGCTGGAGACCCGACGTTATCATTCCTGCGGTCGTCGGTGGAGGCAAAAATGCACAGGACCAGCTGGAAGGTGAGGAATAGTTCCATGGTGACTGCCTGCCCTGATGATGTGTTATTGTGCACCTGAAAGAAAGCAGAGGGAATTCAGTGTTTTATCAAAGACTCTTACCTTTGGTGGTGGTGGGAAATGGCTAAAATCCACATCAGTGTAATGAGTTTAACAAGTCATCTGCAAGGTCTCAAATATATTTGTGTGATCTTTTGCATTCTGCAAGTAGTGAAACAAAGCAACATGGATTGTGGAAGTAAGGGAGTCACTGATGTTTAAGCCATAGAATTTGGGTTACAGCAAGAGTGCACCGCCATCATCCTTGGGCCCAAGAGTTTCCCAACAGCCACTACTAACAAAAGTCATCAGTAAGGGGGTGAGCTCACATGGGCAAGCAAAGAGCAGGAGACACCACCACACACAAAAATGATCAGTGAGGCTGTGTGGTGGGTTTTTGAGGACCCCGAAAAGACGTTTCATGCAATCTTGATTTGCACCTAAAGGCCACTGGTTCCCCTTGTCTTTCTTGTACACCAATACTTTGATTGAAGGCCCCCTGCTGCCTCTCTTTTCCCCTCACTGCCCCCTACTGCCCCACTTACTGCCCCCCTGGAACCTTCCACCACCCCAGGATGTGTATACCACCCACTTTAAGAATCACAGAAGAAAATATTTTGCCCCATGTGGGACTTCACTGAAAGATGAGATTTAAATATGAATTGTGTTGAATGTTGTCCAGTTTCAGCTTTGGAGACAAACTAGTACTTGAAGCAAAAACACTCCCCACCCCAGCAAGTTAAGCTTAGATTGCATAATATCCATTTTGCTTTAACAATTCTGTTTAGTATCATAGATTTTTCTTTCCCAGTGCTTTATGGGCACTCCCTGCCCACTATCACCTGGTGCTTAATTTTCCTGGACTAGTCACATGGATGCTATGTTTATATGGCACCTTTGTGCCAATAAACATGTTCAGTCAGTAAAGGGAAAAATTACACTTCACTTCATAGGTACTGAGATTTGACACTTTGGGGCTGTCACAGGGCTTATCTGCACGGCCTAAAAGAGACATTCCCACCTCATTCCTGCACTGACGTGTTTGGATGATGCACAAGGCCAAAACTGGTGCACCACAGGCCCAATTCACACTTCAGGGTAAATGTCTGGAATAAAAAGGGTCCCCCTTTACTCCAGATCAGGATAAAGCCTCGAGAGAATCCCCTGGGTATGTACTGCATGCTGTGGTATCGGGTTGGTGGGGAGAGCAGTGGTAGGTGGGTGAGACAAAACCTCTTTTTGCAGTAACCTCTTCCAACTCACCACAACACTTTCAATTTTTTTGTTCATGCATTTTCTCCAGCACCATTCCTTTTGCAGTTGTGCCAATTGATTGCAAAAGTACACATTAGCACAACAGTACCATCAGCACATTACATGGACACAAATTGATTACACAAGTGCACACTTACATAAAATGTGTGTGGATAGTCCTGCCAATGTTGGCTCATTATGGGTGCTGGATATACAGAATGCTCATACTCCCCACTAATCCAAATGCCCCGATGATAAGATGGTTTTTCCATCAGTGCAGACACAACCAAAGAAGGCAATTGATAGGCATTGTAAGTGGGGTCCAACAAACAAACAAACAAACATTTTTCAAGGAATAATAAAAAAGGAGAGAGATTTTCAGTCTTACAGAAAATGTCCGTAGAATAGTGTGCCTAGTTTTGGTTCAGCAATCTTGTTAAATTTAAACAAAACAAAACACAATATAATAAGATCAGAAGAGTTGGATGCCCTGGACTTGAATGAACTTTTACCTCCTCTTTGGCACCATGACTCCATAGTTATATGACTACACCTGTGAGGGATGGGGGGAGCTGAATGAGCACAAAGATAACATCTCAATTTTTTACCTCTTTTGCAACTTCAGCTGCAATTTGATTCACTTGGGATGGCTCAGTGCCACTGTGTAAATATCCTACTATTTATGCCACTAGTGGTATTCAAGTGATCACAAGGATTTAAAGCTGTGACGCACTTGTGCTACTGTATGCAATAAAAATATGCTTGAATACTGAAATTTTGAATACTTGAATGGTCAGATTTTTGATATTGTCATGCTTGGCTTGCTAGTACACATGTCTATAACTCAGGTCTGCATAAATTGTGATCTGCCAAGCTGAACACAACTCACTTGTCATGTAGCATGGTTTACCAGCTACTGGGGAACCTCCTGTTTTTATGATTTCCCAAGCAAGAGGGGAAGAACGACACAGATTTATTGCTCCCTTGGTGAGTTACTGCTTGTGGTGGCTGGCTGACTATATTTGTCTAAGAACTAAAAGTGTTACGTTTCAGGGCTAGCACTACAAGAATCTCCCAGGCAGCAATTCTGAGTAGAGGATTCTGAAAGTTCTAGTCTTCGAAAGTAACTTTTACAAGCCCTGGCTGATCTTGAAGACCTGTCGCCAGTTGTGGAAGCCTGATATAAGTCCAGTCCACATGTTTACTATAGGAGTTGCCCTGAAAAACATGTCTGGAAACAAATCTTCTATACCAAGGTCATTCAAAATCTGCATCAAGGTCATCCAAAATCTTAAACCCTTGGATTTTGCTACCTGAAAACATTTACCACATTGGTTACATAACTTGTGATTGTGCCTGTCATGGACAAAGCTTGGACAAATTACCTTTGGACTACAACCCCTTCAGCCAACATAGTGTGGTTCATATATATGTTCAGATGAAGAAAGGATATTGAATTATGAATTCAGACATTTAAAGACGGATTGGAAAGGTGGGAACAGAATTTGGAAATATGACAATAAGAAAAGACACAAAGAAACAACCTTGTAGTAAAGGTTGAATATCCTTTATCCAAAATGCTTGGGATCAGAAGGTTTTTGGATTTTAGTTTAGTTTAGTTTTGTTTTGCTTGGAGTCTGGCATACCTGTATTTGTATATATCACATAATGAAATATCTTGGAGATGGGACTCAAGTCTAAACACAAAATTCATTTATGTTTCATATGCAATTTATATACATGACCTGAAGGTAATTTTATACAATAATGTTGTGCATGAAACAAAGTGTTACTATTTCTGCCATTCATGAAAAAAAAGTTTGGTTTTGGACTATTTTGGATTTCATCATTCCAGATAAGAGAGAACCAACCTGTATCCAGCAATTGATAGGTAGCTCTCTATTTCCCATGCCAATTGCTCCCTCCTACACATACCTGAAGTTTAAAAAGTATTGAGAGGTGGAAGAGGGAGGAGAGGAGGTAGCCAGGTAGACCCCATAGGAAGTCCAAACTAGTCCTTCTGAAGCAGCCTTCAACAGGATGTATGAAAATAAGTAAACAAACAAACAAGTATTATAAAATAAAATGTTTTCTTCTCCAGGAACACTCTCCCACCATGATTTCCCGGCTTGCCTTGAGAAGTGGGAACAGAACCTGATATTTGAAAAACTGTGGCTTCGGATTTAGGGAAGCTGTAGTCTAACAAGTGAGAGCCAGAATAGTGTAGTGGTTTGAGTCTTGAACTAGAACACTGGGAAACCAGGGTCCAGATCCCTGTTGCAATATGGAAACCCATAAGGTGACTTTGAGCAAGTCATGACCTCTCTGCCTCTGAGGAAAGGGCAAACTGTCTTCAAACAAATTCTGCCAAGAAAACCTTGTGATAGGTTTCCTTTATGGTTGCCATAAGTCAGAAATGTGAAGGCACATAAGAAGTTCAACAAGTAGCTTCACCAAGTTCTAGGCAACAAATAGACAGAATATTGAAGGGCCAAGTTCCTTACCCTATGTTACTAGTTATGACAATTTTCATGACTCACGCTAATAAATTGCAATACATTTTCACATTATTCACCTGCCCTCTGAGAAACATTCAACTGGCTGTGGATACTGGCCCATCAGAGGCTCGGCAATCTTTTTCACAGCTAGCTTACCATAGGACAAAAAAGGGAGGTTCGCCAGCACTTGAAAGACCATAATAATTGGGTAGGGAGTTGTGTTCAGCTTGGTGGATTACGTGTTATGTAGGACGGAGTCATGTACCCATGGCTGCTTGCAAGCCAAGCATGACTGTTTGAAGTCTCTGACCATTTGGATATTCACAATTTCCGTATTCAACTGTGTTTTTATTTTCTCTAGCAGAGTGAGTGCGTCAACAGATAAAAATCTTTGTTATTGCTACAACACTAGTAGAATTGCAAATGACTCTGTTACCCAATGACCTATAACCATTCTGCACCATCTTACACAAGATTAAGGCAAATTAAAATGCAATTAAAAGTTGCAAAAATTTGCAAAGTTGTGAATCACTTCCACTCTTTTAGAACACCCATCAAGACATTTGACTGGATCTGCACATATAGAACCCCTGAAGTCTAGCTGTATATAATTATAAAGCTAAATGCCAAAATCTATCTTCTTTCTGAGTGCAGTACAACCAATAAGTTCACAAATACGGAAGTGCAGTCCCACTAGTGGGGTCTTATAGACCAAGCATGAAGTAGCATGTCACCCCAAAATGACAGGGGAGATGCTCCCCGCTTAATCCACAACCTGCCTGTGATTCACACCATCTGTTTACAAGTCAACATTGATTTAAAAGGGATGGTCTAGTAACTCATGTTATTTTGAGTTACTTTTTTAAAAAATAAAGAAAATCTCAAGACCCATATAAAAATAGGAAAATGGCTAAAAATACCCCAGATCACCTCCCCAAACAATGCTTTGGAAGTGGTGAATAAATGATGCTTGGTACATCAAAAAGTTAATCATGTTTCTAATTGTTGCCTCCTTTGCTCTTCCATGCCAGCCATCAAGCCAAGTTTCTTCCCACCTGCTTACTTGGTCACTTGTAGCAATGTCCATGTCCAAGAAGCAGTGAATTTGGTCTGGGTTTTATTTTTGACATTGACAATAGGTGCTGGACCTATTGTGGGTATGGGTGAGATTCAGCAATTTGGATATCTTCTTTAAAATTCAGTCTAAAACCTAGAATAGACACATGCCCCACTGACTGGACCCAAGGACATCATGCAGGGAGTGCAAGGTGTGCAGACTGTACCAGGTGACCTCCTAAGGGTGTGTGTGACATCACTCCTTCCCAAACATTTGCCTTTGGGCAGAAATGGGCTGTGGAGTTTGCCTGTGTCTCTTTAAAACACTGAAGTGATGGATAACGCTCAGTAGGAACAGAATGGAGGGGCCCTAGGATTTTTTAAAAAATTACATTTTAATTTTTTAAAAATGTTTTATTCTTTTAAAAAATTATTTAAAAAGCATCTTACCAAATTTTCACTTTAACCACATGAAATAATGTACATATAAATACATTTAGGTTATGTGTATGATCTTGTAATTTAAAGGTATAATTTTCATTTTGCAACTTTTTATGTCACATCAATTAATATTATCATATACTAGAATTATGATTTATGAGTAACATTAGTATAAACACATTATTAAGGATTCTGTATGGAGTGGTATAGGAGGATATCAATGGGGGCAGGTGACACCATGAGTTGCTGAACTGGGTGACGCCAATCCTAGTGTTGCTAGGTGTCTGGGCTCACCAGCTGCTGCTCTCCCTGCTCCACTGGCAGCAGCAAAATTAGGCAGAGATACTAGTGAAGAAAATGTCTTTCTCCCCTTCATCACCCAGCTACTAGCATGGTGCTATATGGTGTACCAGTTTTAAGTAATCTTAAGCAACCTAGTATCCCCAAGTGCTTCTGAGGAGATCAGTAGTTTGGACAAATCTGCATTCTCCAGTTCTGCAAATGGATAACACCATGCCAGCTCATCAGAGGACAGGAGCAACCTTCCTACATTCTTCTTTTCTATTTATCGTATTGTTTTTGAGGCGATTATCATAAGCCTCAGGTTTGCATTTCTGAGTCAGTAATGTTTGGATTACAAATTTTCACGCTGCTTTTAGTTAATTAAAAAGTATTCAAACGGCTCATTCCCACTATGGTTTAAATTGGATCGTGTCAAATCACAATCTGGTTTAAACCACTATAGTTCCCATTTGGGTGGTTCACATTTGGGAATCGATTTGGAACCGATTCGGCAAGGCGGGGCAGGGCAGGTTTTCCCCTATTTAACCTGTGTGAAAAAGATGCTGGGTTTTTCTGCTCCTTTTTGAGCTGAATCGATTTATTTGACAATAAATGGATTTGGCTCAGTGGGAACCCAGGGCAGATTTGAATCCACCCTGGCAGCTCGTCTCTGCCCTGGCCATGGCTTCCTCCATCCTCCCAGTCATACCTCCTCCCTTCGGAGGAAAGGGCAGGCACCGAGCCCCAACAGCCACTGTCGCAGCCGGTGCCAGGCCCCACAAAGCCATCAGCAGCCAGGCAGGCAGGTGAAGGGAAGGAGGGAAGGAGAAAGGAGGAGGAGGAGTAAAGAAAGAAGGAAGGAGGGAAGGAAGGAAGGAAGGAAGCAAGGAAGAAGGAAGGAAGGAAGGGAGGGAGGAGCTATGGCTGGGAGGACAGAGGGAGCTGTGGCCGGAGAGGTCAGGCTGTCAGGGAGGCATGTCGATTCCTAGACTGAATCCTGAAACCAGCACAAACATAGGGGGAACTGTGTTTGCTGAACTGGTTTCAAGAATTGGTTCTGGGATCAGATATAAAGGTAAGTGGGAATGCCCCCAAAGCGTGTTGTATATTGTATACGTTGGGTCCTATGTGCCAGATATCAGACTGGAATGGATACCTTCATTCCCACCCCCCACCCCTCCAAAACTAGACCCCAGTTCGGGTATGGGCAATCTGGATGATGTCTGGCATATTTCACAACAGAAGCAGGGTATAACAACTTTAAAATGCATTTTTATAACTTACCTGCTAATTTGGATCTTCTGGGAAGATCTGGAGCCCTCTGTTCCTGGTGCACCCACCTGCATGGTCATCCTATTGAGCCACTGAATGCATCTGCCACTAGTTGTTGTTTCTGAAGTCAGAATGAGGTGCCCAGCCATGTGATCATCACTTGGTGCCTCATTCTGACCTTATAAGTGAGCTACCTGCAACAGAAGTGGATGCTCCCGGTGGCTCAATGGCACCCCAGTTCAGGAATTGAGACCCAGGTAACAGGGAAGTTTGGAGCAGCTGTGGGGCTGCCCCTAAAATGTCCAGGTCCCTGCAGACAGCACCTAAATCAAAGCACTGAAGTACTGAGCTGGGGAGATGGGGAGGAGAGGGATTGGACCATGTCTGGCAGGCTCTCTGGCATCCTATTTCTCCCATGCTTGGCTTCCTTCACAGCCATTACAACTGTTGTCTTTATCCCTCCTGCTGTATCCACCTATGCCAATTTATTTGTGCCACCAATAGGATTCCAGCCATGTTGGCTAGCATTTGGGCTACCTTGCCAGGTCCTGATGCTTGGCTTGAGAGCTGCTAAAACGGGCAAATGAGCATTCATGATGTCGAGAGAAGGATAGTTGTTAGCAGGCTTAGGGCTTAGGCTTAGCAGCACCTTTCAAAGATTGTATTATAGGACTGAAAAAGCAGCAATTGTGCAAAAAGATGTCTTGTGCCAGCACAGATGCCTAGCAGCCTGGATTTGGCAGGAGAGTGGAAACATGGCATGGAAACAAGTTTATTTTTAATCCCAAACTCAGCCTGGCTCATTTACTCAAAATGAGGTTGCTGCTGCAATTGTGGGAGAACAAAACCCACAAAGGTCAAGAAAGTTCCAGAGAAGGATTAAGTCTCCAGTTCTAGGAACATGGAAACTAGTTGGTGTCATCATCGGCATAGTCATAATCACCCTTACTATGGCTGGCATGGTCTGATGCAATTGCAGATTTCCCCAGCACAGATATAGAATAATGGAGAAAACAGAACTGGTGGAATTTCTATGGGCCCTTCCTATGGGCCCCTTCACAAAACTTCAGCCAGTGGAATCCTGGGATTTGTGTGTGTGTGGCGGGGGGGGGGTAGACTCCTCTGGTGCCTCTGACCAAACTACAAGTCCCAGAGTCCACAGGATGCAGCCCTGGGAGTTCCAAAGGAATAGAGGTATTTCAACAATGTGAAAGGACCTTTTCTGATTTCCTCCTGTTCAAGATACCCAAAATGGATTCAGCACCTTGGATAGTTCATACTTAAACCCAAAGTAGATTCAACATCTTGCTGACATGGAGACCACTAGCCACCACTGGATCTAGTACTTAAGATCACAGAGAGGAGAACTGCATATGAATAGGGAGTGAAAGCTTTCATATCATTCCAGGAAAAAAGGGCACATCTTACTGGAAACACAGAGAATAAGGTAGATTAGGATCTACTGATAGGTGACTGACATCATATTATAAGGATTTTCATCACCTAGTGGTCTGACAACTGTGGAAACAACACCCTCTCCTGTTACCTCCTGAATTAAGCTGGTAAATAATAAAAAAGGGGGGCTAGGAATCAGGAGTGGATATTTGTGAAAGAAATGGTCTGCAAAAATTACAGACTGAGGGTCCAAACAGATAGACCAAAATAAAGATGCTGTGGGTCACTTTGGAGGTAAATGACACATGCATCTTAAGAGGTGCGAAGCTGTGGCAAAGCTGTGCTCCACTCCTTAGGACTGGAAGTGGCTTTGGTGCAGCTTCCGGCCTCTTAGGACACATGCATCATTTAAACAACATACCTCCAAAGTGACCCGAAGCAGCTTTATTTTGGCCTGTCTGTTCAGGCCCTTAGATGTTCCTACAGTACTTTGTGCTCCACTTCCTCAGCCCCTGTTTTACACCTAGTTCCAAGTTGTGGCCCTGATATTCTAGTGGAAAGCAAAGCAGGTCTCAGAAGCATAAAGTATGCCCTGCTTCCCCAGGTTTAGTGGTAGTATCCATGTTTTGCATGTAAAAGATTCCAGGTTTTTCCCCTACTGTCTCAAATTAAATGTTTCTCAGGTGGAGAGCAGGGCTGGGAAAGAGAAGACCTCTGTCTGAGAACTTTGGAGAGCAAGTGAGAGACCATATTAATTTTTAATTTCTAGGTTCAGTACCTGGATATCTTCTGAACAGACTAAAACAGGGAGTAGATTCATCACCCCTATACTAACAATGATTCCCTTAAGTCATCACCTCCTACAATCTGGATGGAACATTGACATGACCCACTCCAAGCTCCACAGTCCAGAAATACAGTGTGGTCTCCAGAATGTTGTTCTTCTGTCTAAAAAATTTGGAAGCAACTTGCATCTCTATCTCTGGAAGCAACTTGCATCTGTACAATGAGAATCACAGTAACTTCACGCAACATCCCAGCCCATTTATTTAGTAGCATCCAGGAGTCCTAACTCCTGGAAGGTATATTGCCAAGAACCACAGCGTAACTAAATCCAGCATCCTGTTCCAAAGGAACCATGCTGTGGCTTTCATCTTCACATCTCAAGTCAAAACACGAGCAATACGTTCTGAAGAGCTGCTGATATCACCAGGTATGTGTAAAACAGCTGCCTTGCCAAGTGTTCTGAGAATAAAGTACTGGAATATCCTCTATTGTCACAATGGACCTAGGGCACACATCTCAGTCAAGGTGTCATCACTGCAAAGATCTCTCCTCTTGTTCTTGTCAGAATGGAGGTGTACCCTTAATATCCACTTACAGTCCCCAAAATAATAAGGTGGATTTGTGTCATTTCACTTCTGAGTTGTATTCCTGGCATAACATAAATGTTTGTTAATAAGGAACTATTGTGGTATGACGATGTGAGTATTGGACTATATAGAATCAAATTCTTCACTGATTTGATTCTTGAAAAAAGCAGCACATAATTTTAGCCATTTTCTCCAAACTGCAAAGACTACTTCACAGGCTGGGATTTATTCTGCACACAATTCCCACTTTTTTCTCTCTCACAGAAAACACTACTGTCAGTAGTGCAAAAAGCAGCATTTCTTTGCACAGAAAATAATATTTTTGTGCAGAAGTATTATTTTCTGTGCAAAATGCTGTAATTTAGAAAATACATTATGTGGGGTTTTTTGGGGGGGAGGGGTTCATGGTAGAGCAAAAAGTATTTTCTGTTCAGGAAACAACATTTCTGCACAGAAAATAATTTCTGAACAGAAAGTGCTGTTTCCTCTGCAGAAAATGCTGTTTTCTCTACAAAAAAACTCACAGGCAAATTTTTCAAAGTCCTGAATTGCAAAGATTCTCATCAGTCCAAGATTTTGGAATTCTGGGTTTCATGACACATGCTGTTTGACCATATTTTTAAAATATTATTTCAATCCTTACAGGACTAGGAGTGGGGAAATGCCATCCATCCATTCATCCATCCGTGAAATCCATGAGGTAATCTTTGGCTGGTCACTAACAATTGTTGTCCTAACATACCTCACAGGGTGGTTCAGAAGGGAAAGAATAATGAACGCTGTCCCCAAGCTCCCATGGAAGAAAATGAAAAAAAAAAAAAAAAAGAAAATAGGTAATGGGAAAACTAGGATCCTTTCCTTCTTTTAAAATTGAGTTGTGTTAATATTTTGACCTACTAAAGGGTATTTGGAACATCATTGTACAGATGCATCCTCCTACCTGTGTCCTTCATCCTTCGCACTTTTATGGATAGTTTCCTTACCCTGTTGATGGCCAAGCTTCCTCGGATATGGGGTGGTGTGAGCTGATGCAGGAGGGCAGCCCCTGTCACCGCTCCCAGGATCTGTGCCACCACATAGAAGACCGCCCTCAAGAAGGACACCTGAGAGCCCACCAGGCATGCCACAGTCACAGCAGGGTTAATATGGGCACCACTGATGTGGCCCACAGCCTGAACCAATGTTGCAATGGCCAAGCCAAATGCCAAAGAGATCTGAAGGACGTTTGGCGGGGAAGCAGGCCAGTTCATAGCAGAGCCCAGGCCAAAAAAGATGAAGATCAGTGTGGCTATGAATTCAGCAAAGACAGCACGGGTGAAAGCCACGGAGCGAAGTTCCCACATCATGGGTGATGGATGTGCAGGACAGTGGAGGCTGATCCCTCCTCAGTTCAATTGTTTGGCTTGTTGATATGGCTAATAGATCCTGAAAGGTTGCTGGAGTTCAGTCTTTTTCTGTCTCTCTGTATGTATACATACATATATATATGCATGTAGAACAGCTAGAGATCTTCAGGTGGAGGTGGGGTTTGGAAACAGCTTTTTTTCTTCCCTGTTCCAGCTGAGGAATTTTCAGAGCCTGCCTTCTTCTCTGATAACCTGGGAGATTAACATTTGCCTTTCCAATACTGAGTTACTATATGTATGTAGTGGTCCTGAATGAGTCAAACATGCAACACTGGACCACAGGCTGAGCTGCAGTTCCCTACCACCACCATTGCCAAATAGTGCATCTAGCAGTTTTCTTCATCTCTGTTCTTCTTTGTTTTGGCCTTATGCCTTTAACCGCTGTTTACATTTATTTCTTTGCTTTATGCTTAGTTTTGAGTAGCTGCAGGGACCCACATGCCTCAGCAAGGGTGACATGCCGAGATATCTATCCTGGCTGGTACCACACCATTAGTCAGGCCCTTGCTGACTAGCTTACCTCTTTCTATCAATCTGTTTCTGATAGGAACAGAATGGATGCTTCACTGCTTTCGTCATCTAGTAGCTACCATTTGAGATTTACCAGAATGCAGTGCCATATAGCATTGGTGACAGCAGGAGCTAGATTGGCTAGGAAGGATTATAAGGATAGTTTTTTTGTGGGGGTTTTGGGGCTATGTGATTATAAGGATCTTTTCCAGGAGCCCCTTAAACCTGGTGGCAAGTCTGCTCCACTCCCAAACATGCACTCCATCATGAGTCTTGTATGCTATGATTAGTTTTAGTTTTAGCAGTATAGTTTTGCCAGTTGACCACTAGGTATAAGAAGGTTAGGAAGAAATGGTTAATATGTTTAGATAATCATTCACAAGGTAAGAAACCCCACCTAAATCAATTACATAAAGCCACCTCGATTGATCTCAAAGGGGTGGGGTAATAATAATAATAATTTACATAGGAAGGGGAATGTCCCACATGGCCATGGGTGAGTGGGACTCAGAATACAGACACCCGCTTCCCCCCTCTGTAGTGTCACCCAGTGCAGTCTGCACCACCACATCTCCCCTAGTGAAAGAAAAAAAATCTTTTTTGTTTCAGGGCACTGTGATCTTCATTTGCTGTCACTGGAAAATGACTTCCAGCTGGCTTTGGATTGTGTCGTAGTTCTTTTTTCAGACTTTAAGCTTGGAATTTATCCTCACTGCTCCTATTTGGCTCTAACACTCACCCCCCTTGCCTCTCCACTAGATCAGCTGACAAGCTGAGGCTGAACCACCAACAATTTCTGATAGCCCAATGTTCTGTTTCATCTTTCATTATTTCTGCTAATAATTTAGGATAATGCTATGCTGAAAGGAAAAAAGAAGTGTGCTAGAATATTTACCAAAAATGGAATGGTATTTATTTCCAAAATACCTGAAGCTCACTAGGAAGACCCTGAGCTGGAGAGTGCAAACACAATTGTAATGCTTCAACGATACTTGAATATCTGTGATTTCCCTGGTGCAAACAGTACCTACACTGATGCAGATCATACATATTTCACACCATGATGGTATCCATAGTGCCTGTGGCCAGTTCCTTATCTTCTAGCGACATATTCACAGCAGAATGAATGCAGCTTGACACCAGTTTAAGTGCCATGGCTTAATGCTATGAAATTCTGGGATTTGTAATTTTGTGATATATTTA
Organism: Urosaurus nigricauda; assembly: GCA_034509955.1. Taxonomy (NCBI): domain Eukaryota; kingdom Metazoa; phylum Chordata; class Lepidosauria; order Squamata; family Phrynosomatidae; genus Urosaurus; species Urosaurus nigricauda. The sequence goes on from JAOEGL010000002.1 coordinate 163,900,389, forward strand.
GCCTTCCCTATCAGCTCTGGTCCCACAACAAACTGAAAATCTGAGGATCCCATAGGATGGAGCCATGACAGTGAATTAAATCTGCAGTGTGGCAGCAGCCAAAACCTTTCTTGACATACTAAGCTACTCTTCAGATGACAAACATGTAGTCTGCAGCTGGGGCAATTCCCAAATCTTTATCAGCTTGGTAGAAAGAGCTTCCATTGTACCAGCTTGGAGAGTCCATAGTCACCCCCACATCATATGTAGGACTTTGTGGAGGCCACAACTATACCACTAGTAAAGCACTTCCAGAGGTGTGAATTCAGAAGTAAATATCACAGGTGTAATTATGGCTGCACATCTTGGTTTCCAGTCCCATATGGCATGTCTTAAAGCAGGCTGATAGCACAACTAAAGTTGTCTCACATTTTCCAGATGTGGGGTGGGTTTGATCTGCCACCATATAGCTTCTAATGAATTCTAATTACTTTCATTCTGCTTTCCAAAGAGACAGATAGATTTCTTGCTATGTAATTGCTGACATTATTTAAATTAGCCAAAAGAAGAATTAAACCATAACAAAGAGGCACTGTGGCAATAACCCAGTTAACATCTGAGAGCCCAGTTTAGCCACAGTTTGCACATGGATCCTAGAATCATAGAGTTGGAAGAAACCCCAGGGGCCATCCAGTCCAACCTCCTGCCATGCAGGAAAACACAATTAAAGCAATCACAACAGATGGCCATCTAGCCTTTGTTTTTCTCTCTCCAGGAGACCTTTATCCATTACCTACCCATTTCATGCATCTGAGAAAAGCAACTTTGACCTACTCCAACTCATCTCACAAAAAAGTAGTTACTGTTTAAGCAATCGCATCACTTTTCAGTTTTAGAATGAGAAAGCATAGCCATGACAATACTGAATGTCCAATTAGCAATGTGGGTAATTTGTCACCCTGGTACATTGTCCTTCTCTGTGGAACCAAAGAAGAAAGACAAAATACCTTTCAAACTAGGCTGAGAAATATATTTTTTACACCTCCCAAGACTTTGTCTCTCTTTTACATCAGATTCACTGAACATTTCCAGTTCCTTCCATTTCTTTTCTTACAGTATTGCCTGGTGTTTCATTTAAAAACAAACAAACAGGGGGTTATATGTGGATAGATGATACCAAGCTCTGTTTCTCCTTGTTATTCCAGTAACGTGAGGTTAGAGAACTTCTGAACTAATGCCTAGATTTGCTAATGGGCTAGATGAGCATCAGTTAATGGAGATATAATAATACTGAAAATACAGATCTACTGTTGGTGAACATTTCTCTAGTTCAGCAAGATGGTGTTCAGTCATTTCTGGATACACCATTCCTTAAAGAATAGATGGGTGTCCTTCAGTCCAACTTTGTTTTTTGAGGTTTTTGGTGACCTCTGAACCATGAAGTGCCATCTGGTGTCAGTTGTGATCCCTCCTGATCGTAGGCATGTTGACTGTAGTTATCAATCCTCTGCTAACATGCTCAGGCAATTGTTATTCCTCATTTGAAAGTTTATCATTGCCTGGCATTCTGCTTGGGATTTATGTCTTCATAAATGGCCATGTGTGTGTGCAAAATTGAACTGACTGGTTTCGCAATATCCATATTCAGCTAGGAGCTGCTGTGATGTTATAAAGACATGGAGTAATTGATGTGCAATGACAAAATGTGCAGTAGCCACTGGTGTTCACTGAAGTGCTCCTTGATACACATCTGCACACAAGCTAAGAAGTGTTGGAGCACAATAGGAGTGGCTAATGCACATGAGAAGGATCCTAGTGGGTTTCAGAACTGCCTGGGATGCATCAGATGTGTCCATTGGAGCACTCTTGACAGTGTCTGGTTCTGCATCTTCACGATTCACTAACAAGTTTTCATTGCATTTTTGCATTGTAGTTATGGTCTTTTAAAGTTACAAATGAAGGCTGTGATGTAGGAACTTAGTTGTTGTTTTTATTTGATGGTTTTATGGAAGAAGAAGAAGAAGAAGAAGAAGAAGAAGAAGAAGAAGAAGAAGAAGAAGAAGAAGAAGAAGACAACGATGTCAATGATTTTGCTGAGAACTCAGGGACCTTACTTGATGGGGTTAGTGCACTTCAAAAAACAGTTTATAAATTCTCCATAAATTAATAAATTAGTAATCATGGTTTAATCATTTGGTGATGCTAGACTTAATTATATCTGGGCTGAGTCAGGAGTTTCCTGGTTTGTTGTTGATGGAGAGAGCGAGAATAAAATCATCTGCATTCCTGATTTGAGTGTCCCTAAGCCTTTCAAGACAGCTCTCATGATTCAGGAATTGATCCTGTGATCTGCATTTCATCTTTGCTTCTCCCAAGGCAGTAGGAAGACGATGCAGAGGAGCCACCAGAGGTGAAAAGGAGAGGAAACACTGGGATTGGCCAAACCGTCATCCTGAAAGGAAGAGGTGCTCTTGGCATTTTACATATTATCTTGGATTGTAGGCAGGGTGTTCACACTTAACCAACAAAAAAGTCAGGAGAGGCCAGGAATTTGCACAAAATCTGCATGTGCTAATCAGTAGATGCAAATCTAGATATAATTTATAACACAAATACAGGGCTTCACTCCAAAATTAGAAAGACTTTGATCAACCAGGTAACCCATATGGCTGCCAGCTCAGTGGTGGTGTTACCTGTTGGTGAGTAGCTTCTAGCCCCTGATCTTTTCTATTAAACTAGACTTGAACAGCCTTTCAAACAGAGCACTGTTCTTTCACAGTCTTTCAAATAGAGAAAGGCTGAGCAACAGCAGCCAGTGGGCCTTGGGGTCTCCAGGAGCAGCCCCTGAAGCCCCTCAGAAGCCCTGCTTAGGGGAAAAACAGAGTAGCAATAAGAGCCAGCTTAGGGGTGGCATGGGGGCATGATGACCGCACGCTGTACACCTCAACTCCGGCCCCAAGCCAGAGTCACATTGCCCACCCAACCAGATGGCAGGCAGCATGGGAACATTCCTGCAGTGCAGCGATCAGGAGCGAAGAAGAGCTATGGCAGCGAAAGGGGCACCCTTTTCCTGCTTCTTTTTGTTCCAGAAATATGCCAGATCAGGGACATGGTGTGTGGTTGCTGCAGCATCAATCTGGTGCTCAAAGGGGTGGTGTTTAGCTGCCCCTTTACAGCCATTTGTTTAGCCCCTTAGTCTTTAGATTAAGCTTTTTTTAATGGACCAATTTCCAGGCAGTTTTTTGTCCCCAAATGTGTCCATACTACAGCAGTTTGCTTTCCCTGACACCCACCAAAGCCTCTCAAGTCTCCTCAAAACACAAGATAAATCCTTGTAAAAATCAACCAAATATTGTGACACTTTGCGTGTGTAGAAATGTGATAGTGAGTCCTTCTGGGCTGGTGCAAAGTGCAAAAAATGGCCACTGCCCCCTGTGCAGTTGTCCACTCCTGAAACAAAAAGATTATCACTTGAAATAAGGACACATGGCCACTAGCCCTTTATGCTAAGAATAAGAAAGATTATCGGTGAACTGTCATGGTGCACCAACTAGGATCAATATCAATTTTTTTGTCAGAATTATGGTTGAGAGGATCTCGGCTACCAATTTCCTACTATTCCATGTGCTGGATCTGTGGGATATCATTTTGCTCTTTTGGGCAATGTTTCTGTTCTTTGTGCTTGCTGTTATGCATAATTTTTTTAGTGAAGTAAACCCAAAATGGGTGTGAGCATAATTAATTGTATCTCCCTCCACATTGATGCCTTTGGATTCTTGGTGGATAGAAAGTTTGCACAATTTCACTCTGTACTCCAGTCTCCCTGCATTATTGCATACAAAGCAGTCTCTGCTTTAACCCAGTTGGCTGTAAGCATTACTGAGCTTGTGTATGTGTTTTAGGGTGAATTTAGAATCATAGAATCATAGAATCATAGAGTTGGAAGAGACCACAAGGGCCATCCAGTCCAACCCCCTGCCATGCAGGAACTCCCAGTCAAAGCATCCCCGACAGATGGCTATCCAGCCTCTGCTTAAAGACCTCCAAGGATGGAGACTCTACCACACTCCGAGGGAGTGTGTTCCACCGTCGAACAGCCCTTACTGTCAGGAAGTTCCTCCTAATGTTGAGGTGGAATCTCTTTTCCTGCAGCTTGCATCCATTGCTCCGCGTTCTGGTCTCTGGAGCAGCAGAAAACAAGCCTGCTCCCTCCTCAATATGACATCCCTTCAAATATTTGAACAGGGCTATCATATCACCTCTTAACCTTCTCTTCTCCAGGCTAAACATCCCCAGCTCTCTAAGTCGTTCCTCATAGGGCATGGTTTCCAGACCCTTCACCATCTTAGTTGCCCTCCTTTGGACCCGCTCCAGTTTCTCCACATCCTTTTTGAATTGTGGTGCCCAGAACTGGACACAGTATTCCAGGTGGGGCCTCACCAAAGCAGAATAGAGTGGCACTATTACTTCCTTTGATCTAGACACTATACTTCTATTGATGCAACCTAAAATAGCATTGGCCTTTTTAGCTGCTGCATCACACTGCTGACTCATGTTCAACTTATGGTCTACTTGGACTCCTAGATCCCTTTCACACATAGTTTCATTCAGCCAGATGTCCCCCATCCTATATCTGTGCATTTCATTTTTCCGCCCTAAGTGCAGAACCTTACATTTCTCCGCATTGAATTTCATTTTGTTAGCGTTGGCCCAGCTTTCTAGTCTATTCAGGTCATTCTGAATTTCAATCCTGTCTTCTGGAGTATTGGCTACTCCTCCTAATTTGGTGTCATCTGCAAATTTGATAAGTATGCCCCCAATTCTGTCATCCAAGTCATTAATAAAGATATTGAATAGCACTGGGCCCAGGACAGAACCCTGTGGGACCCCACTGGTCACTTCTTTCCAGGATGAAAGGGAGCCATTGTTGAGCACCCTTTGAGTTCGGTCAGTCAACCAGTTACAAATCCATGTAATGGTTACCTTGTCTAGCCCACATTTTACGAGCTTGTTTGCAAGAATGTCATGGGGAACCTTGTCAAAGGCCTTACTGAAATCAAGATATACTATATCCACAGCATTCCCTTCATCTACCAAACTGGTAATTTTATCAAAAAAAGAGATCAGATTTGTCTGGCAAGACTTGTTCCCAGCAATCAAATTTATATTCCTACGTATGCATCTATTTAATTTAGGTGATTGAATGATACCAACCCCTGCTATCCTGAGAGTCAGGATAGAAAAAAGAACATAAAGATTTTATAAATATCTATAGGGACATGATGGCCCTGATCCTGTTAGTAATCTGATAGAGCATAATTCTGTTATCTGAAGCCTCAACATTTTGATGGTGCTCAGAAACAGAGGCCTTATCTAGACTGGGCAGGATACTCTGAGGGCAGGCCAGCTTCCCTGACCTGCCCCCATTACCATAACTTCCCTTTTCACATCACAACAGCTGTCTGCATGGACATATCACCAGCCCATCCAATAGGTCTGCTGCTGCCATGGGTGAATTGCTTCTGAGGTCAGAACAAGGCACCCAGTGATGGTCACATGATGGGAGCCTTATTGTAACCAAAGAATGAGCAACCCATGACAGGGGTGAATGCCTGTGCAGAGCAGACAGTCACTGCAGCATGTAAATAGAGGAATCTGGATCTTATGAGAAGATCCAAAACAATAGGTAACTTTAAAAAAACGTGCCAAATGTAATCTGGAACGTGCCAAATGTAATCTGGACTGCCTGTACCAGAACCAAGGTTTGGAAAGTATATCATTCAAACAAGATGATGCCAGAATGGGGTAGGGGTGCCAGAATGGGCCCTTTGACCCATGCAAACAAAGCAGGAGAAGCAAATAATGCTTTGGGATGTAGCACTCTGTGCAAGCTCCCATTTCTGCCTCAGATGGAATTAAGTGTGGTAGTTAGTTTTCAGCTTATAAAATCTATATCCAAGGTTTTGTTTTCCCATTTAAAAGTCAACACCTTCAGCAAAATCACGTGAAGTATTCAACCCAGGACTTTTGACCAATTAATAAGTGAACTACAGTACCTATAAGCTCCTGGAGCATGACGACAGTAGGAGCATTCAACAGTAATAAAAAAAATTATTGGTTGTTTGCGAAGCTTCTGTTCCTGGTGAAATGCCAGGAATAAACTCTTCTAGAACATGGGCTCATAGCCCGAAAAACCCACAAAAAACTTCTGTTCTCTGCTCCTTGAGGGGACACAGAGTTGGTTTGTTGCTTCCTGTTATCTGCAAGAAATAAAGGAAATGATCCAGTAATGTGCTTTTGATAGCTATGTCTCAAGACTTGCCGTGGTTTAGATTATGGAGATATTCTCGTCTCTCTGTATCTAAAGAAAACATAAACATCTGCTGCCACTAACTGCATTCCACATGAACAGAGTCTGCTGAGCTTGGCTGTTTTTGCAAGAGGTGCATTGGGAATGGAAGTAGTTTGCTTTCCATGAATTCAGCCATCCAGTTAACAGGAAGTGTGTAAAGGAACACACTCCCCCTATAGTATTTCTCAAACAGGTACCATCCAGGTGTGTTGGATGGGAACTACTATTATTTCCAGTCACCATAGCCAGTGACCATTTTGGATAGGGGTTATGTGTGCCAATCCAACACACTGAAAAGTAGAATGCAGAGGCTGAACAGACTGGCCTCAGAGCAGAGTGGCCTCAGAGCAGAGTGGGTGGTGGTGTCCGCTAGATGCATGCCTCAACTCTGCCCTGAAGCTGGCATTATGCTGTGGACCTCTACCACATGGTGGGTGGTGTCATGGCACTCCTTTGGCACAACATCCAGATGACACACACCAAAAGGAGCACAAGAAAGTGCTGCCTTGGTGGAAAAGGTGCCCAGTAGGCCACTCCAAAGAGGCGGTCTGTTTAGCCCTCCCACTTCCTCCCAGAGACATAGCCATGTTCCTCTGGAATGTAAGTATGCAAAGGGATCTTGTAGTACCTTTGAGACTAAGGAGCTTATTGCATTAACAAATAAGCTAGTTTACCTCTTCTGGCTTGCATTCAGGATTCAGGATTCCCCTGGATGTTATCATACTTAAATCACTGCTGATCTAGGTGGGATGTTGCTGCTTGGATGCATCTTGGGTTGAAGCCTCGCTCAAACCAGCACTTTTTCAAAGTCAGGCAGCTTCCAACTTCAAAAATGAGTGAGGCTTTGATCCAGGATGCATCCTGGCAGCAGCATCCCACCTAGATCAGCGGTGATTTAGGTATGATAACATCTGGGGGCATCCCAGATCCTGAATTCAAGCCAGAAGAGTTAAGACAGCTTATTTGTTAATGCGATAAGCTGCTAAATGAAATAAAGAAGTTGTAGCATAGGCTTTTGTACGTAGACTTGGTCTACTTCCTCAGATACATCTACAAAAAATTTGCAAAAGCTTATACTACAAGTTCTTTTACACAGTTAGTCTCAAATTACAAGATCCCTTTGCATACACTAGGAAAGTGGTGGGGTAGGGGTAATCATTTTTCTCTGTTTTAGACTGGATGCCCCTTGTGGCAGGAACTTGTCATTCCTGTTCTTTTGAAGGCACCATGTACTGTACATAGGTACTCCTATGTTGTATTTGTTTCTTTGATAACTTTTAAAATATTATTTTTCTTTTTAAAAAATCCTTATTGACAATATATTGGTGGGCCTACAATGACAGGGTTGAAATATCTCCCACCATTTCATAGATAATTATTCTTAAGTCAAAATTATGGCTGAGAGGATTTGCCCTATCAATTTCCTGCTATTCCATGCGCTGGACTTGCATAACATCATTTTGTTCTTTTGTATTATGGTTCTGCTCTTTGTGCTTGTTGATAAATATCATTTCTTAGTGAAGTAAACCTGAAATGTGTGTGAATGTAATTAATTGTATCTTCCTCCACAAGTCATGCCAGACAAATCTGATTTCTTTCTTTCTATAATATGTTGAGCAGGGTGTGTGTGTAAAATCAGCATGCAGTTGTTAAGGGAGTCAAAAGAGTAAAACGTTTGAGAACAACTGATTTAGGCCACTGTGTGTGTGTATTATCTGCATGACAGTCTTCATAGAGCAAGCTCCTATTGAGTCAAGCTGCTCATGTAAGAGACCATAGCATGAATGCTTTGAGATTTTCATCACTTTTGCAAGGCATCCAAAACCAAGTGGAGACCACATCTCTGGGGATTACTGTGGATACATTGACAACTGGGGTTGACCCCATATTACTCGGCTGAAGAAGATTTTCCTCCACTGGCCTTCAACAGGATCTTGGCTGTAGTTTCCTTTCCCTGATTAATTCCATGACGCCACCCAGCTCCTGTTCCAAAGCCTTCTGACTATAGCTCCTTTTGCCCTTTTGAGAAAGCTACAATACTTGGAAAGGAAATTTGGTCTGACCAGGTATTGCTCAATGTTCCTGGCAACACTCCTATTGCCATCACATAAAGCAAGCGGCATATTCCTAATTGATTGCCACAAGATCAACAGGTAACTGCATTGTCTGTCCTCTTGATTTCCTCCTTGGCAAGTAAGAGTACACTTGTCTTGAGAACCTGCTGCTGGCATACTGGAGCCAGAAACATAAAGTGCAGCCAGGTTACTAATGATCAGTTGCATGCCAATTTTATTTTTTTTTAATCCATGCCAGATCTCTTAGTGGGTAGCTGTGTCTGTGGAGGTGGTGGTGTGTGCTGTTACTCAAAAAGAAATGGGGCAGCTTAGGATCCCCATCTACAGTGACAGCTGTATTGATACTGTATTTGGCAGAATTAACAGGAGGCCTGTGAGAGGCTTAGTAACTTTAAGGGATCTTTTACACCTATGTATGTGAGTACTAACTGCAGAGAGACTCTGGTTTTGATGAATAAAAGTGTTTTATTTAGAAATGTATAAATGTACACACAAACATACAAAACCAATATAACTTTAAGAACCATACAGGGCTAAGAGAAAGAAAGGTGTGTAGGATTGGATGGCAAGAAATTAGGAGTTACAGAGGTTGATAGTTACCAGTCCTGAAAAGGAGAAAGGTGAGATATTAAATACATAAATAAATAGATAGATAGATAAGAATATGCAAGCCTAAAATGAAAGAAGGAAGGAGAAAGAGAGAGAGAGAGAGAGAGAGAGAAAGAAAGAAAGAAAGAAAGAAAGAAAATAGGCAAATTCTTTTTCTTAACAATTCTCAGAATCCTCTCATCTTTTATGGTTATTGACCATACAGATTGGGAAGTTGTAACAGCAGCCGTTCAAAAAGGCAAAGAAAAGAAAAGAAACTTGTCTAGATTCTGTGCAAAAGGATGTTCTCTGGAGAATCAGGGCCAGATCAAACAACAACATTTCATATGGCAATAAAGCACTACCCTAAAAACATCCTGGTCCTCATGTCATAATGAATGTCAAGCTAGAGAGCATTTCCTTGGCAAGGCAAAGGTGCTCAGAGGCAGTGTCTGTCACTACAATGGTCGATTCTGTGCCAGGGCTATTGGGCATGGTTAATAGGGGGGCATTGTTCTCTTCAGCCTGTGTCTTTGGTTGAGAAGAAGGAGCATGATTACACAACTTAGACATCTACAAACGCAATAGATTGCATCGTTTATTGCTTTTTAAAGCCCTCAAGTTGGCCCTGACTCATGGCAACCCTGCGGATGAAACATCTCCAGGCCTCCCTATCCTCCACTGTTCTGCTTAGGTCCTGACTAGGACTTGGAAGGGCAGCCATGAAGGAACTAGACAACATCCTGAAGTGCCAAAGTATATAACTGAATATTAAAGTTAGGATTGTCCATGACATTGTATTTCCCACTTCTATGTATGGATGTGAAAGCTGGACAGTGGAGAAAGTGGATAGGAAGAGAATCAACTAACTGAAATGTGGTATTGGGGAAAAGTTATACAGATCCCATGGACTGTTAAAAATATTTATAGCTGTTGCATCACACTGTTGATTCATGTTCAACTTGTGGTCTACTAGGACTCCTTGGTTCAGTGGGCAGTCTAGTAGGTCAAAATGGGCTACAGATAAGTGTTCCTCATTCCTAGAGGAATGTATCAGTGGGAAAGCTATGTAACAGACATTATGGGATACCTTTTTAGAGTAAAGATGGGAAAAGTACAACCTTCCAGATATTGCTGGAATGCAAATCCCAGCAACTCTGGCCAGTGTAAGTATTCGAAAGGAATACTGGGAGCTGCAATTCAACATCTAAATGGACATACTTTGGACATCCCTATTCTAATGCTGTTGGAGGCGGGGGTAAAACTGGAGGAATGGTGTAGCAGGCTAGCATGCAAGAAACTATATATGAGGTGCATAATGGACATAAGTGTGAGAAGAAACCACCCATTAATTTATCAGGAAGTGGAAAGTATGAGCAAACATTGTCAGGGGTAAAATACCTCTGCTTTTGCTTGGTGCTTCTCTCTAGGTAGACACTAGCATACTGAACATTCACTTTCTCAATTTGCCATTCATCATGCAGAGCACAACAAGTACATCATCAGCTGCTAAAGCAGAGGTGCAATAAGTCAAACACACTGGTCTTCCTAGTGTGATTTTTTCTGTGTGACTCCTTGTGATTCTAAAGAGATTTCTAAAGTTGCAGGGCAGTGTCAGGCTTGTTTAACTCTCTGATCTGTGTGGAAGGAGGAAAAATGAGGATGGCCATATTGCCCATCTACCGAAGTGGTTGTAAAATTTGGTTAAAGGGAACTCTTTAAGGAGAAATAGGTTGAAAGCAATGGTTCTTAACATTTGGCAGGTGTCAGGAACCCCTGTGAGATATGGACTCTTACCTCAGAAAAATACATGTGGACCCATATACATCTATGTATGTGATTTTTTTGTTTTGTTTACATTTCTGCTATTGTATGCATATCTGGGCATTAATTCCCCTTTCTGTACATTAATTTTCCTAATTCTTTTTAAAAGATGAGTAAAACTGCATGAATTTACCTGTGTGCAGTCATAAAATGGGGGATCACAACCTGATCTGAAAAAAAGACAGGAAGAAAATGGTGATGGGATTTAGAGAAACATAACAAAGTGTTGACTGGTCATTAGTTTTGGCAATATGGAGAAGGTGCTGGGAAAAGAGAAGGTTCTGAAGCCACTGTTCTATACCATTGCCACCATCTTTGATGAGATGGCTCAGGTTGTCAGGAATTTGACTGACTGGTGAAATACCTATTGTACACTGTATTCTCCCATTTTAATTAAGAGATCCACTTCCTCAAGCAGAAATCCTATTCTTTCTGGTATCAACGCTCAGAGGGGAGAAGATGTTCAGCCAGACAACCAGAAATGACAAAGTCACAAGATTTGTTCTCCCTCAATAACCAGACTAGGCAAAATGTGCAGGTTGGTATTCTTTTATTGGGTGTCTGGAACGGATAAGCCAATGCCTGTTTTGGTGCTGCATCAGGAGGAGTGTAGTGAAACATGTCACAGTTTATATATAGCATACATGTCTGCAACAAGGAGATTATCAATATGTACTTTTACAGCCAGGTAAAATGGGAATTCCCTCTCAGATATACCATGCAAGCCTGGCCTGATGTTTTTGATGTTAGTCATGAAGCTCTTGCAACCTTACAACGTTAAATTCACCACAAAGGAAGGAACATGCCCCTTGGGGGAAAGTTGGAAAAAGAGGGAGGAGTTCAAATTGAACTTCATACAGGAGGCATGACCTTTGATCTCAGGTCAAGCACAGTAACACATGCTTTTCCAAAGGCAGGCATGCAAGGTAGCGCTGGATTGAGTAATTTCTCTCCTTGTGGTAGAGGTTTGAGTTATCAGCCTCTCTTCCCACTTCCTCTAACATCCAGCAAGTTAAAACTGGTTATTATGAACTTTTAAAGATTCTGGTACTGAAATTCCATACCTTTATTAATCAGACAGATCGCTCCTGCTCAGAAGCTGTGTTGTGACGCACAAACACAGACTTCTAGTGGCTGCTTTTGTTGTCCATTAGCATCTATTATGTATTTACCTGCATCCGACCTTTTTTGAAAGGAGTCCAAGGCATGCCTTCTGGGACATAGTGTGACAGCACTCTGCAGCCAATTGAAGATTCCAAGTCATCTTCAAGAGCATCAGCATATCTGGTGGGGAAAATAACCTCCAAAGTAGCTGAAAGTCAATAGGAGCACTTAAAAGAAGCTCTGCTGGAAGATATCAAAGAGACTATCCAGGCCTGCCTCATGTATTTCTCTCAATGGCCAGCCAGATGTGTCTAGGAAGGCCACAGCCACAGGCAAGATCTGAAAGCAATAGCGCTCTCCTGCTATTGTCTGATCCCACTTCGAAGCCATCAAATTCAAGGCCAGCCACTATCAATACCTATACAGGCACCCCATCATAACAGAAGACATGCAGCATTGCTGACAAAAGAGTACACTGAGGACATGTTCCCATGGTCCAAATTTATTTATTTAATTATTTGTTTATCGGATTTGACCACTTTAATTGCTGTGGTGCCATCATGTGGAATCTTGAAATTTGTAGTTTTACAGTCTATAGCCTTCTCTGCCACAATGGGGCAGTACATACTGCCCGGATTAGGCGCCCTCTTAGCACCTGTTTTTCCTCTGGAGGAAAGTCGCAGTGGCCAAACCGCGTGGCTTCCTGCCGGCAGAAAAAGAACCTGCAAAAAGCCACTGGTGACTCATAATGTAAGCACCGCGCTGCACCATGTAGATGCTGTGTGGCGCTTACGTAAAGATGGCAGTGCCCATGTAAACAGGGCACCGCCATCTTGTGCTAGGGTTGTGGGGCATGTGGAAGCCCTGCCCCGAGGCAACCCTAGCACGTGACGGGGACGCCTTAAAGGGCCGGTCTGTACCGGCCCATAGTGTTGGTGCCTTACCAAACAACAAATACCAAGATTCTGTAGGATGGAGACATGGCAGTTAAAGTGGTGCCAAACTGCATTATCTCCACAGTGTAGATGAACCCTTTGTCTCTTGACCCTATTACAACTCACCAGTGCACTGTAGTTCACTGTCAGGAGTGGGCTGGATGCAGCCTCCTTCAGCACCCTCCTTGTCAGCACCACAGAACTCCATCCTTTGGTGCCGTCTCCATCCCTTGAATGTTAACGTGAATTTGGGAGGCATTCACCATCTTGGCAAAGGCACCATAATTGTGATTCTGACTAGGAAACAATTACAAGGTCTGAAGTTTAAATTATGATATCTGAAGAGGTTGTTGCAGCTGATGCCTTTATCAAAAGCATCCTTCCCATTGTTCCATCCACCCATCTTATTTTATTTGGTAGCAGCCCTCAGAGTGGGGGATTTTGCAGAGGATCTTATGCTTGAGTAGATAGTTTTAAGAGAAGATGATCTTCTGGATAGGTTGGTTCTATGCCCTTGAGGCAGGGATGGGGAACACTTCCAACCCAGTGATCCTTCCTCTTCCTTGTGCAGAATAAAATGGGGCCCCAACAGCAGGGCAGGGTAGAAAGATCCAACACTGAAGGTTGTTACTCCAACCCTTATGCTTTCCAGCATGCTCCAGAAGGAATTATGAGCTTATGTGTTAAAGGCATTACTTTTATGACCAGGACTTGATAGGATACAGAAACTTGAAAGGACACTGAGACTTTAAATGCCTTTAAATCACTGTGGACTCTGATCAGACTAAAACCAGAGTTTACCTGATTAGGGTGTTGACGGCAGTCTCCTGAAGAGCTGAAGACCTCAAAGTATAAAGCAGCTTGTTATTCCAATTCAATATCTGTCATAGTCCTGCTCTTGGTTGCTCTTGGATCATAAATTTTGGGTGCTCCTTGACTCTATCTCTTGGTTTATCCTTTGATTCTGATTTGTCTTCTGTGTAGTCCAGTCTCAAACCACTACTACATCATGTTGGTTCTCTATATTCCCATAGCCAGATGTAAATTTCAGCAGCATTTCAGCAGCAGAGGACCCAGATGGATCTTAGTGCTGATATCATAATTTCACACATGGCTACAGGGACATAGGACCTTATCAGACGTTGGAAATTGGAAGTATAATCTAATGGCAATCCGAATGCAATAATGGGGTTTCACGTTACTGCGAATTAAAGCATCTCATGCAATTTCGGGCAATGAGGGGGGTCATTTTCAGGTAAAGGGAAGTCATTCTGAACGCATTCTGAACACAATTGGGATTCACGTAAATTCGCTAAACTAGTGAATTCACATGAATTCAAATTGACTCCAATTGGCTCCATTCGCAATAAAGAGAAATTCCTCCTGTCTGATAAGGTCCATAGTCAGATGCTTTTAAAATCCTGCTCCTCACATGGAATAGAGCTGCCATGTGTGTTGGGGGTAGTGGCTCAGGGGTGCTCAATGAGTTCAATGATGTGTGCTTTGGGCACTGTTGAGGGAAGGAAGGAATACCAACCTCCACAGTGTTTAAAAAAGGACATGCACGTGCATAAGAGAAACTTGCACATGTGTTTGTCCCTAACAGGATACCAGTCATAGTGTGTTTTCCTTAACCATCCTTAATAGGATTGTGATCTTTTAGGCCACCAGCTGAAGTCTCAGGTAACTGCTGTGCTTCTTCAGTCTCCAGGGAGGGAGATAAATGTCAGGGCTAACAGCACTCAAGAAGGAAGAAGATTGATTTTTGCATGTGGGCAGCTTTAAAGCAGGGATGGGGTAAATGTGGCCTATGGGCTGTGTGTGTCCCCTTTAGGCCATTGTTAGGTCCCCAGGGCCGAGAAGCACTTCCCCATTTTTTTTCAAACTGAAAGTGTCCCTTCCCTTCCATGCCTCCTCAAGCATTACCTTTAAAACTCTTTTTTTTTTTTTTTTTGCTAGTGGATATCTGAGGGACACTTTCATCATATTTTAGTCCCAGTAGATGTGTTTTTTCTAATGAGGAAAAAGCCTATTTACTTCTTGTTTAGAACAAAAGACCACCCCTGGACTCAAAACAGCCCACGATGGGCCAGAAAGTGATGAAAATTTCACTCTGCACATAGACCATTTCTCCCAAACCAAACAAAAGTGACAAAAATTGGGCTGGGATGGAGAGTCATGTGCGGTAGATAAACCTGCATGGAATCCAAGCTCTAGTGGGTACTTCACCAACTGCAGCAGAATATGGGAATATTTTGTTACATGCCAAGCCTCTGAAAAATGCTTTTTTTGGAGGGGGGGAATGGGGTTCCTGCCTCTTGGTTGCCATACTAATTGGTTGACTGGGTTTTACCTAAATTCTGGACTCATTTGCCTAAATGTCCCTCATGTCTATTTCCACCCTTAACTGACCAAGAAGCAGTTCTGTCTCCCCACACAACCTTTGGCAACTCACCCCTGTGATGTCAGAAGCACACCATCTTGGGAAATTGAATGCTACTGACCTGGCAGCCCTATCCCTTCCAGGACTAGGCTTTAATTCAGCAACCTAGACCATAGTTACACTGCACACTCAGCATCTCAAAGCATCAACCAAGACTATTTGCCCTAAGTGATCATTATATGATACTTCTGGTCTGGAGATGCAAAGAACCAGGAGAGAAATATTTTTAGAAAATATAAAGAAAAAATATTTCTTGTTTTAGACGATTAGGAAAAGCCTCCTCCCCCATCTTTTTCTGACTCCACACCTCAGTTTTCATATCTCTACCTGCCACACAATATTTATTTTTGTGGAATGTATTCATGCACCAAAGCTGTGAGTCACCAAGGGATGGGTAACCAGATGATAGAAGTGCATGTGTAAACCAGCTTTAAGGTGTGCCAAGATCACTGTTTCTGACCTTTCCAATTTTGCTTTTGTTTTAAATCAGCCCTCGTTGATTCTACAGTACCCTTTCAGGGATTAGCGGAGCTGTTGTAGTCCACATTCTCAACCACACATGCTCAGACATCACCACAAATAATACAATGGGATGGAGAGAGATAACAGTGAGAGCTTCCTCAGAAGGAGACCCACTGTCATGGTGTGTATCTACATGACAGGAAAGTCCAGCTTATCTTTGGGTTACCCCAATTTGCAGTTACTATGGGCTTGTCCACATGTACTGAGGCAAGTTTGGGAGAACTGTCGACACACAGGTTCTCCCTTTTGAACGCATTCTGGTCTGATGAATCTCAGTGTGCTCTAGACCCCCCCCCCTCCACCCCTTGCATGCAAATGTATGTATTTCTGACTCTCACCCCCCGGGCCTCATACTTTGTTATGGAGAGTAGTCAACAAACATAAGCAAAAATCTGGATTTTTCAATCAAAACCAGGAAAAAATTCTACATTTTCCTCTAGATTAAAGCCCTGAAGCAACAAAAAGCCCCAGATTCGGGCTCAATCCTCCCCTACATTGTTTGGACAGCTTGCTGTGAAACCTAGGTGAACCCATTTCATTTGGCACATGTAGATGCACCAATGGGGAAGCCATAGTTTATCATTGTAGACTGATGTATTGTTTTTGCACTAAATTTACTGGTGCACTATGGAAGAAAGACAAATTCACAACGAGATTTCAATACCTCTGTTAATGCTGGGGACAAATTTACAAGGGGATTTTAATAAATCTTCCATCCCAGGTGTTTTTTTAATCACTCGTTTTGCAGTTATATGTTAGTAACCTACTGAACATATACCGAATAAAAATCAACAGGTCTGTTCTTTAGCTAAACAAGAGAGGTCTTGCTCTGAACCAATCATCTAGAAAAAATAGTCCAAATTCTTGAAGGGACATCTGGCTGTAATAACCTCTGGCTCCAATAAAGAAAGAAGCAACAGTTTAAACAGAAATGGGTTTCAGAGAGCACGCAAAAAGTGCAGCTTGTGGGCAGAATGCACTCCCTGGGAGGTCATTTTACACCCCTCCAAAAAAATCCCCACAAAAAATCCCAGAGTTACTATGTCCCCATTTGGGCCGGGGGGGGGGGGGCAAAGAAAATGACCAAAAACTTTTCAAAACCATATACATCACCAGAAAAATTCTTATACCATTTGCCCCCATTACCTCCCAACTCACCCAACTATGAAGGTTGGCTGTTTTTCAGCTGATTCCCAGAACTAAAATTGATTACTATCATTATCATTATCATTATTCATGTATATCCTGTCTTTCTTCTAATAATGGGACTCAAAATGGCTAGCAACATTTTAAAACAATACAGATTAAAAACACTATAAAATTTAAATGAAAGCATACAATAAAATCATATACTAAAACAATTAAAATGTTAAAATGCATTAAAGCAATAAGAATAATAAAAAACTATATATAGAACCTTAAAACAGCACCACACAGCATTACGAAGGCAACTCAACAGTATGCAAAGGTCTGGTGGCACAAAAATATTTTAACCTGCTGCCAGAAGGAGAGCAAGCATGGGGCTAGCCTGGCCTGTATAGAAATGGAGTTTCAAAGTCTGGGAGCAGCCACTGAGAAAACTCTCCCTTGCGACCACCAAACAAGTCTGAGAAGGTGGTGAGAGACACAGACGAGGGTCTCTCCAAATCATCTTCAAACCTTAATGGGCGGATACAGGTCCTTCAAGTAGCCTGGACCCAAGCCCTATAGGGCTTTATAGGTCAAAATCAGCACTTTGAATTGTGCACAGTGCAACAGGGCAGTTGTGTGCTCCCTGTAGCCAGAACCAGTTAACAACATGATTGCAGATCTTTGGGCCATCTGAAGTTTCTGAGCACTTTTAAAAGGCATGTAGAGTGCATTATAGTAATCCAAATGCCATGTAAACAAGGCAAGTACAACTATGGCCAGATCTAACTTCTTCAGGATCAAGCACAGTTGGTGCACTAGCTTTAATTGTGCAAAAGCACTCCTGGTCACTGCTGAAACCTGGTCCTCCAGGCTCAGCACTGAATTCAGGATTACTCCCAAATTGTGATCCTGCATTTTTAGGAGGAGTGTAACCCCATCTGACGCAGGCTGAATATTCCCAGATCTGTCTTTCAACTGAACTGAGGCACTTCTGTCTTCAATTTGTGTGCCCTCACCCAGTCCATCACTGCTACCAGGCACCAGTTTACCTTCCTTGGAATTAGGCAGAGATAGAACTGGGTATCATCAGCATACTGGTGGTATCAGACTCCAGAACTCTGGACAACCTCACCCAGTGGTTTCATGTAGATGTTGAATAACATAGGGGACAACACTGAACCCTGAGGGACACCACAGGCCAATGGCCAAGGAGGTGAGCAGGAATCTTCCAGCACCACCCTCTGAGAACTCCTTTCCCAGGAAAAGTAGGCCCACTGTACAACAGTATCTCCAAGCCCCATATCAGAGAGGATCAGAAGGACACAATGGTTGATTGTGGTTTCAAAAACTGCTGAAATGAACAGCAGAATGAACACTCTCCTTGTCCAGTTCCCTGTGCAGGTCATCCACCAGGACAACAAGAGCTGCCTCTGTTCCATAACCAGGCCTGAAACCAGACTGAAATGGATCAAGATAAATCAGCTTCATCCAGGAACCCTTGAAGTCATGCAGGTTCTGGTTAGGTTGGGAGTAGACAGGTAGCCCATAGGGGGAGGTCATGGGGAAATAGCCCTTATCCTCATGATGTTTGCCTACCCTTGGTTTAAGCCCCATTGTTACTGAAAACAACAATGCAAGATGGCTTTGCTTCAATTTCATATATTTGACTGTTATCTCTTTAAAGCCTCGGGTCAGCTGTTCCTTCAACTGACAAACAGAAAGATCACCTGCTCAGATCTTCTTATATAAGGACTGCCTAATAACATGGGAATTTCTCTCTCCATTGAAATGCACCTTCAGTCTGTTGAGCTTTTGCACCAACTCCCCCACCCAGTCTCAGTGGCGCAGTTTTGCATAGCTGTGCACCAGCCCTTGGTTAATTGCCTCTAATTTCATGCTATCATGGCCTGGCAGAAACATGTTCTCCAAGGGGTGATGACCCAACCATCCTCCCAAATGGCAGAATAATTTAATCCCAGGGAGTGTCTCACTTTTTAGAATGAGCTGACACCCTTGAAAACTCATTGCCACACCCTAAAGTTTTGTTTTGTTTAAATCTCCTGGAGGTAAGCATAGTTTCGTATTTATCTTCATTTCTAATTGGACCATTGAATGGGAACTGATATTACATGTGTGTTTTAAAATCCAGATGAGACTCGACATCGCATTGCACTTACAAAAGGAATTTCAAGACAAAGCTTTGAAAGGGAGAAATCTGGATGAAAAGTAAGAATAGATAAGACCAGTAATATCTCTGTCTGCAGGGTTGTGTATAGCACCTTCTTCTCACTAGAGGCAACAGATGTCTTCTTGGGAGTTTCAGCCTTGGTGGGGGGAAAATCTCTATGTGTTCAGCAAGCAAACTTGATAAGGCCTGGGGCTAGAATTGCTATTGAATATTACCTGAAGTATGAAGCAACACTGCTCCACTCCAAGGCCCAAAAATGAGGGATAGTTTGTGTTAAACAAAACATCTAGAAATGCGACTGTTCTTATTGCTTCCCACTTGCCTCAGCCACATGTTAGGCAACATTTTCCAGCCTGGAAATGTAGTGGTAAGCTTCACTAGTTGGTTTTCTGCTTGCTATCTGGATATTGAAAGGATAGAGACTTCATGTTTTTTAAAAAGTATTTCAGTAAAGCTTCTAGGCTAGCATTTTTTAATTTATTTTTTGGTAAAATCTTTTCCATGCCATTCACAATACTATTTTCACACTTCATGTAGGATTCCAGCTACACTGGAAGTATAAATTTAGCCCTAAATTCTAGGCAAGATAGGGCCTAATTATCCTAAGCATGCCAGAGCCTGTCTGCTCTTGGAAGCTAAGCAGGGTCAGCCCTCGGGAGTACCCGGATAGGAGACCACCAACAAATGCCAAGTACTATAGTCTAGATTTCAGAGGAAGGTACCAGCAAAAATCACTTCTGAGTATTCATTGCCTAAGAAAGTCCTACAAAATTCATAGGGTCACCATAAGTTGACAGGTAACTTGTAGGTACATACATATCCACACACTAAGCAAGATATCTCTTTCTGACATCTTGGTGCGTGTTTGAAGTAAAAAAACCAAAAACAAGCAACACTATAACACCCCGAACCTTTGTGTGTATGACAGAGAGAGAGATTGCCAGGTAGGCTCAGGTATTTGTCCCTTCTTGACATTCTTAAGAAATCACTGATATGAGGGGATATCCTAAAGTTTTAATTATCACCTTTAAAAAAAATTGTTAGAAAGTTTGTTTTGATTTGTAGTTGTTAACTTATTTCTATGTAGTCACCATCCAGATTTGCACATTTTCCCCAGCATTTCTTGACCCTCCAGATAACTTATATTGCAGAATTTTGCAAATTGTGCCTTATGAGGCAGTATCGTAAAGTAATAATTATCTCCTGGAAATAATTATGGTATATTGATGAAATTTTGTCAGTGTCACAATTGGTCCCTAAGTGCATGCTGCTGAGAAAATCAGCTCATTGCATCCTTTATTTTTGTGACAGACTGCGCCAGAAGTGATTAAAGTGTAAAATCCTCGTAAGGCGCAATCTGCAGACTTCTACAATAACAGTATTCGGAGGATCGAGAAACTCTGGGAAAAATGTGTCAATCTGGATGGTGACTATGTAGAGATAAATTAACAACTACAAACCAAGACAAACCTTCCATCAATTTTTTTTAAAGGTGAAAGCTAGACATTGAAAGAAAGTGGATAAGAAGAAAATCAACTGATTTAAGATGGGATACAAAAGAAGAGTGCTGAGGATACTGTGGACAGCCTAAAGTCAAACAAATGGGTCCTAGAATAGATAAAGCTTGAACTCTTCCTGGAAGCCAAGATGATCAAATCAAGCCAGTATTATTTTGATCACATCATGAGAAGGCACAACTAGAAAATAACGTTAGGAAAGGTAGTAGAAAGAGAGGAAGATTGCATGCCAGATGGATAGACTCAATCAGGGAGGTCACGGGCCTGAATTTACAGAACCTAAGCAGAGCAGTGGAGGATGGGAGTCTTGGAAATATCTCATCCACAGGGTGGTTGTGAGGTAAGGTTGACTTGAAGGCAGTTAACAACACCAACACGGCAGAAGAGGTTTCCTCCAGCATAGCTGCATGGAGAGAAACAAGTTTTAGGGTTTACTTCCTAGGCTATCTTTGAATGTAATTCCTGAAACAATAAACAGAAGTTTCTGTCATTACCAAACCTTGAGTTCCATAGTAGTTATTACTATTGAACAATTGCAAGCACACCATGGGTCTACTATGCTTTGGCAACATGAATTACCAAATTATTCTACTAATGCCCTGTGTAGACTGGGATTGAGCCTGGCACCTTTTGGACTGGGCAGAGGTGGTAAGGGGGCCAAAAAATTAACATGCTGTTCCACAACAATTTCCAGTTTGCCATCCTGGCACTAATTCTTATTTGGAGAATACATTATTTTCTTGATGTAGACAGGCAAGGAGAGAAATAGTACAATTCAGGAGCCTATTTTCAAGAACAAGTGCTGTCTAGGTTAGCACTGTCTAGCACTGGATCATCTATACCAGGACTGACAGCCTCAGGCTTACTTGTAAAAGAATTAAGAAACCAATTGTGGACCAAGGGGATATCAACACTGACAGGAAAAGCCATTTTATTACACTGATCCACAGTTGCCATGAACATTGTTGCCCTAAAAAGTGGGGGACCTAGGGTCCCCACCAACAGTGATTTATTAAGGGGACTTTATTAGCTTGGCAAGAGCCCTGCAAGAGTTTGGGTAACCATGAGGATAATTTTACCAGTGTATACTTCCATGAAAGGACTCAACGTTTAATCAATAAAGACGGTTGTATTTAGAACTGTGCTAAAGAGCACATAAACACAGAGTAACAATTTGTGGGAGACACCATACAAGGCTAATTGAAATAGAGGTATGGAAATTGGATAGCTGAGGCTATCCACCACAGAAAGTGGTGTGTGGCTCAAACAGTCTCTGAGGGTGATACAAGAACAGGAGGCTCTGGACAGATGGACAGAACTTGCAGTGGGCAGCAGTTGTATGCACAGTAGCCGCTGTATGTACTGTAGCCACAAATTGGACATGTGCAGGTTTATACCATTAGGTACCCTTGACGGGTGATTAACATTCCCACATGAACTGCAAAGAGTTTGAATGCTTTCCCATGGAATTGACAAAAAGGGCAATTTTGGTCGAAGGTCTTAATTCTGGATTAAAATAAAAATGATTGAATGTAGGACAACTCCAAGATAGATGGATAGGAAAGGTAGCTGGGAGAACAGCAAGGGATAGGTAGGAAATAATGTTCTTACTCATATTAGTGCAATGGGATTGCCTTTGTCTCCAGTGCAAGAGGAAATTCTATTGGAGAGGTGGGATAGAAATAAAATTGTATTATTATTATTATTATTATTATTATAAATGCAGAAAGCATTTCTCCAGATCAACATGCCTTTCCAATGGTAAACCTCCTAGTGTTTCAAAAGTCTTTGTGACCTCTCAAGATCATGCCTGGTTCTAGATATGAAAATATGAAACCCCATACACAGCATGAGGGGTGTAGAGTATGCTAACAGGGTCCTATAAATCACAGTATGCACGGCCACATGGCTGTGGTCATTCTGGATTTTATTTCTCCATCCCACCCCACCCACCCCAGGTGTGCAAATGTATGTATTTCCGCACTCCTCTCCATAGACAGTCCACTCATTCAAGTCAATATCTGGATTTTCCATTCAAAATCCCCACTATTTTTCCCTTTGGATTAAAGCCCTGAGGGGATGAAAAGGCCCAAATTTGGTCCTAATCATCCCATATTTTGGATAGCTCACTGTGAAAACTAGGTGAGACTGTTTTATTTGGCCCATGTAGACACTCTCCCAGTCACAAAATTGCATTTTGAGGTCAGATCTAAGCTGACCACAGATGGGGAGGGGTTAATGTACATAAAACCTTTTGTTCATACATAATCTTTTTGTTTATACAGCCTCTTGTATGAAAAGCCCACTGCTTTCAAGCAATACCACCCACTCATGATAGGTTGCCACACATCAGCCAGACACAATTCTGTTTCCAATTCTGTCACAAGCACAGTGACAGAACATGCCTGTGGAGTAGAAAACAACAGGCATGTTTAGCTGTAGGCTACACTCATCAAGTCACGCATTATAATATACATACACTTAGCACTGGCTAAGGCTGTGCAGCTGTTTCAGATGAATCCCAAACCAACCAGGCTGGCCTGAAATGATTTAGGCTGATTTGCTGCCTGAGGACTTGCTGAATATAGTACTAGAGCAATATTTGCTTGTAGTTTTCCTACCTCATTGTTAAATTTTCCAGTTGTAGTTCCAGCTTCCTTAGCCAACCCTAAATGGTTGAAGTTGCAGCACATTTCCTTTCTTGGTCTAAGTCACACATGTGTTGCACTTTTGTTTGCAAATAGCATAATATGAATGTCTTTCTTCCTTGGCTCTGTATAGCACTTCATTCCTTAATCTTACAGTTCTCGATGCCATATTTTTCTCTCTTTTTCTCTTTCTCAGTCTTCTTGTCTTCTCTCTTCCTCCCTTCCCACAAGGCCTGGCTAAATGCCTCTTCTTTCTCCTTCTCTCCCCAATTCCTGCCCACATTTGTCTTCTCTCTCATTCTGTAGTCTTTTTTCTCCAGTTTCCCCACTTCTCACGGCTCCTGGTTAAATGTCTTCTCCTTCCCTTCTCTCTTCACACCCCTTTCTCTTTCTCCTTTCCCCTGCTCACAATTCCTTTGCTACACTTCTCCTTTTCTTCTTTCTCTTTGTCCCCCCATCTTCTACTTGCACTCATCTTTCCCACTTCACTTGTTTCCCTCCCTCAATGCCAATCTCTTTCTCCATCACTCTCTTTACTATTCTCTTGGCTTTGTCTTATTTCTCTCTTGCTCGCTTTCTCCTTCTCTCGCCCCTTCTTTTGGCTACGTTTATCTTTTTTTCTATCCATCTCTCAACCTATCTCTCGATTTATCCTGACTTTTCCAAGTTATGCTCATTGCTTTCTTTCTCCTTCCCTTCTGCTCTGTCTCTTCAGTTCTTTCTCACTTGTCCTCTTCTCAAGACAACCTTGAAACCATAACTGGGATATATTAGATCCATTTCATTTTAAAGCTGTAAGCTTTAGTAAACTTGGTAAGGCTTGCTTCTGAATAGACATGAACAGGTAGGATTGCTTTCTTGGGGTGTATCTACATAGTAGAAACAATGCAGTTTGATGTCATTGTAAGTACTGTAGCTCTAGCCTGTGGAATCTTGGGATTTGTAGTTTTACATGTTCTTTAGCCTTTGCTTCCAAAGATTGCTGATGCTTCACCAAACTACAAATCCCAGGAGTCTGGCAGTTAAAGTCGTATCAAACTTCATTATTTCTACAATGGATGCACCCTCAATCTCTCTTGATATGTATGTCTGTTACCATCATTACTGCCACCACCATAACCACTATCATCACCAGACTTGGTCCAGAAAATGGAGACACTATCAGATTTAGTTGACTAAACATTTGCCATGAAAGAGCCAAATTATTACACCACGATGTCTTAGCCTCTTCAGGTAAAGGAGCAGCATAATGTGCATTGATGGGGTGGCATTTATTTCCCCAAATATTTTCCTCCCCCTCCTCCCTTTCCTCACAGTTAATGGACTTTGATATTTGTTTTCATAGTTAACATAACTCTCCGCCCTAGTCTTCCAGATCTTCATGGGCATGGTGTACCAAGTCTTGCCTGTGTGCAAATTATTTATGTGTATTTATTTAAAAACAAAAACAAAATTCCTTCCACACATTCATGCACATTCCAACCAGAGTGGCACGGCTTTTTGAATGCCAGGCGGTCCATTTTAAACTCTGAATCTGTCTAGAATTTTCTCTCCCTCCACAGTAACATTCACCTCCCAAGTCTAGAATCTATGGCAACCAGGAAAGGCCAAGAAAAATGACCATGCTCCCCCCACCATCACATGTCAAAATTCATAATATACAAAACCAGTCAAGGGGTTTTGGTTGGGTTGCTGCTACTGTTGTTCTTTTTGGTACAGGAGTCAGACAGTCCCACCACCAGCTCTCCTCTTCCCTGGCAGTAAAAATACAACAACAGTTTTAAATAACTAACCATTTTCTGCCCTTTCATGACACTTGAAATCTGTTGTCTCATGTGTTCAATTCACTCTAAGGAAATTGTAGCTGGTGGCTCTCATGCAGGGTGACCAGACATCCTCCTTTCCCAGGACATGTCCTATAGTTCAACTTTCTGTCCAGGAGGAATGTCAAAATGTCCATCATTTTGACCATGACTAAACGCATGGATTTACATATATACAGTAGCCCCTCTCAATTTGGTGATTTGCAAATATCCGAGTCCCATTGAAAATAATGGTGTGCACCCCCATGGCGTGAGTGCAGGGCTGCACGCAGGTGCGCACCCCATTTTATCCCCCTCCTTGCTACCTGCAAATGGGCAAGGGACATGGACTCCAAGTCCACGAAAACGGCGGAGCAGGTGTATTAGTGTTTTTAGCTTTTATTTTGTAATGCTCTACATTTTTCTTAAATGTCCTACATTTTGTGGTGCCTTGTTCTCCATAAGTCAGAAAAGACTTGGAGGCACACAACAACAAATGGGTTTGCAGCTAGGTTTAGCTTTCCTGGACCCGCTTGTCATAAATCATCCCCACCACCACCATGCACACATGCACACTGCCCCCCAAGCACGGCATTGTCTATTTTGGATCCACACACATATCCTTACAAATTGCCCTTTAAAGTCCATGCTTACAGAACATCAGTCATGCCTTTTTTCATTTGCAGACATTTGTAATTTGATCGTCAATGCTGATTCTAAATAAATACGAGGACTTTTGTTGTTTTTTGGCAGGCATTAAATATTGTTTATATTTATGTAAACAAAATAGTACTAATCTATGTACAGGACAGATCATACTCTTGTGGGTTGTGGGATTAAATCATTAGCACTCTTCTATTTGCTGGAGACTGGAAGTGGTTATAGGTGGCGCCGCGCTGTGAGTGAAGTTCGTTGGGTTCTGCGGTTAGTTGGCTGCTGGCTTTCTCCTTCTTACCCTACACTTTGCAGTCTGGTTTTGGATTACAGTGGCTTGTGGTTGCTTATCTGATTCTCCATCAAGAGTCATCTCCTTATGGAGAACTTTCTTGATGGAACTTGTCACGCTTGACGCTGGAAGGAGGAACGAAACTGCTATTGCTAAAGCACAACATTGTTCTTGTGAATGATATGCAAACATATACAACATTTCCTGAGGGACCTAAGATGTATCCCCACCACCTGAAACCAGATACTTAATCCTTAGGCCTAGCCTAGTATGTTCTTTTTGCAATTATTTGCTAGAAGTGACACATGATAAAACAAAGCAAAGCCTTCTCAAGGAGTCAGAAATTGAGGAAAGTACATTTCTCTTCTGAGAATTAAAATGTGTATCACTTCTTGTATGTGGACTCTCCTTCTTTAGAAGTTTAGAGGCTGGATGGCCATCTATCGGGGATGCTTTGATTATGAGTTTCTGCATGGAAGAATTGGGATGGACTGGATGGGGGTCCTTGGGGGTCTCTTCCAACTCTATGATTCTAATATGTCTAAGGGGTTGTCCATGGTCCAATGCAGGTCTGTGAAAGGCTACTGGCCTGCAGTGCATTTCCAGGAAATTGTGGGTGCATCAGCACTACAGAAATCATGCAGTTTGATATCACTTGAAATGCAGTAGCCCCATCCTAGGATTTCTCATTGTACAAGGTTAGCCTTCTCTGCCAAAGAGGGTAGGATGGAGCCATGGCAGTTAAAGCAGTGTCAAACAGTATTCTTTCTAAGGTGTAGATGCACTCTGGGTGGCTACAATAAATTTTATTAACTGACTTCTGCCCAACCCTGACCCAGGGCAACCCTGTGGGTGAGGCATCTCTAAAGTCGTGCCATCCTTCACTTCTTTTGCTTAAGTCTTGCAGATTCAGGCCTGTGGCCTTTCTGACTGATGCTAGCCATCCGTTCTGTGGTCTCCCTCAATCTGTTCTGGTGCCACAACTGCTTTTCAAACTGCTTTCCTTATTTTTTCCTCTCAATTTTTTTTCCCCCAGTTACAAATCAATCATATAACTCTACATATTTTGAACTGTTATGCACAAATAACAGATAAAGCAATATAAGTAGAAATGATGTACAGGGAAGGAAAAAAAGGAGAAAGAAACAAAAAAAGAAAGAAAGAAAGAAGAGGACAACCAGAATGGAAGAACAGGCATCGACGAACTGGAAAGAAAGATGAAAGAAAAGAGAAAGGGGATTATACAAAAAGAAAGAATTTAAGTTAGGACAATTATCTAGACAATTGTACTAGATAAGTTTAAAAATATTATGATGTAAGATACTGTAAAGACAAAAATAATTGAGGGGGGATGTAGATAATGTAGATAAAAATAAAATGAAATAAAAGAATCCGCTCCGGTGCCACAGCCAACTACAGTTCCCAACGCACGGAGCCATGGCAGTGAAAGTGGAGTCAAAGCGGATTATTTCTGCGGTGGGGATGCTTTCTTCTATTCTTAGATTATTATTAGATTATTTCTGCCCATCATCCTCCATTATTATTCATTACGTCATCACCATCATCATCACCGTCATCATCTTAAAGTTTTAGTAAAGTTATGCGGTCCTTCGATTTTAACTGTATGTAATCATGTATGTACATTTTTATGATGATTTTGTAATGTCTTTAGTCTGTTGGAATCCCGCCTCGATCCATGGGGAGAGGCGGGGAATATAAATAATAATAATAATAATAATCATCATCATCATCATCTGCACTGCAGCCAGGGAGTGCCACTCAGCAGCCAGGCCTCTTTCCCAGGTGCATGCTCCTCTCCCTGGGGGTCCCTCCTTGGCTTTGCTATCTCCTGGTCCTGCTGCTGCTGGCTTTTGCTGGCTTGTTCTCTCTCTCTTGCCTTGTTGTGACTCTGCTGCAGCATCACTCAGGCTGCTGGGAGCGCGCACTGCAGTCCCCTGCGCTCAATACAGAGAGAAGCATCCTCCTCCTCCAGCACTCTTCCCCCCGCAGATGGGAATGGTACAGTCCCCCTCCTCCAAGCGAATCTATTCTGGATGCTGCTAGAAAGAGGAGAGGAGAGCATCATCATCAGAGGCAGGCAGCCAGGGGAGGGGGGAGAGAAAGCTGGGACCAGGGACCCAGCAGGAACAGGGCATCTCTCTCTTTGGGACTTGCACTGCCCTCTCTCTTCTTCCTTTCTGAAGTGGCATCATCACTGTGCCCACCACCAGGGCCTCTCCAGAGGAAAAGATGACGCAGGGCAAGGTAGGTCCTCCTGGAGCAGGACTGGGGTGGGCCAGCCAAGGCTTTTTGCAAAGTCAAGCATCTCTCTCTCTCTCTGTTTGTGTTTGGTGTGTGTGTTTGTGGAGGATCAAAAGGTGGCATCAGAGGATGCCAGCATTTCTGTCTTGGAGATGCTGTGTGAAGCATCCCTGCTCCCATCTGAGATGGGGAAAGGCCCACCACCACCACCACCACCACCACCATCATCATCTATTTTTATTCATTGCATCACCACCACCACCATCAACTATTATTAGTCATATCATCATCATCATCATCATCATCTGTTATTATTCATTACAACATCATCATCATCATCTATTATTATTCATTACATCATCATCATCGCCTTTCGTTATTTTTCATTATTTTGTGTGTGTTGTGTGCCTTCCAACTTGGGTGGGCCAATCTGGGGTTTTCATGGCTCAGAGGGGGTTTGCCTTTGCTTTCTCCTGAGACTGAGAGCATGTGACTCCCCTAAGGTCCCCCAGTGGGTTTATGTGGCTGAGAGTGGATTTGAACCCTGGTCTCCACTCAGACCACTATGACACACCGACTTTAATTCTTTATTATTAGTGTGTGTCACCAGGCAAGTGCAGTGATGCCCTGGCTGTTAACGAGTGATGGACAGCCATGGCATCATTGCATTTGTCAGATGGTGAAACATGCTAAAAATAAAGAATGAGAGCCCCGTGTTGTTTCAAGCAATTTCCTGCTTGTGGCAACCCTATAATGCAGTTTACTGGGGCTGAGGGTGTGTGACGCACCTAGTGGGTTTCCATGGCTGAGCAGGGATTCAAACCTTGGTCTCCAGAGTCATATTCCAAGGATCAAACTGTCTCATTTCAACCACACTGCTTTAGCTCATATCCTTCCCAGCCAGGGCTTCTACTGGCTCTTTAAAAGTCACACTGAGCATTTGGCTATCCATGAGAAATCGCCATCTTATTTCCAAAGGGCAGAAAAGTTGGACTGTAAGAGACCATCCCTCATAGTCCTCATATAAGAAATCTGTTGCCATGGGACAAAGAGCAGCAGTGCCTAGGTCAACAACTCTGAGGCCATCTGTTAAGTTTTGGGACCTTGGATTGCTGACTCCAAGGAAGCTCGGGAGGTTCACTGTGGCTTGCCTGGTCTGTTCCATAATTCTGGGCCTGTCATTGTTTGTTGTTGTTGTTGTGTGCCTTCAAGTCATTTCCCAAAGACAACCCTATCATGGTTTTTTTTGGGCTGAGATGGTGTGACTCACTCAAGGTCACCCAGTGGGTTTCCATGGCCATGCAGGGAATCAAACCTTGATCTCCAGAGTCATCATCCAATGCTCAAACCACTACACCATTCTGGCTCTGTTTTGTGTCTTATCTGTGTATTGGGTTGAGGATGTGATGGGATGATTTCTCCTAAATGTCCTCTTGCTTGTAGAACAGAGTGTGGCCAGCGGGTGCTGATGTTATGAGGGCACCTTGCATCCCTCTGCTTACCATACTATGAATGGGACAGGTAGGGAATGCCAAAAACCCACAAAACATTTGGGTTTTTCTCTTAGTAAGCTCTTTGGGGCAGAAAACGAACTACCTTTTTCTTAAAAAACAAACATGCAAGCAAAAAACTCCTTTTTCTCCCCCCCCCCTCCCCCCTCCCCGCATGCTCTCCTCTCCAGCATCACTTTCTAGGTGCTTCCTTCCTTTGAATTAGGTCATCACCAAATCCAGATGGCAACAGGGTGATGCAATGCCAGGATTAACTCCTTGCCTTTCTCACTTTGAGGGTGGCAGGATGTTGCTGCTCCTGACTGGTTCACGTTATTTTGCTTCCACGTATTGAGTTATAATAATCCAAGCAGTTTGTAGTGTGGCTGCTTCAAGGGATGGTAAGGCGGCTTTTACGGGTTCGGAACAGATAGATGGGCTTTCATTTGCCTTGTTTTTACGTAGCTTAGTGTTGCAGAGTGCTGTAGCCCCTGGACTCCCTGTGATTAAAAAAAGTGTGGGGTGTGGAAACCTCTAGGGACGGTAATGCACCTTTCAAATAGTTTGCAGCCCCACTTTGCATGGTTTAATATCAAACATATAGGGCTTCCAGCCATTCTATATTTTCATTTCAATTTTTGGGCAATTTTGGGGGCACATATGCACTCCAGAGAGTCCGACAAGACAACAATAGGTCCCTGCATGCACCTTGAGACTGCCCATTCATGATGTAGCTGCCGCATATAGGACAGTAATGATAACCATATTAGCAAAATTGATTAGACCAAGTCAAAGGTCACCAAAATGGCATTCAATATTGTCAGATCTCGTCATCAAGAAAAGTGTTATACAAAGCAAGTTTATTTGCAGAGTGGTTGGTGGGAGGCTAGAGTTAGAATTCAAGGGGAAAGACTGATAATCTAGAAGCCATGAAGTCTGCATGATTAAGTTTTCAGATGAAATGGGAGAGGAGGAAGCTGAAGAAATCCCTTCCACTGCTTCAGATTAAGACTTTGACCATGCCGCCTTCTTGACTTCAGCATGAAATCTGCTTCTGCCCCGTCCTCACCCCCACAATCCTCAGCTTCCCTTCTGGCCTGATGAAGAAGAGAGCTGAATATCTCAAAGGCTTGCGAATTTTGGAACCTTTAACTTTGTCTAATCAACATATTACACTAATATGGATATTTTTTAAACTTTCTCTATAGCCAATTTATGGCTTCTTGGATGATAACGATTTAAACCAAAACTGGGAGTCAGGTTATACTATTAAAGAGTTTCTAGGACTTAATTCCACAGTGAGGTTAGCAGGGCACTCTACTCCCCTCTGTTATTTAAGAGTGTGAGATGTCAAATAATATTAGATCACCTACTCTGCACTGACAGTGTTTTAACTGTCTTCGTGATAGTTTTAAATTTCTTCATCATGTTTCCTACCTAATATCTGTGTATGCGCACACCTTCAAGTAGCCTTTTGATTGATGGTGAGCCCATGAAATTTCACATGGTTTTAGAATCATAGAATCATAGAAATTTAGAGTTGGAAGAGACCACAAGGGCCATCCAGTCCAACCCCCTGCCGTGCAGGAACTCCCAATCAAAGCATCTCCAACAGATGGCCATCCAGCCTCTGCTTAAAAACCTCCAAGGAAGGAGACTCCACCACCCTCTGAGGGAGTGTGTTCCACTGTCGAACAGCCCTTACCGTCAGGAAGTTCCTCCTAATGTTGAGGTGGAATCTTTTTTCCTGCAGTTTGCATCCATTGTTCCGAGTCCTGTTCTCTGGAGCAGCAGAAAACAAGCTTGCTCCCTCCTCAATGTGACATCCCTTCAAGTATTTAAACAGGGCGATCATTTTGTTAGCAAAAAAATAACCTGAGGGATGGTTTGTCATGGCCTTCCTCTGAAATGGTGCCTACAGCAGCTGGTATTCCTTAGGAGTTTCCCATTCAAGTATCAGAGCTGACCCTGCTTAGCTTCCAAGATTAGACAGGATGTGGTGCCTTCATGATATTTCAGCCTCTCTCCTACCTTCAATGCTTTTAGCTAAATACAAATCCATGCTGGCATCTGCTCTCATTTGTTACCAGGGGAGAAGAGACAAAATTTGCCATATTTAATTTCCTCCATAATCTAGACAGTGAACCTGTTTGGTCTTTTATGAAGCTATTGATAACTGGAAAGCACCAGGGAATATGTCTAGAATATGGGGAATGTAAATCTGAACATGCTTATTTTAATTCACTTTATTTCTATCCCACCCTTCCTCCATCCTCCAGAACTGGGACTTGAGGTGCCTAGTAACAAACCAAAAGAGCATGTGCCAACCTTTCTGCAAATTGGTGAACTATAACTCCTGTGATCATTTACATTGTAGAAATAATACAGTTTGATCTAACTGTCATGGCTCTATCTGACAGAATCTTGGGCTTTGTAGTTTTGTGAGAGCTTCCCCTCCTTAGGGACATAAAAACTCCATGAACTTAAGTTTCTGGGCTCAGATTCCCACTTTCAAATACTATATTAAAGTGCAGCCTCTCTGAATGATTGAGAATGAGATGTTTTGCAAAACCCCTTCCCAGACTCTTGATTTGATACATGGGGGGGGGTGAGGTGGGGGTTGAGAGCCTAAATATGTATATTTGAAGTCTTTACTTAAGGATAAATGCAGATAGCAACATGAGTAACAATTCCACTTACCTAAAATAAATATGTAAACCTCATTCCAGGTTGAGTTGCAAATGGCTGTGTGGTTGGCTGTCTCTTTGAGATGCAGCCATGTCGAAGCGGCTGCAAGCAGCAGCCCTTGCTTCTGCAATAACCTAGCTGGTTACAGTGATTTCCCAAAAATCAGAGAAAATGGCACAGCTAGCCCTGTGGAACACAGGCCTTTTTATCAGCACCCAAATGAACAGTGAGTTTATAGCTATTATTGATGCACCAGACACTCTTTCAGCATTTCTACTGGGTCATTTTTCAGAGTTCGAAGAATGGCTGTTGTCCGTATGCAGTATGTGGGTGGGGGTAGCAGTGATGGTGGCAGATGAATCCACTCCTACTTGGCCCAGTTCTTTCCAGATGGTGCAGTGTCAGTGCAGCCTCCGGGCATGCATCATCGAAACACCACAACTACAACAGAGCCCAAAACTGATGCTTTTGGCTCATCTGCCTCAGGCCCAAGTATATGCTACAACCTCTTTCGTTTAATTAGTTTCAAAGGTGCTACAAGACCCTTTTGCAGGCTTAGTTTAGTCTTTTGGGCTTCTAGGGAGAATTCAGGCTCGATTTTCTCTTTTTATGATATTTAATAAATAAATAATAATAATATTAATAAGTTTTACTTATATTTCCTACCTCTCCCTGCAGATTGAGGTGGGATTACAGCAATAAAACCTTTACAATACAATAAAATAATACAATCAAATATTAAAACCGCTATACAATATTAAAGTGCACCTACATTATGTTTCAATGCTACTGCTGCTGCAACGTTGTCTCCCTATAGATCAAGGCAGGTTACAATACATTTCAATAAAACACAGAAATATACAAAATATACAGAATACAAATTATAAAACAAAACCAACCCAACACAATCCCCTGAACAGTGACAATTAAAAAAAAAAAAACAGAGTAAAAATAGTTAAAACTGGCGGACAGAAGTGAGGCAGCTTGGGGCAGACAGCAGCTATCTATATTAAGTATAATGGGAGGTCAGTCTCAGTCTGGGAATTTACAGAGCTCTCCTCCACAATTCAAATGAGTTGATATTCTTCCTGTCTGCTTTCTTCATTATCCAGTTTTCACAACCATACTCCTTCCCTGCCCCCAAATCCTGCAGCTGTCATTGCACTGAAGAGAATGGTTGCAATTCTTTTTCTCTTAACTTTTCCTTTTCTCTTTTGCCTTGCAGCTCTCTGTGAATAACAAGCCCGCCAACTCTGAAGGGCAACAGGGGGGCACAGAAAAAAAGGACAACACCACTGTCCCCTCAGCACCTCCAACCTATGAAGAGGCAACTTCCACAGAAGGGCTGAAAGCAGGGGCCTTTCCTCCCCCCTTGAATGTTCCTCTCCATCCCACATGGGCATATGTGGATCCCAGTGAGTTTGACAATTTTTTCTAAACTATAGTGACAATAGCCTGACACGAATCAATATTCCAAGTCAGTTTCAATTACTTTCATTAGAAATCAGAACCCTTGGCTCACTGGAGACACCGATTTCTCTTCCTTTAAGGTTTTACTTCTTCAGGTAGACTATTCTCACAGCAATTTTAAAAAAAACAGGTGGTATCAAACATTGCTTCTGATTTTGATAACACTGGATGCCATTGATATGCTGGTCCTTGCAAGTCCTGTCCTAGTCTGGGGACTAGATGTAATAATTCTCCCATCCATATTGGCCATGTGTAGGACAAACATAAAGGTTGGTTTAGCTGTAACAACACCAAACCATGGGTTTTACTAACTGTAGTTTAGATTCTGCAGAATGATTTGTGTTCCTAACTCTGTGCTTTCTCAGGAATCATCTCAAATAGTGGCCTGTCTCTGTGGGTGGAGTAGCAAATCAAGCCATGGTCTGTTGAGTCAGATGTCTCATCAACCAAACTTCCAGCTATGACTTCTGATCCTGGTTGGAAGCTGATTATTCAGCATGGTTTCTGGGAGGGCTTTGGTACAGGCATCATGAAACCATGGTTTGGCGTCACATTACACCATTTTGGAATATCTCCTTTTATTTTCATAGGTATATTGAGGAATAGCACATTGTTAGCCCAAGAGGGTTTATCATTTCCATGACTCATTCTGTGCCAGACAAATGTCCCTTTGCCCCTTTGCTTTTGCTTTTGTTTTAATAAAAACATCTGTAAGATTATCACACTTACATTGTATGGCATTTTTCAAAGTCTGATGTTTATTTAACCCTAGCAAGAGATTGTTTAAACAGTCCAGAAAGTTAAGCAAGAATGTAGACATGTTACAGCTGAATATTATACAGATGCAACATTTCCAGTTTCCTCACTATGGTTAGGGAAGTGGAAGAAATATCTCATGCAGTTCTTGCCCATTTGTTTCTCTCCCTTGCATCAGAATTCCCTGTTCCTTTGCTTTTTGTTTTGAGGGGATGGGGAGGAGTATCATAATAGAGCATTACGTTTGAACCAATATTAATATGAACTATGGTTAGGATTAATATCGGGGCACAGTAACATTGAGCTACCATGGGTACTGCCTCCAAAGCCCCAGGAGGACAATTCTTACATGTG
Source organism: Urosaurus nigricauda (assembly GCA_034509955.1). Lineage (NCBI taxonomy): Eukaryota > Metazoa > Chordata > Lepidosauria > Squamata > Phrynosomatidae > Urosaurus > Urosaurus nigricauda. The sequence continues at coordinate 163,935,463 of JAOEGL010000002.1, forward strand.
AGAACTGAGGAAAGAAGGACAAAATGGGACACTCCTGCTCTCCTAATCATGGTGAGGAATCTGGATCAAACTGCAAGATGTTCTTTCTGATGAAGCAAAGGCCCAGGAGGGTGAGGAAGGATGCATCTCCCACCTGAAAGTTCCGGGCCAGCGCCATCACAATGATATATGACTATGGAGGATCATGCAAGCCTTTCAGAGCGTTTGCTCTCATAGTGTTTGTTGACATGTTTCCTTGTTCTGCCAGAGCCTTCAGAAGACAATGGAGAAGTTTTACCTGCGTAAAAGCAACATAAAGAAGGAATCTCTGTCAAAATACAGCAAAGGCAAATTAATTAATGCTTAGCATAGATTTTAGTGTAGAAATGGGCATTTGGAAAGAGGATTTAAGATAAGGTCAAATGGAGTGGGCTGCTGAAAGGTGAGCCAGTGAAAAAGTATCTGTGAATGTTGTTGCTGAAGTGACAACTACAAATCCCAGGATTCCATAGGATGGAGCTATAGCATGTAAAGTGGTGTCAAACTGCATAATAATAATAATAATAATAATAATAATAATGCTTTATTCCTACAGTGCCTCTAGCCTGGAGGATTGCCTGGACTTCATAGTCAGGGGAAGGTCTTTAGCTTATTATTTGTGCCAGAGGGGAGGGGATTGACAATCTTTATTGCTGCTACCTTTGGATGTGTCTTGATTTGTGTTGAGACCTTTTGCTCATTCCAAGCATGGCTTGTGTTCCAGGGGTCTTGTGAGTGTGCTAATGCATGCCATCCAACTGTTCCAATTTGGCAGAAATAGTCCCAATTAATTCTCTCTCTTGCCCCCTTTCCAGTTACTTTTAAGATGTATTGGTTTCTCTCTCCTTCTCCCAAAGGCCCTGATTGACTCAGATTTTACAACAACCTTTCAAGTCGCCCTCCTTTGGACATGCTCCAGTTTCTCCACATCCTTTTTGAATTGTGGTGCCCAGAACTGGACACAGTATTCCAGGTGGGGCCTGACCAAAGCAGAATAGAGTGGCACTACTACTTCCCTTGATCTAGACACTATACTTCTATTGATGCAACCTAAAATTGCATTGGCCTTTTTAGCTGCTGCATCACACTGTTGACTCATGTTCAACTTGTGGTCTACTTGGACTCCTAGATCCCTTTCACATGTGGTCTCATTCAGCCAGGTGTCCCCCATCCTATATCTGTGCATTTCATTTTTCCGCCCTACGTGTAGGACCTTACATTTCTCTGTGTTAAATTTCATTTTGTTAGCTTTGGCCCAGCTTTCTAGTCTATTCAGGTCATTTTGAATTTTGATCCTGTCCTTTGGGGTATTAGCTATTCCTCCCAATTTGGTGTCATCTGCAAATTTGTTAACTAGGCTCTCAATACTGTCATCCAAGTCATTAATAAAGATGTTGAATAGCACTGGGCCCAGGACAGAACCCTGTGGGACCCCACTTGTCACTTCTTTCCAGGATGAAAAGGAACCATTGTTGAGTACCCTTTGGGTTCGGTCGGTCAACCAGTTACAAATCCTTGTAACGGTTACCTTGTCTAGTCCACATTTTACAAGCTTGTTTGCAAGGATGTCATGCGGAACCTTGTGAAATGCCTTACTGAAGTCAAGATATACTATATCCACAGCATTCCCTTCATCTACCAAGCTAGTAATTTTATCAAAAAAAGAGATCAGATTTGTCTGGCATGACTTGTTTCTCTGAAACCCATGTTGGCTTTTTGTGATTATGGAATTATCTTCCAGATATTCACAGACTCTCTGCTTAATGATCTTCTCCAGAATCTTTCCTGGTATTGATGTCAGACTAACCGGATGATAATTGTTGGGATCCTCTTTTTCCCCCTTTTTGAAGATTGGGACAACATTTGCCCTCCTCCAGTCTGCAGGGACTTCTCCTCTTCTCCAGGAGTTCTCAAAGATGATTGCCATTGGTTCCGATATTACATTTGCCAGTTCTTTCAATACCCTAGGATGTAGTTCATCTGGTCCTGGAGACCTTAATAAAATGGTGAAGGGTCTGGAAACCATGCCCTATGAGGAACGCCTTAGGGAGCTGGGGATGTTTAGCCTGGAGAAGAGAAGGTTAAGAGGTGATATGATCGCCCTCTTTAAATACTTGAAGGGATGTCACATTGAGGAGGGAGCAAGCTTGTTTTCTGCTGCTCCAGAGAACAGGACTCAGAACAATGGATGCAAACTGCAGGAAAAAAGATTCCACCTCAACATTAGGAGGAACTTCCTGACAGTAAGAGCTGTTCGACAGTGGAACACACTCCCTCGGAGGGTGGTGGAGTCTCCTTCCTTGGAGGTTTTTAAGCAGAGGCTGGATGGCCATCTGTCGGGTATGCTTTGATTGGGAGTTCCTGCACGGCAGGGGGTTGGACTGGATGGCCCTTGTGGTCTCTTCCAACTCTAAATTTCTATGATTCTATGATTCTATGATTCTAACACCAAGGGCCCTCCAGACACCCCATGTTAGTATTCACGGGCTAATTGTCCTTGCCCTCACAGCTGTGGATGTGTAGCCGCCAACTGTCCTAGTTTGGCAGGGACAGTCTTAATGAATCCTCTGCCATCCTACCTTTTCACTTGCTTTTTGGAATGCCCAAGTTTCTCTCTCCTCCCCCCACTTTCTCCATTTGTTCTTGACTTACTTCCATTGATGAATTTAATGTGCAGAGATAGTTTGCACTTATTTAATTCAGCAGTGGGGAAAGGAAAGAAGGTGGTAGAATCTTTCCTTTCTAGGAGGCTCTAGCTAAAGCAAAATGCTGCAGCCTCCCCTAGCTTATATATTTTTCCTCATTAATAACTCTTGCCATCTTGAGCATACTCTGATCTTGCTTAGCCACACTTGACCTGGTTTTTGTCTGTAAAATGTTAGCAGACAAGCACATGCACACATCAAAGGTGTACAGAGACATGTTTGTGGAGAATGTACCCTCACCAAGAAATATAGGATGCTTTTCTACTGTACATGTCCATCAAATTGAACAGCCATTCACTTTCCAGAAACATTGGTAGATCACATTTGTGGTGGCACTGAGGGACCATAATGAAGCTGTTCTGGCAAAATCATAGCATTGGACCAAGCCATTTGATGGCTGTTGGCTCCAATGGTTTACTATGAAACAAGACAATTGGTTGCTGATACTTTGCTGCATTAACCTTTAAATATTTAAGCTGAATGGCATCGTAAAAGTTTCAGTATAAAGTGGTGTGCCTCAGTGTTCCTAATCTTATGCCTAAATTGGAGTATATATTTTTGATGTCAAAGACAACAGTGTTAGTCTGGAAAATCAGTATGCAAAGGCATCTTACAGCACCTTGAGACTAACTGAAATCCACATGAGCTACAAAAGCTCATGTTAACAATTTTTGATGTGTTGTTAGTTGTTTTTAGCCATGGGTTTTTTTTAAAACCAACCTAAGGACTATAAACCTCTTTTTTCAATCCCCCCTCCCCAAACCTCACAAAACCTGGTAGCCAGAGTTATGAATAAGCAGAGCTTGGTAAACTTATTTTTGGAGTTCATTTCCCAGAATCTCCCAGTTGCCATAGCCAGTGGCCAGTGCTCATTGCGGGAAGTTGTATTCCAGAAAGCAGCTTTTTAAAGCTCCTGTCATACTTCTCGACCAATAATACACTTTAAGTTACTGAGTTTCTATGTTCTCCAATCTGCTTTGATCACTAAAGCTTAGTTTAGGACCAGATTAAACATAAAGCAAACTACACTAAGCCTTTTGGATAAGCTCTAAGATATCCCTTAACTGTATATGTATATAGTTAAGCATATATGGCACCCTTGGAGATGAACACAGGAGGGGACTCTGTCCATCTTCCTGTAAAATGGGAGTTCCAGAGCCTCAGTGACGTTGGCAAAACATCCCTGGTGTCTGCCCACAAGCTGGAAAGGGTGTTTTAAAATTAATCAGCCCCTGAGCTCCTTATTTACAGCTCCCTGAAGACACTTAAACCTCAGCCTGCCACTTCATAGTAGTTAAGTATTTGTCTAGAAACAAAGTCAGGCAAAGTAACAGAGAGTGAGAAGGGGGAAGGTTCTCTTATCAAGTCTGAAGGCCAGTTTTCTATCTACGGGACACTCAAGAGCTGTAAAAGTTGTCAAAAATGTCAAAAACAAAAACACTCAAAAACAAGGGGTCAGATGCCCATACCTGGTATATATATAAAAAAATCAAAACAGAACAACCAAAAAAGGAGGGGGTAATTTAAACAGTTTGGAGGTTGCAGCCCATTTAAATGGTGAATTGGCACTTCTGCGGGCTTCTAATCAAGGTAGTGCCTCCTTGGGGAGAGGGTGGAAAATGAGCAGCAAGGAAGCTGGAGGGATTCAGGGTTGCATATACAGCCATTGGGGGGCCACAAGCAACCTCTGGGATGTACTTTCCTCTGCCCTGTTTATACAGAGAGTGAATACTAGAAATCTGTGCAATTGAGGAGCTTCACAGAACTCAATGTATCTTAGGGACAAACAATGTAGGTAGGTACAGTCACTTACTTTCCTACCAAGAGGCCAGAGCCTCTTCCTTCTTTGCCTTTGTGGGCCTTTTTCATACACTCATACTAGTGGTATCGCTACCCTTGATGTCACCCAGTGTGGAGGGGCTGCCAGGGCCCCCCGCCAGTGGCTTGTCCCACCCCCAAATGCCTCTTTTGCCTGTCCCTCCTCACCAGCTGCCAGCCCACTGCCTGGCCAGATTTTGTGTGGTTTGCCACGTGGTGGCGGTGGGGGATTCCCCTGCCTCTCCTCCTCTCCCACTGCCTCACTCATTCTCTTGCTTGGCTGGATGCCCATACAGGGTGGTCAAGGGACAGCCAGGCAAGTGAGGCAGCAGGAGGAGGTGGAAGGGGCACACTCGCCCTTCCTCCTCTTCTGCTGCCCAGCTTCCTCCTTGGAAGGTGGCCAGCATTTGCCTATCTTCCTCCACTGCCCAACCTCCTCCTCAGGGAGAGAGCTGGGCAGTGGAGAAGAGCCTGGTGCCAGGTGCAGCAGCACTGGCATACACATATCCCCCTGGAGCAGGAGGAGGGTCTGACCAAGTGTCACCCCTCCTCTGGGGTGTCACCAGGTGCAGTCCAAACACCCCCTTAGTGATGCCACTTGCTCAAACTGCCCTGATTTGGTAAGAGCAGTGATGATTAATCCTCTGTTGTCCCACTTTTTCAGCTGTTTTTAAAAGGTCATTGTTTCTCTCTCCTCCTCCCACTTTCCACCATTACTTCAATTACTGCATACTGTGAAGTGCAAAAGGAGTTTGCACTTACTTATCTCAGTGGGTCATCAAGAGAAGGGAGGTTATAATCTTGGCCTTTTCATTAGGTTCAATCCAAATCAAACAGCTGTAGTGTCTCCTAGTTTGTGTGCTCTTCCTCATCAGTAACTTTAGCCTTCTTGACTACATTCAGCTGTTGCTTGGTCACACGTGTCCTGATTTCCATCTGTGAAATGTTGGAGGGCATGTAATGCTTACTGTTGTACTAAGTGGATTACAAAGTGTATGCTAGTTACCCCCAACAAGCTGGGTACTAATTTTAGCGACCTACAGAAGGATGCAAGTCTGAATCAACCTGGAGCCCCTGGCTGATATTGAACTCATACTGAGTGGCTGCAGTACAGGCATTTAATCACTGCACCACCAGGGCTTCATGATGAGAGATGGTGAGGAATTTTGGATGACCAACGGTTCCCTGATCCCCGCTTTAGAAAATCTAGGACTTCAGGCCAGCTGTTTGTATTTGCAGATGACATTGAATTTTTGGGAAGAAGCATCCTCTGTTCCACTAGCCTGGTCCTTGAGGAGAGTTTAGTCCCCTTGGGACACAATCAGATCCCCACTGTAAAATCAGCTGTAACGGGTGTTTTGGATGGATATTTACAGCAGTTTAAGAGTCAGGTACTCTCTGACTCAGATTTGCTTTTGAATGTTTAGGTGACAGCTGTAGCCAGCTTCAGCTGATATACCTGCTGTTCCCCTTCTTAGAAAAGATATATTTGGGTACTGTTACCATTTCCATGGTTACATCCAGGCTGGTTTAATGTTGTGTGTTCTGTGGGAGGTTGCCTTTGAAGAATGTTCTGAAATTTCATCTGGTGTCTTACAGGGTATATTGTATACTAATAGGATCTGTTGTTTTGGTCATGTTATGTTGATTTTATATCATTTTCACATGTTGTTGGACCATTTCTAAGTGCAATACAAAGTTCTGTGGCTGGCCTTCAGAGGCTTAACATTTTGAAAACTGGGTGCACTAGTATCCTAAACGGCCCTGCATGGTCTTGCACTATTTTCCAATGCTGGCTGAGATATGACTTATAGATACATGGAGGAGAGTCTTATCAGTGATGGCACCAATCCTATGCAGGGTGACCAGATGTCCTAACCACAAAGGAGGACAAGACACAGCAAAATGTAGGACAGGCATTCAAGAAAAATGGAGGACACTGCAAAACAAAAGCTAAAAACTCTCACATGAATATAAATTCTTGCTTCCTAATTATGCTCAAAATGGAGGACATTTTGAAATTCCTCCTGGGTGGAAGGTTGAAATTTAGGACATGTTCTGGAAAAGGAGGATATCTGGTCACCCTGAGCTTATGGAATTTGTTGCTTCAGAGGATGCTGCTGCACCTCAGAATTAATGCTGTTTGACACCACTTTAACTGTCATAGCTCTATCCTATTGAATCCTGGCATTTGTAGTTTCTTGTGGTACCAGAGCTGGGTCTTTCACAGAATTATCAGTCCTGGAAATCCATAGCATTGACCCATGACATTTAAAGCAGTGCCAAACTGCATTAATTCTGCAGTGCAGATGCAGCCACAATATCCATTACCTCATTCCCCATTCACTTTTAGATAGCAAGCTGGTCTGCTAACATTTCAGCATGCTTTTGACCAGATGACATATTCAGGGGTAACTGTGTTGGTGATATAGCAAAGTACAATAAAATTCAAAATCCACAAAACAGCTAGACTTTATTGGCCAACCAAAACGCACAAAATACATGTTGCAAGCTTTTGAAGCTCCATTGACTTCTTCATCAGGCAAAGATGTTAATAATCATATGGGGGTATGTGTGTGATAATGTTAGTCACAGAACTGTATTTTGTCAAGATGTTGTTTTGTTCTGAGTTATGATTGGTATGATTAGATTTTATTCTCTTATGTGGTATTTTTTGGTTTTGCTGCTCCTGCTGTTGATTTTATTTGAATTTTGTTGGAGAGAAAACCCAGAGGTGCAAATAGGGATCAGGAAAGGCAGAGGCACTAGGGACTACATAGCAAACATACAATGGCTAATGGAGCACATCAAGGAATTCCAAAAGAAATCAGCGTGTGCTTTATAGACTATAGTCAAGCCTTTGATTGCATAAATCATAAAATGCTATGGAACACACTTAAAGACATGGGTTGTCATGAGTCAAGGTCAACCCGAGGGCAGCTAACAACAAAGGCTGGTTGTTGTTTTGTGTGTGTGTGTGTGTGTGTGTGATGAAAACCCTTTTAACTGATTTTTTAAATGTTGAGTGGATTGCCTCAGGGTATAATAATAAAGTTAATTCCTTGTCTGGAATATAGAGTAAATACCAGGCCAGAATACAGAACTTCCAAAGAATGTAACAATAGAAGTTAGAGAGAGCCATGAACAAATAAATGACTGCCACCAATTTAAAGGGGGAGCATTTATCTGACTGTCAGGACTAAAGACAGTCCTCTTTTTGAAGGTTGTCAGAGGACAGTGTTCTCCTTGAAGATTTTTCTCTTGGAAGGTTTGACCAGTCCACATCTGTTTTAAAGATAAAGGTCCATAATAAAAGGGAGCCCTGTTACTACCTGGATGATAGCCTGAGCAAGCACTTGGGTCACCTGGCCAGTTTTCCCCTCTGTGGTGTGCTATATTTCTGTTTGAGCGCTAGAAGTGGTTTCCAAATTTTATTTACACATTCACACAACTCTGTGTTACCTTTATGCAGTAATTGCTCCGCTATTTCTTTCATTTTGGCTGCAGTGTTTTTGTTTGTTTGTTTGTTTGTTTTTTTGATGATGATGATGATGATGAGTTTTAAAGTCCAAAACACAGTGTTAGATGATGCAGAAGTTTGGTAATGAAGTATTTTCATTACCAAAAGTTAGACTGTGCTACATCACACATGCAGTATGCAGCTAAAGATCATTTTGTGTTTTTGTGGGCCCGGTTTGCTCTGACATAAGCGTGTGTGGCCAACTAGCCTCTATTTAAAAACTTTCCAAGAAGGAGACTCCATCACCCTCCAAGGGACTGTAATCAAATCTCAAACAACTCTTACCATTGGGAAGTTCTTACTAATGTTGAGGTGGATTCTTTTTTCCTGAGGTTTGGATCTGTTGCTCCATGCCCTAGTCTCTGGAGCAGCAGGCTTGCTCCATCCCCAAGATGACACCATTTCAAATATTTAAACAAGGTTATCTTGTCACCTCTTAACCTTCTGTTCTTCAGGCTAAACATACCAAGCTTCCTAAGCCCCTCCTCATAGGGCATAGTTTCCACACCTCCCACCATTTTAGTCGCCCTCCTCTGGACATGCTCTAGCTCGTCAACATCCTTTTTTAATTGTGGTGCCTAGAACTGTATACATTGTCCTTATCAGACCAGCGCAGGTGGAAGAGGTTTAAATTTTATTCCTAAATCTGGTTTTTGTCTAAAAATCAGGTCCCTCGGGGCCAATTAAGGACTTTCCTTTCCTAAATTCCTGTACAGGGAGGTAGATAATTTTTTTTTAAGATAAAAAACAGATGGGCAAAAGTTTAACCCCCCCCACCTTCTCATGTTGGTGGTGATCTGATTCAGGGCCACACAAGTAAAAACCATATTAACTATAAGATGTATGTCTGATTTGCCAGCTAGTATGACTTGAAAGCACACAACAACAACAACAACAACAACAACAACAACAACAAGGACCAACTCTAGGCATGGTGCCAACTTTTAAAAAGAAGACAGTTGTATTTGTGACAAGTTGGTCTCTTGGGTGGGGTGGGTGACAGCATTGTCATAATACATGGTGTCAAAGTAGGTTAACTGACTATAATTAAATGAGTCTGAAGGATTAGAAATATTCCCTGGGAGATGTATCTCATATGCTGATAAGAACACCCAGTGTTCAGTAAATGGGAAAAGCTCTGGCCCCAGACTGGAAGAGAAAAGTACGGTCTGAACTCTAATGACTGTCTTTAAATAGTTCATAGCATGATGAACAAGATATCACTAGCAACATTCCAGGCAGCTCTATTACTAGGAAATTGCCTATCATTATGCACTGTAGGGTTTCTGGCAGGTCTGTATCATCTGTGCATAGGTACATATTGGTGCTCACTTCCTGCCTTCCCTCCTTCCCATGAGGCCCCTTTCAGTGAAAAATTTATTTCAAAGTAAAATTGTTGAAATTTCACTATATACGTGTGTGTGTGTGTGTGTGTGTGTGTAAAATAAAGTGTATAGACTTGAGTGTGAAGTCCTTAAAGGCTTGCCTGGGTGTTCTCCCTTTAGATGACACTCTTGCTGAAATGGCCATAACTCTGAGCAGTGCAATTGGTTTTTTAGAAGAGCTCACACTCTCTTACCCTCAGGGGATGGTATCCTAGGCTATGTAGTTTAATGAGGTACTTAGAATTCTGTATTCTTTTGCCATAGTTCAAGAATAGTGAAGTAGAAAAATTTAACTTCCTCATCAAACTACAAACTACAAATCCTAGGACAGAGCCACGGCAGTTTAATTGGCACCAGACTACTATAAATGTGCATACACCCCCCCCCCCGGTGCTGTTGGACAGCAGTACCCAATATTCCTCATGATAAGTTATGCTGGTTTTTTCCCCCGTGAGACTTAGGACTTCATCACACCAGGCTTGAAAAATGGAATTATAGCAAGATGGTAGTGTCCTGTGGCCGTAACTTATCACACGATACTGTCTATTCAGCAGCTGGTCTGTAGTTCAGCCCTTGCTGGAGCACTCCTTCTCGTTGATGGGATAAACCCATCAGTGCCTCTCAATCATCCTGCTTTTCCACTATGAGAGAGTGTGATATGCTCCTCCAGAAGCAGTTCTGATATGCGGGCAGTCAAGTGGTGTGAGAGGTTGTAATTGTGCTCCTTTCTTCCTCTCCTGCTCCACCTTGCTATTCCCAACCAGGCTGTTTTTATTTTATTTTCTCCTCCAATTTCTTTTCTTTTTACTTAATGTATTGTACTGTGTTTTAATACTGTACTGTGCTTTTAAATTGTAAACCATTTTTAGTCCCAATTCTGGGAGAAAAGCAGGATATCAATAAGTATAATAAGTACCTAACAGATTACTCTTTCAGTGGGCCCTTGTTATCTGCTGGGGTTTGTTCCCAGGACCCTCCGTGGATAACAAAATCCATGTATGCTAAAGTCCAATTAAATATAATGGCACAACAAAATGGTGTCCCATATATAAAATGGAAAATCAAGGTTTGCTATTTGGAATTTATACTCTTTGGGAATATTTTCAAGCCGTGTATGCTCAAATATGTGGATAAAATATCTGTGGATAAGGAGGGCCAACTGTATCATAAAACTGTGCTAAAAATAAAAATCAATAAATAAATACAGACTGAAAGGCATGCTGGGAAGGGGTTTGGCAGGGAGGTGGGGCTGTGGAGGCCAGCATTCGAGAGACAGAGGCCAGGATAGAAACAGCACCATGGCGATTTGGAAGAGTTGTATGATAATGATAATGATTATCCCAACCCAGTATGTTTGCATCTAGACTAACAGGAGACTTAGGGTAATAAAAGTCCTTGTAGTTTGCTAATGTCTGGACAGTTGCATGTATCCCACCCCTAGAATGGTCAAAACAGATCCTGCAGTCCTATTATAGACAGGTCAATGAAAAGGGCAGCTCAGTACAAATTAAAGCCTAGATATTGTTAGGAAACAGATTGAAAATAAGATGGTGAATTCAGTAACATCTTTATATCAATCTCTGGAGAAGCTGTGTCTTATATTTCATCTCAAAGAGTGACCATTGCCCAGTTGCCCAGTTGGAAAAGGGCACAGACTAGAAAGAAAGCTCAAAATATTTGTGGTTTTTGGTGAGTGGGAAAAAAAAAGGATTAGTAAGCAAGATAAATGTTTATATAAAATGTAACTCCCATAATCTCTGACCCCTGGCCCTTATGGCTGGGAATAATGGGCCTGGAGTCCAACACATCTCGAGGGTACTAGGTTGGGAACCACTGCCCCAGATTCAATCCAAGCAGTTGTTCTTAATCTTTCTAAAATTGTGGAGGAATGTCTGCTACTAGCTACCTAACAATGTGAATTTTCATCCTCCTGCGTGATAAGGTAGTCACCAGCTTTATCCTCTTTTGTGATATTCCTTCTGAACTTGCCAGAATGCTCACTTCCAACTTCTTGCATTGCACAGCTGTACTGAATACCAATTTCTGGGAGTGGATAATTTTTTCTTTTAAGCTATGTTTCTGAGCATTTCTCATTGATGAATGAATGATCGGATGGCATTATTGCCTATTCTAGGAAGTCACCTCTTTTTGTGATATGTCCAAACTATGACAGTCTCAGTTTAGCAATCTGGGCTTCTAGGGAGAGTTCAGACATGGTTTGCCCTTGGGCCCATTTATTGGTCTTTTTAGCAGTCCGTGATATCTATAGAAGTCTTCTCCAGCACCACATTTCAAATGAGCTTATTTTTTTTTCACCTACCAGCATTATTCACCCTCCAGCTTTCCAAGGTGCTGAACTCCAAATCAGTTTCAGCACCTGGGATAGCTCCAGGGACAGCTGCTTTAGATAGTTCAATCTAAAACCTAAGATGGATTTACTGACCCACTTGCGTGGGAACCACTAGCCACAGATTCCTTGAGCTGTGTGCATATTTAATTTCCTATTGAAGGATTCAGGAGCCTATTTAATATTTAGAAATAATAGATACTGTTCATACTTTCTATTTTATTATACTGGCCATCATATCTTGGTGACTCCTCAGCTCAAAATTTCTGATTATACTTCTTTAAATCTCACTTTTAATTCAGAACTGAGAAGTCATGAGCTTCTTCCTTCATGGGACATTCTCCTAGTCCTGAGAGAGTATAAAGTTTGCCCCGATTCTCCAAACCCTGGGGCCTGTTGATTCTCCTTTGCAGTCAAGTTTGTTTCACCAGAACTGGAACATGCAATTTTCACATTTTTCTTTTTCATGATATATCTTTGATCTCTGAAGCAGTCACTTGTGACATTGTTTTAACTGTCCATATAAAGAGAGTGGAATTTTCCGTCCACTTCAGCCTCCAAATTGGATCAAACTTAGTTCTTTCTCCTGCACCCCTGACACAATTCCTTTCTCATGTGGTGAATTCTTTCTGTTCTCCATTGGCTATGCCCCCATTCCAACAGAAGAGTCCTCTTCTGTATGTGTCTTGGTCCTTTTTGTGTGGTGGATATAATTGTGTTTTCATTTGTGGTGATTTGAATATGCCAGTGCTGATCTGGAGCAGAGACCTTATCTGGCTTGGTGAGAACTGAGAGGAGGCTTTGTATTATCCAGTCACCTTGCCTCTTTCAGGGAAACTTACATCAGGGATCTGTGTGCTGAAGTAATCATTCAGTTGCAACTCACCTCTTTTTCCTAATTGTATTATTATTATTATTATTATTATTATTTTAAGAAATTAGCTACTGCAAATCTGTTGTAGAGGGAACGATAGAGCAGCTGCATGTGACAGGCTGATGGTTACTACAATTCCTGGTGTTCTCTATTTTGGAGATTGGAATGTATATTGAACATTTCCTTTTTCAGGGTGTAACTCAGGAATTGGGAATATGTAGCCTTCTCGTTGTTGTTGGACTGAAACTCCATCACTTACTATTGGTTGGCTATGGCTGGTGGGAGTTGTGACATCTAGAGGGTCACAAATTCCCATCTTGGTGTAACAGATTTTCTCAGGAAATGGAGGAAGTCCTCTGATGTAACTTCTAGAAGCCTTGCCCATCTCTCAAGAAAAAAAAAATAGTGAGTTTCTCAGGCTGCAAATAAATTGCAGCTGCAAACATCAGTTGCTACTTTGGTGCAATGAGGCTTTGAAATTGTGGGATCCACCTAAGCCCTCCCTTCAGCCTGTTTTCTTAGAGATGGACTTTAATTTTTCCTGGAAGAATCACGATTGAGGTGTACCTTGATTTCCCCCTCTTTTCAGGTACCAGCCCCAACTACGGCAGTGGATATTCAGGGGACACTGAGACTCTCACAACCTTCAGCTGGGATGACAGCAATGTACGCAGGGTGTTCATCAGGAAGGTAATGTCTGAAAACAGGTAACATCTGCTCGGGCAGATGGTAAGGAGAGCCCTTCTCCTTACCTTAGTTAAGAGTTTTATGCATGCCAAAGTACTGACTATATCAGTTGGAGAAGATAGAAGTGAGGCTTAAATATACTGGCCATTGAAACCCAACAAATACCATTAGTGTGGGTAATATGATGCGCTTAAAAAAATATAGACATACAGGAGTTTATCACACGGACAGGATCCCTTGCAAAAATGGGATTAAAAACTGGAAAAAACCCAGAAAAGTGGATTGATTTTCAGATGACGTCTGTCATTACACAGGACAGAAAGTGGAAAATCTTGAAAGTAAAAAGTGGCACATTTTGTCAACTTTCTGTCTGGGTTAATGTCATGTTAATGCTCATTAACCACTATGTGTCTGAAAAACAACCTGCTTTTGCAGGTTTTTTCCCTGGGTTTTGGACTGCTTTAAATTCTGTTAGCTGCCTTCAGTTCCTATACCTGAAGAAGGTGGGATATAAATATAATAATACTAATAATAATACTACTAATAATAATAATGGTGGTTGACAGACTATACTCAGCATTCAAAAGTTCCCCTGAGGAAGAATTTATTTCTAAATGTGTTGGGCTCAATAAACCTGGAGGCCTTGTTCCTTTCATGCTTGTCCATTTGACTCCTACATGGATTAACAAACAGGTGAAGAGTGGGAGTGGGATTCTGTCTGTCAGGTACAAGGCCTGTGCGATAATATCCACACCATCATGTCCCCTGCACTGCGCTCACAGGTTACCACAACCCTGGCCTTTTGGGCATACATCTATACATGTATATACAAACAAAAAAAACGGCTTCATTTAAACAAACAGCTTCATTTATATACTGCTTCATACCGCCTAAGCAATGTCTAAGCAGTATACAACTGTAAGCTACTTGCCCCCAACAATCTGAGTACTCATTTTAGTGACCTCAGAAGGATGCAAGCCTGAGTCAAGCTTGAGCCCTTTCGCTGGTATTGAACTCACAACCTTATGATTTTGAGTGAGTGGCTGCAGTACAGGCATTTAACCACTGCACCACCAGGGCTCGTCACAAAGATGTTGAATGTATAGTCAACAAGGGGCACATCTCGCATATGTATTTGCATGCTGGGGTTGATCCTCCATGGCCCCTATGAGTTGGTTAGCCTGTAAGGTAGTGTTGAACTCTTTTCAGGAACTAGAATGGATGGGCCGAGATGTACAGAGAGCTTCTGGCTTGAAATTTGGTGGCTACATTGGTTCAAGGAGAGATCTGTCAGACTCAGGATTAGAGACTCAACTATTCTGATAATATTGCTCCTGTTTTCTTGATTTTAGGTTTACAGCATCATTTTGCTTCAGCTGCTTGTTACAGTTGCCATTGTGGCTCTCTTCACCTTCTGGTAAGTCTCTGGCCTAGCAAGAAGTCTTTTCCTTTGGGTTTTTTTTTCTTGTTTTGGTTAAATGTCTTAGCGGTATTACTTTTCCCTATATTTTCCCCACTCTGTGCTTATGGAACAAGAATGGTCAACTAGGGCTCTCTGGATATTGGTTTGGCCTCATTCCCACTTACATTTAAACTGCTTTGGGATTCACCTTCACTCTGCGTTGGTAAATCAATTCCAAAAGATCCGTCATTCCCACTATGAAAGTGGATCTTTTCATTATCCCCTTGTAATCATTTCTTTTTTGGCATGATTGTCGTCCCCACTAGTTTGTGCCACTTCAAAATGCATGCCAATCATCTGTTTGTTGCCAGTGATGTAAGTGGCAGCCCAGGCAACCTGGCTTGGGAATTATATATATAAAATAAATTGATAGAAGATTTTGATTCATTGGTTTTGCAACTACTTGCTTCATTGATTGCAAGTAGGTGCAAAATCAATGAACCAAATATTCTATATTTTTTTTAAAAAAAATAATGTGCCCATAGGTCACACCACAAGCACAAAGGCAGTGCTGAAAAGGGGGGGGGGGGGAAGAGTGATGGTAAACACTCCTTTGTCATTAGTCCCTCCCCTCCAGAATGATGAGATTCAGATCTGTTGTTGCCACTTGTTGAACATGCTCTGGAACATGCTTCTTTCCAAAAGAACCGCTAGAAAACTAGTATCTGGAAAAACCAGGTTTTTTGCATTTGCCTTGCTTTATCATGACAGAAATCAATCACAGCAGGCTCAGAACCAGTTTCAAATGGGAACGACAGTTATATAAACCAATTAGCAATTTGCTTTAAACCATAGTGAGAACGAATCCATAGGCAATGATTAGAGATGTTGGGATTTATAGTCCAGCAACATTGGAAGTGCCTCACAATCCCTATATGTAAAATGAGGAGCTAAAAGTACATAAGTTTCTGACAAATGTGACAAGTGTGTATTGAACTCCCTAGTAGGGATGTACATCCAAACTCACATTATCTCCACATTTCACTTCAACCTGGGCCCATATCAATTAAAGGGGATTCCTTCTCTTTCCTTCCAATATGGACATTATTTTATAACCTTTTTATATTAATACTTGACATATATATGTTTTCCTCCAATGGACCCAAAGCATGCTTGTGAACATTTTATTTTATTGCTTTAAAGAAAGTATACATTTTATTACATATTTTAAAAATTCCTTTTTTGTTGCACAAATGGCATTGCAAGCATGTAACAGTATGGATCTCCAGCTGCAAATTGTGCTTGGGTCAAGGTTTGGGTCTAAGATTAGAAAATTAGGCAAGGTGGGTTAAATTGGTGAAATCAGTGAGTTTCTCACCTATACATAACCCCTAAGCATGTGTTCAAACTGACCAACTTGACTTCTTTCTTTCTTTTTCTTGAATGTGTACTGAAAGCTGGAAAGCTGGAAATCAAAAGGAGCCATTATAATAACATCCTTCAGAGTTTTTCACAAATTTTAAACCAGTAATTTTAAGTCACACTTGCCTTCAGTGTTGCTTTAGGGAAAATTTAGTAGCAACTTTGCAATAGCTACATAGGGGCTTTCTAGATTGGCAAAAAGAAGTGTGTTCATGGCTGCATGAAACTCTAGCCTTTAGATGAGAAAAAGGGAAAGTGTGCCATGAAAATGCTTTTTTTTTTTTTTTGCGTTTTAGGGGAGAAGAAGCGCCTTTAAAAAGGTGCTGGTTTTCCCAGCTTCTTTTTTAAAAACTGCGGAACAGCGCAGCTCCATCTAAGGCTGTGGTGCAGCTGCTAAGCATTAAGGAAAAGGCAACTTCATGTCACACTTTCCTGCCAATCTAGAAAGCCCCATAGATTGCCAGCAACATGAATAATTCCTGTTTCCAATACTGTATGCTAAAAAAAGAGTAGGGAAGAAAGGAAGAAGAGAGGAAAGGAAGGATGATGGGCAAACCAACAGGAATCTGGAAAGATATATTAGGCCAGTGCTGGATTATTTTACTGTTCTGTGTCAGGGGTGGGCAACTAGGGGGATTAGGGGGGCACATTAGCCCCCCAGGAGATCTTAAGGGGACATCCCCTCATACACACATTGTCAAAAACTAAAACATTTGCTGTCACTAAATGTCCTTGCATGCCCTCTAGGGCTATTTTAGCCCTAGAGGGATATTCTCCTTTTAAAAAGAGAAGCCTTTTAAAAAACAAACAAACAAAAAACATAGAGTGACAGAGTGATTTTTGTTTTACTTCTGATTTTAGGAAAGGTCTCCTTTGGGCATAAAATAGTCCACCAGGGCTCAAAATGTGGCAAACTGCCCCCACAGAGGGCATTCTGTGGTTAAACAATTTTCACCATTTTTTTTACCATCTGGTGGGCACTGAGGGGCACAGAAACAGCCCTCAGTGGCTGCATATAGTCTGTGGGCCATGCTTTGCCAACCCCTGTTCTGTGTAGTTCAGTGGAAACTGGTGGGTTCCTTGCCGCATTGACATGGCATGCATCAGCTGCCCCTGCTGATAACCTTCTCTTGAACAGGCCATTAGGATTCACCAAGAGAACTGCATTCACTCCTCTGCCACATCCCATAACTTAAATGTCCACTGGCTGCTTGCCTGAAGCTCAAATAGCAGCCGTGGTGGAAGTGAAGGGTTAACAGCATCAATGAATGCATGAAGCATCAATAATAAATTGGCACCACTTGAGACCTTTCAGGCCATTTAATCAGCTCTCTCAAAAATGATTTCCCTGGTGTAGAATAATGTGAAGAAATCAATGGTATTAGCCAAATTGTTGCGATGCACTCTCCATTAGTGTTTACATCCACATGAAAACCGAGCAACACTGCCTCTCTTCCCTGAGGTTTAAGAGCAACTTCAAGAAGTGATGATTGGTGTTTGCATGGTTTGCACTTTAAGTAAATTAAAGTGCCTTTTCCCACATCTACATAATTAAGTGTTTATACGTGCTGAAGAAACTTTAGATGGGAATAAAATAAGAATTCATTACTTTCTGTAATACAGTTGCCTTTGTAACGATTTGGTTCCATTAATATCAATCACAGAGGGAGCAGTAGTATAAAACACTTATTTAATATATCAAGTCAACCTGTGGCCTTACTTTTCTGAAAACTATCATTTTCTAAGAAAGGAATGACTATTTTCCAATATACGCAATTGTTTCTAAATAAACTATATAGGTGGTGGGGTGGGTCAAGTGTTTTGCCTTTTGTGTTTCACCTGTTTTGATTTGCTCTCATGTATTTATTATTCTCTTTCTTTACTCCAGTGAACCAGTCAAAGGATATGTCCAAGCAAATCCAGCCTGGTATTGGGCTTCCTAGTAAGTAATGGCCTTATATCAGAAATATTATTTATGCTAGTTATAATTTGTTATGGGAAAGACATTATGGTATCCAAAAGTAGGGGAAAATTAGCCTTTTATAAGACGATACTATGATTTGGTGCCCGTTTTCTGGGACTATTCACATGGATAAAAAGGTAAAGGTTTCCCCTTGGCATATCTAGTTGTAACTGGCTATAGGGGGTGGTGCACATCTCCGTTACTAAGCCAAAGAGCCAGCATTGTCCAAAGACAACTCCATGATCAAGTGGCCAGCATGGCTGCAAAGAACAATGTTACCTTTCCATTGAAGTGGTACCTTTTTATCTACTTGCATTTTTCAATACTCTTGAACTGCTAGGTTGGCAAAAGCTGGGACTAGTGACGGGAGCTCACCTCTTCACATAACATTTGGGCCTCGAACTGCCAACCTTCTGATCTTATGATCATAAGAAATGGCATCTTAACCACTAAGCCACCATGTCCCTCAGGGGTAATCTCAGCCAATGGGGCTCTCATGGTAAATGCAGTGTTAACATGACAATCACAAAGCCAACTGAAAGAGAGCAATGCTTTCTGGATCAGAGCTGTCCTCAATCTAGATGATAAACACTTTTATTCCCCTTTAAATAAACCTTAAAGTTTGTCCTAAAGGGCACTCTTTGCTGCTGAAGGAAATATTAAAGAAAGAAATGATATGTGTGTATACTTGCATGTCATAACTTGACAGCATGTGTTTTTCTTCTTGGTCTTTTTAAAGGTGTAGAGTGATAGACATTCAGAGGCATAGCCATGTTAGTCTGGAATAGCAGTATGCAAAGGGGTCTTGTAGTATCTTTGACACTGACTGAGAGAAAGAAGCAGAAGAATAGCTTTTGTAGACTTGTGGCTAAAACAGCCACTTTGATCACCGGATCGGAGCTGCAGCAATCACATGCCACAGCCCCAGCCCGGCATTTTGCCGCTCCTTTTTGTACTGGAAGAAAAGTGCCCTTTCTGCTGCTGCCGTAGCTTTTCAGCACTCCTGCGGCATGCAGTGTCTAAACAGTGTGCCGCCGGAGCGTTGAAAAGCTGCTGTCATGTAAATGGCTGGGTGGCTTCACAGCAGCTTCTTGCTGGTTTGGGGACATGCATTGTGCGTATGCCATGCCCCCAAGCCACTGGGAAGCTGGCTATTTTTTTTTTTTTTGCCAGTCTGTTCTGGCCCTTGATCTCCTTATTTACACCAAACCTGTATCAATACTGCAGAAATGATCCAGTTTGACACCACTTTAACTGCCATGCCACAGTGCTATGGAATTCCAGGAATTATAGATCTGTGGGACATTTAGCCTTTTCTGTCAGAGAGCTTTGGTACCACAACAAACTTCCCAGAATTCCATAACACTAAGCCATTTCAGTTAAAATGACCTAGTTTAAGGTCTCAGCTTGTCTTCATCTCGCCCTTGCTCTGTGCCTAATAATAATAATAATGTTTTATTTATACCCCGCTCTTCAGCCAAGACTATCAGAGCGGCTTACAATTTGTTAAACAAACAGCTTCATTTACAATTGTAAGCTATTTGCCCCCCAACAATCTGGGTACTCATTTTAGCGACCTAGGAAGGATGCAAGCCTGAGTCGAGCTTCAGCCCTTTGCTGGTCTTGAACTCGGTTTTGAGTGAGTGGCTGCAGTACAGGCATTTAACCACTGCGCCACCAGGGCTGATGGTCTAGCCTCCAAACTGCATTTGGTTTATTAGCCTCTCAGTGCTGGAGCTATAATAAGGAGAGACTGGAGGGGGCCTGCTCCCCACCATTAGCTGCTGTGGTACCTTACCTAACTTCTGTTATTGCATGGGTATGGCTATGAGGAGGGCAAAATTTGGCTAAAATTGGGAGGTTTGTGAAAGTCATTAAGCCTCCCACACATAATTTGCACATGGCCTGGAAGGGACCACTATATGCAGAGGTACGAACTCCGAAAAAATCATTACTTTTTAATTCCAACTCATATATCTTAGCCTCTGGTCTCTGTGACTGTGATCAGTGATATCCCGGAGCCCAACAATAGGTTGGACTTTCTGAAGTATCTGAATCTTTTGAAAGTGGGCTGAATAGTTGATTTCTCACTCCCCAAGACTAGCCAGTAGAGAGTAAAATGATGAAGCTCTATTTTATTTTTATTTTTTTAAATCAGAATAAACTAGGCAAGATAAACTATGGAAATGTGCTCTATTTCCATAATTTATGCAGGTTACAGAAGCAACCTTAGTATGGCACTCAAAAATATATGGTGAAGTCTTACTTATCTATGGGTTGTTCTCATGGTGGAAAGCACCAAACAACAACACTGCTCCGTCAACAGGAATATTGAGTCCCAGGGATATTATTAAATCAACTATGGCTGCTTCACCACTGCAGAAATAATGCACTTTGAAATAATGCACTCTTCTTTAAAAGCCATGGCTCATTGCAATGAAATTCTGGGATTTTCAGTTCTGTGACAGCCTTCTCTGTCAGAAAGTTCTGGTGCCGCAGCAAACTGCAAATCCCTAAGATTCCATAGTATAGAGCTATGGAGATTAAGGAGTGTCAAATTTCATTATTTCTGCAGTGCAAACACAGCCTCTGTGGGCCATCGCTTCCCCAGACTGAAACAGTTGTCTAGTATGACTAAGGTTTCCCTTGGCCAGTGCTGTCTGGCAGCCTCTATTTGAATGGTGTGGTGAATCCACTCCAGGTCTTAACCCAGAGTTTAAAAGAGCTATCCATGAGGATGAATCCTATCCCCAAAATAGGTTCAGTACCCTCAATGGTTCCTTTAAAATTCAGGCTATGGCTGCTGCCACACTGCAGAATTAATGCAGTTTGACACTGCTTTAACTGCCTTGGCTGCATTTCATGGAATTCTGGGAATTGTACTTTGTTGTGGCATCAGAGCTTTCTGACAAAGGAAGGCTAAATATCTCACAAAACTACACATCCCAGAATTCCACAGCATTGAGCCAAAGCAGTTAAATTTGTGTCAAACTGCATTATTTCTGTGGTGCAGATGTGGCCTAAAACCACAGTGGGTACCAGCCACCGGTGCCGTGTGTGTGAGAGTGTATGCACGCACGTGTGTGGAAGGGGGGGGGGGCTAATGTTAAAGGACAGAAGGGTTGAAAAGAAATAAGAAGTGTTAATTGAGTATGGGCACATTATATCTGAGTCACATGTAAGCCTTTGAAATTTATTTTGGTGGTGCGTGTTAACCAGCTGTTGAAACCAACTAACTCTGGGCAGTCAATGCCAATTTTTCTTCAGCCTCGTCCCACGGTGTTAAAAGCATATGCTGATGTGGCATGTCCTCTAATGTCTGCAAGGTTATTTTTGGCCTTTTTGAAGAGGGAAAAGAAGCAGTCCAAAAGGGAGAGGTGCTGAAGGTTGAAATGGGTGTGTGTACAGGTGTGTCATCAACTTTCTGAACCTGTTGCTTATTTTAGGTGTTTATACGTGCAGAAGAAACTTTATATGGGAATAAAATAAGAATTCATTACTTTCTGTACTACAGTTGCCTTTGAAACTGTAACTATTTGGTTCCATTAATATCAATCACAGAGGGAGCAGTAGTATAAAACACTTATCTAATATATCAAGTATATCTAATATAAGAAAGGAACAACTATTTTCCAATATACGCAATTGTGTCTAGATTAGGTTTTGGTGAAAGCCCTCACAATAGTTCTTTCTATTGAGAGTGTAAGATGTAAAAATACAGCATGATGTGATTATAGAAATTTTATATATGCAGATGATCTTGAGATGGTGTTATATTTTCTTTTTTCACTTTCAAGTTGGTTAACTACAGGCACAGCAGCAAGGTAGATGCCGCATGTTCTGAGGAAAGGATTGTGAATGCCCTCTTAGGGATAACTCATAATAATGTAGGTTGCTGCTGCACTGCAGAATTAATGCAGTTTGACACTGCTTTAACTGCCATGGTGACATCCTATGGAATCCTGGGATTTGTAGTTTTAATTTTGCACTGAGTAGATGCAGCCATAGTGTGTCAGGAGGATCACAAAGAAAAAAAGATGGCTGCTGCATGAACTGGGTAGGGCAGCCACTTTTTACATCAATAATGCCCCTGAAAAAGACACTGCACTATTGTAAAGCATAGTCTCTGTGGGTGTTTGGGGTCCTATTATTAAAGCATGTGGCAGCCAGTCATCTGCCAAGAATATGGCAAGGGAGAGAGAAGCAACCACCTCAGTCAGCAGATTTAGGGTGTCACAAAAGAGTGGAAAATAATTAGGTTATTCATTTGTTATTATTGTGTTTTTACTGTCAAAGAGGAAGATGGTGCTTGTGGGATTTTAAGCTCAAGTTTCTCAGTAACTTGGCTGGCTTTACCTTGACCTGAAAGAAGGGAGAAAGAATACTATTTTCAGCTCTGCCTCAGGCAGCAAAGTATCTGGAGCCAGCCATTGCATGCCATCAAGCCGCAATTTATCTAGCAACAACAAAATGCCTGCATATCATCTCAAAAGGGAACTTTTCAGTCCAGAAACCTACTGATGTACTACCATGCTACTGCAGTTTGTCACCATTTTTAACTGCCACAACTCTATCCTACAGAATCCTGGGATTTCTAGTTTGGTGAGACACCAGACCACTATGGCAGATCTGGCTTAATACCTCACCAAACTACAAATTCCAGGATTCTGTAGGATAAGTCACAGCAGTTAAAGTTGAATCAAACTACTTTATTTGTGCAGTGGGAAAAGCTGCTAGTAAAAAAAAATCATTGTAGTTGTGACTATCATTTCTCAGATTGATGCCAAAGGGACAAGAATAGGCCTTTCATCTATTTTTTTTCAAAAAATATTTTTATTAAACTTTTTTTTCCCATTTTTAACATGTGTGGGTGGTGACATATTTAATCATTCAACAGTTTGTTACAGAACTGTGGGATCTGGTGTAATTGTTTTGGTCATACCCTCCAACATTTCTCAGATGAAAACTGGGACACATGTAGCTAAACATCAGAGTCTGGTCAGGGTGGCAAAAGTTATCAGTATGGAAGAATACACAGGCTAGGAGAGGCTGTTTTTGCCTGAGCCTCTCTGGAGATTATCGCACTGCCCTTTTCTGTCCTTCCCTCCTGAACTAGGTAGGGGATGAAAGCTTTTAAGCATGAGTTTTATTGCACGCCTCCATGCCCAGGCTGGAGGCATCCCATACCCAATCATGGCATCCTGTGCCATGACTTCTCTGGTGCTTTTTGACTTCTCCAGCACTTTTTGAAAGAATGGGATTTTCCTGTTCTTTGCAAAGTACCGGAGAAGTCCAGATTGTGTATGGGATGCCGTTATTGGGTACGGGATGGCTCTGGCCTGGAGACAGAGGCATGCAATAAAATCCATGTTTAAAATTTTTTATCCCTGCCTAAGTCAAGAGGGAAGGATGGAAAAGTACAATAATCTCCTTTGTCTCCTTTCCTTCCTGCTGAGTTAATTGATTGCAAATTTCTTTTATACTTTAAACTCAGATTATAGCAATTGAAGTAAGTTGAGGACAAAAGGGAAAATGGGAGAAAGAAAGAGGAACTGGGATGTTTAAAAAGAAGCTGAAAAAGGTTGACAACAGAGGATTAATTTGTCTCTGCCACTGCCAAACTGAGGCAATAGGAGAATTTAGGCCGCCCCTTTTACAGCAGATCGAGGCCATGGCAACTGCACACTGCAGCCCCAATCTGGCCTTTCTAGGGTATGAAAAAGAGCCGCAAAAAGTGGCTTCTTTTTGCGCCCGGGAAAGGGCACAATAGCCACAGAGCTGTGGTCGGAGGAGTGCTGTGACACCATGTGGTGTGGTGCTCAGTATCACACTGCCCTGGGGGCAGAGCTGGGGCATGTGCCATGTAGACATTATGCACTGACTCTGCCCCCCCCCCCCCAAAGCCAGACTTTCAGGCCGGTCTGTACAGGGCCTATGTTCTGGCATATATTTATGCTGTTTTCTGAAAGTATAAGATCTTGGCCTATAATAATAATAATAATAATAATAATAATAATAATAGTTTATTTATAGCCCGCTCCTCTAATAAATACTCGGAGCGGGGTACAGCAGAATAAAAAGATACAGAGTAAAAACAACAATCACATCCCACCCCAACCACCCCCTTTAAAACTGAATTAAATCTAGACAGTTTAAAATTAACATAGTTAAAATTGGTCGGCAGTTATTAAAACAAAGTGCATTTTCATGAACAATCCGTGTGCAAGGCCGCATTAAATCGGCATTAAATTTAGGCCTAAGCCTAAACTGTGGGAGTAGACAGAAGGCCGATCTCTGGATGCTTTGTTATAGACTACCAAAGTTTTCTGATGGTTTGGATTTAAAATTATTCCCAATAGTTTACAGTAGTAACAGTTTACACATGCAAACATACAATAAATTAGTCTGCTGAAACAAGCAAACAAACAACCGAAGTTTGAGTGGGAACCAGAAATTGATTTTTGTGTAAAAGGACTGTGAGTACAGTGTTGTCACAGAGAAAAACAAATTACTCAGTTGAAATGCCTAAAGGTATGTCTTATTCCTTAATTCTATGTCCACTTTTCTAAGGCCTTATGTTATACTCAGCAATGGCTGGTGGATCCTGGAATCTGTGTGAAAAGAAAAGAAAATTAACTCCCACAAACTTGAGACTGGCCTAAACACAACCCATCTGTAACTTCTCCCATTCCAAACATTGACTTCCCTCTCTCAGGCTTTGGAGATGGTTTATCTCCCCTATCTCCAGATCCTCAAAATATTTGGCTAGGGGGTATGTTTAGCCCAGCCAAAGTCTGGTTCTTCTTCCATTCTTGAGACCCCCAAGAGTTTTTGCCACTTACAAAAAAAGCTGAGCACTCAAGATGATGCTGTTAAGAACCAGGGTTATGGAGTCGGATAAGTCACCATTAATTGTTGTGTCAAAAGGGGGCTTCCACAGGTTTAGCCTGTCATTCAAGTAACACACCACCATTTTAAATGTGCAGATGCCTTACCGTCTTTTGTATTTAGTTACTTTAATGCAGATGGGTTTCCCGTGGTTGCTGCTTTGACTCCCTAGAATGACAACATACCATAGTCTCACTGTTGCAAATGTAATTGGAACCTTGTCTTCTCATTATCAGTTTGTGTCCCCACAAGGTAAAAGTTGACAGCACAGCAAGCAGCTTAGGGTTACATCCGATAGCTGCTAACATGGTGGAAAAATACTTGCAGATTTCTAAAGACTCTCTGAGGATTGATCTGCCATTCCCTGTTCATAATGGAGTTGTGAAGAATTCTCCACTGGGGTCTACTAGTTGGCTGAGTGGACTGTCTGTCTCCACTCCCCTTCATTGTGTTATATTTTGTCACTAGAACTACATTGTGTGACAATTTTTTGCACTTTCTGCTGCACCGTATGCAGTGGCATCACTAGTGGGGTGCAGGGGGTACAGATTGCAGCAGGTAACACCCCAGAGGCGTGAGTCACCCGGTGGGTGGTACACCTAGAGGGAATGGCAGGGCTACTGGACAAGCAAGAAAGGGCACTTCCCCACTTGTCCAGGAGCCACATCAGGCCCTAAACAAGACCTCCAGGGGCCACAGCACTGCCCCCTATGTGGGCCAGTGCATTCAAGGTTTAGCATGGCTGAAGCAATGCAGAACCCTGAGGGCCGTTTCAGAGGGGTAGTGCCAGACCCTGAAGGCCTTTTCCTGGGGTGGACAGTACCTTCAGGGTTCAGCATAGCTGCAGCTGTGTCTAACCCTGAAAGCCTGTGACAGGGAGGGGGGGGGAGTGCATACAGGGTCCAACATGGCTGCAGCCACACCAGACCTGAATGTGGTGAGGGCTCTGTCTTGGAGGCTGCAGTGTGAATCCCTCAGCAGTGGTCTGAGCAGGCCAGCAGCTGAGGGGGGAGGGCAAGGCAGTTTGCCCCCTCTCCACTGGTGACACCAACCTCAGCAATAGCACTGACCCCATGGACTTTAAAGATGGAGTCTAGGATTCAACATGGAGTCCGAGTAGAGCTGGAAACGTTGTTTTCTTTATACTATCACTCCCAAAATCCCACAGGATTATAGTTCAGAAAAGCAGCACTTCCAAGCTCTGAACTGTAGAACAGAATCGATAATCATAATTAATAGCATGTTAAAAGTATGGTTCGTACATAGTGCTCTACTGAAGAGACCTATCCTAATCTCTGAAGCTTAATGTCTTTCCTTGGCTCACTTTTGCTCTCTCTCTCTTTTTCTCCCGCAGTGCTGTTTTCTTTGTTACCTACTTAGTCTTGGCCTGCTGCTCTGGACCCAGGTAAAGTCCTATGTTCACTGAGATGACTGTATCAGGTGTCTATGTTCTCTCTACAACTATTTCCTTCTTCTGTCTGTGAAAGAGATCTGTCCCACTTTGGAAGGGCAGTTTTTCTCCTATCAGCACAAGGTAGCCACCTAGCTATCACTCCCTATATTTATTTAGTCTCTTATTTGGAATAACTGTGGGAAGTTAGAGCACCAGAATTCTTACTCGTATGACCTAAATACCTCGAAGGATACAGATCCTGTCTGATTTTGCAAACTAAGCAGGATCAGTACTGGTTAGTACTTGGATGGGATACTACCAATGAATACCAGGTGCTGTAGGCTATATTTCAGAGCAAGGAATTGGCAAACCCACCTCTGAGTATTCCTTGCCTAAGAAAACCCTCTGAAATTCTTGGGTTCACCATAGGTGAAGAGGTGACATGAAGGCCTGTCATCATAAAGTTCAGGCTTTCATAGTTCTCCAAGGGATTATATGGTTAAAGTGCTGCCTACGTTCTTACAGGTTTGGTGCCCTTTTGTGAAGAGATTACAAGAGAATTATGGTGTTTCTCTAACAGCTGTATAGTAAGAAGCTCACAATTTGACCAAGGATAGAGTAGAAAAAAGCAACAATAGGCAATGCTAGTTTTAATAGCAGCACTCATTTCCCAAAGAGAAATTTTAAAAATTAAAAAAAAAATTGACCAGTGATGGAAAAGCTTTGTCCCTCCAAATGTTTTTTCAATTTCCAGAAGCTCCGGTCAGCATGGTCAATGATAAGTCATTTTGGGAGTTCAAGTCCAAAGCATCTACAGAGCCAAAGGTCTCCTGAGTCCCCCTATTCTTAATTTTGCAAATTACCTGCAGACTTCTGTGAACTGTCCCTCTCACTGGTTGTGTGCAAAATGATCAAGCCACATCTCTCAAGCATGCCTAAACAGAAGGCATGTTAGTACTCACCAGTCATCAACTTTCATTGAAGCAGATGTCTCTTTGCTATCTCTTTCTAGCAAAGGTCCAGTGCTATCATTAGGCCAACTAGACAGCTGCCTAGGGCACAGAGCTCAATGGGGTGCAGTACTGATATCTAAGAGGCACACAATTTGTAAAGGAAAAGCACACAGAGAGTGCATTCACACTCACCTTTATGTCCCAACAAGATCTGGGTCTCCTTGAATCTCTCTGTGGTATTTTACCCCTATTGCTGTTCACACTGGGGGGGGGGGGGGAGGAGGAAGAAGAGGAGGGGCAGCAGAGTGCGGAGAGGAGGAGGAGGGAGGACTGCACTTCAAACTGGGTCCTGTGTGATTTGGATCAAGCTGGTAGTGAGTTCTCACTACCCAAGATCCAATCCAATTCTTTTTTACAGCCATTTAGCCAGCATAAAATACCGAAGATCCAGATTGTTGCGGGACCCACCAAAAGACATGGTGAAGTTCCTGGTGCTAAATACACAGGGTTAAGCGGGTGTTCTTACACCTCCCCGCCCCCAGTGGGATCAGTATGAACTCCACCAAAATAACTCAGGTTCCACACTGGGTTCCACACCAGGTTATTTGGTAGTGTGCATGGCTCCAGAATGAGTTTTTGATGTGCCTGAAATTGAATCTTTTAAGGTACTTACATTTCAATATGACCGTTCACAAGATCATTCAAAATTATTTGTGTGTTAAAATATTTTCTTTCATTTCAGAGAAAGATAATCTAAGATTGCCGCATTATTCTTGCAATTTATATTTAGCAGTTTCATGTTTTCTGCTGTTCCTTTTTTCCTATAACATTTGTAAAGCCTAAGTAAGCAATAGCCTTGCTTATGGCACATAATAGCCGAGCACTGGTACTGCCATCAGTTATACAAAAGTGTAGCTAGGTCATCACCTCTTCACTAGTATGCCAACTGCCAAATGAGTAGAGTGTCTCCTGATCTTGCTCTTTCGATACAAACAGAACATTCAGGAAGGAAAGAGAAAGAGAAAGAAATATGGGCAACCTCAGTCAATTATATCTGTTATGCAGACAATGACCTAATCAGTTTGCTTGGTGGGTCACCAGCTTCATTTATGGCTTTGTCTTGCAGAATGCAATCTCTTATTTCAGTGGCATGTGGCATGACATAATGAGGAACATGTTGTAGTTATAAAGGAGAGTGAGAACTCTTTTTCACCTGAACCTGATCTCTTCTGTGAAAGTGCTGGTGTATTTCAGTTTCTTGGTGTCTCTAGGCAATCTTCTATTCACATTGGAAAACTTGCCAGCTTTCCAATCAGCCTCTGGCTGTGCCTTTAATGGCAGTTCCATCCACAGCTTTTAGGAGGTGATAACGTTCACCTGCTGAATCCTGCTTGTATTGAGTCACAGTGAACAGACATTGAAAAAGCCCAGTCAAAAAAGGTGGCTTAATCCTAATTCACACTGAACCAGCAAGACAAACTTAGATGCCCTGATGTCGGAGCACCGTGTGAACTCTAGTTACCTGGCAGAATTTTTATGTGCCATTTGGGACAATTATCTTATTATGCAAGATGACATTATGCAATTTTCTTTTCAGTGATTATGTTCTTTGGGTAACAAACCTGACTTGGTTCTCTTTTGCTTAATTCACAGGAGATACTTCCCATGGAACCTGATCCTCCTGAGCATCTTTGTAAGTAGCAAACCTGGCACTGTGACTCATGCTTATTCAATGGGGACTGGATAGGCATAACAGGCAGCATTTGTTGCATGGAGAATAATATTTCATGCAGAAATAATAATGCTTGTGCCCAAAATGCTGTTTTCTATGCAAATCAACCAAGTGTAAATTTTATACAGAATAACTTCTCAATTATAGCATTTTCTGTGCTGAAAAGAACATATTCTGTGCAGAAATTAATATTTCTGCATTGAAATTATATTTTAAATGCAGAAAATGCTGTTTCCTGCACAGAAAATCCTATTCTCTGCACAACAACCACGTTGAAATTTTGCACAAAATAAGCCCCAAACTTCAAAGATTCTCGTCAGTTCAGGATTCTTCTCCTCACTTGTTCTCAACACTTAAAAATGTTCTTCAAGCATTTCCCAAATATTTTAAAATATTCTTTATTTTCCTACATTTATGCCTAATATAAATATTAAAAAATACATATTTTTCTTGTCCTGAGTGAGAAAGGGTATGCTGAAACATCAAGAAGACCCCTTTAAAAAAGGTCAACCCTAACAGTATTTTTCACATTTTGGGACTTTCAGAGAAATTTCATTTGTGGAAAAAAGTGTGTGTGTGTGTCAGGGGGGGGGGGGGGAGAGATAGAGAGATTTACACATTAATGAAATTCATTTCAATATTCATTGAAACATGCTTGGAAATTGTTGTAATACTGCCCAGTAGAGAGAAAGCTTTTGAAATTCTCCGTTCTTGCATGAACAAGAACAAAATAGGAGAAGATTTACATTGATATCTTTATGTGCTGATCCTAACCCTCTTACTAAATGTGGCTCCACCGGTAAACAGAAACAGCACTGGAATAAATGGGACAGTTGAGCTTGGGATAAAGGCTTAGAAGGGCTACCATCACTTCCCACCCTACAAATTGTGGAGAAAAAGTGCCAGCTTTGCACTGTGGTATGATAAACTTAAACCCTTTTTTAGACACATGATTAATTAGTAAGCTGTTATGTAACAAGTACATGGGAGGGGGAGAGAAAAAGAAAGAAAAGAAAAGAAAAGAAAAGAAAAGGCCAGTGGTTTAAGAGAAACCTAAACTTTGCCACAGTGGACTGCAAACAATATCAGTCTTTAAAACAAGCCCATATAATTTAAAAGCAGCTAAAAAAGGAAGCTAAAATAAATATCTCAGAAGCAGCACTAAAGGTTATAGGAAAATAAACACCATTGAACTCAGTAGGACTTACTTAATAAACATTCATAAGACTGGGCTGCACATCTGCAGTTTTCTAATGGGAAATAAGTCACAAAGAAATCAATGTGACTGATTTCACACGTGCCAATTAATATGCTTTGGAACTTCTCTGTTGCACACATCAGTGAACGACAGAAATGCTCTTTTGAATGTGCTTTCTTACATTTTTGGTGTTACCTCTCCACAGGTGCATTCTCTCTGTTATTTACTTCTAGTTCTCTACCATTCCTTCCATTTTCTTCTAAAAACTTGTACATTTTGGAGAATAGCTCCCTCTCCCACTTTGTAACTTTCTTTCTCTTACAAAGTGCTTCTTTGGTCACTATTAACATGCATGGTGGCTCCCTCACATCATTTTTCCTTCCCTGCCCCCTGCCATGGCACTGGGGAAATAATAATAATAATAATAATAATAATAATAATAATAAATTGTGAGAAACAACAACAGACCAACAAATATGCATCAGTTAAGAACACAACATTAGTTAACACATACATCAAAAATGCTATGTTCATCTCCCCCCCCCCCCCCCCCCGGTTTTACTCGTTTCAGTGTGGACTTTCTGTGGGCATTGGTGAAACTGTGGTGCCTGGCAGGAGCATTCATGACATTGGCAAAATATATTGTATATGTAAAAGTGAGGAAAATGGCACTGGGCTAGATGCAGAGCCAGGGTCAGGAGTTGGCATTGTTGGGTATCTGTTAATTCAAGGAGCCTTCAGACCCTAACCCTACTCCAGTTATGAAGATGTAGAACAGTAAACTCTGCAAATCTTATGCTCTCCTTCTGGGGAGCGATACTGATGAGGCCCAGAAAGAGAGAGAGAGGCAAATGAATAAGCACCTGCAACAATAGGCATGGAGAAGGAAGACATTGACCCACTCAGAGGCAGGCAGGCATATTGTATAGATACTCAAAGATGGGCCCTGGAACTTGCACAAGGCAGACAGACAGATAATAACACATACACACACACAATGAGAAAATCATACCTTCAAACTGTCTTGATTTGGCAGGGACAGACTTCATTAATCTTGTGTCAAAGGGTGAAGAATTAACAAGCATCTCATAGTATACCTTTGAGGACCATCACCACAACTTATGATGGTTGCATCTTACACTGATCCAATCAAACAGAACTTGACGTTACTCTTAAACAATCCAACCTATGCTGTCAAAGTAAGGAAGTGCACAATGTTTGCACATCTTCTCATTATTGATGAGAAATGGTATCTTGATGGGGTTTTTGTTTTGTTTTGTTTTACATTTTTGATGTTTTTAAAAAATTATTGGTGAAAATTTTGCTTGTGGAAAAACATTGCATTGTGTACAAAAACTATGGCTTTGCACACAAAGGCAGCTATATAAAATATAATTGTTCAATAAAATATAAATGCACCAAAGTTTTTTATGCAAGCTTATTTAAAAAAAAAATACCCTGAAAACACACACACACACACACACACACACACACAATATGCACCAAAACCTTATAATCTTGCTGAGTAAAGGAATACTTTTTAAAATTCTCATACAGGAGAATGAAGTAAGTGGAAATTTATATCAGTCTATCAAGGTTATGGTAGATGCATGTGATGCTCTGCTCAGAATGCTTAGCGAAAAGGTCACAGGAGAGAGCTGCTGTGCTATCCAGGAAGCATGAAGAAATATAATGTGGATACTTTTCATCTGGTCATTTTTTGTTTACTTTTCGTTCTTTACTATATTGGGACATAACACAATTTTATGGCACTCTGATTTCATGCTACATGCCTATTCGTCAGTGTAAAAAAAGAGAGGAAACATGAAGAGGAACAGCAGTTGTATAATCCCAAATAAAGTGTGTGGAAATTTACTGTTTAAGGCCATTTACTTCTGTATGTGTATCTTCTGTATATTGGTTAGATAAGGACAAATAAATAGTACAACTTGTGAACTATTAAGTCCCAATATAGGACACCAGTCTTTTATGATGATAATGTCACTGAAGCACTCCTTCACCCTTGTTTTTATAATCCTAACTGAACAGTGAAAACAGGTTGTCTGCTAAACATGGCTTGATAAGAAGACCAAACGCATCTGAGGAAGTAGACTTAAGTCTATGAAAGCTCATGCTACCAACTTCTTTCTTTCAGTTAGTCTCAAAACTGCTACAAGGTCTCTCTACAATGGCTTGATAACCTGTGTCATGGCAAATTTAGGCATGATTGCTAGAATTTATATACATTTCACAGAAGGCAAAGTTGGCCAATTAATTTCTCTTTAAGATTACTGCAAAGAATTTTTTCATTTATTCCTGATCATCCCCAAACCATATTGCCTCTTCAATTGCAATGAATTTGACAAAGACATTGGTCAGTAGGCTTTTTCATCAGTCCCCTCTTTGTCCTGCCGTTCACACTTACCTCACCAGTAAAAATGGCAACTTTTGCACCAAAATGGAGCTTCAATGGTTAGAGAGAACACTGATACAAAACCAAGGCAAGAAGGAATCAGGGGCTCACCCTGATTTTTGCCCAACTTCCATCCATATCCTGGTCCAAAAGGGGACCAGGATAATTCCATCCATAGTTGGTTACCCTGCTCATCAAACATCATTGTTCTCTTCTTAAATTAAACACTATAAAAGTGATGCACAATTCTGCAGTGGAGGGTGTCAAAATGCTAGGTGGTTGCTGGGAAGAGCGGAGGCTGGAGCATGGGTAATGGCATCGCTAGAGGATGCAGGATTTGTGGACATCACCAATAACACTGTGAGCAAGGCATCCCAAGGTACCTTCCCTGGAAAGGAATAGGGAGGCTTTTTTTGGCATGCCACTCCCCCTTGTGGGGGTGAGGATGTGTGAAGCCATGGACCTTTTTCTCTCTTGTCCACCTCCTGGTCTGTTTGGCTTCTTTCCACTGTTGTCCTCTCGTGTGTCTTCCTCTTTCCTTAAGCATGGACACTTTTTGAAATTAAAAAACTGTTCAGGGAGGCAACCTGTCTTTTCTGGATTGGCTGGGGTGCTGATGGTAGGATATTGGGTTCACTGGGGTGAGACCCTCCTCACCATCCACACCCCCATTCCAGGAAGTCCATGGAGGTGATACCATGAGTTACTGTACTGGGTGACACCAACCTTAGTGATGTTATTGAGCGTGAGACTGAAGGAACAGAGAGGGGAAGGCAAGGAACAAGATTAAGCAGGAAGGTTGATAGGAAGGAGCAGAGGGAACGGGACCATATTTTCAAGTTGGTATGGGAGGGGAAGGAACAAGAACTGGGCAAAATGGAGAGGATGAAGGGAGCCTAGAATGAGAAAGCAGAAGATGTGGCAGAAACAGGGATTGGGATGGAGGGATGGTTCTCTCCCTTCTTCTGTGCACAACATACTGTAAGATTGTCTTTCTCTATAGTGGGGGCTTAAAACTTTGCCACCAGATCTCAACATGTGCACACACATGCGTGTGTTTACACATACACATGCATGTGCACGTGCACACACATTTGGAACACGCTAGGAAGCTTCATACTTTTTGTGTACTACAATATAGAGCATGGACAAGGCAATACATAAAGATCATGAAGAGCCATGCCACATGTATGGATTCTCTCACACTATACAAGCAGGAACTAGCACACATGTGTAGTACCCGGAGAAAGATTTATTAAACCATTTTTTAAAAGGAAGGCAATACACATATTCTTCTTTCCCATTTCCGTGCATCTCTGTTCGATTCCCCACTACTCTCTCTCTCCCTTCTTGAAGAAAATTCCTAGACCTCTGAAACTGAGTTGTGGTGGGGAGATTCTTCTTCTTTTTTCTAGGTTAAATTGCTATGTATGGGAGGGGGTGCATTTGATGTGCAAAGAGTTCATCTTTCCTTCCTAATCTGAAATCCATCTCCAAAATTGCCCACTGCATTCCAGGAGGAAGAAGACACTTCCACTGGATCACATGGACCTCAGCACTCTGATAAATAAATCTTGGGGCTTGGGAAGTACATCTGGGCACATGGGACCAGGTTCTAGAAAATGCCCCTGGTATATTTCTTTTTTTGGCATCTGGCTCCATCATCAAAAGTAACTTGAGTTGTTTGTTTTTTTTCATTTTTAAATCTTCACAGACTCTCTCCATGGCTTACCTGACTGGGATGCTGTCCAGGTATGTCACTTACAGCTTGAGTGGTTGTCACTTTGTGTGAGAGACAGATGGGGGGAGGGAGAGGAGGAAAGAGTCAGTCTTTAGTACTTCTCTCTGGCATGTCTTCCTTGATTATTAGAACCTGTTCCTCTTTCTCTCCTTCCTTGGGAAAAGTAAGGGGAAATGCCTGCATCAAAATGCATGATTTAGGATGTACCCATAAGGTGCAGTTGTAGCAGCAGAATACCAGTTCAATTACTTTGGTTTCTTCCTATGCAATTCTGAGGTTTGTAATTTGGTGAGGACCGATAGAATAAGACTCATACTATGGACCTATAGACTCCCTCAACCCATAGAACTAGAGAACTTGAAACATCTCTTCATAAACTACATATCCCAGGAACTCATGGGATAAAGCCATGTTAGTTAAAATAGTGTCAAAGTGTTATAGTTGGGTAATTCGATACATCCTTAATTTATAGGTTTGCTGAAACTTGTGCTTTCTAATTCCTTGATCTTATTGTCGCCTACCAGCTAAAGACATCTGCATAGCCATTTCCCCCCAGAAGGGATTCCTGTTAACATTATTCCTAACTTATCTCCAAATAACAGGAGTGATAACATTTTTTAAATTTACCTGTCTTGTAGAAGCATTGATTTAGGGATTTTAAAATATAAACACATCAATAATAACATTCTCTTTTTCAGCCTAATTCCATTCTGTCCCATATAAAGGTTAAGAGGGGGATAGACTGGAATCAGAATCAAGTGACTTGCAATTGTGTAAGATCTGTTATGATCATGTACCTATGGGGCATCTCATTCTACAATAAAGCCTCTGCGCAGCAGCCAAGAAAACCAATTTTCTGCTAACATGGAATCCTTTACTAATTCACTAAAAAGCTGATAAAGCTGTAGAGAATGAAGCCCCCAGTGTTATCTCTGTATTGGACTCTTATTTTTAATCTATAGTAAAGGCTCTTATCAGAGGTTTAGTGCCAAAAGATTGAACTTTAATCCCACTTCAGAATAATTCAGAACATTGCAATGGCTATTTTTATTATTGTTCTGTTGATTTTTTTGGTTATTACTGTAGGAGGTTATTGTAAATTAATTCATGCATTGAAATTCTTCTTAACAAATTATAGTGACACTTGTTTTACTGGGGGTTAGTCCCACTGAACTGAATTGGACCGTCTTCTGGGCTGACCGGTATATGACTATCCTGCTGGTTAATAAGTGGTTAAATATAGCCAATTCTCAACTTGCCCATTTAGATTCTGTTACTTGAAATGACACTATTTTTTCATTTCTTAAAATATCTATATCCTGCCTTATACAGTATCCAGGATTCTTAGATGCTGAAGAATAACACTTAGGCCCCTAGAGAGCTAGCAAGCCTGTTTCTGGCTGCATCTGCATTGTAGAATTAATGCAGTTTGACACTACAGTGGTCCCCCGGGATACGAATCCCCCGGGCTACGAAAATCCCGGGATACGAAAGAGCCGGGGCCGGAAAAATGGCCCTGGCTTACGATCGTATCCCCGGGATACGAAAAAAGGCCGGCGGCCTCGGAGAAGAAGGGACGGCCCCGCGATGGCCGTCCCTTCGACTCCGCCGGCGGCCTCGGAGAGGAAGGGACGGCCCCGCGATGGCCGTCCCTTCTCCTCCGCCGGCGGCCTCGGAGACGAAGGGACGGCCCCCGCGATGGCCGTCCCTTCTCCTCCGCCGGCGGCCTCGGAGAGGAAGGGACGGCCCCGCGATGGCCGTCCCTTCTCCTCCGCCGGCGGCCTCGGAGAGGAAGGGACGGCCCCGCGATGGCCGTCCCTTCTCCTCCGCCGGCGGCCTCGGAGAAGAAGGGAGGGCCATCGCGGGGCCGTCCCTTCTTCTCCGAGGCCAAGCAAGGCACGATCCGATCGGATCGTGCCTTGCTTTCGTTAGGCGCCCAGGGCCAGCCTTGGCTGACTGGGGAACGAAGGTTCCCCAGTCAGCCAAGCCTGGCCCTGGGAGCCTAACGAAAGCAAGGCACGATCTGATCGGATCGTGCCTTGCTTTCGCTTCGGGGCGGAGGCCCAGGCCTGACTGGCTGGGGAACGTCCCCAGCCAGCCAAGCCTCTGGGCCTCCGCCCCGAAGAGAAAGCAAGGCACTGCCTTGCTTTCTCTTCGGGGCGGAGGCCCAGAGGCTTGACAGGCTGGGGAAGGTCCCCAGCCAGCCAAGCCTCTGGACCTCCACCCCGAATGGAAAGCAAGGCACTGCCTTGCTTTCCATTCGGGGCGGAGGCCCAGAGGCTTGGCTGGCTGGGGACCTTCCCCAGCCTGTCAAGCCTAGGCCTCCGCCCCGAAGCGAAAGCAAGGCACGATCCGATCGGATCGTGCCTTGCTTTCGTTAGGCTTGGGGGGCAAGCCCGGCTAGAGAAGGGAAGCTTCCCTTCTCTAGCCGGGCTTGCCCCCCAAGCACGGCTAGAGAAGGGAGGATTCCCTTCTCTAGCCGGGCTTGGGAGGCAAGCCTAACGAAAGGAAGCCACGATCCATGGGATCGTGGCTTCCTTTCGTTAGGCTTGGGGGCCAAGCTCGGCTAGAGAAGGGAAGCTTCCCTTCTCTACCCGGGCTTGCCCCCCAAGCACGGCTAGAGAAGGGAGGATTCCCTTCTCTAGCCGGGCTTGGGGGGCAAGCCTAATGAAAGGAAGCCACGATCCATGGGATCGTGCCTTCCTTTCGATAGGCGCGGAGGCCCAGGCCTGGCTGGCTGGGGAAGCGAATGTTCCGCAGCCAGCCTGGGCCGCCCCTTGTCCTCCGAAGCCTAGCTTCGGAGGAGAAGGGACCCAAGGCCGCCCCTTGTCCTCCGAAGCCTAGCTTCGGAGGAGAAGGGACCCAAGGCCGCCCCTTCTTCTCCGAAGCCTAGCTTCGGAGGAGAAGGGACCCAAGGCCGCCCCTTCTCCTCCGAAGCCTAGCTTCGGAGGAGAAGGGACCCAAGGCCGCCCCTTCTCCTCCGAAGCCTGGCCTCGGAGGAGAAGGGACTCAAGCCTGGCTGGCTGGGGAAGCGAACGTTCCCCAGCCAGCCTGGGCCTCCGCGGGTGACGAATGGAAGGCCCGATCCACCGGATCGGACCTTCCTTTCCTCAGCCAGGAGGCCCCCGCCAGGCCAGGCTTCGGAGGGGAAGGGATTTCCCTTCCCCTCTGGCCGGCCGGAACGGATTACCTATTTCCTATTGGAAATAGGCCCCGGGTTACGAAATTTTCGGCTTACGAAAAAGGGGCCGGAACGAATTAATTTCGTAACCCGGGGGACCACTGTACTGTACTTCAACTGTCGTGGCTCCACCCTATGGAATCCTGTGATTTGCACTTTGTTGTGACACCAGAACTCTCTGTCAGAGAAAACTAAATAAACAAACAAGCAAAATAAAAAAAAAAACAGGCATGTAAAGAGTATTTGCAAATTTTCTTGTCTCAACCAGAAAGGATGTCTTGTCATATCAAGACATCCCATCTAAAAAAAAATCCTCGCAAACTTCAAACTGCTATGTGGTGGTGGTGATGATGATGATGATGATGATGATGATGATTTGCCTCTGTGTAAAAATAAGAAGACCAACACTTTTCTTCCTTTCTGTTTTTTTTTTTACTGCACACACACACACAAAAAACTTTTTGCAAAGAAGCCCAGAAATAAGGAAACATTTATTTTAAGGTGTAAAATCTATTGTAGTGGTGCTTAAAGGAGAGAACATTTGAAACTATTCTCATATGGGGGGAATAAAATAAGCAAAGATTTACATCCATATAAAAAGTTTTTCAAAAGTAATGTTTCAAAACTCTCATCCTTTGGACCCTCTCTATGGTCTGGATCTTATACAACTCTGTCTTTGTTCATGCACCGAAGCATCAGGGCTTTTCATTGTTTCGCATGTATTAGATGGCTAGCCAGCGGTGGTGGTGGCAGGATAAAAATAAACAAGTGTGGCAGGCAGAGCAGCAAACAAAGACATTACTCAGTCACCATGCAGAACAGTTAATATGAATGCCCTGGCAGCAACCTATTTATGTTGTTGCAAAAGAGCTGCAATCCTAAGCTTATTTATCTGGAAGCTACTGACATTGCTTGGGTTTATTTCTGCAAAAAAATAAAAATAAAAATAAAAAACAACATTTAGGATCTATAGTATCTGAATGTACCCTAAAGAGCCAGTGTGATATAGTGGCTGGATTAGATCTGAAGGAGATGAGGGTTCAAATCTTTAATTGGCCATGGAAACCCAGTGTGTGACCTTGGAGAAGTCACATTGTCTCTGCATTAGAAGAGGAAGACAATGGCAACCTGAATAAATCTTGCCAAGATAAGTTTGCCTTAGTAGGGATAGGGTCACTGTAAATCAGAAACAACTTGAAGGCACACAACAATAATAACAACAATATTTGAATACAGTATAATACTTGCATCATCACAAGGAATTTTTAAAGAAATTATTATTAAGTGTCTCTTCTCTCATTCAAATGTTTCATGAGTGGAGCTTTCTCCACTCACACAATCTTAAAATTCAGATTGTGTCAAAAGTGATTTAAAAGAGAGAGAGAGAGAGAGAGAGAAAGGGAATTAAAACAAAGCTGCAAATGCATTTGTACACATTTCTCTAATCAGTGTGTCAGTAACCTCTTATTTTTAATTTACGTTCTTAGTTCATTGATTGAATTGCATGTATCCATTTGTGTCCACTGAGTGTCCAAAAGCTAGGACTGGATGTCCTTTTGGACTCACAGTGATTACTGGAGAAAAATGCCTTGTATCATAATAATCATTTGGCTGGATCTCAGCCAGGACATTTTGCCCTATGCTTATCATCACATTTTAAGGAGAGGCAAGTGCTTGTAGAGAACACAATAGCGCAATGGAATATGCAACACAGTGTGGGAGTGCTACTGTTCAGGTTTTCACACCATTCCATTCTGTCTTCCACCCAAATTCTGCTCCAAGACGGAAATCAACATTCTGTGCCTAGCGTGCCTTGTCCTTGTAGGTTGATTTTGTGATGCCCTCTCCAGTATTTTTTCCCTTCCTTTGGTGCATATGTGATGGGAAATGTGAGATCCAGCAGAATATTGAAAATAGCAAACCAGAAGGGTCTAGCAGAGTAAATAGTTTAGTCTGTGCACTGCCTATAAAAGTAGCTTAAATTGTGCAAATTTGTTCATAGGCAAATGCTTGGTCTTATGGAGAGACAGAGAAGAAGGGAAATGGTCACTGGTTAGAATGATGCAGGAAGAAAATGGTTGTGGTAAAAGAAACAAAGTTTGCAAACTAGCAAATGGTGATTGTAGGTATGCAAAGGTTACTAAGGCCCAAAACACACTGCAGAAATAATCCAGTTTGAAGCCTCTTTATCTGTCCTGGCTCAGTGCTAGGGAATTCTGGGGGTTGGAGTTTATTGTGGCACCTGAGCTCCCTGACAGAGAAGGCTAAATGTCTCACAGAACTATATTTCCCAGAATTCCCTAGCATTAAGCCAGGGCAGTTAAAGCAGTGTCACATTGGATTATTTCTATAGTGTGTTTTTGGACCTCAGTCTAGCAGTTTGTACCTGTGTTAATCTTGAGATGACTGTTGGGACTATATAAGCAACAACATTTATTGGGGAAATGATTCTTGCTTTGCTGGCTAAGTCAATATCCCTTCTAGCTCATTTCCCCAGCTCCAGCAGGGTCTGCTTGGATTTCTTTGGAAAGCTCATTCAACAGGCAAAATGGTTGCCATCAGCAATTTTATTCTTAGCAATCACATTTCAAATGTGGTGAACACTGTACGCTGACCTCATTTACTATAGCTTGGTGGTAAAGCACCATCTTTTGAGTTCAGGATACTTTGAATAATGCCAAATCCTTGGCATCTCCACTTTGAAAATCTCAGATAAAAGATCTGAGAAAGACTTGAGATCTTGGAGGTATCACTATTCTTGGGATGGACAACACAGATCTAGCTGGACCAGTGGTCTTACTTGGTATGAAGCAGCTTCCTAATTTCATATATAAAAGCATAACTGGATCCTATGTCTGGGGAGAAAAATAGAATAAAAATAAAGTACTTCAGAATGTGGCAATAGTTGGTATTAGATGCCTGCCAAAACTTTATACCTGTTTTGCCCATTGCCACTCCCTCACTGTCCTGAACACTGCCCTGTTGTTGTTGTGTTCCTTCAAATGGTTTGCAACTTATAGCAGACCTAAGGTGATCGTATCATGGATTTTTGTAAGGCTGAGAAAATGTGACTTGCCCACGGTCACCCAGTGGGTTTCCATGGCCAAACAGAGAATCAGCCCTTGGTCTCCAGAGTGACAGTCCAGCATTGAAACAACTACACCATGCTAGCTCCAACAGCTGTTCCCAACCAAACTAAGCACTGGTCCAGTCAACTGCCATTGCAGTCAGCTTCTGTACATGAAATGGAGGGCTGCCATCTTGTCTTTTGTCTCAAGCAGCAAAATGTCTTGAACAGACCCTAATGAAGTTTGCAGGAACTCCAGCTCTCAGTAGAGACTGACTAGAAAGCAGGCATGAAGCGATGGTGTTGGCCTTCTCCATTACACTTACCAAGGAGCAGCAGCTAGAAATGATTACCAGTATGTTTTTTACCTCACACTAACACCTCTCTAGTTATCAAAAGCAAAACATTTGGGTATTATTGTCCTCTTCAGTAGACTTTTCTGAATTCTTCCTTTACACTTGTGTTTTTGCTCCCTGATGGAAATCCCTTTTAATTTCATTATTTCTTGTGCAGCTACTATGACACCAAATCCATCCTCCTCTGCTTGGCCATCACAGCATTGGTGTGCTTCTCTGTCACTATATTCAGTTTCCAGACCAAGGTGAGTGAATGCATCTCAGTTGGGCTAAACCTGTCCAGTCTCACTGTCCCATTTGTTGGAGGCAAAGCTTTATTTGTTATTCATTTTGTTGAAGGTTCTTAGAGTGGTTAAAACAGCAAAAAGGTGACATACAAACATGCGACAATATTGTCTTGGCAAATACAGCTTCACACTTCCCCCTGCTCCTGCATTTGACAAAGAAACAAACTGCCTCATGGTCTATGCAGCTTCTGCCAGTCTTCCATGACCTGTTGCCACCCTCTCCCAAATTTAGAATGGATCAGATATTGATAGCTGGGAAAGAAAGGATAATTTTCCATTAAGTTGACTCAATAGGGTCATTGGGGCAGTTTTCAGATGGAGGAGTGGCAGAATAAAAGATATTCCTGCTGAATTTGTTGTCAGATGCCTTCATCACAGGCCTAATGGCTATTCAGATATTTACCCAAAATTACTTTGAAAACAATGCCACAAGGTGGCATAACATTGTTATGATGAGATTTATGGGTAACGAGACTTTTTTTGCCTTCCAACACACATCCCATTTTGCAACAAAGTTTTCTATACACAGACAACAGGGGCAAATGGCACTGGCTGAAATTTGGAATATTCTGAGCAAAGATTTGTCTCTTGAATCAACCTCCCCACCAAATTTGCCCTCAGCACTAGTGCTATGTGTATAAAAGAATTTACAGCAGTATTATTACTTTTTGTTGTTATTCCTGTTGCTGCTGCTGCTGCTATTATTATTGCTGATTAGAGCTGGTAGAGGTTTTATACAAGAACTATAAAACTGCTACCCTCAGTTTAAAGTTAAAGCTGAATGCAGCAGTGTGTTTGAGTAAAACAATGTGCATTCAAGGAAATTTTGTAGTAGAGCACAATGGAAGAGTAATGAGCTTGCAAGTGGGTACTAGATTAAATAACAAATTTGTAACAAAAGTTCTATTTGTGTATTATGTGATTGTCTTGTACACTCTGTGTGAAGAGTTGAAGATTCATTATTTGACATACATTGATACAACCATGATCTCTTTTCTTCCCCTCCACAGTATGACTTCACATCCTGCCAGGGCGTACTCTTTGTGATGCTGATGGTGCTGTTGTTTAGTGGGCTAATCCTGGCCATTATGCTTCCTTTCAGATATGTAAGTGTCTCATTTTGTTTTTGTCAAAAGAACCATTGCTTGGGTGTTACTGATTTGGGGGATGGGGGGGATAGTGTGTGATACCTTGACCATGCTCAGCTGCAGAGTCAGAATACAGGACCAAAGAGTGTGTGTTTCTGTCCTCTGCTCTCCTACAGTGCCCCACTGTCACTGTTCAGTCTTTACAACCTAGACCAAGGTTGTATTCCTAGAACAAACCAAGGATAGGGATAGATGCTCTATAACACCCAAGAGGAAGGTTACTTCTCATCTTCCCTGGTTACTAGCCAGTT
Source organism: Urosaurus nigricauda (assembly GCA_034509955.1). Lineage (NCBI taxonomy): Eukaryota > Metazoa > Chordata > Lepidosauria > Squamata > Phrynosomatidae > Urosaurus > Urosaurus nigricauda. The sequence goes on from JAOEGL010000002.1 coordinate 163,978,212, forward strand.
TTACCTAATAGATCCTGGCATAAAATAAGGGCCAGGATTCAACAGAGTACTTCCACTGGATTCTGGTGCTTCTGCCACAATTGCTGATTCCTCCTCTGTCCTGCAGCCTCTTGTGCCCTATAGAAGCCTGATCTAAAGTGCTGAAAAATCCTCTGAAGTTCTTCTCTCACACCACAAGAGACCTGCAGCATGAAAGTACAGAGAAGAGAGTTCAAGGAAATCCAAATTCCACTCACACTGGGTGCCACAGTCATATCTTGGCCATACTTCTCAGCTGGACTCTGGGAAGCAGTAAATGCATTACTGATCTCAAGAGAGCTGTATCAGTGTGACACAGCACTGCCCAGTATCCTGTTGTTAGTTCTTGCATGGCAGGGGATTGGACTGGATGGCCCTTGTGCTCTCTTCCAATTCTATGGTCCCTGGAGAGTTTCCCAGAAAGGAAGGAACAGTGGTGGCCAATGGGCTCTGATAGTGGTCTCTGACCACATTGCCACTACATTGAGGGGGGAAACTGCTAGTTCCTTATATCAAGAAGCCCCACACTATATCAATAATTTGTCCCAATTTGATGCCCTTAAAATCTTTTATAAGCACCATCATCCACCAGGCAGCATAGCTATGGAGTGTGAGAGCTGTAGTCCAAACTCATTTGGAGGTCTTTGAGTTGGGAGAGGCTGTCCTACATTTATAAAACTTTTACTTTTTTCATTCCTCAGGAATCATCACTCAGGTCTAGTCTACAGAAACAGCAGGTCATGTTTAGGGATTGGTTCTGGTGGATTACATGTCTGAGTGACATCCAAATTAGGAGACTGGGGAAACCCCATGTAGAAAGCTAACATATTGGCAAGAAGGCTATCCTTCTCCTTAACATTTAGTTTCCTATATTTCTAGAATGATTTTTGGAATGGGTTGACCTTAATAGTATAATCCACCACTTAACCGTGAAATAAGCCAGAACTAGTTTTACTACATGAACTATGTCAGCCCTCTGAACATAAAATACCCTGATAATAAACACCAAACAGGTCACATAATGGCCTTGTGATTACGCCTTTCCTCATGGGGTATAGTAAGTACAAAGCTAGATAGCAATTCAAATTCTGACCCAATACGTGCTCCCATCCCCTCCACCCAGCCCAGTAATGAACAAACAAGATGTTATCAAATATATAACAAATTCTTGTCATACTTTTATCTTAAATATTAACAGAGCAAGAAGGGGGGAGAGTAGTGCTGCCCAGATTTCTGAAGTAGCCTGGCCAAGGAAAATTAGTTGGTGTCTCTTAATTGTTGTTGTTGTTTGAGTCATTTCTGACTTACGGCACAGGGTATTTCTGGCAAGATTTGTTCAGAGGGAGTTTGCTTTTTCTCTCCTCTGAGCCTTAGAAGGTGTGACTTGCTCAAGGTCACCCAGTGAGTTGCCGTAGCCAAGTGGGGATCTGAATCCTTATCTCAGGAGTCCTAGTCCAACATCCAAACCACTACACCACACTGACACTCAGTGTCTCTTAATATACCTGACTATACAGTCGGCCCTCCTTATCCATGGATTTTTTATACACTGATTCAAGCATAAACGGCTTGAAAATATTCAAAAAAAGTATGCATTTCAAAGAGCAAGCCTCAATTTTGCCATTTTATATAAGGGACACCATTTTGTTATGCCATTGTATTAAATGGGACTTTAGCATCCATGGATTTCGTTATCCACGGGGGGTCCTGGAACCAAACCCCAGCGGATGACAAGGGCCCACTGTATATTCTTGCAAGAATCATCATGGTGTAGTGGTTTGAACATTGGACTACAACTCTGGGGACCAGGGTTCAAATACATGCTTGGCCATGGAAACCCATTGGGTGACCTTGGGCAAGTTACACTTTCTCAGTCTCAGAAAGGAGGTAAAAGGCAACCCCCTCTGAACAAACCTTGCCACAAAAATCCTTTGATAGAGTTGCCTTGGAAACAACATGAAGCCACCCAAAAATAATGTATTCCTTTTCCCAAGCTGCCCCCCCCCCCCAATTTTATGGATGAAAAAAGAAGGAACAGAACACTCAGTATTCACTCTCCATTTCCCCTAATTTTTTTCACAAAAGCAGAAAAGTGACCAGCTCTGTGCCACAAGAGACATCTTCCCCTTTTGTTTCTTTTAAGGCTGCACAGAAGAAGGGCAAATCACAGAATCTTTTAGCAGGGAGAGACCATGGAAGTTGCCTAGTTCTGCTTATGTGTATCTACAGTGGGGTGGAAAACTTGGGATGGATAGAGGTTAATTTTCCACTCAAGACATGCCCAGAAATTTCACCTCCTCAATGAAACCCCATAAACCTCTGTTTTCATTTTGAGAGGGAATGGAGAGAGACATGGGGGTATTCAGGGATGGTAAGGGTTCTGGTTAGTTGTTGGATGGATGACCACCAGACAATACTAGGTGCTGTAGGCTTTATTTCAGAGGAAGGAACTAGCAAAACCACCTCTGAGTATTCCTTGCCTAAGAAAACCTTATGAAATTTATGGGGTTGCCATAAGTCGACGGGCATATTGAAGGCTCATACACACAAACAAGAGGTTTGGTGTGTTTGGGCTGTTGAGATGGGACATCACTGACAAACATTATTACAACCTCCCTCCCAGTCTTTGCTTAAATGGCTGCAGTAAAGAAGAGCCTACATGCCAGGGCAGTTTATACAGTGGTCACTCCACATTTGCTGGAGTTAGAGGTGAAGGATCCCCATAAATGTGGAAAAACTGCAATTAAAAAAAAAACGCTATTCTTTGTACCTGAGAGTACACCTCTCTAGGAATCTCCAGGTCATCCAGTGCAGTGGCCAACATTGGCCAGAGGTCAATCATAGAATCATGCTGGAGGACCTACAAATGCTTAGAGAAGTGTTTTCTCTAGGAACTTCTATGTTCTCCAGCACAACTCTATGGTCAACCTTTGGCAGAATTGTGCTGGAAGACCTAGAGTTTCCTTGAGAGAACATATTAATCAAAACTGCAAATAATCAGATCCGCAAAAGTAAAAACCCAGATGTGGAGGGCCAACTGTACCATTGCCAAACAACTTTCAGGATTCAGAGTTCTCTCCTAAAGTTTAGCTGCAAAGTTCAAAAGTTTCTCCCTCCAGTTTTCACACATTAGAATCTAGATACTAGTAACTGATGGCTTCTGTGTTAGTGGGGTTCTGAAACAATTCTGCCTTTTAGTCAGAATCACAAAGGAGTTCTCCAAGGTACTGAACCTACCATGGGGATAGGATTTGGAACAATGGATAGCTCCTTTGAATTTCAAACAACTGGAGCAGATTCACACCCCACCCCAGAGATGCATTAGCCAATGGATTCCTGGGTCTAGTCTTCTCCTGTGGTGCAATGGAGAACAATTCTATTCCATCTTCTATACATATGCATATATGCCTTTTTTATATTAGAAGAGAGCTTTTTTCTCTTCTTCAAATTAAACATATCCAGCTGTTTCATCTGATCCCTATATTCCTTGGAGATGTTCAAAGGCCTAGGACTGGAAGGAATAGATGTTCCAAGGAAATGTCAGTGCTTGCAAATATCTCGTCTTCCAATTTTCTCTCTAAGACTAGGAGTTCCAAATGAACTAGCTGAGTTTCTGAAACTGAACTGGTGTATTAAGAGGTGTTTCTTCTGCTCTTGATTTTAAATTTTGGATAGATCTCTGTGCAAGCAGAGTTTGCCTCACCCATCAGGATTCTCAGCTCTGGAAGGAGCTTTGTTGACTATCTAGTTCTCATCCATCAAGCTCAGTCTTACTCACCAATGCATTCCACCATATCACACTATACTGTTATAGCACTATTATTCCACTTTAACTGCTGTGGGCTACCTCCTGTGGAATACTTGGATTTGCAGTTTAAGGAGGAGCATTGAGAATTCTTAATCATGGAGCTCTTAGGACTCATTGAACTACAAACCCCAGAATCCCACAGGAGGCAGCCATAGTAGTATAAGGGGAATAATAGTGCTATAACAATATAGTGTGATATTGCTCCAAGACAAGTGATTTTTGTGGCTGGGAGGAAGTAGGGATGTGCAGTCCAGGAAAAGCTCAAACACATTGATGTTTTCCAATCCTACCTCAATTGCATTCTGACTTGAGTGGTTTCTGATGTAGAAATGTGTACGTATTTTTCAAAACAAATGTCCCTTTATACCCAGTTTGGAAACATATGAGTTCTCTCCCATTGGACGTATATATTGCCTCTAAATCATTTTTGTATATATTTTATGAATGTACAGATTTTAATGAGCATTTTTGAATGCATTTTTGGCATTGTGGAAATTGCATCTTCAGGTTTGTAAACTTAAAGATCTGGGAGCTGTAAATTGAGTAAGCTCATATAAATTTGTGAACCCAGTGACTTTCTCACCACTCCTTAGAACAAGTCTTTTCACATGAGAACAATGTACTGTATTAAGATTGGGCCCTATACACTACACTAAACTATCCCAGCACTGTGATTCCACTTGTAACTTCCATGGCTGCATCCTGTGAAATAGGGGGAGGTGGGAATGTAGTTTCGCTGGAGGCACCAGAGGATCTTCCTGGCTGACAATTCTAAAGTCCTTCCCTAAATGTCAAATTCCAGGATTCCATAGGATGTTGCCAAGGCAGTTAAAGTAGAATCATAATGTTCAACAGTTTTCCCTCCACATTTGCAGGTTTAGTATTTGGGGATTAGATTATCTGCAGATTACCATATTTACCACTGCTTTTGCTGCTGCCCTATATGCGACTGAAAAATGAATATTTTCTGTCGGTGTTTGCTAGTCCTCTAACATGATTCAACTTCGACTGGACGTAGAATTGCACTGGAGGACTTACAAATGCTTAGGAAAGTGTTCTTTCAGGTTAAAAAAATTAGCTGGCCTATATTTGGATTTTTCCCACCTTTACGGGGATCCTTCACCTCTAATGCCCACATAAATTGAACGTTGACTTTAAGTGTGTAATATGAAAAGGCCCATCTTCTTTCCATTATGCCTACTTTGTTCTTTTACTGCACTGAGAATTTTTGTACTTTGAGCAAAAATTGGGTCGCTGTGTAGATATAGCTTTAGTCTTTATAGACAAAATAGACATTAACTTATCCTTGTGGGATTCAGTAATTCTGTCCTCCTGGTTTATTTTGTATTCTCTCTTATGTCTTCCCCTCTAGGTGCCATGGCTCCATGCCATTTATGCTGTGCTGGGAGCAATTGTATTTACTATGGTAAGAGAGCTCAAACTCACGTTTATAGCTTACCCCTATTAGCAAGGAGAATTCATGGAATGTTACTGTGTCAGCTGTAGGCTCTGCAGTTCACATGAGCAGTGGGCCTGGCCCATAACATTTTGCGGCCTGAGGCAAAGAACAAGACACTTCTCCACCCCCACCCTCCAATTCAGTCTACAAAAGCAGACTGGAGTGGTAGTTGAATCTTACTTCACTGATAGCATCTGAAGGTGGGAGACTAGCTTGGGGTGCAGAGCATACCCTGTGGCACACAACCCCCACTTCCGACATTTTGCTGCCGCCTCCTGAAATCAGTTGCCTGAGATGACTCCCTCCTTCTGCCTAATGGCAGGCTGAGCACTGACTAGCAAAGCCTCCCATTTGTATTTCATGGATTGGTGGCTGTACATTCTAGGTGTGAGACGTATGTTTCCATAGGTTTAGGATTCATTCTCAGTTTAGGATTCATTCTCAGTAATGATGGGTTCCTGGTCAGTTCAGATTTAGCCAGTCAAATTATTTCTCTCCCCCTCCATGAACCAAAGTCAGAATATAGAGGAATGCATCTTTTGGAGTCAATAGGAAATATGGAAGTCTCTGAACTTTCCTTCCTTCCTAAGTCCCCAGGGACCCCATACCAAGGCTGTATCTGGGGTTGGGGAAATCAAAATGAGGACATGGGCCCCAAATAACAATTCTTCACACCCAAATAGGAAATTTCCCTTTAGTCCCCAAATTTTTAGTGTATCAGAGAGTGAGACAATTGAAAATCATTCACACCTAGCTCTCTTGGATTTACAGTATTTCTATTCCCTTGGTAATTTTGCCTGCCACTTTTTCTTCATAATTCCAGTGAGATAGATGGTGGGTGTTTTTCTGCAAAATCCACTTCAGCTGTTCCTTTGTTAATCTTCATGTCAGAGAAATACAATTTGAAGGTCCATGGGTGTCTGTCTGAAAATATTGTCTAAAATTTAAAACTGGATTAATAGAAATTGTAGCTTTCAGCCAAAATGAAACCACTACAGGGCACAATTATGTATCATGTCTCAGAGAGGCATTATGTGAATTACATGGGCAAAATCCATCTAAATTAATAAGTGTTTTCCTAAAAAGGGTCTGTGGTGTCTAATATGTCCAAATGCTCATTTTATTTGTTTATTTATTGCTGAACCAGTCTCAGTGTTAAATCTGGAGAAAGAGGGCACATAGAGGCTAAGGCTGTAAATTTCCTCTGGTTTATGTTGTGTGGAAAAATTCAAGTTCCTTGCTGCACTCATAGCTAGATTCATGGGCGTGAGGTTTACAACATTCCAACGAGCAATAAAGTTGATTTTATTATTTTATTGTGAATGAGAAGACATTCACTGACTTGGTTTTAGAGTAGAGCAAGGCATGGCAATAGCCCCATTTCATTTGTTATGTCAGCATGTTGCGTCAGCATTGGATGAGGGGAGCACAATATACCACCCCTTTCTCAATTTCTAGTTCCATTGCTCTCCTGGAAAGTGATGAATCTCAGCAGGAGAGCATTTCATTGGGGACCCAGCATTTGGGGGGTGGGGGTGGGGGATATTGAAGAGAGTATCCATCCATGCACAGTAGCATCACAAGAGATGCAGACTGCACTGAGTGAGATCCCAAAAGAGTCATGACATCCTGTTGGGGCCTCCTCCAGCTGGGGAGTGAGAAAAGGCGAGATCGTTCCTCCCGTTTTTGTTGTGGTTGCAGTGGTTTCCTGAAGAGGAGGTCTCCACCACCATGGCAAAGGAATAGGCTGAACATGCCCTTTAGACTGTCTACCTCAGCAATACCAGGAGACACCAGGGGTGGGGATGCCACTGTTTATGCATGAGGGAAGTTCTCTTATTCAGCCTCATTGTGGTCAATGGGAACAGAGCTAGCTTGCACCTTTTGCATGTGACATAAACATTTATGGCTAAAAAAAGGCTGTGCATCTTTCTTCCTTCCATCTTCCTAGCAATTTCTTGTTTAAATACAATGTGCCATAGGACAGTATTTGTCTTTCCTTGGCATGACCTCCCTCTATTGGTGGGCAGGAGAAAAGAAATGGAAATTGTGATGGTGCCATATCATGTGTCCTCTGAACTTCCACTATAGCCATGCATTCTACACTTTGGAAATCCAAGAGAGCATTAATTATTGGAGACATTAATTAATTAATTAATTAATTGAGAAATTATCTACCTTGAGACTGCAGTCCTCTTAGAGCTGTAACTGTTAGTGAGGCAAAATGAAGGCATGGCTATCCCAAATAAGAATTCTGCCCTCCCCCATGAAATTTCCCTTCTGTCTCCAAATTTCTAGCACTGTAGCGAGTAAGGTATTGCAAATCATTCCCACTTAGAACTCATATACATATTTGCATCTCCTTGGTAACTTTGCCTGCCTAAACACTATTTTAAAAGTTAATGCAATGCTGCAAATTTGGGGACAGAAGGAAAATTTCATGGGGTGGGAGTAGCAGGATTCTTATTTGGGAGGTCCATGCCCTCATTTTGCACACACACACACATAGCTATATTCCGAGACCACTTCTTGTATACCCTTCTGGCATCGAGCCCCACTGATTTCAATGGGGCAGATTTCTGTGTTAACATGTATAGGCTTGACTTGTAAATCTCCCTCTGTTTTTGCTTTGTTTCTCCTTAGTTCCTGGCCTTTGATACACAGCTCCTGTTGGGGAATCGCCGGTATGCTATGAGCCCAGAGGAATATATCTTTGGAGCCCTCAACATTTACCTGGACATCATATACATATTCTCATTTTTGCTGCAGATCTTTGGGTCCAGCCGAGACTGATCTAAGCAAAGCTTTTAAGTGTGTCTGATAAAACTGAGTATATATACATATAGATATATATATGAAATAATACAACAGCAACAAGGAAAGGAGAAAGGGAAACTTAGTTGACCTCGCTGGCCCTTTAGCAAGCACCATTCCATCAGATGGTCACTTGCCCATCCAGTCGCCCACCTATCCACCTCCCACCCACCCACTGGCCTTCTTGAGTTCCTTCTGCAGCCTGTACATACATATCTGTCCTGCTAAATCTTTTGTGACTCAAAAAAAAAAAAAAAAAGAAAGAAAGAAAGGAAGAAAGGAAAAGAAAAGAAAAGAAAAGGAAAGGAAAAAACAAACAAACAAACTGGGCTGTAAATACTAGGCCTTCCTTCGCTCCCACCATTGCCTACCAACTGTAAATTAAACTTAGAATAGAAGTTGTAGAAATAACACTGGGAGGGAGGAAATATTTCATGTAGACCCCAGTGATGCCTTTAAATTGTGCCAGAAGAAAACTGAGTCATAATTTAAAATTGGTTTCATTCAGATTAATGGAAAGTGAGCAACCTGTGAGCGTTTAGAGATTGAATCATGGTGGGAAAGTTTTTTGGATTTTTTTTTCTGGGTGCGTGTGTTCTTAACGTGACTTATTTGTAAACCTTAATATCCACGCTCCAGCATGATGCAAGGCCAGTATGCTTTTTTATTTTCTAACTTAATCACTCTTTTAATTCCAAAGAGGAGCCTATGTAGGGTTCTAATGTAGTCCTCATCCAAGGGGCATGACAAGGCCCATCCTGCTTAGCTTCAGTGACAGAATTTAGTTGTGTGCCCTCACACTCACCTGGCATTTTGGGTACCCAACACAAAATCATTTTGCCTGGCTTTGCATTATGAAGGCATTGCTTTCAGGCTGAGGACAAATGTCAGATTTCAGTACTTGTGCATGCTCTTGTTTCAGTTCTCATCCTACTATGGCAGGAGCAGGAAGGGAAAGTGAACCTCCTCAAGAAATTGTCACTCTGGGCATTCTTACCAAAGGACAGCATTGTTGGAGCAGATCAACAATGCTTGCCTGTTACTTTACCAGCTTCTTGAATCTCAGACAGCTGTTGCTTTTGCTTTTCCACGTTCATACTCCTTCCCTTGCATCAATTCTTTTTGCCTGGTCTACCGTTCCTTCTCCTGGGCCATCGATGATATTTAGGGCGATGTTTCTTTTGGGGAGCTAATCAAGGCTAAGAAGAAAGCAAGGCAGGCAGATATTACTTTTTTTTTCTCTGCTTTGTAAGCGAGGCTGTCATTCAGATACACTTCTGAGTTGAAGAGGATAACAGAAGCTTTTCTTAAAGCCTATATTTTCTTTAAAGGACTTGTCAGTTTTCAAAGAGAGAGAAAGGAAGGAGAGGAAACATGCCTTAGACACCAAGGTGGCCACCTCTAGACCAGCTACAGATCAGATTCAAAGCATCTGTGTGCCAGATAGGGCTATGGGCCAGAGATTTCTCTCCCCTCTCTTAGAACTACTGATTGATAGCCAATTCATATGTAACAGTTTCCAGTATCCAAATAGGATCCTATCAGTCTCAGTAATATTCAGATGATTTTTGCACTGATATTCTAAGCCATTTAGAAATGTTGGATGGAGGAAGGGAAGGTTCCTGTAAGATGGTGTCTGAACAGGCCAGAATACTCCAGGAGCAGCCCAGAGAATTCTGGCCTTGAGCTGCCCCAACATCCCCCCGCTACCTGAGGCCCTCTGTTGTGATCTTGAATGGTTGTTTGCACATGTATCCCATTATGCCGCCTGGTGCCATCACCACTGACATGAGTCGCTTGTTCGGAGGTCAGAATGAGACACCCAGTATCAAGCACATGACTGGTGTGCCTGATTCTGACCTCAGAGCAAGTGACTCTCACCAGCAGCAGTGGTGCCAAGAGGCACAGCAGGATGTTCTAGTCTCCCTGCATCACAATGGAGAGCTCCAGATCTGTGGAAATCCAGAGCAAAAAGTGAAAGTTTTTTCCCCCAATGTTTTAAGGAGGGTATATGGTGGCTTTGGTGCTGAGCTGGTCAGACTTTGGACAGTTTGCATCAGAACCGGATGTTGTCTGGAGAATTCACCTTGCATCACCATGGCAACAGGGGGAGGATGCTTATTTGGCTTGGGCAGACAGGATCTTTATCTCATCTGTATATGAATCCTATAGATGCCCTTCTCTGTTCAGCTTAGCTTCTTACAACTAGTTGTTTGCAATAACCTTCTAGTCACTTTTAACACCACTGTTGTAGATTCAGCCAGTCTAGAATACTTGTCTAAAATCTGTTTGTAAGCTAGAATCTGAGCTCATTCTGCCCTCCCTCTATCTGCCAGAAGTTGATGGATTATAAAGGGAGTGCTAAGGAGGGGGAGATCCAGGATGAGAAAGCTTGAGTACCACTGGACAAAGGTGATGCATAAGAAAGGTGAATGAGTTCTACAAATTGGTGTGGACTTCTAAAAATGGCAATTAGGGTCTGTCTACTCCAGTGCAAATAACCATATCCTTGTGCACCAGACAAAGCCCACATACAACCATCCTGTGCAATCAGCAGCTTGCTATGCCGTCTCATAGTGCACAACCACTAGTGCAGTCACATTGGTACATCCAGCACTGGTATTTGCACTGCATTCCACTATATATACTAATGAGCTTCTGGATTATTTGTGCATTTGTGGCACTGGTATCATACTTCTTCTCTGCTGAACTCAGGGGTCTATCCTGTCCTGCTTGTGGGGCTGTCCTCCATGTGGAATAGGATAAATGAGTCTTCTTCAACCTAGCACTCCAGATGTGTTGGACTACAATAGCTAAGCAATTCTGACTAGTGACAACTGGAGGTGTAGTCTGATACCTCTGAAGGCAGTAGGTTAGACTGAGAGGACAGTGATTTTCCCAAAGCAACCTTAGAAGCAACACAGCTGAAAAAGGATCTGAATCCCAGGTCTCCATGACCCACATCTAATATCAGACTAGCTTTGTAAATAGAGATGATAATATCACATGATGTTTTGTGTACTTATTATTTTATTGGTTTGTGGTGCCGGTGTCCTGCTTTTCTTCTTAGAACATCAATGCATTAGGCAGTCTCCCATCCAGGAGCTGACCAGGCTGGGACCTGCTTAGCTTTAATAGTGTTAACAGCATTTATGTTCTCAGGTGATTCAGTAATTAAACATGTAGATTCTGTGCCAGGGTGTCTTATTTTCTATGGCTCTTTGGGGTACTGGCTTCCTTGCTTCACTGCGTCTGACTTTTGCACTGTGCAGAGACACAAAGGACCTTTATTCCGCCCAGGCCTTCGGACTTCCATCTTTGCCATCACTAAGGGAGACTAACAATGCTGACTGTTAAAGCAACCCAATGTTATCCATTTCTCTCTTCCCTCCAGAATTCTGTCTGATGCTACTAGTGATGTAACTCCAGTGCTTAACTAGAAACCTGAGAAAATGGCTGAGCAAGATACTACAGCTGAGGTTACCCATGAGTCAAGTGTACCTACTCCAAGTCTTACTATCAGTTATTTGGGGGGGGGGGGGTAATTTAAAGATAATAGTGGCTGGAGGAATGGGAAAAATAGGCTTGGGCTCTTTGGCTACCATCACCCTCTTCTCAAAGGTGTGCCCTTGGGCAAAAAGACTAGTTGAAACAGGGTGCTGAAAAGAGTTTTCTTTGCTGATGACTGATCCTGCTTCCACAGAGGGCAGGCAAGGTGCCTGCTTTGCATGCTTTCTCCTGTCTTTTACATCCCCAGGCTGAGGCCTGAATGAACTCGAAACAGTGCACCTGAGTATCTTTCCATCTCCATGTGGTATTAATGTTCCCTTTTGGAAACCAACCAACTACTTTCTAAGGGCAGGTTGCAGGCTGAGATGGCTCCAAGCTGCCTCTAATACTTATTTAAAAGACGATTCTTCTGCCTGATTGGAGCAGTTTATCTAAGATCTCCCTGGGAATGGTGAGGAGTCTGCGTCATTCAGTTGCCTATGGCAATTCTGACTAGTAAAGAAAAAGGAGGAGGTTTTAGCAGACTAATGCCAAGTACTTGATGGGGTACATTGGCCAGTTGCTGTTGCTGTCCTCCCTTCTTGCTGCTCTGCACAGTCCTTGCATGTGTGTTCAGTTTGCCAGCTGATCCTCCTTAGGGAAGAGGAATGTTGCCATGTGGGCATACAGAAGGCCTTTCTGTGCACTTTTCCTTCCATGCTTTTCAATCAATTCTTGAGTTTTCCTGTCCTGCTTACTTGACTTAGTCAAAGTCAACAGGCACAGTCAGATATCAGGGGGAGAGCATCGTTAAATATTATTGGGTACTATTCTGTCATAACCCCCAATTATGCCAGGGTAATTATTTGGGGGAACATTCTTCAATGAGGTATCCAGTACCTACTTGTGCAATACCCCTTCCTGCAGTTGTGGGTAGTTGTGGGTGCCTGTGTATGCTGGAGATTTACTCCTTTCTCCAGCTGTAGAATAAAAACTGAAGGATGCCCAAGTGCCCCTGGCTTCTGAGTGGCCATGGGGGTGCACTTAAGTGCCCTGGGCTCCTGTTGTGCAGTTGGGGAAAAGAACGGCTGGGATTTCCAAATTTACATATGATGGCAGAGATTTACACTCCTCTGACAGTCTTACTGGGTCTTGGTGATTGGGTGCCCAGCTGAATCTGCCATGTACTATTTTGCTGTCTGAAGCAAATGATGCCCCATATACAGAGGTTGTCCATATTACTACTACTAGTACTACTAATATTATTATTATTAAACTTTATTTATCAGCACTGTACATACAACCAATTAAAATAGATAAAATAAACCTGCCCATGGCATACATTCTATGAAAATAATTAAACATAATACAAATTGATACATCTTAACATTCAAACAATAAAATCTAGCAGACAACAAATGAAAATAACATTGCATAACAATCATGTAATGCTTGAGAAAGCTTCCCTGAACACTATTGACTTTAACTTAGTTTTGAAGCTGGTTAAAGAGGTGATGAACTGAACTTGTGGGGGAAGGAGGTTCCAGAAGTGAGGGGCAACAAGTGAAAAGGGGTGGATCCGGGATGGAGCAGTGAAAATCCTTGGGTGGGACAGCAGTCCTTGACTAGCAGAATGGAGGGGATGAGTGGGAAGGTATGGAGAAAAAAACTTTGATAAATAAGGAGGGGCCAGCCCATGCAGGGCTTTAAAAGTCATCAACAGAAGTTTGTAATGAATGCGGAAAGGGAGGGGGAGCCAATGGAGGGATGACAATGAAGAAATATAATCAAAGCGGTGAGGAGGCATGATAATGCGTGCAGCTGAATGCTGGACAGAAATGAAAGAACAGACATGAGCAAGAGGAAGCCCTGCCAGAAAGAGGTTACAAAAATCCAGTCTCAAGACCACAAGGCCAGAATCTTGGCAGTAAGGTCAGACTTTAGCAATATTATAAAGAATGAATCTGTATGCCTTGGCTATGGCCTCAATCTGGGGGATAGACGACACGGAAGAATAAAAAACGAAACCAAGACTGTGGGCTTCCTGCACAGGTCAAATCGAGTAATCATCAACAAGAATAGAAAAAGAATATTAGCAGCTGAATCTTATTTCAACACTTAACATGTAAAAGCAAAGGAACACAAAGTATCGTCACTTTGACCAGTGTGTGTGTGTGTGTGTGAGAGAGAGAGACTACATGCTGGGCATTTCTAGCCAGTACTGAGAAGTAAGGTTGCTGGCTTGTTTTAAATGGGGAGATGTCACATGTTCCTCGAAGAAAGGGGGCTGTTGGATGGCAGGTGTGATCAGAGGAGGAGTGTAACTATCAAACCAGCAACTCTTGCAAGAGATAACTGCTCCTTGCATTACAAGTGAATGCTTAAGCCTTTGCAAGTGGGAAGTCTCTCTGTCTGAAACTGTTTTGAATTATGTTCTGTACACACATACTTTTTAAAAAGAAGAAGCAATATCTCACTTGGTTTAATACACAGTGCCTAGGCCAATCATTGCTGACATGATGCTTTTCAGATATTTGGATGTTAAACTCTCATCAGCCCCAGCCAGCATAGCCAACAGTTGCAGAAGAAAGGGGTGGAGAAGGGTAAATCTGTTGGCTTCCTTTCTTACTTCATTCATATTTTTAGTCAATTCTAGTAAAAATTAATAGCACGCACATGCACACACACACGCATGTGCATGCACACACAATCTATCCTCCCCTCTGGAAGCCTGTTTTGGGCTGCATCTGCATTACAGAAATAATCCAAAATGACACCAATTGCTATGGCCCAATCCTATGAAATTCTGGGAATTGTAGTTTTGTGAGACATTTAGCCTTCTCTATGTCAGAGAGGTCTGGTGCCACAACAAAGTACAGTTCCCAGAATTCCATAGCACTGAGCTATAGTAAAAGTGGTATCAACCTGGATTATTTCTGCAGTGCAGATGCAGCCTTAGGAACTTTGCCTACAGAGAGAAAATTTCCAGCTGCTGCCAGACCTTTTTGAAGTCACAGAGAGACAAATCCCCCATTCCCATGTGTTTGTTCCTCTCACCTTCCTCTTGGGCAGAGAGAACTTGCAGAAATCTTATCACAATGCAGAATAACTTGTTTAGAATTATGTGTAAGTGAATATCCTATTATCCACAGCTTTCTCCCCTGGACTCTGCATAGTTCTCCTGCCTGAACCATAGCTAGCAACAACCCAGTACCTGCTTTTGTTCCCAGTCCTATGCAATCAACATGTTCCCTTCACTGGTACCAGTTTCCAGTTTCAGAATTTGGATTAGGATTGCCAGTTTAGGATCATCACAGGCCAAAGATTTCTAGGCCAACACTGGAGGTTTAGGGACAGGCCCTGATGATGTCATTAAGTACCAAACATACTTGCTCATAGTTTGTCATTCAGACAGAAGAGGGGGGACATATTTTCCTATTTGGAAATTAAGTCAGAAAATTTTGGTAAAGGGCCTGTTTACGGATCAGGGTGAAATGAGTGGGTTATTCCTTTTCACCTACTTAGGGATACAGGATAAAGAGATAAAGGTTTTCCCTTGACAAGGTTGTTAAGTCATGTCCAAATGTAGGGAACGGTGCTCATCTCCGAAGAGCCAACATTGTCAAAGAAAACCATCATGACTGCACAGAACACTGTTACCTTCCCACCAAAGTGGTACCTGTTTATCTACTTGCACTTTTACGTGTTTTTGAACTGCTAGGTTGGCAGAAGCTGGGACTAGTCTCTCCATCACACAGTGTTTGGGCCTTGAACTGCCAGTCAGGCAATCATCAGAGTCAGCATCTTAACCACTGAGCCACCATGGAACATTTAATAATAATAATAATTTCTAGCCCACCCCCCTGAGCAAGCAATCGGGGTGGGTTACAACAGAGGGGATTATACACACAATAACAATATACATGAATTAAAAATCAAATGGCAATGTATTAAGTAATAATAAAATCAGATAGCAATTAACAATAACAGTAACTAACAAAATACATATTTATAGCAACAAAATACATAGTAATTTAAGTAATAGTAAAATTAGCAAAGCAAAATACATAACAATTAACAAAGCAAAAATACATAGCAGTTATAACAACAACAACAAAATACATAGTAATTACAACAAATAAATAACCAAAAAAATTAACAAAGCAAAATACATAATAATTAAAATACCAAAACAAGTAAAAAGAAAATATTCCCCATTCTCAACTCACCATCCCAATCCTAGAAACAATGTGAACTATGCACAATCTAAAAAAAAAGGGGGGGGGAGTGGGGAGATAAGACTACTCCTTAAGTCCAGGAGCCCAGGCATGGGAGGAACCCAGGTAGAAGGAGGGCAAACAAACACTCTCTCAGCCGGTCTTCACTGGCAGATGTTGGAAAGGAGGGAAAGAGGGCCATTCCTCCTCCTTAAGTCCAGGAGCCAAGGCATGGGAGGAGCCCAGGTAGAAGGAGGGCAAACAAACACTCTCTCAGCCCGTCTTCACTGGCAGATGTTGGAAAGGAGGGAAAGAGGGCCATTCTTCCTCCTTAAGTCCAGGAGCCAAGGCATGGGAGGAGCCCAGGTAGAAGGAGGGCAAACAAACACTCTCTCAGCCGGTCTTCACTGGCAGATGTTGGAAAGGAGGGAAAGAGGGCCATTCTTCCTCCTTAAGTCCAGGAGCCAAGGCATGGGAGGAGCCCAGGTAGAAGGAGGGCAAACAAACACTCTCTCAGCCCGTCTTCACTGGCAGATGTTGGAAAGGAGGGAAAGAGGGCCACTCCTCCTCCTTAAGTCCAGGAGCCAAGGCATGGGAGGAGCCCAGGTGGAAGGAGGGCAAACAAACACTTTCTCAGCCGGGTCTTCACTGGCAGATGTTGGAAAGGAGGGGAAACGGGCCACTCCTCCTCCTTAAGTCCAGGAGCCAAGGCATGGGAGCAGCCCAGGTAGAAGGAGGGCAAACAAAAACTATCTCAGCCGGTCTTCACTGGCAGATGTTGGAAAGGAGGGAAAGAGGGCCACTCCTCCTCCTTAAGTCCAGGAGCCAAGGCATGGGAGGAGCCCAGGTGGAAGGAGGGCAAACAAACACTTTCTCAGCCGTGTCTTCACTGGCAGATGTTGGAAAGGAGGGGAAAAGGGCCACTCCTCCTCCTTAAGTCCAGGAGCCAAGGCATGGGAGCAGCCCAGGTAGAAGGAGGGAAAGAGGGCCATTACTCCTCCTTAAGTCCAGGAGCTATAGTGTCACCCAGTGTGGGAAGGGCACATGTGTACCCCTCTGCAACTCTGATCCTGGGCTTTTGTTGGAGCAAGCAGCATGGTTCCGTGGGAGCCCTTCCTGCTTCTCTTCTCTGTACCAGGCTTTCTCCCTGGAAGGGAAGCCTGGAGATGGAGCAGCTGGCAAGGGCATGTGTATGCCCCTTCTGCACTCAAGGGAGAGAGGGGTGAACCAGGTGTTGCCCTTCTTCTGGGTGTGACCCAGTGTGGCCCACATCCCCCAGTGATGCCACTGGCTATTGCTCTCCTAGTTGTACTGGGGATTTGCACACAGCCCTTTTCTATTCCCTGGAGCTGACCCCCCCCCCCCCCCAAAAAAAAAAACACCCTGGAGAATTTGACCCATGAAAACTGGAGACTTAGGGCCAGGCCTTGAGATCTGGCAGCTCTACTTTGGATGTCAATTGGAGTAAAAAGAAGGACTTGATGTGGTGTAGGTGAGCATTCCTAGTGACAGAAGGCAATAGCACGTGCCCACATGGGACAATTTCCTTTGGGGAGACTTTGAGCCACCCAGTCCCCCCAAGTTCAAACCTGTGTTTTGGCTCAGCATTTGTATCTACAAGGCTGGGCATGTGGATACCATATCTATTGGTATGAACTGGGTTATGGATTGATATCTTCATTCCTTCCTAGTAAAACAGTAGAGCAGAGAACTCAGTATTTTTTTTAAAAAAAAATGGGTGGTCAGAGGGTTTGTAGAAGGTGTGAGGGCTCCCAAAAAGACATGAAGGCCACATGACTGCCACGCCTGGCATGCTTTAGAAGTTGTTGTTTATTCCTCCTCCTCTGCTTCATCATTTATTTACATCCCACTTTTCCCCCCAAGAGTGGGACTCAAGCAGCTTACACATTTTTTTTTAAAAAAAATACAATTAACACCATATAAAAAGTGAACATGAAAACTGAATTAAACTATGAATATATTTAAATCATAAAAAGATTGTGAAAATTAAACAATTTGATTTGAAACTATACAGTGCTTACAGCCCACAGTTAAAAGGCTTAAATTCTAAAAGTCAGCCTGAATAATAATTTCTAAAATGTCTGCTGCTGGATGTACAGGAAGGAGAGGTCCAAAGTATAGGGGCAGCCACTGAGAAGATCCTCTTTCATGTCACTAATATTAAAATTCAGTTGGAAAAATATAGAAGAAAAAGTTTGTTCCACTCTAGCACCAGTGAAGACAAGCATTAGTGGGCAAGTCCAAACCCAGATGAAGCCTTCTTGTCACATGTAAACTTTTATCTTGAGCATCCTTCCTATATTAATCTCATGCAGCCCTTGGATTGACCAGCACAAGTACATCGTGTAGTTGGATAATCTTGGAAAGGCAGAGAGCATGAATTCTGTGTAATCCCTGCCTGCGCTCTCTCTTTGCTTTTGTGGTTTTTGGGAACCTAAGGCAGGGATAGAATAAAGTGCATGGACACAATGGGAAGTTCCCACTGGCCCTTAGCTCCAATTCCCACTTGGCCTTAAAGCCCCAGGTTCAATTCAGGCTTCCCCTTCTCCAAGGAGGTCTTGCAAGACTCTGTGGAAAAGTAAGTAGAAATAAGGTCTGCTTGAAAAATGACATCGGGTCACAGAAAGAAGTAGCAGTCTATGTGATTGGGCTACCTGATCCCAGCATCATGTTCAAATTGGGACAAATTATGGCTACACATGCTGTAAGAGCTTCCCACAAATCCACAATGTGTATGTGTGCCATGTTGCTGCAGCATACACTTGGGGATCAGCAACCTGCTTGAAACCAGGCGTATGTGTATAATGTCATCCCAGCCAATTTTCTTTCACAACTTCAGCACTCTTTTTCATTTGAATAAGCTGCCTCAGGAGTTTGTGTATACTAGAAAATGTGTCGTCTCCAATGTCTCTGAAATCAGGGCTAGTTTTGTCTCTAAGCAGATGTAGACAGTTGCCTTGGGTAACAGATGCTGGGAGGCACAATCAGGGTGCTGGAGGGATACACTGTGTGCCACATGGCCTGCCCTGCATCTTCTTAGCAAGGCTGCTGCCCTCAAGGGAAATACTTTGCCATCACCAACCCTGATGTCAGATTCAACTTTTAGTCAAATCAGTTTCTGAGTATGGATGGAGTGCCATCTTGCTTTTTGACTTGGGTAGAACCAGCATGGTGTAGTGCTTTGAGTGCTGAACTAAGACTCTGGAGATCAGGGTTTTATTCTCTGTTCAAGCATAAAAATGCACTGGGTGACCTAGGACAAGTCACACACACTAAGCCTCAAAGGATGACAATGGCAAACCCCTTGGAAGAAAATTGCCAAGAAACTCCTATGATAGGCTCACTTTAAGGTTGCCATAAAGCAAAAAGGACTCAGAGGCATACAACATCAACAGAAGAAAAATATTTCAGTGCAACCTAGCCCTTAATTTAGGTTTGCCCTGGCATATGGCCAGGTAAGTGCCAACTTCCTTGGCAATTGTTGACTTCAGTTATTTGCAGTATCATGAACAATTTTGGTGGGAATTTGGACAAGATGGAGGGTGAATTGAAGTGTACTCTTTTGGTAATGTGCAATTTAAAAAAAAGATCCAGAGTTCAAGGGATCATAATTATCACTGGCATTATCACCCCCACTGTTTCACTGCCAGTCAGTCTTCATCCCAGACTATTTTTGCCTTCTTTTGAATGCGGCAGTACAAGGCTCTCTTCCACTCTCTAGGCCATCTAGGTAGGTGGTGACTGGGCAGGTATATGTGCGCACATGTGTGTGTAGAGAATGAAGAACCAACAACCATGTGGACAATGGTTTGCTGCTCCCTGGTGTTTTTTAATGGCATTACAGACAGAGATTCCTACTTGAAAAGAATATAATATACATTCATGCTTCAGTTGTTCCTCCTATCTCCATTTCCAAGAGAGGACAATTTCCCCCTAGAAATCCAGCATGTGTCCCTGGAACCATTTACAAAATACTGGCTCAGAATATGGTACAGGTGCAGACTTCAAGTGAAAAATCAGAGCAGCTCTGTGTGCTCTTCAGTTTGGGATTATTATTATTTTTCAAATGCCAGATTGGAGCTCACAGTGCTTTTGGCATAGAAATCCATTCCTGCCTCACAAGCTGTATTTTTTTCAGTAGTTTAATTTGACAGAGGGGCGGGTGTTGTTGTTCTTTTTATACAGTTGGAAACCCTTCCTGATCCA
Source organism: Urosaurus nigricauda (assembly GCA_034509955.1). NCBI lineage: Eukaryota > Metazoa > Chordata > Lepidosauria > Squamata > Phrynosomatidae > Urosaurus > Urosaurus nigricauda. The sequence goes on from JAOEGL010000002.1 coordinate 163,998,244, forward strand.
CTGTAAATAATGCATAGATCTATCAGCAGAAAGATCCCTTCTGTGTCCAATCCAATGACAAGTAAGACTCAATTACTATTCACCTTGGTAGATTCTCTCTGTTTCCTGTTACCAACTTGTTTATACATTTGGCTCTCCTTATCCACAAATTCTTTATCCGTAGATTCAAGCATCCACAGCCTGAAAATATTCCAAAAAGATGTAAATTCCAAAAAGCAAACTTTGATTTTGCCATTTTATATAAGGGACACCATTTTACTACACCACTGAATTTAATGGGACTTGAGCATCAACAGATTTTATTACCTAGAGGCACCCTGAAACCAAATCACAGCAGATACTAAAGATCCACTCTATCCACTTATCATAAGAATGAGGATGGGAGATGGACCACACCTGGACAATCTAATATCCTTTGCTGACCTGTATAGTCTCAGAGATCGATCTTCCTATTATCTTGCCCAGGAATTATCCGACCATGGCAATTAAGAACACTCTGGGATAGTTTAGGTGGAATTCATTGTTTGGGGGCCGTAGTCTACCAGTTTCTGAAAGGGATTGCTGGAACCCATGTGCTGAAGGACTTTAATACCTTCCTCTATTGTAGACCACCTTCTGGAATATTAATGCAACAAAGCAGCTTTCCATCTTATGAACCTTGAAATTTGGCATCCCATCCAAACCTGTGCAAAACAAGTTTGGAGGGGATTCCAAATTTCAGGGTTTGTGTGGTGTAGTGGTTTGAGTGTTGGGCTGTGACTTTGGAGTCCAAGGGTTCAATTCCCTTCTTGGTCATGAAATCCATTGTGTGACCACTGGTAAGTCACATGCTCTCGACCTCAGAAGAAGGCAAGGTCTTCCCTGGCTGAGAATCCTAAATGCCCCTTCCTCAACTACCAATCTCAGATATATGGAACCAAGGGAGATTATCGCACAGGGATGGGATAGAGATGGGATCTCTCCCTCGTCCTTATCCCATCTGAGACCAGAGTGAAAGTGATAGCGTGAATCATTTTCAAATGAAAGTGGGCTGAAAAGCACTTTCATCTGTCATAATATTAGCAGTTTCTTCTGTTAATACAAAAGGCCACAAAAGACAGAAGCAAGTAGCCCAGGGTTGAAGAAAACCTAAAGTTCAGGGCTTGTGATCTCTCCTCTCAGAGAGTAATGAGAATTCAGATTTCTGTCCAAGCCTTCCCTTTGAATCTTATTTTTTAGAAAATAAAATGATTCCTCTAAGGTCCGAAACACACTTTAGAAATAACCCAGTTTGAGGTGTTTAAATGTCGCACACTTCCAAAGTGGCCAGAAGCTGTGCCAAAGTCACCCTCCGGTCCTTAGGACCAAAGCAAAAAGGAGCAGACTTGGGCTGCTCTTTCGTGTTTGTCTGTTCTAGACCTTAGATGTAGTGACCCATGGAAGCATTCTATAGATGCACACATGGTTACTATTATTAACCTTAAATACTGACATGAAATAATTCCTCGAAAAAGCACATGCCCTTCATTGTTAGCGGATGAAATGGATTATATTAGCATTTATATAAGATGGGTTTAATTATAGCAACTCCCTCTAGATTAATCCAGTTTTCATTGCTCAGCTGAAACAACAAAAGGAACCCAGATGATTCAGATGGATTGCAGCACTCACTCTCTTGAATGACATTACAGTATAAGCTCAGGTTTGTTATAATAAAAGAATACTTCACAGAACCAGTCAGTCCTTCAACATGATGCTTGTTGAAAGAAGTCCAGGCTTGGTTAGGTGGATAGCCTGTGTAGGAAGTTCTTAGAAGTCATGCTTGCTCCCTGGTGTTAGTGGAAGCTGCCACACTGCAGAATTAATGTAGTTTGATACCACTTTGACTATCATGTCTCGATGCTATGAAATCCTGGGATTTGTAGAACTCTCTGATAGAAAAGGTTAAATATCTCACACAATGACAAATCCCAGGTTTCCGTAGCATGGAGCCATGGCAATTAAAACAGTGTCAAACTGCATTAATTCTGCAGGGTAGATGCAGCTGGTGTCTCTGTTTGTGATTCACCTGATCCTATTGGGAGAGGCAAGGCTCTGACTCCTCTTACTAAGTTAAAAATATACATAAAATTATTTTTTTAATGTTTTAAAGGTATTCTTGGTCTGCCATGGTTGAAATGTATTGCTCCCTATTATTCAACCTCATAATTAGCATCGGACTCCAAGGCTTATCCTTCCTACCTGATTATGGTGGCCGAACAGCTTCAGTTTCTGAAAGCTTTTATAACATCAGAGTATGTCGTTTTGTATTTTTATTTATTTATTTTTTATTTATTTTTATTTTTATTGAATGTTATTTTATTTTATTTTGTATTTTATTTTATTTATTTTATTTTTGTTATATTATTATATATTATTTATTTTATTTTTTATTCAATTTTATATTTTATTTCAATCTTTTATTTTTATTATATTATATTTTATAATAATATATTTTATTATATGTATTATATTATATTATTTTTTATTTTATTTTACTTTGTATTTTTATTTTAATTTTTTACCTGTTTTTAATTTTAATTCTATTTTATTTCCATTCATTTATTAATTTTAATTATTATTTTATTAGTTTTAAAATTTGTTTTAATTTAACTTATTATTTTATTTTTAATTAAAAGAGATTAAATGGAGCATCATGAAGCCACCACGGGACAGCAACAGGGCCAGCAAAGTAAGCTTTTCCTTGCCTGAAAAAGGAGCGAAAATATATTTTGGGCCATGGTAGCCATGGCCCCAATCTGTCTTTGGAAGGGGTGGCTTTTGATTTTTTTTATTTTATCTGTTATTTATTATTTATTACTTATTATTTACTTATTGCTTATTATTTATTTTATTTTTAATGTTTTATTTATTTTTAAAATTTTCTTATTGTTATTTTATTTTACTTTTTCACTGAATTCTAATTTTTATGTATTTTTATATTTCTTATTTTTATATTTATTTTGTTTTTATTGTATTACACATTTTATTTTCATACTTTTTATTTTATACTTTTTTCATACTTTTTATTTTATACTTTTAATTTTTTTACTTTATTTAATAAGCAGTATTAAAATAATGTAAAAATAAATTAAATTAAAAATATTAAAAAATTAAATAAAAACAAATTTAATACAATTAAACAATACTAAATAATAATAAAAACATTAAATAAAATCAAATTTAATTCAAATTTAATTAAAATAATACTAAATAATAATAAAAAATTAAATAAAATCAAATTTTATACAATTAAAATAATGCTAAGTAATAATAAAAAAACATTATATAAAATCAAATTTAATTAAAATAATACTAAATAATAATAAAAATTTAAACAAAATCAAATTTAATACAATTAAAATACTACTAGTAATAATAATAAAAATTAAATAAAATCAAATTTAATTCAATTTTAATTAAAATAATACTAAATAATAATAAAAATAAAATAAAATCAAATTTAATTCAAATTTAATTAAAATAAAACTAAATAATAATAATAATTAAATAAAATAAAATTTAATTCAAATTTAATTAAAATAATACTAAATAATAATAATGATAAAATTAAAAAATAAAATTAAAATTAAAAACTAAAAATTAAAAAAAATAAAATATTAGCAAAACAAAACATAAAACAAATTAAATTAAATTAAAAATTTAAAATGAAACATGAAATAAAAACAAAATAAAACGAAATAAAAATAGAATACAATAATACAATAAAATAATACAATATGAAAAAAGAAGAAAAAAAATAATATTAATGGCAAACCCGCTCTGAACAAAGCTTGCCAAGAAAGCCCAGCAGCGAATAGGCCCAACAACAACAACAACAACAGCAAGAGCAACCCTTCTTCCAATTCCCTCCGGCCCCTTCCGGAATCTTCCTACCCGGAACCTTTGTTGTGGCGGGGTTGGTTTCCCGGCCGGAGGGGCGTTCTGTGGCGCTCCCAAGATGGCGGCTCCCATCACGAGCGAGAGCGAGAGAGTGGCGCAGGAGGAGGAGGAGGCCGAGTGCGAACGTTCGCTGCTGCTGGTGCTTCCTGGCGGAGCGGCGCCGTACGGAAACTTCCCGGACTACTCCCGCTTCCATCCGCCGGAAGTCAGGGTCCGCCTCCTGCCGGCCGCCCTCCTGAGCCAGTTGTTCCCTGAGCCGCGGAGGGGGGGACCCCTTTTGGGGCTGGACGTGGGGTGCAACTCTGGGGTGAGGACTGGAGGAGGAAGGAAGGAAGGAAGGAAGGCATCCCAAGGGTCCCCAGACTCTGGGCCCTTTAAGAGACTTTGGACTTCAACTCCCAGAAGCCTCAGCCATGCTGGCCAATAGCCTGGGTATTCTGGGAGATGGAGTCCAAAATCGTTTAAAGGGCACAGATTGGGGACCACTGGGCTACAAGATCTTTCAAAAGCTGGGGTCCCCAGGCTGTCCCCTTTCAGAGACTTTGGACTTCAGCCCCCAGAAGCTTCAGCCATGTTGGCCAATAGCCTGGGATTCTGGGAGATGGAGTCCAAAAGCCCTTAAAGGGCACTGACTGAAGTGTCTACAAAAACTCACACTGCCCACTTCTTTCTTTCAGACTTAACAGTGGTCCCCAAACTGTGCCCTTTTAAGAGATTTTGGACTTCAGCCCCCAGAAGCCTCAGCCATGTTGGCCAATAGTCTGGGATTCTGGGAGATGGAGTCCAAAAGCCCTTAAAGGAGCACAGTTTGGGGACCACTAGACTGTGAAGACATTGAAAGCCACAACAAACTACCATTCCCAGACATGCCATAGCATGGAGCTATACAGCCCAAGAGAGGGAAGGGGGCTATTGAAATCCTTGGTAAAAGATGGAAATCCAGTTGCAGCAGATGTTTCTTAGAGAGCCAGGCAAGCTGTCTAAGTGCCGGACTGTCATTCTGAGTTGTTGTTGTTGCCGTGTGCCTTCAAGTCATTTCCAACTTGTGGCAGTTCCTAAGGCTGTGGACATATCATAGGGTTTTCTTGGCAAGATTTTATTCAGAGGAAGTTTGACACCCTGAGGCTGAGAGAGTGTGACTTTTGCTCAACATCCCCCAGCAGGTTTCTTGGCCAAGCTGGGAATTAAGATCGCAGTTCACATCCCTGCTCAAGGATAAACAAACAAACAAAAAACAACCAAACCACACAGGGGCCCCTGTCTGCACAGCAAAAATAATGCAGTTTGGCACCGCTTTAACTGCCATGGCTCAGTGCTATGAAATTCTGGGAACTGTAGTTTTGTGACACATCTAGCCTTCTCTGTCAGAGAGCTCTTGCGCCACACTAAACTACAATTCCCAGAATTCCACTGCATTGAGCTAAGGCAGTTAAAGTGTGGCCAGACTGCATTATTTCTGCAGTACAAATGCAGCCTGGGTGACCTTTGTTGGATGGATGTATAGCACAAAAGTCCATTATTCCAGGGCACAATTTACAGCGATGTAGCATGGAGTAGTGTTTTGAGTGTTGAACAACAACTCGAAACTAGGGTTTGAATCAATGCTTGGCCATGGAAATCCACTTGGGCAAGTCACACATTCTTGGCTTCAGAGGATGGCAATGGCAAACCTCAAGAAACCTACTAAGAAAACCCTGTGATAGAGTCACAGAAGTTGGAAATTACTTGAAGTGTAAGGTGTATACAAAACATGAATGTCATGTTTAGACTTGGGTCTCATTTCCAAGGTATCTCTTTATGTATATAGAAATACTCCATATTCTGAAAAACTCTGAAATCCAAAACACTTCTTGCCCCAGTCATTTCAGATAAGGGAGACTCAACCTGCAAATGCAAATACAGGTATTCCAAAATGCAAATAATAATAATAATAATATATGAAATCCAAAATATTTTTTGTCCCAAGGATTTCATATCAGGAAGACTCAACCTGTATATGCAGACCATATATTTAGTTCCATAGGAAATGGCAAATTCATTAATTGATTGAACACTCATCAGACTTGAGAGAAGAATACAAAAGGGCACATAATAGGAGAAGGCTGTCAGTGGCTGCTCACTTCCCAGAGGTACCCTGAGCCTCCTGTTAGAAATGAACTGCTGGGCCTAGTTCTGTTCTAGCTTTTTTTGGTTCTCTATCCAGATGTTTTAGACAATAACAAAGCTGTAGTCAGCATAGCCAACGGTCAGGCTTTATGGGAAAAGGCCAGTCTGATCTAATAGGGTCTTCTTTCCTTACATAAAGCACAGGAGAGGGGGAGATTTGTAATGTTTATTTATTTATTTTACAGTAGCACAATACAGGCTAGCTAACAACAGTTAAAACCATTTTGTAGGATACATGCCCTAAACAACAATGCTGTACTAAAAATAACTGTGTTAGTCTTTTGCAACATAAAAAAGGAAGGTGGGGAAGGGGAGGAAATGTGGTGGCATCTTTAAGATGAACTGGTTTTTATTTTTGAATAAGCGTTCATGGACCATTTCTTTGGCTGCATTATTGAACATCCATGAAAGCTCACACACAAATAAAAACCAGTTAGTCTTAAAGGTGCTGCCACATTTTTTTATTTTTCTTTTCTCCCCATTCCTTCCTTCTTTTTATACTAGGAAGAGCTGGCTGCAGGTAAAACATTAGCTATCAGCTTGAAAAGTACAGTAGTGCTGTTTCATACAGACAGTGGGCAAATCTGTTGGAATCTTTATTGTATCTTGATTATATTTTGTTAGGACCACCAAGGGCCAGGCAAAGGTTGCCCTGGGTGCTGGAGAACTATCCAAGGTAAGTGTGTGAGACCAGAACATGCAGACTAAAGGGCTATTTCTTTTCTTTTCTCCTCAGGAACTCAGCACTGCTCTCTATAGGCACCTTCTTGGGTATGGGGAGAGTGAAACTAGCCATGGGCATTCAGTGCCTGGAAGGGACTTGTGCCTCCTCTGCTGCGACATTGATCCTGGGTTGATTGAAAGAGCCAAGCAACACAGTCCCTTCCCGGGTGCCATCTCCTATGCCACCCTCGATATCATGGACATCAGTGCGAGGGAGATGCTACTGAGTTCCTATCTGAGAAAGTTTGGCCGCTCTGCCTTTGATATTTGCTTCTGTATGTCTGTGACGATGTGGATCCACCTGAACCATGGGGACAGTGGGTTGGTGAAATTCTTGTCCTGCCTTGCCTCGAAATGTACATACTTGCTCATTGAACCTCAGCCGTGGAAGTGCTACCGTGCAGCTGCCCGGCGCCTGCGGAAACTGGGCAGGAATGATTTTGACCATTTCCGATTGCTCACCATCAGTGGGAACATGGCAGAGAAAATAACTCAGATCTTGACGAAAGACTGTGCCATGGAACTTCTGTGTTGTTTTGGAAGCACCAGCTGGGACAGGAGCCTCCTGCTTTTTAAATCAAAATTGCCTGGGCTTCTGTTGTGATCAAGGACTTTGACATTCTTGTCTCTGCTCAGAGAGAAAATGGGGAGAGTGATTCGCAGAGCTGCCTGCTCTCACACTTGCACTGCAAAAGTGCAGAAACTGCAGGTGAACAGAGGATACAGTAGAAAAATGATGCATTGTTATTATTTATTTTAAATGATAAACGGCCTGTACAGACCGGCACTTTGTGCCAGTCTGTGGGTGGAGTCAGGGTGCAGCGTCTTCACACTGGACACCCTAAGTCCACCCCATGGTGCCATTTTGGTATGCGCCAGTCTACATGGCACATGCCATCATGATGCACCTCTGGCACTGCATCCATATGATGCAGTGCCAGAGGGTGTGATAAAGCCGTGCCGTGGCGGCTATAGCACTCCATGGAGGGCGCAAAAAGAAGTGCTTTTTTCGGCTCCTTTTTGCGCTCTCCAGAGGCCAGATCAGGGCTGTGGCATGAGGTTGCTGTGGCCCTGATCTGGCCAGGAAAGGGACAGTTGCATACCGCCCCTTAGAGGCAGTCTGGAGAGCTCCTAAGCCAACTAAAGAAGGACCTGAACGTCTCTTGACAATCGTGATACAACTGCCTGAAGATGATGATGATTTATATATATATACCCCACCTTTTCTGCAAGATTGGGAATCAAGATTGCTTGAAGAATGCTGAACAGAGATTTCTGCTTGTTGAGAGCAAGGTTTGGGGCTCTGCTAATATTTTTCCTCTCCTTGTGATGAGAAGGATGAGAATAACATGTGTACCAGATATTCTTAGCTCACGTAATTAAGATAGATTCCTTGATTCAACAGAACATAGATTTCTATTTATTTGTTAAATAAAAATAAATGTCCATAGTGTTCCCTTTTTCTCTTCTCCTCCATAAGGTTGCTAAGTATAAGTTGTTGTTACATGCCTTCAGGTCACTTCTGATACGGATTGCAGCTCTGGAGACTGGGGTTGATTTTCCACTTGGCCATGAAACCCACCTTGGGCAAGTTACATGCTCTCAGGTGAAGGCAGTGGCAAATTTCCTCTGAACAAGTCTTGCCAAGAAACCTCCATGATAGATTCTCCTTAGGGTTGCCCTAAGTCAGAAACGACTTGAAGGCACACAACAGCAACAGCAAAAATAACTACTGCCTGCAATCTGTGCCAAAGATCTTATCAAGAAAAATGCAACAATCCATTTCTCCACTGGGAGTCTCTGTTGAACTACTTTTAAGATGGATTGTTCCCGGAGCAGCTGCTATTGCTACTTTCTGCCTATGTGGAATGTTTCCTCCATTGATTGGTCTACCCAGGTATCTCAGAACTTCTGACCACTGCTGATAGTTCTTCTCAGCCTGCTTTTAGCACAGAAGCAGTTCATGTATGGTATTAATGCATGGGTGTCATGGACACTCGTGGAAAATGTTGCTATGGAAGAAAGTAGCCCCCCAAAATCCCAGTCTTTATTTTGAAAGAAAGAGTAAATGCTACTTCTTTCCTGCCTGTTTTGAGCAGATCTCTTCAGAACATTCCTCGCCAACCATACATGATGCCCGTGAGACATGTTCAGAAAAACATGCCCAAATTTCCCTAACAATGATACTCCTAGAACTGTCCTACATACATTCTGCAGCATTGTGTGTATCCCTAGTCTCAGTACACTTAGGGAGAACATTTAAAACAGGGTTAAGGGGATGAAATAGCCTCCTGTCGTGCCGGTGGGCATTCTGCTGGGCTGATGGGAACAGTCACAGCCCCAGACAAAAGCAGGGCTTGTTAAGGCTAAGTAACCTACACTCAACAACAACCATTTTGCTTTGATGATGTAAAATTAGTGGACTGTTTTTGTTATTTGGAGTAGTCAAAGTATGGTATAAACTTACTAATGACATACTGAAGCCACTCATAACAGCAGTGGCCAGCAATCGAAGGTGAGAGAATTGCAGCCTTTAAGCCAGGATGTGTTTCTATTTATACAGAAGTAAATGCTTCTAAATGTGTATACAGAAGTGAGCGAGATCTCTTCCTGCTTTCTAAATTCTTTGGTTATAGTTGAACCAAAGCCTAAATCAAGGAGTCACACAGCCTTTTCTTGTTTTCAACCACAGAGCCTAACCAATAAACTTGAATGCACCCCAACCCTTTATTAATAGCACCGTATTATTTTGATTTTAGCTTTGGAGGACTGCATAAAGATAAGTTGTCAAATCACACCTGTCCACATCAGCAAGTGGCAAAGTTAAATCCCCTAATCCATGATTTAAGACAGGAGGATGAGCACAGTTGGTTCCCACAGAGAACAACCCTTATGAAGTGATTAGTGAAGGATTTCATAATGCTGAGATCCAAAAGCACATAATTTTTTTTTGATTATGGAAGTTTAGAGGAAGGAACATCTACTCCTCATTAAGGAAAGGATTAGTACAAGGAGGCAAAATGGATCTGCAATGAGCTGAAATGCAAATACCAGTCAAATGTGTGTGCAAGAATGGAGAGGACATCGGCAACAGATTGTCCAGCTTTTTCCAGGGCAAACCTATTCTGCTTGAGAGAGGGAAAGAAAACTTGCAAATATTCTTGTCCTTAATGAGAAAATGTGCATGGACATACCAAGGCACCCTCAACAAGAAAACAGACTTTAGCAATCTCATCTTGAGAGCTCCTCTTGTGCCTCTGACCAAACTACAGATCCCAGGATGTGACAGTAGAGAGGAGTAAAAAAAATGTATAAAAACAAAAGTAATTTGTGTTGGAAATGCAAAGAAGAAATTAGAACATTATATCACTGCTGGTGGTCATGTAAACAAGTAAAGAAATATTGGGTAATGGTAAACAATACAAAAAACAATATGTTAAATATGCAGACGAAGCCTAAATATTACTTGCTAAATATGACTGAAAAGAAACGGGAGGAAAACATGGAAAGATACTTTTTTTACATGACCACCATGGCACAGATAACTTCAGCACAAAAATGGAAATCTGAACATATTCCAAGCTATGGCAGTTCCAAAGTGGTGTCAAATTGCATTATTTTTTTTAAAATATCTGTATCTTTATTTCAATTAAATTAAAAACAATTTGCAAATATATGCAACATTCACTTATATACATATGATTTATCTATGCAACTACAAGGCAATTCTATGGGTGCTGATTATTCATTTACCTACTGCTAGCTAAAACATGGTGATAATTAATGGGGGTACGGCCAGCAGAGCATCCTTTGCATTTTCATGGCATGATCCAAGATGTTGCACCACCAGCCATAAAGTGGGTTATCAGTAAACCTCAAGATGACGAAGACCTAACCTAGTCTAGATTTAACAGTCTTCTAAATGTAGGAATAAATTTAACTCTTCACAATAGCTCTGTTTTGGAGTTTATGTCATTGGTGTCATTAATATAAGATTTAAATTTCATTTATTTAAAGAAGGCAAACATTAGGCATTCTGCTTCCTGGCTGAATTTCTTTTTGAACTGGCACCATAATATTCATGAAGAGAATGAAAGTACCTCTTTGGTGAAGCCTAGGTACCCACAATGGACTAGTAACAGTTTGTAAACAGTACTGCAGTACAGTGCTATTCTTTAGTTTTACATTGGTACAGTACCACAGATCGTTCTCACAGTCCAGTTCATGATTTGAACACAGGGAATAAAAACCAAAAGAAAATTAAGGAGACCATCAAGTTCCCTATTGAAATATTTTAAAAAGTGCATAATATATTTTCACTCCAAGAACTTACGTTGCAGCGGACAGATGATTACAGGACTATGTTTTTCATCCTTCACTGGACATTACACTAAGCACGGTGTCTGCTTATTGGCCCAAAGAGATCTGTAAGTCTGATTTCTGGTACATTCAGATGTCCAGAGACTTTAAAACAGTGCCCTGCATACTACACTAACAAACAGCAATAGTTTTTTTTTCACCATAAAGGCCTGTTATTAAGATTCATATTTTTCTACACCACGTATCAAATGTATTGCAGCGTCTTTAGTGTTAGGAGCAACACAACTGAACTCCTTGGCGCCAAAAAGGTACAGTGAATCTATTGCTAGCAACAGACATGGCACCTGGGTAAGCATTTTCTCTAGCACAAGGGGAAATTCAGGTGGAGTGAGCATTCTCCAGCAAAGGGGGTCCATCACGATGCATCGACGGATGTGCAGGCTCCCTTTTGTAAGTTTTTGGAGGCAGCTTTGGGATATGTTGAGAAGTTGGGATATGCTGAGAGGTGCTTTGCCGTGGAGGAACAGGTGGCCCAGCAACAGAATGGAAGTCCGTATCTTGTGGTATCAAGGGGGGTGAGGGCAAATGCCTCCGTGCTACATGGGGAGAAGGAGTCTGAGGAGGAGGGGGAGTAAATGGAGAAGGACTATTAGGAAAGAAAGTGTTGCCAAGTTCACTTTTTCTGCCTAAAGGGGGTGGCTGGAGATGCAGAGGTGAACTAGAGAAAACATCAGGAGTTCGCACAGGTTCTCGTGTTGGCAATACAGGTGGGCTTTCTGGGGTGTCTGAGATGGACGTCCTGTCTGTCACCGAGTATCTTGGTGAATAGATTTTTGATGTTGGCTGTCGAGGAGGGATCGCTGGTGGGCTGTCCAGATGTGCAGAAGAAATCTTTGATGGAGAGGATTCTGCAGGAGCAGATTCTGGACGTCTTCGGGGAGGAATAGGTGGGGGAACAGTAATTTCATCTGAGCTCTTAGGAAAGCTTATAGAAGATACGGAGGCAGATCTTGAATGAAAGGGCGTTGAGGGATCAGAATCAAACACACTGCAGACATCTGTGGTGCTGGAAGTAGAAGATGGAGGAGGAGGGGTGAGAGGAGTTCTTGGAGAGTTTGGTGCAGAAGCTGCACTTTCTGTTTCACTCTCAGGGACACGACTGTAACTGATTTTTCTTGGCTCTTGTTGCAGAGGAGTAGGGTGCCGCATGGTGCCTGGCCTTGGATTTGATGGGCGAATACCCGGAGATTTGAGAGCATAGTTATATTTTTTGGGAAATCTTGGGGGTGGCTTCGCATTACGTGGCTCTATTTCTAGGGATTTGTTGTACAGAGAATCTGCAAATTCTTTTTCCATGCTATTTCCCATTGGATTTAAATTTTCAAAAAATCTCCTGATATCAGGTTCTACTCTTAGGCAGTATGGCTGGTTTTGGTATTGTTGGATCTCCCCTGTTATCTCAGCCACCTTCCTCCTCTTACTGAAATTGATCAGCTCTTTTCCATGTCGTTTTAGAAATTCAGGATTGCCTTCTTCTGTTTTCAAGATGTTTGTTAAATAAATACCAAAGAAAGGCACACAAGGAGGATTAATAGACCTGAGTTTTGCTATGTATTTCTTATGGTGATCTTCACTCAGTTCATGAGCTTCTTCAAAGATCTTTTTCTGGCGACTTGGGATTTGTTCAAAGGTGTGATCCAATCTGTAAATAGGTGCAGAGTTCATAGCACTGACAACCTCAAGAACACCATTAAAATTGTTTAGCTCTTGAAAAACTTGCAAGATCTCAATTATCCGGCACACTACAACAACTCTTTCCTCTAGGTTTTCTGTTTCAACAATACATTTTTCAAACCATAAGGTAAGATTGGTGGTATGTCTTATCATCTTGAGCAGGTTAGGAGAATTAATTTCTTTATCTTCTTTTGTCCACACACTTCCAACCAGCTCTGATGGCTGTACAGCTCTGTAAAGTTCAGATTCAAGTAAAGTGAGCTGTCGAGCAATTTCTATTGGATGCAAAGTGAGCAGGTCAAATGTTTCAACCTGTCCTGGCTTGCTTATATGCCATTCAACTGGAGGTGGCGAGTTTTCAAAAGTAATATTGTGGCTTGGCCCAATGGCTTGTGCTTGCTTTTTTCTATGGATTATCTTTGTGATTGACTCAACCCATTTCTTCATAGCTTTCCCTCTTACTGTGCCAATGAATTCCTCCAGTCGTTGCAAAAGATCTACATCTCTCTCAAAATCATAGTAGTGATGCTCCACCCAGTGTCGTCAAATTGCATTATTTCTAAAGTGTAGATTCACCCAAGGTACATCTCTTCTTATTTCAGTCTGCACCATGTCGTTTGGCTGCTTTTGGTGCTGGGTAGACATGTAAACATTCTTCTTGTTTTGCAAGATCATTGCTATATCAAGCATGGAGTTGGAATATCAAAATACTGTATATGGTATTCAAAGGTAATTCAAAGTGCTGGTGATGACCTTTAAAGTTCTGTATGTCTCAGGTCCAGGATATTTGACAGACCATATCTCCCTCTATGAGCCAGTCGGAGCTGCAAGATCTGCAGGGAAAGCCCTTCTCTCCATCCCACCACCATCACAAGCATGGTTGGTGGGGACCCAAGAAAGGGCCTTTTCTGTGGCTGTCCCTAGACTCTGGAGCTCCCTGCCCAGGGAGGCCAGTATGGCCCCTTTCTTGATGGCCTTTCTGCCAACAGACAAAAACCTTCCTTTTCAGAAACAAAACAGAAAACTTTTAAAGAACAGCCTGGGCTGCTATATTGTTCTAATGTATTTTAAACATTTTTATCTTCTTTTTTCATTTTGTTTTATTGTAGTAGTTTAATTCTATTTTAGTGTATTATTTTTGTATGTTTTTAATTGTATTGCCTTTAATGTGAACCGCCCCAAGTCCCAGTTCTGGGAGAAGGGCAGGATATCTATAAATATAATAAAATAAATGTAAATAATAAAAGTGCCATAGTTGTGTAGTGCAAATGGGCATACGAGGCATCTCCAGGGAGGGCTTGGAAAGAATCTAGCCTGTGAAATCCTGGAGATCTGCCACCAGTCTTGGGTTTAGATGGCCACAGTGATCTGATTCTGCATAAAGCACCTTCTTATGTTCTGTGTAACAAAATGGAGTCCTAGTGTTGGATAAAGCTCAGCACGGCATGTGTGGGGGAGCCAGTGTGGCACAGTGGTTTGAGTGCTGAACTACGATTCTGAGGGCCCAGGGTTTGAGCCCCAGTCAGCCATGGAAATCCACCTTGGACACATTGCAGAGGAAGACAAAACCGTCCCACACAAAAAATCTTACTAAGAAAAACCCGCTGTGATGTGGTCACCTTTGGGTTGCCAAAGTAAGGAACAACATGAGGACACACAACAACAACAGCACATGTGAGCTTTTCTTCTTTGCTTTCTTACTACCTAAATGGCCCAGTTGGTGGAGGTAGAGTATTGCAGAACACTGCTGAGAGTGTTCTCCATGTTATTTTATTTTGCCATACAGGTTGCTGCTTGCCTTTCTGTTTCCTACATGTTTCATTTGAGACTTGGCTTTGGTATGTATATCAAAGGATAGGAGAAAAGCCATTTCCCTTTCTTGTATTTCCCTTTTTGGGAATCGCCAAGTAATTCACCTACTACCAGGTGGTGAATTGCTTTGCCACATCTGAATACAGAACAAAGCCCAAAGATTGATTTCTCAGTATGATATACTAGTCAGTGCTAGCTACAGTGTTGGGGACATAACCCAGGTCCTAGATTTTTTATTTAAAAGAAAAACAATATTTCCAGAAACCACAACTAAACTAACTTCAGTCTTGCTAGATGGGGAATTCAGGGGACTTTAATCCTAAAAGTAACCTTTTCACGCTCTGGCCCATGGGCAAGGCACTCTCACTTAGGGGTTGAAAGAATATACACAACAAGTATTTGTTTCCAGGCCAAACACCGGATCCTGGGAAATCTGTCAAAGAAGATAATAGAACAGCAAGACTTCTGTGTGATTTCCATCCATATTCAAATGTATTGTGGAGCAATAATTGTGTAAAAAACACACACAGAAGAAAATAGAGTCCTGTGCAGTAAACATTGTTTCCTGTATAAGAAAAAGTTTCTAGGAATCTCTAGGTCATGCAGTGGGACTCTATGACAAAATAATGCTTGAAGACCTAGAAATTCTCCGCTAGAATATATTATTAAAGCCTGCAAATAATCAAGTGCACAAAAGTCAAAGCTGCACATGTGGAGGGCCAACTGTATTTTCCTGCAGAGATTCCTCCGCAACTCTTTGTGACATTTGAATCTGGGGAGAATACTGTGGAGAAATATCCATTTCCTCCTGCAGCAGGGAGAGAACCATAGTAATAATTCATCCTCTCATGCAAGGACAAAATAATTGAAGATGTGCATTTCTTCTTTCAATGAGTCCTTTTTAAAATGGGGAAGAGGTGAAGTATGCTTACAAAATGTACTTTTACGTTGCTTCCCTCACTGCCCCGACCTTCTTGGGTGTAAATGAGAAGTTGGTGCAGAGAGCTAGGGAAGGAATAAGCTCCTTGCAAGAAGCACAGAGTGAGAAGGAACCAAGAGGTTTATCTAATCCAACTGCTTAATTACAGGGAGATTCTATATCTTCGTGTAGCCATTGACTGATTACTACAACTGGAAAAACAACAACACCCTTGCCTGTGTTACTAGTCTCAACTGCAGAAGAAGAGAGGGAAAGAAGACAAAGTGACAAAACCCAAGTTGGAAATAATGATGATGGATATATGATATATGTGTCTTCTCAGACTAAGCATATGACTTAAGACAAAATGCAGATCGGATTCATTTATTAGCTTCATGTATATGCTGCTGCCTTGAGAAACAGTGGTATGTAGTGGTTTAAATATCGAACTAGGACTCTGGGAGATCAGGGTTCAAATCCCCATTTGTCCCTGGAAACTCACCTTGGGCAAGTTGCATTCTCTCAGCTTCAATGGAAGGCAAGGGCAAACCTCCTCTGAACAAATATTGCCAAGAAAACCCTCTGATAGGATCACTTTAGGGTTGCCAAAAATTAGAAATCACTTGAAGGCACAAAACGGCAACATATGCTGACTTTGGACTGGCAGGTGGGCATCCCAGGTGTTCTTCTCCGCATGGTATCCTTATGATTATAATCCTGTGAAAATAGATGAGGCAGAGAGGGGGTGGATGGTCCAAATTCTATGGCACACTGATTCTCAGATCCAAGTATCCAAACCTGGCTAAGAACAAAATAGTTTATTTTATGCTTCTTTCTCCAAGAAGTTTAGGATAAAGTAGTTGCATTTTTATTTATTTATTTATTTATTTATTTTTGCATTTTACCTTGGAGAGATTTTTTAAAGGCTAAGATATAGTGTCATATGCCAGGGTGCATTACTGATCCTCATGGCACTGAGCCTGATGGTATTTAACATGGGTGTGGAGCAGGAAGCCTCTTGGCCACCGCTACAACCATTTTCCCTCTTGTACACAGCCACTGACTCCTAGGTCTAATCTACACCACCGACATAGTGTCACTAGGAGGGTGCAGGGTGTGTGGACCACACCAGGTAACACCCTGGGGGAGGGGGGGGGGTGACACCACTGTTCCTCAAACACATTATTATTATTATTATTATTATTATTATTACATTTAATTTATAAAGCGCTGTAAATTTGCACAGCGCTGGTTAAAATCGATAAGCATAATCAAACCTGCCAGTGGTGTACAATTTTTTTGGCAGAAATGAGCTGTGACATTCACATGCTTCCTTTTAAAATGCTTCAGAGATGGTGGGAGTGGGGTGAAGTTCAGTGGGAGGAGTAAGGAGAGACCCCAGAATTTTTTAAAATTAAAATTTCAAATTTCAAAATTGTATTTTTTTTAAAAAAAATAAATTTTAAAAATTTAAAAATTATTTTAAAATTTTCTTTAAAAGTTTACATTTTAACAAAATCTTCACTATAATGTAAATATATTTAGGTTGTGTATATGAAATTGTAATTTGAAGATATTTTTAATTTTGCTAGTTGTTTATGTCACAACTATTAGAAATATATTCAGTGGCATAAGGGAATTACAGTCTACTAGCAACATTAATGCAAAAAAGCATTACTAAGGATTCTGTATGGTGTGAAATGGGAGGAGGTCAATGGTGTGTGTGTGTCCCCATGAGTTACTGCACCGGGTGACACCAACCCCAGTGACTCCAGTGATTGCAGAAATAATGCAGTTTGACTCTATACCTTATCAGTGGTTTCTTTCCAATCCATGGCTGCAACAGTTTGGTACTGTTTTAAGTGCCAAGGCTCAATGCTGTGACCTTTTGGGATTTGTAATTTTGTGAGATATTTAGCCTTCTTTGTCAAAGAGCTCTGGTGCCATAACAAACAGCACATCCCATTATTCCACATCACTGAGTCATGGCAGTTAAAACAGTGTCAAACTGTCTTATTTTCTGCAGTGCAGATGCATCCAGGGGTTTGTAAGCAACCATTAGCGAGCAATAGAGTGTTGATGGGCTCTAAGGTTAGCTCAGTCAGCAAGCTCTGGAGTCACAGTCAAGACTACTCTTGTCTACATATTTGCTGGACTACATCTCCTATTATCCCTTACCCTTGGCTATATGAGCTGACCCTGACTGGAGTTGCGTGTGTGCGTCACATAATAGTTTAAATCAGGGATGGGAATTGTGTTGTCATCCAGATGTTGTTGAACTGCAACTCAGCATTCCTGACTACTGATTATGCTGACCAAAGTTAATGGGAATCATACCCCATCAACATCTGGAATGCCCAGGTCTCAGTCTAATAGCTAGCCCCAGTTTGAGTAGACCCACTGAATCAGTGAGATTTACAAACAATTTGACTTACCATTAGCATATGATTCAGTGGATTTATTCTACTTGGCAGTAGCAACTGGATTTAACCCTGCATCTGGAGAACCTTAAGTCAGGGGCGAAAATTGTGCATCCTTCCTATTGGACCGCTTTTCTCAGTGTCCCTCGCCATTAACTATGCTTGGCTGCTGGGAGCTGCCATCCGACAACATCTGGATAGCTGCAGGATTCCCACCCCAGCCTTAAGGTGCCCCCTCCTCAATTTACTGCTGAATCTTCTCACATCCTCATTTCTTTAGGATCCATGTCACAAGAGAACCACATTTTGCCATCTTCCAAGCTGAACTGTAGCATTGTGGCAGAGGGGATACTTCCTGGCAAGTAGGCATAGTCCTCTTGAAGTATGCAGTTGTGCAAAAAGAGCAAGCTGGGACACAAACAGTCATCCTGGGTGCCCCTTGCCATGAGCAATAACAGAGCTGTGACATTCAGCCCTCTCAGCCTGTACAACAACACATACTTATGTGGATGGACCCAAAGATGCTTGCAAAGCATTTTAGGGCTGCTCAGCTGAAAGGCAGTGGGGGTGGGGGTGGGGGTGGGAGTTTCATTAACTACTTAGCAGTCAGTATTTGCGGTCTTTGAGGCTAAATACTATGTGCACCTACTGTGCATTTAAGGTAATTAAATGTTTCACACCACCCACTGTGGGGTAACCAGTTATCCCTGATTTTTTCTTTTGTAAAAGAGGTGGAAAAACCAAAGCAGAGAGTGAGGCAATCAAGCAACCTTGAGGCCATACAGACTTCCTCTTCCTAATCCCAAGGGCCACTTCTAGCCTTGAGTTCTTCCTGATCCATGAACATCCCACCTGGAGTTTCCTATGAAGCCTGTGAAGAAAGATTTGTGTTTCCTGTTAAAATTGAGATACAGGTTGCCAAGGAACCCAGGCAAAAGGCATGGGTAATCTCAGAGCAGGAAGAATGGAGCTGCAATGACTACTTTCTCCAAACGTAATACTGATGTAGACAGCACTGGGTGACCCCACAGAAGGACTAGCGTGGCTACTAGTTAAGCAAGAAATGGCATTTTCCTGCTTGCCCAGAAGCCGCACAGAACCCCAAATGAACCTTCCAGAGGCCACACCTCCACACCCCCTGTAGTGGCAGATGATGGGGGTGGCAGTGCCTTCAGAGTACTGCTTGGCAGCCACCACGTAAAACTTTGAAGGTTGGCGGGAGGTCTGACTGGGCAGGGTGGGATGGGAATGGAAAGGCAGTTCACTCCCCCCCCCCATGCTGGGTGACACCAACTCTAGTGGTGTCACTCCTAGAGATGTGTTGATGTCAGATACTGTGTATATATAAGGGCAGGTTCAACATAAGCTGTTTTGGGGGTCACCATCACAGACGCTTAGATTCCTAGACTCTCTGTCTATACAGCTGGATTTGAAAACACCTTAGATCATTGAGTTCTATGAATGCCAGCATGCACGCCGGCTCCAGGGTTTTCTGCTCTGGATAATAAAGCAATGCCAGAACCATCCACTTGCATACCAACAGGGATGTTACATCTCCATGATGCACATAATTCCATGTCAACCATAGCATTCTGGTAGCTCAGATATAAAACCAAAATGGTCCCCCCTTTTTAAAATTTAATAGTGCCCCCCCCATTTTTATTATTTTAAAATGATGTTTATTTATAAATTATAGAATTAACACAATTTGACACCATTTTAACTGCCATGCCTGAATGTTGTGTGATTCTGGGGTTTGTAGTTTTGTGAGATGTTTAACCTTTTTTGTCAGAGAGCTGTGTTGCCACAACAAACTACAAATCCTCGATCTCATAACACTAAGACACGACTGTAAAAGTGGTGTCAAGCTGCATTATTTCTGCAGTGCAGATCAGATTATGCTTTAGCTGTTGTTATTAACAAATTATTTACAGCATCTTTCTGGGGTTCTGTTGTTCAGTATGAAGAACTGAGTTCTAGTTTTGTAACTGGCCAAAATTACCAAAAGGCAGGCCTGTTGCATCTTGATCCCCTGCCATTTCTATTTATGCTGAAACTGTAAGAATGGGTAAGCTGTGGAGGAAAAGCAATGTTCATATATCATTTATGAAGCAATAAAATTTGGCAAAATTAAACTTGTCTCTCCTGGTGCCACTGTTAAAAAGCCCAGGAAAAAAAACTTGTGGCCAATCCAGTATCGGAACCATAGCTTTTAAAACACAAACAGAAAAGATTCCATGATTAATATCTGTGGACTTCCCTAGTGCAAAACTTGTAATACAGTGTCAGTTCTTTTTGCTTTGCCCCCACCTCAGCGGAAGAGACAAATTGCACATAGCTGAGGTTGAGGCATCTGCCCTGACCTGAGGCATTTTTAAAAAATGTCAGCAATTGTTTCCAGAAAAGGCCCTGCCTGACGCCTTTCCTTTGTGCTTCTAGCATCCACACGGCACCTTAGGAAGAGGAATGATCAAAATGTGAGGTGACATTTGGGAGACACGAAGCCTTCTACCTGTTTCTTCACTCCACCCCTCACTTAACTCACCTAACTTGGAGGCAAAACTCTTTTAGACACTGAAAGGAGGCTCACAGCAAAGGGGTGTGTGTGTGCAGGATTGATTTGTTCTGTCCTCTTGCCCCTGGTCAAAGAAAAGCCTTCTTTATCTCAGTTGCGCAGTTTGTTCCACTCTATCCATTTTCCTTTTAGTTGAAGCAAGTGAACATATGAGAGCATGAAGAAATGCCTCTTTCTCACTCCAAATGTCCACAGCTATGTGTTGCTACTGTTATTGTTGTTATTATTAACAACCATTAATTAACAACCAACTTATGAATGAGACACCTCCAAATCACCCTGTCCTCCACTGCCCATCTCAGGTTTTGCAGACTCAGGGCTGTGGCTTCCTGGATTGAGTCTATCCATCTGTAATGTTGGGGTGAAGCAGATGGACCAAAAGGACCGCACTGGAACCATGCTGGCACCATTTGCACCAGGACTGTGGCAACCACATACTCCTGGCCCTGATCTGGACCACCACCATGGTTCTGAACTAGGCCGCTGGAAAGGAGCAGTTTTCAGCTGCTATTTTTTGGCCCAGTTCTTCTGGATTGGGGCGGCTGTAACATAGTTTCTGGCCACATTTGGGGAGTGTGGCATCTAAACACCATGCCCCCAACACAGCCTGATGGTGATCCTTTTGGCCATAGTCTTCCTCTTTTCCTCCTGCCTTCTGTAGTGAAAAAGCCAATTTATCAGCCAATCACGAAGCAGCATGTGACCAGCCAATGGGAAGCCAGCTATAAAAGGGCCTTGCAGAGAGTGAAAGGTGGTTTAGTTTTGGTTAGTTTTGAGGGAAAGAGTTACATCAAAGGGAGGGTGTGCTCTTAGAGTTCCTGAGGGAACATTTTAGGTTTTTTTGGTGACCACAAAAGGGTCTTAAGAGTTCAAAGAGGGACTGTGTAGGCTTGGGGGAGTCTAGTAGGGAGAGGCTCAGAACAAGCCAGTTGTTGAAAGAAAGATTTTGGTTCATGTACCTGAGTGTGTGGATGTATTAATAATATTATTTTGAAAGGACATCTTGTATCTAATTAATAAGTCAACAGTAACAACTTTGCAATTAATTTTTATTTTTTTCAATAAACTTTTGTTATTGTTTAGACAACTACTTGGCCTCTGTTTGACTCAAACCACGCTACCTAATATTAGTGACATAGAAGTGCTCTGCCATCTCAAAGGCAGGAGTCCTTCACAGAAATTTGGTGGCAGCGGTGGGATTAAAATTCCCATAGGGTTGCTCCAGTTGAGAATAGGTTGTGGGTGGACTGAAAGTGAGAGAGTTCACCACATAAATTTGGTGGCAGCGGTGGGATTAAAATTTCCATAGGGCAGCCACAGTGGAGAATAGGTTGCAGGTGGACCGTGTGTGTGAGAGAGTCCACCACACCTTCTACCTTACTAAACATTACCATCTTTTATAGTGAGTCCTGTCTTCTCATGATATGGCCAAAGTATGGCAGCTTCATTTTAGTTATCTTGGCTTTGGGAGAGTTCAGGCTTGATTTGCTCTAGGACCCATTTATTTGTCTTTTTTTGTAGTCTATGGTATTCTCAGAACCCTTCTCCAGTACCGTATCTCAAATGTCTTGATTTTCTTCCTATCAGTTTTCTTGATAATTTTCAATTAATATCATCTCTCTTTTTGATAAAATTACCAGCTTGGTAGATGAAGGGAATGCTGTGGATGTAGCATATCTTGATTTCAGTAAGACCTTCAACAAGGCTCTGGAAACCATGCCTTATGAGGAGAGATTTAGGGAGCTAGATATGTTTAGCCTGGAGAAGTGATGGTTAAGAGATGATATGATAGACCTGTTTACATATATGAAGGGGTGTCATATTGAGGATGGAGCATGCGTATTTTCTGCTGCTCCAGAGACTAGGACACGGAGCAGTGGATGCAAACTGCAGGAAATGAGATTTCTCATATTGAGGTCGGAGCAGTCTTGTTTTCTGCAGCTCTAGAGATTAGGACATGGAGCAATGGATGGAAGCTACAGGAAAAGAGATTCCACCTCAACATAAGGAAGAACAGTACAAGCTGTTCAACAGTGGAACACACTCCCTTGTAATGTTGTGGAGTGTGGTGGTGATGGCTGAATGGCCATCGGTAGTGTTGTTTTGACTGTGTGTTCCTGCATGGCAAAGGATTGAACTGGATGGCCCTTGTGGGGTCTTCTAATTCTGTGATTCTATGATTCTATGAATTAACCTGAAATGGCCAAAATGGCATGTGAACAAACAGGGGCTCCTGTTCATGATTTTGCATGCCTTTCAATATTTCACAACAGGAAAAATAAATTAAAGATGGCAAATTGTTCTTTCCCCAGTCTTAGTCAGTTTCACACATATTATTTGAAGCCTTATTGCATAAGAAAGCCAAAACAGAGTGGGAGAGTAGTGGCTTTCCCTGTGACTCTTCATGTGACATTGTATCACTTTCATTCTCTTTTTGAGGCAGACGGTCTAAAGGTATCTTTTGTCACACTTGAAAAATCCATTCAATAAAGGCACACTTTAGCAACTGTGTCCTTCAGGAAGGAGAAAAGAAGTGATATGATGTCATGTGGAGACACATAGAGAAAGTCGCCTCTCTCCTGCTATGATGGCTTTCTTTTCTCATGCGATAAGGCTCTTATTCCCATCTCTGTATCATTATGCAATTTAAAACACAACATGAACATTCACATTTATTTTTGTGGAGAATTTCCCCTAACCCATGCATTTAGTGTGCAATTTCCTCTAATGCAACATATTTCTGAATGCAACTGTCTAGAATACTTACATTTTTGTTCACTGCTGCTAAGCTGTGAATTAAATTGCAAAGCCCTGAGATGTGTACAGACCAAAGAGTAATTACATTATGCTCCGAACACCTATTAATCCAGGCACTGGGTGAATATTTGTACTTTTGCTGTTCTTTCGTCTAAGGAGATTATCACACCCGCACCAATTCAGCAACAGCCCTGGTGATGAAAACAAAAAGCAACAGTAGCACTATAGCACTCAGTAGTTTCACACACTCTCACTCGCCCGTGATTCAGAAACTTTAAAATCAAAGAATGTACCCGTGAATGAATCATTAGTACAATGGCATTGATCCATTTGTGCATGTGTCCTTGCCCCCTGCAGTCCCTTCAAACCCAGGTTGCTTCCTGCAGTCCTTTTGAAGATTAAAGATCCCAGGCTGCTTGTTTATTACAGTTCCTCTTTTAAATGTGCTAAACGTGTTGTAAACGTGCTGCGTCTCAAAAATCAGCTTCACAAAAATCATCTTTTTCTGTTGCTTTAGCAAACCTCCACCTCCATTTCCCCCCACCTTTATTTCCCCCCAGGCAAATGGAAGGGAAGTGTGTGTGTGTGTGTGGGGGGGGGAATCAAGGCAGCGACAGAAAATATATTAGAGGAAAGACTGTAACTAAACTAGAATTGTAACAAATTGTACCATTGCAACAACAGAAGAGTTTAAAAGTGAAACTTTAAAGTCTAAAGATTCCGGCTTGCTTCCTGAGGTCCCTTTAAATTTTATAGATCCCACATTTCCCCCCTCAATAGCGTGAATGAAACGCAATTAGCTTTTGCACACTGACAATCGCATTTCAATCATGCTATTGAGAAGCCATTCACAGGAATTCCCTGTGAATGGTTTTGTTGCTTGAGCATTGCTAGTTATTCCCTGGAGAAGTCTTGATTGAATGTGACGTCATCTGAAAATCTTCTGGTTGCTCGTGTGATTATCCTGGGATTTTGCCTTTTCCTTCCCCCTTTCTCCCTCTTCTGATAGTCTCCAATGATTGTTGCCTTGAGTTGCACTTTTTCATTAGAAATTGCTGAGGTCTTCCTGCTTTCTGTATGCTACCATATTCATGTAAAGTGTATATCAGTCCCATCAGATATGACTAAAATAGCTTTGACAGTTTGGGGCCTCTGAGAGTCAGAGCAATTCAAGGAGGGTGAAGCCATCAATGGATGCTAGTTATAATGAGTATACTCTTTCTCTAAGAATGGGGGAAAAAACATGTGTCTGGTTATCAATTACTGGGCAATAACAGCATGTTTTCCAGCATGTGAGCTTCCAAAAGGCATCTTATATCCTCCAGCATTCCACAGATAAAAATTGGAATACATGTGGCCAAGCAACATCAGAATGTGAACAAGATGGCAAAAATTATTAATAAGGAAAAATACACAGGCTAGGAGAGCTACATCAGTTTGCTTTTCCTGACCCTCCTAGGAAGGGCAAGAATCTGTGTTATCCTATTTCTCTTGCTAGACTAATGAAGAGCAAACTCAGTTGGTAGCAAGCTGAGGAAAAAATGGGGGAAAGTGGGAAGAGGAGAGTGAAATTGGGATAATTTAAAAGCAGCTGAAAAAGTGAACAACAGAGGAGTCAACAGGACTCTCTCTACCATGCAGGGACAGTTAGAAGGCATGATTTATTTCAGCATGAAGTATTGTGGACTACTTGTCCACTTCTTCAGGCACACTTCTTCATTGCATCTGAAGAA
Source organism: Urosaurus nigricauda (assembly GCA_034509955.1). NCBI lineage: Eukaryota > Metazoa > Chordata > Lepidosauria > Squamata > Phrynosomatidae > Urosaurus > Urosaurus nigricauda. The sequence goes on from JAOEGL010000002.1 coordinate 164,023,324, forward strand.
GAGGATTGAAATACAAGGAAGTTCATGCTGAAATAAACTAGTCTTAAACGCACTGCTACATTTCTTAACCCTGTTTTTCTTTTTTCTTTTTAATGGTGTAACAGATTAGTACAGCTGTCTCTTTGAAAAACTGGTGAAACACAAAACATGTTCAGAATGATTTTTGGAATATCTTGCACTTAAGAGTAACAACTTTCTGAGTTCTCTGTCTTGCCCTTTAAGTCCATATAAGTTAGGTCTTTTTATTTTATTATAATAAGCAGGAAAAGAAAAGAACAAATAAATACTTAGCAAATGTTTCCTGTAGTAACCTTTCCTCATCTATTCTTTAAAACTACTTCCGTGCACCCGTCCCCACCCATACTCCTAGGGCAGCTGAAGTCAGCACTTCTTACAAGCCAGTCAAAGCAAGTCTTTACTTCTTGGAGGGTGAAAACCTGTATGTGCATACACATACACAGAGCAGCTACCAGCCAGGGCATGGAGCCTTGGCATGTAATGAAGAACCTTTCCCAGTGACACCACTGCTAAAAAATTCCAAACAAGCAAGAACAAGGAACCATTGCAAGCTTGCCTTAACTTCAAGGCAAAGCCCCCATTATATGTTTGTGCTGCTCACTTCAGTGTTAGAGAGGTGGCCACTTACAGGGTCAAGCTATCTTTCTACTCCGAAGTCAAGGCTTTCATCCATAGTTTCTTGTGGGTTTTTCAGGCTATGTGGCCATGTTCTAGAAGAGTTCTTCTCTAGATGCCAGCCACAGATACTGGCAAAACGTCAGGCGTAAACTCTTCTAGAACATGGCCACATAGCCCAAAAAACCCACAAGAAAATATCTTTTTACTGTCTTTGACCCTTTATTTGCTTCTTATTTCATTGACCAATGTTATGTCCTCCAGTTATCCCAATTGGCAGGCATAGTCCAAATGAATCACCAGTCATCCCACTTTTTCAACTGCTTTTAACATGTCCCAGTTCTTTCTGCTTCCACTTTCCAGCTTACCGTATATACTCAACTATAAGTCGACCTCATGTATAAGTCAAGGGCAAGTTTTGAACCCAAAATAATGGATTTTGCTATGACCCATGGATAAGTCGATGGTAAAATTTAGGGGCATATAGCAAAGGATCTAAAGGTTGAAGCAAAGCAAAACAATGTCTAAGAACTTATAAAATCCAGCAGACATAACTCTACTCTTAAAACTGGATGGATGAGAGAGTAAAGGAGGCTGGTGCTTCCCATATTATACTCTTGGTTTTCACCAGGAGATGGTTCCTTCTTTTAAATAAGAGTTAAGATGCAGTACTTATATTGGCCCGTGGATAAGTCGAGTCAGTTTTGGGGTGTCAATTTTTTGACCTAAATTTTTAGACTTATACATGAGTATATACAGTACTTCTAATATTCAGAACTATTGGCCTTCACAGATTGAGGAGCGAAGCAATGTGCCACCTAACTAACCTCTTATAATGTAACAGGCACATCTAAAGGTCTGTACTAGATCAATAAGAAGGATTTCTTGAGAAATGCTTATGGAGAGGGTATCAACTTATAGGTGGCAGGCTTAAACAAGCCCTACATCTAATTGCTAGTTCTAAATCCAATTCCTACTCCTAATAGAGTAGGCCGATTAAATCAATTATTGAATAGTACATCAACACTTATAAAAATCCCATTGATTCAGTTGGCTTACTCTAGTCTGGAGTAGGAAATGGATTTAGGACAAGACCTTGTAGATCTTATTATTATTCAAGGAAAAATCCAGGGTAAATTTTGCCCTAGAATAATGGACCTTTGAGCTATAAATCCAACAGAGGAGGCTAGCTGTAATTCTCCCAGGAAAGAGAAAAGGACTAAGAGAAAAAATAGGTGGGGAATCTCTCCACTAATAAGCAAAAATAAGAGACAGCCTTTCTTGCTTTCTTTTTTCATCTCTCTAAGGGGAATGTAAAGCTCTGCCTTGGCCTTTTGATGTGTCACTCACAGACCTGTTCCCTCAAAGAATGTGGGCCAGTCAGGGCTTGATGAATTTTCACTAAGTGTTGCTTTCCCAGCAGCATGTTTCAGTAGTTATGTTACTATCCTCACCCCAACTTTTTGCAATTATGAATGCTTACCGCTTTGACCTTAAAAAGAAAAGCAGAGGAAATACAATGTGAAATTGGCTGCCCTTCCTCAGACTGCAAGTGAACATTTAATTATAGAGTTGGAAAAGACCTCAAGGACCGTCCAGTCCAATCCTCTGCCATGCAGGAACTTACAATTAAAACAACCTCAACAGGTGGCTATCCAGCCTCTGTTTAAAAATCACCAAAGAGAGATTCCACCACTCTCTAAGGCAGCCTCTTATCACCAGGCCCTTATCATCATGAAATTCTTCCTTATGTTTAGATGGAATGTCTTTTCCCTGTAGTTTGAATCCATTGTTCCGTGTCCTGGTTTCTGGAACAGCAGAAAACAAACTTAGAATCATAGAATCATAGAGTTGGAAGAGACCACAAGGGCCATCCAGTCCAACCCCCTGCCATGTAGGAACTCCCAATCAAAGCATCCCCGACAGATGGCCATCCAGCCTTTGCTTAAAGACCTCCAAGGAAGGAGACTCCACTACACTCTGAGGGAGTGTGTTCCACTCTCGAACAGCCCTTACTATCAGGACGTTCCTCCTAATGTTGAGGTGGAATCTATTTTCCTGCAGTTTGCATCCATTGTTCCACGTCCTAGTCTCTGGAGCAGCAGAAAACAAGCTTGCTCCCTCCTCAATATGACATCCCTTCAAATATTTAAACAGGGCTATCATGTCACCTCTTAACCTTCTCTTTTCCAGGCTAAACATACCCAGCTCTCTAAGCCTCTTCTCATAGGACATGGTTTCCAGACATTTCACCATTTTAGTTACCCTCCTCTGGACATGCTCCTGCTTCTCAATGTCCTTTTTGAATTGTGGTGCCCAGAACTGAATGCAGCATTACAGGTGAGGCCTCACCAAAGCAGAATAGAGTACTATTACTCCCCTCAATCTAGACACTATACTTCTAGAATAACATTGGCTGATGCTGCATCACATTGTTAACTCATGTTCAAGTTGTGGTCTACTAGGAATCCTAGATCCCTTTCACATGTACTCTTGCCAAGTCAGGTGTCCCCCCCATCCTATATTTGGGCCTGTCAATTTTTTTTCTGCTGCTGCTTTATCACACTAGGGGGCAAACAGGATTTAAACAAGAGTTAAACAAAACAGAAAATGTCCTGTGATAAACATAGGGCATTTCTTGTTTAACTCTCATTTAACTCTCGTTTAAATCCTGTTTGTGTAGTACCTCTTCTGTATGCCACTGCTCACAGGTACCAGAAATGTTACTCCCATGTCCAAATGGGAAAGGTAGCCCAGAAAGCAGAGCTCAAATTCACGCTTTCAACCCTATTTGGAGGAAAGAGGAGGGAGAGCTCTTCCTTCGTTATCACACCATGGAGACGGAATACTTGCAATGCCAGGTATCTGGCTCTACCTCTTCTTCTCTTTTCCTCTGTCCGTGTTTATGTGTGTTTGGTATTTCTTAAATACTAGCTACAGTTTAATCAATGCTATGAGAGTTGTTAGAAACACACCCACCCTGATAAGATCAAGAAGCAAAAAGTCCTTGGAAGAGCATTAAAGGGCAAACCCCATTGTGGGTGATGATGGGGCAGGGATCTGTAAATTACCTGTTCTCTTGTGTCACAGATTCCCACACCCCATTCCTTGCATCACTGAACTACTTGAACAGAACTATGGCTTCCTTTTCACATATTAGACTGAACTATAGGAGGGCTTGCAAACCATGTGTCATATACACATGTGTGCACATGATGAAGAGAGTTTCTTCAGGAAAGAAGAAAGAGTTATCTCTGTGTCCCTCAGCACTGGGTGATGTTAGCTAGGGTTGTTGGAAGTTGCAGTCCAGCTATCTCTGGAAGACCACATCCCTAGGTCAGGGTGATTGACCTGTAATGACCTCTGTTTCACTTGTGAAGGTCGGGTTGCAAAGGTGCATCTCTTGGATTGGGGCATATCATACAGCATTCAGGTCAAGGAGACAGCATAGTGACTCTACTCCAGGGATCATCTCCTGGAAACTGAACTGAGTGATTGGCTTTTTATATGCAGTTTCTGTAGGAAAACTACTTGCCTTCACCACCATCACATGGTGATGTTAGGAGGAAATGGAGCTCAGGAAAACTACAAACTAGCTGTGTTAATTTTAAGGAATTCTATAAGAAGACTGTTTTAGGCTGCTGCCCTATACACACATAGGCCATGTACAGAGTGGCCTGAAAGGCTGGCCCAGGGACAGAGTTGGAGTGTAGTGTCCTGATGACGTGTGCCTGACTCAGCCCCCCAGGGTGCCCTGATGCCGCATGCCACTCCAGATGGCATGTGGCATCATGACATGCCTCAGTGCTGCATCCAGGAGTGCCATATAGCCATGCTGCTGTGGCTATGGTGCCCTTTTGAGGGTGCAAAAAGGAGCCGCTTTTTGCGGTTCCTTTTTGCACCCCCATGGCATGAGGTTGCTGCAGCCCTGATCCGGCTGAAGAAGGGATGGCTGGAGACTGACCCTTCAGGGCTGTTTGTACAGTCCCTCACCTGAGAATAAGTAGGGTAGTGACTCAGTAGGATTTACTTCTGCACAGATGTGTATAAGATTGTGCTGTTAATGGATGATATTTAAAATGACAGGAAATAACTTTTACTGCACTAGAGGTAGTCAATGTCCAATGTCCTCACTGTTACCACAACATTCTGTTGCAAAGGGCTATTCCACAGGACAGAATGGGACTGTGCAGATGGGATAATTGCAATTCTCAGTGGGAATGAATGGGAGATGTTTAGGCCCTTCCATTAAAGATTCTTAGATGTTCAGTGGTGACAGCCTCACTCACCCACTGTATCCCCCTTGACTTGCTCCCTTATGAGGAAGTCATTGCCACTCTGCTGCATTTGGGGCAGTGCTTCCATGATGGCAATGAAACTTGTGTGGCCTCACTGCCACGTGCCATCTAATGATTTGGGCCTCAGTAGCAAAGGTTTGCAAGGGTGAGATATATTGTACCAATGGGGCTTTACAGACCGCCCAAAAGGGATGGTCTGTAAGAGCCCAAAGAAGCGCCGGGATGGGGCCAGGGCTCCCTCACCAGCAGCCCCAGAGGCCCCATCCCGGTGCTTCTCCAGGCCATGGAGAAGCGGCAAACTGCTGCTTCTCCATGGCCTGGAAGTGGGGTGCAGCAGGCACCCTGGGAGCCCGCTGCACCCCGCCATCCCCCGCGCTACTGAGGAGTGAAAGGGACCACTGCCACCGCGGTTCCTTTCCACTCAGGGTCCTTGGTGCAGCCAAGATTGTAAGCCTGATTGTAAGCCTGATTGATTTAGATTGTAAGCCTGAGGGCAGGGAACCGTCTAATTAAAAATAATAATTGTAAGCCGCTTTTAAGGCTGAAGGGTGGGGTATACATACTATAATAAATAAAATAAAATAAGATCAGGCGCAAAAAGGAGCTCCATTTTGGATCTCCTTTTGACACCACTGTAAGGATGCCCTAGGTGCCCTCCAGTGGTGTCATGAAGTCAGGTATGTGCCATGTTAGCTAAACGCAGCACTTACCATGATGTTATGATGGTGCACGCGTATGGACAGTGCCATTTTAAAATGGTGCTGCCCATATGCGCTAGGGTTAGGGAGGGTCTAAATGCTGCGCCCTCCCTAACTCTATTCACGCCCCACAGACGGCCCTTTTGGGCCATCTATATTGGGCCAACCTTTCCAAACTTAGGCTGCTGCCACACAGCAGAATTAATGCCGTCCAACACTTCTTTAGCTCTCATGGCTCCATCTAATCGAATCTTGGGATTTGTGGTTGTGATTTGTGGCACCAGTTAAATATCTCGCAAAGCTACAAATCCCAGAACTCCATAGCATTGAGCCTTGGCAGTTAAAACAGTGTCAAACTGCATTAATTCTGTACTGCAGATGCAGTCTTGCAACCATAGTCTTCAGCCTTTATTACCACAACCACTTTTTTAAGGACAATGGAGCAGACAAGGCACACATTTGAGAGAAATTCAGAATCTTATTGTTGGTCCTGAGCAGAGTGGACTCAACAAATGATTGAACGGGTTGAGACTGACCAACAGAATTCCAGCCGATGTTTGAAAAAATAACACAGGTGGACACAGCTCTGGATGAGACAGAGCTTTACTCTTTTAGTCTTCTCCCCATCCCAATGACAGATGTCTTTAGGAATTCCAAGCTTTTCCATGAAAGAACCTTGCTGTACCAAGTGCCTTTCCTCAGCAGGCACTCCCTGGATGCCAACAGCATGCTGATGTGCCCTACATAGCAAACAATCATATTGTGCAACCTCAGTGTGCTGCTCAACATGGGTGACTGACATCTCTGGAAAACATCACTGGATTCTCTCCTCAGGTTCAGGCATGCTCCTTAGTTGTTTGATGCCACTAAGGAGCATGAGGCATGCACTAGAAATATGCACAGACAGAGTTTTCCAGCTTCACCATTCTCCATCCAAGAAATACCCTCCTTTGGGTGCCTCCAACACTTGATGGCCAGAAATAAAGCCCCATGATCCCTGTTGCCAGAGAAGACATGGTGGTGTGTGTGGGGGGGTTTTCTTTTCATAATCCTGAATAGGCTCCTGATGCTATAAATAAGCATTTCTAGCATTAACGAACCATATTGGAGCATCTTGAGTCATGTGTCTCGTTTCTTCTTTAGAATCCACTGAATGATTCCCACTTTTTACTTATTTCCACCCTTTTTGAAGCCTCCTTTTCAAAATGCTTTGTGTGCTTACTCACATGTTAACCCGAGTTTAAATAGGCTTGCTCCCAGGTAAATTTGTATATGATTGCAGTCAGAATGGCATTTAGCTTGTGCCCCTTTAGTGAAAAGGAGGGCCCTTAGGAAGGAACAGGAATCATAGAATCATAGAATCATAGAGTTGGAAGAGACCACAAGGTCCATCCAGTCCAACCCCCTGCCATGCAGGAACTCCATATCAAAGCATCCCTGACAGATGGCCATCCAGCCTCTGCTTAAAGACCTCTAAGGAAGGAGACTCCACCACTCTCTGAGGGAGTATGTTCCACTGTCGAACAGCCCTTACTGTCAGGAAGTTCCTCCTGATGTTGAGGTGGAATCTCTTTTCCTGCAATTTGTAACCATTGTTCTGTGTCCTAGTCTCTGGAGCAGCAGTGAAGAAGTCTCTGGAGCAGCAGGAAGAAGATACTTGAACCGTAAGGGTATTTGGTATAAAGAAATATATATATATATATATATATATATATTACTTTCTTTTTTTCAGGAATTCTATATAGGGGTAAAGTGGAAGAAAACAAGAGAACCTTGACATATTTTCAGAAGCCTCTAATGCTGGCTCCTGGTGTGCCAATAGTCATCTTGCAGACAAGACACCATCTGTGGCAACCTCCCACTAACTTCCTTGAAAAAGAAATAAGTCTAGAAGTCTACAGGGCAAATGTCTTCCTTAAAAAAAAGTCAAAAAGAGACAAGATGCTGAAGTCTACCTGGCTATTCAGCTTCTCGTTGCTCCCTCTGCTCCACTGGTTGCTTGCTACATATTTTGATGTTCGTTACATTTAAACCCAGTAGGTCCTGTGCACTTCACATCTAAAAATATATAAATAATTATCCATAATTTAGACCCATGCATGATCTGGGCTCTATCAAAGCCTCTTATAGCTGCTTAGCCCATTTACAAAGCTCCCGCTCAGCTGCTGCCGCACTGTAGAATTAATGCATTTTAACTGTCATGGTTCCCTTCTATGAAACCCTGGGATTTGTAGTTTGTTGTGGTGCCAGAGCTCTCAGACAGAGAAGGCTAAATGTCTCACAAAACTACAAATCCCAAAATTCCACAGCATTGAGCCATGGCAGTTAAAGCATTGCCAAACTATATTAATTCTGCAATGCAGACTCAGCCATATCATCACCACTACCACATATCTCTGTGCAAATGGCTTATTGAAATTTGCCACCTTCTTTGTCAGGGGTCATATTGAAGGAAAGGGGATATTTTTGCAGTTCATGCTCCATACAGATTTCAACTTTATCCTCCCAAATCACAGTCCAATAATCTAACCACTAGAGTACCTCTAGTAGTTACTGATACCATAGCCTCCAACTTCTGATCTGGCAGGGGTAATCCAAATTTATCCTTTGTCATCTCACTTTTTCAGCTGCACTTGAACTATTCCAATTTCTCTTTCTCCCACTTTCCCCCTTTTTTCTCAGCTTATTTCCATTGTGGCAAACTTGAGTGCAAAGATTACACTCAGATAACTTGAAGGGGAGGGTGAGGAAGGGAACAATCTTGCCCAAACTTTTGCAGCCATTCCTTAACATTTGCCATCTTGAACGTACTCGGGTGTTTGGGCACACCTGTCCCCATTTTCGTCTGTGACATGCTGGAGAGTATGTTCTTCAGTGTTACAACAAATCAGTTTCTAGCTGTATTCTTCTTTAATTCATGATGAAAAACTCCCGTGAGATCTGCACTAGAAGAATGGCAGTGAATGAAATGAAATTAAATAAACCATTTGGCATTGATCTGGCTCAGTTCCCCTTCTCCAGTTTCCTTTCTCTGGCAGTCCTTGTAGCTGGGTATCTCCCTCCCTAGCTCTGAGATTCTTTAGTTCTGAGGTGGTTCCTTACACACACAAAACACAGAAACACAGACACACACCTGAAATCCCTGAATCAGAGGGTGTGCCTGCCAAACTCCCAGCTGCATACAAGCCCCAGCAGGAAGAGGGGAGCAAAGTTCCCACTGCCACTCCACTATGGGGCAGTGCCCTTGCCAGGTGAAGTAGCCAAGGTTTGGAGTGCAGACCGGCTTTGTTCCACCCATTTCGATAGAAGTTCCTCTTAATCCCCTCTGCAGAAAAGGAGAGGTAAAATAAAAACTTTGGCACTAGTCTGCCCCCCCCCCCGCCAGCCAAAGTGACTCATTTGTTTAACTTGGCCTTTAGTCCTCATGGCACACCTCAATATTCCAAGTGGAATGTGCTCCGGTTTCAACTGCATTTTTGGTTCTTTAAAATGTCATCCAGCATTTTATGAATCAAAGACCAATATTCCTCAAGGCCACTGCATATGAAAAAAAAAGTTCCAATCTTCTGTTTACATTTCTAACTCAACTTGTTTTTCCCCCAAAATATTTTTATTAACTTTCTCACACACATCATATTCAAAATAGAGCTAATACAGTGATACGTAAACCTATAACTTTAGGAATCCCTCTCCTTTTACATCTATGTGTGGACTTGCCCCCTCCCCCCAGACATATAAATAAAAATAATTTCTTTAATTTAGTTTTTGTGTTTTCATTCGTAGATTCATGTACAATGGACCCTTGGTATCGGCTGGGATTTGGTTCTGGGACCCCCCCATGGATAATAAAATCCATGGATGCTCAAGTCCCAGTAAATGCAATGGCATAGTAAAATGAGGTCCCTTACATAAAATGGCAAAATGAAGATTTGCTTTTTGGAATGTAGACATTTTTCAAATATTTTCAAATGGTGGATACTTGAATCGGTGGATAAAACATCCGTGAATACAGAGGGCTGACTGTCTATTCATATTTTAGAACTTTATAAGGAAACAACATTGTTCAAATTAGAACAATTTTATTTAAGTACATTCAATCTGTGACTCAACATGTGTAAATGTTACACACGAAAACAAGTAGAACAGGTTATCCAGAGATGTTAAAAGGTATGATGGATGAAGGTGGGTGGGCAGTAGACTTATATATCCTCTGCCAATTGAAGACAGCATTTCATGTATCTACTAAAGGGACTCTTGTCTATGGCTACATATGCCACAGTGTATCTATTATTTTTAAGGTTCTGAAAGACCCTGCAAGGAGCTAGCAGAAGGGCTCCTCTGTTTTGGAAGGCTTTAGTCTTGCACATTTAGTTCTCCTTCCCAGTTGTATTTTCTCCTTGCAATATTTAGAACTGCTTATATGCAAAACTCAATAACATTCAAAGTCTGCATCCATTAAAAAAAATAAACCCTGTGGATTGGGCCTGGAAAGCTGAAAATGTGCATATATGTACAAGATGTACAAGAAAGCCAAAAGGGAGCTCTGCCCTCTCCTACCATCTGTACATTGAAACCTAGACCTCAGGACACAACCCAGGTCTCCAGTCCGTAGTGCAAGGGAGAGTAATCTCAGGGCAAGAGCACTGCCTTGAAAACTATGTGTATATTTATTTTCTTCATTTGTGTTCTTCATTTGAATGGCATCCTCTGTGTATCCAGGGTTGATACTTCATGTATCCTGCTTAATGGTATTACCATTAAGTAGAATTCAAAGATATAGCAGTGTTAGTCTGTAAAATCAACATGTAAAGAGATCTTGTAGCACCTTTGCAACTAAGGAGTTTATCATATGATGGAATTTGGGGGTATAATGCAATGGCAATCCAAACACAATCATGGTGTTTCACATTATTGCGAATGAGTGCATCTCACAAAGTTTTGGGCAATGGGAAGTCATTCTAAATGCAATCATGGGGTTTCACATAATTACGTATTAGAGTATCTCACGCAATTTTGGGCAATGGGGGTCATTTTCGGGAAATAGGAAGTCATTCTGAATGCATTCCAAACACAATCAGATTTCATGTAAATTCGCTAAACTAGCAAATTCACGTAGTTGTGAATTGGCTCCATTTGCAATTGAGAGAAATTCCTCCCATGTGATAAACTCCATTGAGTGAAATAAAGCAGTTTCCAGCTGCTTTGAAGGCAGGGTGTTTAGACGATGCATGTCTTAAAAGTGACTGGAAACCAGACCAAAGCCATGCTCCAGGACTAAAAACTGGAGCAAAAATAAATCAGAATACTAACTCAATGGGGAAATTGGCTTCTTTGTGCATGCATGTAAACGCCCCAACACAAGTACAGGACTCTGACAAAGCAAGGAAATAAAACTGTGACAACTCCAATGGATATAATTATAATATTCACAAACCAGACTTTGCAATGAGGTGCATGGGGTGAAGGGGGAATTTAGGGCTCTCTGCATGATTGTGCTTTGCCAATGTATCACTTGTACACCAATGCACTAATGCCCTGTACTGGCAGAGCACTGCATGTGTGACTGTGTGGCCGATCAACAGGGTGGCTGTGCAACGGGATGGCACCTGGGCAGATGTGGGAGGTACTTGGAGGTTGCAGGTGGTATGTTTGTGTGACAGTGCACGTGCATGTCAGTGGCACGGCTTCATGCCACACCCTGCAATTGGGCTATGCACATTCAGCCCAATTTTGGACTGGGCTGTGTGGGTGGCAGGGCTTTGACCCCCTTTTGGAAAAAACAATAGTAATAGCAGCTTCATTAATATCCTGCTTCAGACCATTCTAAGCAGTCTCTAAGCGGTTTACAACTGTAAGCCAATTGCCCCCAATCAAGCTGGGAACTCGGGATTGCGCTGCTTTTTCCAGCCCATCTGGTCTGGCCCTACTATGTAGTCTCAAAGGTGCTACAAGATCTCTTTACATACTAAACCATATAAACTTATCGCATGGCACAGAATGGAACAGAATGGAACGGTAGGAAAACATGTGTTACCACATGGGAGAATGCCGCTGATGCTGCTGGGAGTACCCAAGCCGTTCTTCAGCTGTTCCTGGTAGCCGATTTTGAAGGACGATTTTGAACCATGCTTAAAAATCGGCTGCCATGGAATGGCTGGAGAACAGCTTGGGGACTCCCAGTGGCATTGGCAGCATTCTCCCATGTGGTAACACATGTTTCCTTCCATTCCATTTCCTTCCATTCCGTTCCGTTCTGCTCTGTTCCCGTTCCTCCAAGTGCTGTGCGAAAAGCTTAAAACAGTAGTTTGGTTCTGTTCTTCAAACTTGAAATGTCCACTTGAGGGCACTGTTGCCTAAATTCACCCTTCACTTGTTGGCTGGAGCCCAGGAACCCTGCAATTAAAACACTCCACCCTTGGGAGAACAGGTTCTTTGATCTGCTTTACTATTGCATGGCATGGGCATAAACGAAACTTTAGCCACCTACACAAGCACCTTCCTTTACAGCCTTGATCAGTGGCAGGCAATTTTCAAAGGGGAGCTTTGTAGGGGGGACCTAGTATAAGGACTCTTATAGCTTGAACAATCAGTCAGGCCAGGTAGTGCTACCTTTTTTTAAATTTATTTTTAAAAATCTCAGAAGGGCAAGCTGTGTTTGTTTAAATCCCTTTTTCCTTACCACTGGTAGAGAGCCAGCATGGTGTAGCATGGTGTAGATGAAGCTAGACAAGGCTGCACTGTACATAAAACACAAGCCCCTGCCCATAGAGTCACAATTTAGAAGCAACCGCATTTAAAGATAGCAATTGTCCCTCCCTCCCTTCCATGGGGTGGTGGGAGAGTGGGTACCGTGAAATCAGACTTGAGATTTTCTTCCAGGATGATATGGCTAAATCCTGGCAGTACAACAACAAAGTTACCGTCTCCTCTGAAATTCTTGGCCATGTTGCTTCAGAATCATGACATGTACAGGCAAGATGACTTCTGGGCACCCATCTTTCAGTTGTATGTATGTGTATATATCAGATACAACACTGCAGTCCAGTCAGAAGCAAGGTTCCATGACACCCAGAGTGGATAGAGTCTTGCACTTGAATTTTGCAAGATCACTTTGCCCACAGACTCCATACCCTCCATGGACTGAAACTGGGACATTTTCAAAGCAGCTTAAAACAATATGATAGAGGACTGATCAGGACAGGACAGTCCCTTCCAAATTGGGACATTTGGAAGGTACCCATTTGGTAGGCTTCAACATCTCCTTAAAAACAGTGAAGAATCACTGCATATCTAAACTGCAAAAATTGTCTTGGTTTCATCCTACTTTAACTATCATGGCATCATCTCACTGAATCCTGGGATTTACAGTTTGGTTAGATACATAGAACTTTCTTTTAGGGAGGTTCTGAACTACAAATCCCACAGAATTCTAAGTTACTCCCCAAACTACAAATCCCAGCATTCATTGGATGGAGTCAGGGCATTTAATTTGGGATTGAAGTGCTATTATATAGCACAGATATAATATGTGAACCCCACTCCTCCTTCTCATTCTTTTTTTAGAAAACTCCCAGGTGGGCAGGGGATACAGAAGCATGCTTTTTTAAACATGGCACCCTTCCGTTCTACTTCTGTGAAGTGCTGAAATGTCACACAGACTGTAGGCACTACTCATCTAGACCCATGGTTGTCTCAGTTCCTTTCATGGGTCTCTTCTTCTATGCCTCCCATTGCCCTGGGCTGTAGCAAGTAGAAAAATCCATATGAAAAATACCAGAGCTTGGAAAAAGTTACTTTTCATAAAACATTGGTCATTTAGCCTGGGGGACTCTCTGCACAATAGTCTAAATAGTAACATTTCCAAATTCTGAAAAGAGGACATAAAAAGAAGACTTATGTGAGGTTCTATTGACATTTGGCTGATGGTAGCATGTTTAACACAGCCACCCCACAAAAGCCACAGAGGCGAAAGGATTTCTTTTGGCAACTAAGCTGCAAGAATACATGGTTCGTTCTCTGACAAATTTTCTGCCTGCCATAAACTTGGTAGAATACTACTCTCTGCCTTTACACTGGCGGCTAGATGTGTGACCTGTATTTCTATCTGACTTTACTCATTAACCAGCCTCTGTTGCCAGGAGCCTAGCAAACCTAGTGCCAAAGAGGCTGCCCAGCCCTTGAGAGAGGGCAATGGGTATGGTTGGGCTGAGAATGGAACAAAATATCAGCATGTTATTTTGCTCTCTTGCAATTGGGTCACAGCCTTCGTCATGATCATCATGTGGAGAAATGGGGGGGGGGGGGTGTGGTTACTGGTAAACAGCAATGGGTTACCACATGAACCCTGCTTTCTTCCCACCACACAGAACCAAGAAGGGACTTTTCCCCACATCCATACCACAGTGCAGCACCAAAAATTGGAGCAGCATATTCAAAACCTGCCCTGATCTAAGGGGTGGCTCTGTTCATACAAATTTGTTGCACGATGGTTAGAGTTTGGAAGAGTGATCTTTTTGGAACTGACCCTTCCAGATTTTTTTGAACTGAAATAGCCTGGGCCATGTAAGCTAGGGAATTCTGCGCCCTGTAGTCTGATCATGGCATATAGCACAGATCAAAGGTGTAGCTGTAATGTGAGCATCAGCTCATCCAGGGAAATATTTATAAGAGGAACCAGGGAAAGACGTCCAGTTCCCACACACTTAAGAATAAAATCCCAAATGCCCAGGATTTGGTTTCATTGGTTACCTTTGGTTTCATTAGGACTAAAAATGTAGGCTGCATGGGGGTCTGGGCTAAATTTCAGTCTTGCATGGAAGCCAGGTACTGTACAGAGATTCTAGGAGTGGCTTTGACTGTAATATGCGCCACAGCCGAGCCTGTGGATTGCAGCCAGTACACCTGGTGAGGTAAATGTAACGAATAATAAAAAAGACTTGGCAAATGTTGCAAGCTGCAATTCAGGCTGGGATGTTTGCATTCCTTCTCTGATAGGCCAAGCGCTCAGTCAGAGAAGCAAGAGATGGCCTTATAAGGACAAGAGTAAAGCTCCCATTACCTGCCATGCCCCAGCAAGCAACTGGATTTCTCTGGAAATATGCTAATTGTTTCCCCATTTGGGTGGAACTCCACCTCTTCTGAAAGAATCTTCCTTCCTTCCTTCTTTCCTTCCTTCCTTCCTTCCTTCCTTCCTTCTTTCCTTCTTTCCTTCCTTCCATTAGTAGAGGAAAGGAATATCATGGGCAGGTAGGCAAAAGCAGCAAATGCCTCACTTACCAGAAAAATGTTAAATATGTGCCTGTCCCCAAGGCCTCATCTGCACTGCAGAATTAATGTACTTTGACACCACTTTAACTGCCAGAGCAGTTCTCAGATTTTTTTTTAGTTTTGGGAGGTATTTAATCTTCTCTGTTAGAGAACTCTAGGGCCACACGAAACAGCAAATCCTAGGTTTCTGTAGCACTGAGCTGTGATATTTAAAGTGGTGTCTTCTCCAGTGCCGATCCAGCCCAAAACATCCAACCCCTTCATGCTCCCAGCACCAAATGTGTCCCTAAGTCAAAAAGAACATTGGTTCCAAAGAACTGCCAAGAGTGGAAACAGTCTGATAGCATCTCAGTGGTTTAAGAGCAAATGTAATCCAGTACACAGCAGTACTCTATCAGTGTGCCCACACTGCAGAATTAAAACAGTTTGACACTCCTTTAATTTCCATTGCTCTATCCTGCAGAGTCCTGAGATTTGTAGTTTGGTGTGGCACCAGGGATTTCTGACAGAGCAGGCTGAATATTTCACCAAATTACAAATCCTAGGATTTTGTAGGATAGAATCATGGCACTTAAAGTGGTGTCAAATTGTTTTAATTCTGCAGTGTTGTTATACCCCAGGTCTCTCTTTTCCCCCTTTTAGTGCTATAAAAAGCAATACAAAACAAATCAAAACTCAGCATTACAGTATCATTTCCTCACAGCAAGCATGTAAAATGTAGAAGTGATGTATATGCATACACCTATCGGGACAGATTTTCTAGGTGTGTTTGAAAGGGGAGCGAGTTGAAATGACAAATGCACAGGCCAGGATTTGGGCAAGGCTTTAGTTAGTAAACTTTAGGATTGTTGCAGAGAAGGCCTGTGTGAATATTCCCACTTATTGATACACAATCTCTACTTTTGAGTTGAATTACCTTTGTTCTCAAGCCACACAGAAGCTGTCAAACTCTTTTTGACCAACTTGGAAATTATTACCCATTTTTTCTTTCCTTCCCTCTTTAAAGTTGAATAATATAATAACAATTAGTAATAATATGTATATGTGTGTAGGTGGTGAAAACACAAACAAGCTGTAATCTGAATCCTATGGATAGTCGCAACTAGAGTAGAAACATTGACTCAATGGGGTTCATCTAGGTGTTTACTCACCATTCAACAGTTAATTCGGTTTATTCTAGCTGGAATACCCATAGGAATCAGGTCATTATCTCACTCATTTATCCATCAGTCCCATTAGGTTTGTTTGTGTTTTTCTCCCTGTGTTATAGATGTAAGACTGAGGCTGGGAAAGGCTATCTTAAGAAGTTATGGACCAAGGTTTGAAACCAAAGGCTTCCTGGTACACAAATCACCGATTTAGCCACTGAAGCACACCAACTACTCTTTTCACTGATGGGAAAGGTAGGGGACAAATCAACTCTTCAAACTGTTGTTGTGTGGATTCAAGTCATTTCCAAATGCTGGTGACCCTTAGGTCATATCATGGGCTTTTCTTGCCTTCCTTTGAGGCTGAGAGTGTGTCACTTGCCCAAGGTCACTCATTTGGTTTCCTTGGCCTAGCGGTGATTTGAACCCTGATCTCCAGAATCATAGTCCAGCATTCACACCACTACACCACCCTTCAGATACATACTAGTTTGTTGCTTAGTCCAAAGACTACTGCAAACCCACCTTACAGATTGTTTTGTATTGTGTGCCATCAGATCATTTCCAACGCTAAGGTGAAACTTTCATGATGTTTTCTTGGCAAGATTTTTTTCAGAGGAGGTTTGCCTTTGCATTCCTCTGAGACTGAGATAGTGCGACTTGACCAAGGTCACCCAGTGGGGTTCCATAGCTATAGAAAACCTCTACTTGAAAAGATTTCTGCAGCAGTTCAACCCCCAGCTTCCCCAAGCTTTTTTCTTTCAGCTCCACAGGTGTGACTGGAGTGGATTCCTGTAAAACTACAGTGCTCTCAGCAAACATGTTTAGATCACTCACCGAGGGCTTTGCCAAACCCAAAGGAGAGGAAAAGCTCATTAATTGACTCATTCATGTTGCCAGCAGAATCCGATCAAATTCCAACCACAAAACTCCCCTAGTCACCATGGGGCAGTTTATCCATCTGGCCTCAAAGCTTTTCGTGGAATGTACTTCCCCTTCCAGCTTCAGGTGTGCATGTGTGCTGCACATTTGAATACACCCCCTCCCCCTTACACACACATATATTAAAACATGTTCCAAACTCCTCATTTGGAACATTAGCAGGCAAGGAAGATGATTGTGTTAGAACTTGTCTCCCTGGCATGCTATTCATTTCAAAAATATGGATCTCTGCACACACCTAGAGTCTGAGGTGGGAAATTCTAGTGTTCTACCACTTTCTCAGTGCAACGCATTTAACGTGGCTTCTGTCCTTCTGAATTTCATTTCTGAGCCCTTTCATAAATCAGAGCAAGGAAGCAGGGATAGCAAACATGGCTGGCTTGGGCTTCCTTTTTCTGCCCTTCCCTCTTTCCAAAGGGGTTACAATTGGTCCTCTGTATCCACAGATTCTTTATCCATTAATTCAAGCATCCATGGCTGGAAAATATTCAAAAAATATATACATTCCAAAAAGTGAATCTTGATTTTTGCCATTTTACACAAGGAACATCATTTTACTATCCATCGTACTTAATGGGACTTGAGCATCCATGGAGTTTGGTATCCACTGGGGTAGGTCCTGGAACCAACTCCCCAGCGGATACTGAGGGCCCACTGTACTTCTTTTTGTATCTCCATTCTAAATGGGCATATAGGGTGTGCAGATCTCCGCACAGTGAACTGTTTCATTTTTATTCTGGCCTATCTCTCAGGAACCCAGAGTATTCTATAGTGGCACTTTTCTCTCTCTTCCTAATATACATCATCAGGCTAAAATATTTTTATCCAGACAGGCGTTTAAAACAAAAGGGTTTTAAAGAATGGGTTTGGGCATTCTGTATTGTTTTAACTGCACCGTTTTAAAGAGCACTTACCTTTTTAAAACTGCATTTTATTCTTTTATCACGTGATTTGTTTTAATGCTGTAATAGCTTGATTCTGTTTTAATGTCCACTTTTTGTATGTTTATAATTGCATTGTTCCTTTAAATTGTGAGCTACTTTGAGTCCTATTTTGGGGGATATAAATATAATTACAAGAGAGCCAGTGTGGCACAATGGTTTGGCTGTTGGGTTATGACACTGGAGATCAGACTTCAGATCCACACTTGGCCATGATTTTAGGCAAGTCACATTCTCTCAGCCTGAGGGGATGGCAATGGCAGACCCTCCTCTTACCAAATATTGCCAAGTACTTATGCCATTCCTGGAAGAAGGCTGTTGAGAGAACACCTTCCTTTTATCTTATGCTAGGGAAACCTGGCTGGCTGTGGGGCATATTTCTGTCTGCCTGTTTGCATTCTTCAGGTAATAGACTTGAGATGAAGCTTGGAGACTCTTGTATCTCCTGCATGGTTGTTAAGTATGCATGTACCGAACCTGTCTGCCTCTAGATGGCACTGAAAATACAGAAGACAACATTAAAAAAAGAAAAAGGAAACTGGGCAGGGAAGAGAGAGAAGAGACACATTGCCTGGGCCAAGGGAATTCAGGCACAGTTAAGCTGATGCGTCCTCTCTTCCAACAATATGGCTTAAATGAAAGTTATTTGATTTGGCTCTCTGTAGCAGTACACCTATATACCCTCAACAGTATTCTTACAAAAGATAAACCTATGCATCATGCCCATCGGCCCTCCTTTCTTGTAGAGGGGATGCACACACTTCAAGCACAGCTTCCTCCCACTGAAACCAGTTCTTCCCAAACACGTCTTGCTAAGTGAAAGAACACACACTTTAGATGATGAAGGTTCCAGCTTTGGTCCTTGGTGCTTCTGGTAAAGAGGATCCCACACAACACTTGCTATGGAAGATCTCTGCCTGGAGTCTGCCAGTAAGAGGAGATAACCCCAAGTGAGATGGACTAGGAATTTGATTTGACATGATCACCTTCCTGTGCTTCATGGTCATGGGGAGACTTAAGAAAGGTCATGTGTAGGGAAGACTCCATGAGCAGAAAGAGGAATTGTTTCCAACAATGCCTCCCTAGCTGGGTTTATTTCTGGTTTTACTAACAAGCGGAAAAGGAAGGAGATGTGGAAGGGCATCAGTCAAGAGAGAAAAGGTTTAGCCAAGGGTGGGCAATCTGAGGCTCTTTAACACTACTGGATATCATGATTCCTCTCCACTGGCAGTATTGACTAAGGGACTGTTCATGCTACAGAATTGTAGTACTACGATTCCACTTTAACTGGCATGGCTGCATCCTATGGAATCATGTGGGTGGGTTTATAGTTTGGTCAGAGGCACCAGATGAGCTCCCTGGCTAAGGGTTCTCAAAGTCCCCTCCCTACATATTGCAGATCTTAGGATCTCATAGGATGGAACCATGACAATTCAAGTGGAATCATAGTGCTATAATTCTAGAGTGTGGATGGGTCCTAGAGCTGAGGCAGTTTAAAACATTTGGAGGCCAGAAGGTTTCCTAGTCTTTGATTAAATATTTATCCAGATGCAGGTTCTAACTTGCAGCCAACATGTTCCACTCTTCACCATAGTAACTAATTACCCAGGTGGAATCCCTGTTTTGTGGTTGTTTTATAACATGTAGTCCCTCCCATAAAAACTGTCCTTCTTCAGCACACTACAGCACCCTTTGGGTGCAATCCAACATCCCCTGAGTATAGCATTAATATATGCAGGTTGAGATACATGATGCCAGCACCATGAAACCCCCCATGAAGAACAGCAATATTGCACAACACATGCCAATGAATGGGAGCCTTATTGCATGATAAAACAAAGCAAAAATGGAATTGGACAATAGTGGCTTTCTTTGTGCCTTACCACATAATGTCCTAGTGCTTAAGTTCTCTTTCCTTGAGAGATAATAATCAAAGCTGGGAAAATCTCGTTCTGAGGTCTTTAAGCAGTGGCTTTGAGGTCTTTAAGCAGAGGCTGGATGGCCATCTGTCAGGGATGCTTTGATTGAGAGTTCTTGCATGGCAGGGGATTGGACTGGATGGCCCTTGTGGTCTCTTCCAACTCTATGATTCCATAATTCTATGATGACCATGTCCTGTGGGAGGAGAACTGAAGCATTACGCCTTTATGCAGCAAGGCATGAAGAAAGCCATTACTCTCCGACTCCGTTTCTGCTTTGTTTTCTTATGCAATTCAGCTCTGGGTCCTATCATGCAATGTGGAATGTGGAACCACTATATGCAACATTGCTTTATGTGCAACATTAGTTCAAGTATCTTAAGTTGGTTATCCAGTGCTGTTTTCTGGCGTGCCCATTTATCTCACAGTTCCTTCCCTCCCTGATTTCACTGTTTACTTGATTTGTTGAAGTGGAGCTTTACATCCCCCCCCTTTTCTCTCTTTCACCAGCTCCTCAACCTAACCCACCCCATCTTTGCAGATTCAATTCAATGCTTCTTAGCTACTAATCCTTTGGTTCTCCCTCACTCCCCCCCCCCCCCCCCCCGTAATCTTTCATTTTAGAAAGCAGCTCTCCAATACAAGCTCTGCATTGTTCTCTGGTGAAAATCCGAAACTTCCCCTTCACAGGGGTAGAGGGTGCTGTCTACACATGTGTGAATGTTCCATTGCCAAAGACTGAGATGTGCAAGGGAGAGTGGTGTTGTAGTAGCCACACCTAAATGTACAGTGTGTACCTGTAGTAAAGATTAAAGGAAATATAGAATCATAGAACTGAAAGAGACCACAAGGGCCATCCAGTCCAACAGTAGCCTCAAAGCTCATGGAATCTTACTCCTCATTTCCCCCTACTCCTACTCCTCTTTGCTGGGTATTTACAGACAGCTTTCCTTGTATTGTTTGGAAATGATGGGAGTTGTAGTCTAGCATATCTGGCACACATCAGGGTAAGGAAGACTAAGCAGAATGAGGAAGGGGAATGACGCAGTAATGGGCAAGTTGGGCTACTGAATGTACGATGTATCTCTCCAAGGTAGCCAGAAGCAGGGGAGGGCTGGAGTCTTCTTTGCTGGTTCATTTGTTTGTAGAGAAGGAGACTTTCAGTGGGTGGAAGATTTCATGCAGAGGTACTGCTTGAGAAATGCTCTCTTATCTGCTGTTCTTAAAGCTACCGGAGCCCACTTCTTGTTTGCTTCCAGTTGCCTTCTGCACTACTTTCCATGTTTGTTGGTGCTTCTGAAATGGCATTATTTTTTAAAATATAATCCACCATCCTTCATTTCTTCCTTCATAGCCCTGGATACTGCAATGTTTCTTTGTGTATTTTGAGGGGTATGTCCACACACAGAAGCATACTGTGTGCAATGTATACAGGCACGCTCTAGATCTGATCTGTAGAAATTAGGCCATCCTGGTGCAGAGGAGGACCTTTGCTTCTACAACAGTATCCCCAGGCATGGTATTTTATTTTCTTTATTTTTCTCATCAAAGTAAACGTTAGTCATTCTTTTAAGATTATATAAGAAAATTCAAGGATCCTGATTTTTTCTGTATTTTTGTTTTTTTATATAATTGTATATATATACGATTATTTGTATGCGTTTTTTGTTGTATTGTCTCACTGTTTGTTTGTCAATAAAAATTCTTTTTAAAAAAGTAAATGTTAGTCATTCTACGAGAGGAGCTTGGGAGGAAGGGGATTATGGGTATTGTTGTACAAAAAAGGTAGCCTTGTCCAAGTTCAAGCACGCTATGCTCTCTAGTGAAGCAAGCTTTAAAAGCTGTTGTCTGAGAGCTTCATGAGGAAGACTTACTCACCTTCCCTGGAATAGAATGCAGCCTATCCAGTACAGGCTCTTTCTTGGCTCAAAGCCTTCCCAGAAACGGCCAAATACCTGGAAGGATTGAAAGCTGCATTGCCAAGGAAACCATTCTTGTTGTTTGGCCACAACTGGAAATTCCCTTAAATAGAATGTCACATTGAGAAAACAACATAACAAGCATGAAGGTGGTTCTCTGGTGAGTCAGATATTTAGAGACTCTTCATCATATTTACCCTTTTGACCCTCTTGCTGTTTGTCTCTCCGTTATCTCAACTGCATTTTTATTTCTGCCTGGAGAGATGCCTCTTGCAATGTTCTTCTAGATTGAGGGAAGCAGTAGTACCACTCTATTCTGCTTTGTTCAGGCCTCACCTGGAATACTGTGTCCAGTTCTGGGCATCAAAATTCAGGGAGGTTGACAAGCTGGAGCACGCCCAGAGGAGGGCAACCAAAAAGGGGGAAAGGTCTCGAAACCATGCCCTGTCGGGAGCGACTTTAGGTGCTGCATTTGTTTAGCCAGGAGAAGAAAACATTAAGAGATGTCATGACGGCCATGTTTAAATATTGGAAGGGATGTCAAGTTTGTTTTCTGCAGCTCCAGAGAATAAACCTTGGAACAATGGATTCAAACTACAGGAAAAGAGATCCCACATCAATATCAGGAAGAACTTCCTGATAGTAAGAGCTGTTCAACAGTGGAACCCTTGGAGTATGTGGAGTCTCCTTTAGTGGTTTTGAAACAAAGGCTGGGTGGCCATCTGTCAGGGGTGCTTTGATTGTAAGTTTCTGCATGGCAGGGGGCTGGAGTGGATGGCACTTGTGGTCTCTTCTAACACTATGGAGTTTATCAGACTGGAGGAATTTCTCTTTATTGCTAATGGAGCCAATTGGAGCCAATTGAAATTCACATAAATTTGCTAGTTTAGCAAATTTACGTGAATTCCAATTGCATTTTGAATGCGTTCAGAATGACTTCCCATTACCCGAAAATGACCCCCCATTGCCTGAAATTGCGTGAGATGCTTTAATTCGCAATAACGTAAAACCCATGATTGCATTCGAAACGACTTCCTTTTTGCCCGAAATTGCTTGAGATACTTTAATTCGCAATAACATGAAACCTCATGATTGCGTTTGGATTGCCATTAGATTATACTTCCAATTTCCGACATCTGATAAGGTCCTATGATTCTATGCTTCTATTTATTCTATGCTTCTCTGCGTCATGTCACCAGTTGTCTGCCCTTGGGGATAGCCCAAAACATTTTGCTTCCTGAGGCAAAGTATAAGATGGCACCACATGGACAGAGTCTGTATGAGTGGCCAATAGAAACTTACTTCAATACTGTCAATGGGATAGGGTCTTCCATCACACCTGAAGCCAATGTACTAGTTAAAGGACTCCAGGATAGATTGTGTGGCACATACTGTTTTGCCCTGCGAGAGAGGAGAATGCTCAAGGGAAACACGGAAAGGGAGGGCTGCCACTGCTATTTTCCAGGCTCTGTGGCCTGAAGCAGTTGCTTCCTAATGCCTAATGGTAGGGCTGGTCTCTCACCGATTTCTTTGTAAGTGGGAATGGACCCTTACTTTACCTGGTTTGAATCCTCTTCTGGGATACAGCCAAGCATTATTGCTCGCATTTTGCTGCCAATGCCACCTTCCGGCTGCAGCCCAGTTAGAAGCCAACTCAGTTGACCGATTTGCAAAGTCATGAGCTTCCCGTTTTTGATAAGAGGCTGGCTGGAGAAAACTTGTGAAATTATTCGTTCTTGCAAGGTAAGGACAAAATAAGTGAAAATTTTACCTTGCTTATTTCCCTGTACATATTCACCTGGTAATACAATTCTCTGAGCTTAGTGGGACCTCCTTCTGAGGAAACACAGGACTCCTTCTTGCAGCAGTCATGTAAGTAATAATAAAATGGGAACATAACACTTTCCAGACAGCCATCATTTCACCTCTCCCAATTCCATGATGGGGCTGTTGCTCCCCTACTCTCTTCCTCACCTCTCCCTTAACCCCACCTCCCAGCCTTATGTCCTACCTATCTTTAGTGTTTTGGAGGGTTTTCTTTTTGCTCCCCTCTTTTTTTGTGCAGTTTTGGAGCTCTCTTGCCATTATTTAAGTCTTTAAAAGTAAAATGAATGAAAGAAAATATAGAGAAAAAATAAAGCTAATCAGGGTACTTTGGAATAGCAAGGGGAGAACACGGGGAGGAGGGGACAGTGACACCATGGAGATTTTCACATGGGAACAGCATAGGGATGGGATCGCTCCCCCATCTTTATCCCATCCTTAACCTGTCCATGATTGCGATAGTGCAAAAGGCTTTAAAATTGTAATGCCGATCCCGCCATTGACCTGTCATTAAATGGCATTGCATTAACACAAACCTCCATTAATGCAAAATGCTGGCCAGTGTCGCTTTAATGATAGGTTAATGGTGGGATAATGACAGAATCTGTGCAACTTCATCTGAAAGCCTTTCAGGTGATTACCATCATTTGTACTTTCTGGACTGGATAAGAGAGAATTCTGTCTGAAATTCCTTCCTACAATCACGTGGGAAGCATGGAAACATGACGGGAACACAATGTTCCTCCTCTGATATTCTCCCATGTGTCCAGCAATCATGTAACTGCCCCAGGAGTGATCTTTCACACCTGGGACTTGCACAATTGCAAAGGGAAAACAGTGAATGAAAATAGGATGTGTCAGGAATAGAACATCTATCAGAGGTGTCGTTGAGCAATGAGTATAATCCAGGATGCATCTTTCCCCTTGAAATCATGGTTTAAAAACCTCGCATAGTGATGTCCACAGATAAGGTAGCATTACTGGGAAAGAAACGGTTTCCCAGAACTCAACCAGCAAAGCCCCAGTGCTGCAGCTGGGCAAGGTCAAGTGACTTTTGGTGCAGGAAGCAATTCTTCCTCAGCTTGAAGTGCAGCAATGAGGTGTTGAACTCTCAATGCATCCTTGAGACATCTCAAAGGAAACTTTAATTGGGCACATATTGATGTGTGCCACCTAAGTTCTTGTTTGAATGAACCCAGTAGGTGAAGAGGCCTACTTTGTCTGTAGTGGGTGTGGAGGAGGGAGAAGCTGAGTTGTGTAATTACTGATATGGTTTAATGGGTGGAGGCATTGCCTTGGTGTGGGAATTGGACTTGGCGAACTTTCCCCCTGCTAACCCTGTGAAATATAGATAGGAAAGAGAAATGTAAAAATCTGAATGCTTTTGAAATAGTTACATAACATGTCAATAAAAAGTGAACACACATAAAAGTGCTTTGTTGTGTGTTTTTAAAAAAATAAAAATAAAAGGCATGTTAAATGCAACAATATAAGATCACAGTAAAATTCTGTTAGCGAGATGAGGACTTTGAACCTGACTATCCACAAGTACTAGAATAGCAGCTGTTTTGCTGTCATCTTTAACATCATCTTATTTGAAATCATAGTGTCTTGATGAGCATTCAGACAACTTTCCCAGTTAGATGCTCCGTATTGTGCCAAATCACTCCTTGAAATATGAGACTTCTGGCATACAAAGATATATTATAGTAGTCAATGCTGAAATATTCTGAGCATAGAAATGGGTGAAATTTTAAATGACTTCTTGCTCTAGATCAGGATGGCAAACTTGTGGCCCACTAGGTGAGAGTAAGTCCCAGCATTCATCACTACAGGCTATGCAAGCTAGGGATGATGGAAGTGGTCATACAACAATACGTGGAAAACTATATAATTCTCACCACTGGTTTAGATCAAAAAAGTTTTTTGGGCCACTGTGCAGAGGCAGATGCCATAATTTTCCTGGAAGAATATAAGGGGAATTGTTTACAACAAAATTAGACATTTTGCAGGAAAGAACAACATTTTTCCTTTTTAAATAGCCCAACATTTTATTAACACAGCCATATATCAATACATTGCAATGGAAAGACAGGGGAAAAAAGACAAGCAGTCAACCTTAAATGACAGGCTTCTCAGTGAACTTGATAACACGTAAGCTACATGAGAAAAATAGGCACAGAAACAGAGCTTTGTTCAAAGTCATAATACAATTGCTTATAGTCTCATTCCCCCCATATTTACTGATACAATTAGCACAAGCTCTTGAGCATTGTTAGTATTTTCATAAAATGACCAAAAGGTTGCCATAGTGCAAGTCAGACCCCAAAGCACAGAAGTGTTGTGCCAGTGTAGGATATATATTTATTGGCCCCAAAAGGGGGAAATTAAGCAATATGTCTGAAGAATCAAAATAACTTAACTTAAATATACGTGTGGTAATTATTGTATTAAAACAGCAAATACAAACAAATAATCCAGGGGAATAGCATCTAACCTCACCTTTCCAACTTCTTTTTTGACTGTCACATCTGGTTTTTATCTGCAAAGTATACAGTGGTGGCAAAATCTTCACCTAAGAAATGGACCAGCATAAACGACTAATGTTTGGTTGTGCATCCAGATCTGAAACACCTCCTGCTTACTGTTTCTTTGAAGATCCTACTTCTGTTTTTTCCCTTTCCATAATCAGCCTCTTGCCTTCTCCCTCTCCCCACTTGAAGTCCTTCACATAGTCCACTGTTTTATCAATTCTGATTTCGTGCAACCTCTTCATCCAGTAAACTATTACTTAGATATTTTTCTACTTGTTTGTTAATTCAGGGACATGTACCACTGATGCCAGTGGGACATCCTCCCAGTTAAGTGTGCAGCCTTAGCTTCCAACATTATGTTGAGTCCAGTTTGTAGGCAGAAGTGACACCAGGAAGAGCATATGCTACATGTCTATTCCTCCTCTACTCCTGAAAAATACAGGGAGCTATGTGAACCTCATTGGCTTTATGGCAGCCTAGGGAGAAAGTAATACTATTCAAAGCCAAGTGGAGGTGAGATGCAGGATGATGAGGTGTTTGTAGTAAAAAGCTTCTCCGTCTCATCTTCTTTGCAAAGTTCATATCTTACCAATGGACTAGAAAGGGACTAAACAGAACTAGGTTGCTGGGTTATTAATCATATATACCAAGAACTACAAGAACATAAAGGCCCTAGTCCAAGGAAGGTTTACATGTGCTTAGGGCTGTGCCAACACTACTCACATTGTAAAGGAAAACTGTAAACAGTTGAAAAAATCTTCCAATTTTCAGTAACTGTTGGCACTGCTTTTGAGAATGTTTACCTATTCCATTTGGATTACCACACTTGCTATCATCATATTATCACAGTGACATTACCAGATCTGATTGTCTGCAATCTATACTCTATGCATATGTGGGTTCTGCACAATCCTATTC
Source organism: Urosaurus nigricauda (assembly GCA_034509955.1). Classification (NCBI taxonomy): domain Eukaryota; kingdom Metazoa; phylum Chordata; class Lepidosauria; order Squamata; family Phrynosomatidae; genus Urosaurus; species Urosaurus nigricauda. Next base: position 164,050,365 of record JAOEGL010000002.1, read on the forward strand.
ACTGTGTGATCCCTGATTGGATAAGGTCATCCTGTTAAAACACCATGTCCTAACATCTTTACCCTCCATTTTCAATTGCTTTTACTGACATAATCTGACCGTCTACGTAGTGCTGTGATGACCACTCATTCACCAAGTGAATTCTGAATTGGTGCACCCCTTCCCTTAATTAACTGATGAGAGTGAAAGGAGAATGCAAAATGCGACCAATGATGCCAAAACAGCAGAAGCAGCAGAGCTGAAATCAATGGCACTTATCACTAATTTGCCTTTTTCATTTCAATTGGGAATAAATATAAATAACATATTTAGATTAAATAAATATAAATGCATATTATTGTGCATTCCTCATTTAGTTTCACAGCAACCCCAAATCCCTAACATTTCTGTTTCACATATAGAAACTTAAGAAGGTGGATTCTTGCAGTCTGCCCAGCCAATAGGTCCAAACCTAGACTAGAATTGTTGTTGTTATGTGCCTTTAAGTTCATTTATGACTTATGGCAACCCTAAAATGAATTTATCATGAGGTTTTCTTGGAAAGATTTGTTCAGAATAGGTTTACCATTGCCATCCTCTGTGGCTGAGAGCATGTGACTTGTCCAAGGTCACCAAATGGGTTTCATGACAGAGCCGTAATTTGAACCCTGGTCTCCACAGTCATAGTCCAATGCTCAAACCACATTGTCTGACCCAAGCCCCTAATTCTGGACTCCACAACTCTTGGCAGTGAGAACACCTTTTCATCTATGGATATAATTTTCTAGCATAAAAAGGACATATAATACCAACACCTTTCTCTGCTCATGTAGAGACAAAATGATACACCTACTAACTCATCCCACAAAAAGAATCCCTTGCAGAACATCACACCTCTTGTTTTTCCTAAAAGGGAAAGCCCAGAATTATCTGCATATTAAGAGACTGGGTAAAAGACAGAAGATGAGAACAAAAAGGCATTGTTTATAATACTGGTCAAAAGACTATGCTGTTAGCTTATGTTTCCTTGCAATTTCTTGCAGTTATTATAACAATAGCTGTGCTACTAGTATTCCCCACCACAGAGTATACTACTAGAAGGACTCAAGTTATCCTCTGTGTTTGAACCCACAAATCATAACAAAGAAAGTTGCACTGCCATGTTCAAGCCTGCAAAAATCCTGTTTCCAACTGTTAGCCTTGGTAATAGAAGGCTGAATGTGGATTCCCATCTATGGTCTATGAGCCAATGGATGGACCGGGACTTCTAGAAGAAGGCATCTGGATCCCATTTGTGTGCATGGGACACCTACTCCATGGAGCTGGACTCAACATAGTATGATATTTCACCAGATGGAGGATGGTTTTGCTCATCAGAGGAAAGCTCATAGATCATGCAGACAGGACTTGGCTCACCACTCTGGCTTCCCTCCACTAAACCTCCAGTTTCACCACTCTGCCAAACACCTTTATCTGTAGCTGTGTGTGAACATGAGGTAGTTATGGGTTCACACTGACCACTTTCTCGAAAGCTTTCTTGTCTACCAGTGGGGCTTGCATATGGGTTGTCTATGGAGGCCTCTTCACCTCCACTGCTGTAGCTTCTAGAGAAACCAGCTTCTGACATATTTCCCTTCTCACCACTCTGGCTTCTATACATTCCAGGTCCTGATGCCCTTCCACTTCCTGAGCTGTGGGTTCTACAAAGGCCATCTTCTGAAACTGCTTCTGATTCGCCACTTTCGGTTCTAGAAACACAAGGGTGTGACTCAACTGCACATCTATAGCTGTAGTTTCTAGAAAATATGCCCTCTGAGGAACTTTCATTATCTTTGCTGCTGCTTCTAGAAAGACTAGCCTCTGAAGCACCTCTGCTTACTTCACTGGAGCTTCTGGAGAACTCAGCTGCTTTAAAGCTCCCACTGTTTCCGCTGTGGCTTCTGGAAAGGCTATGTCCCACAGCACCTTCATTTCTTCTGCGGAGGCAGATAGGAGTAGATGTTTCCACAGGACCTGCACTCTCATCACTGTGACTTCTAGAAAAGCTATCCACTGATGTACCTGTGCTTCTGGAAAGACCAGACTCTAGAACAACTTCATCTGCTTCCCCGTGACTTCTGTCACCTGTATACTTGCCACTGACACTGCTATCACTTCCTTTGCCTTCCTTGCTGTTGCCTCTTGCTTGGTGACCACCTACAAATCCTCCACTCCTGTTGCTTTGGCTTCTGGAAAAACTGTCTTCTGAGATGCCTTTATTTCCAGCACTGTGGCTTCTAGACACCTCCACTTTCATCACTGGGACACTTCCACTTTCATCACTAGGGGTTACGGAAAAAGATGATTCTGCAGATCCTCCACTTCCACGGCTGTGACTTCTAGATGCTTTAGCTTCTACGAAGCCTTTATTTTCATCATCCTGGCTTCTAGAAAGGCCACCTTCACTTGTACCACTATGAGTTCTAGCAAAAACACTATCAGTAAGGCCTCTGCTTCTGTTGCTTTGGCTTCTAGAAAAGCTAGTCTCACTACTTTCTCTTGCCCCACTATGAATTCTTGACTTTAGTTCCTCTTGAACCTCTTGATCAGCACTGCTTGGAGTTCTCATAAAGACACTGTCTGTTAAGCCTGTACTTCTGATGCTAGGGTTTCTAGAACTGCTCCCTTGTGAAGCATCCTTGCCTCCACTGCTTGGACCTCTAGAAATGTCACCCTCTGTAGGGGCTGCATTTGTATCGCTGGGGTTTCTTGAAAGGCTGCCTTCTTGGCTCCCTTCAGTCCGGGCTCTAGTGAAGACAGTGTCTGCAAAGACACCACTTTGGCCTCTCTGGTTTCTAGAAAAGCCACCCTGGGAGCTATTTCTGCTGGCCCTGTTGCTGTTACCAGAAAGACTACTCACTGGGACCTCACTGCTTTCAGTACTGCTAGTTCTGGAAACAACAGGCTCAGCATATCCTCCAGTTCCATGAAATTCATTTTCATCACTCTGACTTCTAGAAAGATTGCTTTCTACTGACTTGTCCCTGCTTATTCCACTTTGACTTCTAGAAATGCCACCTACTGGAACCCCACCATCTTCAGCACTTCTGGTTCGGGAAACAACAGGGTCAGCATATTCTTTACTGCCACGGTTACCATGAAACTCATTTTTATCACTCTGACTTCTAGAAGGGTGTCCCTCTCTTGACATGTCCCTGCTTATGCCACTATGACTTCTAGAAATACCACCTACTGGAACCCCACCATCTTCAGCACTTCTGGTTCGGGAAATGATGGGGTCAGCATATTCTTTACTGCCATGGTTGCCACGAAACTCATTTTTATCACTCTGGCTTCTAGAAAGGTGTCCCTCTCTTGACTTGTCCCTGCTCACCCCACTCTGACTTCTAGAAATCCCACTCACTGGAACTCCACCATCTTCAGCACTTCTGGATCTGGAAACAACAGATTCAGCATGTCCTTCACTTCCACGAAATTCATTTTCATCACTCTGGCTTCTAGAAAGGCTGCCCCCTGAGCTGTCCCTGCTTGCCCCACTCTGACTTCTAAAAATGCCACCCACTGGAACCCCACCATCTTCAGTACTTCTGGTTCTGGAAATAACAGGATCAGCATAACTTTCACTGCCATGCTTGCCATGAAATTCATTTTCGTCACTCTGGCTTCTAGAAAGATCACCTACTATATAGGATGCACTGCTACCACTGTTGCTTTCATAAAAACTACTCTCTGAGACACCTTCACTTCCACCACTGTGAGTTCTAGAGAAACTGCTGTCTGTTAAGTCTCCACTTCTGCTGCTTTGGCTTCTAGAATGGCTGCCCTCTGGAACATTTCTGCTTCCAGAACTGAGTCCTCTAGTATGGGTACTTCCAGGGATAATATTACTTTCTCCACTTTGGGTTCTGGAAAAGCTGGATGGTGAAAATCCTACACTTTTATGGCTTTGCCTTCTAGAATAGTTGCCCTCTTGTGCACCTTCACTCGCACCACTCTGGGTTCTGGTAAATACACTGTCAGTCATACCACCACTTCTGTTGCTTTGGCTTCTAGAAAGATAACTATCTGAGATGCCACTGACACCACTACTTGGTCTTTTAGAAAGACTGTCTTCTAGGTTATCCCCACTCTTGCTGATGTGGGATCTATGACTGCCACTGCCATGGCTATGGCTTCTAGAAACACTGGTCTCTGTGGTGTCTTCAATATCTGCAAAATGTCCACTTTTATTACTAGTGCTTCTAGAAGGGCCACTCTTCAAGGTACCACTGTGGCTGGTGCTGTGACTTCTAAATGTCTCTGAGACACTTCCACTCATACTACTGTGACTTCTAGAAAGACTACCATCTGGAGTAACTGCACTTATATTGCTATGGCTTCTGGACAAATCACCACCTGAGACCAGTCCACTTCCGCCACTCTGACTTCTAGAAAGTCCACTTTCCAAACTGCTTCTACTGTGGCTCATTTTTTCTGTCGAATCTTCTTTTGCTCTGGTTGCCAAATGAGATGTGGTTGTGATGCTGGAGTTTGATGAAGCTAAAAGGAGAAAACACAAGGAAATTGGTTCTATTTTGGTTTCAGAATTCATGTTTTTCAGCTTAGTGTTCCCCATTTAAAGGCCATTCCATCTGAGTATTTGGTTGAAAATGATCTCCTCCAGTCTCCCCATTAGAACTACTAATTGCTTCTACAACTGGGTTAATTCACCTTTTAAGTGGGATCTAGTCTAGTGCAGGGCATTCTTTAATATGAAGAGCTTTTTAGATAATACAATGAATATAAAACCAAAACAAACTTACACAGCTTTGGGGTGGCATAGATTCTGCTAATGACAGCAGGTGGTGGAGAGTCCATGCTGTGAGGAGAGGAAAAATAACTTAAATGAGCTGAGCTGTGGAACAATAAGTGATTCTTAAGAAAAAAAATAATAGTTCAGCAGTTAGGGGAATCTGGAATCTGGAGTTTGCCTTGAGATCTCTGGTAGTATCCTGAGGGCATTCTGAACCACTTTAAAGAAGGCCTGACTTTCATAGTCTCTTTGGGAGAAATGAAAGTGTGAGGAGCCAACTCCTTCTTCCTCCTCATCCTCCCTTCCTACTTAGTTGTGTCTGTTAATTATAAAGAAGCCATTTTTCATCAGTCCTTCCTCTTCTCCCCCCCCCCCCCCCCCCCAAAATATGCCACCAGGGTTCAAATCCCTGCTCAGCTATGGAAACCCACTGGGCAATCTTGGGCAAGTCACACTCTCTCAGCCTCAGAGGAAGGCAATAGCAAACACCATCTAAACAAATCTTGCCAACAGCAATCACCATCACATCAACAGAGAACAGGTAGAGACAATAAACCAGCAAGACTCTTTTGCCCAGCTGAATAGTCAGAGTACTGACAGAATGCTGAGAATGCCAAACAACTAGAAAAACTTTCCCAATGTTAATTATGTGAAGGGGCTCCATGTGAACAAAACAGTCAGCCAGGAAGGCCCCACAGCCCCTTGGCTCATCTCCCCCCACCTCCACCCCTATGTCTATTTGTTCAGTCTATATGCCTGTAAATAGGAGAAGCTCAGTCCTCGACACATCTCGACTTCACTTATGCACCTAGACTTCTATGCATCAATGTTTCACTGATGTGCAGAGATTTCTGCACATCTACACCTTGCATATGCACAGGACCTCCACTTATCTAGTTTTCTCCTATGTGAATACAGTTCTACTCATCTATGCTAGGAGTTTCAGCTCTGGCATCTCTTTAGTTCACACACAAGAGATGCTCCAAACCAGTTTACTCACCTGATTTCTTCCCCTTCCATCAGCTTCCTGTAGGTGAGAATCTCAATGTCCAAGGCTAGTTTGATATTCATCAGCTCTTGATATTCCTTAACCAGCTGAGCCAAGTCCTGCTTAGCACTGTGAAGGGCTTCTTCCAGTTTCACCAGTTTAGCCTTGGCATCATTGAGGGCAGTTTCACCTTGCACACCAACATCTTTGATGTTGTCCTCCAGGCGCAGACACTACAGAGGACAGAAGGTAACATGGAAAGTGAGTGAGGGCATGGTTTGGTACTCTGTTTTTATCTTTCCCTCACTGCTTCACATGTGACTCGGGTAAAAGGCTGGATGAAGAAATCAGAGAGAGACTCACTTTGGGAATATGAGTAGTTTTTCAAAAGCAAGATGTAGACTTGTGACATGTTTCCCAAGAGAGAGCAGAGGTGGACAGAGGAAGAGAAGTGCCTATTGCTGTGTTTACAGAGCTTTTTTCCTTCATCAACTCAGTCATTTCATAAATCCTAGTGTGAGTGGTGGCAACACAACTCCAGGCCTTTTTAAAAAAAATAAAATAAAATTGATTACCTGGACCCATTCTAATCTGGGTTCAGGTTTGGTTAGGGGATAGAAACAGACCTTGGTGGACAGGAGGAATGAGTCCCTATTTGTTCTCCCCAAGGTATCAATGGTATTTGATACCACTAACCATAGTATCCTTCTGGGCTATTAGACTGATATGGAATTTAGAGCCATTGCTTGGCAAAGCTTCCATTTTTTCTGGGTGGAATATTCTCAGAGGGTGGTGCTGGGGGGGGGGGACTGTTGTCCACTCCTTTTAGCCATTAGCCTGTGGGGTTTTACAGGGATCAATATTATTCTCTGGGCTGATCAACATCTACATGAAGCCATTGGAAGAGATTATCTGGATCTTTGGGGTTGGGTGTCATCAGTATTCTGCTGATTTCTGATGATATGTCTCCTTTACAATTGATGCAAGGAGGCTATGATAGCACAGAATCATAGTCTGGATGCAGTAAAGGATTGGATGCAAGCAAATAGACTGAAGCTTAATTCAGGCAAGACAGAAGCCCTGCTTGTCGGTAGTATTGGGATCACAGCCTGTTCTAGATGGGATTGCTCTTCCTCTGAAATATCAGGTTTGTATCTTGGGGGTGTTCTTGGACCCAGCACTGCTGCTGGAAAGCCATGTTGCTGCGGTGGCCAGGAGCAACTTTGCCCAGCTCTAGGGGGAAGGCAGATTTGGTTACAGTGGTTCATGCCTTAGTTACTTCTTGATTAGACTACTGGTAATGTAATCTATGTGGGTCTGCCCTTGAAAAGTTTTCATAAGCTGCAGCAAGTGCAAAATGCAGCCTCCAGACTGGTGTCAGGTGTATATTTTAGAGAGCATACATCACTGGTTTTGCAAGAACTCCACTGGTTTCCAATTTGCTTCTGAGCTTCATTCAAGGTGGTGGTGTTGACTTACAAAGCCCTAAAGGACTTCAGACCAAGATATCTGAAAGACCTCCTCCTCATCCTCCCATATGCACTTGCCAGAAATTTGAGATTTTCATAGGAGATTTTGTTGCGTGTGCCAACATCTTGTGAAATTAGATTGAGAGGTACACATAACAGGGCTTTCTCTGTTGCAGCACCTCAACTGTGGAAAACCCTACTCTGGGAAGTTGGGCTGGCCCCATCTCTTTTAAGCTTCCAGTTGGCAGCCAAAAGAGTGCTGTTCTGCAAGGCACTCTATATTTGAAATCACTGTTTTAACTGATTCAAAACTGGATTCTAGGATTGTTTCAGACCTTTAAAAAGAGTTTTTAAAGAATATTTAATTTATTTTAAACATATTTTTATCTTTGTATTACTTTGATTGCTTTTTATTTGTTTATCACCTCAGGAACCACTGTGGGCTGGGAGGTGATACAGAAATAATTTAAATAAATGAATAAAAATTGGGTTATTTCCAGGAATAATCTTAGAAAGATATCACATTGTGTAATCTATGAACTTGGAGAAGCAAGCGCTACAAAACTCGCAATCTGCATTGCAAAAGCAATAAGATACGTAATTGTATTCATAATAAAAACAGAACTGTAAAAGTTCTGTACGAAATCAGCAACCATACCATGCTGAGTTTTGAACCCTCTCACATGATTACTGTCAACATTAACACATCGCTGTTTGGTACACCATCTTCACTATGGTAGACATGCTACTGTAACATCCAGCTGTCCATGCACAAAATGATTGCATGATGAATTTTGCCAGGCATGGCAGCCCCTATATCTTATTTTTATTTTTATTTTTATTTTATTTTTTTGGTCCAAGTCAACAATACATGCATGTAGAAAAGGGCATAGAGCCACTGTGGTAAAGTGGCTTGAGCATTAGATTACGACTCTGGAGATAACAGTTAAATTTCCTGCTCAGCCATGGAAATCTACTGGGTGATCTTGGGCAAATCACACACTCTCCGCCCCAGAAAACCCTGTGATAGGGTCACCTTAGGAGCACCATAAGTTGGAAATGACTTGAGGGCACATGGCAGCAAGTGCTAGTGAAGTGCTAGGACAAGTCATGAAAAATTCCTGGTGACATTTTGAAAATAGTAAAGAATATGCAGTTTCATCTTTGAAGGAAGGTCAGCACTATTTCTATTTGAAATCTTAGTTTGGATTTTTTTCCTCCCTGCCCACCCTCCCACCACCAGCTACATTTTGAGTCTCCCACCAGCCACATCTTACCTGACTTTTCAAGGACACAATGCAGGACCTCATTTTCTGGATCTGTATGTTTAACTCAGCAATCACCCTCCGGTCATGGAGGAGATGGTCTCCATATTTAACTGAAAGCACTTCTCTTTCATTAAGCTGCAGAAAGGATTAAGACGGCATTACATTCTTCTCAGCAAAATAAAAGAAAAGATGGAATCAAGGGATGCAGGGTTTCCAAACAGTCACGTTTTATTTGACTAAATTCAACTTTTAACTCAATGCATGTGTAATTTTTACACAAAAAAAAGTTTGGGAAGAGGAGGAGGAGGAGGGATCAGAGATTCCAAGTTTTCTACCCACCCCTTGAAAAACTCTCTCTCACACACTCCGGGTCCTGCCCCATCATTTGAGAACCACTGGTCTACAATGCTATAGTAGGACCATATCACTGCAATTTCTCAAAGTTGGAAATTAACAAGTTACAAGAAGTGTATTTAACTCTGATGGAACAAGATCAATAGGCTTTTGAAAATCCTCAATACAATACAATAGTGTGTGTGTGTGTGTGTGTGTGTGCGTGTGAATGCATGTGCATAATCTTCTTCAAATATCTTCTTTCCCACTTTGCACTTCTGAATGTATTTTCTCTAAAATATGTTTAAAACATATTTTCTCTAAAAATATGTTTTAAGGCAGTGTTTGAGATGGAAGATAACTTTGTGCAGATCCACACATTAGTTGGGGAGATCATTGACAAAATTGACAAAAATCAAATGCCCCACACATTCTTTGTGTGTATTACCCTTACTACACTCTCTTAATGCAACTGTGATATCCCATGCAACCTTCCATCATGATTAACATTCACCATGCAAGGGGTTGTTGGTAAAGTCCTTGGTGTCAAGTAGATGCATACCTTGCTTCTGGTGAGTGTCTCTAATTCTTCCCAGCTCCTGATAGCCATAGCTTCATACTGAGCTCTCACATCTTCCACAATCCTCTGTGGATCAGGGTTGTATCTGTTGTTGTCGATCCCCAGCACAACTGAGACATCCTTAACTTGTGACATCACTTCCTGAAGTTCCTAGATAGTTAGGAAAAATACTGTAGTTGAGTTACAGCTTGCAGCTGAGCACCAGTACCTGGATTTAATAACAATTAGTCCTTTAATATCCATTGCCTCAAAAATTTCTACAGCAGTCAAGTTTCTAAATTAAAGTGTGGGCTAGTGAGTTTGTAGCTGAAGAATTAAGATGTGAAACAAGGGTCATCTAGTCTAGTGCAGGAATCCTGATATTCAAGCATTCCTAGGATATAGGCATCCAACCTCTGTTCAAAGACCCCAAAGATGGAGAATCCACCCCCTCAATGCAGTCTATGTTTTTTCACTGTTGTCAAAGGATGCTAAGATTCGTTTCCATGATGGAAAATATTATATCCTTGTATATTCCTCTACATATTCACAACCCAGTTCTCATAGTTATGTTCCTTAAAAAAAATAATTAGCATATAAAAATCCCATATCTACACAAGTTTATCAGACAGATTTCTCCAATAACATCTAAACAACATGTAAGAGGGAGTCATAGCGCCCTCTAAATTTAATTCACAGTAATGTCTGTGGAGCCATGGAAACAAAAACAACTGGTGGGAATAGATATTTGCTGACCTTTATGGATTATTAAAGGAGATACGCAATTACCTATTCAGTACAAGAAAAGATTCAGGTACTAGAAAAACCACAAGATTTTGTGGCAGACGTGAGCAACAAATTTAAATAATAATGTAGATGTAGGTTGGGCCAATGATGTCATTGACCAGAAATCTAAAAGTGGATACCTATTCTTTCATGGAGATAGAATAATTGATTGGACTAAACAGAAGCAGAAGAATATGTCTCTGTCTCAGAAGTGTTTAAACTGAAGTGGCTAGACATGTTATAATTAGATTTTGGAATACAAGAGCCGTGCCAACAGAGATATGGCAACCAAAGAAGGCAACCAAAGATGTATAAAGATCACTCAGACAGGAACATCAGTCCTCATCATAAACATTTTGAAACAAATCATCATTCCACAAAGAATGCACCTGAACAAGGGCTTATTAAGCTGGGATACTGCCCAATAGGGGACATGATTGTAGATGTCCAGGAACATTGTCCAGGATTGTAGATGTCCAGGAACATTGTCCAGGAACATTTATGAGGCTTTATGAGAGAAGAATCTTGTGGGCTTGTGGATGCATCATTGAGAAATAGGGTTAGAAGTGCAATAACACTTAACACTGAAGAGTCAAGAACACCTCAAAGCAGGTAGTAGAAATAGGGTTAGATAGTATGAGTGACCCAAAGTGTCTTCCCTCCTTGTCTACCTATTCTGTCTTGTGATGTAAACTGATGTTTTCCCACTTCTTCTCTCCCCACCAGTCCTCTCTCAGCATTTCCCTAGAAAGAAGCTAATTTAGATCAGCTCCCTGAGTCACTTTCCTATCTTAAAATGGGGTTACCATAGCATAGACTTTGGCTTGTTCCTCCAAGTCTTTGCTCCTTAATCAGGATCTCAAACTACACCATGCACTCTCTATCAGTCTCACACCTTCTCCACATTCATCCAGTTTAAGAGATTTAAGAGATGAACAGGAGACTAGTTAATCCATTTGAATCGTTCCTCAAACCTGTCTCTATCCTGCTATTGACTACAAAGGGGAAGGTGAACCACTGGTCTTGCCATCTACCTCTTCCCATATTTTTAGTACCACTTCCAAACTGTAACCAGAGCTTGAGTTTGCACAGCAGTTTGATCTGCCTTTTCCTGTCGCCACCACTTGTGTCTTCCATCTTCATTCTCTTTTTCATTTTCTTTTGTAACAAGCAGCAGCTCCATGACCTCTGGCACATACCCATGTGGTGACTGATGTAGTCAGGATGGAGAGGAAGGGCTCCCTGATCACTTCTAACAAAGGCGGATTCAATTCAATGACTTTCAAAAGCATCACAGTCCCAACGAGTAAAAAAACAAAACAAAATGCATGCACACACATACAATGTGGAGCAGGTAAGATGTAACTGGAAAGATTCCAAAGCCTGATCACCTTCTGGGTATTTGCCTAACTCTGTAATGCTTCACTCAGTGTCTTTTTCCATCCATGCCTGATTTAAGTGGTGTTACTCCTCAGTATCAAAATAGAAAAAATCAGCCCATTGTCCTATTTTTCTGCCTTTCATCAACTGATGTCTTTGTGAGTTGCGTTTTTGTTTCTTTCCCTTTTCATCCTCTTCTCAGTTTGCCCCATGCTCCACCTTCACAAAACAATTTAAAACTGTTTCCAGAGGAAGTATTAACAGCTTCTTTCTACTCACTCTTGCCTGACTGCCAAGGGACAAAGGCTGGAGCTAGAATGCACAGTTTATCCATCAGCAGTAAAAAGTTGTTTGCCACCAAGTCAAGTGTGTGACTTATTATCTCCTCCATTGACACCTAAATACTGGGTAAACAGGCAGGGCCCTTGCATTTAAACAAGATTAAAGCCTTCAGGGATCACTACACAGAGGTGCATGTGTATACATGTGCATAATTTTGAGGCATTCACAGAGACTGGCAAGTGGGATATGTTAACCCTGAAGCAATTAAGGTATCCATCTTTTATGGGGAGCAGGACAAGCCAAATTTCAGTTGACCAATACTTTAGAGGGACCACCTGAGACAGATTTGTAGTGACTTGGTGGCCAGGAATTGTTGAATTCATGGAGCTGATGTCTCATTGTACCCTTTTTTCAGCCTCATGTTATCACAATTCCAATCTGAGGGAAAGATAATGCTGAAAAGAGGCAGCAAATTATTACTTCTGTGCAGAAAGAGTGGGTGAAAAAATGCAGAATGGTGCCAAAGTCAATAATGCCAAGCTCATCGCAAACTAGCTCAAAGTGGAGGTGTGTGTGTGTGGCAGGGAATCTGTAGATAAGAAGGCAAACCATGAAAGACAAGTACTGTCAATTTATAAACTGGCACAACCTTACACCAACAGAAGATATACCAGTTAAAGCACTCCCACACTCCTAAAGTACATTTTGATAGCTGAGGCACTTTTCCCCCCAAATCAGAACTGAAGGTGTGCTTCATTGTTAAAATGGAAGAGCTTTATTTTGATTGTAAAAATGACCCACCCCCAGAAAACCCCAACATTTGAGTTTTGGATAGTCCGTTGTTCTTAGTGTGTCTTCTCCAGTAAATTACACAAAGGTACAACAGGCAGCCTCCTCTGAGGACAGGTAAGCTGTGTGTTTTATCCTGGAAGTAATTCAGTGATCAATTGAAGAAACAAGACAGAAAAAAGTATTTACCAGCAGCAGAGACAGACTAGAAGAAGGCATGGGCAGAGCAGTAAACCATGCAGAGATGAGTGGATAGTGTCCTCACGAGGAGAGACCTCTGGCTTGACAAGAATATTCATTAGTTAACTGGTTTTCTTCCTGTGACAAAATTGTAGCTTCCTTGCCCCTTAGGAAGGGATGGCACACATTGCACATTTCAGACAAATATGTGCAAGGGGGGGTTGTGCTGTTTGTTTTCACATTTATATTTATATACTTACAAATAAAAAAAAACTGCCAATGATGGTTTCTTTTCTTTTTTTTAAAGTAGATTTGTGTAAAAGATGCAGGGATAATTGTCCCTTTTGAGAAAATCAAGCCTGACAAGTTCCATTATGACAGCTGCATGCATTTTTGTACAAGAGCAGCCATTTCAGTTTGGAGCTTAAGCCCTTAGGTTCTTTGTGGACAACTGTCATGAGTCTTAACCAGTGTGATGCTGGCTAAAAAATTTGCAAAACTTTCAGAAGAATCCAGCATTTTACAGATGAAAACTGGTACGGCATGTGACCAAGCAACATCAGAGTGTGGTCAAGATGCCGAAAGTTATTAATTAGTTTAAATAGACAGGAGGCTGCAGCAGTTTGCTTTGCCTGAGACAACTGGAAAATATGAGACGCCATTTCCTCCTCTTCCTTCCCACTGCTGAATTCGGTGCAAACTATTTTTGCACCTTGAATTTAGTTTACAGCAATTGAAGTAATCTGAGGAGGAGAGAGAAACTGGGGCATTTTAAAAGCAGCTGACATATTGGGATCATAAAGGATTAATGGAGATTGTGTCAGGATAGATGCAGCACTTTTAGTGGAAGAGAACTATTGAAATTGGAGGAAGGGGAGTGACCCATTTTCTCTTGCCTATTTCCCCTCCCCATGCTTGTGGTTTTCAGCAATTTGCAAGAGAAAATGGCATATGCCAAAGAGGTTTCTCTACTCAAGAAACATTCTCTATTCAAGAAACATCTCTATTTAAGAAAGAGCATTAAACCATGTGCACTGGAGTACTGGGAACCCTGCTCGCTCTCCACATTGCAATATCTTAGAAGGATTACTGAAGGGACTAGGAATTACAATGAATAAAAAATGATTCAAAACTTAAATTTGGTTTCTACCTAGTCACCAAAATTACAGAAACTAGAAAAGGATGGGGTAGATGATAGCTATGGAATGTACAGTGACATTGGCAGAAGATCTTGAGAGCCCATGGTTTTGCAAGCAAGCACTCAATGCTACATTCTCGCAGGTTCCACAAACCTGCTGCTCCTGAGGACTGAACATACTCTTCTTTACACAATCAATGCTTCCCATTATCACAACGCTGTCTATTTTGCTACTAGGGTAGAGTAATTTTAACTTATTTAGTGCTACCTGTACAGAACACAAAGGATAAAGGAAAGTTACTTTTTGGACTCCAACTCCCCAAGTTCCCCATCCAGAATGCCATGGGAGAAATTTTGGGAGAATGTAGCCCTCAAAGCTTTTCCAAGTCCAAGATGAGACCATGTTTAAAACAGTGGAACACACTCTCTCAGAGCGTAGTGGAGTCTCCTTCCTTGGAGGTCTTTAAGCAGAGGCTGGATGGCCATCTGTCGGGGATGCTGTGACTGGGAGTTCCTGCATGGCAGGGGGTTGGACTAGATGGCCCTTGTGGTCTCTTCCAACTCTATGATTCTATGATTCTATGAGATTATGTGCCAGGAAAAGCTGAGTTCAGTCATCAGCAGGTCAAACAAATTCGCATAGATGTCCTTTTTCACCATATACTTGTATAATGCCTCTCTTAATTACTGTAAAGAACATTAAGCCATGTGCACTGAAGTACTGGGAACCCTGCTCACTCTGCACATTGGCATCTCAACTTTTGCCTTAGACATTACTTACACATTTCCAAACTTATTCTCACAGTTGTAAAGGCTAGAATGTGTGTGTGTGTGTACGTCTGTATATAAACACACACACACACACACATATAATCTGAAAGCCCAAATGATCAGAACCCTGAAATTCCTGCGGAAATACCTAGATAGATAGTTTTCTGCAGGTTTTCTGGGCTTTATGGTTGTGGCCACATAGCCTGGAAAATCCACAGAAAACTATGGGCACTGGCCATGAAAGCTTTTGACTTGATAGATAGATAGATAGATATTATTAAGACTTGGATGAGGGAAACCACTACTAGACTTTCCACCTTATCACCAGTGTATGTGGTTATTTATATCCAAATTTTGAGTATGTGCAGGAATGTTTATGACAGACACATGAAAAATTTGGCCTTCCAGATATTCTGGAATACAGGTTCTACTATCTTTTGCCATTGCTATGCTGGGTAAGGCTGATGGGAGTTATAGGCCCCAGTATCTGGAGGGCTGACAGTTAGGCATTGCATTGGATAGCTTCTTTATGCCAAAGCTTTAATCTTCACTGGACTTCTGCATACAGCTAGAGGCAAAAAAGGACATTATTACTATGCCTTGTGAAGTGGAATGTGGCCCAAATGAAAAAGTAGAATCATAGGGAAATACAAGATATCCTGAGGCATGGGGAAGGAGAAGAGGCTATAAAAAATAATGGGTGTTCCATGGGCAACCAGGCGCCATCTATTAATCAAAGGAGCATTATAGCCTCTGTCTCATGGTCCAAGCCTCTCATACAAGAAGGGGAGATGGAAGCAGACTAAATCTGTCAGCAACTATTGTAATTAATAGGAACTTCCATTTGTGTAATAATAAGAGTGAAGTTCCCAGTGAACACTGTCCATGCAATGGGAGCAATGAGAGTGAGAAATCCTAAAGGAAGGCCAAACACTCCAAAGACCAGCAGTTGTCCAGTCTGCTAGCAGTATCTCCCCGCCTTGATTTGAAACCCGGGATCTGGTCTCTGATGGGTAAGGAAACTCAAATGGCTTAATGTCAGCTTATATTCCAAAGTGGAGCTGGACCCATGGACTGTTCTGGACACAGGGGATGGGCAAGAAGACATCATTTCAGAAAGTACCAGTTTAAGGGGGAAATTTTCAGAGGGTTCAGAAGGCAGAAGACAGAAATAGCTTGGCAGAAAGTCTGTCCTTGGATTCCCAGAACACTAACCAGGGTGTCTCTTGCTGCTGGCATTTCAAGAGAATTGGCCAAGGCTGGGCTTATCTCTCTATAAAACTGACAGAAAGGGCAGTGCTGAAGCACTCCAGTACACCCATCTTGAGGTTATTGCCAGCATTTGAATTCTGCAAAGGTCACAGTCTGATTATACATGTAGAGCAATTATGATGCGGGTGATAAGGGCAGAGTGGGGGCTGGCGAATTCCTTTCTGCAGATAATTGTGACTTGAAGCTGAAATTGCATGCTGGTCACTGATAAGAGGGCCCATAACTGGGACAGATTAGTGGCCCTGCTTCTCAGCAAGTGTCACAGGTGAATTCTAAGTTTCACCAGAGTACAGGAAGCACAGCCATTTTCAATAGACATATTGTCAATCTAGAAAGTTGCTTTGAAAGCACATCTATTACTATAAAATTGTATGGATTACATATTTATTATATGTAGACTATAATAAGCTTGATCCCTGACCAATATACTTTACGGTTTACTTATTTTTAAAAAATTACCTGCTCCTGGATGTTTTTCATCAACTCCACCCAAGCCTGAAGTCCACTCAGTTTTGCTTCAAGTTCAGTTTTGTGCAAGAAGCCATTGTCCAGATCCTGCATATTATGAAAAGAGGCAGTGTTTTTCACTTAACAACAACAACAACAGTAGTACAGGTTGAATATTTCTTTTCCAGAATTCCTAAATCCAAAGTAATCCTAAATCTAAAACTTTTTGAACTGTAACACAAGTAGCATTGTATGTATTTGCAAGGCTACAGAAAGATGTAGTAGGAGAAAGATGAAAGGATCTGTGAAATGATGGGAATCTATGCCTCCATTTCACAGATCTCCAGTTTCTCTCCAGCCTCATTGTCTCATTATGTATATGCAAACACAGGTATTCCAAAATATAAATATAAATATAAAAAAATCCAGAATTCGGAACACTTCTGGTCCCAAATATTTCAGGGGATACCCACCCACCACCACCACCACCACCACCAACAGTTTTTTTTTTTAAATTTATAATGCCCTTTCCAACAAACAACAGCTTTTATTTATAATGCCCTTTCCACCATATACAGTCAGAGACATAGACAATGAAACATTGCACTACAAATATACAAATATGGCCGGGGAAAAAAGAGAAACTTCAGTAGGGGGTTACTACTCTTTTCAGTCACAAAATAAGGGGGAAGTTGTGTACCATGTGGGAACACTTGTGTCAATGTCATCCTGTTCCCATCTTGGCATAGGTGGCGTTATTGATCAATATAGTGAGAGAGCTTGTAGAGCAAGGGTAGAACAAGTAGGAAATGTCAGGGAGTCCTCATTCTGAGTTTGGGGTTTACTTCTCAGTTTCCCACCATTTTGCACAATATAGCCATGATTTCATCAATACTTTATTTCTGTTTGGAATTAGCTGGAGTACAAAAGGAAGGAATTTTGGCCAATCTTAAGCAGTCATCCTTTAGTTATTTTTTTAAAAATCATACTGTTGAACAGCAGCAGGTAAACAGAAAGGTTCTTGCAAGCAAGTTTCATCAGGGGATGAGCACATTTAAAAGGAATTTGCAATTCATAACAGCAGTTCATCATAGGGAACATTTCTGATGCCCAACCTGTTTCATCCCCAAAGCCCCTACAGCAAGAGCCTTCAACTAAGTTTTCAAGGCTATCCCTCCAAAAGTGGAGTGAAGCAATTCTGTAGAGGCACGAGAGTGTCATTATATTTTTAAGAACAGGAAATGCTGGAAAATTCTCTTTATGTATAAAACACTATGTCAATCTTGACAATCTTAAACAGGTTGGTTATAATTACACAGTTTTGGCCCAGGCGCTGTTGCCTGAGTGCCAGGTGATACTGAACAATTACAGGGTGTCTGGATTATTGTTTTGTTTCAAGAAATCTCATCTTCCAATGAATAATTACAACAAAGTCTAAATTTAGGACTATCCCCCCCTCCAAAAAAAAAACCCAACCCCTGTATTACTGTGGCTATCGCCTCAGAATCAGCAGCCCAGTAACTTATTTGCCCCCTTTCCCCAGAAACATCAAGAAATAAAAATGCTCTGATGATTAACCATCATGTCCCAGATTTTACTTGTTTTTCAGGAAGGCACAAAGATGGCACAGAGCAAAATAAATCAATGGATTAAGATTTTCAGGAGAAAAGGTGACTCCTTGATATCCTCTAGGTTTGGCTCCAAGAACCCCAATGGATACCAAAATTCACGGATGTGTTTGGAGAGATCAGGAGACACAAGGTTTCATCTACCTTTTTCTGGTAAAAAAAGGAAGAAAAATGTGTTTTCCCCCATTGTTTACGTTATAACAATGAAGTGAAGCAAGCCAGCAATTATTCATGGGGTTTTCTTGGCAAGATTAGTTCAGAGGAGGTTTGCCATTGCCTTCCCCTGTGGCTGAGAGCATGTGACTGTGAGCATGTGAGGCCAATCAGTTTTTTTTAAAATAAACAAACATTCAAAGGGCCTTTCTCTTCCATATAAGATTATTACTTAAATCTACATGTGATGCATCATTCTTGGTGATCTGGTAATTGTCTGCATAAATGTAAAGTTAAAATATTTACATCTGCCTACCTTTTTCAGAACCGTGAAGGTGAATTCCATCCCAGTACGCTTGTTTATTTCTTCCTCATATCTAAGGGAAAGGGGAAGATTATTGGTAAGAATGAAGTGACAGAAGGTATCACTTAAGCAATATACATAATTTAGGTTCTCTATTTGCTTCCTTAATCTGTTTGGGAAAGAAAACCAGTGATCCTACACATCAACACACACAAAAGACACACCTGTGCCATCTGCTCATTAATCTGTGAATTATCATAGCTCTTAATGGGGCCCATAATGGACCCATTTTCCTGGATGCTGTACAGGCATGCAATAATGAGAGACATATCCCTATCCAGAAAAATCCCCAAAATGAGTGGGAGGGAAAAAATGCCAGACATAACAATGTTGGAAAGAAGAACAGAAGAATGATGGCATTAGGTAAGTCTAGAATTGTTGGGTCCAAACTCAATTGCTGTGGTGGGCAACTAATCGCATCTTCACATCGCCTCAAATAATGCAATCAATTTCCTTCAAGTACTCCACCCCATTTTCCTTCTCCGAAGCCCAGTTCAAGAAGTTTGTGGCATGGAAGTCTAGCAGTTCCACTGTGCTTATCTCATTTATCCCATTGGTTGCACCTGGAGTTTCATGTTCCATCAGACACTCTTCCTGTTACCCATTTTGGCATTTATGTTTGATTTTGGTGATTCCATTGGTGGTTGTGTTTCAAGACTTTCTCTCCCTGCACCAGTCTAATTTTATTGTCAAGGTTGCCTCCATCCAGTCTCAGCATGGACCCTTGCCAGCCAGCCCTGTTCTTCTGCCTCCTCCAAATTTAAAATCAGATCTGAATTTAATAAGAAATATATAGTGTTGTTTTATACATAGTACAGTAGAGTCTCGATTATCCAACCATCGGTTATCCAACATTCTGGATTATCCAATGTGGTGGCTGCTGTGATTTCTTTAAATTTGCTGTGATTTCTTTAAATTTTCTGTGATTTTAAAAAAAAAATTCAGAGGTCTGAACTGTTTATACTGTACATCACAATGTTGATCAGTGATTTTACATTTACTTTTACTGTTATTGCAATAAAACTTCAATACATTTGCAATTCATAGTGATTTCAAGGCTTTTCTTGGACCTTCTGGATTATCCAACATTTTTGGTTATCCAACTATCAGCCGGTCCAGTTTATGTCGGATAATTGGTGAACATGTCATCTTGTGAGATGTTAATATGATCAATACCTGAATTAAAAAAAAAACAGGCCAAAACTATCAAACTGGAATATTCTCTGTATAGAATTTCCAATGCAAGCATCCAGATTTTGGTTACTAATCAATAGGTTTGGTTACTAATCAATAAGTTTCTTGGGAAGCACTGCCAGATCAGGTAGGAGATGTAGGTCAAGAGAAGTCAATTACTGTAACTTGGTCTAGAAAAAAACCACTTGTTGCCAGAAGAGGGGTAGGTAGTTTTTCTAGATTATGTAATCCAACTGTTCATAGTAAGGTAATATAGTCCATTTTTTTCTTATGTGTGATTTATAGCAGACAAAAAAACAAAAACAAAAAAACAAAACTACAGAAGCAATTATTAGAGCAAATCCTAAACATATCAGAGATGTATTTTGTTTTGTATTAGTTTGTTTTTAAGAATAACTCTGCTAAGGTATGGTAAACTATATTTAACAATGCCAGCAATTCCAGGCTTAAAAGAACTGGATGGATAGGGTGGTGTTCCATTCTTTATAAGCTCCCAGAAAAGGTTTCATTAATGTAGGTGTTGGAAACAGGTTTGTTAAGGTGTTGAAAATGGGATGGGGTTAAGACAGCTCAGGTTTTGTGACACTGGCAGCCTGTAATGATGAAGATGCTTATGGCCCATTTTTTTTCTCTATAGGAAGTCATGGGGTGTAGCCTTGGGTGGCATGTAGGCCCCACATCAGCCCCTGAGGCAAGCTTTGAACATAGTGGATGGCACTAATAGCAGTGCCAAACACCCTTTGTATCATCTAAATAACAAAGAAAAAGCATGCCTCTTCAGAATTCAAATGAGAGGGATGCTGTATCATGCTGGATGGATACAGATGCTATATATTACAACAGAACCTGAGTGTTATTTTTATGGGCACTTAAAATGGACTTGGATATTTTACTCTCCTCTTTCCTGCTCATTTTTCTGGGCAGAACCATGAAATTCTGTTTGCTCCTTTCTAGACTGCCAGATGTAAAGGTCTTCAATAGTGCTACTCTTATCTACTTAGAAGTAAGTCTCAGTAAATCCTAGTGGCTTATTCCCAGGTGATTGGGTTCAGGAGAGCAATTCAGCATCTTGTTTCCCACAGTGGTCAAGCAGATGCCCTGGGAAGCCCACAACAAGCTTCCCCAGTAGTTCTGCAGCAACTGGTATTCAGACATATAGTCTCAACTTCTGGACCATTGGTATCATCATCTGCTATGAATGTCTTGAATCAGGGTTGTGTATAACTTGGACAAAGCCCAACACACATATACAGTTGGCCCTTGGAACTTGCGGGGCATCCGTTCCGGACCCCCACCCCTCGCAAGTTCCAAATATCTCACATATTCAAGCCCCATAGGCTTGAATGGGATGTACACCCCATTGCTGTTAATGGCTGTTGCCCCTCCGCCAATTTCCAAGTCTGCAGGTCTCAAGTCCGCAGACTTGGAGGGGCGACTGTATAGAGGAAGCAAAGTAGGAAACAGAGGAAGGTGCCTTACATCACATCAGTTCATATAGCTCACTATTACCTGCAATACTGACTAGCAGCAGCTCTTCAGGGTTTCTTCCCCTAAAGTATCTAGAGATGCCAGGGACTAAACCAAGAACCTTCTGTTCACAATGCATGTGCGGTACCACTCAGCAACTACTCTTCCATATAAGTCATTTATTGTGGAAGACCCAAGTTTTGTTCACTCATTTTTTTACAGGGCATCTAAACAAGGTCATCATCAAACTATTATTCCCCTGTGTTTTCCTTGAGCCTCTCACCTCTTTATTTCAGATCCCAGAAAACTGAACTTTTAAAACAGAATAGTATCGTCGTCTCCACAAGTGTGTATTGACTTTATTAATTACTTCTGCTTCTTTTCTTTTCTTTTCTTTTCTTTTCTTTTCTTTAAAAAGAGGCTTGTTTTTTATGTGTGCAGTTATGTAATGAGTGGGTGAACTTGTTACCATGAATCTGTTCTTTGTACACTTATTACTACACAATTGCAGACTTGGAATACAATTCCTGGAGTTGGAGCAGGGATGTAGAAATCTGTAAAACTCACACTCCTCTGAGTTTTCTCATCTCTGCTTCAAACCATGTTTCAACTCATGATCTATATTGGATTGTGAGCTTTTCTTCTGCATGGAAATGCATGTGCCTTCCAAAAGATGCACTTTTGCTTCTATTGACTACAGCATGTCTGTGCACATTTTTCCCCCAGATACATGCATTTTTTCGAGCATGTTTTTCAACTGTATACAATTTTCAAACATATTTGGTTGCTAAGCAAATATTATTGGCAGCTGGTAAGTATGCAAATTTCTGATTGCAGTTTGCCTGCAGGGCTGCATTTGTGTCTAGCAAGGATGTGAATTGGGGAAGCTTGGATGAATTTGTGAACCTAGTTAATCCCCACCTGTCCTAAATTGAAGAGGGATGAATGGGTGTAGAATTTAGTGGGTAGATGTTATAACTCTTCTATCCAGATAGTCAGTATTAATATGCAGGCTGGCCAACCTAAAGGTTTCACATTGTAGGACAGTGTCATGGCATGCCCTATTCCATTTCTGAAGGACAACCTCAGATTTGAAAGATACCTCAATATATGACAGGCAGTGGCAAAGTCACAGCCTTAGATCCCAGGGAATCGTTTCAAGCCCCTGATCTCAGAACCAGTGACACAACCAACCAACAGAAAGAGCCCATGGCTTAAGGAAGAGGCAGCTCTTCCAAACATAGAATGGGTATTGACAGAACCTCCTCCCCATCCTGGGAGCTACCTATTTCATAAGTCCCATTGCACAGATGATGGTAGAAATGTTGGTTCTTCTGGTTTTTCCTGCCCTTTGGGTTGGAATGTTTGACATGAAGCCAGGGCGCTCATGCTATGCTTAATTACAGCCTGTCTTAGTCACTGATCTTGGATCCTCTTTTGCACCTCATCCTGATACCTGCTGGTTTCAACCAACCTAAGAAAGAGGACTTTATGTACTGACATAATTTGACAGAGGAGCAAACACGAGGCCTGTCAGTCCTGATGAGATCTGATGAAAGCCCATCAACTCAGCCATGTGTTTTTGACCAGGGAGATGTTTGCAAAGTAGTTTTGGAATCAAGGATTTATATTTAGGAGGCGATACATGAGGAAGCAGACTCTTCCTTCCAAGCTACAACAGCTAGAATTGTTTACTGAGAACGATGTGTTCACGGCATACACCAGAAATATGGGGTACAGAAATGTGCCAGCTTGTTTGTAAATAATTTTACACTCCCACACATAATTTACACAAGAGACTTGCCCAATGATTTTTGAGTTTCTTGTGCTCTTTCTTTGCTGAGAGTTGCTGACATTGTCTATGAGGATCCATGTCTAATGTCATAAAAAGATGCTCAGCATAGTCTGTTTTATGTTTTAAATGAAAGGGAAGTACCAGATACGATGCACACATAAGACAGGAGATGCACATTTGGGAAAATTGTGCATAATAACAAATATGTGTTTCTATGTGAGAGTGGAAAATTACAAATATTCCTATTTAGCCACTCAGAAAAATGAACAAGGCCTGGTAAAATCACATTAAGAACTAACTTGAGACATAGATAGTATTGTATCCATTAGACTGAACCACAGTAAACCCATGGAATCATCTGTTCCAGGGTGGATTAATATATAGGTAAATCCCATTCATTCATTGAGTCTACTCCAGCTGGGAAGAGAATCTAGAGGATTCATATATTTAATTATCCACACTTTGCAGTTTTTGTGGTAAAAAGAACATTGAAACAAAGAAATTTCACACATTTTGAAATCACAACTAAATTTATTGCCAACATAGTCTGCTTTTGCTTGTAAGGTTGCTTTTTTTCCACCTTGGGAAAAGTCATCTTTATGTAAGAATGAAAGACCTTTTACTTGATGACTGTTGTTTTCTGTGAATATTATTCAGAGGTTGCATCAGCACTGCAGAATTAATGCAATTTAACACCACTTTAACTGCCGTGGTGCAATGCTATGCAATTCTGTGATTTGTAATTTTGTAAGATATTTAGCCTTCTCCGTCAGAGAGCTCTGGTGCTACAACAAACTACAAATCCCAAGATTCCATAGGACGAAACCATAACAATTAAAGCAGTGTCAAGCTGTATTAATTCTGCTGTGAGTCAGCAGTCTGAGAGTTTCTACCTCGTTTTAGCTAATGTGTATCTCTGCTAAGACAGGGTTTAGTAGAGAACAATAATAAAATAACAGATTGGCCAGGAATGAGTGATTGAGGAGGTGTGTCTTATGGCCTAAATCTTGTGAGTAGTCTCAGCCAGAGTAAGCTCCCTGAATCAATGGGATTTGCATTAAGCATTAATTCACCATTCAACAACTTATTCAGTGCTACTCTACTTGAGATCATCTAGGTCTAGTAGTCATTGAAGTAATGAAAGAAGAGAAAAACTGTTATGTCAGGTGAAAGAGAATTCTAGTGCCAGGAAGCTTGCATGGAAAAATGTACAAAGGTGGAGAAAAGAGATGCCAATTTTTGGTTTAACTGTAGATTGGTATTAGACTAGTGTACAATCCAGGAAAGTACCCAGAGAAAGAAGAGGGATGAAAA
This sequence comes from Urosaurus nigricauda, assembly GCA_034509955.1. Lineage (NCBI taxonomy): Eukaryota > Metazoa > Chordata > Lepidosauria > Squamata > Phrynosomatidae > Urosaurus > Urosaurus nigricauda. Next base: position 164,074,713 of record JAOEGL010000002.1, read on the forward strand.
GAAAGATACCGAAGAATGAAATGGAGGGGGTAGGTATATTAACTTTTACACATAATGACACATTACGTTTCTCTTACTTCTATTTTTTCTTTCCTGTTTGGCTAATTTTTGCCCATTGGCTTTTGAGTTGATTGACCTCATCCACAAATCCAGCCAACAAACTCACAGGATGTTAACATGTGTAATTTTCTAGCCCAAGTCTAAAATTAGACGGTTTGTTTGGTCTTTTAGAATAGAACTGAGTTCCTCATGCAGGTAACATAATATCAAGAATGCATTTACTTGCAAACTGATATTGTGCATTGTTATCCATAGGAACAGTTCACAGGAGCTAGTGAAATATAAGACCCAGCACTAGTACAAGGGGACAGCTTTCTGGTCATTGCTTTGCTTGTGGTACCCCACATCCAAACAATGCAGCCATGTCCATATAGGGATGGGGATAATGTTGGTTGATCTACATTTTAAAACAAGTGCATCTAATTTTCACTTCCCAGAATAATATGCAAATTAAAATACTGTAATCCTTTAGACTGTGGCATGGAATTTTCTCTGAATTTTGCAATGCACTTCTCAGCCAAAAAACTGGACACAGAATTACAAACTTTCACAAGGTTTTGTTTTAAACTAATATATAAATAGGATACAACAGACTTATAATGGACACTAAATGAAAACCAAACAGTTCAACCATGGCTGCAAATCCTTTTGCTGTTCAACAATGCATGAAGATTTTATTTTATTTTATTTTTAATTTTTTGCAGAGTAAGAGGGAGGTTGATTTGGATGCTGGAGAAGGACATTTTCTTATTTTTATTTTATTGTATTTTAAAATCTCTTAGAAAGTCTACATCTAGAAAAATCTCCTCCTCACAACAGAGTGCAGTTCTGATAGATAAGGTATGTAAAGTATACATTAAAGCCTTAAATCTGTGATGGGAAAAATGCAGCCTACAGGCTGCATGTAACCCCCAAGGTTGGTTTTGTGGCCACTGAGTTGGAAGGGATTTATAAAAATGCCCAACAACCCTGCAAAAGTCCCAGAAGAAGAGAAAGTAGGAGAAAAAGGAGAAGAGACCTACTTGTTCCGAACAGTATCCATGGCATCCAACACTTCGTCAAGTTCTGCATCGAGCTGTTCCTTCTCATTATCTATAGAGCGGATCTCGAGCCTCAGTCTGTTCATGTACTTGTCATAGAGGAGTTTGATGTCCAAGTCGGAAAGAGAGTTGTCCTGTTCTTTCAGAAAGTTCCACCTGGTGATCAAGACTTGATTGTGTTGCTCTAGACTCTGGACCTGTGGGTTGTTAATAAGCAAACAAAATTGGAGATGACTGCAATGAACCTTTTGCCAATCCATCTACCCCTCCATCCTTCAGAAAACATGCAGGGAAAGCTGTGTTGGCCATTTAGTAAACTGAAACAAAAATTCACCAAACATACCTGATACCTTTATTGGCCAACCAAAATGCACAATATACTTGTTGCAAGCTTTCGAAGCTCCACTGGCTTCTTCATCAGGCAAGATGTTACACACCAAACAGGAGAAAAATTAGAGATGTTAGTAAGATACATGTATTTTGATGTTTCTGTCCTTAGTTAAGATGGTATGGGGAGGGTATCTTTAGCAGGCTGGCCCCTTCTCCTCTGGCCATGTGGGACCTGGGCAAAGTCCAGGAAATTTAAAGTCCATGTGCATATCAACAAGGACTCCTCTTTTGCAATCCAAATGTCTCCATTCCTGCTAATATTTTTCTACTGTTGGTATGTAACATCTTCCTTGATGAAGAAGACAATGGAGCTTTGAAAGCTTGCAGCAAGTATATTGTGCATTTTGGTTGGCCAATAAAGGTATCACAGTTTGGAGGATTTTTGAATCCTCCATGCTTGTTGTTGTTGTTGTCACTGTGTGCCTTCAACTTGATTCTGACATGGTGACCCTAAGGTGAACCTAAATGGGTTTTTTGCTGCAAGATTTGTTCAGAGAAGGTTTGCCATTGCCTCCCTCTAAGGCTGAGAGAATGTGGCTTGTCCAAGGCTACCAAGTGGTTTTCCAGTGATTTGAATCTTGGTCTCCCAGTGTTCTAGTCCAACACGCAAACATCATATTGGCTCTGCTACTCCATGTAGGAAGTGCTATACCCAAAATATATCTGATGTGCCTAGCCAGAACACAACACATACATTACACCTAATGTATCTCTAGAATTTTTTTTTGAAACATAGCTCAAATTGTTGCCTAAATTATGTTGTTGGAACATAAGGAAGCTGTCTTAAACTGGGTCTGACTACCCATTATTGTCAACTCTAATTGGCAGCATTCATGACTCCAGGCGTTCAGGCAGGGTTCCTTCCTAGATCTCCCTGGAGTTCTTTGGTATTTCATGGATGACTTCCCATCCAAGTACTAACAGAACTCAAAGTGGTGTAGTTTCTGAAATTAGATGAGACTGAGTATGTACTAGGTGCTGTGGTGGCATTAATATCACCAAACTTCTAAAATTAATGTCACACATGTCTACATGTGTGTGTGTGTAAAAGAGGGAGTGCATGGAGGAGGTGTTATTTTGAAAATGATAGATGCCATTTCACATTAAATTGCTTCCTACCTTCTGTGTAGTCAGTAACCTGAGGGCCTTTTCCTGTATACTATCTGCAGCATGGGGTGGGCAAAGCTTGGACTGCAGTTCCTATCAGCCCTACAGCCTGCATAGCCAGTGTTGAGGAATGCTGGGTATTGTAACTCCACAAGTGAGGGGATGTACTTTGTTCAGCCCTGACCTCTGGTATACAGAAAGTGCCAAATGCAAAGAGCAATACCAGCAGACATTTAGAAATGCTGAAAGGGGGCTCTTTAGATTACATCAATTGCTATTGCTTATGTTTGTTTGCTTCTCTGATTCTGAATTGACATTCCTAACTGAAAGCGTCCTTCCTTATATCAAGTTTAACCTGCATAAACATCAGCCTTAGAAAGAGATCACTATAATTAATTGTAAAATGTAGGGATGAAATACAGGGACTAACCCAAAGCCACCAGCTGAAAGCACCTCTAGTGCCAAAACTGATTATACTAATCTATTCTGATGGTCTTTGTGCCTAATGATGTTTGGTAAAGGAGATGCAAGGATCCAATACAGTGTAGTGGTCTGACTGTTGGACTAGGATTCTGGAGACCAGGGCCTGAATCCACACTCAGTCATAGAAACCCATTGGGTCACCTTGGGCAAGTTGCCGTTTCAGACTAAGAGGGAGGCAATATAAACCCTCCTCTGAACAATCTTGCCAAGAAAATCTTATGATAGGTTTGACCTAAGGTTGCCATATGGTGCAAATAAATGAAGGTGCTCAACAACAATATGGGAGATAAATGATTCATCAGCCCAACCAAAACACATTTCTGTGTATGTCAGCTCAGAAGTTCACTGAGTTCATAGTTCAGACATGAGGTGAAACTGTATGCATACTAATGTGCAAGGAATCCCACTATGGACAATTAAGCTTATTTAGGTTTAGGGTTGAGGGTGAATCAGCCAATTTATGGGCCATTTTACTTTCAAATGTGTTTACTTCTAATGCCAATCCACCCCATTGCTGCATTAATTGACTTAAAACAACAACAACAATGTTCATCTGTAAAAAGATTTGTCTATAAATTTTGATTTTTGAAAATACACTTTTTCTCAGAATATAAACTTGTAAATATATTCTTGCTCCACCAAACATGCATTTCAAAATGTACTTCAGGCCTTTCCTTGAGCTGAGAAGTACATTAAAATGTCTGGCAAGCCTGAAAAATAGTGGATAAATATACTCTGATCTGAATATGTGTGAGAGTCACAAATCAGCTCAGTCCAAATTAGAACTGGTTCTCTATTTTTTTCTCTCTGGGTGACGCACATGCCTGGAACTGATTTTGTGAACACTGTCATGATGCTTCTCCTCTAAGTTTCTTCACATTCCTTTTCAAAACACCATCATCATCACCTTCTCTGTGGAACATTTGGTGTAGCCACTCAGTCTTCCTTATTCTCTATCGAAACAAAGCCTCCCTTAGAGATAATTAAACAGGATGGCTGTCCTCCCTCTTTGTTGCCCAGCCACACCACACCTTTTGTGTTGATTCTCAGACTGCATGTTCCACAGGAGTGGCCTGTGCTTTCCTGACATATGAGATGAGAAGCATAATGCTGTCTGCTCACATCTGTTAGCAGTGGCACATCTCCTGGGGAAGATGGCACTCCTTGTATCCAAGGTGACAGGGGGCAAGATGTCAGCAGCAGTGCAAACATCTTCCACCTGTCCATTACCTAAGAAGGATGCCATGGCAGTTATCCTCCCTTTAAAAAGGATGTAGCATGACCCAGTTGTTACGCCTGGATCAGACATGTTGTTAGCACTACATAGGTAAACAATTATGTTATCTCAGGCTAACTGCTACATGTTGAGACTCCCTTATCCAGAATTATGAAATTGGAAACACTCCAAAAAACCAATACTTTTTTCATGGGTGGTTGATATAGTGACACCTTTGTTTTCTGAATGTTCAATATGCATAAGCTTTATTTCATAATATAATTATTAAAATATTGTATAAAATTACAATCCAGCTATGTGCATAAGGTGTACATGAAACATAAATGAATTTTGTGCTTAGTGTTTGGTCTCATCTCTAAGATATTGCATTATGTATATACATGCAGATCTTCCAATTTTTTTTAAAAAAAATCCCAAAATCCCAAACACTTCTGGTCTCAAGCATTTTGGATAAGGAAGACTCAACCATTACCATGATATACAAGTGTGCTGCTCAAAGTGGGGGGTCTGTTGACTGATGCCATTGGTTGCCAGTCCATAGTGAGCTCCCAGGAAATTACATCAATACAGTATTAATATGGCACAAATATAATACTGGTCCTTGGTACATTGATTAGAATGATCTCTCGACTACTACATAAGATAGCGTGCAAGCATTAAATACATATTTTCACAGAAGGGAAAAAACAACAACCCATAACCCATCCCTAATAGAGGAGGAATGGAATGGTGTTTTCACTACTTCATGGAAGCCCCACAGAGATAAATGAAACCATACACCCAAAAGAACAGCAAAATCAATCCACAGATGCTGGGAAGGAGGACTTGAATTAAATTGGTTTGGCCAGGACCATTGTGCTATGAAAACAAATAATAGGCTATTATCTGTGTCAATCAAGAAATTCCAGATTTGAAAACAAGGCAGAAAAGGGATGAGAGAGGCCAAAAAGAGGCAATAGTTCTAATTCTTATCAGGAGTTTTGAAATAGTATGCTTTTCTCAAGCACAGAATAATTAGGTTTGATTCCTATATAACATATAGTTACAGCCTGAGATCAATAGCTAGCAGTTCTAGTACTGTTGAGTCAAATCTGCAGATAAAGGGACAACTGATGGAAATCCCTAGCAGAAAAATCTGCAGAAGTTAAATGGTCCATGGAGTCCTCACAAAAAAGCAGTGGAGCTGAACCTTTTTCCTGTTGAGGTTCCTGCAGCTGCACTCCAATAACAGGCCAATGTGACAAGATGTGACTGCAGAAATAAGAACAACAACATTTCCATATAGGTACTATTCTTCCCCAAGTGTCTCTCTAGCAGCTTTGTAGTAGAGAGAGAGAGAGATGGAGAAGGAGAAGGAGAAGGAGAAGGAGAAGGAGAAGAAGAAGAAGAAGAAGAAGAAGAAGAAGAAGAAGAAGAGAGAAAATAGTATTAATACACCAGAACAGGGGCAAGAAAGGGTATGTGGCCTGGAGAAAGGCCATGGGGTGGAGATTTCTCTATCTGATCAGACACTGAGGAGCTTATCACACAACAAGGACTGGAAGTATAATCCAATGGCAATCTGAACGCAATCATGGGGTTTCACGTGATTGCGTGAAAGCTGATCACACACATTTTCAGGCAAAAGGAAGTCCGTCCGGATGCAATCATGGGGTTTCGTGTGATTGCGTGAGAAACTGGGAGGCAATTTTGGGCAGTTCTGAATGCAATGCAGTGTCAATACGCAATCACGTAAATTCGCTGAACTAGTGAATTTACTCAATTCCGAACTAGCCTCACTTCCATTTCTTTCAAAATTGAGAGAAATTCCTCCCGTGTGGTAAACTCCTGAGTCTCTTGGTTAGCATTCCCTTGCATTTTCATTCACCTCTTTCAGTGCACTGTTGCTAACCTCAGATTGATCTTAAAGGCAATAGCACAGTTTTAAAACCTTTATATATTTCCCCCAGTTTTTTTGGAACTCTAAATTATACCTTCAAAAGTACAACAGGTTTCTCCATGAGAACCATGTAATTAAAAGCAGTTAAATGTTTGTAAATGCAAACTAAAGTTTGAAGACAAGTGGGAAGTATCTTACCAAAGGGGGCAGTGCAAAAAATTTCTGAACATGCATACTTTCCCCAACATACATAGGAATTGTTCTGAGGAATGAAACACATTCTCTTTTAAGAGTTGTTTCAGAGCCATCTCATTATAGGATTAAAGAGAGTGGATAGGAAAAAGAAAGGATAGACCAAAGCTTGATTCAGGCAGTCCTTTGTGAGTGAGAACCCATCACCTGTGGCCTCTGGCCACACAAGGATTGTCAGCATTAGTGCATCCTGTGCTGAAACTGGAAAGTATGGTAATTGTGGTGAAAGCATGCCTAACTGTGCAGCTGAATACTACTGATGACTGTGGACAATCTGCAGTGAGTTTATAAATGGCTTCCATACGACAAAGAGTTGCCATAAATCTATCTTGGCATGTCATGGCAAATATGAAATTGCTTCCAATATGGTGGCTGGCTTAACCCAAAACATTGTCAGGAGGGAAGGAATGGACTCCCTTCTTGAATATTCCCTGAATTTTACTTTTTCAAACAAGAGAAATAAAAATAAAATAAAAAAGAAATTATTTGACTCATAAATGATCCATAGCCATGGACTCTCAACCATAAACCCAATAGTTGCTGAACTGGGGAATAAGACATGTGGACGAATATCACTTTATGAAAATCATAGGGAAGAGAGAGGCACCCACAATTCTACTTTCAGGCTCACCGAAAAGGACTACCCTCATCCCAACTCTCTGGACAAGAAGTTATGGTGTTTGCAGGTGTTGTCCAAGGTCCTGAACATTATCCCAAAAGTAGGTTCAGCACCTTGGATAGCTCCTTTAAAGTTCAAAGAAAAGTCAGAAGTGGATCTATGTTATCCTACTGACATCAGGACCACCAGCTGCCACTGCTTTGAAGGAAGAGACCCAGCTGCCTCTAACAGCCTTTTTTCCCCCACTGCAGTTTGGAGAATGGAGGAAACTGGAGTTTCTCCTGTTTTTTCTTTCCTTCTCTAAACCTCACTGAAACTCAAAGGAGAGCTCAAGTCTTACCCTCAGTGTTTGCTGAAGGGCTTGAGAGAGAGAAGAGATACCTGTCTCACTTGCACACCAGTTTTGATAAAGATCAGAAGCAGTGGGAGAAACTCTGCTGTTTTTCCCCATCTCCAGATCTCTCTGGAAAGGGCTTGGTAGAGAGAGATTAGTATTCTTTTTCACTTGCATAACATAAGAAATAGCTGGTTTTTCTCTTTCTGTATTAGTCAAGGTTCCCTTTACATGAGACAAAACTGTGCCTCTCCCTTCCTCATTCTTTGAGAGAGGGATAGAATGTCGGTCTTCTCACTTATTCTTCTTACTCATTTGTCATTTAATAGGCCACCTTTAAACATAAGGATAAAAGCCCTCTCTGTCCAGGTGCTTACAAGAAAACATCAACAACAGAAAGCCAAAGCCACTAATAAGTGTCAACCGTATAAGATCAGCCCCCACTCATAAGAACAGTAATAAAGGAAAAGTAATTCCATCCAGTAGCCCAGGGAAAAATCAGACAAGATTAAGTGTGTTTTGAGGGTTCTTCTAAAGACCTGTAAAGATGGGACCAGATGCATTCCAGTCAGTAAAACACTGCATAGGCATTGGGCCACTGCTGACAATCCCTCTGTCCAGTCCAAACCAATCTAATGGTTCTCAAGGGTTACAATGGAAGCAAAACCTGCATGTTTGGGGATATGAAGAAGCAGTGTGAGAAAACCACTTGTCACTGGATTTTTCCATATCACAGTGCAAATAGGAGAAACCCTGTTTCTCTTGAAAGGCCTCGGCCTATGATGGAGGAATAAGAAGATAGTGAAACAGATATATATAGGGGGGGGAGGGGGGGAGTACAGGTTGAGTCTCCATGTTCAAAATGTTTGGGACCAGAATTGTTTTGGATTTTTTTGAATTTTGAAATATTTGGATACACATAATGAGATATCTTGGAGAAATCTAAACCATGAAATTCATTGATGTTTTCTATAAGCATTGTACACATAGCCTAAAGGTAATTGTATACACAATATTTTTGATATTTATGTGCATGAAACAAAGTTTGTGTACACGGAAGCATCAGAAAGCAGAGGTGAAAATAGTTTTGCACTTTTTGAATATTTCTGATTTTAGAATTCCAGATAAGAGAAACTCAACCTGTGTGAGTGTGTGTGTGTGTGTGTGTGAGAGGGGGGAATCCCACTCCACTACTGCAATTTCACAGCCATGGTTTTAAATAACATCCTATTAACTTCTTACAGCTGTATCACCACATGTTGAGATGCTCATGGGAAAGGATTGTAAGGGTTACATGGAATTCATCTTATATTTGCGTCTTGGAGTCCATTGCAAAACATTCTGAATATGGGTTATCTGTGGCATAAAATGAGCAAACCTCAGGCTGAATTCAACATGTTAACAGTGGCTTTTCACCACAACTGAAGGTGCTTCCAGAGCAGAGATATAAATCTTTACTTATCTTGTTCTCACAGGCAAGAATGAAGAATTTCAAGCTTTCTCTTCACTGGGCAAGATTACAAGAGATTACAAGAGATTAAGGGAGATTTTGCTTGTGATTTTTTTGCATGTAATTTTATTTGCACAAAAACCTTATCTTTTTTTTTTCTTTTCACAAAAAGGGTGCTAGATGGAACTGTGCAAATACACACCTGGTCACTGCTATATCCTGAAGTTCCTGGCTCAGGGTTGAATCCAGGAACACATCCAAGCTTCAGACCTACGTCTTCGGCAGGCATGTTACCCCATTCAGCACAGCCTGAATTTCTCTTCCCTTAGCTGCTTTTTAACTGACCAGAAGCACCTCTGTCTTGTCTGGATTGAGCTTCAATTTGTTCACTTTCATCCTGTCCATTACTGATTACAAGCCCTGGTTTATGACTGAAACAGCTTTAATGGATAGTGTTGGGTATCATCTACATAATGATGGTGTTATGGTGGAAATTGATAAAGCCATTGATAACCTAATGAAGCCAATAATCTCTCCCATTAATGATCAATAGTTCAGCCATAGTAAGAAATAGAGCTAAAGGAAAAACTTGTCCTTTTGAATTCGGCTTGTAGCCCCCACCTCAGAAGGGAGGAGGGAAGAACTAAAGCGTGAAATCCTCTTCACTGAGAAGCCAGTGAGCCTCATTCAAGGCCACAGCAAAGCTGATAAGGTTTCTCTTCTGTAAGGCATTCCTTGATGTTACAAATTAGGTTAGCTGAGAGCCAGCCCAGAGATAATACATATATATATGGATGAATGCTAAACTACGCATGCTCAATGAATATTTTGTGGGTTAATAAAAACTGTTTACGCCATTTTTAGAGGCATTCGATCATGGGAAGCCCGTGATTGAACCTCTGCATGCAGATAAGACTGTTTGGAATTAATAAATCTGATTGGAAATTTTCACAAATGCCTGATTTGCATAATTGGCTGTGAATGGGTTAATTGACCCTTTGTTTACCTTAACATTTGGCGCCCAACGTGGGGCCTTAAGAGGTCAACACCTCTGCCCCTGACCCCGGCTTTGTGAAGAGATCCAAGACAGGCCCATCACTTTGAAATGTGCGGGACTCTGGCGTTATCTATCTTATCAGGAATGTGGCCACCCCAGACTTTTTCTGGTGCCTGTTGGGCTGGAGACCGCTGGAGAAGCCCGCATATTAGCAAAGTGACCTTTGAGGGATTCAGTTCCAAACAGCCTTAGAATCCAGCGCTGGAGAAAGGGGGGGAAAAAGAAAAAGAAAAAAGCAAGGAAAAGAAAAAAGCACGTGCTGGTGAGTAGGAGGAAAAAGGGTTCTTTCTTCTGATTTCTGATTCTGTATCTTTTAAAAAAAAAAATAGGTTCCAGCCCGGTTCAAACGAACCAAAGAGGGGGGCTGATCACCTCCCTGATAAGGCTTTTTGATAAGCCTGATAAGGTTTTTTGATAAGGTTCTTTTCTGCCTTTTTCTATGGGGAGGCATATTGGTTGGGGGGTTTCTTGTCGTGTTCCCCCTTCTCCTTGATTCAAGGATTGGCTCCCCCAATTCCCATAGCCAATCTGATATCCCCTGTCGATCCCTCTTTGTCTGTTTTCTATCCTTGTTAGCATTTAGGATAGGCAGGTAGGAAAGAGGGATGGGGTGGGAGGTCCTCTCTCTCTTTTTACCCTTTTTTGAATCTAAGGGTGCAACGCCATGGAAATCTGTAGAAGCCAGAAGAAAATGGTGACGGTGCACGAAACCCTTCCCTTTGGCAGAGAGCCAAGAAGTCTGAAACAGGACTTTTGAAGATGGCTCAACTCTAGTTCCCCGCTACCTCCCACCTCAGGAATGCAATGATAAGCTTGAAGAGAATGGATTTTAAGTAAGCCACGCTTCCAAAAAGAAGCCCAAAAGCTAAGGAAAAAGAAAAAAAAAAGAAAAAAAAAGAAATAAAAAGAAATAAAAAGGGAACATTAATATTTGGAGTGAATGTACACAGCACATGACCTGCTGAGAGGATAGAACAATGAACAAGGAAACTTTAGCCAGCTGAGGCCCTCTACTATCTTGCATGGCTCAGCTTTGAAGCCAAGGAAGGCCCAGACTTGATACATTGCAACTGATTATTACCACTGAACATGTGCGGATGCAAACCAATCTAAAAGCAATCCTGAAAGCAAAAAGAATAATAATAATAATAGAAAGACTGAAAGAAAAAGTGGGCAGCATAAGCTTCCTAGACTGAAGTCCACTTCCTCAGATGCATTTGGATATGAAGATGGAGATAATAATAATAATAATAATAATAATAATAATATAATGATAAATAATAATAATAACTGGGCATACATGTTACCTGGTCAGATATGTCCAGATGCCCTGCAGGAGACCAAGATGGTTTCACTCAGGAAATAAAGAAGGGATAGAGACACCAAATAAACCTGGAAAAGGCCCGAGATGTGAACCCTGAAGACCCAAGACAGATGTTTCCCAAAATGCCCTTGATGTTAAAGGAACCACAAAAGACAGAAGGCTTTAGAAGAGAATGTTTTCAGTCCAGTTGAGGGCCCTGACAAGTGGATACACAAGGAGAGAGATGAAGCAAGTGAGAATGAAGGACATAAAGCAAGTTTTACTGGCTGCAGTAGTAGGGAAACGTGGCCAGAGAAAGGTGTTATGGGAAGAAGAAATAGATGTGGATATAGATGGAGAAGTTGGAAGAGAACTAGAACTCCCAGGCTCCACCTTGCCAGCACAGCCTGCAGGAGAGATGTTAATGAAGCAGGAGAGATGTTAATGAAGGAAATGCTATACAGAGGACTGAAGATGTGGATGGCAGAGACAAAGAGATAGTTAACCCCAGTCGCCTATGCTATTGAAGGAAAAAAGGTGCATTTTGAATTCAGCTTCAGAAAGGAGGGGCCGCAGCCCACCATTTCAGATGGGAGGGGGAGTGCTTCCCTCCAGTAAAACAAAGAGAAACATTTCACTCCAGTGGGCCCCTTTTCTCAAGGACATTTCTAGCCAGCCGCTTCTTGATAAAAAAAAAAACATACAGTGTTCCCAGGCTGAAACTGCAAATTGGTAACTGTAAAATACAGTTCAAACAGGACATGAGTTCATTTTAATTCCAATTTGCCTATGTTATTGAGTAAAAAAAGACTCATTTTGCAAGGTGCAAGCACTCCTGCCCTTTCACCCTGAAGGCTTTAGGAACTGCAGGTGGACAAACTTATCCATCACTTGCCCCTTGAGAGATGCGAGAGTCATACCCCTCACCCATGACTGCATGGCAAACTGAAGCCCAGCACAGATACTTATCCTTGCTTTCACCTGAGACAACCCTTATAATGGAAGGAGAAGATAGTTCTCATAAGCATGCTTGCCTCGGGGACTGAGGGGTTCCCCCACTCTGTTTGAGGCAAGAACTAACCCAAAGATTTGCAATGGTTCCAAGAAGAAATACAATTTGTGTTACAGTATGTGAATAATCTACTTTAGTTATGCAAAACAAGAAATAAATGCCTAAGTGATGCCAGTGAACTGTTCAGTTAGCCTGAGACTGGATAGGCCAGCAAGGCTAAAAGCCAGAGATGTCAGCAAATAAGCAATCAGGATTAGTTATCTCCAAAGACATCAACATCTTAGAAAGCAAGCAGGACTCAAGCTAATTGCAGCTAACCCCTGTCTTAACCAAAGAGAAATTGTGAGTGTACTTGGGAATAGCTGGATACAGCAGGAATGAGGTCCCAGACTTTGTTTCCATAGTCAAACCCTTATATGATATGCTAAAAAAGAAAAGGAAAAGACCAGAGCCTACCCCATTTGAATGGACTGGTGAAGATAGGGCAACCCTAAGACAACTGGAAAGAGCCTTTAGCAGCTTGCCAGCCCAGGGACTACCAGATGTGAGCAAACCCTTCCAAACAGTAGTGGGCGTGCTCACCCAGAAGCTTGGAACATGAAATTGTCCAGCAAGAGTACAGACCTAGCCTGGTTGTCTCATATGCATTGCTGCTACATCCTTCCTATTAGAGGAAGCAATCAAATTCACCTATGGACAAGATTAGAGACCCAAGGAGCTGTATGAAAACCTTAATGTGATTACCTTAAATCGAGTCCCTGTTGGTCCAGCACCTGAGTGTGAAAAGAGTATAATCCAAGAGAATCCACAAGCTGGATGTGCTGTGGGTTCAGGAAGATGAGGTCATCAGAGCTGGTTCCCTTCCAGGAAGGACTTCAATTCAAAACCATTGAGCTAATTGCCTTAATGAAAGCATTGCAGTAAGATCTATACTGATTCCAAGTAGGCCTTCTTGATATGGGCCATCTACAAAGAAAAGGATTTTCTAGAACTTCAATATGTAAAGTGATCCTGGATGCTAGTACTTTTTGAAAAGAAATTGACTTAAATCAGAGACTTGAGATGAGAAATTTGGAAATGCCTATGTGTGCTTGCTCCGAGGACTGTGTTTCAAATTTATAAAAGGGAGCAAAGCGAAGATAAGAAGGAAACAAAAAGAGAAGAAGAACATATATGTTAACTAAAAGAAAGAGAGATAAAAGCCTGGAATATTTAAAGGGCAGAGAATTAAGGAATGGGTGTTAGAGTGATTCAGTATCACCCAAATAGACTGTGCAATATGTGGAAAAACATGATGAAGGAAAAAACAGAATCACAGCTTGTGTGAGACAATAACAACAGCAACAAGTGCAAAGATATGCAGATAATGACATCAACTTAACTGCTGAAGTAAATGAAAATAAGAACAGAGAACTGCAGTGACTAGTGAACATCAGATACTAATAGCCCTCATCAGAGCATTAAAATGGGCTACAAAAAAAAGAGAAGTGACACATGAAGCAAAGGTCAAACTTTTACTTAAAGCAAGTGGAAACTGGCAAAGGCAACAGACTATTTCAAGTAATCCAAGTAGATTTTATCCACGTGCCACCTGTTGATGGCTAAAAGACTGTTTTAGTAGCGTACCCTTTTCAGATGAGTGGAAGCATGGCCAGAGAAAACTGAAGGTTCCAGAGAAGTAGTCAAGCATCCCTTGGAGACATCATAATGGAGCAGAGAACAGAATTGGGGAATTTCAGCACAGAATAAGTAAAGAGATAGTAGAGGAACACCTTGTTAATCTAAATGAATTTAAGTCTCCGGGACCAGATGAACTCCATCCAAGGGTATTAAAAGAACTGGCAAAAGTAATATCAGAGCCATTGGCAATCATATTTGAAAACTCCTGGAGAACAGGAGAGATCCCAGCAGACTGGCGAAGGGCAAACGTTGTCCCCATCTTCAAAAAGGGGAAAAAAGAGGATCCCAACAATTATCGTCCAGTTAGTCTGACATCAGTTCTAGGAAAGATTCTGGAGCAGATCATTAAACAGAGAGTCTGTGAACATCTAGATGGTAATGCCATAATCACAAAAACTCAGCACGGGTTTCAGAGAAACAAGTCATGCCAGACAAATCTAATCTCTTTCTTTGATAAAATTACCAGCTTGGTAGATGAAGGGAATGCTGTGGATATAGTATATCTTGATTTCAGTAAGGCCTTTGACAAGGTTCCCCATGACATTCTTGCAAACAAGCTTGTAAAATGTGGGCTAGACAAAGGAACTGTTAAATGGATCTGTAATTGGTTGAATGGCCGAACCCAAAGGGTGCTCAACAATGGCTCCTTTTCATCCTGGAGAGAAGTGACCAGTGGGGTCCCACAGGGCTCTGTCCTCGGTCCAGTGCTATTCAACATCTTTATCAATGACCTGGATGACAGAATTGGGAGCATACTTATCAAATTTGCAGATGACACCAAATTAGGGGGAATAGCTAATACCCCAGAGGACAGGATCAAGATTCAAAATGACCTGAATAGACTAGAAAGCTGGGCCAAAGCTAACAAAATGAAATTCAATACAGAGAAATGTAAGGTATTGCACTTAGGGCGGAAAAATGAAATGCACAGATATAAAATGGGGGACACCTGGCTGAACGAGACCACATGTGAAAGGGATCTAGGAGTCCAAGTAGACCACAAGTTGAACATGAGTCAACAGTGTGATGCGGCAGCTAAAAAGGCCAATGCTATTTTGGGCTGCATTAATAGAAGTATAGTGTCTAGATCAAGAGAAGTAATAGTGCCACTGTATTCTGCTTTGGTCAGGCCCCACCTAGAATATTGTGTCCAGTTCTGGGCGCCACAATTCAGAAAGGACATTGAGAAACTGGAGTGTGTCCAAAGGAGGGCGACAAAAATGGTGAAGGGTCTGGAAACCAAGCCCTATGAGGAACGACTTAGGGAGCTGGGGATGTTTAGCCTGGAGAAAAGAAGGTTAAGAGGTGATATGATAGCCCTGTTTAAATATTTGAAAGGATGTCATATTGAGGAGGGAGCAAGCTTGTTTTCTGCTGCTCCAGAGAACAGGACCCGGAACAATGGATGCAAGATACAGGAAAAGAGATTCCACCTGAACATTAGGAAGAACTTCCTGACAGTAAGGGCTGTTCGACAGTGGAACGCACTTCCTCGGAAGGTGATAGAGTCTCCTTCCTTGGAGGTCTTTAAACAGAGGCTGGATGGCCATCTGTCAGGGGTGCTTTGATTTGGATTTCCTGCATAGCAGGGGGTTGGACTGGATGGCCCTAGTGGTCTCTTCCAACTCTATGATTCTATGATTCTATGATTCTATGATTCTATCTCCACATATGGATTACCCCAGCAGACTAATAGTAGCCACAGTGCCTCATTCCAAATTCACAGAGAGATGGGGTGCAGCATTCAAGTTTAACTAAAAACCCCATTGGACCTAGAGAGACATTTCTGAAGCCAAGAGTCCAACTCCTTGTGAAAAAAATCCTTGCTGTTTTGCCTGCCATGGTAGAGACTCTGATATGAAAGAAGCAAACAACTTGACCAAATAATACCTGCTCAAGAGTTCAGCCCTGAAGACATAGTTTGGATTAAAATCTACAAAGAAGACATGGAAAAAGACTCTTTGCTGTTTTGTTGACTATTCCCACTTCCTTGAAAGTTAATGGGAATCCTGTTTGCACCCATTGAAACAACTAACTGCAGAGCTGATTCCAGTGACCTGATCTGTTACCAACCAGAGAGTTCCAGATGACCCTGAGTTGAAGGTTCGAGGACACGACGGGAGAAGCCTAACTTGGCACCAGGGAAAACCGAGTTAGCGAAGTTCTGGAGGGTGCTGCAACCACTCCCTACCTGGAGAGAGGAGTGGTCACCACCTGAAGATTCACCTACTTTAGCCAGAAGGCTTTGTTTTAAACTGTTTCATTTGGTCATAATATTGTTGTTGATTATAGTTATTATGTGGGTTTTACTTTTGGTTCACTATCTGAGATGGGAAAAGGTGATCCATGCCAAGATTGCATCAAACAATGAGAACAGGAAACAAATTTGGGCAAACATGGGTTTATCAGAGTAAACACTCATGCACTAGTATACAATTGGCCTTTCACAACATCACATAACTCAACATGTTAAGAATTAGAGAGAAAACACTTGCTATGGTCCTGCAGGAAAACCAGTTCAAGGTATTTGCAGGCACATATGTTCATGGCAATGGAATCTCATTGTCAAGAGTTAAGGTGGGGTTCCCCATGCCAGAACAACCATTGAAGCACTGAGCATTTGCAAAATGGCTAAACTGAGGAACTTTGGAGTGGCAAAGAGCCTACTCACTTAAAAACAAATACACATGCTATGGGACACCCAGAAGGCTCAATACTGATTGTGTCAGTCCACAGAATTCACATTGTTAGAACTTGGGAGCTAAGTTACACAGAGTTCCAATACACACAGATAGTGAGACCAAACAGTGAAGTGTGAAATGGGAATTGATGGTAAGATCTTGTTAAGTGACTGTTTGGGATTATTCTGTCTCAGAAGTACCAGATACACCTTCTTCTCTGAGTTTTGGAAAAAGAAGAAAACCTTTCCAGATTCCTGATGTTGGTAAGAAATTGTGTTTCACTTTTGCAGAGAAGTGACAGTGGAAGAAGGAGCTGCAAGTCCACACAGCCAGTGGATGCCAAGAGACCTGTTGGGTTTTACAATATTCATTAATCTTTTGTGACCAAGTCCCTAAGAGGAAGAGGAAAATGGACTTAGCCAATGGAATGTGCTGAAATTGTGTTGAAATTCTTATTCCCAGCTGTCAAAAGACTTATTCATGGTTCAATTGGGTTTGGGGGGACAAAAAAAAAATGAAATGATGAAAAGAATTAATGGCTGTTATTGATACATAAACTGTTTGCATCATAATGTATGTCACCTATGGCAATCAATGGCTTTATTGGAATAAATGCAGACAAATCAAAGACTTGATTTGTCAGCAGAAGAAAAGGGAGGAATGTTATGGTGGAAATTGATAAAGCCATTGATAACCTAATGAAGCCAATAATCTCTCCCATTAATGATCAATAGTTCAGCCATAGTAAGAAATAGAGCTAAAGGAAAAACTTGTCCTTTTGAATTCGGCTTGTAGCCCCCACCTCAGAAGGGAGGAGGGAAGAACTAAAGCGTGAAATCCTCTTCACTGAGAAGCCAGTGAGCCTCATTCAAGGCCACAGCAAAGCTGATAAGGTTTCTCTTCTGTAAGGCATTCCTTGATGTTACAAATTAGGTTAGCTGAGAGCCAGCCCAGAGATAATACATATATATATGGATGAATGCTAAACTACGCATGCTCAATGAATATTTTGTGGGTTAATAAAAACTGTTTACGCCATTTTTAGAGGCATTCGATCATGGGAAGCCCGTGATTGAACCTCTGCATGCAGATAAGACTGTTTGGAATTAATAAATCTGATTGGAAATTTTCACAAATGCCTGATTTGCATAATTGGCTGTGAATGGGTTAATTGACCCTTTGTTTACCTTAACAATGGCACCCCCACCTCAAAATCTGGATGCTTCCCACCTTTCTCCCAATATAGGACTCAAGATAGCTTACAGTATAATTTAAAACAAAGTATTTCTAAAACAATATAATACAAAAGCTAACAACATTACACCAACAATACAGTTCAAACATTGAAAACAGTAAAAATGAGAACCCAGCATACCCCATTAAAACATCCTTCTGTAAAGGTGGGACCATTTAAAAAGTGTTTAAATGAAAAGTCTTTTCTGCCAGAAAGCAGGGAGGGAGCCAATCACGTTTCCTAGGGGAGTGAATTCTAAAAGCTGTGAGCAGTCACCAAGAATGCCCTTTCCTATGTCCTCACCAAATATGCTTCTGAATGATGATGGAACTGGAAAAGTCCTCCCCTGAAAATTTTAGGCCTTGGGTAGGCTTGCATTGGGAGATATGGTCTTTCAAATTATCACAGAATCTTAGAATTGGAAGGGATAACAAGGGCCATGTAGGTATATACAACTAAACCACTCCTGAAAGATGCCTATCCAACCTATGTTTAAACATCTCCAATCCACCACCCTTGAGGTAATCTGTTCCGCTGTGGAACAGCTCTTACAGTAAAGAAGCTTTTCCTTATGTGTCACTGGAACCTCTTCTTATAATTTGAATCAACTCTTTTATCTGAACAATAACAAGGTATCATATTATGTAAGCAGATTCATTGGCAATACTCCCATTGATTCCAACTGAAAAACTGTGGTACATGCTTAACAAAATTCCAGAGAAAAGAAACCAGCATTTCCATAAATCTCAATGCAAACCTCATAGGTAAGTTTTCATTAAGATTCTCTCCATTCCTCAAACATAGTCTGTCAGCTTTGATTATTGGCTTCAACCTACACTGTTGTGATAACATGCCTGCTAACCTATGTTTAGTCATTATCTTTCTAAAGATCATCTGCTGCTCTTTATCCAAAGATTGCAAATGATAGACAATTCACCCCCTCTTTTGGCAACCTCTTCCTAAATTTAATTACTACCATCAGTTCTTGCTTCCAATGTTTGTTTAGAATTACCTATGAATAACCAAGGAAAGATTTTTGATAGGTTCCTTCCTGTTAATCCTATTATATAGCACCTAGAGCAAGATTATTATCCTATTGGGCAAGGCCTTGTACAAGCATGGAAAGAACACAAGCTGAAAAACATCTCCCGTTAAAGAGACACACGCAGACTTGGAGGGACTGGAGGCAACTCCAAATCAAAACACATACAACAAAAGAAAGAAACAGGAGTGTCCCCAAACTTCCATTTACAGTGTTAATTCAACTTGACTTCATTGTAGCTAATGAAACTATGTGTGTATGCGATGTAAGATAGTGTGAAGTGTTCAAACGTCCTAGCCAAAGACTCCTCTTTTTTGATATACAATATTTGTTATTATTTAACCATTCATTCATTTTACAACCATCTCTTCTTACAGCATTGCCATCACCATCACCATACTTCCACTCCCGATCACCATCACCAATAGTAAATCCTAACTTACCAAAGACCAATAATCTTAATAATAAGTGTTCTAATTTATAAAATACATACTTCTCCTTGAGCCTACACCTTTATCTTAAACCACTACCTCATCCTATAGTACTCCTAACTCCATCTATAATAATAATAATAATAATAATAATAATAAATAATAGTAATAATAATAATAATAATAATAATAATTATAGCCTGTTCCTCTGTCTAAGCAATCAGAGCAGGTTACAGCAAGTTAAAAAGTCACAAGCTAAAACAATACCAATAGCCCACTAACTAACCTCCCACCTCTTAAAATTAAATTAAACTAACAACAAATTAAAACCAAGCAGACAATTAAAACATAAACATCATCATGGAAAAGAAAACTAACCATTCCATGGGCAGTGTAAACTATGGTGTCATGGGTCAATGTGTTGGGAACTGGTGGGGAAACATAACCCAATTCTGGAGCCGGGAAATTAGGAAGTTTCTGGGAAGGCCTGCCAGAAGAGATGCGTCTTTATCGCTTTTTTAAAGCAGTCAAGAGAGGTAATAAGATGGATCTCATCCGGCAGGCCATTCCATAGCCTGGGAGCAGTAGCAGAGAAAGTCCTGAGGAAGGTCTGTGACAGCTTAGTTTTCATAGGCTGTAGCAGGTTCCTCCCAGAGGACCGAAGTGTGCAGGGGGGATCATACGGGAAGAGGCAGTCCCTAAGATAAGATGGACCCAAGCCATGTAGGGCTTTAAAGGTTAAAACCAACACCTTGTACTGCGCCCGGAAACCGATCAGCAGCCAGTGGAGAGACTTGAGCACTGGTGTTATGTGCTCTCTCCTGGATGTTCTAGTAACAAGCCTGGCTGCCATGTTTTGAACCAATTGAAGTTTCTGGGTTAAGCACAGGGGTAGCCCCATGCAGAGTGTGTTACAGAAATCCAAGCATGAGGCTAACAAAGCATGTACCACAGATTCCAGGTCCTTCATATCCAGGAAAGGGTGCAGCTGGCGTATCAGCCAAAGCTGATAACAGGCACTCCTGACTGTCACATTCACCTGACTAGTCATGTGAAGCGATCAATCTAGAAGTACCCCCAGGCTGTGAACAAGGTCCTTTGAGGAGAGTGTGACTCCATCTAGGACTGGAAGTTGTATTCCTAAACCTGGTTTCGGGCCTGTGACTGTTAGTACCTCCATTTTGTCTGGATTTAGCTTCAATCTGTTTTTCCTCATCCAACCCATTACTGCCGCAAGACAGTCATTAAGAGGAGAGACGCCATCTGAGGTCTGGGCTGACGATCTTGTCATGGAGAGATGTATGTGAGTGTCATCAGCGTACTGATGACAGTGAGCTTCATGCCTGTGAATGATCTCACCCAGCGGCTTCAGATAGCTATTGAATATCATTGGGGACAGGATGGCACCCTGGGGGACGCCACAATTAAGCTCAATCTTGGAAGACCAAATGTCCCCGAGCCTCACCCTTTGGGATCTGCCTAAAGCATAGACGGATTTAATTATCCCATGCATATGCCTTCTCTTCCGTCATTCCTTCCTTCCTACTATTCTATTCATCTTCTCCCCAATCTCTCCTCCTATCTCTTCCTGTTTTCATCTCTTCCCACTTTCCTTCTCCTCCTCCTCTTCCTTATACACCTTTCTCTCCTATCCACTCTCTACCTCTTCTCTTCTCCTTATCATCAGTCCTCCTTCTACCATCTTCACCTACACATACTTTCTACCACATACTTCAACCTTTTAAAAATGCTCACATCACCAACACCTACTTCTTTATCACTGAAAAGACTCCTCTTTTTGAGAACTGAGGAGCTATATGCCTTTGTTTAAGACAGTAGCTCAGTTCAGATGTTATATTATCTATATTAAGTATATACAGTGGACTCTTGTTATCTGCTGGAGTTTGGTTCCAGGACCCTCTGTGTATAACAAAATCTGTGGATGGTCAAGTCCCATTAAATATAATGGCATAACAAAATGGTGTCCTATATATAAAATGGGAAATCAAGGTTTGCTATTTGGAATTTATACTTTTTGGGAATATTTTCAAGCCAGGAACGCTCAAATCTGTGGATAAAAAAATCTGTGGATAAGGAGGGCCAACTGTATGTGGGAAAGGGAGCCCATAAGTCCTCTTCCCATGGGGAGTGTCAATTTGAAGAGAAGACCCTCCTTTATACATAGAGACTCTCCATGAGGTCAGGAACTGTGTAAAATTAGGATTTCCAATTGTGTAGAAATCCTCCGGGCACAAATGGGTCTCTCTTCTTCAGATTCCTATCCCGCTTATGTGGTGATGACAAGAACTGCATCTGCACTGCAGAAATAATGCAGCTTGACACTGCTTTATATGCCTAAATGGCTCCATCCCATGAAATACTGGGATTTGTACTTTGTGATGTCACCACAGCCCTCTGAAAGAGAAGGCTAAATATCTCAAAAAAACCTACAAATCTCAGCTCATGGCAGTTAAAGCCGTGTCAAGCTGTGTTATTTCTGCAGTGCAGATTATACTCAAGAGGATTTCTCTTGGTTCATATTTAGTTGATCTATTACTAGATAATACAATACATAAATAGGATTAATGCAATGTCCTAATCCCAATATGGTCAAAGTCCATAGCTGGTGCTGCACGTGGTTCTCAACACTGTTTTGTTTCTCACAGCTCCTAATCCAAACTCTCTCCCACCTTTTTTTGGCAAAGAGGGTGAATAGCCTTGCCAGGGTTTTCTTGGTAAAATTTATTCAAAGGGCGCGGGACTTCCGCTTCCGGGTCAAACCGCCTGGGAAAAAAATGGAGATGAAATGGCGGCGTTTCTTTCCTCACAGGCTCGGTTTCCCTTCCTGATCCCGGGCTGGAAGTTGTGAGGAGAAATGGAGCGAGGGAGGCCCGGACTCCGCTTGGCTCAGACCTTCAGTGCAAGTCAATGTGGTTTTAGCTCTTTGGATGATCGTCAAGCATTTTGTCCTTCTTCTGAGCCATGGCTTACCAGCTATATAGAAACACCACGTTGGGGAACAGTTTTCAGGAAAGCTTGGATGAACTCATACAGTCTCAACAGATCACCCCACAGCTGGCTCTCCAAGTACTACTTCAGTTTGACAAAGCTATCAATGCTGCCTTGGCACAGTGGGCCAGAAACAGAGTCAATTTCAGGGGCTCTCTGAACACATACAGATTTTGTGACAATGTCTGGACTTTTGTACTAAACGATGTTGAATTCAGAGAGGTCACCAAGCTGGTGAAAGTGGACAAAGTGAAAATAGTAGCCTGTGATGGAAAAAATACCGGTTCCAATGCTGCTGAATGAGGAGGAATCTGAGCCTCTGCACCACCAGCCTTGTCTTTAAGGGGTTGTCCTTCCAGGAGAAGAGCACAGCCAGAGACTGTGTTAATCACTATTTTTTAACGATACGAACATGAGGAATCCATGCTAGAATGCCTTGTGGAACTGTGTTGGCAAGGTCTCTTGAGGTCACTTGCTACAGGCAAATAATCTTTTTGCTTTTTAAAAAAAGATAGAGAGCGCTGGGGGAAAAATAAGGATGCAACAAACTTTGTTGCTTTGGGGCTTCGTCAAGGTAACTTCAATAAACCTTATTTAAAACTTTAATTTATTCAAAGGAGGTTTGCCATTGCCTTCCTCTGAGGTTGAAAGAGTGGGACTAAGTCACCCACTTCAGTAGTGGAAATTCACCTTCTCATAAATCAAGATTGTGACCCATTAAATTTGCTTGTTCCCTCACAGGCCAACATTCGTTTTTGGCTAGGAGAGGTCTTCTCTGAGGTATGGAGTAGGACCCATTTCCAGCTTGGCCACTGGAGATCTGGAGGAAAGTGATGTGAACTAGAACTGGAAAGATGCTGGGGAATCAAATGCTGGAAGTCATGAATGCAAGACATGTGCTCCCAATAATTTTCATCCTGTAAAGCTGAAATACTGCATAAAATGGCTAGTATGTCATTAAGGCTGCAGAAATCATGTTACTGGTTCATACTGGAGATGGAAGAAAAATTTTCAACATACATATGGATACAGCAAATTTAAGAGCCACCTTCAGTTTGGTATATAACACTGTAATATTGCACTGTAGCTGAAGCATGCCATGCCATTTGTTAATATAGCAAGCAATGTTTAGCATCGGATCATAAAGTGAGTTTCTATTAGGGGGAATAATTTCTATATCATTTTTTCTCCAAAAACTTTATTAAAAGTTTGGCGCAAGAATGCTCAGTTTACATACTGAGAACTGTGCAGTCAACTTTTCATTTGATAGAAAGATAAGAGACAAAGATAACCATCAGGTGCTGTTGTTGTTTGCCATCAAGTTTGGGTCAGAACAGATAGGCCAAATGAAGTGGCTTCTGGTCATGTTGGAGGCATGCTGATGAAATGATACATGCCTCCAAAGTGGCTGGAAGCCACACTGAAACTGCACTCCAACCCTTAGGACTGGAGCAAAAAGGAGCTGGGATATTTTGACTCCTGGTGGCACCAGTTGGCCCCTGAATCCATGGCCCACCTTGGGAGTGGACTGTACAGACAGCAGGGTTCCAACCCACTTCTGACTGGAGCAGACGCAGGCCATTCTTTCATGTTCATCTGTTCCACCTCTTTAACTTATGGGGACCCTATGAATGAAATACCTCCAAAAACCCTTGTTATCAATAGCCTTGCTCAGGTCCTACCATCTGAGGATTATGGTTTCTTGTAACGGTCAGACAAATAGCTAAGCGAATAGAATGAATTCAGAGAAATTGCTATGTTTGCCTGGAATATCAGCATGCAAGGGGATCTTGCAGCACTTTTGAGACTGCATGAAAGAAGATGTAGCATGGGCTTTTGTAGCCTTGGTCTACTTCACTCCATGCATCTGAGAAAATAGACCCACAGTCTCGACAGATCAGCAATAAAGGCTGGCATTGGGGCAGAGTGGGGTGTGGCATCCACATGACACACACCGTGACTGTGCCCCATACCAGCATGACACTGAGTGCCCCCCCACCACCACACGGTGGGCAGCATCATGGCTGCTTTTTGTGGTAGCTGCTTTTGTGGTTCCATTTTTGCACCACCAAAATTTCAGATCAGGGCTGTGGCATGTTGTTGCTGTGGCCCTGATCCAGTGCTGGAAAGGGCAGCCACAGGCTGCCCCTTAGGGTGGTCTGTTCAGCCCCCAAGTGTACAAAAGCTCAGTTAGTCTCAAAGGGTCTCCAAGATCCCTTTGCATACAAATAAAATTAAGGTTGACTTGCCACAGACCATCAAGGCTCATTTGGACAAGATCTATCTCCAACCCCAATACTTAAAATAGTTCCAGAGACACCCAGCCAAATAGGTACAAATAGATTGTGCGAACTGATCACAACTGGAAGATGGAGTGGTACTACAATCATGGAAATGGCTACCCACTGTATCAGTGATTGGCTCCTTCAGCTAATTTGTTTCCTTGTTCCAAATAAATATAAGAAATTATTCTGCAAACTGGCCTTCAGGGAACAGGTTGATGAATTTTCTACTTAAGTTCACCAAATGACAGGTTATAAGGAATAATAAAAACGAGGTTAGCCACATTGATCAATGAGAGCAAAACAAAACTGAAACCCACAGGCAGTTCATGTCTTCATTTGATAAAGATCATGATGATCAACTGAAATTGTACAAAAATGTGCTTTTGAATACTCCAAAACTCTTTATCTACGCTTAATTGTAGACATTACAGCCACAGCATTGCCTGGCTGATTTTTTTGGATTTTCATTCTCCTCCTGTAAAATATTTTTTGAAAAGACACATATGGGACTTGCACAAGGTCACCCAGTGGGTTTCCATGAGACTTACACAAGGCCATCCAGTGGGTTTCCATGGCTGAATGGAGATTCAAACTTTGGTCTGCTAGAATCAGCCATTTAAACTCACTGGTGATCTTCTGCATATCCGATCCACTCAGCCTCATAGAACAGCAATGGCAGGCCCCCTCTGAGTAAATCTTACCAAGAAAACCCTACGATAGGCATGGTGCATAGTAACAACACCAAAGCCTGATGAAGGCTTCTGGAGAGCTTGAATTCTGATCACTTCTGAGTTTAATTCCTCCTAATAAAGGCATTTGTAATTGCTATAGCAGCAGCTGGGTGCATCATTTGCTCATCTCAACAGTGAGGTTTTTTTTTAAAATGCCTAACTTGATGTCATTTTGTGAGAGTACCTGAGAGCAGTTTAAAAACTACCCCAAAGAAGACCATTTTGGTTCCTAGTGTTCCAGAAAATTTAAAACAAGTACAGCCTTAGCTCCAAGATAAATGTTAAAAACATGCATGATTACATTGTCAAGACTGGCATTTGAAAAGACTAGATGAAAATTTCTTTGCTTGTATCTAATATCCTGCCTTTTAATGCACAGAGCAGAACATGTCTGCACAATCATCTCTTTGCATATCATAAACATTGGGTGTAGTAGTCACGTAACTGGGATATAAAAACGGTCTCTTAAAATTATGAGACAGTGATACCAATGTGTGCGTGTAACACTTCACTTTAAAATTTAGGATTGGCACTTGCTGCCCACACTAGACATCTCTGTGAAGCAATCCTGCAGGAAATTATCATCTGTTTACAGAACATGAGGGCTTTGCAGCAACCTGTCTGGTGTAGTCAAACTGTTGTGCTTTGAAAACAATCTTTTGTCTTCCTTATGGGTTTGCTCTACACCTCATCACAGGAGAGACTGTGTATTATCACAGTGACATCTCCTCTTCAAATGTCTAAAGGCTTTTACTCCTGTAAAATCTAAAGGTGTGTATTTCTCTCTTATCAGTCTATGCCACTCATTCATTTTTTTTCTCTGTTTAAAACATCAAACACAATAAGAATGTAACTAGATCTTTGCCTCACTTCGGTGACACATGCTATCTGCCAAAGACCTCACTGCTCACAATGACCAAATTTTTCAAATACCACCATTGTTCTATCCTGTTCTGCATAATGTAGAACAGGATGGAACAATGGTGGTATTTGAAAAATTCTGGTGGCTGTCAGTCCATGTTCATCATAAATCCAGCCTTGATTTGGGCTTTCAAATCCATTACTGGCCTAGGACTTTGATGTATGAAAGACCACATCTCTTAACACAAAACAACCTATTAGCAATGATCTTCATTGGAAGTCCTTCTGCAGGCATAGGCCCCTTCTGGTATTAGACATGTTGTGTCTAAGAGAGAGACAAGAGGTCAGAGAGAGAAAGATTGTAGGATAGAAGGACTTTTCAGTGATAGCACCCAAATTATAGAATTCCCTATTTAGCCATTTTGCTCAGTACTCTCATAACATCTCTTGGCATCAAAGTTTTACTTGTTGCATTGGTTTGGTCACAACCCCCCTTTTAACTAGATTAATGTTTCAATGGCTGGTCTGTTTTACTGACATTGTTCTTTATCTGATGTTTCTGTGTGGATGATCATGATGATGACACCGATGCCAATATTGTTTTATTCCTAGCTGCCCTGAGTTTTTGGAAAAATACAGGATGCAATTGTCAGGATAGACAATAGATGAAAGAGAATTCTGGATTGTACCACAGACTACAAGTGGGATGGGCATGCCATGTTTATAAACAGAAAGCATAAACAGTTTCCTTTATGCAGTAATACAAGAGCCAACATGGTATAGTGATTTGAATGTAGGAGTAGAACACTGGGAGATCAGGATTCAAATCCCTGCATGGCCATGGAAATCCACTGGGTGACCTTAACACTCTCTTGACCTCAGAGGTAACCAAGGACAAATTCATTCTAAACAAATCCTGGCAATAAATCCCTGTGATAAGTTCACCTTAGGGTCATAAATCACATGAAAGCACACAACAACAACATGTAGTAACTTAGAACATATGAAATGAGGCTATGCTACAACTTTATTTGTGAGGTGCTAGAGTTTTGCTTCTGTACACAACGTGATGGAACTATTTTCTTGGGCACCCATTGGAGCATATGACACCACAATATGGAAAGGCACAGCCTAGACTTCTATTATCTCGGTGGGTTACCTTAACTGTTTGTATATTTTAAGCATTTATGCAAACTCTGGGACTGGAAAGGCTGACAGAGCAACTGAGTGATCAATAAACACAGGGTAGTTCCTGCCCCCAGGCTCACAATCTAGAAAGGCACAACACAAAGGGAAGGAGGGATGGGGAAAGAAAAGAAAAACAGGAAAAAATCATGCACCAGTCCCACTGCAAAACTGGAAACTTGCTCTGCATAGTGGTTTGTTGGTTTGTTTTTAACCTTGTAGCAACACTGGCAGATGAAAAGACATGGGAAGAGGGAAGGGTAATTTATACTCAACCAATGCTAGATTCTTGCAACTTTCTGACATATAAAAATGTCTGGTGGCAGGAACAATAATAATTTAAAATAGGAAAGATAGATACAACTCTCATTTAGAGATGTAGATTATTAGGCTTACAAGAGCATTCAGTGTTGGATTCAATAAATTCTCTATAGCATCTTCAGCATGATTAAAAATCCAGCAATGTTTGGTAGGGCAAAACAAAAACCATTCAAGGGAGTGTTAGAGTGTAAGGAAAAGGTTGGTTCCCACCAGCAAAATCATATTTATATCCCAATAAATTCTTAGGGTGTATGTTTCACCAACATAAAACTTGTTTAGCCATTAATACCTCCTCCAAAGGATTCCTGTTTGCATGGTTAGAGGAGGCATTAGTGGTTCTGAAAGAATAATCCATATCCTCTATAAACTATAGGCCAAAAAGGACATGACAGCTGAATTGATACGATAAACATCACATAAATGTGTAGTATAGGCTATACTCTGGAAGATGGGTATTCAGTGGACAGCCTTGGAGAAGAATTTCATCACTATTCTAACTGATTTTCCCCTACCTAGATATGATGCAATTTCCCCTCCAGTTGGCATGCCAATTGCTCTTTCACTTCTATGTGGGATGGGCCTCTGTGAGTGACACAGTCACATTGTCAACAGTGCCTGTAACGTTATTTGTGAATTGCATGTGACACAATTCTCTTCCCCATAACTAAAATTTTTCCTCTCCTGCCCCCAATGGTGTTTTTCTTTTGTACCATCGCAGTGTAGAGGGTTTTTTGGTAGCCTGTATCTCTTCCTGCCTGCAGAACTTGTTTTGTCTTTAAGGCTACATTCTTTCCTGACCTGAAGAACCCACAACTGTTTTTATCTTATTTAAAGGTCAAATATTGTAGTGAATGAATATCACTGATTTCCTTCATCACACAGAGTAAGGATATCAAACCCCCCCCCCCATCCCATACATACATGATTTTTTACAATTGTCTGAGGCTGCTATTACACTGGAGAAATAAAGCAGTCTAACACCACTTTGACTGCCATGGCTCAATGCTATGGAATTTTGGGATTTGTATTTTTGTGAGATATTTAGCTTTCCCTCTCAGACAGCTCTGGTGTCTCACTAAACTACGGGTCCCTGAATTCAATAAAATTGAGCCTTGAAAGATAAAGTGGTGTCCAACTGCTCTTATATCTGCAGTGTAGCACCTATAGAATCCTAACTGATAGGAATTAGGCACTAGAAATAAAATACAGGTTGTTTTTGTAAATCAACTACAAGGCCAGCACTGAATCTTCCAGCTGAGTTTCCTGATCTATGGCTCCCTCCCACATCCACAGGTCAGGCTAGGCCCAAGCCTGGTTTCACTTTGGTCTACGTAAAGAGCAGCTTGATCTTACCTTCCCAATCAAGGCAGCAAATTGGTTATTGAGTGTCTTGATCTCCTCTTTCTCCTTGTTCCTGATCTCCTGAAAGGAGGGATCAATGTCCAGGTGTAGCGGAGTCAAGAGCCGTTGGTTGACCGAAATTTTGGGATAAGCATGGCGGCCGTATCCGGTGAGGCTCGAAGAACTGAAATTTCTCCTGCTGCTGGTATCACCCCTGACGGGGCTGTGACAGGCCCCATATCTTGAAGAAGGGGAATAAGAGCGCTCTCTTCTCCTGTGATAGGAGGCTCCTGGAGAAGTCAGGGAGCTGCTACTGAGGCGGCTGAAGTCCCGGGACCGGCTAGTCATGGTGGCTACGGAGGATCTCCAGGGAGCTCTCGGC
This sequence comes from Urosaurus nigricauda, assembly GCA_034509955.1. Taxonomy (NCBI): domain Eukaryota; kingdom Metazoa; phylum Chordata; class Lepidosauria; order Squamata; family Phrynosomatidae; genus Urosaurus; species Urosaurus nigricauda. The sequence goes on from JAOEGL010000002.1 coordinate 164,104,119, forward strand.
CAGCTAGCTGCGAGTGAAACAGACAACACGACACACGTTGGGAAGCAGCGTCCTTGATGCAACTCCTGTCTGTGCTGAGCTCAGTTTGGCTAATGAATTACAAACACCTGTTCTGCTATGCTCATAAAGTGAGGAGGGTGTGACGGTTGAGGTAATCCAGATCAACCTGTTGGCGTTCTCTCTCTCTCCCTTCCTCCTTCCCTCCTGTCTTTTGTAGTTTGTTTGTGAGGTAAGCACACATGCACGGGCACAGGCACTTGTAGGAAAAAAGAGAAGGAAGAAAAAGAAAAGAAGCAGCCCAAACCCAAAATTACTCACTAGCATCCTTTTACAGGCAACCTGAGGAGTGGGGGAAGAATTCCTTGTCCTTAAACGGCAAAAGAACAAGTCTAAAGGGGGACTGAGGTAACATATTGGTTGAATAAAGGATCCACAATGGAACATTAGAGAAGAATATTTAGGTACATTTAGGCCCTGCTTCTTCAGTAGTAATAAGACCAAGGTAGATCAGAAGGTTTGCATAGTGAAATCATAGGGAAGGGGTGGGCAAAGTGTGGTCTGTGATCCACACGCAACTCTTGGGGATGTTAAACGTGGCCTCTGAAGCCCCCCTCCATTGACACAAAAATATTTTTCAAAATGTTTTGGGTAACTTTTTTCTAACCCCAAATGACCCAAAATGTATCCCAAAAGATAACAGTTTGCTTTCCCTTCCAAAGCCCCCCCCCAAAAAAACCAATAAAGAAATTTTAAAAATTGTCCAAAACCCAGCTAAAATGGTAACCAGAAGAGACATTGCGTCACTGTGGGCACACTGAAATGTGCCAGTGTGGCCCAGTGGGTAAGAGCAAGGCAGAAAAATAGTCCCTAGGTCCTGTGCAATTGTCCATCACTGATATATAGCAATGAAGGAGGGAGTCTGCCTTTTCTGCTCATTCAGTTTCATTCAGTGTGAACAGTAAAAGACACAGAACTGCCTTCTGTCTATTTTTGGCTAATAGTTGATGAAGGTGGTTGTAAATTCTTGTTTCAAACAGTGAATAAAAAAGATATTTGTTTGTTTTTTCTTACCAGGAGGGTTCCCCCCCCCCCAATGTTTATGGGTAAAGTGAAACCAGGAATACATTGGGGCTTTCTAGACTGGCAAAAAGAAGTGTGTTCATGGCTGCATGAAACTCTAGCCTTTAGATGAGAAAAAGGGAAAGTGTGCCATGAAAACGCTTTTTTTGCGTTTTAGGGGAGAAGAAGCACCTTTAAAAAGGTGCTGGTTTTCCCAGCTTCTTTTTTAAAAACTGCGGATCAGCGCAGCTCCATCTAAAGGCTGAGGTGCAGCTGCTAAGCATTAAGGAAAAGGCAACTTCATGTCACACTTTCCTGCCAATCTAGAAAGCCCCATTGTAGGGCAGAGATGGTCAACCTGCAATAACAGATGCTTTAATAACTTGATATTTGCACATTCTAGTATAAACTGAGCTGAGTCACTTGCTTCCTGGATGTACAGAACACAATTGCCTCCTCATCCTCACATTTTTCCAAATGTTGTGATGCAATTTTCAGCTAAAAAAATTGTCAAGATACATTTAAGCATGAGTATTTTAAAAGATAATGTCGGTTTATCAATGTGCAGGGGTAGCTGTGTTGGCCATTTAGCAAATTCAAACAAAGATCCACTAACACAGAGGTAGCTGTGTTGGCCAATAAATGATACCTTTATTGGCCAACCAATAAGCCATCTTACTAACATCTCCATCCCCCCTCCTGTTTCGTTTGTAACATCTTGCCTGATGAAGAAGCCAGTGGAGCTTCGAAAAATTACAAGTATATTGTGCATTTCGGTTGGGCAATAAAGGTATCACTGTTTGGTGGATTTTTGTTTGAGTTTAGAAATGTGTTTCTTGAGTGAATATTCAGACACTTGCCTCTGGAGAAATGTAGAAATTCACATACTGAGCGAAAAATATATATCCTCAAATGCATATTATAAGTGTAAATTTCCTCTTGGATTTGTTTGTTTATAAAATGGATTAATGTATAAATATAATGGAGGTGATATGACTGAGTACATATAAAAAGGTCACAAACCAGAAATAAGCTCATTGGTCCATGACTGGGCCCATTCATGCTGCAGAATTATATCACTATTAGTCCATATTAACTGCCATAGTTCAACCCCATGAAATCCAGGGATTGGTAGTTGAGGAAGGGAGATTTAGGATCCTCAGCCTGGAAACTTCTTTGGTGCTTCCAACCAAACTACAAACCCCAGGATTCCACAGGACAGAATCATGGTAGCTAGTGGAATAAAAGTGCTATAATGATTTAGTGTGAGTGGAGCCTCTATCTATGACACAGTAAGATCATCCTGAAGAAGATCTTTGTGACACTTCTGCCTATGGATAGGAGAGCTCACCATCCTGTTGTCTTCTTTCATAGCAGTGAGAAACAGCAGCAAATCTGTGGGCCAGTTTTCTGTTTCCAGGATCCTCCAAAGGCTGCATAGATTGCCAAAACTAGTGTCCACTTCATTTTTTTACAGGTATTCTTTGATGTCAAACAGTGCAGAAGTGCCTTGCAGCCTATTTAAATGGTAAATTGCCACTCTTGGAAGCTTTCAGGGCCCTGCAAAATATGCAGCCCCCCAGACTGTACTTTGCCTTCCCCTACTCTGATATACTACTGCTTTATGGCTCAGTAAATCAGACAGAAAATGGCATCAAATGGACCGTATTATATTCTCTCAAACTTACTTTCCTTTGCTTGGGATTACATTTTCCATAAAGATCGATCAGCATTGTTTTTAATGAGGAAAGAGGAAACAAAGATGGATTGTTTTCTTGGATGAAAATATGCCACTTAATCGTATGCATAGAAAGGCAGTGGGATACTCTCCAACTGATTTGGCAGGGACAGTCCAGATTAATCCTTTTGTCATTCCATTTTTTCAGCTGTTTTTAAAATGTTGTAGGGTGCATTTACAACGTAGAAGTAATACAGTTTTATTCTACTTTAAGTGCCGTCGCTCCATCCTACGGAATCATGTGATTTATAGTTTTACAAGGTCTTTAGCCTTCTCTGCCAAAGAGCGCTGGTGCTTCACAAAACTACAAATCCCAGGATTTTGTAGCATGGAGCCATGGCAGTTAAAGTGGTGTTAAACTCTTAATTTCTGTAGTGCAGATGTACCTCTAGTTTCTCTGTCTTCAATTTTCCATGTTATCCTCTGCCTTCCCCCATTATGCAAACCCAGTTCAAAGTACAAAAGTAGTTTGTACTCATTAAATTCAGAAGGGAAGAAGAGAGGTGAGGAGTGGGGATTTTGCTCTTTCCTGTAGGTTCAGGCAAAAGCAAACTGCTGCAGACTCTCTTAGCTTGCATTTTCTTCCTCATTAATCACTTTTGACATCTTGACCACACTCTGATGTTGCTTCAATACACATCTCCCCACTTTTATCTGTTGGAGGGTATGAACTGGTCTGTGTTTGGGGCAGTTACACACATAACCTATTGATATCAAAGGAGCTTTAATAGGCATACCTCTGGCTAGATTGTAAAATTTAAATTTTACAACAACAACAACAACAACAACAACAAGAAAAGATGGACAAGGAAAGGAGGCCACCGTGGAAAGTAAAGTGATTGAAGATTATTGAGAAGAACAGTTGATACAGGGTTGAGATGTGAGAGAAGTTAATCTCATGTCTGTCTGGCCCTTTGTAGTAAAAGAATAATTATATGTTTACATTGACTTCACTGCTGTGGTATTTAGGGGAGAATGTCTGCTGAGCCTTATGAAGTGGCGAGCAAATATTTAAGAGAAAAATAACTACTAACCATCTTGCTGATAAGTAATGAGAACAACCACCACCTCTCTAATTCAACAATTATTTTGGAAGAATTTTGTAACATTGTAAATTTCTTCACATTACTTTTTTTTTAAAATTTCCCAACAGCAACATTAGGGAAGGTGCTTTCTGTCTTGCTAGTTTGAACTTGCAGAGAAAACATGGAAAGGGATTATCTTTCTTAAAGTGTGTCCCAAAGGTGATCTGATTATAATTGATAAATGATAATCATTGCGAAGATCTGAATTAAGTTTGACTTTGTCAGACTAATGGCTCTTCAGAAGCAAAACATGGGTGATCTTTGTTAGCTGAACATGGCTGCTTTGTGGCTTGGCATCAACAGGAGCATTACACATGGTGGCACTTAAGGAAACAAGTCTAGGAGGTCACACAAATCAGATCTCTTGCTTTAATGTGGCTCCTTCAAACTGATAACTTCAAAGACAAAGTTAGTGACTGTCAGTAGGGTGGAGAATCTGCTCTGGCATCCAGTCCAAGTTTTAGAGGATCTACTCAAGTGCTGTACCTTTGTAGAGAATAGAAGTGCACCAGCACTGCAGAAATAATGCACATTGGCACTACTTTAACTGCTGTAGCTCTATCCTATGGAATCCTGGGATTTGTAGTTTTACAAGGCCTTTAGAGTTCTCTGCCAAAAGTGCTGGTGCTTCCCAACACTACAATTTCTGTTAAAGTAGCAACAAACTGCATTATTTCTACAGTGTAGATGAAATCTTTGATTCAGCATGTTGGGTTTCACTTTTAACATTAAGACTAAAACCCAGAGTAGATTCACTGTCCCACTGACATGGAGGCCATCAGGAACCTTTGGGTAAAGAACAGGGCTGAGGTCTGCATCCAGTGCTGGACCTCTGCTTACACAGAGGTGGAATCCAGTGTTTGTGGGTTTCAATTGTTCTTCCTTCACTGCAGTTCCCTGAATGCTATGAAAGCTTTCTATAGTGGACTGCAAAACAGTGGTGCCACTAGGGTTGGTGTCACCTCAATGCAGTATGTCATGCTGTCATATCCAAGCTCAGAGCTGCCAGCCCAATGGTCCCTTAGAAATAGATTGGGCACTATGGAAGAGAAAGAGTCCAGTCTACTTACTTGGGCCAAAGTGACCTAGATTGCCCCAATCTACTCACCTTGTTTGCAAGTTCCAAAGGGGTCCATGTTCCAGGTTCCAAGGCATGCCAATAGCATCTCAGCAGGACTGCTTGCCCCCTCTGAGTGGAGGGACCAGGTTTTTCCTAGGACCTTCTGTCTCTGGGGGACCCTTGGAGAGTTATGGCAGTCCACTCCACACCATAAAGCAGAGGCCCACCTCTGAGGTGTCACTTGGTGTCGACCCCTTCCCCCCCACCATGCCAGAGAGGGATGAAACTCGCAGGAATGGGAAAGACAGGCAGATAGCCCTGATGCTACTGCCAGCTTCATACTGAATTTGGGTTGGAATTTTATGAGACATGGTACATACAACAGGCCAAAGGTTGTTAGTGTTGTTTCTTTCTAAATCCTGCACTGGTTTTACTCCCCGAAAGAGATTAGGTTCATCTCTTCTGTGGCAACTCTGGAAACTGCTTCCAGGAGGATTTGTTTGGGCCTCACCTTGCAATCTTCAGAAAACATCTAAAGGCATACTTGTCTTCACTGGCTTTCCTTTAGCTTTCAGCAGTTCTGGTTTTATTAGTTATTCCTCATTTTTTAAAATTTGAGTAGTGCTTGTTATATGTTGTTTTGACCTTGGGAGGATAGTCGTTAAAGAGGCCTAGTTTTAAATACTGTCAATACATACAAACGTACAAATATACATATTACCAAAAATGAGAATAATATTATATTTCCCATTAGAATTGTATACTCTCCAAATGTCACAATTTGGCAGGTATAGCCCATTAATCAGTTGTCATCCTATTTTTGCAGTTACTCTTAAAATGTGTCAATTTCTTGCTCCACTTCCCACTTTCTGCTTTTGTCTCCAACTTACTTCAATGGCTACAAATGGAGTTTAAAGTACAGAAGTACTCAGTTAACTCAGCAAGAGGGAAAGAAGATGGGGGAGAGGGGTCTCTCCCCACTTGTGTCTTCTTTTTCATTAATAACATTTGCCATTTTGACCACATTCTGAGGTAGTTTGGGCACATGTGTCCCAGTTTTCATTTGTGACATATTGGAATGAATGAAATTATGAACAGACGTTCCAAATGGTTTTGCATTAAAAATTTCATAGAAGAATGTAATGATGGAGAGAAACTTTTTTTAATAAGTAAATACCAGTGATGTATTCACGTTTTTTACTCCGGATCTCAAGTCAGGACTCAGGTCTCTACCTTAAGTCTCAACTCAAGTCTCAAGTCTGTGCAGGATATTTCAAATCGATTCTCAAGTCAAATTTCAAGTTTGTGAATCAAATTTAATAGGAAAAAGAAGGTGGGGCACATTTCTTAGAAGGGAGCAGCAAACGCATTAAGCAATGGGCTTGAGACAGGGTTGAGATCTATTCAGTAACCTATCCCCACTGTATATTGGAGGAACCTTCTAAAGTGAAGTCAAAAGCTTTCATGGCTGGCATCCATAGTTTTTTGTGGGGGTTTTGGCTATGAGGCCATGTTCTAGAAGATTTTATTCCTGACATTTCGCCAGCAGCTGTGAAGATGCCAGACACAGCTGCTGGTGAAACATCAGGAATAAACTCTTCTAGAATATAGCCTCATAGGCCAAAAAACCCACAAAAACCTTTTCAAATGTTTTAAGAAGGATCTTTCAAGTGAATGATGCCACCAAGTCAGTCACTTAAAATTTACAAGTTGCAAGTTGAGTCATGTCAGTGTGTCATTTAATGCTGAGTTCACATTAAGTCACTGAAGTGACTTCAGTTGGATTAGAGTCCAAGTCAGTTGACTTGGGTCTATATCACTGGTAAATACAAATAGTTTGACAATTCTACTTTACTGCCATCAGTCTTTGGCCCTGTCTGCATGGGCCAGGATACTCTGGGGGCAGTCCTTGCAGACAGGGCCAAAAACTGAAGGAGGTAAAGTAGGATTATCAAACTATTTGTATTTACCAGTGATACAGACTAAAGTCAATTGACCTGAATTCAGATCAGACTTAAGCCACTTCAGTTACTCAACTTGGACTCAGCTCGGCAATAAATGACACACTGACTTGACTCAAAATACAATTTGTAAATTTGATGCTCTGACCAACTCTCTCAAACTGGCTCAACCTACTCCCATTACCAGGTTCTCAATTCTTGCACCAAGACAGCTGTTTACCTGAGTATCCCACTGAGCTGCCTTGGGTTTCTACTGCTGCTGCAGGCACTTGCTTCTGAGGTCAGAAAAAGGCACTAATCGATGATCTCATGGCTGGGCACCTTGCTCTGACCTCAGAGCAAGCAACTGGTGACAGTGGCAGATGTGCAGAGTGGCTCAGTGGGATACCCATGCAGGCAGCCACCTTGGTGGGATCCACATCTTCCCAGAAGATATGGAGTAAGTAGTAAGTTTTTAAAATTCATATTAAGGATACTGTACCCCAGTTCTGGTGTTGAACTTGCCAGATGTTTGCATCAGAACCAGGGTTTGGGTTGTGCATCTTCTACACAGTACTTCTCCAGAATGGGAGTGTGGTGCAGACATGGCTTTGATATGAGGACACTAGGGAGTCTAGTGTTGTAGACGAGGCTGGATAAATGCAGAATAAAATGCCAAACAAAGGCTCACCACCATTTCCTTTCATGTCTCCTAAATTAAAGTAGTAGAAAGCAGAGAGTATGTAACACAGTGCAGCCCCTCCAAATTAGAGGCCTTACTTTTCAATAATTTTTTCACATAAATGCCAGATTAAAAGGAGAAGAGTCGAAAATGAGGAACCTATATATGTGTTTAAAGAACAAACTAATTACCAGATTACACTCAAGAAGTTATACTTTTGGCACTGCAGAGCTTGTCTGAAACAACCAAGGTGGTAATCTTTTTCCTGCTATTGGCAACAGGCTGGCAATTAGGATGAATGAGTCTTCCTGAGAACTGGATTTGACTTCAGGGTTGGCTCCAAGATTGCTTTCAGTTTTCAGCCACATCCAGAGCTTGATATTATGCAGCTGCATAGCTGAGATTAAGGATGAGAAGGCCACTGTTGTCTCCTTCACAGTGGTGTCATTCGGCAGGGGTGGGGGGTGCAAAGCGTACCAGGTGACATGCTAAAGGAGAGGTGACAGCCAGTGGGGCTCTCCTTCTACTGTGAGAGAGGGAGCAGCATTCTCCTTATGTCTTTGCAGCTGATACAGTTCTCTCCCTGGTGAGGGGGTTGAGGCAGGGGTGAGGCCAGTGTTGGGGTGTGGCTGTGAGTATGCCCCTTGTGGCTTCATCACCATCCCAGCTCATTCTCCAGAGAGGGAGCCAAGGTGGTGGCAGGTGAGCAAGGCAGCAGGAGGGGAGAGCTGGCAGGTTGCCACTGCCACCACCCCTGCACCGGGTGTCACCAAGCTTCATTGCTTTTTCATTGCTCTTTCCTGTAGGTTTGACTGGATCCTTTTCCTTTTCTTCTTTTCACCCTCCAAAAATCTTCTCACCCTCTGTTCTCCAGTCCCTTTTAGCCTCTTCTATTGGTCAGAAAGGTATTTTCCTGAACTTAATGAACAAACAGGGGCTGTTCTTGCTCTTTTTCACCTTCTGGGACATTTCTAGTCTCTCGTTGTTTGTTGTTGTGTGTGCCTTTAAGTCATTTCTTATGGTGACCCTAAGATGAAGCTATCATGGGGGTTTTCTTAGCAAGTTCTTTCAGAGGAAGTCTACCATTGCCTCCCCCTGAGGCTGTGAGAGTGTGACTTGCCCAAGGTTACCCAGTGGGTTTCATGGCTGAACCGTGAATCAAACCATGGTCTCCAGAGTTGTAGTCCAACACACAAACCACTATGGGACTCTATTTCTAGTCTCATTGGCCTGATCTAGATGGGCACTAAAGAGCACCACAAGGGCTCTTTGTAGTGATTTTAGGGTTAGGAAGGGTGCAGCGTTTACACCCTACCTAACCCTAAACCGTATGGAAGCTGACATTTTAAAATGGCGGTATCCATAAAGGTGCACCATGGCAGTGTCATGGCGCATGCAGCGTTTAGATATGCTGCACGTGCCATGACGCAATGGTGCCGTGTGAGGGTGCCAAGCGCACCCTTCCCACGGCGCAAAAAAGGAGCTTAAAAACTGAGCTCCTTTTTTGTGCCAGGTCCTTGGTGTGGCCTTTAAACGGTTGCGCCAAGGGCCCAGGGGGAAGGGGCCGTGGTGGTGGCCCCTTTCTCCCCTTGGCACCGTTGAGGAAAGCGGGGTGCAGCGGGTGCCCAGAGTGCTTGCTGCACCCTGCTTTGAGGGCACGGGGAAGCGGCAGTTTGCCACTTCCCCGTGGCCTTCCAAAGTGGCGGGATGGGGCCTCTGAGGCTGCCGGTGTGGCAGCCTTGGCCCCATATCGCCGCTTAAAGGGGTGGCTAAAGACCGCCCCTTTTGGGCAGTCTGTACCGCCCCATTGCTTCCCTTTCCTGTTTTTCTCTGCTGTCCATAAAGCCTTTGTTTGCCACCTTTAACCATGTGCTGGGAGAAAGTTTGAATAAAATTAATAAATAAAATAAAATTAAAAAATTGGCCCTGAATACAGCACTAAAAACACTTTGCATGCTCCTTATTCTGCACCAATGTCCTTGTTATTACTTTTGGGGGGATAATGATGTAGGTGATATTTGGAAAGATAGGGATGAACTTCAACATTTTTTTCAAGGATGTTTGCTGTATAACCAAAATGGCAGCCACTGGTCTTTTATGGACTTGTTTCACTTGGTAGGTTTTGTAAACATTGTTGCCTGAATGAAAACTACAGAAAGCTCCTGCCCTTCTAAAGATTGTGAAGATGAGGGAAGTTCAAGTGCTGCTTATTACCTGGTTGTCTGACAATCAACACCTGCTTCCCATCCCTCTTCTACACAACCATTAAAGGTGCAGGAACCTGCTCCAGTTTTCAATCTGACAATCCCATGATACTGTTAGTAGTATGTATATTTCTATCATATGCCTCTTGCTCCAACCATACAACATTGCGTAGATTAAAATCATGGTTCTAAGACAGTTATTCTCATACCTAGGTTTATTTCCTAAGTGTTCTTCTCATAGCTAATAAAGATTGTTAAATGCTCTATCTGACTGATGAACACTGAGTTGATTAGGTATGCAGTACCCCGGCGTGCAGTGATTTAATAGCATAGGGGACATTTCTATTAAATGTATAATAGAAAAACACAGCTGTCCTGTGATATGTTATCATCAGTTCCAAACACACCTCATCAGATGTAGCGTATGAAAGTGCAGAGTCTCTTCTTCCATGTGCTGCATCTGGTAAGATCTGTTTAGAACTAGTGATAACCTATTACTATAAGCTATATATGTGGGTGGCAAATTGCATCTGCACAATCTCTCAAAAAGCCAAAACAGGAACACCACAATTTGCCACAAAAACATACCAGAAAATCAAGAAAGCAGGCAAGATTAGAAAGAATCTCCAAGTTCAAGTATCTATTTTTGGTGGTGGAGACTTTTCAAAAGGTTTCCCTTCAATTTCTGCATAGGAACATATCATGTTATACAACAACTACCTTCTAGAATTGCCTCTAAGTTCGCTTGACTTTCCAGTCTTCCTCTACCTCCAAGGCTTTGCAACAATTCTATACACTTTAGATTTCACAAAATATTGTTTGTTGACAGGAAGATATTGACTCACACCTTGGGGGTGAATGCATACTATAGCGAGGCATTGTATGGGAAGACAAAGATTGTGTTATGTGATGGTGACATGGAATTTCCTGCTTTTTTGGCTTCCTGTAGGCCCTTATGGTGTGGGAGTGATACATTTTTAAAAGGGTGTTTCCCCATCTTTCCTGTTTACATTGCCACCCCTCTCAAATATTTGGTGTAGCTTGGAAAGGCATGAACCTGGCAGCCCTAATTGGCTATATTTGGGGAACAATGACAGTCAGAATCCAGAAACAAGGTGACAAACAAAACTGGGCATGGAGCCACTGTATGTGTGGCAATCCAAAGCACTCTGTGAACCGAAAGGCCCTAGCTGACTCAGATTTCTGTCTCAGTCCTGTGTAGATTTGATTTGATTTAACAACACCTCTTCAATACCAATAACCCTCCAAGCAGCTCACAGTAGTATTCATAAGGCAATCATACTAGCCCTCACAACAATGGATGCATAGCCTCCAACTATGGGGCTTTCTAGATTTGCAAAAAGAAGTCTGTTCATGGCTGCATGAAACTCTAGCCTTTAGATGAGAAAAAGGGAAAGTGTGCCATGAAAATGCTTTTTTTGCGTTTTAGGGGAGAAGAAGCGCCTTTTAAAAGGTGCTGGTTTTCCCAGCTTCTTTTTTAAAAACTGCGGAACAGCGCAGCTCCATCTAAAGGCTGTGGTACAGCTGCTAAGCATTAAGGAAAAGGCAACTTCATGTCACACTTTCCTGCCAATCTAGAAAGCCCCTATCTTGATTTGACAGGGGCAGTCCTGATTAAACCTTTGCTGTCTCACCTTTTCAGTTACTTTCAAAAAGGCACAGTTTTTGTCTCTCTTCTTTCCACTTTCCCCCTTTATTTTCAGTTTATTTCAAGAGCTGTAAGCTGAGGGCTTTTCTATACATGCCATTTGCTTCAGTTTTCTCCCACCCTTGCAGCCAAAGGCCCAGTTTGGCTGCAGATCTTTCTTCAGATAGGAAGGGCAGCTCCACAGTGGATCTAGGCCATCCTCCTGCCCATTTACAGTGAATTAAAAAGACTGAAAATTTGTTCTGGTTATTTCCAGAAAATGCAGAGCACTCTGGAGTGACAGTGAACACAATGTCCCACTGTGTTGCCTAGCACCACTGCTGCTGATGTGAGTCACTCATCTGGGATCACAAGAAGGTGGTGAGCTATGTGATCAATGCTGAGACCTTGTTTTCAATTTCAGAATGACTCACGCTGGTGGTGGTGGGCAGCACTGCAGGTGTCTTATTTAGATAGTCCCACCCTGCCATCATTCCAAAGTGTAGAGATAACAGTGGAATTCATGCTAGATTCATGGCCAGAATACTATAGAAGCAGCCCAGAGTATTCAGACCAGTGCAGATCCAACTCCAATTGAAAAGGCGTTTGCACTTATTTATTAACTCAGCAGAAGAAGAGAAGAGGAGGGGCTGAATCATGCACTTCCCAATAGACTCAGTCCAAAGCAAACTGCTGTAGCCTCTCTTAGCCATCCAGTCCAATCCCTTGCTATGCAGGAACACAGAATCAAAGCACCCCTGACAGATGGCCATCCAGACTCTTTTTAAAAAATCTCCAAAGAAGAAAATTCCGCCACTCTCCAAGGGAGTGTGTTCCAGTGTTGAATAACTCTTACGGTCAATAGGTTCTTCCTAATGTTGAGCTGGAATCTCTTTTCCTGCAGTTTGAATCCACTGCTCTATGTCCTAGTTTCTGGAGCAGCAGAAAACAGACTTGCTACATCCTCAACATGACACTCCTTCAAATACTTAAACAGAGCTATCATATCACCTCTTAACCTTCTCTTGTCCAAGCTAAACATCCTCAGCTCCCTAAGTCTCTCCTCATAGGGCATGGTTTCCAGACCCTTCACCATTCCAGTTGCCATCCTCTGGACACTCTCCAGCTTCTCAACATCCTTTTTGAATTACAGTGTCCAGAACTGAATGCAGTATTCCAGGTGAGGCCTGACCAAATTAGAATAAAGTGGAACTATTACTATTACTATTACAACGAATGGAAATAGACCCAGGATAAACTGGGTCAAAACTCTGCATGCCTTGAACATGCTTTCAATACATTTACATCATTGACTCCATCTTTGAGTCCTGACATGTGCAAGCAACCAAACTCATGCACAGATGCAGATCCATAGTGTGAAGAACAAACCCGAAATGGGTGAGTGAGATTATTCACATAAATGCACCAAAAATGTGTGAATGACTACCTACAGGTGTTACATGGAAGCACATAAGTTCTTATAAATGTGTAAAGTGAAAAGCTTGGGCCTGCAGCACCCCTCCTTCCCATCCTTTTCCAAAATGAACACTGACTTGATGTGGTATGTACTGGTTGCCACTTTTTTTGGTCGCACTATGGTTAGAGGAGACAGTGTGTGTGTGTGTGTGTGCCTGTGTGTGTGAGGGTGGGTGAGACTTGAAGGGTTGAGGAGATGGTAGCACCTGAGGAAGAGGTGTGCATGTGTGTGTTTGTGTAAAGGCATTACACAAGAGTTAGGCTGAGAGGACACATTCTTCCCATCTTTCATAGCTGAACCCCCCCACCCTCTTGCCTGCCTGCCTTGCTCCACCAGGAAAAGAGGATTAGGAAGGGAGCTGAGCGTTCAGAGACTGGCACATGTCCAGAAAGAAGTCACCAAGATGATTAAAGTTCTTGAAACCAAGCCTTATAAGGAACAACTTAGAGAGCTGAGTATGTTTCATTTGAAAACAAGAAGGCTGAGAGGCAATATGACAGCATGTTTAAATATCTGAAGGGATGTCATATAGTAGATGGAGCAAACTTGTTTTCTGGTGCCCCAGAGCACAGAAACCAATAGATTCAGATTACAGTTGGCATTTGTGGCTTTGACTTTTGTGAATTTGATTATTCATGGATTTGAATCGAAGGAGCCCTGGTGGTGCAGTGGTTAAATGACTGTACTGCACTCACATAGTTGTGAGTTCAATCCCAGGGGCTCCAAGGTCCACTCAACCTTGCATCCTTCTGTAGGTTGCTAAAATGAGAACTCAGCTTGTTTGGGGCAATTAGCTTACATGTTGCAAACCACTTAGGGAGTGCTTAGTTCACCAATAAGCAGTATAAAAATGTACTTACTATTGCTATTGATTAATATGTTTTCTCTAGGAATCGCTAGGTCCTCCAGCATGACTCTGCCAAAAGTCATGCTGGAGGATATAGAGATTCCAGGAGATAACATTTCTCTAGGCATTTGCAGGCCTTCCAGTGCAATACTAGGGCCAACTTCTGGCTGTTGCTGACCATAGAGTTGCCCTGGAAGACCTAGAGATTCCTAGAGAGGTGTTCTCTCAGGTTAAAAAAAGTGTTCTTTTACTTGTGGTTTTCCCAGTTTCAAGGGGCTCCTGTGTACCTAACCCCAGCGAATGTGGAGGGTCCACTGTACAAGAAAAGAAATTACACCGAAACATCAGAAATTGCACCATTTGCTTCTTTCCATTCTGTTATCTTAATCACCCCTTATGCTCCTTGCCACCCCAGTCTTACCAATTTATTCATAAAACAGGGCCAAAAAGCACTCTTGAAACAGTCATACATTTAACAACAAGGTTGATCACTGTGCAAGTCCCTACATATGCAAGAATAAAAAATCCCAAAATTATCCTTCCTCCCCCCTAGGAAAATTTTAAAAGAAAGAGACAAGAAATAAGAACCAAAGACAAGAAATAAGAACCAAAACACCATATCACTGAGACAGACACAACACACAGAGTATTCAGTTGGTTGCTGAATGTGTTTTCCTTTTGATGAACAAGGCCTGTAGCCAAAAAATAAAAAAATTAAAAAAATACACTGATCAAGATTATACTTCGTAATTGCAAGGAACAAACAATTTTCTTCTAAAACATGTTCTTCCAGAACTTCATGTATTCAGATTGAGAAGCATAAGGAGGTTGTTCTTGTCAAGGGAATACTTTATATCCTCAATGCTGTCTCTGTTCTTGTCACCATTAAATGTCTTTAACTGATGAGCCAGTTTTTCTAAAACACCCATTGACCAGGCCCTATTTTTCCTAAGATCTGACATAAATCCTTTCTATATTTGTCAAGGTTTTTAGAAATTTCTGTTCATGTCTAGGCACGTAAAATTTCAAGATGACATCAAATATGTACGCCACAATTCTTAAACTTATTTTAGAAATTCTCCAGAATGTAGACTGTGAAAATTACTGGGCTTTATATGATGGTTTGCCATGAAAAACCTCCATTCCTTTCCATAGCTCCCAAAAAAAAGGTTGGGGGAGTGATGCCATCAATCAGCCTCGTACACTTTTACATCTGTTCCTGGGGATTGTTGGAATGGAAAATCATTGGATCTAGAATTTCCTTATCCTCTCCAAACATGGTCCTTTTTGCCCTCACTGGAATGTAAGTTCTAGAGTTGTAGAATCCTCATCTAGAGCTTTCCACCACTGAAGGCAGGCAGTTTATTAGGTTTCTCCTTTGGAAAGAAAGGTCTTGGGGCACATAATACACCCTCTCAGGGACCACAGGATTGTAACCCCACCAAGTTATTATAACTAGACATATTCCATCAGTTTGGACATGCTTGTAGGAAAAATGTTGTTGCTTCCAAAAAGATGCATCTAAAGATGGACAAACCTGTCAGTTTCCAGCTTGTATTCATCCACCTGTAAATTTTCCTGTTGAACCTGCACAAAATTTCACTACTTCAGCTATTACTAGCAATACAACTAGCAGAAATAGTCCAGTTTGAGACCACTTTAACTGCCCTGGCTCAATGCTAAGGAATTTTGGGAACTACAATTTTGTGAGACTTTTAGCCTTCTGTGTCAGAAAGCTCTGGTACCACAGCAAATGACAATTCCCAGGATTCCCTAGCACTGACCCAGGGCAGTTAAAGCAGTCTAAAACTGGATTATTTTTGCAGTGTGTTTTGGATCCTAGATACATTGTTTAGAACAGCCATGGCGAACCCATGGTATGCATAGCAAAGCCAGTACGCAGAGTCTTCTCTATGGGTATGTGTGCCAGACTTGCATGCGGGGAGCTCCCCTTGCTGCTGTGCACCATTATTATCACAAGTAAACTCATGGCTCCCTTCCGAGCATCAGTTTACTCTCAAGTAAAATGGTGATTGGGAGGTAGGGAAGGTGCCCAGAGCACCCTCCTTCCGAGCACTGGTTTACTTATGCGTAAAATGGCATGTGGCAGTAAGGGACATGCCCTTTTGGCTTTTATAATTTTCCTCCATTTCTATAAAGGCAGTGCTGAGGGAGAAGAGCCCGTTGGGGTGGCAGGTGGAGAAAAAGTCTGACTTATGGCGACCCTAAGATGAAATTATCATGGAGGTTTCTTGGCAAGTTTTGTCAGAGAGAGGTTTACTATTGCTAGCCTGAAGCTGAGAGAGTGTGCCTTGGGTGTATGTGTGTGTGTGAGTATGTGGCTTCAAGTCATTCCTGACAACCCTAAGGGGAAACTATCACAGGGCAAGCTTCATCAGAGGGGGATTTCCATTACCATCCTCTGAGGCTGAGAGAGCGTGACTTGTGTGTGTGTGGTGCCTTCAATTCGTTTCCAACTTATGGCAACCCCAAGGTGAAACTTTCATGGAGTTTTCTAGGTAAGTTTGTCAGAGGAGGGTTTGCTACTGCTAGTTTGAGGCTGAGAGAGTGTGCCTTGGTTTTTCCCTCAGAAGTCCCACCCCATGGAAGTCCTGCCCCCAGCACAGGGTGACACATGGTGTGGCAATGCTACTGAGTTTGGGCACTCGGTCTCTAAAAGGTTGGCCATCATCGGTTTAGAAGTATCTATGGGCATAGCCACACTGCAGAGTTAAAATCAATTTGTCATCACTTTAACTACTATGACTCTGTCCTACAAAATCCTGTGATTTTTACTTTGAAGAAGCACCAGAGTCCTCTGACAAATGATCAAACTACAACCCCCAGAATTTGGTAGGATAGAGTCATGACAGTTAAAGTGGTGTTCAATTGCTTTAAGACTTCAGTGTGAATACACTCTGTTTCTGTTAGACGTAGAGGTAGAGGTAGATTTGAGGAAAATGTCATAACCCGAAGGGGGGAAAACAAATGTTTTTAGAGCAGATTGCTTTAGTTGGAGCTATTCCCTCATCCTGGCATTGAAATATCTCATTCTCCCTCCATTATCATTGATAGGCCCTGTTTGAACCTTACAGCAATGAAACACACCCTCTGGTATTGCCAGCATCTCCAACAAACAAATTTGTAGCACAGTCCTACCCACAGTTATGCTATGCTTACTAGTCCAGTTCAATTGAACTAATTTTTTGGGAAGGAAGTATCATTATGTTTAATTGGCTTGGTCCCAGGTAAACCAGATAGATAGGATTCCACTTGTAAATACAGTATAATTTGCTGATTGTCCTGAGCCTTTAGATGTAAAGTTTTCCTCCTACTATCTGACCTACCTGTTCTTAGCGTAAATGGCTCCCGTACTAATCTAAACTTCCTCTCAAGAAGGAAGCTCAGTGATGCATTCTACTAGGCTGGTGAAATCTCTGCCAAATATTGGACTGCTCTGGACTAGAGGCCACTGTCAGGGACAGAATTGCAAGGAGAGAGGGTCATTTTATCATGTATTTTATTCTTATGATCAGATTTTATTATCTATTTAATTTATATGTCAAACATATGTGGAAAGTGGGATTGGGGGAAGGAGGTATGAAACATCAATAATGTAAGATATGCAAATATTGTTTTACTAGTATAAAATAGCAAACATTTGGAATGACTATCAAGGAAAGTTAATGAAGACAGTGCAAGGCAGGGTTATAGATGAACATTAAGAAAAGTAAAATAAAGGCCATAGATGATTTATATAATTTTAAAGTGGAGTATGAAAACTTCAAAATAGTTAAAGATTTTCTATAACTTGGCTCAATCATAAATCATAAATTTTTTGGAATCCCGCCTCGATTCCCTCCTGGGAAATATAAATAAATTTATTATTATTATTATTATTATTAGTAGTAGTAGTAGTAGTATTCCAAATGGAGACTACAGACAAGAAATCAGAGGAAGACTTATCACATGAGAAAAGAAAACTGAAACAGAACTGATCAGTAGCAGGTTCCTTCATGCCTCTCCATATGCCATTGAAGCACCTTCCTTCTCGAGTGAGATGGCTGTAAAAGCATGCCTTTTGCTGTGCTGGAAAAAACAGGTAAAAAGCACACTTTTATGACTGTCTTCCCCAATAAGGAGAACACAAGTGCTATGAGAACATACGGAGACGCTCCTTTTCACTTGCTTAATTTCATCTTTCTTTTCTCATGAGATAAGGCTCTAGTGGTTCCCAAACTCTGGCCTGCCAGGTGTTTCTGACTTCAGCTTCCAAAATTCCAGACTATTGGTCAAGATGACTGAGTCTTCTGGGAATTGAAGTCCAAAACACCTGGAAGACTAGAAATTTGGAATCACGGCCATAGGACTTTGAAGGGCAGCTATGAAAGAACTAGATGTGCCTCTCAGGCATAAAGATATATCACTGTGTACCAAGGTCAGAAATATCCATTGTATATTGTTAGCACACCCTGCTTTCCTGTGCTATATATGGGGCTCTTCATATTTTCCATATTTAGAACCAGGCATGTTTTAAGAGGCTACAATGACCTTTTAAACACAGGGAAATTTCCCACGGTAAAGAAATGTGGACACAGACATGTGCAGAACCTAGGTATTATTATATTGTATTGTATAACTTTTATCTTTTCGCTGGTTTTAACTATTGCTTAGTTTAATTCAGTTTTAAGGGGTGGGAGGTTGGATCACGGGTGACTGGATTGTTTTTAGTTTATGTATTTTATTCCTGTTGTACCCCGCTCCAATTGTTGAAACAGAGGAGCAGGTTATAAATAAACAAATAAATTATTATTATTATTATTAAGATAAAGGTTAAATGTTGTGTCCGAATTGTTATTTTGTTTGGTTGCACTTTTGCATATTTCTTTTATTCACCACATTTGGAGTCCTCTTGCAGTTAGTACTGATATAAACAGATGAAAACAATCTTCAAGTTACCCAGCCTCTTGCTAAGCCTTCTTGAGCTAAGCAATTTCCTCCAACATTTAAGGAGATGCTGATACAGTTGATGGGGACCATCCAGTCCCCTACTTTTTTGGATAACAATATCTATATGTGGTTGTTAAAACTAAACAAAGAAGAAAGCTGACAGAAAGAAAATCAAAACATTTGAAATATGGACCTATTGTACTTTGGCCACATCATGAGACAACATAACTCATTTGAAAAGATGATAATGCTTGGTAAGTTGGAAGGCTGTATAAAAAGAAAAAGACTGCATTACAGGCAGCTTAACTCAAGCAAGGAAGCCACAGCCCTGACCTGGCAAGATCTGAGCAGAGTTGTTAATAACAGAGTGTCTTGGAGGTCTCTCATCCATAAGGTCACCATGATTTAAATTCAGCTTGAAATTAATAACAATAATAACATGCTTCATTTGTAGTAAGATTACTTTGTCCCAAAGGCACTCCTAAAGAACAAGCTCATTACAACACATTAAAAATTATACTGTGATTGAACAGAGGCCCTCACAGGGGAACATTTCATCAGAAGTCTACCATGACCAAAAAGATCCTGTTTGTCATATTTACACACTGAGATTTTTTATCACAGGAATATGGTGGAAGACCTCTTATATTGACCTGAGCATTCAGGTGAGGGGGGGGGGGTATGGGGAATCCTTACTTTACCTAGTTCTTAACTTTGTTGTTGCTGTGTCATTTCTGACTCATAGCAATGCTAAAGTGAACCTATCACGGGGCATTCTTGGCAATATTTATTCAGAGATGAATTGCCTTTGCTTTCCTCTGGGGCTAAGAAGTTTATCACACAGGAGGAATTTCTCCCAATTTCGAATTGAACCAATACAAATTCACATAGATTTGTTAGTTTAGCAATTTTACATGAAATCTTATTGCTTTTGGAATGCATTCAGAATGACTTCCCATTTCCCGAAAATGACCCCCCATTGCCCGAAATTGCGCGAAATACTCTTATACGCATTAAAGTAAAACCTATGATTGCATTCGGAATGACTTCCCTTTTGCCTGAAATTGTGTGAGATACACTCATACTCAATTACGTGAAACCTCATGATTGCGTTCAGATTGCCATTGCATTATACCCTCAAATTCCGTCATATGATAATAATAATAATAATAATAATAATATAATTTATTTCTAGCCCGCCACTCTGAACAGGCAATCGGGGTGGGTTACAACAAAAAGATTAAAACAATATGAGTTAAAACGTCCCATCCCTTCCCTCACCGCCCCCCCCTTAAAAAGAGAATTAAACCACTATATAATTAAAAACATAAAATAAAACATATTACAACAGTAAAAAGCAGCAACAGGGAAGCGGGCTTGAAAACCTAGGCTGTAAAGGGGTGGAAAAGACACTGGAGAAGGACAGCTGGAGAGGCACTAAGCACTAGGTTTGGAGCCGGGAAGTGTTCACATTCTCTGGGAAGGCCTGTGGGAAGAGATGCGTCTTTAGAGCCTTTTAAAAGCTTTCTAAAGATGGAATGAGACGCATCTCATCTAGCAGGTCAGTCCACAGCCTGGGGGCGACTGCCAAAAAGACCCTCTGGGAGGTCTACACCAGCCTGGTCTTCATGGGCTTTAGCAGGTTCCTCCCAGAGGACTGGAGTGTGCAGGGGGGTTCATACGGGAAGATGCGGTCCCTAAGATAGGATGGACCCGAGCCATGTAGGGCTTTAAAGGTCAAAACCAACACCTTGTACTGTGCCCAGAAACTAATCAGCAGCCATTGGAGATATTTGAGCACAGGTGTTATGTGCTCTCTCCTAGATGTTCTAGCGAGAAGCCTGGCTGCCAAATTTTGGACCGGTTGAAGTTTCCGGGTTAGGCACAAAGGTAGCCCCATGTAGAGCGCATTACAGTAGTCCAAATGTGAGGTTACCAGCGCGTGTATCACAGTTTCCAGATCCCTCGTCTCTAGGAAAGGGTGCAGCTGGCATATCAGCCGGAGCTGGTAGCACACACTCCTGACCGTCACATTCACCTGACTAGTCATGTGGAGTGACGGGTCAAGGAGTACCCCCTAGACTGCGAACAGAGTGTGACTCCATCCAGGACTGGAAGTTGTATTCCCAAACCTGGTTTCGGGCCTGTGACTGTGAGCACCTCCATTTTGTCTGGATTAAGGTTTGATCAGTTTTCCCTCATCCAATCCATTACTGCCACAAGGCAGTCATTGAGAGGAGAGACGCCATCTGAGGTCTGAGAAGATGATCTGGTCATGGAGAAATATATCTGAGTGTCATCAGCGTACTGATGACACTGAGCTCCATGCCTCTGAATGATCTCGCCAAGCAGCTTCATATAAATGTTAAATAACATCGGGGACAGGATGGCACCCTGAGGGACGCCGCAGCTAAGCTCGATTTTAGAAGAGCAACTGTCTCTGAGTCTCACCCTCTGTGATCTGCCGTAGAGAAAGGACCAGAACCACCGGAGCACGAGGCCACCAATCCCCAACTCTCTCAACCGATCCAAGAGGATGGAGTGATCAATTGTGTCAAAAGCCGCTGAGAGGTCCAAGAGCACCAGCAGGGTCACACTACCCCTGTTGATGCTCAGGCGGAGGTCGTCAGTCAGAGCAACCATGGCAGTCTCCACTCCATATCCTGCCCTGAAGCCGTTTTGAAATGGATCGAGATAATCGGTTTCATCCAAGACAACTTGGAGTTGGGAGGCGACTGCTCTCTCGATCACCTTGCTGAGAAAAGGTAGCAAGGAAACTGGTCTGTAGTTGTTTCTGTCCAGGGGATCAAGGGAAGGCTTCTTCAGGAGGGGCTTGACGGCCGCCTCCTTCAGACAAGGTGGAACAATGCTTTCCCTGAGGGACGCATTGATCACCTCCTGAAGGAATGTTCGCAATGCGTCCCCTCTCTGGACGACCAGCCAGGATGGACTTAGATCAAGAGAGCAGGTCGTCTTCCTCACACAACCAAGGAGCTTGTCCACGTCATCAGTAATCTCCGATTGAAACTCATTCAGTAAACTGACATTAACGGAGTTGCTGGATACCTCATCCATGGACACTGGACAAATATTGGCGTCCAAGTCGGCTCTAATCCGAGAGATTTTATCTGCAAAGTGAGTGTTAAATGTCTCACAGCAGGCTGTCGTAGGCTCTAGCAGGGGTTTTGGCGCAGGAGGAACCTGCGTCAGCTCCCCCACCACTCTCCTAAGTGTGATTTGCCCAAGATTGCCCAATACGTTTCCTTTAGCTGAGCAGTGATTTGAACCCTGGTAGCCAGAATTATAGTCTACTCAAACCACAACACCACCCTGCTGGCTACAACTATACCATTATTTTAAATTGTTGTCTGTCTGTTGTGCTATGCCAGATTGGGATAGGTGTGCTGAGAAAGTGGGCACAGTGGCACATTTCAATAACCCAGAAATAATATGAAGTTATTTTCTGTTGTCAGTCTGTGTGCTATACTGTAGAAGTAGATTGCGGTGTTGTCATGTGTATATAATTCAGCGCTGTACAAGTATTCATACTTACAGCCAGCCATGCGGATTTAAGCATCCGTGGCTTGAAAATATTTTTTAAAATTATAAATTCCAAACCTTGATTTTGCCATTTTATATAAGGTACACTATTTTACTATGTTATTGTATTTGATGGGACTGAACATCCACAGATTTTGTTATCTATGGGGGGGTCCTGGAACCAAACCCCAGAGGATACCAAGAGTCCACTCTATATTTGTGCTTATATTTGTTGACTACAGTAAATGAGTTCTGCTAATAATTTAATAATGTCAAAAGAGTGGATTGTTGAAAAGTGATCTGCCAAAAAGTGGAGGATACCTCTACCCATAAGGTTGCCATAATGTCTAAAGTTGGCCTTTGTCCCACTGAATTCCTTAGGACATTCTTTTAAGTAAAAATGAATGGCATCAGGCTTCACTGTTTCTTTTAATTCTATTTTATTTTATTTTCTCAAATTACTTAAGCATCCAACTTGAACTGTCTACACCTTCTCACATATAGCTCATGAATCATGTCTACAGTTTCCAGTTCTCCCTGATTTCACATGTTGTAACTGAGCTTAGGATTCACCTTGCCAACGTTACATCATCACCTTGACTAATGGCACATTCCAGTGTGGTCTTTACTGTCATTGTCTCATAGTTTATAGCTGGGAAATGAAAGGTTGCAGTGGACAGGAGTCTGAAAAACTGACTGGTTTATGAGCATATATGGATATTTATGAGGCCCTGCTGGAAGATCAGACAGTTGGCTAGCATGCATGCTCTCACATCACATCTGAACACTCACTGAATTGCCCACAGAACAAAATTGGTAGCTTGTAATTTGTGCATTCTGGTGATCTATGAAAGCACACCCACTGTATGTTGTCACGAACAGCTGGGCTGTTTGTGTGTACTTAATAGCTGATTATATTTTACTGTAATTCTCATACGGTTTCCTGGGGGTGTTAACTTGTATTAAGATTTTGTATTATTGTTGTTTTTTTCTTATATATACAATGTAGGTATCTAAACAGTCTCAGTAATTAGTGAGGATTTTCCTTTGTGCCCTTTATCCCTCTCATCTTAACTGGTGCTTGTCTTGTACTGTTACATGATCTTTTCCCCTTTTGTTCCCTATATTTTTTAACTTTATTTCAAAATCAAATAAAACAAGAGGGTGCAATTCAGTGCTGTAGTACAGACTTCTCCCGTTTGGGATAGTCCATCCTATTCCACTCTCACTTCCTCCTGTTTTGAGGCAATGTTCTCTATTCCTTAGGGTTTCAATCTAATTACTTTTTTATTTCTGAAAAACCCAATGGCTTGAATCCTATCACTAGGTGAGACTACAGTAGATCCATTGAATCAGTGGGATTTATGTATGTGGACTCACTTTTCGACAATTGATTTAATGGGTCTACTCTAGTTGAGCAGGAGTCAGGCCATCTTGTATATACCTCATACAATTTAATATCTTCATGAAACTGCTGGGAGAGGTTGTCTAGACTTTTGGGGCCTGGTGCTACCGGCATGCAGATGACATTTAGCTCTATTATTCCTTCCCACTTCATACAAGGAAGCTATATCAGTCCTAAACCAGTGCATGTCATTACTAATGAATAGACTGACCAGAGGTGCTCTTGGTCAGTTGAAAGACAGACCAAGGAATAGGGATTCAGCCTGTGCTGGATGGGATTACACTCCCCCTGAAGACATAGGCAGTCTGAGAATATAGTAGCCAATTCAACAGAACAACAGAGAAACAACAAAATAGCCATGTAAAATACTTTTAAAAATCCCAACAATTACTATTTTTACAAGCAATATATTGGACAATATGTAGAGAGATCTTATAGCACCTTTGAGACTAACTGAAAGGAAAAAGTTGGCAGCATTCTGTCGACTTCTTTCTTTCACTTTATCACATGGGAGGCAAGCGTCCTCCTCCCATCATTAAATCAACATTAAATGATGTTATTTGTGCAATCAGGGGGAAGATTTTCACACCCCTGCATGCTTATTCTGTTCTTGCCCCATCTGTAAACAGTAATGGGCACATCATTTGGCATTACCAGAAACTCCTGTTAATATCAAATTATGGAAACTCCTGTTAATACCACATGGTGTGTCCATTACTCTTTACAGATGGGGCAAGAACAAGAAAAGCGAGCAGGGGTGTGATAATCTTCCCCCTGATTGCATGATTAACATGATTTAATGACAATTTAATGGCGGGAGGAGGACGCTCGCCTCCTTCATGTGATAATCTCCTTAGTCTCAAAGGTGCTAAGATCTCTCTACATACTGGCTTTACAGACTAACGCTGCTATATCTTTGAATTCTACCATATTGTACAATGTACCACTTAATTAGTTTGTAAATATGTTTTATGAATTCCAACAACCAACTGTATTAGTAGACATTACATTACTGTAACTGTACAATTTTTGAATACAATGAAATTTATTATTGCTATATCAATGATACCATTACTATCTCTCAATTTGGTAACTGGAGTTCTAGTTAATATCTATTTCTGCCTCCATACTGCACTCTCAACATCTATCTCTTACTCCTTGCTGTCCCCTCCCAACATCTATGGAGAGAAGAATTTATGTGCTTTTTCACACTAGGGGGGCAAACAGGATTTAAACAAGAGTTAAACAAGAGTGAAATAGGAAATGGCCTATGATAAACATAGGGCATTTCCTGTTTAACTCTCGTTTAAATCCTGTTTGCCCCCTAGTGTGAAAAAGCAGTCTAAGCAGAGCATTAGATAGTGAAACAGCAGGATGAGAAAACCACTTCCCAAGAAAGATGTGCCGCATTTTACATACAGTCTGAATGAGTCATAGCCAGATGATATGCTCTCATATCTTCCTTCTCTATTCACCAAAAAATTCAGGCTCATCTTAGAGGCTACTTTGGAAAAGGATGACACATTTCTATTTGTATGTCATTGTCATTCCTCAAACTACTTAGAGGTCTCTCAGCTATTTATCACATAGCTGGATGAAATATTTATTACCACCACTAATGAAGTTGTGGCTTTGTGTTTTTCAAAGTGCAAAAATGGTTTGTGAAAGACAGTACCATGTTCTAGATAGACAAGCCTATTTTGTTTTGCGTGGAGAATCAGCCAGGCTTACCCTAGAGAATCAAACCTGTTGATTGGATGACCATTTGTAATTTAAAATTGAATTAACAGAACAATCCTAAATATGACTACTCAGGAATAAACCCCATTCGGTTTAATCGTGGCCACTCCCAGGTAAGTGGATAAAGGATTGAAACCTAAGAAACAGCACACCGAATTCAGGTTTAGGGGTATCACTGTTTCATATTATCTTTCATGTTGTCTCATTCTTGCAAATAAGCTAGTAAAACGTGGGCTACACAATGCAACTGTTAAATGAATTTGTAAGTGGTTTACCAGCCCGCCCCAAAGGGTGCTCAGCAATGGCTCCCCTTCATCCTGGAAAGAAGTGTCACAGGGTTCTGTCCTGGGCCCACTGAGTATATTTAGCCTGGAGAAGAGATGGTTAAGAGGTGATGTGATAGCCCTGTTTAAATATTTGAAGGGATGTCATATTGAGGATGGAGCAAGCTTATTTTCTGCTGCTCCAGATAATAGGATCCAGAACAATGGATTCAAGTTACAGGAAAAGAGATTCCACCTAAACATTAGGATGAACTTCCTGACAGTAAGAGCTGTTTATTGGTGGAACACACTCCCTCGGAGTGTGGTGGAGTCTCCTTCTTTGGAGGCCTTTAAACAGAGGCTGGATGGCCATCTGCCAGGCATGCTTTGATTGTGAGTTCCTGCATGGCGGAATGGGGGTGGACTGGATGTCCCTTGTGATCTCTTTCAACTCTATGATTCGATTCTATGATTCTATGACTACCAAAGACATAGTGACCTCTGGACCATCTGTCTCTGGATAATGTCAGGTAATCCATTTTGTCAATGGGAATGGGGGGGGGGGGGGGAGAACCAAAATCTAGTGTGGCTGAAATGGTTAGGAGTGTAGGACTTAAACTGAGGAGATCTGAACTGAAATCTCTATTCAAGACACAATCACATTACACTGTTATTATTATTATTATTATTATTAAGCTTTATTTATATAGCACTGTAAATTTACACAGCACTGTACATACAATCATTTGATTAGATGATTCCCTGCCTTCATGCTTACAATCTAAAAAAAAAAAGACACAAAAGGAAAAGGGAATGGTGGAGGGGAAGGAGATCAGGTCCAGCATTTCTTCTCTCCCTCTGAGGCCTGGACCAAGGCAAATGGACTGGAAGGAGGGCTCATCTTCTATCAGGCAAGGCCTGATGGATCTAGCTTGCCTACCTTTTGCTACCCCTGGATGATGGTGGGACTAGTAAAGTTATTATTTTAGTGTTATTATTTGACTTGAACTGCTATAGCTGCCTCCTGTGGAATCCTGGGATTTGCAGTTTTGGGAGGGAGCATCTAGTTTAGGTCTCCCTAAACTACAAATCCCAGAATTTCACAGGAGGTAGCCATAACAGTTAACATAAATAATAATAACATCAGCAACAACAACAACAACAGTGCAGTGTGATAGAGACATTGGTTAAAGATCTCTGTGAAGGACCTTAAACCAGCCTTTGTCTCTGAACCCAACCTACTTCAGAAGAGTTGTTTTGTGGATGCAAGAAGATAACTGAGTATCCTGCCTCAAGCTCTTTGAAGGAAAGTTGTGGCCATAATCAGATAGTTGTCCTGAGCTCTTTGGGAAAAGGATGAGATACAAATGTAATCAATAATACAAGATTGTCTGTCTATCCTCTTCCACAAGTTTTCTCTGAAAAGGATCCCTCAGATTGTCTGCTTCCCCTGAAGTTTTGGAGGCATTGCCCAATGCTGAATGCTAGTCTGTTTAAACAGCTTTCTGCATTTCTGTAATCCTCGCAGCCACATCTGGTGCCACCTGTTGTCCTAGTGCCACCTGCTGTCCTAGTCTGTCACAGGCACCACATCGGCTGTGTTTTAAGTGTTTGATTAATTGCAGCATTGATAGACTGCATGTCCTTTAGAGGCATTGTTCAGAGTCAATGAGCAAAATCATCACCTTTGTAGATCTGAACTGTTACAAGCTCAGATGTTGTAACAAAATTGTTACAAAAGAGTGCAAGGGGACAATTAAGAGGATTGATAGGAGGCATTACCAGAGACGGATGTATCTAAATTTCCCTTGGCAAACCCAAACAAACTAACCAAAACAGTCGACATTTTGCAATCCAGGAAACCAAACTTCTGTGGTCAAAGCAGACATGCAATCCTGACACTTTGTGCTATGGAGATCATCACACACAACTTTTAAACCATAATTATAGTTGTGATATAGTGCCTTTGGCGATGCTTATTACAAGACATCACCTCCGACCCATAGCTGCTGTGTCTGTGAAGCATGGTTAGGGCAACCCTTTTCACTGACAGGGAAAATCTGTCAATAAGTTCCCAAATGCACCATAGTTCCTAGGTGTTAAAAGTTACTGCCACAGCAGTTGCAATAATGACAGCCACATAGTTTCAGTGTCTCCTCCTCTTCCTTTGTCTCCTCTCCCAACTGCTATTCCCAAACAGTCTGATTTCCTTTATTTTTTGTCTCTTTCATTTCTTTTTTCAAATTTAAATCATATTAGCAGAACTCCAAAATTGCATTAAAAAGTAAAAATAAAACAAACTCCCCTGAAAGGCATGCAAGGAGTGGGCAAGGAGTGGAGTTAAGGGGGAGTGCAGAAGGAGTGTGTGATGGCTGAAATAGCCCCAGTTGCACAATTGTGGAGACATGTCATAATGGCTGATCTTAAACGGATATGTTTCCGTTTTCTTTATTTAGCATGACTGTGGCAAGAATGGGGCTCATGTAATAATGTACTATGTTTCACTCTTTATTTTCCTTAAACAACTTTTTTTCTCAAATAATTTGGGAGCATGAATGAGAATAAGCCGTGTAGGGACATAAAGAAGTTGACAAACCAGAGGTCAGAAAATCGTGTAGGGCTCCACTCCTGACTGGAGTCTTCCCAGTGATCAGGATCAAGGAGATGGAAAGTGAAGTATCCTTAGGCTGCAAAAGGCCCTGATCATCCCCTCCTGGCCAAAATTTCCTTTCCTCTCCTTGCTCAAAGGCAGCCAGCCCTTCCTAGTTCATTTGAACAAATTATTTATTTTCACATACACCGGTAAGTACACCACGCCTTGATTTAGTAGGTAGGGATGATAACGCTTCCCCTCGAGTGTGTACACTGGTGTGTCTGCAGAAGCAGGAATGTTCCAGCTGACATCCCAACCTGCAGGAGCATGGTCCCAGTTGCCTTTTCTCTTCACCACTTCACTCCCAGAATTGACTATTTCGCAGGACCTCCAGCTGCTTCCACTAGTGAAAGAGAGGCTTTTTCACCCCCACCATTCTAGATCCTGCTATAGATGTCCTTAGGAGAGTTAAGGGGAAGCCATGGACGCATGTTGAAAGTGATAAAGAAACAGTCATTTTCTAGCTGGGGATTAGGAGAATATCAAGCGTGCAAACTGAATCTGTTTCAAATTGGGTGCAGTAGACAAAATAGCTAAACACACATGCACAAGTAGTGGTGTCACTAGGATCAGTGTCGCCTGGTGTGGTAACTCATGGTGTCACCCCCTCCATTGACCTCCTCCCATACCACATCCATACAGAATCCTTAATAATATATATATATTGTACTAATGTTACTGATAAATTGCAATTCCCATATATCACTGAATGTAATGGTAACACTTGTGACATAAACAACTAGCAAAATTAAAATTATACTTTCAAATTACAATATCCAAAACAAAACAAAACAAAAATCCATCCTACCCCACCCCCTTTTCAAACCTGGTAGTACATGTCTTGCCATTTTTTTAAAAAAAAATCATTTTAACACCTATTTTGTAACTTTGGGCAGTCCATACAGCTCCCATGGAGTGTTGTAGTAGACAGCTGGTCTGCCAAGCAACAAGATTTACCCATCTCTCTGGTATGTGAACAGCTGTTTGGGTCAAGATTTCACATTTGCATCAAATTAATTAATACATTGGGATGAGAAAGAGAATCCTAATATATATATATATATATATATATGAGCCCGGGTGTGTGGTCCAGGGCCCAATTTCCCTCAGACACCCTCCCCATGGGCCACACACCCACAGAAAGCCCAAATACCTCTTGTTTTCTTTGCAGCCCTTCTTCCTTTTCAGTCACATCATTATCTGTCACCATGTTGAGAAAGACTACAGAGAAAAATGGAGTGTTTTGGGGGTTGGTACAGGCTTCTGGGGTACTTATGAGGGTGGGGATGTTTTTACATATATTAACATATTTGCAAGCTTTCTGCATGGTTTTAGGGGAGAAATAAAAACAATAAGCTGAGAAATTTGGTTTTTTTTAAAAAAAACAATTTTTTGGACGAGAAAGGGTGTTGGTGGGCTTTGAGAGATTGGGAATTTAGGACCTGCAATACTGGAGGCCAAGGTCTGTATGCAGCCTGTGTGTAGCAAATTTAAGAGAAATTTAAAATGTGCCATTGAAAGAGGAATTCTGAACTATTTGTATAGTTGCCCCTTAGTTAAAACTTAAAATCCCCCTGGAAGAATTTTCCATATTCACCAACAACCCTGGTTTGAGAAGGAGTGTCTCAGTTACTCTTCTATCATCCCAATTTTTCAGCTGCTTTAATTCAATCCTGCAGTTTTCTCTCCTCCTCCTCCACCCCTTTGTCCCCAGCTTACTTCAAGTATTGCAAACTGAATTCAAAGTGCAAATGTAGTTTTCATACAGTTAACTCAGAAGGGGGAAAGGAGAGGAAGGGGAAGTCTCAATAGACTCAGGCAAAAGCAAACTGCTGTAGCCCGTTCTAGTTTATATATTCTCCTTTGATCATCTGATGCTTTAGTCATCTGATATTGCTTGACCATACATATCCCATTTTTAATCTTTGAAATGTTGGAGGGTATGATTTCTTGTTCTTTTTCTAAGGGCAATGCAAATCACTTTGGATGCTCTTTTATACTGTTGTCAAGTGGGAGATAGGGACTTTACGGATCTGGGCAGAGGGTCCTAAGGGGAAGGTCTTGTATATTCTTTTTTTCATATTACTGCTTTTTAGATGGGAAAAAAGAATAACAAATATTGAGTATCCTCTTCGGAAGAAACATCTAAAGAATTCCAAATGAAAAGTTTTTTTAAAAATTGTTAATAAAAATTGGATATGCTTGTGTGTGTGTGTGTGTGTGTGTGTATGTGATGATTTCAGGTATCAAAGTTCCATCATACAACAAAAGAGCCTTTGACTGTAAGATGCCCTTCAAGAATTCATCAAGAATCTTGCTTAGTCACTTTTTGGCTGCCATGCACACAGGGAATGTGTGTGCCACCGGGTAGAACCACAGAAAAAGCTTGTAAGATTATCTAATACATTTTGAGTCATTTCCATAATCTGATTCATAATCTCCATGTCTTTTTTTCAAGCCTTGAGGCAAAATCAGTTCTATATTGGGAATGCATACCTTGAGCTCTTCTGCAGAATACAAAGGCCTGATCTTCCCCAGGGCACTATTTGAAATTTCTTTAGCAGATAGGAAGGCAAAGGGAGAGGGAGATTCTCAGTAAGGGATTTATTGTTGTTCCGTGCCTTCATTTCTGAGATATGGTGACCCTAAAGCAATCCTATCACAGGGTTTTCTGGGCAGGAATTGTTCAGAGAAGGTTTGCCCTTGCCACCTTCTGAGACTAAGAGACTGTGACTTCCTCAAGGTTGCCCAGTGCGTTTCCATGGCTGAAGAGACATTTGAACCCTGGTTCCCATAATCCTAGTCTAACACTCAAACCACTAATCATCACTGGCTTTATATGCTTACTCCAGATTGAATTTCAAATAGCAATGACATCATACTATGTCAGACTTTTCCCTTTAAAAAGAAATACAGAGATCAAAGGAGAATCTATTCTTTTATGCCGGAATGGGACTCATACATCCCTTCCAGGAGCCCAAAATAGTATAGCCAATTGTGAAAAATCTTGGGAGTTGGATATCTTCCAACTGTCTCAAAATTACCATCCAACAGTCTCAGTCTACTGTCATCCCAGTTTTTCTCTTGTCCTCCCATATTCTTTACTTGTGGGTATATCTACACTGTAGATATAATGCAGTTTGACACCACTTTAAGTGTTACAGCCCCATCCTATAAAATCCTAGGATTTGTAGTTTTACACGGTCTTTAGCCTTCTCTGCCAAATAGTGCTGGTGCCTCAAAAAACCACAACCCTCGGGATTCTGTAGAATGGAGCCATGACAGTTAAATGGTGTCAAACAGCATTATTTCTACAGTGTAGATGTATCCAGCATCTCTTGCTTACTTCAGTTGCTGCAAACTGAGTTTATATTTCAAAAGTGATTTGCACTCAATTAAATTAGCAGGGGGGGGGGAGGGGAGTGGAATCTTGTTTTGTTTATGAGTCACCTTTTGTCCTTTTCTAGGAAAAAGGTGGCATAGAAATTAAAATAAATAAATAAATAAAATAAAAATAAACCTTACCCTTCCCAGTAGGCTCAGACAAAAGCAAATTGCTGCAGCCTCTCCTAGCTTGTGTCTACTTCCTCGTTGTTTCCTTTTGACATTGTGACCACACTCTGATATTGCCTGGCCACATTTGATCTTGCTCTTATCTGTGAGATGTTGGAGGATATGAAGTTGTATTTCAAAAACATCTGAAGGGACACATGATTCCCACCATTGCTTTTACATATTTGTGCCATGAGAAATATCCAACACAGAGGCTCATTTAAATGGGCCCCATCCAAAGCCACAGAAGTGGATTTCCTCTTGTCCTTCTTCCCCAATTGCACATGCCTCTGTAGAGTTTCCCCACTCTCCATAGCATATTGACAGTGGCTACAAAGGGGTGAAAGAATGAATTATGTTAGTGGTTTCTGTTCCACTGATGGATGGGCAGTGTTAGATCCTTTTTTACAAGGATCATTCATTAATTAGAGCCAATGAATCATCCAGAATTAAAAGTGCTTCCGATTCCAGAGGAATAAAGTATGAGGTGAAACAGTGGAGTGTGTGGGTGTGTGTTGTAGAATCCTTATGGCACAGATGATTTTCAAACAGTTGCTGAGCAGGTGGCAGAGAGAGAGAGAGAGAGAGAGAGAGAGAACATGAATGAATGGCATCCCTTTTGGACAACTATGGGGTGAAACAGATGGATGGAATGAAGTGGCTTCTGGCCACTTTGGAGGTGTGCCGATTAGAGGACACACACCTCCAAAGTGCCAAAGCCATGCTTTGGTTCTTAGGACCAAAGCAAAAAGGAGTTTGGATAATCTGTTGGCCCCCGTACGCACAATCCTCCTTGGCTGTGTGGTCAGTGGGTTTCAGACCCATTTCTGTCTGGAGCAGACTGGGATCACTCTTTCTTACCCATCTGTTCTGTCCCTATGTTATACAGCAGCCTTTCTCAACATTTTTTCAGGTCTCAGGGAAACCCTGTATACATATTCCTGTATGTAAATCTCATTTAAAAAAAATATCACACTCTCTTGTGGAACCCTAATGACCTCTCATAGAACGTTGGGATTCCAGAGAATCTTGGTTGAGAAACCCTGCTATACAGACACACTTGCACTAGACCTTTAAAAAAAACCCCAACTCTCTAACTGTCTAGTCCCTTCACTTTCCCAATATTAACTGAAGTTAGAGTTCAGCAGATCATTTGCATGTACTGCATTTGTTTAGACATATTGCTTTAAGAGATCCTATTGGTGTGCCTCACTTGCACAGGTGTTTTTTCCAGGTGTCAAAGGAAAGTAAACCAATCTGCTGGTTCTGAGCAACCTATTTCTCCAGTGCCATTCTTCCTATACAGGTACTGTACCTATGGGATTTTTCTTCTTCTTCTGATAAATTCAGCTTTGCTGTCTTCAGAACATTACATAGGGCTATCACACAAACCCTGTGTCTCAAGCACCTATGTTGATCCAAATAGCTGTTGGAACAAAAGCCTTGGAGGCAGTCAGGATCAGAAAATTCCAGATAGTAGCATGCAAGCTACTGTCATATGGCATAATTAGATTTTACAGCCTATATGTCTTCTACTCTAATTGAATTTGTAGGAGTTGCCTTCCCCTTAAAATGCAAAGCGTGGGAATTTTGGATCTATGCAGCTGCCTTTGTAATGGCTAAGTCACCACACCAGTTCATCTACTCCAAGGGCAACATAAACTGGCTGATGGAAAGCCTTAGCAGGGGTTAGGCACCATTCCTGAAGCCTTTCTGCCTCCAGAGAAGTAATTAAGTGTTGCTGGCATGGCCATTTGACTTGGGGCATCTCCAGCCAGGTCATTTTTGCTTACATCAAAACCAGTTGTGGATAAAGATCCCAGAAGGTGAAATACCTTCAGTCTAATATAGGGACCCACACCCATTACAAACCAGAATTATTAAACCTTTCTTTCCTTGAGGACCATTGTATTTACTTTCCTTCTTTCAAGTTTCTTCAGCTTACTAGGTGGATAGACTGATGCTTCCATGTTCCTTCATTCTACCTCCAACATAACCAGCTCCTCTACCTTGCCATCTCTTCCACATACATTCATATCTTTCCCATGTTTGATATTTTCTTTAAAAGATTTAGAATCTTGAGTAACCCTTTGCTTCATGGTGCCCTGCGGAAAGTTCAAATTACAGTACACAATTGACTTGGAGGTTCCTAAACATAGCATTAGTTGGCCCCATATTAGTCACCTTTTCTATCTTTTTTCCTCCATATTTCTTGACAGCCAGGAGTATTTCACTGTCTAGAGTGGCTTGATTACCCCATTCAGAGATTAGCTGTGTTAGTCTGGAATATCAGTATGCAAAGGGATCTTGTGCAAAAGACGTTGTAGCATAAACTTCCATAGACTTTTGCATCTGAGGAAGTAGACCAAGGGGCAAAACAGATGGCCCCAACGGGGTGGTTTGCAGCTGCCCCATTTAGGCTGGATTGGGGTAGCAGCAAACAGAAGCACACTCCAATCCATCTGGCTTCCACCCCAAATAGAAGCAGAAAATATCTGCTCCTATTTGGAGCAGAAAAAAGCTACCCCTTTGCCTCTGGAGTTGGCTTTTCACCAGTTCCAGGACATGTGACATCTAAATGGCATGGCTCCAAGCTGGATAGAAGCTGTTCGGCATGTAATCACCAGCTTTTGTCTGGCATGGGGGCATGGCACATCTAAACACCAAGCCACCAAACTGGTGAGATGCCGGCTCTACCGGCTATCTGTTTTGGTCTCAAGTCTGTGAAAACTTATGCTACAACTTCTTTCACACAGTTTGTGCCTTATCACACAAGGAAAGAAACCAGAAGTTCAGCTGGATTGTAGTGCCTTTCTATGTGCCTTACTGCATGACATCATAGTTCTTTAGTTCTCTCCCTGTGTGAGACACTCATAAAAGTGAGATTTTTTTTCCAGCTGGGAAAAATATGTTTGACAAAAGATTTGCTTTTGTGACCATCTGCTCTGGGGAAAAAAATAAAGAACTACAGTGGTTTGTGATAAGGCAGATAGAAAGGTGCTACTATCCTGCTGAACTTCTGCTCCCTTTCCTCATGAGATAAGGCTCTCAATCTCAGAGGTGCTACAAGATCCCTTTGTATATTGGTTACCCCATAATTAATTTGTAATGAAGCTTGTAACCATTGTTCACTGTTAACCTTTGAATAAAAGTGACTGCCAAGGATGTAAAGCCTTTGTTTCCCTCTTCTTCCTGATATATTCTTTTGAATATACCTTTTCCCCTCTTTTTGCTGGTATCACTCTGAACCTGACCATGGAGGCTACTGTGAATAGGCCTCCATGGTAGATCTTGTGAAATTACTTTTAAAGTAGTAATTAGTGGAATTATAATTCTATTCCCCAACTATAGCCTACTTTCCTTTATAAGTACTATTTAACATGTGCTTTCCATTTTCTCAAAGTAAATACTTAGTTAAACTCAGCCTAGACATAAAATGGCATACGGCTTGCAGCAGCATGGTTTTGGTCTCAAAGCAGGGCCTCTTCAGAGATGCACACATCAGCATTCAGACTTGCAGATTAAGACCATATTTACCTTTCATTGACTAATCATTAAAAAAAGCACACCAGATGCAATGTACACAGATGAGTACAATCACATGCTATAACAAAGACATCTTTCATCACTTGTACAAGCATCTCTAGATACATCCAAAATATGTTATATATCTTGACTTTAATTGTTGAAAAGAGTAACTAATGATATTATTTGTAACAGGTTACTTCTCATGTGTTCTCTGGGGGAAGCACATTATTTTGTTTTTGTGTGAATAACAAAGGCTTTCAAAGGTTTTCTCTCCACTAGGCAAGATTACAATTGTATGTATGTCTGTGCATGTGCAGGTGTTAAAAACATATTTATTCGAGCAGGCTTACCCCTGATTTTTTACGCTCCCCATTGTTATTTCTCCCTCACTATGAGCCGGTTGGAGTATTGGAGTATTATTATTGTATTGCTCTATTGGGTTGATATTGTTACTGTTTGAATGTTTTTAACTTGTGTATATGCTGTATACCGCCCTGATCATTGGAAGGGCGGTATATAAATAAAGATATTATTATTATTAATTATTATTATTATTATTCACACTTTTTAAAAAAAATTTGCATCTCAAGACAATTTTGTGGGGGGGGGGGAGGGGGGATCATTTGCACATTTGTTTTTGGTTTTTGTCCAAAAAAAGGTCTATGTAGAAAATTGTCTTTTGCACAAACAATGGGATTTGTGTAAACTATTTTTTAAAAAATTCTTGAAAAATCTCACAGTGGCAAATAATTTTTTCATTGGGCTGTTTTTGTGTGTTGAGACATCCTTTCTCACCAAAGACAAGGAAAAAATGTGAGCATTCTTTATAACCTCCATGTTCCAATTACCTCCACTCTCTTGCCATTACCTTAACTCCTTGCACCTGAATTGGTTAACTACAAATCCCCCACTTCTGTCTTTCTTTGCTCTCACTAGCATAAATCAGATGCTGGTTAATGGCTAAGGTTATGTGGCCTCACAAATCCTTTTTCCCCTCTATTTTTGGTAAAACGAAATATTTGGTTTTTATTCTTAAGAAGCTTTTGAGAATCCCATTCTGTGGAAGTCTCCCCATAATCCCTATTGTTGTTGTTCAATTACATATGTGAAAATCTGTGTTTGGACACACAAGTGACCAGGGATGTATGGTAATGTTTCTCTGGTTCCTGTCATGCAGATAAAGTATGTGTTGGAGAAACAATGAAGACTGATTTTTTTAAAATGATGACCACTTTTTTTAGCCAATCATACATTTTCACATGGGAATTACAGACACAGTTGACTACTGACAAAATGTAGATGTGAGGGGATGCGTAACTGCAACTCTAAACACACTTACTACTCACTAAATAAGGTGGGATTTATGTCTGAACATACATATGCACCATTAAACAAACAACAACACAATCAAATAATGCACTACTGCTGTGAGGAACCTGTATTGAGGATCTTAACTGAAATTAGCAATTAATAGTTTTCATGTGGAAGAAATAGTAGCTGAAAGAGCAAACTGATATCTGAACACAGAGGAGAACATTCCCATGAAATCCCATCGGGGTAAGGAAGAAGAATCTGAAAACCTAATCCCTCCCAAGGTTGGTATGTGAGACTTGTGACCCAGCAAGCAGAACAAAGCCTCCAGCAACATACTGCAACCTGCTAAGTGTTTCAGCCAACTTAGTCTTGCTGCCTCAAGCAGGCAACAGAATATTTGACCAACTCCTTAAGATGATGCAATGTTGCCCATATTTCTTGGATTTCATTCACTTCAGTGGATTCTAAATTGTGCACGTCCACCAGGCAGCCTTTACACAGGATGCTTAGTATATGCCATATACAAGGGGCAGATCGGTGAATTAGTTACCAACATATGTAATGGAAATCAGTCTGTGTGGGTGTGATTTTTTTAAAGAGAAACATGGGTCATCCACAGTGGCAGCTGGAGTGTCAATGGGGCAGTAAATCTACTCTGAGTTTGACTCTAGCCTTCAAAGATACTGTTCAGTGTTCTAAAGTTATTTGGGGATAGTGTTCAGCACCTTGCATAGCTCCTGTAGAGTTCAGACTAACATCCAGGGCGGGTCAGAACCACCAGCCGCCACTTCTTGCTTATGTTTGTATATGTCAAGCAGAACTATTTCCTTGAATTCCTCTTCATTTGTTTTGGTTGCAAAATCTGAGGCTGGACCAGTCAAATGGGAGCTCAGGAAGGGAGGTTGCTGCTTTTCCAGTTTTAAAATTAATTCCCTGATTGATGTCTACAAAATAGATCTTCTAGCTGGTGGAAACTGCTGTAGTTTTGTTCAGTCCATAGTTTCAGTTGCATGAGCAAGATCAAATGGAAGGATTTAAATATAAAATAACAACATTGCAATGTTCATTCACCCCCTTACCCCCATGTATTTTGGAAAAAATATTCATGGGCCCTTGGTATCCAGAAGGGTTTCTTTCCAGGACCCCCTCCCCATGGATACCCAAATCTGTGGATTCTCAAATCCCATTATATGTGATGGAGTAGTAAAATGGTGTACACAAAAACAACAACCTAGTAACATTAGCTTTTAAAAAAAATCACAATGATTTGTGGTTTGCTATAATTGTATTGGTCATTTCCTATATTTGACAGATAAATATAGGCAAGTGTGTGTTATATTTACAACATGGGACAGGTTCCATTGTTTCATTGTAAAGTACATGCCCTCAATGATAGATGACATGTTTAGCAGGTTAAGTAGCCATATACACAAACAGTGGGAAGTGAGGGGTCTTTATCTCTTTTCTCAGGTAGTTTCCCACGGGATATTTGAAAAAAAAAAATTGCTGTGCCTTGGCAGAAAGAGTCAATGGTTGCCTCTTTACAGCACCTGTTTTTTCATAATTAAGGAAACAGGTTTGGGACATTTTATGTCATATTTGTCATATGTATTTGTTTATAATATGTAAGGAGTATATTTAGGAAGCATGATGTTTCAAGTGGTCCTCTCTCCTTCATTCAACCACTGTTTCACATTCAAGTCACTTCAGCCAAACTCCCAGTTCTATCTTGGGGCTTATCTACACTACTCCAGATGCAACATAGAAGTTTTTGGCCTGGATTCACCCCTGTTTGTGCCACACTTGCCCAGGAAACTCTCCATTGAGGCTGCATTGATGTCCACACCTGAAATCGAGATCAGGACCACATTTTGGTGTCCCTTTCACTTCGAGGACACTGATGTTGCCTTCCTGGGCTCTCTGGCAGAGCCCTGTGGGAAATGACCCATTCCCTCTGTTGCTATAAGTAGGCACCCAGCCATGTGATCAACATTGAAGATCCCCAGGGACATCAATCAGGGAATCTCTGATCACATGGCTAGGTGCCTTATTCTTACACCAGGCAAGCAACATGTTGGCAGAATAGATACGGAGAGGAACTTTGCTGGGATGATAGCACTGGTGTCCTACAGACCTTTCCCCCTTCCTTTTCTTGTGTGGAATAGATGGCACAAGAAACAATAGCACTGCTTGCCATTTGTTCTGCATCACCCGCCCTGACCTTGGTCTGATTCCTGCTGTCTATATTCAGGAAACAAAAACCTGGAAGGTTTTAAAAATTGGATTAAGGGCCAGAAGGCTGTGAGTGTATGACATGTAACCAGGTCATAGCAGATATGGGGTGAATCTGGGGGTTTAGATAAATGTAGACAAGCCCTTGTTATCCATCTAAATTTGAACTGCTTCATGCTGCCTCTCTCTATCCCCTCCGACATACGAAAGCACAAAATTTCAAAGGCTGAAGATTGTCATGCTAATATGGTTTATCATCAGGGGACAGGTTAAAGAAAAACTGTAGTTATACGCTCATTTCTAATAACTGAGGAAATCAAACTTGTACCAATAAATCTGGGACAAGGTTTACTTGAAAGGAGACTGATTTATCACCAGCACAATATTAATCAAGATGACTTCCGCTCTCATTTTACAGTGAAGGAAAACAACTGATCCCAGGTCATTTGGTAAGAAATGAAGCAGAGCTGTAAACAGAACCCAGATCTTCTGGTTTATCACATTCCAGAGCCTCTCCCTCTGAACCACACTCTGCCCTTGCTATGTCATTACAATGCTCAGGAAAATAACTTCAGGTCCAAACACCCGACATCCACCCATTTTGCACAGGAAAATCAAAACATAAGCATGCAGTGACCAAGGGTGTGCACTTCCAGCTCAAAGGAAAAGTAGTGATGGTGAGAGAAACTAGTCTGGCACATGGATCAAGCAAACTCCTATAATACAAATTCAATGCTAATATTGGGTCAAGACGAGCAGCAAAGAAGAAAAGGCCTGAATACAGTGTTATCACATGCACAGTTTGTTTGGGATGAAAAAACATTCCAGCAGATCATGTTACAATATTCTAGTCATGTATGGATTGGCTTGAGATCTGGAAGAGGGACATCAGTTTTGTTCTCCTGGCAGGAGAAGTGTAGCTTGGTGCTGCCTTGGCAATTCCTGCCACCACCACCACCACCCTGGCCAGGTAATGGCTACATTTGTCCAAATACATGGAGGCTGTCAGGTGTTTATGTATGGACATTACACAAGGAGGTGGGATGTTTGCAGAATAACAACAGCAGCAACAACAAGTAAAAATATTAATGATCTTCTCCAAAAAGCAGGTCACTATAGACTATGCATGCTCAGTTGGCACTAAATGCTGACTACTGCAGGGGGAAACAAAACCAGGGTAGGGTAGGTGGCTAAGGAAATGAAATGGAATATTTCATTTGGAATTACCTGCCTTGAATCCCAATGTGGGAGAAATATTGGATATATATCCTTGGATGATGATGATGATGATGATGATGATGATGATGATATTCTGGCAGAAGGCTGGAACTGACACTTTCTCTACTGCAGAGGATACTGGAAACCATGCCCTATGAGGAGAAACATAGGGAGCTTCTCTCTGGAGAAGAGAAGGTTAAGAGGTGATATGATTACCCCGTTTAAATATTTGAAGGGGTATTATATTGAGGATGAAGCAAGCTTGTTTTCTACTGCTTCAGAGACTAGGACATGGAGCAACAGATGCAGACTACAGGAAAAGAGATTCCACTTCAATATTAGGAGGAACTTCCTGACAATAAGAGCTGTTTGACAGTAGAAAACAGTCCCTTGGAGTGTGGTAGGGTCTCCTTCTTTGGAATTTTTTAAAAGAGAGATTGGATGTCCATCTGTGTCTTAATTGTGTCTTCCAGCATGGCAGGGGAGTGGACCGGATGGCACTTGTAGTCTCTTTCAATTCTATGATACTATGCAGCATTTTTGTTGCAAATTCGACCTGTATTTTTAACGATTTATCAGTTGTTGTTTAAAAAAAACCAAACCAGGTGACAATGCCTTATTCTACTGGCACTGGGGAGCATTTCCTTCTCCAGCAACAGAGCCAGAGAAATGTTTGTCACTCTTCAAAACAGATTAATGACACATATTCTGGTCAAACCAGATTCCTCCCCTGAGTCCATCCATGTGGTTTCCTTCCAGGCAAGGAAGACTCCAGTTTGCTGACCATCTTTGGGCTGTTTATTGGATATCAGAAGCAGGTGTGCTGCTGGAAAGGGAGTTTCTTGTAGACTCTTGTGAGGTATCATTAGTGCATGTTTTTAGATGCCATTGTACAGGTAATGGAGGCTTCTATATTGTTTTTTTAATTTGTTAAGACATCTAATGGCCCCAGGCTTGAGCGTCCATATAATCAAATCAATTATCTGTTATTACTATCCTTGCTGTCTTAGTAGTAAAACAAAAAAATCCAAACAGAGCTTTGTATTCTGCCATCTTTCAGTTTGTGTGCCACTTTATCTGGGATTAAATGACATTGCCATAAAGGGATGTTAGGATTGGTACCAATTGCCTCAGATGGATACCAGACCAGATTGACCACACAAATTAGCCTGTATAATTTACTATCACATAGATATGGTGATAACCACTATATCAGATGACTAGGAAATAGACACATTCCAGAGAACTGGTTTATTCCCAGCTATTTTTTCGCTGTGATGGCTAAATGGAATGAGATGGAACTAACAATAATTGACTCTAGCTAGAGGGGAAAAATGTATATATACTAAATATCAAGCCACAATAATACAGCATTATATTATATTATGATATAACCAATGAATAGCAGTTGCCATAGTAAAAAGAACTCTATCTCTTACTTGTGAAGATTTTTTTTCCAGAGGAATTTGGCTGGCCAATGGCATGGTCAAACTTTCATCAGATGAAATTCAACATGGCTGTCTCAATTGGCAGGTCCATATGGGCCAAATGTAGACATATCCCCCTCCTTGTGTTGCCCTGTCTTCACAATGCAGGGCCAAAGGCCCAATTCAGCCGTGGACTGTCTTCACAATGTCAGGGCAGTTCCACAGCAAATCTACGAGGGCAGTTCTGCACTAAATCAGAATAGAAGAATCACCATCTTTTGCTCCAGATCTTCCCAGAAAATTCAGAGCACTCTGGTCCAGGGCAGCTGTTTGTACAGCATCCTACAATGGCAGATTCTCTCCCACTGAGGTCACAGCAAGACACCCAGCCATATGATTAATGCTGGGTACCTCATTTCTGGCATCAGATGGAGTGATCTGTGGTAGCAGTGGAGGGTGGCACAGCAAGATGCTGTGTAAAAAGCCATCCAAATGTCAATCCAGAATGCACAAGAAAAAGGGATGAATTTGGGGCAGCTCTGGGGCTAGGATAGTTTGGATTGCTCCCAGATTATTCTGGCCAGTGAAGACCTGCCCTATATCCTTTAATTCAGGAGCGAAATCTATAGTGCCCCCCCCCCCCCGGTTGTTGAACTAGAATCTACAGCAGCCCTAGGCAGGACAGCCAGTGGGGAAGGATGATGCGAGTTCCAGTTCAACATTTCAACACATTTACCATTTCTGCGGCTGTTTATTTCAAAATAATACACATCAGTGCATCAGCACTTTTTGAGAGCCATTTTAAGGCAAAGGAAGTATTAAATTGTTAAAGAAAAATCTCTCAATGTTTTGCTGATGAGGAAGATTTTATCAAATTAATTTATTCATCAATTTATTAGTTGAACTGATAAATCCTTTTTCATTAAAAATGATGCAAAATGTGGCAACTAACAAATCAAAGCACCAAGAGTAACCAGCATTATTTAGAAATAATGTCGTTAAGTATATAATGATTTTTAAAATAAATTTTTAAATTGTTATTGAAAAATCTAACAAATTAAGGGTAACGGATAATAATAATAATAATAATAATAATAATAATCTTTATTTATATACCGCCCTTCCAAGGATCAGGGCGGTGTACACGTACAAAAATTTAAAACATATACAAAAGTTAAAAAACAATGAATCAAAGAACAACATTACAATTTTGGCCCAAGGGGTAGTGATATTCCGGTCCGAGTCATGATGGGGGAAGGATAGCAGCGGGGGAAAATCAGGGGTAGGTCTGTTCAAATAAATAAGTTTTTAACCCCTTCTTAAACTGGGTAAGGGAGGCAGTCAGGCAGAGCTCCATGGGCAGTGAGTTCCAGAGGCTCGGGGCGGCAATAGAAAACGCCCTCTTCCTAGTAACTGACAATCTGGCCACTGGAACTTTAAGTAATAGTTGCCCGGTAGATCTAAGTGTGCGGGGCGGATTATGTGAGGAGAGACGGTCCTTCAGGTACTCTGGGCCCAAGCCATTTAGGGCTTTTTAGGTAATAACCAGCACTTTGTACTGAGCCCGGAAGCGAATAGGCAGCCAATGAAGATCTTTTAATACTGGTGTTATATGGCAGGCCCTGGGAGCCCCAGTGACCAGCCGTGCTGCCATATTCTGCACAAGTTGTAGCTTCCGAGTGTGATACAAAGGCTGCCCCATGTAGAGCGCATTGCAGAAATCCAACCGAGAGGTTACCAGAGCATGTACTACAGTTTCAAGGTCCCTCCGGTCCAGGTAGGGACGCAGCTGGCGTAACAGCTGAAGCTGAAAACAGGTGCTCCTGACCGTCGCATCCACCTGAGAAGTAAGATGGAGCGACGAATCAAGGAGCACCCCCAAGCTGCGTACAGTGTCCTTTACGGGAAGTGTGAGCCCGTTCAGGACAGGTGGAACCACCTCCATCCCTGGGCCAGGAGAACCTATCATGAGTACTTCCGTTTTCTCTGGATTCAGGCTGAGTCTGTTTTCCCTCATCCAGTCCATTACCGATTTCAGACAGGCCACGAGAGGAGCGACGCCATCCCTGGTCAATGCATCAGTCGGAGACATCATGGTATCTCCCCTGCCAGGTAAGTATAAATATGAAATATAAATATGAATTAATTATTTCCAAGCATTTAATAAAACCCCAGTAATATTTTGAGTAGCAAACTGACTAAATATAGGATAGAAAAGAACACGATCAGATGGATCCATAATTGTTTTGAAAAACTTCTCAAAGAGTCATCATCAATGGCTGAGCTTCAAACAGAAGGGAGGTCTCGAGTGGAATGCCTCAGGGTGCTGTCCTAGGACCATCATTCTTCAACATTTTTATCAGTGACATAGATGACTGTTTGGAGAGAATCCTTATCAAATTTGCAGTAACATAAAAGTAAGAGTAGTAACTAATGTATTGGAAGATAGGAACAGAATTCAAAAGTACCTAAATAAACTAGAATATTGGGCAGAAATTAATAAAGGCCCCATTCACATTGACATTTTTGCGCCGAAGACAATCCAATCGCCTAATCAATTTGACACTGAATAGAAGTTCTGACTATGTTTTCCACTATCGAACCTGTCTATGGCAATTTAACCCAATTCAAGTTCACATTTACCTTTGGATTGGTTCCAGATGGATTCTTCATCATGCACATCGACTGTAGGTGACATTTTTTGTTTTTGTTTTTAATGTCAATCAAATGACGTGTACCTTTATCACATCGTTTCTGTGATGTTTTGCTGGTCAAGTTCAACATTAAACTGCATTCCCCACTTGTATAGTATAGCATAGTAAAGTGGGTAAAGTGTGCAAACTGCAAAATTTTAAAGAGGATCTTTAATTGTTAAAGGGCTGCAGAAAGTAGCTGGGAATATTTATTGTAAAGGGCTGCAAGAAGCAGCTGGGGATATTTAATTTTTAAAGGGGCTGCACTACAGTTGTTTTTTGGATGCCATGTCCTTAAGAAATCCTTGCTGAGAAAACCATGTGATAGGTTACCCTTGGTGGGAGGCACACTATCTCATCCTCAGAGGTTGGCCATGGCAAACTCCTCTGAAGAATCCTTGCCAAGAAAACCTCATGAAATGGTGGCTGTAGGTTCGCCATAACTCGGAAATGAAGGCAAACAACACAGACACATAGGGCAGTGTCAAAAACCCCACAACCCCAGTGCCAGCCATGCACCCTCCACTGCCAGCCACACAATCCCCCCACCACCATGCCAGCCATGAAAGCCCCAGCACCAATCACACAAATGCAATGGTGCTCAGAAGGTGTCAAACTTATTTTAAAAATTACACACCTTAACATGGTCCCCAA
Source organism: Urosaurus nigricauda (assembly GCA_034509955.1). Lineage (NCBI taxonomy): Eukaryota > Metazoa > Chordata > Lepidosauria > Squamata > Phrynosomatidae > Urosaurus > Urosaurus nigricauda. Next base: position 164,149,028 of record JAOEGL010000002.1, read on the forward strand.
AAGAACCCCCTCCTCGAATTTGGTGACCTCTGGGAACCAGCCACCAGTGCACCAGTGAGCAAAGACCTATGGGATGAGTATGTTCTGCCCCTCTGACCATTACCCCTCCCTTCTGAGTGCCCCGAATGGGATCGGCAGTGTGTTCCCATTGGTTGCTCACTTGAAAAACCCTGGTGCTTTTGAAAAGATGTGGTAAATGCTGCAGTTTCAAAAGCACTGTATTAAAGGGGGGGTGCCACCCCCCCCTAATTCGGATCAGAAAAAAATGGGTGAAGTATGAATTACTCCCTTTTTAACCACTTTCCAAACCAGTTTATAATGCAGTGTGAATGGGGCCAAAATACAATTCAGTAGAGACAAAAGCAAAAATCTACATTTAGGCCACAAAATCAAATGCACAGGGATATATGGCTCAGCAGTACGACATGTAAAAAGGATCTTGTGTTTATTGTTGATTATAAATTGAATATGAACCAGCATTGTGATGTTGCAGCAAGGAAGGCGAATGCTACTTTAGCCCACATTAATAGAAGCATAGAGAGCCAGCCTGGTGTAGTGGTTTGAGCACTGAAGACCAGGGTTTGAATCCCAGCTCAGTCATGTAAACTCACTGGGTGTCCTTGGACAAGTCTTCATAGTCTTTCAGCTTCAGAGTATGGCAATGGCAAATCTCCTGTGAAGAAGAAGTTATCCTGGATAGAGCTGATAGAACTTGCAATCAAACATCTTCTGAAGGATGCATATTTTTCACCCATGTCTAAATAAAGCCTCTCTTCACCTTCATCTTCACCCACTAATCCTTTGCCTTCAATGCCTATTTTTAAAGCCCATGCCTTTTTAAAAAAGCAAATTATGTTAGAAAGGATTCCAAGATATGATTAATAACAGAAAGAGAGGAAATTACTGGACTTTATCCAAAAGTATTTATCCAACATTTACTTATTTTCCCACTTGCCTTCCAGAGCACTGCGCGGTCACATATCAACTAGTTATCTTTGGCTTTTAGGTTCATGGAAGAGTCACAGAAATTTGGCTTTCATTTCAAAAGCAAGCATTTGTTTTTACTGGTGTGAAGAAAATACTGAAAACAAAGATACAGCATGTTTTAGCACTTGTAGACATGTCTCTCTTGACCATTTCCAGCATATCATTTTTCACTTTTTGTACTTGGGTTTGAATAGCTTTAAAGCCTTCCTGTTTGTTTGTTTTTTAAGCCAATGGATTTGAATTACAAGGAAAAAAATTCCAACCAAACATTAGGAAGACTTTTTTGACTGTTAGAACTGTATGTACAACAGTGGAACAGATTGCCTCAACAGGTGATGGACTCTTCTTTTTTGGAGGTCTTTAAACAGAGATTGGATGCGCATCATTCAAAAATATTGTGTGTTTTCCTTCATAGCAGAATCTTGAGGCTTCTTCCAACTCTATGATTCAAAGTCCTAAAGGATGTGTAAAGTGAAATTTTCTTATGATTTTAGAATGTCCAGTTCGGGGGATATATCCAGGATATACAACAATCCTATGGAATAGATTAGGCTGAGAAAGAGTGACTAGTTGAAGATCACTCAAGGAGATTCATAACTCAGAGATAGCTCTGGATTTGAATCCAAATCTCCTTGCTCTTAGTCCAGCCCTCAAGCCTGTATAGTGGGTTGAGGCTTGAGGGCTGGACTAAGAGCAAATTGGATTATTTCTACAGTGTCGCTGCAAGCCTCACTTCTTTCTGCAGTGTCGCTGCAGCCTCATTTCTTCAAGGAAGGCTGGGATAGTCTGAAATACTTTTCAGACTTCTGTCCTTCTACTATCCAGCTCTCTTTCCCAATTTTTCCCTCATCCTCAAGCAAAAAAGTCTTATATTGTGGTAAGGGAAGGAGGGAATTGTTGCAAAAGGGCTTATTCCATCCAGTGGAGCTTCACATTGCGTCAAGGCCACCAGCACTCTGGGCCATGCTGAGCGGCTGCTCAGAGTAAGCCCAGTATGATGTCTTGCAATGGCCTTGCTATCACCAAATCTTGGCATGAGGTCTTGAGGGATGGCGAATCCCACCAAATTTCACATGAGATTGGTCGTAAGCCATTGTCAGCCAAACCTTCACATAGCCCAGCCCCCTGCTCTTGCTGCATCTTTTCTTTAGTGAATCCCCAGGATGTGGTTGGTTGCTTTCTGGGGGCTGGGAAAGGATTTCCCCCCATGTTATTGTAGCATGTTTTTTCCACCCTCCCTGGGAGTTTACAACCATTGCTTGTGGGCTCAGTGTTGTGGTTTACTTGTCCACTTTGTCCTTGGGCCTATGACTCTGCTCCCTTTTAACTAGCATTCTGATTGCTTTTGCTGTTTCATCATAACTACTGGATATGGAAATGAAAAGGGATGTGGTGGCTCAGTGGTTATGTTGCTGACTTGGACAACTGCAAGGTCAGCAGTTTGGGGCCCAAATGCTATGTGACAGAATGAGCTCCTGTCACTAGTCCCAGCTTCTGCCAACCTAGCAGTTCGAAAGCATGTAAAAGTGCAAGTAGATAAATAGGTACCACTTTGGTGGGAAGGTAGCAGTGTTTTGTGAAGTCATGTTGGTCACATGGTCAGAGTCATTTTGACACCACTGACTCTTCCACTTAGTAAAGGAGAGTAACATCACCTTCTATAGGTGGACACAACTTGACAACCTTGTCAAAGGGGAAACCTTTACCTTTTTTATGGAAGGGAAAAGGAAACATAGGGCATGATGTTTGGGTGAGGGGGGAGGAAATCCCTGGGTTGACGAGAAGGGCAAAGATAGGGATAACATGGAGTCAAGGCAGATGCAGGTGACCTTACCACCCTCCAATCTTTCAGTACATTACACACAGATAGGCTGAAATGAAAACTCTTGCTCTGATGTCTGTCATTCGTGTGCAAATTACAATCCTGCTTGAGCATCTGTTGTCTTTAAAACCATCCGGCACCATATTCCCCTCAGCCGTAATTTGACTATGTATTGTATACACACTGAAGATATTGATTAGGAATGTATATGATTTGTGATTGTAGTTTGTATTAAAGCTGTGGCCAATCTATTCAACTCAAAATTATGGTGTCTGGTCTTTTGCACACCAGAATGTGGTCATTTGCTAAGACTTCTGGACAGTATTGCATGACTCACTTATTAAAATTGCATAAAATGAGGCTTGGCTTTTTACCTCCCTCCCTCCCTCCCTTTCTTTTTTTTTTTCTTTGCAAAAAAATTTCTCTCTTCAAGAAATAATGTTCCCATGAAGTTGTTTGTCAGGAAATCCACCCGTGTCCACTATTAATGTTGAATCCTTCAATTGTGCAAAGGACAGGATGCCATGCTCTTTTTATACTGGGTGTTGACTAAGTCTGTTGGATTTTGCAAGACCCCAATTGTATGTTCTGCTTTGACTTGATAAATCTCCACATTGCAGAGGGATATGAGTCATCTTGGGAAAGGATAGCTGTCTCTCCAGAAAAATCTGTATGCTGTATTGTTATTGTTGTTTGTCTTCAAGTAATTTCTGACTTATGGAAACCCTAAATCATGGGTTATTCTTGGCAAGTTTCTTAGAGGGGAGTTGCCATTGTCATCCTCTGAGGTTGAGAGTGTGTCACTTGCCCCAGGTAATCCCCTGGGTTTCCATGGCTGAGCCAGGATTCAAACTCTGGCCTCCAAAGTCATAGTCCAACACTCCTACACTCCAACACTCCAACTACTACACCACACTGTCTATAATGCTGTGTTAATGACCCTCTTACCAAGGAATTCCTGATAAGTCTCCAAGACAAGGTGTGGCTCAATGGAATTTCTATAATGTCTTAGTGTATTTGCTCATATATGGTCAATTGCAAGACCTAGTTGACTTTTTTAATCAGGCAACGACTATGAACAGTATTTTGTTTTTGCAAGCCTGCTTGCTTTCAATACTTTAAATGTTCATGTTTGATTATTTCATTGTTATTCGACAATGATTGACTGAAAACTGTCCTTCCAGTCAGACACCATTTTTTCTTTGTTCTCCTTTGCCCCAGCCTCTTTCATTTTCTCTCTCCCTCTTTAAAAAACACACCACACAAAACAATAGAGCAAAGCAGGTGTGCAAAGGCCCTTAAGACTTTGCACATGCCAAAGGATTGTACCTACCACCTAACCAGATAATACCCCCAGATAAATATCTTTTGGCAATGGAGCGCAGCAAGCTTTGTGCTGTCTTGTGCTTGCTACATTCTTTGTAAAGATTTGCAGAGCCCAGCCTTCAGCATGCATAAAGTATGCCTCAGTATTTGCTTTATGCAGGTTTATAATGTCTTGTTTGCTTCCATCCCCACCCCACAAGCCCTCATGTGCCAGAAGGAAGTAAAACTATTACTTTTTAGGATTGCAAATCCTTGACTACTGGATCCTCCTGTGCAAGGATGAATAACTGTGGTTGTTTCCTCATTTCTCCAAGAGACAGCAAACATTCCTCAGTATTCTCCGCATGCTGGAATGTTCTGAGTTGTGTTTTTTATGCACTCAGTCAGTCAAAACGGTCAGTAGAAAAAACAGATTTCCAACACAGGAAAGGTATCTTTTTATGTGTGTTCAGGAAACAAAATTTCTGTATAGTAAAAAGTATTTTTCTCTACAGAATAACTACAAAATTCTCACTGGTCTATTATTCTTATCAGTGAAGTTTTCCAGGTGTTGTGAAATCTGTTTTTGATGAGTGAACACATATTTGCAAATTTTCTTTCCATCCTTATTATTCTTAGCTACAGATATACCTTGGATGATATATCTGGATTATAACTCCCAGAATTCTCAAACAGGCTCACTAGAGTGGGAATTTTAATGGTTATAGATTATTTTGGGGGAGGGGGGGGACTGTGAAAGACTTATGAGCACTGCATACACTAGGGAAAGGATAAGCTTGAAGGGAGGTGTCAAAGAAGCTCCATGTCTTTGATCTCTTATCACAGGAAGTATTGCTTTCTCTTCTTACAGAAGATAGGGATGCCAAGGGTCAAATCTGTGGCTTCAAGGTTGTTGTCATACAACTGTTCAGCCATACAACTGTTACCATAGCATCCAAAACAGAGAACAACTTTGCTTCTGATAACGTCTCAGGGCAAATTCCTGCTTCTGACTGAGAAATTCCTTTTCTCTACCTGACTACGTACATCACAGTGGAGTCATGCTAGAAATCTGTTGCCACCAAGTTCCAGCCAAAGCTGGCTTTCATAGTTTGAAGCTCGCCATACCAAATGCAGCTCATTCCTCATACAGTATATTGTGCTGTACAGTTGTCAACAAGTGCCGGTATCAGGGTAGGATTTGGGGACAAACATCCAAAGCTTTACTCAGGAAAAGATGTAAGAGCCACCCCACTCCAATACAGCAGGTCTGGTGTGCTGTTTTCAGAAATAACTGGAAAATAAATAAATCTAATTACCATCCAAAGAGGGGCCAAATATGATCATTGGAGTCTAAAAAATATCTAATTGCACTACTTGTTCTCACACACACAAAATACTTGGGTCTTAATCTTCTGACAGTCCAAACAAGAATACATCCACTGAACTAACTGTTGAAAGGAGAATCAACACTTATGTAAATCCCATTGATTCAGTGGCTCTATTTTAATTGGAACTAATAAAAGTATTTAGATCCAGATCCACTCTTGTAACTGTGTTGTCCATACAACAAAATACAGCAAAATCCAAAACAAACCTATTGTGATTATTCCTTTATTAGGTTAATAAAAAGACACAAAATACATTATACAAGCTTTCAAAAATTACAGACTTTTTTTTATCATTCATGGATGTTAGTTACTGTAAGGGGAAAATTTTGATGATGGAGGGTCACAGACCTTTATCCTCCTGAGATGTTAAAACTGAGCTGTAGGGGCAGGCAAGTAAAGGCATCCTGGCCATGGCATGTTTGGGACACAAAGTAAGGTAAGGCAGTAAACTTATTTCTCTGCCTTGTTAGAAGGGGGATTCCTTTCAGATCTAGCCCACATCTGTCTTTGGCTAAGGCTACAAGCCACTTTGAAGAGAGTATACAGTGAGTCTCTTGAGAAGCCTCTGTACTGCTACATCTGGAAACAAACTCAGGAACTGTAAAAAGTAACATGTGTCAATGGTGTTATCTGCACAGCATGTTCACCTGGTGCCACTGTCACTACCATGCATTGCTAGCTCTGAGGTCAGAACAAAGCACTGTACTTGATACCTTGTCCTGACCTCAGAATGAGCAACTCACACCAGCAGCAGTAGCACCAAACGACACATTGGAATACATTGTAAACCAACGGGTGTCATAGTGGAGGGCTCCAGATCTTTCAGGAAGATCTGAAACAAAAATATGAAGTGTTTTTTTTTAAATTAAATATGGGGATATATGATGGGTTTGTGCTGAACTGTCTGGAAGTCATCCAAACAGTTCAAACCAGAACCAGGGATTGGGCCCTCCCTCATCAGAGCTTCTTGTCTAGAGGATGAAGGGAAGATGTTTTATTTGGCCCGTGCTAACAAGGCCAATGATTGTCATTTTCAAATTGTTTTATCTTAGTTGAGGGTCCCACTCCATGTGCTCTCTTTAGTCTTTCAGATGTACCTTGGTCTGCTGAAAAGAACAAGTGAACGTTTTATAACAATATGTATGTCAATATTCTTAGCCTGATATCAGCTCATAAACCTAATATTAAGCAACACAGGAATAAACCTAGTTCAAAAAAAGAAAAGGTGCCAATCTTTGTGCATGACAATTCTCTTGAAGTATAGGCATAAATAAAAGAGGTTTTATCATGGCTTCAGGAGGCTGTGTAGTGTTGATGGGGTCTGTGGTCTAGAGGGATCATATTTCTTTGCCAGCCCTGTTCTGAAGAAACAATGAAATCAGAAGTTCTCTTTGATGTAAAACATATGAAAGAATGTTAAGGGAGGTCCAAAGCATTTGATAAGACTTCAGAGCAGGGGATGGGGGGGGGGGGACTGCTGCAGATGAATCCCTCCTCCAAATCCCCTTTCTATTCAGCATTTCTGTCTTTGCAGCACTGTTGTGTGTGGGGTGTGTATGAGAGAATTATATGGCATAACTTCCAACTGTCCTAATTTGGCAGCAACACTCTTGATTAATCTTCTTAATCCCACCTCCTGCACAATAAAATTATCTGCAAGACAAGTAAGGAATTTGTTGGACCTTCAATTTTTTGCAGAGCTTGATTTCCAACAAATATCAGAATAGCTGAAATTTTCTATTACTGCTACATCTCCCCTTTCTGAATATGTGGTTATGTGTTCCAGAAAAGCATCATCCAGGTCTTGGAGTTCATTAGTAGACCCTCACAATGACATTACTATTGTTTCGCTGCCCCTTACTTTTTACTCAGATGCTCTCAACCTGGCTTCCAGGATTTAAGCAATTGATCTCTTCACAAGTGTAAACATGCTTGACATATAATGCTCTTCCTCCTGCCCAAAATAGATTATATACTCCTGTTAATACATTCCAATTATAAGACTTGTTCCATCAGGTTTTTAGTGATGCTTATTATATTGTATTTGCTTTGCAGTGTTAAGAGTTCAAATTCATCTTGTTTATTTTCCATGCTCTGTGCATTAATGTAGAGACAGCTAAGACCATATATCATTTCTCCTATCTGCTTATTTAAGGTTTTTTCCCCTTCCACCATTTGGTTCTTGTACTATTTGCCTATAATGTTCAAGCTATTTTCTCCAACACTTGATGAACTCCTGCCCTTAAGAATACTGTTTCCCTCCTCCACATAATTCAGTTTAAAGCTCTCCTGATCAGGTTGATGAGACTCTTACCAAAGATATTCCTGCCAGTTGCTGTGAGATGCAATCCGTTCCTTGCCAGAAGTCCATCTTCATGAAACCATAGACTATGGCCCAAGAAGTCCAATCATTCCCTGTAGCACCATCTGCAGAACCAGTTGTTCACCTCCATCATTCTTCTCTCCCTTCCTGGAATGTGTCTTTCAACTGGGAGGATAGATGAAATGACAACCTGTTCATCAAGCGCCTTCAACTTCCTACCTTTTGTGATATCCTGAAAACTATGCCTTGCAGTGTCATTGATTTTGATGTAGACCAAAAGGAAGGGGTAATGGTCAGTGGGCTTGATTAGTCTTTTTCAAAAGGGAGAAAGCATACTTCTGGATATATCTTACCAGGCCCACAAGCTACTCCTTTTTTTCCTGCTGAGCAGGGAGTCCCCTACCACCAGCACATGTCTCCTCTGAGGATTGGCAGGGGCCATTCCATGTTCTGAATCTTCCAAGCTCACCTGTATGTTCTAGGACACTGTTACTCTTGTTGCTCCTTCTCATCATCACTGATAATGGAGAGATCTTTGAATCAATTTAGTAGCTCCAAATCCACAGAATGACCTTTGGTCTTTCTCCTTCTATCTGTCACATTCCTCCAAATGTCTGCTCCTGTGTTTGGGTACTGACCTCCTCTTCAATCACATCCTCATCCAGGACAGTCTGCTGCATTCTGTCCAAGAAAACTTCATGCTCATTAATATGGTGAAGAACAGACACATGGATCTCAAGTTCCAACAGGGCACCCAACTTGCACTTGCTGCAAGTACAGCCACCCACATCCTCCAGCAAGAACACAAACATACCACAGCTGTTGCAGATGGCTGCAGCTCCCTCACTGTCCATATTCAGTAGGCTTAAGGAGGCTGTGAAATAGAACTCAGTTCCTCCCTCTCAAAACACACCTGTAAAATGCCCACACAAAACACCTATTGGCCTTGCCTGTTAGCCAAGCTTCTCTGTGCCAAGCTCCAGGAACTAAGGTTACAGCTATCTTGCCCTTCCCAGTAGACATACAGCTCAGGTAAAAGCCAACTGTCGCAGCCTCTCCTAGCTTGTCTGTTCTTCCTCATTAATAGCATTTGTCATCTTGACCACATTCTAATGTTGTCTGGCCACCTCTATGAAATGATGGTAGGTATCAAATACCTCTGTGTGTGTTTGTGTGTGTGTGTGTGTATAATCGGCCCTCAGCATCCATTCCACACATACACATACACCCCAATACCAAAATCCCCAGAAGCTCCAGAGGCTCAAGCCCGCGTTGTCACCAATGTTGGTGTGCACACGGCCCATTAGGGACAACTCATTGTCCCATGGTGGCATATGCACATGGCTGTGCTGCCATTGGGGTCCTTGTACAGATCAAACTTGAAATCTCCTTGGAAGCCAAGATGATCAAACTGAGGCTGTTGTACTTTGGCCACATCATGGGAGAGCATGGCTCACTAGAAAAGACAATAATGATGGGAAAGGTAGAAGGTAGCAGAACGAGAGGAAGGCCACATGTCAAATAGATAGACTCAGTCAGGGAGGTCATGGGAATGAATTTACAGGACTTAAGCAGAGCAGTGGAGGAGCCACAAGGTCATCATGAATCAAGGTCAACTCAAGGGCAATTAACAACAACAAAGTGGTTGTTAGGATTGTCATTTGCTTACACTGGATTTTAAAGAGAGCAGAATGAGGTCTCTAATCCCCTTGCTCTTACTTGGGCCCTCTGTTTAAAGTACAGCTTACTAAACAGAGTGTGTTGGTATTCTTATTTACAAATGGGGGGGGGGGGATCTGGGATATCCTACTGGGATGTAATTGCCCAGAAACAATGCAACCTATAGGCTGAAAACCCAGACAGGATAAGAATCTTGTCCTTTGAATAGCTCCTCTGATACTTTTGTTTATTTAGATAAAAATCAGAGAATGCCATTGTTCAGCTTGGATATCTCTGTCAACCAGTGCTATATAGCCGGAAAAGCATTGCTTTTGGAGCACCAAGTACAAATTCTACTCACTTGTTTAATATTAAGGAGGGAAAGAAAATTAGAAGATATTTGAAAAAATGGTCAGAAACATATTCCTCAAGAGTGGAAAACCATGACAAGAAGAAACCTGGACAGATGAGAATCTTCACAGTTTGGGAATTATTCTGTCCAGAATTCACACATGGTATTTTTGCATAGAAAACAGTATTTCTGTGCAGAAAATATTTTCTGCATATTGTTCTGCATAGAAATATTAATTTTTTTTGCAGGAATTGCTGTTTCCTATGCAGAAAATATTGGTTCAAAAAAGTGCAGAATTTTTGCATAGAATGAACTGCAAGTAGTTGTTGAAAATTGCAGTTTTGAAGATCTCACAATGGGGATACAATTGCTAAAATTGCTTGCTTTGCTTGCTTTGAGAATGAAATGAAAATGAAACTAGGCCCATAGTATCCGAACTCTATGTAGTATTTTAGTAGCATAAAAAAGTCATACTACCACTTACCATAAAGACTGAAGTTATTTAACTGTGGAATAAAACAAAGTTTTAAAATGTAGTTTAAAAATGCAGAATTGCATACAAACATATATAGCTGAGGACACACATACTAGAATGTATGCATGTTTAAGCACATTTTTAAAAAAGTAGAAAGTGATGCACTAATGGGAAGGACTTGATGGAAAGTTGGGCAAAAGAGAAACTGAAATGGACAGATTTATCCACCACTACAAGTTAGTAGTGCCATTAGGGGTTGTGGGGAGTATAAACTGCACCAAGTGACACCCTAAGGGGAAGGGTGACACTACTGCTCTTCAAACACCTACCTTTTGGCAGAAATGGGCTGTGGCATTCATCTGCTTACCTTTAAAATGCTTTAAGAGATGGTGGGAGTAGGGTGAAGCTAAGTGGGAAGAGAAAGGGGAAGCCCCAGAATTTTTTAAAATTAAAATTTCAATTTAAAATTTTTAATTTTTTTTTAAAAAAATATTTTTATTTTTTTTCTTTAAAAACATCACATTTTAACCAAATCTTCACAATGTATATGTAAATACACTTAGGTTGTGCATATGATATTGTAATTTGAAGGTATAATTTTCATTTTTCTGGTTTTTTATGTCAGAACTATTAGCATTACATTCAGTGGAATATGGGAATTACGATCTATGAGTAACATTAGTGCAAAAAAGCATTTGTAAAGATTCTGTATGGTATGAAATGGGAGGGGGAAGTCAATGGGTGGGGGTGACACCATGAGTTACTGCACTTGGTGACACCAACCCTAGGGATGCCAGTATTATAAATGAGGGTACCATTGAATCCAGGCGCCTATATTTTTAGTTCTATATTTTTCTTTCAACAGAGATAGATCATGTGGCATATTTTCCTGGGGGAGTCAAAGCTGGTTTTGCCTCCTGCTGGCTGATTCAATGCATGTTTGCACAGTTTCTAATTCAGAGGTGGGATTTATACATCCTTCTAACCATTCTTAGATTGCAAATGCTAGCATTCATCACTATTTGGTAAAGCTGGTTTAGATTGCTTGAAGTCATAGGCCAAAAATATCTGGAGCTCTGATTCCCACCCCTATTCTAAATAAAGAATGTCCAATAGGTAGGGCTAATGCCTGGCCCCAATATTAGGCAGCTACTTCAGATGGATGAATTGGAGTGTTGTAAAAATTCAATCAATTGTTAATCAGACATATGTACCCTTAGTTTAGAAACAAACAAAAAAACCCAAAACAGCTGGGAAAAAAAATCCTGGTAGGTAGAAAGCTTGGCTAGAAAATGTCTCCTTGACTCCAATTGCCTCTCTTTTTGTATTTTTTTAAATGGGGGAAGCCTTCAAAAATATGATTCCATTGAACAGAGGAAGGCTATTTCTTAGCTGTACTCCTTAGCAGTGTAGTCTAACAGCTAACAGCTTGTTCTCTTTTATCTGCTCCATGGCCTTGTCTGTATGGACTATGATATTTCGGGGGCAGATGCCTAAACCTTCCCTCCTTATTTGTCCCATCATTCTGATGCCAGGCAGTTGTTCACATCATAAGTGTGTCCCGCTTAGCTGCCCAGCATGTCTGGTGCTGCCACAGGTTGCTTTGCTTAGAGGTGAGAACAAGACATCTAGGGACATATCACATGTCAGTGGAAGGCTCCGGATCTTCCTGGAAAATCCAAAGTAAAAGATAATTATTAAAATACATGTTAAGGGTGTTATATCCTGGTTCTGGTGCTAAATGTGCCAGATACCACGTGGTCTGTTTGCATCAGAACTCGGGTTTGAGCCATGCATTGTTCAGACTCCTCACGGAGAAAGTACAAGGAGATTGGTTCATTTGGTCCATGAACACAAGGACTATGGAGAATACATTGTTCTTAATCAATTCACAGGAGACAGGAGCCCTAATATGAGCTCTGCAAAAAAGATGAATCTGCCTTTTTTAAGGGGATGAAAGAAGTAACTACATACAGACAAGCACTTTGGGGAATTTTCACGACGTGCTAGGGTTGCCCAGAGGCGGAACGATTAGACACTCCACAACCCTAGCACATCACCAGGGCATCATCGTTGCACACTGCCGTACAGACGGCGGGCGGAACGATGATGTCGCAGGTGTGCAGTGTCGATATGGTGTGGCACACCTGCAATGTCATCGATGCGCCCTACAGCGCTTGTAGTATCGCGAGTGCAACGCAAAAAGGAGCCAGTTTTCTGTACTCCAGTTTTCTGTGCTCCTTTTTTCCTCCTCATCATCGCCATGTCGTTTGGTTGCTGCGACAAAGATACAAAGGAAAAAGAGTTGGCTCTGGGCCACCCTATTTGAGCAGTCTGTAAAGCCCCTCAGAAATGACACATCATTTGTATGCAGTGGCTAGGCTCCGATGTAACATTCCCTATGCCACATTTTGGCATACCTTTCTCTCTCGCCTTTCTCCCTTTCAATATATCTGCTTCTCACTTGTTTCACTTCATTTACACACGCGCGCGCGCACACACACACACTCTGATGGTGGTGGTGGGGACCCTTTTTGGACTACAAAGCTCCAGCATGCTGGTATCCAAAATGAGAAACTTTCCCAAACTCTGCATGCTCTTGGTTTTTTTGTTTGCTTTGAATGGAAATCAAAAAAGTGTGTGTGTTGTTTGAAATCTTTCCCTATTCCTCCTATATACACAGATAGAGAAATAAAAAGCAGGAAGGTTTAAGTCTATTAAACTATTCCAAGAGAGAGATTCCTGATGCAAAGCTACAGAAGGAAAAGTGCAAGGTGCAGGGAGTGGAGCTGATTTCCCTGTCTGTCTCCTCTGCTTGAAGCTCAGCAGGTTGAAGGCAAGTGTGACAGAAGCCAGGACACACCCAGTCCTTTCAGGCAGTAAAATGATCCCTTTTCTGCCCCCCAGCTCTTTCTAGCGGATAAAAGGAGAGGAAGTGCCAGACCACAGCCTCAGAGGAATCTTCTCTCTTTCTCTCCACTCAGAGCTTCCCTGGCTATTTTTTTCTTTGTAAAATAAAAAATTTCCATTCCCTTCATCTGTAACTTTTTGACTATCCCAGCCTTGTTCCTCAATTAGCCATGTCACAGTTTGGTTACAGCTCCCGTTCAGCAGCTGGGCCTGGTGGGTTCTCCCAGGTCCGAGTCAGCACTGTCTCTTCGTCTCGTGGAGTCGGAGGGGGCAGCAGTTTCAGGAAGCCAGGGGGCTTTGGCAGCTCCAGCCTCTACAACCTGGGCTCAAGCAACAAGAGGATTGCCCTAGGTGGTGGCGGAGGCAGCTCCTTCAGTGTCCGGTCCTCATATGGATTTGGCGGAGGCCTTGGTAGTGCCTATGGTGGAGGGTTTGGTGGTGGGCTTCCATCACCAGGGATTCAAGAGGTCACCATCAATCAAAGCCTCTTGTCTCCTCTCAACCTGGAAATTGACCCTACCATCCAGAAGGTGCGCAAGGAGGAGAAGGAGCAGATCAAGACCCTCAACAACAAATTTGCATCCTTTATCGACAAGGTAAGATGCACCACTTATTAACATCCTTAAGGTCAATGGGAGACCACTTCTTGACATCTTTAAAATCGACAAACTCCCCCCTTCACACACACACATTGGATTGCACTTACATACATATAATTGCTCTGCAGAGAGACCCAGTAACCCTTCCAGAACTTTCTTATAATGTTTTACATGAATCAGCAAACAAAGCTTTCCTTCTCCAATTCCTCCACCTCAGAGTTAGAACACAATGGCCCAGGTGAGCTGGCCGTTTCCTGGGTGGTTTTGTTAGCACTTGCAGCTTTAGTAATTTTAAAAGTGCAAGATCAGTTTGTAAAAGACGCAGCATCTTCCAGATACGGAAATTGAATCTGTATTCTTTCACATTGTCAAAATGGTTGGCCAGCACACCAGAGGGCAAAAAGTTTCCTGTGAGAGTGTGAACGTTCATGCAAAACAACACAGAATTACAGTAAGGCATAGCTTCTGAGTCCACTTCTCTAAAAACAGAGGATCAAGGGAACAGATTCTGTAACATTCATATTTTTGTTTGACCCATAATTTGGGCAAGGTTACCTGTTTTAAAATCAATTAACTTTAGTTGCATTTCTTTCACATATTAGTCACTCAGTTAATACAACATCAGTACTGTGCACAATACCTTAAATGCTAAAAGAGACAGGTTCACACCCTAAGGGGATATAATTTGTTAAACCTGTTTCCATCTCTTGAGTCACTTCTTTAAGTGTCTCAGGTTACAATATATAATACCCAAATTACTCCCATATGCATTTATAATCTTATCCATGTACATTTCTACAGGACTAGAATCTCAGATTACAGTCCTATATGCAATTACTCCCAAATCAGCATACATATAATCTTAGAGACATATACTTGGGAATAACCATGCCCTATTACACTGTAGAAATATTGCAGTTTGATACCAATTTAACTGACATGGCACCATCCTACAGAATCCTGGGATTCTTTGGTAAGGCACCAGCACTCTTTGGCAGAGAAGGTTAAATGTAAAGACCGTATAAAACTACAAATCCCAGGATTCCACAGAATGGAGCTACAGCACCTAAAGTGGTGTCAAACTGCATTATTTCTTCAATGTAGATGCACCCTCGGTGTAACCATACCTTGTTAAATTAGTGAGACATACTTCTGAGTAGACATGCCAAGGATTGAATTGTCAGATATCCACACATATGTCCCATGTTGTTCTGTAGTATCTCACAGGCATCTATTTCCATAATTTGGTGTAATTGGGAACTGTGGTAGGTTTCATAATTAGTCTAAAATGACCTCTGTAGGCAACTGGATTCAACATACCATGTTTTCCCAAAAATAAGACAGTGTCTTATATTAATTTTTGCTCCCAAAGATGATCTTTTTTTTTTCAGGGGATGTCTTATTTTTCCATGAAGAAGAAAAATGGGCATGCTTCCAAACAAAAATTTTGCTAGCTCTTACTTTTAAGGGAGGCCTTATATTTAGCAATTCAGCAAAACCTCTACTAGGTCTTATTTTCAGAGGATGTCTTTTTTTCTTTTTTTTTGGTGAAACAGGGTATGTTCTCTGTTTATGCAAAGACTGTGTAGCATGATCCATTCACATGCCCACCCATCCACATCTAGTGTGCTCAGGAGGCTTTTGCTTCAGACAGTGAAAAATCTCTCTGTTTGAGGGAATATCCTTTGTCAATTATCTGGGTGGTCTGTGCTGGATCTTTATCCTTCAGCCTAACTCAGCTCTTAAGGCAGTTAATGGAGTGTTTAGGAAACTGTCAAACTGAATGTAAACCACCCAGAGCTGATAGGATATTACTTGAGTGAAATCTGAGTCAGTGGCATAGGTCACAAAATCTTGCAAATCATAGGCCTCAATTTGGAGTTGAGGTTGTCCATAACTAGCTCTGCTTCTTGGACACAGCTGGACAAAGTTACTTTTGGAGACAAAAGCTCCAGAACTTTCCTAAGCATGCATGGCTAGTGGCCACATAGCCTGGAGGAGTCTGGACAGTCTAGTCCAAAAAAAAAAAAAAAAAAAAAGTAGCATTTCCAAGCTCTGCTTTGGATCTTGCCCATTTGACAAGTGAAAACCTTTTGAAAAATGGACGATTTTTTTTTTTTGGCATATTTGCTTTATCTAGAAGTTTCCAGTTATGGCCTCCCCCTGCCCCTGTAGTTTGTCTCCCTTCCTCCCACACCCTCAGCTGGACAACATTCTTCAGAGGGTTTTATTATCATACATCTACTACCATATTTGGGAACTGAGGGCCATGCTGGCTTCTAATTTTCTCTTGCTTTTGTGGCAATTTGAGTCCTTGCAAGAAGAATGGAAAGCTTTCTGAAATTTCACCTGTGGGCATTTTTCAGGTCCGGTTCCTTGAGCAGCAAAATAAGATGCTGGAGACCAAGTGGAGCCTCCTGCAGGAGCACAAGACCACACGGAGCAACATGGTGCCCCTCTTTGAGGCCTATATCAGCAACCTGAGGAGGCAGCTCGACAGCCTGCTGAATGACAAGGGACGCCTTGAGGGAGAGCTGAAGAACATGCAGGATCTTGTTGAGGATTTCAAGAACAAGTAATGTATCTTTATAACGGTTTTTCGCTGTGACTGAGAGGTTTATACAGCATCTTCATGGTGCATCTCAGGTTCTCCTGTAAAATAATTGTACTCAAATCAGAGTACATTAAGGCTGCAGCACTGACTTTGAAAGTCAACCACTGTTGGTTTCAGTGAGGTTGACTCCCAAACAAGTGTGCTAGAAATTGCTAAGGGGCAGCAGAGCCCTATAAACATGTACAATGTTTTTGTATATACACACAAAAAGTTCTTCATGAAATTTTCAGGAAAAGTCCACCAAATGTGAAAAATCATCAAAGATTCATCTATCTCATCCAGTAGGGAGAATTTTTTATATATATATACTGTTCATTCTTGCATGCAAAAACAAAGTGGAGACTGATATCCTCGCTGGGCTTCACCCTTATGCATGTTATTCAGTGTGAAGGTTTGATGCTGCTTCCAGCACATGGAGGAGATACATTAGCAAGGTCAGAGAGGAACTCCATTGAAATTCCAGAGGATGATGGATTTAAAAATCACACATTCCATTATAGGCTTGCTTTTAGGATGTTTTTTGCCAGTGCACCTTCATAATATCTGACAATCTCTTTGTTGGTCCCTACCTGCTCCCATGAACATCCAAAGTCTGCCTTCATGGATGGCGGGGAGAATCAAAGATGAGTTGTTCAGTTTCAACCACTGGATAATTCTTGCTGCATTGCTTTCCATTCTAATCCCTGGTCTTTCTCTTCAGCTAGCTTCCAAATTGCAGATAGTTGGCCACATGGATTTTCAGGAATCATTCACTATCACATAGTGAATGGGCCACTTTTATTCAATATTTTTGTAAGTGACCTTAAGAAAGATAGTAGGATTGTGCTGATATAAAATTTTGCAGCATAAGTTTAAAAGAGAAGAATATAGGGCATATCAATACTATAGAAATAATGCAATCTGACACCCCTTTAGGTGTTGTAACTCCATTTTATATAATCCTGGGACCTGTAGTTTCACAAGGCCCTTAACCTTCTCTGCTAAAGAGTGCTAGGTGCTTCATAAACGACATATCCCAGGAATCTGTAGGATGGTGCCATGGCAGTTAAAGTGGTGTCAAACTGCATTATTTCTACAGTGTAGAAGCTCCTAAAGAGGCAAGAATTTAGACAAGAAGAAATACTGTTAATGAATTATACCATTACGCCACGAATGATGTAGGTTTGACAACTGCCATTGTGATCACTTGAAATATCAGAGGAGGGGAAAGCCCTTGGATTGTGGGTTGAACATAAGCTGATTTCTGTGTTTCTCCAATTTAATTTCATCACAAGTGAGGTAAATGCCACTCTTGGATGCATTAAGTTAAATATTTTGTGTTAGGGATATTGAAATATTGGTAGCCATGAACAAGTGGCTAGTGAACCTTATCTAGCATACCAAAGTAGAATAAGAGAAGTTGTGTTCTGCCTGGAACAGGTAGAAAGAATTCTAACTTTGGTCTTCCAGGTATTCTGGACTTACACAAACCATTTTGCCCATTAGTGAGGGATTCTGGGACTGAAGTCCTAAACCTATGGAAGATAAAAGTATGAGAACCACTGAACTAAATGATTGTTGAAAGAAAAGTTAAAAAAGCTTGACCTGCTGATCCTAGGAGAACTTTCTAAGGGGAAATGACAATACTCTATAACCACTATACATATTAAAGGGAGGGACCTATTTAGATTTTTTTTAAAAAAGAAAGAACAAAATCACCCCAAAAAGGGGTTCAAATGATTTAGATATATATAGGTATAAAACTGTTAGAATTGTATAGCATTTTAACTATATGGGACATTAGACATTAAAGACCTCAGCCTGTTGGTCTTCTAAATATCAAGCCTGAGGGCATGCCAAAATAGTATATGGGTGTGGCACAGCCAGTTTTGAACTGTACCATTCAGATTGCAGATTCCTCCCCACTCCTACACAAAGCTCTTTGTACATTGAAAGTAGCCATGCTGGGGAAAGGACTAGAGGAAAATTATCTCCTTCCCTCTCGAAAATGATTCACAGTTCAAGCAGTCCTGATAGTGAAGGAGGTATATCTTCAGGACTCCCAGAGACTCAAACCACCCACCTGAAAGTGGCAATGAGGCTGGCCGGGATGTTGTTGGTACCCTACAGCAAACTCTTGCAGGCTTCTCACCTGGAGCCTTTCTCTTCCATAGTGGCCTGAGGGACCTTTGGCTTGGTGGCTCTGAGCCTAGGAGTGACAGCATAATTTACTGCCCTAATAATGCCACTGCATTTTTGTGCATGTTGTGAGGCTGGGATGGGCAAGATTCCTTTCTTCACAGCCCCCAAAGCGCTTGGTTCAGCTTTATAAGTCTCCTGGGACATGCTGTGGTCTGGATTGGGGAGATATAAAAATCAGAAAAACATAAGGTGGAATTCATCTGGTCTGAAGGTCTAGGCAATCCAGCTTTCTGTTTCTGCAGTTGCCAATCAGCTGCCCCTGGGAGAAGTACATAAGTGGGATGTAAGTGTAACTGCACCTTCCATCTCATGTTCCTTAGCAAGTAGAACTGAGAGAAACATCTGCCTTGTTCATGAGGCATTGTATCCAAAGGATTTATTTTACAGATAAAATACAGGGCTGGGCTACATGGTTCCTTTGACCCATTCAATTTTAAATTATTTTAGGGAGTTCTAGGCAGCAAACCTTGGTCTCATATGTACACACAGTAGATTCAACTGATGAGAGAGTAGCTGGCCCAAATCCATATCTATGGCTGAGTGTGGATTTTGAACTAAGCTCCTCCATGTCAAGCCCCATGCTCTGTCAACTGATTAGAAATTGGAAACATTCCTATTTTGATTCAGAACTCCCAGAATCCCCCACCCAGCATGACCAGCAGCAGTTGGAATTCTAAGAGCAGTTGTTTTAAAAAAGGAAGAAATTTTCCTTGTCTGCTCCTACTCCCACACCACTGATTCTGCAGAACTTGAACAGCCCTGCCATTTCATATATGGTGCCATATAATGCTGTTAGAAATCACGTTTTTACTTTACACCTGCATGCCATTTTTTTAAATGCATGCATTCAAAAAGCAAAGTGTACACGTGCACATCCTTACCATTGCAATTAGTTTCTTTGTGCAATCGGTTTGAAAAATTGTATTCATTGAGTGAAAGGTCATTATTGCTCTCTTTGCTCTCTCTCTCTCTTGGCAAAAAACCGATAAGGGTTGGGTGGGGTGGGGGGAGAACTTAAACACTGTATCCATCCACAACAAGGCATTAAACAAAGAACCTGCCTGTTGTTATGAAAAAGAGCTCTATGGAGACAAGAGGAGCAAAGGTTGGCCGTTGCTTTGGATTAAGAGTTCCCTCTGGCTCCTAGGGAGAGTCCAACAAGGGCCAGCTCCTCACCCATTCTCCCCCACCCACATCCATAATTGTTTAAAAAAATACAAGTTGGCTAGCTGGCTCAGACAGGAATGGAAAGCAAACAGCCCTGATAAACCCGCAGGGTGTGTCCCTATAGAGGAGAAAAGTCAATAACTAGTAATCCTTCTCCAGGTGCAGCCACGGTATTATAGCTGGGAGTGGGGAAGGGGGGGGGGAAGATTGGGAAAGGTTTAGTTGGAGTTACTGCATTATTAATCATTTTAGTAAAAGTGTCACTGCCTTCTAATGAAAGAGTCTTTTCATGTGTGACAAAAAGGTGCCTCTCTATGGCATCTTTGAACTGCTCTGTCTTTCCTTTCAGAGAAACTTCGGAATTAGTTGTGAGTTAAAAGAGCCAGTGTGGCATAGTGGTTTGAGCATTGGACCATGAGTATTATTATTACTATTACTATTATTATTATTATTATTAGCTTTATTTATAAAGCAGCACAAATGTACTTGAACGCACACAACAACAACAATAAGATGGTAAAGATGCCTCCTCCCATTTTTTTTTTTTAAACAGGGAAGTTCTGTCATTGAGTAGAGCGAGGCAAACTGCTTCAGTTGGCAAAGATGGAGGGAAGGCAACAGTGGAACTGCTTGCTTCCCCTCCACTTTTTCTTCTGAACTTCTTGTCCTTCTCTTGGATGTCAGAGCTACATTTGAAACACACCCTGTTGCCTATCCCCTAAACTGGCCTGGTGCCCTGAGGTGTATTGGAAGACATTACCCCATGGCTAGTATTTCAAATACCAGTCCGGTCAGTTTCTGGATGGATAACATTAGAGGCAGGGAGGGCATGTGTCTTTTGCCTTCAGCTACAAAATGTCTTCAGGCAGCCCTGCAATCTATAATTCTCAAGATTCTTTAGTGTGGGAGTATGAGGTGGGCCATGAGAGATAACATCTCTAGCATAGATTTGTCCATTTGGGCAGTTGCCACAGTGCACATATAATGGAATTTGACATCACTTTAACTACCACGACTCATTGCTATATTTCTGGGATTTTAATTTTGTCTGAATATTTAGCCTTCTCTGTCAGAGTTTTGGAGCACCACCAAACTACAAGTCCCCTAATTCCATAGTATAAACTGCTTTATTTCTGCAATATGGCAGCAGCCTTTGAGAGTCCTTTACGATTTTTCACATCACGTAGAAGTGATATTGCTATGGCAGACAATTCAGAAAAGAAAAGATATGTACCTTTCAGCCAGAGCCGGTTCTGTCATTGCTGATTTAAAACAAAGGTGATGTAAGTGTGAAAGCAACCTTGTCTATGTTGCTTCACCATAATGTTGATGTGGTTAGAGGGCTAGGAGGTGGGATAGGATATTAAAATCACAGTTGTGGTGAAATGGTCAGGTTGATAGACCTCAGAACAACACAGCAGGTCCTGGAGTTCTTCAGATGTCTCTTTTGCCATGAATTTATTTTGTGTCCTGGAAACATCTCTTTTCCCCAACTCTGGTCCTCCATCTGAAAATTATATGGACCACTGTTATTCAGGAGATTTCCAAAGTGAATTATAATCTCTATGATGGTCTTTGCCCCAAGCTTCTTTGAGAGATCAGCCATTGCCAGGGTGACCACTTATCAAAAAAGAGAAAATGGGTTGACAACCTCATCCATCAACAAGAAGATAAGAATAAAAAGGGCAGAGTTTTTCATATAATTTTCATTTGCCACAATTTTAAAATTATCATAATTTTAAAATAATTGTTGTAATTTAACAAGCAGTGGGGATGGCTGTGATGAAGTGAGCTGTATACTTACTCAGATAGTCTGGGAGACAGTCTGAAGATAGACTCTGACTGACTCATGTTCACTTAAGCTTCATGGTTGAGTGGAGATTTGAACCTAGGTCTCCTGGGTTTTAGCCTGTGACACAGTGTATACCTGTACGTTAGATGTTTAGAATGTTGTTGTTAACTCTCTTTGAGTCAACCTTGACTCATGGTGATCCTGTGGGCGAGACATCTGCAAGACCCCTATCCTCCCTTGCTCTGCTTAGGTCCTGTAGATTCAGGCCCATGGCCTTCCTGAGTGCATCTATCCTTCTGGCATGTGGTCTTCCTCCTTGCTACAATCTTCTACCTTTCTTAGTATTATTGCTTTTTCTAATCAACCATGCCTTCTTGTGATGTGTCCAAAGTGTGAGACCTGCAATTTGGTCATCTTGGCTTTCAAGGAGTGTTCAGGCTTGATCTCCCCATCTTCATTTACAAATGTTTTGTCTGAATGTGTGTGTGTGTGAGAGAGAGAGAGAGAGAGAGAGGGAGAGAGATCATTTCACTGTTCTTTAACCAGTGTTTGTGCAGGTGATTAAACATGATTCCAGTTTTAATTAATTAGGATGCTGTTCTATCATGCAAATGGTGCTGTTAAGGTAACAACTATAAGGTGCTTTGGATCACTGTCTCTCAGCCAATGGCATTTCTACCTTTGGTGACATCTGGTGTGGAGGGTTGCTGGTGGCAGGAGCAGATGGATATCCTGTCCTATCCTGCTAATTACACCCCCTCCCTGGCCAGCTGACCTCCTCACTTAGTTGCCCCCTCCCCAGCCCATTGGTTGCCTGGTTCCCCCTCTCTCCTTGCCTCCATTCCCCAATCACCATGTCAGCCCCTCATCTGGCCACCTGCCCAGGCTTACTGCTCCTCCCGGGGCTTCCTCCCCAGGGAGAAAGCCCATGATGGAACAGCTGGGAAGGTGAGCGCTTGCTCCTCCTGTGCTGAAGGGAGAGGATGGCTCAACTGGATGTCACCTCCCGATACACCACTGCTCTCAGCCTACCCTATGCTGAAGACTTGTTTAGAGGCTAGAGTAACACCATACTGGGCACACTGTGTGAACAACATATTATTTTTCTATAATTGGCTTTATTTTAAAATTGGTTTGGACCTTGATTTCTCCAGTACGGAAAACATGAATATGACATACAGTAAAAGTGACAGATTTCTCCACCATTAAGGATTGGGTGAAAATTTTGATCACAATCCTCCAAAATTCTCAGCACTTGAATGTGAGAGCTTGCATAACTGACTGGTTTGCTCATTGTTATGCTGTCTTAATGCCCTAGAGTCTAGAATAGGTGTAGTAGTGGTGCTAGTAAACTATCCTGATGCTGCTACAACTGGTAATGGTTGTGGTGATAGCAGTAGTAGTAGCAGTAACTGCTTCTACTACTACAACTGCAATTTGTAAAAACAAATCAGAAGTACTATCATAAAGGACTACAAGTGAAATAAGGGCAAAGAGTGACCACAAGGGAAATAAGGACAAAGTCCATTAACAGAATCGGTGTCAATGACAGTCATAGAGGAACCCTGGCTTTCAGGGTGTGGCACTGCCTACAGAGGAACCACAGCCCTTTGCACACTTTATTTTCATCCTTCTTTCCCTTCCTTCCTTCCTTCCTTTTTCTCTTTTTGCTTCCCAACATGCTTATTAAAGGCTGAGAGAAAAGCAAGAACAGCCCAACAAACAGGGTTTGGGCAGCACTGAAGCAAGAGGAAAAGATTTTTCTATATTTTTGGTTCATGCAACTGTATTGGTAAATATTGGAACTGAGCTTCATTGCTGCCCCTTAAGACCTGGTGGCGGGCGGGAGGTGGGGGGGGGGACATTTTCCTCTTATTCTGTGCAACAGTATCACTTTCTTGTCTCTTTTGTATCCATGGACAGCAGATCAGACCCTCAGATTCTTCTAAGCACCTGGGGGTTGTTTAATTAGTTGTCATCCATTTTGTGTGTGTGAGCCTTTATGCTTGTCAGTGTTTGTTTGTTTAGTCAGTTAGTTGGAGACATTGAGGTGAGGAATCAGAATTGCTGGGTATGGCAGCATTATTTCTGTAACTATTTTTTACTTCAAAAAGAAAGAATAAAAGAAAGAAAGTGAAAGTTTTATCCATGCCCAGGGAACCAGGGAATCTCATTTCCATGAAAGCAGAGTTTTTCACCATACCACTTACTAGTGTTGTCCCCTCCAAAGAGCAGGCCATCTTGCTAGTCTTCTTGATCTTGGTTATTGGGCATCTTTCCTAATTCTGCAATACTAATCTTAGCTGTCAAAAACCGTTTGTAACAAAACAACGTCCTGTATCATCATCCTGCTCCCCCAGAATAAACAATACCTATTTGGAAATGGTTACTGCATTTAGGATACTCATCTGCAACTATGAAATTCTCCTTCTGAAAATGAAGCAAGTATATGCTGCATTCCTGTTTGACAAGATTGCAAAACACAAGCAAGCAAAGAGATTTATAATGCAGCAAAAAGGGATCTGCTTTAGCCAATGCCAGCAGCTAGCCCAGATTTTTGTTTAAGTTACTCTATTTGTCTAACATAGTAGGGGCTGTCAATAGGCATGTCTACACTTGCCAGAATATCATGGGCTACTCCTGGAATATTCTGGCTCCAAAGCTGCTCTGATCCTCCCCTTACCATTAACTCTGCACTCTTTAGAGTGATGTCAGGCAACTGTCTACACACACACATCCAAAACGGGATGCCCAATGTTGATCACAATATTGATTCTGTCTGCCTTATTATGAACTCAGAGGCAGTGAACCATGGCAGCAATGATGGGCATCACACCAGGATGCAGGTGTAAAAGGTTACTTAGCATTGCTTCAAAGTGCTCCAGATTTTCCTGGAAAATCCAGAGCAAAAAGTAAGCCTTGTAATTCCATTTTAAGTAGGGATGGGGTTGATTCAGTGTGGAACTGGCTGCCATCATGAAGACAGTCTGAACTCAAATCGGGGTTTTGATCCTGAATCATGAAGACAGGGTGCCATGAGGATGGCATGTGTGTGTGTGTTTTAAATGGCCTGTGTAGGCATAACCAGTGCCTAAAATTATCTATCTTTTGGGAGTTTGTGTTGCAATCTAGTGCACCAGTGACTCCCATTAGGGTATTTTGATGCTTTTCTTGATTTGGATGAAATTATTTTACTTCTTATTAAAATTCTTGCCATTCTTAGCCAGTAGTGCAATGAACAGATTGGCTGGTGATTATGGGAGTTGTAGATTAACACATCTGGAGGATGTCAGGTTGATTGTTTTGTTAGCTTTTAAAAGCTGTAGCTGCAGTTTAGATATTTTTTTTATTTTCCAAGTTTTAAGAAGCTAAGATAACAAATTATTTTAAAGGTACAGTTTCTACACATGGGAGGGGGGGAGGTAGGGAGGGGCTTTGTATTGAAAGGGGAGGAGGATGCCTCTGTTAATGCTGTTGATCTCTCTGGGAACAGATTTTCTCTCCAGAGTTGTGGGTTATTTTCTAGCTGGTTCTATCAGTAGGTTTAAACAATTTATTTTATTCTGCCTTCCCAACAGATATGAAGATGAAATCAATAAACGCACAACAGCAGAGAATGACTTTGTTGTGCTCAAGAAGGTGGGTGAGAAGCACTAACTGTTTTCTTAGCATTCATTGGTTCATACCATCTTTGGTAATTGGGGCTCTTTGACACCTAATTTTGTGTGTGCCGGGATGTTCCCCAGGGGAAGCATTCAATCATGTAATTCCATACCCATACCACTATAAAGTGGTACAGATCTCCAGAGGCAGGAAAATTCTTGAAAATATTCCAAAAAAAGGTTGGAGAAACATGTTTTTCAAGAGTCAGGAAACTTTGAAAGAGAAGAATCCTGGACTGATGAGAATCTTATCATTTTGGGAGTGTTTCTGTGAAAAATTCACATATGGATTTTGTTGTGCAACAAACAACATTTTCTATATAGAAGTTGCTGTTTCCTTTGCAAGAAAATTTTATTTCTGTGCACAATGCCACATACAAATTTTGCATGGGATAAGCCCTGAACTGTGAATCATCTCTGAAAATGGTGCAATTTTCAAAGGCTTTCTTACAACAGGAAGAAAATTTCTCAAATTACGTCTAACTCCCTTCAAGAACAACATTATTGAAGAATTACGTCCCTACAGTCTGCAGTTTGTTGTTTTTTACCCTATTTGCTCTTTCTGTTTGAACAAAGAGTCAAACATCTCACTAATATATGAGGTCAACATTTATACAGAGACTGAGGTGAGGGATGTGGAATCCGACAGAAAATATTTTGTCCAGTTCACCAAGGGTGGTGTTGCAGCTTTTGACTTCCACTGGAAAAAGGCTGCTCAACACTTCCAAAAGTGTCATTTAAAGCATTCATTGCATACTGATACAGTTAATTACACTGAGCATTATACATACTTCCTGATTTGGGTTGGGCACCTAAAGCAACGTTTCCATTGTGTAGCCATGAGCCTTTTCTTCCCATGTTTACATACCAAACAGACAAGAGAGAAAAGGAGGACAAAAGACACAGAGAAAAGACAGGTGGTTTTCCAAGGTTAAAGAGGTCAGTGATAATATTGGGGATGGACCAAGGACCAAAGTGTACATTCCACCAGGGCTAGGGAATCTTGTAGATGTTGACAAACTATTATTCCTGTGATCCCTTCCTCTTGGTCAGGCTGGTGGGACTGATGGCAACTGGAGTCCAATGAGATCCACTGATTCCCATATCTTTTTTAGTGTTCCGTATGCAGTTCTGTTTTTTCTTTAATGAATTATGGACATTGGAGGGCCTGTAATTGTGACTACAGTGCATCCTTCACTTCCCATCTCCAGCTTTACCCTTTCCCTCATCTCCAGATGAGGGCAACATCCCAGCTGCAGTACAGTTTTGAGATTTAGAAAAGTTTCCACAGATATCAGGCTGCATCTGCACTGCCATGGCTCCATCCTATGGAATAATGGGATTTGTAGTTTGTTGCAGCACCAGTGTACTCTAACAGAGAAGGTTAAATATCTCAGAATATTACAAATTTCAGAATTCCATAGGATTGAGCCATGGCACTTAAATTGGTCTCAGACTGCATCATTTCTGCAATGCACATGCAGCCTCAGTGGGATTTTTCTCAGATTTGCTTTGTCCTGGTCTTGACTGGCAAAGGAAAGGCTATTCTTCCCTGCCAATCTTGCAGCAGTTTTCACAAAAAAACCATGCATCTGAGATCAGTTATAGGGGGAAAACAAACACAGATGTAGCTGAAATTTGTGACTATAGGGAAATGTTTACATTGACCATCATTCACTAGGGCAATCTCATTTTGTCAACAGGGGATAATGACATAATCAAATAGTTAACTCCACTCAGACTAGATTCAGTGAATCAATGGGAAAACTTTTATTAGTCAATACTTAGTTCCATTGATTCATTGGGTCTATTCTTTGGGTCTAACACCCTGGTTTTAAGCCAATTTTATGGTGAAGATGATGAATTCTTAGAACACGGAGAGGATATTTTTCATCTGCTGCACATGGCAACAGCCTTCACTTCCCCTTCTTCTTGACCATTCCTTCAAAATCTCACTGAACTTTCTAATGATGTTTACTCGCTTGCTTTCTTTTAGGATGTTGATGCTTCCTACATGAATAAAGTGGAGCTGGAGGCCAAGGTGGATGGACTCACTGATGAGATAAACTTCTTGAGATCACTCTATGAAACAGTAAGTAAAAATCTCCCTGTAATCTCTCATAAACATATGTAGGACCTGAATCAGACCGAGATGGTTTGGACTGGGATCATTCAGATATGACTTCTGTCAGTGCCATCACTAGGGGATTGCAGGAGGTGAAGACCACACTGGGTGACACCCAGAAGAGACACCTGGTTGGACCCTTGTTTCCCTTTCCAGTTGCTCTGACCCCATGATTCCTCTCCATGAAAAAAATCCCTAGAGCAAGGAAGAGGAAAAAGATTGCACCAGCCTCTGCATGTTGCTCTATCCTGGGATCTTACCCTGGTGAGGAAGCCTGAGACAGAGGAGGAAGAATGCATGTGTGCCCTTGCAGGTTGCTCTGGCCCAAAAGGAAGAGGATAAACGCACATTGCAGCTAAACCTGGAGGGTGCCACCACCCACACAACTCAGCATGCCCCCACCCCTCGACATCAGCTCACCCCCACGTCGGGTGACACCCAGCATGGGGGCGCCACTGACTCCTGCCTGGTTTAGGTCCTATTTCATAGTGTTCACTGAACAGTGGTTAATCCACCCTTTGGTTAGATATGCTAATGTGTCATTTGCAAGAGGATTAAGATATAAAAGGCTTTTGTGAGAAATGCCACATTTTGCCAGTGAGAACAAGACAGGTTGAAGATGTTCCATTGGAACATTCCCCATTTATAAATTAACTGAAACTTGCAAAGCCATTGAATGCAAATGATTATTGTTTCTCCTCTATGATGTGGAAGCTCTGTGATGAAAGCTTCAACAACTAAAGATATTACAGAATTATAATCTTGCCATTTACTTTTCACTGTACCCACATCCCTTTGACTCATGGGTTCCAGGCTGTTTGCTGACTTCAGCCTTGACTTCATAAAATGTACAAATGGATCCCAGGCTAGCCAAGGTTTTGTTTCAAAGGAAGACCTTAAGCATTTGGTATACATATCTGGTTGATTGTCTCATGTGCTTCTTTGTGAAAATAGACAACAGCCACAGGGAGTTTATCAAAGATGTTGTTTCAATATTGATTTTCTTGTGGCAGAGTGAGCTCATTGCTGGCCAGGTTAATTCCATGTCTGTGCCATTTTTTTTTTTTATTTTTTTTGCACTTGGCCCTCTGAGTGGCTTGAAAATTCCCCCCCCCCAACAAAAAAAATCTGAAAAACAAAGCTTGATTTTGCCATTTTATAGCAGGGACACAATTTTATTACACCATTGTATTTAATGGGACTTGAGCATCTGCAGATTTTGATATTTGTGGGAGGTCCTGGAACCAAACCACAGTGGAAACCAAGGGCTTACTGTAATACCAGTGCCAAGGCTTCAGTGTCCCTATTATTCTCTGCATATGATGAATCATGCAGAAGAAAATACCAATAGAAGTAGGAAAGAAATGGGCTGGACTTGCTTTTTTTGTACAGCAGGTGTGGGCCAAATGCACCCTTCCACATACTATTGGATGGCAAGTCTTCTGATCCCTAGTCTGCATAGTCAATAGTGAGCAATGCTGACAATTGCAGTCCAACAATGCCTGGAGGGTTACATGATTCCCATGTCTATTTTATATGAACACACGCTTCATCCCTCCTTTGACTGCCAACAAATTGCTCTCATTTCCATATATTGGAAATGAGAGCAATATGGGCAATATGGGCATGATCTCATTACCAATGTATGCACAACTAAAATCTATAATTCTTTTTGTTTTAGTCAGTACAAAACTGTATACAAAAATACCTAGATTAGAAGATTAAGATGAAAATGAGTACACATGAGAGGAAATGCATAAAAATAATCTGGGCAAAGAAAACAAAGTCTCTTTCCACAAAGTAGGTTTTGGGCATAGATGAAGAAAGAAGAATTGTGGGACTTGGATATATCTAGAGATTTGTTTGTTTGTTTGGAACTGAATGGATTAATTCCTGGCTTTACTGAAGATTTTTGGAGCAGAACTGACAGGGTTCCTTCTCACCCCTAATATAATAGAATTCTGCTCATCAAACGTGCCCTAAAAGAGGAAGTTGTAGACAGTGTCTATTCAGGATACATAATTCTTTGGCTCTTAGCCATGATATAATCTCTCATTCAAGAAAGAAAGAAAGAAAGAAAGAAAGAAAGAAAAAGAAACCATTTCCAGATCCAGTTAGAGCCCTAGACCCAGAGAATGAACTCCCTCTATCTAATTCAGAGTCAGGCAACATTCATGATATTAATCATACATGTCTCCTTCCTTTTTCCAATATTCCATTATTATTTACATCAAAGCAGTTACCAAGATGGTAAACAGGAGATTCCTTACTCTCAATAACAGTTTTATAGCAATATCTTCCAACTGCTTTAGAGTCTTTTTTTTTTTTTGGTATGTCTGTACCAGTACCCTTAATCCCATGGAACATAACCACTGTGGGAGGAAGAAAACTAGTAAGGAAGCAATGAATAAGAACCTTCCCTGCCCTTGTAGTTGCCTTACCTGAGTTCTAGATAAAAACATCAAGAAAGTGTATGTCTCTGGACAAATGTACACAGGAGTGCACAAACATGCACACATACAAGATTGGCACAAGACAGTTTGCTGCTTGAGTCAAAGAATGAGATGGCACACTCTCCCTATTCCCTTTGCATCTGACTGCCAGCTGAAACTGATTTCTGCACTGACAAGAGAAGAGGATCCTTCTCTGCAACCAAAGGTGCAGATGTGAACAAGTTAGCTGGCACATACGGCTCTGGCCTCCCCAGCAGCTTTCATGGAAGAGGCCATTTCACTCTCCTTCATCAAGTACTGTAGATGATCTTATCTATGCTAGTAGGAAGTAACATAAGATAAATGCTAGATGTATACTTTGAATTTTGGAACCATTCATCTGATAGAGAATTCTGGGAGATTATGAGATATCTCTCTAGGGCACTGGTGCTTTGAAGCAAGTGCTCTCCCATGAACTCTAAAACTAGTACAGGCCCATACAGATCTGCGCAATGAATATTTAAATCAACTGTCAGACACAAGGAATGGTAGGCCCAGGGCCTGGTGAGAAAATTTCCTCCTATTTGCTCTCCCCCGTTTGAGACTGGATTTGGTCTTTAATTGGGTTAGGAAGCTTGGCAGCAAGTTCAAAGGCTATCCAGTTCTTCAGTTTATTTCCAGACTGTTGTGTTGCTATACAGTCAGCCCTCCATATCTAAAAATTCATGGTTTGAAAATATTAAATATATTTATAAATTCCAAAAAGCAAGCCTTGATTTTGCAATGTTATATAAGAGACAACATTTTACTACACCATTGTATTTAATAGGACTTCAGCATGCATGGATTTTGGTATCCACAGGGGGTCCTGGCACCAAACCCCAATGGACACCAAGGGCTCATTGTACAACCTATGTGTTGCTAACCTGAAGTAAAGGCAAAATGCTCAGGACAGTGGACAGCTAATGCATGTGTCATTTAATTTTCCAGGAACTGCGTGAACTACAGACCCAGATCTCTGATACTTCTGTTGTCCTTCAAATGGACAACAACCGAAACCTGGACCTGGACAGCATCATTGCTGAGGTCAAAGCTCAGTATGAGGAGGTTGCTAACAAGAGTAGGATGGAGGCAGAGACATGGTATCAAACTAAGGTGAGTTGGACTGGGAAAGTGGGACATATAAAGAAAAAAAACTGCTAGGAATATTATTTGTATGCCTTTATATTGATGGGGTGGTCAGCTATGTCTTAATATGTCAGATCTGCACAAATGACTCTCCAGGGATTGCTGCAGCCATATGCTTTATTGCTTCTCCCAGGCTTTCATAATTTGCTTGTTCCTCTTTGTAGCTCTTAGTTATATCTTGAGCATAACCCATTGTTAGCTTATCACCAATCTAATCAATTACCCTTCTTTCCCTTTTTATTGCTTTATTGGGTGATCCTTATTGACTGCAGTCCTCCAGGATTCAAACAGTAAACATAGTGATGAACAAATAGATGTAACAGCTTGCACAGCATCATGGCAGACTTGCTGAGATTAGGGTTATTTTGTACTTTCCATCAGCTTGCACTTTCTATAAGCATGCAAAAACCTCTTACACTCTTGTATAGTATTCATCCACCTCTAAATGTCCAAAGAAAACATGATTTTTACACGGGAAAGAAATTAGTAGAAAATGATGGTTTCAGCGTAGAAAATTTTTCTATGCATTTTTTTTCTATGCTGTGAGGAGTTGTGTGTGTGCCAAATTTAATCTGTGAGGGGTTCTCAGAAAACTGTGAAGGTTTTCAGGACTTCTCAGAGGGAAAAGGAAATGGTTAAATCATTCATTCTTATGGCTAACAAATAAATTTACGAAAATGTAATTCCTTACTCTGTGGGTACCAGAACACAAATATCCTGAGTTCCAATTCAGTCACCACACCACACTGGCTCTCACTGCTTTTCAGGGACTTGCTTATACCGAAAAAGGTTGGTTCATTTCTCAGTGATGCTTTCTTTTTCTGTCATAGAACTAAATGAAAAGGCTTTGTTTTGTAATGCAGTTGCAGTGGAGGAATGCATCCTGTTGCCACTTACTAAGAACACTAAAGATTAGCTCCACCTTCAACTCATGTCTGAAAGTTCATTTGTTACCTTCTTTCATCTCACTGAATGGTTTCTACTCATATTTTTGCAGAATAAGCATGATTGGCAGCCATTCATTTTTCTGGTGAAAAGTAAAGCATGATTGTTATTCACTCCTGAGGAAGCAAAATAAAATGCTACACTTCTTTGTAATGAAGTAAAAAAAAACTGCATGCTACTATCCCTGGAACTTGGTGATCTTACCTCTGGAGAGAGGAATTTGCAGTGGGAAAGGAGGAGAAGATACTTTGTCTCCATCATCAATTAATGGCTTCCAACACTTCTCCTCAGGCACCTTCCTTAGCATCTTTTCTGTTTTTATTCTCAGTATGAGGCTCTGCAAGCCACCGCTGGGAAGCATGGAGATGACCTGAGGAGCACCAAGACGGAGATTGCAGAACTTAACCGCACAATCCAGAGGCTGCAGGGTGAGATTGAAAATGTGAAAAATCAGGTAAGCAGGCAGAAGTAACTCAACATGTATTTTATGCTGCAAAACATATTGTGAGTTAACAGATTATAAGTAAGGTGCAATTAAGACTGGGGAAAATTTTGTTCAATTCAGGTCTTGTGCACATTTGGTTAATTAGCACTTCATGAATGCATTTGTTTTTGTATGCGTTCAAGTTGTTTCTGATTTATGGTGACCCTAAGGCAAGCCTATCAAAGGATTTTCTGGGACTGAGAGACTGTGATGCACCTAAAGCAACCTGGTGGGTTTCCATGCCTAAATGGGGAATCAAATACTGATCTCAAGAGGTGTAGTCCAATTCTCAAACCCTGCATCATGCATGATATACATGAACTAAAATGCTGTTGTCTTTCAATATCCACACTTCTCTTAAAAATTGCAGTTAAGTTCTGCATTGAAAAATATACACAAAAGTGCTGCTGCTGCTGCTGCTGCTACGGTTGTCACTATTATAATTTATACCCCATCCTTTCACATAAGAGCTCAGGAAAAATGTGTTCACAAATTCACTGTATGCGGGGACAATGTGTCCATTTGAAAAGGTGCATATAAAATGCGTATACTAGGAGAAACATACATTGAAAATGTATGAATTTTCACACAGACTACAACATTTGCAACTTTGTGTGGAAATAGGTGGAATGACTTTAGCACTGAGGAAAAGGGAATGCAACAGAATCCCCCATCCTCGGTTGTCCAACCCAAAGAGGTCCCAATCCCCATACATCCCATGGGTTTACCTCCTGATACATGTTACTAAATTCCTCCCTGTTCTTGACCCAATTTAAATGGATGAATTTATCCAATTGTTTCAAAATGGAAAGCCGCTGTGCAATGTTGATACCATGACAGTTCACCCCAGGAGGTTTTCTCTTCTACTGTCTCTTTTTCTGTCCTTTGACAAGCATTGGCACTTTCCTTAGAAAATGCCATGTCAAAAAGAGAAGAAGAGAAAAGAAAAGAAATAATTGCACTGATGGGTGCCCGCAAGGACTGTGTGTTTCATGATGAATTAACCAGAGAGCTTTCACAAAAGCAGAGAGATAAGCCATCTTGAATCACTCCCATCATGTTTGTTTGCCTTTAAGGCAGGGCGGTTTTAGCAAACATCCCCATGGAAGCAATGTAAATAGTGTGACCCAGAAAACTATACCTTTGATTAACGAATGGGAATTTTGAAGCCCAGATGTCCAGCAACACACCCTTCCTCTCTGATATTTGCATTGCACCCTTTGCATTGCACTACAGGAGAAAATAGAACTGTTCTACAGGAGTGCAAGGACTACATTAGTCATTGGCACTGACATCTTAATAGTGATTAGTTATCATTAGGCTCTTATGCGCATTTTATTGGTCATAAGCAGTTGCAGGCTCAGCAAGGACAAGGTGCAAAGGGCATGTGGGTTTAAGATTGTCTCCTCCAGAAATATATTGGTCCGTGCTATATATGAAACCACCTTTTACTGAGCCAGACCATTGGTTTGTTTGGGCTAATACTGGCTACTCTGCATGGCAACAGCTCCCCAGAATATCAGACAGAGAGAGGTATCTCCCCTTAGCTAGTACCTTTTGATTAGAGGGGGTAGGGACTGAGCTTGGGGATGTTCTACATTCACAGCAAGTGCACTGACACTCAGATGTGGTCCCTCTTCTGATACAAAAATCCACCTTTCTCAGGGATGGATCACTGGACCATTTAGACTAATGTTGTCCATCCAGGAGTAGGGACTATGTGGAGTCCAAATCCCAACAGCCCAACAGTCCTAGCCAGGGGTGAGGAATCACTGCAAGATCAGCCACAGTCCATCAACTTCTGAAGGGCTGCATGGTCCCCACCTCTGGCCCCTTCTGTCTGACCAGTGTCTCCTCAGATCTCAGGCAGACACGTTCTCTAGCTTTTCAACCTGAAATTTTGTTTCCACATGGAGATGCAAAAGGCTGAAACTTGCAATTACTAAAATCAAAAATCTTCCCACATCAAGCTATGGTCTTGGCTGTCCTTATATTCTCTTTTCATTGTGGGGTGGATAGGATAAGGATACAACACAGAGTGCTGGCAGTCCTACTTACAGTTGTGACTTTTAAAAGGAAGTTTACTAATTCTTGGTATATGTCAGAGGGACTTGTACACATGCTGATATTAAAGCTCCCCATGCCCAAATCCAGTTGTCAGTCACAAGAATAGTAGAGTCATTGAATTAATGAAATATATATAAGTGTTGACTTACCAGGTCATAACTGATGCAATACCTTAGGCAGAAGATTCTTTATAGAAAGGAAACTTGCACATGATGCAAAAGGGTGGTTGACAAACCTCTTCTCTGATGTGTCTACATTTCTGTTTTCAGGTAGATTATTTTTTTTCTAATGTCATGGAAACATTAATAGTTGGTACCTCCCACTTTTAGAATAAAGTGGCTTAGTGCATTATACATTAGTTGGCACATCATTATGCCCCCTTCAGTCCCTGTGGTTTTTGATCAATTGTTCTACCATGTATACACAGCAAAAAGTTGTCCGTATGTATAAGTCAAGGGCAGATTCTGGGACCAAAAGACTTTGATATGACCCATGGATAAGTCAAGGGTAAAATCTAAGGACATGTAATAAAGGATGTGAAGGATGAAGCCAAGGAAAATGATGCCAAAAAACAAAACAAAACAAAACAAAACAAAAAAAAACCAAACAAAACCATAACTGTTTTCCCACCCAGCCATTCAAAAAGTCCAGAAGCAGTACTGCAGTGGAGGAAATAAAGTGGGTGGTGGTGATTCTTTTAGGTTCTCCTGGAATGGTCTAAACTCTTGCCTTTTGTCACTCTGTTCAGAGATGGGATGGTTCCTTTTTTGATAAGAGTTAAGGCAGAGTAATTCCACCAACCCATGGAAAAGTCAATCCAGGGTTTTTAGATCAATTTTTTGATTAAAATTTGTAGTCTTATACATGAGTAAATACAGGAATTCATTAATACTGGAAAACCAAAAAGTACAGCTGAGAAAGGCTTGGCATGTAGTGAAATATAAGTAATAGGCACAGTCTTATGTATCAGAGGCTCTCCAAGCAAAGATTGTGTCATGAAATGGTGACACTGTCCTTGACATAAGATAGTACCATGTCAGATTGTAACAAGATTATCGCATAACTGAATGTGTTCCCCATTTTAAAAAAGCCCCCATGATTTATAGAAAAATAGATGACAGAGTTCCATCCTGGGTTTCAGTATGACACGCTCACTTCCCCACCCAACATCCCAAAGGGCAGAGAGAAGTACAGAATGTCTGAATAATCTTATGTCTTCTCTTTTCAGCGTGCCAAACTGGAAGCAGCCATTGCTGAGGCAGAGGAACGTGGTGAGCTG
Organism: Urosaurus nigricauda; assembly: GCA_034509955.1. Classification (NCBI taxonomy): domain Eukaryota; kingdom Metazoa; phylum Chordata; class Lepidosauria; order Squamata; family Phrynosomatidae; genus Urosaurus; species Urosaurus nigricauda. Next base: position 164,184,787 of record JAOEGL010000002.1, read on the forward strand.
GCGGTCAAAGATGCCAAAGCAAAACTAGAGGAGCTGGAAGCTGCCCTCAATAAAGCGAAGCAAGAGATGGCCCGCCAGCTGAGAGAGTATCAGGAGCTGATGAATGTCAAGCTGGCCCTGGATATTGAGATCGCCACCTACAGAAAGCTGCTGGAAGGAGAAGAGAGTCGGTGAGTGTCAGGATGCAATGCTTCAAGCATGATACCTACTTACTACCAGGTGCTATATATGCTATATTTCAAAGGCAGGAACTAGGTCAAGAGAGTGTAACTTGCCTAAGGTAATCCAGTGGGATTCCATATCCAAGCGAGGATTTGAATGCTAATAATCAGGGTTGTAGTCCATTGCTTAAATGACTATACCACGCTAGTTCTCTAGATAACTGCAACTGTTCCATATTCACAATCACTACATAGTAACAATTGTGACACTATTGCCATAATTGTAACTCTCCTCCGACCTGCTTTACTAGGGATCAGTGCATGGGGAGAAGTAGATCCATTTTGCTGTACTGATCTGATTGTAACAGGGGTGATCAAAGCATGGGCTAAAATTCAAGCTAGGAGGGGTTGCTTAGTTAGAATTTAAACCTTGATCTCCAGGGTTATAGTCAGGGTTGTAGAGTTGTGGTCCAATGTTTAAACTATATCATGTTGACTCTTTTTAAAGTTAAAGTACAGTACCTCAGTTATTATGGTACCCAAATTGTACTGCTGCTAAACTGTACGACCCAATACCAGACAGTCCCTATTCATTTTTACTTTTGCCAAGTGAAATTCTAGTCCTAGAAAGGTCTGGACAAGCCATTTCTGAAGAAGGTAGGGTAGTTTTACTATTTTGGCTTAAACTTGGCTTTCCAACTGTGGGCTCAGGGAACTGATCAATATCAGACAGCAAACCAGGGGACCAACAGGATCTTTAGCTTGATCCAGCATGGTGGTTCTTTTGTATTCCCTAGAGCTAGAATATGTGCTTTAATCATTAGCAACTACCAAATGAAACACAGCTGTACCCTCTGAATATTTCATATAAAAAACAATTTCTTTTGTGTTTCTTTGTGAACTAATATCCTCTGGGCATGCCTGGAAAGATGAGAACTAAACCTCATTTAGTTTATACTCTTTTTTTCTCCTTTTTCCTCTCCATAGGTTGGCTGGTGATGGAGCTGGTTCTGTGAGCATGAGTAAGTTTCCTTTTTATTTCTTGAATTTCCTGTGATTCTACTGTAAACCTTAGAAAATACATTTAAACTCAACAAGCATAAGCCACTGAAAGATAAGAAAGTGTAGCTGGAAGAGTCAAGTTATCCCTCATAATAGATGTGCACACAATAGAGATGGCAAGAACAACGGAGGAAGAGACGATCATATATAACAAGGGAATCTAACTTTTATGTTCTTGAGATCACTCTGTGATTCAGCTAGTGATCTTAGTTTTACCACACCAGTTAGCTTCCTCAGGAATTGTCAAATTCTGGAATAAAGGTTATTTATTTATGTAATTATTTTTCATTCTGACTCCACCCAAGGTCTAAGCATTGGTAACAGCATTTACAAACAAAGCAAGCTTAAAACTAACAACACCAAAACGGGGAAATGGAAAAGGTGACACTCCAAGGTTGCTGGACCTAAACTGCCATCATAGTCTACAAACCTGGCTAGGGATTAGGAATGATAGAAATCATAGTTTAGCCACCTCAGGAAAGAAGTAGTTCTCCCCGCTTTTGGTTAAAGAGACCCCTGTTTGCTTTGAACTGGACACTAAATACAACCTAAAAGGGAAAATTTTTACAGCTATTTCAGTGTATATTTTAGTGGTTTCTTGCTTTAGGGCAAGCAGCCATGGTTGGAACCTTGGGAGAGTGTATATTGAATCCTTTCTTTTGATTGGAACTAAGATCCATCATAACTAGGCATCTTATTGTAGGTTTGACTGCAGCTACTTCTTCTTCCTGGATTAGTCACTGAATTTATCTGAGCTGATTAGGGATCATGCCATGAATGGGAATGTGTTAGTGCTATGTCAGACTTGGCAACCTGATAATGTCTCTGAGGACAAGTGAAGTCAATTGCATTTCTTAACAAGGCCAGGTTGCTCTTATGTCTCATCTAAATACACTGTGTTTTTTCTGTCTGGCAGCTGTGCTCAACACTACTGGTAGTTCTGCATATGGTAGCGGAGGTGGCTTTGGCTACGGTGGAGGAATCAGCTTGGGGAGCGGAATGGGCAGTGGAGGCCTGAGCTTTTCCTCTGGTGGTGGCCCAGGCAGCCTGAAATCAACATACAGCGTGACCACAAGCTCAACCAGGCGAAGCGTCAGAAACTAAATTCCAAACAGCAAAGATCATCACTGCCTGAAAGAAAGAAAATACATAACCAGTCTCCCCCATACTACTTTATTTGTCCACACCTACACAGAGAAAGAAAGAAAATATGGGTTGAGTATCCCTTATCTAAAATCCTTGGGACTAGAAGTGCTCCATATTTCAGGGTGTTTTTCTCTCTCCAGATTTTGGAATATATGTATTTGCATATACACAATGAAACACAATGAGGCTGGAGAGAGAGTCTGAAATGGTGGGAATCCAAGTATAGTGCTTAGTGTGAATCCATACCTCCTGCCATTTCACAGATTCTAATATCTCTCTCCTGCCTTGCAAATACAATACAGGTACGTAGCTCAAAAAGTTTTGAATTTTGGAGTTCCATATAAGGGATACCCAACCTGTCCTGGGAAAGAATGTATGTTTTATTGGGCTTGTCTACACTGGTGGGAAACCCCATACTCACTCCAAAGTGGCTGAAAACTGGGCATACAACATTCCTCGGGGTTCACAGGCAATGTGGGATTTTTCTCTGAAAATCCAGAGAAAAAGATAACACTCTTTTATACCCAGCATTCACCTGTTAAATCAGGATCAGTAGTGAAGACACAGCTGTGTCATCCCCAGACAGCCTAAATTCTGGGGTTGGCTCCATTCAGATGAAGGGGAGTGCTGTATTTGATTTTACTGACAAAAGAGTTAACATGGAGAATAAAATTCTAAGCCAGCCTTCCTGCACCCTCATGTGTTCCAGATGTTTTGTACTACAATTCTCATTTTTCACACCACTGTAAATGTTGTGAACATTGTTCTTGTGTTTGTGGGCATTGTGGTCTGACTTGTCTAGAAGGCACCAAGTTGCAAAAGGCTGTTCTAAAATACCCATGTAAATGTCATATTGTTCATTTTTGATGCAGAAATTGCATCCCCTTTACCTCCTTTTATCCTGTCTGTCTAATGGACCTGCTCATTTTCCCAGGTAGAAAGACAAATGTAAACATCACTGAAATAAAATTGGAGTAACCTTTTCTCCCCCCCCCCCCCAAAAAAGTCATATTCTGTTTTGTGATACTTGCCATTCCACATTGTAATCACATAACAGCATAAGTAGATCAATGCTGAATCGGACCAAAAGCCTACCTAGTCTAGCATTCTCTCCTCACAGTGGTCAACTGTACATCATGGAAGCCGACCAGCAGGACATGAGTAGAACTGTATCCTCTATCTCTCATTCCCCACCAACTGATATATAAAGGGCTTTTGCTGTTAGCAAGCAAAAACAATACATTTCTCATATCATGACAAACTACTTTTTAAATCCTGGTATTCAGCAGGCCTTTTAAAATCTTTAGGTGTCACACTAGAGCTCCTTCTTTAAGTCTGTCAGTGAAGAAGAGAAGGACAATCAATGAACTTGTAGTATTTGAGAGCTGGAACTGTGATGTCACTGGAAAAACAATAGAAAGACCTGATTTTGGAAGTCATGAAGAGTTTACACAGCAACTTGAAATCATGGTTTCCTGGAGACATAAGCCTTTGGATGCGTGAAGCAGCTATTAGTTTTGACAGCTACAAAAGTATCCATGAAGGTCCTACCCTAATACTCCCTATGCCATAATTGCTGCTTCCTAATCTGTAATGTGTGGCACTGCCCAGCCTCTTCTAGCAGAACATTGTGGTAAAGGGGCATCACAGCAACCTCTTTTCCACCTCTGGATCAAAAGACCAAGACAATACAGGAACCCACAAGAAGTTGTGGGAAGGCTAGAAGGAGAGACTGTTTTGGTGCTTGCAATAGCTGTCACAATCAAAAGCTGCTACAGATACTGCAGTTTTGAAGCTTTGTTCAGAAGTTGCTGCATAAGCTACCTGTTACCAGGAGTGCACAGAGAACAAAACTGTTTGAATTTTATGAATCTGCTCTATACATAACATTCAGGGCCTTTTCCTGCTGGTTTACACATGACTTCTCATTGTTATAATTCAATTGTCCAGTATCTATGGTCAAATTACGAAGTGCAATCACACCATTGTTGTTAATTGCCACCAAATCCGTTCTGACTTATGGAAAACGTATGAATGAGAATTCTGCTACCACAACAAACTACAAATCCCAGGATTCCCTAGGATGAAGCCATGATAGTTAAAGCAGTGTTATACTGCATTAATTCTGCAGTGTGGTAGCAGCCTTGGTCAAATGATTTTTATTTGCTCAGTCTTGCGTGTGGCATCCTTTCCATCTATTCACCACTTACTTACTTACTTATTTACTTCCCACTTACATTTATTCATGGCCCATGGCTCTTATCAGTATAATTGTACTGATGCTGCTGCTTCTACCACTACCACTGAGGCAGCTTGAAAAAAATCTTGATTTGCATGCCCAGTTACTCCAGGAACTGAAATTTCATATCTCCCTTCTCTAAGCAATCCTCACAATACTTCTACAAAACAGGTGAGGGGCAGGAAGGCTTATTTCCTCAGAAAGGAGATTGACTAGACAGGTAGGTCATGGCTTACCAATGGCCACCCAGAGAGTCTGAAACCTATACGAGAATTTTGCCAAGGGACCCCTCTTCCCATATTCACCGCCTTAACCACAGTTGCAACATCAGGCTTCTTGCTAAACTAACCAGGATGAAAAATTCATAAGCTGAGAAATGTTTGGCAACATCTGTGTGGAAAAACTTGTTTGCCAAGTTGGAAGGCAATTAATAGTAATAATAACCCCAGTTTTCAGCATGTGTGCATATGATACAAGGCTGGGGCACACCAGCTATTAGAAGTGCTGAACTTGTTGCATGAGAACGTCCTTTTCTGCAGGCTCTTACATGCACACATGACTTCACTGTCCTTTTCTTTATTGCTTCCCAGGGTGCGAAGGCATGGCAAATCTAACGATGATGTAATTTCTATTTTTAAAACCTATGGGAAAGCTGTGATTGGCAAATAAGAGCAGAGCTGTCACTTTGCTTCTCCTTAACTGTCCCACATCCCTATGATCTACAATGCAAATACTGCATGGCCAATGGAACTGCCCCCCCCCCCATAGGTAAATTCTATCCAGCTATGATGTGATGACCACAAAGCACTGCCATTGGCAATATCCATGAGATAAACATAAGCAAACAACCGTAGCAGTGAATAGCCCAGGGTCTGGAATCAAAACTTCAGACAGCAACTTTTTTGGACTTGCATTCAAAGAGATAGCTGTGTTCGTTTAGCATAGAAAGAAATTAAAAGAAATTAAATTAAAGGAAATTCCACAACACCTTTGAGATGGACAGAGAAGAAGAAATTCTAGCATAAGCTTTTTTTGGACATACTCTACTCCCTCAGAGCATCTCTCTTCTATCATTACTACTGTGCTCCAGTTCAGGGCACTACATTTCTATATAATTGTGTGCATGTACCCTGTTTCCCCAAAAATAAGACATCCTCAGAAAATAAAGCCCAGTAGAGGTTTTGCTCAATTGCTAAATATAAGGCCTCCCCCGAAAGTAAGACCTAGCGAAGCTTTTGTATATAAATATATACAATATAAAATAAATGTTAATTTTTTTGTTCAACAATAAATGTGAATTCTTCTTCATGGAAAAATAAGACTTTTCCTGAAAATAAGACCTAGCACATCTTTGGGAGCAAAAAATAATATAAGATACTGTCTTATTTTCGGGGAAACATAGTATGTATAAGGGCAGCCACTCATCAGCTTCCTACGTCACTTACAGTTTGACATGAGTCTGTGTTATAAATGTGCTCCACATTCAGAATTTTGGAAAAGTTGAAAAATAATTTTTCTCACTTTGAAAAGGGGTCTCCGAAGCATGCCTGGGACCCAGGCTGCAGCCAGGCTGTACTTGCCTAGTAGAATCAGTGGCGAATTACATGCAATAATTTTAGGATTTGAGGCCTGAGTATGAAATGTACAGCTGTGTAAAACAGGAATTATGAGTAATCTACTGTTGACTAGCCTGAAATCCAATGCCGCTGGAGGCTAGAACAGCAGACTGTATCTGAAGGTCAGATATGTGCTTGCTGCCACGTAGGCCTAAAGTAACATCAAGAATCTTCCTGACTGAGGGGACAGAATTGTAGGTGGCACAGGAAGAAGAGTCACCAGAAGAGGCTGGGTTTGTGGCCGCATGGCACAAGTCTATAAAAAGCCTGCACACCACAGCGTGGAGTTGGTGGTTGGATAGTTATTGAGTAGTCGGAGTAGTGGATGGTTGGTTGGAGAGATTTGTCGAGCGTGTATATATTTGTAAATACAGCAACTTTAAGAATAAACCTCTTAGGAGAGAGTTTTGGCTTCAGTCTGTTTCATCAACAACTGGGAGGAGGATTCCTGATAAAGCAGAACAGCTCCAGGGTCACCAATAGTTCTGAAGGCATCGGAGATTGCTTGAACTGTGCACATCTGCTTGTTTACATCAACAGATAATTCCCACCTGCATCCCACAACCCAGCTGCATCTTGTTGGGGTGCAGTCGGGGGTTTTGTCCATGCAATAAACTCCTTAAACAGCAGCTACTTCCAGCAGTGGGTAGTGGCAAATTCTTACATACAGATCCTCTTCATGATGGTTCCCACCATGACAGATCTATAAAGAATATCTCTAAAATGCAGTCATTGTATTGAACCAGATAAATCATATCACTTCTTGTGCTTCTCATTGGTACCAAAAGCAGGTCTTTTGTACAGCTAGTCACTGAGTCTGAACTCCTTAGTCAACACCAAGCTACTCGCAAATAGTTTTTTGTGGAGCTTTCGGGCTATGCGGCCATGTTCTGGAAGAGTTATTTTCTGACGTTTCGCCAGCATCTGTGGCTGGCATCTTTAGAGAAAACTATGGATGCCGGCCATGAAAGCCTTCTACTCGCAAATACTTTGCACTGTAAAAGGGAGAATTTGCAACACTAAACTATGGGTGGGTCTATACTGGACAGAATATTCTGGGCTGCTCCCAGAGTATTATGGCCCTGGAGCTGCCCAAAATTACTCCCATTATGTTTGCAGCACAAAGCAATGCTAGCTTGCTATCTACACACACGTCCCACTGTGTGACTTGGCACTGTCAATGCTAGTGCAAATCTCTCCACGGTTGAAAATGAGATGCCCAGCATCAATCACATGGCTGGGCGTCTTGTTGTGACCACAAAGCAGCAGTGGCACTCAGGAAACACTGTGGTACACATGTATAAACAGCTACCTTGTGTTGCTCAATTTTCCTGGAAATTCTGGAGCAAAAGGTAAGTCTTTTTTGTCCAGTTTAAGGGAAGGATTGCTGGAATTCAATGTGGAGCTGGCCTCACATCATGAAGACAGTTTGCTGTCAAATTGGGGCTTTGGCCCTGCGTCATGGTGCCATGAGGGTGGGGAACAGGACCGGTAATTCAGTCCATGTAGATATGCTCTATGGCTAGGGAAATTCATCTCCTCCTCCAGGGCAGCTACTGTGAGTATTTCATCTAAGAGGGAACAGGAAGGATGGCAGACAATGTTAACATCCCCCAAACTCCAGTATACTGCAAGTCTCCAGGATCTCCTCCTCTCCCTGTTATGATCTCGCATGTGATTGCCAGAATACCAACACTGTGTGTGGGATTTTGGTGACAGATTTCCATAATTGCTAGATAAGCCAGCACAGCTATCTGCTTGGCATCATGTCTTTGTCATTACTTGAATCCTCTATATTTATGCCAAGAAAGTCTGCAAAACATGAAGTTAAAGGAGAATGAGAAATCCCTTGGGGAAAAAAGGGGGAAAAAATGTCTCTCCTCCCTCAACCAGTCTCATGCATCAGCTTCATTTGGGCAGGGACAGAGCCAGGATTTTGGGAAGGGAGCCCCATGTAAGGCAAATAACACGTATGCATTAAATATAATGGGGCTTGGGTGCAGTGGTGCGGCAACATGCATTCATTGTATTCCAGTGCAGCTTCAGACTAAACATTATTTTTAACTTAAATTAATGGAAGGGGGAGTCAGGACCCTATGGCCCCCCTCCTCCCAGCAACTTCACTGATTTGGGTAAACATGGATATCTCTCATAGGCTGTATCTACATTGCAGAAATAAAGCAGTTTGACACGAGTTTATTGATTCCTACACCAGTTTATTGATTCCTACAGCAGTTTGACACCCCAGGGGGTGTGACACCATGACTCAATTCTATGGAATCCTGAGATTTATAGCTTGGTGGGGGCACAAGAACTCTCTGACAGAAAAGGCCACATTGGGGCTTTCTAGATTGGCAGGAAAGTGTGACATGAAGTTGCCTTTTCCTTAATGCTTAGCAGCTGCACCACAGCCTTTAGATGGAGCTGCGCTGTTCCGCAGTTTTTAAAAAAGAAGCTGGGAAAACCAGCACCTTTTTAAAGGCGCTTCTTCTCCCCTAAAACGCCAAAAAAAAAAAAAAAAAAGCGTTTTCATGGCACACTTTCCCTTTTTCTCATCTAAAGACTAGAGTTTCATGCAGCCATGAACACACTTCTTTTTGCCAATCTAGAAAGCCCCAAGCATTGAGCCATGGCAGTTCAAACGGTGTCCAACTGCATCATTCCTGCAGTGCAGATGCAGCCCTAGACAGGCAGCTAATGCACAATAATGATCAACACAGGGGTATCACTAGGGGGTATGGGAGATGTGACTATACCAGGTGACACCCCAAGGGGGTGTGACATCATTGGTTCCCAAACATCTGCTTTTTTGCAGAAAAGAAACATGGTGTTCACCTGCATCTCTTTAAGATACTCGAGATGGTGGGAGTGGGGCAAGGCTCAGTGGGAGGAGAAAATAGATGCTTCATGTTTGTTTGTTTTTAAATTAAATTTTTTTAATTTAATTTTTTTAAAAAAAAATTAATTTTTTTTTTAAAAATGTAACAACATGAAACTATGTACGTGTAAATACATTTAGGTTGTGCTTATGATACTGTAATTGAAAGGTATAATGTTAGTTATCACATTCAGGGATATATGAGAATTATGATTTATGAGTAACCTTAGTTATAAAACATTATTAAGGATTCTTTATGGTGTGGTATGGGAGGAGAGCAGTGGGGGAGTAACAAAAACTATGAGTTACTGCACTGGGTGCTGCCAATCCTAGTGACACCACTGTTTCAACATGAACATTTTAAAGGGCAATCTGTGGTGCTTCATGGACTATGAAATATTTGCAGCATATTTTTTAAAAAGATTTTTGAATGGGTCTGAAAATCTCATAATTTTGATGTTGATATAATAGTGATATTGTGGCACTGCCTTTGATTGGAGATGGGAGGGTTTGATGGAGATGTGATGTAGGAAAAAAACATTTTGAGTGACATCTACAGTGTCCAGTCTGGCCTCCATTCTGCTAGATGCCTAAAGTACTACCTAGATGGCTAAGGTGGGCTATCTCTCTGGCTTTATGGCATGATGGGATACTGACAAAGTGTAGCCTTAGAGCAGGGCTTCTCGTCCACATTTCCCTGGAACCCCAGAGTTCCACAACTCTAGGGTTCATTAGGGGTTCCATGAAAAATTGTGATTGAAAACAAAAATAAACTTTTTTAAAGTTGTGGATATAATATATTTTATGCGGTGGTTTCCTGAGACATGAAAATTATTTTCTCTTCAGGGTAAAAAAAAATGGTTTAGAAAGTCTGCCTTAGAGGTATCATTTGTCCCTCTAGCTTTGTACAACTAACAGGCAGGAACTCTGAGTTTCTTTCTTTCATTCTTTTTTGTAGGATTGAACACAATGAACAGTGTGCCCCTTCAAGAATCTGTGGGGAGGGTAATGTGGCACCTTAGCCTTTCACAATTGTCCACTTCTGGTATAAATGGAGGCCTCTACTCTTCTGCATTTGCATGTAGCCCAAATACCCTAAAAGCACTGGGTCCTCCCTGATCTTGGAAATTAAGCAGGGTCAGCTCTGGTTAGTACTTAGATGGGACACTGCCAATGAATACCAGGTGCCACAGGCTATGATTCAAAGGAAGAAACTGGCAAAACTGTCTCTGAGTCTTCCTTGCCTAAGAAAACCCTATGAAATTCAATGGGTTCCCATAAATTGCCAAGCGATTGAAGGCACATGCACACACAAACTGGAGTTACCAGGGATCTCCCTACATTCAAAACATGCACTATAATGTGTCATCAGGATACACTTCTTCTAGGGTTCTCCTTTTATCTAGACCTTTCTTTCACCTTCCTATGTCAATAGGGTCTCCATCAGCCGAAGGAATCTGTGTGCTCTACCTTCCAACCATTACACTGTAGACAGACACCACTAGAGGTCACACACTTCCACTTGTCAGGCTTCAATACAAATATTTAGAAAGTCGCCTGTATATTTCTGGTCATTCTTGATCCAGATATTCGGCTTCTCCAGCAAGTTCATCTGGATCTAACACCTGCAGACGGAAACCATGCATGATATTTCATAAAGAAAATACTGTGTTTAGTGTAGCTCTCCATTTCATTTTCATCTCAAGAGCTCATTCACCATAGATAGGGATTGCCACAAAAATACTGTGAGGTAGGTTACGCATTGATAAATGATGGTTTGTAATGCTGGGGAAATCACTTGATGATGATGTCGACGATGATAATGTTTATGATATTATACTCTGTTCCCTCATTCTGCTCTTTTTCAGAACTTGGAACAGTAACTTTTTTTGGACCACCACTCCCCAATCACCCATCCTGCATGTTCAGGTTGTCAGCTGGAAGAATCTGAGGGTTGTTTTCCAAAATTGTCACTTTTCCATGCTCTGGTTCATGAATTATGCCTCTGATTTATTCAGTGAATTTCAGTTAACACAGAGAGTTTTAAAACTTAATTTAGGACCTGGAGCATATATTGTGTCCTTCAGGTTGCACTTCTTACAAATGTTTGTTTCTTATATTTATACCGTGCTTTTCTGCCAATAAGCAAAATGCAGTATACTTGACTGTTGACTTCCTGCTTCTGCATTTTTATTCTTATAACAATCCTGTAAGATAGGTTAGGTTGAGGGTGTATGCACACAGTAGAAATAAAGCAGGTTGATGCCACTTTAATTGCCATGACTTATCTTACTGAATCCTGGAATTTTTCATTTGGTGAGGGTGAGGCACCAGAGCACTCTGACAGACCAGAGTGAATATCTCACCAGACTACAGATCCCAGGATTCCACAGGATGAAGCCATGACAGTTAAAGTGATGCCAGATCGCTTTATTTCTGTAGTGTAGTAGAACTGCTAGAGACAGTGACTGACCCAAAGAGACTCAGGCTGCATCTGCACTGTCGAAATAATTCAGTTTGAGACCACTTTAACTGTCATTGCTCATTGCTATAGAATTCTGGGAACTGTAGTTTTGTGAGACATTTAGTCATCTGAGAAAGAGCTCTGGTGCCACAACAAACTACAGTTCTCAGGCAGTTAAAATGGTGTCAAACTGGATTATTTCTGCAGTGCGGATGCAGTCATAGTGTGCTTCTAGACCAGTGATGGTGAATCTTTTGGAGACCAAGTGCCCAAACTAAAAGGTGTTCTGGCAATGGGTGTTGCCTTGTGCTGGGGGCAGGACTTTTTTTTTGGGGGGGGATGGGACTTCTGGGGTGGGACATCTGCCCTCCAGGGCAGGATTTTCACCTTCTGGGGGTGGACTTATTCCCATTTTATGTACTATTATTCCCATCTTATTCCCATATATGTATATACAAACACACTTGTGTGTGCGTATGCATGCATGTGCTTGCGTGCGTTTGTATACATTCAGTCCTTGACTCACCACTTGGCCCTGCATGTGACCCTCAGGTTATCTAGCCCATATCTTATTGGGAAGATGCCATTCCTGCCTTGTTGTTGTTGTTGCGTGCCTTCAAGTAATTTCTGACTTATGTTGATCCTATATCATGGGTTTTTCTTGGCAAGATTTGTTCAGAGGAGGTTTGTCATTGCCTTTCTCTGAGGCTGAGAGGATGTGACTTGCTCAAGGTCACCCTGTGGGTTTCATGACCAAGCAGGGAATTAAACCCTGGTCTCCAGACTCGTAGTCCGACACTCAAATCACTATATCACACTGGCTCATTTTGGCAGAAGGGACAATGATAATGTAAAAGAGTGGACTCTTTTGCTCTGTTTTGTTTTGCTTAGCACTGTCAGTTTATTAGGACTAGAGAATTCATGAACAGGATGGAAAATAAAATGCAAGCAGAAACATATCACACAGAAGAGTTTTGAAGTATGAAATGGATAGTCAGCTGGAGGGGGGTGGCACACTTACCATGTAATCCTATGCACTCAGAAATAAATTCTACTGTGTTAAATGGGGCCTAATTTCAAGTAAGTGTTCACAGGATTACAGTTTCAAATCACCCGTTGTATGAACTGATGAAAACCAATTGTATTTGCATGTCAACGCCAGTTCAGATATTTTGAAAAGAATATATTAGGGTTCAACCATACCAGAATTTCCAACCGTCTTCATTTAAAGGCTTTATTCAAAACTATTATGCCTGAAGGGACAAGCACTTTCATTACATTTGTGTTTCACATTGCTTTCTTGACTGACAAGAATGCTTTTGAAGCCCTCCTAACAGCAACAGGGTGGCAGAAATGGCAAATTACTTCCAGTATCCGGATGGCATAGCTGAAGTAAGTGAAGAGAAGCCAATCTACTACAGCGCTGAGAGAGACCCCTTTTACTGCAACAATCATAGAGTGAAGCTGGGATTTCATACACTTTGGAGAAACGTATGGTGGGGTGGAGGGATCAGTTTAGCATTTCTGAACTCATCTCTGATTGACTATAAAGCAACATCCCAAGCTGTAATGGATTGCATTTCTTTGCTCATCTGCAAATCAGCTCTTTTTGAGGAAAGCATTGCTCTTAGTAGGCATCAAAGTTCAGTTGGTGTTGTTGGCTTTCCACAGTGGCAGGTTTCTGCTGATGTTCCTAGTACTGTTGCCCACAGGGGCCAGCAGGTGTTACAAATTTGATGTTAGGGCACCTTCCACTCCCACAGCTGAAACCCCTTGGAGGAGGGCATGGTTCTCCACAAGGTGGGCAAGTGCTGGCACAGTGGGCAGCACAGGGAGGTGTGGTGCCTGTGCAGACCTCTCTGCTTGGGCCACAGGTTGTCACAATTCTTCTGTTGGGTCCACATGGCGCATGAGGTCCACATGGAGGCCGTGCTTCAGGGTTACCTACCACTGCTCCATGGCTCTTTTGAACAGCTGCAGTGGCGGGTGAGGTGAGGGAGGAGGAAGAAACATATTAGGAATAGATTACAATTTATATGAAAACCACAACTCCTGCCTCCCCAGATATTAATTTTGCTTTAGGATCAGGTTAGGGGCAAGAAGTAACATGAGAAATTGAGATCCATAAAAGCCTCCCCATCTAGATCATTTGACCTAATGTGAGTTCTTCTTTCACATGGTCCCTGGTTTCCTTCTGTCTTCCTAACCTTCGTCTCTCAACTTGGCTTCTGTTTCTCCCCACCACCACCTGCTCCCCTTGTTCCAGATGACAGTATTACTGTCACTTAGTTATGCACAGGTCTGTATGTAACAATAAGGAAAGGGCAGTGGGTCATTAGGATACTTACAGATGTTCACAGAGCATTCTCCATCACCCATCCTAATGAGAAAGACATGGAAAGCAGGTTACACATTGCTTTTATATGCTTCCTTTCTATAAAAACAATCAAGGTGGTGTACAGTACAACAAATTCATAAAGCATTAAAACCAACCAAAGTCACTAAATCATTTCTGCAAAACAAAAACAAAACAAAAAACAACTATGTGGGCTTTCTAGATTGGCAGGAAAGTGTGACATGAAGTTGCCCTTTCCTTAATGCTTAGCAGCTGCACCACAGCCTTTAGATGGAGCTGCGCTGTTCTGCAGTTTTTAAAAAAGAAGCTGGGAAAACCAGCACCTTTTTAAAGGCGCTTCTTCTCCCCTAAAACGCAAAAAAAGCATATTCATGGCACACTTTTCCTTTTTCTCATCTAAAGGCTAGACTTTCATGCAGCCATGAACACACTTCTTTTTGCCAATCTAGAAAGCCCCCATAACTCCATCTGCACTGCAGAAATAATGCATTCGATCTATGGATGCCAGCCATGAAAGCCTTTGACTCCACAATTCGACACAACTATAACTGCCATGCCACAGTGCTATAGTTTGTTTCAGAGCTTTCTGACAACTACAAATCCCAGAATTCCATAACATTGAGCCAAAGCAGTCCAATTGCATGATTTCTGCAGTGCAGGTTAGCCCCATGAAACAATAAAACCAATGAAACAGATTAAAATGGGAAAAATTAAAAGGATGTGTTTGGACATCTTTAACCTTCATTCAGGTAGTTAAAAGAAAAAAACCTTCATGGAGTGAATGTAGGATTATTTTTTGTTTTTAGTTTTAGGTTTTTTTTTTTTTTTGGTTCCATGGCAATTCCCAATGTATTGAGGACTAAAATTATGGCTATTGTTAGCCAAAAGGTTACTGGTATACACCATCTGTTTTTTGTACCTTTAGGGAGTTGTAGTAGCACACCCCTGCCCACTAGGGGGCCAATTGAGTGCCAATCAGAGTACAGTATGTACTTTCTGCGTTGTGGCATCATGGCTTGTCAACAAAGAGCACAGGGCATTTGTCACAATACATTACAATGGATGGGACAAAACAGACCAATGGAAAAAAACAGTAGATTTGGACAGAGAGAGGGTATAATTTTTATCCTAGTACAAAACATGGCACATGCCAGAAATCTGAAAACATTTTGTACAACTCTTCAGGTGATAATGCTAGAAAGTTTCTACCTTGTCACTCTAGCTCTGTCTGAATTCTGCAACAAAACACATGGTTCTTGGGACGAAAATGCTCTCTTCAAATGGAAGAAGATTAAAGATATATATTCTTGTGTTATGAAATCCATATTATTCCTATGCACAATTCACAGATTTATCAAAATATGTGTTTTAAAAGCTTATTCTGTCATTCAGAGAACAGGTGTGGAAACTTCAATTTCCCAAATGGATGGAGTTACAACTCCCATTTTTTGTTTTCTTTGTACAGGCTAAAGCTTTTGGAAGCTGAAGTCCAAAACATGGAGGTTGAAAGGTTATAGACATCTACTTAAAACATCATGACAGCAGTGGCAGCTTCTCAGCAATTGCTCCTGAGCCAACTGGCCATTCCCATAGTGAGAGGGTGTTTCACAGTCTGTCCTGGACCCCTAAACCAGCCTGCTGTCCTCCATAACATTACAGGATGCTGTCTTGTACTAAGATTCAACTGCTAGTCCAATTTGGTTCTGTTCATGGAAAGAAAGTGGACACCATCTTTTGTCTTTGCCTCAGGCAGCAGATTGTCTTGGGACAGGAGTAAAACAGGTAATTTAGGAAATTTCAAGGGTCTTTCTGAAGATGTCATCCACAGATGCTGGTGAAATGTCAGGAACAAACTCTTCTAGAACATGACCACATAGCCCGAAAAAGCCACAAAAAATATCTCAAGGGTTTCTTTAATAAATAATAAGTGTATTTCATTTAATAAACAGTGCTCATTAACAAAATTCTTTTGTAGGGTGCTCACCTCATCTCCTCTCCATCCAGCATCTTCTTGTATGCTGTTATCTCAATATCCAAGCATATCTTGACGTTCATCAGCTTCTGATACTCTCGCAGTTGGCAAGCCATATCCTGCTTAGCCTTGTGCAGGGCATCTTCCAACTCAGCCAATTTGCATTTGGCATCTTTCACAGCTATCTCTCCACGTTCCTCAGCAGCAGCCACCTCTTCTTCTAGCTTGGCCCGCTGTGAGGGAAAGTTACAGAATCATAAAGTTGGAAGAGACCCCAATCCAATCCAACCCCCTGCCAAGTAGGAACTCACAATCAAAGCATCTCTGACAGATGGCCATCCAGCCTCTGTTCAAAAACCTCCAAATAAGGAGAGTCCACCACACTCTGAGGGAGTGTGTTCCATGGTCAAACAGCTCTCACTGTCAGGAAGTTCCTCCTAATGTTTAAGTCACAAGGTCTTAATTAACAATATATGAACCAAGCTTAGTTCATCTTCTTACCTGATGTCATGCACCTCCCGTTGAGAGTTCAGCATCAGAAGACAAAACAGACCTAATGAATCCATGGAGCTCAGTCTGACAGACTGTGCACATGCAGCTGGGAAATATCCTCTTAAAATATGGTCAGCAAGTTGGGTAAGGTGAGTTGGCTGGCTTTGTAAGTCACGGACCTTTCTCCATTTGGTTTGCTGGAAGCAAACTTGGGTTATCTCTCAGCCTGCAACTACTGAGAGATATGACCCTGTGATTTATAACCCTGGGCTGCTTCTTGATTCTGATATTTTGTAACTCCTAATCAGACTCTGCTTTGATTTATGGCTCTTGCTCCCAGACTATTTATTGGATACCACTTATCCTTTTGGATACTGCTGAAAGAAGAATTAATTACAATAACTATGCAATGCACAGGTGTCCTGCTCTCATTCTGTTGCATTCTACATTCTGTTGCAGCATGAGAGCAGGACATGTGTGCATTACATAGTTCTTGTAATGTAAGTAAGAGCCCTGGTGACACAGTGTTTAAATGCCTGTACTGCAGCCACTCACTCAAAATTCAATACCAGCAAAAGGGCTCAAGCTTGACTCAGGCTTGCATCCTTCCGAGGTTGCTAAAATGAGTACCCAGATTGTTGGGGGCAAGTAACTTACAGTTGTAAGCCACTTAGACACTGCTTAGGCAGTATGAAGCAGTATATAAATGAAGCTGTTTTCCTGGGTTTAAACCCCATTTATGCACAGGATTTGGGCGCTTCCCTCCTGTGTGATCAACTCCTAACAGATTGTATGTTGTGGTGGGAGTGTGTGAGAGGGGATGACTAGGAGTAGCTGATCCCATATTGAAAAGAAAACAACACCAAATTAATCACCTGTGAGGAATCAAAGCCTATGGGGAACTGTTATGTGTATCTTGGAGAAGAGATGATTGAGAAATGTTATGGTAGTCTTTTGAAGTGTTATGACATGGAAGGTGGAATGAGGATAGGACCTGAACCAGTAGCTTCCAATTGCAAGTAAAAATATTCTGACACAACATTAAAAAGATATCTATATTGAGGGTTGATACTCACTTCTTGGGAGTGGTGGATTCCTGAACTGACAGGGGATTGAACAAGATGGCCCTTGGGGTCCCTTTCAATTCTATATTTTATAATTCTGCTATTTCCTTTGGTGAGCTTAGAATCATAGAAACATAGAGTTGGAAGAAACCACAAGGACCATCCAGTTTCCATGCAGGAAATCACAATCAAAGCATCCCCGACAGATGGTCATCCGGCCTCTGTTTAAAGACCTCCAAGGAAGAAGACCTCACCAAACTCTGAGGAAGCATATTCCACTGTTGAACAGCTCTTACTGTCAGGAAGTTCATCCTAATGTTGAGCTGGAATCTATTTTCCTGGAGCTTGCATCCATTGTTCTGTGTTCTAGTCTCTGGAGCAGCAGAAAACAAGCTTGCTTCATCCTCAATGTGATACCCCTTCAAATACTTAAAGAGGGCTATCATATCATTAAAGAGGGCTATCATTTCACTTTCTGATTCTGATTCTCCTTGCTGTAAACTTTGTAATCTATACATGCTATTTATATTATGCCATGAATCTCCATGGAATCAATAATGAAGAATATTTGCAAATATGAAGGGGCAAGGTAGTATTGCCAAGCAAGGGAAGGGCATTTAGTTTTTTTCACATAACCTCTGTAATATGGGCCTTGCCACATAAAGCTCTATTTGCGAGCCCAGATTTCCTAATAAGAAGTCTAGCGATATTATTTATTAGATCTTTTACCAAAATGAGAGTTACTATGGAACTTCTGCTTAGATCTCTCCCCTCCCCCACATCCTATGCATGCTTCCATGCCAATTTCTTTCAACATGAGTTGCTTCCAATCCCATCTTTTCAGTGTTAGTGACAATTCATTTAGAAATAGTTGTTTTAGAAAAGAAATGGGGGTTAAATGTGTGAAATGATATTATTGTGGCATAGTGGAATGCACAAGATCTTGGCCTATGCCCCTTATATATTTCAAAGATAGAAGTCAACTGGCTCCTTTATCACATAGAATAACCATGATTATTCAAATAGACAATTTGAGCACATTCAGCCAACTTCACAGCCATAGTTCCAAGGCCAATGCTGTCCCTTCTCACCTGGGCTTTGATACTTGAAACTTCTGCCTCCATCCTATGGACCACCCTTGTCATCTCACTAAGTTCTTCCTTGACAAGACGTAGGTTGTCACAGTGTTCAGCAGCAGTTGTTTTCAGCTCCTGATACTGAAGCACAAGAGAAAAGAATTTTGCTGGAAATACTGGAAACTGATGTCATACATGTGTCATTCATTCTTCTGCTCCCCGACAAAAGCTCACTTACTGTGTAGCTAGAGGCATAATATCCAGTCTCCACTAAAGAAAGTTATAAGAAAAGAAGAAGAAAAAGGTGGAACTCATAAACACTCTGGAAAGGAAACAATAACCATTATACTATGTGGCTTTATGGACCGCCCCAAAAGGGTGGTCTGTAGCCACCTTTTTTGGCTGCAGAACTTTGCCGCAGCAGCTAGACACTGCAGTGAAGCTGCACAGCCAAAAAGGAGCAGTGAAACTCCATTTCTTTTTAGGGTTGCAGTTGTGGTGCAATAAATTGAAAAGGCATCATTGGGCACCTTTATACCACCACAACTGTGTAGCTCTGTCTAGAAGCTGCAGAGTTGTGGCATCGTCATTATGCATGCCGTCTAAATGGCGTTACATAATGACGTAGGCGTCATTATGTGCTAGGGTCGGGGAGCATGCAAATGCTGCGTGCTCCCTAGCCCTAATCATGGCGTGGAAATGGCCCTTTTGGGTCGTCTGTACCACGCCTATATTAACTATTTAGTTAAGTAAAGTTGGCTCTGCACATTTGCAGCTTTGACTTTTGTGGATTTGATTACTGTATACACTCATGTATAAGTCTAGAAATTTTAGTCAAAAAATTGACCCCCAAAACCTGTGTTGACTTATACACGGGTCAATATAAGTACTATACTTTAATACTTATTTTAAAAAGGAACCATACACTGATGAAATGAAAGACCATAAACTGTCCTGGAAGTACTGGCCCCCTTCTATTATCTCATCCATCCAGCCTTTAATATGAGCACAGTTAATATCTGCTGGAATTTTGTATGTTCTTTGACATTGTTTTCCTTTGCATCATCTTTACATCCTCTGTTACATGCCCCTAAATTTTACTCTCGACTTATCCATGTGTCATATCAAAATCCCTAATTTTGGTCCCATAACCTGCCCTCGACTTATACATGAGGTTGACTCATAGTCGAGTACATACAGTATTTGCAATTTAGATTAATATGTTCTCTCTAGGAATCTCTACGTCTTCCAGTGCAACTCTGCCAGAAGTTGGCCACAGAGTTGTGCTGGAGAATCTAGAAGTTCCTAGAGAAAACACTTCTCTAGTCATTTGTAGCCCCCCCCCCCCAGCATGATTCTATAATCAACGTCTGGCAGATATTGACCATAGAGTTGCACTGGAGGACCTGGAAATTCCTAGAGCAGTATCCTCTTAGATAAAAAGAAGAAGAATGTTCTATTATTTCCACATTCATGAAGGTCCTTCACTCCTAACCATGGTTAATTTGGAGGGACCGCTGTAGAGGTTCAGGAGTCCTTATCTGAAATACTTGGGACAGAAAGTATTTTGGAGTATTTGTAAATACATAATGTGTTATCTTGGAAATAGAACCAAGTTTATAAACGACACTCATTTATTTTTCACAAATACTTTATAAACATAGCTTGAAAATAATTTATACATAATATTTTAAATAATTTTGTTCATGAAGCCAGTTTTGTGAGCCATCGGAAAGCAAAGGTGTCACAATCTCAGCCACTCATGTGGACAATTTTGGATTTTGGAACATTTCAGACTTTAGAATTCTGCATGAAGGAGACTCTAGCTACTACCTGATTTAGTTATTTCTCTTGCCTTGTTCAGACATTTCTCTTGCCTTATTCAGACATTCTGCAAGTTGTTTTGGCACCTGAGGCAGAAAATCCAACAAGTGCCTCTTCTTTCTGGGAGCAAAAGTACAATAACAATAAATTACATAGCTAACTATTTGTTACTCTTTCATAGCCCTCTCAATTAACTGTCTAAGGAGATTATCGCACAGGAAATCAGCCACGGGTTACAAGTGATTTCTAACCATAAGAGATGGTTCTTAGACTACTGCCCCACTCCCGGGCAGGAGGAAGCCCATACCCAACCCAGGTTTCTCCAGAAGCTTTTCAGGAATAGGATTTTTCCATTCTTGAAAAGCTGCTGGATAAGCCCAGGTTGGGTATGGGCTGCCTACTGCCCAAGGATGGGGCAGTTTGGTAGGATCAGCCTCTTACGTTTAGAAACCGCATGTGGCTGGTTTCCCATGCAGTAATCTACTAAAGTGGCTGCTGCACTTTGACTCATGGGATGGGTGGCCATGGGTTTATCTCCTGCTTCCCATTCATAAAGGATACTGCTCTCACCACAATGCCTGCCCCTATTCTCCTCTGTTTTCCTTCCCGCTGTCAGTGTGACTTGTCAGGTATCTCCCTTCACTTGCTTTTGCAGCACATTTTTGCCTTTGCATTTTGGATCTGGGGCCTACCTGACACTGACACCATGCTTCAGCTGCAGCCCGGCTCCTGGAGGAGATTACATCATACAGATGCCGGTATTCTTCAATGGCATGTTCCATACTCAGACCTCGGCTGTTGTTCATCTGTACTGTGACGCAGGTGTCTGAGATGCAAGACTGAAGTTCTTGGATTTCCTACAAGACAGATCAGACAGTAAATAGGGAGTAACTGCTAATGTTACAGATTTCTATTTTCATTAACACAAAATTGACTTGGGATTTGATCCTTCAGCTTTCTGAGCAGATGAGTGTATGTGTGGTGTCTGCCTTCACATCATTTGACCAACCCTAAGGCAAATCTATCATGGAGTTTTCTTTGCAAGATTTGTTCAGAGGAGGTTTGCCATTGCCTTTCCCTGAGGCTGAGAGCATGTGACTTGCCCAAGTTCACCCATCAGGTTTGGAATTAAACCCTGGTCTACAGAGTCTTAGTCCAGTGCTCAAACCACTACACCAGAGGAGATGGAAGAACATAATTGATCTCTCCCTCATACATATGATTTTCAGTCAATGTGGGGAGTAGGTTGCTCTTTCAAATTTCAACTACCCATTCACCTTTTGGATAACATCCCAGAAACATGTGGCAGCTTGTCAGGTGAAATATTGTGGGAACCCATTTGTGTCAAAAGTCAGTAATAATAATAATGAATAATAATTTTTTATTTATAACCCGCCCCTCTGAACGAGCAATCGTGGTGGGGTACAACAAGTTAAAAAGACAAATACAGTTAAAAATATCAGCCCAATCCCTACCCCCCACCCCTTAAAATGAAATTAAACTATCACAGAATTTAAAACAATCTCAATAAAACAATACAAAGTATTAAAAACATCATCCTTGGGCAGCCTGAAAATAGCGCATGATATATGGCCAGGAAAGCTAAGTGAGTATCATTGGAGACCGGGAAGATTAATCACTATCCGGAAAGGCCTGCCGGAAGAGGTGCATCTTTGCGGCTTTCTTAAAGCCATCCAGGGTCATAATAAGACACATCTAAAGTTGTGAGAACTTAACTCATAAAGCTCTTGACCTAAAAGCCTCTTGAGCTTAACTTAGTCGAGACCAAGGTTTGCCAGCCTTGAGTTCCCGGATGTTGTTGGACTACAAGTCCCATAATCCCCAGGCAGCATAGGCAATGGGGAAGGATTTTAGGAGTTGCAACCCCAAAATATCCCAGGAATCTAAACCTGAAAACCATTGGCCTAGATAATGGTTTATCCCTTCCTCTCCTTCTTCTCCTCTGTTCCCAGAGGCAATTATAATCAGCAGGAATGCACAGCTTTGATTCTTTCATTATCAGGTGCAAGGATAAAAAATTTCAAAAGATTTTTCACCACTTAGCAAGATTTTATACATTTTTGTGCATTTTTAAATTATCGTTTTTCTGGGATTTTTATGGCAAAAAAATTCAGGAAAGGAGAGGGATCTGTGCAAAAAAGAAATTGAATGTTTTTGTGCAAAATGCAACTTTTTTGTTATTGCTGCATACACACAGATACATAGACACATACATTCACACAAATCACTCATCTTTTTATTGTTGTGCTGCAGTGCCAAATTTTGCAGCACCTGACACCTTTCCAGTGGGGTGCCTCAATGTGCTGAGACAGTGTGTTGAGACCCCCTTTTCTACCAGGATGAGAAAACTCACAAATATTCTTTATATCCTTACTAATCAGTCATACTTTATCTCACCATCCTTCCTAAGACCTCAGGGTCATGCTTGAGGCAGTCCCAGACTGTGCCATGTGCCTCCACTCTAAAGTAAGACAAAGGCAACTTTCCTCACTCTGGAATTTTCCAGGTGTTTTCTATTAAGTTCCCATGATTACTCATAATTGATCATGTTACCTGACTTGAGGTGGGAAGGTTAGACTATGGGCTAATTCACCCTTACTTTCTATGAACGTTATCAGATTCACACAGGGCATAAATTGGAAGTTTAAAGGGGTGGCAATGCAGGGTCATCCAGGGCTTAGAGACAAATTTGCAGCTGCTTATCACATGACGCTGCATGCAATCAGGAGAGATTCCAGGGTGAATGTGAGGTCAATCAGAAAGTAAGTAAATTTGCAAAAGTACTGGATTTATGTTTCCATTTTGCTTGGGACATGCCCTGGAAAAGGAGGGCACCTGGCAGTATCAGCCCTCGCTGGAACCAGGCAGGTTTATGGAGCAATTCCCTCCCTCCCTCTCTCTTGTATATGTGTGTGTGTGTGTGTGTGTGTGCTTTAAGGAGTTTGCAAAGGGCAGCTTCATTTTGCCTTTCTCTGGAACACCTTTTGGAGCTTCTGTGGCAAAGAGGATTCCTTCCCCTTGTATCCCCTCTCCTCCCCTCCCCTCCCCTCTCTGGAGCATGTGCGAGTGTGTGTGCACTTGTGGAAATGACACTTTGGAGCATGCACAGAGAAGGTATTCCTGAGCAGGCAATGGGGATTTGTTTGTCTCCTTTTGATACCCAAATTCGAATTGGGCCCATTTTGATGTGCTTTTAACTCCTTTTTGTGCTCTGTGTGTGATAACCAATAGCAAATGGGCTTGTTTTTCTGGGATGACAGTACTTTAACAATTTTGGGTATGGAGTTTATCCTATGGGAGGAATTTCTCCCAATTTCAAATGGAGCCAATTCGAATTCACGTAAATTCTCTAGTTTAGCAAATTTACGTGAAATCTAATTGAGTTCGGAATGCATTCAGAATGACTTCCTATTGCCCGAAAATGACCCCCCCCATTGCCCGAAATTGTGTGAGATACTCTTATACGCAATAACATAAAACCTTTGATTGCATTCGGAATGACTTCCCTTTTGCCCGAAATTGCGTGAAATACACTCATACGCAATTACGTCAAACCCCATGATTGCGTTCGGATTGCCATTGCATTATTCCCCCAAATTCCATCATATGATAAACTCCAGAGACTACATATAGGACCTACATGTGATAAAGCCCTATTCTATAGTTGTGGTTAGATAATAGCTTCTGGGTGGGAGCTCCACACCAATGCAGAGCATTTTAGTTTTATCTGGCTAGATTATGAGTTTCTTGCCAGAGGTAGCACCACTTCATTCTTACAGCTGATGGCAAAGGTTTGTTGTAGTGTACCTTCAAGGAATTTCCAATGTATTGCATGAGGTTTTCTGGGGCTGAGGGTGTGTGATTCAACCAAGGTTTCCATGACTGAGCAGGATCTGAAGCCTGATTTCTAGAATCGCAGTTGCACACTTAAACCACTACACCATGCTGGCTCTTAGTAATCAACCTACAAAGCCAGATCAATCCATATGGAAGCTAAAGCCAAAGGATCCACTTTGTGTTTGAAGTGCTGTAACATCTCAGTTCTCTCCAATCTTGATCTAGATTCCTTTCTGAGCTTCAAAAATCCTTCCTCAAAATGCACATTTAGAGTCATAGCACTGCAGGTATAGAAACAGACACATCTTACCTGATCAAAAGTGGGTTTGTAAAAGCAAAGATCATTAATCAAAGCTTGCACTTTAGCTTCCTTTTCTGATTTGTCCATGAAGACACAATCCACCTCCTGTAGGAATATGGAATTTAAAGGGGGAAATGTTGAACAATTTTAGGAACAAATCTCAGTCCTTGACCATGACCACCAGTCAAGACTTGGAAAAGAGAAAAACCCTAAAACACAGCTAAATACAGAAACAAAGAGTACTTTTTCAGAAGTATTTTTGCCACTTGCCTTTTTAATGGACACATACTCATTTTCAGCACATGTTCTTCGGTGGCACTCCTCTTCAAACCTGGTAAGGGAAGTGAAACATTTTTCCTTCACATTTTAAAGACTTCACTATTTCAGGTGGTGCTCACAAAATTTCTCCTAAATTTAGGATCAGACTTGAATATAATCTGTAAACTGGAATTGTATAATACATCATTTAGGTTTCCATAGATCACTTCCTCTGGAAGACTCTTTGAGACTGATGACTCTTTCAAACAAGGCTAAATTGGAAGTATAATTTAAGGTCAATTCGAATGCAATCATGGGTTTTACGTTATTGCAAATTAACTCTTCGCATGCAAATTCGGGCAAGAGGGAAGCCAATTCGATAGCAATCATGGGTTTTACCTTATTCCGAATTAAAGCTTCGCATGCAAATTCGGGCAGGAGGGGGTTATTTTCGGGTAATGGGAAGTAATTCCGAACGGAGCAGGGGTTCATGTAAATTCGCTAAACAAGTGAATTTACATAAATCCGCATTGGCTCCATTCGGAGTTGGGAGAAATTCCTCCCCGTTTGAAAGAGTCCAGAGTGAAAGAAGACAGTCATAGCCATATGACTCTGGAATATAAGTATTCAAAGGGATCTTGAAGCACCCTTGAGAATACTTCCTGTGAAAGTTTATGCTACATCTTTCATTCAGTTAATCTCAAAGGCACGGCAAGATCCCTTTGCATATTGATAGTCCAGACTAACTATGATTTGTTCAGAGCCTTTGCCTTCTTCTGAGAGTGAGAGAGTGTGACATTCCCAATGATATCTAATGGGCTTCCATGGCTGAGCAGGGTGGTCTCCAGGGTTATGGTCCAATGCTCAAAAGTCCTCTACCTGAAGAACTCTGAGGGGGATAGTCCCTGTTTGAAAGTGCTCTCCATTGGAAGAGTTATTTGGCCCAAGACCCGAACCCAATTTCTAGTCACGATTAGATTAGACCTCTTGAAGCAACAGAACCTATTGAGATTATCACACTAGGGTCAATTCCAGAACCAACCCCCAATTATCCCATTTTTGGCAATGAATATCCCATTATCGGCAATGGGATAATTGTGGGATGGTTCTGGAATTGACCCTTGTGTGATAATCTTATATGAAAGTGTTGAGTTTCTAAGTTTACACTGATTCAATCGTTCTACTCTAGTTGAAACTATACTAGATTTAAGATGAAGTCTGGTTTACAGATGGAGATGGAAATCCACAAGAAGGGGAACAAGGGAAGGGCCTTCAACTTTTAACACTTGGATAGAAGGCTGAGCAGACAGGCACATGAGCAATAGCAATAGCATTTACATTTCTATACCTCTTCATACTGAGCTAAGCAGTCTCTAAGCAGTTTATGAAGTGTAAGCCAATTGCCCACAACAAGCTGGGTACTCATATTACTGACCTATGAAAAGACAGAAGGTTGAGTCAACCCTGAAGCCTTCAGGATAGAACTCACAACGTTGTGGCTGCAGTACTGGTATTTAACCAGGGCTACCATCAGGTCATAGCTCTTCCCATCATGGTGAAATATACTGGGTTTTTATTTAAGTTGTCATTATTGCTTCCAGACTTGTACCTAAACATCTTAATTGGCATGTGCATTCTTTATGCTAATTATTTGTTCTTTTACACTTCTTTTGCCGTGCTTAGGGAGTCACTTGACAAGCATGCAAAGCCTTCCTCAGTAACAAAAGCCTTCCTCCTGTAATAATTCAGTTCCATATTCATCAGCCCTTGGACTTCCTAAAATTCACAACTTCCACCCTGCTTGGACAGCAATACTCGTAAGCTGTGTTTCATAGAAGAGGCAGAGCAGACAAAAATTACATTTTGGGGGGCTATGACTCCTAGAATTCTATGTCCACTGTAAGATCTAATTTAAAAAATAATGTTCCAAGCTCTGAGAAGAGGTGTTCTTTCTTGTACATCCAAATATGGCAGAGCTATGACAAGGGATGGAAGGAATAGTTGGAAGAAAACTGCCCAACTTGGTAAATGCTGTTTATTAACTGGGCATTGTTACCTTCATCCCATCCTATAATTGTTTTAATCACAGGTAAGCATGAAATTTATCACATTTCTGGTGGGTCACCATGCGTGTCTAGCATGTGTGTTGGGTCAATAGACCTGGGCTATTGCTATGCATTCAATCTGTCGTTCTTATCACAGGCCTATAATAATAAACACACTCACTTTTTTTTGTTGACTTCCATAGTCTCTCTCCAGTTTTTCATTTCTGACTGCAACTGTGCTTTCTCACATTCCAGGCAATCCAGCTCTTTCTTCAGGTTGGCAATATACTCATTAAACATGGGCTCCATGTTGCTTTTACAACACTTCCTCTCTTGCAGGAAGTCCCACTTGGTCTTCAGCATCATATTGTGCTGCTCAAGGAATCGGACCTGTCACCCAAAGCATGAATAGCATGGATATTGTGGTTAGAACTAGACCTAGGATCAGTATTGCTATGCATTCAATCTGTATGCATAGCAATACTGGATTACTGTAATGTGCTCTACATGGGGTTACCCTTGTGCTTAACCTGGAAACTACAACTGGTTCAAAACATGGCAGCCAGGCTTGTCACAGGAACACCTAGGAGAGAGCACATAAAACCTGTGCTTAAGTCTCTCCACTGGCTGCTGATTAGTTTCCGGGCACAGTACAAGGTGTTGGTTTTAACCTTTAAAGCCCTACATGGCTTGGGTCCATCCTACCTAAGGGACCGCTTCTTCCCGTATGAACCCCGCCACACACTTCGGTCCTCTGGGAGGAACCTGCTACAGCCCATGAAGACCAGGCCGATGCAGACATCGCAAAGGGCCTTTTCAGCTATCGCCCCCCCAAGTTGTGGAATGACCTGCTGGATGAGAAACGTCTCATTACATCTATCGATGGCTTTAAAAAAGCCTTAAAGACGCATCTCTTCCGGCAGGCCTTATCAGACAATGTTTAACATCTCCCAGCTCCAAATCTAAGATTTAGACTTCTTCCAGACTTCTTCCTCCATGATTTCAGCCCACCCATACAGCTCAAGAATTTTTAGGTTTTGATATTGATATGTTTTGACTCATTGCTGATTTAATTTTATTTTAATGGGTGGGAGGTGGGAATGGGATTGTAATATTTTATTTGTTGTTGTTTTAATCCTGTTGTACCCTGCCCCGATTGCCAGTTCAGAGGGGCGGGCTAGAAATAATAATAATAATAATAATAATAATAATAATAATAATAATACAGGGAATCATTTTTTAAGAATTGGGTCAAAACAGTGAATGACCAGTAATAACCTGGGGCTGCATCTGCACTGCAGAATTAATGCAGTTGAACACTACTTTAACTGCTATAGCTTAATGAGGGTTCTGTAGTTTGCTCTGACACCAGAGTTCTTTGATAGAGATGGTTTAATTACTCACAAAACTACAAATCCCAGAATTTCATACCATTGAGCCATGGCAGTCAAAGTAGTATCAAACTGCATTTTTTCTGCAGTGCAGTTGCAGCCTAAGCTGGTTCACAGGAAAGTCTACTGGCGCTGAGACAACAGAAGTTACACAAGAGGGAAGTGATGGGAATGAGAATGGGTTGTTTTCCCAATCCTATAGCATGTATCAGGCCAATATATACTCTGGTATCCCTTGTAAACTGTTGCTGTCTGCTTTAGAAATATATTTAAATAACAGAGCTTAATCATCCAGCCTTGGGTTCAAAGCATTTTTTCATTCTTCTCCCCAACTCACCTTGTCAATGAAACATGCAAACTTGCTGTTGAGGGACTGTAGTTCATTCTTCTCTTGACACTTGGCTGCTTGGGCGGTGGCATCAATCCCCAGGTTGAGCGGTTGCAGAAGGGCCGGGTTGCATGTCACAGTGGTGATGTTTGGGGAGCAAGGCATACAAATCCCAGGGTGCCTGTAACCACAGCCATATCCAGCGCCACAATAGCCATATCCACTTTGGTAGCCATATCCACACCTTGGAGGTGGGCAGTTTCCAGTAGCCGTTCTGGGACCACAAGGTCTGATGCCTCCTAGACTCCTGGTACTAAAGCAACCTGCTCCTCCATAACTGATCCCAGCAACTCGAGGAGAGCAGGGATTGCTGGTCTGAGATGTAGTCCTCGTGGGTTGTAAAACAGCTGAGCAAGAACTGAAATTTCTAGGGCCGCATGCAGGGACTGAGCGACAAGACATGGTTTGGCAGGAGAAGAGAAGGTGCAAGAGGGGGAAAGCAGAGCTGCAAAGCGAAAGGTGCAAAGATATTGTGGATCCCAAATGAGAAAGATGTACTTTATATCTGTTTGGGCCAGCAGGGTTTGGCCAGCATAAAAATGGGGGAACAAGCAATTTCTCAGAATTTATTAGCTTGGGACGTTTAAGGGAACCAAGTCCTGTGATGCTCACCACCCCACCCGATGGCTGCTCATCTGGCACATGAAAAAGTTTCAGGGATTTCACAAATCCTTTGTTTACTGTACTTACAATGCCATATTAAAATGTTTTTTTTTCCATCCTCCCCTTTTTTTTTACACATGGAAGAAAGAAGACTTGTAATTAACACATGGATGTATCAAGAAGCTTGGATTTAACTTGCCTACCTTTTCTGGTTATGCTGGCAACTGACTGTATGACCTCCCCATGGCTCAGTTTATAGACCAGTTCGAGAGGCTCATGATACACCCCCTTTTCTCTCCCTCTTCCCTCTCTCTCTCATTCTATCTCTCCCTCTCTTTCCAAAAATAAATAAATAAATGCTGCCAAGGCTCAATTATTAGTTTGTTGCCTGCAGATGAAAGGCCTCTTTGATGTAGGCGAGTGTTTGCTGCGTGGAATAATGGGATCTTTTGCAAAATCTCTAAGCTGCTGAGGAAGCAGCTCTCCGTGAAGTCAAAGCATTAAGAAACCAGTTATAGGCATGAAATGAACACCCACTAGTTAAAAACAGGTGGCAAGCTCTCCAACATGGAGTGTGCACCTTCAGCTATGGATTCACTCTCAATGGAGACCACCACCACTCCTATCATGGCAGAGAGAAAATTTGGATCTCGCTGAAGTGGTTTCTTGCACTAAGGCACTTGAATTTTCCAAGATAGGAATTGTTTCAATGCAACCTCATTGCATAGGTGTGAGAGACTATAAGGAGTTCCCCTCAAATCCCCATATTAATTAATTGGAGATTTATTTAACTGGGTGTGAGGCTGCATACAGATAGGATGAATGAATGTGGATGTCATGGGGCTAAACCATGCAGCCTCACTCTTTACTACCATTTAATTTTTTTTTTTAACCACAACTCTCAGAATCCCCCAGCCTGCATGACCCATCACCTCAGGGTTTTAATTTGGATGAAAAATTATGGGGATTTATCACCAATGTTAAAATCAGGTCCTTTTATATAGAATGGAGGATACTGTTTAGTCCTTCATCTCAGGCAGTAAAATGTCTCTCTGAGGCTATTAGAAGTGGAAAACCTCCATGTGAGCAGCTGTTCAGAGGACCAAGAGCTTCCATTTTGCAAGTGTGCCAATGGTATCACAGCCCCACCTGTGTGCCTAAAGGTTCCTCTTTGGATATCCACCATCAAGAAAGGAATGCTGGAGGGCAACACTGGTCATATGATATCACGGGTAGGCTTAGAGCATGGAACCCCTACTCCTGGTGTGCAGGGCCCCCTTTGTGTGTGTAATGTAGGAAGGGGGCTGGAGCTGCATACTTAGAAAATTTTATCGGATACTAATTAAAGGTGACGTCAGAGGTCAAAATCCTACATTAAGAAGCTGGAGCATAATTTTATGCTAAGGTTGTGCAACACCATCTTGTTAATAAATTCCCACATTGCGCAAATAAGTGCCAATCAAACACACAAAGATACACAACATGCATGAGCACCCATGTGCATCCATGCACAATGCACATAATCTATGTGCAGACAGGTATACTGCAAAGCCACATGCAAAAGTGGCACAGATACAACTCTGTTTCTGAAAGCATGAACTGCATATGACACTTCTGAATAAGGGGGAAAGATCCAACTGGTGGCACAAGAGAACTTACAGTCACCTAAGAAAGCAAGAGGTTTCTGGTTGGAGTATCCTAATAAGATGAAACATTTGCAGAGATTTCAAGGAAAAAGAGAAAGTTCAGCAACAATTTGAAAGGAAATATTGCATCCCTTAATATAGTCCAAATTTAGATATTAATTTACAAACCCATTCTCTCTCCTATTAAAGCAAGTGATCTAGGATGAGCTGTCATTCCACCTTCATTTTCTCCATCATGCAAAAGAGAATCACCAAGCCACAGCTCTTTTAATTCTTCCTATGGAGTAACATCTCTGGTATTAAGGAGCTAGCTAACAAGTTACTAATCATGGCCTAAATGAGTACATGTTGCAAAGTGGTTTACCCCACATAATGTTTTGCAATTACAGTCATATAGTTTCATGACATTCCTTTATCTCTCTGAAGCTGTAGCTGCACTATGATAGTTTGGTCATAAAATCTTCACAGCCTATAATTTTATTACTAGGGCAGTCTATAAATTGCTATACACATGACTTGGTTTCTCAGAGTATATCTATCCATTGTATGGTGTGGTTGATGCTGAGAAATTACCAGAAGCAGAGAGGAATCTTAAAATGGAAGTTCAGTGGCCCATACCCCAGTTTTGGCTTTAACATTTTGCTATTTGAGGTAAAGGACAAGATACAACATTGTCACACATGCATACCAGCTGCAAATTCCATGTAGAAAAATACAATACAAAACAAAACGAACAGCTTTATTTATATACCGCTTCATACTGCCTAAGCAGTGTCTAAGCGGTTTACAACTGTAAGCTACAAAAACAAGCTGGACAAGTAGGTGGACCTTTCTTCAACTCTAGCAATGGGAGAGTATCCTCCATTGCAACTGAGGACAGCTGGGTTAACAGATACAAGATGGTTCTTGTGGCTTACACATCTCTATCCTCCAGTGGCAGGAATGGCCAGGACACCAAGAAGCAAAGGCCAAATGGCTGCCACTTCTACATCCTGTATATCTGCTACCTGAGGAGGCTATTTCACTTTGCTTAATGCATGGACTGATTCTCCTTTCATTCTGACAATATCAAACCCTTGACAGACCAGAAGACATGGTTAGTGAGAGAACAGTCAGGGGTTCCAGGAGGAATGGCTGGAGCCTGTCACTGCTGCCCCCAGTATCCTTTTCCTGAGATCACTGCATTTTGCTTAGCAACAGGTCCAGCCTTTGCATACACAACACAATTATATGTGGGTGAGTTCTGATGTTAAAGAATTCCTTAAGGTACATCTACCTGGGTCAAACAAAATGGTTTCCCCTAGTTTCCACAGTGAGCTGTCCAAATGACATACTGGACTATTGGGACTAAATCTGGACTTTTTCATCACCTCAAAGCTTTAATTTGGAGGGGAAATGGTGGGGATTTATATTGGTTTCAAGCAGAAGATCCAGATATTCATGTACGTGTGGACTGTGCTCCATGGTAGCCTTGGTGTGAGGCCAGGGATGGAGTTCAGAAATATGTACATTCCCACACATGGGGGCTGGAGGGGGAGGGGAACCCAAAGTAGCTAGCCATGGCCTTGTGGTTGCACATACCAATTTATTGGACCAGGATGTATTAGAAAAAGAAAACTGTATGAACAGTTCTCCCAAACTTGCCTCAATGTGTGTAGACAAGCCTATGGCCGCTGCAGATCAGACCAAAGGTAAGCAGGATTTTCCTGTTAGTGTAGATGCACCCTTAGAAACTCATGGAGTAAGCTACCCAAATTTCAATGTGGAGTCGAAGGCATCTTTCTCTCAAGTTGCTAGCCACAGATGCTGGAGAAACGTCAGAAAGGAACTCTTCTAGAACATGGCCACATAGCCCGAAAGCTCCACAAAAAACTACCCAAATTTCCTTTATTTAACTGTAGCCACTTGATATACCTTACCTTCTAACCAACATTATTGGAATAACTTGCGATACATTTAAAATTTTCTAAAATAAATTTGTCTGTCAGTCTGCTTGCTTCTGGCATTTCGATATTGCCTACTGGCCCAGAAGGGCTCCTTTATTCACAAATTTATATGAAGCCGCTGGGTGAGATCATTCGGAGGCATGGAGCTGAGTGTCTTCAGTACGCTGATGACACTCAGATATATCTCTCCATGACCAGATCATCGACTCAGTCTTCAGATGGCGTCTCCCCTCTTAATGACTGTCTTGCGGCGGTAATGGATTGGATGAGGGAAAACAGATTGAAACTAAATCCAGACAAAACGGAGGTACTAACAGTTACCGGTCCGAAACCAGGATTGGGAATACAGCCTCCAGTCCTAGACGGAGTCACACTCTCCCCTAAGGACTCTGTTCGCAGTCTGGGGGTACTCCTTGACTCTTCGCTTCACATGACTAGTCAGGTGAATTCAATAGTCAGGAGTGCCTGTTATCAGCTTCGGCTGATACGCCAGCTGCGCCCTTTCCTGGACACGAAAGACCTGGAGACTGTGGTACATGCTCTAGTAACCTCACGTCTGGATTTCTGTAACATGCTCTACATGGGGCTACCCTTGTGCCTAACCCAGAAACTTCAATTAGTTCAGAATATGGCAGCCAGGCTTATCACTGGAACATCAAGGAGAGAGCACATAACACCAGTGCTCAAAGCTCTCCATTGGCTGCCCATTAGTTTCCGGGCACAGTACAAGGTGTTGGTACTAACCTTTAAAGCCCTGCATGGCCCAGGCCCATCCTACCTTAAGGACCACCTCTTCCCATATGGATCGCCCCACACACTTCAATCCTCTGGGAGGAACCTACTGCAGCCGATGAAAACTAGGCTGTCCCAGACCTCCCAGAGGACCTTTTCAGCTGCCACCCCTAAGCTTTGGAACGGCCTGCCGGACGAGATGCATCTCATTACATCACTGGCTAGTTTCAAAAAGGCTTTAAAGATGCATCTTTTCCGGCAGGCCTTTCCTTGAAGGAGAGAATAAATGGAACATCTACTCCCTGTCCTGAAAACATAATTAGAACTGGAAATTAATTTCAGCTGTCCCTCAACCTATTCTGCTGAATCTATTTAATGCGGTCTTGCACATGGTTTGTTCATGAGTTTGCACATTGTTTTAACAAACTGTCAACCAATTTTAACTGTGTTAATTTTAAATTGTCTCGATTTAATTCAGTTTTAAGGGGGGGGTGGTTGGGGAGGGATCCGATTGTTGTTTTTACTGTGTATCTTTTATTCTGCTGTACCCCGCTCCGAGTATCTTATTAGAGGAGTGGGCTATAAATAAATTTTATTTAAAAAATAATAAAAGCAATCAAACAGTACAAAGATTTTTTTAAAAATACTTTTAAAAAACTTTTTTAAAACAGACACAAAACAACCCTAAAATACAATTTTTCAACAATTGAAACAAAGCAGTTCAAACACTAAGGGCTATAAGGAACAGCTGAGTTTCAGATGGATATACTGTATAGCAGATATTAGGAAGGAGCCCAAGTTTGTGTCGATGTTCTATTCTCTGCCAATCCCCAGTTTGTCCAGCTGCTCATCCTCTTCTGAATTTTTGGAAATGGTTACCAAATGGAGCAGATTTTAGTCGTCCACTGGTTAAGGATTCTTCACCCAAACTACTGTAGATATTTCTCAGTGCTACTAGCTCCTACTGCCAGGCCTTAGGGACATGCAGACTGATTGAAATGTCCCAGAGTTTGTTCCTGTTCTTTCTGACTATATTAAGTTAAAATAAATCAACCTGGGGAGTGATTAGAAAAATCTTCTGGCTGTATCCAGAGCAGAGAGCAAATGTTCTGACAAAACATGTATGGATCTCCAAAATAATACCGGGGGGGGGGGAGGGGGGACAAAATCTCGGAACATCCGGTCTTTTAAATCAATCCAGTTGCACCCACTGGCAAGCTGTTCCTTTAATTCTCAGAAGCTCAAATGTCATTCTCATAAACACAGGTGCTGCCCTGCACCAAGCAAAGCTGGGCACAAATGGCCTCTTGGAATTCTCCACCCTATGTGTGAGCACAATTAGATGGAAGAGAAATTCCCCAGCTTCATTGGTGGTGTCACTAACCAAGAGTTGTGGTTATAGAACTGTTCAATTCAATTTTCCAAATGGCTTTTGTATGTGTGTGAGAGTGCCTGTCTGCATTCTCCACAATATCTAGATTTAGTGTCATTCCAGGGGGGTGTCTGCATGGAGCAAGTAAATCAGCCCCCTCCATCTTCTCAGTGTGGTGTCCAGATGATGTAGGATCCAATACTTGAGTTTGCTGTTTGCTCCAGATCTTCCAAGAAGCCCTCTGTTGCCATGCCAGATGGCTGCTTAAATGCATCTTGCTCTGACACCTGGCACACCCTGTTGCTGTGTATTGCTCACTCCAATAACAAGGCGCACTTGTAGCTGACACTAGTCTTCTTGATCTGAGCTCAGAGTGAGTGATGGATGCATCATGGTGGTGGCCTCGACAGATGGCAGAGTAGGATGCATGTGTAAACAGCTGTGTGGCATTGAAATTGAGGGCTCCAGATAATGGGGAGAGGTTGGGCAACTCTGGGACTAGAATATTCTGGGCTGCTCCTGAGTATCCTGGCCATGCAGACAGGGCACAAGATAGTACCATGTTTTCCCGAAAATAAGACAGTGTCTTATATTATTTTTTGCTCCCAAAGATGCGGTAAGTCTTATTTTAAGGGAATGTCTTCTTTTTTTCCATGAAGAAGAATTCACATTTATTGTTGAACCAAAAAAAAAGGAACATTTATTATATACTGTATATATATTTATATACAAAAACTTTGCTAGGTCTTACTTTCGGGGCAGGCCTTATATTTAGCAATTCAGCGAAACCTCTACTAGGCGTTATTTTTTGGGGATATCTTATTTTCGGAGAAACAGTGTAAGCAAATCCACCAAGCACAAAAGTGCAGTATATTTGGGTGCTAAAGTACTGCAGGGAATTTAAAATTTAAAATGTGGGAGAAGCCATTTCTAGACGCAGCATGGCTTACAGTTATACCAAGAGGTTCCTTACCTCCTCTTGTTTATACTCCTTGGATTAAGTTATGTTGCCCTTTCCAAAGGTAGTTTCAGCCTTCAGTAAAGGCCTCAGGAGTTCCATAATGTCATTTTTTTTTCTGGAGAGAAACCCTAAGAGGCTGGGTGGTTGGGGGGCAGAAAAAGAAATACCTTTGATCAGGGATTCCCAGACGTTTAGACTCGCGGAGCCCTTATTTCTATGGCAGAGCCCCTAAGAAGCCTACCCTATGTCTTACAAATTAATGTTTAAGAGTACATATAAGAATATATCCTTACTCTTTAATTTCATTCAATTTTTCTTTCATTTTCCTGGAACGGCCATGGAGTACCTGGGAAGTGCACATGGGGGCGATGCAGACAGCCCAAAAGGGGTGGTCTGTAGCCGCTCCAAGAAGCGGCGAGATGGGGCCAAGGCTGCCGCCCCAGCAGCCTCGGAGGCCCCATCCCGCCACTTCCGGAGGCTGCGGGGAAGCAGAAAACTGACGCTTCCCTGCAGCCTCAAAGCGGGATGCAGCGGGCACCCGCTGCACCCCGCTTCCCTTGGAGGCTGTTTGAAAGCCGCGCCAAAGACCCAGCACAAAAAAGGAGCCCAGTTTCTGAGCTCCTTTTTTGTGCTGCAGGAAGGGTGCGCTTGGTGCCCTCCCTGTGAGCGCCATGACAACATCATGGTGTGCCCATATGTACGCCACCATTTTAAAATGGAGGCGACCATATGCTTTAGGGTTCGGGAGTGTGTAAACGCTGCACCCTCCTGAACCCTAAAGGCACCCTTTGCAGCCCTTATCGTGCCTCTTCTGGCGTGTGTAGATCGGGCCATGGAGCCCTAAGGACTCCTCAGAGCACAGGTTGGAAACCCCTGCCTTAGATGTTTATGAAGGGGGAAAAAAGCATTTTTTTAAAAAATTAAAAAGTATTTATTCAGCTCCTCTACAAAGTAGCAGATAAGCTTGGTGCTTTAATCATTATGTGGATGTCTACACTGTCCAAAATAACCTGTGTTCACCTTGTAGCCACTGCAACCTGGGCACACTATGTTTGTGAAGATTCATAGGCAATGTGGGATTTTTGCTGAAAATCCAATTAAAAAAGAATGTCCTTTTACCCTGCAGTTGCCTGGAAAATCCAGATAATCAGATATGTAGTTGGTGTGTTGCCAAAAGCACTGTGAAGTATGGAACACGTGATCAGCATAGGACGACCCTTCTATACCAATGTGTGTTTGAGGGAAATGTGTAGCAGGTTACTCCAATCTTGGCATTAACAGGGTCACCATGGACCAGTTCCTTCCCTCCCCTCCCCCCCAAGAGTTAGAGTATGGATAAGTTGACTCAGGTTTTTGGGGGTCAATTTTTTGACTAAAATTTCTAGACTTATACTTGAGTATATACATTAGTCAAAAGTTGTGGAAAAGAAGTGTTAGGATTTTGCAATAAACAGGGAAGTTGTATTTGTCTGTCACACCCTCAGCTTCTCTTGCTCCCTCTGAGTTTAGAGGCAATTCTCACTGAAGCTGGAGGCAGAAATAGATCCCCTCAGCAACAACATATTGCTGTTAGCTATAACTACCCTATTTCCCCCAAAATAAGGCATCCTCTGAAAATAAGACCTAGTAGAGGTTTTTAGAGGAATTGCTAAATATAAGGTGTCCCCCGAAAGTAAGGCCTAGCTAAGTTTTTGTATATAAATATATATACAGTATATAATAAATGTTCATTTTTGTTTGTTTGTTCAATAATAAATGTGAATTCTTCTTCATGGAAAAACAAGACATCCCCTGAAAACAAGAGCTAGCACATCTTTGGGAGCAAAAATTGATATATGACACTGTCATATTTTTGGGGAAACATGGTATTGTTTATAGAAAATGTGGGTGTATAGAGATGGAACAAGCTGTCTGCCTCCATTTTTGGATTCTTTTTGGGGATGGGTATGTGACTACGCAAATGTTACAATAAGTGCCTAGCTATCAAAATGTACCTTGGACCTATTGGACAGAGTGCACCAAAGCTGTTGGGTGGGTGTCAAGTGTGGAGACTAACATCATTCTAAAATTGACTATGACATTATTTCCTCAGTGCAAGTAATCCAGTGCTATACTATCTGGCTCACTCAGTTACCCAATGTGGTGCCTTGGCAACTGAACTGGTGAAGTTGTCCCACATTTGAGTTTATGAGAATAGACAAGAAAGCTCCTTCCATGAAACTCCATTGGTGATAGTCTCTCCAACTTTGCATACCATCACTTGATGATACAGACCTCAGATGATGGATATGGTGGTTGAAGGCAGCTGTGAGATTATCCACGGATTCAGAGATGCTGGGCAATACTTGGGAAGTGGTCCAAACTTACCATGAACTCCACTGTTGTTTAGTAAAAATGAAAAAAAAGTTTGTAGACTGGAATTTTAGGTAATTACTTTATTGAAAACAGGATCACACAGCTTTCTCATTTGCTGCTCTTTGCTAACAGGCATGCAAAGGCAATGTTATTTCTTTTAAATGCAAGCTGGCAGATTCATAAGTAGCAACCCAGCATCCTTGCCCATTCACTAAAGAAGACTGCTTTTGTCAGTTGCCAACATTTAGACTGACTGAATTACTTCACCACTATCACAGAAGATGCTTTGTCTCCTTATGCTAAAAGCTTAGGTTATATATCTTCGGCTTGAATAAACAGCCAGTGTTATAAACCAGTGTATAGCCTAAAACATTTAAAAAGACAAATTCTTGAACAATGAACCTGACCTGACTATTAATTCAAATAGCAAAATGGGACATCCAAATATAGAGGCTGTATAGTTCTAAATCAAAGAGACCTCTGGTCTCAGATCATATCTAGCATGCAAAGATTGTGTCTCCCAATTCCCACTCCTTCCTCCAAGCCCTTCCAGCTGGAATGAGAAATACTATATAACTTCCTAGCTGGGACAGACAAAGCTCAGCAGAGAATCTCACCTGTTAATGGTGATCAATGACTAGAGAGAGCAATGGGGCTTCCTAAGGAAGGCACAACACAGATGGTGGCTGGGGGAGAATCCTAGGGGCTGTACAAACAGCCCCTAAGGGGTGGCATGTAGCCGCCCCTTTTCTGGCTGGTTTGGAGCTGCGGCAACCTCACACCGTGGCCCTGATCCAGCCTCTACAGGGTGCAAAAAGGAGCCACAAAAAGAAGCTCCTTTTTGCACACTCCAAAGGGTGCTATAGCTGCAGCAGCATGGCTGTATGGTGCCCCTTTGGCTCTGCGTCATCTAGACACAGCACAGCTGTCTGGAGTGGTGCGCAGAATCATGGCACCCTGGTGGCATCATCAAGGGCATGAGTCATCTGGGGAAAGTGCTGGTCTGTACAGGGCCTTTGTCATCACTTACTGGAGAAAACAATTAGGTTTCCCCACTTGCAGTGCTCACTACCCCCAATCGGGATAGAAAGATCTCCCTCTTTAAAAAAAGAATCCCATTTTCATATTCAATCAGTTGGGATGGCAAGCACCATACAAGGTGCTTTGGCTGATCCTTGGGACCAAAAGGGTTCCCCTGCTTTTAATTTTCACACAGACATAGCATTACTTTAAAAAAAAGGAAAGAAAGAAAGAAAAGAAATAGTGAACTGCAGTTTTTTGTGGTTTTTTGGGGCTATGAGGCTGTGTTCTAGAAGAGTTTATTCCTGACGTTTCACCAGCAGCTGTGGATGGCATCTTCAGAGAATGCTGGCATTGAAGAGAGTAGTGAATATATACTGTTGGTTGAGAGGAAGCTATTTACATGTTATTATGTGTATTGTTCTGTTGTTCAATGGTAAGGCCTACAGGGTCTCCATTTACTTAATGATCCATTGTCTGCTGGGAAACCCCCCTCACCTTGGGTGGTTTTCATTTGCATTTTCTGGGTCTTGCTTTTGTTGTTTTTCAGGACTAGTAGCCAAACTTTGGCCCGGGACAGACAGGCAGGAAGTGCCATCCTCAGGCTAAAACTAGGGCTCGGGAGCATGCAGCAACCACACACTCCCGAGCCCTAGTTTGTAAGGATGGCACCATTGTTACGCAGTGCAGTCTACACGGTGTACATATCAATGATGTCATGTGCACACTGCATCCAAACAGTGCAGCATGTGTGGCGTGCATGTGACATCACACTTGTGGCATTGCAGGTACGGCACAAAATGGAGCTGCTTCTCAGCACTCCTTTTTTCTTCTCCATCATTACCTCCCCATTTGGCTGCTGCAGCAACAATGCAGAGGAAAAAAGGGGCGGCTCCAGCCTGCCTTTTCAAGGTGGTCTGTTGAGTCCCTTTGTTTACTTTAAGGGTTTCTTCTTCCTTCCTGTTGAAATTGTTCAGCTGTTTATGGATTTAAATGGCTTTCTTGGGCATTCTCACAAGAGAATGTAGTTGAACCCGCTAGTTGTAGTTCTGTTGGCATGGTCCAGAATTTCAGTGTTTTGAAACAGCATTTTATGGTACGAATGGTATAGAATGTTTATTATTATTATTATTATTATTATTATCCTTTATTTATATAGTGCTGTAAATTCACTACTACCGCTGATTTTTCTGGCTGACCCAGTGTCTCTCGTGTTCCTTGATTCATGTTTGAAAACTGCATTTGGTGGTCCCTATGTAGACTTGTCTGCAGCTGCAAAGTATGTGGTAAACTCCTGCAGTCATGAGAGGGTCTCTACTGTCCTTTGCTGCACGCCATTCAATAACAGAACAATACACAGATTAACATGTAAATCACTTCCTCTCAACCAACAGTATATATACCCCACTCTCTTCCATGCCAGCATTCTCTGAAGATGCCAGCCACAGCTGTTGGCGAAATGTCAGGGATAAACTCTTGTAGAACGTGACCTCATAGCCTGAAAAACCTACAAAAAACTATGGAAGCTGGCCATGAAAACCTTTGACTTCACAAATAGTAAAGTCTCAATATATTGCAGCATTTTCGCAGTTGCAACACGAATCTTCTAATCATTTATCCTGAAATAAGAAACATCCACTGCAATTAGTGTTTAGGAAAGCTCCGAAACAGTTTAGGACTCTTGTTTCATCATTCTCTTCCTGGAAGATCTGGAAGATCAAGAGTTCTTCACTGTGACACTAGGTGGTTATTTACAATGTGTCCTGCTGTGCTGCCTGTTATGGCCACTGCTGCCACCAACAAGTCACTCACATACAAGGTACCTAGCCATTTGATTGATGCTGGAAACCTCATTCTGACCCCAGATTGAGTGGCTTGCCTTGGTGGCACCAGATGCCACAGTATGACGCATCTGTGGGAAGCCCCCTGGTGTCGTAACGAAGGGCCCCAGATAATGGGGGATATTGGGGCAGACTTGGTTGTTGTGGGAATATTCTGTCCCACGCAGACAGGACCCTAGTGACATGTAGAATTCACTTCAGTCATACTCAGAACTGAAATTGACTTGAGATTAGGAAACAGGACTAAGAGGGGCTCACACTGGGATTATCCAGAGATGGAGAATCACTGACTCAGACTAAGTATGCTGACAGAACTATTTAGAAGTCCTTGGATAAAGTGGACTGGAATCCACAAAAATTTATGCTAGAAATTTCTTTCTTTCAGTTAGTCTCCAAGATGATAGTAGATTTCTTTATATCTCTTTAGACTGTAACAGACTAACATGGCTATGTTTTGGCATATCACTATAACTCTTTAGACCTCTCTGTCCTCTCTGTCCCCTGTTTAACTTTACCCTCTTGAGGCACAAGGAACTGGTGCAGCTCCAACAATCCCATTAGGGCCCTTCCCAACTGGGATATCAATTCCATGTGGCTGCGGTGG
The DNA here is from genome assembly GCA_034509955.1 of Urosaurus nigricauda. NCBI lineage: Eukaryota > Metazoa > Chordata > Lepidosauria > Squamata > Phrynosomatidae > Urosaurus > Urosaurus nigricauda. The sequence continues at coordinate 164,226,458 of JAOEGL010000002.1, forward strand.
TGGAGAGGGACTACATGTGTCTCCACCTGGTGGACCTTTATCTGCACAGGGGGCACCACCCGGTGACAGGCCTCGTTTGAAGCCTCCGGGGCTGCAAGAGTCTCTTCCATTCATCCGAATACTTCCCCCTCTTCTTGGCTCACTGGTGAGATCACTGTTGCACACGACAGCCCCTTGACTCTTTTGCACAGCTGGGAAGAGAAGAAAAGCCACATGGTAAGATTTACAGGAAGATTCCACCAGAAAGAAGGTAATCAACAGGAAGTGTTTGGGGAAAGGGGGTGTCCCAAAGTTACTTACAGATGTTCACAGCACATTCTCCATCACCGATTCTGAAGGAAAATAATAATAATAAAAAAGACTGAAAATTCTCAGTTGTTCAAGATAAAGTCCCAGTTCACAAACAGTTTCATATCTGCACTCTGCTGTATATGGCGATGCTACAGAGCCATATGTGGGCCTCTATCAAGTGGCCTAAAACATATAGCACTGGAATATGGATTTATAACCTGACAACAGTGTAATAGTGGAGTCAGGGACGGCAGGGTGAAAGTGGTGGGATGTTCTGATCTGCAGGGTTGATACTCTTCTTGGTCAACCTACTAAGACTTCCATCTTCCCTCTAAACCTAGCTGCATTCCTCTGACCAGCTTTAAAAGATGTACTTTCCTTACAACAGTATCTTGGTGCAAGCTATCCCTGTTGTCAGGAGGACAGCTGGTGGAAATCTATCAAGCCTGACTCCTGTCTCTTCAGAGCTTCAGCACCACAGAGCTCCTTATAACTTGGAGCAGCTGCAGGAGGAACAGCAGTAAGATTCAGAGTGGATTCACTACCTCATGGTGGTGGAGTCACCATAAACAATCCTGCCTCTTGTACTGCAAAATACTTAGCTTTTAAATGGACAATTGAGATTAATTAGCTGCACAAAAAGATCTGTACATTGTGGAGATGCAATGATAGAATTGGTTTGTTGGGCTGGATCCACACTGCCATCGACATTTTTGGACTCTCCATGGTTGGGGTGGGGGGCTATGATCACTGTCATGATGGATACTTGCACTTCAGAATGTGCTCCTACCCGGTGGGCTGGGCTCAGATAGCCCCCTAGATGTTGTTGGACTGCAGCTCCCAGCATTTTGCCACCATTAGCTATCCTGGCTGGGACTGATGGGAGTTGCAATCCAACAGAATCAGGAGGACTGCATGATTTTCACCCCGTACTCCACCACTGCAGACACATGTACACATATATCAGCTGGAGTTAGCTGGGCATTTAAACAAGAAAGCTGCACTGACCGGATAGCAGAAATATTAAGAGTTCACAAATAGATAACATTAAACACAAGTAGTAAATTCTTGAGAAGAAAATCACCACCACCACTACCCCTGCTTAGTTCTGATGGTTCTTAATGGGACTGGAGCATCCACAGATTTTGGTATCCATGGGAGGTCCTGGAATAAAACTTGAGTGGATACTAAGGACCCTCTGTACTTGTATACAGCTTTGTGTGTACAGAATAGACATGTTTCAGATTTACCGCAAGAGAACATATGAAATACTGGAGGGGGCAATGTGTCTACTCTTTGCAGTTTTCAGTACTGAGTTTTTGTTCAGACTTGAGCATCTTAACAACTTGTTGTTTTTGTATGCCTTCAAGGTATTTCTGAATTATGGCAATCCTAAAGCAAACCTATGATAGGGTCCTCTCTGCAAGATTTGTCCAGAGAAGGTTTGTCATTGCCCTCTCCTGAGGCTGAGGGAGTGTGAGGTGCCCAAGGATATCCATGGATGAGCAGGAATTTGAACCCAGACCTTCCAGAGTCCTAGTCCAAAACTCAAATTACTATGCCATACTGTCTCACTTTATCAACAGTTCTAAACAAACCTAACATTTTCATCTGCTGCCTGCTAATCCACTGCCAATGACTTTACTTTGATTTTCCAGCAGAGCCTCATCAATAGCCCTCCTGTTGTTTCTGGAAACATCTCTTTCTTTTACCTGTATTCTTCACCTTCCAACAGTTTCCTGTAGGTGGCAATCTCGATATCTAGGGCCAGCTTAAGATTCATTAACTCCTGATACTCCCGTAGCTGGCAAGCCATATCTTGCTTGGCCTTGTGCAGAGCATCCTCCAGATCAAACAGCTTGCATTTGGCGTCTTTCACGGCCATCTCCCCACGCTCCTCTGCTCCAGCCACCTCCTCTTCCAGTTTGCAGCGCTGTAGTGGATGGGAAACAAAGAAGAGGCAAGAAACAAGAAGAGGAATAGACAAGAACAAGGTGCCATAGCATTAACACAGAGATATGAATATCCATACCACCTATATTGAGCTCAGGACCTCATCATGTGATCATTCCATAGTAAAACCTCTGTAACAGCTTGTGAATGGCAAGTTCCCAGGACTGTGACAATATGGTCAGGTGCATCCCATGCCTTGTGCCAGATTCACCCCTCTTCTTGTTAGACAATATTGTAAATGAGCAATGCATACACATCATGGGTTTCCTCTCACTGAAGTTCTCATCTTCTCAGAATAATTTGGGAGTATCATCTTTATGCTTCATACATAAATTTCTGTCTATTTCCATGCAGATTTTCCAAAAGTGATGCATTTTTGTGCATATTTCTTTTTCAAATGGGAAGATTTACCCTCAAGACATTATATTCATTTTGTGAAGGTTTTTTTAAGCTCAAAAATATACAGATTTGTGACTGACAAGTGTGTTTGGTTCTGTGTTCGAGTTCTAGAAGACATAAACCTAAAATGTTAAGCCAATCCATTTCTCATTATTGGAAATGTCACCTGAACTGATGTGTCCAAGAGGGAGATCACCATGAACTCCTATTCCCATGGCCACTTTGTTCCTGATTATGTAATTTAAAGAATTAAGTCATAAAATCAAAGAATCATAGAATCATGAAAGAGACCACAAGGGCCATCCAGTCCAACCCCCTGCCATGCAGGAACTCCCAATCAAAGCATCCCCGACAGATGGCCATCCAGCCTCTGTTTATGACCTCCAAAGAAGGAGACTCCACCATTTTCCGTGGGAGTGTGTTCCACTGTCAAACAGCTCTTACTATCAGGAAATTCCTCCTAATGTTGAGGTGGAATATCTTTTCCTGCAGCTTGCATCCATTGTTCTGGGTCCTGTTCTCTGGAGCAGCAGAAAACAAGCTTGCTCCCTCCTCAATGTGTCATCCCTTCAGATATTTAAACAGGGCTGTCATATCACCTCTTAACCTTCTCTTCTCCAGGCGAAACATCCCCAGCTCCCTAAGTCATTCCTCATAGAGCATGGTCTCCAGACCCTTCACCATTTTAGTTGCCCTCCTTTGGACATGCTTCAGTTTCTCCACATCCTTTTTGAATTGTGGTGCCCAGAACTGGACACAGTATTCCAGGTGGGGCCTGACCAAAGCATAATAGAGTGGCACTATTACTTCCCTTGATCTAAACACTATACTTCTATTGATGCAACCTAAAATTGCATTGGCCTTTTTAGCTGCCTTATTGTTATGTTGACTCATGTTCAACTTGTGGTCTACTTGGACTCCTAGATCCCTTTCACATGTAGTCTCATTTAGCCAGGTCTCCCCCATCCTATATCTGTGCATTTCATTTTTCTACCCTAAGTGCAGAACCTTTCATTTCTCCGTGTTGAATTTCATTTAGCTTTGGCCCAGTTTTCTAGTCTATTCAGGTCATTTTGAATTTTGATCCTGTCCTCTGGAGTATTAACTACTCCTTCTAATTTGGTGTCATCTGCAAATTTGATAACTAGGCCCCCAATTATGTCACCCAAGTCATTAATAAAGATATTGAATAGCACTGGGCCCAGTACAGAACCCTGTGGGACCTCACTGGTCACTTCCCTCCAGGATGAAAAGGAACCATTGTTGAGCACCCTTTGGGTGCAGCCAGTCAACCAGTTACAAATCCATTTAATGGTTACCTTGTCTAGCCCACCTCTGACAAGCTTGTTTTCAAGAATGTCATGGGGAACCTTGTCAAAGGCCTTACTGAAATCAATATATACTATATCCACAGCATGAAGGGAATGCTGTCATTTTATCCAGAGAGAGAGAGAGAGAGAGAGATCAGATTTGCCTGGTATGACTTGTTTCTCTGAAACCCATGTTGACTTTTTGTGATTATGGAATTATCTTCTAGATATTCACAGACTCTCTGTTTAATGATCTGCCCCAGAATCTTTCCTGGAATTGATGTCAGACTAACAGACTAATTGTTGGGATCCTCTTTTTTCCCCTTTTTGAAAATGGGGACGTTTGCCCTCCTCCAGTCTGCTGGGGCTTCTCCTGTTCTCCAGGAGTTCTCAAAGATTATTGCCAATGGTTCCGATATTACATTTGCCAGTTCTTTTAATATCCTTGGATATAGTTCATCTGGTCCTGGAGACTTATATTCATTTAGATTAACCAGGTATTCCTGTACTGTCTCTTTACTTATTCTGTGCTGAAATTCTCCTATTCTGTCCCCTGCTCCACTGCCCTCAGGTTGAGCACCCTTTGCCTTTTCTGAGAAGACTGAAGCAAAGAAGGTGTTGAGTAATTCTGCCTTTTCTCTGTCCCCTGTTAGCAGTTTGCCATCTTCTCCACGCAGTGGCCCTATTGTTTCCTTCTTCTTCCTTTTGCTGCAAAAAAAGCCATTTTTATTCTTCTTAACCTCTCTAGCAAGCCTGAGTTCATTCTGTCCTTTAGCTTTTCTGACTTTATCACTACACGTGCTGGCTATTTGTTTGAATTCTTCTTTGGTGATTTCCTCATTTTTCCAATTCTTATACATGTTCTGTTTAAAACTTAGCTCAGTTGTAAGTTCCTTAGTCATCCATCCTGGTTTATTGAGACATCTCCCATTTTTTTCCTCATTGGAATTGTTTGAAATTATGCCTTCAGTATCTCCCTTTTAGGAACTCTCATCCGTCTTGAACTCCCTTTCATGCTACTAGTGGGCAGTGAGGGAATAGGTGAATGCTTCCCATAAAAATGACCAAAGCTTGGAAAAGGTACTTCTTTGAGATTTAACTCCCAGGATAACCATTACTACCTGGGGGTTTAGAAAGAAGCACCATGTAGAAAAACAGAACATTGCCGACAGAAAAATTATCTCCATAGCCTAAAATGATATTGAACAGAGTGATTACCTGAAACTGAAAATGGAATAGAAAATTCCATTATAATTTCCCAAAAAGCAAAGTAGAATATTTGGTCCCTTTTGCTTGCCATGGAATCAGTGGCAGTTGTCTCTAACGGGCCTTGCATCATCTAGCACAGAGAGAATGTCTGAATCATCCTACTTCTTTCTACAGGTCAATACAGGCCCAGTAGTTCTCCAATAATATATCCCTTCACAAGCTTGACAACATGTTATTTAGAAATACAATAGCTAGCAAACCATCCCATGGTACATTACCATAATAAAGATAGCAACTGGTGTAGCACTGTTGATGGATCTAAGTCCCGTTTACCTGGGCTCTAACATTGGAGATTTCAGCTTGCAATCTGTGAACTGTCCGGGTCAGTTCGTCAAGTTCATCTTTGAAACTGCGGAGGTTGTCACAGTGTTTGGCAGCTGTGGTCTTCAGTTCCTGATACTGCAGTGGAAGAAGTTACAGATGAACATATCGACAAGTTCTAGAGCAAACCAAGCCTGAACAATCCCTAGAAGACAAGATGACTAAACTGAGACTGTCATACTTCGGCCATATCATGGCCATATCATGACAAGACACGATTCCCTAAAAAGAATAATAATGTTTGGTTAGGAAGGAGGAAAAGAGGAAGATTGCATTCCAGATAGATAGACTCAATCAAGGAAGCCATAGCCCCGAGTCTTCAAGATTTGAACAGAGCAGTTAATGATAGGTTGACTTGGAGGTCTCTCATTCATACGGTTGCCATAAGTCAAAGTCAACTTGATGGCAGTTAACAAGAACAAAAAAACTATCAACACACTAGAAATCCACATGGATATATGGAGAACTGAACCTGCAGCTTTCTACACACAAAATATTTGGTTTATCCCTGAGCTGGATTCCTTGGTAGTTCTATCTAGAGTAGACTCACTGAATTACTGGGATTGACATAAGTGTTGAATCATCATTGAACAATTGATCCAATTGATTTTACTTTAGTTAGGACTCACCAATATGATTCTGGTCTATGTGTACATTCCTGTTTGTTGGAGGTGAGGAATCTTTGGCTTCCAAATGCTGTTGGATCTCAGCTCACATCAGCTGCAGCCAACGTAGTCAATGGTTAGGAGTTGCAGAAACTGTAGACCAACAGAACCTGGAAAGCCAGAGATCTCTCACTCTAGTACTGCACTGATTGCATAAGGGAAGAATATAACATAGGAAAGCCTTTCTAATAGCAGCATGGATGCTATGTTGTCCAGCCCTTAAAATTGCTTTATACCATATATACTCAACTATAAGTCAACTTCATGTATTAGTTTTTGGGCAGATTTTTTGGGCCAAAATTGTTGATTTTGATATGACCTATAAATAAGTTGAGAATAAAACTTAGAGGCATGTAACAAAGGATATAAAAGATGATGCTAAGGAAAATGATGCCAAAGAACGTAGAAAATTCTGGCAAGCATAACTTTTTGTGCTAATCCTAAAGACTGGATGGATGATAGAGTAGAGGGGATTCATGCTTTTTTTTTTTGGTGTTCCCAGGATGGACTAAGCTCTCACCTTTTATCACTATTCAGAGAAAGGGGATGGTTCGATAGATAGATAGATAGATAGATAGATAGATGATAGACAGATGAGTTAAAGTACAGTACTTACATCAACCTGTAGATAAGTCGACCTATATTTTTTGGATCATTTTTTGACTAAAATTTCTAGACTTATACATGCGTATATACAGTATATTTAATCAGAATTCAGATGGGACACCTTCAGCTCAGTGGCAAATCATGGGCATCACATTTGCAAAGATACTCATACTAGGGATACTGAAATCAACATACCTGGCACTGACACCAAGCCTCGGCCTCTGCTCGACTCCGGGATGAAATGTCTTCATACCGACAGCGGAACTCTTCAATTATGCAAGCCACATCCAGGTCTCGGCTGTTGTCCATTTTCACTGTGACAGAGGTGTCTGAAATAGATGACTGTAGCTCACAGATTTCCTGCAGAGAACACAAGGTATTTCACCTGATGCTATTTGACTGTCTTGCTTTCACAGCACAGTTCCTTTGTTGTTGTTAAATGCCTTCTAGTCAGCACTGACTTATGACAGGTTTTTGTGGCAAGATTTCTGTATCAGAGGAGGTTTGCCTTTGCCTTCTTCTGAGGCTGAGACAATGTGACTTGCCCAAGATCACCCAATGCATTTCCATCACTGAATAAGTATTTAATTTAGCAGGGGAGGAGGGTGGAATCTTGTCCTTCCCAGTAGGTTCAGGCACAACTAGACTGCTTGTCCTAGATTGTCTACTCTTCCTTATTAATAACTTGTGCAATATTGATCACATTCTGATGCTGCTTTGCCATATATGCCCTGGTTTTCATCTGTTAGAGGGTATGCATATGGGCCCAAAGAAGTCCCTGTTTTTACTCCAGGGCTGTAACTACCTTAATCAAGTTTTGTCTCTCCAGAGTCTACTTATATGGACATTCTACTTATTTCAATGAATCCTAGGAACTCACGGTTGGTGACTGAAGGGAGAAATTTTCTGCCTCTGAGAGATGTTGGGGATTAAACAGATTGCTAAAAATGCTACTCCCGCCCCCCCCCCCCAAAAAAAACACCCTGATAATGGCTAGAAGTCCATCGCCTGTTTTGAAAAATGAATATTTTCTGATGTTAAACAGTGCAAGGTCCCCGCCAACATATTTATACTGTAAATCACAAAACTTGGTGACTTCCTAGAGCCCTTTCACACAGCTCCAGCACTGTGATTCCACTTTAATGGTCATAGTTCCATGCTATGGAAACCTGGAGTTTGCAGTTTGGTTAGAGGCCTCAGAGGAACTCCCTTGCTGAGGACTCAAAATATTACATGAAACTACATAGTGCAGAGGAAATTCATTCTTTTGTCCTATACTATAGAAATAATGCAGCTTGACACTACTTTAACTGCCATGGCTCCACCCTGCAGAATCCTGGGATTTGTAGTTTTATGAGGCCCCACTACTCATTGGCAGAGAGCTACCTCCCTAGAGTGGTGAATGAAGCATTATTGAATGAACTAATGTGTTGCTGTTACCTCCTCGAAGGTAGTTTTGAAAAAGCAAATGTCTTTCATCAAGGTCTCCACTTTGGCTTCTTTCTCTGACTTGTCCATAAAAGCACAATCCACTTCCTAGAGGAAGACAAAAGATGTGTAATGATGGTGAAACAAATTTTAACTAAAATTCAACATTTACTAAAATCTCCAAATGTGAAAAAAACAAATTTGTACTCAGCCCAATACATTTGTAAAAGAAAGAAAGGAAGAAAGAAAGGAAGAAAGAAAGAACTCTTAATGCATGGTATTGCTTGCCAAGTAGAATGTATGTGACTTAAAAATTCAGCCACTCAAAACTTATCCCATTTACACAATTCCACAAAATATGGATCTATAACAATCATTTTTCACATTTGAACTGGAACCCTGTTGGTGATTTTGAGATACAAAAGACTGCAGCAATTATAGGTCCACAACATTGTGTGGGGCAGGGGGAGGTATGACGGTAGGAGTAAGGGCCAGCGTTACAGAGGACGGCGAGATCGATGTGTAATATCTATCGCTCCTTCCAGCCCTTCTCCTAACCAAAGGGACCTGAGGGTCACTCCAACCATACCACAAACCCTGTCTCTGCTCCTGTGCAATGCCAGGTCTATTAAAAACAAGACCCATATCCTGCATGAGTTGATAGAAGATAATAACTGCGACCTGGCGTGCATAACCGAGACCTGGCTTGGGCCTGAAGGTGACGCTGTGTGGGCTCAGGTCCTCCCATCCGGGTACTCGGTGAAGGACCAGAACAGGTTAGGTGGGCGGGGGGGGGGTGTTGCCTTGGTGCACAAAAACACCTTGTCTCTAACCAGGAACCATGTTCGTCAGACCTCCTATATCGAGTGCATTTACCTGATCCTGAAGGCTAGAGACAGTCTAGGGATTCTGTTGGTCTACCGGCCACCCCGTGCGCTAACAGACTCTCTTAACGAGCTGACACAGTTGGTCTCGGAGCTGATGTTGGAGTCCCCCAGGCTTTTAGTCCTGGGAGACTTCAACATCCCCTTCGCGGTCAACAATGTTCCATCGGGTGCAGCTCGGGAATTCATGGAGACCATGACAGCCATGGGCCTGTCTCAGCTGGTTTCGGGTCCAACGCATTTCGTGGGGAATACACTCGATTTGGTCTTCTGTTCGGACATGGAAACTCCGTGGGCGGAAATTACCAACATCTCCGCCCTGTCATGGACGGATCATTTCTTGGTAGAGGCAAGCATCAAGGCATTGACCCAGATCCCCCCCGGGGGTGGCGGACCTATTCGAATGGTCCACCCTCGAAGGCTGATGGAACCTGATAGGTTCCAAGAAGCCCTAGAGGGTTATATGGTTGGAAGCGACGGCGATACTGTTGATGCCCTAGTTAACACCTGGGACACAGATCTCTCCAGGGCTATACACAGCATCGCTCCCAAGCGCCCTCTCAGGCCTGCTTCCAAAAAGAAGCCCTGGTACACGGAAGATCTCCGGGCAAGGAAGCGGGTTCTGCGACGGCTAGAGCACACCTGGCGGAAACACCATCGTTTATCTGACAAGGCTCTCCTAGACCACCATTTGGAGGACTATGGAGAGGCGATACTAGCAGCTAAGAATTCGTTCTATGCTGCTCGTGTCGCATCCGCGGAGTCGCGTCCAGCAGAGTTGTTCAGGATAGTGAGGGAGCTAACTCAGCTCCCTCCTGCCCCGAACCAGATCCTTGAATCCACCAAGGCCTGCTGTGACCAATTTAACAACTTCTTCGCGGATAAAATCTCTCGGATAAACGAGGGTCTGAACGCCAGTGTTGAAGCAGAATCCAGAATAGAGGTGTCCAGAGCTTCCGTGGACTCTGTTGTACTGGATCAGTTTGAGTCTATCAGTACCGAGGATGTGGACAAGATCCTTAGAAGTCTCAGGAAGACAACCTGCTCCCTCGATCCCTGTCCCTCATGGCTAGTGGCACAGGGGGGACCGGTTGTAACCACATTGTTGCACCGGATCGTCAATTCATCTTTGAGGGAAGTGCAATTTCCTGACACTCTAAAATTGGCCATTATAAAACCTATATTAAAAAAGCCCTCCCTCGACCCCCTGTTACACAATAACTATCGGCCAGTCTCGCTACTGCCATTTTTGGGGAAGGTGATCGAGAGGGCGGTTGCATTCCAACTTCAATCGGTCTTGGATGAAACGGATTTTCTAGATCCATTTCAAACCGGTTTTCGGGCGGGCTACGGGGTTGAGACTGCCATGGTCGCCCTGGTCGATGATCTCCGTCTGGGCATCGACAGGGGTAGCGTGTCCCTGTTGGTGCTCTTGGACATCTCAGCGGCTTTCGATACCATCGACCATGGTATCCTTCTGGAACGCCTGGCAGAGGTGGGAATCGGGGGCACTGCGCTCCAGTGGTTCCGGTCCTACCTCTCTGGGAGGTTCCAGATGGTGCAGCTGGGGGACGTGTGCTCCGATAAGAGGGCCCTCACCTCTGGGGTCCCTCAAGGAGCCATTCTGTCCCCCATGCTCTTTAACATTTACATGAAACCGCTGGGAGAGATCATCCGGAGGCATGGGGCGCGGGGTTATCAGTACGCTGATGACACCCAAATAGTCTTCTCTATGTCTCCGACTGACGCAGTGACCAGGGATGGCGTCGCTCCTCTTGTGGCCTGTCTGGAATCGGTAATGGACTGGATGAGGGAAAATAGACTCAGTCTGCATCCAGAGAAAACGGAAGTACTCGTGATAAGTTCTCCCGGCCCTGGGATAGAGGTGGTTCCACCTGTCCTGAACAGGGTCACACTCCCCGTGAAGGACACCGTACGCAGTCTGGGGGTGCTCCTCGACTCGTCGCTCCATCTTACTTCTCAGGTGGACGCGACGGTCAGGAGCACCTGTTATCAGCTTCGGCTGATACGCCAGCTGCGTCCCTACCTGGACCGGGGGGACCTTGAAACTGTAGTACATGCTCTCATAACCTCTCGGTTGGATTTCTGCAACGTGCTCTACATGGGGCAGCCTTTGTACCACACTTGGAAGCTACAACTTGTGCAGAATATGGCAGCACGGCTGGTCACTGGCGCTCCCAGGGCCGCCCATATAACACCAATACTGAAAGATCTACATTGGCTGCCTATCCGCTTCCGGGCTCAATACAAAGTGCTGGTTATCACCTATAAAGCCCTAAATGGCTAGGGCCCAGAGTACCTGACGGACCGTCTCTCCCCATACAATCCGCCCCGCACACTCAGATCTACTGGGCAACATTCATTAAGAGTCCCAGAGGCTAGATTGTCCCTCACAACGAAGAGGGCCTTTTCTACTGCAGCCCCGATCCTCTGGAATTCGTTGCCAACGGAGCTCCGCCTGGCTGCCTCCCTGAACCTGTTCAAAAAAGGACTAAAAACACATTTGTTTGAGCAGGCTTTCCCTGACTCACCCCTCTGTTGACTTTTTACCTCTCCACTACTATGACTGGACTGGGACTTTATTATAATATATTACTGTTGTTGCATTTGATTTTATATTTATGCTGTTTTATTGATATGTTTTAATTTCTATGTGAATTTTATTGTGTATTGTTCACCGCCCTGATCGCAGGAAGGGCGGTATACAAATAAACTTATTATTATTATTATTATTATTATTATTATTATTCATTTCCAACACAAGCAAAATATGCTCAAAAATCTGCATCATAGACTCCAATCATATATGAAGAATGAAATCCCAGAGATGCAAGCAGGGTTCAGAAAAAGAAGAGGCACTAGGGACCACATTGCAAAAATATGATAGTTAATGGAAAGCACAAAGGAATTTCAGAAGAAAATCAGCATTTTTTATAGACTATAGCAAAGCCTTTCACTGCATAGATTATGAAAAGCAATTAAATGCTCTTAAATATATGGAACACCACTACAAGTGATAGCCTTATGAGACAGCCTTATGTACTTAGGACGGGAGGCTACTATTAGACCAGGACATAGAGAGACAGAATGGTTTCCAATTGGCAAGATCTCAGGCAAGGTTACATTCTGTCACCCTGCTTGTTCAACTAGTATGCAGAAAACATCATATGAAGAATAGGCTTGGACTCAGAAGAAGGATGAGTGAAGACAGGAAGAACTTCAACAATATGCAGATAATACCATACTACAAGCGAAAAACATCATAGACTTGGGATAATTACTAAGAAAGGTCAAGGAACAAAGTGCAAAGTTAGGCTTGCTGCTGAACATAAAAACAAAAATAACAACCATGGACGATCTACATAAACTCAACATGGATGATGAGGAAATTGAAATAATTAAGGATTTTCCATACCTTAGATGAAACATTTATCAGAATCGAGATTGCAGTCAAGAAATAAGAAGAAGACCGGGATTGGGAAGAGCAGCAATGAAAATACTAGACAAGATCTTAAAGTATAAAGATATACAACTGAGCACAAAAGTTAGACTCAAGTAATTCATTGCATTCTCCAGCAGAAAGAAAACCAGTTCATTTGAGATGTGGTGCTGGAGAAAAGTGCTAAGGATGCCATGGACAGCTAAAAAGATAAGCAAATAGGTCCTTGAACAAATCAAGCCTGAACAATCCCCAGAAGCCAAGATGACAAAACTGAGGCTGTTGTACTTTGGCCACATCATGAGAAGGCATGGCTCACTAGAAAAGGTGATAATGCTGGGGAAGGTAGAAGGCAGTAGAAAGAGAGGAAAACTGCACACCTGATGGATAGGCTCAATCAGGAAAGTCAAGGGTCTGAAATGACAGGACCTAAGAAGAACAGTACAGGACAACAGGTCCTGGAGATGTCTCATTCACAGAGTCATCATGAGCTGGAGCCAACTAGAGACAACAAAATATCAGTACAGAAGTGATACTACTGTCTAGGAGGTTGTGCAAGGTTGGATATCTTATCAGGATTGTGCAAATGGAGGTACTCTCGTGCAATAGACAAGTGTGAAGTTATTCTCATATGCTCTGCCACTGGTTGTACAAATGCAGCATAGTATTACACAGTTATACTAGTATGAATATGTACTCAGCAAATGCAGAACAGGATTCTGGGCCTTTGAAATTTCAGCCCATTTCAAAATATATACATAGATAGCCACATTGAAAGGAAGCTCCTGGATCTACAAAGATTCCTTGGCCAGTCTGTTTGCCTTTAGGCCAGTCTGTTTGCCTCTGTGCTGCATCTCTCAACAGATACCTGTAATTTCAAACATCTCCATGTGGATCTTTCCAGGGTCATAGAAAAATTTGACACAAATCACTACAAATAGAATGATTTATAATAATAAAAAAGAATCTGTTGGTTATGTGGGAACCATCTACATGATCAGGAATTTCTCATTTGGGAAGTTGTTGTGTTAAATATTACAGCTGAACTCAGGTGAGAAGTATGAAGATTTACTGAGAGATGATGTAGAATTGAGTGGAAAAAGAAGTTTCCACTCAGGTGAAAAGAGGTTACACCTAAGCATTAGGAAGCACTTCTTGGTGATAATAGCAGTTTGACAGTGGAACAGACTCCCTTGGAGCACAGTGGAGTCTCCTAACTTTGGAGATTTTTAAATACAGGCTGGATAGTCATCTGTCTGGAGTACTTGGATCGTGTATTCCTGCATGGTAGCAGGTTTGACTGGATGCCCCTGTGCTCTCCTCCAACTCAATGATTCTATGAGTGGGACCAATCTTTGGGCCTCCATAGGGAATTGAGGTTTCTGTACCTTTCCCCTCTAACCTCCTTCAGACAGTTGTTCATAAGGGTTGATAATATCTAAATCCTTCTATACTTTGTTCTCACATACACAAATGTAAAATCTGAAAAGATTTTGTCTTTCCTCACTGGGTGAGAGTATGAGAGTCTTTGCACGTTTTTTTAAAGAAAAAAGTTTTGGTGCAAATTGCATTATTTCTGTGCAAAATGCTTTTGTTTTTGTATACAAGTACATTTTTTCAAGAAAAACACACCCCACAACACACAGAACAAGATGGCCCCAGGATCTTTTCCTGACATAGATTCAACTGATAGAAAATAGCTGGTATTATGATTCATTGGTCATTTCTGAACACAGGACTCTCCCCTTTTAGTTTAGAGATACTATACCATGTTAGCTCTCCAGGCTGAAGTCCAGGTTGGTTATCAAAAAATGTATTTTGGCCACTACTTGCCTTTTTAAGTATCACATATTCATTTTCAGCACTGGCTCTCCTGTTGTATTCTTCTTCATATCTGGGAAGATTAACAAGAGTTTATGTGTTAGTAAGGAAGTAATAATAATTAGGCAATAATCCTACATTCACATGACCAGGGGTAAAACCTGCTGAACTCATGGGAGCTTATTTTTCTGTAAACATGTGTTAGACTGCATTGTCAAACTCTCATGCTGCATCCTATTGAGAACAAGGCCTGAAGAAATATAATGCGTGTACCTGAATGTGTGGTTTTGTTAAAGCTGGATTTGGTAAAGTTGTCTTCTTCATGGATTGAACTGGAGAGACTGAAGGGTCCATCATTCCTACCCAGCATTGTGAAGGCTGTAGTCTGGCCCATTCAAAGGGGACCAGTTACAATATACTTTATTAAGTTCAAAGCTTGGAAAAATTACTTTTTTGGACCACAGATAACATGGTCACTGGATATACTGGTAGGGTGTATAGGTCTGGGAGTGATGACTCAAAAAAGTAACTTTTCCATAGTTTGCTCTTATCTCTGCTCTCCATGTGTCTCCCAAGATGCTATCCTACAGAAGGCTTCTAACAGCAACAGCAATAGCAGCTTCATTTATATACTACTTCATATCACCTAAGCAGTCTCTAAGCGGTTTACAACTGTAAGCTAATTGTCCCCAACAATCTGGGTACTCATTTTAATGTTCTCGGAAGGATGCAAGCCTGGGTCGAGCCTGAGCCCTTTTGCTGGTATTTTGCTGAGCCCTATGGTTTGTGAGTGAGTGGATACTGTGCACACAGGCATTTAACCACTGTGCCACCGGGGATTTTAAGGCCACTAAAGGCACTATACACCTATTCTGAGTTTTTCTTAAGGGATTTTTGCTCTGGTACATATAAAAAGAAGTCATGGGGGAATCAGAGGAGTCTCACAAATGGTAGACAGCACTGTCTGGGCACCCTTCTCCCCACCATTCCATTTTAAAGGCAGGTTGGTAGTACGATAAAATGTTTGTTGGAAAGCACCCAGACCACACACTAACCATAGAGGTCAACAGTGTCTATTTACAGTACAGTGGACCCTTGCTATATGTAGGGATCCGTTCTGGATTCCCCCCCCCCCCCCACCCACATACAAAGTGAATTCTGTGCATGCTCAAGTCCAGTTTAGATGAATGGGACACTTCTGTGTGCAGCACAGCGTGTGCATCACAGACATGCATACCATTCATCTAAATGGGGCTTCCCATCCATGTGACCTCAAGTCCATGTATGGGAAGTCTGCGTATGGAGTGGGCCGCCGGTATAGCTACTCTTCTCCATTTTCACTTGTTCTGTGTTTTTAAACAATTTTGTGTTGTGTCTCCTGAGCAATTCAATGAATAATACAAAGACCCTTTGGTTCACCCTGTCCTTCCATGATGAATAGCCAACTGGACAATCTATAAGTATGTTACACACAGTGAGGCATAACATTTAATCCACCCCTGCTGCTCACTTCTTCTTGTTGCCTTCCATGGTATCTCTCCAGTTGTTCATTTCCACTTGAAGCTGATTCCTCTCCCATTGAAGACACTCCAGTTCCTTCTTTAGTATACTGATGTATTCGTGAAATAGGGGTTCCATGTTGCTTTTCTGGCGCTTCTTTTCTTTCAAGAAATCCCATTTGGTCTTCAGCATCATGTTGTGCTGCTCCAGGAATCGAACCTAAATGGATAGGGGCAGCAATGATTGGTGGGGACATTTCCAGCACATTCATGTTCTTATTTTGGTTTCTTGCACAGTTAACAGTATCATCCAAATGAGGGAGAAATCTTTGCTGAAATAGTAAATAATCCAAATTTCATGCACTTTTACCCTAGGTTAGCTCAATACATTTTGCTGCCTACAAAATGGCATCTCCTTTCCATTCCTTGTAGAGTAGATAATAGGCTGCCAGTTGACAGGACGGTATCCTATACAACAAAACAAGCAATGGACTGATGTGTGTGTTTGTGTGTGTGTGTGGGGGGGTATTAACAAGGAAGAAAGGACACGTGGAATCAGTTGCTCTCCCTTCCGATAAATGAGGACGACTGGTAACTTCTGTCAGTTGCTTAATTCAGCATCCCTAATGGTAGAGCTGGCCCGATCATGAACTGGTCATTGTTCCCAACTACAATAATTGAATTATTGAATCGATAGTAACTGGGTAAGTCTACATGGCATAGTGATTTGAGTGTTAGATTACAACTTTGGAGAATAGGGTTTGATTCTCTGCATGGCCATGAAACCTACTGAGTGACCTTGGGCAAGTCACATGCTCTCAGCCTCAGGGGAAGGCAACGGCAACCTCCTCCGAAAAAAATCTTACCAAGAAAACCTCAAGATAGGTGCACCTTAGGGTCACCATAAGTCAAAAATGACTTGAAGTTACACAGGAACAACAACAACAAAGTCTACACTTATGTTAAGTCCTATTAAGGTAGTGGCTTGATTCTAGTTGGGACTAAGAATAGAATACAGTGCTATATATGTGATAGTCTTCCTTCCTCATGCTTTTCAGTAGTGGAGGCAGCGCTCCTTAGAAAGAGATGCTTTCACTGGGCTCACTACACTCAAGGCAAAAATGAAATGCTATGGATCTGTCATGCAACCAGGAGTATTATTTTCCTCATGGAAGCCTCATGGCCATGAGAAGTAAAAGAAAACCTCCATAACTCTGAATACCAGATGCTACAGACTAGTGATGTAAATCATCATACATTTAATTCTCTCAGGCAAGAATGAACCATTTATCCATTTTTACCCTTGCTTCTGAGAAATCATTTAAAACTGTACAATTGTTGAAGACCAATACCCTCTGGAAACTATTCCGTGCAAAACAATTAATTTTTTTTTAAAAAAAAATGCACATAGTTATTTCATGCAGAAAACAACGTTTCTGTACAGAAATCTAGTTTCCTGCATAAAAAAGAACATTTTCTGTGCAGAAAATAATATTCTTACACAGAAAATAATACTTCTGCAAAGAAAATGGTGTTTTGTATTCAAAAACCCACATGTCTTTGTTCCTCAGAATAAGTCCCAGACTGCAAAGACTCTCACTTGTTGCAACTTTTAGAAAACCTTTTTTAAAACATTATTTTTATATATTTTCCCTCCAGAGAAATTATTACTACAGAGGAATTATATAGGAATTTGTTGCTCGAACTGGGAGGAAATTACTTTGTTCATTTTTAAAAATGCACTGATCAGATTTTTACTCCCTGAATGAACATTAGAACCTATTCACCTGCCAGGCTACACAATCCTCCAAATTTTGCATGTGAAAAAAAAAAAAGCATTTTTCAGCATCCATCAGATGCTGAATGGACTTATGGCTGATTATGAGCAAAAAGAGACACTTGTTGACTCCATGTACTGTTTACTAGTTTTTCCCAGCGTTCTGACACAATACTGGACTTGATGTAACTTGCCCAAGACCACAAAAGAAAAGTATGCAGAGTGGAGGTGAGGGCTGATTTCCAAAGACCAACACATTTTTCTTCTCCAACATCCTTTCAGATGATCCCATGGCACCAGACTACCAGGACATTCAGTCACCCAAATATTAGTTATTCTTTTTAGTGGCAGTTGGTGGCTTCCATGGAGGAACAGAGCAAAACTGGGTTTTATTGCCACTTTTAAAGGAATTTTTCCACGACACTAAACCTGTTTAGGGGATGCAGGTCTGCATCTTGAATACCTTCCTTAAAGTTCAGACTAAAACCCAGAGTGAATCCACCACCACACTGACATTGAAGTCATCTTCTGCCATTAATGCCTTTCCTCTGGTGAGATCAAGGTATCCTCACAAGAATCCTGTGATGTGAGTCAGGCCTAGAAACAGTGACTAGCCCAAGGTCATTCAGTGAATTTATGGCTCAGCGGTTAAAAAAAACTGGGGGTGGGGATATATTAAAATTTGGGATAAATCAAATTTAAGGCTAGAAAAAGTTTGGGAGGGATCAGACAAGACTGGAAAAATGAAAAGTGTAGAGAAACCCAAATTGATCTGTTTGTCCTTAATCTACACAAATGGTGTCGTGTGTGTGTGTGTGTGTGTGTGTGTGTTGATCACCCCAGCTGATAGTCCAGAGGAAGGGTGACACCTGGTTAGGCCCTCCTTAGCCTTCTATGCCTGGCTGCTTCATTGCAGGACTTTTCCCCTGGGGAATCACATCACATCACATGCTTCCCAGGTGACACCTTCCAACTGTGTGACACCCTAGCAAGTGATGCCAGCTGCATCAACATCACATCTTTAAAACACACCAGTCAATCATTCGCTTCAAATCCCTCCTCCCCCCCCCCAAAATGCATTTGTATGTATATAAAACACTCAAAACAAATTGAAAGAGAGCCAGAGCCTTCCACACTATGCAATTATAGCACTATGATTCCACTTTAACTGCATTTGTTCCACCCTACACAAACCAAAAAGATTCCAGTTTAACTGCATTTGTTCCACCCTGGGATTTGAGGTTGATGCAGATAGTTCAGAGTAAGGATGTCCAGATCCGTCAGTTTTGCTTTCCCTACACTTCTCATTTTTCCAATCTGAATTTATTTATTTATTTATTTGTTTAATTTTTATCTTGCCTTTCTCCTAGGTCAGGACCCAAGTTTGCTCACAACACACCACACACACACACACACATTAAAACAACACTTAAAAAAAGATTTTTCCAATCTGAAGTCCAGTTATTCCTAAGGCTGATTCCTATGCAACTTTGTTCAGCATTAAATTTGATTTCTCTCAAATTTTAAGATTCCCCCCTCACCAACTTCAAAATTGCACTTACTTGTGTAGATTCATTTTTGTATAATGTTTTCCCCAATAGATACATTTTTGCAAACAATTTTCCAACTATAGTAGATTTTCACTTTTATTTCTGCCTCTGGACACATTTTTGCATGCACTTTTAAAAACTGGAGAGCGCTATGGTGAAATTTTGAGAAGTCTATGTGTTGCTGAAGAGCCAGTGTGGTGTAGTAATTTGAGTATTGGGTGAGTTTGCATGGATATGAAACCAAAATGAATTTCTCCTCCAGTCTGTAAAGTAGAGGACGTCCTTCCTTCCTTACCTTGTCAATGAAACAGGCAAACTTGCTGTTCAGGCATTGGAGTTGGTTCTTCTCTTGGCATTTCATTGCTTGAGCTGCCGAGTTGATCTCTAGATTGAGAGGTTGCAGCAAAGCCTTATTACAAGTTACCGGTGTGATGGCGGGATTACCAGCTGTGCCATGCCCAGATTGACTGAGTCCATAAGAGCTAAACAAACTGTAACCATATCCAGCACCAGAGTTGCCATATGCAGGGCCAATTCCCCTTTGGCCATATCCATATCTTGCAGAACGGTAGCTACTCCCTGCGATCCTAGGTCCATGAATGCTGGAGCCACCCAGACTTTGGCTGCTAAAGTAACCAGCTCCCTTGAAACCAGAGCGGTATCCCTTGGAAGTAGAAGGAAAACCAAGGTGGCTTCTGCTCCCAGTTGATGGGAGAAGAGCTGAACAAGACGTGAAGCTACTAGGTCTCTTTTCAGGGGTCGGTGAAGAAGACATTGCTTCTCTAGAGAATATGTTTGCAAAACAAAAAGGATAAGATTGCAGGAAGGACCAGTGAGAAACAGTCTGATTCTGTCTGAAAAGAGCTTGGCCTTTATATTTCTTTAGGGATCTGGGCTTGGTTGCTTCATCATGGGGAGATCAGAAAAAATTCTAGCATTTATGAGCTTCAAAGGCTTTGGTTTTGCTTCATAAAAGAAGGGAAAGTGTAGCTTATGGAGTCTATAAATGATACTCTGTCTGTATGCTAACAGTCATAATCGAAAATGCCCTGCCTAAAGGAAAAAAAAACCTGCTTATATTCCCCCCCCCCCCCCCGTTTCTCTGGTTTCTGTGATGGACAAGGGCATTAATGATTCAGTTGGACAGAGTGGGAGACTGAAAATTCAACATCAAGAAAGGAAATCTGTTTTTAACCCAGCATCCTCATTTCACAACAACAAAACAGAACTTGGAACAGTCACATTTTGGGGAACGGGATCAAATAGAGCACTGCTATTGTTCTGAACTGCCTTCAAGTCATCTCTGGCCCATGAGAACCCTGTGGATGAAACACCTCCAGGATTTCCACTGCTCTGCTTAGATCCCGTAACTTCATACATGTGTCCTCCCAAATTGAGTCCATCCAACTAGCATGTGGTCTTTCTCTCTTACTGCTTCCCTCCACCTTTCCTAGCATTATTGTCTTTTCTAATGAATCATGCCTTCTCACAACATAGTCAAAGTATGACAGCCTCAGTTTGATCATCTTGGTTTCCAGAGAGAGTTCAGGCTTGATCTGCTCAAGGACCCAATGGTTTGTCTGTTTGGCTGTCCACAGTATCCTTAGCATTCATTCGGCACCACATCTCAATTGAATTGATTTTCTTCTTATCCTCTTATCCTACGGTCCAGCTCTCACATCTGTACATGGTGATGAGGAATACAATGATTTTGATGATTTTGACTTTAGTGTTCAGTCGTATATCTTTACAGCCTTACCCATTCCTAGTCTTCTTCTGATTTCTTGTCTGCAATCTCCTTCCTGATCAGTTTGACAAATCTTTTACTATTTTAATGTGCCCTTTGTCTAGGTTGAATTTATGTAAATCATCTATGGTCATTATTTTTGTTTTCTTTATGTTCAGCATTAAGCCTGCCTTTGCACTTGCTTCTTTGACCTTCCTTCCTAATTGTTCCAGGTCTATGATATTTTCTGCTATCATAGACCTGGAACAATTAGGTGTCATCCACATATCATAGACCTGGAACAATTAGGTGTCATCCACATATTTAATACTGTTGATGTTCCTTCTTCCTATCTTTACTCCTCCTTTTCCCAAGTCTAAGACTACTCTTCATATGGTATTTTCCACTTGAACATTACTCGTGCAGGTATTTGTGTTTATTTTTAAAGCTTGCATAATAAGGTAACCAATGATGTTTCTCCAAACAGTTCTAGTGAGTTGTTGTAGCTTCCATCCTTCAAAGTCAAGATGGCCACTGACAAACCTGGTGTGTGTGTGTGTTTAAACTCTCTACTGGTTCTGAGTGATGCATCTGTTCTCCCCTCATCCCACCCCATAAGCTCAATATCCCCCATCTTTCCCACCCACAAGCCCAAGATCCAGCCCAAGTATGGGAATGTCACTTTTCACTCAACAAGTGGTTTTTTTGGATGACTCCTCAAATTATCTGTCTGGCACAGCCACTGGCTGGGATGTTGTGGGTAACGTGGTACCTCAAAGTATCTTTCCCACACTCTGAATATTTCCAGTCCTGAGTCAGCTCCCTTCCCTAGAGTGTCCATGGAAAATTTCATGGTTGAGGAATGAGGCTGTCAGTTCCTTGGGACCCCTCAGAGCAGTGTTTCCCCAAAACTCCCAGAAGCATAGCTAGTTTGGCCAACAATCAGGAATTCTGGGAGCTGAAATCCAAAACATCTGGAGAACCAAAGTTTGGGAAATGTTGCTCCAGAGGTTATAGGGACTGCCAAAAAACAGAACCAGAAAGGCCCAGAAGTACATACACCTCTGGTTGTGACAAATAGTTTATTTTCAGTGTTGAACAGTACACGGGGAAGAGAACATGCCTAACAATAAAAAAAACATCACTAACTGCATTGCAGTGGTTTGAGTGTTTGACTATAACTCTGGAGACCATGATTTGAATCCCAGCTTGTCCACGTAAACCCACCTTGGGCAAGTCACACTCTCTCACTCTCACAGAATGGCAATGGCATACCCTCCTCTGAAGAAACATGCCAAGAAAATCCCATGTTTTGCCTTAAAGCCAGCATGATTTGAAGGCATATAACAGGAACAACAACAACAATCTCTTGGTGGCTTCCTTGAGAGCTGATCCACACTCAAAAAAAGGGAGGCAGTCCAATAAAGCTAAAGGGTGGAGAGGGGTGGAAACAGACTTGGAAGGGACATGTCACTTTACCGACTTCTGTTGGAGATGCATGGGTGTCAGTAGGTTTCCAAAGGGGGCATTTCTTGGGTATGTTGAGACAAGTACAGTATTAAAACCTTCTGCATTCTCTTGACATACCCACAGATGGAATTGACACATCAAGAAATCAGATGTGTAGTTATTTCCCACCTCATTAGTGCCAAGTGAAGAGGAAAGAGTGAAGGGTAAGAGAGAGAGGAGTAATAGAAATAATAATGATGATGATGATGATGATGATGATGATGATGATGATGTTTATTTATAACCCGCTCCTCCAATGAAATACTCGGAGCGGGGTACAACAAAATTAAAAAAATACAAGGTAAAACAGCAGTCATATCCCTTCCCAACCTCCCCCCCCCCCTTAAGATTAGATTAAACCAGGACTAGTTAAAATTGACATCAGTTAAAATTTGTTAAAATACTAAAAACAAGGTGCAGTTTCATGGACAGTGCGAGTGCAGTCCCCAATGGGTGGAATCAGAAGATTTAAACAGGGGGACAGCTAAGGTTAATCCCCCAGTTCCATTTACATTTTCATTTGCATTTTTCAGGGTCGAGGGTTAGTGTTATTCCCTCCTCAAGGGAAGGCCTGCCGGAAGAGATGTGTCTTTAAGGCCTTTTTAAAGCTGGCCAAAGATGTAATAAGACGCATCTCATCCGGCAGGCCATTCCAAAGCTTTGGGGTGGTAGCTGAAAAAGTCCTCTGGGAGGTCTGCGACAGCCTGGTTTTCATAGGCTTCAGCAGATTCCTTCCAGAGGACCAAAGTGTGCGGGGCGGTTCATATGGGAAGAAGCAGTCCCTAAGGTAAGACGGGCCTGAGCCATGTAGGGTATAGTGGTTCGAGTGTTGCACTATAACTCTGGACCCCAGGATTCTCAGTTCTGCCATGGGAACCCACTGGGTGACCTTGGGCAAGTCGCACTCTCTTAGCCTCAGCAGAAGGCAATGGCAAACCTCCTCTGAACAAATCTTACCAGGAAAAACCCATGAGAAGTTCATTTTAGGGTTGCCATAAATTGGAAACAACTTAAAGGCAGACAACAACAAAAAAGTGCACTGTTATTATTAGAATAGATTTTATACATACTTGTATATACATGTGCACATGCGCGTGCACACATACACACACACAGAATTTCCTGATAAATCTAGAATATAAATTAAAACATATTTCCCAAGGAATAAATATCTCAACAGTTATAGTTGTTGTTGTGTGCCTTCAAGACATTTCTGCCTTATTGTGCCCCTAAGGTAAACATGTTTTCTTGGCAAGATTCATTCAGAGGATGTGGGTCTTTGCCTTCTTCTGAGGCTGAGATAATGTGACTTGTCAACGGTCATCCAGTGGGTTTTGTGGTCAAGCAGGAATTGAATCTTGGTCGCCAGAGTTGTAGTCCAACACTATGCCGTACACAATCATAAGTCGGGTTACAATGGTATAACTTCCTAGCAGGATGACAGCTAATGTTCACAAAAATTCTCCTTACTAGAAATACTTGGGTGAAATAAAAGGGGTGAGTACATTAATGTTTTCCTTCCCTGCAGTTCTGGATCAAATACAGCATTGTGATATACAAACCACCAAGCATCATGTCTGTATTTAGTGGAGAAATCAATGGAGGTTTCTTTACCTTTGCCTTCTTCTGAGACTTGGAGAAGGTGACTTGCCCAAGGTCACCCAGTGGGTTTCCAAGGCCAAGAGGGATTCAATTTCCAATTTCCATTCAAAAATCTCAATAAGCACAATGACATATATGTAAATATATGTTTTGATACATATTTACACAGAATTCTGGAAATGTAGTGACATTTGCAGAGGCATCACCAGGGCTGGTGTAACTCAGTGCAGCAACTCATGGTGCCAGCCCCGCCCCCCCCCCCCCCCAGCATTGATTCTGGCTCCAAAAATTGGACCTATTAATTCGGTTCTGTTCCCTTGTTTGGTTGCCATCCCCTCCTCTTTTAAGAACTATGTTGAGAATGCATATATTTTTAATTTTGTTGTTGGTTTTAATCATTATCAATTTAATTTATTTTTAAGGGGTGTATGGATGGGAATGGGTTGTCGAATTATTTTAACCTGTATGTTTTAATCTTGTTGTACCCCACTCTGATTGTGTTCCACAGAGGAGCGGGCTAGAAATAAAGATGATGATGATGATGATGATGATGATGATGATGATGATTTTACCACACCATACAGAATCCTTAGTGATTTATTTTTGTACGAATGTTACTCATCAGTAGTAATTCCTCCATATCACTCAATGCAATGGCAACAGTTGCGATATAAAACAACAAGCAAAATTAAAATTATATCTTTAAATTACAATATCATATGCACACCCGAAATGTATTTACATATACAAAGGTTCATGTGGCTAAAATGAAAATTTGGCAATATGTGATGTTTTTAAAGAAAAATTAAAAATAATTTAAAAAATATTTTCTTTGTTTTTTAAAAAATGGAACATCTCCCTTCTCCTCCCATTGAGCCTCACGCCACACATACCATCTCTTCGGCATTTTAAAGGGATGCAGATGAATGCCACAGCCCACAAGGCAGATGTTCTGAGAACAGTGGTGTCACCCTCCCCTAATGTGGCCCACACCCTGCACAACCCTAGTGAAACCCCTGCACATTTGTAAATATCTGAATGTTTTGGATAATGTACCTTGGTGCTACCAAAGATCAGGGCGGTATGCATGACAGTGCATGCTAATCATTACAAGGCAAAAGAGGACTGGGAATTTGCACAGGGAGAATGGCAAGCACAACAATTGTACTAACTATTCATGGGCAGATTAATGGCTAAGGTTGCAAATCACCAGATAAATGGCGAGGTGTGACTGTTTTTCCTTCACCTTTTCCTGTTTTTAAAAATTAATTTTGTAAATATATTTCTAGCATAAATATTATGACTTGGGCTGCACTTATTCTGCAGAATTAATGCATTTTACCACCACTGTAAATGCTCTGTCTAAATACAAGGGAATTCTGGAATGTTTAGTTTTGTGAAATGTTTAGCCTTCTCTGTCAGAGAGCTCTGGTGTCCCGGCAAACTATATATCCCAAGATTCCATAGGATGGAGCCATGGCAGTTAAAACGGTGGCAAAATGCATTAATTCTGCAGTTTGGCAACATCCTTTGTCTCTCTCTCTCTGTGCACACACATACACACACACGTATATGTATACACATGTGGGCACACATACACACACATGTATACACTTATGAACACTGTTAGTGCTTTCTTCACATTCTTACATTATTGTCTTGGTGTGTACCTTACGTATGTGCAATGAGTTATGCACCATGTATGACTGCCATTGGGACTTGCCTCACCCTCAATGTTGCCTGTCTATAACATGGGTCAATATTTTGCAGCACCCTCTCCAAATGCTTACTTTCTTAACTAACTCTGTGTTATCTACTTCTCATGTTGTTATGTTAGGTCAGGAATGCTAACATTTAGTTTTTGCTGCACCTACTTTTGGCACCTGCTTTGTCCTTGTGACACAGTTCAAGCCTTGTGTTTGTCTGATCTGTGGTAGTCTGATGAAATAAAAACAGAAATAAAAACAACTCAAAGAATGGCACCTAAAAGAAATACTTATTTATTTAAGGAATTTATATTCTGCTTTCTGCCAGAAATGAAATTCAAAGCAATTTGCAGTAAAACTAGACAAAACAAACACTTTTTTAAACCAAAAAACAAACAAAAAACAAAAAAAAAAAAAAAACCCAAACCCAATCCCAGACATAACAGATTTGAAAACACAATTTAAAATATACACACAAAAACAAATCCACTTTTACAGGTCCCACCTGGTGTACTCAAGGACATTTGTGAATAAAGTGCTGAAATAAAAAAAAAGTCTCCCTCCAGAATAACAAGGCCCATGAAAGCTTATTTGCCTGTAAAATTTGTTAACCTTTAAAACGCTAAAAGGCTTTGTTGTTTTTGATACCATAGATTAGCATGCCTATCCCCCTGGAAACTGATCTAATATGTGTTTGTACTGCTAGGTATCAGGAGATGTGAGAAAACATGGAATACATTCCGATATCCACATTATTATTAGATAAAGAGGGTTCCTGTTGGGGAGGGGGCTAGAATTTTTGAGAAAAGGGGGAACAAGACTATCTTTGCCCCCTTCCTTTTAATTTCATTTTTAGGAGTCAGAGAGTGATTCTGGTGTGAGACACTTACTAGAAATTTTAAAAGCTCTATCTAGCTGTCAGTCCAGATCCCCAACCCCTTTCCTACCACCATTTGTAATACAAAATTCTGGGACATTGAAAATGTTGAGTAGCAATCTGATGGAAGTCTGAAGAAACCCAGGAAGTCTGCAGATCCTGCAAATTACCTTCCAAGACATGGTACTGCCAACCATTATCCAGCAAAGGAGGTTATGAAATTTCACCCTGCCCTCTCTAAAGTTCTCAGTTTCTCCATTCTTCATTGTGGAAAAACATAACAATTTCCTCTCTGTTTTCCCACCCCGCAGGCTTCAGTTCTATGATTGTTCCCCTGGGATAAAGACCCATTAAATTGAAGGGCACAGAGGTCTGAATACATTTATGGGGGATTGCACTGACACTTTCTCAGGGTTCCTATTTTCCTTTTTTACTTTTTCTCTTCTTCTCTTCACTGAATTTGTCAGCAACAGCACAAGCCTTCCATTCCCCAGAGATGTGCACACTGCTGGAATTGCAGATGTCAATTAACTATGCAATAGCAAGCAAAAGTGTGCCAGAAAAGCTGGGTCCAACCTCATACATTTGTCTCTTTATTTAGGAAGAGGAAGAGCAATAGAGTTTCAGGCACTGTTCCACTTTTGCCTTCATGGATGACCTAGACTACATATATTTATATTCCCTGGATTCTCCAAACAAAACAGCAGCACAGCAGCTAATCATCATGAAGCATACCTAAAATATTTTTCTTTACTAGCTTTGATTTTTATTTCTTAGGAACTAATGATAGTGAAGGAGGCCCTCCAAAGGGCGTCAACAGAACCAGCGACAGACGCTGCCATAATAGTTTTTATTAGTAAATGAAACTAGAATGGTAACAAAAATACAAGGTTAATTATTACATTTGCAGGCTTGCAGCATCCTCCATCATAAGGGATGGGCAATTGACTTGAGCATCACATCAGCATGTTGCCTTGGTCATCAGTATGCAGCCTGTTCAGCAAGAATCATGCAGTGTCTCGCACTTAAGAATGTGCTACTGGTGTAGTCATCACAACATTTTTGTTAATGTTTCCATCCAGGATCAAGAGCCCTTCTTCCTAGTTGTCTTTTCTATTAAGGATTAGTTAGCCAACGTTGCAATGTTTTGTTTTGCTTTTTAAATCAAGGTGCCCAAAAAGATGAGGAAGGCATTTTAAAGAAGAACTTGTAATTGGAGTGGGTTTTGCTCCATATATAACATCCTCCAGGGTGCATTTGATCCAGTAATTTTATATGAGCTTCTTCATGTGCATACTCAGAAGGGGAGCTATATTTGGCTTGGTTATTAAGCCTCACACATGAGAAGCATTGCTGAAAACTCCCAGCTCATAAATGCCATGAAATTGCTATTCCCTCACAAGGAAGCAACAAAACCCAGCTTGCCAAAATGGATATAAAGGCCAACTTGCCTTCTACAAAGCCTTCACCTCTCTTTCTTTTGTAATTCCCTTTTCTTCCCCCAGCATGTGTCTTTTATAGTTTCTTTCATCTGCTTTCATCCCGCTCCACTAAGAAGCCATGCCTAATCACATCACGTCTGGATGTGGTCCAAGAAACTACAGCACCAGTTCAGAAGTTCTGTCCCATAGAAGATGCCAGTGCCATGGCAACCATATTTTTTTGCCCTCCTATAGACACAAGAATGTGTCACAGAGGGGCAGGTGGCTTTAGCAGCAAGAGCGCCAGCTCCTGTGGACCTTGGCCTGTCTTCAAGAGCAACTTCCCTGGAAATGGGCATCAGGGTAATGTTGGGGCCACATATAACTTTGGTGGCACTGGGTCTAGCCATGTCATCATGAATACCGGTGGAGGTTCTCCTGGAAAACCACGCATAACCGCTGTCACTTGCAATGAGTCTCTGCTGCAACCTCTTGACTTGGGAATAGACACCACAGCCTTAGCACTGAGGTGTCAAGCAAAAAATGAGCTCCAGAGCCTCAACAGCAAATTAGCATCTTTCATTGACAAGGTGAGTTGAGAGTGGAAAGGGAGAAAATGGGGTCATAGAGAAGCAACTGAGGTGAATGATGATTATCATGAAAAAGAGTTTGGAATGAGATCCTGATGTTAATTCTTAGGCCCATTGCAAAAGGCCAAGGGGTTTAATTAATCGGTCTAACCTGATTAATCTAGAATCAAGGAGTGTTGTTGGTTATATCCCTGCAAAGATGCATAATTTTAGGGTTTTGATGTTCTCCTTTGGTTATGTGGGAGATGGTTTGGGCCTTGTGTTAATATAAACTCTGATTCTGGGCTTGCAAAAGCAGAACTGCCATGGAGCTTTGTAGGCTCAATACCAGTAGATAGGCCTGGTCTGCAGGGCAAGGCAATGATTCTTTGCCCCCTTCCCACCCCTTTTTGTTTTGCATCTGGTTCATGGTTTGCATCTAAAGTCCATGAGATAACCTGTGGACCACAGGTTAAGAACCCCTACTATAAGAGCTAGAATAGCTTTGATCAACCCCTGTGGTGTCACTAGAGTTAGTGTCACCCAATGCGGTAATTCATGGTGTCCTCTTGTTGACCTCCTCCCATTCCACATGATACAGAATCCTTAGTAATGTTTGCTGCACTAATTTTGCTCATAAATCATAATTTCCAAATATCACTTAATGTAATGGTAATAGTTATGACTATGGACTTTTTCATACAGGCAAAAGAGACAGGAGTATAGCACAATGCTCCGTCAGCATCACTCGATTTGATGAAGATTTTCAGATTACAGTACATTACATGATGTTGTGATAATCACGCCATTATCTCATGAACAAAGAGGAGTTTTCCAGATGCTTTTCATCCACAGGACTTTTCCATGAATGAAAAGTGGTTGGAAAACTCCTATTTGTTCATGGGATAATGGCAGGATTATCATGATATCATGCAATGTCATCTGAAAATCTTCACCAAATTGTGAGACATTGACAGAAGCATCACCTTATGCTCCCTTCTCTTTTGCCTGTAAGCAATTAGCAAAATTAAAATTATACCTTTAAATTAAAATATCATACATATAGCCTAAATGTATTTGCACATACATGGTTTCATACAGTTAACGTGAAAATGTGGTAAAAGTTGATGTTTTCAAATAAAATTTAAAAATAACATTTTTTTAAAAAAATTAAAATTTCCCCACCTGATCACCAACCTCATCACAGCTAGAAAGAGCTGGTATGACTGGTGTCATACATGTGGTGAGATCTCGTTTTAAAAGTCACCACAGTATCATGGGATGAAGCCAACGGGGAAACCTCTCTCATTGCCTCTAAGTTGCTTCTTGTTCATCCCTTTGATAACCGGAACCTGCCCCCACATGATAGGTGGTTTCTAAAAAGGATAGCCACAAACATTTCCCCCCTGGTTTTGGGATTCAGGTCCAATTGCTGGAGCAGCGCAATATGATGCTGAAGACGAAATGGGACTTTGTGCAAGAAAAGAAACGTCACAAGAGTGACATGGGGCCCCTCTTTGATGAACATGTCAGCAAACTCAAGAAAGAGCTAGAGTGTGTGGAGCAAGAGAGGAAAGAGCTGCAGACTGAGCATGACACTTTGGAGCAAACTCTGGAGAACAACAAAAGCAGGTGAACCTAACTATATACTTACAATTTTAAACAGTATATAGGTTGGTGTAATGATAAGATGAGAGCCAGTGTGGTATAGTGGTTTAAGTGTTGGGCTATTACTCTGGAGATCAGGGTTTGATTCCCTGCTCAGCCATGAAAACCCACTGGGGGACCTTGGGTGAGTCATGTACTCTCAGCCCCAGAAAGCTCTGTGACAGGTTCATCTTAGGGTTGTCATAAGTTGTAAAGAACTTGAAGGCACACAACAACAACAACAAAATGCATTTCTTCTATTTATGCCAATCCGCATAAATACATTACTGATTTCTGCACATTAGGAAAAAAAGCCACTCCCTCATGTCAGACAGTCTGAGAAGCACTGGTATATAGTATGGTCATGTTTTAGAAAGTGCAAAGCATGCAGTGCCCAGGCTGTCGTTTTTGATGTCCTTCAATGCTGCTTTGTTTTGCATTGATCCAAGAATTTTTTCTCTAACTGGGTTAGGTATGAGGAAGAATTGAACAGACGGGCAACTGCTGAGAATGAGTTTGTCTTACTTAAAAAGGTAAGTACAGCAATATTTTTGTTGGCACTTGCTCCTTTTATCTTGGCAGTTATATCATCATTTTTATCATTATGCAGTCAACCAGAGTTGGGCACTTTCTCCCCGCGGTAGATTGTGACATTTTATGTGCACTTCTCCATGTGTCCAGGTTGTGGGCCTCTTTACTCAACTGTTTGAAGGTGGAGGATAGTATTCCCTCTTCCCCCGCATCCACAACATCTTCCCATTTGCCAAAGAACTGGCAAATGTAATATTGGAGCCATTGGCGATAATCTTTGAGAACTCCTGGAGAACAGGAGAAGTCCCAGCAGACTGGAGGAGGGCAAACATTGTCTCCATCTTCAAAAAGGGAAAAAAAGAGGATCCTAACAATTATCATCCAGTTTGACATCAATACCAGGAAAGATTCTGGAGAAGATCATTAAACAGAGAGTCTGTGAACATTTAGAAGGCAATGCCATAATCACAAAAAGTCAACATGGGTTTCAGAGAAACAGGTCATGCCAGACAAATCTGATCTCTTTTTTTCTTTGATAAAATTACGAGTTTGGTAGATGAAGGGAATGCTATGGATATGGTATATCTTGATAACAGTAAGGTCTTTGACAAGGTTCCCCATGACATTCTTGCAAACAAGCTTGTAAAATGTGGGCTAGACAAGGTAACTGTTACATGGATTTGTAATTGGTTGAGTGGCCGAACTCAAAGGGTGCTCAACAATGGCTCCTTTTCATCCTGGAGAGAAGTGACCAGTGGGGTCCCACAGGGTTCTGTCCTGGGCCCAGTGCTATTCAACGTCTTTATTAATGATTTGGATGACAGAATTGGGGGCATACTTAGCAAATTTGCAGATGACACCAAATTAGGAGGAATAGCCAATACTCCAGAAGACAGGATCAAAATGAAAAAATGACCTGAATAGACTAGAAAACTGGGCCAACACTAACAAAATGAAATTCAATGTGGAGAAATGTAAGGTACTGCACTGAGGGTGCAAAAATGAAATGCACAAATATCGGATGGGGGACACCTGGCTGAATGAAGCTATGTGTGAAAGGGATCTAGGAGTCCAAGTAGACCATAAGTTGAACATGAGTCAGCAGTGCGATGTGGTAGCTAAAAAGACCAATGCTATTTTAGGCTACATCAATAGAAGTATAGCGTCTAGATCAAGGAAAGTAATAGTGCCACTCTATTCTGCTTTGGTCAGGCCCCACCTGGAATACTGTGTTCAGTTCTGGGCACCACAATTCAAAAAGGATGTGGAGAAACTGGAGCATGTCCAAAGGAGGGCAACTAAGATGGTGGAGAGTCTGGAAACCATGCCCTATGAGGAACGCCTTAGGGAGCTGGGGATGTTTAGCCTGAAGAAGAAAAGGTTAAGAGGTGATATGATAGCCCTGTTTAAATATTTGAAGGGATGTCATATTGAGGAGGGAGCAAGCTTGTTTTCTGCTGCTCCAGAGACTAGGACGCGGAACAATGGATGCAAGCTGCAGGAAAAGAGATTCCACCTCAACATTAGGAGGAACTTCCTGACAGTAAGGGCTATTTGACAGTGGAACACACTCCCTTGGAGTGTAGTAAAGTCTCCTTCCTTGGAGGTCTTTAAGCAGAGGCTGGATGGCCATCTGTCGGGGATGCTTTGTTTGGGAGTTCCTGCACGGCAGGGGGTTGGAATGGATGGCCCTTGTGGTCTCTTCCAACTCTATGATTCTATGATTTTCCCTTGAGCACAAGTAGATTTTTCCATTCCCTTATCCTCGTTCCAAGACTTCATAGCTTTACTGCCACCTGGGTTCCTACTGAGAAATTGGTTCATCTCTTGTAGCTTTCTTGGAATTGTTTTGATGTTTTCCAGCAATAAAACAGATGTAAGGAAATCTTGTACCCCATTTACACAGGAGCAAGTCAACTCATCTGGACTTCCTTGTGAGTAGGGTCACTTTACAAGGATATTATGCTAGAAGAGCATCTCAGAGGCTATAGAACTGGGAGGACACATCTTCTGCTCTGTGGGGAAGGGGTCTTGAAAGCCCACTCTAAGGTTGCAGAAATAATCCAGGTTGACACCACTTTAACTGCTATGGCTCAGTGCTATGGAATCCTGAGACGGTAGTTTGTTGTTGTTTTTGGGGCAAAGGGTTTGAAAAGAGACTAATGAAACAAAAGTACTTACAAAAGCTTTATATAATGCTTAAAAAGGGTAAGGAACAACACATATAATTAAATCATACAAAACCCATATATATAAGACAAAGCATAACAGTAATATCAAACATAACAAGTAACAAATAATATAAACTACATAATATAACACAAGTATAATGGAACAGAAAATGAGGCTAAGAATAGAGTGAGCAAAAGGAGAGAGAGAGAGCTCACTACAGGGCTAGCCTTACTAAGGCTCAATACTTAATTAGAGCTATGCACACAGGTGAAAATCATCTGCTCTCTCAGGAACCCTGTATTAACCCTATAGTGAGTCAGTTGTAGAGCTTGCCACTATTCCAACAGTTGTTGCACCAGAGCTCTCTGACAGAGAAGGCTAAATGTCTCACCAAACTACAGTTCACAGAATTCCATAGCATTGAGCTTTGGCAGATATAGTGGTGTCAACCTGGATTATTATTGCACTGAAGCAGTTCAAGTAACCATGAAATCATCTGCTGCTGTAGTTAGGCTGTGATTCTTGCTCCAGTGGCAGAGAAGAAGACTGAGGAGGAAATGTGGGGGAGCTGGACCAGGAGAAGCAGTGAATCTTCATGATGTAATGGCCTATCGTTCCCCCAACACCAGTGTGAGCTGGTGGTTTTCCAATCAGTGGGGCAGTGAATTGTCTCTGAGTTTAGTTTGAACAATAAAAGAGCTATATTGTGCTGAGCTGTCTGGAAGGTGGATGCAGTAGCTAAAATAGCTCCAGACCACAACTCATCAGCTGATGGATGCAGAAGAGTTTCCAGGGGGGAAAAAACAATTATAGCCAATGAGTAGAAATATGGTGCCAATCCCTAGCACATAGGGGAACAATAATTGTCAGTTGCCCAGACCAGAAAATTCAGGAAGCACATCTCTAGATTAAATCTGGTGATGAATGTCGAGGGATATATAAGGAATTGTATCTCTCCAAGGAACTTTATTAATTTTATAGAAATGTGTTTGGCTTTTTTTATACTTGTCTGAAATTGTGCTCATAAGAAGCACCTTCACACACACAAAGGCACTATAAATTTTACTTCACATAAAAATTCTGTGGTACTTAACAATTCACATTTACAAATGTGAGTATCCCTGAGTTTTGATTATCCTATCTTCATTCTCTTCCTCTCCTTAATTCATATTGGGTTTTATTCTAGATTTTGTGTTTTCTTTCCACATTGAAATTCACACATTTTAATGTATTTCCTTAAATGTGTGCATTTACTTGCTCTCTCTCCATCCCCTATTTATATTCTTGGCACCCAGCCCCACATTTGTCTCTCTGATTTCCTGCCTTTTCTACAGCAAATACCACAGCAAAGAGATCCAATGTAGTATAACTCTTTGGTTTCTTTCTCTTGCAGGATTTGGACTGTGCCTTTGCACAAAAGGCAGAACTGGATGCCAAGATTGAAAAGCTGAACAAACATATCAGCTTCTTGAAACACATATATGAACAGGTGATTCTCTGCCCTTTTTCTCCCCCCCCCCCCACCATATATATTGCTATATGTACTTTCCATAATGTGAAGAATTCTTGTTTTTATTGGGAAATCGCAGCTTAAAATTTGGTGTAGGATGAAAAATGAAGGCTATTTGAATTTCAGTTCATGTAGTGGCATGACAAGTATAAATTAGAAAGTATACAAATGTGAACAAAAACAATTTCTCCCTCTTCCTTATTCTTGATGAAGAATGTGGGTTAAAGACAATGCCCAAAATTCAATTTGTGCTCTCCCTGTACATAGTGGTCCATTACACTAGTGGACACACCTTTAACAATGTGATCAACTAGGGATGCATCCACACTGTAGAAATAATGCAGTTAGACACCATTTTAACTGCCTTGGCTCCATCCTATAGAATGCTGGAATTTGTAGTTTGGTGAGGTAACAGGACTCTGGCAGAGAAAGCTAAAAACCTTGCAAAACTACAAATTCCAGGATTCCATAGGATGACACTGCACCACTGAAAGTGGTATCAAACTGCATTATTTCAACAGTATAGATCCTCCCAAAGTCAGCAGTAATGGGAAGAGAAGGCTACCAGCTCCAAGCAACCTATTTCTCCAGTGTTTGACTTTGAGTTGAAAATGTGTGATTTAGAGCAATGCTACTTTGTGACAACTGGCTTGAAAATGACAGATGAGCCACTCTGTGTCACTGCAGGAAATCTCTGAGCTGCAGAACTGCATTTCTGAGACATGCATCATGGTGCAAGTGGACAACAGGAGAGTCTTAGATATGAACCGTACCCTTGAGGAGTGCCGGAGTCAGTATGAACGCATTGCTTCCCGAAGCCGAGCTGAGGCTGAAGCTTGGTTCCAGCATCAGGTAAGCAAGTGGGGGAAGCATCCCTGAGCCTTACCCATCCAGAGATATGCTGGAACTATGGCCCATCTCACTTCTAAATGAGGAATTTTGTGTCTCATGGCAGTATCAAGAGCTCAGGACTACAGCAGCAAGGAACAATGATAACCTGAACAATGTTAAGCAAGAAATCCAGGCTCTGACCCGCACTGCTCACCAGTTGGAATCGCAAATTGCAAATATCAAAGCTGAGGTGAGTTGAAGGGATGTCCCATGAAATCACCAGGTGCAAGGCCAGCAATTCCGAATATCAAGTACAGTGGGACCTTGGTATCTGCTGTAGCTTGGTTCCATGATCCTCCATGGATACCATAATCTGTGGATGGTCAAGTCCCATTATACACAGTGATATACTAAAATGGTGTCCTTTATGACATAATGAAAGTTTGATTTTTGGAATATTTTTTTTTAAAAAAATCAAGCCCTGAATGGTTCAATATGTGAATGCAGATTCAGTAGATATGGAGAACTGACTGTATCAGTAGAAGAGAAGGTCTTAGAAACTCCATCACCATATTTGAAAACTATAGAAGGGCGGATTCATAGGAATGCCACATACTTTCCTTATTGTGGCCATTCCAGTGCATTCTCATAATATATGGTTCCAGGAATTCGAGGACTGTGGCCTATGAATGCCACTCTCCCTCTGATCTTGCATAATTCAGAGTAGTAGCACTGAGAAAGCTGGGAGTGAGTGGCAAAGTCTTTCTCCTGGTTTTTTTTTTTCTCATCAAAATTCTAGTCTTCCTCAGTATTTCTATGTACATGCTTCACTAGAGACAAAAATCTGTGTATATTCTCCTCAAGAAAGCAACAGCAGTTTGTGAGGGGCAGGTTGGATCAGGATATGAAAGGCTGACACTGACCACAGGAACACTGCTCTGATCCACTCAGCAGCCCCATAAAGCTGTTTTTAAGGGGATGTGGTGGTGCTGAGATTTGAGATTTGATCACCTATTTTGCTTCCCTTTCCCTGAAAGGATGAAACAAATCATCAAAAAAGAGGGCAAAAGAGAGCACTGAAGTGGCTTTAGATAGGATGGGCATAACTGCTCTACCTGTTCTATGAAACACAATGAGTAAAGGTTGAGTCTCCCTTATCCAAAATGCTTGGGACTGAAGTGTTTCAGATTTTGAAATATTTGGATATACATAATGAGCTATCTTGGAGATGATGCCAAATCTAAACACAAAATTCATTTATATTTCATATGTACCTTTACATATAGGAAACCTATGTTTCGTGTACTCTTTATGCACATAATCTGAAAGTATTTTTAATGTTTTAAATAATTTTAAATAATTTGGTGCATGAAACAAAGTTTGTGTACATTGAACAATACAAGAGCAAGTCTGTCTCTACCTCAGCCAATTTTAGATTTTGGAGCATTTTGGATTTTGGGATTACCAATGCTCAACCTGTATTGTTTTCCAAGCAGGGTGGTACATGTGGAGTTGAGCAGCTGATGAACTGATCTCAGATAGAAAGGTCATAATCTTTCAAGGAGATGTTCTGGGTCAAGGACTCTCTCAGGAACAAAGATAAAACAAAACAAACAAACAGCTTCATTTATATACCACTTCATACCCTTAAGGAATGTCTAAGCAGTTTACAATTGTAAGCTATTTGCCCCCCAACAATCTGGGTACTCATTTTAGCGACCTCGGAAGGATGCAAGCCTGAGTCGAGCTTCAGCCCTTATGCTGGTCTTGAACTCGCCACCTTATGGTTTTGAGTGAGTGGCTGCAGTACAGGCATTTAACCACTGCGCCACCACGCATGCTTTGTGTGTATGTAGGTTGGTTCCTTATGCACTGCCAAACGTACAGCAAAGGAGTACACAGATTCATATAGAATTGTGCATATGCTAGTTTAGATGTGTAGGTAAGCATTTGGAAGCAACCACCGTAAACTATATAGAAACCTAGTATACCTCACTATGGTGGAAAAGGCTATGACCTGGTGCCACCTATGCCTGGCTCCTTAGTCTGCTGTACGTGTGGTCTCTTAGGATGTATGAGCAACTTGAATTGCTCTCCTTGCTCTCTCTTCTCATTTTTTTAAACACTTTATATTAGACATGGACTGGGCAGTGCTTCAAAAAGAGGTATCCTTAAAATAGAAGATTGTCCTCTATAATGTCTGTGTTGACCCAGAATATTTTCATCTCTATCATAGAGAAATAAATGTAACCCACCCCACCCCCATCAAGATATACCCAAAACCAGCCAAGGTTTTTTGCAGGTGAGAGAGGGCATTCCTCAAATGCCCCTTCTCCTAACTGGCAGTAAGAATTCAACAAAAGCAAATTAAATGATGTAATAGTTGCTTCCCTTTCAGGACACCCCAGATATGGTGTTTGAGGTGGCTGCTGCATTTTGCCCAATGGTATGACCAACCCTGTAGAAAGAAGATGTGGTTCCCTTTCATCTTCATGACATGAAATTTGGCCCAGATTCTATTTATTTATTTATTAAAAATAGCCAGCTGAACTGGTACAAGGGGGAAAAAAATACTTGGGAATGGCTTTTCAGTATTCCTACCAGCATCCATGAGGACATGTCCTGTATGCTCTGTATCCATAGTGTTGCAAGTTGGAAGAGGAGGTGGCTGGAACTAAAGAACGTGGAGAGAAGGCAGTGAAAGAAGCCACGTCCAAGCTGAGTGGTCTGGAGGAGGCCCTGATCAAGACAAAGCAGGACATGGCATGCCAACTACGGGAATATCAGAGCCTGATGAATGTCAAGATAGCTCTAAAGATTGAGATTGCTGCTTATAGGTAAGGATAACTGAGAATTTTTGTTAGCCTGCTTTTGATGAGAAATTAGGATTTAACTAACATTTACAACCTTCTTATTCACAATGAGAGGAAATAGACTGTAAAATTTAGAACATAGGAGAAACTGAAAGAAAGATATTTGTCCACCCAGATCAAGGGCTTTGGTGTGTGTGTGTGTGTGTGTGTGTGTGTGTATGCCTTCAAGTCTCTTGTCAACTTATGAAGACTCCATGAATTTCATAGGGTTTTCACAGGCAATGAATACTCAGAGACGGTTTTGCCAGTTTCTTCCACTGAAGGTTAGCTGACAATACCTGGTATTCTTTGATAGTCTCCCATCTAATGCCCCTCCCTAAGATTTCATAGGATGGCACCATGGTGGTTAAAGTGGAATCACCATGGTGCCATCCTACATTAATTGTGTAGTGTGAAAGAACCCAAAGTGACCCATTAATGGTGTCATAGGGAAAGATGTGTGGCTAGCTGCAAAATGTTAGATACAGGAGTAGGACTGCACAAGGGATGGATTCATCTGTAGGGAACAAAACTCCCCACCCAACAACTAAGACTTCAGGGTTTGAGTTTCTGGGTATTCAACTCGTTTAATGCTGTTTAAGGTTGCCATCTCTCAGTTCTGAGACAGTCATTGTTTTTCATGGCTACTTAATAGGCAGGTACAACATGTTCCTCTCTATGCTGGAAATATCTGTGCCTACTGAGTTTGGCCAATGCAGATTTGGAAGAATGTTGTTTCAGATCTTTATCACAAGGATTTTCCAAAGCCAGGATTTTTTTTTTTCATATTTATGATGGGGGAGGGGGAATCAACATTTTTTAAAAAGCTGGTTGCAGGAGAAAGCAAAACTGACATTTCCCCCCCTATTCCTACTTACAGGAAACTAATGGAAGGAGAGGAATGCTGGTAAGTATAATTTTAGGCCTCCTAAGAGATTAATTTGAAAACGGCTGTTCACAATTTTGGGGATACTATTCAGCACCCTTGGATAGTTCTTTTAAAATTAAGAGGAACACTTAGAACAGATCCATAGCCCTGCTGATATGGAAACCCTCAACCACCATTGGTTAAAAGTGAGGTGAATTGTTTCAAGAAAATTTAACATGCAAGAGGTTTCCTGAATGCTTGCCTTTTCACATGTCTGAAGACAGACAGCTGAACACTGAAACAATGCCTTTATAGAAATAAAGGATTTAGTATCATTGTTTGAAGGCTATTCTCTCCTACCAAATGTTGGATTTCGCCCAAATCCAGCCTTTAAAATTGGTGATAATATTTAAAATAGCTTATCTTCAGTGGCTTTCTCATGAAAAATCCAGAATTCAAATTTAGAATTGAGAAGATGCATTTTAAGTACATGTTTCACCTGTAGTTTAAACTTTAGGGCTTCAAAATCTTGCCTTTTCTTCTATTTTCTGAGCTTGTCACAATTTCAAATTCTAGAGTGCAGCACCAATGTTTTTAAAAGCCCTTGAAGACTGCAGTCCTATCCCTATACCTATTGGGAGCAAATCTTACTGATCTTAATGGAACCTACTGCTAAGCAGATATTATTTAGCTTGAGCTGTTTGCATGTGAGATGTTTGTATGTGAGATGTTCACATGTGCATACACATCTCTTAAGTACCATCAAGCAATGATTTCCACATGCAGAACAGTAATCACTGGTAGATCATCATCCATAGGACTTCTGTATAGACCAGCATCAAGCACGGTGGGAGCCACTGGGGTAATCCCTTTTTTTTATTCCCCGCTTTCTACATTTCCTCTTTTCCCATTAATGGGAAGCAGTGGCACTTCAGTCAGGGCTTTGGAGCAAAGTGAATACCTTAGCTTTCCCCATTGTTCAAGGTTTAAAAAACAGAGGGGGGAAATACGTGTTATACCAGGTAGGCTAACCTAGGAGGTGCCAGATGATGCCATGACAATAGGAAAGGAGGCAAAGAGTATGTTGCTCAAGCTTCCTCAAACCTTGTTCTTGTTGTGTCAAGCCACTTCCAACTTATGGTGACCTCAAGGCAAACCTATTACCAGGATTTCTAGAGCTAAGAATGTGCGACTTTCCCAAGGTGGGTTTCCATGGCCAAGCAAGGAATCACACTCTGATCTTCAAAACTGTAGTCCAGTGCGCAAACCACTACACCACAGTGGCTAATGAACATAAGCACACTGCTTTTCGGTAGAGATGCTTCATTCATTGGACTGAGGGTTGTCCAATTTTAGGTTATTAGGAAAGAACATCCCATGTATGAATGTGCCGTAAGAGATAATCTGAAACAACCATTAATATAACTAGAGATCTTCTTTCATTTTTTCCATCTCCCACTAGGCTGAATAAAGGAGATCGTGCTGTGAACTTACGTAAGTTGCTTATGGACTGAAATACTATCCAACAAGTACTGTGCAGAACATAATGAGTGCACATTCTGATGGTGGTTATGATGATGGATCTTCTCCCAATACACTTCCAGATTTCCCCACAAACCACACATATTTACAGCTCCACCTCAAATATCATTCATAAGTCCATCATATTTAATTGCAAGGGCATGATTGCCTGGTGCCTTCTAGATGTTTTGGACCAAAGAGCCCTTCAGCCCCAGTCAGCATAGGATATGGTCTGAGGTTATGCGAGCTGTACTCCAAAATGTCTGGGAAAATATCTGGAGGACACCAGGTTTCCTACCTATGATTGATCTTAAACCAAGTGCTTCCTGCATGGCAGAGAGTTGGACTGGATGTCCCTCATGGTCTCTTCCTACTCTTTGGAATTATGTTTAAATCAGTCAGGCAGGAATCTTTTTTAAAAACTCAAGTACTTTCAAGTTGTAGGCTTAGAGAGTACTTACCCCATGCTTTCACAAGTGACAGAATGCACCATCTAAAATGGTGCCTAGTGGGATGTATCAGTGTAACACCTGAAGCTTCAGTAGTATTCCTATTTCCTTCAAAGATACTGTGGGGTTTTAAAATTCTCATGCAAAAAAATGATGCAGATTTAAATGCTGTGTCAATCAACTAATCAGTTAAAAAATTCAAATGGCTTATTTGATTTAAATGAAATTTTTCAAATGGGCTACAGCTCTGAGTTCCATCCATCCATACAACAAAAGTAGTAGTAAGCATGGGAGAAGAACAAACTGGTCAACTGCTTGCTAGTTTAGGAATATAAGGATTGCCTTGCTAGATCACATCCAATCTTTATCTGGTTCAGCATTTTACCTCCAATGTGAATCATAATTAGGCCTTAGAGGAAATAAGCATCTTCGACTGATTATACCCAACACTTGTAATTGTGGTATACTGCCTCCAAATATGGAGATTTTTAATTTTTTTTACATCTTTATCGCTATGAGTTTTAAAAACTATTATGTGTCATTGGGGTCCTACTAACACTGACTATGGCAGTTCTATGCTTATCTATTACTGTTATGACTTTTTCTTATAACTACCCTGTTTCCCCGAAAATAAGACATCCTCTGAAAATAAGACCTAGTAGAGGTTTTGCTGAATTGCTAAAAATAAGGCCTTCCCTGAAAGTAAGACCTAGCAAAGTTTTTGTATATACATATATATACAGTATATAATAAATGCTCTCTTTTTTGTCCAACAATAAATGTGAATTTCTTCTTCATAGAAAAAGAAGACATCCCCTGAAAATAAGACCTAGTGCATCTTTGGGAGCAAAAATTAATATAAGACACTGACTTATTTTCGGGAAACACGGTAATAGTTATGTGTAATTGGTGGCTTTCAACATGGAGGTTCCATGCTTATTTGTTAATTATGATTTACATACCTCAACAGGTCCTTTGCCTACATAAATTTGCTTACTTAGCTCAGTAGTCTATCACCAAACTGAACAGTTAGGGTGTTTCAATACGGGTGGGTCTTTTATTCTAGCAGGAAGCCAATTCTAGATTCTCTAGAAAATGAACATGTATGGCAAACTTTTTTCCTCAGGTGTCCAAAGAAGTGAGGGAGCAGTTGTCCATAATGGCAATCTCCATCTTGGATCAGGACACATTTCTCCATGTGGAACCAACCAGAGTAAGGAAGATGTTTCTGGCAGTGTTAGTGCCACCCATGACAGCAGTCCAACCCCAGAAAGTGTTCCCTCAGAT
Organism: Urosaurus nigricauda; assembly: GCA_034509955.1. Taxonomy (NCBI): domain Eukaryota; kingdom Metazoa; phylum Chordata; class Lepidosauria; order Squamata; family Phrynosomatidae; genus Urosaurus; species Urosaurus nigricauda. The sequence goes on from JAOEGL010000002.1 coordinate 164,268,769, forward strand.
TGTGAAGATGCCTGAAGTTTTTCTGGTTCCTCAACACATGTCTCTCATTAGAGCTTCAAGTTGTGAAATTATTAAACACCACACTATATTTTGTGTCCCCTGCATACTTAATTTGTGCCACTGTATGGAAAATAAAGGAGCCTCTGTGGCAGAACAAAATACAAATACTTCTGAGCCTGCTACTAGAAATGTCCTTCAAGTTGTTGCCAAGCAAGGGATTGTTAATGCCTTTTGGAATGAGAAAGAAAATGAGATTGGAGAAAGAGAAATATCTGGTCCTCAAATAAAAAATATCTGCTTTCTGGTTGAAGTAACCTCCTGATTGACAGTGCCAATGTAATTTTCTGAGGGACAGTATGCAAAGTATAGCACCTTTTAGACAAAGTCCGTTCTGGACACACACACACCCCAGGCATAAGGGGAAACTGCATATGTTCATGCCCCATTGAAAACAATGGGGTGCATGCACATAGGGCAGCACACATATCACAGGCGTGCACACCATTCAATTGTATCACGGCTTCAGTGTAAGCTGAAAGCCGCATACGGGAAGCCTGCGTACAGCATGGGCTGACTGTATTTCCAGAACTCTCACCAAACATTATTTGTGATTGGAAAGAAGATATGATTACAGGAGCCTTTTCGGTGCTTGCCAACTCTTGTGAGAACATGACTAGCAACAACAAACAAACAAACACTGCAATTCAAATCCTCCCTAAATGCTTAAGCCTAAATGTGCACACAGACAGGCTATGGTTTCTTCATACAAAGGGAAAGGCACACTGCCAATTCTGTGTATTTTTATGATCAGAGATATTTTATATATTAAAAAGCTGGGAAAAATTGGAAATAAAACAAATGGGATCTGCAATAAAATGTTGCAGTGTAGAATGCTTCTGTTCAGGAAGCCAGCCAGCCAGCCAACCAACCAACTGTCTCAGGATATTCCACTGCATTATCCTCCACCATCCCTCAATTTCCCATCTCTCTTAATAGTCAATAAGTCCCTGTTCTGCTTCTCTTCATATAACTCTTTCCTTTTAACAAATTATTCAGTCAGCACTGTATGCACCATGAATATGTTCAGGACTTACTGAGCTGTTTGGGATCCATTCTTGTAACACTGCTCCCCTTTCCCTAAATATTTGTTATACTTTTGCAATGTCATTTTCCTCTTAAAAATGGAGTGTGCCATTTTGGCTATGTAGAGATCACCAATCAGCAGTTAGGTCAGTTATTAGCATCTGTTTGGACTAGAAGTCTGGAGACCAGGGTTTGAATCCCTATTCAGCGATGAAAACCCATTGATTGACCTTAAGCAAGTCACGTTCTCAGCCTCAGAGGGAGGCAAAGGCAAAACACACTCTAAAGAAAATCTTCCCAGGAAAACCCCATGATAGGGTTGCCTTAGGGAGGCTGTAAGCTGGAAATGATAACATACATACATACATACAACAAAGTCACATTAGATCCCAAGAGAAATTATATATAACAGTAGCAGCAGTAGCCATGCATCTTTTCACAAAGGTAAGATTTCATCCCATTGGAAGCTATATGCTGTACAGATTTATTAGACAATACAGACCCAAAGAGAAATGCAAACCACAGGAACAGTGGTAGGACTTTATCCATGTGAGATCCTCATTTCTGCTCAAAACAATGAGGAAGGAATAAAATGGCTAATCAGAGCTGTTAGCAGACCAAATGGTGCACATATTGGGAAAAGACAGATTTTCCACATGGATATGTACCCCAGGAATATGTATGGAATGATTTCAGGATATTACTTGCCATGTGTGAATCAACAGGCCAAGCAGTCCACATTCAACCAAATCTTCTCTTAGGGAAAAATCAGTGGAATTGAATTCTACCTTTTTGGGGTATGACAGGGGTTTCTCATTGGATTAGCAGAGGCCTGTAAGCTTAGCTGAAAAACAGCTCATGTGCCCCACTGCAGATCTTCCTTTGTGAGGGTCCAGGGTCACATTCTCAGTTAGGATCAACAGGGAGAAAGGCCCTGGCTGTGAGGATCTGGAGTGTAAAAGCAATGCCTGATCTATATATGTGCACCACATACAACTGAACAAAATCCATTCTTATTTTCTAACCAGCTGTGCATGACTGGCTAGAGAAAGAAATAGACAAAGAAGCCTCCTAAACGCACATTTTGGAACACTGTGGTTTTCCCAGCTGAAGCGTAAAGTTCACCTTTCAGAATGAGCTGCCTTTTTTTTTCTTTTTCAATATTTTGTTCTAAAGGAAGTGGAAGTGGACACAAACTTGACGTTAGAGCTTTTTGTGCTTCCAGCGCTGTATCCTCCAACAGACAGACAAGGGCCCCCTAGCTCAGAGCCACTGGTTGCGGAGATGTTTCTCCCAATGCCGGGGCTACACATGCCACCTCCGCCACTGCTCACAATTCCTCCACCTCTGACAAAGCTCCTGCTACTAGAAGCATATCCTCCTCCAATACAAGGGTCGGGATCACACACCAGTCCACCTTGGGTCCGACAGACAGCTAAAGCAAGAAGAAAACAAGACAGGATTATCCATTTCTAAAGCTGAAACACCTGTGTGGGATTGACTACAAAGGTGGGGTAGGATGGGGTGGGGTGGAGAACTAGTCTCAAAAAGACTACTTACAGATGTTTACTGGACAGGAATCAGCACACAGCCTGTTCAAAGAAAATGGAGAAGTCTCACACATCTATTTTACCATGCATATTGCATTTCTTTTGGAAGAGATGCCCCATCTGGCTCACCAAGTGGGGATAGCCTCTCTGTTCTAGCTTTTCCAAGTGATTCTTGGCCAAATTGCTTTTGGAGAGATGCAAAGGCTTTGGGAATAAGTTACAGAAGACTTGGTGGCTCCAGCAAAGGGTGCTGAAGCCACATGCCGAAAATCCCCTCTCTCTCTTTTACCCTATAACAGGGATGGAGGAATAATAATATAATAATAAATATTTATTTATAACCTGCTCCTCTGAGTGAGCAATTGGGGCAGGGTACATCATTTAAAAACAAGTACAATTAAAATGTTACATCTCAATCCCTCCTCCCACCCATCAGTTTGGTTTGGTTTTACAACTTGTAAGCTTTCTGAAGTCCATATTCATTAATTCCCATGTCTGCATTGTTAATTTTGGGTAAAGAAAAAGCCAACTAAAAATTTCCTAGGATCATGGAATAATAGGTTTGGAAGGGACCACAGGGCTCCTCTAGTCCAAATCCTGCCATGCCACACAACATCAAAGCACTCTCGAGTGACAGTCATCCAAAATCTGTTTAAAGGAGAAGATTCCACAATCTCCAAAGAAGAAGATTCCACCATCTGAGGCAATCTATTCCACTGTGGAACAGCTCTTGCTAACAAGAAGTTCTTTCTAATGTTTAGGCAACATCTCCTTTCTTGCAATATGAATCCAGTGGTTCATGTTCTAGTCTCCAGAGCAGCTGAAAACAAGCTTACTCCATCATCAACATGGCATCCCTTTAGATGTTTAAAAATGTTCATCATATTACCTCTCAAGTTGTTTCTTCTCCAAGCTAAACATTCCCAGTTCCCTAAGCCACTTCTCACAGAACATGGCTTCTTGACCTCTTATTATCTTGGTCACTTTTCTAAACATGTTTCAGCTTGTCAACCTCCTTTTTGAACTGTAGTGTCCAGAATGGATACAGTATTCCAGATGAGGTCTCACCAAAGCTTGAATAGAATGGCACTATTATATCCCTTGATCTGTATGCAAAGGGATCTTGCAGTACCTTTGAGATTAGCTGAAACAAAGAACAAGTTATGCAGCCCCCAATCATGCTGCCAGCTTCTTTCTTTCAGTTAGTTAGTTTCAAAGGTGCTACAAGAACCCTTTGCATACTGGTTTTCCATACTAATATGGCTATGGAGATTATCACATGAGGCTAAAAAGTGGAATTAAAGCAGAATATATGTGTCTATGGCCAAACCTTATCTGATGACACCATGGCTGAGCTATAGCTGGTCTGTCCTCCATCTGTGACTATCATATATCTTTTCACTGACAAGCTTTCCTTGTCGATTGCTGCAATAATGCTGCTGTTGCATTATATTTATATGTAATAATGTCTGGGCTGAAGTCCCAGCATTGGGCATCCATGTGGTGTCAGTTTACTTCTCTTCCTCACTCTCCTCACTATTCACAAGCAGCTAGTATTCTTTTATTGAAAAATCTTTTCTCCTCCTCCCACCTAAATCACATTGCCTTAATATCTAAATAGTTTTTAAAAGAGAGAGAATAATAAAAGTAAAAAACAACAACAACTAAACATACAGAAATATGTGCTGGTAAAGCAATAGGGCAGAGAGGCAGGTTTAGGGAGAATGCTGGGAAAGAGAATGCCAGACTAGTGGTTGCAGACATGTGTGATGGAAATTGCTCCCTAGCCAGTATGTATGTATTTCCTTTCATTAATGTGACTCATGACGAGAACATGGCTTGTGTGACAATTTACTATGTCCTTGAATCCCTTGATCTGGACACTGGTTGATACAGCCCAGAATTTGAAAGCCACATCACATTGTTGACTCAGTTTAAGCTGGTACTCTACTAAGACCTCTACATCTAAATCATATGTACTATTAGCAAAAATGCATACCAAAATATGTACGTTTTTGTACACATTTCTTTTAAAGTATCACATTTGTATGCACAATTTCCTCTATTATACACACTTTATATACATTTTTTCACTACAAAATTCAGAGAAGTGTGCAATGAGGAAAAAAATTGTGTTCTGGTTCATCTATTAGTTCATGGTGTGTGAATTAGCTTGGCATATATTAAAATGCAAACCTAATAAGCATCTGTACAGAAAACAAATGCAGTTAAAACTGCAGCAGCCATCAGTCCTAGCTTAGCCTTGCCAACCTGAGTCCTAGTTTGGGGAAAAGTCAGGGTACAAATAAACCAATACATCACCTGCTCTCCTCTCCTTCCAGCATCTTCCGATAAGTGGCGATCTCAATGTCCAAGGCCAGCTTGACATTCATCAGCTCCTGGTACTCCCGCAGCTGGCGGGCCATGTCTGCCTTGGCTTTTATGAGGGCATCTTCCAGCTCTGTCAGCTTGTACTTGGCATCTTTGACAGCCATCTCTCCTCGCTCTTCAGCTTCTGCAATGGCCGCCTCCATCTTGCTACGCTGCAGAGATGACATTTATTCTCAGCTGTTGGGCCTAACAATATAACTATGCTGGATAAACGTAACATTATGGTTGCAGACTGAAAGACACAAAAGCTGAGTTGGGGCAAGGTTAGAAAATACCTTTCAAACTACAATGACATCTAGAATAAGCTATGTGGGCAGATGTGCTCAACAAGTTCAAATCCTATTACAGCTTATAATCATCATGTTTAAAGGGTTTAGAGTTGAGACAATATAGTTATTTGCTTCAAAAGATTCATTGAGAGTGTGATGTTATAAATGTCTTTCTTTTGTCCGTGCTTGTCTCACTGCTTTCCCACAGCCTTCTGTGCCTATCAGTAGAAATAATAATTCAGAGGACATCAATACCACAGAAAACCAAACCAGAATTACCTGGCCTTTGGCGCCATCAATTTCAGTCTTCAGTCTCTGAATCACACGGTTCAACTCCATGATCTCATTCTTAGTGTCACGTAGGTGGTCACTGTGTTTGCCAGCTGTTGCCCTCATCTCTTCATACTTAGAAAGTAAAGATTCAATGTGAAAAGCCTCCTAACCATTACAACCATTTCTGAGTGAGTCAGTCTTTAATTATCCACGCTATTGCTCTAACCTCCTGTATTTTTTTTTAGTTCAAATATTTTAGGATTTACTAAAGTTTACTGAAGTTATGGCAATTGGATCAAGGGATAATGAGATTAAACAAGTTGCATCTTGACTTGAATTTAGAAAAGAGCTGTTTTAGTCTGGGATATAAGTATGCAAAGGAATCTTCTAGCACCTTTGAGACTGACTATGGGAAAGAAGTTGTAGGATATGCTTTTATAGACTTGGTCTACTTTCTCAGATGCATCCAAAAGCTTATGCTACAATTTATTTTGCACAATTAGTCTCGACAGGGCTATGAGAGCCCTTTATATCTTGACTTGAGTTGTCTTTCTCCCCTTTCACTCACTAATCCTTTGTTCTGTCCCTCCATTTCTTCTTTCTATTTCCCCATCAATCTCAGACGCACAGATGGAAAACAAACTAACCCATGCCTCCCTTTCTAATCTGTCTCCCACCTGTTGGCTCCTATGGAAGGAAATTTATTGCATAATGTTTTATATTTGCACACTTTTTGTTGTGTGCCTTCAAGTTGTTTCCAGTTTATGGTGACTCTAAGAGGAATCTATCACAGGGTTTTCTTAACAAGATTTGTTCAGGGGTTTCCCTCATGCACTTCCCCTGAAGCTGAGAGCATGTGACTTGCCCAAGGTCACTCAGTGGGTTTCATGGCTAAGTGGGGAATGGGACCCTGGTCTCCATAGTCCAATATTAAAACCACTACACCACGCTGGCTCTTACATACTCATTCCTACTATGAGGGGGTATCCAAAAGTTTTAATGATCACCTTATAAAAAAATTGATAGAAATTTTGTTTTGATTTGTAGTTGTTAGCTTATCTCTATGTAGTCACTATCCAGATTTATACATTTTTCCCAGCGTATCTTGACCCTCTGAATACCTGGTATTGTAGAAGTCTGCAGATTGCACCTTACAAGGGGGTATCGTAAAGTAATAATTATCACCCTGAAGTTATTATGGCATATTGATAAAATTTTGTCAGTGTCATCATTGGTCCCTAAGTGCACATTGCTGAGAAAATCAGCTGATCGCATCCTTTATTTTTTTGTGGCTGGCTCTGCCAGAAGTGACTAAAGTGTAAAATCCTCATCAGGCGCAATCTGCAGGCTTCTGCAATATCAGGTATTCAGAGGGTCAAGATACTGTGGGGAAAATGTGTAAACCTAGATAGTGACTACATAGCGATAAGTTAAGAACTACAAATCAAAACAAACTTTCTGTCAATTTTTTTTAAAAGGTGATCATTAAAACTTTTGGATACCACCTCGTAGTAGTAATAATAATAATAATAATGCTAAAAACTCCTAAACAAACCCCTTCCCATCTGGATAGGAAAACTTAAAACAATACAAATATTGCCCATCATTTCTTAATTCCATGTTAACATTAGGTTATACTTTTGCCTTGGAATTCACCTCCCTTTTTAATGCATTGATTCCATGATGCACTGTGCCCATACAATAATTTCATACAAAGAAATGGGACTCTCACCTTGCACTGGTACCATGACTCTGCCTCATAGCGGCTTTTGTTTGCAATGTCTTCATACTGGGCTTTGACCTCAGCAATGATGCCATCCAAATCCAGATCCCGGCTGTTATCCATTTGCACAATAACTGAGGTATCTGAGATGCAGGAGTGCAGCTCCTGCAGTTCCTGCATGGAATACATATGAAATTCATCAGAACAACCCAGACCCCTCCTTTTGCATGGCCTAGCAGGGAAAGATTGCCAGCCACAGAATACATTTGCTTGGCTGGTCTAAGATCATAAATTGGGCAATGACCTCACTACAACTAATGGCAGGGTTGACTTCTGCCATGTTTGTCTGATAGATCCCAATGATTTTCAGTGAAAACATGCTGTCTTCTAGCCTAGGTGCTGCCAGGTAGTTCTTATTATAGAGTGGGTTTCCAGTGGCATGGAGAACAGAGTTATTTGTATACCATTCTTTGACTTCATTTATCTGTGGCTGTATCTGCACTGCAGTTTGACACCACTTTAACTACCATGATGTCATGCTATGGAATCATGGGATTTGTAGTTTTGTGAGGTGCCAGAGCTCTCTGGCAATATCTCACAAAACTACAAATATAAGAATTCCATATCATTAAGCCATGGCAGTTAAAGCATTGCAAGCTGCATTAATTTTGCAGTGCAGATGCAGCCTCTGTTTTCAATTCAAGCATTTTAGGTATTCTTTGGCTTCTGCTAATAACATACACACATCTCCTTAGATGTTAACCTTACCATTTGTTTAAATCTGGAAAAAGTAATGGAAGCCTACAGCCTGTCATTACTACCAGTCATCTTAACAGCAACAACCCTCCAGAAAGGATTTTTCCTCCCACACTCCTTCTGGAGGGCCGATGTCCTCTTGCACACAAAACCTGATTCTTAATTCTTTACAGTACAGTAATATTGCATGAACATCTTTAAAAACTTGCTTTTTGCTCTTCTGTAAAAGCAAAAGGGTCTCTGTCTGTCATAACCTTGCATCAACACATATGTCAAAATACTTCTACAATGATTTAGGTTTTTTTTAAATTTATCAACTTACTTTTTCTTATTATAAAGCTAGGGGAGCACAAATTTAAAGCAGGGGAGTGACTGTATGGTGTAGCATAGGAAAGAGCATTACCATGTCATGCAAACACCTCAGAAAGCTGATCTCTTCCATTAAGCTGTCTACCTTGCCTTCCAGGTCAGCCTTGTTCATGTATATGCAGTCAACATCCTAGACATTGAACAAAAATATAGTAAAATAAATTACTTTAATGTATTAGATTATTTCTTTATTTATTTACTCTGTAAATTACAAAGGATATAATCTTGATTTTCCACTTTCCCCCTTACTTTCCACTCATAATAAATATGAGAGACATATAACTGGATCAAAGTCACCCACTGAGATCCATTTGGGCCTCCCAAATCCCAATAAAGGATTTGCTCCATTTGAGTATACAGATTCCTATCCAAAGCATTAGCCCAGTTGGAATGTCCTGACAATGACCTAATACCAGGGGGGCAATTGTGGGAGGCAACTGATTATTTTTGCAAGTGAAAGTGACTTCTGCTTTCAAATTATAGTGTTTGTAAAGTGCTTGAAAGGTGGTTTTAAGAGATTCGGGGTGGTATTTTTTTTTAAAGCAAATCCATTCAAAATAAACAAAACTTATTGGATGACAGAACCCAAACAGAAATCCAGCAGTTCCTCAGGACAGTCAGAGAATACAACTTCCAGCACATACTTCTGGTATGGCTTTCATGCATATTATTTATCCATTAAGAGTAAATACTGTATTTACTCATGCATAAATCTAGAAAATGTTAAAATTAACTCCAAAAACCTGTATCAACTTATGCAGGGTCAATGTAAGTATGTGAATGGCAAAGGCATAATTTGTCCTGGAAGCAGTGACACCCTTTCTACTCTCTCGTCTATAAGTTCTTTGGCATTGTTTTCCTTGCCTTCCTCCTTTAGTTCCTTTATTATGTGCCCCTACATTTTACTCTCGACATATCCATAGGTCATATCAAAATCTATAATTTTAGCCCCCAAACCCACCCTAGACTTTTGCATGAGTTCAATCTATAGTCGACTATATACAGTAATTTGTTTCTTTTGCTGATTTGGCCAGCTGGGCTACTGGTTAAAAAATGTAGGTTTGTCCTTCCCTGCTATCATGTGTCTGCCTTACCATTCTATGTTTAGTCAATCTTCCCTGACGGAGAAGAAAAAGGTGTATGCTTCCATGTGTGTGTGCATTGACACACTCACACACACATACACACACACGGCAGCTGTTACCAACTGTCAGTCTATTCACTCCTTCAGCTTGGGGGACAACTTTTTTGAGGGTGGATGGAACTGCACATTTCGAAGTCAGAGAGGAACAACCGGAACACCATAATTCGAGGCTTTCCCTTGAGCTGTGTTTTGCTTCCCCGTATGACAAGCCACTCAATTGTGGAAGGAAGGTGAAAACAGGAAAGCCAGACTAGATTGACCTTTGACCTGATCCAAAATGGCACCAAATTTTGGCACCAACTTTGGTACTGGGAAATGTGGTGGCTGCTGTTGCATTTTGGTGGCATGAGCAGTAATTTGGGAGCTGTGGAAATCCCAGTGGGTTCAGGAGAAAGGGGAACCAATGCATCCTTCCCACTTCAGCCCAGTAGAGTCAACCACCCTTTCTTTAGAGAAGTAAAATGTAAAAGGACGCTCGGTGTACGAAGGGCAGAGTAAGAGTTTCTATTGATTTATGTTGAACTCTGAGCCTCTCACCTTTTTCAGTGTTACAAATTCATTCTCAGCACCTGTTCGCCGATTGCACTCCTCTTCATACCTGTGAAGAAGCGGACAGGTTTGGGCATATTCTTATACTATAAAAACAAAGCTTGAAGAAGGTAGCTTTCTGGGGGGACCTACAACTCTCAGAGGGCTTCTGTGGAATCTGGGGAGTTGTGGCAAAAGAGGAAAAAGGGGGATACATTTCCCCAAGCCAGTAGAAAAAAGAGCATGAATGTGGACCAGCACAGCCAACATTTTGGTAACATGAAGAAAGCATGATTGTTGTGGTGTAACTATTAACTTATGGTTTGTCTAACAATGGAATATGGTTTGTAGCTAAGACTGACATCCTCTCATCTGGGATGGGACTCTAGATCTCACTTAAGCCTTGCTAAGTCTTTAATAAAGGCAGGAGATGAACCAAAAATGCAGCAGCAAGCAAATGTTTTTAAAAACAAACAAACAAACAAACAAAAACTGGAGGCTACAAGAGGGCTCTGTCACAAACAAATTTGTATGTAGGAGACCAATAAATAAATAAATAAATCCTGCTGCATAGGCCTAGCCTGGTATGTGCCAAGTGCAGAATGTTGTAAGTCTTTTCAGAATGTGAGGTTGTTCAGATAGATAGATAGATCCAGCATGGTGCAGTGGTTTGAGCATTGGACTACAACTCTGGGGATCAGGGTTAAATTTACTGCTTGGCCACGGAAACTACTAACTTTGCACTGGATAAAGAGATTCCATTTACTTCATCCAATGTCTATCTCTATCTGTAGGACTATCTATTTATCTATCAATCTATTGTTGTGTGTGTTCAAGTTGTTTCTGACTTATAGCAGCCCCAAGGCAAACCTATCATAGGGTTTTCTGGTGCTGAGGATATGTGACTTGCCCAAGGTCACCCAATGGGTTTCCATGGTCGAAAGGGGAATTGGACCCTAGTCTCCAGAGTTGTAGTCCAACACTCAACCCACTACACCATACTGTCTGTCTGTCTGTCTCTCTCTCTCTTTCTCTCTCTCTCTATATATATACATGAGATAAACTTCTATGTTACTTTTTATACTTTGTAGTTCATGTATATCCCACATATCCCTGTGGTGAAGAGCTTCCATAACAGTGGGGCAGGGAATACACTCCAGGTTTCATCCAGACCTGGCATTATCTAAGGCATTGAAGCTATTTCTAAATAGCTTCAGGACTCATTTAAAGATAGGTAAGATTCGGAATGAATTCATCAGCCTATTAGTATGGGACCAAACTGCTGCCACTGCTCCTGGCTTCAGATAAAGTTGAGACTGCTTGAGTATGTCTAGATTTTAGGTAAGTATAAGCTTCTACTTACTTTCTCCTGTAATCTTCCAATATGTCCCTCGAGTTGGTCAGGTCTGACTCCAGCTTACTTCGGTCACACGCCAGGGTCTCAAGCTGTTTCTTTAGTTTATGGATCAAGCCATCAAACATGGGCTCCATGTTGCTCTTGACCCGCTTCTGCTCTTGCAATAAGCTCCATTTTGTCTCTAGCACCTTGTTTTGCTGTTCCAAGAACCGGACCTAGTTCCCCCAACCCCAAATTAACACTGGTTATTATCAACATTTATGGTGTTTGGAACACTCTCTTACAAACTTAGGTTGGTTTTGTACCACTTTATCCATCCTATTTCTTCCAAATAACCTATTGAAATATGGAGAGGTGAAATGCATTTGAGATCCCTAGTAATCGTGGTTCTACAGTACTTAGGGTCCCATGCAATGAAGGGTTGGAAATAATTTGTTAAAAAATAAATAATTTTAAAAATTATTTTAATCATTATATATCAAATGGAAACTGAAGGCTTTCACAGCTGGCATCCCCAGTTTTTTGTGGGTTTTTCGGACTATGAGGCCGTGTTCTAGAGGAGTTTATTCCTGATGTTTCACCAGCAGTTGTGGATGGCATCTTGAGAGAGTGCTGGCATGAAAGAGAGTGTGATATATATATATATATATATATATACTGAGAGGATATATGTATATTGGAGTATATATATTGAAATTGTGAGAAAGCGATTTACATGTTAAACTGTGTATTGTTCTGTTGTATGGCAAGGACTCAGGGTGTCTATTTAATTAATGATCCAATGTCTGCTGGGAAACCCTCATGACCTTGGGTGGTTTTCATTTGCATTTACTGTGTCTTGACTTTGGTGTTTTTCAGGACTGGTAACCACACTTTTTTGTCAACGGGAAATACCTTTACCTAACCAAACTTTATTTACTTTGTTTCTTCTTTCCTGCCCAGGTGTTTATAAATTTCAATGGCTTCCCTGTGCATTCTGACCTGATAGTTGTTGGCAACCAACAGTATATATACCCCACTCTCTTCCATGCCAGCATTCCCACAAAATCCCACAAAAAACTATGGATTATTTGTGCTGTATGGATGCAGCCCAGAAATATAAATGCTATCCTCTCAGGTTAAGCTTTTGTTACTAGAAGAACAAGAGGGAAACAAACCAGAATCTATTGGTTATCCAATTCTTGTCACATGCTAATTCTCTCTGCCCCTCTCTTTAGACTATTGGTATTGTTCACACAGATGATACTGGACTATATTCAGTTGTCAGTGATAGCTAGTGCTTTGCTAATCAAGGAAGGAAGGAAGGAAGGAAGGAAGGAAGGAAGGAAGGATTGTAATCAATGGGCAGGGGAAGCCTCGGAGGGGGAATTTTGCTGGTTTGCCATATCAGATAGCTTAGCAAACACTGATCAAGTGGATAATGGAGAAGAATAATGTGGTGTTACCACTATAGAGAATAGAAAAGAGGAGACACAGCACACCAGAAAGGAAGGGTGAACCATAGCTCAGTGGTAGATCACATTTAATTATGAACCTGAAAGGGAACCTTGTTTTGTGTGGGGAAGGATCCAGGTTTAATCTGTCATCTCCCACCAAATAAAATAAAATAAAAAATAAAGATAAAGATAAGGTAGGGGAAGGCAATGGCGAACCTCCCCTGAACAAATCTTGCCATCAACCTCATAATAGATTCATTTTAGGGTCATCTGAAGTCAGAAATGACTTGAAGGCACACAGCAACAAAGTAGGTAATAGAAGTGAGAAAGCATTTTATTTTAAACCATTTTGGATAAACAGCTTGCTAATTTCTTCATATGGGTGATGGAAAGAAATTGGGTTTGAAGAAAAAAAAATAGAAGGAAAGAAGGAATAGATATGTACATCAAAGTACAAGGTTTTTACTATTTTAGTGCTTAAATATCAGAATTTGATTCCCTGTGTATTCAGCATGTTGATGCTGAATGGGGGTTGCTGTCCCCTTCTTTTTTCTGAGATGCTTCTCATTTTCAGTACCTCTGTTAACTGTGCACCTATTGAATTTGGCTATTGAAAATAGTGGAGGATGTTGCTTCCTTCTCTCTCTTTTTGGCAGAGTTTAGCAAAAGTCACATATTGCATATTTAGGATGGTTTGGAAAGGCAACAGTGGACAGGATGTGGAAAAGTTCCTTTTGTTGATTATATTTCTGAGAATTGCTATTGGCTCTGCTGGCTAGGAAATTCAGGGGGGTTTAATCCAAAAAAACAAATCTTCCAACTGGGCTGCATGAACCAGTATTCCGGCCTGTATGGCGGGTCCCCCTCCCCTCACAGTGTTATAAGAAATTGTTCAGTAATCATCTTTACACAAGTAACACTCAGGAGTTTCAAGCAAACAAAACTCAATTGCAAAATTTCCAGCATATTCTCATATATAAATCTCTATATATAACTTCTAAAAACATTATCCTTTCCCCCTTCTTGTGACATGAAAGCATATTTCTTTGAGATTTTACACACACACACACACACACTATCCTAGAAGCTGTACAACTCTGCATTGAAATGCCTATATGAATAATCACAAATGTAGCCTGAGATCTCACAGAACTCACCTTGTCAATGAATGATGCAAACTTGTTGTTGAGGGTCTTCAGTTGTTCTTTCTCCTGTTGCTTCACCAATTGGACATTGGGGTCAATGTCTAGGTGGAGAGGCTGGAGTAGATGTGGGTTGACAGTGACTGGGGCAATGCCAGCTTGGCAAGGCCCACTTACTCCACCTACCCTGTAGCCAAAGCTGGAAATACCATAGCCAAGACTGGGGCCCACCAAACTGTATCCATATTTCACAGGACGGTAGGTACCAATTGCAATTCTGGGCCGGCAGGATGCAACACCACTAAGACTTCTGCTCCCAAAGCCTAATGGTTTAGCACCAACATTGCTGCCCCCTTTGTATGAGACTGTGCTGACAGCACTGTAGCGTTTCACGTTCCTAGGGAAAACAGCTGAGGATGAACTGTAATTCCTGACTGCACCACCACCCCTTGAACTAACATGGTAAGATCGGCAGGACATGGCAGCTGGCAGATAATGGAATGAAGGCTGATGTTGAACCTGCTAGTGCTGGAGCAGATAGGAAAGTATCTCCAGATGGTTCCTTCTCACTGAAACCTGAATTGGAATGTTCTCCCTTTTTATCTGTGGGATGAATGGCCTTTCACTGCCTAATCAGGCCCAAATGTCCACTTACATGCCATTTATTAGCTTGGGGTGTGAGGTAATCGGTTTGCTTATCCATTTTGCTGAGCATAGATTTGGTTTCTACTTGAAAGGGCATCTCCTGTAAATGCTCGTTTAATGGCAGGGAAATCCAGTTCCATAAAAACTTAGACTTGCAAACCTCCTTTTTAATAGGGATGATTAAAAGAGAGAGAAAATAAGCAAGAGGAAGGGACTCTTTTGATGTACTCAGCATCTTGTGAGTTAGCAACGGAGTGATTGCTTCATTTTTATATGTGGGAAAAACGTAAATGCCTTGTTAATTGTATATATCAGCCTGAGAATGCCGGTGTGTATCGTCTGGTGGAAAGAAAAGACCCAGAAATTCTGAATCAGCCTTAACCCCACCTTGGATTTAAATTTAATTATGCAAAATAGAGACTCATTGTGTGTCTTGTTTATATTTGTGTTGTTGTTATCTGCCCTGTGTCCCATTGCTGACAGGAAAGTGGGATGTAAATGTAACAACTAAACAAATTGTTGTTGCATATGAATTAGCAACTTCAGACTACCTTAAGAGTGGAGACCCTAAGAAATCTCTCTTGCACTGATATTGTTGTAGCTGATGTCATTCATGCTTATTCAGTCCTTCGGTATATCATTTTTCATGAAAATTGTGTTGGACAGTGAGTTTGCTGATTCTGTGACTGCAGTCAGTGCCTGTAGATCTAGTCTTAAAGAGCCAGTATGGTATAATAATAATAATAATAATAATAATAATAATAATAATTTATTTATAGCCCGCTCCTCTGTATCCAATCGGAGTGGGTTACATCAATTAAAAAGTACAAGATAAAACATACAGTGCCCATGCCCAACCACCCGCCCCTTAAAATAGAATTAAACTAGCATCAAATTAAAACAACATAATTAAAATTACAATATAAAAATAACAGCCGTTGCATGGATATCCAGGTCAAGATGTTGAAGAATTAAGAGGGAGGCTTGATGGTTTGAGCACTGGACTGGACTATGGACCTTATCACGTGGGGAAAATTTGGGGTTTAAACAGTGAAAATCTCATGAAAATCGCACAATCGTGATTAACATTTTCACACACATCACAATTAAAGACCCATTATCCCAGGAATAAGCAGGCAATAAGCAGGCAATAAACAGCAACTAATGCTTTGTTGATGTTTATTGCCTGCTTATTCCAGAGATAATGGCATTTTAATTGCAATGTTGTGTGAAAATGCTAATTGTGATTGCTCAGTTTTCACAGGATAAGCAATGTTTAAACCCCTGATTACCCTGTGTGGTAAAGTCCTATGACTCTGGAGAACAGGGTTTGAATCCTGACTTTGCCATGTAAACCCACTAAGGGGCTGAGCAGTTGGAGAGGAAAAACTAGGCTGTTCCCAGGTTTTCTCAACTTGACTGGAAAGCCCACTGTCTGCACAGCCTGCTCTAAAGGTGGGTCAAACATCCACTGGTGTCTGCACCATGCTGGATCAAGCCACAGTGTATTATTATTATTATTATTATTATTATTATTATTATTATTAGCCTCCCCTCCATGCATTTACACCATCACGCGAACACATGGGTTGTGACTGCCAATTACTTCTTTCGTCCTCCCCAGCTGCTATGCCATGGGATGCCCAGTGTTATCAGCCACACAGTCACATGAGCAGTACATCAGTTCATCCAGTGACACACTGGCAAAACACAGGCATGAAGGCTCCTCATGCATATCCTCATCCCGTTCACCCCATGGCCCTTTGTTGGAATGGTCAGTATGTTTATATTTTTATTATATCCATTACATTATTGGTGACCTGCCATGTTTGTTATAATTTCACTTCATGGGTGTGTCAAGGCTCACAGTTGCAATGGGTCAGTGGTGTATTGGGCACTTGTGTGGCTGTAAACTTGACAAAAGGGGGGGGGGGAACCTAAGGCAAGCAATGGTGCAGGTAGCTGTGTCTTGCTGGGCTCAGGGCACATGCTCCAAATCACTTCCATAACCCATTTGGTCATTCGTGAATTCTCACATTCATGTTGCACTGTTTATCACCAGTGCAATAATGCATATTTTCTGCATTACAACAGAGCAAAGAGGCATTGTTTTGCTCCTGTTTTTCACTCCACAACATGGCTTTGTTTGAGTTTCATAGTTTCATGTGTTGGCCTTGTTTGTTATATAAATAGCTGAGGCTCAAAGTAAGGTGAAACTACTTTTTTTTTTGTTCATGCAGACAACCTTTGGGTGATCTGGGGCAAATCACACACTCTCAGACACAGATGGTGGCAATCGCAAACGTTCTCTGAAGAAACTTGCCAAGAAAATCCCATGTAAGGTTTGCCTTAGGGTCACCATAAGTCAGAAACAACTTGAAGGCACACAACAACAACAGGCACAGTCTTATCACTGGACACAGTGATGAAAATATGATATTTTTCATTTTTGAGTCAGGAAATCCTGATGGGAACAGTAATAAATTAGCAAGAATTGTGCACAATTTTCTCTATGTATTCAAATGTCCTGAAGTGTTGGAGATGAATTATTCTATGTAGAGATACATACAGGATTTTCTTTTTATTTTCTTTTGAAAACTCATCCCTTCTGTTTATTGCACATAAAACACTGTTTGCTGTGCAGGAGATGTGCTTTCTGCACACAACAGGATGTTTGTACAAAAACCCGCATGTTTTTCTATGCAGAATAACTCCTCCACAAGAATTTGTGGCATTTGGATACTAAGAAAATACTGTTAAGGAATATGCATTTTCTTCCGCACTGGGGAGAAAACTGCGGTAATTATCTGTCCTAACACGAGTTAGATCCCCACAGCGAGGCAACTGCCATGCGTGGCAGAAGCTCGAAAATGGGGAACAGTAGCAAAAGCTTGGAAGAGAGAAGTATGAAGGCCTTCCTTTCCTCAAGTTAGGGGCTGTACAGAAGCTGACATAGGGGCAGAGTGGGGGTGTGGTGTCACATGACACACACCCCAACTCTGCCCCCATGCGAGCATGACGCTGTGCGCCCCACCACATGGAGGGCGGCATCATGACACTCCACTGGCACTGAGTCCAGATGACGCAGCACCAAAGGAGCACCAAAAAGCCGCAGTGCTGATGGCTATGGCGCCTTTCCATGGTGCAAAAAGGAGCTACTTTTTGTGATTCTTTTTTTCCACAGAAAGGCCAGATCGGGGCCATGGCATGTAGTTGCTGCAGCCCCAATCCGGTGCTAAAAGGGGTGGCTGCAGGCTGCCTCTTAGGGGTGATCTGTTCATCCCCTTGGTCAGCTGTAATAGACGGAACTATTTTACTGTCCCAGTCGCAAAATAAAGACTCTATGACATGATGTGAAGAAACAAAATATTAACAGGATAAAAGTGTGTTTGGTTGGTACTTATAACATGATATCGTGTCCATCCTGCTGCCGCCTTGAATTCCATTTTGTTTTACTGCAGTGCATCTTTTCATTGATGGGCAACACCTGTCAATAGGCTCTAGTCTCACTGCTATTGCATTAATGCCTTCATGTGATTGCTTCCATCTTCACTTCTCATGCACTGTGATTCTGCTCCTCTCTGCCCCTTGATCTCATGCTGATCACAGTAGCCAGCACTTTCACTAAGTCATGTGCTTTGTGCACATTCACACAGCAGCCAGTTTCAGGAGGCAGTTGGCAGGCAGGATAGCCCCCCCCCCCCAATGTACACACAACAGCCCTGTGCTTCGGGATGAAGGAGAAGAAGCACTTTCACACAGCACATGGCTTCATGAGGCCACTCATTCCTTTGTTTTACTGAAATGGTAATGAGATCATCAGCCCCAACCCGGGCAACTTTAGGCAAATTACCTACTCCATTATTAATATGATTTCTCTTTCCAATATTTTCTTCCTTGATGTGAAAAGCAGGGCAACAATTACCAACCTGTCTGAACTAGCTTTGTTTTCTTCTACTGATGCACAATGTAGCCTCTTCAAGCTTCATTTAAACAGAATTGGCAGACTGTCCACATTACCGCACTGCACTCTTATAGTGCCGCCATTCCACTTTTACTGCTCTGACCACCTCCTATTGTATTCTGGAATGTGTAGTTCAGTGAGGCCTAAGAGCTCTCTGGCTGAGAATTCTAAATGTCCCCCTCCTTCCACTACACATACTAGAATGCACCAGGAGGCAGCCAGTGCTGTTAAAGTGGAATTGTAGCACTTTAAGAGTGAAATGAAGTAATTTAGGTTGAATGAAAGCACATATAGGAGAAGCACAAAATGAATGCTGTTCTGATCTTTGAGCCTTTCCTACTCAACTAGAAAACAAATAGGAAGAGGGAAATATGAAATTATTACAAATCTTCTTTATTCTGGGAATGGATCCAAATTCGGGTGTCCATCAGCTCTGACAATTGTACAACAATGAGTCCGAACTGCCTCAAATTGTGTTCACTGAACATGTTTATTTCCCAGACTGTCATTCCAACAACCTCTTCAAAAGAAATCTGTTTCTTATTCTTTAAAGTTTTAGAAAATCTCCCAGTGGCCACATAGCCAGAAGGAGAAGGTTCCACCCTCCATACCATCTGAACCGAGAACAAAACCCAGCAAAATGAAGGTGTATGACTACCATCTTCAATTCCCTCCCCCTCCTGTATGGTTTTTAACACCTTGCCTGAAGAAGCCAGTGGAGCTTCGAAAGCTTGCAACATGTAATAGTGCATTTTGGTTGGCCCAGTAAAGGTATCCTTGTTTGGTGGATTTTTGATTTTCTCTATGGCCAACACCTGAATATTTTTAATACAATGACCTGACATAGTATAAAGCAGTTTTGTATGTTTCCAAGATCCACAGCTGATTCTTGGTTACCGAGATTATGAGGTTAAGCCCAGTTCAATTAAACCATGTTGCCTTTCCAATACAGAAGTCTGCTTTCATACTAGCTGTATGTTTACAGCCCCAGAGTCATAGAGTTGAAAGGGATAGCCAGGCCCATCTAGTTTAACCCCGTGCATGCAAGAATATACAGATAAAGCACTCCTGAAAGATGTCCATCCAACCTTTGCTTTAAAACCACCATCCTCTGAGACAGCCTAATCCACTTTTGAACGGATCTTACTAATATTTATATGGAATATTTTCTTTTCTTCCATTGAATCCATTGGTTTGTATTCTAGTCTCTGGAGTAGCAGAAAACAATCTTGTTCCTTCTTCTATATGGCATCCCTTCAGATATTTAAAGATGACTATCGTCTCACCTCTCAGTTTCCTCTTCACCAGCTAAAGTCACAATCAGTGTCTTGGGGTAATAGCAATTTATTATGGTGATTCCTTGAAGCCTGAGATTTTAATAAAAGTGCTATGTAACAAGCATTGCACTTGTCAGACCACAATAACTGCTTTTCTTTCTGGTACACAGTGAATCAAGCACAGAAGCAACCCACTGATGTGACCATTTTGCTTGTGACAAAGTAATGCTATGTGCTGATCATGGATAGATAGATATGATTTCTATTTGATTTCTTAAATTTTGCTCCTATACATCATACACATTGTTAGATAACATTTTTTTAAACTAACTGACCATCTTTTCAAACAGGGAGTAGGGTCATAAATTCTAGGATTGTAGATGATGGTGATGATGACTTTGTAAAGGCTGAAGAGCATAAAACAATCCTAATATTTTTAATTCAAACATTGTAGCTTACAATTATTTTATAGTTTTATTTTAAAATGAATTCCAGTTCCTGAAGCCCAAAGAGTTCCACTTCAGGATACTTTATATGTGTCACTAAAAACACAGTTCAAAGCTCCTCAAAGTTTTTAAGAATAAAGAAAGATAATGTTATGCACTGCAAAGTTGAAATAACTTTGCAGTGCATAACATTATCTTTCTTTATTCTTAAGGTCCAGAAAGAGGCTTGCCTGTTTTTCAGTTTCTTTCAAAGTTGATCTTGGATAGGGGATAATAAATCCATCTACTTTGGAGAGTTTAAAAAAAACAAACAAAAACGAAACAAATACACACTGCCATGAAAACATTTTATTCCTTCCCATCCTTAGAAAATATTACATATGAAAAGAATGACCAAGCCCAGTGATTATAATTTCCATGGTTTGTCTTATGCAGAGCATAACTTGCCCAAGTATTCTTAAGGTCAAAGTTAGCCATGATGTAAGATCACAGCTAGCTCTGCTAAGGTCAAAATTAGCGATTATTGGAGCTTTGATTTTTATTTATTTTTTCTGGAGACTGACAAAATGCTAGTTTGGGGTTGTGCTGGGGACAGCACTCTCTCTCTCTGCCTTTCAATGCCCCCTTCATTGTATTAGCTATGAAAGGGGGTAGATAGAGGTAACTTCCCTACTGATTTTATTTGGTAAAGTAAATCAGCAGCACTTAAACTTGTTTAATTTTGGATGGATTGTTCCTGCCCCCCCTCCCACACACACACATTTATTAGTTTAACTACTAAATAGTTTTTAATTTTTAATTGTGCTCTGGATTTTAAGAACAGATCATGGAAATTGCAAATGTCACTTAAAAATATGGTTAGCATAAGAAAACAGAGTAATAGCACAGTGTTCAGTGAGCTATACAAGAGTATCTGCTGATGAATAGACTATGCAGGTTCATCACATCCACAAACTAAATATCACATCTCTCTTAACAGTCAGAGTAGGACAAAGGACAAACGTCTGCATAATTATATTCCTGAAGTGATGAAATTGTGGGAAAAGCCATTGATGCTGACAGAACAAAGCTGAAGAATGTTGAAGAGCTGAGAGGCTCAAAATGCAGCCTCCAGCTCTCACCAAATCATAATATTTCTCAGTATGGATTTGAATTGACCTTTTAT
This sequence comes from Urosaurus nigricauda, assembly GCA_034509955.1. NCBI lineage: Eukaryota > Metazoa > Chordata > Lepidosauria > Squamata > Phrynosomatidae > Urosaurus > Urosaurus nigricauda. Next base: position 164,290,287 of record JAOEGL010000002.1, read on the forward strand.
AAATAATCAGCAAGATCCAGCCATTCTTGCAAAGAGGATGAGATCTAAAGTGCACATAAGGGGCTCTTCTGTGGCTTTCTAGTTCATTTCGGAAGCATAGTATAGTTGCCAACAGGAAAACTTGGTATGGACACTAGAGTACATGGTAAATATTTTAAATATACCAAGCCAAGGAGAATTTTTGCATTAGGGAACTTATTCCATGCAAAATTTGTGTGTGGTGGGGATTTTTGTGCAGAAAACAACATTTTCTGGGAAGAAAATAATTCTGCACAGAAGGAAGAAGACTACTAAAATTATTTGTTTCCTTCAAGAATGAAACTAGCAAGTAATTGCATCCCTTATGAAGAGCAGGGTAATGTATATCCTCCACCTGCAAGGATTCCACCACAGGTGCTGCTATGGCTAATGCCCTCAGTCCACTGGATAGACATCCCATGGTGACTTTGTAATGGAAAGTTAGATATCCCTCCCTCACCAGAAATGGTTTGCAGTGAATATCTCTTTCTTTAATAAAATTGTCACAAAACTGCTGCTAATGTCAGTCAGGCTTTGGGAATAGAGACCTTTTGGATTGCTCTTTACCTGGAATATCAGAGGCGGCCCACGGCAATTAACTCTCTAACACGTTTTACATTCAATTAGGATTTTTTGGGTTTTGCCCAATGGAAACATGAATAAAAATTTTGGGGAAAAACATTTTTGTCAGAGACAAAGTGAGGTTTCCTCTCCCTCTAGGATCTGAGTCTCCAGAATATCAGTAAATGTACACTTGTCCATGTCTTTTATGGCTGGCATTGATACCTAGATCCTCAATGTAGCAGTGAAAAAGGGATGAGTATGCAAATACAGCAAGTGATTTGCAAATTGGTTCAGGAACCAGATATGAGATGATTCTTCTAAATTTCAGCTCTCCCTAAGTAATAGTAATGTCTACTATGAGCTGTACTTGCAGCTGTCTTCCAGTATTCTGTCTGTGGGTTCTAAGGGTACAGAATGTAACACATTAAGAGTGAAAGCTGGAGGGAGAGATGGGTCAGTGGTACAATGACTCCACTCCAGGCTTTCCTCTTTGGCATTGGATCCTATCCCCAAAATAGATTCGGTACCTTGGACTGCTCATTTCAATTTTAGACTAAGTCCCCAAATGGATTCACAACTTCACTGGCATGGAAAGCACCAGTTATCACTGCATCACCAGTCTGTCAAGGATTGAATTATATGTCACCATTGTTGATAAAGGTATAAGCTTAAGCCTGCAGTGATGATCTCACTGAGTGCAGCAAAAAACCTGCATGGCAGGTCTTTGCACTGCACCTGTTATACAGATGAACAAACTGGACCACTACTATTTACTCTTATCATCAGGAGTTGAGGAGAGCTCAAAAGACAGATCTGACACTGTTGGACCACTAAGGCTGCTGGGCAAGATACATCTGGAATAAGGTTTTTAACAAGTAGATGTGGAAACAAGAATAACTTGACAAGGAGACTAGGCTGCTTGGTGGAAGGTGAGAGACAAGAGCAAACTAGACATTATGGAGGCACAGCCTGGATATTACAATGGGGCTTGTGAAAAATGTCTATAAAGCAAGGGACAAGTTAAAAACATACAACATAGCTGAGGAGGAGAGCTGTGTGAGAGATGAGCTCTCCTTTGGGTAATCCTTTTCAGTCCTAAACTGCTTCTCTCCAACTGGTTTTCTCTTGGCAGAAGCAGCAGCTTCTGGCATTTGCCCCCTTCAGGAGAAAAGCAGCTGGGAAGTAGTTGTTTTGGTGAGAAAGGTATGCTTGGAGGGGGGTTCAGCACCTCCTTGCTATGCTTTAAATTATCCCGCAACCCCGTGGTTTAAAGAAGGGGTGAGGAACATGCATTTTCCTCAGCTGACTTTGGACTGCAACTCCCATCGCTTCTCACCACTGGCTACACTGGCAAGGGCTGATGGGAGTTGCAGTCCAGCAACAGCTGGAGGGCAACTCAGTTCCCCCATCTGTTGCTTAATAGAATTTGATGACAACGTCACATGACATTTGTCCCTGAGGGGGTGGGTATCCGTCCTGGCTGGTTTGACTTAGCTGACACCTTTAACTCTGGTAGCTCTTTCTGGTTGTGGATGTTTTAGACACAATTTTCATACTTGAACTGCTCCCCCTGGCTGAACCCATGCTCCCCACAAGGCCTTTCCCACTGGAGGAGCTGATGCTGGTTCCTCCCATACTCAGCCCCCCTCCATAGCCAAGGCCAGCCCCTCCTGCAAGGCCCATGGCACTCCCGCCACCGCCGTAGCTCATGCCTCCAGATGAATGGACAACAGCTGCAAAGAGACCAGAAAAAAGGCACAGGGTTGGTGGAGAAACAATATTTCAGAAGACAGTCAGAGTTCAGGAACAAGTAAACACATGGGCAGAATGATGGAGGCAGAAAAATATGGATAATGCATTACATCACCTTTAGAGGTGAGTATCTTAGGGATACAGAGAATACTCTTTAATATTCACATCCACAATCAAAAGAGGGTGACACCTGAGACATCCCAACAAAGAGATTAAACTAGCCACAAGCTTCTTTGCATCTCAGGGGGCTTTGTTGGGGTGAAGATTCATCTGTGAAGAAATAAATGTAATCTTCCTACACAGAAAATGTGTTCTTTTGTAATACTCTCTGGTTACCTAGTAAAGGTAAAGATATTCCCTGTTGGCAAGGTTGTCAAGTCGTGTATGACTATAGGGGGTGGTGCTTATCTCCATTATTAAGCCAAAGAGCCAGCATTGTCAGAGATTACTCTGTGATCATGTGGCCAGCATGATTATACAGAATGCTGTTCATGTTCCCACCTGAGTGGTAGCTATTTATCTACTTGCATTTGCATGCTTCCAAACTACTAGGTTGGCAGAAGCTGGGGCTAGTGATGGAAACTCACCCCATCATGCAGCCTCTGGGCCTCAAACTGCCAACCTGCCAATCTTGCAATCAACAGAGTCAGCATCTTAACCACTTGAGCCACCGCATCCCTCAGTTTCCTAGTACAACACTAAAATCACTACACCATGCCAGTTCCCTCTGGTCCTGGGCTACAGCATTGTTTTGATGTGAATCTGAGGGTTCTACATTAGGCCCAAACTGAGGGAAACAGATAGCTTTTGTTCACCCTTTGGTTGCCATCAGGTATTGCCTAAAGCAAAGTATGGGTCAAATTTAGTCTCCCTCAAGTGACACATTAGAAAAATGTCAAGAAAAGTCAAAAGAATTTCAAAAACATTTGTATAAAATTTTAGGGGCGTTTGCAAATTCCTAGTAGTGGCAACCACCACTGTTTGTGCAGATAATTTTGGTATAGTCTCTGCAGTTCTTTGGGTATCTTTTGCCAAAAGGGAAGGAGGGATAGAAGGAGGATGACATAATGCACAAAAGGATCGTAACTTTCATCTTACTAAGTTTCTTGTGATTCACATGGTTGTTACTTACAGATGTTTACTGCGCCAACTCCCTCTCCAGCAAGCCTATTAAAGAAGGAACAAGGAAAGTTATTGTTGGGCTCAGCATCTTGAAGCACAGGAGCTTTTTGAAGTATTTGAAACATCTTGAAGTTGCTTCATGGAACCCCACATTCTAGTTACTGCATGTATGTTGTGTAAAATTGCCATTCACCACAAGAGCATTGAGGCCCTAGAAAAGGTGAGTACAAGAGATTGTGTCTTTGGCATATCACAACGATTGTATGGTCTTTGGAATTATTGGGTCCTGGGGGTTGGTTCCAGGACTGAATGGGCACTCAGGAGGGCACTGAGTGGACTTAGGGTAGAAATTGTGCAGCCCTCCAGATAATGTTGTACTGCAACTCCCAGCAACTCTTAAAATGATAGTGAAGAAGGCTGTCCTAGAACATATTCAAGGATTCCTTATTGCAGCGCCAAGGGTAAGTGTGCCTTTTCAAAATCAGGAGTGGACAACTGTGACCATCCAGATATTGTGGGACTTCAGCTTTCAATATTCCTTGTCATTGGCAATGCTGGCTAGGAATGATGGGGGCTGCATCCCAACAACATCTATAGGACTATAGCTGTCAAATATTTTTGTAAATCATAACTAGCAAACATCTCATACTCTTGAAATAGCTACCCATGAAAAGCACAATGATACCCTTAATTGTGGTATTCATCATTTCTCTGTGAATAAGTCAACAGTAGATTCATGTTCCATGATGTCAGTAATGGATTCTCAGTGTGAGTTTCTTGTGAGAGCTGACCTCCTCTGCTATGGCTTTCCCAGGCTGAAACAAGGGATAGTTGGATGGTATTATGGAAGTGGAGGAAGGAACCCAGTTTGTTGGATTTTCAGAATAAGATGTTGAATTACTGCCATTTATGTAGCCATTTCAATCATAAAGTTCCTTTGTGCCGCATTGCAGGAATTATTGGATTGTAACTCTCAAAAATCCCAGCCAACCTAGCCAGTAATGAGGGATCCTGGGAGTTGTAGTCCAACAACTTCTGGAAGGCCACATAATTCCTACACATGAATTAGAGGAAAGTGCTTGCCTCTTCAGCTGCTCCCAGGCTATTCTAGAAGGTGTTGGTGGCCTGGTGAGAAACCTGTGATGGGAAGTAAATACAGTGGGCCCTTGGTATTCACTGGGTTTTTTCCCCCAGGATCTCCTGTGGATAACAAAATCCATGGATACTCAAGTCCTATTAAATACAGTGGCATAGCAAAATGGTGTCCCTTATATAAAATGGCAAAATCAAGGTTTGCTATTTGGAATTTATACATTTTAAAAATATTTTCAAGCCATGGATGCTTGAATCCATGGGTAAAAATCTGCCTAAAAACAACAGATTTCTTATGTGAACAAAATGAAGGGGACTTGATCAATTTCTCAGGGGTTCTTAAGTAAACCTCTGAAATGCAAAAGGAATATGTTGAACAATAATCAAGAGAATGTTCAAATAATCAGTAAAATTAGAGTTTAGAAAAGTTACTTCAAGGATGCAACTCTCGGAGCTGACCAGGTTGGCTGAGGGGTTCTTGGAACAGCTCTGCCTAAAATCGAGTATCTAGGATTTGTTCCTGGTTAGATACATCTGCTGCAGCCATGGAAAGTCCAGGCCAATTTTCCTCAACCTAGTGTCTTCCAGATCTTTGAGACAGTAACTCCTGTCATCCCTATATTTTGATTAGCCTGGCTAGAATGGATGGGTGTTGCAATCTGTAGGATGCCAGGTTAGACCTTGACTGATAAGAAGCCAAATCGGATATCTCAGAGGAGAAAAGGTCCTTCTTCTGTAGCCACTACTGCATTACAGCTGTGTGTCTAAAGCTTCTATCCAGCCCATGCCACAACACAAAACTCACAGGCTTGACTACCATTCAACATTTCACATTCTGCCCACCTGCTCTCCTCTCCTTCCAGCAGCTTCCTGTAGGTGGCGATCTCAATATCCAGGGCCAGCTTGACATTCATCAGCTCCTGATACTCTCGTAGTTGGCGGGCCATGTCTGCTTTGGCCTTCGTTAGAGCCTCCTCCAGTTCAGCCAGCTTGATCCTGGCATCTTTTAGGGCAAGTTCTCCACGCTGCTCTGCATCAGCAATGGCTGCCTGCAGACTAGCACACTGTAAGAAGCATGGGCAAGATCTTGGTTCAGAGTGCATTGTCTTTTAATTAATAGCATTAATAGAGTTTATTCATGGTAACATCTCACTATTCAGTTCATTCAGTTTACTGGTGGTGGCAGCTATAAGCATGCATCCCTTTTCACAACTTTGTGATGATGCAGGGATAGTCTCCCCAGATGCTATTGAAATGCAGCTCCCATCATCTCTCACATTAGCTATGCTGCTTAGAAGTGATGGGAATTACAGTTCAATAACATTCAGAAGGCCAAAAAACACTTTTCCTGAATTACAGAAGAACTCCATGTTGGAATTCTTGCATCTGCAAGCTACCTGGTCCCTGGCAACTGAAAGTATGATAATAATTACAACTTCTAAAGTATCATTTTTTCTGTCATTGCAGCAAATCAAGTCTGATTTTGCTAATGTTACAGACCTATTTTTCCACTCCCTTTTATCCAAATACCTAGGATGAATCATTCAAGCAGGAGCTTCCATTTTGAGTTAAATAAATATTTAGGTAAAATTTGTTCGAAGCTCAGGAACCTGAGAAACACCATCCCAACCTTGGAAATGCTGCTCATTTTCTTTCATTCTTTTTTTGCTTCCCTCCGGGGTTTATTTCCACAGACTGAAACCTTCCCCCCCCCCTTTTTTTTTTTTGGCTCATGATCTATTGCTGTCTTTGAAATTTGATGGCCATTCTGCAGAGCAGTACCTGCTTTTTCACATTGTCAATCTCAGAGTGGAGTCTTTGGATCATGCGGTTCAGCTCTGAGATCTCGATCCTTGTGTTGCGCAGGTCATCTCCATGTCTTCCAGCTGACAGCTGCAACTCTTCATACTGGGGAGAAAGAAGGGTGGACCAAACAACATGAAATGATTTCAACTTCTATGTCTCAACTGCGATCATTGCTGAAGAATTGCTGAGTAAATTTGGCCAATATGCTTTTTCCTTTTTAACTGAATGTCAAAGAGCAGTAACTTCAATATATATTGGATTGTGTTCTATAAAGGTTATTGACTGCCTGTCAGTGGTCCATTGAGGTTAGTGCTGTGAGACAGAGGCCTAGAATGAACAGGAAGGTCCTTGTTACAAAGGAAGTCTAGAAGATTATATAGTATTGAAGTAAGTGAGTGATTACACATGATCACCTGAAGAACCAGCTACACTTTCTCAGGTAAGACAAGTCCAGAGTTTAATACTATCCCAACAGTAGCTCTGCTCGCTAAAATAACACAATTTCCTATACTAGCAACAAAATGAAACCCACTCATACCTAAATAAACATAAAGCCAAGGATCTTCTTAAATTTGACTCGCCAACTGAAAATTCTGGTCTTTCTCACCTTGGTCTGATACCATGATTCGGCCTCAGCTCGACTCCTGTTGGCAATGTCTTCATACTGGGCCTTGACCTCTGCAATGATGCTGTTCAGATCCAGGTTCCGACTGTTGTCCATTTGGAGAATGACAGAGGTGTCTGACACTTGGGCCTGCATCTGGGCTAATTCCTATATATATACATATATATATTTAAAAAATCGGGGAAAGGATTTCTCACCAGTGAAAGATGCTACAGTCTCCTGCTAATTCAGAGAATGACTTCACACAGAATGTCATTAAAAAACAAAACAAGAAAAAAACAAACAAATATAAAACCCCTAGAGGTTATGGATGAGGACCAGGCCAAAACATTTTGCTGTCTGACACAGATCAGTAAATGTACTCCACCAATCCAATAAATGAAGTCAAAGAATGCAGGGCATCTTTGCACTTGCCAGGATACTCTGGGGGCAGTCTGGTGTATCCTGGCCTCAGAGCTGCCTCAATCTCCCTCACATTATCAAGTCCTCCATTTCTATGACGGGACAGCTGTCTGTAGGGGTTTCCTACTCAGAAGCCCAGTACATCCACTGCCTCCCTGGACACCTGTGGAGATAGCCATCTCAGTGCAGAAACAGAGGGATCTAGATCTTCCCAGTATGTTTTTAAAATTTGTTTTGAGGGTGTGATATCCTGGTTCTGTTGCCGAATGTGCCAGACATCATCCTAACTGTTTGCAACAGAACTGAGTTTTGGGCTGTGCATCATCTAAACAGGATGAATGCCAGAATGGGGGCTGGGGACTGGTAGAGCAGGTCTTTTGGCACTGCAGACAAGGCCATAGTATACTAGGTCAGCCAAGCTATCTGAGAGAGAGAAAAGAGAGAGAAAATCCTGCAAGTGTCACTTCTCCATCCTTTTTAGTAAAAATAGAATTAAAAAAATAAAACAACTAACAATGAACTGCCCTTTCATGGAATGACACTTGAAATCTACAACTTGAAGCAACTACCTCACCTTTCCCAAGGATAGGTCTACAACCTTATTACTTAGGACTTGAAGGAAGCTATCCAGTGACTGCTAATGTTGAGAATTCAGCCATCGCACAAGCCTTTGCTGGTGCTTGCTGGTTTAGAACCCATTTGCCCAGCTAGTCCTGCTTGCATTTTATTTGAGCATCTAAGCATCATATTATTTTTATACTACAGGTTGTTTAGCTATATTGTATTGCCATACAGCAGAAACTGCTTTGAGTCCCATATGAGAGAAAAGCAGGATATAAATTAAATAAACATTAAATAAACTGCCATCCATCTCCAGCTGGAATCTTTTAGCTGCCAACTAGCAGTTGCATCCCTTTTCCATGAGAATTTAAATTGCATCATATGAGCATATCTTATGCAAATCAGCAAAGCAGTTAATATTTAGGAAGGCATGGGAAATCAGACATGGCACAACTAACTTAGCATAGTCTGAAATAAATATATTTTCAGGTTTCTTTTGACAACCAGAAATGGGGGGAAATGTATCTCCTTGTCAAGGTACTTCCTTTCTGTATTTAACCTTCAAATCAGCCTTCCTCAACCTGCAGAAGAATTGGTAAAATAAAAGCCCGTGTTAGAGGCCTGGATCGGGGCTGGGTGCCTGCAGTCATTGCGGCCCTGGGACAAATGGCGCCAGCACAGCCCCACCGCAGTTTTTTCAGCCCCATCTGTTTTGGGCCTATAATTCTCACCATCCTCATTAGTAGCCAATAAAGCCTAGAAAGTGCCTTTCCTTACCGCATCATAGAAACTTTTCAGGAAACAGAGCTCATCGTTCAGGGAATCCACTCTTGCCTCCAGCTCAACCTTGTTCATAAATGCAGCATCCACATCCTGGAAAAAGAAAAAAAAGTTCAAGCAGACTGAATGCTGTAGGATCTGTTATAGAGCCAAAGTGAAATCTAAACGCACAAAGGTCTTCCAGATGTTTTGGTGTTAGGTGTTCCAGATGTTTTGGGCTAGGACTCCTATCAGCCTAACAATCTCAAACAGAGATGGGCAAATGGCAACCTTCAGGGGTATTTTGTGACCCTGAGGGCCCCCCCAGAGATAAACAAATATGCCACGTTTTTCAAATGTTTCCCACTCAAATGCACTTTATGGATGTGAGACCATTTCTATTACATTTTGGAGGTGGGGGCTAGGGCAATTTATGCCTATGAGAGTCCTTTTTTTTCCAGACAGAAAGCACCTTCTGATTATTTCCTCTTGTTAAAAACATATTTGGGGGCAAAAGGGTTTTTTTTTTTTTTAATTGTGGGAGCAGGTGCAGAGTGGGGGGGGGCGGCTCTCCTGAGAGGCTAATGCAGTCTTCTAGTCTTCCACAGTTGCCCACCCCAATCTAAAAGGTTTGGATGGCCACATGTCTTCAATCTGAGTTAGCACTTGTGTGTGGGTATATGACTTCAAGTCTTCTGTCAACTTATGGCAACACCATTAATTCTTTAGGGTTTCCTTAGGTAAGAAATACTCAGAGGTACAGTAAGCCCTCCTTGTCCACAGATTTTTTTTATCCATGGATTTGAGCATACACGGCTTGAAAATATTCCCAAAAAGTATAAATTCCAAATAGCAAACCCCGATTTTCCATTTTATATATGGAACACCATTTTGTTGTGCCATTATATTTAATGGGACTTGAGCATACACAGACTTTGTTATCCACGGAGGGTCCTTGAACCAAACCCCAGTGGATAACAAGGGCCCACGGTAGTTTTGCTACAACAGTGATTCCCAAAGTGGGCAGTACGCCCCCAGCAGGCAGTGGAAAGATCCAGGGGGCGGTGAGGGGCAATGGGGGAAGTAAGAGGTGGTCAGATGGAAAAAAAGGGTGGCATAGCCACCACAGCCTCACTGATTGCTTAACCTGCCTGTGCAAATTCACTCCCTTAGCTACATCTTTTGCTAGTAGTGGTGATGGTAGTTGGGAAACATGTGAGAATGGGCACAGGGAATTCCTTCTGTAGCCCAGAGTAATGCCATTTTGAGACAGATTTAAGAGATTAACACACACAGATGGGATAGGGACAGGATCACTCCCTGTCCTTATCCCATCATTAATCTGTGACTGCGATAGCACGAAAGGCTTTCAAATCATAGTGCTGATCTCACTATTATCCCACCATTAAAGTGTCATTACAATAACACAAACTTCCGTTAATACAAAATGCCGGTCAATGTTGCTTTAATGATGGGTTAATGACAGGTTAATGACAGGATCTGAGCAACATCATTTGAAAGTCTTTTGCATGATCATGGTCATTCACGCTTCCCAGATAGGTTAATGACAGGATCTGTGTGACGTTGTCTGAAAGTCCTTCTTGCAATTGCAGAAGATATGTCTCTCACGAAAGAGGGGGAGGAGTATGTGGGGTCGATTGTTGGAAAGAGTCCTTTTCCTTGGAGCAGCTTCTGTAGTTAAAATCTCTCCCTTTCACCATCTATGCCAGTCTCTAGCGCATGTGTCATCTTGGAACCCCCTATATGCACATACCAGCTATGCCCCTCTTTGCCCAATGAAGAAGGATTGATAATCCTTCCTCACCAGGGTGAAGTTTGGCAACCAAGCATCTGGCTAAGCAGCAACTGAGAAACCTCTTACATGCATGTGCAATTATGTCAGGAATATGCTTTTTACTCCCAGTTTTTTTCCCCACCTCAGATTGGTTGCTTTGAATTTGCAGTAGAACAGTAGATCTAATATCCAGAAATACACATGGAAGGGCACTAGGTTTGTCACCTAAGAGGAAAGGGGGTGCTAGTTAAAAAGTTTGGGGATCACTGTGCTAGAAAATAAAGGTAAATGTTTTCCTTTTGGCAAGGTTGTCAAGTCATGTACAACTGTAGGGGGCAATGCTAATCTCTGTTGCTAAACCAAGGGAGCCAGCATTGTTGAAGACGATCCTATAGTCATGTGGTCTGCATGACTACACAGAAAGCTGTTACCTTCCCCCTGAAGTGGTACCTGTTTATCTACTTGCACATTCACATGCTTTCAAATTGGTAGGTTGGAAGAAGCTGGGGGTAGTGACAGAAGCTCGCTCTGTCACATGGCACTTGGGTCTTGAATTGCTGATCTGATGACCTTGTGATTGTCAGACTCAGCAACTCAACCTTTTTTAAAACAGATATTCACAGAAAAAGAGAGAACTTGGAAGGTTACTTTTAAATGGGAATTAGTTACAGTTGGGTGAGGTACCTAGTTACTGTTGTACTTAAAAAAATTTAAAGCAGCTTTTTACTTTCTCCTCTTTCTCAAAATAACTGAATTATTTAGCAAGTTTAAAAATGATTTTTTTAAAAAATGTCTAGTCTCTGATAAAAAAAAGTCATTTGGATTCTGCCCATTGTTTCATTTCATTGCTTGAACACTTAGAACAAGCCATATGATAACAGAAGTCACCTTTCAAACCACTGGATATTCCTCCACCAATATTTACTGAGACTATATCCCTGTAGTTATAAACGTAACTAGAAGGTTACAGATATAGATAGAAATAGGAAACTTTATGTGTGGCTTTCTCTTGCATGAGAATGTTGTGGATATTAGGTAAATTCTGATAAATACCAAAGAAATAAGAAATGCTCATCTATCTCTAGGGATGAATAGATCTACTTTGTTCTACAGCAGATCTTGCATATTTTGACGCATGCTGATTTTTAAAAAATTGAAATTTTCCTGTTACACCACAAAATGAGCTGCTGCTGTCTCTCACTAACTCACAATTGTAAGATAATATGGCTATGCCTTAGCTATGGCAAAAATTGACATAATTACAAAGAATCTGTTGTTTGGTGTATGATGGGTGGCTTGTGCCTGTGGATATATCCCCCCCCCCCAAATGTATGGATTACTGACCTTCTTGAGCATCACAAATTCATTTTCTGCAGCTGTGCGCTTATTGATTTCTTCTTCATACCTATTAAGATAAAAAGGTATAACATAACTCATTAGTGCTGGAAAAGCATATGTCCAAAAGGAGATTAGTAAAGATGCATTTTCCTGTTCTGTTATCCCAACCATTTCACTGGCTTTCTTTTTAAATTGTCCTTCCATCATTTATTGCCTATCAGAGGGATAAATGGATGAAAGATAGAGTGGAATCTACACTTTGAAGTATATCTGCAAAGTTGCCTGGCTTTCATTCTTTTTAAAGCAATGGCCATAATAAAATTACTATTCTCCAACAAAACATTGTATTGCAGAAGGAAAGAATGTGTTTGTGTGTGTGACTGTGTATGTAGGATTTGTTTGTCTGTGTATGATAGCAAGAGAGCAAGAGTGGATTTTTGTGTTAAAGGATTTGGAGCTCTGATCTGTCCTGGTACTCATGGCAAGTACTTAGAGTCAGAATTCTGGAATTCTAAGTACTGTACATTATATCAGGCTTTTAGAAGCAGACTAAGATGGGCTTTTAATGGCATGTTGTGCTGTTTTGTTAGTTTATGTATAGTCTTTTAATGAAACTTTACAAATTATTTAACTGTTTTTAAGATAACTTTTATATTTATATTTTATTGATCTTTTTGTATAGCTTTTAACATGCTTTGGTTTTAATAAGCTGTAAGCCAGTTCAGGTCCCAATATTTAAAAAAGTGGGGTGTTAATGAATAAAACAAATAATAAATAATATCTAGTAAAAATGAAATTAATTTTGAAAACCTAAAGTCTACTCATCCCAGTTTGCCTTATTAGGCTGTGCACAGAATAAAGTGAAGGACTGAAAGCTGATGCACACAGAACATGAGACTAGAATTTACAAGTGATAAATTTCAAATCCAGCATAAGAACATAAGATGACCCAACAGGAGCAGAGCCAATGTTCAACTAATCCAGCAAAGGTAGTCATCTAGATGACTCCAGGAAGACCACAGAAGAGTTTATTGCATTGGCTTTGCTCTCACGATAGATATGGGATGAACTTTAAGAAGGTGAATCTTAACGCATTTCCCAATTGCTGGGGAGTATGCAGCCCATTTGCAGTCCAGGCTTCTGCTGCATCTTTTCAAGAATGGGAAAATCCCATTATTGCAAAGATGTGGCAGGACCCCAGAGAAGCAGGATGCGTACTCCATGTCGATGGGGAAATATGATAAGATCCGTTTTCTTAAAGTTACATCCCACGTTTATCACAGGAGCAAAGCCAATGTGATCATCTCTTTGGCAACAGCCCTTTTGTTTTTGTTGGTCCCCAATTTTTTGGCACTCAGAGGTAACATGCCTCTAAACATGGAATTTCAATCACAAGACAGATATCTTGTCCATTTCACTAAGTCATTCTGAAAACATCTAAACAGGTGGCCATCACCACAAGCAAAATTTCTTTATGCATGTATGAGTATATGGCTATTTCAGAAAGCAGATTCTGTAATCACTCTGGAAAAGATATTTAATTACTTTTCCCTCAGGGGGTTCATTTTCAGGCCACAATGAACAGCAAATTTCAACTTGTAGAACCCATGAACATAGCTGTGCTAGTCTGGATTAGTATGCAAAGGGATTCTGTAGCACCTTGGAAAGTAACAGAAAAAAAGGTTGGTAGTATAAGTAGACTACAAAAATTTATGCTACCAACTTCCTTCTCTCAGTCTCAAAGGTGCTACAAGTTCCCTCTGCATGTTGTTCAACTCAATTACTTTTATACTGTCTTGTTCTCCCTAAAAACTTGCATTCAGCATGCAGTGATGGTGGTTTGGTATGCAAATTAGGAGAAGAAGTCAGTTTGGATTGTGCAAACATTTGTCTCCAGGTGTTCTAAAACTCAGCCTTGGTCCCTTGGATCAAAGAAATAGCAGCAGGGAACCAGAGCTGTGCTCTCAAAATTGAGAGCGCAGGAAAATTACATTGTTGGATTACAAGTTCTAGAATCCCTCAGCCAGCCTGCCCCTGCTGGCTAAGGAATTCCAGCAGATGTGGTCTCAAAAAACAATCTTTCCAAACTCTGCCCAAATTCTGCAACATTTTTGGATGGGCAAAGCAACTGTGAGGACTATTTCATTCAGATTCTCCAGGGAAAGGAAAAATTCTCCAACAGGTTTCTCAGGGGTGATGATCACCATGAGCAACAGCAGCCCAGCTTCTTTCACTTCCCCTACTGAGGCTTAGTGCTGCTTCCCAACTTCTATTTTGCATCCTTCACAATGCCCCAGAACTAATGCCATTGTGAGGGTTATATGTATGGGGTTTGAGGAAATGGTGGCCACCATACTATCAAAAATAGAGAAGAAAGTTTGGAGGAAATTGTACAAGATGGTGTTTGTACAGAAAGAGGCAGTGGGAGATGATAAAATAAAGTGTCAGAAAAATAAAATCTAAGAAATTTTCTGAGAAAAATATATCCGGTAATACTTATGAGAATTGAAAACTGCAACATACCCCTGCTGTTAACAGTTGGTTTCATAGCTGGACATACCATTGTTACTTTCCAGATCTCCTATAGACCCCATCTACATGTTAATGATCAATATTATTTAATTTGCCTTCATTTGATTTATGTCAAACTGACTTCAATGCTCCTTATAGGTGATAAAGCTATGTGTAAATTATAAACTAAAATAATGAAAGTTATTAAAATTATTCTAATAACATTTCAAACTGGATTTGAGCAGCAAAAGGTGAAGTTCTTAACTATATTTTGGAGGAGGGTTAAATGAACTGGTTTGTATCAGATCCGTATCAATTTTGCCTGTATTCACAAATTTGTTCTGTCTAATATATGGTATCAGTTTCCATTTGAAAACTAACTTCTTTAAAATATATATTTATTTTTATGCAGTTTCCTCTGGCATTCATCTTTTTGCATGTAGACTTCTTTAATATTAATATTCATTAATTAATATTAATATTAATTTTCTTCATGTAGTTTTAAAGCTGAGAACTGCATTGCAAAATTTAGAGAAGTGCACGGAACTGTTTTCTGACTTTCATGCCAGTCCAAGATGTATGAATTAGATTGTTTTGCTTAAAAGTGCAAGGCTTCTCCCCTGTTTTTATTTCTGAATCCCCTGGATGTCTTAGAAGTGCTTCTGAAACCTATAGAGGATGATCTAATGTCTGAGTCTTAAGTCCTGTATCAAGTTGCTACTCAACATGCAACGTCGGGATGAAAAACTAGGCATTCCTAGCTAGCATTCCTTACAAGAGTTTCTCTGCCACCAGTTCACATAAGAAAGATAATCCTTGCAACAGTCAGATATCAGTGAGGTAAATCCTAACCTGAACGATAAAACCATGTTCTGCTCAACCTCAAAATAAGGTAAAATAATCCTGAAGTATCTTCCTATTTCTGCTTTGAGCATACTCTTTATGTTGAATGTTTCAGAAGGAATGCAAACATGAATATGCCCAGACTAGCTTTATTGCCTTGACTTTGAGGAAAAGCCAACACAAATCTATCCATTTTGGCTTTTCAAATGGTGCCAGATAGGAAGCTGCCAAGAGATGCTGCAGAAACTGGTCTTTGAAGGAGCAGGCCTCATCATATGACCAACCCTTGGGGGAAAATGGTATTCTCCAGAGCTTAGCCATGGAAGCAGGACAACTGCCAAACCCTCATGAAAGAACCTTCTTTTAAAACTCTAATCATTTTACACCTTATATGAAAAAAAAAACCAAAAACCTTTTATCTGCCTATGTGACAGTCTTCTCATGTTGCTGGAACTCGGCATCAAGCTCATTAACACCTTGTCTAGAAATTAGTCAGAGAAGCACAAATGCCATCCTAGTGATTTCAGAAGGTCTAAGGTCACACAACTGGGGTGGGGGATCAGGTTGGAATTTCCTCATTGTGCGCTTTTGGTCACTGCAGACAGAGGTACCAAGTAAATCCTTGTGCAAAGATCCCTCTACAGAATCCCAGCTTGATAGTGCTGGGATGTATCTACATGGCTAATCAATAGCTGGGCTGGGGGAACACAGAGTTTCCAGTCACCATCCAACTGAAATTATGCAGTCTTGAAGAAGGAGCAGCCATTGTACCCCTGGATCTCCATTGTATGCTGTAACTGGGTGGAATTTGGGACCCCCTACTCTCCACAGCCACTATTTGTTTTATTATTGTATAGGTTTCTGTTGAGTAATTTGCCCTTAGTGAACTGTTCCTCTGAAAGGTGACACAATGATAATGATAAAGATGGTAATAATAATAATGAGGAGGAGGAGAAAGCTGGGAAAAGGTCGTATGTTTTAATAAAAATACTAAACAGGAAAGTCTGGTACTTGTGAATACTTATTAAATAGCAATACATTCTGTATGGTGTGCTAATGACTAAGGATTCTGTATGGTGTGCTAACAGGAGCAGGTCAATGGTGGAGGTGACACCACCAGTTACCGCCCTGGGTGACACCAACCCTACTGGTTAGTTCATGGCAAAACAGGACAGGATCACCTTTGAGAAGCAATCACCTTCATTATTATTCCTTTTATGCTGCTCACCTGATCCTGTAGTCCTCCACAGCACCCTGCATATTCTTCAGTTCTGAATCTAGCCGTGGCTTCTCTCCACAAATACCATCCAGCTGCCTCTTTAGATTAGCAATGTATGCCTCAAAGAGTGCATCTAAGTTATAGTGGGTGGTCTTTTGCTCCTGCAAGAGGCTCCATTTAGTCTCCAGCACTTTGTTCTGTTGCTCAAGGAAGCGGACCTAGGGGAAACCCACCGGAACAGAAACAAGTTACACATTTAACATTGTTTACTGACAAAATAAAAAATGATAATTGCTAAGCAGAATAGTCCAAAGAAAATAATATCCTAGCATATTCTCCCTCTATTTTAGAGTTGTAAGGAAATGACATCAAAAACTCTGCACTGTAAATACAGAGAAAGTTGTCAGTCTTGACCTAATATAACAGTATCTTACACAGAAATCAGTGTCAGATGATTGAAAAAGTTCTGGATCCCTACAGTTGGTGGCCAAAATGGGAAGATATTGCGATGAAAAGGGACTATTCTAAATTGATTCTAATAAACTTGGCCAAGATCCCATATCACAGATGCTGTCACGATGCATCACAACATGACCTCTCCTGACCTGACTCCCCAAACCTATTTAGGCTTGTTTGGGGAATCAGGTCTGGATGTTGTAACAACATCTCTGATGCTATCTGTGATATTGACTATTGTCAGCAGCTGCACTCAGCAATGGAGGTCTATTCTGCTGGCAGTTGGGATGCTGCAAGATGACACTTCCAGCCCCCTCACAACAACCAATGAGGCTGTGGCAATCAGAAGCAGGAGACTTGTAAGTCCTCATTTCAACCTTGCAGGAGGAGGCTGGAAATATTATCCTGCAGTGCCTTGATCACCAACAGAAGAAACTGGCTTCGATATAGCTATTGCCGATTAAAGTGTGTGTAGGGGGAAGCATTTGCAAACATGGCAGTAGTTCCACAATCATACAATGAATACTAAACAATTATGGCTCAGTTATCTACTGCTCCTTTCTATCACAATTCACGGAAGCCAGTTCATTCCTAATCTGGTGCCTTTCATCAGTAATAGACTGGATAATGGTGAACAAATTAAAACAACACAAGAGAATAATCCAGGGGAAAAATTGAGGTGATTCAGGGGAATAGGGATTCAGCCTGTGCTGGGTGGGGTTACAATCTCCCTGAAGACACAGGTCTGTCAATTGGGTATTCTCCAGGATTCAGCCCTAAGTTTCCAGAACCTGGAAACTCGGTTTTCTCAGTGGCCAGGAGGTCATTTGTATATCTTGTGTACCAGCTGTTCTGTTCCTTAAGACATCAGATCAGACCACAGTGAGACATGGCTTAGTTACATCCTGGCTGGATTACTGTAACATGCTCTGTGTAGGACTGCCTTTGAAGAGTGTTCAGAGACTTCAGCTGGTCCAAAGATCTGCATCCAGATTACTAACTGGGGCTCACTACAAGGACCCACCATTGCCTTGTTGCAACCACTCCTCTGGCTAGCCAATCTACTTCCAGGCATAACTCAAAATGCTATTTTTCCCTATAAAGCCCTACGTAGCTCAGGTCATTTGAAGGACCATATTACAAACCTGAGACCTGCTGGGGGGCCCTTCTCGTTGCCCCAGCTTCCTTTCCCACTACCTCGTGATAAAGAAATAGACTTCAAAAGCAGATTTTGGGACGACTATAAAAAAAAAGAGAGAAATGACAAGAATGTCATTTCTTATGCCCATATTCTTATTTGTGTGTAAAGTAGCCCTTTGGGTCTTAGACTGTAGTTACAGTGCAATCCTATTTAAGTCTACTGAAGATATCATCCTTTATAAGTCTACTGAAGTACCAAATTCAATGGGACTTTCTCCTGTGACCAAGGATAGTAGAACCACTGAACTGGAAGGAACCCATGAAGTCATTACTCCAACGCCTGGCTCAATGCAGATGCATCCTCAGCATTACTGAGATAATGATCAGTCAGTTTATGCTTAAGCATCTCCAGCCAATGAGAACAACCTCTGCCCAAGGCAATCTATTCCATTCTTCAACATTTCCTACCATTAAGAAGTTTATCTCAGTATTTAGTAGCCAAAAAATCTGCTGTCCTTCAGGTTCCAGGCAGGGAACCTGTTTATGAAGAATAGTGGTTATTGTTCCTTCTCCTCCTCCTTCTATCCCTTCCTAATTTTGTCTTTTGAGGCTTTCAAAAATGTTGGTAGTATACATACATGTACACTAGCATTTTGCAAGTGTCAACTGGATATGTCTGCCTCCAGTCCTCTTCACCATCTCATGTATTTATTCATAAGTCTATTAAGTCCCATTTCTGCATCATGTTAATATTGAACAGCTTTCCCCACCAAATGTAGGCTTTTCTGAGGTGAGAACTGTACCATAGGATTTAGAGAGGGGCAAAAATAGAACAATTAACAATCTTCCACTCAGCATACAAGTCCAAAATACTCAAAATTCTTGAGCATCCCTAAATCAAATCATAGTGTTGTTGTTTGTTAAGAGACGATATCAGGAGGAATACTTACCTTGTCAATGAAGGAGGCAAATTTGTTGTTGAGTGTCTTGATCTGCTCCTTCTCTTCCTTCCTCACTTTTTGGATGGTGGGGTCAATCTCCAGGTTGAGAGGAGCCAGGAGGTTGGGGTTGATCGTCACCTCATGGATGCCACCAGCTCCAGCTCCATACCCAGCACCACCAACGACCCTGTACCCAACTCCACCATGGCCTAACCCATAGCCATATCCAGATCGGGCTGTGCGATAGCCACCCATGGAGATTCTTTTACTTCCTCCAAAACCATGGAGGCTCCTGCTCCCAAAGCCACCAGCAGCATGTCCAAAGCCTGCTCCGCCTCCCCGGGATACTGAAACGGTGCTAAAACTAGTTCGGCTACCTGGGATAACGGCTGAAGATGTGCTAAAATTCTTAGTAACTCTGACTGACTTTTGAGCCATTACTCCTGCACACAAGGAGGAAACAGAAAGAGAGAGATGGAGAGATGAAGTGAGACAAGGCTCCTGGACTATGAAGGTGAAAGGATCCTTCTGAAACCTCAGAGTTTCCCCCTTTTTATCTTATTCACAGGATGGGTTTGGCCAATGGAGATCATAGGGCAGTGGGCTGAATTAATCATCTTGGTATGTTGGGCATAAGGCCATTTTTTCCATTTTGTTCATCACTGGATGTTCCTAACGTAATGCCCTGGCAATCTGGAGACTTGTAAAACCAAGCAGGAGTTTCTAAGCCTGTATTTTACAGTGCCGGAGGTTCCCTCAAGGCATTCCTTTTAACTTCATACAAATCAACAAGTGGCTTTCTTCCTCCTCCTTCTCTTCTTCTTCTTTTTCTTCCAAAACTTGATGGGAACAAAACTGTCCCAGGAGGGAAGTGAGAGCTGCTCAGACATGGTGCAAATCCTTATGTCAATTCCCTCCCTGTTCCTTATTCATCCTCAAGAACTCCTCTACCCCAACCTACCAGGTGCCATCTCTGAATAAGGTTCTTGCTTCTTCTCTATGTCTGCTTGATACATATTCCTAGGTTCCAATCTGATTTTGTTACAACATTCCCTTCTTTTTGGTGTCCATCTGGAAGAAAAGACTTCTCTATTTCCATCACTGGCAAACAGTGGGTCCTACTCTGGGTAGGTCTGCTTTGATTCCAGGCCCCTTCATCGATTCCAAAATCTGTGGATGCTGAAGTCCCATAAAATACAATGGGGGTAGGAAAATAATGTTCCTTATATAAAATGGCAAAATCAGGATGTTTTACACACACACACACACATATATATGGCAATGTTTTCAAGCCATGAATGGTTGAATCCATGGATGCCAAATCTGTGGATACAGAGGGTTAACTGTATGACTTCTCATGTGATTATTAATCATATTTACCACACATCTGCCACCCCACAATTGTCCAGATCTAGTCATTTCTCCTTGCAATTTCATTTCTGTCAGGTCCCCTCAGGTTGCAACTGCAAGGGACCTAGCCTTTTCAGTTCTTCTATTCCCTGGCCTTGGAAAGAGAGAGAAGGAGAGGCAGGCAAAACTCCACCAGGCCTAGCCCCAGAGGCAGATGTAAGGGTAAGGCCCTCCTTCCATTCTGACTGCTACCAACCTAGCCTCAGAGAAGAAGAGACAGGAAAAGCTCTACCATGCCTAGACAGAGAAGCAGATGGAGGACCCTTGGAAGGAGAGAAGAACCAGCAGTATCTGCTGGACTTGATCCCCTTCCCCACTGCCATTCCCTTCTGCTTTTGTGTCATTTTTTTTAAAGATAAATATGAGGGCAGTGAACAGTCAAATTAGCAATCTGTAAAATGTTCTGAGAGCTATTGTGGCTGAAGAGCGGATTATAAATACTCTATAAATATATAAATATAAATATATTTATATATGTGATATGCCAGCGGCACCCCTTCCTGGAACTGGGAGGCCTTGAAATAGTTGTACATGCACTGGTAACCTCTCGCTTGGACTTCTGTAATGTGCTCTACATGGGGCTACCCTCGTGCCAAGTTTGGAAACTCCAGCTTGTACAAAATATGGCAGCCAGGTTGATTACAGGAGTTGTAATGACCATATAACATCAGTCCTGAAGTCCCTTCACTAGCTGCCAATTAGTTTCTGGGCAAGGTAAAAGGTGTTGGTGGTCACCTTTAAAGCCCCACATGGTTTGGGTCCAGAATACTTAAGGGTACGCATTCTTCCATCCTGTCCATCCTGCACCTTAAGGTCCTCTGGGAAGAACCTATTTCAGCTGAAAAAATCCAGGTTAACTTCAGTCACCCAGATGGCCTTTTTTACTGCTGCTCCAAAGCTATGGAATGACCTGCCAGGGGAGATCCGCCATATTTCTACTCTTGCAGCCTTCAAGAAGGCCCTTAAAACGGATCTCTTCCAGCAGGCCTTCCCAACCTGACTTCTCTCCCTACATAGCACAACCGTGACATGATCTTATTGCCTTGTTGACCAAGCCTGTCCCCTAATTTTAACACCATTATATTTTTATAGTTTTAATTGAGATGATTTAATTGCATTTTAGCTTGGGAAGGGGGTGGGTGGGAAGGGATAATTCTGAATATTATTGTATTTTATGTATTTTAATCTGTTGTAACCTGCCCGGAGTCCTAGTGATTGGGCGGGCTATAAATATTGTTGTTGTTGTTGTTGTTATTATTATATTATTATTATTATTATTATTATTAAAAATATTTCCTGAGACAAAACAGCAACTGCTGCACACAGAGAGAGAGAGAAAGAAAGAGAGAGAGGTAAAAATGTATGTTAGCCAACATTAGCCTAGTTATTTCGGCACCCGAGGTAGGAAGTCTCTCAAGGGCCTTTCTACATCCATTATATTAAAATTACAACGGTAACTTAAGAAACAAAACAGAAAAACAATTCAGGCAGTTCATTCTGGAATTCATAAAAGAAGCTGAATTGTTTTTTGTTTTGTTTCTTAAGTTACTGTTGGTAATTTTAATATAATGACCGTGGAAAGGCCCTCGTGGGACGTCCTACCTCAGGTGCTGAAATAACTTACTAGGCTAATGTTGGAGGTGGTTGAGATTATGATACCTTTGCTTTCTGATGGCTCAGTGTACACAAACTTTGTTTCATGCCCAAAATTATTAAAAATAGTGTATAAAATTACCTTCAGGTTAAGTGTATACGGTATATATGAGCATAAATGATTTTTATGTTTAGATTTAGGCCCATCTCTAAGATACCTTATTATGCATATGCAAATATTCCAAAAACTGTAAAAATTCAAAACACTTCTGGTCCCAGGTATTTTGGAGACTCAACTTGTCCTGAAAATCTCTACTAGAGAAGATTCTCTGAATCAGTGGGATTTACACAAGTGCTGATTTGATATCTAACAACTGAATCAGTGGCTTTACTCTAGTTGAAGCTACCAATAGGATTCAGTCCTATGTTATGTTTTCCATGAGGTGAGAGAAAGAAGAAAGAACATTTTGTACATTAAAATTCCTTTTGTGAAGTGTTTTGTTGATAGACACATATTATTGGGTGCATGGGCAAACCTCCCTCCCCAAACATTTTGACATTCCATGATTTAATTGGGGATGTTTGTGTTGTGGTCCATGCTAATAATGTAACCATCATTTATAGGGCTTTCTGCTTTCAACCTCCCTTTTAGCTTTCTGGCCATATTCTAACTCTCTAACCATGATAATAAACCTGAAACTCTGGGCAACATTTCATGTACTTGATAAGATGGGCAATAGTCCATACAAGTTTGTGATAAAGTTGGTAATCTTTAAGGCACCATAGGGAGAGGCAGCATGGTATACTGGTTTGAGTGCTAGATGAGGACAGTGGGAGACCAAAGTCTGAATCCATGCCATGGAAACCCACTGGGTGACCTTAGGCAAAACACACTCTCTCAGCCTCAGAGGACAAAAAGGACAAAACACCTTCGAACAAATTCTGCCAGGTTCACCTTAGAGTTGCTGTAAATCAGAAATGATTTGAAGGCACATAATACCAACAACAATATACCATAGGGCTTCTTATTCGTATTGCAACAGACTAATATGGCTACCCATTTTGAAACAAAATCTGGATGTAAGCAGTTGCACAAGCACACAGTCAAGAGTGCATTCCCTTCTGAGACAGTGGGGCTCTTCAGACCGGCCATGAAGGCTGGCCTTGGGGCAGAGTCTGGGCATTGCGTCCACATGATGCACACCTCACTCTGCCCCCCAGGGTGCCCTGATGCCACACACCGCTCCACACGGCATGCAGCATCACCGTCCTCCTCCATCCCTGCATCCACATGATGTAGTGCCAAAGGAGCCCCATATAGCTGCTGCGCCATGGTTATCGCATGAAAAAAGGAGCCGTGCGGTTGCTATGGCCCTGATCCGTTTAGGACAGGGGTGGCATCATGCCAGACCTCAGGGGCTGTGTGTACAGCCCCAGAGTTTTATTAATGAGAAGAAAACATACACTGGATGATGTTTGCAAGCTTCACATACAGAGAAATTTCTGTGCCACATCTGAATTTTTTTTTTAATGAATGATCTTGAAAGCCTCTTTTAAATTTCAGAGTCATTATAGGCTCCAGATTCTGGGGAGCCTATTAGGAGAATTTGCAGAACATCTCTATTTTTCAGTTCCTTCCTTCAAAAACCTAGATTCCCCCTTAAGGCATTGTTTTTACTTCCTAATTCACAAAGCAACCATCAGGGGACTCTGTTCTTCTTTGAATAGGACAAATGTAGCGCTTGAATGAATAGGGGCATTTCTGTCTCTAAAGAGGATGATGTTACTGCATTAGATTTTACTAGGCCCTGCAGCAATTGTCTGTACAGTACAAAGTGAACCAGAACAGTTTATATAAGGAAACACCCCTCTGTTTCCCAGCATGTAAAATCATTTTGTAAAGCTTTTTTAAAAACATTGAAAGCAAGATACTGGGTGGATCACAAAAGCCCTTGGCTTTGGGTATAATGACTCCACTTCCCATCTGCAGGGGTTTGGTTCATTCACTAACCACAGATGGGAAAAAAACAGCACCCCATATTATTCAATGGGTGGTGACAGAAAGGATACTTCGTACAGTGTTAAATCTGTTCTGATTGATCTCTTTGGTGCAACAGTGTGGAACCACTAGGTTCCACCATATTAAAATATTATTAATTATCTTAATTATTAAGGGAATTTGGTCATTTATAGTGTACTTCATGTTAGCAAAAGCATAGTTGGGACCAATATTTCTGTCCTCAGAGAAAGACTGGTAAGGAAAAAAGGATACTGGCTAAAAAAGATGTTGGCTTAATCCAATTGCTAGTCCAAACCTGAAAAGACCTGTTAAATCAATGGGATCTACATAACTTCAGAAGCTGATTCATTGAGTCTACTCAGTCGTGGATCTAAACCACGGATCTAACTCATGATGTCCAGAGGCAAGGAGACTGAAGGGGAAAATGGGAAATGGAGTGAGAAAGAACCTTAAAGGAACAGTCAGTGTGGAATGAGCTTAGATCAGGAGGAAATTGTCAGTGGATATAAGTAACCACAAGAATCAGAGATCTTGTGGTTAACCAGAGATCAGTCAGTCCGCATGTTGGAATCAGAAAAAATTATATCCTATATGAGTGGGAAGAGAGAAGTATACCAGAGGTGATTGTCAAAAAACTAAAGCCTCTGCCTTGGGTTGTGGGGGAAAGCCATCTATGTACTGTAGTTAAAAGAGCAATGAGATTGTGCAGCTCCTCACCAACCAACCATGGATCTTTGCAGATGAAAAGCCTACCTCTCTCGACTTCCATAATAGCCAGGGCACCTGATGACACACAATGTCAGTTCCCAGACATCCCTCTTTGGACACCCACAATTCAATAGAGAATATTTACACCTTTTCTCAGTCTTGATGAGAATGGCTTTCTTGACATATCTTGGCATGTTACAAAAAGGGGGTGAGGGTTTGAACTTTTTTTGATTTTTCACATTTGAGGACTTTCTTGCAAAAAAGAAAAACTTCCATTTTGGGAGGAAAATATGTTGCATTTACACCTAAATTTTGTTAATTTTTCATTTACACCTAAATTTTGTTAACAAATTCTTTGTTTCTTTGCTTACTGTATATACTTATGTATAAGTAAGCTTCATATAAATCAAGGGCAAGTTTTGAGGCCAAAATTATGGATTTTTATATGCTCTGTATATAAATTGATGACAAAACTTTGGGGCATGTAAAAAAGGATGTAAAGGATAAGACAAAGGAAATAAGGCCAAAGAACATAAAAAATTCCACTAGACATAACTGTTTGTGCTCACCCCAAAGACTAGATGGATGACGAGAAAACTACGGTTTCTTTTAGACGACTGGAGTATTGGACTGACAATGGAAATTGAATATGTTTGATTATAGAAATATGTTTAAGATTGTTTTAATATTGTTGTTATATTGTATTGTGATTTTAAATTGTTGTACTTACGCCTCGATACATGGGGAGAGGCGGGAAATATACATTATTATTATTTATTTATTTATTTATTTATTATAACGGTAAATGTAAGTTGCAAGATGTATGAAGGAGGCAACCAGGCATGGGTGGTGCTAAGAAAATATGCTCATGTCAAAAAGGATGTCAAAGCAAAGCAAAGCAGAGCAGAGCAAAGCAAATGACAATTTTAATATGATGACTTTGCTTGATTTAAACCCAGCAAATCTGACAAATATACATAATGTTTCATTCAAATCCTTCAAAGCCAATTCCACTCAGTGCTCTTTTGAGGGGAAGCCCCCCCCCACCGTATTTTTCTGTCCGGGCATTCAAAACAAACCAGAAGGGGTGCTATGGTGGAGACAGTAGAGGATATGTGTTGTTGTTTTTTAAATTTTCTCCTGGGATGGACTAAATTCTTGACTTTCACCACTCTACCCAGAGATGGTTTCTTTTTTTTATAAGACTTGATGTAAAGTACTTACAGTGACTTGTGGATAAGTCAACCCAGATTTTTTGGGTCAACTTTTGGACTAAAATTTCTAGATTTATTACATTAGTATACACAGTATTCAGATGAATGCTAGTTGTTCACTGTAACAATGAATACAGAGAGTAATTCTTTTTGTGCAAGTAAAATTTCAGGGAGTGGAGCCAATGGAGCACCATTATTGACCCTTCCATAGTGTAGGCCCAATTTATGTGATCCATCCATGCATAAAGGAGGCCCTCAAAAGGTAGAAGGAAAATGGCCAGGGTTTATTAATCATTTACTTATTTATTCACTCTTTAAAAGCCTCAAAAGACTTTAAGACAAAAACAAATAATAGCTAAGCACAATAAAATAATAAAACATATGAGATTCAATAAAAACAATTAATTAAAAACTGTAGGCAACTCAAAATCTTAACCATTGGGAACATGATCATGAATAAGTCTGCAAAATAGGTAGGTTTTTAGTTGAATGTGGAAACATCTAGCACTGGAGATACACTCCCTAGTTTTAATTAAGAGGTTATCTAATATCTACATAGGTAGGTACCACAAGACAGAATGACCTCTTTTGTTGTTGTCCATTCCAGCTACCACCGCTGTGGACTCCAAGGGAGAGAAGAGCCTGAAAGCAAGAAGAGCCCTCCCTCCACCCACCATCTTGAGGGAGAGAAAGGCAAGCCAGCTCCAACAGGCCTTGCCTAAAAAGAAGAGCCCTCCCTCCAATCCATCTGCCATGGTCCAGGCCTCTGAGGGAGAGAAGATCTGCTGGACTTTCCCCCTTCCCCACCACCTCTCCCTTTTCCTTTTGTTTCGTGTCTATTTTAGATTGTAAGCCTGAGGGCAGGGAAATGTCTTAATTAACAAATTGTAAGCCACTTTGATAGCCTTGGCTGAAGAGCGGGGTAGAAATATTATTATTATTATTATTATTATTATTATTATTTTGTCTGGCAGCCAAACAAGGAAACAGTCTGTCAAGTAGAGCCTTCTCCCACTTCAAAATGTGGGGATCTATGTGGGCAGAAAAAGAAGCAGTGTCACTGATATCCAGGTGTATATTAACTCTTTTACTTGATGGCATTGGTAGTGAACATGTGGAGCCCTAATTACCCTATAGCCTGCAGATCCCATTTGATCTTGGGAGATAAGGAGGGTTGTAAGAAGCCCCAGTGGCACAGTGGTTAAATGCCAGCACTGCAGCCACAAGGTAGTGAGTTCGATCCCAGGGCTCCAAGGTAGACTCAGCCTTCCATCCTTTCATTGGTCAGTAAAATGAGTACCCAGCTTGTTGGGGCCAATTGGCTTACAGATTGTAAACCACTTAGAGACTGCTGAGTGCACTGATAAGCGATATAGGCCCAGTACAAACCACCAGGACAGGGCATCCTGGAGGCATTACTAGGGTTAGGGAGTGCACACCAACCACATGCTCCCTAAACCTAGCATGTCACGGCAGCAGCCTAATGGTGGACTCCCATCCACACAGGAGCCGCCATTGTGACGTGAGTGATACACAGCGTACAGACATCACTGTGGGGCGTTTATGTCACTGGCGTGCCACAGTGCGCCAATGGCACACTCATGACATCTGCTGGGCTCTGGAAAAAGAACCTGCTTTTCACAGGCTGCGTGGTTTGGCTGCTATGGCCTCCCTCCTCAGGTAAAACAGGCAGCTCCAGCCTGCCCTTTCGGGGCAGTTTGTTTTGCCCCATAGAAATGTAAATGCTATTGTTACCCTAAAAAAGGCGAGGGACTAGGAGTCACCACCAAATATAACATTACTTGAATTGTTTCAAGTTTTGTGAAACATGAGCAGACTTTACATCAACCCACCTCACATGGACCGGTCCATCATGAGCTGGACAGGCAATCGCGAGGGCTGTCCTGGACTGGAGTCTGAAAGAAACCACAACACTTGGCAACCCTAAAATTATCTGACACAAAAACTATCCACAGCCCAAGACTCTGGAGCTGCCGTGGTTACCTTCATTTTAAAAATGAGAGTAATGGACTCTTCAGAGAATCACCTAATAAAAGCAGACTTTATTTCGAGATCTAGGGTATGGGAGCACCACAAGCCTCATATATAGAGAAGATGGCACTAATACCAAAAGCTGGTGTGGTGCAGTGGTTAGAGGGCAGGACTCTTCTAGTTCACACTGAACTGTAAAATTCACTGGGTGACTTTAAGACCAGTTACTCCCTCAGCCAGACCAGTTGTTGTGAAAACATGATGAGCAGAAAGAAGGTCAGGCATACTGCTTTCAGTTCCATATTGTTATTGATGTGTGCCTTCAAGCCATTTCTGACTTAAGGCAATCCTAAAGTAAACCTACCCTAAAGTAAACCTATCATGGCAAGATTTGTTCAGAAAGGTTTGCCATTGCCATCCTCTGAGGCTGAGAGAGTGTAACCTGCCCAAGGTCATCCAGGGGGCCAAGTGGGGAATTGAACCCTGGTCTTCAGAGGCATATTTAATACTTAAACCACTACACTATGGTGAAACATATATATTTGTTTCACAGAGACACATACACACACAGAGAGAATATATCCATATGCAATATTGTACATATCCGTAGCTAACTAATATTTAAAACACAGTTAAGATAGTTCACTCGTCCTGAAAAAAAGGAGATATTGCATATCTCCAGCTCTCCTGATTTGGCACGGACTGTCCTGATTAATTCTTTATCACTCTACTTTTTCAGCCACTTTTAAAATGCTCTGGTTTCTCTCCCCTTTTCCCAATTTCCTGTTTTGTCCTACTTTGTTGCATTGCTGCAGAATAAGTTCAACATTTAAAAGTAGGTTGTGCTCAGATTCAGTAGCATCGCTAGGGGGTGCAGACCGCACCAGGTGACACACTAAGGGCAGAAACAGGCTGTGGCAATCATCTGTTAAGAGACAGTGTGAGTGGGGTGAATCTCAGTAAGAGGAGAAAAGAGAGAACCCAGCATTTTTTAAAAATTAAAATTTTACATTTCAAAATTTTAATTTAAAAAATTATTTGTTTTAAAATTTCTTTTAAAAACATATTTTAACGAAATCATCATTATGCACATGTAAATACATTTAGGTTGTGCGTATGATATTGTAATTTGAAGGTATAATTTTAATTTTATTAGTTGTTTATATCACAACTACTAGCATTGCATTCAATGGTATATGGGAATTATGATTTATGAGTAACGTTAGTGCAAAAAAGTATTACTAAGGAGTATGTATGCTGTGAAATGGGTGGAGGTCAATGAGGAGAGAGACACCATGAGTTACTGCACCTGGTGACACCAATCCTAGTAACCCACTGCTCAGATTTAGCAGGAGAGAAAGATGTGGAATCTTCTCCTCCTCAGCAGGCTTAGGCAAAAACAAACTGTTGAATCATCTCTTAGCTTGGACAATCTTTACCAATTTGATTACATTCTGGTGTTGCTTGGTCACACATGTCCTGGTATTCATCTGTGAAACATTGGTGGGTAAGAAACTGCCATAAAGTCGGAATGAGAATGGGAGCATTAAATCAATAAACATTCAGCACTGACATTCTTTAATGGTCCTAAAAATGGCCTGTCTATTGAGGCAGCATCTTTCCTTGTGCAGATAGAAGATGAGTTCCACTCTTCACAGTGTTGGTACAAGGATGCATCCACACAGGAAAGTTATTCAAGTCCTCCCCCTCTTCTCATGTTATATATATGCCTTTCAGACATATTTTCGTATCACATTATGTACTAGCAATATTTCCTGAACTCATTTACTTTGCTGCCTGCAGGGCAATCTGTAAAACCTAGCTGCCTCAGAATAATTAACGGATTTTCAAAATCACATTATTAACCAGAATTTTACACAGCGCTAGTAAAAAAGTAATCATAGGAGGCAATTTATGAGCCCAGCTAAAAATAAGCCTGCTTGAAGCTTTGTAACAGTATAAATTCCAGTTGATCAAGGGTTATTGCTCCATATATAACTCTGCCCAGCAATAAAGCAGAATTTCCCTCTGAACCAGCCCAGCATTCTGGGACTTTCATAGTTATGAAAAAGGAAATTAGACATATGCTGTTTTTCTCATTCTAGCATTGAATGTGCCAAAATCCCCTTCTCTTCTGCAGAACAATTTCCTTATGGACATGGATAAGACTGTGAGGTTATATAGTTATTCCAATCCAGTGGCAATAAATAAATAAATAAATAAATAATAAAAATAAAAAGTAGAATTAAACCAAAGTTTGGAAAAGTCATGTACAGTGGTCCCCCGGGATACGAATCCCCCGGGTTAAGAAAACCCCGGGATCCGAAACCGGCGGGACCGCTTCAGTATCCCCCGGGATCCGAAGGAACCCCCGGGATCCAAAAAAAAGGGACGTCCCGTTTCGTCCCTTTTCCTCCGAGGCCTAGCCTCTGAGAGAAAGGGACGCCGTTTCGTTCCTTTTCCTCCGAGGCCTAGCCTCTGAGAGAAAGGGACGAAAGGCCGTTTCGTTCCTTTTCCTCTGAGGCCTAGCCTCGGAGAAAAAGGGACGCCGTTTCGTTCCTTTTCCTCCGAGGCCTAGCCTCTGAGAGAAAGGGACGAAAGGCCGTTTCGTTCCTTTTCCTCCGAGGCCTAGCCTCGGAGAAAAAGGGACGCCGTTTCGTTTCTTTTCCTCCGAGGCCTAGCCTCGGAGAGAAAGGGACGAAAGGCCGTTTCGTTCCTTTTCCTCCGAGGCCTAGCCTCGGAGAAAAAGGGATGCCGTTTCGTTCCTTTTCCTCCGAGGCCTAGCCTCGGAGAGAAAGGGACGAAAGGCCGTTTCGTCCCTTTTCCTCCGAGGCCTAGCCTCGGAGAAAAAGGGACGCCGTTTCGTTCCTTTTCCTCCGAAGCCTGGCCTCGGAGAGAAAGGGACGAAACGGCATCCCTTTTTCTCCGAGGCTAGGCCTCGGAGGAAAAGGGGCGAAACGGCCTTTCGTCCCTTTTTCTCCGAGGCTAGGCCTGACGCGGAAGGAGGCCCGATCCCGCTGGGTCGGGCTTCCTTTCGTTGGGCGCGAAGGCCCAGGCCGGCTTCGGAAGCCGGCCTGGGCCTCCGCGCCTGAAGCGGAAGGAGGCCCGATCCCGCAGGGTCGGGCCTCCTTTTGTTGGGCGCGAAGGCCCAGGCCGGCTTCCGAAGCCGGCCTGGGCCTCCGCGCCTGACGCGGAAGGAGGCCCGATCCCGCCGGGAGGCCCGATCCCTCCTTCCCTTCCCCAGCCAGGAGGCCCCCGCGGCTGACGAAAGGAAGGCCCGATCCGTCGGATCGGACCTTCCTTTCCTCAGCCAGGAGGCCCCCGCCAGGCCCGGGGAATGGATTACCTATTTCCTATGAGAAATAGGCCCCGGGTTACGAAATTTTCGGCTTACGAAAACGTAGCCGGAACGAATTAATTTCGTAACCCGGGGGACCACTGTATTGTACTACAGTGTCGGAGTTCCCTCACCAGCATGGTTCAGAGATTCTGAGGTTGCAGTCAGTAGCCAATCAATATACACCGCCATCCACAAAAAAGGAGACAGATAAAAGACTACAGCAATTATAGGACCATAGCATTAATTTTTACCATGCAAGCAAATTTATGCTCAAAATTCTGCAGCATACACTCTAATCATATACAAAGAGAGAATTGCCAGATGTTCAAGCAGGGTCCAGGAGAAGAAGAGGCACTAGGAACCACATCACAAACATATGATGGATAATGGAGTGAGCCAAAGAATTCCAGAAGATTAGCATGTGCTAATCACTAATCTGATAGTCCTAATGAGGAATCTGTATTCAGGACAAGAAGCTACAGATTCCTCATCAGAGAACAAATCTGAGGATGAGTGGTGCTAAAGGAGGAGAAAGTTTAATGTTTGCTTGCTTTAAAGGCTGAGCACCCACCCATCCCCACATGTTTCTAGCCCATGCCAGGGCTGAAAGGTAATTGCACAAAGTTATTTGCATGTGTGTTGTGCTTGTGCATTATTGGCACATCAAAAACCCAGTGAATGTATACACCTGGGCTTACTGCACAATGGGAGGTAGCAGAAGGCCAGTACTATGATTTGTCTTCTTTCTGTATGAGCCAGCCCTGCTAAAAGCAGCAACATCACAAAGCCCAGGGGAGAAATACCTGCTTGGCTGCATCCGCACTGCAGAAATAATCCAGTTTGACACCATTTTAGTTACCATGGCCCAGTGGTATGGAATTCTGGGAATTGTAATTTTGTGAGACATTTAGCCTTTTCTGCCAGAGAGCTCTTGTGTCACAACAAACAACAGTTCAAAGGGTTCCATAGTATTGAGCCATAGCAGTTCAAGTGGTGTCAAACAGGGCTATTTCTGCAGTGCAGATGCAGTCTCTGAGGGCTTGTACAATTGGTTCTCTGTATCCATGGATTCTGCATCTAGCATGGATTCAACTACCCACGGTTCAAAAATATTTACTATTTTACTACACTGTTGTGTTTAATGAGACATAAGCATCCATGGATTTTGGTATCCCTGGTTCCTGGAATCAAATCCCATCAGATACCAAGAACACACTGTAGTATACTCCTATTAGCTATGGCAGCAGCTTAAGACTTCAAAAATGTGCTGCGTTTCATGTGTATTACAGTATTGGCAAAACTCAGAACTGCTTTGCAGCAATGTGTTACTTGCAATGAGTTACATTGGTTACTTACTAACTTAGGGTGCTCTGTTTTTTTCCAGCAACAAGCTGAGCTGGAATGGTGTCTTTTTTTTTCTTTTCTTGAAACAGCCAGAGCTGTGTTCACTACCTCAAACAAAGGTAAAACCATTTTTGCCTTTTTAAATTGGGGCTGCATTGACATGAACAATATCTAAACAACACCTAAAAGTTTTCCTGATGCAAAAGCATGGAAGCTTTTTGAGAAATTCAGTGTTCTCTTCTTAACAAAGGGGCTTGTAACCTTACAAAAGGCCTGAGACAAACTGGATCTAAAGGCAATGGCTTTTTGTCTTGCTAATGGCATTTAAAGTTTATTTCCTGGACTAAATCTCTCAGTACCCACATGGCCAGAAAGAGGAGAGGCCTGCCTGCATGAATACCCTTCCCTTCCATGCCATCTGAACTGTGGACAACAACCACAACATCTTGACCAAATACAGGGCTATGACTTTCTTTCTTTCTTTTATGTTATTTAAAACATCTTTGCCTGATGAAGAAGCCAGTGGAGCTTCAAAAGCTTGCAACATGTGCATTTTGGTTGGACAATAAAAGGTATCACTGTTTTGTGGATTTTGGTTGAGATTGTTCTACTTCTCAGTGTAACTTAGCACTAGAATTCAGTGTAGTAGTAGTGTATTGTTACTTTTTCCTGGGTGTGTTCTGACTCACCCAATTGGAAGGAAGGACTGGAGGAAGAGTCACATGGATGGCTTTCTCTTTTGGGGGATTAGTGCAGATAGAAACAGAGACAACGAGGATGAGACATATTGAAAGGATGAACTTCACTAGAGAGTCAGGTGACATGATTATTTATTATTATTCATTAAAACCTTCCTCCATTCTGCCAAATGAAAGAGACTGATGCCACTGTGTGTGAGATAGGGGAAGAGGGACTTGCCAGGTTGTTTACTCCAAATATGAGTCTTTCTTATCCAAAATTCTGAAATATTCCAGAACTGTCCACATGAGTGGCTGAAATAGTGACACCTTTGCTTTCTGATGGTTCAGTGTAGGCAAACTTTGTTTGGTGCACAAAATTATTAAAAATATTGTATCAAATTACTTTCACTTCAGGCTACGTGTATTATGTGTAGATGAAACATAAATGAATTTCACGTTTAGACTGGAGTACCATCCCTGAGATAATCTCATTACGTATATGCAAATATTTCAAAATCTGAAAAACTTCAAAACCCAAAACATTTCAGGACCCAAGCATTTAGGACAGTGGTCCCCAAACTGTGCTCTTTAAGGAGTTTTGGACCACTGATTTAGGATAAGGGAGACTCACTCCACCTGCAGAAGACTAGAACACATACTTGGGCCTAATTATAGTGGTGTGCGCTGTATGAGAGAGTTGAGAAGTTATGTTTCTCTGTAGTTAGAGGCTGGCTCTGGCATGAGATTTAAAGCAATATTTTGGAAGAGATGGAGGACAAAAAAGAGATTGAGTAACTAATATTATGTGTTGTGCATAGCACAATTACATTGTATGCTATGCTCTGTCTGTGTCGGTAAGGAGGAAGAAGTCGAAGTCTACTCAGAATTGTGATGATCAGGGATGGGCCAGTCTGATGACTCTTTCATACGAGGCTAAATTGGAAGTATACTCTTCGCACGCAAATTCGGGCAAGAGGGAAGCCAATTCGAATGCAATCATGGGTTTTACGTTATTGCTTCACATGCAAATTCAGGCAGGAGGGGGTTATTTTCGGGTAATGGGAAGTAATTCCGAACGGAGCAGGGGTTCATGTAAATTCGCTAAACTAGCGAATTTACATGAATCCACATTGGCTCCATTCGAAGTTGGGAGAAATTCCTCCCGTTTGAAAGAGTAGAGAGAGAGACCAAAGAGCATTTTCTAATGGTGTGTATTGTGTGCCTTCAAGTCTGGCTAATGATGACCTTAAGGCGAACCTATCCTGTGGTTTTCTTGGCACTATTTGTTCAGTAGTGGTTTGTCACTGTCTTCCCCTGAGGCTGAGAACATGCAACTTGCTCAAGGTCACCCAGTGGATTTCATGGCAGAGCTGGGCATTGAACCCTGGTCCCCAGAGTACTCAAACCACTACCCCATGTTGGCTCCTCTTTCTAATGGTACAAATATCCATCTGAGGAAGTAGATTGAAGTCTACGAAAGCTCATGCTGCCATTTTTTTTTTGTTAATTAAATATAGGAGACACATGTATCCTATATTTAACTACTGGGGAAGAGATCACTGTTTATTAAAAACAGCTGAACAATTTGGAGCAGAAAAAAGCTAAAAAATCCTGAAGTTGCAATCATATGCATACTTACCTGGGACTAAGTCCTGCTTAACATAGCCTTATCCTGAATAATCATGCATAAATTTTAAAATTGTAATCTTGTGTAGATTTGGGGCATATTTTAAACAGTGCAACCCAATATGTCAATGCAGAAATAATCCCAGTGACAATGACTCCCAGATAAACAAAGAGTACAGCCCCATTGCACAATGCAGTCCTGGCTGCTACATTCAGTGGGGCTTACTTCTGATACAGGTGTTTATGATTGATTGTAAATTAGAAAAATGTGCGTGGAAAATGCTGCTGCAGCTTTACAACTGAACCAAACTAGGTTGGTTTTTGGGGTGTGTGGCTACACCTAGCAGAAGATTTTAAGAGGGGTACAAGAGAGAGAAGAGTACAAGAAATGTAATTCATCAGACTGAATGGGCTTCATGTAGCTGTTGCCAGTCAATGCTTCTGGGATGTGGAGAAGTCAAGACCTGATACTCTGTCTTTGTTGCGTGTTTGATTTTCAGAAGTATACTACCTTTGACCATGGAGGCTCCATTGAAAGGCCAGTATGGGAACATTGGGCCTCCCCCAATTGGATCCCCAAGGGATAGTGGAACTTGATGCACTTCAGGTTCTATCATCCCTTATCCTTATGGGGACTGAAATTCAAAACAAGTGGAGGGAGGCACCGTAACTCAGGGTGTACCTAAACTGTAGACCTTATCAGGACCTTATCAGACGTCGGAAATTGGAAGTATAATCCAATGGCAATCCGAACGTAATCATGGAGTTTCATGTTATTGCGAATTAAAGTATCTCACGCAATTTCGGGCAAAAAGGAAGTCATTCCGAACGCAATCGTGGGTTTTACGTTATTGCGAATTAAAGCATCTCACGCAATTTCGGGCAATGGGGGGTCATTTTCAGGTAATGGGAAGTCATTCTGAACGCATTCCGAACACAATTGGAATTCACGTGAATTTGAATTGGCTCCATTCGCAATAAAGAGAAATTCCTCCCATCTGATAAACTCCATAATGTCATTTGGCACCACTTTAACTGCCATGACTCTATCCTACAGAATACTGAGTTTTCTAGAATTTCAAAATGTCCTCCATTTTGAGCATGACTATGGAGTTAATTTACATTTCTGTTAGTGTTCTTAGCTTTTGTTTGGCGATGTCCTACATTTTTCTTGAACGTCCGACATTTTCCTGTGTCTCATCCACATTTGCGGTTATAACATCTGGTCACCCTGCCTTACTGTGAACCTATCACAGGATTTTCTTGGCAAGGTTTAGTTCAGAGTAGGTTTGCCATTGCCTTCCCCTGAGGCTGAGAGAGTGTGACTTGCCCAGGGTCACCCAGTGGGTTTCATGGTTAAGCTCGGAATCAAACCCTGATCTCCAGAATCATAGTCCAACACTCAAACCACTGCCCCACACTGCCCCTAAAAAAGACCCCATATAAGACTACAAATCCCTGGATTCCCTAGGATGGAGCCACAGCACTTAAAAGCGGTGTCAAACTGCATTGTTTATACAGTGTAGATGCACCGTAGGCCACTAACCGCAACCAGGATAACCAGGCATCCTCTTTTTCCAGGACATATCCCACTTTTCAACAGTGTGTCCAGGAAGAATTCCAAAAACCTCCATTTTTGAGCATGACTAAGAAGCATGAATTTACATTTATATGAGTGTTTTTAGCTTTTATTTTCTGTCCAGTAGGCATTTCAAAATGTCCTCCATTATGAGCATGACTAAAAAGTTTCAATTTACATTTCTGTGAATGTTTTTAACTTTTTATTTTCTGTCCAGGAGGTATTTTTAAAAATGTCCTCCATTTGGGGGCATGACTGAGAAGCACGAATTTACATTTATATGAGTGCTTTTAACTTTTATTTTCTGTCAGTATTCAGGCAGTATTTTAAAAAAATGTCCTCCATTTGGAGCATGACTAAGAAGCATGAATTTACATTTCTACGACTGTTTTTAACTTTTTATTCTCTATTTTATTCATTTCAACATTTGGGGTCATGACTGAAAAGCATGAATTCTGTGAGGGTTTTTAACTTTTTATTCTGTCCAGCAAGCATTTCAAAATGTCCTCCACTTGGGACATGACTGAGAAGCATGAATTTACATTTCGGTGAGTGTTTTTAACTTTGTATTTTCTGTCCAGGAGGCATTTCGAAAATGTCCTCCATTTGGAGGCATGAGTGAGAAGCATGAATTTTATACTGATATAAGTGTTTTTTGGGTTGCATTTGATCATATCCTCCACTTTCTCTTGATTTTTTTTTCTGGTTTGCAGTGCCTCGTCTCCTTTCCTTTTGGGGCATGTAGTTCTTGGACAAGTCAAACACTCTCAGCCTCAGAGGCTGGCCATGACAAAGCCCCCTCAGAAGAAAATAGCCAAGAAAAACCAATGATTGGTGTAAATTTACAGCGCTAAATAAAACAAAACCTAATAATAATAATACGTTCACCACAATTCGAAAACTAAGGGCCAAAACACACTGCAGAAACAACCCAGTTTGAGACTGCTTTAAACTGCCCAGGCTCAAATATTTCTAGAAAATTCTGCAGCTAGTTTTCCATTGAGCCTTCTTCTCTGTCAGAGAAAGAGAGAGCTGTGGTGGTGGCCCACAAATAAACTACAGTTCCCAGGATTCCCTAATTAATAATAGCACTGAGCACCAGGGCAGTTAAAGTGGCCTCAAACTGGATTATTTCTGCAGTGTGTTTGGTGTCAAACTGGATTATTTCTGCAGTGTAGTTTGGTGTCAAACTGGATTATTATTTCTGCAGTGTGTTTGGGCCCTGAGGCACTCAAGAACAACAACAACGCTCCCTCTGTTGTTAAAAACTCTTTCTTTATTTCTCAATTCAGCATCATCCATGAGGGAGACACAAACATCCCCTCTGAACTCCACAGCAGCAAAAGGCTAAATGACTTGGATTTGTAGTCTGTTTCAGTCTCCGCCCCCTTTCTGTCACCGCCCTCGTCAATGGCCCGCCTCAACCAATCCTCGCCCCCGCTGAGCCGGCCTCGACCAATCAGCGGCCGAGGAGTCCCAACCGCACACAAAATGGCGTCGCCTTGAGCCTAGGACTGGGAGAAGAAGACTGAGCGGGAGTTTTGTGTTTGTTGTTTATATATGGCGAGTAAACGAAGGAAGGCGGCAACGGAGGAGCTTCATCGCCTCAGGAGCCCTGCGAGGAGGAGCAGTAGAAGCAAAAACAGCAGGAGGAAGGGTCCTCCTGAAGAAAATAGCCGAGAAACAGAGGGAGAGGAGGAGAAGGAGGGGGCTGGGGAACCCCCTCCAGCCTCCCCTGGGCTCCCTCCAGGTATATTTGCCAACATAGGCGCATCCACACTGGAGAAATAACCCGGTTTGGAAGCGCTTTAAGTCTTTCTGTGGCTCAAGGCTATGGAATTCTGGGAGTTGGAGTTTGTTGTGGGCCCAAAGGGCCCACAACAAACTCCAACTCCCAGAATTCCATAGCAATTGACCCAGACAAAGAGTTAAAGCGCTTCCAATGGAGAACATTTTTTGAAATTCCTCCAGAAGGCCAAAATATAGGACATGTCCTGGAAAAGGAGGACCTTTAGCAGCCTGCTTTGTAATAAGACTGAAGCTTGATCCTGTGAAAAATGGTCCTCCCTCTCCAGAAAAATGACTTTTTTCTTGAGTTACAACGCCCATCGTCCCCTGCCACTGGTTGGAGGTGATTGATTGGAGTTGTGTTTCCCAATCCCAGAGTTTCTAGGCAGGGCTTTTTGTTGTGCTTTTGTCTTCATGAATCCATAGCAAATGCCACTTTTGAGGGCCATGTCATCTAAATGT
This sequence comes from Urosaurus nigricauda, assembly GCA_034509955.1. Taxonomy (NCBI): domain Eukaryota; kingdom Metazoa; phylum Chordata; class Lepidosauria; order Squamata; family Phrynosomatidae; genus Urosaurus; species Urosaurus nigricauda. Next base: position 164,328,987 of record JAOEGL010000002.1, read on the forward strand.
TCTGCCTTCAAAGCAGCTGGAAACTGCTTTATTTTGCCCGTTTGTGTTTCACCCTTTGAACAACAACAAAAATGCTCAGATAAACCGCTTCTTATCCTATACACACTTCTGGATATTTTTCAGATAAATTAAATCAAAACTAATGACAACGTTTTATCCATATTATTTTGTGGAGCTTTCGGGCTATGTGGCGATGTTCTAGAAGAGTTCCTTTCTGATGTTTCGCCAGCATCTGTGGCTGGCATCTTCAGAGAATGATAGCCTGGAAAAGGATGGAGATATATATCCTGTGTGACCCTGGGAAGGAAGGAGTAATTTGCAAATTACTAGGCAAGCTGGTGCTTTTGAGGCACGTCTCCACTGCATGTTTGCAGTATGGCCAATGGTCAAGAAGTATGGGAACTACAGTCTAAAATATTTGGCGGGTGCTTGGTTGCCTGTCCCTAATGAATCATGTTCATGTGCATGCAAGTTGCCTGTCAATTTGTGGCAATTTCATGAATTGCATAGGGTTTAATCCATGTGTATAATAGTTAGGCTGAACTGGTTTGCGGTATTGTAACCCTCCCAAGGGAACCTCTTTCCATGAAACCCTAATTCATGGCTACAGGGCACCTGTTAAGATTGGTAAGCAGTAATGGCATTCTTATTACTAGTGACTCCAGTGGACAGGAGAAATGTCTATCTTATTTAAACTATTTTAATTCCTCTCTTCAGCCATATTATGTTCCCAGACCTAAGCAACAGTAGACCAGAGTGTGTCTGCCCTAAGACCTAAGTCTTAAAAGATACAACAGGAAAAATGGATAGGTGGCATAGTGGTGTGAGTATTGGACTACGACTCTGAGGTCCAGGATTCAGTTCCATGTTTGGCCATGGAAACCAACTGAGTGACCTTGGGCAAGTCATACTCTCTCAGCCTCAGTGGAAGGCAATGGCAATCCTCCTTTGAACAAACCTTGTCAAGAAACCCCCATGATAGCTTTGCCTTAAGGTTGACATAATTTGGAAATGACTTCAAGGCACACAACAGCAAAAACAAAGGTCCAATATTAGTAGGACCCCTGGTATTAGCCAACTTACTATCCTGGAAGGTATCACTGAAATCTCAGAATTGGCTTCCCCAGTCAGTGTTCCATATTGCTGTTCAACTGAAGGGTGCAGCTGTCCACACAATGTTATTTGTTACATCCAACAGTCTTGCTTATTTTTATTGAAGCATTTTGTTTTGCACATTGGTCACACAGAAACTTGCTCATATAAGACTCCAAAGAGAACGCAAGCAAACAAGTCACGCTTACCAACGTTCAGTTCTCCTGCAAATGAAAACGATGCACAGCAAGAAATCTTCTGGGATCCTCAGTCACCAGTGGTACATAAGCTAGGTAAATACTCATTGTAATTCTCTTTGCATAAATTTTCCCTTTAAACGAGTGTTACCCAAAATTCAGTCCTCTAGGTGTTTTGGACTTCAGCTTGCAGAAGCCGTAGCTAGTTTGGCCATCTATATGGAATTCAGGGAGCTGAAGTCCAGAACATCTGGAGAACGTCTGCTTTAAAATGTAATCCATCATTTGAGACGTGCAATAAAAGCACTCCACTGTTTGGACTCAGGTTACCTGAAGGAGTGGGTGGCTTCCAGTATGGAGTCACCTTTGCAGTGGTGGCCGAATGTAGAATGCTATTCCTAGGGGCAAAACAGACCCCCTCCCCCGAAGGAACAGCCCCGAAGTAGTGCCGGACCGGGGCCACAGCAACTGCATGCCACAGCCCTACTCTGGCGTTTTTCTGGGCCAAAAAGAAGCGACAAAATGCCACTTGTTTTTGGCCCGGAAAAAGGATGCTTTTGCCATCGCGGCAGCACTTTTTTGCGCTCCTTTATGCATGTAGCACCAAAGGAGCGCTGTAGCACTGCCCTTCAGGCTGCCAGTGTGATGCTGGCTTGGGGGTGACATCGGGGCATGTATCGTCGAAATGCCATACACTCACACCAGCACTTACTGACAGTATGTACAGCCTGGTAGTTTGTTTTTCCTAGAATATATTGGTTTATGTTTCTAAATGAAAGTCATTTTCTTCATCTGGAATCCTGAAGATCTCTTGTGTTGCTTAATTCCTTGTCCATATGGCAGTAGCTGTTGCTGCTTTTCCTCCAGGTAGACAAATGCAGGTAAGCAGATCCTATCTGCATTCATTGCCTGGTCAGTGGCTGGGAGGATGAGCATAACTGTGCCCCTAAGTCTCTGACTGCTGTGGCACAGCTGCAGAAGCAGAAGAAGAAACTGTTTGTGGACCAACACTGTAGTGATGTTTGTGGAGACTTACATTCCACCAGTGTAACTATTGGGTCTCAGCCTCTTTCTCCAAGCATTTTTTAGGATATTTAAATTTAGTTATCTTGATTATGATTTTTATCAAATATGTATTTAACTGTGGATTGTTTTGTATATATTTTTGAAAAATTGTAAGTTGCCCTGGTGAGCTTGCAGTTGAAAAGCAGGAGAAGAAATATTAAACAAGTGGCCCATCTTTTAAATATCTATTCTTTAGTGTTCAGATTTTCACTAGTGTCAGGCTAGGAGTTCGGTTTCAAAACAAGTGCTGTTCATAATCAGTTGTAGGTTTTGATTGGCTTCTGGGTTTGGGGAATTCTCATTCTTTACAGTGCTGATGAATTGCTGAAAATGTTTTCTTTTTCAGGCAACGAACAAAAGAAGCAAACCGTTAATGGACATATGGTTGAAATCTCAGAAATTGTTAATCGGATTGCTCCTCAGGTAATTAACTACTTATTAACGTACAGCTGTAGCATCTTCACACAGGTTTTCATTTGTTAAAACAGCCTATTTTAAAATGTAGGGGGAAAGCTGGCAAGATGTGAACTCTTAATATTGCCTGATGATACTTTTTAGTATCTTTATCATTATTATACTTAATACAAAATAAACTAGTATTTGTCTAGCTTTAGACAGCCAGCATGTTTGTATACTTTCAACTCATGTTATTTTTTATAATCATCTTTTAGTTTTTGAAGATGTCACTGGAACCTGCCACATTTATTGCAGTGTGTGTTGTCACCTAAATGGAGTGCTCCTTCTCAGGTCCCAAAGCTTTTCTACCCGTTTTTCAATAATCTGTTGCTTTTCCCCTTTTTTTATCTGATATTTGCTGTCCTTTGGCTGATTGAACACGCTCAGTCCTCACTGAACTAAGTATATCTTCATTGTCATTTAATCAACTTGTACAAACCTTAGGATTCCCCTCTTGTTTCTTCACTTCTGTTGGCATTCATAATCAGAGCTAGAAGGAAGAATATCAGTCCTGCTTAGAAAACTCAATTTGTTATTATGCTGGTTAACTATTCTGTATGGTCATTACTTTTAAACAAATCTGTTCTACTTCAGAGACTATGGATAGCATATAAAGATGGTCTTTGCTACCTTGACTTAGTGCTAACACCCAGGCTGTCGTATTTCCAGGCCAGCATCCATATGTCTGCACTAATATTCTCAACCCATTTTTAAAACTGAACCATACATATTTTTAAATGTTACTGGTACGTTTTATAACTTGCCTCACTTTGCTACTCCCTGTGTACTTATTTCAAAAAGCCGCTGGCTGGTTTTGCTCTTTAATTGTTGTCTGTATCTTAGATGTAATTATTCATTGTTGGTTTCTTCTCCTATTTAGTTATAATAATTGCTTTGAATTTGATAGAAGAGCAAGGTAAATAAGTTATTTTTGGAGTGTAGTTTTGAAAGCTGGAAAACCTTGGGAGACTGAAAGATGTCTACACTCTTGATAGCATCTGTGGTGTTGACATATTTGATTCTTCTTGTTTAGGATGAAAAGCCCTCCTGTTATGAAGGAAATCTTCTTGGGTTTTGGATTGGTGATGATGCAATTCCTTGTACTCCTGCAATTACAAAAGTACGATCAAGAACAAAAATAAATGGTGCCAGGTATGCTGAGATTTCTTTCGTTTTATAAGAATTTTGAAATATTTTTTTCCCAGAATGATCAGTAGGTTTCCAAAATGTGGAGGCATGGCTTGCCTTGATGAGTGGCAAGGTGGGGAAAAGAGATATTTGGAGCTTTTATCTAATGGCTCCATCAAGATTGCTTTGTAGAGAGCCACTCTGTTTCCTCTTGTCTGCTTTTAGACAATTAGTGAAACTTTTTTTTACAGGAAAGTTTTAGGCTATAATGTGGGCTGTAGTTTCTAATTCAGGGAGATGCAACTTGTAGTCCTCCAGGTGTTGGACTGGAACTCCCCATCAGTCTTAACCATCATAGTCAGCAGTGAGGGTTGCTGAGAGCAGCAACCCAACAGCATCTGGAGATCCACAAAATGCCTATTTTCCCCTCCTTTTTGGATTATACAGTGATAATTTTGTCAGCACCCCAATTTTTATTTTCAATTCTTTTATTTCTAATCTGCTTTGGATATTTCTTGTAGAAAAGTAATCTGATGAACTGTTTAAACTGTAAAGGGTACAGTCTCGCTGTATTTGAATTCTGCTCTGAAAAAATGGGCATGGTTTCCTGTGCCTTTAAATCAAGTAAACCATTTCCAACAACTTTGAGAATTGATGCGTGCATTTGTAATTGTGCTTGTTTATGTAGAGGCTGTCAATTGAAACACAGAGAAGAAGAGCTTCTGAAACTGGCAAAGCAGTTTGATAAAAACCTGACAGATGCAATCCAAGACCAAGATACTTCATGCCAGAATATTACCTATGCTGCTCTAGAAACAGCGAGGTCCATTGAACGTGAAGAAGAGACAGAAGAAGAAAAAAAGCATCAGTCCCTTGAAGAATATGCTAAAGCTAACACTACTTTGCCCTTTGAAGCTGTTGACGGGAGTGCCAAGGCCCTTAAGTCCTGTGAAGACAGTAGGCAGGAGCCTCTAGATCTTGATGCTGAAATTGCGCTTCATGAACTGTTTGATTGCCCCACCCAGAAATGTAGTGGTCGGCTGAGCCAAGGTCTGTCAGATTGTTCCTCAAACTCGAGTATCCATGAAAACCAGAGCACACTGCTGGAGGATGCACTTGCTGTGCATAATATCACCGCTGCTAGTAAATGTGAGATTGGAGAAATACCTTTAAGGGAAGGCTCAGCAGTGCCAGTGACAGAATGCATGGCACCTGCACCCACACAAAAAGCAAAAGAGGCTTTGGAACAAACAGCTCCAAAGGTAAACTCCAATAAGACTGGATCAGTTGTCTCCAGTAAAGTGGATCGAGTCATCAATGAGGAATTTGACGACTGGGGAGATGATTCTTTTCTAATGCAAATTACTCAAAACCCTGAACTGATAAATACTCTTGAAAATGATTTGTCTCATGCTTCTGACGGAAATGGTGAACCAAAAGAAAAAGCTATAATTTCTGCTCATGGTGCACTGTTTAATTCCATTAACAATGATCCCACATCATCATCTTTACAGAAACAAAGCATTGCCACAGGAAATACAATGACAGTTCTCCCACATAATAATATCACTCTAAAAGCTGAGAAGATAAAGTCCATTTCAATAAGTGGACACCACAAAATTTCTTGTTGTAGTCCTATTCCAGTGAAATCAGAAAACAAGAGCAAACGGGAGGGCTTTACTCAACTCAAATCTCCTTTCAGTAGTCATTTTTCTGAAAAAAGAATTACTTCTTTTTCCAATTGTTCTGATCTCTCTAAACCACAGATGGGAAAATATGGAAGCAGCATGCCCAATATGGGCCATCAGAGGGAATTGCCCAAGAACGATGCATTTTCGTTGGATGACCGGAATGAACCCAAATGCTCGGAAGAGGTTTTAGACTTGTTTTCTGAATCGGATAGTTTTTGGGGCACAAATAGTGATGAGGATGATGACTTGCTTTATCAAGTCTGTGACGATGTAGAAAAAAACACTGTGAGCCGTGAGGTGGTGAACGAGAATGAAAAATCCAAGACAATGTTAGGAAGTCTTTCCAAATTGGAGGTGGGTCCATGCCTCACAGTAGCAAATCAGGGGATTTCTAATTGCCCACAGACCCAGAAGAGCCATGTAGGGAGAAGAACTTTCTCCTTGGATGCCCCCATTACAATTTCAACTCCCCTGAAGAATGAGAATTCTACAGAACCTGCACAGCATAAAATTGAGAGCATAAACCAGATTCCCGGAAAATTGTACAGATCTCATTCAGTGCCTGGAAGAGACTTTGGTTTTGGATCAGCTTCAGCCCCTCTTTCAGGTGGTTGTCTAAATGACAGTCATAGACAATGGCAGAATGGTCTTTGTAACACGGGGAAGCTGCCAAATAACAACAATATTAATCAGTTGCCAACAGAAAAGTCAAAATACGTATTTAGGAAGACTAATAATGCTCAAGCCCTTGTTTTGGACTGTAAAAGTGTAAACATACGCAGCCATTCTGGAACTATTTTGGGGTTGGGGGAAAACAAGAATGGACCAAACATCTCATTTCAGACAGCAGTACAGACAAACACGAAGCCACCTTTCAAGAGACACCTCTCAGATTGCTTTGCACAGAATGAAACAGGTAGGTTGTGGAAGTCTGGGAACTTGTCACAATATAAGATTCAGATCCAGGCTGCAGTTTCACAGTCCCAGGGACACCCTTTTCTGCTGCCAGTGATGGTGGGGAAAGGAAGCAGAAAAGCCACTCTTCCTCTCATCTTGATATGGTAATGCTTTGTATGATGTGGTTCCTTTGTCTTCAGATATTTGCTAGAATGCTAGTTGTATTGCTTAAATGTAAAATGGGTGGACTTACCATTTTTGAGAACCAGTGTGGTGTAGTGGGTTAAGGATTGGACTGTGGCTCTGGAGAGCAGGATTCAAATCCCCACTCAGCCATGGAAACCTAATGGGTGACCTCAGGCAAGTCATATTCTCTCAGCTTCAGAGGATTGCAAAGGCAAACCCCCCTGAACCAATTTTGCCAATAAAGCCCCATGATAGGTTTGCTTTAGGGTTACCATAAATAAGAGGTGACTTGAAGGCACAGAACAACAATAACAATGCTGTTCTGTAGAATATGATCAGTCCTGCTTCCTACATTTTCTTAGTGTATCAGATGACAGTTGATTTGTAAATTCCTCATTAATTTGTTTCAAAGTAACTTGTTGCTTTGGTAAAACAGAAGTCACAGTTTGGGAAAGATGAAACTGAATCCAAAGCCTGAAGAAAGGGGAGAGCAAAAAATAATATTTATCTTCTATGCAGCTGAAAGGTCTCAGAAGAGTCTGAGGGTGAGCCAGAAACCTGGAACCCCTTCCTTTCTTGAGTGGCATACGAGAAGGGTTCTACCAGATAAACCACATCATCTTGCTTTAGCGCAAAGCATAGCATTGCTTGGTTTAGTGTTGCCCAACAGTTGAATGCCCTAGGTTGAAATCAGAGCTGGCTCTCTATGAAAAGAAGGGTTTTTCGCTTGTTGGTGCAGGGAATTGGGATCTGGTGGAACCTTCCAACGGGAGAGATGGTGATAAGTGACGATTTTTCTACAGTATATGCCTTCTTCCATGATAGTTTCTTCTCCTTGTTGGAGGGTCTCCTTGTTGGAGCAGACTTTCAGGGATGTTCTTTTGCTGGCCTGAGATTGTATGATAGATGTCTTCTGTACAAAGATATAAAATATTTGAAGATACAAAGGGCTACAGAACTAGGTCAGTTTTAAAAAAAGTTGTGTTCCTCTTCCAGTTACAGGATATTGCAGTTAGCAGAGTTCTCGCTTGCAATTCAGGATTCAGTGTACTCTATGTAGTATTTGCTGACACTAGGAAGTTGTCTCTCTCATGCTAGCCAGAATATATGATTTTTGTGTTTTACAAATTCAGAGTACTCCGATGAAAACCAAATTTGTTATATAGGGAAGAAGATATTTCCATCCCCTGTCCAGTTTTGGTTTCTGAACTGGTTTCTTTGCATGCTAACATTAATAGCTGATAACAGATTGTGAACTAATGAAATAAGAAAGGCTGTAGGTTGGTGTTAGAGCAAAGGCTTCATATGTAGAAGATGCCAGGTTTAATCTAGCTAGAAAGGAAAGGAAGGAAAATGATGTGAAACCCTGGCGGGACATTGCTAGTAATTGTCAATAGGACGGTCTGGATGGTCTGACTATAATACAGCTTCTTATGTTTTTATAACTAATCTTGCCAGTGGAGCTGTAGACCAGTCACATTTTTGTTTCTGCTGAAGCAGTGAGGTTTCTGCTCTAAAGAAGGCCAAAATGACAAAAGCTATCCGCTATAGTTGAAATTGTCTAGATGGCTTAATTGCATAGATGAGTATGAATGGCTAGAGAATAATGACTGGAGAGCTTGCTAAAGTAGCCTGTAGTTCTTTAGGAACAGAGGACTGTCTAATAATGCAGGCTCTGGTCTGTCACAACTCTGACTTAATTTCCATGCACTGTCACACAGAACACTAGCAGATAATGTTAGCTCAAGTTGACATGTAGACTTAGTGAAGCATTACACAGGATTAGGATAGTTGCTAGATTTTCCATTTCTGACAATTGCCGTCTGTAGGAATGAACTCCAAAACAATAGATATGCTTCTTGTAGTTCAGTGTTACCATTGAAAAGGACTTATTTGTACCATGGCTGCTGCCCCTCTCTTCTGCTACTTGATATTCCAGTTTCTTGAAATCTCAGGGCTGGCTCCTCATGAAGGCAGCCTTGCCAAAGAACCCTGAAGCCTTTTTTCCCTTTTACCTTAACTTTGGTGGGCAGTGATGCAAGAATACTGAATTTGGGGGTCTTCCTTTCTTTGAGGGATTTTTAAAGATTAGACATGAACTAGCTTTATCTACTTACCAGTTGAATATGCTGGAGCCAGAGAACTGTAGCTACCATCAGACTATGATATGCATAACACAGGCTAATAATACATATTTTGTTTTACAGAACAGAAAGGTAGAAAGTGTTCTCAAGAGGAAATTGCAAAGAAAAAGCAAGAGGCCCTTGAGCGGAGAAAATGCAAAATGCAAGCCTTGGTCAAAAATACAGCACCTACCTGAGTGGAGTCAATAAACTGGTTGGGGAAGAATTGACAGACAAAGAATTATTAAGATCATTAAACAGGCTTTATTGCTTGGCCAATTCCTTTGCCTTGCTCTGTTATGATTCTTTAAAATTCTGATCCTATCTCATAATTAAGGAGCTGCTTGGGACTGTTGTTTTAATTTTTTAAAGCAGCATTGCTTACAGCTGTGAGATTTTCAAGGTAGTGGGTTAAAAGTCCAGCATCTGAACTACTGTTTATGAGATCTTTTCCACTTCCTATGCATTTCAGTTCCTTTCAGTAAAAAGTACGGTTGGCATCAAGTCTACAGTGTTAGAGTTAATACTGTGCCAGGTTTAATTCTCATTGTGTGAGAAGCCAAACATCAAGAGATATTTTAGTTTAATGATAGGGTTATCATGTGACCCTCCCAGGAGAAAGCGGGACTCATAATTTGAAACCTATATACCATTTATATTAAGGCAATCATCAACACTGTTTGAAACTTAGTAGTTTGTGGATTGTTAACAATTTAGCAAAGGCAAAACTACAGTGTTAAATCAAGGCAAAGAAGTAATTTCCAATTTCAGACCGTTTTTAATTTTGTATTATCAGGGCAGTACAAAAAAGTCTGAGCTTGTACGTTCTGTATAGTAAAACATGTAGTATGTTGCAGGATTTATTTATCTTTGTAAATTATGTATACTTTGTAAATTGTGATTAAAATTACAACTCTTTCTATGACAATTACTTTTTTCCTAGACTGCAGTAGGAAATAAGGTAGAATGGATTCTTGCCTCTTTTCACATGTCCAAGAAGTGGTGTTTTCTGTGTAGAAAATTTTATCAGTTGGACAAAAAAATTTGTATGGCAAGGTGTTTCCATAAAGCAGTGTGTCACATGAACCTGGCCCTCCAGATTTCTCCACAGCAAAACGTATGAATCTCAGGTACCTTACTCAGAAAGCTGTCTTTTTAAAGACTATTATGCTGAGGTGTTTGATCTCATTGCATCTGCATGGATGGAACTGGGTCTGTAGAGCAGTGAAAAGAAATTTACAGAGTTGACTCTTGGACTGCTCTTGCATCCACCTGCTGCAAACAGTATAATCTTGGCCTAGCTCTATTGTAAAGGCTTCATTAAACACCTGAGATTCTTTAAATCTGGTATGGAAGGGCCAAGTATAATTTTAAACACAGTAGGATCCTATATGTCTTGATATTTGCATTAGATATTCAAATAGAGAAAATATTATAAACTAAAAAGCAGTGGGCCCTTCCCGTACGTGGCGAATCCATCTGGACCTCCTGCATAAGGGAAATCCCATGTATGCTTCCGCCCGATTGCAAACAATGGGGAGTGTGCTCACAGTGTGGTGCACACCAGAGGCATGTGTGCCATGTGTTTGCCACACGGCTTCAGAGTATGCTTTAAGCCACATATGGTGCACCCCCGTATGGTGTGGGCGCACTGTACAGCTTTTGTTGGACACAATAACACCCAAGTAAAGTCAGCCTTCAAACAAAAAGCAGAAAGATCTACAGTAGTTTATTTAAAACCAGAAAATATAATGCTTTGCCCTGAAAGCCGACAGGGAAAGGGAAAGCAAGGTTACAGGTGTGTGCAAAATGAGTTGAAAGCAGAACCCAGTCCAGTATGGAGGGATCATTTGAAATACTGTTTTGCATATTTCCAAGTGATGTTGAACAAATTGGATGTCTTTATAAATCTGTTGCAAAGTTTGGTGTGTACTGTATAGAGTTCAAAGGTTTGGGTGAGAGATGGTTCTTGTTCCATTTTCAAGATTAAATGGCTAGCTGGCAAGACTAGCTTTTACTCAAAATCACTCAGAGCTTCCTGAATCTCACCTAAATATCTCACAGTGAGCATGGTAAAAAGATGGGAAGTGCCAATATCAATTTGGGAAGGAGGCTGAGTACAGAAGAGAGAAGTGCAAGTTATTTATCATCCTGGAACATTTAGGGATGTAGTTGTGTCAGTGGGTGTTAAGATTGGATCTCACTGACCGACATTCCTCTCCTTCCAGAAGCTTCCTGTACATGCCAATCTCATCTAGGAACAACTTGACATTCAACAACTCTTGGTACTCCTTTGGCTGGTGAGCCATATCTTGTATGGCCCTCTGAAGAGCATTCTCAAGCTTAGCCAGTTTCTGAGCTAATTTGAGAACCAGTTCATCATGTTCCTCTGCTTCAGTAGTATCACAAAAAGTAGAAAATTAAGGCTGTTGAGCTTTTTGTGGTCCTCGAGGTACCATGGCAAATAAATCTCCCCAAATGCCCTCTGGTAGTATGGGAGCATTTTCACCACATTTTGTACCACTGGGCTGAGTTAGGCCTAGGAGAAGCTCTTTGTTTGTTTCTCTCTTTCTCTTTCTTTCTTTCTTTCTTTCTTTCTTTTTTTTCTTTTTTCTTTTCTTTTTGGAAACAGAAAGTGAACTGAAAATGAATTTCCAGTTCTGGATGAAACTGATTAGACCTGGCTTCAGACTGGCTAAGGGACAGAGACAGCTTTGGTCACTTTGGTGGATGACATACACAGGGAATTGGACAGGGGGAATGTGTCCTTGTTGGTCCTGTTGGACTCAGTGGCTTTCAGTACCATTGACCATGGTATCCTGAGCTATCTCTCTAGGATGGGACTTGGGGGCACTGTTATGCAGTGGTTCTGGCCTTTCCTGGAGGGGCAAACTCAGAAGGTAGTGTTGGGAGACTCTTCGCCACTGGCCTATGGAATGCCACAGGGTTCTGTTTTGTCCCACATGTCATTTAACATCTATGTGAAACTGCTGGGAGAGGTCATCTAGAGTTTTGGGGTGTCACCAGTTCAAGGGAAATAATAGTGGCACTCTGCTTCTTTGGTCAGGCCTCACCTGTAATACAGTGTCCAGTTCTGGACACCACAGTTCAAAAAGGATGTTGACAAGTTGGAGTGTGTACAGTGCAGGACAACCAAAATGGTGACAGTCTGGAAGCTATGCCCTGTGAGGAGAAATCTAGGGAGCTGAGCATGTATAGCCTGGAGAAGAAAAGGTTAAGAGGTGATATGATAGCCCTCTTTAAATATTTGAAGGGGTGTCATATTGAGGATGGAGCAAGCTTGTTTTCTGATACTCCAGAGACTAGGACATGGAGCAATGGATTCAAACTACAGGAAAAGAGATTCCACCTTATTATTAGGAAGAACCTGCTAAGAATAAGAGCAGTTTCACAGTGGAACACATTTTTAAGCAGAGGCTGGATGGCCATCTGTCAGGAGTGCTTTGATTGTGTATTCCTGCATGGCAGAATGAGGTTGGACCTGATTGCTCTTGAGGTCTTTTCCAACTCTATGATTCTAGTATGTGGATGACACCAAAATCTTATCTCTCCTTTCCATCTGATTCCAAGGAAGCTGTCTATGTACTGAAGCAATGTCTGCTGTGAGCAACGGACTGGATGAGGGCAAAAAAATTGAAACTCAATCCAGATGAGGCAGAGATGCTCCTAGTCATTTGTTAGGCAGATCAGGGAATAGGGACTCTGCCTGTGCTTGATGGGGTTACGGTTTCCCTGAACTATCAGATTCGCAGCTTGGCTGTCCTCCTGGATGCCCAGGTTTCAGCAGTGGCCAGGAGTGCATTTGCACAGCTAAAACTAGTGCACCAGCTGCACCCATTCCTTGAGACATCCTTGAGATCTGACTATGGTGGCATATGCTTTGATTACATCCCGTTTGGACTACTATGACACATTCTATATGGGACTGTCTTTGGAAACTTCAGCGTGTTCAAAACTGCAGCTAGAATGCTGACCAAGGCCAGTTATAGGGAGCGTATAATTCCCTTGTTGAAACAGCTTCACTAGTTCCTTTCTGGGAAGAATTCAAAATGCTGGTCATGACCTGTAAAGCCCTCCATGGCTTAGGTCCAGACAATTTGAGAGACTGTTTCTCCCCATACAAACCTGCCAGAGCCCTAAGTTCTTCAGGGGAATGCTTTCTCTCGGTCCCACCACCATCACAGGCTCTCTTGGTGAAGTTCCCACCCTCTGGAACTTCCTTCCACTGAAGACTAGGAGGTCTCTACTTTCCTTTCATTGGCAAGCAAAAATGTTTTAATTGAGGCAGGCTTTTTAATATATAACCATGACAGGGTGGTTTCTCTATTGGGCATGTGTTTTAGTTATGTTTTTAACTTTTGTATGGTTTTTTTGTTGTTGTTAACTTTTAATATTATTTTAACTAGATGATTTTAATTATTTTTACTTTTTTATTGTAAAGTTTTAAAAGTGTTTTTAACTTGTGAGCTACCTTGGGTCCCTTTCTGGCAGAAAGATGACATAGAAATGAAATAAATAAATAACAATCATATAGGGCTCTTTACAGCAGTGAGGACCTTCATGTTCAGACCCTGTTTGTTGTCCAAAGAGAGAACTATAGAAGTGTTGGGGATTTGGGCCTGCAGCTGTGCAGTTTCCTGGAGGTGACAGTATTGGTAAAAGTTACATATTGAACTGTTCATTTTTGTTTTCTAAATTCTCAGACAAAACTAGCAAACCCTCACTTTTATAGAATTATGTGAATAAAGGAATCACTACACTCTTGCACACTCTATATACAATGGTCCCCCGGGTTACGAATCCCCTGGCCTACGAAAATCCTGGGATACGAAAGAGCCGGGGCCTTACGGAAAAAACCCCGGGTTACGAAAAAAAGCGGCGGGAAATTCAAATGGTGCAAAGTTTATTCCAATACATTACAGTGGTCCCCTGGTTTGCGAACTTTTTCGGTTTACAAAAGGGGTGCTGGAACGAATTAATTTCGTAAACCGGGGGAACACTGTAATTGATTCTGCTTCCTATTTTCCAAGAAATGTGTGATGACAGAACATTTATTAGTTATAAAGATCTGAGCCATGAAATGGAAATAGGAAATGGAAAGAAAGTGTTGTTCATGGCCATCAACCCTTCTCTGTTACTCCTGAAAGTCCAGTCTAGATCTCTTTGCTCTTCAAATAGCATAACCAGAAGCCTGAATAGGTGAAATTTTATTTTCACAGTAATATTGGGTGTAGGTGTATGCAGAATCTTTTTGAGGGACTTGCTGCCTCTTGCTTGCTTGCTTGCTTTCAACAGTTAAATTTCCTTAACATTCCTGAGATCTTGTACCTCAACACGAACATTATTGCTTGCCTTAGTTTCACTGTAACTGAAACTGGCAGTGTGAAGATGCAATGGTGAACCTCATTTGAGGAAAATATTGCTAATCTTTCCAATAAAGGTTTTGCTAATTCTCTGTGGGAAAGACAGAGAGGGAGAGGGAGAGTTGGATGCTTCTTTTGACATTCCTTTTACAGTGTGTGTGTGCGTGGGTGCGTGCGTGTGTGCGTTTTGGCTTTTTGCTCCATCACAAACATCAGGGTTTGCTTCAACATTCTGCTTTAAGGAAGTTGATGGCAGGGATGTAGATGGTTTAGGGATGTAGATGGAAGATAGCTACAACCAAATACCAATACTGTGACTGCTTGGTGACATTCTCCTTATCCACAGAAACCTCTCACAATAGGCACCTTTTGTGGAAGAAGAGCAAAACAGATGAACAGCAGGGCTCTTTGGCAGTCTACTCAGAAGACTAGTTTAAAAAGAAGGACAGAACTCTGAGGAAGTTAATCTCATCCATCAAAGTTACTATCTTGCTTCTAGATCTACTTGAGTCATATAGGCACCATCCACATCCTGGAGAGGGGCAAGATATTGTCAATCCAAAATCTAGAAATGCATGTCAAAAAGTGGAAATGTTTAAATACAGAAGCCATATCACACTATAATAAATTATATTACTGTAGAAACACAAATTTGAGTATGAATACCTGTACAGTACTGTATTATAAGCACACAATAACATAACTGACAACTTTGAAATATATAGTATACAGACTGAATGAAAAGATGGCATCAAGTCAAACAAACATCCAAAACAATGTTTTGGGTTTTTTTGCAGAATCATCATGCAAAGAACCATTTTTACAATTGGTGTGCTGCATACTGTAGAAATTGTTTTTGGTGTTGTGTGCTCATAATACAGCACAGTGCAGGTTTTAATACATATATTTGTGCTTATATTTGGTGAAAGAGCAGACATCCATTGAATAGATAACTTCTGCTAATAACTTAATGATGTCAAACAAATTGGGTCATTAAAAAATGATCCATTGAAACATTGTTATGCCTCAACATCACAATGCCAAAAAGCAAAACAAAAAGCAGAAATCTCTCTATATCTATGCCTAATCTCTCTGTGTATCTATGCCTATGTGTCTATTGATCATGTGAATCTATATCTGTCTGTTAATCACTATATAGACATAGATATACGTTCTGTTATATTGTTGTGTGTGGCTGTTGATATGCTCAGGGCACTATCACACTCTGGAATTATATTGTTGTAGTGATTTGTTGGTTCCATGTTTGCCTTTGTCTTACCATATTTTGTTGCTCTCCAGGGTCATTACAGCTTTCATTAAAGTCCTTAAAAATGTGTCGTCTCTCCGTAGTGATCTGTTTATTATTATTATTATTAATCTTTATTTATATAGCGCTGTAAATTTAATGACCCCCCTTTCCTGCATCAATTCAGTAAACTGTACAGGTGTGTCTCAATGGACTCTTTCAGATGTGGGAAATTGGAAGTATAATCCAAGGGCAATCCAAACGCAATCCTGGGGTTTCACGTTATTGCGAATTAATTCTTCTCACACAAATTCAGGCAAAAGGGAAGTCACTCCGAATGCAATCATGGGTTTAACATTATTGCGGATTTAAGCTTCTCACGCGATTTCGGGCAAGGGGGGGTTATTTTCGGGTAATGGGAAGTAATTCCGAATGCCTTCGGAACGGAGCAGGGGTTCAGGTAAATTCGCTAAACAAGCGAATTTACATGAATCCGCATTGGCTCCATTCGGAATTGGGAGAAATTCCTCCCGTTTGAAAGAGTCCATAGTGCTTGCTGCCATGAAAGATCTATTACTGGGCATGGTCTGGGTGTAGCCAGGTTATCCATCCCTCAGAGATTCCCAAGAAAACCCCAAAGAAGAGGCCCCAGACCATTTCAAGTGCTCAAGCACAGAACTGATTTCTCTGGTATGTTTAAACCTCTCTTCTGTTTCCTTTTGTTTGCTGTCATACCACTATTGCATTATGCCATTATATCAACACAAGCTTTTGGGGATGCCACAGTATGAACTCTCCTTCAAGAGCACTCTTTTATTACTCCCTCTCACTAGTTCCTTCACAATCTGCAAACACAGATTAAAAGGTTAAAAGCGGCTGATGACCCTGGGCTTTTACTCCACAATGCAAAAAACAAACAAAAAACCAAAATTGTAAGCTTCTGGTTTTTTATTCTAATCTTTTCATTTAATCATTGTTGGAAGAGACCACAAGGGCCATCCAGTCCCTGCCATGCAGGAATACACAGTCAAAGCACTCCTAACAGATGGCCATCCAGGCTCTTTCGGAAAAATTCCAATGAATTTTAAGGCCTGGGTGTGGAGCTGGGGGTGTTAATTTCCTCTGGGAAGGCCTGCCGGAAGAGATGCTTCTTTAGGGCTCTTTTGAAGCCTTCTAAAGATGAAATAAGACACATCTCATCCGGCAGGTTGTTCCACAACTTGGGGGTGACAGCTGAAAAAGCCCTCTGGGAGGTCTGCACCAGCCTGGTCTTCATGGGTTGCAGCAAGTTCCTCCCAGAGGACCGAAGTGTGCGGGGAGGTTCATATGGAAGGAGACGGTCCCTTAGATAAGATGGACCCAAGCCATGAAGGGCTTTAAAGGTTAAAACCAACACCTTGTACTGTGCCCGGAAACTGATCGGCAGCCAGTGGAGAGCTTTTAGCACAGGAGTGATATGCTCTCTCCTAGATGTTCCAGCCAAAAGCCTGGCTGCCATATTTTGGACCAATTGTAGTTTCCGGGTTAAGCACAAGGGTAGCCCCATGTAGAGCGCATTGCAGTAGTCTGAGCGTGAGGTTACCAGCGTGTGTATCACAGTTTCCAGATCCCTCATCTCCAGGAAAGGGCGCAGCTGGCGTATCAGCCGAAGCTGGTAGCAGGTGCTCCTGACCATCGCATTCACCTGACTAGTCATGTGAAACCACAGTGCTAATGTGTTGTGTTGGTGCTAATTTAATTTGCATTTCAAACTCACTTACATGTCAAAAGGAGGCTTAGCAGGGATTGAAGGGACACAAATAAACTTTGATTGAAGCCCCAACAAGGAATGATAGAGTTGGGGGGATCCTCAAAGACCATCAAGTCCAACCCTCTTCGGAATACATGGCTATGGAATTCTGGAAGCTGGAGTATATTGTGGGGCTCAGAGCTCAAGGCTGAACTCTTTTTCTGGCTCAAGGCTATGGAATTCTGGGAGTTGGAGTTTGTTGTGGGGCCCAGAGCTCAAAGCTTCTTTTTCTGACTCAAGGCTATGGAATTCTGGGAGTTGGAGTTTGTTGTTGTGGAGCATTGAGCTCAAGGTTGAACTCTTTTTCTGGCTCAAGGCTATGGAATTCTGGGAGTTGGAGTTTGTTGTTGTGGGGCACTGAGCTCAAGGTTGAACTCTTTTTCTGGCTCAAGGCTATGGAATTCTGGGAGTTGGAGTTTGTCATGGGGCCCAGAGCTCAAGGCTTAACGTCCTCCATTTTATCCGGCTGACCAGAGGTCATTATCCAGGTGGACACATCCTACATTTCTGCCCAGGAGGAATTTCAAAATGTCCTGGTGTGTTCAGAGAGTTTGCCTTTCCCAGCCTTTTCTTGAGGCTAAGAGTGTGTAACCTACTTGCCTAATGGGTTTTCTTGGTTTGTTCAGAGAGTTTGCCTTTGGTGTGAGTGTATGTGTGTGTGCCTTCAAGAGGTTTTCTTGGGAGGTTTGTTCAGAGAGGGTTTGACTTTGCCATCCTCTGAGGCCGAGAGAGTGTGACTTGACCAAGGGTTGCTTTCTAAGTTTGTTCAGATAGGGTGTGCCTTTGCCTTATTCTGATGCTGAGAGTGTGTGACATGGTCTAAGGTTTTCTCAGAAGATGTGTTCATAGGGGATTTGCCTTCACCTTCCCTTCAGGCTGAGAGAGTGTGACAAGCCCAGTGGGTTTTTTTAAGCCCAAACAAAGGATCAAACCTTGCTTCTCCTCCACTGCTGCCTCCTGTCACACTTCCTCAGATGCATTTAGTCTCAGAGGTCCTACATTTTGGGGTAAATTTTGTCCTGCATTTTGGACTACATTTTGGCCTACATTTTTTTCTACATTTTGTCCTGCTTTGGTGGTAGAGAATTATGGCAAGTCACATGCTCTCAGCTTCAACTCCAGCCCTGTAATCCTAGGACCTAGGTATTCCTTCTTGGTAGAAAGAGGCTTGGACAAGATGACCTTTGTGAATCCCTTCCAATGACAGAATTCCTGCCATTGCACCCCACCCCACCCCTTCTTCTCTTTTGTGAAGGTCACACTCTCTCAGCCTGAGAGATGAACATGGCCAACTCTCTCTCTGCACCTCTCTCATAGTGATGCTAAGGCAAACCTGTCAAGCATTTTTATTATTATTATTATTGCCACCCCACCCCACCTCACCCCCTTCTCTTCTGTGAGGGTCACACTGTCTCAGCTCCATTTGAAGGCAGTTGAGTGTGGATTCAGGTTTTTTCAAACAGAGGAATGTTCTTTAAATCTTTTTGGCAAGGAGAATTCATATCTATGAGTGATGCTAAAACAAGACCTATCATGCATTTTTATTTTTATTTTTAAATTTTTGGCAAGGACAAAGAGAGTTCAGAATAATCATGAATGAGAGAGTGTGATGTTTCCAAGAAGGGAGTTGGATTTCACCCCACCCCCTCTTTCTCTTCTTTGAGAATTACATTTTATTTATATTTATTTATATTATGTGGAAGGGGGGCTGTGCCCCTAACACTTCTGTATTGGAAGAAAACGAGAGTGTAGAAGTAGGAGCAGGAATGAAGAATTTTTAAGGAGGAGAGAAGTTTACTCGTTATTCAGTTCTCCATGGAGTCTTCTGTTGTCATTTTGCAGCTAATCCCATCTTCTCTTCAGATTGTTCACATACGACCGAAAATACTCTTCAAGGCCATTTCTAAGGCTGTTCTTGCCCTGTGTTGGATCGAGGCGGGTAACAGCAAGCAAAGAACAGTAAAAAGAGACAAAAATAACAATGTGATACAAGCATAAAAAACATAATAATCTAAAATAGCCATTTTAAATAGCTAAAATAGCAATTACAAATTCATGATTAAATTGGAAAAGATCCAATAGGGGCAGGAGGTCAGTTAGGGAAGGCCTAAGATAGTGCTTCTTAGCACCCCTAGCTGCAACACAGCTGTGGAATTTCCTCCCTCTCACTGTTGGAAATTCACCTAAGCAGTAGACAGATTATTGAGTTGTTAGACCTACTTTGATTGTTAGCAGTGACTACAGAAAGCATCTGTGAAATCCATACTCTCTCCAACATTTCACAGATTAAAAACTGGGATCACAAAATTTTTTAATGAGGAAGAATACATAAGTTAGGAGTGGGTGCAACAATTTGTTTTCGCCTGAGCCTACTGGGAAGGGCAAGATTCTGCCATTTCCTCTCCTCTCTTACCTGCTGATTTAACATAGTGCAAAGTTTGCACTTACAACTCAGCTTGCAGCAACTGAAGTAAGCCAGGGAAAAGGGGAGAAATGGGAAGGGAGAGAGAGAGAGAGAAGTGGGACATTTTAAAAAGTAGCTGAGAAAGTGGCACGGTATGATAGAGGATTTTAAACAGGACTCTCCTTGCTAAATTTGGACAATTGGGGTGTATGGAAATCCTATTCTCTTACCTTATAGATGAATGAATCAAATTCGTTGTTGTGTATCTCGATCGGCTCTCTCTCTTCTCTACATACTCTCTGTATGTTGAGGTCAATCTCCAGATTTAGGGGTGCCAGCAGGTGCTGATTGATAGTCACTTCTTGGATTCCTCCAGGTGGGCACACAGGGAAGCCAGGGACACTCATTCCTCCACCAAAGCCAGCTCCAAATAACCCAGAGCCACCACCAGTACTTCCATCAAGCCCGTAGGTGCTGCCACCACCAAACCCATAGCTACCACCAATGCCACTGGAGTAACCAGCACCAAAAGCTCCCCCAACAACTGAGATCGTCTTAGATCGATCAAGGTTGTAGAGGCTTCGGCTGCCAAATCCAGCACCATCACCAATCCTACCAGAACCAGACATTTTGACATGAAACATTTTAACCTGAGCAGAGTAAGAAAATGGAAAGTGAAGAAGAAGAAAGAATGAGCACCCACAGAGTGAACTCAACAGAGGCTGGTATCCTTGTGTACAATATCACTTTGGGGCTCTTCTTTTATTCACATTCTCAAGGAAGTAGGATTGTTTGTGAATAAGAACGGTGATTGTTTTTCCATGTGTCATTTGGTTGAGAGTAACAATACAGATGTGGATCACCTTATTATTGGGGCTGCACATGCCCAGAGGTGTTTGTGAACAGCAACAAGACTCTGTTCTAATGTGCATACTCCATACAGAAAGGCTGAATGGAATGATGACAGCCTAAGTTCTGTGTCTATGGAGCTTATTACACGACCAATTTTTTCCTGAAAAACCGAACGCAATCATGGGGTTTCGCGCGATTGCGTGATTTCTCACCACATGCAATTGCTGATTTTGCGAACGCAATCATTAGGTTTCGCGCGATTGCGTGATTTCTCATTACATGCAATTGCTTGTTTTTGCGAACGAAATGGGAGTTTTCACGTAATTGCGTGAAAGGTTATTATATGCTTTTGCCTACTATGCGAATGTGGTCCAAACGCAATCAGAAAATAGGCAAATTCGGTGAACTAGCGGACTTACAATTCCTATTCCCTGGCAATTTCGTATTCATTTCGCTTTTTGGGGGTGTGATAGGCATTTCTATTCATCCCCAATTTCGCCATCATTACTACAATTCCCATGATCCTTCATGGCGCTGGCTTCTCCTTTTTACTTCCTGTAGTGCCCAAAATGTTTTGCCATGCATGAACAGGTGGCCAGAAGAGGGAGCACTTTTATGCTCATCTAGTGCCAGCTTTACCCTCATCTTTTTGCGTGATTCCTGCCTTCCAACAGTTGCCATAGCAAATGCCTCCTTCACTTGCCCAGTTAAGATGAGGTCCCCAAGGGCTATCCAAACAGACCCCCATCTGCCCTGGTTCCCATTCATTCCATAGAATTCATACATGGCACCACTTGTCCGGGTAGATAAGAATTGGCACTGTTACAGTGATTTCAAGATGACACTCACGTCATGGGGCATGGGGTCCTGAGAGTCTTCTATTCTGACCAATAACATGCAGCATGATTTGATGGGGAATTCCTGCATGGCACACCAACATCTCAGCGCACATGGGGCTTTGGGCACTGGTCCAACATGGAGGATGCTTTGATGGGGAATTCCTGCATGGCATGGCACACCAACATCTCAGCACGCATGCGACTTAGGATGCGGGGCCAACATGGAGGATGCTTTGATGGGGAATTCCTCCATGGCACACCAACATCTCAGCGCGCATGCAGCTTTGGGCATGGTCCAAAATCATAGATTCATAGAATCACAGAGTTGGAAGAGACCACAAGGGCCATTCTGTCCAACCCCCTGCCATGCAGGAACTCTCCATCAAAACATTCCCGAAAGATGGCCATCCAGCCTCTGATTTAAGACCTCCAAAGAAAGAGACTCCACTCCAAGGGAGAGTGTTCCACTGTCGAACAGCCCTTACTGTCAGGAAGTTCCTCCTAGAGAGAATCTCTTTTTATTAATATGGTAGAATCTCTTTTATTAATGTGGTAGAATCTCTTTTTATTGAGTTTCCATCCATTATTCTGGGTCCTGTTCTCTGGAGCAGCAGAAAACAAGCTTGCTCCTTCCTCAATGTGACATCCCTTCAAATATCACCTCTTAACCATCTCTTCTCGAGGCTAAACATCCCCAGTTCCCTGAGGCGTTCCTCATAGGGCATGGTTTCCAGACCCTTCACCATCTTAGTTGTCCTCCTTTGGACTCGCTCCAGTTTCTCCACATCCTTTTTGAATTGTGGTGCCCTTAACTGGACACAGTATTCCAGGTGGGGCCTGACCAAAGCAGAATAGAGTGGCACTATTACTTCCCTTGATCTAGACACTATACTCCTATTGATGCAACCTAAAGGGGTGAGTACCATGGGCCCTCTCTGCAGCCAGCAAGGAACCTTTCCCAGATCTAATGCCTTGCTATGGGTAGTCATTGCTAGGAGGCCTCTGCCATTGCTACTGCAGGCACTATGCCTAGCATAAGGCTTGGGACTCTGCCAGGAGGGCAGATGAGGGGTCTCCCCCTTCCTTCCCATTCCTGGTCCCAGTGGCACCCAGGATCCCACCAGATCCTGTTGCAGCCTGGGAATCACATGGTGATGTTCCCAGGGCTCTTGCACATTCCCTTTGACTTCTTATAATGAAATGTGTGGAAAGAGGCAGAGGACTCCTCTTCGGGCACATAATAATAATAATAATAATAATAATAATAATAATTTTATTTGTATCCCGTCTCTGCCATCTTGGCTGCATGGCTTTAAGGTAAGCTAGGTAGGGCCCAGCAGGAGCTGAGGCTTGCAACTCTAAAATGGTCTTTTTTGGCTGCCACAGAGCATCCCACAATGAAAGCAGAAAATGGCCTCTTGCCCTCACCAGAGGGAACATGGCCTTTGCCACCCACCTCTAAACAGAGGCTGGATAGCCATATGTTGGGTGTGCTTTGATTGAGAGTTCCTGCATGGCAGGGGGTTGGACTAGATGGCCCTTAGAGTCCCTTCCAACTCTAGGATTCTATGAATAGCATTGGCCTTTTTAGCTGCCACATCGCACTGTAGACTCATGTTCAGCTTATGGTCTACTTGGACTCTTGAATCCCTTTCACACATAGTTTCATTCATCCAGGTGTCCCCCATCCTATATCTGTGCATTTCATTTCTCCTCCCTAAGTGCAGAACCTAACCTTTCTCTGCAAAAGACATGTTTATGAGAGCAAAGTAAAAGTACAGTAAGTAAAACCTTTAGCTGGTCAGGCTTTCACGTGAAAATGAGGAAAAAGTACAAGTAAAACCTTTAGCTGGTTGCAGGCTTTCACGTGAAAATGGGGAAAAAGCACAGCAAGTAAAACCCTTAGCTGCTTGCAGGCTTTCGCGTGAAAATGGGGAAAAAGCACAGCAAGTAAAACCCTTAGCTGCTTGCAGGCTTTCACGTGAAAATGAGGAAAAAGTACAAGTAAAACCCTTAGCTGCTTGCAGGCTTTCACGTGAAAATGAGGAAGAAGTACTTTTACATTTCAGGGAGGAACCGGAAATTGCAGAGGGACTACCCAAACTCAATGAACTGGAAGTACATGAGGTCACCATGGCATCGGTTGAGAACTGGGCATGTGCAGGAGAGCAATTTCGCATTTAGAAATCCACTGGTGTAATAAGATATTCCTGAATGTGTTTGTATAAATGTACAATAATGTATAATAAGCTTTCGCGCAATCGCGTGATTTGCGAATCCATAGCGCAATTTATTTTGCGAAATAACCTAGCTATATCATTGTGTGATGCACTTTCACGCAATCACGCGAAATTTCGAATTGAATACGAAAATTACTATTGCGAAATTGAGAGAAATTCCTCACATGTGATAAGGTCCTATGTGTCATTTGGGAATAATGATTACCTTCTTTAGTCTCTGCTCTAGGCAAAGGGGTAAGTGATGTTAATGAGTTCAATTTGTTCTTCCGCTGAGGAACAAGATGATGGAAGCAGGTGATACTGCTTGTCAAGAAACCAGTTGCTCAAGACATGGGAGTAAGATGTACTATTTTTCACCTTCCTCCAAAAAATGAGACAATGAAAAGGCAGAGATGGAAATACTTAATCCCTTTTTATACAAACATAAAAAGAAGATGAAAGCCAGATCAAGATTCATGGCGTCCTAAGATTCAGGGTGGCTTGTAGTACTGGATGAACAAGAAATACTATGGTAGGATTGAAGGAGGGCTGGTGAAGAGGGCAGTCTCCAACACCAGCAGGGATGTTTCTGGATCGCATGAAAGCTGGGAGATGGGTCAGAGGGCTTCAAAGTACCATAGGGTGAGATGGTGAAGGGAAGCTTATTCTGGACCCTATTCTCTGTACAAACATGGTGCAGAATTTAATCTTCTGCCTTTTTGTGTCTAGGCTAGAGCTGGCAAATGTTACTTGTTGAGACAACAGCTCCCCAAATACCCCATCAGTAATGCAGGGTGGGAGGTGCTGAGAGCTGTAATCCAAAAGGGTCACTTTCCCCTGCTTTAAGCAAGGCCAACAATATTAGCAGTCCATGTGTGGATCAGTCCTTTGGGTAAGGTTTCCCAAGATGGTGATACAAAGATAGAAAATTAAATTGAATTTTATTCACAGAGCCATACTGACAGCATTATGGTCTATTTTTAAAATTAGTACTGTATAAGCAATGTTTAAAGAAAAGAAAAGAGATAATCAAATAGAAAATACAGTTATTTCAACATAACAACCCCTGCTAGAAACAAAAAGGGGAGTAAAAGTGAGATATATACATATAGCAGATATAATCTAATAACTTCCTTTACTTTCTGAAAGTGGGTCATTCATATAATATTCATTTGTTATTTTATTTACTTATATAAATATACTCCCAGTACTGTCTCTGAGATTCAATATCTCTATCTCTCTGTTTTCCATTTTGATTAATGATCTGGCAATTTACAAATACAAATAAATGTTAATTTTTCTCTCATTCCCAGTTATTCCTATAGCTATATCTATAATTCATTTTAATCTTGATAGCTTAGGCCCCATTCATACTAGCCCATTTGCCCTGGTTAGATCCGGATGAGATTGTGCATGCCATTACCAAATAAGTTCTTCCTTGGTTTTCATTTTATATTTTCCTCCATGTTTTTTAAATATTGCTTTATAGGTAAGCCAATTAAATCTCTATAGAGCTTCTTTTGTAGGGAAATATTTTGTGAGGTGAAGTCCAAATTGGTATTTTAGAACAAAGCCACTTTTTGTATTTTAACCATACTCTCAGCAGGAGTCTCCTTACATACTGGTTGTTAAATTCTTTGTAGATTGAAGTTTGTTATAACACAAAAAGGCATGTCAAATGAAGTGTAAATTAAATCCTTCTAATTGTTAATTGAACATTCATCAAGATCTGTTCACTTTGTTCTTGATATACAACCTACAAAACTGTCTCCCAAGTCAATTTTTTTTGTGAAGTCAAAGGCTTTCATGGCGATCCATAGCTTTTTTTGGGGGGGGGGGGGGGGGTTGGGGGGGAGGAGGCTATGTGGCCATGTTATGGAAGAGTTTATTCCCAACATTTCGCCAGCATCAGTGGCTGGCATCTTCAGAGAATGAAGATGCCAGTGACAGATGCTGGCGAAACATCAGGAATAAACTCTTCTGCAACATGGCCACATAGCCTGAAAAATCTACCCCCCCCCCAAAAAAATCCATTGTCTTCATTACTTCCTTCATAAATTCCCCATTTACAGTGGGACCTTGGTATCTGCGGAGGATCCATTCTGGACCTCCCTGCAGATACCAAAAACTATCGAACCTCAAGTCCTATTGTCCCCAATGGCAGCATGTGCACATGGCCATACCACCATAGGGAGCATCTCCCATTATTCCCAATGTTGGGGCATACATGTGGCCACACCACCATTAAGGACAATGGGACTTCATGTAAGCCCTCGTTGTCCCCAAATAAAGGGAGCTGATCTAAAGTCCCCTTGACCCTAATGGTGGTGCGTGTGTGTGCACGCGTTGTCATTGGGGGCAACGAGGGCTGTTCCTAATGATGGAATGAGCATGCACTGCCATTGGTGACAATGGGAACATGCTGTCTAAAGATGCTCAAATCTGCAGATGGCAAGCCTGCAGATAATAAGGCCCCGCTGTACATTATCAAATGCTTTATCAACTTTCAGGAAGATCATGCCTAATTTCTTCCCGCTGTGTTTCTCTTAAAATTCAGTGATAACAAGCATCATTCTTCTATTCTCTTTCAAGTATCTATTTGGAAGAAATCCCATTTAATCTTCATAAATCCAGCCCATTAATATTTTAAATCTTTCTGCCAAGATCATTGGAAAAAAATTATAACCAACAGTTAATAATAATATTGGTTTAACTTCCAATGGGTCTCTGACTTAGTTGGGTATTGAAGTGACCATAGCATTCCTCCATGAACCTCATATTTTTGCTTGTTATACTTCTTTTATTGTTGCATATAAAGGTAGCAATAGATCTTCTTCTAATGTTTTATATTGTGCCAGAAAGTCATCACGTCCCAGTGTTTTTCCAGTCTTTGCTTTTGCTATAGCTTTTCTATTAACTATTTCTGTCACGGTAATGGGTTAGTTTAGTTCTTGCCTTTGATTTCCTAAGATTTCCTCTTCCAAATACTTCTCAGGTCTTTTCATTCTGTCTTTTGAATATAATTGTCCCTTGAGGAATTTTGAATAATAATTCTAGGTTTCTTTAATTTATGTTTTTTTGAGTCAACAACATTGCAGTCTTGACACAATGTTTTCACATTTAGGAGCTCACAAGACCACATTTAAAAACCCAGTCCTTGGCACAAAAAGTTTCCATGCTATTCAAAGTATCCAGACCATTTCTTCTCCTGTCACCTAAAGACAACTTGCAAAATAGTTCTATAAAAAAGTGAGAGATTGCATTCCTTTGTACACCTACTCACGGGGTGGTTATTTTAGGATATAATGGACTTATTTCAGAAGAACCAACCACAGATAAGATTGTACTACAAAATTTATCTGGCATTAAGTACTATTTAATTTAGAAAGACAGAGGGCCAAAACAGACTGGCAGTAAGAGCTTGCTTGAGTGTGGTGTGGGGGTGTGGCATTTAGATGGTGTTACGGCACTCCAGTGGCATGGCATTCAGATGCCATACACCACAGGAGTGTAGAAGAGCTGCCGCCACAGCAGAAAGGGCAGTTTTTCCACCCCCAAAAGGAATGACATTTTGCCTCTTCTTTTTGGGGTAGAAAAACAGTGGATCAGGGCTGTGGCCCCAATGTGGTGCTCAAAGGGATGACATCAAGCCAGCCCTTTAGGTCTGTCTGAACTGGCCCTTACTTGCCAATGTGGCTCATCAACTTGGTTAGTACTGAGCTGTGTATTCACAAAGAAGTGTGGAAAAGATTTCCACAATTTTTTATATGATAATAATAATAATAATAATAATAATAATAGGATTTATTTATACCCCACCCAATCACAGGGAATCCGGGCAGCTTACAATAGTGGGAATAATACAGGCAATAACAATAAACATGAAATAATAAGCAAATATAACATAGCAATATATAATAAAATAAAAGCAATCCAATAACAACAAAACAATAACAGCAAAAAAAACCCATAATACAAAATTTACATTCAATCAATAATCATTTTTTAAAAATCCCCAATTCCAACCCCCTATTCAAAAATTAACAAAGCAGATACCAATAAACAATGAAGTAATAGAACAAATACAGCATAACATGTTGCAAATTAGTGTTTAAAAATTAAAATTAAGAGATTACATTTTAACATCCTAAAAAAGGGGGAGACTAAAATTTAATTACAAGATAATACTGTTAATGTTGCCCAAGGCCTTTATGGGCTGACACCCATGCTGAGATGGTCCGGGGCTGGAAGGAGCCAGATGTTAAAGGGGCCTCCACCCTCACTTGTCCTCCATTCTCCTCCTGGCAGTCCCTGGTGGGGAATGAGGTGCCCGAGGCTTTATGGGCCGACACCCATAAGTTATATTGCTGCCCCCCCCCCACTCCAGCTTCTGCTAGGATCACCTGGTCAGTAGCATTCTATTTCTGATATTTCAAAGCCAAACCCTGAGACCAGAGGACAGATGTATGCGATGCCACAGAAGCAAGACAGGCAAAAAGGCCAGGGAGGCAGAACTCTTTCTAGGCCAGCACAAGGGCAATCAAGGAAATCCAGCTAATAGTGAAATATAGAAAGCCAGGGCTGCTCCACTGGCATGCCACTTTGAACCGTCTCCCACAATGAGCCAATGTCCATCCACTCGCCAGCCCACATCCAACTCCTCCTCTCTCTTGGGTGTTTGGTGGATGGAGGCTGGATAAGCATATCTCATACAAAAACCTTCATATTTAACCAGTCTACTGTGGTGCCATATGGCCATGGCTATTGATGGCTGGTTAGGTTTTAATGCCATTCAACACATAAAAACCAAACTTTCTCTTTGCCAAGTGCCAGTTGCCCTAAAATTTGTCTCCCTCCCTAGAGACCCAGGGAAGTACCACAATCCCCTCTAACTACAGCCAGCACTTTGAGATGCAGCAACTCTTCTGGTATTTCAGAACATATATTCACCAAATATATTCTGGCTAGTGAAGTGTTTGGCAAATATTTGTCATTCAACACCAATATTTCTGACATCCAGTGATATGGACATAGCAACCAATCTCTCATAAGTGGCACGAAGCAGCAATTAGAATTGGATATTATCTGTCTTCTGACCTACAAACTTAATAAGGGCCCAAAACAGATGGGTCCAAAAGAGTGGTGTGCAGCCATGCTGGCACTGTTTGTATCACAGCCGCAGCAACCACAGGCACCTGGCCCCATGTGTGCTGCTGCAATAGTCCTGAACTCGGCCCTGTTCTTCCTGGATAGCGCAGCATCAGCGCAGCTTTCAGCTGTGTTTCAGACATGCATCATTTGAATGCTGTGCCCTAAATGTGACCGGAATTCACGTCATTTGGCCTGTGTGTTTTGGGGCTTAGTCAATGTTAGGTAGTTGTTTAGCCAGCCAGAACAAATACCCTTGAAAGGGTAAAAGGAAAAAAAATTCAAAATCAGTTTTCAGCTATTTTCATCAAATGTTAATTCTGAGATTCAAGTATCACATTTTGATTTCAAATTTCAAAATTTGTACTGCAGAACTTAAAATTTGTGGAAATCTGAGTGTTGCAACTAAATTTTATTTCAGTTACATAGCACATGAATTTGCACTGGTTATTCTGAGTGAGGGAAGATAGAGGTAGGTTTTCTAAGTTTACTCTTTGGATATATTTTGAATATTAACACAGCAGCTGCACAATTACTCTTTATTATAACATGGATGGGGGGTGAAATTAAGAGAAGGGAGTTTGTCTCCTTAGGAAAGAATGCTTGATTCCTTTGGAAGAAACACAATTATTTAAGGCTCTGTTTTGAACAGCTGCAATTTTAGGAAAGTTTAAGGACATATTCTTCCTATCAGACTTTAACTCTTTGCAGGGGATGGTGGTCTTGTGTGTGTGTGCTCAGTACACATGATTGTTGCTCAATACACATGATTGTTGCTAACATATATTCAGAAAGCTCTCATGTTCACACAGAGCTTCCACCTCTTTGCAACTACAAGCAGCAGCTAACAATGTGGAGAAAGCAATCTGTCTTTCTCTGTCTGTCCAGGGAACCTTGGATCTTCCGCAACCTTGGAGTACGTTCTCTCAGTCTGAGCTGCAGCCTCCTTTCAAATGTGTGAATGAAGGGCTCAGCACCCATGAATTGTGGCTCTGGCCATTTTGTCCTTCTTCAGGCTATTTCCAGAGGAGGCTTTTATTCCTCAATTGCCCTATACTCATCATGGAATGTTACAGTGATACATTTGCATCTTCCCAATCCCTGCCTTGACAGATAACAGTGTCTTTGCATTTGGAGATCTAAAATTAGGGCTCTTAAAAATAGTATTTTTAAAAATTCAGTGTCTATAAATCATCCTTAGTGGCCTGTTACACCTTGGAGCAGTATGGAGTAAGTATCCTTTCAGATGATGAACCCCTTCCTCTCCATTTTGGAGAATGTATCAGAATGTGAGTTCCATCCACAGCCTCCACACACTCCAAGAACCCTTTATCCTGGAAGCTGTCCATGATCTGGGGAAGGAAGGGGAGCAAAGTAAACTTAACCAGACTAATGCAACATTAAAGGGCAATACACAAGCAAAGAAGTACTGCACAGCACATTTGGGAGATATTTTTGTCAGTATGCAATGAAGAGATGCAGTTAATGGTTGTGCAAGCATATAAGTGATTCCATACAGTGGTGTGCCACATTCATCAGCCTCTACATATTTCTTCACAGTAAAGCATGTTAACACTATGCTTCTTTCACAGCAGCATGGCTTCTTGAAGACTATTATGTTGTGGGGTTTGATCTCATTACATCTCTATGTGTCGGTATGTACAGCAGTTGGTATATAAAATAGTAAAGTTTCTCAACTGACTCCCTGGAACTGGGCAGAGTATCCCACAGGAGCTTTCAGAATTGACTCACGGGCAATTCAATGGAGATTATCAGATTTGGGGAAATTGGTGGGGGGAGGCATACTCCTGGCAAAGTAGTGTGATCATGTTGAAGATTTTCAGATGATGTCATGCTTATCCAGGACTTAATCTATGAAGAATCTGCAATGCTCCAGCAACAAACCATTCACAGCAATGCCCCATGAATGGTTTGTTGCTGGAACATAAGTCCTGGATAAGCGCAATGTGTCTGAAAATCTTCAGCGCAATTGCACTACCTTGCTGAGAGTATGCCTTTTACTCTTAGCTTTTTTCCCCCATCTGATAATCTCCAGTGCCTTCTAATAGGTTCTAGCATAGATAAATGAGAGGAAGCCTTGAAGACCCCGGATCCTCTGGCAATAGAAGTAATGAGAAGATGGGAAGACTTAAGCACCACAGAGTGTATATTCTGAAGGATTCTGAGAACTTCATGGTTTGTCCTTCCTGACAGTAATAGCGGCCTAGTGTTAGCTGGCTCAGAAATAGGAAAGGTAGTAGTAAGTAGTGAATGCATTTGGTTAATCATTGATAAACTAATTAAACTTAACTACATTTATGTTAGGGAGAGATTAGTAACTAAGTTGTATGTTAACTTGTGATTTAAATTCAACTTAAATTCTTGATCTGACAGTCTTACCAGAATACTGCTGAAAAATGTTTTCCATAGTTTACTTTCTGCCCCCTGAGTTGTGACTATGAACTAGATTTAGGCCAAAAAGTGTTTTGCAACGTAAAGGAGACACTTTTCTGAAATTATGTTTTTAGTGTTTTATTTATGTGATGTTTGCTTCACATAAGCGTGAAATGTTCCAAGAACTTTCAGAAGTCTAACATATTTTGTAGGTATAAAAAAGTTTGCTTTTATTAACCTGGATTCTTTGTTATACAGTATTTAGAAGTGGAATGAAGGTAAGGGAGTGAATTGCTAACTTCTCAAAGCCCTTAATTCCTTAATTCATTCTACTGAAACTACTCTTTAGTAAGTGGTTTGAAACTTGCAACCTAAGCATTGCGATTCTCAAACACATGCAGAATGCGAAGTATATTGGTTTGTTTCATTCATGGGTTTGTTGGGGGGTGGGGGGAGTAAATATCTTCTTCCATTGGTAGCCCTCTTGCATTTCTTCACTATTGCTTTTATCTGGTTTTCTTTCATACAATAGCCAATCCATTAAGGAGGGAAAGTTGTCAGCATGGGGTAGCTACTTGTTTGAATGTTGGTCTAGGACACTGGAGGACTAGAATTTGAATCCCCATCAGCCTTGGAAACCCATACTCTCTCAGCCTGAAAGGAGGGCAATGGCAAACTTGTGGAGAAATCTTACCAAGAAATCCCTATGATGGGGTCACCATACGAGTTGATCTGAAGGCACATCTCAACCATAAGGAGAAAGGATGGCATGTCTTTTTATAGTGCTAGGACAGCATTCAGTTTTGTGTGAGAGCAACCAAGAATTTCAGAATCTGCTGTTCAAATTATATTTGAAGTAATAAAGAGTTTGCATTGAAAGAAGCAAAGTATCATCCTACAAAATCACTTTTTGCCCAATGTAATAGTCCCAGATGAATGGCTGAACTGTTTTTAAGGTAAAATATTACCAATGCTATGTTTTTTTATTATATAACTAGCTACTCCTGTAGTGAAGAAGTAAGCTAACGAGTCCCTAGTTCAAAGCTTACTTAAACCCCAAGATGGCTTTAGGCAGTGCTCATGCCTCCACCCACTTGTTTCCTTGTTCTGTTGTAAAACTCACATAAATTACCAGAGGTTCTATAAATGTCCTATGGAATGGCTAAGTATAATTTGAAAACAATCTATATGTCTTGATACTTGTATTAGATATTCAACATGAGAAAGCTATATAAATTAAAATATGCGTTTTATTGGACACAATAACACACTCAAAAGTGAAGTCAGGATTCAGACAGCCCAAAGCACAAACAAACAGAGGTCTAGATTATACAAAATTTGAAAACTTAGCACTCGGCCCGGAAAGTCAACTTGGGGCTTTCTGCACTGGCCAGGATTCTCCAGGGACAGCCCAGAATATCTTGGCCTCACTGCTGCCCTGATCTCCCCCTGTTACCTGGGTTTCCATTTCTGTGCTGTGATGCCTGTCTGCAAGGATGTCCCACTAAGCACCCTGATAAGTCTGCCATTAAATAACCAAGCCATAGTGGTAGCAGATGCACTGGTCAGCTCAGTGGAATGCCTGTGCAGACAGACAGCACAGTGTCATGGGAACAGACGTCTCTAGATCTTTCAAGAAGATCTGGAATAACAGGTAAGTTTTTTAAATGTGTTCTAAGGCTTTTATTCACTGGTTCTGGAATGGAACATGCTGGTCATTGCCAAGACTGCATGCATCAGAACCAGAGTTTAGGACATATGTAGTCTGAACAGGATGATACAAGAATGCAGGAGGGGAATGTGCCTGTTGGCCCATGCAGACAAAGTGAGGGAGAGGGAAAGCAAGGTTACAAATGAGCTGAAGGCATATCTTGATACAGTATTGAATGATCATTTGAAAAGTGTTGCATATTTCCATGTGCGATTTGAAAAAAAAAAGTATGTCTTTATGACTCTGTGAGTGTTATGTAGACAAAGCCCAGAAGAGAGCTGATTTTTGTTCCATTTTCACATTTAAAAGACGGTCAGGTATTTGGGTTTAGCTTTTGTAACTTTTCTGACTTGTGGAGACAAATTTCACACTAGAGGAGCTTCCACCTCCCAGGCTCACTCCTCCTCCTCCGATGCTTCTTCCACTTGCAGAACTATAGCTGCCTCCGCCAATGCCCAGTCCGCTTCCAAGTCCCAGGCTTCCCCCTCCTACTCCAAAACTGCTCCCTCCTCCCAGGCTGAGGCTGCTTCCACCGCTGTAGCCAAGACCGTTGCCAACAGCAGTTCCACGTGACATAGTTGAAGATACTACTGCTGTGAAAAGAAAACAGAACAAGCTTCAGTCTCATTCAGAATTTGTTAGTCAATGAAACAAACAAACAAAAAATGGGATAGTAAAATATCCTCAGGCAGAACGTGGGTCAAATTAGCTGAAAAAGACCTTGGATCACCACTGCCGCTTGAGTTGGATTATGGCACCAGTGCAGGAAATGCCAGATGGTACACCAAGTGCAGAAATGAGGCAACTACACTGGGACCAGCACAATATGCACACCATGTGCATGAAACATGTAAAATAAATATGCAAAAGAAATATAGCAGGAAGGGTGACTAGTAGCACTACCCCCCCCCCCCACACACACACTAAGTGTTGATTCAAAGGATACTTACAGATGTTCACAGCTCCAGCTGCATCACTAGCCAGCCTGTCAGGAAACAAAATGGGAGGTAAGAATTCAAGTATAGTCTGAACATTTGGAACTGTTTGAAAAGAGGATGACTGGTATAGCTTATTGTGACAAAGTCTGGAAGTTCCTTCAGGTAGCATGTTATGTGGTGCATACACCTTGCTCTGTGGTTGTACAATTCTGTTCATGCCTACCATGTGCCCCTGACTGTAATTAGTGTAGCTTCAGCAAACTGTAAGGCCACCTTCACCACTTCTCTCCCTTATTTCCCAATAATCCTCCCACATATGCACATGGGGAAACCAAAATGTCTAACCTGCCCGCAGATTGGAACAGCAGGGACCCCACTTGGCTATTCTGACAAAATCATAACTAGCTCCAAGTCCTGCAAGCTGAAACACCTATAATTGGTTGCTGTTGTCTCCTATGTCTTCAGGATAGGTAGTTGGCTGACAGAGGTCAGGAGGAGCTTGAAAAGAGGCCATATCATGGATGTGGTTACACCAGGCCCATGGACCATTTAAGAGTTTGGTTGTGTCAGTGAGTGTTAAGAGTGGTTGTCACTGACCGACATTCCTCTCCTTCCAGCAGCTTCCTGTAGGTGGCAATCTCAACATCTAGGGCCAGCTTGACATTCATCAACTCCTGGTACTCCTTCAGCTGGCGAGCCATATCTTGTTTGGCTCTCTGGAGAGCGTCCTCAAGCTCAGCCAGTTTCTGCTGTGCATCTTTGAGAGCCAGTTCACCACGTTCCTCTGCTTCAGCAACTGCTGCCTGCAGTTTGGCACACTATAAGGGGAAAATATCAAAGAGCCATTAATTTGAATGTTTCATTTCTTGGTGCTAACAGATCTTTTCTGTACACCACTCAGCCATTCACATTGATGTTGCTAAGTGAGCGTTGGAACCTCCATGGTGAGATGCCATTAAACAGCCTTCCTTTTCCTGCCTCCACAGCTTTCTTCTGTGTGAGAAGCATCAGAGATGAATAAAGAAAACTCTCTCCTGTCCCCATGAGTAATGCTGCCAAGATGGATATTGGATCTATACTCCTAACAATGATGTAGACATTCATGAAGATGAAACAAAGGAGTTGTTATATAGCACACTACAAAGTGCCATTCTATTCCCAATGTTTTTAGCACCTACATAGAACCGTTGAAAATATCATCTGCAGGCATGTGGCAGGCTGCTATCAGTATATCCAAATATATTTCTCCACATCTTCAAATTCATCCTGAGCTAGGGACAGTGTGTTTCCTCTGAATGAATGCCTGGAAGAGGTAATGGGCTGAATGAAGAAAAATAATTGAAATTGAAACCAGACAAGACAGAGGTATTTCCTATTAAGGGGCCTAATCTGGTTTTGGAGGTGTCAACCAGTCCTGGATGGGGTTACACTCTCACTGAAAGGCTCTGTTCACAGCTTGGGAGTACTCCTGGATACATCACTCCAAATATCAGCCCATATAGATGCAATGGTCAGGAGTGCCTGTTATCAGCTTTGGTTGATATTCAAGCTGTGCTGCTTCCTAGAATTAGAAGATCTAAAGATGGTAGTGCACACACTGGTAGCCTCAAGGCTGAACTTTTGCAATACCCTCTACATTGGGCTACCTTCATACTAACTTCAGAAACTAATTAATTCAAAGTACGGCAGCCAGATTGATTGCTGGTACATCTAGTATGAAAAAAATATATATCACACCAGTATTAAAACTACCCCACTGGGTGACTGTTTTTTCTTGGTAAAGATTCCAAGTTACCTATGAAATTGCCCCCTTCTGTGTAATCTGTCCCATACACTCAGATCTTCTGGGGGACATCTATTTCAGCCAGCCAGAACTGGACTGGCAAGTGTCACCCAGAGGTCTTGTCGGCTGCCCTTTAGTGACCTGCTGGGAGAGATTTGACAGCTACATATGCCATATGAATTTAAAATAGTCTCAAAAATCTATATGTTCCAGCAGATGGATTTTAAATTAGCATATTTTAATTTATGCTGGATGATTTAAATTGTCCTATGTTTCTACCTTTTAACAGTATTTTAGCAGTATTTTAAAAAACATTTTAATGATTTTATATATTTTTAATCTGTGTTGTATCCCACCTTGAGGGAGATGTGGGGAGAGGCTGGAAAGAAATCATCATCATCATCAGTATCACAGAAAGATTAAAAAAAATTAAGGCTCTAGATCTTTTTGTGGCCCACTTGTAAAAAAAGCCCCAAATGCCCTCTAGAGGGTATGGGGCATTTTCATCACGTTTACCACCACTGGTCCAAGTTAGGCTCAGGAGAAGCCTTAAAAATCATACAGTGAATTGGAAATTAACTTCCAGTTCACTTCTCTTGGTAATTTTTTTTTATCCTGTGCCTTTTCAAGCTCATGGAGCCTGAAACCATAGCAAAAAACTCCTACGTGCTCCCTGGAGGGTGTTTGGGGTCATTTAGGGGCAAAATATGATTTTGTTTTGCTGAGGGTTTGGTGGGCTGTGTGGCCCTTCTAGGTCTCGTGGAGAAGTCCAAAACAACTTCAGCTGAAAAAGATAATGAGCCTCCCATGGGTGGGATGAGAACTCTAATTCTTAAAACTGATTTCATGTGGATGAGAATGGAGGCCAAAAATGATGATGCAGCAATAGTATTAGCAATAACATACCTGTTTTTTCACATTGTCAATTTCACCTCGCAGTCTCTGGATTTGTCGGTTGAGCTCTGAAATCTCATGTTTGGTGTTGCGAAGGTCATCACCATGTTTTCCTGCATTGGCCTGCAGCTCTTCGTACTAACACACAGACAAAACAGACAGAGCAAATAAACACACAGTTTATTTGGAGCAACCATGCCTACTAATTTGTTTGTTTACCATATAGACTGCTCTTACAACACATTTTGGAGGAAATACTATTCTCCCAGAGCTACTGGGCCCTTTCTTTTCAGCATGGTGCCCACCAGACTGAAGAGGGGAGGAAGAGATCAGGTCTTCCCATTTCCCAACTGCTCCACTAAGCCACTGCCTTCCTGGCCAGTCTTATATTCTTTACAATAAGTGGGAAATGGATTAGAAATCAGGAGGGACGAGAGAGTGGCTAGGAGGCAATCTCCAAAATTTGATTTGCCTTGAAAAATAAGCCAAGCTATTTTCATTTTGCAGCAGTGAAAAGTGACTTATTTTCAGAACTAATCCAACATAAATCATTGGTGTATTGTCCTTCTCTCATTACTTTATGTTGATTTACCTTGCTTTGATACCAGGATTCAGCCTCAGTTCTGCTCCTGTTTGCAATGTCTTCATATTGAGCTTTAACCTCAGCAATGATACCATCCAGGTCAAGGTTCCTGTTGTTGTCCATAGACAGAACCACAGAAGTGTCGGAGATTTGTACCTGCAGCTGCTTAATTTCCTGTAGATTATATAACAGTAAAAGCTACATATTAAACTATGCATTTTTTTGTTTTGTAAGTTCCCATTCCAAATCAAGCAGCAAGCAAACCCTCAATTGTACAAAACTACACACTCTTGCATTTTCTGTAGAATTAATTCTGCTTCCAAAATCTCTATTTTCTGAGAAATGTATGAAGACAGAACCTCTGTGAATTTTAAAGATATGAATCATGCAATAATACCTATAGAAAATGGGAAGAAAGAGTTGTACATGGCCCTTCACTCCACCCTGTTATTCCTGAAATTTCAACTTGGATCTCTGTGCTTTTGAAATTTCATACATCTAATTAAAAAAAATTATCACTATTTTTGCAATACGTTAAAAGAAACTGAATATAAAGACAGGGAAAAAGGAAAAAAAGGGAAAGAAAAAAAGAGATAACTTCTGATCTTTTTTTAAAAAAATTATTTATACCCCCCTCTCTAACATTTATAGTTAGTCTTTTCTTTCCATACTCAATCCTGGCTAATAATGAAAACCAAAAATAATTGCTTTTTCTTTTGAAAAAAAAAATCCATTGAAAGTTTACTGTCTTTAAAAAATATTACTAATTGCTTGACAATTTGTCAAAATGTCACTAATAGATAATTTGTCTATTTCTGCTTGATTTATTAATTTCATCAGCAATGTTCCATATCTCTTCTCCCTTTGTACATCCATGTATCCCAACAACAATACATCAGATTAAAAAGGTTTTCCTTTTTAAAAGGCGAGGAGCTTGTACAAGATGAATGCTGGAAGTGTTCTATATCATGGAAGTGTTCTATATCACCAGACATTAACCAGAAACTTGAACAGGTGAAATTTCATTCCCACTGTAATGCTGAGAGAAGCTGTACGCAAAATCCCTTTGAGATATTTTAGGTATATATTTATGTTGACTTTTTGTGAGAGAACAGCAAAACAGATGAATAGCTGAGCTCTTTGGCAGTCTGCACAGAACACCGCAGTTTAAAGAGAATCATAATTGTTACCTCTTCGTACAGGGCTCTAAGGAAGTCCATCTCATCATTCAAAGAAGCTGCTTTGGCTTCTAGTTCTACTTTGTTCATGTAGGCAGTATCCACATCCTGGGGGAAGAGGAGGCAAGGTAATGTTGAACCAGAATCTGGAAATCATAGCTAGATGATCACAAGTTTTAGAGGAGGAGACCATGACCCCTCATAGGAATTAGTTATAATTGTGAAAGAAATCTTTGTTCATTTCATGCAATAACAACGAAAACCACAGTAACAAATGATTTTCCCCCACTCCCACTGGTTGGTTTATGAAAATTTCTGTGCATTTTTCAACATTTGTTTTACATTTTGGGACTTTTTTGTGCAAAAATTGTTTTCACAGAGAACATTGTATTTTGCACAAAACACAAGAGTTGTGTACAAAACCCCATGATGTTTTTTTAAACACTCCTATAAATTCCACTTTTGTATGAAATATTGGATTTGGAACCAATACTTTTTTATCTGGGTTCAAACTCTGAAAATGAAAAAGTCACTAGTTTTTTGGTTTTTTTTTTTACTCTATTCAAATGTGGGGGCGGGGAATCTGGTAACAGCTGATATTTTTTAAAATGTTGTCATGTGTTCTGACACAGCAAAATTTGTCACAGGATACTACTGGATAACTCCAGTGACAACATGAGTGAAATATTGTATGTCCATTTGTTAACATTTGTTAACATTTTATCCATTTTTTTTAAAGTTACAAATGTCTATTTAAAACTGCTACAATTGCTACAAATACAGCAATGAATCCATGAATGCTACAAATATAGCAATGAACCCAAAGTTTTGTGAACATTTCTGCTTTTCTTGTGCAGACATATTCTAAACTGAAAAGCTTCCATGGTTTGTGGATTTGCCCACGAAGAAGGTGGCCTAATCCCTTTCATACTAAAGGAGTGCTCCTTGTCACCTTTGCCTTCTCCCCCTTTGCATCCTGATTATGCTATTTGCAAAACTTACCTTTTTCAGTGTGACAAAATCATTCTCTGCAGTTGTACGCCTGTTGATCTCATCTTCATATCTATTAGGACAGAAGAGGCACAAAAATCAGTGTTTCATTCAGTCAAGTGCTAGAAACTACAATGCCGATAGGATTTTAGAATG
This sequence comes from Urosaurus nigricauda, assembly GCA_034509955.1. Classification (NCBI taxonomy): domain Eukaryota; kingdom Metazoa; phylum Chordata; class Lepidosauria; order Squamata; family Phrynosomatidae; genus Urosaurus; species Urosaurus nigricauda. Next base: position 164,368,330 of record JAOEGL010000002.1, read on the forward strand.
ATCAAAGAGATTACTTTTGATCATAATGGGCCAACAGGCTGTAAAAGCCATGGACAAATGTCTTATATTCTTGGAAAGGAGTACCTGCAAGCCCCATAGGCCATACTGTGGCATACAAAGAGCTTCTTGCTTGCTCTTTTGGTTACATATTTTATTAATTGGAACTCTTCTATTCTACCTTTTATCGTAGAATCTCAGAATTTAATATCGTTCCAAATTAAGAACATCCATAATATCAACAAAATAAAAACATATTAAAATAGCAACAGTTATCATGTACATATAAACCTTGAATAAATTAACCTTGTTATGGCCTGTGATATCAGATGGAAGCACCTGGCCACATGGGTGTAGCCAAACACTCATTTCTGCCCTTATGGGCCACAATGGGGGTCTTCTGTGAAGCCGTGACAGCAGTGGCTGGAAAGGGGCACAGGGTGACATTGTTTCCATTGCTATGCCTTATAAACACCTACCCATCGTCATGCCAGCCCAGGGACTGAACCAGGTCTGAACTAGAAGTGGGACACTGCCTTTCTGCTCAGGTCCTATGTGGTGAGTGTGCCACCTTTCCACAGCTGCTCACCATCTGGTTGGCTTCGTAGTGGTGGTTGGTGGCAGTGTCAGTAGACTTGTGAATATATTGTCTAGACTTCAGTAATAACTTCAAAGAGGCAATTCAAGGTTTTCAACCTAGTTTAGGAGTCTCACTCAGCACTTTGGATAGCTCCTTTAAAGTTCGGGCTACAACTTAGGGTAGATTCACCATCCCATTGATATGGGAGCCAACAGCTGTGACTGCGATTCTATCAAGCCAGGCGAGGGGGAACATTTTAGATGCTAGTGGCATGTTGAAATCTAACATGTGTCAGATCCACATGTAAAGAATTAAACACAAATATGTTGCCAAACACCCTCCAAGAATTTTGCATTGAAATATGCAATTAGATGGCTATGGCTTTAATGTCCAGTCAGCCCCTATATTCATTGGTTTCCCTTTTGCAAATTTGACAATTTGGGAATTTGACTAATATTTTTCTCTAGGAAACTCTAGGTGCTCCAGTACAATTCTATGGTCAGCTTCCACCACACGTTGACCATAGAGCTGTGCTGGAGGACCTAGAGATTCTTAGATTAGTGTTCTCTCAATGGAAAAAAAATAGTATTCACGTTTTTTATTTATATTTGTGATTTTTTTCCACATTTGTGGAAGAGTGGGTTGTGCCCTGTACAGGAAAGACACAAGGGTGTAAAATGGAATGAAGGAATGAAGAGTTTGTACGAAGAAGAAAGGTTTACTTGTTCTTGAAGTCCTCCACAATGTTTTGCATGCTATTCAGTTCCCCAAGGAGTCTCCCTTTGTCATTTTCCAGGTTATTCAGTTGTTTTCTCAGATTGTTGATGTAAGCTTCAAAAAGAGGTTCCATGTTGTCTCTAATGGTTTTATGGCCCTGTTCCTGAAGCAACGTCCACTTAGTTTCCAACACCTTATTCTGCTGTTCAAGGAACCGTACCTGAAAACAAAAAGGTCCAAAACAATAGTAGCACGGATTTTTAAAAGCTAGATTTCAATGGTGACTTCAAGACAGTGATTCTTAGCACCCCTAGCGACAACACAGGTCTTCTCAGCATGGGCCAAAAGGCCCATTTTGCCCCTTCAGGTTTCATCTTATTCAGATAACATGCAGCTCAAACCCCAATTCTGGTGTGAGCAGTCTGGATAATGTCCAGCATTTTCACACTAGAACCAGGGCATAACAACCTTAACATGCATTTAAAGAACATACCTCTTACTCTGGATCTTCCAGGAAGATTCAGAGCCCTCAGTATCTATGTGGAGGTTGCTATGGGCATCCCATTGAGCCACCTAGCATGTCTTCCCACTTACCAGTTGTTCCCTCTGGGATTAACAAAATGTACCCAGCCATGTGATCATTACTGGGTACTTCATTCTGACCTCAGAAGGCACCATCCCACAGTGACAATGAACATACCATAGAATCATAGAAGAATCATAGAATCATAGAGTTGGAAGAGACCACAAGGGCCATCCAGTCCAACCCCCTGCCATGCAGGAACTCCAAGTCAAAGCATCCCTGACAGATGGCCATCCAGCCTCTGCTTAAAGACCCCTAAGGAAGGAGACTCCACCACACTCCGAGGGAGTGTGTTCCACTGTCGAACAGCCCTTACTGTCAGGAAGTTCCTCCTAATGTTGAGGTGGAATCTCTTTTCCTGCAGTTTGCATCCATTGTTCCGCGTTCTAGTCTCTGCAGCAGCAGAAAACAAGCTTGCTCCCTCCTCAATATGACATCCCTTCAAATATTTAAACAGGGCTATCATATCACCTCTTAACCTTCTCTTCTCCAGGCTAAACATCCCCAGCTCCCTAAGGCGTTCTTCATAGGGCAAGGTTTCCAGACCCTTCACCATCTTAGTTGCCCTCCTTTGGACATGCTCCAGTTTCTCCACATCCCTTTTGAATTGTGGTGCCCAGAACTGGACACAGTATTCCAGGTGGGGCCTGACCAAAGCAGAATAGAGTGGCACTATAACTTCCCTTGATCTAGAAACTATACTTCTATTGATGCAGCCTAAAATTGCATTGGCTTTTTTAGCTGCCGCATCACACTGTTGACTCATGTTCAGCTTATGGTCTACTAGGACTCCTAGATCCCTTTCACATGTGGTCTCGTTCAGCCAGGTGTCCCCCATCCTATATCTGTGCATTTCATTTTTCCGCCCTAAGTGCAGAACCTTACATTTCTCCGTATTGAATTTCATTTTGTTAGCACTGGCCCAGCTTTCTAGTCTATTCAGGTCATTTTGAATTTTGATCCTATCCTCTGGGGTATTAGCTACTCCTCCCAGTTTAGTGTCATCTGCAAATTTGATAAGTATGCCCCCAATTCTGTCATCCAAATCGTTAATAAAGATGTTGAATAGCACTGGGCCCAGGACAGAACCCTGTGGGACCCCACTGGTCACTTCTTTCCAGGATGAAAAGGAACCATTGTTGAGCACCCTTTGAGTTCGGCCAGTCAACCAATTACAAATCCATGTAACAGTTAACTTGTCTATCCCACATTTTGCAAGCTTGTTTGCAAGAATGTCATGGGGAACCTTGTCAAAGGCCTTACTGAAATCGAGGTATACTATATCCACAGCATTCCCTTCATCTACCAAGCTGGTAATTTTATCAAAAAAAGAGATCAGGTTCGTTTGGCATGACTTCTTTTTCTGAAACCCATGTTGGCTTTTTGTGATTATGGCATTGGCTTCTAAATGTTCGCAGACTCTCTGCTTAATGATCTGCTCTAGAATCTTTCCTGGAATTGATGTCAGACTAACTGGACGATAATTGTTGGGATCCTCTTTTTTTCCCTTTTTGAAGATGGGGACAACGTTTGCCCTCCTCCAGTCTTCTGGGACTTCTCCTGTTCTCCAGGAGTTCTCAAAGATTATTGCCAATGGCTCTGATATTACATTTGCTAGTTCTTTTAATACTCTAGGATGTAGTTCATCTGGTCCAGGAGATTTATATTCATTTAGGTTAACCAAGTATTCCTGTACTATCTCTTTACTTATTCTGTGCTGAAATTCCCCTATTCTGTCTTCTGCTCCATTATCCTTCGGTTGAGCACCTTTTGCCTTTGCTGAGAAGACTGAAGCAAAGAAGGTGTTGAGTAATTCTGCCTTTTCTCTGTCCCCTGTTAGCATTTTGCCATCTTCTGCACGCAGTGGCCCTACTGTTTCCTTCTTCTTCCTTTTGCTGCGGACATATCCAAAAAAGCCCTTTTTATTGTTCTTAACCTCTCTAGCAAGCCTGAGTTCATTCTGCGCTTTAGCTTTTCTGACTTTACCCCTACATGTGCTGGCTATTTGTTTAAATTCCTCTTTCGTGATTTCTCCATTTTTCCATTTCTTATACATGTTCCGTTTAAAACTTAGCTCATTTGAAAGTTCCTTAGTCATCCATCCTGGTTTCTTGAGACATCTACCATTTTTCTTCCTCATTGGAACTGTTTGAAATTGTGCCTTCAATATCTCCCTTTTGAGAAACTCCCATCCGTCTTGAACTCCCTTTTCTTTTAGTATTCCTGACCATGGGATCACTCCCAGTATTTCTCTAAGTTTATTGAAATTAGCTCTCCTAAAGTCTAGAGTGCGTGTCTGACTATGCCTAGCTTCTCCCTTCCACTGTATTACAAACTCCAGGAGAACATGGTCACTTCCACCTAAGGATCCAACCACTTGCACCCCATCAACTAGGTCTTCCCTGTTGGTTAAGATCAGATCTAAAATGGCTGATCCCCTTGTTGCCTCTTCCACCTTTTGGACAATGAAATTGTCTTCCAGGCAAGTGAGGAATTTGCTAGACTTTGAGGATTTGGCTGAGTTTGACTTCCAGCAAATATCCGGATAGTTGAAGTCCCCCATCACTACTACATACCAGATGGCTCAGTGAGCCACATGTGCTGACAGACACCCTAGTGTGGAAATGAAATGGAAACCAGAATACTCCAAGCTTCCCCCAAAGTATCTTGGCCAATGCAGACAAAGCCACAGTTATGGAATTTTCTCCCACTCTCTCTTGGAAATTAATCTAAGCTCAGGACAGGCATCCTCTAAGGCAGGGGTTCCCAGCCTGTGCTCTGAGGAGCCCTTAGGGCTCTGCATGCACTTCCTAATCACTCCATGTCTGCTCCAGTAAAATGAAATAAATAAAAATTGAATAAAAGCTGTTATTCATTGGACTTTTAACTGGTCTTTTTACACCACAATTCTATGTACCTTTCCTTGAGGCTAGGCCCCACTGAACGTTGGGATATTTAACCTTCTCTGGTATAAGTTATTAAATAATTGTTTTTCACATGTTGTAACTGTGTTAAGACTTGGAGATGAGGCAAGTTATAACTGTGAATGAATGGCTGAATGAATAAGTCAATAAATGAACAAAGACCAAACAAGCTTCATCAGGCATGCATCTTGAATGCATATCTTCACCCTCCCCTGTAGTATGACACTACAGCTCACATGAGTCATCTGCCCCTTCAACCATGTTTTATCTATGCAAAGGAAAGACCAGTGAGCTGGAACTCACATCTAAATTTTTGTGGGATTAAGAATATCAACTTAGTTTTTTAAAGAAATGGATTTTTTAGTTGTTTAACAACATCTTGGCATAAGTAGTTATTAAACTAAAGGATATGGAAGTCCCCTGGAAATTTTGCTACTCTCTGAATCAAGCTTATAAATGTTTAATCAGATGTAAGCCCACTTTGAGTTGAAGAGGACTTATTTCCCAATAAAATTTCCTAGGACAGCAGTCTTATTGAAACTACTGAATATTGAGATCTTCTTTGGAATTTAAAAACATAATTCCTGCATGTTGTGGCAGTGCAGGAACAAAGGAAATAAAGCATTTGCAACATTGCACTGTCCACATGGCTAATATCTTCCTGTAGTAAAAATGATATGAGCTGGAATTTTAGAAGTAACAGTAGATAAATTCTTGAGTTGTTAGACCTGCTTTGGCTGTTAGAAATGACAAATGAAAGCATCTGTGAAAACCACAATCTCCAACATTTCACAGATAAAAACTGGGATGCATGTGATCAAGATGTCAAAATGTTTTAATGACTAAGAACACACAAGCTAAGAGAGGCTGCAACACTTTGCTTTCTCTGGAGCCTCCTGGGAAGGGCAAGATTCTGCTCCCATCTCTCCTCAGATCTCCGTCCTGCTGTTTTAACAGAAGATGGAAATCCTGTTCTCTTACCTTATCGATGAATGAGGCAAATTTGTTGTTGAGTGTCTTGATCTGCTCTCTCTCTTCTTTACGTACTCTCTGTATGTTGGGGTCAATCTCCAGATTTAGGGGTGCCAGCAGATGCTGATTGATAGTCACTTCTTGGATTCCTCCAGGTGGGCAAACAGGGAAGCCAGGGCCACCCATTCCTCCACCAAAGCCTCCAAATACCCCAGGGCCACCACCAATACCTCCACCAAGCCCATAGATGCTGCCACCACCAAACCCATAGCCTCCACCAATGCCACTGCAGTAACCAGCACCAGAAGCTCCCCCGACGGTTGAGATCCTTTTAGATCCACCAAGGTTGTAGAGGCTTCGGCTGCCAAATCCAGCACCACCACCAACCCTACCAAACCCAGCACTGCCAACACCACAACTTCCACCTCTGGACACAGTGCGTGAACTGAAGCTGGTGCGAGAAGTGCTAGGCACGATGGCAGAGGAGTTGCTGAAGCCTTTCCTCTGGACCTTGACAGTAGTTTGGTGAGCCATTTTGACTTGAGAAGAGTAAGAAGTTGGCAAAAGAAGAAAAAGAAAGAGATGGAGAGAGAATGAGTACACACAAGAGTGAATTCAATGGGGGCTGGTGTACCTGTGTTCTCTACCACTTTAGGGCTCTGCTTTTATTTATATTCTCGAGGAAGTAGGATTGGTTGTGATTAAGAATGTGGATCATCTTTCTGATTAATGGTGCTGGGCATGCCCTGAGGTGTTTGTGAACAGTGAAATCACTCCACCCAGACACACACCCCTGTAAAGAAACGCTGAATGGAAAGACCACAGCCTAAGCTCTGTGTCTGTGTGTCATTTGGGAATAATGATCACCTTCGTAAGCCTCTGAACTAGGCAAAGGAGAGTTGTGATGTTAATGAGTTCAATTTGTTCTTGGACTGGGAAACAATACGATAGGAAGATACAGCTGCCAAGAAAGTAGTTACTCATGGCCTTGGGTGAAAATATCTTCTTTTCAACCAGCCTCCTTGTATGGAGAGAAAGAAAAAGGAGGGGTGGATCTAGAATCATAGAGTTGCAAGAGACCCCAAGGGCCATCCAGTCAAAACCCCTGCTGTACAGGAATATATGATAAAAGTGCTCCCAACAGATAGCCATCCAGCCTGTGTTTTAAAACCTCCAAAGAAGGATACTCCACCACACTCCAAGGAATTGTGTTCCACTGTTGAACAGCTCTTACTGCCAGGAAGTTCTTCCACATATTGAGCTGGAATCTCTTTTCTTGTAGCTTGCTCCATGTGCTAATCTCTGGAGCAGCAGCAAACAAGTTTATTCCATCCTCAATATGACATTCCTTAAAATATTTAAATATGGCTAGCATGTCACCCCTTACCCACCTCTTCCTCGGGGTAAAAATACTCAGCTTCCCAAGTTGCTCCCCATAGGGCATGGTTTCCAGAGTTATCACATTTTGGTCACCCTCCTCTGGATACATTCCAGCTTGTCAACATTCTTTTTGAATTGTGGTGCCCAGAACTGGACACAGTATTCCAGGTGAGGTCTAAGCAAAGCAGAAGAGAGTGCTACTATTACTTCCCTTGATCTAGACACTACACACCCATTGATGCATCCTTGACTCATGTTCAATTTGTGGTCTACAAAGACTATAGTGATTAATCCCTCTCTATGCACACACAGAAAGAAAATGAAAGCCAGCCCAAGACTAATGGCATCCTAAGTTTCAGGGTTGTAGTTCTGGGCAAACAAGTCTATTATCAGCTTGTTGCTGACGGAGGGCTGGTGAAAAGGGTTCTACTCTGTCCAGGCCATATCTGCAGAGCTGATCCTGGATAGCATGGATTCTAGGAGATGCATCAGTGGGCTTCTGAGTTCAATAGAGTGAGAATGGTGGAAGGAATCTGATAGTGGACTCTGTTCACTGTACAAACATGTTGCAAGATGTAATCATTCTTGTGTTTTTAGGCCAGAGATGGTAAATGTAACTTGTTGGGACTACAGCTGCACAAATGCACCAGCTAGTGTGCTGGATGCAAGATTCTAGGAGCTGTAGCTCTAAGCAAGGCCCACAGTGTTCTTTAAGTAATGTTTCCCAGGATGATGACAGAAAGATAATTAAACTGAATTACATTCACAAAACTATTCTGACAATATTAGTCTCAACACAATGTTAATACCACATTTTAAGACCACTTTTAAAAACCCAGTCCTTAGCACAAAAGGTTCCCATGATATTAAAAGTATCCTGAATGTCTTGCACCTCTCTTGTCACCCAAAGGCACCTTGCAAAATAGTTCTATGGAAAAAAAACCATAGTTATTTTTATGTTATTTCTGAGGAACCAACCACTGAAAGGGTATTGTACTACAAAGCTGCAGTTCAGTTTGCAATTATCTGGCATGAAATACCATTGAATTTAGCAGGACTTATTTCCTTAATGTGGTTAGGACTGAGCTGAGTATTCACAAAGGGATGTGAAAAAGATTCCCATAAATCTTTATATATTTTATAAAGATTTATGGAAGCTAACTTGATGGCCCCACTCTGATAGGGTCACCAGGCTGGTAACATTCCCTTTCCTGATATTTTGAAGCTAAAGCCTGAGACCAGTGGGCAGGTGCATGCGATGCCACAGAAGCAAGGCAGGCAAGGGTTGAAGGGCAGGGTGGCAGAACTCCTTCTAGGCTAGCACAAGGGCAGTCAGTGAAACCCAGCATGACAGACCCCTTCTCCCAGGTTGGCCCTGCAGTTTCAAACCCTAGAGAATTCTGATACTCACCGTGGCCTTACTTCCCTAATTGCCCCCCTTTTAGGAGATTATCACATTTAAAAACCCATGACTTATCCCTGTTGAGATACAGTCACATTTTGGATTATTTCCTGGTTTTATCACACTCAAAATTGGCCACTGTTGCCACCGGGGAACTGTAACCCAGGTCGCAGCTGTGCTTATCTGACCACTTTTCCAAAACAACAAGCTCCCGTTTTGGAAAAGTGGCCAGATAAGCACAGCTGGGGCCTGGGGTGCAGCTGGGTTGCAGTCACCTGGGAGCAACGGTGGCCATTTTGAGTGCAATAAAACCAGGTAATAATCCGAAACATGACTGTATCCCATGAGGGATAAGTCACATTTTTTAAAATGTGATAATCTCCAAAGTCACAATTTTAAAAAATGCAACAGTCTCCAAAGATTGGGTTACTGGGCCTCAGAGGGACCTCAGTGTGGACATGTTTGTGTGTTAGGTTGGTGTTCTTTATGGTAAGTGTGACCATCCCCTTGATTCAGGGAGAAGGAAGACAATCTGAGTCAGAGTTAATAAAACAAGAGAATTAAGGTGGTTTATTATATCTTGAAGAACAGTGAATGCTTTAATAAATTCCAGGACTGAGTTCCAACCGTATAAAGATATTCAACTTGAGCTATATCAGACTTTCAATCAATTCAGGTGACCAGTACACATTCACTCCTCACTGAGTCCTCCAACTCTCAACTATCAATCCTGCCTCCTTCTTCTCAGAAAACATTCTCCTGCTTATTATACTTTCTCATCCCCTGCAACCCCCCAGTTCTCTAGACTAGTTTCTACTCTCTTAAGGTTAGCTTAGACATTTCAGTGCTTATATTTTCCATACTTCCCCACTATCTGTGGTTTCAGGCATGATGGTGTCTAAACTCTCCAGTATTTCCTCCAGGAGAAGAGAAGGCTAAGAGGTGATATGATAGCCCTGTTTAAATATTTGAAAGGACATCGTATTGAGAATGGAACAAGCTTATTTTGTGCTGCTTTAGATAATAAGACATAGAGCAACAGATGCAAACCACAGGAAAAGAGATTCCAGTTCAATATTAGGAACAACTTCTTGACAGTAAGAGATTTTCAATACTGGAACACACTCCCTTGGAGAGTGGTAGAGTCTCCTTTTTTGGAGGATTAAACAGAGGCTGGATGGCCATCTGTTGGGGAGGCTTTGATTTTGTATTTCTGGATGGAAGAATGTGGTTGGACGTGATGGCCCTTGAGTTCTCTTCCAACTCAATGATTCTATGATTTTATTATTTGTTCTTCCCCCTAGAACTGGGCTTTCCAAAATTGATTTCACTTTCTTGGGAGAGATAATATCAATATTTTCTTACATTTTTTTAAACATTACATTACATTTGCACAGCACTTTACATAACAAATCAACAACCCATAGGTGGCATGAAGCAGCATCCAGAATTGGACATTATCTGTCCTTTGATCTGCAAATTTAATTTAGACAATGTTGAACAATTGTTCATTTAGCCAGCCAGAGCACATCCTCTTCAAAGGGTAAAAGGAAAAACATCAAAATCAGTTTTCAAACATTTTTTATTTTATTTTTGGCCAAATATCAATTCTGAGATTCAAATATCAGATTTTTATTTTTATTTCAGGTGTCAAAATTTGTACTGCAGAATTTAAAAATTTATAGAAATCTGAAAGTTGCAACTAAAATTTATTTCAGTTCCATATCATGTGAATTTGCACTGGTCATTCTGAAGGCAGATGGAGGTCTTCTCAGTTCAGTGTTTGGATATGTCTGTGAGAATGCAAAACATTAGCACCACAGCAGCCCTTTATTATAATCATGTATCAGAGATGAAGTTAAGGAATGGGAGTTGCATCTCCTTTGGGAGGGGTGCTTGATCCACAATATACAAACTATAATTTAGGAATGTTTAAGAGGAACACATTCTTCCCATCAGACTACAATCTTTTTGGGAGAGACTTTTGTTTTGTCTGCTTGCTCAGTACACACACATTGTTGCTCACATCCTGAAAACTTTCATGTTCACACAGGGCTGCCTCTCCTTCACATCTACAAGCAGTAGTAACTTTGCTCTGAAAGCAGGATCGTGCATTATACCATGGTAGATTATTGATCCATCGAACTCAAAGCAGCTCTAAACCTTGGATCTTCTTCAACCATGGAATATGTTCTCTTGCTCAGAGCTGTCTCCCTTCCCCAAATGTGTGGAAGGAGGGCTTAGCATCCATGAATTGTGGGTGTTGAGCCCTCAATTCTGGCCATTCTTTCCTTTTCAGGCATGTTTGTTTGTGTGTCTGTGTGTGATATCTTTGAGATTAGTAACTGAAATAAATAAAATGAGTATATGTTAAAATGCTGTAGCCAGACAGCTGGCAAAGTATATAGCCTTTGAAAGTTCAGCTTCCACTTAGCTAAAAACTCCTTTAAAGATTTCATATTTACACTGGAATTTGGGAGAATTTGAAGGCTGAAATACCTAAAGAGACGATAATCCACAGTACCTTTGATTTACATTTTTTGGAAGGGATGAACCTGCTCATTATTTCACTTAATAGTTTGCATATCATGGAGTTCTACTTCTTCCCAGCCTATTCAGGGAAGAGGTGATTCATGCCAAAATCTGTTTATACAAGCAGTCTCCCAGACAAATACCAGAAGGTGAGACCCATTGTTCATATTTCAAAGTGTCTGCAGGTTGCAAAAAGGTATGGTGTAATGTTGAGGGTGCTTTAAAAATCCTCTTTATGTCCCGTCTTGACAAAACTTCAGCATAACCCTTTGACCTTCTTTATTCCCAACTGAAACAAAACCTCAGTAGAGTGTGCTTGTTCATGGCCACCTTTTGTTGCCCATCCCTCTATTATTGTCTCTACATTAAGCATCGCAGTGTAGGGCTTAGGTCCAGTGCTATGATAAATAACACCCTGGGCATGTTCAGTAGGCCTTGCAGCTTTTCCTAATCTGTGCTCCTTTAAGTGTTTTGGCTTACTATTTTCACCATCCTCAGTCACTAGCCATGATGTCCAAGGCTGGAAGTTGTTATCCTGTTCTCTTGAGTGATATAACTTGGGGAAGGCAGCCTGATAGTGTGTGTGTGTGTGTGTGTGTGTGTGCCTGTCTGTCTATCTATCTAGATATATCTATCTATCTATATATATATATATATATATATATATATCTAGATATAGTTATAGATACAGATATGTTTTCTTTTATGACTGAGTGTGGCTCTTGTCATATTAAGTGGGAAAGAACATGCTTTGCAACTGGAAAGCCCCAAGTGAAATCCCTGGAATATACAAGGGAAGTTAGGGAAAGGCAGCCATTTGAAACCCACGGGATGCATTGCCAGTCAATATAGATGGTAGTGAACAAGTGTGAAGCAAATTATCATGAACACCATGCATAGTAACTATATGGGAGACAAATTTTCCATTAGAATCCCTTCTAGTCATCCAGCTCAGTATAAGGCAGCTCAGTCCAAATTACCCACCAGATCCTCACTCTTGAAGTGACCAGGACTGGCCATATTGAGATTGAGTTAGCATTCCCTGGGTGACATAAATCCAGTGTAAATTTGTTATGCCAACAGCTACACTTTTTTTGGTCATCATGCAACCAACAGATGCAGTTCATGGTTGTGCAAGCAGACTGCCTCCTGAAGGCAGTTGGACTTCTTAATGAATTATGGATTTAACAGTTACACCCCGATCCATCACTCTCTGTTTGCAGTCCTTGTTTATTAATGTGTAAAGGAGGGGCAGGGGGGCAGTTCCCTCACCAGACCTTTCACAGGCTGCACACTCCTTCTGCAAACCAAAATCCTTCCATTTTCTTCCTTACTCCTCTCAGAATGTCCCATCTTTTCCTATTACCATTTTGAGAGGGACAGCCGATAAAATGAAGATATTTGGGAAGGATGTAGTAAAGAGTTCTGATGTGCACATAGAGATGGGAGCATTATTCTGGACTCTTTCAGACGTGGGAAATTGGAAGTATAATCCAAGGGCAATCCAAACGCAATCCTGGGGTTTCACGTTATTGCGAATTAATTCTTCTCATGCAAATTCGGGCAAAAGGGAAGTCAATCCGAATGCAATCATGGGTTTAACGTTATTGCAAATTTAAGCTTCTCACGCGATTTTGGGCAAGGGGGGGTTATTTTTGGGTAATGGGAAGTAATTCCGAATGCCTTCCAAATGGAGCAGGGGTTCAGATAAATTCGCTAAACAAGCGAATTTACATGAATCCGCATTGGCTCCATTCGGAATTGGGAGAAATTCCTCCCGTTTGAGAGTGGTCTGTGTTTTCATGCATTTGGAGGGCTTTCTGGACGGTTTTGGGCCAAAAATTGTCCCCAAATCACACCATATATATATATATATATATAGGGCGTTGGAAATTATGGAGCCACAAATGTGTAGTCAAGGGGCTGCATTTTGCTTCACCCCATAGGTGTAAAGGGAATGTGCACTGGAGTAATTTCACATGTGCATTCAGCTGTTACTTTCCACAATAAGGATACCACAGCACAACCACATGTAACTTGATGCTATGTTTAAGGATGTCAGCTGGTAGAGAAGGAATTTTAAAAAGTGGCTTGCAATACTGCAGGGTTTGGGATACACAGTACTGTACTAGTTGGACCAGAACTCAGAAAAGTTTTTTTTGTAAATGTGTGTGTGTGTGTGTGTGTGAAATTTGGTGTGTAATTTGTTACAAAAACTCCCTCCCCTAGTTGATTTGTTGCCACTGGCATTACTCAGAAAGAAGGTTAGTGACCTGTTCCATACCTGCTAGGTTGTTGCTGTTGTTGTTACTTTAAAGGAACAAATAAACCAAACCATACCTTGGGATTGCTAAGAGAATGACATAAAACTTGTAAAATTCCACTAAAAACGTCTTGAAGGACTTTGAAATGTTGTGTGTTACACTCCACAACCCCCAAATATTCCTTCTTGTTACACTACTTTGTAAGTTTAATTATTTCAGAAAGAAACCTACTACATTATTTCTGAGTTGGAACAAAGAGCTTTCTCATAGTTTGGGTGGTGCTGTGTCAGTTGTTTCCCCACACAGTGCACAACACAGGGAAAAGACACAAACTCTACTTTTATGTACCATGCTATGGACCTTTCTGGCTTGACTGGACCAGCTCAGATATATTTATATGTGTTCACTTGAATACATGTGTATCAGAAGATGGTCTTTGTTTGCCATTGTGACTTTATGTGAGCAGTTATGGTGCTGAAGTGGACTGGGCATGGACGAACATAGCCAGGGTGAGAAGTCACTCTAGGATTTCTAAGGAATCATATTCAAACTGCACCATAGAGAACTGGTATCTGTCTTGCATCTGCTTGTCTTTGTGGTTAAGGTTAACTTGGCTTTCCCTAGCTGTTTCTAGGATTACACTGTCTATGATCCCACAAGGACTTCCCCACCCACCCAACAACTTTACCTCAAAATGCTAGCAAAAATCACATTGGTTGCACATTCCTACTGTGGTTACTTTCTATTCCTTTTGTATAATGTCTGTCTATTATGAGAAAGGAGACTTAAGGTATTTGCATGCTGGGACTTGTGATTTAAACTTGTATTTTTTAAAAAACTTGATGAGTCTTGAGGCTGAAGTGTGGATTACTGAACAAACCAGGGCGAAAAGTGGAGAGAGTGATAGTGGGACCATCAAGGATTTGAGTTTTAACGTTTGTTTGATCAGGTGGGGGGAGGACTGCAGGAGGGGAGAGTAAAAACAGTAAAAACAAATATGACACTAGGGTGGGATTGGAAGAGGGTGGGGGTAGCCCAATATAACTTCTCACTGCTGATCTCATGGCAGAATATTCACTGAAATAACAACAACAACAACAACAACAACAACAATAAATAATGTGGCAACACACAACAGGCTTGCTGGACCCAACTAGTTCCTCCCACCCACCCCAAAATCCTCTCATATCCGGCTCTACGCCAAAGCCACCTTGGAGCAACAGCCTCCCACAGGAAATATGAAATGTTCCAGAACAATCTGGGGTAAAAGATGATTTTAAAAAACACCTTAATTTTTCTACAAATGTATACATTTCATTCAAGTAATGTACAATTGAATTTACATACTAACATAAAATACTACTTCAAATAAACTTTCTCTAGATCTCATGCATGGTCATCCTTTCCTCCTACTATTATGTATTCAAACATTATTGTTCTTATGTTATTTTATGATATATGATCATATATAGAGACAGTATTCACAGGTTTTAACTTGTATAATAATTCCATCTCTAAATAATAATTTCACCTCTAAATTTCCTCTAAATAAATTTCTGTCTAAGCTCGTATTTTATGTTCAATATCTTTTCTATCATAATATGTACCTTCTTCCAAAAGGCCTTTAGTTTGGGGCATCACCATCACATATGAAACCATGTACCTCTCTTTACTTGAACTTCCAACATTCATTAGAGTTTGTCTTGTAGATCTTTGCAATCTTACTAGTTGTTAAATACCACCTACGCTCCATTTTAAAACAGTTCTCCTTCAATCCCTGTACCTTTGTAAATGTCTTTGTTTTGGTTCTAGCATACTTCCAACTCTTCCAAAAAATGGTAAATGATATTTTTTTTAAAATAGTATTAAAACTATAAGAAGCATATTCCTTGCAACTTCACAGTGATCTCTCTGTGAATTGTTAAGAACATTGTGTGGCCCAATTGCAACCACTACAAGTTGGGTGCAAATTTTATTTAGCATAAAGGTAAGACCTGACTTTTAGAGGGAGAAAAAAAAGCCAGAGAAGGAATGGAATAAAATATCTTGGAACAGTCTATCTGGGAACCTGACAAGGTCCTCTGTACATCGCAAGTTTGGGTTGCAGGTCTCACTTGTGGATTTACTATTTTCCATCAAAAATTGCCTGAACTTGTTACTGGAAACCACCCAGCCAAACCATTAGGGAACCATTAATTAAGGCTTCTGAAGCTGCTGAGAGAAATACATACATAGGCAATGAATAAGTCATTTGGTTCCCACACATACAGAAAGAGACACATAGAGACACACAGGGACACACAAGGACACACAGAGAGACACACACGCCCCAGGTAAATTGACTTAGTTTAGTTTGTACAGAAATTTTACATAAGCAGAGATAAGCATATGCATGAAAGATTGGCAAGATTTGTTTTGTCA
Source organism: Urosaurus nigricauda (assembly GCA_034509955.1). NCBI lineage: Eukaryota > Metazoa > Chordata > Lepidosauria > Squamata > Phrynosomatidae > Urosaurus > Urosaurus nigricauda. The sequence goes on from JAOEGL010000002.1 coordinate 164,384,102, forward strand.
ATTACAATGTGATAAAGAGGGGAATGCATATGTTTGATAAGTCTTTAAACAATAAAGAAAACTGTGCAGGCATGGTGTAGTTCTTATTAATCAGAAAGGAATTGTAAGGAAAAGCTTATGACAAAAGGGAAAACTATGTGCAAGGAGATGTACCTACAGGTTTGGGAGTGACTGATGATGAGAGAAGAGGTACCTCCCTGGATTGTTTTAGCAACAGTTCGTTTGTTAACACTGCAACACTTTTACACACACACAAGGATAACATTGTTCCCATTCATCACATTAACTTTGCCTTTATTGTAGCAACACTTAAGAGTTAGAGCTAATGGCTTTACTGGAAACATTTTTTTATCAATCTCTGATCCCACGTTCCTACTTGAGGCGTGTCTCTAATGCAGAAATTGTCTCCCTTCGAGTTACTGTGCATGGTATTCATGAATGCCAAATATTGCTTGTGGTTACTCATTTCATATGGTATAGATTAGAGCAGGTGGAAGAATAAGGCGGTTCAACTCTGGAAAGGCTTGGATAGATCCAGATTTTCAGTCTGTATGACCAAGTGTACTTCCCTTCTGCTCAGAATTTGGATTGTTCCTGGAATGCTCTGGGAGTTCTGAAATGTTTGTTGAATTGCAGACACTCCTGATTGATTTTAAACAATGAACATCTTAAATCAGAGGTTCTCAGCTTGGGTTCCCTGGAGCCCCAAGACTCCACAAGAGGGTTCCACAAGAGGCCACGAAACAAAAAAAACCCAGCAGCAACATTTTTTTAAAAAATGTGTAGATATAATAATAATTAATGATTTCAAGGGTTCCTCCAGGGTAAAAAAAATTGAGAGAGAGTGCCATAAAGAATTCTAATAAGTTTTCCCCATGTCCCAGCATGGCAAAGTTCAGTGACATCTTTAATTTTGATTCACACTTCATTAAATTGGATTATCCATTTGACAAGGGATTTTACACATGCCTTTGCTCTGTTGCTGAAGAAGAAAAGTGAGTTGTTATATATTTCTCCCCTACAGTAATAAACCAGTTATTGAACACCAATCTGGACAGGATGTGGGTGATCTGGATCACCTTATATCTTTTCTTTGTCTAAAAGTAGTTAATTAATTACAGAGCTTCTTTCTCATCTTGATTTGGCCCTGACGTACTACAGTTTCTGATATATGTTGGCATGGTTTATCTTCCATTGATTCTGTACTCCTTCAATCTCTGACTAAAGAAGGGAACCACAGGCACTTAGCAAACCAAGCCAGGAATCCTGTTCTGTAAATTACTCTCTTTGACTTTTGCTTTCCCATGACTTTGGTATAAAAGGCTCTTCTTAGACCAGAGCATCTCCTCAGTTACTCAAGGTCCTTTGAAGTGAAGGTGTGACTACAAGGTTCTGTGGAATGCTTCAGGAAGTCTTCTTTCTCTTTGCCAAAGAAAACACATCGTTTTGCTTGAGTGTGTACTTGTAGATTGCATATTCCGATGTACAGCATCATAGACCATAGATGACTTTCTGGATTTCACAATAAACAGCCCCATGTCTGCACTGACAGCTGTCCTGTGTGGAGCTTGTCAATTTTTAAATCTCATTTCATTATCGCATCACTAACAGCAAGTCAAACAATCCTTTGAAGTTGTTGAAGGAGTGGCCCTAATACTCTTATTAACCTTTCCATGAGAGATTAAACTGTCTGGTTCCCCTGGGGCTGTCAAAAAAGTTGTTTCTTTGTGATCCTTACGAGCACTCAAAAACATGTGAGCACTGTGCAGCTAGGGATGGGTGAGAATTCCGTTTCAGCTCCTTTCTTTTAATGCAAATTTACCAAAATGAGTATGTGGGATGAAGCAAAACTGACAGATTTGCCCATCCCTACTTCTAACTGAAGCCCTGTGCATTGATTCTATACATGTCTGCACACAAAGACAAACACACATAAAGACTGTATCTGCACAAGCCAAATACCATGTCTTTTACCCTCTCCATTTTCACGTTAAGTAGTCCCTGGGCAGTTCAGCACCAAACCTGCCCTATACCCCCCTTAAACCAATTTTTAAAACTCACCTTTTGCTCTGGTTCTTCCAGAATAATGGCAGGTGGTTGTTTGCAACATGTCCTTCTGTGCCACTCTTTGCTGCTATGGCTCATGCCCTCTGAGGTCAGAACAAAGGGTCCAGCCATATGATAAATGCTGGGTATCTCATTCTCAGCCTCAGAGTGAGCCACCCATGGCAACAGTAATGGTAGGTGGTACAGTGGGATCCTCATGCAAACAGCCACCCACACTTGTGCTGAAATGCCAGGTAATGCGCAGCTCTCAGTGCAGCCATGGGCTCAGAATATTTTAGGCTTCTCCTGGCATATTCTGATCCTTGCAGACCAAAGTCTGTAAGACGTGTTGCATTTGGAAAATACATTAAAAGAAATGCTATCCTATAGCGAAAGATAAGGCCACAGTAAGGACGTACCAATGTCCAGCTAACATTCTCTTATGATATGGCCTAACAAAGCAGGTTGTGATCTTGTAAGGAACAGAGACTCTGGAATGTTTGGTTCCCAGTGCCACATGGCCAATAGGAGGGGGGGCCTTTATGCATAGATATCTATCCACACAGTCTTAACGTAGAACAACATACCAACCAAACCTTGACAAAATGCAGTCCTATTACTAACATCATCATCAAAAAATTCTGCAGTAAGGAGTCGAAGGCTTTCATGGCTGGCATCCATAGTTTTTTGTGGGGCTTTCAGGCTATGTGGCCATGTTCTAGAAGAGTTCCTTTCTGATGTTTCGCCAACATCTGTGGCTGGCATCTTCAGAGAATGATAGCCTGGAAAAGGATTGGATATATATATCCTGTGTGACCTGGAAAGGGAGGAGTGATTTGCAGATATATTGTTCTGTTGCTAATGGCAGTCCTCAGGGTGGTAGGATATACAGAAGAGGATTAATGTCTGCTAATTAATTATCATTGTCTGCTGGGAATCCCTTGACCCCAGGATGTTTCTCATTTGCATAGGTTGAGTCTTAACCTTGCTGTTCTTCAGGACTGGTAGCCAAGCCTTGCTTATCCTCAGGGTTTCCTCTTTCCTGTTGAAATTGTCTAGGTGTTTATGGATTTTAATGGCCTCCCTGTGCATTCTGACATGGTAGTTGTTGGCATGGTCCAGAATTTCAGTGCTTTCAAACAGCATTTTATGCCCAGGATGGTTTATAGCTTGTTCTGATACTGCTGATTTTTTCCGGCTGACCCAGTCTGCAGTGTCTCTCATGTTCCTTGATTCTTGTTTGCACACTGTGTTTGGTGGTCCCTATGTAGACCTGTCCGCAGCTGCATGGAATGCGGTAGACTCCTGTGGCTGTGAGAGGGTCTCTCTTGTCCTCGGCAAAGCAAAGCATTTGCTGGATTTTCTTTGTCGGTTTGTAAACTATTTGCAGGTTGTGTTTCCTCACCACTTTCCCTATTCTGTCTGTGACTCCTTGGATGTATGGTAAAATATCTTCCCTTTGGGTGGTTGTGAGGAGGGAAGACAGAATGATGTTGAACATACAGCCTTCCAGATATTGTTGTACTGCATGTCGCAGCAGCACTAGTCAGCATAGCCAAAGGTGAAGAATGCTGGGAGTTGCAGCTCAACATCTGGAGGGCTGCATAATTCTCACCCCATTTCTGAAAGCTGAAAATGTGTATTTTAAGTAATCTTTCCATTAAAAGAGCTCCTTCTGCTAATGCAACAAAATACCTAAACAAGCCTTAGTCTTCAAAGGACAGAACACATTTTTGTTTTGTTTCAGCTTTTTTACTTGCCAGTCACCTAGTAATTACACTTGGCTGTGGTGGTTCTTTTTTGGATTAGCCAAAATGCTAATCAAAACCCAAGTGATGCAAATGTGGAGATGGCCCCCCTCTGGAGGTGAGCAACTTCACTTGGAAAGAACATGCAGTCTCCTTTTTCCAGGCTGACTTTTCTGGTTCAGATCTGTTTTCTCAGTAATCTATGCTGCTGTGGTGTAAAACAGACAAAAATTGTCATTATCCTCTCCATGTGGTAGATAAGGGGCTAAGGCTGCAATTGCATTCTCACGTTATAGTTGTTAGTGCCTTCAGGTCAACTCCAACTTATGGTGATTGTATTGGAGAGTTTCCTTGGCATGATTTATTCAGAGGGCATTTTCCATTGCCTTCTTCTGAGGCTGAGACAGTGTGACTTACACAAGGTCAACCAGTGGGCTTCCTTAATTGAGAGGGGGTTCAAACTTAGTCTCCCATAGTCCTTTTCTAACACACACTGGTTCCCATACTCACTTACCTAGGAGCAAGTTCTACTGAATTCAGTCAAGCTAATTTGTGAGTAGGCATGTCGAGGACTGCATTGGAAGAGAAACAGAGAAGAGTAGCTTGCTTGAGGCCACCAAGTGAAGTTCAGGGGATGTAATTTAATTATTAGAAACCTTCACAACAGCTTTGTATCACTCAAAGGTATATCCCACAATTTAGTTATAACTCTCATCTCTCATTATCGCTATTATAGATAGTTTGGGGGGAAAACTTAATAAACTGCTTTTTACTAGAGGCACAGGTGTGGTAAAAGGATTGGTTAGCATCAAAAATATCACTTTTTATAGAACTCATAAGATGCTTGTTGTAATAATATATGGAATGCGTTTCAGCTCAGTTGTATACACATTCATACAAATGATTAATTATAAAACTTGTTGCCCCTCACTCATTTTTTAATTTGCTTGCTTTATAGTTTGTAAGAAGAGACAAGGGTTAAATGGTCCATGGCTCAGTGGTGGGCGTGGGCAGCTCTTGGAATGAGCAGGCAGGGATCTCTCCCCCTCCTATAATTTTAGGGCAAAATAGTACCCCCACTCTGCTCATTCCATGAACCATCATTGTGGGTGAGAACATGGAAGAGGACAGGGCACCTATGCCTTCTGTGGTGATGAAGAAGAAGGAATTTCAACAGCTGTTCCTTGTTATGAATGCTATACCTGCTAATATCATTTCTCCTACACAACTATTAATGGTGAGGGAGAGTTGTCCCTATTATCTATGTTGCTATCCTAGTCTGAGACAGTGGCATCCCTACCTCTGGTGTCACCCAGTGCAGAATGGGCATGCGATGGGGCTGCCAGGGGGTGCAGCCCAAAGGCGGCTCTTCACCTTCTGTTTTGCTGCACTTTGCACATAGTCAGAGATTCTACCCTGACCAGGGCATTTTCTAAAAGAGTGGGAGTGTGCTTGTGCAGTTAAACTAGGACTTATTGTCTGACAGACAAAAGCTAAGGGTTCTGTATGTGACAGGCAGTTTTAAGAATAGGCAGAAGGGACAGACAGTTATTGAAGGAACACCATGAAAATCAGGGACATTGATCCCAGCAACAGTGGGAACTGGGTCTGTTGGTAGGATAAACATCCCAAAAGTAAATAAATAAATAAGGATAAATATTTACCTCACAGGTGTATGCACATTAGGTTGCTATATCTAGTTATAAATAGTAATAGGGCATCAGAAACATAAAGACATTAAGCTAACGGAAGTAAAGAGGAAGGGATTGTATGTGTGGGCTGAATCATTAGATATATATTGAAGAAGTCCTAAGGTACGAGCTTGTCTTCCCCCATCTAGCCAGTTAGGATTAGCTCCTGTTTAGTCAACAAGTGCAGCAGTGAGGGGATTCTTCTTTTTTCCTGATACTCCTAGTTCTGGAGCACACTCCACACCCATAAAATTATGACAATCATAATTTCTAATTCTTTGTATGTGTAGAAGGTTCCATGTTCAGTTCCTGGCATCTCCAGTTAAAAGAATTCATGAAATCAAAGAGTGGAAAGATACCAGAAGTTCCATCCAGTCCAACACCCTTCCAGGCAGGAGTACACAATCAAAGCAGACCTGAGAGATGGCCATCCAGTCTCTGTTTAAAGACCTCCCAAGAAGGAGACCTCTGTTGAATCGCTTTCCTAGCTTGACTCCATTCCTCCATGTCCTAGTCCCTGGAGCAGAAAACAAACTTGAGCCTTCTTCAATATGACATCCTTTTAAATATTTAAACGTGGCTATCATGCCACCTCTTAACCTGAGGCTAAACACACCCAGCTCGCTAACCCATTCTTCATAGGGCATGGTTTCCAAACCTTTTACCATTTTACGCACTCACCTCTGGATAAGCTCCAGCTTTTTAGTATCCTTCTTGAATTGTGGTGCCCTGAACTGGACACATTATTCCAGTTGAAGTCTGATCAAAGCAGAATAGAGTGGTATTGTTACTACACTTAATCTAGACACTACAATCCTATTGATGCACCTTAGGATCATATTGGCTTTCTTAGCTACTGTATCACACTGTTGATTCATGTTTAGCTTGTGATCTACTAATACTCCTAGATCCCTTTTGCACATCCTGTTGTCAAACCAGCTGCCACCTATAACTATGCATTGTTTTATTTTATTTGCTTAAGTGTAGTACCTTACATTTTTCCCTGTTGAAATCCATTTTGTTAATTTTGGCCCTCCATTCTAATCTATTAATGTCATTTTGAATTCTGATCCTATCCTATGGGATATTAGCTATCTCTCCTAATTTGGTGTCATCTGTAAAACTGATACACATGCTATCTGTTCCAACATCCATGTTATTGATAAAGATGTTGAATAGCATTGGGCCCAGGTAATGGTGGAGTATCTTCCTGAGATCCCAGAGGGTCACTACTACTCAGAAAAGACAATGCTACCTTGATGGGTAGGTATCAGTATAAGGCAACTTCATATTTTTATGTATGCATACAGACCTGGGTACCAACTACACGACCTGATGAGACCCAGGACAATAAAAAGGAATCCCTGAACTTCCATCCCTGAAGACCAGCATGGAAATACCTTCAGCAAAAAAAATCAATACAGGTACATGATATCATGCTGCTTGAGGTAAAGGACAAGACAGTACTTTACTCTGTTCCATTGACAGAAGCCATTTAGAGGGACAGTTGGATCTCAATCAAACACTAACTGTGAAGTATTGTGCTCCCCTATGTCTGTGGACAGTAGGCCGGTTTAGGGGGTACTGGAGAGACTGCAGGAGACACAGCTAGATATAGAAGGATCAGAAGAAGAAGGAATTGGGAGACCGCCATTCTCTGGTGTCTGCAATGTAAGGTGAATTCTTCACTGTACCAAATGTTAGGTTCAGCCTTGAGATTGGCAAATAAATATCACATTTGTGCTTGTCAGAAGAAGAAACAACAAGAAGACCAGCATATTTAAAAATGACAGTTGCTCTTTATTTGTCATGCAGCCTTGCATGGATTCTTAGCCATGAGAGTCAAGCATTAGAATTCAGGGTTACAGTTAAAAAAAATAGCAACAGCAGAAGCAATCACCTTTTCCAATGCTGCTTTCACTTCAAAGAAAAGAATCAAAGATGTGTTGTGGTCAAAACCTGAGACTGGAGCATGTTGGAACACAGGGTGGCAAAAGATCTTATCACAGGTGTCTCCAAACTGTTTTCTTTTGGCAAGAGCAGGTACCTGAGTCCTTAGCTTTATAACTGCCTCTTGTTTGAAATTACAAACAACATGTTCAAACAGGAGAAAGGATATTCAGAAAGCATGTTCTAAGTGAGCCAAATCCATACAGTGTGCTTGCCAACCTGAATCCTCCATCACATTTACTATAGCTGTCTGTACTGTTGAAAGCAAATAATTCTGCTGAAAACTTAAGTATATGAGTCTCATTGGCATGTAAAGGAACCAAAGATATATTTAAAGTTGATGACCTGCTAAACTGACTATGGGTTTCTTGTTGTTGCACTTACCTAGGGGAACTAGGCCCTTTCTTGGGTGAAACCATGTTATCGATCAAGTTGAACCAATCACGTAGCAATTAGCTGAGTCTTAGGCTACTAGAAACAGAATAAACTACAAGAACTTTCTAGTTTGTCCTTTTGTCCATTTGTCTTTTCTGCAGGTGGAAGGATGAGCAATGGGTCAACAGTACTTGAGCAGGGTGCAAACATCTGGATCCATTTTACAGTCAAACCCATATGGAAAAGGTGAAAAGTATCAGAGGAGAAGAGCTTTGCTGAGCTATTTACACAATGGGTTGAAGAACTTCCACTTGGAAGTGGCCATGCCAACAGCCACTAAGGATAGGACAGCTTTTAGTAGGCCATTTTCTTGGTTGAAGTGGTTTTAGATACAATTTTCACACTGGAGCTTCCTCCTCCTCCGCTTGAGGAGACGCGGCCACCTCCCGAGCTGTAACTACTACCACCTCCCATACTGATCCCAGAGCCAAACCCACTCCCTCCACCAAACCCACTGCCTCCACCAAAGCCGCTACCACCACCAATGGAGTAGCTGCTGCCACCTCCTCCAAGTCCAAATCCTCCTCCTGATCCTCCAAGTCCTGCTCCAAAACCAAGACCGTGTCCTCCACCGCCGCCTCCTCCCAAAGCAAAGCCACTTCCACCTCCATAGCCAGAGCTGGTGGTGCTGCTGACCACAGCTGGGGAAAAAACATTTAAAAAAATTAGTGAAGTTCTTTCTTACCACTTCAAAAGAACAATCAATTTGAAAGCACCCCTTCAAAACCCACAAATCTATATATATATAGACATTACTTACTGTAGCCTACGTTTCCGACACCTTCTGCCAGCCTAAGAGTAGGACAGAAGGAAAGAGAAAATTAGTATAGTAAGTACCAGGCCTTTTCACCATCCCAGCTAAGGGGTGTGCGTGCATGTGTGCATGCACCTTTCTGCCTCTTTCTGCCTGTCTGCCTCTGTGTTAAGAAAATAATAGAGGCAGGTTTGGAGATAGTCAGCCAGAGAAGACACTGTGAGAGCTGTCCTGAGATAATAAAAATTAAAAGCAATGACAACAACCACAAATGGGCTGACTATCTGAGCATCAAAACTGAGACAGTTAATTTATTCTGTAAAGAAATGCTGTGTTGCCTGCCTCCAATTGTAACTAAGTCCAGATATAACATAATTATCAATACCATCATTTTGAGTACCATATAGGTTCTGTATGATCCCAGAGAAAGCCAGTGTGGAATAGTAGTTTGAGCATTGGACTATGACTCTAGAATCTTGACTCTGGAGTTCAAATCCTTGTTTAACTTTAGAAGCTCACTGGGTGACCTCAGGCAAGTCCCACACTCTTAATCTCAAAGGAAAGCAAAGGCAAACCCCCTTCAGGATAAATCTTGCCAATAAACCCCTATAAGCAGTTCACCTTAGGGCCAGGAAATGACTTGAAGGCACACAACAACAATACTAAATATTTAGTAGATAAAATAAATTTTCTAAATCTCCAGTTATTTTTCTCTTGATGTAAAACTTAGTCTTAGTGAGTGCAGCCTTTTGAGAATCCCATTGCTTGGGGAAGTGGGGAACATAATACTTTATAAAGTACATAATTATGCAAATTACAGTAAAAAATATTAGTAGAAATAAGAGAGAGGCGAGGAAGGAGTGAGAAGAAGAAGAAACAAATTTGTGGCAAAGTTAAATGGATGCATTACTTTGTGAGTTTTTTTTAAAAAAATTGTTCTTGCAATTTAATGCCATCACTTTCTAGCCTTCTCAAGCAATCTTTATAAGTTTCAGTAATAATATTGTAGAAGTATGCCACTCCTATGACATCTTTGCCAGTGGTTCTACTCTGGAATAACATTATTGACGATAAGATATTTTCTGATTTCTACAACAACAAATTAGTGTTTGAAACAAAACATCACAAAAACATGACATTGTGTCTGGGTTGTCAAGAGCTTTATTGCCACTCCAGACACATTTGTTAGTGTATATAGTTTGAGTGCTTTCAGGATAAAAATTTCATGTCTCAAACAATCAAAGTGCAAATCTTTAACTTGTGTGTGTGTGTGTGTGTAAAGAAAAAAGACTGAAAAAACTGTGGGAAATATGGGAAAGCTAGAAACAGAAGTTGAAGATAAGAATCACATGTCCCCTGGTAAAATATTAAATTACAAGGAATGGTAATTGCACTATCCTCCCCAACTTAAGCTGAAAATAATCTTGGCCTTGAACTATGATTTGTTCCTGAATTATGCCTGAAGTGAAATTTGAGGTGAATTTGGAAGGCCTTAATCAAATGAAACATCTGAAGATAACATTCTGCTTTTATTGTGTGGTAAGGGATGAAAGAAATTAAATGGCATTTAGATGAAACCTAAATCATTAGTTTAGTCAGTGACTGAAGACATTTTGCAAGAGGCTTTCTCTAGCCTACCTGATCTCCTCTCCTTCTATAAGCTTCTTATAGGTGGCAATCTCAATATCCAGGGCCAGCTTGACATTCATCAGTTCCTGATATTCCTTGAGTTGTCGGGCGAGGTCCTGCTTTGCTCTCTGCAGGGCTTCTTCCAATTCACTCAGTTTATGCCTGGCATCCTTGAGGGCAAGTTCCCCACGGTCCTCAGCCTCAGCAATGGCTGCCTGAAGATTGGCACACTGCAAAGAAGAGTAAAGATGGATTCTTATCAGTATGTTCATCCTCCTCATCATAATCACTGTGTGATTTTTCTCCCCATTGCTATTCCAAAGGTAATCCCATTTGCATCAGTAGTCACCTTGAGACTCTACAATGGGAGAAAGTTGGGATTTAAATAAGTAAATAAATAAGGCATCATTCATCAGCACAGTGATGTCCAGATGATTTGGCTTGCAACTCCAATACATCTTAGATGTTATGGTCAATGATCAGAATTTTAGTTTGACAAATATGAAAAAGGCCAGGTTGCAGGAAAGCTGGGAAACACCTTTTTTCATCCATAAACTAGGAGACAATGGAAACAGTGAAGGAAGTAACTGGATTTTGGAGTTTTTTGGATTTTGGAATATTTGCGTATACATAATGAGATATCTTAGAGATGAGACCCTAGTCTAAATGTAAAATTCATTTGTACTTTGTATACACCTTTAACACCTAAAGGTCATTTTAAACACAACTTTTTCATTAATTTTGTGCATAAAACAATTTTGTGCACATTGAACCCCCACATGCGCACCTCATAACTTCTCTAACCAGTTTCAAAAGTGAGTTAAAGACTATATTGTTTAGGGAAGCGTTCCCAGGATTGTGCCGTCTGCCCCAGGATGCCTAGTTTAATTATGTATTAAGAAGCCGTGTCCTCCCTCCAGTCCATCTGCCTTGGTCCAGGCCCCAGAAGGAGAGAAGAACCACTGGACCTCATCCCATTCCCCACCACCTTTCCCTGCTCTTTTTGAGTTGTGTCTTTTAGATTGTAAGCCTGAGGGCAGGGAACCATCTAAATATAAGATTCTATGTACAGCACTGTGTAAATTTACAGTGCTATATAAATAAAGGATAATCATCATCATCATCATCATCATCATCAGAAAGCAAAGGTGTCACTATCTCAGTCACCCATAAGGACAATTTTGGATTTGGGAATATTTTGGGCTTCCGAATTCCAGATAAGGGAGACTCAACCTATTAAGGAAAATTATTATTTCAATACTGAAAGACCAGAGTCAAGGTTTCCTTGTACAATATGATCTTGGAAGGAACAATTCTTTGCTTTTTTATTACCTGTATAATACCTAGTGAAAAAATAGAGGATGAAATACTTGATCTAATTTACAAACCCTGGAAGATACTAGAAGGCAAGAACAGAAGGTTGTTTTTGTTTTTTTGTTTTTTGTTTTTTTTGCTCTGGCTCTTGTGCCATGAGAAGTGTATTACAGTACTTGTGATGTTACAACATAGTGCCCTTGGGTGGTAGAAGAACTCGAAATGACTAACTTTGGTTATGGGAAGCGAGGCAGAACAACATTTAATGCTAGCTTTAAGGGGAAATGACTGAAATATATTAATGGCAATGCATTGCAGTGGAGCTAACAGTCTGGTACCTCTCGGCTTTGTTAAAGAAAATATATAGCCAGAAAAAATCAAGTGATAACTCCTGCTCCCATCTGTAACATATCTGTAAAGTGGTGTTGGTGTTGGGCTTAATGGCATATTTAATTGTTTATTCATAGTAGAAACACTCACTGAAAGCACATCAGGGAGAAGGGATTGATTTAGGATAGCCTTCTCCCTGATGTATTACTTTTCTATATGCAGGAAATGTGCTGGGTTACTTTGTGGAAAAATCTGCCTGTTTGCCCATCACAAAGGAACAACAGTGGTATACTTGTTTAAAGAGCCAGATCAATTCAGCTAGGCATTAGTCTGCCTGAAAGCTAAACAGGAAGGCATATCCAAACTGCACCTGTTTCTTCAAGCTATCTATTTCACTTTTCAGCCTCTGGATCACCCGGTTGAGCTCAGCTATTTCTGTTTTTGTGTTGCGCAGGTCATCCCCGTGCCGTCCAGCAGAAACCTGTAGCTCTTCATACTAGTATTCAAAGAAGAGAAAAGGATATAGAAAAGTATTATGGCAGGAACATAGAGCTGGCAAGATATTTTATTGTCTCAGTCCAAGCAAAGGATAAGATGCACCCCCTTTCTCCTTTTGCTCATGTGATAATTGTAGATATTGACCAGGTAGTTAGTTCTATCTTGTAACCCTAGCAATAGCAACCACACCGTGTTCTCCTACCATATGCATTGTGTTTACTTTGAGAGCATAGGGAAAGCTTTGTGGCACACCCAGCTTTGTTTCCCAGACTCTTACCACTATTCCCTGCCTGCTGCCAGTGGCCACGTAAGATAACTACAATTGTCTCTCCATATTCACTAGGGTTAGGGGCACAAGAGCTCTGTGAATATGGGAAAACCACAAATAACAAATAACACCATGTTTTTACCTGAGAGGACACCTCTCTAGGAATCACTAGGTCCTCCAGCGTAACTCTGTGGTCAACGTTCGACAGACACTGAACATAGAACTGCGCTGGAAGATCCACAAATGCCTAGTAGAGTATTCTCTCTAGGAATCTCTAGGATTTTCAGTGCAACTTTTAGTTAAAATTGACCATAGAGTTGCACTGAAGGACCTAGATATTCCTAGAGAGAACATATTAATCAAATCCAGGAATAATCAAATCCGCAAATATCAAAGCCGCAAATATGGAGGGATGAATGTACATTGTTCAGTGTTATGGTATGGCCAGCTCTGCAAGAACTCTTATATCCCCTGATTTCAGGGGCATTCCCAAGTTCCACATGGTATCCTTATCAGCTGGGGCCAGGCCACTTGTGTTAGAACTCATTCCTAACTACAGACCCCTGTCTCTGCAGCTGCATCTCTCATAATGCTCAGTTCTTTTTCTCACATATGTGAGAGATTGACAGAAGGACTTCTAGCAGTCTTAGCTAGCATAGTTGATGGTGAGGGGAGCAGTGGAATTACATTCCAACTACATTTTGAGGGGCACACGTTCCCTATCTTTGCTAAATGGAATTGTTTTCTCCTCTTAAAAATCAAATTGGATAGTAGAATTCAGGACACTTTTGGAGATTTCATCTAAGGCAGTAGTTAAGATCTGTTAGATTTTCAGTGTACATTTAGAAAATTTAATCACACCATCAATTTTGTGGCCCATCATAAATCTCTGTCTTATCCTGAGTTAAAAAAAATTGAAAAGGAACTATAAGAAGCAAGGGCTCAACTTTGGTTTAAATAACTGTCTGAAAGACACATCAGATACGCACATATACACACACACAATGAAATGAGGGTACATTTTTGAGCAGGCCAGTGGATGAGCTTTCACCTCCACCTAACCAAGATCCACCTGCCACTTAGGGGAAGGAGTGACCTGAGTTATTCTGGAACATGTAGTGAAAAATCAAAATGGTTCCTCCCCTCTTCTAATAAAGACGTGTTAATAAATTTAATAACCTATAATTTTCTACTGCCCAAGGCATTGGCTTCACTCCACCAAATATCATAGGACTAGTTCAAGAAAAGAAGAAGAAAGCTTTCAAAATGCTCCGGCCAAGGAGTTCTTAAATTTTATTTGCAAATATGCTCTTTATTCAGTGTTTTGGGATTGCTTCTTCCCTTTACTACTTTGGGAATGGAATCTCACCACAGGGACCTATCCTGTGTTTTCTGCCTATGTATCCACAATCATCTCAAGTTCCTGTCTACTTTCCAGATCCATATTGCTACTGTTTTGCATGCCACTTGCCTTATTGGGCTGCAAAAGAAAAGTTCTCTAATCAGCAGAATGTACCAGGTTGGGTTGCAGACGGTGGAAGCCATTTTGGAATGTTCCCGCAGCAAAAAACCCCACAACCCAACAGTTTTCTGCAATTTCTAAAATGATTTTCCATAATGGGAGCATGCATAGTTTGCTAGACCTTTCAGTATCTTCAGTTCATTTGCCTTTTCCACCTGCATCAACATAGTAAGGTTACCAATAAAATATCTACTGTACATTTAAAAACTACACAGTGTTAAGTTTTGTATGACTCAAATCACACCAAAAATTTTGTTCCGTATGTGATGTTTAATAATTGCTTAATAGGCATACAACTTGAATACCCCTTATTTGAAATGTTTGGGACTGCAGACGTTTTGGATTTTGGAATATTTGCATATACACAATAAGATATCCTAGAGATGGGACCCAAGACTAAATGAAAAAATCATTTTTGTTTCATTTACAACTTATGCATATAGCCTGAAGGTAATATACATACCATTTTCAATAATTTTGGGCATAAAACAATTTTGTGTAAATTGAACCATCAAAAAGTGTTTTTGTCTCAGCCATCCAAATGAATAATTTTGGATTTTGGAATATCTCATATTTTGAATTCCTGATATGGGAGATTCAACCTGTCTTTCATTAAGGAAGATCAAACCTATTTTACATTAATGTATACATTAACACTTCGTGCCACCCCTGGAAGCACCAAATTTGGGCCATGGCAATTGCACACCAATGCCCCGATCTGGCTTTTCCACACAGTGGAAAGAGTGCCCTTGCTGCATAGCAGCTTTTCAGTATTCCTTTGGCACAGCGCATTTAAACGCTGCACCAACAGAGCACCATGATTTCCCCTGCCATGTGGTTGGGCGTGAGGTGTGATGCTAGTGTGGGGTGGTGTAGTGGTGGCTGGCATGTGCACAGCACACCCCCATGCCACCCCACACTGACATATAACGCTGGTCTGTTTAGCCCCTAAGTCGCCATTTTGGGCCTTATCTTCAGTGGCCAAAATACTCCAAGAGCAATCTGGAGTATCCTGACACCACAGCTGCTATGCCCTCAGTCTTTGTTTTTACACCACAGTGGCTATCTGCATGGGTGTCCCACAGCAATCACATGTTCAATGCCGTGTTCTGACTTCAGAACAAACAACCCATGGTGGTGATAGATATGCTGGGCAGCCAAGCAAGAATGCCCATGCAGACAGCCACTGTGGTGTGAAATCAGAGGGGTCCAGATCTTCCTGGCAGATCTGGAGCAACAAGTAAGGTTTTTTTTCCATTTTTTTAAAATTTAATCTTTAACTTCATTTTAAGGCTGTTCAACCCTGACTCTGGTGAGGAATGTGCCAGACATTAACTGGGCTGTTCACATCAGAATCAGCATTTCGGCCATGCGTCATCCAACCAGGACAATGCCAGAATGGAGGGGGGCAGAATAAGCTCTTTGGCCCATGTAGATAAGGGCTTATTTACTCACCTTGCTTTGATACCATGATTCGGCTTCCGCTCGGCTCCTGTTGGCAATGTCTTCATATTGTGCCTTGACCTCTGAAATGATGCTGTTCAAGTCCAGGTTTCTGTTGTTGTCCATAGACAACACAACAGAGGTGTCAGATACGTGCTGCTGCATCTGCGATAGTTCCTGTACAGAAGATGAAATATATGTCATTTATACTGCATGAAGTAAAGAAAATATCACCATTTTGAAGATGTGGATGTGATCTGTGGGAGAAGAAAATCCCTAGTAAATTCGATGAGTGATGATCTATGAAGGAAAGCACACTGTTTTATTTTCAAAGCAAACCTTGCTGGAACTCATCACAAATGTTTTTATGCAGATACTGTAGTTGCCTTGATTTAGTAAGGAGATTCCCATAAGAAAATAGCTTTCCATATGGTTCTCAGGACAAGTCCAGACACAACTCAGTTCCTAGCCACACTGGGATATTTCTCATAGGCTACTGAACAGACTGTCTTTTGATGTACATCCCCATCTATAAGGGTGGATATTATTTGTAATGAATTAAAACTGAATCTGAATCAAGACATTTTGATTTGCTTATGGGCATGGGAGTGAACTTAACAAGATATGCAACATGTCATTTAACATTAAACATCTGGGACACATGGGAAAAAAAATAGCCTTGAATATACAGGCTGTGGTCTGGGTAGTTGCCATAGGCCACACTGAAATCTGAAATCTTCATGTGTTTTTGTTTGTTTGTTTGTTTTTGTAGTGTGAGGGTGGACTTCTCTTCATCCTTTGAGTTTCTATAATGTAGCACTTCAGCATTTCAAATGTCGCCATCTTTTAAAAGAGATTCCATCTAAACATTAGGAAGAACATCCTGACAGAAAAAGCTGTTTGATAGTGGGTTATGCTGCCTCAGAGTACAGTACAGGTTCCTTCTTTGGAGGTTTTTAAACCTTTCATAGGAAGTCTAAAATCTCTGGCCTCACCCACAGTTCACCCATGCTGATTTATAAGAAACAGACAAACAGGTTCTTGTTGCTTTTTTTAAAAAGGTAAATTGGAGAAGAAAGCACTTGTGGCTTTTTCCATTCATGTATTATTGTTGTTGCTATTTACTAATTTTGGTTTGACTTTTGCTAATTTCATTTGTATCCCATCTTTCCTCAATGAACTGCAGGCAGTATATGTGGCTCTCCTCTTCTCCACCTTATCTTCCCAACAACCCTGTGAAGTAGGTCAGGCCAAACTCATCTATTGAGTTTCTTAGCTCATTGAGCACTAGAACCAGAATTTTACATGCCCCAGTCAAAAATCTTAGCTGCTACATGAAACTGGTTCCAGTTGCTGCTGCTGCACTCAAACTGAATTGAATAGATGCAATCACTTAGAGATGTTTCCCAATCCAAGTGATTAATAAGACTGGGACAGGTTGCCAAAGAAAGAGGTGGATTTTCCATTGCTTGCTAGCATCAAGTTCAGACTAGACAGTTTCCCAAAGGAGAAGCATTATTCAAATACAATTTATCTGTCTTGATCCAGTAATAATAGCTGGAGGAAACTGCACATGCATTGCACAAGATGTGATAATTGATGTCACTATGTCTGTGCTTGCCTTAACATCTATCTATTCATCTTTGCAGATACATTAGCAGAGGTAGGTAGATACCAAAAAACAAAACAAAACACCAAAAATACCCTCACACATATACCTTCTTGGGAAGTGCCTTGTTTCCAAAGAAAAATATGAAGTTTTCCACAATGGAACATCTAAAGAGTCATGTATCACAAGTCTACTAAAATGTCTTGTAAGTTTCCCATTCCTCTTTTCTTCCCTTTTGGCAGTATCAGAAAACAGAAGAACAATTTCGTTCTGTTGGGATTTTTCATTTTAGACTTTTTTTATGTTGTGAAAGTGGTAATTAGTAATGGTTTTTGTTGTTGTTCAAGTTTGGCAGGTGTGGGGGAGAAAAGAATATATAATTTCAAGACGAAATTCCCAAACCTGAATATGTCTGCCTTCAAGAAAGAAAAAAGTGGGGGAAAGACTGCCAAGTCCTGTGTTTAGGCACATTCATTTCAATTTGATCTTAAACTATAAATTATAAAATTTATTATAAAAAAATTATAAAAACTATAAACAATAGTTGGAATGTATCAATAAAAATGCCATTTCTGGATTCTTTTTAGGAATACATTTGGAATTTCTCCTTCCCACAGCCTTCAAGTTGACTCTGATTTGCATTGTGCTGTGCCTTCAAGATGACTCTGACCTCTGCATCCACACTGCAGAAATAAACCGGATTGACAGATTTTGGGAATAGTTTTGTGGGACATTTAGCCTGCTTTGTCAAAGAGCTCTGATACCAGAACAAATGACAAATCCCAAAATTCCATAGCACTGAGCCATGGCAGTTAAAGTACATTATTTCTGTAGTATGGATGCAGCTTATGAGAGTATGACTTACTTACACAAGATCATTTTGTGGATTTCTATTGCTGGTCAGGGATTCAAGCCCTTACTTTCTGGAGTCTTGGCCCAGTGCTTAAACCATAGTAGTAGTAGTAGTAGTA
This sequence comes from Urosaurus nigricauda, assembly GCA_034509955.1. Taxonomy (NCBI): domain Eukaryota; kingdom Metazoa; phylum Chordata; class Lepidosauria; order Squamata; family Phrynosomatidae; genus Urosaurus; species Urosaurus nigricauda. The sequence continues at coordinate 164,402,310 of JAOEGL010000002.1, forward strand.
ATAATAATAATAATAATAATAATAATAATAATTTATATTTTTTAAGTTATGTCTCACCTCTCCCTACAGATATAGGTGGGTTACAATAACACAGAAATAATAATAAAACTATATTATTCTGTCCTGCTGAATGGCAAACACAAATGTCTGGAAAGAAAATTGGCTATGAGTTTAGAAGTCAATTTTATGTTCACAGTTACTGTTGCATCAAGGGGGACCAAAGCCTCCATATTCTCTGTTGGAGCCATATCTCAGTGGCAGAGTGCATGCCCAGTCTATTGAAGATCCTAAACTCAACTCTTGGGATCTCTAGTTATCAGTAGTTGGAAAGACACCTTGGAGAGAGCCCCAGTTCTTAAAGCTGACAATAATATTGGGCTAGATGCTCCAAAGGTTTGACAGTGGACTCTTTCATACAAGGCTAAATTGGAAGTATAATTTAAGGTAAATTCGAATGCAATCATGGGTTTTACGTTATTGCGAATTAACTCTTCGCATGCAAATTCGGGCAAGAGGGAAGCCAATTCGAATGCAATCATGGGTTTTACGTTATTGCGAATTAAAGCTTCGCATGCAAATTTGGGCAGGAGGGGGTTATTTTCGGGTAATGGGAAGTAATTCCGAACAGAGCAGGGGTTCATGTAAATTTGCTAAACAAGCGAATTTACATAAATCCGCATTGGCTCCATTCGGAGTTGGGAGAAATTCCTCCCCGTTTGAAAGAGTCCTAAGTGTAAAACTAGAGGTCATTTTAACTCTGGAATTGAATTTTTTCAGTATGTAAGGAAGGATGCTTACCGCCTCAAAGAGTGCTTTCAGGAACTCAAGTTCATCATTCAGAGAATCTTGTTTGCCAGCTAGTTCAATCTTGCTCATATAGGCACCATCAACATCCTGCAGAAAACATAAGGAAAGTATATTGCATTTGTGTGTTTGCACTATTTCTCAGTAGGAAAAATCTTTATGTTTATACTGTATTTTAAAATACATCAGTCCATTGTTTTTTTAAACAATGCAGCAAATTCAACTTTTTAGCTTCATGAAGAATCTAATATTGTAGGCACTACCTGTTGCCCTTCCTATCTGATTAGGTTGGACTGGACCACATGAACAATGATTAATTTTTAACACGCACAAGTACATTGTTTTCACAATGTAGAGTGTTCAGATGCAGTCATCATCAATAACTGCAGCTGAAAGGTTTCTGTTTTTTGGTAATATAGTATGTCCTAGAAGGTACCTGTCCATCAGACCTGATAGTTCTAGGCTAGGGGGCTATTGCTACTTTGACTTGATACAAATCCTGTTGTATTTTTATTATAGTTTTGATTATTTTAAAAGTAATTTACCTTCTTAAGCACCACAAATTCATTTTCTGCACCTGTACGTTTGTTGATTTCATCTTCATATCTGTTATGGTAGCAGAGGAAAAAAAAGGTAACATCTATGATTTTCAGTTTGAGAACTCAATGCAGGAAGCACAGACAAGTTGTATATAAGGAGGGCAACAGCAGATTGTTCTCAGTCCATTTTCAAGAACTTAGTCCAAAACAATGTTGGTGATTGGCTGTTAAATTACTTCATTGAACCCAACCATTTTTACTTCCACAAGTAATCCCTACGAACAGTAATCCACTGAGATGGTGAGGTGGGAGAAGTGATAATAAGGAACAATTTCATCAAACAATAACTCCCATAATTTTATGGAGGGAACCAATTTGGTTAAGACTAGTATAAAACATGTTTGATTGCTTACCCCCACCATTGCAGTATGTGGACTGCCTTGGTTACTTTGGTGATTTCAAGTATTCTGTCCTACATTTGCTTTTCTAAAAGGGGGGGGCACATATTTGGTTTTTGAATAATGCTGGAAGATTGTCTCACATACCTCACAATGTGTTAGGCATACATCCATGATTTTTTTTTAAATAAAACCCTTAAAGGATTTTCAAATGTACAGTTAAGAAAGGGATATATGAATAAAAGAGCATGCATTTAGAATTATGGCCATTACAACTATGATTATGTACATTTGAGATTAGATGGGGATCTCCACTCAGGATATATCCAGATACATGCAGAATCATTCATTTAACTGTTGTAAGAAAACACACCCATGGAAGGCAAACCTATAGTAAGATCTAATTTAATCTATACTCCTTGACTTTGGTTTGGCAAGAGGACCTTGTTACCATAGAGGCATCCTCTTTATGAAGCATCATGACATAGGGCCATCAGCCCATCCTGTAGGCAGGGTGGGGCATTGCATCAATCGGAGAAGGGCTGGGAAGATTTGGGTTTGGCTCATAAGAACTGCGGTGCCAGATCTTGTGGTGGTTTATTCTGCCTTCCAGCAAATGAATTTTAAAATGAGAATATGTCTGCCATGGATAGAAAGGACAGTAGAGAAGTGTTTGTAGGTTGCTTTGTAGATTCCGTTGGAATGAGAAGGTGCCAAGATTTTATCTATCTATCTATCTATCTATCTATCTATCTATCTAGAAAGGCAGTGTCTCCTATGCACTTCTAAGATACTACATCCATGTAACCTCTGACAGTTTTCTGGCCAGCAAAAGGTTTTTACAGATTCAAGACTAATGGATGTTTGGTTCATGAACACGAAGTGATACTGTCTTGATCCAATCAAATAGGACAAAGCTCAAAGAAATGGGCTACACATCGTCAAGCAAAAACTGTTGACCTTATATCTTTCTGCTGATTTGTTAGACAAAATAGCTTTGTACATTTAGATATGGAATGGAGAGAGTCTTACTTGTTCTTAAAGTCTTCGACGAGATCTTGCATGTTTCTCAGTTCTGAATCCAGCTTTCCCCGCTCACCCATTAGAGTTTCATGCTGCCTCCTGAGGTTATTGATGTACATTTCAAAAAGGGGGCCCATGTTGTCTTGTCGAACAGTTGTCCCCTGCTGTTGTAAGAGCTCCCATTTGGTTTCAAGGACTTTGTTTTGCTGTTCCAAGAACCGGACCTGCAAGACAGAATAGTCAAGGAATTGCTAATGCTTAACATGTGATTAACAATCTGAAAATCCACTGGGAACAAAAGCATGATTTTTATAATGAAACAAAAATGGAAGCAGCCCTCACTTGTTTTGAGAAATCTTTGGCTTAAACCAATGTACCTTCCTTTCTTATCTCCATTTGAAGCAGCCTAAATCTTCTGGTATTCACTTCATTTCCCCTATGTGTAAGCTCCTTGAGTAGGGAGCTACCTTTGGCATCACTTGGTCTGTTAAATGTCATGTACACAAAATGCTGTCAGACATGGTCTATAAATTGGGTAGGGGGTCTGTGACTTTCAAGATGATGTTGGACTCCCAAGTTACTGTTATCCCTGACTATTGGCCATGAGCCCTAATTTACCCCTAGATAGAACAAATAAAGAGGGTATCATGAAGAAGACAACACTTGAATGGAGACAAGAGGTCAAGGAGGAAAATAGGAAAGAAGAGATGTTCAGCAGGGAATTGTAAAAATTGGCAAGGAAGCATGGCTAATCCCCACTGAACATCCACTGATATCATTCAGAAGAGAATTTAATAGATTAGCCATCATGAAGAGGATTCTTCAGCAAAATAATGGAGAAAGGACTACTGTTTCAGGTAACACAGATTTGTGTATTGGCCTATCTATCTATCTATCTATCATCTATATATATAGTGTTGAAGGGGTTCTATTTTATTCATTACATTTTTTTCTCTTGTTCAGCTTATTCCCAAGAACCACTGTAATAGTGACATCATGCTGGCTGCTTTTGGAATGCAAAGAGTGTTGCAAAGTGACTGCAAACCATACTTCTTTTATACACTCCTTTGCAAAAATGAATGTTAGTCTGCAATATAGGCTGCAAAATTTAGCTTTCAGTCCTTTCTCTCTTGATGTTTACCAAACAACTTTTTCCCCTCATGCTATTTTTTTTTTAAAAGCACAAATAAGATGTTGGTGTAATCGTATGCTTCAAATATATAAATAAAACCAACAGTCTTAATCTCCTGTCTTCATGTGTCTTTGCCATATATTACTGAAAGGAATATATACTTAGTTGACCTCAGAATTTCCCCTGTTTCTTCTGTCACACGGGTTCAAACAAATGAGTCAAGTCTAAGTACAGGACTTTGTACTTTGTGTTCAAGTAAATGAGTCAAGCCTAAGTAGAAAGCCTTAACTGATTTTTCTGCTGTCATGCATAATGATGCAATTGGGCCAGGATGCACTTCTCTTTATCAATTTGCCTTGTTTCATTTTCAAAATGGAAGACCTTTTCATTGGTCCAGCATCTAGAAGTGCATTTTGTCATCCAGCTGGCCACCTAACATATTTTTCCAGGGAACTATATAACTACCCCTGCTATAGATAATGAAGCAAATTATTTGGATTTGCATAATGACTTTGGATAGTAAGAGAAGTGATTGCCCATTCTCACACATGTGCCTACTTTATGATGAGATGTTATAGATAGGCACCTACTTTTTTCAATGCTTTATATGATCTCAAAGAACCACAGTGCTGGTGGCAAGAACCTATGTTGATTTACCATAGATTTGGTCCCTGAGAAGTATCAACAATCATGAAGGTATTAATTAAAGGTATTAACTTACCTTGTCAATAAAGGAGGCAAATTTGTTGTTGAGAGACTTGATCTGTTCCCTTTCATGTGAGCGCACTCTTTGAATCTCTGGGTCAATTTCAAGCTTGAGGGGTTGCAGGAGGTGCTGGTTGACAGTCACCTCATGGATACCACCCGGTGGGCAAACTGGAAATCCAGGGCCACCTCTTCCACCAAAACCTGGACCACCTACTACAAAGCCAGCACCAGGTCCTCCAAACCCAGGTCCACCAAAACCATACCCGCCGCCGCCACCACCACCACCAAGGCCAACACCAAACCCAAAGCCTCCTGCTCCTCCACCAGCACCAAATCCTCCTCCACCACCAAAGCCAGATCGGTAGCCTCCACCAATGGTGCTGTAGGAAATCCGCTTGCTTCCACCAAGGTTGTGGAGACTTCGGCTACCAAATCCACCGCCGAGCCCATAGCCACCACCACCTCCTCCAGCTCTTGCTCCTCCAACCCGAGACACAGAGTAGGAGCTGAAACCTGATCTCCCACCACCAACAATTGCAGAGCCAGAGGTGAAGCCTCTGTTCGCTCCTCCAGTGGATGCTCGATAGGATATACGACTCATGATGGCTTTGCTCAGGGAGAGGCAGAAAAATGTGAAGAAAGGTTTTGACTACAAGCAGAGCTGCAGGGAAAGAGCGGAGAATGAAGAAGGCAGAACCCCTCTGATATAGATGAGCAAGAAACCTCCCCTTTTATTTGTTTGGGAAAGAACCTGGCACAGGTTTCAAGGCAATCTGATATACTCATATGCTTAATATGCCTTGCAGCAACTTGTCTCACCAGACACACCTACTTCTCTCGACAGTGTGGCAGTGGATGGGTGGGGGAGGCATGTTCTTCAAGGAGGAATGAGTGCACACTATCAGTGAGGCTGATGAAAATATTTTCCCCAGCCCCTTTTTATCAGAGTATCTCATTGAAGAAGAGGACGATGGGGGGAATGAAATACTATTAACTATAACTCTGCATATTTTATATTCAGGCTTTCCCATACAAGCTACTTTTCCACAAGCATATGAAAATGCTTTTCTGAAAGACCTGATCTGTACAAAAAGATAGCAATGTAAATTTGATGACTCTGCAACCATCTGGGGTCTTCTATAACACCAGGGAATCAACAACCTTGTGCTGCACATTGATCTTTGCAATTCCAAGGCAATTTGCTCTACAGCAAGCCTAGGAGGTTGATTAAATACATAGAGCTCCCTAACACCGAGACACACCATTGCTTTGTTGAGCCCAGTGCTGTCTACCCTGTCTGTCATAAGCTGTCTGGGGTCTTTCTCAACCCTAATGCCCAAAACCTGGAAATCCAAAGCACTAAATTTTGGATCTTTTGTACATGCTCCATTGGCTTTACCAATGAACTGAAGCTAAAATAGATTATTTGCAGCAGAAGGCTAAACTAGTCTCCCTCTCCTCTGAAGCTAATGCTCCATCCACTGATTCTCTGCTAACAGGACACATTCCTAGACATGTTTTCTTGATAGTAAGTCCCTCACGTGTTAAGTGGGGTTTACTTCCTAGTAAGTGTGTCAAGGACTGCAGCTTTTTGCCCCTTACTGATTGCTTACATCAGAAGAAACATCTTGGCAGATTATAAATTTTAGAATGGTTTTCAAAGATGTTAGTGGATGCTGGTCACCTAACTACCCTTGTCAAAAAATTTCTTGGTTTGTCTCTCTTTCTCTGTGTGTGAAGAAGATGGAATCAGTAAGAAAGTCAAGCAAATTCTAGAGTTACGTTTGCTCATGGACAGAGCATGTGAAGACTGCAAGGGGCTTAAAATCATTCAGCTGCTGCAAAGCATATCAATAAGTTTGCCTACAAAATGTGCACTCACTTGCACTGGATTAGATTATTATGCCATTCATCAAAACACCAGCCCATCTGTATTTCTATATTTTGACAAAACAGCAGGAGAAGTATCTGTTCATTAGTGGAATAGACACCATCATGGGCTAGTAGCCTTTCTTTCACTGGAGATAATTAACTGGAGGCTAGATCAATATCTGTCAGGAATGCTGCAGATACAAGATTCCTTCCTTGAACAAGGAGTTAAACTGCATCATTTCTATATTTCCCACTCTCAATGTCTAGGAGTCTATCATCTCTATCAAATGACACAAGAAGATATCAAGATATCTTTTATTAACAGATTCTGTTGTGCCATGTTTACATGCTCCATTGGCTGAAACATCAGTTCTTTACTTTTGTTGTTGTTGTTGCTTTAAAAAGACAGTTAAGTACATAATTGGAAACAAAATGGAGCCTCTGTCATGCTGAAAACAAAATGAACAAAAAATCTGCTTTGAAACACTCACAATTCTGGGGTCAGTTATACTTTTTTTTCCTTTACCTTAATTTTTATTTAGACTTTATGGTACTAGAAATCTTTAACTGTTGGGGAGAAAAATAATTTTACCTGTAAAATAATAGGGATCTCCTCCCCAGGGGTGTGCTACAGGGTTGCTTTAAAAAACAACAACAGACTTTATAATTCTTAAATCAGTCCTTGCAATTTAGTTGTAGTGATATGACTCCAGAGGCAATGGCTGGGAAATTGTTATGTACGTGTCATTAAGTTCACTGTGAGAAATCATTTAATATGCATGCTTTTCCCAAATGCCTTCTGCCTTTGACTTTCTGATGCAGTTAAAACTTGAAGAGATATCAGTGAAAAAAAAATCCCATTGAGTTGGATCCTTGATTAAATCCAGTTGCTGGTCAATTCTGGAGCTGGACTCCACATGAACTTCTTGATATTGAATGTTTTTCCTTTTTGCTCAGTTCAGGTGGTTGCTTCGTAGTTCATCTGCCCACAAGGAAAGTCTGAGAGTACGCAATTGTCAACTTCATCAACATCTGGATGGGAAAATATCACAGCACTCAGTTTCTGTGCTCCACAAGTTGAAGAGCTGGGTGTAGCTTACTTAACAGCATCAGCCTGTTTCCCTTAAGCTAACCTCCTTGATTTCGTTGTAGTTATGTATGGAGGAGACAGGCGATGCAGTCTGATGACTAGGACTTGCAGAAGAACCACCCCGTAGGAGTAGGAGTTTGCATAGCCAGACCTGTGTGATACAAGCCCAGAGATGGTATCCGATCTGAATGGCTGAAGGGCATCATCATTGTCCCATTGTTGGAAACCTTTCCAAGATTAGGGTGGTTTCTTTTGGATTGGTTCCCCCCTCTTCTCATTCTCCCAGGAGACTTGATAGAACCTGAACTGAAGGAGCCAATTTATTTTCTCACAGCAACCTGAAAGGTCTGATGTTTGCACAATTTGTTTCATTTGCAGGCATTCCTGTCGCTGTGTGCTGCCAATACTGAGTCATTCACACCCGAGGCTTCTTGAAGAAGGATATCTTTGATTGTGTATTAGAATTATTTAGAGTGAAACTTCAGCTGCATGGGTAAGCTGGTACTGTAGCAAGGGGGTGCTGTAATCTTGGAAGTGCCTGAGCTTGTGACTTCTTCTTCTGTGTGCAGGGCAAACTCTTGTCACTCCCCAGTCATTTGTTGGTCCTTTGGGTTATGCCATTGCAAAAGCTGACAAAATTTATTACTAAAATGCAGATTTGACCAAATCAATGAATGCACCCAATCTGTTTTGTTTCTTTTTGGAATTTTAGGAGAGTTGTATCTCAATAATAGCTTTGCATTTATCAAAGCCCCATCATCTCTAGTTAAAGGTCACAGGACTTAGAAAGCATAGGTCAATCAAGACACAGAATAAATACATCAGAGCTGAGGAATGTGCAGCCCTCCAGATGTTGCTGAACTTCTCTTCCCATCTGCCCTTGGGATGAGTTTCATTCCCAAAACATCTAGAAGGTGGCATGAATCCTCCTTGCAAGAACTAGATCCAGGGGCTGATCCGCTATGAAACAGTTGCCCATGTTGGTTGACTCAAAATATAAAAAGTGAACTCCTTTATGCCAGATATCATGATCAACTTCTAGATGTCTCTGGAGATTATGGCTCATTTCATGAGTTTTGATGCAATCTAAGGAGTCCTGTGGATGTGGAAATAAACGTACATTTATCTTGAACATGTCTGTGAATTTTATGTTTACTCAATTGGATGCTCTTATATTGTTTCCTTCCACTGAAAGGAATATTGAAGAAAGCCTGTGAGATAAGGAACTGCATCCACTTATCTCACAGCCTATGAGATAAGGAACTGCATCCCCTCGTAGAAGCCTTTGCAAGAGACTGATAGATTGCTGAAAACTGAAGGAGATGAGAAAGCCTCAGTGCACAAGGAAGGGATGGAAATTCTTGCTTCTTTCATTCTTGCATGTAAAGACAAACAATTGCTCCAGTCTCACTCCTGTTCACTTTTGTCACCTTGCATAACCATTGCTGGTCATCCATGGTTTCTCATTGTTCTTCTAGTTAAGGTCATTGCATCTTCTTTTGGTCTCCATTGTGTTATTTTCTTTCTCACCCATAATTTCTTCCACCAACCAACTAAGCTTGCCATACATCTCTACATCATTACGTACATCCACTATCTGCAGAATATTATGATTTGCGCTTAGCTCCAGTGCACCAATATTGATGTGTACATATTTTTTAAGAGGTTTTCTCCAAGTTGTCTAACTTCCTTAGGTCATGTTGCACTCCACATGAGAGTCTGCCTATTAGGTCTTATCTGTTCTACAATTTTTTGGATCTGAGTTCAAAACCCATATTGAACATTCTATCAGCTTCAACTAGAACAAGTTAAGTACATCTCTGGAGGCTGGTCTAAGAGTCTACTAGGTGTTACAATTTTCCACACCTCTTTCCAGATCATGTACTGGAAGCATCCCCATAAATACAAGTGGACTTCACACGGCAGGCTCTGCCATATTCTGCAGCTACTTGCTGCACTTCTGCAATGCGCTTTACATGGGGCTACCTTTGTACCAAGTCCGGAAGCTTCAGTTAATTCAGAACGCAGCAGCCAGATTACTTATAGGGGCATCAAGATCTGAGCATATCACCCCTATATTAAAATCCTTACACTGGCTGCCAATTAGCTTCCGGGCGCAATACAAAGTGTTGGTCGTTACCTTTAAAGCCCTATATGGTTCAGGTCCGAGTTACTTAAAGGAACGCCTCTCCCTACATAATCCGCCCCGTACACTCAGAACATCGGGGAAGAATCTCTTAGATCTAATCCATACACGTCTGGTATCAACTTCCCACAAGGCATTCTCTGCAGTAGCCCCAAAGCTTTGGAACAACTTGCCGGAGGAGATCCGTCTTATTACCTCCTTGGATGCTTTTAAGAAGGCTCTTAAGACGGATCTCTTCCGGTGGGCTTACCCACCTGACATACTTTAATCCAGTAAGTATGAATAGACATCACTGGAACTATACTAGATACAGTAACAACTGTCAGATTAATGGTGAGTTTTATTTATTTTATAATTGTTTTATTCTTTTAAAATTGTTTTGAATTGAACTGTATATATTTTTGACTGTTGGAATCCCACCTCGATCCAATGGGAGAGGCGGGAAATACAAATACACATTATATTATTATTATTATTATTATTATTGTTGTTGTTGTTGTAATTCTCAAGTTGGTGCCAGCACATGACAAATCTCCTTGCTCAAGGAAAGGCTGATATGTCAATGTTTTCTTCCTGATCCACTTTGTGCTACCCCAAACATACCCAGTCCACACTTACCAGTCAGAATCCTCAATCCCCACTTACCAGTTAGCAGCTACTGTGATTGTCAGGGGTCTGTTTCAACTGATCAGAGAGCAGCTGACTGATGGCCTCACTTTCCTTACACCATTTATCTCTAGTGCAAAGGGAAATTGTAACAGGAGTCCTACTTTTGCCTGTCACACTGGAGATTGCTCAAGGGAGTGCGTGGAAATCACAGTCAGCCAGGATCAGGCCCCCATCAATTGCAGTGACTGCTTTCCAGTAAATGTTGAAAGGGTGGGCTCACGCCTGGATTATGAATGGGAAGAATATTTTAAAATGTTCAAAAATACTTAAAAATGTGTTTTTCTAATGTTGAGAAATCCTAATGAGAAGAATCTTGGAAAAAAAGAGTATTCACAATTTGGGACTTATTCTGTGCAGAATTTGCACCTTTTTTTAAATAGAAAACAACACTTTATGTACAGGAAACAGCATTTTGTACATAGAACATAATATTTAAATGCAGAAATATTAGCATCTGCTCAAAAATATTGTTTTCTTTGCCAACTATTCTGTTTTCTGTGCAGAAAATGCTGGGTTTTTTTTAAATCACCCTTGTGTGAATTTGATGAATAGTAAATTCCCAATTACCAACATTTTCTACATAGAAATTAATATTTTCCCATTGGAATATTATTGCTCACGTTGAAAATGGTGTTTTCTGTACAAAACAACCACATGTGAATTTTGCCCAGAATGAAGTCTAAACTGCCAGTAGCCTTCAAATACTGAGTGGTTTTTTTTTTGGTTTTTTTAAAAGACGTTCTTGCAGTGGAAAGAAAACTGGTGATATTATTTACTGATACATTTGAGTAGAAACTTGAGGTTGGTCTACACTGATCAGAATAGTCCATGCTGCCCCCAGCCTATTCTAGCACCAAAGCTGCCTCGACTTCCCCTCATTACTATGGAGTAAGGTTAGGTGGTTGTCTACAAACATGTCCTGCTGTGTTGCTGCTGGTGTGAGCCACTCTCTCTGAGGTTGAAAACAAGGGGACCAGCATCAATCACATGGCTGGGCACCTCACTGTGACCTGAGAGGGAGCGACTCATGCCACCAGAAGCATCAAGCGGCATAGGTAGATGCATGTGTAAACAACCTGAGTTGCTCTTGAGTGTTCTAAATTTTCCTGGAAGATTCGGAGCAAATGGTGAGTTTTAAAAAGAAAAAATGAGGAAGGGGTAGCCTGAATTCAGTGCAGAAATGCCCTTCCCGTGTGAAGATAGTCTGAAGTCAAATTGAGCCTTTGATCCTGCTTTGTGTGCACAGGGTGATACAAGAGTGAAGGGAAACCAGTGTAAATGGCCTATGTAGACAAACTACATCCCTAGTTGGGATTTCACTGTAAGGGATTTAAATATGCATAAATGGAAACCCACTGGGTGGCTTTGAGCAAGTCACACTCTCTCAACCTCAGAGGAAGGGAATGTCAAAGAGGAAGGCAATAGCAAACCTTCTCTGAAGAAACTGCCTCTGAAGAATCCTGCCAAGAAAACCCTGCGATAAGTTCACCCTGCTATAAGTCAGAAATGATTTGAAGGCAAACAACACACACACACACACACACACAAGCAGTGGCCTCACTAGGAGGGTGAAGCCCTCACCGGGTGACATGCCAGAAGAGCAGTGACATTCGGTCAGGCCCTCCTCTTGCTGCACCCCTCCCGGCTTCGCTGCAGTGGTGAAGGCCTCCTCATCAGAAGACCTCCACCACATTGGCAAAGAAGAGGGCCGAGTGCACCCTTTTAGCTTCCTTGCCCTCCCCAGCAGCCCTCTACACTGGATGACACCAGGGGTGGGAACCCCATTGTGCACAAGCACTGTATTTTCTGTTGAGGAAAGAAGCATATTTGTGCAAATAAATTTTCCCACAAATCCTAAAGTGCAAAAAATCTTGCATCTTGTCCCCATTTTCTCTGTAGGGTGACTTAAGTGTTGATGATGATAAAAATGTTTTTACATCCTTTTACATTCCCCTCCATTTTTTAAAAAAATAAGGAGGTAATGTAAATCAGTGGCTCACTAGCTTTGATCTGCCAAGTGTTTGGGGCTGCATCTTGTAGCAGTTCAAGCCAGCTGGGGCAACAAGAATTCTGTGAGCTGAAGTCCAAACATTTGGTGGACCAAAGCTTGGGAATCACTGATGTAAATATTATGAAATAATCTTTACATTTTTAGTAGTCTTTGCATATGTACCAAACATCAGAGCTACTCCTATTTGGATCTTTTTCCACCAAAGATTATCATTCCCCCCTCCCCCCCCCCCAAAAAAAAAACATGGAGAAGAGACAAGGCATTAATAGTTGTTGCACAGGTTCATTCATTTTATTGTTTCAACATGTAATTAATATTTTGGATTTTCATGATATCAGACAAGTTTCAATTCAGTTGTATCAGTTGTAGTTTTGATATATCATCATGGCTAAACATTCCACTCATACATGTTCATTTACATTCTTGAGGACGCAGGCATATACATATTTTAATTACAGTACAAAATCCCAATGTTAAGTCACTTTTTATGCACGTCTGACTTTTTATACAAAATGTTGTTCTGTTAATTGAAAATAATAATATTAGGAAGAATCTTTGTGACACTTTAGTTCAATTTGGACTTCAGGAGGGGGAAAAAAGAGAGACCCTTATCAAATTCCTAGGCAATGTGCAGCTCTTTTAGAATATCAATTTTTTGAATGAATGGTGACAGGTAAGACTTTTACTAATGCCCAATGGGGACACTCAGGTGCTTTGCACCAGTTTACCAGAACTGGTTGTTACAATTGTTAAAAGACAGAGAGACTGGGGAGGTTAAAAAGGAAGCCAAATGAAGTGGAGGAAGATGAGGAAGAGACCAGAGTGGACAGGACAGAGAAGCCAGACATTAAGAAAGGGGGAAGGACTGTATGCTCCAGAGCCATGGGTAGAGCCAGTGATGGGAAGAGGTTGTTAGTTATTTGTTAGTTAGTTAATGCCCACCAGAGATGTAGGGATATATGTGCATTAGGCATATGAAAGTTCAACTTTTAAAAAAAGTTTCCTGTATTATAAATCAATGAACTTTTGCTTAAAAACAAATAAAAAGTGTTAATTTAGCAAAGTTTTTTTTTAAAAAAAGATCACCCCCAAATGAAAAATTCATATTACAGTATTAGTGCATACGAGATATGTTATGTAGAGTAGTATAATCGGTGCTCAGAAAGAGCTATTAAGGGATGCAAGAACTGTATGAAGTTTGCAAAGACAAGGACAAACTGCAACTATGGTTCATCTTAAGTAATAAAAAATGAAAAAAAGTTGGTTTTTGTAAAGGCATAGTGTTTAAATGTCTATAGCACAACAGTACAGGTTTGTTATATGATAAATAAATAGGCTACTATGTTGTTTCTATGGAAAAATGTGTATTCCATTCTTTTTAATTTTGGGGTGACTTTTTTTTTTAAAGATAGATAAGAATTAATAGGTTTTAAACTGGTTTTAGACAAAAGTTCATCCAAAAATGATACAGGAGTATGAGGCTGTGAAACTTTCATTCCCCTAATGTGCATTTTTTCCCCTTGTTCGGGTTTCTTTGGTGTTTTCTTTAGGTTTTAGCTTCTGATGCTCTTTTGGGTAGTGGAGGTTTTGGAGATAATTTTCACACCAGAGTTGCTTCCTGCCCCAATGCCTTTCCCACTCCCAGAACTGAAACTGCCTCCTCCAAAGTTCAACCCCCCACCACTGCCACCACCATAACCAAAACCAAGTCCAAGACCTCCTCCACCTCCACCTCCACCTCCTCCAAGGCTCAAACCACTTCCAAGACCAAAACCACCTCCTCCGCCACCACCTCCTCCTCCAAGACCAAGACCAAGACCTCCATGTCCTCCTCCAAGACCACCTCCACCTCCGCCACTGGAGCTCACAACAGCTGTCAAGAAAGCACAAGTACTTGCTTAGGTGTCTGTCATATAAACATTCCTATATTGTATGCACAAGAAATGGTTAGGACTGGTTTGGCTATTTTGGACAAGTCATCTTCTGTGCTGGCCTCTGTAGGCAGCTGTGAAGGACTGACATCATGGACTGAAGTCTTTTTGTCTGAGGCATGTTTATGGAAGGGGTCAGGAATTTGGGTCCAGTAATGAGGCCTGTTTGTATCTGGCGGGAGAACACAGCGATTGTAGCTGGTGGGGAATCCCCACAGCAGCTTCATCAATCATTTCCTTGTGCTAACAGGCAGCAAGCCAAGTGATACGGTGATACAGGCAGCAGACAAAGAGATGTTCAATGCTACTTAAAAAGCAGAAAAGGTCTGGTTGATTAAACAGGGATTAATAGAAAAGTCATTGCTGAGGATGAAAACTCCACAGCATCAGGGACAGGTCTGGTTAAAGGAGTAAGGTGAGGCTATAGGAACAGCTCTTCACCTCTGTTTTGCACTTTGCGGAGAGGAGGTGGAATTCTGTGGCCAGGTGGAAGAGTGATCACAGGAGGAAGATCTGCCATCCTCCCTTTCCAGACCTTCTAGTTTATGGCAGGTTAAGAGAGATTGCCACCCTCTTGGACAGCCTTTCCCAGTTACCACAGTGCATAACTGTCTTCCCATGATGGGTGTGGGAATCTGCCTGATGAAAAGGTACCTGCCTTTACTTGGGACTAGAAATAAACAAACAGATGTTTGCTATGGTTGCCAACTGGTTCTGCTGGAAGGTGCTGAATTAAGAATGTATTAAGAATGGCCTAGGAATTTGTTCAGGTGTCTAATTTGAATCATATCCCTTAACCATATACTCTAGAGCCACCCAAATTTTTGAAAGCTAGTGTACAAATTTTCTTAAAAAGTTTAAAAGTTGAATCCTATGCTTACTCTTAATCAGGTCTCTGAACAATAGACTGGCATCCACCTGAGACCACCTGGTGAATCTAGTCTCCTGAACATGTTTCCTCCACCTTTGCCCAGCCAGTTGGTGATCTGGGGACTATTGCTATTTGCCATCAAGTTGACGGTGATTTATAGCAACTGTAGGAACTCAAAGAGCACTGGTTATCAACTGCCCTGCTCAGGTCTTGCAAACACAGAGCTGTAGTTTCCTGTAGTGGGGCCTTCCTGTTTTCCTACAGCCTTGTACTTTGCTGAGTATTAATGCTATAAAGGGGAATGGGATCCTGCTTTCTGAGTAAAGGTGATATTGTCAGCTGTAGTGTGGGAAATCCTCCTATATCTTTATTCCCCTGGAATGGAGCCAGTTCCTATATATATTGCCAGAAAAAGAGAGCCCAGTGATGCATGGGGCTTATTCTGTGACACATATTCTATGCATCCCACTTTGTGGCTTAGATCCAGAGCTTGTGAAAGTTTTAGATTCTAACTCCCAGAACCCCTGAGTCAATATAGTCAGTGGCCATATTGACTCAGGGAATCAGGGTGTTATAATTCAAAACAAATAACTTGTTCAAGTTCTGCTTAGTCTGCCAAGGTATACCAGACCTTCTTGAGGCACAGAGTGTGCTGCAATTTGGAGCCGAGGAAAAGGGAGGTAAATTTTCATTCAGTTCACATTCTCACATAAGAACACAAAATAATATTTCCTCCTTCCTTCTTGGTAGGACTTTTCCTGATTTTTTTAGTTGTTTTCTTTTTATTTTGAGACTGATTGGTGATTTTTTTCCCAATGCAACTCCCCCCCCCCGCTTTATGTCCCCAAATGTGAAATATTTCATGACAATAGAATTTAAAAAAAAAAGAATGAAACTCAGGTACCCTTTTCAATTAAGGATGAGAAAACTGGAGAATAATCTTTACATCCTTATCTGGGTATCATGTAAGTAATACATTTCACATATTGATATTGTACAATTTATTATTGGTCAGATAGCTAACATATAAACAAAAAACAAGAAGACAATCCTATACGTTAACAGGGAGTTAAATCCCCTCCCCCCCAATTCAATAGGACTGGCTTCAGAATAGACACATATGGGATCACACAGTAAGACAACAACAACAATAAAAACTCAAGGTACTTACAAATGCTGACAGGATTAACTCCCTCTCCAAAGAGCCTATTGAAGAAGAAAATTAAAATCATTTTTAAAAAAACTGTGGTTGCTGTCATGATGGCTTAGATGATGGGAATTTTAATTGGTTGGACAAAGCTGTGTATGGAAGCTGGACAAGCAAGCTGGGGGTGTCAGGAACTCTTAACAACTACAACTGCTGCCTTATACTAACTTCCCACATGGCCTTAAGCCTGAACTGTATGGCGGCTCTTGCCACCACCTTCCCAGTCTGGAGCCATTTAAAAATATTGAGTGCTTGCACTTTTCACAGCTCATTCACCCATTTCAAATCTCTCCATGGATGAATCCAGATGGATTCCTGGATGAAGCCACATGGAAAGAAAAATGTCTCTGACTGGTGCTAGCCTGCTTTCAGGGACTGGCCAATGTTCTGCATGTCAAACACCAAGGTAGTACTGTGAGGTAATAATACTCTCAGGTGGAAATATAAATGCAAACTGAGAGGTAAACCCTAGAGAAGATCTTAAATAAAAATTCCCTAAAAAATGAAACCCTCCCCCTCTTCTCTCCTGGAAGAGAGGCTTGATAAATCCAATCCAGTTTATCTGATTTGCTTATGATCTTCTTTTGGGCTTTTCTAGTCCTTTACACATGAAGGGTATAAATGACCATTTTATATATTTTGCTCCCTACATTCTGGTACTTTGATCAGTCCTACCGTATTGTTCCACCACCAGTTGCAGTCTGCTACATCATTATTCATTCTTCTCACTACATCATGGGAAAGATACTTAAACTGGCCCTTTTCTTTCTCTTTTTCTCTTTCTTTCTTTTCTTCTCTTCTTTGGTGGGGGGCATTTTCCAGACTTATTGATTACAGTCAACCACTCCACCCCTTCCTCAGAATTTCTTTATCAAAACAACATATATATATATATATATATATATATAGCATTTAAAATTATTTTCCATAACATCCAGAGGTGGGTTTTTTGGGTTTTTTTTGCACCAATTTTTCACCAAAAGGTGAAATGCTAAAAACATCTCATGGAGGCTGACTATTTTCTCAACAGTATGCAAAGGGATCTTATAACACCCTTGAGACTAACTGAAAGAAAGCTGGTATCAGGAGCTTTCATAGACTTGAGCCTACTTCCTTAGATGCATGTTTAGAGTAGAAAATCCAGAGCCACATCTATATAAGCCAGTTGTGTGAGAGAAGTTCAATTCAGATTCAGAACCTTGTGGTTATGAAGATGAGATGACAAGTTCAGTTTTAATGGTTGTTAGTGGACAAAGGCAGGAAGAAGGCTGTTGCATAAAGCCAAGGAGAGTAGATAACCAAATGAATATCCCTTTGCATACTGATTTTCCACACTAACGGCTGTGTATTTCTTTCCTCAACAGGGTGTTTGGACATGTCCAGATACCCATTCTCCTTGAAGATGACAGAATTTACAAGTATTCTTTGCCTCTCTGTTATAAACCTGCTTCATATGAGCTAGGCTTACCTGCTCTCTTCTCCTTCCAGCAGCTTTCTGTAAGTGGCGATCTCAATATCCAGGGCCAACTTGACATTCATGAGCTCCTGGTACTCCCTCAATAGGCGGGTCATTTCTTCTTTAGCTTTCTGTAGACCCTCCTCCAGCTCAATGAGCTTGGCTCTGGCATCTTTGAGAGCCAATTCACCTCGATCCTCAGAATCTGCAATGGCCGTCTGCAGATTGGCACACTTAAAAAGAGAATGGATATGATTATATTTTTTGTTCCCCTTTGTCATTCATCTTTTTGCAGTCATAATTACTGTCATTGTCATTGTATATTTACTAATGTTTTACCCTTGGAAGAATGTAGACTGCAGTCTTATCTATTAGGAAATGAACTCTGTCAAGTTTCCTCCTGAGTGAAGTTGAAGGTTTTCATGGCCGGCATCCATAGTGGGTTTTTCGGGCTCTATGGCCATGTTCTAGAAGAGTTTATTCCTGACATTTCACCGGCATCTGAGGCTGGCATCTTCAGAGAATGCTGGCATGGGAGTGAGTGAGGTATATATATATACTGTGTGACTCTAGGTTGGGAGGAATGATTTAAATGTTAATCTGTGTATTGTTCTGTTGTTGAATGGCAAGACCTCAGGATGGAAGGATATGCAAGGAGAATATGTGTCTGCTTAATTAGTGGACCATTGTCTTCTGGCAAAAACCCTGAGCCTGGTTTTCATTTGCATTTTGCTGGGTCTTAATTTTGGTGTTTTTCAGTACTGGTAGTCAAACTTTGTTTACTGGTAGCCAAACTTTATTTGTCATACAGAAAAATCAGCAGAAGCAGAACATGTTATAAACCATCCTGGGCATAAAATGCTGTTTGAAAACACTGAAATTCGGGACCATGCCAGCAACTATTAGGTCAGAATGCACAGGGAAGCCATTAAAATCCATAAACACCTGGACAACTTCAACAGGAAAGAAGAAACCCGTAAAGTAAACAACTCATTCTCTGAAGTGAGTAGGTTTAAAGT
Organism: Urosaurus nigricauda; assembly: GCA_034509955.1. NCBI lineage: Eukaryota > Metazoa > Chordata > Lepidosauria > Squamata > Phrynosomatidae > Urosaurus > Urosaurus nigricauda. Next base: position 164,421,186 of record JAOEGL010000002.1, read on the forward strand.
AAACCCGCTCACTTCCATGCCAGCATTATCTGAGGATGCCAGCCACAGATGCTGGCAAAACACCAGGAATAAACTCTTCTAGAACATGGCCACATAGCCCAAAAAACCCACAAAAAGCTAATCCTGCTGAGTGAACATGTATAGGGCATATCATTTTCACATGCAGTTTCTGTTCTTTGGGCCTTTCACACTACACAATTATAGTGCTATGGATTCCATTTTAACTTCTGTTTTAGCATCCTAGGGAATCTTGGGTCTATCTATTTCAGCATCTTTTTTCTAGCAATGGTCACCCAAAAGTGGGAACTGCAGTCCTCATTTCCTGTTGTTAAGCAACCAAACCCTGCCAGTGGTGTCAGATGCAGTTGATTTCTTCCAGAGGAACTGTAACAAGCCAGTCCCCCATGAATTAACATGTTGTTCTGCTACACTCTGTGCTGACCACACAATGTCAGTTATAGATTTCCATACCTGGTTCCTGGCATTTTCAATTTCTGAGCGTATTCTCTGAATCATCCTATTGAGCTCTGAAATTTCTCCTTTAGTATTTCGTAGGTCATCACCATGCCTCCCTGCAGTAGCTTGGAGTTCCTCAAACTACAAAAGCAGGATGGAGGGAAACATAGGGAGAGAAAGGAGGACACAGATGAACAGCCTTGGTCAGTAGAAAATTTTGTCAGAGGACTTGTGCTGGATTATAACCTTTGTGACCTAAACTGAAAGTACAGATTTAAATAACTGCTTATTCAGTTTTTACTTGCCAACCCTATTTCCCACTCCATGAAAACACAAGGTTCTGTACAACGCTGCAGAATTTCCAAACCTTATTTATTATTTGGGATTTTGGGGGGAGGAGGAGGAATTCATTTGTAAAAACATATACAGTAGGTGTTTTTCCTGCACAAAAGATGTGGGGGGGGCAGAAAAATCATGTTTTGTATGCAGAAATACACTGATTTTCATGTAAAACCCTCAGGTTTTGCACATATGAGCAAAACATACATGCAAGAAAACTACATCTGATTTTTCTGTGGAGCAATCTAGGAATTTGCATAATTTTTGTAGAACTCATAAAGCTTGTACAAATTCATGGATTTCTGCATAGAAAAGCCACATGTAGTTTCCCTGCATATTTTTGTTCATTTTTTATTTTTTGATGAAAGGAACCATATTTTGCACAAAGATTCCTTTCTGGGCCCCAAAATGTTTTCTGCATAAAAAAAAAAAGTGCATTTTTGTTCCACTGACATTTCAGCAGTGAAATCCTAGAGTTTAAAGAATCATGTGATTTTCTTTTCATCAATACATTATCAATGTTGAAGCTTTTTTTTTCATAAAGGATGCAAATATTAATGAGTATTTATTACATTCCTTAAATTGATCCTTTTCCACCCTGGTGTGGTCCCTATCCAAATTGGTTCTCCAAAACATCTATTTGCATTTGAGTGAAATCTTTGATTGATGCCAATGTAAGATATCATGGCTAGTTCTCTTGAACAAAGGTTAAAGACAAGAGGAAATGGAGGGTTTCAGAGGGGAAACCTTTCTCTCTCACACACATCCAGCATAAAAATACAGAGAAAGAGAGGGGGGGGGGAAGAATGGTAAAATTTCACAACTGTAATTCAAATGTTTCTGTTTGGGGAAAAAAATCGAAAATGTTGACACTGAGGGATACATATTCGTAAAGGAATCCAGGATTCACAGGGCTATCCATGGTCTTTCATGTGTGCACAGAACCCTCTCCCCATACACACATAGATGATCCTAAAAGTTGGGAGAACCTTTCAAACATTAGGCAAAAGGACTTAAAGACAGAAATGATAGCAGCACTCTAAGCATGTGGGGGAAAAGTGTGTATCTGCATGTTTACCTATGGTCTAGCTCTCCACAGGATATTGAAACAATAGCATCCATTCATCAAATGCAGCACTTTCATACCCTAGTTTCTACACCCACATTTAGAAATAAAGTGGACAGATCTCAAATTTTAAGTTGGGGCTCAAATTCAAAGGCCATGAATTAGGTATTTAGGCAAGTCTACATTAGCAGAAGTGGAAAGAGAGTTGTTTTTGTTTTAAATAACTAAGTTAATTTCAGCCCCAGCTTTACACTGTTCAGTGTAATTGTCCACATAGCCCAGGGCCAACTGTTGCCAGTACTGTACTCTGATTGGCAACAGCTCTCTGGCACCTTGGGCTGAGACAGGCCTTTCCCATCACTTGCTACCTGATCCTTTTGACAGGAGATGTTTGGGATCAAGCCTTGGATCTTTCACAGGCAAAAGCATCTGCTCTACCACTGAAGTATGGCCTGTGCCCAAAATTGTTTCAACAGTTCCCCCCCCCCTCCTCCAATAACTTTACAAGTTTGTTTTGTGTTGCCTCCTGAAGAGGTGCTCCTGGACAGCCTCAGTACTGACAGACCTCATAGGAGGAAGAACAAACCTGTCAAATTTTGTGTGACTTTAAAGTCCGATATTGCTCTGAGATCCAAGAGGATTTAATGAATAACACCATCCGAAGGCTGTAGTACTGCTTACCATCTCTCTCTCTCTCTCTAATATATATTTAGTTGAGACATATGGTATGAAACCTCTTTGGGATTTTTTTTTCAGGAGGAGCACATCCAGCCAAGAGAGACAACTCATTTCCCAAGGTCCCCTTCAGAACTGTTGGCATACCTTCCAACATTTCACAGATGAAAACCAGGACACATGTGGCCTAGCAACATCAGTTTGTGATCAAGGTGGCAAAAGTTGTTAATGAGGAAGAATATCCAAGCGAACAGAGGCTGCAGATGTTTGTTTTTGCCTGAGCTTACTGTGGAGGGCAAGTCTCAGTTTGCAGCAATGGAAGTCGGCTGATGACAAATGGGGAAAGGGAGTGGAGGAGGAAGAAACAGTGATATTTTAAAAGCAGTTGAAAAAGTACTCTGGGCAGAGGATTACTCAGGACTGCCACTGCCATTGAGGACAATTGAAGAGTATGAAATGGACTTGCCCACCTTGTTCTGGTACCACGCTTCCGCTTCTGCTCGACTCCGGTTGGCAATGTCCTCATATTGCGCTTTCACATCAGAGACAAGGCCATTCAGGTCCAAGTCCCGGTTGTTATCCATAGAGAGGATGACAGCAGTGTCAGACATCTGTGCCTGCAACTGAGCCAACTCCTAGAAAGTGTAGAAATGGAGAATTAGGACGAGGGGAGAAGTTTCAAATGAACACATAATTTTACACACAATTTTGGAACTGGAGAAAAAAGAATCTCTTTTTGTTTGTTTCTAGCATCGCACAGAACTGTGTAAAATATTTACCTTTGTAGAGATCAGCATCACATGGTGGTTGTTGCTATGTGCCTTCAAGACATTCCCTACTTATGGTGACCCTATCATGGGATTTTCTTTGCAAGATCTTTTCCGAGGAAGTTTGCCTTCCTTTGAGGTTGACTCTGATTGTGACTTGCCTAAGATCACCCAGTGTGCCTTCGTGGCTCGGCCAGGGATTCGATCTCTGGTTTTCAGACTCCAGAGTGCTCATAGAATTACACCACACTGGGTGTTTTAAATATTCATAATTTGGCATTTGCTCAGAAGCAGCTTGTTATGTTTCTATGTCAAGATATTGCTTTGGAAACTGGAGTTCAAAACTGAAAACATAAGTCTTGCTGATGACATTTACAAAGTGAAGAAGGCTGTGACCAGATAACCAGTGTGGCCACTCAGTCTGTGGGCCAGGTACTAATGCTGAATGGATGGGCAACTTCAAGTCTCTGCCCTACTCCCCTTATTAGAAATATTAACTCTTCAAATCAGGATTTGGTCTGGATAGCACTTCAAATGGAGGAATGTGTTCTGTAAGGTGTTAGCATCCTGGCTGGACATCAGTCAGGTCAGTAGGGACTCCTTTGCTACAGGCCTTCCAAGAGTTGACCTTAAAGAAGCATTATTCATATACTATATTGTGAGAGGAGAATGGAAGGATGACTTGTGTACTTGTTCATACTAGAATTTGATTTAGGATTTAAAGAGCAGGATTTAATTTCCTCAATATTAGTCAAAGAGTATAAGAAGACTCAATACCGCCTCATAGAGAGCCCTCAAGAAGTTGAGCTCATCAGTTAGAGAATCCACTTTGGCTTCCAGCTCCACTTTGTTCATGTATGCTGCATCCACATCCTGAAAAGACAGTAAAAATCAAATTAGTCTAGATTTCACTGAGTGAAAAGCTTATACTTTGGTACATTCAGGATTATGTTACAAAAGACAGCAAGCCTAAAATATATATTTAAAATATATTTAAATTGTTTCACCCTAGAAAAGAACAATTTTGTCTGCACAGGATGAATGGATGGTAGCTTTTTGAAGTCAGTGAACCAGACTCTAATGCTTGGGTACTTCTACCTGTTTCTGTTTTTTTAGTCAGCAACTAGTTTTTTGGGAGGGCTGTGTGAAGGGTAAAGAAAATGGGCCAAAAGCCACAGGTGACCTGATGTCATGAAGAGGAGAAGAATTATCCATCGACAGAAAAATGATCTCTCTTCTTATCTGACTCTGACCCTGGGCCACCCATGTCACTGCCTCAACCAGCACCCAGCTGCTATTGCCATCCCTTTCCCAAACATCTTAAGCTTACAAATGGGAGACCAGAGGCAGTTTTATCCCAAGGTTCATGTGATACCTCACATAGATCACTCAGAAATACAGAACTAATGAGATGGTTTTTCTAGATCATCCTGAACAGAAACCACCTATAGTCATGATAAAGGATGATTCTGGAGAATGAGGGACTATCCTACCATTACACTGAGTCATACACCTGCATGTATGTCCTTTACAACTGCATGATTTGTGCATGCAGTTATCTCAGATTGGTTTCAGATGAGGTTTTTATCATGCAATTGTTTGGCCTTGTTCACTTGATTTTATAGGGGTTTTACATGGTGGAATTCTTCACCTGTAGCCCTCCCTTGTTCTTCTACTGCTTCTTTGGTCTCTTCCATAGTGCAGAAAAAGATGTGAAGGGAAAAAAAAATGTTGAATAGATTCACAGAACCTTGGGCTTGCCAGCATGAACAGTCCTTTGTTTGCTTTCTAAATCATTATGAAATATAACAAGAGATGCACCCAAGATTGTGACTTCTGTTTCTGAATGAAAGATGCAGATGACACCAAATTAGGAGGAGTAGCCAATACTCCAGAAGACAGGATTGAAATTCAGAATGACCTGAATAGACTAGAAAGCTGGGCCAACGCTAACAAAATGAAATTCAATGCGGAGAAATGTAAGGTTCTGCACTTAGGGCGGAAAAATGAAATGCACAGATATAGGATGGGGGACATCTGGCTGAATGAAACTATGTGTGAAAGGGATCTAGGAGTCCAAGTAGACCATAAGTTGAACATGAGTCAGCAGTGTGATGCAGCAGCTAAAAAGGCCAATGCTATTTTAGGTTGCATCAATAGAAGTATAGTGTCTAGATCAAAGGAAGTAATAGTGCCACTCTATTCTGCTTTGGTGAGGCCCCACCTGGAATACTGTGTCCAGTTCTGGGCACCACAATTCAAAAAGGATGTGGAGAAACTGGAGCGGGTCCAAAGGAGGGCAACTAAGATGGTGAAGGGTCTGGAAACCATGCCCTATGAGGAACGACTTAGAGAGCTGGGGATGTTTAGCCTGGAGAAGAGAAGGTTAAGAGGTGATATGATAGCCCTGTTCAAATATTTGAAGGGATGTCATATTGAGGAGGGAGCAGGCTTGTTTTCTGCTGCTCCAGAGACCAGAACGCGGAGCAATGGATGCAAGCTGCAGGAAAAGAGATTCCACCTCAACATTAGGAGGAACTTCCTGACAGTAAGGGCTGTTCGACGGTGGAACACACTCCCTCGGAGTGTGGTAGAGTCTCCATCCTTGGAGGTCTTTAAGCAGAGGCTGGATAGCCATCTGTCGGGGATGCTTTGACTGGGAGTTCCTGCATGGCAGGGGGTTGGACTGGATGGCCCTTGTGGTCTCTTCCAACTCTATGATTCTATGATTCTATGCTGAATACTTCTCAGATGCAAGAAATACTGCTAATCCTTCACATCCATTGTGTGTCACTCTGAATCTTGGGGGCATTTCAAATAATCCAGCAGGGCTGTTAACTTTCCATGAATACCACCTCACCTTCTTGAGCATAACAAACTCATTTTCAGCAGAGGTACGCCGATTGATTTCCTCTTCATATCTATGGGCGCAAAAATAAAACATTAGTTGTCTTTTATTCATTGGGCAAAGAGTAACAAACATATGTTCTTTTGAGGGATCTTACATTATGAGTGGTTACATGAGTGACAAAAGAGACTTTTCTGTAGTAGCATCCTAAGTCAGAAATGCTGCTCATCTTGTACTTAATTTGCTGAATTTTAGAGACTCACATACCACTTTTTATTGCTTGTTCAAGCTTTTAATGTTTAGTTTATTTATGCTGCTGGCTTTTCTGATGGAGGGGCTGAGGACCACATAAACAGTCTTGGAGGACTACACATTTCCCACCTTTAATATCATACTACCATACCTTTCAACATCTCACAGATTAAACCAGGATAGGTGTGGTGAGGCTATACTATGGTCAAGATAGAAAAACCTAATAGTCAGAAGGAACACACAAGCTACAGCAGCTTGCCTTCATCTCAGTCTACTGGGAAGGACAAGATTTGCCTCCTCCTCTCTTCTCCCTTCTTCTCACTTTGTAGCAATTGAAGTAAGCCAGTATAAGTGTGGCGGGCAGTGGGGAAGAGGAGGGAGATACTGGGACATTTTAAAAGCAACTGAATATGTAAGATGACCAAGGATTAATTGGTACTCTCCCTGCCAAATCAGGACAATTGGAAGATATGTACAACATATTTCTTGATTTCTTTGCCAAGAAACTGAGGGTGGTTATATTCCAAAGGGTGTATTTATACAATTATAGAGGGTGAAAGGCATGCAGTCAAAAAACACAGCATAAGAAAGGACAGTATATTCCACACATGAAGAAGATCTGATAAACAAACCCACATAGTTTTAGTCACAGCAATGGCAGTTGCACTCAGTTAAGATGGAAACATTTCTCAACATGGCTTTCTCTTACACTTGGTTTTTATTTAAAAACAATCAGGTTCTTTTGGTCATGAAAATGAATAAATTTGCAAATGTTGATAAAATCTTCAAAAATGAACTGAAACTGATTTATACCTCATCTATTTCAGCCAAATTTAGTAAGCACAGCTATTTCCAGAGAGGAGATGACTGTGTTGTACCCACGCATCATACAGATGTTGAAGTTACGGAAACTCTGAGCTGTGTCTGCATGGGCCAAGATACTCCGGGGTCTGCCCTTCCCTGCCCCCATTACCTGGCCCTTTATTCCTGCAATGTAGCATCTTTCCGTACATGGCTTCCTGCAGAGCAGCCTGGCAGATCTGTTGCCACAGCTGGTCATTCTCTTCTGAGGTCAGAATGAGGCATCCAACAATGATCACATGGCTGGGCATCTCATTCTGAACTCAGAATGAGTGACCTACAGTGGTAGGAGATATGTCAGGTGGCTCAACACTACACCTGTGCAGACAAATGCTGTGGGGTGGGAACGGAAGTTTCTGGATCCTCCTGGAAGATCTGGAGTAACAAGGTAACAAGGTAGCAAATTTTTGCAAATGTCTCTCCGTGGAGAGAAACAATAATTTGCTTGCAAAGCCAATTCCTCCCCCAGATGACTCAAGTGAGTGAGGAAATACACAAGCTCCAGAAGAAGGCAGTAAAATCCCCAAATCTTATTAGCCAATTTGACCTGGAGGAAAACACTCACATTAATTCCACCTTTTATTGAGCAGTCTTATTGTCCCACTGTGGTGTGGCCTGAGATAACAGTCCAGGTTGTGTCATACAATCTAGAGGAGTTTCCCTTGGCAAACTGGCTTCTTACCTGTCACACAGCTCACTACCTTTCATTAAATCCCCACATAATCTGTGGGAATCCAAGACTGGTCCTCTCATTAGATACTATGAGAGGGTGTGCACAGGTGGTTGACTATGAGGTACCATTGCCGATCTTATTAATCTGAAATACATATACCTCCCTTTTCAGTCCTTTTCAGCTTGCAATGTTTGTTTTCAGTTATCAGAAACAATCCAACATAATAACATATACAGCATTATAAACATTAGGTACACCCCCCACCCCCGATCTGCCACCTCTCTCTCTTTCTCTCTCTCTCTCTCTCGCACACACACACAATGGCAAATTGGCATAACTTTTCAGTGGCAGCTAGTACCTCCATAGTTTGAACATTAAGTGAATTATCCAAGATCATTGAGGTGTGTGTGTGTGTGTGTGAATGTTCAGCATCTTGGATAGCTTCTTTTGAGTTCAAACTAAACCCCAGAGAAAATTTATCACCCTATTGACATGGGAATCATAATTCACCATAGTTTCTTCTCCTTCAAGAAAATCCTGTGCCTGTCCCCCATCACCATTTCTGCCCCTACTTATCACACCATTAATGAAGCCACACATTTATCTTCCATACAACAACAAAGGTGCTCAAGCTCATAATCAGAACTAACCAAAAAGGAAACAGAGAAAGAGATCATCCACTGGAACCAAGCCTAATAATATTCAAAGGCTTATTATTGGCCCTGGAGTTTATCACATGGGAGGAATTTCTCTCAATTTTGAAAGAAATGGAAGTGAGGCCAGTTCAGAATTGAATAAATTCGCTAGTTCAGCGAATTTACTTGATTGCGTATTGACACTGCATTGCATTCAGAACTGCCTGAAATTGCCTCCCAGTGCCCGAAATTGCGTGTGATAGTTTCTCACACAATCACGCAAAACCCCATGATTGCGTTTGGATGGACTTTCCTTTGACCAAAAATGTGTGTGATCAGCTTTCATGCAATCAAGAGAAACCCCATGATTGCATTTAGATTGCCATTGGATTATACTTCCAATTCCCTTCGTGTGATAAACTCCTCAGTTCAATTATTGGCATATCAGCCACTAAAATCCTCAGTGCAGAGAATGGCCCACCTCTGAGGCTAAGCCCAAACGCCCTACCAGGTCTCATATGGTGATTTTTCCTTCCTCATAAGGAGCCAAAGCTAAACAAAACCAACAAACATTGGCCAGAATATTTCCAGCCCCGAAGCTGCCCTGAGTTCCCTTGTTACCTTCCAGATATTCCAGAGTGACACTGGGCAGCTGTTCACACAGCATCCTGCTGTGCTGCTCACTACTGCAGGCAGTGGTATAAAGTCATGGCCTCTGAGGTCAGACATGAGGTGCCACATGGCTGGGAAGCTGGTTGTGACCTTAGTGGGAGCAATGTGTACCAGTGGTGGCAGCAGCAAGCACAACAGTGGGGTGCTGTGTAAACAACTGTCTTGTGTCATTCCAGAGTGCTCCAGATTTTCTGGGAAGAAACAAAGCAAATTGTGAGTTTTAAAAATTGGATTTAACACACGGATGATCCAGATTCATTGCAGAACTGCCCTTTCCATGTGAAGACAGTTGAATCAAGCCTATGGCTTAACTTTGTGAAGACAGGACAATGTGAGGGTCGGGAAAACCCTTTCATTTGGCCCATGCAGACATGCCCTAGGTTTCAACCCAACCAATAATATTCAGAGGCATGTCCTTGCATTTGTTAACAATAACGTCTTGAGTTTTTATGGTTGAATTTTTACCACCATCATGTGGGATTTGAATCTTCTCAGAGGAGTACCAAATTATTCTAGCTTTCTGTAGTCATTGTTATTTTAGATAGAAAACTGGCCTGCTGGGACTCACCTAAACCTACTGTATAATTCACTACCATAACAGAACCACCTTCATCTTCCTGATAAAGGTGACTGACCTGAGCTCCTTCACCTGCAGCAGGTCATGAAATATGGTGATGATGGGAATTGTGGTTTAATACATGGGGTGGGGGGGGAATGGGGAGAAAAGAAAGTCAAGGAACATAGCCACAGAGGAAGACCTCAACAAAACAAGCCAGCTGGCACAAATTATATGACAAGGATCATGGGGGGCTGGATTTCTCAAATAAATTTAAAACCCTTTAACCGGATTTTCCAGATTTTTTTCCCCATTGCACATCTCTAGATTCCTGGTTCTCAAGCAGGCAGAATCCAGATACTGATGAATCTCAGCTCCCAGAATCCTATGCCACTGGCCATGCTAGCTAGAGATTCTGGGAAACGAAGTTCAAAAACATCAGAATTCTCCTGTTGAACAACATTGTTCACAACATTTCTTTGTGCAGACATGAATAGTACAAATAGAAGAGAGAGTCTGCTAGATATTATTCAATATCTAGAGATATTGAATAATATTTTGGGGAAAAACATGTCGTTTTTAATAATTTGGCAAGACTGGATCTATTCTCACTCTCCAAGATTCTAGACAATATCTACGAAAGGCACCGAGATGATTGGTAAATGCTTGAACCATTGGTTGCATTTGAATATACATAAAATGTCATTTTACTTCTAAATTAGCTGTAAGAGACAGTTTACATGTTTGGCAACCCTATCTGAGGACCTCTAATATTCATTGGAGCTGCTGTGTGGAATCCAGCAAAGCAGCTGTTCTGATACACCTGATCGTGACAACCCAAATGAGACATCTCTAGTCAAGGCAGTTTGGCTGTGCAATAGCAACAACCATTATATGTCGGGATTATTCTTGGGCAACAGGTTGTGTAGGAAATCAGTGGCTCATTAAGCACAGCAGCGGACTTTCTCTCTGTGAAATGAACACATTTTGCAATGGACCCAAGCAATACCCCTTCCTTGAGCTCCATGCTGAGCCAATGCACTGGAACTGCTTAAAGGAGAACCAGTGTGACATTGTGGTTAGATTGTTAGACTAGGACTTAAGAGATCCAGGTTCAAGCTCCTCCTGATGCCAGGAATCACACTGGGCTTAGGGCAAGTATGTGGTTTCAGTCTCACCTCACTCATAGGATCCTTGTGAGGCTAAAATGGGGGAGGCAAAGAGTCACGTATGCTAATTTGACCATGTTGGAAGGAAAATGGGATATATATTAAATAATGCAAAAATTAATAATAAAGAAATGAAGGGAACCATCCTAGGGAGCAAACAGCTTCCACTGGCCCTCTCTAACAGCTGTCTAAAATCTTGGTAAAATGAACTCAATTGACTGTTTCTTTTTGCAGAGAAGGTGGTTCGTGGCTATGTTAATTTTTTATTATTATTTCCAGAGAGTGGTTCAATATTTAAAAAAAGCTTCTCAACTGCAGCAGACCATTTTTGTCTGTGAGGATTTGGTTCTGGGCCACTTGCACAGATGGGAAAAATTGCAGATGATCACACCCCATATTGTTCAGTGCGCAGCGACGTGAGCACATCCACGCCAACACATCCATGGGCAGACACCACCATTGGATAATATGGGGTATGGTAAAATGCAGATGCTCAAATCCAGGGATTACTAGCGGTCCACTGTGCTTTCGTCTTTTTAGAAATGGGGAACATAGGGGGGGAGGGAGGTAGCCAAATTGACTACTCCTGCAGATTTCAGAGGGCAGAGCCACACTTTGATGCAACATGTTCAGATCATGATTTACTAGATCCTGGTTTGACTCACCTTTAAAAATGTTCCCAGGGTGCAATCAGTACATGCTTGGAGCATTCCCTTGAACTGGTCTCACCCAGCAAAAATCACTGAAAATGTTGATTAGTGTTGATCTCACCACATCAAAATTAATGGCTGTATGACTCAGTCATGAGTCAGTAGCCAATTCCCACTGTTTCTTAGTATTGTTACTAGTAATAATGGTGCCTATAAAATGCTTTCTCAGCATTCCCTGATATTAATCAACATGACATTTTTAATTTTTTTAGCTATGTTGAGACAGTTGGGAATGGGATGGGAGAGTTATTTGTTTACGTATTCTAGAGATATTGAATAATATTTTGGGGAAAAAATAACCTGTCAAGAGCATTACTACTTTTTCTTTTGGGGCAATAGCTAAGCTGAAGCCTGTTCTATTTATTTGTCAGAAATGAAGTTATTTTTTTCAGCAGCTAATAAAACAAGAGGAATGTTTCTGTACTGGTAAATGCCAAAATATTTTAAATTTCTTTGAAGATAATTAATCAAAAGTCATCTCTATGGTACAGTGCAATCTAAGTAAAATAATTTTCTCTTTCAGATCCACATCTTTTTTTCCATTTTGTTTTTGTTTTGTTTGTTTGTTTGTTTGTTTGTTTTTGCAGTACCTGCTGCTGCTGCTAGATACAGAGTTAACATTCTATACTTGGATCTTAGAAACATTTTTTTAGACTAATCTATGTTGTCTGGACATTCTCAGTGTTGTAGTTCAAATACTACAAACTAAATTGCCCTTTCCTGAAGTCTACATTATGTATTGGCACATGCTAAACACATTTGATGCATGAGATGCATGAATGTGTTCAAATACATTCATTCTCCTTTATACTATTGTGTGCAACCTCTTAGCTGCAGAGGACATGTTTGGATCTATGCTGGAGCACATTAAGATAGGCAATATCATGGTAATTTGCTATTTTCATCCCCCCCTCCCCGGAGCCAGGTTTCTCTCTCTCTCTCTCCACCCTATATATATGTTCTCAATTCCTATCCTAAAATGACAGCTAGAACTCTGGCTCCTAGCTATTAGATATTCACTTACTTGGTCTTGAAGTCTTCAACAATATCCTGCATGTTCTTCAGCTCCCCATCCAGTCGGCCTTTCTCATTGATCAGGCCACTGAGCTGTCTCCTTAGGTTATTGATGTAGGCCTCAAACAGTGGATCAAGGTTGCCCTTGTTAGAACCAGATTTCAGTCCTTGATCCTGCAGAAGGGCCCACTTGGTCTCCAGAACTTTGTTCTGCTGTTCCAGGAAGCGGACCTGAAAGACAGGGATACATGAAGCTACCTCCTACCTCCAACACAATATTAGCAATCCCCAACAATAAAAAAGGATTCTGTTCCAGCAGTGCTAACTGGGATCTTTTAACTGTATAGATGTTAGTGTTTGAACCTGGGTCCTTCTGCATGCAGAGTATGTGCTCTACTAGAAACTTGTTAAAAAGAAGGAAGGCATCTATTATGAAAATATTGACAATATATAGCAGAGTTTTCTGTTTCTCTTTTGAGAAGTAAATGTAACCGTTCAGCAGGACTTACTCCCAAGAAAGTGTATAAAAGATTGCAGCCTTAGGGGCTAGATTAATCCAGATTTGATGTGAAGAAGCCATCACAATTTAACTTCTCTAAGAGTGGATGGTTTAGTCTGTTTCAATTTCATGTCAGTTTTACTTATGTTCATTGAGTTTGATTCCACATTAATTTGTGATTATTTTTTTAAAAAAACAAAACAAATATATAGAAAAATTTACACTCAAAATTCATATTCAAATAACTACTTTGGAAAGGACTTCCTCACATGCATTACTGGATGCATTTTCTTTCCAGTTGCACAATGCTAAACATATTTTATAATAAAGTAGGAATTTCTATGTAAATTCTGGTACATTCCTTGAGGTGGTAATTACATCATGATATTTTGTCAAGTGTGAAATTTGAAGTGAGTTATGAAACTGGACATTAGCCCAGAAGAGGTGAATCTGGTTGGTTCTCTTCAAAATGTGGATTGAGCAAAAATCTCTAGCTCCCCTAAGCTTCACTGTAGAGAAAAAGACCAGTGGTGTGGTGGAAGAACAGAAAATAGGTTGAGATCTCAGTAAAAAGGTACAGGAAGTCCCTTGACATGAATGTATAGTCGTAACTAGTATTGTGACAAACCAATTTTTTTCTTCTCGTTCATTGAGAACTATATGCACTTTTTTTTTTAAAAAAAAAAAATCGTTTCAAAAGTCCACTTTCAAAAGGTTATTTTGCCTCTCCCTGGCAGAGGCGAGAAAAGTATTTTTCACAGATTTCACAAATGACAATAAAAGACAAGGTGAACATTTATGCTAATTATGTGTTTTTATGCTAATTTAATTTGCATTTCAAACTCAATTAGCATGTCCAAAGGAAGTCTAGCAGAGGCTTAAAAGAACATTCCTCACTCATTGAAAAAACCTGAAGGTACACACTCACACACACGCACGCACAAAACTAATCTCAACAAATAAACTTTGGTTGCAGCCCCAACAAGAAATGGTACAGTTGGTACCATCCAGCCCAACCTCATTCTGCTGTGAAGGAACGATATATAGGAACAAATAGAAATACATAGGATCCTAGAGAACATGTAGTCTGACCCCCTGTTCAACAACAGGATGGCAATGGAGGATGTGCTCCTAAGGCAAACCTATCACAGGGTTTTCTGGGCATAAAGAGGAGTTTTGCCATGGGCTGCTCCTGCGTCTGAGAGAGTGTGACCCTCACAGAAGAGAAGAAGGGGCGAGTTGGGGTGGCAAATCCTAGCATTGGAAATCCTAGCATTGGAAGGGATCCCAGAGGTCATCTACCAACCCCATTCTGCCATGGTGGTAATGTGGCCAGCATGACTGCACTGAATACTGTTACCTTCCCACCAAAGTGATACCTATCTATCAACTTGCATTTTAATGCGTTTGAACAGCTAGATTGGCAGAAGCTGGGACTAGTGACAGGAGCTTACCCCATCATGCAGCACTCAGGCCTTGAACTGACAACCTTTTGATCTTCCGATTGTCAGAACTGGCATCTTAACCACTAATCCACCACATCCCTTTCTGAGTGATTAGCAGTAAATCTCCATCTGTCTCTCTCTCAACTCTAGGACCTTACAGGCTGTAAGACTGGAAGGGACCAGACAGACAGATTTCTCTGTCTTCGCTGGTCAACTACTGGTCAGTTATTTGTTTCTTGCTGCTGTTGTTATGTACCTTCAAGTCAACTCCAATTTATGACAAACTTCCCATAGGATTTTCTGGCCAAGATTTATTCAGAGGAAGCTGGCCATTGCTTTGTTCTTAGGTTGAGAATGTGTAACTTGCCCAAAGTCACCCTCTGGATTTCCATGGCCAAGCGGGGATTTGAACTCTAGCATCTCAGAGTCCTAGTCAAAAACCCCATCACCACTTTGGCACTTATTTCTTAGCTGCCCCTATAAAATGTGACTGTTCATTTAGTTTTTAAAACCAGATTTTAGCAAAGGCCTCCTGGCCATTTTGAAAGTTTTGCATTACAATCCCTGATCTTTATATAGCAACTTTTAATAGCCAGCTCTTTTAACAGCTATATTTTAATAGACATATTTAATAGGCAACTCATAGCATGCAATATGTAATTAACTCAATTGCTCCTCTAGCCCTGAAATATTTGTGGTTGGCTCTGCTTAGTAAGCCTCAGGGTGATAGTACAAAAACAAAATAGATCCCTGTACTCCAAAGTCTGCCCACCCACTCATTTGACTCTTGAGCTATGAACCTTTTTCTAACAAAGATTCATTGGAAGTAATAGTGGAGAACAGGACCAGGAAAAGGAAATTATTGTCCATTTTTTGAATTAAATCTTAACATCCACTACATGAATATGAACTCAAACTCTGCTTTTTCTTTCCCAAATAAAATTTTGGGTGAAAAAAAATCCTCAAACAACTTTATTAAGATCTAGTTTGCTCACAAAAGTGTTACATGTCTCTTCTCTTTCTTCAGTCCTCCTCACCCCTGTCCCCAGCATTCCCAGCCATGGTTGCCAGGATTGTAGCTTTCAAAGAAGCTAAATAAGTTTGGCTATGATCCTTTAAAAATATTTAAAACCTTGAACTTCAATATTGAAATCCATATTAGCATCATAGAATTCATAGAATCATAGAGTTGGAAGAGTTTTTATACATCTCTGTTGAAATTGTGATTCCTATCCATCAGTTTCTCTATTTGTTTCAGAACATTTTGAGTGAGACATTAATTTCTCTCTGCCCATACCTTTAAGCCTGCATATAATGATCTTTTCATGAAATGGAAGACTAAAGTCTCACCTTGTCAATGAAAGAGGCAAATTTGTTGTTGAGCGTCTTAATCTGTTCCTTCTCTTCTTTCCGCACTTCTTGGATGGCTGGGTCAATTTCTAAGTTGAGCGGTGCTAGGAGACTTTGGTTAATGGTCACTTCTTGGATGGTGCCAACCCCAGGTACAGCACCACCACCAAAGCCTAGGGAACTTCTGGCTGCACCAAGCCCTCCACCAAAACCATATCCTCCTCCTCCACCACCACCTCCACCTCCACCAAACCCAAAGCCACTACCTCCAGCTCCTCCACCAAACCCAAATGCACTGCCAGAGCCACTACCAAACCCAAACCCACCACCACCACCACCTAATCCACTGCGCAGGTTGCCACCTCTGCCTATGGAAATTCTTTTAGTGCCACCAAGATTATAAAGACTCCTGCTGCCAAAGCCACCTCCACCGCCTCCACCGCCACCAGCTCCGATACTGATCCTTCCAATACCTCCACCTCCTCCACCACCAAAACCACCTCCACCAGCTCGAGCAAGAGAAAGTGAGCTGAAACCAGATCTATTGCCACTCGGGATGATGGCAGAGGCTGTGCTAAAACCTTTTACACCACCACCTGCTCTGACACTGTAGGATTGCCGGTTCATATTGGTGGATGGCTTCTATGAAAGAAACTGCCAGAGAAGGAGAGCTAAAGAGTGGAGTTCTGGTTGAAGAACTCCTGAATCTGGCAGCTTTTATCCTTCGGAGGATATGGGCTTGGCTGCTTTCAGAGTCAGGAGATCAATGCAGTGCATTCATGTTTTTGACATACCTGGAAGGCAGGTGTCTAATGGGACTTGTTTAACACTAATTGAATATAGCATACACCCATGGAGTGACATGTTTGCCTGGCCCGGGGCCTTAAATACCCTAAAACCTGGTTGATTATTGAATGCTTCAGAAGCTAGGCAGAAGCTCTTAGGTATTTAAAGATGGCTCTGCTTTCAACCATAAAAATGGGGGAGGGGAACAAAATCTGCACAATATTGTGGATCCATTAAAACAGAAATTTTACATTTGAACAAATGGAAGGCAATGAACAGTATTGATGCTAACATTAATTTGTGTGTACATTTGATCATTGTTGCTTCACAACTTGTTCTTGTGTGATTTCAAGACAGTTGCATATGGTGTGGATGAGCATTGGGATGCAGATTAAGTGTGCATCCATAACCATGTATCACCTGTGAGCGTGGGAGGCTGGGAGCCTGTTGCCACATGCAGATTTCCCTTACAGGATGAGGTGCCATCAGAATTTTCACCTGCAGAGAAATACTGTTTATAAATAGATTATTGGACCAACATGCTTGGCTGCAGACATGCCATAAGTTCTTTAATTAACAGATGTGTACAGGTTGAGGAGTGAATGAACATCAGTTTGACTTAATCTTATGCAGAAAGGAAAGGAACTCTCCCTGTGTAATCTGATCTGTCTAGGAATGAATGATCTTAGGGACAGGAAGAGTTTGTCATTTCCCATAATGGAGTAAATGAGACAGTGATGGTACTGGCTAAGAGGGTATATGTGCTTCTTCATTAAATTTATTTCCAATGGGGTATGTGAATAATTTATGCAGTTTTCTCCCTGGTGTGGAATGTCTTTGAAAACTGTCCAGGGAGAAAGTTACCTCCTTAGAGACTTAACATTATCTTGTCCCCCTTCCTACCTCAATATGGCATATAGTAATGGGGAGAAGGAAGTGGGAACCAAGGATCATCTGGCTATTTTCCAATAGGCAGACACACAATGGCTTGAATGTAGTTGAATTCAGATACTGTTATGCATGAAGCTGTCCATTTTGGGGGTGTTGCAGGGGATGGTATTCACTTCCTACAGCCACAGCATTCACAGCTGGGATGTTTAGCCTGGAGAAGAGAAAGTTAAGAGGTGATATGATAACCCTGTTTAAATATTTGAAGGGATGTCATATTGAGGAGGGAGCAAGCTTGTTTTCTGCTGCTCCAGAGACCAGAATGCGGAACAATGGATGAAAACTACAGGAAAAGAGATTCCACCTCGACATTAGGAGGAACTTCCTGACAGTAAGGGCTGTTCAACAGTGGAACACACTCCTTCAGAGTGTAGTGGAGTCTCCTTCCTTAGAGGTCTTTAAGCAGAGGCTGGATGGCCATCTGTCGGAGATTGCTTTAATTGGGAGTTCCTGCCTGGCAGGGGGACTGGATGGCCCTTGTGGTCTCTTCCAATTCTATGATTCTATGATCCAAAGCAAATGACCCTCCGCATCTTATAAATCCACAAAGCTGCTTCACATGGTCATTCCATGCTTCCTAGCAAGCAAGCAGAATTGGAGAAGCATCTGGCTACCTCTGTATAGCCAGATGATAAGTGGAGGATTTAGGCTTGCTTCTTGTGAAGCACAGGATGGCCATGCAAGATGGCTTTAAGTGTTTTACAGTAAACCAGGGGAAGGAGGGAGTTTGGCTCAGCCCAGCATAGGTCTGCATGCAGATATTTATGCCACATCAAGGAGAAGTTGGATTGAAGCCAATGATAGCATCATCCTCTAGTACCTTTGAAAGACTTCCAGAACGTCCTGGAGGATGATGCTCTCATTGTGTGCCAGCTATCAGAACATACTCTACACATACTTGTAGGAGAGACTTTAAAAGGTTCTCCTCCTGGGGTTCTCAACCCCCTAGAAGCCCCTTTTTCCATTTATGATGATGATATTCATTAATATACTGACTTTCTCCCAGTAATAGGACATATCTAACAACATTTTAAAACAACACAGATAAAAACCCTGCAAAGCTTAAATGAAAATATAAAATATACAATTAAGTAATCATTATTAATCTAAAAAGTAAATTTCATAAGAACAATTAAAAATACATATACAGACCCTTCAAACTTCAAAAGTAGCACTACGTAGCATTAATCACCCATCCTCAACAGTCTGTAAAGGTCTGATGACACAAAGGCCTGGGAGAGCAAGGAGGGAGGGGTGGGGATGGAAGGGCTGGCAAAAAGCATAAATAGTGGGGAGGAAAGGAAGATGAGAGGTCAGCAGAAGATTAGGCTACTTCCCTTCCTGCTTTTGCCCAGAAGTCTTTTAGATAAAAACTTTTATTTTCAGGCAGACCTTCAGCAAATGCCTACTTGACTGAGTCTAACATTTTAAAAGGGGTGTATGTTACCATTTATTTATTAGTAGTACAGTACTTTAAGAATATTTAATTGGTGTTTTAGTAGTATAATTACTTTCTAATACATATAATTTATTGTGCTTTTATTGGGACCATTTACATTATGTTGGAATCCACCTTGCATCCCAGCCCTAGGATTCAGGTGGGATATAATTCATTCTCTTTCATTTCAATCAAAACACAGTTTCTATTCTCCAGTAGAGGGGAGTAAGTGTGGCATTTATGAGACTCTCTTGGCTGCTGCCAATACTTGTCCACCAGCAACCGCCTGTTGAGGTGATTGTCTCATTCAGAAAATGTATAGATCTGGCCAAAGATTGTGAAAGATTTTTACTATAATTCCCAGAATTTCCCAGCCTGCATGACAACTCCAGAAATGTAACTTTTCTAAGCTCTACATTTAGTCTTCTCTGGAATTAAACTCATTCCTTCTTAAGCTACAAATGTGATATAACTAATACATTTTTTGGGAAGTGGGCTAATTATTGGAAGGTGAACTAAATTCAAGTAACTAGTTATAGCTAGTTGCTTCCAAATTCTTTTCTGTGCTGTTGCCAGGTTTGTAGGCCCTTTTGCTTTGATGTATCATATACATTTTCTAAATGTGCTGTTTTTCTGCCTTTAGTTGATCACATATGAAGTAATTATAACTGATGATATCATCATGACTGAATCCAAAGCAGAAACTGCTTGTTTCACTCTCACATGCAGGAATGAATTATTTCCTAATTTTTCTTCTTGTGTTGCATTCTGAAGTTTTTTGCATTTTTAAATGACTTCCCATATTTCGAGACTTCTTAATGAATCGTTCAAAAAAATGAATGTACAAAAGAGTAGAATTTGCACAAAAAAGAGGTTTTAAACAGAAAAAGTATGGTTTCTACAAAGGAAATATCTTTCTGTGTCAAACCCACACTTTTGCAGAAATACACTTTTCACACACAAAAAAGTCTCCTGAAATATCTCGTGCCATTTTCTCCGTGGGCTATGTACCATGCTAACAATGAGAATATTTGTGAATATTTTTTGCTTCCCTAGTCTTTAGAGCCAGCATGGACAGCATGTGAAATAATTACAATAGTATTGTTTGCATTAGTGGGCTTGGTGTTTCTGCAGATAGTATTTGAAATTCTTTGCATTCCATAAAAATGGCAAGTACCTATTTAACAAGATACAGGACACCAGGCCTGTGGCTGGCAAGATTCTCATATCAGTTATTTTTGCCACCTGGTTTTGTACAGAAATGGCAAATTATGGTAGAAAACCAAAAGGTGTGTTCTCTTCTCTGTTGCTACATCTGCCAAGCATGTTTTGAGTGCATGGCTCTTCTGCTTTTGACTCTTCGATAACATGCAACATTTCAGTACCTGATGTTTGAGAGATGCCTGAGAATGAAGATAGACAGACAAACAGACAGACAGACAGATAGGGTGCTTGAGAGTGTATATTGGTTTGTATATGTACCTACATGTGTGTATAGACAGATGTATGCATGCATATTTTAACAGACAGACAGACAAAGGATGCTTGAGAATATATATACCAAAAGAGAATATATATATATATATATATATATATATATTCATTTGTTCCTTCCTGTAATCAACAGACTAGATAGTTTTACAAGAGTTCTGGAGAAATGGTTGGCAACAAAACTGATAAGCCAGAGAACAAATGCATTCCTCTGAATAATCAAGTAGTATAGTTCTGCTAAATAAGAACATACAGATTGCAGTCCCATGCTTGTTTACTCAAAACTAATTTCCATTATCTTCAAAAGATTTTATTCCCCCAAAATATGTATAGGACTGTTGTCACAGGTTCTTTCTATCCCGTGTGTTCGATGGGTGTACAGTAATTGGGACAATTAGATTTAACCCTATACCTGCCAACTAAAGAAACAACCAGCATCATAGATGAATCATAGTTCTAGTGGAAGGATGAAAATGGTCTCCATATAGATATGGTCTGAATTCCATAGTGTTGCAAGAAGTGATATGTTCTGCGTGCAACACAGATACTGTTACCAGACCATGACAGCTTCAGTACTTGGCAGCTGTAGATAAAAGTCTCTCAGGTTGAAAAACATTTTCCAAGTCTTTGAAGAACCACCCACTATGGGTCAATTATTGAACATTTCTGCACTCCCTTGATCTCCCAGGGGAAAGTGGAATATCATAGAGTGGATGAAGGTGATCTAATCACATGTCAGCCATGAAAAAATGTAATGAGATTAAGGGTGTGTGACTGATTCCCAGCAAAACAGCAGAAACTCAAGCTCTCACAGTAGCCCTTGTGCAGCTCATTGTGTTCATGGTATGTGAGCAATGCAAAAGCTAGGAAGCATGGTCCATTTCCTCAATCATTTCTTTCCCGGCCTTGCCTCATCTTCCATTGCAAGAAATACAATTCTACTTCAGTTTTAGAGCAACAGAGGTTTCTCATTAAGCTCATGATCACTGCTTTCTGTTGAAGCAAAATGATTCACAGCTAGAGAAAGAAGTTTCAAGGTGTGAACCCCAGGTTCAAATCCACCTTTGTCCACAAAATCCACAGCTTGTCTGGTCAAAAACTTTATTAGCCTAACCTACTACATCTAAAGGATGGATTGAAATGGTGTTTAGATCATCTGCTAAAAGCCACTTTTGCCCGAGTCTTTTGGGCTGCGGTATCCTAAAGATGGAATGAAAGTTCACCCCAAGAAAGATGCCTAGGATCAGCATTGTTTGTATTTGGAATGCCAAGCAGAAACCTTTTTATTCACGCAGCATCTTTAATTTAGTGAAGGGAGGTTATATTAACTGCTGAAGTGTTGATTTACCTTCTGGTTCATTTGACTGTTTTAGTGTTCTTATGCATTGGACTTCTTAACAGAAAATTGTAAGCTGTCCATTAAATTGAGGAAACTAAAGTACACTGGCCTGAGGTCTTGTGAGGTAAAAAACCTCCTTTGTCTAGGGTAAGACACTGATGTAACTAGGGTTAAGACATAGATATACAAATAAAAATAAGATACAACATGATTCAATGTTCCCACATGAAGATTTATTTGCTAAAATACAGAAAACTATGGCAATAAGCAGAAAAGCAAGCAGCTACGTAGTATCTTACAGAATACCATCATGAAATCTGACATTTTGTCTTAGCATTGTTTTCCACCCTTCCAAGAAAGATCAAATATAGCAGCCAAATCTCTTTTGAATATTGAGTTGTGTTGGTGCAGCTCATGTCTATTGTTTAAAGATCTCAGTATTCATTCTGAGCCTAAACACATTTCCCTGGAAGAATAGAAAAATAGTATTGTTCACCAGAGAAGAGGCTATGCTGATTTATGTCTCTATATAGTGCCATATTGTACTGTGATAGTAATGTGTGAAGTGCTCCTAAATATTTATAGCCCTACCAATGCCTTAGCTTGCCCACCAAAAACCTAGTCCAGCTTTCCCTTCCTGACAGCTGAGAAAGATCTGACAAAGTCATTGGCCTAAATTCAATGTTAGTCCCAGCTAGCATAAACCTATTTAAATCAGTGGGACCTCTACAAATGGTAACTAGCCGGTCTCATACATTTCAGTTGGTCAAACCTAGCTGGGGCCGTGGCTCCTACCACATTACAGAATTAATGCATTTGAACACTGCTTCAATCTATCATGGCTCCATCCCATGGAATCCTGGGATCTGAAGTTTGTCATGATACTAGAACTCTCTGCCAGAGAAGGCTAAATATCTCACTACAAATCCCAGAATTCCATAACATTGACCCATGACAATTAAAACAGTGTCAAACTGCATTAATTCTGCAGTGGAGATGCATCCTAAGATTAGCCCATTGACATTATACCTAGCCATTTTCATTAGTTTTATTTTCCTTTAGTTTTGCTTGAGTTTTCACTTTGACACACTTGCTTCTTGTGACCGCAATTAGATACTGTAGTTCCTAAGTTTCCAGATCCAGAAATGGCTCCATCCTTTGTGCAGCATTCATGTCTTTGCTTCGCAGCACTCTGAGATGACCTTGAGGCATTGGCTACAGCTGCAAGGGAGAAAGTCATATTGAACGCTTATTTCTGAAACTGTTTCTGCAATCTTAGGATACCTAAGGATGAACTGAGCAGGAGAAAGAAACAAATAAACTATGTGCTACTTACAGATACTGACTGAGCTTCCACAATCTCTGGACATCCTGCACGGAAAAGAGAAACAATGGCCCATTTTAGATTGGCAAAAAGAGGTGTGATGAAGGCTGCATGAAAGCCCAGCTTTTAGATGAGAAAAAGGGAAAGTGTGCCATGAAAACCCCATTTTGGCGCTTTAAAGGAGAAGAAGCGCCTTTGAAAAGGAGCTGGATTTCCCTACTCTTTTTTTAGAAAGTGCGCTATAGCGCAAGTGCATCTAACAGCTAAGGTGCAGTTGCGCAGTTAAATGGGGCTCTGTCTCTTTAAATCGCCCATTTAAAGGCAGCGCTCCAGGTGCGGAGCATAATGGATCGTGGGTTGGGAGCATGCGTGGTGTGGAGTTCACTTCTAATTAAAACGCTCAATGCCCTGCAGGTGTAAAAGCTGGGGTTTAACCACGCAGTTTTTTAAAGCTCCCAAACCCTAGCTCCAACCCTAATCGGAACCCGAGACATGCGCAGTAGGGACTCTGGGATGCCGTTATTGTTATTCTACTGTGGATAACATGTCAATTCATTCACAAAATAAGGGGGTTCATTCATGATGCATCCGTGCAACTCCACAGTTTAAAAAAGGTAGAGAAACCGCAATGATAAACTGCTGAACCTTTAAAAAAAAATTGTTTGCCGGCTGCGAATTGCGCTATTGTGCAACTGCGCAGTTCCCCTGGCAATTTGACTGTATCCTGTACCTGTGCAATTGTAATTCAAAGATGTGCTGATGTGAAAAGCATCTGTAGTTTAGCCCTGGGATTGCCCCCGCATCAATTCCCATGGTCCTTGCTTTTGTTTTGGCTTCCAGGCCCCCAAGTCTTCCCCGCCTGCCTCCGGGAGGAAAAGCAGCTGTTTTGGACAGGAGGCAAGAGGGAGGGGGAAGGCTCTCCCTTTTGCGCCCTGCAAGCTTTCTCTTGCCCTGTTCCTGGCCCCTTGTGCCCCTCAAGGACCCTTTTGCCTTCCTTCCTCCAGGGCCAGGGGCTTTGCAAAGAGAGAAAACTCCCCCCCCTTTTTTTCTAATTCTCCCCAAAGAGTCCTTCTTCCCTCATTCCTCCTCCTTTGGAGGAGGGTGGAGTGGGGCAGCCTGGGGGATGTGGGTCTGTTTTGCTCCCCTGAGGGGCACTGCTCTGGGCCCACAACAAACTCCAACTCCCAGAATTCCATACCTTTGAGCCATAAGGGCGATTTCTCCAGTGTGGATGCAGTAAAAGCCCTGATTTTGCACAGCTTTCCCTCTCTTTTCGCCTCTTCGGAGTCATTGCCTTCAATGGGAGTCCCAGCCAGGTTGGGACCAGAGAGGAGTGAGGCCCTTGCAACCTGGCTGCAGCAAAGCAAAGCTTCCCCAGCTTGGGATTTAAACTCTGGACTCTTTCAAACGGGGAGGAATTTCTCCCAACTCCGAATGGAGCCAATGCGGATTTATGTAAATTCGCTTGTTTAGCGAATTTACATGAACCCCTGCTCCGTTCGAAATTACTTCCCATTACCCGAAATTAACCCCCTCCTGCCCGAATTTGCATGCGAAGCTTTAATTCGCAATAAGGTAAAACCCATGATTGCATTCGAATTGGCTTCCCTCCTGCCCGAATTTGCATGTGAAGAGTTAATTTGCAATAACATAAAACCCATGATTGCATTCGAATTGACCTTAAATTATACTTCCAATTTAGCCTTGTATGAAAGAGTCCACAGAAACATGCATAGTCTCTCTCTCTCTCTCTCTCTCTCTCTCTCTCACACACACACACACACACACACACATACACACACACAGAGAGACACCCATTCAGTGACAGCTGACCATAAATAAGGAGCAGGCAGGACTCGGCAGAGTGTCCTCAGTGTCCTCCTCACTGCCTTTTCCTTTCTGGTTGTGGGGCCAGGCAGGTGAGAGAGGCCCTCAGTCAGGGAACGAGGGAGGCTTGGCTGCTCCCCCCTTCCCTGGGGACTCGGGGCCCTCCTTCTGGACCTGCAGACCCTGGGCTCGAGGGGGAAGGACACAGGAGGAGGCAGCCTTGCTTCTCCTTTGCTGCTGCTGCTGCTGCTAAAAAGGTGCCCTGCTCTCCTGGGACCGGGCCAGGGGGGCAATGTGGAAGCTGAGGGCAGAGTCCTCTGGGTCCTTCCTCCTCCTCCTCCTCCTCCTGCTGCGCTGCTGCAAGTCACTCTCTCACCCAAGAGTCACACTCTCTCAGCCAGAGGGAGAAGGAGAAGGAGGAGGAGGAGGAGGAGGAGGAGAGGGACATGGAGCGCCAGCCACTGTCTGCAACTGAGGAGGAGGAGGAGGGAAGGAAGGAGGGAGCGAGGGCCCAGAAAGGAGAAGTGTGGCAATGTGATAAACTCCTGTATGATGTACCTGCGCAATTGTGCAGTTCCCAGCAGGCAATGATAATGTCGCTGTATTGTGTACCTGCACAATTGCGCTATTGCGCAATTGCGCAATTTGCAGCTGGCAAGGAAGAAAAATTTAAAGCGTGGCTAAAAGCCGTGTTCCTCGCCGCCCATGTAGCTGCTCCGCCTGTGTTTGTAGCGTTCTGACAGCTTCCCATGTAGCTGCTGAGCCACAGAAAAGACCTCAGATAAGTCGTTCCCACACCCCTCAGTCTAAAAGCCCTATACCTTTTAAGTGCACACCTGGAGCTTGCAGTCTAGCAGCTAAGCATTAAGGAAAGTGTGATTTCATGTCACACTTTCCTGCCAATCTAAAAAGCCCCACTATAGTACATTCTTCTCCTAGAATGGGTACATCTGTCCTCAGTTCTGTCTTTCAGATTCTGCCTTAAACCTTTTTGATGTCTTGCAGCTAAATCCAATTGTTCCTTTCACTTCCAGTAAACCCAATGAATCAATGGAAGTTACAAGAGTGTTGAATTACCAACGGCCCATTCACACTATGAAATAATCCAGTGTGGAAACCGGGTTATTTAGAAGGAGTTCATATCATATTGCAGTTTGCAGGGGGTCACAAAAATACCCATTTAACCCAGTGCATTTGGCACCGGATTCCTTATTGCTTCTTTTTTTTTTGAGTCCCACAACGACCTCAATCTTCAATGGTAAGAATGCCCTAACAGATCGATCCGAATTGTGCAGACTGTTTCCTTCTTCCTCTTTCTCCCCCTAGTCTTCTTCTTCCTCCTGCCCCCCTGATAACCACTGCCAACCTCCTCCTCCCCCTGGTGTTCCTCCTTCACAAAGACAGTGTGTTGTAGTGGTTTGAGCGTCAAGCTATGACTCCAGAGACCAGGGTTTGAATCCTAGCTCAGCTATGTATATCCAGTGGGTGACCTTGGGTAAATCATACTCTCTCAGCCTCAGAGGATGGCAATGGCAACTCTCTCTGAAGAAATATGCAAAGAAAGCCTCATGATAGTTCATTGTCCAAGTCAGAAATGACATAAAAGCACATAACAACAACAAGGACCCCTCCCGCAGACCACCTGCCTCCCAGGGTCTTTGGGCCCTGACCCACCGAGGGGGTGAAGGTGGCCCATTCAGACTGCAAGTGTGAACAGGCAACAAAAATTCAATCATGGTAAACATAGTGAGAACTACTGAGCCCAATTGATTTGGGATGGCATCACTGAGGAGATCTCAGCTCCCCTCGGTACAAAATAATAAGTGTGAATGGGCCCCTAGTTGGGAATAGCTCTTAGATTTTGGACCACAGGCTTTTGAGTTCCACTAACATGCTGAACACTCACCTGTTTTGTTTTCTACATTTAACCCTGTGATAAACATTCATACATAGCACACAAAATATAACGCAGAGGAGCTTTTAAGCAACAAAAAGGAAAATTCTGGAAAAAATATGCAAAGTATTATATTGGGATTTTAAAGAATGTTTGCACTATATTCCAACACTATATTTTCCTAACTGAATTCAGATTTTGGTGGGGAAGAACCTCACATACCTTCCAATATTTTACAAATGGAAACTAGGATCATGTGGCCAAATAACATCAGAATGTGTGGTCAGCCTGACAAAAGTTACTAATGAGGAAGAACACACAAATGGGGAGAGGCCACAGCATTTTTCCTGAGCCTACTGGGAAGGATAAAATTTTGCCCCCACCCTTCTGCATCCCCCTGCTGAATTAACTGAGTGAAAGTACTTCTACACTTTAAACTCAATCTGAAGCGAATGAAGTGTGCTGAAGACAAAAGGGGAGAGTAGGTGGAAGAGAGAGCAACTGGAACATTTTAAAAAGCAGCTGAGCAAGTGGAATGACAGATGAATAATTGGAACTGTCTCTGCCAATTCAGGACAGTTGGAGGCTATGGCCTCTTAAAAATTATCATCACAGATGGAGGATTTTAGCCAACTCACCTCTCCTCTTCCCCCTTCAGTAGACTGTTATAGGCTGCAATCTCAATATCAAGGGCTAACTTGACATTCAGTAGTTCCTGGTAGTCCCGGAGTAGGCCTGCCAGTTCATCCTTGCCATTCCGAAGAGCTTCCACCAACTCCGCATATTTCTTCTGGGCATCTTTGAAAGCACTGTCACCCTTTCCTCTTGTATCACACACTGCCTTCTGAAGCTCGGTATTCTGTCAGGATTATAAACCTTCATCACATTAACCCGAACTTTGCTTCTTTGGGCCATATTACCCAATCACATCCCTTTTCATGAAGGTGAAAAGATGGTACTTTGGCTCAATACTCATTAATGGTCAGAAAGACAGAGCAGAGTCTCTGCTTTCTGTATGTACATACATTGAAAGAACAGGAAGAAATTCCCTCTGCAACCACTCTGCAGCTAACCTAAATATAGCCAACCTACACTGCATGACCATGACTATACTTTCCATGTTGTCTCTGTTTGCCACCCAGTAGTCACATAATGTAATGAAAGTAGAGCATGCACCACCTAGTACCCTCCAGATGTTTTATAACTGCCATAATCCCTGTCCATTGTCAGTGGTTACATCTGCAATGAAGAAATAATGCACTTTGACACTACTTTAACAGCCATGTCTCCATCCTATGGAATCCTTGGATTTGTAGTTTGTTGTGGCACCAAAGTTCTCTGTCAGAGAAGGTAAATATCTCACAAAACTAGAAATCTCAGAATTCCATAGCATTGATCCATGGCAGCCAAACTGCTCTGTTTCTGCAGTGCTGGAGGGCTTATGCTTCAGGCAGTTGTCTAAAACATCTAAAGGGCATCAGACTGCCCACCCTTGCAATAGAGACATTTTCCTATATGTAATCTAGTTCCAGAGAACAACCATGATATGAAGAAAACAATGACAAAGGTTGGCACCAGTGGTGACAGGAGAAGGCAGCTGTGAGTTCTGAACCATCTGTTTCCAACTGCCTGGATTCTGGAGAGGAAAGTTTCAGAAATTAAGCATCTGTGATGAGTGGTTGGACAATCAGACGTGACACAAAATAGTTAATTGTCTGTTCACCCACCCACCCAACTGAGTGCTTCTGTTTTGAAGCCAGGCATTCAAAAATGGGGGGGGGGTCAGAGCTTACAGTAGTCTCCTCATGTAACCACTGCTCCCTCTTTTCTTTGCCAGCACAGAGAAAGCTCAACTGCTTGGTCTAACAAACTGTCTGGTCTAACAAACTGTCATGTCACTGTAGTGTACCAGTAGGATTCCTGCTTGCATCAATAGACATCAGCTTACTGTCTCATGTGGAGTAGGCATGCAGCAGAAATACATTGCCATTCTTACCTCCTTTTGCACACGCTCAATCTCACATTGGAGCTTCTTGATTGTCCTATTGAGTTCCAAAATCTGCTGCTCACGGTGCTTCAAGTCTCCCTTGTAGTTGCATCTCTTCTTTTGAGCCTCTTCATACTAAGGGTGTAAATGCATTTATCTAAGATGGCTACCTACAACAATGCTGATTGCAGCTAAAATAGGACTTAGGAACCCTGTTTAAGGAAACAATCTAATCCTTGACAGAAGCTCCATGAAATAGTTGCTTCCTTGTTATCTTGTTAGTCTCTCTTTTTTATGTTGACTCATCTGTCACTGGCAAATCTCACTCCTTCGCTTCTGTTGTTCAGAACTAATATATGCCATTCCCATCATTTCATATCTCTTGTTGCACCTAGAACTGTGTTTGTTCTGGCTTGGCTGTGACAGTTCCCACAACCAATGTCACCACTGCTATGCTACCCTTCTTGGATTTCCCCCCTCCCTGACATTGATCCTTAGCTTCATTCAATACCCTGAGAACTGCCTAGACACTTTAGGCAAGTTGCCTCCACTCTCCATGCTTTAGGTAAGTTGCCTTCACCAATCTCTGATATTTAACCATACAGCTAACGTCTTTGGTCTGAAAATCTGCATTCTCTTGATATGAATTTGTACCAGACACCTTAAACCTCTATTGATGTTTCCACTTTAATGGGTTTACTTCTGCTTTCATGTGAACATGGTAGGTTTTTTCCTAACTTGACACCTTGCAAAAGCTTTGGATGTCAATTCCCAACATCTTTATCTAATGTGAAGGGTGGTGAGGAAAGATGGTAGCTGATGTCTCAAATAGCAGGAGGGCAACGAATTTAGGAAAAGTTGGCTTACAGTCTAAATTTCTAGTAATCTAATAGGGTAGGCCTTTGTATTACTGGCAACCAATGAAGGAAAAAGCTTTGAAGATATAATGATGAATGTTGAGAAGCTCCCAATAATGGCAGGAGAAATACATGTGAGAAGAAAGAAGAGAGAATAAATTATTTAACCTAGCAAAAATTACTTGCCATTATCCAGGTTCTATACCTGTCATTAGTCAGTAAATCTTTAGAATTGTTGTTTATTTTTCAAATCAAAGAAATACCACCTTTCCAGTTGGTCTAAAATATTGTTTAAATTGCAGCACTTACTTTGTTTTGATAAAAGGCATCTGCCTCAGCTTTGCTTCTCTGGACAACTTCCTCATACTCCTTCTTGATTTCAGTGACAATGCAGTCCATGTCAAAGTTTCTGCTGTTGTCCATTTTCACAACCACACCCAGATCTCCAACTTGTTTGTCTAGCTGACCTTGCTCCTATGTAACAAATGCATAATCAGTTCTTTTAGTTCATGGACACTTCACTCTCTTCATACTCCTCCTTGTCAAATTTGCTAGTGTTTTAATAGGACATATCATAGAATCAAAGAATTATAGAGTTGCCATCTAATCCAATCCTCTGTCATGCAGAAATACACAATTAAACACTCCTGAAAGATGCTGATTCAACCTCTATTTAATGGCCTCCAAAGGAGGGGAGAGCCCACCACTCCTCAAGGCAGTCTATTCCACTGTTGAATCACTCCGACAGTGAAAGAAAAAAAGAAAAATGGTGGAATCTCTTTTCTTGTAACTGGCTCATGTTCTAATCTCCACAGGAGAGAAAACAAGCTAGCTCTATCTTGTTCATGACATCCCTTCAGATAGCTACCATCTTTACTGTCTTCCCTTCTCCGAGCTAAACATCCACAGCTCTCTGAGTTATTCCTCATAATGCTTGGTTTCTAGACATTTGATCATGTTGGTTAACCATTCTCTGAACACTTTCCAGCTTGTCACTATCTTTTTTTGAACTTTGGTGTCCAGAACTGGACACAGTATTCCAGATGAAGTCTGTTCTAAGCAGAATGGTCAGACCTCATACTTTCTGTCAGACTGATACTTTCCTCAAGCTGGCCACTATACTCCTGTTGATACACCCCAGAATCACATTGGCCTTTATTTAGGTTAAGGTCTACTAAAACCCCAAGATCCTTATCTGAAAAGCATATACAAAGAGATGGCTTACATAGCCATTTATATTATGAGGTATTTTTCTATTTGACTATTCAGTGATTCATGATAACTCTTAAGGGTTTCGACTTTAACTCTAAATCCTCGTACCATCTCTGGGCACTGTATTCATCAAAAGTAACTTTTCCAAATGCTTGTTTAAACCGGTACTAGTGTATTTGCATTTGAACTTTGCATTCAAGTTGACATTAGAAGTTCTTTATTGAGTAACCTATGATTAACAGTTCACATGTACAGAACAAAAAAAACTGGAAAGCATGTATTCACAGCAGAAAAGATAAAGGAAACGATGTCCCACATGCTGTTGATGGTCCACAAACTTTATTATCTTTAAAAGCCCAATGCATTTCAACCTTGTCACAAATTGGCCTTCAGGGGCTATTGCCAGAGATTTCAAGAGTTGCAGTTTTCACTCTCAACAAAGTGAACACATCAAGTATTCAAAGGAAGCCCTATGTTCTAATATTCAGAGGATCCACTTTATGGAGAGTGCAGACTGCAACTCCTGAAATCTCGGGTAATAGCCCCCAAAGAAGGCCAATGTGTCACAAGGCTGAAATGCATTGGGCTTTTTAAGATGATAAAGTCTGTGGATCATCAACAGCATGTGGTACTTCATTTCCTTTATCTCTTTAACAGCCATGAAATCCACAGTCAATGACTAATGAACATACACAAGAGAACTGGGACCATGCAGAAAGCTTCATGCTTTAAGGAAAGCAAAACTATTTTCAAGCGATGAGAAGAATATTAAGAAATAAATGTTGAAAAAAAAGATGTCTTTTGCATTTTGAAAAACTCTGGTAAGAAGAACCCTGCAGTAATAAGAATCTTAAGAGTTTGGGGCTTATTCCATGCAAAATTCATGTGTGGCTATTTTGCAACAACATATTCTGCAGAGAAAATAATATTTCTATGCAGAAACATTATTTCCTGTACAGATAACAGTGGTTTTTTTTGGGCAGATCACTCACATATGAGTTTTGTGCAGAATAATTTCCAAATTGTGAATAAATGAAAAAAAACCCATGTTTTCCAGACTTTTTTGCAACAGGAAGAAAATTACTAAAATTATTCATTGCTTCCTTCAATAACAAACATAGGGAGGAATTACATCATTTATATTTGCTCACCCTTTTTCAGTGCAAACCGAAAACAGGACTAGCCCATCTGCAATTCCAAAGTACATAGAAAAAGAGGCAACAAAGCAACCAGGTTGAAAACATGCTTGGTTGAAAATATTTTTGTTTTGCCTATCATTTCTCTGGGACTAATTTAAATTTCTTTTGTACCTGGGAACATATAGACTAAATGGAGACAATAGAGAGAGAGGAAGACGGAAATTTCAGGGAAACTCTGCCTACTTACCTCACTAAATATGTATCTCAGAAACTGAATTTCTTGGTAAAGCATGCTGACTTTGGCTTCTAATTCTGCATTTGTCACAGTCAGACAGTCCGTGTCCTATAAGGAGGATATTTCCAAAGTATTCCATATAATCATGTGGTGATTTCAAAAAGAAGTTTAAAAACAGTGTACACTTATGATCATGGGTCTATGAATAATATCTTTTTTCCAACACAATGTAGGGTTTTGTCATCCTCAGTTAACAAGCATTCTTTGCTTCAGTCAAGAAACAGAGAATTATTATTATTATCAAAATTCCAAAGTCCATATTGTAGTAATATCTTTATGAGACCAGCCTCAAAGTCCAAAATACATTGTATGATACTGTATTACTTTATTAGTACTTTGCTCCCCCCCTCCCCCCCCAAAATACACCTTAAACTTGAGGTGGATACCTCACACTGGCTTTCAGACTGGCAAGCCCTCTCACCAGGCACAAATGATTTTAAAAAGGGGGATGGAGAGATTGTCCTGGACTCATAGCATCTCAATTTTTGCATAGAAGAAAAATCTTTAGGTCACCTCGTCATGGCCATAATGTGACTGGAAGGAAAAGTTGTAAAAAGAAAGGCAACAGAGTTTTGCTCCACGTTTGAAGTTTCAGAGTACTACCCCTTTGGCAACCATTTTGTCTCTATTCAGGAAACATGTGGGTTATCCTTATAAGTGAGACTGGGAGCTTCCTGCCTTCTTTCTCCTCCCCACAAATTTCTATTCTATTGTTTGCATGAAACGTGTGAAAATGCAGGTCCCCTTTTTCTTGCTGAAACAGAGGCAAGTAAGAAGCCTCTTTCCTTGTCTTCAATTGCCAATGTTTTCAGCATTACCCAGTAAGGGTGGTCGTAGATTGCCAGAATAGTGGTAAAGAACTTAATCTAAATGTTGTGAATTTTTTCTTGTTTACCTTCTTGAGTCCCACAAATTCATTCTCTGCTGCAGTGTGTTCATTAACCTTCTCTTCATATCTGCAAAGGAGGAATAAAAATAAGACCATGAAGAAATGAGGCCCAATTCAGGCAGCAAGTACACCAAATAAACCGACCAAACAAACAAAAAAACCCAAAACCTCCTGCTTGAGCTCCCAAAGAACTGTTATCATCCAGAAAAGACCACTACTATCACGCACAGCTTTCCCACACTGCAGAAATAAAACCAGTAAAGTCGAAGGCTTTCATGGCCAGCATCCATAGTTGTTGTTGTTGTTGTTGTTGTTGTTGTTGGTTTTTTGGGCTATGAGGCCATATTCTAGAAGAGTTTATTTTTGATGTTTCACCAAAAGCTGTGGCTGGCTGGCGAAACGTCAAGAATAAACTCTTCTAGAATACTGCCTCACCTCGAAGAACCCACACACACAAAAACTATAGAAATAAAACAGTTTGACACCACTTTAATGATGTGGTTCCATCCTGTGGATTCCTGGGCAAGATATCCAGCCTAGTCTGTCAAGGTGCTCTGCTGCCTCATTGAATATCCCAGGATTACATAGGACAGAAATCATGGCAGTTAAAATGCTGTCAAACTGCTTTATTTCTGTACTATTGAATACATCCTCCATATAAGAAAGCTTCTACTATGTTTTTAGTTCTTCTCATAGGCACTTCCTTGAGTCTATCTGGAATCCAATTCACCTTTCTAAAAAGTATTATTTTATTTATTTCACTTATATGCTACGTTCCACCCCCATCTCACTCCTAGAGTGGTACCTAAGATGGTTCACAAAAAGAATAAATTAAAATCTAACAATAAAAATATTATAAACAATTTAAAATCATCACAATAAAACAGTACAAAATCATTTTATAAGCATATAAAGGTTAAAAAAAACCCAAAAAACCCTGCACCCATAAGAAGACTCCCTGTGAGCAATTACATATAAAAAGCCAGCTTAAATGAAAAGGTTTTTCTTATATTCTAGCTGACTCTTGAAACTTTCAACATTCAAGCTGGCTCTTGAAATAAAGATGAGCAATGTGGGTCACATTCTTTGTCCTTGGAAAGGGAGACACAGTTTTTCATGTGGAAGGGCCAAGATTTCATCCCTACCTTCTCCAGTTCAAAGAAAATGGAAAGACTCTTCTTTTTCTGAGAAATCTACTGCCATTTGGCACTGACTGTATTGAGCTAGAAGGAGCAATGGTTTCCCTCCGTACAGGGCTGCTTCATATGTTCCTGTATTTCAGTTCATATCCTTCATTTATTTTGAAGCTGGGGATGAATGGAGTTGCCCCCAAAGTAAGCACAACTTTATTAAGCACAGTGGTCTTGGTCAATCAGTCTGTCTGCCAATCTGTCCAGGGACATTAACATGCCCAGAACTGCAAGTATCTGCAAGGAGGCAAAATTATTAACAACCGGCCTGCTGAAGATGAGTCCCCTTCCATCTTCAAAATAGTTCCGGGGCCTAGCTTGTATCTCTCATTTGCTACCTCTACAGAATTTCTTATTTAATGTGGTAAACTTTTTACATGATGGTAAGCTCACCTCCGCTTGCAGTCCTCAGTCAACTCTTTGGCATTCTTGCGATCAATTTGCAGTTTTCCCTTCTCGTGCAGCAAGCAGTCCAGCTGATTCTTCAAACTGCTAATGAACTGCTGAAAACAAGATTCCATATCTTGAGTGTTTGGTTTGGTTTGCTTCTGCAGGAGGGTCCATTTGGTTGCCAGCAGCTGGTTCTTCTGTTCAAGACATTGTACCTAAAATCCAATATCTAAAGTAAGTAAATTAAATAAGAGGTATGGCAACATCCTTGAGCTCATGTCTAGAGAAGCTTGACATCCATTTTATTTCCTAAGGTGCACCTTCTTTAAAAAATTGATTACCATGTTGGTAGTGAACTTTGACAAAGCTGGGGGGGGGGGGGATTGTTGGAGTCAATGAACAGAACTGGATTTAGAAAAAAAGAAGAAAGTTCTCTACAAGCCTATTAGAAGCCAAGGCCAGAGAGATGATTAGGCTAAAAAACTGAATATATATTAGAAAAGTCTGAAGGAAGTGGACACATTTTAAGCACAGCTCTGCTGACTCTTTCTGCATCTTTAGAGTGGGCATGAGGATCCTGTGGCCTTCCAGTTGTTGTTGTATTACAACTCCCAACATTGCTCACCAATTACCACACTGCTTGTGGCTGCTGGGATTTGTAATCCAATATGATTTTCAGTGCTGCGTGATTCTCAGCCTTGCTTTAAAGCAACCATGTAAATAATTCCAAGAATTGACCTCACACCCAAAAGTAACTAGGACAAACATGCGTGTACCAATTATATTCAGGCTGACCTTTGGTGCAAAATATTTTGCCTGAGACAAAGAGACAATAAATGCTAACAAAATTAGTGCTCTCTCTCTCTCTCTCTCTCTCTCTCTCTCACACACACACACACACACACACACAATGGGTAGCAGGTTGGTTTAGGAGGTTGGAGGATGGACATTGTGGCACACAGTTCTGTCCTCCAAGAGAAGGGAATACCAGGTTCTGAAAAGAAATCATCAATAGTCTAACTCTGAGACAGGTCTGGCCTTGTTTAACCTGCCACTAGCTGCACCTGATATCAGGCCTGAGAATGCACTGAGAATTGCTAGTAGCCCTGGAATGCCAATGAAGTGGTGAAGAAGGCACAACTTAAAATTTCAGTTCTGATCTCACCTTCTCAATGAACCCAGCAAATTGGCTGTTCAGGTGCTTCATGTCTTCCATCTCCTGGCGTTTCACTTTCTGGATCTCAGGGCAAATGGCCCCAGACAATGGCATCAGCTGATTTGGATCAACATGAACCCCCTTAATGCTGTATCTTCTTGGTAAGGTGCCACTCTTCTGACCTCCATGGAGGGATAAGGATGTTCTTCCGCCAAGGCTAGATAGGCTTTGGCTGCTGGAGAAGCCTGGATGGAACTGGGTGTATGGGCCACCTGTAGTGACAATGGTCCAAGGGTTTCTGACCCACTGTTGCTGCCAGCCTACTGAGAGCTGTTGACTCATTTTCCCTTGGGTTTTTTTGGAAATGGCTGCAAAGGAGAAAGATGGAGAGAACGAGGTCCAACACCTCTGTTGGGAGACCTTGGAGTCTGCCTCTCTTTTATGTGTTTGAGGAACTGGGCTTGGTTGCATGGGAATCCAAGGATTCACTGGGTTGGTATGCCTGACAACACAATATGATCTACAAGATGCTAGGCCAGAAATCAACCTGGAAATAAAACATGAAATTAAAAAAAATGCATAGCTTGCAATTTGCTCTGTTTAATTAATCTGCCTCCCTAACCCTAATTATAGTTTAGTTGAGAGCATTATCCCCAAAATGATCTTTGTGGTCCAACATCTACATCTGTTACTTGTTTTATTTTATTATGGGAGAGAACCATTTTGTATATGTTGTTGTTATATCAAAGGCACTGGGTCAAACTGCAATGTATTTAAAAATAAGATGGGGAGAAGGGAATGTCACAACACACATTTGTGTCAAAATAGCAATTAGCACATGGCATTGGGAGTCTGAGGACATGTCAGACCCACTTGTCAAGAATCAGGTGTACTCCTGTATTGCAGCCTCTCCCTACATGGCACATGTGTAAAAGTCTCCAGCCCACCACCAGAGTTAAATGAAGATGGATATAGACTTGGTGGATGACTCACGCAGGGAACTAGACAGGGGTAGTGTGTCCCTGTTGGTTTTCCTGGACCTCTCAGCGGCTTTCAATACCATTGACAATGGTCTGGGATGGGACTTGGAGGTACTATTTTGTAGTGATAGTTAGGGACTCCTGCTCAACCCCCTGGCCATTAGCCTGTCAGGTCCCTCAGATTTCTGTGTTGACCCCTATGCTATTTAACAAATATATGAAGCCACTGTGAGAGGTTATCCAGAATTTTGGGGTGTGGTGTCATCAATATGCTGATGACACTCAACTCTTCTACTCCTTTCCACCCCAATCCAAGGAGGCTGTCTTGATCTTAAACCAGTGCCTGTCATCAGTAATGGACTGGATGAGGGCAAATAAATTGCGTCCCTACTTGGACCGGAGGGACCTTGAAACGGTAGTACATGCTCTGGTAACCTCTCGGTTGGATTTCTGCAATGCGCTTTACATGGGACAGCCTTTGTATCACACTCAGAAGCTACAATTAGTGCAGAATATGGCAGCTCGGTTGGTCACTGGTGTACCCAGGACCCACCATATAACACCGGTTTTGAAAGACCTTCATTGGCTGCCTATTCGCTTCCGGGCTCAGTACAAAGTGCTGGTTATTACCTATAAAGCCCTAAATGGCTTGGGCCCAGAGTACCTAAAGGACCGTCTCTCCCCACATAATCCGCCCCGCACACTTAGATCAAGCGGGCAATACTTATTAAGAGTTCCAGACACTAGACTTTCAACTACAGCTAAGAGAGCGTTTTCCATATCCGCCCCGAGTCTCTGGAACTCGCTGCCCATAGAGCTCCGTCGGGCTGCCTCTCTCACTCAATTTAAAAAGGAGCTGAAAATGTATTTATTCAAGCTCGCTTACCCTTGATCGTGATTTCTATTGTAACAGACCTCCCGGATGAGCCGTTTGGAGTACATCAAACGTCAGCATCGGGTTGATAATGTTT
The DNA here is from genome assembly GCA_034509955.1 of Urosaurus nigricauda. Taxonomy (NCBI): domain Eukaryota; kingdom Metazoa; phylum Chordata; class Lepidosauria; order Squamata; family Phrynosomatidae; genus Urosaurus; species Urosaurus nigricauda. Next base: position 164,459,286 of record JAOEGL010000002.1, read on the forward strand.
TTATCTATTTGTTCAGTTTTATTGTATTGGAATGTTTTTAACTGTAAACATGTTGTGCACCGCCCTGATCACAGGAAGGGCGGTATATAAATAAAGATTATTATTATTATTATTAATTGAAACTTACTGCAGACAAGACAGAGGTGCTCCTGGTTAGTTGGGAGGCAGATCAGGGAATATGGATCCAGCCTGTGTTAGATGGGGTCACACTCTCCCAGAAGATGCAGGTTTGCAGTTTGGGAGTACTCCTGGATTCAGCTTTGAACCTGGTGGCCCAGGTGTCTGTGGTGACCAGGAGTGCTTTTGCATATTTAAAACTTGTGTGTCAACTGTGCCCATTCCTTGAGACACAGGACCTCTCAGCGGCTCTGGACACAATGGTACATGCCTCCTGTTTGGACTACTGTAATGTATTCTACTTGGGGCTGCCTTTGAAGACTGTTCAGAAAATTTAGCTGGTCTAAAGAGCTGCAGCCAGGCTGCCAACAGGGACAGGTTACAGATCATACAACGCCTTTGTTGAAACAGCTCCACTGGCTACCAGTTTGTTTCCAGGGACAATTCAAAGTGCTGGTGATGAACTTTAAAGCTCTATATGTCTTAAGTCCAGGATATTTGGCAGACCATATCCCCCTTTATGGGCCAGCTGGAGCTCTGAGATCTTCAGGGGAGGCCCTTCTCTCTGTCCCACCACCATCACAAGCACAGTTGGTATGGATAAGAGAGAGGGCCTTTTCTGTAGCTGCCCTTAGACTCTGGAACTCCCTTCCCAGGGAGACCAGAATGGCCCCTTCCTTGATGGCCTTCTTCCAACAGGTGAAAATCTTCCTTTTCAAACAAGCATTCAAAACAGAAAACTTTTAAAAAATGCCCTAGGATGCCATATTGCTTTAATATATTTTAGATATTTTATCTTCTTCTTTATTTTATTGTAGTAGCTTAATATTATTTTAATGTATCATTTTTGTATCTTTTTTATTGTATTAGTTTTAATGTTGTAAGCTGCCCTGAGTCCCAGTCCTGGGAGAAGGGTGGGATATAAAATAAATAAATAAATAAATAAATAAATAAATAAATAAAGGTCCACCAAGTGATGGTCATATGTTTGTGATGGGAAGGCCACAGATACCCTGATATAGAAGGTTCTGATTTAAAAGATCTCAAGTATCAGAAGTGAAAAAACTTTAAGGTGTGATTGCTAGTCAGAATAGACAGTGCAGAAGTTAGATGGATAATGAGGTACACCAGGGATTTCCAGAAGAAAATCAGCATGTCCTCTCTTGATTACAGCAAAGCCTTTGACTGCATAGTTCACAAAAAAGTTATGGCTTGTCCTTAAAAGAATGGGAGCACCATTACTTTTGCTTGTCCTCATACAAAACCGGTACTCCAGACAGGAGGCTACTGTTAGAACAGTATGGAGAAACAGAATGATTCCTGATGAGCAAAGAGGTTTAGACCATGGAATATTTATATAGATTCATCCTAGATGATAAGAAATTTAAAATAGTAAAAATTTCTCATACCTTGGATCAGCTGTTGCTCAGAACAGAGACTACAGTCAAGAAATCGAAAAAGACTATGGACTTTATCACACTAGAGGAATCCTGAACAGAAACAGGATTTTGAATGGAGAAAAAACCGTCAAATGTGATACATTTCTCCAAAAGTGAAATAATGCGAAAATAAAGTGAATAGAAAAGGGACAAAAACAGCAGCTGTTTACTTTCGGGAAGTTCTAAAAGTAAAAGGCTGTCGTTTTTGTCCCCTTTGCCTTCAGTTTATCTTCGTGTTGTTTCACGTTTACGGGAACATTGTGTGAAATACTTCCTGCATTTGTGAGTTTTCCTAATTCAAATATACTTTAAATCCTGTTTCTCAGCAGGATTTCACTAGTGTGATAAGGTCCTATGAAAGATCTAGACAAGATCCTAAAGTGCAAAGATTTATTTGTTTGTTTATTAGATTTATATCTTGCCTTCTTTAAAATGAACACTAAATTTAGGATTATCCAAGCCATTGGATTTCCCCATCGCCATGTACAGAAGAAAACCCTGGGCAGTGAAGAAAGCAGATAGAAATAAAATAATTTGAGATGTGGTGCTAAAGAAGAGTGCATGGCAGCCAAAAAGACAACCAAACAGGTCCTATAACAGATCAGGCCTGAACTCTGAATGGGAGCCAAGATGACTGAATTGAGGTTGTTTTTCTTTGGCCACATCATGGAAAGGCACAACTCACTAGAAATGACAATAATGCTAGGAAAGGTAGAGGACAGTAGAAAGAGAGGAAAACTGAATATCAGATGGTTACACTCACTCAGGGAGGCCCTAGGCTTGAACCTACAGGACCTGAGCAAAGGGGCTGCGGACTGGAAGTCTTGGAGATACCTTATTCATGGGGTCACCTTGGTTTGAAGCCAACTCAAAGGCAGGGAACTGTAGTTTGTTGTAGCACCAGTGCTGACTGACAGAGAAGACTTAGGACCTTATCAGATGGGAGCAATTTCTCTTTATTGCAACTGGAGCCAACTGGAGCCAATTCAAATTCACGTGAATTCGCTAGTTTAGCGAATTTACATGAATTCCAATTGCATTCAGAATGTGTTCAGAATGACTTCCCATTACCCAAAAATGACCCCCATTGCCCAAAATTGTGTGAGATGCTTTAATTCGCAGTAACGTAAAACCCATGATTGTGTTCGGAATGACTGAAATTGCCTGAAATTGCGTGAGATACTTTAATGCGCAATAATGTGAAACCCCATGATTGTGTTTGGATTGCCATTGGATTGGTGGCGCAGTGGTTAAATGCCTGTAACTGCAGCCACTCACTCAAAACCAGAAGGTGGCGAGTTCAAGACCAGCAAAGGGCTGAAGCTTGACTCAGGCTTGCATCCTTCCGAGGTCGCTAAAATGAGTACCCAGATTGTTGGGGGCAAATAGCTTACAATTGTAAATGAAGCTGTTTGTTTAACAAATTGTAAGCCGCTCTGATAGTCTTGGCTGAAGAGCGGGGTATAAATAAAAAACATTATTATTATTATTATTATTATTATTATTATTCCAATTTCCAATGTCTGATAAGGTCCTAAATATGTCACAAAATTACAATTCCCAGAATTCCATAGCATTGAGCCAGGGCAGTGAAAGTGGTGTCAAACGTGATTATTTCTGCAGTGGAGACACAGCCTTAATGCAGCACATATGTATCTTGTAGAATTCAGTCCCTCAAGATTATGAAGACAAGAACTCCAAATCTTGGAGATGGGAAAACAGGCTTCCTAAGAGTCAGTAGGAAGCAACCAGGAATTGGATCCTTTCACCCTGAGTAACTATTCCAGAACTGATTCCTGCATAAGTTGATCCAGGTTTTGGGGGTTGATTTTTTTGGGTGGATCAAAATAGTTCTTACTTATACACAATTATATAATGGCATAATCCAAAGACTTCATGAGAGTTAGATTTATGAAGAGAACACAGATTCTCATTATTATGCCGTCTCCTTTTCTTTGCTCACCAGTGAGTCAATAGGACATGGGAAGAAGATAATATTTTCGGTTAACAATTAAGTGCAAAAACAACAACAATTAAGTGAAAAAACAATCTAAATGAAGAACAAAATAGCCTAATGTAAAATACAGAAAGTAGAATTGTAGTTATAGTGCAAAGAGTGGAAGACTGACTTGAGCACAAAGCATTACTGAGCTCAGAACAGCTCCATGTTCCTCATGATTCCATAACTTCCATAACTCTCAGTCACTGGCATTCTGTTATAAATGTCATGTATAAATGTCATGCTGCACATGGGAGCAAATTATTCACCATAATACAACAAATGTCTTCTGCTGATGCTGGCAGAAACAGACTTGCAAATACAGCAATATTGCACATTGTGTTTATGCACTCTTTGTTGGAAATTGCAGTTACACATGGCACATTGTGGTAGAACATTGTACGCTATGCATTCTGTTTACAGATTGTGATTCGCACAATGACTCCCAGTCATTAACATGTGTTGTGCAATGTTATTCAACATGGGGTTTGCATAGTTCTGGTAAAGAATATATCCACATGCAGATATTTATGTTATGCTGAAGGGATGTTGGATTGGAGCAATTCCCTACAATAAATTGTTCTGAACATATGAACATCTTAATAGAGTCTCTCCATGATACTTATCGACTCTCAGAAGCTCCAGTGCAGAAATCATAGCTTTAGTAGTGAAATCTCCAAACCAGATTGTGGCTAAGGGCTTCTAGTTGGTAAATAAAAACTCATGAATTATTTTAATTAGTACAATTTTTTATTTCACTTTGGATCCTTTAATCTTATATTCTGTATTGATAACCTTTCTTTTTCTGGTTTTGTTGTCATGCTACAGAATTATAATGAAGAAAGCCATGAAAATTTTCCACATCAATAATCATTCAGTCCTTTAAATCCTTTAAAATAATTGTATTTTATGTCAAGAGTAAGTCATAACATTATACATATATATTAATTATACTTTCTGTGACAAAAATACTTCTTTCATTGACATGAAACTTACTATGAATCAGTTTCATTAGGTGAACATGAAATCTAGAACTGCGTGAGGGATACATTTCTATTCATTCTTTTTGCATGGTTAAAAATATATTTTTGAAGGGATACCCATGTTAATCTGTTTAAGCAAAATCAATGGAAGAGCCCTGTGCCACATTAAAAACTAACATTATTTTTGTTGCTACATATCATTACAAACTGACAACATGAAAAATCGTACTATAACTAATATGTTAGTCTTGAAGTTGCTTCAGAATTCTTTGTAGTACATATTATGAGCATTTTTGTTTTGATAGTAATTATATAATCATTGAAAGAGGTAAATTTTTGTTAAGAAAGTTAATTTGTGGCTTGGTATGGAGTGCATGGCAGAGTTTGCTGAAAAAAGCTTTTGTATTTTTAAATACTTTTTAAAATATATGTAAAAATGTTAGTAATATTTTATTAATGCATTACTTAGTAATAAGCAACAACTTTATTACAAAAAGCTATCACATTAGAGGTGCTTTGGGGGAGGGGATATTTCCAAGCTCTGGATAGACAGATGGCTAGTGAGTCTTTTCTAAAAGTGATTAAAAGCAAAGAAACATTTTGGTCTTAAATTAAAGAAGGGAATCCTACTCCCTTCCCCTCAAAATGTTCTTAGAAATTCTATCCTTGAAAGGTGAAATCCTAGTCCCACATTTGAGGAGCAAAAGGTTCTGCAAAAATGGAAGGGGGGATGTGGGCATTCCAATATAATGTCTGCATAGGATTGTTCTTAATACATTTAAATATCATCGCATACTTTTAGATTATCTCACTCGTAGTTTATGCATCATAGACCGTCATATACATTCTACTTTCTGTCTTTTCACAAGATTGCAGTGAGAGCCCCTGCCCACTCCATTCCCCAATGCCTCTTCTGCATCAGCTACTGGCCACATCAATTTATGCCAAGGATCTTATAGCACCTTTCATCAGCTTTCACAGACTTGAGTCTACAGTTGAGCATTATATCTTGAGCAATTTCTATTGCATTTACCAGTCAGTTGATAGATGGCTGGGATAAAGGCCGATCCACCCAGTGTGGCACAGAAATACACTTTGATTCCACCCTATACTGTACGTCTAACTTTGCAGTAAGCAGCACAGACTTTCTGTCTTCATGGCGGTTCTCATTAGTTTATTTCTACAGTGAAAGAAAGTCCTGAACCCCATTACCATATATATAATATTTGCATCTGTATTGTGTGTAAATTGGCCCTTAGATGCACTGGGAATTGCTGAAGACTGCGTCCAAGATTAATGTTTAGGATTTGGGCTTGATGTGCGAACATCACTTTGCTCCACTGCAGTGCTGTGAAACAATGCTTAGTGGAGCAGCATAATCAGATTAACTCTAGGGCATGGTCCCAGTCTTTGTTTTTATTAATTTCTTGATATTTGGACTCATGTCAAACTACATGTGAGTCCACCACTAAGCACCCTAATAATCAGCTAAAGGAACCCACATTCAATTAGACCTAACATTTTCAAAGGCTTTTCAGGAAGTGTGATAGACCATGATACAGCTAAAATATTAGAACCATGATTTTCATTAAATCAAAGCCTTGTTTGCCAAACTGGGGTTTCTTAATGTCTTACTCTGATTCTCTTCATTGTGTTTAAAAAAAAACAACACATCTCAAATGTTTAATGTATTTTTCAGAATTTTACACACAGACATAAATTTATGAAGTCATGCTCGGTGAACCAATTGGATTGTTTTATTATCTCTGGTAATACACAGATATTCACAAATGTTCAGAATTCACCATCACTCCAAGGTCTTGTCTTGTGATATTTGGTCAGGATTCACAGATTCATCTGTTCTACTAACATGGAAAGCTGCAGTTGGCTTCCCTGACAAGATGACACCTTGCCTTCTCAATTGGAGTGTAGCTGGGAGCCCTCCATTTGTCAGTGTTTGGGATACCAGCAGTTAGGAGTTTATGCAACCTCACCCCTAAAACAGTGGTTCCCAGTCTTTGATCCTCCATTTGTTTTAGACTTCAGCTCCCGGAAGTGCCAACCAACCTGGCCAACAGTCAGGAATTATGGGAGCTGACATCCTAAACATCAGGAGGACCAAAAGTTGAGAATCACTGAAGACATGCATCCAGGGCTGGGAATCATATGACACTCCAGATGTTGTTGGCTTGCAGCCATTAGTAGTCCTATCCACTAAGTTTGGTGGTGATGAATGCTGGGATCTACAGTCCAGCAACTGCAGAAGGGCTGCAGAATTCCCACCTCGCAAGAGAGACATACTTTTTAAAAAGGGAGAGGGAGAGATTATATTTAACTCAGACAACTGAATATGTTCTTAATTCTCCATGGCACCACTCAACCACTTGTGGTATCATCATATACACCTGCTACTATAATGCATTCTGTTACAGTTCTTTGCTCTATTTACATATTTCATCAACAGTTATTCTTCCTCCCGCTCCCCGCCCATGGTTTCTAATTAGCCAGTGAAAAAATTATTCATTTAAATGGAGCCAGGATATTATGCAAAAGGATGTTATTTTTGCCTCTGGGTACTAAGCAACATGTAATCCAGAAGAGAATGGAAGAGCTTAGCACATAAACCTCTAGTTGACCACAATGAGATGTTTTGTGGTTTATGCCATTTCCGTAATTCGTTTACAGCACTACATAAGCAGATCTCAGATACTGGATATTGCAAACATCAACCAAATTCATGTGAATGTAGAAATGGATACATTTTATACATTTTTGGAAATGCATATGATTCTTTCACATGTGCGCTTTGTTTTGTAGTCCATGCCTCTTATCATTCTTCTTGCTGTTCTTTGAATTTTCTTAAACTTGACTGTATCCTTCCTAATATGAGGTGTCTATATTTCAGATGAGGCCTGGCGAGTGCATAATATAGTGGGGCTATTACTTCCCTGGTCTGAGTAACTAAGGTTCTATTAATGCACACTAAAATATTATTTGCTACAGCACCATATTGCTGGGCCATGTTCAACTCATAATCAACAATAATCCACAAGTTCCTTTCACATGTACTGAAGCTAAGACAGGTGTCCCCACCATATTATAAGTGCGCATTAATAGAACCTTAGTTTCCAAGACCAGGGAAGTACTTTGTAGGCCCTATAGGTTCCAGTAGATTCAGCATTTTGGGTAGCTCCTTTAAAATTCATACTAAAACCCAGAGCAGAGTACCTCTCTGACCTGCTTTGGAGTCCCTGTCTGCAACAGGGTCATGGATATGAGCCTCTCCCTCTTCATTCTCATGCAGTGCCATCTGAATAAGTGAACCAGGACTATCCATCCATCAGAAAGGAGTGCCACAAGATGTGTCAGGGGGTGGAGCATCATCCTGACACATTGCTGGCTATTGTGTGAACAGAGTCATGCCATATCCACACTCCACTGGGCAGGCCACATGCCAACCCTTCTATGACTGTAACACAAAGGAATTCCCACTTCTTTCTTTCAGTTACTCTCAAAGATGCTACAAAATCTCTCTACAATGATAATTGGTTATTTGTTCCCCTTTCATGATATCATTGGCAATTGGTTCTCTTATCCTTATAGCAGGAGTTGCCCTGTTGAAGAGCAATGTATGAGATTTAGTGTTTTTGAACTTTATCTGGTTCTCTGAGGGCTTACTCACACAAGCATCACCATCTCATAAAATGTTTATTGTTTTATGGTTTACAGGTGAATGTCAGACTTGAAATGTCCATGACTGCTCCCAGGCTATGGAATGGCCTGCCACATGAGATCTGTCTCATTTCCACTCTAGATAGCCTTTAAAAAAGCAGTAAAGATGGATCTTTTCCGGCAGGCTTTCCTGGAATAACTTCCCGGCTCAAGAGAGAGGATACCACCATCACCACCACCACCCCGAAATGCCCCTGCCGCTGCTGCCCATTTCTGATTTTATTGTTGTTATGTTGTTTTAACTGCAATTTTAACTTCTGACTAATTTAATCTAGTTTTAAGGGTTGGGAAGGATGAGAATGTACTGATACTCTGTTTTTATATTGTTGCTTGTTTTAAATACTGTTGTACACCATCCCGGTTGCTATGCAGAAGGGTGGGTTAGAAATAAAAAAAATTATTATTATTATTATTATTATTATTATTATTATTATTATTTTACTTGAATGACATGAGGAAAGCCCTGATTCTGAGTCAATCCAGTCATTGCTTATTTGTGCAGGCCCTGAGAAGTGAATGTGTGTGCGTAAAACCACCCGGTGACTGTAGATATTTTGTGATGGTGAATCTCCAGAATATGTTTGGAAATGTATTAGTTGCATTGAGACATCACTTTAAGTCACAGTTGTTATGATGAGCAAGAGCCTAACCTCCCCCAGACTCATGCTTTTCTCTCACCTCCCCTGGCACCACCACCATAAAGAGTTTGGAAGCATTCATTTCTATTTTTGATTAACTAAAGTTTATTGTGTCACCAAGCCTGACAAACTGTGGTTTTATCTTATCTATGGTTGGTCTGAAACAAGCCATGTTTGAGCCATAACTTATAAAGCTGGCTTGTTTTCACTAACTGTAAGGAAGATTGGGAACAGTTTAAGTGAACACTGGAGAACCATTGCAAGCAAGGTGTTGCTGGATCTCAGCTACCATAATCCATAATCATTGGCTAAGCTGCCTGGAGCTTCTGGAAGCTGAAGTCCAAAATATCTGGAGAGACAAAGATCCCCATCCTTTGTTTAAAGTTTGCACAGAGACCTAGAGATAGTGGTATTCAGTATTAGCACGGTATTCAGTGATAGAGGTTGTCTCATGTGATTATATCTAAATCCCAATTCATATCTGTGTTTAGCAGATTCTCTATACAACCATAAAATCAAGATATGATTATGTGAGGATTAACTGTTCTAGAGTTTTAGCTACCAGTCCTAAAAATAACACTCCGTATTTGCACCAAGTGTTCACTTGACTTTCAGTCTATGGCTTCACGGGATGAGCTGCTTTGTGGACTGCACAGGTAGTGTTCACCACAGCTGTAAAAGAAAGATATGCTCAGTGAGTGATTCTCTCAAGAGTTCATGTATTTCAGAGACAGATAATTTAGGGAAATTAAATGTTCAGATTAGAGGGGGGGGGGGAATAAGAGAAAATTCCAGTTCCTTACCCACATTCACAGGAACTCCTGAAGAGATTCTGTTTGAGAACATGTCAGGGAAATGAGGAAGAGAGAAAAGAAGAAGGGGGAAAAAAGGTTAAACAGAGAGGTTATGAGTTTTATAACATTATTTCTTTTATATCCTCAAACCACTGGCGTTCAGAAACACTGTCCTTGAGATATAAATCTTCACTTATTATCAATGCAAAACAAAACACAAAAGGTTTTTTTCCCCTTGCTGCTTGAGACATTATGAGAGCTTTTGCATATTTTCAGCAATTTTTCACATTTCAGGCTTTCAAAAACCTTTTGCACAGGAAAGATTATAATTTTTGTAAAATATATTCTCTCTGCATTTTTGTTTGTTTGTTCAAAACTCATCCTCATGCTCCAGAGGAAAAAACACTCAATATGAGGAGAGGGCCTTTTTTGACAGCTTGTGTTGATGTGCTGAAATACATCAAGGATGAGAAAGTGTATGAATGTTTTTTACATCCCTAGACTACAGTCATTATATTTATTTGTCCCTTCTAAGTAATTTTAAAGTGCAATCTCTCACCCTCAATGAACAGAATGAATTTCAACACATTTGAAGAAAATCACAATAGAACAGATAATCACAGCACAAGTACAAAAATCAACAGTGTTTGGAACATGCCACATTTCCAGAAGATACCTCACTGGTTTCTAAAATTTTGGATAGAATCCGAATCACTGATGGTCCCAAAGTCTGGTTAGTAATATCTGATATACTATGGAACTGATAATAACATTTCTTCTAATAATTGAAGATTAATCACTGTAAACACTAAATTAACAATGTTCCTGTTAAAATGGCTATCTGAACTACATAAAAAGGTTACTCTCAAATATGCTAGAGAGTAGCATGTGAGAAGGAAATTACATCTCTCTAGGCTAGAAATTCAGCAAACAAGAAATTGAATCCTTCCTCTTTTGAGATGTTGTATGCTACCCTCACCTCTGCTCCTCTCCCTCCAGCAGTGTCTTGTATGTTGCAATCTCAATATCAAGGGCCAATTTGGTGTTCATGAGATCCTGATAATCCCGCACAAGGGCAACCAATCTGTCCTTGAATTTCTGCACGCTGTTCTGAAGCTCCTTGTGCTTAGCTTCAGCATCTTGCAGAGCATGTTCTCCAAGATCTTTAGTGTCCTTGATGGCAGCTTGCAGAGAAGCAACCTGCAAAACAGGGGGAGAAGACTTCCAAAAGTCATGTTAGATACCCTAGTTAATGTTAGATTTGATACTTTCTCACTCCAGCAGTGAGTCTGGGGAAATCAAAGGATTCCTTGGAACTTTATCATATGTTCTGAGAGCTTAGAACAGTAACTTGAGTTTGATCCCTCACTGAGGACAAGCTTTTCTGAAAGGTAGCTTTTGTCCCCACAACTGGATTCTCTGCTGTATGCTAAATGTATTAGGGCAAACCCTCAGTTCATGCAAAGGCACATATTTTCAAAAGGGCAAAATAATCTCCATAAATGTCTTCCACTCCCACAATACCCCATTTTAGCTCAATACCAATAAAATTAGTGATCAGCATTTCCCGCTATAAGTCCACCTAAACTATTTTAGAAGAACCTTTAAGCACAGTATAGACATGAGGATCTGTCTGTGGTATTGTTGAAGAACCTGTTGAATCTTCCTGTTCTCTTCCTCTTCAGGTTATATGACTTGCATTTTGTACATCCACTAGAATGAATGTTCAACTTGGGGAACCATATCACTGCCTTCTTTGGATAGCCTTCTCCTGCCCTCTGGAATGCCCTTCCATGAGAAGCAAAGCTGGCCTCCTCCTTGCTTGCCTTTCATCGGCAAGCAAAAACAGCTTTATTCAGGCAGGCTTTTAATGTATAATCATGGGGTGGCTTAGGTGTTCATTATATAGGGTGGGTATTGCTTTTAGATGATTTTTAAACTGTTTTATTGTAGTATGTTTTTAAAATTTTTATTTGTGAGCCACCTTGGGTCCTTTTCAGGGAGAAAGGTGGGATAGAAATCAAATCAAATCAAATCAATAAATAACATTGCTATTTCACCCCTAGTCAGCACACCACCACCAGCAGCAGAAGAAGCAGATCTAGAAGAAGCAGTCCTGACTCACACCTGCAAACACAAGAACTTCCCTACCTTCTTCTTCTCATTTCCTACTTGGTATCTCATTATCTGGACAAAACGATTCAGCTCAGCAATTACACTGTTGTTTTTTCTCAGGTTCTCATGGAACTGACAGCATTTGCTCTGGAGATTCTCCATCTAATATCCAGACAAAAGACAGAAGAAGAAAAAGTAATTTAACATGGTACTGAAATGTGAGAAGAGGGAAAAGGGTGAGTGGGAACAGAAGGCAGAAAAGCTTGGGTTTTTTTTTTCCAGGTGGGAGGGACTACAACTTCCAGAATCCTGTAGCCAGCATGGCCACTTGCTGGAATAGTCAGTCTTTTCCTAGGTCTATAAAGAAATTTGGCAAAATCTCCTTATCCAAGGGTTCTCCTCACCACCTCAGTGCATCAATCATACCAAAGCTTCTGTGAATAAGCAGTTTCTAGAAGGAATAGAATTTATGACTTTTGAAATGAAACTGTTAAAACAATATATATATATATATATATGCACAAAAGTTGTTGGAAAGTTGATTAAACTGAAGATTATTAACAGAAAGAAGCTGTTCAAAAAGACATAGCAGTGAAGAAAACACTTTTATTACCCTGGATTCACCCAATCTCTTTTGAGCATAGAAGCTAAGCAAGGTTGGACCTGGCTAGTGTTTGGATGAAAGAGCATAAAAGGATACCAGGGACCTTCAGGCAGGGCTGGGAAAGACTCTTTCCTCTAATGTAGAAGATGCACTGCCAGGCAGAATTGATAACACTGGGTTAGTTAATCCAATGGTCTGTCTCTAAATAAGATTACTTCCCGTGTTTCTACAACACAAATCATGATTATCCTCAAGTTCTCTGTTTTTACTACATAACCAAAATCACTAACATGGCTGGTAACAGTATGGCTGCTGGGGCCACTTCTCCCCTACAGTAAGTCCTAGTTGACCATAACCCTCCCAACAGAACATCAAAATACTTCAAATTTTGGCTGTATTTTTCCAGAACAGTGATTGAAAGTGACACTGGATCACTTCTGTTTGCCACTTGAGGAAAGATAAGGGGGGGGGGGACTTATTGGGGCAGTTCTTTGGGGTTGGGTTTGCATTTTTGGGTGTTTCTGCAAATTTTCTCATATTTGGGGAGCTTTTTGAAAATTGCCCCCAAAGTACCTGCTTTAGGAAATTCTCTCTCTCTCTCTCCATGTGAAGGAGGCACTAAGGACACATGTGGCCTGAAGCCAAACTGAAAATTATCTTGGGTTGAACTTTTTCAGAGGTTGCCAGTGCCAACCAGTGATAGGTACAACAACCATCACTTGGTGGGTGATATACAAGATTTATGCAGGAGATCTCTGGGTGGTTGACTGTAACACTTCATCAAAGGCGTTAAACATCAAATTATTTCATGGTCCCTGCATATAGTCATACAAAGCAAACAAACATCAACACTTCTTCTCCTTTTCTCCTTTTTATGGATGAAAATAAAGTCCTACAACACAAAGAACTTGTTTCCTATTGGCTGTTGCTAGGCTCGATATAGCTAAGAACTGGAAAACTGGAAAGCCAAGCATTGCAGGATGGTGAACTAGCCTTTGGGACCTGTGGTTAATGGAGAAGAATGCAGACAGTAATAACAGAGTGAGATGCTTAGACTCTGGATTGACTTTCCACATGATTTGGCATCCACTTATTGAAAACATCCAGCAGGACTTGATTTCTAGACCCCTCTAATCTCATCTAAATTTTTATGGAAATATGACTTCCAGGATCCCTGAACACATCTTTTGTCCAGGGCATTACTTTGGGTTATGGTGTAATTTCTGCTTTTTCAAGAAAATAACCACATCTAAGGGTTTATTATCTCTGACATTGTTTTTATTTATTGTTGTTATAGTATTTTGTTTGCTGTCATGTTTTGTTTTAAAAACTGTTTCATGATAGCAGCAATACGATTATTCTTTTCCACCCTATATCAAACTGTTGAAATGAAGAAAGCTTAAGGGAAACATGAATGTATTTTTCTTTGGAACAACTGGACTTAATTTTTTTTAGTTTCCTGGGCTTAGAATTTTTGGTTCTTGATGCTAGATCCTGGAATTCTAGTACAAAATAAAGCAGGGCAATAACACCTTCTGTTTTTTGTTTTGTTTTGGTTTTTTGGGTTTTTTTAAACATACATGGTGGGAAATATGAGGAAAATCCAGGCCACAATAGAGTTGTAGTTGGTATTTCATGACATTTTAAAGATTCTTCCTTAAACTACCCTGGGGATTTGGGGAGCTGTAATCCAACCCATCCGGAATGCACCATGATGTGATGTGGAAGGGTATGTTAGGGCCTAGTTTGTTAAATTTTATTGGTTAGCTAACTAAATATCCAAAAGGCGCCAGATCCTATCTGATCTTGGAAGCTAAGCAGCCCTGGTTTGTACTTGGATGGGAGATCACCAGTGAAGACCAGGTATTGTAGGCTACATTTCAGAAGAAGGAACTGGCAAAACAACCTCTGAGTATTCCTCCTCTAAGAAAACCCTATCCAATTCATGGGGTCACCATAAGTCAACAGGTGACTTGAAGCTATGTAGACACAGACACATCTCATGACTGGGACTTTGCAGCAGCAGAACCGTAGATTTCTTAATTGCCACAACCTATTCCATGTCCCCTTCTCATACCTGGCTCCAGTAAAAGAGATTAGCTTCTCCCTTGCTTCTTTGAACAATGCTCTGATACCAGTTTTCAATATCCTGGATGAGGTTATCCATATCCAGGCATCTGCTATTATCCATGTTGACCACCACAGCTGTATTGTTGACACCAGTTTCCAACATAGCTCGTTCCTGCAGGTGACAAAGAATCTGGGTGATATCTTAACTCTAAGCAAGAGAAAGAAGATCAACAGCCTATCTTGATATAGAGAACAACATGATTCACACATTTTATATTGTGAGAAATACCACCATGCTTTGCAACCTTAATAAATAGAAAGCTTTGTAAATGTTCTGAAAGGGAGAGCTAGTTCACTCTAGATCCTTTAATCCTGTATGCTGGCTCAAAGGATGTTTGACTGGCTGAGATATATATTTAGTACAAGAACTTGGGAAATGTATTTTTGGAGTACATCTCCCAGACCCACCCTTCCCAACCAGGTTGGCCAGGTTCTAGGGACTGTAGCAAGAAAAGTAACTTTTCCAAGCTGTAAAAATTATAGCAAACACAAATGCATACTTAACAGATCCCTGCTGCCAGAAACAGCTAATTAACTTCACTTTCTTCTTTGAGTAATAGCTACTTTAACCATGATAGAGGAGGGACAAGGAACTTGCTACTTCCCTTCACTGTACATCACTTGATTTTTTTCTCAATCCAATTGTGGTTGCGGGCAGTGAGAGTATCCAAGCCATCCCTGCCTTACACTAGTTCAACTTTCATTCCAGTCCAGATTTTCAAGGAAAATCTAGAGAACTCGGATGTTGCTGGGCAGCTGTTTACACATGACTTCCATTGTGTCATTCAGTGATGCATGTCTCCTCCTTTAAGGTCACAAAAAGTGCCCAGCTATGTGATCAGTACCAAGCAATAACAATAGCAAGAACATTTCTATACCTCTTATCAGTGAACTAGCACTTCCTAAGCAGTTTACAGTGCGTAAGCCAATTGGCCCCAAGAAGCTGGGTATTCATTTTATCAACCTACGGAAGGATGGAAGGCTGAGTGGACCTCCTCTAGGATCAAACTTACAACTTTGTGGCTGAAGTACCCGCATTTTACCACTGTGCCACCAGGGATCAATGTTGATGCTTTGTTTTCGATCGTAGAGAAGGCAAGGTGTGCCAGTCAGGCAGCACAGCAGGATGCATGTGTAGACAATAGTCTGGCATTGCTCTGGAGTGTAGTGGTAACAGGGGAAATTCAGGACAATTTCAGGGCCAGAATACGTCAAGAGAAGCCCAGAACATTCTGGCCAGTCTCTAGACACACTCATGGAAGCCACCAGCCACCATTGCTGCACAAAGATGCCAGGGAGAACTGAAGAGGGCAAGGAAGTGAAAGAAGTGTAGCCATCTTGTAGTACTATGACATGAATACAAATACAGACCTTGAATTACTTAGAACAAAATGCTGATGGATTCAATTAAACTGCTATGTGGCCATGGGAATATCATTATCTAAGGAAGAGAGTAGCAGATGGCTGCAAATTAAGGAGACAGACCTTCTCAAAGAAGTTTGTCAAGAAAGCAATGTTTTCTTCCAGCACTTCTCTCTTCTGTTCCAGTTCCTTCTGCTGTTTAAATACCCCATCAACTTCCTAAGGGACAAAAATGGAATGAAATATGTATGTAATTTCAAAGGCAGAGTGTGGAGAGGGTGAATCCAACAACAAATTACCTTTTAAAAAAGTTTTTAAAATCTCCATACAGAACATTATTCTGATTTCCAGAAGAGTATGCAATACCCTTACTTTCTTCCAGGGTATCCCTCATTTCCAGATGCTAAGGCTTGTTAGATAGTAGTCCTGTTTTCTTGAAAGGATTCTTGTCCACATGTAGCATGCATTAGAACTCTGTCCCAGTTGGTTGCAATGAAGATATTGTGAACAAGCAACAATGGGATTTGTATATGAAAGTTGTGTGTGTGTCCTTTCATTTTTACACTTCTAATTTGTATTCTGCATTGTAGCACCTTGAGACTAACAGAGACTGCATCCAGACTGATTTAAAAGATCAGAAAGTCCCAGATTTTGTTCCTGTTCCTTCTGATATTATCTGGAAGATCCCTACACATTTTGTTTAATTCCAGACAATTTTCTATTAGCTCTCAGTATGAGTAGAGACATTTTATATCATCTCTCCAGATCAGTTTCTTTTAACATGGTATAAAATCGGAAAGAACAGGAACAAAATCTGGGATTTTTCAATCAGTCTGGATGCTCCCTGAGAGAAAGTAATTTGTATAGCAAACTTTTGTAAACTGAGTCTACCTTATCAGATGCAGCAGGCTGAGTCCACAAAAGCTTATGTTATTAACTTTATTCTTTTTTCTTCATCTATGCTGCAGAATTAATGTAGTTTGACACCGCTTAAACTACCATGGCTCAATGCTATGGGATTACAGGATTTGTAACTTTGTGAAATATTCAGTAGTTTTGTAATATACCTCCTCTGTCAGAAAGCTCTTGTGCCACAACAAACTACAGATCCCAGGATTCCATAGGTTAGAGCAACGGCAGTTAAAGTGATGTCAATTTGCATTATTTCTGCAGTGAGGCAGCAGCCTAAGAAAGGTGCTACAGATCCATTTCTGTCCTGAAGCAGATTAGCATGTCTCTGAATACTTATAAACTGTACCTGTCAAGCTTTGTATTCCTCCAGTTTAGCTAACCTACATTTTTTTTATTGTTGTGTAAGGATCACTCACCTGCTTTAGCAAGATAAACTCATTTTCTGCATTT
Organism: Urosaurus nigricauda; assembly: GCA_034509955.1. Taxonomy (NCBI): domain Eukaryota; kingdom Metazoa; phylum Chordata; class Lepidosauria; order Squamata; family Phrynosomatidae; genus Urosaurus; species Urosaurus nigricauda. Next base: position 164,476,561 of record JAOEGL010000002.1, read on the forward strand.
GTTCGTCTCTTGACTTCTTCTTCATACCTTGAAGAGAGAGAATGTGTGTGAGAGAGATTATGAAAGGAGCAGAAGAAAGAGAGTTGGCCATGACATAGATCATGTATGGACTGTACACTGAATTAAAAAGGTGCTTTCATTTAAAATGCTTTCTCTGAAGATCAGAAGGAGGAAATTCTGAATTTTATAAATTCTTTTAGAGCTGATTGAACAGGTGGCAAACCCTAATTCGGTAGAACAAATATGATTTGAATTCAAAGGGTTTCAAAACCAGGGTTTTGACAGTTAAATACTGAAGGTGATGGCAATGATGGATAAATCTCAGTTTTTCCCACTGAAGATGTATTCTCCAAGAAATACATCTTTGGGTCTTCCCATCCCCAAATATGAGGAAATCAAGAAATTAAGATAAATTATAAAAAATGAATTGAAACAAACTTCTGAGCCATTCCTACAGCAGTGCTGCAAAAAGCATGAAATATCTTCATGGTGTTTGGCAGCAATGGAATTGGACTGTTATAAGGCCCATGTAATTCCCTTGTTGAAACAGTTTCACTGGCTACCCATTCATTTCCAGGCACAAATCTAAGTGCTGGTTGTGTCCTAAAAAGCCCTATACAGCATAGGTCCAGACTATCCAAAAGACCATATCTCCCCATACCTGTCACACTCCTAAGATCTATGGGGGAAGGCTTTCTCTGAGTCCCATCACCATCATAGGCTTGCTTGGTGAGGACACAAGGGAGGGCCTTCTTAGTGGTTGCTCCCACCCTCTGGAACTTCCTTCCATAGCAGGTTGGGCTGGCCCTCTCCCTGCTTTCTTTTTGTCAGCATCCAAAGGCATTTTTTATTTAAGCAGGCTTTTAATACATAATCACCCAGTTCATATCCAAAGTTTCTTTTTGGAGGGTGTGCTTTGTTTATTTATTTTTTATACTGTTTTAATATAATTTTATACTGCTTTAAACACAATTATTTTAATTGTGTCAGGTTTTAACTGATTTCCTCTGTAAGCTGCCTTGGGTCCCACTCCAAGTGGTGTATAAAATAAATAAATATAAATACATAAACAAACTGGGCTTGAAAGAGAAAAGGCAAAGAGTGACATCCTGTTATGTTTCGTGTCTCTAGATGTTACTTTTGAGAAAGAAGTAAGGGATGCAGAGTTGTTGGTTCCAGGCATACCATTTCCTAGCCTCCATTCTGGAAATGGAACCAATTTAAATGCCAGCACCAGTTTAACTTCAACAATTGACTGCATTACCCAGTAGGTTCCTTACATGCCCTGGCTTTCCTCAATCAGATTCTTCATGGTCTTGTGTTGCTGTTGTAGTTGGTTCTTCTCATGGAATAAATAATCAAGTTTTCTTCTCAGGCCTGTGATATAATTTTCACATAGTGGGGAAAGATCTTTCTTAATGGTAGAACTTCTGTAGGATTTCAGCAGCTCCCACTTGGTGGCCAGGAACTGGTTCCTTTCTTCTAAATATCTGACCTGAAATTCAGAAGGAATGAAATAACTGGGTTATGCTGCTAAGAGGTTGAGACTTTTCAAAATGAATACATACATATCTGGTACTGCCCATGGCTTCTAAGACACTCCTAAGCTAGGACTGGGGAATCTTTGGCCCACAGGAGGATTGACTTACAAGTCCCATCAGACCCACCTGGAATGGCCAATGGAAAAGGATTGTGGGAGCTGTCGGACAAAAGAAATATTCATCAGTTGGAACCAGGTGCAAAAGAAAGGCTCCAGAAGGTGGACTTAATCATTATTGTTATATGTCTTCAAGTCATTTTTAATTTATGATGGTCCTAAGGTGAAAATATCAAGGTGTTTTCTGGGCAAGATTTGTTCAGCGGGAGTTTGCCTTTACCGTCCTCTGAGGCTGAGATAGTGTGATGTACCCAATATGCTTCTATACTCAAATGAGAATTCAAACCTTGGTCTCCAGAGTGTAGTCCAGCACTCAAATAATTGCACTGAATCAACTGCTGACTTTATGGACATACTATCAATTTAATGGATCTACTCTTCTTGGGGCTAACAACTGGATTTAGGCATAAGTGCCCCTGTAAACTGCTAAGCCCAGCAATTTGTTTTTAGTACCAGAACCAGAGTTTGCAAACAAATGCTTGCATACACAATATACACAATTTTATACCTCTGGATCCAAACTTACTTGATTTCAGCTGCCCCATTTGAAAGGGATAATTAGCTTTTGACTCACACCATTGCCAAATGATTGTGCATTAGATGTCCTTGTTTCTACTGAAATCACCTGGAGATCTATTAGTAGATGTTAACAATTCATTCTGTGTCTAAGGCATGTATAGACACATGAGTATAAATGACCAAACCAAGATCACTCTTCCAGAGCTTGGAAAAGTTACTTTTTGGATGACAAATGCCAGACTCCATTCTGAACCTGGATCTGCTTATTGTGTCCATCTTTGCACATGCTCCCTGCCTTCTATTCCTTAATTCCTTCCACTGGAACATGGCTGAAATCACTGGCTAGGCCTTGATACTTGTGCATTCTATAAAATTCCTGTTTCAGTAACTATGTCTTGATGTGGGTTACTGGGATTAAGATGTCTCAATTGCCAACTTTAATAGTTCTATTACAGGCTTGTACACTCAGAAGTTTTATGCATTCATACCTCTGCTTTGAGAACAGACATGGTAACCATTTAGGAAGCCTTGCTTACCTAAATATCACCTCCATCTCTATGGAGGAAACCTAACATACAGGGAATCCATTAGGTGGTTGCAGTGGGAAAAATTATGGAAGAAATTATTCAGCATCACAAAATTTAAAAGATAATGTTTTTAAAATGTTTTATCACTGGTATATGATCCCAGAAAAAAAAATTCTAGGATACATAAAAAACTGATAGTAGGTGCTGGAAATGTGAGGAAATACCAGGGGGGTTCATGGCTGAGCAAGGAACTGAACCCTGGTCTCCAGAGTCATAGGAGATTAGCACACTGGCTTTCATTCCTGCTCTAGGCACGAAATGTAAACTCACAAGGATGGATTTATTGCACAGCTCCGTCTCCAGGCAGTATTCATCCTGAACCTGACCCCAGCTTCTCCCAGACCTTTTAAAGAATGGGATGTTCCTGTGCTTTAAAAGGTCTGGGAGAAGCCCAGGTTGGGTATAAGATGAGTACTGCCGGAGACGGAGCTGTGCAATACAATCTGTCCCTGTGAGTTTACACCCCGCGCCAAGCACAGGAATGAAAGCTGGTATGCTAATCTCTATAGTCCAGCACTCAAACCACTATGCCATGCTGATTCTATTTTTATTATTACTTATTTATTATACAGTAATTATTCATTATTACTGTTATATAAATTTATAAATTTTGTCTCTGCTTACCATTCACCTATAATAACATAAAAAAGAAACAAAAACACATTAAAAATCCCCCCAAACCTGTCCTTCCATTCAATAAAATTTGAGTAACATGAACGTTAAAATTAAATTAAAGACTTATTAAATATAAAACCCTGATAAAACAAATAAATTGAGAAGGTGCTACAAGTTGTAGAATTTGTTGCTATAGTTCCTGGATGTGTGTGTGTGTGTGTATTAAAATCCAAACAATATTTCTTTTGTCTTCGAGCATTTTGCGACAATTCATGGCATGAGTGGAAATATTTTATTCCCACCCTAAAATGGATTTTTTTTAAAATTACAAAACATAGTCTGCTTCCACAGTGCAGAAATAATCCAGTTGGATTGAACTGTCATGGCTCAGTGCTAGGGAATCCTGGAATTGTAGTTTGTTACGGCACCAGAGCACTCTGACAGAGGAGGATAAATGTTTCACAAAACTGCAATTCCCAACATTCTACAGCATTGAGCCATGGCACTTAAAGCAGATTACTTCTACAGTGCAGATGCACAAAACTAATAGCATCATCCTCCATTCTATCTTTTTTTTAAAATGTTGGTGATGTTAGGGGACATTTTTAGTGAAATAGTACTTTTGAACTACAGTGCAATTTCTTATTTTTTAATTTTTTTTTAATTCAAGGTAAAAATTTCCATTCAAAAATTAGAACCACCTCAGGAAACCACACCCATGTTTGTTTTATTTTTATTTTAAAAACAACAACAACTTTGGAAGAGCCTTAGTGCAAACCCAACAAATTGCCATGCACAGCCCCAAAAAGAAAAGGAATGAGTGGATGCAGAAATGACAAAAACCAGGAAACCTGATCTTTAGATCAGTCTAGAACTGCCAACTAAAAACCCAGCTGATTGAAACAATCCTTATGCCCTAGTAAAATTAAAATTAGGAAAGAGCCAATTTTGTCTCCTTTCAGAGAGGATAAACTTGGTGGCTGAGCCAAAATTTGAACCCAGGCCTCCAAAATTTGAATCTAGTGCTGAATTTCTTTTTATTTTGTAAAAATATTGTGTGGGCACTGGAAAAGCTACTCTTTTGCATTACAACCCTCAGAAACCTAAACCAGTTTACCCACTGGCCATATTGGGCAGGGCATTCTGGGACTTCTCTAGTCCCAGATGGTACTTTTCCAAGGTGAGATATATAAATATCTAACTTTTTCTTTACATGCTATTGGAATTTATCCAGATCACCTTCTTCCCTCCAGAGGTGCTCTTAGGCATGGAAGGGTAAACTTCAAAGCTTTCAAAATCTGCCTCCCTATGATTGCATTTTTGAAAATATGGTTATCCTGAGATAACCATATTTTCTGACACAGAGTGCCAGACCTGGCATGCTATTGTAATATGTAGTTTGGCTCTGTGTTATGAATGGGCCATGACAGATGTAGCCCCAGAGGCATACTGCTTATAACACCATTATCTCCAACTGCTGCCACACCGCGGAAATAAAGCAGTTTGACACTTTTTTAATCTCTGTAATTTGGTGAGGCACCAACCATTTAAAATTTGTAGCTGGGGAGGCAACAAAGCTCTCTGACAGGCTAAATATCTCAGATAAATGCTATGGAAATCCTAGAATTCCATAGCATTGAGTCATAGCAATTAAAGTGTTGTTGAACTGCATTCGTTCTGCAGTGTGGATATACCTTCCATCATCTCCAAATACAAAAGCCAGTGGCTTTTGAATGGAGTCAATACATACAACTGGCATCCACGCGACACATCAGTCAAGTTGAAATTCATATGTACATCAGACTTTGGTCAAAGCCAACAAAATATGACTCAGGCCTTGTCTGAATGGACCAAAAGGCCCTGTTCCTTCACCCCATTCTGGCATTGTTCAATTCAGATGACACACATCCCAAACTCCAGTGGGAACATTTTGGATGATGTCTGGCACATTCTGCACAAGAACCAGGGTATAACAATATTAAAATACATTTGAAAAAGTTACCCACCATCCCAGATCTTCTGGGAAGATTCAGAGCCCTCCATTCTCATGCTGCCATGACTGTCTGCATGGGCATCCTTCTGGGCTGTCCAGTGCATCTGCTACCACCATGGGTCACTAATTCTGAGATTAGAATGAGGTGCCCAGCCATGTGACTTGAGCACCCCATGATGTCCTGGGTGGCCCAGCAGGATATCTGTGCAGACAGCCACCATGTTGCAGAAATGATGGCTGAGATAATGGGGGCAGGACAAGGCAACTGTGGGAATAGAATACTCCTGGTCAGTGAAGATGAGGCCTCAGAATTAGTGTTCAGGGGTGCCACATGATGTGGCAGGACAAAAAATAGCAACAACAATAGGAAATCAAATTTTGAATGCTCAGTCCACCTGAATATTCAAATTCTTTAGTTTTGGATTGACAAGAAACAAAAATACAAAGCATTATCATCTCACCTTGTCAATAAAGCAAGCAAACTGAGTGTTGAGGTGCTTCAATTGTTCCTTCTCCTCTGCTTTGATCTTATGGTCATGTGGATCAACCCCCAGATAGAGAGGTTCTAAAAGCTGTTTGTTGACATAAATCTCACGGATTCCTCCAGTTCTGTACCTACAATTAGAAATCCTTTGCGTCTGACCAAAGTTATGGAAACTTCTGCTGGTGTTACCTCCTCCACACCTGGAAGTGGCCATGTGAGGTTGACATGCAGGTGGCTTACTTGACTTGATCTCACAGCTAACTCCAGTGGAGGAGGCAGAAGTGAAACCTCTCCTTCTGCGAGAACAACAGAAGAATTGTTGGTCCATTGTACCTCAGTTGAAGAACAAAAAGAAATGCAAGAGGAGAGCAGCAGAAAGAGCTTCTTTGATGTAATACCTAGAACTGCTCTTTATATACAGTAAATGAGGCAGGATAACAGCCTGAAATTTGCAGCTATTAGGGTATTACTGGGCTTGGCTTGCCCGGCAGCAAGGCACTGATCTCCCCAGGGTGAAAAAAAAGGAAGTAAATATTGTTAGACAAAAATTGGAAGGCACAAGGAATCTTCTTAATGCACTGTTTGCAAAATTCAGAGGACACTCATTTTGTCAACAGATTGGCCTCCCTTTAGCGAGCATTAGCATGGGACATGTGACAGTTTTCTTGAGGGCAAAGGGATTAAAATGACTTAAAATATTTCCTCCTTCCTAAATTGGTGTGGCATACCTGTTACTCCATTTCAGATGATATTGCACTCAGAAAGATCCCCCTCACTGTTAAATGTGTAACAAGTACCAACTTTACAAGCCTAGTCCACATACTTGCCCCCCTCTCAAAATGCTGCTTCCAAGGTATTTTAAGTTATGGGCATTATAGGGTACCCTAGAGGCTAACAAATTCATTAGACTATAAGGTTTTGTAGACTGTAGCTCACTTCAGCACTTCAGCAGAGTACATACATATATACTGAAACTATACTGGTTATGACCTGGGGTATGGATCATAGACCCATATAGTGAGAAGAGACCACAAGGGCCATCAGTCCAAGCCCCTGCCATGCAGTAACATACAATCAATGGCTGGTTATGAAAAAGTTAAAATGAATGTAGATTTTCAACAATTGTTATATGAGATGTGACTTGTAGAGAGTATGGACTAGATACAAAGCCAAGTTGTGCGAGAAAATGCCTTCATGGATATCAGCACAAGAAGCTTTCTGTAGAAGAGAAACAAGAGGCAAATTAAAATAGCAAAGGTATAAAGACATGTTGGAGACTTGCCAATATATAATGAAAATGAAAGAGGAACTTTGATGGAGGGGTATAGTTTTCAATAGTTCTTTTACCTGCAGTTGTTTGATTTAAGATGGTCAAAAATGGCCTTGAACAAAATAAATCAGAGCTTTAATTGTAATTATGTACAAATGATAAATATGTGATTGGTAAAGCATATAAACTTTATTTAAAATTTAATATGGAAGAAGAACACATGAAAGATTGTATGATAAAATGAGTTAACTGTGGAACTTTTGGATATCATATACAAATAGAACAAAGTGAAAGGATGTGGTCAAAAGACTTGAAATTTGCTTTATGTTATGATCTCAAAGAGAATTTCTATAAAATGATGTATCCTTAATATATGACACCAGAGAAATGGTCTATGATGTATAAGGGAATATTCAAATGTATATTGCAAGTGTGAACAACAAGAAGGGATATTTTACTATATGTGGTGAACTTGAGAAAAGGCCAAAATGTACTGGGTGCAAATGCATACTTTGATGCAGAGTATCAAATATTCAATTAAAACCCAAACTGTTACTTCTGGAATTGATGGATAAGCAACTAGAAGTTATGGGAGAATATTTAAATATATGATTACAGCAACAAGATTATTATATGCACAGAGATCGAAGAGTATCAATTTCCTACTAAAGAAGAATGGTTACTGAAGATGAGTGAGTCAGCAGAAATTATCTTTCTTAGAAGCTGGATGCATTGGTTATTAAATCATTTTACCTCAACCCCGTTTAAAACTGAATTCAGATGGCAACCTGATCTTATCAGACATTTTTTTTGCCACCGAATCTACTGCCTGAATACAGCCCGGGTTCATCCCTGCTTTCAGAGCCACTTCGCTGGCCTTTTTCTTAAGTCAGGAAACAGCTGGTTCTGAAAAAAGCTGGGAGAAGCAGCTCTGGAAGGGGGGATGGACCCAGGCTGTATTCGGTGGCAAAAAATGTCTGATAAGATCAGGATGCCGCCTGAATTCAGCTTTAAACTGAATAGAGGTAAATCGATTTAATGACCAATGCGATAAGCCTCTATGATTAAATAAAAATCATTAGTAACATTTGTGAAAGACTGGGAAACCCTGATGGACTGTTTGAGAAAAAAACGAAGATGAAGTGGTATCTGTTGATATTGAAAATTAATGCTACGAGTTGATTAATAGAAGAAGTATAATATATAGTTTATAGAGAGAGAGAGATGATTGTAGGAGAAAGAGAGATAACTACAGAAAAGATAAACAGTAAATTGGAGATGAGAAAAAGAAAAAAATGGAAAGTAATAAAGCATGGGTGTATAGAAGTAAATAGATCCACTCAAGGAAATAAAGAATTAGTTTATTTTAGTAGATAAGTTAAAATAGAAATCTCAAAAGGAAAGAAAGGAAATCTGTGTTGGAAATAAAGAAACAGAAGTCACAATATATTAAGGGGTGGTGTTTTGTTATGTCTTGTTAAGTAGTATGTTGTTTGTAATTAGTTAATGTTGTTAATATGTTGTGAGATGTTAATTGTGATGTATATATGGTAATTTAAAATAAAATTTATAAAAAAAGAAAAAAGAAAAGATAGATGGAAATTATCTTTATATGTTTTAGTAGTTTGTCTTGCAGATTTCTTGCCTTTTCTTTTCTTCTTGTATGTATTTTATTTTTGTACTTTGCTATACTGATTTTTTTCTTCTTTATGAGCCTTGTTCAATTTTTACAGTGGGGTTTGGTTCCATGGATACCAAAGTCTGTGGATGCTCAAATCCTATTAGATATAATGGGGTAGTAAAATTGTGTCCCTTATACAAAATGTCAAAATCAAGGTTTGCTTTTTGGAATTTATATATTTTAAAAATATTTTCAAGATATGGATGCCTGAAACTGTGGATAAAGAATCAGTGGATTAAGAGGGCTGACTGTATACAGAAAATGTTTTATTAAAAAAAAAAACCTTTCTAACAGAGTACATATGAATTCAGGATGCAATTGAAGACAATCCAACATGAATATAGGTGAGGGGATTTCATTAAAACCTGTAATTAACTTCAATTAAATTTGTCTTTAAAAAAAAAATCCTTCAGCTAGGACAGGTGACTTGCAGATACACACAATATATCTCCTCTTCCCCCCAATGGCAGTGATTTTTTTCCATTTGAAAAAGAATAGCAAGGGTTTTAAATGCAATTAGGCACAGAAGATGATAGAACAGGGTGGGGGAGAGAAAGGAAATCAGATAGTTATGAATGAATGTATGCTCTGTGAACGAAGACTTGTAAACACCATCATTTAAGGAAGGTACAGCACCTGTTCTAATTACTATAATAGTACGTTACAATGGTATTTTGTAATTTCCAAATATGAAATCTGAATTGATGTTTACAGTGCCCCTTTAAAGTGCTCTCTAACCAAGTATATCTCATTCACTGCTTGTGAGAGGGACCTAGATGTTAATTAAAATGCTCCAAGGGAAAAGGACTTGTCTCTGACAAAAGAGAAGGTGACGAAGGTCATATCCCATCCACTTGCTAGGTCTCCTTCCCTTTTGCCTCTGGTGACTCCTAAGTACTATTCTGTGCCCTTAGCTTCTGAGTGTATATTCAGCAAGAAGCTGCAGCCAGTTGTCAGCACCTCCTTAAATAATGTGCTGGTACAATATTCACTTTTGCAAACACGTGTTTATTATGGTCCCACTCTAGTTTTCTAAGTGTGATACTGAAGGCAATTAAGGTGCACTGCTAAAAAAAAGTCTTCTGTAAAGTGGCCCTTTCAGCCTCTGATTAAAAAGTGCATTCATGGTTGGACACTCTTATTATAGCTGTTCAAAAGGAAGTGATGCTGCTTACCTTAGGGAAAGAGAACATGAAATCCCCCTCCAGGTGTTGTTGGACTAAACTCCCTGTCCTAACTCACCCTTGGTTGTGATGGCTAGGCTGATGGGACTTCCAATTCTACAATAATCGGAGGATCGTACACTCCCCAGCTGTGATGTACAGTGATGGCTGGTGGTTTCCATATCAGGGGTGAAGTCAGTCCACTCTGGGCTTTACTCCAGACTTTAAAGGATCTCTCCATGGTGTCGAATCTATTTGACATCATAGGATTCCACGCCCTAGATAGTTCTTTTTAAATAAAGAATCCAACTGGAATAACACTGCAATCAAATTTACCACATTTCTGCCTGACATGGAAGTCAATGACCTCTGCTGATGTCCAGCTGCCCCATGGCTGCGCATGGATACCCTTGATCAGGTAAGCCATATAGAAGTGTCCATCCTCATTTTTCAGGGTCCACAGTCAAATAGTGGCTCCATAGTAGCGGTGCTCTTCTTCATACTGTCACTCTTCATACTGTCACATGGATTAGGGTTAGAGTAGCTTTAGATCAGAGGTGAGCAACCTGTGGCCCTCTAAGTGTAACACATGGAGAGAGCAACAGGAAATGAGGAATGGCCTAGCATGCCTCCTTCCTTCGTGTTCAGATTAAGATTTTTTAAAAATATGCATGCATAAAGCTTCTGTGAACTCAACATACTATTCAGATGGAGAAACGTGGCTTAGTCTTCCTTGTTGCCCTTGTTACAAATGGTGGATTGGCACTACTGCTGATCTAAGTAAGGCTATACATGAAAAAAATAGCAGCTACTGGATTTCAGAGAAGCTGAGCCATTAAGGTCGGTGGCTGTGATGCATTTGATGGAACTCTGATATGAACACTATGGGGCGGTATAGATCGCCCAAAAGGGGTGATTTCTACTCACCCCAAGAAGCAGTGAGATGGGGCCAAGGCTGCCTCACTGGCAGCCTCAGAGGGCACCTGCTGCACCCTGCTCTCCCCAGTGGTCCCATCTAAAGGCCGTGCCATCTAAAGGCTGCTCCAAGGACCTGGAACAAAAAAACAGAGCTCCTTTTGGCACCACAGAAAGAGCTCACTTGGCTCCCTCCCGTGGCACCATTACGTCAGGCACTCACAGTGTTGTGTAAATTCTGCATGTGCCATGACATTCTTATGGAGTGTCCATATGGATGCCACTATTTAAAAATGGTGGTGCCCATATGCTTTAGGGTTAGGGAGGGTGCAAACACTGCACCCTTTCTAACCCTAAAGATGACATAAAGAACCCTAATGGCACCTCATAGTGCCTGTCTAGATCGGGCCTATGTGTGCAACAGAGTTAACCCATATTTTTCTATGGGTTGTGGAATACAGTTTTAAGGAGCTAGCATGCCACAGTGGTTAGAATGTAAGGAAGACTAGCCCACCAATGGCACTGTCTTTCCATCTTGGTGGGATTACAAGCTCCTCTGGGGAAGGAGGCTATGCTGATGGCAGTGGTGCTGCTGATAGGGTCTCCCATGTCAGACAAGCTTTTGCTCGGGAGCCATGCTAAATGTGCCAAATAGCTACTGGGCAGCAACAGTAGTACGGGGTTAGACTTATGGAGGATCTCTTTGAGACAATGACATTGGCACCCTTTCAGGTTTCTGCTTACGTTTGCTTTGTTCTCCTTACTCTTGGGGAAATGCCTTGCATTTTGATGTTGCATGCCTTCCAGTCATTTCTGACCTTTAAGGACCCCAAGGCAACCCTATTACAAGATTTTCTGGGCAAGATTTGTTCTAAGTGGGTTTACCTTTGCCTTCCTCTGAGGCTGAGAGTGTGTGACTTCCCCAAGCTCACCCAGTGGGTTTTCATGGCTGACTGGGAATTCAGATCCTGGTCTCCCAGTGTCCATGTCCAATGCTCAAACCACTACACCATGCTGGCTCTTGCATTAGGGCATCTCTGTAAATGAGAACCAACATATACTGCTTTTTCACACTAGGGGGCAAACAGGATTTAAACAAGAGTTAAACAAGAGTTAAACAGGAAATGTCCTATGATAAACACAGGGCATTTCCTGTTTAACTCTCGTTTAACTCTAATTTAAATCCTGTTTGCCCCCTAGTGTGAAAAAGCATAGTGTAGTTGTTTGATCATTGGACTATGACTCTGGAGATCAGGGTTCAAATCCCTACTCAGCCAAGGAAATCCATTGGGCAAATCACATTCTCTCAGGAAGGCAAAGCAAAAGCCCTCTGAACAAATCTTGCTGAGAAAACTCGTGACAGCTTTGCCTTAGGGTCACCATATATTGGAAATGACTTGAAGGCACATAACAGCAGTGGCAACACTGAAAACAACAACAGATGAGCAAAACCATTTTATATGGTACAATTAATTCTGCAGCTTCTATTCTTATGTTTGTAAAAACTCAGTTTGTTGTTGTTTTGTTGTTAGTCATGTTCAATGAACTTTGTAATTTTAAGGGATAATTATAAGTAACCAAACCTGGTAGACCAAGCAAAGGATTTTCTTCCAAGTATAGCTAATCGTCTGGCACAGCTGCATGATGTTGTCCATGAATTTTCCTTTCAGCTGATTTATGACATGTTCCCACATGTTTTTCCTGTCCTTCCAGTCCAGTAATGAAGTACATAACTCAAATAATGGAGTGTGGAGCCCATTTCCTAGGACAGGCTGCTCCTCTTCTTCTAGAACATTCCTATATGCTCCATGTTGAAACTCAATTAGCTAGACAGACTGGAAGAATGCAAGGCCAACATCAGAGAGCAGGTACAGGAACAAAAGCTAGCAAGCATAGGAGACAGGCGAATTGGCACATGTTGTGCATGTCCCACTGTGGTTTGAACCAATAGCTCTTCATGAGGGAGCTTCATGGGCCTGTGGTGTGTCATGTGGATCATCAGCTTGCAGCCTCACTAGGCACTGAACTACACAAAAGGCCCAAATGCAGAAAGCCTCTAGAACCCCTAGCCTGAATTTCTCTTGATATTTTGGACTGCAGCTTTCTTCACTCCTGTACAAGCTGACTGGGAGCAGTTGTCTCACAAAACATAGGGACCAAAAGATGATTAATAAAACAGGCATTTTTCCCCACTTCCAGCAATGCCCCAAGGAATGATGCTAGTATTGCTTTCCTTGGGGCTTTGGGTTGGCCCAAATGTTGACAGGTTGTTTTGGAAAAACAAAGTCTTGCATCATTTTAAAAGCTAACACTTTTTATTGCTCACAAACTTTATGGACTCCTGCAGCCCATGCCAGCAGTTCTATACTTTTAGAAGTGATGGAAGAGTAAATGGACAAAAGCCTTGCTCACCTCATTTCAAAATGGTAACTCTCCTTGCCCTAAAATGATTAGAATCCTACCCTGCTCTGAAAAAAATCATGCTGGCACTCACCATTCATCATCATCATCATCATCATCATCATCTTTATTTATATACCACCCTTCCTGTGATCAGGGCGGTGCACAACATATTTACAGTTAAAAACATTCCAATACAATAAAACTAAACAAATAGATAAAAACATTAGTTTTCAGACACTCTTATGTCCCACCCTGAAACTAAAAAACGAAAACTAAACCAAATACGTAGATTGGTCCAAGGCACCAGGCAGGGATGGCCAGGGGGCCTTTTCCAGCAGAAGAATTTTTTCAAGGCCTAGGTGGAGATGCTATGGATTGAACTTGGAACCTTCTGTTCACAAAACATTGAACTATGGCCCTTCCCGTGTTGCCCTCTGTATACATTTATTGAGCAAATACATGCATTATTCCCTCAAAATCTATTTTAAAAAGAATTGGCACATCTGTGGGGAAATAGGAGTAACTGGTGGCTGTTGATTTAGGACTTGCAGAAGTAGTATAACAACAAGAAGTTCGTAACTTCTGACATTTCACAGATGAAAATTGGGATACGTGTGCTAAGTAACATCAGAATGTGATCAAGATGGCAGAATGTATTGAGGAAGATCATAGAAGGTAGAAGATGCTACAGCATGTTGCTTTTGCCCAAACCTCCTAGGAAGGGCAAAATTCTGCTGCTTCCCCTTTCCTCTCCTCTCCTGAGTGCAAACCACTTTTGCAATGTGAACTCAATTTGCAGCAATTGAAGTAAGAAGATCCAAGGGCAAAGAGGGAAAGTGGGAGGAGGAGAAACTGGGACATAAGGCAGCTGAAAAAGTAAGCGGATTAAACTGGATTGTCCATGCCAAATTGGGGTAGCTGAGGCTATGCAAGTTGGAAAGGGAAAATCTGTGAAAGCCATCAGCTTCATACACTGCCCCCAGCTCTCCCAGAATGCAGGTGATTGCAGTTAGAAACAGAATCCTGGTTTAGATGAAATTTATAATCTAGTTGCCATAATCTGCTGGTGTAACAATACCATCAAGAGGGGAAAGGGCACAGGTGCAGTGCCATAAAGGGAGTAAAGCACTGGAGGAACAGGCGGTTCAGAATTGGGCAATTTCATGTGCCTTCCTTTGCCACCACTGGAAAAATGGCACTGGAACAACACTGGAAAAATGGCAACTACAGTAATATACTGCCCCAAAGTCTTACTCCACAAAGTATTAGGAGGGGTAAGATTTGTGCATGTGAAAGCTGCTATGCTCAAAATTGGTCTTTCACAAATAATACAAATCCTTTACAATGTTCTAAAACAGTGGTTCCAAACTTTTGGTCCTCCAGATGCTTTGGACTTCAGCTCCCAGAATTCCTCACTCTTGACTAAGTAAATAAGGGCTTCTGGGATTTAAAACTCAAAACACCTGTAGAACCAACCATGGGAAATACTGCTCTAGAACTATGGAACACAGAAGCTGAAACATTGGACATTAAGATTTTTCTTTGTTTTTTTTTTCTTTGTTTTGTTTTTTTAAATAGCGCTGAGATGTGGAGTCGCTGAGATGTGGAGTGCTGAGACTTTTTCTTGAACAGAAAAACTTAAAAGGACATATTTGGTCTAGTTTCTTTTCTTTTTTCTTTTAATTTCAGGGTGGGGCATAAGAGTGTTTGAAAACTGGTGTTGAGTACTAGCACTATTTTTCAGAAGAAGGTAGTATTCTAGTAAGATTCTTACAGTGTCTTAGTAAGATTCTAGTAAGTACAGTGTCTAGTAGGATTCTAGTAAGACTCCAAGAGGAGGGTTAACATTTTTGAAATGAGATGAGCAAGGATTTCCTCTACCACTTCTTAAAATGATAGGGCTGCTGGCATGGGCTAAGTAGTCCATAAAATTTATGTGCAAAAAAAGGGTTAGCCTTTAAAATGATGCAAGACTCTTTGTTTTTACACAACAACCTGTCAACATTTGGACCGACCTAAAGCACCAAGGAAATCAATACAAGCATCATCCCTTCAGGCTTCAGGGAGAGATGATTGTTCCGATAACCATCTTTTGGTTTCCATGTTTTGTGAGACAAAAAACCACAATGAATGTGGAATGCTGCCCTTCCACATAGCTGATGTGGGGTTGTACACACAAAACTCAGCATTTCTGATTTCACACAAATCTTGTGTATGTGGAAATGGTACACCATATGGCTCATGGGGAATATGAGTGTGACTAGGTACCAGAATCCAGCCATATCTATATGCATGTCAGGCTGTCCTACCATTAAACAAAGAGGTGCAGCTTCTTCAAGCAACCAATTGAAGGAGGCAGGAAGCTGTAAAGTGGTTTTGTGAAGCTGGGGGTCTGTGTTCCATGATGCAACTTGCGCTGTGCCATCTAAGCCCGGCTACTGCTCTCACAAGATGGAACCATAGCTACTAAAGTGAAATCATATTGCTATAATTGTCTAGTTTGAAAAAGCCCCAGTAGTCTGACATGGCAGCTTCTACTTATGCTCTGAATTTGTTTTCAATATGGATTTTTTATTTATTGGCATGCAAACCTATCTAGGAAAATAAAATAAATTCCTACCATATTGTTAGACGAACCACTTTTTATCAAGGCTACATGGCTGGTGCTTTTCCCCATTTGTAATCTGTTTTTGCTTCTGTCTAGGGCTAATCATGCCATGTTCTGTTACTTCTTACATGCCATTCAGTGTACTTTCACTTCTGGCTTTGACTATGAGGGACATCCAAGTTACCTTGCTATTACCAGCCCTGCTCAGGCCTTGCAAACTCAAAGACATGGTTTCCTAACTAAGGCTTTATCCACAATGCAGGAATAATCCAGTTTGATACCACTTCAGCTGTAATGTCTCAATGCTATGGAATTCTAGGCATTGTAGTCTGACAAGACATTTAGCCTTCTCTATCAGAGAGCTGTGGTGTAACAATAAATTGCAATTCCCAGAATTCCAAAGCACCAAGCCATGGCAGTTAAAGTGGCATCAAATTGGATTATTTCTGCAGTGCAGATGCATCCTGAGTCAGTCCACTGCTAATGATATCATTCCCCCCCCCACTTCCTTCAACATTTCCCAGCTATATCCCTAGGTATCAGTAATGGCAGTTTCTATTGTAACATTGGGAAGCTACTTGTGTGTTGTCAGTGGAGATCAGTCTTTGTTGTTGTCCTTTTCTTTATCGACAATTTTTTGAAATACTCTCATTTGAAAAAAAAAGTAGAATAAACCATCTAAAATAAAATGTAAAAATAAAAAAACCCAATCCCTCCCAAAGCCATCCATATGCTCACAAAGAGGCAGCGCCACATCTAATTAAAAACAACCATCACATTACATAGTTATAGTACAATGATTCCACTTTAATTGCCATGGCTGCATCCTGTAGAATCCTGGTTGTGTAAAATCCTCATTGTGTAGTGTGAAAGGTCCTCTGCTTTCAAAACACAGAAGTGATACTTCCTTCAGATTATTTTATAGGCTCAAAATCACCTCCCAGCCCACACACAAATAGTCACAGGGGCATTTTTAAAAGTTTCTGACCTAGTTCACAGACAGATACAACTGAAGGAATCTAAGAACAGAAGGACATTGGAAGAGTCCTACTGGAGCAGACTGGAGGCCTAAGCAATCTAGCATTCTCTTTCTACAGCAACCAACCAGGTGCCCCAATGGAAAACATATGAGTACAACCACCCCTCATCTTGTGTTGCTCACGTGGTAATAGTGACCATGAGCCACATGTTTTAGGGACAATATTGGAAAACTTTGGTAAATTATTACAATTGTATCAATGGATTGACTAAATGGGAGGTCTTCTTAACTATTGTGGGACAAGTACAGAACTGAGGATAACTAAAGCCACATTGTGTGGGTATAATTTTGACTGTGTGAAGCAGCTTTTGTCCTTGGCTCCAGAATGTAATTTCAGAGGAATACTGGCGGGGGGGTGGGGGGGGAGGTGTGCAGCTAAAAATGCCAGCATTGATGTCACAGAAATGATCCTATGGTTGATTCTGGCCTAGTTACACTTAGAATAAGGTCTAGATTGAAGTGGTAGATTAATAAAAAGGCAAGTGATAAGAGGAATCACAATTCTCACTGCTGTTTATCCTAAACAAACATAAAGACTCATTGCAAAGAGAAATGAGCTCAGCAGGAATAGGCCCTTCCCTGTATGTACTAGTTTTCTGTTTGCCAGTTATTCCTTTTAATGTATGTAGACAGCAGTGAAGACAGAACTAGAGTGCATGCATGCAATTTATTGGAAGTACAGAAGAGGTTCAGGAATTTTCAATAAAAAGCGAAATGTAGACAGTGATGTTACAGCTATGTAGATGCAGTAGGCACAAGTTGTTTTCAATCTTTTCTTGAACAGAATAGCAGTGCATGCTTTGAACCATGGGAAAATCATATACAGATGCTTAATTTATTGCAACTAGAACCAAAGCTGAATTTCACAGAAAAATCATGAAAATTCCCAATAGGTTATTTAGATTTCATTGATTTTTTAAAAATGTCTGAGACTTGAGTGTTCTCCCCAGAATATTACTATACATGTAGAACAGTTACAGATATACACCCCACACCTGCCCATTTTGCCACTCCCAAATTTATTCTGAACCTAAAATGGGGATATTTCATTCAAGCTCCTAAAAATTTGGGGCTAAAAATGTCAATCCCCCGTCCCCTAATCTATTGCAAGTCTAGTGTGATGTGAACATGCATGCAAAGGGATCAACAACAACAACAAAACTATATTAAAAATATATATGTTTATAAATTTCTTTTCTGGTGCAAAGGGAAAGAGATGGAGAGACAGAAATGTTGTTTGCAATCCCATCTTGGACAGTTAATGTATTGCTTCCCTTTCTGAAATGCTTTGCTAGGCACTTTAAAGCATTTGGGGACTTAAGTGGGGTCCTGGGGTCCTAATTAAGTCTATATAAGAAACTCCAAGGAAAAGGAGGGGAAAGGATCTTCAGTGGAGGGAAAGTGTTTGAAAAGACAAAATAACTCCTAAAAACAGCTACCCAGGCCACTGAAGTGAAGCCACAGCAATCCACAAGAAATCCCTGTTGTGGCTTAAAATGTTTGGTGTAAGTATTTCTTAAGTACATGGCTGCTACCAGCCAGTCAAAGCTTAGGAACATAACCTTTTTTGACTACAACCCCAAGATTTCCCCCAACAAGGGGATTGTGAGAGCTGGCCTGGGGATTCTGAGAGTTGTAGACTAAAAAAGTAAATTTCCCTCAAAGATCTGCCATCAGTATAATGGTTCAGGCAGTTTAATCTTGGTACAGTTCTTTCCTCCTGGGATCTGGTCCTCAAAAGGCACTTTTTCTGACTGAGGAGCCAACATGCACAGTTCTGATGTCACTTCGGGACCCACCATGCACAGCTCCTGAGAAGCCTCCACCAGATCCAACAGCATGAACCCCTCCAGGAGCGGAAGTGTGCACCACAGTTCCAGCACCTCCAATACTGTGACCCCCACTGCCTCCAGCAACTCCTACTGCATGATGGATCCCACCATGGTGCCCACTTGCACAACTCCCATCAACAGAGATGCCTGAGCTATGCCTTCCTCCTCCTGCTCCGACCACATGCTTACTGGTAACGCTGGAGGCATAGCCGCCCGCTCCTCCGGCCCCAACTCCAGAGCCGTGTCCAATTCCATAACTAACTCCCGATGCCCTGCCTACTGAACCAGCAGACGATCTGGGGCCCATTGTGTGGATACATCCTGCACTTCCAGAACTGAATCCTTCACCCACACCACCATAGGTGCCAACACCATGTTCTAGGCCTCTCCCGACAGCACCACCGTAGGCCACTCCACCTCCAATGCCAGGGGCGCATTCACCAACTGGGTAGCCTCCACTGACCATAGCTGCAAGGAAGAGGGACAAAGACAGTTTCTGTTACTTTGATGGTATACTGTATTTGCAAATCCAGAAGAAACAAAACAAACTTCCACACAGGGTGCTTAATTTAAAAGAGAGAGAGAATGAGAGAGATGTTGCATATACTCACTGACACTGACAGGGTTCCCTGTGCATATCCTATTGGGAAGATGAAAGCAAAATGTACTCATTATTTCACAACAGCACGTGGTTTATGTATTATTTAAGAAAAAAAAAGTCATGATTTGTTGAAGAGTCATTATTTAAGAAAAAAAAAGACATAGATCCAGTAGATACCAAGAGCCCACTGTACTTGATTGTTTCCCTGTTCATTTGTTTGCTACATTATATCCTAACTTTCCTCCACTGAGCTCAGCTACTCAGTGACAATCCCCTCCCCCTTTCTCACTTTATCCTTACAACAACCCTAAGCCCCTGACGGAGGCTCAAGATTATCCAGTGAATTTCATGATCAGTGGAGACTACAGTCTCAGTCTCATTTATACTACACACTTAATTGCCATGGCTCCATCCTAGAGAGTTCTGTAATTTGTAGTTTGGAGTTTGTAATTTGGAACTCCCTGTAGTCGGGGAGCTCCAGAGATTCACCAGCTGCAAACGCCAACATTCCATAGGATGTTGCCATAGGAATTACATTGTTTAGGGAGGCATTCCCAGGATTGTGCCGTCTGCCCCAGGATGCCTTGTTTTAACTATGTATTAAGAAGCTGAGCCCTCCCTCCAGTCCATCTGCCTTGGTCCAGGCCCCAGAGGGAGAGAAGAACCACTAGACCTCACCCCCTTTCCCACCACCTTTCCCTTCTCTTTTTGTGTTGTCTCTCTTAGAGTGTAAGCCTGAGGGCAGGGAACCATCTCATTAGATTGTATGTACAGCACTGTGTAAATTTACAGCGCTATATAAATTAAGGTTAATAATAATAATAATAATAATAATAAAGATATGAAAGTGCTCTGACTTTGTGGTGTGGTTATGTATGTTTTAGTCCAATATTTTAACCATTATGCCATACCAGCTCTTCATACCATCTCTTCAGTATCTTAATGTACACTGCAATGTCCTGACTGCCACCTTCTCCTTTTTAGCCTCTTTTACAGTGTCAGTGCATGTAAAAACAGGCATGTATTGAAAAGTATGTCCTACCTGTTTTCCTCTCCTTCAAGCATCATTTTGTACGTAGCAATCTCAATGTCCAAGGCCATCTTGGTATTGAGCAGGTCCTGGTAATCACGGAGCAAGCTTGCCAATTTATCTTTAGACTGCTGATAAGCAGTCTGCATTTCTGCATGCTTATTCCGGGCATCTTTTAGGGCAATGTCTCCACGCTGCTCAGCATCACAAATAGCTGACTGCAGACTGGAAACCTGCGAAGAGGGGGAAGAAGGGCAGGAGGAATCATCAAATAAAGCAGAGCTTAAAAACAAGGCAAAGTGACAACTGTGTGCTTCCCTGCAGTATTAATGGAGACATTTTCTTTTCAGATTTGATGCTTCTTGGTGTTTCTTTTCTTCCTGGATATGAGATGACATAGGACTTTATCACACAGGGGAAATAGGGCAAAATCAGGGTTTAAAAAGCCAATTATCCCATGCAAAATGTGATATCACATTTAAGCTTTTCACACAATGTCGCTATTAAAGAGCAATAAACAGCAACAAATATTTACTGGGAAATCTCCAAAAAGATTTGTTGCTGTTTATAGTCTCTTTATTGCCTCTTTAATAGCAATGTGTCTGAAAATCTTAAATGTGATATTGCATTTTGCGTGGAATAATCAGTTGTTTACACTTGATCTTAGCCAAAAGGCCGAGAAGTGATGGAGTAACTGGCTGTTTAAATTACACATTTTTCCTATGTGATAAAGTCTTTAGAACAGAAATGGAAAGAAAGTACACGCGGGACCAGTGAGTGTGTTCTTTAGCCTAAAAGGGAAGAGTACTGGTTGCTGCTGTGAGCTCCAAAGCCAGTTGGATTGTAAATCCCACCCAGCCCACCACCAGCAAGGAAAACCACAGCACAATGAGATCTAAACTTATGGTGCATCTGCAGTGTAGAAATAATGCAATTTGATACCACTGTTAAGTGCTGTAGCTCAGCTTATGAATTTATAGTTTTGCAAGGTCTTTAGTCCATCACATTTGTTTTGGTGGCACATATATGCCCTCTTCTCACACCGACCAAGTATGAGGGCTCCAGTTCTTTGTCTAGCATGTGATCAGCAGTGCTGCCTCTGCAAGTGGACAAGACCATTCAGGGCAAATGAGAAATTAGGGAAGCAAGATTTAGTGCCCTACCTGCTTCTTTGCGTTTGCAAGATCAGTTTGAAGTCTTTGGACTACTCTGTTGAGTTCAGCAATCTCATGCTGGTTGCATTTAAGTTCTTCATTGAATTTGCTTCGGTTATTCTGAATTTCCGCAATCTAGTGAATGGGACAACAATGATCCTACAATTTTTAACATGAATCACAATCAACACCCCACCACCACTTGAGCATGTAGCACCATTTTGTACAAGATTTGCAAAATCATTTCTTAACATCTTATGATGCTTTTCTATGCAAATAGAAGTCTGAAACGGTCTATATACTGACAGAGTGTTCATATATATAATGAATACAAGGGACCATTTGGGAGAAATTGTCTACAGAACATCTGAATTCTATAGATTCTAGTGACACGGTCACATCAATTGAACTTAATTTTGTCTAGTTATTTCAGGTATATTGACAGCATAAATTATATACAAAGACAATGGTGATGGTTTTATTAGACAAAATTAATGTGCAGTCCTAAGAGTTCACATTCAGGAGAATAACCTCACTTGAATTCAGAAAGACACATTTCCAAGTAAACCCACTTAGATCACAACATAGTCCTATTTCTTTGTTATTAGTGGGACTTCAGCTTAAAGCCTATAGCACTTATCTGGGAGTAAATCTCACTGCATACATTGGGACTTTCTTCTGAGTAAAAGTGAAGACAATTACACTGAATGTCATAACAACATAACGTAACATACACATTGAGTCTCCCTTTTCTGAAATGTTTGGAGCTAGAGGTGTTCTAGATTTCAGATATTTTTGGATTTTGAATAGCTGCATTCACATAGATGTACATAATGAGATGTTTCCATCTTTATATCCTTCTACTAGGAAATGAGATTGTTTTATTCAGATAAGTTTTTGTCCTTTAAGATGATTTCAGCATTTCAGAAAGCCATCTTAATAAAACCATGGGTATTGTTTATTTTTAATTTCATTTGCCTTTATGATTGGGTTATACATTTGTATTTTATCTTATATTTTGTTAGCTGCATTAGGTGCTAACAGTAGCAGAAAGCAAAATATGAAATAAATGTTAATATTAATTCTTCTGCAGAAAATGTTTTCTCTGCAGAAAAAAAACACTGTAATTGGGAATTTGTTCTGTTTAAAATTCACACATGATTGATATGCATAGAAAATGGCATTTTCTGTGCAGGAATTAATGTTTCTGTATTGAAATATTCTGCATGGGAAAAGTGCTTTTTCTTGTTCAGAAAATGCTTTTTTTCTGCACAAAACCATATGTGTATTTGTAACTTGGAACAATAGGTTCCAAATTGTGACTAGCCTATGAAAACTGTCTAGTTTCACAGCAAGAAGAAAATATCTTGAAATTACTGATTGCTACCTTTGAGAAGTGAAGAACTATAGCCCTACTCCAAAGCAGATGAAACAAATAAACAAGGAGCAACTATATTCTTTTTGTGCTCTCCATCTGGAAACTTCCATGCAAGAATCAATTCTAGCATTCTTCCAAATAAATGCTCACCTTGTTGTGGTAAAAGGCTTCAGCTTCTTGTTTGCTGGCATGAGCAATATTCTGATACCAGCATTCTACATTCTTAAGGATAAGGTCCATATCTAGGTCTCGTGTATTGTCCATTTTCAGAACCACTGAAGTGTCTAAGATCTGACTCTCCAGTTGAGTTAACTCCTGAAGAACACAAAACAAGTATCTTTATAAGATTACACATCATTATCCTTTGCCTCTTTTGTAAGTTTTTAATTGTACTGTGCTTTTAGGCTGCAAGCTGCTTTGAGTTTTAGTTTTGGGGGAAAGTGGAAGAAGAAGGAGAAGGAGAATTTGTTTTTAGCAAATTGTTGATCTGTCAGATGGACTGCTTACTGTTGTGTTCAGACAAATGATATGGCAACTTGTTGGATAACAATCAATAGCTTTGTCAAGTTGAGAGGTTCCCCACATACATTGCCATCTGATGCCACCTCTCATATATTCCAGAATATTTCACCCACCCCATTTCTCGGCTTGTTATTTTTTTTCCTCGTTATTATTTTCTTGTTCTTATTCTATTCTCTCCCTTGTTATTTTTCTCACCTCCTACCACTCACCTGGTAGAGGGGGAGGAAAGAGTGACAAGATAGAGCCAACAACAAGGAGGATAATTTTTCTGAAGGTTGACCCAAAAAACCCAGTGATTATTCCATTTGGAGGCCTTCCTGTCTTTGTTGTGCCCAGATCTGTATCTAATGGTTCTCTCCTAATAACAATCCTGATATAAGATAATGATAGGGGTTTTTTTTTCTAATGCTCCATCCAAATACATGCTTCTGTCAAATAACTTCAGACACATATTAGGATGAAGGCTTGATTCTAATCCCCAACTGGTCGTTGTAGCTGGGGAGTTCTGGGAAGTTTCCAAACTTTGGTTATATCACATGATTAGAGACTGCAATATCAATGGAAAACTTTCTATAGACTACACTAGTAGTTTCCCAGAATGCAACTTCCTCCTCCATTCCTTTCCAAAGATATATATCACTTGTCCTATTTTCGGTTGACTGTCATACCAGACAAGTCCTTCACATGATGTAGTTGTATGAGCATTGGACTATGACTTTGGCAAAGAGGGTTCAACTCCCCTTCTTAGCTCACTGGGCAAGTCACACACTCTCAGCCTCAGAAGAATGGCAATGGCAAACCCTTTTCAAAGAAACTTGCAACAAACAAAAGACCATGATAGATTCACCTTACGATCTCCATAAGCTGGAAATGACTTGAAGGTACCCAGCAGCAGCAACAAGAAGAAGTTATATTTGTAACTTGGCATGTCCTGGTGTCTAGCCAGCCAGCCATTCCTTACAAATTTAACAGACATTTGGAGTAGCTTATTTCAAAGAATTGGTTTGCTAGCTCAATGGCTGTCACAGGATATTTTCCTCAACTCCTTCCATTGCTTTTATAAAACTGCTTTCTTGGGCAAACCTTATTTTTGTTATCAGAGCAGCTGCTGGAGCAGGAAAGACAAGGGGATTCCACACTTGTAATAAAAACAGTTGTGGATCTCCCTTAATGCCTTCCAACTTCCTTCAATTTTGGAAGAGAGACATGTTCTGCCCTAAGGGAAGGGACCCTCTTTCAGTCTGAAGACCAGATTAAGTTTCAGAGTAGCTCTCAGGAGGAGGGAAAAGGGAAGGCCAAAGGCAAAATGGTGAAACCGAACTTTTCAGCATAGTTTAGCTTATAGCTTCTATTGCTAACAATGGAAGCCTTGGAGAGACATTTCAGTCTCTAACAAGTGGGAGAAAAATTCCATGAAAATTGGAAAATCACTAAACACTGGTCTTGGGGAAGGGGACATCTTGCCCCAGTGCTGGAGGTTCCCATTCCTGCTCTCTCTTATGCCCCCTGCCTTCCAGGGTTTATTCCATTACAACCATGAGTAGTATATGTCTGGTGTTACAGAGGAGTCCAGTTAAATCAGTGGGAAAATCACTTCAATGTTGGTCTTAAATTTATCATCATGGAGCTCTCTTGTTCAGTATTACTCACTTCCACAGTTCAGAGAAAAGTATTACTGATGAAATAGTGGCTTGCCACAGGGCCATCAAACAAGCCCATGGCAATTGTGGGATGCAGCTGCACACCTAAGTCTCATATTGTTCAAAATCTTATTGTATAGGAATGCACCACATGTAGCCCTCAAATGCTTCTTCTGAACTGCCCCAAAACTGGTTGGAACTCACCCATAGCCTAAGCGATTTTCCGGATTGCATGCATGTGAGCATTTTGGGGTGGGAGTGTTATGTTTGTGTACATATGTGCATGTGTGTACACATACATCTAGTGTAACTCTCCAGCCAACACTAGATGCAGCTCTTAGAATTGAAAAAAGTTTGGCTCTCTCATTTCTAGTAGGTCATTTCTCTGTTTCCTGTTTGTATTCAGACAAGTCCTTTCCAAAGAGATATGAGATACTCTCTTACCTCTCCAAAGACACATCTCAGGACTTCCAGCTCCTGTGCCAGAACATCCACTTTAGATTCCAGTTCTTCTTTAGTGAGGAACACACAGTCAACATCCTGTAGAAAGAAAGAGAGAGGGGCTTGTAAAAGTAGGGTATTTTAAATATCTAGAACCTATCCTTCTTGTCTGGAAAGACTTACTCTGAAAGTGTTGTGCCAGGCATCACATGGGCTGGTGCCAGGGCTTCTGTGGCCATTGAAAGACTTTGTGTGAGATCTGACACAAATCTCATATCAGATCTTGGGGGAAGTCTTATGAGACCAAAAACCCACAAGACTTGAAGTGAGAGCTCGCAGGCACATATGGTAGCCAGCCATTTCCAGTTCATGTTCTCATTATTTTGTGAAATAGAAACTAGTGTGGTTTCACACAAGAAACTTCTGTGGGCTTCGCACACACAGTTGTTGTTGGTTTGTTTGTTTTTTTAATTCTAGTAGCAAGAGAAAACAGGGATACATGTAGTTTAGGCAACAAGACAAAAGTTAATAATGAGGAAAACTACTATTTTAAGCAGATAAACTCTAGAATTTATGTTGAAGAAGGGCCTTCCTGTTGGATTAATTGAGTACAGACTACTTTCACACTTTGACTTCACTTTGAAGCAATTCAAGTAAGCTGAGGTCAAAGGGGGGAAGCAAGAGGAGAAGAGCCAAACTGAGAGGGTGGGACAGCTAAGGGTTCACTGGGGCTATCCTTATTCAGAAGCAGATCTTCTAGAGTGGACAGAAAAGGTAAGATATTACGCATATTCTTGCTCTCTATAGTGATGTTAGTTCTTTCCTGGAACAAAATGTTTTACAATGTGGAGTTGAAGGCTTTCATGGCTGGCATCCATAGTTTTTTGTGGAGCTTTTGGCTATGTGGCCATGTTCTAGAAGAGTTCCTTTCTGATGTTTCGCCAGCATCTGTGGCTAGCATTTTCAGAGAAAGAGATCTTTAGAGATCTTCTCTGAAGATGCCAGCCACAGATGCTGGCAAAACGTCGGAAAGAAACTCTTCTAGAACATGGCCACGCAGCCCAAAAGCTCCACACACAAAACCCCCCTATAAAATACTTTACCTTTTTGAGCACTACAAACTCATTCTCTGCTGATGTGCGGCGATTGACTTCATCTTCATATCTGTGAGAGGGAGAGGGAGAGAAAAAATCAGGAGAGAAATTGTGGGTTTCATCTTGCAGTCAGAAGGAAAGTATGGACTTACCAAACTCCAGGTAACATTGCCAGGAGCACATTATATTGAATAGTCATGAGGGTAGGAAATCTCCCCCCCCCTCCCTTTGAAGTAACTGATAATGTTGGTTTGTTTATTTTTAAATAGAATAATCATCTGTTACTTCTAAAACACTGGAGGTAATTTGGACAGATCTGGACCATTTTTCTAAAGGGACATTGTTGAAATGATGATGATTAAAAGAAGATGATAATGTAATGAAAAAGTTGTATACAGTTGGCCCTCCATATCCATGGATTCTTTATCCATGGATTCAATCATCCACAACGTGAAAAGTTTTGCCATTTTATATAAGACACCATTTTATTACTTCTTTGTATTTTGAGCATCCCTGAGCATCCACAGATTTTGGTATCCATAGGGACTCCTGAAATCAAATCCCAGTGGATACCAAGGGCCCACTGTATTACTCTTAAAATAATAAAATAAAATTACTCTTAAAACCATTCAATCATCAGTTGAATGGTGAATCCACTACTTTGAAACAGTAATGAACATTATCTACTATCTTACTTTTAAAATACAACATTCTATGCTCTGTTCAGAACAATAAAAACAAGAAAGCAGTTCAGATTTGAGTACTTTCATCAAACCCCCTTTTTTCCCTCTAGAAATTTGTGTGAGGAATGAATCAAACCTTTAAACATCGAAAAGAGGGAGAAGCGAGAATGATTTAAAGACACAGGCATTTGAGTTTGAATATAAAGGTTAAATATTTTGTTGCTGTGAAGGCTAGTGCTTCAAAACCTGGTTGACCAAAATAAACAGTGAGACCAAAGCAAGGATTCAGTATACTAGGACTTCAACAATATAAGCAGTACTTTTCCTAAACATTTTTGGTAGCTGGGAAAAAATGCTGCCTTTTTGGTGACTTTTTACAGTTCTCTTAAAAGTGCTGGGTGAGAGTAATCAATGACCAAGTGGGCTAGAATTGCTCACAAATACGATACTGGAAGTGTTGGGCTTGCTCCAAAATATGTTCATGTAGTTACTGTAATAACTACCATGTAGTTATTGTAATAACTACCATGTAGTTATTATTGTTGTATTAGGGTGAGATTAACCATGTGGTGGAATAAGAAAGAAAAATATGTGGCAAACTTTTTTTCTTTGCTAATTATTTATACTATCTTGAACCCCTAGTATTTTTAAATTGCTAGGGCTAGAAAGTTCATTCATAGCTATTCATTTTCTAGCCAAAATTTGTGAATTGTGGAGGGTTGTGCAAATGCCACTGTTTCCAGACAGTCATGTGCATTTGTGCAAGATTCTGTTTTCTGGGCACAACAAAAATGCACACAATTTTGTAAAGATTTGGATAAACTTTTTTTCTTTTTTAATTGTCTTATAATATTGTGATTTACTTTAATGTGTGTTTATTGGTCAATATGTATGAGTTATAATGTGTGTGTGTGTGTGTGTGTGTGTGTATAAAAACTACAATAAAAACGGATTGGGGGTGGTATACACAAAAATCCGCGGGCAAAAACAGCAAACCTGCAAAATAGCCACAATAGCCAGATTTGTGCCAAAAAAAAAAAAAAAATGTTGTGCAAAATGGTTGAGTGAAAACAGGGGGAGGGAGATTGCAAAAACCCGTAATTGTTATATTTCAAGCTGTATGATTCTTCACGTAACAATTTCAAGAAACACTTCAGCATGTATTAATACCAGGTAAGAACTGTGCAGAAATATTTATTTTTCCCTTCAGTGGGGGGGCAGGAACGGTGAGAATTATTCATCCTCATTTAGGGGGATAAAATAGTTAAATATTAACTTTCCTACTAACTGTTGATACTTTTACGATATTTTTGGACTGTGTTTTCAAGGGCTGCACTTTTTTTATAATGAGATTTTATTTTCCAGTGCTTGTCAGTGGCCTAAACATTTGAAAATGTTTGGCCTAAACATTTGAAAATAATAGAAATAAAAATAATTTGAAGAATAAATTGGAACTAAAACAGCAGCAGAGAATATGAAACTATGGTAGTTAACTTGGGTTACCAGGTGTCCCTTTTTATAAAATATGTCCCTTATTTGAAGGCCACAAAGCCTGACCCTTACAGGTCTGGCCGGTATCCCTTATTAGAGATGCCTCATATTTGATGGTGAAAAGATTTTTCTTCTATACAGACTGAATGGGATCCTCCAAAATGGCATGTTTTAAGGTGTGGACCCTTCATAAAGACAGAAATGTCGTCACGTGCCATGAATTTTAACTGTTCCTTATTGTTAGTTTGAAAGCCTGGCAACACTATAAAGTGAGGGTATATCTACACCATAGAAATAATGCAATTTGACACCACTTTAAGTGCCATAGCGCCATCCTATGGAGTTCTGAGATTTGTAGTTTTACAAGTTCTTTAGGTTTTACAAGTTCTTTTGCCTTCTCTGCCAAAACATGCCAGTGCCTTACAAAACTACAAATTCCAGGATCCTGTAGGATGGAGCCATACCAGTCAAAGTGGTGTCATATTGCAGATGCACCCTCAATTGAAGCCCCAGAGCTCTATTTTGAGGAAAAGAGTCAACAGAGACCCAATGGACATGATAATAAGTAATGACTCGAACATAACACATTTTTCACTTCTAAAAATATGTATACTGTGTCCATATAGCCTTTGGCTATTATGGTAAAAAAATAAGTGCACCTTCGGATGCTGCATGATCCTATCTTGGAAAACAGCTAGACAGATTTGTACATAGAAGGAATTGGGACAGATGCAAAAGGAGAATGGTGGAGTATGAAGTTTCCCAGGCATCCATTTTCCAAACTGGGTTTACTCACTTGGACCTGTGCTCTTCAACCAGCTCCTGCATATTCTTCTGCTCATGTTCCAGTTTCCCCCTCTCACTTAAAAGACACTCCAGCTGCTTCTTCAGGGTGGCAATGAAATTCTCATAATAGCC
Source organism: Urosaurus nigricauda (assembly GCA_034509955.1). Classification (NCBI taxonomy): domain Eukaryota; kingdom Metazoa; phylum Chordata; class Lepidosauria; order Squamata; family Phrynosomatidae; genus Urosaurus; species Urosaurus nigricauda. The sequence goes on from JAOEGL010000002.1 coordinate 164,506,279, forward strand.
TTCAAGGTTCTTCTTTGCAGGTTGGACACATTGGCTCAGGAGCTCCCACTTGGTAGCAAGCACTTTGTTCTGCTGTTCCAGGGATCGAACCTGAGAAGAACATGATGCCCAGTCACACTTTCTGCTATTGGCAGACTCTGCTCATAAAGATTTCTTACTGTACCTTATAGCTGGTATAATGCCAGAGCAAAAGAAGACATTGCTTTTGCTCCTTTAATACATGCATAGGTCAAGGATTTTAACAGACATAGCTTGTGCCATCCTTGTTATTAAAGGCGCAGGAGACTTATCCTTTTTTGCATCTGGCCACTCAAATAACATCACAATTCAAGTGTGACAAGCACTATTATTTCTTTAACACAGTCTGCAGCACTCTGAAACATGTCCCTAATTTTCAAGTGTGTAATAGCCATTTCACACATTATGGGTACATCACTGTAGAAATAATGCAGTTTGACATCACTTTAACTGCCATGGCTCTATCCTACAGAATCCTGGGATTTTTGGTTTTGTGATTGCACAACAGTGTCTACTATTCCATGCTGGAAATGAGCAAGCCATTCAAGCAGAGATCCAGAACAGAACTTATAGAAGGTACTTTATTGCTGTTATTCCGTTGAAATAGATATTAAGAAGACTTTTGAGACATCATATATTTAAATAAAAACTTCTAAAACTTTTGTATTAGCAGATTTTTAGCTGTTTCCTTTTTTGGTATTCTTGTAATCTGCTTTGGGTCTAATTGCAGGAAAAAGGTGGATATAAATAAAATAAAAATAATATATATTCCCAACACTTCCAGGGCTTTGTGAGTTAGACAACGAGGACCAGAAAAGATCATAAAGTTAATGGTCCTTGTGATACAGAGGTCCATTTGCCCTCAGATACTTTTTGTCAAACAAACTTCCCTGTTCCCTTAAACTGAAGGGGCAACTCTGTACACACACACCTCTTTGCAAATGTAGAGATACCCCTTCTCATGTTGCAGTAAAGGAATTAGTCATTTAAGGTTCCTGATACTCTAAGGTCTAAGATGATGAGATTTATTGTATATACTGATGTATAAGTCTAAAAAAATTGGTCAAAAAATTGATCCAAAAAACCTGAGTCGACTTATCCATGATTCAGTGTAACTACTTTTCTTTATTTTTAGAAAGTGAAACATCCCCTGGTGAAAGGCAAGAGTGTAATCTGTCCTAGAAGCACCAGCCCCACTCTATTCTCTCATCTGTCTAGTCTTTCGTGTGAGCACAAACAGTTATGACTGCTGGGATTTTGTAAGCCCTTTGCATCTTTTTGCTTTGCTTTGTCCTTAACACCCCTTGTCACCCTAAATTTTACCCTTGACTTATCCATGGGTCATATGAAAATCCAGAATTTTGGCCCCAAAACCTTCCCTCAACTTATACTTGAGGTTGACTTTTAATTGAGTATATATGGTAAGTTATTTTAAATGCTGTTATTTTCCTTACAACACATAATGCAACCGACTTTCTGTATGAAATCCATGAGAAGAATCTCAGCATAGAAGAGAAAAGTCAGGAAAAATCAAGTTTTGTTGTTTCTAATTTCCATGGGTTAATTTAATTTTCTATTTAGGTTGCAGGGATTCATGGTATTATATCATATATGTATATTCCATGTTTTCCCCAAAGCTGACACTGATGGTGGTCATGAACAGCGATGTAAAGAAGTTTTCTTATTTTAAAGTGAGAATTTTTCTTAGATTCTACATACCAAGATACACTATGGAAAAATTGTTAATAATAACAAGGTTGTTTGTCCCATTCTGAGAGAAATAAATAAATAGATAGATAAAAGCAACCTCCTCCTAAAAACCATTACTAAAAAAATGTTCCTCGTGCAAAAGATTGGGGTTTTTTCCCTATATTTTTTATTTTAAAAAAGTTAGAGTTAAAAAACCCTTGTAAAATTTGTGCCAAAATATCAGGGAAAAAACTTTTTAAAAAATCAAAAATGTACAAAACATTTTATAATATCACTCAGCAAGGAGAATTTTTTTTTTTGTTCTCATGAACAGTAACAACAATAAGAATAGATTTACATCCCTTTTCATCAACCCATTGACTGCTATTCTAAAGTCTTTATGCATCCTGGAAATCTTATCAGCAACTATGCAAGGACAGATCTGAAATCCGCTTTGTTACATGTAATAATTTATTCACACGAGTGCTGTAACTTATTTAGGCTGAAGTTGCACATATGTGCATATGAACATATATATTAAGCAGTATCATGTTTGTTTTCCATACTATGCTTGTGTATCACAAGCATGGAAAATATTTCTATGTTCAAAGAAACGCTTTTGAGAAATAAAGCAGTATTAAGCAATGAGAAGCAAGTGATTAAAAGAAATGAATGAAGGTTCCCTTCAGGACTAGGGAACAGCATAACAAATGTCAAAAGAAAGAAGTAAAGCTAGTTTAGGCAATAACTATACCTAAAGTTTGTGTATCTTATCTTCCTTTTAAAACTGAGACGAAAGAGAGGAAAATGGCTGCCCATGCTTTTACCTTATCAATGAAGCAAGCAAACTGGTTGTTCAAAGTCTTCATTTCCTCTTTCTCATGGGTGCGTGCTTTTTGCTCTTCTGGATCCACTCCAACAGAAAGGGGCTTCAAGAGGCGCTCATCAATGCAGACCCCTCGTATCCCTTCAACTCTGCCACCACCGCCACCAGCCACACCAATCCGACCAGGAAAACCTCCCTGGCACTGAGGCCCACCATAACCTCCTCCAAATCCACTGTAGTTCACACCACCAGCACCTTGATTCCCAACACCTATAACCTGGACAGGCAGACCTACACCTTGACCAGGTGCGCCTATACCTTGACCACTGATCCCAATCCCTTGATTACCAATGCATTGACCTCCAATACCTATGCCCCCTTGGCCAGGCAGGCCTTGGTTTCCTATACAGTGACCCCCAATACTTTGAGCACTGATCCCTATCCCTTGATTTCCAATGCATTGACCCCCAATCCCTATGCCCCCTTGGCCAGGCAGGCCTTGGTTTCCTATACAGTGACCCCCGATACCTATTCCTTGACCTATACCTTGCCCACCCATATTTATACCTTGATTCCCTATGCATTGACCACCAATACCTATACCTTGACCAGGCATGCTTACAACTTGGCCACCAACGCCACTTATAGCCTGCCCAGGCAGACTTATACCTTGGCCACCAATGCTCCCTATACCTTGACCAATGCCACCATAGATTTGCCCTCCATATCCCTGACCATAAGCAATTCGTTGGTTTCTACCTCCAATGTTATTAAGGCTCATGCTGGAGTAGCCACCAGCCCCATATGGTCTTCCAATTGGCTGGCACACAGGGATACATCTGCCTTGACCACCACCCAGGCCACCAATGACAGAAGCAGAGGAGAAGGTCCTTCGTCCAGGAAAGCACTGTATGTTCATGGTAGCTTTTTTTTTGCAGGGGAGTTAAGCAAGCTGTATTAATGAAGCAAGGGAATGAGGGAAGAGCAAAGGATGAAGGAAAGAGGGAAAAATCCTTTGATTTGAAACCAGGAGTGTCTCTCTTATATATGGCTCAAGAGCTGCATAAGCTGCAAAAAAATGAAATGAAGCAGCATGGGTTTGGTTTGCCTAGCAGCTAGAAATGGTTTCTTTAGCACAGCCTATGCTCCAGAGCAAATACTTATCATCCATGGAGCAGCGTGAAATTAAAAAAAAAAACTTGCTTTGCTTGCAAGCTTCACTCTCAAAAGCCTTTATGTTTTACTTTAATTAATCTGCTTCCTCACAGCGTGTAATTAACATTCAGACAAATACTTCAAGTGGCTTGTTTATGGGTGAGTTTCACTCACAGATTCATTTTAATTATGTCAGGGAATGTACCATTATTTTTTTAAGGTGCAAGACAGTGTGATTTGTTTATTTATTTGATGTCTTGACACAAGGACCTAGAAACAGAGGAGGCTGCATTTAGGGATGCCACTAAAATTTTGTTCTAACATTCAGAGCAAGTTTTGCACAATTAGCAATTCCTCGAGCAAAAAAGCTCATGGAATGGAAAAACCCAATAAAAGAATGCTAGTGCAATTCTACAGAATCCTGGTTTGCCATCAGACACTGCCCAGAGAGAATATTCAAATGAATTTTGAAGTTTCTCATTGATCAAAATGTATGGACCCAAACTGTTTTGAGAAAATCAGTAAAATTTCACAGTGATGTTTTGTATATGCATATCTATCTATCTATCTATCTACCATCCATCCATTCAACCATCCCATGAAACAAGGAACATTCTAGAAGGAGAAAAATGAAGGAGGCAATTGTAATAGTCTGTCCATCTAAGCTGTTGCAAATAATTGAGTAAATGGTTATTGTGTCCCAGACACACACCACAATTTATTAGAAGCAGCCACAGCTGAAGAAGGGATGCTGACTCAGGTGGGAATGACGTAAAGAGACAAAAATATTTTTATAGGGAGAGTTCTTTCAGTCAGAGGCGGCAAAAACAACAGAGTTCTGCAGCTCCTTGAAGGCAAACACATTTATTATATCATAGGCCTTCATGGGCATTTTGTTAGAGGCCTCAGGCATTATCCATTAAATTGCAGCTCTCTCTCTGTGTGTGTGCTTATGTGTGCGTATGTTTACATATTGTTGGGATGGCTTAATATAAATTGAAGTCAAAGAGATGTTAAAATTCCAAAAGTACCAACAGTGACCCTAACATTATTAATGTTCACAAAACTGTCATTGGCAATGCAAACAACTGGACACCAGGAACATCACTAGGGAGTGCAGATACCCTAAGGATGCCTCTCTAACGTCAGCCTTTTCGCAGAAACAGACATTCACCTATATCCCTTTAAAATGCTGAATAAATAGTGTGAGTGCTTGAAGCTCAGTGGGAGGAGAAAGGAGATGCTCCAGTTTTTGTTTTTTAAAGTAATTTTTAAAATTAGCAAGTATTCTTTTTAAATTTTCTTTAAAAACATCACTTCTTTCCAAATTTTAACTTTAATTACATGAAACTATGTCCACGTAAATTTAGGTTGTGCATATGATATCATAATTTAAAGATATAATTTTTATTTTTCTAGTTGTTTATGTCATAACTATTGCCATTACATTCAGCGATATACAAAAATTGCAATTTATGAGTAACATTATTACAAAAAACAATACTAAGGATTCTGTATGGTATGCGTGGTATGGGAAGAGTCATGGGGGGAAGTGATACCATGAGTTACCACATGTAATGGATACTAATTAAATTAACCCATGTAGCACAATAAGAACCCATTGTCCCAATTCAAACCTCTGAAGGCAGAATGGAACCTCCTAATGAACTGTAGCTCAGCCAAAACAAACAGTGGCATCACTAGGGTGATGGCACAACAGTGCGGAAATTCATCCTGTCATCCCTAGGCTGTCTGGCACATCTCCCAGACAGCTTCATCCATCAGCCAGGCTGCATCTGCCACAGTGGGTATAGGGTGCTGCTATCATCTGACAACCCCTTCCAGATCTTGTGGGAAAAGGAGCCACCTCTCTTTCCCTTTCATCCAGCATCTCCACCAGGCCTGAAATACAGTAGAGCTCCTTCTGGGAGGTCAGAAGACCCAAAAGTGGTGCTGCCACCCAGCAGCCTTTCCAGGTATGCTGGCTGAGCTGATTGGTAGAGGGTGATGGCTAGGGTGTCTTGGATGAGCAACCATCCTACTGGGTGTTCATTTGAGTTGTCACCCATTGCCCCCTGAACCCCCTAATGATGCCCTTGCAAAAAAATTGAATTCCAATCAGGATAAATATAAAGATGGTAAAGGGTCTGAAAATCAAGCACTAAAAGGAGCAGTTAAGGGAGCTAGGTATGGTTAATCCTAGGAGACAAGACTGATGATAGCCACTGTCATAAATCTGCAGGGCTGTCAAATGGTACATGGAGCAACCTTGTTTCATGCTACTGCAAAGAGAAGGACCCAAGCCAATGGACTGAAATGACAAGAAAGGAGATTTCTAATAAGTGTTAGGAAATAGTTTCTGGTGATAAAACTCAAATCTTGTAACATGCTATCCTGGAAGATGGTGGACCATCCTCCATTTTTAAATGGAGTTTGGATGGCTTCTCTCTGCCTCCCTGAGAAAGTGGGCAGGAGTTCATCAAATAGCCCACGCAAAATGTAGTTGCAATGCATTTTGAAAAATCAAAGCATTTTTAAAATGTATCTGCTCTGCAACCCGGTTCTACATACATGCATGGCTTCAGTCTATGCTGTTCTCTGATTTGTACTCATCTGGTAAGTAATGAAGAATCAGTAATAAGTTGTGTATTCAATGTGCAGCATATGTGTTCTGAGTTCTGACATTTCAGTTAAAAGTGTCCACTTATGACATAATAGCTACTCTATAATGTCTAATACTTCTCCATTGGTTTGCAGTTTGGTAAGAGACATCAAAGGAGCTATCTTTTTCAAAGGAATTCTAAATGTCCCTACCTAAACTACATATCCCATGATCCCATGGAACCATGGCAATTAAAGTGGAATCATAATACTACAACTGTGTAGTGTGATACAGACCTAAATATGCATATAAGGGAATATTCATAGCAGTTTATAGAATTACAATTGGTCCTCTGTATCCATAAAATCTTTATCTACAGATCTGACCATCCACAGCTTGAAAATATTTATTTGTATAGATATAGATATACAGTAGTCCAAAAGGAAACATTGGAGCTTTACAGACCTCCCAAAAGGGGCTGTCTTTAAGCACCCAAAGAAGCACTGGGATCGGGCCAGGGCTGCCTCACCAGCAGCCCCATAGGCCCCATCCCGGTACTTCTCCAGGCCACGGAGAAGCGAAGAACTGCTGCTTCTCCATGGCCTGAAAGTGGGGTGCAGCAGGCTCCCTGGGCGCCCACTCTACCCCGCCATCCCCGGCGGTTCCAAGGGGAGAAAGGGGCTGCAACTATGGCCGCTTTCCCCTCAGGGTCCTTGGCATGGCCATGTAAAGGCTGCGCCAAGGACCAGCAACAAAAAAGGAGCTCCATTTTGGAGCTTCTTTTGGCGCCGCTGAAAGGGCGCCCTAAGCACCCTCCAGCAGCACCATGCTGTTATCATGGCGTGCATGTATGGACGGTGCACAAAAAAGATGGCGCTGTCCATACATGATAGGGTTGGGGAGGTTGCTGATGCTGCGCCCTGCCTAACCCTACTCATGCCTCACAGATGGGCTATCTGTATCAGGGCTATCTGTATCAGGCCCTTGATTTTGCTACTTTATATAATGGACACCATTTTATTATGCCATTATATTTAATGGCATATTTAATGGGACTTAAGCATTTTGATATCCATAGGGAGGTATGGTCCGGAAACCAAATCCCAGCAGGGCCTACTGTATGTATGAAATAGAGAAAGTGGAAAGGGCTTTTTTTCCTCTCCCTCATGCAGACTAGAACTCAAGTTCGCACAATAGAAGTAGCTAATGGCATACCATTTGGTGATTATATGTGAATGTTAGTGCAATGTAGCAAATTCCCAAGAGTCCCAAGTTTTAGCTTCATGTGAAATTTCCTTTTCAAGTGCACTCTAGTGTCCACAAAATAATTGCCTTTGTGGGAAAGGGGAGGTGATCCCTGACTTGAGTGAAACTGGTTCCCACACCCTGCATTGTATTCTCTTATTTGGGTAAACTGACTCCTTTAGCCATAATTGAAACCTGTTCCTCCTTGCCATCTAATTGCTCAGAAGTGACCCATTTATGCAATGTATCAGTTTTCCAAAGGGCTTTCATCTGTAATGTTACACTGAACCACAGGTAAATTCATCACAGCTCGGGAAGCCTAACTGTCCTAGAGCCATCTCCACCTGCAAGTTTTCTAGCAAACCAGCAAGTTTGGGAGCTCTGAGTCAACTGTGAATTTATTCTAGATAAGGTTTTGCCTGTGCTGGGGGGAAAGAAGGTAGGAGATACAGTACAGCATAACTCCCATGGGCATGGGGTAGACAAATGCAAGGTTCTCCACATAACAAGCAATCTCCTTATATAACTTTTTAAGAGTGCAAGCCAATCGGTTTGTATCATTGTGTGATCTCCTTCACCGAGGTACACGTGATCAGCAGGTCCAGGGACACACTTTGGCCTCCTGGATTCGATGGTGAATTTGTTGGCATGAAGCAACAGCATGTTGTTGTGGTTCCCCCACACACACTTCTAGGCTGCATCTGCACTGCAGGAATAATCCACCACTTTAACTGCCCTGGCTCAATGCTATGGAATTCTGGGGACTGTAATTTTGTGAGACATTTAGTTTTCTGTGCCAGAGAGCTTGGGTACCACAATGAACTACAAATCCCATTATTCTAGAGCATTGGGCCATGGCAGTTAAAGTGGTGCCAAACTGGATTATTTCTGCAGTGTGGATGCAGCTCTAGTTGTCACTCCTTATTTATTTTGCATTTAAAAAATAGTCATGTGGGGAAGGCACATCTTATTTCATGCTTTTTCTAGGCTTCTGAGAACAGAGTTCTCCTCTAAATCATAATGCACAGTCCCCCCCTTTTTTTAACTCAAAATGCTCTTTAAAAAATAAAAAAAACCCTTGCTTTGACATTCCATCACTGACATTGGCAGCAGGCACTACCGGGACCATGTGTTCCCTAGATCCATTTAAAATGAAAGGCTCTTTGCATGTTGCACACTTGGACCGTGAGTGCGTCACTGTCTATTTGTGTGTGTTTCTGATCTAATATTCACATATTTTGTTTTTCTTTGTAGCCAGTTCACTTTTTTAAAAGAAAGAAAGAAAGAAAGAAAGAAAGAAAGAAAGACACAGCCTAGATGGTCATAAAGCAATGGTTTTACAGCTTAAACAATGAGTGGGGAAGATGTAGCCTGTATATTGCATGCACAGGCCAGGGCCATTTCTGTGGTTGTCAGCCTCCTTACCTCCCCAGAGGTAAAATAAATAAATAAATAAAATCCCCAAAATGCACCCAGATGCTCTCAGATGGTTGGGGGCATTTCTATCACATTTTTGGCTACTTGAGGTAGCCTAGGCCTTTCACTTCCATTTATTAACTCCTTGGCTAAGGGACTTCAAACATAGCAAAAAATGTCACTGTGCCATTATTACCTTTTGCAGGGGGGTGGCTTTTTAAGTTCTCATGATGTGCGAAGGCAGATCCTGAGCCTACTCCTGGCTTAAACAAATGAGCAAGGTTCATTATACAATGGCGGAAGATATTACATAACAAAATAATGTTCTTATTCAGAATTCAAGCATCTTTATGAATGAAAGATTTTATTTGGCCTAAACGCAACTACTAGTCCCTGCTGTGTATTGTGTGCCTTCATATTGTTTCCAACTTACGGCAACCCTAAGGCATACCTATCATGGGGGTTTCTTGGCAAAATTTGTTCAAAGGGGGTTTGGCATTGCCTTCCCCTGTGGGTTTCATGCCTCGGCGTGAATTGAATCCTGGTCTCCAGAGTCACAGTCCAACACTCAAACCACTTAAGCCACACTGGTTTCTGCTAGAGCAGACCTATTAAATGAATTGCTAAATGATCACTAAATACTCATCCAAATTCCATTGATCCAATAAGTCTACTTTAGTTGTGACAAGGAATTGGAATTAGGTCATTGTGTATTGGTTATTTATTTATTTATTTATTGCACTTTTATCCCCACCTTTCTCCCAAAATGGGATCCAAGGTGGCTTACTATAGTTTAAAAACAAAGACAGTTAAAACATTGATTCCTAAAGTCAAAAGAGAATAAAATATCATTATTAAAATAATGATGAAAACAATTTTAAAAACTTAAAACATTTTTTGTAACATAGGCCCTGTATAGACCAGCCTGAAAGGCCAGCTTGGGGGCAGAGTTGGCGTGTAGCATCTACACGACGCACGCCCTGCTCTGCCCCCAAGGTGGTGTGATGCCACATGCCACACTGCATGGCACTCCTCTGGTTCTGTGCCCACATGATGCAGCACCGAAGGAACACCGTAAAGCCATGGCACTGTGGCTCTTGCTCCCTTTCTAGGAAACAAAAAGGACCCTCTTTTTGCAGCCCTTTTCGTGTCCTGGAAAGGCCAATTCAGGACTGCAGCCCCAATCTGACTATAAAACGGATGGCTGGAGGCTGCCCCTTTGGAACTGTCTGCATAGCTCCATAGTTTCATTAAAATATTAAAACTTTTAAAATCCAGCACACTACAGTACTCGTACACCACAACTCCATTGTTAAAATTCAAAAGGCCTGCCTATGTTAGAAATCTTCTCCTGGCAGCAGAAAGCGAGAATGAAGATGGACAACCAGACCTCTCATGACAGGGAGTATCAAAATGTGAGAGCAGCCACAGCCCCCTGTTGGGAGAAAATTACTAAAATTACCAAGAGAATTAGTGAAGTTTACTGGCAAAACCACTTCCTTCTGAGTATTCCTTGCCTAAGAAAAGCCTATGAAATTCAGGGGGTCACCACAAGTCAAAAGGGGTCTTGCAGGCACATTACACACACAATATTACACCCCTAGAAAGGATGATAAGTGCCCATGTTCTTCTCTGAGGATCTCTCGGTACTGTTCTTGTATAGCAACATAAGGTTTTGTCAGATTTCTGCTCATTCCGGAAGTGTAATGTGGCTGCCTGTGGCACATTCACAGAACCAACTCCTTTTAAGCTTTTAGCCACAGGAGTGATTTCTGGGTGTATAGCAGACCTGATTTTTAAAGAAAATATGAACACACAAAGGGTGAAACTGTTCCCAGATGTTTATGCTACGACAGAAGTATTCATTTGGTGGGGTCTGGTACTCTGCAGCAAATAAACGGTGATGGTTATTTTCCGGTCTTGAAGATAATGTTAATCATCATGAAGGAACTACCTGAATATCTGGGCCATCATCCATTGGGTGGCCAAAATAAGTGCTAAACAAACAGAGATCTTGCCTGTAATTTGCAAAGAACAAGTTGTAGAAATACGTTTGTAATTAAATCTGCTTCTGGATGGGTGTGTGTCCGTGAGAGAAAGAGAGCAAGAAAACAGAATCTCTCTACCAAAGAATTTTAACTCTGAGTACTACAAGCCCACAAATGTTTACTTTAACATAAATCCAGTTGTCTTCTGTGTGGCTTGTTCCTAGAAAAGTGTGCACAGAATTGCAACAGAAATCAGGTTAAAGACAGGCTACAAACAATGCTGTGTGGCATACATTTTTAAAAGTGGGGAGAGAAAATAACAAACCAAAATAACAAAAGAGAATTCTATGGTAGTGATATTGAGAAGATCTTAAATGAATGTTTCAGAATTTTACATTTATTCATTCCCAGTTTTGGCTTGATGTCTCCCAGTGAAATATTAGAAGAAAGAAGATGGTTAAAAGCATCTTTTTCACCATTCTGGTATAATGTGGGTTGCGGATGCCTCTGTTTTTTATGAGCTCCCCCTCCTCTCAGTACTCTCTGAGAAAGTACTCAGTACTTTCAAGAGGTTCTTGGGCTGCATCTACACTGCATAATTAATACTGTTTGACACCACCATGCTTTGTAATTCTGGGATTTTAGTTTTGTGGGATATTTAGCCTCCTTTGTGGATAACACCATAATATTGGTGGAAGACATCTCAGATTTGAAACAGGTAATAAGAAAGGTCAAAAATGAAAGTGCAAAGGCAGGTTTAATGCTGAACATAAGGAAAATGAAAATAATGACCACAGAAGAAATACATAAATTCAATCTAGACAATGAGGAAATTGAAATGGCTAAAGAATTCTCATATCTAGAATCAAACATTGACCAGAGTGGTGACTGCAGTCAAGAAATAAGAAGAAGACTCAAAATGGGAAGGACAGCTGTGAAAGAACTAGGAAAGATCTTGAAAAGTAAAGTTCTACAACTGAACACTAAAGTTAGAATTGTCCAGGCCATTGTATTCCCAGTTATGTACAGATGTGACAGCTGGACAGTGAAGGAAGTAGACAGAAAAAAAAGTCAACTCATTTGAGATGTGGAGCTGGAGAAGAGTGCTGAGAACAGCCAAAAAGACAAACAGATGGGTCCTTGAACAGATCAGACTGAAACTCTTCTTGGAAGCCAAGATAAACAAGTTGAGGCTATCATACTTTGGCCACATGAGAAGGCAATAATCCTAGAAAAGTTAGAGGATAGAAGAAGGTGGGAAAGACCACAGACCAGATAGATGGATTTAATCAGGGGTAACGCTGGCATAGCCTTGTGGGAGCAGAGCAGTGGAAGATAAGGATTCTTGGAGATGTCTCATCCATAGCATCGCCATGAGTCGGAGTCAACTCAGGGGCAGCTAACAACAACAAATTAGAGACTTCTGGTGCCACAGAGAAATCAGAGCCTGGAAACCCGAGGCCACATATTCCAGAAGCCCTCAGCCTACATAGCCATCCAAAGTTGCAATTTTTTAAAATGTACTTTTTCCAAGGCTGCTACCACACTGCAGAATTAATGCAGTTTGACACCAATTTAACTTTCATCCCATGGGATTCATAGGATTCCAAACACAGATAGCAAATATTTGACATATATTTCACCTTTCAGAGAACATGTAGTGGATATTTTGCATTAAAACATTTTAGGAAATTTTGGGGAGCCTTTGGTGTTAATAAAATTAAATTGTGAATGTCTTGAATAAACAGAATCACCTTTGTTAGGATCAAAAATATAGTTCCAGTGTTCATTTCTAGCCATCTCCTTGTCATGTTATTGTACCATATACTCACTCATATTTTGGAAAGGTGTTTCCTAATTCCAGCCAGCTAGGGACTCATCCAGATGACTTGTTATATCTCATGTAATATCAAAGGCTGTTGTCAGCTTTTTCTCTCTCCTGCCTCAGCATTTGTTTCCTGCTTCCCAAGCTAACAGCTATTTCTAGATTCCTACCGGAGCATTAGGAAGATTGTGGGAAAGAGATTCAAGGGATAACTATGTGTGGTTTCAAACTAATGAGATTAGATTAAAAGCCATGCTGCGCAAAGCATGCGACTCGCTAGCCAGAGCAATAATTTCGTTCTTCATGCTTGTGATATATCTGTCAATGTGGATGGCAGAAAAGTGTGGTCAAAGGGTGATCTTGAAACAAAACCAACATCTATAATGTGTATTGCAACTGGTATCCAAGGACCTTCTTCTAAATGATCTGCCATCTTTACAACTGCCCTGTATGAGAAAGCAATATTATTAGCTGAGCATTGCAGATAACACAGAAGAGGGATTTGCCTAATGTGGCCTTCAAAATTTTATTGGTGACGATGACTGATGGCTAGATGTAACAGGGAAAGTGGCTGTGTGGATTTGTCCACGTGCCTGCCTTTTGGGGCAGAAAGTAGAAAATTGTGCTTGAGGATGGACCTGTTTTTTACAAAAAGAAGTGCATGGGTCAATGCAGCACAAGTCCAGCCCAAACATTAGGCAAAGTGAGGGAAGTAGCAGCAAATTCTGGACAGAGGGAGCAAGACTGGCATCTTCAGCCATTTCTCCTGAGGCACCATGCAATTCCCATCTATTAGAGGACAGAGCTATCCTATTCAAGTGTGTGTGTATATATCACAGAAGCCAGCAAGGATGCCCCACATGTTTTGCACAAAAAAGTCTCAGCTCATGACGACTAAGGTTGCCATGACGACTAATGGTATCCCATTCTCTGAGAGTTAAAAGGTGTGTGTGTGATTTCTCAGAGGCAGGAGACACTAAGGTCAGCCGGCTGTTGAAATGGACCAGGCGGTGGAAATGTCACAAAAGAAAGCATTCTCTTTTGTTTTCTTTTTGACAGCCATGCAGGCCACAAAATGGACATTGTTATCTGAAATGGTTACCACTATACCTACTAGGAACTGCATTCTATCTACAGCACACATGACACAAAGCGTCCCCCCCCCAAAAAAAGACCTTGTAATGCTGCTGGAGCTCATGGATGACTCACCAACAGCCCCTGGGAATCCCCCCCCCCCCAGTCCTACACTGTTACCACCAGGGATTGTACAACAAAAAGGCTTATGAACTGAAGCACCAGCACTCCATTGACTGTTTTGGTCCAAGATGGAGATGGAAACCATGCTTTAAAGCCAAGCACCTCACATATAACAACAAATCTGTCTTCATTTCCACCAGGGCTACTTCCCCTGAAATTTGACTCACTCCTTGCAAATCTGAAGAAACATGGCAATTTCCTAAATCTTCAGCCAATGCCCCAAGACCTGGCAACCATTTGAAGAAGGACTATTTCATCTTGGATGTTGAAGTAGTGATAACCAATTGCTAAGAATGGTGGCAAAGAAAATTAATGTATAAATGAATAAATACTAAATGAAATACATAGATCCCATCACGAAATGGTTTATGAGTGAATCCATGTTCAAGACTAACAGATTGAGCCCGCACATTTTTATTCAGTTACATATTTTTATTCAGTTATTCACCAGATGTTAATACAGTATGACCCTGTATCCATTGGATCGGTAACAATGGTTTCACGTACCCATATCCAGAAAAAAAGGGGGGTCTATCTGGGCATCTGGAGGTCCTCCATTGTGACTGTGGTAAACTTCCACTGGGCGGAGACTAAAGTGTTGCACTGGAGGACCTCCAGATAGCTAAAGATGTGGTCTATCTAGCTATCTGGAGGTCCACCAGCACAATTCTATGGGCAAATTCCAGCAGAAATATTAACTGTAATAATTGAAATTCCAGAGGATTCAGGAAGTGACTAAAGAATAGAGGAGGAGCAGCAGCAACAAGGTGCCCTTTTCCCCCTTCAGCATTGCTTCTCTAGTCTGAAACATTTTGTACCAACTAAAACCATTGATTGTCTGGCCCTGTTCCTGAGATCTCAGGCCATTCCTCTAAATGCAAAGAAAGACATGTTCTATCCAAAGTCTCTTAAACTATTTTTCTACCTCAGGATGATGTGATGGATGATGCTCTTCCACTGCTTGCATACCTTCCAATTGTCCTGATTTGGCAGGGACAGTTCTGACTAATCTTCTATTGTCCCATTTTTTTCAGCTGCTATTAAGTTTCTCTTGCCTCCTTCCACTTTTTTTCCATTGCCTTCAGTTTCCTTCAGTTTCTGAAAATTGAATTCAAAATGGAATTGTAGTTTGCACTCTATTGCTTCAGCCAGAGAAAAGGAAGAGCATTGGGAAGAGTCTTGCCTTACTCAGGAGGCTCTAGCAAAAGCAGCGCGCTGCAGCCTACCCTAGCTTGAATCTTCATCCTCATTAATAACATTTGCCATTTTGACCACCTGATGACACTTGGCAAAATGTATCCTGGTTTTCATCTGTGAAATATTGGAGAGCATGTGCTAGTCTTGAAGAAGAAAAAAGTCATTGTCAGTCCAGCTTGTTCACTGAACATGAAGAGTTGGAACCATCCTGTCACATGCCCCAGGCAGAAAAGTGCTTTGGACCACCTCTACCACTTTAACACACTTTCTTTCAGTCCAGCTCTGATACTAGATGTTAGTTGAGTAGCAGACGAATAGACTGCAGGAAGGTAAAGCAGGGGTGGCATAGTGAGTTTTCTTATGTCACCCTCATGTGGGCTCCGACAGACTCTGAGGCCAACTTTATAGCTGAATATGGTAGACATGTTAATTTATTTAGTTGGCTCCCTTTGCCATTGGTTTTGTCTTGCTATGCCCCAAAGTGAATGCTCAACCAGGACATTTTTACCTCATATATTTTCAGTGCAAAATAGGCCACCTAAACCCTGAGTTGGAGTAACGGTACAGTGCCAGCATCTGGCTGTGCTCAGTCAGCTTGGAAGCATATGAGTAATTGTACAGAGAGTTTCTGTACCCAGGGTGAGGGCATTTCTCTCTCAACCAAGAAACCACAGTTGACTGATCACATCTAGTTCTTTGTAGTGGCAGCAGAAATGTTCCCACAGCCAGATAGCTTATTTGTGCAAAGGTTGCCCATGTAAATGGCCTTCTCATGTGAGTCATACTGGGGAGAGAGAAACATAAGAGGCCAGGCAGAAGGCCATTGCCAGAGAAGATAGATACAGTGAGCCTGCGCCATATGTGGGCTCATTATAGGTGGCTTTCAGCTTACACTGAAGCCACCCAGCAAAAGGGAGAATGGCGATGTGCCTATGGCATGCATGTACAGCTGTGCGGCAAGCACAAGTCCCATTATATTTAATGGGGCCCAAGTTTACATGCTTTTTGCCTTACACAGGGGAGTCAATGTAAGGCAAGGGCCCACTGTTCATCTGCTGATAATTCACCCCTGCTTCTGGGCTCTTAGTATCCCCCTAATATCTTTGATATATAAAACCATGAAAACTGTACTGGCTGCAATTCCCTCCTTGTCTTCCCTTTGTGAATAGAAAATGAAGGACAAGGAGGCATTTTTATGCATATACTGAGGTTTTAATGGGGTCACTGGCTGTAACTTAATGCAGTCTATATTGGATGCACAAATGTGGAGGTGTGTCTGGTTTTCTTTTGTTATTAGGGAGACAAATGTTATGGGCTATATTCAATTTTAGTCCAAACTAGGCTCTTGCTGATATTGTGTGCCTTCACGTCATTTCTGACTTACATTGACCCTAAGGCAAATCTATCACAGGGTTTTCTTGGCAGGATTTGTTCAGAGGTTTGCCTTTGCCCCTCTCTAAGGCTGAAAGAGTATTGAAGGTTGCACAGTGGCTTTCCGTGGATGAGTAGGGATTTGGAGCCTGGTCTCCAGAGTCCAACATGCAAGCCAATACACCGCACTGACTCTTTTCAAACTAAGTTATACTCATGGAATCTGTAAATAAACTCAATGTAGGTGCCTACCACTACTTCAGCAGCAGCTGGTGGCAGCTTCCATGTTGACACAGCATTGTGGATAACTCCTTTAAAATGTGGAAAGAAGACCCTGAGCAGATTCAGTGGCATCACTCGGGTTGGTGTCACCCAGTGTGGTAACTCATTATGTCATTCCCATGGACCTCCTCTCATGCCACACCATAAAGAATCTTTAGTAATGGATATGTATACAAACAACAAAAAATTGACAAAGTGACTCACTATTGTATGTCACCCCTCAGTCTTCTCTTCACCAAGCTGAACATGGATAACTCTCTCAACCCTTCCTCATATGTTCTCCACACATCATTCTTATGGTCCTTCTCTGAATTTGCTTCCCTAATTTGGGATGTGGGCCCACCCTAAAGAAAGAAATGTGTGTATCGTCTCATTTATGAATGTGGACAATATGTTAAACACGTGGCTATGTCAACTGAAATCAGTTCTTTGAAATCAAATACTTTCCTATGGTAGAAGACAAACTGGTGAACAGCAATTTCCTGGTTGCCAGCCCTGTGTGTTGTGAATTTTGACTGGCTATTATTGCTGTTTTAAAAACCTGGCAATGCTACTCTTGTCCTAGTTTACCTCACAGTGTGAGCTGTGAAAGAGTGGTTTGAACAAATGTTTCTTCACAAATGTGATGCCTGGGGGTGCTCAACAAGGGTCTCGCATTTAGCCCAAAGCTGTGCCATCTCTGCTTGTTGTGACTAACCCAAGAATACCAGCAACTATCCAGTGACTAGCATACAACACTTGGAAGTGAAGAGAAGGTGGAATCTCCTCATTCACAGATCATCAGAGAATAGCAAAATATCCCTACCTGGCTCATAAATGGAAACTGGCTAGCCCCACAGAAGTTTACTTTTCAACATGCTAAAGGGAGGGGGCAGATGCTTAATTCCATGCTTCTTGCCAACATCAGGGCAGCATGATGTGGTTCCATATTGTGGAAGAAAAAACACACATGGGCCATAGTCAAGCTGGTACTATCATATAATTAGAAATGTACCTTTCCATTGGTTGATAGGAAGAGGGTCCAGCTATGTTCAGCTCTTCCTGCTTTCCTCTCTGAAAAGTTGACCATCTATTTCCCAACCTGGGCCTAGATATGTAACCCATAATTGTGCTGCTTCTGGAAAGGGCCTTGTAATTCAAGCATCCTTCTGCATGCTATTTTTTTTTTAATTTAACCAAGTATGTGTGAAACCTTTTAATGTACACTCTACGTACAAGCTATGTTGCTTTTGGTTGTTTATTCAAAATGTACACAGCACTATGTGATCTTTCTCTTAAGGCTCAAACAATGGGTGGATGCTTCAGTTCTCATCTGCCTTCCCTATGCAAAAGTGCTAGCACTGGCAGCTGGTGGCTCCAAAGTCAGTGTAGCAGAGAATCAGCTCAGAGATTTGTGCCAGTCTTAAAAGTCATCATCCAAGGTGATGAGCCTATTCCACAAAATAGGTTTACCATGTGGGATAATTCCTTCAACATTCAGATTAAAGGCCAGAGCAGATTCACTGCTGCACTGATGTTCAAGTAAATGGTTGCCCAGTTCATGTTGCACCAGTATCGAAATTCCAGTTTCATTGCTTAACTCTCA
Organism: Urosaurus nigricauda; assembly: GCA_034509955.1. NCBI lineage: Eukaryota > Metazoa > Chordata > Lepidosauria > Squamata > Phrynosomatidae > Urosaurus > Urosaurus nigricauda. The sequence continues at coordinate 164,524,735 of JAOEGL010000002.1, forward strand.
TCTTTGTTACCTAGAGTCACCAAGATCATTTGGGAACCTTGTTCCCAGAGAAATATTTGATCAGGGGCCCTTCCACAGTTCACAATTGCAGTGCTATGATTCCACTTTAACTGCTGTGATTACATTCTATGGAACCCTACAATTGATGGTTTGATGAGATACTAGAGTTCCCCAGTTGAGAATTCTAAATACTCCTCCCTAAACCACCAATCCCATGATTCCACAAGATGTTGCCATGGCAGTTAAAGTAGAAGCATAACACTATAAATGCATAGGGTGGAAGGGCCCCTGAACTTTCAGGATGGGTATGCTTGGCTTGCCTTGTTTGACTACTTTCTCTGATTATTACTGCTGTTGCCATTAGGGATGGTGAGGTGGCTGCCTCTGGCAAAAAATTACTAGGAGAAGTGAGACATAGACTGTGTAAACACTGACAAAAACCATTTATCACCAGGACTTCCAGATCTGAATGGAAGATGAGCTGTCCTCTCTACCTGCACCCACAATGGGCTGATTCTGGAAGCACTAACAAAAGGAATGGTGCAAGAACTGTAGAAATGCGAATGTGATAGTGCTGTGAAACTTTTGGGTCAGAACATGTCAGTGGTCCCTGCTCCCCCCCCCCCCCCAATGCTTCTCCACACTTCCTGTGTGCCCAGGGAAATATCCAGAGTTTCTGCCCCTATCCAGTGCGAAAGGGGACTCTTTTTACTGCAGAGAACCAACCTGGAGTGTAGATTGGACCCATGTTCCACCTGTTTGGCCCCATAGCTGAACAAGTCATTGTAGGAATAGGGCAGGGATGCTTCTTTTCCTCCGTGTGGACACCACTTCTGTCAATTGTGCTGTTAAAGATATAGAGTTGGAAGAGACCACAAGGGCCATCCAGTCAACCTCCTGCCATGCAGGAACTCCTAATCAAAGCATCCCTGACAGATAGCCATCCAGTCTAAGCTTAAAGACCTCCAAAGAAGGAGATTCCACTACACTCCATCAGAGTGTGTCCCACTGTTGAATAGTCCTTACTTTCAGGAATTTTTTCCTAATGTTCGGGTGAAATATCTTTTTCTGTAGCTTGCATCCATTGCTCTGGTCCTATTCTCTTGAGCAGCAGAAAACAAGCTTGCTCCATACACAATGTGACATCCCTTCAAATATTGAAGCAGGGCTATCATATCACCTCTTAACTTTCCCTTCTCCAGGCTAAACATCCCCAGCTCCCTAAGACGGTCCTCATAGGGCATTCTCCAGACCCTTCACCATTTTAGTTGCCCTCCTTTGGACATGCTCCAGTTTCCCAACATCCTTTTTGAATTGTGGTGCCCAGACTTGGACACAATATTCCAGGTGGGGCCTGACCAAAGCAGAATAGAGTGGCACTATTACTTCCCTTCGTCTAGATAATATACTTCTATTGATGCAGCCTAATATCGCATTGGCCTTTAGCTGTCTTATTGTATTGTTGACTCATGTTCAACTTATGGTCTACTTGGACTCCTCGATTCCTTTCACACGTATTTTCATTCAGCCAGGTGTTCCCCATCCTATATCTATGCATTTTTGCACCCTAAGTGCCATACTTTACATTTCTCCATGTTGAATTTCATTTTGTTAGCTTTGGGCCAACTATGCCCCCAATTCTGTTATCCAAGTCATTGATAAAGATGTTGAATAGCACTGGGCCCAGGACTGAGCCCTGTCACATCCCGCTGGTCACTTCTCTCCAGGATGAAAAGGAGCCATTGTTGAGCACTCTTTGGGTTTGGCCAGTCAAAGAAAGATATATATATATATATATATATATATATATCATGTGCTATTCTATCTTTCGCCCAAAAACTAACCCTAATTGGTATAATCAAGATAGGATGGGTTTTAATAAGTTTTCCATTTTACAATTTTTAGTGACAGAAAGGTTTGTAAAAACAGTTGTGCAAGCCAAAGGGAAGTATCAGAGCAGCATCCTTGACAAACTGAGCATACTTATTGACTTGCAGCTGGCGATAGTAGGTGGAAGGCAGACCACATTCCTGCTCACCTGAGTCCTTGGCTGCATTTCAACAGGGCTAGGTAGGAACTGAATTGCAAACTTTGTGTTGTACTGTGGTATATTTCATAGCATGCAACAGTTTTGGAACAAATGGCTCTGGATCTTTTGGTAAGATATGGAACAAATAGGGACTTATCCATGGGTATACCCTGGATTTGGCACTGAACAGACTGGGCATTGCCCAGAGTCTGGGGATTGGGCCCTGCATTATTTGGACTCGCTGCCAAGAGGACGGGGGAAGAGAAAAATTTATTTGGCCTATGCAAACAGCCCTTACTCTGTGCTTGTCTCTTCAGGAGGAAAGAGTGATGTGTTGAATTACCATTACCATCTCATTTCACTCATTCAATGGGTCTCCTCTGAGTGTGCAAAAAACCAGAACCTATGAGTGGGGAGGAACTGTACTTCCATAGCAGAACAAAATGATTTCTACAGTGAGTGAGTGCATCAGAGTTCATATTTCAATCTGGTATAATATAGTTGGCCCTCCTTATCCACAGATTTTTTTATCTGTGGAATCAAGTATTCATGGCTTGAAAATATTTTTTTAAAATGTGTAAATTCCAAATAGAAAACCTTATTTTCCATTTTATATAAGGGACACTATTTTGCTATGTCATTATATTTAATGGGACTTGAACATCCACAGATTTTGTTTTCCACAGGGGGTCCTGGAACTGAACCCCAGCAGATAACAAGGACCCATTGTATAGCCTGGTTATTAATATCTCTTGTTTTAAGGGAGCTATTTTTAGGACCCTCATGTCTAGACTTTTCCAGCAATTGGGACTTGTTCAAAACAGTGAATTTTTGCTTTATCGTAGAATTATCTCAACCATCACATTGTCTCCAACATTTCATTGGTGAAGACTGGCACACATGTGGCCAAACAACATCAGAATGTGATCAAGCTCTCAAAAGTTATTAATAAAGCTAGGAGAGGCTACAGCAGTTAGCTTTGGCCTCAGCCTACTGGAAAAGGCAAGACTCCATCTCCCACTCCCCTCTTTTTTGCCACCTTGTTGGGTCAATTGGGTAAAAACTAGTTTTGTGCTTTGAAATCAGTTTACATCAATTGAAGTAAGCTGACAACAAAGGGGAGAATATGTGAGGATGAGAGAAGAACCAGGATGTTTCAAAAGCAACTGTACAAAATGGGATGAAGAGGGTTAATTGGGACTGTCCCTGCCAAATCAGGCTAGTTGGAGTGTAAGCCACCTTCATCTTTCATCTTCAAGTCATTGAGTGAGCAAGATAGTAAGTCTGCATCCATAGAACTGCTATCTCTCTTCCTACAACTTTTAGTAGAGACAGCCACTGTTTGAGAGCTGGAGGTAATCCAACTTAAATGCAAGTATGGTTGGCATACTGTTAAGCCACAGCTACAGTAAACCCACAATCCTCTGTTGTTGAATGGTGAATCAACACATAGGTAAATCCAAGCGATTCAATGGGTTTACTGCAGAAAGGATTAACAGTAGCATTTAGTCCCATATGTATTTCTTTCCAGTATTTTGGTCTATGAGCAATCATAACTAAAATATTGCTGGCAACCATTTTATTGTTCATACATTTTATTGTAAAGAAAAGCAAAAACAAATTGATTTCAGGCAAGCTGTAAAGCCCAACCTAGGAACAACTTTTGTGTATGGAGAATAACATTACCCACACCAACACCAAATATGTGAAGCTTCAGGCAGGAATACCAGTCTCATGGAAAAGTTCCAAGTCTGTGTAATCTAATCAACACCAGTGAAAGAAAAAGTTCTGTGGGAAAAGACTTCTTATATGAGATGTATGTACTACAAAAAGTAACTTTCTATGGAAATCAAACAGTGAGAATTCCACTGTTTGCTATCAGTGTCAATGACTCTTGATAATATCTGTGTAGCCATCATCACTCCAGGTGTTATAGAGTCAACCTTGAAAAGACAGAATATGGTGGCACAAACATAGGCAAGTTCTAATTTTCAATGGCTTGAAAGAGGCATGATGTGAAGGAGGAAGTTTCTCCTTAAGATTTAACATGCAAAATTCTGCTGTACAGTTGGAAAACAGGGAGGAGAGTTAGTACCTTTAGCAGCCAGGAGGCTATGCTTCTCTTCATTAGCTCTAGTATGGATGGAAGGTATTTTTGAAAATATCAATAAATAGTTTATTTTAAGTGTTTCTTCATTGTCAGGAAACTTTGAGGAGGAAAACTCTAGTCTGACAAGATTGCTTCTTGTCTGGAGTTATTCTGTACAAAATCCACATGTAAGTTTTTGCAGAAAAAAAACAACATTTTCTGTAGAGAAAATATTCCCTGCTCAGAATGCTACGTCCTGTGCAAAAATATCATGTGTGGTTTTTGTGCTAAATAAGTCCCAAACTGTGAATAGTCTTTAAAAACTGTATTGATTCTGAAGACTCTCTTCGAGCAGAAAGAAAATTCCAAAAGCTACACATTACTCTCTTGAAGAAGAAAACCAGCAAAGAATTTCATCCCAGATCTGTAGGCACCTACCCCAAACTAGAGTAGTGGGTTTCCAGTTTTCCTAAACCCAGTTTTTCACTATATTCACCACTCTATATAACCCATTCTATGCTCCATTTTCCAGTGCTGGTCAATCAGGAATGTTATGCATATATTTGCTGATTTTGTAAGTCCTGATTTCTGAAGTCATATTATCATTCTAATTATTATTAATACAATCCACCTGTTAAACTGTGCAATACAAAAGGATGGCACTGTAATCATAACATACCAAGCCATTGGAGGCCTTTGGGAAGCTCAAATATTCATGTGCTAGTCACAAAATGGGTTGGGTGAGCATCTCATTCAACATGATCATTTGTTTGTGTTTTTTTAAATAAAAATTTGTCAGCATTCATAAATTTCTCTATAAATGGATCAGCAAGGCCTTAAGATTTTAAAAATTCAAGTGTGACAGAGAGTGAAATCAACCAATTGTTCATCCTGACAGAGAGCACTGAGCTCTTAGTCTGGATTTGAATCTGTCATTCAATTGTATTTGAATAGCTATCATAGCTAAGATGTATCTTTTTAACAGTCCTGCGGCTCACAGATATAACATGATTCTTGCCATGCTAGGTATAGCATCCGTGCTAAACTAGTCTATTGCAGAATGTGGCCATTTTGACCATTTTTATTTATTTATTTATTTATTTGTGATAAACCTTTTAAAAATTTGCAATTTTTTAAGAATGATTTTGTTAAAAAGAAAAAAGAAAAATGAATGGGGAAGAAAGTAAAATTGACAAATTTGTCTATCGCTAGCCACAACAATAAGGAAAGCCACAATAAATACCAATAATGTTCTTCATGTCATGAAAGAGACTTAAAAACATTTTTTATTATGGCCTGTTTGCAAAAACAAAAACAACCCATTCCTAGGTTTTTTATTTAAGACATACTTGGGAATAAAAGTGTGTGTGTGTGTGTGTGTGTGTGTGTAGTATTGATTCAAAAATAAAGATACTAGTGCCATCATAATCCATGAGGGAAAGTGTGTGGGAGGTACATATGGTTTAGTATTAGGCACCTATGTTAAAGAAGATATAGATTTACTGGAATCCATTACAAACCCAAAATAACCCAAGAGAAGGATATAGGTTATTTAAAAATATATTTCATGACCCACTTTCTCATTCCTATGCTACTAGAAAACTGAGAACTATTTCCCCCAAAAGGTGAGTGTGTAGGTAAGATATTTGAATTGCAATTTTGCTGATGGGCCAAATGGTTCAGGGCGGCAGACAGACATTTACAGGAATCCTACTGCTCCAGGATAACAGACCCCTCCAGGAGCTCCTATAGGGTAGCAGATACCACCAGGAGCTCCTACTGTTTCATGGTAGCAGATACCCCCTGGACCTCCAACTGCTCCAGGACGGCATACCCCGAGAGGAGCACCTAGCCCTACACATGGACCCCCTCCCAAACCTAAACCCCTCACAGCAGGGATACCTACTGCTGGAACTCCAGCATTGCTCATACCAACACCTCTAGCAATTCCAGGATTGTAGCCCACTGCCTTGGGGCCACCCCTAACCCCAGGGCCCAGTCCCCTAGCCCCAAATGGGATGGCACCTCCTGATCCATAACATCCTGAGGGATAGCCTCCATCAGGGAAACTTTCTGCTCTACCCCCAGAAAAACATCTCCGGCCTACATAGCTGCCTGGTCCTTGTGCACTTCCTGAGCTGAATCCTGTGCCTGGGCCATAGTCAACTCCTGTGCCAACCCCTCCTCCTATGGAGGAGCTGTCTATGCCTATAGAGGAGTTTGGTTTACCAGCAGAGTAAGAGACACCTCTGGAGCTGTTTGCTCCTCTAGGGTAGAATTCTGCATCTGCAGAGCCATATCCTGCATTGTTGTTGTCCTCAGGTCTTGAGTAGTCTCCAACACTTCTGGAGGTGTAGCTCCGGTTGTAACTTCTGTGGCCTCCAGTTGTGTATCCACCACCATATCCTGAATTGTATCCTCTGCCTAAAGGTCCATAGCCACATGGAGCTGCAAATCCAGCTGAGTTCTCCATGTAGTGGGGTCTGATCACATCTGAAAGGAAAAGAGGCACTCAGGGATTTTAGCTCATGTGTGAGGACTGATTCAGAACCACAAAGAGACCTGGTTGTTTTCCTCTGTTTGGAACATGGTTTTTGCTGACTTTCCAGATCTTATGGGATATAAACCACATTTTGAAAGAAAGAAAAAAACAACAATATTTCAGAGGGAGTACAGTTCTGACGGGGAGATTCCGGGGAATAATTTATCCCAGTCTGGATGAAGTGAAAGTAAATCAAATTTAACCAGCTCAGACTTACGGCAACCCTAAGGTGAACCTATCAGTGGTTCTGTTGGCAAGATTGTTCAGAAGAGTTTTACCTTTGTCTTCCTTTGCCCAAGGTCATTCGGTCAGTTTTCATGGTTGAGCAGGGATTCAAACCCTGGCCTCCAGGTTTAGACCAATGATCAAACTATATATCATACCATAGTCCAACATTATTCCTACTTACCTATGCTGAAGGGATTTCCTGTGTGTAACCTATTGAGGGGGAGAAAGGAGGCTTATCATTACAACTGGATCATATTATGATTTTGAAACAGAACCTGGAAGGCACTTCTCCCACACAAACTCCTTTGCAATGTGTTGGAATGGCAGGAATACCTTGGATAGTTCCAGTTGGTTTCAAGAGTGTGTGCAAAGTGGAACCTGGTTTGCTGGCCAAGTTATTTGTTAAGCAGCAGCAACTGTGTTATTTCTATAAAAATATTTCTATACGTCATCTGCCTGATGAAACTTAAACAGTAATAATGTTATGTTATTTAGGCATAAAGGGTTGGAGGATGGAGGCCATAGGCTTCAGGCTAATTGTTTGTCCCAGTTAGAGCACTGAGTTATGGAAACTTGCTAAGTCAATATTTACATAAGTTCCATTGACTCCATGGGTCTGCTTTACTTAAGATTAACTTGGACTTAGTCTATCATATATACAGTAGTTCAAGCTCTGAATTTATGCCTATGTTGTTGGATAATAACGTGTTCCAGGAAAAGCAGACTGGCACCAGATGAGAGTTACAGGTTCTAAACTGCCATCAGCATTTCAACCTGACTCTACCCATTGGCCAGAAGCAGAGTCTTTCCAGTTGGATCACCCAAGTTTTGGAATAACTTAATAAAAGGGATCTTCTCTAACACAGCCATGCTGATTTTTATCAACAGACTAACAATATTGTTTTGAGTCCCATGTTTTCATGATTAAGACAACATGCATATCATGAGATGGACTGATGATGATGATTGTGGGGTGGTTACTGATCATATATATATGTTGGGATATTGTGGATTTCTGTTTTGTGGTAATATTTAACGGCTGTGATTTGCTCAGGCAACTTATCTGGTGACATACCTATGAATAATGTTTACAAATAACTGCTCCCTGTCCCACTCAAAATTTAATCTATCACAACTGATCATTGGTCTGTAGCCTACTCTGATAGGAGAAAGAAAGCTGTACCAGAGAAAGCTCTACCAGTCAAAGACCTACAGTAATCTAGGCACAAAAGTTCTGCAATCAGAGGCATAGAATGAAAGTTTGTATTGGAAACAATAGCTACCACAAATGAACATTAAGTGCCATGTAGAAGTATGAAGTTGGTACAAAACCTGGGCCTAACCCAAAATCAATTTTAGCTCAAGCACACACACTCACACACAAAACCCTAAGGATTTAATGGAAAGCAAATAGATATTTTAGTAATGCCAACAAATCTCTCATGGGGATTTCCATATATCTTAAGAACTGCAATGAATTTTGTCCAGAGCAAAAATTTAACTAAAGTGAAATCTGAGTCAGATTTAGGGGTCTACCCACTTGAAATATTTGCACAAATTTTAAAGAAGTCTAAAATAATCTCCTGGTATGTGAGATCCAGACCTTTGAGTCATTACCTTTTTGGACTAGAACACCCATTACCAGTGGGCATGTTAGCTGTGGAATTCTGGGAGTAATACAGGCTGAGACTTCCTCATCTGGATTTCTGAAATCTGAAATACTCCACATTCCAAAACTGTCTACATGGTTAGCTGATATAGTGATGCCTTTGCTTTCTAATGGTTCATTGTATGCAAACTTTGCTTCATGCACAAAATTATTAAAATATTATATATGAAATTGCTTTCAGGGTATGGTAATAAGGTGTATACAAAACATAAATGAATTTCACATTTAGATTTGGGTCCCATCTTCAAGATCTCTCTCTCTCTCTCTATATATATATATATATCTGTAGATAGATAGACAGATATGCAAATATTCCAAAATCCAAAACATTTCTGGTCCCAAGCCTTTTGGATAAAGGAGAAGCAACCTACAGTTCAAAAGTGTAACTTTGCTAATCTCTGGTGAGATACTTAATAGAATTCGTAATCACCTGATCTCCTCGCCTTCTAACATTGTCTTGTATGTAGCAATCTCAATGTCAAGGGCCATCTTGACACTCAGAAGGTCATGGTAATCTTTCAGCATACCAGCTAGATCATCCTTGGCCTTCTGCAGAGCAGCCTGCAGGTCACTGTGCTTTTCCCGAGCATCTTTAAGAGCATGATCTCCATGCTGTTCAACTTCACAAATGGATGTTTGCAAGGCACCAACCTATCCTCCCGTGTATAAGGATAAAATAACGTTTATTTCAGATGAAGTAATACTGATTCACATTCATTAAGACAGTTAGATAATACAAATTCAAAATCAGAAGGAAGAACATTTGTGATTTTTTTTTTAAAAAAAGAACCCCTCTAGACTGACAAAACTAACCTTAAAGATCATGAAGAAGGATATGAGGAAAGATAAAGCAGGATTTGGGAGTTTTGAACCTTTTAATTTGAGAGAGTAAGAAACATTCAAGATGAAGTAATAAAAGAACTAAACAAAAAATATATATCCATGAAGTAAGACATAACAAGAAAAAATATATTGCCTCCACAATGTTGTTGTTGTTGTTGTTGTTGTGTGCCTTCAAGTTGTTTTTGACTTACTTTGACCTTAAGATGAACCTGTTTTCTGAAGGCTGAGAGTGTGTGACTTGCCAAAGGTTACCCAGTGGGTTTCTATGGCTGAGTGGGGAATCGGAGCCTGGTTTCCAAGGCCGTTGTCCAACACTCAAACCACTACACCACACTGGCTCTCAGAAGGTATTACACAGGCTTTTAAAAATATTTTAGTTCTTCATTTACCCTACTGTCTCTTTGACCAGTCACTCTCCATGGCAGTCAATTCACTGAAAAGAGTTGTGAACAGAATGATAGGGCACTTCACTGGACATGAGCCATTTTACTCCTGCATCAAGATGATCACCAATGGTGAAATCTGAGACAAGCCAAGTGGAACCAGGTGAGGCAGATACAGCTTGCTTGAAAGGCTTTCTGCCCCCTCTCCCAAGCCCTGCCCTACCTCTCCAGGTGTTATTTCTAATAGCAGCTGGAAAAGGCCAACTTTTCCAGTGCTGGTTCTATATAAAAAACAAGTTCTATCTCCATTCAGCAACTATAGAACTGTACAGTTGAAGTGCTGCCAAACTGCATTGTTTCTACAGTGTAGATGCATGTTAAGAAGTCACTGTGGGCAACTGAGACCAAAGGTAAGGCATTTTTTTTTAAAAAAAAAATGAAGCAAATACTTCCTCAAAAAGGAGAAAAATTCTTTAGCATCAAAGGCAAAGGTCACAAAAATGGTAAGATTTAAACATTTTGTTTAAGTCTGAAATTGGAGATATAACTTCGTGCAAAGTATGGTGGTACTATTCGGTCCCAGATAAAAAGTAGCAGACATCAGGTTTTCTCTTACCTGCTTTTTAATGCTGTCATGTTCAGACTGCAACTTATGGATCACCCTTGTCAGCTCTTCAATCTCATGTTGGTTGATCTTTAGATCATGCAAGTATTTTGCTCTTTGCTCCTGAAGCTCTTGGAACTGATATGTAAAAATGATAAAGATAATAATAAATAAAGACAATTGCCAAAAATTATTAACTTTTAGGGTTCCTTGAGGAAACATTTGAGAAATTCTGAGAAACCCCCAAATAAGCCTGGTAAATATTTTTAGTGATGGTGTTGGTTTCATATACACCTAGGCTGCTATTCTTAAGGCAAAATTAGAAGTGAACAATATGGATTTGGTTTTGGTAAAATGATTTCAGAAGGAACAACCATAAAAAAGACTATTGAGCTGAAAAGGGGTATGATTAAGGGTTTCCTTCATTGTTCTTTGTACATAATTCCCTCTGCTCTACATTGTACACTATCTGAACTTCAGTTTAGAAAAGACTTTTGAACATTAATTCTATAACTGGCGGCATTTGTTCTGTTCATGCTTTGAGACAAACAGGCCTAATGTGAACTAATTCCATGAAGTAACATGGGAACTGGCACACACTTATCCTTTCATTTTCATACTTTCCCAAATTTTGTGATGAAGCTATCCAGTCTAAAAATACATGCAAAGTGGGTAAATTGAGGGGAGCAGTGAGAAAAATATACATTACGAGATTGTTTGGAAAAATACATCTAACAGGAGGGAATGCACAAAGATGCATACATATTTTATGCATATAAAATACTCATGAAAATACATATGAATTTTCTTTAAAATACAGATGTAAACATTGAAGAGGGAATGTGTGGACACATTGGGAAGAAGGATACCCAGTCTTAAAAAGAAATTGCATGCAACTGTGTGCCCAAACTTACTCTGTTTCCATACAAAGCATTTACTTCCTCTTTGCTCTTCTGGGCAATGTTCTGGTACCAAGCTTCAGTATTTTTGATGATTAGGTCAGCATCCAAGTCTCTACTGTTGTCCATTTGCAAGAGGATGTTCATGTCACTAACTTGGCCACCCAGCTGTGTTAATTCCTGCAAGTCATATGAACCCAATAAGAAAGATGCTCAAATTCCCATTATTTTATGAAAAGACAGGGGTATAACAGATGTCTTTTGCAGATGATGCCTTCTGAAATGGAATCTCTGATGAAATGAACACAGTCTGCCTTACTCATCAGTGAATTCTCGAAACATGGCCTCAGAGAGAAATAATAGCAAGAGTTGCAAGAGTAGTAGTAGTGATGTAAATTTTCACTTATTTCACTCTCACATATGAGAGGAAGGAAGGAAGGAAGGAAAAGAAAAGAGTGCAAAAGTTTTATTCTGTGCATTTTCATTTGGGACAAAAATGCATGCTTTCCCCCAACATATTCCTGCAAAAATGGTTTGTCTTTGTTTTATTTGTAAAACATAGTAATTTATATAGAACTGATTTTGCACCAAAAAAATTGTTATGCACAACCACTGAAAAAAGAAGAATGAAGAATGAAGGTCTATCCATTCTTACTCAAGGATTTTTTTTAAAAAAAATCTCACAGCAAGTGACTTTTTTTTTCCAATGGGGCATCAAGGTATCTCAGGATGGCCTTTTTCACCAAGGATAGGAAAATCTGCTAATACATCCCTGAGTAGTAATAGAAGTAATAATGATCAGCATCAGCATCATGCCAAGTTCTGGTACTGAAAATATACTCTGAGATTTTGCTTTAGTTTAGATAAAAAGTAGTTCTTACACCATTCACAAAACAGTTACCCCAAAACTGCAAAGCCAGTGGAAAAAAAAATCACAACACATGAAGCTGTTCTTTATCTTTTAATAAGCACTGTTCTTCTTTTTAGGACACAGTAATTACAGCTGATTTTATTCCCACAGTACATGATTATGCTTTTGTACATGTATCTCCACTCTTTTGAAAAGAAGGCTTTCCCACAGAGTTGATACTATGGGATGCCATTTCTGTGGGTGTGAAACATGCTTTGAGACATCATCTGTAAGGCTATGCCACTGAAACAGTTCTTGTTGTTGTTATTTATTGTCAAATCAGGTTTGATTTATGGTGAACTCAGACAGAGCTGTGCACATATGCGCTTTTAAACCGTCTGTCAACTTATGGTGACCCCATGAATTTCATAAGGTTTTCCTAGGCAAGAAATACTCAGAGGTGGTTTTGCCAGTTCCTTTCTCTAAAAGATATCCTACAGCATCTGACATTGGTTGGTGGTGATCTGGCACCTTTAGGGTATATATCCCTAGCCTCTTGAAAATCTCAACTGTGTCTGTCATATAATTTTGCAGAATTTCTGCATGGTCAGGAGAAATTCTCTCCTTGAAGGTGGGACTTATTGCTATCAGTAGCACAAAACCCTGCCCTACTGGATCTCCCTGTTCTCAATGTGCTGGCAGCCTGGCCATCTTTTCATATCCTTCACACTACCCTGGAATTATGTCATTCCAGGCTCACTTCTTGTATGTTGGGCAGCAGGGCAAATGGAGGCAGCCAAAAACAAACAAACAATGAAACAAGGCAGGTGGGAATTATTCCAAAAAATTCTGCAAAGTGTCTCCCTTTTTTAAAGAAAAAATGAGAGTTGGGTAATTTCAACCCAGCTCCAGAGACAGTTTCCTGGCTGCAGAGAATCAATTCAACTCCAAAATTCTGGAATGACCTGCCAGAAGAGATCCCTCTTATCACCACCTTAGATGCCTTTAAGAAGGCCATCAAGATGGATCTCTTCCAGCGGGCCTCCCCAGAATTACCCCTGAAAAAGAACTTCAGCCCCGCTGCCTTTAATTGATATGTGAAAATCAATTTTAAAAAACTGGAAAAAAAGAAATACATATTATTATTATTATTATTATTATTATTATTATTATTTCATAGATAAATGGGAGACACATCTACTTTGCTTCTTTATTGTCTTCACAAAGCATTCACCACTTCCTCTAAATACTTCTCTGTAGTGAGCAATGATGAAACATGGAAGAAGTTATAGTTGACACTAACCCTATGTTTGACTCTTTCTGTTCAGAAGCCTGTTTACATGATCATTGAAAAACTCAGACTTGCCTTAATGTGTCTTTATTGCAAACTGTTCCTAAAACAGCATAGGGAATCTTTCCTTAGTACAGAGGGCAGAAGTGCCCTACAATATAGCTATCTATTGCCAAGGCTATGAGAATATATATTTAAGATTCTTTCTAGGTTGTTCTTACCTCCATATAGACACCTCTGCGAAATTCCAGTTCACGTCTCAGCAAATCCACTTTCCCCTCCAGTTCTGTTTTGCTGAGGGAAATGGAGTCTACATCCTGAAGAAGATTGAGCAGTGCATTAAACATGGATAGTATTGTAGTTGCTCATGAAACAGGAACAAAGCTAGGAGCAGCATAGAATTAAATAAATGCTCAGAACAAAAGATTACATGTGTCCACATGCAAGGCCATGAATGAAAACAAAGATATGGTTGCCAGATTAGTACCATCTTAGGCTATGAGACTGCAAGCCAAAACCTGAGACCAAGGGATGGCTCCCTGGTAATGTCACATAAGATACCATTAAGCATGAAAAATTAAATAGCACATTATATTGCATTCTTTTAAAAAAAACTTTTTCTTTTCCTGATATTCCTCTCTCTCCCACTGAGGAATGAATAAGAAAGTATGTTGCCCACCCCCCTCACAGATACATTTGCTTTCCTTTGGAGGAATTTTGTTCTCAACCTCTGTCAGACATTGACCACAAAGTCATGCTGGAGGACCTAGAGATTCTTAGAGAAGTGTTATTTCAGGTAGAAATTTTACTTGAACTTTATTTTTTATTTATATTTACAGTTGGCTCTTGCCATCTTCAGGCTTGCCATCCGTGGATTTGAGCCTCCACAGATGGCCCCATCCCATTCACCCCAATGGTGCCATTTGCATGTAGCCATGCCAGCCTGCTTGCGTGCATGGCACACTGCCATTGGGAACAACTGGACTTGATATCCTGCATTTTTTGTTATTTGGCGGGTGACGGTCCAGAATGGAACCTCCACAGATACAAAGGGCTGATTGAATTTATGTTTGTAGTTTTTTCCAATTGGGGGGAGGTTGCTCCAAACCCATGCAAATATGAGGGCCTGACTATAGAGGCCTGAAGACTCAGGGCCAACACATGGAGATCCAGGGACCCTAAAATAAGCTTTCTTTTATATGACTCCAATATTTTTAAGCCTTCAAGAAATGGCAGGCCCAAGAATTACAGCAGAAATGACCCCTTCCCCCAAGTTACCAAAATTCTGTCCAGTTTTAATAATGAATTTTTCCCGGTTCTTGAATATCCAACAAATATCTGATACTTAGCAATTAATAATTGGCAGGTTTTTGGTGAGTGCTAACAGTCAAAAGATCTGATAGTACCTGACATATAACATTAGTTATATAACCCTGTTTGGCAGTGAGCATCAGCAAGTGCAAATATCTGACAATTTTTGAACAACAATGAAACAGTTTTCAATAGTGTGTGATTGATGTTGGAATGTTATTAGTAAATTATATATTAATCTCATTTATTTAACCAATGAAGTGGGCAAACTTTGAATTTCAAGCACAACTTTAGAAATGGCTTGGGAAAGAAACTTTGTATTATTATTACTGGGGACTATCAGCAATAGAATCAGTCAGCCAGCATGGCCCCTTAAACTTGTAGTCACCAAAAGTGACTAATCTATGTCCATTATCCAATTAATCATCATTTTGCAGAATTTCAGGTGATATAGATCAAGAATTTTGCTATGGAAGAAAGGAGACGTGATAAAAGAATATCTGAAAGTATGATCTCAAATAAAATGTTACCAAAGCTCAGAGATAATTGATCGTCTAGGCCTGGGGGCTTCCACTAAAACAGAAAATGTTGAGGCCTCTCTACCCCTCCATTTCTTGACAAGAGGGGCAAACCTGTGGCAGGGAAAAGAGAAGCAGCATTTTGCTTGTCTTGATTTTGGCATGGCCAATGGTGTCACTTCCCAAGCCAGACTGCATAGTAAATACCTCTGGACAGGAATAAAGCAACTCAACTTGCACACTCCTTGCTGAAAGTGACAGGCTAGCTAACATTTCCTACTCAGAGCATTACCTGCCATATGGAAAATGGCAACTTGGAAATGAAAGGTGAGATGGGAAAGGGGTAGGAGAGCTGATCACTGGGCTCCTATATACTGGATTTAGATATAACTAAATAAGTTGCAGGTTAAGTCTCCCTTATCCAAGATGTTTAGGACACGAAGTGTTTTGGATTTCTTTAAAAAAAAAGATTTTGCAATACTTGTGTTTTTATATATGTACATGATGAGGTATCTTGGAGATGGGACCCAAGTCTAAATACAAAATTCATTTATCTTTCATATACACCTTATCCACATAGCCTGAAGGTAATTGTATACAATATTTTTTAATAATTTTGTGCATGAAACAAAATTTGTGTATATTGAACCATCAGAAAGCAAAGGTATTACTATGTAATCCACCCATGATAAAAGTTTTCAGAATTCGGGATAAGGGAGACTCAACCTGTACATACAATTTTAGAATTTTGTGCTCAGTCTTTTAACCATGGAATTTGAATACTTTACCTTCTTGAGCAGCACGAATTCATTTTCGGCTGTTGTCCGCCTTTTGAATTCCTCTTCATATCTGTTGGTTGGAACATGGAAGAAGAGCTCTTTGCAACAAGAAATCGTCTGACCCACCCACCAAATGGAGTTACCAAATCCCTTATAGCTGCTAAATGGGACTATTTGAGAACTTTAGGGACATTCTGAGATTCAGGGTTTGTTTGCCTTTGCCTTTAAGGATGAGAAAGAGAATAGGGAGAAGAGCAACAGAAGGAGGAAGAGAGGAGAAGCAGCAGCAGCAGTAGTAGATAAATTACTTGCTCTTGAATTCCTCCACCAGATGCTGAATTGCTGTATTTTCACTTGCTAGGTGTTCTCTATCGTGTAATAGACAGTCTATCTGATTCCTTATGTTAGAGATGAAATTCTCATAGTATGGTGCAAGGTTTTTCTTTGGCACCATGGCATATTGTTGCAAGAGATTCCATTTTGTTTCAAGGGCCTTGTTCTCCTGTTCCAGGGTTCGAACCTGTTGACCAAAGGAGAATGCAATATCTTTAAGGAAAGGACAGTCTGAAACTCAGACCTGCTTTCAAGAGCAAACCTGCAAACATTTAGATTGGGTTTGTCCATTCAGAATCAGAGAACATGAGAAAAGTCTCCTGGATCAAACCAAAGCTTAGTCCAGCATCTTGTTTTTCATAATGACCACTTAGGAGTTTATCACATGGGAGGAATTTCTCTCAATTGCAAATGGAGCCAATTTGCAATTATGTGAATTCACTAATTTAGTGAATTTACGTGAAATCTGATTGCATTCAGAATGCGTTCAGAATGACTTCCCATTGCCCAAAAATGACCCCCCATTGCCCGAAATTGCGTGAGATACTCTAATAGGCAATTACGTGAAACCCCATGATTGGAATGACTTCCCATTGCCCAAAATTGCATGAGATACACTCATTTGCAATAACGTGAAACCCCATGATTGCATTCGTATTGCCATTGCATTATAACCCCAAATTCCGTCGTATGATAAACTCCTTAATGTCTTTGGAAAGCCCATAAGCCTGACATGATGATAGTAACACCCCCCAACATGCACACGCACGCACACTTCTGTTTCCAAGTAAACTGTTCCTGTTAAGAGGCACTATGCTTTGATTGCCTATTCATGGCATAATAAATAATAAAACCATCTAACTTGGTGGTCATGAACACATCTCTTGGAGGGAAATACCTCTGTATTAGGATTACTTCTCTCTTCAGAGCCACCACTAGAAGTAGTTGAGGGAAACACTTGTTCCTATTGCCAACTATTGGGAGGTGTCTCTATCCAACTGGCAGGGGATCAAGGTGGTAGGATGGGGAAAGAAAAGGTAGGCCATGGAGGAAGAAAAGTGGGCGTATGGATAATAAATGCCATTGAATTTCTAGGAACACAATAGTTTCCTAGTTTTACAGGGAAATAAAATTGGACTCAGCAGTTGGATGCTAAGGTCAAGGAGAGAATTACCTTGTCCCTGCAGGCTTTTGTATTAATTACTATAATTTTGTGGAGGGGGAGGTTCTTAAAGGTACACCCAATTTTTTTTTTAATGTACATAGGGTTTTCTTTCAATAAAGAAAAAACTAGGTTGATTTGTGCATGCAATTAAAATAAAAATGGCACCAGACAGAGAGACTCTAGGTCTCTAAGACTCCAAGCCTTCAAGGATAGAATGCTGCTTTGGGGCCATTAGTTATGCCACAACTATTATTGAAATCAAACAGGCATCCAGACTTAATATAGTGTGTTATTAAGAGTCAGAGCACACTGCTAAGGGCCAAAGTGGATGTGCTCCACATATGCATGCATTCTGATAAAGAGTGGATCATGTCCATTTTGAATCCTGTATGTACAAGTCTAGAAATTTTTGCCAAAAAAATTGACCCCAAAAAGCTGGGTCAGCTTATCCATGGGTCAATGTAAGTAGTGTATTTTAACTCTTCTCCATCTCTGAGGGGCAAAGGGTATGAGCTTACTTCGTCCTGGGAGCACCCAAAAGAAGCACCAAGCCCCTCTACTCTTTTTGTAACGATGCTGCTTCTGGCCTTTTTAAATGCTTGGGTGGGAAAATGGTAGTCGCGGCACCTCTTTCGTGCTTCTCCTCAAAAGAGTGCCAAGAGGAAATGGTCTTAGAAGGATCCGAACAAGACATTTCTACATTAGGACAGTAAACTTCTTCCTTTACATCCTTTGTTTTATCCTCCATTTATCCATGCATTATATAGAAATCCATAATTTTGGCCCTAAAACATGCCCTCGACTTATACATGAGGTTGACTTATATACGGACATCTAGGATGTTCTTCAAATGGCCATGCTGATGGGTTCCAAGTCTGATGCATTACTTTGAATGTCTCCTACATTATCTTCCCATCCTATTGGATTGTGAGAGTGTGCATATCATACTGTGAGATTGGAAGGGCCTACATGAAAATTCATGTATTTTACTATATACTTTCCCTAATCTATGGAATTTTCAATGCATTTTCCTTGAAGTACAACTCTCGTTAACTGTCGAGATTATATTTTGAGACCACCTATGGATACCTGAAACCATGGATAATAAGGAATCCTGTTATTTTCAGTTAGATGAATAACTTCTGGCCCAGATCACACTGAACCCCAAGAAATGCATAGAGAGGACAAAATTCTGTTCCTGCACAATTCTATGGCATGCTTGGGTTAGAAGTTGACTGTAGAATCATATTGGAGAACCTAGAAATGCCTAGATAGACATGGATAAGTGAAACTGCAGATACTGAATGTGTCAATATGGGGTGGGGGTACTGTATTCATATTGAAGTGGGTTGTCCCCAGTATCTAAAGTATGGTTGTGTAAATTTTTCAGATATATGGATTTTGAATTGTGCACATAATTAGAAAGAGAAAAGAAAAAAAGCCACTTAAATTTCTGTCCCAATAATGGCAAACTGAAAGCCATAGATTCTCTTTAGCTCTCTTTAGCTAACCGTCTCACCACATAAAAATTGGATAAATTTGTGTTTTTTTAAAGAAAATTTCTGTTAAAGGACCCATCAGAACAGCTCTGAGAAAATCTGAGAGGTCTTTCCAACTCTAATTCTGAAATAGAGGAAATTTTATTGAATTCAAACAGTAAAACATTGTCTAAGATTTATAAAATATTACTAAATTGGTTCACTGAAGATGAACTAATAAAAGACTCTATGATCAAATGGGCACAGAACTGTAAGAAAGAAATCCCACTGGAACAGTGGGAGAGATCTTGGAATAGGAGAATGAAATATTCCACATCCCAATACGTTAAAGAAAACTACTATAAAATCTTATATAGATGGCACTTGACCCCGGAAAAAATCACTAAGATTTATAAAACGAGTAGTAATATTTGTTGGAACTGTCAGAAAGAAATCGGTTCTTATTTTCATCTCTGGTGGTCGTGCGTGAAAGCTAAAACATTTTGGAAACAAGTACATGAAGAAATTCAACAAATGTTAAAAGTGGAATTAAGATTTAATGCGGAAACTATGTTACTATGTATGTTGAATGATGAGATGGAAAGGAGATATGGGAAAACAATATTCTTTATGCTGACAGCAGCGAGACTTGTATTTGCGAAGTTTTGGAAATCTGAAAAAATAATAGACATTGATGAATGGAGGTACAAATTATATGATATGATGGAACTTGATCTGTTATCTTGTAAAGTGGAAAGCAAAGATAGCTCTAAATGGAAAGAGAATTGGGGAAAAGTCATTCAATATATGAGAAAAAAATGGGGCGAGGTGGCTGACTGGGCGTCAAATATGGAACAAATTGTATAATTATAAAGAGTACCTTTAGGAGCTTATATTACAAACAAATACAACACAGGTAATAGGGAAATTAAAAATAAGCAAAGTTCTTATAAACAGGAGGTAATAAGACAGAATATAAGAATGGAAAATACAATAAAGAAACTTGTAAAATGGGCATTATTGCCATAGAGGTAAAAGAGTAAAATATAAAGTAACCTCCAAAAGTAAACAAGGTTAAAGTATGCTACATATTTTGGAGGTTTAAGTTAAAAACTATTCTATTAAGTTAAATTTTCTGTTGTGGTTGTTAAAGTATAATCTATAATACAAAAAGGCAAACAATCATTTGAAGATTATAACGTGGTCGACAAGAATTAGTTTGGGAAAAACCTATTGGGGAATGGAGAGTCACTTTCTTATTTATATATAATGTATCTTTCTTTTCTGTAAAGATTCGTCTTAGTTTATTTGGGGGAAAATGGAAGTACAAAAATAATTACTCATAATTGATCGGACTGAAAAAATTTATGGAGAGTGAATATGTGAATTGATGTGAAACTATGTATAGCAAGTGAAATATAATGGATGTATAAAATATTTAAGTTAAAATATGATAAAAAGTATGTATATAAAAAAAGAACAGCTCTGGGGCCATACATTGCATTATCTAAATGATGAAGAATTCTGAAGTTTGTCGTTGTATGTACCATTTCATACACTAATGTTCAATTATGTTTAAAATTGTATCTTGATCCTTTTTAGGTTTTAGGCATTTATATGGTATTTAATTTACATTTTATTGTATTTTTAAGGTTTTGTGATTTCTATACTTATAGGATTTTATAGTATATCTTATTTTATTTGTGTTATCTTGAGACAGCCTAATGGCTAATCAATCAACAAACTTGCTTGCTTGCATTATCTAAATAGATCTCAGCTCACTTGATGTTGGATTTCATCCAATATATAACAAAATGTAAGCTAGGGCTGTGCAGACACTTCAGAAAGGCAGGGGCATCCCTAGGTTTGGTGTCACCAGGTGCAGTGACTCATGGTGTCACCCCTTCCCATTGACCGTCTCCATATAGAATCCTTAGCAATGCTTTTTTTCACTAATGTTACTTGTAAAATCATAATTCATATAAACCGCTGAAAATTATACCTTTAAATTACAAAATCATATGCACAACCTAAACGTATTTACATATGCATAGTGAAGATTTGGTTAAAATGTGATGTTTATAAAGGAATTTTTAAAAGAATGATTTTTTAAAAAAAAATCAGAACATTTTCTAAAAAATATTAAAAATTAAAAATTTTAAAATTTGAATTTTAAAAATTATGGAGCCTCTCCTTTCTCCTCCCACTGGGTTCATCCCACTCCCACCATATTTTAACACATTTTAAAGTGAAGCAGATGAATGCCACAGCCCATTTCTGCCCAAAAGTAGATGTTTCAGGGTCAGTGGTGTCACCTGTCCTTAGGTGTCACCTGGTGCAGGCCACATGCCACACCCCACCCCCAACCCTATAGTGATGCCACTGCAGAGAGTTCCCAAAATCTGAAACAAATCAGACCCATTTGGGCCTACTTGGATCAATGCCAAAGCGGGCTGGATCATCACAATTTGAATTCAGAGTGATCTGAAATGATAGGAGAAAATCCAGGTATAATAATAATAATAATATAGGGAGCAAGTTGGACACGCTGCACCCAACTATATCACATAATGAAAACAGCCATGGTGGGCTGATGGGGCAGGGGAAGAGGGAAATGTATTTTGCACAGTGACAACTCTAGAATTGTAGGTGCTATCATATCTCTAATGGTATGCACTTGTTCTTTTTTAAAAGACTGGAATTTTGTAGCTCTTTTAGGCTGTTGCCACACTGCAGAATTAATGCAGTTTGACACTACTTTAAATGTCATGACTCCATTCTATGGAATCCTGGAATTTGTAGTTTAATGTGGCACCAGATCTCTGACAGAGACTGCAAAATTTCTCACAAAACTACAAATCCCAGAATTCCGTCTCATTGAACCATGCCAGTTAAAGTGGTGTCAAAAACTTGATTAATTCTGCAGTGTCGATGCAGAACAATAGGGGAGATGTCCAAATCTTGGTTGAGATTTAAAATCCAAAGGAAACCAGATAGGATCTGAATCAGTCCAAACCAAATTTGAGCCTGAGCCTTATAATCAAATCAGGTTCCATACTGAACTGGAGAGCTTTCTCACAGCAATAATCCAGAGGTCTAAAGCAATAATACTCAAAGTAGTTGTCCCTGGACCATTACTGGTCATCAGGCCACTGGCTGCCAGTACCTAGAGAGTTTCTGGGAATGGAAGAAACAACTGGAGCCAAGGGGCACACACATGGTGCTTGTCTTTACCATACTAAGGGGGAAAAATGCTGGTCTCTTACATCAAAAACCATTGTTATACAGGAACAAATATTTGGTTTTCTTCATGGGTTTTGTAGAAGACACATGCTATTTAGCACAAAGTAAATTGCTTCTTTTGTAAAGCAGTAGCACCTCAGAAGACAATTTAGCATTGTCACTGAAATATTGCTTGTCAAAACTGAATATGTGTTAAAATGCAAGGAGGAGAAAGATAGGTTTCCTCTTTATCATAAGTGAACACACAAATACAGTTCCCAAAAGTTTCTGATAAATCTATGTGAGTTTCATAGAGGGTAGAGCCTATAAATGTAACATTTTTGGACAACAGCTCCCAGAACGCCACAGCTAGCATTGTCACCAGTCAAGCTGGCTGGGGATTCTGGGAGTTGTAATCCAAAACAATAACATTTTAAAGCTCTGGTTTCAGATTCCTAAAAAATTATGGAACCTGTTTGTCCATTTTAAAATTACTTTGAGGGAATTTAAAAAATAATAAATCTTCACACATTGCTGATAAATTCTAAGACAATAATATTAAATACAACATTTTCAAATACCCGTATAAATGTTATATTTCTTTGAAGGCATCCCATATAACTTTGCAGAATTCCCATTCTGCAGCTGGTGAGGGAGGTCCACCTGGGGAGATCTTCATGGGCAGTGGTAGGACTCTACACTGGCATGGCAGCACAACCTTATCAGTGAGATTGGTAATGGAATGGCTGTGGAAAGTTTCCAAGAATAGTCAAGGTTTCATAGGTTTGGGGACCTCTCATTCCCCCAGTATAAATAAAGTTGGAGACTACCCCATCCTGAGCACTGCCACAGTAAACTCCCTCCTATTGGATGCAATTTCAGACAAGGGGAATAATTGCCATCCAGGAAGGGGATTATGTAGAACTTAGTTTTGTTTAGGAAGTGGTAGACTCATTACACATTGGAACTGATCAGCACATCTCACTTAAATTCCAATGAAATCAATAGTATAAGCTGCAACTTATTTTCCACTGGTTTCAGTGTTATTCGAGTAAAATCATCATTACTAGTATTAGGCCTAACATCATGTTTTGAAAATCATAAAATTCAAAGGCATAGGAATAAATCAGAGTGTTGTAAAAAATCCAAATTGGGAGCATCTAAATCCAACTTCTGTTATAAAACAAAATTGACTTTGAGTAGAATGCTCATAATATTTCCCATTTCACTGTCATTTCGACTTTTCAAGCTTATGTACCAGTCACAAATTCCCATGCAAAACAGAACCATGTGATGCAGATCCCATTGGCTGCTGACACAGCGTTGCACAGCCATTTTTAAAGTAATTCGTTCACAAAGCCCTTGGCTTAAGCCACTGGCCTGGGCCATTCTTTTTGTTCCAAGAAACAGATTGTGTTCCCCCCCCCCCTCACCTTTTCAATGAAGCCAGCAAACTGGTTGTTGAGGTTCTTCATTTCTTCCCTCTCACGGTTTCGTATTTCATGGTCCTGTGGGTCCACTCCCACACTCAATGGCTTCAGGAGCTTCTCGTTGATTCTTACTCCATGGATGCTATCACCCCTGGAGTTAGAATATCCTCCAAAAGGCCCACAACTTCCAGTGGAGTCATGTATTCTAGGGCCATGAGGACCCATAGTGCCACCAAATCCCAAGTTACCATAGCCACCACCATGACCATAACTGTAACCACCATAACATCCAGCATTGTAGCCTCCATATCCACCATAGGAAATTCTCCTGCTTCCACCCATATTGGCAAGACTTTGGCTAGTGAAGGCAGGTACCCCATATCCACTTCTGACTGGATAGCGAACAGAAGCAGCATAGGTCCTGTGCCCACCCAGCCCATAGGCAGCAGACCTAGAGCTGAACTCCCGTCCTCTCATGAAGGTCCTTGCAGCAGACATCTGTTGTGTCATTATGAAAGCTTGGGATGGGTTGTTTCCAGAGAAGCAAGTGTGAGCAGCAAGGAACAGAGAGAGCCCTCTAGCACAGGACCTCAAAGCAAACTCTTATATATAGTTCAGGAGCTGGCCAGGATTGGTTTCATGTTTTAATTTAGGAGCTTTCACAGGTTTGGCCTGCCTCAGGCCCAGAAATGCTTTTTCAGTGTACAAGACTAGTAAACACCAACTGAAAGGATGATGAAAAAATTTAAATGAATTGCTTTGTTTGCAAGCTTTGCTTGAAGGATATTCTGCTTGAAAATGGTTTCTCTTGCTTGGATTAATTATACTTTAGATACTTATTTAAGGGAGGCTTCCTCTTTCATTGACCACAGTTAATACACTGAGGACAGTTGGGTCCTGCAGATGTGCAAGTTGAGGCTCACATTTTCAATACCTAGTTTTTAGTATCCATTTTTCTCTTTTCTTCTTGTAGATCTCATGTTTACTGCTACTTTACATATTCAGAGAGAGAGAGAGAGAGAGAGAGAGAGAGAGAGAGAGAGACTATTTGGACTATCCCCAGTTTTGTTTATTTCAGGGCTGGTCCTACCAGTGAGCAAAGTACACAAATTACAAATGAAAGACACTGGGGAGTTTATCACACGGGAAGAATTTCTCTCAGTTTCGAAAGAAATGGAAGTGAAGCCAGTTCGAAATTGAGTAAATTCACTAGTTCAGCAAATTTACTTGATTGCGTATTGACACTGCATTGCATTCAGAACTGCCCGAAATTGCCTCCCAGTGCCCGAAATTGTGTGTGATAGTTTCTCACGCAATCACGCAAAACCCCATGATTGCATTCAGATTGACATTGGATTATACTTCCAATTCCCTTCGTGTCATAAACTCCAGGAAGTAGTGATGCTATTCCCCCCGCTGTTCCTCCTGGATAAGGATGTGAAAAGCAATGATTTTCATTATATTTGCATTTCTCAGAATCTCATAGTCATTCTCAGGCTCCATATTGGGAGTTATGGACTTTTCTGTTTTTGTTCGCACCTTGAAATTTATATATATATCTGTATACCTTTTTTGCAATTGACTAACAGTGTTTCTGCCTTTCCTCCAACAATACATGTTAAATCATGCACATTTTTTTCAAAATATGCTTGATTATTTTTTTTCGTGTGCATTTCCTCTTCTTTAAAATACATTGCATAGATTTCCAAGGAAGGATGCCCCATGTCTATCTTGAACTCTATCACTCTATATCATTTCTCCTGCCTTATATCATGGGACCTCAGGGAAGCACACAACAAAACCAATTAAACCAAGTAAAAACTATTTAAAATAATAAGAAAGAATAAACTTTTTCCTTTTGCCACTCCCAGGGAATACAGAATAGATATTCATAGGGAGAAAAGTGAACTCAAGGAATTTCTTTTCTGTCCTTACTCTTCAACTCTCATGCACTTTTCTCTTTTTGGGGACAAAGTGGTGTATTCCAAGTTATGTTGCCTCAGGTGTAATGGAGAATGCCATACTATCAGCTGTGCCAAAGAGAGAAATTTAACTGCCAGTCAGTCAACTTCTTTCTGTGGAATGAGGAGGGAGCACCATCTTGTCCTTTGCCTGTGGCAGTAAAACATCTTGTGCCAGCCTTTTTTTCTAGTCAGATGCATGCATGAGATACTTTCTTTGACATCTATTTGCGGTAATAAAAGTTGCTATTATGCTAAATGCATTGACTCTTAACCGGAGATAGAACAAATGCATAAATCTAATGTGTGCACATAGGTAAGGCAACTCCCTCTGAACAAATCTTGCCACATAAGCCCCATGATAGATTTGTCTTAGGGTCACCATAAGCTGGAAACAGTTTGAAGGCACACAACAACAACAACAACAACAACAAACAACAGTTTCTCTGCTCATAGAAATGTGCACAGATTTTTGGGTGTCCAGTCCCCATTAGAGCACCCATATGGATCCCAAAGGATGGATCCAATGTCCAGTTTCATTTTCTAAACCATAGTGAGTTCATTGGGACAAAATCAGTCATAGCAAGGATCCAACCTTTGCTCCCTTTTTGGGGCAACCAAAATGCACAAAATACATGACACAAGCTTTCAAAGCTCATGGTTTCTCCCTCAGGCAAAGGGGTTAAAATCATACAGCCTTGCATCATGTATTTGGTGCATTTAGTTGGCCAATAAAGGAGTCACTGTTTTGTGGATTTTGGATGTTATTGTACTTTGCTGTATGGCCAACACAGTGACCCTTGGGTATAGACTTTTCTTTGTGTGTTTAAGAAACTTTATGGCCCGATACACAAGGGCACAAAGAAGCGCCTGGCCTTGCGATTAGGGTTAGGGAGGGTGCAGCGTTTGCAGCCTCCTAATCCTAGCACATATGGACACCACCATTTTAAAATGGCGGCATCCATACAAGCATGTCATGATGTTGTCATGGCGCATACAGCGTTTACATAACGCTGCACGTGCCTGATGACATTGCACCGCGGGAGGGTGCCAATGACGCCCTTTCCGCAGTGCTAAAAAGAGCTCCAAAATTGAGCTCTTTTTTGCCCCTGGTCCTTGCTGGCTGCACCAAGGACCCTGGGGAGAGCTTTCAGGCCATGGGGAAGTGGCAGTTCACCACTTCTCTATGGCCTTCAGAAGTGCCAGGATGAGGCCTCTGCCAGTAAGGCAGCTCTGGCCCCATCTCGCTGCTTCTTGGGGTGAGTACAGACTGCCCCTTTTGGGTGGTCTGTACTGCCCCACAGTGTTTTAAGAAATTTCTCTGAATTTAATTTTGTTAGCTTTGGCCCAGTTTTCTAGACTATTCAGGTCATTTGGAATTTTGATACTGTTCTCTGGGGTATTAGCTACCCCTCCTAATTTGGTGTCATCTGCAAATTTGATAATTATGCTCCCAATTATGCTCCTGGCCGCAGGAGGACTCCATTGGGGGCGGGGACGCCAGTGGGAGAGGCGTCTCTATTTCAGCCGGCCTGCCGGACCCAGAGCCCGAAGCCAGCACCAGCGCCAGCACCAAACACCACCTGGCCGCAGGAGGACTCCGTTGGGGGCGGGGATGCCGGTGGGAGCGGCGTCTCTATTTCAGCCGGCCTGCCGGACCCAGAGCCCGAAGCCAGCGCCAGCACCAAACACCACCTGGCCACAGGAAGACTCCGTTGGGGGCGTGGACACCGGTGGGAACGGCGTTTTTACCTTGGCCAGCCTGCCAGACCCAGAGCCTGAAGCCAGCACCAGCGCCAAACACCACCTGGCTGCAGGAGGACTCCATTGGGGGCGGGGACGCTGGTGGGAGCGTCATTTTTGCCTTGGCCGGCCTGCCGGACCCAGAGCCCGAAGTCAGCGCCAGTGCCAAGGAACACCAGGCCTGTGCGAGGACTCACTGGGGGCGGGGATGCTGGTGAGAGTGGCGCCTTGTATTTTACCCGGACTACTAGGCCTTAGAGCCCAGGCGCAAACGCTGAGAATATGGACTCTGACAGTATGTTACTTACTTAATAATTTTAATATCTAATTAATCCCAGTGATTGTCAATAAAGATGGAAGGGAATAATGAAAACATGGATATTTGTCAGGGAATTCCTATAGGAGCTGTACGGGGCAATGGGAGGTATGATGTTAACAGAGTGCTTAGAAGACAAAAAGGAAGACGAGGTTGGTATCTATCCCGTCTTCCATGCACTCTGTTAGCCCAAAAGAACCAAGGGTCATCCCATCCATACCACAACCTCTTACCTTGCTCCTCCTTAATGCCAGATCAGTAAAAAATAAATCGCACGTTATTTGATTTATTAGAGGGAGAGAAACACCGATCTGGCCTGCATCACTGAAACCTGGCTGAGCGACGATAGCAGCGTTACTTGGGCTAAAGCCCTCCCAGATGGATATACTGTTGAGGAGCAGGTAAGAGAAAGTGGGCGAGGGGGGGAGTGGCCTTGGTCCATAAAAGAGCTATTAACCTGACCAGGAGACCTATCCGTAAAACTGATCATATTGAGTGTGTCTACCTGACCCTGAAGGCTAAGGACAGTCTGGGGATTCTGTTGGTCTACTGTCCACCCCGTAATCTAACAGACTCCCTCACCGAGCTGACACAGCTGGTCTCTGAGCTGGTGCTGGAGTCTTCCAGGCTTCTAATCCTGGGAGACCTCAACATCCCCTTCGAGGCCGGCCTTTCAGATCTGACAGGTGCAGCTCGGGAGTTCATGGACTCCATGACATCCATGAGCCTGTCTCAATTGGTCTCAGGGCTGACACATTGTGCGGGTAGCCCACTCGATGTGATCTTTTGTATGCATCAGGAAAATCCGTGGGCAGAGGTCATTGACACTACTGCCCTGTCATGGACGGACCATTTCCTGGTCAAGGCGAAACTGAAGGCCACTACCCATATCCCCCTTGGGGGTGGAGGACCTATTAAGATGGTCCGCCCTTGAAGGCTGATGGAACCCAAAAGGTTCCAAGAAGCCCTAGAGGGATATATGGTTGGGACTGACGGTGATTCTGTTGATGCCCTGGTCAATACTTGGAACATCGACCTCTCCAGGGCTATAAACAGCATCGCTCCTGAACGTCCTCTCCAACTCGCTTCAAATAAACAACCCTAGTATACGCAAGATCTTCAGAGGATGAAGCGAGAGACGAGACGACTAGAGCGCCGCTGGCGCCAACATCGACAATTATCTGACAAAGCACTCGTAGAGAACCTATTAAAGGTCTATGGAGTTGCAATCGATGCAGCAAAGAATTCATTCTATGCTGCTCGTATTGCATCGGCAGAGTCTCGTTCAGCAGAGCTATTCAGGGTGGTTAAAGATTTAATTTGGCCCCCTCCCACCCTGAATCCATTATTAGAATCAACAAATGCCTGCTGTGACACTTTTAATGACTTTTTTTGTCAATAAGATCTCTCAGATAAGAGCCGATCTAGATGCCAGCATTAACACAGAAACTATGAGAGAGGTGTCCAGTGACTCCGTGGACTTGGTTAAACTGGATCACTTTGAGTTTATAAATACCGAGGAAGTGGACAAGCTCCTTGGAAGTGTTAGGAAGACAACATGCCCTCTTGATCCCTGCCCATCCTGGTTGACCGTCCAAGGAGGGGATGTAGTGACGACACTGCTTCAGCTCATCGTCAACTCATCCCTCAGGGAGGGCAAATTTCCAGCAGAGCTGAAACAAGCTGTGGTAAAACCACTTTTGAAAAAGCCCTCCCTGGATCCCTTGATTAGAAATAATTACAGGCCGGTCTTGCTGTTACCATTCTTGGGCAAGATGATTGAGAGGGCAGTTGCCTTCCAACGCCAATCTGCCTTGGAGGAAGCTGATTATCTGGACCCATTTCAAACTGGATTTAGGAGAGGATACGCAGTTGAGACGGCCATGGTCGCCTTGGTTGATGATCTCCGTCTGGGCATCGATAGGGGAAGTGTGACCCTATTGGTGCTCTTGGACATCTCAGCGGCATTTGATACCGTAGACCACGGTATCCTTCTGGAACGCCTGAGGGGAATAGGAATTGGAGGCACTGCACTCCAGTGGTTCTGTTCCTACCTCTCGGGCAGATTCCAGATGGTGAAGCTGGGAGACAGCTGCTCTCATAAGAGAGAGCTAACATCTGGCGTCCCTCAGGGCGCAATTCTGTCTATTTAACATTTACATGAAGACGCTGGGAGAGATCATCCGGAGACATGTTAGCAATACGCCGATGACACAGAAATATATTTCTCCATGTCTCTGACTGCTGCAGTGACCAAAGATGGCATCTCTCCTCTAAACGCCTGCCTGGAGTCGGTAATGGGCTGGATGAGGGAAAATAAACTCAAGCTGAATCCAGAGAAAATTGAGGTACTTGTGATAGGCACCCCTGGCCCAGGGATGGAGATTTGCCAGCCTGTCCTGGACGGGGTCACACTTCCCCTAAAGGACAAAGTTCGCAGTCTGGGCGTACTCCTGGACTCGTCGCTCCAGCTGACACACCAGGTGGAAGCGACAGCCAAGAGTGCGTGGTATCAGCTTCGACTGATACGCCAGCTGCGCCCCTACCTGGGTAAGAGGGACCTTGAAGCATTGATACATGCACTGGTAACCTCTTGTTTAGACTTCTGTAATGCGTTTTACATGGGGCTACATTTGTACCAAGTTCAGAAGCTTCAGTTAATTCAGAATGCAGCAGCCAGATTACTTACAGGGGCATTAAGATCTGAGCATATCACCCGTATATTGAAATCCTTACACTGGCTGCCAATTAGCTTCCGGGCACAATACAAAGTGTTGGTTGTCACCTTTAAAGCCCTATATGGTTCGGGTCCGAGTTACTTAAAGGAACGCCTCTCCCTACATAATCCGCCCCGTACTCTCAGAACATCAGGGAAGAATTTGTTAGATCCCACATATGCACGACTGGTATCAACTTCCCACAAGGCATTCTCTGCAGTAGCCCTGAAGCTTTGGAACAACTTGCCAGAGGAGACCCGTCTTATCACTTCTTTGGATGCCTTTAAGAAGGCTCTTAAGACGGATCTTTTCCGGCAGGCTTACCCACCTAACCTACTTTAATCCAGTAGGAATAAATAGACACAACTGGATTTATACACTATAAATAATAATAATAGTAATAATAATAATAATAGTAATAATAATAATAATAATGTTTATTTATAACCCGCTCCTCTAATAGAATGCTCGGAGCGGGGTACAGCAAATTAAAAAATACAAGAATAAAACAGCAGTCAAATCCCTTCCCAATCTCCCCCCCTTAAGACTAGATTAAATCAAAACTAGTTAAAATTGACATCGGTTAAAAAAAATTAAAATAATAAAAATAAAGTGCAATCCCCAGTGGGTGAGATCAGAAGGTTTGAACAGAGGGACAGCTAAAGTTAATCTCCCGATGCCATTTACATTTTCATTTGCATTATTGGGGTCTGGGGTTGGTGATATATTATTCCCTCTTCAGGGGAAGGCCTGCCGGAAGAGATGCGTCTTTAAAGCCTTTTTAAAGCTGGTCAAAGATGTAATGAGACGCATCTTGTCCGGCAGGTCATTCCAAAGTTTAGGGGCGGTAGCTGAGAAAGTCCTCTGGGAGGTTTGTGACAGTCTGGTTTTCATAGGCTTCAGCAGATTTCCTCCCAGAGGACCGAAGTGTGCGGGGCGGTTCGTATGGGAAGAGGCGGTCCCTAAGGTAAGACGGGCCTGAGCCATGTAGGGCTTTGAAGGTTAATACCAACACCTTGTACTGCGCCCGGAAACTAATGGGAAGCCAGTGGAGAGCTTTAAGCACAGGTGTTATGTGCTCTCTCCTTGATGTTCCTGTGATAAGCCTGGCTGCCATGTTCTGAACTAATTAAAGTTTCCGGGTTAGGCACAGGGGTAGCCCCATGTAGAGCGCATTACAGAAATCCAGACGTGAGGTTACTAGGGCATGTACCACAGATTCCAGGTCTTTCGTATCCAGGAAAGGGCGCAGCTGGAGTATCAGCCGAAGCTGATAGCAGGCGCTCCTGACTACCGCATTCACCTGACTGGTCATGTGAAGCGATGAGTCAAGGAGTACCCCCAGACTGCGAACAGAGTCCTTAGACAGTAACAACTGTCAGATTAATGATCAATCTATGTGGTAAGTTTTTACTGATTTTATTGTTATTGTTTTTATTGATTTTATATTTTTTAAGATGTTGAATTGAACTGTATATGTTTTAACTGTTGGAATCCCGCCTCGATCCAATGGGAGAGGCGGGAAATATAAATAAACATTATTATTATTATTATTATTATTATTATTAATTATGTCATCCAAGTCCCCAGAGAGAACCGTAACTGGTCACTTCTCTCCAGGATGAAAAGAAGCCATTGTTGAGCAACATTTGGGTTTGGCCAGTCAACCAATTACAAATCCATGTAACAATTACTTTGTCTAGCCCACGTTTTACAAGTTTGTTTGCAAGAATGTCATTGGGAACCTTGTCAAAGGCCTTAACAATAAGGAAAGGAACAAAGAGAATGAAAAGAATGGCAAAGTAAGTGGATCCAATTCTGGAACTGTTTCAGAAATGTTACTTCAATCATAATTTGGAAGGTGTGGAATGCAGGAAGTAAACAGAAGGGTTTTTCAAAAATAAATAAGTAAATCATAGAATCATAGAGTTGGAAGAGACCACAAGGGCCATCCATTCCAACCCCCTGCCATGCAGGAACTCTCCATCAAAGCATCCCCAACAGATGGCCATCCAGCCTCTGCTTAAAGACCTCTAAGGAAGGAGACTCCACCACACTCCAAGGGAGTGTGTAAATAAATGTTTCCTTCCTACAATTGTTAGAACACACACAGATAATTCCCTTGGTATTTTCTCATGAATTAATTACAGTATGTGAAATTCACAGGATAAAATTCAGTTCTTTTATTTGCAGGCACAGCAAACAATGTGATGACAAATAGGTCATCACAGAACTGAGAGAGGGAAGAATTGAAACACAAGGCATTTTTCCACCTAGTTTTATCTTGGAGGCATTATTACAGCACACTATTATGGGTGTGGACTTGGAATTAAGTTAAGCATAAGAGATGAAGAAAGAAAATACACAATATTTTCTTTTGATGTTGAGCTATAATCATCTTGTCTTGAAGAAAGACATATAGAACCTTTAGGGCCAATTTGTTGCTGGTGTTGTGTGCCTTCAAGTCATTTCCCGACTTATGGTAACCCTAAGGCAAACCAATCATACGGCTTTCTTGGCAAGATTTGTTCAGAATGGGTTTTCCATTGCCTTCCTCTGAGGCTGAGAGACTGTGACTGGCTCAAGGCCATCCAGTGACCAAAGTCTTCCTGCATTCCCCTCCAAGCCAACCCCTTTTTCTTCCTTCCAGTGCTGGAGCTCTGTCATTCCAGAGACAAAGGCCATCCATGGGAAAGGGCACATAAGGTTGGATCTTATCTAAAGCAAAGATATTTTTTGTCCACAGATGGAGAAATCCCAAGTATTCCAGACACTGTAGGATGGCATCTTTTTAAGAAAAAATATTTTGCTCCTTTTGGAGGTAGCAAAATAAGATGGCCATTTGCTGGATATTCTCTAACATGGGGGAATCTGTGTGACGTCTTGAAAAGTGCTGGAGGATCTGTAAAGCACAATTCAATTTGGAGATATATCATGGCTCAGTTAAAGATAAAACAATGGCTGGAATTCATGATTGCATATATGAATGAGTAAGCTAGAGTTACACATTCAGTTGTTGTGGTGGCGACAGTGCCTTCAAGTCATTTCTGACTTCTGGTGACCCTAAAACAAATGTTTCATGGGTTTACTGAGGCTGAGAGTGTGTGACTTGCCCAAGGCCACCCATTGGGTTTCCATGGCTGAGTGGGGATTGAGATCCTGGTTTCCAGAATCCTAGTCCAACACCCAAACCACTACAACAAACTGGCTCCACTTCACATTCATAATTGATTCATATTCATGTTCCTTAATTATTCAATAGTGCCTGTAATACATAAGGATCATAAAAGTCCCCCAATCCTGACTTACTGGGAAGTAGCCACTGCATGTGACAGGAATCTTTTTTCCTGTCGATGATATGCAGGATTGATGCTACCACAACCATTACCCCACGGTCTCTGGTACAAGGAGGATTTCTACCTCCTGTTTCAAACTGTCGCACCATATATCCCCAGAGGAAGGGGTGGAAATAGCAATATTTTTTATCCCAGTTGACAGGGAAACAGACCCATGTTGTTTGCAATGGCTGCTGCCTGGTAAATCAGGAGGGGGAAGGGGCAGGTTAGGAGATGCTACTTAGCTTTTAACTAAGGTAGTTCTGTAACTAATTGGCTCATCTAGAATACCAGAAAATCTTGTTAGTTGTTAGCATGGTGTAGTGGTTTGAGTGTTGGACTATGACTGTGGAAATCAGGGCTTGATCCCCAGCTCAGTCATGAAACCCATTGGGTGACCTTGGGCAAGTCACACTCTCTCATCCTCAGGTGAAGTCAATGGCAAACCGTCTCTGAAGAAACTTGCCAAGAAAACCCCATGATAACAGACACATTGGACTACAAGAGTGGCACTAGAAGAGGGAGTCAAACTCATCACTTCCTTCAATGATAATTTTAAATTGGTTTATATTCCCAGCTGCATCCTAAATTCTCTGCTCTGACCATGGATGGTATCTTGCTAAATAACCTCTGGAAAAGGTCCAGAATTTCACAACAGTTTGGATGACACCGAGAAAAGAATATTCACAGAAATTTTCTGTGAGAACAGCGAGAGACTATTTTGGCAAAGTTTAGAGAGATTTTGAATAGAATGCAAACTTGGTTGTCTGATTTGCCAAAGAAAGGTGGAGAATAAAATTTAGCTATTAATCAAAAGTAAATTTGTTTGTTTTTTTTTCATTGATAAGTTAAAGAAAACATGAAGTGATATACAGATCTCTGTTCCACATGTTCAAGTAGATGGACTGTGGTAAATGTTCATATCATTTTTATGGTTAGTGTTTCCCTCAAAGCCATAGGATTCTGTGGCTTCCCACAAACAATTCTAAGAAATGTTCTTTTGCGGAAGAATAGTTTTTTAAAAAATGATGTGACCCCCATTAGACAGTCACAGATGATAAAATCTATGTCACCTCTATGTTGGAGAGGATGCCCAGTCTTAGGAACATATATCCAAATGTGGATTGACTGCCCCCAAAACAACCAGTTTTGGCATTAAGTGATTAATCAAATTGCCTCCATTACAAAACAAAAAATAAACTTTTGCCCAGCTCTCTTGTTACTTTCAATATTCACAAAGAACAATCAATTCTTAAAAAAATAGAAAGTTGATTTCGATAGCAGCTTGACTTGAAGTGGCTAATGCTTGGAAAACAGGTCTCATATCTTTAGCCAACTGGTTGAAAAGAGTTTGGGACCAATGGCTTATGGAGAAATTAACAAATAACATGAAATATAATTTAGAACAACAACAAAATCAAAAATATTTCTAGGAAAAATGACTCCCTCTCATTGATTATGTTAATGCGAACCTGACGACAATCCTTCCTCCAATAGGCCACCAGTCTCTGTGTTCTGATTTGTTTCAAATAAACTACACAAATAAACTGTTCTTGTAACATTGTGATATATTTGTACATTTTTGTGTGATTTTAACTCTTCTTTTATTGGGCTCACTTAGAATGTTTTAGAAAGCAAAGTGACACACATAAACTATATAGTAAAATCATTGCAATCTAATACAATAATGATACAACAACAGTAACAATGTGCTTATTTGGACAGCAATTAGGTATTTCCCTACATACTCCCAAGTAGCAATGAATAACAGCATATGACAGAGATCCCATGTTTGTATATATTGAAGGTGGCATAAAAACCTAGAGATGGCTGCAAAGTAATGTGTTAAGTTATTCCATCATCCTATTAGACCTACTCTTTTTTTTTTAAATAACAAACAAAATCTTGCTTTTCCTGAAAAAGCACTCTGCTCAAAATTGAATGTTGCAAACTATTTTGTTTCCATTCAGATCCAGAGTTTCTGGACCAGTCCTCAAAATAGGTCGCTCACAACTATTAAAATAGGTCCCAACCTGGTAGGTCATGTCGCTTCTGAGCTTCTGAAGTATGAGTTTAACTTCTGATGCTAGCTACTAAGTCAGCTGGAAGCTGAATCTTCTTTGCAACAATAAGCCTGATTTTCTTGGGAAAGGCTGAAAAGTGCTGCAGGTGGGAAGGGAGGAGGCGAACCCATCTTACTTTTTGCCAGCATTTGTTATGAAGATGAACATAGAGAGGTTTGGAGAATTCAATTCATTGGCGACTGGGGTTCTTTCTTACTAAAGAACAAAACAGATTGTTCTGGTCCACACCTCCTGGAACTTACAGACCTAAGCACAACATGCAAACGAAAATCTTTTATGTCTTGTCTTTAAATGTGTTCTGTAGAGCAACAACCAAAATGGTATGGCAACTGGTACCCATTTTAAAAGGGGCAGTGAAACATGGACATGCTTCTAAAATGTGCAGAAGCATACTTTTGTCAGTGGGCATGTGTGTCCAAAAATGCATATAATTTAAAAGACAGGGACAAACAACAACATTTCTGAGTAAGGTGAAAATAGAGCATGTGGAACTGGAGCAGAATTTGCTTGGAGGTTGAAAAACAAGAAACTCAACCAAATGAGGCTTTAACTGATGTGGCCATCCTGGCACAACAGCTTCAAGGGTTTTGTGTTTATAAGGAATGATTGCAAAACTTTGATGGGTTCTTGTGTGAAACCTGACCTGAAATGGATACCAGATCTGTCCATACACCTGCACACAGCTCCATGCACAAAGTGCTGCTGCCCATCTATATTAGTTCTGGTGAGTAGATGCTCTGGTTTCATATAAAAGAATTCATTACCTTTTGTCACATGAAACAAACTGCCAAGGGGGATCAGTTTTAATTTCTTACATGTGTCAGTTTTTCTGCGCAATCATATAACTTTTGGCCCATGTTTAGAATGGAATCTTGTTCAACCACCATCTCATGACTGCCTTTTAGCCCCAACTCCACATCTGTAAAATGGGACCAACAGAAGTCTGTATCTCAGGAGATATTGTGTGAGCAAAGAAAAATTTGAATCACTCTGCAGGTTTACCTTGCCTACTACTAATGGCTTAAATCCTGTTGGTTGGCCTAAAATAGAATAAGCTTGTTGAATCAAATATTGAATGGTGAATCAACATATTGGCAAGTCCCATTAATTCAGTGGGTCTAATTTACTTGGAACTAGCAACAAAATTCAGGCCAATAGTAATATGAATAATAACAGCAGTAAAAGCAGAAGCAGCATTTTTGTTTTATATAAGATGTACTGGAAATTCCCCACATCCCTCATTTATATTTAATTACTTATTTTTACATAAGCTGGTTCTAACCTTAGGACTCTGATGTTTATTACAGTCGGTTGCTGTTTGGGAAAAATGACGGGACTGCAGACATTTTGATATTTT
Source organism: Urosaurus nigricauda (assembly GCA_034509955.1). NCBI lineage: Eukaryota > Metazoa > Chordata > Lepidosauria > Squamata > Phrynosomatidae > Urosaurus > Urosaurus nigricauda. Next base: position 164,561,911 of record JAOEGL010000002.1, read on the forward strand.
GGTTGCATGAATGCCCAGAGCAGCATGGGCCTACTGAGTTGCTGACACTAAAGTGGGTTCCCACATGTCTCCCCACAATGGGAGTGGCACACCCAGCCATCCCACAGCTGGAACCTCTGGACTGCTGGGTGCCTCCATCAGGGGAGTGAGACCTAATATTTGAGGTGAATTTTTTTCCTCCAGGAGCATGTTGCTTATGCCTAGTTTTAGGTATGTTTCCAGAAGGGTACCCCACTGTGTAGCCTTCTGCATCTCTATGATTCTTTCCCTTCCCTGGACATCCAAAACTATATTTCTCACTTCTGCTGCTGTTGTACCCTCCACTCAGAGACCCAAATCCAGCTTCATGGCCACAGCTGCCCACTCCTTTGCTTGGGTTAGGGAGCACCACTGCAAGAAAGAATAAGCTCAATGATTGGAGTACATCAATAACAGATTTTCACCCAGAGAACATTATAAACCTGGGGCAGAAAGATATTGCCAGTGCCAAACCTTTTTCCTGTAAGCCTCCACCCCCTCATCCAAATGTGTATATTGTCTGCCTGCTATCTTACTTGACATGTCAAATGTTCAGAGCCATTTGGAATGATGTCTCATTCCAAGGACCAATACTAGGAGGAACTTCTGCCTTTCATCACAGAGGATGGCTCTTGGTGTTAGTGGATGGTGCTAGTCTAAACATTGGGCCATAAGGGAGGATCTAAACATGATAGAAGATGAGGTGGTAGAGTATACTATTTCAATCAGCAAATAACACTCTCAAAAACCTGTCTTCTGTCTGCTATGCTAGATTTTTTTACTTACTCATAGGGATTTAAATCTTTGCTTATTTTGTTTTTACAGATAAGACGACAACATTTTCAAAGTTTTATTATTGCTTGGTGTTTTTGTGATGATTTCCCCCCTTCACTTTGGGACTACTGAGTGAAAATTTCTTTTGCACAAAAACATGAGGTTTTTTTCCCCAACAAAATTCATTTACAGTGCTTTATATTGGCTATTTAGGGGTTGTGCACACTGGCCATTGAGGCCGGCCTGGGGGCAAAGTCGAGACATGACAACCACATGATGCACACCCTGACTCCACGCTCAGGGTGGTGTGATGCTGCACACTGCTCCACATGGCATGTAGCATCACAGTTCTCCTCTGGTGCTGCATCTACATGATGCAGTGCCAAAGGAGCACCGTAAAGCCATGGCACTGCAGCTATTGCATCCTTTCCAGGGAACAAAAAGGAACCACTTTTTGCTGCTCCTTTTTGCACTGCAAAGAGGAGAGATCAGGGCCGCAGTGTGCAGTTGCAACGGCCTTGATCCAACACAGCTGGAGGCAGCTGGAGGCCACTCCTTAAGGGCAGTCTGCATAGCCTCATACGTATGAATGCATAACTAAGTAATGTCTCCTGGCAGGATTCCTCCCAAACCTATGTAACCAGGCAGCAAGCAAAGGGGGTCACTTTAGCTGCCAATCAGGGTACAAGAAGGCGGATGTTTCCAGCCCCTCCCACCTGTGAGCAAGGCTGTGACAATCAGAAGCAGAATTCCTATTGCAATTCCTCATTGCAGTCTCACTCTCTGATAAGAGGGGGCTGGAAACAACATCCTCCTTGTGCTCCAATTGACATCTGAACAGACTACCTCCATTCAATGTAGCTGTTAATGTGGCTGAGGGGCATTTACGACTGTTTCAATATGTCCTGATTGTGAACGTGTAGTCTTTCTATGTAATCTTACTATATACGGAGCAATTATGGTTCCAAAATTATAGGTTATGAATCCATAACTTCATTACAGAATGCCAGTCATTGTTTTTTGTGCAAATGCCATTGGGGAAAAAATAATCCACCTTTACAATATATCAAGAGTGGCAGAGATTCCTTCTTTGTTGAGTTCAAGAGAAAATATGAATGTTCTTTATATTTCTTACCAAGCAGCTGTATTTAAAATGGGAGTTGTATCTAAATGTAGTAAAGTTTCCTGTTCCTGCAGTCTCTAATGTCTTCTTCCTACCACTTTCTGTTGCAAATGTCTAAGGGGGGGGGGGAGTTCCTTATAAGCCCATCCAAAGGACTAACATTAGAACACCAACAGATACACTTTATATTTACTTACCTACATTCCCAAGGTTTCCAGCAAATATTCTGTTTGGGAAAGACAAGTAAGACAGGTAGGTCAGGGAGAAAATGTATTTTATAATAGAGGTAGGAATTACATAGATATCCAGATACACCACTTCTCTAGAGAGGAAATGCCCAAAGCAATAAACAACATGTAACTTCAATGAAAACAGGTGCAAAAGTGTTGGGGGGGGGGGGACCTTAATATGGAACCATTAAAAAAAAAAGCCAGAGAGGAAAGCTACCCTCTGCTCTTGAAGGAACATCTAATGTGCTCCACAACCAGAAAGGGAAATGTGCTAGTAAGATGGCAAATCTGCCACTGTAGGTCCTTTATAACAAAAGAGTTTATTGCATTGGCTTTGCTTCCATGATACATGTGGAATGTAACTTTAAGAAGGCAGATCTAATCTGCTTTCCCTGTAGCCAGGGAGTACACAGCTTGTTTGCAACCCAGGCTTCTGCCACATCTTTGCAAAAACAGGAAAATCTCATTCTTGAAAAGACGCAGGATGAATACTGAAAAGTATGGCATGAAAATGGGCTGTGATGGGGAAATGCAATAAAATCCACTTTCTTAAAGTTACATCCCACGTCTATCGTGGGAGCAAAGCCAATGTAATAAACTCCAAAGGCAGTTGTCTCTGGAGCCTGGGCAAGGTTGCTGGGAACATGATGAGGACATGGTGACAACTGAACTGAAACAAAATAGGTCTCATGTCAGGCCCTCACTAGCAGATGCTGATGCAGATGAACTATAATAATATAATAATAATAATTTTTATTTATAGCCCGCCCCTCTGAACAAACAATCAGGGCAGGTTACAACAGTGTTAAAACAGTACAAAATTAAAAACAATCCCATCCCAACTCCCACCCCTTAAAATAAGATTAAATTAGTAACGAATTAAAACACAATACCAAAATATAAAACGATTCCTTAAAAACAAAATTCCTGGGGCTGTATGAGCAAGATTAAATGTGAAAAGAAAAGAGCTGGACGAAAAACTAAAACATAAGGTTTGGAGCCAGGGAAATTAAGCAATGTCTAGAAAGGCCTGCCCGAAAAGATGCGTCTTTAAGGCTTTTTTAAAACCTTCAATGGATGTTATGAGATGCATCTCATCCAGCAGGTCATTCCACAGCTTGAGGGCAATAGCTGAAAAGGCCCTCTGGGAGGTCTGCACCAGCCTGGTTTTCATGGGCTGTAGCAGGTTCCTACCAGAGGACTGGAGTGTGCGGGGGGGGGGGGGTTCATATGGGAAGAGGCGGTCCCTCAGATAGGATGGACCCAAGCGGGCTTTAAAAGTTTAAACCAACACTTTGTACTGTGCCTGAAAACTAATTGGCAGCCAATGGAGAGCTTTAAGCACTGGTGTTATGTGCTCTCTCCTAGGTGTTCCAGTAACAAATCTGGCTGCCATATTTTGAACTAATTGAAGTTTCTGGGTTAAGCACAAGGCTAGCCCCATGTAGAATGCGTTACAGTAGTCCAAGCGTGAGGTTACCAGAGCATGTACCACAGTTTCCAGGTCCCTCATGTTCAACATTAACCAAACGTGTCTACAGATCCTAGGAATGTACATGAGAAATACCTATTTTCTTCTCCTTCCAGCAAGGATTTGTATGTAGTAATTTCAATATCCAGAGCTAGCTTGTCATTGAGAAGCTCCTGATAGTTCCGCAGCATGCATGCCAGCTCGTCCTTGCATTTCTTCAAGGTACTGTATAGTTCATCTTGTTTTTCTTGGGCATCTTTAAGGGAGCAGTCACCACGCTGCTCAGTATCACAAATGGTTGACTGCAAACAATCAACCTGCAGGGGGAGGAAGAATATATCATAATTTTCCCCAGCCACCAGCAAATCAGAAGTCAAATATTCAAGGTAAGCACTGAGATACTATGGCCCTGTCTGCATGGGCCAGGATACTCCAGGGCCAGCCTGGAGTATTATGGCCCACAGCTGCCCCAACATGCCTCCATTACCTGGCTATCTGTTCTCTCACTGCAGCAGCTGTCAGCATGACACCCTGCTGAGCCATCCGGCATGTGCACTGTTGCCACAGGCTGATCACTTCTGAGGCTTGTGCAGACAGCTACCATGGCATGGGAATAGAGGACTTTGGATTTTCTAAGAGGATCCAGAGCAACAAGTACATTTTTAAAAACCATTTTAAGGCTTCCCCGGTTCTGGTGCAGTATTTGCCAGACATCATCTAGACTGCTCATACCAGAACTGGGGCGTGGGACATGAATCATCTGAACAGGATGATGCCAGAACAATTGGGAAACAGGACTTTTGGACGATGCAGAAAGAGCTTTAGCTACATTGGAAAGGAAAAAAAAATACATTTGGGCCTAAATACAATTGTTGGTTCCAACTAGAGGAGACTCATTGAGTTAATAAGAATTGGTAAGTCAAGACTTATGTTAAAATTCAAAGACACAGCCATGTTAGTTAGAGTGACTTCCAGCGTTTACATGATGCATGCCCCTGAAGCAGCTGGAAGCTTCTTCGAGGCTGCTCAGGCGGCCTGAAGCTTCTGGCAAAAGAAGCAGTGAAAATCTTCTCCTTGCCGGCAGCCCATATGGGACCATGCAGTATCCTGGTTCTGGTATGGAATGTGTCAGACATTTTTGGACTGCTCGCACCACAACCAGTGTTTGGGATGTGCATCATCTAAACAGGACAACCCCAGTTGGGGGGAGAATGGAGCTTTTGGCTCATGAAGACAAAGCCCTCCTCAGTGCAGAGACCTTTGCTTAGATCATTTATTAAAGTTCCATTATATCACAACATCTTTGTACAATAGAAAATACAGTAGAGTCTCGATTATCCAACCTTTACTTATCTAACATTCTGGATTATCCAACATTGAGGCTGCTGTGATTTCTTTCAATTGTCTGTGATTTCTTTCAATTTTCTGTGATTTCTTTAAATCTTCAGAGGATTGAACTGTTTATAATATACATCACAATGTTGATCAGTGATTTCTTTATATTTACTTTAGCTGTTATTGCAATAAAACTTCAATACATTTACAATTCATAGTGATTTTCTTGGACCTTCCATATTATCCAACATTTTCTGTTATCCAACTATCAGCCAGTCCAGTTTATGTCGGATAATCGAGACTCTACTTTAGCTATTTGAAGGTGCTGAACTGACTTAATTTGAATGGAGAGAGAGCACCACACCAAATTCCTCTGAGGACACTTTGCTCCTAGTAATGTGGGAATGTTCCACTTTGCTTTTACCTGCTTCTTTGTTTTTTCCATTTCACCCTGGAATCTCTGTACCATTCGGCTCAGCTCTGCAATCTCACGCTTGTTGGTCTTTAGATTCTCACTCATTTGGCATCTTTGGTTGTGGAGTTCTTGGTACTGAATGCTCATAAAGAGGGCAATCATTACATATTAATATCATGGAGACTTTTATCTACAATTACATGTTTCTTATGTAATGTAACATGTGATTTGACCCCAATCATGGTTTACTTATTTCATTATCTTAAATTAAATTCATCTGTGTGCAATCCCATGTGTTTTGCATATTTTCAGTGTCAAAATGTTTCATCTGTTTTTGCAAAAGAGAAAGAAAATGGGGCATCTCTTTGTTGTTCTATGAGTCCTGCACATTTTCTCAGAATACATCAGTGGGGATTATTCACTCTGGAGTTTGGTGGCTTCAGACTAAAATCCAGAGTGGATTCATGGTCTCATTGCCACTGGAGCCAACAGCTTCCAATGGTTACTCACCCTGCTTCGGTACAAAGTGTTCACTTCTTCTTTGCTCTTCTGGGCAATGCTCTGATACCAGGCTTCAATGTTCTGGAGGATGCAATTCATATCCAAGTCTCGGCTGTTGTCCATCTGCACAATAACTGCAGTCTGATGCTGAATCTGCTCCTCCAGCAGAGTAATTTCCTATAGTTTGTTATCAGACGTTCAGTAAGAACATACCATCCTTCTTATTCCCAACAGACCAGAAAAAAACATCCAGTAATATTCTTAATATTCTTACATTTAGGAAGTGGGAAGTCAATAATAATCTATATTAGATGTGTTAACTGGGATTGTGTTTATTGTTTAATATGTTTAATTTGGGGGAAGGAGTTGGGGGTTAGGGAGGGTTGTGGGGAAATTTAGTTTAGTTTAGGGTTATGTTTTTAGATTTTTTTTGTATGGTTATGATTTTTATATACATTATGTGTGTAATTGAGCTTTTTTCCTTGTATGGTTTTTATATGTTTTAAACTTTTATAAAAACAATTGGGGAAAAAACGAAAAATATTCAGTAATGTCTTATTTAGATAGCTAGCACTGTAAGTTTTAAGCTAGAACTGTAAGTTTTAAGTCTGGATAACCCTTCCTCCCTCTCTTCCTCCCTCCCAACATTTACACCTTGTCCTTAAAAAAAAGTAATGATGGCTTATAATACAAATATAAAACACAAGAGAAGCAATATCAAACAGACCATAAAATAAAACTAATAGCATCTAAGAGAGCAGTTGAAAAACAGACATAAGAGATAAAATGTACAGTTAAATGCCTGAGGGAATACAAAAAAAACCTGCATAAGAATGCAATATTTTTCATATCAGAAACATACATTTCTGGAGAGTGTTTTAACTCTAGGGATTCCTGCTGGAGGCTATGTATGCTTCTCATGTGAAAAATATTGTATTCCTATGTGGCTTTATGGGATATAGTTAATTTACTGCTGCCTTGCTTTTTAATACCTATAGTATATTGGTACTTGTATTTGTTTTTAGCCCACGAAGGAGGCCTTTTTTTATTCAGACTGAAACACATTGGGCAAGCTTGTCTCTTCACTGTTTTGTGTGTTTGATGTGTGCTTTTCAGTACTCTCTTCACTATCATCATTGCATGAGCCAAATAAAATCCTGTGCTGGCTAAATTCAGTAAGTACCACTATTTGAGGGGAAGACATTCTCTGTGGTGTAAGGATGAAAGATGAGGAAATTGAAAAAATTAAGCTAACTCTAATTCAGTACCTTGGCTAAAAACCAAACTTTTAAAAGCCAAGGACTCAAAAGCCCTTTCTCTGCCTGGATGGATGAATTCGCCAATTTTGTTTTTATTCACAGTTAATTTTTTTTAAAAAAAAAAAAACAGTTTTAATTTCCTTTTTGTCAAGTACATGTAGACATTTGCAGAATTTCAAATCTAGTACAGCAACAGTGAATCACATGAAATTCTCATCTGTTCCTGGACTTCAGTATATAAGACCATTGCTTTATTAATCTATTGTGATAACTAGAGCTGTGTTACTCTACCTGCTTGGAGAAGCCTATGTTGAAGAACTCTGATGTCTTAAGGGTAAATGAGGCCCAGCATCTTGATCTTCTTTAGAAACTGATTGTGATGAGCTCCTTTGGAGATCAGTAAGACTGAGGATTCCTTACCTCATCATACACACACCTCAGGAATTCAATCTCCTTTTTCATGGTTGCCATCTTGGCTTCCAGTTCCACTTGGTTCATGAAAGCACCATCTACATCCTGGAAAAGAAGCCCAAATGCATTCATTTACATTGAAAGAGTGGGTTAAAATCAATGGATTAAAAGTTAGTTAAAATGTCATCCTTTAAAAGCTACTCATCATTAAGTAAGAAATCAAATATATACTCAAATGTCAAGAGTACTTGTGGCTAGGGGCTTGTCTACACCAATGAAAAATGCCTCACTCGTTCTGAAGACAGTCCAGCTCTCCTATGGGGGACCTCCAGTCATATGACCACTCTACCCCTTCCATGCTGATGTTTCTAACCTCAGCAAAATAGGCAATGTGTCAGGCTTTCCATAGAGCTCCTCCTTGTGAGGAATCCATGGTTGCAACTCCAGAAACAGGGATGGGCCAGAGGAGTCATTGTGGTGTTGGCCTAGCATTAGATTCAGCAGAGTGTGTGTGGCTGCCATAACGGTCTGGACTGGCCCCAAATTAAGTGGCCACTGTAGGTGAACCCTAGGATATGTGGATGTGAGATACACACACACGCATATGCACATAGAAGCATACCATGCTTATATGGCAGGCTAGGTTCCAAACCACTGCTGCAATGGGAATATTGCATTAAAGCAAAACACAACTTTTTTTTAATTTGCATATGCATGAAAAGGAAAAGGAGAAAGAAACATCAACAGCCTAAGATATACAGAAGAGACAATAATACTGGCAGATGACATCACAGACCTGAAACAGTTACTGAGGAAGGTCAAAGATGAAAGTGCAAAGGCAAGATTAATGCTGAACATAAAGAAAACAAAAATAATGACCACTGAAGAAATACATAAATTCAATCCGGACATTGCGGAAATTGAAATAATCAAAGAATTTCTGTATCTTGGATCAAACATCAACCAAAGTGGAGACTGCAGTCAAGAAATACAAAGACTGGGAATGAGAAGGACAGCTATGAAAGAACTAGGAAAGATCCTGTAGAACAAACATATACAATTGTGTACTAAAGTCAGAATCAGCCAAGCAATTGTATTCCCCATCACTATGTACGGATGTGAGAACTGAACAGTAAAGGAAGTAGACATAAAGAAAATCAACACAGTTGAGATGTGGTGCTGTAGAAGAATGCTTAGGATATCACAGACAGCCAAAATGTCAAACAAATGGATCCTTGAACAGATCAAACCAGAACTCTTCTTAGAAGCCAAGATGATCAAACTGAGGCTGTAATATTTTGACTACATAATGAGAAGGAATGGATTACTAGAAAAAGTAATGATTCTAGGAAAGGTAGAGGGTAGAAGAAAGAAGGGAAGACCATATGACAGATGGATGGACTCAATCAGGAGGGCCACAGGAATGGGTTTGCAGAGACTGAGCAGAGTAGTGAAGGATAGGGAATCTTGGAGGTATCTTATCCACAGGGTCACCATGAGTCTGGGCAGCTGACAATAACAAATGCATTAAAAGCTTAAAAGTGCATTAAAAGTTTTAAAATGTATTTACACTATCATTTATTATTAGTGGAATGGTGCTAGGTCAAAAGAAAGAAAGATAGATGCAATAGTAACAAATAATAAACCTTTTTTTTGCCAGAAACACAAAATGTTTTGTGAAACACAAAATGCACAAATGTAATAAACAGACTGAGCACAGGTAACAAAATGGTGCTGTACTGTAAAGCTGAAAAATGGCATACAGTGAAGAGCTCTAAAATGAAGTGCCTTAAAGCAAAGTACACCTTTATATCTTCCCATAAGGTTATACATATTTTTACATAAATGAATTGATTCAAATCCAGTAAAATGGGGAAACCCCCTCCCCCTGCTTTTTATGAAGCAGGAACTCAAATCAAAAGCTAATTTAGGGGGATCCATCTTCCGAATTGCCCAGTTAACATAGTCAGGGAATTTGTCTGAGGGTTGTTGAGAGTTATAGTCTAAAAAAGTACTTTGTGTTTGCCTTCAATGGAGACAATAGATTCATGTAGAATAACTATACCTATGGAAAACCAGAGATTCCACATACAGAGGCTGCCAAGATTGCTCATAAATATATCAAAATAGCCTGTCTAGATGTAAAACCAAATGTTCCGGGAGGGGCGAAACAGATGGGCAAGAAAAAGTGGCTTGAAGCTGCCTTTTCTTGAAACAACAATGAAACCCCACCAACCGTACCACTGGCTCCCAAGGCAGCTGGAGTGTTCATGTCATGACCACATGGCATGGCTTCAAGCCAGGGAGAAGCGGAAAAAAGCTGCTTCTTTTTGAAATGTCTTTTCTCTGCGTAAGGGCACTTTTCTGCTGGCTTCCAGGCATGTGTCATCTAAACGCCACGCTTTCAAGCCAGCCTGAAAGCACATCTTTTTGCCTGTCTGTTTAGCCCCATAGATTCTGATGACCAGGGTGATACCATTAGTGCTTAATGAAGACCACAGTAAGACATCTTTGCATTGCTTCTGCTGCTTCCAAGTCAATGCAGTGGTGCTATCTGCCCAGAGGTCTGGACAACCCAATAAGCCCACCTCAGAAGCAACAGGTCCTGCTTGTCATATTTCTGAAGTGTATGAGGTACACTGCTTTAATTGCCATGTCTTAATGTTATGGAATTTTGGAATTTGTAGATTTGTGAAATATTTAGCCTTCTAAATATTCAGAGAGTTCTAGTGCCACAACAAACTACAAACCCCAGTATTCTGTAGAATAAAGCCATGGTGATGTCAAACTGCATTGATTCTATAGTGTGACAGGAGCCTAAGACCATCAGGCATTGACCCTAAAATCACAAAATTGCACCTCTGAATAAAAGACAGCAGAACAAATAAGGGTGGTGGTGTGATGTTGGGATGGGGCCAGAGTTGAATTAATCATCTACAGAACTCAAACATGTGACATGTGGATCTCAGTTCAAAATTATTCTAGAGTAAGGGAGTTCATTGCACATCTGGGCCCCCAAACCAGGGCTTCACCATCACAATCAACCTATGCATGTGCGTGTGTGAAAAAGAGGACGAGGGTCCAACATATCGAGATTATTTAGTGTAAACATATGAAGCCTTTAGACCAAAGTGCTGACAGCCACAGCCAAGAGAATAGAACTTTTTCAATGAATTTTTATGGGTGAAGTAAGAATTCCAGTGTTGCACATGATTTTGATTATGGGCAAATTTGACTTCTAAAAACCAAACAAATGAAAAGGGCATGTTAGTTTCTGTGCAATGAAAAGAGACTAGATGGATGCAAATATGCATGCTTATGTGGCCTTGCCTAACTCTTCTTTGAATGTAGTTCAGAGCCTTCACAGACTCTCTTTTATGCAATGCCAACACAAGTCACCCTACAGCAACTGGAATCTCTCACCTTCTTAACGAGAACAAAATCATTTTCTGCAGCCATGCGCCGGTTGATTTCCTCTATGTACCTATTTGGAGATGGTAGAAAAAAAGAGTATGCCGTGACTTGACAGCCTGATGCTAGAAACTCAAGCCTTCATATGGGCATGAACTGGATTGCACTGATATAGGCTGGGTCCACATAGACTGGAATGCTCCAGGAGCAACTCTGAGTATTCTGACCCCAAAGCTGCCCCAACAGCCCCCCCCCCCTTTGCTTTGAATGCTCTGGTACGATACCAGGCAGCTGTTTGCATCTTCATCCCACTGTGCTGCCTGGTGCCACAGATACTGGCACACATCAATCAGACTGAGGTCAGAATGATGTGCCCATCATCAGTTACATGGCTGGACATCTAGTTCTGACCTCAGAGTGAGCAATAAGCACCAGCAATGATGGTGGCAGGCAGAACTGTAGGATGCGTTGCAAGAATTCACTCATGTCACAACACAGTGGCATCACTAGTACTGGCATCACTTGGTGCAGTAACTCACGTCAACCCCCCCCCCCCACACACACACACTGATCTCCTCCCATACTACACCATACAGCATACTTGTAATGTAGTGGGTTTTGTTTTGTTTTGTTGTTTTTGTTTTGTAGTAATGTTACTCATAAATTGTAATTCCTGTGTATCACTGAAAGTAATGGAATAGTTGTGACATAAACAACCAGCAAAATTAAATTTATACCTATAAATTACAATATCAGATGCGCGTTGTTTCCTGTGGCTAAAGTCAAAATTTGGTAAGATGTGATGTTTTTAAAGAAATTTTAAAAAGTATAAGCCATTTTAACTTTTTTTCCAAAAATATTTTTCTGAATTTAAATTTTAAATTTTAAAATTTTATTTAAAAAATCCTGAGGGTGTTCCTCCCCCCCCCTTCACTGACCCTCGCCCCACTCACACAATCTCTTCAGAATTTTAAAGGGACACAGGCAAATATCACAGCTCATTTCTACCCAAAAGCAGATGGTTGGGAAATAGTAGTATCACCCCCACCTTAGGGTGCCACCTGGTGTGGCCTGCACCCTCTTAGCAACACCACTGTCACAACAGAAGGCTCTGGAACTTCTGAGCAAGAGGTAACTTTTCTTAAACCATTTTAAGGGGGGTATACGACTGGATTTTCCCTTTCTTCATATGGGCATGCCCATATTACAGCCAGACTCTATTGTTATATATAGGGGACTACAAAAGCTTTGTACATTACAAAATTCCAGTTTATGAGTTGGTTAATTGTTCTAGGGTAGTGTTTAGTTGATCTGAGCAATTTTAAACAGGAATTCACCATACTCAAATGTCCCTTTCTCATGCAAGAAAGGATATAGAATAAGTGTGTTCTCTTATATAAACACAGTTCAGCCCTTCAACTGAACTTTGGTAGAATAAAATTTCACCATTGCATTGTCAAACATAACCAGTACCTACTTGCATTTAAACTCCTCCACACTCTTCTTTACATTACACAGTTGAGGTTCCATCTGCTCCTTTTCACTCAGCAGGAAATCCAGATGTTTGCGAAGACTGTAGACAGAGTGTTCAAAGAGAGGCTCCAGGTCTCTCCTAAGAGGTGGTGTGTGCTCTTGCAGGAGGTTCCATTTGGTCAGCAGCACTTTGTTTGTCTGTTCTAGGCATCGAACCTGAAATCAAAGACACAAAAATCTACATGCAATATGGATCGATGTGGGTGGTGGGTAAGATCAGGGCAATAATACTTACCGTGTTTCCCCCAAAATAAGACAGTGTCTTATATTGATTTTTGCTCCCAAAGATGTGCTAGGTCTTATTTTCAGGGGATGTCTTATTTTTCCATAAAGAATAATTCATATTTATTGTTTAACCCAAAAAAATATGAACATTTATTATATACTGTATAACAAAAACTTTTCTAGGTCTTACTTTTGGGGGAGGCCATATATTTAGCAATTCAGCAAAACCTCTACTAGGTCTTATTTTCAGAAGATGTCTTATTTTGGGGGAAACAGAGAAGAAGAGGAGGAGGAAGAGGAGGAGGAGGAGGAGGAGAGGAGGAGGAGTTACTTATTGGTTTCAATATCTGGATCTTTCCGTATTTTTGGAAATGGAGTGGGGGGGGGCAACCAATTACCTAGACTGACAAGCATTTTAACCCAGTTCATCTCACTAGAATTACTCTATAATCAATGGTTTGGGTCTTGTGACCCAGTCCTGTGGGATTAAGAAAAGCCAAGTAGTAGTTTAATGGAAATCCTGGAAAGCTGGCCTTTGAGTAAAGAACCAATTGGGTAATGGAAAATCTCTTGACTCTTTAGCACTGTGGCTTATTTAAATAAATGATAACTGATTATTTAAATCTGAGGAAATGTTTATGCTAAAATCCCAGTTTAAGTCAATTTAATAAAATAATAGCTAATAACAATGTTTAAATTGCCACTTTTGTTAGCAAATTCCAATTTAATTTATAATGCAATTGGCTCTAATTAGTTAACTCTTACCGCTGTGGAAAAAGTTGGTCTTTATTTACTGTAAGCATTACTTAGAGCTATGTGAATTAAGACTAAAATCATGTTAAATACCATACTGTATAAAATGCATGGCAAGCACCTGAAAGTTATGTTTTAACCACTAATAAATGTATAGTACTTATCTACACTGGATCTATCCGATATGCAAGTAGGGGAGGGATAAACCCTACCTTTTAGCTGACTCCCCCCCCCCCCAATGTAATCCACTTGTGTGAGTTCTTTAAACAGGGAATAAAACCTCCATTAGTGTCAAGGGATTTTTAAATGTGCAGAATTCAGGCAAGGGGTTATATGCCTGCCCCGTACAAGGCCCCCACCCCTCTTCAGTTAAGTTCAGAACCTGATCTCATTATTAAGATTTGACTTTCATTTGGTTTGGACCAAGCAGACCCAATCTGGCCCCATTCAAGACCTAAATCTTAATTCACATTTCAAAAACAAATACGAAAAGCCCTCTGAAGAAACTTTCCAAGAAAACCCCATTCACCTTAGGGTCACCATAAGTTGGAAACAACTTGAAGGCACACAACAACAACATATATGACACATGAGAAAAAAACATGCTTGTCAGAACAAGTTATGTCTGTTTTTCCTGGAAGGCAAGAAGCTATCCACTCCTGAACACAGATTTCCCTTTCCTTAGCCCAACTCTCTCTTGCACACATCTCCCCTATTCACATAACACCAGACACCTTTATCACCTAGAGACTGATTAATCCTGTGAGTTATGACCCACATTCCTATTAAAACTTCTCACAGCAATATATGGAGTACCACTGCTGAAAACGTACAACAATAGTGTTCAGATTATTCCTAGTCTGATCCTCACACACCCACCCTGGCCTAGAGAAATATAGTATCTAGATTGATGGGAGTAATAGTACCACTCATTTCTGCTTTGGTCAAGCCTGGAATAGTTTGTCTAATGCTGTTTTGGACACTACAGAGTTTATCACATGGGAGGAATTTCTCTCAATTGCGAATGGAGCCAATTTTCAATTGCCCGAAATTGCATGAGCTATTCTAATACACAATTACTTGAAACCCCTTGATTGTGTTCGGAATGACTTCCTTTTTGCCCGAAATTGCGTGAGATACACTCTTTTGCAATAACGTGAAACCTCATGATTGTGTTCAGATTGCCATTACATTATACCCCCAAATTTCGTTGTATGATAAACTCCTACCACTCAAGACAGAGATATTAAAAGGCTGGAGCATGTCCAAAGGAGGATGACCAAAATGATGAAATTGCTGGAAATCATGCCCTATGAGTAGCATTTTAAGGAGGTGAGTATGTTTAGCCTGGAGAAGAGAAGGTTAAGAGGCAGCATGGTAGACATGTTTAATTATTTAAAAGGATGTCATGAAAAAAGGAGCAAGCTTGTTTCCTGCTGCTCTGGAGATTAGGACATAGAATCATAGAATGGGAAGAGACCTCAAGGGCCATCCAACCCAACTCCCTGCCATGCAGCAACTCACAATCAAAGCACCCCTGACAGATGGCCATCCAGCCTCTGATTAAAGTCTTCCATAGAAGGGGACTCCACCACACTCTGAGGGAGATTGTTCCACTGCCCAACAGCTCTTACTGTGAGGAAGATCCTCCTAATGTTGAGGTGGAATCTCTTTTCCTGTTGTTTGCATCCATTGTTCTGTGTCCTATTGTCTGGAACAGAAGAAAACAAAATATGGAGCAATGGATTCAAGCACAGGAAAAGAGATTCCACCTCAGCATTAGGAAGAATGTCCTGACAGTAAGAGCTGTTCGACAATGGAACAGTGGTGGAGTGGTGGAGAGTGGTGGAGTCTCCTTCTTCAGAGGTTTGAAAACAGAGACTGGGTGGCCATGTGTTGGGACTGCTTTGATTGTGAGTTCCTGCATGGCAGGGGGTTGGACTGGATGTCCCTTGAGGTCTTTTCCAACTCTATAATTATATGATTCTAAGACTCATTGAATCAATGGGATTCAGCATTCAATCATTGAGTTAATGGGTTTACTCTAGTTGGGACTATTCAATAAGACCCATCTTCCCTCTTTCACAATTACATCAGAAGTTTCTTCAAAACTTCCACCTCTGAAGTGTCCACCAAATTTCCTCTAAAGCAAAAAATTAAAATGATCTGGAACCAACATGCTCAACACAAGGATCTTCAGGAATTCTGAGAGTTTTTCCAAGGTTAATTAAATTATTCAAGGAGGATTCATGCATATCTAGGATTCATGACATTTATTGGACCAATATACTAACATAGATTTTTCTAAAAGGTATCAATTTTTACACTCTTGAAAAAAAAAATGACAGTCCTACCACCAGCTGCCCTATGGAAAAGATCATCAGGAGTTTGCTACTGATCCATTCATTCAATGAATGAATGAATGAATGAATGCACAGATGGATGGATGAACAAACAAACAGACATTCATACTCTAACCTGGTCAATGAAGCAAGCAAATTGGTCATTGAGAGATTTCATCTCTTCTCTCTCTTTAACTCGTATTTTCTGGATCTCTGGATCAACTCCTATGCAGAGTGGTTTCAAGAGCTGTTCATTGAAGCTGACTCCATGGATGTGGTCATTGCGATAGCTGCCGGCATAATTTCTGAGGTCAGTGCAGCTCCATGGAACACCATACTGCATTTTACTGTACCTCTGACTGCCACAGGTAACATGATGTCCATGTCCCAGTCTTCCGTAGCCCACAGTCTGGTAGCCTTGACTACCTACATTTGAGAGACTCCAGCTGCTATAGCCACCAATTTTACTCCTTCCGCCAGTTAGGGATGTGGGAGGCATGCTTGGCTTACATCTACTTCGGCCACATATGTCGGAAGCAGAAGAGAATCCTCTTCTTCCATAGATAGAGTTTGTCATATACAGTTGTTGACTCATGCTCAAGCCGTGAAAGATAATAGTGGTAATGAAAACGAAAGGAAACCCCTCTAACAGGACACCCTGAAGCTTGTGCTTTATATCTCTTTGCAATATCTGGGCTTGGTTGATTCAAGGGAGGAGGGGGAAAGCATAATGTGAGACCTTCCTTTGGGTTAGGTTTTGCCTGCCAGCAATAAATGCCATTACAAAACAGCAAGGAACCATTGAGGGGAAAAAATCACAATGAAAAGGTAAGGGATATATATGTAGGTGTATATTTAAAATGCTTAGTTTGCATATTCAGTTTGCAGAAGATATTATACATTTTAAGGATTCTTGCCATCTAAATTAATTATAGTATGGGAGCCTTGTACCAGAATTTCCTGTAAGCTTGTTTGGTGGGCTAATTTGTTCCCAAAGCATATTATGTAATGTTCCCAAAGCTGATGATATTATCTCTTTGGAACTTCCTCGTGGAGAGTCTTCTCCCTCTTTGTCTGATAACAAAAGAAAAATAACATTATAGATGATTCTGTATTTTGTCAGATCTTAGAAAAGTTATTTTTTTGAACTACTGTACCCCTCCCAGAATCTGCCAGGCAGTATAGCCACTTCTTCCATGCTCTACATTTAGGCATGCTAATATTCTTAAGAGCCAGCATGATACTTCATGTTAAAGCAGTCCCTGAAAGGTCTAACATCCAAAGATGGGGCAACTGTAGAGACAAGGGAACTCATGCTCCCCTAGTCCTTGAAGAAAGAAAATACTGTTCATTTGATTCTAACTGCCAGCTGGGTGATTCAGTTCAAGTTCCAGTTCCACTTCATCCCACAGATGAAAATCAGGGCATGTGGGGCCAAGCAACCTTAGAGTGTGGTCAAAATGGTAAATTTTTATCAGTGTGGAAGAACACACAAGCTAGGAGATGTTACAGCAGTTTGCTTTTGCCTGAGCCTACTGGGAAGGGCAAATTTCCCCTCCCCTATTTTCCTCTGCTCAGTTAGTTACTACTTTTGCCCTTTGAACTCAGTCTGTAGCAAGAGAAGCAAGCTAAGAACAAATGGAGGAAAGAGAATCAGGGGAGAGAAACAGAGACATTTTAAAATCGGGTGAGAAAAGGGAAATTACAGGGGATTAATCAGGACTATCCCTGCCAAATTAGGACTGTTGGAGGGGATTCACCCCAACCTTTTCAAGAAAGAATAACAGCAATGAGGAGACCAAGCTGACCCTTACATTACTTGAAAAAAGAAGACGAAAAAGGATGAGGAGGCTGCTGAAGCAGCAGAAAACTTTTTTTTTTCCTTCCCTGATTGAAAGAACACAGGCTCCCACTACTTGTAGTCCTGGGATTGCCAAAAAAAGAGGAAAGAACATCCTCCTGGCTCCATCTATCAACAGCTGAAGAAACTAGAGCTACAACTTGCTATTCCAGCAAGAGCAGCAATAAAGGGAAACTCTCCTGGCCCCAACTGGATACAAACCCTGTTTACATCTCACTACCTTTTACTAGGCGTTGAAAAACTGGTCTCCATTTTGTCTCTTCTTGCCATTCCTTTCCCCTTACTTGCCTGGTTTATTTCAAGTGTAAACCTAATGGCAGGGGCTCTGGGCAATCCACTCTGGGAGACAATACTTGTTAAGGAAGTAGGATAGAAAGGGAAAAGATATTAAATAAATAATCTAGAAATTGTGATACACTGGCTGGTAACCTCACGTATGGACTACTGTAATGCGCTCTGCATGGGGCTACCCTTGTGCCTAACCCAGAAACTTCAATTGGTCCAAAATATGGCAGCCAGGCTTCTCGCTAGAACATCTAGGAGAGAGCACATAACACCTGTGCTCAAATCTCTCCACTGGCTGCCGATTAATTTCCAGGCACAGTACAAGGTGTTGGTTTTGACCTTTAAAGCCCTACATGGCTTGGGTCCATCCTATCTTAGGGACCACCCACACACACACACACTCCGGTCCTCTTGGAGGAACGTGCTACAGCCTATGAAGACCAGGCTGGTGCAGACCTCCCAGAGGGCCTTTTTGGCAGTTGCCCCCAGGCCTTGGACTGATCTGCCAGATGAGATGCGTCTCATTCCATCTTTGGAAAGCTTTTTAAAAGCTCTAAAGATGCTATCTCTTCCAGCAGGCCTTCCCAGAGAATGCGAACACTTCCCGGCTCCAAACCTAGTGAATAGTGCCTCTCCAGCTGTCCTTCTCCAGTGTCTGTTCCACCCCTTTACAGCCTAGGTTTTCAGGCCTGCTTCTCTGTTGCTGCTTTTTATTGTTGTAATTTGTTTTATTTTATGTTTTTAATTATATAGTGGTTTAATTCTCTTTTTAAGGGGGGTGGTGAAGGAAGGGATGGGACATTTTAACTGACATTGTTTTAATCTTTTTGTTGTAACCTGCCCCGATTGCCTGTTCAGAGGGGTGGGCTAGAAATATTATTATTATTATTATTATTATTATTATTCCCCACTTGGGCTTGTCTACATGATAAAAATACTCCTCATTCTGTGCAAATATAATGTCATACTCCCACATGTGAATTGGAGTATTTCGGCCTTTTAGGGATGAGGGAGGACTCCACAAACTCTTTAGAAAAAAGGTGTTGCAGTTTTTACTCAAGTATCAGCAAGTATCCATAAGGTTGCGTGTTATGGAATGTGTGCCCAGCCATCTGCTCCACATGAATTCAAATGGCTGCACATTTTCAGAAGAGAGGGGGTGAATAGGTGTGAATAGATGCACATTTGTACAAGAAAGTGAAGACAATTAAACATTGGTGCAAATGTGCAGAAATCTGCAGGAATTCACATTATACGTCACACTTACGTATAGACCAGTCCCTAGCCATGAAGCTGAGTCACTCTTTCTCCTCCTAACTCTCCCCCTTCCCCCCAGTGTTGTTTGTGATGATAAAACAGAGAATAAGGGGAACTGTGTAAAATGCCCTGAATGTCTTGGGTGGAATATGCATGTAAAAATGAATGCACTGTGATCCATATCCATGGATTTGGCATCCATGGATTCAACCATCCATGGCTTGAGAATATACATATTATATTTATTATATTATATTATATTATATATCACAAAAGCAAAACTTGATTTTGTCAATTCATAGAAGGGACACCATTTTGCTGTGGCATTGTATTTATAGAGACTTGAGTATCCCTGGATTTTGATATACATGTCCTAGAATGAAACCCCAGTTATACCAAGGGTGCAATGCACAATGTAATAAAATTACAAAACAAAGCTTCCCCCCTATTCCTTCAATACAATGGTGACAATTATGTGGCAATGGTGACAATTGTGTGGCTATGCTGTACTCAAACACTGTTGACCTCCCAATGTTCAGGTGACACAAAACAGCTGGAGGAAGGAGGTTCAGCTTAGCTTTTGTGAAGTCTAGTAGTAGCTGGTGGCTCCCATGTAAGTGGAACAGTGAATCCACTGTAGACTGAACTTTTAAAAAGCTACCCAGAAGGCTGAACCCCATTCCCTAAATAGATTCAGCAGAATGGACTGAACAAACCACTGCCATCAAAGCCATCAGCTCATAATTACCTTGTCAGGGGATTGGTTTTTTAGCTGTGACATTACTAGGGTTGATGTTAGCCCAGTGTGGACTCCACCTTAGAGGTTCAGTCTGCACCCCTGAAACCCCTAGTGATGCCCCTTCTTGTCTCAATGAAAAGAGTTTTGCCTGCAGATGAAAGGACAACAAGGAGGGCCGTTTGACATGTCTTTATTTGCCATGGCTCAGTGCTATGGAATCCTGGGGTTTGTAGTTTGCTGTGGCACCAGAGCTCACTGACTGAGAAGGTTAAATATCTCACTAAACTACAAATACTAGAATTCCATAGCATTGATCCATGGCAGTCAAAGCAGTGACTTTCTCCCATACTTCTTTTTAAAAATAAAACATCAAGTTCTTTTTTTTTTTATGTGCATGAGGAAATGTTTGAATGCTGTAAAATTCTTATTAAAAATAAAATAAAAAATAATTATGCTCACCTGTTTCTAATGATAACCTTTACAGTATTTTTAGAGATAAAGATAGATATAGAGATAGAGACAGAGATCTATTAATGTCTAGTAGCATAGAATTTCTGCAGAAAAGGTGTGTGTGTGTGTGTTTAGTTTTGGAAGAGACAGAGGAGAGAAATGGGAGGGAGCAGAAGGTGGAGTAAGAACTGGGAAACACCTCAGAAAGTGATAAATCTGTCATAACACATATGTGCTCTAATCAGAATATTATGAATTTATGTTCAGAAGAAGGAAGCTCAGTGCAACATGACTGGAAGATGCCCTCCAGTGGACTTCTGTCAAGGATGTCTGCATTAAGTGTAACACAAAAATATCTCTGGAACTCAGTTCAAAGTCTGACAAAACTGATGGGAACCAAAATGAGTCGAACCAGAAGCACTGGTTTCTTTGATGTCAGAACTGGAAGTCCACTCCTTTCACACACACACACAAACACACGGAATTCATCTTCACTGCTTTTTCTTTAAAACAAAACACCAGGCTTCTTACCACTGTGGGATTGCCAGGAGGGAACCAGCCCCTTTTTCTCCCCACTGAAGCAGCAGATGCTAATCTGAGGATTATCACTCATGTGTGAAAAGAGTCAGCACATACTAGGAGAGCAAAAATGTTGACAGATTGGGCATATGTCAATCGGCAACCTCTACTGGAAAGATCTCTGTGATATGTGAACCCTCCTCAAGGGATGCTCCTCCACGACTCTCGGAGGATACACACGCACACAAAAAGATTTCCTAATTTGTTCTGTTTCCTGACAAAGCATACAATTATGCAGTTATTGAACACTTGTGAAAATGAAAGGGGGGGTTAAAGAGGGAAGCAGGTGGAAATAAAACAAGTTCTCAGACAAGCAGTCAGCTTTTCTGCCCTCCTCTGTCTGGAGATGAATATTTTCCATTTTTTCAGTAGACAGCTACAGAGTACAGACAGACTACTTAACAATGCAGAACCACAGAGATTCCTTTTCACATATACATTTGAAAAGCTGGACTACATTTAGAGAACACAGGGTACAATCCATCTTTATAGGAGGGTGCTTCCTTTATTTCCTTGCCTCCTGAGCATGTGTAGAACATAGTGCTCCAAGCTATTTTATAAGCAAGATGCCCCTGTGTTATCATCTTTTCCAGGGAAAGGAGATCAGAGTATGGAAGTGGCTAGTTATGAAAAACTATGGACTTGTAATCCATCCTTTACCTGAATAATGAAGGTACAACTACATCAACTTTTTTTAAAAAAATAATAAAATTTATTAATACTACATCAACAACTACATCAACTTTTGGTTTTAACTTAACAAAAAGAAACTGGGACATTTTAAAAGCAGATTAAAAAGTGGTATGAAAGAGGATTAAGTGGGATTTAACCTTTAATCAGGACAGTAGAAGGGTATGAAATTTATTCCAAATGGGCAGTATTAGCATAGATGTTAATAATAACTGCTTTTCATGCTACTTTCTTTCTGCTGAGGTATTTTGTTGATACCTTGGATTTTATAACGTAAGGTCATAATTTGCCTTGCAAGGGTGGTTTACTCATCTCTTTCTGTCTCTGGCTACATCTGCCTGGCATCCTTCCATAGAATAATTGCAGCTGACACTGCTTTAACTGTCATGACTCCTTCCTATGGAAGCCTGGGATTTGTAGTTACTGTGGCACCAGACCTCTCAGAGAAGGCTAAATTTCTCACAAAACTACAAACCCCATAATTCCATAGCAATCAGCCATGGCTGTTAAAGCAGTATCAAACTGCATTAATTCTGCAGTGCAGACAGCACCTGTCTTTAAAGCATAGTCTTTCATGTCAAAAGGGATACAACGTCAGGGCCTCCTCTATTTTTCTATCCCTTTCTTTACAAATTTGAAATAGGGAGCAATGGCACAGAGAGTTTGATGTGCGACCCAGTGGTAGCAAAAGGAAGGCCTTTCAATCCTAATCTTCTTCTGATTACATCACTGGGAGCTCAGTGGGACCCTATGTGGTGTCATGTTATCTCTATGTTGTCCACCCACCATCACAACATTGCTGTCAGCCAAAATATATAAATTAAGATCCATACCTTTGTCAGCGAGTAAAAAGAAAATGTTTTTGAGACTGTTGCCTTCAGAGGCAATGTTAACTCAACCTTTACACAACTTGTCAATGCATATTCTTACTTTCCCACTAGGTGGAGATAGTCATTGGCTAGTCTACTGTTTCACCAGCATGGTTGAATTTTACTTGTCTTGTTTGGTTGGTTATATAAATATATCTCACATGGTGTATAAAGCAGTTAAACACCACGAGCATAATAATCTATCCAACAGCAATTTCCATCCCAGAATCATAGCACTCAAAGCATACAGTAGACCTGACTTCACCTTGGGCTTAATCCATGAAGTCCAGAGCTAAAGCACCCCTAGAGGTGGCTTTCCAACCTCTTTTTGAAGACCTCCAATGAGAAAGTCTCTCTACCATTTCAGGTGCTTGCTTCCACCACTAAACCGCTCTTACTATTACACATTTTCTCTGCATTTTCAGTCAAAACATACCTTCCTCTAACTCACCCCTGTTAAATGTGGGCAGCAAAGAATGTGTTTTCCTGCTCTTCTATGTGACAGCCATGTAGCTTATTTTGAAAGTGATCACCTGTCTTTCCCACCATCACCACTTCTCCCAGCACTATATAGAAAATTCATTCAACCTGTTTTCACAGGACATGTTTCTATGTTCCTGATCACAGAATACTGACTAATTCTGAATTCTCCAGAATCTGGAGATCCAAAATACTCCAAAAACCAAACTTTTCACATCTGTGGCTGAGATAGGGACATGTTGGCTTTATGATGGTTCAATGTACACAAACTTTGTTTCATGCAGAAAAATATTAAAAGTATTGTGTACAAAATTGCCTTCAGGTTATGTGTATAAAATGCATAAAAGGTATAAATGATGTCCATCTTTAGACTTGGGTCCCATTTCCAAGATTATTTATATGCACATATTCCTAAATTTGTAAAACAAACAAACAAACCCAAAATTCTAAACACTTCTGGTCCCAAGCAATTTGGATAAGGTAGACTCAACCTGCATCATCACTCCCTTTCGCTGAACATGTTCCAATTTATTGACTTCAGGACTAGGGATTGTATAGCCCTCTTGGTTTTGTTGGACTGTATCTTCCATCAGCCCAGCGAGCATAGCTAATGGTAAAAAATGGCAGAAGGTGCAGTTCAACAAAACCTGGAGGGCTGCACTTTGTCCAACCTTGGTCTACATCATTCTCAGAGGATGCCATTCATCACTTGAATGATGAGTCCCATGAAATCCATGGGATCTCATGGAGCTCATATGAGGTCATGTTCTTTGTGGGCAGCTTTTAAATATACACAACTGACATGATATTACCTTAGCCATTATGGAGCATCACAAAGAAAACCAGTGATCTAGAATGAACATTTGTTTATTTAGAGCAGGTCACAGATCAGGAATGGTGTATTCCTAGAAAGATTAAGATAAATTCTCAAGTGAACAGTGGAGTTATCTAACTAGCAACTATGCTTGTAGCCACAGTGCAGTTTCCTGGTCAGTAGCAATTCCAATAATGCCACACTCACTGTGGTGAGTTTAGAGCAACCCAGAAGAGCAGTCCTACAATAACTATGCACCCTGTCATACATAGTACTTCTAGCCACACATCCATGTCCTCATCACCAATTCTGATTTTCCAGGCAAATGCAAGATAAAATAAAGTTCTTTTTTTTCTTCTTCAGATTTTTGGAGAAAAGCCCTGCATTGCCCGTGAATCCCAAGAGAAGCCAAGTGCCTGTATCGCAGCCACTACAGGGTGAGTACTGTTTTTCTTGCTTATGTAGGCAAGCCTAATATCATGATTGACTGTCTCCATCACTACAGATACACCATGCAGCTTTCTATGTTTAGTTTTGGGGGCTCGCTGTAACATTGCTAAAATGAATATGAGACCATCTTGGCAGGCTCAGAGGCAAACAAAATAGGCCAGTGGGCAGAGTAAACTCTTCCCAACTTCCTGGAGAAGTTTGATCTGGCCACATCCCCTGGTTGCATCCTATCTGAATTACTGTAATGTGTTCTACGTGGGGCTGCCTTTCAAAAGAGCTCAGAAACTTCAATTTGCCAAAATAGCTACAGCCAGATTAGTAACTGGAGCTGGATACAGAAAGCATAGAAGTACATAGAAGTACACTGCAGAAAGCAAGTGGTGGGATCCTTAGGTGGAAGTGACCATGTTCTCCTGGAGTTTGTAATACAGTGGAAGGGAGAAGCTAGGCATAGTCAGACACGCATTCTAGACTTTAGGAGAGCTGATTTCAATAAACTTAGAGAAATACTGGGAGTGATCCCATGGTCAGGAATACTAAAAGAGAAGGGAGTTCAAGACGGATGGGAGTTTCTCAAAAGGGAGATATTGAAGGCACAATTTCAAACAGTTCCAACGAGGAAGAAAAATGGAAGATGTCTCAAAAAGACAGGATGGATGACTAAGGAACTTTCAAATGAGCTAAGTTTTAAACGGAACATGTATAAGAAATGGAAAAATGGGGAAATCATGAAAGAGGAATTCAAACAAATAGCCAGCACATGTAGGGGTAAAGTCAGAGAAGCTAAAGAGCAGAATGAACTCAGGCTGGCTAGAGAGGTTAAGAACAATAAAAAGGGCTTTTTTGGATATGTCTGCAGCAAAAGGAAGAAGAAGGAAACGGTAGGGCCACTGTGTGCAGAAGATGGCAAAATGCTCACAGGAGACAGAGAAAAGGCAGAATTACTCAACACCTTCTTTGCTTCAGTCTTCTCAGAAAAGGCAAAGGGTGCTCAACCTAAGGATAATGGAGCAGAAGACAGAATAGAGGAATTTCAGCACAGAATAAGTAAAGAGGTAGTACAGGAGTACCTGGTTAACCTAAATGAATATAAATCTCCAGGACCAGACGAACTACATCCTAGAGTATTAAAAGAACTGGCAAATGTAATATCGGAACCACTGGCAATAATCTTTGAGAACTCATGGAGAACAGAAGTCCCAGCAGACTGGAGGAGGGCAAACGTTGTCCCCATCTTCAAAAAGGGAAAAAAAGAGGATCCCAACAATTATCGTCCAGTTAGTCTGACATCAATACCAGGAAAGATTCTAGAGCAGATCATTAAGCAGAGAGTCTGTGAACATTTAGAAGCCAATGCCATAATCACAAAAAGCCAACATGGGTTTCAGAGAAACAAGTCATGCCAAACGAACCTGATCTCTTTTTTTGATAAAATTACCAGTTTGGTAGATGAAGGGAATGCTGTGGATATAGTATATCTTGATTTCAGCAAGGCCTTTGACAAGGTTCCCCATGACATTCTTGCAAACAAGCTTGTAAAATGTGGGCTAGACAAGGTAACTGTTACATGGATTTGTAATTGGTTGACTGGCCGAACTCAAAGAGTGCTCAACAACGGTTCCTTTTCATCCTGGAAAGAAGGGACCAGTGGGGTCCCACAGGGCTCTGTCCTGGGCCCAGTCCTATTCAACATCTTTATTAATGACTTGGATGACAGAATTGGGGGCATACTTATCAAATTTGCAGATGATACTAAGCTAGGAGGAGTAGCCAATACTCCAGAAGAAAGGGTCAAAATTCAAAATGACCTGAATAGACTAGAAAGCTGGGCCAATGCTAACAAAATGAAATTCAATGCGGAGAAATGTAAGGTACTGCACTTAGGGCACAAAAATGAAATGCACAGATATAGGATGGGGGGCATCTGGCTGAATGAAACTACGTGTGAAAGGGATCTAGGAGTCCAAGTAGACCATAAGTTGAACATGAGTCAACAGTGCGATGCAGCAGCTAAAAAAGCCAATGCTATTTTAGGCTGCATCAATAGAAGTATAGCGTCCAGATCAAGGGAAGTAATAGTACCACTCTATTCTGCTTTGGTCAGGCCCCACCTGGAATACTGTGTCCAGTTCTGGGCACCACAATTCAAAAAGGATGTGGAGAAACTGGAGCGAGTCCAAAGGAGGGCAACTAAAATGGTGAAGGGTCTAGAAACCATGTCCTATGAGGAACGCCTTAGGGAGCTGGGGATGTTTAGCCTGGAGAAGAGAAGGTTAAGAGGTGATATGATAGCCCTGTTCAAATATTTGAAGGAATGTCATATTGAGGAGGGAGCAAGCTTGTTTTCTGCTGCTGCAGAGACTAGAACGCGGAACAATGGATGCAAACTGCAGGAAAAAAGATTCCACCTCAACATTAGGAAGAACTTCCTGACAGTAAGGGCTGTTCGACAGTGGAACACACTCCCTCGGAGTGTGGTGGAGTCTCCTTCCTTGGAGGTCTTTAAGCAGAGGCTGGATGGCCATCTGTCGGGGATGCTTTGATTTGGAGTTCCTGCATGGCAGGGGGTTGGACTGGATGGCCCTTGTGGTCTCTTCCAACTCTATGATTCTATGATTCTATGATTCTACTTTGTTGTAACAGCAACCTAGTTTGGGTCTAGGTTATTTGAAGGACTGTACAGTCAACCCTTCCCTTTAGCAGGGGATCCATTATGGACCCCCCCCCCTCATGTAAGGGGAAAAGTGCGTATGCTCACACCCCATTGAAAACAACAGGGTGTGTGCAGCACACACGCCATGAGCACACATACCATTCATTTAATTGTAGTGTGGCTTCAGCGTAAGTTGAAAACTGTAAGGGAAGCCTGCGTATGCTACGGGCCGACTGTATGTTCCTTTAGAGCTCTAAAGTCTTCTCAGAAGCCGTTCTCTTTGTCCCACCACCTTCCCATGTTGGTAGGAACAAGAGAGAAGACCTTCTTGGTGGCTGCTCCCAGATTTTGGAATTCCCTCCCTCGGGAGGCCAGGATGATCCCATCATTGCTTTCCTTCTATCAGCAAGTCAAAATATTTTTATGTCATTAGATTTTTAAAACCTGACTGGGCTGGGGTTTTAATGTTGTCAATTGCTGGGGGTTTTTAAGATTTGTATATGATCTTTTAATTAATTTAAATGTTTTTCATGTTTAATGTTTTAATTATATAAATTGCTTAATTGCTCTTTAAATAATTCTTATAGTTATACTTGTATTAATGATTTTGTGTAGTTTAAATATGCACTGTTTTTAAATAAATGTTAGCCACCTAGAGTCCCATGATTAGGAGAAAGGTGGGGTATAAATGAATAAAAAGTTTTTTAAAAAAAAATCCAGAGCAGCCCTGAGCTTGGCTAAAGTCAAGAATGAAGAACCACTTTCAGAAGTAGAGTTTTGGTGAAGGTACTGATGTAACCACAGGGACCCGTCAGGATTTCTTTGAGGGAGGTGATTTATTCAGTGAGCATTTACATTGTTAATGTTGTGTGTGCACAGATATCCATGCAAACTGGTTTGATCAGTAATGTCAAGAAAGTCCAGACTTTTTTTTAAAATAGGAACACTGCTCATGTATCTCTGTAGCACTCTGGAAAATAGATTATTTCATATCTCTCCCCAGAGTCCAAGGAAAATTGTGTAGGTGTCTATCAAAATAATGTTCCAGTGTGAGATATCCAGAAAAATGCAAAAACAGGAGTTCATTCATGCAGAACCTATGTAGAAAAGGAACAAATCCCAGATGTAATGTAAGACATTTATTCTTTAAATGTCCAGTGTGTTTCATCCTATCATATTTTGAGACCTTCTTCAGATGTTAAAATAAGCAGTGGGCAGAAGTTTCTCTCTATTATCTTCCCAACTGAGAAACAGGCTGAAACATAACTTTTAAAAATAATGATCTTTTCTCTTCCTTAACAGAAGCTTGAAAAATGCCTATGCCATTTGGTCCATTGCTCTATAAGCTTAGAACATTGATGTCTTCAGAGGTAAGACTAAGGTCAACAAAGTACACACAGCAGAATTTTATAGCTTTATTTTCAGAATTTCTACCACAAAACCACCACGCTTCCATTTATATTCCCCCAAGTTCAAAAAATAGCTCAGGTGTGGATTCATATCACAGCATAGCCTATAGGTAAATTTAGCAAACAGAAGGGGGGGGGGACTAGCTGGGGCTGCTGTCCTGCCCCTTACCTGTGGCACACCTGGTCTCAATCACGCCTCCCATAATTTAAGCATTAAAAAGGGATAGATTCTGCCCACTGCACATTTAACATAGGCCTAAAAACTGTTGTTGATCCCACATAGAACAGATCCATTGAAGCAATGGGAATTACCCAGAGCTGCCAGATTAAAAACTGGACAGGGCTCCTATAACTTAAATAGCTGTGTAGAAGATGGACTTTCAGCAGGTATTGCTTGTCACGCAACCAGGTAACAAGTAACACTTGAAGTTCCATCTACTGCACAACCATTAAAAGTACGACATCATCTCCAGTTTTCAGTCTAACAAGCTTGGATTTACCTGTGTGATGACACCATTCAGTGGTAGATTCAACAGTTTACTCTAGCTGGGACCAACCAGTTGGTTTCAGGCTACAGTGTGTAACTTAACCCTTGGCCACTTCGCATGAAAAATAACCCTATGAAACAAGATGATTTAAAGACAATGTCCAGTATTCTATTGGGAAGTAATGAATGCATAAGCACTGTAGTTCCGGTGCTACAGAGTAAATCCCATTTCCCCCATTCTGCATTTATCAGACAGCAGCTGCTGCAATTGATGGGGGTCTGTTCCCTTGTCGTTCAGGAAGCAGCTAGATGGCAGTCATACACCTCTCCTGCAAGTGATCTCTGGTGTGAAAGCAGAGGCAGGATCATGTTGCAATTCCCCCTCATGGTGGAGATCGATCATGGGAAGGGGTGGGTGTTACCAGCAGCCAGCTACTTCCCAAGCGACAGGGGAACTGACCCTCATCAATTGCAGTGGCTGCTGTCTGCTTAATATGGACTGAGGGATGTCCACAGTCCCTTTGCATCCCCTAAAGTAAAGGCTATGTAGA
The DNA here is from genome assembly GCA_034509955.1 of Urosaurus nigricauda. NCBI lineage: Eukaryota > Metazoa > Chordata > Lepidosauria > Squamata > Phrynosomatidae > Urosaurus > Urosaurus nigricauda. The sequence continues at coordinate 164,591,286 of JAOEGL010000002.1, forward strand.
GATCATGAATATATCAGTCATAAGAACGTAATTTGAGATTACACATTCATAACTGCCCAACAGGGTTCCAGCCACTATCTTTGTAGGACAGAGAGGAAGGTAAGAATAATTTGATAAGTGACAGGCAGGCAATAGAATAATAACTACATATATCTATATGATCAAATAACCTTTTTCCTCTATCTATATCAAGTTGGAGATTGGACACACAACTCAGACACCCAGGTATCCCCTGTCCAAGATATCAGGAAGTGATGGCTGCCACAGAGATGTTTCCCAAAGTGGCATCTTCTCTAGGGAAATTCTCCTGCAGTAATCCACGGCTATAACTTTTAATTTTATTTTTTGCACATGAGAAAAACTTCACATATCCTTCAGTTCTTGCTTTCTGTGTGTATGTGCATGCATGTGCATGTGCACTTTCTCCATGCCCCAACATCCAATATTTACACAAAGCTGATTTCAGGTTATATTATATGAGACTGTCAATATTGTAGCTCAGATTTTTCTGTGGGGATGCCATCTTTGGCAACACTCACACCTTCATGGCATAACTTGTAGATCAGTCCATAACTTGTAGATCAGTCCACACTTATGTTGTGATATTTAGAATCAGGGTGTACAAGAGGTGTCTGTGTGTATTTAAAGAACCAGAGCCAATCCCAAATTCCCTAATGCCTAGAGCCCAACTGGACTTTTCAAGACTGTTATGGTGAGAAGAGGGGTTGGAACCAAGCTTATGGCTTCCATGACACTGGGGCAGAGAATCTGCTCGGGGTTTTAGTTTCCATTTGAGGTTTAGAACTTTGGAGGAACAGGGATACATCTACACTGTAGAAATAATGCAGCTTGACACCACTTTGATTGCCATGGCTACATCCTACAGAATCCTGGGATTTGTAGTTTCGAGAGGCACCAGCACTCTTTGGCAGTATTCCATAGGATGGTGCTACGGCACTAACAGTGTGTTCTTTCTATGGTGTAGATGCACCCAAGCGTCCTCTAAATCACAGAAGAAGCCTACAGAGAAGAGGACACAAAAATTCACACTGCAGAGATTTGCAGCACCCTAATTTGTAACACCAAGAGAGAGCAAGCAGAAAGCGCATCCTGTTGAACCCTGCTCATAGAACTGGAATCACATGAGAGGGGAAATACCTGAACTCAGCATAGATCGCTTGTCATTGGCAACTTTTTAAAAACAGTCAGCTTGATGCATAATTGTTGTTGCTTCCATCCGTAGACAAAGGAAATCCACACCCTCTCAACCAAACAAGGCCTAGACTTTATCTGATGGTAGAGCACTGACTTCCATACCCCACTTGGTACTGGAAGCTCCCAGTTTGGGATCTGGATCCCACTTCCTCCATGATGCTGACAGACCTGGGTCTCACAGCAGACCCAGTAACCAGGGCTAGTAAGGCTGTTGCTGAGTGGGATTCTTGTTGTCGTTGTTTTTATATTTACTTGTATGCCACCTTTTACCCCAGTTTCAGACTGAAAGAGACTTACATCAGTTAGAACAAACATAGGTAAAAATTATTCAGGCAACTCCTCCCCCCCCCCCTCGAAATTTGTGTAAAGATTCCTTTCCTTTCTTTTCCTTTCCTTTTTTTTTCTCATATTTTTGGAACAGGGGCAAAAATTGTATGGATTACGGTCCTTATGTCTCCCCTAGACACATAATCCTTGGTGGGAAAAAACAGCCCTCCAATGGAGAATGGAGCCCCTAGAAACCTCAGGAAGGGGTCACGTTTCTCCATTGTTAGATATTTGCCCTATACATTTTATTTTGGGTTAAAAACATTTCCACTTCAACATTTGAAATAAGGGGTATGTGCAGCTGCAGAAATCTGAAGAGTGGAAACTGGGGAGAGGGACTGGTACACCCTCTATTGATTTGCTATTCATTCTAGAAAATGAATAGCAAATAGTAAATTAATTTTTCCTGAATATTTCCAGTCACAGTTTCTCTGGCAAGCTGCCATCCTTCTGCTACTCCCAAATCCCATGGAATGATATGAGATTTAGAACACTACAGAAAACAATGGTATTTTTTCCCCTTCTTTGCTGTTGCCTCTTCACTAGCTGCAAAGAAGAAAAAAAGGGAAAAGGAGAAGAAACCCATGTCAATTTCTTTCTCTCCTGAAGATAAACTGCAGATATTTTTTTACCCCTGAAAAAAAATAATGAAATTGTTCCCCCTCCAGAAAGAAAGAAAGATCCCCAAAGACAGAGATAAGAACTTTGAGATGCCATCTATGCATTGCTCTAGTATAGCTCAGTGGTGTATCCCTCACCTGCACCGCTAGTTGTGCCATGAGTGGTGTAGCTGCTGCTTACAACAAAGCTCCCTGTACTACAAATCCCACCAGTTGATGCCGGGTGTGGACTGCATGGGCTGCAACCCTCGCTCCTTCTACTGGACCCTCTCCTAGAACTACAGCCTCCACCTCCAATGCTTTCTACTTTCACTGGGACACACTCTCTCGGTTCACCACAAGGCACCACAGTGCTGGTGCTGCATTGGCCAAAGCCAGAGCTCATTGTGCATCGAGTGAGGTTCCCTCCGCTCCTGGAGCTGTATCCAGTTTTGCACCCAAGATGTCCACTTCTAGAACTGAATCTTGCATTGTTGCTGAGGTGTCTTCTTCTACCACCATGCCCTCCAACTCCAGGGCTACTGATGTGTCTCCTTCTAAATCCAGGTCCACCAAAGTGGCCTCCACCAGACAGGTTGGAGGAACCTGTCACAGCTATAGCAAGAGAGAAGAAGTTTATTATTACGCGCACACATACACACTTCTAGGGCTTTAGGAATTGTCATTTTTTTCATGGGGTGCTTCTAAAAGTTACTTACATATGTTCACAGGAGTAGAACTACATATCCTGTTGAGAAAAGAGAAGATATACTTGTTAAATAAATCCATGTGTACCAGAAAGCTGAGAGGAAATGGTACTTGTTAAATAAATCCATGTGTACCAGAAAGCTGAGAGGAAATGGTATAACAATTCTGAAATTGGCAATATTTCATTTTTTTTTTAAAAAAAAAAGGAAGGTGGAATCAATTGTACTAGTATAAATGAAAGGGTACTGATGTGTTTTAAAGCCAGTCTTGTGTATAAACTTGCACATTTCATATTTTGGCTACATTCATAATCAGTTAAAATATAGCCATAATTTTTAGGATAATTTATACAGTAGTACTTCCTGGATTCCAAATGCCAGCTAATAAATTCAGCATTTCCTGATTACACTAATCATCAGCATTTCAAGTACAACATTATGTGACATTCCATCAAGGAAATTAGCAATGGCTGGGCAGATAATTTCGACCCACCTGCTCTCTTCTCCTTCCAGAAGTGACTTGTACATTGCAATCTCAATATCCAAAGCTATCTTGACATTCAGCAATTCTTGGTAGTCCCTCAGCAAGCGAGCCAATTCATCCTTAGTTGTCTGCAAGGCCTTCTCCACCTCAGCCAGTTTTTCCTTGGCATCCTTCAGGGTGCAGTCACCCTGCTGCTCTTTGTCAGCAAGAGCAACTTGCAGTGCTTCCACCTTGAAAGGACACACAATTTAAAAGGTTAGCCATTGTGTAAGAATTTTCCTTAATCTAATTAAATCATTAGTAATGCCTAAAGAAGAAATGCAGCCTGGTGATGCTTTCCTGGGACACTTGTACAGCTTTTGTATCCCGGTGTGTCGAACTGCCATTTGGCCATGCTGGTGGAAGGGAATGAGAGTTGTAGTCCAATCAATGTTGGGGGAAACTGTTGTAGAAATCAGACAAGATAGGTGGGGTGGCATGTGATTCTTCTGAATTTGTATTTGTGATGTTAGGTGCATAACCACAGAAGCAACTAGATGGTACTGAACAAGGAAGCTTCAGCATTTGGGTGGTGGTCCTAATTCTTTTCTAGTCTAGAATTCAAGGCAACTTACAAAAGTTAAAACAGCTACAACTGAAACAACTTTATGTCATGCAAACATTTTTTTAAAAATAGGGCTTAAACACCTTAAAGGCACTAAATCCCTTCTGATCTTGGAAGCTAAGTAGTGTCAGCCCTGGTCAGTACTTGGATGAGAAACTACCAATGAATGCCAGCTGCTATAGGCTATATGTAAGAAGAAGGAACTGGTAAAACCACCTCTGAGTCTTCCTTGCCTAAGAAAACCCTATGAATTTCATGGGGCCACCATAAGACAGCAAGAGCCTTGAAGGCATGCACACACACACACACACACACACACGTATGTTAAAAATAGAATAAAATTGTCAATAAAATTTAAAACAACTGAATTAAAAGAACAACAAATGCAAACAACATAGCCCTTGAAAATCCCTTCCCCCTTGAGAGGAAGCCTGCTGAAACAAACAGGTCTTCAGCTGCCTATAGAAGAATAGAAAACAGTAGAGCAATATACATTTGATATAAATGTTATCCTACTATAGACTCCAAGATATCTGTTCATAAAGTGCACTGGGAATGAACCAGTTTCAGTGGGGTCTTTCATACTCTGTGATGTAAAGCAGGGCTACTCAGTGTACTGGTCCCTAGGCCATTGGCTGCTGGTCCTGGCAAGCATTTAAGGAAGAAAGAATCAATTATAGCCAATGAGCACAATCATGATGCCATTCCTTGGTAGACAGAGAAAGAAAATGGCCAGTTCTCCATATAAGAAAACTTGGGATACATTGGTATCACAGATTTCCATATCATAAAGTTTGCTACAGACTCTGTTTCTTTACTAGAATAATAATGTTCAAACTGTAACTGAATTCTTTCCACTATGCAAAAGAAAAATAACTGTGGCTGGAAAGAGGGACCAGAGATAAACTCAAAGTATAGCATGAGAGATGATGAGATACATAAAAGGAGCCATAGGTAGTGGAAGAAAAAGCAGATTGGAAGAGTTTGGTGAAAGAAGAACCAGAAAAGCAGATAGCTAAAATGCAGTTGCAAGCTGCAATGAAATACAGTACGACAAAAAATATTTGTTATTTTAGCAGGAGCAGGATATCCAAGAATTGTCTTGTAAACCTATTCCTCACTATGTTTCATCTTTGAGACTGTCTTTTAACATGATCAAAACATCTATAAAGAACCAGATTTCTACAGAATTCTTGCTTTGATATTTCTCCTCAAGACTAGAGGGATGATTTTGTCCCATGCCCTTCCTGTACTTCCTATGTCCTCTGCTCTACATGCAAGATTTACATATTGTCCTCCTGTCCTGGCAGCAGGACTGGTGACTTACATGCTACTGGAATTGTGAATCCAGACTGGGCTTTAGTCGGACGTTTGAAAGAGCTGTCCAAGGTTGTGAACCCTATCCCAGCAACCTGGATAGTTCCCTCATAGTCTAGGTGAAGATCCATAGCAGATTCACTGTCCCACTGACATGACATCCCTCCTGACATGGTATCCATCTTATCCCCCACCCTGGTGATGTTCCTGCATATAGAAAGCTGTTTTTGAGTATCGCTACACAGAGAGCATAGAATAGATTGTACCCCAGCTTTCTTAAATGTGTACCTCAAACTTTAAAACTGAAAATCAGATTTACAAATTAACAAGTTCATTTTAAATTGTTTCTTTTTATTCTGAATGATGAACTAATCCCCAAATATTAGGACAGAACCATAAAAATACATTACTTCTCCTACTCATTCTCTTTCTCTTCATCTCCAGCCACATCAGCTCACCTGTTTTTTGGCATTTTCCATGTCAGCCTTCAATCGCTGGATAAGGCGGGTCAGTTCTTGAATTTCATGGCGGCTGCTACTCAGGTTGTTGCAATGATGCCCCCAGGTGGTCTGCAGCTCTTTGTACTAAAATGTGGGAAAGACAGTTATGAGTTTATTTTTGCAGTGTATCTAACTCTAGAATTAGTCAGAATCTCTCTCTCTCTCTCTCTCTCTCTCTCTCTCTGTGTGTGTGTGTGTGTGTGTGTGTGTGTGTGTAAAGTATTTGGAGGGAAAGAGAGATGCAACATACTGAAAAAGTGAACTCTAGAGACTTCTGGAAAAGGTAATCCACTCTTTGGGGGCCAAATTAGAGTGTCTGAGATAAATTGAAGGGCTCAAGGGCCAAATTAACAGCCCAAGGGACATACTTTGTCCACCTCCTGATTTATAACCACTGTTGTTGTGATGAATCACTTGTAGGAAGACATAAAGGATTTCAATTGTTTAACAACGGGCACAGCAAAATGACTCTCTTCCCCATCCACACCTCTGTCAACTACACTGAAGAATAGGCAACACTGGGTAACCAGGGAGCAATTTCTACATGAAAGGATTGTGACCACTGTTCATTTCAGAGCTTGTGTGATGTAGTAGATGGAGCCCTGGAGTGGGAGCTGAAAGAATCACTAACCATTAAACTCATTGGCCAACTTTGGGTCAGTCACAATTTCTCATCCTGTCCCACTTCCATACGATTGTTATGATGATCACATGGAAGAGGGGGGGGGGGGACCACATATGTCAGCTTGAGCTCATTGAAGGAAAGACAGGAAGTAAATATAAGTGAGGAATTATAATCCCAAATGAATTATCAGCCTCAGGATTCTTTCATTCTGAGCCTGTGTCTTTTGCACCTGGTTTTGGCTGGTGGATCAAATGGAAAAACACAGAATCCATCAAGGCTAAAGCCTGCCCACCAGTGATGCAATTTCAATGGTAACCAATACCATTCATGGGTAATCATTTGGGGAGTTTACCTTAGTTTCATACAGGGCATTGACCTCATCCTTGCTCCTCTGGGCAATCTCTTCATACTGGCACCTCACAGATTCAATGATGCCCTCCATGTCCAGATCTCGACTGTTGTCCATAGACACAACAACACTGGTGTCAGCTGATGTTGTCTGCAGGCTTTCCAGTTCCTGTCAATACATTGTTTCAAAAGTTTTTTAACCATTTGGGATTGGGAAGCATGCCATTTTGATTTCAAAAGCAATCTCTCACTGGTACAATTCTTGTACATTTTCCAATGATTTTTCACATTTCAGGAGCACAAAAAAAGGTTTTGCAGAGAAAATGTTTACAAATACCTTGATGGAAAACTGTTTTTGCACAGAGGGCAATGTATCTCTCACAGAAAATTATATACACTACTTTCTGTGCAAAGTTATGTGCTGTTTTTGGAAATCAACACATTTTTTTATGCAGATAAATTTTCACGGTAATGTCATGGAATGTGAACAATTTCACAGTGATTGACTGTTCTTTTCATGAACTGTTAATCACAAGTCTTAGAAATTCATTTCTAAGCCTGGGTCAGGAGAATTTCATAAGGATCTCTCCTGAGTAGCCAAGCATCTTTAGTTAACAATAACAGCCCTTTCACTTCCACTAGTCTCCTAGGTTTTATTAAGAGGGAAGGAGAAAACGGAATATTGCATCACTTTGCACTCATCTCTGGGGAAGGAAGCGGCATCAAGACTCACATCACATCTGCCTTGTCTAAATCAGGAAGTATCTTCCCTTTGCCTGGGTCCCTTTGAAGGAGAAGTAGGGGTTCCCCCACCCTCATCATTATATGTTGGATTGTGGAAAAAGGGAGGGGCATCTTCTGGGACTTTCCCCCTTTCTCAGTGCTTGGTGCAAAGCATGCTGGAGAGAAATTCATGGGAGGAACACAACCATTTCAGAACAAAAAGAGAAAACAAGAACAAACCACAGCCTAAATCCAAATGATAATCTCAAGTAGATCAAACCCAGTGAATTAACAGAAATTACATCATAGAATCATAGAGTTGGAAGAGACCACAAGGGCCATCCAGTCCAACACCCTGCCATGCATAACTCCCAATCAAAGCATTCCCGACAGATGGCCATCCAGCCTCTGCTTAAAAACCTCCAAGGAAAGAGATTCCACCACACTTTGAAGGAGTGTGTTCCACTGTCAAACAGCCCTTACTGTCAGGAAGTTCTTCCTAATGCTGAGGTGGAATCTCTTTTCCTGCAATTTGTATCCGTTGTTCAGCATCCTAGTCTCTGGAGCAGCAGAAAACAAGCTTGCTCCCTCCTCAATGTGATATCCCTTCAGATATTGAAACAGGGCTATCATATCATCTCTTAACCTTCTCTTTTCTAGGCTAAACATCCCCAGCTCCCTAAGTCACTCCTCATAGGGCATGGTTTCCAGACCCTTCACCATTTTATGTGCCCTCCTTTGGACACGCTCCAGTTTCTCCACATCCTTTTTGAATTGTTGTGCCCAGAACTAGACACTGTATTCCAGGTGGGGCCTGACCAAAGCAGAATAGAGTGGCACTATTCCTTCCCTTGATCTAGACACTGTACTTCTATTGATGCAGCCTAAAATTGCATTGGCCTTTTAAGCTGCCGCTTCGCACTCGTGTTCAACTTGTAGTCTATCATAGTCATAGTCTATCTAGTCATAGATCCCTTTCACATGTGGTCTCGTTCAGCCAGGTGTCCCCCATCCTATGTCTGTGCATTTCATTTTTCTGCCCTAAGTTCAGAACCTTGCATTTCTCCATATTTAATTTCATTTTGTTAGCTTTGGCCCAGCTTTCTAGTGTATTCAGGTCATTTTGAATTTTGATCCTGTCCTCTCGAGTATTAGCTACTCCTCCTAATTTGGTGTCATCTGCAAATTTAATAACTAGGCCCTCAATACTGTCATCCAAGTCATTAATAAAGATATTGAATAGCACTGGGCCCAGGACAAAACCTTGTGGGACCTCAGTGTTGATTTACTAAGTTCTTATTGATTCATTTGATCTAATCTGGTTAGGATTAACAATTGAATTTATTCCCATGTGTGTTGGTGAGGGATGGGGAGGCTTGCTTACTGCATCGTAGACACATCTGAGGAACTCTAATTCCTGTCTTAGGGCTTCCTCTTTCACCTCCAGCTCCACCTTGCCGGTATAGGCACAATCCACATCCTGAAAGACATGACATAGTCAATGTTGTTGACACCAATGAAACAGAAACTGAAGATAAAGATAGAAATTATGTATGAGAAGATCTTCACATGTTCAGTCAAGACTTTGTTCTAGTGAACTATCAAATCCAAACCTTCCCCTCTGTATTCACAATATTAAAGCACTTAAGGCTTCAGTCCCAAATACTAAAGGTGGTAATTATGCATTTACAGTAGTTGTTGGCCTACAAGTCCCAGCAGCCCAAGCTAGCATAACCATTGTGGAGACATGTTGGGAGTTGTGGTCTAACAACATTGAGAAGGCTGTGTGGTATACAATTACTCTCTTAATAAGAACTATATTTATGCAGACATGCATAAGATTCCACTGTAACTGTAGATGTCCCAACTGGAGGTAGAAGATAGGAGGGGTACAATCAAACATAGAGATCCTTTTCATTAGTTTACAGTCTTTCAGGAATTGTATACCACCAGAATAACCAACAAAATATGTGAGTGGTAATGGTGGATATTTTTTCTCATTTCAAGTAGATCTTGCTACACTTTCTGTCTGTAAGTTCCATTGAAATGTGTGCTGTGACTCACTGCAATGTTCTTTAGCTTTCACAAGATGCACTACATTGCTTTCACATCAGATAGACATCTGAATGAGATCTGTGCTTATATAGATTTAGGAAATGCAATTTAAAATACATAGAAAAGTCCAATGTAAAAATGGCCTACAAGATGTATGATGTAAATTACTAGACAATATTTAATGTGACTTACATCGTTATAAGAGAGGAGTAAGAAATGTATGGCCCTCCAAATATTGTTAGTTGTAACTCCCATTAACCCCAGCTAGCATAGTCAATGTTGAGGAATGAAAAGAGTTGGAGTTCAGAAACATCTGGAAGGCCACTTTTATAAAACAACAAACAATCTCATTGTGCTGTGAACATCAAGCGCCTTTCTTTTGATTGCATGAGAACATGAGTAAAACCTGATCAGTAAGGCTGATTTTCTATCTGGTTCAGCATTGTTTTCCCACACATTGGCCATCTGGATATCCCTAGGAAGCCCATTACCAAATGTACTAGAACTTGATGTCCATTCTATATCCTTTAGTCATTTTCATTGCCCATTTATGTCATTAACAGTCAAAGATTACTGACCTTCTTCAGCACCACAAATTCATTTTCTGCACTCAGGCGTCTATTGATTTCTGCTTCATACCTTGCAGTGGAAAAAATGGAAATACTAAAAACTCTGAGAGCGTGACATGCCCTCTTAAACAGTAACAATATAGGAAAGTCTCAAGGAGTCACGTCTGTTAAAGCAATAGACCCTAGCACAGGTGTTTGTATGGCAGGGAGGGGGCTTGACTAGGCTAGCAAAACATGAGCTAGCAAAACTGGACCACCAAGGCTCCTCTATATTCAAGCCTCCCCAGGCATTGTCAGTCAGAAGTGTAAAATCACCAAGGACTGAAAAATATTAAAACAGCTGTTGTCATTGAGCTCTCCCAGGAATGATAAAAGCTGTTTGCAACCTACCCTAGGCACACTTACTTAACTCCCTTGATGCCATGGATGGCACTTTTAGGTTTATATTATGCTTGTACGTGTCTTCATAATCAAATATGTATGAATGACAATAGATGGGGAAAATATTTTGCCCTCCCTTTGTGTCTACCTGCAAGCAGGCAAAATTAACAACAACCTGTCTACAAATGTTGAGACACACTCTGGCATCTTAAAATCAGTTCCAGGGTTCCTAGATAGAGCACTGCACTAGTACTGGGGAATTTTAGGTATCAAGACCTTATATGGCCATAGAGCATATGATGGAGGAAGACTTAAGTCAGTCAGTATTTCTGATATGCTGTTGCTGGTGAATACTGTATGTGTGTGAGCTCCTTTAAGTCACCTGTCAATGCATGGTGACCCAATGAATTTCAGAGGGTTTTTCCTGGCAAGGAATTCTGCAGCACCTGGTATTTGTTGGCAGTCTCCCATTATCCCAACCAACCCAAATACTAACCAGGGCCAACCCTGCTTAGCTTCCAAAATAGGATTGGATCTGGAGCCTTTAAGATATTTAGGCCAACATGGGGAGTATTACCCCCGCCTGATGTCATTTCTGTGTATTGTACCTGCATTTGTAATCTTCAACCACATCCTGGAATTTGACTTGTTCCAGCTTCAGTTGCTCTCGTTCATTCAACAGAATCTCCAGCTGCTTCTTCAGGGTTGCAACATAGTTCTGAAACAGATGTTCAATGCTTTTCCTCTCCTGGGGTTCCTGTTGTTGCAGACAGCCCCATTTGGTGTCCAGAAGTTTATTCTGCTGTTCCAAGTGTCTCACCTGTAATTGTAGTGGGTGTTAAGATTATATTGTGTCAGTATAGACTGCAAATAAATACCATGAGTCCTACCTGTTAATGAAAATGGGGAATCTTTTTTTTTTGGGGGGGGGGGGAATAGATGAGAGTTACCTGGAAAATAAAGTGTCAAACACAGTTAAAAATTTCATCATGCTATCACCTTTTTCTTCAAAAATCCTCTGGGGATTTTTACTGTCCCGGCATAAAATAATGTCTTTTAAATGATAAATTGTAGAACTGAAACAAAACTGGTCTGCAAATAAATAGGAGAGAAAGATTTACAGCATAGTCCTAGGCATATTTATTTTGCAATGACACCCCCCTCGTGTTGTTTAATCATTGATTAATTCCTAGAGAGGGGAGAATAGTAGCTGTAAACAACTATAAACCTCAAAGAAATCCTCTATTCAGTTTACTGGATACAAATAAAGTGATGTTTACTGGAGAGAGTGGAGAATGCAATCTGTGATATCCTGCCACAGTGAAACAAAACATATACATCTTCCTCCTCCTTAACCATAGGCGAGTCCAACTCCAAAAAAATCACAATACAGAGTGCAACTCCCAAAAAAATCACAATACAGGAACACACACAAGGCACACATAAGGCAATGTGGCCTTTATTTACATGTGTGCTTTTGACTCGCCATGGCACTGGTAAAAATCCATTGGCTTGTTGTGAACAGATCCATCGAGAAAAGCCTTTTGGCACAATTCTGAGATGTTAAACTGTAAATTCCCAATCTCTACCACACAGTTCCTCAGTTTGGCTCCAACTATCATGGAAACATCAAGGAAAGTATAATAAAGACTGGAGGAAATAGAGTGGGGAGAAGGAATGACATGGCCTCCAGCAGTACCTAACACACTATTATGGTATAGAGACAGAATGAGCAACTGCTTCTCCAGGAATTCAGAGGGAAAACTGCTGGGCTGGCTGTTGCAGGGTAAGGTGCAACCTCTAGTATTTTCCGATGGTCTACAGTGTTTTGGGCTCTTCGCTTTTTAAGCCACTCTGAAGTAGAAATGTAAACAAACCATTCCAGGTTTTCCAATGGAGCAAACTGATGTCTGCTCATGTCTTCTTTTCTCTACTCTTTGCCTTGTGTATGTTTTTGCCTTGTGTGTGTTCCTGTAATAAAGGACATTTTCCACCAGATACTGACTTTAACAAGTTACTGTATAAGGAGCCTTTTCTGCGGAGCTTATTTAATGTTTGAAAAAATGCTCATCTTGCAATTTTGTTAACATGCAATTGTTTAAATTAAATTGACTGATCAACAACAAAAGGTGTTTAATTGGATGAAGGAGTATGATTTTAGTAAGAGCAAAAGATCAACTAAGCAAGATATTTCAAAAAGAAGGGAGAATGTAATCACAATGGCAGAATATGGTTTTGCTTTGTTCCATTTCCTCACTCAAGCCAAGCTGAAAATATAATTGCAGGCTCTTTGATCAGTATGATGTTTTTATATGTCTGTCTATATACAAAAGACTCTTTTAAAATAAAATGCAGTAGACGATGATCCTCACCTTATCAATGAAGCAGGCAAACTTGTCATTGAGGGTTTTTATTTGCTCTCGTTCTTCCTCTTTCACGCGAGAGATTTCTGGATCCACTTTGATACATAGGGGTCTCAAGAGGTTTGCATTGATTCTCACTGCATGGATTCCCCTTCCATCACCAAAGCGGCTCATGGGATCATAGCCCAAACTACCACAAGTAAAGCCACCACAACTAAGGCCTCTGTTGCCATAGACACCACCACCAAGACTTCGGCTACTGAAGCCTGATTTCCCATAACCTTTGCTACAGCCACCACCAAGGCTCCGACTGCTGAAACCACTACTTCTATAGCCACCACTGTAGCCAGTGTTGTAGCCTTCAAGGCTGTGGCTGCTGAATCCTCCACCTGGACTATGAGCCCCAGCACTGTGACTACTAAAGCTCCCATGCCTTGCAACACCAGCACCATAACCTATGGGCCCAGGTCCATAGCCCAAGGGACCGGCACCATAGCCCAAGCTACTAAAATCCCTGAAGCCTGCACTGTATCCACCAGAACTTCCTCCATATCCTCCAAGGCTTCCTCCTGAAAGTCTCCTGCTACGGCCAATGTTGTAATGGCTGATGTTGCTGAAACCACCACATCTCCCTGCTCCAGTGTAGCAGATGGAAGACAAACTGTTGGCCCCTCTATATCCACGGCTGATGGCTGAAGCAGTTGTGACACACCGCCTTCCATTAAGAGATCCCGAGCTGCAGCACGGTTGGCTCATGGTGTTGTGTGGAGAGATGAGAACAAGGTTTCTGAAATAAAGCTGAGCTTCAGATATCCCAAAAAGGAGGGCAGGCAGGCAGGCAAAGAGTGGAACCCCTTTCATATGTCCATCAGAGGTTACCCTTTATATACCTCTGAAGGTCTGGGATTGGCTTTAAGATAATGATCGGAATAAGCCATGGGACTGGTTCATTTGGAAGTCATAAATGTTAAACATGTTTGGTTTTACCCTCCCCCTTCCCCAAACATGCAGACAAAAATGCATCAAAGAGAGCTAGCCTTATGTCAATGAATTAATCTAAATTTTTAAAAAGTCGCTTGGCTTGCAAGCATTCTCAATGTTGTGTTGCTTAATTGAACCTGTTTTCATGGAGCAATTATAGGCTTGAGCTAAAATGGTTCCTGAGAGGTCCTTTGCATTTTGCCTTTCCTGGGTTTCATCATTTCGTCAGCTTGTCCCTTCTTTCATAACACAAAGGGCAGCATATTTTGCAGATGGAACTTCTAGGTTTTTGTGACCCCCATTCTAACAATGTGAAATGAAAGGAGCAAACAACCAGAAAATGATGTAAACAAATGTTAACGAAAGTGGTAGTTTGTGGACTAGCATCTCTCCACAACTTCACAGATCTTATGATATGGGACCAATATGATACCAGTTCCTGGCACACTGGGGGGGGGGGGGTGTGAGAGAGAGGAGTTGTCACTCTGCCCCATCAGATAATTTGAGAAGTACTGATATAAATAAATCCAAGAAAAATTTCAGGTGGCTCAGAATTTCCAAGCAAGGGTGACATGTATTAGCTTCATTTTTCCCCACCACAAAATTTATTTAAATCTCAAGTTCTGTCCACCTTTCACCTGAAGTTTACAAATTCTTGAAAAGTCTTCAAAAATAAATTTAAGTGGCAATCTTATCTCTTTTTATTGGTAATATTTCAATACATGTAGTTAAGTAGTAGTAGTAGAAGAAGAGGAGGAAGAGGAGGAGGAGGAGGAGGAGGGGGGGCAACATAATTTGATGTCATGAACATGGTTCAATACACACGGTTTCAAACCAAAACCTTTAAGAGTTAAGCTCTCTAAGGCCCTGGGCCAAGATGGGCAATTCAGTCGCATTTGGCTTCTCACACATTTCATCTTTGAAAGTCTCAAATTCTTGCCAACCTGAAGGAATTGGCAAAATTTGAGAAAAATCTTGTGGAAAATAGACTTGAGCAAAAATTCTCACTCTTCCCTATGTCCAAATGGTTCCTGTGGAAAGATGAACCAAAATTACTATTACTGTACTCTTGACACACACAAAGTGATAGCAGGCAATGACCTACATCAAGGGTAGAACACATGTAGCCCTCGGACTTGCCAAAGTTCACCCAGTGAGCTTCCATGGCCAAGTGGGAATTTGAAGCCTGGTCTCCAGAGTCATAGTCCAGTGCTTAAACCACTACATTACATTGGCTCTTGGTCCTTTAGTGCTGTGCTTTTTTATTTGCTTGTTTAAATACTTATACATCAGCTCCCAGTCTACAAGTTATAGGGACATAGCTGGGCTCTTCTCTGCCCCCCCCCCAACTCTCCACTGGCCAGTAAATTTCCATATTTGGGGTTTGGGATTGTAGCAGACAAATGGTGGGTTTTGGGGAGTGGGGGAGGATACCTCATGTAGTTCCACGATGTCTTCCTGCTCCAGAATCTGGTAACTAACAGATATTGGTGGCCTGCAATTCTTAGGAGTCTAGACAACTTAGCCAATAGTCAATTATGCTCTGAATTAGAGCCCTACAAAATCAGGACTATTGCATTGATCTTCTCTTACTCTAAATCCAGTTTCTAGTCTCTATCGAATAGACCCACTAAATCAATTGCTAGGTGATAAATCAACACTTATATAAATCACATCATTGGAACTAACAATTGTATTTTTACCTCTGCCTATCTATCCAACCATCCATCCATCCTACTGAACTGAGCTGACTGCATTTTCATGTAGCTGTGTGTAATTAGTTTGGAAAAGCTACAGGGTGCATCTACACTACAGAAATGATGCAGTTTAGCACAGCTTTAAGTACTGTAATTACATCCTATGGAATCCAGGGATTTATAGGGGCTGTACATACAGCCTTGAACGGGCAGCATGCAGCCGCCCCTTCTTATCCAGATCAAGGCCATGGCAACCTCATGCCATGGCCCCAATCTGGCCTCTGGAGGGTGAAAAAAGGAGCTGCAAAAAGCAGTTCCCTTTTGCACCCTCCAAAGGATGCCATAGCTGCAGCGGCATGGCTCTATGGTGCCCCTTTGGTGCTGCGTCATTTGGATACAATGTCAGAGGTGTGTCATGATGGCATGTGACATCTTGAGTGGCATCAGGGTGCCCTGGGGGGTGGAGTCAGGCATGCGTCATCAAGACTCTGCCCCCCGACTCTGCCCCCAGATAGCTCCATAGTCTGGATAGCCCCATAGTTTTATAGCCTTCTCTGCCAAAGAGTGTTGGTGCCTCACAAAACTATATACAGTAGAGTCCCGATTATCCGACATTCGGTAATCCGACATTCCGGATATTCCAACGTCAGCTAAATTAGGACATGCACCCAGACACACCCCCAAATGATGGCCACGATGTGCAAGGAGCCTGAACAGGCCCAAGAACAAGCTGCTGAACAGTGAGGTGAAGGCTTTTCAAAATGATTGCAAGACTTTTCATAGTGATTTCAAGGCTTTTCATAGTGATTTCAAATCTTTTATTGAACTTTCTGGATCATCTGACATTTTCGGTTATCTGACTATCAGCCGGTCCCATTTATGTCGGATAAATGGGACTCTACTGTAGTAAATCCCAGGATTCTGTAGGATGGAACCATAGCAGTTAAAGTGGTATCAAACTGCATTATTTCTATAGTGTAAATGCACCCACAGTCAGCTTTGGCTTGCACAAGGTTTTATCAATGTCTTTGGAGAGATTTGGTATTTTGTTATTGGTGGGGGGGGGGGGTGAATTGTGATAAAAGCCACCAGCTTGGGCAATTGTTCCTCAAACTCTTCTTCGCTGGTTGCTGCTTTCACAGTTTACATCATGATCTGGAGCCATCAAGTCTGATGAATGTGGGTCAACACCAGGAAGATCCCTTCCTGTCCCACCTTCTTCCGACCAACTCCCTTTCATTTCAGAGGTATGCAACAGTTGGGGATAATGAAAGCAGCTTTTGCTTAGCACTGTGTCTGGAGCATCTTAAACAAGACTCATTTGCCTTGTTAATCTTATCCTAATTTTACTGGGTTGTGTGAGGAATGTCAGGTGCACAACATCTGGAGGGAGGATCCATTCTATCTCAGATGTGGTTTGCTCCATATGCCTTCTAGAATCTTACAGCACCTTGTGGCCACTAAAGTTTCCCACCTCTCATTGCAACAGCAAAACATGTAAGTGGGGGAGGGGAAAAATACTCAGATGAAATACCTTTGCCAGGTGGAAATGACTCCTATGGTAATACATAAAGGTCTCCCTTATTCCTATATAAGGGTGGCACTCACATGGGCCTCCAGACATTGTTGAACTGCAATTCCCAAGAGCCCTAACTAACAGAACCAGAAGTGAAGAGTATTGGGATGGCCCCTAGAATGGAGCACTCAAAGGATATTGGAGTATTTCTTGCAGAGTTTTGGACAATTAATTTTGAGATCTACGACTTCTTACCTTCCAGCTTTTCACAGATCAAAACAGGGACACAAAACAAAATCATTATGTGGCCAAGATGGCACAAGGTTACTGATGAGGGAGAACAAACAAGCTAGGAGAGGCTTCACCAGTTTGCTTTTGCCGGAGCCTACTAGGAAGGGGCAAGATTCAGCCCCCTCTTCTTCCATAGGCAGATATGCTAATAGCTAGCATGTCAGTTTGCTACTTGTAACGGCATTGTTACAAATTAGTAGTAAGTACTACTATTAGAGATGTTTCCTCCTTGGGTCCAAATACCTTTGTTAGACTTTATCTGATATGCAGCCTAATTGCTGGAGACGTCACTTCAGGATTGTCCCCACCACAAGAACATAATCTCTTCTAATGGAGTGGAGCCAAATCTTCCACTGTTTCTTTCAGGAATGTTGTCACCAACACAGGAATTGCACTGGACTTTCTAACCATATGGGAAGGGACAATGATTACCAAAGTTGAATTCACTTCTTTCACTTTCCTAGCCAGAAGCAGTACAACCGTTTTGATTTAATTGACTCCGATTGAGATGGAATTGATTTGGTCCTACTACTTGCACAGGCAACTAGACTTTGATCTTGTCTCCACAGGCCAAGATCTCTTGGGGGCAGCCTGGAGTATCCTGGCCCTGGATCTGCCTTGACCTCCCCCTGTTATGTGGCCCTCCATTGCAAAGATCCAGAACCCTCCATTCTGACACTGGGCAGCTGTTCACACATGCATCCCACTGAGCCATCGAGTTCATCCACCACTGCTGCAGGTCACTTTTCTCTGAGGTCAGAAGAAGGCACACAACAACTATCACATAGCGGGATGCCATGGTCTGACCTCAGGATGAGTGACTGGTGTCAGACACACCAGGTGGCTCAGAGGACATGTTTTAAACATCCAAACAGCACTGCAACAGAGGGCTCTGGATCTTCCCAGAAGATACAGACAAAAAAGTAAGTTTTTAAAATTCATTATTGGGGGACGGGTATAGACAAGTTCTGATGATGAATGTGCTGGATGACATCTGGTTTGTTCACACCTAATCCATTGTTTGAACCCTACATCTTGAGGACATGAGGGGGTCAGTTTATTTGGCCCATGCAGACAGGGCCCTTCAGAAACATATCCACTTGCACCAAATTCATCTCTTCAAATTCAACACCGTATTCACCAACCCCATCAGACCCAATATTTACATTGCAACCATATCTTGTTCTTCCAGATCTAACCTACTTCTTCAACCAGTGTCCACATCAGCATCATTTCTGCTTCTTCTAAAAGTTGTGTTCTACTCCATCTGAACCTGCTGTGCTGTGCACTCTGCTATGCAGAACTGCTAGTGCCTGTGGAGCCAAAGTGTCTATTTCCTGAGTTGTGTCTTCACAGTGACTATGTTCATTTCCATAGTCCTGTGGCTGAATTCATGCATCCCTTCCAGTCTCTGCAACAAGAGTGCCTCTAGTACAATACAGATTTGATCCAGATTCAGTTTTTTTCTGTAGCGATGAATCTCCCACTTTACAAATTGATATCCTCAGTAGAATTATGCATTTATGCTTCTTCCAGGATTGTTCTCCTCTCAGAACAGCATATTTCACTCTCACAAGATTCTGTTCTACATTTTCCGCCTCCAAAACAACAATTGAAACCAAGCCCTCTATTTCCAAAAATATTTCTTCCATCCTCATAGGCACATTAATTAGCTGCATATTGGTGTATGTATGTGTGTGTTTTAAATAATTCTTTGTTTCTTAATTTGCAACAAGAAACAAGAAATTGATTGTATATAACTGAGAAATATCATCTTCCTTCCACCCTCATCCAGCATAATCAGTATTGGTAAAAGAGTCAGTAAAGAAGTTAATTTTTCTGTTTTTTCTGTTGTTATTATCAGGAAAGTCAATTTAGAAGCCAATTGGGCTTTCTAGATTGGCAAAAAGAAGTGTGTTCATGGCTGCATGAAACTCTAACCTTTAGATGAAAAAAAGGGAAAGTGTGCCATGAAAACACTTTTTTGTGTGTTTTGGGGGAGAAGAAGCGCCTTTAAAAAGGTGCTGGTTTCCCCAGCTTCTTTTTTAAAAACTGCAGAACAGCGCAGCTCCATCTAAAGGCTGCAGTGCAGCTGCTAAGCATTAAGGAAAAGGCAACTTCATGTCACACTTTCCTGCCAATCTAGAAAGCCCCATTGTCTTCTCTCTCTCTCTCTCTCATTCTCTCTCTCTTGCAACTGTGTAGTATGAAATTGCAATTTCTATCAGAATCCTTTATACGAGAAACCCAGTTGCTGCTCTGGAGAACCCTCAGATGTAATTGTCATAGAAAACTAAATTGTAGCCACCATCCTTCCTACCACCATCTGATGGAGATCTGCTTACAGAGTCAGATATAGCCAATATATACTTGCTTCTTCCAGATTTATTCTCAAGTCTAAAATTATGCCTTTCACTCTCATAAGTGTTTAAACCCTGCCCTCTGCCTGACTAGCAAATGTTTTGGAGCCATATCACTTATTTTCAGTTTTTTCTCCATCTTCAGTTGAAATATACTCAACTATTTTAATTCCATATCATTTACCCAACAACTCAGTGTGTCCTCAACTTACTCTTTCATAGCACAATGTGGGATTTTGACCTCTGTTTCTCAGATGTTCATCTACTGGTACTTACAAAAATACATTTAATTTAACCCTAAGAACATTTCTGGTATGTGCCTTCCATCCACTCATTGATCACAGAGCAAGCAAAAATTCTAAACAGCTTTGACCTGCGGATCAAATAGTATTTGGAAATCACATTATCTTACTGAAACCAGGCATTAGAAGACAATAATTAACTTAATTAATTTCCAAATGGCTTAATATTTGATGACATGCTCCTTGGTGACAAGCTCCTCATTTTCAGTCCTGTTCAGCTACATGTATTGAAAAAGCATAAGAAGATCTATTTTCTAACATGATATCAACTGACTTGTTATTTGTTGTTAACTGCCCTCAAGTTGACACTGACTCATGGCCACCCTGGTGATGAGACATCCCCAAGCCTTCTATCGCCCACTGCTCTGCTTGGGTCTTGCAAATCCAGGCCCATGGCTTTTCTGATTGAGTCTATCCATCTGGCATGTGCCTTCTTCTCTTTCTATTACCCATCAACTTTTTTTTAGCATTATTATCTTTTCCAATGAGTCATGCCTTTCCATCAGGATGCCAAAGTATGACAGCCTCAATTTGATCATCTTGGTTTATGGTGGTGTTTAATGTTGTAAGCCACCCTAAGTCCCAGCCTTGGGAGAAGAGTGGGATATAAATAAACATAATAAATAAATAAATAAATTCCAAGGAGATTTCAGGCTTGATCTGTTCAAAGACTTTACTTTCTTCACTGTCCAACTTTCACATTCATACATGGAGTTGGGGAATACAGTAGCTTGGATGATTCCAACTTTAGTGTTCATTTGTATGTTTTTACTCTTTAGGATCTTGTCTAGCTCTTTCATGGCTATCTTTCCTATTCTATGATTTCTTGAAAGCAGTCTCCATTCCGATCAATGTTTGATCCTAGGTATGAGAACTCTCATTGTTTTGATTTCCTCATTATCTAGGTTGAATTTATGTATTTCTTCTGCGGTCATTATTTTTGTTTTCTTTATGTTCAGCATTAACGCTGCCTTTGAAGTTTCATCTTTGACCTTCCTTAGTAATTGTTCCAGGTCTGTCATGGTTTCTACTAGTAGTACGGTAGCTAATAATATCATAAATTGAAAAGAAGCAGTGATATCCAAAGAGGCTGAAATGCATATTCCATGGAAATAAATCACTGTGTGTGGTGTAGTGGTTTGAGTGTTGGTTTACAACTCTAGAAACCAGGATTTGATTTCCAGCTCAGCCATGAACCCCGTTGAGTAATGTTGGGAAAATCACACTCTTTTAATCTCAGAGGGAGGTAAAGACAAACCGCCTCTGAACAAACCTTGCCAAGAAACTCCTGCTGTGATATGTTTGTCTTAAGGACACCATGTAAGAAACAATTTGAAGGCACACAGAAACAGCATATTCCAAACATCTAAACGCTATATAAAATGTATAAATGTGCCATTTAATTTCCCTCTCAAGAGAACTCTGGGATATGTGCAGTGAGGGGTATTTGCAATTGTTAACTGAGAGTTCACCAATATTATGGTTCTCAGCTGCTGGAGGAGATTCATACACTGTACACTGAGTTTAAAATAACAGTAAAGAGCAGTACACTCTGGCAGGCCTGCCTAGATGATTTTTAAAGCAAACATCTTCAAGTATGTACTGGTTTTAAATATGTATTGGTCTGGAGTGAAAGGCAAGTAAAGATAGAGATGGAGGAGGAGGAAGAGAAAGAGGAGGAGGAGGAACAGCTTTGTTTCTACCTCCTGTAACAACAAAAATGGATTACTCCCCCTTTCCACTCTCAAGGTAGAAACCTGTTGGTTCCTGTGACAACAACAGCCCTCTCACTAAGTGAAGTGTCTTTATTCTTAATTGATGATATTACCCTTGGTAGCGTGTTTGTTATCTGTAAAATTACTTCAGGCCACTCCTTATTGAACATGAAGAAAAATAAATAACTTTATTTACATTCAGAACTTATGACTGTATCTTTCTAAGTGGCTGGTTCTCAAGCTTGTTGTTACAGTACACGAGTTACTTCTGCTTCTACACATCTACTATGTTTACATTCCCTCACTGACTTAGGCCCAGTACAGACGGGCACTTTGTGGTGCCCTGGGGCAAAATTATGGTTCGGAGCAATGGAGCAACTCCACGCTCCTGAATCCTAGTACATGCCGGCAGTGCCATGATGGCTTGGCCCTGTCCATATGGGGGGTGCTATGATGATGCATATGCCATACAGCATGCAGACATCACTTGCAGGAAGAGACATCATGGAGGCACCCTTTCCCATTTACGATGCCGCAAAAAAGAAGCCACTCTAGGCAGTTTCTTTGCATCATTGCTGCCCAGTTAGGTGGCTGCTGCAATGATGTGGGGCAAAGAAGGGAGGCACGGATCCACCCATTAATTCTCACAGAACATATTCCCTTAATAACACTGGACATCTCTTGTCCTTTAAAAGTTCCTTTCACTGAAGTCTGGATCACATCCAGCTGAACCCCTATTCCTAACTGCACCTCCTGGCAGTTTTTAAAACACCCTCCTGCTTCTGGAAGTTTGACCACTCTCTTCAGTTCTCTCTCGCTCTTCCTTTTATATCCACTCCTCAGACAGGCCCCCACCTTTTCAGCCTGTCCCTAATTGGATACTCTGAACTTTCTATTTTGCCAGTGCTTCTCCACAATTCCTTACACCAGAGGAAGTCCCACATCAACATAAATCCTTTTTAACTGAGGTCGCTGTTATCTGTAGTTTGATGGGGCACCAGAGCTTTCTGACAGGGAAGGCTAAATATCTCAACAAACTGCAAATCCAAGAATTCCATAGCACTGAGCCATGGCAGTTAAAGTGGTGTCAAACTGGATTATTTATTCACAGTGGCAACAGCCAGCAGCAGCAAAAACCATCTTTCCTAGTAGATTAAGCTGCTCTGCCAGCTCACAGCAGCTCTGGAGACATCAGAGTAGCTTTATCTCCAGACAGTGATGGCTTTTCTTCTGATATCCTCCCTGTTGTTGCAGCACTCACAGTGTCTTTTCCTTGACCACTATATCTTGGGCCAATTTGCACTACAGTATTATAGCTTTATTATTTCACTTTATCTGCCATTGTTCCATCCTGTGGAACCCTGTATCCTATAGTTTCTCTTATGCCGAATGATAAGAGTCCCTCCTCTGACTGCCAATCCCAGGATTTGATAGGATGGAACCATGACAGTTAAAGTGGAATCATAGTGCTATAATTCTGTAGTGTGAATGGGCCCCTATTCCTTTTCTGCCTCTTCCTCCTCTGTTGGTGTAGTGGCCCTTAGGATATTGGTCTCTGGAAGACTCTCTTAACAAGAGATGATTTCATCAGCCATATTGGAGCTATTTGTTCCAATTACTTTTTAAATATCTAGTTGTGACTGAAGGACAACACACACAAATACACAAGGATGGCGTTTCTGTACAAAGCAGTGTTTTTTATTACTAAAGACAGCAGAAATGTTAGAAGGCTCACAAAACTGAATGGAAACTATACAAAGGCCTGGTCAATTTTACATCCCCCAGCATAGGAAAGTGAGAGAAAGATGGGAGAATGACTACAATCTACAAACATATGCAGAAGGGGTAAATTAAGTAAGAAGCTAACACAATAGATGTAGCAAAGACAGAGGCTCATTGGTTTTGAACAGGTAAGAGTTGCTGATTATTAAAATTACATCCAGTTTATTGCAAGTAACATACCCATTACTTTGAAAATGGAAGATAGGAGATATAGATAACTTGCACACGTGGCAAATGCTTTAGAAGCTTTTTCCATGATTGATTCTTTCTGATTAAAAAAGATTCCTATTGTTAGAAAAGAAACTCTTGGCAACTGTGCCAGGAGGGCTGGTCCACCCTTGGAGCCAGAGCTTCCTACTCATTTCTATTCACTCCATGTACAGAAGCTGGCTGGATTGAAAAGTCCAATCTTGCTCCAATCTTGGCACTGAAAAGTATCCTCAGATATACCACAAGTATCAGGTGAGTAGCAGAGAAAGTGAGTTGTGTAATAGGGGATGGAGAGCCAGGAGGTTGCTGGCACTGTCTCCCCAGTCTCTCTCCTGAGACACGTGTCTCAGTGTGTCTAATGGTAGGCTCACCACTATCAACAACTACTAATGATTTTGGGGGGATGTTTACTGCTTTTTTCATCTCTGAAAAACAGATACCCCATGGGGATATTTGTTTAGAAACAGATGGTAGCATTGGAGGTGATATGATGGATGCACTTGTGGTGCACCAGTGCCTTTCACATTTGTCTCTAGTAAACAGATTTTGCAAGTTTGCCGATGCTTCACAAACTTGTCATTTCCACTGGGCCAGAGCC
Organism: Urosaurus nigricauda; assembly: GCA_034509955.1. Classification (NCBI taxonomy): domain Eukaryota; kingdom Metazoa; phylum Chordata; class Lepidosauria; order Squamata; family Phrynosomatidae; genus Urosaurus; species Urosaurus nigricauda. The sequence continues at coordinate 164,615,555 of JAOEGL010000002.1, forward strand.
AAGTGTGGCAAAAAAAAATTGTATATTCATCACAAAGAGACAGATGCCTCAGTACTTCCAACTTTCCTCCAAATTATTTTCTCTCTAACCATAGACCCAAGGAAGGTAGTGCTAACTATTGTTTGGAACTCTAGGGACAAATTTCAAGCTCCTTAGAATTTTAACAAGATGTTGAGTTTCCCAATGCCAGTTTTTTAAAAAAGAAATATAGCTTCATGCAACATTGTCATTCCTTTTGCTGTTCAACTCTTTGAACACCCAAAACATGCCTGTCACTTCACATATGCAGTTCTCACAATGACTTCCCATGAGTTGGTCTTCAGCCCTTTTTTATATAGTGAACAGACAGCAGGGGGAGGTTAGCATGAACACTTCAGTACATAAAAGTATCTTTCTTCCCATTTTGTATCTAGATACTATGCTTTCAGCTCTAAACACAATGAGGAGCCTAAAGATACCTTTAAAATGAACAGGTTTATTGTTCATAGACAGGAGTTTACTACAGCAGATACATGAGGTGAGTAATGACCTTGTTGGATGATGGAGCTGTGGCTCATTGTTAGCAATATATAACATCTGAAGACAGATGAAAGTTGCTTAAAATATATATTGACTGTATCAGTGTGTAAAAACAGATTGCAATGAAAATACTTTTAAGAACATGGAAGTTTTCAGGAACAGCTCTTCTGTTGTTCTTGTGCTATTGTTTTTCTAATTTAGCTATAAGTTAATGTTCTTTTTCTCTTTTGTCAGGAGGAAAAAAAAGGTTTGTGGTGATCTCTTTTAAAGACAGGGATAAAATAAACAGAAGTGTCGGAACAAACTGTGCTACCTGTTTGCTGCAGAGTTATGCAGCTTTATAAGTAAGTGGTGGGAAGCTGCCTTGGAATGAACATCCTATTAATGTATAAGACCTCATATCATCTGAAAACTACTACAGAGTGATGAAGATGTATTTTTTCTGCAATGTTATGTGGCCTGGTGTCCAGCTGAAGAGACTGGAGACAGGTAAACCACACACAGTCAGAACAGCCTGTACAATTTCAGAGGTTGTAGGTGGGCAATTCTTTGGTCAAACATTGCTGCCAGTTATTAGGAAACAAGCAGCGCTTTTACGAGCCTAAAAAACCAGCCCATCAGGGGCAAAGTCAGGCTAGACAGCCTCCTTTCTAAGTAGTTAGTTTTGTATGTGCAAGGAGTCATTTCCATTTTTTTTTTTAATTTAGGGGAGGGAGGATTATTCAAGTATGCCATGCCTCATCTAGATCTTGGGGAAGTACAACGATACACCAAATGATCATATCTTTCAGCTTAATGGGTATCATCATCAACATAGTAAAATATTCACTGTGCTTGGGGAAGTGAGCAATAGGTATATCTGTGTTGCATACTGTGGGGTCCTGTGATCATTGGACATTATTGTTGTTGTTTCTCGAAGTAAGGAATGGCACACCTTTTTTAAAAAAAAACATGAACACAAAAACAACACTTTAGCTGCTTATTCTGTTGAAGGAGCTTGGGGATGATACAAGCTTCACACTTGAGCTGCCCATTCCGTAGCTGTATCCACCCCCACTGATGCTGCCGGAACCACTCAGGCTGCCTCCACTGCTAAATCGGCTGGTTTTTCCTCCTCCAACACTGATGGATCCACCACCACCTCCTCCACCAAGGCTCAACCCACTTCCTCCTCCAAGGCCGTATCCACTTCCCCCTCCGACACCATACCCGCCTCCCCCTCCACCAAGATTCAGTCCACTTCCTCCTCCAATGCCATAGCCACTTCCTCCTCCGACACCGTATCCTCCTGCTCCAGCTCCACCACCACCATTAATGGTGCTGGAACTGCTGATCACAGCTGCAGAAATGGAAACTCAGGTTAGAGATCTCTTTTTGTCCCTCATACAGCAAGATGACTTTCCAATTTAATGGAATGCTGAAGAATTATACTTACAGATATTGACAGGGGTCGGGCACTCTCCTGACATCCTAATAGGAGAAAAAGAAACAACATGTTAAAGTAAGAACAAATCTTGCCAACCCAGCCTGATGCTCTTCTTTGTTGCTGGCATTCATCTATTTACTGTAACAGGGGAACTGATCTTGATCAAATACATCTGCACCTCCAGGAAGATTTCTGCAACTGTTATCCACGTAACATCCTAACAATACTTGGAAAATGAAGTCTGGGATCCTGTTGGGAATTTGCACATGTGTAAACGCTATAATTATGGTGTTACACTGTGAATCCTGTCCCAATTCCAACAACCTCCACTTGCCAGAAAGCAGCCACTGTGATCAATGGGAGTCTGCTTTTCTGTCAATTGGAAAGCAGCTGATTGACAGTTCCATCCCCTCCTGTGAACAATCAGCAATCTCTAGTATGACAGCTAAAGGAAGATCCTTTCCATGTCCCCTCATAGCAAAGATTGCTTGTGCAGTGGGGGTGTGCATGTGTGTGAACATCAGCCAGCTGTTTCCTGGTCAACAGGGGAACAGGCAAATGTCAATTACAGTGGCTACTTCACAGTTAATGCAGAGTGGGGGACTTTCATGGTCCCTATGTAGCCCCTAAACTAGGATAATAAAAACAAAATAGTCACAAGTGCACAACTCTAGGTTGCACATTAGTAACTGCCATAGAGGATTTCAGCCAAAGTTGAGAGGAAACAATAATGCAGCCAGTAAAAAGAAATAACTAAAATTTGTGGCTCATACAAAACAAAAGACATGCAATGGGCCCAATGTCCTTGATGGTAGCCCCTACTTATGGAATTCCTCTTTAAAGGATATATACTGTATATACTCATGTATAAGTCTAGAGATTTTAGTCAAAAAATTGACCCAAAAAGCCTGGGTTGACTTATCCATGGGTCAATGTAAGTACTGTACTTTACCTTTTTTCAAAAAAGGAACCATGCCCTGATGAAAGGTCATATCACTGGTCATATCGAAATCCATAATTCTGGCCCCAAAACTTGCCCTCGACCTATACATGAGGTTGACTTACAGCCAAACATATACGGTAATTGGCCCTATTAGTTCTGGCTTAAACATGCCTTGGGGATTCATTTGTTTTGATTGCTTTAAATGAAAGTGTATTCAGCTGAAGTAATTGGGTCATTATCTCATTTGTCTATATTATTGCTCAAGGAACTCTCCGTGGTTCTAGCCACCCTGACAAATCAGTGATTCCTCAGTATTCTAATCAGAACAAGCAGTTATATTGGAAACATCTCTGCCTCTCTCTCTCTCTCTCTCTCTCTCACACACACACACACACACACACACACCAAATAGGTAAAAATCTTCTGCACCCTGCAATCTGTTCCAGAGAGGAAAAAGCTGGCAAAAACCACCCATGCACATTCCTTGCCTAAGAAAATCTTATGACACCCATAGGGTCAGCATAACTCAACAGACAACTTGAAGGCACATGCACACATCCACATCTGTTCCATCAGACATTTTCTGTTTCCCTGGCCTCTGCCTACCTGCTCTCCTCCCCTTCCAGCAGTGTCCTGTAAGTGGCGATCTCAACATCCAAAGCCAGCTTCACATTCATCAGTTCCTGGTAGTCACGCAGTAGGCGAGCCAGCTCATCCTTTGAGGTGGTTAGGGCAGTCTGAAGGTCAAGCAGCTTTTTCTGAGCATCTTTCAGGGCCAGCTCTCCACGTTGCTCAGATTCTGCAAGGGTTGACTGCAGGCCATTAACCTGAAAAGGGAAAAGAAGAATGTCTCCCTTGGTTAATTTGGCCATTAAGAAGATTGCTTGACTTCTTCCAAACACAAATCCACATGAAAGAGACAAGGTCCTCAGGATGCCTCAGGCCCTAAGCAGCTTTGTTCCCAATTACATTTCATGTACATTGTTTATGAGCTCTTCTAGAATAAAAATAATCTCATGTCAAATGTTGCTTTCTAGGGCACTATATAATGGTGGAAATCATTGCGTTTTTTCCACTCAAATGACATTTTTCTGTCCATACTCAAGGCTTTGAGCCAGCATAGTATAGTGGCTTGAGTGTTGGACTAGGACACTGGGAAACCAGAGTTTGTATCCCCATTCAACCACAGAAACCCACTGGTAACCCTTGGGCAAGTCACACTCTCTCAGTCTCAAAGGAAAAAACTGGGAAGCCTATTCTGCTGAAAATCCCATGGTAGGGTTGCCATTGATCCAAGTTGGCTTGAAAGAACATAATAATAATTCAAGACTGACCCTCTTAGTGGATGGCTTAGTGTAAATATTCCAGCCAGAACTTAGAAACATTAATTTTGGAGATACTTAACTCTTAGAATCCCCAGCTAACATGACCAGTGGTTGTGTTGTTTGGGGGATTCTGGGAGAACTTTTCCATTAATTCCATGAAGAATTAAAGCAGTTTGACACAGCTTTAACTGCCACGGCTCAATGCTATGGATTTCTGGGATTTGTAGTTTTGTGAGCTATTCAACCTTCTCTGTCAAAGAGTGCTGGCATCGCAACAAACTACAAATCCCTGGAGGGAGTGGCACTTCAGCTATATCTGGAATAGATATAGTCTGGATGAAGGACACAATGAAGCCAAGCCAAAACATGGAAAAGATGCATCCAAAGCTTAGTTCTTCCCTTGACACTCTGTTGACTATGGCCAAACCTACCCTCACCACAGAATCTGAATGCTATACTCCAGTTCCACATCCTAAATTCTGATATTAGCCATGTTAGTTTGTTGCAACTAAAGCAGCAAAGGCTCCTGGGGAATGTTCAAGATAACTGAATTTATCAATGTGCATTGAGTATTAGACTCTGGAGGCCATGATTCAATTTGCAGCTTGGCTGTGAAACCCACTGGGTTACCTTGGGCAAGTCACACCCTCGCAGCCTCAGAGGAAAGCAATAGCAAACTGCTTCTGAACAAATCTTGCTAAGAAAACCCCCATCATAGATTTGCCTTAGAGTCACCATAAGTCAGAAACAACTTGAAGGCACACATCAACAACAAAAATAACATGTTGAGAGCTATTCACAATGCCACTCCCTATATAGTGGTGCAGTGTTAAAATACAAAACACACATGATGGCCATTCTGTCATTGGAAAGGATGGATTCAAACAACCAAGAAGTATGCAGTAGGCATTTAAAAGTATGTACTTTATTGAACCTTGGCTGATGATCCTGTAGCTGACTGACTATGCCTCTGTGCAATCATTCTGTGTTCTGTAACTTGAAGTCACACAAAACAAACACAAAAACTTTGGGGGAGTATAGCCCACTCCACTTATTAATAAATGATTGGCCATATTTCAGGTTTAAATGTAGCATGTGTCATTGGAAACTATAGAGAGTGAAGTCTGAAAGGAAAAAAAATGCTGAAAGGGCTCTTGGAAGTCTTTCCTTCACAGGGTCTCCATAAGATGAAGCCAATTTGATAGCTAATGACCACACAACGAGAACAAACTTAAAGTGACATTTTCATTATCAGTGTTAATAATGATGATAATTAATTTGATAACATTAATAGCAACAGTGTTAAAAGTTTTTATCAAAGCCACCCTCTTCCCCAAAAAGCAGATTTACTAACACATTGATAGCTTTTTACAGCAAAATGTGGTGGGATTCTGCAAGTAGGGACAGGTGTTCAGGTACGGGCGCAGTACAAGGTGTTGGTTTTAACCTTTGAAGCCCTACATGGCTCGGGTCCATCCTATCTTAGGGAACCGCCTCTTCCTGTATGAACCCCCATGCACACTTCGGTCCTCTGGAAGGAACCTGCTACAGCCTATGAAGACCAGGCTGTCACAGACCTCTCAGAGGGCCTTCTCAGCTATCGCCCCCAGGCTATGGAACGACCTGCTGGATGAGATCGTCTCTTTTCATACATCAATGGCTTCAAAAAAGCCTTAAAGATGCATCCCTTCTGGCAGGCCTTCCCAGATAATGTTTAGTCATCTTCAAGTTCAAGCCTCAGAGTTTTTCCAGTTTTTCTCCTCTATGTCCTTGGCCTGTCCCACACAGCTCAAGAACTCTTAGGCCTGTTGCTGATTATTTTTTATTATTATTATTATTATTATTATTATTGATACATGAGGATTCTCTAGAGGTCAATAGTGCCACAGTTCTACTGATGGACCTAAGCAGGTCTGGACCCAAGCACTGTCTAAGTGGAAGAACCTCTCCCTGGAGAAAAATAAGTCCAAACAGGAAAGACCACAAGAAATCATACCTCAGAAATTGCATGAAACTAATTTTGGATAGATTGGTCCTGTTGTAGGGTGCGTGTTTTGTTGTTGTGTTGTTGTTGTTTTTATAGGATTTGAAATATGACTGGTGACTGAATGTCAGTGAGGATGTGACTACACTCTGGACTTTTCCATTCTTGGATAGGATCCATGGACAGCCCCTTTAAAATTCAGATTGAAATACAGCATGGATTCACTGCCTCACTGAAGTGGGATCCACTAGCCACCATTATGGATCTCCCAACCTCAGGAAGCCCTACTAATTGTTTCTGAGTGCATCCACTTCAGAAATAATGCAGTCTGACACCATTGTAACTGCCATGGTTCTATCCTCCAGAATCCTGGGATTTAAAGTTTAGTGAGTCACCAGCACTCTTTGGCAGAAAAGGCAAAAGGCCTTGCAAAGCTATAAATCCCACAATTCCATTAGATGCAACTGTAGCACTTTAAGCGGGGTCAAATCGCATTATCTTTACAATGTAGATGCACCCTCCATCAACTGATTGTCCTAGAGCAGTTACAGCCTACATGATAACAAATCAAAATGCTGTGCCTTACCGCTTTCTTCACTATTTCAACTTCTGAGCGAAGTTTTTGGACAATCCGACTCAGCTCTGCAATTTCATCTTTGGTAGATTTCAGTTCTTCACCGTGTTTTTGAGCTGTGGTTTGCAGTTCCCGATACTGAAACCCACAAAACAAAGAAAAGCAAAGCAGAAGTCAATATATGTCTCATAAATAACTCAAAACATTTTTTCCTTATGCAGAGGGGGAAAGAGAGAGAGAGAATGACAGAATTGTTTGACACCAGTTTACGCTTCTGTTCGCTTCAGATTACAAAAAGACAGAGGAAGAGAAAGAAAAGACATTATTATCGATTCAGAAAAGGGTTCTATTGATTGTCCTTCATTTTGTGTGACAAATTATCAATTTCAGTTCCCAAAGCATTTAGGGATAAACCGCACTCTCTGAAAAGGCAAGAAAATTGTAATACTGATGAGATAAGCAGACTGGGAGAAAGTGAATTCAGTTTGTTTGTTTTGTTTTTAATGCTGATGAAATTTTACCTCTGTCTGCTGTCCAAGAGATTCTCACCTTGCTTTGGTACCAAGACTCTGCCTCAGCTCTGCTCCTATGGGCAATATCTTCATATTGAGCCTTGACTTCACTGATGATGCTGTTTAGATCCAGATCTCGGTTGTTGTCCATTTGTAGGACAACATTGGTGTCTCTAACCTGGATCTGCACCTGAGCCAGTTCCTGTGGGAGTTATAATGATTTGAGTTATTAGATTATCATGTGTGGAGCTTTTTAGTGCCCTGGGTTTAAAATGGAATGTGCTGGAAGACCCTTGGTGCCTCTTTAATAACTTTGGGGGCTACACATGACACAAAGGGCACACTTTGCCCAACCTGGCCATAGGCGAAGAAGTGTTGTTTACTTCTATGGGTAAAGTGAAGACATTAATTATTTTAGTGGGCCATGTGTAAGAAAGAATGTCATTACTGAGTAATTTTTTTAATGACAACTTTAATTTTATGAGTAAAGATGAAAGACAAGGCAAACTATTCCAGTCGATGCACTGGAATGCACTGGAGAAAGTTTTGCTCGGAGCCAGTTGATCTTTTTCCTCCTTTCCTCAGCATTGCCGGTCAACCCAGTGGTGTCACCACCCCTGGTGTCACCTGGTGCAGAGGACACTGCCAGGAGAGGCACTGAAAGCCAAAAGATGCATTCAGCCCTCTCCTTCACTGTGACAGCACTGCCGGGTAGGACACACTCAGCCCTCTACACTCTGCAGCAAGTGGAGGGTGTGTGGACTACACTCCCCCAATGATACCACTGGCTCACCCATCTGTTCATTGTACTTAAAGTACTTAAATGACATATATTACAGTGTCTGTGGAATTTTCAGCATTGGTATGGGCCACATATTGGATTAGGAGATAATTAGGGGATCTATTGCCCCTGCCAATGCTATTACAGAAGATGATTTAGAAGTGTGACACTAATCAGATAAAGCAGGGATGAAATTTTCCTTACTGTCTCATAGAGTGCTCTTAAGAACTGGATGTGTTGAGTCAAGGAGTCAGCCTTGGATCCCAAGTCTATCTTATGCATATAGGAGCCATCCACGTCCTGAGAACAGAACATAAAATCACTGTTCAGCATAGGGTTGCTCTTAGTACAGAGAAGAACATATTTAAGGTTCAGTTGAGTAAAGATTACATTATGCATTTGTATGATAGACAATGGAAAAAATGTATTGCGATTAAATAAATTGAAAGTGTCCTGTAAAAATTAAGCTTTTGTGTTTCTCTGTGTATAAACATTTCTTAAATTTAATAATAATCCAATAATCCAATTGAATCCCATTGTGAAAGAAAGGTGGAATATAAATCCTTAACAGAAATAAATAAAAATAAACATTTTAACATATCCATTTTTTAACGTTCTGGATGGGAAAGGAAAATTTGCAAAACTGGAGAAGTGTAACAATTTTGTTTGACTCCTAAGATGAATTGTTACATCAGTGCAGTGGCAAAAACCCAAAGGTTGCCTGGCTTTTGTTGCTGTGACTGAATCTTTGAAATATAAGACTCTGCAAGTTGATTTTAGTTATTACTCTACCGCTGCACAGATACACATTTTTGCACTGCAGTCTACATGAAATAAGAATGAGCATTATCTCTTCAAGTATTATTGCCCCTGGAATATTCTGCCCCTGAATTCCCCTCCCCAAATTGTCCTTTCACCTGCTCTTTTTTTCTGCTGATTCCACCTCTTGCAATGAATGGCAGGAGGAGGCCTTCCCACATGGTCCTCACTCATTGCACCATTGCTGGGATCAGAAAGAGATGCCCAGCCATGCTGTTGATGCTGGACGCCTCATTCTGAACTCAGACTGACTCTCACCTACAGCAGCAGTGCTGGGCAGCTCACAAGGACTGTGAATGAAGTCAGCCACTGCCGTCACTGCAAAAAGAGCCAAAAACATGCAGCAAGAGGTGAGTTATTTAAATGTGGGTTAGAGGGAAGAAGCCTTGAAGCCTTGAATCAGGTGCAGGCCTCATGACAATACTTGGCACTTGCTTTGGTGTTTTGGCCCTGCATCATATAAATAGGATGCAGTGAGCTTGGGTGAAATTTGTCTATGTAAACAAGGCTACTGTCAACAGTACCAGGGTTGCCAGCCTCTCTTTCACATCACTGTCTCCACTCCACAACCTTGGGAACTACCTGGTAAAAGCTTTGGGCTTTGTTTTTGTTCTATTGACAGCTTCCCAGAGCAGGTTTTTGGTGTTCCAGGGTTGACCCCTATGTTTGTACTGGTTTCCAGTCTTTTCTAAGCAGAAATCTAGCACTGGATACAGCCCAAAGGCATTTACCTTTTTGAGAACCACAAACTCATTTTCACAAGCCGTACGTTTGTTAATTTCATCCTCGTACCTGTTAAAAGGATAATATTATTGTTATTGATGTTGTTGTTCAGTTTAACAGTCCACCAAGTACTGCCAACTGGAATTTTGGACCCTCTGTGATTCAGATTCTTTCTAGTAATATGGTATTTTTCATGCAGAAAACACAGGCAACTACATGTGAATTTTGAGTAGAATCAATCCCCGTCTACTGCATTTTCCGCACAGGAAACAGCATTTACTGCTTAGGAAATAATATTTCAGCACAGCTACTCTCTGGACAGAAAATGCAATTTTCTGCACAAAAATACCATGTGCATATTTTGCACAGAATAAGTCCTAAACTGCAAAGATTATTATCAGTCCAGGTTTCATCTTGTCAGTCTATAATTGGAGGGATATATTGCATATATCTTCATAATAAGACTTTGAAATACATCCATGTTTGAGAAAGGGCACTACTGCAAAATAATTTGCTGTCTGCAGTGTAACATTGGATATCGTGGCACACTAACAATTAACAAGAGACACCCACACTCACAATACACACACACATAATAGCATGTGTGTGACCCAGTCATTTACATGTTACCTGAACTGAATTTAATGGGATTTACAAGCACCTACTAATATCAAAGACTAAAGATTCAGCAGAAGAAGCTCTAGCATCTAAGAAAAGGTTAACTAGTTGATAGCATACTATGGTCTTTTCTTATATAATTTTGAGGAGGATGAGTCTTATATTGTATAGTTCCAAATATAGGTGGCTATGAAGTTTGTTCAGTTTTCAGTTTGAGGCTAAATTAGCAAATTCATACTATCATAATCTAAAGATTAACCAATAAGCATTTAGACCTCAAAATTAGATTTTTGTGATGTAGTTAACAAAAAAAAATCCACAAAAAATGCAAATATTTGAAAAAAGTGAACACAAAAACATGTGCACTTGTAACAATGCATCCAGGGGTTGGTTGGTTTGTCTTTGAAGATGCATATCAAATGCTTTAATCAATGAAAATGTCACTTGAAAAATTGATGCATTACAAAATATGAACAAAAATCGCTCCTGAAAATGCATACAAAATGCATTTGTTTGGGCAGGGGTGAATGAAAAGATGCATTAACTTTCATGCAGACTGAAACAATTCTGTGCAGAAAACAGCATTTTCTTTACAGAAAAAAAACCTACATAAAAACCCTGTGTGCACTTAAAAAAAAACCCCACAGAATAGTTCCCAAACAGCAAATAGTCTTCAAAAACTGTGCAGTATTCAACAACTGCCGCACAGGGCAGAAAATGATGGTACAATTGTTTGTTCTTCCCTAAAGGAAGACAAGATATGACTATTTGTATTCCCCTTGTGAAAAAATGCATTTTTTCTAGCCAGCTCACTGTAATGTGCCTATCTTCCATGTTGAGGCAGTGAATCCACTGAGCATTATTCTGAATTTTGAAGGAGCAGTCCATGGTGCTGAACTAAGTGAAGAGGGTTGATGTGGAAGAGGGCAAACAAAGGAAAAACTTGGGCAACTAGTAATGAGAGATCCAGCATGGTGTAATGGTCTGAGTGTTGGACTGTGACCAGGGAGACCAGGGTTTGACTCTCCAGTCAGCCAGGAAAACCCTCTGGGTGGCCTTGTACAAGTCATAATCTCTCAGCCTCAGAGGGAGACAAAGGCAAAGCCCTTCTCAAGAAATCTTTTTTTAAAAAAAAAACATGATAGGTTCTTATTAGTATTGTCATAAGTCAAAAATGACTTGAAGGCCCATAACAACAACCTAATGAGACCATCAACAGGTAGCAGTAAGAAAAATGACGGTGACCATGGGATAGTAAAAAGAAGTATGGGAAAACCTGGTCTACACTTAGATAAGAAAAGAACCATAAAATTGTGTTGTTCTGTTTTCTCTTGGCTGAAGTCTGAGGTCTCCCAGTAACCCTGTACAGCTCTCACTTTTACATACTTGTTTTTAAAATCCTCAACAAGCTCTTGTGTGTTCTTCAATTCTATATCCAGGTGGTTCTTGTCATTGGTGAGGCTATCGAACTGCCTTCGGAGATTGTCAATGTAAGCTTCATAAAGTGGCTCCATATTGTCCCTCAGAGCTGGAGTACCCTGCTGGTACAGCAAGTCCCATTTTGTCTCCAATACTTTGTTTTGTTGCTCAAGGAATCGCACCTGAAACATCACAGGGGAAGGGCAAAGAAAAGGCAATATCTGGTTATCTTTTTTGAACTCAGTTTGTGCATGCCAGTATTCACAAAGCACATGATTCACCATGCTTAGCCCCAGAGGCAAGTGAAAGGCCATCCCTTCATCTTAACTGCTACCACCCTGGACTCAAAGGGAGAGAAGACAATGCAGGCAAAACTCTACCATGTGTAGACACAGAGTCAGATGGAGGACCCTTGCTCCATTCTCACTGTCACCCTCATGGCCTTGGAGGGAGAGAAGAACCAGCAGTATCTGCTGGACTTGATCCCCTTCCCTAATGTCATTACCTTTCCCTTTTGTATCATGTCTTTTTAGACTATTATCCTGAGGGCAGGGAACAGTCAAATTAGCAATCTGCAAGGCACTCTGAGAGCCTTTGTGGCTGAACAGCAGGGTATTAATACTCTCAATAAAGAAATAAATGCTACATTACTGACCTCATGTCTAGATGTCCCACAGTGTATGCTCTTAGGTGGTACAGCTTTATGAAAGAACTTTACCACCATGTAATAAGGTAAACTGGGAGAAAATGATAAGCCAGTATGAGGAACCAGTCTGTATATATCATGCCAATAGAATGGAAAGGAAAATGTATTTGTTTCCCTGTCCTTTGTTACAGTTCTTCGAGATATAGCTAGCAACCTTGTTATTTCCAGCCTAACAAGAAATACAAATAATGGAATGCAGAGGGTAGGTGAGAGGAACAAAACTAAGGCCTAAATGGAAAACAAAATAGATAACAGGCACCAGAGTTTAGACAATGCCAGTATCTTTTACTAGAATATGGGTGAGGAATGAAGTTGGAGATTTGAGCTTAAGCCCATTGTCAATCCTAATTATAGCAGACATCTTTAAATTAAAGGGAGCTCAGCACCTATGATCAATCGATCAATGAATTTCTTTACAAAATAAAGTAAGCTCTATTGATTCAATATGTCAGCTTGAACTCTTTCAGCCTCAGAGCATGGCAATGGAAACTCCCTATGAAGAAACTCACCAAGAAAACCTCCATAATAGAGCACAAGTGACTGCAGTCTGATAAAGTCCCAACTTAGCCCCAGCTAGAGTAGAGAGATTGAATCACTGAGGTTTAACAGTGTGTTGGCTCACTCTTCAGCCATTGACCCAATAAGTCTGCTCTAAATGGGGTTCACCAACAGGATTCCAACCATTGCTTCCTCCACTATTCAACTTGTAGAAAAGCTCCACTATATCAATAGCTTCTGCTGGTCAGAGAAGATTTTTCCCATCTTGCATTTGGATGGTTATCACATTCTTCAACTGATTGGGAGCAGAGAAAGGGCCAGAGCAAAACACTTTTCTCTATTCTGCACAAATATGCCCATGAGGGTCCATTGGCTTTTCTCTCTCTTTTACTTTGTCTTGATCTTCTCCATAGATCAAAACCTTGCCTGAAATGCAACTTGTCAGAGAGGCAGGGACTACTGGGAGGCTGTCCCCCTCTCTAGAATAACTCAAGTAAATGTCAATCCTGAAAAATATCTAACTAAATAATAAACATGCATGCTTTAGTTTGGTCAAGGGGACAGCCATGAATAAGAAATTAACAGCACATTGAGAAGTGCACTTTTTATTTGGTAGAAGAGTCTAAGGAGAATAGTCCACTTCACCAGATGCACTGAATTTGATTTAATATGTCTATACAGTACACACACAGAGAGAGAGAGAGATAAAATATTCAGGTAGGTAGACAGATAGACATGCCTGGACAGTTTTAAAAAGGAATAAACAGTTAACCATCTCAGAGCACATGGCACTTGTCTTCTAACAGTTTTATGTACATTTACACACACACTCAACTACCTTTGTAATATTAAAACCTTAACAAGGAATCCTCTTTAAAGCCACAGTCCCAATGGATTAAAAAAAGAAAGAAAAATAACTGAATCTAGATAAAATATGCAGTCACTTTTAAGGCAGAGATGGAGGTTTTGCTCTTTGTATAACACTTTAGTGGCTGTTAGGACAAAAAGCTGGTTTTTAGGTAGGGAGGTAGATGGATTTGTGCTGGCTGTAACCTTGGAGAATTGATTTAAGGTCTTCACAAATTGTGAATGGAGATCTACTCAAAGTCAGTTTTGGAAAAGACAATAATATTGTGTAGGGAGGAGGAGATTTTTATGACAACATGAGCATTGTTTGTCTTTATCTATTTGGGGACTGAGCATGGTCTCAGTAAAAGAATGACTGTAGGAGGGAGCAGCTAATTTTCCTTCACTTTTGTGGCTTTCAGTAAGATGCTGATTTATTAACAGGTCTATCACGTATAGAAACATATTTCTTTACAACTATTCAATCCTCAAGCACATTTTCAAATTATTCCAGAATACAGGCTTTTAGACCATGGGAACCAAATATATATTGTAAATTAGCCAAGGACGCTCTGGGTGGCCCTGGGCAAAGGACTGTATCTCACGACTTCAACTCCTTCATCTGTAAAGCCAGAATTACAGTAATAAACTACTTAGCCTAAAGCAATGTTGTAACAATTAAGGAGATAATGATTTTAAATCTTGGCAGGAGAATATAGTGCTGTTGCCAAACAATCACTAGTTACAAGACCTTGGAAAAGTTACTTGTTTGTACCACATTTCCTTCTACATCAGCTAAGATGAGCAACTATTCCTAGTTCTGTTTCAAAGATTTCAGATCTTCAGGCTCTGCATTGCCAACTTGTGTGGCAATCTTCCAGGAGTGCTTTAGATATGTATTTCTACATGGCAGGGAATTGGACTGTATGGCCTTTTGGTCTCTTCTAGTTTTATGATTCTATGATTCTAAGGAATTTATCACACAAGAAAAGAAAGCTGAATTGTATCTTTCTTCTTACCTCCCCACATGCCATTGAAGCACTTCTTTTCTCTTACTGAGGGAGACAATAATAAAAGCCTGTCTTTTGCTGCACTGCAAAAAATCAATTTGACAAAAGATATGACAGCATGTGGAGCGGCAAGAAGAAACCCACAACTCTGCTGATTCATTGCAGCTTTATTTTCTTATGTGTTAAGGCTTTAATTTCCGGGGAGAGAAAAAGATTACTGTTCACTAAACTAGATAATGGACCTCTGTGTTGTTTGTGGGAGAGGCCTGCAACTAAAAAGCAAAGGTATAGGGAACTATCTCCCTGTACCTTATTACACACCTTGCTGGGAGTATCTCTGAATGTTTCTTTCTGTGTTCAGACACAGGATTGTGATATTTATTTATTTATTTATTTTCTATTCTTTTTTCCATAATAATGTCATGTCAGAAACACAGCCATGGCTCACCTCTCCTGTTTAGAAATGCCCACGTTTTAAGGCCTAGTGCAAAAGATGATGTTCAGAACTGACACTGTGGGTGAGCAAGCACAGAATATTGAAAATACATATCCATCCAAACAAGTTCTCTCATGGTAAGATGAATCCCAAAATGACTTGGAAAGTTCACACTTGCTCTTGATAGATAATTGTTGCAGGATAGGACAACTATTAGACTTCCCAAGTGACATCAATAATCTGGGTGGAATTTTATGGATAGAAGAGTGGTGGTATAACAACAGGAAACAGAAGTTCTTTGTCAATCCTATGAAAGTTAAGGTAATGGTTTCCTAGGAACATCTAAGATATATTCCACCTAATTGTGGGTGAAACACATTCCAAAGTCCTTAAGGATCGATTCCTAAAATACACTCTAGTATCATCCACAGTGTACTGGAATTTGAGAGTGCCCATACGTTTCAGGGTTAGAATGACTCCATCCGTTTATTCATTTTCTGTTGTTGTTTCAACGTATTTGTTGAAAAATCAATGAGAGATATGAACCTAAGAGCCATGGGTTTATAGCCTGACATAGCAAGGACGGATATGATAACAAAACCCTAACTTCTACCATCATTCATAATTCATTTTGTCTCCAGGAGACACACACACACCTCTGACTCCAGCCATACACCATACACCTGCAGCCTTTCCTTTGTTGGGAAGACAGTATAGGGAACTATACTGTCTAGATTCTAATCTGCTCTCCAGAACTAATACAATTTAGCATTGTTTTAACTGTGAAACGCAATGCTATGGGGTTTGAAGTTTGTTGTGTCACTAGACAAAGAGAATGGTAAATATCTCACAAAACTGCAAATCCCAGAATTCCATAGCATTGAGCCATGGCCATTAAAGTGGTGTCAAACTACATTATTTCTGCAGAGCAGATTAGGCCTAGGTCTATTTAAAAAATAAGTCCTACTGAGTTCAGTGGAGTTTTATCTCAAGTGAAGCATGTAGGATTGCACCATAAAGCCTTTATCTCTTCATTATTCTGAATAATGGCACTGTAATCCATTTGTAGATTATGCCCACCTCATTCTGCTGACTATAAAACTGATTAAAATGAAGGGGTTTTTTTTAGGGGGGGGGGTAGTTGGATTTATTTATTTATTTATTTATTTATTTGCTATGTTGAAGATATATCTTTGATTAGTTATATCAATCTGTCAGCAACTTGGAAGGCAATTAAGACAACAAAAGGTATAAGCCAGAGTGAGTGCTTAACATGAAATTCTCATTGTTCAGTGTCAGGGACTGAGACATTTGGCCAAGGAAATGTTCAGGTCAATTGATTACAACCTTTTTGCTTGGTTAAAATATTCCTCCAATTAATCAAGTGGCATTAAGTAATAGCAAGTATTTAAAGCACAACACAGGTCATAGGTACTACCTTAGAAGAGGTATTTTGCTTCTCTTAAGGTTACATACAGGCAGGAATACCTCTTCCAAGATGGTACCTAATGTGCCATGCAGGTGTACCATTAAATTAAAATCCAAAGCATTTTTTCCAATTCCACACTTCTTTATTCATGCTTATGATTTTATTTTCTAGAAGTAGTGCCTAGAATAGTGCCTCTCCTGTCAACTTCTCCTGCTAGTCTAAAGGCACCAAATCTTGTCTAATTTAAGTAGGATCAGCCCTTAGACAGGGGATCACCAACAAATACCAGGTGCTGTGGGCTACATTTCAGAGGAAGGGACTGGGAAAACCATCTCTGAGTATTTCTTGCCTAAGAAAATCCTCTAAAATCCATGGGGTCACCATAAGTCAACAGATGATTTGAAGGCACTTACACACAAGGAACAGATGTGAGTTTTTCTCCCCCCTCCCCCTTCCAATGCTATTTATATATTGCTTCCTATTATCCAATGGATCCCACCATCAGTAACCAAAGCTTCAGGAGATGAAAACCTCTAGCAACATCTTTTTTTATGACTCATGGTGTTTGTAACATGAATTTGCACACCTTATGTAAATCAACCACAGCCCCTGCCCTGTTGTTGTTGTTATATGTGACTAATTTGATATGAATAAAAGACTCTGCACCTGGCTTTAGGATTACAATCTATGGGGTTTTCTTAAAGTGGCACTCCTAACCTGGACAGAATTTAATATAAGTTTTGTAGGTGATGCAGTGAAGCTGAGAGATGTTATGTAAGACAAAATAAAAAGAGCTGCTTTAACCCTGACCAACCACAGGTTAGGTTTTTTGAAATAGATAGAGACATGGACACCCATACCCACCAATACTCATCTATCGCCAATTGTTTTGGAAGCTCCTTGGCATTTAAAGAATTATTTGGTACAGTAGATGTTATCTTAAGCAGAGACTGGTAGGAGGTACAAACAGGAGAGAGAAGGAGGGAGAAATACAGCTATCCGCCATGATCACACCTGTATCCTTCTTTGCCTCCTGGCCCTTGAATTTAATCCATTAACCCTTACAATTACTGCTATAAAAGTAATCCAAGACTTAGGTTTTTAAAAGTAGCCCAGGTTCTCAAAAACATCCACTTCAAAAACCATATTTGAAATGGTCCCAGTTTCAAAACCTAAAGTTCTGAAACAATCATGAATTCACAACATTTAATTTCTATTCCTTCTGGAATGCATTTGAGATATCACCTGTTAAAAAGTAATGCACACTGCCTTTACAAAAGTAGTCAAGACCCTACTTGTATGTCAGAGGTTTATACATGAAGAAGAACACAAAAAAGAAAAGGTAGAAAAGGGATTAACTTTGCTAGAGTTCAACTTGCATTTTACCCAGAAGGCTTAGCGCTCATGCAAATTTCCTACTTAAAATATGTTTTCATTTAAAGACCAGTGGGGTTAAAATCTCAGAAGCATCTCAGGAATGAAATCATGTTTTGAAGAGAGTTGTACCAACCACATGTTCTGGAGCAGAATATCTACTTAGGAATCAAATGGTTAGTGGCTTACCACCACATCTTTGTCAGTCAAGTATGGGGAACTGTATGGTCCTTCTTGTATCATTAGAATGAAATTTCTATCATCCCTCACAACTGGCCATGATATCTTGGGCTGATGGTGGTTGTGGTCCAACAACATCTGGAGGACCACAAATTGCCCACTCCTGTTTTAAATAAATATGAATGACTTGCTGAGCATAGATACCCTACGCTACCCAAAGAGCACAAATTCACTGTTAGTATAATATTTTGTTTTAAAAGAGCTGTCTCCTATGAGGTCAAGCCAGCAATGAATTTAGTGCAATGCAATCAGTGACTTCTCAGTTCAATCCTGAGCTAAATGTATTGCAGTGTCTACTTAAGACAATATATTCTCTATCAATGAGTTTAGCCCAATCCACATTAAGCTGGTGAAATGGAACACACTCCCCTTCCTAAAGCACATATGGAATCCGAAAGTATCCCAAAGCAAGCCACAGAATCAAGCCCCTAAACCTGTGAGTCCAGCGGATCAGAAGCTATAGCCAGTTCATTTGAACTGAGGGTCAGATGAGAATTTCCTGTCAATTCCTTTTTTAGCATCACGAATGAGTGCTTAATTCATAACAATGGATAGGGATCCCTCTATATACTTTCACTTCAGTTCTCAAATGGGGTTGCCATCTGTTTTCTGTTGATAGACCTCTCATCTTTACTTTAGACCTTGTATTAGAGAGCCAGTGTGGTGTAGTAGTTTGAGTGTTGGGCTACAACTCTGGAGGCCAGGATTTGATTCCTGCTCAGCCATGAAACTCACTGGGTGATCTTGAACAAGTACATGCTCTCAGCCTCAGGGGAAGGCAACGGCAAACCTCCTCTGAACATATCATGCCAATAAAACCCCAATGATAAGTTCACCTTAGGGTCAGCATAAGTTAGAAATTATTTGAAGGCACACAACACATATGGCAGGCAAATTCAAATGATCTACTTCTTCCTGGAAATAGCTGTACCTAAAACATCTAGCTGGTGGAAACCAGGGATAATTTCATTTCAGCTAGTGCTTGAAGAATTGATCAAAAGTCTGCAATTAATATATCCAAAACACAGAAAGGCCTTAAACTTTCCAGTATGAGAAGAAGATGAAAACAAAATTGACAAATTTCCATCTCCCTACATGTGCCTGAACATGATGACTATATGGTACTCTGAAGCATCCACTTTAGAAGCCTACAGATCACAAATAGTAATTCTAAAGTATAACCAAATAGAGTTTCTCTTTTTGTAAACCTATCAATGAACATAAACATGAACACACTCCCTCGGAGTGTGGTAGAGTCTCCATCCTTGGAGGTCTTTAAGCAGAGGCTGGATAGCCATCTGTCGGGGATGCTTTGACTGGGAGTTCCTGCATGGCAGGGGGTTGGACTGGATGGCCCTTGTGGTCTCTTCCAACTCTATGATTCTGATTCTATGATTCTATGAAACAACAATCCTGTTAAATGTAAACATACAACTGAAAAAAGCATGCACAAGCATGGGGATAGATTCTGTTTGAATCGGCAGGAACTAAAAAAAAATTCTTGGAACCAATATGAAAGAAGGTGAAAGAAAATGTGGGCAGAATTCATGGAAACACAACTGAAACTAAGAGGTTGCTCTGTCCATGCCTTACAGGTTCCTGTTCCACCTTGTTTGGACAGCTTCCAAACAAAGGAAAGATGCTGTGCAAGCTCCCTAAAAGTACCCAGTTTCACCAGTGAACTTTCACTTATGAAGTTGTTGCTAACATTTAATCATCATTTAAAATCATATTCTGAATGGTACCAATTTAACCACTTGAACCAAAAGCACAATCATCTCCATTTCTTGTTTTTAAAATATTAGGAATTCACTTTTCTCTATCTTTCCTTCTCTTCCTCTTTATTCCTTCTGCATTCTAATATTTTATCTACCTCCATCTTACCTTGTCAATGAAGGAGGCAAATTTGTTGTTGAGGGTCTTGATCTGTTCTCTCTCCTGTGTCCGAACCCTCTGGATATCAGGATCAACCTCCACACGAAGAGGAGCCAGTAGGTTCTTGTTAACAACAACATTATGGATCCGCCCTGGTGCTGGTAAGGGACCTGGGCCTGAAAGGGCATATCCGCCACCACCAAAGCCTCCGATGGGACCACCAAGGCCAACACCACTGCCAAGGGCAATGCCACCTCCCAAGCCTGCCCCACTGCCAAAGCCTGCACCACCTCCCAGACCTCCATAACCTGAGCTAAAACTGCTGAATCCTAGACCATTGCCCAAACTTCTTCCACCGAAACCTCCTGCAAAATAACCTCCACCTCCACCACCACCTGAAACTAGGCCCATGGATATCCGCTTGCTTCCACCAAGGTTGTAGAGGCTTCTGCTGCCAAAACCATCAGAGAAAGCTCCTGTTCCACCGACTGGAACAATGGAAGTTGAGCTGTGGCCCATTCTGAAGCCACTGCCTGAAACAGAGTAGCCCCTTCTTCCACCCATGGAGAAGGATCTGGAACTGAATTGCCGGCTCATTTTGACTCCTTGGGAATGGCAATGGTTATATGGAGCAGAAAGAGAAGAAGCTGGAGGAGATTGAGAGCCCCCTGTGAAGTGGGACTGGGTGACTTCTCCTTATATGTGTTTGAGGTGTTGGGCTTGGTTGCATGAGAATGCAAAGATTAAGGCAGAATGTTTCATCAAGGGCTTGGCTTGCCTTCAAGCAATGAGTTCTCCAGTAACGGCTCAACCCCAGCAGCAAACGCGCAACACACCTATTACATCGTTTTCATTTTGTTGAAATTGCTGGCTTTGCAATCCTTGCTTGTTTGCATCTCTTTCATGTTAACCACTATCATGTTTGCTTTCTTCAAAGGGGTTTAATCTCAGGTGCACAAGACAAGATAGTGCAAGGGGATGTATTCTGCTGGACCAATCAATAGTGTCAGGTAGAAAGAGATGTCTAAAATACAAGTCAAGATGAATGCTGCTCTACAGGAACTATCATTTCCACAACTTTCGAGTGAGATTTCCCCACCACCACGAGCCATCAAACATAAGAGATTCAAAGAGGTGGGGTGTGGGGGGTTATTGGCTTGTTTGCATATGCTCCATTAAATATATAAATGGTTCAACCAGATTAATTTTAAGGGTGGGGGAACCTACCAGATTTAGAACCATTTCATCAGTCATCCTTGATCTGGCAGTGACCTTTAGATATTTTCAGCCACAGTCAACATGGCCAATGAGCAGGACTGTTCAGAACAGTGCACTTTGTTGTTGTTGTGAGCCTTCAAGACATCCCAGACTTAGGATGACCCCAAAATGAAACACCCACAGGGTTTTCTTGTAAGATTTGTTCAGAGTTTGTATTTGCTCTCTTCTGAGACTATAGCCCTTATTACACAAGGCAATTACCATGCTGGAATTGTAGCCCAAACGCTTCAGGAGCGCGGAGGTGGGATCGCTGGTTGCACTTCTCAAACATCATTGAGGCATTTCACTGTTCTTCCATTGTCAAAGTGTTCACAGAGCATCCATTTTTTGCATAATGGAAGATCTATTATTACAGAAATGGCTGCTCTGCAAATGATTCATTGATGGGAGAAGAGCGGGACACTTTTCAGTGACTCTTCAGAAGCATGACTGGCAATCCCACCTCTGCGCTCCTGAAGCGTTTGGGCCACAATTCCAGCATGGTAAGTACCTCATGTGATAAGGTCCTATGACAGTATATCTTGTCCGAGGTCATCCAGTGGGATTCGATGGCTGAGCCAAACCCTGGTCTCCATACTCATAGTCCAGCACTCAAACCACTACTCCACACTCCAAAACAATTGGAGGGACCCAAATTGAGGAAATCTGCTGTGCACAGATTGATCTTCCATGATCCCACAAAGATTTGACCAGCATGCCAGCAAGAGACATTTGAATACTTACATGCTTCTCTTCATGGTATAGCATCACTAATACATTGGACCTGCTTCTTTACAGATGTAAAAGTTTGATGTACCACATTATAATGTGGAATACCTGCATTTAGGTAATCCCAAGGGAATTCCTAGTTTTAAATAGAAAGATCTGTTTAGTGTTTTGTGCCATGTTCCTTCAGTGGAATAATTTTAAAAATGCATTTTTTAAGAAATGGATCCAGTTTGTATTCAAGATATAAAGACTCCCTTCCTTTAAGAATATATTAATCAGAATATATTAATAAGGATTATCTGTTATTGGTACAATTTCTACAAAAATAATTTTGTGGAGGAATAAAATCCCTCTTCAAAGGGTATCAATAGAGGGGACCATCAATAAAATCAGGGATGGATTCAATGCCCCCAAAGTAGTGGTTCAACCAGAAGCCCTGTTCAGCCTGTGTCCAGAGTTGTATGCCCAGGTCACCTTAGACAGCTGATGCTAGGAAGCAACAGTAGCAACCTCTTGATTGCTTCCCCAGGATTCCTTGCTATTTTCATTTGCTGTAGGACAGAGTTATGTATGCCATGCAACTTGTCCTAGTTCCTCCAAACTACTCTGATCGCTCAAGTATATTGGAAGTCACTCTTCTGTCCCTGGTACTGAAGCAAGAAGTAAGACTGGGCTGTCAGTGCAGCCAAATACTGTGTTCAGAATGTGGAGGAGGACCGTTGTACCCTTGTTGGGCTGACTGCGTGCCACAATAATCATAGAATCATAGAATCATTGAGTTGGAAGAGACCACAAGGGCCATCTAGTCCAACCCCCTGCCATGCCGGACCTCCAAATCAAAGCATCCCTGACAGATGGCCATCCAGCCTCTGCTTAAAGACCTCCAAGGAAGGAGACTCCACTACGCTCCGAGGGAGTGTGTTCCACTGTCGAACAGCCCTTACTGTCAGGAAGTTCCTCCTAATGTTGAGGTGGAATCTCTTTTCCTGCAATTTATATCCATTGTTCCGCGTCCTAGTCTCTGCAGCAGCAGAAAACAAGCTTGCTCCCTCCTCAATATGACATCCCTTCAAATATTTAAACAGGGCTATCATATCACCTCTTAACCTTCTCTTCTCCAGGCTGAACATCCCCAGTTCCCTAAGGCGTTCTTCATAGGGCATGGTTTCCAGACCCTTCACCATCTTAGTTGCCCTCCTTTGGACCCGCTCCAGTTTCTCCACATCCTTTTTGAATTGTGGTGCCCAGAACTGGACACAGTATTCCAGGTGGGGCCTGACCAAAGCAGAATGTTGTTGTTGTTGATTGTGCCCCTGCCTCAAATAGTAAAAAGTCTTGACTGCAGTTGTGACACAGGTGACTTTTCACATGCACATCCTGTTGTGCCACCCATTGCACCTGCCGCCACAGGAAGTCACTTATTCTGATGTCAGAACAAGGCACCCAGCATCAGTCACATGGCTTGGCACTTCATTCTGATCTCAGAATGAGTGACTTGCCACTGGGACAGCTGCACAGTAGGATATGTTGTAAACAGTGTTACAATGAAGGGCTCCAGATCTCCAGTTATTTTAATCCATTATGGAGGGGGGTTGGGGGAAGACATACCCTGGACTCAGCACTGAACTGGCTGGACATTGTCAGAAAGTGGAGTTTGGACCATGCACTGCCTGGACTCCCTACCAAGAAGACTTGGGAGGATGTGTTATTTGACTCATGCAGACAGAGCCTTAGTCATGTGTTCTTTCTAAGCAGAAGACAGAACTATCATGGTGTGCGTACATATGAGTGTATAATATTTAAAAAGTGTTCCATGTCTTCAAATATCTTTTTCTCCCTGCTACTTCTTTTTTCCTGGAATGTCCTCCTTTCTCAGGAGAGATCCACTAGGAACTTTAAACAATGTGGATCTAGTCAGCTGTCATCCTATTTCAAAGTATCCCCCTTTTCAGGCAGGACATATCAGAGGGAACATGTTCTGGGAAAGCTGAGAAAGCACTCTCTTTGGCCGACCTTGTTAAGGATGCAGAGATGGTCAGAGAACTGTTTTTCACATATGCATAATTTTGTTTGGACTATTTTGTGGTGATTTTGCCCCTTTCAATTTTCTCTCTTGGGAGAGGTGCTTTTGTAAACCTCTAAATTCACCCAGCAGATATATTTCTTCTTCTACATAATGGTGTATAAGCAATGCTACCCATTTGTTGAGTATTGAAAACAGAAGTGATGGAGGCTACCTTAGTGGGAGCACCAAGATCTACACTGCAGAATGAATGCACCTTGACACTGTTTTAACTGCCGTGGCTCAATGTTATGGAATTCTGGACTTTGTAAATTTGTGAGCTATTCTGTCAGAGAACTCTGGTGTCACAACAAAGTCCAAATCTCAGGATTCCACAGGATAGAGCCATGGTGGTTGAAGTGGTGTCAAATGGCATTCATTCTACAGCGTGGCAGCAGCCCAGGACTCTAGATTCTAGATGTTGTCCCAAAGCTTTCAGATGAAGTATAACAGCTTTCTTGATTATGGAAGGAGTGAAGGCAAAAAAATTATCTATGTGAACAGTTTTTGAAACATGATGGAGAACTTTACTAGTAAAAGTGTGAATTCAGAACACAGTGTATTACAAGGGTGGTGAAACAATAATCCACCACATGCTGGACTCCATTTCCCATCAACTAGAGCCAGCATATCCCATGTTCAGGGACTGGGGAAATGGCACTACAACAATGTCTGAAAGGCCACAGGTTCCCTACAACTGGCTTAGTATAAGTTCCCCATGTGCATCTTACTAGACTCTATGAGCCCTCTACTGTGACTGGTAGGCTACAAGGAATGGGTGAGAGAGATGGAGACAGAAATTGGATGTGGGGAAGAGGAAGAAAAACGTTGTTTCATTCACATGGGGCTTTGTGTACTTTCCAATTATCGGGGAAGGGGAGTAGTGATAGCTAGGCTGATAATTCAAGGGCATCTCAAGTTCAAATATACATGAATTAGCATAAACATCCATAATTTGCCCACCCTGGTTGTGCCCACTCTGAGGTCATGCACTGCCCTTGAAGGAGAGGTGTGGAAGACATGTGCCCACTTGTAACATTTGCAGCTGCAGAATTTAAATCCTAGCTCAGGAACACATCTTGCCAAAAGAATCTGGCTGAAGCAGGGGTGGGCACCTTATGCCCCTCCAAATGTTGTTGGTCTGCAACTTCCATCAGGCCTAACCAGCAAAGCCAGTAGTGAGAGATGGTGGAAGTTTCAATTTGCCACCATCTGGAGGCCCACATGTTTCCCATGCCCCGGAATCAGTCTCAGGCATGACATGACATGTCTCATATGTTTTCTTTCTGTTTGTTTACATTGCTAATATTCAGCATCCTGAACATGCAGTGTGATAAAATAGCAAATGTAACTAATGGAAGGGCAAACTTCAGGCTTGCATTATGCCATTTGTATTTTGCTAGAATCTTAAAACCCAACTGTATGGTACAAGAGATATACCTTTTGAATTTCAAGTTGGCACTTCTAAACAATTGCTGGGCTTTAGTGAAACAGTCACTTATTTCATGCTCAAATACAAGAAGAAAGAATTTCAAAAGTTTTCACACTTTGGTTGATATTATTAAAAAAAATGTGAATTGTTCAATGATTTTTCACATTTAGGGACATTGTAGGAGGATATTAATTTATGCAAAATAAAACAAAACAAAAACAAACCCCAAAACTGCCAAACCTTGTTTTCCATACCCTCCAACATTTCACAGATGAAAGCTGGGATGCCAGTGGCCAAGCAACAAAAATGTGTGGTTAAGGTGGCAAAGGTTATTTATGAGGAAGAATGGACAAGCTAGGAAAGGCTGCAGCTTTATGCTTTAACTTGAATTTACTGGGAATACCAGGTCTCTGCCCCCTTCTCTCTTTTCCCTAATGCCTATTTAACTGAGTGCAAACAGTTTGTACATTTTGTACTCATTTTGCAGCAACTGAAATAAGCTGAAGACAAAGGGGGAAAGTGGAAGAAGGAGAGAGAAATCAGGACATTTAAAAATTGGCCGAAAAAGTGAAATGAGAGAGGTTTGATCAGGACTGTCCCTGCCAGATTGGGACAATTGGAGGCTATGGTTCTCTGTAGAAAGTATTGTCCTTTGTGCAAAAGATACTGTTTCTTAATACAAAACACTGTGGGGTTTTTGTGCACAAACACACACACTCACACAGATTCCAATACAATAAAGATATGGGTTGAAAAAATACTACAGCTTCCAGTTATCCCATCAAGTTTCTGAATTTCTGCCATACTAGAAGTATTGACTTCTTCTGTCATAAGCTGAGCGGCAGCAGGGAGGGGATAATAAAACATTTACATAAATTGCCTCTTTCCAGACACAAATGGAAGGTGGAAAGGGGGAGATTCTGGCATCATCCCAACTTTTTAATGAGTGAAGGGGTGTGGTGGCAAGATCAGAGGACATCCCCATCCCATCCCCACCTCCCTTCGTCACACTGGCATGGGCTTATCCAGAGACAGAAAAAGACACAGCCTAATTATATTTTATAGAGTCCCTGGGCAAGAAAAGATCCCTTTTTCATTACTCTGTATTCTGAAGCCACCTCCTATGCAGAGCAGCAGTGCTGGCTACAATCTGTGATTCCATTATAGGTAAGTAACACCGAGTATGATGCATCTAAAAGTCACTGGTGCAAAGCAAGACAGCAAGGTCTTGCTCCCTCTTTTTCCCTTGTGAACATGAGCACTCTTCATTCATCCTGGGCCAGTGGAGTGGCTAGCCCAAGTGTTCATTAATAATAATGCAGGACTGAACATGATATGAAGAATAAAGGGTTTCCCCGATAACATCATACCTTAAAACCCAGAAACTCCTTTGTGATCTTGTCTGCACATGTCTGCCTCCAAGACAGATACTGGCTCTCTGATAGCTGCCAAGGTCAAAAGCCAATGCACTTGTTTGCAAAGGACCCAGAGAAGGGGGACCAGGGAGAGAGAGGGACAGGCCAGCTCCATCAGGAATTGCCTGAAAGAAGAAGAGCCCTCCCTCATCCACCATCATCCAGAGGAAGAGAAAGATAGGCAAGCCAACTCCATCAGGCCTTGCCTGATAGAAGAAGAGCCCTTGCTTCAGTCCTCTGCTTTGGTCCAGGCTTCAGAGGGAGAGATGAAGTGCTGGACCTGATCCCCTTCCCCTCCACCATTCCCTTCTCCTTTTGTGTCATGTCTTTTTAGATTGTAAGCCTGAGGGCAGGGAACTGTCTAATTAAAAAGATTGTATGTACAGTGCTGTGTAAAATTACAGCACTATATAAATAATAATAATAATAACAACAACAACAACCATTTTGCAATGTGTATAGCAAAGTGCATGACATTCATGCTGAGATCTAGGGGCTCAAATTCCTACTTAGGATGCAAGACTAACAGTGTTAATGTCTTGGACACACCTTGCCTGGGGTAAAAGTGAGACTACACCTTTAATGGTTCACAGCTCAGTGCAAAGAGTATGTACTTTGCCTATAGACGGCCCCAGTCTCAAACTCAGACATCCCAGGTGAATAGAGTCAGGTTCTGGCTTTAGGGATATAATTGTTCAAGAAGTATAATATTCTTCTTGAAGGAAACAGTGACTAATGCTTGCCATTTTCTTCGTGCTGCAAGAAAATTTTCAAAAATTGAAGTTTTGCATTTCAAGGCTTATTCTGCACAAAATTCACATTTATTTTTTATTTTATTTTATTTTTGGTACAGAAAACAGACTCTTCTGACCAGAAATAAACAAAAAAAATGCTGTTTTGTTCTAAAACAATCACCTGGAATTTTTGCCTAGAATAAGTCTCAGAGATTCTTATCTTTCCAAGATTATTGTCACTGGGGTTTCTTAACACTTGCTAAACTCATTTTTTAAATTCAGTTTTCAAAGATTTTTGAATGCTCTCCCTGTTTCTACTTCCTCTTCTCTGGTCTTTAGGGCAGGAAAGTTGCCTTGAAAAGTGTGTGTGTGTGTGTGTGTGTGTACACCTCATTTGTTAGAGCTATATTTTTAAAAAAATTAAATGGCATACTCCATGCAACATTGGCAGATTCTTAATGTATTGTCATTACCAGGGGTGCTCCCCCTTTAAATATGACTCTTATAAAATCACCAGGGGCTGCCCCAAGTAACCTCACAAAGCATTGTCTCTAGACTTCAGATTTTGCATTGAATTTTCAGGGACTGCCATAACCTTGAGCTGGGAAGCCAAACATCAGAGAATGGAAAAGGTCTTCCCCCTCTCTGCCCAAGATCGTGGGGATCAGGGACCAGTCTGAGGAGTGAATGTTGGACAAAGAGCCTAAGACTGTTGCTTCCCATGCTTCTTCTGGCCTCCTTCTATCAAAAAAGAGGGCTTCTTCTAATCCCCTAACAGGGAAATATAAGACACAATTTTCTGAGAAAGTGTTTAAGCCAGGGGATCTGAAGGTGGAGCCAGACATTATATTCTGAGAATAATATAAGGAACAAGAAAGTCTTGGTTTAAGTCTGAAATGCCTTGCAAACTGCAGGTACAGTGCATGCAGAGTAGCTGAGAACACAGGTTGAAGTCCTCGATGCAATTTTGTTCCTAGGAAATCAGATCAGATTAGCTACTGTAGTGTCAAAACAAGAGCTAATTGCATTCATAATACAAAGGCAGAACAATAAACATTGGCTGACAATTGTCCTGGTAGTAACAATCAATCACATTAGCATTGAAGAACTTCTGGCACAGCTTTTCATCTGACAAGGCAAATAATGGAAGCAATCTCCTTGGCTTCCTTTTGCCTACTCTGCCTTTCTTTTTGCCTGATTGTTGATGTTCTTGAGAGACAGCCAGTAGATGGACCATATGGCTGGACTTTGTATTAGGACAATGGTCCTCAAATGTTGGGGCAGGACACCCAGGGGGGCATGAGAGTTGATCAAGGAGCAGGCACAAGAAGGTCACGCTCGCTACCCCTTCTTCACCTCTGCCTCACAAATTTTTTCTGACCTGGAGGAGAAGAAAGGAGGGTGTGTGGAGCAGCCAGTTCTGCCAAGAGGAGGAGATTGGGGAAGCTCACTGGATCATGGCCATCCTAAGCCACTGCTTCTTCTTCCCCCATCCATCCCATCACTTCCCTGAGAATGAATATTTCTATGTTATTCTGGGGTGAAAGAGTAAATGAGTACCTGTATGAATGAAAGAAAGACTGAATCTGTCAGATCTACACCACAGAAGTAACACAGTTTGACATCACTTTAACTGCCATGGCTCAATGCTATGGAATTTTGGGATTTGTAGGTTTGTGAGAAATTTAGCCTCTGTCAGAGAGCTCTGATGCCAGAACAAACTACAGATCCAAGGATTCCATAGGGTGACAATAAATGTGGTGTCAAATACCTTATTTCCACAGTGCACATTCAGCCTGGATGTGTGAGCACTGGTACATGTACATGTGGCTGAGTGTGAGACAGTAAATGTAATATTCACACATATGTTAAGAATGAAATTTATTCAAATAAAACTGTTCTAATGTTAACAATGTTATTCCCTTATACAATGTTAAAAAAAATACACATGACTGAGTGAATGGAAATATGCACACTAAGCAAACACTAAGCAAAAAATATATATTTTGATCCACTTTCTACATTGAGGGGGCTTGACATCCACATGCAATGGGTGAAAAGTTAGAGAACCACCGTGTTAGGATAATCACTTTCCAGCCAGGCTTTGTAGGCATGACATTAACAGCAGTTATTTATAGGCAGCAATTAGCAAGCAATTTTCACAGCCAGGGATTCCCTCATCTTTGCAGGGAGACATCTAGAGCCTCATTCTTCTCAATGAACGGGATGGTCCTCAAAGGCAGTGGGGCTGCACATCACATTTTAAAGAGGAGGGTGTATATAAGGTTGTTCAATCCAGAGTCTAAAATTATCTAGCTGAAGCACAACATGAAGAATATGACAACATGGCTAATATCCTGTTGATGGCATGGGATGGCAAAGTTTCCATAGGCTGGTGGCTATACTTCTTCTCTCATTGTGAAATAGACATACTGTATATACTCTTGTACAAGTCAACCTCATATATAAGCTGAGGGAAAGTTTTAGGGACAAAATCATGGATTTTGATAAGATCTGTGGATAGGTCGAGGGTAAAACCTAGGGGCATGTAACAAAGGATGTAAAGAGGAAAACACCACTTCCTTCCCTGAACCTCTCCTGAGCACCACTTCCCACGTGCTAGAGGAGAAGGTTTTAATATTGGATTGGGAAGGGAGGGAAGTGGTGTTAAATAGGGTGTTTGGTGGGGAGCAAACATTTTAACATTGGATTGGGAAGGGAGGGAAGTGGAGATAAATAGGGTGTTTGGTGGGGAGAGAGATCCAGAGGAGGAGGAGGGTGGGGAGATAAAGTTTTAACACTGAATTGAGAAGGGAATCACCTCTTTCTCATACACATACGCACACACACACCTGCCTCAGCAGCTGTTTCAGAAATCACTGCCAAAGCACACGAGGTGGTGCTTCATTCAAAAACGTTCTAAGCAGTATTATTGTATTGACTCATATATAAGTTGCCCCATGATTTTAGGGTCAATTTTTGGGCATAATTTTTTTGACTTATAGTCAAGTATATACATTATTCATTTCATGGTGCACAAATGGGTTTTGTCAAGTGTAATTGGTGAACAAGCATTTGAACTTTTTAAATTGATCATGATTTGAGAAGTGGCAAATTGAGGAATAAATAATTATGGACTAAGGACCCTGATCTGTAACTTCTCCAAGGGTCTCCTTACAGTCCCCATTTGCTGTTGCAGAGTGGGAGTGTGCATCAGTGTACTTTCAGATACATGATGGGTTACTTAATGTCCCCATCCACTACATGGGTGGCATAGCACCATCACTGTGTAACTCCAGCAGTGAGTTATGCTGTGCTGCCCCATTGTAGGATCTCAGCCATAAACAGCTAATTTCCACAGATCAATTTCCATCAAAGATGATTACAGAGTCTAATTAAAAAGCTGGGCTATTTGCTATGCAGAGTGGTGAAGGGAGTGGTTGGCAATTGATGGTGAATGCTATGCTGGAGGATAATGAAACTCTGTTGTTCTAGGTGAGATTATTAAATCCATGGAAGAGATATTGAGAAAGAAATGGAAACTGGGTGTGCCTCATGGTCGGGTCCTGTGTCTCACTTTTTGTTATATGGTCTGTTCGTGCTGCTGAGTAGCTTTTTCCAATGCAGTGGATGGTGGCGCCGACATCAGTGGGGTAGTGAATCATCTGGTTTTTCATCTAAATAGCTGGTTTCAAAATATTGGTCCTCCAGATGTTTTGGACTCCAATTACCAGAATTCCCAGCTGTTGGCTACTGGGAGTTGAAGTCCAAAACACTTGGAGGACCAGAGTTTGGGAATTGCTGATCTAAATGTTAAAGGAACTCTCCAAGGTGCTATTTGGAGATGGGCTTCAACACCCTCATACAAAAGACAGCAGTCATCTTTGGCTATTCAGCTTAGAAGACCCTTCAGAAACAAGAACACCACCTTCTCTACAACTGGACTTCTACAATGTGCTACTATACATTGAGCCACCTTTGTACCAACTCCAGAAACTCCAACTGGTTCAGAATATGGTAGCCAGATTATAGGTACATCCAGGAGTGATCACATTACACTGATTTTAAAAGCACCCCACTGGCTGCCAATTAGTTTCTGGGCCTACATGGTTTAGGTCCTGGTTACCCAAAGTATCACATTCTCCTATACAACCAGCCCTGTGCACTCAGGTCATCTGAGTAATCTTTGCTCCAACTGACCAGGACTAGACTGGCAATAGTTTCCCAGAGGGCCTTTTTGTCTGCTGCCCCCAGACTGTGGAATGATGTGCCAGAAAAAATATGACAGCTGAAAGTGCTGACTGCATTTTAAAAAGCATGAAAAAATATCTCTTCCAACAGGCATACCAAGAAATTTTAAATCATGTTGTTGTTGTTTTTTGTTGTTTTTTAATTGTATGTGAGCTCTTATGAGTGTACTATAATGGTTTTATAGTATTGTATTTTAACTGTTGGTTTATGTGTTTTTAGTTATGTGTTGTATTTTAACATGCTTTACCCTGCCTCAAGCTTTGAGGAGAGGCAGGAAAGATGTTGTTGTTGTTGTTGTTGTTCCTGTGAGAAGAAAGCACCATTGTGTAGGATCAGCTTCAGAAAACTGATGAGACATTTCAGTCATTTCATTGGGATGTATTTACAACAACAATGTTGTGGCAGCTGCCTTGGGCCCCAATATGGGGGGGGGGGGGAGTAGGATATTACATAAACAAGCAACTAAGCAAAAAATGAATCAATTTTCTTCCCTACATTTACGCTATGGTAGATTATTCCTAGGTATCAGGGTGGGCTTTCTGATCATTCTTCCCTGTCTCCTGTCACTGGCCTGAGAAATGCCTGCTTTCAGTTCTTAGCTGTCACTCTCTTTTGGTGAATCTGAATATTTGCTAGTATATTATAAGGGTCCACTTAGTCCCAAGATGGGGAAAATGTGGCCCACCTGCTGCATGCAGTTCCCATTTCTCACTTTTGTGTTCCCAAACTGGACTAGGACTCTGAAGAAGTTTGCCAAGAAAACTATTTGTCGTCCTTCAAGTCATTTTTGATTTGTAGTGATGAACCAATAAAGGGATTTTCTTGGCAAGTTTCTTTGGAGGGTGTTTGCCATTACCAGGCTGAGAAAGTGTGACTTTCCAAAGATTACCCAGCAAGGAAATGGCCAAGCAGGGAATCAAACGCTGGTCTCCAGAATCATATTTCAGTGTTGTAACCATTATGGCACACTGGCTCTCAAGAGTTACAAAAAATAATAACATCTAATTAAAAATAATAATTGTAAGCCACTCTGATAGCCTGTAGGGTTAAAGAGTGGGGGATAAATACCATAAATATAAATAAATAAACTTGGAATTATAGAATCATAGAGTTGGAAGAGACCACAGGGGCAATCGAGTCCAACCCCTGTCATGCAGGAACTCTCAATCAAATCATCCCTGACAGATGGCCATCCAGCATCTGTTTACATACATTCAAAGAAGGAGACTCCACCACCCTCCGAGGGAGTGTGTTTTGCTGTCCCTAGTTATATTACAGATTGAGTGGACAAACAGCAGACCAACTACTCACAACTGTCTCCCCTATATTTAACTATTTACATTTCAGTGATGATTTCCAAATTTGCATCGATACATAGGCATTAGCACTTTGCAGTTTTAGGCAGATTGCTGTTTTCATTTGCTTTCTTTTTTGGCAATGTGTAAGTGGTGACCGTGCCTAGTTTTTTCACAGCCTTACAATGTATC
Source organism: Urosaurus nigricauda (assembly GCA_034509955.1). Lineage (NCBI taxonomy): Eukaryota > Metazoa > Chordata > Lepidosauria > Squamata > Phrynosomatidae > Urosaurus > Urosaurus nigricauda. The sequence goes on from JAOEGL010000002.1 coordinate 164,648,979, forward strand.
AGTTCATCTGCTACATCCAATCCTTGGTCTAACATATACACCATGCAAGGATAGTGGTAGAGCTCTGGCAAAGGGAAAACAGCAAAGTGATAGGGAGTTTATCCTTTGTGCCATAGTGTAGGATTTAATCTTGATCTGTAGGGGCCTCTGATCCAGAGAACAGCCATGCCATGCCATCTGATGTCCACCATACATGTTAGGTCTGCATGGTATGTTATATTAACATTGCGTTGGAGGAAACCACAAAAGCCATCCAGTCTAAGCCCATGCTATGGAGGAATATACCATCAAATCACCCTGGAACAGATGGCCATGCAACCTCTGTTTAAAAACTTCCAAAGAAGGAGGCCACCACTCTCTCAGGCAGCATGTTCCACTGCCAAACAGTTCTTACTGTCAGGAAGTTCTTCCTAAAGTTGCAGTGAAATTTATTTTCCTGTAATTTGAATCAATTGCTCTGTTTCCTAGAGCTTGCTCCATCCTCAATACGACATCCCTTCAAATATTTAAACAGAGCTACCATGTCACCTCTTAACTTTCTCTTTCCCTGGCTAACCATACCCAACTTCCTAAACCACTCCTCATAGGACGTGATTTTCACCATTTTGATCACCCTCCTCTGGGCTCACTCCATCTAGTCAATATCTCTATTGAATTGTAGTGCCCAGAACTGGAGACAGTATTCTTGGTGAGGTCTGACCAAAGCAGAGTACTATGGGGCTTTCTAGATTGGCAGGAAAGTGTGACATGAAGTTGCCTTTTCCTTAATGCTTAGCAGCTGCACCACAGCCTTTAGATGGAGCTGCGCTGTTCCGCAGTTTTTCAAAAAGAAGCTGGGAAAACTAGCACCTTTTTAAAGGCACTTCTTCTCCCCTAAAACGCAAAAAAAGCATTTTCATGGCACACTTTCCCTTTTTCTCATCTAAAGGCTAGACTTTCATGCAGCCATGAACACACTTCTTTTTGCCAATCTAGATCAGGCCAATGGCACCATTACTTCCCTTGATTTAGACTCTATACTCCTATTGATGCAACCTAAGCCTATATCCCAGTTTTCAGTTGCTGGGATGCAAGTCACTGCATGTATGGTGGCTATTATCATGAAGCAAAGTAAAGTTATGAATTCAGATAGCTGAATCTATTGGAGGATATCATTTTTCTAGCTCCAAGCACCACTACCTCTGTGTCATTTAGGTTATCGTTTCTACTTTAATTAATGAAATAAATTTATTCTGAGCTTGAATATCTCTCTTTTTTGAACAACACCAGTCTCCCAGGTTTTTGTCCATGGTGGCTATGGATTCAGGAAGAGGTAATTCAAAACTGTAGCTTTCCAAATGTAATTATGCTAGATCAGTCCTATAGCATATGCCAATATGATTAATGTTGCCCCTGTCCATTCATGACAGACTTAGAACTTGAGAGTGGGTCTTGAGTACTTTGACTTCAACAAGTATTCAGTCCTACACCTATCAGATTAATATGCAAGTTGGAACTTTTAGTTTAGTAGTTTCCTTAAAGTACCGATGCAGTGTTTGCATCAAATATATTTTAAATACAGGTTGAAAAAAACTATTAGAAAGGCATGGTTTGAGAGAAAATAGAGATTGAAATATGTATTTATGTAGATTTTAAAAAAACAATGAAATCATAGAATCATGCAGAAATGAGGTAGAAAAGATTTGTGAGTAAACACTTGTGATGGTGACATAATGGACTAGACATGTACATCATTGTTTGAGACCTGGGGCTATACCAGTTTATCTTGGAAGCTAGAAAACAAGGATCCCCAACTTGTGGCCCTCCAGATGTTGTTAGACCATACCTACCCTCAGCAATAGCCAGCATAGCCAGCATAGCCACTGGTGAAAGTTCTTGGAAGGTGCAGTCAAGCAATAAATGAACGTCCTGAAAAAAACATAGAATTAATCAGCTACAAATGACCACAAGGACCATCTAATCCAACCTGCTGCCATGCAGGAATATACAACAAAAGCAGGGCTTTTGTTGGCCATCCAACTTGTGTTTAAAGACCTCTAAAGAATAGCCCACCACCTTCCACTGCTGAACAGCTCTTATCATTAAGAAGTTTTTTTCTTCTTCTTATATTAACTGGCGTTTTAGCTTCCCCTACTAAATTGGTTTTTGTCCATCCCTCCTGTAAAAGGATGAGCTTTTTGATGAAGTGTCAGTCTGCTATAATCTCTTGCCTCACAATCTCCTGTGTCATGTCCTGCCTTACTGGGCAACCACTTCAGCTTCTTGTTCTCAGCAGCAGAGGATAACAGAGCAGACCACAAGAACATTTCAACATTTGTTCTAGGGAAGGTCTCACTCCAGCGGTTTGGCACGAGAAGAGGGTAAGTGTGTCCTGGGGCCACTTGCATTGCGTATCATTGATGTGTACCATGCTTAGGCTGTGGGCATTGCAAAGCTTATAATTAATATATCTAGTGTTTACTTCAAAGGCAGTATGTCCAAATCTTCCTATGGGTGTGTGTGCTTGCTGGAGAAAATTTCATGCCACAATCCTCTTTCTCCCAGGAGGTTCACACAGAAAATTTGGCATGCATGTAGGTCAGGGCAAAAGAAACAAATGTGCTTTGCATTATGTATGCTACATCTAATCCTTGGAGATATGGAGTCATTTCAAGACAATGGAGGAATGTAAACTTGGTGAAAATTGTTTTGAACTGAGCTGGTCCACTTCTTTCAGTTAACTGTTCAGAATATGAATGAAGTTGTGATTTGCCATTTTCTGCACGTCCTAGATTATCTGATCAATGTCTCCACTCAAAATAAAGTTACCAAAAATGTGAATTTCTTGTACATATGGCCACTTTCACAATGATAGTGTTGGGCAACCTGACATATAAGAGATGTCCAAATTCCTAATCATAGTTGGCCTTAAGGCAATGGTTGAAATCCTGCTCATGTTACATATGTGTATGTCTTGTACTGCATGTAGTGCAAGGTGATATTCACATTTTGCACCACCCAAAACCTCCCCTTAAGGCAGACCTGTGTGGGGGGGGGGGGTGCTCTGAATATTTATATATTCAGATGCTCTGAATATGGCAAGGAAAGGGTGGCAGCAAAGTGACTAGACAGTAGGACTGAAGTCCATCCCATCGTCAGTTCTCTAGACAGAGGAAGAGAAACCATTTACCTGCCTCCAAGAAGAGAACTGTAGCTGGAATGGACTCAGTCCTGCTGCTCAGTCACTTTCCTACCTCTGGGACTTGGCAGGAGGAGATCATAGAGCTGCACTTGTATGCCATTATGTTCTCCATGCCATAGGCATGATCTCAGCCAATATAGTTTAACTGCTGAGTGTTTGACTGCCTGAGACAATGGACAAAATGGCACCCCTCCCCATTCCTTGCACAAAGGCAGATAGCTGGACTGCCAGTGGACTCTTACTTCAACCCAGGCAATAGGACAATATTCTCCAGCACTCCTGATGGTAGCTGAATATCTTAGGAGGCAGACAGCACATTGCATGGCACATCCAGCCCTATAGTCGTGTATATGGCTGACAGATGTTTTGAAAGGACAAATTCTGAAGTACATCTTTCTGGCTCATATTTGTTTGCAAGCCTTCAGATTTGCATTTTATCATTTCAATGTACCTTCTCCCCCATCCCATTTTCCTAAATATTCCCAGTCATCAGATTCAGATATCTCGCTGCATTTGAGATTTGTGTAGAATTTTGTTTTAGCTGTAATAAATGACCCACAGCTAGGCCTTTTCTAAAAAAAAAAAAAAAAAAGCCAACTTGTATGAGATAAATATCACAATGCAGCTAATTGGCCATAAAACCATGTGAAAATGTGGCGATGGGAAAAGCAACAAGCAGTGAGCAAATTCAGATTAATGCCATTTTGTTTACAAGTGCTTATGGGAGCCAATGAAGTAAACATAGGACCTTATCAGACGTCAGAAATTGGAAGTATAATCTAATGGCAATCCGAATGCAATCATGGGATTTCAAGTTATTGTGAATTAAAGTATCTCACGCAATTTCGGGCAAAAGGGAAGTCATTCTGAACGCAATCATGGGTTTTACGTTATTGCGAATTAAAGCATCTCACACAATTTAGGGGAAATGGGGAGGGGGATCATTTTTGGGTAATGGGAAGTCATTCTGAACACATTCCAAAGGCAATAGGAATTCATTGCTAGTTTAGAGAATTCATGTGAATTCGAATTGGCTCCATTTCCAATAAAGAGACATTCTTCCCATCTGATAAGGTCCATAGTGAATTATGACTTTTGTAACATTTTCATCATCCACTGTAATTCTGTCCTAACCTGATAAAAAAAAAATTACAGTTCAGCGAACATACATTATAAAGACAAACATGCACTCAGAAGTTGTAAGACCCTAACCCTAAATAAACTACACACTACATAGGATACAAGTTTATAGGCCTACAACCAATTGTTAGTCCCAATTCAAGTAGACCATGAATCTGTAGAACAGACTCTCTTGGTAAGTTAATGTTTATGTGTTATTGACCTCTTCTGATTTAGAGGAAAAATTAACAGAAAAAAACATGTTTGTTTTTTTACTGTCAACAAACCCTGAATAGAGGAAAGAGAAAAATGATGAGAAACTTGGCAATTTGTGACTTATTCTGCACAAAATTTGTATTTTGCGCATTGGAAACAGCATTTTCTATTTTAAAAGTATAATTTTTCAGTATAGAAAATATGGCTTCCTGTGCAGAAAATACTGTAATCATGGATTATTCTGAACAAAATTTGACCATGATTGATTTGCATAGAAAGCAGCATTTTCTATGCAGGAAATGGCTCCTCCATTTTCTGTGCATTCTCTCTCTCTCTCTCTCTCTCTCTCTCTTCTCTCTCAGAGAGAGAGAGAGAAAGAGAGAATGCACAGAAAATGCTGTTCCATACAAGAAAAAGCTATTTTATGATATAAACAACTTGTGAATTTTTCCAAAGAAATTTCCACGTCTTCTCATGATGTGGCCAAAGTACGACAGTCTCAATTTAATCATCTTAGCTTCCAGGAAGAATTAGGCGTGATCTGTTCAAGGACCCATTATCCATATATCTTAGATTATTGATGTTCCTTCATCCTGTTTTTACTTCCCCCTTCTTCTAAGGAGCTTATTGGAAAAAAGCCAAATGCACCCCATGCACAAAGGTGAGTGCAGCCTGGCTGCATCCTGGATCCCAGGCATGCTTTGGAGGCTGCTTTTCAAAGCTGGGAGCTTTCTGACTTGGAAAAGCAGCCTCCAAAGTGTGCCTAGGACGCAAGATGCAGCTGGGCTCCACTCACCTGGTGGAATCAGCAGTGAATTACATGCGATAATTCCCACCTCCATCCCGCAACCCAGCTGCATCCTGTTGGGGTGCAGTCAGGTTTTTTTGTCCATGCAATAATCTTCCGTGTCTAAACCTGCTTTTCATATGATATTTTCTGCATACAAGTTCAACAAGTGGGGTGATAATATGCAGCCGTGCCTAACTGCTTTGCCAATTGCCATTCTGTTTCTCCATATTCCCTGTTAACAGTAACCTCTTGTCCTAAGTACAGATTTCTCATCCAGACTATCAGATGTATTGGCACTCCCATGTCTTTCAGAGCATTCCATAGCTTTTCATGATCTATGCAGTCAAAAGCTTTGCTATAATCTATAAAGCATGTCTGAGATAGCCGGCATTATATAGCTGTTGTTGAAACTTGGTGGTTTAAGACAGGAACCCTAAGGTAAATGTATTATACCAACTGGCTCTGAGTATGCTGCAATCATTGCCCTATGTTGTAATGATGGTGGTGTTACTCCACTACCCGCCCACCCCTGGATCTCTTTACCCAGATGCAAAGCCTGCCTTGTGGGTTTGATCAGAACAATGAACCCAGCCTTGCTTCCACCATGTACCGTCATCTAACAGCACCCTCACCTGGTGAGTCCAACAGTTTGCATTATGGACACAATTAGATCCTTTAATCCCATGAGTAGAACTCAACCTCCAACAGGAAAATAAAGGCAGATCCTTCCTTCCTTCCTTCCTTCCTTCCTTCCTTTTAAGATTTTCCAGGTTGCAACAGGGGTCGTTCCTCTTTCATTTAATGCTTAAAGTGAGCATGAGATACAAGAACCAAAGATAATGAAGATGGGTGTGCTTCTACATATGCATAAAGTATTTTTATTATTATTATTTTATTTTTTGCCACTGGATGGCCTGAATCTGGCCAGTAGCCTTATGCATGCGTAAGTTCCCCCTATGGAAAGAGCTAGATCCCTTTGTCCAATACAGAACATCAGCATTTAGTTGCAAACTTTGCCCATGTAGAGACATGCATCAGGTGTTGTGTTTTGTTATGCAGCTTCATTTGTGTGGTTGCTTGTACTTTAAGTTGTGCAACACTGCCATTCAACTTAAAGCTTCTGTAGCCCAACTGATATGTGATTTTGCATGCAAAGATCCATGCTAAATGACCCCAGTGTAGGATTCAAGCCAAAAAACAGCAACTCATTCATTGCTGAGATATATCGGGTACAACTGCACTGCAGAATTTCAGTTTCATCCTTTCATCAGTTCTATCCTTTCTTTTTTAACTAGTTTAATCACCATGGCTCAATCATCTAGAATCCTGGGATTTGTAGTTTGATGAAGTCCTTAGAATTCTCTGCTCGATGCAGCTTTATTCCATTCCCCAGAACTATAAATTCCAGACTTCATTAGGATGAAGCCATGAAAATGTATATGGTCTCATTTGGTATCACCGCATGAGTGCAGACACACCTTACATAGTTGGCTGCAAGCTGATATCATTAATTTAGTGGGCTCATAGCCCAGAAATTCTAGCTCTTCCTTAAACCCTCAAGGGAGTGGGAAGTAGACAGCTATTGGTTCTCTTGCCTACCAGCTTCCTTTATCAACTGTGAGTTGTTTCAGCAGACTGGGGAAGAGCCTAGGTAAAGTCACAGCTGGAGGAACGAGCTGGTAATACACTGGGATGGGCTAATCTGGAAGGATTTTCCCTCTCCTGCACTTGAGTTTTGCAAATTTTGGTAAATTCAGATTTTTTTAAATAAAATAAACTAAAACTTCTTACACTCCCTTGAGGTGAAGCAGCTGAACTCTCTCCCATCAAATAAGGACATATGGCTATCCTATAGCCTAAGGATCTATGGTATTGATACCAATTCCCTGAAGACTGAAACTATTTGTCACTAAACTTGATGCAGGCACTTTTGAGTATATCCCTGATTGCTAATCCATAATATCAGAAGTAATAGGCAGGAAGGGGGAGCAAGGATTTCATTTCAGATGTGACACTGCTGTATTCTGATCCAGAATAAAGCCGTGGGTTTTATGTTGTTGTTGTTGTTGTTGTTGTTACTGTGTGCCTTCAGGTTGTTTCTTACTTATGGCAAACCTTTCATGGGGTTTTCTTGGCAAAATTTGTTCAGAGCACGTTTGTCATAGCCTTTCTGAGAGCATGTTGCCCAAGGTGACTTGCCCATGGTCACCAAGTGGGTTTCATGACTAAGCTGAGAATTGACCTCTGGTCTCCAGATTTGTAGTCGAACACTTAAACAATTATGCCATGAATTTTATTTTACACATCCTACGAAAGAATAGTAAAAGAAAGAGTGTCTTTGTACATATGCAGAGTTCTCTCTCACTAAATAGCCTAAGCTTTAAGCTTAAAGTTGGGGTTCGGGGCAATGATTTATGGGTGCATAACTTTGTTCCAAGTTTTATTGAAGTTAGTGATGCAGTTCCTATTTTGGATAATGCCTAAGCAGTATAATGTTTATTTAAACATTATTTAGCCATCACTAAAACATATTTAGCAATCACAACTTGGTAGAGGTTAACTAGTAAAAACGGATTTACTTATTATTTATTTACTTTTTTTTAACAAACCCATCCTGTGCTGCAAGTTTCTTCACTTAATATGAATGCAAATTTTAAAAAACATGGAAACATCTACCTGTATACGTGTAAGAAAACAATATTATTTAAGGTGTGTGACAGCAAGCAATATTTCCTAAATATGCGCATAGATAATATCCATCCTAAATCAAATGATCTCCATTAAATATTGATACATTTCTACCTCAACAGGTCATATGTCATGCAAATGTATGTAGCACCACCTGTATGGCTAAACACAGGAATAAATAAATACAGTCAAAGGAAACAAAATGGACATCACCACGTAGATCAATCATCTTCTTGCTTGCCTAATCTCATCCTGGGTGATTTCATGTGTATATAAACAGTCTTTTGCTTAGCTATTTATTGATCTACCATGTTGACATGGAATGTTAATGAGTATATTCCACATGGTAAGGTAGAAAGTAGCATAAGTATAGGTCTTCACAATGCTGACAAAGAGTACCCATTTGCTGAGATTCTATGTGTCTGCATAGTTTACACAGTTGTTATGTGGCCCATGCTGTTGTTGCTTACTAGTGGCAAAGCAAAGAAGGGGGTAGGCAGCTCAGACCCTAGCAAAAAGTAGTTTCAGGTTCAGTTGGGTAGGGGAAAGAAATGATGGTGTGCTTTTGAATGGAGTATAGCCACCTTTCTCTTCCCCCAGAAGCTCAGAGTAGCTTTTGCATCACCTTCTCCTTCCTTCCACTCCTCCATGGCAAACTCCTCCAGAGTTTGACACCTTTTAGGTGTTGAATATTTTGGATGACATGCAAGGGTAAGAAAGTACCCTCTGGGGTCATGTCTACACAGAGAGCTATTATTATTATTATTATTATTATTATTATTATCCTTTATTTATATAGCACTGTAAATTTACACAGTGCTGTACATAGAATGTTATAATTAGACGGTCCCCCCAAATGAACTGGTCCCCCCTCACCCTTGCTGTGATCTATCTTCACGATGCAAGATCAAAGCCCCAATTCAATTGTGGACTGTTCACAATTCTACATCAAATTAAGGCCAACCTTGCTTTAAACTGCATCAGAAAAACTTATCTTTTGCTCAGAGTTATTCAGGATACAGACAAAGACAAGCCTATTTCTGTCAAATAGCAGGTGTTTGGGAAGCAGTAGTGTTACCCCCCAGAAGGATTTCACTTGATGTGCTCCACTCCAACATACACACACACACACACACACACACACAGAGAGATCCTTAGTGACAGTCCTGGTAGAAGGTATTTCACATGCTGATGTAAACCAAATAACCATGCAAGTCCTTTGCTGAAACGAGGATTCTTTTCCAGGGCATGTCCTTGATTTCAGCCTCATGTCCAGGAGGAATTACAAAATGTCCTCCATTTTGAGTATGCCTAAGAAAACATCCATTTATAGTTATATTAGTGTTTTGGGGTTTTATTTGTTAATGTGTTACATTTTTCTTGAATGTCCTCGATTTTGCAGCCCATTGCCCTTCTGTGTGGTCGGGACATCTGGTCACTCTGCTTGCTGTGGATTTTTGTCATAGAAAAAGCACAACAGATATTCTCAAAGAAAGGGTTAGAGAAGAAAAACACACAGATTTCAGTGCAATGATGCGGTCATTAATGTATTGAGACTGGGATTTGGAAGAGCCAAGTTAAAGTCCCAACTAAGCTATGAAATTCACTGGGTGACCTTAGGCCTCTCTCTCTTTCAACCTGTCTTTTCTTACAGTGCTGTTGTTAGGATGAAGGGCAGGGGAAGTGAGCCATCTATGACACTTTGAATGTAGGAGTATTTGATATCCAGACAAAGGGAGAGAAAAAGACTAATTTTTTATGAGAAGGGAGGGAAATGACCTCTGCAGACAGGAAGGAGGCAAAGAGGCTTGAATACATGAATCAAGGAAATAAACAAAGAGGTGATGCAAAAGGGTAGGCATGCTTTCCAGAGCTCACTTTATATGAGCATTGGTACTTCTGTGCATCCAGCATTAAACTCCTTGGAGAAAAACAGGATAGAAATCTAATAAATAAAATGTATGCAACATTTAGCCCTATATAACTATAAGTGCCTGTTTCATACATCTATATAGCATATGGTAGGAAATATATAAAACATGACAGAGGTTCCAGCCCACACTGAGCCATGGAAATTCACTGGGTGGCTGTGAACTAGTCACTATTGAGCTTATTCCATGGCTTAATAAATTAATTTACCTCTACTTGGCTTAAATTTTAATTCAGCTGGCATCCTGATATTATCACAAGGTTTTTGCCACCTAATTTGCCGCCTGAAAACAGCCCAGGTCCATCCCTGCTTTCAGGAGTGCTCCAGCGGCCATTTTCTTAACTCAGAAAACTCCTGGATCTGAAAAGAGCAGCAAGAAGTGCTCCTAGAAGCAGGGATGGACCCCGGGTTGTCTTTGGGAAGCAAATTAGGAAGCAAAAACCTTGTGATAATATCAGGATGCTGCGTGAATTCAGATTTAAGCCAGGTAGAGGTAAATCGGTTTATTGAGACATAGGGTAAGCTTCTAAGTTTCTCAACCTATCCTAATCAACATGTGTAGATAAAGGAAAGGTGAGGCAAGCCATGCCTAGAATGTATTGGAGGAAGAGTGGAATATGTAACTAATAAATTAGGATGTACATAAGTGAACCAATTAAATAAAACAAGTATCTTGCTGAAGACATTTAACAGTTCTAGGGGGGGAAAGTAACAGATATGATATCATAGAAATGAACACACGATGACACCCACCTGCACTCCTCCCCTTCCAGCAGACTCCTATCTGTGCCAATCTCAATATCCAGGGCCAATCTGACATTTGTCGCCTCCTGAGATAATCCTGCATCAGACCTGCTGGCTCAGCCTTGGTGCTCTGCAGGGCATGTTGCAGAACCATCAGTTTACTCTGGCATCTTTCAGAGCAACTCCCCTTGTTGTTCCACATCAGCAATAACTACCTGGAGACCAGCGATCTGTAGCAGCTTTGGAGAAAGTGGTATATTCAGTTCTTTCCTAATTACAGAAGTGTTTATATTACACCTGTCATAATATGTAATGTTATGTATAGCCAAAAGGCAGCAGTTGCATACACCTGCTAGAAAAGGTAGGATCAAATGTCCATGTTTTTCATATATTCTGACTGCCTGGCTTACATATTTTCAGTATTGTACATTGTCTTTCATTTTGACATCAGATGTGAAGAGAAAGCTAGGATTTTGAAGGTTCTGGTGATGCATTAGTGACTGTTCAACTACTATCCTCATTGCTGACATGGACTGAAGCTTGTGAATAACAAAAACCTTCTAAAACTGCAAATGCTCCAGAGTAAATTAAAAATTCTGTATGGTTATTTTTGTCTGTTCAGAAATCCAAACTAACTGAAATTCCACAAATATAAGATGTGCTTGTAAAGTCTTTATTTGTAAATGTGTATTTCCCTTCTCTTTTTCCAGATTTTGCAATTGACCCGTTTATTAACTTGTTACATTTTAACTGAGTTTTGTTTGTTTTTTAATCACACCTAACTTTTTCAATTTGTCAATTTACTTGTATTTTTAACATGAGGTTAAAATATGTTGAATATTGGTAAAATGGGTAATTAGAATTTGTCAGAATTATTTAGTGCAGGTGCCTATCGTATCCAGTAGAACACAAAGTCCCGCTGCCTCTGGAGAAATATTTTAACTGGAAGATGTGGGACTCAAGATTCTGTTGTTAGACCAATCTTTATAATTGTTTTGAGAAGAGAATGTAGGAGGAAGGATATAGGAGAGAACTTTCTAAAGCCTAGGTAAGAGCCTAGATAAGATCAGAATCACTAAATTTGAGATGCAGTAAAAAGAATAGAAAAGAAAACGGTAAGTATTGGAAAGGTATGTGTTTGGAAGGAGTGGTTTGTTTGCTTTGTAGGATATCAAGGTCCTCAACCAGCCCTGGCCTTTCCGGAACCAACCCCATGACCTGACTAGAAGGAAAATCCAGAGTCTCTCATGGGGGAGTGCACTTTGACCCTCTTCAATAACTTCCCTTCCACTACTGATTATGTTCTTGACTACTTTTATTGAATATTGTTGCATAATGTACAGTTATTGCATAATATTGTTTGGGTCAATGTTTCTTAAGCTATCTGATATTAGGGACTGGCAGGGGTTCCTGCCCAATGTGCAAGGGACCAGCACCAAATTGTGCCCGCTGGCTATACTTGTTTCTTTCTTTCCTGGAAAGTCTCCATTGGCTTGTGGGTTAATACCAGTCCACAGAATGCCACTTTGAGTAGGACTGGTTTGGGCCATTTCAGAACGGCCCCCCTGGGCCTCTTAGATGATCTACAATGAACTACTTTACAGCTTCATTTATGGATCACACAGCTAGGCTCCTTTGATTTTCAGTGGCTTTGCCAGGTCTTGCCAAAACACACACACACCTTTCCCAGAGATCTGAGATCTAAGAGTTGACTTTAGGTTCATGTACACTGTAGAAACAATGCAGTTTGACACCACTTCAAGTAGCTCCATTCCATTGAATCCTAGGAATTGTATTTTTACAAGGTCTTTAGCCTTCTCTGCCAAAGAGTGCTGGTGACTCATAAAACTACAAATCCCAGGATTCTGTATGATGGGCCCTTGGGAGTGAAAGTGGTGTCAAGCTGTATTATTTCTGCAGTGTAAATGTACCCTTTAAACTTGCAACCATGCATATACATTTCATATGCCCCACTATACAATATTTGTTTGTTCCAGTATTGAATCTGTAAAAGGAGACTGACAACAACTCTGGAGATTATTGTAAGGCCATTTTTGCCCTGGCTGTGAATGGGATGGGATTGGGTTGGAATGGGGGAAAACAAAGTGTTATCACACAGTAAATTGCTGTTGCGCTGTCACACGACCATCACCCGTCCTTGGGTGCACTCTGCCTGCCGATTTTGGGAGCATTTGGAGGAACTGGCAACATTTCTGGCTGGGACTGAGGGAGCACAAGCAGCAAGGAAGTTAATCAGGAATTACAGCAAGAGGGGGTGAAAAGAAGGGTGGAAAAATGTGGTAGCATTTTGGTTGCCACGGCAAGCAGAGAATTGATTATGCCAAGATTCCTCAAGTGATGCTGAATATTTCAAATAGTGATGATGTCTCAGCTTTTGAGAGGGGATCCAGAGGATTGGGGGTCACACTTTTGGGTCTAGAAGGTTGCATGTGATCCATGGGCTGCACTGTGCCCACCTCGGAATAGAATGAGGGCAGTCAGAGACAAGGTGAAGATCTGTAAATGAGGAAAGAGTTTAAGTATTTCTTAATTAACTTATTTGTTCTTTAATCAAATTTGTCTTGTCTTATTCTCTACAACTGTATCTGACTGTTGCATTTAAGAATTGATAAGAAGATTGGTCATGCTTACTACACTGAACCCACTGGTCAAGACAGCTACTTGTCCATCAAAGGGATCACCTTGAGGCCCAACTACCAGACTCAGGGAGGGATCTTGAGGGTAAAAGGGCATGGTGATTGAGCTACAGGACTAACCTAGAGAGGGGTTCTGCCACACTTTACTTGTTAATATACTTCCCTGTCATGTTGGCAGTGACGTCCTGGCACTGGGTGTCACCCAGTGTGTGGTGGGGCTTCCAGGGGATTCGGCCTCTGGGGGTGGGGTTCCCACCATGCCATCCCATCCTTTTCTTGTTGAGGAAAGAGATGGGACAGTGCACGGGGAGCACGGGGGGAGCATGCATAGGGGTAGCATGGTGGGAGTGTCACCCCCCTCCCTTTCTGGGCTGTCATCTGGTATAGCTGCACCACCACACACACCCTAAAGACACCGGTGCATGTTGGAAGCAAAGCTGAGAAGCAACACATTAAAAGTAACCTAGAATCCTGTCAGTAGTAAACACAGGCCTAATGTCACATTACTCCTCAACATGTCCTTTCATGGTTATTACAGAATGAGGTATTCAGCAACTCCATCCACAATTACCTTGTGCCTACACAACAAATCTCCTCCAGAAGTCAAGGAAGATAATACCATGTCCTTCGTCTAGCTGCAGAAACACAGGTAGACATTGCCTGGTCATCTTTTGTGTTCCACCAGTAGCTAAAATGGCCATGAGGAAAATTCTGTGACAGAGAAGTTGGTTGCTCATGTAGCAAAGATTTATATTCCACCAGATCTTAAGCAATGGGTTCTAACACTGTCATATGCTGTGTAACATTTGCTTATCATCTGAGGTGGGTTGTCAGGGAAATCTATATAGATATATACAAATATCGTGTATTCCCAAATATCCATCATATATATATGGTGCATTACAGTAATGAATAGAATGCAAGGCAGCAGTAGGGTGGGTGCAATGTCATGCCACCTTGAGTTCCTGTACTGGGAGGAAGGCAGGATATAAATAAACATCATCATCATCATCATCATCATCATCATTACTTGTTAAAATTCCACTTTTCTAGCCTTGTGTGATAGTCTTCTTTTTCTTGGTATATTCATATATATATGTATGCTGATTGGCTTGGATAGAATTGGTTGTTTAATTAAGAAAAAAGATTAGTTGGTTAGTTTTTATCTGGCAGAAGATCACTAAACTCTTTTAATAATATCCATTAAATGTTTCTTTTACAAGAAACAAGACAGAATGATTGCTTGGCTTTACCATATATACCAGAAAAGGTATATGTGCTTTTCAAAAAGTAATGTTCTCACCACTGCCTCTACAACCAAAAATAATAAATGCACTCTAATTATACTTTAAATGTGGAAAATTGTTCTTCAATTTCATTCTTCAAAGCTACTTGTAAGACAATACTCCCTTCCCCCACACATCCCTCATTGTCCTGATATCTACACTGTCTCAAAAATTTGTTGAATCATGAAGGGCCCTGGAATCATTTGAGTTTATTTGGCTTTTGTGCTCTGTCTTCAAGATGGCCCAGGAACATCATGAATAGCACATTTTCAAGGTCTAGGCTGAGTCTCAGATGCTGCCTTGAGGAAGATCATTGGTTGCTTTGGCCACTATAGCTGAAAAGCATTGTCTGCTCCCAGATACTTACTTTTATAATTGATCACACCTCCACTCCAACTTAATGCCAGTGTTTTATGCCGGTCTGTTTAACCCCCAAGTCTACAAAAGCTTATGCTACAACTTCTTTCACACAGTTAGTCTCAAGGATGCTACAAAATCCCTTTGCATGTGAATATTCCAGATTAACATGGCTATGTCTCTGAATTAGCTCTAGACAGAGTTCTTATCCACATTTATCAACGATCCCAGCCCAACGAATAACCCAATGAATCAAAATGGATGAGGATCCTGAAAAATAGTGCTATCATCCCCTCTCATCAGTATAACTCAGAATTCAGAACTCTAGTTTTAATAGATATCAGTTTAAAACACACACACATAGGAAACAAGTATCACAATGCATTTTATTGGCCATAAAAAGCGCAAAGAAATTCACAAAAATGAATAGTAATCAAAGGCATAATCACTGTAATTTTATTTACAACAAGTAGTAGTGGACAATTATGAAACAAGCAAAATTGAATTGGCTGTGTTTTGGATTCCTTTTATAATGTTGTGACAGTGGTGGCTTCCATGTCAGAGGGACAGAGTCTGCTTTGGGTTCTAGCTGCTGAACTAGGAGCTGTGGGCTAGACCCCAAAGCAGAATCTCAAGACTCCATAGTGAAAACACTTTGTCATAAGTGTTTCAAAGCTTTTCTTCTCTCTTTCTAGCAGAAAAGAAGTAAAAATGGCCAATGGCTGAGAAAGTCAACCAACAAGATAAACATATATTGCATTGAGGAGCCATGAAATGAGTGGACTTGGTCAAGTTGATTAAGGGCTAAATTGAACATCGTGTTAAATAGGGAATAGATGGCTGAGCCTCATCTTCTTTCTTATTCAGAAATACTATGCAATGTAACCCAGAATCAAATTGTGTTAGCGTTCTGGGCATGAAAGATTATAATGATAAAACTGACTTACATAAGGAGTTTCTCATTCTCCAGCTCCTTATTGAACAACTCAGTGTGTAGGCCACATGGTGTCAGAAGTGTCTTGTATTCATTAAAAGAAATCAAAACAGACTCTCAGCTGTTTGGTATATCAAATGCCTTTTGGAACAATATTATTTCCATGCATAATGTAAATGTCATTTTACGTTGAATGTTTTCTTTTGTCTGGGTGGCACCTCCAAATATTAATAGAATGATAATGGTGTCTAGGTTTTTATGTTGTTGCCATGGTTTGTTGACTTATTACTTATTTCAGTGTCCAAAAATGGTTCCCAAAGTGTGTGTGTGTTTTATTATAGATGCACAGAATGAAATTTCTTGCCAGTCTTGTGAGATTTCTTTAAAGACTTTAAAACATTCACAATTATCAGTTAGAAAATATCTATCTTTTTTTATTTCCAGACAATTTTGACCAGAGGTAGTGACCAACACAATTCAGCAGAGGACTTTTAATTCATCCTCACTGAATGAAGATGCACAGATTTAGATCATAGAATCATAGAATCATAGAATCATAGAAATTTAGAGTTGGAAGAGACCACAAGGGCCATCCAGTCCAACCCCCTGCCGTGCAGGAACTCCCAATCAAAGCATACCCGACAGATGGCCATCCAGCCTCTGCTTAAAAACCTCCAAGGAAGGAGACTCCACCACCCTCCGAGGGAGTGTGTTCCACTGTCGAACAGCTCTTATCGTCAGGAAGTTCCTCCTAATGTTGAGGTGGAATCTTTTTTCCTGCAGTTTGCATCCATTGTTCCGAGTTCTGTTCTCTGGAGCAGCAGAAAACAAGCTTGCTCCCTCCTCAATGTGACATCCCTTCAAGTATTTAAACAGGGCGATCATATCACCTCGTAACCTTCTCTTCTCCAGGCTAAACATCCCCAGTTCCCTAAGGCGTTCTTCATAGGGCAAGGTCTCCAGACCCTTCACCATTTTAGTCGCCCTCCTTTGGACCCGCTCCAGTTTCTCCACATCCTTTTTGAATTGTGGTGCCCAGAACTGAACACAGTACTCCAGGTGGGGCCTGACCAATGCAGAATAGAGTGGCACTATTACTTCCCTTGATCTAGACACTATACTTCTATTGATGCAACCTAAAATTGCATTGGCCTTTTTAGCTGCTGCATCACACTGTTGACTCATGTTCAACTTGTGGTCTACTTGGACTCCTAGATCCCTTTCACATGTTGTCTCATTCAGCCAGGTGTCCCCCATCCTATATTTGTGCATTTCATTTTTCCGCCCTACATGTAGGACCTTACATTTCTCTGTGTTAAATTTCATTTTGTTAGCTTTGGCCCAGCTTTCTAGTCTATTCAGGTCATTTTGAATTTTGATCCTGTCCTTTGGGGTATTAGCTACTCCTCCCAATTTGGTGTCATCTGCAAATTTGATAACTAGGCTCTCAATAGTGTCATCCAAGTCATTAATAAAGATATTGAATAGCACTGGGCCCAGGACAGAACCCTGTGGCACCCCACTTGTCACTTCTTTCCAGGATGAAAAGGAACCATTGTTGAGCACCCTTTGGGTTCGGTCAGTCAACCAGTTACAAATCCATGTAACGGTTACCTTGTCTAGTCCACATTTTACAAGCTTGTTTGCAAGGATGTCATGGGGAACCTTGTCAAAGGCCTTACTGAAGTCAAGATATACTATATCCACAACATTCCCTTCATCTACCAAGCTGGTAATTTTATCAAAAAAAGAGATCAGATTTGTCTGGCATGACTTGTTTCTCTGAAACCCATGTTGGCTTTTTGTGATTATGGAATTATCTTCCAGATATTCACAGACTCTCTGCTTAATGATCTGCTCTAGAATCTTTCCTGGTATTGATGTCAGACTAACCGGACGATAATTGTTGGGATCCTCTTTTTTCCCCTTTTTGAAGATTGGGACAACATTTGCCCTCCTCCAGTCTGCAGGGACTTCTCCTGTTCTCCAGGAGTTCTCAAAGATGATTGCCATTGGTTCCGATATTACATTTGCCAGTTCTTTTAATACCCTAGGATGTAGTTCATCTGGTCCTGGAGACTTATATTCATTTAGATTAACCAGGTATTCCTGTACTGTTTCTTTACTTATTCTGTGCTGAAATTCCCCTATTCTGTCCTCTGCCCCATCATCCTTAGGTTGGGCACCCTTTGCTTTTTCTGAGAAGACTGAAGCAAAGAAGGTGTTGAGCAATTCTGCCTTTTCTCTGTCTTCTGTGAGCATTTTGCCATCTTCTCCACGCAGTGGCCCAACTGTTTCCTTCTTCTTCCTTTTGCTGCGGACATACCCAAAAAAGCCCTTTTTATTGTTCTTAACGTCTCTAGCAAGCCTGAGTTCATTTTGCGCTTTAGCTTTTCTGACTTTATCCCTACATGCGCTGGCTATTTGTTTGAATTCCTCTTTGGTGATTTCCCCATTTTTCCATTTTTTATACATGTTCCGTTTAAAACTTAGCTCAGTTGTAAGTTCCTTAGTCATCCATCCTGGTTTCTTGAGACATCTCCCATTTTTCTTCCTCATTGGAACTGTCTGAAATTGTCCCTTTAGTATCTCCCTTTTGAGGAACTCCCATCCATCTTGAACTCCCTTCTCTTTTAGTATTCTTGACCATGGGATCACTCCCAGTATTTCTCTAAGTTTATTGAAATCAGCTTTCCTAAAGTCTAGAATGCGTGTCTGACTATGCTTAGCTTCACCTTTCCACTGTATAACAAACTCCAGGAGGACATGGTCACTTCCACCTAAGGATCCCACCACTTGCACCCCATCAACTAGGTCTTCCCTGTTGGTTAAGATCAGATCCAAAATAGCTGATCCCCTTGTTGCCTCTTCCACCTTTTGGACAATGAAATTGTCTTCAAGGCAAGTGAGGAATTTTCTAGATCTTGAGGATGGCGCTGAGTTTGACTTCCAGCAAATATCCGGGTAGTTGAAGTCCCCCATCAGTACTACATCTCTCCTTCCTGATTGTGTGGTCATCTGTTCTAGAAAGGCATCATCCAGTTCCTCTGTCTGACTTGGGGGTCTGTAGTAGACTCCCACAGTAACATCCCTGTTGTTTCCCTCTCCTTTAATTTTTATCCAGATGCTCTCCACCTGGCTTCCAGTATTGATGTCCTGGATCTCTTCACTGGTGTAAATATCCTTGACATATAATGCTATTCCTCCTCCTTTCTTGTTTGTCCTGTTTCTCTTAAAAAGGTTATACCCCTCTATTTCTATATTCCAATCGTGAGACTCATCCCACCAGGTTTCAGTGATGCCTATTATATCATATTTCCCTTGTTGTGCTAGGAGTGCAAGTTCATAGATGGAAAGGAGACAGCAGGACAACAATCCTAGGAATGCATTGCCTTGATGTAATTATGCCAGTGGAGGTGAAGGAGGCAAAAGGAAAAGGGCCAGAAGGCAGAAACTGTAAAGCTGTGGTTCTCAGTCTGTCTGAAGTGGAGAACAAGGATCCCCTGCCCACAGTGATCTGGGGACTGGTATTATATTTGTGCCCAGCCACTGTTCCTTTATTTCCTGGAAACTTGCCACAGACAAGCAGTGAAGTCTACAGGCCACCACTTTGAGTAGCACTGCTCAAAAGGAGTGAATGTCTTAGAGAAACAGGCTGCTCAGAGCCAGCAGATTTTTACCTACCTTTCTTCACAATGACCCTGGGAAAAGAGTAACTGCTAGCATAGGGTTCCCTTCCTACCAGGATTGTGGCCAAGAAGCCGTCCTACTGTTATGTGAGTGAAAACCAATTTTGTTCTCAGTACTTACAGGAGGTTCATGGGTTCCCTGTCCAGTTAAAGGGATTAATTGGAAAGAATGGACTTTAAATACTGAAGATACCTCCCAGAAGCTGGTTACACCATGTAGAGGAGCCTTATTAACTTTTATTTATTAATTTTATTTAAATCCCATATTTATCTTTGCACAAGAACCGGCTGGCCTTTCCCAAGTTAGTGTCCTCCAAACATAATGGGAGAGAACTTCCATCACCTTCCACGGCCATACAGAATGAATATGATGTAAGTTGTAGCCCAACAGAATCAGAGGGCCAAAGATGGGCCAAGCCTGGTGTAAAGGGATTTTTTTAATGACCAACCACCACATACCTTTTGGAGAATCATTAGGGGTTATGTGACCATTTTCATCATTGCATAATTTCAGAGAGGTAAAGGAAGGACAACTAGATTGGGGTTTCAGCATTGCTGCTGACAATTAGAAACAGGAGCTTTACCAGAATTGGATGGATGTGGGTGGATATTTGCTTTTTATCTAACTACTTTCTTGCTTGATGATGAGGATGTTGATACATATTTCATGCTTGATGAGCTCCCACTTCCTCCTCCTCCTCCAGCATTCACTCCCCCACCAAAGCCTCGAGCACTTCCAGAACTGTAGCTGCTCCCTCCAGCAGCAATACCACTGCTCACACCATAACCCCCACCACCTCCACTACCCATTCCAAGGCCAAGGCCAATACCAAGGCCTCCACCACCACCACCTCCTCCTCCACCACCACCACCCAGGCTAAATCCGCTGCTCACTCGACTTCCACCACCACCTCCAAGTCCATAACTGCTTCCGCCTATGGTAGAAGAGCTGCTGACCACCGCTGGAAAAAAGAAAAACAGTCTGGTTACTGAAAACTGTTCCAAACCAATCTCCAAGTGACTAGGATGAAGCAAACTTTGCTGGGCTAGGCTAGCTAGTGATCTATTACCACTGTGTGCAAAACAAGGAAGGATAGGGAAATATGTGTCACGAGAAGAACAAGGCAGGGCCACACCAAGTAGCCAGCTAACTCAGCACCTTATGAAATGGTCCAGACCAGCAGTCCCTAATCTTTTATTTGCCATGCCCCCACTTTAAATATCTTTTGTTTCTAAGGCCCACCAAGATTCTAGAGCACTTTTCTCCTTCTTTCTCCCCACCAAAACTGGTGAGTGGGACACCATAGGCTAGGCTGGATTTGTGGGATGTGTGCTGAAGGACTTTTAAAAAAATCCCTCACGCTGAGCTGACTACTTTTAATTTCCTCCAAGCCTCCCATCCTGTGCTTTCTGGCCACAAAAAGCAGTCTGATGTATCTCCATTGCTGTGTATGTGTCAGTAGCAGTATCAAATGGTTCAAGGAGTTGGGAATTTGCATGGTGAGCATGCATATATCTCTGAATGAGATGCAGAAGGACCAACCTTGTGCCTCATTTCTCCACCATATACACTGCTTTGATGTGCACGGGGTGGGGAGGTTTCCAATGGGAGAGCCACACACATGCAAATATACACCATACATAATACACTCCCTTACTCACAGATATCCACAGCATGGCTCACTCTGCTCTAGAACTGCTGCTACTTCTACTATTCCCCTGCACTGCTGGTTATGCAGCCAGCTGGCCTGCCACCTGCCTGCCTCTGATTCTGCACACACTGGCAGTCCCAGTGCCTATCATTGAGCACAACACAAATTTGGGGTTTTGTGTCTGCAAAAGGAGATGGATGGAAGGGAGGGAGGGAGTCGGTAAATGAGATGGGATGGCTACCTGGGAAACTGGGGCCTTGTTTGGCCAAGGTGTCTTTGTTGTGGGGTTGTATTCTTGCCCTTTTCCTTTGGCGTTCCTCAAGGATCCGGAGAAGTAATGGCCAATGCAAGGAGACCTGAGAAGGTGGAGGGGTGTGTGTGTGTGTGTGTGTGTGTGAAGGCAGGAAGGCAGTACCCTGTTATTACTGCTTGGGCTAGTGAGAGCTCTCTCTTCTCTTCCTCTTTCTCCTCTCTCTTGGCCTTCACTTTTCAGGGTGGTTCTATGCCCAACGGGGCTTGAGAGAGGGCAAAAGGGGGAGAGTTGGCCTTCAGGGAGCCCCTTGAAGTCATTGTACCTCTAAGATACTTACACATGCTGACAGGGGTGGTGAGTTCTCCAGACATCCTATAAAAAAGAGAGGGTGGGGTGGAAAGTTTTCAGATAAGTCAGTGAATCAATGATGAAAAGGTTTATGAACAAAGAGACCACAGCACAGTCTTCTGAGAATGTTGGAGAAGAGAATGCTTTCGTAGCCAAGTGAAAACCAAGGAGCACTGCCTGCTGGTTTAAGTTCTCAAGATGATGACCATACCTGAAGGTTGCCTTTAAAAGAGAAATAGAAGGGGATGGAATTGGAATTCAGAGTTACCTCCTGTACCTCCTATCTCTTGAATGCCTACTGGTAGAAACATAACCTATGGGGAGGGTACACAATGAGAGTGTTCTTCCCTAATAAGAACAGCTCCTTTTAAAATTTCCCTGCAGTCCCCAGCCTCTAGCACTGAGATTATTGCACAGGTTTTTCTCCCGAGCTGGGCATGGGCTGGGTATGACTGTAAACCGCTTTAAAATTGATGTTTTCATACACCTCTGTACCCAGCTTGAAGGCATCGCATACTTTTTGAATACCCGATCTGTACTTCACAAAGAATAGGACTTTCCAGTTCTTTGGAAAGTCCAGGAAAAGTCCAGACTGGGTGCACAATGCCTCTGACCTTGGCACAGAGACGTGCAAAAACTTCAGTTTCTAAGCAGTTTATGCCCATACCCAGCCTGTGCCCAGCTGCCAGATAGCTCTATTGGCACAACAAAAATACAAATCCCAGGATCCTGTAGTACTGAGACATGGGAATTAAAGTGGTATCAGACTCCATTAATTCTGTTGTGTGGCAGCAGGCCCAGAGCCACAAGCTTCCCTCACCATAATAAAGGTGGCATAACAATGCAATAAACAAACAAACAAACTTTCCATCTCAGAATATGATTTTGAGCAGAAATATGAAATACAGCTCTGTGGGAATGCTTGGCTTACCAGCTGCTTGTGATTTCACAAGAACATTCTCTCTTTTTCAAAGAGGTTTAATTGTCCCTTTCCTTGCAACAAAATCTCCGGATCTTGAAAAAATCTCCATTGGTCTTTCAAATGGGATTCTCTAGGACAACTTTTCTCAACATTTTTACCCTGAAGGAACCCTTGGAATATTTTCCAGGTCCCAATGAACCTCTAAATAAAAAATGATTACATCTACAGCTCAAATAAACAGCGTTGTTGTTTTCAATCACAATCTCTTGTGGAAGTCTTAGCAACCTCTTGTGGAACCATAAGGTTCCGGAAACCCTGACTGAGAAATCCTGATCTAAAAGATCACCATGAGGTTGTTTGTTCTTTTCCTCCAGGTGGCTCTTCTGACACAGCATTAACTGAATGGGAAGGTAGACTAGGATTGCCTTGAATTCTGAGGGAGCATGGTTTCATGAACAGTAACTAGTCCATTTTGTCTCACTTCATTTTTAATTTTTTTAAAAAATTGCTAGAGTGATCAATTGAATCTCTTTGATCCTTTAGTACTTGAAAGTCTGACTTGGCATTCTTGTTTCTATGTCAGTTGGGTGATAAATTGACTCCAGGAAGTCATTCAAATTTTAAAGGAGCTGAACATATTTGAGGGAAATGGTTCCATGCTCTGGATAATTTCTCTAAAATTTAGACTACAATCAACAATGGATTCACCATCCTACTGACAAGAGAGCCATAAGCTGCAGTTGATTGTGTGTGTAGAAGCTTTCAAGTCAACTGTCAACTTAATGGTAACCCAGGAATTTCATAGGTTTTTCTTACACAAGGAATAATCAGAGATGGTTTTGAAAATTCCTTCCTCTGAAATACAGCCTACAGTCCCTGATATTTGTTGGCAGTCTCTCATTCAAGTACTATCCAAGGCTGACCCTGCTTAGCTTCCAAGATCAGATGGGATCTGGTACCTTGAGAGCATAAAGGGGGCCCTACCATTGATTACCATCTCTCTCTTTTTTTCTTCTGAGAGGCCCCTGACCTTTAGCTAGAACTTGCAAAAGTTATTCTTGGAAAAACTAATACCCATAGTCTCCCAACAAGAGTAGTTCTGGTGGATGATTCTGGGACTTTTAAACCTTTTTCCATGATGTGCCTTTAACACCTAAATGGTGGGCAGCAACAAGAGGGCCTCCTCCATTTGGGGATCAACTATACCAATTGAATTTGTTCAGTAAAAATGAAGAGGGGGAAGTTTGTTGCAGATCATTTTTGAATAATTTCTTCCAAATTTATAAATGTCTCCATATTTTGAATGTAAGCAACCTGTGATTTTCTTTAAAAAATGTGGATAAAAGGAAAAGCAAGAGATTTCCCCACCTTCTACTTGTAAAGAAGCAGAGATTCTTCACACCAAATTAAAGACCATTTGCACAGTTTTCTTTCCCCATTTGGTGTCCTCCAAATATGTACTGCAAAGCCTACCATCCAGTGTCACTTTATCCCCACTGGGGATGATGGGAGTTGTAGAGTAACAAAACATGCCATTCAAATAAAACATGCAAATAAAAATGTGTGGAAATCTCAGGCAATGTACATATGCATGTAATATTATTCTTGATGGCTAACTGCCTGCAATAAATAATAAATATGTACATAGATAATGGCTGTTCTAAATCTAAGGACACCGATTAAAACTGAGACATTGCTCCACCTTCAGACAATATTCCATGCAATATTCCATGCAAATATTAAAAAAATAAAAACACCACCTGCATAGATAAAAACACACATATGTAAAGTTATATGAGATAAACAAAGTGAAAATGCTTTGATTGAGAGTTCTTGCATGGCAGGGAGTTGGACTGGATGGCCCTTGTGGTCTCTTCCAATTCTATGATTCTATGAAAACAGACACAATGGACATCAACACCTGAATAATTAAATAATCCCAAAATGACCACGTTGTAACATAATCTGTTTGTATTAGAATTAACTTTTACCTATTGGTTGAGCTACCAAGATGACAAAGAATGTTCACAACAATCTTAACTTGATTGTGATTTTATAGCATCCTGTTTTAATACTTGTTGTAATCTGCTTTGATTCCCCACCCGGAAAAGGAGGAATAGAAATAAATCTTATTATTATTTTATTATTATTATTAAAGTGTTCAGAGATAGAATACATTTCTGTGTGACAACAGAGATGTCAATGTTGCTAAGAACACAACATGTGCATTTTAGAGATGGAAACAGGAGCTCAGATGTAAAGGAGTGAGAACGCTTGTATTTTCAATAGTTGTAGGAAATGGCAGACATTGAGGAAAAAAATCACCCAGTAAAATATATTATCCTTTTTTATTACCGGAAGAGACAGGAACTCTTTCTTTGGAGCTTATCACTTGCCAATTTTTGCTTGATTTGGGAACAGGACGAGATCAGGACTGAATTGGGAAATATGGATGTTATTGCACAGAAAAATGCTTACTTTGTTGCAGGGCAACAACAAGCTGTCCTCCAGCCACACTTCTCCTATCGATTTTGGTAGTATGGAAGCTTTCCTTCCCACAAAATCTGCTGGCTAAGTGCAGCTGGAGGATGGCTTGTGGTTGCCCTGCAACAAAGTACGCATTTTTCTGTGTGACAATAACCAATCTTCCCCATTCAGTCCCGATCCCATCCCATGTCCAGATCAAGCAAAAATGGCTGTGCAATAAACTCTGGGGGACTAATGTATAAATGAAGGCAAAACCTGATGGTGAGTAGGAAAGAAGAACAATTAATTGTAATGGGGGAATAGTCAAAGACAACAGAGCCCAGACATGGGAGGATGTCTGTGTCATTGACTGGAAAATAATGGACAAACACGAGAACTGGTTTAGATCAGGGAGTGAGGGCAACAGCCCAGGCCAAAGAAGAAATGGGTGAGAAAATTGGCCGCATTCCACATATTGTATATGAAATAAAACCATACAAACATCTTGCTGAGGATGTTTGACAGTTATGGGCATACAGTAATAAGTAATCTCAAGGCTGGACTTCTGCAATTGGCTATCTCTGTACCGAGTTTGGAAACTTCAATAACTGCAGAACATGGCAGCTGGATTAGTTAGTGGTGCATGTAAGAGCAACCAGATTATGTCAATATTAAAATCACTCCACTGGCTGCTGGTTAGTTTTCAGGCAAAGTACAAAGTATTGGTTATTACCTTTAAAGCCCTACATAGTTTAGGTCTGGGTCACCTAAACAATCACTTTCTGCTCTGTAATTTGCCCTGTACATTCAGGTCCTCTGGGACACATCTACTTTTGTCAGCCAAAGCTAGGCTGTTACCCAGGGGATATTTTCTTTGGACCCTCCCAGATGGTGGAATGACCTGCCAGAAGAGATTCATCAACTTGAGACACTTTCAGAGTGCTAGCTACAGGATAGCTTTCTCCTGTAAAATCTACCCTGTGTGTTCTGGTCTTTTGGGGAGCATTTGCTTCAGTCAGCCATGGCCAGGCTGGCAACTGTTAACCAGAGAACTTTTTCACAAGCCTCCACCAAATGTAGAACAACCTGCTGGAAGAGATTAGAGAACTGGATACAATTTATGTTTTTAAAACAGAACAAAAGACCAATCTTCTCTGGCAGGCCTACCTGGATGGTTTTTAAATTATGAGTTTTTTAAAATATGGTTTTTTTAAAAAAAATTATAGATTGACTGTTTTAAATATGTGTGCTTTTTTTCAACTGATGTTATGCTCTTTTAACTGATTATGTATTTTTAATCAGTGTTTGTATTTTTAATTGTGTTGTGTGTCTATTTGTTGCTGTTGCACAAAGAGGTATTAGATACATTTCCCCAAAGTACCTACAGTTGTTTAACCCCTGCTTATCCAAGAATATGAGACCCATGAGGATTTTGGCTTAAATGTGCCTATTTAGCTCAGCTATGATGCACATTACAGTGGGCCCTTCATATCCACTGGGGGTTGGTTCTAGGACTTCACATGGATACCAAAATCTGTGGATGCTCAAGTTCCATTAAATATAATGGCATAGTAAAATAAGAGTCCCTTGTATAAAATGGTGGAGATGTGGTGATTTAATGGTTTAGACACCAATTCTGATGATCAGTAGATAGGAAGGTTGGCAGTTTGAGACCCAAGTGCTGCTTGATGGGGTGAGCTCCTGTCACTATTCCCAGCTTCTGCCAACCTAGCAGTTTGAAAGCATGCAAATGCAAATAGATAGAGAGGGACCAGTTTGGTGGGAAGGTAACAGTGTTCGGTGGAGTCATAGAATCATAGAGTTGGAAGAGACCACATGACCACAGGATTCATCTTCAGACAATGCTGGCTCTTTGGCTTAGTAATGGAGATGAGGACCATCTACTACAGTTGGTTGCAACTAGACATTCATGTTAATGGACTACCTTTACCTTTTCCTATAAAATGGCAGAATTAAGCTTTGCTTTTTGGACTCTCTCTCTCTCTCTCTCTATATATATATATATATATATTGAATATTTCAAGCCATGGATAATTGAAGCTCTGGATAAAGAATCCATGGTTATGGAGGCCCAACTGTAAATGAAATCTATGAAACGAACACAAGATGGCACCCACCTGCACTCCTCTCCTTCCAGCAGAGTCCTG
Source organism: Urosaurus nigricauda (assembly GCA_034509955.1). Taxonomy (NCBI): domain Eukaryota; kingdom Metazoa; phylum Chordata; class Lepidosauria; order Squamata; family Phrynosomatidae; genus Urosaurus; species Urosaurus nigricauda. Next base: position 164,676,379 of record JAOEGL010000002.1, read on the forward strand.
TATGTGGCAATCTCGATATCCAGGGCCAATTTGACATTCATCAGCTCCTGATAATCCCGCAGCAGACGTGCCAGCTCATCTTTGGCGCTTTGTAGGGCATGTTGCAGATCTGTCAATTTTACTCTGGCATCTTTCAAGGCCAACTCCCCTCGTTGTTCAGCATCAGCAATAGCTGAATGGAGAGCAGCAATCTGTAGAAGGTTTGAGAAAAGTCATATATTCAATTGGTTTCTAGTTTCACAAGTGCTTATATTACTTGTGTCATAATATGCAGTATTACAATAATTATGGTGATACAATAAGTAGTATCACCAAGCAATAGTGCAAACATTCATTGGTCAGGAGACAGCATTTTCAGACATCTACTAGAAAAGGTAGGATGTTATGACCACATTATTTACAAGGAAACTTCATTTCCTCAGAGTTCATGTTATCACACATCATCTTTAATTTTGGTTTTATAAGTTTTGGGGTTGTACCATGGACTGTTCAAATGCCATCCCCAGTATTGACTTGGAGAGAAAAGAGTATGGCATTCATGAAATTGATGGATGGCCAAAACCTTTTAGAAACTGCAAATGTTTTAGAGGGCAAGCTAAAAATGTCATGTGATTGTTGTTCTGTACTTAGAAATCCAGACAAATGCTGAAAATGCTAAAATAATAGAAATATAAAGTGGACCTAATAACGTTCTTGTCAGTTAATGTTTATCTCTGCATTTCATTTAGTTTGATTTATCTTACATCTACCTATGTATTAGGGATGATATTTTGCATATTTTAAAATACGCCAAAGTTTTGTTTTTTACCTTTTTTTGTGTTGAGAAACCCCAATGAGAAGAGTCTGGCATTATTGAGAAACTCTGCAGTTCAGGACATACTACATGCACAATATGAATAAACCAGCATTTTCTTTGCAGAAAATGCTATTCCCTGTACACAGAAAATCCAGTTTTATGTGCAAAATAATGTGTCCAGATTTTGCACTAAGCAAGATTTGAACTGCAAGTATCCACTAAAACATTTTTGAAGTCTTTCTCGTGGCAAAATAAAAAAGTTGCCAAAATTATTTGTTGCTACCTTTGGGAGCAAAATTAGCCAAGAATGTATGTTTGTTTATCTACTCCTGTTCTTCCTTTAAGAAGCTCAAAGGGGTTACCATGGTTTGTTCATCATACAGACAATTCATATGCAGGTCCAGAACTATTTCTGCTCTGTAAAGAGGCCAAAATGCCTGTCTGAGCCATATGTGGAGCAACTTCACTTTTGCAGGTGTTTGATTAAAATTCTTTCCTGATTATATGCATCATGAAACCCAGGACAATAGCACTGCTCTTATGATCCTGACTTTCCTGTGCAAATAACACATCCTGCACTATAAAATTAAGTGCATCTATTTTCAGAGTTGCTCAGGTTAAGATAGTGGAAAAATGCGGCAAGCCAGGAAGGGGAGGCACAAAAATGACATCAAACACCAAGAGCTAATATTGGACAACCTAAAACAAGATGGGCATGATTCTAGATCACTACTTAACTAAATACAGAAGGCCCTTGATATCTGCTGGAGTTTGGTTCCAAGAACCACCCTCACCCCCGTCATGGATACCAAAATCTGTGGATGCTCAAGTCCCATTAAATACAATAGCATAGTAAAATGATGCCCCTTATATACAACGGTAAAATCAAGGTTTGCTATTTGGAATTTGTACTTTTAGAAAATATTTTCAAGCTGTGGTTGCTTGAATCCTCAGATAAAGAATCTGTGAATACAGAGGGCCAACTTGTTCATGGGAGAGGAGTGGAAACACCAATCTGCTGCATCCTGATCATGATCCTTGTATCTTCCCTACACAGTACACAGAGAACGTGAATACAAACCAGTCATGAACACATAACTCTAAGCTGGTATTTCCAGCCAATGTTTCTATTCAAAGGCAGGAAAGGTAGTGATAGTGGTGGTCATGGTGGTGGTGATGAGGAAACCCTCCTATTTTATTTTATAAAGTGACAAGTATGTTAATCAGAAATCATTGGGAATGCAGGTTCTTAAAAAAGAGTAGGAAGAATCAAAATCCACAATGAATAGTTGGATATCCTCCCCCAGAAGACTATGAAGGGGAAACTGGCAAACAGGGCATGGTATAGAAAATCCATAAACAGCTTGTCCAACATCTTTTTTTTTTTTTTTTTTTTTTTTGGCTCACAGTAACCATAGCTGTTTAATCTACAAGGAATTATTGAAGTAAGTAAGAATATTTAACCCAATATGAAGGGAGAGTGGAAGTTTAGTTCAAGAGTAATCCAACTGAGTTATACTGCTTCTTTATGCTGAAAGACCATTGATCCATTGATCCCAATATATCAGTATACGGATGATACCCAAATTTATTTCTCTATGCCTTCAGATACGATTTCAGCTAAGGATAGTGTGTCTCCTCTGAATGAATGCCTGGAGGAGGTAATGGGCTACAAGCAGAAAAACAAATTGAAGCTGAATCCAGACAAGACAGAGGTGCTTGTTGTCAAAGGTCTTAACCTGGTTTTGGAGGTGTATCAACCAGTCCTGGATGGGGTTACACTCCCCTTGAAAGACTGCATTTGCAGCATGGTGGTGCTTCTGGATCCATCCATCCAAATTACAGCTCAAAAAGATGTGATGACCAGGAGTGCTAATTATTATATTCACACGTTACGCCAGTTGACCCCCTGCTTTGAGTTGGAAGAAGTAAAGATAGTAGCCCACACTGGTAACCTCAAAGCTGGATTTCAACAATATGCTCTACATTGGGCTACCTCTGTACCAAGTGCAGAAACTTCAGTTAGTTCAAAACACAGCAGCCAGGTTGATTACTGGGACATTTCAGAAATGCTCAATACACCCGTATTAAAAATCACTCTCCTGGCTGCCGGTTAGTTTCTGGGCAAGGTACAAAGTGTTGCTTATTACCTTCGAAGCCCTACATGGTTTGGGTCCAGATTCCCTCCTTCCATATAATCAACCCCATACACTCGGGTCCTCTGGTGGACGTTTAGTTCAGGCAACCAGGACTAGGTTGGCAAATGTCAGCCGCAGGACTTTTCTTCAGCCACCCCTAGACTGTGGAGTGACCTGACGGAAAAGACTCGATAGCTGCATACACTGTCTGAATTTAAAAGAACATTGAAGACTAGTCCCTTCTGGCAGGCTTATCCAGATGATTTTTAAACTGAGAATTTTAAATGACAAATTTTAGATGTGGGTTGTTTTAATATGAACACATTTGTCCTTTTAAACTAATGCATACTTTAACCAGTATGTTTTAACTGATGTTGTTGCTTGTTACTTGTTGTTGTCCCCTGCTCCAATCCATGGGGGGAGGCAGGTAAGAAATAAATATAGTAATAGTAGTAATAGTAGTAGTATCTCCTTGGGTTGGAAGTTGGGTCTCTCAGGCTTTTAGACCAAGCTTTCCCCAGTCCTGCTATCTGGGCTGATGGATCTGGCAAGAGCAATATCATACATTTCTATAGCACTTATCAGTGCACTTAAGCACTCCCTAAGTGGTTTACAAGGGCAGTCAACCTGCAGTCTTGCACATACTGTTCATGTGCTCTTCTGTTGAGCAGTATCCAGTTCCCCTGTGATGGATTTGTAACAAGATGGTGGGGGAAGGAGGAGGTGGAGCAACAACAACACAGAAACACATCCAGGCAAGAGATTATGTCATTAAATGGCATCCCACCTGTTTTTTCACATTATCAATCTCTGCTTTCAGCCTCTGGATGATCCGATTGAGCTCTGCAATCTCATGCTTAGTGTTTTTCAAGTCATCACCATGACTGACAGCTGTACTCTGAAGTTCCTGAAACTACAATGCAGAAAGAAATCCTTCCATTAGTGAGGGGGCTATTTGAAGCAGTGCCACTTTCAGGATTCAGGAGAGAGTGAGCAAGTGCCTCACTGGGCTATCTTAGCCTGAAAAAAAGCAAATTAAACACAGCTTTGTTTTTATGGGTTGTTCAGACATCTTTCCCATTGTCTTCCTCTGAGGCTGGGAGAGCATGACCTGGGGCCATAGTAATAATAATAATTTTTATTTGTATTATAAAATCCTAATATATATAATCCTAATAAACACACACACACACACACACACACACATATATATATATATATATATATCATATATAATTTTTATATAAATTCTTTTCCATATCCCCCCCTCCCCCCAAAAAACCAGCATCCATATTTTCTGTGGGTTTTTCAGGCTGTGGCCATGTTCTAGAAGACTTTATCCCTAACATTTTGCCAGCATCTGTGGCTGGCATCTTCAGTTCAACAGCTCCAATTTCAAAATGGTGGAGTATTAAAGTTGTTGATTACAATACTTCTTAGCAAATCCCACTGCCCTGTTGAAAACAAAGGCTGCATCCACACTGCAGAAATAATGTAGTCTGATACTGCTTTTAACTACCAGGGCTCAATGCAATAGAATTCTGGTATTTCCAGTTTGTTGTGGCAGCAGAATTCTCTGACAGAGAAAGCTAAATATCTGAGAAAAGTACAAACCCCAGGATTCCATAGCATGGAGCCATGACAGTTAGAGCATTGTTTCTGCACTGCAGATGCAGCCAATGTAAAGAAATAGCACTTTAAAAGCATTCTCATTATTATTGACACCATTGTTTGTTTGTTTTTAAGTGAGCTCATCTACGAGTGTAATGAGTGTTTGGGCAAGTCATTAGGGAGTAGGGGACATTTTTCATTTTTAAGTGTTTTTCTAAAAAACAATTAAATAAATACTTTTACAGTAAGTAATTAATTACTTTTAAAGCAATTAAAAATAAAAGTGCTAGTGCATTACCAACACATCACTATTCGAGTGACAAGTAACCAGCAGTGCTTTACTTTTTTTAAAAAATCTAGACTGATTAGAAGTGAAGAAATATGCCGCCAACAGCAGCTTTTGTAAAAACTGACATATTGGACGCTCCCTCGTCCAAACATTGTGTTGCCACTAACAATATCCTCCCCCACCCCAAAAAACTCATACTGCTTCATTCTTTTTGTAGCTTTCTGACAGAAATATAGGCAGTGGACACAAACACAGGCTCCCACTTACCCCGCTACAAAGCTCTTCTCTCTTCATGAACATGATCGAGAAAGTAAGGCAAAGCTCCAGCCCATGTCTGCAGTTGGAGAGCCCCCTGTTACTCTCTAGCCCTCCAATGGATGGTCTTTTTGCAGCCCATTGTAAAGGGATCTGCACTATATGCAAATGATTCCAGCTAAATAGATTTCTAGGAGGAATATATAGAAAAACCAGAGCACCTAGACAAACCAAATATCTCAGCTGTAAAGATCTGAGACCTGTTGGTGGTCTCATGCGATTTACTTTAGGATGGGATTTCTTCTCTATGGACCTTATCAAACGTCGGAAATTGGAAGTATAATCCAATGGCAATCCGAACGCAATCATGAGGTTTCACGTTATTACGGATTAAAGTATCTCATGCAATTTGGGGCAAAAGGGAAGTCATTCCGAACACAATCATGGGTTTTACATTATTGCAAATTAAAGCATCTCATGCAATTTCGGGCAATGGGGGGTCATTTTCGGGTAATGGGAAGTCATTCTGAATGCATTCTGAACGCAATGGAAATTCACGTGAATTTTGCTAAACTAGCGAATTCATGTGAATTTGAATTGGCTCCATTCACAATAAAGAGAAATTCCTCCCATCTGATAAGGTCCTATGTATTTTAGGTTTTTGTCCTGCCTGACTCCCTCAGAGGATGTGCCAGAATCTTTTCTTTCCCTGTGAAGAAGCAGCAGTCAAAAATCATGCTGTCTTACCTTGCTTTGGTACCAAGCTTCTGCTTCAGCCCGACTTCTGTTAGCAATGTCTTCATATTGTGCTTTCACTTCAGAAATGATGCTGTTGAGATCTAGATCTCTGTTGTTGTCCATTTGGAGAACAACGTTGGTGTCACTGACCTGCCCTTGGATCTGAGACAGTTCCTTTGAGCAAAAACACGATCCTGTTATCAGTTCACCCACTTTATGCACTTGTACGTGAAAGATATAAGTATTATATGTAAATACATAAATATTGAAGAATACAAAAAAAGTCATTTGTGCAACAATTGTATAACAATGGCCACTACATGATGGCCATCTTGGACTGTCTCTGCATGACATTTTTCCTCTAGATGATATTGTTTTGTGTGTGCCAATTCAAAATACAGATCAGACCCCACCCCCACCAGGTATTTTATCATCAGCTTTGGGCTCTACATATGTAGACATAAGCCATACAATGAAGGCCAACTTAAATGGTAATTGGAGAAAGATTATGGCTTGCCAGTGAAATGTTGCAGGTTTTTTTGGTTAGTGGGGACAGAATCATCTTGTATCTAGTTGGAGGATTCTCCAGAGGAGAGATCAACACTCCAGAATTTTAGATTCACTATTCCTGAAGATAGTCCCCCTGTGCCTATCTAGCCTTGAATTCTCTTTCTTATGTTATCAATCAGATACCAAAAGGAAGTGCACACGTAAAACAAGTAAGATATGAATAACCTAACATCCTCCTTTTCATGGTTCCCAACCTGCTTCTTATGCTGGATGGATGAATGGATGGACAGACAGACAGACAGACAGACAGATAGACAGACAGGCAGGTATATGGAAAGACAGATCATGATTTATAACCACTGATAGCCTTATCTTTCATGAATCATAAATGGACTCTGAATTTTACAATTAATAGCGGAGATTGATTATTTCCAAATGAAAAACTAAATTAAACAGAGCCTTTCAAATTAATTTCTAGCCAAATTACTGGTTTGGCAATTAGAGCAACCACTCATTTTGGCAGATACCATGTACCATCCTTTTTATGAAAATACTAAAAGAAATCTGATTAAAAAAACCAATTAGAAGTGGAAAAATAAGAAAATTTCAAAGGTAGGTGGAGCGGGGGGGAGACTCCACATTCCAAAAACAGGAGGGGGGAGTGAAAATGCCAGAAAATATAGCAAAATAGCCAAGTGTATATCTACCCCACCCCCATTTAGAGGTGCTATTGGTTATTTGGAAGCAAACTATGCTTTCTCCCTGCCACATTTGGATACGGATGCCCAATAGATAACAATGAGTGTGCAGCCCTCCATGATCCTATGGAGAGCCAATGCACTTCTCAAAACCCTGTCATTTGCTCATTCCTGAATCAGAACAGATATATATTAATTTTCCAACCACCTTTGTAAGAAATCACATAAGGGAGTCCAGTAATACTTTATTTCACAAAATCGTATGCTAAAAATTTATTCTTCCAGTTTTACTCAAAGGTGCTACTGGCTTCCTTTCTATCTTTTAATGCTAATGAAGACTACACAGAATTCATTTTCTGAGTGCTAATGGTAATTTGAACCAATTTTGAAATTACAAGCCATAAATTTTAAAAAGACAGTAAGGGCAACTCACTCAAACACTCCATGAATTGTATACAGGTAACTATGATGATGATTGATGATTATGCAAATGAAGCTGCATGTCACATTTCATTATTTTGAGGTTGAGGCATGCCATTTCTACGAAAGACAAACCAATGCAACCTCCACCCCTGCTGTCAGTTGATCAAATTCTAGTCTGCAATGGATTTCTCGCCACTCACTCTGCTTTCTATAGACTGACAAAGTTATGCACTTACAATCTCATAGAGGGTTTTCAGAAAGTTGATCTCATCAGTCAGACCATCAGCCTTTGCACGCAGTTCTGTCTTATGCATGAAGCCACCATCAACATTCTGAAAGAAGAAAATAAGTGGACTTACATATTTTGCTAAACATGAGAAAAATGGACAAAGTTCAGAGAGAGTACCGGTAGTCTAACACTTGATGAAATTATTGGTCTGCCCGAGTAGTAAGCAAATTTGTACCCTACAGACATTTTGGACTATAACTTCCCTACAGACAGACAGCCTGGCCATAATGTTGGGCAAGCATCAGATTGCCCTGCCTCATACCTCCTGCACATCGCTTGGAAGTAATGCATTACAACTGATGCTTGTAATTGAGGCCTCTTTGTAATAACTGAAGAGCAGCTAAGGGTGCACTACACTACACAAATAACACAGTTTGACATTACTTTATGGGCTGTGCCTCCATCCTATGGAATACTGGGATTTTTAGTTTTACAAAGCCTTTGGCCCTCTCTGTCAAAGAGTGCTAGTGCTTCACAAAACTACAAATCCCAAGACTCTGTAGGAAGGAGCTGTGGCAATTAAAATGGCGTCAGACTGCACCATTTCTACAGTGTAGATGCATCCCTAGTAACATTAAGATCATAACATTGAGGAATAACGTTACTCCTTTTGTGGTATGACACTGTTCTAGTTAGTTTTATAATCATAGAGTTTGTGTGAGCTCACTACTTAGTTATTTTGTAATATAGGCCAGAGCCTTTTATTTTAAGTAAAAATTGTTATTACTTTGAGACAGCAAGAAAATAAAAATGGACTTTTATTAAAAATTGAGCTATAGTGGCAATGAACTGAGTTTTGGGAAGGGGGCTTGAATTGTTAATTGTAGCTCATCATTTTTTAAAAAAAATAGCTCTCCAAGATCTGGTTCTTGACAAAAATGAGAATTTTCTTCAAGCTCATGGCTGAGACTTTTATAAGGAGGTCCTATAAATTTTTACTCTTAAGCAAGTTTATGGAGTTTATTTCCATCTAATTGGATATAACATGACGACCTAAAATCTTGATGTAATGTGTCAAATGATGACAAATAATGTCTTCCTTACAATTTAAAGATGTATCACATCTTTTTAATTACTGTTTGTTGGCCATTACAAGCTCAATAGTAGTCCTTTTGAGACTCCACAAAAACTGATCAAGTATTTTTTAGAATAATTAGATGATCTGTAATTGTATCCAATATCTTGTTTGAATGTATAAAAGATGTCTGCACTTAAAAATAAAAGCATTTCTTTTTTTAAAATGTTATCACCTTCTTGAGGTTGACAAATTCATTTTCATCAGCAGTGCGCTTGTTGATTTCATCTTCATATCTGTCAAAGGAAGAATCATGATTGGGTTTGAGCTCTTCTTCAAGGAACAAACAGGAGAAAAAATTACAAGAAATGGTTCCTCCTCACAAATGTTATCCCTGATCCCTTCAATCAGCCTCAACCTAACAAAGCTATGCTATTCAATGGATTACAACAAGCAAATAATTCCACAGCTGTGCACAAATAGTATGAATGAGCTGTTATTAAAATAAGCCCCAAAGAAATGGAAGAACATGTAAATCTGTGCCAGAGTCAAAAGGAGAATAACTCTAGGTCAACTGAGCAAGTATAGTGGGCCTTTGGTATGCACTGGGTTTGGTTCCAGGACCCCTCATGGATACCGAAATCCATGGATGCTCAAGTTTCATTTTGTATAGTAAAATGCTATCCCTTATATGAAATGGTCACAACAAAATTTGCTTTTTTGAAATTTGGAAATTTTAAAATATTTTTAAGCCATAGCTATTATCAGTGGATAAATTAATTAATTATGTTGTTTTAATTTGATGCTAGTTTAATTCTATTTTAAGGGGCGGGTGGTTGGGCATGGGCAATGTACGTTTTATCTTGTAATTTTTAATTGATGTAACCCGCTCCGATTGGATACAGAGGAGTGGGATATAAATAAATTATTATTATTATTATTATTATTAATCCAATAATGGAGGTCAGACTCTAGCTGTTTATCATTCTGGAATGACACATCCCACCATTAATGTGTTCCACAAAAGCAAGTTATCTGAAATCACTAACATTTATATAACCAGTTATATAAAATTGAATAAGGCTTAGTGATTTTTCTGTGTGTAGGGCTGCAGTCTTTGTTTGCTCCTTATCACCCACACCAAATTGTTGTGTAAACAGGGGTAAGGATTGTGTAGTCCTGCAGGTGTTGCTGAACTATAATTCTCAGCATTCTTTACTATTGGCTATGCTGGGTAGGGCTAGTGGGGGTTACAGTGCAACAGGATCTGAACGATATCAAAATTAAGGTATTGGGAATTATATGTTTCCTAATGAAGAAGCCAGTGGAGCTTTGAAAGCTTGTGTGATGTAGTTTGTGCATTTCTGGTTGGCCCAATAAAAGAATCAGTGTCTTGTAGACTTTAGATATTATTTTATTTTGCTATATGGCCAACACAGCTATCCCTGGACATGTTTTCTGAAGATCCATAAGTTTCCCACCTCTAGTCTACAGGGAGAAGATATGCATAACTTTCTGTGTAGCTCTCATAGGACAGAGGACATGTAGCCCACATTATTCAGATCCTGTTAAATTCATGGTTAATGACTTAAACACCCCTTAATGTACGTGATGTTTTTTCTTAAAATAAAAAAATCCATCTCAAATGCCCTATCTGACTTTTCAGTGTTGCAGAATAAAGAGTTTCTGCAGAATTTTCCTGTGCTCTCCAATATGCTGTTCAAATGCAGCAACCATCTGCAATTTCAATTGCTGCAGTGAGATTTTATGGCTCTCCTTTTGTGAACCAAGATTTAATTTTATAACCCTGTAAATGCTTGCTTTAAATGCCTTCATATTCTTTAATATGGGTTGAAACTTCCTCCAGCCTAAACCACAACTTGGAATCTGTGCCAAAACAAGTAAGTTAGCCTTACTGTGGAGCGGGGAAGGACCTAGACTCTGTACCCTTAGTGCATTCATTCATGATGCTGGATCTACACAAAGCCCTGAGCCGGTAGGACAGTTGACACAGCCCTGCTAAGAGGCAGAATAAGGCAACTGCTACAGGCTGCATCCACACTGCAGCAATAATCCAGTGTGATACCACTTTAACTGCCATGACTCAATGCTATGGAATTCTGAGAATTATAGTTTTGTTAGACATTTAGCCTTCCCCTTCAGAGAGCAATGTGGTGTAGACACAATGACATGGGGAAGCAGAGAAGATATGTTTTAAAGAGAGGGGCTGTTTGTACTGCAGAAGTAATGCAGTTTGATGCCGCTTAAACTCAGTGCTATGGAATGATGGGATTTGTAGGTCTATGAGATATTTTGCCTTTCCCTTCAAAAGGTTCTGGCGGCCCACCAAACTACAGTTCCCCGGATTCCATAGCATTGAGCCCTGGCAGTTAAAGTGGTGTCAACCTGGATTATTTCTGCAGTGTGGATTTTGCTAACAGGATCTGGAACACATGAAAATGCAGAAAATGGTTTGCTAACTGGTGGTTATTGTGTTTGTTTGATTTTTCAGGGATACGTCTGAGAGGTGCTTGTGGGATTTTCTTATGTGCCCATACAGGTACTCTGCACCTTGAGGTAAGCAGAGAAGGGGTGTCATTTCTTGTACCTTCTAAGGCAACATCATGGCCAGCCACATACTTCAAATGGCACAGGAGCAATTTCATTTTGGAAAATATCATGACATCGGGGTAGGTAGGTAGGAGTGTTTGTGTGTCTATGTGTCTGTGTGTGAGAGTGGGTGGGTGTGTTGATAAAGCCTCCTAAGTGGGAAACAAACCCAGTGGTTTGGCTAGATCCCTGTCTTCTCAATATGATAATCTTATACCTGGTGGGGTTTTTATCTGTTTTAATGGTGGGCAGAGGCATCACCAATGGTGTGTGGGAAGATATGAGCCACACACACACACACACACACACACACCAGCTTCATTTGTATACCGCCTCATACCACCTAAGCAGTGTCTTAGTGGTTTACAACTGTAAGCTACAGTTGCAACAGTTGACACCCTAAGGGGGGGGATGACACCACTGCTCCCAAAACATCTGCCTTTTGAGCAGAAACAGACTGTGGCGCTCACCTGCCTCCCTTTAAAACATTGAAGAAGTGGTGTGAGTGGGACAAGGCTTACTGGAAGGAGAAAGGAGAGGCCCCAGGTCTTTGTTGTTTTTTTTAATATATATATATATATATATATATCACATCATGAGTTAACGCATCAGGTGATGCCACCCCTAGTGATGTCACTGATGGTGGGGGCATTAAAATATCACACTTGAATTTTCAGATGGTGCTGTCCATGTTAGGCCTTTGGGACTCTACTTTCTTGTTCTGTTTCATGCCTTCAGTAGTCATTGAGATGGTGAATCTGTGGCTGAATCTATATTGCAGAATTAATGCAGTTTGACCCTACTTTAACTGCCATGGCTCAATGCTATTGGATTCTGGGATTTGTAGAGATATTTAGACTTCTCTGTCAGCAATGGTGCCACAACAAACTACAAAATCCAGAATTCCATAGCATGATATGCCGTAGCAGTTAAAGTGGGGTCAAACTGTATTAATTCTGTGGTGTGGTAGCAGCCTGTGTTGTTCTTTCACCTGAACTTTAAAGTTTCTCTAGAGATAGCTTCAGAGCCTTGGAGAACTCCTGTTCAATTCATGGTGAAACCTGAAAGAAACTCACCACCACACTGAGATGAAAGTTACCATGTGCCACTGCTTGCAGTGACTGGGATACCGTGTGTTCCCCAAGCAAGGCCACACACTCCAAATCTCAAATCTCACTTACTTCTTTTTATAATCTTCAACAAGATCTTGAGTGTTTCTTAACTCTCCATCCAGTCTCCCTCGATCTCCAACCAGACTGTCCAGATGATGTTTGAGGTTAGAGATATAAGTCTCAAACAGGGGCTCAATGTGGATTTTTCTGCCTGTGCTGCCATGTTGCTGTAGAAGATTCCATTTAGTCTCCAGAACCTTATTCTGCTGTTCCAGAAACCGCACCTGAAATCCAGCAAGGGACATCCAGTATTTAGCACTGTAGCCTCAGAAGCACACAAGAACCAGAATCAGCTTCCAGATACACAATGGTCAAAACAGTGGTTTGTCATGTTGACAGCAGCCTTGCGTGTGTTGAGGCAAGCATTTTTAATATCCACATCCTTCTCAAACCAACAGGATCAAATATTGACCTACATTACGCACTGACATTAGTTATACACAGTGACAGCTGATGGCTTCCACAACAAGGCTGTGAATCATGCTTTGAGTTTGAGTTAAGGCGAAGAATGTTAGGTAGTTTCTTTGAAGCTAAAACTAAAATCTGGAATGTATTGCCTGCCCTACTGACATAGGAGCCACCAGTCAACCCTGGAATAGCAAGTTGCATCTGCACTGCAGAAATAAAGCAATTTGACACCACTTTAACTGCCATGGCTCAATGCTATGGAATTTCTGGGATTTGTAATTTTGTGAGATATTTAGCCTTTTCTGGTGCCACAACAAGCTACAAATCTCAGAATTCCACAGCACTGAACCATATCAGTTAAAACAGTGTCAAACAGCATTAACTCTGCAGTGCAGATTCAGCCACACTCAACCTTCAGTACAGATCCTGTTGTAACAGCTCCATAATTTGAAGGCAAGGGGAAGATATTGGAAGAAATTGGATGGGCCCTTAAATGGACTAAACTGCAGTTTATCCTCTTGTATATTTCCAGTTTCCAGAAGAGTGGCCATTGACTTAGTAAACCTGGCAACTGCCTTTTTGGCCCAGTATTACTGGCCCCAGATTGCAATGGATTAGGAGCTGAGAGAACACCTTGATCAAAGATGTGCTAAGACTCCTAACCACCACACCACACCAGCATGTGCCACACTATATAACTGAATCGCAACTGAGGCTTCAAAAATTCTCCTGAATATAACCTTCTCCTAAGATTTGCTTTAAAAACGTTTTTGGAATGGGGTACAAAGAAAATAATGATCAACAGTAATGACAGCTAAATTTGTGGCAGAGGTCTAAGTATGGTTAGGAGGCCCTCCCTCTTCCTGTGGGATTCTGGGAGTTGGAGTCTGGGTGCTGGAGTCCTTATGAAAGAACCTGAGGATGTACATTAAAGACCCCCCCCCCCAAAAAAAATATTCTGTGAGAGAAGCCCTGGTGTTAAAGCTAAAAGCTTGCTCAGAAAAAACACCAAACGCCTTATCACCCACAAGGCACTTGACTCGCTTCTTCATTCATTCCACTGTTCCTGCAAACTCAGCCATAAATCTGCACAGTTCTTTGAAGCTCCATGCAAAGAACATTGATTAATGGACTCACCTTGTCAATGAATGAAGCAAATTTGTTGTTGAGGGTCTTGATCTGCTCTCTTTCCTGCACCCGAACCTTTTGGATCTCTGGGTCAATCTCTAAATTGAGTGGGGACAGGAGGTTGGGATTGACAGAGACTGGCTGGATGCCACCAGGAGGAACAACGGGGACCATTCGTCCTCCACCACCACCACCAAACCCTCCCACTCCTAAAGCAAAGCCATAACCCCCTGCCCCATATCCTCCTCCTCCATATCCCCCACCTCCAAATCCACCACTACCAAAACCACCTCCACCAAAACCACCTCCACCATAACCACCTCCACCATAACCACCTCCACCACCACCACCACCAAATACACCACCCAGAAACCCCCCTCCTCCGCTAACACTGAGGGAGATCCTTTTGGTGCCCCCTAGGTTGTAGAGGCTTCTGCTACCAAAGCCATCCCCTAATCCAACACCTAGGCTCCCTCTCCCACCCCGGGATAAAGAGACTGAACTGAAGCTGCCCTTTGACCTTCCAGGCACAGCAATGGTGGAAGAACTGTAGCCATGGGACATCCTAACCCCACCACCAGACCTCGAACTAAATTGCCTACTCATTGTGTCTGAGATAGATAGATAGATAGATAGATAGATAGATAGATAGATAGATTTAAAAACTGTTGGAGAATGTTTTGGAAAAGTTATAAGGAAAAAGAGAAAAAGCAGAAGAGCAATAAAGAGAGAAGGACACCAGACCCCTCTCTGAGCAAGAGATTTAGTCTCTGCTCTATATATACATATTTGTGTGGAGATGGGCTTGGCAAGAATTAGGCAATTAATTAAGAATAAAAACGTTATTGGGCTGGGTTCGGTCTGGCAGCAACAAAATCCTTTTTAACATCTTGAAGTGTTTCTTTGAAGCGAAACAAGACACATTTCAGAACTGCTTGGCTTGCAGACTTTAATGGCACAAAAACTATTTAAGCTAGTGAATTATTTTTCCTGCCACCACCTCCACACTTCACCCAAAATAATTAATACATCCAGACATAGTTTTTATTTTTATTTTTTTTTAAAAAGCTGCTCTAATTGTGGGAGATTGTTATTCAACTCTTACTTCAAAGCTCAGTATAAGAGATTCACCCCCTCCCCCTGTCATGGCTTGAAATAGTGCCTCCAAGGTGTGTTGAATCATGAGTTGCCCCAAGGTTGTTTTGGTTCAGGCTTTCAAGGTGGGCCTGGAACATCACTCTTCTTATTTGGAACATGAACGGTACATGTCTTCATATTAGACCTTGTCTCAGCAGCTGCTTCTGCCGCTATAGTTGGAAATGACTGTTAGTAATATTAGGAACCATAGGAGGACTGACAGAGAAAGTTGTAGAGAGTCCCTTTGATTAACACTGGACCTTGCTAATTGTGCAATTTCTCACTGACCTCTATAAGACTGCTCTTTTCAGAATTCATGTTATCTTCCCCAACCTGGCACTTTCTAAATCTATACGATATTTTTGCTGGCTGGATATGGTGGGATTTGTAGTCCCATCCTACCCAGACAGAGGTAATATGATGGTTTGAATATTGGACCAGGAGGCCAGAAATCAAACCCCCCCCCCATTGACCATGGAAACCTACTGTGAAGATTTCCATACCTGCTGCATCACTGCTAAAATTTTCCTGAAACGTCCTTAAAAGGTGGAGGAAGCGCACATGTCTGGAAGCCAGACACGCTTCCTCAATTGTCAGGGAATTGTCGCTCCCTCCTTAGCGTCCCTGAATCATTCCTGGGGAGTGGATTTCCTATTAATGCAAAGTCTGCATTCATAAGAAGTTTGCTCCCCTTGCAATAATTCAGCAAATGTGATATTAGAGGGAGCAACAATTCCCTGACGACTGAGGAAACGCACCTGGCTTTCAGACACACACAATTCCTTCACCTTTTAAGGACATTTCAGGGAAGTTTTAGCAGCGATTCAGCCAGGTATTGAAATCTTCTATGTGACCTTGGGAAAGTCATACTTTATCAGACTAAGAGGAAAGCAAAGGCAGACCCCCTCTGAACAAATCTTGCCAAGACAAGCCAGTGATAGAGTAACCTTAAGGTCATCATAAGTCAGAAATAACTTGATTTTTTCATTTTATATAAGGCACACCATTTTACTATGCCATTGTGTTTAATGGGACTTGAACATCCATGGATTTTGTTATCCACGGAGGGTTCAGGAACCAAATCCCAGCAGATAACAAGGACCCACTGTAATATATCTGAAAATTTCCAGGTTGGGAAAGCTGTTTTGAAGTTTGGCATCAAGACAATCTGGGCAAGTAAATGTTGTCACTGAAGTGTTGCATCTGTCCACTTCTATATACCTAGAGCCAAACCAGGTAACATAAATGTTGTTCATTCACTCTATAAACACCATAGATTGTTTAAGAAAGAATGGCAAAGCCTTTGAAAAATACATAACAAAATGCCTCTAAAATGCATTAAAGTGCCCTTTAAAAATAACTTTTGAAAAGTAATTACTTAACATACCCAAGAGGCTGGCCCACTCTGGTCTAATCTGCACTGCAGAATTAATGGTGGCGCAGTGGTTAAATGCCTGTACTGCAGCCACTCACTCAAAACCATAAGGTGGCGAGTTCAAGACCAGCAAAGGGCTGAAGCTCGACTCAGGCTTGCATCCTTCCGAGGTCGCTAAAATGAGTACCCAGATTGTTGGGGGGCAAATGGCTTACAATTGTAAACCGCTTAGACACTCCTTAAGGGTATGAAGCGGTATATAAATGAAGCTGTTTGAATGTAGTTTGACACATAACTGTCATGGCTCAGTGCTATGGAATCCTGTGATTTGTAGTTTGCTATCATACCAGAGCTCTCTGATGGAGAGTGCTAAATAGCTCACAAAATACGAATCCCAGAATTCCATAACATTGAGTCATGGTAGTTAAAATGGTGTCAAACTGCATTATTTCTGCATTGCAATTAGGACCTCTGTGCTCTCCTTCCACCAACCAGCAAAGGTCTTCTTATTTGGAAAGGGCCTTTGGCTGTTGGCTGGATGTGACAGAAGCATCTTTTAAGGGGAACCAATGAAATTTCTTTTATGTCTTTAACATGTTTTGAATCTGTTTTGAACTCTTTTGAATGAACTTTAAATAGAATTAATTGCTCTTTTTAAAATTAGTCATTGGTTTCTTGCTATTCTGTCTTTTACTCTGTGTATGTTGCCATGGGTCCCATTCCTTGAAAAAGTGAATATAAATCAGTCAATCCATCAATCCTTCACATTGTCCCTGCTCATTATGTTACCTTTCAAATGCAATTCTCCTATATCCTTGGGGTTGTTCACACATTGTGAATAATCTCAGGCATGGATGCCCGGTTTGTTTTTCACACCATGGAACCGCATCTATATGCATCTCTGCAAGTTTGGTTGCTCACATGTGTCAGCATTTGAATGAAGATGGAGTCGATGATGTGAATGTATTCAAAACATGTTCAAGGCATGCAGGGTTTTATCCCGGTTTATCCCATGTCTATTCACATACAGAAGGCAACAGAAGAGGACATGCCCTGTCACTGAGTAAATTGGGCCAGAAAGTGCAGCCCTAGACCAACAGCTGCTCTTTCCCTCCTACTGTTTGGTCATGTGGAAACAAATGCATGAAGGAGGCTATGGATTCTTTTAAGGTCTAACACTTGGCAACTCAGAGTTCAGTTCCATGCAAAAGCTTCCTAGGCTTTAAATAGTCTCTTATCTCTTACTTCAGGTTATTGATAGAAGCCAATAGGAGGACGTTGCTCATGGATATAAAATCTTGTTGGACCCAGGAACCAAAATTTCCCGTCTCTATAGCACAATGAATATGCTATCCAAGTCAGAGCTTCATAAGGGCTAGAAACCTGCCTATACAACTTGTCTTTCACTTATGTAAAAAAACTCCAGTGAATTGTTTGGGGTTTTTTTTTTTCAATCTAATGAAAAGCAGCATCGGCAAATTTAGAATTTGAGTCAAAAATTCAGGGGAAAGGAGTCTTTCATCCTTCCTCTACCAACAATTGTCTCACTCAAAAATCATCAAGACAAGGAGTTCTCTCTTCCCTCCCCCCCCCTTTCCTTTCCTTTCCTTTCCTTTCTATTCCTTTCTTTCTTTTTTCTTTCTTTTGAGGTTCCTTTGTAAAACAAACACAAATAACAACTCTAGCCAGAAATCCCCATTGGATTAATTATGTCTCAGGAGTGGGCTCAAGGTTAAGCTTTCCCATAGTTACAGCTTCTAGAGATTTCACTTCATTGAGGTAAAGATTTCACAACTAAGGAGTGAAGAGCATTTGATGTCCCAGATGTTGTTGCACTGCAGATCCCATCATCCCTAGCCATCATAGCCAGTGTTAAGGAAGAATGGGAGTTCCAGTCCAAGAACATCCAGGAGAGGGGGTGAAAAGCTTAATCAAACAGCCACATCTCATTTAACTTCTTTGGCCTACAATGTGCCAACGTGTCTTACATATTAACATATTTATATACCCATCTATAGTGGGAGATCAATAGAAATCTGACCCTAATAGCCTCAGGATGCCTAATAATATTTTTGTTTGGTGCATACAGAGTGCCCCCAGCTCTGGCAGCACCATCTCTGAGGATACATGCTGACAACTCTGGTCATTCCTTCTCAATTAAGAAGCAAGTGCCAACGGGTCTTTTAAAAAAAACAAACTGGCAAGAAACCTGCTCCTCGACAGGCAGATTTCATGTAATTAATCACATCAAGAGAATCCACCTTGGCCTGAAGAAATACTTTATTAGAATAGGCACTAATGTTGTAGCCCAGCACACTATCAGTTAGAAACAGCCACATGTGTAAGGGACGCTATCCAAGCCAGGTGGGTCCTATCAGATATCATCCCAGAGGCCATGTTGTTCTGGCATTCCAGATTGGAGTGTCTCCAAACTACCATTTCCCTGGCAAAGGGGAAAGAACTTATTTTAAAAATCTTATGCCAGAAAGGCAGTAGTATGCCTTTGTAGTCTCATGGTCTGATTCTCCTATTGCTTTCTTCCAGGCAACATTCCCATCCAATGTTCATTTCTTTCTTTTCCTCAAAAGATATTCTTACCAGGGAGTGTATGGGAGCAGGATGAAGGACATAATGCTTCTCCCATTGACCTAAATAAAGAGTTGTTTGTTGTTGTGTGCCTTCAAGTTGTTTCCGACTTATGGCAACCCTAAGGTGATCCTATCATGGGGTTTTCTTGGCAAGAGTTGTTCAGAGGGGATTTCTCATTGCCTTCCTCTGAGGGCGAGAGAGTGTGACTTGCTCAAGGTCACCCAATAACTTTCCATGGCTGAATGGGACTGTAGGATAAGTAAGAGTTCTTCATATTTTTATTATATTTTGTATTAGAAGTTTCCAAACACACTAGAAGCTTTTAAAAAATTACACTAAAAATAAAAAAACCTTCGTTGTAATCTAAGTGAACCTGCTCCTATTTCATTTAAGAGGGTTGGGAATTGCTACAGTTCTCTAGAAGTAGTTGGATCACTCCTAAGATTCCTCACCACTGGCTTTGTTGGCTGAGGCTTTTGGGAGGTGCAGTTCAATAATATCTGGAAGTCTACCCCTGACTAAGAACCAGGTTGTGCTTGAAACTGTGTCCACTTTCTACCTACTGATTTTACAAGTGGCCAGAATTCTGCATCAAAGGCTGCAACACATGACTTTGTGATGACAGTGCTACCTCACTGACATGGTACACAAGCATGCTAGTAAATTGTGACAGTATGCATCAAGGCACTGAATAATAGGGGATTGCTATTGCACTATGTGCATACCTTGAATCAGTGTGCAATGTGCCCCAATGGACAATGTGTTCCATTCTGTGTGTGCATTTGGTCCATGGTGCAAAGGTCATGCTGTTATACTGTTTGTGCAATGGTCCAGAGTCATAGCTCCATCTCTGCTCCCCTCCTGAGAATATGAACATTGTGAAATATGAACATTGTGGTGTGTATGTGAGTGTTTCCCTTCTATCAGATCATGAGGCAACACAAGTTGTCTTCCTCAAAACCACCTCATCTCCTTGTAAGAATTTTTAGTAAGTTCTGCTTTTTTCCATGTAAAGCCACAGTTTATGGCAATCATTGCTCTTCCTTTGTAAGCTTTTATGGTGAGTAGTTTTTGCTATCAATCCAACACCATGGGCCTTTCCTGTATAAAGAAAGAGTAAGAACAAACTGTCTTCAAAGGTAAGGGGAAGACTCAAAGAGTTGTAGTGTGACTGTGTAACAATTGTTTCATTTTTGATATGCTTGGGATTCTATAAGGATTTCCACAGATGTCATAATGTCTCATGCAGAATTTTAGAAGTTATGTTCTACATGTGGTAAGGTGCCCACAAAGCAAAGCTTTGAAATAATTTGTTAAAAATCCATGCTCCCAATTTTTTAACATTCTCCAAAATTTGTACTTTTTGCATTAACTAGCTAATGAATTAAATCAATTAATCAAGGTATTATTTTTATTACACAAAGCTGCCTTCAGCCCTCATTCAGAAGTGGAATATGGTCAGGAATAGGCCATAGTTTCCTCCTTGCCTCACCATACAAAGCATAATGGTAGAACCATGTTAGATGTCTGGTTTCTCCACTACCCTTTCCCACATTACAGTTCACAGGGTTTGGGAAAATATGAGTCCATGACATTTAAAATGGCTTAAAGGTCATTAAATTGGAGTGGCCCTGAGCTGGATCATTCTTTTTCCATAACAGGATTGTTGTTGTTTACTTTTGTCCCACAAGCTTGAAAAAAGAATGTGATTTCTGTGAAGCCATTACAAACAGAATTAATGCACACAAAGGGCAAGTTTCTCCACAGCAGACATTTAGTGTTGACAAGCCTCAAAGATTTGTAAATGGTCAATTTGGTTTTTCAGGAAGTTATGCTTATGGCTCATCGTATGGTTGTCCTTTTGCTTGTAGAGGTTGTTGATATAATTTTCAGGCCAGGAGAGCTTCCTCCACCTCCAGAACTATATCCCACAATGCCCCTGCCACTTCCAGAGCTTGATCCTCCAGCACTTCCATTCAGACCCACAGCACGGCCCAGTCCATTTCCTCCAACCATGCTGCTGTTGTTAACTACAGCTGTGAAAAATATAGAAATGCACACATATAATTATTTATTATATAATAATGCATTACTTTTGGATAAACAATAACACATTAGTTTTGGAAAGAGTCCAAAGAAAAGACTGCTTTTGTTAAGCTTTGTAATATGGAAGCAGGATGATGGACATAAGATGTGCCACAAAAAGCTGCAGTAAGAACTGCTCCTATCAGGATAAACAAACAAGCCCATTTCCAAGTTACTCCATTCCCCTCTCTGAAATTGACTTTGAGTCTTCCAGACCTCTTCTCAACAGTCATTCAGCATCTAATATCTTAAAGCAGAGAAATAAGAACAACCTAATAGAACCCTATGCCTACACTCTTGATTAAAAACAGTCTGAAACAAAAACATGTTCTGGGGGGAACTAAATGTATCACTTGAGGATGGGAGTTCCAGAATTTTGGTGCAACCACTGAGAACATGCTATCTCTTGTAGGATCAACTTAACCACCAATTCTTGTTGAAATTGATGTTCCATGCTTTTCCAAGGGTGTTCCAAGTATGTTGAGAAACATACCAGGTTTGCAAACCCTCCAAAAAAAATCAACACAAAACCTTTAGTTACTTACATATGTTTACACCACCGCCACATTCTCCCGACATCCTGTTGGGGAAAACAAAAAGTGCACAGTTAGAAATGCCTCATCTTCCTCTGTTTTCTCAGGTAGTTTTCCATGCATTATAACATTTGCCACACCTCATTTGTCCTCAGAACATCAGCATTCTATGGGAGTGATTCCTAAGTAACTTAGTACAGAACATCCACAAGGTCTTATACAATAATGTGCAGGATTTGAAGGCCTTGTCTGCACTGGTCAAATAAATAGGCCTCCCCCCATCCTTTCACCAAGGAGATTAGACGATGCACTGCCCAAACCATGGTTCTGGTGTGAACAGACTAGACAATGGCTGGCCTGTTTAGCACCAAAATTGGGGTATATCACTCGTAATAAATATTTAAATATCTCCCTGTTTGTTCTGGATCTTCCTGGAAGATCCAGAGCCCTCTGTTCCAAAGGCAGATGGCTTTTTGAAATGTGTCCCACTGAGTTGCCTAGTGTATCCACTGCTGCCACCAGTCACTTGTTCTGAAGTGAGAACAACATGTGCAGCCATGTGATCAAGACTAGGAGCATCTTTCTGACATTACAGCAAAGTGACCCGTAGTAGTAGCAGATGCACCAGACAGCTCAGTGGGATGTGTGCACGATCCACCACCTGGTATTGGAATGGAGGATCTTATTAACAGGGGAGATTAGGGCGGCTCTGGGGCTAGGATTCTCTGAGCTGCCCTTGGCCAGTGCAGAAAGGACCCACTCTGTCACAAATCACATTCACAGCTAATACCATCTTGCACATGACAATTGCTGGATTGGATTTATTATACATCCTCCATACAACTCTCAGCATGTTTGAGTATCGTTATGATGCTTCTTTTTAGTAATAAATGAATAAATAAATAAAATGCTTGAACATCTGCCTACATTAGAGTACTTCACATAATTTCTCCTAATCCAAAAGAGTCTAAGAATACAAAAAAGCAGAATGTGTGAGAAAAAGGAACTAAGAAAGGACTTACTTATATACCTATGTATAAATCTAGAAATTTAGGTCAAAAAAATTGACCCCAAAAATCTGGTTCAATTTAGCCATGGGTCAGTGGAAATATTGTACTTTAACTCTTATTATAAAAGGAACCACCCTTTCTCTGAGTAGAGTTGAGAAAGGAGAGAGCATAGTCTTTCCCAGGAGCACCAAATGCACCAACCCCCTTCTATTCTCTCTGCTGCAGTGCTGCTTTTGAACATTTTGAATACCAGGGTGGGGAAATGGCAACAGTGGCAGCTCTTTCGCACTTCCCTTCAAAGGACTGCATGCAAACAGCTGGACAGTATCAAAATAAAGGGCTCCAGATCTTCTGGGATGATCCAGAGCAAAAGATTAGTTATTTTAAACTGTTATAAGGGGATGTGCAGCAGATTCATTGCCGAACTGGCCAGACACAATCTGGATAATTTGCACCAGAACTGGGGATTAAGCCCTGTATCATCAGGACTACTCACTGTAGGAACAAGTGAGGATATTTTAATTGGCTCATGCAAACAGGGCCAAAACTGATAATGCAGCCCAGTCCCTACTGCCCCACCCCTTCAATGTATCAGTACCAACTAGACTGGAAACTATTTCTTTTAGTACTGGCAATGAGACAGCATTCTCCCCCATACCCAAAAAGATAAGACAGCTTTGATAGGATATCACATATGGCACATATAGCTCTCTCTTCCATGAGAGAGGAATAGTTGCAGGAGAGGTGTTGAGTGGAATGGCCTCTTTCTGCTCCTCTTCCCTACGTCTGTTGCCCTAGGCTTCACTCTGCCTAGTGATGGAGCCAGTCTTGATATCAAACTGCTGCTCAGCATCACATGAAGCAATAGAGCTATAGCCACCAATTGAAATTATTCTTCTGGAACTGTTATAGATTTCTTTTTAAGTATATTTGAAGAATAGACACCATGTTTCAGAAGGAAATGGGAATGGATCAGTGTAACAGTTAGATTCTCAAGAATAAATCAGTGGATTAACTGCCTGAAAAGCATCAGCCAATAACTTTGGGTGCCATGACACCCACCTGCATTCCTCGCCTTCCAGCAGTGTCCTGTAGGTGGCAATCTCAATGTCAAGGGCTAGCTTGATATTTAAAAGTTCCTGGTAATCCCGCAAAAGACGGGCCAACTCCTCCTTTGCTTTCTGCATAGCGTTTTCCAGCTCTGTCAGCTTTTCCCTTGCATCTTTAAGGGCTATCTCTCCACGTTCTTCGGCTTCAGCAATGGACGACTGAAGGTAAGCACACTACCAAGAAAATGCAAAGGCGAGAAGTCAACTCAGATTTTACACAGTCACGGCTTGATGACCATGATATGAGACAGCCTCAGAAAGTTTTGTAGGTGTCTTAAATGCTTAATTCTGCTTTCATATGATTCATCTGAAAAACCAGAGTTAATTTTTATGCACTTAACTATTAGGTGTCTTCAGTAACACAATATGCAAAACAAAGCCATGGAACTTAGGAATTCATACAACTTACATGAATGAAACGTCCATTGACAAAAGCTGCCCTCGACTTTATGTACACTTAATAGGCCAAGGAGTAAATTCAATATAAGTTAGTAGAATTTATTTCTGAATAAATGTGCATAGGACTAGGATGTAAAGCCAGGATGAGCAACCTCAGATTCTCCATTAATTTAGTCCCACAACTGTCAGAATCACTTTTCATTGGACATATGGATAGGGCTGATGGGAGTTATTGGTCAAAATATCTGAAGGCCAAAATTATTCCACCTTTATTTAAAGACTACAAGTATTTAGTGAAGCAACAGCACATCAAAACAGTCTGTAAAATAGTAATTATTCTTAAAAGAGTCATGCTAGAGGTGGGACAGAATAATGATTTGGAGGAAAGAGACAAATGATCTAAGATAATCACTGAGTCAATGTTCATTTGAGAGGGTAAAATTACTAAAGTCATAGAATTTAGGATGGTTAATTATTTGGAAGGGAGGAGAGTGATAAAAAGTGAAAATGAACAGGTTCACTGCTTCATGTACAAGAGAAAATTCTCATTTGCAAATGAAGCCATGAGGCATTTTTGCCATTAAAATATTACCAATAAAGGGAGATAAGGTGTAACTCTCTGTTTAATTTTATATTTTGTTAATTAGCATCACAATTACTCTGCTAAAAATCAATTTCCAGATCATTCCAAACATTTTCCAAGCATTTATTCCTTGTAGTAACAAGGAATAACAGCCAAATGTAAAGAAAGCACTTTATCTGTGTATCTCCACTAAAGATGTGGATCCTACCTGTTTCTTCACATTGTCAGTCTCTGCTCTCAGCCTGTGGATCAATCTATTCAGCTCAGAAATTTCCATCTTGGAGTTTTTCAAGGCATCGTCATGCTTCCCAGCTGTCAGCTGAAGTTCCTGAAACTGATTTTACATGCCAAGACATTACAACTCAAATGAGCAGCAGGCAGGCCTTAGGGCCAAATCTAGCTATCTGAGGGAAGCCATTTGATTGCCCAGTGTCTGAAAGTGAAAATCATGTGGAATCAGAGAGAGATACCGGTGGCTCCTATATCACATCAGTTAGCTCATAGCTTCATTCACAGAATTGTGCATTGCGATTCCACATTACATGGAAGCACCCAGTCACTGACATATTCTGAACCATGTTGCTATTCTGTATGTGGGTGTGTAGTGCTGACAAAGCATAGTTCTGCATATGGCTATTTATGCTACACTGAAGGGGCACTGGAGTACATACTTTGCTTATCTGTTTTTGTGCAAGTAACAATGTTTTTCTGTAAATATCCTGAAAGCACCAGATCCCATCTGATCTTAGAAGCTAAGCAGGGTTATCCCTGGTTAGTACTTGTATGGGAGACCTCAAGGGAATCCCAGGTGCTATGGACTATATTTCGGAGAAAGGAACTGGCAAAACCACCTCTGAGTAGTCCTTGCCTTTGAAAAATCCTACAAAATGCATGGAGTTGTCATAAGTCAATAGGCAACTTGAAGGTGCATACACACATGAGGCCTTTTCGCCACAAAATGTACATAAAATGAGATTAGTGAAGGAGGAGTTGGTTTCACTCTTTTTCTAAAACAAATTTTTCACACAGTTAATTGATTTGGCATGTCAATACACCTTTTCTCATTGAGAATCAGAAAATTTATGATTAGTTGTTGCAGCTCTGTTTTACACATAAATGTTCTCAAGTGTCAAACCTGGAATACTCTTTTGTGGTGATGTTTTTGATGAGGAAGTATGTAATGTGAAAAACATGCTGGTGTTTTAATTGCTCCAATGATTTTTAGGGAGGAGAGAAATTTTCACACATCCCCCTGATCTCATTTTGTGATTTAAAAAAAAATGACTTGAAGTGACATTTTGTTTTGAAGCATTATGCAAGGGACAAGTCTAAGCCAGGGTTGCACCCACCTTGCTTTGGTACATGGCATCTGCTTCAGCTCGACCCCTGTTTGCCATATCTTCATACTGAGCTTTGACTTCAGCAATGATAATGTCCAAGTCCAGGTCTCGGTTGTTGTCCATGGAGAGGATAATGCTTGTGTCACTTACCTGTCTTTGCATCTGTGCCAGCTCCTGCAAGTCACAAGAAGCTCATCAGTAAATATATTTTGCACCATGGCATCATATCCAACTAAGTATAGAAGTGAGTAAACAAGTATCTGGGCTGTGCTACTTCCACATAAGTCTCATTACTCATAAGTCTCCTCTATCTCTAAGCTAAAACCAGAGACCTAGGGACAGCCCTCGTTATGCCACTATGTGTTCTATATTAAGTACCAACCACAGTTGCTCACAGTTTGTCATTTACATTCATTCACACACACACACCAATGCACAATATTTTTCCTGTTTGGAAATTAAGAGAGAAATCTTAGATAAAGGGGCTATTGCCAGATCAAGCTGAAGTGAGGGATTATTCTTTCTTAGGGAGATGGAATGATGAACATTTAATCTATCTGACTTGCTTCTAGTAAGAAGATGGATGCAGAGAAGAGTATATGGTGACCCTTTTGTGCCTTCAAGTAGTTTGTGATTTATGGAAACCCTAAGGTGAACCTATCATGGGGTTTTCTTGGCAAGATTTATTCTGAGGAGGTTTGCCATTGCCATCCCCTGAGGCTTTGGGTTTAATGGCTGAGCTGGTTCTCAAACCCTGGTCTTGAGAATCATAGTCCAACACTCAAACCACTATGCCATGCTGGCACCGCAATAATTAACAGGGAAGGAAGAATTTAAGTAAATAGATGGGTTTACACATTCACACTGAAGTCTGCATGTCATTATGGCCCAGGTAGGCACATTGAAAGAACTAGTATGCAGAACAGTTCTACATGTAGACCAGTCTTTGCATGTGAACTCCCCATGTCACTCTGCAAAGACATGGCAAAAATAATTCTAGACACTGGGGTGGGTCCCAGTGTCTAGAATAATTTTTCCATGTGTCTGGAGAGTCAAAATGATATTGTGTGACAATGCAGGTGTTTTGCCATGTCTCTGGAGAGTCAAAAAGGTATCATGTGGCTATGCAGATGTTAGATTGCTCTCCTCATCCCTTACCATTTTAGAAAGGGATTGAGGAAGAGAGCATCCAACAACATCAGGATACACCAGATTCCCAGCCTCTACATTTTTTAAAAAAAACTGAGATAGTTTCTGAGAATCTAGCAAAGATTTTGAGGTGGCCTTTAGAGAACTATGGATAGATCCTTACCTCCTCATAGAGGCTTCTCAGAAAATTGACCTCCTTAGTCAGAGACGCTACCCTGGCCTCCAGTTCCACTTTGTTCATATAGGCTGAATCTACATCCTGTAGAAAAACAAAACAAAACTTCACATCAGAAATTTTTTGTTGAAACATTTGAAATATACGTTTTAAATATATTTTATGTGTGGGCAAACAATGTACAATCCCCATTTTCTCACTCTCCTCATCTTTCCAGTGCCACTACCACTCCCATTGATTCCCACACTTCCCATTCTTTATTTTCATACACAGGCCCATACACACAATTTGAAAACAAATCCCCTTGTCTCAGAGTGGAGGATCTGGAGTCCTCTGAGTGTTTCTGGACTAGAGACCCAGAAATCCGATGCCAAATGTAATTTGATTATCTTTTTAGGTTTTTTGCTCATGATTAAGTATATGTCTGCACCATACATTGGTAGCAGTTTGCTACCACATTAATTGTCATGATTCTCTCGTATGGAATTTTGACTGTGGGTGATTTTTCCCAAAGTTAAAAAGCGGCATGATTTTGTTGCTTTTTGCACAGTTTAATGTCGGGTTAATGCCAAAGTCGCATAATGTCTTCTGAAAACAATCCCCCTCTTGCGGGATATACACAGATTTAAACCCCGTTTATCCATGATATTTGATTGCTTCCCTCCCATGTGATAAACTCCTATGAATGGTTGTTAAGTGCCTCTGTGACTATGCTTTATCTTCCATTTTGCTAAAATGAAACCTTGTATTGAAAGAAGACAATGCATCTTCAACTCAACTTGCTTTCTTTCATCCTTATTGCTATGTGTGGATCTTGACCCACTCTGGCTGTGACTGAAACACTGACAGAGAGAGGAAGGAAGGAGATTGGGCTGCCATCAAGACCTAGTAGCCTGCTCAGCTGCCAAAATACCGGACCAGAAGGCACGTTTACCACTGATATTGGTAGTGTCTGCATAAGCAAGGATACTCTAGGACCAGCATGTCGCATCCAGCCCCCAGAGCTGCCCCATCTTCCCACTGTTACCTAGAGTCCTCTATTGCAATGCTAGCCAGCTGTTTGTTGATCACATGGCTGGGTGTCTTGTTTGGACCTCAGAGGGAGGAGGAGGAGGAGGAGGAGGAGGAGGAGGAGGAGGAGGAGGAGAAGAAGAAGAAGAAGAAGAAGAAGAAGAAGAAGAAGAAGAAGAAGAAGAAGTGATTCACTGTGATGGTGGAGACGCTTTGTGACACAACAGAACATACATGTGAACAGCTGACCAGCATCACAGCAGAGGGCTCAGGATCTTCCAGGAAGATGTGGAGCAAATGATAAGGTTGATTTTACTCCATTTTAATAGAGTTATACCTGGGGGTTTGGTGCTGTGTCATCTGAACTCCTTGCCGAAAGGACATATCCCCACTGAAAAGGGAGGATATTTTATTTGGCCCATGCAGACTGAGCCGTTGTCTCTGACTCTGGGATTCCAGTGCAAGTGGCTGCCACCCACCATTTTGACTGTTTTGACCATTCTGACTCTGGGATTCCAGTGCGAGTGGTGCCACCCACCATTTTGACTGTTCACAGTGTTTCCAATATAGTTGCTGTCTGGGGTACCATTTAAATATTTAAATGAAAGGAGATCCACCCACCTCAGACTGGAGTTCTCCTAGAAAGCACTTTGGTAGAGGCCCCCTCCAACCTGGAGCTGACTAAAATCTCTAGTCTTTCCAGACTTCCCTATTGCCCCTTGGACACGCACTTGTCACCATTTACCTCCATTTAGAACTACCTTTGTTATATGGACATTTCCCCCCAGAAAAACTTGCCTTTTTTAGCAGTACAAATTCATTCTCAGCAGTTGTGCGCTTGTTGATTTCTTCCTCATACCTTTTGGGATTTGAAAAAAGGACAGGGATTAGGATGGGCTGGGTACATATTATCAGTTAAAAGAACAATATGGCTTTGGTCTCAGATATCTTAGATGTGCCATCCTCCCTATATACCCTTTCTTTCCCCAGAAATACAAAACCTAACTGGCAATATTTACTTTGCTTCAAGTATCATGATTATACTGGCAGCTTGGGCTGCTACCACATTTCAGACATAAAGCAGTCTGACACCACTTTAGCTGCCATGACTCAGTGCTATGGAATTCTGGACTTTGCAGTTTTGTGAGATATTTAGAGAGCTGTCAGAGAGCTCTGATGCTTCACCAAACTGCAAATCCCAGATTTCCATAACATTGGGTCATGGTAGTTAAAGTGTTGTCAAACCTTTATTTCTGTGGTGTGGCAGCAGCTCTGGTTATGCTCAACAAAGGGCCCATCTAAGCATGATATTTAAAGCAAGCACCAGTGTCAGACTTAAGAACATCATCAAAGGTAGGGATGTGGAATTTCGCTCTTTCCTTCTCTGTCACTATCCTTAAGAAAATGCTACTTCAGAAGAGGGGATTTACTTTAACATAGGAACAGAAAAAGTGCAATCCATGGGCTTTATAATGCCCCTAGACCCCAGTTTTGTGGCCTTGGATACACCTGTTAGTCATCCAATTCCCCATCTCCATCCAATTTTTAAAAATGTCAATATGTCCAATTTTTGCTTGAAAAGTGCACGGAAGGTCCCCCAAAATACATGACAATGCAAAAACACCACGCTGCAAAATTCTCCTCTCCCAGCAACTTCTCTCACACATATATAGTTGTATTTTTGTTGGAGTCCCTCTCAAAATGGTGACATGATGTGATGCAAAATCACTTCTGCTTGCCATTTTGAGAGGGACTCTGAAGAAGAAGAGAGGCAAATTGGCATACTGAGGGACACAGTGTCCAGGGAGGTCTGTGATTTGGACCCTGGTTCCCATTAAGTTATCCACTCCTGATTTAAATTATGGTGTTTCCTCCTGTACCTTCGCTTAAAATCTTCCACGAGATCCTGCATATTCTTCAGTTCTGTGCCCAGCCTTCCTCTTTCACTCGTCAGAGAATCTAGCTGCTTTCTCAGGCTGTGGAGGTAGGACTCAAAGAGAGGTTCGACCTTGCTCTTCATGTGGGCTATGGGCTGCTGCTGCAAAAGGTTCAGTTTTGTCTCGAGGATTTTATTCTGCTGCTCCAGGAAACGAACCTGGGAGTCAAAACATTTATAGGTAGGGATGTTAAATTCTCCAACTCTCATTCTTGTTGAGTTTTTCTCCATTTTCCACTGGCATTTATATTCTGCACTGATTTCCATTTCAGTTTATGAGATTCTTCCACTCTAGCCAGTATGCACATTTTTGTGTGCATTTCTTTCAGTTTACCTCTACTTGTTTGCATTTTGCTAGTGTACCTAGTTTTGTACCCTTTTTTGGTCCAAACATTTAATGCCACTCAAACATTTAATGCCACATTTTTAGCATGGTACATTATTTTTAAAAATTGTGTGACCTATTAGAGACATACGCAGGTGTAGATCAAACATATTTATGTACAATTGACCCTCTGTTTTTGTGGGGATCCATTCCAGACCCCCTCCCATGAAAATGGAGTTTTGCATATATTCAAGCCACATTGGCTTGAATATAGGTGCACAGCCATGGGAGCATGTGCACGCCTTGGACACACGCCCCATTATTTCCCCCTTCATTCATCCCTCACTCATAAGTGCGGGACGCAGTTTACAATGCCGCGAGAATGGAGAGAAGACTGTATATGTCTTTTTATGGTCATTGTAGAAGGAGGAATTCATTATCCTCTTGGGGAATGACCTTCAACCTCCTCAAAAAGTATATGTTTCATTTTCCCCCTCGCCTCCATTGCCATTTAGGACATTTTCACATGCAGCTTTTAAACCTCCATAAAAGTTCCATAATAGCACCTATCATAGAGTGCCATCTCCCTCTTGTTACCACCTTGTCTTTCCATCATTGTTAGCCCACACCTTGTCATTGAAGGGGAGCACCCATCAATAAATTCCCAATCATTCCCAATCACTCTAGGTATAAGGTGCAATAAATTATCTGGTTGCAGTTCAGAGATTGCACTGTCACATGGTGGCAGTGTCTCCTCTTCTTCCCCCATCCCCATCCCTTTCACAGTTCTGAAACAGCCAGGTTTTTTTAAAAAAAAAAACTTAATTTTTTTGTTATTGTTGTTCTTCTTTTAAAAAAATGCATTCACATAACTCAGGAATTGCATTACACAAACAACACACATGAAAGGCACACTAGGTAGGGCATAGGGTAGGGAGGCAGGTTTAAGAACAAGGGTGGAAGAGAGCATGAGGAAGCAGCAAGATCCTGGTTGTGCTAATGAAGGGACATGCATTAGGGGCTGCTCCCAAACAAGTATGTATGCATTGCCTTTCATTAATGCGATTGTGCTGAGAATAGGGGTAGTCCCTAGTGGCTGGTGGAGAAAGCGATGTCACAGAAGTATCTACAGTAATTGTGTCCCTATAACCAGAAGGAGAACAACAAAAACTTCCTCCAGGTCCTCCAGAGATTTGGATTTAGTGACATCACCAGACTTTTCTCCAATGCCCTTTCCTTTCCACCTCTGCAAACAGTGAAGTCTGCCCCTTTCTTGCACAACAGCAGCCAAACAGTGGCATATTGCAGTTCACACACACACACACACACACACACACACACACTTTTCAAGAACCTGGCTGATGCAGAAGGAAAGGCTGTCACCCTCTGGACCTGTAAGAATGCAGATAGAATTTTGTCAAATAAGACATGAGCATATTCATGTTTGTTTGTTTTTTTCTCAAATTATTGTTTGGTTTCAGGGGAAATCCTGATTTATTAATTTTTAATGAAAAATGTGCAAAAACTGACAATGCTGATCAGTGGGAAGGAAAAAAGCTATTAATTTTTTTTTAACATACAAAAATGAAATAAACCAGGAGTTTTATCTGTCCTGAATATCCGTATACGTAGGACTGGCTGACAATAATTTCATTGCAGCTCAGGTTTATTAGAATAGAGAGCAACTAAAAAAAATCTCACGTGTTTCTTTTTTAAAAAATGACTTTGTGACATTTTGGATTCAAAATTTTGATGTCCAGAATTGTCAAGGTTCAAGCTTCAAATATGAATTTGCAGGACTGTGTTTTGGGGTTTTGTTTTTATTGTGATATTTCCCCCATATGCTAACAGTTGAACTTACCCTACTAGTATGGACAACTTTTATGTAACCAGAATAGCACTTCCATGCTATTCCATGTATCAGCATTCTAGGGAGGGGGGAAAAAAACTTTACAGATGTTCAAACAGAGAGAGAGAGAATGTTAGAAGGGGACCAGAGGCTGAAATGGCATTTTTAAGAATAATTAATAAATTGCATACAGCTGAAAATACAGTTCCAGCCCTACTAACCATGTTTTTATACCCTAACAAACAATATGCATGGGCTTAGGTCAAAGGAAAGGGACCTGGTCAACCATAACATTACATGTTCCAGCCTCTGCCTGTGAAATGAAGATGTCTTCAGAGGGCCAGAGGCCACCCCTTTCTCCCCTGGATGGAAGTCCCAGCAGACAAATGCTGTGGCCTCCATGAGGCCTGAAAAGAACCCCCTTCTGCGGGTATCAATGCCATCCATGTGGAACAGCGCTGTTTGGCTGCTGCACCCTGAGGACATCATCATTGTGCACCCTGTATGGATAGGCACACATAATCATAGCACATGTGAACCAATGGTAAGGCTGGGCATGTGCAGATGCCCAGTCCTACTGAACCTTAATTTCAGCTCCAGACCGGTGCAAAGCACAAGTTTGTACAGGGCTACAAGTTTGTAGTTTCTTAAAAGTAATCTAGTGGAGAACATTCCCAGCATTCATTACTAGAAGATTAATCAGATATTGTATAAAGGCTTGAAGCAGACTGCATTTCCTGAATATCATCAAATTTCAGTAGAGGGTTCCCAGCACTTCCTGGAAAGAAGCTATAAATCTCATCCTCCCTTTCATTCTAAACTGTGATTTAAGTTTTCATTCTGAATTATGAATCAACTGTCAGTCTAATGGTTCATCCAGACGGTGATTTTGTATTCAATCTGTCAATGTGAAAAGATAATCCAAGGAATCAAAACAACTTACAACATACAAAGATTTATATGATAACTAGCAAAAAAGGATGCTTGTTTGCTCATGTGTACCTACACTGATGTTATCTATTGAAATAAAAATGAAATAAAGCATTGTGCCATGCAGGAGGGAAAGAGAGCCAGAAACATAATGTATAATACCAAATACACAAAGGAAAATAAGAATGCACAGTCATGGGCAGGCAGTTGGAAGAACTGCTAAATATTTCCTCTTGGACAATTGAAAAAGCTTGGTTTTCACCATTTAGCAAACAGAAGGAAGTAGTTGTAAAAATCTAAAAGCCCACCTTGTCGATAAAAGTTGCAAATTTGTCATTGAGGTGTTTGATCTGCTCCCTTTCTTCTTTGCGCACTTTCTGGATTTCTGGATCAATTTCCAGGTTAAGTGGTGCCAGGAGACTCTGGTTAATGATCACTTCCTGGATGCTACCCGGTGGGTAGGGGAAAGAGACTGGCCCATTTCTTCCATTGCCAAAGCTGCCATTGGCCCACCCTCCCCCAGCAAAACTACCGAAACTAAGCCCACCACCTCCACGTCGAACACCTCCTGGAACCACACTCTGGGAAATACTTTTCGTTCCCCCAAGATTATAAAGGCTCCGACTGTGAAAGCCATAACTTCCACTTCCTCCTCCTATGCTCCTTCGACTTGGAGAAGACACAGTGCTCCTGCCTCCTCCGAAAACGATGGCAGAACCAGCACTAAACCTTTTCCCTCCACCCAAAGTTTTGGCATTCAGTTGTCGGCTCATTGTATGAAGAGACAGCAACGTAGAGATTGAGAGGCACAGATGAGCAGTTCAACACCCACACTAAGACCCCTTCATTTATATGGCTTTCAGAGCCTGGGCTTGGTTGGACAAGTGAAATGAAAGATATTTAAACTATTCACAGGCTTGGTTGGTCTGGCACCAGCCCATCTTTCACTGAAACCCACTGAATAATAAGTTCACACCTAGAGAGTCTGGATGAAATGTCAGAGGGAATACTTTCATTGGGATTAACAATTGTCCACACTTAGCACCGTGCAAACATTTCTATTTCAAGTGTCTGTCCCTATATAATTAACAGACTAGCATCAGCCTCTCGAAACTCATATTTCTTCATACTTGCCAATCATGGCTGACATAGGTATTAAACTGTCAACTATGAATGTTTTGGGGAGCTTTGAAATTACTTTTTAAAAATATATATACGCAGAGAGAAAAATGTTTTCATCATTTTCTACAATCAAGTAAATCTATCTTTGTTTGACTGGAACTTTATAGGAGTGGTTGACAACACATGATTGAATTTGTTCTCTTACTTTATTCCCCCTCTAAGTAAGAAAATGAGAAATGTGTTTCTCTAAGCAAACAAATTTTAACTTAGTTTATTGGTCTCAACAGGTATTCAGCAATGTATTTCCAAAACAGTCAATCTCCAAAAAGCAAATCATTTTCAGGAGATTCATATTTTATACTATCCAAAATTTCACAGAGGAAAACAGGAACATGTGGGCCAAGCAACATTAGAGTGTTCAAAGTGGCAAAAGGTATTAATAAAGAAAAACACACAAGAACACACCCAGTTTGCTTTTGCCTGAGCCTCCTGGAAAGAGGGAGATCCCACCCCTTCCTCCCTTCTCCATGCTGTAAGGTTAATGAAATTCAAACTATTTTTACACTTGGAACTCAAAGTACATCAATTGATGTAATTAAAGGGAGGAAATGGGAGAAACAGACAGAAACTGGGGACTCTTTCACACAGGAGAAATTTCTCCCAACTTTGAATGGAGCTAATGCGAATTCACGTGAATCCCCATTGCATTCGGAAGGCGTTCGAAATGACTTCCCATTACCCAAAAATAACCCCCCCTTGCCCGAAATTACGTGAGAAGCTTTAATTCGCAATAACGTTAAACCCATGATTGCATTCGGAGTGACTTCCCTTTTGCCCAAAATTGCGTGAGAAGTTCTAATTCGCAATGAAACCCCATGATTGCGTTGGATTGCCCTTGGATTATACTTTCAATTTCCCACGTCTGAAAGAGTCCAAAGACATTTTAAAGCATTTGAAAAAGTGGCATGTCTCTACCAAATCAGGACACTTGGAGTGTATGATATTAATGGACAAAAAAAAAAAAAAAAGATTGGATGGAAGACTCTTCCTCTTCCAAATGAACATCCATGTCCACATAAGTCTTCCCCGTGGATATCTATACACATATTCCTCCATGCCAAGGAGAGCTGTACAGATGGAGCATCATGTACAGACCTTTGATCCATATGAAAATATCAGGAGTATCTTTAGGAGATCTCAGTGATCAGGAAGGATGACATGGGAGATGTAAATGCAAATATCCCATTTATAACCTATCCATGCTAGTCTTCTTGCTGTTTGCCTTCAAGTCATTTCCAATTTGTGTTAACCCTAACATGAACCTATCATGGGGATATCTGGGGCTGAGAATGTGTGATTTGGCCAAGGTCACCCATTGGGTGAGCAGGAAATCAAAGTCTGATCTCCAGAGCTATAGTCCAATGCTCAGTCCACTACACCACACTGGCTCTCTCACATACTGGTACCAGTATACTAAACATAGACTTTAGTCAGTGGAGATGCTACAACAAAGGATGAAATACTGATGTGATGTGATACCTGACAACAACTAAGCGGCATTCTGGACTAGCTACAGTTTCTAGATCAAGTTAAGTTCATCCCAACACAGGGCACATTATTGCAATCCAATCCTGAAGTTACCACTTCTGCACCATTGTGCTCAAGCTGTAAGTACATTGGAATCTTGTTATACGCTAGGATTTGGTTCCAGGATCCCCCATGGATAACCAAATCCGTGGATGCTCATGTCTCATTAAATATAATGGCAGAGCAAAATGGTGTCCCTTATATCAAATGGAAAATCAAGATTTGCCATTTGGAATGCATACTTTTTTAATATTTTCAAGCCGTGGATGCTTGAATCCATGGATAAATAAAAAAAATCCATGGATAAGGAAGGCCAACTGTATTATATTATTTTATCCTTGCATGCAAGGACTAACAATTTACCCTGTTTTCTGCCCACTACAGGAGAAAACGAATATTTCTGTGCAGGTTTCATAGAATCATAAAATCATAGAATCATAGAGTTGGTAGAGACCACAAGGGCCATCCAGTCCAACCCCTGCCATGCAGGAACTCTCTATCAAAGTGCCATGCAGGAACTCTCCCACTATTCACAGATTACCAAAATGTTCAGGTTCACATAAAAAGCAATTTGTTGTACAAAACCTCATGTTTCCAGATACACATATGTACAGAGGCTAGTGCCAAATTGCTGGAGGTTTTGCACAAAACTCAGCAATTTTACACAGCCCCACATACCCACATGGCTATTTGGAAACAATAAGGTTTTTTTTGTGTATGAACATTTTTGAGTTTCATGCAAACACACACACATCTTTCATGGGCAAGAAAAGTTTCCAAAAAAGCCACGTGGGTTTTGTTTTTGTGCAAAAGTCCTATTTTGTGTATAAATAAAAAAGCCACTGTGTTTTTCACCCAAAGCATGTGATAAATTTTCACACTATGAGAACCAGTGTAGTGGTTTCAGAGTTGGACCACAACTCTGGAGATCAGGGTTCAAATCCCCATTCAAGCATAAAAACCTTCTGGGTGACTTTCGGCAAGTCCCACTCTCTCAGCCTCAGAGGATGGCAATGGCAAACCCCTCTGAAGAAATTTGCTAAGAAAACTCTTAGAGTTTTGCCTTAGAGTTGCCATAAGTCAAAAATGTCTTTGAGGTGCACAACAAGAAGTAAAAGAATGAGCACATCTGTTCTCTGTTTTTCTCCCTCCCTTGCTAATATTAGATCCCACTATATATCCTCATTTCTTTTTGTTACATGATCCTGGTAGCTGGAAGAGATCAGGATGTAGCATGGTGCAGCTCCTGCCTTGGCCTACATTTTATCCACCCACCCTTTCCCCTGATCTTGGTCAGGACAGTTCTGCTGGTATCGGTAGCTACATCTGAGAGCAGATCTCTGGAATCAACCAGTACCAGAGACTTGTACCTAACCCTAACCTTTTTCAACTGCTACATCTTTGAGTTGTGATTAATCATTTCATTATTCTAAGTCAGCTGGTCTCTTCAGGAAAGTTTCCCAAAAGGCTAAACTTGCAGGCGCATTGAATTAACAGAAATGTAACAAGACCCATATAAATCCTATTATTCACTGGGTGTATGCTAGTTGGATTTAGCCCATGCTCAGCTCTCTCATTCAAAACAATTGGACATTGCTTAGTTTATACTCTTAAATTTTGAACTCTACTAATCAATTTCAAGGCCAATATGTTAAGTATGGTTGCAATCCTAATTTGGATAAGACTCACTGAATTCTGCAAGGCTGAATTCCCAAGTAAACCATGAAATGGCAAGTTGAAAGTCATATGTTGATCCTTGGTCATTTAAGTCCTTTTAAGTTAGTGTAATAATAGTGGTGAGAACCAGCATGGCGTAGTGGTTTGAGTGTTGGATTAGGACTCTAGACATCAGGCATTTGATTCTCCACTTTGCTATGGGAACCTACTGCTCCAAGCCCCAGAAAACACCATTTTAGGGTCACCACAAATTGGAAGTAGCTTGAAGGCACACAACAACAACAACAACAACAACAACAACAACAACGTAGTAGTTGTAGTAGCAGCAACAGCAGCAGTAGTGTGTAGTTTTTGTAGATGTAGATGTAGAAGTAGATAAAGGTGTGTTTTTGTTTTGTTTGTTGTATTTGTAGTATCATAACTTGTATGTGTGTTTTATATTAGCAAAATATTTGTGTTTGAATAAAAAAAAAATTAAAAAAAGAATTCCCAAATAAACATGCATAGGTTGTCAGTACAAATGTTTCTCACACTAATTCAGCTAAGAAGATTATGTACAAGAATTCCTTACATTAATTTTAGCTTTACATTAATGCATTGAACAATTGAGAGCAATAAATCAAGGCCACATCTGACTTTGACTGCAGTTTATTAAGAATTGTCACCTCCCAGGGAAATGGGAAACAAACCATTAAAGATAAAGATAGGTGCATGTAATCCACAAAACTGGCACAAGGTTGAACATTTTCACAGTACTCTTTCTCTGATGAGACAGCGTCTCAAATAATCAAATCTAATTAGTGGATGGATACACAGTGTTCTACAGGACCATGAAGTTAACTCTATCATTGAATGCAGAGTAAAACAGTGCTATAATTAAGAAAAATAGTTAGTCTCACTGTATAACTCTAGTAGATAAGGTCAATTGTCTATGTCAGCCATGAAATATTGACTTTTCCAACATATACATGTACAGTGAAAATGAATGATTTCTTCTGAAAAGTAGGGAAATACAACACCTGAAGAGAACAATCCATTGGAAGAAGAAGCATCAAGAGAAAGAAGGAAAGGTCATGTTCATACACATTGCCATTTGACAGCCACCAAAACAAAGCCAAAAAATATACAGCATACTGAAAGAAACACTGCCCAGATTCATGCTCAACAGAACTCCCCTTTCTCTTTCAAGCAACTTTCTGTTCATTGGTGTCCTAAAAATACAACACCACTAGCACATTTCATTAGCATTCTCTTCTGATCTGTCCCACCACTGGTCATCAAAGCCACAAGTGATAGTAGCATGATGGAACATGACTACCGTTGTGGTGCCTTCTTGCATGTTGACTTTGGGGAGAAAATAAAGATCTAGTGCTTTAAAGGACACAGTTTGTTTCTTTTCTGGATTATCAGGATGGGGCTGAAGGTTATGTGCTGTTGTCACTAGAAGCTTTCCTTTTGGACCTGTAGGGATGTTTAATTCCTTCCGCCTTTGACAGATGAGCTGGACGTGGTGGTTCTCCTGATGATTGTGCTGGAACCACTTCCGGAACCATGTGAGTATCCACCACCTCCTCCGTAGCTAGAGCTGCCTGAGCCACCGCCGCTGATAATTCCACCGTAGCCTCCGCTTCCACCTCCATAACCACCAGACATGCCGCCACTCATTCCTCCACCTCCAATGGTACTACCCATTCCTCCGCCACAGACGCTGCCACTGCCCATACCAAGGCCACCGCCGCTCATGCCTCCACTGCCCATGCCGAGACCTCCGCCGCTCATTCCACCTCCGCCCATGCCAAGGCCTCCGCCGCCCATTCCACCACCGCCCATTCCAAGGCCGCCGCCGCCCATTCCACCTCCAAGGCCGCCAAATCCACCGCTGCTCATTCCTCCACCGTAACCACTGCTTCTCACCGCTGCAAAGGAAGCACAAGTTCAGTACATATACTTCCATGACTTTAAAATGAATTTCATATCAATTCCAGTGAAGACAAGTTACTTACAGACATGAACTTGGGATCCTAGGCCAGATAACCTGTTTAGGAGGAAGAAATAAAAGTCATTCACTGAAACAAATACTAAAAAAGCATAAGTAGGCATAGTGACATTTCCCAATGAGAGTAGCCCTGTCCTTGTCTAGCATTCATGAATAACAGAATCATGAATTGCAACTTGCAAGAGAGTGTAGAATCTGGAAATGGTATTTAGCCTTTCTTGTTGTTTCTGACCTATGTAACCCTAAGATGAACCTATCACAGGGTTTTCATTGTAAGAGTTGTTCATAAGTGGCTTGTCATTGCTGTCCTCCTTGGCTGAGAGTCTGACTTGCCAAAGTCACCCAGTGGGTTTCCACGGCCAAACAGGAATTCAAACTCTTGTTTCCCAGAGCCTTAATCCAACTTTCAGACAACTACATCATAATGGTTCTTTAAAATCAAAAACAAAAACAAAACCCTACAACTCCAGAATCCCCCAGTATGTTGGCTAGAATTTTCTGGAACATCTAATCCAAAAAATAACTTTTCAACAGTTCTGCAAGAAATGGAAAAGTCATCTCATCCAATGCCCTTTGGTAAATCTAGATCCTCGACATATCAGCCTCTGCTCTCTCCCTGCAGATCAAGCCCTACAACTCAGATCCGTGTGGTATAATCAAAGAAGGAACACTTCATCAGATGATCAGGGTGCATCTACACTGGAGAAATAATGTAGTATAATACAGATAAGTGCTGTAGCTCCAGCTTATAGGATGTGTAGCATTACAAGGTCTGTAACTTTATCTGCCAAAGAGTGCTGGTGCCTCACGAAACTACATGTCCCAGGATTCTGTAGGATGAAGCCGTGGAAGTTACAGTGGTGACAAACTGCATTATTTACACAGTGTACATGGACCCCTAGTGAGCAAAGGGAAGGACACAACACAAAAAGAAGGCATTGCATTTCTGAAGGGAATCTGCAGAGAAATTGAATTTCCTCTCCCCCAAATTAAGATGTTAAAATAGTTATAGGACATTATCTGAATATGCAGACATTTTCTGGGTCCCCACTGAAAATTTGACATGCTATAATATTTAAAATCAAGACAAATGCTGCCTGTCAACACTTGGGCCTCAGGAAACTAGCTTAGAAAGAAGAAGAAGAAGAAGAAGAAGAAGAAGAAGAAGAAGAAGAAGAAGAAGAAGAAGAAGAAGGAGAAACCCTAATATGAAAGATGGCTGTAGACACACCTGCTCTCTTCTCCTTCCAACAGTTTTCTGTACATGGCAATCTCCATGTCCAGGGCAAGCTTGATATTCAGCAGTTCCTGGTACTCTTTCAAGAGGCGAGCCAGTTCTTCCTTGTCCTTGACAAGGGCACTCTCCAATTCATCCAGTTTCTGCTTAGCATCCCGGAGGGCCATCTCACCACGTTCCTCAGATTCAGCAATTGCTGACTGTATCTGAGCAGCCTACAAGAGAACAGGGAAGATAAGGAAGACGATTCTTTAAAAATTGCCCCTTTTATTTCTATTGCGGTTTGCTTTCTGCCAGGATCATGCTCTTGCTGTGGATGATGGAGATGGTAGTCAATACACCTGGCAGGCACCAGCCTAGACAAAGCAATACAAGTGAATACCACATCTGTTTTCAGCAAGAGTAAGATATTTACTAAAGTTTTCAAAAAAAAAAGCCATGTTAGTCTTTTGTAGCATATATTTTCCTCCCCACTTTCTTCCCTTTTTTATGCTACAAGAAACTAATGTTGCTATTTCTTTGAAAGCTGTTATGACGGAAGGTGCCAGATTTAACTGGAATGCTAAAATATTGTTTAGCCTTAAAGATGCTGCTAGATTCCTTCGTTTTCCACCAACTTTTCCTTCTTATATTTAATGAGGGTTAAATTTAAGCCATGGTTCAGAAGGGGCCAGTTCTAGTAGCTGTCTTTCCATCCCCAGATGAAATAATGAGAATTATTTTTAAAAGAAGAAAGCATATCTGAGCATGGAAAGCTTCTTTTCCACAAGTTAGGATGGCCACATGCCCCTTATTCAAAAGGCTCTCTCTTATTTGAAGACCAGAAAATTTGCCCTTTATGGGACTGGCTGTTATCCCTTATTAAAATGAGTGCCTCCTATTAGAGGGGTAGAAGATTTTTTCTTTTATATAGACTAAATTAGATGCCAAAATTCCCATTTGTGGGAACATGGGTACTTCATAAAGACAGAAATGTGTGCATTAGGTAATTTAAGAATGGGGACAATATGTTGATTTTTCCAGAGCAATGCATGGCTAGGTTAACTGAAATCAATACTTAGATATTTAGGTAAAACACAGACTTATCAATAGCTTCTTCTTGACTGTCAGCCCAGCATGTCAGGAACTTTTATTTTCCCATATTGCTGTTTTGAAAACCTGGCTATCACAAGTCATCAGAGAGAATTGTTTCCAAATCAGTGAAATGAGAACTGCTTGGAGTCCCATGTCTCCTTCCTTTAAAAAAAAAATCAGCTGGCATAAGGGGGAATTTCTTTTTTTGTCTATAAAAAAAGTGTACTAGGGTTGAAGACTACACAGAAGCCATGATCTACTGTATGTCCTGAATGTGTTATTTATTTATTTTTAAAAAATAAATAAAAACTTTTAAAGTAAGGTTGCAGGTGCTCAGTTGGGAGAGGCCAGAGAGACAGACTCTCCTCTGTCACCACTACTTTATGAATCTCATTTTCCAGGACTGAACTCTTGATATATTCCAAATAGGTTCAGGGACTGAGTCAGGGCAAAATACTCAGGGTCATATTCAGCTCTGCTGACATACATTGTTTCCTCTTGTTATCATAGGCATGTTTATTTAATGGAGATAATGAAGCAAGATGGTTGTAAAGTCTTTTTTAATATTTAAAGAAAAATTGCTTTTCTAAAATAAAGCCACTAGGGATTTTTTTTTCCATTTATTTATTTAAAAAATTGTGGGAGACAGTTTTTCAATCTTCATTCATGGTTCATTGCTGCCTCGTGGACACTATTGCCTCTTCTCACCCCCTTTTAGCTGTCTAGGGTGTGGAAATATTCAAAAATATTTGGAAAAAAGTAAAAAAAAAATTTGGTGGTCAAGAAACTCTGACAAGAAGAATCCTGAATGGATAAGAATTTTTGCAGTTTGGGACTCATTTTACAGAAAATTCACACATAGTAGTCTTATGCAAAAAAAAAAAAACCAGCATTCTCTATGATGGTAACAGCATTCTCTGAGTAGAAAATAATATTTCTATACAGAAATGTTATCTTCTGAGCAAAAATAATTGACAAGCACATGGGAATTTTACACAAAGTAACTCCCAAACTGTAAATAGTCTTCAAAACCAGGACAGTTTACCAAAAATTTCTCAGGAAAATTGCTAAAATTACACATTGCTTAATTAAAAAAAAAAAAGGAGCAAATATCAAATTAATTGATTAATTGATTAAAAAGCTGAGCCTATTTGAAGGTAGACTTTGGCATCTTGCACACACCAGAAAGTCTTCACTGACACAAAGGCAGTGTCCCATTTGGA
This sequence comes from Urosaurus nigricauda, assembly GCA_034509955.1. NCBI lineage: Eukaryota > Metazoa > Chordata > Lepidosauria > Squamata > Phrynosomatidae > Urosaurus > Urosaurus nigricauda. Next base: position 164,719,910 of record JAOEGL010000002.1, read on the forward strand.
CCTCCTCCAGATGTTTTGGACAAACACTTGGAATCCCCCAGAAAGTAACTGTTCCAAGTTATTAATTAATTACCTGATATCAAGTTAATGGTAGGGCTATTGGCATGAGAAATGTATAATCAATCATCCATATCAGCTTGGAACAGTTACTCTCTGAGTGATTCCAAGTGTTTATCCAAAACATCTTGAGAAGGGCCAAGGGGGACACTGCCATTGTGTCAATGAAGGCTGGCAGCTCTGATGCCAAACTTTACCCTCAAACAGGTCCAGCTCCTTGAATGGCTTCCATAAAGTCCAAGCTAAAACCCAGAGCAGATTCACTGACATTGTAGCCACCATCCTTTCATGTCCCATCATTGGCTCATCCTCCTCAGCATTATATGTACTGACTGTCAAGTGCTTTCCCAGGTTTCAGACAGGGATCTTTTCCAGCCCCGTATGAAAATACCCAGGATTGAACCCATGGCCTTTTGCATGCAAAACTGGTGCTCTACCACTAAGCTACATCCTGCCCATAAACCCTAGCACTTTTTTCTGAGATTCTAGTTTCGATGCCTAAAACATTCCACCCTAAAACCTCCCATGTTCAAATTGCAACACATTGTCCCTTGAACCACCCAGGCTTCTTAAGGAAATGTAATTTCAAGCAGTGTCACACACCCGCATTTCCATATAGGCAACGCAATTTGTCCTGTGTGCAAGTTTCCCTGTCTGTTATGATGCAACAGTCAAACAAAGCTCTTTGCCCCTTCATCTGTTGCCGAACACTGAGAGATTAGGAAAGGTGATTGCTGGGAAAGACAAGGCAATCTTCAGCAGCTGCCTGAGATGAAAGTATAAGGTTGCTGAGTCAGAGTGCGGTCTATTCTGAAAGTCAATGACTCTCTCCACAGTCTTTCCCAGCTCTCACCCTTAGATCAGCTTTTCCCAACCTGACAACTCCCAGATGTATTTTATTACATCTACTGTCATCCTTAGACAGCAGTTTTGGGGGAAAGTGTTTTTAATTCAGTTAAATGCTTTCAATTGGAGCTATCAGAAATTGGACCAGAGCTTTCCACAAAATGTCAGAGCTTGGAAAAAGTACTTTTTTGGACTACAACTCCCAGCAGGCATAACCAGCAAGGGTGGGGGGTAATCTTTAAAAAATAACTTATCCTGTGTCTCTTTTTCCAGTGTATCATATTGAACTAAGACCCTGATTTCTTCACCTAAGTTAGCAACATGGATCTCCTAAAGAGAATTCCGTCTTCATCCTTATTTTCAAATGGAATGTTTGTCTTCCTGTTTGTCATACCTGTTTCTTGGCATGCTCCAGTTCAGCACGCAGCCTCTGGATGTTCCTGGTCAGCTCTTGGATCTCTTGTCTAGTGTTCTGCAAACTATCTCCATGTCTTCCTGCTGTGTTCTGCAGAGCTTCGTACTGTCAGGTTAAAAAAAAACATGCTAAAAACTCAAGAGTCAAAGGAGAGAAAATAGCTAAATATCCATCCACTGTACCACATTAGGCTAAATATATAGGTTATAACAGAAGTGGCTAAGAACATTTAGCATAGTACAAACATACATGGGTTTTATACCACTATAACTGTCAGGGACTTCCCCAAAGGAATTCTGGGAACTGTAGTAAATGAAGGTGCTGAGATTTCCCTTACCTAAAACTACAGTTCTTAAGATTTCTTCAAGAGAGGGAATGACTATTTAAAAGCCCATTTAAGTTTTCACATTGGGTGGTTGCACATGGAGAATGAGTTACAAGTGTTTGTTCATCAGTATATGGCAATGATCGTTTAAGGATGAGTTCACTTTTCTGATTCTCTTCACTCTTCCAAAAGCCCATAGTCAAAATCCTGCATCAGAAGCCATGGCTAGGATGACAGAGGTCCATCATCATAGCTACATCTATGCAACTGCAACCCCTCAAATCCCGTCTTAGAGAATAAGCAGCTCCAAGGACATAGAGATTTCCAAGCTACTGGTGAGTAGAGCACAGAATGAAGAAATATCCAGGCCTCTCTAGCAGGCAACTGCTTTATGATAGTCGCTGCTGCTGCTGCTGCTGCTGCCGCTGCCGCTGCCGCTGCCGCCTATTAAAAGCTCCCTGCATTCAGGAGGGGTGCAAAGCATCTTCACTCACCACTCCTCTCCCAAGAGCCTCAGAAGTCTCTATGCTGGTGAGGCTGCTTCATCCCTATAGCCCTGTCTGCACAGGCCAATTAAACCTGCCTTCCCTTGTCCGCTTGACAGGGAATCCAAATGATGCACAGCCAAAACCCCAAGTCTGGCAGGAAGAGACTGGATGATATTTGGCATGTTCAGTGGTAAAACTGGCAAACCTGTTCAGTGCCAAAACAGTACCCCTCTTCAAATGAAATACAATAATCCCTTGTTTGCTCTGGCTCTTCCCTGGAAGATCCGGAGCCCTCCATTCTGATGCTGGGTGGCTGTTTAAAATGGGTCTTGCTGTACTATGTGATTGAGGCTGGGCACCTTGTTCTGACCTCAGAGGTGACAGTGCTGCCATGAATGGGCCAGGAAGCACAATGGAAGCTACCTGGCATCAGAATGGATGGCCAAGGCAACAGGGGGAGGTTGATGTAGCTTTGGGGCTCAGGTACTCCAGGATGTCTTCATAATGTACTGGTAAGTACAGACAGCACCTGTGATAGGCTTTCAATCATTGCAATGGTACAACCACTATAAACCTAAATTCAAACATTTATGATTTCATAATTCTGGTTTATGACTTTGTAAAGACTGAACAGGCTATCAGCCCTTCTTCTTAGTAGGATCCCAATAGCTTCATCTTTTGGTACCAAATTTTGAGGAAATAACCTGCTTAAGAACTGGGACCCAAACTATCATCTATTATAGATAGCTTCAGCATGCCATCATGTTCATACTTTCCCCCCTAAGTAACTTTCTAAACTCTGCTTCTTGGAATCTTGGAAACTGTAGTTTGGTAAAGAAGCTGAGAATGCATTCTTTGACTCATGGTGACCTTCCTCCTTTCACAGAACTACTGTTCTCAAAATCTCCCAGGGAAGTAGAATCACCACTGAATCAATTTAAAAGTAGCATTCATGTCTCTTCAATTCCTATATCACAGAGAACAAGTCAAAGAATAGACAATTGTTGACAAATTCCAATTCCTTTGTTTCTTGAAAGAGGAAAATAACCACTCCTTGGAAAAGTACAAGACATTGCTAGGTGTATTGCTTGTGAGTTTCAGCCAGGTTACTTACTTGGGTGCGATACCAGGTCTCAGCTTCTGCTCGGCTGCTGCGAGCAATCTCCTCATATTGAGCTCTTACTTCATCAATGATACTTTCCAAGTCAAAATGACTGCTGTTATCCATGCTCACAACCACCGAGGTATCTTGACCACCTACTTGGATCTGAGATATTTCCTGCAAAGGAAAAAAAAAAAAGACCCTCAGTAAACCAATTGTGCTTGAAATCAGCTTATTTCAACTACCAATGTAATATGTTTACTGTAAAAGACCAGCAGCAGCTTTCATGCTATTTTCATAGACAGATACAATTAATTTTGTGCCCTGCATTTTATAACATCAAATTCATCCCTCCTAATAAAATTGGGCCCAAGTGGATTGCAATTTTCACATAAGAGGTGTGCTGAATAAAATAAAATAAAATAAAAATATTTGTAGTACAGAATAGATTTGGTCTTTAATTTATGCTGAAGAAAAGAAAAAGAAAACATAAGAATAAAGTTTATAGACAAAATGAAAACTGGCACACAATCATCTTGATTGAACAGTTTGTTGCAGGTGCAGAACATGGATCTCCTTAATTCAGTGAAAACAGAGAGATTCCTAAAGTGTGTGGATTAAGCTTTCTGAGAGGAAACACTGTGCAACAAAGGAAAGTGCAAGGAATAAAACACCTAAGCACATCCACAGATCAACTCAGGAATAAAGCTTCTGTGTCCTGAACAGGTGAAAGTGCCTCTTTACTTCTGAGCTCTTCTTCTCTTGTTTCAACAACCATCCTCTATCTCTACGTACCCCAGGCCATCTTCCTCCCCAAACTATATGGAAGGGGGGTTGTGTGTTCATTTGGTATAAGGAGAGAATGTTGCTTGCTTTGAAACCAAATTTGAATTTGAATTCTGAGAGAGGGTTCAGGAATGAGGAGCATCATTTCTGATGATATATCATCATGGGTCCCTTCTTGGAGAAAGGTGGCATAGAAATGAAATAAATAAATAAATTCTCTGAAGATGCCAGCCACAGATGCTGGTGAAATGTCAGGAAGAAACTCTTCTAGAACATGTCCACATACCCCAAAAAACCAACAAAGAACTATAAATAAATAAATAATTTCTGGCTTAGAGATGGAATAGAAAGGTTCCTTACTACTTCAAATATTCTTCTCAGGAAGTTGAGCTTTTCAACTAATGCACCAACTTTAGCTTCCAAGTCAACCTTCCCCATGAAGGCAGCATCCACATCCTGGGGGGAAAAAATTAAGAACAAAAAGGTAAAGCTTCAGAAAGTCAACGCCCGCACACCTGAAACTCAGGCAAAGTGGTGTCAAACTGCATTATTTTGACAGCTCAGATGCACTCCAAGGGGCCTAACTAAACCTATACAGTACAATCCTTTCCTGGTTTCTTGTCACTTTAAAATACCTGGGGAATAATTCACTGCAAGTTCACACACCCAATATATCAAATTATCCCTGAATGTGTCTATGTGGGATATGTATACTGAGAAGAGGTACAGTTGGCCCTCCTTATCAATGGATTTTTTTATCCATGGATTTGAACATACACGGCTTGAAAATATTCCCAAAAAGTATAAATTTCAAAGAGCAAATCTTGATTTTCCATTTTATATATGGGACACCATTTTGTTCTGCCTTTATATTTAATGGGACTTGAGCATACACGGATTTTGTAATCCACAGAGGGTCCTGAAACCAAACCCCAGCGGATAACAAAGGCCTACTGTATAGCTGTCCTCTAAAGCTAACTTTCAGTGCACTATGAGATTTTGATATGGAGCATACTGAAACATAGAATGTCTGTTTGTAATCCCTTTGAGATAGTAAACTCATGGAAGGTTTGGGTAGCACATTTTTACCTGTCCTAAACTGGGAGCCTTAAAACCCAATAATCACGCAGCCTTACCTGCATGATAGAAAGCAACTCCTTTGTTCTTAACTGTCTGAAAACATGCTGATAATTGATTGATTTATATCACTAGATAGCACCATCTGTTTTTGTAGTAGAATACTAAAGTCCACTACTCACCTTTTTCAGCACCACAAATTCATTCTCAGCTGTTGTGCGCCTGTTGATTTCTTCTTCGTACCTGTTCAAAGTGAAAGAGGAAGAAAAAAAGAAGATCGCAAAACAGTGAATTACATGGGCTACTGTTTTATTTTGCACACAGCAGAATATAAAAAGCAAGCATACAAGATGCCAAGAAGACTGCAAAAAATGTTAAAATAAGCCATGTACATTGAATAGCACTCAATCCCCTATAAGAGCATTAACATAGGCTGGCATGCTGTTGGTGAATAACAATTGTATAAGTCCAATGTCTGCCACTTTTTTGGTTATTGAAGAGGTCACAATTCTGTACTAACCATGCAGTGCTCAACATCCTTCCCCCAAAAACCCCATCCTCTGCTGCAGGTGTCCAAAATGGCCATTTCCCTAGACAGTGGAGAATGAGGATATTGGGAAAAAAGCATCCAGCTATGTTCCTGTAGTTGGATGCATGTCTAAAGGCATTCCCAAGGACTTTGTCTCTAGGAATATCAGTGCTGGGCATCCAGCTTTAGGGAAACAGTTGGATACTTCTCTATTGCTCCTATTGCAACAGCTACTGTTAATTGGTAGCTCAGGGTTGACTATCTCTCTGAAGTACAGGCTGTATGATTGGACCATCAGTGGTAACAATGTACACTCCAACTATCCTGATTTGGCAAGGACTGTCTTGATTTATTCTCTGTCATCCCACTTTGTTAAAATGATCCCATTTCTTTAACCTCTTCCTAATTCTCTTCTTTGTATTCATTTTACTCCTCAGTTTACTGCTGCTGAGTTTGAAAGGCAAAACTAGTTTGCACACAATTAACTCAACAGGGGGAGAGGAGAGAATTTTGCCCTTCACAGTAGGCCCAAGCAAAAGCATATTGCTGCAGCCTGTCTAGCTTGTATGGTTTCCCGCATTAATAAATAGCTTTTACCCTCTTGACTGCATTCTGATGGTGCTCAGCCACATGTGTCCTAGCTTTCATCTATGCAGTCTTGGTGAGTATGTGACAAGCATCTTTATTTCTTTTTTCGTTACCTGTTCTTGAAGTCTTCCACATATTGCTGCATGCTCTGAAGTTCAGACACCAGCTGTTGCTTCTGGCCACGGGTTTGTTCAATTTGGTTCCTCAGGGTGTTCATGAAACGCTGAAATTCGCCATCCAGGTTCTGCCTTGGGCCTTGACCTTGAGTCTGTTGCTGTAAGATCTGCCATTTGGTTTGCAGAACCTTGTTTTGCTGCTCAAGGAACCGTACCTGAAAACCAAGAATGAGATTAATCTGAGTGCATGAGGTCGGAGGAAGTGGGATGTGTGTTTCTTATTAACAACAAAGACAGCCCTTTCATAGATTACTGAATCGTATGCCAAGGCTCACATCAAACTGGTTGGACCCCCATCTCCACACCATTTTCCCCATTTGTGGTTATGTTTTTGTTGAAAAATTACAGAAGTTGAAACACTGGCAATTTAATGAATAACATTTCAGGGACATCTGGACAAAGGCACCTGAGAATTTCTATAAACTCAATAAATGTTATTTGATTTCTGACACAATTGATTAGAAGTTTCAGGAGGAACCTGCACATGACATAGGAGTCCCAGGATCATTTACAAGTGGTCACTTGATGTCTATGGTGATTAAGGTTTTCCTCCAGGAGATCCATCAAGGAAACTATGAAGCTACTGGTTCTTTTTCTTACAGGCACCAATAACTGAATTGGGGTAAGCTGTGTACTAATTATTCTTGCTGTGGTTCATATTGTTTTTGTTGTCCCTTGATGTTCGAAGAAAGGCCACAACCTGTTGCTAGGGCACATATTTTACATATAGGCAATCCCACATTCAGTCATTGTTATTTACAGTTGAAATATTTTTAAATAAATCCTAAGCAGCTGTTCTCATCTGGTGTAGATAAGTCTTCTCCAGTGTAGTGCCTTCCAGATTTTTTTTTAAAAAAACTACGACTTCTATAGTCTATGAGCATTATCCATACTAAGTAAAACCCATTAGACAATGTGGTGCCTTTCAGGACAGCCTGGAGCTGTACTGATGGTGGAAGTCCCACAACATTTGGAGAGCTTCATGTTCTAAAATGCTGCCATGGACAACATTGGGCTAAAGGTACCAATGATTTGAGTCTATACATGATAAAGTGTGTAATGTATTTTCATGTTCCCATGACAGATATGCATCATTGCTTTAACTGTAATCATCACCACAACCTAGGCATATGCAAAAGAGAGCTGAGAAATTTTGCCAGTAATACCAAAACATTTAAGCCTTGCTTTAGATTCCCTTTGATGTTTTGACAAAGGAGCAACACCCCGTATTGCCTTCAAATTTTGCTGGAGGCAAGTTTCAATGGCAATAGGATTTTTAATTGATCTGTAATTTCACCAAGAATTTGTCCTAGGTTTCAAAACCTAGAGTATTTCAGCTAGGTCAAGTCTCACAAGCTTCTTTGGGTTTTGGATAACTTAATCATTTTCTTTATTTATATCAATTTCATTTTTGTGTTAACCATTCTAAAAGATTCAGATGCTATGTTGACAACAATAAGACATTGAGAAGTATCAATATATCCCTAATAATCAATTGCTTTTGCCTCCACAAATTCTAATTGTACCTTCATTAGTTACTATTATTTTTTAAGGAAGACTTTCCATCCACCATTTTTCTGGTACCACTTTAGAATTCACCTGCTGAACCATTTTTAAAATGGATCTGTCTGTATTCAAAATAATGATAACATGCAATGATTTAAATGTTTGATTAGGAAGCCATTGCAGACAGCTCCTAATTTCATAATCTTAAAAAGGCATTCTATAGAGAAGAAATCCTATCTAATCCCTAGCTGTATATGGGGAAATATATGCTGAAATCAAACTTCAGACTTTCAAAAGTAACTGAATTTCCTGTCAAACATGCATTTAGAATTTCAAAATTAACTGCACACACGCACACACACACACACACACACACTGGAACATGCATCCCATGTGATCAAGATGTATCGCATGCTCTTCTGATAACTCACCTTATCGATGAAAGTGGCAAATTGGTTGTTAAGGATCTTGATCTGCTCTTTCTCCTGATTTTTCACTTGCTGGATCTGGGGGTCAATCTCTACACGGACTGGTCGTAGAAGACTTGGATCTATTTGGACACTGCCAATGCCCCCAGAACCACCACCCATTCCTCCAGGGCCAAAGCCACCACCCATTCCAGGACCAAACCCACCACCCATTCCTCCAGGCCCGAAACCACCACCCATTCCTCCACCTCCAAAGCCACCCATTCCTCCACCACCATAGCCACCCATTCCTCCACCACCATAGCCACCCATTCCTCCACCACCATAGCCACCACTGAGTCCACCACCATAGCCTCCACCATAACCACTACCAATTCCACCACCGATTCCACCACCATAGCCGCCACCATAGCCACCATAGCATCCACCAATGCCTCCTCCATAGCCTCGTCCATAGGAAATCCTTGTGCCTCCACCATAGTTATGGAGGCTCCTGCTGCCATACTGGCCTCTCATGCCACCACCACCTCCAAATCCCCTGCATGAATAGGTACGTCTACTTCCTCCTCCACCACCACCAATAGCAGAACATGAGCTGTAGCCCCTTCTGCTCCCTTTGGAGCTTTGGAAGACGGTCTGGAGAGACATTGTGGTGTTGGAGTCAAACAGAGAGCAAAGAAAACGATCAAGCCAAGTAGTTGCTTTACAAAAAAAGGAAGAGAAGTATGCAGAGCCCAAGGGAAGCAAATCCCTATGAATCCAGAGCTTGGAAGAGCCTCCCTTTTATCCCTTTGAAGGAGGTGTTTGATTTTGCATGGGCGGGAAAGAGAATGTCATTTCATTGTGTTCATGGGCTTGGTGTGGCTGACAGATCTTCATCTTCAATTTACCAAACATTGACCCTACCCATTAGCACACCCCTTCACTGCCAGAAGAAGAAGAAAGGAGAAGGCTCAGAAGAAGATGATGAGGATGAGGAAGAAGAAGAAGAAGAACACCCATGATGACGTAATAGCCTTTGAGGGACTAAGACATCTTAAGCTTGATTATTGTGTCTGGGGAAGAGCCTCCTTAATTGATGCAGAGCATCACCTTTTATTCTCAATGGAGGCCCCGTCTATCAGCATCTTCATCTGCATTCCTAATGGTAAAGCTCCATAGCAGGCAGCCGCTTTGCAGGAGGCTAAGCAATAGCAAGGCTTTCACAATTCCCAAAGCACACCCGCAATTACACCTTAAATCGGCCTTGATGTGGAAAATTGCCCTTGGCTGACAAGGAACAGTTTCTCAATTTGCAGACTGTAGAGGATCTGCATCAACTTTAGTGTTTTTTGAACAAGTGTTTGTCAGTGAGGATATGCTCCAGTTGTTCTCACATGGGAATCTATAAACTCTTTCACTGAGGATGAAGTTTCAACACAGTGTGAATCTCAGACCGGGAAGGATGGCTAACCAAAGATGAAGATCAGATGTTGGTGATGAACAACATTGGGTGACCACCTCTCCTTTTCCTTATACTTTGGAAATTAAGCATAAGGAAACATAGAGGGAAAAGAGATGGCAGAAATGGGTGGTACTGGCTGGCCACGCTCAAGAAGAAATAGTGGGATTATTGACAACAGATAAAAGATCAAATGTACTGTAGCTACTTAACTGTGGTATTTACCCTAATTCAAGAAACTAGCTTATGTATGTATGTATGTATGTATGTATTGTTCTGTTCTTGTATAGGGATAGAGAGATACAAGTAGGCAGGCAAGGGGATGGGGTCATGGGTGAATATCTTAGCCAGAGACTTTTTCTTAATGTAGAAAAGGTAGCTAGCCAGAGAAACATCACTTATAAAAATTGCTGTTCAGTCACAAGAGACAAGGACCTAGCAGCCACCTACATTATTTTGATGGAGAACACAGCAATGTGAAGAAAGCCATTATGAAATGTTAGTTGTCATTATGAAATATGTTCATGTAGCTGCAGCAAGCTGAGTTATCATTTATCAAAACATGATCTTGAGGGGGGGAGAGTTGAAAAAAGAACAGTCTATTGAATTCTATTGGCTGCTATTTTGCTAAACATTTATCATCTGTATTATTTTTTGAATACACCTGTAATTTTCAGCGAATTTACTGACTATGTTACTTAAGGTGTATTCCACCCCCATTATCACCCCTTAAATGCAGTCTTAAGCATCATCATGAACAAGAAGAGGAGGAAGAGGAAGAACTAGGATCATTTCTTTTAAAAAAAAACTAGGGTGTTGTTGTTGTTGCTGTTGTTGTTGTTTTGGATGAACAGGTAGATTATGTGACTCCATTTTTGTGAAGTCATACTCAAATCCAGCCACCTCATGTAATGCCAAGGCTTTTATGTACATCATATTGCACCGAGTGGGGTTTCACTGTTGAGAGCAATTTTTCATTGTTGTAGGATCCTAGAAGTGCCCCCTCCAACTGAGGAGAAGCTCCATGCTACTTGACTCAAGGATGGTAGTGCTTATGCACAGCATTACAAATGTAGACCTATCAAGAGCAGAAAAGTAGCTGGACCACCAAAGAGAGAAATCACCTGAATGTGGTATGAAGTCTAACCTGAACCTTGAAAAGCTACTGTATTTTTAAATGAGTTAGTTACTGTTCCAAAGCCCAACATAAACCTAGTTATCTATATACTTTGTTGTTGTTTTATGCCTTCAAGTCATTTTAAAAATATGGAGAACCTAAGGTGAACCTATCATGGGGTTTTCTGGCAAGATTTGTTCTGAGGATTTTTGCTATTGCCTACCCTTGAGGCTGAGAGCATGTGACTTGCCCAAGGTCACCCAGTGGATTTCTTGGCAGAGCTGGGAATTGAGCCCTGGTCTCCAGAGTCATAGTCCAACACTCAAACCACTACAACACACTGGCTTTTATCTATATACAGTACTTACCCTTTCTAAGTTAAATCTTTTTGTTATATATCATTTTCTAAAATTGTCCAAATGCTACATGCTCCTGGCCGTGATAAACTCCGTAGTAATTTACACCTACTGTGGGTTGAAAATTTACTGTTGTACCATAAGAAAAGGGAAAGTTATCCCTCTATTGTGAAACACTGGATGCAAAATAGGAATTAATTCAAAGTAACTAATTAATTAATTGCAACTAGTTACCTGCAAGCTATACCCTTCCTAACGATACAATACAATACAATATTCTCAGTCAAGTCACTCTGTAACATTTCTCTGTGGTGCAGTATGTGTGAAGATGGATTTTGTTTAACAGTGTAATATACATTAAACAAATAATATACATTAAACAAATAATAATAAACCAGAACTTGGAAGTGTTACTATTTGGGCTACGTATACCAGAATTTCCTAGCGCCCAGTAGTCCAAAAAAGTTGCATGCATATTCTCCAGGCAGCCCTCTTACTGGACAATATAATCAGTTACAGATGGCACTGAGTTTAATTCCGTCCTATGCTATGTTTTTGGGTGGCTTCCTAGGTTAATTGTTTGTTAGAATCCTGGTCGTTGCACTTACACTAGTGCCCAAGCTTTCAGAGGCATTCTGGAAAGAGGTACCGAATACCTCTGGATAACATCTTGCATTTGATGTGGAAGAGCAGCCAGGGGGCTCCTGGAAACAACTTCATCCCCACCCTCTCAGCTACTGATTAACTGCAGGGGTGCATCCAGGCACATGCCATTTGCTTAATACTGGGGGCAGAGCCTGTTCCACCTTTCCTGGGTGTGCAAAGTCACCAGAATACACACTGGGATGTAGCCCACCACAGCCAATAAGTCTCCAGGAGGATAGTGTAAACACGGGTGTAAGCACATTGGTAAAGATTTATGCCTCACCAGTGGTCTTCATGCATCTTGGCCAGTGTAATCTTTAAGTCAGTTTTGCCCGTTTTAAATTCAGCTTTAAACGAAAACAGCTTTGGAGTGTGTCCAGAGGAGGGTGAAAGGTCTAGAAACCATGCCCTATGAGGAGCGACTTAGGGTATGTTCAGCCTGGAGAAGAGAAGTTTAAGAAGTGATAATAATAATCCTGATTAAATATTTGAAGGAATGTCACACTGAAGATGGAGCGAGCTTGTTTTCTGCTGCTCCAGAGACTAGGACACGGAACAATAGATTCAAGCTACAGGAAAAGAGAGTCTACCTAAACTTTAGGAGAAATTTCCTGACAGTAAGAGCTGTTTGACAGTGGAATATGCTGCCTCAGAAGGAATGGAGGCAAGTAGAGTCTCCTTCTTTGGAAGTCTTTAAGCAGAGCCTGGATGGCCATCTGTAGGGGTGTTTTGATTGTGTGTTCATGCATGGCAGAATGGGGTTGCACTGGATAGCCCTTGTGATCTCTTCCAGCTGTGTGATTCTATTTTTCTTTTCCTCAACCCCTCACTACCACCACTAGTATTGCAAGTCATTTAAAGCTGAAAACTACCCTCTTCTCTTTTCATCTCATGTATTTTTCTGATTATGGGCCTGCAGGCAGAGAGACTGGTTTTGTTTATTTGTATGTGTGTGTGTAGCAAAAGGGATGGCGATGATGATGATCATATTACAACTGAAAGTATCTAGTTTTCCTTGCTAATAGATATAAGTGGGATTTTTCTCCTCTTTGTATGATAGTTTGTATAGGGTCTGTGTTTCTATTTGGATTGTCACACTGTCTGTGGTTGAACCTTGCATTTCATCATTTCAGAACATCACAAATAAAATTTATTGTTATAACTACAAAAGTTCAGTTTCTGATTTCTACTGCCTGTCCCCAAATCAGTGTTGACATCCCACATTCTGAATAACATCTTTCTTTCTATGTTACATATTTAGAATGTCTCGTAGCTGGCATGCACATATATAAATGTAATGCATAAATTATCAGCAGGGGCACAAGCTACAAGTGAGTTGGGTGTAAATCATCAGCAGATGTGCAAGTAAATATAAAAATCCAAGTGGGATGATAATAAACCAAAAACTCATGGTATCCTCAGGACTCTTCTCCAGCACCATATTTTAAATGCTCAGTTGTAAATTTTTTCTCTTTAGGATTCTGTCTAGTTCTTTCATCTGAGCCCTTCCTATTCCTAGTCTTGTTCTGGTTTCTTGACTGCAGTCTCCATTCTGATCAATGGGAACTCTTTTACTATTTTAATTTCTCAATTGTGCAGGTTGAATGTATGTAGGTCCTTATGTATGCATTCCCCCCATCCCCATTTACCAGGTAGCTACCACTGCAACTGATGGGGATCTGTTCCCCTGTCTCCAAATAATCAACTACCTTCCATTTCTATCTCCTCCTGTGAGTGATGTTGGGTGCAACAGGCAAAAACAAGACAGCTGTTGCAATTTCCCATCATGCTAGAGACGACTCACACAAAGCAGGTGGGACCCTCACCCAGCTGCTTCCTGATTGACAGGGAACAGGCCCCAATGTTGCCCAGTAAGTGGTGACTGGGGGGACTTTCACAGTCCCTACATATCTGCAGAGACCATGAATATGTATAAGTCATGAGTGCATAACTCCAGGTTATACATTCGTAACTGCCATATGGATTCCAGCTGATAAAAGCAGCACATGAAGAAAAAATCCTGTAATGGAAAATAAAGCAACAACAACAATGAAGAATACACTGGAACCAAAATAAAACCAGCTGCAAAAATTTAAAACTCTAGGAAGAATTACCAGCATTAAAGCAATTCTTATGATAATGCACCAGGAGTTCATCATCTGAATTGGGGAACTCTCATACCATATGGGTGGTGAACTGCCCCCCCCCCCATGCTTGGATCATGGTCTTCTCTTGCTTATAAGGTCAAGAAGAATTTTTAAAAATCTTGTAATTGCCAAAAGACACCATATAGGCATCACTTCTCTCCTGTCTTGTAGCCACATGGAATTCAAAACAAGGGACTGTGAGGAGTAACTGTCATTATCATTATCTAATTGGTTAGGTGGATACATTTGAAAGTAAAGTCAGCCCTCCTTACCCATGGATTTTTTATCCATGGATTCAAGCATCCACATATTGAAAATATTCCAAAAAATATATAAATTCCAAATAGCAAACCTTGATTTTCCATTTTATATAAGGGACCCCTTTTTGTGACGCCACTGTCTTTATGGGACTTGAGCATCCGATTTTGTTATCCATGGGGGGGGGGGGAGAGGGTCCTGGAAGCAAACCCCAGCAGATAACAAGGGCCCACTGTAAATGCTTCTTCAGGTAACCTGGCCCCAAAGCTTTGGGGTCTTTAAAAAACAAAAGTTTGAATTGTCCCTGGAAATGAGTGAGGCTGTGACAACCAGAACCAAGATCTCTTGTTGCAAGTTCTTGTCACAGCCTCACTTGCTGGTGGAAGAGAAAGATCCTCTATTTTGTGCCTTGATTGGCAACTGGAGGATCTCTTTCATCTGATCTGTCTTCTGGTTGTTAAGGTGGGATGGGGAGGGTCAGGCTAAGATACATTACTTACAGTAGTTACATGTATGTAATTAAGTAACTGGTGTAGATTGGTGAAAAAAAATAAAATGAAGGAGCATTGTTGTTGTTGTTGTTGTTGTTGTTGTTGTGTGACTTCACTTCATTTCTGATTTATGTTGCCTCTAAGGTGATCCTATGATGGAGTTTTCCTGGCAATATTTGTCCAGAGGTGGTTTACTATTTCCTTCCCCTGAGGCCGAGAGCATGTGACTTGTCCAAAGTCACCCAGTGGGTTCCATGTCTGAGCTGGGAATCAAATCCTGCTCTCAAGAGTCATAGTCCAATGCTCAAACCACTATGCCACACTGGCTCTCCCAGGGGCTTAAATGTTTCATGTTCTTCCTCATCCATAAGTTAGAACACCAGTTTAGAACATCATCTTCCTCTTCATACATATAATTATTATTTACCTAGGATTAAATGATTCCAACAGCTCCTTCATTGTTCTAGATTTCCATTGCCATTTCTAACATATGTGGGATGAAGTGTCTCAGAGTCAGTACTGACACACCCAAATCGAGAAGCAAAAGCAACGCACCAAATACAGGTGATTCACTGAAAGCAAAATAAAGCAGCAACATCACTGATTTCCCAGGCAGTGTACCTTAAAGAACACCAAAGCTGTTAAGTCAGCATGGGGAAACCTGCATAATCAAAAACAGGGAGTCAATGAACGCCTTTAGAGATAATGTACCTCCTGAGTCACAGGCACTAACTCCAGATAAGTTTGAGAAAGTTGTGGCAGGAGTGTCAGTGTAAAGATCAAACTCAATGGCCAATGCTTTGTAACAAACAATATAAGAATATAGAAATGTACTTCAAACATCTCTACAGGTGCACAACTACAAGGAATATAGGGGAAATCACATGGCACTGCTTCATCTTCAGCATGCACACAGACCTGCACACACAAAGAAACACAAACGTACATATCTTACACCTAGTGTCTCCCAGTGGCAATGTTCATGTCAGTGGGATAACATATTAGTGGTCTGGGTTTGAGTCCAGAATCTAAATGAGTTATCCAAAATGCTGGACTTATTTTGGGTTCATAGTTCAGCACCTGCATTCCTTTGAAGTTCTAGACCTTCGGCAAGTCACTCTCTCTCAGCCTCAGAGGAAGGCAATGACAAACCTCCTCTGATGAAATATTACCAAGAAAAATCTGTGATAGGTTCACCTTACAGTAGGCTTAAGTGAGAAATGACTTGAAGGCATACCAAAGCAACAACAAAGATGAGAGCAGCTACACTGCCTCAATGACATATAAAATCCACCAGCCACTGCTGAGCATCCTCAGTCTTGTAGCTTGACCCTTCTGGGTTTCCTGGTTTCCTAATAACCAAGCATCTGCCTGGTTAGTCCAAGCAAGCCGCAATTTACACATGATGGTTTGAACAGTTGCAGGTCACTTGTTCACATCCTCATGTCACATCAACCAAAACTTTTCCCATACTATGGGGTAAGATGATGCCTTCTGTACCTGGCACTGTACTAACAGCAACATGGAGATAAGACATATAATAACAACAACAACAATAATAATAATAATAATAATAATAATAATAATATCATCATCATAGCAGGCCTGGTAGCTGGCTACTTAGGAATGTAATAAAGGTAGCATGAGTTAGAATAATAGGTTGCATCCGCACTGCAAAAATAGTGCAGTTTGGCACTGCTTTAACTGTCATGGCTCTATCCTATGGAATCCTTGGACTTGTATTTTGTTGGGGCACCAGATCTCATCAAATCCCAGAATTCCACAGCATTGACTATGGCAGTTAAAGCAGTGTCAAATAGAACTGTTTCTGCAGCGTACATAACTAGGGTTGCCATGTGGCTCAGTTGTTTATGTTTGGATCATTAGCTGACCTGGATTTGCAGCCTTCATTTCACCAGAATCAAATCTTTTCTGCCCACACTGCCATCTGACAAGGATAGCTAGCTCTACCCTGGATTTCATGGTTGTTAGGCTTTAGCCATGCTCTGGCATTTTTTATTGTTAAGAGTACCCTAGAATCATACAATCATAGAAATTTAGAGTTGGAAGAGACCACAAGGGCCATCCATTCCAACCCCCTGCCATGCAGGAACTCCCAATCAAAGCATCCCCGACAGATGGCCATCCAGCCTCTGCTTAAAAACCTCCAAGGAAGGAGACTCCACCACCCTCCGAGGGAGTGTGTTCCACCGTCGAACAGCCCTTACTGTCAGGAAGTTCCTCCTAATGTTGAGGTGGAATCTTTTTTCCTGCAGTTTGCATCCATTGTTCTGAATCCTGTTCTCTGGAGCAGCAGAAAACAAGCCTGCTCTCTCCTCAATGTGACATCCCTTCAAGTATTTAAACAGGGTGATCATATCACCTCTTCCCTGAAAAAGTAGGAAGCACCTCAGGCTCCAGAGTATTGAAGAGAATACTTGAGAGTCATAATGTCAAAGGGCCCATCACTTCTTAACATAACATAGGACTCTTTCACACGGGAGGAATTTCTCCCAAACTTCGAATGGAGCCAATGCGAATTCCTGTAAATCCCTAGATTATACTTCCAATTCCCGACGTCTGAAAGAGTCCATAGTGAGATGAAGGTTTTGCCAAGACTGTCAACTGTTGCTATTGGAAAAATCCCCAGGGCATCCTGCTAATTCAGTAACACCTTTGTGTTCAGCCTACATGTAACAGTTGCATTCAGTGGAACTTAGGTTGCCAGATGGCCTAATTCATCATGTTCAACTTGTTTGAACCATTCACTGGTCTGGATTCCAAGCTTTCAAGGTATAAACTTGCCATCTGGCCAAAATAACAACTTCAATTATAACCTTACCTCCTTTCTAGCTTTCTGTCTAGACTGAGGCAGTTGCTGAAAACTAGAGCCTTTGACAAGTTTGGTCTGCAGCATAGCAAGACCAAGGCTTCAGCAATTTCATGAGCCAGGTACAAAAAGACATTCCCTCAGTAGTAGTAGTAATAAGTTGTTGTTGTTGTTGTTGTTGCTGTTGTTGTTGTTGCAATTCTTACCTGCCTCTCCTTGTGGATTGAAGCAGGGAATTAAAACAAATAACACAACATTCAACATCAGTTTAAAAAGAGCATGTAATACCAATATATATTAAAATCCATCAATAAATACTGCATTGGATTCCTGGAAGATACTGGTTTTGACTGCTGATTTAAACTGAGATGGCATCTCAAGCTGATTAATCTCTTCTGCTGGATCATTTTGCAGTCTGGGGGTGGCAAGAAAATGTTCTCTTGGTAACAGTCAGCCTAGCTGGGGCTGAGTGAAGTAGATGGCTCCCAGAAAACCTGAGTGTATAGTGAAGATTATACAGGAGAAAGAGATCCTTTAGGTAACCCAAACTAAAACTATGTGGGGCTTTGAAGATAATAATAATTCTTTGTACTTTGCTTGGAAACTAACTGGCAGCCAGTAGAGTGATTTTAACATTGGCATAATATGGTCTCTTCTGGCTGCCATGTTTTGAACTAATGGATATTTCTGAACTTGGTACAGATGTAACCCAGTGCAGAAGTCCAGTCTTGAGATTACTAGCATGTGCCCCATCAGTTTCCCTTCACTAAATTTAAAAATTGTGTTCAAGTGTCTTTTTCTGGGAAAGAAGCCCACAGCATTTATTAGATTTTCAAAGGAATCCAGGGCCTTTTCAAAATTCAAGCGCTACAGAGACAGAGAAACTAAACTGGATGTTGTTTTTTTAGCCTTGGCAACAGCACTTAGGTGCTTGTTGTTTTTGTGTGCCTTCAAGTCAATTCCAACATATGGTGGTCCAAAGGTGAACCTACCATAGAGTTTTCTTGGCAAGTTTCTTTAGAGGGGGTTTGCCCTTGCTATTCTCTGAGGCTGAGAGTGTGATTTGCCCAAGGTCACCCAGTGAGTTTACATGGCCAAGCCAGGATTCAGTCCCTAGTCTGCAGAGTCCTAGTCCAATGCTAAAACCACTACACCACACTGACTCTCACAGAAGTCTTATTAACTTGAGGAGAAAACACTCAATTACATCCAAGAAAGTAAATAAGAAATGTACCTTGCTTGGGAAAGTCTGCAATGTTGTAGACATAATTATAATAAAAATAGCAGACAAGAGCCAGGGTTGTAGACAAGTGCTTGGTAGCAATATTTCTTTAATTAATGCCGTAATGTATTAATTAATTAATTAATTAATACAGGCCTCATCCAGCTAATACGTGCCTCCCAAACAGTGTCTAAAGCTTCTTTCACTAATGAAAACCATCCTTTAAAATCAATCAAACTAGACCTGGGGCTCTTTCACACTGCACCACAATTTCACTTTGGCTGGCATGGCTCCATCACATGGGATGCTGTGATGTGCAGCTCAGGGAGGAGCCTCTATCACTGTCATCAAGAAAGTGCCTCTGTGTTACCCAAAAGAAAATGGGAGACTGGGGGGGGTCCCCAGCAACTGTATCAGCATCTCTTTTAAATGTTGGGGGAATTGTTTAGGCCATGGGAGCTTGCAAGAGGCTGGGTAACTTGAGAATTTATACTACTACTAAATGAGGAGGAAGTTTGGGTGAACAAGGAATATATTTATTTAGAAGTATGTAAGAATGCAACCAAGCACACAATAGACATTCAAATAAAAAAAAAGACATTCAAATAGATGCACCATTCAGAGCTAAGCAAAATAGGTGCATGGAAATTGGATAGCAGAGACTTAGGGTTACCTGTCCTGAAGAGATCACTATAGAAAGTGGAGCGTGATTCAGATGGGGCCTGAGGACAACACAATGAGTAGAAGAGTCTCTCTATACACGCTGTGTGTGATGACGCTAGGTTTGCAACTGATATTTATTTCTAAGATCCTATCCTCAAGCATCTTGCAATGTTAACAAAGACCTAATGGTCTTCCCAGGAATCAACAATGAGATTCCAGAACAAACTGATGGCTTTAATATCAGAGTAACAAAAACAGTGATTGGATTTAGCACAGTAATTGGATTTAGCCCAAAATAGATGGATAGGGAAGTTGGCAGGGAACACATCAGGGGGTAGGTAGGAAGTGGCTTTGGGGCTATACAGACGGGCGGCATGAAGCCGCCCCTTTTCAACCCTGATTGGGGCCATGGCAGCCACATGCCACAGCCTGAAGAGGACACAAAAAGAAGCCATGAAAAGCAGCTTCTTTTAGTATCATGGAAGAAGCATCATAGGCACAGTGGCACGACATGATGACGCCCCTTCCACACTGCACCATTTGGGCACTGCACCAAAATGGCATCATGGGGGCAGGGTCATGGAGTCAAGCATGCGAACGCTGCACCATGACTCCGCCCGCAGGCCAGCATAAAGTGTCGGTCTGTATCCCCCCTTACTCACCTTTGCCATTAGTTCTAGTGAGAGAGGATATGCAGAGAGCCTGGAGGGAAGAACAGAGCGATCAGCAATTCCTTTTAGCTTTTGTCTTGGGTCCTTCACATGTCTTCAGGTCTATGTGTCCTTCCCATGGGAAAGTCTCCTGGTGTTCTCAAGGTCATCATGACTTCTTAAGAACATGACTGGCCCCAGATATGAAAATACGGAAGCCCCATGTACAGCATGGGGTATGTTTAATATGCTAACATTTGGTGACTCTGACCAAACTATAAACCCCAAGATTCCACAGCCATGGCAGTTATAATGGACTCATAATTCTATGTTGCATTGTTGTTGTTGTTGTTGTTGTTGTTGTTCTCGTCATCATGATCATCTTCATCATCATTGTCATTCATTTATTTATATTGTGCCATCACTGTACATGATGCTTTACAAGTAAAAGAACAACAAAATCCTGCCCTCAAGCTTTACAAACTAATAAAGTCATTTCACACAAGGAAAGGGGGATGGCAATGTGAGAAGGAATTAGATGAAGTCCAGGCAGGGAACTGGAGGTGACTGAACCTCTCAGGCAGCAATTTGTCCTGGCTGTGGGAGCTATTGGAGCAAAATGGTGGTGCCTAGTAGACAGTGATCTGTCCTGCCCCTCATCCACCTGCACCACCAGAATCCATGGCATATCTTTTGTTTACACACAGTTTTCTGGAAACTCAAGACATTTTTTAAAATTTTGTTATATTCTGAGTTTGCTGCTGCTGAAAAGGCTATGCATCATGTGTCCTGATCACACTGGATTTGGAGGGGGTTTCCCTCATGTAGCCAAGCCCTGACTGTTCTTCTCTTCCTGTGGGGCCAGGGCAGTGGCAGTTGCTTTGGGGAGGAGGTTTCAACTGCTTCTGGGCCTAGGCATGATGGGGTTGTGACTGTCTCTGCTTCTCTATACAATAGAATATTTTATAATAATATTATAATAGTTTATAATACAATCATTTATAATAGAATAGTTTTTGGAGAATGGAGTGAATTGAGCATTGGACTACAACTCTCGAGACCAGGGTTTGAATCCCCACTCAGCCCTTTAATTGCTTGGACATGGAAACTACTGGGTGACCTTGGGCAAGTCACACTTCACTTCCAAAAGAGGCAAAGGCCCTCTGAACAAGTCTTGCCAAGAAAATCCCATAATAGATTCACCATAGGGTCGCTATAAATTAAAAATTACTTGAAATCACACAGCAACAGCAGCAGCAACAACAACAACAACATATTAGTTGTGTGCAGTTTTAAATGCACACATTGTCATGGACAATTTTCCAATGTGCACATTGTGTTTCTGTTACTCAAATGGTATCCCAAACTGACAAATGTATTAACTTCACACTGCAGATTACATTTGGGTTATTTGTTGTATTCTTGGAGTTGCAATAATATTGGGTGAATTCTGGCAAAAAACAATGAAAATAAAATTCTCTGCTCTCTTTAGGCCACAAATAGCATGCCTTTTTTTTTTTTTTTGTCAACAAGACATTTGCACTGATACATTTTTCATTTTATAGCACTACTAAGAAAAAAAATCCACCTGTTTCATCACTGTCCCCATTTCTTTGCCTGCACCTAATCATCTTAACAAAGCTAGATTCTGCTCTTTACCTTATTATTTTTTTAAAGGAGCTGAAATCAGCATTTTGAAAGCCCTTGCAGTGCAGGGATTCTTTTGAGGAAAGCAACACATCTTTCATTGCTCCTTATGGGTGATTAAACACTTGCTAGTATCAAATTACAAAATGTAGGCAAATGATTAGTCCCCATTTAGCAGTCTCAGCAGAAGGTGAATCAGCAAGTGTCATCATCCCACACCAGGGAAGGCCTCGCTTGCTTATGCACTCCCATGCGCTCAGCTCTCATCCACCTATTTCACACTGCTGCAACCTACGATGCTACACCAGAGATGTTGGGTGTCAATGGGCCACAGCTTTTAATATCTCTCACCACTGCCAAAGCCAGCTAAGACTCATGAGAGTTGGAGTCCTGCAACATCTGCAGGGCCACACATTCTTCTCTCCATTGCCCAGAGGGCAAATCCTCTTAACCATGCCACCATTGTCCTTTTCCCAGTGTTGTGTGGCCAAGGAAAGTCCATCGCTGCCAAGGCTGATCAGAAGGAAAATCTGCAAGGAGAAGTATGGAGCCAAGTGAGTTATCATCAGCAACTCTGGAGTATTCTTTCATTGGCACTTCTCAAGTTGAAAAGTGTGACTCTCATTTGTTAGGAGACCCTTATTAAAGACATGGAAAATATATAAAAGAAGATGTTCACCACAAATACCAACCTGGATTTCCCCACATGAAGCTCTATATAAAAAAGAAAATGTTATGAAGGTCACCCGCGTGCAGCGTTTTCATAACTCCACGTGCGCCTCATGTAATGGCACCATATGAGGGCGCCAATGGCACCCTTTCCATAGTGCCAAAAGGAGCTCTGAAATGGAGCTCCTTTTTTGCGCCTGGTCCTTGGCGCGGCCTTTAGACGGCCACGCCAAGGACCTCGAGGGGAAAGTGGCCGCGGGTGGCGATCCCTTTCTCCCCTCGGAACCGTTGTTGGTTGCAAGGTACAGCAGGCGCCCAGGGCACCCGCTGCACCCCACTTTCAGGCCATGGAGAAGCGGCAGTTTGCCGCTTCTCTGTGGCCTGGAGAAGAGGCAGGATGGGGCCTCTGGGGCTGCTGGTGAGGCAGCCCTGGCCCCATCTCGCTGCTTCTTTGGGCGAGTACAGACCGACTCTTTTGGATTTTATTGTATTTTATTTTAGTATTTTTTAAAATATTTTTTTATTTCTTTTTTCCCCCAGCTTGACAGCTGTCATTCGCATTGGCTCTTCCGTTTTTATGAATGGGGAAGAAGGGGAACCCCTGTCCATATATGGACTGGGGTTCCCTTTCAGAGCCCCATTCATTCTTTGAACTGGAGGGGAATGAATGGGGCCCTTTTAAAGGGAACCCCAGTCCATATATGGACAGGGTTTTCCCCCTGCCCCATTCATAAAAACGGAAGAGCCAATGCGAATGACAGCTGTCAAGCTGGGGGGAAAAAAGAAATAAAAAAATATTTAAAAAATACTAAAATAAAATACAATAAAATCCAATAAATTACTAATAAATAAAATACAATAAAATAACTATAAAATAAAATAATACAATAAATAATTAATTTAAAATACAATAAAATATAATGAAATATTAAATAAAATATTTTATTTAATAAAATATATATTAAATTAAAAAATAAAAAATACAATAAAATAATAAATGAAATAAAACACCATAAAATAAAATAATAAAATATTAAAACATATAATAAATAATAATTTAAAAAGTACTGAGAGGAGGAGGAAGAGGGGACAGGATCTCCTCAATCCGCACCGCTCCCAGCCCTATGCTCCATGCGCATAAGCTGTCAATTATTAAAAAGTGTAAAAAAAAAACAAACAAGCCAGTGGCTGCATCAGACGTCACCATGACATCATTTGATTGACAACCAAGAGGCTCCATCTTTAATCGTTACTTTTGCGTGTATGAACTTTGTTGGGGTAAAATGCACCGGAGGGGGCAAAAAGTAGTATGAACTTCTCTCTGGAGAGATTCGGTTATGCCATGCACGATCTCATCAGATCAAACCAGGGCAAATGGGCTAGTCTGAATGGGGCCAGAGTTTAGACCTGAATCAACCTGTAGCCTACTAGGGTCACCCCCTCCCCTTGAGTATGTCTACATTATACAGTGACAGCACTTTAATCCCACTAACTGCCATAGCTCCATCCACTAGGATCCTGAAAATTGTAGTTTGGTGGAGAACCTGGAGCTCCCAGCTAGAATGCTGTAGTACTAAAGTCCAGGAATTTCTAAAGTCCTCACCAAACAATAATTTCCAGCAATATGTATGATAAAGCCATGGTAGTTAGTGGGAGCAGGGTACTTCCTTTACCAGACAACAGCAATAATTCCTCCACTGTAGAGATACAGCTTTTTTATTATTAACAGCTACTACTGATGGAAAGAATATGGAAAAATATTCCAATCAGTGCTTGAAAAAATGTATTGTTGGAATGTCAGGAATCCCTGAGGAGAAGAACCCAGGATTTATTCTATGCAAAATGTGTGCTTGGTATTTTTAAAATGTACAGAAAACAGCATATTTTGTGAATTTGTAACTTCACAAATTTGTAACGAGTTTTTAACTGTTTGGTATTTAGTAAGACTACATAGTTTTATTGCAAAACCACATACAGTAAATGCTTAAGTGCCATTAGCCAAATTGGGCAAGAAAGTGCATGAGGTACTATTCTATTCAGCTGCCAATTGGGGCTCAGGTAGGATGATATTTTCATACACATCCTGCCACCAACAAGTGAGTCCATATGGCAAGGACTTGGAACAGGGTTCCTTCTTTAAATTTTCACATGATTTCCTGACTGACTGTTGCCTCTTAAAGTGGAGGGGGGAGGGAGGGAAGTCAGGTCAGGAGATGTTGCTTAGTAATGCATATGCAACTAGGGCTGAAGCACACAGCTGGTAAAGAGCAACCAGAGGCTGCTCCGGCCATGATCATGCTGGGATCATGGCAGTCACATGGCCATGTCCCAAAGCAGGCCTCCACCATGGTCCTAAACTGGTATTGCCAAGAGCTGGGTTATATCCGCTCCTTTTTGATCAGGTTAAAAGGACATGATCATGGCACCGGAGCGGCTTCCAGCCACTTTGGTTGCATGTGTCATCTGAACACCACACCCCTTCCAAGCAGCCGAAAGCTATCATATTTAGCCCGTGTGTTTCGGGCCTAGGTAACTGATGCAGAATATCAGTGTAAATTGTTTTCTTGAGCAGCTCTGTCTTTGGGATCAATTTGAAATTTTACCTAATGTTGAGTTGCATTTAAGATACAAGTTGAATATTCTTCATCTGGAATTATGAAATCCCAAACACCTCAGAATCCAAAATTGTCCACATTTTACATAGTGACCCCTTTGCTTTCTGTACACCACCTTTGTTTCATACAGCAAATTATTAAAAATATTGTGCATTAAATTATTTTCTGGCTATGTATATAGGTTTGTACAAGACATATATGAATTTCAAGTTTAGACATGGGTCCCATCCTCAAAATATCTCATATTATGTATACACAAATATTCTGAAAGAAAGAAAGAGAAAAAAGAAAGAAATCCCAATCACATCTGGTCCCATGCATTTTTGAATAAAGGTGACTCAGCCTACACCATTTTATCTTTAATTTTAGGAAAATAATCCCTTCTAAAGGAAATAAATATTCTTCTCTGGTTATCTTTGAGCTTTATGGCAGAGTTTTGTTCATCAAATTATTATACCAAAATACTCTTTGATCAAAATGTGCTTTGTCTCCCCATGCTGTCATAAACCTTTCTTTCCCCAAATCACATTATTGTTCTAATAGCTACAAATATTACCATTTTTTATTTTCTAAATTACTTGGAATTATATTTTTAGGACTATTGACATGACAAACATACTGATTTTCCACAAGTTTAACTATCATGGCCACCAATAAAAAGTCTTGGGAATTGTAGTTTGATCAGGGTACAAAAAAGCTTGTCTCATAGTTTCTCTGCTGACACTTCCAACTACATTTACTAGGTTTCTCCACAGAGTGGAAATAAGGCAGTACATCTTGGTAGCACTATTGATACAACATGAAATCTCACAGCAAAAACTCAAAAGACACCAATTTTTTCTGCATTTTAGAGTTTAATGAGATGTAGATGGTCACACCAAAGAAGAAGAATAACCACCAAAACGTAAATGAGCAATGAAAAAGATTCCAGGCCATTACAAAAAAAAAGCGAAAGCAAGAGAGAGATGGAGAGAAAGTGCATGAGGTACAATTCAGTCAAAGTTAAACCTTTCTCAGTCATATTGTTTTAAAAGCAGCAGCTTAAACCAGTGTTTAAATTTTCCTTTTGAAATTGGTAGGAATTATAAGAGTTTAATTTTGGCCAGATAGTGCACCTCAACCTTTTAACTGCTGACACTCCACATATTCCTTTGAAACCATTGTCAGCAGAACAAGCAATCACAGAATATTATCAGGTCCAATATTCTTTTGCATGAAAAGACAAAACACTAAGGCCATATCCATGAGAACAGTAAATTTGATGTAGCTGACATTCACACTATTTCCTCTGTGATTCTCATTCAGAGGGCTACAGTCTGGATAGAACAATGACAGAAAACAATTTTCCAACTTTCCAACATTTCCAATCATTGCTTCTTCATGAGAATACTAGGTCTGTTCCTGGCCTTCCCAGGTTGTCATAGAGAGGACAATCTCTTTATGTGAAAGGAGAGCCAACAAGACTTCTGGAGTATTTAAGACAGGTGATCCTTCTTGTGTGGCAACATAGGAATTGTTCTCCAATAGATAAAAAATGTTTGAATGGCACAGAGCAAGACACTCTCCTGAATAATTTCAATAGACTTATCTAATGCTGATTGCGTTTGGTTAATGAAAAATACAACCATACTATGGGTGGTACTTGTTTATTTGGCTGGTACCTGATCTATATCTGGAGGCATGAAATGTATTTACAATTAGTTAAGGAAATGCAAGGTCTAAATATATTAGGGGAGAACAGAAATAGGGGTTATAAAATGGGAACAGTTCATTTCTCCAAGAGGTGCCAGGGCTGGATTCGACGCAGCTTGACCAAGGTCTTCAGAAGAATGTTTTCATCCTCAGGGACATTATCACTGCCTCTGTTGCTTATTATTTCCTAGATGTAGACCTGACAGTGGATGATGTAGTAGTTTTCTTCACAATGGTTCCCCCAGAACTGTATCCTCCCCCTACTCCTCCGCCGCCAATGCTGCTTAGACCTCCAGAGCTGAAACCACCAAGGCCACCGGACCCACTTCCGAAGGACATTCCTCCTCCATAGCCACCACCATAGCCACCACCAGAGACATGAGTGGTAGAGCCAACCACAGCTGGAAAGGAAAACAACCAAGGTGATTACATGTTTATTGTCAACTGATACTGACAAATAATGCATTGAACTAAATTTTGTCAGTGCTGAGTCATAATGGGGGCAACCATTCCTGTGCTCTACCTTAACATATGTAGGAATGACTCAAGTGTCTCTGTACTGCATGTCCAATACCAGTTTCATGGCCATGGCCACCATCCAACAGAATCCTGGAATTTGTAAAATAAGGAGGTATTTGGAGTTCTCTGGTAGAGAGCTCCGGTACTATAGTTGAAAGGAAGGTGAAAGAGAATTTTAAACACTCCTCACTAAATCACAAATCCCAAAATTCCACAGGAAAGACCCACAGCAATTACACTGGTATGAAAGTGCTATAACAGTATAGTACAGATATACTCTGCATCAGATCTACACCATGGCAATTCTGCCCCAAGAACACACTGGAAGAGCAGCCAGGTTTAGAGTGGGAGCAAATCATGTTTCCTCTGTTGTGTGAAGGAAAAAAGAGGAAAACTGAAAAAAAGACAGCCACATCTTATTTCAATGCCAGGCCCATTTTAAAAAAAAGGAAATTCGGCCCTTTCCCTTGCAAAATCACTGAATACTCTCTATAAAACTTCTGTGGAATAGGTGTTCCTGAAAAAAAATATGTGGGTGGATGGAGGGATAGAGCACAGAAATGCCCATAAACACAAAGAACATATTCCATAAGATTCAAAATATTGCAAAGCCCACCTAAAGCCTGCCTATTTGTTGTTTTCAGTATTTAAGTCTGCATTGTTTTACATTTAAATATCACAGTGTGAGATATCTTTAAGCCAAATAAATGCTATAAAAGGAGAAAGAGGGAGTGGGAGAGGTTGTGGCTGGATTCCTGTGGAATCCAATAAAAAACTAAGAGCAGCTACAATCTCTTTCATTCATACACTTCTTAATAATTTAATCAATTCTTTTTACCATTTATCTTGGGGCATTTAGCATTAATCTAAATTTACCTTTTTAAACATTTTACCATTACTATGTTATAGTTTTCTTATTTTATAATATGGAACCTCCATACCACTGCCAAACATCACTCAGGATGGTGGCTTGCAATCATGTGCTGCAACGTCCAAGGGACAGGAATCATCCATGTGGTGTGAGGTTCAGCTGAGAGGGAGTGTGACATAGTAGTTTAAGTCCTGGACTTAAGTTCAGGGCCTTGGGTTCAAAATGCTTCCTGTTCAGCCAGGAAGTTCAACTGGATTGCTTTGGGCAAACTGCTAATGTTAACAGATCTATGTATAATCCATCTCAATGGTGCAATGCCAGCCAGGTCATTACATGCAAAAGTTGCTTACACCAGCTTCCCCACAGTCTTTTTGTAACATCAATCTTTAATAAGCTGCAATCTCTGTGTACACGTTACTAGGACACACATCAAAGTTGCACCGATATAGCTGACTTTGTGGTTGCCTAAAAGTGTTACAGGATGATGCATGAAGAAATCTTCACCAGGCCTGACCCTATATCCAGCTTCTGCCTTTGACACATTCCTTGTGTGCCCATTTTTTACCAGGATTAGCAGCTTGGGCTTGTAGCAGATCTCCCAGTTTGGGGGATGGAATAAAAAAGAAAATTAACTTGGCTGGGCCCTGGTTCTTAGGGAGTTCCTTATGGCTAAGGTTAGAGTGCTCTACTGGTGTAGCAGCTCCAGTGAACTGAATTGCCAGAAAAACAGCTTATAGGTTGTTGTTACTTGTTTAGAAAGGGAAAAGAAAAAAGTTGCTACTTACAGATGCTCACAGCACTTTGGCACTCTCCAGACATCCTGGGAAGGAAGGAAACAGGGATTTAGGAGATGGATCAGATCCAAGCTGACTTTGACACACAAAAGCCTAACTATATTCTAGTCAACACAAGCTAATCCCCTGAAACCCTGTGGCTCTCATTGTCAGGCTTTGTGGATATGCAGCTGTAGTATGGAGAAAGGAGATAGGGTTGAATACAGGGGAGCCAGGTTCAGCATTTTCCCTGTCCAAGGAATTCCTTGGAGTATCTGTGTCCTCTGGCCATGCTCAGATGTTGCCCATTTCAAGAATCTGGGTCACTGTTTCTGTCTTTCTGATCTTTACAGTCTACATAGGCACAATATGTCTAAACTAATTTGCTATGCCTTTCACTAAATCCCAAAACAGCATAATTCACAGCGTGGAAAGCCCCTCCTTACAAAAGCTCGGAAAGTTACTTTTAAATTAATTCCCTACTCTTAAGATTATATGTCCCAAGTAGTTAAGTACTGTTATAGTTCCAATTTTAAAAGTAACTTTTTTACTATTAAACAATAAATCAGGTAGCTATTTTATTTTAAAAAAACACATATCACAATATTAGAGGTTGTTGACCTATGATATAAAGTGCTGCTTCTCAGGCTATCTGATATGGGGAACCAGCAGTTATTTTTCTTCCTATGTATCAAGGAGCAGTACTAAATTTTGGCCCACTGGGTATGATTGCTTCAGTCTTTTCTAGAAACTTTCCTAGGACCAGGAGCCAATGGTTGTGTAACAATGGAGTAAAACACCAAGAATAGAGGCCGAAATATGCACCTGATGTCCAGCTCTAACTGTTCACCCTGTGACCCAGGGGAAAGTCAAATGCCTTTTTTTAATACTCTTCCCTAGTCCTAAGGACCCATCTCCAAGCATGTAAAGCTCCCCAGAATTTGTGCTTCTGCACTCTAATCTCCAGTTTTCACCATTGCTATGGATTTAATCTAGGTTAATCTTAGCCAGGGCTAATCTTCTGTGCACATCTAGTTCTCCTTTTCCACTGAAGTCACAAAGCCCATCCTGACATCACTCGTCTAGCAGAAAGGCTTCTGCAGTAGGCTTGAGGTTCAACATTTCCTCTATTAGATTTAGCCTCTAGACTCAATCAGTCCTTTCACAAAAGCTTGATGGGGTAGTGGGCTAATAGAGTGAGTTGTATAATGAAAACACACCCCCTTTCTTCTATACTACCACTTTCAGCAAAAGCAGGAGATACTCTTCATTCCTCTGCATCTCACTCACCTGCTCTCCTCTCCTTCCAGCAATTTCCTGTAGGTAGCAATTTCAATATCCAGGGCCAGTTTGCTACTCATCAGTTCCTGGTACTCCTTCAGGAGACGGGCCATTTCTTCCTTGGCCTTCTGCAGAGCATCTTCTAGTTCTGCAAGTTTGTCTCTGGCATCCTTGAGTGCCAATTCACCCCGTTCCTCAGCTTCTGAAATAGACGCTTGCAGCTTCTCACACTGAAAGGTAAAACAGACATAAGTAAATGATATCATCATCATCATCATCACTGCCTTTCTGTGGTGCAGTGGTACTGAAATTCACAGGAAGTAGCACATAATCTTTAACCTGCCCTCACACCTCTTAGGTAAATTTCCCATATTAGATGAAATGATATAGCTGAAATATCAAAGATCCCCTAGAGCCAGAATTGTATATATGGTACAGTTCTACAAGAGAAAACACAGAATGTTGTATTAGGCCTTGAATTCTACCGAGAATCACTATCCTTTTTCTTTTTCTCAGTAAGTTTATAGCCCTCATGGCTACATGTAAAAATGAAAACGGTTCAAATGATTTTTCCCTTCTGCATCAGATTATGAAAGCTTTTGCACATCATCATCATCATCATCATCATCATCATCATGCAAAAACGTGGGGGGAAATTGCACAAAATACAATGCTTTGGTCAAAGGTATTGTTGGTACAAAAATGTTGAATTTGTCACAAGATGACACATGATTACACTCCATTTCACAAAGTATAAGCCAAGATTCTAGATCAGGGAAAGGCAGTATAAAGTTCCACAAGGAAGAACTACGCCCCATCTCCTTGCCCACCAACTGCTCAAGTCTATCTTTTAGCTGCTGCAGCCCTGGCCATTTATTGGCTCAGGGAGAGCAAGAGGCAACACCACCACCAACAACAACAATATCCAGTTATGTCCCTACAGCAAGATGCACAGTAGAGGAGGCATCATCTAAGGCTTACTGTAGAACGACATCATTGCTTACATAATGACACCTAGGTCAAGATGCCAGCTATGGTTCTTGTGCAAACAAACCCAATAAAAATTAAGGAAAAGCAAAGCACAAGTCTCTTTGATCTCATGTGGCGTGAAACATCTCATGGAAGTTGACAGGTTTTTGACAGAGGGACTTAATGTGTGAAGACACAGTCTCTCAGCAAGCATGAGAAGTTTCAAGAATATTTTTGTCATGAGATTACATCACTCATGGATCCTAATCTTGTGCTCAAATGTACAATGAAGGACAGATGCTAATGGTACAGTTGCTATAAAAATCTTTGATAAGAAAACATGTGAACATTCCAAATCATCTAGGGATGTAATTCTTTATTGATTTTGTTCTTAAAGGAAGCATAAAACAATTGTAGAAGTTTTCTTTTCACTGTGAAAATCTTTGAAAATTGCACAGATGTCGACAATTATTTGCGGTGTGAGATTCATTCTGTGCCAGATATCCATATGGTATTTTTGTGCAGGAAACAGCATTTTCTGTGCAGAAATACTGTTTTCTGCATACCGAATGGTGAAGTTGTTGACATATTCTGCATACAATGTGTACTTTTTGCACACACAATGGAATTTTATGCACAGAAAATATTTCTGGGCAAAAAATAATATGTTGTGCACAGAAAATGCTATTTCCTTTGCAGAAAAATTCTGTTTTCTGTGAATAATACAGAAATCATGCACGTAATAAGTCCTGAACAGTGAAGATTTTCATCAATCCAGAAGTGTCCTCATCAGGCCTCCCTGACTCTTGAGAAATAATGTTTTGACCATTTCGGAATATTTAAATTGACTTTCCATCATGATCAGCAACAGCATCACCAGAACCCCATTACTGATATCACAGTCGCCATCATCATCATCATCATCATCACCACCACCACCACCACCACCACAATCTTCACCATTTGCCCTTGAGCCACAACTCTGTCTTGTCCCCAGTGATGATGCAGCAGAACATTGTCCCAAAACTATTCCAGAGAAGTAACTGCACAGCCCTGAAAGCTTATGGAAGGAAAGAAAAGACAAAAAGGATGCAGCACTTCCAATAGCTCCTAATGTCATAACCAAAGATCTGTTAGGATATCTCCAACTGACTAGCACCATTATATTATCACACCTTTCACTAGCAGCCATTATATTATTATACCTTTCACCAGCAGCTTTATAGTTATGTAAAAGAGAGATTTGCAGAGCTTTTAAAATTACTTGTTTAGAGTACAACTCCTTACATCCCTCAGCCATGTTTATGCTGGGTGAGAGATTTGGGTATGATAAATTCACCTTAAGATCACCGTAAGTCAGAAATAACTTGAAGGCATACAACAACAACAAAGTCCAAAATAGTAACTTTTCTTCTTCTGGAGCATCCAGGCATTATCTGCACATTTTAACTATGTTTCTGATCACATTATTGCAGTTAAGGAGACATGGAAGGAGCAAGCAGATCAGATAAGGTTTTACTTATAGGAAAAATTCCAAAGAGAATGCCACCCACTAGGTTAATCCTAGAAAAATTCTTCCACTATACCTGCTTCTTCACATTATCTATTTCTGCACGTATCCTCTGCATCATCCGGTTAAGCTCAGAGATCTCAGCTTTGGTGTCTCGTAGATTATCCCCATGTTTCCCAGCTGTGAGTTGCAGCTCTTCATACTAGTATTCAGAAAGACATGAAGTGTGAGATTGTGTTAGGTCTGACCTGAGAATCTGTGGCAGAGACCCAATTAAGCAACGGATAAGTACTTTGTACCTTTAGGTAAGAGATGGTCAAAGAGAGACCCAGCAGTTGCATGCAGTTCCTGATTCCCATTATTGTGGACGCTGAAGCCCCCACCAGTCTTCCAAAGCTGCCAATTCCCAAAATTAAAATGTTGGGGCAATGTTTGTCCCCAAACTAGGAAAGTGTCTCACCAAATAAAAGAGTTATAGCAGTTCCAAGTGGACTATTCTGACTAAAAAGCTGCATATAAACAATTCATAAATTCTACCACCAATGTAAACAGCATCAATGTATTGTCCAGTGCCTGATGGGTTACTGAACACCTTGCGAAACAACAATCTTCCCATTGGTAGAGCATGAACTTAACATGCAGAAAGTCCCAGGTTCAATCTCCCACAACTGCAGGTAGGGCTCAGAAAGACTGCAGTCTGAAACTCTGGAGAGCTGCTGCTAATTGGTATGGACAACACTGAGACCCGGAACAGATGGGCAAAATGAAGTGGCTTCCAGTCTTTTTGGAGGCATGGCATTCAAACAGTGCATGATTCAAAAGCAGCCCAAAGCCACACTCTGGTCATTTTTTACTGGAGCAAAAAGGAGCTGGGATAATCCAGCTTCTTGTGGCATGGGTTGGGTCCTGTGGCCGTGGCCCACTTTAGGAGTGGGCTGTGTGGTCAGTGTGGTCATGACCCACTTGTGGCTGAATCGGACTCGGGCCACACTTTCATGCTTGTCTGCTTCAGCCCTGAGTCAAAGGTCTGAATCAGTCTAGAGTAGCTTCATCTGTTTGGCTTATTGGTGGTTAGGCTTCCTTTTCAAGAACAATGGCCTAGGCATTCTTTGGCATGCTCCAGCAGAGACCAGTAACAGCCGACTGCTTCTCAATTTATGCAAATGCACATACTTAGGTTGCTTCACACAAGATGGTTAACCCCAATAAGAGAATATAAGAATGTATCTCTACTTTGTAAACTGAAAACTAGAGTTTGGAAAAGCTAGGAGGTGACAGGGGGAAGTGAATTGCCATCTCCAGAGGCTATAGTTGCTAAGGGATTCTTAGAACTTCAGTCCAAAAAAGTAACTTTTCCTAGATCTTTTAAAAACACATCAAATTGATGGGCCATGGGGATACTGTTTATAGTAAGTTAGACTGACAAAGGTCCTTCCGCCTCTGATATAAATTAATATAAGTTTATTGATTCATTTTATTTATTCAATTCATATCCTACTAATATGGGACTCAAAAGTCTTGCATGCATCTCTGATTTTGCACAGTAATTGGACACCTTACTTCATAGCATACATGAACTGGAATTATAGAAGGATGGGGGTGGGATCTGAGCAGCATTTCAGATTGCCAACATTGATTGGAAATGAATGCCAGAATACTCACCTTGGTTTGGTACAAAGTCTCTGCTTCTGTACGACTCCTCTGGGCAATTTCCTCATACTGTGCCTTGACCTCTGCAATGATGCTGTCCAAATCCAGGTTTCGGTTGTTGTCCATTTGAAGAACAACAGAAGTGTCTGAAACAGTCTGTTGCATTTGGCTCAGTTCCTGCCAAAGAAATGCAGCCATTGCCATAAATATACCACCTTTCCCTTTACCTACACATGCTCATATCTTCAATCACTTCTCCTTTCACTGTAGAAAGACACTTGTCTCTATCATAAGTGGTGGCCTAGTGGATGGGAGAGTCTACTTTGCCACACATAAAAAGGTCTGATCTTCTTCAGCATCTCTTTGACACCTTTTTGGGATCCCAAAATTTGAATACTCAAATTACTCAGATGTTACCATTTGTTGCTACTTGCTATTATGTTGGCTTTGATTTTTGGAGACCCTATGAATGAGAGTCCTCCAAGAGTTCTGGTCATCAATGTCCTGCAGTTCTTAAAATGTTTAAAGCTGTTAAAATCTTTCAGGTCAATCCTAACTATTCTCATGAGGGAATACTGTTATTTGATTTCAAACAGTTAGTCCACTTTTAGAAATGAATTCAAAATGGGAGATGCATTTCTTTGAGGATTGCCTTAGCCTACCACACCATGCAACAAAATATCAGTTCTGCTCCAGTACTGTCCCAAGTGCTCACAGAAAAACAGCAACATCACTTACAGCTTCATACAGGCATCTCAAGAAGTTGATTTCATCTGTCAAGGCATCCAGTTTTGCTTGCATTTCAACTTTGTTCATGTAAGCTGCATCCACATCCTGACAGAAAGACCAGAGCAAGAATAATTCCTTTTAAATGATTATATCAGTTCTAAATCATAGATTGGAAACATCACTTTTGGGAACATAATCCACACACACACACACACAGCTAGAGGAAGTAAGGGGAATGGTAATCCAAAAAAGTAACTTCCCCAAACTCAGTTCTAAATGCTAACCTGAATGCCATTTTTCACCTTGAAACTACTGCAAAGGAACAATGAATTTTGTTTTATCTTGATAATGCCAACTGGCAGCTTCCATGCCAATGGGACAATGGTCTGTAGTCGCCCAAAGAAGTGCTGGGATGGGGCCAGGGCTGCCTCATCGGCAGCCTCAGATGCCCCATCCCGGGGCTTCTGCAGACTGTGGAGAAGCGGCGAACTGCTGATTCTTCGCGGCATGAAAGCAGAATGCAACCAGCGCCCTGGGCACCCACTGCACCCCACTCACCTCGGTGCTGCCGAGGGAAGAAAGGGGCCGCCACTGTGGCCCCTTTCCCCTCGGGGTCCTTGGCGCGGCCATCTAAAGGCCGTGCCAAAGACCCGCACCATAAAAAAGCTCCCTTTTTGGGCTCTTTTTAGCATCGTGGAAAGGATGCCATTGGCGCCCTCCCACGGCGTGATGTCGTCAGGCACATGCTGCGTTATCTAAACATGGTGCACGCCATTACAACAACATGGTGCGCCCATATGGACGCCACCATTTTAAAATGGCAGTGTCCATACGGATTAGGGTTAGCGAGGGTGTAGATGCTGCACCCTCCCTAACCCAAATCGCACCATACAGACAGCCCTTTTGGGCCATCTGTATCAGCCCAATGAATCCATTGTGGGGTTTTAAGCTGAGCTCTAAAGGAACTATCCAATGTGCTGAACCCATCCCCAAGATAGATTCAGCATAGAGCCTTTGGAGTTTTGAGTAAAATGTGGAGTAGATTCATTGCCCATTTACACAGA
Source organism: Urosaurus nigricauda (assembly GCA_034509955.1). Classification (NCBI taxonomy): domain Eukaryota; kingdom Metazoa; phylum Chordata; class Lepidosauria; order Squamata; family Phrynosomatidae; genus Urosaurus; species Urosaurus nigricauda. The sequence continues at coordinate 164,756,042 of JAOEGL010000002.1, forward strand.
AGCCACTAGCAAGTGCAGTTCTTTGTTACTTGAGTTATCTAAATGTCTCTAAAAATTCATGGGCATATTGGATGGTGATGGAGATAGAGAGCTGCATTCATTTCTTCCAAGATTCAGTTCTCCTCCTTTAGACCTCTTGCAGTACCACAATCTCCAATGGCAGTCACATATCTTATCATTATCAGACAACATCATCTCACTTCTTCTCCTCCTCTTCCACTAGTGATTGAGGAAAAGTTGTAGACCTAGACCACTGAGTTTGTCTTTGCTGGCACTATTTCATATAAGCTGTCAAATGGTGCTGATGTTCAACAGGGTCCCATTTTCTATGATAATGGTAACCAACTATTGGTCCTCCAAATCTTTTGGCATTCAAATCTCAGAATCCCTGGCAACTGACCAAGTTTGTTGGGTCTTCAAAGCATCTGGAGGATCAAAAGTTGTGCACCATTGCTGTACGGCATCGATGTCTAAATGGACACTCTAGGAAGCTGATCTTGTCTCAAGGGTTCTCCTCTTAGCCCACAGTAATGGAAGAATGTGCACAGTGAAGGATGTTGGGAACAGGTAATGAAGTGTATTGGTGGGGATGGTAACAATAGGAGGACACTGAAATCTTGGAAACAATTGTCCCCTCCTATGCATTCAGCAAATTTCCCCCTTCATCATCTTCACTTCCATCACAAAGGAAACTGTGATAGAATGGAAATGGAGAATTTATTTATATATCTATGTATCTGAAGGCATGATGACATGTTTTTGTTACATATCAGGAAGATCAAGAAACATAGCAGCAGCCCTCTTCAGATGTTTTGAAAAGCAGGTATACTGAACACATGCATATTTCCATCACTTTCCTCACTCATCACTTTCTATTTCAATGCAGGCTGGTGACCTGAAAGGGGAGCCTCCTTCCCATGCATATTTTCTTTGTAAAAGAAAAGGAAAATGAAAAGAACCATCAAACCATGAATACACTTACCTTTTTCAAGAGGACAAAGTCATTCTCTGCCTGGGTGCGCTTGTTAATTTCTTCTTCATATCTGATGATCACAAAGAAAGGACACTTGTTTTTAGTACTTTTCCTTCTCTACCTGTACTGTTGCTCTTCTGTAATGACTGCCATTTTGTGTATCCCCTGCCCATCAAGTCCAACTTCTCAGTGATCCGCCACCCTCAATTTTGGATCGAAACATATCAATATTATTAAAGACCAGGCCCTTGGATGCAAAATAATACTAGTATAAAATCAAGAGAAGGAGTACAAAATTATTTTATTTTTCCATCATATATTCTTGATTACAAAATCATGGCCCTGACTTATTTTTAAACATTTGGTTAGGAGTAGGGGCAACTGAAGCAATCTGGCCTTGCCTCCCTTCTTTCTAAATTACTGTAATATTAAAAGTCTTTCTGAATTTGCTTGGCATGCAAGTGAAGGACTAGCAAGACTAATCCCTAATTATTTTATGAATTGTTTGGCATCCTTAGGTTTATGACTCACACTCAATTCTTCATAGTTCTCATTCTTCTGACTCTCTCCTCTGCCAGGATGCATTCCTCATCCTTTGACATCAGGCAAAGGTATTGTTTAATATGATCCTGATTAACAACATAGTTTCTAAATATACTTATTTATTAAATAACAATACCTATTTTTATGCATGACAGGCCAGCAATGCCCATATCTAACAAACAGATCTCTTTGGACAAGTAAGACATGTCGAACATGTCATGTGGAACACTGTTCATAAGTAAGGCTAGAGCAGAGAGGAGGATGTAGCTGCATGCAACAAACCCAAACCCCAGCTACACCACAAACATGTATTTCAGACCTCTATGGGATGACCAAGAAGGTCTGCAAAGGATTTTGTTAATGTGTTTGTCTAAAGGCATGTGTATCCAGATAACTTGCCAAGGCAGGTTTTTTTTATTATGGAGGTTCTGTGTGTGCAGGCAAATAAATTAACATGAGTAGGAATCAATATAGCCCTCAAAATGTTGGACTGCAGCTCCCAACATCATTATCATTGGCTATTCTGGCTCAGGCTGGTGGCAAATGCAGTCCAACAACATCTGAAGAACTACATTTTCCTCATCCCTGTGCTAAAAGAATCTTTTGCAGACCTTCTTGGTTAATATATAAGGATTCCAAAATCAGCTGATCACTCAAGGATGTTTGGACAGTGCACAACCATCTTTCTCCATGCACTGTAGCTCTGCCCATGACCATGTGAATGTATGCATAGACCTACCAGATCCAACATCATTCCTAGGATCTATAATGGCAATGGGCAACATTTGGCCCTCAAGTGTGCTGGCATATAACTCCTACAGTTCCTTCTTGTTGGCAATGATGGACAGACTGATAGGAGTTAAGCACAAAACATCTCATGGGCCAAAGTTTCTCCACTCCCTATGCACTATACAGTATTTTCATGTTACTGGATGTCAATATAGAATCAGCAATTAAAAGCAAAAAATACTGTAGAGCCTATCATAAAAGCCTATAGTCTTAGCTAAAATAACTCCAAATGTACAAAAAGTGCCAACACACACACACACACACAAAGGAGGAAGGGAGGGAGAAGAAAAAAAGAAGTGTAGTAGCACCTTTACGATTAACTGATTTTGTTTTTGCATGAACTTCTGTAGTTATAAACTCACTTCTTCAGATGCAGTACTGAGTGGTATTAAGGTCTCAGGTATAAAGCATATTTATATATTTGTGGGAGTGGATTAAAATATAGCAAATTCCAAAAAGTTGCATATCATGAGTTGCCCTAAATTTTCAAAGGGCTGTGCAAGGTGGGGGGGGGGGTTGGAGTTCCAGGCTTGAGGCTGGGCTAAAATATTCTTACTTGGTCTTATAATCTTCCACCAGATCTTGGAAATTTTTAAGCTCTGAATCCAGGCCTCTCCTCTCATTCTGAAGACCATCTAGCTGTCTCCTCAGGTTGTTGATATAAACTTCAAACATCTGATCAAGGTTCTTCTGAATAACACCAGGCCCTTGCTCTTGCAAGAGTTTCCACTTGGTCTCTAGGACCTTATTCTGTTGTTCCAGGAAGCGGACCTAAAGGAAGGAGAAGAGTGGATATGGGGGAAATACAGTAAAAACATTTACCATGTATTCCTATAGTCCTTACTGACCAGGTACAAGCTTCATGTGTTCTAGTACCTGCCCCTAGTATATTGCTATTCCTTCTGGGGAGGGAGTTTGGAGATGCCATTTTAAAATGTGAATTTATGGCTCTCCATCCTCTGTTTTTTGCCTCTAGACAAGATATTCTGTGACCTTCCAGATTTTGTTCAGCCACAACATCCACCTCCAGCCAGCATGGAAGCTATACTACAACATCCTTGATCTAGATGTTAAGCATTCATACTTCCCAAAACAAAAAGTCAACCACAACCCCCAAGAAGCAGGAAATAATCTAGCTAAAGAGAGATCAACTGAGGCTGCAGAACCTTCCTTGAATGAAGTCCTTGTTGTGGTGCTACACACGCCCAATTGTAAGTTAATAGCTATAAATAAAAAATTACATTTAACAGCTTAATAATAATAATAATAATAGGATTTATTTCTATTCCACCTTTTCCAGGGGGAATCAAAGCGGATTACAGCAGTCAAACAGCTTCATTTATATACCGCATCATACCACCTAAGCAGTGTCTAAGCAATTTACAACTGTAAGCTACCTGCCCCCAACAATTTGGGTACTCATTTTAACGTCCTCAGAAGGATGCAAGCCTGAGTCGAGCTTGAGCCCTTTTGCTGGTATTGAACTCACCACCTTATGGTTTTGAGTGAGTGGCTGCAGTACAGGCATTTAACCACTGCGCCACCAGGGCTCTGGTGTTACAAGGGTACAGCCTTACTACTAAGGCATCATTTGTATCACAGGCCAATGGCTTAAAGAATTCTGACATATTTTTAAAATTTTTACTTTCAAATAGAAAGTAAAAGAAAATAGAAAGAAAATAGTTGCGTTACAGAATGATCATAACTATCTACTTTGAGCCTTGGAAAGACAATTGCCACTAATTACTTTCTAAGCTAAAATTACTTTCTAAGCTAAAATTACTTTGTAAAGTAACTTTCCACATTGTGGCCATGGCTTAAGTTCAGGAACTGAGACTTAAGTTCAGAAACTGCTACACTGAAGATGGTTCAAATCACTCAACCTATGGTTTACCTACTTGACCTTAAAAATCTTTTACAACAGTGTTTTCCTCTTGGTCGTGTTAGTCAGGCTATTCTTAATTCCTGAAGCTGGGTGGATGGCCCCTGCCTGTGTCATAATAAATAAACCACTATCTTCTTCTGGAAATTTCAGAGAAGGTAGACATAAAATGTGGAACTCTTCACATTGCCAGATGCATGAAACCACAACAAGTGTTCCAAGATGCCAGTCCCTTTTCTGTGGTGTGCTTAGCAAGACTGTCATTTCAGAACTGACCAATGTTTTTGCTTGCCACAAGACCACATCTAGAGTACTTTCTAACACAACATCACTCGGGTATCTCCTTCTTGAAAGATGCCACTATTCCTTCTTGCCAACCCTCAGCATAGCCTACAACCAGGGACAATTTCCAAATTCCATTATTAAATCTACTATTCTATTCTCTTCACACAGAATATTAAATCCCAATAGGAGGCTGAGAAATGAGAATGAAAGATAACTGGCAAGGGAATAATCTGTTGCATCAACAGTTCACATGGGCTCTCAGGAAGCAATAAAGCTGCAGACTAGGGCCAATTTTGCTACGCAATGCACACCTGTAGCATCTACAACCCATGGGCACTTTTTGCCTTCTTGTAGCTGTACCTCAGGAAAGTTTCATTTTGGGGCCAACACGTTTTATTTCTAGGCAGAAAAAGATGTCCCTACATTATCACAACATGTCTGGTTGCAATTTAATACTGCCAGCAGTATGGAAGACCAGAAATGTTATACAATACAGACTAGAGAATATAACCAGCACAGATGTACAATGGTGTCATAATCAAGTGTCTCCCCAGGGCATCCTGGGAGAGATAGATTGGTGGAGAAGGACCTCAGGATGTTTAGCACATTCACCAAAGTATAGGCCCAGGCTCCTTGAATCCATTTTTCAGAGCAGATTTGTCCTTCTTATTTATTTTTATTTTTTTAATTTCTTTCAGTTCCATTCTTATTTAATAGAACATCCTGGGAACTACTTGCAGTCCTTCTCAGAGTCATATAGAAATGTCTGCTAGATTTAATAGCCATCACATTTAAAATGGCAAATCATAGCTTTTCAGTTACTTCCCCAATTGTCCAGTCCTGAAATACATTGTATTTCAAAACATCCTGAAATATCTTCATCACAGAAATGGAAGTACCTGAAGAGAGATAATCCTTAAACTAATTTAATAGTTCACAATGTCCTAATTATCTCACCTTGTCAATGAAGGAGGCAAATTTGTTGTTGAGGGTCTTGATCTGCTCTGTCTCTTCAGTCCTCACTTTCTGGACTTCTGGGTCTATTTCCAGGTTGAGGGGCTGCAAGAGGCTTTGGTTGATGGTTACTTCCTTGATCCCTCCAGGTGGGCATACTGGAAAGTTGGGGCCACCTGCCCCATTAAAGCCACCTCCAAACCCTCCACCAAAACCACCAAGCCCTCCACCAAAGCCACCACCAAGCCCTCCACCAAAGCCACCACCAATTCCAAAGCCTCCACCTCCTTGGCCGCAGCCACCAAAACCCCCACCAAAGCCACCAGTGGATATTCTCTTGCTGCCTCCAAGGTTATAGAGACTTCTGCTGCCGAAGCCCCCACCAATGCTTCCACCACGGCCAGAATATCCACGGGACATGGAAGCAGTGCTGAAGCTGACTCTGTTTCCACCTCCTAAGGAGACAGAGTTAGAGCTGAATCCCTTGTTTCCTCCTCTGATGCTTAAGCCATAGGACTGACGAGACATGATGACTGTTGGTTATGGGGAGATTTGTCTTGGTGGCAAGTGGTTGGCAATAGTTTCCAAGGAAGAGTTCCCAGCAAGAAATGAAACTGAGCCCCTCTGGGAGGAAGGCAAGAAGCAACCTTTTTATCCGTTCGGAGACTTGGCTGGTTGACAGGGGAGTGGAAAAGCAAGGGCTCATCTTCTTTTTTTTATTTTATTCCTGAGCTTAGATGTGCTTGGCACCCTCCCTCTTACTCCGTGCCAGAAAGTGACCTTCCCTGAAACACACCCCAAAGTGCTGAAAAACCCACAATATGACAGTGAACTCTCAACAACCTCAGATTACCTGCATCACCTTTCTGTCAACTGCTAGATTCCGCTATGAGCCTTGCCTGCACGGCAGGGCATGACAAGTCCCCTTGACATTCTTTTGCCCGTCAGGGAAAATAATCCTCTGGCTAAGATACATATCCCCATCACTCCCTATTTCTTAAACCTGATGGCAGATGGTTCTTTTCAGACAGTTCCAACAAGTAACCCTCTGACATGCACGGTTCAAGTGAAAGAATACACTATTTATCCACACCCACGATTTCACCATATTATCTCAGCCTATATATATATATAATTTTTGAAGTAAAAGAAATAAATCCAACAATAGATCTGACTATTGGATTTATCAGGGGGTGTGGAAGACACTTTCGCTGTTCTCAGTAAAAATGACAAAATTCAGTCAAGGATGAGCGATCTTGTATCCTGCAAGGATTAACGTGGGCTATAGTACATTTTTATTCTGCTCTTCTTCCAAGAACATACATATACATGTCTCTTATCTTTACAAAAGCCATTTTTGTTATAATATCATAAAGATGGAAGGTTTCACAAAAACTATCTAGTCCACTGGTTGCCAAACGTTGGTTCTCCAGATGTTTCAGACTTCAGCTCCCAAAATTCCTGTCCATTGGCTAAAATGGCTAGGATTTCTGGGAACGGAAATCCTAAATACAGGAGGGCCAAAGTTTGGGAACCATTGATCTAGTTCAAGCTTCTGCTGATAAAGTACAGCCATTGCTTCAGCTTCCCTGACAGGTGGCCATCCAGCTTCTGCTTGAAGAACTTTAACAAAGCAGGGGCCACTGCTTTTCACAGCAGTTTGTTCTTTCTTTATTAATGCATTATTTTAAAATTGTATATCTCATCCTGATGAATGCCTAACAGTGATCTAAATTGAAGATAAATGGCTTACATTGTTTCATAGGAGCTGGTTGCTATAACCTTCAAGTGAGAAGGCAGTTTGTGGCTCTATGGGTATCCCGGTTGCTCACATACACCACTCCTTCAGCAAGGTATTTCGGCTCACACTGATCTTTCTACTCTTGAAAAAGGGGGAGGTGGAAAGGAAAATAGTTTATGCACAGTAAAAGTTTGCTGTCTTAGGTATACTCATGCATGTGTGAATCTTAACTGAACAAAGTGGGACTTAATTGTGAAAGAAATGCATAGCATTGCCTCCTCAAAGAAACAGTCTAGGGAACAAATTCCCCAAACAGCCAAACATGGTTTGAGGATGCTCAATGGGCACGCTATTGTATTCTGGCTGGTTGCTGAAAGTGGCAGAGAATGGGAATCTGATACTGGGCAGGGGAAACATGTTATCCTGAAAAAGGATGTGCCTGGCTTCCTGGAGCACAGAACAGAAGCAATTTGTCCATATAGCAACAGCTAATCCATTATCAAAAAATGAAAATAAGCCCCAGACTCAATATGAAACAATGAAAAGATGAAAACCCAGAGAAGATCCACTACTCATTTTGGACTGGAGCCACCAGCTGCCACTGGTTCCAAGAGTACAGAAAAGCAGTGGGTTGATCATCATAAAAATCAAAATATACATTCACTCTGAATACATATATACTACATAGTTACAGCAATTTGATACTACTTTAATTGTTATGGCTGCATCCAATGGAATTTTGGGATTTGTAGTTTGGCCAGGGAGGTTGAGTTCTCTAGGTTGTCCCACTGCTGCTGAGCAAAATAATAAAAATGAAAAAAAAATGAAAACACACACACACAACTCTTATAATCTCACTCAGCACAGAAGCAGCTTTGAAATATTTCATTCTTGCATGCAACAGTAAAATTAGATCCCTAAAGAAATCATAAGTTTCTATCAATATAGATTAGGGAGTATTCAAAGATATAGCCATGTTAGTCTGTAGAATCAGAACATAGAGAGATCTTGTAGCACCTTTGAGACTAACTGAAAGAAATTGACAACATGAGCTTTCGTAGACTTCAGTCTATTTCCTCGGATGTATTTGGTAGAGTGGAAGCCAGGTACAGACATATATATGCCATTGGTATGCGAGGATGTCAATACAAATTACAAATTCTTGTGTATGGAAATGAAGTTGCAGGTCCAATTTTAATGATGGACGTTAGTACACAAAGACATGGGCCCTTATCAGACGAGGGTTTTTGCAGCCCCAATCCGGAGTCACTCTGCATTCATCCAAGTGAATTCACACGAATGTGCATTGAATTATCACACGTGAATGCTGTTACTATGAAGCCATTCCAAAGCCAATCCAAAGTCAATTGAAAGTCACTCCAGAATTCAGTGAATTCGCATTGAATTATCACATGTGAATGCATTCCAAAGCCAATCCAAAGTCAATCCAAAGTCACCCCAGAATTCAGTGAATTCAGTAACAACTGAATTCACAGAAATCAGTTCCAAGGTCACTTCAGATTCAATCTGAAACAGTCTGGTATGATAAGGTCCATAGGAAATTGGTCTTTGTGCATGGAGATGAAGTGGCAGATCCAGTTTTGCAATGAGACTAGCCTGTGGTGAGGGGAATAGATGAAAGTAGGACACCCCCATGAGGATGGGGTCAGATAGTGTTGAAGTGCGTGAAGTGTGTCAGGAAACCCCTGCCTTTGTTCAGTCCAGTGCTGAAGGACTGTAGTTTGTGGATCAATTCCAATTCTGCTGTTTCTCTTTCCAATCTATCTTTGTAGTTCTTTGGTTCAATGACCACTGTTCTGAGGTCTGAGATGGAAGGCCCAGGGAGATTGAAATGTTCTGCCACCGTTGTTTTGTGTATTCCCATTCCTAATATCTGCTTTATGGCCATTTAACCTCTGGCACAGGGACTGGCCTGTTTGCCCAATGTAGAGTGTTGAAGGGCATTGCTGACACAGTATAGCATAGATCACATTGGAGAATGAGCACATGAAGCCCCCCTCCCCTCTAGTATTGTGGGTGATACCATTAGGTCTTGTGATGACATTTCCTGGATAAATGTGTGGGCAGAGTGGGCATATTGGTCTGTGGCAAGGCTTATTACCTGTGTTGCCATCTGTGTCACGTGTTGTGCTGTAGGTGAGTACCTGTTTGAGGTTTGGAGGCTGCCTGTAAGTGAGTAAAGGTCTGCCCCCAAGGGCCCTTGAAAGAGTGGCATTATTGTCCAGAATAGGTTGTAGTTCCTTGATGATGTGCCTAAGTGAGTGGTCCCAGTTGGGAGCCGTATGCGACCACTAGTGGGGTTCTGCCATTTTCCCTCTTCATTTTGTTCTGTAATAGATCAGTTCTGGGTACACATCCACATCCTGCCTTGTTTATTTGTTTTTTCACTTCACGTGGTGAGTACTGTAGTTTGAGGAATGCTTGCTGTTATTCCTTGAATTTGACATCCCTGTCTCGTGGGTCTGAGCAGATGCGATTGTATCAGAGAGCTTGGCTGTAGACTATGCATCTTGTGGTGTGCTCAGGGTGGAAATTGAAGGCATGTAAGTATGTGTAGCGGTCCGTGGGTTTGCAATATAGTGTGGTTCTTATCTGTCCATTTTGTAGCTGTACTGTGGTGTCCAGAAAGTGAACTTGTTCAGTAGATAGTTCCAGGATGAGGTTGATGGTGGGGAGAAAGTTGTTGAAACTCTGCTGGAATGTCTTGAGTGAGCCCATGAGTCCAGATTATGAAGATATTCTCAATGCACCTCAGTTAGAAGAGCGGATTCTTGGTTCAGGTGTTAAGGAAGTGTTCTTCTAGGTCGACCATGAAGACATTGGCATATTGTGGTGCCATGCGTGTGCCTATGGCAGTGCCATTAATTTGAAGGTATACGTTGTTAACAAAGGTAAAGTAATTATGTGCAAGAACAAACTGGCAGACCTGAGTTGCTAGGTTGGATAAGTTCCCATCTGGAATGATCTTCCTGATGGCTTGTAGTCCATCTTTGTGTGGGACGTTGGCGTACAAGGATTCCACATCCATAGTGGCTAAGATGGTGTTTCCTGGAAGGTTGTGGATAGATTGTATCTTTTGTAGGAAGTCCGTGGTATCCTTCACATAGCTGGGGGTAATGGTGGCATATGGCTTAACAATATTGTCCATATATTTGGAGGCTGTAAGCGTTCCAATGCTGGAGATGACAGTTCTTACAGGGTTGCCCTGTTTATGTATTTTGAGCAATAGGTAGAATGTGCCAGGTTGGGGCTCCTAGGATGTGTCAAAGGATTTGCTTTTGTGCCTCCATGGGAAATTCCCTGAACAGCCTGTGTAATTCCTTCCAGTATTCCTCTGTGGGATCATTCAATAGGATTCTGTAAAATATGGTGTTTGACAGTTGCCTCTCAGCCTTCTTTATGTAGGCAGATCTGTCCACAATGACTACTGATCTTCCTTTGTCAGCTCTTTGATGACAATATTAGGGTTGTTCTTGAGACTGTTTATGGCATCTTGTTCCTTACAACTATGGCCCAATACAGATGGTCAAAAATACCGTCCTGGGGCCAATTCTAGGGCTCAGGAAAGTGGAGCGTCCCCATACTCCCGAGCCCTACTGTGCACTGGCGGCACCATTTTGACATTTGAGCCTTCAGAAGATGTGCACGCCGATGACGATCTCACCGTGGTGCCTTGGCAGCAGTGCACAAAGGAGCCACGTTTTGCGGCTCCTTTTCGGAGCGCATCATTGCCAGTGCCATGCGGTTGCCATGGCAATGTTACAGGGCAGAAAGAGGCAGCGTCTCACCGCCCCTTCATGCTTGTCTGTACAGGGCCTAAGATTCTGTTGTAAACTGTGCTTATCATATCTTATCTTATCTTATTGATTATTTCTGTCTTGGCATGGTGGCAGAAACTTTCTATGTAGGAGAAAGTTCTGTGCACCGGCCATCAGAAAGAAAGAAGCTGGGAGCAGGAGCTTTCATAGACTTGAGCCTACTTCCATAGCAGTCTACTTTCATAGACGCTTGAGCCTACTTCCTCAGATGCATGAGGATGCCATCTCATTCATCTGAGGAACTAGGCAAAGTCTATGAAAGCTCATGCTACCAGTTTCTTTCAGTTAGTCTCAAAGATGCTACAAGATCCCTTTGCATATGGAATAATCAAGAAGGAGGTGTTTAACTGCTAGATGCATCAAACATTGGGTCCACGTTCTTCCTTTTTTGAAATAAAACTATTTTCATGGTTCTAGCATGTAATCCAATGCAAAAATAAAATAAAACAGATGCCTTTTCCTTCTAACAGGGAATCACAGGTTTGTTTATTCAGTTGCAAGTTCTCTTACTTTTCTTTCAGCATCTCAAACACTGAGGTTGTGGTATTGAGGTTGTGGTGACATCTAAATATAATTAATTTGTATCTATTAATTAAATGGCGGTTAAGAAGAAGGTGGAGTTCCTGGCACAAGAAGAAGAGTATCCTTCCTCTACAAGTATGTCCCTGTTTTCAGCTGCAGACTATAGGATATAAATCTTTTTTAGGTTCTGCCAATGGTAAATTGCACAGCAGAGACACGTACACAAATGATCTACAACAAGCCTAGATGCCAAAATGGCATCCAGCATCTGAAAGAATAACAAAATTCATATTCCTGCCACAGAAATAAAGCAGTTTGACACCACTTTAACTAACCTGACTCAGTGCTATAGAATTCTGGGATTTGTAGTTTTGTGAGGCAGTTAGCCTTCCTGTCAGAGAGCTCTGGTGCCCCACCAAACTACAAATCACAGACTTTCATAGCATTGAGTCATGACTGTTAAAGTGGTGTCAATTTGCTTTATTTCTTAATCCGGCATTAGCCTTAGATCTGTTAGTCTTTACAGTGCAGTAAGAGGCTGTGCCGACTGCCACTAAGGGGCAGCCTGCAGCCACCCCCATCTTTGCCAGATCGGGGCCGCAGCAACCACACCTTGCAGCCCTGATCTGGCCTTTCCAGGGCACAAAAAGGAGCGGCAAAAAGTGGCTCCTTCCTGCACCCTGGAAAGGTTGTGATAGCTGTGGCGCTGCAGCTTTAAGGTGCTTTTTTGGCATTGTGTCATGCCCCAGCTTTGACCCCAGGCCAGCCTTAATGGCCAGTGTGCACAGCTCCTAAGAGTCTGGTTTGGGGGTTAGAAAGTGCTATGGGGGTAAAGAGAGATTCCTTGTTTATTGTTTACTCTTGGTACCTATCTACATTTACTAGTTTATGTGGATAAACTAGCCTTGACAATCACCTCCTCCAAAAGTAATTTCAGCTGAGCACAATTTGAAAGAGTACAGAGACTTTGAAAAGTTATGCTTTAAAAAGAATAAGTTAGGATTACAGTTTGAAGGCCCACGAGTTTCACTTTGCAATTAAAGACAACTAAAACTATAGTATGCAATTAATATAATTGTGAAAATATTCAAGTAACTGAAGACTTTATAGTTTTTTTTTAAAAAAGTTAAAGCTATTTATCATTAGTCTAAAATGGTAAAGAAAGGTTATTATGCCTTAGTTCTTGCAAATAGGCATTAATTACAAGTTAATGGTTACTTAGGACTAGGTACTTCCAAGCTCCTGGAGTATTTACTTTCCAGTCCACTGCTTATCCTTTGAAATTTGTCTTCCAAGCAACTGTCTGCCTCTGCTAGATTCCAGGGTTCCATTGAAGCACACAGCTAGAACCCTTCCAAATGGAGCAAGAAAGATTTGGAAGACAATTTAAAATGAAAAATGTATAAACCAGAGGCAAGAATTGTGAATTCCGCAAATATCTCAGCCCCAATTCTGTTGGTCAAAAATGTTGATTTGGTCCTTCTATAATCCCCCAGGAACACCTATTTTCAACTAATAAACATATATGTGGGGGGGGGGGGGACTTGTTGGGATGAAAAATTCACATTTATTTTAGAGCCAGTATAGCTCTTACCAGGTACCAGGCAGATAAAACTGGTTCTCAAACCTCCAAAGTTGCCCACCCTTGCTGAAAAGAAAGAAAGGTTATGGCTCACTTTCCCTTGTCAATCATGCCTTGTAACAAAAGGGATGGTGTCCATAGGATTTGATTACACTTGCATTTGTGTGTGTGAAATTTATGGTGTGGACTCAAGTTGCTAACATATAACAGCTTTTAGGCTCCATCCAGTAGACAACTTTCAAACATTTTTTCAACAGCAGCTGTGCACTCCAACAAAGAGACTTAAAAACTGAGTTCACAGACTGTCATCAGCAACTACCTCATGATACAGAAACAAAAGAAAAAGAAAGAAAATGCTTGTTTCCATTTTAATTTATGTTTTAATTACCACTTGTCAAACATGCCCTTTCTGCACACTCCCTGCACATATCCAAACTTCCCTCAGCCCAAGTGCTTATTGCAATTGCACAATGATGGGAGACCTGTGTGATGATGCCTTTTTCTCTTTAAGGATGGAATCTTCCAAGAAGGCTTGTGGGGATCTAACTTTTCTCCAGGTGATTTCACATTTTCCATCATTTTACAGATGAACATTAGGTCACATGTGGCCAAGCAGAGTGTGATCAAGGAAGCAAAAATTATTAATGAGAAGAACATCCAAATTAGGAGTGGCTGCAGCAGTTGGCTTTTGCCTGAGGCTACTGGGAAGGGCAACACCCCCCCCCCCGCCCAACTACTTTTATATGTTGAGCCCAATTTGCAAAACAAAAACAAGTTGAGGACAAAGGAAGAAAGGAGAAGGAAGAGAGAGAAACTGGAAAGTTTTTAATGCACATGAAAAAGTGGGATGACAGAGGATTAATTAGAACTGTCGCTATTAAATCAGGAGAGTGGGAAGGGATGTGATTTCTGCAGCAATGTTCCTGTATTGGAAACTGGTAGCCAAGAGCCATAATTCCAATAGAGTTAAGCAATCTGGAAATCTGGAAATGAATGTCTGAGGTGTGTGTGTGCATGCGTGTGTGTGCCTTATATTGTGTCCTGGCAAAGCATAAAATCTCTCTTTCATGCTCTGTAGCTCTTCATCTTCCTGACTCAGTAATCCTCATGTCCCTGTTTTTTTGAGCTCTATTTCTGCCTAAAGAATACAGCTCCTCTTGCTGCTCACAGCCCTCTTAGGGGTTGTTCTCAGCACCATCTCTTCAGCCCTCTGTTCCTTCCTCCATCCAGCTACAAAATGGCCATGTTTTTACAAGCCCAACGGACAGACTGCTTGCAGAAAGCCTTGTATTGATATAATATAGAAATGGTAACCCCTGAGAGCCAGTGTGGTGTAATGGTTGGAGAACAGGACTAGGACTCCTGAGATCAGGAGTTTGATTCCCTTCTCAGCCATGAAACCTTCTGTGTGACCTTTGGCAAGTCACACCCTCTCAGCTTCTGGGCAAGACAATGGCAAACCTCCTGTGAACAAATCTTACCAAGATGCTTTCAGGTGTGCTTTAATTGTATATTCCTACATGGCAGGGAGTTGGACTGGATGGCACTTGTGGTCTCTTCAAACTCTATGATTCTATGAGTCTAAGAAAACCCCATGATAGATTTGCCTTAGGGTTTCCATAGGTTGGAAGGCACACAACAACAATAACAACAATGACCCCTGAGAATGGCTAGAGTACCAACACAAGAAACAGCAAGCCTGCAAAGGTGACCCTAGTCAGTGGTGACTGGAAGCTGAATATTTTCTGCCCTGGAAAGTTCATGTTCTTCAGTGCAGAAACAAACCACATTTCCTTTTATTAATATAACCCCAAGGAATTATTGGTTTGTCTCAATAAGTAAAGGAGGAAATCTCTAGAAGGGCTATACTTTTCCATTCAAATTTGGAGAGCTGCAGGAAAGAGGAGCTATGTTTAGAACTGAGACCTTGTCATCTTGAATTAGGACCTTGGTTTGCTATAATAGCTGCTGAGCACCATGATTTCTGCAAAGAAGTTCTGCTTTGTGGGATGCACGGAACATTGAGCGACTGCATATGTTTTGGATTCAGTATAAAGTACGTAGTATTGTTACTGGGTTTTGTGGGGGGTTAATAGTTATCTAAGGGGCTGTACAGACAGCCCCTAAGGGATTGCGGGGTGCCGCCCCTTTCCTAGCCGGATTGGAGCCATGGCAACCACACACTGCGGCCCCAATCTGGCTTTTCCATGGTGCAAAAAGGAGCCGCAAAAAGCAGCTCCTTGTTGCGCTGCAGAAAGGGCAACATAGCCACCAGTACTGCAGCTTTTCAGCACTCCTTTGGTGCAGCACATGTACATGCTGTACCAAGGAAGCACTATGACGCCTCCCACCATGCAGTGGGGTACACAGCATCACGCCAGCATGGGGGGCAGAGCTGGGGCATGCGGCATGCAGTCGCCACACCCCAACTCTGCCCCGATGCCGTCATTTATTGCCGGTCTGTACAGCCTCTCAATCTGCAAATTGTGTACACCCTTTTAACTGTCTGTGAAACACTCATTTATTGTGGTCCCATAGAACTCAAGGAAGTACTATACTATCCCACCCATTTTAGTTTTAGGAGATCCATTCACTTTGTTTTCTTTCTATCTGAACTGCGTTTTTCTAATTTTGTATTGGTATCAGTTCCATCATTTTCATTCTTCCTTTCATTTCAATGATGATACAGTCAACATTCTGTTCTCTTCATGGTTTGCATCCAAATTGCACAAATTTTGGTGACAACTTATTTTCCTGCCAGAGTATCATCCCTGCCAAGTATAAGGCAGACTTGTCAACAGATCTCCCCTACAGGTTCAATTAAAAGCTTCCCATGACTAATGAGAGTCCAGCTGCTCCTCTGCAGATTGCAGCATCTATTCCAATAAATATTTGGGCATTCTACTGTTACCACTTCTGGTTCTACTAGTATCCACCCACACATACCAGGGCAATTCAGACTTGCCAACTTTCAGGACAAGATGATAAAACTTCACCATCTTACAGGCAATCTTTCTCTTCTTGAGTTTGAACAACACTCCTGTCCTTTAACAGATTTTACAGTAATGTAATCGAATGAGCAAAAGTGATACACACACCCCAGCAGTGACTGCCCTAAAGAAAATATGTCTACAACTGTGTGATACACGCACACCAAAAAAAAAAAAGACAAGAGCCGACAAGTGCCAACTACATCCTTTCAGGTAACACACTCAAATCTTTTTCTTGACAGTGGAAAAGGAAATGAAATCTCCTCTGGGTTCCTAAAGACCATGCCTTTTCCAGATTGAAGGAAGGGGGTGTCACTCATTTTTCTTCTTGTGTAAATCACTGTTTGAAAAACAGCAGAGTCAACCTGTTAGATCTTGGTGAGCCAATATGGTTTGAATAGAAGCTGGGAGTTCCCAGAGATGCCATTTACTACTATTCTCTATTGTTTAATTTTTATAGGCTGAGTTACTCAATCTCTCCATCTCTTCCCCTCCCCCTCTTTAATTGTTGAATGATTTGGCACAGAAATCCTCATGGTATGACTGTATGAGATGCTATTTGCATGAGTTTACAACAGTAAGAGATGGGAGGGTGGGGAAAACCAGTGGTAAGATCTTGTGGGGACATCTGTGAGGACAAATTTGAATAAGATTAAAATGCACTGTTCTCAGCAGATTTCAGCAGATATTGCTCCTGTTTTCCCTCACCAATTGGCAGCGTGAGAGCAAACATGACAAAAATGTTGACACCTTAACACTGGACACAAAAAAAAAGGTGGGGGGACAAAAGATGCTTCTAGATGAGACATTGTGCAGTCATGCTGGTGAGATTATCACACTAGGTTCAATTCCAGAACTATCCCACAATTATCCCATTATTGGCAATGAATATCCCATTATTGGCAATGGAATAATTGTGGGATGGTAATGGGATAATTGTGGGATGGTTCTGGAATTGGTCCTTGTGTGATAATCTCAATATGTCTGCTCCCACACTGCAGAATTAATGCAGTTTAATAGCACTCTAATTGTCATGGTTCCATCCTATAGGATTCTGGGCTCTGTAGTTTTTTTGTGGCACTAGAGTGCTTTCACAGAGAAGGCTAAATATCTTACAAAACTGCAGATCCTAGAATTCTAGCCATGGAAGTTACAGTGGTGTCAAACTGCATTATTTCTGCAGCGTAGATGCAACCTAATAATTGCCTTCCATGTGTAATTCTCTTGTGTTTTTCTACTAGGTTCCATTTCCTATCCTACCTGACCAGAAGACTCAAATAAGGCACTCAGATGCCAATGACCCTTTTTAAGGGGTCCTTTCATAATGCACACTTATAGTGCAGTATCACTTTGGGTCACATCTACACAGCCATTTGATTCCGGTTCCCCATGCTCTTGCACTGCCCGGCCCAGATGATGCAGGACCAAAGGCCTTATTTGACTGTGAACTGTCCATACATGGAGAGGACAGTCCCACAGTTAATTTAAGCCATCTTTACCTTAACCCGCTTTTAAAGAACTCCCTCACCATCAGCTGCTCCTCTGAGGTCATGATGAGGCACCCAGCCATGTGATGGATGCTGGGCACCTCATTTTTTGCCTCAGTGGTATTTTATTTTTTTTGTATTGTATTTGTACCATTTTAATCCCTCAAGGAGGGGCAGGAAATATAAAGTAGTAGTAGTAGTATTTCACACCTGTGGTGATAGGTGGCACAGAAGGATGCTGTGGCACAAAGGGACATCTGCCTCAATCTCCTGATAATGCTGCGGAATATGGAGGTAACAGGGGGAAATTAGGGTGGCTTTGAGGCCAGAATATCCCTGAAGTAGCCCGGCATGTTCTTGCCAGTATAGACTCTCCCTCAGAATCCCATAGCTGGATCCCAAGTGTTTGTAGTAATGTTTCCAAGCTCTGCTTTGAGTTCTCCCAGTTGGAGAGCTATAATATTTGGCAGAAGACAGGATGAGTATGAGCTACTTGTCATATCTCTGCCTAATACATCACAGCATTGTGGGAACAGAGGGAAGAACAGAATCCCCTGAAAGAATAATGTCAAGATTTGTTTTGGTTTTTTAAAAAAAATTGCAATAAATAACATCTTGAAATTCTTTATGCACATGACCTCCCCACCAGCCCAAGATACTTTGCTGACTGTGATGGAAGACAACATAGCACATCCCCCTATTCCTCATATAAAATTTCTCATTTAAAATTGGCAGATCAGTTGTTGAATTTTATTTTAACACTGGTGACAGGTTAGCATCCTCCACTGCACTCAAAGTAACAGGCTAAGAGACTGGTCAGACAAGGTGACATACACATTTTTTTATCTTCTCTACCTTTGAGCATCTGCTGTCTGAGGCAGCTGCCTCACTTAAATTTTGCTGCAGGTAATCTATGCCAGGAAAATACCCATGACCAAAAAAAAAAAAAAAAAAAAAAAAAAAAAAGCTCACTTGTGTACATCATGCATATTTGCCAAGAATGCAGGTTTCACCGAGCATAGCACAGCATTGCATGCCAAGATGTATAGTTTTTTTTAAAGGCCTAATGTTTAAAATGTCTGTCAACTCTATTATCTAAACTTGGGTGGGGGGAATTTTACTATGAATGGAACTCGCATACATTTGATATCCTTTAACTTTTTTATTTTTTTGGATTTTAGCTTGTTTTTTTAATTTGTTGTAAACTGCCTTGTGTCCTGAACTGGAAAGTAGGTGAGATCATCATCATACTCATACATTACAATATGTTATAGACACCTAGGCCAGATACTGTCAAATTATCTCAGGAGTCTTGGGACCATAAACTGACCTTCACTGCTCCTTTTTAAAACAATATTCTAAAATAACCAACACAGGAGGCTCACAAATCATGTTAACATCACTGTTGTCTTTCCCATTCTATGTGACCAACCCAGCCAACATTCATTCATACACCCCCACACCCCGGCCATGTTTGTTCTCAGTTTGTGTATTATTTCATTTTATTGGCTTCCGATTTTTACACCATGCTTGTGAAACCATTAGCAACGGAACTCCTTATCATCTTTATAGCAATTATCCTGCCTGCCACCAGACTGTTGAGGTTGGAAAAGTTAATTATTCCCATTTATCGGTTACATGAATCCTTAAGTAACCTTCCCAGGGAGGTGCTGGAAGTTTGGAATGCTTCATCATCCTTACAGCAATTATCCTGCCTGCCATCAGACTGTGGAGGTTAGAAAAATTAATTATTCCCATTTGCAAACCTTCCTAGGGAGATGCTGGAAATTTGAAAGTGAACACATCGAAACCTCTTTGCCAGAAAAGGATTGTCCCAACACCTCTTGTTTAAGAGCATTGCTACACATGCAACTAAGTGTTAGATTAGCAACACCTACACCTCATGAGTGTCAGATTTTTTTAGCGTTTTTGCTGCATCACTGGAAATATTTAGTCAGGAATTACTATTTCATTTTATTTTATGAAGGATTTCTCATTCACTTTGTATATCATAGTCCCGATAGAAAACAACAGAAATAATCACAGGAAGAAAACGGCTATTAAAAGGTTCAGCTGGACAAATAGCTCACTCTGAGAGAAATGTAAAGTGCTGGGATTAATCTTGACACGCTTAAACCGTCAGGAAATTTGTGGTGCTCAAGTATTGTTGGGCTACAGCTCCCATAATCCCTGACCCCAAGTGATGCTGATGGGAGTCCAGCACGGTCTAGAATTGTGCTTGGAAAAGGTGGGCTTTTGGGAATATAACTGCAAGAATCTCCTAGCTAGATTGACTAATGCTGTTTTGGTGCTGTTATAAAATTGAGAATACTCTTCACTTTGCAACAAAAAGAAGAACAGCAACAATAACAAGAACAACAACATTCAAAAACTCTGGGATTAGTACAGATTACTCTGGCTACTGTAGACATACCCATAGACAATTCAAAAGTAGTCATTGAAATAGCAAAGTAAAGAAGATTCACAATTTTTCTCATCCTTCACAGTGAGAAAGACTGTCTCAACACAACTAGACTTTGTGTGAGAGGTATCCTACATCTTGATAACTTTTTGCATGGCTGGAATTTACCATGAAAAAAACTCCTGCCAAAAACATGTCATTATGCAAAATGCAAAGCATTTTTTTCCTGAAAAAATATGCTGCATTTGCCAAAACATGTTTTGTGCATAAGAGTGTATTTTGCAGAAGTTAATGTTTTTCTGAAAAAACATTTTTTGTACAAATGAAACTCCCCCCATCCAAAATCCAAAAATCAGACAACACACAAAATCTTTCACAATCTTACTCAGCAGAGAGAAAAATGGCTGACCTACTCCAATGTGAGAACCAAAAAAAAAAAAAAAAAGGCAAAAATGTACATCACTACATTTGTAGATTAATACTCAGCCTCTAATATGGTGTTCACTACCATCTACTATTTTATGGAGTACGTTTAGAGGATAGCGTTACATGTTCTTGATTTGTTTTTGTTTTGTTTTTTCCTTGCTGATCTGTTTCACATGTATTACTATTTTCTGCTGTTTTGGATCATAAATATTGTGATTTTATTGTACAGCCTGTTTTTTGCGTCTGTTTCTGCTGTTATGCTTTTTGTGAGTCGTTTCAGTTTTCCTCCTTCCAAACAAACAAGCAAAACAAAAGATGGATATATAATCTCAAAACATAGGTGTGAAAATCTTCATGGAAAGAAGATGCCAATGAATGAAAGCTGGTAATGATACTTACAGAAGAATTTGCCTTAGAAGAGAATTTTTCCTCTTTCCTCTAAACATCCAGGCAGTGTTATGAAAATAATCTGGTCTATTACTAAGTAACATTGAGACTACTTTATCATAGGAATCTAGCAAAGGTTTGTTCAGGTCTATGACCATAATTCTATTCTATTCTATTCTAGCAAAGAGTCTGGCAAATGTAAAGTCCATTATGCTATTTTATTGTATCTCCCAGCCTGCTTAAGGCCTCATTTTTATTGTTTATCACCTCAATCAATCAAATTCAATCAGTCACATCTAATTTTTTGAACTTAAATATCCCACTTTTTTCTGGAAGGAAAGTCAATTAATTCAATCAGATGTATGCCCACTTGACGATGGAAATGACAGGACAGAAGTGTCAAGGAATGAAGATTTTTGAGAACCTTTGAACATGTTCCCTGATGTGTGTGTGTGTGTGTGTGTGTGATTAGTTGCATTTTCATTCTGAAAATAGCATCAATGCCGGACAGTTTTCGATGCATACTGTGTTGTGAGCCAGCATGCTGTAATGGTTTGAGTATTACACTAGGACATTGGGAGACCAGGGTTCAAATTCCTCCTCAGCCCCTCAGCCATGGAAACCCATTGGTTGACTTTGGGAACTCACACTCTCTCAGCCTCAGAGAAAGGTGAGAGCAAGCCTCCTCTGAACAAAACCTTCCAAGAAAACTCAAGGACGGGGGGGGGGGTCTCTGTAATCTGGAGTTTCCTTGAAGGCACGTACAAAAATTACGGTATCAAATCTGTCCACATCTGTTTTCAGGATTCCACTGAAAACCTTCTTGCCTTTCAATAAATTCTTGAGTAACAACTAGTACCAATGCTGTAATATAAACCTGCTCTAGTTTAGCCTTCAGTCACTATGGTCTACATTTCTTTGACTCCCTGTCTCATTCTTTGCTTGTATCAGACTGCAGGATGCTGTATTTTCTTTATGCATGGTCATATGTATGCATTTTTGCATGCATTTCCTTTATTGGCCAAACATATTTGGCATATTTTCACATGTACACATTTGAGCTGTTTGCATTTTCTTTTTAAAAAAACTGTTTTGTTATTTTGTGTTCATTTCTCTGAAACATATTGAAAGCCTCATGAACTCACAGATTTCCAAAGCAAGGTGCACTTTGTTCCACCATAAATCTCAGGAATTATGAAATAGATACTTTCATTGGAGAATTGCTACTCCACGGAAATTCTTTCTACTGCTTGCATCAATGTCACTTGCTTTTATGTCATTTTTATATAGCAAAAGGGAAATATTGCTGAACCTCTCACTTGCCTTGTCACTTGGGATGCTGGAGATTTGCAGTGGAATATTTTCAAATGAACCTCCATGCTGAGCCTTCTACTGATCTACAGGCCAAGAAAGCTAATGTCCTCCAGACAGCATCCTGGACTCTAGGGATCAGAGTTTGATTCCCCGCTCAGCCATGGAAACCCACTGAGTGACCATGGCTGGATCACATACTCTCAGTCCCAGAAAATCCTGTTATAGGTTTGCCTTGAAAACTTTTGAAGGCACACAACAACAACAACAACAACATGGTTAAAACTCCTCCCTTAGCTGGATGTACAGATTATTCAGATCTAATCAGGCTCAGCTGTTCTACCCAAAAGGGACCCGCTTCTTTATATCTCCCACATCATTATTCTCTTGTAGCAGCATGGATGTGAGATGCTAATACAGTGCCTGATCCCATGGAAAGCATAGCAGTTGAGAGGAAAGCCTCTACACCCATGGAGATACTCAAAAACATCTAAGTATTCCATCCCAAGAAGCACCTTGCGTGTGACACTAAGGCCCTTTACAGACCAGTCTGAAAGAGTCAGGGCATAGTGTCCTGACAACGAACACCTGACTCTGCCCCCCCCCCCAGGGTGCCCTGATGCCATGAGCCACTCCAGATGGCATGCAGTATCATGGTGTGCCTCTGGCACTGCATCCATATGATGCAGCCCCAAAGGAGTGCCATATAGCCATGCCACCGTGGCTATGGTGCCCTCAAAAGGCAAGGTCAGGATCGCAGTGTGAGGTTGCCACGGCCCTATCCAGCTAGTAATGGGGCAGTCTGTCAAGCCCCTAACTTAAACGAAATGATTCTAAATGTCCTTCAAAAGTAATGAGCAGGGGTCAATAGTAGGAATAGGAAGAGTATTTGAAAATATTCCACCATCACCACCACCCCAAAAAAGGCCCAGATGTGATCTTTGAGTGTCAAGAAAATCTGATGCAAAGAATCCTTAAGAGAATCTTTGCAGTTCAGGATTTATTTATCTAAAAATGCAAAAATATAGTGGTTGTTTTATGCAGAAAAGAGCATTTCTGCAAAGGCGACAGCAATTTATATGCTGCAGAAAATTGTATTTCTGCAAAGATACAGTATTTTCTATTCCAAAAATGCTGTTTCCTATGTAGAAAATGCTTTTTTTGCCGAAAGATATCACATGTGAATTTTGTGCATAATAGATCATGAATTGCAACTAGTCTTTGAAAAACATTCAGTACTCTACTTGTTGCTTCGGTCAAGAAGAAAATTAGCAAATATTTCATCTTTAGTGAATACAACTGAGCAGGCAGAAAGGAGAGAGCCAACAGGATCAATGGCACAAAATAATACTTTACACTGTGTTCTTCAAGAAATGTTTACAATATAAGAATTCCTAATTTTGGACAGAAATCATTACTGGAAAATATGCAGCCAAACCTTATTTGAAACATACTGTTTTCATTGGGATGGATATTTTGTTTTCAGCTGGTATTTCAATGTTATTGCACCCATCTTCCATCCCATCCCACAGCCATTTTGCAATTTTTCAGCCCCTTGGGATGCAACAACCACTTGTTCACGTTAGTGGCAAGAAAGAGAGCCGCACAAGCAACAATAGTGAGGAAATATTTTATCTTTGAGCTCTGTCTGGGTGCAGTTTGGGAGATGCCACCACTCCCTAGCAACTGGTAACAGATCTAGTCAATTTTACCAACACATCAAAGTCCCAATGCAGAGAAACCAAGCTCAGACAATGACCCTCACTGGAGTATTTGCATCACCTACCCATAAATGGCACTACAACTCAGTTACTCATATGGGTGGAGATTTATTTTAAGATAGAGCTTCAACAATAGAATCATCATCTTCTTCAACCCAATTTCTACTTAACCCTGGGGGTGGGTGACTTCTAGATGTTTAGAGGCTGAGCACATCTCCCTCAAACTGGTCTCAAATTGGATTATTTCTACAGTGTGTTTTGGCACTATGTTTTAAAGTTGCTTTAATCAAAAGTGAATTGAATCCATTTTAATCAGATGTGTTGATTTTGGATAGTTTGATTAATCACAATAATTATAAATATAGCGTGTTGTGATGTGAGTGTTCGACTTCATGACTGGATATCAAGGTTTCCAGCTCAGCCATAGAAAACTCACTGGATGACCTTAGCAAAGTCATACACGTTCAGCCCCAGAGAATTCTGTGATAGGTTTGCCTTAGAGGCACCATAACTTAAATGATTAGAAGGCACACAACAGCAAACAACAACAACAGCAACAACAGGTAGAAAAAAGGTTTGTTTTCAGTCTGACTAGAAGCTATCCTGTATTGCTTTGGCCAAAGGCTGAAAATGGGGAGTCAAATCCTGGATTCAGCTTTTTGAAGTCCTGATTCTGGTCACAGAACCAGGGATGCAGTGAAGTTCATGGTTCATTTGGGATGCAGGAAGGTAGTTGAAGGATGTCTCCCTCCCAGAAAAAAACGTTAACTGACTTGCTTCACGCAAAGAGATATTGGGATAAAGACCAAGCTAAGCACCATAAAAGTGGGGTGGATGATTTAGCTTTCGGTAGCTGAAATGTATCTTGCAAACTCTAAGCTCATCTGGTATGAAAAAGGTTTTTATGGTTTGGGCAATACATTCTGAATATGCCTTACAGCGACCATTTGCCAGGGAGACAAGACCAAGACTGATGTCACATTGCAGATAAATAGCAGTTTGACACCACCTTAACTGCCATGACTCGATGCGATGGAATTCTAGTAGTTTTGTGAAATATTCAGGCTTCCCTGTCACAGAGTTCTTGTGCCCTACCAAACTACAAATCCCAGAATTTCATAGCTTTGAGCCATGGAAGTTAAAGTAGTTTCAGACTGCTTTATTTCTGCACTGTGGCAGCAGCCCAAGATACATAAAGATCTTTGTCTGTTCAATCAATATATAGGATTTTGTTCTTGTAGGAAAAGTCATTGCTTTTGGTTTCTGATCATTTATTTGCAATCATTTATTTGCAATCATTTATCATGGTGATATTGAGCAAGTGCTTGCAAAGCTGTTTGTAGACATATATAGGGCTGTACAGACCACCCAAAAGGGGAGGTCTATAAGTGCCCAGGGAAGCACTGGGATGGGGTCAGGGCAGCCCCAGAGGCCCCATCACCGCCAGCCCCAGAGGCCCCATTCCGCCGCTTCTCCAGGCCGTGTAAAGGCTGCACCAAGGACCAGCACCAAAAATTTTGGAGCTCCTTTTGGCACCACAGAAATGGCGCCCTAGGCACCCTCCTGTCGTGCCATGATGTCAAGCACGTGCTGTGTTGTCTAATATGGATGGCACACAAAAAAGATAGTGCTGTCCATACGTGGTAGGGCTCGGGAGGATGCAAATGCTGTGCCCTCCCCAGCCCTATTCACACCCCAAAGACGGCCCTTTTGGGCCATCTGTATCGGGCCCTTGTTACTGAGAGAAGACCTACTACCTTTTGGGCTGAAGAGAAGACACTGTAGATAACTTGACTGCCAGTTTCTGTAACCGAATTTGCACAATAAAGTCATCCCTCCACATCTGCGGATTTGACTTTTGTGGATTTGATTTTTCATGGATTGTATTAGTATGTTCTCTGTAGAAGTATCTAGGTCTTCCAGTGCAACTCTATGGTCAACTTTAACCAAAGGTTGCACTGAAAGACAACCCACTAGGCATTTGTAGACTCTCCAGCACAATTCTATGGTCAATATCTGGCAGGTATTGACCACAGAGTTGCACTAGAGGACCTAGAGAGTCCTAAACAAGTGTTCTCTCGGGTAAAAACATGTTTTTGTTATCTGTGGTTATCAACTTTTACAGGGGTTCTGTGCCCACAACCCAAGTGAATGTGGAGGGGCCACTGCACTTTCCAGATTAAATTGCTCAGATCCATTTTGGCTTAGATGTCCTATGTACAATGGGACTTTGGTATCTGCAAGGGATTTGTTCCTGACCACCACCACCCTTCACAGATATCAAAATCTGGGGATGCTCAAGCCCACATTGTCCCCAGTGGTGGCGCATGAATATGGCCATGCCACCATTAGGAACAACAGGACTTCAGATGTCCCTAATATCGGTGCGGCCATGTGCATGCCTCGCCACTGGGGAGAATGGGGGTTGTCCCTAATGGCAGAGTGGCCATGTGCAGGTAAGCCATGTGGGCTTACCATCCGCAGATGCTCAGATCCATGGATAGCAAACCTGCAGAAACCAAGATCCCACTATGCTACGATGGATCCGGTGAGTGAATTTGATAAATGAATATAGAGAAAGAGAAAGTGCTATCAGCATACATTTGTCTCTGCATAGAAAGAGAGAAGAGTTCAATCTAAACATTAAAACTGGTGGGAAAATTAGACAATAGAGAGAAGAAGAGAATAGACTAATCAAGAAATAATCAGTAGTAAAACAGGGTACTCTCAGTAGTGCACAGAGAAGGGCACTGTATAGACATGACATATAAGTTAAGCCTCCAAGTCTTAAATCATTCTCTCTCCCTGTCAAAAATGTGTCATTCCTCCCCAACCCACACACACAGTTTAATTCATTTCTAAGAAAATACAGCAATCAACACGCCCTAGCCATTATTCTAATATTGCTTCCACGTTGGGAATGTGTCTGGAATTCTATGGGCATCATCTTTAACTTCATTATCCAGTTGAATTCTTCCTCTCTCTCTCTCTCTCTCTCTCTCTCACACACACACACACACACACACACATACACACAAAAGACTCAAAGCCATCTCTGTGCAATATAATTCATTCATCCTTGGCAATTGAACCTTCTGTACACCCTATCCATTCTCATTGCCCAATATAGTTAACATTAATCATCCCCATGTTACCCAAATAACATAGATCGCTGCTGCTACTGCTGCTGCTATTTCCCTTGGAATCACAGTCATCATGGCTTCTTCTCACAGCAAGAAATGGTTTCTGGAAATCTTTTGAAAACTTTATGCCCCAAGAACTTTTGGGAGCCTTATGGAATAAAGTGGAAGACAGTATGAGGGACTATAATGGAAAAGGGAATCCATGAATACTACCTCTCATGTTTATCTAGCATAACTCACTCACCCACGCCCAGATTCAGTCCCTTCTGTGAATGAGAGAAACCCTTATATTTGTAGGAATCCGTCATCATCATCATGGTACTTATAGCAGTACCTTTTTTTCTGTGTCTCAGAAAAGACAGCCCCTGCTACAGATTTACAATCCAATGGATGGAGAAAAAAAAAGCATGGGAGTTGGGAAGTAATGGAAAGAGGATGCAAGCATTGGGGCAGAGAGCTATTTCTGGCAGGGAGGAGGGGAAACAAACTCTGCCTGAAGGGTGTGACCAGCTTTGGGCAAACCTGCACCAGGGAAAAAGTCTAAATGGACTCTCCATCTTTTCTGCCCCGCATCCATCCTGGAGCCACCCTGCACCTGTTTTATCTACAGTAGTTTGTCTAGAATGTGGACAATGCTGCGGCCCCCTGTCAGCTTCCACCACCACTGCCTTTCCCACAAACAGATCGTTGTTGGCTGCTATTTACCTTCCCCACCTAGAACAACATTTCCCCCTCCTCCACACAGCTTCTGGCAACAGCTATATATTCAAGTCTTTTACTCCAAGTCTCAAGTCAAGTTTCAAGTTTCTATCTTCAAGCCTCAAGTTAAGTCCTAAGTCTTTTCAAGATCCTTTTAAGTTGGGTCTCAACTCTGAGAGCCAACGTTTAACAGAACAAAAGGAGGTGGGTGTGGGTTTCTCAGAGAGGAACAGCAAATGCATTAAGCAATGGGATTGAGATGGGGGTTGAGGTCTGCTCTGCAGCCTGTCCTCACTGTACATTGGAAGAGTCTTCTAAAGCTTTTGAAAAAGGATCCTTCCGCCCTTGGGTCCATTGCCTAACATATTCGCTATTCCTCTCCAAGGAATGTGCCTGTGCTCTGGGGGTGAGTCTTAACTGAATGATGCCAACAAGTTAGTCACCAAAAATATACAAGTCATGAGTTGAGTCAAGTCAAGTTAGTGCATCATTTATTGCCGTGTTGAGTCCAAGTCAAGTCACTGAAGCTACTTGAGTCAACTTGAGCCCAAATATTTGACCTGAATCTACATCCCTGCCCTACGGTATGCTTTGAAGTCACAATGAGGCACTGGACACCTCACAAACAGGAAAACTCTTTATTTTAACATCATTCTGGTTTAAGTAGCTGACTGAAAATGCCAGCACCTGCCAGATGAACTGACCTCCCTCCCCCTGACCTTCTGAATCAATAGGACACATGCAAGAAAAAACACAGTTTCCAAGAAATTCTGCCACAAACTCTGAGTTTAAAAAAAATCTAGATTAAGAAATGTTTACTCCATGTTTGCTGCTGATTGGGCCCTATGTCATGTGTCCTGATCATGCCAGATTCAGGGGAAATGCCATGCACTGCATGTCCTGATTGGCACAGATTCAGGGGGAAGTTTTCCCCCTCATGTAGACTTAGCCTTGGTCTTGCCTCCACATTCCACATTGTATCAGTGGAGCTTGGTGAAGCATCTTAGGTGGCTGCCACACTGCAGAAATAATGCAGTTTTATACCACTTCAACTGCCATGGCTCAGTGCTATAGAATTCTGGGATTTATAGTTTCCTGAGATATTTAGCCTTCTCTGCCAGAGAGCTCTGGTGAACCACCAAACTACAAATTCCAGAATCCCATAGCACTGAGCCATCTACATTAAAGTGGTGTCAAACTGCTTATTTCTACAGTGTGGCAGCTGCCCTGGTGTGGATTTGACCTCTTCTTGACTCAGGCC
The DNA here is from genome assembly GCA_034509955.1 of Urosaurus nigricauda. NCBI lineage: Eukaryota > Metazoa > Chordata > Lepidosauria > Squamata > Phrynosomatidae > Urosaurus > Urosaurus nigricauda. The sequence continues at coordinate 164,784,999 of JAOEGL010000002.1, forward strand.
CTGCAGAAATGCTTGTGCCAAGCTGACTTGTGGAGCTTATGCTCTGTGTTCAGTATAAAGGGCTGATGGCAGCAATGAGAAACCAGACATTAGGAACAATGTCAGGTGTCCTTCATATGTTCACAATACTATGGGAGCTGCTTATCAGTGGCCTCATCTCACTCTGATGTTGTCACATTCAATAGCTCTGCAGCACACATGGATCCTTCCCATGATTGTCACTCATGATCTCAACCGGGCAACAACTGTGTGGGAGGGGGTTGTGCGACTGTTCCCACCCATGGGGTTCCAAGTCTTTAAACATTACAGCAACAGTGTGGGATGAGGACACAGATAAGTGGTTCCCTAACCATTGTCACAGAATAACAAAGGCACCTCAACTGAACCAGATCTGAGACAGACTCCATGGAAGATCTTTGTGGAACATTTTCAAAACATAACTATAGTGATACGAAAGAGAGAGATGTGACACCCTACAGTTTCCCAGAACAATGTTTACTATAGTCCCCTGCTGAGCTAAAAGGTGCATACAGTGTTGTGCCTGATTGAGGGACTGCTGTTCTCTCAGCTCTTTAGCAGGCATCCTAAAAACTGCTACATTGCACAGGAGGAGACTAAGCGGGGGCTGTTTATAAACTGTCATCAATCTTTCTGCCAATTGATCCCAAGAGCTCATGCATTTTGAATGCACTACTGCTGATGAAAACGATGGGGGGGTCCTCTTTCCATGGTGTTGTAATTTGAGCAAGGGTTCTGGACCCCATGGTTTGAATCCCTGCTTGGCCATGAAAATCCACTTGATGCCCTTGGGCAAGTCACAGTCTCTCAAGTTCAGAAGATGGCAACGGCAAACCCCCTCTAAAGAAACTTTCCAAGAAAATCCTGTGAAAGTTTTGCCTCAGGATCACCAATAGTCAGAAACGAAGGCAAAATAGCACACTACACACACCCTCCCTCCATCTTCACTGGTGAGGCAATAGTCATGTTGGGAGGGGATGGCTGTGGTTGAAAACTGGGGTTTGGAAACTAGGTTGAGAGAGGACAAGTATCTCCATCCTGCTTGATACAGCAATATACTACTACTTCCTGCTCAAAGATCTGCTAAGCCCCATCCTGGATCCAATTTGGCAACCACAATAACAAACACGGACACATCCTGAAGTTTGTTTCAACTTCTATTCCCTGTCCAATCCTGTGTCTGCATTCAGGGAGGCCAGAAAAGAAGCATATGCTGTGAAAAGAAGCATTTACCTTAAATGCTACAAATGATGAAAAATTCCAACATAACATTGTGTAGTAGTTTATTATTTAGTTTTCATTTAAATTTCATAGGTAATGGCCATGCAAGCTCAGGGTTCTCTAAAGTTCTGAGTTGTTGTTTTTTTCACTTTTAAGTTAATTTTGTTCTAATTTCATAATACTTTTTAAGATTACTCAAAAATGTATATGAATGTTGGTGTATATTTTTGAATGTTCACATTAAGGTATGCCACAGTGTATGCATTTTCCCACTGTTTCCCATTTTTTGTGCACAATTTCCAGAAATATACACACTTTTAACATACACATTTTTTAACATAAGAACTGCATCCAAGACTTGACCTGAAATCCAAGAAAGTGAAAAATGTTAGTGCTCAAGTGGCTTTATTTATTGGTCCAGGAAATATGAATGAGGACTGAATGATATTTTCTCCCATTGTTGGGTTGAGCATCTCCTGGGTATAGCAGTATTGTGATGGCCTAATGATTCCCTGTTTTTTTTATTATCAATATACCCCAAAACATTCCCAATACTGCTCAGATCTTTAAAAGTACACATACCTCCTTTGGGGTTGGTGCCTTACCACTTTGTCTATCCCATCTGTCCTTCCATCATGCAATACAAGCATCAAAAAACAAGAGCAACAAAACTGATGAGATACTGCGTGGTTTGTGAGCAGATCATGAATCTACACAACCACAGTGTAAAACTGCAAGGTTAATTGGAGTTGGGGGCTTCCTTTCTTCAAAGACAGAACCGCATCCCACTGATGCGGTACCAATTGAAGATTGCCATTTGATGATAAATTGCAGGGTTGGGTCAAAGTGAAAAGATGCATGAGGAGGTGGATTGCAAGAGTGATCAAAGAGAGATGTTGAAGGAAACAAGGGCAACACCTCGAACACTCATTCATTAACAGCTGCATGCAACAAAGAGAGACCTGGTTCTGGCATGTGTCTGTTCTCAGCACAATAAAATTATGTCATTAATATGTGTAGCTTATAGGTAACACCTGTCCTTGCAAATGAACATCACCTGTGGAACTGAAGAAGCGCTCTCCATTTATTAAAAAAAGCAGTAATCATCATCTTCTTCACAGCAATAACAGCCATTAAATGTATTTGCCTAATGGTTCGCTATTGTTTTTATCATTCACTATCTTATTTTTCCCCAGCCACATAAACAGTACTGATATTCTCCCTCCCACATATTTGAGATCAATTGACTTATCAAGACCTATTAAGAAGGGAAAGGAAGCATCATAAAGTACTTAAAATAATCAACAGCTTTTACATACTCTGGCCAGAATGCCTGTGAGTGGCTTATGCTGCTGTAACAGCCAGTTTTGCAGGGTAAGAATTGTTAAAACTTTGCAGAAAGAGGTATGCTATAGCTCTTTTTGCAACAAATTTCTCTGCAAAGACATTCAGGGGCTTCTGGGCACAGGTCCTCCTCCTAAGCCACTGACTGGCTGCAGGGGGGTGCCTAGGTTTTGTCCATCTGTCTTTGCACCCCCTGAAATGATGAAGCAGCTTCTGTACTGGGGGGGGGGGCTACTGCTCCTTCTCTCTGTGGAATGCAAGGACAGAGAATGGAACTCTACACATTAGCCTGCATGTACCTTGGTCAAGAAGATAGAGCTGACATGAGAAATACAATTCATGTTCCACGAGTGTTACTATTAGAGTGTGGCCCCTGAGACATGTGGATGCCCCTTAAGTAACATGTAGAGCTCTAGATACTGTGTGCGCTTTGGTTTTCCAAAGTATATGGAAGAAACAGGATGAACTTTCCCATAAATAGGATGGAGAGATCTGTGTGGTCAGAATGTAGTGTCAGTACTGAAGATTTGGAACAACAGCTCAAATATGAGATTTCAAGTTAGTCCTCTTTTTATTTATTTTTTAACAAATTTGGATAACAATGAATATTGTTTGCACTGATCTGGAAGTCTTTAAAAGGTCTTTATCTAAAGCTCCAAGGTTCCATGGAAACAAGGTTTCTTGTCTTTTGCTAGACCTTTGCAGATATCTCCTTCAGCTCCAGTTCTTTGGCAGATAAAAGCATGCCAGCAACAAAGTATCAGGAGATCAAAATATGTGAGGAGAAATTGCACATCTTTCTGGCCCATCCTTGTCATACTTTTTTGAGACCTAAAAAGATCAACAGATAAGCCAGGCGAGGTGTGTACCTCAAACCAAGAAATAGTAATGCCAGGTGGAACCAGTCTTTGATGATACAGATCAACCTCCTCCAAATTTGCATGCATACAACAATTGCACATGTGCAGAAAACACACACACATTTATCCCGCACCCGTCAACATCTTTCAGATTTAAACAAAAGTACAAAAACAATGGGGATCGGGGGAGGGGGGCGCTAGACAGAAGGGCACCCTTAAACCATCTGGGACAGAAATCCCTGACAAGTAACAGAGTAAAAAGAGCATGCAAATTGCATCAAAGAAATTGGGCTGTATTCCAAGAAGATTTGTGCCAGATAAATCTCATGACTATTCAAGGTGCCACTAGAGACTTTGTCGTTGCTTTTCAGGCCACGCATGGCAAGAATATCCCAGAAAGTTCTAGAATCCTCAGGTCTACCTTCTCCCAATCACATAGGTTTTGCATCATACAGTGAGCCCGAGTTAGATCTGTCCCCCCCTAGAACCTCCCTTCACTGCAAAGGTGACAGCACTAGCTGTACTCTGGTTGTCAACAAGTGTCTGATCTTGTGAGTCAGAACTAGTGGACATCAGTCTGCTTCTATAGTGCTTCCTAGGTACCAACCCATAGCAAAGAATCTGGGAAGTTTGCATTTCCTTATCATTTGGTTCTCTATATTTTACAATTCTGTTTATAATTGAGATTGCTGCCACACTGCAGAAATAATATAATCTGACAGAAAAGGCTAAATCTCCCACAAAACTCCCAAGATTCCATAGCAATGAGCCATTGCAATTAAAGCAGTGTGTCAAACTGTATTAGTTCTGCAGTGTAGACAGAGCCTTAGATACCACTGTCTTTTGTTAAAAATTTTGGAGGTTGTGTGTGTTTGCGTATAATTTTTATATACATAGATATCTAGCCCTCAAATGTTCTCAGTTTCAAAACATGGTAAAACAAACAGAACTAATGGAAAGAAAAATAGCAGTCACTCACGTGTTGCTTCAATATTAAGTGTAAAAGTAGTACACACAAGTAATTGACATCTAAGGATGGGGGGGATTAGAAAATTGCTATGTCGTATCTATACATTACATTTTCTAAAAACCCAAAGTCCTTCAACCATATAATCTCATATGGCATTAAATGCCTGGCATCCTGCTAATAACATATCCATACGTAAGCCATTCTATGAATGTAGAGCAGATGTATTCTGCTGAGTTGACATACAGCAATACACAACTGTGCATTGTGGTTGTATATTGTGCATTGCGCATTGTGGATCCACATTGTCCATTGTAATTTCACATTGCTCATTAGTTTCGCCTTGCACAGTGTGGTGACACATTGCCCAGTCATTAACATATGTTGTACAATGTTGCTATTTTTCATAGGAGTTGTGTAGTACTGACGTAGGGAATCTCTGCATGTTGATATTTACACTGCACTAAGGAGACATTGGAATGCAACCAAAATGTATAAGCATCATGTCCTTTAAATAACAGCTAATATGTATTTGGTGATTACACCAATGCTTCATGGGGTGGAGGTTTTAACTGCCTCCAACGATACAAACGACCCCTGCAGGTAATTCCCTGCGTGACAGTGGATGCTTCCTTCCTGGAGTGAATAGAAGCTAGGGAAAAAAATTTAAACCAGGGGGGGCAGGGGTAAACCACTTATTCCCCATGCAACAGTCCCATTTTTGATATACCCCCCTCCCCCATTGCTGCTACTAAAAGAACAAACTGAGGGCCCAAACAGGCAGGCCAAAATAAAGCTGCTTCGGGTCACTTTGGAGGTATGCTATTTAAATGCTGCATGCATCCTAAGAGGCCAGCAGCCACACCAAAGCCACTCTTTAGTCCTAAGGACTGGGGCGAGGCTTTGACACAGCTTCTGGCCTCCTAAGATGTGAGTGTCCTTTAAACAGCATACTTCCAAAGTGACCTGAAGCAGCTTTATTTTGGCCTGTCTGTTCGGGCCCTGAATCACATTAAAAGCTTACACAGAGAAAATATCAAGCCTAGACTGACCAGGACCAGTGTTACCACCCAAAATGGTCATGCAAATGCAACATGCCAGAACCTCCTTCCATCTGGAGTCAATCTCCCTTGCAAAATAAAAACCAGATTTGAAATTACCTGGGCCTCGTACATAGTTCTACTTTGAGACATCTTTGTTATCTATAAGTCCTCTAGGTCCTAGCAAAACCAGGACTTGGAAATGTTACTTTTTTGTACTAGACATTCCAGAATCTCCCCAACCAGTGTGGCTTCTGAGAATTCAACTGAGGAAGAATCATGGAGCCGTAGCTGGACTTCGGGTATTTGCCATGGAGATGCTGAGGAAATCACCAGAAGGTACTTTGCCCAGGGCTCCTGCAAGCCTGCTGCGAACAGAAAATTTAGGCAACTCACACTCTCTCAGCCTAGAGGCTTGCAATGTCAACCCCCCTCTGAAGAAACTTGCCAAGAAAATCCTGTGATAGGTTCACCGTACGGTTGCCATAAGTTGGAAATGACTTGAAGGCACACAACAACAACAAAATCCTTAAAACAGCATAGAAAGATAGTTAGGGGTTTTTATTCTCATATCATAGATTGTGTTGTGAATAATGGAATATGATGGCTGCAAGTACTTAATGCTAATGAAGCCTAGGTGGGGGAGTGAGAGTGGTTTTCCTAAGGCCACCCAGGGAGTAAATGACTTCAGATGAGATTCAAAGTGGGGACCGCCCAACGCAGAACTCATTGTCTTAACCATGACTACAACCTTCTGCTAGCTTATCTCCTTCTTTGTGGCATTAGAGGGTTATGCCCACACACTCACACACCTCTCAGGCTGCAGGTAACTGCAACAAGTCTGAAGAATGTTGCAGTTTTTAATCTTCTCTAGCCAACACTGCATCTCAGAAGAAGGTGTTGAAACGCAAGAGGATGGGAATGGCTGAAATTTCCTTAAGTTAGACATTTGGGCAGAAATGGCTGCTCCAAGGCCAGTGCTGGTTGGGGGACTTCTGGGAGATGTAGGCCAATCAAGTAACGTTTCCAAGCTCTGGCTATATGGAGCAACTTTCCTCATTTATCAGCAAGAGATTGAGAGGAGAACTCTACAGAAAGGGAAATTCAAACAGTGTTATTTCTTTTCCGTTCTTTCCATAGTGCTCCAATTCCTTTTAGGAACAGGAATGCAATTGGACTTTTCAGGTGTATTCAGCAATATAAGAGCATAAACAATATTCATCGATACGTATTCATCAATATGTGGTATTATCTGATGCCATGTTTTTATGGCTCAGGTTTTTGTGATTTCTTTTTTATTGTGATTTTAATACAAGATAAAAACAATCAAACAATAAATACTTTTATATCATCTATACAACATCTTACTTTCTTCCTTAAACTTCTTTTACATTTACTTTCTTTACAATATTCTAACTTGTTTAGAATATTAAGAATTATTCAGCATTGAAATAACAAGAGAATTATTCTTTTAATCCTTTCTTGTTTCGACAAGAATGGTTTTAGTCACCTTGGACTACTTTTTTTTAACAAAAAGTGAGATAAAGATCAAATGAATAAACAGATGATGATTTCAATACAAATTGAATTGTGCTGAATGTTGACATATTTCAATCAATATGATTTAAAGTTAGTAAAGGTGAACTTAAATCCCATTGATTTCACTGGGTACCTTTGGGTCCCCTCCAACAAGAAAAAAATGTTGCTGTTCTATCAGGTGATTACATAAGGAGCAGCAGAGTGTGTATTACACAGGCTTTTTCTAAACATTTGGAGATGCTTGCACAGGATTATAATATGGGGTGTCACGAAAACATATGAACTGTATGTATAAATGTACAGTGCCTAACATCTAGAGGCTGAGCTCAATAGGTATGAAATGGGTTTGCTGTGAGGGGTGAAAAGAAGTGAAAAGAGTTCCACAAAGAAATGGGAGGATGATGGGGGAGTCCAAATAATGATATTCATTACACAGAGAAGTACATGAAGTCACAGGCAAGGATGAACCCCTTTGAAAATAGGGGAAAAAACATGTAAGTGGTTGTAATTTGCCTTGAGAGCTCATTATTAACTTAATGAAGTGGGATAAAAACATTACTCACACACACTATGACTTTAATGGTCTGGACAGTGTAATTGTTTCTTATTGTTTTAAGCAAGCCACGTTGGGGCTCCTCCTGGATGAAAGACCAAGAAGTTAAACAAGTAAATATTCATGAGCTTTGGTGGATTTGCTGTGGCATTCCTAACAAAGAATGGATCAGGCTGTCTAATTGGAGACCAATTGCATGTGGTTAAATATCTCTCTCTCTCTCTCTCTCTCTCTCTCTCTCTCCCTCGGGGGGGGGGGACGGGGAGGCACAGAGGGAAAGGGAGAAGGAAAGAGGATTATTTGTCAAGTAATATAAGATCTGGCATGTGCCAGCATGAAGGCAATTCTTCATTCTCCAGCAATGCCACCTGCAGGTGATGGTGGTTGTCTTTAAGCTGAAAGCCAAAGGAAAGAGTGCAGCTAGTCCTGATGCAGTTTTCAGATTAAACTGTAGATTTCATGAGTAAACATGAGTAAACAGGTTGAAGGGGGGGCAGACAAGTTTGAAGGAGAAGATATCCATTGCTTCACAGGAATTTCTTAGGGGTAGAGGAATGCAGTTGAACTTTTCATGTGTATTCAGCAATATAAGAGCATCAACAATGTTCATCAGTATGCACTCAGCTATCATGAGTTCCATTTGTGAAGGGGAAAGACAAGATGTAAAGTGATTGACAGGATGAGTAAATGAACAAGTGAATGAAGATCTTTATGAAAAGCAGTCAAATCTGAAGTCAGAATTGGCTGATAAAGCAGTTTTATCTGTTTCCCTTGTAGGACATGTGTGTTTGTGTACATTCAAGTCTCCTGTGGACTTATGGCAATCCCCTGAAATTCACAGGGTTTTCTTAGGCAAGGAACACTGAAGAGGGCTTTTCCCCAGTTCCTTCCTTTGAAATATAGCCTACAGTACCTGGTATTCATTAGTAGCCTCCCATCCAAGTACTAAGCAAAGCTGACCCAGCTTAGAATCCACAATCAGATGGGATCTGGTGCCTTCAGGGTATACAGGCCTCTGTAGAACACGAAATTTTAACTGAGGTGTAATTTTAGAAAAGGAAAAGAAAAAAAAGTGAATGAGGAAATGCCCAGTTGAAATTTCTCCTCAAACACAAATACAGGCAAATCCTCAATAAATAGTAATAATGGTTAACCATGCTGGCTTCCAAGAATACGATCAGGGTGGATTACTGAAATATGTGAATGAGAGATGTAAATATTCACTCCTTGTTCACAAGAATGGAGAATTTCCAGTAAGTGACATTATGAGTTTTTGTGTATTTCCCCATTATTTGTCGCAATTTGAGATTGATCTTGCACATGTGGGGTTATGAAAAAACCACAACATTGCATTAAAAAATCCCACTACAAAACCAGCTTTTTCTGCACAAAACATTGCTTTATCTCCAAATAATTGATATTGTAGAAGTCTGCAGATAGCACCTGACAAGAATTTTACACTTTAGTCACTTCTGGCACAGCCAGTCACAAAAATAAAGGACGCAATGAATTGATTTTCTCAGCAACGTGCACTTAGGGACCAATGATGACACTGACAAAATTTCATCAATATGCCATAATAACTTCCAGGTGATAATTATTACTTTACAATACCCCCCTCGTAAGGTGCAATCTGCAGACTTCTACAATATCAGGTATTTGCAGGGTCAAGATACGCTGGGGAAAATGTATAAATCCAGATTGTGACTACATAGAGATAAGTTAACAACTACAAATCAAAACAAACTTTCTGTCAAATTTTTTTAAAGGTGATCATTATAACCCCCTTGTATCCCCCTGACTTAAAATGTTTACTGACAGATTGTTCTAATGACATTTGGGCCTGATCTAGATTGGCAAAAAGAAGTGTGTTCATGGCTGCATGAAAGTCTAGCCTTTAGATGAGAAAAAGGGAAAGTGTGCCATGAAAACGCTTTTTTTGTGTTTTAGGGGAGAAGAAGCCCCTTTAAAAAGGTGCTGGTTTTCCCAGCTTCTTTTTTAAAAACTGAGGAACAGAGCAGCTCCATCTAAAGGCTGCGGTGCAGCTGCTAAGCATTAAGGAAAAGGCAACTTCATGTCACACTTTCCTGCCAATCTAGATAGCCCCATAGTCCCTGAGTCTTCTGCTCCAGGGATTCTGTTTTTTGTTTTTTCACATATTGCACGTTGCATTTGTGGACTTGCATTCAATCACATATAAGACTGGTGGAATTGTAAGTCATGTTTTGTTTAATGTGATAGATTTTGCCAGTTCTTCTGCTTTTATAAGTCATAGTTTTACACCGATATGCACAAGCGATGCAACCCTTTGAAACACACTGGTACCAATTAATATTTTTATGGCAGTTCCCACCAGCAATAAAGACAAGACTAGAGTAACCATGGCATTGTGGTTGGACTATGACTCTGGAGACCATTGTTTGATTATCAGCTCAGCCATGAAATCCACTGGGCGACTCTGGTCATATTCTCTTGGGGAAAAGCAATGGCAAACCTACTCTGAACATATATTGCCAAGAAAACCTCATGATAGGTTTGCCTTAGGATCACCATAAATTGGAAGTGACTTGAAGGCACACAACTACAAGAAAAGTAAGGGGCTGAGAGGATGCAAATGACTAGGGGGCTTAATAACAGATTTAATAAGATGTGGTGAATAGCCATAAAAGGAAAACTATCCTTGATTGCCAAGTGGCAATCATGAGATAATGGGTGGAAATCAGCCACAAAAGTCACACAGCTCTCTCCCTTTTTACTGTTTCATTTTTGTAGAGAACTCTGGTGAATATAGTAGCTCACTGGATGTTGTCTTCAATGGTAAAGGATGGATTTCATCTTTGAAGCAGGTGCCGTTTTAGCTCCTGGATTCTTTGTTGGTAGATAGTATCATTATCACAAATACATTTAATCCTGAGTGCCAAATTATTGGTGATGTCAGTTTTTTATTTGTTTGGGACGGGGGGAATTCCAGTTCAAATCCATATGAGCATCAGTTAGTTTAATAAAACAGATCTGTAATAGGCTTGTTATGTCTCATGTATACCATAGAGCCAAACTTCCAGCCCAGTGGCACTTTCCACATGGGAACAATATGGACCCTGTTTTCTTTTTTATAAAAATGATTATGTATAATAAACACAATTGTTTTCCAAAATGATGTGCACTAGAGAGATTCCATATTCAAAATCTAACCTGAGATTTCAAACTGGAAAGTTTGCATTCAAAAAATGAAAGATGAGAAATTTTGAGGAAAATACGTTGAAAGCGGGCAATATTTCTGAATGTCAACAGGGCTCTTCTACATACATTTGGTCCTTCAGATTCATGGGGGTTTGGTTCTGAGAACACACACACACACACCCTCAAAAAAAGTGATAGTGCCCATATTATTTCATTAATATGATGTGTTTCCATCACCATCATTTAATAATATGGGGTATGATGATCAAATTAACTGATCCAAAGCCCGCAGATCTGAAGCGCCAACTGTATTGATAAAATCAGAAAGAAGCAACAAATTACATACCCCCTTTACTTCTCAACTCAGGTTAATTTAGAATGCATGCAAACACATCATTAAAACAGCAGTTGCTACATTTTTCTCCCATTATTTGCTTACTATATTTATAAATTACCCGTCCACCTAAGGCAAATTATAAATTCCGGGGGGGGGGGGGGTTAGTGCAGCTTCCTACTGCCTTTATGTTGCAAAAGGAAGACATAAACAGCTTTTTTTTTTTAATTGCTGATTCAGTCGTCAGTCATGTGTCCCTTCCCAGGCTTCAAACAGGTGGCCCACATTCTTAAACGTTTAATATGTCAGGTGTATTTTTCTTCAGTTAAATTAGGGGCTGCATGTAGCCCTCCAGACATTGCTGGACTGCAGATCCCAGCATCCCTCTTCATTGGATATGATGGATAGGGCTGTTGGAAGATTCAATCCAGCAAGATCCAAGGGGCCACACAATTTCCACATCCTGAATTAAATGTTAATTAGTAGCCTTAATATTTTTTTAAAAAGAATACAAAGGGTTTTTTTTCCTCCCACAAATAATAAATTCCATGTCATTCATTTTTTTGGTATCACAAGTTATTACGTAAAAGTGAAGGACTACTATCATCGGTATGGATCTTTGAGGATGCACATATGTTTCACCAGGCTAGAGATTATGTGTTCCATAATGTGAAAATGTTAATAATATGTAGCAATGCACTCTTCAACAGAGCCTCGGAAATAATGGCCCAGGGATTCTGGGAGCTGTAGTCCAAATAATAATTTATCCAAGCTCTGCTCATCACAGATTTAGTGCAGAGAGGCTAATAAATGGATCAGATAACCATTTCTATGATCATGGCCTCTGTCTGAGAAAAGAGATGCACCAGTAACATTCACTGTGTATTGCCCAGATGAGTTAAGCATTGATAAGCAAATTCTGTTTTTAAAAAGATAACCAGAATTGTTGTCTATTTATTTATTTGTTCAATAAATAAATAAAGGAAATGGAGCACCCCTTGGTAAATGTAGTTCTACTCATAGAAAATGTCCACGTCTTGCAATTTCTCCTCGCCAATCCTGAGAAAATCACATCTCAATTTTAATACAAGGTTCTAGCTCCTAGGACTAGAAAATTAATTTGAAAATTTGTTGACTCTTGGGAGGAAAAGGAAGCTTAGTCCACATTCATTGATATTCCAAAATACAACCAAATGAAGCAGGGTTGGACTGGAGAAGATAGTATGATTGCTATGTAAGACAGTGGCTGAAAACTAGGACTGTTCAGGATTGGTTTGGTTTGATTTTACAGAGATACCCAGGAAGAGATACGACAAAGAGTTATCAGATGTAGAGATGCTCTGAGAAGGTTTCATCCTCCCACCACTTTCACTAACCCAGTTATAAGCCTGGAGTGCCAATATTCCTGACAATGTGTTCTTTGGGTGGATTTTGGAATCCATCCCAAACGATCACCTGTGTTCAAGTCCAGAGGCAACTCCAGTACCAGGTGGCCCTTTGGCAGTAGCTTCTTCATCACCTGGAGCCTCTTTGAACTGGTGAAAGATGGAAGGTTAGGCCATGAGAATCAACGAGGTGCCTTTTGATGCCATCTCTTCTTCAGCAAACCCCTCCTAGTCTGTTTTCCCCTGTGACAGGTACTACAGGCACTGGAGGTTCATGGATTGAACAGCCCCCTCTCCCCACTATTTTTGTGGAGTATCCCCCATTCAGTCCACAAGATAGCACTGTTAGTTGGACATGGGAACAAGGTGTGCTCAAAGTATCACCGGAAAGACTAGGGAAACAAGTTTTTTGTATTTTTTGTTGTCACATTACCCAAAGAAAAAGGGGATTGGTGGGTTCCTCCCAACTGTCAGCTTAATTTAAAATGTTGGGGGAATTAGCTTAGGCTTTCAAGAGGCTGGGTAACTTTAGGATTGTTGGCATCTGTGTATACCAGTACTCACTGAGGACGACTCCACGTTTGGGTGAATTAAGGTTCTATTTATAAATATGCAAGAGTGCAATCAGATACAAAATAGTAATTCAGACAGACACAGTATTCAGCATGAACCGAAATAGAAATATGAAAATTGGATAGTGGAGTTTGAGGGACATAGAAAGGGGTGTTAATTACCTGTCCAAAAATTAGTCTATGGAAAGCAGGACTGTCTCAGACTGGAGTCTGAAAGTGACACAGTGAGTGGAAGAATCTCTCTGTGCACACGCAGCACAGACTGGGAGCCAACTGTGTGCAAGGAGGCTAGGTTTGGGGATCCTACCCTCAAGGGGTATGTTGTTTTGCAAGGTAACAAAGACCTGATGTTATTCCCAGGAACTGACAATGATATTCCAGAATGGTTGATGTCTTTAGGATAACAAAAACAGTGATTGGATGAGGACAAACCTCAGGATGTAGGCACAGGGAAGTTTGCTGGGAATATGCCAGGGGTACGTAGAAAGTGCTGGCTTTGGTGCAATGAGACCTCCTTGGGCTAATACAATGTTCAAAGTGCAAAAGTATTTTGCACTCAGTTTTTTGTTTTTTAAAAAAGTAATTCAGTGGAAGGAGAGGAGAGGAGGGAGCAAAGTCTTCGCCTTCCCTGTAGGCTCTGGCAAAAGCAAACTATTGCAGCCTCTCCTAGCTTCGTCAGTTTTGCCGTCCTGACCACACTCTGATATTGCTTGGCCACATCTGTCCTAGTTTCTGTCTATGAAATATTGGAGGGTATACTGGTCTAAACCAGCTTCCACTTCTACCTTTCCATCCCCTCATTTTTATGTGATTATAAATATTTATAATCTATTTCAATTGGACTGGATATTTGTCTGCAAACCTATGCAGCAGTTCTAATATAATGATGAACAACTGTTCCTGTGGAACAAGTTCTGTTTATGTGTTTTCCATTGGCATCCATTAGTCATTTTATGAGAGAGGATGCTGGGTGAGGGAGACCTTTGGTCCAATCCAGCAAGATTCTTATCTTGTATATTTGAGGGTCCCAAAAGATCTTCAAATATCTCGGCTCCTCAGCTATGAAGAAATAAGAGCCCTGACTGATCAGAGAGAGGAGGTGGGAGGAGTGGGAATTTTATTTCATTTTATTTTTTGCTTATAGTGCCTCCCTTTGTACCAGTGCAACATTTTTAGGGAGTTAGGCACTGAAAAAGTTGTGGTCAACAATCACATAGATCAGTGATAAGGAAAGTGTAGCCAGCAAACTGCATGCTACCCCAAGATCCATCTTTGTGTCCCCTTGAACCTCCTGGTACTATACCCTAACCTCCTCATAACATTTGTAAATTTAGGGGTCACTCCTGGATAATTTTAGGTTCCAAAATCACCAAAAACACACCCAAACCATTCACAAATGCAGTGTTTGACCTTCTGTCTCCCTCTCCTCACCAAACTCTGGAGGGAGGGGCAATTTGATTTTCAGTCACAAACAGCCAAAAACAGAAAAGGAAGTGATGGAACATCAGTTCCAGTGCACTGCCAATGTGATGGTACAATCTATGGGGTTAGGGGAGGTAAGGGGTGAAAATTGGCTGCCACCATCCACACAGTTGCCCGCCTATGGCAGAGGCACAAGGGACATAGGCATAGTCTTGTGAAGATGGAATTCATTTTTATTCAGGAAAGTATACATGATGATATTCTTGTTATCATTATCATCATTATTCACATCTTAGGCAGCTTACAAATTAAAATGATTACAGCATAGTTATAAACATATAAAAGATCAAAATTAAAATAGGATTAAACTATTAACAAAGTCATAATTACTATGACTGATTTTTTAAAAATCCTCTTTCACAGGAAGATAGGATTATAATGGCTGTGGTTGTGATTATTCTTATTTGTAAGAATGATAAATATTTTGTAGTTGTCATCATCGTCCAAAGCATCATGCCATATTGGAATTTTGGGATGCAGTTCTACAGTTCCTGGGGGAGTGTCCTTCCCAAATGCCATAGCACACAACAGATCTTCCCCTTGATGCATAGAGAAAGAGGTCTGTCTCCATGAATAATGTCTGGATGGCAGTAGATCTTCCTACACCTTTCACTGCACTGCTATCACTGATCCTGGAAGCAAAAACATGTGGATGTTCCAGTGTGGTATCAGGGGCAGATGGGCTTCCTTGTTCCCACAAATTACCCTTTTGACCAGGGCAGCCCTAGGGCTGGTTTGCTGACTTTTCTCCCAGAAGAAGAAGTGGGAAGGAGATATTCAGCAAACCATAAATAAATAAATAAATAAATAGGCTTGTTATTTTCTTCCTAAAGGAAGCCCAGGAGAGATTAGAAGGCAGTGTTTCATCCACCATGGATGACCCCTTTTTTTGTCTGTATAGGATTTGCTATGCTCAGGATTTTCTGGGATAAAGTTGGCTAGCATTATCATAATTTTCTGGGTTGAGGGGAAGATGGCTAGCTTTATCATAATACAATATGGCAGGACAGAAGCATAAGAAAGTCGGTCACAAGGGACTGAAGAAAGAAAGGAATAAATCATGTGCACTGGGTATGCTTAAGGTAAAGTATGAACAGCTAGACCATAAACTTTTGAAATAGAACCAGAACATACATCATCCTGGAAAGTTTTGCTTGCCTGAATTCTTCCATATCCATCCTGGTGTGATTTCCAGGAAACCCCTGTTATCTGCTCACAGGCCTTGGGTGACTCTGAAAGCTGCTTTTAGGTTATCACTACTAATCCTTTTTCTCTAGGGAATTCACTGTCTAGGCACCTTTTGCAGCTTGCTTGGGGCCTGCAACACACCATTCCTTCCTCTCTTTGGGTCTGTTCCAACGCAGGAATGCTGCGAAAGCAGATCTGGATGTCATAATTACCTTCCTCAAATAAGAGAGTGGGTGTGATCCCTGAGGGTTCCACCCAAATGCACTGTCAGGTCTCAGTTTCTCCCTTTGTTAGAAGGTTATTCAGTTTCATTTGCCTCTTTACCGATTAATCCCTGAAGAGTATGTTTCAAGGTCCAGTTCCTACACTGAGTAAGCTTCTTAATGCTCTCACAGTCAGGACTGGTTCACAGCCAGAGCCATTTAACACACAAACTTTCCTGAGCCCTCATCATGTGCCTAGATTAATGAACGTGAATGAGTCCTCCTGTAGGTATGGTGAGTTTCAGCCACACATACTCATGCTGAGAGTAGACCCACTAATTCTAACTCCTATCTCATCAACTTCAATGGGTCCACTCAAAGAATGACTATGGCTGGATCCAACCCACTGACAATAATGTAGAAACAATTTCTACAGCTGCATATGTGTGTGTGTGTGTTGTTGTTGTTTTTTAAACTTGCCAGACATTAAGGAGTCACTTGCACCAGATTCTGGCTGTTATCCGCAGGAATGCTAGGTCACATCTCCATGTGAGAACATTCCATGCAAGTAGGGTTGCCATATCCCATTTTTTCCAGGGAAATTCCTGGTTTTTAAGGTTCTTTGGGATGCCCAGTTTGGGAATCACATCCCAGACCTGGCAAGGCCTCCCTAACCCTAGCACAGCTGCACGGGGCCTCCACTGACCAGAGGAGGCCCAGAGGCCAAGCCAGCCTGCAAAATATCCAGAGGCAAGGACTCTCTGGTGAAGCCTGCATCCACCAGCTGGAGGAGGCCCAGAGCAGAGAGAGCTGGAACCCAAGCCTGCCCCAAAAACATCCAGGGGGCCAGAGGCCAAGCCAGCCCCGAAAACATCCAGGGAGTGAGGCCTCCCTGATGCAACCTGTGTCAGAGGGGGGCTCCACTGGCCAGCGGAAGCCCAGCAGAGAGAGCTGGAGGCCAAGCCAGCCCCAAAAACATCCAGGGGGTGAGGCCTGTGAGCAGGTTCTCCGCCAGACAGAGGAAACCCAGAGAGAGCCAGAGGCCCGGCCTACTGGCTAAGGCAGCATGGGCGGTCAGGTAGACAGGCAGGCAGACCTGGCATGGGCCTCCAGGGGCAGCCTAGTGGTTTTGGGGGCCAGGGTCCAGGCCACCATCGCCACCAGCCACCTTACCTGCGCTTTTGCTGCCTTTAGTTGGTTGCATCCTCCATTTTTCTTCAGTGTCCTAATTTTTGTCTTACATTGTTTCCTACATTTTGACCAGATTTTGTGGAAGAGAATTATGGCAACCCTACATGCAAGATGAACCTGCTTGCAGAAGTCCATGGATGAGATCAGCAGAAGAAAGCAGGACAAGATGCAATGAAGGTTGCTTCCAGAAAGAAAATTGAGGTTCATAGTTGGAGGAAAAGGGCAAAGTAACCAGGAAAAGAGGAGTGGAAAATATCACTACTACTCCTTCCTCAGGGCTTATGTGAGCACTTTGACATAGCAGCAGAATCATGCAGTACATTGTTTTTCAGCAACCACTGGGTCTTTGTTCATTTCCACTAAATATAAAATGTAAGAATTCAAAAAACACTTGGAGAATACTCAGTGTTCAAGCAAGCAGATTCATACCATTTTCCCTCTTTGATTTTTTTTAACCACTCTAGTGAGTTTATCAGATGACAGAAATTGGAAGTATAATCTAATGGCAATCCGAACACAATCATGGGGTTTCACATTATTGCGTATTAAAGTATCTCATGCAATTTTGGGCAAAAGGGAAGTCATTCCGAACACAATCATGGGTTTTATGTTATTTCATATTAAAGCATCTCATGCAATTTTGGGCAATGGGCAGTCATTTTTGGGTAATAGGAAGTCGTTCTGAACACATTCCAAATGCAATTGGAATTCATGCAAATTCACTAAACTAGTGAATTCACGTGAATTCAAATTGGCTCCAATTGGCTCCATTCGAAATAAAGAGAAATTCCTCCTGTCTGATAAACTCCTAGGTCTGCCTATTGAACATCTCATCTCTTTAAACTGACCTTGCACTGATCTTGTAAATATTCACTGTTGAATGGTCTCAGTGCCATTGTGCGCTTCTTTAAATTCATCATTGTGAATAAGAAGAACTTTTTTAAAAGAACCATTTAAATTCTGCATTATCACTCAGGTAATCTATGGACATCACTAAGTCTTGCTATTTAAAAAATGCTTTGTGACTAATGGTAAGGAGGCTGTATGCGGTATGACATACAAAAAACAGCTATTGTCCATTTGAACAATACTCTATAGAAGTATGACCATTTACCTGCAGAAACTATCAAATGTGTGCTTTCTGATTCTCATGGTCTTCAAGATAGTCTGGGACCCCTCTGTTCTCTTTCCACTAGTAGATAAAGGGTTACTTTACACAACACAGTTATAGCACTGTGATTCCACTTTAACTGCCATGGCTTCATCCTATGAAATCCTGAGATTTGCAGTTTGCGGAGGGGGGGTGGTTACTTAGAATTCTCAGCCAAAGAGCTCTAGTGGCTCTAGTGCCTCAAAGAGCTCTAGAGGCTCTAGTTCCTCTAACCAAACTAGAAACTCTGGGATTCCATAGGATGTTGACATGACAGTTGACCTGGGCACATCTTGGTATAATTATGAAAGAACCCAAAGATATTTTGTTATTAACTGATTGTAACTGGTTTAATGTGGTGTGCTGTGATTTTATCCTGATTATGTTTTAAATGATTTTACATGGGCTCCATAGGCTGCCAATCCATTTCCGAGCACAATTCAAAGTGCAAGTTTTGACCTATAAAGCCCTATATGGCTTGGGTCCAGGCTATTTGAAGGACTGTATCTCCCTGTACGAGCCCCCCTGAATACTGAGATCATCTGGAGAGGCTCTTCTCTCTGTCCCACCACCCTCTCAGGTGTGTTTGGTGGAACAAGAGAGAGGGCTTTCTCAGTGACTGCTCCCAAGCTTTGGAACTCCCTCCCTAGAGAGGCCAGGATGGCTCCATCCCTGCTGTCTTCCAGAGGCAGGTAAAGACATTTTTATGCCACCAGGCTTTCACACGACATGGAAGCTGTTTTGTTTTTGTTTTAAAGAGTTTTAAACTTTACATTTTAATAATGTAATGTTTTTAATTGTTTGAATTGTTTAATTGTTTTTTAAACTTGTATTTTGCATGTTTTATAGTGTTTTAACTTGGACTGTTTTAGACTTGTAAACCAACTTGAGTCCCTGTACTGGGAGGAAGGCGGGATATAAATAAATGTAATAATAATAATAATAATAATAATAGTGCCTCATAAGCACAGTACACTTCTGGACCTTGGAATAGGGAAGGTGGAAGCAGCAGGAACACTAATATTTACATCCAGGATGAGGCCAAATCTGATCCTGTTTTTAAAAATGCTTTTGAAAGTTCATGCAAAGTACAAGTTTTCTAATTATTATCCTTGGAGTGTGGATGAACAGATAAAGCAAGAGAGATAGCACTGCAGAGTTGGAAAGGTAGGAGAAAAACTCCCACTGTGATTTATAGCCTTTCTGACACTGTTTATTGTCTTTATGCTTCCTTTCCTTGCCAGTCTCAGAAGGTGTGCAATACAGTCAGCCCTCTGGATTGGTGGGCTAGCCTTGGAATATATCTGTTTGAATTGGAGAATCTGTGGATGACCCCACCCCATTATTGTAAAGACACGCTGACACAGCCACACTCTTGTCACTATCCATTGATGCCATCAGGACTTAGGTCCTGCATATTTTTGTATCCACAGAGGTGGGTCCAGAACCAAACCCCCATCAATACAGAGGGCTGATTGTAAATCTTCTCACAGGGAAATGTAAGCCCAGAAAATGTCTTGCCATTGATTCCTAATGGGATAATTGAAAAGGTATCCTGTTGGATCCAAAAATCAACTTATTTACATCTGATACAGGACCTCATGACAGATATAGGCTGGAGATCTAATTTCTGGGTCTCACCTATAGTTGACTCATTCAGTCAATTATTGAATGGTGAGTCATTATGTCAAGACTAACCATAGGACACAGAGTGTCATATGTACAATTCATGGAAGTACAGGATGTTCCATAAACACACATCATAGCTACTTCAGGCGATGCCACCCCTGCCCCCCAAAAAGCTCACCTCTTAACACAGGCAACATCCCATTTGAAGGATTTCCAAGGTGCATTGCATTGAGGTACTGGGAAATGACAACTGCAGCGCTCTCTAGGTCACCAACACAGTGCCATGAGCAGCTGGAGAAAGTTCTTAGAGTCGTGACACAACTCAATATGGCCCACGACCAAGACAGTGCTGCAGTCATCATTTGCCAGCATCCCAATCTCCAGTGTCTCAAAAATCCCTTTGGTTGAGGCAGTGCTTAGTTTAAGACATAGGTTTTTAGGGTCATATTAAAGAATATAAATGTGAATCCTAAACGTTACAATCTTGTAAATACTAAACAGGATACCAGTAATTGTATGTATATATTTGATTTATTTGATTTCTCCCAAAATGGGATTCAAGGCAAAATTATAGCCTTGTTATAGACCCATGTTGGTGAACCCATGGCATGCGAAGCCATCTGAGAGGGCACACAGTGGCCACAGAAAGGAGGGGCAAGGAGGCGCATGCGAGGCCAGCCTGGCTTCTTCCTGCAGTTCAGTTCTCCCACAGAAAACAAAGGTGTGACAAAGACTTCTGGGTGGCCAGAAGTCCCGGATCTCTGGGTACAGTCCCCTGGGGGATGCCATTATCTTCTCCTCCTCCTAGACTTGGGGGGAGGGGCGATGTTGTGTGCCTTCAAGTCATTTCTGGTGGCCCTAAGGTGACCCTATCATGGGGTTTTCTTGGTAAGCTTCATCAGAAGAGGATTGCCATTACCGTCTTCTGAGGCTGAAACATTGTGGTTTCGCAGTGTTGGTGTGTATTGTGTGCCTTCAAGTTGTTTCTGGTGACCCTCTCATGGAGTTTTCTTGGCAAGGTTCACCACAGGGAGGTTGCCATTCTGCCTTCCTCTGAGGTTGAAAGAGTGTGACTTGCCCAAGGTCTCCCTGTGGGTTTCATAGCCAAGCTGGGATTCAAGCCCTGGTCTCCAGAGTTGCACATTCAAACCACTGGCTCTTTTTGTTATTAATACTGTGCTGTGCCTTCTGTGCTTTATTATGCTTGTTGTTGTTGTTGTTGTTGTTGTTGTGTGCCTCCAAGTTGTTTCAAACTGATGGGCTCAGATCACCCTCCCTCCCTTCTGAGTGCTGGTTCCTGGCAACCCTAAGACAACTATTATGGGGCGGAGGGGGATTTCCATTGCCATTCTCTGAGGCTGAGAGAGCATGATGTGTGGCACCTTCGAATCATTCCCAACTTTTGGTGACCCTATCATGGAGTTTTCTTGGCAAGTTTTTTCAGAGCAGGGTTTACAATTTCTAACCTGAGCCTGAGAGAGTGTGCCTTGGTTTTCCCCCCAGAGGTCACTCTCCTGGAAGTCCCACCCTCCAGAAGGCAGAAGTTCCACCTCCAAAAATCCCACCCCTTGGAAGTTCCAGCCCCAGTCCCCCAAAAAAGGTCCCACCCCTGGCACCCGGTGACACTTGGTGCAGGAATGCCACTGAGTTTGGGCATTCGGTCTTTAAAAGGCTCACCATCACTGTTATCGGCCATGGAGTCCCTTCACTTCACCTTTATTAATGCTTTTGCCAAGGCCTTTATAAAGCTAAGTTCACCAAGGAATCATGAGGAGCAATTCCCACTCTTTGGGCCTTGTGTTAAGATTCAAATGTCAGGAGTCAGGACCTACACAGAATGATACCAAGCACTTTACTGCCTCATAGCACTTCCATTCTCTTCCCAAGGGGAGATTGTCCTCAAAGAGTGCCTTTTGCCAAACAGATGTTTCCTCTCCCTCCCCTCCCCCCCCCCCCCCAAATTTGATGTCATCTGCAAATTCAATAATCATGGCTCCTATTCCCTCTTATAAGTTATTTATAAAAATGTTAAACAACACTGGGCCCATACCACCAAATATAAATATAATATAGGTTTCAAAATTTTCAAAATATATGTGTGTTTTTCCTCAAAATCCTTGACCTTTAGGGAAAAAAGGAGGAGCAGCATTACACACATTTTATTGAAAGATTCTAAGCAATAATTTTGCAGACACGGTGGTGACATAACATAACCGGTTGAACTAGAAGATTTTTTAAAAAGCCAGAAGCTCATTTTATGGAAGAACATAATGAATTAGTCAATAACTACTGAAGAAGCTAGTTTGAGGGAATGCATTGCCAGAGTATGGGCCATGATGTCAGTTTCATCATGGAAGCAACAGAACAGACTGGCTATACCTTTTCTATTCTGCGGTGCCATTTTGTCTGGAGCTCAGCATCACATCTGATTGTTGCTAGGCAATCCCAAGACATTTTCCCAGGCCCTACAAAATGGAAGGAAACTAATGCCAAGATTGTGTACATATTCTCTATTGCTCTAGCCTCACCCGTAGAGGGAGCACATTCAGGAAAGCCTTCCATTCTTCCTGCCTCAAGGCAGTTGTGTCATTCAGAATTGGTTGGCCAGGAACAATAAATTATTGACCTGTCTCAGGAAGATGAAGTCATGTGCGTGCAAATTGGAAGTCATTTTACAAGCTGTTATTATTAGATTAACATGACCAGGCTGGGCTCCCTCCCTCAGTTACTGAGAAAGTTTATGAAATGTCATAATCATTTTTTAAAATGATAGTGCACAAAATATTTCCCCTATTAGTCCTGGGTATAGGGGCCTCAATACCCTAAAGGCACTGGATCCTGTCTGAATCTGATCTTGGAAGCTAAGCAGGATCTACCCTGGTTGTTACTTGGATGGGAGACTGCCAATGAATAGCAGCTGCTGTGGGCAATATTTCAGTGGCAGGAACTGGTAAAACCATTTCTGAGTACTTATTTCCCAAAAACTCCCTATGGAATTCATGGGGTTGCCATAAGCCAACAGGTGACTTGAAGACGCATACACACATATATAATTCCTAATTTTTGTCACCTAGAGTTTCACTGGGTTTTGATCACTGGGCCATGAGACAAAGTTAGCAGTGAATTCAACACTGGAGAAGAGGGGTTAATATTTACTGCTCCCATATACAAACATTCAGTTAGTTTGTACACTTGCTCCCAGAGGTGCTAGCTTTCCACATAAAGGGAGGTCTTTTTTATACAGAGAATTCTTAATCCTTATAACCTGATGTCTGAAACAATATAATATAGGGAAGTCCCAGACCCCTAAAACACAGTCCTTATAAAGATACGATCAAAATCTCAGCATAAACAAAGTGTGTTTGAGCTTTCCTCAGGCATTTGCCCCCAGATATTTTAGATTATGAGTCGCATTATACATAGCCAGTACTGATATTGACCATGCTGTCTGGGGATAATGGGGTTGGCAATTCAAATATCAGCGGGGAACCAGGTTGGACAAAAGTGGTGTACACCATGAGAACGATGGCTTAAAACTGTTGATGGAAAAGGGAGAAAATTGACGGCTCCATGCATTGCATTGTCATGTGAAAACTAGAGAAAGCTCCTGCATCTTTTAGTGGTTGTGCAGAAAAGGGAATTTCAGTAGGTGTTGTTATTTACCTGGTTGTCTGACAAGCAACACCTGCTGAAATTCCCTCTCCTACACAACTATTAAAGGCACAGAGCCATTCCCAGTTTTCAGTCCGGCAGCCCTGCCCACATGGAAAGTTGCCACTGCCACATGAATGCAGTGGCATTAAAGTAAATATTCACATTGTAACTTTTCAGCCACTGAGATAAGGACTGGGAGTCACCACACTGTGTGTCTCGGGTTAAACATTTTTGGGTGCTTTCTCTCACTCATACTTTCCAGAATGCTTTCATAATTATACTTTCGGCTGAGAAGCTCTGACTTCTTTATAAACCTTAATTAATTTATACAGCCTTTCTGCAAGGCAGGTGACAAATTACAATTGATGGTGAAACGAAGGCAAAACAACCTGTCTAAACTGAGTTAGAAACAGCACCAGAAAAAATGAATATGCTCTAGAACCCAACAATTTACCACACATTTTGATGGTCACTCATTATTCCAGCCAGTCTGGGATTTCTTAATTTCAAACATTCATATTTGATGGACATTGTTTGTTTCCTATCTGAGGCTATAATCTCAAGAGACAGCAACATTGTTAGTGCAATAAAAACATGGTTAAATCTGGAGGGTATAGTATATGAAAACAGTAACTTGTTTTTTGTGGGTTTTGATGGCTATGTGGTCATGTTCTGGAAGAATTTAATCTTCCATCTGTGGAAGATGCCAGCATCTGTGGCTGGCATCGTCTTGTCACTTGTTCTCTGCTGCTATCACCCTCAGCAGATACTATATAAACCTTACCATGTTTGTGGACATAGTAAAGATGGGAAGAATCAAATATAGGAGGTCCCAATTCAGATCAGGGGTACATGAATGAATGAATGAATGATTTATTGAATTAGACCATTGCAAATTGTTACAAATTTACCTTTATAAAACAATTAAAATGCAGTTTATATTAAAATAACAGAGTACTAGAATAAAGCTATACAAATTATCCCCTCTTTGAACCACATTTTTCCTTAAGTTGGTAGCCTTAGATGCCATGATGCAGCACGGGCCATCTTCTGAGAAAGAGAATGATTAGAGCAGTAGTTCTCAACCTTTCTAATGCCACGGCCCTCTAATACAGTTCCTCATGTTGTGGTGACCCCCAACTGGATAGAGGAGCAGTGTCTCGGTTCCTAAGACCATCAGATACATGTGCTTTCCAATGGTGTTAGGTGACCCCTGTGAAAGGGTCGTTCAACCCCCAAAGGGGTCATGCCCCACAGGTTGAGAACCGCTGGATTAGAGTGACTCAAAAAGAAAGAAGGATTTTTCCACATAGGCCAGTTGCTTATACTGGACAGAAAGGGAATCAGATAATGTTCCCTACAGTTTGAATAAAGATGACACCGGAGTAGGTTTGCTAGGTCCTCTATTACTTGGGCACCACATATACATAGCCTATCAAGAAGTGGAACACATTTAAATCTTCCCTGAAGGAGTATTAAGTCAATCATCTCAAACCAGAGGTGAGTGAAACCAACGCATTGGCACCTTCTCATCTCAAGGAACAGATATCATTCCCCTTGGATACATAGAATCACAGAACCATAGAGTTGGAAAAGACCACATATCTGTCAGTTTTGGTTTCCTTTCAGTTTTCTCTCTCTTTTTCATTCTTTAAGAGGGTTTAAATGTTATTTCTGTATCAGTCTGCTTTTTTTAAGTGCGTATGTTTTCATTTACATGTCCAACACTCAAACCAGACCAGGCTTGTTACTTCAGAATAAGTGTGCATTAAAATATATGAAACCAATTTCTCTCCCATCCTTAACTGAAATGAGAAAATAATGGAAGCTGCAATAATATACCTCAGCCTATTTATCTGTCTAACCTAGTGTTGTCTATTAGAGTGCCTCCAGTTCTTTAAGGTTTGGGGTAATGGCCTTCTCTCTACCTGTCCCAATTTGACAGGGACAGTCTAGTTTAAGCTTCCATCATTCCACTTTTTCAGCAGCTTTTAAAATGTTCCAGTTTCTCTCTGTTCCTCCCGCTTCCCCCCTTTGTCTTCAGATTACTTCCTTTGCTGCAAACTGAGTTCAATGTGCAAAAGTAGAGTGCACTCAACTCAGCGGAGGGGGCACCTTGCCCTTCCCAGTTGATTCAAGCAAAAGTCAACTGCTGCACCCTTTCCTTGCTTGGATATTCTTCTTAAGTAATAAATCTTGCCATCTTGACCTCACTCTGATGTTGTTTCCCTTCATGTGCCCCTGGTTTTCATCTGTAAAACGTTGGCAGGTATGGAGAACCCATACATTGAAGCAAATGTATGAATCCAAGAACTTGAAAAGTTAATCTTTTAAAACAACAATTTATATAATACCCCTAGCCAGCGTGGCTGCCGTTGGCTGGAAGAAATCCAGATGTTGTAGTAGGCTCTATTTCAGGGGAAGGAACTGGAAAATCCACCTCTGAGTATTCCTTGCCTAAGAAAACTGTGTGAAATTCATGGGGTAGCCATAAGTCGATAAACAACTTGAAGACACACACACACATACATTTACTTCTAAGGTTCCATTTTCAAAATTAAACAAGAAATATTGAACATGTCATTGGACTACTTGGTAATAAACTGTTGGAAATGCATAGAACATTTAAAGTACGCATAGGAAGTGATGTGATCCACTGCAATAGTAAGAAAAGGATGCCTTCTACTGACTTGTGCTTTAAAAACTCCAGAACAGTCTAATTATTATGAATCAAAGACAACGAAACAGGTCCTCCCACATACTAAAGGGTGCATTAAAAGGGTGGTTCACTGCTCCCAATTTTAAAGGGCCCGCGGCATAGAGGTTTCTTTTGCAGGAACTCCCCAAGAATGGTTGCATAGGTTTGAGCTCCCCCTAAAGGCCATTGCTATACTTACACGAGTGGTTCCCAACCTTTTTGACTCACAAAGCCCTTATTTCTATGGCTGAGCCCCTAAGAGGCCTACCCCTATGTTTTATAGGTTAATGATGTTTAGGAATATATATAAGAATTTATTCTTATTCTTTAATTTCATTCCTTTTTTATTTATTTCATTTTCCTACAACAGCTGAAGAGCACCTGCACAGGTTGGGAACCGCTGCTCTGTTTCATTTAG
Organism: Urosaurus nigricauda; assembly: GCA_034509955.1. Taxonomy (NCBI): domain Eukaryota; kingdom Metazoa; phylum Chordata; class Lepidosauria; order Squamata; family Phrynosomatidae; genus Urosaurus; species Urosaurus nigricauda. Next base: position 164,811,625 of record JAOEGL010000002.1, read on the forward strand.
CAGTTTTTATAAGTCCCACTTGGACTGCCTTACTATATTTGTACCCTGTTTGTTTGGGCTTCTTTGACTGTTTTTCATTCTTAATCTTTCCTTTTAAGAAAATTCAAAGCAGCTAGCAAAGGATTCCCAGAAGCCTCCTACCCAGGCACCAACTATTTCCACATTTCTCCAACTTCAGTAGTGCTTAGCTTATTAGATATATTCTAATAAGTTTTGATTTAGGATTAGATGATACCTAGTGGGGTTTTATTTATTTTCTTCTTCTATCCCAGGTTCTCTCGCTGCATCATGATATGTAAAGTGCTCATCTGCCTACCCTGCTCTCATGCCTTTAAGCAGCAGTTTGATTTTCGGAAATCAGCAGGCAAAGCTTTTCACAATTCGCGGCCTGCAGTGTCTGCAGATCAGTCCTCCTCTTGTAGGCACAGGAGCAGAAATAGTTTACATAGCTGGCAACACAAACCATGCAGAATACAACTTCACCTGCAGAATAATCAAGGCTCTTCAGATTTAATGGCCACTCTTAAAAATGTATGAGATTTTTAGATACATACCAATACCACTAAGTGCAGTTTTATGGTACAACAACTGGAAAATAAAGCTGTCAAGAGAGAAATCACTGGGATTGAAATGTTAAAAGTGAATTAATAATAACAATAGTTTTCCAAGCACTGTCTTGTGCTTAAAAATAAACCAAGCACAGTACAAAAGGCCTCTTGTTATGCTGCCAGCAAATGGACTTAAGGAGGCAGGAAGGCTGCAAGGGGTGTGTGTGTGAAAATATGAAGAGACAAGTTTGGGGTGTGTCAGGAATGAGCTTTAATTGCAAGCCAGGTCAAGCCAGTTCTTGCTTTTGAATTCATGCCCCAACCACACCTCTCAGGTACCTGACAGCAGCCAAAACTGAATAGGAGTGAGAATCACATGGACTTAAATTGTAAAGGGGTGGGAGGAAATAACAAACCCTATGCCACAGTGAAACTTGCAATGTAAAACGATTCAATGGAAGAAAAAGGAAAAGTCTGACAGAAGCTCAGCTAAGGAAAAGAAAGGACTTTTTGACCCAAAGAAAGATTTATGGAGAAAGAGGCATAAAAATAAAGAAGGTTGCCTAGACATCTAGACATACCATTGGTACATCAAGGACACTCACTGAGAATAGGTTTCCAGGGTGTTACACAGGAGCCTTTTCCAGTTTTCCTTTGAGATGCCAGGTGTTGGATGTGGAATTTTCCATATGTATAACATATACAAAGCACACCTGCTGAAATTCCTTCTCTTCCACAACTATGCAGGAGACACTGTATGTCTTGAAGTTGTTTCTTATTTATGGCAACTCTAAGGCAAAACTATCATGCGTTTCCTTGGCAAGATTTGTTCAGAAGGGGTTTGCCTTTGGCTTTCTCTGACCTGAGTGACATATCCTACATTTCAACCTTCTGTCCAGAAGGAATTTCAAAATGTCCTCCATTTTGGGTATCATTAAGAAGTATGGATTTACATTTATATGAGTGTTTTAAGCTTTTATTTTGTAAAGTCCTACAGTGTTCTTCAATGTCCTATATTTTGCGATTAGGACATCTGGTCACCCTGGGAGAATTCAAACTAATGGCACTGAGGGTTACAGGTTATCATAGGGTGGAGGATCCCACATGATCTTTATGTGTGTCCATGGTCTTAAATGTGAACACATCAACAAGCAAAGCTCTCCACCGTAGCAAAATTCTGAAGCCACATTTCTTTTAAAGATACAGGTACAGTGTTTGAAAAGCTGGCATCTAAAACAGGCCTGAATCAGATCACCTCAGATTATACACTTTACTTTAGGAATATGTCAGTCCTAAGGTTCTAGACCTCTTGCGGGGAGGCTTTCCTTGAAGAGAAATGGTTGTGACATCCTGCCTGCCTGATATGAACTCCTGGACCATGGGTGAGCAAAGTATGATCTTCCAGATGTTGAACCATGTTGAAGCATGTCCAGTCATGTCCCAGATGTTGAAGCATGTCCAGTCATTTCCACCATCAGCTATGCTTGCAGGAGCTGCTGAGAATTACAGTTCAACAAAATCTAGAAGGCCATACATTGCTCACCCCTACTTTAGGCCCTGAAACTTCTGAACATTTACTAATTTTGTATTAAGAAAAATACCATTCCCCTCACCTTGGCCACCTTGTTGAATGCAAGGACAATATATGGTCACTCACTGGGCATTGCCTAGATGTATCCAGAATTCATACGTTTCAGAACTTGGTTGCTATAGTCAGATGAGTAGAATACTGCCTGTTTGGGGACAGTAGGCACCTAAGGAAATGCCTAATGGCAGAATGACTAATTGTTGTAGTGGAATCATTTCCCATTGGGCTGTGCAACATAATGGTAAACATGTTTAGAATGATAAAATTGGAAGGGACCAGCCCATAGCCATGCAGGAATCCACAACTAAGCACTCCTGAAAAATGCCCATCAAAAGTAATGACATTTTATAAGAAAATGGGTTTACATGCCTCCTCAATAAATTATAAGTGAAGACAACACACTATCACTCTCCTCACAAGCAGCAGACAATGAAGCAGGGGAGTGCAGGGGCCATCATGTGTGCGAGGAATAATAACACAGAGACATCACACAACTCAACACAGTTCTTCAGTAAAGTATTACCAAAGGGTTGTGGGGGAGCAGTCCCCACTTGTACTTTGTACTTTGCATTTAATTCAAACTGGGTTCATCAGGATTTATGTGAAGTAAGATCTCTTTCCCATAATAGAATTATAGCACTTCGATACCACTTAAACTGCCATGACTCCATCCTATGGAATATTAGGTTTTGCACTTAGAATTCTCTGACAAAGAGCTCTGGTGTCTCCCCAAACTAAAATCCCATGATTCTGCAAGATGCATTCATTACAATTAAAGTAGTACAGTGGGCCCTTGTTATCCGCTGGGGTTTGGTTCCAGCCCCCCCCCCCCCCCATGGATAACAAAATCCATGGATGCTCAAGTCCCACTAAATACAATGGCATAGCAAAATGGTGTCCCTTATATAAAAGTTTGCTATTTGGAATTTATACTTTTTTGGAATATTTTCAAGCCATGGATACTTTAACCCGTGGATTAAAAATCCATGGATAAGGATGGCCAACTGTATCCAACTACTATAATTATAGTTGAGCAGAGAAGGTGCTAACTAAGCATGCAAAGAATTCAAACTGTTTGGTGCCATTTGTCCCAGTTGTAGTCTCTCTTGATTTGTGCAGTGGAATATAACAATACACAGTCATCTGGGAGTATTGGCTGTTGAACTCAGTCAGATTTACTGCTGAGAGGTATGTACAGGATTGGTTTCTAAGACATTTACTCCTCCTGTCAGGCCACAAGATATCAATGCTTACAAAGCAATCCTAGCTTACAGTATGTGGGGGCGGTGGAGGAATCCACTGAAGGATGAAGCACCACCGCCTGTGCCATGCCCTTTTGTGGCAACCACATTCAAAATATGTGAGGGTGGGTCCCTCTTCCCCTTGCATTCACTGTGGTCAGATGGAATGTACTATGTTGGCCTCAGGTCTATCATAGCATTCCTCTAATCCTTGGATGTGGCAAACAATATAACTAGACTTTGGACATGGTGGATTCCCCCCCATCCACTGCACCCCCAATATGCCCCGTTTCCTCTCCCTCAACCAGAATAACACAACCAACTGGACATCAAAGCTAGTAGAGTTTTCTGCCAGTGCCCCACTAGTGAAAATCCAACTCTCTGGACACAACAGCAGTTAACACCACTTCCTCTACCCTACAGGGTCTATCAGTGAAGAGACAATTCCTCCCTTCAATTCAGGCAGATTGTGTAGCTCAAGAGTCAGTCTAGCCTGTTTGCCCCACTACCAAACACCAATATTCTTGTCTGTTGAGACTAATCAATTTTAAAATGTACCAAGTTGCTTTCTATTTAAAACATTTGCCAGCCTCCTCACAATGTGAGTCAGTGGGCATGACCATTCATATGTTTTTGATTATACCAAAGGCAGTGACCAGTCTAGGTCAAAAAGCATTGGCTTGCCATGGTTACACATGAATACTACAAGTGAATATTATCAGAAAGTGGCTGGTTCATTATCTCCTGGTATTTGCCCTTTGGCCAACCTAAATGCCAACCCACTACTCTACATGCAGCCACATTGGCAGGAGATGTTGCCATCCAGTGGGAATGTACATTGCCCGTATTTGATTTCCCACCCTTAGAATGAATATCTTCAGAGGCTTCCAAATGTGCACTGGCAGAAAGTAATGGGTTGGGCTAGAAAACCAAAGGGATTCCCTTCTAACTCCATGCTTCTATGACTCATGAAACAACATTGGACTTAGTTGGCAGAGAAAAGGATACCAGTCTATTGGCTACTACTAGTAGTGCAGGGCAAAATAACATTTTTAATGGGGGGTGGGGGATGTCATGGTTATTTTTTGTTTGTTTGTTTGTTTACCAAAAATAAATTTGTCTTTGCACAGGTAAAAAAGGGCAAATAGCTCAACATAGCTTGCAGTGATCCTTTCTGCAGGCAGGACAACCTTGGGGCGGGATGTGAATTCCTTTCACGGTGTTTTCTTTCAGAGAGATTTACTGCTGGGTGTGGGACCGGGTAGCTGCCCAAGTGAGCGTCTCCTCACATCAGGAGAGTGGGAACCGGAGAGCGAAGTTCATGCCACACCCAGACGCTGCCACTGCTCTCACAAAAGGCTGGCGTGTTTGGCCATTGTCCTCACCAATCGATGTGCCTTCCCAGAGCCTCCTTCCTTATTTGGCTGTGATATACAGGGAGTCTACTTCCATGTGTTGATGTCAGGTATCGGTAGAGCTCCTTGTAAAGAGGTATTCCCTTGTCCCATCAGTCTGGGAACAAACAGTTCTCACGGGGTGAAAATGTCTCTGAGTATGTCCAAGTGGAAAATAAGTAGCTTCCAACCAGGTGGGTAGGTGTACACAGCCCACATCACCATGGGGACATAGATAAACAGTCCTAGTGATTCCAGGACTTTCAAAATGGCATCACTTTTCCATAGGAAAGGCACCACCATCTTGGAAAGGATCCAGGTATATTCTCCCAGCCTACAGATAGTGCATCTAGGCTTAGAAAAGAACCTTTCCTCTCTGCTCAAATCGCAGGGATGAACTGGAAAAATACAATACCCACATTCCACAATAGTTGAGGTTTTGGATTCATGTTGCATCAAGCATTACCTTGCAGATTCAAGTGCCTTTTAGGATGGGTTGGGAATCATGCAGCCTTCATGGCTGCAACTCCCAGCATTCCTCACCCCTGGCTATGAAAGAGTTGTACTTCAACAACATCTGATGGGTCACGTAATGCTCACCCCTCCTTTAAAAGCATTATTTCTGGAATATTTTTAAAAAACATAATCTAGTTTGTTTTCTTTCCTTGCATTTCCCAACCTTATCCTACCCCCGTTTCCCCTAAAATAAGACATCCCTTGAAAATAAGACCTAGTAGAGGTTTTGCTGAATTGCTAAATATAAGGCCTCCCCCGAAACTAAGACCTAGCAAAGTTTTTGTTTGGAAGCATGCCCATTTTTCTTCTTCATGGAAAAATAAGACATCCCCTGAAAATAAGACCTAGTGCATCTTTGGGAACAAAAAATAATATAAGACGCTGTCTTATTTTCTGGGAAACACAGTATATCTGTGTTCTCCATTGCTTCTGCAGACACCTTCAGTGAAAAAAACAAAAGACTCAGCCAGTTGCCACACATCAGCCAAGCTCTCCATTACACAGAATCAGAAATATGGAACCATTTGTGGTATCTGAGAGCCAAGACAAAAGATTTCATTGTTTCCTACAAAAAAACTGAGGACAGCATACATAAATTGCCTCTCATTTTAGCTTCCAGCAAACCTGTGAGGTGCATGTATTAGGTTTCAAGAGAATGAATGAGCTCACACAGTTTATTTCATGGTAACAGGACATTCAAGCCTGGGTCTTACTAACCTACATTGTTTCCCCAAAAATAAGACAGTGTCTTATATTAATTTTCGTTCCCAAAGATACGCTAGGTCATATTTTTAGGGAATGTTTTATTTTTCCATGAAGATCAATTCACATTTATGGTTGAACCCCAAAATTTGAACATTTATTATATACTATATATATATATATATATATATACAAAAACTTTGGTAGGTCTTACTTTCAAGGGAGGCCTTATATTTAGCAATTCAGCAAGACCTCTACTAAGTCTTCTTTTCTGGGGATGTCTTATTTTCAGGGAAACAGGGTACATACATCTTCATTCTATTCACTATATCATTATGGCTCCCTGTAATTTATTGCTCCTGCTCTCTGCATATGGCTTATTCTAGTCTAGACTGCATGCCCTAATCCAAGGTTCAAATGGGTCTCCAGATATTGTTGAACTTCGTCCTAGCATCCTTAGACTCATAGCCAATGGTGAATAACACTGAATGCTGCATTCCAACATCAAGCCAACTCCAACTAATGGTGACCCTCTCCTTAGATTTCCTTGGCAAGATTTATTTTGAGGTGGTGTGGTATTGCCTTCATCTAAGGATTTTCATGGCCTGATTTATAAGTGAGTTTTAAAAATCGGGGGGGGGGGGCAGTGCAGTGGCCTAAAATGTAGAGCACACTAAGGTCTTGGCTACCGAGGTGTTTTACCCTGAGTCTCCCTGGGCTCACTGTGTCCTGCTTACATTACAGGGCCAAACTCCTAAATCAGGTCTGGACTCTTTTCACAACATCCAAGCCCAATTCAAGGCTTCCTCCCCTTCAGCTTTTGCTGCAGGTTTTCATGGCAGTGGTGGTTCAGCAATGACAGGCAGCTACCTTTTCACTTGCAGTTCCCATTGATCATCTGCTGCTTCTACTATGGCTATGAGTCTCTCTGAGCTCAGGACAAGGTGCCTAGTGTCAATAGTGTGGCTGGACACCTTGTTGTGACTTTGGTAGTGGCACTGGGCAATGAACAAGGATTGCAGAGAAAGGCAACTGCCCATCATGACTAGGGAAGAAAGTCCATGGTAAAGGGTGAATTTGGGTGGAATTCGGGTCAGAATACTCGGGTGGGGGGCAGTCCAGGGTATTCTGACAAGTGTAGATTAGCCCCTAAAATGCTAATGCCAATATGGCTTGCCATTTGTGGCACAGCACCAGCCTGAGAACGTTCTCCAAGCCAAAAGCAATCTGGCATTCACTGATAGGTTGATTTGAGCTACAGCCCAACAAATGGAGGATCTGGGCCACTCCCTCTGGGGTTAATGCAGAGCACTGCTTGGTCGCTGTTGGGGTTCGAAAGCAACCGCCAGCCTTGCCCACTGGGCGTTGGGTGGAATCTCACTGTGACTCAGAAGGGCTGGCAGGCATCCACTGCCCTCCCTCTTTCCCTGCCCACCCAAGCATTCTCCGCAACAAGGACAAGCTGAGTCAGGAGCTTTGCTCTGACTCAGGGGGCCCTGCCCTGCTAGCACAGCTAGCAAGAACCAGCTCTGTTCCCTACTGTCAGCAAGGTGGGGAAATTCAAGCCACAAGGCCTGGACAGAGGCCAACAGAAGCAGAAAACGACCCCTCAACCACCAGCACCACCGCCACCTCCATATACAGTGGCCCCTCCACATTAAGGGATCGGGACCCTGTGAATGTGGGAAAACCACAAATAAAAACCTACAATTTATTTTACTAGAGAGAACACCTCTCTAGGAATCTCTAGGTCCTTCAGTGCAACTCTATAGCCAATAGATGCTGCCCACTAAATTGTGCTGGAGGACCCACAAATGCCTAGAGAGGTCCTCAGCGTGACTTCTGGTGGACATTGACCATAGAGTCGCACTGGAGGACCTAGAGATTCTTAGATAGAAAGTATTAATCAAATCCATGAATAATCAAATCAACAAAAGTCAAAGCTTTAAATATGGAAGGCCAACTGTCGATGGTCAAACGACTGGATGAATCCAGTCATTTACATCTTAGCACCATGTCTGTACAGTGGACTCTTGGTATCTGCTGAGGCTTGGTTCCAGGACTCTCCATGGATACCAACATCCATGGATGCTCAAATCCCATTGTGTATAATGGAGTAGTAAAAGGACATCCCTTATATAAAACAACAAAAGTAAGGTTTGTTTGGGGGGATTTTAAATAAATATATATTTTCAAGCCATGAATGCAGAATCCTGGATACAGAGGGCTGACTGTATTTTCATGTTCCCTAAGCTGTGTTTTTTGGCCTTCTGCTTAAGGAAAAGGGACATTTTGCCCTCGGTTCTCAACTTAAAACTGGCAAAAAAAAAATTAAGCTTAAGATCTTAAAAGGTTAACATAATTTGATCTCTGCCTCTGAAAATGGGAAAACATTTAATTTCATATCCCTAGGGAACCCCTGAGAGATTCCCATGTGTCTCCCTTTAGTCCATTCCTGTCTATCATGCACCATTCTAGCATGCTCCTCAGTTCATGAAAAGTGCCAGCCTAGGCCTCACCCATAACCCCATTCAAACTGAACATGTGCTTTCAAATGAGCCTCACAAACTCCCCTTTAAAAACTGCAAAAAGACATCAGCAAAATTAGCCCATCTTTAATTATAATATTGAAAAAGAATCCAATTATTCTTAGACACCATTTGCAAACCAGTGTTTACTTTTCCTATGGAATTAAGGAATTTCAGGGAATTCTATGTACCTCAAATATTTGAATACTCTTATCCCTACAGAATGCCCTTAAGTCTACAGTCTACATAATCTACAGCACTAGCTTTAGAATTTAAGTTCAAGAGAAGTTCTCACTGTGACTGTTTTGAATCGCCTTTGCTTCAGGCCTGGGCTGCTGCCACACTGCAGAATGAATGCAGTTTAGCACCAACTCAACTGCCATGGCTTCAGTGTTATGGAATTTTGGGATTTGTAGTTTTGTGAGCTATTTAGCCTTCTTTGTCAGAGAGCTCTGATGCCACAACAGACTACAAATCCCAGGATTCTATAGCATTGCGCCATGGAAGCTAAAGTGGTGTCAAACTGCATTCGTTCTGCAGTGTGGCAGCAACCTCAGTGGCATTTGGAACTGCAGGAATACTTTCCTACCTCCTCTTTATTGTTACAACAAACAGCTTCATTTATATACCGCTTCATACCCTTAAGGAGTGTCTAAGCGGTTTACAATTGTAAGCTATTTGCCCCCCAACAATCTGGGTACTCATTTTAGCTCCTTGATTTGCCTATAGGCCTTTCCTTATGTTGTATTGGAACAGGGTGATCAGACACATCCTCCTTTTCCAGGACATGTCTACATTTCAACCTTCTGTCCAGGAGGAATTTCAAACCTCCATTTTGAGCATGACTAAGAAGCATGGGTTTACATTTATACAAGTGTTTCTTTGCCTCTTTTTTTTTGTCATGTCCTCCATTTTTCTTGAATGTCCTACATTTTGCAGTGCCTTGTCCTCCTTTGCAGTTAGGAGATCCAGTCACCCTGCCTTGGAACCTCTTGCAATCAGGCCAAGCGAGAAACCCCGAATCCTTTCAAGCTTACCCCCACCACTGCTCCAGTCCTCCTACTGTTGAAACAGGCACCACCCAGGTCTGACAACAAAGCCCTATTCTTACTTTGAGAACTCATAATCGCCAGTTGGATTCCCTCCTTTCTCTGTTCAGGCCTGCTCAGGCAAAGATGCCTCGCCCCATGGCTCAGATGCCTGGATGCCGGCCAAAAACGCTGAATTGTGCTGTGGAAGGCAACACGTTTTTCAAAAGCTCAGCAAAAAGGCCCGGCTCCCAAGGCTTTCTCCAGCTCAGCTGGGTGGAGGACCTGGGAGTCCAAAGGCTGCCTCGCCATTCTGACACCTTTCCATTGGGAAAACATGCCTGCTAATACAGTCGACCCTTTGTAGCCACAGATTCTTTAGCCACAGATTCACGCATCCACGGCTTGAAAAACTGTTTTTAAATATATAAATTCCAAAAAGCAAACCTTGATCTTGCCATTTTATATAAGAGACACCATTTTACTATGGAGATTATCAGCCGGGGAGGTAATGACAGGAGAAGGATGGAAACAAAGCGCCATGCTCCCATCTTTATTGCATGATGGCATGAAGATTATCAGACACATGGGGCTTATCCCATGATTATCGTGTCAATGAAGAGGAATTCTCACGTCACTTCAGTATTAACAGGTTATCCCGTTATTAAGAAATGGAGGTAAATGGTGGGACAATTCCTCTTCATTGGCGGGATAATCACAGGATAATTGTAATATTGTCTTATAATCTTCACGCAATTGTGTGATAGGGATGGGAGCACCGTGCTTTGCTCCCGTCCTTCTACTGTCATTACCCCCATTTGATAATCTCCTATGTCACTATATAATGGGAATTGAGCATCCTTGAATATTGGTATTTATGGGGGATCCTGGAACCAAACCCCAGCAAATACCAAGGGCCCACGGTACAAAGAAATGTGAGTTTCTTAAGAAGCCACGGGTCCACTGTATTTCTCAGTAAGGCAGCGGGGTATTTGCTCTCTAATTTTCAGTATCTAAAATGCAGGCCACTCTCACTATCCCACCACGATTGTCTGTGCTTCTTATCTTCTGCTTCCTAGGAAGTACAAAACCTCATTGGGTCAAGACTAGAGCCCAATCAAGCTGAATATTTCTAACACATGCATAGATACCATGAAAACAGTTTTGGAAGCAAAGGCAGAGCTGGTCCTCCATGAAATCCACTTGAAGTTTCATGAAATCTGTTTCCAAGCTCCCTCTGGCCCAGTAGTCAATTCATACTTTCCTCATAGTCTTAAAAAAAGAGTATTTTTGCTCTAACATATGCTCTAACATTTCATGGATTTCACAGAGGTTGCATCTATGCTGCAAAATTAATGTAGTTTTGACACCACCTTAACTGCCATGGCTCAATGCTATGGAATTTAGGAATTTGTTTTGTGAAATGTTTAGCCTCCTCCATCAGAGAGCTCTGGTGCCACAACAAACTAGAAGTTCCAAGTGCACCTATGTCAGGGATTTGGTTCTGCATTGTGTAGACCGGTTGTGGTGAGGGTGCCGGGAAACCAGTGTAATTGACCCATGTAGACATGCCCTTAGAATGCTCAAATTTAGAAGAAGGCACATCTCTTCAGCCTTTAAAGAGTTGTGTAGAAAAGATTAACAGCAGGTATTGCTTGCATGACAAGCAACATCGGTTGAAACATCCTCTTCTCCCCCCCATCCATGCTTATATAATTCAAATAAAATGAATGCAGATTCATCCAGTACATTGCAAGGATGTCTGTGATATCAGCAGCAACAGCTTTGTGAAGGGCTGCTTGTAACAATGCAGTTCTCACTATTGGCATTTCTGTGTTTCATTTCTTACTAAGCTTGCTGTTTACAACAGAGGTGAACACAGTAGGAATCTCCAGACATTGCAGGACTGTTGGATAGGGAGATCCTGGTGGGAGCTGCAGTCCAACAAATAGGAGGGCCATATTTTTGTCCAAGACTTGTTTTAAAAAACCCACAAACACACACTGTGTAGTTATCTAGTGTTCAGGTCATGATTCTCACAAAGTAGGCTGTAGTCCCTGAGAGTTGATGCCAAAGGTCAGCAATATTTGGCCATACAGACTTTTTAACCTACAATTCCCATAAGCCTCACCTATCAGACCCAACAGTATGATGTTATGGGAAGGTTAGTCCAAATGTCTGAAGGGCTAATGTATCTCCACAACTCTGGGGACCAGGGTTTGAATCCCTGCTGAGGCATGAAACCCACCATGACCTTGGGCAAGCCACATGCTCTCAGTCTCAGAGGATGGCAAAGGCGAACCTCCTCTGAAGAAATTTGCCATGAAAACCCCATGATAGATTCGTCTTAGAGTTGCCATAAGTTGGATATGACTTGAAGACACACAACAACAAATGCACCCCCACATTTGGCTTACCTCTTAATAAAGTACAACAAATTTATTTAGTGTTAATTGAGTGAAATGCTCTCATTAACTGAGAAAATTTTGGGTTTTTTACAGAACACACTGTTCTGCTTTCCCTCCCAACTAGGTGAAATGGTTATGGATGACAACCAAAGAGCAAGCGAAGGTATCCAACTGCTTCTCACCCTGCAAAATAAGAGGGACTGGCACCGGGATCAATGTCCAGTTTGTCTTGTGGGTGTCTCATCTGTGATGCCCGCCTTAGTAGATGGGCAGGGCACATTTTAGGGAATCTTAGGGAAATGTTAGGCTGACCTCAGTTACAGTCATACACACACACACACACACACACACTTTCAGCTTTACCTCCACCCTTCCATACTTTTTAATTGGAGGCTGCCGGAATACTTTATCACTCCTTTAATTAAATGAAATTACAAGCTTTGGCAAAGCCATGTGTCTTTAAGATGCTAGGGGCAGGTACAGAACATTCAGCTCCGCTTTGCTGGCCTGTGCTAACAGGAAAACAGCTGCCTAGTTTCCTGACAGGGAGAGAAAGACCATGAATAGAAGAACCCAAGTAGCCCCCAAGTAGTCCTTTGATGCTTCAAAACATGCCTCTCATCAAAGATAAAAGGCAATGTGGGGAAAATGGCTAGATTTCAGGCTCGGATTTTTGAAGACGACGTTGAGTGGTCTGATTCTATGAGGAAAGCAGTATTTAGTATCTGAAAGTGTTCGCCATGCACAATCTTGAAAGCCCTGACCATAGCCCTTTATTAAAGCATGCTAGATCCTGTTTGATCTTGGAAGCTAAGCAGGGTATGCCCTGGTTAGTACTTGGATAGGAGACCACCAAGGAATAACAGGTGCTGTAGGCTATATTTCAGAGGAAGGAACTGGCAAAACCACTTTTGAATATTCCTTGCCTAAGAAAGCTCTAGGAAAGTCATGGGATCACCATAATTCGGCTGGCAAATTGAATGCAGAGACACACCGTCTTTACTATACCTCTACTACAGATCAGGTCCTGGGTGAGGAGGGCTAAGACTCACTGAACAGTCACTTAACTAAGGTCACCTTCTGAACTGATCATGGCTGTAGTGGAATACAAACTGGCAGCTTTGGGTGTATCCACACTGCAGAATTAAAACAGTTTGACACCACATAAACTGCCATGACTCTGTTCTATAGAATCCTGGGATTTGTAGTTTGATGAGGCCCTACCACTCTGACAGACTAGGCTGAACTACAAATCCCAGAATTCTGTATAATAGAGTCATGGTTGTTAAAGTAGTGTCAAACTGTTTTAATTCTGCAGCCTGGTTACATCTCATCTCTTTCATACCAATAGCCTAACATGTTCATCATCTTACATCTCCATAGTGTGAAAAATATATCAATGTGGCAAAGTTTGCTTATTATAGACAGGCTGCTGCCTGCCTCAGATTGCCTCTATGTACAATTACAGAAAAACTGGCAATTTTCTGTTGTTCATATGGATAAGGCAAAGATTAAGCCATGGCAGTTAAAGTGGAAGCATACTACTATAATTATGTGGCATGAAAGGGATAAACGCTGTCAAGGTGAGGGCAGAAGCAAGACTCAAATAAATGGCCCAAGAGGTAACCTTGGAAAAATATTATAGATATAGATATATTCAGTGTGAGTGTGTGTGTACACATATATATACATACATACAAATGTGCTACTGTCCCTCCTACGTTTCTGCCAATAGGGTGTCAAAAGTGTAGGGCTTTTACCCCCCAGCTGTGTCCTCCACTATCAGTTTCAGAATCCAGAGGGAGAGACAAGGAAGCCCAGACACTAAAGAGAAAGAAAAGCGAGACGTGTTGTCCCAAGGAAACAGGCCTGTGAGATGAGATTTTGTTTCTGTGTGCCATGCACAACCATCCATGTGCCATGCACAATCCACTGAGCCCCAAACAACCCACCAGCCACTTTATGCTGGTCCCAAGGGAGACTTGAGGACCAGTTTTGTGGAATACAAACATCATAAGCCCCACCAGCCCTTGAAATGTACACTGCAAATTTCAAGAAACTGATGTTACTAGTGAATAGTCCGCCATTGCACCACATTGCCTTCAGGTGGCAGTAGCTAGCCAAAGGATGGACATGTTTTCCTGTCAGATTTAGAGCCCTGTTAAATCTGTTTCAGTATAAAAAGGGGGAAGCAAGTTTTGTGGTGCCTTTAAAACTAGCTGGTATATTTTAACATGAGGTTATATGGATTAAAATCTGCTGCTTCAGATACACTAATGGAGTGCAAGATACAAGCTTCACATCTATAAGCGGTTACATAGCCAGGGATGGGGGAATCAGACTGAAATGGAACACACATAAAAACCATTATGTAGCAAGATATTGTAGTACCTTTGAGACTAATTGAAAGAAAGAAGTTGGTAGCATGAGCTTTCATAGACTTCAGTCTCCTTCATCAGATGCATTTGAGGAATAAGAAGAAGTTGGTAGCAGAAGCTTTTGTTCTACTATCACACATCTAAACATGGATCTGAGGAAGAAGGCTCAAGCCTAGGAAACCTCATGCTGCCAATTTCTTTCTTTCAATGAGTCTCCAAAGAGCTACAAGATCTCTCTACATACTGATTCTATAGACTAATGCGGCTATATCTTTGAATTCTACCACATAAAAATCATAATTGTAACACTGGTAAACTTGCAAAGGGCTGATTTGTCTATGAAGTGTTAAAGAGAAGGGGTAGGAAACATGTGGCCCTCAAGAACATGCCAAACTGCAGCTCCCAGCAGTCCTAGCCAGGATACCAAATGGTGAGGAATGCTAGGTTTTGTTGTTCAGCAACATGGAGTGGGGTTGGAAAAAAAATGTCGCTGTATGTAATAAGTTCTTCGGTCAGGAAAGTTAGTTCTGTTGAAGGCAGGGTTTCTTATAAAGATGTTGTTAGACACACAACTGTAATGAAATCCATTCTGTTAATTTATGTGGTGTGCTAAGAAGCTATTATCTCTGTTCAAAGTCCTGCTAAGAGACTGGAATTTGTGTAGGTATCCACATCCAGCTGTCTCCCTTTCCAATCATACCATACACATTTTCTCTGTAGACTTGATGACTGATTATTCTTAGGAATGCATGCCTCTCCCCTTATAATTCAGGTTGTTTCCAACCAGCTGCAAGTCCAGCTAAAATATATCGCTGGCACCTCATGAAATACACTGTGAAAATCTGTGCCTCCCCCCCCCCCCCCCCCCATAATATGTATGTTGCAGCAAGCAATTGTGCTTCTTTTTGCTGCCCTGGAATAAAGTGTCTGGAACAATAGCATGAATGTCTTTTCCTCTGCTGCTCTCTAGCGTTTGGTGTGAGTATTGCAGGAATACTCCTACCCTTCCTTAACTTAAGATCAAGGGTACCCATAAAAGAAGCCTGGAATATGATCGAGGGAGTTTATCAGACAACGGAAATTGGAAGTATAATCCAATGGCAATCCAAGCGCAATCATGGGGTTTCACGTTATTGCGTATTAAAGTATCTCACACAATTTCGGGCAAAAGGGAATTCATTCCAAACGCAAATCAAGGGTTTTACGTTATTGTGTATTAAAGCATCTCACGCAATCTCGGGCAATTTCGGTCATTTTGGGGCAATGAGAAGTCATTCTGAATGCATTCCAAACGCAATTGGAATTCACGTAAATTCACTAAACTAGCGAATTCACGTGAATTCGAATTGGCTCCAATTGGCTCCATTTGAAATAAAGAGAAATTCCTCCCATGGCAATGATAATGTGGAAAGAGGACAGCTTTCAGCTTTGAGGGGGACTGGACAAAAACTTGTCTGAGTGTCCTCCCCACACTTCTCCTGCAGGGTATGTACAACCCTCCTTGCAGGATTCACACTCCTCTCAGGATCAGATATTCAATGGCAATGAATATCGAGTGGCAATTGGTGGATTCTGTTTTAGTCTAAACCCTAGAGTGCTACACCTATTTTTTTATAAACCCTAAGGTGTTACCCTAAGGAGCATAGGTGCTACACCTATTTTGTCCAAACCCTAAGGTTACATCTAAGGAGCTTACAGTGGCATCACTAGGGTTCGCATCACCCAGTGCAGTAATTCATGGCGCCACTCGAACATTGACCGCCTCCCATACCACACCATGCAGTATCTTTGGTAATGTTTTTTCCAGTAATGTCACTCATAAATCGTAATTCCCATATATCACTGACTATAATGGCAATAGTTTTGACATTAACAACTAGCAAAATTAAATTGATACCTTTAAATTACAACATCATGTGTGCAGTCTAAAGTATTTACATGCACTTAATTTCATGTGTTTAAAGTCCTTTCTCCTCCCACTGATCCTTGCCCCACTCACACCATCTATTCCTCTGAGCTCCAGAGTTTTAAAGGGATGTGGGCAAACACCACAACCTGTTTCTGCCAAAAGGCAGATGTTTGGAAAGCAGTGGTGTTACACTCACACCCCTTAGGGTGCACCTTGGTGAGGTCCTCACCCTCCCAGTGATGTTCCTGGGTGCTATACCTATTTTGTTAGCAAGGGTTCAGCACTTTAGAAGCAGATCTCTGCCAGCTTGGTAAACACTTCAAGAGAGAGGGAGGGCAAGGAGAGAAAGAACTGGGATCGCACTTGCCATTCCCTTTTTGAACCTTTTCTGGTTCTTTTCATGGTCTTGATGGGACTATGTACTAAGACCAAAACAAAAAAACAAACAGCTTCATTTATATACCGCTTCATACCCTTAATGAGTGTCTAAGCGGTTTACAATTGTAAGCTATTTGCCCCCCAACAATCTGGGTACTCATTTTAGCGACCTTGGAAGGATGCAAGCCTGAGTCAAGCTTCAGCCCTTTGCTGGTCTTGAACTCGCCACCTTATGGTTTTGAGTGAGTGGCTGCAGTACAGGCATTTAACCACTGCGCCACCAGGGCTGACCAGATGAATCTCATATCTAATATCATCCTTAAGTACTTCCTGATAATCCCACTGCTAGACTCTGGAACACTCAGACATTGCTCCTAATTCTCATCCTCCTCCCGGCTGTCCGCAGATGACCATTTGCCTCCACCACCCATGGGAGCAATGAATGGACCAAGGAGAAGAAGCAACCATCTCAGTTCACTTTACCCTCTTCCTCTCAGAGACGAAGAGGCAAAGGAATGAGCATTGGCGATACCACCATATAGCTGGCACACTTTTTTGTGGTGGTTTATCATGGATGGTAATAGTGGCTGGAGCTTTAATGGCAGTGGGGCTGTGAATCCATCTAGTTTTCAGTCCAGGCTGTGAAGGAACAAGGTGCTGAACATGATTCCTAAAGAGATACAGCACCATAGAGAATTCCTTTAAAGCTAGTTAAAACCTGGAATGGATCCACTGCCCCATTGACATGGAAGCCACTGGCAGCCACTAGGGATGGACCTTTAAGCCCTAAGCACTTAAAGACCTTTAGGCCCTAAACACTTAAAGGATTTTGTACCCGCATATGTATCTAATTTTGCAAGCATGAAGGCAGGGAACGGTCTAATTAAATGATTGTATGTACAGTGCTGTGTATATATACAGCACTATATAAATAAAGGTTAATAATAAAAATAATAAAATATAAATAATAAACTGTAAAATAAAAAATTATTTTTCAAAATTAACCAAAACCTACAGTAGAATGGAAAATAACAATGTTCATGTTTATGTGCTGTTGTTGTGTTCAAGTCATTTCCAGTTTATGGCAACCCTAAGCTTATTTTGCTTAATCCAGCCCTGGTGGCCACTGCCATCTTGCTACTGCCCATGCCATGTCCCCAAAATACTTTGAGCCAGCATGGTAATCTATATCTACCTGTCCCCTGCAAGGGGATCCTGTAGTTAGTCCCATTTGGGACTAACTGAAAAGAAAAAAAAGAAATTGATAGCATGAGCTTTTGTAAACCTGAGCCTACTTCCTCAAAAGCATGTTTAGATGTATGATGAAGTAGGCTCAAGTCTACAAAAGCTCCCACTACCAACTTCTTCCTTTCAGTTTGTCTCAAAAGTGCTGAAAGATCTCTTTGTATATTGATTTTCCAAAGTAACATGGCTCTAACTTTGAATTCTATCTATCCCCTGGTTTCTGAAAAGCATTTGTTTCACTTGCTTGTCCATGATTGGTTGTTGCTCATTTAATTTTTCTTTTTATTCTTTTAAAGTAAGCCAGGATAACAAACAACATATGTTCCTAATTAGAAACCAGGTGTTCTGTCTGGCAAGAACGAGACTCTGGTGATACATTAGCACCACCTGCTGGATACGAAAAGCCACATGTTCCTGGTATTAAAAAAATATTGGATTAAGTATACAATCGGTTACTACTAGACATTTATGTCAAGGGACTACTTTTACCTTTATATGTGCGTCTGTACACTCTATCCCATTCTAGTGAGATCTCACCTGGAATGCTGTGTATAGTTCTGCGCACCACAATTCAAGAAAGATGTGGATAAGCTGGAATGTGGCCAGAGGAAGGTGGCCTGTTTCAGTATTTGAAGGGATGTCATATTAAGGATGCAGCAAGCTTATTTTCTGCTGCTCCAGGGAGTAGGACACAAAATAATGGATGAAAACTAGAGGAAAAGAGATTCCACCTCAATATTAGGAAGAACTTCCTGACAGTAAGAGCTGTTCAACAGTGGAACAAACTCCCTCAGAGAGTAGTGGAGTTGCCTTCTTTGGAGGTCTTTAACCCAAGGCCAGATGGCCATCTGTCAGGGATGCTTTGATGCATGGCAGTGTGTTGGGCTGGATGGCTCTTGAGGTCTCTTCCAACTCTGTGATTCTATTATTCTATTACAGTCATATTATAATTTAGTCATGATTTAGGGGTGAAACAGACTACCCTGAAGTGGCGGCTTGAAGTCACCCTTGATAAAGCAGGATTGGGGTCATGGCAACTACATGCTGCAGCCTCAATCCACAAAAGAAGTGGCAAAGAACTATTCCTTTTTGCGACAGTAAAAAGTTGGCTTTTCTATCCTGCCATGGCTTTAAAGCACTCCATCAGCACTGTGCTGCTAGAGCACCCAGAAGCTGGCCCACATGTGGACAGCCGGGCAGCATGAAATCAGCTTCCAGTTGTCTTGGGGGCATGCATCCTGTGTACGCCATACCCCCAAGCCAACTGGAAGCCAGCTTTTTATGCTGGTCTGTTCTGGCTCACAGTTATTGAGAAAAGGAATTGATTAATTACTTGTTTGTAAATAATTCCTTCCAAGTTCTGGAATGAATTAGAGAATTCAAACAGCCGTATCCTACACTTCTGGTTTCCGAAAGTGACATATCCTACACTTCTGGATTCCAGCACTAGACAATTTTGAACAGCTGAACTCCATTGCCCCTTTCTCTGAGGCCCATAGCAGAGAGAGGGCTGGCTGTTGTCGCAGAAGAAGAGCACTGATGCTGCTTAGTGCTACATCCTGTCATGAGGAAGTCCATCAGTCTGGCCCTTTTCCAGGAACCCTGCTGAAATGCGGGAAACCTAGGCATGTGGCACAGACAATGGGAGGAAGATCCTCAGGACCCAATGGGCAAGGACTCTGTGGACTGGAGGAAGGGGCAGGAAGCCTCAGGCAGTACAGAGGAAGCTGAGCCACAAGAGACAAAGGCACCTTCCAGTCCCTGGGGACTAATGAAACTTGATAGGAGGAGTGACAGGCAGCTCTTTTCCTTCTTTCCCAGGCAGAAAAGGAGGGAGCAACAAACATCCAAAGCGAACAGGCTGAAGAATCTTGGTAGCTTTTCTAGTGCATGAAGGCATGTTTTGCATTTGGAAGATGAAGCCATGATAGAAAGGGAGAGGATGTGAGTGAGGAAGAGAGGGGTGGAGATTCAACGCCAAATGTTAGTTTCCACAAAACTGGTGCCTGGGAAGCTTAGTGTAGTGGTTTAGGTTGTGTCCACACTGAAAAAGTGTAGCAGTGGAGCCAGCCTGTGCAATCCTGGGATTTGTAATCTGGTGAGGTACTTAGAATTGTCCACTAGAGAGTTCCAATTCACTGTACTTCTCTACAGCGCTAGTATGAAATGGCAATGAGTCCATCAGATGGTGCCAGGGCAATTAAGGAGGAATGAGACTGTTAGAACTATGTGATGTGGGCACACCTTTAGTGTGAAATTGCCATGCTTCATTCATTCACCTTACACTGAGCATCCACAAAGGACCATCATGCAATTACAGGCGAAGTCTCCCTTATTCAGAAATCTGAAATCCAAAATATTCCAAAGTCCAAAACTTTTTCTATGGGTGGCTGACACAGTGCCACCTTTGCTTTCTGATGATTCAGTGTACACAAACTTTGTTTCATGCACAAAATTATTTAAAATGTTGTCTGTAAAATTACCTTCAGGATATGTGTATAAGGTGCATAGGGGAAAAACAATTTTTTGATTTAGTCTTGAGCCCCATCTCCAAGATATCTCACTATGTACATCTATGCAAATACAGGTATTCCAAAATCCAAAAAATTTAAAAAAAATATTGGAAATTAAGATAACTGTATTCTTGTATTCTAGCAGTATAATGTCATTTTAAAAAACAGCACTATTGTATTATAACACTACAGAGCTCTTCCACAAAGCAGGGGAATGTAAAAATCAAAACAAAATACTTATTCAAGCACCAGTCCTTTAAGGAAGACTCGCTGGGAACACATCTTCTTCCCTTGTATAGCTATTCATTCCTAGCAAAGTCAGAAGAGGTGTATTTTTGCTCATTGTGTAAGATAACCTCTCAGAAGCCTTCCAATGACCAAGCCTGCATATTTGGAGAACATGTCTTATTTTTAAGAGGCATCTGCCTCTCTAAAACGTTGTTTGCACTCTGTTGTTGTGTGCCTTTTTTGTTTATGTTTTGATCAATTTGAAATTTTGTAAACTGTCCTATGCGGACAGGTGTGTGTCCTAAAAGGTGTGCACGTAACTACTAGCACCACACACATGACAGACATTATTGTGCCTTTCACATACTGTTGTGGTTTTTGTTGTGGGCCTTCAAGTCCTTTCCAACTTACGATGATCCAAATGTGACCCTGTCATGAGGTTTTCTCAGCAAGATTAGTTCAAAGTGGGTTTGCCTTCGTCTTCCTTGAAAAGTGAGAGAATATGACTAGCCAAAGGTCATCCAGTAGGCTTCCATGTCTGATTGGAGTTTGATCACTGGTCTTCCAGAGTCCTGTCCCAACACTCCAACCTCTACACCACATTGTCTCTCATGTGCGCTTGTTGTTGTTGTTGTTGTTGTTATTGTTGTGTGCTTCAAGTCATTTCCAATTATAAGTCATGGCAACTTTAAGGCAAGCTTATCATAGTGTTTTCTTCAGATTTCTTCAGATGGGGTTTGTCATTCCCTATCTCTGAGGCTATGAGAGTGTGATTTGGCCAAGGTCACCCAGTGGGCTTCCATTGCTGAGTGTGTTTAAACTCTGGCCTCCCACTGTCCCAATACAATACTCAAATCACTACACCATGATGGTTCTATTCACACTTTATTTTAAAGGGAAATTGAGAGGGGCTGATGCTGTCACCAACAATCAATTTAAATCTGTAGCGGTAAAGCCATGCTTGTCAGAAAATTCAGTATGCAAAGGGATTTTGTAGCACCTTTGAGACTACCTGCAAGGAAGAACAGGAGCTTTTGTAGACTTCAGCCTACTTCCTCGGATGAAGTGCGCTCGAGTCTAGGAAAGCTCAGGCTGCCAACTTCTTTCTTCCAGGTAGTTTCAAAGATGCTACAAGATCCTTTTGCATTCTGTAGCAGTAAGAGTGCAGTCTTCTACCTGACTTACTATTCTCTGCACATGCTTCTAAGCCACAATCTCTGAGAGTTGAGGCACCATTCCTTAATTCTGAAGTCCTATCCTGTGACTTGCAAGGTCTGTGCAACAGGGAGAGAGGCAATACAACCATCAAGTTTTGATTTTAGAATATTCTGGCCCTCTAAAGTGAGAAGCCAAGACTGGTGAATGATGGAGCCTGGTGGGTTACAGTAGGTTTTGACTGAGGTGGAATGGGAGTGGAAGTGTGGGAGACAGCAAGGGGAAGAATCTGGGAATTAGGAGCCTGACAGTGGTTGTATCCACACTGCAGAGATAAAGCAGTTTTGCGCCACTTTAACTGCCATGACTCTATCCTGTGGAATCCTAGGATTGTAGTTTGGTGAGGCACCAGACCACTCTGACAGACCAGCTTGAATGCTGCAGATCCCAGGATTCCACAGGAAGAGCTGAGAATATAGTAGAACACACTAATCAGCTTTATGAGATTATAGAATTTACTGTTTTTTCAGACCCAGATATTGATTACCTGTTTTGTATTTTAAGAAATAGTTTTTCTGGTGAGACCATTCAAATAATGGTTTTAAGTGATTAACACTGGCTAGGACACATTTAAATTGGAGATTAGTGTATTCAACGCCAACAAAAAGAAAAGAGAAGAGAAGAACCCTACCATTGATATTATATGTGAAATTATTCTCTGACACTAGAGACACTTCCTTTTCAGGATTTCACATGGAACCAAACTGCTGACAGCATTTGATTTGGAGAGAGAGTGGGCAAAAGACAAGATGGGGAAGCGAAGCCGCCTTCATTAGCCTTTCTTATCAGCTTTTCCTTTCTCTTTTCCTGAAAGTAGTTTATATAACCTGCTATCTGTCGGGACCTCTGAAAGGACTGTTCTCAAGCAGCTTTTCCTTAACGGAAAAGGCCTGTTATTTATCTTTATTCCTAACAAAGAGGAACATGATCCCTATTCTCTTGATCCAGGAGGACCCTCAAGTAGGAAGCTATGAAGGAAGATATAGACTGGAAAGCTGAGATAAACTTGCCTGAAATGGTAAGATGTATCTTTGCCTCCCACGAGACTAAATCATCCAGTGGCAAAAGCTGATTCTTGACATGGTGGAACTGCTCATTTCTGGTTGAGCTGACTGGAAAAATTCCCCAGAGCAGTAAATAGTGGGCAGCCTTCTTTGTGAATCAGTCCTCTGTTCCTACAAACTACCAAATTAACTTATTTCTTGTAGCATAACAACACTTTCCTATCCTTTTCAGTGTGAACCTATGGAATGGATGTGCATTACTAGTCCACTAATGAAAGATGGCATAGTAAAGGTGCAAATGGTGCTCTTTGGGTTAATATAAAACTTGGCACACTGATACATTGACCCACACTTTTTTTCTTTATGCAATGTTGTCCCAAGAGTGTGGGACAATTACAGTTGTGTTCCTTTCTCTTTTTAGACTACAAGCTAGGTCAAAAATTATTACTACCATATATACTGGTGTATAAGTCAACTTCATGTATATGCTGAGGGCAGATTTTTGGGGAAATATATGAATTTTAATATGTTGATGTTGTCGATGTGTACCTTCGAGTCATTTCTGACTTAGGAAATGTTGCAATCCACAGGTGAAATTATCATGGGATTCTCTTCGCAAGATTTGTCCAGAGGAGGTTTACCATTGCCTTCTCCTGAGGCTGAGAGCAGATGCCTTACCCAAGGCCACCCAGTGGGTTTCATGGCCAAGAGGGGAATTGAACCTGGTCTCCAGAATCA
Source organism: Urosaurus nigricauda (assembly GCA_034509955.1). Taxonomy (NCBI): domain Eukaryota; kingdom Metazoa; phylum Chordata; class Lepidosauria; order Squamata; family Phrynosomatidae; genus Urosaurus; species Urosaurus nigricauda. The sequence continues at coordinate 164,835,186 of JAOEGL010000002.1, forward strand.
TAGTCCAAGAGTCAAACCACTATGCCATGCTGGATATGACCTGCAGTTAAGTCAAGGGTGCAATTTAGCAGCATGTAGCAAAGGATTTAAAGGATCCATCTAATTTAAGATTGTATGTACAGCACTGTGTAAATTTACAGTGCTATATAAATAAAATTGATGATGATGATGATGATGATGATGATGAAGAATCATCATCATCAAAGAAAAACAATGCCATAAGAACTTACAGAATTCTGGCAAGCATAATTGTGTTTACTATAAAGGCTGGATGGATAAGGAGGGAACTATTGTGGCAGGTGGGGTGAACGTACACAGGTCAAGAAGCATGAAAAGGCAAAGCAAAGAAGATGGTGGCTATGGGTAGTTTGCGCTTTGCTAATGTATCACTCGCACACTAATGCACCGACCTGTACCAGCAGAGCATCACACATGTGACTGTGTGGACAATCAAAGGGGAGCTCTGCAATGGAATGGCATCTAGGAGGGAAATGGCACATAATTGGATGTCATGGGTGATATATTTGCTTAATGGTGTGCATACATGGTGGGCAGGTGACAAAAAAATTCATAATGACATAGCATAGCTTAATGCTGCCCAAGATGGCTTTTTGCTGGTGCAAGAGGGAGTGGCTGTTTGCCTCTTTGTTTTTGGCCAGCAAAAAGGCAGATTGGGGCTGTGGTGTGTTTGTTGCCACGGCCTCAATCTGACATTGTCAGGGGCAGCTTCAAGCCGCCCCTTCAGGGTGGTCTGTTTCACCCCTAAGGCTGAAAATGCAAGGGATAAATAAAACGGCTTCCAGCATGCCCCCAAAGCATCCAGAAACCTCAGTGAGGCTGCTCTAGAGGGAGGAAATTCAGACAAAAATGTAGCAGAATATAATAAAATATAGAAAAAGAAAAGAAAAGAAAAAGAAAAATAATATAAAATTATATTAATTCCAAGCTCCTTGAAAAAGTGAGGAAAACAACTTGCCCTCTCAACCCTTGCCCTTCATTTGTTTTTTGTTTTTTGTTTTTTAATCTTTGTAAGACGCCCCGATTGCATCTTGCAGAGGGGCAGGATATATATAAATTTTATTTATTTATTTATTTAAAATGAATATATTAACTATATAAAAAATAAAAATAAAATATAAAATAAGAAAAAAAGCTAAACAAAAATAAACATAAAATAAAATAAAATAGAAAAATATGAAAAATATGAAAAATATAAAATAAATAAAATAAAAAATAAAATAAAACAAAATTAAAATAAAGTAAAAATTAAAAACAAAAAATATAGAGCCATAGAAAAAATAAACTTTGAAAATGTAGAAGTAGAAGAAGAAATAATGTAGAATTTATTTATTTAATTTTTAACCTGCCTTTCTCCCAAAGTGGGGCCCAAGAAGTAACACATAAAAGTTATCATTTCAAACTAAAAGTTAAAACTGCAAAATGGTCATCATGTATGAGAGATTTATTTGAATTTAGAATATATAACATATAAAGACTACATTTTGGGAAAGAAATCATCTAAGAGAAAACTTTTCCTTTGTTTAGCAATACATAAACTTTATTTAATCATTTTATGGAAAGTAATCAGGGTAAGTAATAAGAAAACAGTTGAAATCAACAATAGACAGATATCAGTTGATAAAAGCCAGAGAGGTTCTTATACAGAATCATGCGTCTTGCCCAATTAATGAGAAACTATGGGAAGTATCAATTTTCAGAAGTTAGCATATAGGTGTACAATATTTTAAATCTTCTGTTATTTAAATGTTAAGCTTAGAGAGCATTATATGTATGATTTCAATTTATTTTTATTTGAAAATGTAGATATATCTATATCTATATGGATATAGATATAGATATAAAATAAAAGTAAAACAAAATAAATTAAAACAAATATAATGTGTAAATTAAAACAAAATGAATAATAAAATGAAATTTTAAATAAAGTAAAATAATAATAATATAGAAAATAAAAATAGAATTTAATAATAATAATAATAATAATATAGAAAATAAGAAATAGAAATAAAAATAGAATAAAAATAAAATAGAATAAAAATAAAAATATATAAAAATAATGTAAAATCAAAAAGAAAAATTAAATATATAAAAAATGAAATAAATTTTGTAGTAACATAAAAATTAAATTAAATGAAAAATGAAAATACAAATACAAATAAAGTAAATAAAATAAAAAATTATATAAAATATATTAAAATAAAAATTCAATTAAAATAAAATAAAATAAAAATAAAAAATAACATGGCTTCAGTCCAGTTTCCAGCCACTAAACACCCCACCTTCAAAGCATCTGGAAACCACTTTATTTTGCCTGTTTGTTTCACCGCACTGATTCAATGGGTTACTCAGTTTACTGACAAGGATGCAGGCCTGTACCGATTCAGGCCCGGAACAGACGAGCAGGAAAAAGCAGCTCTTGCCTAATTTTTCTCAAAGCAGGTCAAAACCCCACTGCTTACACAGCCTGCTGCTAAGGCGGGATGAATATGCACAAACATCAAGTAAATGTTGGGTAATTTTTTTGTTGCCTCCCCCTATACATGCACACCATCACACAAGCACACCATCTGTAACTTTCAAGTACCTCCCATGACGATACTGTTGTCAACCCATTGTACCACTGCCCCTTTGATCATACACACACTTGCATATGCAATGCTGTGCCCATACAGGGTATCAGGGCATCGGTGTGCAAAGTGATATATTGACAAAGCACAATTATTGAGGCTTTCCATACATGCCCCCTTCACCCCATGCCCCCATTCGACTGTCTGGTTACATCCACTGGAGCTGTCACACTTTCATTTCTTTGCTTTGCTGCAGACCCACACTCACGTCAGGGTGTTTATATGGAGCAGCAAAGATGAACATTTTCTAGGCTAAGTCAGAATATCCTGGCTTCTTTATGCACTGGTTTTTAGGCCCTGAGACCAGTTTTGGTCTGGTTTCCAGCCACTTTCAAGGTGTGCATCATCTAAATGCCCCAACTTGAAAGCGTCTGGAAATTACTTTATTTAGCCCATCTGTTTCACCCCCTCAGTAAGGGATGATCTCAATCTTTGCTGGAAAAGACACCATCTTCTCTTGGACAGGAAGAACATATTTCCAGAAGTCTCATTTGTATTTCTAACACTGCCAGAAGCCAGAACACATATGCATGACAGTGCTGTAAAGGTTCTTGAAAACTTTACAGTGCTTTGCAGTGAGTCACAGCAACATTTGTTCTCCAGAAGGCTGTGATCCCTAGAGAATATTATATTAGCATGAATAGATCTCAACATGCAGTATCCATAGTTTACTGGAGAAAACAAATATGGGGGGAGGTATATCACCCCAAAAATCAGAGTAACCAACCTATCGCCTTTGGAGATGAAAAGTGAAGCTTAATAGCCATCCAAGTAGACAATTCTCATACCCTCTAACTGTCCCAACTGGCAGGGATAGTCCCAACGAATCCTCTACCATTCTACTATTTCAAATGCTTTTAAAATGTCCCAATTTCTCTCTTCTTCCATTTTCCTGCTTTGACCTTGGTTCACTTTCACTGGTGACTGATATCCTAACTGAAGGAAAGTTTGCAAAGGCCTGTATCAAAATGTACTGGTATTTCCCGCCCTGAGGAAAACTGTTTTCAGGAACAAATAACAGGAAGGACATTATATATTTCATGAACTAGATAATTAACCATGATGATAATTATATTCCCCATAGAGAATTAATTTGCACACATAATCAAGTTAAATTATTATCAGTGTTTGGTGTTAAATTAGGTAAGTGAAACATATACAAAGTTTTTTTCAGAGACAGTAACTCACATGATTTCACTAGGGTTTGGAGGGGTATTTATTTTGTTTTGTTTTATTATTGGTAAGTTACTCATTGGTATGCCTATTTGAAGCAAAGATGGAAAACTTTTGCCTTCCAGATGTTGTTAGACTGCAGCTGTCTTCACGCTTCACCATTAGCTATACTGACTCAGGGTGATAGGAGCTGCTGTTCCAATAACAGATAAATTGCCATCTTTCTTTCCCATCTCGATCTGAAGTCCTATCATAGGATTTCAGTTTCCTTTGCAAACATGCATAAGGCCTGTGTTATGGTTTTGGTCTATATGAAATACAGTCTACAACACCTGGTATTCATGCCCAGTCTCCTATCCAAGTACTAACTAGGGCTGATCCTGCTTAGCTTCCAAGATCAGATTTGGTGCTTATTTTAATTCAGAAGTGACATTCCTAACCAGCAGACTGAAATGGCACTATTGATTTGCCACTACAGAACTCTTCCTAGTCTACATTGTTGTACATGTGCAGTTCTGGCCCTAGCTGACAGTAATCATATCATGAGAAATCAAGGGATACCGTTGCCTGTCCACCATCCTGGACTCTATGCAGCAGTAGCATTCTGTGAATCCATTATGAACAATTTGAGTCTGGGAGGAGCAAAAAGATCGTCAAGGTCAGATGAGTTACTACCACGGCAGGGGACAATTGTTCTGTCTTAAGGCGCTACCTGGCCTCACAGGCTGGGTTTGTTGTTGTTTCAAAGGCCTGACTTATCTTTGCTACTGCATTTCCATGTTCCAGGCCAGCCTTCCTTCCGATCTGATTGTTGGCAGAGCCTGAAATGGAGATTTCCAGCAATTGTTTTAAGTCCAGAGGCCTTTTGCCCCCTGACTGGAGCCAGGCCAAGTCCCCTACTCACTCCCTTCCCCTCCAGAAAATGCAGAGCCATCATCTTTGACAGAGAGGTCCTATCACATCCACAGCTTCCAAAGGCCCCCTGCTTCAACTGCTCTGTTCTCTTTCCATATCTTAGGTTTGTCTTCTAAGACCAGGGGCATCCCAAGACAATTTGCTGCCTGAGAAGGAACAAAAATGCTGCCTCTCCCCCAAGTCAAGGAGACTCTAATGATCTTGGTCATGTTATTTTGACCAAATATATGTGGGCATGTATGCATGTATGTGAATGTGCATATGCATATATAATACTCTCTATGTTATTTTGGGCTGATGTACACATAAGTGTGTTGCGTTATGTGAGTATGCGTGCCATAAATGTCTCCTGTCACCCCTTGGCAGGTAAAAAACACAACAACAAATTAGATAACGGGTTTTCCTTTCAAGATATCATTATTGTCTCAGGCACCTACCTCACTCTACCTAACAGTAGGGCTATCCTTACCTAAAATTACCTATAAACTTTATTTCCCACTGTCTGGGATGTACCGTGCTTTCAAAATGAGGATTAGACAAAAGTAACAGAAGAGAAGCTTACAAGTGAAGGCTATTCCTGATGACTATGTGGTACCTTTTTCTTGAGAAGCAACAGGCTGATTGCTGATTATCAAAAGTGAAAGATGACTCTTCATTCACACCCTACACGTGGGTTTCTCAGAGACCTCTAGAGGAACCACAATCAAGAATGCTAAACTACATTGTTACCAGTATATAGAGAGATCTTGTAGCACCTTTGAGACTAACTGAAAGAAAAAAGTTGGCAGCATGAGCTTTTAGACTTCAGTGTGAAAGCTCATGCTGCCAACTTCTTTCTTTCAGTTAGTCTCAAAGGTGCTACAAGACATCTCTACATACTGATTCAACAGAATAACATGGCTATATCTTTGAATTCTACATTGTTACCAGACAGTGTCTTCATTGAGAGAACTGACAGTGAAGTAAAACTCCTATGAGTTAAATAGATAAAAGATTTTCCATATCTTGGCTCACTCATTAAGCAGAATTGAAACAGCGGTCAAAAAACCCAAATAAGACCAGAACTTGGAAGGGCACCTGTAAAGGAACTAGACAAGATCCTGAAATGTAAAAATATACAGTATAATTAAATACTAAAGTTAGGATTGTCCATGCCATCATATTTCCGATTTCTATGTATGATTGTGAATGCTGAACAATGAAGACAGCAGATAGGAAGAGAACTGACTTATTTGATACGATATGTGGTGCTGGAGAAGAGTACTATGGACACCATGGACTGCTAAAAAAACATAAATGGGTAATAGAGAAAACTCTCCCTAGAAGCCCAGATGAACTGAGGCTGATATACTTTGGACATATCATGAGAAGACCTGACTCTCTAGAAAAAAACAATAGTGCTTTGTAAGATAGAAGGCATCAAGGAAAGCTCTAAGATGCCCATCTGCTTCACCCCTATGGCCAGAAACAGACAAGCCAAATAGAGCAGCTGTCAGCCACTTCAGGGGCATGAAGTTTAGATGACGCATGCCCCTGAAGCAGCCAGAAGCCACTCTGAGACTGGCTAAGGCAGCTCGAAGCTGTCAGCAAAAGGAGCAGATTGAATCCACTCCTGCCAGCAGCCCATTCAGAATTGCAGCAGTGTCCCACTTCAGGAGCAGGCCATCCAGTCACTGCAGTCCAGTTCCGGGCCATTCAGAGGCCAATTGCAGCTAGAGCAGTCCAAGGCCCAAGGCTGCTCCAAGCCACCTGTCTGCTTCAGCCCTAAGTCAACCAGATGGCAATTAACAACAACCCGCGAACCTAAAATGTCCATGAAATGTCCATGAAAATGTCCATGCCTTACCTCCTCTACCACATCTTTCCATCAGCCATGACTCAAAATCCAATCATGTCCAAAGGAAAGACACAACAGAATTCGTCCATCTAAGATAAGATGGCACAATCCAGCTGCCCATCAGTCATCAAGTCTTTCTCAACCTTACACTTTCTGCTTTTTCAGAGATAACCTTCTTTGGGCGTTTAAAAGTAATATATGACACCCATTTTAATCAAACACACACACACACACACATACATATATATATATATTTCACATACATACATATACACGTGTGTGTGTGAGAGTGTGAGAGAGAGAGTGTGTGTGTGTGTGTGTGTGTTCTAAGATCTTTCTCAGCTCTGCTATGGGGGTGATGTGAGATGTCAGGCATTAAATCTGGGTATTTAAAAACCATCAGGAAATTCACATTATGGAACTGGAATATGTCTGGGAGTTGCCTGCTCAGTACTCTCACTTGGTAAGGTGTCACCTATGAGTCATGGTAACTGAATCTTGTGCCTTTGGCTGGATTAACTGTTCATCTTGTATATAATGCATGTACTATTTATGAATATGCATTTAAACATCTACTTCTGTCTATTGCACTACTATGAGATTGGTTTGTTTTGCTTTTTAAATATTTGCATTTAGGTCTGATTTAGGGCTGAGATGATATTGCAAAAGCAAAGTGGCATATATATATATATATATATATATATATGAGACCCAGCATGGTGTAGTGGTTTGAGCACTGGACTATAACTCTGGAGACCAGGGTTCAATTCTCAGTTCAGCCATAAAACTCACTAGGTGACCTTGAGCAAGTCACATGCTCTCAGCCTCAGAGGAAAGCAATGGCAAACCTCCTCTGAACAAATCTTGACAAGAAAACCCTGTGGCCTTAGGGTTGCCATAAGTGGGAAAAGACTTAAAGTCACACAACAACAACAACAACAACATGCAGGAGAGGGCAACAAGGCGCAAATCCATTCTGCATTGCCACCAGAAATGTTCAGTGAACACATTGCTGGGGTGCCAAGGTGGAAGGCATCATTAGCAGGGTCAGGTCCAGTCACCTCTTCTGACTTTTCTCAGTTTCTACTACAGCTGCAGCAAAGGACAGAAAACTACAGGATGCAAATGCAGTCAGAAGGAAACCTCTGTCCATTCAGGATTTTCTCTTCCTTTCTACAGTGCCAGCACATGCCAGTTGCTGCTCACCCAACCCAAGGGGTACCTGATCTGATTAGCCCACAAGAGCCAGGATTGGGAAGATACCCAAACTGTGGAGATTTCACTCTCTCAGCAGCAGAGAGTTGTGGCCAGAACAGTCCTGGGCTTAGAGACAATTGTTATATATATTGCACTTGTTTCTTTTCCTCTAAGCCATTTCTTTTTCCTGTTCTACTGTTTCCTAATAAATTTGTTACAAATTTTTGGAAAAAGCCCGGTACATGGTGCTGTTCTCACTTGTACAACGGCATCCCCCTTTGACCTTCAGGGCAGGGCCTTTGCAGCAGAGCATGGGGACACTTCACCTTCCCAATGTTTTGGAGTACTCACAGTGCTTTATCATTAATGCTGCTGACTGGGGATTCTGGGATTAGACCACGAAAACCTCAGAAGGGCCTGAGGTTCTCCATCCCCACTTTACAGAGTCAGATAGGCATTTCTAAATTCCCTGCAGATGAGCTGAAAGGCTGGAAGGAATCTTTGGTTCAGGAATGTAAGGGTGCATCTACACTGTCAAAATAATGCAGTCTGACACTATTTTAAGTGCAGTAGCTCTATCCTATGGAATCCTGGTATTTGTAGTTTTACAAGGTCTTTAGCCTTCTCTGCCAAAGACTGTGGGCACCTCACAAAACTACAAATCCCAGGATTCTGTAGGATGGAGCCATCGCAATTAACATGGTGTCAAACTGCATTATTTGTACAGTATAGATGTGCCCTAAGTTGGAAGGAGCAAGGAGGGGGAAGGATTAGGTCCCAACAGCATTTCGAGCAACCTGAAAAGATTTTTTAAAGGAATTTTTTAAAAGCATGATATATATGGAGAAAATACAATAGCAATGATCTGCAACATTCAGTAAAGGTTTGCCCAAGATCCACTGCAGAGCTTAGCCACCTTACTGTAGTCCCAATAGAAAGCAAGTCTATATGGCAAATCTTGTTTGATAAAATCATTGATAGGTCTCTCATTGATACACAGGCCACCAGTTTAAATATTAGATGCAGACATATCTTAGGGTACACCTATACTTTTTAGAAAGGCCTTTCATACCTGTCCACCACCTCTCTGTTTTTTTCTCATCCCCTGTCTAGCTGAAAGTTATTTAGCAGGGTAGACATTGTCAGGATGATGAAGGGGAGGCTGCAGAAACACAAATTTTCACTCTCAGGCTTTAGCAGTGTGTCTGATATAAACAATGCAATAACAAAGCTCAAGCTGGGAAAAACAGAATATTGCTGTTGCAAATTCTACTGTAGCAAAATGTACTTGCCTATAACAGACAAAGTTAACAGCAGCTGCCACCACAATCTCTTACTGAACATATATGAACAACAAACACAGATAAAGTGGGACAATAGTTAAGCCTGCCTTACCAGTTCCCCCCAGCATGCTAAAAAAAGCACTGAATTATAAGTTTGGTCTTCAAAATTATAAGTAAAGACAGCTGAAAGAAGAAGTCATTGATGGATGTGTTTTGGGAGAAGATTTCAAGTGTTTCTAGAAGAGTTAAATGCTTCTGTTTATTTATGCAAGGCTTATCTGACCTGGTTGTTTTATTTCACATGTCCATGTTGTTAGTTTTGAATAAATAATTTTCTGAAACAGGTTGAATTGCTCTTCTTTTTTTAGTGGTGTAGGAATTTGTCCCCATTCTTTCCATGCTATTTTTTTTCTCTGACAAAGCAGAAGAGCCCAGGAACACATCAACTTCAGTAACTGAAGTATACCTGTAATTCATGCATTAGGATCACAAGGGGGCTGTTTAATTCATGCAAATATTTGATCATTTATGCTTTTCATTTTAATCATTATAAAATCATGTTTATAGACACTATGGTTTGGAACCAGGAGGGGGTTTCTGCTGGGAGGACTCTCCTCATGGAAGGTGACTCCATCCAATTGAGGAGGTAGGGATACCAATCCCACTACCCCCTTCTGCACTACATTTCATCTCATTCCCTTGCCCCTTTGTGTAGTATTTTCAAGGGGAGGAATGGCAGACTACTTCTCTATAGCTCAACACATGCACACCCCATCCAGGAAACTGAGAAGTCCTGCATCTGCCTCATTCTAGCAAAGGGAAAGCAATGTAGAAGTGAGAATGGGGAGGGTCTATCCACCATGGAAAAACCACACTACTGCTGTTTCGTCTGATCTGGTGCCTGGAACTAAGTAGGATGACTCTTCCCGCATAGCTTCTGCCTCTCCTGCATGGTGTCTTGCAATGCTGAAGAGGCCTAGGAGGATGCCACAGGAACTGGTAATATAGAATCATAGAATCATAGCAATAGCAAGTGCATTTCTAAACTGCTTACTGATGTACTAAGAGGTTTACAAAGTGTATGCTAATTTCCCCCAACAAACTGGATACTCATTTTAGCAACCTACAGAAGGATGTCAGGCTGAGTCCACCCAGAGCCCCAGGCTGGTATTGAACTCACAACCTTGTGGTTTGTGAGTGAGTGGCTGCAGTACAGGCATTTAACCACTGCACCAGTGGAGCGGTGCCCTTTTGATTCCATTCTAGACTACTTTGAACCAGCCCTGGCTGTGGAGGAGACCAGACAGCAAGAGAAACAAACCTTCATTATTTTTGAATATCTGATGGGATGTCATTAGAAAATGGAGCAAGCTTGTTTTCTGCTGCTCTAGAGGTGAGGATACCTTTAGAATACAGCAGACTCAAATGACAGGAAAAGAGCTTCCACCTAAACATTAGGAAGAAACTTTTTAACTGTTAAGAGTTTGACAATGGTATAGACTGCCCTGGAAGGTGGTGGATTCTCCATCTTCGGATGATTTTAAACATAGGTTGGAAGGCCAATTCTCTGGAGCACAGAAGGGCCAAAGCAGGTGGCCTAGCTGGAGAGGCCAGAGTTTGCTCTGGCCCCAGTTGGGCTGGGACCATGGCAACCATATGGCCCGCTCCCAAAGCAGACCATTGCTGTGGTCTCGAACAGACTGCCAGCAGGGGCAGATTTAATCTGCTCTTTTGGGGTCAGCTCTTGCACCTCTTAGTGGCCTCTGTGTGGCTTCTGGCCATTTTGGGGACATGCACCATCACCATATCCCAAAGTGGCTGGAAGCCACTCCTCTGGGTCTATCTGTTTCAGACTGTACAGTAGTTGTATATTCTTGCATCGCATTGGGACTGGACTAGTGGCGTAACCAGGTCTGATGACATCCTGTGTAGGGAGCCTTGCTGCCACCTTTTCACCCTCCCTCCAGAGAAAGCCAGACCAGTGAAGAAGCCATGAGGGGCAAACTCACCTTTGCTGTCCTCCAGGCCAGTCTATTCCACTGTCAAACCCTTCCAGTTAAAAAGGTTCTTTCTAATGTTTGGTGGAAGCTTTTCCTGTCATTTGAATCCACTGGTTTGTGTTCTCATCTCTGGAGCAGCAGAAAACAAGTTTGCTCCCTCATCTACATGACATTCCTTCATATATTCTCCGCCCCAGGGGAGAGAGCTGGGCTGGTGAAGAAGTTACGAGGGGTGCCCTTGCCTCTCTGTCATCCTTACCACTGCTTCAGCTCCCTCCCCAGGGGATAAAACCAGGTGGCACTGAAGGCATGAAGGGTGCACTGACCCCCTCAACTGGGGGGGGGGGTCAACTATTTTAAATATCAAGTTTAGAAATTTTGTATTAAATATGAAATGAGATGCTTATATTATAGATATATTTTATATGCATTCTTATATGTATTGTTGTACTGTGCAATGCCCTTTGGTTAAAAGCAATAAAATTTGATTTGACCCCCTCATCTGAAGTAGAAAGAGAGCCCCACAGGGTGTCACCCCTCCCTAGGGTGTCACCTGCTGCAGTCTGCACCCTATGCAGTTATCTGGTGACACCACTGGACTTGACTTGGTGGCCCCTGTGGTCCCTTCTAACTCTATGATTTATTGATTCAACAGAGTACAAATGTCTAAAATATGTACATGCATACCCAGAGAGGGAAAAGCAAAGCAAAAATAAAGGAAGCCACTTGCTGAGAGCCACCATGGAGGCCATGTGGCCACTCCTGGTGACAGCTTAGAAAGGCTCAATTTGTTCTGGGATATTACTGAGACTTTGGTATTCTCCACCTCTCCTGTTATTTCTTGACAGCATGCTCTTGTATTTGTGGGCTGGCTGCTTCTCTGGGTAGGAAGCCAGGTTCTGCAAAAGGGTTTCATAGAAAGGATATCTACCTCAGGAAACCCAACATCCTCTTTGTAGTTCTTAGAAAGATTTTGCCATGCCTCTCCCCCTTCCCTCCATTTTGGGCTAATATATCCGTCCCTGGCGCCCAGCCATTTGAGATAATCCTCAATGTTGGTGTGCATGTGTATGTGGCACGCAAGAAAAGTCCCAGGAATGGGATCATGTTAGACCGCTCCTTTTGTGCCAAGGCCTTGTGTTCAGAGTAACAGGTTGTGATACTGTGCTCATTTCCTGTATAGAGGAGATAGGAAAAGCACCCTCACACCAGCCAGCCCCTCAGCAGCAAACACACTTTCCTGCAAAGCCTGCACCACAGACTCAGCAAAAGTACCAAATTGAGGAGACAGAAGGCAAGGAGTCCTCCACTGCAGATCTCCTGGGTCATCTTGTTTCTCTATAAGGTAAGTAGTGCACCCGTCTCTGTTTTTTGTTCCAGAAGCAAAATCTTTTGCTAGCTTGTATCCTGGAGAGAAACATTTCTAGGGGCACTTCTGTTATGAATGCCAGATTTCCTTCTGTCTGAGTTGCAGAACTTTCTCTTCCTTCCCTACAAATAAATGCTCTAGAGAAAGTGACCAATTTTTCTCCAGCCCAGTGACTGCTTCATTTTCATTTTAAATTTTAATTTAGGAGGCTGCCCAATTATGGATCTTGTTCACTGATGTGAGCTTTTATTTGTATCTGTTTCCATTTTTCGAAGCCACCTTAAGTCCCACGGTTGGGGAAAAGGCTGTGATATGAATAAATATAGGAAGCCTTCCTATCACTAGCATCATCCTCTGCTTTCACATGTGTCTTCTTCATAGCCTGGAAAAATTACTTGGTTAGATTGCACCTCAAGAGTCCCCCAACCAGCATTACCAGTGGTCATGCTGATCTAGGAAATTCTTGACATTGCAGTCCAGAGAACTGCCAATCCCTAACTAGGCAATAACAAACAACCAGCTAATGGATCCTTCAGATATGTCACACTTTCCCACTATCTGTGTCAATTGTCCCACAGAAATAGGTTGGCCACTTGTTTTATCGCTGTGCATTTTGATTTCAGAAGTAATACACACCAACTGGCCATGCTGGCTGGCAGATTCTGGGATATGCAGTCCAAACCAGTAACTTATTCCAAGATCTGATTCACTAAGGTTGAAGGCAGGCAGTAGGTGTTGTTATGCTGTGGGGCTGGGTTAGAGACTTTAAGAAGATTTTGACATGGGTAAAAGTGACGGGAGCATAGCAAGATTCTTCTGTCACAATCATGTAATTGCACAAAGGTTATCAGATGACATCGTGATAATCACATCATTATCCTGTGAAAAAAGAGGAATTCTCCCATCTCTTTTTATTAATGGGACTTTCCCATGAATGAAAAGTAACACTAGAATTCCTCTTTATTCACAAGACAATGATGCGATTATTACGACGGACGTCGTCGGATAATTTTTGCATAATAATAATAATAATAATATGATTTATTTCTATACCGCCCTTCCATAGATCAGGGCGGTGTACAGCAAGTAAAAACAATAAAAACAATAAGACATAAAAACAGTTAAAAAGCCAGATACAATAAAACAATAAAACTATAAAATCACAATTCTCAATTACAGGTGCAAGTGCAAATAGGCAGCAAAGCAAAACAGTGGGCGGCATTACAACAGGCTAATACATAAAAAGTCCATTCAGTGATATGCCTGGTTAAATAAATAGGTCTTTAGATCCTTTTTGAATTGTGCAGGGGAGGGGGACAAGCGGAGATCAATAGGTAGAGAGTTCCAGAGACCGGGGGCAGAGATGGAAAAAGCCCTCTTCGTCGTGGTCACTAGTCTGGTCTCCGGAACTCTCAATAACTGCTGTCCAGAAGATCTAAGTGTGCGGGGCGGATTATATGGGAAGAGACGGTCCTTCAAGTACCCTGGGCCCAAGCCATATAGGGCTTTATAGGTAATAACCAGCACTTTGTACTGAGCCCGGAAGCGAATCGGCAGCCAATGTAGATCTTTTAATATTGGTGTTATATGGGCGGCCCTGGGAGCGCCAGTGACCACCCGCGCTGCCATATTTTGTACCAGTTGTAGCTTCCGAGTATGATACAAAGGCTGCCCCATGTAGAGTGCATTGCAGAAGTCCAACCGAGAGGTTACTAGAGCATGTACTACGGTTTCAAGGTCCCCCCGGTCCAGGTAGGGACGCAGCTGGCGAATCAGCCGAAGCTGATAACAGGTGCTCCTGACCGTCGCATCCACCTGAGAAGTCAGATGGAGCGACGAATCAAGGAGCACCCGCAGACTGCGTACTGTGTCCTTCACGGGGAGCGTGACCCCGTTCAGGACGGGTGGAACCACCTCCATCCCTGGACCGGGAGAGCCTATCACCAGTACTTCCGTTTTCTCTGGATTCAGGCTGAGTCTGTTTTCCCTCATCCAGTCCATTACCGATTCCAGACAGGAGATCAATAGGTAATATGCAATAATTGCATAATAGTGATGGGAGCAACCCGCTAATGCCCCCATCACTTTTGCCCATGTGAAAATTTTCTTATGGCAATTTGAGACAGGACTCACTAGCAAAAAGGATTATGCTTGGTTAATATTGGGAGGCAGTAAGGAAAAAAGGAAAATTGCATTGGAAGTGGATAGACTCAATCAAGGAAGCCATGGTTCTGAGTTTGCAAATCTGAGCAAGGCTGCTGATAACAGGGTGACTTGGAGGTTTCTCATTCATAGGGTAGCCATATGTGGAAGACAACATGATGGCAATTAGCAACAAATTACTCTGTATAGCATTGTAGCTGGGTCCCAGTATAAATAGACATAACAGCAACAATGCTCATCCCCCTTCTATAGGTTAAATGCTTTTGATATCGTTTTCTATTGTTATAGGGAAAACTACAAAGCCTGTTTGACTGGAGGTAACAGTGAGCTGAAAAAATATGGCAAAACCTTTTTGTAAACCACTTTCAAGTTTCTTTAAAACAATTTGTGTTTCTGCAACCTAAGTCTTATTTGACCAGTAACATAGACGGAAGCAAGATTTTGTGATTTACCCAGTGCTAGCTGCTGGCTTCCACAGAGTAATGGTAGCATTAGTTTGTATTTCAGTCTGAAATTTAAAATTGAAATTGAAATTTAATTGAAATTTAAGAGAGATGTCTAAGGTCCTGAGAAAAGGTTTAAACATAAGATTCACAACTTTTAATAGATTCTTTAAAATTTGGACTGAAACACTAAATGGATTTATTGTCTCATTGAAAGAAAAAAACCATAAATTGACACTGGATTTACCTAATTATCCCTTCATGCGCTAGATCCTACTTCAGGCTTCTTATTCCTCCTTAAAAGAAGAGTTCTGTGGAATCCAAAAGCCAGTCATTCACTTAATGAAGTAGACATTCAGCCTAATAAAAACCTATTATCTGGACCACTTTAAGATATCACTGTCTGTTGCTAGGATTAATCAAGTCTCTTATAAATGCATTAAAATTCAGTCTGTGGGGAAATATCAATAGGATCATAGCTCAGTGGGAAAGCATATTCTTTGCAGCAGCAGCAACAACAAATCCCAGATCCCATTTCTGGTAATAATAATAATAATAATAATAATAGTTTATTTATAGCCCGCTCCTCTGTACATACACTCGGATGTAACCTCCAGAATGAAAGGATTCAGGAACAGAAAACACCACTCAAGAAATGTTTGCAAAACCACCATAAAAATAACTTTGAACTTCCCTTGAATTGCATGTCTGAATGTTAATTCATACTGGGGGGAAAAAGAGGGAATTCTACTTCAACGTGGAAGCATTTTGTAGCCAGTAAGGTCCTGGGTTTAGGTGGCAGGCTAGGAAAGACCTTAGAGACTGTCCAGTGTGAGTGGGCAGCACTGGACTAGATACACCAGTGGTTTGCCTTAGGATCAAGCAGATTTCATTTGCCTTCTAAGGCTAAGCCATGGATCAATCTCTTGTATATTCTAGCTGTGCTAGTTGTAGGTTACTTGCTAGGAACTTAGAGGACCTGCCACCATCTAAAGAAGATGGTGTATTGTGTTAGATGGACTCATAGGGATATCCCAATGGAAAATCAAGAGAAGACGCAAAACTTTGGAAAAATTACTTCCAGGAATTACAACTGCCAGAATCCTCCAGCCAACATGAACATTGTAATCTAAAAAAGTAAATTTTCCCAACTCTGTTCCAACATGTAGACAGACAATGTTTTTTTAAACTGACATGTGCCATATCCAAATTATCAGCATGCAAAAATTCACTTCTCCTCCTGCACCGGCAACTTCCATCAAATATTTCACCAGTTCCAGTTCCAGTTCCAGATCTCACCTTCTCCTGTCCAACCAACATCTCTCTCTCTCCCCCAGCCAGAATACTCTCTACTTGCAGTCTGTCCAGTGTTCTCCTAGCTTGGCACCAGCATACCCTCTCTCGCTGTCTTCCCTTGTCAGTTTGCCTTGGTCCCATACTTCAGACCTTATTAACCTAATACCCTCCAGATGTGTCAGACAGAACCTCCCATTATCTGGGGCACCAGGTTGGGGGAAAGGTGCTGTATTGTGTCAATGGTCCATGGGTCTGTGGTAGCCGGTGAGGTTTGGTTCCAGGACCCCTCATGGATACCAAAATGTTTAGATGCTCAAGTCCCATTAAATGCAATGGCATATTAAAATGATAGCCCTTATATAAAATAGCAAAACCAAGGTTTGCTTTTCAAAATTTGTATTTTTTTAATATGTTCAAACCATGGATAGTTAAATCCATAGGTAAATAATCCGTGGATATGGAGGACCAACTATACTGTGCAGAAGCAAACTGACGAATTAACCGGCAAGTATATATGCAAGCCACCCCAGCCCTCTGAAAAGTGTATCAGTATGACATTTGTTCATAAATGCATGCCTGTCTAATTAATAATATAATATTTATTTATTTATACCCCATCCTTCAGGCCTAAAGGCTATCAGAACGGCTTACAATTATTATTTTTAATTAGACTGTTCACTGCCCTCAGGCTTATAATCTAAAAAGGCACGACACAAAAGGAGAAGGGAATGGTGCTGGAGAAGGGGATCAGGCCCAGCAGTTCTTCTCTCCCTCTGAGGCCTGGACCAAAGCAGATGGTCTGGAGGGAGGGCTCTGCTTCTTAATCTAGGACAGGCCCAATGGTGTTGGCCTGCCTTTTCACTCCATCCTGGGCTAGCTGGTGTTGTCATGGAGGGAGGGCTCTTCAACTTGAGGCCAGGCCTGATGGTGCTGCTAGGCCTGTCCTTTCACTCCCTCCTAAAAAGAACAATATAGTCCAACATGTATGAAGATTGATACTCTTACCCACTGACGCTCAGTTTCTGATCTCACCCTTCAGAAGGAGCTCAGAATTTAAAGCAAAGTCATAATATCAGATGTTTATGTCTCAAACCAATGAGAATATACTGTACAAATTCAGTCAAGGTTGTAAAATAGTATGTGTGAATTGGTCATTTTGTTATGGTGGAAATTGATAAAGCCATTGATAACCAACTGATAACCAATAATCTCTGCCATTAATGATCAATAATGAACAGTTCAGCCATAGTAAGAAATAGAGCTAAAGGAAAAACTTGTCCTTTTGAATTCGGCTTGTAGCCCCACCTTAGAAGGGAGGAGGGAAGAACTAAAGCGTGAAATCCTCTTCACTGAGAAGCCAGTGAGCCTCATTCAAGGCCACAGCAAAGCTGATAAGGTTTCCTTTCTGTAAGGCATTCATTGATGTTACAAATTAGGCTAGCTTGAGAGCCAACCCAGAGACAATACATATATATATGGATGAATGTTAAACTACGCATGCTCAATGAATATTTTGTGGGTTAATAAAAACTGTTTACGCCATTTTTAGAGGCATTCGATCATGGGAAGCCCGTGATTGAACCTCTGCATGCAGATAAGACTGTTTGGAATTAATAAATCTGATTGGAAATTTTCACAAATGCCTGATTTGCATAATTGGCTGTGAATGGGTTAATTGACCCTTTGTTTACCTTAACAATTTGAGGAGGTAAGGTGAATTTATTTACTTGCCACCTGGACTGTCTTTCTGAAGCATTCTTGAAATGCCTGATAGTCTAATAATAATAATAATAATAATAATAATAATAATAATTTATTTATTACCCGCCCCTCTCAGTGAGCAATCGGGGTGGGGTACAACATGTTAAAAACATATACAGTTAAAATCCTCCAAACATACCCACCTCCCTCCCCTTAAAACAGTATTAAACTAATCATAATTAAAAGAATCAAGATTTAAAATAGTCTTGCTTAGATAGCTCCTCCTTCTCTGTTTATTCTCACATCACACCTCTGTGAGGTAGTGAGAACTTGTAGTACCTTTGAAACTAACTGAAAGAAAGAAATTGGCAGCATGAGTTTTCGTAGACTTCAGTCTACTTCCTCAGGTGCATTTGGTGGAGTGGAACCCAGGTACAGACAAACAGACAGAGACATATGCCAATGGCATATATATATATGTCTGTACCTGGTTGGTTTCCACTCCACCAAATACATCTGAGGAAGTAGACTGAAGTGTATGAATGCTCATGCTGCCAATTTCTTTCTTTCAGTTAGTCTCAAAGGTGCTGCTACAAGATCTCTCTACATACTGATTCTACAGACTAACACAGCTATATCTTTGAATTCTACCTCTGTGAGGTAAGTTAGGCTGAGTGTTAAGAACTGGCCCAATGTCTCTGAATGCATTTGTGACTGAGTGGAGAATAAGAACCCAGCCCTCTCCTGTCCAGTACCCAAACTGACTGGCAGAGGAACCGTGTTTTTTGTTTTTGTTTGTTTGTTTTTCTCAGTACAACACAAATCATGCACGGGATGGGCTCTCTGGCTGTATTCCAGAAATCCACATTCTTACATTTGCAGCATACTTGTGGAACAAAAAAGATGGTATATAACTTTACTAAAGTGTCCCTTACACTCTTCCTCCCTTCCTGCTCAGTATCATGGAATTTAGATTGTAAAATTATATAGAGTGGGAAGGGGGCCCAAAGTTCATCTAGTCCAGTAGTTCCCAAACCGTGGTCCTCCAGACGTTTTGCACTTCAGTTCTCAGAAGCCCAACAGCTTGGTTGACAGTCAAGAAATCAGAGCTGAAGTCCAAAACATCTGGAGAACCAAAGTTTGGAAACTTCTGAAGTTCAACCAATTGCCAATAAAGGAAGCAAGTTATTTCTGAATTACCCTTTTACAAGCCCTTATTTTAAGTGGCAAATGTCCTCAATACATGTGCAGAAAAGTAGTATAGAAGTGTAGTTAGTAAATGCCTATGTACATTACATCCATTTTATAGTCTCAAGCAGCCTCCTGCCCGTTGCAAAGAAAACCAAGTTTAGTGCCTAGTTTGTCTGGAGCAGGGATGGTAACCATATTGCTCTTTTTGGACTGAAGTTCCAAGTATCCCTAGCCAACACAGCTAATGGTGAGGAATGCTGGATGCCGATGGCATTTGGAGGGCCATGTATTTTTTTGGTCTGAAGAGTGCTGAGCAACATGTAAGTTCAAGCAAAAACAGTCAGAGTGAAACAAGGTGAATGATATCCTTAATCCCATTTTTAGAGAAGCACATCTATGCAATTAAATGAAAGAAGCAAGGGAAATGCCCATTTTAAAGGGAGACCTACAGCACAAGAACATGGGTTGCTTTTGCTTTGCATGTAGCTATGTTGGGCTTCTACTGAAAATTAATTTGGGGGATTGTATCTAAAGGCACCTCCTGATCTTGGAAGCTAAGCAGGGTCAGCTCTGGTTAATAGTTGGATGGGAGGCCGTCAAAGAATATCATGCTTTAGGCTATATTTCAGAGGAAGAAAGTAGCAAAACCACATCTGATGATTTCTTGCCTAGGAAAACCCCATGAGATTCATGGGATCACCATAAATTGAAAGGCAACTTGAAGGTATATACATACAGTTTTGCAAATGTAAAAGGCATTGCCCACAAACAAGGAATACAGTGAACCGTAGCTCCATGAAAAGCCTACAGAGGTTTGTTTCAAAATCTCTTGCACATTTTAAGATTTACGTGCAAAAGTTACATTTTATGGACTACAACTCCCAGAATTCCATAACCAGAATGGCCATTTTTGTTGTCCAAAAAAAAAGTAAATTTTCTGACGACTGATAAAATGGATTAGATTAATTTAAGCCCAATTTAAATTAAAGGAACACATTAGTCATGATTTAAGCTCCATTTACTCCAATGAAAAATAAATTCAGCAATTTATAAAGCAATCTTAACTGCAACCATCATGTGTGTGGCTGGAAGATATTAGTTTTCTATAGAAGTACCATGGTTTAAAGCTGTCTTTGGGTCACATAGATCTGAATGGGTTCACTGCAGAGATTGGAGGGCAGCATGCTGCCATTTTAAGATCCATATGGCATCATAAGTGCCATGTTGATTGACTAGATGTCAGAGCTTGCCCCTGCCAGATGCCCTTAAAATGAGAAAAACACAGGAGAACATCTTAGAAAAGACTAATCTATCCCCCCAAGTGTTTGGGGGGGGGGGTCTGAAGACGTGTCAGAAAGCATTTTGGAGGCCCTGAGAGCTATATGTATTCCCTCCCCAAAGGACCACATGAAGTTCACAAGCCACAAAATTCCTATTCCTACCCTAGGTCCAAAATTGCTGAATTCTGCCACCGAGACCCCAGGTCTATGGTGGTAGATCTAGCAAGCCTGTTTGCTCCCCAAAAGACCTGTTTGCTCTGTGTTCAGCTGCTCTTCTCACTAATTCCCACCAAGCAGAAAAGACAAGTGGTAGGAAACAGAGATAGCCATTCTACTTCTACAGACAGCAGAAGCTGGTCATCAGTGTGTTCATTCCAGAGCTATCCAAGATATCACTGGAGAACTACGACTTCCAGAAACCTGGAGCTGGAGGATTCAGGGAATGGATGCCCACTTCCCCAAATAATATTGGCAAGCTCAGATTCACTTCATTATGGTTCAGCCACACATCCCCTCTCTAAACACTGTTGCAGTTATGCTGAAAAGTGACTTTCCACTTTTGGTGGATTCTTCCACTTTCGCCAAGTGCCCCTCTTGCACAAACACAAAGTATAAAAGAATCAAACCTCCTAATGAGCTATGCAAATCACACAGCCTTCCAGTGTTGATATCTGGTTGTTTATTTATTCTGACTAGGAGGGAAAACTAGATCTAGATGTACTAGTACTCAACAACTCCTTTATTTCTTCTTACAGTTCACCTTCCCACGCAAAATGGGGGAATCCGAGGCTCTCTCACCTTTCAATGAAGAGTACCACAACCTGACAGAGCTCTTCCAGCTGCTCAACCATTCCTTCACCTACTGTAATATGGGGCTAGATGAGAACATAAAGCGGGTCTTCCTCTTTGTCCTCTACCTTATCATCTTTGTGGTGGGGCTGGTGGAGAACCTCTTGGTGATCTGGGTGAATTGGCAGACCAGAAGCCACAAAAATTTGGTCAACTTATACATCTTCAACATGGCCATTGCGGACTTAGGGGTGATCCTTTCCTTACCAGTCTGGATGCTGGAAGTCATGCTTGATTACACCTGGCTTTGGGGAGACTTTCTCTGCCGCTTCACCCATTACTTCTACTTTGCCAACATGTACAGCAGCATCTACTTTCTTACCTGTCTCAGTGTCGACCGCTATGTATCACTGACAACATCTTCCCACTTTTGGCACAAGCATCAGCATCTTGTCCGACGCATTGCCTGTTGTTGCATATGGGCTTTTGCTGCCATTGTTCCTTTACCAGAGGTAGCGCACATGGAGTTAACCGACACCACTGAGCCATTCTGTTTCTTCATGGCACCCCTTGAGACATACAGTGCCTGGGCCCTGGCTCTCACCCTTCTTACTCTCTTCATTGGGTTCCTCATCCCCTTCTCTGTCATGGCTGTCTTCAACATATTGACTGCCAGGCATATCAGAAGCTCCAATAAGCCAGAGGGCAAGAAACACTGCCTCCTAATCTATGCCTACATCATTGTCTTCCTGGTCAGTTGGCTGCCATTCCAGCTGGTTCTACTTTTGCTCACACTTGAAGACACCAACATTTTCCTCCACTGCCACTTGCTTGACTTCCTCTATTTCTTCTATGACATCGTAGACTGCTTCACCCTTGTCCACTGTGTGGTCAATCCCATCTTATACAACTTCCTGAGCAAGAACTTCCGAGGAAAACTCATCTCGGCTGTGGTCAGGTACATCCCCAAAGATCAGATGGATCAAAGAGGTAGAGAGGGCTCCTCCAGCACCCAGCATTCTATTGTCATCACAAAAGACATCTCACCAAATTAACGCTTACTTTGTTCTATGACCAGAGTTGGCCATATGTAAGACCCAGCAAATTCAGAGATTTCTCCCACTGGCAGAGGCAGAGGGCCTCACTAAGATGTTCTAATTGTTGGCAGCATTTACTTCAAGAAATCTAGGGACCTAAAACCATGCAGTCTGAAATATGGGAAGACATGGTCTGCTGTTCTGACAGATCAGCTGAATTTAACAAACTTAGTGTTATGTTTTCATTAACCTTCCTCCATTTCATCGTCCCTCCACCCCCACAAATATGGCAATTAATATTTCTGCTGCCCTGAAATTACAGTGGTGACAATGCATATTTCTGTCACTCTTCTCTCTTGTCTGTGCATTTTTGAATGAAAATTTCATTCTAAAAATAATGCCCTGTCAAAATGGACACCTCTGAATCTTTGGTGAGATTCAGCTGGTATTTTGTGTGTGTGTATGTGTGAGTGGCTAGGGAATACAGAATGACTATTATCTAAAAATATTCAGACAATAATTTTTTAAAAAACTGTTTCCTGAGCATCAGTAAACACTGACAAGAATGTGAAGTCGAAGGCTTTCACAGTCAGCATCCATAGTTTTCTGTGGGTTTTTCAGGCTATGTGGCCGCATTCTGGAAGAATTTATTCAGGATGTTTCGCCTGCATCTGTGGCTGGCATCTTCAGATCTCTTCCAGAATGCAGCCACATAGCCCAAAAACCCCACAGAAAACTACTGACAAGAATCCTGGACAGGTAAAACTCTGCAGTTCAGTATACATCCTGTTTGAAAAACTCACATAGGGTTGATTGTTTGCTTCCCCACAGAAAAGGCCCTTTTATGCAAATAAATAAAGACAGACGGCCCCTCTGTGCTGGCTTGGGGTGGCGTCAGAGAGCGGCATTTAGACACTGCATGCTCTGATGCCACCCCCATGCCAGCATCACACTGCTTGCCTGACCACACAGCAGGTAGCTTTACAGTGTTCTGGCAGCACAACTTTCTTGTACCGCATACCACAGGCACCGCTGCCACAGTGAAAAAGCCAGTGTTTTGTCAGCTCAAAAAGGAGCGGCATTTTACCACTTCTTTTTGTGCCGGCAAAAAGACAGGTTGGGGATGTGGCATAAGGTTGCTGCGGCCCCAATCCAGCATTCAAAGGGGCAGCTTCAAATTGCCCCTTTAGGGCTGTCTGTTTCAGCCTATAGTTTCCTGCACGGAAGTCATGATCTTCTAGGCATAAATCATGTCTGCTGCAGAGAAAATTCTGTATTCTGCACACAGAGAGAGAGAGACAGAGAGAGAGACCCTGGTTTTATATTTCTGATTTAAGAGTAAAATCCTGTATTTTTCAAGTTTCCACTTTCTTGTGGTGGAAAGAAAAATGAAAAATTATTCTTTTTTTCCCAACAAGAACAAAATTAAGAAAATGTAAATATCTACCGGGGAATCAAGGATACAAACGGCTCAGTTCCAGCAGTTTGTATGCAAGCCTATTATGTGAAACCAATAAAATGTGATAGACTAGACTGTGAATTTGGAGCAGTGTTGAGAAAGAACACGGCTAAGCAGCTGTGCTCTCAGGCAATGCTGGGGCTCTGAATGCCCTATGAGGGGACCCATGAGTCCTTGGAAGCTTTGTATTGTTTGTAGAAGTCCTAGACTGTCTCCCAGGCTTTACCTTTTTTATCTGCTACTGTGAAAAATGTTACATCTCTCCCTCCTGGATTCCTTTCTCCCTGAAAGTCTTTATTCATCAGAGGAACATCTACAGCAAAGTTTGCTTGTGCTACCCAGAATTTCAATAAAAATGAAAGGCCTATTACTAAATCTTAATTACCCAACAGAGCATACAAGAAACATGGTCTCTGTTCAGATTATTCACACCAGACAGACAAAACCAGGGAGAGGAGGAGGGAACACACAGTTGACTATGGGTGGAATGATCAGTGTGGAGAAACAGCATAATTTTTAAGTGAACAAATAAAATAAGCTGTTTTGAGAGAATAGCTAAATTGGATTTTTGCAGAGAACCTAATAAAATTCTTCCTGTTTTGACCAAACACATTCACCAAAATTAGCACTTCAGTCTGATTGTAATATTGTATCAAAAGCTGAGTTATTTTCTCAAAATGGTACATGTACATAACCAACTAGCCCTGGATTTTGAGCCAGCATATGTAGATTTTTTTTACTTGATCTTATGAATGCCACATGTTCAGTCATGTGAATAGGCCTTGATGTTTTCATTGCAGGAACATCTACCCCCCCCCCCCAAAAAAAAAACATTATTTGGCCCATGTGCTTTGCAGCACTCTGAAAGCTGACCAGTCAAAGCATTTTTCTCGAGGTCAAGATGGACCATGGGTAGAAGTGCTGAGCAAAATGTTCTTAGCACATCCTATCCAACCTTCAGCCTGATAGAACACAGATTGAGGCCAAATTTAATCTCAGAACAACAGGAACAGAAGGTTAAGGTGGAGATTACTAGAAATGAAGTTAGTAATCACTTTTTTAAAAGAGGGAAACAGGGCATTTATCCAGGGCTCAAGGACATATATATGAATGTCTGGATTAAAAAAAATAATAAAATACTTGGAGATCAGGTTAAAAAGCTCAGGACAAAGACAACAGGATATTCCAGAAATGCTTACTTAATTTCTGCAACCATATTTCATCTATGAACATTTACCTGATGAACAATAGATCATCAAATCACCAACCAGATACCAAGACAGAACAAATCAAGCCAAAACTATATTTGAGCAGAACCAATCCCAGATATATTTGTTCCTATGACATAAAACGCAAACATACAGTTTAAAAATTTATATAAATGAAGTGTACGCCCAGATACTCTTGCTTGGTATCCTAATCAGCTGTTAGTTGGGGCTTTCACAATGTTTCCTCCAAGTTGTGTTATGCATAGAAAAGTATTACTTGCAGAAGCAATGAGAGACTGCATGTGCTAAATCCCAGAGCAAATTTGGACAACCTTCTAGCAATCCCACAAGTCCTCTTGTATATCCAGAGAACTTCAGACCCAGCTCTGCAGGAGTGCAGTGTTTTTTCAGTGTATGGCAGGAAGCCTGTTTCTTTCTTTCATTACCATATACAGTTGGCCCTCCATATTTGCAGATTTAACTTTTTCAGATTTGATTATTCATGGATTTAATTAATATGTTCTTTATAGGACTCTCTAGGTCCTCCAGCATGACTTTGCTGTACATTGATCATAGAGTAATGCTGGAGGATCTAGAGATTCCTAGAAAAAACTCCAGCATGATTCTATGGTCATCTTTCGGTGGATGCTGACCACATAGCACTTGAGGACCTAGAAATTCCTAGAGCTGTTCTCTTGGGTAAAAAAAATAGTTTTTTTATTATTATTTCTGTTTTTTTCCACTGCCACAGAGAATGTGGAAGGCCCACTGTACTGGTCAGCAAGAAAAAGTGAGCTGGCTAGTTTCTACCACAAACAAAAACCAAGAACAACTGAACTCTTCAAGTTTTTCATTTTTATTATTCTAAATAAAAAACACAACTTTTGTGTCAAATGATGGGAGTATAAAAGAATCTGATGTACAACAATTTTAGACATCTACCTTTTGTTTCCTTTGGGGAAAGAGAAAGGTTTTACAAAATATACAAACTGTACAGCAAATAGATAGTAAACACTTAAATAACCAGGAGGTCAGTACCTACCATTAACCTAACCAAGAGGTTAGACAGCAATCATAATGATCTGTTCTGTTTTTCTGTTTCGTTTTAAGATATATGGATCTTTGGAGAAAAACAAGGGGGAGGGCATTGTTTTAGTTTACAAAGAGTTTATAAAGCATTAATCTCCAGAACATTTTTTTAAAAAATCAAACTGCTCTGCATTGGACTGGAATACCTGTTCCATGCCTAATCCCTCCCCTGTGGTGATGGTAATGACAGGGAGAGATTTTTCAAATGGTAGCATGTCAAACAGAGTGAAGCCATTTAATTACAATACTTTGTCTTTCTCTAAGCCTAAGGGTTCCAAAGCACTTTACAGACATTTACTACACCTCACACCTTTTCCCCTGTGAGGTAGTCTTTTAAATTCATTCTCATTCTTAGAGATGAGGGATGAGCTGGTGTGTTTGAGGGCATGTCCCAGTGCCTTAACTGCAAAGTTTAAAGATTCAAAACTTTATTGTTACACGACGCTTTCAAAACAGAACTTTCTGAAGCTGGGCATATTCACCTTGTGAAGTGGGACAGGTTTGGCACTGAAAAATGAGAGAAAAGTAGCTCTAGAACTCTGCTATGACTTTGAAACAGAAGTTTTTACTAAATAAGATGAAGTATACTGTAGGTTTTTTTCCTTCACTCCCACCAGAGCCTGCATCCTACTCAAGAGAAACATGGTTCGGCATAGCACATGGCACAAAGTGGGAGATACATTAATGATTATTTGTCTGAAAATCTGTACCAAGAAACTCCGAATCTGATGGGACTGTCACACTACACTGTTAAAGCACTATGATTCCATTTTAACTGTCATGGCAATGTTTTGTGGAATTCTGGGTGAGGACCAAGACCTCTCTGATTGAGAACTCTTCTTAACATGCCTTCCTAAAGTGCCAATGAGTGGCAAGCACCAGCATGGTGTAGTGATTTGAGCACTGGACTACAGCCTTGGAGACCAGGGTTCAATTCTATGCTCAGCTGTGTAAATCCACTGGGTGACCTTGAATGGGTCACACACTCTCAGCCTCAGTAAACCCCATGATAGATTCGTCTTGGGGTTGCCATAAGTCGAAACAACAAAAACAAAGTGCCCATCCTAGGATTCCGTAAGATGTTTCCATGGCAGCTAAAGTAGAATAAAACATGCTTTAACAATGTAGTGTCCAAGACAGGACCGACCCTAGTGAGCTTTGAAATGTGTGTGCTCTCTTCAGGCAGAGAAGGGGAACATAAGAACATCTCCTCCAATGTATAGGGAATTTGAAGCTTTCTCAGTGGCCAGGCTTTCCATACCCCTAAGAGACTCAGCCTTCTGCTTTTGGCCAGCAAGAAAGCTTGCTGGACTTTAGGCTCTTGCTTCCTACTCAAGCTCTCCCAGGTCTATGTTCAGGTAGCCCTGGCCATTAATTTTATAAAAGTATCAAAACTTAGTAGTGGTTAAATCCTGAGACAGCTCTTTAATGCTTACCTACAACTTTACCAAATGCACCTGGAAAGAGCTCTGTCTGCCATAGTTTAGCCATCCCTTAGTTTATCTTTTTTGGTGTTTGCCAACCTGAGGCCACAAGAAGGAAAGAAATAAAGCAATGAGCCTGAATACCTGCTGCATATTAGAACTATCTTACTATTCTTGGATATGAAACTGAGACATAAATAAGTGCTCCCCGCCCTCCCGCTCCTTGACACACATTAAAATAGATAATCTTCACAACACCCTTAGAGGTAGGTACTGTAAGCAGAGAGGCAAAACAACCTTGCCCAAGATAACCCTACTGGAACCAGAATTAGAGATGATTCAGGGCCCCCCATATTATTTTCATTCTCCTCATTCATAGTTCAAAACTAGAGTAGGGTTTCATGGATGTCTCCTTTCCTTTAACACCAGTGTTTTTATTTATGGAAGCCCGAGAGCCTAGTACACAGCAGTCACTTTTAAGACTCCAGAGCTTCCTCTTTATGAGGTAGATTGCAATAAACCAAGGGACAGATCTCAAGTCAGCTGCTACATATATCAACATTCACCTCATACATCCATCCCTCCAACATAGATTACACACAGAACTGCACTTGGGGAAAAATAATTTTTTGCAGCATGAAGCACAATCCACAAAACAAAGCCACAAGTGTAATCTAGTACCTGTAGCCTATGATCTCTTCTCTTGAATCCAAAATATGCAGAGGGGAGGGAAAGAGGCCATGTCCAGTATCAAGTCAATGGGCTGTATTTATTGTTAGTTAAACATATGTTGAATTTTCAATCCTCTGGGGGCAAAATCTCTGGATGACAAAAGTCTACACTTTATGTTAGCATATCTTCATGTTAGCACAAATGCACTATCAAGAGCATGCTCCTGCCTTTCTGAGATGAACTGATGTCAATGCAGAACACAGCTTTGTTCTTCATTGTAAAAAAAAAAAAAAAAAAAACGGTTGGAGATGTGTGTTTTGGTTTGTGAGGGTGGAAAGTGTGCAGCCATCATAGAACTTAAAAAAAATGAAACAAAAAAGCAGCATTTTGCACATCAAAGAAAAGAGAAGGGGTAACTTTACTGGTGCTTTCCACTTCTTTTCCACTACAGGACTAAAAGAGCATTTCAGCAGGGTACTGCTTGACCTCTGAAGACTTTAAAGAACATTATAATGAGCTTACTTAATGTTTCTGCAACATGAGTAGGGGGAGCTGCTGAGCACTTGTGAGGCCATAGGCACTGTACAGAGGTGAAGAGAAACACGATTATTGAAGAGTGAGACACAGCGGGTTCTCCATCCTCTCATCCTTCAATATTCACAGCAGATATATATCCCACCAAGACAAATGATGGATAAGACCACAGGTGGACAATTATTGGGGATAAGCAGGCTGTATTGGTTCCCCCAGGGACATCTTAGAAAGCTGCAGCCCTGGGGAAAAAATTGTATTTTTGCTCCCAAATGCCCTTCAACACCCTCTCAGGGGAATAGAGGCAATTTTGTCACATTTCCAGCCCTCTTCAACCATTTTAGGCCCAAGTCTTTCTCAATAGGCAAAGACATTGTTTTCCAGATCACTTGTGTTGAAAAACATTCTGAAAAATGGGGGAATTGTCTTCTACACACACCACCTGACAGTCATTTGGGGGACAATTCTATTTTAAAAACTGATGGCCTTGGGAGCCAGAAAAATGACACTGGGGCCACACGTGATCTCTAGTGTGCTGCACTTTCCCCACTCCTGGATTACGCATTAGCTTTGCCCCTTTCCCTTTGCTTCAAGTGGTCTGGCCATTTTTTCCCCTCAAATTAAGTACCACATTCATGTTTTCCTCGTGGGTACAGCTATCCTTCATCTTAAAAAATGGAAAGCAAATTGCTTCAAGAACTGGCATGCCATGCATCTTGGTAGTACAATGAGCATTAGCCAATTAATGCCATCCATGGCTGGCTTTTACTGCAAGCTTATAGAAGTGGGCATTTGGGGGTGTTCTGTTTTTCACAGCTCTGTCCGAGAAAGCCAAGGGTACCAACGTACCACATGTGTTCAAGGGACTTTCAAACTGGCTCCACTTCTCTACAGAAGTCAGATCTGTCTTCAGCCCAATAAGCACCTCTGACATAATCACATTGGATGTGTTTGCATGGAGGGAGAGAGGGAGGGCTTGCCTTTTCCATGCAACAAAATGCTGTGATCTGTGTGGTAGAGTGTAGGATATCCCTGCAATAAAAGTGCTACTTTGAGAAGACATTTGGTCACTGCAAACTAATATATAAGAAAAATGTATTTAGTCTGCCACTTTAAATTACAGTTTCTGGAAAGGCCCTAGCTCTTTTCTTCCTTTTTCTAGAGATATTTCCTTAAGGCAATAATATATTTTCAAGCACAACTATGCACTCCTCTCCATGTCTGCTCACAGGTAAGCCCCAGTAAGTTCAAAGGGAACTGTACCAAATAAGTGTGCACAGATTGTAGCCCCCAAGGAGGATTCCAAGCCCTGCCCACATAACTATATTAGTCAGACACTTTCAGAAGTGAAAATCATTGGATGCTAGCCTCATTTTTCAGGACAGCTTTCCACAAAGAGGCTATGGGAGAATAAGCCAATAATTCTTTCTTAGGGCACTGTTGCTTTCCTTGTGCCAGCCAAAACTTTATCCAAAAAGTTAATATTCGGAAAAACTCTCCTCTCCTCTACCATACACCTGTGCACTCTCTTTTATTTTCTGTCATTCATAAAGCAAACTCCTGATTTTATGATAAAGGCCAAAAGGCTAAATATGACTGGGGGCAAGACAGGACTAACAGTTCGCCACACACACATAAACCTAGCCTTCCCTTGTGCTTTTAATGTCATTTTTATCTACAGCAGTGATTCTCAGGTCTTGGGCCTTCAGATGTCTGGAGTTTCAGTTTCCAGAGTTCGTGATCACTGAATATGCTGGCTTTGATTTCTGGGAGTTGAAGTCCGAAACATCTGGAAGAGCAACAACGGAGAAGCACTGATCAAGGGAGATCATAACATTAGAATTTTCACAGCATGGAGATAAGAGCAATCATCACTTATGACTATGCATCACACAGCTGTCAGGCACAGAATCAAGTGCTAGGGGTTTTTGGGGGGAAAAGGGGGTTAAGCTGGCAAACCTTTAAAAAATACAAATTTCTCTGACAAGAAGGCAGCCTAAAAATCCTAAGCACACTTTCCAGGAAGGAAGCAATAAGCAAACATGCTTAGGATTGCACAACTTGCATCTTCCTGACAACCAGACAGAAACAATTACTTTTGCATGCCTCTTTCTCCCCTGCTATCCCTACTGATGTGGAGCATCAATATATCTTAGCAGCATAAATCTTTTAGTGATCTCAGCTCAGAGATGACTATGGCAGTGGAGGGACAAGTAATGAGGGAAACCTATCCAGTGGAGAGGAACAAACAGTCTGTTTCCTAGATTTGAAACGGCTGCGAGCATTGGACTCAGCAGGAGGTAAACACAACAGGTTTCTTGAGAACAATAACACATCTAACGTGCTGTTGTTTTCACAGGACAGTGATTTAAGAAACCCTCTAACAAGGCAAAGTAAATAAAGTACAATGCTGATGATGCTTGACCATTGAAAGTAATGTTATTTTTATAAAAACTAAAGCACCACAAGTAGTGCTTACTTTCCCAATACTGCTGTTATCAGCTGTCTGCGTTTTTCTCTGCATCTTTGGAATGGATGATGTACATGAAAGTTTGTTCAATGGTGAAGTCTGGGGGAAGGCTGCCTTTGTGCACACCTATATGCTTGCTCATGAGGTTAAGAGTAGAGCTGTAGTGACCACAAACTGTGCATCGGTACATGAGAGCCCCAGAATGTGTCTTCAAGTGGCACTTGATAGTGGAACGCCCACGGAAGAACTTGTGGCATACTTTACACTGATAGGGCTTCTCTCCAGTGTGGATGCGCCGGTGGTAGTTGAATTCGCTGGTATGAGCAAACCTCTTCCCACACACCTTGCAGCTGTACTTACTGTTCCCAGGTTGATTCTGGAGAGCCATGTCCTCACTTAAGAACTCCTCTGTCAGCTTTCTCTTTTGCAGAGACTGCTGGTGCATTCGGTCACCAAAGCTAGGTCGGACAAGGTCCAAGCTGGAACTACACTTGTGCTGGCTCACATGGTAGCGGTAAGCAGCTTCCAGCTTGAATGCTTGACCACAATAATGACACCGAAAGAGGGCTTCCTCCATGCTTTGGTGGACTGCCATGTGCTTCTCCAGAAGGTGCCTGTCCACAAAACTGTTGGCGCAAATAGAGCAAGAAAAAACAGAGATTCCCAAATGGGAAAGCGTATGCCACATGAGGCTACAGAGATTGAGGTGTCGTTGGTCACACACACCACACATTTGGCCTTTCAAATTCACATGGTCCAAGATGTGACTCCGAACCACATGAAAATCTTTGGCCAGCAATTTCCCACAGACGGCACATGCCAAATCCCCAGTGAATACATTGACCTTCCCTGTAAGTGGGTCACTGGGATGGATGATAATGTTGTTGTCAAACACTCCTTCACGGCGGTGGAGGTTGAGCTGCCACTGAGTGAAAAACTTAGTCTCACACATATCACAGGAGAAGAGGAATATCCCAATATGAGACAGGACATGGGTGACTCTAGAATTCCTATCTTGGAAATGGGTCTCACAGACCTTGCAGTTGCCAGTTAACAGGTCTACATGTTCCCTAGCATGTTGGCGGATTAATTGGATATTGGGTTCTAATACTTTTTTGCACACTTGACAGGGCATGGCCTTGTTATCCCGGCTGTCATTCTCAAAAGATAGCTCCTCCTCACTATCATCGCTAAGCTCAATCACCTCCTCTGGTGCACCTAACTCCTCACTGGGGTCTTCAAAATGTAATTCCTCTTCCCCTAGGTCTTCTAGTTGTAGCTCATCCATTTGTCCAAAGCCCTGATCTTTCGAGTGGTCACTATTGCTAGGGCAAGAGTTGCTGCCTGTGGAAATATCCAGAGAGGCATCAGAGGAAAAAAAGTTGCCTTTGCTGTAATCCCCATTGCTCTGGATTTTATATGGCTGGCAAGAGTTTGCAGTTGTTTGAACAGCCATGCTCAGACCAGCCTGCGTCATAATACTCATGGCACCACCGAACTGTGCTGGTGTTTCCTGTTCTTCAGTTTTGGGAATCTGCGAATGCAGTAAGTTGTGACTAGCATCATTTGCAGGATCTTCTTTGTAGCCACCTGTTGCTTCACCATGCAGGCTGCTATTTCGGTCTATTCTCAGGTGATTCCCGCTGTTTCGGATTTCAATCAGAGAATGGTTTGACTCAGCCAAAGCACCAGCTGACCGACTTTCACCTGAGACAGAGCACTGTTTATTGACGGCTGAGTTTTCCAAGTCTGGAAAGGTGGAATGGCAGGCCTTCAACAAATCATCCATACCCAGTTTTTCAGCTACCTCATAAATAACACCCACATTGATCAGATCTGTGAAGAGCTCTGAGGTATAGACAAAGCTCAGGATCTTTTCAAAATTGGCTGGAGTGATGAAATCCACCACGTACGTGCGAGCAGCATCCAGTCCTGTACTGAGGAAAAGGTTCTGGAAATAGCCTGCTGCACATGCCAGCACTGCTTTATGTGCAGGGAAGGAGCGACTACCAACAACAATGGTAACATCACACATAGTTTCTGACAACCTGCATTTATTGAGTTCCTTCAGCAGGTTACTGGGGTGGTCAGTGCTGTGCAGCTTGATCCTCATGCCCATTTTGGCAACTGCTGAAAAGCTGCTTCTCTCACTCACTTCTTGTTTATACTTGCATGTCCTTCTCCTGCATCAGAAGTGGGACTGCCAGCCTTGGAATCGCACTGGGCAGTGGGCTCTAGAGAGAAGAAAATGGAAAGTTAGTTTTCCTACAGCTTTTCAATGGAACCTAAAATACAGTGTGTACAGTACTGCATTGTAAGATGCCTTGGATATCTTTTAATGATAAGATGGGAGTAAGTACAATTGTTAGTAATAAATGCATGCATTATAAAACAAAACAAAAAATAGCTGGAGTAAATGCTTTCTGAAAAGAAGTGGTTGTGGTAGTAATAAGCAAGGAATGTACAGGTGAAGAGCACACACTATAAACCAAACAGCAGAAAGGATCATCCTTTATTTTAAACCAGGGGTGGGAATCCTGTGGCGCTCCAGATTTTATCAGACTGCAATTCCCAGAGCCACAGCCACCATAGCCACAGTGATCAGGAAACAACTGCATATAAAGAGCTGCAAAATTCCTGGCTTAAACCAGCACACCCTATACCCAGGCCATATTATATCTCTGTTATTTGTTGTTGTTGTTGTATGCCTTCGTTTACAACTTATGGCAAACTTAAGACAAACCTATCATAGGGTTTTTGGGGTTTTTTGCAAGATTCTTCAGTGGGGTTTGCCATTGCCACCCTCTACGGCTGAGAGTGTGACTTGTCCAAGGCAACCCAGACTGTTTACATAGCCAAACTGGGATTTGAACCCTGGTCTCCAGAGTCCTAGTGCAATACTCAAACCACTATACCTTCTGGAATGAGCTACCTTTGCCTTAAATGCAGATTATTTAGTTTGTCCAAATAAGTGGGATTGCCAGTTCATATCATTCATGTTTGTTATTCCTGTTATGTGTGTTAAATCATTTCTGATTTATGATGACCCTAAGGCGAACCTACCATAGGATTTTCTAGGGCTGAGAGTATCTGGCTCACCCAAGGTCACCCAGTGGGTTACCATTGCTGAGCAAGGAAGAGCACTCTAATGTCCAGAATCATAGTCCGGTACTCGAACCACTACACCACGTTGGCTCTCTATTCATATTAAGGGATTAAGGTTAGGGAGAGCACAGCATTTGCACGCTCCCTAACCCTAGCATGTGACGACGACTACATCGTCATGTAACGCCATTTAGATGGCGTGCGTAAGCATGCTGCTGCAACTGCGCAGCTTTTAAACAGAGCTGTGCAGTTGCGGTGGTGGAAAGGCGCCTAATGGCACCTTTTTCGTCTACAGTGGTCCCCCGGGTTACGAAAGTAATCCGTTCCGGATTACCTTTCGTAACCCGGAAATATTCGCAACCCGGGGGACCGCTTTGTTTGCCGGACCGCACGGCAAATTTAAAGGGGCCGCGTGGATTTTTCTTCATATCCCAGGGTTTTTTTCGTAAGCCGGGGCCGTTTTTTCGTACCCCGGGGTTTTTCGTAGCCCGGGGTACCACTGTATTGTGCTGCAACTGCGGCACTAAAAAGGAGCGGAGTTTCCCCGCTCCTTTTTTGCTGCGCAGCTTTGCTGCTGCATCTAACTGCTGCGGTGAAGTTCCGCAGCAAACAAAGGAGGTTTCAGACTGCCCCTTTTGGGCAGTCTGTAAAGCCGCCAAGTTAGCACAAATTCAAGAACTGTGGTCCAATTTTGCCCACTCTGGGGAGTGGGAAATAAAGTGGGAGCAACCAATTGTTGCCATCACAGTGGGTCGGAAACACAGTGGAAAGCTGTGCACTAACAAAGAAGACTAAACCATATCCATTCTTCATGCAAGAACATGAGGCAGTGGGGATTTTTTTCATAATAAAAAAAAAGTGACTTTCCTCATCACTGTAAAGAATGCACCACAGGATGACATCTGGGTGAAAGGAGTAAGACTGTTGACCTTGAGCAAGTCACACTCTCTCAGCCATAGGGGAAGGCAACGGTAAACCTCCTCTGAATAATAAATCTTGCCAAGAAAACCCACGCTAGGTTTGCCATAGAGTTGCCGTGAGTCGGAAACAACTTGAGGGCACTCAAGAACAGCCTAGATTCTCATCAAAGGTATTATTTTATTGGTGAAGTCAACAAATGGGGAAATCCTGTTTAAAACTGAAAGTGCTGGTTGGAAGTCTCTCAGCTGGAGCGAGATGCAGCAATGAGGGGCAACTTACCCAGAATAAGCAGTAGTATGATAAGAGAGGGGAGGAGAGGACAGACTTCCCCCTCTTCCCAAATAATAATAATACAACTGGCAATTTATCCAGATTAAAAAGTAGTTTGATGGAACGATATGGGGTGGGGAGTCTTCCCTCTCTTCCATAATAGTACAGTAATGATGATGACGATGATGTTTATTCTGGATAAATTGCCAGTTGTTGTTGTTGTTGTTGTTATTTGGGAAGAGGGGGAAGACTCTCCTCCCCTCATCATATTATTGTTTTGTTCTGGATCAGTTGCCAGTTATTTTTATTTTTATTATTTGGGTAGAATACCACTGTTTAATTTGGACAAGTTGCCAATTGTTGTTGGTGGTGTTGTTACTATTATTATTTTTTGAGAATTATCCAGAATAAAGGTATGACAGAGAGGGGGGATCCCAAATAATGATGATGATGATGATGATGATGATGATGATAATGCTATGATTGGGGGGGAAATCTAACCCCCCCCCTTCCCAAACAACAATAATAACGATGATTATAATAACCGGCAACTTATCCAGAATAAACTATGGTATGTGGGGGCTTGAAGGGACTCTTCCCCCTTCCCAAATAACAACAACAACAAGCAACTAATCCAGAATAAACGATGGTATGATGGTGGGGGGGGGGAGTCTTCCGCTTCTTCCCAAATAACAATGATAATAACAACAATTGGCAATTTATCCAGAATAAACAAAGGGGGGAGTCTCCCCTTTTTCCAATTAACAAGGATAATAATCATCATGATGATGATAATGACCATAACTTGCAACTTATCCAGAATAAACAATGGCATGATAGAGAGGAGGTGAAGGGACTCTTCCCCCCTTCCCTAATAATAATACTAATAATAAATAGGCAAGTTATGCAGAATAAACTATGGTATGATATAGAGAGGGGGTGAGAGTAGTCTTCCTCCCCTTCCCAGATAATAATAGTAGTAGTAGTAATGATACTAGTAGCAGCAGTATTAGTAATGATTCCTAGCAACAATAATGATTCCTAGCAGTAGTAATGATTAATACTCCTACTAGTAGCAGCAGTAGTAATGACTAGTAGTAGTAGTAGTAATGATCAATACTAAAACTTTCAAGGGTGATGAGGAGTCCAAAAGTGCCTGTTCTTTGAGGCACTTTAGTCAAGGGACGATGGCGGGGGGGGGGGGGCAAAAAGAAACAGAGAGAGAGAGAGAGAGAGTGAGGCTGCATCCACACTGGGGAAATAACGCGGTTTGGCACCGGTTTAAGTGCCTTGGCTCAAGGCTATGGAATTCTGGGAGTTGGGAGTTTGTTGTGGGGGCTCCGCTCCGGGCCCCACAACAAACTCCCAACTCCCAGAATTCCATAACCTTGAGCCAAGGCACTTAAACCGGTGCCAAACCGGGTTATTTCCCCAGTGTGGATGCAGCCCAAGTGATGTAAAAAGTAGTGGAGGGACTGAGGGGGAGGGGTTGTCTTTCCCCCTCAGTCCCCAGACAGAAAATGAGGGGCCTTGAGGAGAAGGAGGAGGAGGAGAAGTGATCTGGGGGGAGGTTGCAGCCATGGCTGAGGAGGAAAGGGCCGGGCCTGGGGCGACTTGGGGGGCGGCGGAGGGGGCTGTGAGGAGACCCCCCCCAAAAAAAAAAACATGTATAGTCTTAGTCTAAGTCTCCCATGGCTCCAGTCCTAGTCCTCCCTTACCCCGGAGCCATCCCTGGCTGCCTGGCTCCCTAGTTGCGGCCTCGGCGGCTGGTGGTGGAGTCTTTGGCGCCCACACAAAGGGGCTCCCCCCCATCCCCAGGCCTCCCTCCCTTGCCCGCCCGGCCTAGCCGCCGAGGAGGCCGCCGCTCCGACCCCGGCCAAGAGGCGCCATCCGGCCCCGGGATGGAAGGACAGGCCCAGCGCCGCCCCCAGCCCCGGAGGGGGCACTGCAGCAGCAGCCAAGAAGAAGCCACAGCCAGCCAAGGCCCAGCCCAGGGGCTCTAGTAGTAGTAGTAGTAGTAGTCCCTCAGCACTAGGCCCTGAGGGAGAACAACAACCACCACAACACAGGGGGGGGGTCCTCCTCCTAGACCTCACCTCAAAATGGAGGGAGGCCCTGCCTTCAGGGCCCCCCAAAATGGAGGGCATGGGTAGTAATGGGCCATAGATAGGGAAGGCTACAAGAGGAAACATATGTATTTTTGCAGATTTAAAAATCCTACAGAACAGTGATGTGGAAATTTAAAATTTATATACATATATATAAGTAAATTCATGCTTCTTGGATGCATAATGACTTTTGAATGCCTCCTGGCTAAGCACTAGAAGGCATTCAGCTGTCTTGGCCGTTCAACAAATACAAATTTAACAAATGGAGGACATTTTGGAGTTCTTTCTGGGCAGAAAATAAAAGCTGAAAAAAGAAATAGTTTTTTGTGGAGCTTTCGGGCTAAGTGGCGATGTTCTAGAAGAGTTCCTTTCTGACATTTTGCCAGCATCTGTGGCTGGCATCTTCAGAGAATGATAGCCTGGAAAAGGATGGAGATATATATCCTGTGTGACCCTGGGAAGGAAGGAGTAATTTCCTTTTCAGGGATATCATTCTCTGAAGATGCCAGCCACAGATGCTGGCGAAACATCAGAAAGGAACTCTTCCAGAACATGGCCACATAGCCCAAAAGCTCCACAAAATACTATGGATGCCGGCCACAAAAGCCTTCAACTCCACGCACAGAAATGTAAAGTCACACTTCTTGGGTCATGCTCAACATTAGAGATGTGAATGCAGGAAAATTAGAGGGGGAAAAACAATTTAGCCATGTTTTTTCCTGAATCTTGCTAACATAAAGTATCCCATATTGATTTTTTGCCTTTTTTCAATCTCCAAAGGCCTTCACACCCGCTACGCAACATGTAGGACATTTTGGGATTCCTCCTGGACAGAAGGAGGTTGAAATATAGGATGTGTCCTGAAAAAAGGAGGACATGTCTGGTCACCCTGCTCTCTTGGTGTGTGTGTGTGTGTGTGGAAGAAAGACAGGGTGACCAAAGGTCCTCACATTACTACCAAGAAGGACCAGGCCCGGCAAAATGGCCATCAGGAAAAAATGGCCATCAGGAAAAAATGGAGGGCATGGCAACACATAGAAGCTAAAAACACTCATTTATGCTCAGGCTCAAAATGGAGGACATTTTGGAATTCCTCCTGGACAGGAGGCTGAAATGGAGGACAGGTCTGGGGAAAGGAGGATGTGTTATAGTCACCCTGCCCTCTAGGGTTCCTCCATCGCAGAGTGACCAGGGGTTCTCACCACCAAGGAGGGCCATGCATTGCAAAATAGAGGACATACAAGAAAAATGGAAGACATGACAACATATAAAAGCTAAAAAAACACTAATATGAATTCATGCTTCTTAGGCACAAACTGGAGGACATTTAGGAGTTCTTGGACAGAAAATAAGAACTAAAAACACTCATATAAACACAAAGCCATGCTTCTTGGGTTGTGCTCAAAATGGAGGACATTTTGGCATTCCTCCTGGACAGAAGGTTGGGATGTAGGACATGTCCTGGAAAAGGAAGACCTCTGGTCCTCCTTGGGAGAGGAGAGAGGGAAAGGATGTTTCCGGTTCTGTGAGGTTGACAGGAGACGTTTCAGTGCCGAAAGTCGAAGGGAAGGGAAGGTCGGCACGGACCAGAGTAGAGGACCTGTCCTACATTTCAACCTTCTGGCCAGGAGGAATGTCAAAATGTCCTCCATTATAAGCATGACTAAGAAACATTAATTTACTTTTATAACAGTCAGTTACGACTAGACATTCATGTCAACGGACTATGTTTACTTTTTTTAATTAGTGTTTTTAGCTTTTATTTTCCAATGTCCTCTGTTTTTCTTGAATGTCCTACCTTTTGCTGTGCCTCATCCTTTGCGGTGAGGACATCTGGTCACCTCAAGCAGGGCTCATGCAGCTTAACTTCTAAGATCAGATGAGATCTGGTGCCTTTTAGGGCATTGCCACAGTGGAAACTGGAAGGGGCTTTTGTGCCTTTGATGGTTGCATTGTCCTCTTGTGCTTTCAAGTCGTTTCTGACTTATGGTGACTCTAAGGCGAACTTATCGTGGAGTTTTCTTGTCAAGATTTTTCAGAGGAGCTTTGCAATTTCCATCTTCTGTAGTAAAGGATAGCTATGGCAAACTTCCCCTGAACAAATCTGGCCAAGAAAACTCCATGATAAGTTTTCCTTAGAGTAACCATAAGTCAGACTTGCCCAAAGTAATAAGCTGGGAAGCGAACCCTGGTCTCTAGAGTCACAGTTCAATATGCAAACCACTATGCCACACTGGCTCTAATTTCAGCAGGGGTGGTGTCTTCCTCAGTTGTGTGCCAACAAGACCTTCTGACATTCACTTTTCTGCACAACCATTAAAAGAAGGGGACAGGAACCCTCTCCAGTTTTCACTCTGTCAACCTTATTTTATCCCTTACAAGGCCCCATTCACAATCCAGTTTGGAAACCAGGTTATTTCCCTGTAGTTCAGACTTGCAATAATTATCCTTGGTGCAGTTTGTGGGGGGGAGGGGGGGAAAGCCCATTTAAACCAGTGCATTTGGCACCGGATCCCTTAGCAGTTCTTTTTTTTAGAACCACAATGATCCGCATCTCCGAAAGTGTGAGTAAGCTATCAGATCAATTCGGATCACGCAGCCACCATTCAGGAAATGAAAGCACCCCCATTTTGATCCAGAACAGTGGTGAATGGGAACTTCAGCCCAGATTTAAACAACATGGAGAGATTTGCTTCCTTAAAACGTAGTGGAAACCGTAAATTGATTTTGAATCGATTCATAGATGCTAATGTCTCTGTGCAAAAAACATGTGACTGGCCCCCATGTATGGGGACTGGGGAATATATCGAGGGATTGCTGGTGGTGGTAGTGGTGGGGGGTTCCTAGATACTTTCTGGCAGCCAGGTTGGCCCCAGTACAGGTTTTGAATTCAAGCTATTAAACTGGTGTGAACAAGTGGTGAGGAAGTGAGGATATACAGGGATGTATTTCTTTATATGGAGCTACATTGCTGTGGTATGGTTTGGTATGGTTTGGTACGCTTTTCTGAAGCTCAGCAAGAGCATACAACAAAATCCACAAAGCAGTGATACTTTTACTGGGACAACCAAAAAGTATAAAATATATAATGCGAGCTTTCAGTGCTTCCCTGGCTTTTTCATCAGGCGCAAATATTAAAAATCACTGTATAAGTGACCATGTTAGAGTCACAGGCCTACATTTTATCTCAGATGTTACTTCTGTTGTCAGTTAAAATGGTCTGGAGGGATCTCAATGCAGGCAGAGGCCGTCCTCTGAATGAAGATGTGTAGCTTCAGCCTTTGTCAAGGAAACAAAATATTCAAAAATCAAAAATGTCAAAGCCATGCCTGTTAGGATCTAGCTTTAAATCAGTGGATGGTTCTTTGTCTAACTATGCTTCCCAAAGAACTGAGACTGACTCAAAAACAAAATATATGTAGCTTTCAGTTTAAAACAAAAGTTTTAATCTATATGGCTTTAATCTATATTTACATAGAGGCTACATCCTAGTCTAGCTAGTGAATACTTCAGGTAAAGAAAACTATATCTCACCATCTTTCCAAAGAAAGTTGAGAGAGGAGGAAGGTGGAGGACCAACAGTTCAGTTGAAAATCTTTGTGGGAATGTGTTAGTCCCAAAAGGGGGGGTGGGGGGGGTGGTGACCTATCACATGGTTGTTTGAATGAGAAAGCGAGAGAGGAGTTTGCATGCAGGAAATCCCTATCTATCTAAAGAGGGGGAAAGAGAATGCAAAAATCTTCCAACAAGATGGACCTACAGTCTTTTAATTTAAATGTAGCAGAAAATGATTGTAATATAATGTATGAATGTACACTGTAGACTATAATGCCATGAATGGACTGAGTAATCACGGGGATAGATTGCATCAGATGTCCCTGGATATGATTGCAACACACATCAATGACTATTCCTTTTCAAGGACTATCTGGAATATGTATATATAAAAAAATTATGAAGAATCTGTTCTTTTTACATCAGTAGTCCTTTATTTTGGAGAGTGTTCTCATCTCCCATAAATTCTGCTGAAAGATATGAAAGATATGTTTATTGTATAATCCTATGTGATTTTATGGGATAGCGTTAATTTAGTGTTGTCCTGTCTTTTTTAATATTTATAATATAATATAATAATATATGTATTTTGTGTTTGTTTTGACCCCTAAAGAAGGCCATTTCTCATTGAAGCCAACATGAGTTGGGCTTTTTAAACATAAACAACTGACTATCTCAGAGCATATAGCACTTGTCTCCTTACTGTTTTGTGATTTTAAGCTGTTTTTGGTACTCTCTTTACCACTCCTTTTCTTGGCCATGAGGAGACCCAGGACAAAGGGCAGTAAGACATAGGCAACATAAAATTTCAAATTTTAAAATATAAAATTTCAACTTCATTAGCAACAGCAAAGTAACTTCCACTGTGCTCCAGGCAAACTCTGTCCCATGTAAGTCTAACTGCTTAGGCAGAAAGGGCTGAATTTCTCAAGAAGTCCCTGTACTGTTACATCTGGAAAAATCTTTAGGTGCTATATAAGTAAAACTTGACAATTGTAGTTCAACCTTTGTTGGAAGTAGAATCATCAAAGAGCCAAGTCCCAGTCCATTGCTTTCTCTTGTTAAAGTTTCCCTTGTTGTGGAAAACTCAGTATCTTCAGTGTGTACACAATGAATACAGTATTGATTTGTATGAAACATATTCAAGGGAAGACATATTGGTCATCCAGCAAAATCCAAAATGTACATCATTGCCTGATGAAGAAGCCAGTGAAGATTCAAAAGCTTGCATGATGTATTTTGTGCTTTTTCATTGGCCCAATAAAGTATCGTTCTTTTGTGGGTTTTGAAATTTGCTGTAATTTGCTACATAGCCGGCACAGCTACCTCGGAATATGTCACATACAGGAGGAACACTATGCTGAAGAGGATGAATTATTCACCTAGGATTAGAATTTGCAGTTCCGGGAGATGCTGTTTTGTGAGATTCTTTCGTTTGTTCCACTGGTGCCAGAACAGTGACGGTGAGTGTAAAGGTATTCCCATGGGTATGGCACTATAGAACCCTGGGATTTGTAGTATAGTGAAGTATTCAGCCTAGTCTGTCAGAGAACTCTGGTGCATCATCAAACAACGAATACCAGAAGTCTCTAGGACAGACTCATGGCAGTTAAAGTGATGTCAAATTGCATTAATATGGCAGTGTGGATACATC
The DNA here is from genome assembly GCA_034509955.1 of Urosaurus nigricauda. NCBI lineage: Eukaryota > Metazoa > Chordata > Lepidosauria > Squamata > Phrynosomatidae > Urosaurus > Urosaurus nigricauda. Next base: position 164,877,974 of record JAOEGL010000002.1, read on the forward strand.
CCAAGGAGGGAAGGTGGAATCCTGCAAGCCTCAGCCTATATAGAGCCTGGATAAGAATCCCCACATATCCTGTGTAAGACCATATAGGAATGACTGTACTGTATGTAGTTACTGGGCAGATTCTGCCACATGCTATGGCTCCTCTGACCCCAGTTTTGGGTTGACACATCACTGGGGCCTGATTCCCACTACTTTTTAAACCGGATCACAAATCGGTTTGAACCAGTTCAAACGGCCCTGGTTCCCACTTAAACCAAATTGCTGAAGCAATTCTGAGAGGGGGGCCACACACTAGACCATTTAACCTACGTCTTTTTGATGCTGATATTTTCCGCGTCTTTTTAGATAAATCAATTCTGCGCAAATGTGAACCATATTCAGATCAGAATTGATTTAAATTTGCCCTTCGGCCAGCTGGAGCAGGTCCATTTAGAACCAATTCATTCATTAATGTGAACCACAAGTAGGTTATTTTACAGGGAAAAATATGGATCAGGGCAAATGTAGTGGGAACCACGCTCAGCTGTCAAATCAATCCATTGGATTTTTTTTGTAAGTGGGAATGAGGCCCTAGTTAGTTGGGATTTGCTCAGTCTCTATCCAGATTGCCTCCCTGCCTCTTTCTACAATCAGTTGACCCAACAACAGCTCTAGCTCACTACCTACCAACCATTGCCTGCCCTGTCTCTGTGGCATTACAAAGATACATCTCCTCATCTCTGGATTTTGGCCCTGAAATTCAGGGAATGAGATGAGGTTGGCCTATCAAAAACTTCTCTGTGTCTCATCACCCTCACAGGTACACTTGGTGGAAACACAGGAGAGGGCCTTTTGGGGGCTACTTGCAGACTCTGGAAGACCCTTCTGACACAGGATGGAGGGGTACCTTCCTTGCTATCTTTCCATAAGCCAGTTAAAAAAATTAAAGTTTCAAAAACAACAATGCCTCTTAGAGATCCAATGTCCTAAATCCTAAAAAGAGAGTCACAGAGTGGGACCTTCCTATTTGAGGTTTCTATCTCCAAAAAAGGTTAAAACTCCCTCCCCCCCCACCAAAAAAAAATGGACTTGCATTGGCATGTTTTAGCTCAACATCACCTAAAGTTTTCCTGATGTAAAAGCATGAAGACTTTTTGAGAAATTCAGTGTCCTCTGCCCAACAAAGGGTCCTGTAGCCTCACAAAGGATTGATATATACTGAATTGCTAAAGAAGTATCTTTTTGTGTTTCAAATGGATGTTAAATTTCCTGGACTTTGGGAATCTCTCAATTACCACATGGCCAGAAGAAGGAGGTGCCTGGCCCAGCCTGCAAGAGACACCCCTCCATACCATCTGAACTAGCAAAAAGCAGGCCTATAACTAATTTTTCTCTTGTATAGTTTTACCACCTTCCCTGATGAAGAAGCCATTGGAGCTCTGAAAGCTCACAACATGTATATTGTGCATTTTGATTGGCCCAGTAAAAGTATCACTGTTTGGTGGATTTTTTTATATATGTTATGGGATTTGCTATATGGCCAACACGGCTAAACCTGAATGAGAACTATGCTTCCTGTTTCTGATAACCTAGAAGATACAACCATTTTGTCCCACAGGTAGGAAGATGGCTAGTGGTCCTGATCAAATCATAAGCCCATTGCCCAAAGTCTTAGACAGGTTGTTGTGTGTCTTCAAATCAACTCCATCTTACAGTTATTCATAGATAATGTTGAATACCACCACCGTATATAGCATGATAAACTGGCTTCCTCCATGCAAAAATACTTCTTGCATTGTTCTAGACAGTTTAACATGATTAAGTGCTACCTATCCAGACATTTTGTGAATTATAATGTATGAGGGCCTTCAGTTTTGTCTGGGCCGCTATTTTGTAGTTTATGTCACCAGCTGCTTACATCTGTCCCGGCTATCACCCGGCTGCAGTACAGAACAAAATTCACAAGATGGCAGTCCCCCTCCATCCAGTCAAACTCTTATTTTAGCAAAAGAGCAGTTGCCTGGAAAGGTATGCCTGAAGGTACTTAAAAGTTTTGTGTAAATACTGCAGAATGTTATTTAACTCCCAGGGAAGTCTCTTGGATTTTAAAAACATAAAGTACCTTTCAGACGGTAGAGACCACAGATGGAGCCTAAGGGCATTTGTCTTATTAAATCATCCAAACTGGGATTGTTTTCTTTCTGACATTAACCATTTTTTCCATTACAGCAGAATATTTGTAAACAAATATAGAAATTCCTAGGGGAGCAATAACCTTTGATCCATAAGAGACAAAAAGTCTGATCAAGTGTGTAAAGGGTCCGTACTGTGAATCTTATGATTATTTGATCATTTGAAATTATTTCAAAGCCAGAAGCTCATTTCCTTGCCAGCGTAAATAAATGGACCCAGCATAAATACTGATGTAATAAATTCTCCAAGCAAAGGAAATATTTGAAACACTTGGCCACATTTGCGCTCATCACTTGGTTACCAAATGTTTTTGTTTTTCACAAAAAAAAGTGAGGAAAGGTAAGGAGATAGAATGATGGACTGAAATGAAACTAATCCATGCAGATATCTCTTCCACAAACAGCTGGATCTTCTGAGTTCACCATTGCTTCTTCACAAACTCAGATTTCTTTGTACAGTGGGCCCTTGGTGTCCAGTGGGTTTGGTTCCAGCACCCCGGCTCCCCATGGATAACAAAATCTGTGGATGCTCAAATCCCATTAAATACAGTGGCATGCTAAAATGGTATCCCTTACATAAAATGGCAAAATCAAGGTTTGCTTTTCGGCATTTATATATATATATTTAATATCTCCAAGCCATAGAAGGTTGAATCCATGGATGACGGATGTGTGGATGTTGGGGCCCAACTGTATTTGCACAATAGCATCTGGATAGGTATATTTCACTTGAGATTTCTGAGTCGATAATAAGCAAATCCACTACTAGTACTTAAGTAAACACTGCAGTATATAAAGCATATTTCAAAGAGACACTTTAGCAATACAGCCTGTGGCTAGATATCTACCCAGAAGTAATGGATGTTAATGGATGCAATCAAAGGAACTGTGGACAGCAGCGCCAACAAGGCTGCATACGCATCAATGCTCTCCTGAGGAGACAGAACATAGTCTTCTAAATGGGAGGCCTCTGGGACCAATTTTTTAAAAAATGTAATATTTTGATGCCTTATGCTTGATGAATTTGTGTTAATGCCTCTCTTTTGAATTATTCTGTAAATTATGCTTAATATACTTCTTTGAGATGTGTGTATAAGCCAGCTAAGAATCCAGGTTAGTGATAGGAATTACTGTAACTAATTTTGATCAGTTATGAACTGAGTTAAGAATTTTCTCATGAATGTTGGAAAAGTTAGTTATCAATGTTAGAAATTTCCCAGTAAGAAGGAGCAACTTAGTTATATTTATTTTTTAACTCGTTTCACCTAAGTGAATGTATGTAGCACATTCATACTACATACTTGTTTTTCCCCCATTTATTGGAGGTCAACACAATCAACTGGGACTAGGGCTGATCTGAGATGTATAAACTCATGTTGTCCAAGGGCAGCATAGTTTTTATGAAATTTTATTAACTCTTATCAAGATTTGACTTGATAAATGTATACCAAGACATTTTGCAAACTTGTCCATATTTTGCATGCCGATTGTCACACAAAACCATTTGGGGCTGTTGTCTTATATCTACTAGAAAGCTATGATCAGGTTTATAGAGTTCAGAACAGACCTTTCACATGAAAGGCTTTCATCCTTTCTTTGCCCACCACTCAGTGACAAAGGACCTGCTAAAAGAAGGGGGCAACTGAGAGCTACTACTGGACCATAGGTAAGATGCATGACTGAGGTTTTACTTAACTTTACAACAGCCATTGTAAACTCTCTCTGAAGCACAGTGTTCAGATACTGAAATACTGTGTATCTTTTTTGTTTATTTGTTTTGTTTTAAAATTTAAAACACATCAGACTTGGTTTACTGTATGGAGCTTTCTGTGGAAATATCCTTTTCTAGAACTGTTCTTGAAAAAGGTTTCTGCTAGACTCTGCACCCACTTCCGTTATCAGATTATTGTCTGGTACTGGCTGACATGATGTAATCTGCGCAGGTTACTTGTTTGTTTCTATTTCAGTTCAGAGTGCCAGTTGTATCCCTCAACACCATCAGTGACTTGACTCTAAATTTCTTCAGGGATTGCTTTCTATTTTAGTTACCACTGAGGCTCAATGCAATGTCTGAGACAAGATCAAACTTCTCTCCCAAAGGAAAGAGGTAAGATTGGACTTGTGAGCAGGTCTTTAAGAATCTTACAGGCAGACCATGCTCAAACCCATTTTTTTCTGTCACCTGGGGGGGGGGGGGAGGTTCCAATGCTAATATTTCTTGATTCATGAATTTTGTTACTACAGCATTAGAAGCAATAAAAATCTGTTTTTGATATTTTAAATAGAGCTAGTAGGGATATGAAAATCATTTATTTTCACTGCTTTTCTGAGGATGCTACCAGCATTTTTGTCCTGTCCTGGTTTTGTAGTATCTTGTGAGACTTGTCTTTCCTCTCAACTAAAAATGTTTGCACATTTTTATATGCATGTTTCAAAAGGCACATTCTTTTGTAGGCTATATTTTGTACATGCCTTTCATAAGTTTCATTCAACAGGTAAGGTAACTCCATTAAAGGACCTTTCCTGAACAAATACTAGAACCAGGGCTCTTTCAACTGCTTGGCATGACTTCCCCAAAGAGACGTACCCAGTTTCCAATAATATATATCTTTAGATCAAAACTTGTCTTTGTAAGAAAGGCTTTGAACTTATTCAGCTTGGGTACGTGTTGGGTACTGGTATTTTAGGTGCTATTTGCTTATTCTATTGCTGCTTTAAAACTACTTCACATAAAGTTTTCTGTTCTATTTTTTTTTCTTACCAGTTTTCTTAAGTGTGTTTATGCCTTGCTTTTTCAAAACATTTCATGTTTTAACACTTTCAGTTACATTTATAAAAGTATATGTTTTTAAAATACAATAAGAAGTAAATTGGTGCATTACTTGGGTTTCAGCCAATGTGTGTAGATCAACAAGGCCATATGAGGCAGCCAGATTTATAACCAAGCTGTTGAAATTTGGCAGTAGCATGGCAGTCCCCTTGCATGCATTCTAGCAAAAATGTTTGTTTTACAGGTGGGTGGATGAGGTGCATGCTTTGGTTAAAGCTGAATCATGCTTTTAGAAACTGATCAAAATGCATTATTTTCTCAATCTGGATCTTTTGGTATTTTTGAACTTCATCTCCCAAAAGCCATCTTGATCAACAGGGTCAAAGCCCAGGGATTTGATGTGCTGAAATACGACGTCTGGAGGCCCAAGTTAGGAATTTTTAAACACCATTTCATACCCTCCAACTGTCCCGATTTGGCAGGGATAATCCCAATGCTCTGCCATCCCACTTTTTCAGCTGCTTTAAAAACATTCCAGTTTCTCACTTCTTCTCACTTTATTTTTTTTATCCTCGGCTTACTTCAGTTGCTCCAAAGTGAGTTCAAAGGGCAGGAGTAATTTGCAGCCAATTAACTCAGTGAAGAGACGGAGGAGGATAGGGCACAGTCTTGCCCTTCCCAGGAGTCTTAAGGAAAGCAAACTGTTGCAGCATCTCCTAGCTTGTCTGTTTTTACACATTAATAAATTTGTCATTTTGAGAGTACCATTATGGTGCCTGGCCATGTGTTCCAGTTTTAATTTATGAAATATTGGAGGGTCTGCTATTTAAAGTGGGCAGAGGAAGGTACCATTGCTAAAGGCAGCCTCTTGAATTGTTGGGGCGATGTGATCTCTGACGTTAGTAGTTGCCTAGCCCTTGCACACATATACATACAACACAAGAATGGTGCCACTCTTGCCTATACAATTGTGCAACATGTATCTCATATGTACATCAATAACACAGGGTGATTAAACTGAAAAAACAGAAGAGTTAAAGACTCAAATCACATATTTCTTCATTTCTCTTAGGACCTTATCACATGGGAAGCAAAGTGCCCAAACCCCTAAATGGGGTTTAGATCCCAGGAATATCCCGCAAAAGTGGAATTGCTTGACCACATTGGGCTAACTGAGTATTAACCCAACATTAATCCATGCAGAAAGTGGGCAAAATCTGCTGCTTTTTACTTTCAGGAAAATCCCGAAAGTAAAAAGCAGCCAATTTTGTCCACTTTCTGCACGAGGTAATGTTGGGTTAATGCCCAATTAGCCCAATGTCATCTGAAAACAATCCCTCTTTTGCAGGGTATTCCTGAATTTAAATCCCATTTATCCACGGAATTTGGGTGCTTCTCTCCCATGTGATAAAGTCCTTACAAAAAAATTAACTTCACTGATGAGATAATTTCTCTAACAGAAAGTTGGAAGGAGGTTTAGAAGGGCTATCAAACAATCCTCTTTTAAGTGTGAATGGTAAAACCTAGAATAACATCATGGCAGTAAATTGGATATATATTTTGAAAATAGGCTGGGGATGGCAAGGAGATGCACATTCATCCACAAGGAATGTCTACTATCAGCTGCTAATAAGCCTAGTCCTAATACAAGAGTAATGCTTAAGGTTAAATTGATTTCACATATATGTTTTTTAATCCAAACTTAATAAATATTTCAGACAAGTTCACTGCTCCTCAACACTCAAATGGATATTGTATCCATCTTCATATAGGCATTTGCTTATTATCTTTTTATTTCCTAGTCAGGAACAAATAAGGTCCTGTGAATTATATCATTTAGAGTCTAGAAATATTTTGACAACTAACCAACTTGTTATGGCACCTCCATAAAAGCTTATGCTATAATCAGTTTGTTCATATTTTATGGAGAAACACAAGAGTAATTTTGCTTCAGAAGACTAATACAGCTACTCATCTAGTAATAAATTTGAAAGATTCATTAAATATCATGATGCACCCTACATCTCAAGCAGACAAAACAGAAACAGTGGATTAGAAGTTTATGAGATACATTAAAGAAAGAACAGTAATTAAATATGAATGAATGAAATGATGCTTAATTGAACTACCTTTCATAAAATTAAGCCAAACAAAGGAGGAGGAACAAAATGAAGACAGATGTAATGGTAATCAAAATCACTCATCAGAATAACAAATGAGTTATCAAGCATTCAGACTTTGCTAATCATTGTATAATACACAACCCAGATAGCTGAACCTGGGGGTTGTTTTCCACTTTGTAGTCAACACATGAGAGTTGCTGTAAATCTTTGTGTCTTCAGTGAAGTTTCCAAGATACCTTCTCTCAAATCAGACCAAGCAAAATTCTCTTGATACAGCACACTGGCATAACTATGGCACCATGAGGAGTTGTGGTGACAGAAGAAAAATACCTGAACAAAAGCAGGCATTGGAGAAAAGGGGTCTTGAGAGCTGGCAGGCTTTGCCTTTCCTCCACACCACTGTACAACCATGGAAAAATGTACCTGCTAGCCTACTGCACCAACTAGATTTTGACTTAATAGTCCATCTAGCCCAGTGTGATGTAATTCTAACTGGCAAGAGCTCCTCCACTGACCATTTAAGGTAGAGACCTTTTCCATCCCCAACTATGTCAGATCCTTGTACATTTAGGATTAAACCTGAAGCCTCCACCAGGCAAGGCACAAGTACTTTTACCCCAAAGGTATGGCTCCACCCATGCAGTGACTCTTCACAAACCATTTTCTCTATCCAAAAAAGGGTTAGAGTAACTTAAAATGAATTTAATGAGTACAGGCTCCAAGAAAGAGATTCTAACTAGCCACGATTGAAAACAGGAAGACACTATCTTAAAGCAAGAATGAAGAATTTCACTTCTATTATCCCCAGCCAGCACAACCAGTGGTTAAAAGATTGTAAGAGTTGTAGTACAAAAGTAGGTACCTGGAGAAAAAAGGTTTCCCACCTTTGTTTTAAATGGAAATATCAGAGATGGTGTTTTATCAGCTACATCCAGTTGGGGACTTTCTGGGACACATTTCAGCATGGTAAAATGAAGCAGTATAGGAAGAAATGGCCATAGGTTAGCCTCCTTTGGTCTAAAGAAAAGGAAACACTCCAAGGCCTAGTGACAGAACTTCTTTTGGACTAAACTTTAATAGGACTCCACTCTGCAAGCTGTATAAGATGTCATTGTTCAGCCCTGGAATATGTGAAGTAATGAAGACTTGGCTTGACTAAACAGTACTTTCTTAGCTACTCAGTAACCATAGACAACTTCATCCATCTGGGACTAAGGATGTGCGTTTCAAGGGCAAGTGGTAAAAATTTCTAGGCAGATATGAGACCTGGTTCTTATTAATGTCTATCTCTATGTGCCTTCTTGGGTGTCTATCTCTATGTGTTACTTCATATATTCCAGGGCTGAACAATTGCATCTTATGGCTACCTGTGGTTACTGAGTAGCTAAGACTGTCTAGTCAGGCTGAAATACAGTCTTTGTTACTTCACATATCCCAGGACCAAACAATGGCAACTTATTGCAACCTAATGAATTTCACAGGCTTTTCTTAGGTAAGGAATACTCAGAGGTGGTTTTGCCAGTTCCTTCCTCTGAAACGTAGCCTGCAGCACCTGGTATTCATTGGCAGTCTTCCAGCCAAGCACTAACTAGGGCTGACCCTGTTTAGCTTCCAAGATCAGTTATCTGGTGCCTTTAGGGTTCTTCTTATCTGAGATCAATTAAGCAGTGGGAATAGGAATCTCAAAACAGGAAGAGGCATATCCTTCATCTACAACTGCCAACAATGGGCGAATAGGCAGAGAACCAGGTTAACTTCAGTTATTTTAGACTACAAACCTCTAAATCTTTGCCACTGGCAACACTGTTATTGGGAATTATGAACGTTGTAGTCCAAAATACCAAGAAACCACCAGGTTTCATACAATTCCTAGACATACAAGCCAGGATAAAAAGGAAATAGTAATGGAAAGAGTGGGTTAGAAAAAAGAAGGGATGGAAGGAATATATTAGAACCAGGCAGCTGTGACTAAAAGAGACTCCTCGTGACACTCTCATGAAATAACAAATAAAGAACAAGAGACACACAGTGGCAGGTCATAAGTAAAAACCCTGTTATTGTATAAGTTTTTGAGGTGTTCTTAATCTGTGCCACAAAAGGGTGGGCAAGTGGGGTGGTTTCGCTTGAGGCATGGGAGAGTAATCTGCAGATTTGTCAAACATGGATACAGGGGACAAAGCACCATGGTGGGAGAGAATGATACTTCTCAAAATTTTCAGATGGAACACTAGAGATTACAGGGAGGAACAAGCTGGAGTAAAGGTCAGAATCAAGGGGAAAGGACATGGCAGCTGGAGGCACAGGACAAGATGAGGTCTCCATGGTACATCCAAGGGTTTGGTTGAGAGATGCTGGGCTTTGCTGGATGACATCAGCTTGGTGTTGGTTTCTTGAGGTCCAGCAGACATGGGGCTTGTCCCTCACTCTTGCATGATACCTTTATGAAAGAGATCGGAAGAGATCAATGTTGAGCACACTATTATACACTGTAGCTGATTTTCTTGGAGTCAGCTCCACTCAGCATTTGAAAAAGTTACTTTTTGGACCCCTATTCCCTGAATCATCCAGCCAGCATGATAGCCGAGAAATTCTGGAGCTGTAAACCCAAAAAGTAACTTTTCCAAGCTCTGGGTCCAATAATGGGCAAAGATGCATAGGTTTCTTAGGTTTATCCAAAGAACACCTGCATAATTCAACAGCTGATCCTCATCTCTTTACAACCTGCTTTTGTGTCCTTTAGTTTCAAAACTAGCTGTTTGTGTGTGGTAGAGGTAACTTCTGAAAGATACCCAGCAAAATGCAGAAAGCTGCTGCATTTTTCTTGATATGTCACACTTCCAGCATTATGAATTTTAAATGAAAAGGCCTGCCCCATGCTCTCTGTGGCAGCAGCACAATTACCAAAATGTGGATCACTTAGGCAGTTGCTCAAAATCTAATTTCAAAAGGATTTACTGTAAGCACCTAAAGGGGTACATTCCTATACCTTTAATGCTGAAACTCTCTCAAGAATTTCAGTGTACTTGAGATTACTCCAGAGGGAAGTTTGGAAACACCACTTTTTGAATGGTATAGTGTGGTATTGATCATGCTACCTGAGATACTGTGAATTTGTAGTACAAAAGGAACTTGTCCAATCTTTGCTCCAGAGTGGACAGTTTTGTATCCCTTTGGAGTACAGCTTCATAATCCTCTAGCCAATACAATCTTGGCAATACTAGCTGGAAGATAGTGGGAATTGTACAAAAGAGAATTTGTGTACTCTTCCAGGCTTTGCCTCAGGGTAAACACTTTAGTATCTCTTTTCCTATGGGGATTCATATACTATTTGGGAGCCTTGTGTACATGCAAAAAACCCTGATGAAACCAATGTTAAACCACCATCCCCCAACATATACACACATTCACAGAGAAATCTCTGCCTCATTGGTTGCATACTCCATGTTAATTCCAAGGTAGCAGGTGCTTGTAGACAGGGACATAAATGGGACGAACATGCAAAGCCCATTTACACTTTTCAAAAATCATCTGGATGCTTTTTAATTGTGCTGCTAAATAGTTCTTTTTGACCCTGGACAGAAATAAAGTTTGAATATTTTGTAACTTGGATTTCAGGGTTTTGTGCTTTGTATTATTTTGAGTTGCAAATTAGTTTGTGCCCACCACTAAATAATAAAAAAAAAAGCAGGACATCAATTATTAAAACAGTTTTCAAGGGCAGTGCATGTGCATGCAGTCACTCTGCCGCAGCCGCATGCACATGCAGCCATTAGGCACAAAATGGGACTTGCTGCTGCAGATGCTTAAGCCAGCAGTTGGATTGTGTTATTATAATAATGATGCAGGGTAGAAGTTCCTTTGCCAAATTACATGAGGCTTCAGGGAACCACCATTCCCAGTCTTTGAACTGAACGGCTCATTGCTGAATTCCTTTCCATGAACATGAAGTTGGAAAGCTATCATGCTGTCTGCGTTCTCGACTTGTGACAGCTTTTTCACACATGCAACATCACTTGATTAAGCAATCTATGCATACGTGATATCAACTTTGGTGTCTTAGGTCACACTGATATTACTGTATATGCAACTTTCTACCAACAGCATGCACTCACATTCATATTACATTCAGCTGGATACATTTCTAGGTACGTGTACATTTCTATGTACATTTAGAGTAAGGGTGAGCATATAAACCCCTAATGGAAGGCAGTGTGCACCGGGCGAATTCCACTGTGTGGATTCCATTAACACTCAACTTTTCCATTTCCTAGGAATGCAAAACAATTAATCTTTACTTCAAGAGTGAGTAAAGATATTTTGGGGCTTCAGTTCCCATCAGACCTAGCCATCATGGTCAACAATGAGGGATGAAAGAAGCTTTGTTCTTGTGAGTCTTCTGACGTATGGCGATCCTAAGGCAAACCTATCATGTGGTTTTCTTGGCAAGATTTGTTCAGAGGAGGTATGAAAGAAGCTTCAATTCAATTAAATTGGCACATATTCTCCATTCCCCATTTTACCATTTTTAGTCTCTGATTGAAAACACTCTTCCAGAGTTCCAAATACTCTTATCCTTTCATCATAAGGACTGAGAGTACTATATAGTGAAATCATAACAATTGAATAGCTACTGAGCAATCAGATAACAGCAAGATGGTGCCTGGAAGGAAAAATCAGACTTGCCAGAATGGGAGGAGGTCAAGTACCTTTTCACTGAACTAATGGGAAATAAATATGCATCTGAGAACCATTAACACGAGTTAAACCGGCCATTAACAATCTGATCTAGATAGTGCCTTTCAAGATGGCTGAAAAAGTGGATTTAATATGCAATATACAGACCCTACCTAAAGAATGGAGAGGGACAGTTTCAGACAGTTTCAGACTGTTGCAGAAACATATTTTTTCTCTTTTCCGCTGTTAATTAAACTATAATGATCCTTTATTATTGTGTTATTCACTGTGGGTTTTGTGCCTTTTACAAGCATCTGTTTGCCACCATTTATTCTCTGCTATCATGTTCTTCAAATAAAGCAGTCACTTCAAACACCTCAGATTTCTAGTGCTTTCTCATCTAACAGAATAGCATTGCCCTAGAACTATTTGTTCTTTGTGGAAGTGAAAAGCACATTACAATCTCATGAAGTAGGACCTCTTACTACCAATGTTTTTCTCTCAATTAGTCTCAAAGGTGTTACAAGTTCCCTTTGCATACTGATCCAGACTATCACAGCTATGCTTCTGAATTCTACCACATTACAAGGACCTGGAATAGCATACAGTCAAGATTTCAAGAAATAATCTCACATCCTATCCAATTTTTCTTGTGAGCTTGTTCCAGAAAATGTACTGGGCTAACCAATTCTAGTGTAATTTTGAGACTTGTATGTCCCTACCAATTTCTTTGAAAAATCATTCTGAAAATGCCAAACCATACATCAAAATTGGCCATGTACTTGTACGTCTGGGTACAAAAATAACTTTCCTCTATGTATAAATATTTCCATGTAAAGGTGTATTACTTTTGCTCCTGCCCTGACAAATATATGACCCCAGATTATGTCAATTTATGGTAGATTGATGAGAGATTTTACTACAGGATTCGCACATCGCCAATCTTCTCAGACAGAACCTTGTGTGCACACACAAGGGGATAACTTTCTCAGCTTAAGCTCAATCACAAATGAAATACATCTGAGTGTGCCCGTGTTTATATTTGCCACATCTCAGTGTACCTGTGTATACAGAAACATGAATTAAGGAATGTGTATATGGGTGAAGTATATTGGAGAACCATTTGTAAAACAAAACAAAACAAAACAACGCACTCTGCTCCCCTTACCTCATTCTGCATTTGGTGAATATTTTATGTTCCCAAAGTCAGTGAGTTTTGCCTTGTTATCTTCTGTGGGATTATCTGAAATCAGAGTACAAAGACAGTTGACTTCTAGCAAAAGAATTCCTGTTTTATCCTCCCCATTGATGGATGGAACCTCCCTTTCCATCTTCCATTCCATTTCCCTATAGTTCACGTGTGATGGTATCGAAGGGTTCCTTCCCTCATTTCCTAACTTAACAAATATTCATCATGGCAAATTCTCTTTCTCTCTCTCTCTCTCTCTCTCTCTCTTTCTTTCTTTCTTTCTCCAACTATGTTATAATAAGTGTCAACAACATTTATGACTGTAATAATAACTACTGTGGACACATGAAGTGTCTTCTGAGGTCAGAATCCCAGAGCTGCACTAGGATAGAGGTTGTACCTTTTCCACGGTCATACAAGATCTACCCACTCCAAGCAGCCTATAATCTTACTTTCTTCATAGCTGCTATGCCTGCAGCCCTTTACACCAGTACCTATGCTGTAACAGTGCTCCAAATTTACATAAAAACATAAAAAGAAGCCTGCTGGATCAGTCCATAGATCTGCCTAGTCCAGTATCATGTATCACACAGTAACAAACAGATGCTTATGGTTAGCCCACAAGCAAGCTGTGAGGGCAACTGCATCCTCATGTTTACGGTCCACAGCAACTAGAATGTTGTCCTTTAGCTTAGAGATTGCACAAAACAGGGGTTCACAAATTGGGATTTACTGATAAATTGCTAGGTGGTCTACAATACTTTGGCTAGAGTTTCTGACACCCAACTGGTTAACACCAGTCATCACCAAAATGATTTTTAAAAAAAAATAAAATAAAATGAATTAGGCAGCTGAATTGAAGAAAATGTCTTGTACACGGTGTGGACTTGACTGAAAGGGCATTGATCTCAGCTCAATTCTGGTACAGTTCTACTGAGAAAAACAAATCCCGAGACTCAAAATATGGTCAGAGATATCCTCTTTTTAAACTCTAAATATCTGTCTCTTGACCCCAGCTCTGGCTGGTGTATTTTGCAGTCTTCATAAACCAAAGATCCTGGACATGCCTTAGCTATGGTATAATCCTCATTCCTGTTGTTAAGTATCGAGAAGAGAAGAGAAGCCCCATAAGGAAATCTGAAGAAACTAGCATGAATGAATGAATGAATGAATCGATAGATAGATAGATAGATAGACAGACAGATATATGAAAATGAATAAGAAAGATGGGCAGGAATAACAATTTACAGCCAGATTCCATTTCTTCCATTCGATTTGTCCAGGGACAAGATGCCACAACAAAATGTGGAAATTTTGTCCCACTTCAATATGACAGCATTGTTGACAGTAACATGAGTCAACAATATGATAATAACTGTTTCAGCCTCTCTAATTCTTTTCTAAGGCTTTCCTGAGCTGGAACAAAATGCCATGCTTCACTTTGTCTGCTCATGTGGGATCTACTTCCATTGCTGTTGTTCTGTGTCTTCAAGTCATTTCCGACTTATGGAGACCTAAGGCAAGCCTTTCATGCAGTTTTTTTTAACAGAATTTGTTCAGATGGGGTTTCCACTGTCTTCCCCTGAAGCTAAGAGAAAGTTACTTGCCTAAGGTCACCAATGGGTTTCCATAACCAAATCAGGATTTGAACATTAGTCTCCAGAGTCATAGTCCAGCACTCAAACCACTACATCGTGCTCACTCTGCTTTCATAAATCCTAGCAATCTGATCCAGCAAATAATTAAATCTTGAACATTAACGTTCAGCCATTTAGGCCACCAGCTGACTAATTAGACATTTATCAGAGTATCATGTCTAAGAACAGGATTGTCCTCTGGATGTCTTTTTTTTTTTTTAAAGTAAGTAAAATCCTTCACCAAATAATCCAAACTAGTTTCAAAAAGTGATGGCTTTAACCTTTATAGATAACACTAATTATATTTTTCCTAATTTGCATAATTCTATCATTGTAATATAGCATAATTTATTCTACCTCTCTGAAACTCTGCTGGCCACTGGCGACTACATCAAGCTTTGCCCACTCACTTCAATCTTAGGAACCATAAAACTAAAAACAACAGATTTGCTTTTTTTAAAAAAAAACTGTGAAAGCTTAGATGCTCAAGAAGTTTCTAATTTCATATATTGATTCCCCTCACTCCATAGATCTACATAGTTGGAGCATAAACAAAACATTGATCTTACATGAGGAATCAGGACTTAAGAACACATGCATCTTTTTGGCATTCTTTGACAATCTATTACAGGATACTAGACGTGAGGAAAATCTCTTGGCTTACACAACACATATCACTAACAGACCTACCAGGCTCTGTGGTCCTTTTGCCCATGAGACCAACAAAAAAGTCGTGCATGTCTCCTATAAAGAAAAAAAGTAATTTTAGATAAATCTAATTTCAGAGGAAAACACAGAAAAAAAGTAATGGCCTAATTTAATGTATTCCAAAACATCTAGCATAGTGGTTACAGGCCTCCCAGAAACAGTTTACAATAAGGAGGAAAGGCTACCAAAATGTCTCAATATCTCAATCCCGCTGGAAACTCTCAATCTATTTTTAACAAAACTGTGGTGGTGGTGGAGTCCCTAATAACAGCTCATACTTAGAACAGCATACCCATCATTGCCATGAGAACAAAATGTCTCAGATGCACTGCTGGATGTCCCATTCTTTGGCTCTCTCTGAGCAACACAGCCCTCACGAGTACCGCAGCAGTCTGTGCCTAATGCCTCATTTTTGCATTTGCAAGTAAAGCCAAGAAATTCAAGCATAGTCTTCTCCCACAGCATTTTCCACTAGTTTTTCGCAGTTCTCTTTTCCTGTTTTACTCAGCAAATGTTAACTTTTTAAATCTTCGTATTTTCTATCATTTCTAGTTAGGTCTATTATATGAACTAGTAGTATACCAATCCGTGTGCTAAGGAGTGAGCTTACTAACAAAAACATTTTTCTTCTATGTAATGAATGTGCATGAATGAGGGTTTTTTCAGTCCAAAAATCTGTAAGGTTTTTGTCTTTGATAGCTGATTATTCCCCAATTTAGAAGTAGTTGTTCTCCATCCAAGTAAGAACATGATTTATAAATTTGTTGTGTGCCAACATTCCTCTTAAGTCCCACTTTGACCCAGGCTATATTTATGTTGATAGTAGAAATTAGGATTTGTGGAAACAATTGTCTCTGAGGTATGGCAGTTACCATTACAAGTAAGTTTCTGTAGTACCGTGGGGAGATGTAGTCACTGCAATACAGTAATGGGGGTTGGGAGTCTGATAATCTCAAGAGGACAATGTGTCTGCCCCATCATTCCAAAGTTGTAAAATTCTAACCCTCCCAAGATTGCTGGACTCCCAGTTTCTTTCAGTCCCAACCATCATGTTTAGCGATTATGGAAATTCACTTTCAGAAACATCTAAACAGCCACCAGCTCCCTGATCTTTCTTTAGGGCATTTAACACATATACACAAATTTAAATATGCTTATAACAGTCCTGTTGGTAAGTGAATATTATTCTCTAGGAATATGGATGAGGTGAAGGAAAGACTAAAGATAAGAAATAGCATATAATACTTTGGTTCATACTTCTTCCACTATCCTAGAGTAGTTTTCATAGAGAGACATCCCACAAATGATGGCTCTACCTGCAAGTGGCAAGGATAATAGAGATTCTGCAATCCATGCCCATGGGCATTGTTTTGCCCCCTTTAAAGCAGAGGAGAGGTGCCTGAGTTTTCTTTTTCTACAGTGCAATTCTATGCATGTTTATGCAGAATTAAGCAAAACACACTTTGCTGGGACTTTTTACTCGGTTTACTCAGTTTATTCATGTTGATAGCATTACCATGCAGCTTTATACATGAAGATCCACATGTAAGTCCCACTGAATCTGGGCTGATGTCTTTCATACGTTTTGGGCTTCCATTTCCACAATGTCTTCTTGCTGGGTTTCTGGAAATTACTTGAGGATCCCAACCCTACTCTTATTCTATTATCACTTTAAATTGAGCACAGAAAAATGTTCCTCCTCCCACTAGAGAATCCTTGCAAGCTGTCCCCAATGTCCCCTAACCAAACATCATCTTAATTCTTATGCCTGTCACCCCAGCAGCAGCTTCTGTCACTCTTACTGCAGGGACATTGGGAATCATTCTGGTCTCTGTGAAATTACTGACCTGGACAGGTCACTGTTGTAAATGCCAAGTCCTTTAAGAGAAGAGTTGGAACAGGGAATCCCAAGAGGGACAGACATGGGTGACTGGAGATGTTGGCACACAGAATAGTTTATAAAGGGGGGAATGGAAAGTTAAGCAAGACAACCAAAGCTTAAAAGCCGTAGTCCCTCCAAATGTTGTCTCCACTAGGCATTCGCTACCTAGCTATAGATAATCTGATAGTTTTTAACCTCACCCCAGTGGCAGCTGGTGGCTTCCAGGTCAACAGAACAGTGCATTCCCTCTAGGTTTTAGTCCAGATTTTTAAAAGAACTCTCCAAGGGGCTGAAGCAATTTTGGGAATAAAGCTCAGCACTTTGGATAGCTCATTCAAGTGCTGGATGAAAAGCAGGACCAGACTAACATCTCACTCAACTGAAAGCAACTAGTCACCACAGCTTTTCTTAAAATGACTTGGTTGCTTCCCACCATCTTTAAGGATGTTGTTTTAGAGGGAAGAATGGCTACAACAGAACACAACCAGTGCACGACTTACGTTTCTGGGAAGAGGCAAGTGCCTGGGGACCTGGAAAAGAAAGGAAAGGACTGGTGAGATTCAAGGCCCAGGCACATGTTTCCAAATATCTCCAGATCATGCTTAGTCGGTAACGGCAGTGCCAGGAGAGGGGAGACGTGCATTCTGGAAGTGGAGGACATGGTAAGAAAGATTGGGGAAGAAAAGGAAAAATAAGGAATGGGGACATGGACAAAAGAGTGGGGCAAGATTGATAGTGGAGCAGGAAGAGGAAAAAAGGACATGTAAATGTGTGCAGAGTTTGAGGGGATGATCTGTGTGTGTGTGTGGTGTTTGCTTTCAAGTCTTTTCCAAGTTATGCCAACCTGAAGGTGAACGTATCACAGGGATTTCTTGGCAGGTTTGCCACTGCCTTCCCTTGAGGCTGAGAGACTGTGACTTGCCCAAGGTCACCCAGTGGGTGTCTGTGGTTGAGCAAGGATTATATGTGGTGTTATGTTGGTGACTGTGTATGGGAAAATCCTGAGCTGGTGCTTGAATTAAAAAAAAAACCTAGCTCTGCCCATTTCAATCTTGGGCTCTGTTCATCCATGGTTTGTACGCACACACACACATACACACCTACACATAGAGTATCCATGGAAGGCACTGGAAGCCTTGGACTGAAAAAGTTCCCCATCCTTGATCCATATGTGTGCTTGTGCCTTTAAGTTACCTATTGACCTGTGGCAACCCGATAAATTTTATATGGCTTTCTTAGGCAAGAAATCCTCAGACGTGATTTTTCCAGTTTCTTCCTCTCAAATATAGCCTACAGCACCAGGTATTCATTGGCAATCTCCCATCCAAATACTAAGCAGGGCTGACCCTGCTAAACTTCCAAGATCAGAAAGGATCTGGTGCCTTTAGAGTACAGTATTTAGGCTCTTTACCCCGATACATACTTAAGTCCACCTTCTTATCAGTTCAAGTTTCTTTGTCTACTTCCGGTCTTAGTCAAGATCTTATATACTTTGTTAAAATAGCAACAGTTGAAGGAGAACCACCACCAGGAAGCAAACATTTCCATTTGCAAAGCCTCCTTATGGAAGTTCTCAATCTCAAAATCTAAGAAGATGGAACACACTCACAGCATCCATTCTGTTGTATGTATGGCATGCACTGTATTTTTAGATTTCTGTGCTTGGCAGCCACTGTAAATCACTCTCTATCCAGTCTGGTAGTGATTTGTATTTAAAAGGAGATATTCTTATGCCTACCCACTCTGCCATGTGTACAGATTTCTCTCACTCTTTCTGGAATGTTGACTGCTATTATAAGTTAGATGTTTTCAATCTAGCACCACAAACATGAAGCATTCCAAACATCTCAGGAGTATTTGGAATGACAGTTTTGTATGGCAGTTTTTGTATTTTTATGGCAATTTTACCTTTCTGTCTGTGGTGAAAGTGCAATAATGTGGTAAGGTGGGGGAACTTACCAATAGCTTCCTTGCCTGAAAGTCTGAGCAGTGCCTCATAGGAAATCCCTTGGCCATCATACAACCGCCGGAGCAAAGGTGGAGGCAGCCTATAAGGATCTGAGCTCTTCTAGTGGAAAGAAAAGAGAAGGCAACTTGACATCAGGAGGAGCCTATGATTGCAAAGTACAGCAGAATAGCTAAATTTTTCTCCAGATAAATCCACTTTCCTTCATTAACACTTACACAGATATATCCAATTTTAATAAGGACTTTTTAAAAAGTATTTTCCCCAACCTGTAAGGCAAAGTAACAAAATAACTGGTTCAGCAATCTTGGGCAATTGTCACCTCTTTGCTCCTCTAAACTAATTGAGTATAATTCTAGCAAGAGGTTAAAGACCAAATCCAAATGCTAGTCCCAACTAGAGCAGATCTATTGGACCAATCAAGTTTTGATTTACTATTCAGCAGCAGATTTATTCAAACTGGGACCAACGTTTGGCTTTAAGATTAACATTCAGAGAGTGTCAACTGGAATTCTGAAATCTACTAGATTACAATTTAAAAAGAAGAAATATATTAAGGCAAAAAGTAGTAACTTCCTCCTTTAAAATAAAAATATAAAATAAACTTCTAGTCCTCAAGACCTTCCCCTTCTAGCCTATCTTCAAGTGTTCGTTATTGGCCTCTGTCCTGGTTTCTCCATAATCCATGATAGTTGAATGTAAAAACATGATCACAAAAAAGGCTTGGTACAATTCCAAGTTATCCTGCTTAGTTAAGACTGCAGAATTAATGCAATTTGACATTGCTTTAACTGCCATGGTTCAATGCTATGGAATTCTGGGATTGGTAGTTTTGTGGAGATATTTAGCTTTTTCTGTCAGAGTTCTGGTGTCACAATAAATTACAAATCCTAAGATTCCATAGGATGGAGCCATGGCAGTTAAAGAAGTGTCAAACTGCATTAATTCTAAGATGCAAAAGTGACTTCTTTTTTCCTGAATTTTAAACAATAGTTTTGTGTCTCAGGGAAACTCTTGATTGTGATCCCCATTTGAGAGTGGGGAACGAGGGTTAACTGGGAGTTGCTGACGAAGTGGAACTACTAATCCCATTTTCTGCCTACTGCTGGGTCCCATAAAAGAAAGAAGTGGTAGTTTAGAAACTCAAATGCATCTCCCTGCAGTACATCAAATGATGCCCATGGGCTTCATGAAGTCCATTCCTGGTGCTCCTTCTGGAAACAACCATCAAACTTTAAAAAAAGAATCTCTTTAAAACAGACTCCCTAGAAGCCCAGGAGGGGATGTGTGTGATCAAAGTCATATGCAAAGGCCAAACTCTAGCCTGCCAGCCAGCCATGCAACAGCAATCCAGTCAGAAATAGTTACGATATATATGCCTATCTGTCCTGCCTACCTGCCTGATCCCAATGCACACTTACTTGGAAGAATTTCCTAGCATATTAACTGGAGTGTACTGTCAAGTAAACACAAACTGCAATCTTCTAACACAGATAGAAGAAATAGGGGAGAGTGGTTTGCCATCTATGCAATGTACGATATATGAAAAAGGGGAATTCAGTCATTCCAACCTGGTGTTCTCCAGATGCATTGGACTGCGATGCCCATAATTATGAGCCCCTACAGCCGAGGAAAGACACCAGCCTGGGCAAAGACATCACTATGTGATGGAAGGCTGTCTTGTGGGATGTGAAAGAGAATATGTGTTTTTATTCCTAAACTAATGTGAAGAAGATGCAGGAGGTACAGCTAAGGAAGGGCAGTCCATTTTGACTACAGAATGAAAGAATTGTATTCAGATGTTACTTTGTCGTCATTATTGCACCTTCGAGTTGACCCTCTTATAGGGTTTGCTACACAAGATTTCTTCAGAGGCAGTTTGCCACTACCTTTCTTTAGGGCTGAGAGAGTGTGATTTGCCAAGGTCACCCAGTGGCCGAGCTGGGAACTGAACCCTGGTCTTCCAGACTCCTAGTACAACACTCAAACCACTACTTCAAATCTAGATTATATGAAAAGCAAATTCTTGAGTGAAATTAAGCAAAACACAAAAGCACCATTGCCTTCCTTTAACAGCCATGAGCACAAAAAGCAATCACAATGGCTCATCTACCCCTTTGCATTTCCTTTGTGATAAGTATCTCCCACTCAATAGATAGGGCTAAGCATGCAGTGCTGGAACAGCTCCAAGCTCTGATAGAATCTGTCCCTCTTGATACAAGTTCCACCCTAATTCCCAGATAATCAGCACAGATTTTCAACTGAAAAACTTTCCCAAATTACATCTCTTTATACAATGTTTAAAATCTGCCCAGAAGAAGAAAAAATGTCGAGTCTGTCTAATTGAATCTGGTTAAAACTGCGGCTATCATAAGTAAAGCAATTTCAGAGGATGGAGGGAGGGGAGGAGGAAAGTGTGTCCAAAGATCAGGAACATAAAAAACAACAACAGGGAATTACATAGTAAGAGCCTTCACACTGGTGTAATTTGAAGCATTTTGGGACAGTAGGGAAGTGACAAGAAGAAGCTGGAGTGGGAGAGGGTGGAATTGGATTTCTTAGAGCTTTTTATCCTCAAGGAAGCTCATTCAGAAGGGATGTGACAAAAGTAGCCACTTAAATCTCCAGCTGGGTCTCGTCCACAAAAGCAATTTGCACTGCACAAAGCTCTTTGGAACAGTGATTGGCAGGGAGATCTATCTCATATACTACTGAGCTCCCCCTTTTCATATCTCTGGAAGAATACTCCTGTTGCATTAACGTAGTAATCCACAAACGTGCAAAATTCAGTGAGCTCGCAACATAAAAAAGTTGATCATAGCTCAGGCAAGCCAGAAGCCAAAGATTGCTCTGATGAGTGTTGAAACCAATAAATGCATGGTATGTCCTATGTCTGCAGCACAATGCGGTGCTAAAATACAGCACAGCTTGTGAAAGTTATCATTTTGGACTACTGTTCTCAGAATCCTGCAGCCAGCATGTCTAGTGGTCACACCAGCTGGAGCATTCAAGGAGCCGTAGTCCCAAAATGTAACTTTTCTGGAATGCAGACATGTCAGGGAGAGATGTACCACCCACTCAACATATAGGAGATATTGTTTTTTAACATTTCCATGTAAAAAGAAGTTGCTGGCAAGTGTAAAGAAAAAGCACAACATTAGTAGGTCAGAATAAAACCTGACCCTGATCGAATCATTGTTCTGCTATTTTTGTGCTTGTTCTTCTTACACAGGAAAGAAACTGGTATCTTATATCATTTCCAAAGAGTAAGATAGGATATTTTATTACCTAAGGACACAGTGACAAATGTAGCTGGGTGGACAGAATAAATGAATTTTCAAAAGTAGGAATAATAGAACTGGAGCGACTGGCTGGGAAAAGTAGCTGTTCCAGCTCCTTTCACTGACATAGGATCTTCCTGTATTCTCCTAAAACTCAGTATTCCCCAAGCAGTTGTAAATGTAAATTAAAATCAGCGGACAGTAAATGTGCAAAGCAATGGAATCTATGAACCAAAACTGAAGAACTGCCTTGTAAAAACTTGTGTTTGTGTCCAGATTTATTCAATGCATAAGAAAAGATTAATTGAAATTAATTGAAATCAAAGGGACTTGTTAATTGTTTCTAACTTAAATCACTTCAGTTTCAGCAGGTCTAATCTAAAAACAACAAACCCATTTCTCCCCCAGCCTTTCACTGATTCTCTCACAACTTGAAAACAGTGGCGACGCTTTCTGAAAAATATCTATATTTTCCATTTTCACTGCTTTATAAGTTAAAATAATTCCGGCATAATTCACAGCAGGAAGGTGTTTGACTTTTTAAAAAGCTTTTATTTCAGTAAAGCAAAACTCTCTATGAATTATGGTGTGTTCCATTCTCATTGCTTTTCAGATTTTATGATATAGAATCATATAAACATAAATTTGGAAGGGGTCTCAAGGGCCAGCTAGTCTAATCCCATTCTCAATGTGGATCTCCAGCTAAGCATCCCCAACAGGTAGCTGTCCATCAGAGGAGACCTCCCACCGCCTCTGTATTCAATTGGTTCCATTGCTGAACTGCTCTTATCACCAAGAAGTTCCTTCTAAGGTTCAATTGAAGCCTACCTTTCTAATTTCAAACCATTAGACTTAGTTCTACCTTTTGATTCAGCAGAGAACAAGCCTGCACCTTCCTCTTTGTGGCATCCTTGAGGTATTTAAACAGTGCAATCATGTCACCCTTCCATTTTCTCTTCACCAAGCTGAACATGCCCACCTCCTTCAACCCCTCCTCATATGTTTTGTTCTCCATTCCTATTATCATCCTCGTTGCCTTTCTCTGAACCTGCTCCAACTTCTCTATCTCCTTAAAACGAAGATCCCAGAGCCAGCAGATCTTCCTTGACCAAGCAGCACAGGACTCATTTCATTCAGAAGAAAAAATCCACCATCTCATTTCTTCAATATCATGAATTCTCACCTTTACATCAATCCTGCTTGGCAACTGTTGCTCCTGAGACTCGACGCAGTAACCGTGACACAACTTTGCTACTAGTAAGGACAGCAGCATTGTCAGCACAAGGGGACTCTTCATGTTCTTTTTCTTGAAGAAAGGAGAGCTTGGGAAGGGAAGAATAAAGGAATGGTGGGAAAGACAGGAAGGAGAAAAAAGTGAGTTTGGACAAGGAAAACTGCCAGATGTAGAAGAAGCACAGAGAAACCAATAAAACAGGCCTGCAAAATTGAAGTTCATAAAACCTTTTCTTTTTAATTTTGCTGCTTTTACAGGAATTGGGCATTCTAAATGCAAAAATGATCTCAGATTAGCTCCATCACAACTTCCTTTGACATTTCTGTGTCATAATATGTGACTAAATGAAATGATCCTGCAAAGAATTATCCAGAAAGGAGTAAGAAAGGGGTTGAAGTCTTCTAATAGACTTTGAAAGCACTTCAGTTTGCTGATATGAAACATAAAAATCTGTTCAAATGCACTAAAAGAAATTGCACTGGAAGATCAGCATCAACTCTTAATCAAATCTGAGTAACATGTGAACTGATAATAATATTGGATTTGTGAAAGAACTGTATGCGGGATGACATTTTTATTGTGTTCTCAAAATGCAGCACCCAAAACTACTTTTAAAATGGCAACACTATTGGGGTGGGGGGGGGGATTATCGCAGGCCTCTGTAATTATAAACTTCATGCTCCATAAACAGCAAGCACTTTATTCTAGAACCTTAATAGGTACACCGAGATGTCTACACTTCCTATTTGTGAGAATATCAGGAGTCCATCTCCTGCTGTTCCCCTACAACAGAAACATAATAAATAGCCAATTAATTCCTTGAGAAACTTGGGCTTTATTCAATGATCAGAAGTCTAGAAAAAGAGCATCTTTGTGATTTATCTGGCAAACACAATTACTGCAAGTACATCAGTGCAGCACTCGTATCTCCCATAGCAAACAAAGTCAGAGTGGACCAGCAGCATACACGAATGTATATGTGTCTATAAATGCTCCTATACATATATCAAGGCAATTGGAAACATAACAAACAACATTTATTATTTTTTTTATGCTTCCCAGGCTGCTGAAACAGGATCCAGTTAGTGCCACCAAAGCAATGTGAAGTCACATCTCTTTCTCCACGGCAATTGTTATTTGTCATTTATCTATGGGAGGGGAAAAATTAAATCAACACACTTCCAATACACTCTTTGTGTTCTATGTTCCACTTTCTTGTCATACTGGCTATATGTTACTTATTCTTGTCCCCCTGCTTATGAATAAAATGAGTCCAGTTAAAATTATCTGCACAGGGGCATGCATTTTTGAATCATAAATGGCTGCTCTTCCAATAGGGTATTGGTTATGAATTGTTATCAGGCAAACATATCCTCTCGGCTAAAGTCAAAGGCATCCTGACTTTATAATTTTTCTCAGTGGTTTCCCCAAGCATCTGGCTTTGGATGCCACCACTGGTTTAGCTTAATTGTGTACATGATCTAAGAAACCCATCACAGAACAAGAGAGGATCCTGCATAGACGTTAATGAAAGGTGGCCTTGGTGGCCACTCTTTGTTTGTTTGGGGTTTGGTTTCTGTTTTTATTGGTGGGGGGGGGGATTCACAATGAACATGTAGAAAGATCTTGGAGCACCTTCGAGACTAACTAAAAGAAAGAAATTGGCAGCATGAGCTTTTGTAGATTTGTCTACTTCTTCAGATGCATTTGGTGCATTTGAGGAAGCAGACTGAAGTATACAAAAGCTTATGCTGCCAATTTCTTTCAGTCAGTCTCAAAGGTGCTATAAGATCCCTCTATGTATTGATTTGACAGATTAACATGGCTATATCTTTGAATTAAATAACAAATTAAGTAAACTATAAGCATAACTCAAAATGATAAATTCAACAAAACAAAGCCTTTAGGTGCAGAACTGCAAGTCTATATGAAGAGTTGTTTAACATTATGCATGAAATTTTACAACAACAACAACAACAATAATGTTTTATTTATACCCCGCTCTTCAGCCAAGGCTATCAGAGCGGCTTACAATGACATGTATATCTAATTTTGTAAAGAAGATCTTTGAATACTATTCCAGGAAGGGTGAGTAATCAAGGTCAAACACATATTTCCAGCAGTCAGCATGATAGGATAGGGTTCCATTTGCTGTGTATTTCTCTTTATGTAGTCAATAAAGACAGTCCAGTCCTCTTCAAATGTGTTTTCTTGTGTATATTACAAGTCTCTTTTTTTTTCCATTCCTGGTATTGATGTTAGACTAACTGGGTGATAATTGTTGGGATCTTCAGTCTCCTGGGACTTCTCCTGTTCTCTGGGAGTTTTCAAAAGTTGTTGCCAATGGCTCTTCTTTCAACCCATTGGTTTACAATATGAAGAAACATATATAGTCACCCCTCCTAACTCATGGATCTGGGATCTGTGCCCTCGATTACCCGCAGAGGGGTGATCGTCGCTGTCTCCAATGGTGCACGCTCCCAGTGTGGGCACATGGGCCACACCCATGGGGCACATGCCCCATTCAAGCCTATGAGGCTTGAATATGCACAAACTTCCATATGTGCGGGGGGGGGGGGCAGAATGGATCCCCTGCAAAAACAGAGGGCCAACTGTAGAATTGATTCACATATTGTAACACACCTGGTTCCATGCCAGAACTAGTTCCAAGCCTCCCGAAGGATTCATTTGGTGCCAGACACTGACACACATTGCTTCTCTCACACAAGATTTATTGGTGTTGAATAATGCCTTAGGTGAAACACAAAAGCCCTTTGGCTATTAGGGTCCAGCATCCACTCATAACCAATTGTCGAATTGGGATTCCAAATTAATTCTATTCTGACTTATTCCTTGGTCAGCAATCAGATTCCCCGTTGCTGGGCATAGAGGGAGCCTGGGTTGGAGGGTGCACTCTGCCCTCCCAGGCTAAGGCTGATAGAAGATGGGCTCCTGAAAGTCATGTAGTCATAACTATGAGGGCTTGTCAAGCAGGTTAGCAAGAGAGAAAAATCCTCTCCCCTAGGCCATTCTCGGCCTTCATATCTTTTCCCATACCCCACCTGCAAAGCAAGAGCAAAGTCCAGCAAGATCACAAAATGCCACTGCAGAGATGTTGACATTTGGCCATTATGCTGGCAAGAACTCCAGATCCCTTCTGCCTGTGGTAGAAAGCCAGCTCACTATATTCCACTTCCAGATATTTCATCGCAATGTTTACAACTGGCAACTGATGCTTAAACCTACGAAAGAATATACATATGATGTGTTTCATTGCTTGGGAGCAAAAGGACTCTTGAGGAGGCCTGAGGCTACTCTCAGTTCCAACACTGAACCCTACCCTACCCCAATAGGAGTAAAATGCGAAAATAAGCAGGAGAAACGGGTAAATCTAGTAAAGGAATATTTCATAGGAAGGAACTAGGAAAACCAACTCCAAGTATTTCTTGCTTAAGAAAACCCTATGAAATTCATGGAATCACCATAAGTCGACAAGTGACTTGAAGGTGTGTGCACGCACATGCACACATACACACATATGCACAGAGCGAGGTGTGCTAACTTCCAAAGGAGGTGCAAAATAAGATTGCCTTCACTTGTTTACCCATTATGTTAGACACACACACACACACACACACATCGATGGAAGGCTAGTCTAGAGCTCCCAGGCTACAACCCTAAAGGCCCCGTTTCCAGTGCAAACTGTCCATGCTTCAAGGGGCTAGAAATCTGAAGCTTCATTGGATGATCTGAAGCTTGGCCTCATTGACTGGTCTTGGACTCAGGAGATAATTCATATGAAAGAATAGTCTCCACAAAACGCATGGGGATTGTACAATCCTCCAGATGCTGTTGAACTACAACTACCTCAGGCCTAGTCAGCACAACTGATGGCAAGAAATGCTGGGAGCTGCAGTCCAAAAATATCTGGACAGCTACATGTCACCCACCTATGATACATAAGAGTCCTATGATATGTAAGACTCAGACTCTATCTGTGTTTATGGGCAAAAGCCAGTACCTTGGATTGGAAAGAGAATGGCAGCCTGTATAATAATTTCAGCAAACTGCCAATTCAAGACCAACAATTAATAAAACATTGGCATTCTGCACCACTGGACATCTTCAAACCATCTTCATCCGCAGCCCCAAGTAGAGTGCCTTGAGGTAGTCTAATCTGGAGACTTCTCTCCTCCTTATATGAAACACGAGCAGCAGAAATTGGTTTTCTTCCCTGATGGTTTTAGTAGATTACATTCCTTATTAAATTTCAAATCCAAGGCTCACTACATCAGGACTAACTTGCAGATACAAATATTAGAAGCTTATTAGCTGTGGATGCACATAGCTTTATCCCACATGAAGAGGATGGCTGCGACTGGCGGCCAAGAGGCAAGCACAACTGCATACTGTAGCAAACTGAGTGATTTGGGACTTACTACTATGACTCTGAAGACCAGGGTTCAAATCCTGGCTCAGCCACAGAAACCCACCTTGGGTAAGTCACATACTCTCAGCCTCAGAGCATGGCAATAGCAAACTCTCTCTGAAGAAACATGCCAAGAAAATCCCATGATAGGTTTACCTTAGGGTCGCTATATACCTCGGAAACAAATTGAAGGCATATAACAATAACGACCACAACAAATTGGCATGGAGCATGGAAGTCTCCCTCCTCAAACACACGCACACAGAAACACACTGAATGCATTCCGACCTGGAAACAAATGATAATCAGAAAGACCCTGAACACCCCAATGTACCAATAGGAAAAATGGTACATTGACCCGAAGCCTTAGAAATAGAATATAAGAGGAATATAAGACTTTGCCCTTTTTTGAGACAAGAAATAAAGCAGGTTGACCCCACTTTAATGTCCGTGACTTAATGCTAGGGAATTCTGAGATTTGTTGGTTTGTGAGATATTTAGCCTTTTCTGTCAGAGACATCTGGTGCCAGGACAATCTAAAAATCCCAGAATTCCATAGCATTGAGCCATGGAAGTTAAAGTGGTGTCAGACTGCTTTATTTCTGTAGTATGGCAACAGCCCCAGTTCAAAGTTACTACATATTTGGATTGCTGCAATTCATTCTGCGCCTGAAGTTATTTCGGAAGCTGCAGTGGGTGAAAATGCCACCATCCAACAGAAAACCCGCCATCCAACTACTTCACAGGGTGCCAGAACTGCCATTTAGAAGCAATCACTCTGAACTGCAATTTGCTCCCTGAACTAATTCAAAGTCCTTTTTAAAAACTTTAAACCAGGTTAGAAACCAATCATCCCATGGGCCAAATGCATCTGCACCCCCTCCTGAACCCTCATCACACCGCCACTGAGAGTACTTGAGAAAAATAAATAAAAGTTTAGATTTCCTTTAAAAAACAACAACTATAAATGTCATCACCATAGGAGAGGTAAAGGATTCCTGAGAATTAAGTGTCCTAAAAGATTGAAAAGGTTTTACATATATAGGTAAACCTCAGTTAACAAAGTAGATGTGTTCCTCAGCATTGCTTCTGCACACACAGTTACAGTAGGATTGGCTAGAATAGAATCCCAGTTTTCCCACCTTAAGCTTCATTGCATTGTTTCCTGGAAACATGCTGCTGCAACCTGACACTGAACATCTCTGTTTCTCCAGCCTTTCTTCACCATGCTCCTAATGCTGATGCTGCTAAAACATTCCAGCTAGGCAGAGGAGGCCTAAAAAGACTTTGTAAAAAGGAGCTTCTTTGTCAAAGGCTTTGTTAACTGAGGTATGCCTGTATATGCCTTACAGCAAACAACAATAACATTGGGCAAACAGCATACAATTCTTTTTATGCAACCTCATTAGAGAAATAAGAGTGGATCAAGTTACAGTTGTAAGCTGTTCTAGAATAATACAAAAGGTACTTGAAGAGCTCAAGACAGAGGCTGAATGGCAGGGGGTTGGACTGGATGGCCCTTGTGGTCTCTTCCAACTCTATGATTCTATGATTCTAAGACATTCAAAAATGTTTAAAAGTATGAGCGCTGCTGTGCTGCTTGTTTTTGCAATTACAGTTCTAGTCGGTTTACTATTCATAGGCTCAGCGATGAGCATGAAGGTTACATGGTGGAGCAGTTCATTCTGGGTACAGTCTTGTTCAGATCTGTTTAAGGAAGCCACCTGTGTAAAAGGCTGCAGTCTTTACATATTTCAGCACGCAGTTATGGGACTCCCACTGGAATCTTCTCAAGTTTCTGCAGAATATTACATCAGTTGCTGAAGAACCACCAACTGTGCATTACTTTTTCTTTCAATACTTATTAACCACTTTCTCAGACTTACAATCATAATAATTTGAGGCTTTTTCACCTACCACTCCATTATATGTATATATAGATTTGAGGATGCTAACCAACTGAATGCCAGTATACAACTGGCAAAAGGGTCTTGGCACGTTAGCCTATAACTGTATGAAATTTAGGTATGATACGGTGTGCTAAACAATGCTTTATAACTAATATGATGTTAAGCATCATACACTCCTCCACAAGTATGTCCTGCTCAATACCTTCCCCTTTCCTCATTGAACTGTTCACGCACATGCACAGACAAATTTCAATTTATGTACAGATATACTAAGGAAAGCTATCCATGGCATTTACTTAGGAATCAGACATAACATTTCAAAGTTCCCACAAATGAAGTTCTTTAAGTAAGTTTCATGGCTGGTGAGAATTGCTGTGGGCCAGCTGTGAAACACTCTTTCTGGACTATTAGCATCCCACTGCGAGTGTGAATGTGTGGGGTGTCCCTTGCCTGCAGATTATTGCTGTCAGAACAGGCACATATACATACGTCCTTGTGTTGTCAACTATGTGCACTGTCTCCAGCACACACACACACACACACACAGCTTCAGTCAGGAGCTCATCCTTTCAGGTCATAACACAAACACATACACACACAAACATAAACATACCTGTATGGTCTTTTTGTGCACGTGGGTAACATATCAAAGCTTTATGCAGCATATACATTTGTTTACATTTCTTCATGCACATGAATTCATGCTAACAGATAGATATGTTCACACTTATGCTTGCACACAGACAGATATGCTTGCTTGTGCTTGTATACATATAAGCATCTGTTTTGTCACACTTATTTATTTATTTCCTTGTTATGCCATCTCTCTCCCAGAAAGGAAAGTTTTATAAACTTTAAAATAGAACTAATTAAAAGTATAGTAATAAAATTAATTACAATTAATTAATGCCCTGCTCTAGATAACAAAGTCTTTGCACTCCTTCTTCCATTTCTTGTCCTGCTTGTTTGCACACAGCTCCAATGTATTGGTATTCACATTCACACACATCACTCAGGACACGCAGTCGCTCAAACTAAGTCACTCATCTGCTGTTATTCAAAGAATTGCTTAAATCTGCACACAGTGGAGTCCCCAATGCCAGTGAAACAGTGGCTCTGCTTTGGGTTTTAATCTAAACTTTAAATGAATTGTCCGTCATGCAAAACCAATTTGAGAGGTAAGGGTCAGCACATTGGATAGTTCTTTTGAAGTTCAGACCAAAACCCCAAGTGGATTCATTGCCACAACAACATCAAATCCACCAGCCTACAGTGCTTGCATTTCAGTAATCTTCAATTTCTACCGAAAGGAGAGATTGATCATGTTTGAAACTTGGGGCAGTCAGTAAGCATGGATAAACTAGCCATTTTAACAAAGTTAAAAACCACATTCAAAACTTGTTTGCTCACTTATCATGGCTGTAAGGAAAAGCTTAGAAAATTGTGGTCTTTGGCTGGAAGACAGAGTTAGTCTTCTGTACTTAGTCCATCTCCTTGCCCTGCCCTACTGGTTACTCTTCCCACACTTCACCCCCTTCACTTTGGGCCACTTCATCTGTGTTGGAAGTAGCCCAAACCCTTTGTGTGTTTTGTAGCCAGAAAGACACCTGTGTTCAACCCTGAAGTGAAATCTGGTTTGCCTCTGTGTTCCTCTAGTGCAAAGCAGAGGGGCTTTCTCACACATGACAGCTACTCTCCCCAGCTTTTACTTTGAGCAGGGGATCAAACAGGTGATTTCTGGATGGATGGAGGTGCTAAAATAATAGTGTCTTAGAGATGGAGAGTATCTTGGACACCCTCTTGTCCAACCTCCTGCACAGTGCAAGAATCGTGCAGCTTCAGCATCTCTAACAGATGGCCATTCCGCCTCTGCTTAAATACCTTCAGCGAAACTGGAGCCCACCACCTTCCAAAGCAGTCTGTTCAGTTGTTGAGCCAGAGCTTAAACCGCATGGAAGTTTCTCTGTAAAGTTTCCCTGAAAACTACCCCCTTGTAGTTTCCACCCACTAGTTCTTAGTCCTGTTCTCTGGGAAAACATCCAGCAAATCTGTGCCATCGTCTGCCTGACAGCACTCAGGTATTTGGATTCTGATACCAGCACGTCTCCCTTTAATCTTCCCACCTTCAGGTGCACATGGTACATATCCCAGCTCCACACCTACCACACTCTGGAGTTTATCATACGACAGAATTTGGGGGTATAATGCAATGGCAATCCGAACGCAATCATGGGGTTTCACATTATTGCATATTAGAGTATCTCAGGCAATTTCGGGCTAAAGGGAAGTCATTCCGAACGCAATCATAGGATTTACGTTAATGTGTATAAGAGTATCTCATGCAATTTCAGGCAATGGGGGAGTCATTTTCGGGAAATGGGAAGTCATTCTGAATGCATTCTGAATGCAATTAGATTTCACGTAAATTCGAATTGGCTCCATTCGAAATTGGGAGAAATTCCTCCCGTGTTATAAACTCTTCCATATCTCATATTTGTATTGTATGGCAATAAATTCAAAATGACTGCTGCTCGCTTTCAGTGATGGCTGGGTGAAGTACAGTGGGTCCTTGTTATCCACTGGGGTTTGGTTCCAGGATCCCCTGTGGATAACAAAATCTGTGGATGCTCAAGTCCCATTAAATATAATGGCAGAGCAAAATGGTCTCCCCTCTATAAATTGGCAAAATCAAGGTTTGCAATTTGGAATTTATACTTTTAAAAATATTTTCAAGCTGTGGATGTTTGAATCCATGGGTAAAAAAAATTCATGGAAAAGGAGGGCCAACTATACTGAAAAAACTTGAAAGGAGCTAACCAAGGTGCTGAAACTTCCAAAATAGGTTCAGCACTACCGGTATGTAGAATTCTTTTAAAGGTTACTGAAACTATATTGGTGCTGTACTTGATACCATTAAGAGGTTAGGTAGAATCCACATTCCCAATTCAATCCCCCTCTCCCCCAGAAACACACTTTTAATCCTTCAGTTCCTATGTTCACTGCCAGAGAGACAGAACATAACAGGAGGGTTAGCAAGTTTTAGCAAGCTAATCTATCTAGCTTCCTTCATGAAGAAGTTAATGTAATGGCAGCATGCCACAGTGGTTAGAGTGTTGGACTGAGACTCTGGAGACCAGGTTTTGATTCCCCGCTCAGCCATGAAACTCACTGGGTGACTTTGGGCAAGTCACATACTCTCAGCCTCAGAAGATGGCCATGGCAAAAAAGAAAAAGCATATGAGGAAGTAGAGTTATGTCTAGCAAAGCTCTTGCTGGCCACTTCTTTCTTTCAATAGGTCTCAAAGGGGCTACAAGATCTCCCTCCATACTGATGCTACAGACTAACACAGCTATAGCTTTGAATATTACCCCCGTGAAAAAACATGCACAGAAAAACGTAGGATAGGGTCGCCTGAGGGTCACCCTAAGTCGGAAAGGACTTGAAGGCACACAACCACAGCCATAAAATCTCAAATACATACCGACGAGGATAGTTGGGAGACCTAGGAGTCCCACAAACTCCGCCACCAAAAACAAAACCAGCAAAAGAGACCAAGAAGCCAAGCAGCCCTAACCCTCTTCCCCAACTAAAACCTGGTCACTTTCTGCCTTGAAGTGGCAGAATTCAGGCCATGGAAGTCAACTAGTGGGTGAAGCCGGAGGTAGAGAGACCTTGGAGACAGAAGATAACAGGCTGGTGAGCAAGTTTTAGTAAGTGTGCAGAAGAAGTTCATAATGGCAGAAGACTCACTGAGACTCACTGAAAGAAAGAAAGGGGCAGCAGGAGCTTTCCTAGACTTCAGTCTATTCCCTCAGATACACTTGGAGGTGATGATGATGATGATGATGATGATGATGATGAGGCTTGTAGCCCCTTTGAGACTCACTGAAAGAAAGGAGTTGGCAGCATGAGCTTTCCTAGACTTCAGTCTACTTCCTCAGATACATTTGGATATAATGATGATGATGATGATGTAGAGAGATCTTATAGTCCCTTTGAGACTTGCTGAAAGAAAGAAGTTGGCAGCTGGAGCTTTCCTAGAGTAAAGTCTGCTTCCTCAGGTGCATTTGGATATAATAATAATAATATTTGGAGCACGTTTGAGACTCACTGGAAGAAAGAAATTGGCAGCAGGAGCTTTCCTAGACTAAAGTCTGCTTCCTCTGATGCATTTGAATGTAATAATACAGTAACAACAACAACAACAACAACAACAACAACAACAAATGTAGAGAGACCTTGTAGCCCCTTTGAGACTCACTGGAAGAAAGAAGTAGTCAGCAGGAGCTTTCCTAGACTTCAGTCTACTTCCTCAGATGCATTGCATTACAAGGCACCTGAGGAAGTAGAGTGAAGCCATGGAAAGAAAGCTCCTGCTGCCCACTTCTTTCTTCCAGTGAGTCTCAAAGGGGGCTCCAAGGTCCCTCTCTGTCCTCCTCTTATTAAAATGGCCATTCATGCTTCTTAGCCCTGCTCCAAAAGTTGGGGGGGGGGGATTCCTCCTGGAGAGAGAGAGAGAGAGAGAAGGGTAAAATAATAATAATAATAATAATAATAATGGAGGGCAGTTCCTGGAAAAGGAGGACGGGGCTGGACTCACCTGGAGGAAGGCGAGGAGGGCTCTCTCTCAGGCTGGAGGGAAAGAGAGGAGAGGAGGCAGAGGAGGAGAAGGAGCCAGCTTCTGCTCTCTTGCCAGCAGAGGAATGCTCTCTTCTCTTCTCTTCTAGACGCCTCTTCCCTCCAAGTTAAGAAGCAGCTGGTTGTTGGGGGGGGGGGTTGGAGGGAGGGGGGAGTTCCCATTGGGCCTGAGCTGAGGACGGCTCTAGGGCGCCCCCTATCTATCCCCTCAGGCACTTAGGCACCAATATTCCAGAAAGAACAAAGGTGAGTTTATCACATGGGAGGAATTTCTCTCAATTGCGAATGGAGCCAATTCGCAGTGACGTGAATTCGCTAGTTTAGCAAATTTACGTGAAATCTGATTGCGTTCGGAATGCGTTCAGAATGACTTCCCATTGCCCGAAAATGACCCCCCCCCATTTCCCAAAATTGTGTGAGATATTCTAATACGCAATTACATGAAACCCCATGATTGCATTCGGAATGACTCCCCATTGCCCGAAATTGCATGAGATACACTCATTCACAAAAACGTGAAACCCCATGATTGTATTCGGATTGCCATTGCATTATACCCCCAAATTCCGTTGTATGATAAACTCCTCAAGCTCAAAACACCCCCACCACCAGAGAGAGGACTCCTCCTCAGCCCTGTTCTCTCCCCTCCCCCACTGGAGGACCTTGAATGGAGGACCTGTCCGGGAAAAGGAGGACCACCTCTGGAGGACATTCAAGAAAAGAAAAGGGGGGGGGAGAATAATTGGACAAGACCCCACCAAACACTCCTTGATAAATGAACCCCTTTTTCATCTGGTTTACTTACATCTCACGCCAGTTTACTTACATCTCACATTCTTTTCAAAGGTCCTCCATTTCGGCAGTAGATTAAAGCGTATTGAAGGCATCCAGCAAATAAAGCGACAAAGTCGAGGAACGGCTCGAAGGATTATCGCACGCAATTGTACAAATAAAGGGGTATCGGAAATGCACCATTGTGGAAATCTGGAAAGTAAAAAGATGTGTGTTAATGCTCCTTTGTTGCTGCTTTAATGGCGGGTTTTGTGCAACACCGTGTGAAATCGTTTTATGTAATTACATGATTTTTCCAGAATATTCACAGGTTAAACTCCCAATCTCCTTTGTGTGATAAACCCCATATAAACAAAAATCCATCGGTGCTATCTTTATTGGCCAAACAAAAATGCAAAAATGCATACTTGGTTCAAGCTTTCAAAGCTCCACAGGCTTCTTCATCAGGCAAGGTGTTACAAACAAGATGCTACAAACCACATAATATACATCTGGTATGTTGATGTACCTTCAAGTTTCCAGCAACCTTAAGGCATGCAGTTTTCTTGGCGTGTTTCTTCAGAGAGGGTTTGCCATGGCCATCCTCTGAGTCTCAGAGAGTGTGACTTGCCTAAGGTCACCCAGTGGGTTCCCATGGTCAATCCGGGTTCAAACCCTGGTCTCCAAAGTCAGTAGTCCAATGCTCAAGCCACTACATCATGCTGGCTCTCACAGCTATATTATAACAGCAATACAAAATAGTAAAAATATAATAAAATATGGTATATATACATCTGTATTACATATACAGTGGTCCCCCGGTTTACGAATACCCCGGCCTACGAAAACCCCAGTTTAAGAAAGAGCCGGGGCCGGAAAAACAGCCACGGTTTACGGAAAAAACCCTGGTTTAAGAAAAGAAAGCAGCGGGAAATTCAAATGGTGCGGGGGCTGGTTTAAGGGGCCCCGGTTTACGAACTTTTCGGTTTAAGAAAGGGGTGCTGGA
Organism: Urosaurus nigricauda; assembly: GCA_034509955.1. Taxonomy (NCBI): domain Eukaryota; kingdom Metazoa; phylum Chordata; class Lepidosauria; order Squamata; family Phrynosomatidae; genus Urosaurus; species Urosaurus nigricauda. The sequence goes on from JAOEGL010000002.1 coordinate 164,914,364, forward strand.
ACGAATTAATTTCATAAACCGGGGGACCACTGTACTGTTTTTTATTGTGCTTTTTTATTTTTTGTTCACAGCCTTCCAATCCACCCAGATTCACAGCAACCCATGTGGATGGGACATCACCAAGACCCCTTTATTTTATAATGTTATAATATTATAATAATTCTAATAATATCTGCCTTCACATTGCCTGTTGATTTAAAATGATTCCATGAAATTCTTAGGATTTTCTTAGGCAAGGAAGAGTCAGAGGTGCTTTTGCCAGTTTTTCTCTGAATTATAGACTTCAGCACCTGGGATTTGTTGGTGGTCTCCCATCCATGTAATAACCAGGACTAACCCTGCTTAGCAGCCAAGATCAGATGAGATCTGGTGTCTTTAGGGCAGTGGTTCCCAAACTGTGCTCTTTAAGGGCTTTTGGACTTCAGCTCCCAGAATCCCAGACTATTGGCCAACATGGCTAAGGCTTCTGGGAGCTGAAGTCCAAATTCTCTTAAAGGGCACAGTTTGGGGACCACTGCTTTAGGGCATTGGTACTCAAACTTTTTACCCATGGGAATAGACCTCCCCCTTTACATCTATATGCAGAGGTCACCCCCTTTCACTCGACATAGTATATAGTTTATTTACTGTATTTTCATTTGCACATTCATGGTATATTAATATTTTAACATTTTATGAGGAGATAACATTGTTCAAATTAGAACAGTTTTGTTTAAGAAAATTCGATATGTAGCTCAACACATATATTTAATAGTTCTACACATTAAAACATTTATGAAGAGAAGGAGGAAGAGATCCAAGCCTGTAAATCTTGCACCCTCCTTGAGGAACTCTGAAATACAACACCCTGGGGGTCCCATGCCACCATTTGAGAACCACTACTTTAAGGTATTTAGACCTCTCATGACTAAGGTGAATAAATCTAGATAGCTGTTTTGTATTCACAACCTCTACTTAGTAATAGTTTTGACACATTTGCCATGATAGTAACTCCTCTCCCTGCAAACCTACTTTACCGGGGAAAAGAGCTCCGTTTTGCCAGTGATCAGATCATAGCTGAATTATGTTTCCATCAGATTTGGAGGGGTCTAGGCAGGAGACATTACCTAGTAAAGTACACTTAACTAAGCATCTGATACAGAATTCCAGCCCATGTTAGCACCTAATCTGTTTGCCAGTGAAAGGAGGCCTCTCAAATATCACCTCACTGTTCTTGCATGGCATAGGGTTTGAGTACTGGATTACGACTCTGGAGACCAGGGTTTGATTCAACCATGATACCCATTGGGTGCCTTGGACAAGTCACATCCTCTAACTCTCTGCAAAAGGCAATGGCAAACTTCTTCTGAACAAATCTTGCCAAGAAGAAACCATGATAAGCTTACCTTAGGGTCGTCGTAAGTTAGAAACGACTTGAAGGCACACAACAACAGCAAGTTCTTTTTTTGGTAAAGATGTACTGGTGCTGCATTTCACCACATTCCCTGTCCACTTCCCTGCTGTGTCCTGTGGGCAGGTAATTCTGAAAACAGGGTAACCTAATTGTCAGACTGTCATCAACCACATTACAACAGGATTATGTTCAAGTCTAGTGGTAATACCAGCTGGAGAGTCTCCTCTTTCCCCAGCTAGAGGACAGCGTGGTGTGACATCCAAAGCAGGAATGTGTAGCTAGTAAACAATGATAATACACATCATTAACAGATATGGGGGGAAATTGCTAGGGGATAACAGTGGTCGAAAATGCATGTGTCATGGTGGCCTCAGCCGATGTGTTGTTGATCTTCCTACCCACACTTGACAAGTCTCACACTCTACGTATTGCTCCCTCAGAGTTTCACTCTGTGTCTCATACACAAACATACTCACATATTATCTATTAGCATCTCACACCTACCCACTCACACTTTTACTGCTATGTAGGTGCCACTCACACACAAAGAAGGCTGTCACTCTTGTCAACAGTAGAATCCATTTGATTGAATCCTTCACTTTATGCTCCAGTTCCTCTTCTTTACCAAGCAAGAGTCCTTTGGGTGGGTGGGGAGAAAAACTCTGGTCCTAGTTTAAAAGAAAGAAAGAAAGAAAGAAAGAGCATCCTGGTAAAAGTTACCCATTTTATGGTTTGATGGGATCATAGAGCTGGAAGTGGTGCTGTAATCTGGCTAGACCAACCGTCTGCTGTTGGTGCAGAAATCCAGAGCAACTGCAGATGGTTTTACAATCTCTGCCTGAACTGAAGGCCTCCAGAGAAGGAAAGACCATTCATGAATCCTCCAGGCAATTGGTTCCACAGTTGAACCTGTTGTCATTATGCTATTTCTCTTAATGTTTAGCATAATGTGTGTACTGTGTGCCTTTAAGCAATTTCTAACTTATGGGGGATCCTATCACTGGGTTTTCTTGGCAAGATTTGTTCAGAGGAGGTTTGCCATTGCTTTCCTCTGAGGCTGAAACAGAGGTTTTCATGGCCAAGTGGGGATGTAAGCCCTGGTCACCAGAGTCTTAGCCCAGCACTCAGTCCTCTCACCACACTGGTTCCTGTACTTCACCCTGAGAGTCAGTATGGTGTAGTGGTTTTTGCTGAACCAGGACTCTGGGAGACCAGAGTTCAAATCCTGGTTTGGCCATGGAAACCCAAAAACCTTGGTAAGTCACACTCTCTCAGCCTCAAAGTATGATGTTGGGGAGGAAACCCCTCTGAACAAATCTTGCCAAGAAAATTCCATGATAGGATCACCTTAGGGTCACCATAGGAGACAGCCAGCATACATAGTGGTTTGAGTGTAGGAATACAACCCTAGAGACCAGGATTCAATTCCCCACATGGCCATGAAAGCCACAACAACAACAACGGGTCACCATAAATTAGAAACAATTTGAGGGAGCAAAACATCATCTTAACCCTATTAGAACTAGATATTGTTCTCTCTGGTGGGCAGAACAAATCTTGGTCTGATTCTTTGTGCCAGGTATTTGAAGCCAACCTACAGGAGCTGTCCCCTGCCCTGCCCTGCCCTCTTCTCTTCTTAAGACTAAACATATCAATTTCCTTCTGCCTTTTCTCATAAGACTTGTTTCCCATGTCCAAGGTAGTTTTATTTTGTTGTTATTGTTGTTTTAGCTAGCTTGCGCTAGAGGGTTTTTACTGTCACCTCCAACCCCAATTGGTTAAATATTTCAATGGAGGGGGAGGATGGATCTCAACTCCACGACACATTTTATGAACATTTATTTATTACGGATTCATAGTCAATAAAGCAGAATCCAAAAGAGGATTGACATTTAATTATTTAAATGATTTTCTCTAGTTTTCCTTTCATCCTCCTGCCAATATTCTATCTATGCAAGTAGCAAAGGTTGCTGAATGTTTCTAAGCTGTAATAAGAACTAGAAGTTCTGCAGTGAGATTAAACCATCTATGAAAAAATGCAATTTTTAACATTTGCTTGGGGACTACGTAAAGAACAGGCAGTATAGAAATAGGGGAAGTAAAAAAGTAAGTAATTTTTAAAGGAAAGGAAAAAAAGATGGTCTAGTTTATGATCCATCAAGTAGCCCACTTTATTTCCTTAGCCAGCCAGCCATACAAGGTGGGAGTCCTAATGAAGTTAAGCCCCATTTCAAACAACATACCTTACGTCAAAGCAAAATTAGACCATATTGTAGAATAACACAGGTTACGCTAATTAATATATGTGTGAAGAGGTACTACAATTAGTTACTATGGTGGAAAATGCCAAGGTAAGAAAAGAGGTGACACAAATATATGACAGAGTCTCTGTTTTCTTCTGTTAAAAGTTGAAGTGTCACCCACTCAAGGCCCTTTCACACAACACAATTACAGGTGTATCTCAGTTAACAAAGTAGATGTGTTTCTGAGCATTACTTTTTTAACAGAAAAGTTGGTACCAGAGGCAGAAATAACATAGAAAAAGTAGGAAAAAGTTCCTGAACCACAAAAAAGAGAAAGAGCAATTCACCATGCTTCAGCAATCTTGTCCTTCAAAACGAAAATGATGCACATGAAATGAAACAACCAGGTCATGCAAGCCTTGCAGAAGTCAACAAAAACAAGCCACTACACCACACTAGCTCTGGAGGTAGCTGCCATTTATCTTAACTGTTATAACACCGCTACAGTAGGATCATCTAGAGTAGATTTCTATTCTTTCCCAGCTTAAGCTTTATGGAATCCTTTACTGATGCTGCAGCAACCTGATACTGAAAGTCTGTGTTTCTCTAGGCCTCTTTTGCCATCCACCCAAGCTGATGCTACTAAAAAAACATTCCAGCTAGAAAGAGGACAAGGAAGAAAAGCTAGGAGAAGGACTGGCATATAAAGACTTTGTAAAAAAAAAAAAAAGAGTTTCTTTGTCAGAGGCTTGTTAACTGAGGTATGCCTATATAGCACTATGATTCTACTAACTGCCATGGTTCCATGTTATGGAGTCTTGAGATCTGTCCTTTGGAAGGATGGTGAAGGGACCGGGAGAAACATATGCACCAGAAGAGCTCCCTGGATGAGAATGCCTCTCCTTAAAGTGTAAATCTCCGGATTCCATAGGATGTTGCCATGGCAATTAATGTGGACTCATAGAGCTATAATTGTGAGTGAAAGGTCCACAGCAGTTCTATACCCTGATGTGAATTTTTATGAGCCCTCCTGAGCGGTGAGTGTGAAAGAACTCCCAAGTCATTTATTTATTTATTTATTTATTTGCCACTTCAGGCTTCACACATTTTCCATCACTTTGTTATTTTCTCTATTACAATGATCACTTCAGCCCACAGGATCACTTGAACACACATGTGGCAACGACTGGGACAATGTGAGTCACTAACAAAACCAGCCCGCAGCCCCAAGCAGAGGGGAGCATCTGTGATAGCAAAGAGGATAATTAAACGAGTCTTTGGAAGGAAAGGGCTAATTAATAAGAGCGCTGCCCCACCTAATTGCAAAGGCATAATAACAGTGGCTGTTCCCTTGGAAAAACTTCCTGAGAGGGAAACAACCACCTTGGGTGTCATTCCTGTCAGTCCAATGGCTGCTGTATGTGACATTCGTTTGTCATGGCACAAGGATTGTTCCATCCTGACCGGTGCTCCCAGATGCAACCTGATCTCATGATGTTAATTGGGCAGTTTAATTCCGAACCAGCAGAAGCACCAGAGGAGGGAAAGAAAGAAAGAAGAACGACCAAAAAACAAAACAAAACCCATTACATAATTTCTAGCACTGACCCCCAAAATAAACAGCAAGCCAACTGACTAAATGGAGGAATAAACCTGGTATAATTCTTTTAAGAAACAAACAGCTGTTTGCTGTTACTCAATTATAACTGTCCAAAGGTATCTAAACATCCTGGTTTACTCTTCCACGCTTTGTGCATCCTCATTAGGTTGTATACAGGCTTGATTCCAGGCTGAGTTTTACACTCCATCCCACTCCTTATGCACAGTTCATTAATTCTTAAACCCCATATCAGACTGCCAACAACCTGAATACCAAATCCACTTTCAGTATCCAGAACATCTTAATTCTAATTCAATTGTATGCTGGTCTCTTTTTCAGCATTGATGATAATGCTGAGATCCTAGTGTGACTGTGAACAGTCCAAAACATCCCTTGCGGATCAAATTCCACCCTTGCTACAAACCTATTTGTTTCACACAGCTCCTTCTTCCTGGATATTCAACCACAGGCATCAGAAGTTCTAGGTAGCAAATTAGAGGTGCAAATTAAAAATAGAAAATATACAAAAATTATAAGAATCATAATGATTGTAATGAAAGTTCACTGCATTTTATACATACTTGGTATAATATATGGTCAGCCCTCCTTATCCATGGATTCTGCAACCACAGATTCCACAATCCACAAATTGAAAATACCCCACCACCACCACCACCACCAAATATACTACAATTGGAATGATACAGAGAGGATTAGCATGGCCCCTGTGCAAAGAAAACCTTCATTTTGCCATTTTTGTAAGGTGCTATATTTTATTACCCCACTGTATATAATGGGACATGAGTATCCATGGGTTCAATACATTTGATATCCACAGGGGGTCCTGGAACTTAATCCCAGCAGATATGAAACACCCACATATGCCCTGAAACATATAGTACTCTAGTTACCATGGAAAATTAGATACCAAATATCAAAAATGGTGTAATCAAAACTTAGTACTACTAAATCATGAATAATAATATACAAAGTCATCTTGAAATATTGCAGAACATAATCAATTTGGGGTTTATCTATGTAGAACAGAACATAATGTGGGCTTTATCTGCATAAAAATCCCTCTCTAGGTTTATAAAATAAATTAATTTTGATTAGACAGTGTAATGTAATGGTTGAGCATTGGACTAGAACTCTGGAGATCGGGCTTCAATTCCCTGCTTAGCCATGAAATCCCATTGGGTGACCTTGGGTGAGTCTCACTCTCAGTCCCCAAAAACCCAATATTGGTTCACCTTAGAGTTGTCATAAGTTGGAAATGACTCGAAGGCACACAGCAACAAAATATAGGTATGATAATCACATTCTGTCTCATAATATTGCTGCCCACAAAAAACTGAAGCACCCAGAAAGCTACAGATAGAGACCTCAGCTACTGTGTGGCCAGGGATTATGGGAATTACATTCTCAAAATATACCATTGCTTACCCCTATTTTATGCTTGAGTTCCAGTTATGTGGGGAAAAGAAGGGTAAAAATAAGAATATGGAGTTGGAGATAGAGATAGAGATGGTGATGATGAAGATGATGATGATGATGATGATGATGATGATGATGGAGGTGGTGGTGGTCATGGTGGTGGTGATGATGATGATGACGATGCAGTGCCTTTTAGTGCTAGGTAGAAAAGGGAACGTTAGCATGTGTAGCTAGCTTATGATATACCTGTGTGTAAAGGGATACTTAAGCACCCTTGACACTAACTGAGAGAAAGAAGTTCATGCCATAAGGTTTCATAGACTTGAGTCTTTTTCTTGTGACACACCTGTTGAAATTCTACATTCTACACAGTTATTCACAGTGTGTGAGCCCTGTGCTATTTTGCATCTGGGCATCCAATGGATGCAGATGGGGAAGGAGCTAGTCTTCCTAAATGTCACATATATACCAATATCAATACCCAGATAAGGTAGTGTCTAAATGTGTATTCCCCTGTCTGAAGTGAGCCATTTATGTATTATGGAAACACCATACATGAGAGTCAGTATTTATCTGAAGTCAGTATCTTTAATCTAACCCTCTTGGCAAGGATACAGAGAACACAATGTTCACACTGCTTGGCAGATTAGACCCTCACTGGTACCAGTAAAGGAAGCCAGTTGCAAATCTCACCACATGAGACATTTATGAATTATGGACCTTGATGAAATTGTTTTTCCAAACCAATGGGAAGCCTAGTTATCACAGAGTTGAAAGAGCTCTCCTGTAATCTGGAATTAAAGAAAGATGCACATGACTGGCACCCTGGCCCCAGAGAAAATCCATAAATAGGAAGTAGAGGTGTGTGGTTGTCTGGCTGTGAGGGTGTATTTGAGAGAGAGAGAGAAGAAGGGAAAGACAGGGATTAATAGTGAAGAACTGAGTAGAGAGGCTTGTTTTTATTTATTTAATTTTTAAAAAATACAATAGACACAATGCACAGATACAGGAATGATTAACACATTTGTAACACATTCCAAGCTATTGTTGTGTTGAGTACAGTGCATGAACCCAGAGCTCAAATCACTCCAAGGACCCTTTTAATTGTGTGTGTGTGTGTGTGTGTTTTAATTAACTCAACAATTACCAAGATTAGCTGTGGGGAAAAATGTTTGCCTCCTTTTAACTCTGGCAGTGTCACATTATCTGTGAAATCACTACCCAAGCATAGCCTACAGCATGACAAGGCATCTACTTCAGGTTGTGAGTCTTACCCTGCCACCGTTACATTTATATGCTCTTTGTCACAACCGCATTGCTGGGATTGACAGAGGAGTGAAGAAAAGTGACTGTACTACTTGTTACAGTTGTGGCAATTGCAGTATGTGATTGAGTATTTCAAGTATTTCAGAGTTTGGTGTAATGGGATATTCATGGGTGGATAGGTGTGGGGAGCACAAATGGTATGATTGCTGCCCACAGACTGGGTACTATCCACCATAGTGTTGAATATTGGGCTTGGAATTGAGGAAACCCACATTTAGATCTCCATAGAACCATGAAGTTTGGCACTTGGTTTGGTGAAGTCACTTGTTCTCAAGACTAACCAAACCTCACGCAGTTGTTGTGAGCTTTCAAATGACATAGCCCCACCTATGTAATTGTAAACCCACAGGAAGGGTGAGATTCAAGTCTGAAAATAAATAAAATTACATATTAGGGGGTGGAAATCCATGCTATTCAAACACAATGTCCCATCCTGAGCATGTATGTACAAGGCCATGCAACACGTGTGGTATATCCCAATGTTGTGTCTATAAATATTCACTGCCCAGAATATATTTTCATGCACTTCACCTATCATGGATATATAATTGCACTGTATACGATACACTAGGGATGGAAATAATGTTCACATTTATTCATTCCCAGATAAAAAAATGGGTTTCCCAGGAAGCAATAGAGCAATAGTGATAATTTTGCACAATTTTTATCTGGAATTTGAATGTCCCAAAGTGTTGTAGAGAGAGTTATCATACAGAGAAAAACACAAAGGCTGGCATTCTGTCAGTTTGTTACACTGTAATATGTGAGACTTACAACCATGTAACCTTCCTTATTCATATTTACATTTGTAGTACCACTGCCACAATCATAAATGCCCCTGAACCCCATCTTAAAAGCCAGTGCCAAGCGACAAGAGTTTTGCAGTGCTGGCAACCAAGCAAGGTGCTGCAGGATGGCAAGACCAGCCCTCTCCTGCCAGTAAGTGGACAAACAGTTGTTTAACAGGACCCCACAGTAGATAAAATATTGATTTCAATAAATATTGAGAGCCAGCATTGTGTAGTGGCATGAGCATTGGATTACAACTCTGGAGACCAGGGTTCAAATCCCTGCTCAGTCAAGGAAACCTACTGGGTAACCATGATCAAGTAATACTCTCTCAGCCTGAGAGAAAGGTGAATCTGAATGAATCTTGCCAAGAAAGAGGTTTCTTGACTGAGGGAGTGTGATTCCCCCCAAGGCTAACCTATGCCAGAGTTTCTTGCTAAGGGTTGTTCTGAGGGGCTTGCCATTGCCATCCTCTGAAGCTGAGGGGAGGAGATGCACCCAAACAGTGTAACATAGATGCACATCGTTTGATTGACAGTTTTTTTTAAAAATGCGAAGGATTGAAATTCGGCTCCATTTTAAATCGATACAAATGGTAATGTGAACTCCAACCGGGTTAAATTGCCACAGAGAGATTCGATTGGAGTAAATGTAGTGGGGACTTTGATTCGGTATTGCATCATCGGATCTCCCCTGAACTACTTGGCACACAAATACTAGTGTCAATGAGCCCTAGGTCATAACCAGCACTTTGAATTGTACCCAGAAAATGTCATGGCATTCTAGGAGACAAACACTTCCAATTTTGTGTCTGTCTGTCCCTAAGTCATTTGCAATCCAGTTCACAAGCTGTTCATCTTGTGAAGCCCCTTCCTTTTCTTGGATATCCCCTTTTGATGAAAATGGATTACTAATCCCCATACAACTTGACAGCACTTCTCCAGAATCACAAGACCCTATTGTCTTCTCCTTTGTCAGAGAACGGGAAGAGACAGTGCTGTGTGGGAGGTGATGTGTGCGCTTTCAGCCCCGTGGTGGCAAATGCAGCAGCTCAAAATGGCTTGAGATTGGTGCTAATAGAGGCTGAGGAAGATGGGAACTTAGTTCCAGCTGAGCAAAATGCCTCAAGAGATCAGCAGTGATGGATGAAGCTAGGAGGGCACTGGATGTTTTTAGTTTTAAGAGGAGAAGAGAAAGGGGTCTTTCAGGACTTGTTTCCTGAACAGAACATACCTTCTAGCTTCAGAATTCACTGTATATTATGTGATTTACCATGTGTGATTTACCCTGGATTCATTATCCTAATTCATGAAGCACTTTACATGATTTAACATCCCCTGAAAGCCTACAAGGTAGGCAAAAGGTATATATATATATATATATATATATAGTCATGCAAATATACATAAAATCATGTAGCTCTGACTCAGATATTCTCTCTGTCTCTTCCTTCTTTCAAATGAGCATTTTCCCCTGTGCTGATAACACCAGAATGTAGCAGAAATTGCAGGATTAGACCCTTAAAAAAAAAGAAAGAAAGAAATGTATCCCTCTCTTCCTTCACGGAGTACAGGGACAGATGGAGCTATCCAATGTTTTTTTCTCACACAGACACAATGAAGAAAGAGAAGAGGCTGCAAGACAGGTTGGATGCCTCAGGAAAGACGACAGTAAACAGCATGGCTTGATGGGGATTTGAACCCATGTTTTCCTGATTAGAGTCTAGGGAATTTGGGCATCTATGGAAATGTGAGTGCAGATGCACTGTTAGAGGTTTCCATACATCCTGAGAACTGACAGTGTGCTCTGTATTTTGTAGTGAGACAAAAGTAGTTTGGTAGAATAGGTACCAAAATATGTGACTTCTTAAACAAATCAGTCAGAACCGTAGCTATGACTATCTGAACCTGTTTTTGGATACCTTTGTACCTCCTTTAAAGTTTGGGTTAAAATCCAGAGCAGATTCATTACATCACTGACATTGGAGGCTGCTTGTACAATGGTATCCACTGGGGTTTGGTTCCAGGACCCCATGGATACTAAGATCCATGGGTGCTCAATTCCCAATACAGTGGGGTAGTGAAATTGTATCCCTTATAAAAATGGCAACATCAAGATTTGCAATTTGGAATTTATACTTTTAAAATATATATATATAATCCATGGATGGTTGAATCGATGGATAAGGAATCTGTGGATACAGAGAACCAACTTACTTGCTCAAGGAAAATCATTTGGCACAGTACTAATATTATGCAGGATATTAACGTTTTCTATCTACACTGTCCAACTGCCTGAATTGAATCCAGATTCCTCTTTACAGTGGAATCAAAAAAAAGGGGGGGGGAGAGGAGAGGAGAGGAGAGGAAAGGAGAGAATAGGACCCAGAGCAATGGATTCAAACTACAGGAAAAGAAATTCCACCTCAACATTAGAAGAAACTTCCTGATAGTAAGGGCTGTTCAACAATGGAACACACTCCCTCGGAGTGTAGTGGAATCTCCTTCCTTGGGGGTTTTTAAACAGAGGCTGGATGGCCATCTGTCAGGGGGTGCTTCTGTGTTCCTGCATGCATTGATTCTGTGTTCCTGCATGGCAGAGGGTTGGACTGGGTGGCCCTTGCGGTCTCTTCCAACTCTTATGATTCGAGGAGGAAGAGGAGGCAGCAGAAGAAGAAAGATCATGAGAACATACTTGTGTGCCTGTAAATGACTCAGAGATTAGAAATGTTACTTCTTGGTCCACAATTCCCAAAATTCCCTGCCTCCCTTGCCATACGGTCTGTGGCAATCTAGGATATTCAAAGATGTATTTTCCAAATTCTTACATAAATCCTGAGGAAAAGTGTAGCCTGGCAATATTTTGGGTAGACTCCTGGCTTCTGATCTCTTCCTACTCCCCTTCCCCTTGTCAAACCCAACCAATTCCTCTGTGTGCAAAACAGTTGATTCCTCCTTTAACTAGAACACAGCATGCCTGGGGTCAAATGTTGCTTCAGAAAGAAGTGAACTAGTAGATGTGAAGGCCTGGAGCAATCCCATCCACAAGGGACAGGCATTTCCATCCCATTAGCACATGTCAGACATCTTACACCCTCGTGGTAAGGTTAAGGGTGCTTGTTCAGTTAAAGTGTGATTGTTCATTAGTCATCACAGAGGCAAACTTTAACTGGAACAGATTTATATGGGAGATGTCAGTCTGAGGGCAAAAATGACAAGGGTTTGTTGCTCTGGGGAAAACTCTTGTTTTCGGAGAACCTGTGTTGAGTTGTTGCTTATTACTTGGGCAAACAGGACATCATGTGGAATACCCAATCAGGATCTTCTGCATCCTGGTAACATTTATTCTTTTCTTAGCAATGTTTTTATACTGCTTTTCTTTTTTAACATCACAAAGTTGTCCAAAATGGAAAAAAGATAAATGACACTATCAGGTCTTCCCAGTCATTTTTAGAACTTGACGTTTTTAATTTGTATATTTTAAAGAATGTACTCATATGATCCTATAAGTGTACTTTAATGGTTTTTTAGTATTATATTTTAACTATTGGTTTTATGTGTTTTCTTCTTAATTATGCTTTATATTTTAATGTGCTGTACCCTGCCTTCAGTAGAGGCAGGAAAGAAATGTTGTTTATGATGATAACCTATGCTCTTACAAGTTGTACACAAAAGAGTCTGGTCTGTATGGTAAGGAAACATAAAAAAGGAAAGACTCCTAGTCACAGATAGATAGAAGATTTGTCTTAGTACAAATTAGTACAAATTGGATACCCTTTATTTCAGCTCCTCTCTTGCTCTTCAAGAACTTGGAAATGTTACCTTTGGGGGTGGTATATAATCATGGATGATTCTGAGTGCTGTATTCTAAAAGGGGGGAAATTCCAGGCTGAGGACTGTCCATTATTATACACATTTTCTGCCTATAATTTCTAACTGTGCATTCTACAGAAAGGCCTTCTTACACAGTTTGATTATTTGTCTGTCTCTAGGAACATCATCAGTGTCCCCTCCTATGAGTTTTTAAACTATACAAATATAACTATAGCAGGAGTGAAGGACATTTGGTGGGCCAGACATTTCAGACTACAACTCTCACTTAAAGTGATGGTGCAGATTTCTGAGAACTGAAGTCCAAAGGATCTGAGGGGCCAAAGGTTGTCCCACCTTGCCATACAAAGAGAGATTATCTTCTCATCCCTTGTCACAACCCAGTAGCATTTTCCTAAAGTATAATCAATATCAACTATTCTTCAAGAAAAGCAGGACCTGCCTCCCAAGTTTTCCTCACTTATGATCAGCAGTTGTATCAAGTTTCGTCCCCTTCATGAGGGAAAATCCAAAGACAGGTAGTCTACAAGAGCATGAAAAAGCCACAGAAGCATTTATTCATTAACTCATGTGTCATGCTTTTGATCTGAATTATTAAAAAGAGGTTAGAAAGATTACTTTAAAATTATAGAATTAAAAATGATTACAAAACTTTAATTTAAAAAAAATTATAGAATTTTTATAAGTCACCTTTCTAATCTCTGTTTAATGCTACAAGTCATAAGCATAACACATGACTTAGCGAAAAATGCTTCTGTGGCTTTTTCATGCTGCCATAGGGTCAGCATAAGGCTACAAATCTTCAAAGTTCTCAAGAAGATTCTCCAGATGGAAATGGATAAAAGACTCCGATGAAGGCAAGGCTCATGTTGCTAGGAGAAGTATAGGCACCTCCTGAGGCCTTATCAGGTTTCAGATCTTTTAATTAATCAACCTTCTGATGTTGTTGTAGGCCTCCCCCCACACACACATACACACACTCATTTTTCTCCTGGATCTTTACTCTTTGTGGTAACTCTCCAGCTCAATTCCACTGAACTTTGCATACACCCAGGGAAGCAGCTATGGCTGCTGAGTAAAGAGAGCTGATCAGGTGGCCTAGCCAAGCACCCCACTGTTCCCACCCAAGAGGGGATTAATTGGGCCTCCTAAAGCATAATTTATGTATCCTACTGGAAAAGGAGGAAAACCGAGTCCTCATTACTGAAGATTACTTCGTGCTTGCGATGGGAAGCTACAGCCGAGGAGCAAAACCAAACAGCCATGACAAGATCAGCTGAATTATGACAGAGCTGAAAAAAGGCTTGAACATGAACAGCTGTAGAGATACTCAAGGAGTTTTTTTGGCCTTCCTCAAGGCACAAAGGGGCTTTCTAGATTGGCAAAAAGAAGTGTGTTCATGGCTGCATGAAACTCTAGCCTTTAGATGAGAAAAAGGGAAAGTGTGCCATGAAAACGGTTTTTTTGTGTTTTAGGGGAGAAGAAGCGCCTTTAAAAAGGTGCTGGTTTTCCCAGCTTCTTTTTTAAAAACTGCGGAACAGCGCAGCTCCATCTAAAGGCTGTGGTGCAGCTGCTAAGCATTAAGGAAAAGACAACTTCATGTCACACTTTCCTGCCAATCTAGAAAGCCCCACAGTTGATTTTATGTCTTGGTTCTTAACAAATAAACCAAACCTTCAGTTTGAAAGAAGAGTTATTGTGACACTTCCAAATTCATTCTCAGAAGCCAAATAGCATAGATACCCTAGTTTTTTCTTTTCCAAACTAAGTTAACATGGTTATATTTTGTAATTTCACATAGATTTCCATCTTCAGTTTCCTTGCTTTTCCTAAAAATATAGGGGTTGTTTCCACTACAATAAGCTCTGAACTGTGATTTGGGGTATATGTCCCTAGTTCCCACTTGAAATCGCTTTTGATTCTTATTGGGTTGACTTCAGTTGGGAAAGAGTGGGGCAAACGCAAAAAAAAAAAAAAGCATTTATTGACAATAGTTTGAAAGTGGTTCATTTCCGAAGAATCGATTCTGAAGCGTACCCAATAAGTGGGAATGCCAGATCAGAATTGATTCTTTCTGAGGAGAGGGACAAATGGCAGAGGGGTGTGCGTTTACCATCCCTCTCCAGATGTTTAGAGATGTCACACACTTCCAGTGCTGCTGGTAGTGGTGGTGTGACATCTGATTTTTTGTTTAAAAAAAGTACAATTAATCGATGAATCAATAGAATAGCTTAGCAACTACTTGCAAAAGCAAGCAGTTGTTAAGCCATTCTACTGAATCATCCATTACTTGGAATTTTTTAAAAATAAAAACATGCTGCTATTTCCCTCATCATCATCATCCTCCTGGATCCCTTCTTGCCTTACTTGGTAGATGAAAGGCTTTCATTTCTTTTCCTTCCTTCCTTCCTTCCTTCCTTCCTTCCTGGGTGCCTGGTGCAGGTTCTCAGCTGCCTGGCCTGGAGTGCCTGAGTAGGCAGAGGCACCTTTTGCTGCGCACACCATGGAAAGAAGCCCAAGTTGCGGCAGCGATGACAATGAGGAAGGAGGCCTTAAAGGAAGCCCCTCGAAGGGAGGGAGGGAAGGAAGGTGGTTGGGAAGCGGGGCAAGGCAGGAAGGGCAGCAAGTGGCTCTGTCGGGGGTGAGGACGACCATGACCCCTCCAGAGGAGGACAAGAAGGAGTCCCTCTGTGCCCTCTGGAGCATCCCCCCATCCAGCCCATTGGGCAGAGTTGGCAGTGAAAGGGGCCCCACTCAGTCCTCCAGGGCCTTCAGAGCCCTGTCGCCAGGAAGGAGGGCACTGACTCATCCTGGGAAGGCTGCCCTTCCCTTCCCTTCCTCCGTCTGAGGGTCTGCCTGCAGATCTGGGATTCAGGCCGGGAGCAGGCACGTCCTACATTCCCGCTTCTGTCTAGCAGGGACTCCAAAAGGCCCTAAGGAGCGGGGTCAAGGCTTCCCCTTGGTCGCTTCCTCCTTTGCGGTCACTGGGGGGTTGCCTGGTCACCATGTCCCGAGCCCTTGACCAGTCGCTGCCCTGCCATGGGCAATGTCTCTTGAAAGGCCATGGACCCCTCTCGTAGGAATCAGCAGTGGAGGGCTTCCATCTCTTGGTCACTCCTTGGCCCCATAACCTCCCACGTGGAGCCTCCACTCTCCCTCTTTCCTCCCAACCGGGAGGCACACACACACACATGCTCAC
This sequence comes from Urosaurus nigricauda, assembly GCA_034509955.1. NCBI lineage: Eukaryota > Metazoa > Chordata > Lepidosauria > Squamata > Phrynosomatidae > Urosaurus > Urosaurus nigricauda. Next base: position 164,930,181 of record JAOEGL010000002.1, read on the forward strand.
TCCATGTGCTCCTTCCTTCCTTCCTTCCTTCCTTCCTTCCTTCCCCCTGCTATCATATGATTGACATTTGGAAGCAGTGCAAATGGGGATGAGTATCATGACAAAAAAAAAGGTTTACAAGGGAGTAAGGAAAACTCTAGTTGTAGTCAGAATGAGGGACCTTTTAGAATCGATTTCTGACATGTAGCGAAGCCGGATCAGAAATCGAGCTATACTGCCAATGGGAATGAGTGCATAGTATGGATGAGAAGCAAAGTTGAGGGAAATCCTAGTGTTTCCCAGAAACCCCAGAGTAACCTCAGGTTCTTTTGGCATTGCACAGCTGGATTGGGTTCAAATTGGCCTGATCCATTTGTTCACATGCCAAGAACTGCACAATCCTTCTTACCCATGCTGAGCAGTACAGAGAAAGGAAATGACCTATTTTCAGGGCCAACACCACTTCTACATGAGCAGAAGCTCTATGTAAAGTCTACCTGGTGTAACATCACATCTTCTGAGGTCAGAACGGGGTGCCCATGTGATCAATGAGGAGCGGGTAGAGCAAACCCATCTTTGTTGATCACGTGGGGGGGCACCCCATTCTGACCTCAGCAGAAGTGATGGCAACAGTCAGGCTCTTGCAGGGAGCTGCTTGGCTCACAAGGCTGCAGGGGCAGTGGTAGCACCAAAGGGATGGGCCAGTGCTGTATTGACCTGGTTGGCACAGTGATGCAGTATTGCACTGGAGTCAGCCCAGTGTGTGTGTGGCCATGATTGTGGTTGGTCCAGGGCTGGCCTCAGATTAAGAAGATGGTGTAGACATACCCTTTGAGACCAAATCTGAAATCAGGAACTCATCTTTATTTTAGCAAAGAGGGATGGGTCCTAATGATGTCAAAGAGGTGGGCCTTTTGATACCAGAAAGGCAAAACAAAGAAGGGTTAGGAAGTAGGCCAGACCTGCTTCTCAGCCAGCTGACTCTGGAAATACACATGAGGAAAATCGGGGTAAATGGGTACATTAGATAAAACCCAGTTAACCAAGTAATATGATAATTCTGAGCAAGGGAAGGAAAAATCAAAACACCAACACATTTTTCACTCACTGAGCTAGTGCCAAACTGTGCCAATAGTTGCAGTGGTTTACACCATTCCATATGGTCTTATCTACACCACAAAGGATATGTGTGGAGATTTTCTAGGCCCATCATTGCTGCTGCAATGTATGAAAGGCTCACTGCCAACCCTCAAGGAATTTAACTTTCCCAATCCCCGTACTGCTACCACCAGGATTTATGCAACACGAGTCACAGCACTGAGGTTCTACTCCCTGTCTTGCTCCAGATGACACAATTTGCCCTAAATGTATGCACTCATCACCTCTCTTCCATGTGGTTGTCCATACAGGCCAAATAAAAGATCCTCCCCCTGCACTCTTGCCAAGGAGACTGGAATGCAAGGCCTCATCCCTGATCTGGACAGTTCAGCACCATATCTGTTGCATAGCCCCCTTAAAATATTTTTTAAACCCACCTTTGGTCCAGATCTTCCTTCCATTGTGATGCCAGCTGTTTACTGCTCTGGCACCTGGTGCCACCACCACGACCACAGGTTGCTCACTCTGAGGTAAGAATGAGGCAGCCAGCAATGTGATCAATGCTGGGCACCTCATTCTGACTTCAAAGCAAGTGATGTGTGCCAGTGGCACTGGTACTGGGCAGCAGACCAGGACACACATGCAAACAGCCATTCAGCATCGCAATGGAGTGCCCAGATAACGGGAAGACATTGGGACAGCTCCAGGACTGGGTTGCTCCCAGAGTATTCTGGCCAGTATGGCCCTAGCCCCAGTCCTTTCTTCTGACTTTTGGGGGCATCAACATTACATCAATGTAACACACATGCAAGCCCTTTCTAATCCTGGTACCAGCTGGAAATGGGGAGAAATGGGTGCTCAGTCCTTAAAGCAAGGTTAGGCAATGGGGAGAACAACACACTGTGGGCTCCTCAATACTATTTCAGAGCCTATCTCCACTTATTCAGCCATAGAAAGCAGGGTGATAACATTCACAGGATCCTTATAAAAAAAATAAAGTCAGATATGCAAATACGTGAAAATTGGCTGGTTGCTGGCCATGGAAAGTGACTCTCAATGAATCACAACACATCTATATTATCACCTTACCAGATATCCATCTACCCATTGAATAACACCCCACAGATAGGAATGGTTTGAGTTACCAGTAGTTGGAAAGTAGCTCAGGTTGTTGACTGTAGATGAAACATAATAAACAGAAATATAAGAGAACAGGAGGTGGGATGAGGACTCAGAAAATTTAGGGGTGACAAACAGTTATTTCCCCATAATGTCTTCAGCATTTACAACTCCTTCAATCCATACAGTAATATTTGCATGGGGATTGGCTTGAGAGCTCTTTCCTTTGCCTAATCTCTTTCCTATTGCCTTTAAATAGTTGCAGAGCTGGAAATGAATGTGGCAAAGGCACTTGGAAGAGGCAATTTTCAACTGATTGCATGACTCACTGAAAAAGTACTCCAATCAAAGAGAGGCAAACAACCAATGTTATCTGTCCTCTCATCGTGGTAGGATTTATGCTCCCAGAGACAATGTCTGTGTATCTCTTACAAAGTTCCAATGGTGATGGAAGGCTGGCAGAGGAAGAACTGAAGTGGGATGTGTAGCAGATTATGTCAGCAGGGCTCATGCCTGCCTTAAGTCAAAGAATGGCACCCTGGGGTTTGGGTGTCCCAAGGTACTCTGGTAAAAGATTTCAAATGACAGAAATCTTCTGAAAGCAACCCCCCATTTTACAGAAAGCTTTGATGTCCCGAGTATAACAGAAGAGGGAAATGCCACATCTAAGATGATTCCTGCTTTGACATATGCATGCCTCATCTAGAAAACTTTTTTTCATTTTGTTCAGGAGTGTAGGCCCTCTCCTGCAACTACCCCTAAGTCCTGCACTCTGTCAGGGGAAATCTGTTGGGACCTACATGCAGTGTTACCAGGATCAGAATTACCCATTTCTTTCTCAAATACATCAAGACCCATCTGTTCCTTGTATTTCTCACCCCTTCCTTTCCTCCCTCTCCTGAGAGGGGCAAAATGAATGCATTGCCTCTCCTGATGAAAATTCTGCTTTTCCATGAATTTTTCCTTCAGTTTCCATTGCAGAGACTGAGGAAATTGTTCACACCTAGAACTCTTGCATTTGCTGTGTTTGCATTTCTGTGGGAACTTTGCCTCCCTCTTTCCATTGGATATCTAACTTACATTTCTAAGTGCTTCGTTGAAGTCTGAAGTGCTAGAAATTTCAGGAGGGAAGAAAAATTTCATGAAGGGGGGCAGAATTCTAATTTGGGTGCAACATCTTCATTCCCCACCCTCATATCTACTGCCTAGATCTCCATGCATCCTCACCCTCAGCTGCCTCCCCTCCTTGCAGTCATAAATAAAATATAAAATATTATAAAAAATAAAATAGTATGTTAAAAGCTTCTAGCATTTTTGTCCCACTGCACATGTGTGGGTGGGAGATGACTGTGGGCAGAAAGTCATGCGCAGGAGAGTTTTTAACTCTTTATGCCCCAGCTTCACACTCAGACCAAAATCTCTCTCTCTCTCACACACACACATGTTCACCCATAACACTTTGGAAAAAGCATTAATTTGTACCAATGGAAGCTTATTTTCAAGCCCAGTTGCCACGTGGGGAAAAGAGCAATGTGTCTGGTGTGTGACAGAGGAAGAGGAAAAGAAGGAGTAAACTATTCCCTTTTTGAGACTGACCACCTGGAAATCTCCCCATAACATTTCATAACAATTCATAATAATTCAGCCTTTAAAAAAGAAAAGAAAATTGGTACTAACAGAAATGTGTTTTTAGGATGTAGTGGTTTGAGCATTAAGCTATGACTCTGGAGACCAGAGTTTGAACCCCATCTCAACCATGAAGCCCACCTTGGTCAAGTCACACTCTCTCAGCCTCAGACAATAGCAATGGCAATAACACCTCTGAAGACATCTGGTCAAGAAAACACCATGATAGACCTTCCTTAGCATCACCACAAATCAGAAAAAAACTTCAATGCCTACAACAATAACAAGAGCTGTTTCAGTGGCTGGGACAGAGGAGGGAAACCCTGACACCTAGGACCCGAGGCACTGTGAGAAATGGTAATTTCAGACTTAAATTGCCTGGTGCTGATCCCAGTGCTGTTGTGGTTGCTGCGGCTGCTGCCTCTGCTTGTTGTTGTTTCCACCAGACAAGTCCTCCAGGGCCACCCCAACACCTGTTCTGGCCAATTAGGAGCCAGCAATAGAAGTCGAAGAAGGAAAATGTTGAGTCGGGCAAATAGTGAGGAGATCGTAGGAGAGAACCCAAAGACGCCGATGCCTTTTCTGTCCAGTTGTGGCTCCTGCTGAATTAGTGAAGTTTTTTGAAGGCAGTCAGCTATCTATTTCTCTCCCTGTCATTAAATGGAATTGAATTTGGTGGCTACAGAAAAGCCTGTAATAAGCTCCTGGTAATGAGAAAAAGTAGACTGCACGAGCTAGCAACAGAGAGGGTACCATGTGTACGTGCAGGATATGAAGCCATTTTCTGCATTCTTTAGAAGTCATAGTTCTCTGTTCCAGAATAACAATGTCAGAATTGCCCAGTCTGTATCAGAGCAAAGGCCTAGACAAATCCACCATTCTATTCCAACAATGACCAAACAGTGGCCTGGCATGAGAGCAAGAAAATATGAGCCTTTCCCTCCTTCATTTAGGGCAAGATGTCTCTAAACAAGACTTCAGTCTTTTCCTTTTGCAATGTAAAGCACACAAACTCGGCAAGCCCAAAAACTAGAACTGCTGGCATGGACTTTTGAATATATTAGATGTATTATTTGCTTGTTACTAATTGCAAGAAGCAAACAATACATCTAATACATTCAAAAGTCCATGCCAGCAGTTCTAGTTTTTGCAAAAAATAAAATAAAATAAGGCCAATTTGTGCAGCAACAAAAAAGTGTGTTTCCGGGGAAAAAAAACTCAACAAGAGGTGAGTTTGCAGTACAGGATGCTGAGCAGATCAGATAGCACTATTTTTGCTTGCTGCCAGGGGCTATCCTGCTCCCGGACACCCCAACAGCCAGATCCATGGCTTTCTCCTCGGCTTCGTTCCTGTGGCTGTTTGGTTGCTGTGGCAAGGATGCGTGTGGCAAAAAGCAGCTTACGGTTTGGAGTGGATTTCTGCGCTGCCGCAAGGCCATCATAAGTGGCCCGGGGCAGTGTGGAGATGTCAGGTGCGCACTATGCTGTTTGGTGGCGGCGTGTGTGTGATGTCATCATTACGCACACCATGTGGAGGGTGCTGCGTAATCATGGCGCACGCCACACGTACTAGCATTAGGGACCATGCAGTTGCTGTGCAGTCCCTAACCCTAAAATCACCGCTGCCGCACCCCTTTTTGTCCATCTGTATCAGGCCACAGTTTATTTAGCTGCAGCATTGTTCCCATTAGGAAATTCATCCAAATTACTAGGAGCTCAAATTCAAAGTGAACCCAATTTTTATAGCATTTTGAACAAAGAAAACTACAAATCGCATTTCATTGGTTACTGTGAATTATACATTTACACCCCTGTATATTCATTGGGTGTTCAAATATTACACCTCATAGTCACTATCCCTCATGGTACCCATCAATCAAACCATTATCTATACATCTTGTTTCACTCTCCTCAAACTGTTTATGCAGTACTTCCTTTTATTTGAGTTGGAATTATAAGTTAGGAGCCATTTCCAAATTTTTTCATTCCAAAACATAATTTGTCATGACCTGAATAACAACCTTTGCTCTCAGTATTTTAGTATTATAATTTTTCAGCTCCTGTGCATAGTAAAATTCCAATTTAAATCTACCCACCACAGTAACAAAGAGAATTTGTTTATAGAACAAAAAAATAACATTGATAAAGAAGAAAATAATTGCTATTTCCACTGAAAACTCTTCGACTGAAGAAGAACCACGAAATGGGTGAATAATTTTGGATTTACCACTTCATACAATCTCTGGACTGTACAGAAGTCCTTCCCCACATCCCATGTCAACTGCATATGTGAAGGACTTTTTCAAACAGCAATTGGTTTGTTTGTACAGTCATCCCTCCACATTTGCAGATTTGACTTTTGCAGATTTGATTATTCATGGATTGTATCAGTATGTTTTCTCTAGGAATATCTGGGTTCTCTAGTGCAACTCTACGGCCAACTTTAACCAAAAGTTGCACTGAAGGATCTAGAAATTCCTTGAGAGAACACTGCACTATGCATTTGTAGCTCCTCCTGCACAATTCTGTGGTCAATGTCTGGCAGATGTTGACCACAGAGTTGCACTAGAGATTCCTAGAGAGATGCTTTCTCATGTAATAACATAGTATTTTTGTTATTTGCTATTTGTATTTGTAACACTTTCACGGGGATCCTGTGCTGCTAACCCTAATGAATGTGGAGGGGCAACTGTATTACAAAAAGAAAAGTTCTATTTTTGAAATATATATCTAAATTTGTAATATAATTTTGTAAGTATACAAGGACTTTTGTTAGTATCATTTTATTGCTGTTATTTTGGACCCTGAAACATGCCTAACTCTAGATATTAGTGATGAAACTGCATACCCAGTGGTAGAAGTGTAGGATATGCTAACCCTAATCCTTTTGTAAACTTCAGGAGCCTTATCAATACAGTAGTGCCACAGCCATCTCCTATCTCCTTTCATTTCTCCCTTGCTTCTGGAATCTATGCCTCAGAGAGTGACCCTTCATATCCTTTAAAGTGTGTGTGTTTGCCTCAATCTCCCTCCTTTTTTGCTTCGAGGGAGCCACCCATTTTAAATTTGAGCTTGAAACTGCCCTGTGATTTGGCAACAACCAAAAATACCACATCATATTTTGAGGCAACTGTCATTATTTCTTGATGAGTTATGCCTCCCTCCTCCTCCTCCTTTTTTTTTTTTTAACTTCAAATTTTGACTTGAAACTTGGGACTGTAACCTGATCGACAGCCTAAAACCTTCTGTCATATACTGAGTAATCTAACACCAAGTCCTTATGTCTTGTGTATGTCTAGATACACAAACATTTGCTGTTAATATTATAGATGGATACACATTTTAACAATGTTTTATTTATTTATTTATTTATTATTTTTATTTCAAGGATTTCTATCCTGCCTTTCTCTCACAATGGGATTCAAGGTGAGTTCCAATAATTTAAAAAGATAGAAGCAAAAACATTCATGGAATCATAGAATCATGCAGGAACTCCCAGTCAAAGCATCCCCGACAGATTGCAAAAGTTTTTTAAAAATAATTAAACATTATTCATATTAAAATTAAATATTAAAATATTAAAACATATGTTTAAAAGTATTATAGTACCTTTTATGTAAACATTTGAGACTTTGTTATGTTAAGCAGTATATAAAGATCACTCATAAATTAGTAAAAGAGACTTGTAATAACTGATCTGAGTTCTTTCAGTTTCTTCAGACTCTCCTCCCACCTCTTTACTTTTTCCTCTACGTATTACTTAAGGCAAGTCAAGTGTATGCATTCCAGAATCTATTAAGAAAATCCTGTTTTGTAAAAATTATTGCTGTCTCAAGCATGTTCTTAAGAACATAGATATGAAAGAAGAAATATGAAGCAGAAAGAACTTTACAAATTTCCAGTGCAGACTAGATGCTTTGAACTGATTGCTTTTCTTTCATTTACAGCCCCTTGTTTCTTATCAGCATATCTGAGGAGAAATGAAGGACACATAAAAAAGCAAAGGAATATATTAAGCTACCAGACAGACCTCCCACTTATGTAGTGATCTGCCTGTTTCATTAAAAAAAAAAAAAAAAAACTAGCAGAAAAATACTGTTGTGACACTTCTGAAGCACACCATGTTTCTTTTCTGTTGAAGAGAACCACGTCAAGTTTATATAAGTGTTTATTACTGAAGAAGTCAGAAACATAGTAAATGTTAACATTTGCTGGTCACTGTTAGGATTAATCATAAATCAATTGGATAGTTTATTCTACAAGTTTTCCTTTGGTTTTTTGCAGATGGTGTTTCCATTGACTTGATTTGAGCAGGTTCTAAATGGGCAAAACCCATCAAGGAGACTGGAAAATTCCTTTAATTTTCTTTAAATTGGGGAACATGTAAGAGAGACAAGTTATCAATGTGGTGAAATATAATTCAATACAGATAGCCCCCAAATAAATCCAGCTTGTGTTCGGGCTTGGTTCCCACTCCCTAACTAAGGCTACAGCCCTATCCATTAAATTTTTTTGGTTGAAGGATTGTATTGAACCCAGTAAATTAAGAGCCAGGATGGCATAGTGGTTTCAGCACTGAAATAGGAAGCTGGAGACAAGGGTTCTCCATTCAGCCATGAAAAACCACTGTGTGACCTTGGGCAAGCCACCCTCTTTCACCTTCTGAGGAAGGCAAAGTCACCCCCCTTGATCACATCTTTCCAAGAAACCCTCATAATAGCTCCGTCTTAGTGTTACCATGTGTCGGAAATGACTTGAAAGGCACGCAACAACAAGCAAGTTAAGTTGGGGGGGGGCACATGCCAAAAATGGGTTGGAGCCGCAATCCATGTAAGCCAAGCCACATCTCCACTAGTTTGAACTCACCTAGATGGCTCTCCCTTGCCAACACACCCTTCCCAATCTGACACACATATATATTCCAATTAGAGGATAGCCAACTAGGGGAGGGCTGGTGACTGTAGTCCAGTGGTGGCTGCTATGCCAATATCAGTAGGGTGGTGGATCCACTCTCAATTTTAGTCTGAAATGTAAAGGAGATGTCCAGGATACTGACCCTACTTTGGAGAGAAGTTTCAGCACCTTGAATAGCTCCCATGTAAATTCATAATAAGACCCAGAACAGAACCATCACTCCAGTAATATCAGAGACAACAGCAGCTGCTGGTGTGGAGCAATAACTCAAACCTTTTTAGGGCTGTAGAAAGAAAAGACCAAATTTGTCACCCCCAACCTGGTTCCCCCTTGATATGTTAGACTGCAACTTCCATAATCTCCAGCTCCTGCTATCACTGGTCACTAGGGATGGTGAGAGTTGTATTCCCACATGACCAGAGGGCATGAGGTTGGAAAGGAGGCAGTTGTGGAGGGAAGTATATTAGTATATATTGCATAAAAGCATTCTTTTGAACAGCATTGTCTCATTTGTTGAATTACTCTTCCAGAAGAGCATGGACTCCAAGGACTGAGGACTCTGGGTTTGATGCTTCTGCACTGATGGCAGAGGGGTTAATAATATCACAGGCATCATTGATTTGCCAGTCAAGTACACAGGCAACAGGGAGCAAAGATGTGGTTTTATTTATAGAGTACACTTTCCTGATCATCACCTGCAATGAAATAGGCTTATTTTTAACAGACTGTTCTCTTCCTTGTCAAAACAGCATCATATCAATAGGGGACAGGGAGAGAAACACCCCACCTGAACAGTGGGGTGCATTTGGTGAACTGGTAAGAGGAATCTCATGGAGAAATCAGCTCTGCTTGCTCAGAAACTAGGTAAGCAGGATGGTAGAAGACCCATCTCTCCAAAGGTGAGTTTGCCCCCAAAATATGGAGGTGAATGGTGGGAAGCATCAACCCTTCATGATGAGCTGCTACTCCCATCACAACTCATCAGGGATGAATTTGGGAAAGATATGGTATTGAACCACAGGTCCCAGTATCCCTCATCCAGCTGGCCAGAACAGCTAGTTCAACAACTGGAGGGCCACAAGTTACCCAGCCCTGCTGCACCTCTTTGTGGTATAGTGGGTGAATTGTGTCTCAACACTTTGCTGAAAGGTGAGCTCATTCTTCTCCTTAAATTCTATTAAAGGGGGAAAGTGCTTGGTCAAGAGGAATGGGTGGAAGGGGAAAGCTGCAAGCAGGATATGAGGATATGGCATCACTCATTTGCATGTCATTTTTGATCTGAAAATTGGATCCAGCCATTCCCACTCTCCCATTTTAAGCATGACTGGATCAGAGCTTCCTTAAGAATGCCCATCTGCTGCTACCATGTCTAATTGAGACTAAAGAAGGTTCAGCCACCTTTCTAGATTACTATCTTCCATTAAACCCAATGATCTCGTCCTTTCAGTATATTGAGGAGACTGTGAGTTCACAGCAAATTTTACCATTACTGGCAGGACTGAAATTGCTAGCAAATGGAAAAGGTGTCAGATCTGGATTGGATTAGAAAGAGTTGTTGCGCAGTATGTATGATAAAATGTGTAATTTAGAGAAGGAAGAACATTCCCATCCAAGCCCTGTTTGATATGAGAGATAAAACACTGTATGGAGAATGGAGTTTGGTTTGGTGGACCTTTGAATCAGTCGTGAGCCTCATAAAACTGTTTACCTTCATTAGAAGTTCACATCAAGAATGCAGAAAAGAGTCCAAAAGTTTCCTGAACAGTAAACTGCCCTTCAATTGGAAGATGTGTTAAATTTAAACAAGAACAAAAACCAGATCCCACAGGATGTCACAGGCAGAACTCAAGAGTATGCAACATGATTATGAGTGACCCAAATACATTAGGCATCAGATCCTATCTGGTCTTGGAAGCTAAGCAGGGTTGGCCTTGGTTAGTACTCTGATGGGAGACCACCAAAGAAGTCCCAGTGCTGTAGGCTATATTTCAGAGGAAGGAACTGGCAAAACTGCTTTTGTGAAATCCTTGCCTAAGAAGGCCCTATGAAATTCATGGAATCAACCTACGTTGACAGGAAACTTAAAGACACATACAACATGATTATAAAGTCATCTGGTGCAAATTGCTGTGCTTAACAGGAGCAATGGGGAGGTCACATAGATCAGTGGTGGAGCGCAGGGTAGCAGAAGGTCCCAGGTCCTTGGCACCTCCTGTTGAACAGATCAGAGAGCATGTGGTGGGAAGGGGCTCTGTCTGGGACCCTAGAGTGCTCATTCCCAGACAGAACAAAGATACATGGCCAGATGGACAAAGATTCCCAGTTTGCATGCCATTATAACTCTAAGAAAATGCTGTTCAACACTACATGCTATGCTACAGCTGCCATTCATTGCATTTTTGAGCCTGGCAGAGTGGTGGTTCTCTGACTTTTTTCTCTTCCAACCAGTCAAAGAACAAACCCTAAGAACTCCTGAGGTATTTCTCTGGCTTGAGGGACAAGAGCCAGCTTCTGCCAGATTCAAACATCAAAAAACAAAACAAAACAAAACAAACAGATATTACCATGATTTCTCATCTTCAACAAGACATCTCTTGAATTGTCATGACATCTGAATGCAGCCAATGTCACAATTCTAGTCCCTCCTCCCATAAAAGTGGCTTTCCAAGCAATTTGCAGATTGAGAGAAAGACCATTTCCACAGAACCCACAAAGTAAAAGACATTTGCCTGCTCTTGCAAAGGATGTCCTTATTTGGGGATCACTGTCTAAAGATTGGAGCAATCCTGCTCTAACACAAAATATTTCTAACTGATGGGCTGTTTTGTCAGGTCCAGCTTTTCATGCAGACGTTAGACCAGATGCACAATGAACATGGCCAGCTACTGCTCATTCTTATCTAGAAGCTGGGAAAACTCTCCTAGAAGGATCTTCTGTTTGCAATGTTGATTCCTCTGGAAATATGGAAGTGTTTCTATCCAGAGATTTTGCAAGAGGAATTGTTGTAGTGGATATGCTGGGGAAGGAAATGGGGAAAGAATTAAGGTGAACATCTAATCATTGTGCAGTTCATTGTACCACAGATTGAACTGAAACTGAACTGAATTGAACTAACATGTCCACCTCCCTTGCCCTTTGCCAATTAAAACTATACTGTCCACTTCTCCAACCTGTCTTAATGTGTGTTAACAGAAAATAAACTTTGGCCAAGATTTTGCATTGGAAGATGTAGCTAAGAAGATGGACTTCTCTCATTGTCTAGCTACATCTTGGAATACGAGTATCCAATATACCATTGAAGCCAGGCAGCACCCCTTTATGAGGTTCTCTGATGTGCTGGAGAGAAGAGCACTGAATGATGATGTATCTAGATCTTCTCTGCCAGAATAGGGCTGGATGCACCTTGGAAATCCTTTTTTGGGCAGCTACTTGGCTTCAAAGGTAAGGGAGCAGTTTTGATAGTTGCAATTTGATCGTTGTGTATGAATATCTATTGGACTCTCCTGGTAGGACCCCTTTATTTTATTTATTACCAAAGATACATAAGGGCAAAATACCAGTTCCGCGTAGACCCATAGTTTCAGGTTGTGGCTCAGTTCTAGAACCATTGGCTTCATACATTTCCTCTTTCTTGAAACCTTTCATTCCGGACATACCATCATATATAAATGATACCAAGGAGTTTATTAAATATATAGAACAACTTACACCACCTGTAGAAACATTCTTTCTGGTAACATTGGATGTGGTATCTCTTTATACCAATATTCCTCAGATTGAGGCGTTGGAGGTCTTGGAAGCACTTCTGTTATCCAAACTTATGGGATCTCCCCCAATTCATTTTTTGTTACATCTAGTAGAAATTACTTTGTCTAAGAATTTCTTTAAATTTGGCAACCAATTTTATTGGCAAACTTCTGGGGTTGCAATGGGGTGTAGATTTGCCCCAGAGCTGGCTAACCTTGACATGGATCATTTTGAATGGACTCACATATTGAGCAATGAGTTTTTTTCCCCCATATAAAAACGTGGAAGAGATTCCTGGATGATATTTTTTGTATATGGGTGGGTTCTGAGACTTTACTTAAGGAATTTTTGGTTTTTCTCAATGGGATCCAGGAAAGTATTAAATTTGATATGATATACAATCCGTGCATAGTGAATTTTCTTGATATTAACATCCATATAACAAGGGGATCTTTTATAACGAACCTATATAGAAAACCCAGAGATGTGAATTCTTTTTAAAGATACAATAGTTATCATCCCAAGTCTCTCAAAAATAACCTTCCTTATTCACAATTCTTACGGATTAGATGTAATTGCAATAAGCTGGACGGCTTTGAAAGGGAATCAAACATCACAGGCCTCCAGTTCTTGGAAAAGGGATATCCGTTCAAGGTTATTAAAGAGGAGGTTGGATCATAGGCAACTTCTGTGTGATTCTAGACCTAAGAAAGTATTGGATAGAGTGGTTATTCCACTCACTTTCAATACACATTCACAGAGGGTAATAAAGATATTACCACCTTCAATAACTATTCTGCCCCCACCCTGTGAAACTTTCCTTCATTCCCCCGATTTCTAGGTTTGAAGTTAAGCATTCAGAAATACAGATTAGATATAAAAGAAAAGGATGTGGTAGATTCCCACAAATCCCAGCACTAACGTTTCGCAAACTCATGCAAAGGGAAGTGATATATCTACAGTTTTTGGTGTATCTACAGTTTTGTGTGAGAATTCATTCACAGCTTTGACACATGCACTGACACCATCCAGGCAGTCAATGTTTTTTGTCAGAGAAAATCAAATTTAGTAGTCTTGGCTTTTGAATTCAACAAATTTAAAGGAATTTCAAGTAGAGAGTTTCTTTGTAGAGAAACAATGCACATTAGACTTTATTAACCACACAGATCCTTACAGTAGGATGGCTTGTACAATATGCATTCACTTCCTAGTCATTACGATTTAGTCTTTGCATCTGGAAAATACTGTATTTTAAATTGATTTGCTTTTTTTAAAAAAACCTTAACAACTTACCTGAGTTAAGTATTGAATTGCAATCTAAATATTGCTAGCTTATCTACTACAATTACAAACTAAATGTTACTACAGTTACAGCCTAAATATTAGTGGCCAAGATACTATTTCCTTATTTTCTTCACTTTGCAATGTGTTTGTTTCTAGGCAGCTAGTAACTCTTATCACATGAAATATTGAAGAAGAAACCACCAAATCACCAGGGAGCTAATGCTGGCTACAAAACTACCATGGATGCAGAAGACTAATTGATCTTGTGGGCAGTCCAGCTTCATGCACCTTTACCATGCAACTGACAAACATTTTTACCAGCAGTTGAAGGAATGGCTGAGCCATTGTAGGTCATTGTTGTGAACATTACGTGGAACTGCTCCAAAACTATTGTCCAGAATGAGGGAAAGCCTTTTTCAGTGGGACAAATTTCTTCTGACAGGGAATATGTTGTGGAAAGATGCTTTGGATGAATAATCACTTTTGGATCACACCTATGTCTAAAAATTCCATGCATTAATCTTTAAGTGATAGGACAGGCTTTAAAAATCGGTATTTTGATTTTTGCATGTTATTGGTTTTAAATCTGAAAACAAGTAGCATCTGGTTTTGAAACAAGGACCTAAAGGCAGATGCTGCACCTCCTTATGTGTGTCCCTCTCTGTTTTAATTATGAATGTCAGCAGGGTTGCATCACATCTCTTTTTAATCTGCTTTTATTAACAAGTCGGCTAATGTTAGCATTCATTGCATTCTGTGCCACATGCAAACTGTAATTATACTCAATTTTACTTAATTAAAATGTTCTGATTATTTGCTACTAAATGCTATTTCCCATTCTGAGCCTTTTGAGGGACAATGTAGGCTAAAAGCCATAATAAATAAATAAATGAGCCAGTGTGGTGTAGTGATTTGAGTGTTGGACTACAACTCTAGAGACCAGGGTTCAATTCTCCATGTGGCTATGAAACCCAGCGGGGTGACCTAGGGTGAGTCACATTCTCTGAGCCCCAGAAAATTCTGTGAAAGATTCACCTTAGGGTCACCATAAGTCAGAAATGGTTGAAGGCACACAGCAATGAACAGATCTAGAGTTACACATTCTTGACTAGTTCATATTCACAATCCCTACATTTTTCCTAGTTTAGATACTTCATAGGGACTAGTAAAGCCCACCAATCCCTACTTACTGGGCAGGAGCCACTATGATCAATAAAGGACTTTTCTCCTGAAGATTGAGAAGCTCTAGTTGATGTTACTACGCACCCTTCTTGTGTGAGTGCTCTCCAGTGCAAGGAGGAATTGTGATAGGGCCTCTGATCCTGGCTGTGCCACTGGAGATTACTCAAGTCATGGGAAGTATAGGAACATCAATGAACTGTTTCCTAACTGGCAAGTCAGCAGTAGCTCCTGCCTGGTAAATAGCAATTGAAAGTGTCAGGCAGGGAGACACTACGTAGCTACAGAAATAAGGTGGTTGCACATTCATAACTGCCTTAGTGAATATTGGCCATAAATTCAAATTACTAAAAATAACCAAATACAGCCAACCCTCTCTCTGAAAGTAACCAATTTAATTAATGTGAAGTTGAATTGTTGCTCAAAATATTGACGTTATCAGTGCATCGTGATTAAAATGATGGATTTTAACTTTGTTGTGCAAAATGCGGGTGACAAATCAATTTGAATAAATTATTCCCAAGCTCCAGGGCTAGTGAGGCAGCAGAATGAATGAAACAAATAAATAAATACAGTTAGCCTCGGGAATTTCTCCATTCCCCCATCCTTCCTCCTCCACATCAACGGACACATTCCCGCAGAAGCAATTTGTGGAGACCACATGCTGATACTCCACCAGAGATAAAAAAAAAAAAAGATTAAGATAAACTTCTTTCACATTCTCTCTCTCTCTCTTTATTTCATTCTTCTTCTTGACTTCCTCTTCTCTCTTAACTTCCTCTTTACTCTGTGGACTACTGATGAAGAGATAGACTTGTCAATTTACAGCATACAGAAGGCTTTTGAAATTAGCCCAAAGCCTAGGATTGCATTTTGGGTGTTTCTGTACAAAAGGTTGATCAGGATGACATTTTGGGAGCTGGCTTCTTAAAATGATAGGCACAGGAAAGTTTAAAGGCCTTCAACTTCTCAATGGTGCACCACAGACCATTATTTATGCCTCAAAGAAATGCATAGAAATACAACCATAGAGGAAATTTTGCATTCTGTTGCAAGCAAGGACGTTGATAGATAGGTTCTATATAAAGCATTCTAAAACCAGCACTTAGCATCCAATGTTCTTGAGAATGATTCATCCAAATCAGGTAAGCAGCCTTAATCTTGCCTTAAAATAGGTGCTTCAAATATATGCAGAATAGGGGGGAAGAAGGGGAAGAAGGCACCAGGTAGGTCAAAGAGGAAAAAACAGGACGTTTTCTTATGGAGCCAGGCCAAATGTTATATGA
The DNA here is from genome assembly GCA_034509955.1 of Urosaurus nigricauda. NCBI lineage: Eukaryota > Metazoa > Chordata > Lepidosauria > Squamata > Phrynosomatidae > Urosaurus > Urosaurus nigricauda. The sequence goes on from JAOEGL010000002.1 coordinate 164,946,413, forward strand.
AATGATGTTTCGGTTGTGCCTGATGAGAGGTGATCCATTTCTCCAAGCCTTCTATAAAGACTGGTAAATGAATTCTTCATCTAAGCAGCCACTCAGGAATGGAAACCAAACAAATCCAAATGTGGGAAAGAAAAAAACTGATGGATCTGCCCATCCAGGCAGAGGAGTTGGAGAGCTTAGCTCATGAAGGTCTAGCGCTGAATCCCTGTGTACTCATTCAACTTCATTTTGTCATGCTGATTTTTCCCCCATAGCCTTCACACCTTCAAGAGCACCAGATACAATCCCTTTCCCTATCAAGAAGAAGTGTACCTGGTTCAATTTGGCCAGTGCCAAATTCAGTTCAACACTGAACATGAGACCTTCAGTTCTCTATCTCAGTTCGGATGAAAATTTCATTCAGTTTGGTTTTTTTCCAACTGGGATTTATAAATCTCTTGGAAGGAATATTTTAAAAAATATAAAGGGTAAGGGGAAAAAATGAATCGGGGGGGGGGGGAACAAAATTTACTCACAGGAGCAAAAAAATCCTGCTCCTTATTATTTAAATCATATGCTGGAAAAGATGCCAGGAGTCTCTCAACAGAACACATTTATATCAATTGTGTACCCTTTTAACTGGCATGGCTCCATCCTATGAAATCCTGGGATTGTTAGCTTGGTGAGATGCTTGGAATTTTCTCCTCCAGATCTGTAGTACTGAGGTTCAGGGGGAAAGGGAAAGGGACAGACCCTCTCTAGCAGAGAATCCCAAGTACCTAGCCAAACTGTAAATTCCAGAATGCCATGGCAACTAAAGTGGCATCGGACTGTGTTAATCATGTCATGTGATGGAAGGATTCAGCCCTGACTGCACATCTCAGATATTTGTGTCTTCTGCAAAGCCCAAAGATGGAGACCTAGAAAAGCAGCTGGAATCTTAATACCAGGAAACTGTTAAGAGTTGTTCCCCCAGCCTCAGGATGGGCCCAGCAAAGAGGCTGCATGAACATACAGAACAACTTTTGTAAAAGCAAAAAGAGAGAGAAAAAATAGAAGGGAAGCAGGCGTGGGAAGGTGAGGGGGAAATAACCATTTAGAGATATGAAATTGTGGTACCCCCGCAGCAATCAGGTAGTAGGAAATGAGAAAAGGAAAGGTCAGTATGAGAGGTTAGAGCTGTGGAGGCAGAGTGTGCTTCCTGCTACGTGTGTGAAAGGAATAAGGCAGGATGAATGCCATCATCTTCATCATGTCAACCTGTGCCAGCAATGGTTTCCATGTAACACCTACACCCACCCCACTGCTGTAGCCAATTTTTGCTAGTCTCATCAATTATAACCTGGGAACTACAAGGGAAACTTCCAATTTACCTATTTGCCTCCTGGAGAGAATGGAGTTTCCTTGGAGGAGCAAGGTAAAGAGCAAGGAACTTCAGATTATTCTGAATATGTACATCATCTCTGAAAGCTGCTGTGCACTGACTTAAAAAAAGTTTTCAAATAAATAGACCATTAGTCTGTTAGATTATAAAATGAAAAGTGAGCAGGGAAGAGGGAATCTAGTAGACTCTTAAAATATCAGCATGATTTGCTGTGGATCTCAATCTACTCTTTCAGATGTTCTGATGGAGTGATATTCATACCATAGATATTGAAGCACAGTTCCATAATTGTGGGATATGGTGTAAAAGCAAACAGAAATATGTAAAATGTTACTCGCCGTTACATCCTGTTCCACAACTACCCTGTTTCCACTAAAATAAGACATACCCTGAAAAATAAGACCTAGTAGAAGTTTTGCTGAATTGCTGAATATAAGGCTTCCCCCTAAAGTAAGACCTAACAAAGTTTTTGTTTGGAAGCATGCCCATTTTTTTTTGTTCACAATATTCAATATTCAATATCTTTATTAATGACTTGGATAAAATTATTGAGAGCCTAGTTATCAAATTTGCAGATGACACCAAATTAGGAGGAGTAGCTAATACCCCAGAGGACAGGATCAAAATTCAAAATGACCTGAACAGACTAGAAAGCTGGGCCAAAGATAACAAAATGAAATTCAACACAGACAAATGTAAGGTTCTGCACTTAGGGAGGAAAAATGAAATGCACAGATATAGGATGGGGGATACCTGCTGAATGAGATAACATGTGAAAAGGATCTAGGAGTCCAAGTGGACCACAAGTTGAACATAAGTCAACAGTGCGATGCAGCAGCTAAAAAGGCCAATGCAATTTTAGGCTGCATCAATAGAAGTATAGTTTCTAGATCAAGGTAAGTAATAGTGCCACTCTATTCTGCTTTGGTCAGGCCCCACCTGGAATACTGTGTCCAGTTCTGGGCACCACAATTCAAAAAGGATGTGGAGAAACTGGAGTGGGTCCAAAGGAGGGTGACTAAAATGGTGAAGGGTCTGGAAACCATGCCCTACAAGGAACGACTTAGGGAGCTGGGCATGTTTAGCCTAGAGAAGAGAAGGTTAAGAGGTGATATGATAGCCCTGTTTAAATACTTGAAGGGATGTCACATTGAGTAGGGAGCAAGCTTGTTTTCTGCTGCTCCAGAGACTAGGACACGGAACAATGGATACAAATTGCAGGAAAAGAGATTCCACCTCAACATTAGGAGGATTTTCCTGACAGTAAGGGCTGTTCGACAGTGGAACACACTCCCTTGGAGTGTGGTGGTGTCTCCTTACTTAGAGGTCTTTAAGCAGAGGCTGGATGGCTATCTGTCAGGGATGCTTTGATGGAGAGTTCCCGTATGGCAGGAGGTTGGACTGGATGACCCTTGTGGTCTCTTCCAACTCTGTGATTCTATGATTCTATGAAATGTGAATTCTTCTTCATGGAAAAATAAGACATCCCCTGAAAATAAGACCTAGTGAATCTTTGGGAGCAAAAATTAATATAAGATACTGTCTTATTTGGGGGGACAGTATGTAACTGTGCTTTAATACCTGTGTTATTAACATCACTCCATCAGTGTATCTGAAGCAGGTTGAAATTTCAGCTCATGTTGAAATATGTCAGTTAGTCTTAAAGGCGCTGCTACATTCCTTCTCCCCTCTTTCCTTTTTACTATTAAAAATAGTGTTATCAAACATATAGGTCCCCAAATTCCATAGAAAGTCCCTGGTCCCCTTCAGCTTAATGGAAGAAAAAGCCACCTGAAAAATAAAATTTGAGGAGATCCTGTCCTGAACATTGAATCATTCACATTGTTGGCCAGAAGGCAGTCAAAAATGCACCTGCCAGCAAATTAAAATACTTGGATTTCTGTTATTCTTCAAACATTTTAAGAGCAGCTGGGCAGTCAGAGACATTTCTCAGGAAAAATAATTTCAATGGAATGTTTCTACATGTTGACTCATTGATTCAATGCATTTAGCCCAGATGGATCCAGGCTGTTCTAAGTTACTCCTTACACAACACCCCATAAGGAAAGACGTGTAATTCATTACCTGGTCCTCACTTTACTGTCTTCTTATACAATCATATAATCAAGGTAGACAAAACAGAGGAAAAATCTTCTGAACCCCCCCCCCCCCCCATCTTGCTTCTGTATGTGACCCTTGCATCAGCAAGTCTCATTTCCGAAGATTCACTGCATAGGAAAGATGGTTTTATTTGCAACCAAGAACTAATGAGGAGTTAAGTATATGACACTTTCTGCTGGCTACCTTCTTAGCTTTTGCAGTGCTGGTGGGGGGCATTTCAACCTCAATGGCCTCTTTAAACCTCTTCTTTTTGCTGCAGCTCCCGTAGAAGTGTATTTGGGTGTTTTCTCACACCTTCTCAACTTGTTGACATTTTGTACTCAATAGACACCCAGTTTCTGTTTGGAAAGCTTCAAGCCAGATTAGTTCTCAGGTTCCCACCATCCACCATAATGAGGCTGTCTTAATGAAGGAGGATAAAAAGAAATCACTAATGGTCTTTTCTGTCCTACATAAAGCTATTTGCTTTGTTGACCAGGCACAGCCCACATGAGCTCAGATAAGGAGGTTGTTTGAGGGAGGGATGGCAGAGTTGTAATCTGTGACAGTTGATGGCTCCCGTGGCAGTGGAAGGGGGTAATGAATCCACTCTGGGTTTTAGTCCAAACTTCCAAGGATCTGTTCAAAGTGTTGACTATATTTATGGTATTTTGGAAGGCTCTTGTAAAATTCCACTGAAAATTCAGCATGAATTCATTACCCCACTGACATGGCAGACATGAACAGCCAATGGTTGTAATGTGAGATTTGAAATGAAATCCTTGTGATCCTTTCCCAGCATAATTAAAGGATATTCACTCGTGATTCATCCACTTATAGAATCATAAAATCAAAGGTAATGTTTGGGGGGTAAAACTATGAATTTTAATATGACTCATGAATATGTTGAGGGCAAAATCAAGGTTTACATTTGGGACTATTTTGGAATATTTTCAATCCATAGATACTTAAATCCATGAATGAATGAATAAATCTGTGAATATGGAGGGCCAACTTACACTGACTCGTGGATCAGTCGACTCCGGTTTTTGGGTCAATGTTTGACTAAAATTTCTAGACTTATACATGGGTATATACAGTAATTTGTTTTTCTGCAAAATCAACATGTCCTTCTACTTCATTTTTACTTGGAGCCACTTGTTTAATTAGTTAATTTTTAAAGACTTCTGCCTGTAACATCCTGCAGAGAACTAGTGCCTGAGAGCTCCCCCCCCCCCACAAACCACTGTGCTGCCCTTAACACTGCACATAGAAAAGGCTGATAACTCTCCAGTGAAATCAAAGAGCTCTCAAAACTGGCTAGAAGTTGCTCTTGATAATCTCTAATCACACTCTGCTTTCTCTTCAGACCATATAAATCTGTGGTCTTTTACTAAGGATACTGTGGGAATCATGTCACTTTTCTCTCACCGACATGCCCCTCACCCAATCCAATCCGGCTTTCACAATGCAGACTTGGACTGAGACATGCTAAGGTCCCCAACTCCCTCCAAATTAACAACCCCCATAGCATTATTTAAAATGTTATTATTCTATCAGATGTGGGGATAGAAACACCCTCATAGTTGGTTGGTAACTTATTTACTGAGTGCATATATCTAGTACTGGCTGAAGATGATAGATTTAAATTGTTTTATAAGCAAGTTAAAGGATGTAAAAAGTCACCTTGCAATCTACTAGTATTAAACTCCAGAAGTGAATCACCTAAATTCCTGTGGCTGGATAAGATGGGTGGGTGGGAGAAGACCCCAAGGAAATGCATCTCATAATAATCTAGCAAGGTCTAAATTGGGAGAGCCTGGCTCAGGCAGAATGCCTTGGTAAGCACAGGCATGAAGGGTTAGAGAAGGATCAGGCAGTCATTCTTTCATAAAGCAGGGAGAGGGGAGCTGTAATGCTTCTATAAATGCAGTCATTTCTGCAATCATTTTTAATGGCACATAGCAGGCAACAGGCGTACTAATGTACCATTAGAAGTATTTGCATATTCACAGGGATGTGGTGCGCACTCCAGCTCTGATCAGCAAGCTGTTACAAACTAGTTCCTCTTCATTTCAGTCAAAGAGGGGAGAAACTTTCCAATCTGGATTAAAAGGAATCTTTCAAAGGCCCCTTCAAAAGCTAGGTTGCAATCATCGGAACAATAAAGGGAGCCTAAATATTGACGTATGCAGAAGATTTTCACTGGGGAACCTGAGAGAAAGCTGCTTCATTTGTAAAGCTTGGGAAAGTTTCTTTTTCAGACCACAAAACCAGAATCTCCCAGGCTTTGCTCTCACTGGTGTACAGTGGTAGCTGGTGTCTCCAATGTCAGTCAGGTGGTGAATCCACTGCAGGGTTTAAGCTTCTCTTTAAAGGGAACTTTCTGAGGTGCTGAATTCTCTCCCTCCAATAGGTTCAGCACCTTTGAGAATTCTTCCCAAACTATCCAAAACTCAGAATGAATTCATGTCTCTGCTCATCAGGCAGCCATAAGTTACTACTGCTGGAGTATCCTGGGAATTGTCTTCCTCAAAAGAAACCTTTCCAGGTTCAGTATCCATACTCCCTTACTAAGCCTTTGACACTGTATGGACAGTGGGACAAGAGCAACTCCTCCTCTGGGTGCAACTGCATAGTAAGGTTATACGGTAGTATAGTAACGGTTATTTTTTTTAAAAAAAATGAATTGTGTGGAATTTTCATTTCAACAAAGCTTGTTTATGTTTCCAATGGCCTCATCATCCAAACATCTCCATTCTCCAAAAATGTCTGGGACTCCATGCAACCCATCTCCCAAGGCTATTTTTACAGTCTTTCTGACTTCCCCCCCCCCCCAAAAAAATAGGTAAATTGCTTCTCCTGGAAGCCTCCAGGAGTGACAATTCACATTTTAAATAAGCTGTGTGGGGTTCCTGAGATATTACACAATAATAATAAAAAACCTGTTTTCCATAGCTAGAAGCAGACTTCCTTCTTTGAGGATTTTTGCAGTCCATTTGGTACTTGGAAAGTCCCAGAAGGAAAAAAAATTGATCTCTGACCCTAATGCAGTTCTCCAACCCTTTGGTAGGTTGTCACCTCTTGTTTGGTGCCAAGGCTAACCATGGAGATGCTGTGCTTGTTCCTCCCGCCTCTGCTCCTGGAAGCAACACTTCCCATCCTTTCCAGCTTGAACTGTGATGCCTGGAATAGAAGACAATATTCCAAAGAAGATTTAGCAAATTGATTGGTGCTGCCATTTCTCCATGACTTGGAATCAATGCAGCTGGTTAAAAAAACATGAAATTAGGATGAATAGAGACACAGAAAAAAACAGACTGAGGAAAGAAGGCCTCAGTCACAACACCAGGCTTCTAGACAACTTTGACTTAGGGAAGGGACCTGACTTCCTGACAGAGATGTCACTAATTAGGTTGTTTCCTGCTGTTCAAACAGAGAGTGAAGAAGGAGGATATGGCACTGTCAGATTTAAAGGGCTGGCACCAAAGTTGCCACAGCTGCTTCCAGGCTATCCTTGGACAAGGAGAACACAGCTGGTGGCACCACAACATCATCTAATCTAATGGATGGGGAAATCAGGGGACACTAAGCTCCAGCTGTGGAGTGTTAATTGCAAAATATGATTAGTTTGGCATCTACATGGGCTTCCTTGGCTTTGCGGGACGGAGCATGACGAGAGCTCAAAACAGATCCAGGAGAATGGCAGATCCCACTGTGCTGCAAGCCCATGTCCACAAGACAGGGCTTGGAAAAGTTCCAGATTTGAGGGTTTTTGGGGAGGTTTTGGACTACAACTTCCAGAATTCTCCAGGTAATATGGGCAATGATCAGACACTACGATCAGTGTGACACGGCTTGAAAATGCCATTATTGAGGGCTACAAGCACCAGAATCCCCAGCCTTTTCCAATTTAAATTATATACTTTACCCTAATGAGGTAACCATGTGCCTACTGTCTGCCAGACAAATGCATGTAAGGAGAGAGGTGAGAATGCACATGTGTCCGCTTGTAGACAGTTCCTGTGCTGCTTTACAGAGTGCTCAGTTCTCTTGCAGGGCATTGAAGGAAAGCACTACAACTCCCAGAAATCCTCACAATCCATTTTGCAGGACAAAGGACACCAAGCCCACATAATCCATACCATACCTAAACCCAGCATGCACCCTGTAGAATGCATGATTCTCAAGGTCAAACTGGTCAAAACTATTTGAATGTACTGTTTAAAAAAATCATGAAGCCAGATTCCTCCATACAGTACCCTCCCTGATTTATCTATGAACAGTCTCAAATCCAGGTTGCAGCAACCATCTCATTTTGACATACATGGGGAGGCATTAAACCATGGTGATCACTTCTGTAGCTTCGGGAATAGAAAAACTGATGGTGAACAACTGAAGAGGGAAGAGGCTGCTCTTTGATGCTCTGACAGGAGTATCCTAGCACTGACCCCATGGACATCTACCAGGCAGAAGTAGTGGGTATCTAAAGATCATCTCACTGCACCTCCACAAGTGGAAGAAAACAGGGGTCACCTCCTGGATCTCTAGAGTACCCTGGTATACTCACTGGAGACCCTGGAAAGCAATGTCTGTTCTCTTGGCTGTGGAACTACAACCATAAGCCTCCTGGTGCACCCATCATTCCCCAGCCACCAAATGGTTACAGGTGTGCATTTTAGTGCTGGTCAGCTGCTTTCTTCATAGAAGGATACAGAAGTAGCAGAGGGCAACTGTTCAGACAGTGCATTAGGTATGTATGTGCCTTTCTGTTATAATTAATTGTTTAGGGCAGTGCTACTCAAAGTACATAATAATAATAATAATAGTTTATTTATAGCCCGCTCCTCTGTTCATACACTCGGAGCGGGGTACAAGTAATGGTACATAGTGGCTTATGGGCCACAGTGCTCTATGGACCAGTGCTTGTCCATGATACTCAACCTTGGTAAGTTTCGGGGGGGGGGGGGGGAAGAGTTGTGGCCAATGAGCACAAATATAATATCCATACCTGCTTGGAGGGGGGGAGGGAACAATTGCTGGTCCTCCATATCAGATTGTTTGGAAAGCATTGACTTAGGCATGGCTCTCCCTTCTTAATAAGTTGTTTGACAGGTAGCACTTCAGTGGGTGAAGTTTTACCCATCTGCAGAATTTCTATCTGTCATGAACTTGCTAGACCACGTTGGAAAATATTCTGGCAGTCCTGAGACCCATCTTTTAGTTGGCTTTGTGCAGAAATAGAATTCCTAATCATTCCCACCCACCACAATCCATAAATGCTTAATTACCCAGCAATTAAAGCAAGCCAGAGTTTGGAGGATCTGCTGGAAAACAAGTAAGCAAGAAAGCAAGAAAAGCCTCCTTGCCGTTCAGGGAAAACATGGACCTAAAAAAAGCAATTGCCCAACCTCATTAAAGCATTGTGCCCAACACTTCCCAGGCAGTTTTCAAAAAGAAGCTTGCCACTCAATCAGGAGCAAGTAAAAACTGAACCAGGAAATGTTGACTCCTTTCAAACAAGCACTTCCCACTGCTGGAAACCATTCAGAGGGTCAGGCACTGGAGCCCATTTGCAGGAGGACTGACTAATTGGTGCCTGTGTGGGTCGGAGGCTATGGGCTGACCAGAGATGCTTTTGTGCCTGAGGCAAAGCAGAACAGTAGGCCCACCCCCACCCACCTACCCATTTCATAAATAAAAATGAACTTGATTGGCAGCTGGGTTTAAGTTCAGTTCTGATTATGGGATCATGTCCTCCACCATATATGAGGACAGCAGGCTCATTAAGTCAGTGTAGGAGGACATGCAGTGGAGGTACACATAACTTGTTCCTCCTACAGAAGAGAAGGGCCATGGAAATGCTGTTGCTGTTCCTTGGGATCTGCTTCCTGAGACAGTTCCTTCATTCTGCCTAATTATAGGGCTGGCTCCCAGAAGACAGTAGCTGCTTCTGGAACGAGGCTAACAGGATTCATTTTGTACAAGGGGCAAGTGATTCCACATTGTATCTGACAAAAAGATTTATTAAAATATGTATCCCCCCTCCTCTTATCATAACATTTTAAAACTTTCCCTTCTTAGGGTTTGGTGGATCTAAAACCTAGTCTACCCCCAGGGAAGAAGAAAATCACTGCTGATGGCTCCCCTATCAATGGAGTGGCGAATCCACTATAGGTTTTAGTTTAAATTTTAAAGAGGCCATCTAATATGCCGGGCCAATATTGAAGATCAGTTTCAGCACTTTGTATAGCATCTTTAAAGTTTTGATCAAAACATGGAGTAGATTCACCATTCCACTGACATAGGAAGCATCAGGTACCACTTGAATCCACTTCTGGTTTTAATTAAAACTGTAAAGGAGCTGTTCAGAGTGCTGAACACTATCCCCAACATAGGTCTGGTGGCTTGGGTAGATGACTAAAACCCACAGTGGATTTTCCATCCCACTGATATGGAAGCCATCAGCTGCCATTGATGATGATATCAGCTGCCACTGCCACTACTACCCCTCAGGCTTCATTGTCCCTTTCACATTTAGGAGGGCCAGTGTGGTGTAGTGGTTTGAGCATTGGACTAGGACTCTGAAGACCTAGCTTGAACATGTAAACCCACTGGGTGACTTTGGGCAAGTCACACTCTCTCCACCTCAGAAGACAACAGTAGCAAATCTCCTCTGAAGGAACTTGCCAAGAAAACCCACCTTAGGGTCACTGTAAGTCAGAAATGACTTGAACACACCCAGCAATAACTTCTTACTCGATTCTTGAAAGTTATATTCCTGTTGGATGTGATGTATACACCTGTGAAGAAATCCCTGACTTAAATCTGGAAGACAGGTAAAAAAGGGGAGAGAAATAACATGATGCCATTTGGGAGTCTACTAATTACCTCCATAGCAGATTGAGAATTTGGGTGATACTTTCCTAGACCAGATGACCACACATTCAGAAAAGAAAGATGTAGTAAAACTGTCAATAATTAGGGGATTTCAACTACCCTCATATTTGTTGGAAGTGAAACTCTGCCAAGAATATAAGGTCTATCAAATTCCTCACTTGCCTTGCAGACAATTTCCTTGTCCAGAAGGTGGAAGAGACAACAAGGAGATCAGCTATTTTAGATTTTAGAACCAACAGTGATAACATAGATAATAATAATAATTCTAAATGAATTCGAGTCTCCAGGGCCAGATAAACTATATTTAAGGTCAATAAGAGAAACAGCAGGAGTAATCTCTGAAACACTGTCAATAGCAGGGGACAGAGAAAAGACAGAACTACTCAACATCATCTTTGCCTCTGTCTTCTCACAAAAGGAAAAGGGTGCTCAACCTGAGGAAAATGGAGGAGGGAACACACTAGGGGAAATGCAACACAGAATAAGTAAAGAGGTAGTACAGGAATACCTGGTTAATCTGAATATATTTAAGTTTCCAGGACCAGATGAATTACATCCAATGATATGAAAAGAACTGGCAAATTTAATCTCAGAGCCATTGTCAAAAATCTTTGAGAACTCCTGGAGAACAGGAGAAGTCCCAACAGACTGGAGGAGGGCAAACATTGTCTCCATCTTCCAATAAAAAAGGAGGGGGGAGGATCCCAACATTTATCATCCAGTTAGTCTGACATCAATATCAGGAAAGATTCTAGAGCAGATCATTAAATAGACAGTCTGTAAGCACTTAGGAATGCTATGACTACTAAAAGTCAGCATGGGTTTCTGAAAAACAAGTTATGCCAGATTAGTCTTGTCTTTTTATATATATATATAGAATTACCAGTTTGGTAGATGAAGAGAATGCTGTGGATATAGTGTATTTTGATTTGAGTAAGGCCTTTGACAAGGTGCCTCATTATATTCTTGTAAAAAAATGTAAAATGTGGACTAAACAATGCATCTGTGAGGTTGATATGTAATTGGATGACTGACTGAAAACAATGGTTGCTCACCAATGGCTCCTCTTCATCCTGGACAGAAGTGACTAGTGAGGACAGGGTTCTGTCTTGGCCCCAGTGCTTTATCAACTTGATTGATGGAACAGAGTGAATGCTAATAAAATTTGCAGATGACACCAAATTAGGAGGGGTAGCTAATTCAGCCAGTTTATTGCTGAATATGAAGAAAACAAAAATAATGACCATGGAGGGTATACATAAGTTCAACCTGGAAAATAGTTAAAGATTTCCCATACCTTGGCTCAAACACTGAACAGAAAGTGGATTGCAGTCAAGAAATAAGAGGAAGGCTAAGAACAGGAAGGGCAGCCATGAAAGAACTAGACAAGATCCTAAAGTGCAAAACTGAGCACTAAAGTTAAAATAATCAAAGCCAGGGTATACCCCATCACTATGTACAGATGTGAGAGAAGGACAGTGAAGAAAGCCAACAGAATGAAAATATATTCAGTCAAGATGTGATGCTGGAGAAGAGTGCTGAGGATACCAAAGTTGGCCATGGTAACAGAAAAGGAAATTCCACCAAAATATTAGGAAGTAAGAGCTGATAGTAAGAACTGTTCAACAGTGGAATTCACTGCACCGGAGTGTGCTTCTTTAAAGGTTTTTCAACAGAGGCTGGATGGCCATCTGTCAGGGGTACTTTGACTGTGTATTCCTGCATTGCCAGTGGTTGGGCTGGATGGTACTTGTGGCCTCTTCCAACTCTATGATTCTATGGGGAAACAGAGGTGCAAGTCCACTCCTGTTTGTTGTTAACTGTCCTCAAGTCAACCTCAGCTCATGGCAACCCTATGGATGAAATATATCCAGGTCCCTCTGCCCTCCACTGCTCTGCTCAGGTCCTACAAGCTCAGTCCTGTGGCCTCTTTGATTGAGTCTAACCATCTGACATGGAGAGATCTTGTAGCATCTTTAAGACTAACTGAAAGAAAGAAATTGGCAGCATGAGTTTTCATAGACTTCAGCCTAATTCCTCAGATGTATTTAGGAAGTAGGCTGAAGTCTACTGTGCTACAAAATCTATCTACATACTGATTCTACAGACTAACACAACTATATCTTTGAATTCTACCATCTGGCATATGGTCTTCCTCTCTTTCTACTGTCCTCTCTCTACCTTTTCTAGCCTCATTGTCTTTTTCAGTAATTCATGCCTTTTCACAATGTGACCACCAAAGTACAATTCCTACAGTTCTGGTGTATTCTTGTTCAAATATTACACATGCCTGAGCTGCTGCTGCCCTCTAATGGGCAAACACTAAAAAAAAGCCCTGCTCTAGAAATTCTTGCAGCTGAAGAAGTTCTCCAGACAGTCTAGTCTTTATCAATAATAATAAAGCTGTGACGGCAACAAGAACTACTATCACCATGAACAGCTATCTTTAACCAAATGTTGCTTTATATTTCACATTGCCACGTTCTTGTTAGCCACCTGAAAAATATGACTGCATGTATCTTATGTTAATACGAGTAAGCATTTTGTGTCTTTAAAATATTCTAGGTCAGTGCTTTTCAGACTATGTGATGTAGGGAGTCAATATTTCCCCCCTAATGTGCCAGGAACTAATAACAAATTTGTGCCCATCACCTACAACTGTTCCTTTCTTTCTTTCTTTCTTTCTTCCTTCCTTTCTTTCTTTCTTGAATTTATAGCTTCATTGTCCTGTGGGGCTTTCTGTTTTCCATATGCTTGCTTTACCTGCTTAGTAAAGGGATATGTAGGTTTAGTAGAGGATTTACCTGCTTTGAACAGAGACTTTTCTTCCTTTATCTTGCTTAATAAAAACTTTTCAACATCTGCAAATTTCTCTATAATAAAGTAATGGACTTGAGATTTTAATGGGGGGGGGGGACTGGCAATTTTGCCCATTCAGCCCCATAATTTTAGTCACTCATCAAACCCTGGGTTAGAATCCCTGTCTCTTCAACATCAGTGTTGTCTGCACTGCAAAAATAAAGCTGTTTGACACTGCTTTAACTGCCATGGTTCAATGCTATGGAATCACAGGATATGTAGTGCTGGAAAATATTTAGCCTTCAGATCGGCCTGAAAGGACAGCCTGGGGGCAGATTTGGGGCACAGCAGCCTCATGATGCAGGCTTGACTCTGCTCCACCCCCAGGGCACCCTGACGCTGCATGCCGCTCCGGATGGTGCACGGTGTCATGGCATCCAGATGATGTAATGCTGGAGCGCCATATAGCTACACCTCCACAGCTATGGCGCCCTATTGAAGGTACAAAAAGGAGCTGCTTTTGCCACTCTTTTTTGCACCCTTAAAAGGCTGGATAGGGGCTGAAGCATGAAGTTGTCGTGGCCCTGATCTGGTGCGAAAAGGGGCGGCTGCAGGCTACCCCTTTGGGGAGGTCTGTAGAGCCCCCTTGTAAGAGAGGGACTAACCAAGGTAAACACTTGGGGCCGGGTTAGCACAGACTCAACCCATGCTATCCTGGCTTATCTGCTCAGGCCCCTTGTCATTAGAGAAGTGGATCTGCTGCTTCTTTTTTATAGTAGGTGCCAAATCTTTCCCCACTACAAACTCTGCAAATACATCATGGTTCTCTCCCTGCTGGGAATAGCCATAACAAGTGAATTTGATCAGCACAAATAATGAGAATTTAATATGGTTCATTGTTTGTTAACATTGTTCGTAAGAACAATTTTTAGAAGTAGAAATGTGGATTTAGAAATAATTTTACTCGATCAAAACTCACAAAGGTGAGTTCAGAAATGGGATGGAAAAGATTTGAGCTTCTGAAAAGTATATAAATGGGATATAATGAAACTGACAGATTTGTCCATCCATAATAACATAAGAGGAACCATGATGGATCAGACAAAGGCCTAGCCAGCACAGCATTTTTTTCTGTCTGTGGTCAGACCAATGGCTTGGATGATAGAATTGGGGGCATACTTATCAATTTTGCAGATGACACCAAATTAGGAGAAGTAGCTAATACCCCAAAGGACAGGATCAAAATTCAAAATGACCTGAATAGACTAGAAATCTGGGCCAAAGCTAAATTTCAACATGGAGTAATGTAAGGTACTGCACTCAGGGCAGAAAAATGAAATGCACAGAGATAGGATGGCGGACACCTGGATGAATGGAGCTCTGTGTGAAAGGTATCTAGAAGTCCAGGTAGACCACAACAACTGTTGTGCAATGCGGTAGCAAAAAAGGCCAATGCAATTTTAGGCTTCATCAATAAAAGTACAGTCTCTAGATCAAGGGCCACTCTATTCTGCTTTGGTCAGTCCCCACCTGTAATACTGTGTTCAGTTTTGGGCACCACACTTCAAAAAGGATGTGGAGAAACTGAAGCGTGTCCAAAGGAAGGTGACTAAAATGATGAAGGGTCTAGCTTATGAGGAGAGACTTAGGGAGCTGGGGATGTTTAGCCTGGAGAAGAGAAGGTTAAGAGGTGATATGATAGCCCTGTTGAAATATTTGAAGGGATGCCATATTGAGGAGCGAACAAGCTTGTTTTCTGCTGCTCCAGAGACTAGGACCTGGAACAATCAATGCAAGGTACAGGAAAAGAGATTCCACCTCAACATTAGGAGGAACTTCCTGATAGTAAGGGCTGTTCGACAGTGGAACACACCTCTCTCAGAGTGTAGTGGTGACTCCTTCCTTGGAGTTCTTTAAACAGAGGCTGGATGGCCATCTGTCAGGGATGCTTTGATGGTAATTTCCTGCATAGGGGGGTTGGACTGGATGGCCCTTGTGGTCTCTTATGATTCAGCAGTGGGCAATGTCTACCAGTAAGACTTGAGTGCAGTTGTTCTCTCCATCTTGTATTCCCCTGCAACTGATATACAAAGACATATTGACTCTGATAAGGAAGTGGTGTGTAGCCCTCCTGACTGGCAACCGTTGATGATCCATGGATGTCCATTGAGCTATATATCACAACCCCATGATCTCCTTCTTAGGGTGCATTTGCACCTCATAAATAATGCAATTTGACACTGCTTTAATTGCCATGGCTTAATGCTATGGGCTTCTGGGATTTGTAGTTTTATGAGATATTTAGCTTTCTCTGTCAGAGGATTCTGGTGCCAAAAAAAACCCTATAAATCCCAGGATTCTACAGAATGGATCCATGGTAATTATAGTGTTATAAACTACATTTGTACAGAGTAGATGCATCATTTGAGAGTTGTTTGTCACCTCCAATCTGAGAAATATGTCCATCTCTCTATAGGAGTGTATTTATTGCATGGTGTTAAGTTTGGGCCATGGGCAGGAGAAGTATAGGAAAGATAAGAAGTATAGGAAAGATAAGAAAAAAGAGCAGTCAGTTGAACAGAGCAATCTAATAGGCAGGACTAAGAGGAGTAAAACCATTATTATTATTTTTTTACACTTGAGTTTATGTACACCTTCTTGTTCAAACAACAGTCAGCTGCAAGAGGATATTTTTAATAGGCTTTCCACTTCAATGGGAGCAAATGGCTAGACTACTGCTTTGGTCAGGCCCCACCTGGAGTGCTGTGTCCAGTTCTGGGCACCACAATTCAAGGGGGATGTGGAGAAACTGGAGCAGGTCCAAAGGAGGGCGGCTGGGATGGTGAGGGGTCTGGAGGCCATGCCCTATGGGGGACGACTTGGGGAGCTGGGGGTGTTTATCCTGGAGAGGAGAGGGTTGGGAGGTGATGTGATAGCCCTGTTCGGGTGTTTGAAGGGATGTCGTATTGGGGAGGGAGCGGGCTTGTTTTCTGCTGCTGCAGAGACTGGAGCGCGGAACAATGGATGCAAGTTGCAGGAAAAGAGATTCCGCCTCGGCATTGGGAGGAGCTTCCTGACAGTAAGGGCTGTTCGACAGTGGAGCACAGTCCCTCGGAGTGTAGTGGAGTCTCCATCCTTGGAGGTCTTTGAGCAGAGGCTGAATGGCCGTCTGTCGGGGATGCTTTGACTGGGAGTTCCTGCATGGCAGGGGGTTGGACTGGATGGCCCTTGTGGTCTCTTCCAACTCTATGATTCTATGATTCTATGATTCTAGGTGGACAAAATTAGGGATGGAAAGAATATCTGAAATATTTGGGAAGTGGTTAAGTGTTGAGAAACCGTAACAAGAAGAATCTTGGACTGACAAGAATCTTCATAGTTAAGGATTGCAAAATTTGCATGTT
Source organism: Urosaurus nigricauda (assembly GCA_034509955.1). Lineage (NCBI taxonomy): Eukaryota > Metazoa > Chordata > Lepidosauria > Squamata > Phrynosomatidae > Urosaurus > Urosaurus nigricauda. The sequence goes on from JAOEGL010000002.1 coordinate 164,962,979, forward strand.
CTTGTTTTGCACAGAAAATAATATTACAATGCAGAAATATTAATTCCTGCACAGCAAAAGTGGTGTAATTGAAATGGGTTTCTTCTGCATAAAAAGTAATTTGCTTAGAGCATTACAGCATTTTCTGTTAAGAAAACAGCATTGTCTGTGTAAGAATTAATATTTCTGCACTGAAATATTCATGTGCAGAAAATTCTGTTTTCTGAACAAAATACCATCTGTAAAATTTACACAGAATATGTACCAAGTTTCAAATAGTCTTCAAAACTGGTGTGATCGCAGGAAGAAAATTGCTAAAATTACTCATTGCTACCTTCAAGAAGAAACTTTGGCTGCATTTGCACTGTAGGAATAATCCAGTTTGACACCACTTTAACTGGTTAAATGTTATGGAATTCTGGGTAATTTGTTGTTAGCACTGGAGCTCTCTGATAGAGATGACTAAATATCTCATAAACCACAGTTCCTAGAATTCTATAGCATTGAGCCATGGCAGTTAAAGTGGTGTCAAACTGGATTATTTCTACAGTGCAGATACAGCATTCATGACAATCCCTGGGCAAAACTAGGACGGATATGGAAAGATATTTCTTAAGTAAATATAGGTCCATGGTTTACCCCATGAGGCAGCTGTCAACATTTCAGTATAATGGTCAACATATGACTCTGCAAAATAACATAGTCTTGTATGCTGTGTCAAGCAACTCTAGATAAGCAACAGGCAAATGCAAACATTTGGAGTAAAACACAAGCTGGTTAATCTACAATCTTTCTGTAGCTGCAAGAATTTAATGAATGTTCCATTCAGGATTTGGTGGTAGCAGGAAAATTGGTACTATTTGTGTGACAGGTTTTCTTTTTTCTTTCCCTGCAATTTTATATCCGTCTGCAGACTCTTGTTTCCTTATGCAGTGTTTTGCAGTAATTTCAAACTGAAATAATAGATTTGAGTGCTTACATGCTTGCTGGATTTGGACCACTTCATTAGAAAAACAAAGTACTCCTTAAAACCAAATGCCCTCCTATGCCAAATTATGTCCCCATTTTTTATTATTTTCATTCTGCTTCCAATAAGCCAAGCCAATCAGTTACATAAAGTCCTTCTGTTTATTTATGTAACTTGACATTCATTATGATCAAAAACTGAATAGTTATAACTGCACCTCTTAATTTTAACAACTACACTTTCTAACCATAGAAGTCCTTTCTTTAGGAAGAAATGGGGAAGATTGTCTTGGGCCTTACCTCCAGCAGAGACCACTTCACTATTGATAATCAGCATGGACAGACTGTCAGTACTGCATTGTTGTCAAGTCTACCACCATCTAGAATCTCCATAACCCAGGCTCCATGAACTAAGAAAGAAATATCAAGCAAACTTCAATGTGGGGCAGTGATATCCTTCTGCCATGATTAACCAAGCTTAAACACAGCTCAGAAATATAGGCCAGAATCCTGTTGCGGACTTATGTCTTTGTAAGTGGATTTACACTTACATCTGTACCTACTAAGGGGCTGCTTTTATGTTACTACAGTCAGCCCTCCATATCCACAGATTTTTTTTATCCACAGATTCAAGCATCCACTGCTTGAAAAAAAAATCCAAAAATATATAAATTCCAATAGGTAAGCCTTGATTTTGCCATTTTATGTAAGACACAGCATTTTACTATGCCACTGTATAATACTGTATAGTACTGGAACTTGAGCATAGTAATAGAACTTGAGCATCCATGGATTTTTGTATCCAAGGAGGTTCCTGGAACCAAACCCCAGTGGCTACCAAGGGCCCACTGTACATGGGGAGTCAACAAAGTGACCAGTGTGCATGGGACTGATGTACATTGATACACACTATGGGATGTCCTGAGCCTTCACCTCAGTGTAATTAACCCCCAGTTTTGTGCAGTTTCTAAGAAACTCCACAGCAAAACAGGCTTGTTCAGATGCCCCCCTGTGTTCCTTACATTGCCAGTGGTTGCTTCATGTGATTTGGAAATGGGGTGCCTGGCTACATGGGTGCAGCCAGGCATCTGTTTCCATGTCAGATACAGAAAATGAGGAGCTACTCAGTCAGACCCACAGCCGGCAAGATAATGAGCAGTGCGCCAATCCTGGGCCCAGGGTAAGAGCGTGGACAAGTATATAACACCTGTCCCTGTGCCAACCCAGGGACCAACCTGAATGAGCACAAGTGCTGGGAAAGCATGGGTGCAACCTGTGCTTCCTGGCCCATCTGCTTCCTGGCCCTCAGTTCCATTTGATTTAGTGACTCCGGCAAATGTAGAGAGCCTACCGTTATGATTAATAAAATGGCCTACTCTGAGAAAATATTATGGGGCATCCCTGAATATAATTGTTTAGATCATTTTTTATGGCATACTCTTCCTGAAGTGGTAACAGAATCAGTGCTTTTAATTTATTTTTCTTCAGGTAAGAGAGCTTTAGAAATTATGTATTTATTTTATTTACTCATTCTTAAAATTATATATTCACATTCATTAAAAATTTAACTCACTCTTAAAATTATTTGATTCATATAATAAAATTATGTTAGTATAAGAACATATTTTAACAGGTTAATCTTATTTCTTTTTCTTTTTCTTTCTTTTTTCCTTTTTCTTTTTTCCTTTTTTTTTTTTTTTTTTTTTTTTGAAACGTGCTTATGCTAAATAAAAATTGTTAATTATAAGGTGTCATAAAAACTGCCATCTTCTTCCTGTGGCATTATAGCTCACTGGAAGAATGCACGAGATGTATAAGAAAATTTATGTGTTCAACTTGAACAAGCTTTGTCTGTAACCTTTGATAGTAGTTTGGGCTTGGATAATAAAGCCCATGTCATTCTAGAACATTCCTCTGTCTGCACCAACCTGTATCATTAGATTATAGATTGCCTTACAACTAATTGAACTGATACATTTTCCTTATACAGAGATGCGGGTAAAAGGGAAGGCCTGGGGTAAGATCATAGGGGAAGCATATTACTACAGGTAAAAGGTTCAAAGGTCCTTGTGTGGAACAGTAGTTATCCCTGGAGGGGAAAGGAATCAGGTTTCTAGAGAGGCAAATATGTAAGTGGCATTAAGTCACACTGGCATAGGTCACAAGTGTCCAGGAATCAATTGCAACAGACTTAGGCCCTGAGCAGATGGGCCAGGAAAGCACAGGCTGAGCCCATGCTATTCTGGCCCAGGTGCTCACCTGGGTAAGTCCCCCGGCTGGCATGGGACAGGGCAGGTGTTTAAAACCCATCCTTAGGCTGGCCCAGGGACCTGCTACTGGCATCTGCTCTGCACCTTTGATACTACTGAAAAGCACTGACAGCGTGCGCATGTGTGGACCACATCGGGTGACCGTGCAGAGGGGGGTGACACCAAGTCGAGCCTCTGGCCCCTCCTTACCATGGCTCAGTTTTCCTTGGGAAAACCAGTCTGCAGCAAGTAGCTGGCCCAAGTGCAGGCATGCCCCCAACCCCTTCTTGCTGCAGCAAGTAGGGGTGGGGGACATACACATCTTCGACCCGGCTCCTCACCGCAGCCCGGTTTTTCTCAGGGGAGAACTGGGCTGTGGCAAAGAGTTGGATCAAGTGCGCATGGAACCCTCACTCCTCCTTGCCGTGACCTAGTTCTTTGAGGAAAACCGAGCTGCAGCAAGGAGGAGCAGGAGGTTGCACATGCTCAGCCCAGCTCTTTGCCATGGCCTGGTTCTCCCAAGGAAAACCAAGCTGCGGCAAGGAGGGGGAGGGGGGCATATTCTCAGCTTCTTGCCCTGGCTGCCCCAGCCCCACCTCCTTGTAGAGGCCCTGCCCTTTCTAGTTCTGAAGCCCCATCCCTTCTGGTTCTGAAGCCCTGCCTTTACCATGCCCGGTAGCCCCCACACACACACACACACCAGGTAACACCATAGTCCAGATGCCACTGCTGAGAAGCTCCTCGTCATGTTTCACACAAAAATTGCACACTCGGTTGCACCCAAATGGCCAGGTGCCCTGTTTCTTCATCAGAAACATCAACGGGGGGCTTCCCAGTAGGAGCAATGGTGCAAAAAGGTAATGACTGTGCAGCAACCATTTAAACAGCAAGGGTTTGCTGCAGAGTTTCCAAGAAACTCCATTGCAAACCAGGGGTCAAATTGACCCACATCAAGGGCTGCATACTCTGGGATCAGGCTGAATCCACTGGATCCGTGTTTAGTTTGCCAGGATCCAGCCCAGGACCCATGTTCAGTCTGCCCAGGATCAAGCCCAATGCAGGCCAAAGTTTTTGGCCTGCATTGTCCAAACAGGACAATGTGAGGCCAGGAGGAACATGGACCTTTTGACCCATGCAGACAGCACCTTAGTGGTTGTTGTGGAGAGACGTGTACTCTATGAGATCTGGCACAGTGGCTTTTTATTGCTCTGGGAGAGACTAGTCCATTTTTCAGGGAACATTTTAATCCTATCTGCACCTTCTGTAGGGATCCACCAGCCCATCATATGAAACAGGAAGTGGCATTATGCTTTCTAGAGATATGAGGAGAATTTTTTTCTGCAGAAAATTTTCCATTCCTAGATATTATCCATGGATGTTTACCCATAGTTATCTAGGCTATTCTACTACACTCTGATCTTGTCAGATATAAGATATCCTAAATATAGGATATGAAGTTTTGGAGGCAGAATAAAGCAGCTTCAAACCAACTTGATGCCTACCTGTTTATATGACGCACAGGACCAAACAGGGAGGAAAACGACCCAAAGTCATGCTCTGGGGCTAAAACCAAGAGCAAAAAGAAGCCCTAATACTCTGCTTTAACGTAGAAAATGTGCATCATCACACCAGAATATAAGCAGAATGGCATAAGTACAGGAATGTAGGAAAGCCTAGGCAGCATATGGAAGCAGTCTGGCACATGCACCCTGGGATTTGTGAGATGCAGCTGCCAGCACCATTGCTCGTCATACTTTTTTTCATTTGAAAACACAGGGGCACAAGACCAACTCTATGGTAATCTGACCCCATTCCATTCCCAGGCAGCCAAGCTGTGGAGCTGTGCACCCCTTATCTGCCGCTGCCATCACTTCTGCTCTGAAGACCCCTACCATGGCCTGTAAGGGTGCAAATGGGGTGCCTGGCTATACTCCATGCAGTCTGCCTGGAAATTCTGTTGCAAACAGCTGGTCTTTTTAGACCATGTTAAGGGTCCTTTGGGCTGGGGTCAGTCTGGAACCAGCAGATTGGCATCCGGACTGGCAGATCCCAGCCTGGGACTATTGGTCTGAATTGTCCATACAGGCTGACACCAAGTAGGGAGTGCCTTTTGGTGCATTCATTCAGCCCCGTGATCTTTCCTGTGAATGAGCCAAAACATGAACTGTAAGACATACTCCCCTGGTTGTAACTTGCCGAGTGAAACAGGATTTTAGTAGAGTAAGAGCCATATGGATCAGGTTCACCCAGACTAAGGATAGGTGCCAGCCACATCACTGTAGTGTTTGTGGAAAATATGAAAATTAAAAATGAAGAAATGGAGTATTATTTTGATCTCACTGGTCAGCAGTGCTTGACTTATTTTTAATGAGTCAGCCCAGGTGAGCACTTGGATGGGAGACTGTCAATAAATATCAGGTGCTGTAGACTGTATTTCAGAGGGAGAAACTGGCAAACTCTCTGAGTCTTCCTTGACTAAGAAAATCCTATGAAATTCTTAGAACAATGTACATTGACAGGCAACTTGAAGGCACATACACAATTACTGTGGAATAAATGTATGAATAGTGCAATGTCATTTGTGTAACAACAAAATGTGTATTAAAAATTAAAATAAGAACAAACAAACATCCAAAATATTTGATGATAATTTGCAGGACAGCGTCTGCAGAGCCAGTGAATAATGAGAAGCCAGAGGCTGCCATTCCCTCATTTTGAAATTATGGTGGGCTGAGTTCTCTGAAAGAGATGCTATCCTCTGGTTTACCATTTTTCCATTTGTAATCCTGCATTTGTGTTTGACCTTCCTAGACTGTGTAATTAGAACACAACACCTACTCTGACTAGAATGTGCTACTATTTTTTTAAAAAAACAATCAGGGTTTCCAGCACCTGTTTTAAGAAACAATGAAAATGCATATTAAAATATGGTTCTAAAGATGCTTGATGATCAAGTGCTGCCAGCCTTAGAAGCAGAATAGAGAAGGCATCCATAAATGCTTCCTTTGATGTTCAGTACCAAATCTAAAACACTTTTTCTTTTCTTTTTTTCTATTACCCAGATAAATCTGGGCTGGCAGGTTTTCTGTTCAGTTTGCACCATCTACAGGGCCTCAAAGAAAGCAACAGAGAAGAAACCTGAAACCATAAGGAAATGATAAACTCCACTCAGCCCCTACAAATCAAGGGTTCAATGACCAAGCCAAGCTTCAGTGTCAGAACCAATCCAAAGCTGGTAGATCTGATAGAAACAAATCCACCACCAGGAGCTGAAGACTTTACAGGAGAGGTAAGAAAAAATTGAATTCTTTAACTTCTCAATGTTACCCTTTAAATGCATCTCCTTGTTAAGGAGCAAGGAATTTACATCTGTAGTCAGCAATCAGGTATCATAAAATGATACTTGGACACTTATATTGATGCAATAAGTATAATGTCTGCATACCTTTGTGTATGGGTTTGTTTTGGCATATTAATATTTCTGGAGAGAGGGGGATATACAGGAAGCCCAACACCCCTCAGGGTGTTAGAGGGATTTAACTCCAAATAAGTCTATTTGACACCCCACATGTTAGGTCCAAAACGCACTGCAGAAATAATCCCATCTGAGACCGCTTTAACTGCACTGGCTCAATTGTAGGGAATTCTGGGAACTGTAGTTATGTGAGACATTTAGCCTTCTCTTTCAGAGAAGTTTTGTGTCACAATAAATTACAATTCTCAGGATTCCCTATCTCTGAGCCAGGGCTGTTAAAGTGGTCTCAAACTGGATTATTTCTACAGTGTGTTTTGGACCCAAGTTACAATAACAAACAACTGCTGAAGTTAAGGACATGAGAATCTTTCAGTTTCTGTATTTTGTTCCCATCCTTGTTTCTTATCCACTTCCAAGATATCAGTGTGGGGTTTCACATGGAAACGCATACACAATTTTGTTTGAGACGTTTTTCCTAGTACAGTCGGCCCTTCATATCCATGGACTTTTTATCCATGGCTGGAAAAAATTCAAAACAATATAAATTCCAGAAAGCAAACCTCAATTTTGTTATTTTATACAAGGGACACCATTTCACTATGCCATTGTATACAATGACACTTGAGCTTCCACAGATTTGGGCATCCACAGGCTGTCCTGGGACCACACTCTAGCGGATACCAAGGGCCTACTGTACATGCATTTATTTACACAATTTAGCTAATAAAGGAATTTCCTCATTCACAAATTGGATTTTTAAGGTTTTTTCCTTCAACTATGCACATTTTTACCCATTCACATTTAAAATGAATGCAGTTTTATCTCCTCTTTGCTCATTATGAATTTGCTCCTCTCTTTCAAAGGCTTACTCCATTTTTGGTCACAATCAGATCACACACACCCACACCCTCAATGTTCATCAATCTACATTTAGGGAGACTAGATTTATTTGCCATTTTGTGCATTTTCGTCAGATTAAAATATGGCCCCAGAAGCATGCACACAGACCTTTCTCTTCTGGGTATCAATCCATCTAACCACATCTATAAACACAAAATAATGTGTATTTTAAGCAACGTAATGTGTATTTTATGTAATGATTGTGTTTTAACTATGTTGTAACCCACCTCGAGCTGTAAGGAGAGGTGGGTAAGAAATAAAATTATTATTATTGTTGTTATTATAATTATTATTATTATTAAAATAAAACTCTCTGATTATCATTACTTTTTGAAGCTACATCTGCACAATGTTAGTGGCCTGGTATCAGTATGTAAACACACATCATTCTGCTTGCTTAACTTGTTTAGCTTCACTCTGCTGATAAGGAGCATAGTATGTATCCAGCCTATATTGAAAACAATGTTCAACCAAGAAGATATATGTCAAAGGTAGAAAGTGTTCCTCGCGTGTTAAGAAACTATTAGTCCTTGGGTTCATTTTTGAAAACAGGATGCAGTTGCTTTCTCAGGTGAATGGGACTCTGGAGAAGGCCAGAGGGATTGTTTAGTTAGGTTGATACTATTGTTATATGGTATTATATCTTATGATTACCCTTAGTATTTCAAAAGTTTGTGGGGTTTTTGCGCTATATGGTCATGTTCTAGAAGAACATGGCCACATAGCCTGAAAAACCCACAAAAAACTATGGATGCTGGCCATGAAAGTCTTTCATCATCATCATCATCATCATCATCAACATCATCATCATAATAATATTTATTTCTAGTCCGCCCCTCTGAACAAGCAATCGGGGCGGATTACAACAAGGATTAAAACAATATCAAGTAAAATATCCCATCCTTTCCCTTACCACTCCCCCTTAAAAAGAGATTAAATCACAATTGAATTAAAACAGTAACTAGCTAAAATAGTAATAAAAACAAGATTACAGAAAAACGGACCCAGCCAAGGTTATGTAGAAGTAGAAACAAAGAAGGAAGGCTGGGAGAAAAGGCCGCTCTAAGCCTAGATTTGGAGCCGGGGGATGTTTACATTCTCTGGGAAGGCCTGCCGGAAGAGATGTGTCTTTAGGGCTTTTTAAAAGCCTTCTAAAGATGAAATAAGACGCATCTCATCCGGCAGGTCATTCCACAACCTGGGGGCAACAGCCGAAAAGGCCCTCTGAGAGGTCTGCACCAACCTGGTCTTCATGGGTTGCAGCAAGTTCCTCCCAGAGGACTGAAGTGTGCAGGGGGGGGGGGTTCGTATGGGAAGAGGCGGTCCCTTAGATAAGATGGACCCAAGCCATGTAGGGCTTTAAAGGTTAAAACCAACACCTTGTACTGTGCCCGGAAACTGGTCGGCAGCCAGTGGAGAGCTTTAAGCACAGGAGTGATGTGCTCTCTCCTAGATGTTCCAGTGAGAAGTCTGGCTGCCATATTTTGGACCAGTTGTAGTTTCCGGGTTAGGCACAAAGGTAGCCCCATGTAGAGTGCGTTACAATAGTCCAAACGTGAGGTTACCAGTGCGTGTATCACAGTTTCCAGATCCCTCATCTCCAGGAAAGGGCGCAGCTGGCGTATCAGCCGAAGCTGATAGCAGGTACTCCTAACCGTCGCATTCACCTGACTTGTCATGTGAAGCGATGGGTCAAGGAATACCCCCCGACTGCGAACAGAGTCCTTTGAGGAGAGTGTGACTCCGTCCAGGACTGGAAGTTGTATTCCCAGGCCTGGTTTCGGGCCTGTGACTGTGAGCACCTCCGTTTTGTCTGGATTGAGCTTCAATCGGTTTTTCCTCATCCAATCCATTACGGCCGCAAGGCAGTCATTGAGAGGGGAGACGCCATTGGAGGTCTGAGCAGACGATCTGGTCAAGGAGAAGTATATCTGGGTGTCATCAGCGTACTGGTGACACTGAGCTCCGTGCCTCCGGATGATCTCACCCAACGGCTTCATATAGATGTTAAATAACATTGGGGACAGAATGGCGCCCTGGGGGACGCCACAGCTAAGCTCGATCTTAGAGGAGCAACTGTCCCTGAGTCTCACCCTTTGAGATCTGCCAGAGAGGAAGGATCGGAACCATCGGAGTGCGGTGCCACCAGTCCCCAACTCTCTCAGCCGATCCAGAAGGATGGAGTGATCAATAGTATCAAAAGCCGCGGAGAGATCACACTACCCCTGTCGATGCTCAAGTGGAGGTCGTCAGTCAGAGCAACCATGGCAGTCTCCACTCCATATCCTGCCCTGAAGCCGGTCTGGAATGGATCGAGATAATCGGTTTCATCCAAGACAACTTGGAGTTGGGAGGCGACGGCTCTCTCGATCACCTTGCTGAGAAAAGGCAGCAAGGAAACTGGTCTGTAGTTGTTTCTGTCCAGGAGATCAAGGGAAGGCTTCTTCAGGAGAGGCCTAACGGCCGCCTCCTTCAGACAGGATGGAACACTGCCTTCCCTGAGAGACGCATTGATCACCTTCCGAAGGAATGTTCTCAATGCGTCTCCTCCCTGGACAACCAGCCAGGATGGACCTGGATCGAGGGAGCAAGTCGTCTTCCTCACACATCCAAGGAGCTTGTCCACGTCATCGGTACTCACCAATTGGAACTCATCCAGTAAACTAACAGCAACTGAGTTACTGGATACCTCACTTATGGACACTGGACAATGATTGGCGTCTAAGTCAGCTCTTATCCGAGAGATTTTATCTGCAAAGTGGATGTTAAACGCCTCACAGCAGGCTGCTGTAGGCTCTAGTAGGGGGTTTGGCGCAGGGGGAACCTGCGTCAACTCCCCCACCACCTTAAACAGCTCTGCTGGGCAGGACTCTGCAGACGCAATGTGTGCAGAGCAGCAGGATCTCCGCGCTGCACGCAAAGCCTCTCCATAGATGCGAAGATGCAGTCTATAGAGAGTTCTGTCGGATAAGAGGCGAGTCCTCTGCCATTTGCACTCTAGTTGTTGTCCAGCCCGCTTCATCTCCCTGAGCTCTTCTGTGTACCAGGGTTTCCGGTTAGGAGCGGGCTGGAAAGGACGCTCGGGGGCGATCGTGTTGATGGTTCTGGCAACGTCGGTGTTCCAGGTATCAACCAGAGCCTCAGCAGAATCACCGGCATTCCCAACCAACAAACCCTCTAGGGCCTTCTGGAAACCAATAGGTTCCATTAGCCTTCGAGGGCAGACCATTCGAATGGGTCCGCCACCCCCGGGGGGACGAAAAATGGCTTTTAGTTCCGTCTTGATCAGGAAATGATCCGTCCATGACAGCGTGGAGGTCTTTGTTACCTCCGCCCACGGATACTCCTGTTCCGTACAAAAAACCTCATCAAGAGTATGACCCGCGCAATGGGTAGGCCCGTTGACCAATTGGGATAGGTTCATGGCTGTCATGGATTCCATGAACTCCCGGGCTGCTCCAGATAGATCGGAAGGGCTGGTCTCAAGAGGAATGTTGAAGTCGCCCAAGACAAGAAGTCTGGGTGACTCCAACATCAACTCGGAGACCAGCTGAGTCAGCTCGGCTAGGGAGTCTGTTAGGCAACGGGGTGGCCTGTATACTAACAGAATCCCCAGACTATCCCTGGTCTTCAGGCTCAGGTACATACATTCGATGTGGGCAGTTTTCCGGACAGGTTTCCTGGTCAAGGTCAGGTTGGTTCTATGAACTATAGCCACACCGCCCCCCCCCCCCCCCCGGTCCACTTTCCCTTATCTTTGACTTCACAATACATGTTTTACCAATTATATTCTTCCAGGTGGGTTAGTAGGGTGGTAATCCTACACTGGGAGAAACAGGATCTGTACACAGGAGCAGCAAACACTTTCTCAGGCTCATTTTATACCCTTTGAAACTTGTTTACAATCAGTTTAAACTTTAAGAATTTCATTATCAACTTGGGCCTGATGAATTTATAATAATCTAACTCTGATATCCACTATTATCTTTTCTTCCTTGTAGGTTTTAGCCATGTGGCTCTACTTGGCTGCCCTACTAGTGGTTTACATCCTGCGCCGATGGTATCGGGAGAGACAGATTGTGGAGAACATGACAAAGAAATATGTCTTCATCACAGGCTGTGACTCTGGCTTTGGGAACCAGCTCACCAGGCAGCTGGATGCCCGGGGCCTGCAGGTATTAGCAGCTTGTCTCACTCAGAAGGGGGCAGAGGAGCTGGAGAATGCCACATCAGAACGGGTGAAAACAACCATTTTGGATGTCACCAGCACAGAAAGTGTGGCAGCAGCCACTGAGTGGGTCAAACAGCAAGTAGGGGATGAAGGTACAGTCCAAATATTGTTCTCGCAACCAGATTCTGGAAAATCAATGAAAATGGCTTGGCATGTTTTAATAGCCATTGGTGAGCTTGTGAAACTAATCTGTTTATGATGATGTTGGATGCAGAAAGTTTTAACATGCTGAATTCCTATAATCTAAAATGTTTGAAATTATAAGAGTGACAGAGAGAATGAGATGTAATACTCTGATTGACACCATTGTCCATGCATGCCATATTTTGTTCTTGGCTTCTTCAAAAGTGCTCTTTAAGATGCCTTCCAAACCTGTCACTTTCTAGATGCTCACAAATCCCACACTCCTATTGTTGGCTGGAAATGGTGGGATTTAGAATCCAGCATATCTAGAATAAGACTGGTTGGGAAAAAGCTTTCCTTAAAGAAGGAGTGGAGATCATGCAGGGGTGGGTTGCGTGTTTCTCCTCCAATACTTTTTTGCACCCCTCATTGCAACTCCCTGCCATTTAGCATTTTTAAACACTGGAGTATTCTCCACCCCAAAGTTGTAAAGAGCATATTTATGCATCTGTCATGTTTTTGTTTATGTATACATAGTTAAAGCCCGACACGCTTGGAGGTTTTTAAGCAGAGGCTGGATGGCCATCTGTCGGAGATGCTTTGATTGGGAGTTCCTGCACGGCAGGGGGTTGGACTGGATGGCCCTTGTGGTCTCTTCCAACTCTAGATTTCTATGATTCTATGATTCTATGACCTTCAGAGTGCCAACTAGTTTTCAACATATTATATGGCAAAAAAAGGCCTATGGATTGGTGAGTTAATTAAAAAAACATCCTAAAGCAACCTGCAGTTAGAGTAAGACCATCTCAGCAAGCACTTCATGGCCCATCACTGAAAATCATCACAGCATCAGTTTCCTAAACAATAATATTGTTGTACATGTTATATGAGCTAGCATGGTGTAGTGGTTTGAGTGTTGGACTACAACTCTGGAGACCAGGATTCACTTCTCTGCTCAGGGATAATGATTTCAAGGACAATGCTTCCAAAACTATTTTCCTTTAAATGAGAGAACATGGGGACATGTAGTGTTTTATTTTCTTTACCCAACCATTTCTTTCAGTACTTGTATTTATTCAATAAAATTATGTTACTACTTTAGGTGGAGGTGGGTGAGGTGCTACACTTGGTAAAAGGCTTTTTGTTTGTTTGTTTTAAGCACCCAGAGATTATGGGCCAAGTTTAAACAGCCCTAATTAGATTCTTAAATAGAACAGGGCCACCTTCAGTATGGGAAGACTGATAGTTGAGGAGAAGGTATCCCTAAAGACTGCCTATCCCTAAAGACTGCCTATATAAAATATGTATGCTTTATCATGTTATATGTAGCAATCTAATTGTAACTCTAAAATAACAACATAAAACATCACACCCATCTCTCCACCTGCCTCAGGTAGTAAAATCCAAGAGCCATTCTACATCCACAAAGCCATGATTAACAAGATGTCATCAAAACCTAGGCAGTATAGTCAGGGTGTCACTAACAAGGAGAGCACAAATGAATATGCATATGCAAGCAGAGACTAAACAGAGAATAAACTGGCCTCCTACAAGGCAAACAATCTTCTATCTTGCCTCTGATTCCAACAGAGAATCTTAGCATCCCAAGTTGTTTCACAATCAGCTATCTGTCAGCAATCACTACTTTTTCCAACTACTATTAACCCTGTAGTCATTCCTCCTGGTCCAGGCCCATCAATTTGTCTTCCCTCTGAAAACCCTTCCCCACAAGCACACCAATGACTGTAAGCCCAGTGAGGGTGCCGTGTTAGTCTTTTGCCAGCAGAGTTTTGGAGTTTAAAGTCTAAGAGGTTTTGTTAAATAGAAGCTTTCATAGACTTCATTTGATGCATGTGATGAAGTGAGCTGTGGGCCACAAAAACTTTGGATAAATAACACTTGTTTGGCTTCAACGTCCCACAGAGCTCTTTGTTCTTTTTCCTATTTCACTACATTGTCATAGTGTTATTATTCCACTTGAAATAATATTCCACCGGCATGACTGCCTCCTGTGGAATCCTGGGATATGCAATTTAGGGAGGGACACTTAAATTTCTCAGCCAGAGGTCTCACTCCAGAATTCCACAGGAGGCAGCCATAGCAATTACCATGGAATAATAGTACGATAACAGAGTGGTGTGATACTGTTCTGGATATGTACATGTTTTACACACAGGAGTTCCCAAATACATATTGAAGTAGTGATAGAAAAAAGTCTTCTGATTGGAGAGTTGCTGCTTTACAGACAATAGAACAGACCCATTGTAGATCCAGTATAAGGCAAATCCTTAAGTTAAACAGGGTCCCCATCAGCATGAGAAGGTTGAGAAGAAGGTGTTTCTAAACAATCACTGCATCTTTCTCCACAGACTCTGTGGCTGAATGAACAATGTAGGAATTACACATCTAACATAATCAATAGGCTTGTGATTTGGAGCAATGGCGAAAGTGATGCAAGGATGAAAGAGTTCTGCTGAAAAAAGAGAAATGAAATTAAAATCTTTGTCCCCATTAATCTTAAATGAAGAAGTGGATGATCTTCCACTCTTATAAAAAATTTCAGTTTCATAATATTTATTTTCATAAAACTTCCCCCCAATAATCCATTTTTTCACTTTCAGATGAAATCTCCCAGTCATTTAAAATCTTTCAGAGAGAGTTTTCAGACAGTTTCTTTCCTTTTAGACCAGATACATCTATGTGCCCTTGAACATGATATCTATTTTCTCCTTGCCTATTCACATGCTTTCACTCTGCCTGTAAATGGTTTTGGAGTTCCCAGCTCAGACGTTTCTGTAGCTTTGATTTCAAGGGGATAGGTATAGGCTGTGAGCAATGTACAAATATATCCACATTCATGCAAGTAGGTATCATGTTTTGAATTTGTATCTTTGTGTGATTTTTCTTTATATGCACCTGAAAGGGGCCTTAAGAAAGGAAATTCACTGGACTTTTTAGCCAATAAAACACTTTTTGTTTGTTTGTTTGTTTGTTTGTTTTAAGCATCCAGAGATGTATCTCCTGTTCAATTAGAAAACAATGCAAAATTACATGGACCAAGTTTAAACAGGCCTAATTAGATTATTAAATTAAACAATGCCTCCTTCACTGTGAGAAAACTGATGGTTGAGGAGTAGATATCCCTTTAAACTTCCTATGTTTTTCTCCACAGGACTCTGGGGCTTAGTGAACAATGCAGGGATTGCATGTCCACTGGCCCCTAATGAATGGTTGACCAAGGCTGATTTTGCAAGGGTTCTGGAGGTCAATTTGCTTGGAGCAGTCGATGTAACACTGCACATGTTACCTCTTCTGAGGAAAGGCCAAGGAAGGGTGGTCAATGTGAGCAGCATTGCTGGAAGAATTGTTTTTAGCGGCGGAGGCTACAGTCTGTCAAAATTTGCCATTGAGGCATTCTCTGACAGTCTCAGGTAAATCACACAGTTGATTTCAAGGCTCAGAGCTGAGGAACAGAGCTAGACACCAAAACCAGACAACGTGAGAGCCAGCAAAATTGTTGTTGTTCAGGAAGACCCCTAATCGAACCATTTTTATGGTTTTTCCATTTTTCTTTTTTAAAAATGTATTTCCTATTTTGATCATCTTTAGCTCGCAGAACTGGTTTAGAATCAGAGAACACTTCATTCTAGGCATAGGAATCATCCAGCCTATGCATGCAGCACCCAAAGCTCTATATCCCCTCCCCTAAAACAAAATCCAAAGAGTAAAGGGAGATAATTCTTCCATAACTTTCAAAGGGGGAGGGAAGTGGACTTTCCCTCTAAAATAAGGTATGAGATCTGATCTTGTTTTTCCACCTAAGTCTATTCTTCAATACTCCTTTTCTGTTTCTGTTGATGACATTTCTATTCAACCAATCCAGGAAGCCAGTAGTCTTTGTTTTATTTATTCTTCTCCCCCAGATCCCCCAGATCCAGACCACAGCTAAGGCATGCAGATTCTTTTTATACAATATTGTCAAAATCCAACCATTTCTATCTGCATCTACTGCCAAGATTCTGGTCCATGCTTTAGTAGTCTCAGGACTTGATTTCTGTTTTTCAGGACTGGTATCCAAAATTTGCTAACTTTAAGGGTTTCTTCTTTCCTGTTGAAGTTGTCCAGGTGCTTGTGGATTTCAGTAGCTTCCCTGTGCATTCTGACCTGATAGTTGTTGGCATGGTCCAGAAATTTCAGTGTTTTCAAACAGCATTTTATACCCAGGATAGTTTATTTTTCTGGCTGACCCAGTCTGCCATGTCTCTCATGTTTCTCGATTCCTCTTTGATTCCTCTTTTCATATCTTCCCACTCTGAGGCCTTGCCATTCAACAACAGAACAATACACAGATTAACATAGAAATCACTCCTCCCAACCCAGGGTCACACAATATATATGTGTGTGTATATATACACCCCACTCACTTCCATGCCAGCTTCCTCTGAAGATGCCACAGATGCTGGTGAAACATCAGAAACAAACTCTTCTAGAACATGGCCACATAGCCCAAAAAACCCACAAAAAACTATGGATGCCAGCCATAAAAGCCTTTGACTTCACAAAACAAAACAAATTTTAAAAAAACTAGAAGTGATATCCTGATGACTTTGGGTTTTGCTAGAAGAGCTAGTGTGATCTGCTGCAAGTCCAGAGAGTGTGCGTAAAATCCTTAGAGCTCTCTTAAGTCCCTGTTGTCACTGTAGACCAGTAATTCTCAACCACTGGTCTATAGTGGCTCTCCAGTTTTGTTTGTTTGTTTGTTTGTTTTTGGACTTCTCCCAGAAGCCTTAGCCAGTTTGGCCAATAGTCAAGAATTCTGGGAAATGAAGTCCAAAATATCTGGAGAACTCACTGGAATATGCACTGTTCTAGACCATCCATCTCATGGTTCAACACATGGCCCAAATCCAAAGAGAGTGAAAGGTTCCTTATTCTTGCTCTGCTGCCTCTCAGCACTTCCTTCTTTCTGTTTCTACCATAGCCGATCCTGCTGCTGATAAGGTGTCAGAGAGCTCTGTCATTCTCCTTCTATCTCAGCCCATCTTTATGGCTGTGCCCTTCCTTTCTGGCCTGCTTTTTGTCCAAGGAGGTCATCATATTATGTGTCTGCACTCTAGTCCATATCAGTAGCATACTCCAGTTGCAGACTTCACAGTAGTGCAGAGAACTCATTGAACATCATAGAGTCATAGAATCATAGATTCTATGACGTTCAATGGGAAAAGGTTAGGTCAACAGATGTCTTCCTTTGGTTGGGCCTGTTTAGTTCTCCCTAGTTTAGAAGCCAGCTTGATATAATGGTTTGAGTGTTGGACTACAACTCTGGAGAACAGGGTTTGAATCTTGACTCGGCCATGTAAACCCATTGGGTGATCCTGGGCAAGTCAGTCTCTCTCAGCCTCAGAAGATGACTATGGCAAACCTACCCTGAAGAAATTTGCCAAGAAAACTCCATGACAGAGTTCACATTAGGGTTGCCATAAGTCAAAAATGAAGGCACACAACAACAACAAGGTTTAGGATTTACATTTCAGTTCCCTTGATCTAAAAGTGCTTTAGATATGGTCTGATAGGGTGTCTGTGCTGGGATGGGGGGAGAAATTCTAGCTCAGGAGAAACTGTTCCTTCTTCAACTGCTGATTTTCATTCTAGGCGTGAACTATATCCTTTCGGCGTTAAAGTCAGCATCATTGAGCCAGGTGGTTTTAAAACAAAAATTGGTGCTCCTGTAGCTGACTCCCTCAAATTCCTATGGAACAGGCTGCCTGATGAGGTCAAACTAATCTATGGAGAGAAGTACTTCAAGGACTGTGAGTATTAAGCCAGGGGACAAATGCACTGAATCTGGGATGGTGTAATTGGAAGGACAAGCAAAACTCTTTTGAACAGCCAGTGCTATAGTATGTAAAGCTACTGGACTCTACGGTTTTCCAGTTTCTGTTTCTAATCCACAGTGATATACATTTGTTGGGGGATCATAAAAAGTCATAGTTTAAATGGACTGAGAATGCATCTACACTATAAGAACAATACAGTTTGATATCACTTGTAACTGCCATGGCTCCATACTATGAAGGGCTCTTTCACATGGAAGAGGCAAGCATCATTAAAACATTATTAAATTGTGCTAATAGCACAATTGGGGGGAGGATTATCACACCCCTGCATGCTTTTCCCATTCATGCCCTATGCATAAACTGTGATGGATGTATCATTGGGTAATAATGGAAACTCTCATCCATTACAGTTGATGCACGGGACATGAACAGGAGAAGTGTGCGGGAGTGTAATAACCCCCCCCCCCCAATTGTGCCATCAGCACAATTTAATCATGTTTTGATGAAGTTTGCCTCCCGTGCGAAAAAGTAAAAAATTCTGGAATTTACAGTTTTGTGAGGGACCAGCACTCTTTGGTAAAGAAGGCTAAAGACTTTTTAAAGTACAAATCCCAAAATGTAGGATGGAGCTACAGCACTTAAACTGCAGTATTTCTACAATGTAGATGCACCCTAATTTCCCCACCTCTGCTTTGATGCACGTGATTCTGCCCCTGAGAAAGCACAGTACCTCTTAGCTCAGTCCTTCAGTTCCCAGCTGCCTGGCTCTATCCAGAGACCTAGGATGATCTCATCATTACCATGACTTTGATCATGAAAAAATCTTTTTATTTTGCTGTACCCCGCTCCAAGTATTTTATTAGAGGAGCGGGCTATAAATAAACTTATTATTATTATTATTATTATTATCATCATCATCATCATCATTATGGTGATTAGGACAAGAAACAGTTAGGGTCCATATTACATTTCTATAACTGAGTGCTATCACAGCTACTTTTTCAAGCATCCCCATAAAAATATATTGATGTGTCTGAATGGTAAGAAACCCTAGCAAGTATGTCTTTCCCACTTCTTTATTTGTTTACTAAAAATAACTGCTGCCTGCCACACATGCATTTACTGAATATGTTAAATGCATTTTTTACCATTTTTTTCTAGAAAAACAAATAAAACAATCCAAAGGTTAGATTGGTGTAAGGCATGGGGTGTAGCCCTCCAATGGCCTGTGGGAGTTTGCAATGTGCTCCCTACCCCTGGCAGCTGCCCTCCCCTGGCCTAGAACAAAGTGACATTCAGGATGTTATAGAATGGCAGACAAATGGCAATCCTCACCATAAACAATCAATAGCAATAACATTTCTGTACTGTTTCATACTGAACTAAGCAGTCTCTAAGTGATTTACAAGGTATAAGCCACTTGCCCCCAACAAGCTGAGTAGTAGGTACTCATTTTACTGACCTACGAAAAGATGGAAGGCTGTTGACCTTGGGCAAGTGTAGCTTTGCCTTTAGCCAATTATTCCCCTCCCACCAAAAATATCCTCAGTTCTGCCTCCCAGAAACTGGCAGGAAAAAATGGACAACAGTAGGGACCAGTGCATCTGACCAGAGGTTGGCATCACCAGGTGACTTTTTCTCTTTCCTTCCTTCCTTCCTTCCTCATCTAGTTATGAAGATGTTCATTAATAACCAAGCATACACCAGCAACTACTACCCTGTTACGGATGCCATGGAGCATGCATTGATCTCCTGCTATCCCCGCAGCCGCTACGCTGTAGGCTTGGATGCCAAATACATCTTCATCCCTCTCTCATATTTGCCAGCCTCCTTTGGAGACTATGTTGCAGTTTCTTATTTTCCAAGACCAGCAGGTGCTCTCTCTGGATTGTAGATGTTGCACATACCTCAAGCACCACAAGGAATTATGACCACAAGGAATTCTTACTGCAAGGCATCTTGATTCTGTTTTCTGTTTTCATCCCTTTAACAGATGGATAGCAAGTGTAATTGTTGCCTTCTACCTTTCTCTGATGGCTTGGGTGGATATGGGGCAAAAGCGTGGGAGGCTAGTATTTAACACAGACCTTCCATGTCAGGAAAAAAATACCAGGAGAATACCACTATTTCTACACGGTCACCTGACAGGCATATATGGAAGGATTTTCTCCTACTGTATGTTGCTCTTAGATTGTGGAATAATGTACAATGGTCCCTCCACATTTACTGGAGTAAGGGTGAAGGACCCCCATCGATGTGGGGAAACTGCAAATTAAAATCACAATTCTTTTTACCTGAAAGAACACCTCTCTAGGAATCTCCAGATCTTCCAGTGCAACTCTGTGGTGAACATCTCCCAGAAATTGATCATAGAATCCTGTTGGACGACCTGCCAATGCCTAGAGAAGTATTTTCTCTAGGAACTTCTAGGTTCTCCAGCACAACTCTGGGGTTGTCCTGGAAGATCTAGAGATTCCTAAAAAGGACATATTAATCAAAACCGCAGATAATAAAGCATACAAATGTTAAAGCCACAAATGTGGAGGGACAACTGAAGCATTTTCATCAGTTCCCATTCTTGTTGCCTTTCAGAAAAATGTAAAGAAGTATCTTTTCAATTCAGCAGCTTAAACCATTTCTATATTTACTAATAATAGTGATAATTTTATTTGTTACATTGCATTTTGGACTGGTTCTATGGTTTGATTTTTTAAGAAACGTTTTCCAGTGATATTGTCAGGACCACGGGTGGAATAAAATAAAAATATTAACAAGTATACACGCTTGTTCTTAGTCCTACCACTATGGTTTCAGAAAAATGGACATTCTTGATTAGTTTGCTTCAGGTGGAAAATCCTTCAAGATTTCCACTGTGCTTGTGATCATTTGCAATACAGTGGTCCCCCGGGTTACAAAAGTAATCCGTTCCGGATTACCTTTCGTAACCCAAAAATTTTCGTAACCCGGGGGAGAAGAGAAAAAAAAGGGGGCCAGGCCTCAGAGGGGAAGGGACGGCCTTCCGGCGGACCCGCGGGAAGGCCGTCCCTTCCCCTCCGAGGCCTGGGCGCCGGCGGAGGAGAAGGGACAGCCCCGCACGGACCCGCGGGAAGGCCGTCCCTTCCCCTCCGAGGCCTGGCCGGCGGCGGAGGAGAAGGGACGGCCCTGCGCGGACCCGCGGGAAGGCCGTCCCTTCCCCTCCGAGGCCTGGGCACCAGCGGAGGAGAAGGGACGGCCTTCCGGCGGACCCGCGGGAAGGCTGTCCCTTCCCCTCCGAGGCGCTCTTTTTTTTCGTATCCCGGGGGATCCTTCAGATCCCGGGGGATACTGTAGCGGTCCCGCCGGTTTCGGATCCCGGGGTTTTCGTAACCCGGGGGATTCGTAAGCCAGGGGACCACTGTATAGCAAAAAGTTATTTGGCCTCTTTCCTCCCACCTGTTTTAGTACCCTAATGGTAGATCAAAGGAGTAGCTTTTGCTCTCAGGCTATGATTCTGTGAACAGGTCTGAGAGTGTACAATAAGACTGGATGGACTGTGATTCTCTCTTGAGGCAGTTGTGTTGAAAGACCATATCTACGAATGCAGCAGGATGAGGTGCTCAGGAGGATGGTCCCAGTTCACACTGCACGCAGTGCCTGTTTGCAGCCATTGTTTCCCAGTTTCCTGTTGCTTGGATAGGTGGAAAAGGAAGTCAGAACCACTGATGAGGCAACTTGGTCTTTGTGCCTTCACACTGGGAAGCCTATCCAAATGTGTATGTGCATGAAGGTAACTCAGTGCAGTGAAAATGTGCATTCAATGTGCATTTGTTGAAATGCTATGGCAGAGTGAATAGTTCATTGAGTCCTAGCTACGGTATTGTGTATTCTAAGTGTAAAATAACACTTTTATGCTCAGTTTAGGGTATGCTATGTTCTGCACACAGTGTAAGCACCACCCACACCTTGTAAACAGGACAAGACTTAGAAAACATATCCAGCAATAGCTATGTTTCCCATGTAGCAAAGTACAATAATATCCAAAATCCACAGAACAGCAATACCTTTGTTGGACCAATGGCACAAAATACATGTTGCAAGCTTTCACTGGCTTCTTCATCAGGCAAAAATGGTTGAAAATCTTGTAGAAGAAAAAGAATTATGGCAATGTTAGTCACAAGCCTGCATTTTGTCAAGATGTGGCTGTTTTTAGTTCAGGTGGTATTCAAGCGACATTCATGCACGGGGACCCTCCTCTTTCTGGCCATGTGGGTATTTCAGGAAATAAAAAGTTCCATTAGCAAGACAAAAAGAGATGTTCTTCTTCAGATCCAAGTTGCCTCTGTCCTTTGTGAAGCTACAGCTTCAAGCGCCTTTATTTTTATAGCTTCATTTTCATGTCTTTCTCGGGGTCATTAGAGCTACCACAAGACTGTATGTGTATGTGTATGACATTCGTGTTGCTTGTTGATTTATGGCAACCCTATTAACTTCATAGGGTTTTCTGGCAAGAAATACTCAGAGTTGGTTTTGTCAGTTTCTTCCTCTGAAATTCAGCCCACAGCACCTAGTATTCCTTGAAAATCTCCCATCCACTTCCAAACCAACCTGACCCTACTTAGTTTCCCCAAACAGGCAAGATCTGGTGTTTTCTGTGTATTTAGGCCCTATCAAAAGGCCATATACAGCATGTTTATTGTAATCAGTTTACAAACCTTACTGAAATGATAGACATAGGAGCTTATCACACAACCCATTTTTGACTGAAAAACCGAACGCAATCATAAGGTTTCGCGCGATTGCGTGATTTCTCATTACACACAATTGCTGGTTTTGCAAATGCAATCATGAGGTTTCGCGCGATTGCGTGATTTCTCATCACATGCAATTCCTGTTTTTTGCGAAAGAAATGGGAGTTTTCACGTAATTGCGTGAAAGATTATTACATACATTTCCTTGATGTGCGAATGCGGTCCGAACGCAATCAGAACATAGGCAAATTCAGTGAACTAGCGGACTTACAATTCCTTTTCCCTGGCAATTTCGTACTCATTTCACTTTTTTGAGGTGTGATAGGCATTTCTGTTGATCCCCAATTTCGCCATCTTTACTACAATTCCCATGATCCCTCATGGCGCTGGCTTTTCTTTTTTACTTCCTTAGTCCCGAAATGGCCAGAGGAGGGAGCACTTTTACGCTCCTCTAGTGCTTTGCCCTCATATGTTTTGTGTGATTCCTGGCTTCCTACAGCAGTAGCCACAGCAATTCCTCCTTCACTTGCCCAGTTGTGATGAGGTTCCCAAGGGCTATCCAAACAGACCCCCCATTTGCCATGGTTCCCATTCATTCCATAGAATTCGTGCATGGCACTACTATTTCAAGATGACACTCACGTCATGGGGCATGGGGTCCTGAGAGTCTTCTATTCTGACCCCTAACATGCAGCATGATTTGATGGAGAATTCCTGCATGGCACACCAACATCTCAGCCCACATGCAGCTTAGGGCACCGGTCCAAAATGGAGGATGCTTTGCACACCAACATCTCAGCACTCATGGGGCTTTGGGCACCGGTCCAAAATGGAGGATGCTTTGATGGGGAATTCCTGCATGCATGGCACACCAATATCTCATTGCACATGGGGCTTTGGGCACTGGTCCAAAATGGAGGATGCTTTGATGGAGAATTCCTGCATGCATGGCACACCAACATCTCATTGCACATGGGGCTTTGGGCACTGGTCCAAAATGGAGGATGCTTTGATGGAGAATTCTTGCATGCATGGCACACCAACATCTCATTGCACATGGGGCTTTGGGCACTGGTCCAAAATGGAGGATGCTTTGATGGAGAATTCCTGCATGCATGGCACACCAACATCTCATTGCACATGGGGCTTTGGGCACTGGTCCAAAATGGAGGATGCTTTGATGGAGAATTCTTGCATGCATGGCACACCAACATCTCATTGCACATGGGGCTTTGGGCACTGGTCCAAAATGGAGGATGCTTTGATGGAGAATTCCTGCATGCATGGCACACCAACATCTCATTGCACATGGGGCTTTGGGCACTGGTCCAAAATGGAGGATGCTTTGATGGAGAATTCTTGCATGCATGGCACACCAACATCTCATTGCACATGGGGCTTTGGGCACTGGTCCAAAATGGAGGATGCTTTGATGGAGAATTCCTGCATGCATGGCACACCAACATCTCATTGCACATGGGGCTTTGGGCACTGGTCCAAAATGGAGGATGCTTTGATGGGGAATTCCTGCATGCATGGCACACCAACATTTCAGTGCACATGGAGGATGCTTTGATGGGGAAATCGCGGAGGAAATACCCAAACTCATTGACCTGGAAGTACATGAGTTCACCATGGCATTGGTTCAGAAGTGGGCATGCGCAGGAGAGCAATTTCGCATTCAAAAATCCACTGGTGTAATAACATATTCCTGAATTCGTTCGAAATAAGCAGAGATAACTGTGAAAATGTATAATAAGCTTTTGCGTAATCGCGCAATCGCGCAATTTCTCTTGCGTAGTCAATTCGGAATTTCGCGTGATTGCGTGAAAGATTACCCGGGCATGTAATAGTGGGATAATCTTTCACGCAATCACACGAAATTCCGAATTGACTACGCAAATTACAATTGCGAAATTAAGAGAAATTCCTCACATGTGATAAACTCCATAGAATATAGCCAGCAGCAGAGGGCAGCAAATATAAGAAGAGAGTAATTATGCAGTGAATGCAGCTCCATTCCTCGTTGGCTAACAAACAGGAATTTTTCTACTCTTCTCTCACAACCACTTAGGACCCAGAGGTGGAATCATCCTCATGCCCTTTGTGTGCAAAGTTACCAAAACCCTAGAGACTACAAACAGCACTACATTTGGTGTGTTGTCTCCAGTTTGAATATTACACATATGGATAACTACGTTCTTTCCAGATGTATTTCTAATACTGCTGATTGAGCACTAGAGCAGCCAGGCAGGAAAATGTGGCTTGATCCTGCATTTCCTGAAAGTGGATCAAAACCCCTCTGTTCACATGGCTCACTCCCAGGGGAGGCCCAACACCCACAGGCAGTCCACACAGGGCAGCATAAGGCCACACTTCTGTTTTATTTCCCTTTCGTCACCTTTCCACCATGCACGCTCACTACCGCAAAACAACACCACACACACATCCCCTGTGACTTCCAAATACCTTCCACATCTGCCCAGATGCCATTCCATTGACTGTCTGCTCCTTTGATTGGTCACACAATCACAGATGCGAAGCACTGCCAGTACAGAGCATCAGTGCATCTGTACATCGATGTGCAGGTGATATGTTGGCAAAGCACAATCATGAAGCTCCCCCCCTCCCGCAGCCCCCTTCACTCCATGCCCCCTTGGTGGACTGTCTGGTTTGAGTATGTTGTAATTGCGTCCATTGTAGTTGTTGTATTTTCTTTCTTTCTTTCTTTCTTTCTTTATTTTGCTTTGCTGCAGCCCCATACTGGCACTGGACTGTTTATATGCAGGCACAAAGATGTGCATTTTCCATGTTAAGTCGGAGTGTCAGTGCTTCTTTTTGCTCCAGTTTTTAAAATCAAAATACTTCAAGATTTTTCATACCTTGGCTTCATCATTAACCAGAATGGAGACTTCAGTCATGTAAACAAACACACACAAAAAATTAGGACTTGGAAGGACACCTATGCAAGAACTAGACACAGTCCCAAACTGGCCACCACCAGGGGCCAGATTTCATCAGCTCCTTTTTGCTTCGCCCCATAAAGACATGTCACTGAATACCAAAATTTGGATGGTACATGCCAATTTTTATTCATTTTAATTTTTATGTTGATTCATTTTATTTTATTTTATTTTTTATTTTACTTAAATTTTATTTTATTTTATGGAAATTTTTATTTTATTTATTTTATTTATATTTTTCAAAGTAAAATCAATTTTTACTAATTAATACTACGTTTCATTTTAATTTTTATTTTTGTTTTTATTATATTTTTATTTCACTTTAATTTATATTTATATTTTATTTTATATTTAAATTCATTTAATTTCATATATCATTTTTCTTTAATTTGAATTTAATTTGAATTTAATTATTTATTTTATTTTTATTTCATTTTTAATATTTAATTTTAATTGTTTATTTTTATTTCATTTCATTTTCATTTCATTTTACTTAATTTTTTTCATATTTCATTACATTTTATGTTTCATTTTAACTTTTATTTTTATTTCATTTATTTTATTTTGGATTGGAGCCAGTGTTGTCAGAAACAACTCCATGGTCATGTGGCCAGCATGGCTGCATGGAACACTCTTATCTTCCCGCCGAAGTAGTACCTATTGATCTACTTGCACTTTTACATTCTTTTGAACCACTGTATATACATTCATGTATATATACATTCATATATGAATATACATTGCTCTGCTCATTCTTCACCCAAGGAGGCCAGTGGAGCTTCAAAAACTTTCAACAAGTATATAAAATAAAATATATAAAATATAAAAAACTAAATTAAAATAAAATCTGTAAATAAATAAAATATTAAATCTATAATAAACTAAAATGTAACATAACGCAAAAAATAAAAAATTCCAAAATATAACAATATTAAAATTTTAAATTAAATAGAAATATTACAAAAATATGGTGGTGCTCGGGGACAGTTGCTCGGCAAAGAAAGAACTTAATTGTGGCATCCCACAAGGTGCCATCTGTTTAGCTCTGAACCAATTTCGAAACACCCTGACACTACTCATCTGTTTCTGGTGCAGGTGAATGTGATTGTCACAGCATGGTATTGTTGCTATGGGAAAAGAGGGGGCAATTACACCCCTGTGCCTATTTATCAAAAAAATTCTCTGGGCCAGAACTGCAGCGCTGAGCAAATGGAGGAGGAAAGATGTCCCATGTTTTCTCAATCCGTAGGGAGAACTCACTGAGTGCATTGACTGCTTCCAAAATGGGACAAAAACTGAACAGCAGTCTGCATCACCCCCCTCCCACTACAAGGATGGACCCATCAAAATGGATCAAGCACGGCATAAAACTCTCCTATAGCAATAATTTCTTTTCTCTTCTGATGAAAACACATGGCATGATCACATGACTGATGGGCTACTGGTATACTTGTACACCCAGTGACACATTGTCACAGCATGATCATGTAGGCCCCCTGTGCATGTCATCCCCCCCCCTTCCTCCATGGCTTCCTGTTGGACTAGCCAGTTTGTTTATGTTATTATTTAATACATTGTATTGTTGCCGGAGTTCCAGTATGGCATAGTGGTTTGAGTGTTGGACTATGATTCTGGAGACCAGGGTTGGATTCCCAGCTGAGTCATGAACACCACTGGGTGACCTCAGGCAACTCACATGCCTCAGCCTCAGGGGAAGGCAATGCCAAACTTTCTCTGAACAAATCTTGCCAAGAAAACCCCATAATAGGTTCACTTTAGGGTAATCTGAAGTCAGAAAAAGCTTGAAAGCACACAACAACAACTGTTGCTGACCTGCCATGCTTTGTGCGGTGTGCAATGGGTAAAAGTTGCAGCTGATCACTCATGTGCATGTGTGATTGATTGACAAATGGGTGACAACAAAAAGTATGGGCGGCAATGGTGCTGGCAGCTCACTGGGGGTTATCATGCTCTGGTGATTAACTCCAGAGCATGATTTCATTACGGTTTACTCCCATGCTGGTAGGAACATAAATACAGCATATCAATAACAGTAGCAATATCAAATATAAGTATAAAATATAAAGTATAGGGAATATAAAAATAAAAATTAAATATAAATATAATAAAAATTTTAAAAAATAATCAAGGGCTTAGGGTTAAGGTCACATTTGGTATATGAGGGTGTGTTGTTGTTTTTTTCCATCTTATGGGACAGGGTAAACATAACATTTGGGATACATTTGTCCAATTTTGCATCAAGGAATAAACTTTGCTTTAGAGTTAAGGTTAGGGTAAGGGTTAAGATAGCTGTACTGATTAAGTTATATGGACCTTATCACACACACTTTTGCCCCTGATCTGGGCACGGGCAGAGATGTGCATGGTGGGTGAAAACACAGTTTACCACATGCCATACTGTCCTCAAGTTGGCCCCGTGACATCGCCCGGTGCTAAGCCGTACTCAATCATGGCTCAGCCGTGTGATTTTGCTCTGTCGGAAAGCTTCCGTCTTTCAAAATTGATGCACCTGAGCCCTGTTCGGGGACAGCTTAGCACTGGGCAATGGTATGGGGTGCCTTGAGGACAGTATGGCATGTGATACAATGTTGATTTCACTCAGCCACACTCATTCTATGCCCAGATTGGGGGCAAAGGTGTGTGTGATAAAATCCAGTGTTTCAATTTCAATGGGCCTACGTATATGCATGAGCCCAAAGGCCTGTGTTTCCCCTGGCCTCATGTTGTTCTGTCTAAATGATGCAGGTTATTAGCCCCAGGTCTTGTCCTTGTTTATGGCTGGCATTGATGAAAGCTGGAAATGAAAAAATTACCTATGTGAGCACCTATAAGGCATCTTTGGGTTCAGGGTGGTTGTTGGACTGGCACACTGAGTTCTGTGATATTCAGGTGCTGGGGACACCTCCCCCCTTTGGGGCCAGTCCCGAACATGTCTTTCTTTCAACCTTAAGGCTTCAGGGTAATTGTAGTCAGAGTTAGTATCTCAGGGATCTCTGACTTCATCCATATTCCATACTAGGGAATGACTCAGTGCATGATATGGGCTCACAAAAATGTTTGAATAAAGTGACCCTGAGGCCTGTGTCTTGCCTCCTGTTTCCTGAGACAGTGTACAATCCCCAGGTAAATCTGTTCCCTCTCACATTAGCTGCAGGATCTCAAACAAACCTGCAGAGAAGAAATGTGAACCCCCTCCAGTACAGCAAGCCAATGAGAAAACACCTTCTTCAAATTGTGACTTAAGTGTTCAAAGTTCATCAAAATCTTTTCAAACTGAAACAGCACTAGCTACTGGAACTTGGAAAAAAAAATTGAAGAAAAGGTAAGGAAGTCATATATAATGCTGCTAAGATTTCTTTAATCTTTTCAAAGAATATTTAAAAATTGATATGTTTCTATATGTCCTGCCAAACCTGTTTTTAGGATGTCTCTATAATCAATTCAATATTGATTGATTGATTACTATTTAATTAATTAATTAATTAATCACTATTACTATTACTTACCTACTTACTTAATATTACTATAACATATTACTAATTTACAAATTAATTACATTTACATTTAATTACTATTACATATCAAGCTAAGGTAGAGTGAATCAAACTGAAATTTTCTTGAAATTTCCACTCAGTTTGCAGTTCCAGGCAAACTGCTATAATGTGAAAGGATTGTCTGATGTCTCTTTGTAAAAGCTTACCAGATGTTAAAGCAGCAGTGTGTAAAAGTCTTCACATCCAAAGTCCTTGGCTGTTTTCTGCATAGAGACTTGTCAAATATCCAGGTCTATGTGGATTTTCTCCTATACTGTGCATGCCTCTAGATGTCATAAAATCTGACTCTAGACCAACACAAATATGCATCCACATATAGAAAACAGATGAGTGTGGTGTAGCAGTGTGCAGAATGGATTCAGATAAGGAGCAGGACCTGCTACACAGCTCTCAGTTTTCCCTGGGGAAACTTCTCAGTGTAGGTCTGCAGGCTGCACATACAAATGTGAATTCAGTGTTGGGGGTGGAGTGGGGATCCACCACAGCCTACCAGCTCAGGCCTTATCATGGCTATAATCCACCTCTGCTTTTGCATTGTTGTTTAACTCCTTCCAATTTGGACATTAGAGAGGGCTGTTTCGACTGAGATCTAACTGTACTGAAAGAAGTAATAGAGCAATAACTTTTTCTGACAGTGCTAAGCATTCCAATACTGACTGTTAAACTGTATAGTAGACTCTGTTAGGTAATTCTGATTGTTATGAAATATACTTTTAATAAAATTTTGGGAACATGTGGTCTGTGCCATGACCCCTAGCTGACCTCCTGGAGGGCCCGCAAAGGGAGAGAAATCATTGGGCAAGACAATAAATTGCCTTGGAAAGACCAGCAGGGCCCCTAGAGACGAGATTAGTGGAAGTTCTCTATAGGTAGTTTGGGAGTCGCCAAACACACATTTCCACATCTCCCAGGTAAGACAATAGCCTTGGCATCATATCTGATAAGCCAGTGATTAACTTAACGACTCAGCCATTAAGTCGGCTGCCCCTCTGAATTGTGTCCAAACCTAAGCACACAGATTATTTGCTCTTGGCTTAACAAAGCCCAGGCAATCAACACCTTTGTCTAAGACTTTCTAGTAGCCCCTGGATACGTTTAGCCCTATAAAAGACCATGAGTTTGAATCCCCTATTGATGATATCCTCAGAGTGCAGGCTAGTCCACACCAGTTTGACCTCTGCTCATAGCTCCCGCGGCCGGTTTCCCCTCATCCCGGCGGTTGTGTCCATCATCCTCATCCACATCTATCAGGCTTCCCGGAGAAAACTTCTAAGGTAGTATTCCATTAGTGTCTCTCTCTCACCAACCTAACTCCCAATCTTACCCCTCCCTTTTTGCTAGCATTGAACGTGTGTGTGTGTGTGCCCCCTTTTGCTGTGTGTTGTATTTATGCCCCCCAATAAACAGAGTATTTTCATTGGACTCATTTGGACTAGTGTCATCTCTCTTGGGGTTTGTTGGTGGACCTCTGGTAGACAATACTGGGACCACGATTCCAGTGTAAGACTTTTTAAAGATATTTTGAGCTAATTATAATTCCCCTAAGTGAGAGACTTCCTAACATTCTGGTGGAGGTAATGCAGGCAACGTTCTGCTCTAGAACTTGGTCTCCCAAAATCTAGACTTTCCAGACTGATCACCTGGACTGGCTACATATCAGAACGTAGGAGGAACCACAAATGCCAGGGACTTGGACGCAATAGGTTTGCGTGAACTTACTCTTCTCTGTTTGGCCATAAGGGCATCTATCATTCTTGTTTCCACTATCTTGGGTTGGGAGACCGAGGCAGCCTTTTCCCCCCACACTTTCCCCTTCACAACACATCTCAGTCAGTCATAGAAACCCCCTTGATCAGAGGTAAGCAAAGGAAGGGAGACGTCCCAACCGGAGGCTGCAAAACCTGAGGCGCAAGGTGGGGGTTGCTGGCAGGTAGTTGGTCCCAATTTTAGTCCAGAAGGGAGGTGGCTCCCAAAGTAGAGGACAAATCTCAAGGCGAGGGTCTAGCTGGGACCCAAAGGGATAGTGTCTGCTATGAACCTACCAAGGGAGGTCAACCAAGGAGGACCGCCACACTCGAACTTCCCAGTGAAAAGTTAGGAGGAGGAACTAAGTGATCCTTAGGCCTGGGTCTAGCAGCGACTACACGTGGCGCTATCTGCAGTAGCGACCCTGTACCGGCCGTGATAGTGAGCGGATAAGTACCAGCTCCGACCCATGAGTTCCATGGGCGGTTGGTCCCCAAAACAGGCGGTTGGTCCCAAAAACAGGCGGTTGGGCCTGTGAATAAACGGCAGTTGGTCCCAACAATTGCACTGTCAGGCAGTTGGTCCCATAGGCCAAACAAGAGTTAGACGATGGGCGGTTGGTCCCATAGGTCAGCAAACAGGGGCAAGGTGGTCCCAAGTGTAGTTTGGAGGAGTGTAGAAAGGCAGGAGACAGAGATAGCGGGCTTTTGGAGAGAGGATAAAGTTCAGGACAAGTTGAAGAAGTGGATAGGCTGGAAGGGACCTAATCCATGGCTTCCCAGAGGTTTCCTGACGGACGACCCCTTCGCAACTCTCCTGGAGGCTTATAACCTTAAAACAGCAAGGAAGGGATTGAAGAGCGTCCCCAAGGCAGAGAAAGACAGGATAGCTTCGTGGGGTCTTTGAGTGTTGGCCCACGTGGAAGAATACAAGAAGTACAAATTGGAAGTAGAAGTGTCAAGGAAGCAGATAGGTGAATTGGTCACCCAGGTCAGGGAGAAAGTTAACGAAAGCACCCTCCTGACCCGGACAGCCAATGAGGCTGGACAAAGAGCCGATAGGGCTGAGAAAGAGGTGATAGAGCTCCAGATTCGGAAGAAGGAACTCGAAAAGCAATTAGGCTGGGCAAAACAGGCTGCGGACTTCATCTTGTCCCAACGGACTGAAGAAGCAGCGCAAGCCGACCACACCATGTGCAAGGCAAGAATTAGGGAATTAGAAAATAGGTTAAGTTGAAAAGCATCATTGTGGCCACTGTAGAGCCAGAAATATTGGAGATGGCTGTACAGGCGAATATTCTTAAGGAAAGTCCACCGCTGCAAGAGGCTTGGACTCCCCCTCCCCCAATGGAACCCCCCTACGGAGGGGAGCATTCCAGGAGGTCCCGTGTACCCAGTTAAAACAAAACAACATTTCAATGACATACATAAATGATGAGTAAATCAATTTTTGTGTATAGATTATAGGAGAAACTTTGTAGATAGATTACTCTAAAAACACAAATTGAAGTAAATACGATATAAGTTTAATGTTAAAAGCTGCTATTTCATATTTGCCTCATTATAATATAGTACTCGTCGGGACTGAAAATCTATTCATGTTATACCTAATTTCTATATACAAAGTCGCTTGCGTTATGTATAGTTTATATATATGATTTTTATGGTAATTTCTGTGTGTAAATTTTCATGTGTAAATCAATAAAGCTTTTTAAAAAAAGATCTATATAGGGCCAGCAGCTCAGATACTCCACCACTTGAACTGGCAATTGTTCCTAGACCATATTTGTGTGGCATCACAGATATTTTGGACAAGGGAAGCGCAGAAAGACATGGCAAATAGTATACACGCCGCCGCATCAGGCAAAGGCACTAGGAATAATAGGAGGACAGATAAGGAAGGAGACCTGGTCCAAACGGTTACCTACCAGAACAACGAACCACACTCACAGCCCATATCCAAGGAACCTGGACGCCTTGGGATTAACAACCCATTCCAGAGAAGTGCTAGAAGTAACCCCAGAGGCCCCCCAGAGAAACAGGACCCCCTGCAAGAGATTAGGAACACAGTTTGGAGGCAGCTTAAAGAGCTGGGCTTCACCACAGAGGAGCTACACGCAAAACCCACTGCAGATCTCACAGACCTTTTAGAAAGAACGTTGAACGGCTGCCACATGGACAGGCCTAACCCTGGAACGGCTTTCTCCACCCCCCAGGATGTAGGACACTTTGGCTAGGGACACCCGGAATCCCCTCGCTTGCAGAGAGCATGGGCAGACCTTAGGATCCCTTGGGCTGTAACCCCCACTGTCCGGAAACATAGTCCCGCGCCACAGACTATCCCCAGAACCAGACCTATTAAGGCCCCCGCAAACCTGGTTTCTGTAAGCCTTCCCCCAAACATCTCCCCTCATTCAGCACCCACTCTCAAGCTACCATGCCAGCAGATAGTGGCCACTCTCAAGCCAGATGTGTGGGGACGCCCTGTAAGTGTAAAGGTTGGCCCCCAAGCCAAGCCAAAGCCGGCTCAGATGCTAGTAGACTTGGGTGCTGCAGTCAACAGCATGAACCCAAAGCTCACCGCAGTAGGACACCAGACAAAGGGAAGCATGGGGCTGGTGGGATTCAGTAAAGGAAAACACCAAGCTGCCATTTGGTCAGACATCCCTCTGCAGTTAGGCCCTCTTTTTGATTTGATCACAGCATGTGAAAATCAGGGAGAGGACGATGGGATCCTAGGCCTAGGATTACTCAAAAAACATAGGTTCACATAGATGTAGCCAACTGTCTTCTGTGGCAACTGGAAGAAGGTCCCTTAGTTATTTCGGCTGTCCACCGGTGCACTGCCTTAAAGGCCCCAGCACCAATTTTCCCCATTGTGAAGGAGCCTTGGACAATAGAATTTCCCGATGTTTGGATTAAGGACAAAATGGAATGTGGAAACGTTAAGGGAGCATGTGTGCTCATAGAAGGAAAAGATCCACCACCCCAGAAGCAGTATAGATACCTCCATGAAGCAGTAGAAGGTATAGCTAAGACCACAGAATGCCTGATGAAATGGGATGTAATCTTGCCCATGCAATCTATATGTAATTCACCATTATGGCCTGTGATAAAAGCGGACGGAGTAACGTGGAGAATGACCATGGATTTTAGGGCCCTTAATGTGGTCACTCCCCCTGTAGCCCCTGTAGATCCTGGTAGCTATTGTAGCCGGATCCAAGTTTTACAGCATGATAGACTTAGTAAACGCCTTCCATTCCATTCCACAAGAGTTGTTATTATCAGTTCGCCTTCGAATTCCTTGGAACCCAGTACTTTTTCCTGCACGCCTCAAGGTTTTCACTAGAGTCCCAGTATCTGCCACGCACACGTGGTCAAGATGTGGTCAAAATTGCGACCTACGTCGCATCCCCACGTGCTGTCGTACGTGGATGACATTTTGGTCCACTTGGACTCACAAGAAAGGACCGCAGACATTACCAGAGAGGTGCTAGAGCTCATCCAGGACACAGGATTTAAGGCTAACCAAGAAAAGGCCCAGTTAGTGCAGACACAGGTCAAATATTTATTATCGATATTGCATAATAAACATAGAGATGTGTAAGGTTTACAGTGAAGAGTATGTGAGTTTCCTTGAATGATCATGAGGAGAGTTACAACTGGTATAGATCAGTGCCATTGGCAGGAATTCTTTCAGGATAACAAGAGTAGTTTCCCAAAATGTCTTTGCTCAAACGCACGTATCAGAATGTTTTTATCTGTATAAAACACATAGTTACGAATAAATCACTGGCATCACATTGAGTATATTCCTGGAGGAAATAACATACCTCTTGTAAGGGTACCACGGAGCTCTAAACAGCAAAGATTACAACGGTTCTTTCTATTTTATCTGACATTAGAACTAGATC
This sequence comes from Urosaurus nigricauda, assembly GCA_034509955.1. Classification (NCBI taxonomy): domain Eukaryota; kingdom Metazoa; phylum Chordata; class Lepidosauria; order Squamata; family Phrynosomatidae; genus Urosaurus; species Urosaurus nigricauda. The sequence goes on from JAOEGL010000002.1 coordinate 164,997,663, forward strand.
TCATATTGTGAGTGCTTATTCTCTGTGTAGTAACTTGTTCTTGTCATCCATGGTCTTTACAGTTAAAACCATATCTTAAATCTCTAGAAGGTAGACCTTTCACTCTGAGAGATCCTGTTCTTTATCAGTCCCATCCATTTGGAGATACAGTTTTGGTACATGTTGCGCAAATTAGCATGTTTTTTGTGGGGCTTTCGGGCTATGTGGCCATGTTCTAGAAGAGTTCCTTTCTGATATTTCACCAGCAGCCACAGATGCTGGCAAAACATCAGAAAGGAACTCTTCTAGAACATGGCCACATAGCCCGAAAACTCCACAAGAAACTATGGATGCCGGACATGAAACCTTCGACTCCACAAACAAGCATTTATTGTGGAATATGAAAGAAAAAAACCAGAGCATTGGAGGTGCCGTTAAATATCACATTTTATTGAGCAGCAATAAGTGAATGGACACTGGAACAAATCAGTACAATTATGTCCATTGGCCAAGATGTTTAAAACTGTCTCAGGTCCAAAACACACAGCAGAAATAATCCAGTTTGAGATGGCTTTAAGTGCCCTGCCTCAATGCTAGGGAATTATGGGAATTGTAGTTTATTGTGGCACCAGAGCTTTCTGATAGAGAAGGCTAAATGTTTCACAAAACTACAGTTCCCAAAATGTCCTAGCATTGAGCCAGGGCAGTGAAAGTGGTCTCAGACTGGATTATTTCTGCAGTGTGTTTTGGACCTCAGTGATAAACCTTTTGGATGTTCACTTTATATACAGCCCTTCTGAGAAGACTGGTTTAGAAGACTATGAAGTTCTTCCTCATAATATAAACAATCTATTTCATGTGATGAACACACTGTCCTATAATGAATGAGTCAGTATCATCTGATGAAAATATGTTAGATTCTGCCTGATAGTAACATTCTGATCTTGGATTTCACAGACTTTGAAGGAAAAGTGAGAGCTACAATACCTACCACAATTCCAACTTACATGGTACAGATTTTTTTCCACATTCCCCTGCTTATTTAACAGGTTAGTGGCCACAGCAAAAAATATTGTTTTGTTCTCAGTTAGGTATTGATTTAAATAAAACTGTTTTAATATGAAGAATGTTACTGACTTATAAAATATTAAAATATGAATATAAAAAAATGTGTGAACAATAATGTGCACACCATTAAACGAACAAAATATTTTTATTCATATACAGTGGTCCCCCGGTTTACGAATCCCCCGGGGAACGAAATCCCCGGGACCCGAAACCGGCGGGAACAAAAAACATCCCCCGGGATCCGAAGGATCCCCCGGGATGCGAAGGAGAAAAACCTCGCGGCCCCTTTAAATCGGCCGCGCGGTCCGTCTCCTAATGCGGTCCCCCAGGAAACGAAGACTTCTGGGTTATGAAAGGTAATCCGGAACGATTACCTTCGTAACCCAGGGGACCACTGTACTACATCGAGTGGGATGTAGTGACATCTGCATGTAGCTACAAAGGGGTCACAGTGGTAAAAAGTTTAAGAACCACAGAGTTAGAATCTTTTTTAAAAAATTAAGAAAAGTGACCAGAGATATTTTTTTCTTTTTTCCCTTCACACTGTTCATTTCCTTCCTTGTAAGCTTTTGTCATGTGGCTGTATATGGCTGCCCTCCTGGGGCTTTACTTCCTGCACCGATGGTACCGGGAGAGACAAACTGTGGAGAACCTGACAGAGAAATATGTCTTCATCACTGGCTGTGACTCTGGTTTTGGGAACCAGCTTGCCAGACAGCTAGATGCCCGGGGGCTGCGGGTGTTGGCAGCTTGTTTCAACCAGAAAGGAGCAGAACAGTTAAAGAATGTCACATCAGAGCGGCTGAAAACCACTATTTTGGATGTCACCAGCACGGAAAGCGTGGCAGCAGTGACCAAGTGGGTGAAAGAATGCATTGACGAGAAAGGTACAGTGATGTTTCCACTATAAACATACACAAAAGGGGGGAAAAACCATTTTTTCCACAATCAAGAGTCAACATGAGGTTCATGATATTTCTGAGGTCTCCTCCTTTTCTCTCCTTTCAGTTTTGTCTGACTACAGAGTCGCAACAATCCATCTGCCCTGCCTTTTTCCTTTCCTCTTAAAAACATCCTATGCCTACATTTTTCCCAAAGTCATTCTAGAAAATGGAAGGAAGAAGCATAATTGTTGTTGGTGGTAGTAGTGGTAGCAGTTACAGTAGCACTCACAAGAAACGTAGTAAGAAACAGCAGAAAAATTTTGGTGAGTGCAAGATGGGTAAGGGAGACATCTGGTGGTATTGTGGCGCCAGTAAGCAATAGATTGCTGACACTCAGAGTAGATATTTAGCCAGTGGGATTTAGGTACATTTCTACATTTCACCCAATCTCTGTTAGAGGCCATCACTGGCCCATTTAGTCCAGTTATGGGAATAGCATAAGCAAAGTATAAATAGGTCTCCTCTCTTTCTCTTCAGCACCTAGTATTTAGATGCGCATTCTGTCTGTACTTAGAGCTTCCATGTAGCTGTTGGAACTACATATGAGTTATAAATGAGCCCAGAGGTTGAAAAGTTACTTCTGGGGGATATAACTCTCATAAGGTCCCAGCCTGCATGACCTTTGGTTGTACCCATGAGGAGGCCTGGGAGTACTCCAAAAAAGTCAGTTTTCCAGATTTCATCCATCACAGGATTCTGTCTCAGTTCATTAACCCTCAGCTCAGACAGAGGCTTTCAGGTTAGGCCAAAACAAGTCTTTGTTACAACAAGAAGTAACCCAAGGGCTGGAGGACACCAAAATAAAGCCCCCCTCCCGGCGGGAGGTAATATAACTTGCAGATCACACTTTTCCAACAGCTAATTCAAACCTTTTTCAATCGTAACTTACTTCTCCTGGAAGCATTCAGGAGAAGCAGTGCACTTTTGGGGGTGTCAGAAAAGAGTCAATGAAACAAATATTGGGGAGATAAAGGACTGCAGTTTGAACTCACTACAAAGAAAAACTTTGTTGAATGGCTCCCTGAAGAAGTGAAAACAGTGGCAGGAAAATAAATATGCTTTATTAGCTTCATCACCCTAACATATTCCCAAAAATGTGCTTTATTTCTCTATGCTCATAGTTGTGATGAGACTTAAACAGCCTGGGTTCTACCCATCCTCCTCCTCATTTCATCTCCTCAGCTCTGTGATAAACCCAGAAGCTTGCAGGGCTTTATGATGCTGGGACAGGCTATCTGCTTTGTCACACTAGGGGGCAAACAGGATTTAAACAAGAGTTAAACAGGAAATGCCCAATGTTTATCACATGACATTTCCTGTTTAACTCTCATTTAAATCCTGTTCGCCCCCTAGTGTGATAAATCAGTAAGTCAGCAGTCTTTTCCATCTAACCATAGTGAGGTCCAGGTTTCAACAAGAACGCCAGTCATGTCAACCAGACCTTTGGGATGAGTATCAATTGTTATTCTAAAATGGTATGGGAATAATTTTGAAATACTGTATCTCATTCAAGAAACATCAACAAACATTCTGTTCAAGAGAGGCAATGGGTCTTTCTCCACAGGGCTCTGGGGCTTGGTGAACAATGCAGGGATCGCATGCCCAATGGCCCCCAACGAGTGGTTGAACAAGGCTGACTTTGCAAAGGTCCTAAAGGTCAATCTGCTTGGAGTGGTCGACGTAACACTGCACTTGCTGCCTTTAGTGAGGAAAGCTCAAGGAAGGGTGATCAATGTGAGCAGTATGGCTGGAAGATTTGCATATAATGGAGGAGGCTACAGTCCTTCAAAATTTGCCTTGGAGGCATTCTCTGACAGTCTCAGGTCAGTCCCTTCCCCAGAAGTCATCTCTATTCTGCTTCTAATGTTACCAAAAGAAAAGGGAAAAGGACCTGGGAGCACCTGACCATCGACCACCTTTAGAACCACGTTTTAATATATGGGGGAATCTTGGTATCTGTGGGGTTTGGTCTCAGGACCCTCCATGGATACCAAAATTCGTCGATGCTCAGATCCCATTATATATGGTGCCTCTTATATAAAATGGCAAAACCAAGTTTGCTTTTGGGAATTATTTTAATTTTTTGTTGGGGGAAATATTTTCAAGCTGGGGATAATTAAATACATGTACACAGAATTTGGGGATACAGAGGGCAGACTGTACATTCTAACCATTTCCTAAAGCAGATACTGGGAAACCTGGTCTTTTTTTATTAGTAGTAGCACATTTTAAACAGAGTGGATGTTATCTTCTATTTACATAGGAATTAGGAAGGTCAAACACTAATGAAGGATTACAAATAGAAAAATCCTAAATTTTGACTATTAAATCCTAAATTTTGATTATGATCTTTGATTATGACAGTTTTAAAATGAGGGATTGGCAGCCTCTGATTTCAATACCCATTAGATTCACAGACTCTGGCAGAGGCTGCCCTGTAAATTATCATCAAATATTTTGGATTTTTGCTTGTTTTTGTTTTTAATACAGAGTTTGTTGTTACACAAATGATATTTCACTATTCATATAATTCCATCCACAATCATAGTTCCAGTTGCCTATCAACATACATGAATTTCATAGTGTTTTTTAAGGCAAGGAATCCTCAGAGAGGTAATTTTTTCAGTTCCTCTTGGAAATATAGCCTACTACAACACGTGGTATTCATTGGCAGTCTCCCATCCAAGTACTAAACATGCCTGACCCATTAACAACCCACCCTATAGTCTGGGTGACCCTAATCATATGGCTCTTTCCCTAGTAAAATCCGGTTTCCCTTGACAAGATACAACCTAGACAAGTGTATCTTAACTTTTCTGTTGTTCTGGCTCATTTGTGAGAAAGATTTATCATTACCAGAAAGAGGACAATGATAGGTAACTGGCATGTTGGAGAAGGGTTGGACACAAGGACGTACTCTCTCTTTTATCACTGATTTTCCTCCTAGGCGCGAATTACGTCCTTTTGGAGTCAGTGTCAGCATCGTTGAACCAGGCAGCTTTTACACGGGGATAAATACAGAGGCAAACAATTTCTTCAGCACTTTATGGAGCAAAGTGCCTGATGACATAAAAGAACTATATGGGCAGCAGTACTGGAAAAACAGTGAGTCAAAAACAAGACAGAATATATGTACTGAGTAATGGAGACTGGGATGAGGATGGGTTGGGAAATGACAAAATTGTGCCTTGTCACATAACCATTACTTTGGAGAGTTCTTATTTATTTATTTATTTGTTTGTTTGTTTATTAAAGATTATATTCTAGATTCTTCAACACTCTGCACATAACCCATCATGTAATCCATCCTGACTCTGCCCTTCACTGAGATTTTTTAGACCTCATTCTATTCAGGGTAGTGATTGTTTTATGATGTTAACCAAAAGTTGTCAACCTAGGAAAGGATCCAGCACTGTCAAGCTGCACAATTTTAAGAACATCTCATTTAAGTTCATCTCATACCTCTCCCTCCCCCGACAAGAAAAGTTATTCCCAGATCTCAAGATCTGGTCCTTTTCCTCTAGGCCTCAGGATAAGGGGAGGAATCTCAGGATGAGAGAGTTGCCTTGAAAATACAATATTATTTTATTATGTGTTTCTGCCCCTGATGAAGGAAGCACCTTCACAGAGGTTGCTGTAGATTCTCCAGGGAACTGCCCTTTCCTTTCTTGATCTGAAGTGCAGGTTAGTGGCTCCTTTGTTAGAGAAAAGCCTTGTATGACCATCTGTCTTCTTCAGCTCTACTTATCCCTTTTAATTCTTGATTTCATTTCTGTCTCATTCTCTGTGTCTCATTTTCTTTCTTCTTTTTCCCATGCAACATCTGCTTGCAGTCATCTTCGTCCTTGTTCCATCGTACATCACTTTCTTCCCATGACCAAACTACTGGCTAAATGTACTGTTGTCTGCCTCTTTTCTCTCATACCTTCACAATTCCCCTGGTTATAATTGTCTCTTCCTCTGCCCTTTCCCCTTCTCTCCTTCTCTCTCTTTTTATTTCGACTCTTCTTAACTGCATTCACATTTTCCTTCTCCTTCCCTCCCTCTCTGTCTGTATAATGCTTGTCTCTTTTTTCCACCCATCCATTTATCCATCCCACACAGAAAAGGCTTCAAATCATGTTTAGGATATGTTAGGCTTTCCACAATTTGAATTGTAAATTCATTCAACATTTTAGGGTTTGCTCTGTTCTCTTAGTCCTTCATCATCATCATCACCCCCCCCCATATTTATTTATTTATTTATTTATTTTGGTTGTGGTGATGGTTTAGGTTAGGACAAGGAATAATTGAAAAACTTTTCTTTTCCCTTGGTTAAGTTTTTTTTAACTTCAACCATAACTTCTGTGTTGTTAAAATATCAGCACTTGCAAAAGTGTTAAAAAGAGATCTGGAAAATGTTTACTTTTTCCAAGCTTGGAAAATGTAATTTCCAATCAGACCATTTTTCCCCATTTATTAAAAAGTCTTCAAGATATTAATGAACTACTGGTGGAGTTCCACAAGGATGCTTGGGCTGGTGAACTAGAAGACCAGGTAGATCTTCTTCACCAGCTGCATATCAGTAGTTCAATGGCTCCTATGCACAGCTTTACCCCTAGCCGCCAGCACTACTGATTGGACACATTGGTACCACTGGACAATGTCCTCCTGCTGCAGGGTAGACAAGGGTGAAAACTGTTCCTTCTTGCACACTAGCAGCCAGATGGTAACTAGATGCAACTCCATGGTCAATAAGAACCTAAAGAGGAAGTTTAGTCCAGTGTACAGGCATGGCAAAAGTGTTAAACAAGGAGGTAGCAGGTATTTCCTTGCATATTGTCCAAACAGTACTTACACTGGTGACTCCAGCAGTTAGGTCATCAAGAATCCATATTGGGATTCTGGCCAGTGTAGTTTTTATTGGAACACCCAATTAGCAATTGTGGTTCATGTTTGTACATCTTACATACCACAAGCAGATTATTGGAAGCTGTCCATTTATTCAAGCTGAGTCACCCACTAATCTACTTGAACTTCTTTCCTCTTTTGAAGTTATGTCAATACTTATTTGACTTCTTTGGCAATTTTCCACTTGTATGTACAGGTAAATTAAATTAAATTTTATACCATTTTGGCCACTGTTCCCATTGAGTTCTACAACATTCACCTCTCATACTAATCCCCCCCCCCCCAGCCAGTGATGAAGCAGCTGGGCCCCAATGGCCAAGTGTCAAGGTAAAGAAAAGTTAATCATACACATGAGTTCAGAATAGTACAAGTTTAGCAAGAGGATGAGGAGACCAGGGTAATCAATCATTCCTTGCCTTCTGCTGTTATATAATTTACCTTTCGGGAGAGGGATAAAGAAACACAATAACAGTAACAATTGTATTTTTAAAAGCAGGTATATAGCTAGAAATCCACCATATCAAACTATCCAGAGTATAGACCTATTGCAAATATAGCTTTAAGCCATCTGAGTTCCTAGACCTTGGTGGATGATTTTGCTCCCTTTAAACCAAGATTGCTGACCTGGAGAAGCGAAGTCTGCTGATGTGGAGAGATCCCAGATCGTGGGGACGTGGTCTTGTTTTTCAATATTGTTTTTCCTCATAGGTGTGAATTATGACCTGTTAGGGTCCATCATGGATCCAGATGGGTTTCCAACTCAACAAAGCTTTTTGGCAGATAAGACTTTTGGGGTTGAGACCCTGGAGGATATGGCAGAAGTGTTCCACTTCCAAAATAAGATTTCTTCTGCACTTTGAGAATTCAGGCCTCAGCAAAGAAGGGCTTCTCTCTGAGGAAGAGGAACAGGAAATGATCCCTTAGATCATTTCATGGGATGAAGAAATGTGCTGTGAATATCCCTGTCAGGGGAGACAGGTTGTGGGATGAGACAAATCTGTTAGAGGGGATGGATGCTGAGAGATCATTATTTGAATAAAAGACCTATTAGAGCCTTTATCCCAGCAACAGTAGAAGTGCCCTTCTTGGGATGATGAATTTCTAAGAACCAAAATGCAGACAGAAAATAGGTTTAGAATCCTCAACAGGAGGAACATTTGTTAAAGACATACGTTCTTAGGTAGAAACATCCCTATTCTTTCTGAATTAATCTAAAAGAGATAAAGATGTCAGGCAGATATGTTTATAATATGTTCTCCTTTATGAAGAGAGCAGACAGCATAAGCCAGAAACACAAGATGGCAGGAGAGCTCAGCCTGCATTAGTTACTTTTCTTTCCAACAGATGGCAGTCATTTAAGAAATCCTAGCTGAACCAAAGTATGTAATCTCCCTGTTATGCTTTGAGATAGGTAGTTGACAGAGAAAGTAAACAGGCAAGAAAGGAAGGTAAAGATCCTAATCCCTCAGTGTCTAGGGAGCTTATTGCATGGAGAAAAAGATCCAAAATAGATCCGGGATTGCAAATTCAAAAGCGGGTATTACCACACAGAAAATCGCCACAGCTGCCATTGGGTGACTACAAGCCAGGCGCCAGATGCATTCAGTCAGCCGCTTTGCAAAAATGGAAAGCTCCCGTTTTGGAAAAGCAGCTGGTTGAGCACTGCTGGGACCCAGGTTTAGTTTTATGTGCGGTAATACCCACTTTTGAATTTGCAATCCTGAATCTGTTTTGGGTCTTTTTTCCCATGCAATAAGCTCCTAAATAATCTCATCTCTAGTGGACAAGAAAGCAGTGAGAACAAGTGCAGAAGCTGCTGTATCTTCCAAAAAATTCAGTTATTACAAACATAATTTGTGGAGACTGTATAGCAAACTGCAAAGTGAATTGCTTGCATAGGATCTTCCTCATACATATTCTATTTTTCAAACCTCAGTTATTGTTTTTAGTTGTGTGCCTTCAAGTCATTTCTGACTTGACAAACCTGTCACAGGGTTTTCTTGGCTGGATTTGTTTATAGGGAGCCTTGCTCTGAGGCTGAGAGAATGTGATTTGCCCAAGTTCACCCAGCGGGGTTTCCATGACCAAGAAGGGATTTGAACCCAGTGTCTTAGTTCAACGTGCAAACTAAGCTGGTTCTCATAAAGCTCAGTCTTTTCCTCATATTTTAGGGTTTAATCCAGATACTGAAGACATACAAGTAGAAATCTTGATAATGATGATAATTATCATTATCAAGATTTTGCCAGGATTCAGCCTACAAGTCTGTCTTCCAAGCAAGATATAACTAAATTGTTTATTATCATTTATTAGTATGGGGGGGGGGGTGGGTCACAAGGACACTTAAGCACAAGGACACTTTTTGCCATCTGAAAAAGAATTAGCAAACAGCCACTCCTTTTGCACCAGCAAAAAGCTGGCTTTTACTCTCTGCCACTGCTGGAAGTCGCCTTTAAGTCACTCCAGCAGCATGTGGCATATAAAAGTGTGCCACTGGAATGCCTGAAAGCCAGCCCATGTCCGGGCGGCTTGAAGCAGGCTTCTGGGTGTCTTGGGGGCATGCATCATCTATATGCCACACCCCCAAGAAGTCCAGAAGCCAGCTTTTTATGCCAGTCTCTTTCACACCTAACTGAGCTAAAGACATTGTAGCATAAGCTGTCATAGACCTCATCAGATAAATGCTTTGAATTTACAGGTGCACACCCAGGTTTTTAAAAATGGCTCACTTGCACTGGCAAAAAGACAAAATAAATTTAAAATGTGGTAAAAGTGTAATAACTGCAATACACCAATGATAAAAGAACAAATAAACTTGGAAGACGTTAATGTTGCCCGTCATTGCTCACAGGTTGAAATATTAGTGTATAAGTGCCTTCATAGGAGTTCATGTAGTCAAATACAAGTCTAAACAGGGCAACATGACTACTCAAGAGTAAGCTCTATTAAAGTCTGTGGGTCTCAGTGGTGACCAGGGTGGGGCACTGATTCCATTTCAGGTTGTAGTCCAAATTCTAAAAGTACCTACACCATGCTGGCTCGTGTATCCATTACAATACACTGTATTAATTCCTAACATTTTGATTTTCAAACCACATCATCAGCATACTTGGGAAGGTTCCTTTCTGGGTGAACAAAGTTTGGAAAAGTTCTTTTTCTTAACTATTAAAATCCCAGAATCTGAGTTGTAGTCCAAATTTGTTATTTTTAAGACACTATCTATTTAATTTTTACTCTGCTTTTCTCTCAGTACAGGATAAGGCCTTTTGTTATCCAGCTACATACAGGAAAAGCTGACTTACATCTGTATCTTTTCTCTCGCCTACAGTTAACAAGACATTTATTGGTGCCAGATGGAGGAAAAAAAACCTCTGTCTTGTCACGGACTGTATGGAGCATGCACTGACCTCCTGCTATCCCCGCAGCCGCTATTCTGCAGGTTGGGATGTCAAATTATTCTTCCTTCCCCTTTCCTACCTGCCAGCCTCACTTACAGATTTTATTGCAACCTATGGCAATCCCAAACCAGATAAAGCCCTTTACTGATCACAGGCACACAATGTTTACAAGAGTGAAAGCATACAACCTGCAAAGAATTTTGGTTTTTACAAAGCCTAATGGTTCTTTTTAAAAAAACACTATTGGACAGGCATAAAACTGAAGCTGTTTAGTAGTGCCACGAACTTATTTACATGAAGCTGATGTTTTAACTGAGATTCAGTAGTCCAAAGAAGAAGATGAAATTTGTATGGCACACCACCCCAAAATAAACTCTGGCCTGTCCACTTCATGTCTCTATGGTTGCAATTCTGTCCTTTTCCAGATCTACAACAATCCTCTCCAATCATAACTATACTTTTATTCGTGATGATCCCAAATGACAATTATGCAAGATGAATTTTGAGGTTGCACCCAAAAGAGAGCTTGGGGCCACCACAAATTGTATACCTACATTACTAAGATAATGCATTTTACAGCATACCCAGCACTGTGTCTGTCCCAACAAAGACACAGTCAAGCATGACATCCAAATTGGCCAATGTATATAGAAATGAATAAGGAACTGGGTGTGAGCCTCATGACTTATGCTTGGCCACCCCAAAACATATGCTGACCTTCCTAGTTAGGCACACAGAAGCTTGGTTCAGACATATGGTGCACCCACACTAGTTAAAAAGACCAGAAAGTTCCATGTTTTTTCCTGTTCTTTCTGAGGGTGTTTTTCAAGATTCACATGATGTTTGGCTTATCCCACAATATTTTTGGTCAGTAATGGTATAATCAGAAACAAAATGGATACTTTTCCATTTGTGCAACCTGAAGATGTGGACAGAATCCTCGGAGAACTCCTGGCTAATTAAACAGGAGGAGGACTGGCTGAGTAGAAAGTGATTCATGCCTCATTACAACAAGGCAGGGCCCCAACATTTCTGAAGGAGGCTATGGTGAGACTTCTTCTGATAAACACTTCACTGGATCCTACGATATTAAATAACTATAGGTCAAAATCCAATCTTCTGTTTTTGGGCAAGGTACTAAAACCTTCTCAACTGTCAGTTCTAGCCAGCATGGCCAATGATGAAGGATACTTGGAGCTACAGTTCAGCAACACCTGGAGGCATACAAGTTCCCCATCCCTGGTCTACATCCTCTTTAATATCCCCACAGTATCCCTTTACATAGTCCAAAAGCTGACAATTCTAGTCCTGGAGGGTTTGACTTCCATGCCCAGTGGGCACTGGCTATTATTAATATAAATAAGGACTTCTGGTTTGAAAGATTATAAGTGAAATTCCAAGGAACCATGGGGAAAAAAGGATGGATATTTTCTTTTTTTACTCATTTTCATAGTTGCTCTTAAGTTTATTGTGTTTGGGTTATAGAGCTTAACTTCCTTTCATTGCAAGTTTGCTTTACATTTCCTGTACAGTACTTGTGTTTCCTGTACTAAGATTCATGCATTACATATCAAAAGATACTGTACTTCACTTTCTGGACTGTGTATGGACTGTGTATTCATGCATATAAACTACTCTTCTCTTATTTTATCTTTCATTTGTTTTGTTGCCATGGTTATGGAGTCATTTTTGTTTCCTTTCTGTCAGATCTTCTTTTCTTCCTCACTTTATCATGCTTTTGCCAGAAGACCCTTCCACTAAAAAGGAGTGCAAGTCCCAAGAAAAATGACAGGAATCATATCTCCCTACAGAGGTTGGGGATCTGTAACTCCTGCATTCTTCACTATTAGCTATCCCAGCTAGACAATAGAAGACACATGATTCCCTTCCCTGCCCTACAAGGCTCTAATAGGGGATACAGTATAAAAGGTGTACAAATAGTAAGAACTGACTAGAGGCTCCTTGACAGTAGGATTCTCCCATGCCTGAGTTTGAATGGTTGACACATGAACCTGCAGCAGGATCTCCATCAACAGCAGCATATTAGACTCAGTACTGGCCAGCAACAGTACTGAGAATGGCACTGTTTGGACTGTGTTTGCTGTACTTTGCACAGTAATCTTGATTTCTTGATAGCTCAGCATGAACTGTATTGACTGTCTCTTGGCAATGTTATTTTTAAATGTACAGTTTGATTTAAATGTGCCCTTAGAAACCTGATAATGTGCACTTGGAAAACTGGGGAAGAAGCTAGCTATATCATGGTTATTACCTGTTTAATATTCTCTTAAACACCAATTTTTTTTTGCCCAAAACATCTCCATTTTTTGTCTTTTATTTTTGGGCAGGTAATGTTTTATTATGCCCATATAAATACCCTTGAAACAGATTTGTTTTTGTGCCTTAGGGTACCTTGTACTCTATGTTATTTTATTTTTTCCTGCAGCCTATGAAAAATGGCTGGCCTGGAATCCCCTTCACCCAAAAACTATACAGTAGGCCCTACTGAGTGCAGTGTAAAATGGACAGGTTTTAAGCTGGTCACTGAGTTGTGCTTTTCAGGTGAATCTTAGTGATGAAGCACACCCCCAAGCCTCCATGAAGCCACCTTGCCATTTACACGATGGCAGCTTTGCATGGTGGCAACTTGGCCCCCATTTTGGCATTTTTGGCAGTCTGTTTCAGCCATTAGTCTCTCAGGACCTTTATTAAACTTTTGTACCATATAACTCTTTTAGTTACTTGTGACTTCAGTAGTCACCAAACACTATGTCTCCCATAGAACACTACTTCAATTCAACCCAGGATACTCCTTGTCACTATCTTAGGTACGTAAGATACACTCCAATCTGCCTTTTCTCCACAGTCCCAGGTTTTGTTCTGTTCTTTCTGATTTCACTTTAAAGAGTGACACATGTTTTGTTGATTCTAGAATATTTTCTGACAGCACCTAGTACAATCAGAGACCTTTTTTTAAATCAGTTCCCCAGATCAGTTTGTTTTAACCCAGTATACAACTGGAAAGAATAGGAACAAAATCTGGGACTTTTTGATTGCTCTGAACACACCCTTTTTGCAATGACTGAAGTAAACTGAGGATAAAGAGGAAAAGTGAGAGGACAAAAAAGAAACTGGGATGTTTAAAAACAACTGAAAATGTGAAGCGATGAGGGATTAATCTGGAATGTCTCTGCCAAGCTGGGATAGTTGGAGCTTCTCAATGCCCTTTCAAACAGCAGTGTTCCTTACAAGGGTGTAAGGAATGTTGTATGCACTGGTGTGCATACTGAATTGGGATTTACACTGATGTAGAAACCATTGATTTGTCCTGCTTATTCATAACTACTGTAAAATCTGAAAGACCTGTATCAACTATTGTATTCTAGCCTACACCCACAACTGTACAAATATACTTTAAAACGTTATTGTCACTCTGCATTGCATCTTAGGAAGTGGACTGATATCTATGAAAGCTCATATTAAAATAAAAATAAGTCTTAAAGGTACTGCTAGATTTTTTTTCTCCCTCCCCCTTCCTTTGGAAAAAGTGTAACTGATAAGGGTATAAACAAGGAACAAGACATGCTTTGTACACATTTGGCTTTTCTTTTAAAAATGTTCTGGGGTGTCCAATGGGGAAATAGTACAGTTGGAATATTTGATTTTTTTTAAAAGCCTGCTTTTGTATAAGACTGAGAGAAGGGTGCTCAACAATGGCTCCTTTTCAACCTGGAGAGAAGTGACCAGTGGGGTGCCACAGGGTTCTGTACTTGGCCCAGTGCTATTCAATATCTTTATTAATGACTTGGATGACAGAATTGGGGGCATACTTATCAAATTTGCAGATGACACCAAATTAGGAGGAGTGGCCAATACTCCAGAAGATAGGATTGAAATTCAGAATGACCTGAATAGACTAGAAAGCTGGGCCAACTCTAACAAAATGAAATTCAATGCGGAGAAATGTAAGGTACTGCACTTAGGGCGCAAAAATGAAATGCACAGATATAGGATGGGGGACATCTGGCTGAATGAAACTACGTGTGAAAGGGATCTAGGAGTCCAAGTAGACCATAAGTTGAACATGAGTCAACAGTGCGATGCGGCAGCTAAAAAGGCCAATGCTATTTTAGGCTGCATCAATAGAAGTGTAGCGTCTAGATCAAGGGAAGTAATAGTGCCGCTCTATTCTGCTTTGGTCAGGCCCCACCTGGAATACTGTGTCCAGTTCTGGGCACCACAATTCAAAAAGGATGTGGAGAAACTGGAGCGGGTCCAAAGGAGGGCAACTAAGATGGTGAAGGGTCTGGAAACCATGCCGTATGAGGAACGACTTAGAGAGCTGGGGATGTTTAGCCTGGAGAAGAGAAGGTTAAGAGGTGATATGATAGCCCTGTTCAAATATTTGAAGGGATGTCATATTGAAGAGGGAGCAAGCTTGTTTTCTGCTGCTGCAGAGACTAGAACGCGGAACAATGGATGCAAGCTGCAGGAAAAGAGATTCCACCTCAACATTAGGAGGAACTTCCTGACAGTAAGGGCTGTTCGACAGTGGAACACACTCCCTCGAAGTGTAGTGGAGTCTCCATCCTTGGAGGTCTTTAAGCAGAGGCTGGATGGCCATCTGTCGGGGATGCTATGATTGGGAGTTCCTGCATGGCAGGGGGTTGGACTGGATGGCCCTTGTGGTCTCTTCCAACTCTATGATTCTATGATTCTATGTGACTTGCCCAAGGTCACCCAGTGAGTTTCTGCAGCTAAACAGGGATCTGGGCCCTGGTTTCCAGAGTCTTCATAGTCCAAACTCACTGGGTGACCTTGGGCAAGTCACATGATGAGTGTGCAAAACTGGGAGGTGCTGAGTCACATGGAGGACACAGCAGGAAGAAACAGAGTCATAATGCTTCAATAATGCACAGTCATGAGACATCATGTGTCAGGAAACATGGTATTGGTGACATACCACTTGGGGGTTGGACCAAACTCTCAGACAGAGGGTGTGTGTATATAAGGGAGGATCTGCCACTGTACCTTGTTAGATTGTTGTTGGATGGTGGTGGAGCATTTTTGTCAATGAGTGTATGATATTGTAAATACTGCAGCAAAGATTAAAGCCCCTTAGTGAGAATTCAGCTTGTTGTTGTATGAGTCTCTTTGGTGGAAGGATTCTTCACCCTGCATCACTTTCCAGAGAGTCCTAGAACATTTCTTCTTAGCAGCTTCCTTTCTGCATGGACAGGCTTCAGGTTCTACATTCACCAACAGTACTGTTAGTTAGTTCTGACTAAATATTAGAGAAATATGACTGCTTCTGGTAATTTATAAATGAGCATACATATTTTGACAGCAGGCAGCAGGGCAGGTGAGTTAAGAGGTAACCCAGGGTGGCTTTTGAATGCACTGATTTATAAGAATTCAAACATGATAGCTTTCTTCTCTTTTTAAATAATGCCTATCTTGGGAACCGCTGTGTCTACAAGTGCAAGCTTACTTTTTTTAATGCTGAAAAACTAAACCCCTTTACTAGCAGCCCAGTGCCGTCGGATACAAGGAAATTTCCTGCTGAGCCAAGACTTGAATGCAACAAATACCAGGCGCTATAAGTTATATTGCAGAGCAAGAAACTGTCAAACCATCCTGGAATATTCCTTATCTAAGAAAACCTTATGAAATGCATGGTGTTGCCCGAAATCCACAGTCAACTTGAAGGCACATACACACAAGCATGTGTGGGATTGCATTGCAAGTTACTTGGTGTGCTCCAGCAGAGAGCATTGCAAATAATGTATTGCGCCTTCAAGCAGTGGCATCACTGTACCTGCTGTCACCCGGTACGAGGAAGGCTTCTGGGGTAGCACATGCTCCCTCCCTCCGTGCTGCCCCATCCTTTTCCTGATGAGGAAAAGGGACAGTATGGGGGAAGTGCACACACAGATGGTGCAGGGGAAGCACAGGGATGGTGTGGGATTCTGGGAGGTTGGGCTTCTGGGGGTGGAATGCACTCCTTCCCTGTGTGCTGCCCCATACTTTTCCTGATGAGGGGGGGTGTGCATGAGGGGGGAGCATGCAAGGACAGAGTAGGGGGGAGCACAGACAGGGAAAGGCCTGACCAGGTGTCACCACTCTTCTGGGACAGCAATCCACACCCCTGTACTATCTTCAGGCATTTACTAGGCCAAGCTAGGCACAGTAACTTTATTTTATCCTTTTACGGGATGATGATGATGATGATGATGATGATTAAAAACTATAAATGCAAACATATGGTAGAAAAGATGGGGAAGCAGGGCTCAAATAGTAATAATGGGAACACCATTTCTGTCATGTGTCTAGTCACTGATTGCCTAGAATATACAGGTCTACTTCCGTTAATAAAGTCAGTATCTTCCTTGGAACTACTTCTTTAACAATATATAATATAATATAATATAATAATTAGTGGGAGAAATAACATGGAAAGAATATTCAGCTCTTAAACTAAGGGGGAGGAGGAGGAGGAGGAGGAGAACAGCAGTTCAACACATTTCAGCAAACTTTCATTCAAAACTAATAATATATGTACATTTTAAGTCTGCTTTCAGCTGCCTAGCCAAAGCTCTGCCATCTTGTATTTAGGAAACCATTTTTGTAGTTCACACACTAACTGCTGATCTTACTAAATCCTGTGGTGAGAATGCTATTGATTCAAGAGGTGGAAAACAGATATCCAGCTGTCAAGGACACTATGTTTCAATTATGTTTCTGTGTACTTCTGGTGTGCCTAAAGAAGCTGAAGTATGTAAGCAAAATAACGATAAGCGATAAGCTAGCTGTTTTGTGCCAGTTATTGTACCAGTCAGAGCATGCACAGTTTGAACAGTAGTTGTGAAACTCCTGGGTCTATAAAAACAATGTGCTTACAATATAATTGGTCCACCCCAACTTCTTGCTGTAAAGCAACACTAAGGGGATTGTCCCATTGATCAAAGTCTTGTGTGTGTTTCTGTTAATTCCTTTCTGGCAGATTCAGGACTTCCCCTGCAGCTCTGCATTACTTGGGAGGTGTGGCAGGATTGACTTTTCAGTGCTTGATCCACAGAAGCACACATGAAATAAAACAATCAAGTGGAAAGAAAAAAATTAGAACCTTTTCCCAAAATGCTTCTCAGGTGGACTCCCTCCCCTCCCCTTGAGTCCAGTGTTCTTATGATTTCCATTTTGGCAGCCAGACTTACAAATCTATCCCCTTTTCATCTGCTGGGGGTAGCTGATGATAAGGCAGGATTATCTGCCCCCCCCCCTTTCTCTCTGTTTTACTTCCACACATGTTCAGTAATGGATTCTGAAGGCAGTTGCTGTTTAGGTTGCCAAATTACACAATTACAATAGTATCAAGTGGAATAGAATCCCACTCTTTCCCAGTCCGAATTTATCACATTGTTTATTGCAGAGAAACTGCTGCAACTGGAAACAGAAAGTCTGTGTTTTCCAGCCCTCCTTTACCATATTCCCAGTGTTAATGCTACTGAAGAAACTTCCAGATATTAAAAAAAAAACAAAACATGTAGGGGCTAAACAGACAGACAAAAAGAGGTGCTTTCAGGCTGGCTTGAAGGCGTGGCATTTAGATGATACATGCCTTGAACCCAACAGAAAAGTGTCCCTATGCAGAGAAAAGCCATTTCAAAAAGAAACAGCTTTTTCCCGCTTCTTCCTGGCTTGAAGCCATGTCATCTGGTCATGACATGAGCACTCCAGCTGCCTTGGGAGCCAATGGTGTGGTTGCTGGGGTGTCGATGTGGCTTCAGAAAAGGCAGCTTCAAGCCACTTTTTCCTGCCCATCTGTTTTGCCCCGTAGAGGCTTCACTTTCAGAGGTTTTGTTAAAAGAGATACACATGTAATGGCATCACTCTGGGGGGGAAATTTAAAATCATCCCTTCCATAGTCTTTTTAATTGCAGCATGTGCTGTATTTATGTTTTTAATGTGTGTATTTTTAACATAATGTTATACTGTTTAAATGAAATAATTTTAATTGTTTTTTAAAATTATATTGTTAAGTTTGTAACCAATTTTATCTGTGAGCCATGTTTAGGTCCACTCTGGGAGAAAGGTGGCATATAAATTCAAGAAAGAAAGAAAGAGAGAGAGAAAGAAAGAAAGAGTCACAATGCGTTCTTTCCTCAGCCCCTCTATTGGTTGGTTCTTGGCTCAACCTGTGGCAGGATTGCTTTTCATTTTCTAAACAGTTCTTTGTTAATCACATATTTACACATGATGTTAGTTCAGCACTTAAAGCCTACTTTTCTACCCTTCCCTAATTATTAAAGCGGGCTTTTGCACCACTCCCCCGCCACACAATAAAATTAAAATCAAATTAAATTAAAATTAAATTAAAAGCACCAAAAGGTGGAAAGTGGGGGAAATGGCTGTTGATTTGCAGGAGCAAGCAACCAAGCCACTGGTAGAGTTAGGAGAGACTCCACCACCATTCTGTGTGGGGCATCCCCTCTCAATCTCTCCCCTTCCTGTCTCTTTTGCACCTGAGTTAACAACAGCTCTTGAAGTAAACTCCAGTGCACCCAAGTGGATGGAACAAGCTTCTACCTTCCCCAACCTTTCCCCACAAAAGGCAAGGTGCTATTAGGAAAGAGAGGGAAAGGAGAAGTAGCTTCTTTCCCTTCTCACTCTCATTCTCGTCCCTTCATATGGTATGCAAAGGAAATTCTTGAGTGCCTTCTTTCCATCATTCTAAATAGCCTGGGAAAGCCCTTTTAATTATGTATGCTCAGGCCTTGCCCATTAGATTAAGTCGACTGGGTTTAGGAGGGAGGAGGTACCTGCAAGCAATTGTACAGCTCAAAGTTCAGCTTCTGCCTCTCTGCACCCAAATTTTAGCAAGAGGAACAGAAGTGGTCAAAAAAGAAGAAGAGGTGTCTGCTCTGTCCTCAACTTCCACCTGGAGCTGAGAGCATTTCATTTAACTAACAACAGGTTAGTCACTGACACCCATCTTTACTATTTTCTTTTAAGTTTACAAAGGTAGTGATGAATACTTCGCAACTGAGTTAACTTTGAGGAGAGCCACAAACTAAAATAAAAGTAACTGTGGAAAAGTAAAGTTGTGGGTGTGGAGTGTCTAGAGAGACCAGGCTTGGTTTTGTGTGTACAACTTAATCAGGAAGTGAAACTTTTCAAGATATGGATTGAAATGTTGAAATCTAGCCAGATGTATGGTGAAACAGGTATGGAACAAAAACAGTTATTTTTATATCGTATCATTTTCCCTACAGTGCTCCTGGACAAAACATAATTTCAAAACATAACTTTAGAAAAGAAATGGAAGAAAGAAAATTTTCAGCAAAATTAATGTAGAGATCACAGAATCATAAAGTTTTACAGCTGAAACATATTTATTTTTAGTAGGTTAGAAAACCCTACTGCTGTGTTGATGAATACATGGCACACGTGCCCCCTCTGGCATGCGAAGCCATGTCAGAGGACATGAGGCAGCCACAGCAAGGAGGGGTGTGGAGGTACATGCAGCTGGCCCAGCTTCTTACCATGGCCCGGTTCCCCCATGGAAAACCAAGCAGTGACAAGGAGGGGTAGTGCGCAGCCCTTCCAGCCAGACATTCTGCCCCTCAAGGCACCTTCTCTGCCCCTCCTTGTCCCAGATTTGTGTGTGTCTGATGACCCTATCATTTTTTCTTGGTAAGTTTCATCAGAGGGTTTTGCCACTGTCGTCTTCTGAGGCTGAGTGTGACTCACTCAAGGTCACTCGGTGGGTTTCCATGGCTGAGCTGGGATTTGAACCTGGTCTCCACAGTGGTAGTCCAGGACTCAAACCACTACACCACATTGCTTCCCCTCGAATCTTATACCTAGAAGCTATTGTTGTTGTTGAGTGCCAAACCTAGGATGTTTTGCACTTCCTTTCCCAGAAGCCTCAGCCAGCTTGGTCTATGGCCTCGGATTCTGGGAGTCGAAGGCTATGGTTTGGGAACTACTGTTGTGTGCCTTCAAATCATTTCCGATTTATGGTGATTCTATCATGTTTTTTTCTTAGCAAGATTTGTTCAGAGGAGGTTTGCCATTGCCTTCCTGTGAGGATGAGAGAGTGTGACTTGCCCAAGGTTTCCCAGTGGGTTTCATGGCCGAGCTGCGATTCAAGCCCTGGTCTTCAGAGGCGCATGCTTAAACCACTGGCTCTCTTTGTTCTTGTTATTGTGCTGTGCCTTCTGTACTTTATTATTCTTCTTGTTGTTGCTGTTGTGTGCCTCCAACTTGTTTCCAGCTTATGGGCCCAGAGCACCCTCCCTCCCTTCCAAGTCACAGTTCCTGGCAATCCTAAGGTGAAACTATCATGGGGCAAGCTTCATCAGAGGGAGATTTCCATTGCCACCCTCTGAGGCTGAGAGAGCATGACTTGTGTGTGTGGTGCCTTCAAGTCATTTCCGACTTGAAGGGGGTTTCTATTGCTAGCCTGAGGCTGAGTGTGCCTTGGGTTTTACCTGGAAGTCCCACTCCCAGAAGGCAGAAGTCCCACCCTCAGGAGGCAGAAGTCCTGCCCCTGGAAGCCCCCCCCCCCCAAAGTCCCGTCCCTGGCACCTGGTGACACCCAGTGCAGGAATGCCACTGAGTTTGGGCACTCAGTCTCTAAAAGGTTTGCCATCATTACCCTGTAGTGGGGCTTGAGTCAAACATGTTTGGTCAACTTCCCACATCCATGAGCATTTATTATACAAAAGGTTAGAGGCTTTGCATTTCCTTTGCCAACTTCTCTATGGTGAGTCAGCTTCTACTATGATATTTGTCCCAAAGGTGACAAAACAAAGCCTTTATAGATAAGTCTATTCAGAAGTTTGCAAAAATAATTTAATTAGCATGTTATATTGATGGTTTGTTTCCTTCTCCTACCAACTGGGCTTCACTCACTACACCTTTGTTAGTACCAAAGGCAATCCCATGTTTAGTGAGTTCAATAATTTTAAATTGTTAGAATTCATTAGAATGTGTGGCTCTTCCTGTGGCATATTATGCAAGACAGGGATATCTAAAATGAAGAAGGATTAGTAGCACTGGTCCTAGGCAGCAGAAGCCAGTAGAACAGCTGGAAAATCTAGCCATTTGCACAGGGGTGAAGTATCATTTATAGAGTAATTTTAAGGAACACTCTCTAAGCAGGGTAGATCTTGATTTAAATGGGAGGAGACTCCAAATCTTATTCCAAGCAGCCTCTGAAATTGATATTTTCTAAGCAATCAGCTGCAAAATGTTGGAGAGGCTGTAATTGTAAAGGAACGTATGTCCATATGTGGTTACATTGTGATAAAGTTGCACAGTTTTGGTCAAATGTACTACATATTATTTCTGAGATTACCCTTCAAGAGATAACTCCCTGCCCGGGTCTTTTATTATTCTCTGTATTTCTGGGATAGAACAAAGATTTGAACCATAAATCATTTAAATTTACAGCGCTATGTAAATAAAGGTTAATAATAATAATAATAATAATTGATTTGTTTTCTCCTGACCATCACAAGAAATAGACAAGAACTAGAAGACAGGCAGCTTAACAATGGACAACTGGTGGCATAGTCTATGACACAGTTTACTGATGGAAAAGTTGTCAGACAGGATAGATAACCTCCATTTGGAGAGATGGCGTCCTTTTTTGGAGTATAATAACAATCACTCAAGTCAGCCAAAATCACCAGATCAGCATTTGAATTTCAGGAAGGGAACTTTCACGGAAGTCTAAGGATGATAATGACTTACATTTATATGGTTGATTGTCGTATTTTGCCTATGTTCCACCTCTGTGTGTTCTATTGTGATTTCTTGCAAATAATAATAAAGAATTAAAAAAAAAATATCTGGAAAGCAATGGAAACACTGGGATTATGGAGCTTTTTCTTCTTTTGCCCTGTTATAGTTTCCACCCACCTTCAGTCCCATCAGTTACACATTTTTAATTGTTTGCTACAGTTAAAAACTAGATTTTTTTTGGTGGGTGGGGGGGAATCATTTAGCAAAATTTATGCCTTATCCTTCCTTCCTTGGTAGTGGTGAGTAACCTATGGTCTCCAAGCAGCTTTGGTGGCTGAAAGGGCAATTCAACTCTCTAGATCCAAGCCATACCTACATGTATCATCTCTCTTATATTTCTCTTATACAGGGCCCTGACTGTAACTATGTGGTTCTACCTGGCTGTCCTGTTGGGGCTTTACTTCCTCCATCGATGGTACCGGGAGAGACAGACTGTGGAGAACCTCAGAGAGAAATATGTCTTCATCACTGGCTGTGACACTGGCTTTGGGAACAAGCTTGCCAGACAGCTGGATGCCCTGGGCCTGCGGGTGTTGGCAGCCTGTTACACCAAGGAAGGGGCAGAAGAGTTGGAGAGGTTGACATCCGATCGACTGAAAACCACCATCTTAGACATCAGCAGCAAAGAGAGTGTCGTGGCAGCAACTGAATGGGTGAAAGGAATTGTGAGAAGCAAAGGTGACAGATTCCCTTTACTTCTCTTGTACTCTCTCTTTGTTGTGTGCCAGTAGGGTGCGGAACATAACTGGTTGACTTCCCAAGAACAGGTAGGGTCACCAGCAGGCCAGAAGAAAAGATCCTGACATGCTCTTGTACTTTTTCAAACAAAGCCCAGTCTGAAAAATGAGCAGATGAAGTTTAGTGAGGCCTGAAGTAAAGTGAGACTACCTGCTAAAGCCTGCTAGTTATCCCTGTGTAAGTTAGCACTGGAAAATTTTCAGGGTGAAAGAGCTATACCCAGTGTCATCCTGGGGTTTGGTGTCACCTGGTGCAGAGGTGGGGCTTCTGGCCAGAAGGGGTAGGGCTGCCACTCAGAAGAGGCAGTGCTTCCATCCCGGAAGGGTGGGTCTTCCGGATGGAAGGGACAGGGCTTCTGCCCCTCCTGTTCACAGCTCGATTTTCCATGGGAGAACAGGGCTGAGGCAAGGAGCCAGGCCAGCCACACATGCCCCCAGAAAACCAAGCCATGGCAAAGACGGGCAGAGAGGCGTGCGTGCACTCAGCCTGGCTCCTTGCCATCTCGTGCCCCTCTGCCCCTTCTTGCTGCTGCTGAGTTTTCCTCAGGGGAAAACTGGGTCATGGCAAGGAAGAGGGCTAGTCCCTGCTCACTGAGCCCAACTCGTTGCTGTGGCCTGTTTCTCCCGAGACAAACTGAGCCACGACAAGGAGCCAGGCCAATTATGCATGCCCCCACCCCTACTTGCTGTGGTAAAGAGGTGCAAGGGGCATGCATGCGTGCATACTTGGTCCAGCTTTTTGCTGCAGCCTGGTTCTTCCAAGGATAATCAAGCAGTGACAAGGAGAAGCAGGGCAGGGGTGACCAGTGTCACCCCCCTCTGGGGTGTCACCTGGTGTGGTCCACACCCCCCACCCACACACACACTGTGATGCCACTGGCTACACCCTCCTGCATCCCTAGATGCCATTCAACCCAGCAATCCCTGAAACTGTGTGATAGTTCATCCTAGGAGGTTAGAATTCTGACCCATTGTATCTTCTTACAACATGCAGTTTATCAAAGAGGCAGGAAGAAATGTTTGCAACTTTGAAAGCAGAGGATGTGTCTAGAGGAGCTGGATGGTGACTCTTGTTGCATGATCAAGATAAGCAAGATGAAAATAAGCCCCAACTCAAAAAAGGACAATTAAATAACCATGAAGATGTGTATGTTTATCATGAGTTGGACAAAATGATTATTATCTCCCTCCCACCCCACTCCCAGAATGTGAACTTCAACACACTCTCACCACCACCCCACTCTAAGAAACCTTCTCAGTTTCCAAGTCACCTCTAATCAAAAGACCACTTTCTTCAAAAGATGCACAAGCTATTCATATTGCACACCTGTACAAAGTCACAGACAGAGCTTTTTGGTGGAATTTCACTGCCCATTACAGCACAGTGCATGCCACAGAAGCTATTATGGCAGGTATTTATCTGCTATTTGTTGTGCATTTCCATTGGAAGCCGGTTTAGAAAGATAATACACAAGGTTAGAGGTTCCTCCTGTACTCACAACAGTGAATAGAAAACAACTATTGATCACTCAGATGTGATCAATGGGTTTGACAGCAAAGGGATAGAGAGGGAATTGGGAAGGGGAGGAGGCTATCAAAGTTAGCATACACAGATACTATTACAGCAAATTACAGAGTGTGAATTGCTGATAGAGGGACATACTAAAAGCAAATGGAACTTACATAAAAGGTCATCAGATGGGAAAAGTGGGCTGAAACACCATGATACACAATGAGGCAGAAAGAATATAAAATAAACTTTGGAGCAATGCATAAACAGATATCTTAAAGTGACCTATCTGGGTTCCTTCAGTCATCAAGTGTTATATTCCCAGGATTTAGGAAGCCTAAGATGACTGGTCCCATCAGTCCATCATCTACCTATAATTAAATATATTTAAATGAATAATATCAAAATTGTTAAGCTGAATTCTATCATTCTGTTTTTGTACAACTAAAAACTAGAAGAGGAAAAATACTTCAATCCCTTTGTCATGTATATATTATAAATATTACATTGTGGGTGGATGAGTAAGTGTAACATATTATAAACAAACTTATTTTTAAAATATAGTTTCCTAGAAAATATCAACATCAAATATAATATTCCCTCGAGTTTAAAGAAACATTTTCACTTCCAAGAGCTGCTTTTACTACAGATCATTAGCCTTCCACAGGCTATTCAGTAACAAATGTTATCATAAAAGTCCTGACAGGCTGAATTTGTAATGCCTCAAATTTTCTGTCAAACTTTAGTTGTTGTTGATTTGTTCCTAAATTATATAGTTCTGTCAAAAACAATCAGAAGGTTATTTATAGCTACACAATATTTTTTTTAAAAAATGTAATCATTAAATTGTTAAAATATGTGGAAACAAGGCACAGAATGGACACCTCTGATATATAAATTCTTTCTTCCCACAGGGCTCTGGGGCTTGGTCAACAATGCTGCTATAGCTTTACCTACGGCACCAATTGGATGGCTGACCAAGGATGAGTTTGCAAATGTGATAGGCGTCAACTTGCTTGGGTTGATTGATGTAACACTGCACATGTTGCCACTGGTGAGAGCAGCCAGAGGGAGGATCGTCAATATGTCCAGTGCAGTTGGCAGACTGGCGTGCTTTGGAGGAGGTTACTGTCCCTCCAAGTTTGGTGTGGAAGCCTTCTCTGACAGCTTGAGGTAAAATATCAGCTCTGCAGCTTTTCCTTTTCCTTAGCCAGGTGGCATGTTGTTTTCCCCCACTCCATTTGTGTCTGAAGAAAGGAGGTACACAGGTACAAGTGTTACCCAAATTTCTGGGGTCCTTTGAAGGTACCCACAAATTTCTATGTTTATATGGGAATTTTAATAATAGCTCAAATGAAATAATATTCTGGCCTGGGCAACGAACCCAACTATACCAGGTCCACCTCACACATAACTCCAGAGGCGTATCCAAATTAGTTGTAGTTTATTAAGGGAAAGAACAACATACACACAAAAACACATGCACTCACACACATACCCAAGAGCTAAGAAACAAAGGTGGAAAAGGTGAATAGTTTGAGGCTTTGTGGCAATACTTAGCAACGATGAAGCTTCCTTCTAATTGAAGGAACAGAAATTAACTCAATAGCCACCTAGAAACGTGGAATTCTCTATTGAGGGAATCTAAATACAAACTGATAGCATGGCTGCCTGCTTCCCACTAAACCCAAAGAACTGGGGGGCAGGGGGAGATAGGAATGGCCAATATTTATACAGTGAAATGTACCTTGGAGGCAGACATCAAGGACTTGAAAAAACTAACTGTATGCCAAATTGTTTTCCAGGAAGGGATATTAGATGGGAATTGCAGTAGATGTGTCTATGATTGTTTGAATACAAGATCAATGGCTGCAGCAAATGTTCTCAGACCAAGAGCTGAGAGCTGTAAATCTGTTGGAGATAGGTGTTACTTCCTAAGTCGAAGGGCAAACTCATGCCTTGGCAAGAGAGATCCTTGTCTCTACAAGCACCACCATCTTCCTCTGCCTGAATCCCATCAACTTCCTCCATTGATCAAAGAAATTGTGCTGATTTCTCTGGGTGATCTATTGTGGTGGATGCCTTCTTCTTCCCCTGGTCTTGGGCCCAATGTCCCGTTATGGGGCGATCCAGGTCATTCAGAGGTCCCTTTCCATCAGATTCCCTTTTTAATATGAAGCCGATATCAAACATGAGAGGGGTAATTTGGGGGTCCAAACCTGGGGTAACACAAGTGCCTTGAGCTACAGTGATGTATTGCAGAGATCTATAGAATCATAGAATCATAGAGTTGGAAGAGACCACAAGGGCCATCCAGTCCAACCCCCTTCCATGCAGGAACTCCCAATCAAAGCATCCCCGACAGATGGCCATCCAGCCTCTGCTTAAAAACCTCCAAGGATGGAGACTCCACTACACTTCGAGGGAGTGTGTTCCACTGTCGAACAGCCCTTACTGTCAGGAAGTTCCTCCTAATGTTGAGGTGGAATCTTTTTTCCTGCAGTTTGCATCCATTGTTCCACGTTCTAGTCTCTGCAGCAGCAGAAAACAAGCTTGCTCCCTCCTCAATATGACATCCCTTCAAATATTTAAACAGGGCTATCATATCACCTCTTAACCTTCTCTTCTCCAGACTAAACATCCCCAGCTCCCTAAGGCATTCCTTATAGGGCATGGTTTCTAGACCCTTCACCATTTTAGTTGCCCTCCTTTGGACTCGCTCCAGTTTCTCCACATCTTTTTTGAATTGTGGTGCCCAGAACTGGACACAGTATTCCAGGTGGGGCCTGACCAAAGCAGAATAGAGTGGCACTATTACTTCCCTTGATCTAGATGCTATACTTCTATTGATGCAGCCTAAAATAGCATTGGCTTTTTTAGCTGCTGTATCGCACTGTTGACTCATGTTCAACTTATGGTCTACTTGGACTCCTAGATCCCTTTCACACGTAGTTTCATTCAGCCAGATGTCCCCCATCCTATATCTGTGCATTTCATTTTTGCGTCCTAAGTGCAGTACCTTACATTTCTCCGCATTGAATTTCATTTTGTTAGCATTGGCCCAGCTTTCTAGTCTATTCAGGTCATTTTGAATTTTGACCCTTTCTTCTGGAGTATTGGCTACTCCTCCTAGCTTAGTGTCATCTGCAAATTTGATAAGTATGCCCCCAATTCTGTCATCCAAGTCATTAATAAAGATGTTGAATAGGACTGGGCCCAGGACAGAGCCCTGTGGCACCCCACTGGTCACTTCTTTCCAGGTTGAAAAGGAGCCGTTGTTGAGCACTCTTTGAGTTCGGCCAGTCAACCAGTTACAAATCCATGTAACAGTTACCTTGTCTAGCCCACATTCCACAAGCTTGTTTGCAAGAATGTCATGGGGAACCTTGTCAAAGGCCTTGCTGAAATCAAGATATACTATATCCACAGCATTCCCTTCATCTACCAAACTGGTAATTTTATCAAAAAAAGAGATCAGATTTGTCTGGCAAGACTTGTTTCTCTGAAACCCTATGTTACTTAGGTCCAGGCAATCTAACAAACTATATCTCCCCACATGTGCTTCTCTGAGCACTGAGATCCCACTCCTTTCCCAGGCACAGTTAGTAGGGTGGTATTATATGTCAAAGACAAATTCAGTTACACAGAAATGCATAAGAGTGATCAGAGTGGACCAGTTGAGAACATTTGGCTACAGATAAATAGAGGAAATTAATAAATGCACCATTGTAGAAAGAATTTACTACAGGCCATCAAAACAAGAAGAGGTAGTGGACGATGCTTGTCAGAAACAAGATGCAAGCATTAGTAGTTACAGGGCGCTTCAATTATCCTGATGTCTGCTAGAGACAATTAATTGTCCATACAAGCAAAAAGCAGTGGCAATGTCTCTTTTTGAAACCTACCTGTTTAGACAATGCACGTGGCCAAAATGGGAGGAAAACAGAACCGAGCCAAACTCACCAAAACAAAATAACTCTCAGTTTGCTCTATGCTAAGCTGCAAAGTGCAAACTATTGCACTGGTGAGCAGACTGCATGCTGTGTGGAGATGGAGGAGGCCAGGCAGCTAGTAGAAGCTATCAGGAGCAGGCACCCTAAGCTGGGTGAGCTGTGGACACCGTTGCTGGCCATATATATATATATATATATATATATTGTCATCTATCCACAAATGGATCACACAAGTGGTCAGCTGCTCCGTTGACCAATTGCATACATGATGTGAAATGGTGGCAAATACATCAGGTCGCTAACAATACAATGGATTTAATAAACACATTAACAAACTGGCTGGTCCAACAACAGGTCATGGGGGCAAGAGGGAAAATGGGAGGTGTATGGGGGGGGGTGTTGTGCCAATGTGTCACAAGCAGTTGTGCAATCAAGTGGCCATTCAATCAGCTAGTTGAATAGGGCTGGTGGCTGGGTAGAGGGACAAAAGAGGTGATTGGCGGCTGCTGGTGGCATATCTGTGCATTTGTTGTGTGCAGGCATTTGGGGTGAAACAGGGGAAAAAAATAATAGTGTGCCATGGCTTGTAGCCATAGATGCTCCGTTATGGCATGTCTCTCCTCACAGTAGGAGGTGGGGTTGGATGGACTGCATGTCGGTTGTTAGCTTGTTGTAGGAGCTGGCATGTAGGAACATTCTCCCAGCAAATGAGGAAACCCCAGAGGTAAGTTGGCTTTCTCCTTTCCCTTTTCTCTGCTCCCAGCCTAACTCTGATCAGCATAGAGCTTAGGGGCTTTCTAGATTGGCAAAAAGAAGTGTGTTCATGGCTGCATGAAAGTCTAGCCTTTAGATGAGAAAAAGGGAAAGTGTGCCATGCGTTTTAGGGGAGAAGAAGTGCCTTTAAAAAGGTGCTGGTTTTCCCGGCTTCTTTTTTAAAAACCTCGGAACAGCACAGCTCCATCTAAAGGCTATGGTGCAGCTGCTAAGCATTAAGGAAAAGGCAACTTCATGTCACACTTTCCTGCCAATCTAGAAAGCCCCTAAGAGTATTTTGTAAATCAGTCTGAAGCATTTGCACGGTAGCATTGGCTCTAAAGGAAAGGGCATTTCTTTCCCCTCTTCTCCCCTGAATTCAGGCGAGAGCTCCTTCCTTTTGGAGTCAAAGTCAGCATTATTGAGCCCGGCGGTTTCGCTACTAATCCCAATTTCTACACAATAGAAGAAACCCTAAGAAGTACATGGAACCAGGTACCTTCTGACATCAAAGACGCCTATGGACAGAAATATCTTGAGTACTGTAAGTCAATATTCTAGAGGTTCTCTTGCAAACTATAGATATGTGGATGGGAAACTGAACAGGAAGGAGCTGTAAACTTACCTAAAATTAGGCCTGCCATCAGGAAAGGCTTAGGCAAGGCTGCAGTAAAGAAGCTAGAAAAGAAGTTTGTTCGCTCTCTCTTTTTTTAAAGAATTGCTACAATGTGCAGGTGGGGGGGGGAATTCGTTTCCATTTTAATGTTTTTTAATATTATATTTCTGAACCAATGTGGAACCAAAACTTTGTTATGCTATGAAAGCTGATTTGCCTGAACTTCATAATGGAACTTTCTCCAGAAAAATGTGCACAAAAAATGTACAATTTATGAAATTAAGTTGAATTTTTTTTTTTTTTTGAGTAGAGAAAAAATGTTCAGAATATGTAACATTGTTTACCAAAATGCATATATTGGGAGGCAAGCATATTAAAATTATATCAGTTTTTGTGTGTTGGGGGGGGAATCAAACTTCAATATGAATTGAACATTTTTTTAAAGTTCATTTTTAAAACACTGACAACTTGATCTCATTATAAACACTCTATGCAATCACAGAGTAGCTCCAGATCAGCAACTGTTTAGAGATTGCTTCAGGTTGAGATATCTAACTAGCTTCACCTTCTTACAAAGGCATTCAATCTCACTGACTTGGGCTGCATTCCCACAGCAGAAATAATCCAGTCTGACACTACTTTAACTGCCAAGGCTCAATGCTATGGAATTCTGGGAACTGTAGTTTGTTATGGCATGAGAGCTCTCTGGCAGAGAAGGCTAACTGTCTCACAAAACTACAGTTCTCAGAATTCTATACCATTGAGCCATGGCAGTTAAAGTAGTGTCAAACAGGATTATTTCTGCAGTGCAGATGTGTCCTTGGTAGGTATCTCCCTTGTACAGCCTTCCTCAGTTCTTTGCCATCCAGATGTTTTGGCCTACATCTTCCATGAACCCTGTTCTGCATGGCCAATGGTAAAGGATGAAGGGAGTTGGTAATCCAAGGCATCAAGGGTTGCCTGCCTGTGGTTCAAAGGTTTATCAGAGAGCAGAACTAACTTTTCCTTTGCTTTTTCTTTCTTATGTGCAGATTGTAAAGCATTCCAAGATCTCCTTAAAAGACTGAACAAAGACCTCTATCTGGTCACTGACTGCATGGAACATGCCCTTACATCCCGTTACCCTCGCACTCGCTACACTGCAGGCTGGGATGCAAAGCTCTTCTACATTCCTCTCTCTTACATGCCAACCTTAGTGGCAGATTTTGTCTTGGCCCGCTTTGCCCCAAAGCCAGCACAGGCAGTGTAGAGCCTATGGTAGAAAGAGCATTGTGGCCATCCAAGCCATCCAAGAGGCTATCTGAATGGGACCCAATTGCAGTTGTATCATTCAGTATCCTTACATTTGGCCTTAGTTACTGAGTATTAGGAAAACTGAGGGACTGAGCAGACTGCCCCGAAGAGATGGGTGCACATCACCCCTGGAAGCACTGCATGCCATGCCCCCAACCCGGCAGTTCCACAGCACAAAAAGAAGCCGCAACAAGTGGATCCTTTTTGCACTGCGGAAAGGGCAAAGTAGCCGCTGCAGCAGCTTTTCCATGGTTCTTTGGCACAGCACGTGTAAACACTACTCCAAAGACATGGCATGACTCCTCCCATTGTGCATTATTTTAGGCCCTGAGTTATTTTTCATTGATTCAGCACTATTGGCTCATTTGCTACATTTACTACAGTATGGCTGACTTCTGTGTAAACCCTAAGTTGCTTTTTGGATCAAACTCCTAAAATGGACTTGCCATGGCTAGGTTGGCTGGGAGAGTCTATCAATTAAAAAAAGTAACTTTTCAAAGCTGTAGGTGAGACATGGGTAGGATGGGACTCTTAGTCCCCCCTCTTTTAATTATCTATTCTAATTGGAGTCTTGTAGAAGGCATTGGAAGCACCGTCAGTATTGTGCTGGAAGTCAAGATGAAGTGTTTGTCTTTAATAGAGAGTTCATCTTACTTGGAAGTCAATCCCTCTGTATTCAAGACAATTTACTCCTAGGAGATGCATGTCGGATTACACCCAGGTAGAACAGTCCTGGGGTGGGTATTATGTGGCGTGGGGACCATCATTACCATATTGGTGTGTTAGTCTGAGTGTTTTAATTCCACAAAAGTTGGATCAATAGTCTAAAATGGTGAAAGCACAGGGTAGTTTCCCTCCAAATCATATATTTTCCTCCCAATACTAGAGAACATGCATGTGTCAGTTTCAGAAGAACATGAGTGGGGAGGGTGCTGCTCTTCTGTTGTTCCGCTTCACAATGCTTACATTACATCTCTTGTGGGCTGGGGTATGTCATCTTACATTTTGTAAAGCAATATTCACAGTCATGGTGCTGTATGATCAGTAAAGACCCTGAACCTTCTTTCTTGCTTTTGGGATCATGGTGATTGCATTTTTCCATAAAATAAAATAAAAATGACACAAAATTGAATATACTTGTCCTGATGTCATGGATACATATCAGGTTAGTGTAAAATGAGCTGCCTTCCTTATGGATGAAATGGTATATAAATACAGAGTAGTACTAGTAGTACATGGAAGAATATGGTCTTTCAGACAGCCTAGAATCCAATCATATATGGTCCAAGTCATGTACTTATTGTTGTATGCCTTCAAGTTATTTCCAATTAATGATGGTGACCATAAGGCAAATCTATCAGGGGGTTTTCTTGGTAAGGTTTGTTCAGAGAAGATATCCTTTTGCCTTCCTCTGAGGGTGAGAGAGTATAACTTGCCCAAGGTCACCCAAAAAGTAAATATCTGCAAACAATATACCTAGTCAGGCAGTCCCATCCTGCACTCTTGCTTTGATTATCCAAGTACAGTTCTTTGTAATTAAAAAACTCTTTATCTGGCATTTTGCAATATCGGTGGATCTAATTCTGCCACACTACATCTTTTATTCTAGGTCAGAGATAGGCAGTGTGTGGCCCTCCAAGAAACTGTTGGACTGCAGCTTTCATCACTAGCTAGGCCTGACTGGAATGCCAACAAACAATATCTAAAAGGCCACAGATTACCACCTCTGTTCTCTACAAAAAGGGAATTGTTAAGTCTGTCACACAGTGGTTACTTTCTTGTACAAACTTGCTCACTTCTACTGAAAGCTATCACAATTTTCTACTTATTTACATCCTCTAGTTAACTTATAACTAACCAGTATACTCTAAAGGTAAATCACCATTCATGCAATGGCATTGACACACACACACACACACACACACAAATAAAATTAAAGGTAGTGGTGTGTAGCAAGGTTGGGGTAAGGCAATACTTTGCCAGTCTAGAAGTGGAGCTCCAATCAGGGGATGATGGGAGCAACAGTTGTAAGTGCCAAGGCAGGCTTTTTATAGAGTCTTGAGGCAGTTGGGTGGATTTTCCAGAAATCTCAGAAACAATGGAATTCCCAACTTGGTTGATGGTTTTACAAAAGAAATATTTTTGATTGATGGTGGTAACATTTTAATCAAGCAGTAGTAAGATTAGAGCAACCCCAGGGAGTCTGGGATAGAATCAGGTGTGGGAAAATACAATGGGGGCTAACAGAAAGATTGGCTTAATACTTTAGGTTGACAAACCTGTTTGTAACCTTCAGGAAATACACAAAGCAGATGGTGGGAAAGAGCAGCAATAGTCGCAGCCACAAAATTACAGAGGTCCTTTCCACATGCCCTCAGGTTTGTGTGACCAGTCAAAAGTTCACTTTAAAGGTCATCTCACCTTTCCTGGTTCATGCTTATGGCCTCTCTGTAACTGTTTTTATAATAAAATATATTTGTACCCCAAAATAATGCAGGGTATTTTGTTACCAGGGTGTGGACTGGTAACAAAAGGGTGTTCCCCCCACCAACACTTGGCAAACACACACTCACTTTTTGGGAGGCATGATAAAGTCACTGATCATTTGCTTACCTACTTTCAAACTGGTCTTAGGGGGTTTGCTTTCATGCCCTGATTGCAGGAATAGGTAGCACAAAAATCCAAGGAGTTTATCACATGGGAGGAATTTCTCTCAATTTCGAAAGAAATGGAAGTGAGGCCAGTTCAGAATTGAGTAAATTCACTAGTTCAGCAAATTTACATGATTGCGTATTGACACTGCATTGTGTTCAGAACTGCCTGAAATTGCCTCCCAGTGCCCGAAATTGTGTGTGATAGTTTCTCACGCAATCACGCGAAACCCCATGATTGCGTTCGGAAGGACTTCCTTTTGCCCAAAAATGTGTGTGAACAGCTTTCATGCAATCACGCAAAACCCCATGATTGCATTCAGATTGCCATTGGATTATACTTCCAATTCCCTTCATGTGATAAACTCCCAAGTGCACTTTCCTTCCTTCTCTCTCCTCCTCTAGCCTTTGCATCTGAGCTGGTCATATTTGCAGGAGCACTTCCTGCAAGGGCTGCCAGCAGTAGCAACACTTGAGATTCAGATGCATGAGATGGGAAGAGATAGAAGGAGCTCAGCCTGTTCCTGCCAAGAATGCAGGAAGAGGGAAGCCATCAACCAGCCAGAAAAGAGGGAAGCCGCCCACCAACACCCCCCTCCCAAGTTCTAAGGTTGCAATCAAATAAATGTACATCTATCCCCCTATGCACCCTCAGCCAAGGGTGCAAGTGAGGACGCCACACTGGAAGAGGAGCACACATGCACACACTCACGTGATAGCATGGGAGGCATGAAATGCACTAATCATGCAGGGCACATTTCTGGAATACTAATAGCTAATGCTAGCAAGTGGGTGACTAAAAATATACAAGCCATATCAACGCATCATCTATTGCCAAGTCAAGTCCATGTCAAGTCATTGCAATGACTTGGCTCCTAGTTAATTGACTCCAAGTCTACATCACTATGGACAACTGTGGAAAGCTAGCCCAGATATTAGGCCCACAGAATACCTTGGAGGGACACATTCCCACTGTAACGCCATACAACCCCAGCCCACCCCATTTTGCCACAAATGGAAACCAATGCTCTCTGGGGGGTATGGCAGACATTGTGCAATGTTTTAGGCCCTCCAAACGTTTTAGGGAAGATAAGGCCTTTTTTAAAAAAACAAAAAGAAGTGAGAAGAAGGCAATCCCTGTTAGCCTCCTGTTTCAAACAAGGCCTCTTGGGGGCTTAAATTGGCTCAAAGGGCACGAAAACTTGGCAAAAATGCCTCACATCTGGCAGTGGAATAAATATATGAGGAAGGACTGTCTTGTCGCTGGTTTTTATATAGGCAACTAACTGAAAGGGTCAAAATGGAGGAGAAATTAAATAGAATAGAAAAAGAAGATTCAAAAACTGGGAAGCTAATGAATGAAATTCAGCATCTTATCGTGAAAGTATATGGGTTTTTCTTGAAGTTTTAAATGGAGGAGGAAGTTGTTAAGAACTATATGATTAAGTGGACTAAAGACATAGGACAACTAATGCAGAAATGTTACTACTCTATAGCCCCCTTTGCCTTTGATTGAATTTTGATATCAAACTCCATCCTAGTAGGGATTCCAGAATGACTGAAAAAATGATGGCCATGTGTAATTTAGCCAGAAAATGCTAAGGGCACATAGGCAGAAAGGTAACTTTTGAAACTCATATCTATTCTTTCAGTTTTTTCATCTGTGTCAGCCATATGGAAATGGGACAGGCCATATGGATTTGTCACCTCTTTGTTTAGAAAGGCTATATTTTATTGCCCCGTTGGGTCCAGAGTTCTGCTCTTTCCTCCTCGTGGAAAATTCCACCCCAAAGTTCCCAAGAATCTGCCCCCCAAGGTAAAATGTATACATGTTTGCTCTTTGTTTTCAGTTTTGGGTGAGGTCAGGCAGTCATGTTTTGAGATTTCATCAGAGCTGCTGGTAGCAATCTCAGTCTATCTTCCATGCAATCCTCCCTCTGATTTGGATTCCTAATTTCAAGATTCAGGTAAATATTGCCCTAACTAGCCATTCTCTATACAGTTTAATCTACCTTCATTTCATTAGCTCTGGTATGAGTGCGTAACTGTGTACTTTAACGTGAATGTTGTAACACCTTTGCTGTATCTATAAAACTACATTTGGACCTTGCATTCTGGAGTTCTATTGCTTGGATATGTATAAAAGAGTAAAAGATCCCAACTGTTTAAAGTCACCGAAAGCCTTCTCCCTGGTCCCTTGAGCTAATGATTAATTCTCCTATCATAGTCAATTTTGGAACAATTTATGTAACAGTTAGAAGATTTGGAAATGGCATAGGAAGTAAGATGAAAATATACTCTTAGTTATGATGTGAAAGAAAATTGTTATAAGATGCGGTTTAGATGGTACAGTATCTGACCCCTCGGAAAAAACAGCAAATATGTATAAAACACAAACAATAAATATTGGCAGTGTTCAGTAAAAAAGGTACTTTGTATCACATGTAGTGGGATTGTATAAAAGTGAAAAAATATTGGAAGCAAGCACATTTGGTAAATCCAGGAGACACTAAACATAAATATAAAGATGGATCCTAAAATGAAGCTTTTGAGAATGATTGAAAAAGAAATAAAGAGACAATATGGAAAGGAATTACTTTATATGATATTCGCAGCAAGAATTATAGATGCAAAAAAATGGAAAGCAAAGGAAGAACTAGATACAGTGGAATGGGTGCTTGAACTATATGATTTTATGGAAATCGACAATTTAACCAGTTTAATCAGAAACAAATCAGAAAACAAATTTAAAGAAAACTGTTCAAATCTATTGAAGTATTGTAAACAAATATGGGGAAAGAGAACTACATCTGGAATAGAAGATTAAATTTATACATAATATGTACAATAATATGTGAGTGTGTGTGTGTGTGTGTGTGTGTGCCCGCGCACACAAGCACACACACACACTGCATGACATACAGTTCGGCAGCCTCACATGGCCTGCTAAAGGATTTTGGGTGGCCCACAAGGATATGAAATGTCTTCTATTATTATTATTATTATTATTATTATTATTATTATTACCCTGTCCAATCACGTGGAATCCGGGCGGCTTACAATAATAATTATTTTTGCTTAGATGATTCCCTGCCCTCAGGCTTACAATCTAAAAGACATGATACAAAAGGAGAAGGGAATGGTGGTGAGGAAGGGGAATTCAAGGGTTCTCCACTAATTGGCATTCTCCAGGAGACTTGAAGAGACCACAAGGGCCATCTAGTCCAACCCCGTGCCATGCAGGAAATCACAATCAAAGCATCCCTGACAGATGGCCATCCAGCCTTGCTTAAAAACTTCCGAAGAAGGAGACTCCACCACTTTCTGAAGAAATGTGTTTCACTCTCTTACTGTTGCTCACCCTACAAGGCTCTTCCTTCACCCAGTTTTTCTCTGTGAAGACTGGGTGGTAGAGGAGGAGGAGAAGCAAACTCTCACCCCACAAGGCTCCTTCGTTGCTCAGCCTTCTCTCAAGGGAGTTTATCAGACGACAGAAATTGGAAGTATAATTTAATGGCAAACCAAACGCAATCATGGTTTTTACGTTATTTTGTATTAAAGCATCTCACGCAATTTCGGGCAAAAGGGAAGTCATTTTCGGGTAATGGGAAGTCATTCTGAATGCATTCTAAACACAATTGGGATTCACGTAAATTTGCTAAACTAGCAAATTCAGGTGAATTCGAATTGGCTCCAATTGGCTCCATTCAAAATAAAGAGAAATTCCTCCCATCTGATAAACTCCAAGGAGAGGTCTGGGCAGAGGAGGAGAAGGACAGACAAGGCTTCTCCACAACTTGGCTTTCTCCTGAGGAGAAGGCCAAGCAGAGGAGGAGGACAACAAAATTAATGTTAATTAATTAATATTTAATTAAAACCTTTCTGCAGCCCTAAGTTTAGTTTATCTTAATTATTTTAATTATTTATTTTAATTATTTAATTATTTTAAATAAATAAATAATGATTTTGGCTCCTTCCTATTGCCAAGTTGTGCAGGCCAGATAGATAGATTGATAGATAGATGATAGATAGATAGATTGCAATATATATTTATACAGACATATATGCATCATATCAGGAAAAGGAAGTAAATAAAGAATATAGAACTCAAAAACCTAAAATATCAAAAGGGCAGGAAAGAAAACAATAGCAACAAAAATAATAAAAAGAAACAAGTTTCAAACTTGAAGACATACCCAGGAAGTAGAAGGGAATAAGTCAAGTTACTTGTTATTTTTGTTGTAGGAATATTTGTTTGGCTGACCAGCCTTCTTTGTTTGTGAATGCATATATTTTTTTAAAAGAATGTTTAAAAAGAGCCAGCAGAATGTAGTGGTTTGAGTACTGGACTACAATTCTGGGTTCAGTTCCCCACTTGAGCGTAAAAACACACTGAGTGACTTTGGGCAAGTCACAGTCTCTCAGCTTCAGGGGAGAGCAATGGCAAGCCTTCCTCTGAAGAAATTTGCCAAGAAAACCTTGTGATAGGGTTGCCTTAGGGTCACCATAAATCAAAAATGACTTGGAGGCACACAACAAAGACAACAGCAGAAAATGTTTAAAGCATTAATTTTAAAAAAGAGGGAAAGTACCACTTCTTTTTTCTTTTCTTTTCAACTAGAGGTTAGTCACTGACACCAAGCGAGCTCTGTGCTCTGTAAATATGTGTTTTGCTTAATGCCTGCAAGCCAAGGTATGAAAATGTTCCTTTTAAGAAAGGGGCTCCTGGGAGGGCGGTTGCTTCTTTTACAATTTAAGCGACTTCAACCACAGCACTTTTCTCCTGGTTACACATTCCTGCCAGGTGAAATGTTGACTTGCTGAATTTCTGGTGCTTGGCTGTTCCTCTGAACATTGATGCCTTTTGAGAAAGAAATTGACAAGGTAAAAGGAGTGAAAATATTTGTTTAAAAGACCTTTGTTAATGCTGGGCTTATTTGTTTTATGAGCTGTTTCTGGATG
This sequence comes from Urosaurus nigricauda, assembly GCA_034509955.1. Lineage (NCBI taxonomy): Eukaryota > Metazoa > Chordata > Lepidosauria > Squamata > Phrynosomatidae > Urosaurus > Urosaurus nigricauda. The sequence goes on from JAOEGL010000002.1 coordinate 165,036,228, forward strand.
GAGAAATACAGTTGCGCAAAAGAGAGCAGTGAATACCTTTCAGTTAAGATCACTTGGAGGAGAGCCATGAACAAGAATAGAAGTGAGTGGAGGGGAAATGAAGCCATGGATGTGGACTGACCAGGGAGGCCACCCAACCAGCCTTGCTCTTATGCGTACACATTACCAGCTGGATTGCCAAAATGAGCAAGTGAAACTTTTCAAGACATAGATTTAAATGTTGAAATCCTGCCAGATGTATGGTAAAAGAGTTGGAGTTTTATTTTAGTTTTATATCATATATATTTTCGGTACAGTGACTATTATTAGAAACATAATATCTAAACACATATTTTTTTAAAAAAAATCCATCACAACTAATGGAGAGATTATGACAGAAGTCACAAAAACTTTAATGCTGAAATGCGTTTAAGTAAATCAGAAAACCTCGGTGATCTGGTGACGCTTGGGTCAAGCATATTATTTATTATTATTATTATTATTATTATTATTATTACCCCAACTCTTTGAGATCAATTGAGGTGGCTTACACATTAAAATACTAATGCACATGTCTAGGGTTCGGATTAGAGCTGGAGCTAGGGTTTGGGAGCTTTAAAAAACTGCACAGTTGCACTGCAGCATTTAGATGCAGCTGCACTGTTATGCCCTTTTTAAAAAGAAGCTGGGAAAAGCAGGCCCTTTTTAAAGCTGCTTTTCCCCCACTAAAATGCAAAAGAAGTGAGTTCATGCCAAACTTTCAGTGTAGGTCATCTAAAAGCTACACTTTCATGCAGGCATGAACACACCCCTTTTTGCCAGTCTAGATCAGCCCATTGTTGTGTGCCTTCAAATCATTTCTGGCTTATGGCTACCCTATTATGGGGTTGTCTTGACAAGTTTCTTCAACCATGCTCTATGGCTGAGAGTATGTGGCTCACCCAAAGTCACTACACCATGCTGCTGCTTCTTACTCACTACGCTTTCTCATTAATACCAAAGGTTTATCGAGTTCATTAATTTTAAAATGTTATAATTATTTAGAGCAGGCGGCTCTTTCTTTGGCAGATTCTGTAAAACAGGAATATCTAAGGAGGAAAAGGATTAAGACAGGAGGAAATGCATCAGGTTGCACTGGTCCTAGGCAGCAGAACCCAGTACACATCAGCTGGAAAGCAATTGAAGGACTGAGATTTGACAGCAATTGGCTTTTTCTGATCTCTTCCTCTTTTACCCTGTTATTGTTTCCACCCACTCTCAATCCAGTCTACTATACATTTTTAGCAGTTTGCTGATGTCAGAACTAGAATTTTTAATTTTGTAAAATTAATTTACCAAAAATCAATACCATCTTCACCTTTCACTGTTAGCGACTACTCTGAGGTCTCCAATTAGCCTTAATGGCTGAGAAGAGAACTGAACTCCCTGAATTCAAGAGATATCTGTGGATATAGTATATCTTGACTTTAGTAAGGCATTTGACAAGGTTCCCCATGACATTCTTGCAAACAAGCTTGTAAAATGTGGACTAGACAAGGTAACCGTTACATGGATTTGTAACTGGTTGACTGACCGAATCCAAAGGGTGCTCAACAATGGTTCCTTTTCATCCTGGAAAGAAATGACAAGTGGGGTGCCACAGGGTTCTGTCCTGGGCCCAGTGCTATTCAACATCTTTATTAATGACTTGGATGACAGTATTGAGAGCCTAGTTATCAAATTTGCAGATGACACCAAATTAGGAGGAGTAGCTAATACCCCAAAGGACAGGATCAAAATTCAAAATGACCTGAATAGACTAGAAATCTGGGCCAAAGCTAACAAAATGAAATTTAACACAGTTAATGTAAGGTCCTACACATAGGGAGGAAAAATGAAATGCACAGATATAGGATGGGGGACACCTGGCTGAATGAGACAACATGTGAAAGGGATCTAGGAGTCCAAGTAGACCACAAGTTGAACATGAGCCAACAGTGTGATGCAGCAGCTAAAAAGGCCAATGCAATTTTAGGTTGCATCAATAGAAGTATAGTGTCTAGATCAAGGGAAGTAATAGTGCCACTCTATTCTGCTTTGGTCAGGCCCCACCTGGAATACTGTGTCCAGGTCTGGGCACCACAATTCAAAAAGGATGTGGAGAAACTGGAGCATGTCCAAAGGAGGGCGACTAAAATGGTGAAGGGTCTGGAAACCTTGCCCTATGAAGAACGCCTTAGGGAGCTGGGGATGTTTAGCCTGGAGAAGAGAAGGTTAAGAGGTGATATGATCGCCCTGTTTAAATACTTGAGGGGATGTCACATTGAGGAGGGAACAAGCTTGTTTTCTGCTGCTCCAGAGAACAGGACTCGGAACAATGGATGCAAACTGCAGGAAAAAAGATTCCACCTCAACATTAGGAAGAACTTCCTGACAGTAAGGGCTGTTCAACAGTGGAACACACTCCCTCGGAGGGTAGTGGAGTCTCCTTCCTTGGAGGTTTTTAAGCAGAGGCTGGATGGCCATCTGTCGGAAATGCTTTAATTGGGAGTTCCTGCATGGAAGGGGGTTGGACTGGATGGCCCTTGTGGTCTCTTCCAACTTTAAATTTCTATGATTCTATGATTCTGTGATCTATGTCATCCCCCTTAGATTGTTCTTTTGTTCCCTTTCAAAGCTCTGACTGCAACCATGTGGTTCTACCTGGCTGTCCTGTTGGGACTTTACTTCGTCCGCCGATGGTACCGGGAGAGACAGACTGTGGAGAACCTCAGAGAGAAATATGTCTTCATCACTGGCTGTGACACTGGCTTTGGGAACAAGCTTGCCAGGCAGTTGGATGCCCGGGGCCTGCGGGTATTGGCAGCCTGTTACACCAAGGAAGGGGCAGAAGAGTTGGAGAGGCTGACATCTGATCGACTGAAAACCACCACCTTAGACGTCAGCAGCAACGAGAGTGTGGTAGCAGCAACTGAGTGGGTGAAAGGAATTGTGAGGAGCAAAGGTGACAGATTCCCTCTACTTCTCTTGTGCTCTATCTCTCTCTCTGTTGCATGCCAGTAGGGTGAGTGTCATAACTGGTTCACTTCAAAACATTCCCAAGAGCAGGTAGTTTCACCAGCAGGCCAGAAGAAAAGATCCTGACATGCTCTTGTACTTTTTAAAACGAAGCCCAGTCTGAAAAATGAGCAGATGAAGTTTAGTGAGGCCTGAAGTAAAGCGAGACTACCTGCTAAAACCTGCTAGTTAACCCTGTGTAAGTTAGCACTGGAAAATTGTTCAGGGTGAAAGAGCTACACCTTTCCTCCTCCTTGGATACCATCCAACCCAGTATCTTCTTACAGCATGCAGTTTGACAAAAGAGGCAGGCAGAAATGTTTGCAACTTTAAAAGCAGAGGATAGGGCTAGAGTAGCTGGGTTGTGGCTGATGTTTCCATGATAAAGATCAGGTAAGGCCACCAGAAGATCAGAAGAAAACACCATGGACTGTGCTTGTTTTTTTGTTTGTTTGTTTTTTGTTTTTTTGTTCTTTACAAATACAGGCCCAGTCTGAAAAATGAGCAGGTGAAGTAGTGTGGCCTCAAGAAAAACAGAATCACCTGCTAAAAGCTGCTAGTGAACCGTATCTAATTTAGCATTAGAAAATGGTTCATGCTGAAAAAGGTTCACCCTCATTCCTTCTTGGATGCCACTCAATCCAACAATCCTTGCAGCTATGTGCCAGTTCTCATCAAATGGTTAGCATTCTGACCCATTGTATTTCCTTCACAACATGCAATTTGAGAGAGGACTTTATCACACCAGCCCGCTATCCTGGCTCTATTGCACTGGTTTAAAAGTGGAAGCATAGCAATTTGGCATCATTCTAATCATACTTTTCCCCACAATAGCACTTAACAATCTATTAAGTGGTCTCGTGATCTGTTTTTTTCTCTACCAAGCACTGCTTTCTGGGAGGAAGTGCAGAAATGAGCCATTACAGCTACCAACCACTTCCCAAAGCCAGCTGCTATGTGAACATGCACAAAGCAGCCAGCTTCAGGAAGGTATTCATGGCCACAATCAGTGCAAGGCAGGGGGCAGACTCACACCCACTCATACCAAGTGACTGGAGGAGGAGGAGGAGGAGGATAAAAATAAATTTTATTTATATACCGCCTTTCCAAATAGATCAAAGCGGTGAAACTGTGGTGGAAGGCACCTATTGCATGAAGGCAATAATGGAATAGCAGTAAGATTAGGAGCTTATTGATGGGTTTTGCTCCCCCCACATGAAAAGGCGCAGTACAGTAACAAATTGAATGCAAGGCAGCAGCAAGATGGACATGAAGCTATTGGTGTGTATATTTTCTCTTCCCACAGGACTCTGGGGCTTGGTCAACAATGCAGGTATAGCTTCTCATATAGCTCCCACTGAGTGGCTGACCAAAGATGACTTTGCAAAGGTGATAGATGTCAACCTGCTTGGCTTGATTGATGTGACATTGCACATGCTGCCACTGGTGAGAGCTGCCAGAGGCAGAGTCGTCAATGTGGCCAGTTCAGCAGGAAGAGTGGCATGCGTTGGAGGAGGTTACTGTCCCTCCAAGTATGGTGTGGAAGCCTTCTCTGACAGCCTGAGGTACAATACTAACCCTGAATTGTTCTCTCTTTCTAAGTTGTGTAGTGTGGTGTTTTCCTCCATCTCACCTGCACTGAAGGAAGGAGATGCACAAATATCCATGCCTTAAGCTACAGTGATTCATTGCAGATATTTATATGTCTTAGTTCCAGGTTATCTGACAGAATACATCACCACCATACGAGCCTCCCCAGCCTCTGTGATTCATAGGAGGGGCCCATTTTTCAATCCTCTACCTTCAGAGGCTTGATTAGTGGGGATCCTTGATAAGGCCTTCTCTGTGGCTACCCCAAGGCTCTGGAAGTGAATTCTATAGTCAGCTCTCGGTATCTGCAGACTTGTCATCCATTAAGGACAGCCCCTGTTGTCCCGTGGTGGCATGTGCAGGAGGCCATGCTGCCATTAAGTTCTGTTGTCCCCAGTGGCAGCATGGCCATGTGAACACATCGCCATGGGACAACAGGGGCTGTCCCTAATGAATGGCAAGTCTTTGGGGACAATGTGGGATTGAGCATTGCAGATTTTGGTATCTGCGGGGAGTATCTGGAATGGATCCCCTACAAATACCGAGGGCCAACTGCATGTTTGAAATTGTTTTTAATAGTCTTAATACAGTAGTTCAATCCCATTTTAATGTGGCTTTTGTGGTATTCTACCCATATTGCACTTGCTTCATTCTACCCATATTGCACATTGTCTAGAAAGGGACATCTCAATGTGAGAAACTTGGTCCTCTTTTGTTTTCAAATGCTCTTTATTGAGAAACCTTTTTCTTACGCTACAAATTCTAAGGGCCCATACATATTTCATAACAGAGCATTCTTGGAACTGGAGCTCTTTCTAAAAGCACTAAATAAATCCATCTAAAATATTCACATTATAACTTTGGCTGTAAAAGAAGTGATGTTTCTTTCCCCCTTTTTTTCAATGCAGGCGAGAGCTCATTCCTTTTGGAGTCCAAATTAGTATTATTGAGCCTGGCGCTTTTGCTAGTCCCATTGTCAAAAAAGCAGAAGAAAGTTTAAGGAGCACATGGAATCGGGTACCTTCTGACATCAAAGAGACCTATGGGCAGAAGTACTTTGAAAACTGTAAGTTAGCATTCTGGAAAGTCTCATGAAAAATGTAGATATATGCTTGGGGAAACTGAATGGGAAGGAACTTTAAAATTACATAAAATGAGGTGTGCTGTCATGAAAGACGACAACTCTGCAGCTGGCAAGCCAGAAAAGAGGTTTATTGGCTGTCTTTAAAAATACTCCTTGCTAGACTAGGAAAGAAATTAGTTCTGATCCCATTTGGATGTAAAGTTACCAAATGCATTGATTCTGAGACTGTGGGGTTTGACCCTCCCAGAATGCCTCCATCACACCTCTGTTGCCTCCACCACCGGTCTAAAAATCTCATTTTCAGAGCAGAACTTTCCAAAATTTATAAAATCCTCCATAGACATGAGATTTAAAATACTGATGTTAAAGAAAGCAGAACAGACAGATTTGCTCATTTGTTTCAGACAAACTCTTATTCCCAACTAGAGTAAGCCCACTCAATCAGTGCAATATAAGTTATGACTTCCCAGATTCCCATTGATTTGAGTTTAATCATGTTGAGATTTTTTCATTTTAGGTCAAAGAGCCCTTAGCTTCTAAAATTTCAGTTCCAGTCCCAGTGTTTAGCAAAGTTGGTAGTGCTGAGTTTGAGCTACTACTTTGTGTTCCTGACAAGGCTATCACTTTCAGGAGCTATTTAGCAGGTCCAGTATTGTCCCCTTCAGGAACACAGATATCAATTGAGTTTGATCAAACAACATAGTAGGATTTCTGATCAGTTTGTTTTGATGAACATTGCACGAAATGTTCAATTGAGATGAAAAACATGAGACATTTTTCAAGTGTGAGAGAAAATAAATTTGAAAGATTCCTGCATTCTCAGCTACCTTGCATCTAAATTATATGACAGCATACATTAACCGTAAATGTGTTGCGGACAGTTCACTGTCAACCACTGACATCTTGCTCCTTGGGCCTTTTAGGGTAAAACCTAATCTTCTTTGCCTTTTTAAATAACAGCTTTTATGGCACAGCCTTCCTTAATACACCTCTGTCCAGATACTTTGGCCTAAATCTTCAACGGACCCTATTCTGCATGGCCAGTGATCAGGGATTATGGGAGCTGGCAGACCAAGGCATCAAGACTTGCCTTTCTGTAGCTCAACAGATGTTTATCAAAGAACAGAACTAACTTTTCCTTGTCTTTTTTCCCTTCTAACATACAGACTGTAAAAGTTATGAAGATTTTACTAAAGGAGCCAACAAGGATCTCTGCCTGGTCACTGACTGCATGGAACATGCCCTGACATCCCGCTACCCTCGCACTCGCTATGCTGCAGGCTGGGATGCAAAGTTCTTTTATATTCCTCTGTCTTACATGCCAACCTTAGTAGCTGACTATGTCCTGGCCGGCTTTGCCCCAAAGCCAGCACAGGCAGTGTAGAAAGGGCATCATAAACATCCAAACCAACCAACATGATATGTGAATGAGGTCCAACTCCAACTGCATTCTTCAATGTCCTTACAAGATGGAGCTCAGTTATTGAACATCTATTAGGAAAACAGAGGGGCAAAACATATGGTGGTAAGGGGCGGTTTAACACCACCCCTTTGAACACCGGATCAGAGCCATGACAACCAAACACTGCAGACCCTATCCAGCATTTTTCCAGCCCCAAAAGTAGCCGCAAAATGCCGCTCCTTTGGGGGGCAGAAAAAAGCCATCCTTGCTGCTGCCATCGTGTCTCTTCCATGTTTCTTTGGTGCAGCATGTGTAAACACTGTGCCACAGAAACATCGTTATGTCACCTACCATCTGGTCAGGAGGGCGGTGTAATGCCACTTTGGGGCAGAGGTGGGGTGGGTGGGTGGTGGTCACCACACCCCCATTCCACCCCGACGCCAGGCCTTTGTCTGTCTATACAGCCCCAAAATTATTTTTCATTGATTCAGTACTGTTGTTGTCAACGGCCCTTGAGTCAACCTTGACTCATGGTGGCCCTGCTGATGAGACATATCAAAGGCCCCCTGCCTTACACTGTTTTGCTTAAGCCTTGCAGATTCATATCCTTATAAGAAAAAACAATAATGTTATCAAAGTTTGAGGGTAGCAAAAAGAAAGGAAGCCCTCATACCAGATGCCTACACACTATTATTGAGATCAAGGGTATGAATCTGCAAGGCTTGAGCAGAGCAGTGTAAGGGCCAAAATATGACAGTCTCAGTTTCATTATCTTGGCTTACAGGCTTGATCTGTTCAAGGACCCATCTGTTTGTCTTTTTTGGCCATCCACAGTATCCTCAGCATTCTTCTCAAACAGCACATCTCAAACAAGACTTTCTTTTTGTCTGCTTTTTTCACTGTCCAGTTCTCACATCATACATAGTGATGGAGAATACCATGACTTGGAATATTTCAACTTTAGTGCTCAGTTGTCTGAATCCAAGCATCGATCTATCTGCCTTGGTTGATGACCCTCATCCTTTGGCCCAATGCCAAAACCTTTGGGATGACAGGAAAGGATTACCCCAAGCAAAAAGTTCGGCTTGATCCGCCTGACACCACAGGGTGTGGGAAAGACATCCGCTCCCACCTGGGCAAGACTACTTCCACTCCAAATCTCCTGAGTCCCATAAGGAGACCCCCATACACACATGTTACCAAGGCCTGAGAGACACCAGTACCAGACAACCCAGATCCAGGACCCATACCAACTGCCCCTCAAAAGTTGTGATGAGACAAATAAAATTATACAAATAGGAAATGCACCTACAAGCTACACTATTACAAAAGTTCTGAGAGGTAAATAAGAGGATGGGACACTGTTCAAGAGCAACTGCTGAAAGAAGGGGAGAACAGGAATATAAATACCTCTGACCTCAACCAGAGCGAAGCTTGCCACCTCAATCTGGCTGGATTGACCTGCCAACGATTTCAAATAGTGGTTTAAACTCATTGAGTGTTGTTTCTTGCATCTTCCAAGCCACACAGGCCCCTGGGAAGGAGTCAGCAATCCACTGGTGCTCTTCTTTCTGTCACAAAAAGCAAAGCAGCCATGCAGTAAACCCTACAGCTTACTTATGACCTAGAGAGAAGCCTATCACTGAAGCCTCCCTTGCCACACTGCTCCCTCCCTCACCCCTACCTGCTTCAAACCCTGGAAGCTGGTGCTGGAGTGAGTGAAAAATAGGAAGGAAAGAAGAGTTCCCAATTAAGAGCACAAGCAAGCCACAGCCTCATGCCTTGCAGCAGCTTCACTCACAAGCCCACAAATGCATTTGCCCAGTCTCAAGGTGTTCTCTGAACTCTCAAGGAATTGCTATGCTTCTCAGTATCGCGCCCCCCCCTGCTTTCCATTCCTCATGAAGGCAATTGTATCTGTGTTTCACTTAGCATGCCTCCCCCCTCCCCAAAAAACCCCCAACAACAACAGGATGTACAGTACTTGAAGCTCCCAGACAATCTTCTCCTCGCCTCATATCTGCTCATTAGGCACTAAAGGAATATAGGTTACAGTCTAACAATTAACTTAAACTACAAGTCCCATTAGTGGTCTGCAGATTGATGTAATTTTGGTAAACTTTTTTCCACTGCCTGATTGCTTTTAAGGTGTTGCAGTTCCAGGCTTTGAACTAAATCCCTTTATATGTGATGATGTGTGTGGTATTTGTCCTTTACATCAGGCAACAAAACATCTTAAGGCAGCCTGCATTGTGGGGCTTCAGTGGTGCCACTAGGGTTGGTGTCACACACACCCATTGACCTCCTCCCATACCACACCATACAGACTCCTTAATAATTTTTCTTGTACTAATGTTACTTATAACTTGTAATTCCCTTATATCACTTAATGTAATGGCAATGAATGAAACAACTTGCAAAACTAAAATGTTACCTTTAAATTACAATATCATATGCATAGCCTAAATGTATTTACATAGTTTCATGTGACTAAAATGAAATTTTGGGAAGATGTGATGATTTTAAACTTTAAAAGAGTAAAATAAAAAATTTTAAAAATCTGAGGCATCTCCTCACTCTGGTCATTGAGCCTCACCACACTCATGCCTTCTCTTTTGCTGAGCTCCAGGGTTTTAAAGGGATGTGGGTGAATGCCATAGTCCATTACTGCTAAAAGGCAGACATTTGGGGAGCAGTGATATCACCCCCTCTTAGGATGTCAACCAGAGTGGCCTGAACCCCCTAGTGACTCCTCTGTGACTCCCCTGTGGGGCTTCATTGGCTTACATTCTATGTGGTAAGCTGCTGTCAAAGGCCAAAGAGCAGGCATCAGTTGCATAATGCAAGTGTGTGTATGTGTGTGTATGTATGAAACTATGTGAGGAATTATTGTTTGGATAGGCTTATTGACTTGCTGAATTCTACCAGTAGCAATGCAGTCATCAGTATAGCCCCTTGCCTTGTGGGAGCATGCAACCCACCTCCATAGAAAGGTAACACTATAAGCCAAAATGGAGAAATGATTAAACTGAGGCTCTCATAAGAGAAAGACCCCATTAGAGGCGGATGGTCAAGGAAGCCACAGCCCTGAGTTTGCAAGACCTAAGTAGAGCTGTTGATGACTCTTGGAGATCTCTTATTCACAGGATTTCCATAAGCTAAAGCTGATATGACAGCAAATACAGTGGGCCCTTGGTATCCACTGGGGTTTGGTTCCAGGACCCTCCATGGACACCAAAATCTGTGGATGCTCAAGTCCCGTTAAATACAATGGCATAGTCAAATGGTGTCCTAATGGCCAAATCAAGGTTTGCTTATTGGAAGTTTTATATTTTAAAAATATTTTCATGCTTGAATCCATGGATAACAAATCTGTGGATATGGAGGGCGAACTATAACAACAAATCTTGGGGTTTGCAGTGTTTGTGTCTCTGTAGCAAAGGATTTTCACAAAAAGACAATTTTTGGTTATTCGGTAACAGCGGGTAGATACAGTTGACCTGCTAGATAAATTTGTGAATTAGAATGAGACTGGCCTTGGGGAGACCCAGATCATAAGACCCAAAAGTTTGCAGGGGGAAGGCTCGAGTGTCCTCCTTCCATCTTTCCACCTGCCTCTTTTCTCAGGAAAGTGTCTGCTTTGCCTGTTGGGTTAAGCCCACTGTGATTGGGAGAGGAGCTACCAGCAATCAGTTGTGCAGCCAATTTCTTCAATCACACTGTTGACTTGTACACATAGAAGCCAGGCTGATTGGCTGGCCTTGCTGGTCAGTCCACACCCACAGCTTCACTTTCCCCCACTCACTTCTATTCATGTTTGTGGCGCGCTTCCAAGTGAACTTGGCTACAAGGTTCAGAAGCTGCCCTTCTACACACAAACTGCAGCAAGAGGAACAGAAGGGGCCAGAAAAGGAGAGGAGGCTCTGCTTTCTGAACCATCACCAGGAGGAGAGAGGCTTTTATTTAACCTACTACAGGTTAGTCACTGACATCCAGCCACATTTCTCTGTAAGTGTGTGTTTTATTTAATGCCTGCAAGCCTGTGTATGGTTATATTTTTTAAGAACAGGGCTCTTGTAGGAGGGTGGGACCTTGTTTCTTTAGCAATTCCAGTAAGGAGCAAGAACTCTGCAGCAACATTTCTCCCATCCTTTCACATTCCTACCAGGGGAAAAGTTTCACCTGCTGGATTTCTGGTTCTTCAGGGTGTGTGAGTGCCTTCAAGTCGACTTACGACGTCCCCATGAACTTCGTAGGGTTTTCCTAAGCAAAGAATACTCAGAGGTGGTTTACATATGCCATTTCAGAAAAAAAAGTTGTTGATGAGAAAGGAAGGAAGAACATTAGTTTAAAAAAATCTTTGGCATGCTAAGGCTGAGTCCTTGTTGGCTCTAGAAATGTAGTTGCATAAACAAGAGCAGTGAATAGATCCCAGCCAAGTTCACTTGGAGGAGAGCCACAACTGAAGATAGTGGGAGAAACAGAAGCCATGGATATGGACTGACAAGGGAGGGCATCCAACCAGCCTTACTCTTGTATGCAGAAGTTAACAACTTGATTCCCAAAATGAACACGTAAAACTTTTTCCAGACAATCCTGCCAGATGTATAGGGCAACAATTTGGGTTGGGTGGATGGAACAAAATCCTTTATTTGTATATCATTTTCCTCTCAGTTCAGTGACACTGGACAAAACATAATATCTAATTCTATTTTTCCTAATCCAGTCACAGACCATTAATGAAGACAGTCATAACAAAAAACACAATACAAAAGATATCTCTACTATAAAATATGATATAAAAGGTAAAATATATATAAAACAGACAGGGCTGGTATAAGGTCAGCAATTGAAAAAAAACATTAAAACATAATAGACATAGGATTATTTAAAAAGGTAGACAAACCCATTGTTGCATATGTGCTTGAATCATACTTTTACAAATCTTATCAGCAAAGAAAAAGAAAGCTTCAACCACTTCTGTTACACATGTAATGCTATCTGCTAACAGATAAATCAAATGCTATTCAGAGAGTCTTCCAAGGAATTTATGTTAGAGGGGTGTAATTAATCTTAACATCTCACTTCTATGAAATTTACCAAAAAACATATGGGATAGAGAATCTACTAATCCACCTCCACGGGGCAAACACAGTTTTTGTAAGGCATTCCCTGAAAGTGACCATCCAGCAGCACAGAAGGCCATGATTTAGTAAAGATTATATGCTAGAGATCGCCAGATTTTTAAGTCAGCTTTACACCATTGATGTTAAATAACAGCCTTGGATAAATTGGGAAGCAGATAGTAGGAGCAGCTGGTAGAGAATATTGCATACCTATAACTTTAACTCAATAAGCAAGAATCAATTTTGCCTTAGCTATGTCTTGGGTAGGAAACCTATCCTCTGTAATTTGTCCTTAATAACTTTAGACCACTGGCTAATATAGTTGAAAAATTCAAAGGCTTAGGGCATTACCACAAGAGAGTGCTTTTGCACTGTAACATTATTATTTTTTAAAATTTTAATATTTTATTTCAAAAACAACAAATACACATACACAAAAGAAAAAAAACAATTATCTAAAACATACAAAAGATGCACAAACATAATTTAACCATTACATCTCATCCTTCTACTTCTTCCTTCTCTCTTTATAACTCCCCCTTCTCCTCCTTTCCCCTTCTTCCCCCACCTCTTCACCTTCCCTGATAGCCTCTTCCTTTACTTCCATTCCCATAAACTCTTTCTACAACTTCAGTTCCTTCTTTTATCGTATCTCCTTCTACTCTTCCTCAATTAGAATTATCTACTTACTCTTACCTTCTACTACATACTTTATCTCATTCTTACTAGATATGAACATACCTAATAAAACTAATATCATAAAAAAACAAGCAAACAAAAAACAATGGACTAACATCAGTTATTGAATTTCCTCGCTTCTGAATTTCTATCCCAAACAGATATTTTCCATCTCCCTATTTTTACCCATTCCCTTTCTTTCATGTTACACTTCTTTTCTATAGGTTTGTTAACACATTAACAAATTCCGTTAGTTATCCACTTAAATCTGCTAATTTGTTCTTTAGCAACTTAATTATTGCTATAACCTTTTTCTTTCTCATCTATTTTATTTATATTATTATTATTTCTTCAATCCTAAAATTGCTATTTCTCCCCATTGCTCTCTTTAAAATTCAGTTACCGGACTCCAAATTTTATAAAAATTTTCCAGTTTATCATCTCTTAATAACTGTGTCAACTTATCCGCTTCCATTATATCATATATTTTCCAGATCCAATTTTCTTTGGTGGGTACCACTTCTTTCTTCCAGTTTTGTGCATATACTATTCTGGCTATCATAATCAGGTAAAAAAGTATTCTACCATGTTTTCTTTCTAAATCATCATCTAAGATTCCTAGCAAATAAACCTCTGGTTTCATTTCTATTTTAGTTTTTAACATTTTATTAATTATTTTATTAATTGTATTCTAGTAATTTTTTGCTGCTCTACACTTCCACCAACAGTGCAAGAACGTTCCTGGTGCTTTCCTACATTTCCAACAGTTATTTGTGGTATTTTTATATATTTTTGATAACTAATCTGGCATCAAATACCACCTATAAAAAATGTTATACCAATTTTCTTTTAAACTCTGAGATACCGTATATTTCAACCCCTTTTTCCAGATTTTCTCCCATTGATCTAGACTTATAGGATGCCCTATATCGTTCGCCCACTTTTCCATAACCTCTTTCACTACTTCATCCTCCATATGGAATTCCAACAATTTTTTATATATTGTACCAATCATTTTTTTCCAAATAAAATCTCTTCTAGATCTGTTTTACTATCAGCAATTCCTTGACTTTTTATATCAGTCTTAGCTTTTTCATAAAGTTGTCTATACTGGAACCATCCAAGATTAAATCCTCTTATTTCTAAACTTTTTTGCTCCTTAATTTTAAATTCTCCTGCTTGTTTCTCCAACAAATCCTTATAAGTACACCATTTCTCATCTTTGTCCATTTCCGTTCTGTAAAATGCTTCTTGTGGCGAAAGCCACATGGGGATTTTATCTATTATTCTACTTTTATATTTTTTCCAAATTTTTAAGAGTGATTTTCTTATACAATGATTATTGAAAATTTGATTAGTTTTTTTCTTTGTCATATACTAAATAAGCATGTAAGCCGAATTTGATCCCTTCTCCCTCCAATTCTAATAATCTTCTTTCTTCTAGTTTTAACCATTCTGTTATCCACTCTAGTCCACATGATTCAAAATACAGGGAAAGATCAGGTAAGGCTAATCCTCCTCTGTCTTTTGAGTCTTGTAAAACCTTGAGTCTTACTCTAGGTTTCTTTCCCTGCCAGATAAATTTCAAAATATCCCTGTGGCAGGTCAAAAAAGGTTTATTATTAATAATAATTGGGAGCATTTGAAATAAAAATAACATTTTAGTTAAAATAGCCATTTTGATTACTGAGATTCTTCCTAAAAGGGAAAGTTGTAGCTTATTCCATCTAATTAAGTCCTTTTAAATTTCTTTCCAAGTCTTAGTGTAATTATTTTCGGATAGATCTATTGTCTTTTTTGTAATATAGATGCCTAAATATCTCACCTTTTTCTTTATCTCTATCCCTGCCAGCTCTTGGATTTCTTCTTGTTGTTGTCACTTCATATTTTTTGTAATTAGAGCTGATTTGGATTTATTAATCTTACATCCTCCGAATTCCTTCATTATACTCATTAATAGTTGTATGCTTTCCTTCGGGTTCTCCAAATTTACTGTCAAGTCATCAGCATATGCTTTGGTTTTATAATTATATTTTTTAATTTTTATACCTTTTAATCTACATTCATTATTAATTTTCCTTATGAGTATCTCCATTATTATTAAGAATATTAAAGGTGAGAGGTGGCAGCCTTGTCTAGTTCCTCTGGCTATTGGAATAGCTTGTGTTTTGTCTCCATTTATTAAAATATGGGCTCTTTGATTTTATAGATTTCTCTGATCCATGTATAAAATGTTTCCCCTAAGTCTAATTTCTTTATTGTTTCTTCTAACGCTGTCCAATTAACTGAGTCAAATGCCTTTTCTAAGTCAAAAAATATTAGACCCAATTTTTATCACTGTGCCTTTCATAATATTCTAGAACTTATATATCTAAGATTATCCTTCATGTGTCAACCCGGTAAAAATCCCCTTTGATCATCTCCAATTAATAAATTTAAACAATTTAAATCTAAACAATTTAAACATTTTTTAACCTTTTAGCCAAGATAGCTGTAAAGATTTTGTAATCGACGTTGAGAAGCGATATTGGTTGATAATTTGTTGGATTTTCTAAGTCCTTACTTTCTTTAGGAATTAGTGTTATGTTGGCTTCTCTCCAGGTATCTGGGTTTCCTTCCTCCTTCATTTTCTCTATTGTGTTTTAAAATAGTGCACTTATCTCATCTTTAAATATTTTATTTAAAAAATTGCTGGAAATCCATTTGGTCCAGGAGTTTTACCATCTTTACTTCTTAATATTGCTTCATTTATTTCTTCTTTGGTAATAGGTAAATTCAACTGCTCCTTCTGTTTTTCATTCAATGTAGGTAATTCATTATTTCCTAAATACTTCTTAAGTTTTGATATATCAATTGAGTGTTCTTTATATAAATTACTATAATAATTAACGAAAACTTCTTGAATTTTTTCCGATTGAGTGCATGTTCCTTTCTCATCTTTAATTTTGATTATTTGGTTTTTTTTCTTTTTCCCTTTTCAATTTTAATGGCAACAACTTCCCAGTTTTATTTAAGTGTTCAAAATTCTGTTGTTTTAGTTTTTTCAATTTGTGTTCCAGTTCTGAAACTAATTCCAAAGATATTTGTTTCCTAACAATTTTAATATCCTTCAAGACTGCTTTGTCTTTGGGATTCAGCTTCAGGGCCTCTTCTTTTGCTTTAACTAAGTTGTTTAACATCTTTAATTTCTGTGTTTTTTCCTTTGGAAAACAGCATTTTGTTGGATTAAAAAAACCCTTACTACTGCTTTAAAAGTGTCCCAAATTATTCTCATTTTAGAATCTTTGCATGTGTTTGCTTTTAAAATGTTTATGATTATATTTTTTGTCTTTTTTACTGTTTCTGGGTCCTTTAGCAGTTCTTCATTTAATCTCCAGTATTTTTCTTTATAGAATCTTTAAGCGCCAAAATTTGGGGATTATGATCAGACATCAATCTCGGTAGAATTTCCATATCTTTTATTTCATTCAATAATGGTTTACTAACTAATATTAAATCTATCCTAGCCAGAGATTTATGACTATCTGAGTAAAATGTATACCCTTCTGCTGTACCATATAAGTATCTCCACACGTCCATCAACATATGATCTTTCATTAAGTTAAAAAAAGTGTTGAGTAATTTACCTTGCCTTTCCTTGATATTTATTTATTTATTTATTTATTGGTAGATTTTCTATCTACTTTGGGATTAACTACCCGGTTAAAGTCTCCCTGCACAATAACATTATCATAGTCATAATCTAATAACCTTTTATTCAACTCCTCATAGAATTTTGCTTTATTTTCTAGTGGGCAATATGTACCCACCACTAATATTTTTTCCCCTTTACAAATAATCTCTACTCCTAATAAATGACCTTTGTTATCTTTAAAATTTTCTTTTGAGTTTAGAAGTTTATTAAGATATATGATAATTCCTTTTTTCAAAAATTTTCAAACCCCCTCCCAAAATTTCACCAAATAATTGTATTATTGACTATATTCAATATTCAGCGTTCAGTATGTATTATTGAGTATATTCAAGGTTTCTTAATATCTCCTATAATTCCCTATTATTCACCAGAACTTTCAAAAATCTCTGCTTCTTTAACTTGTTATGATCTACCCAAGATCTTTTTTCTGTTTTCTTATCCCATACTTCCAATACAGTCCTATCTATAATCCCCCCATCTATGATCCAAACAACAAATACAACCACAGTGTATCAGACCCACAAGGAAAGAAAAAGAAATGGGAGAAACAAGCAAATAAATAGCATATTAAGGGTAACAACAAGAAACAATCAAATATATGATAGTGAGGCAGTCAAAATTATCTGATCCCTTAGTTTCTTATTTTGTTTCACCATACAGTAGCACTCTGTTCCACCTTCTTGCTAGTTCTGCTTTACTGACTTAGACTAAACAAATAACTCCTTTGTGTATTTCACAGTCTTGTCCAGCACTGTCAGCGTTTTCAAGGTCAGCTTCTTCATCTATTCCCTACAGGTTCATCTCCATACAAATGCTTCACAGATTGACCAAGAAAACAGTCCATAAAAGAAAAAAAAGGGGGGGGGAATTCCACCAGATAGTCCAATATTAGTTCCACAAAATTTATCCAATATTGGATGTTAAACTATTATTTTTCCAAGAGATTAGGGAAATAGTCCAATCTCTGCTCGTCCATTACATCCATCCCTTCCATTTCTCTCAAGTTCAGTCTGTGTCTTTATCTTGATTCTGTCATGATTAACAAATTATATAGTCAGATTTCAAACTTCAAAATTTAAAAGTTCAAATTTCAAAGTCCAAATTCAGCAATCAGTCCAATCCAGATTCATTCAAATCATTCCTTTAAACCGATCCTAACACTGAGTTGATATTTCCAACAAAGATAAATCCTCATTTTTTTTATATATTAGTCAATTAGAGGTTACAGCGATTTCTTGGAATAGGGTGCCCACCGTCCTGGTTTTTTTTTTTTCCTTCTACTTCTCAGTTCTCAATTTGGCACAAGTAAAGTAGTTTCAGATTTAAGTTAAAAAAAATAAAATAAAGCTACTAGCAAGCTTTTTGAACACCAAAGTTGTCCACTTTGGGAGCTACCTCTCTTGGTTGTATTTCCAAGAATTTCCTTTTCTTCTCTCCTAGTTCTTTCTTCCTATACAAAAAGCAGAGGCAGTGCTCTGCCTAAAAGGCGATTTGCTGCAGACGTGGCTTGCCCTCCGCGGCCAGACTCCCTCCACAAACCCCTGATCTTCTTACCCTTAGGCTGGGGTATGCTTGATCACGGTTGAGGGTCCCTCTGTCTGCCCCTTTTTTAGGGGAACCAATTCCCCGCTCTGAGTATCTCTGGAGTGGAACTAATCCCCGCAGCAAGCAATCGCCGTCCAGAGCAGCCTAGGCGACAATCTTCGCACCTGCCATTCCGCCGGAAGTTCCTCTGCGCTGTAACATTATTAAAACTCTTCTTACTGCATTACTTATTAATAGAATAATAGTCTTTGTTTTGTGTTGAATACTTACTAGTCTTGGTTTTTCACACAACCGGCATTACCATCTGGCCTTCTCCCCTTCTTTTTCTTCTTTGGTACATGTGCCTTTAAAAGGTAATTTTATCCAAGATCTCTCAGTGATGAGATTAGAACTGCAATCATGAGAAATTTTTATCCAGTAGCAGAACCAGGGAGAACAGTTAACGGCATGCCTACTTGCACCACATGGACTTCACAGTCTCACTACTGTAGCACAAATGCCCATTGACACTTACACAATCATATGAATGTAGCAATATCAGCAGTCTTGGATGGCTTTCTCTCATTAATGTGAAGTTGCATGATAATTATATGGCAACTGGTCAACAATGGATGAATACCAATGTTGTGTGAAAAGGAGTGGAACCAGATGTTGTAATTCCACTTCATTTCCATCTCTACAGCCTTGTGCACTAATCTCTATAGAAGTGTTAGTCTGGAAAAGCAGTATGCAAAGGGATCTCACAGCACCTTTGAGAAGTTGGTAGCATGAGCCTTCATTGACTTGAGCTTATTTTCTCAGCATATAACCACGTTCAATTCTCACACACAAAAGGTTTTACCCAGTATCTTAGCACTCAACACTAAGAAGTACGCTCCACTGATAAAGGACCAGCCTCATGCCATTAAGACTGCTGATGGCACACAGTTTGGCACACACAGCAGTTGCTGCAGAAAAGCTGGAAGAATTTGTTCCAGGGATAAAGAGGATCTCAGAATTGTTCCAGGGCTGAAGAGAATCTCAGAATTCAAACTAGATTGTCAAATAGCAATTGTGGCACTGGCTTCAATGATGACATTTTTAAACACCATGCCCACTGATAATTTGAAGAGTTCAGAAATCTTAGTGTTTAAACACTGAAATTTTGTCTGATGTACAGGGCAACATTCGGTCTGGGTGGATGGAACAAAAAACTTTATTTTAT
The DNA here is from genome assembly GCA_034509955.1 of Urosaurus nigricauda. NCBI lineage: Eukaryota > Metazoa > Chordata > Lepidosauria > Squamata > Phrynosomatidae > Urosaurus > Urosaurus nigricauda. The sequence goes on from JAOEGL010000002.1 coordinate 165,055,566, forward strand.
ATCATAAAGTAATTAAAGCTAATGTAGAGACCACAGGATCACGAAACCTTAAAGCTGAAACATGTTTAACTTCTATACTGAAAGTTGTCCAGTTTTTTAGGGTATGCTGTGCAGTTCTCAGAATCAAATGCATAGCTTCTGCAAAACTGTGTTGGTTTCTGGGGAGCTGCACTGCTTTTGTAGAAATGCTGCACAGTTTTCTGTTACTGCAAGGGAGAATTTCCAAGTGTCCTGAAGCAGCAGAATGAAAAACTGATTAATCGGCCTTGACATCTGACAAGAATTCAGTTTTTCCATACAAGTCCAAGGGAGTAGAACCAAGTAGTAGAACAGCTGGGAAGCAGTTGAAGAGCTAGGATTGGGGGAGCAATTGACTTTTCCTTCTCTTGCCATCTTTTATACTTCCCTCCCACCCTCAGTTCAGTTGGCAATACATTTTTGACCTTTTTGATTTTGAACTACAACTCTGGAGACAGAAAAAAATAATTTACCAAAATCAATGCCCTCTTCTACTTTTATTGGTGGTGAGTAATCTATGGTTTTCAAGTAGCCTTGGTGGCTGAGAGGGGAATCCAGCTCCTTGGGTGCAAGAGATATCTATGTCATCCCTCATAGATTTCTCTTTTCTTTCCTTACAAAGTCCTGCCTGAAACCATGTGGTTCTACCTGGCTGTCCTGTTGGGGCTTTACTTCCTCCGCCGATGGTACCGGGAGAGACAGACTGTAGAGAACCTCAGAGAGAAATATGTCTTCATCACAGGCTGTGACTCTGGCTTTGGGAACAAGCTTGCCAGGCAGCTGGATGCCCTGGGCCTTCGGGTGTTGGCAGCCTGTTTCACCCAGGAAGGGGCAGAAGAGTTGGAGAGGCTGTCATCCGATCGGCTGAAAACTACCATTTTGGACGTCAGCAACTCAGAGAGTGTTGTGGCAGCTACTGAGTGGGTGAAAGGAATTGTGAGAAGCAAAGGTGATAGGTTCTCTCTACTTCTCTTGTGCTCTCTCTCTCTCTCTCTTTGTTGCATGCCATTACGGTGAGTGACATAACTGGTTGACCTCAAACATTCCCAACAGCAGGTAGTGTTACTAGCGGGCCAGAAGAAAAGTGCTTTTTCAAACAGCAGCCCAGTCTAAAAATGAGGCCCGAAGGAAAACAAGACCACCCTCTAAAGCCTGCTAGTTGACCATGTTTAAGATAGATTTAGAAAATTATTCAGGCTAAAAGATCTACACACACACACACACACACACACACCCATCCTCCTTGGATGTCACTGAGTCCAAAAATCCCTGCAGCTGTTTGTCAATTCATATTAAGAGGTTAGAATTCTGACCCTTTTTAATATCCTACAAAACATGCAGTTTGACTCAGAGGGAGGATGGAAAGTTTGTAATCTTGAAAGCAAAGACTGAGGCTAGAGTATCTAGATTGTGACCCATGTTTGCATAATCGAGATAACATAGAAAAAAATAAGCCCCAATACACAAAAATGGACAACAAACAAAAGTCTTGATAATATCCATATAATCATAGAAAAAGAGACTCATAGGAGATTATCACACGGAGACTTACTGCACTTAAATCATTGGTAAAAAGCTCCAGAAGATGGGATAGCCAATCGCGCTTCTGAAGCGTCATTGAGGCGTCCCACTCATCTCCTAACAACAAAGCGTTTGTATCAAAATATTGATACGGTCTTTATAGAAATTTATATATCAACATTCATAAACATTAAGTTCATTAGGGGCACTTCTGCTGAAGCATATTAAGGTTATGTAGGAGCTAAGATTATTTATTAAAGACTGTATTAGAACAAGAAACATAGACCCTAAACAGATGGGCACTATAGGGTGCCCTTGTCACATGCTAGGGTTGCCTCAGGACGGAGCTTACACACACCCCGCAACCCTAACACATGATGAGGGCATCAAGATGGCGGAGTCCTGTCTACGTCGGTGCCACCATCATTATGTAAGCGCAGTGCAGCATCAACACAGTGCTGCACAGCACTTACGTAATGAGGAAGCCAGTGGCGCACTTATTACGCCTTCGTCGCATGCCACCACAGCTTTAACAGAATCTGCATTTTGTGGGTTCTTTTTCCACTGGTGGGAAACTGCGCGGTTTGGCCGCTGCAGCTTCCTGCCGGCGGAAAAACAGGCACTGGGAGGGTGCCCTTTTGGGGCAGTATGTACTGCCCATAGATAAGGAGAAAAAAGATAGAATAAATGAAGTCAAATACAGGCTGAAAAAAGAGATAGAGACAGCTTGTTTACTTATCTTTCTTATAGATTGGGAAAAGGTATAGAAAAGAATCTTGTTGCTTGTACATATTGTTTTATTATATAAATCTTTGTTCTCCCACAATATAGAAAAGCCAAATGCAAACCAAATATTAAGAGATATTTTCTTTGTTACTATATGCACTCTTCACAAATCTAGTAACAAAAGGAAGATGCGACAAGGGTCAAGAATGAGTCAAGGAGATATATCTGAACTGATTTATGTAAACAATTCTATTTGTATGTTTTATGTTATAACATAATAAATATTATTTTTTAAAAAACAAAGCGTTTGTGGAGCTGCCATTTCTCGAATAACAGAAGTTCTCATTATTCAAGAAATGGCCACTCCATGGTGGGAGAGGAGGGGACACCTTAATGATGCTTCAGAAGCGTGACCGGCTATCGCATCTACATGCTTCTGGAGCGGTTTTGCCAACTATTTAAGCACGGTAAGTGCTCCGTGTAATAATCCTCATAGAATCATAGAATTGGAAGAGACCACAAGGGCCATCTAGTCCAACACACTGCCATGCAGGAAATCACAATCAAAGCATCATTGACAGATGGCCATCTAGGCTCTGATTAAAACATTTTTCACAATGTGGCTAAATGATTCTTTTCTACCACTCACCCTCAAACATGTCTACCTCAGCTCCCTCTCACCCCCTCCTCCCACAGTGGTCTCTCAAAGCCATCACAATTTATAAGTCAACTCTGATGAAGAGACTACTTCCTGTAAGAAGCAAAACATTATTCATATTCCATACACACAGCTACATACAAAGACAGACAAAGAGTACTTTTGGTGGAATATCACTGCCCACTGCAGCACAATATACTGTTGTGTTGTTGTTGTTGTTGTTGTTGTTGGGGCTCAAGTGTCTTGTACTAGTGTTTTTAAAAAGCTACTGTAAACATTCACAAAATAGAAAAGTTAAAGAGTCACTAAACTATCACAAAAGTTAAAACTAGTAAAAACATGAACCATAAAAAACACACAACAGCACAACAAAATAACAAATCAGAAATCCAGCAAGTTGTACAAGTCCAGTCCCACCTAAAGAATCCATCCTCAAAGGGCTATGGAAATAAAGAAATCTTCAACTCTTTGTGAAAAAAGATTAGGAAAGTTGTCAGTTTCACTTCTCTGGGAACGGAGTGCCAGAGGCTGCGGGCAACCACTAAGAAAGCCCTGTTTTTCCATCTCAGAACATGGGGTGGTTTGTACAGGAAAAAAGGGTCCTTTGGATAACTGGGACTTCAGCCATATAGGGCTTTATAGATCAAAAACTAGCAGTTTCACTTGTGCCCAGAAATGGATCAGCATCCAATGGAGATGTTGTAAGAAGAGAGTTGTGTGCTACCTGTAGCCAGCCCCAGTTAGCAATTTGGCTGCAGGTTTTTGGACCAGATGAAGTTTCCAAACACTTTTCAAAGGCAGAGAGCGACCAAAATGGTGAAAGGTCTGGAAACCATGCACTTAGGGAGCTGGGTTTGCTTAGCCTGGAGAAGAGAAGGCTAAGAGGTGATATGATAGCCCTGTTTAGATATGTGAAGAGGTGTCATGTTAGAACAAGCTTGTTTTCTGCTGCTCCAGAGACTAGAACAATGGATGCAAACTGCAGGAGAAGAGATTTCAGCTCAACATTAGGAGGAACTTCCTAACAGTAAAGGATGTTCGACGGTGGAACACATTCCCTCGGAGTGTAGTGGAGTCTCCATCCTTGGAGGTCTTTAAGCAGAGGCTGGATGGCCATCTGTTGGGATTGCTTTGATTGTTTGTTCCTTCATGGCAGGGAGTTGGACTGGATGATCCTTGAGGTCTGTTTCAACTCTATGATTCTATGATTCTATAGTAATCCAACCGGGATGTAACTAAGGCATGTGTCACCATGGGCAGATTTCATATCTCAAGGAATGGACACAGATGACAGACAAGTCTTAACTATGCACTCCAGGCCACCACTGCACTCCAAGCTACCACAGAAACTGGGCTCCCAGCTTAGGGTCAACTCCAGGAGCACGCCCAAACTTACATCCTGCATCTTGAGAGAGAGTCTAACCCCATTCAGCACAATCTGAATCCCTGTTCCCTGATCTGCCTTCCAACTGGCCAAGAGAACCTCTGTCTCATCGGAGTTTATCAGACGACGGAAATTGGAAGTATAATCCAATGGCAATCCAAACGCAATCATGGGGTTTCACGTTATTGCGTATGGGGGTATCTCACACAATTTCGGGCAAAAGGGAAGTCATTCCGAACACAATCATGGGTTTTACATTATTGCACATTAGAGTATCTCATGCAATTTTGGGCAATGGGAAGTCATTTTCAGGCAATGGGAAGTCATTCTAAACGCATTCCGAACACAATTAGAATTCACGTAAATTCGCTAAACTAGTGAATTTACGTGAATTCGAATTGGCTCCATTCAAAATAGAGAGAAATTCCTCCCGTCTGATAAACTGCATCCAGATTAAATTTCAATTTGTTTGCCCTCACCCAGTCCATTATTGATGACAAGCACTGCCACCACTGGATTGTGCTGGAAAGGAATAGTAGAATTAGGTGTCATCTACATGCTGATGGCACTGAACCCCAAAACTTTGGACAGCCTCTCCCAGTGGTTTCATGTATTTATTAATTAGCATGGGGGACAGAAATGAGTTGTGATGGACCCCACAGGCCAATTTACAAAGGTCCCTCAGCACAACTTTCTGTGTTTTTCCCTCCAGGAAGGAATTTAACTTCCATGTTCCCATCCCAGCAAGAAGCCCCAGAGGGATAGCATGGTGAATGGTTTCCAAAGTCACATACTGCTTTATCACACTAGGGGGCAAACAGGATTTAAATGAGAGTTAAACGAGAGTAAAAAGGAAATGTCCTGTGATAATCATAGGGCATTTCCTGTTTAACTCTTGTTTAACTCTCGTTTAAATCCTGTTTGCCCCCTAGTGTGATAAAGCAGTAAGAGGTCCTGCAGAATCAACAGGGAAACATTCTCCATGTCTAGTTCCTGGCATAGGTCATCCACCAAGTTGACAAGATGATTTTTGTAATGCCCTTACGTTTTCTCTCAAACTATAGTTGTTGTTCCTATATTCCTATAATATATAGCTCCATTAATAAAAATCAGAAGGGCATTTGGGGCTACAGAGTTGATATTGTTGTTGTTTTAAAGTAAGCTTCAAGTTGTTAAAATATGTGCAGACAAGTCATTGAAGAGACAGCTCTGAATAACATTTTCTCCTCCCACAGGGCTCTGGGGCTTGGTCAACAATGCAGGTGTAGGTTCTCCTATAGCACCCACTGAGTGGCTGACCAAGGACGACTTTGCAGATGTGATAAATGTCAATGTGCTTGGGCTGGTTGACGTGACGTTGCACATGCTGCCCCTGGTGAGAGCAGCCAGAGGGAGAATCGTCAACGTGGCCAGCATAGCAGGAAGACTTGCATTCTTCGGGGGAGGTTATTGTCCCTCCAAGTTTGCTGTGGAAGCCTTCTCTGACAGTCTGAGGTACAATATCAGCTCTGAAGTGTTCTATTGTGCTAAGTGGTGTAGGGTTTCCCTCCATCCATCTTGTACGAAGGAGATGCACAGATGGAGGTGCCTTGAGCTGCAGTGATTCATTGCAGAGATTTATATACATACCATAGGTCCAGGTTATCTGACAGAATGTATCACTACCATAAGAGCCTCCCTGGTCCCTGCAAGTGATAAGAATGGACTCTCTTTCAATCCCTCTGCCTTCAGAGGCTTGATTAGTGGGGATGCTTGGTAGGGCCTTCTCTGTGGCTGCTTCAGGCTTTGGAACTGAATTGTAAGTTTGACATTGTTTTTAGTATTCTTAATAGTTTAAACCCATTTTTGGGCCTTTTGTGGTATTTTAGGCGTATTGCGCCTGCATTAATTTGTCAGTTTCCTTGAGTCTTGTTTGGGGGGAAAGGAGGGGGATATGTAAAACCAATATCAGCACTTGCTTTTCCCCTGCAGGTTGAAGCCTGAAAGCTCAAAAATATCTGGTTGAAAGTTTTGAGCCCATGCTCAAAGGCAGGAACCAACTCATTGAAATAATTTAAGACATCATTTAATTTGGAAATTCTCTAAAGAAAATTGACAGCTTAATATTTTTTGAACTTAATGTCTTAATTAATTTGAAATTTCAGCATTAGCTTAACTCCAGAATTAAATAACTAATTATCAATTAATTTGGAAATTTTCTAACAAAAAAGAGTAATTTTTTTGGTCAATGGGTTTTAACTACATGTTGATTCACCCTTTGACTGTAGTTGGAATTAATCAAAACAATGGAGACTGGAAAGGCCTCCCCCCTCCACCACCACCTTCTAGTAGTTCCAGAGATTGGTGCGGGTCTTACGGCACCCTGAAGAACCACAGTGGCTGGATTTAGAAACCCTTTCATAGGGTAGATCTCTCCTGCCACATTGTCAAAAAGGATAATTCCATGTGAGCAACTTGGTCCTCTTTTTCTTTTCAGGTGTTCTCAACTGTGAAGCATTTTTCTTATATTAGAAATTGTAAAGACCCATCCATTCTACATGACAAAGTATTCTCTAACTAGAATGCCTAAGAGTTCTATGTCAATCCATCTAACATATTTACATTATAAATATGGCTCTAAAGGGAAGGATGTTTCTCCCCTCTCCCCCTCTCCGTTTTCCTCAACAGGCGAGAGCTCCTTCCTTTTGGCGTCCAAGTGAGCATTATTGAACCTGGCGCTTTCGCTAATCCTATTGCCAAAAAAGGAGAGGAAAGCTTAAAAACTGTATGGAACCGGGTACCTTCTGACATCAAAGAGACCTATGGGCAGAAGTACTTTGAATACTGTAAGTCGGCATTCTGGAAAGTCTCTTGCAAACTGGAGATATGTGCTTGGGAAACTGAATGGGAAGAAAATTACCTAAAATGAGGTGTGCTGTCTCGAAAGGCTTAGACAAGGCTGAAGCCAGCAAGCTAGAAAAATGGTTTATTGGCTGTCTTTAAAAAGAACAGAACATTCCTTGCTAGAGCTAAGATAATAGTTATTTCTAGTACCATTTTGATGTAAAGTTACAGAACACAGATGTTGTGAGACTGAGTGATATGACCCTACGAGGATGCTTCCATCACACACCGTTGCCTCTAACAGTAGTCCAAAAGCCCCTTTTTCAGATAAGAACTTTCCAAAATTTATAAAATCCTCCACAGAAAAGAGATTTAAAATATTCAGATGTTAGAGAAAGCAGAACAGACAGATTTACTCATCCAAGTAGAAGGCTTTTGTTTCAGACTAACTCTTAATCCTAACTAGAGTAAACCCACTCAGTCAGGACAATTTAAATAAAATATTACTTCCTATATTCCCATTGATCCAGTGAGTCTAACCTTGGAGTTTATCATATGGACTTTAAAACCATCTCAAGCCTCGCAGGCTGCAGCCGGGACACAGGGTGGAGGCAGGAATTATTACATGTTAAATCACTGCCTAATCACCGCCTGCCATCAGCCTGGGTCCCAGCCATGCTCTGCCAGCACTTTTTAGAAGCCAGAAAACTTCCAACTTTGGAAAAGTGCTGGCGGAGCACAGCTGGACCTGGCTTGGATCTGGGCTGATGGCGGGTGGTGATTAGGCAACAATTTAGCATGTGATAATCCCTGCCTCCATCCCGCATCCTGTCTGCAGCGTGGGAGGCTTGAGACAGTTTTAAAGTCCATGTGATAAGCTCCCTTGTTGAGATTATTTGGACTTAGATCAAAGAGTGCTTAGTTTCTAAAATTTCAGTTCCAGACCTGCATATTCAGCAATGGTGGTGGTGCTGAATTTGGGCTGCCACCTCTTGTTGCCAACAAGGCCATTTTCTTCAGGAGCTACATAGCTGATCTAGTATTTTCCGCTTCAGAGTACTTCCCCAGCCAGTTTTTATTTTGTTTTGTTTATGTTTTTTATGGCTAGGCTGGCTGGGTTGTTCTAGAAGCTACAATAATAAGGAGGAGTACCCAGGTAGCAATTGAGTTTGACCAAACATCATAGTAGGATTTCTGTTCAGCTTGTTTTTAATATACATTGCGCAAAATGTTCAATTGAAATGAAAATGAGATGAGACGTTTTTAAAGTGTGAAAAAAGAGAAATCTGAAAATACATTCTAGCCACTTTGCATCTAAATTATATAGCAGCATACAATACCCACAAATGTGCTATGGATTGTAAACCACTGACATCTTGCTGCTCTGACCTCTTAGTGTTAACACACAGTGCATTCACTCACAGGATATCTCCAAATCAGCAACTAGGGATTATTCAGGTTGAAATGTCTAGCTAGCTTCTCCTTCATGCAAAGTATTATTATTATTATTATTAACCTTTATATAGCCCTGTAAATTTACACAGTGCTGTACATACAATCTTAAATTAGACGGATCCCTGCCCTCAGGCTTACAGTCTAAAAGAGACAACACAAAAGGAAGAGGGGAAGGTGATGGGAAAGGGGGTGAGGTCCAGTGGTTCTGTCCCATTGCCTGTATAAGCATCTCCCTGTCACAGTCCTCCTCAACCCATTTGACCTACATCCATGGACCCTATTCTGCATGCCCAGTAGTCAGGGATCTGGGGATATGGTAGTCCAAGGCATCAAGGATTGCTTGCTTGTGGCTCAAAGAGCAGGACTAACTTCTCCTTTGCTTTGTTTTTCTCTCATGCAGACTGTAAAATCCTTGAAGGTCTCACTAAAGTAGCCAGCAAGGACCTCTACCTGGTCACTGACTGCATGGAACACGCGCTGACATCCCGCTGCCCTCGCACTCGCTATGCTGCAGGCTGGGATGCAAAGCTCTTCTACATTCCTCTGTCTTACATGCCAACCTTAGTGATAGACTATGTCCTGGCTGGCTCTAGCCCAAAGCCAGCACAAACAATATAGATCCTGTGCCAGAAAGGGCATAGTAAACATCCAACCAACAAGCTGTATGTATGGAACCCAAATCCAACTACATCCTTCAATGTCCTTATATGATGGAATTTCAGTGATGATAGGAAAACGGTTATTTTTCATTGATTTCATTGAACCATACTATTGGTTCATAAATTTAAGCTGCTGTCTGAACCTCTTTATCAAAACAAGCCCTACTGAATACTGTGTAGGCCACTGGTTACTTTTTGGCCCAAACCTAATCCTCCAGCCAGCTTTTTTAATGGATAGGCTGGATGGGGTGGTTCTAGAAGCTACAATAATAAAGAGCTTATCACATTTAATTTAAAGCATGTTATCCCAGACAGGATACAGTCAAGTTTAATTTTAAAAGTGGATGTTATCGCATTCAGCAACAGCCAGGCGACTGCAAGCCGTATGCAACTCGGATACCAGCCGCGCTTATCCTGCGGCTTTTCAAAAATGGGAGCTTGTCACTTTCGAAAAGCTGCTCGATAAGTGCAACTGGGATCTGGGCTGCAAACGGGTTGCACTCACCTGGCCGTGGGTGCATGTGATAAGACCAACTTTTAATATTAAATATCCCCGTTGGGGATAAGTTGCTTTAAATTCAATGCGATAAGCTCTTAAGAAGAGTAATTTCCAAGTTGCAACCTAAACATATATAGGATTGCACTCTTGGTCACATTTTCCCTGTTCTTCATTTTCTTTCCTGTTCTTCAATTACAGCCACCTTCCCTGCCACACTTCTCCCTTCCTCACGCCAACCTGGAAAGAAGGGGGCCTCTCACAGAAAGTGCACAAGAGGGCCCTCGAATGATAAGGTGTTGGGTGCTGGATGGGGACAAAAATTGGAAGAATAGCTCCCTTCTTTCCTTCCAAAGAAAGATAGTCTGAAAGCATTCGGTATACAATAGGATGGAAGGAATATAAAATAAACATTGGACCAATGCAGAAACAGCTATTTTATAGTGACCCATCTGGGTTCCTTCAGTGTTAGCAATTGTTATTGTCCAAACATTAAGGAGTCCTAAGGTCACCAGTTCTGTCAGGCCATAATCCAGCCACAGTTATATGTATTTCAATGAGCCATGCACCAAGAACCTTTTGCTGATGTAGTGGAAATCATTGTAAGACCATTATAACAAAGAGGTTTAAGTGACATGTGCAAATTTTCTATTATATCCATCCTTTAGCACATTTATCAAAAAAACCTTTCTCTTTTTTTTTACAACTAAGGACCAGAGTGCAGCTTCAGTGCGCCTTCCAACCTCTTAGGACATACGCACGCCTCCAAAGTGGCCCAGAGTCACTTCATTTGGCCTGTCTGTTCAAGGCCCTGATTTGGCTTTCTTCATGACCCTGGCAGCTGAGCATGTTTCTTCTTAATGTGGCCTTGGCACGAAGGGAGTAGACATCTGCCAAAGCTAATGCTAAGCGATAAGAGTAGAGATGGCCATTCTGTTATCTATTGTTTAACTGAGTAGACAAAAGACAGGCATAATGCACTTGAAGTGATTTAAGGGAGTGGGACAGTAACATATAGTCCAGTCTGGCTTTGTCTATATAAACCCTTGAAGAATTGCTCAAAGGGAGCTCAGTGCAGATCAGGATGGCCACCATGGGTGCTGCACATACATGCTCTGGGAAGTCTCCATTGTTGTCTTCTAGGGCTCACAAGGGCAGAATGGAGACAGTAAGTCGGTTTATTAGGATTTATAGCTTTCACACTTGTAATGTCTTTACTAGCTTGCTGTGTCAATATTCAAAAAATAATAATAATAAAGCTCTCCCACAATTTTAATTACTGTTCCAAAACAAAAAGAGGGTCTTCCCTTTGGCAAAACAACTGGCATCATGAAAAGGATGTGGTGGCAATGTTCCTGTGGAGAATGAGACCAAACAAGCAGGATATAGGCCGGAGATGGATTCTGGGATGGCCAAGCGGTAATGCTTGGTCCCCAAATGCTCATTAAATCATTTGGGGGAGGGGAGGCTCCTCAGTGAAGTGACACATGACAAGATAAGGAGTACGCAGCTGTTCCAGGTCCCAGGTTAATGCAGGAATGGGTGTGTAAACATCTGCCCATCCCTACATAAACCCAGGAACCAATCTGGGAGAGCTCGGGAGACCAAGAGACTGAACCTGCAAGGCCTAAGCAGAGCAGTAAAGATGGGGCTTGGAAGATGTCTCAGCCACAGGGTCAACTTCAGGACAGTTAACAACAATAAAATATAATGAAATATAAAATATAAATATCACTTGTGTAGACAGCCGCTAAAAGAGCCAGAGCCAACCAAACTTCTTTTAGCAGAGAGTTCAATAATCAGAATGCTGCTACATCTTCATACCAACTTAGGTACAGTCCACAAGAAAGCTAAAACATGGTTTTGCCCCATTTTAAAGCCTACCTCTTTAAACAATGCACATGCAACACTGGAGGAATCGGTGACAAAGCCATGCTCTGAGGCTAAACACAGTAGCAAAATAATTCTCAATTTGCTCCACTTCAAATTGGAAAGTGCAGACTATCGCACCAGACTGTGCACCAGTGCCAGGAGGGAGGAAGAGGCTGGCACCATTGCTGTCCACATATTTTTGTCACCTGACCTTAAATTGATTGCACATGGGCAGGGGTAGTGGACTCCACCATCAACCTGTTACTACCCCATGGGTCCCTAATTTATCCCTCATATTTTTATATACCAAAAAAGAAAGAAAACATATAGGCTGGATGACCTGTCTATGACCTCAATGTGGATGCCATGATATTGAGGTAAATCTCTTCATGTAGGGTAGTACTAGGAGTTGCCCCAGGCCCCAGCTAGATTGGATCATGACACCCCTAGAGGAGGTAAGAGGAGACCCAAGACAAAGCATGGGAAAGGTAAACAATGCATTGCGATCCTGGGTACTAATCCCCTCTTGTCTGGAAAATGGGTGTCTATCACTTCTCTTTCAATTTGGTTTCGCTCCATTGTTCCTGTCCTGGAAAACTGATTCCAAAACACTTAATCCTTTCAACCCCTTGGTATCTGCCCCCAAGGGATATTTTTGGTCCAAATACTGGCACTATTAGAGCCAGTCTTTGGCTCAGTCTAGCACTAGGCAGAACCTCTATTGGTTTGCTTGACTAAGCACTTCAAAATGCTCACCACCTCACCACCCCACATGCCATGGGAGCTGAGCTATTGAGTTCTCTCTTCATCCCGGACTGTCAGCAACTGGAGTCAAGATCCACATCGCTACTCTTCAAACCTATCCCAACGTTCTACTTTTGATTTCATTAGTTTGTATGTGTCTATGTGTGCAGTCCATTGAGTGAGTGAGTGTGTTTATTCCTCTTTTAAATAAAACTTATTTTCATTTGGAAATCTGCCTCTGAAGTTTTGTTTGAATTTGGACCCCGTAAAAGCTGGGAAAGATTCTTTAAGACTGAATTACCCCAGTCCTTCTAAACCTCTTTGTTTGAGCAAAGCACAAATTACCCTAAGTGAGCATTGGCTTGGCACCCTCTCTGGACATCAGAACATTGTGAGTAACAAACCCATCACACCATCAACCCACTTCATACCTCATGAAGCAAACTGACAACAAACATGGGGTTTTAGAACAATGCAATGGATTTAATCATAAAAGGAAACATCCTCAGGGGGCTTCATAATTGTGCTGTGGCATTATATCACTTGGGCAGTGATACGCCATAAGGGCAGTAAAATGAGTACTTGAGTAGATTGTTGCACTGTCAGCTGTGCAGGGCACTGAATGGGATGGTAAGTGAGCTAGATGAAGGAGGTGATTGGTGGCTGCTGACAACGCATTCATGCACACATGTGCAAGTGTCTCAGTTGGACACATGGTCCAGCACAGGTACTGACCCAGGTCAATCCCTGTACCAGTGTTGCAATGTATAAAAATAAAAAATGTGATATATGAAAAATAAATAGAATACAGTCGGCCCTTGGTATTGGCATGGGATTCATTCTGCACACACACACACACACGCCGATACCAAGATCCGCAGATGTGTCCCGGAAAGCAGCCAAGGATTGCTGATAAAGGCTGAAACCAGCATTAAAGGCAAACAAACACAAGAATATAAAGACTAAGCAATAAAATATAAAATATAATAATACAATATTATAAAATAAATTATAAAAATATCCTTAAAATATATAATATGTATGTGGACTTATCTTGCATACTTGTGAAATTAACATTGAGATTCTTCCAATCTACTCCTTTATCAGAGTAAAACAGTAGTTAAATGAAAGAATCCATATTTATTCACATCAGCAAGTTGTTATTCAACTCCACCAATGTTTTATTCCATATGATACTGATGGTATAAAATTACATTGGCTTAGAATAATGGGGCTTTCTAGATTGGCAAAAAGAAGTGTGTTCATGGCTAAATGAAACTCTAGCCTTTAGATGAGAAAAAGGGAAAGTGTGCCATGAAAACGCTTTTTTTGCGTTTTAGGGGAGAAGAAGCACCTTTTAAAAGGTGCTGGTTTTCCCAGCTTCTTTTTTAAAAACTGTGGAACAGCGCAGCTCCATCTAAAGGCTGTGGTGCAGCTGCTAAGCATTAAGGAAAAGGCAACTTCATGTCACACTTTCCTGCCAATCTAGAAAGCCCTAATATGTCGCCTTCTCTCACAGTCCCATGCCTAGTGATTACACCTTCTCTCTCTTCCACCTCTTCATTTTCTTCTTCTTGAGGAGGTGATATCTTGAGGGTTCCTCTACTTTTTCAGCCATGCTAATTCCAGTGCTGCTAACCCCATTCCCACCACACTCCTTTCATGGCTGAGAGGAGAAGGACTGGTTCCAGTGGCAGGAGCTGATCAAATAGATAGGCAACGTTTATTGTCTCCTGGCCTCTTCCACAGTCTGCACATGTGTCCTGCAGGATAAGAGCATTTCCCTCCAGATTTGGTTCCAATGTGGAGGCTTTGAACTCTGGTTCCTCTCTTTTCCCCATCTTGTTTTAATTCCATTAGCTGTGTATTTCAGCAATCTCTCTGTGGTGAAACACCACCACTACGTTTCTACGATGACAGCACCCTGGGCCTTTTCATCCCACTGCTGCCACCAAATTTCTTCTATGGTGATCTTCTCCACCACTGCCTATGTATTCTGAGGCTTTGTTAACTTTAGTAGCGTGCCACAAGATTTCACAGAGGCCAAGTTGTAATCAAATAATACTGAATTTTATTAATAAACATCAAAGTAATCAGTAAACTACTTTCAAGGCTTTTGCATTTCTTTCTTCTTAGTTACGTTACCACAATTACATAGACACAATACTTTAGCCCTCAGGCAATCGGTCAAATACTTTCAGCTTAAATCAAGTGGCTTACAACCTAAAGCCTAATCAGTCCCTCTTCTGGACTCTACATAGACCCTGTCTGGCCTAAAACCTAACCTACACCTATCCCAATCAGGAACCTAGAGAGCACCCCCTCAGTGGCATCCCTCTCCCCAGCCAAAACTCCAATTAAAACAAAAAACCCTGTCTCCCTCGGCTCAGGCTCTTATATAGCCCTGTCCAGCCAGCTCCTAATTGGCTGGACACTTCTGTTCTGTTTCTGTTTTGTGATTGGCTGCTCCTGTCTCCGGGGTTTGCTGTCTCTGGGGTCTCCAGCCAGCTTCTAATTGGCTGGTCACCTGGTGCTTGTTGATTGGCTATCTCTGTCTCCGGGGTTTTCACTACACTCTCCTTTTCACTTCTTTGATCTGGCATGATTGGAAGAATTAAATAAATAAATGTTGACTTGAGCAAAAAATAACTACTACTGGAAGGTGCAAGGGAATCAAGAAGGTGAATTTTAAAAATAGCATTCTTGAGACACAGAAAGGTCTATGAACAGAAGGAGAATATTTGTGTGTTGATCTGAGTGTATAAATCGAGAAAGGTTGGGTCAATAAATAGTCTAAAATGTTGAAATATGCAGCATGTCATCAAACTGACCCAATTTGATTTGAACAATCCTGCTTAATCCTTTGTAACATCTCATTTTCTCTCTCTTCCACTTTCCTCCTTCATCCTCAATTTACTCCGATTAGTGAAAACTGAGGGTTGGAACAGATGGGCCAAATAAAGCAGCTTCCAGCCGCTTTGAAGGCAGGGCATTTATATGACACACACCTCCAAAACAGATGGAAACCAGAATGAAGCCATACTCCAGGGCTAAAAGCCAGAGCAAAAAGAAACCAGGACTGGTGGTGCAGTGGTTAAATGTCTGTACTGCAGCCACTCACTCAAAACCATAAGGTGGCAAGTTCAAGACCAGCAAAGGGCTGAAGCTTGACTCACTAAAATGAGTACCCAGATTGTTGGGGGGCAAATAGCTTACAATTGTAAACCACTTAGACACTCTTAAAGCGTATGAAGCGGTATATAAATGAAGCTCTTTGTTTGTTTGAATTAGTGCAGATGATGTGCATCTTCGCACCTGCATATAAACAGCCCAGTGTGGGTGCTGAGGGCTCCGGTGCTGAGTTCAAATTGGAAATGTAGTTTTCACTCCATTAACTCAGCAAGGGAGAGAGAACAAGAAATGGTAAATTCTTGTCATTCCTAATATGCTCAGGCAACAAGAAGATGTTGCTGCCTCTCCTCTAATAGCTTGTTAGTTCCTTCTCAATAATAACGTTCCCCATCTTAACCACAGTCCAATGGTGCTTGGCCGCACATGCCCCAGTTTTCATCTCTGAAATGCTGGAAGGTATAACACAGGTGTTCTTCAAGGTAGATTTTTGGACAGGAACAGGATGTACTTGGAGAAACCCAGATCAAAGGACTAAAACATTTGCAAAGGGAAGGCTTGAGACAGTGCCCTTCTTCCTTCTCTCCAGCCAGCCTAGATAAGCCACTTTAATCCTACAGACTGAGGAAAGTGCCTGTTCTGACTGTTAGTTTGAGCCAACTCTGTTGAGAGGGAGGAACTGCCTACAATCAGTTATACAGCTCAAAGTTCAGCAACTGTTCTTCCACACAGAAATAGCACAGGAAGAACAGAAAGAGCCACAAAAGAAGAAGGCGGCTCTGCTTAGGCCACCACTACCACTTGGAGCTGGAAGGCTTTCATTTAACCAACAACAGGTTAGTTTCTTATACGGTACCCAGACAGCTCTATTCTCTGCAACTTCATACTCTCTCTCTCTCTCAAAGAAAAATACATGTACATACATAACTAAAGTTAAATTAAAATTTAACAGAATACTGTACTAAGGCCCTATACAAACGTCCACTAAGGGACGTCCTGGGCCGATTTTGGGGTTAGGGAGCGTGCAGCAACTACACACTCCCTAACCCTAGCAGGGCATGGCGGTGCCATCATAATGCCCTCAGAAGTCATTTACACACTTTTTAAATTAAATGTTCATCGTCCCTACACAATTCTATGTATAAACCATTTTCTCCAGTTTCTATGACTAGATCTCTCTTATCTTATTTAATTTTTTTCTTTAGCTGTAGATAAGTAAACCAATTAACATCTTTACCTTTCTTAAGGAGCATCTGTCTTGATTTGAACTCCCAGGTGTCATATTCAAAATACAGAAGACAAAATCAGCTATTTCCAATGTTTGACTCATTCTTTCCTAAAGAAGGCTTATTTTCGTGAAGTGGCTAATGTTAACCTAGGGAAAGATGACTGCTTACTTTTCTGCCAAACCTGTATAAAAGTGGAATTTTTTTAATCTGCATGTACTTTGACTTTTTTATAGCAGTCATGCCACCCAAATCTTAAATTGTGACTTTCTAATTCCAAAAGTCTGTCATCTCTGAGCAAAATTCATTCCTTTAACCGTACAAAACATCAGGCCTCATTATTAATAATATTTGGAAGCCCCAGACCATCCCTTTCCTTAACATCATACAAAATTTTCAGCTTTATTCTGGGTTTCCTTGCCTGCCAGATAAATCAGGAATTTTTTTTTCTGTCATTGCATAAATGGTATTTCATTTGTTTTTATTAGGATAATTTGAAAGTAAAATAAAAGTCTTAGCAAAGCATTTGCTTTTCTTACTGCAGTTCTCCCTCTCAAATGCAAATGCATGCTTTCTTTAATGCATGCAAGATGAAGTATGAGCATAGGAGCAAGGGAAGGAGCTTTCTTCTTTTGCAATTCAAATGACAAGCAGAAATTGAAAGGTATGATAGTCCTGTCAGAAAGAAGTTAACAAACTAAAAAGAATCAAGAATGTCTGTTCAAAAGACTTTTGCCATGCTAATGCTAGGCATACCCATTTCATGAACTCCTTCTGGAGCTCTAAACGTATTTGTATAAGAAGGAGTGGTGAATACATCTCAGCGAAGTTCACTTGGAGGACAGCAATTAGAAATGAGTGTTGGAAAATGATGTGGACTGACTAGAAAGGTCAGCCAACAAGCCTGGCTGCTGTGTGTGCAAGTTAACAGCTTGACTGCAAAAATCAACAAGTGAAACATTCAAGTTATGGATTTAAATGTTGAAATCCTTCCAGACATAAGGTGGAACAATTAGAGCTAGGTGGAAAGAACAAAAACCTTTGTTGTTATGTCATTTTTGGGACAAAACATCAATTTAAAACATAAGCGAAATTTCAAAAAATATTTCCAGCAAAATTAATCTAGTCCTTGCAACATCCAGTTTAGACAACACTGGCCAAAACCCTAGAGCCAGGATTGGGCCAGATCCTGGATATTGGATGCAGATGCAATGGATCTGGTTTGCCATGGAATTTCTCCCCTCCTATGCTCTTTATGTTGCTGCACCATCTCTCCTACTGAGAAAACGCCATTGCCAGGTCTGATGAAGAAACAGGGCACCTGCCATGTGGCTTTCTCAGTAGCAGCAATGGCACGAAAGGTAAGGAGTGTGCATCAGCAGTGGGTCCTGGGTCAGCCTGGGGACAGGCATGTAATCATCCATCCATCCCCATGCCAACCAGGGGATTTACCCAGGTGAGCACCCAGGCCAGAATAGCATAGGGTCAGGCTGTGTTATCCTCACTCATCTGCTCAGCCCGCTAAAGAGCACAAAATGACAAGACCTTAAGACAGAAACATATTTCCTTTTAATAGGTCAGAAAAGCCCATAGGGATCTGGTGGACATTGGATCAGGCGTGTTTGGTGAACTTCCCATAACAATGGGCAGATAGGGCATAAAAATGTCTTGGTTTTGCTTCACCTTTGCCATTCTGTCTGAGGTGGATCAATTCTTGTGATGATAAATGCACATATATCAATACAAAACCTTTACAGTTAAGTTTACTCAGAGCACAGTCTTTCCTCTTATTCTGTTGGATATTCATTTTGATAGGTTTGATGAGGTTGCAGCTGTGACTTGGGAGGCCAAGTACCCATGCCCTCCCTTTGGGTGGGCTAACCAGGGCTTCTCACACGGCCTTAATATTAGGCAGGAGCATAAAACTCCCTTCTCTCCCAGCCCAGGAGATTCCTATGTACCAGCTCTAATGCTGTTTGCTTCTTTCCTTTCAAGGCTCTGCTTGCAACCATGTGGTTCTACCTGGCTGTCCTGTTGGGATTTTACTTCCTCCGCCGATGGTATCGGGAGAGACAGACTGTGGACAACCTCAGAGAGAAATATGTCTTCATCACTGGCTGTGATTCTGGCTTTGGAAACCAGCTTGCCAGACAGCTGGATATTCTAGGCCTCCGGGTGTTAGCAGCCTGTTTCACCCAGAAAGGGGCAGAACAGCTGGAGAGGGCCACATCCGATCGGCTGAAAACCACCATCTTGGACATCAGCAGCACAGAGAGCATAGTGGCAGCAACCGAGTGGGTGAAAGGAATTGTGAGGAGCAGAGGTGAAAGATTCCCTCTATTTCTGTTGTTCTCTTTCTTTGTTGTCAGTCTGGGGAGCAGGTTGAAGAGTCCCTGACTCTTAGCTGAGCAGAAGAAGAAAAAGCCATGTGCCTTTTTAAACAGCAGCTTAGACCGAGAAGTGAGATGTAGCTTTGTCTGGCCTGAAGGATCAGATGCTATAGTTTGGTAATGGATTATGTTTAAGTTAAAATGGGGAAATGATTCAGGATAAAAGAGCTACATCATCCCTCCTCTTTGTCTGCACCTTGAGGGTGCATCACCCAACACATGGCCACTTTGTGCACACTGTGGCTGCTGACCAAAACTCTGTTCAATAGATCAGGGTTGTTCTCTCCCTGTGTAGCCCTCAGATGCTGTCTGAGCCATATTCTGCTTTCCGTGGATAACACTTTAGGATTGGTAAATATCACCCTCCTTAAACCCCAATTCTCCACTATCCAATATTCCACATCTCTCTTTCTGTTACCCTTGTACGATTCTTAAAAATGAAAGTTCCCACATTTTTCCTTATCCACGGGGCAGGGTGGATCTGGAATGGATCTCCATGGATACAAAGGGCAGACTGTATTTAGGTAGGCATTTGATTGATTTTAAACATATGGCATAATATTGTTTAAAATAGTGTGCTCTGTTTTTATTTTATTTAAATGTATTTTAATTTTTTCTTAACTATGGCTACATCTGCACTGCAGAAATATTCCAGTGTGACATCACTTTAACTCACGGCTGAGTGCTTTGGAATCAAACTATAGTTTGTTGTGGCACCAGAGCTCTCTGACAAAGAAGGCTAAATATCTCACAAAACTACAGCTCCCAGAATTCTATAGCACTGAGCCATGGCAATTAAAGAGATGTCAGACTGGATTATTTCTGCAGTGTGGATGCAGCCTTGGTGTTTTTAACAGAAATGGTGTTTACTTGTTTGCTTTTACTTAAACTTCTGTTTTAAACTTTATAAGCCACCTTGGTTTACTTAGCATGAGAAAGGTGGGATATAAATGGAATAAAACAATATTTCAATGAGATTTGGCTGCTCACTACAGTACAGTACAGTGTTGTATCTAAAGTCATGCCAAAAAGGTTATTAAGGGAATATTTCACTGTTTTGGGTGTATATATCCACTAGGAGCCATCTTTGAAAAATAACTCACAAGACATAGTGATGTTTTCTAATTTACTAATGTCCAGGTTCTTTCACAACAGTGAATACAACTTACCTTTCCACACACACACACATACCGAAAAACACTCACATACAGAAAGTGATGCAGAAAAAAGAGGGTAGAGAGAATGTGAATATGGTACTGACAGCAAAAGATTTGGGGAATCATGAAAGGGATAAGGCTGGCAGGGTCAGCAAAGGTCTTCTCCGTCCACCAAAATACACAAAAGCAAAAGTCAATGGTAGGGTTTGAATTGCTGATAGAAGCTAATAGAAAAATCTGTGAGAATATGTGGGGAAAGCAGTCTCAAAGGAAAAGGCTGGATGAAATATCATGGCACACAGTGAGGTAGTACGAATGCTTTTTGTACAAGTGAGAACAAGTAAAGATCATTCTGCAATCTCTTTTTCTTGTGTGTGTTATAAACATTATATTATTTGAGATATTGTAGAGAAGTGTATTTTTAAACACAGACTGGCATCTTGTTCATGAATGAAAATGCCATCTGCCTGACTCACATCATTCCGATTCATTTTTGCAATGAATGGACAGGCTGGAATTCTCTTCTGAAAAGTCCTCCCCAAACCTAGCTTTTAAACATTAAAGACACCCAAATATGGCTGTTCCATTGTGCCAAATAGCAGGAGGGGGAAAGAGCTGGAAATGGCTGCACACTTTCCAGCAACATAAAAAAAGGTCAGGTTGGAGAAGCTTAAAGCACTGCTTAAAAAGTAGGTTTGGGAGGGTAACATCAGGAGACAAGATTACAAAGTTGTCTCTATAGCTATATCCCCTGAGGCTACATCTCAGCCATTCTTTTTTCAATAAAAATGAACATCAAAAATATAATATAGACCAAGATTTAAATAAACATGTAGTTTGAGTATTAGACTTTTTTGTGGTGGTACCTTCAAGTCATTTCTGACTTATGTTTACCCTAAGGCAAACCTATCATGGGTTTTTCTTAGCATGTTCTTCAGAGGGGGTTTGCCATTGCCATCCTCTGAGGCTGAGAGAGTATGACTTGCCTAAGGTCACCCAATGGGTTTACATGGCTGAGCTGAGAGTCATAGTTCAACACTCAAACCACTACACCACAACTACAACTCTGGAAACCAGGGTTCAAATCTATGCTCAGATTGACCTTGGGCAAGTCAAACTCTCTCAGCCTCAAAGGGAGGCAATGCCAAACCCGTCTGAACAAATCTTGCCAAGAAAATCCTATAGGGTCGTCATAAGTCAGACATGAAGGCAAACAACAACAAGAATGCATTGCCCCATAGATAGCAATCACAAAGATATTTGTAACTATGTGATATTTCAATAAGGATGATAAACATCCCATTGTTAAAAGATGGCACAGAAGAGACAGCTCTGAATATATAAACTCTTTCTTCCCACAGGGCTCTGGGGCTTGGTCAACAATGCAGCTACAGGTGCTCATGTAGCTCCCAATGAATGGCTGACCAAGGATCACTTTGCAGAGGTGATAAATGTCAACCTGCTTGGACTGATTGACGTCACGTTGCACATGCTGCCCCTGGTGAGAGCAGCCAGAGGGAGAGTCGTCAATGTATCCAGTATTGGTGGAAGAGTGATAAACATAGGTGGAGGTTACTGTCTAGCCAAGTTTGGTGTGGAAGCCTTCTCAGACAGCATAAGGTAAAAATAATCTATCTATCTATCTATCTATCTATCTATCTAGTAAAAGCCAGCTTTCTCTCTTGGATGGAGATACACAGATACAGGCGGATTGATCTGCTATAATTAATAGCACCTTCTGAGAGATATGGTTGCCTTTATGGACTGCACCAAGACTTCCAAGTACAGTTGGCCCTCTGTGAGTACACAGCTTTGTTGGGGACAATTGGCTTACACATTGTAAACTGCTTAGGGAGTTCTAGTACACTGATAAGTGGTATAGAAATGTCCTTGCTATTGCTATTGCTATCCAAGGAAGATCAAACAGCATTAATTCTGGTGTGTAGATGCAACCTATATTCTACTTCTAATAAAATGTAAACATTGCAATATGTAGTAAATTACATTTTTAACCTGTAGTATTTCAAACTAAAACAATGCAAAAAACATTTATCCACTATTACTTTGAAATACGGTAGGTATAAATGCTGAACAAATGTTGCCAAAAAGATCACTAAACCTCTCTACTAGCATCACTCTTTGTACACCAAGGATATCAAACACAATCCAGGTTGTGATGGCTCACAGGTTAGATGCCTCACAATTGGCTTCCTCTTCTCTCCATCCAAATAGACTGATGAATAAAAAAGGAGGAACTATTGGGGAATAACAACAATAAAAGCCTGAATCCTTTTGTCAGACCCCAGTGGCTCCAGCTGTTAATCCTTCATAAATGGCAAATGTATTAATTAGCAACATTAATTAGCAAAATTTTCCATAGTAAAATGGTAGCACAAGGCATTTCATCATCAACAGATGAATCATCGGGCTACTTGAATTGTTATAAATTCATATATTTATTTGATCGATTGAGTATGAAACATAAGAATAAAATAATATATTTCGAAAATATTTACCAACTCTAGCTCCACCCAAAATTGCTTCTGACTCCAGCTCTACAACTCTGTCAATCAAACTATTATAACTTTGCTTCTAATGGAAATTATTTTTCTCTTGCTCTCTTTTTTTCAATTCAGGCGAGAGCTCCTTCCTTTTGGAGTCAAAGTTAGCATCATTGAGCCTGGTTCTTTCATGACATCTATTGCCTTAAGATGGGATGAAGACTTGAGGGGTATATGGAATCGGGTACCTTCTCATATCAAAGAATGCTATGGGCAGCAGTACCTTGAGGGATGTAAGTCAATTTTATGGACATTTTGCAGGTTAGAGATATAAATGCCACAAGATGAAAGGTGAGAAGGTCTAAAATTTTCAAGTTAGACCTGCCACCATGAAAGGTTTGGAGAGGGCTATAACCAATAAGACAGAAAATAAGTTTACTGTCTTTAAAAAGGATAGAACAGTGTCACAACACTCCTCAATACTGATGGGGAATAAATTAGTTCAATTCACTTTTGACCCAACAGGTGAACATAGTTACCCTCTGAACTATGAATTTTGTAAAGAGTTTAATTGTCAAAAATATCCACATAAAAATATGAATGTTTCTGAAATAATGTTAAAATACATTATGTTAGTAAAAACTAATGTAATATACCATAATGCATTTATTAGAAGGTGCATCTACATTGCAGAAATAACATGGTTTAACACTGCTTTAACTGCCATGGCTCAATGCCAGGGAATCATTGGATCTGTAGTTATTGTGGGACCAGCGCTCTCTGACAGAGAGGTCAAAATAGCTCACAAAACTACAAATCCCACAATACCAGCATTGGAATTTATCACACAGGGAAATTCAGGGATTTTATACAGGTATTTTCCAGGGGTAGTCATGCAATCATGGTGAAGATTTTCACACGACATCACAATTAGAGAAGACTTATCCCAGGAAGAACCATGAATGCTCCAGCAACAAATCATTCACAGGGGAATTCCGTGAATGATTTGTTCCTGGAGTGTTCCTAGCTCTTCCCAGGATAAGTCCTCTCTAAGCGCAAGGTGTGTGAAAATCTTTCCCATGATCATATGACTGTCCCGGAAAATGCCTTTTTAAACCCTGATTTTCACCTGTGTGATAAAGTCCCTTGAGTAATGGCAGTTAAAGTGGTATCAAACTACATTATTCCCGCAGTGCCGATGCAGCCTACAATATGCATCAGTGTTCATCCCAATTTCAAAAAAGACTCAGTGTTTAAGCTGAACTGCATGTAAGACTAGAAAAATTCTTGAAGTCTAAAAAAAAGCAGAATGAATGGACAGACTCATTCATTTCACTCCACTTAAAACAAGAAAGTTCAGTACCAGCTGGTAGAGATAGGTGACAATTTGTTTGGGTTCATTTTGTTGGGTAAGAATGTTCCAAAATCCATGAATTTCTCCATATGCTTGAGATCAAAATCATTCAAACATTAGACAGAGTAGGACAAATTTGTTCATCCAAACAGAAGGATTTGATCTACTGGTAAATCTGTTAGTTCAAAACAGAGCGAACTCACTGAATCAGAGAAATATACATAAATTCCCATTGATTCAGAAGGCTTATTCTACTTGGAATTAATATTTTCATTTAATTTTAAAAGTGCCTAGTTCTTGAATTTTTGAGATCCAATCCCTGTTTGTTCGGCAATGTTAGCAGTGATGAATTAGGGTTGCCACCATTTATTGCTGACAAACTCTTCATCTTTAGCAGCTATTTGGTGAGCATTATCTTCATATTGAAAACAGATTATCTGTAGAGTTTGGCCAAACCAGATGGAAGAGAATTATTTTTACTTGTTTTTGATAAAACTTTATCAAAATATTTATTTTTCTTTAAATGGTATGGGAAGAACTTGTCAGCATTAAAATCTATGTGAGGGAGAACAAAAATCAGAATTCACCCACCGCAGAGATCTAGAGACTAATCACTGACCATTTTTTAAAAAGAAATAGTCTTTATTCATACATTTACAGATTAAAAACATTTCTTCCATCCAAATTTTACATATGGTTACGTTTCCCTCACCCCCCATTCTTCTTCAATTAATTATTAAATTATTAAATTGAGAACATCATCATAATACTTATATACTTATACTTATCTATTACTCTATATTTTTCTATTTCTTTTCTTCATCTCACTATTTATATACTATTTTGTTCGGTGTTTGAATTATGTGGTCTCACTGACTTTTTAAGTATCTCCCTAGCACAGCTAGGCTATTCCATTGGCCCTATTTTGTATGGGCTGTGGTCACAGATTGTGGGACCATGGGCAGTAGACTGAGATTAGGATTGCCTGCTTGTGTTTATCAGAGAACAGAACTAACATCTGTTTTGCTTCATGCAGACTGCAAGCTATTCAAACATCTCCTTAAGGGAGCCAACAACGACCTGCACCCGGTGACTGACTGCATGGAACATGCTCTGACATCCCGCTACCCTCGCACACGCTACGGTGCAGGCTGGGACGCAAAGCTCTTCTACATTCCTCTCTCTTACATGCCAGCTTCGGTGGCAGACTATGTGCTGATCCGCTCTCACCCAAAGCCAGCACAAGCAGTGTAGATCCTGTGGCAGAAAGAACAACGTGAACATCCAAACCAACCAACAAGATGTATGAATAGGGCCCAACTTCAGTTGAATTATTCAATGTCCTTACACGATGTGGCATCGGTCACTAAGTATCTATTAGGAAATCTGAGTTATTTTCCCATTGAATCATTACATTTGTTTGTAAACTTAATCTGCTGTTTTACACCTGCTTATAAAAGCAAGCACAACTGAACAGAACATAATACAGATGATTTATGTATAAACCATAAATTGCTTTCTGGACTAAGCTCCCAAATTAGCTTTGCCGTGGCTAAACTGGCTGGTTGGAGGATTGATGCTTGCAATCAACAAAGTAACTTTTCCAGGATGTAGGCTAGATGTGTATAGGATTGTGCTCCTGGTTACACATTTTTCTTGTTCTTCAATTACCTGTACTAGTCACTATCTTGTAGAAGAAATCTGAAACACCACTGGTTATATGTTGTAATTCAAAAGGAAGTGTTGGTCTTTGACAGAGAGTGCATGCTTACTTGGAAGTAAATACCAATGTATTCAACAGAATTTTCACCGGATGAGTGTACCACTTTGCAGTCATTAGAACAATCCTAGGGAATGTATGTGGTGGGGGACTGCCTGTAGTAGGTAAGGAGCCTTTTCACCTTTTCCTTCTTCTCCCTGCCCAAGGGTATTTTCTCTCCCTTTGGTTCCGGCAGAAGGAAAAATAATGCCATCCCTAGGACTAGTTACAGAAAACAAGCCATTGTCAATCTAGTTCAGATGTTTCCTTGAATTGCCTTCCTTTTCACCTTTCCCACCCGGAGAGCACGACTGCTGGGATTGACACAGAAATACAGCCTCCTGTGACCAGTCAAAGCAAGACTTTCCTCAATGGACCACCCTTAAGGTGGGGTGGAACACTGTAAGGGAAACATTCCCCCCCTCCCCATTTCTCGTGTTTGGATTCAAGAATTAAGGCATTAGTCAATTGGAGGCAGCAGTTCATTTAACAATATGTCCATTAAATGTCAGCATTCAAACTGAACAATGTGACACCAAAGCAAATGTTGCTGTTATTGTGTACCTTCAAGTCACTTCTTGCCAAGATTTGTCCAGAGAAGGTTTTGACATTACTTTTTCCTGTGCCTGAGAGCATGTGACTTGCTTGAGGTCACCCAATTTAGGCTGAGCTGGAAATCAAGCCCTGGTCTCCAGAATCATACTCCAACACTTAAACCAATATGCCAGGCTGGTTCTCAAAGCAAATATACATTACCATTTATAGAAGTTTTGGAAAATCTACCCAACAACAGCATATAACATATAGCACATCACAGGAATACACTGGATATATTTTAGCCAATCTTTAAATAGTAGTCATTAAGTGATAACAGAAAATTGTTTAGCAAGCATCAAGTGAAACTATTTCTGCTGAACTTTGTCTTTACATTTAAGAGTGTTGTTGTTATTAGTAGAAAATGCCAGTTAAAAGATATTAGGGTCAGAGTGTTGTGGAAATGCTTAATCTGCTT
Source organism: Urosaurus nigricauda (assembly GCA_034509955.1). Taxonomy (NCBI): domain Eukaryota; kingdom Metazoa; phylum Chordata; class Lepidosauria; order Squamata; family Phrynosomatidae; genus Urosaurus; species Urosaurus nigricauda. The sequence continues at coordinate 165,082,450 of JAOEGL010000002.1, forward strand.
TTCCTTGAGGTTCCTAAGAGCTTCTAAAATTTTCCTTGGTTGAGGATCCTGCTTTTTCAGCATGACTTTATCTTATTTTAATCTTATGGTCACCTTTCCACTTCACCAGTGTCCTGATGTCTCGTCCTTGAACACCATAGGACTGTACAGTTTATAATACTGATTTTATTACTAATTATATGGGGAAAGTAATAAAGTATAATATACAACATATGTGCTTCATGGCAGGGAAATTGTAATATTCAATAAATCCTGTAAAATTGTCATCTGCAATAAACCTTATAAAAATTAACTTCGGCTGTACACTGTTCAGTGATCTTGTGACGTATGTTGGAATACAATTGTTTCAAATAGAAACATAAATTGGTATGAGAATTTATTTATTTTTTACTTTTTTTCCTTGATGAAAAAAGGGAGAGGTCTCTGATGTTTGTCTGACATCTTTCATAGAATCGTAGAATCATAAAGTTGGAAGGGGTCTCATGGGCCATCAAGTCTAACCTCTGCTCACTGCAGGATCTCCAGATAAAGCATCCCAAGCAGGTAGCTTTCCAGCCTCTTTTGGAAGACATCCAGAGAGAGAGACCCTAGCACCTCTCTAAGCAATAGCTTCCATTGTCAAACCACTCTCACTGTGAAGAAATTCCTTTTAATGTTCAGTCAAAATCTGCCCTTCTGTAACTTCTTACCATTACATCTGGTGCTATCCTCTGGGACAACAGAGAAGAGGCCTGCCCCCTCCTCTCTGTGACAACACTTGACAGTATGACTACTCTATCCATGGGAGATATATTCCTTTTTATTTATTTATTTTTTATTTTTTTATTGGATTTCAAACAACAACAGAGAGAAACAAGAAACAAAAATAAAAAACAATACACAGTATTAACTTAAAACATATAATAACATACAAACTAAACAAATATACTAAAAACATAAGAAAAACAACACAACTTCCTTCATTATTTGGAAAATCTGCTTAATTGTTAAATTTAAATGTTTTATCAACTCACATCTAGCTCTCTGTATTCCTTGTCTTTCTCAATGATATTTGAAAGCTGAATCTATTCATAATTAATTAATTAAACTTATAATCTTAGCATTGTTATTTAAGGCTTTCAATGAACCTTCTTCAATGTTTTGTTCTTACACTTACTTCCTTACAACAGTTTCTCTTTACATAGCCCCTTACTTAATCCTAGTATTAAATAGAAACATAAACCTTTGCTTCCTCTTCTTTGTTGACTTAACTAAAGATTCATGTATATCAACTACACAAATACATCAAATAATCAACTGCTATACTAATTATACAGATTAAATATCATATAATACATATCTTACACTATCACATTTTTCCATTCTTTATGTAAATAGTCATAAAATAATGACCATTCTCTTCTTGCCTTTTCTTCTGTGTTTTCTTTTCTCCAACAAGTCATAATTTCCATTGCAGCCACTTCAAGAGATTTGATCAACCATTCTTCCATGCTAGGAATATCTGACGATTTCCACATTTTTGCATAGGTAATTCTTGCACATAACAATAACAGAAATACCATCGTATCATGATTCCTATCTATTTGCAAATCTGACATACCTAACAGAAACGTTTCTGGTGTAAATGCTAAGTTAATTTCCATACTAGTTTTCAGAATTTATAAATTTTCCGCCAATATTTTTTAGCTTTTGGGCACAACCACCAAATATGGTAGAAAGTGCCCATGTTCAAAACACATTTCCAACAATTTGGATTTGGTTTTTTTTGTCATCAGGGCAATTCTGTGAGGCAATAAATGCCACCTATAAATCCTTTTGTATACGTTTTCTCTTAAGTCTTGGCATATAGTAAATTTAACTCTCTTGCGCCACAATTCTTCCCATTTTTGATGTTCTAAATTATGTCCTACGTTTTGTGCCCACTTTATCATACTTTCCTTTGTTGTTTCCTCTTCAGTATTCCACTTCAACAATAATTTAAAACACCTTGGAATCATTTTTTACTACCTTCTCAATAATCTCGTCCCATTCTGAATTTATGGCTTGCAATCCAATTGTTTTCATGTCCATTATATACCGTTCTCTAAGTTGTCTATATAGATACCAGTGACAGTCAGTTCCAGTACTCTTAATTTCCTCTTGAGATTTAAATTCACAATTTCCTTGTATTATGTTAAGTTCTTTATATTTTAACCATTTGTTCATCTGAATGCCCGCTCTGCTAAACAAGGCCTCATGAGGTGAACACCAAAGTGGTATCTTAGAGCAAAGTCTTTCTTTGTACTTGTACCATATTCTAAATAGTGCTTTTCTTATTACATGGTTCATACAATCTTTGTTTATTTTGACCTCCCCATACATTAAGTAACTATGCCATCCACACCACAAGTTATCTCCTCCTAAATTTAATAAGTCCTTGTTTGTTAGTGCAATCCATTCTCTGATCCATGTTAGGCAACAAGCAGCAAAATAAAGTCTCAAATTTGGCAATCCCAAACCTCCTCTTTTTTATCATCACAAATGATTTTTGATTTTATTCTGGCTTTTTTGTTATTCCATACAAAGTTAGATATTTCTTTTTGCCATTGTAATATTGGTTTTTCATTCTATAAAATCGGGATTGTTTGAAACAAAAAGAGGAGTTTTGGGAGTAAACTCATTTGTATCATCGAGATCCTACCTAATAATGACAATTGCAATTTATTCCAATTTGACATTTCTCTTTTGATATCTTGCCATGTAGTCTCATAGTTATTATGAAAAAGATCTGTATTTTTATTTGTCATATGAATTCCTAAGTATTTAACTTTTTTCCTATTTTTAAATCAGTTGTTTTTTCTAATATTTGTTGTTTTTCTTTTTTCATATTTTTTGTTAGTATCGTTGTTTTCTCTCTGTTGATTTTGAGACCTGAGGCTGTCTTGAATTCTAGTAAGGTTTTTAATAATGAGTTCACACTGGCTTCTGGATTTTCAAGTGTAAAGACTATATTGTCCGCTAATTGTTTCGTTTTATATTCTGATTGTTTGATTTTTTATACCTCTGATAGTTTTATCCTGTCTTATTCTATTATTGAGGAATAAATACAATACAAGGAATAAATACAAGAATAAATAAAAGCAGAGAAAGCAGGCATCCCTGCCTAGTGCCCTTTGTAATCCTGAATTCCTCAGTTTTCTCTGAGTTTACAATGATTTTAGCTTTCTGATCCATATACATTGCCTTAATCCAATTAGTAAATTTAGGTCCCATTTCTATTTTTTATCTCCCAGCTTAAATTATCAAAAGCCTTTTCCAGGTCTACAAATATAAGCGCCAATCTTTTTTCATTGTGTCTCTTGAAGTTTTCTAAAATATTTATTATGTTTAGTATGTTATCATGTAAGTGTCTTTGGGGAAGAAAACCTGACTGATCTTTATGTACCCATTCATTTAATACTTTCTTTAATCTTTCTGAGAGAATCATGGCAAATAATTTATAGTCCGTATTTAAGAGTGATATAGGTCTGTAATTTTTAATTTCAGTAGGATCTTTTTTCTCTTTCAATATTAATGCAATGTTGGCTTGTGTCCATGTTTCAGGGTAGTTATCTTGTCTAATGGCATCAATTACAGCTTTAAAAGGAATTAATAACTGATCTTCAAATACTTTGTAATAATTTGGGCCAAAACCATCCGGTCCAGGCGCTTTCCCCTTTTTACTATTCTTAATGGCCTCAGTTATTTCAGCAATAGTTACCAGTTTGTTCAGAAAATCTCTTTGCAATTCTGAGATGGGTGGTAGATCGGCTTTATCCAAAAATGAATTTAATTTTGTTTCAGATATTTGTTTTTTGCTATATAATTTTATAAAGAATTCTTGAAAGGCTTTTTTAATTTTGTTTTGATTGGAAGTAATCATTCTTCCCTGTCTTATTTCAGTAATAATATTTCTTTCCTTAGCTTCCCTTATTTTGTATGCTAACTATCTGCAAGGTCTGTTAGCTTGTTCAAAATACTTTTGTTTAAAGAATCTTACTTTGTTTTGTATTTCTTTTGTTTCTTCTATTTCTATCTGCTTTTTGAGAAGTCTTATATCTTTTGTTATTTTTCCATTAGACGAATCATTCTGTAGTTCTTTCTCCTTTTCTGATAATAATATATAGAGTTTTTCCATTTTTTCTTTCTTTTTCTTATACATGATATTGCTTTGCTGTATGAAGAACCCCCGCATTATGGCTTTGGAAGCTTCCCATACAGTCACAATGTTCATATTTTCTTGTACATTTTCCTCAAAATACATTTTCAGTGTTTCTTTGTCTTTCTCAACAATTTCTTCTTTTTGTAACAATATATCATTTAATTTCCAAGAAAGTTCTCTGGGTCTTCCTTTTAACATTATTGATATAAGGTTATGGTCAGATATAGCTCTTGGTTCCATTTCCATGTCAATGATTTCCTTACACAGAGTATTTGATGAAAGAAACATATCTATTCTTGACAGCAACTGATGTCTTTCTGAGTAGTATGTATATTCATTATCATTTTTATATTTGAATCTCCAAACGTCTACTAAATAATGCATTTCCATCACCTTACCAAAAGATTTTGGAAGTTTGCCCTGAGACTTTTTGATTTGTTTTTTCTCTCTCTCTCTTTTTCATAACATTAACGTTTTTTCATAGCTAAATCTGCTAAGTTTGTCATTTAATTTATCATAAAAGAAATCTTTTTTTCTCCTGAGGACCATACACCCCTACCAGCAGATATGCTACACTCATTATCTTGACTTCTAAACCAATGTATCTACCCTCGTTATCATTAAACAAAAATTTTGTATCATACTTTTTGCTAACATAAAAAAACTATACCTCTCTTTTTCTTTTGGGCTGAAGATATAAATTTGTAGCCAATTTTTTCATTTTTAAGTAATTTAACATCTTTTCCCCTTATATGGGTCTCCTGCAGACATATAATGTCCGCTTTTTGTTTAGCTAGGTAGTGATAAATCTTCTTCCAATAATAATAATAATAATAATAATAATAATAATAAAATCTTTATTTTTATACCGCCCTTCCAATGATCAGGGCGGTGCACAACATATAGAACAATTTAAAAACAATCCAGAATAAACAATAACAGTATCAATACAACAGTACAATAGCAATATGCCAAACCAGCTCACAGTGGGAGTGGATGAGGGAGAAATAACAACAGGGAGAGGAATATCAGGGGTAAGCCTGCCCGAATAAGTGTGTTTTAAACCCCTTTTTAAACTGGGCAAGAGAGGCGGCCGAGCGGAGCTCGATGGGCAGCGAGTTCCAGAGGCTAGGGGCCGAGATGGAAAACGCCCTCTTCATGGTGATTGATGATCTGGCCTCAGGAATTCTTAGTAACTGTTGCCCAGTGGATCTGAGTGTGCAGGGCAGATTGTATGAGGAGAGGCAGTCCTTCAGGTACTCTGGGCCCAAGCCATTTAGGGCTTTATAGGTAATAATAAGTGGTGGGATCCTTAGGGGGAAGTGACCATGTTCTCCTGGAGTTTGTTATACAGTGGAAAGGTGAAGCTAGGCATAGTCAGACACGCATTCTAGACTTTAGGAAAGCTGATTTCAATAAACTTAGAGAAATACTGGGGGTGATCCCATGGTCAAGAATACTAAAAGAGAAGGGAGTTCAAGATGGATGGGAGTTCCTCAAAAGGGAGATACTAAAGGGACAATTTCAGACAGTTCCAATGAGGAAGAAAAATGGGAGATGTCTCAAGAAACCGGTATGGATGACTAAGGAACTTACAACTGAGCTAAGTTTTAAACGGAACATGTATAAAAAATGGAAAAATTGGGAAATTTCCAAAGAGGAATTCAAACAAATAGCCAGTACATGTAGGGATAAAGTCAGAAAAGCTAAAGCGCAAAATGAACTCAGGCTTGCTAGAGATGTTAAGAACAATAAAAAGGGCTTTTTTGGATATGTCCGCAGTAAAAGGAAGAAGAAGGAAACAGTTGGGCCACTGCGTGGAGAAGATGGCAAAATGCTCACAGGAGACAGAGAAAAGGCAGAATTGCTCAACACCTTCTTTGCTTCAGTCTTCTCAGAAAAGGCAAAGGGTGCCCAACCTAAGGATGATGGGGCAGAGGACAGAATAGGGGAATTTCAGCACAGAATAAGTAAAGAGACAGCACAGGAATACCTGGTTAATCTAAATGAATATAAGTCTCCAGGACCAGATGAACTACATCCTAGGGTATTGAAAGAACTGGCAAATGTAATATCGGAACCAATGGCAATCATCTTTGAGAACTCCTGGAGAACAGGAGAAGTCCCTGCTGACTGGAGGAGGGCAAATGTTGTCCCAATCTTCAAAAAGGGGAAAAAAGAGGATCCCAACAATTATCGTCCGGTTAGTCTGACATCAATACCAGGAAAGATTCTGGAGCAGATCATTAAGCAGAGAGTCTGTGAATATCTGGAAGATAATTCCATAATCACAAAAAGCCAACATGGGTTTCAGAGAAACAAGTCATGCCAGACAAATCTGATCTCTTTTTTTGATAAAATTACTAGCTTGGTAGATGAAGGGAATGCTGTGGATATAGTATATCTTGACTTTAGTAAGGCATTTGACAAGGTTCCCCATGACATCCTTGCAAACAAGCTTGTAAAATGTGGACTAGACAAGGTAACCGTTACATGGATTTGTAACTGGTTGACCGACCGAATCCAAAGGGTGCTCAACAATGGTTCCTTTTCATCCTGGAAAGAAGTGACAAGTGGGGTCCCACAGGGTTCTGTCCTGGGCCCAGTGCTATTCAACATCTTTATTAATGACTTGGATAACAGTATTGAGAGCCTAGTTATCAAATTTGCAGACGACACCAAATTAGGAGGAGTAGCTAATACCCCAAAGGACAGGATCAGAATTCAAAATGACCTGAATAGACTAGAAAGCTGGGCCAAAGCTAACAAAATGAAATTTAACACAGAGAAATGTAAGGTCCTACACGTAGGGCGGAAAAATGAAATGCACAGATATAGGATGGGGGACACCTGGCTGAATGAGACCACATGTGAAAGGGATCTAGGAATCCAAGTAGACCACAAGTTGAACATGAGTCAACAGTGTGATGCAGCAGCTAAAAAGGCCAATGCAATTTTTGGTTGCATCAATACAAGTATAGTGTCTAGATCAAGGGAAGTAATAGTGCCACTCTATTCTGCTTTGGTCAGGCCCCACCTGGAATACTGTGTCCAGTTCTGGGCACCACAGTTCAAAAAGGATGTGGAGAAACTGGAGCATGTCCAAAGGAGGGCGACTAAAATGGTGAAGGGTCTGGAAGCCATGCCCTATGAGGAACGCCTTGGGGAGCTGGGGATGTTTAGCCTGGAGAAGAGAAGGTTAAGAGGTGATATGATCGCCCTCTTTAAATACTCGAAGGGATGTCACATTGAGGAGGGAACAAGCTTGTTTTCTGCTGCTCCAGAGAACAGGACTCGGAACAATGGATGCAAACTGCAGGAAAAAAGATTCCACCTCAACATTAGGAGGAAGTTCCTGACAGTAAGAGCTGTTCGACAGTGGAACACACTCCCTCGGAGGGTGGTGGAGTCTCCTTCCTTGGAGGTTTTTAAGCAGAGGCTGGATGGCCATCTGTCGGGTATGCTTTGATTGGGAGTTCCTGCACGGCAGGGGGTTGGACTGGATGGCCCTTGTGGTCTTTTCCAACTCTAAATTTCTATGATTCTATGATTCTATGATTCTAATAACCAGCACTTTGTACTGAGCCCGGAAGCGAATAGGCAGCCAGTGAAGATCTTTCAATACTGGTGTTATATGGCAGGCCCTGGGAACACCAGTGACCAACCATGCTGCCGTATTCTGCACTAATTGCAGCTTCCGAGTATGATACAAAGGCTGCTCCATGTAGAACACATTGCAGAAGTCCAATCGGGAGGTTACCAGAGCATGTACTACAGTTTCAAGGTCCCTCCAGTCCAAGTAGGGGCGCAGCTGGCGTAACAGCCGAAGCTGAAGACAGGTGCTCCTGACCGTTGCATCCACCTGAAAAGTAAGATGGAGCGACGAATCAAGGAGCACCCCCAAGCTGCGTACTGTGTCCTTTACGGGAAGCGTGATCCCGCTCAGGACAGGTGGAACCACCACCATTCCTGGGCCGGGAGAACCTATCACGAGTACTTCCGTTTTCTTTGGATTCAGGCTGAGTCTGTTTTCCCTCATCCAGCCCATTACCGATTCCAGACAGGCCACAAGAGGAGCGACACCACCCCTGGTCACTGCATCAGTCGGAGACATAGAGAAAATTATTTGGGTGTCATCAGCATACTGATAACCCCGCGCCACATGCCTCCAGATGATCTCTCCCAGCGGTTTCATGTAAATGTTGAAAAGCATGGGGGACAGAATAGCTCCTTGAGGAACCCCAGATCTGAGGGCCCTCTTATCGGAGCAAACGTCCTCCAGCTGCACCATCTGGAACCTCCCAGAAAGGTAGGACCGGAACCACTGGAGCACAGTGCCTCCGATTCCCACCTCCACCAGGCGTTCCAGAAGGATACCATGGTTGATGGTATCGAAAGCCACTGAGATGTCCAAGAGCACCAGCAGGGACACGCTACCCCTGTCGATGCACAGACAGAGGTCATCGACCAGGGCGACCATGGCAGTCTCAACCCCGTAGCCCGCCCGAAAACCGGTTTGAAATGAGTCTAGATAATCCGTTTCATTCCTCTCACATTCCACAATAATATTTTTTTATTTTCTGCATATTTTTTATATATAGTTTATTTAATCCTCTGTTTTTATCTCTTCCTCTCTTTCTTCTTCTTTATCTTCCCTGTCTTCGTCCTCTGTTTCTTCCAGGTCTACCTTCTTAGGTAATTCTTTCTGTGCCAACTGCACTAGCTTTTCATTCTCTATCTTTTCTTTTTCTTTTTCTTCATTCTGTATGGAATTTCCCCTTTTTTCAAGCTCTCTTATATTTTTTTAGAAAGTCTTTCATTTTCATTATAGAGTTTATTTTGTACAATTCTAATTTTATCTAAAAACTACCCCTTCGAGTCTTTCCCACCTGTAATTGATGCTGTTAAGTTTTAGAATATTTATTAATGGTCTGTATTCATTCTTTTTATCAATATTCTAAGTGGGATATCCTTATAAATTATTTTCATAACCATTGACTTTCAATTTTTCTTCATAATTTAATTGAATTATTTCATCCCTTATCTTTTTCCTCATGAAATAAATCACTATGTCTCTAGGTAATTTTCTTTGTTTTGCAATTTTTGAGTTGATTCTGTACATTTTATTTATTTCATGTTGGAATTGATCAATCTCTGCTCCTAAATATTCGGCTAATATCAGCATCAAATATTCGTACAGATCTTCATTTTCTCTTTCTTTCAGTCTTCTGATTTTTATGCAGTTTTCTCTCTGTTTCAAATCCTGTAATGCCCTCTCATCCATGTCCTTTTCATACGTCTCTTCTATTTGTGATACTTTTATTTATCATTTCTGTACTTTCTTCCATCTTACCTACTCTTTTATCTATTTTTTTGTCTTCTGTAGCTTTATTCAATTATTCCTTTATTCCTTTTAACTCTGTTCTAATTTCCTGTCTTATCTCCTGTTTTTATCTCCTTTTTCATCGCATTCATATCTAGTTTTAATTCTTTAATATCATCCTTCATTTCCATATATAATGCCTTTAATTCTTCTAAAATGCTTTGTTACTCTGGTGGTCTAGATGTTATGTCAAATGAGGGTCTTCTTTGCTGTGTAGTTGTTTGAAATTGCTTTGCTTTCCTTATATTCATGTTTAGTTTTGCTCCTTCCTTCTCCCGCGTCTGCTCTTTCCCTCTTTCTCTCGGCTTTCCCTTCTTGTCTCGGCCTTTCCCACTTTTCCTGGGTCCTCTTGCCTTGCTGTCTTTTGGCTTCTTCCTCCTCGCCTCGGCTTCCTTCCTCCTCCGCTCTTTCCCTCTCTCTCTCAGCTTTTCCTTCTCCTCCTCCTGCATCTGCTTGCCTTGCTGTCTTTCGGCTTCTCCCTCCTTGCCTCGGCTTCCTTCCTCCTCTCGCGTCCGCTCTTTCCCTCTCTTTCTCGGCTTTCCCTTCTCCTCCTCCTGTGTCCGCTTGCCTTGCTGTCTTTCAGCTTCTCCCTCCTCGTCTCGGCTTTCCTTCCTCCTCTCCATCAGCACTTTTCCCCTCTATCTCGGCTTCCCCTTCTTATCTCAGCCTTTCCTCCTCATCCTGCGCCCGCTTGCCTTGCTGTCTTTCAGCTTCTCCCTCCTCATCTCAGCTTTCCTTCCCCACGTCTGCTTGCCTTTCCCTTTCTCCTTTTTCATCTTGACTTTTTTATTTATACTCCTTCGATCACTCCTTCCTCTCACACAGCTTCACCAGCTGAGATTAGATTACTTATCAGCAGTATGTTTTCATCCCAGCTGTAGCTGTTTCATAATTTGCTACATTTAATTTTTTCTCCTAAATTAAGTCTATAGGCTTTTATCTTGGAATTAAAGTCTTCTTTCTTAGATGTTCTTTGAAAATAAAACCTGTATGATAGATCAATATTCATTCATTTGTTCCATGTTTTCCTTTTCTTGCTCTATGTTTATTCCATTTCAAGAGAATATATTGTAGATAAATCTCTCTTCAAATTTTCCTAATAACTTCTACGTCATGTCTATTTAGTTTTCTTCTTACTTCAATAAAAAATTAAAAATTGGTGGCAGCCTTGGTTCCACTGGTTTCCCACTAGAAGTGCTGGGTAGCTTCAACCTCCTCTGCTTTGCCCCCAAGGAGCTCTGCACTGGGGGGGGGGGCAGGCCGGGCTCTTATGGGGGTTAAGGACAGGCAATAGGTTGCAAGATGCCCCTTCGCCCACCTTATGCCAAAGTGTGGGTTTTTCCAATTCATATTGGGAAAAAACGAATGGAATTCACCTTTAGTGGAGGACATTCTTCAGAGCCTCCTGAAGACGCATCCAACGGGCTGCCGCTCCCAACCGGAAGTCCCATGGGAGATATATTCCCAACTTATTGAAGAAATGCAAAACTGCAGATAATAGTGAACACTATTGACAGGAATGACTTCCACTGGAAGATGGGCATAGAGTCCTCCTTAAGGACTTAAGAGATTCCTACAGAGAACACCTGTCTAGGCATTTCTAGTTCCTCCAGAGTGAATCTATGGTCAATGTCCACTGGAGGCATACCGCAGATTCATACTGAAGAATCTAGAAAATATCTAGAGAGAACATGTTTTTTCAAATGGGGGTAAGTAAAACCACACATACTGGTCCCACAAATATGGGGACTGTAGTGTATTTAAGAATGTGACCATATCACCTTTCAGTATTCCCATCACCAAGCTGAACATGCCCACCTCTTTAACCTTTCCTTGTATGTTTTGTTCTCCATAGCTCTTATCATCTTTGTTGTCCTTGAGGCATGGCCATTTATGCACTGGAGTTCCAGAAGGGCAAGAGTTGTTTTCTTCTCCCAGCTGCAGAACTGCTAGTGCACATTGCCCAGGTGCCTCTGGCCCTTCCCTGGCCACTAAAGGGAGCTTCCTTTGTACTACATCCAAGAATATATCATATGCCCATAGGGAATTGCTTACTTTAGCTGTGCCTGCCAAGGCCTCTCTCTCCTTTGCTCTGGAAACACTGGGGATGATGGGAACTCAGGCCTGGCTGTGGAGCCACACCCAGAACTCTCCCTCTTGAGTCTCTACCCGTTGCTTAACTATGTGCACACTTTGTAAAGGAGAACACTGAGCAACAGAGATTTGTTTCAAGATCACCATAGATCTCTGAGAAGAAGCCTATATATTGAGATCTTTTTTTTAAGGTGAAAAGGCAATCTTCATGCAAAGCATGCAGCAAAGGCAGACACAAATCTATTGTTGTTATTCCAGAAGATATAGAATTTTATTTATTTATTTATTCATTTATTTAAGGGATTAATATCCCACCTTTCCTCCAAAACAGGATTCAAGGGGGCTAGAAGTACTAGCACTGTACATTGGCTCTGCTGGTGAAATACCATCTCCTGTGTTTCTGAGGTGTGGGCACTCATTGTTGGGTGCTGTTCTCTCTCCATATCACCTCTATGGGAAAATGCCAGTAAGACAAAAAGTTCAGAGCAATCAACAACTTACCCAAGCATGTGAAAGGTTTTTTCCCCTTCTTTTTTCTTTCCCAATCTCAAATGACTGACAAAGGGAGATAGAGTGATTGGGCCAATACAGGCGTCCCCTGCTTTTAAACTACTCGTTTTCCAATGACTTGCCCTTTCAGCTGTTCTAAATTATACCCAGAACCTGTATATTCGATATGCGATCCATTCTTTTGATCATGTGTCAAATTAATGGTTTGATTTTTTCCCCTTTTTCCTTCTCATGAAGGAGCTGCAGTTACTGCTGCATCTTCTGTTCCTTTCCTGCCTTTGTCTCAGCCCAGTTCTCTCCATCCCTCACACTGGCTGGGCCAGGGCCAGGGGGGAATACCGCCTCGGCTAGGCTCACCCTATCTTTGTGTGTCTGTCTGTGTGTGTGAGCTTTCACCAGTCACATCACCCTATGTGCCTCCAACCACCATCCTATCCCCAGCCAATCCATTACCTTCACTGAGCTGCCACAAGGCCCAGCCAGGTATCCAGGTAAGATTGCTGTAGCTGGAGAATGCTCACTCACTGTGCTATTGAGTTCTGTTTCTCTCACGCACGTCAAGTATCGAGCAGGCTGCAAAAATCCCCCTTATGTGGCCATACAGATCAGGATCTGGAGACTGTGAGCCAGGAACTGGAGGCAGTCATGCCACGTGTGCGGGAACTGGAGGAGTGCATCCTGCGTGTGAGGACACTTGTGGATTCCTTATTCAAGAAGGAAAATGAGTTGCTGATGAAAAATATGGAGATGTTTTGGGGAGAAAGTGGGGGAAAAGCCGTGTAGAAAAGCTCTTGTTTACAGACCGATTTCTTGAAGAACAAGCTGACCTGAAGAGGCTGAAATGTGACTATTTGTTTGGTTTAAAAATTGCTCAAGGAATTGTGGAGACTTGTCCACGACCCTGGAGACTCCCAGCCACCCCTCTCTCCAACAATGACAACCATGACAAACGGCCCATAATACCAATAGGAATTAGCTGGGGGCCATAAATTGTCACAGCATGTCATGCATGGTTTCCAGAAATTGGGTTTTCTGCACTGCTTGGGTGCAGTTCTGTCTCCCACAGCCTAAGGAGTTCAACAACCCGTTGAGACTTGTCTATTTCAGAGCAAGGAAAATGTTTGACCCTCAGAATTATAATGGAAAGTATTCCAAGAAAAGAAAGAAGATGCTCCGGAAGTGTCAAGCTGAGTATTCCAACAACTGGACAAAGATGTCAGAGATGATGGTTCAAAGCCAAACAAGCAAAACCCGCCCAGCCTTACTGAAGATTTCATTTTAACCTGTGTTATTTTATAGTTATTGTTTTAATTAAACTGTATTGATTTGTAATTTTTGTTTCTAGAATGTACACCTTCTGCGGGTTTTTATAGATTTTTTTTAATTAATTTGATTATTCTGTACAGCGCTGTACAAATTTACAGCACTTAAGAATAAAGCTTAACAACAACAACAACAACAATAACTACAACTATAACAACAATGTAGCTACAGTTGTTCCTGTTTCTTCTGCTGCTGCTGCTTTCATTCTGTTGCCTCAGTGTGGCACCCCCATCCCTTGCACTGGCCAGGCAGTGGTGGGGAGGCAATACCACCCCAGTTCTGCTCACCCTATTTTTGTATTTGGGTAGCTGGATGTGTGGGTGCAAGCACCTCCACCAATCCCATCAGCCTATCTGCTTCCCCTCCTGGCCAATCCACTCCTTTTACTTAGCCACCATGAAATAAAGCATTAGTAGAAGAAGAATCAGAAGTAACCGCAGTCACATTGCAGTGACCAAAGACCACAAAGATGTCTCTGCAGGGCCTGCATGAAACAGCAGTTAATGAAACAGGAAATACAGGGGCTGCACATAGCACTCTCTTGTTTTAGGCAATTCATGTTGAGAATTCAATAGTTCTGTAGAGAACAAGCACAATCTGGTGGTGAATTAAATTATTGCACATGAGGACAACATTCAACAGTGTAATTGTACTTGAGAAAGACTTTATGCAGTATTACTTTTGTCATATCTTGATAGTCATGCTCCCACCTTTGCATGCTATCTTACATTTATTTACTGTACACAAGCCTCCCGATACTTGGTTAATACTGTACAATACGCTACAGTACTGTTACCTTGCCCTATATCCAGCTTCTAACCTTCTTTCAAACTGCAATTATAACTTGGTCTTCATAGCTCTCTTAACCGTAACCTGAAGCCTAACCATGGAGATTATCGCATGAAGCTTCACTCCCAATTTAGTTGCAGCTTTTTAAACAACCAAAACAGCAATGTTTCTTTTCACATAACCACATAATTGTGAATTCATAACATGGGTCAGTGACCCATTTTATTGCAAACTGTTCCCATATATATATTAGTTTAAAAACAACACAACACAAATCAATCCTACACAGTCATATATAAATCTAAGATATACTTAAGACATAAACCTCTCCTCTTATAATTTAGACAATCTACAAGCTAACACCTACTATACAAACATATATACAAACAATATGTGACATCCTGAACCTTGTTGTGACCTCTTTTTCCTCTATATCTTATTTTATCAAAATGTCCATTATTACTTGTTCATAAAGACTAGTGAATTGTCTAGGTTGTTAATAGGTTGTTAATATGTAATTTGTGGGATGTGATATGTGTAACTTGAATATGTATGTATATACTAATGTGAGTGTTGATTTATGTAATTTTTAACAAGATTTATAAAAAGTAATAAAAATATTTTTAAAGTAATGTATTCCAGAATGGCAACTCATAAATGATTCACAGCAGCCAAAGTGGGAAAGCAAAATGCATTTTACGGAATTTTTATATTTCTGTTTTGTTAGTCACTATTATGATGAATAAATGTTTTGGGTAATTTTTTTTAAAAAAATTCCTCTTACCCCAGCTAACCTAAAAAATAAACCATTACTAGAGTAGATTCTTTATGCCTCTTAATCATAGTCTTACTGTTTAAATCATTGCTACTACATTAATTTACTTCTTAGTGTAATTTATTGTGTTACTGCAAGTGTTAAAGGAAACATATATATTTAACTTCTTCCCTTTCTTAACTTCTTTCTAGGAATTTCCTCTCAACAAACAGGTATGTTTGATGCTTTGCAGACCAGCAGGAAAAGCTGGCCTGGGGTAGTCTGGGCATGGCGTCTATATGACACATGCCCTGGCTCCGCCTCCAGGCTGGTGTGACACAGCACAGCACACCACACCACACAGTGTGTGGCATCACAGCACTCCTCTGGCGCTGCATTCACGTGACACAGCATCAAAGGAGCACCGTAAAAGCATGATCCCAGAGGCTATGACTCCCTTCCCAGGCCACAATAAGGAGCCGCTTTTTGCAGCTCCTTTTTGCACCCTGGAAGGGCCATATAGGGGCTGCAGTGTGCAGTTGCTGCAGCCACGATCTGGCAAAGATGGAGGCAACTGCAGGCCACCCCTTCAGGGGCTGTCTGCACAGCCCCTTTGTCAATCTCTATGTGGTCTATTAATTTATCTAGCCATTCCTTAACATCCTGAAGCTCTTTTTTTCCCATCTACTGGCAAGCAGAATACGAGCTGCTATGGTCATATAATATAAAAGTTTTTTAAAGATGTTGCTTGTAAAACAAAGACTTTAGGGCATTGTGCAATCACCCCCAAACCCATTGTACAGCTTTTGATGTGTGGAATGCCTTGCAGAACGTTCATCAATCCAGCAGCTTGTTATCTAAGAGGATATGGAGTTAACGGCTTATGAACCAACAACATCTGCACCGTCGCCACCTGCCTCACTAACCAGTTGGGAAGAGGGTTGTTCATCGAGATGGGGCCCCAAGGGGCAGGAGGACCCGGGGGATAAGAAGGCAGGGCAGGCCCTAGATGGTAGAGAGCTCACCTTACAAGAGACACCTGGAATGGGATGAGTGAGGGAAGAGGGAGCTGATGGGGAGGAGTTAAAAGATGAGGGCAAGGCAGAAGGGAGGACGGAGGAAGACCTGGCGAACACAAAAAGGCTGAGGCTGAGCAGCCTGAGATCACCTCCAAACAACCCTGAAGTAAGGGTGGAAGAAGGACCCTTTTTGCTGGACTTTTAGAGGACTTGTGAAGTAACAAGACCCTGGGGAAGACTCACCACATGGAGGACCTTTTTTTTTGTTTCACTTGTGGAGACTACCGATGCGACTTATTAAAGTTGTTGAGCATCTACATCTTTTGGTGGCCTTCCTGGTTTGTTTTTTTCCGGTTGCCTAAGAGTGGAGGGAAGAGATGGAAGATCACCCTTCTCCTGGAGTCCTTCATGGGCCAGGGATCCCACCAAATGCAGGCATGGGGCCGGGGCCTCCGGCCCCGGGGTCCCCGAACAGTGGATCAGGTGGTTCCTGGAACAGTAGCAAACTTTATTGAGGCAAGCCTTCACTCACCAACTTCAGTTGATGGAGCAAATGTTCTCAGCCCAGTCAGCTACTCAGGCACAGTTTTGGGGGCAATTAGTGGAGACTCTAAGGCTCAATCTCCCGCGAACTCCGGTGGCAACAGAGGGGAGTGAGATGTTGATTGGTGGACTGGCTCCCATACGGCTGGGAAAGATGGGGCCTACTGTCTACCCTGAAGCCTTCCTCAACACATTCGAGAGGGTATCCACTGCTGCTCGCTGGCCTGAAAGTCAATTTTGCACCCTGCCTCATTGTCCAGCACAAGAGGTTGTGGATACTTTGGACCCCTTGGAGGCAGCTGACTATACTAGAGTTAAAGCGGCAATTTTGAATACCCTCAATATTTCTGATGACACTACCGTCGGAGACTCTGAGAACTGAAGTGGACTCCTGGCAACCACCTACACACTCTAGGGCAACGGGTGAAAACAAATGGACTACATTGGTTGAAACTGGCCAGCCGCTCTGCGAATGAGGTTGCAGAGATGGTGATGGTGGAGCAATTCGTGGCTTCTATTCCCCACACTGCCCAGAGCTGAGTTAGGTGTCTCCTACCTAAAACATTAGAGGAAGCAGTGGTTCTAATGGATGCGTAGGTGGGGGCCGAGGGGGTCCACGTTGGAAGCGACAAGAGGAGGGAGTAGGTCAAAAGGGAGGTCACAACTTCGGAGGTAATACCAATATAACCCAGGATGGTGGGTGACCCTGGAGGAAGACCGAAACAAAGGAAAAGGTGACACACGAGGGAGAAGACCCAGGGAAACCTCTTCCCGTGGGAACGTGATGAGCCACTATTCCTGCTGGGGCATGCAAGGCAGCATGCCAACACTTAGCATGTTTCACTTGCAATATGAAGGGACACCTGCAATGGATTGCCATGTGATGGACTGCTTATGGGTCGAAGCCTGGGAGGCGTCACAGGTGAGTGAGCAAGAAGAGGGGCCCAAAGACAAGTTAGTTTGGGCCTCAGTAAACAAGAGGTGGATAGAAGCCATAGAGTCTTCAGGTTGTACTCACACCCTGATTTGGGAGGTGACGGGATTGGGGACCCCTGAGAAGATGCTAGCGCAATGTTTCCACGGCAACATTAGATCCTATCAGACAGTTTGGGCTGAGGTCCAGATTGGATCAGTGAAAAGAAAGATGAGACTTGGGGTAGTCCCTACGCTTACACGACCCATGCTGATTGGATGGGATTGGCTGAGGTGGAAGACTCTAATAAAAGGGGAAGACAGTCTCACAGGGTGAATAGAGTCCCGGGGGGAATTGGCCTGTCTGATGGTACCCCGTTCCCAAGTGGCATTCTGACAACAAAATGACAAGGAGGCTGTTAGACAGGCATAGCCAAAAGGGGGGGCGGAGGAAGGAAAGGGAGGTGTTTCGTTTGAGATGCAAGGAGACCTAGTGTACTGGGTCAGCCGGTTAGGCCCCATGGGAGAGGTGGCCAAACCACTGTTAGTCCCTGTCCCTCTATGGCCCGAAATCTTACGATTTGCCCATGATGTGCCAATAGCTGGGCACCTCGGCATAGAGAAGACCATCCAGAGACTGCTGCAGCAATTTTACTGGCCAGGGATATGGAGAGAGGTGGAAATCATGTCCCCAGCGTCACATGACCCAGAGGAAGAGAGAAAAGGGGGGTAGATTGATCCCCATGCCTCTGGTAGAAGTATATATAAGGGAGTGGGATGAATGCTCCATGTGGTAGAGAGTGGATATTAGCATCTGGTGGAGCAGTTTGATTGTATGATTTGTAAATATCTGAATCTGACTATTAAAAGCCTCTTTGTGAGTAATTGGTTGTCCAGCAATTCTTTATCAAGGCAGAAGGGAGGAATTTTCCTGTGCAGCCTGGAGCTCATATTCACCACAGAACCTTCAGCTGGTGTTCCTGGCCTACGTGCATGTCTTCTGCATTTTTGCATGTTAGATTCTTGAGATTATATGCCCCAGCATTTTTTAATCTTCCTTACATCTCCACCACATGTGGAAAAAGGTTCCAACAGCATCTTGGCATTTCCTTTTTTAAAAACTGAACTTTATTAGAATACTATTTTAAAAAAACATGTATCACAAAAAAACCAACCCCCAAAATCTTTCAAAAATACACTCAAATACATACCAAGAAACATACCTACATACTACAAATAATGTAAAACGTATAAACATTGAGACATCACACACACACAGAAAGATCTTCCTGAGCTCTGTTTTGACATTTCAATTATTAACTTACTCCAAGTGCCTATAAATTATTCTCTATTAAATCCCTGTAATCTTAAGTAAAGTACTGGTATTAGAGTGAGTAGATATGCACCTTCCTGAACTGTTCAGTATAGCATTAAATTTTTAAAAAATAGTTAAATTATAACCTTCTTGCCTGTTTCTTTATAGAGGAAGTCTATCAACAATTTACAGTCTTCTTTGTGTTCATTCCAGGAATATCCTCTCAACAAATAAGTCGGTTTATCTATTTCAGTGCATTCTATCAGTTTATCATACCATTCACTAATATCAGGATATGCTCTGCCTTTCTATTTACATGCATATACAATCTGAGCTGTAAAAAAATTCCCATATTTGTTTTCTAATGTTTCATTATTGACCATACTTAATAAATAAAATAAAAGCAGTGGAGAAGCAGGAGGCACAACCTTTGATGGCAGCAAGGACACAGGCAATGACATGAAGACCTCAGTCAAAAAGGGAAGAGAATCCACCTGGCACTGGTTGCTCCTGGCCTTGTCAAGTCTTGCCCATACACTGATTGGGGCTTAAAAGCTGCATTCAGTGAGGATTCCAAGAAGCTGCCATTTTTTCTGACCCACGTTAAAGGCTTTATGTGTGAATGGGGGCATATTTTCCAGTTAGAGGCTGTCAAAGTGCATTGTGTGTTGGCCAAGATTACTTTCCCTGAACAGGCAAAGAAATCTTTGAGACAAACTACAACAAAGAATAAAACAGCAGATAAGGACCAAAAAAAACCAATTTGAAGGGAATGATGAAGAGATAAGAAAACAAACCCAAGGCACCGACACAGGAAATTTATTAATAGATTTCCAAAGAAATTAAGAAGACTCTCTCAAAGAAGATGACAAATCAAAATTCAGAACAATTTTTTACTTTACACTTGGACTATCAGGAATTTATAAAGGAAGAAAGACTAAGAAGAGAGGAATGAGGAGATAAAGAGGAAGAAGAGATTGAGGACTGAAGGTTGCTGCTCTTAAAATTTGAGTAGAATTTTAATAAAATTTGGAAATTAATAAATAAATTTTGAATTATATTAAAACATAAAGGAGAGGTTTTTTTCAAGAGATACATGTTGGTAATGGCTGAATATTTAAAATTCTTTACCTGGTATAGAATAAACATGATCATGATTTCACTTCATCTAACCTCAAGAATTCATCAAATCAAAACATTGCCAAAACTTTGGTCCAACTATATTCTGGTACAATTAGATTTGAATATAGGAAGAAGGGAATATAACTGGAAATTGAATGTAAATTTACTGAAAGATGAAAAACTGTTTGCAGAACTGAATACAAATATTGACAATTATTTTTAAGAAAAATTTAAATAAGGGTACATCAGTGTGAGATGCCTTAAAAGCGGTAATAAGGGGATGATTGACTAAAAAATCTTCAGAGATAAAAAAGTGAGGAGAAATTAAATAGACATAATAAAGAATTGGAAGATAAAGAGAATGTATTAAAGAAAGAAGTGAAAAAACAGAAGGTATTACAGTACAAGAGATGAGATGTTATTGATTTTATTGATTGAAGAAATGGAGAAAAAATGAAATATGTTAAACAAAAGTATTTTGAGTCAGCAAACAAATTGGAGAGAATTTTGGCATATCAAGAAAAAGAAAAATGTTCAATTATGTCAATTGGAGATGCAGGGGAATTAGTAACAAGCCAGAATAAAATTAAGAAAATATTTGTAACATATTATACAGAATTATTCAGACTCCAAAATTAAAAATTCAAAGATATTGAAATATCTGGATTTACAAAAAATAAGGAAATTCACTAAAGAACAAAAGTAATCTTTGAATAGAGCGATTATGTTACAAGAATTATCAGAAGCTATACAAAAAAGAATATAAAAGACTGGAAACCCCTGGGCCCAATGGATTTTCAAATGAGTTTTATAAAAAATGTAAAAAAAATATCTAATCAGACCTTTATTATTAACGATGAATGAAATCATGATCGGTCACATACCCCAAACATGAACTCAATCAAATATAATATTGATACCAAAAGAGGGAAAAGATTTGACAGATCCAAAAAATTATAGACTAATATCCCTTCTTCATTCAGACTACAAATTGTTTTTATATTGGCAGAAAGATTTTAAAAGATATTGAATAACTGGATTTTTTCAGATCAATGTGGCTTTCTCCCAAGTAGAACAATAAAAGATAATATTAGAAATTTATTAAATTAATTGGACCACTGGATAATAGGGAGAAATTCTATAAAAAAAACTAATGAATGAAATTTTGGAAACAACTTACGATAACATAATTTTAATGGGTGATTGGAATGAGGTCTTAGAACCCCTAGTAGATAGAAAATCAGAAAATACACAATTAAAAAAAATCAAGGGAAATTACCGGTTGGTTTTTTTAATATGATTAATAATTTAGAGATAGTGGATGTTTGGAGGTCTAAATATGGGGAGAAGAAAGATTTTACATTCTATTCTAATAGACACAAATCTTTTTCGAGGTTAGATATGTTCTTTATATTTAAAAGATGGATGAAGAAAGTAGTGAAAATGGAATCATTGCCAAAAAATTTATCTGACCATAACCGTATACAGTTAGTAATAAAACATGAAAATAAGAACACTTCATGGCGACTTAATGAAAATTTATTGCATAAAAATGAGATAATAGAGAAAGCAAAGAAAACATTGGAAAATTATTTCAAAGAGAATTCGGGGAAGAAGGTAGATGATTTGACAGTGTGGGATGCAAGTAAGGCCGTAATGAGAGGGTTTTTCATTCAGGAAAATATAATTTGGAAAAGAAAAAAAGAGAGAGAGAAACTAGATAAAAAAAGTAAAGAAATTAGGGGAAAAGAAGAGAAAGAAAACCCCCAAAAAACAAAGCTCATAAAAGAGATAAAAATTTTACAAAATCAAATATCAATGTGCCTTACAGAGGAAATTGAAAGAAATATGAAATATTCTAAACAATATTATTTCGAAAATGCCAATAAAGCAGGTAAATGATTGTCATATAGGATAAAAAAAGAAAGGGAAAAAAATTAATTTTGAAAATCAAGATGGGCGAAGAAATAATTACAGAACAAAAGAAAATTAAAGAGGCTTTTTATAGATTCTATTCACAACTCTATAAAAAACAAGATATTAAAGAACAGGAGATAATTAAATACCTAGATAAGATAGATGTTACTCCCCTAACAAAAGACCAAATAAAGACCTTAGAACAACCTATTTCTAGAGAGGAAGTTAAACAGGCGATAAATGAAATGAAGAATGGAAAATCTCCTGGCCCATATGGGTTCTCTGCTATTTATTATAAGACACTTATAGAACAACTTGCTGATCCTCTACAGAGAGTGATGAATATGATAAAAGAAGATCGATTTCTCAAAACATGGAAAGAAGCAAACATTACTCTAATTCTTAAACCTGAGAAAGACTCACAAGAGATTAAGTACTATAGGCCGATTTCTCTGCTTAATATGGATTATAAATTATTTTCTTCAATATTATCTAACAGATTAAAAAAAGTCTTTGTAAATTGGATAGGAGAAGAACAAAATGGTTTTTTACCAAAGAGATACTTAAGAAAGAATCTAAGAACAATGATAAATATTCTTGAATTGGCTAATTGTCTGAGAGGAGAGGGACTGGTTCCAGTGGCAGGAGCTGATCAAATAGATAGGCAATGTTTCTTTTCTCCTGAATCTTCCAGTCTGCACATGTGTCCTGCAGGATAAGAGCATTTCCCTCAAGATTTGGTTCCAATGTGGAGGCTTTGAACTCTGGTTCCTTCCTTTCCCCCATCTTGTCTCAGTTCCATCAGCTGTGTATTTGAGCACTCTCTCCTTTTTACTTCTTTGATCTGGCATGATTGGAAGAATAAAACAAACAAACAAATAAATAAATGTTGACTTGAGCAAAAAATAACTGCTACTGGAAGGTGCAAGGGAATCAAGAAGGTAAATTTAAAAAATAGCATTCTTGAGACCACAGAAAGGTCTATGAACAGAAGGAGAATATTTGTGTGTTGATCTCAGTATATAAATCCAGAGAGGTTGGGTCAATAAATAGTCTAAAATGCTGAAATATGCAGCATGTCATCAAACTGACCCAATTTGACTGGAACAATCCTGCTTAATCCTTTGTAACATCTCATTTTCTCTCTCTTCCACTTTCCTCTTTTATCCTCAGTTTACTTCAATTGGTGCAAACTGAGGGTTGGAACAGATGGGCCAAATAAAGCAGCTTCCAGCCACTTTGAAGGCAGGGCATTTATATGACACACACCTCCAAAACAAATGGAAACCAGAACAAAGCCATACTCCAGGGCTAAAAGCCAGAGCAAAAAGAAACCAGGATAGTTCGACTTAGTGCAGATGATGTGCACCTTTGCACCTGCATATAAACAGCCCGCTATGATGAATTCTTGTCATTCCTGGTATGTTCAGGCAACAGGAAGATGTAGCTGCCTCTCCTAGCTTGTTGGTTCCTTCTCAATAATAACCCCCATCTTAACCACAGTCCAATGTTGCTTGGCCGCACATGCCCCAGTTTTCATCTCTGAAATGCTGGAAGGTATAACACAGGTATTCTTCAAGGTAGATTTTTGGATGGGAACAGGATGTACTTGGAGAAACCCAGATCAGAGGACTCAAACATTTGCAAAGGGAAGGCTTGAAACAGTGCCCTTCTTCCTTCTCTCCAGCCAGCCTAGATAAGCCACTTTAATCCTACAGACTGAGGAAAGTGTCTATATTGACTATTAGTTTGAGCCAACTCTGTTGAGAGGGAGGAACTGCCTACAATCAGTTATACAGCTCAAAGTTCAGCAACTGTTCTTCCACACAGAAATAGCACAGGAAGAACAGAAAGAGCCACAAAAGAAGAAGGCGGCTCTGCTTAGGCCACCACTACGACTTGGAGCTGGAAGGCTTTTATGTAACCAACAACAGGTTAGTTTCTTATACGGTACCCAGACAGATCTATTCTCTGCAATTCTCTCTCTCTCTCTCAAAGAAAAATACCTGTACATACATAACTAAAGTTAAATTAAAATTTAACAGAATACTAAAACACTACAACATTTAACACTAACTAAAACACAAAACACAAACTAACTGTAGATACAAAAGGGTTCTGATGCCCCTCAGACTGTAATGAAATGGGGGGAGGGGGTCAAAGAGAAAGACAAAATATATTATTCTACCATTACAATTCCAACTAGATAATCCTGCTACTAAAATTACCAGTAGTTATAGTCACAAATTATTGCATTGTTAGATTTCTTATTGCTCAAAAACTCCATAAATGGTTTCTCGTCTGAAAAAAATAAATCTTCAATTGGCTTGTCCTTTAAAATCCAAATATGTCTGGCAACCTAGGGTAACTCAGCAATTTTAGTAATCTGTTCTCGCATCCTTGGTGCTCCAGTCTGCTTCCAAAATGAGCAAACAGTGTTCTTGCTGCTTGCTGAATATCGGGAAAGTTGTCCATGTTTACTGTCCAGTTCTTTTTCCATAATACCTAGGAAAAACATTTTTGTGACATTGCAAAAATCTGCTTAGTGTTTTGCCTCCCTAATTGAAGGGGGTCAGGGAGTGGGGGTCTCCTTTGGAGAACAGATTGCGGGGCATTGTTTTATGTAAAGTCCTTTGGGGGGGCTGTATTTGGGTTCCTTTCGGTAAGTTAAAAGCAGAGCGTTCTGTTTTCCTCACAATACCCCTCACAATAACCCTGCATGAAGACAGAGAATGGTGGCCACCCAGAGGAAAGGAAGTTCCACCCAAACGTTAGAAAGAACCTGTGAAAGTAAGAGCTGTTTGACAGTGGAAGATACTGCCTTGAATCTCCTTCTCCTTCTTTGGAGGTCTTTAAACAGAGGCTGGATGGCCATCTGTCGGGCATGATTTCATTGTGAGTTCCTGCATGGCAGAATGGGTCTGGACTAGATGGCCTTTGTGTTCTCTTCCAACTCTGTGTGTGTTGTGTATGTGTGTTGCACACTTTTAAAACTTTTTGAATTATCATATAAATCTTAGATCAGTAATTTTCACTTTCTTACAGGTCCACCACATATGAAAAAGAGCCCTCCTTATCTTGACAATCCAAGCATTGATTTGAAACATTAGACATTTTCAATATCTTATACAATATTTCTTTTAAATTGCTATTCAAAGTACACTTTATGTCTATGATCCACATTTTCTTCCATACATCCATTTGCACATTATTTCCAAACATTGTATTCACCTTCTTAAATGCTCTTTTACAGGCTCATTTTCTGAGTCTAGTTTCAGAAGTCATTTACACACTTTTTAAATTAAATGTTCATCGTCCCTACACAATTCTATGTAAAAATCATTTTCTCCAGTTTCTATGACTAGATCTTCTTATCTTATTTATTTTTTCCTTTAGCTGTAGATAAGTAAACCAATTAACATCTTTACCTTTCTTAAGGAGCAACTGTCTTGATTTGAACTCCCAGGTGTCATATTCAAAATACAGAAGACAAAATCAACTATTTCCAATTTTTGACTCATTCTTTCCTAAAGAAGGTTTATTGTCGTGAAGTGGCTAATGTTATCCTAGAGAAAAGTGTCTGCTTACTTTTCTACCAAACCTGTTCTCAATTTTCCTAATGCTGTGACTTTTTAATACAGTTCCTCATGTTGTTGTGACCCCCAACCATAGAAGAGTGGTGTCTCACTTCCTAAGACCATTGGAAATGTGTGTTTTCGTATGGTCTTAGGCGACCCTTGTGAAAGGGTCATTTGACCCCCAAAAGGGGTGCGACCCACAGGTTGAGAACTACTGTGTAAGAACCTTCCTAATACAATTTTTTAATCCACATGTACAAATCTTAAATTGTGACTTTCAAGTTCCAAAATTCTGTCATCTCTGAGCAAAAGTCATTCCTTTAACCATACAAAAGATCAGGCCTCATGATTAATAATATTCAGAAGTCCCAGACTATCCCTTCCCTTAGCATCATACAAAATTTTAAGCTTTATACTGGGTTTCCTTGCCTGCCAGATAAATCTGGATTATTTTTTTCTGTCATTGCATAAATAGTATTTCATTTGTTTTTATTAGGATAATTTGAAAGTAAAATAAAAAGTCTTAGTGAAGCATTTGCTTTTATTACTGAAGTTCTCCTCCTCAAATGAAAATTCATGTTTTCTTTAATGCATGCAAGATGAGATATGAACATACGAACAAGGGAAGGAGCATTCTTCTTTTGCAATTCAAATAACAAGCAGAAATTGAACATGTAACACTTCTGTCAACCTTTGTAAATTCTTGACAGGGAAAAGCTTTACTTGCTGAATGTTTGCTTTCTGCCCAAATTTTCAAGGTATGATAGTCCTGTCAGAAAGACGTTAACAAACTAAAAATAAAGAATGTCTGTTCAAAAGACTTTTGCCATGCTAATGCTAGGCATACGCATTTCATGAACTCCTTCTGGAGCTCGAAACGTATTTGTATAAGAAGGAGTGGTGAATACATCTCAGCCAAGTTCACTTGGAGGACAGCAATTAGAAATGAGTGTTGGAAAATGATGTGGACTGACTAGAAAGGTCAGCCAACAAGCCTGGCTGCTTGACTGCAAAAAGCAACAGGTGAAACATTTAAGTTATGGATTTAAATGTTGAAATCCTTCAAAACGTAGGGTGGGACAATTAGAGCTAGGTGGAAAGAACAAATACCTTTATTGTTCATGCTTGGAGATTAAGAGTCTAATTAATCAACTAAAACCAGCTAGAGCCCCTGGAGCTGATATGATAACCGGTGAAATGATAAAAAATAATCTAGAATTGTGGATTCCTGTCCTTTCTAATGTTTTCATCGCAATTGATCAATCTACTAATATCCCCAAAGACTGGGGCTTGGCCATTATAGTCCCACTATATAAAAAAGATAATAGATCTGACCCATCTAATTTTAGGCCGATTAGTTTGTTAAGCATAATTAGCAAAATGTATGCTAAACGTCTACTAAATAAGCTCCTTGATTCGCTTGAATCTGAGAATGTTTTGTTGGCTGAATAGGCTGGATTTAGGCCCGAACGATCCACTATCGATCAGGCCATGATTCTACAACAACTTGTTGAGAAATATTCCTACTCTGGTCAATCGCTTTATGCAGCATTTATTGATTTTAAGTCTGCTTCCAATACTGTCAATAGATCCAGACTGTGGAAAAATTACTGTGCACTAATATAGATAAACGTCTTCTTCTGCTTCTTATTAAGAAAACTCTAGTTTAAAGGTGCGATGCAGCTACCTAGGACATGTCACCAAGGAAATTTTTGTAAGAACTGGTGTAAGACAGGGTTGCGTTCTGGCCCCTACCCTATTCAATTATTAAATCAATTCTCTAATTCCCAGCCTTAGACAACATCTCTTTCCATCTTCCAAAATTAGCCAACAAGCCCATTAACATCTTATTGTACGCTGATGATGCTGTGATTCTCTCATTAACCCGTACTGGACTTAAAAGAGCCCTAAATTCTCTTGTTCACTACTGTGCTGAAGAGAAATTAATAATCAACTCCTCTAAGACCAAGATTGTTGTTTTTGCCAAACGTCCTAAATTGAGACAATGGAGACTTGAGAGTCAATATATTGAACAGGCTAAGATCTTCAAATACTTGGGAATTATATTTCATGCCTCTGGGAAAAGACATGCCCACTTAAGAGTTTGTCATCCAAAATGCCCAAAGAAATGTGAATGCTATCCTTAACTTCTTCTATGCTAAAGGTGCTCAATACATCCCGGCTGCAATTAAGTTGTTTAATGCCAAAGTGCATCCTCAGCTTCTGTATGGAGCTCAACTAGGGCCATATAATGACATAACACCAATTGAACGTGTACAAACAAAGTTCCTAAGGAAAATATTCCAGGTTGCCCAGTGCGTTCCCAATGCTTTGCTGAGAGGAGAAGCTGGGGTCAACAAAACAGAATCTAGTCTATGGATACTTATATTTTCATTCTGTTGGATATTCATTTTGACAGGTTTGATAAGGTTACAGCTGTGACTGGGGAGGCAAACGGTTCATGTACCCATGCCCTCCCTTTGGGTGGGCTAACCAGTTCTCCTCACATAGCCTTAATAACAGACAGGAGCATTAAACTCCCTTCTCTCCTAGCCCAGGAGATTCCTAATGCTGTTTGCTCCTTTCCTTTCAAAGCTCTGCCTGCAACCATGTGGTTCTACCTGGCTGTCCTGTTGGGGCTTTACTTCCTCCGCCGATGGTATCGGGAGAGACAGACTGTGGACAACCTCAGAGAGAAATATGTCTTCATCACTGGCTGTGATTCTGGCTTTGGAAACCAGCTTGCCAGACAGCTGGATATTCTAGGCCTGCGGGTGTTAGCAGCCTGTTTCACCCAGAAAGGGGCAGAACAGCTGGAGAGGGCCACATCCGATCGGCTGAAAACCACCATCTTGGACATCAGCAGCACAGAGAGCATAGTGGCAGCAACCGAATGGGTGAAAGGAGTTGTGAGGAGCAAAGGTGACAGATTCCCTCTATTTCTGTTATTCTCTTCGTTGTCAGTCTGAGGAGCAGGTTGAAGAGTCCCTGACGCTTCTTCCCAAGAGGAACTAGGATTGTTAGCTGAGCAGAAGAAGAAAAAGACTTGTGTCTTTTTAAACAGCAGCTTAGACTGAGAAGTGAGGTGAAGCTTTGTCTGGCCTGAAGGAAATTAGGATCAGATGCTATAGTTTGGTAGTGAATCATGTTTCAGTTAAAAATGGGGAAATGATGCAGGATAAAAGAGCTACATCATCCCTCCTCTTTGTCTTTGTTACTTTGAGTGGGAATGTTACTTCAAGTGGGAATGCACCTTGAGGGTGCAAAATAGAACATAAATATTCACCTGACACATGGCCACTTTGTGCACACAGTGGCTGCAGACCAAGACTCTGTTCAACAGATCAGGGTTGTTCTCTCCCTGTGTAGCCCTCAGATGCTGTCTGAGCCATATTCTGCTTTCTGTGAATCCCTCTTTAGGGTTGGTAAATTTCACCCTTCTTAAACCCCAATTCTCCACTATCCAATATTCCATTATCTCTCTTTCTGTTAACCTTGTATGGTTCTTAAAGATGAAAGTTCCCACATTTTTTCCTTATCCACGGGGCAGGGTGGAACTGGAATGGATCTCCATGGATAAAAAGGGCAGACTGTATTTAGATAGGCATTTGATTGATTTTAAACATATGGCATAATATTGTTTAAAATGGTGTGCTCTGTTTTTATTTTATTTAAATGCATTTTAACTTTTTCTTAACTATGGCTGCATCTGCACTGCAGAAATAATCCAGTGTGACACCACTTTAACTCACAGCTGAGTGCTATGGAATCAAACTTGTAGTTGTGGCACCAGAGCTCTCTGACAAAGAAGGCTAAATATCTCACAAAACTACAGCTCCCAGAATTCTATAACATTGAGCCATGGCAATTAAAGTGATGTCAGACTGGATTATTTCTGCAGTGTTGATGCAGCCTTGGTGTTTTTAATAGAAATGGCGTTTACTTGTTTGCTTTTACTTAAACTTCTGTTTTAAACTTTGTAAGCCACCTTGGTTCACTTAGCATGAGAAAAGTGGGATATAAATGGAATAAAACAATATTTCAATGAGAATTTGGTGCTCACTACAGTACAGTACATTGTTGTATCTAAAATCATGCCAAAAAGGGAATATTAAGGGAATATTTCACTGTTTTGGGGTGTATATATCCAATGGGAGCCATCTTTGAAAAATAACTCACAAGACACAGTGATGTTTTCTAATTTACTAATGTCCAGGTTCTTTCACAACAGTGAATACAACTTATCTGTCCACACACACACACATACCCAAAAAACACTCACATACACAAAGTGGTGCAGAAAAAAGAGGGTAGAGAGAATATGAATATGGTATTGACAGCAAAAGAGTTGGGGAATCATGAAAGGGATAAGGCTGGCAGGGTCAGCAAAGGTCTTCTCCGCCCACCAAAATACACAAAAGCAAAAGTCAATGGTAGGGTTTGAATTGCTGATAGAAGCTAATAGAAAAATCTGTGAGAATATGTGGGGAAAGCAGTCTCAAAGGAAAAGGCTGGATGAAATATCATGGCACACAGTGAGGTAGTACGAATGCTTTTTGTACAAGTGAGAACAAGTAAAGATCATTCTGCAATCTCTTTTTCTTGTGTGTGTTATAAACATTATATTATTTGAGATATTGTAGAGAAGAGTATTTTTAAACACAGACTGGCATCTTGTTCATGAATGAAAATGTCATCTGCCTGACTCACACCATTCTGATTCATTTTTGCAGTGAATGGACAGGCTGGAATTCTCTTCTGAAAAGTCCTCCCCAAACCTAGCTTTTAAACATTACAGACACCCAAATATGGCTGTTCCATTGTGCCAAATAGCAGGAGGGGGGAAAGAGCTGGAAATGGCTGCACACTTTCCAGCAACATAAAAAAAGGTCAGGTTGGAGAAGCTTAAAGCACTGCTTAAAAAGTAGGTTTGGGAGGGTAACATCAGGAGACAAGATTACAAAGTTCTCTCTATAGCTATATCCCCTGAGGCTGCATCTCAGATATTCTTTTTCCAATAAAAATGAACATCAAAAATATAATATAGACCAAGATTTAAATAAACATGTAGTATGAGCATTAGACTTTGTTGTGGTGGTGCCTTCAAGTCATTTCTGACTTATGTTGACCCTAAGGCAAACCTATCATGGGTTTTTCTTGTCATGTTCTTCAGAGGGGGGTTGCCATTGCCATCCTCTGAGGCTGTGAGAGTATGACTTGCCTAAGGTCACCCAGTGGGTTTACATGGCCAAGCTGGGATTCAAACTCTAATCTCCTGGTACACTCAAGCCACTATACCACAACTACAACTCTGGAAACCAAGGTTCAAATCTCTGCTCAGATTGATCTTGGGGAAGTCACAATTTCTCAGCCTCAAAGAGAGGCAAAGCCAAACCCCCTCTGAACAAATTTTGTCGAAAAAATCCGAGAAAATGTGACTTCCCCAAGGTCAATCTGAGCAGAGATTTAGGGTCGCCATAAGACAGAAATGACATGAAGAATGCATTGCTCCATAAACAACAAGAATGCATTGCTCCATAAATAGCAATCACAAGGATATTTGTAACTATGTGATATTTCAATAAGGATGATAAACATCCCATTGTTAAAAGATGTCACAGAAGAGACAGCTCTGAATATGTAAACTCTTTCTTCCCACAGGGCTCTGGGGCTTGGTCAACAATGCAGGTACAGGCACTCATGTAGCTCCCAATGAATGGCTGACCAAGGATGATTTTGCAAAGGTGATAAACGTCAACCTGCTTGGACTGATTGATGTGACGTTACATATGCTCCCCCTGGTGAGAGCAGCCAGAGGGAGAGTCGTCAATGTATCCAGTGTTGGTGGAAGACTGATAACCTTAGGAGGAGGTTACTGTCTATCCAAGTTTGGTGTGGAAGCCTTCTCAGACAGCTTAAGGTAAAAATTATATATATATATATATATATATATATATATTAAAGCCAGCTTTCTCTCTTGCTCAACTTAGTGGCACGAAGGATGGAGATACACAGATGCAGGCGGACTGATCTGCTATAATTAATAACAGCTTCTGAGAGATATGGTTGCCTTTATGGACCACACCAAGACTTCCAAGTACAGCTGGCCCTCTTGTTGGGGGCAACTGGCTTAAACATTGTAAGCTGCTTAAGGGAGTGCTAGTACACTGATAAGTGGTATAGAAATGTACTTGCTATTGCTAATGCAAACATCCAATAAAATGCAAACATTGCAATATATCGTAAATTACATTTCTAAACTGTAGTATTTCAAACTAAAACAATGCAAAAAACATTTATCCAATATTACTGTGAAATAGGCATTTTTGCTGAACAAATGTTGCTAAAAAGACCAATAAAGATCTCTACTAGCATCACCCTTTGTACACCAAGGAAATCGAACACAGTCCAGAGGGAAGTGTAGTCTTCTTGCCAGGTTAGGTGGTTCACACATGGCTACCTATTCTAAATAAAAGAACTATTGGGGAATAACAACAATAAAAGCCTGGATCCTTTTGTCAAAACCCAGTAGAGTAAAAACATTGCTTAGTGGGATTTACCTATTTGTTGATTCCCCATTGAACAGCTGGTTCAATGACCCTACTCTAGTTGGAAGTAACCAAGAGTATATGGACCAGGAACTCCTCTCTTCTCTAAACTTCCAGTTGTTCCAGCCACTGGTGCATGTCATACCCAGAGGGTCCCAGAAGCCTGGCTTAGAGGCAATTCTGCAGATAGAGTGTTTCTCCTGGAATATCTCCATGCATTTTGTTTTCCAATATGCTCAGTAAGAAAGCTATTTTCTTATGTTAGAAATTGTGAGGGCTCTTTCATCAATCACAGCAGAGCACTCCTAAATTGGAACTCCTAAACAGGGCTCTGGAGTCACTATGCCAGACTTTCAACTCTGACCAACTCCAACTCCTCTTTTTTATTCTCCTACTGTCCAGTTCTGGCTCCAACTCTTACTCCATCATAAATGGCAAATGTATTAATTAGTAATAGTAAATTTTCCATAGTAAAATGGTAGGACAAGGCATTTCATCAACAACACATGAATCATCAGGCTACTTAGATTGATAGGATATAAAATATATTTAATTGATTAAGTATGAAACATAAGAATACAATAATATATTTAGGAAATATTTACCAACTCTATCTCCACTCAAAATTGCTTCTGACTCCATCTCCACAGTCCCACTTCTAAGAATACTTTATCAATCAAACTTAGATATCTGCGGGCTTTCGACTTCCAGCCAGCCAGAGCGACCAAGCGGGTGTTTCTGCCTCTCTGTAGATAACCTTCCTGAAGCCTGCAGAAAACAGTTAATAGATAGTATATCTATTACTGTCTAACCCTCCATGTTATTGGAGAGCCAGAGGGGGCTCCATGGAGGTTCCACAGTTAGTCTAGAGGTCGTAGCTTGAATGGAAAATCTTAACAGCACATCTAGGATAAAGAGGGACCGAGGAGCATTACATAAACGCAGGTCAGATGCTGACTTGGCAGGGCATAGAGTGGCAGTTGGCTTAATTTAAAATACAAATATAAGAAACTTAACCCTAAATCTAAGTTCTAAGTGTTGAACACAAAAAACTCCAAAGGAAGCTGTAATTTTATGTAAATATAAGACTGGAAAAAGCAGAAATAAAGACTCACAAAGAATAAGGATCTATGAATAAAATAGACTGAATTTTGAATTTGGGAAAAAAGATTCAACCCTGAAGGCTTTCTCTGTTAACAAGACTTATCTGTTTAAAATCTTTTATGGCAAAGTTGTCCCCCACCCCCACCCTTCAGATATGTACCTTTGGATCAGGAGAGAAAGCCTTTTAAACTCTGAGGCACTCTGTGAAGCCACTGCCTAGACGTGATTACAGAATTAACTCTATTGACTACACTGTAGAGGAAAGCTGTTGGGGGTGCACAA
The DNA here is from genome assembly GCA_034509955.1 of Urosaurus nigricauda. NCBI lineage: Eukaryota > Metazoa > Chordata > Lepidosauria > Squamata > Phrynosomatidae > Urosaurus > Urosaurus nigricauda. Next base: position 165,115,823 of record JAOEGL010000002.1, read on the forward strand.
TAAAGGAGAAGGGTGAGGTGAAGAGATAGAGCGGCTGGACAAGGAGGAGAGGAGTAAGCACAGAAGGAATCTACTGAAACACCAAGAAGGATAATAAATCAATAGCAGACAGTAGAGGTGAATAAGAGGAGATTGTGAAGGGAAAACAGATTGCCCAACGGAACGAGGAGAAAATGAGGAGACAGCGGGGACAGTGTGAATGGGATAAGACATTGCTGGATTGAAATTTTGGACACAAAAGGATTGAGAAAGAGGGGGAAAGTGCTACAGAGACAGAGAAAGAGTTTTGCCAAGTGAATGGTAGAGAAAAACTGCAGCGAAGGTGAGAGAGATACAGAGAGTGACTGGCAGAAAAGAACCAAAGCAGATTAAAGAAACTAAGGAGGATAACTGGAAAAAAGAAGGAGGCATTGTAAAGTTTTAAAAAATCTTGAAGTGAGAGAGAAAGAGAGAGGAGAGTGGCAGCACAGAAATGAGGAGAGAGAAAAGTTAGATAAGAACAAAGGGAGAGAATTTACGCCAGGAAAGTAAAATGAGAATATATTTTGAGTAAGACTGCTCTACAATTAGCTCTCTTCTGGAAAAGGACATTAATTGTTACTTATTTAATATTATTTATTATCTCTGAGATAGATAAGCAATACAAGTTTTTTATTTTGTTCTAGATATTGTAAATCAGCTGGATAAACGCTTTACAATGGGGGAAATTTTGATTTAAATGTATGTAATTTATACAGAAGGAAAGAGCAGAGTGTGGAAAGACATTATACAATGTTAGTTGAAGGGAAGGGGTCTATAAAGTGCTCTGATTGTTAGTGTAAATAATCAGAAAGAGGCTAATATAGCCCTAATCCCTAAACAAGATCATGAGGTATTAGAGGTTTAAAGTTTTAGACCTATAATATTATTAAATAATGATTATAAAATTTTTGCACTAATACTGGCAGATAGATTGAAAAAAGTTCTAAAAATATTGATAAATGAAGATCAATCAGGCTTTCTACAAGGCAGGCACATTAACGATAATCTTAGGAATTTGTTAGACATTATCAAGCTTCATGAGAAGAGAATAGATAAATCATTAACAGTCATCTGCCTTGAGGCAGAAAAAGCCTTTGATAGGCTTAACTGGGCTTTTATGTTAAATCTATTAGAAAAAATGAATATGGGTGACATATTTACAGTATTATAAATGGAGAAGGAACTAAGAAGTTTGAAATAGAAAGGGGCACCAGACAGGGATGTCCTTTCTCAAATTTACTATTTATTACAACTTTGGAGATTTTGCATACAGATATAAGATAAGACACACAAATAACAGGAGTCAAGATCAAACAACAGGAATTTAAGATCAAACTCTATGCAGATGATATATCAATTTATTTATCCAAACCATTAGAGGAAATCAGTATTCTGTTAGATAAACTGGAAGGGTACGGCAGGGTTGCTGGTCTAAAAATTAACCACGACAAAACTAAAATTCTAACACTAAAGATGAAAAAGAAGCAACAACAAGACCTAGAAAGGATACCAAATTTTAAAATAGCAATAAAGATTAAATATTTAGATGTGAAATTCAGAAATTTATAAAAATAATTATGAAAAAAATATGGCATCAGATGAAGGAAGAAATAGGACAAAACAAATTTGTCATTATTGGGCAGGATTGCATCAATTAAGATGAAAGTCCTACCCAAAATGTTATTTTACTTTCAAGTGATATGCTTTTTTCCACCTGGCAGAAAGATATCCAAAATTTATCTGGGCAGAAAAAAACCCTAGGATAAGGTATAAATTACTAAGAGATCAGGTAGACAGAGGCGGACTGGGACTTCCCTGCCTTCGATTGTATTACCATGCGGCCTGCCTTTCTTGGATAAGGGAATGGATGACTTTAAAAAATCAGAAATTGGAAGGAACAGATAAGTTCTTCGGCTGGCCTGCCTATATGTTTTATGAAAAAGTGAAAATAAATAAAACCTTTCTCCATCATTATATTAGGAGATCCCTTTTTAGGATCTGGCAAAAATATAAACCATATATTAGTAGTAAGACCCACTATGGGTCTCTACAAACGAGGCTTTTTTCCAGAGAGAAGAAATTATTCAAGACAGGTGTGCCACATATAAAGATATATTGGTGAAAAATACGAAAGGAATATATAGAATGTTAACTCCAGAAGAATGGACAGAGAAGGGTTACAAATATTATTGGTAGACAAGTGACTGAAATACTTAGGATGGATTTAAAATTATATGGTTTAGACACAGAAGGAACGGGATCTGAGCTAGGGAAAATACTTATGGGAGAAAATAACAAGATCATATTGAAAATATACAAGGAATTGTTGAAATTGGACATGGAACATGAAGTGATCAAAGACTGCATGTCAAAATGGCTAAGGATTGTGAGGAACCCATTTGATTACAAGAGTGGGGAAAATGTTGGCAAATAAGGCTTAAATGCACAGTTTTAATAGATCTTAAAGAACAATATTATAAAACGCAGTACAGATGGTACATGACCCCAGATAAAATTGCACATATGTTTAAGAATGCCAACGATCAGTGTTGGAAGTGTGGGAAAGAGAGGGGAACATTTATACAAGTCTGGTGGTCATGCCCAAAGGTAAAACCATACTGTGATATAATTTTAAAAATATCAAAGATATTCTTCAGATAGACCTAAAGAACAATCTAAAATGTTTCCTCCTGGGTATGGTTGAAGAGGATCTGGAGAAAAAACATGGTAGAGTTCATGGTAGATGCCAGCCACAGATGCTGGCAAAACGTCAGAAAGGAACTCTTCTAGAACATGGCCACATAGCCCGAAAGCTCCACAAAAAACTATGGATGCCAGCCATGAAAGCCTTCGACTCCACAATGGTAGAGTTCTGTTTTATATGCTAACTGCAGACAGAATTGTCTTTGGAAGACATTGGAAAGGGGAAGTTATTTCATTCTCTTTGGAATGGATATGGAAACTCTATGATTTAATAGCAAATGATAAATTAACATGTTTAATTAAATTTCTTTAGAGAAATTCTCAGAAATTTGGACCATGGTCTTAGAGGCTATGGAAAAAGCCTTGGATTTGAAATTTGCTGATCTCCGAACAGAACCTCGAGGGAATATTGGAATAAATTGAAGAAATCAAGATAGACATTTTGTTAATTAATTTAGGAATAGAGGATATTTTTATGGACAGTCTGGAAAATTAATTACATATTTCCTCCGATAGTTTAATCTCGGTTTAGTTAACCAGAAATTTATAAAAATTTGAAAGAAAAAATTTCTTTCTGATATTGGGGTATTTAGAGATGATCTTAGTAATTATTGATCCAAATTGAAAGAATTTCTTTTCTACGAGGAAGAGGCCATAAAGAGAGGAAATTACAGAATAATGTAATAACTAGAATTTGGTTATATGATGAGTATAAGACTTAGGATCTTTGGAAATAACAATTTTTAAAAATTTGTTTGTTTAGAGTTGTAAGGAGTGTCTGTTATGTCTATGTAACATCTTTGTTTAATGACTTGTTTGAATGCGTTGTAAATGCATTCTATATTGAATGTTTGTTTGTTGTATTTTGTTTATTTGTTTTTTAACCCAATAAACCTAAAAAAAACTTAGATATCTGCATTATAACTTTGCTTCTAATGGAAATTATGTTTCTCTTGCTCTCTTTTTTCCCAATTCAGGCGAGAACTCCTTCCTTTTGGAGTCAAAGTTAGCATCATTGAGCCTGGTGCTTTCATTACATCTATTGCCGTAACATCGGATGAAGGCTTGAAGGATATTTGGGACCGGGTACCTTCTGACATCAAAGAATGCTATGGGCAGCAGTACCTTGAGGGATGTAAGTCACCTTTATGGACATTTTGAAGGTTAGAGATATAAATGCCACAGGATGAAAGGTGAGAAGGTCTAATGTCGTGAAGTAAGCCTGCTACCATGAAAGGTTTGGAGAGGGCTGTAACTAATAAGACAGAAAATAAGTTTACTGTTTGTCCTTTAAAAGGATAGAACAGTATCACAACATTCCTAAATACTGATGGGGAAGAAATTAGTTCAATTCACTTTTGACCCAACAGGTGAACAGGCAAACTCATTTACCCCCTGAACTGTGAATTTTGTAGAGTTCTCTTGTCAAAAATATCCACACAAAAATATGAATGTATCTGAAGTAATGTTAAAATTCATTATGTTAGTAAGAACTAATGTAATGTACCAAAATGCATTTATTAGAAGCTGCATCTACATTGCAGAAATACTGCAGTTTGACACTGCTTTAACTATCATGGCTCAATGCCATGGACTCCTGGGTTTTGTAGTTTTTGTGGGACCAGTGATCTCTGACAGAGAAGTCAAAATAGCTCATAAAACTACAAATCCCAGAATAGTAGCATTGGAATTTATCATACGTGGAAATTTGGGGGTTTAAACAGGCATTTTCCATGGACAGTCATGCAATCGCTGTGAAGATTTTCACACGATGTCACAATTAGAGAGGACTTATTCTGGGAAGAACTAGGAATGCTCCAGCACCTATTCATTCATGGGGAAATCCCATGAATGATTTGTTCCTGGAGTGTTCCTAGCTCTTCCCGGGATAAGTACTTTCTTTTTTCCTCCCCGAAATAATATTTTATTAATTTTATCCAAAACAATAAACATACATAAAGCACGAATATATATGTGATGAGTTATTCTTCATTCCTTGCACCTTGACATTTCACATCACTTATAAAAATATCTATAACTTATATTCTTCCTTTATAAAAGTCCCTTTGGTTACTATTATCTTATTTTGCTCTGCCTCTTAGTAATCTTATATTTAGTTTCTTCTCTCTTGGTGATTTCCTTCATGTTACTATTGAACCTTAAGTTATATATATATATATGATTGTATACACCTTTATCTTACTTACTACATACATGACATTATCCTATGTATACACGTAAAACAGACCTTTCCTTTCCCTTAGTCAGAAAATACTAATGTTACATAATTTCCTTCACATCTTCTCATACTTGTTATAAAAGGTTCCCAAGTACTGTATCCCTAAATTCTTCCAAAGGTTTTTTATTCACTACATATGTTAACTTGTCCATTTCCATATACTCGTATATTTTACTCATCCATTGATCAAGTGTTGGGGTATCTTTGTTTTTCCATTTGGAAGCGTATAGAATCCTGGCTGCACTTATCATTAAAAATATAAGTTTACCATACTTTCTCTCCATTTGTTCATTGTCTAACATACAGTGGTCCCCCGGGTTTCTAAAGTAATCCCTTCCGGATTACCTTTCGTAACCCGGAAATCTTCATTTCCCGGGGGACTGCTTTAGTGGACGGACCGCACGGCAAATTTAAAGGGGCCGCGTGGTTTTTCTTCTTCGGATCCCAGGGTTTTCTTCGCATCCCGGGAGCTTTTTTTCGCCCCCGGCGGTTTCGGGTCCGGAGGATTTCGTTCCCCAGGGGCTTCGTATCCCGGGGGACCACTGTATTTAATAAAAAGAGCTTGGGATCTTTATCCAAATTATAATCAAGAATTTCCCCACATTTTCTGTGAATTTAGGACCAAAATTTATGAGCTTTTTTACAGCCCCACCAACAGTGGAAAAAAGTGCCCACAGCTACCCCACATTTCCCACATTTATTATTACATTTCCCATCTATTTTTGTTAGTCAATAATAATAATATTTATTTATATCCCAAACCATCTGCACTCAGGCAATCGGGGAGGCTTACAACATTAAAATTATGCATAATATAATCCCAACCCTCCCTCCCTCCCTCAAAATAGAATTAAACATTTTACAATTAAAACCTGTTAACAATCAATAAAAATGTGCCCAATAAAAAGATAAAAATTAAACAATAAAACAACAGCAACAACCATGGACAGCAACAGCAAAATGGGATCAAATTCATTTCTTTCACTCCTTTGATGGCCGGGGGTCTAATCAGGAAAGGCCTGCCGGAAGAGATCCATTTTAACAGCTTTTTTGAAACTCTCTAAGGTGGTTATATAATGGATCTCATACGGCAGGCCATTCCATAGTCTGGAAGTGATAGCTGAAAAGGTCCTCTGGGCAGTAATGGATAATCTGGTTTTTACTGGTTGTAACAAGTTTGTTTGTTTATTTATTTATTTATTTATTTATTGGAGGAGTCAGATACCATCTGAATTGCATTTTAATTAAATTCTCTCTTATTCCACTGTTTGGTATATATCTCATTCTTTTTTTCCAATTCTTTTCCCACTGAATTAACTGTATATTTTGTCCCAGATCCTTGGCCCAATCAATCATACATCTTTAAATATACTCTTGTTCCATCTCTTCTTTTAATAGTAGTTTATATAACTTTGATATCTCATGCTTGCCCTCCTCTTTAATTATCTTTTCAAAGTTAATATCTCCCTTATCGATTCCTCGCAATTTTAAATCCTGTTGAAATCTTTCTTTCAGGCTTCTATATAAAAACCAGCTACATATATCCCATTCTGATTTGAGAGATAGCTTACCACTTTCCACTTTTGTAAGATCACCATATGTAGGCCATTTATTACCAGATAATTTCTCATTTTTGAAGAAGGCTTCGTTAATTGAAGTCCATAAAGGGATTTTAAGGCACCATCTTTCCTTAATTCTCCTCCAAACATTTAGTAATGATTTTCTAATAAAATGGTTGCTGAACTCCTGATTAACTTTGTGTTTGTCATAAAGGAGATAACCATGGAATCCATATATCAGCCCCACTGATTCCAAATTTAGAGTTTTGGATTTCTCTAATCTAATCCAGTTCAATATCCAACTCAGTGTTGCGGCTTGATAGTATAATTTGAGATTAGGGAGGGCAACGCCCCCTCTATCAAGAGAATCATTTAGTAATTTGCTCTGTATCTTGGGTTTTTCCCCAGACCTGATTAATTTAGCCATTTCTCTATTCCATCTCGTAAACGGAGTCGCATTTGTTATTATTGGTAAGTTCTGGAACAAATATATCAGTTTTGGTAAAACTGACATTTTTATGGTGGATATTCTGCCTAACTAAGATAGATTGAAGTTGTTCCAACATCCCAAGTCTTTTTTAATCTCCTTCCATACTTTTTTGTAGTTGTTTTAAAATAGATTAGTGTTTTTTGTTGTAATCATTAACCCCAGATATTGCACCTTCTTTACTATCTGGAATCCCAACATATCAATTATTCTTTTTTGTACTTCCACAGTGATATTCATAGTCATGATTTGTGTTTTGCTTTTATTGATTCGCAATCCTGACACTTGCCCATACTCATGAAGGATCTTCAATACTGACTCTAAACTCTCCAATTGGTTTGATAAAGAGATATTTAAGTCATCTGCAAATGTATTAACTTTATATTCCCAATTTTTAACCGTCACCCCTTCAACTTTCTTTTCCTCTCTTTATTTTAGAGAGTAGAATTTCAAAAGTAACTAAGAACAGAAGGGGTGATAATAGGGGATAAGTCCCTTCTAAGCACAATGTGTGTGAAAATCTTTCCCATGATCGTATGACTGTCCCGGAAAATGCCTTTTTAAACCCCCGATTTCCCCCCATGTGATAAAGTCCCTTGAGTAATGGCAGTTAAAGTGATATCAAACTGCATTATTCCCGCAATGCATATGCAGCCTACAATATGCATCAGTGTTCATCCCAATTTCAAAAAAGACTCAGTGTTCAAGGTCAACTGCATGTAAGGCTAGAAAAATTCTCGAAGTCTTAAGAAAAAGCAGAATTAAGATTTGAAAAATTAGATATTTGAGAAAAACTGGAATGGACAGATTCATTCATTTCTAATGCTGACTCCACTTAAAACAAGAAAGTTCAGTACCAGCTGGTAGGGACAAGTGATAATTTGTTTTGGTTCATTTTGTTTGGTAAGAATGTTCCAAAATCCATGAATTTCTCCATAGACGAGATCAAAATCATTCAAACATTAGACAGAGGAGGACAGATTTGCCCATCCAAACAGAAAGATTTTATCTAAATAGTTCCAAACAGAGCGAACTCACTGAATCAGAGAAATATACATAAGCTCCCATTGAGTCTGAAGACTTATTCTACTTTGAATTAATTTTTCATTTAGGGGCTCGACAGACGGGGAGAAAGAAGTGGCGAGACACTGCTCCTTTCTTCCCTGGACGGAGGCCGCAGCAACCAAAGTGTGTGGCCACCAGGAGCCCTAAAAAGAACCCGCTCCTGGTGGGTTTTTAGAGTGCACGTGGGGCACCACTGCTGCCCTCACATGCACTAATTATGTATGCATGGCGTGGCATCATTTTGATGCGCTGCTGCACGTACGCCATCATGGTGGCCTACGTTTGGATGCCTATTGCACAGTAGGCCTTGGGAGTGTGTGGACGCTCCACTCTCTTGAGCCCTAATTTCAGCCCCAGGTGGCCACAAAATCTGTACCAGGCTTTTGTCTTAAAAGCGCCTAGGTCTTGAATATTTGAGATCTAATCCCTGTGTATTCAATAATGAATTAGAGTTGCCACCATTTATTGCTAACAAACTCCTCATCTTTAGCAGCTATTTGGTGAGCATTACCTTCAGACTGAGAACAGATGTATCTGTTGCGTTTGGCCAAACCAGATGAAAGATAATTATTTTAACTTGTTTTTGATAAAATATTCTCAAAGTATTTATTTTCTTTAAATGGGATGGGAAGAACTAGATAGCTTTAAAATCTGTGTGAGGGAGAACAAAAATCAGAATTACCCACTCCGGCTTCCTAGAGATCAATTACACAGTCGGCCCTCCATATCCACAGATTCTTTATGCATGGATTTAAGCATTCACACCTTTAAAATATTAAATACATTTCCAAAAGCAAACCTTGATTTTGCCATTTTATATAAAGACACCATTTTACTAGGCCATAGTATATAATGGGACTTGAGCATCTACAAATTTTGGTATCCATGGCAGGAAGCAAATCCCAGTGGATACTAAGGGCCCACTGCACAACAACATTTAACATGCACAAATCTGCTATGGATAGTAATGTTGTGAATCATCAACATTTCTTTAGTCTAATCTATCATTGTAAATGTTCTAGGCATTCAGACACAGACTAACTCCAAATTAACATTTCTTTAGTGACTCTAGATGTGCCTTAAGAGGAAGTTCAGTTTCACTGACTTTTTAAGTATCTCCCTAGTACAGCTAGGCTCTTCCATTGGCCCTATCTTATATGGGCTGTGGTCACAGATTACAAGACCATGGGCAGTGGACTGAGATTAGGATTGCCTGCTTGTGTTTATAAGTGAACAGGACTAACATTTCCTTTGTTTCATTTTTTCTGCATGCAGACTGCAAAATATTCAAAAATCTCCTTAAAGGAGCCAGCAACAACCTCTACTTGGTCACTGACTGCATGGAACATGCCCTGACATCCCGCTACCCTCGCACACGCTACGCTGCAGGCTGGGATGCAAAATTCATCTACATTCCTCTATCTTACATGCCAGCTTCAGTGGCAGACTATGTGGTGGCCCTCTCTTACCCAAAGCCAGCACAAGCAGTGTAGATCCTGTGGCGGAAAGAGCACCGTGAACATCCCAACCAACCAAAGAAGCTGTATGAATGGGGCCCAACTCCAGTTGAATTCTTCAATGGCCTTGCAAGATGTGCCATCAGTCACTGAGTATCTATTAGGGAATCTGGGTTATTTTTCCATTGATTCATTACCATTTGTTTGTAAACTTAATCTGCTGTTTTACACTTCCTTATCAAAGCAAGCACAACTGAACTGAACAGAGTAGAGATGATTTATGTATAAAACATAAGTTTATTATTATTAAAAGAAATATTATTTATTCATATATTTACAGACGGAGGTCATCGACTAAGGCGATCATGGCTGTCTCAACTCTGTATTCTATCCTGAACCCAGTTTGAAATGGGTCTAGATAATCGGCCTGGAGTTGGAGAGCAACCGCCCTCTCAATCACCTTGCCCAAGAATGGTAATAGGGAGACCGGTCTATAATTATTCCTTATCAGGGATCCAGGGAGGGTTTCTTCAAAAGAGGCTTAACAACAGCCTGCTTTAGTTGAGGTGGAAATTTCCCCTCCCTGAGGGATGCATTGATGACGCGTTGAAGTAAAGCCACTACTGCATCCCCTCCCTATGCGGTCAACCAAGATGGGCAGGGATCTCTATTAATCATAGAGAGTAATTAAAATGTCAGTGCTCCCCAAATTTCTGTTCCTCTTTCAAATGATCCCGGTGGTAATAACAGATAAAATATTCAAATCATGGAATAGAGAATTGTCAAAATTTTTGTGGAATAGGAAGAAACCTAGGATCCGCCTGAAAATATTGCAAGATTCCAAAGAAAGAGGTGGACTCAGCGTACCTAACCTTAAGTTGTATTATGAAGCTTGTATTCTAACATGGATAAAAAACTGGGTGAAGTTAGAAGATAACAAACTGTTGGAATTAGAAGGGGAGGGATTACGATTTGGTTGGCACGGTTACTTAGGCTATGGGAAAGTGGAATGTAACAAGGACTTTAACAATCATTGTATCAGGAAGTCATTGATGAAAATTTGGAAGAAATATAAACAGAGAATAACATCCAAAATTCCACTATGGCTATCTCTGCAAGAAGCTCTACACAGAAAAAAAAGATGGTACACGATGGAGACTGGTTAACTAAATTGCTAATAAAAAGACAGAATGGGATAATGAAAATAAAATCGCAAGAAATGCTAAGACAAGAAGGCATTAATATAAACTGGTTCCCTTATAGACAGATCAAAGAAAGATACTTAATGGATAAAAAACAGTTGGATTTGAAAGTGAAAACTCAGAGATTTCTAAAATCCTAATCGGAAGTACCCAAAACTCTATTAGCAAACTATATAATGCTCTACTAAAATTAGAAATGGAAGATGAGGTGGTCAAAGAAGGAATGATAAAATGGGCTAAAAATATAGGTCATTCGTTAGAAATGGACAAATGGGAATTTGTCTGGGGGAGAATAAATAAATATACAGTCTCACAAACCCTGAGGGAAAACTTTTATAAAATGTACTTCCGATGGTACTTGACTCCAGGAAAGATTTCTAAAATATATAAGCAAACCAGCAACCTTTGTTGGAAATGTAAAGAGGTCCCAGGTACATTTTATCATTGCTGGTGGTCCTGCAGGAAGGTGAAAAAATTCTGGATGATGGTGAACACTACAATAAACGACATGTTAAACGTAAATATTCAGATGAAACCAGAAGTTTATTTACTGAACATGATGGATAAAGAAATAGAAAAAAATATGGTGTAATACTATTCTGCATGACCACCATGGCAAGAATAACCATAGCACAAAACAGGAAATCAGATTGCATTCCCGAGAGGGAAGAATGGTTGCATGGATTAATGGATGCGATGGAAATAGATAAGCTAACTAAAATCTTGAATGGAAAACAACTAGACAGGAAATGGATGGAACCCAGTAATTAGCTATATAAATAAGATATGGAAAATAAAATAAATTAATTGGTATCAAGTGGAACAGAGATTTGTGGATCTGATATAAATGGTCCGGAATCGATATAATACGGAAGGAGGGAGTGATGAAAACACCCAAGATGGAAATGAAATAGCTTCTTTTTTTCCTCTCTTTTCCTTTTGGTATTAAATAAACATACAGCAAAAGAAGATTACCCGAATTAAAGCGGCTGAATATCTCTAATAAGGGAATAAAGATTGAGATGTATATATGATAAGATGATAGTACCAGTTAAGAGTATATCTGTTAGTATATCTGTTTAGAGTATAACTGTTAGGCAATGGAAACACTCTGAGGTGGTAAGTAAATTGAGGACTTTTAATTAACTAAGGTAGTCAAGACTAAGCAATTAATACACCTTTAAATCTCCCAGAGAAGTAATGATGGGAATATATAAACTTCAGATAAGAAGAATGAGAAAATATATATAGGAAGAGAGGACAAAAAATAGTTGTAGAATGGTAAGATATAGGGGAAGATAGAGTCTCAAATAAAGATGAGTGTAAATAAGATAAATAAATCAGATGAGATCGACGCTAACTTGACAACAGTGGAGAGTTATCAATAAGGGGAATGATAAATCGGCAGAAAATGAAAAGGAAGTAAAGTGAGATTGATGAAGAATGACTGAGAATGACTAAGAATATTTGAATATAGAGGGTTAGAGCAAGTGATTGAGGGTCAGAGCATGTGATTGGAGGGTAAGATGTGAGGAGGTTGGTAGTAAAGAAGGTTAGATAGAGACAGTGGTCAATGAGGAAGAGGAGAGAAGAAAGGGGGAAGAGAAAGGGAAAGAGGATAGATAGGGAAGGTTGTAAAAGGAAGTGATAGAAATCAGTTGGAAGTTAGGGAATGTAGACGATGCGATAGATAGCCATCACTGCCAATTGACCAAAGTAAGAAATACAATAGGAAGAATAGGTATTTGATCTCATCGAATTTGTGTAACATATTGCATGTATGGAAACTGTGTAAGTGGTATATTTTGTATGTTTTTTGTATGTTTTTTTATATATATTCAATTATAAAATTAAAAAAATTAAAAAAAGAAGTTTTGGAAAATCAAACCAACAACATATAACATATAGCACATCACAGGAATACACTGGATATATTTTTGCCAATCTTTAAATAGCAGTCATTAAGTGATAACAGAAAATTGCTTAGCAAGCATCAAGTGAAACTATGCACCTTATCACACGAGGCAATTTGGGCGTATACTCCAAAGGTAATCCAAACGCAATCATGGGGTTTCATGTTATTGCGTGATAACTTATCCCACGCAATTTCAGGCAATGGGAAGTCATTCCGGACGCAATCATGGGGTTTCACGTTATTGTGTGATAACTTATCTCACGCAATTTCTGGCAATGGGGGGGTTATTTTCAGGTAATGGGAAGTCACTCCGGACGCATTCCAAATGCAACTAGAACTCAAGTAAATTCACTAAACTAGCGAATTTACATGAATTCGAATTGGCCCCATTTGAAATTGGGAGAAATTCCTCCCATGTGATAAGGTCCTATTTCTGCTGAACTTTGTCTTTACATTTGAGAGTGTTGTTGTTATTAGTAGAAAGGGCCAGTTAATAGATGTTAGGGTCAGAGTGTTGTGGAAATGCTTAATCTGCTTTTCATTGAGGTTCGTAAGAGCTTCTAAAAATTTTCCTTGGTTGAGGATCCTGCTCCTTAAGCATGGCTTTATCTTATTTTAGTCTTATGGACATCTTTCCACATCACCAGTGTCCCGATGTCTCCTCCTTGAAGAACATAGGACTGTACAATTTATAATACAGATTTTATTATTAATTATATGGGGCAAGTAATAAAGCGTAACATACAACAAATGTCCTTCATGGCAGGGAAACTGTAATATTCAACAAATCCTATAAAATTGTCATATGCAGTAAACCATATAAAAATCAACTTCAGCTGTACAATGTTCAGTGATCTTGTGACGTATGTTGGAATAAAATTATTGCAAATAGAAAACATAAATTGGTATGAGGGAATTTTTGACTTTTTTTCCTTGATGAAAAAAAGGGAGAGGTCTCTGATGTTTGTCTGACATCTTTCATAGAATTGTAGAATCATAAAGTTGGAAGGGGTCTCATGGGCCATCAAGTCTAACCTCTGCTCACTGCAGGATCTCCAGATAAAGCATCCCAAGCAGGTAGCTTTCCAGCCTCTTTTGGAAGACATCCAGAGAGGGAGACCCTAGCACCTCTCTAAGCAATTGATTCCATTGATAAACCACTCTGTGAAGAAATTCCTTTTAATGTTCAGTCAAAATCTGCCCCCCTGTAACTTCATACCATTACATCTGGTGCCATCCTTTGGGACAACAGAGAAGAGGTATGCCCCCTCCTCTCTGTGGCAACACTTGACAGTATGACTCCTCTATCCATGGGAGATATATTCAAAATGCAAAACTGCAGATAATAATGAACACTATTGACAGGAATGACTTCCACTGGAAGATGGGCATAGAGTCCTCCTTAAGGACCTAGAGGTTCCTAGAGAGAACACCTGTCTAGGCATTTCTCAGTTCTCCAGAGTAAATCTATGGTCAATGTCCACTGGAGGTATACCGTAGATTCATACTGGAGAATCTAGAAAACGCCTAGAGAGAACATTTTTTTTCAAATGAGGATAAGTAAAACCATAGGTACTGGTCCCACATATAAGGATATTGTAGTGTATTTAAGAATGTGATCATATCACCTCTCAGTCTTCACATCACCAAGCTGAACATGCCCACCTCTTTAACTTTTCCTTGTATGTTTTGTTCTCCATAGCTCTTATCATCTTTGTTGTCCTTGAGGGCACTCCCATGGCCATTTATGCACTGGAGTTCCAGAAGGGCAAGAGTTGTTTTCTTTTCCCAGCTGCAGAACTGCTAGTGCACATTGCCTCGCCACTAAAGGGAACTTCCTTTCTACTACATCCAAGAAGATATTATATGGTCATAGGGAGCTGCTTAACTATGTGCACAGTTTGGAAAGCAGAACACATTATGTAGCAACTGAGGCTTGTTTCAAGATCACCATAGATCTCTGGGAAGAAGCCTAAGATCTATAAAAAGAAGGTGACAGGCAATCCCCATTCAGAGCACAGAAGAAAGGCAGGCACGAATATATTGTTGCTATTAAAGAAGATGTAGATTATTTATGTATTTGTTTGTTTAAGGGATTAATATCCCACCTTTCCTCCAAAACGGGATTCAAGGTGGCTAGAAGTACAAGCACTGTACATTGGCTCTTCTGGTGAAATACCATCTCCTGTGTTTCTAAGCTGTGGGCACTCATTGTTGGGTGCTGTTCTCCCTCCATATCACCTCTAATGGAAAATGCTAGGAAGACAAAAAGTTCAGAGCAAACATGTGAAAGGTTTTTCCCCCCCTTCTTTTTCCTTTCCCAATCTCAAATGACAGACAAAGGGAGATGGAATGATTGGGCTAATACAGGCTTCCCCTGATTTTCAACTACCCATTTTCCACTGATTTGATCTTTCAAACATTCTAAATTATACCCAAAACCTGTATATTCAATATGCAGTCCACTCTTTTGATCATGTGTCAAATTAATGGTCTTTTTTTCCCCTTTTTCCCTCTCATGAAGGAGCTGCAGTTACTGCTGCTTCTTGTTCCTTTCCTGCCTTTGTCTCAGCCCAGTTCTCTCCATCCCTCATACTGGCTGGACCAGGGGGGGCGGTCACCCTCTTTGTGTGTCTGTCTGCATGAGCTTCCACCAGTCACATCACACCATGTGACTCCTACCCCCAGCCAATCCATTACCTTCACTGAGCTGCCACAAGGCCCAGCCCGGTATCCAAGTAAGATTGCCATAGCTGGAGAGTGCTCACTCACTCTGCTATTGAGTTCTATTTCCCTCACACATGTCAAGTATCCAGCAGGCTTCAAAAATCCCCCTTATGTGGCCATACAGATCCGGATCTGGAGACTGTAAGCCAGGAACTGGAGGCAGTCATGCCACATGTGAGGGAAGTGGAGGTGTGCATCCCGTGTGTGAGGACACTCATGGATTCCTTAACCAAGAAACAAGGTGTCTCAGTGAGATTTGGCAAGTTCTCCAAGAAGGAAAATGAGCTGCTGAGGAAAAATATGGATATTTGGAGAAAGAGTGGAAAAAATAGTGTAGAAAAGCTCTTGTTTACAGGCCGATTTCTTGAAGAACAAGCTGATCTGAATAGGCTGAAATGTGAATATCTCTTTGGTTTAAAAATTGCTCAAGGAATTGTGTGGACTTCTCTACAACCCTGGAGACTCTCAGCCACCCCTCTCACCAACAATGACAACCATGAGAAGCGGCACGTAATACCAATAGGAATTAGCTGGGGGCCATAAATGGTCACAGACCATCATGGATGGTTTCCCGAAATTGGTTTTTCGGCGCTGCGTTGGTGCAGTTCTGTCTCCCTCAGCCCAAGTAGTTCCACACCCCTGGAGACTTGTCTATTACAGAGCGAGAAAAATGTTTGACCCTCAGAATTATAATGGAAAATATTCCGGAGGCTTCCGGTTGCAGCACTGAGGCAAAAGGAGGAGAGTAGCTTTGCTCCGTCCTCCAGGCACGACTGCCAAAGCTTCCCCCACTCGTCCTTTATGAAAACTGAGAGAGGGACGAGGCTTGAAGGGGCAAACCAAGCCGAGTGAGGCCGGGGTTTGAAGGCTCATAGGGGGCTCGAGGAGCTATTTCGGCCCCTTTTCTCATGCAGGGGTGATGGGGACGTGATGGCTCTACTCAAACTGAAGAGCAGCCAGCTTGGTGTGTCTGCAGTCTTGTTGGGGGTTTCCCATGAGAGGACAGTCTCGGCAGCAACTATTTTAATTTTGTTTTGCAAGATCCTGGTCGAGATGCAGTCCGTGACTTTTGCTAGCAACAAAGTAAAATGGATTCAAGAAGAGTTTGAGGAGACCCCTTTTTTCCTCTTCTCTGTCTCCAAGACGAATAAAGGCAAGAGGATGTGGTGTGGAGTTTAGAGAACCAAAGGAATGAGTAAGAGATAATTACAGACACTGAAAGGAATGGAGGTGTGAGTAGAAAACAGCTAATTGGAGGTGATTTTTTTTTCTTTTGTCACCCCTTTTCCTTTTGGCAAGAGAAGAGAGGGGATTGTTTTGAGCATTTGACCACAATTTGCATTCATGAAAAGACTCTTTTTCATTTTGGCTTTAGTGCCCCAGTTCTCTTTTTTTGGCAAGAGAAGACAGGGGAAAGTTTTAAGTATTTGACTACAATTTGCTTTCATGAAAGGACTCGATACTATGCAAGAGTTTAAGTAAATGATAAGAAAGACAGGCAAATTGTGCTTTTTGGCTTTCTTTTTTTTTTTTTACTCTTGCCCCTTTGTCTCCCAGGAATTGAGAATTAAAGGTAGCTGTTTCTCCGCTCTTTGTTATTCATTGTCACTGATTACTCCAAAAGGAATGCAGGTGGTTTTGCTGAAACCCTAAGTGGTAGCTTAAGGAGTTTTATGAGCTTGAGGAGATACTGCATAGGAGAACCTTTTAAGAAAGGTTCTTAAAAGGTTCTGTTTTGGAAAGTAAAGGTGGTCTGAAGAGATTCCTCCTCTCTTTTTTCTGGCCCAAATGAATACCAGACACAGGAAAACAAACATGAACTGGTCCCAACAAAATCAGCTAAGCCAAAGAAGAGATTCTTTAGATAGCTTGGCTACACAACAAGATACCAGTGCCATTATTTTGGAAGAATTACAGGAATTTAAAAAGAACTTTAAGAAGGAAATTTGAGAAGAACAGAAGAGTCTGAGGGAAGAGATCAGAGGGGATATGCAGGAAGAGGTTGTTGGACTCTCAAAAAATTGGACAAACTAAGCAAAGATATTTCTGAAGTTAAAAAAGATATACAATAAACAACTTTGAAAACATTTAATTTGGACAATAAAGTTGATGAGATGGGGAAATTGCAAAAAAGGGATGAATATGTTCTTGCAATCCAGGAGAAAGGATATAGAGATAGAGCCATCAAGATTAAAGATTTACCAGAACAAGAAGAGGAACATTTAGATGAAAGAATAATACCTGCCTTAGCAGACTATTTAGACATTCCCCCTGTTCTCATAGATTCTCAAATAGATAAACTGTTTAGAGTTAATTCCAAAATTGCCAAATATAAAGGGTTACCACATGATATAGCCATTTGCTTTAATAGTGCAAGAATTGAGGAGAAAATTATTCAGAAAAAATTACAATGAAAATTTGGTAATTGATGATACAGAAGTGGAGATTTTCAAAGATCTTCCTCTCCACACTCTGAAACAACGCCAACAATACAGATTCTTAACAACTCTCTTGCAGAGGAATAACACCAGTTATAGATGGGGTAATACCAAAGGAGTAGTCTTCATGCTTAAACAGAGGAGATACAAAATTAATTCAATTGAAAAAGCCAAAGATTTCCATAGAAAATTTGTGCACCATGAAAATGAAGAAGGAAGAGAAGACCAAGAAAATATGAGAAAAGGAGGGAGGGAATTCACTCCCTCAAAGAAGAGGGAAGATGAGCGACCTCTAGATCAATGTTAAGGTCCCGGGGCCCAGGGGGACCTGAGTGGAAATAATTTCTGTGAAGGGGGGGCTGAAACAAATTTGGAGGAAACTTATAAGCTGAATGAAGGAGGAGAGTTATAAGGTCCAGAAATTTAAACAATATTATTACTCCTTAACAAATCTCCCTCACTATTCCCCCCTTCCCTCCTCCCTTTTCCCTTCCCCCTTCCCCTTCCCCCCTTTTTCTTTTTTCTTTTTCCTTTTCCTTTTTTCCCCGTGAGAAGGGGTTTGGAAGTAAATTTGGTGTTTTTGACAATTATATTGCAGTTAGACAATTTTTGGCTAAAATTATGGTGAAGATAGCCTCTTGGAATGTGGGGGGATTGAATTTAGATAGGAAAAGGAAACAGATATTTCATCTGCTTGAGAAAAGACAATATGATATAATCTGTCTACAGGAAACGAAAATAAAGACTGGGGATCAAAAATACATTAGAAACCCAAAATTAGGAAATTGTATTGAAGCACCATTAGACAAAAGAAGTGTAAGCTATTTTTGTTAACAAAAATTATTTAGTAAAGGTGATCAAGAAAGATACAAAAGGAAGGTACATGATAGTTGAGATAACCATAGGGGACCTGGTCTTGACTTCAGTTAATATTTATGGCCCATTGGAAAGAAAAGAGGTCTTCTTTCAAAAGCTGAACAAGAAATTGATGTTATGTGACTGAAAAAATTTAATTATAGCTGGAGACTTTAATGGAGTTATCTGCTCAAAGAGAGATAGGAAGGCAGGGAGGAAAATCAAAAAGGACCAAGGCAAACTCCCTAGCAGCTGTATAGAGTTGATAAATGAACACAATTTAGAAGATTTTTGGAGTTACAGATATGACAATAAACCTGGTTTCTTTTCAGAAGTGCACAAATCTTGGTCTAGGATAGACCTCTTTTTGGTATCAAAAGAATTAGCAACTAAAATTAACTCTATGGAAGTAGATGTTAAATCTCTTTCGGACCATTGTTTAATAGAAATGAATTTGTGAGAAGAGAACAGAGGGAGTTTCACATGGAGATTACAAGATGATTTATTGAGAGATGAAAAATTGGTGGAAAAACAGAGAAGACAGATTAAGCTTTACTTTAAGGAAAATGAAACACCTGAGGTCAAATCTAAAATAGTATGGGACGCTAGCAAACCAGTAATCAGAGAATTGTTAATGAAAAGATTTTATGAGATTAAGAAAATCCAATTAGAAAAAAAGAATAAACTGTTGAATATTTAAAAAAAGAGAATTTACTAAGGGTGAATCCCTCTAATATAAAGCTACTAAATGAATTAAAGGTTTTACAGAAAGGGAACCAAACTAGAGTAAGCAAAGAGATAGCTAAAGACCTTAAACATTCTAAAAGTAAGTTCTTTGAAAATGGCAATAAAGCGGGGCACTGGCTTGCAAGAAAATTAGAGAAAGAAAGGGATAAAAAACCAATTACTAAAATAAAGATTGACAATAGAGTTATTTCCAATCAGGAAGAAATCATAAAGGCATTCCAAAACTATTTTAGAGAACTTTTTAAAAAGAGTGATGATGCTATGGATTTTCAATCTAAAAAGAGCAAATATTTGGATTCCAAATCAATTAAGAAAATCTCTAGGGAGCATAAAGAGATGTTAAATTGTCCAATTACGAAGCAAGAAATATTAAATGCTATTTCTAATCTGAAGGAGGGGAAAGCCCCCGGAATTGATGGCTTCGCAGCCTATTATTATAAAAGTTTTCAAAAGGAGCTGGTCGACCCATTGTATAAAGTCTTTAACTCTATTAACAAAGAATGTGCCCCTCCATCATGGGAAATTGCCAGTATTTCTCTAATACCCAAGGAGGGGAAGGACAATTCTATAATTGATTATAAGATATTAACACAAATTTTGGCAAGCAGACTGAAAAAGATTTTAACATCAATAATTGGGAAGGAACAGAATGGTTTCCTACCGGGTAGACAGATCCACAATAACATAAGAATGATTCTCAATAGTCTGGAATACTATGCAGTAAATAATGAGAAGAAATGTGTACTGGTGGCAGTTGATATATAGAAAGACTTTGATAGTGTGAGGAGGGATTTTTTTGTTGGAGGTTCTAAAAAGAATGGACTTGGGAGAGAAGTTTATAAATTCGGGAAATCAGCTATATAAATATCAAAGATCCCATGTAGTGACAAATAAAGCCAAATCATTAGATTTTGATATTTTTAAGGGAATGAGGCAAGGTTATCCAATTTCACCGCTTTTGTTTATCAGGGTAATAGAAATTTTGATTACATCTATAAATAATAACCCCAAAATAAAGGGAATTAAAGTTAAAGGACAAGAAACCAAAACAAGAGTTTTTGCCAATAATATGATAGTCATCTTGGAAAACCCTACACACAGCATAGGTGACCTGTTCCATGAATTAAATAGTTTCAGGAAATATTCGGGTTTGAGAATAAATAAAAATAAGACAGTGATGATTACCAAAAATATGTCTAAACAGGAGGAAAAATTCTTAAAGAATCAATCAGGCTGTAAAATAGAAGAAAAACTCAAATATTTGGTGATATGGGTATCTAAGGACAACTTGAGATTGTTTGATAACAATTATGTAACAACTTGGAAGGTGATTAGAGAAAATTTAAGGAGATGGAAGAAGCTTAACCTCTCACTGATAGGAAGAATTGAGGTAATCAAAATGGCAGTATTGCCTAAATTAATTTTTCTTTTCCAAAACCTTCCAATAGAAATTAAGGACAAAATATTTAAAGAGTGGGAGTTGGAATTCAAAAGATTTGTGTGGAAAGGGCACAAACCAAGAATCAAATGGGCTGTTCTTAAGGATACAAAAAAGAGAGGTGGTTTTCCTCTCCCAGACTTTAAGTTGTATTATTGGGCATGTAGCCTAACATGGATCCAATATTGGATAAAATTAGAGGACTCTGAATTGCTTAATCTAGAAGCAGAACAATTAAGGTTCGGTTGGCACGCCTTTTTGTGCTATGACAAACTGAAATGCAATAAAGATTTCAATAACCATCCTGTTAGGAGATCTTTACTGAATGCAGTGGTCCCCCGGTTTACGAATACCCCGGCCTACGAAAACCTCGGTCTACGAAAGAGCTGGGGCCAGAAAAACGGCCCCGGTTTACGGGAAAAAAAACGGTTTAAGAAAAGAAAGCGGCGGGAAATTCAAATGGTGCAAAGTGCAGCTATTGGCTAAGGGGGCTGGTTTAAGGGGATTTGCTAACATTAAGCTTTGGGGCGAATTTTGAACTTCGTTAGCAATCCGATTGGCTTGCGAAAGCAAGCTGATTGGCTAACGAATGGGGGGGGGGTGGCTTCAGAAACAAAAGCCAGGTTCCAGTGCTGTGACCCCTTGTTCGGCCTTTGTGAACTGGTGAGATAGAGTTGCTTCTGAACTCTTGGCTCCAGTGAAGGTCCGTACTTTTTTGACTGGTTCTGCATTTCTGCCTGGCTGACTTCTGCCTGGCACTTTGCATCTACTGCCTGGCACTTTGCATGGATAAAAGTGGGGAGGAGAAGAAGAAAAGGCTTCCCTTGTCCTTAGAGGACAAGAAGGAAATCATCGCGAAACATGAGAGGGGAGTGCGCTTGGTGGACATTTCGAGGGAGTACGGAAGGAACCCTTCAACCATCGGCACTGTCCTCAAGCAAAAGGAGGTCATCAAAGGCGTTGCAGCTCCAGCGAAAGGCGTCATCGCCATTACCAAGCAGAGGACACCTGTGCATGACGAGATGGAGCGCCTGCTGCTCCTCTGGATTAAAGAGAAGGAAAGAGCTGGGGACACTGTCAGCACATCCGTGATTTGTGAAAAGGCCACAGCCATCCTTGAGGACCTGGCCAGCAAGGAGGGAGGCGAAGGAAGTTCTTCGCAGGAGCAGCAAGCCATCCTGGAATTCAAGGCCTCGCATGGGTGGTTTGACCGCTTCAAAAAGAGGACCGGCATCCACTCTGTCGTCAGTCACGGGGAGGCATCCAGTGCAGACCGCCAGGCCGCCGAAGAATTTGTCCAGAGGTTCAAGGACATGGTGGAGGAGGAAGGCTACGTCCCACAACAAGTCTTCAATTGCGACGAGACGGGCCTGTTCTGGAAGAAGATGCCTCGCTGCACCTACATCACCCAGGAGGAGAAGAAATTGCCAGGCCACAAGCCTATGAAGGACAGATTCACTCTTACGCTGTGTGCCAATGCCAGCGGGGATTGCAAGGTCAAGCCCCTGCCGATTTACCACTCAGAGAACCCCAGAGCCTTCAAGGCACACAAGGTGCAGAAGGACAGGCTGCCTGTGATGTGACGTGCCAATGCCCGAGCATGGGTCACACGCCTCTTTTTCGTGGAGTGGATCAATGGTGTCTTTGGCCCTGCTGTCAAGCGCTACCTGGAGGACAACGATCTCCCCCGGAAGTGCCTGCTCATCCTGGAAAATGCTCCTGCGCACCCGCCCGGCCTGGAAGAAGACATCTTGGACGAGTTCTCCTTCATCAAGGTCCTGTTCCTGCCTCCCAACACGACCTCCATCCTTCAGCCCATGGACCAGCAGGTCATCGCCAACTTCAAAAAACTCTACACAAAGCACCTGTTCAAGAGGTGCTTTGACGTGACGGAGAACACCCAGCTGACCCTGCGAGAGTTCTGGAAAAAGCACTTTGACATCGTCGTGTGCTTGAGGATGGTGGACGTGGCCTGGCAGGAGGTCACCAGGCGTACCCTCAATGTTGCCTGGAAGAAGCTGTGGCCTGCTGCTGTTGCATCAGAAGGGTCAGAGGCCGAAGGTGAAGATCCCGGTGAGGCAGAGGTTGCCGAAATCGTCTCCCTGGCAAAGAGCATGGGACTGGTCGTCGACGAGGAGCTCATCGACGAGGAACTCATCGAAGAACACAACGAGGAGCTCTCAACGGAGGACCTGAAGGCGTTGGCAGCCGTGCAGCACTCGGCCGTGGAGGAGTTGTTCGGGTTGGAGACAGCCCAGGAGGAGGAGGAGGCGGCCGCATCAATTCCGACTTCGGAGATCAAAGACATTTTGCGGCACTTCCAGACTGTTGCAGATTTTGTCGAGAAGAATCACCACATGTAGTAAAAAGTACCTTCTGTTTCTCTCTACATTTCCAACACTTATTGTTTCCATGTTTTCCTGATCTAGCCATTTTTGTTGGAGTTAAATACCACCTATAGAAGAGTTTATAATAACTCTCTTTTAGCCTGACAGAGTTGGTAAATTTCAAATTCTTTTTCCAAACATTTTCCCAATTCAAGAGAGATATTTCATTTCCAATATTCTGGGCCCACATGATCATATTTGGTTTAACCGTTTCCTCGTATAAGCTCCATTCCAAAAGGTATTTATAAATTTTTTAACTAAATTGTGCCTTTTCCCCTCTAATAATTTTATCAAAATCAGTTTTCTCTTGTTCTATTCCTAGTTCCTTTTTATCCTTTTCAAAATCACCTTTAATCTGTCAGTATTTTATCCAATTGATTTGTACTCCCTCTTATTCAATTCTTCCCTTGTTTTTAATATATCACTATTCCCCATCTTTTTCAGAATATTTTTCATATCTTAAACCATTTCATTGCAACTATTATTTCATTTTTATGAAGTGCTTCTTGAGGTGAGATGCATCTGGGCAATTTTCTAAACATATATTTCTTGTATCTATTCCATGTAATTAACAACGGTTTCCTCACAATATGCTGTCTAAATTCTTTCAGATCTTTGGGTTTGTCATAGCATAGGTATGCATGCCACCCTATATTTATATCAGCTCCTTCTAAAAGTTTAGAATTCTCCAACTGTACCCAATCTCGAATCCAAAGCATTGAACAGGCATGAGAATAGATTTCTAGACTTGGTAAGTTTAGTCCTCCTCTCTCCTTCCTATCTTGCATTATTTTGTATTTTATTCTCGGTTTTATCCCCTGCCAGACAAAAACTGATAGATCTTTTCTCCAAGCTTTAAATGGCTGGTTATTTGTAATTATCAGTATTGTTTGGAATAGAAAAAGCATACGGGGGAGAATATTCATTTGTATTATTGCAATTCTAAAAGCGCTATTTGCTGTTTGTTCCATCTTAATAGATCCTTTTTTTATAGATTTCCAAGTCGTGATATAATTGTTCTTATATAAATCTGAGTTATTTTTAGTTAGATTAATTTCCAGATATCTAACTTCCTTCATTAATAGAATTTCAGTTCTACCCTTAAGATCTTCTTGTTCAATTGTTGTAAGGTTTTAGTAAAGATACCGCTTTTAGATTTATTAATTCTAAAGCCAGCTAAGTGACTAAAGTTGTCCAAAACCTCTTCTAGTCTGTGAATATTTTGGGTCGGGTTTTCTATAAAGATGACTAAGTCATTCGCATATGCTTGAATTTTATAGCTATGATTCTTAATCTTTATACCTTGTATCTTATTATCATTCCTTATTAAACTAATTAATACATCAATTACTATTATGAATAATAGAGGGGACAGGGGACATCCCTGTCATGTACCTTTATTTATCTTAATTTTATTTGTTTTTTCTCCATTCACATCTATTCTTGTATATTGTGTTTTATATATATTATTAGTCCAGTTCACAATTCTACCACTAAATCCAGTTTCTTCCAAAATAATTTCCATAAAATTCCAATTCACATTATCGAATGCTTTTTCAATATCCAAAAAGACTATACCTAATTTCTTCTGTTGATACTATATCACATCTACCACTGTCCTGATGTTATCTTTGATATGTCTTCCCATAAGAAACCCTGCTTGTTCTTCTTGAATACGTGTTGATAATAGTCTTTTTAACCGATCAGCAATGATGGATGTGTAGATCTTATAGTCAGTGTTAAGTAGTGATATTGGGCAATAATTTCCTATATTTTCTGAATCCTTATTCTCTTTAGGAATAAGTGTGGTAAGTGATTGATACCAAGTCTCTGGGAATTTTCCATAATCTATTTCATGAATTGTTGCTAATAATGGGGCTATGAGTACATCCTTAAACATTTTATAAAATTTTGAAGTAAATCCGTCCGGTCCTGGTGCCAGTTTAACTACTACCAATTAAAGCAAAAATTTCGGGATGACAATTCAACAATTGGAATAGAAATTAAACAAAACAAACTAGATAAACTATTTTGGCAATCCAATAAGAAAAAAAATCTAAATTTTATAACCTATTACTAGAAAGGAATTTAGAACATGAGACAGTAAAAAATTACATGGTAAAGTGGGCGAAAGACATGAGCCATAGAATTGATTTGGACGAATGGCAAAATTCTTGGAGGAAAATTGATAAATTTACAGTGGCTCAGGACTTAAAAGAAAATCTTTTGAAGGTCATGAACAGGTGGTATTATACTCCAGAGAAGCTCAAAAAGATGTGCAATCTGCCCCAGGGTTGGTGTTGGAGATGCGGTTGTGACAAGGGCACAATTTACCATATTTGATGGGCCTGTGGAAAAATTCAAAAATTCTGGAAAGTAGTCCACAAATCCAGCAAATCCTGGAAATTAAATTTCCAATGAATCCAAAATTATATCTGCTAAACATGACTTCAGTTTTGATCCCCCAAGATGGAAAAAAAAATATTGGCGAATTATATTATATATGGTGACAGCGGCTAGAATTGTAGTAGCCAAATTATGGAAATCGGATGCAATCCCATAATGGGATAATTGGATGCAAAAGATAAATGAATACATTTATCTCTGAATTACCCTGGAATGACCTATTATGCATGTTCTCAATAACTGCTTAACTACACAATTGACAGCTGTTCACAGGAATTTTCCTGATCATTAAAAGTGGGGCTATACAGTAGGATCCCACCATTTGTCATGGACTGCCCTGGCCCTGACTTAGAGGCATAGTCAGAGGACTCAGACCCTGAAAACATGGAGGAGGCTGAGACTGGGGCAGATCTGCGGCTGCCTGGATCAGCAGCCCCAGAGCAGGCTCAGGAAGCTGCAGAGGGAGAAAGAGACTCTATGGACTCTAGGCTGCAGGTGCTAGGATCTGTGGAGCAAAAATAGGTCAAGGAGTCTTTGGGGCATTCTTCCAGGCTAGAAGCCAAGAGGAGAGCTAATAGGTTTCAGCTGAGAGAAGCAGAGGCCTTTTAAAAGACCTCCAGCTGCAGATGTTCTTTGCAGCTGACAACCAGTGTTGTAGCCTTGTTCTTCCTGTGTCCCTTGCTCTTTGATTCATGACTCTGGTTATTTGACTTCTGGATTTGCCTTGTGACTACGCTCTTGCCTCTGCACTTGGCTGAGACTGATTGACTAGTATTGCGTGACCTTTGGACTGAATTCTGAACTATTCCTTTGTATATTCCCCTGCTGTGATGCTCTCAGTAGATGTAAACAGGACACCTTTAGAGTGAGCATTGCCCCTCTATCCCACTATCAAAGAGCAGTGCAATAATCTCCAATAATATTAACACTACTTCTTGATGAATAATATACAAAAGAACCATACCCCAGATGTAATCCTAACATTGCAGTCCGATCCAAACCCTCACACAAACATTAACTATAATTTGATCTTAACAGCATTATTAACTCTAAGCAAACACCTAACACTAAGCCTACCCTAAGTTAAAACTGTAGTTCTCCCCAATGACCCCCTTTCCACCTATATGTGAATATGGGGGGAGGGTAAACACGTAGTACAGTGGTCCCCCGGGATACGAAGCCCCCGGGGAACAAAATCCCCGGGACCCAAAACGGCCGGGGCCAAAAAAAAGCCCCGGGATCCGAAAAAATCCCTGGGTTGCGGGGGGAAAAAAGCAACCCAGGACCTTTAAAACAGAGTGCGTCCGGCCAGCGTTACCAAAGCACCCCTCGAAGAAATCCTCTGATTGGCTCCCTGAACTCCTCAAAACGCCTCCAAATTCCTCACATCTGGCACTTCCGGCTCGGCGCCATTTTGTGGGCGGGGTTTACATGGTGGCTGCCATTTTGTGGGCGGGGCTTCTCATCATGGGGGTGCAAGGCACCAAGGGAAGATGGGAAGGCGCCAAAAGGCCTGGGGGGGTGTGTGTGTGCAGGAACTTAGGCGCCGGGGCAGCAATTCATTTCAGCAATCAATCAATCAGCATTCCATTTTTCTTTATGTGCAGCAGCAGCAGCAGCATCCTGCCTAAACTGTCTGTCGTGGCGTCATTACTCAGTTGAAGTCACTTCCCTGAATTCAGTGGTTGCTGGCCTGGCTTATAACTAAGTTATTAGGTCAGCTACTCAGCTTTGTCCCTTTAAGTCATATTTCCATCTAATGGGGACCCTGGGGTTTTCATGCCCAATTTTCTACAGAGAGGGTTTGCCATTAGTTCTCCAAGGTTGAGTCAGTGTGACTTGTCCTCACCTAATTAATAGGTTTGTATGGCCATGTTGGAACTTAGGACTAGAGTCGAACCCTGGTCTTCAAGTACACTCAAACCACTGCACCAACAATACCATTGTGTTTTAGGAAAGGTTATTCATTGTTCATGCATTCAGGGCCCAGGAATGGCAGGTGAATTTCTCCCCACTCGTTTATCCTTTTTTGCCCACTCCCAGCTTCCATCCTCCTCTTGACCAGGGTTTGCATTCAATCCCAACACAGCAGCCATGGAAACCAATTAGGTTAGGTGACATGACAACAAAGAAATCACACTCTCTCAGCCTTGGATGACTACAATGGCTATTAGCATTAAAGGCAAAACCCTATAAACAAAATTTGGCAAGAAAACCCCAGCCCCCCCCCCCCCAGTACAACTTAAAGGCACACACCACAGAACAACAAGACACATGACATGGGGAAAACAAAGGCACAACCAAATGTCTCTCATAAAACTAGAGTTCCCAGGATTTCCTAGAATTTGAGCCAGTCAACTTAGCCTAGCCAAGGCAAGGCAATTAAAGTCAGTCTCAAACTGGGTAATTAATTCTATACACAGTCACACACACACACACACACACGTATGTATTGTGTGCATGTATATGTATGTGTGTGTGTATATATATATATATATATATAGTGTGTGTGTGTGTGTATAAATATATATATATATATATACACATACACAGACTGTATATGTATGTATTTGTGGTGGCAGGTGTATATATATATATACACACACACACACACACACATATATATATGTTTGGGTGTGTGAATATATATATATATATATACACACATATGAAAGCCAGCAAAGGCAAACTCTGTCCCAGATCTAAATTAGAATTATCATTTCAATGCTCCAAGAATGCTGGTCGTCTCAGAAGACCAGCATTGTTGTTGGAGCATTGAAATGATATAATCCTAATAAATGTGGATGATTTTTCTTCACTCACAGAATGGCTGATGATGGCATGATGGGATCTTTGGGAATGGCTGGGAATGAGATACATGAGAGTTCTATTGAGTGCAAGGGTCCACCACCAGTCACATGCAAATGGCTCAAAGAGACCTGTGGCGCATGAACCACCACCACTACGTTTCTATGATGACAGCACCCTGGGCCTATTCATCCCACTGCTGCCACCAAATTACTTCTATGGTGATCTTCTCCACCACTGCCTATGTATTCTGAGGCTTTGTTAACTTTAGTAGCGTGCCACAAGATTTCACAGAGGCCAAGTTGTAATAAAAATAATACTGAAGTTTATTAATAAAACATCAAGGTAATCAGTGAACTACTTTCAAGGCTTTTGCATTTCTTTCTTAGTTACGTTACTACAGTTACTTAGACACAACACCTTAGCCCTCAGGCAATCTATCAAGTACTTTCAACTTAAATCAACTGGCTTATAACCTAAAGCCTAATCCGTCCCTTCTTCTGGACTCTACATAGACCCTGTCTGGCCTAAAACCTAGCCTACACCTGTCCCAATCAGGAACCTAGAGAGCACCCCCTCAGTGGCGTCCCTCTCCCCAGCCAAAACTCCAATTAAAACAGAACCCAAACAAAAACCCCTGTCTCCCTCAGCTCAGGCTCTTATATAGCCCTGTCCAGCCAGCTTCTAATTGGCTGGACACTTGGTGTTCTGTGATTGGCTGTTCCTGTCTCCGGGGTTTGCTGTCTCTGGGGTCTCCAGCCAGCTTCTAATTGGCTGGTCACCTGGTGATTGGTGCTTGGCTATCTCTGTCTCCGGGGTCTGCTGTCTCTGGGGTGTTTTCACTACAAGACCCACCAAAAAAAAGGAAAGTCATTCATTCACACCTTTAGACAAGATTTATGGCTCAGGATGTTATGCCAGACCAGAACCATCCTTATCTTGGATGACTATTTAGCACCTTGAAGAGATCAAGCAATCTGTAATATGTAGATTTGGGTTGCTTGTTTGAAGTATATGGTATACAACCCCCTCTACCTTACCCCCCCCCTTGCTGACTCTGAGTGAGTAAGCCATCTTCTACTCATCTTCACTTCAATCTGAGAGCATCGCTTCACTTCAATCTGAGAGCATCGGCCAACACCAAGACAGGTGAATATAATTTACCATTAATTAAGCCTTTTGTTCTTTGTTTAACGCTAACACTAATATATTGCTGAGTTCTTTGGTGATTGCATACTTACATACATATATGTTTGTGTATAGATATATAGATATGTATATATTGATTAATTAATAATTTATTAATTATCATTAATTCATATTAAAAGTAATTCTGTTCCCCTCCTCTCCTTGGGAGTAAACTGGGTGGTGGTGTACCAAATTATTATTTTTAAAATAACAGAACTGTTAGCCAAAAACCTAGCTGTTTTGTTTTGTTTTCTTTCGTTGTTTGGTTTCCATATTGAAGAGAGATGGACCGCTTCATAACACGAAAATCTAAATTTGCCCGAGGTAAGATTCCTAAATAAGATCATCAGAATTTCATAAGACTTTCATCAACTAAGTAAACAAACAAGCCTACTTAAACTACTAATACAGTGATAATTTTATTGCATAATAACAAAATATAATCCAAACTAATAAAATTCCAGGATAACCTGTGCAGCTTGCGCTATTTGGATTTAATTAATTTGATCTTATATCTCATATGTTGACATTCCTACTTGACAGTCCTCCTGTACTTACCGGTAATACTTGTATTGAAAATTTAAACTGCTTATAATTGAATGAATACAGATTTTTTTTAGTTATTGGTTTAATTCTGCAGGTATTAGACTGCATAAGAATTCATTTCTAATTCGAATGTAATTTTACATAATTTAGTTTATAGGCTATGTTTGTAGGTACCAGTCCCTGATCTTTTTTTTTTTTAAACAGGATGAAGACCAACCAGGTCCATCTGGAGTCAGAGTAACTTCCAAGCAGGCAAAATTGCCAGATGTGGAGGAGACAAAGATAACAAGTAGCAACAGCAGTGTTACCATTGGGCCACCACAGCCACAACCCCAAGTTCTGGATCCTGAACAGGAAGAGGAGGATTCCACCAGTGCCACAGAACCAAAGGCTTCCACTTCTCAGCCAAAGAAGGGAAAAAAGTATTACCATAGGTTTTCGTCATATTGGCTGCATGAGGAAAAATTCAAAGGATGGCTAAGCAAATCTTCAAAGAAGTCTGGACAGAACGAACTAGCTTATTGTAGACTGTGTGATGCACACATCAATGCTCACAAAATTGACATTATTAGACATAGTGATTCTGAGAAACATAAGAATCATCTGAAAGAAGTCAAAGGAAACCGAGATATGAAAGAAATGATTAATATCAGTAAACCAACTAACCTACAGAGAAGGGCAGAGTTACAACTAGCTGGTTTATTAGCTGAACTGAATTTAGCTATACAAGCAGTGGATACTATAGGTCAACTGCTTCCAAGAATGTTCCCAGACTCAAAGATAGCACAAAGGATGAGAGAACACCGGACAAAAGCCACTGCAATGATACTAAATTCTCTTGGTGCTGAATTTAGAAAGCAGTTAAACCTACTCCTGAGCACACCAGGTAGTTATTTTAGCATAGTGATGGATGAAACAACTGATATGTCATCCACAAAGCAGTGTGCATTTGTCATGATTTATTTTGATGACCAAGTGAATTTAGTCAAAACAAAATTCTTTGACATGAAAGAGGTAAAATCGTCATCAGCTAATGACTTGGTACAGTGTTTAAAAGAGGTCCTCAACAATAATAATGTACCATTACGAAATCTAGTAGGATTTTCCTCAGACACAACAAATGTAATGTTTGGGGAACATCACTCTGTTGTCTCACTCTTGAAAGAAGAACTTCCAGATGTGGCATTCATAAAGTGTGCATGTCATCTCATTCACTTGGCAGCTTCAAAAGCTTGTTTGAAGCTACATAGAAGTGTTGAAGATCTCCTGCGAAATCTAGGAGCACACTTTAGCAGAAGTTACCAAAGGCAACAGAATCTGGCCGAATTTCAAGAATTTTTCAAGGTTAAAATACACAAAATCTTGAATCCTTCAATAACAAGGTGGCTTTCTCTAAAAGCATGTGTAGATAGAGTACTTGAACAGTACACTGCAGTGAAAACCTATTTAAGACTGGCAAATGTTGAAGATCCATCAAGAACCACTGAGGAAATGATGCACACTATGGACAGTAAGTTCACACTGGCCTATCTTGAATTTATGTCATATGTTCTGGGAGTACTGACTAACTTTAATACCATGTTTCAGTCTGAGAGCCCTCTGCTACATAAAATAAAGCCTGAAATCACCCGAATCTTGAGGACATTCTGTATGAACTACTTAAAAACGGAAGTTATCAGAGAAGCCAAAGACATATTCATCCTTGACCACAAGGACTCAAAGAATTTTGTCTGCAAAGAACAGATCTACTTGGGAATTTGTGCTCAGGAGTCTGTAGAAAAGCTAAAGAAGGACAAAGAGGTTCGACCACAAGAACTTGCCCTTTTCTTGGAAACTTGCCAAGATTTCTACATTGAAACAGTTAGCCAAATTAAAAAAACATTTGTGTTCAAAGATCCAATTTTTTCATTGGTAGAGATTGTAGATCCAGAAAAAGCACAAGCTTTTGAAATTAAATCATTGGGGAAAATATTTAACAGATTCAGCTGCCTAAAGGAGGATGTCAACAAAACAAAGGCAGAGGAAGAGTGGCGAGAACATGCATTATTGGATTTTAATTCTCTGGGATTGGACAAGTCTCTGCCTCTTGAAAAATACTGGCAGAAAGTATTTGCTCTGAAAAATGTTCTTGGTGCTCCTTTATTTGGTGAATTAAAAAAGTCATCAGACTCCTTTTGGTACTTCCTTTTTCTAATGCCTCTGTTGAGCGTGTATTTAGTGTACTGAATAATATGAAAACTTCAAATAGGAATATGTTGAATACAGAGACCATAGTAGCTTTGTTGCTGACCAAAGAGGGCATTGCTGATCAAGGTGGATGTGCCAAATTTGAACCCACACCAGAAATGATGAAAGCAAAAATTTGGAAGTAAGGTTACTAGGCATATAGGCAAACATGTTTCTATATATTAATAATTGCTAAGAATTTTATATATTGTTGGAGCTGTTGTTAGACTTTGATAAGTTATTTAGTTTTTATATGTTTTCAATTACACTATGTTATATTGCTGTTATTTTGGAAGGGCTATTTTGTAGGGTTAGGGGTAAGACTTTTTTTTAACCTTCCTGTGTGTGTGTTTAGACTTTAGAATACCCAGTTTTTAGGTCTCTTCATTGTAAACAGGACCAATTTCTAAATAACTTTTCACATTATTTTCAATTTATCATATTATGTGCCTTTATATTGTTATTCTTTTGTCAAGTTAGTTTATTCAGTATTAACAGCATATTTTTATAAGTTTAAGTTTAACTGTTATGAGAACAATCAAGTGCCTCTATGTCATGTTAGTATATTTTAATTCTTAATAAAGAAAATTGTTACAGTTTTTGACTGGTTTTGATTTTACCACATTGTCATAACTGCATTATGCTCCAAAAATTGTAGGCTATGGAACCACTGGGTGGGTGCCCTAGTGTCTGTACAAGTCACACACTCTCAGCCTCAGAGGATGGCAGTGGGCAGAAATCCCTCTGAAGACACCAATGGGAAATCTCACCACATAAGTTCACACTGACTTTAAATGAGAATTAAGGACTTCAAGGGCAGGCACAACAACAAGTGCTGCCTTTTTAGGTGTCCCACTCCCAATTACCTCCCAGTCCCAGTCCCAAAACTAAACGCTGGCAGTTAGTCAGTTAAAGAACCCTGTAACATGAACCCTGCTGCTGCCGCGGCCTGCTGCAAGCCAGCGCAGCGTGAGCTCAGCTGAGAGGAAGACCTGCCTGCTGCAATGCCGCCTGAACAATTTACATTGCTGCTGCTGGGTAGGGGAGGGGGAGGGGACTCGGAGATGTGTAGAGTTGCAGTCGCATGCAGAGTTTGCAGACTGACTCTGACTCTGACAGAGGGGTCACAGCGTAGGGCGCCGTTTTGTGGGTGGGGCTTGCGAGGGGCCACCGTTTTGTGGGTGGGATTTACAGGGGGCCACTAATTCCTCAAAATTACTCAAAAATTATTTTCCTCGACAGACTTTTTTTTATGCTGAATGGAGGAATTCCTCAACATTTTGGCAACGCAGCTTCCGGCGCCCTGTGCATTAACTAAAGCGGTCCCCCGGGTTGCAAAACACTTCCGGGTTACGAAAGTAATCCCGGAATGGATTACTTTCGCAACCCGGGGGACCACTGTATATGAATAAAAATATTTTGTTTGTGCCGTGTGTGTATTTTCATTCAATTCTCAGATAGCATCCTATCAATAGCGCTTCTCTCACACACACAGACCTCCACCTTAATGCTAAGCGTTCGTGTTCTCTGCCTCCTCTCTTCACTTCCCTCCCTCTCATCAGAGAAACTGTCCCGTCCGTGGTCACTAAGATGCCTGTAGTGCCAAAGAAAAAATGTAGAGAAGCTGAGTGGGAAATGGGAGGGTAAGCAGTTGCAAGGGATTGTTATGTGGGAATCAAGATCATATAACTGCTTGCTACTGGGAGGAGTAGTGTTCAATAATAAGTAATAAAATAAAAGCTTTATTTTTATCCCGCCTCTCCGTCAAAAGACAATCAAGGCGGCTTACAATTTATAAAATACACACAATAGCCCATATCTCAATCACACCTTCCCTCCCCATAAAACATCAATTGAACATACTCAGTTATACAAGCTATTAAAACAGACAGAGACGGGCACTAAAGCTTTAAATAATCAGAAGATGATAGGGATCAATTCTATTTGGTGGTCGGGTTTACTATTCAGGAGAGGCCTGCCAGAAGAGATCTGTCTTGAAAAGCTTTTTTTAAATTTTTTAAATTTTAATTTTTTAAAATTTTCAGAAATGGATTGGAACAATTTATAAAAAGAAAGAAGCACATATTTTGGTGAATAGACAGAAAACAGGCACATGTGTTTTACATAAAGGGGTGAGACAGGGATGCCCTCTGTCTCCACTTTTATTTATATTGACATTGGAAATACTTTTTAATAATATTAGAGAAAATCATTCAATAGAAGGATTTAAATTGAAGAGAGAAAAATATAAATTAAGAGCATATGCAGATGATCTCGCATTGAAAATAACCAACCCAATTGAGAGTAGCGAGCATATATTCAAATCTTTTAGGAAACTTGGGAAAGTGGCAGGATATTGAATCAATAAAGAAAACAACAATGGTGACTATGAATTTGAATAAAGGGGAAGTGGAAATATTGAAAGAAAAAACATGATTCCAAGTTGAAAAATCAGTAAAATATTTTGGCATTATTATCTCTACAAAAAAGGCAATAATTATGAGAAAATTTGGAAA
Organism: Urosaurus nigricauda; assembly: GCA_034509955.1. NCBI lineage: Eukaryota > Metazoa > Chordata > Lepidosauria > Squamata > Phrynosomatidae > Urosaurus > Urosaurus nigricauda. Next base: position 165,150,753 of record JAOEGL010000002.1, read on the forward strand.
AATATTTTAAAAGATTTGGATAGGTGGGGAAAAAAATAAATATTTCATGGATGGGCAAAATAGCTACAATGAAGATGTTGGTATTACTAAAATTATTATATATAATTTTCAAAACCTCCCTATTATTACTAATGATCAACCTTTTAGAACTTGGGAAAAAGACCTATCAAAATTTATTTGGAATAACAAAAAGCCTAGAATTAAAATGAAAGTCCTACAAGATTCAGTGGACAAGGGTGGGGTAGCACTCCCCAATTTAAAGTGGTACTATCACGCACGTGAGCTAAACTGGATAACCAATTGCATAAGACTAGATAAAAAAAGAATGCTGATTTAAAATTCAGATTACATGGATACCTGTTTTACGAAAAGGTTAAACTTTATGGTAATTTTAATAATCATTTTATTAGAAAATCTTTAACTGGTTGGCTTATAGACAATTAAAAGAGAGATTCGGGATGGATGTTAAAATTAATGGAATCACACTGGCATCACTGGAATTCGAAAATATTATAAAAGACCCCAAGAAACAAATATCAAAATTATGTAAATTAATAATCAAATTTGAGTTAAAGGAAGAAACAGTTAAAGAATTTATGGTAGAATGGGTGAAAGATTTAAATGAACCTAAACAACTGGAACAATGGGAGAGATTATGGGAAAAAAGAATAAATTTAACATTAAATGTGGACTTAAGGGAAAATGTTTATAAAACCTTATATAGATGGTACTTAAAACCCTATAAATTATCAAAAATGTTTAAGAACAATAAAAACACATGTTGGAAATGTCAAAAAGAAGTAGGAACATATCTACTTTGTTGGTAGAATTGCCAAAAATCTAAATTATTTTGGAAAAATATTCATATAAAGATGAAAAAAATATTTACATTTAAGGAACAAATGGATTCCAAGATGTATTTCTTGGACATAACCGACAATTTAAAATTAGATCACAAAAAAGAGAAACTTTTATTTCATTCAATTGTGGCAGCGAGGATTACTTTTGCAAAATATTGGAAGGCAAAAGAAATACCTACAGGGGAGAAATGGAGACTGAAAATAATGGATTTATATGAGATAGATAAGTTGACTGCTTTGTTGAAAAAAAGACTCTTTAAATGATTTTTTTCAAGGAATGGGATTTATGGAAATACTATACTGTATCTTAATAGAGAAAAAGGGAGAAATGCATGTTACCTTATATGCCTATTAAAATGAAGTTAATACAGGGGCTGGTGACCTAAAAAAACGATTACACAAATATTTGTTATTAATTAGATTGAATCTTAGAGTCTTCTTTTACAACGTAATTAAGAGTTAGTGAATGTGGAAAAACTTGTCATGCTTTTGGGGAAAATTTCAATTGTCTTAGGAAGTATAAAGACGTTATAGATATAGTATTCTACAGAACATAATTTATGTGGATAATGTTTCTTTTGTATATATTGCAGAACCTGATTACTGTGTTGTTTTTAATGGAACAAAAATTTTAAAAAAAGAAAGAAAGAAAGAAAGAAAGGGGGCCATGAAGTGTTTGGTTCACAGAGCTCAGCTGGATGACTTCTGTGCTGGACCCACTTCAGCAGAAGAAACTGTGTACCACCAAGTGCCTTACCCCTAACCCAAAAATTCAATTTACTCCTTAACCCAAAATGAAAGCCTCGGCCTACATTCTACTCTAAACCCTGATTTCAAATCAGAACTTTATCACAACAGCTCTCCTAATCCTAACCCTAGCCTCAAAGAGGAAAGAGGTGTGTTGAAGAGCTCCAGCCTCTATAAACAGAAATGGGAAAAAACAAACATACACCCTTAAATGTATGCTGCAACCCCAAGATTAGTGGTTGGCAGAGAAAACCCCCAAGAAAAATGGACCAATTTTCTTCAAAAATCAAAGAAGAAAAGTCAGCTCCTTGATCAGCATGGTCTGGCTGAAAGAGGGAACATGGCTGATAGGGATCAGAATGAAAGAAAGAGACATCTAACTGTGAGTACTGCTATGGAGAAACAAATAAAACAGAAATTGAGAAGCCAGAGATATAAAGACAATCCTGAAAGATCAGTGGAATTGCTGATCCTTGTTTGGAGTGCTTTTTTCCTAACTGAAGTGCAGGAAGGAAGGAGGAATGTGTTTTTGTGCAAACAAACTAGGAAAATAAGAAAAAAGAAGCCTCAGTGCCAAAATAATTTCCTTCTTTGAGAGATTCTTTCTCTGTTTCCCCCTTTGTTGCACAGGATGCAGTGGATACTGCTGCTGTTGTGTTAAGCTCTAGACTAGAGGAAAGGCAGTTAGGAAACAGTCATTTGGAATTAGTAGGAGAAAAACACTGAAGGAAAAACAATTCTTTAACCCCCGCTCTGATTGTGCTCTACAGAGGAGCGGGCTAGAAATAAAGATTTATTATTATTATTTATTAACCTGCATGTTTCAGGAGAAGAAAAGGGTGTGGCTGGCTGCTCTATTTTATTTGCAAACAGAAGAAGCTGCAAGTATGAAGTCCAGAGAAAGCAAGCAGTTTAAAATTATACAGTATTTTGTACAGTTAAGTAAGCTCAAAGCAGGGAAAGAATGGGGAAGAAAGGTTTTTCCCTCCATTAACAGAACTAGCTGCTTTGCAAAAGGGCAATGGTTTGAGGATGAGTCTCTGCAGCCTGAGCAGTTTTGATTTCCTGCAGAACAGAATAATAAGTTACATTTCCTTTCCTGCAGCCTGAACAAAAGGAAAAAAGTAGAGACGCCCCACATTGAAAAACAGCAAACAAACATTTAAGAGAGAAAGAATTTAAACATGTGGCCTTTTCATTTGAACAAACACACTCACAAGGAAAGAAGGGTGTGGCAGGACAGGAGCTAAACTGTTTTGTTTTCAAAAACAGAACCTGATAGCACTCCAATAAATTTGGAAAGGGCAGTGTAGAATCCCAGTAGGAAAAATGCAAACAGCTCATCACCAATCCTGCAAGAAGAAAATGTAACTTACAAGGAGAATTTTAACAAAACTGAAAGGAATAGAAAGGATTCTGTGCTGTGCCTGCCCCTGTAAGGCACCAACCAAGACTAGGAAGGGTTGTTTTTTTTCACCCACAGGCCATTGCAATGGGGAAAAAAAGCTGGGGGGAAACTTCAAATGAGAATGGTTCAGGACTGGCACTAAAATGTTTCTCACAAATAATAGGAAAAAATAGCCCTCTGTATAAACTGATATTTTTTTTTAATCCAGATTCAAACATCCATGGTCTGAAAGCATTTTTAAAATATATAAATTCCAAAAAGCAAACTTTGATTTTGCCATTTTCTATAAGGAACATCATTTTACTATTTAATGGGACTAGAGTATCCACGGATTTTGGTATCCATGGGGGTCCTGGAACCAAACTCCTGGTAGATTAGGGCTTATTTTGTGTTGGCTTTCACAAAATAAGTCATTCTGAAACTACAATTCTGGGGCTTTAGCAAGGGCTGTTGGAGAGTTATAAAGGAAAATGAGCTAGACAAGAATAAGTTAACACATAGAATCTAAGCAGAAACACCAAAAGCAGGAAGCAACCCAGGGAAATGAAGAAATTTCTCCAGAGGTGAATGTACAGGATTTTGTTTTTATTTTTTTATATTTTGATGAAGATGCTGGATCATTTATTATGAAAAAATGCATTTTTAAAAATTATTTAGAGGAAACACTAGAAAATATGGTTTCAGATTTAGTGAATGAAAAAGAATTTGAGGAAGAGAGTTTAGATTTAGATTTACATGGGGGAAGAAATTTTTATGGCTTTATAATGATATTCTGAATTGTTCCAAGGATTGGAGGAACAAGGTTTAGGCAAGGTTTATTTCAATGCACTGTCTGAGTGAGGACTTAGGGCCAAAACAAACCTATTGCAGTCAGTATTTTCTTGGCAAGATTTATTCAGAGGGGGGTTGTCTTTGCCTTCCTCTGAGGCTGAGAGACTGTGACTTTTGACTTGTCCAAGGTCACCCAGTGGGTTTCTGACCCAATAGTCTAGCATGCCTGATGCTTTATAGGGCCATTTTAGATCATAAACTCCAGGGTCTGCAGAGATTGCAAAGTGTGTGTGTCTGTGCCTTCAGGTAGCACTGCTTCCATGATCCAGATGTTGCTAGGCTGCAGCTCCCAGGATTTTTCAGCACTGGTAACAACAGCTAAGGGGGTACTGGGACTTGTAGTCCAACAATAACTGCATAACTGAATGGAACCTCTGTATTCACAGAGGAGTTCTGTAACATCCATTCTTTAAAAAATTTCAAAAGTTTCAGCACACACTGAGGCTGGGTGGAAAGCCAGTGCAATAATCTCCAATGTGTGTTACCTGATCCAAATAAATTGGGCATTATATATACAGACAGTATGCACTGGAGAGAAGTGGGAGGGGGGGAGAGAATTAGAGTTTGGAAAAGTTTTGGACAACAGGTCCCATAATTCCCCCACCCACCTATGGAATCTGTAGTCCAAAAAAGGCAATGTTTCCAAGCTCTGATAAGGAACAATACAACTGAATGAATATTTGTAGTCTAGGGAGCTCCCTCTGAGGACCACCGTGTGTGTGTGTGTGTGTGTGTTTCCTATACAAGAGAGTTTCTTCAACAGATCATTTTGGTTGGAATACAACACATAAGGATCTGAAATGGAAAACCTGGTCTCAGCTTGTCTTCACTATATTCTCATAAATTATGCCTTCCCATAAAAGATACCTTCCCCCTCCTTCTGTTTTTGAGTTGACAAATTTGAATCTAGTCATTTGCAAAAACAACAACACAGAATTCCAGCATCTCATTGTCAGTACAGTCGGCCCTCGTTATCCACGGGTTTTTTTTATCCATGGATTCAAGCACCCATGGCTTGAAAATAGTTTTTTTTTTAAGTATAAATTCCAAATAGCAGGCCTTGATTTTCCATTTTATATAAGGGACACCATTTTGCTATGCCATTATATTTAATGGGACTTGAGCATCCACGGATAACAAGGACCCACTGTATGTATGTGATAGTCTGCCTTTATTTATTATGATCTAAGATGGCTCAAAAAAGCACCAGGCAAACTAGACTACAAAAACCCACTGGGAAAACTTAGACAAGTCGTGCTCTCTCAGCCTTAAAGGAAAGCAATAGCAAAGCCCCTCTGAATAAATCCTGCCAGAAACCTCAAGAGGGTACAAGGGCACCCAGGAATCCAGTGGGCCAAAAAGGAAATAGGAAGGATTTTGGTTCCATTGCTGTAAATTTTTGAACAGTGCCTTGGTCTGCTGTGTACCTAGTAAACATATACATGATATTGGGAGTAATCTTCCAAAGACAAATGGAGGTAAAGAGTCAAAACCTAGAGGATGTCAAGAGTACTGTTTATTATGTTAAAAAGATGATTGACACATTTTAGCTACAACTGAAAAAGATAAAACTACCAAACAACTGTTGAAGAAAGTTTTGGCCCTGGTTTAAAAATGGAATTCCAGCTATTACTAAAGGGAATTATCCCCCATAATTTTACTATTTTTAATTATCACTTTCAATATGTATCATTATCATATGACATTTTTTATTTCTGTGGAGTTTATCGCACAAAGGGAATTGGAAGTATAATCCAATGGCAATCTGAATGCAATCATGAGGTTTCGTGTGATTGCGTGAAAGCTGATCACACACATTTTCGGGCAAAGGGAAGTCCTTCCGAATGCAATTGTGGGGTTTCACGTGATTGCGTGAGAAACTATCACATGCAATTTCGGGCACTGGGAGGCAATTTCGGGCAGTTCTGAACGCAATGCAGTGTCAATATGCAATCAAGTAAATTCGCTAAACTAGCGAATTTGCTCAATTCCAGACTGACCTCACTTCCATTTCTTTCGAAATTGAGAGAAATTCTTCCCATGCAATAAACTCCTGTGTAAAAGTTTTAATTTTTTAAGATAATGTGTTTACTAGGAAAAAAGAAATGAGGAGGACTACAGTACACCTGGACTATGGGGGGAAGTATTAGTGTCAAAATAGTCCATTGTTTTCTTTGTATTAATAAGTAAAAAGATGCCTGCAGTTTTGTCCATTTTTGTTATGGCCTTTTGTGGTAGAGTGTATTATTTTGTAGAATGGTTTTATCTTAATAAAAAAAATCCTAACCAAATTTTTTCCCTAACCTTCACCTTACTTACTCTTCTCCCATAATGTAAAAAGAACCATATATCAAATGTAACTCTAACCCTACATACTGCTCCTAACCCTGATTCAACCCTAAATATAACTTTATCCAAACAGCTCTCTTAAATCTAACCCCAACCCTACCAATAACTCTACCTTAACTGCATGTATAATATAACATCTTTTTATATATATTATATTATATTATATATTTTTATTTCATTCTAGGAGACATCTCTGAGCAATTTGTTGCTGAACTTAAATTGAAAGCTGTCAGTTGATTTTTTTATTATTTTTTCCACTGGAATTAATGATGTGGTGAGATGAGATTGTGTTCAGCATGGAGGAGAGACTCAAGAACTTGTGGAAGAATCTGAGCTTATTCTTAGGAAGGCTGTTGAAATAGGTTGTTTTGATGGAGTGAAAAGAGATCAGCTGTGTACCATCGTAACAAGGTCCAAAGAGTTGTATGAGCAGGTGGCTCATAAAGGATCAAGTTGAAATTTCCATTAAAGTTCTTGGACCTAGAAAGACACCAACCAAGTGCAATGAGTAGATAAAAGATAAGTCGCACTGTTTACAAATTTCAGAGATGCCATGCACTTGAACAGACTTGTAACAAGTGTAGCAAGAATAATAATTATGTCTGATTATATAATTTAAGATTGCTAAATCTTGAAAATGTACAACATTTGTAAAAAAGATTAACTGCTGGCTGTGATTGTCTTTGGGAATCAGCCGTCCAGGCTGACAGTTCATTTCATCTAGAAAGGGAAGAACTGGAGAGAGTTACATCAGATGCTTTAAAAACCCACCATTTTGAATGTCACAAGCATGGAAAACAACATAGCGACAGCAACTTAGTGGACCAAAGGATGCACAGGGAGCAGACTTCTGTTGTACTCTGGCTATCCGCCTCCCAAAAATAGTACTCTACAGTGAACTTGCCACGGGTCAGCGTAAGAGGGGCGCCCCAAAGAAGAGATACAAAGACTCCCTGGAACAGCATCTCAAGCTTGGCCAAATTGATCCCCAACAATGGTCTGCCCTGGCCTCACATAGGGGGGCATGGAGACGCACTATCCATAATGCTGCAGCCTTGTTCGAGAACTCACGCTGAACGAGTCTCGAAGAGAAACGACAACGCAGAAAGAGCCACAACTTGGAAACATCACCCAAGGAGACTTTCTGCTGTGCTTTCTGTAACCGGAGTTGCTTATCTCGGATCGGCCTTCTTAGTCATCAACGCGCTTGTAGTAAGCGTGGGATAAGTCCTTCCTGAATCTTCGTTAGCGAAGAAAAGCCAGAGGAGGACTTTGGCTATGCTGGTCATTGACACAAGAAACACAATTGGTTTACTTCAACATGACCAAGAGTGTTTCCAGACTAATGGCATTTTGTATTATCCAGTTGTTGCTCTTCTGTTCTAAATGAAGTTAAAGTTGACTTTCCAAACAGTCAGAGACATTGCACATTTTCCCTAGAGTTAATTCTACTCGTTGGAACATGACAAGCCCTAGGAACCATGGCTCCTCCTTGTAGTGGGAGTGGATAAACAAAATATATTGTGTTGTCTAACCTGTTTGTCTGAATGTTAGCACAGAGAAAAGGAGTGAGCAAAAAGGAGTAACCAGTGTGTCTGGCTACAAAACAGAGGTGGGTGCTCCTCCATGCCCTCTCCTCCTGTTGTCTACCAGTGAGGCATTAGCCATGTTGGGCTGCAGCTGAAAGTTAGGGTTTACAAAATCTTCATCTCAATTTATGGAGCTTTACAGTACCTCATCCCACTCTATGATCTGTTCAGAATTAAAATTGTAGTAGCCCTATCCTTTATACAATTTGGCAACCCTACTTCTGCTTTCCCCAAAAATGGATTGGGATTATTTTGTAAATGTCCCATTATATATTATGTTGTTGTTGTTGTTGTTGTTGTTGTGTGCCTTCAAGTTGTTTCTGGTTTATGGGGGTTTTCTTGGCAAGATTTATTTTTCAGAGGCTCTTGCCTTCTTCTGAGGCTGAGAGTGTGTAACTTGCCCAAGGTCAAGTGGGCTTAGTCCAACACTCAAACCAGGCTGAGACAAAAATAAAAAGTACCCCAGCAGCCAAAATTGGTAAATCTGTTGGGCATTTTTTACTCCAGCCAGTTTTTGTTGGTCCAGTTAACCACAATGAAATGCAAACAAAATATATGTGAAAGGAAAAGAAGCAGAAGCCCCACAATAATCCAAGGCTTCTTCACCAATGTCCAGAGAATACAGAGAAGCTTTCTGTCCGCTGCAACACCTTCTCAGTTTATCAGTGGCTGGGAAGGCAGACAGATAATTCCAGATAATGGTTTGTGCTGGTGGATCCTGTATTGCAGGAGTCATTACTATTGCTGTCCTACTGTGAGCAAAAATCTCAGGACAGCTGCCTTGTCTGGGCTGGGACTGGCAGGACATAAAATTGTAGACCAACAGGAAAAATAGCATTCTGGCTGTGGTTATGGCAGATTTGCCCTAATGTGAAGTGCAAGAGAATTTTTTATTTTTATTTTTTTACAATTGCAACATGCTCTGCAGTCTTTTTTAAGGCATGTGGATTGTGTTAATGTGTGCATTTGAGAAAGTCGGGGAAAGAGAACGTAAGGGACATAAAAAGGCTATAAAGAAGTGGGTGTGGAGAGTTTGGGGATAAACATAGAAGAGGGTGACAGAACACACTACGACTTGTGGGGCAAACTAGAACTGATCTTCCCATCCGTTCCTCCATAAAAGACGGTAAGGGGACATTTCACATTTTTGTCTTGTTTCCTTCTATTCTCACCAGTTTTTCACTTCTTCTTTTCACCCTTTCTCCCTGGCCTTCACATAGAGGGATTCATAGTTTTACTTTTGACACTTTTTTCTGTTTTACAAATATGCAGTGGTGTTTCTGTTATAGACACTGGCAAGTTTGCTGTTATTTGCCGTGGGATTTGAAATCTCTCAGCACCTGGAAACCCATTTTCCAAATGAAAGCCTTCACCTCCAATTTGAATGTTAGTGTTCAACACCCAATTACTACAGTGTTGCAGGGAAAGTAGAGATGTACCAGGTGAACCCACCCTTTCCCAACATCCCCAACAGCCCTCTTGACAGTCACATTTGGGAGATAACCTGTCCCAAATAAGCATTTTGTTATGTGTTTGTAATTGTAATCTTCTCACCTTTCCAATTAGATATATGAGCAACAACCCTGGCTGTTTCTTTTCACATTTGATCGTCTGGCCTTGACAGATCATTTCCACTTTGTATCCTGGCTGTGTCTGCCTATCCTGATGGTATTTCTAGAAGGCATGGCCTTCTCATTGTGTTTTTATCTTATCCTACTATTTCTGTGTCCCAGTTCACCTCTTAAGGACAGCACTACAAATCTTCAGCTTAGTACTCCTTGCTTTTATTAATTGTTCTCCACTTTACTGAATGAAACTAAAGACTTTATTGACCTCAAAGACAAAGACGGATGTGAGTTACCTATCTGGCGGGAGGTGTCACAGGAAAGGTGTGTTCAGGCTAAAATATATGCCCTCTGTGGGTATGTGTTAAGTTTCAGAATCTCAGCTTCAAGGGCTGGTGGGGAAATCCTTTTTTGCTTTTTATTTAATGGACCAGTTAGTAAGGAGAAAAACTGTTCAGCAATAGAACAGCCTACTTCAGAAAGTGGAACATTGTAAATAACAACAACAAAACAAAAATATATTTCTTACCTACCTCTCCCTATGGATCGAGGAGGGGGGCAACAGTTAACAAATAAACAACATCATTTTTATTGCTGTAACCCACCTGGATTCCTTGTGATTAGGCGGGCTATAAATAATTTATTATTGTTGTTGTTATTGTTGTTAAAATATATCAATTAAAAGACACATCAATTTAAAAGGACAAATAAGATGTGCACATATTAAGACAATTCACTTCTAAAATTCATAATTTAAAAATATGGGTGGTTTTTATGGAGCAGGTGGGTTTTTAGTTTGTTTTTAACTTTTGTATATTTTTATGTGATTTTAGATTGAGTGTTAATGTTTTTAATTGTTTTGAATTTTAATGAGATTTTCAATGTTTTGTCTGTGAGTCACCTTGAGTCCCCCTGGGTAGAAAGGCAGCATATAAATGAAATGTATGTATGTATGTATATATGTGTGTGTGTGTGTGTGTGTGTGTAATTATTAATTTAAAAATCATCTGGATAAACCTGCCAGAAGTGACCAAGGAGTGGACATGGCTTGCACACTAGTTTTAATTATGCAAATGCATTCTTTGCCACCACCAAAATCTGGGCATCTAGGCTCAGACATGAGCCCAGGAGTACACCCAAGCTATACATCTGTTCAGGGAGATTGTAAGCCATCCAGTACAGGCTGAATCCCTATTCCCTGATCTGTCTTTTGACTTATAAGGAGCATCAGGATGTTTGCCAACATCCAGTCCATTACTAACAAGAGGTACTGGTTTAGTACTGAAACAGCTGCATAAATTAACAGGCCCCTAGCACTTCCATTCATTATGTTTTTCTATGCAGGCTTTAGACATGTGGATTTACCTGGCTGCTCTGCTAGGGCTTTACTTCCTTCACCGGTGGTACAGGGAGAGACAGACTGTGGAGAAACTAACAGAGAAATACATCTTTATCACTGGCTGTGACTCTGGATTTGGGAACCAGCTTGCCAGGCAGCTGGATGCCCAAGGCTTTCAGGTGTTGGCAGCCTGTCTTACCCAGAAAGGGGCAGAGCAACTGGAAAAGGCCACATCGGAGAGGCTGCAAACCACCTTTTTGGATGTCACCAGCACAGAAAGTGTGGAAGCAGCAACTAAGTGGGTGAAAGGATGTGTTGGGAACAAAGGTAAATGATTTTCTACTTTTATTTATCATATATATGCACTGTACATAGCTGAGACCAGCAATTTCCTTATTCCAAACATTCATCCTTCAAGAAGAAGTAATTGATTTGGCCAACTCTTTTGACAATACCAGATTGGCCAGCTAGTTCAACAATATGAAACTTCTTGTAGGGAAGGCTGGCCCCTGTTTCTGAGAGTTTAGCAATGTTGCAATGGCAGAAAAATATTAAGCTAAAAAATGTGAAAGATGGCAAAAAGTTGTAGTAATATACCTAATTCCTTTCAGAATCACACTTGAACATATACAGGCCATAGATAATAGGTAACTTGAAAGGGAAATTTAGATACTAATTTTTTAAGCTTCAGGATGTTTTCCTTCTTTGGTCAACATTTCCAAACAATAAGATAAGACAGGATGGACAGACTCTACACCTCATTGTCACACATTACACATGCTATTTTGTTAATGGCTAATCAGCCTGGTTGATTTGGGAGCAAGAAATAAGGACCCAGGTTTAAACATGACAATAGCAACTTCCTAGTTTTGTTCAACAGTTTGTCATTCAGAAATTCATGGTTTGCCTTACTTGCTTTTAGAAAAGGCAGTGTGAATAGAGTACACACATCAGCATGCCACACATTCACAAGGAAATATCCCAGGAATCCTAGTATGTTGTTATTTGATAGTGCAGAATAAGAAGGCAGAGATGAAAGATTAAAAATGCATATCCCTTCAAGTCCCATTTAGGCGGCCGGAGGGGACGGGGGGGGGTCATCGGACGGTGGGAAATTAGTTACTGTCCAGGAAGGCCTGCCAGAAGAGATGCGTCTTAGTTGCTTTTTTAAAGCCTTCCAAAGTTGTAATATGACGCATCTCATCCGGCAGGTCGTTCCACAGCCTGGGAGCTCTATGCCACCGGATGATCTCACCCATCAGCTTCATATAAATATTAAATAGCATCGATGAAGCCGCTGGGTGAGATCATCTGGAGGCATGGAGGTCAGTGCCATCAGTACGCTGATGAAACTCAGATATACTTCTCCATGACCAGATCATCTGCCCAGACCTCAGATGGCGTCTCTCCTCTCAGTGACTGTCTCGCAGCGGTAATGGATTGGATGAGGGAAATTAGATTGAGGCTAAATCCTGACAAAACGGAGGTACTAACAGTCACCGGCCCGAAACCAGGTCTGGGAATACACCTTCCCAGAGGGACGCCACAATTTAACTCAATTTTAGAGGAGCAGCTGCCCCCGAGCCTCACCCTTTAGGACCTGCCAGAGAGAAAGGAACAGAACCACTGCAGAGTAGTGCCTCCGATACCCATCTCTCTCAGACGGCTCAAAAGGATGTCATGATCTATAGTGACAAAGGCCGCTGAGAGATCCAGGAGCACCAGCAGGGTCACACTACCCCTGTCGATACTCAAGCAGAGGTCATCTGTCAGAGCAACCATGGCAGTCTCAACTCCATATCCTGCTCAGAAGCCGGTTTGAAATGGATTAAGAAAGTCGGTTTCATCCAAGACAGCTTGGAGTTGTGAGGCAACTGCTCTCTCAATCACCTTGCTTAGAAACGGCAGCGAGGAAACTGGTCTGTAGTTGTTTCTGTCCAGGGGATCAAGGAAAGGTTTCTTCAGGAGAGGCTTTACAGCCGCCTCCGTCAGACAGGACGGAATAATACCCTCCCTGAGGGACGCATTGACTGCATCCCTAAGGAATGTCTTCAATGTATCCCCTCCCTAGACGACCCACCATGATGAGCATGGATTGAGAGGGCAGGTTGTCTTCCTCACGCTTCCAAGGAGCTTCATCAGTACCACATCATCAGTACTTATAGATTGAAACTCATCCAAAAAATGACAGTAGCAGATTTGCTGGTCACCTCATTGACGGATACTGGAGAAATATGGCTTCCAAGTCAGCCCTTATCCGAGAGATTTTGTCTGCAAAGTGGTTGTTAAATGCATCGCAGCAGGCCATCGTCGGGTCAAGGAGGGGGTTAAACGCAGGGGGAACCTGCATTAACTCCCCAACTACCTTAAACAGCTCTGCTGAACGAGACTCTGCAGACACAATGCGTGCAGCATAGAAAGATTTCCGCACTGCACGCAGTGCCTCCCGATAGGCGCAAAGATGCTGCCTATGGCAAGTTCTGTCGGATGAGGACCGAGTCTTTCGCCACTTGTGCTCTAGTCGTTGTCCAACCCACTTCATTTCCCCGAGTTACTCTGTGAACCAAGGTTTGCAGTTCAAAGCGGGATGGAAAGGACGCTCGGGGGCGATGATGTCAAGAGCCTTGGGAAGATCGGTGTTCCAGGTGTTGACCAAGGCTTCAACGGGGTCGCCGGCATTGCAACCATAAACCCTCTAGGGCCTTCTGGAAACCAATTGGTTCCATAAGCCTTCGAGGGCGGACCATTCTGATGGGTCCATCACCCCCAGAGGGGTGAGGTTCAGCTCTAAGTTCATGACAGTGCGGAGGTTTTGGTTACCTCTGCCCACAGATATTCCCATTCCGTACTAAAGATCCCGTCGAGTGTGTGACCTGCACAATGGGTGGGCCCGTTGACCAATTGGGATAGGTTCATGCCTGTCATGGATTCCATGAACTCCCGAGCTGCCCCAGGTAGATCAGAAGGGCTGGTCTCAAGAGGAATGTTGAAGTCTCCCAGGACCAAAAGCCTGGGCAACTCCAACAGCAACTCAGAGACCAGCTGAGTCAGCTCAGGCAACAGGGTGGCCAGTATACTAACAGAATCCCCAAACTATCCCTGGTCTTTAGGCTGAGGTACACGCACTCGATATGGGTTGTTTTCCGGATGGGTTCTCTGATCAAGGGTAGATTAGAGTTATGAACTGTAGCCACACCATCCCCCCCACCCACTTTCCCTTATTTGCTCACTAACCATGTAACCAGCTGGGAGAGCTTGTGCCCAAGTAGCCGTGCTGGCATCTCCCAGCCAGGTCTCAGTGAAGCAAGCCAGGTCGGCCTTTTCATCCACGAGAAGATCGTGGATGATGTGGGTTTGTGGAATGGTTGGTACACTCTCCAATTTATCCCGAGGCCCCGAGTGAACTGAAGAAGGGATAGATACTAAACATTAATCCCTACTTCTTTTATAACATGTGTTCACTCTGTTACCACCATACCTCCCGAGCCCCCATATCACGTCAATGTTTGCTCCCAGTTCTGTCCGAAGAAATATTAATGATCGCTGGGCTGTTAATAGCTCTCTCTGCCCTACTACTTAACATCATTAATATGATGTAAGTAAAGAGGGAAGCCTTAATGTACATAATGTAACTTAAAATGAGAGTGAACCAAACTCATATTTTCTCCATCTTAATACAGTGTGTGATGCAGTTGCAGTTCAACATCCAAAGGGCCACATGATTCCCTTCCTAATTCGAAGTTATAAATTGAAGTTTAAACTGTGTGTTCAGAATACAAGAATCTCAGAAAATTCACAAAATATTTGGCAAGATGCCAGAATCAGGGTTCATTCAGTCAGAACTGAAAAGGCTACAAAAATGGAAAATAGAAACAGTTCTGAACCAGACAATTCTCTCTTCATACAGGGCTCTGGGGCTTGGTAAACAATGCAGGGATAGCTGTTCCTCAGGCTCCCAATGAATGGTTGAAGAAGGATGATTTTGCAAAAATAATAAATGTTAACCTGCTTGGTATGATTGATGTGACGTTGCACATGCTACCCTTGGTGAGAAAAGCCAGAGGAAGAGTGGTCAATATGTCCAGCGTGAATGGGAGACTGGTGGGTCCTGGACCCTATTCCATATCCAAGTATGGTGTGGAAGCCTTCTCTGATAGTCTGAGGTAAGATATTAGCTTATTTTTAAAAATTTCCCTACTTAAAGTGGCATGAGTCTTCTTTCCCGCTATGAAGTAATAAGACAATCAGGATCCTCAGTTGATAGGAATAATAAAAGATAGGAAAATGAGAAGCTGCCTTGGACTGAACCATATTGTATTTTTTGTTAATTTTTATTAATTAGAAAATTATTTATTACATAAAATCAGCAATTCAGTAACAAGACTAAAACATACAAGAACACTAATAACAAAACATGACAAATGTAACAACATCAAAACAAATATTACCAATATACATCCATACATATATCCATCCTTATTCGCTAAACACAAAACCTTTTACTAGCATTTATGGAATTTCATTCTTACACACTAGGTTTCTATGAATTTCTCATTCTTACAATCTCAGTTTCTGATCCTTCTAGACCTACTCTCCCATGTCTCTTTATTCACACCTTTCCTATCTCCTACTAGATCTTACTTCTCCTTCTTCTATTCTCTAGATTATCTCTACCCTTCTATAACCCCTCCCAACCTTTACAACTCTACTCAAACCTTCAAAAACTTACTCCAGTCCTCTACACTTATCCAATATGCTTATCAAAATCCTGTCTTTCCCTTCTTTGTTCCTATCTCCTATTTCTTCTTTATATTCCAGGTAAACCTTCTTTCAATACTCCATAAACTTCTTTTCTTCTACCCAATCATACCATCGTTCCTAAACTGACTTCCTTCCAACCAATGTTCGCTCTATTATTGAAAGGTTTGACTTTCTTATTACTAAAAAGAAATATCTACACAGATCACAGTTCCTATTTCAAATTAATAACTGCTTCTTTTCCCCAATTGACTTCAAAAAATTTAATAACTTTCTCCCATTCCTCTCTAAATTGTCCTTTAGCTTTGTCTCTTAGCGCCTGAATTAATTTATCCATTTCCATTCCATCATATAATTTTACGAGCCACTCTTCATTCGATGGGGTGTCTTCAGAGCCCTGGTGGCGCAGTGGTTAAATGCCTGTACTGCAGCCACTCACTCAAAACCATAAGGTGGCGAGTTCAAGACCAGCAAAAGGGCTCAAGCTCAACTCAGGCTTGCATCCTTCTGAGGTCGCTAAAATGAGTACCCAGATTGTTGGGGGCAAGTAGCTTACAGTTGTAGACCCTTTAGACACTGCTTGGGCAGTATGAAGCGGTATATAAATGAAGCTGTTTGCTTGATTGCTGTAATCCGCTTTGATTCCCCACTGGAAAAAGGCGGAATAGAAATAAATCCTATTATTATTACTATTCAACTTTCCATTTTTGAGCAAAACATACCCGAGCCAAAGACACCATATAGAATAACAACTTAGCATATTTTTTTAGGGATTCATCCTCAATTATTCTTAACAATTATCACTCTGGTTTTAATTTCAGTTTTATATTCAAAATTTCACCAATAAAGTCAGTCATTTATCTTTCTCCAGTAATTTTTTGCTACTTTGCAAGTCCACCAACAGTGGTAGAAGGTCCCAGTCTCCTTTTTGCATTTCCAACAAACACTATTCTTTAATTTACAAATCTTCAAGATTCTTTCCAGTGACAGATACCACTGATAGAACATTTTATAAAAATTTTCCCTTAAGCTTTGGGAGACTGTGTGTTTAATCACATTCAACCATATTTTTCCCATTGTGCCATTTGAATCGGGTGACTCACATTTTTTGCCCACTTAATCATTTGGTCTTTCACAATTTCATCTTCCAGATCATATTTTAGAAGTACCTCATATAGTTTTCCAATTAGTTTGTTCTCTTCCTTAACTAATATTTTTCCCAAATCTGACTCTTCCTCCTCCCACTCAAAACCATATAGTTTCAAATCTATTTTGAACCTTTCTATCATTTGCCTATACTCAGACCAATTGAAATTCCATCCTTCCTTGTTTAATATCTCTTTCGGCTTCACTTCCCATCGTTCATCTTTAGATACTAAGATCTCTTTATAATTATACCAACCATCCTCCTTAACCATTTCCTTTCTATAAAAAGCCTCTTGTGGAGAAACCCACCATCCCATTTTTGGCACCATCCTGCATTTATATCTGTTCCATACTCTAATTAGTGCAATGGTTTGAAAAGTTTTTATTTTGTTATCTTTATCATATACCAAATAAGCATGCCACCCATAGTTTGTCCCATCACCTTCTAATTCTAACAATTTGTTGTTTTTTAACATGACCCAATCTTTTATCCATAACAGACAGCATGCTTCAAAGTATAATTTCAAATTTGGAAGATTCAACCTGCCCCATCTCATGCATCTTGTAATGTGGCTGAATCATATTGTATAAAGTGCACAATATAATCTGATTCGGACCAGTGCTTTACAATTTCCAACACTTTGGTGCAAGCCTCGCTATTTCGGCCAAGTATTTCTGATGCATCTTTCTTGCAGCCACAGCAACTATCAAGCACAGGTATTATATCTGGTGTTAGAAACAAGAACACATTATAGGGTTAATTTTTCCATTACTGGCTAATCATCTATGCAAAAGAAGGGCCCCAAGAATAACTGTCTGGGATTATCATACAGGGAACCCGATCATTTTTTTTATATAATTTAAAATATATATAATTTATCTTTTATAACTTGCACACTCTTAACTCCATTCAAACCTGTGTATGTCTGCACAGAATAGCCATTGTAGAATTGCAGCCTACTGTTAAATATGTATGTTTCATCCTAAAATATCCTTGTTCTTCACAAAGAAGATTCTCAGAGGCTGAAGTCCTACACAGGCAAACCTGAAAGTAAGTTATATTGGGTTTAATTGGACTTATTTCCATGTAAGTCTGCAAACAGAGGTTCCAAGAATTTACATGGTCCTTCTAAGGTTATAAAACACCCTGGAGGTTCTGTGGTAGCTACTTCCTAGCACATTATCTCAGTAGTATTTGCACAGCAAGGGCTGTATACTCTCTTCTCTTTAACACAGACAAGAAGCAGCACCTCTCCCCCTCACTTCACCAAATAAAAATGCCACTATTTCTGACCTCT
Organism: Urosaurus nigricauda; assembly: GCA_034509955.1. Taxonomy (NCBI): domain Eukaryota; kingdom Metazoa; phylum Chordata; class Lepidosauria; order Squamata; family Phrynosomatidae; genus Urosaurus; species Urosaurus nigricauda. Next base: position 165,168,643 of record JAOEGL010000002.1, read on the forward strand.
CTTCATCATGAAAGATTTGGGATTTTGTGGGACTAGTGTTTTTCTCTGTGTGCATTGTCCTGAAAAAAAATGAGCTGTAGAGCAACAAATAAGACTTAGAAGCAATTAATTACTAATTAGTTAACATCTAATTAACTGATTGATTTATTTATTAATTAGTTTTTATCTACCAGTCTGAGATGTGGTAGCATCACCCTTCTTACCCATGATACTGCTGTCTGGCTTGTGTTGCACTGTTTCCTATTAAGTAATTGAATTCAAAGATACAGCCATGTTAGTCTGTCGGATCGATATAGAGAGAGATCTGCATGTGTGTACAGAGATCAGAGTGTGTACAAGATATTTCCGTTTCCTCTTAAGATATGTCTAGAGTAACTTCAGGGATCTGGATAAGTAAAATGTATGTAGAGAGAAAGAGAGAGTGAGGTAATTTCACCAAATCTATCAAACCTATCAAAAGTGTCAAGCCAAACAATGTCCTTGAATATTTAAAAAACCATCTTGACCATTAAAGGAAGAAACAGAAAGTATAAGAAATGTGGCTAGAATCAGTTTGATGGCTGCAGTGCTACACACATATTCCTGATTTCCATTGAAAGGAGTCAGGCTTCCATCACAGTAAATACGCAAAATGCCACATGGAATGGAACAGTATCATTACAGATGAAGTGTACTTTTTCTTTCCATTTAGGAGAGAGCTGCAACCCTTTCAGGTCAAAGTCATCATTGTTGAACCTGGTGCTTTCACTACAACTATTTTGAACACCATGGAGGAGAACTTCCGGAAAACATGGAGCCAAGTGCCTTCTGACATCAAAGAAATCTATGGGCAGCAATACGTAGAGAGCTGTGAGTAATTTGAACACATTTTTCGGGAATTTGTTTTGTAGACTTTACATGTATGCATTTCCTCAAGAAATATAAAGCAATGGAAAATCATAGAATAGAATCGTAGAGTTGGAAGAGACTACAAGGGCCATCCAGTTCAACCCCCCTGCCATGCAGGAACTCACAATCAAAGCACCAACAACAGATGGCCATCCAGTCTCTGTTTAAAAGTCTCCAAAGAAGGAGACTCCACCACATTCCGAGGAAGTATATTCCACTGTTGAACAGCTCTTACTGTCATGAAGTTCCTCCTAATGTTGTGGTGAATCCCTTTTCCTGTAGCTTGCATCCATTGTTCTCTGGAGCAGCAGAAAGCAAGCTTGCTCCATCCTAAATATTACACTCCTTCAAATACTTAAACAGGGCTGTCATATCACCTCTTAACTTTCTCTTCTCCAGGTTAAACATCCCCAGCTCCCTAAGTCTCTCCTCATAGGGCATAGTTTCCAGACTCTTCACTGTTTTGGTTGCCCTCCTCTAGACACACTCCAGTTTCCCAATATCTTTTTTGAACTGTAGTGCCCAGAACTGGACACAGTATTCCAGGTGAAGCCTGACAACCACCTTCTAAGCCTGAAATTCCTTCCAACATCCTGGATATTTTCATGTGGACTATGCAGGCTACCTTCCTGTCCCAGAATACTCACTCAGAGCCCATTGTAGCTGAAACTAATTTGAACCACATCTGACCCAATTCAGGCCCAAATCCAAACCAAAATATCAACATTCAGACATTTGCACTTTCCATTAACTTGATCTGGCAACCCAAATGGTCATATCTTTTTCCCCATTGAAACAACCTAAAATATAGTGAAATTATAGTGCTTTCAGGTGGGTTTAATGGCAGACAAATGGGTGCAGTGTCTGTACAAGCCACCTTTAAATTTTGTTTCATTATTTTTGCTGTGCTACTTTTTTACACAATGTAGTCCCTAAGCAATGTGTGTGCTACTTCCTCAATAATACTTGTGTTTGTGTGTAGTTCACACATAAAGATCATATACAGCAGACAGGACAAAAAATAAAAGCATAACAAACACAACAAACAATTAAGATTGACTGAAATCAAAATCATACCGAACCATCTAAATGGAGATGTGGGGAAGTCCACTGTCTGAGAACATTCCTACTAAAACAACAATTTATTAGGATATCCACTGTATAAGTTCATGTAAATAAACCACAAATATAAAGGCAACTTGACTAGGAAAGGATGGGTCCAAAAGCAGGGTCCTGGCAGTGAAATAACCTGGCTTGGGAGTGGAGCTGCTGGGGGGAGCACAGTGGTAGCCTGCCCAAACCCTCCCCTCCTGCTGCCTTGATCAGCTGCCACCCTTGCCACTGCCTCAGTTCTCTCCCCGAGGAGACAGCTGGGCCAACAACGAAGCCACGAGGGACATACTCACACTTTTGCTGCCCTCACTGCTCCATCAGTTCCCTCCCAGGCCAGTGATCAAGCCATGGTGGACACACTCAACCCTTTGCCATTGCCTTGGCTCCCTCCCCATGCACAGAGCCAGGCCAGTGATCAAGCCCCAAAGGGTGCACTTGCCTCTCCGCCATAGTGGGTGGAGGACTCCACAGGGTGTCACCCCTCCTCTGGGGTGTCACTTGCTGCAGTCTGCACCCCCTGCACCATGCAGTGACACTGCTGGGTCCTGCACAATCAAGGGAAGCACAGTGAACAGAGAATTATCCCCAAACTCCAATAAACCATTTGAAAATAATCCTGCTGCTAAGTATGTTTGTAAAACAACACAAGCAAAAGAGCACAAGAAAGAGGGAAATATCTGATTATACACTCTGCACCTTCTCCCAGGCATTGTGATTGGAAAGTGCAGATCAAGTCAGATATAATCTTGAACTACACCTTTCCTTTATGTTTTTCTCATACAGGCTGCAAATTACACCAAAATCTCTCAAAAGGAGCCAACACCAACCTCTGTCTGGTCACTGACTGCATAGAACATGCCCTGACGTCCCTCTACCCTCGAACTCGCTACTCTGCAGGCTGGGATGCAAAACTCTTCTTCATTCCTATGTCTTACATGCCAACAGTTGTGTCAGACTATGTTTTTGCTCACTTGAGGCCAAGGCCTGCACAGGCAGTGTAGATAATTTTGCAGAAAGACCATGGCAGGCATTCATTCAAGTCTATACGTTGTGTGAATGGAGGAACCTCAAAGCCAAATGTGTCAAAGTGGTGTTTTGGTGTTTTTTAATAACTGTCTTCATCCTTACCTTTGATCCCTGAGCTACTGGCTCAAATTAGAGCCACTGATGTCATTTGGCTGGCAGATTTGGCTGAGGTGATGTCAACTTAAATCTCTCACACACCCATGAATATCTTTCAGCAAATCCACCTGCTAACAGACCAAGGAGTGAGAACATGTTTGATTTTGGAGACCCAAGAATACTCAGGGAAATTGGTTGCATTACAACAACTGAATCAGGCTACCAAAAATACTTAGAGCAGAAGTCCAAGGAAAACTTGGAGAAGAAATGGCTATGACAGGGTTTAATTTGCCTGAATGATGTGCTCTGGTCCTCTCCAGCAACACTGTTTCTCTTCGTAATCACCAGCTTTTCCCAAAGACTCTTTGCAACTATAGCACAGAGAAAGGAAATAACACCTTACAGTGCAAGACATTACCTGTAATTATTTAACTTAGGGATATGGTTTGCCTACTGTATAATACATGAGTATTATAACAGAGGGGAATTAGAGCTTAGGGATATATACATAAGTCTAGAAATTTTAGCCAAAATGTAGTCCCCAAAAACCTGCATCGACTTATCCAAGGGTCAATGTAAGTGCCCTACTCTGACTCTTACCAAAAAGAAAAAAAGAAAAGAAAAAAGAAAAAGGGAAAAAAGAAAAGAAAAAGAAGCCAGCTTCTGATGAAAGGCAAGAGCTTAATCTGTTCTGGAAGCTCTAATTCCCCTCTGTTCTCTCATCCACCCAGCCTTTAATGTGAGCACAAACAGTGATGTTTGCTTGAATTTTGTAAGTTATTTGGTATCATTTTCCTTTGCTTCATTCTTTACGTCCTGTCTTACATGCCCCTACGTTTTACCCTCAACTTATCCACAGGTCATATCAAAAGCCATAATCTTGGCCCCAAAATCTGTCCTCAGTTTATACATGAGGTTGACTTATAGTTGAGTATATATGATAAATATCCCAAAGGCACCAGATCTCATCTGATCTTGGAAGCTAATCAGGGCCAGCCCTGGTTAGTACTTGGATGGGAGACCACCAACAAATACCAGGTGTTATAGGCTATATTTCAGAGGAAAAATTGACAAAACCACCTCCTTGCCAAAGAAAACCCTATGAAATTCATGGGGTTGTCATAAGTCAGCAGGCAGCTTGAAGGCACATACACACAAGGATTGTCAAACATAATTATTCCTACTAATCTATGCAATGAGGGCCCATCTATTTCCACCCCTATTGCAATGAGCACAAGGACTCCTTGTGTTATTCATTGAAGAGAGCACAGTCTCATCCTCCCCCACAAAAAACTGACCTCTGTTAGTGATTTTTAGTCTTTCTTAAACCCAAAACCCAATAGTACTCCCAGAAGCCTCCTGGAAGCCACATTAATGTACTTTCTGCTAGTACTATGTATTGCTTTAATTGGAAGGTTCTTGCATTGTAGTGCTATAGTTCCATACTCTCCAACTATTCCCATTTGATAGGGACAGTACCAATTAATCCTCTGTTGTCCCACCTTTTTGCTGCTTTTTAAAAGTTTCTCTCTCTTCCACTTTCTTCTTTTGTGTTCCATGACTTGATTCCTAATTTTTGACCAAAGTTTTATAATGCATGTTCTGATACTACAGGAAGTTTCTCCTATATTCTGTAAAACACAGGGACAGATAATGAGGTAAATAACCCACTTAATGACACAACTGGAAAAATACACAAGTGGACATTTTTTAAAAAATGAATAAAAAGTTGCAGTTGCCCTGTTATTCCTTGTAGTCAGAGTTCTGGGTTGGAAACACTTTATATTTCCTTTATACCATCCTCTGCCATGCAGCCTAAAAATTGATATGGAAGGGGGTAGAGGGGAATAACAGCCTTCACCGCAGCCTGACAGACAGAAAGCTAAGAAGAGAGTTACTCCTCCTACATAAAATGTTGACTGGCCTTCTATTCAGCCCACTCAGTACATCTCAAGACTGCATAATCTCAATTCTGCCTGCAGCAATAGAGCAACATCGGCTACAGATCTCATTTCACAAGAGATGCTGGGAGTGTCTATATCATCAGTCACTGAACCCCTATATGGTGAATATGCACATCCTTTTCAGGGATGGGGATGCTTCTGAGGCAGTGGCATCACTAGGGGGGTGCGGAGCGCACCAAGTGACACCCTAAGTGGGAGTAACACCACTTCTGATCAAATACCTGTATTTTGGCAGAAGCATCGTAGCATTTGTCTTTAAAATGCTTTAAGAGATGATGAGGATGAGGTGAACATAAGCAGGAGAAGAAAGGAGGGGCCCCAGAATTTTTTAAAATTAAAATTTCAATTTTTATTTTGTTTAAAAATTTTATATGTATGTGTGTGTGTGTGTGTGTGTGTATTCTTTTTAAATGCTCTTTAAAAACATTACTTTTTAACCAAATCTTCACTCTTTATAAGTAATTACATTTAGGTGGTGTTTATGATATTGTAATTTTAAGGTATAGTTTTAATTTTGCTGGTTGTTTATGTTACAACTATTAGTGTTACATTCAGTGGTATATGGGAATTAAGTTTTACGAGTAACATTAGTTCCCCCCAAAATTATTAAGGGTTCTGTACGGTGTGAAATGCGAGGTCAATGAAGGGGGTGACACCATGAGTTACCACACCAGGTGACACCAAACCTAGGGACACCACTGATCTGAGGAAGTACACTGAAGTCTACGAAAGCTCATGCTGCCAACTTCTTTATTTCAGTTAGTCTCAAAGATGCTACAAGACCTCTCTACATCCTGACATGGCTATATCTTTGAATTCAAGGGCTGAGGATGATCAAACAGGACACATAGTTTCAGCTTGACAGTACCCCAAGATGCAACATGAGAAACATGTGGCCTTATTTTATTTCAGTACTTAGTAGTGCTGCATGGTGAAAACTAAACTGGATGAAATACAGCTTCCTTCTGATTTCTCCATGGCAGCCATGTGTAGTTACACATTCTTCAACCCTGACCACAACTATTGTCATGCCCACTACTTGACTCTGACTTGGCCTATAGTTCCAACTGCCCATTTATTTTGGAGCAGTCAGAAGTAGTTGATCTTTTCAAGAAAGTTAGACTACCTGACATGCCATTTGGAAATATCTTGGCCTCATTCCCACTGGGGCATATAAAACAGGTTTTTTTGTGGGGGAGCAAACCAACATCGATCCAAGTTCGCTTCCAAATCAATGTTTCCCTATTGAAAAGGAAAAATGAAATACTTCGAGGGAAATTAATCCTATATCGTTCCCATTCACAATAACTCGCTGTTATCTTACCCCAATTTATGTTCATCATGCCCACTACCTCAGCAAAACCAGTTTTTCTGGGTTGTTTTTTTTAAAAAAAAATGAGCTGTCAATCTGTCGCAAAAGTGATTCTACATCACTGTGATGTGTTTTAGTCTGCTTTATTTTGAAGCGGGGTATGATGATGATGATGATGATGATGATGATGATAAATATTTATTTATATCTCGCCCCTCTGGGTAAGCAATTGGGGCAAGGTACAGCACTTAAAAACAAATACAGTTAAAATATAGCAATTCAATCTCCCCTCCCACCCCTTAAAATTAAATTAAAGTAAGATGAGATTTAAAAACACTGGAATGAAACCATAAACATTAAAACATTAAAGTGGCTCTAATTAAAAATAAATAGGTGATCTCGAAAATATCTCATGTCTTATTGGGTGAGGCTGGAAGGACAAATTAGCGGACAGAGAGTTTAATCATTGTCTGGGAAGGCCTGCCGGAAGAGAGGTGTCTTGGTGGCTCTCTTAAAGCCGTCCAAGGTTGTGATAAGGCGCATCTCATCCGGCAGGCCATTCCATAGCCTGGGAGCGACAGCACCCCATTCCCACTGTTTGGGTTGGGAAGCAGCAACAGATTAAAAAAAAGAGGAGTCTGGTGAACAAAAGGAAAACATGCAGTTAATCCTAGGTGCGGGGTGGTGGTGGTTTTGCTTTTAAGTTTCATGACTGCACAACACCGCTATACCATTGGAGCACAAGTGCACTGTTCTGTCAAGGAACTATATTACTGCTTTCTTTTGCTCTTGAGTGACCGGGCTAGGGAGAAATACTTGGGTGATCTGGAACAGATAGATGCATAAACAGCATGCTTTTTACATGTATTGTGCCCTATGCAGCCAGACAGAAAAAACAGGGCTGGACCAAAAGCGCTTGCCAGTATCCTGGCTTGTTGCAGGGCAGAAACACCAAAGCAACCCAGTGCTAAAGACCATTCAAATGGTTTTGCGATTTAACATCAATGGACAGGGCAACTTATTTACAGCACTCAAGCTAACCTTAAATAACAGGTCAATAGTGGCGCCCAGATCTCTGAAAGATGTCTTCCACCCCTGCATTTCCCTATTGTATTTATTTTTAGAAAACCCATACACAGGTGGTTTGGAAACCGAAAGAAGTTTATATTTGGGGAACATGGCAGCCAAGGAGGTACCCCGAATGATGCCCTGGTGAACAAGGGAGATTTCCTTAATGCTGGGGTACATCGCTGACCGCCCCAAGGCCGCGGGGTTGGTCATGCAGTCAGTTCCCAAGAGGAACATTATGTTCTTCCAGGCTGTGGCCAAGAGACTGGAGGAGGAGGGCCACTACAGGAGGAGGACTGGGGAGCAGGTCCGCTCCAAGTTTAAGTTGGTTGAGGACAACTTTTTAAAGTCCTTCCGACCTCCTCCTGACCAGCGCCCACCCCACTACTTGGAGATGTACGGATAGTGGGAGAAACTGGAGGAGGAGGGCCACTACAGGAGGAGGACTGGGGAGCTGGTCCGCTCCAAGTTTAAGTTGGTTAAGGACAACTTTTTAAAGTCCTTCCGCCCTCCTCCTGACCAGCTTCCACCCCATTACCTGGAGATGTACAGATGGTGGGCGAAATCTGGCAAGCCTGACTACCGGAATAGGTATCCCACTGGTAAGCATTACCTCTTGTGTTTGCTACCTTCAACATGGCATTGCCATGGTCATGGGCCCAGGGGTAAACTGTTTGTCCTCCACTTTTGTTTACCTGCCAAGGGAAGATCTCCGGACCCCTCTGAGGAGGACCAGCCTCCGGCAGACCCATCAAATACTGCTTCTCCCTCAAGCAGTCTTGCTCCTGATGCACAGGGTATGTTCAACTTTAAAATTAATAATAATAATAATTTATTTCTAGCCCGCCCCTCTGAACGAGCAATCGGGGCAGGGTACAGCAAAAAGGTTAAAACAACAGCAATTAAAATATCTGATCCCATCCCCACTTCCCCCCCAAAAAAGGATTAAATCAAACAACAAGTTAAAACATAGTATAAAATAAACAATATCAAAAGTATCAATCTAAAACTCCTTGAGCTATGGATGGAAAACTCTACAACCAAGGTTTGGAGCCGGGAGGTGTTAAGCATTTTCCGGGAAGGCCTGCCGGAAGAAATGCATCTTTAGAGCTTTTTTTAAAGCCATCAGTGGATGAAATAAGACACATCTCATCTGGCAAGTCATTCCACAGCTTAGGGGCGACCGCTGAAAAGGCCCTCTGGGAGGTCTGCACCAGCCGGGTCTTTGTAGGCTGTAGCCGATTCCTCCCATAGGACCACAGTGTGCGGGGGGGGGTTCATATGGGGAGAGGCAGTCCCTAAAATAGGATGGACCCAAGCCATGTAGGGCTTTATAGGTTAAAACCAACACTTTGTACTGTGCCCAGAAACTGATCAGCAGTCAGTGGAGAGACTTAAGCACAGGTGACATATGATCTCTCCTAGATGTTCCTGTGATAAGTCTGGCTGCCATGTTCTGAACCAGTTGTAGTTTCTGGATTAAGCACAAGGGTAGCCCCATGTAGAGTGCATTACAGTAGTCCAAGCGTGAGGTTACCAGCGCGTGTATCACAATTTCCAGATCCCTCATCTCCAGGAAAGGGCGCAGCTGGCGTATCTGCCGAAGCTGATAGTAGGCACTCCTGACCGTCACGTTCACCTTTGGGTACATGTGCACATGTTAGTGTGTGTGTGTTGTGTGTTGTCGACCTTTTAAAATTAATCTCCCTATGTTGGCACACCCATAGTTAACAAGTAGTGCAAAGCAAGACCTCTGTTTCAGATTGATCAACCCATGATGGCACTACTACTGAGAAACTTGTTTCCAGGATTAAATCTCATGAGCTAGTACAACTTTTCCTTGTCTAATTATAGAATTGGCCTGGAGGAGGGCAACCCCTTGCCCCCCAGGATCCATCATGGACAGCAGGAGATCACTCCACAGACTGGTGTGTAGTTATTATGGAACATCCTTGCTTTAAGTGGGGCCTACTGCAATCTCCATGGGGATGGTCTGTGTACATTTACTCCTGCAGAAAATAAAATAAAGCAGGGGGTGAGTGGATAGACACATACATATGTCACTTATATGATTAATTAACTCAAACATTGCTCATGTGTGCAGTTACAGATCTTCAGCATCAGGTGGAGCAGCTGGAGGAGATGGTGGTTGGGGTACAAAGACAATGTGCCCCAACGGAAGCTCGTGAGTACAATACATTACACACCTACAGTGGGTCATAGAATTGGAGTTAGAAGGTGCACTGTTTAAAAACAAAAATACCCTTTCCCTTATGGCAGAGAAGGCTTAAGTAAAATTACAAATCACAGGGACTCCATAGGATGGAACTACAGCACTTAAAAGTGGTGGCAAACTGGATTATTTCTACAGTGTAGAACAGATGATAATAAAAAGGAGCCAGCATAATGGTTTGAGCATTGGGTGACTTTGGAGACCAGGTTTCTCATCCCAGCTTGGTCATGGGTCACACTCTCTTTTTTCTTCTTCTTCTTTTTTGCATTCAGCCGGGCAACCGAGGATCTTGCCGAGAAGCCGTGTGTGCCTCATCCTCTCAGCTGCCCCCCTGCGCGGTGCCCCATTGTAGCTATCGCCCGTCTTCGTACACTCAGCCCCAGCAGGCCTATCCACAGTTGTTGGGCTGCCAACGAAACAACAGCCATGAAGAGCATGGGATGGCCACTGCCCGGGAAGTACAGAGATGCCCAAGGATTCAAGGGTACAACGTGGCCAACCAAGCCGTTGCTCCTCCCCCGGAACCAAGGCGGAGTGCTAGGATTCGTGCGTACCAGATGGCCAAGCAGGCCATTGCCACCGCCCCAAAACCACGGCCAAATGCAAGGAGTCGAGCTCACCAACTGGCCGACCAAGCCGTTGCTCCTGCCCCGGAACCAAGGTGGAGTTCGAGGATCCATGCCTACCAAATGGCCAGGCAGGCAGTGGCTACTGCCCCGCAACCACGGCGGAGTGAACGGATCTGGTCTTACCAAATGGCTAACTACGCGTGACCACTGCCCCGGAACTACGGAGAAGTCCAAGGTTTCAAGGCTATGGAAACTGAGAAATGGTTTTGGCGAGAGAGTTGGGATGGCTGAGGAAGGCTGAAGGCTCATGTATTTGCATGCAATGTGAGAGGGTTACCCCTCGAAGGAATCCTCTGACTGGATCCCTGAACCAGGCACCCCTCGAAGGAATCCTCTGATTGGCTCCCTGAATTCCTCAAAATGCCTCTTGTGGGCAGGGTTTACAGGGGCCGCTATTTTGAGGGCGAGGTTTACAAGGTACTTTTGTATTAAGAGGAGTGAAGGGACTGGGGAGACCTAGCAACACCATCAGCCTGGCCTCAAGCGGAAGAGCCCTCTCTCCATACAACACCATCTGACCCAGGAGGGAGTGAAAGCACAGGCCTAACTCCATCGGGCCTGTCCTAGATCATGAAACAGAACCCTCCCTCCAGTCCATCTGCCTTGGTCCAGGCCTCAGAGGGAGAGAAGAACCGCTGGACCTGATCCCCTTCCCCAACACCGTTCCCTTCTCCTTTTGTGTCATGTCTTCTTAGATTGTAAGCCTCGCCATTTTGTGGGTTACAAGAGACCCTCCTTCTTTTGCCCCTGCCCCCCCTTAGCTCTGGCCTGGGATCTAGCAGGGGCTTCCCTCCATCTGGGGCACTGACCCGGGTGCAGCAGCAGCTGCCAGGGTCTGTAATTCCCTCACTGCTGGCAAACTGCCATGGCACTCTCCTGTCCACTGTGTGTGTGTGTGCCCCACAGCCCTCCGCCTCAGCTAAGGGCTTCATGCCTGCTTCCTCCCCCCCACCCCCCCCCATGGGGTGGGTCAGCTCTTCTAAGGCAATGGAGCTCAGAGAGAAGTTCTGTTTTTGGTAGGCCAGAAAGGCGAGGACAAGGGAGGAGATGATAATGATAATAATAATAATAATTTTATTTGTATCCCGCCTCTCCCTGTGTTGGATGGAGGCGGGTAACAGCAAGTGGGGAACAGTTAAAATAAATAAACAAACAATGTGCTACAGCATTAAAAACATAATAATCTAATATAGAAATTTTAAAAACATTAAATTAGAATTCACAATAAAATTGGGGGGGGGGGGAATGGATGGGGCAGTGAGACAGATAGATGGTTAAAAAGTCTGAGGAGGTCAGTTAGGGAAGGCCTGCCAGAAGATCAAAACTAGAAGCACTTTGGAAATGAAAGGGAAGCCAAGTTGGGCTAAATGGGGAGGATGGGGTGTTGCTTTTGCATGTTAGGAGAGAGAGGGGCAGAAGGATGAGAGGGGAATGGTGGAGTGGATTCTCCACTTGCTTCCCATCTCAGCCCCATTGCCTTTGGGGAGGTCAGCTGATCCAGCCCCATAGCAATGGGGCTGAAATAGAGAGAGCGGGGGGGGGGGGGGGTTCTGCATTCTCTCTCAGTCCCATTGCCTTTGAGGAGGCTCAGCTGATCCAGCCCTATGGCCATGGGGCTGAGAGACAGAGCAGGGGAGTCTGCATTCTTTCTCAGACCCCTTGCCTCGGAAGAGCTGACCTAGTACCATTACGAAGGGAGGGGTGAGAGGAAGCAGGCATGCAGCCCTTGGCTGAGGCGGAGAGTTGTGGGGCGCACACACACCCAGTGGACAGGAGAATTGCCATGGCAGTTTGCCAGTAGCAGGGGAATTGCAGGCCCTGGCACCCACTGCACCTTGGGTCAGTGCCCCCAGATTGAGGGAGGGCCCGTGCTGTATCCCAGGGCAGAGCTAAGTGGGGCAGGGGCAAAGAAGGAGGACAAGAGAGCCAGGAGGGGGAACTGGAAAGGAGCAGCGGGAATGGAGGGGGAGCTGGCAAACCGCGATAATCAAAACCGCGAGTTCCAAAACTGTGAACTCGAAGGGATGGCTGTAAAGCAAATAGAAATAAAGCATTTATTTACTGGTATTGAAATGAAATTCTGCTTCCAGTTTGTACATATGTCTCTTTTTCTAGGTTTTATGGAGCCAACAATCATTGAATGCAGGCCGACCTCAGTGAGCAAAACTTTGGCCAAAGAAGTTCCTCTTTACAAAGAAGCTGCTCTTTATAGAGTCTTTTTATATCCTGGTGTATAATCCTGGGATTTGTAGTTCATCAAGGTCTCAAGCCTCCTCTGCCAAAGTGGGCCGGTGCCTCACCAAACTACAAATCTCGGGATTCTGTAGGATGGAGTTGTGGCACTTAAAGTGATGTCAAAACTACATTGTTTCCACCGTGTAAATGCACTCATAAGTATTATCAGGTTGTAGTAGTGCAGAAAGCAATGCAATATAGTTTAATGGTATTATTCTCAATTTGATCCTAGTGTAGCCATGTATGCCTGTCTACAACAGGCATGGTAAACAGCAACTGACTCGAGAATCCCTTTCTAAGCATTGATTCATACTCTCTCAGCCTCAGAGGAAAACAATGGCAAACCTTCTATGAACAAAATCTTGCAGAGACAACCCCATGATAGAGTCACCATGAGTTGGAAAGTATTTGAATGCAAAACTTTAAAACATGTTTAATTAGATGGCAGAATAGTGTTTTGAGCAGGCAGATGGATTTTAGAGTCCTTGTTAGCATTGAGGCCAAATGTTAGCTGTATGATGTTAAGTCACATTACTAACTCTGATGGATGCTTTTTACCTTTGCTTTGCAGTTTGAGGATGGGAAAAGATAGGAAGACTGGGAACCATCCAGTGGAAGGAATTAAACTGCTTGCACCATTCCCATATCTATGGGAGAGATGTCCCATAGAGGCCCCCGCCTGCAGCGTCAGCCCAATGGGCCCCGGGTTGGAGATCCCAGAAGGGGTCCTTTTCACTCAATGGCTGGCTGGCAGGCCCTCAGTCTCCAGCAAAAACCCCTTCTCAAGGAGCCGAGCCCCTGTGTAGTGCCTGTTTCTTGCTGGACCTGAGAACTAAAAGAGAAGGAAGGGAAGGAAGGAAGGAAGGGAAGAAGAAGGGAAAGAAAGGAGGAAAGGCAAAAGAAGGAAAGGGGAGATGTATTAGCAAGCAAGAAAGCAAGCAAGAAAAAGGAAGGAGGGATCAGTCCTCAAGGACAGTCCCATGTTGCCTTGGTCTCAGAGCTTGGTAACGAAGCCACATTTCAGAAGGAACAGAGAAGAACAAGTTACTTCGCACTGGCCTAATATAATGAAGGAGAACTAAAGTTACCTCCTTGGGGCAAAAAGTTACCTTTTTAAAACACACACACAATGCTCTATTCACACAGCTGGTTTCAACTGTCTACAGCGGACCCTCCATATTTGCTGGGGTTAGGGGTGAAGGAACCCCATGAATGAATCTTTTTACCTAAGAAAACACTTTTTTAATGCAACTCTATGGTCAACATCTGCCAGAAGTTGACCATAGAATCATGCTGGAGAATCTACAAATAATAGCATCATCACCATCATCATCATCATCTTGTTGTTGTTGTTGGAGAAGATTGCCAAAAAGACAAACAAATGGATCTTAGAGCAGATAAAGCCAGAAATCTCCATGGAAACCAAGGTGACAAAATTTAGGCTTCCGTATTTTGGACACATGATGAGAAGGCATGAATCATTGGAAAATAACAATAATGCTAGGAAAGTTGGAGGGAAGTAGAAAGAGAGGAAGGCCATATGCTAGTCACAGATTATGAAAGTCACAGATACAAGTTTACAGGAACTAAGCAGAGCAGTGGAGGACAGGGAGTCTTGGGGATGTCTCATCCACAGGGTCGCCATGGGTTGAGATTGATTTGAGGGCAGTTAAGAACAAACAAAAGACAAAACATAAAGTAAAACTGAATAGAAATTATGGTTAATTACGTTAAGGTTTAAGCACTGAGAGTGCAAGAAACTTTAATTTCACAAGGATTTCTGACAAGATGCCAGAATCAAAGTCCATCCAGCCAAAGTTGACAAAGCTACCAAAACAGGTTCTAGCCTAGCACCTTTCTATGTAACAACTGTTCACAAAAACTATATAACAATTATATATATATATATATATATATATATATTTTTATTCAGCAATAATGTCCACAACCAACCACTGTATTAGTAAATACAATGTGTCTGACACAACATCACCAGCTAATAACAAATAATAATGTACAGTATAAATTGAAAATCAAAATACAATACTTATGCAAATATACAACACTTTGCATGGAGAAATATGTAAAGACAAGAAATGTTTTTTAAGTAGGCAGATGTATGCCAGTCCTCAGTGGAAATCTTGGTAGGAGCCATGTTACCATTTTACTGAAGTGCAGAGCTGCCCAAAGAGCAATAAAAAGGAGGCACTTTACACATTGTCAAGGCTTGTGTGTTATCAATGCTCCAACAGACAAAAATAGCTCCGCTGGTACAGCCTCCTTATGAAATTAGAAGGGATGGTAAAGTTCTGAATACTCCATGATCAAAGTCCTTCTTTAAGGAGTGAAGAGTCTAAGGGAGGATAAAAGTTGCTGTCAAAGGCGGAAGAAGTCCCAGCACTGCTTTTTCTCCCTGCACTGAACTAATTGTGAGAACATTTGGCCCTTCAGAACTGAGGTAAGAAACTATGGGCTCTGGAACAGGGTTGCCAAAAGGGAGGCTCAATCCCACCCTAAGACACAGTGAGTGGGATGTGATCCCCCTGAAATGAACGTATTACTGATCATTTCCCTCTGGAGCACTGAACCATCAAGACCCCTGTGTAGCTGAGCCCTGTCAGGAATGAGCAATCAGAAGTATATCAAGTGATAAAAGTATAAAAAAGATTGGGTCTATAATTGTAGTCAAGCCTACCGGCAAATACAGTGGGGTTTGGTATCTGCTGAGGTTTGATTCCAGAACCCACTGTGGATAACAAAATCCATGGATGCTCAATTGCCATTAAATACAGTGATGTAGTAAAATTGTGTCCCTTACATAAAACAGCAAAAGCAAGGTTTGCTTTTTGGAATTTATACCTTCCAAATATTTTCAAGCTGTGGATGGTTGAATCCATGGATATGGAGGGTCAACTGTACCATCAACAGATAGAAAGGACTACTTAAATAGACATTGTTTGTGACAGTGTTCACAGTTATGGCTGGTTGAATGGAAAGAAGTAATTTGGTCTCTTGTTGACTATGCCCTTGGGCACTGTAATAATTGTTCTGGCGGCAAGATTGGGAATTCCAGACCACATTGCAAGATAGTTGTCTTGTCCTGTCCTTAATAACCTTCAGAAACATCTACACATCTTAGGAGATGTTTCACTGATCCTGCAGTAAGAGAATAAGGGATAGCTTGCAGCAACAATTTTTACTCTTTGTGCTGGAGAAAAACCTGAAGAGAAAAGACTTACTACACCAGTAGCACCACTTTGTAAATAGTCTTTTTCTGTAATTTTTGTATGCACTCTCCATATAATTTAGAACTTGTTTCTTTTGATATTTAAGGGTTGGGGTGATAGTTCACATTGTAGTACAATAGTAGATTTCAAAAATATAGCCATGTTAGTCTGTAGAATCAGTATGTAGATCTTGTAGCACCTTTGAGAATAACTGAAATAAAAAAGTTGGCAGCATGATCTTTCGTAAACTTAGGCCCGATACAGACTGACGCTATGCACCGGCCTGGGGCCAATGTAAGGGCTTGGGAGAGTCCGCATGTTCCTGAGCCCTACCGTGCGCTGCCAGCTCCATCTTAACATGCTGCCATTTACACGGCACGCACGTTGATAACATGGCTCATGCACTACGTCCAAATGCACATGGCACACAAGAGATACCACAGTGCTGCTCCAGGGTGCTTATGACAATTTGGCAGTGGCAGAAAAAGAAGCCACGTTTCACATTTCTGAGCGCATTGTTGCCGTGATGTGCAGTCGCCACGGCAACAATGCAGGGGAGAAAGGGGCGGCCTCTGTCCACCCCTTTCCCCCCATCTGTACAGGCCCTTAAGTCTGCTTCCCCACCAAATGCATCTGAGGAAGTAAACAAGTCTACAAAAGCTCATGCTGCCAACTTCTTTCTTTCAGTTACTCTCAAAGGTGCTACAAGATCTCTCTACATATTGTAGCACATCACATTTTAATTTGCATAAATCTTTAGTCTTTCTAAAATTTAAAATTCACTTTTCCTTCTGTAGTCACAGTAACAATGTGATCAACCTAGATGCATGCTTTAACTGAAATAAATTCCTAACAGCATAAGTAAGATAGAACCAAAGAGACTGTAGGAAAAGGTTGAATGTTATAGGAGTTTTATATTGAAAAGGAACCTAACTGTAGATGTACATTCTTTTTTTCCATGTTTAATCTGCTTACAGACGTGTGTTGTTTTTCATTAGGATGTCCATGATTTCTCCCAGATGGGAGAGGGAAGTTCATCTGCTGCTGTTCTTTGCCTAGAACACAAGGAGATCCTCACTCTTCCCACAACTATCCTTCCGTATAAACTATATTTTTCTATGCAAAGGGATATCATAGCACCTTTGAGACTAAGGGACTCAGCAGATGGCTCAAAAGGAGAGGCATTCTACCATCTTTCAGCACCAGATCTGGGCCATGGCAAGCGCATGCCATGGGCCCGATATGGCGCTTTGCCGCTCTAAAAAGAACCAGCAAAATGCCACTCCTTTTTAAAGTGGCAAAAAGATGCCCTTGCCACCACCACAGCAGCTTTTCCACATTTCTTTGATGCAGCACATCTAAATGCTGCACCAAAGAAATAGCGTGAAGCCACCCACTGTGTGGGTAGGCAGGCGGCGTAACACTGGCATCAGAGTGGAATTGGGACATGCAGTGTGAGGTCACCATGCCCCACTCCAACCCAATGCTGGCATTTTATGCTGGTCTGTTTAGCCCCTAACTGAAAGAAAAAGCTGGTAGCATGAGCTTTTGTAGAATTAAAGATAATTCCTCACATGCATGGTGTAAAATCTGGGTAACAGTTTATTCCATGTGTCTGAGGAAGTAAACCAAGTCTATGAAAGCTTATGCTATAACTTTTTTGGCTTAATTAGTCTCAAAGTTGCTACAAGATCCTTTTGCATACTGATTTTTCAAACTAACACAGTTATGTGTTTGAATTCTATATTCTTCTATATTCTTGGTTTTCTCCAAGTTTCTGTTAAAGTTTTGAATGTTCTTCCAGAATCTTACAAAACATAAGAATAGCCATGTTAAATCAGATCAAGTCCTCTCTAGTCCAAAATTCTGTTCACATAGATGCCAAACAGTTTCCTATAAGAAGCTTGCAAGCAGAACATGAGTGAAACCAAACCCTTTGTTCATGCTATCCCTAACAACAGACATGCATATACTGCTGTTACCCAAATAGCTGGGGTCCAGGGAGGGCACCTACAGGTTGATATATTTTAGGGGGATTTTAATAGTAGTTCAAAGGAAAGTTATAGTACAGCTGGGGCAACAGGCAGTGTAGGATAGCAACTCACTGTCTACTGGTTCCAAATCACACAAAACTCCAGAGGCAAATCCGAATAAGTTCAGTAATTTATGAAGGGAATAATCAACACACACGCACAACAAATATACTCAACCATGCATACAAGAACGAAGAAACAAAGGTGGGAGAGGTGAATAGATTCAGGCCATGCTAACAGAACTATGTTACTGACTATGGAGTGTGGTTCAAATCGATGTGGGTCTGGAACAGAGAAGACTCAATAGCTGCCGTGGCAAGTGGGGTACAAGGCGTATTGAGGAGTCTAGTCAAACCAACAGCATCCCTGCCAGCTTGCAAACTAAACTAAGGACCTGCTGTTTTAGAACTAACTTTTATACCCAGAACCTTAGCTTGGGGGCAGAAACTAAGGCATGAAAGGATTAGATTCTTGCTAAATGTTTTTCCAGAAGAGAAAGAATGGTCTGCAGCAGTAGTAAATGTTAGGTTGATTTGTGTGAATACTACAGACAAAAGAGTTTCATTCCTGAACGGAACGTCTCTGCCCTATGTATGCGCATGCAGTCACCTTCTTTGGCCATGACCCATCGTTTCACTCTAAAAGTCAGAAAAGGTTATGCTGATCCTTCGGGAGACCTCATTGTGGTGGGTGCGGTCCTTGCTCCCTTGCTAACGCAAACTGTTTTTTCAAGTGTTAAGTGGCCACCTAGGTCATTCACCCCAGTGTTCCTCTTAATATGAACTTGGTATAAAATATGAGTATATTTTATACTCTGGTCTTGGGGTAGTACATCTTCTGATACTGGAAATGGCATATAGCTGTCTTAGAGCTATTGATAATAGTGATTACCATGAATTTATCTAGCTCTTTTTTAGAACAATGTTGGCCGACATCCCTACATCTTGTGCAAATAAATCCCATAGTGTAATTATGTGCTTTGTGAAGAAATACTTCTTTCTATTTGTTCTGAAGCTCCCACTGTTTATATTCATGAGATGATTCACGGATCTAGTGTTATGAGCAATGCATCGGCTTTCTGTCTCTGATTACTGGCTGCTTATTTGTCTTTTCCTAAACTACAGAATCCCAAGAACTGCAAAGTGGTGTCCTCCAATGGGAGTTACTCCAGTCCCTTGATCATTTTGGTTCCTTTTTCTGCACCTTTTCCAATTCTACAATCTCCTTTTCTCTGTGCCCTAAAGCCAGTTTTAAATTCACTTAACAGAGTGATAAATCGCTTTTTAGACTATCCTCCCATTCTTTTTATTTGTTTATTTATTTTTCTCTCCTTTTAGTCTTTGAAGGCTTATCTTGTTCCATGTTTATTGCTGCCTGCATGGGCAATTTCATATTCTATTAATCTTTATTGCACAGATTTGATAGGAGTGGAAATATAACTACAAGGTCATTATTTAGTGGCAGTGTGTCAGGGGAGAATATAGTTCAAGGTCCTTGGAACGACAAAGTGGTGAAAGTTATTTTTATTTCCCATGACTTTCTCATTCCTATTTTAAAAAGCAAAACAAAAAAACAGTGGTGCTAGCTTTGGGTCCCTGAGATCCAGCATGGTGTAGGGGTCTGAAAGTTGGACTATGACTTTGGAGACCATGATTCGATTCTCAGCTCAGCCATGAAACCCACTGGGTAATCTTGAGCAAGTCACATGCTCTCAGCCTCAGTTGAAGGCCACGATAAAGCTCCTCTGAACAAATCTTGCCAAGAAATCTCCCTGGTAGGTTCACCTTAGGGTCACCATACTTTGGAGCCTACTTGAAGGCACACAACATCAAACAACAAAACTTTGGATCCAACCTATGGAGAACTGAAACAGACAAAGATAACATATATTCATTTAATCCAAGTGCCAGAGAATTTGTTACAGTTCCCATTTACTATATACATGGTTCCCTGGAAACAGTTGATCCTCTGTCCTTAGAAAGACCAAGCTTCCCAGAAAATCTTGCTGGTTCTGTCAAGAATATTACAATATCACTACCCTGTTTCCCCAAAAATAAGACATCCTCAGAAAATAAGACCTAGTTGAGGTTTTGCTGAATTGCTAAATATAAGGCATCCCCCAAAAGTAAGACCTAGCAAAGTCTTTGTATATAAATATATATACAGTATATAATAAATGTTCTTTTTGTGTGTGCATGTTCAACAATAAATGTGAATTCTTCTTCATGGAAAAATAAGACATCCCCTGAAGATAAGACCTAGCACATCTTTGGGAGCAAAAAATAATATAAAACACTGTCTTATTTTCGGGGAAACACGGTGGGAGATCTTGGACAAGAAAATAGAAAGGGTACTGGAGGAAGACTGAAGTGTTCCATTCAACTGAAGTCAACAGTGAAATCTGTTCTAGAATTTATTGCAAAATAATATCTGCTGACAACAGAAAGAGTGATAGGTATCTGTGAATAAATTGCTTCTCTAATAAAGAAACTAGATCTATTAATCACATCTGTTCAAGAATTTATTCAAATGTATTTGGAATTTTCATGTAAATTCTCACTGATTTACTTTAAAGAGACAGTTGATTGATCTATCAGTAAAACATCCTATAGTTAACTTGGAAGCTCATCAGGTTGTACTTAAGATATTTTAAAAATCTGCTATTTTAACTACAACCAGATAGTACAGTTAAATCAGTTTATGTTCCACATTTGCAAGAGTAAAGATAATAGACATGTGCAGCAGTCCTAGAAGAACAAAATATATGTCTTAAGCCAGCTGTTATGAACTAGGCACCAATTCGAAGATTTAACTTAGATTACTTCATTGGCATCAAAGGTCCAAAACACACTGCAGAAATAATCCAGTTTGAGACCACTTTAACCGCCTTGGCTCAGTGCTAGGGAATCCTGGGAACTGTAGTTTATTGTGGCACCAGAGCCCTCTGACAGAGAAGGCTAGATGTCTCACAAAACTACAGTTAATTCCCTAGCATTGAGCCAGGGTAGTTAAAGCGGTCACAAACTGAATGACTGAATGAATTGGGTAGGAATGAGATCTTCATAAATGGCAATCTTCCCATTGCTTTGACATGTTAATAATATCACTGTCTCACTTGGGAGGGAAATATCACAAATGATGTGATCTGCAAGGCTGGAAAAGTAAATACAACATGAAAATGTGTTATTTCATTAAAAAATATGGACAATTCTCTTTACAGTAAATTAGAACACTCAGGTCTGGATCACTGGATTCTGCTCTGATCAATTGCTATAAACTCCAGCCTGATCCATTAACAAAGTGCTGGTACTTCCACTCTTATTCCTTCTTCCTTGCAGGTTTCAGACATGTGGCTCTATCTGGTTGCTTTGTTGGGGGTTTATTTCATCCGCTGCTGGTACAAAGGGAGACAGACTGTGGAGAAACTAACAGAGAAATACGTCTTCATCACTGGTTGTGACTCTGGATTTGGGAACCAGCTCGCCAGGCAGTTGGATGCCCGGGGCTTCCAGGTGTTGGCAGCCTGTCTCACCCAGAAAGGAGCAGAGGAACTGGAAAAGTCCACATCAAAGAGGCTGAAAACCACCATTTTGGATGTCACCATGACAGAAAATGTGGCAGCAGCAACTAAGTGGGTGAAAGAATGTGTTGGGAACAAAGGTACAGTTTTGTTTTGTTTTTTGGGGTTTTTTTAGAAATGGAAGCCCTTTGAAAAACTTATTTCTAAAAAGAAAATTATGCAGGCCAGAGCTATGGTGGACACCAACCATAGGGCTCCCAGGCTGTGACCCAATGAAGCTTTGCCTGTAAACATGGGGAGAACTTCGCCTTCTTTTTTCCAGCATTTTGATGTGACATTCTCCCTTATGCTAGCAGGTTCTAAGCTACTCTCTTGAAAATATGACAAATAACAGTACAAAGCACACTCATGGAATTTTGAAAAGTTTAGAATGGGGCGCACAGACATTTCATAAGCTTTGTTGCTTGGCATGTACATAAATCCAAAGCCAACTGAATTTTTATGAGTTGCAAATAATAGGTAATTTGTAAAAGGTGTTGGAAAATCATCTTTTATTAATGGTTCAAAGAAGGGCAACAAGGATAAAAAGAGGTATGAAGAACAAAATGTATAAGGAAAAGTTGTATAAGAAACTTCTTGATGGTAAAGCAGTTTTGCAGTAGTATCACATTGTCTAGAGAAGTTGTGGTGTCTCCTTCTCTGGGTGTTTCCAAAAAGAGGCTGGACAGCTACCTACTAGGGATGCTCTAGCTAGATTTTTTGCATGGGGGATTGGACTCAATAGTCTTTGGACCCCTTCCAACTTTATGATTCTATAATTCTATGATTCTGTACAATTCTCTGATTCCTTGAGCATCAGCTTACAGTGGGCCCTTGATATCCACTAGGGTTTGGTTCTTGGAAACCCACCCCCAAGCCATGGATGCCAAAATCCATGTGTGGTCATGTCCCATTAAATATAACGGATTAGAAATCCATGACACCTCAGAACAGTAGATAATGGTTGCTGTGGTTAACTGTTGGTTACTGGAAATGGCAGGGCCCCCAGATATGTGTCCCCCACTACATTCCACTGCTCCTAGCTCTCCCGGTGGAAGGAGGGGCAAAGATCCCAGCTAGATGCTCTGTGACAGACTTGTTTTGGCCTACAGACCTCCGGCACAGAGTGTCTAACGGGAGGATGAAACGTTTGCAACTTGTTTCATCTCAGGAGCAGCAAATGTTTCATCATCCTCTATTAGACACTCTGTGCCGGAGGTCTGTAGGCCAAAACAACAGAAGTTCATCACAGAGCATCTAGTTCTGGGACTTCCAGTTAAGCTGGGATCTTTGCCCTCATTTCCGCTGGCAGAGTAGGGAGCAGTGGAATGCAGCACGGCCAAGTGCAGTAGCCGAGGATGAAACATTTGTGACTAGAGTCTTATTCATCCTTGGCTACTGCACTTGGCCGTCCAGGAGCTGAGAATGTGTCATCAAAAAATGGCTACATATGTCAGTGCTGACACACGTGTCATAGGTTCGCTATCAGGGCCCTACAGGGATGGCTCATTTTTTCTCTAGCCAGTTTTAAAACTGAGTTAAAAACCACTTTGTTCAGGGAAGCATTCCCAGATCTGGGACTCAGAGCAGCTTCACAACATTAAAATATCTAGCCTAAAGAAAAAGGCTTTCCCTCCATGCCATCAGCCATTGTCCAGCCTCGGAGGGAATGTAAAGGCAGGCCCAATGCCATCAGGCCTATCCAGTGCAAGCAGCAAGTCCCTCCCTCTAGTCCATCTGCCATTGTCCAGGCCTCAGAGGAAGAGAAGATCCACTGGACTTGATACTTTTCTCCACCACCTTTCCCTTCTCCTTCTGTGTCATGTCTTTTTAGATTGTAAGCTTGAGGGTAGAGTACCATCTAATTTGATTGATTTTATGTACAGCGCTGTGTAAATTTACAGCACTTTATAAATAAAGCATTATTATTATTATTATTATTATTATTGAAAAGGAAGACCAAAGAAGAAGAAAGCCAGCTGCTCACACCATCAAGCTGCACATTCAGAGAAATCCATGATATGCAGAGAATTCTGTCTCCTGGATCCATTATTAGTCCCAACTAGAATAGAGCCACTGAATCAATGAGATTTATCTATGTATTGATTCACCATTCGAAAAGTGATTCTATGTGTCAACTCCAGTTGGGACTAATAGCTTTCATGCCACAGGGTGGTCCAAAAACAGCTAGCTGAAAAGGATAGGACAAAAGATGAATGAGAGATGAAAGATCACAAGATTATATTCAGCTTTGAAATGACAATCAAGTCTCTTCTACACCATATAATTATAGCAATTTGATACTACTTTAAATGCTGTGGCTGCAATTTGCAGAACCCTGGGATTTATAGTTGGGAAGACACTAGGGTTCTCTGGCAGATAATTCTAAATACCTCAAAAAGCTAAAAGGATTCCACAGGTTGGGCCCATGGTCTCAAATTGCTATAAATGTGTAGCGTGAAAGAGACATTAACTCACAATTTCTCATTCTTAATATGGGCAAATGTAGGCAGCAATTAACTCAGAGAGCATTATCAATTAAAATTGTTTAAGTTAAAGATTAAGCAGGCTGTTAGGAGTGCAAGATCCATTCACAAAATTCACAAGGCTTTTTGAGAAGATGCCAGACTCTGAGCCAGAGTTGGAAAGGCTACCAAAAATAGAAGGGGGTATGAAAAAAAAATCCTAAATTTGGAAATTTTCTTTTCATACAGGACTCTGGGGCTTAGTAAACAATGCAGGCATAGCGGTACCTCAAGCTCCTAATGAATGGCTGACCAAGGATGACTTCATGAAGGTGATAAATATCAACCTATTTGGGGTGATTGATGTGACAGTGCACATGCTGCCTCTGGTGAGAAAAGCCAAAGGGAGGATTGTCAACATGTCCAGTGTGGCAGGAAGACTGTCATACTTTGGAGGAGGTTACTGTCTATCCAAGTATGGTGTGGAAGCCTTCTCTGACTGCCTAAGGTAAAAACACCAGAGTGATAACTTTTTATGTGGTTTTGTTTTTCTCCATTTAAATTTCAAGTAACAAAATGCTCACTTACACTGAATGATAAAATATACTAGGTACATGAGAAGGTGCATTATACTGAATCATAGCATTAGTCTTTTTAGCTCAGGATATAATCTAGTTGAAAGAAGTCCTGCATAAATCCAAACAGGAGTCCCATGGTTGTTCAACCTCATTCCTTTTCTTTTTGCAGGTAGGTCAGAGCTGGCCATACCATTAGGCAGAATAAGATGGCTATCTCAGGCAACATATTCTGCGTGACTTCAAAGGGCAACAAGTTGTAAATGATTTCACGTGTTGTGTTTGTATGTTTACTACATCTACTGCTCCTCCTGGGGTAGAAATATCTGTTGGGACTGGTGCCAACATGGAATCTTAGGCCACTATGTTGCATAGGCCAGCTTGATATACATTTACTCTTCTCACTTTGTCCTTTGATTTATATTAAGAAGAAGAGCATGCATTAGCAGTGTTAAATTTTATTTGTTGCTATAGCTGTTCTACCCCTAGATCAATTCCAACTCATGGCAACCCTGTGGATGAGATATCTCCAAGCCCCCATGTCCTCCATGGCTTTGCTTAAGTCCTGCAAAGTCATGCTTGTGATCTCCTTAATCTTCATAACTGTCCATCTAGCTTGTGATCTTCCTCTATTTCTACTTCCCTCCACCTTCCCTAGCATTAGTGTCTTTTCTAATGAATCATGCCTTCTCATGAAGCAGACGAAGTACAGTAGCCTAGTTTGATCATCTTGGCTTCCAGGGAGATTTCAGGTTTGAGCTGTTCAAGGCAGAAAAGGACTGGCAGGTGAAACACAGAGAGGACACAAGTCTGGGGGGCAAGTGGCTGCATCATTGTGTGAGATTATGTTTAAGTAGGAGCTAGGGCAGAAGGAAGGAAGGAAGGAAGGAAGGAAGGAAAGACAGGCTAAGCATAAGCAAGATTTGTGAAATGGAAGAGGAGATGGGGGAGAAAGAAGACATTTAACCAGAAACTACTAGCAAAGGGAAAAGAAAGAGAGAAATAAGGTGGGGGCAAAATCTGGAAAATTAAAAAAGCAAGGACGCAAGTACATAAGCAAAACTGAAGAAGAAATACTTTTGTATCATTCACAGTACTACTCTATTCTGCTTTTGTCAGGCCTCACCTGGGCCCCACAGTTCAAAAAGGATGTTGACAAGTAACAGCATGTCCAGAGGAGGGTGACCAAAATGGTGAAAGGTCTGGAAATCTATGCACTATGAGGATAGACTTAGGGAGCTGGGTATGTTTAGCCTGGAGAAGAGAAGGTTAAGAATCGATATGATAGTCCTGTTGAAATATCTGAAGGGATGTCACTCTGAAGATGGAGCAAGCTCATTTTCTGATTCTGCAGAGAACAGGACACAGAAGAATGGATTCAAGCTACAGGAAAAGAAATTCCACCTCAACATTAGGAAGAACCTCCTGACAGTCAGAGCTGTTTAACAGTGGAACATACTCCCACAGAATGTGGTAGAGCATCTTTATTTGGAGAGTTTAAAACAGAGGGTGGATGGCCATCGGTTAGGGGTACTTTGATTGTGTTTTCCTGCATGGCAGGGAGTTGGACTTCATGGCCCTTGGTGTCTCTTCCAGTTCTATGATTCTGTTATTCTGTTCTATGGATTTGCAAACAATGACACAAACACCTCAGAGAGAGAGAAAATACAGTACTGTGGTAGCAATCATTTAGAGTAGACTAAGGAGGATGGCATGACTACTAAGAAAAGTAAAAGTCAGATAAGAAAAGCTACAAAGCAGAAATCTTTAATTACCCTATTCAGAAATCCCTATACGAATAAATGAGTCAGCTTAATGATTTCCCGTGCTGATCACTCTCAGTCACTGTGCCTTGGTGCTGGCTGCAGTTTGAGAGCCTTTGTGATGGACTGTGATGGCCTCAATCCTATACACATTCATTCTCAGGGCTTAAGCACCACTGAGGGGTTGTGATGGGACTTTTATCAAAGTAAATATACAAAGTGCTTCCCAGAAGGGAACATTATTGTTATAGGTAACAATAACAATATTTTTTTCAGGAGAGAGCTCCGTCCCTTTGGTGTTCAAGTCAGTATTATAGAGCCTGGTGGTTTTGCTACACCCATCCAAAACAATATTGTAGAGGCCTTCCGGAAAGCATGGAACCAGGTGCCTTCTGAGACCAAAGAATCCTATGGGCAGCAATACATGGAGACCTGTGAGTAAAAGAGAAATGCATATTATCGCCAGAAATTACATCAAAGATTTTGCAGGTGGCCTAAAGGTGGCCAGTAGCTCCATTGCTTTGGGGAGATGAATCTATGCTAGGTTTTACTGGAACTACTCTCCATTTAATGGAAGCTGTCCAATGTAATGAACCCCTTTAAAGTTCAGCACCTTGGATAGCTCCCATAAATCAAGGGACGCCTGCCAAAAAACTCAGCACAGGTTCACTGTCCCAAAGCCAGAGAGCCAAGAGGGATGTTTATGCCCCACCAGAGGCCAACAGAGCAAAAGAAACTCCCACTTAAATTTCATTTTTGATGCATCATAGATATTTTACGAGTTATGCAAATGTCATCCAGCTGCTTGGGGCCCTTCTTGATGTTTTGGATTGGGCCACATTTCAGGTCAGACTCATTTGGAATACATCTAATCTGACACAGACTTGAATCAAAATTTGGATATCCAATATTCACACCTGCCATTGAGTGGTATTGGGAAACCCAAACAACCTTGAGATTTTTCTTTCTTTTTTTCCCCTCACACCATTGTAAGACATTTGCAGACATGTTACACTTTGAATGGGATTAATTGCAGACTTAATTGCAGGGAATTAACTGCAGAGTCTGTCTGACCTATCTTTAATCTTTGTTTTGACATATCCAAAGTATGTTGCATGTTTTTGCCTTCAAATCCCATGTCGACTTATGGTGGCCCCATGAATTTCATAAAGGTTTCTTAGGTGCGGAAGTCTCAGAAGTGGTTTCATCAGTTCCTTCCTTTTAAAACATTCTTGCTGCTAACAAATAACTAGCAAAAGGACCCAAGCAGGAAGAAACTATCTGATTACACCAATCTGATATATCTCCTCTCCACCTTCTCTTTCCCTCAAGCACACTGACTGGAAAGTACTGGTGAAATTCTTGCCCCAGTTGGAACCTAGGCTAGTGAATAAGTAAAAGCTACATCTCCATGCTATACAGATGTTTGGGCATTGAACTACAACTCTACAAATCAGAGTTTGATTCCCTGCTCAGCCATGGAAACCTACTGGGTGATCTTGGGCAAGTCACACACTCTCAGCCCAAGAAAATCCCTTGATAGATTTGCCTTAGGGTCACCATAAATTGGAAACAACTTGAAGGCACGCAACACACACACACACACATATCCTTCTCCTTCTCTTTCCTCCCTCTCACTCCCTGTCATTTTCCTTACATGGTACAGTACTATTTTTAAATGTTTAGGAGACATTTTTGTTGCTGCAACATCACATTGTGCAAAATTACTGCAGATTGCTCCAATCTGAACCCAATCCACATCAGACCTAATCTTAAAGTATTACTTTCCTTCCTCTTTTTCACATACAGGTTGCAAATTACTCCAGGATCGCACAAAGAGAGCCAACAACAATAACTGCCTGGTTACCAATGCCATAGAACATGCCTTGACATCTCGCTATCCTCATACACGCTACTCTGTAGGCCGGGATGCAAAGTTTTTCCACCTTCCTATGTCTTATTTGCCAACAGCCGTGTCAGATTATGTGCTGGCTTGCATTATGCCACAGCCAGCACATGCAGCATAGACAATTTTGTATAAAATGCATTGCAATCACACTTTAAATTCACCATAATCTAATTAAAATGACAATTCACAGACACAATTAAAAATGCTCTCTAACATAACGATTATTGCTATTCTAAATTAATACAATATGTTGAAAATGCCAAAATGCTTTGTTGTTGTTATTAACTGCCCTTGAGTCAATAGTGACCCTACCAAGTATTTCAAAATATGTAAACAGTTTGCATGAGATAAAAAATAATTCAACAAATAAAATGTGAGATATATAGTGCCTCATAAAACAAATATACAAAGAAATTGTATAGGAAGACAATTCTCTACTGCTGTAAATATATTGCAAGGGTCATGAGCCCTATAAAACAATATTCCTTATAAAAGGATAAATGTTTAGACTATATACTATTTGTTTTCAAAAAGCCCTGGACTAAAAATGTCTATGTG
The DNA here is from genome assembly GCA_034509955.1 of Urosaurus nigricauda. Classification (NCBI taxonomy): domain Eukaryota; kingdom Metazoa; phylum Chordata; class Lepidosauria; order Squamata; family Phrynosomatidae; genus Urosaurus; species Urosaurus nigricauda. The sequence goes on from JAOEGL010000002.1 coordinate 165,197,296, forward strand.
ATATGATGTCCTCCCACAAAAATATATAACTATGTGATCTGATTGTTTTAATAATTAATATATTTTAAAAACTAGTCACATGTTTATTTTCCCATAATGCAAATTTCCTTAAATTTTCGAGGTGGGAGATTGCCTGAGAGTAGCTGAATCAGGCTGTGAGAAAACCCTGGAGAAGACTTCTGAGAGACCATCTATTTTTTAAATTATAAACACAGTGTGGCCAGATGTCATAACCACAAAAAAGGACACAACACCACAAAATGCAGGACATTCAGGAAAAATATAGGCCATTACAAGAAAAAAGCTAAAAACACTAATATAAATATAAATTCATTTCATACGGTGTCTTTACAGCTATATTACATATTCTGTATTCACCTGTGTTCTCACCTGTGTTTTTCTGATGAATATAGCTTCGTTAAAATGCCTTGTCGGCTTGCAATGTGCTCATAGAACTCTGAGCAAGACAAAAGTTTAAATTGTACTTTCCTAGCAAGAAACCCTTGACTGAATCTTCATTTTAACTTATTTCTTTCATTTGTCCACTGTGCTGGAATTAAGGGGGGAAAGCCTTTCAACATTTGCATTATGTCTCCAAATCACCTGTTGCCTAACACGTTTGCTGTCCTTTGCCTTCCAAGAAACAAACATGCCTGGAGCTCTGGGGGCAGGTCTTGTCTGCTGCTCCTCCTAGGAAAAAAGAATTTTAGAAGGATCCATCCTATTTGCAGTGAAGAGAGGCTGCCAAGTAGACAAGTTTTTCGAAAGGAAACAAGACAATCATGCAAATGTGGTGTTGCTCTATGTGATTTTTAGTCATGCCCAAAATGGAGGATATTTTGAAATTCCTCCTGGATAGAAAGTTGAAGTGTAGGACATGTCCTGGAAAAGAAGGACATCTGTATAAATGGCTATGACAAGGGGTTCTTCTCCTGAATAATCTCTTATGCTCCCCCTTCATCAAAACAGTTTTCTTTCTAGGTCTTATCAGCTTTTCCTGAAGAACCTTTGCAGCTGTAGCACGAAGACTGGAAGTACCAAGTAGGGTGCATCTACACTGTAGATGGCATCACTTTAACTGTCATGGCTCCATCGTGCAGAATACTGAGATCTATAGTTTTGTGAAGCAGCAGCACTCTTGGGCAGTGAGAGAAGCTGTAAGGCTACAAATCACAGGATTCCATTAGATGGAGCTACAGCACATTGTGGAGTCAAACTGCATTATATCTAAAGTGCAAATGTACTCTTAATTATTTATTTTGGGAGTACTGACTGCCAAAAATCATTATTTCCCCCCCCCCCTCCCCAATCCACTCATTCCTTTCTCCAACAACAGGAAGGAGATTTTGTGATTTTGCTCTGATTCTCTTCTGAGGAGTTTATCACACAACGGGAATTGGAAGTATAGCCCAATGGCAATGTGAACGCAATCATGGGGTTTCATGTTATTGTGTGAAAGCCGATCACACACATTTTCAGGCAAAGGGGAGTCCTTCCGAATGCAATCGTGGGGTTTTATGTTATTGCGTGAGAAACTATCACAGGCAATTTCAGGCACTGAGAGGCAATTTTGGTCAGTTCCGAACACAATGCGGTGTCAATACACAATCACGTAAATTTGCTGAACTAGCAAATTCACTCAATTCCAAACTGGCCCCACTTTAATTTCTTTCAAAATTGAGAAAAATTCCTCCCGTGTGATAACGTCCTGACTCTTTCTTTAAACCAGAGGTAGACAACCTCTGAATGGGTAGGATCTGATTTTTGCTTGCCTTTGAGTCCCATCCAAAGGGTGCACTAGCACATTTTACTGTAATGGAGGTATCATTATGCGTCCCTTTTATTTTGTGCTGATTTTCGGCTTTTCTTGGCATTTGGCAGGCTGGAAGTTCTGAGAGGGTGCAAGATCAACTGCTGCATTTGTGGGTGAATAGGAGACACTGAGGATGTTTTGGGTGGAAAATTGACTGAACAATTGGCCTGGTTTATTTAATGGGGGGATTCAGAGATTTGGGAGGTCTCCAGAAGGAGCTAAAGTGAGGATCACACTTGCTTTAAACCAAAAGTTAAATAGCTCCAGAAGTCCTCCTGGGGGCAGTACTTTGTGCAGTGTTGAAATACTCAGGAGCCTCATGTTTGGTAGCACTAGATGTTCTAGGGACTTTATCACACGGGGAAAATTGGTAGTTTAAACGGTGATTTTCCCATGAAAATCGTGCAATTGTGATTAAAATGTTATTAACATTTTCACACACAATGCAATAAAAGAGCCATTATCCCGGGAATAACCAGGCAATAAACAGTGACCAATCATTCATGGGATTTTCTGGTGAATGATTTGTTGCTCTTTGTTGCCTGGTTATTCCTGGGATAATGGCACTTTAATTGCTTTTCATCGTGACGTCGTGTGAAAACTTTTATTGCTATTGCGTGATTTTCACAGGATAGTCCCAGGATAATGGCACTTTATGCACAATGTTGTGTGAAAATCTTAATCATGAATGCACAATTTTCATGGGATAATCACTGTGTGATAAAGTCCTAGCATTATAGTGTGCTACTGGAACTACACCACTGGTATTTCTGTGAGGCTTTCCAGGGTGTTATTAAGCTTTTGGAGAATCTATATTGTTCCAGTTCTGCTCGGGTTTCCTTTTCCTTTACAGAAAAATTACAAAACAAAGAACACAGGTCATGTTTTGATAGCAGGGAGCCATGTTATATAAATGTGAATTCCAGTGAAGCATTATGTTCTATGAAGTTCTATAAACATGCATGAAAGTATATTAGATAGTTCAAGGTAAGCGGTCTACCATTGGTCAAGAGGAGGGTGTGATCAATATGTTTTGCACAGGTCTCAGCCTGATCCTGTGAATGTTGGGGGTTATTTATTTTAGGATCAGTGGTAGCAGGACCTTTTTGGTCTGAGGCACAGTGCAGAGTGCTGTAGCCTTACCTAGTCCATGGTGTAGGACTTGTGAAGCAGAATGATGAGTCAATAGGGTCTCTAAGGCCCAGGAAGCTTGAGAGAGATCTTACTTAATCCAAGGAATGGGGAAAAATTAAACGTAAGCATTGTTGGAATGTTTCTACTTAGAAAATGTACAGTCAGTCCTCTGTATTCATGGATTCTGCATCCACATATTCAACCATCCATGGCTTTGCGGGGGGGGGGGGTTAAGGCAAACCTTGATTTTGCCTTTTTATGTAATGGACACCATTATTCTACACTAATGTATATAATGGGACAGGAAGATCTACAGATTTTGGTATCCACAGTGAGTCCAAACCCCAGTAGATACCAAGGGCCCACTGTATACTCTTGACAGCTTTACCATCACAATGGAAATGATTATCTATTTTACTTATTCCTATTTTACTGTCATATTAATTTTCTTGCTTCATCATCAGCTTCCCCTGATTGTACACTTTTGAGTGTATTATTAAAGGTGTTTGTTTGTTTGTTTGTTTTTAAAGAAGAAATCAGTTTTCCTTCTTAAGGTTTGTAGTACTTGCTATTGCCCGTCAAAACCTATTGGAATATGATAAAACATTACTTATACAGTAAATAATTTGTCTAGTTTAACTTTTCTCCTACAAATTTATGTGCTACCAAAATAGGGTGCCTGAGATTTGCTGGCGGGGTCAATGTGACACAGTGGAGACTTCCGTAGGACACAGTGGCTGTCATCCAACATCCCCTCGGCATAGCATCAATATCTGCATGTGGAGATATGTTGAACCAGTGCTATTTAAACTCCTGGCAGAATAGGAACATTGTGAAACACATGTCAATGACTGTGTGCTATTGTGCAATGCGCAACTCACAACTGCAGTGTGCAGCATGGGCAATATTGCTGTTGTCAGTAGAACATGTCTGTTGCATTACAGTGAAGAATTTGCTCCATGTGCGTAGTAATAATAAATGATAAATAATAAATACAACTTTTATTTATACCCCGCTTTTTGTGAGAACAATCAAAGCAGCTTACATGGATAAAAATACAAATACAAATATACACAGTATTCTCCCCTTAAAACAGAATTAAATAATTGTACAATTAAAATTCCAACATTAGTTAAAACTCCTACAACATAATATACAACTAAAAATTTGCGGTGGACAGAATTATCGTAACCAAAGTTACATCAATACAGATAGTATGGGGTTCTTCATATGGCCGGGGACTGTTCCGGGAAGGCCTGCCAGAAGAGATCCATCTTAACCGCTTTCTTGAAGCTGTCTAGGTTGGGCATTAGATGGATCTCCTCTGTCAGGCCATTCCATAAAGTGGGAGCAACAGCAGAAAAAGTCCTCTGGGAGGCCGTAACTAATCTAGTCCTCACAGGTTGTAATAGATTCCTCCCAGAGGATCTGAGTGCACGGGGCAGATTATATGGAAGCAGGCAAAGCTCACTAACAGAATGCCGCCCAGGATGTGTCTTGTCTTAACTGGAGTCCAGAGAGGTGTTAAGTTCATCTATCACATACTACCCAGCATTTGCTTGTCCTAAATAATGTGCATAGCTATTAATTTACTGGCATGGCAATTTATAGTACTGGAACAGTTCTTTCGTTCTTAGAAGCCTTAATGAATAGCCTTCAGTTTTCCATGTTCCTTTATTTTTTCTCTCATAAAGAGTGCATCTACACTGTAGAAATACTGCAGTTTGACACCTGTTTAAATGCTATAGCTCCATCCTATGGAATCCTGGCATTGGTAGTTTTATAAGGTCTTTAGCCATCTCTGCAAAGAGAGCTGATGCCTCACAAAATTACAAATCCCAGGATTCTGTAAAATGGAGCCATGGCAATTAAAGTGGCATCAATTTGCATTATTTCTACAGTGTAGATGCACCCAGAGATACAGGCAAGGGAAATCCTGTCTCTCTCTCTCTCTCTCTGTCTCTCTCTCTCTCTCTCTCTCTCTCACACACACACACACACACACATCTAGACTACTCCATTCCTACATCACTTGTATAACAAGCTCTGAGAAGGAGGTCCAGTAACATTTCAGACTTTTACAGTTTACCACTTATTGAGATGCAGTTAAGCTACAGGAAAAGAGATTCTACCAGAAAATAAATTCCTGACAATAAGAGCTATTTGACAGTGGTATACACTGCCTCAGAGAGTGGTGGAGTCTCCTTCTTTGGAGGTCTTTAAACAGAGGCTGGATGGCCTTCTGCCGAGTGTGCTTTGATTGTGGGTTCCTGCATGGCAGAATGGGGTTGGACTGGATGGCCCTTGTGGTCTCTTCCAACTCTTTGAGGGTTTTATTGTTTTAGTGAAGTTTGTTATCCACCTTGAATCCTCTTTGGAGAGGCAGCATATAAATGTAATACATGCACATAAATTAACAAGTAAACAAACTTTTATTCAAGAAACTACTTGAAAAAATGGCAATTCAATTCTTAAATATTTTAGAGATATGTATTGTTTCTCAGAACAAACTCACAGTGAGAGAACAGTAAAAAATTTAGTCTAATATGGGATATGAAATTCTTCCATCTGTTTCTGTGATCCTGCAAGAGAATTGCATTCATAAAAAAAATGTTTCTTCAGAAACTTCTCAAAATAAAGAATTACCAAACTCTTGCTCTATTACTATTTCCTCATTCTTCAGTTCCTTATCATGGCTGCATGACCTGAAGGAAAACAAAGTATAAGGCATCAGAAAGAGCCACATTGCAGGTGGATTGAATCAATCAGAGAGGTCATTGGCATGAGCCTGCATGACCTGAGCAGAGGGGTCTTGGAGATGTCTTATCCACAGGATCACCATGAGTCGAGGTTAATTCAAGAACAGATAACCACAACAGTAGCAACTGTTTCAAGTTTCTTCGCTCCCTGCTTTTTCTTTAGTTTTCTGCTTCTCTCTGTGGTTTGAAAATATGATTAGTTACTTTCAAGTGTCTTAATATTTGGTATTAATTGCCTCTATATAAATGGGGGTCATGCTAGTTGTTCAGTTGTGTATCATTTGTTTGAGAAATCCCCTCTTCAAATTCTTTATCATGCTTACTTAAGTTATATACCCCTCATTCTATCAATAAAATACATTGGTTCTTAAGGTTGTGGCTATGTGCATATCCTGCCTTCTGAGTAGATTAAATTGTTTACAAGGAATTCCCTTTTATAAAGTGTGCAAGCTTTCCAGCATTGCTCGCTGTAGTAATGAACGAAGGAAGACATTTCTCTTATACAGTCACCCCTCCTTTCTCATGGACTTGAGGTCCGCAGTCTTGAATATTTGCAGAGGGGCGACCTCCGTTATTTTTAATGGGGTGCATCCTCGTGGCGCGTGCCCCATGTTCGCTAGCAGACATGCGCTCCATTCAAGCCTATGGGGCTTGAATATATGCGAGTCTCCATTTTCATGGGGATGTCCAGAACAGATACCCCATGAAAACGGAGGGCCAGCTGTACTGAAGATACTGAAAGAATATATTTAGATACTGAAAGAGTATATTTAGTCACTATAAAATAGTGAATAGGGTGTCTTTAGGACATGCAATTTTGGGAGGCCTTACATATGTAATACAGACATCACTGTGGACCTCTCCTGTATCTCGCAGGATCATTGTTAAACCCAGAAATATTTCAGTCCACCCTGTTCTCAGAAATAAAAAGATCAAAGTAAGATTCATTTGGTAATCTGGTCAGCTCCTGTACACAGAATAATGAGGAGGAGCTATTTTGTCTGTTACTTTGAATTGCAACATGTCTTGGGCCAGCTTTGTTGCCTTTTCCTGATATCCAAAAGCAGCCACAGAGTCAGCCAGAGTTGTTCCAGTTCTGGTCGGAAGTGAAGACTCGCCTGCACCCAAACACAGGATTCAAAGTCTACACGGAAGTTGCAAGAAGAAAGGAAGAGCCAGAAAACTGGCAGAAGGCTCTATTCTGGCAGCCACCGACTAAAACGGGGACATTTCCTTTACTCAAACACAGGTTAGTCACTGACAAACGAACAAGTTGTGTACTACAAATGTATATTATGCTCAGTGCACCCAAAGTTGAAGCATAGCTCTTTGCAAGAGAATAATTGGATGTGGGATTGTTTTGCAGTTAGAACAATAACTTTCACAGTTCACACACAAACACACAAAAAGGCATACACAAATTCTGTACTTTGGATTCAAGGGCCTTCGTAGGTTACAAATAATCTCTTATTGGATTCTTTCATTCCAATCCATGCAGCAACTTTATAAATTTTAAGTGTCTTTCACTGTAAATTCTTACCAGTTGCTTCCTGTATACTGAGACTGGTTAGTATTTAGATGTTAGAAGGAAGCATAGATTACTTTGGATCCACTTTCACATTGGCCCTCTTGTTACTGAACGTTTAACAGCAACTCAGTTTACAGGAATAACCAGGTGAAGCTTTGCAAGGATTTTTAAAAACGTTTGTTAAATTACCATCCAGATGATAGACTGGAGTTATGACCATAATACGGAATGACAGAGAACGACATAACACAAAACACTTTTCAAGACTCATAATGAAGAGGTCAATGCAATCTCAAAAAAATCATACCAAAAAGAGATTCATTGTGGGCAGTAAAAAAAAATGGCTAAAGAATGCCATTCCTCTTCTTTCATTGTCAAGGAATGTTTCTTTTCATTAAAAAAAAAGTTGCAGGAGTACAAAGATAGTGATGGTATTTTCTAGTATTTTCATTAGGAAGCTCATCCGGCTAGCAGAAAGTTTTTTGTTGTTGTTAATTGCTATCAAGTCAGCATTGACTTACCTGTATGGCAGCCCTATGAATGAGAGATCGCCAAGGCTCAGGGTGGTGGCCTTTTTGCTTGAGATCTTCCTCTTTTCCAGCTGCCTCCCACTTTACAAAGCATTCTTATTTTAAATGAGTCATGTTGTATCATATGATAACCTCTTGGCTTCTAGGGAGATTTCAGCCTTGATTTGCTCCGGGACCAATTTATTTGTACTGTCTTTTTCTGTTTCGTGGATTTTTCTACAGAAGGGATGAATAGGAAGACAGTAAAACAAAACTAGGAAAAGTTGAGTGTCCATAAAATTCAGTTAAGGAGACGGTGTGATAGTTTGATAAAAGTCTCATCCATGGGCATTCTCAACATGCAAAGGTGAACGAGAGAATAATAAATTGGAGGGGGGGCAGGAAAAAACACTGAAAATGTATCTTTAAAATGTGAAAATTTCATTTCAGATTGTTTATGATTAAAATTATCAAACTCCTCAGTTCACTTACTTAATTCATCCCTAATCATACTACCACCAGTTGTTGTGTGTCTTCAAGTAATTTCTGACTTATAACCCTAAAGCAAACCTATCACGGAGTTTCCTTGGCAAGATTTGTTCAGATTGGGCTTGCCGGTGTCTTTCTCTGAGGCTGAGAGAGTGTGACTTGCCCAAGCTTACTCTTCCAGCACATCCATCTAAAAATATTTCTTTCTCTATAGCCTTTAAACCAGGAATAATTCCTTTTAGCAATACCTTTCTGCCAACATTACGGTTTTTTTTCTTTATATGTATGCACGTATGTATGTATTATTCAAAGATTTAGTTGTTAGTCTGGAAAATCAGTATGTGGAGAGATCTTGTAGCACCATTGAGACTCACTGAAAGAAAGTAGTTAGCAATGTGAGGTTTTCCAGACTTAAATCTACTTCCACAGATGCATTTGAGAAAATAGACTTAAGTCTATGAAAGCTCATGCTGCCAGTTTCTTTCTTTCAGTTAGTCTCAAAGGTGCTACAAGATCTATGTATGTATTTATATGCCTCCTTTCTCCCAAATTAGACCCAAGGCAGCTCAGAAAAGATTCTCCAAAACAACAATAAAACCATATAATTTTAAAACACAATTATGTATAAGTAAAAATGCTAAATGCACAATATGTAGTAGGAGGAGTTGCTATATATAAATATGCAATTTGTCAGTAACAACCATGAAATATATAACTATTATTCCCTATAAAATAAATTAGGTTTTTTTATTCACAATAATTTCCACAGGCATCTATAGTATTAACAAATATAATGTGACCAAGACAATATCATCAGTCAAAATATACAACATCCATGGATGATAGCTGTACTGTACAAATCAATACTTAGGACAACTAAATGGATCATATAGCACGGAAAAGTACAGTATACAAAAAATCTGGATACTTTAGGCAGAGAGGAATATGCAAATATGTATTTCTTTACTGCATGCAAAAATATGCAACGACATGAAATGTTTTCTCCATAAATAGAAATGTGCCAGTGGCAATCCATAAGAGTAGCCATTTTAATCTTCCTCAGGTGCACAGCACTTGTACACTTTCTCAAACTCTGTGGAGGAACGCAATATCTTTTCCCCAGACGCTGAATTGTCACAGCACCTAGCCCTTCAAATCATGGTAAGAGATGATGGACCCTAGAACAGGAGCGGTGGAGGGGGCTCAAGCTCATCCTAAAACAAAATGAGAGGTTGAGTTCACCACACCAAAGATGATCAGGAAAAACTGGACCACCAGGATCCCTGTGTAGCTGGGTTTATCACACTGCCTCTGTTCTTGCCGCCATCGTATCAATGAAGGCACTCCCTACCACACACCCTTCATTAGCACAACTAGGCTGTTGCTGGGACCTTGCCCTCTCCCCCCCCCCCTTATCTTCAGTCCTATATCCATGCCCTATGCCCTACCCCGCATGCTGTGTGTGTGTGTTTAAATAAAATTCTGGAATTATGTGAATGAGGTTTAACAAAAAGGAGGAGGAATGAAGGAAGACAAGGCAGGGCAGGGCAGGCGTGCGGGTAGGTGGGCAGGGAAGTCAATTTTGCAATAGTGATGGGTAGGCTGGAAGGGGGAAAAGAGAAGACACTGACACCATGTGACCCTACAATCCCAGAACTGGCAAAGTAATTTACTGCAGCTGAAGACTAGCGCTAAACCAATGCCATTGGGATCTTACTGGTGACAGTGGCATCACTAGGGGGTGCAGATCGCACTGGGTGACACCCCTGGGGAGGTACACCCAGAGCGGCTCCTGTATAGCGAAAAAGAACCTCATGTCCCTTTCTTGCTTGCCTAGCAGCCACAGCAGTCCCATTTATTATTATTATTATTATTATTATTATTATTATTATTTGTATCCCCCTCTCCCTATATTGGATAGAAGTGGATAACAACAGTTTGGGCTTCGACATGGCTGCAGTCAGAGCGCAGACGTTCAGGAACCTGGCACTGTCCTCTCCAACAGCAGTGGATGCTGGAGGGGGGCAGTCCCTTCTGTTTGGGCCTTGGCACGGTTACAGCCACACCAGAGCCCAAACAGACCCCTGGGGGCTGAGGCAGTCAGTCCATTCCCTGCACAGCATGACACCACTACCACCACCCGTACACCACCGATTGACAGGTTTTTCTGTCAATCATGCTTCAAGGGCCAGTGACAAGAGGAAGAATGCTATGACCAAAGACACTATTATCATCAATTTAAAAGCCACATGTAACAAACTCCTGAGCCTCCTCAAGAATGATCAATCAGAAGGGTAAAAAGTGACCAACCACCAAAAAAAGATTAAGACCTCTATCATAATTGAGTCTCCTCAAGAGTAAGTGCATTACCCTGAACATATGAAGGCCACTTTTAAGTAGATATTGTGCTTGTAAAATGGTTCATAGTCAAGGCATGACCGTATGATAATGGAATGGGAGAAGTAATTTGCTCCATTCCTCGACTGTGCCCCTGGGTACTATGATTGTTGTTTTCATGACCAAACTGGAGATTCGAGATAGAAAAATGTAGTCTGTGCTTTCCTTCATGCCCTTAAGATACATCCTTATGAAACATATCACTGACCCTGAAGTTAGAGAATAAAGGGGACAGTTTGCAGCAACTCTGTGTGCTGGAGTAAAACCAGAAAAGGGAACACTTACCATCATAATTCACAGTCCTCCTTGAGTGAGTAGTGTGACTTTGTAGGTGTTCTTTTTTTCTGTATTTTTGTTTGCATTTGTTTGCATTCTTCATATGTTCTAGGACTGGTTTTTCCTCATTATTTAAGAATTTGGAGTGATAGCTCACATTTGAGTGATTCTATTGTACGTGATATTTTTATTCTAATTGTGGATTAACATTTTACACATAAGCCCTTAGTGCTGCTAAATTTTAAAATCACTTTTTCTTCAGCGATCATACAGTGTGTTCAACACAGAAGCAGTTTTTAACTGAAAGAAATTTCGTAACAACACAAGGAACTTCAGGAAAAGTTTGAATGCTATAAGGCCGTGATGGCAAACCTATGGTACGTGTGCCACAGGTGGCACGCAACGCCATTTCGGCAGGCGCGGGCCAGGGAGAAGGAGAAACAGGCACATGCATGCCCGTTCCTCCTCCTCCCTGCTTTTCCTAGCCTCGGAGAGACAGCTGGAAGACAGAAAATGGTGCTGGGGAGAAGGAGCCACTGGTGCACACCTCTGGTTCCTCGTCCTAGCCCTCTCCCGACCTTCAGCTGCCTCTCTGAAACAACTGGAGGCCAGGAAAAGAGCAGGGGAGAAAGAGCCATTGGCACGCTCCAATTGCTCCTCCCCAGAGACCTTTGCTGGCCTCCGGCTGTCTCTAGAGGGAAAGCTGGAGGCAGTGAAAGGTCCATCGGGGGGAGGGGAGGGCACATGCCCAGTCCTCTTCCTATCCACTTACCTTTCCTGACCCCCAACTGGCTCGAGATCCAGTTGGGGGTCAAGAAAGGTCCTTGGGGAAGAGGGACAGTCGCGTGCCCAGTCCTCTTCCTCCCCATTAACTTTTCCTCCCCCCCCCCCAGCTATCTCTGATTGCCGGGAGGATGAGGAGTAGTGACTGTGCATTCCCACTGCCCCCCTCCTGAAACTTCCCTGGCTTCTAGCTCTCTCTCAGTGGGGGGAGAAGTCCCACCCCAGCTCTGAGAGCAAAAGCCCCACCTTCTGGGGCAGAAGTCCCGCCTCCTGGCATATGGCCCAACCCCCAGGGGACAGAGGCCCCACCCCCAGCGCACGGACCTAAAAAGTTTTGCTATCACTGCTATAAGGGCTTCATATTAAGGAGGAATCCAAGAGGGTCAAAAGCCCATGGAGGCACCACATCCCATCTGCTTTTGGAAGATGAACAGTCAGGTGTAGTTAGTATTTGGATCGATGACCACCAAGGAATACCAGATGCTGTAGGATGCTACATTTATTTATTCTCTATTATTTTCTTATAGAACTCATAGTTTTTTGTTAGGATGTACATGATTTATCTCATAGAATAAGAGATATCTGAGGTTATTTTCCAGACCAGGGCCTTATCTGCATGGGCCAAAAGGCCCACTCCCCTGGCTGGCATCATCTTGTTTCAAGGAAGTACATCCCAACCCATTTTTCCTAGAACCTCATAGAAATGTATCTCTTCCCCATTTGGGCTGATTTAAGAATATAACAACAGCCATGTGAATGCAGACCAATGTTCCTTCTAGTCCAACGACTAACTCACAGGGTGGTCAATTAGTTACCTAAAAGGAGGTTGCATGAATGTAACCAGACTTTTTATCACACAGTACATAGCAAAGGATATACGTATATTGCCTCTGATACTGGAGGTGATAATCAGCCATCCTAGGTAAGGAAGGCAGAGGTAAGAAAATCAAGTAAATTTCACAAGATATTAAAGGTGAGCTCTGCTGTGCTTTGTACTGCATGCAGATAAAGGTCATCCCTTGCTATATTGGTGCATCAGTTTCTCGTTAAAGGCAAATATGGGCTCACTGAAAGCATAGACGCCATTCTTGAAACATCTGTATTCTATCCTCCAGTACTGGAGGAGAATAGAATATTTTTTCACATGTAGTTGCTGAAGCAATTTTCTGGAGAATCCTGAAATGCTACCATCTGTCTAGAGTTCAAGTACACTCCTGTTGAGTGTGCTTTGAGTGAGAATCAAATCTTCACAAATGGTACTTTTTCTTTTTCTGTTTCTTTGACAAGGCAATGTCACTGTGTCACTTGGCGGGGAAATACTGCCAATGATGTAATGATTTGTATGATGTCCAACATTTCCATAAGTTGTCCACATCAAGAATTATGGATTGTTTTCATTACAGCAAATTGGAACACTCAGCTCTGGCTTCACTGTATTTTCTTCTCATCATCTTTCTAGGAATACCAACCTGACAAATTAACCAACCTGACACTTCTGTTATACAGCCCTGCATACCACATGCTGTATTTTGGGGTCCTCATATTTTGATACCTCATATTTAGAGATAGTGTGTTTTTGAGAAATGGATGACCTTTCAGGAACACCAAAGGTCAGGTTTGCAGGAAAAATAAGGAATCGTTTCCCCCAGGCATGTTTACATCCAAGTAAGCTAAACAGCTTCTTCCTTCCCCAAAATAGTCTGCATTTCCTTTCAAACCCCAAGACAAAAGATCTCTTCACACTTAAAGCAGTAACCAATCTCTCTTTCCTTATCCCCTGTTGTGATCCCAGTCAAACTTCTCCATCCACCCATCTCATGGATATCCCAATCCAGTCACTGCTTCTCTTAAAACCATCACCCAGTCCAGAATCCCATTCTTGATTTTTAGGACAAATCATTTAGCCTTTGTTACCTGGCCAGATAGCCCATGGCCCAAGCCTAGTTTCAAGGTGTAAAAATTGTTTCAAACCCTAACTTCTACTTCCAGCAGCCAGCATATACACCTACATTGTGTTTATGTTCTGTGGCATCCACAGACCTCCCAGTCTGAGCCACTCCAGCTTCCCACGATTTTCTCTTTGGACAGGTAATTATAACCCCACTGCAAACCCCTAAAAAGTCCACTACCCCCTTTCCATATTTCCATTTTGGTTAGCTCTGTATTTTGTGTTTGTTTGGATCACTATCTTGTATGTATGATTGCACTTTACAAATTTTTCAAAATAAAAATCTTTTTAAGTCACCCAGAACCTGGAGTCCTCCCAGATAGTACTAGTTTATACTGGTGCACAATGGTCCAAAGTTGACCCCAGCCTCTTGCTTAGCTGATTTCCTGAACATTCAATATATTCCCAGACCCCCCACTTGTTCTTGGTAACATTTCCACTCTTATTACTTCTTGCTGTAGGTTTTAGCCATGTGGCTCTACCTGGCTGCCCTGTTGGGGCTTTACTTCCTCCGTAGATGGTACCGAGAGAGACATTCGGTGGAGAAACTAACAGAGAAATATGTCTTCATCACCGGCAGTGATTCTGGCTTTGGGAATCAGCTTGCCAGGCAGCTGGATGCTCGCGGGCTTCGGGTGTTGGCAGCTTGTCTCACCCAGAAAGGGGCAAAGGAGCTGGAGAGGGTTACATCTGACCGACTGAAAACTATCATTTTGGATGTCACCAGCACAGAAAATGTGGCTGCAGCAGCGGAGTGGGTGAAAGGATGTGTTGGGAACAAAGGTAAAGAAAGGGATTTCTTCCTATTCTTTCAGAAAGTAAAGAACTTCAGAAAAGGAGAATATTAAGTTTACTGCATCGCGTTCTCAGAATAGTACAAAACAGGAATGGCCACTTCCAGTCCCATCTGTTCCCATTTTGTACCATTCTGAAAACATTCCGAGATTCTGAGAACGCAATGAGGTAATCTTATATAAAGGGCCACAGCTATGCTGAACACTAGTAACAGAGCTCCTGGGCTGCAAGTCAATGAAATCCAGCTAATGCCACTTGCCCTACTTCCACTCCTGTCCCACTGCTCTGGTTGGCTTGAAACTGGGTTGCTGTCTTCTGCTCATAATAAGGATTTGCCAGCAGGAAGATGGCAATAGAGTATGTGATTTGGGAAGCTTAGTGACAAGGAAATCCAACAGTAGCATAAGCAACAGTGGGATGTACCAAGGCCCTCCTGGGGCTGGGAGCTGCAAGGGACTACTCATTGGAAGGCCAAGGGTTTCAGATTTGATGACAACTTTACCTTTCTTTTCCAAGAATCTTCCATGTGACATTTGCCTCTGGCTGGCAGGCTCTAAGCTACATTTCTGAAAATATGATGAATGAGAGTATAAAACACATGCCTGTCACTCTGAAAAGCTGATGAGCAAACCATCACTTCATAATCTTTGTTGACCAACATTCACATACATTCAAAGCAAAATGAAGTTTTAGGAGCTTGCTTAGAATAGTTAATATGAAAATATTGTTGGGAAATTATTTCTTAACAATAGCATGTTTGAGCCTTTGGCCTGTAGATCCTCAATCACATTGGAGGTTCCATCATATAATAGTTGCTTTCCTTTGTTCCCCATACATTTATTTAGGCTAGTTTTATTGCTGATTTCTGTGAACTCTAGCCCCAGACTCTCAGCTTTGTTTGTTTTAACATCATATGCAAAAACAGAAGTTTAACCAGCTAAATTGCATTTTCTGTTTAACTCTCTCCTCATAAAAGCCATGGTTTTAGTTTTCAAGACATAGTGAGAGTCCACCAGAAGAGCAAAATCTAATACTGATTGTCACTGACTTGCACACACTTTATCCTAGTGTGTTTTTGGCTGTCAGCCTGACTTGTTTCGGAACCACACACTAGGGAGTTTATTGCATTCAAAAATAAAGCGACTTACCCCTGCCAGGATACAATCACTTACAGGATGTGATTGGGAATTATCACATTAAAAATGCCACCAATGCTGCCAGGCAACTTCATCCCAGCTCCCGCGTTTGCAAATAAGCTGGCTGAGCATGGCTGGGAGCCAGGATGTGGTCACTTGGTGGCATTTTAATGCAATAATTCCTGATTGCATCCTGTAAGTGACTGTGGGGTTTTACAGATAGCCCCTAAGGTGCAGTGGTATGTCACCCCTTTCCCTGCCCTATTGGGGATGCAGCAACCACACACCAACCACACACAAAAATAGCCACAAAAAGCAACTTCTGTCTGTGCTGCAGAAAGGGCACCATAGCCACTGGTGTCACTGCTTTTCAGCACTCCTTTCGTGCAGCACATGTATATGCTGCACCAAAGGAGCGCCATGACACTTCCCACCATGCATGGAGACAGAGTTGGGGCGTGCGGCATGTGGTCACCACGCCCCCCACTCTGCCCTGATACCGGCGTTTATTGCCGGTCTGTTCAGGACCTGCATCCCGGCAGGGGTAGGTCACTTTATTTTTGAATGCAGCAAACTCCTAGGAGTGGAAGGAATGCCTTACTGTGATGTCCGAAATTGGGATCCTTGTCCTTAATTATAAGTTTGGTTCAGGAATTTCTTGATCAGACATTATTCATTTAACTAAAGATTTAAAATGAGGGTTAATCTATTTTTATATTGTCTTGTTCTTAATATACTCTGTGCAGAGTAGTAGACACTTAACTGGATGTCACAGGAAAAGATTACTGGACATTTCAGAGTAGAAGACTCCTTGAGGCAGTTCAGAAAGAGTTGCACACAATTAGAGTTTATGCAGCCAGACTTGCAAAGGCTATAAAAACTGCAATGGAGAATGAAAAACCAGTCCTGAAGCAGGCAATTCTCTCTTCACACAGGGCTCTGGGGCTTGGTAAACAATGCTGGTATCGGTATTCCAGCAGGTCCCAACGAATGGCTGACCAAGGATGATTTTGCAAAGGTGATAAATGTCAACCTGCTTGGACTGATTGATGTGACATTGCACATGCTGCCTCTGGTGAGAGCAGCCAGAGGAAGAGTGGTCAATATAGCCAGTGTATTTGGAAGGTTGGCATGCATCGGAGGATGTTATTCTCCATCCAAGTATGGTGTGGAAGCCTTCTCCGACAGTCTAAGGTAAAATACCAACCAGGTATCCGTTTAGCTTAGTTTAGCAGCATGGGTGATTTTCCAGCTACATCTCAGACATCTTGGTTTGTAATTAATAATATCCAGTGATAAAAACATGGATCTCAATCCATTTGTTGGTCCCAAGCTAGAACAGATGCATGATATCAATAAGAACCTGGAAAGTCATGGAAGGGTCTTTGGACAGGGTTATGTGTGTTGCATTTTTTCCTTATTATGTTTTTAAATGATTTTATACTGTTTTGAATTAGTAGTGTTTTAATAGGATAGCTAATCAAATTGGTTTTTAACTTTTTTAGCATCAAATATTTATTTGCATCTTAATTTAACCCTGTCCTAAGACATCTTGGGCCCCATGGCAGAAGAAAGCAAGATATACATTAAACAAACAAACAAACAAATAGGCAAAACAGACCACCCCTTTGGAACAGCATCCCGCCACCCCTTTCCTTGCCTGATTGGGGCCACAGCAACTGCATGCCTATGGAATTTTGGGATTTGCAGTTTAATGAGCTCCTTGGACTTTAGTGTTACAGCACTAGACACCTCTGGCAGAGAATTCTAAGTGCCTCGCCAAAATACCAAGCATAGGATTCCATAGGATGGAGCCATAACCATCAAAGTTGTTTAAAACTGCTACAACTGTGAAGTGTGGATACACTCTATAACTATGCTAGGCTTAGGTTTTAGTTCCTTCCTCCCTTTTCAAAGGTTATTTCTTCCTTTTTCAAGGAAGTCAGCCCATTCAGTCTTTGTCCTTCTTTTATAGCGTTGCAGGGAGCCTTTTTTTCCACGATGGCTACCAGAAGACCCTCTGCATAGAAGCCATGATAGTCTAGGACAGCATTATTCAAAGTGCTGGTCTCTGGACTGATACTGGACCATGAGCCTTTGACTGCTGATCTATGGCAGCTTTCCAGGAAAGAAAGAAACAGTTGTAGCTCATGAAAACAAACAGGATATTGGTCCCGAGCATATGGAGAGGGGGATTCTGCCAGTCCCCAACATCAGGAAATCGATTCTCTAAATTAGAATTGATTTTCTAAAACAATGAACATAGGGATTTAAAATAAAATACATTACTGTGATCATCCAGAGCAGTTACTCTTATTTTATGGCTATTAAAAGTATTGTGCTACCCTGTTGGTTTCTGGAATCATAGCTACAAAATGTTCTTTCACTCACCATCCACAGCCTAGATAAATAGCAGAACCCTTCTTTGTCCCCTCTCACTGCCCAATAACCATTACCTTATTCCTATGGCTACATATTTTAACTATTAGAATACATCTCCCACCTAAAAGATTCCATCCACCAACCATAGATCTGTTGGCACTGATGCCCTCCTTCTTTATCCGTATCTATTCAACTGTTTTATAATACTGATTTAAAAAAAAAAAGTAGAAACTGTTTTAAGTTCTGCTATTGATTGTGCCCCAACCAAGTATCTTCAGATATAGGGTGAGATATAAAGATCTTCATTAATTCCTCGTATCATTTGGCTGTTTGCCCTTTGACCATTTCCAAATTAAAACAAGGACCAAACAAACAAAAAAGACCAAAAGAAGAGGAAGAATATTGTTCCAACATGTTTTGAAATTAAAAATAAACCTACTTAAGGGTGGGAATAAAATTTTACAGCTTGTGCTGGGAATGGATAGAATAAAGTCCAGGACAACAGAAATGTTTGGGATGATGATATAAAACGGGAAGTACAGCAGCAAATACTGCAGTTTCTCAATGTATTTCTTTCAAGCCACATTGAAAGAAGTGGACTGCATCTCAATAAATCTATAAATGACTTCACAGATCTCAACATCATTATTACAAGAAGAGGTAACCTTTTTGTTCCACTTCAGGCGAGAGCTCCATCCCTTTGGAGTCCAGGTCATCATTATTGAACCTGGTGCTTTCCGCACACCCATTCTCAACACCATAGAAGATAACTTCTGGAAAGCATGGAGCCAAGCACCTTCTGACATCAAAGAATGCTATGGGCAGCAGTACTTGGAGGACCGTAAGTAATAAAAGCACTGTTCCTGAAAAATCTGGCCACAGTTCTCTATGGGGTTGGCAGATCGCAATTCTCTGAGCAGTATTCCCCTGACCCCTTTCACACCCCCATGTGCAAACAATCTGTTTGATGCTGGAATGTGTTCCCGCAGCCTGTTAGTGGCTGGGGGAGTAAAGTCCCCAGGCAATGGCCCCCTGCATTTCTGCAGCTGGGAATACAGAAAGGATTTCATTATTTCATATCTCCAGCAAGAAAATGGAAGATGGGTTAGGAAGGATGATGACATCTTTATGTTTTTGGCTGAAGAACCACTGCTGGAAACTATAGTTGGCTCCCCATATTCATGAATTCTGCATCCATGGATCCAACCAACCACAGCCTGAATTTTTTTTAATATTTTATATAAGGGATATCATTTTATTACCTCATTGTATATCGGGGGACACGAACAACCACAGATTTTGTTATTCATGGGGAGCCTGGAATCAAACCCTAGCAGATACCAAGGGCCAATAATACTAATTGTCACCCTCCCACAACTACTAATTGGCCATAGGGGCATATTCTGTCATCAGACAGAATGATTATATGCATGGGGAGCATTGCTTGAGGAGTTACTGAATATCTCCTAGTTGCAATAACCTTTTTTTAAAAAAAAAAAAATCAGATGACAGTGTATGTTACCAACAGGATTCTAGTCTCTATCAGGGACGTTGTATATGTGTACATATCCATCCAGGAGTGGAAAGGTTATTGTTGGAACAATGGGTTTGAAAATAGACAAATGACACCGAGGTACTATGAATAATACTTTATCTAGAAATACTTAAAAGAGTCTCAAATAATATCTATATCAAAATTATACAAAACCCATATACACAGCAAATACAAAATAAATCATAATAGCAATAGCAAACATAATCACTAATAGCAAATAATAATACAAACTATATAATACAAGCAGATAACATAAGTATAATGCAACAGAAAGAAGGGCTAGGGAATAGAGTGAGCAAAAGAGAGAGAGAGCTCACTACAGAGCTAGCCTTATTAAGCCTCCAAAGTTGGTCAGAGCTATGCATACACAGCTGTAAATCATCTGTGTTCCCATCAGCTCTCCATTAACTGTGTGATAGTCATTTAACTCTTTAATGGCTCAAGTGTAGAGCTTGTTACTATTCCAACAGTTATGAAATTTTTTACCACCTTGTACGCTTCCCATAGAAATTTCAATCTTTCAAGTGCCATGGATACATAAGATTCCACAACTCATCCCTGACTGTTCAGTGAGGAATTTTAGAACCCTGTACTGGCCCTTTGGCTACAAAAAAATATTAGGCTGCCTCCCATCATCTGTGTCTGACTTTTTATTTATTTCTGTTTTTTTTTTTTCTCACACACAGTGTGCAAATCATGCCAAATGCTCACTAAAGGTGCCAGCAGCGACATCTACTTGGTCACTGACTCCATAGAACATGCCCTGACATCCAGCTACCCTCGCACACGCTACTCTGCAGGCTGGGATGCAAAGCTCTTTTACATTCCTATGTCTTACATGCCAACATCGCTGGCAGACAGTGTCCTGACCTACTTTATGTCAAAGCCAGCCCAGGCAGTCTAGATCATTTTGCAGAAAGTGCTTTCTATCTCCCAAATCAGCCAAGATGTTGTACAGATGGGACACAACTCCAGTTGTACCTTCCAATGTGCTAATGAGATGTGACCTAAGTAATCATGTGCCTGAAAGATTTTTAAGATTTATTTTTTCCCTCTGTGAATCATGAATCATTGACCCATCTTAAACCCAATGTGATTTGTCTACTGTTGCAGGTGGGATTCAAATCCTCACTTCATTCTTTAGTAACCTGATCCACATCCAGGCCCTTGGGAGAGAAGGGATGTTGGGGTTTTGGTTGTTGTTGTTGTTTAATGTAAGATGGTTTATGAACTGAAATAGCATTACAGGTGTGAAATTAGAATGCCAGTAAAACCTGTAATAAAATTTTGGAAGAGAAAGTATTTCTAGACAAGCTGCTTTCATGCTCTCCTTCTTCCCACCAGCTGATCTGGGATGCTTGCTCTCAGTAAATCTTGGATAAATAATGAGTAAATGGAATAGTATTGCGATAAGTTCCATAGACAACCTGTTATCAGTTCGCAGTTGTGTGGTAATGTGATAAGAATCGTTGCCAAGTGGTGTCTTTTTTCTTATTCAGATGTCATTTTTCTTATTTTCTTCAACTTAGAGTGGGATAGGTTTTTACATATATAAATAAAAGGCAAACATAGAATAAAAAATGCTCAAAGAGACAGTAGAAGAAGAAACGGAAAGAGGAGAAGAGAAGAAAAACAGAAAAGAAGATGGATGAAAGGAGACTATAAAGAGGAAGAAGAGAGAGGGGAAAAAGAAAGAAGAAAACTGTACTAGAAAACATTGTATATACAGGAAGAAATAGAATGATATCCATTAAAAAAAAAGAAGAGACAAGTTAGGATAAGATTATGTATTACCGTAGAAAGTATGGTGACTGAAAGTTGACAAGTGTATGACTATAATAAATGAATGAATCTTTGAAATAAAAATAAAAAAATAAAAAAAACTCAAGAGCATTGGGAGGGAAGCTTGTATGATAATCTCCTGACCTAAAAGATCTGACAAGTATCTATTGAACCAACAGCAGCAAAAACACCCACTCAGTCACTGTGGAAGGGTTCACCACCTATGTATACTGGCATACAAATTCCCTTCTGCAACTTCAACAGTTCTAGTAATTGAAAATTGGATTTGTTCAGCAGCTAACAATTCATTCCAACTTTCCACAAAAAGTAAGTTCTTTTGCAACATTCACCTTATCCAGAACCATCTGGAACGGTGCTCTCTGTCCAAAGGTCATTCATTTTTGCAGTTAGAACCTTTGCTTTCATGCTAGCCTGGATTCATTATTTACTTTTCAACTACTGGGATCACCTACACAGAGTCACAACAGTTGCAAGCAACAGTACAGTAAAATGCCAGCAACTTGACCCAGAACCGATGTGTCTTTTTGGGGTCTTAAAAGTCTGCTGAGAATAACTGCACAACCCAAAGAAATGTAGTATTTCTATCTGCCTAAAGGAGCTAAAAACATGGGGGGGGAGGAAAGAGAGAGAATGAAAATTCTTTCCAAGTTGTAATCTGAAGAGAAGTGGGCGGGGGGAGATACCTAAAATAGTAATACAGTGGTCCCCCGGGATACGAATCCCTCGGGATCCGAAATCCCCGGGACCCGAAACCGCCGGGGCCGGAAAAACGGCCCCGGCCAATGAAAAAAAACCCAGGTTGCGAAAAAAAATTCGCAACCCGGACGCTTTAAAACAGCGCACTTCCGGCGCGCTGTGCATTGGTTAAAGCGGTCCCCCGGGTAACGAATGACTTCCGGGTTACGAAGGTAATCCCAGAACGGATTACCTTCGTAACCCGGGGGACCACTGTAATAATAATAATAATAATAATAATAATAGTAAATTTTATTTCTAGTCCGCCCCTCTGAACAAAGCAATCAGGGCGGATTACAGCAATAGTTAAAACATTAAAATATCAATCCATCCCCACCTCTCCCCTTAAAAAAGAATTAAATCAGCTATAGATTAAAAACATATACAATAAAAACATATACAATGAATCAGGACAAAGGGTGCCTGAACAAAAATTCCTAACTCTAGGCAAGAAGGAGCGTGAGGGAGAAGGCTAGGGAAAAGCCATCAATGGAAGTTATAAGACGCATCTCATCTGGCAGGTCATTCCACAACTTGGGGGCGACAGCTGAAAAGGCCCTCTGGGAGGTCTGCACCAGCCTGGTCTTCTTGGGTTGTAGTAGATTCCTCCCAGAGGACCGAAGTGTGCGGGCGGGTTCATATGGGAAGAGGCGGTCCCTAAGGTAGGATGGACCTAAGCCATGTAGGGCTTTAAAGGTTAAAACCAATACCTTGTACTGTGCCCGGAAACTGATTGGCAGCCAGTAGAGAGCCTTAAGCACCGGTGTTATATGCTCTCTCCTGGATGTTCCTATAATGAGCCTGGCTACCATGTTCTGAACCAATTGTACTTTCTGGGTTAAGCACAGGGGTAGCCCCATGTAGAGTGTGTTACAGTAGTCCAAACGTGTGGTTACCAGCACGTGCACTACAGTTCCCAGGTCCCTCATCTCCAGGAAAGGGCGCAGCTGGCATATCAGCCGAAGCTGGTAACAGGCACTCCTGACTGTCGCATTCACCTGACTAGTCATGTGAAGCGACGAGTCAAGGAATACCCCCAGACTGCGAACAGGGTCCTTCGAGGAGAGTGTGACTCCATCTAGGACTGGGAGTTGTATTCCCAAGCCTGGTTTCAGGCCTGCGACTGTAAGTACTTCCGTTTTAATTTCAATCTGTTTTCCCTCATCCAGTCCATTACTGCTGCAAGACAGTCATTGAGAGGAGAGACACCATCTGAGGTCTGAGCTGACGATCAGGTCATGGAGAGGTATATCTGAGTGATCTCCATGCCTCCGAATGACCTCACCCAGCTGCTTCATGTAAATATTAAATAGCATCGGGGACAGGATGGTGCCCTGAGGGACGCCACAATTAAGCTCAGCTTTGGAAGAGCAACTATCCCCGAGCCTCACCCTTTGAGATCTGCTGGAGAGAAAGGACCGGAACCACCGGAGCACAGTGCCACTGATCCCCAACTCTCTCAACCAATCCAAAAGGATGGCATGATCAATTGTGTCAAAGGCCGCTGAGAGCTCCAAGAGCACTAGCAGGGTCACACTACCCCTGTCAATGCTGAGGCGGAGGTCGTCAGTCAGAGCAACCATGGCAGTCTCCACTCCAAATCCTGCCCTGAAGCCGGTTTGAAATAGATCTAGATAATCGGCTTCATCCAAGACAGCTTGGAGTTGGGAGGCGACCACTCTCTCGATCACCTTGCTGAGAAAGGGCAGCAAGGACACTGGTCTGTAGTTGTTCCTGTCCAGGGGATCAAGGGAAGGTTTCTTCAGGAGGGGCTTGACAGCCGCCTCCTTCAGACAAGATGGAACAGTGCCTTCCCTGAGGGACACATTGACCACATCCCGAAGGAATGTCCTGAATGTGTCCCCTCCCTGGACGACCAGCCAAAATGGTCCCGGATCGAGAGGGCAAGTTGTCTTCCTCACACATCCAAGAAGCTTGTCCACATCATCGGTACTCACTGATTGAAATTCATCCAGTAAACTGACTACAACGGAGTTACTGGACACCTCACCTATGGACACTGGACAAATATTGGCGTCCAAGTCAGCTCTAATCCAAGAGATTTTGCCTGCAAAGTAGGTGTTAAACGCCTCACAGCAGGCTGTCGTAGGTTCTAGTAAGGGATTTGGCGCAGGGGGCACCTGCGTCAGCTCCCCCATTACCCTGAACAGCTCTGCTGGGCAGGACTCTGCAGACACAATACGTGCAGAGCAGAGAGATCTCTGTGCTGCACGTAAAGCCTCTCCATAAATGCGAACACGCAGTCTATAGCAAGTTCTGTCAGATGGGAGGCAAGTCTTTTGCCATTCATACTCCAGTCGTTGTCCAGCCCGCTTCATCTCCCTGAGGTCTTCCGTGTACCAGGGTTTCCGGTTCGAAGTGGGCTGGAAAGGACGCTCAGGAGCGATTGTGTTGATAGCCCTGGAGACGTCGGAATTCCATGTGTCAACCAAGCTTTCAACAGACTCACCGGCGTTCCCAACCAGCAAACCCTCTAGAGCCTTCTGGAAACCAATTGGTTCCATAAGCCTTTGAGGGCAGACCATTCTAATAGGTCCGCCACCCCCAGGGGGACAGACAGTCGCCTTTAGTTCCATTTTGATCAGGTAATGATCCATCTATGACAGTGCAGAGGTCTTGGTTACCTCCGCCCACAGATATTCCTGTTCCGTACTAAAAACCCCATCGAGTGTATGACCTGCACAACAGGTAGGCCCGTTGACCAATTGGGAAAGGTTCATGGCCTTGAATCTTTGTCTTGGGGATATGTATAGAGGGCTTTTCAGCAAATAATGTTGTAAGTCCTCCACTTCCTCAGACTCACAAATACAAATCCTTTGGGCCACAGGAATGTTGTTATATCTTCCTTGCAGATAAGTAGTCGGCATACGCTGAAATCATACAGCGGTATATGCAGTTCTTAAAGGGGTCTTATCCTCTTATCCAAAGGATGTTTTGAATATTGGGTACCATGGGGAAGACGCTGTATGGGATAGCATGAATGGATCCCTCCACTTGGAGGCAAGATAATTGTTTTCCTTAACTCGTTGCTTAATTCTGCTTGAAGAAGAAATTTATAAAGCTTCTGCATTAATCCCATAAGAAAAAAGTATCGAACTTACTGATTTTGCCCAGGAGCATTCAGCTGGATACTATAGTTGCTCTAGAAAACATTTTTTTTTTGGGGGGGGGGGGAGACGAGAATCACTCATTCTAAATATTTTCATTCAGTATAGGGCTAAAGTCACATGAACACCAGTTTGCAGAGAAACTAGCTCTGTTTCAGCTCTTAAAAGTGTGCACATATGCTTTTTGGTACAGCCAGCAGGAATTTCAAAGAAGTATTGTGTATAGATTCTTGGGAAAAGGCACTGTTATGACCCCTTGTCTCTGCACTATATAACAATTGTGGGACAATTTTCTTCTTGAATACCTCTACAGAGGGAACAACCAAGTTTCCCCCCACATATCTATGAAACCTCAAAAGGGAACTGATGGCATAGGAAGATTTCAGTTTAACTGAATGAAAATGTGTGTGCCAAGTTAAATTTGATTTTAAAGCCTACACCCAAATATTTAAAGTAAGATTCTTGTTCTATACGTTTTGTATTCAGTCTCCAGAACAATATAGGCCCTGCATTGGTTCATGTAGTTAGTTAACTCCCAATAATGGAAAATTTCCATGGACAGAGGTAGCTCACATCACCAGATAGTACTGTAGTAATAAAGGGAGCAGGTCTAGTATGCTGCCCCTCCTTGGATGTTGATTATTCACACAGTCTAAAGCCCCAGAATAAAGCTTATGGTCAAACATTTCCTCTTGTCTCTTCTGCCTCTCTTCTCCCACTCTTTGTCGTTGTGTGCCTTCAAGCCATTTCCAACTTAAGGCAACCCTAAAGAGAACCCATCATGGGGTTTTCTTGACAAGTTTCTACAGAGGAGGGTTGTCATTGCCCTCCTCTAAGGGTGAGAGACAGTGATTTCCCAAGGGTCACCCAGTCAGTTTCATGGCTGAACATGGATTTGAACCATGTTCTCCAGAGTCATAGTCCAGCATTCAAACTAGTACACCACTCTTCCTACCCTATTTTCCTCCTGGAACTCAGCTGCTTCTGCTGCTCAAGAAGTTTCCTGGGAATATATTTCTTCTAAATACTGCTTCATTCCAAGTGCAGACAATTTTTGTCAGAAAAATAGAAAAAAATAATGTTTTGCACATTGACTACCTGACTGATTGCAGGAAAGAAGCACACTGCTACAGGGCAAGTAACTTTCATGCATAGATTAGGATCATGTTCCCTCTTATCTTCTTAGGCTCATTCTATGCATTTGGCAATATTTTGAAAAGAGAGAGACTTTTCCTCTAGTTGTTGAAAGAATGAATTTTTCTATCCTGATATCTCATTTGGTGCTCAGACATATGTGAGGTCTACTTTACATTTTGCTCCAATGTAAATTTACAGTGCAAAACATGCATTTGATTTTCAAACAGGAATGGCTTTTTGGTTTGCAGAGAAATATCCCCACACAACACAGACTATATAAGGGAAGCTTTCTCTTCAGGGTATGGAAAATACTCTTAGCTAGTGCATGGCATAAGGGAATTTGTTTTGAAAGCAAGGAACATTAAAGCAGGTTTTATATATGAAAGCAATTATCTCTTCTAGACCCTGTATCAAAGTATCAGTCATGATTCACATACAGGGTACAAGGATAAAGAAAATGTCCATTCCAAATGCTCCTTATTTTCCAAGGGAGCTGTATGGAGGACATAGTTTTCAGACCTAACCAGCAACAGTTCTGCTAAACCCGCCTACCTCCACAAGAAATACATTTTCTGTGAAATTACCCTCCATCTGCCCTGATATGACAAGGACAGTACTGATTAATGCTCTGTCTTCCCACTTTTTCAGCTGTGTTTAAAATGTCCCATTTTCTCTCTCCTCCTGCCACTTTACCCCTTGGGTCTCAATTTATTTCAATTGCTGCAAGCTGAATTCAAAGCAGAAAAGTAGTTTGTGTTCAATTAACCAAGCAGTAGAAAGAGAAAATTCTTGCCCTTTCCAGGAGACTCAAGCAAAAGTAAAGTGTTGCAGCCTCTCCTTACTTAGTATGTTCTTCCTGTCTGGATCCTTGGCAGATCCTGCCTTTTTTTTTCTGTTACGCTTCTGGTTTTGTAATTAAGCCATTGATATTCATTATAGTACCATATATACTCATCTATAAGTCTAAACATTTATGCCCATAAATTGACCTCAAAATCCCAGATCAACTTATTTACGAGTCAGTATGGTAATGTGACAGCAGCATTTTCAGATTTCTCCAGGTGGTCGGGAGAGTAGCTTTTTCTCTTGATCCAAGCAGAAAGAGTCCTGGGTAATGGATTGCTGTTAAACAAACAAACAGAGTCCCATTTCCATCCGTCCTGGCTGCTGCTGTCTGGGGAGTCAAGGATGAACTAAAGTTGAAACGCTGAAGCAAAACACATCAATTAGAGTCCCTCTTGCTGTGTGCACAGATACACACACTGAAGGAGACTCCAATTTTTCCCCTCAACTTATCCACGGGTCATGGCAAATCCATAATTTTGGCCCCAAAACCTGCCATCGACTTATACATGCAGTCGACCCATAGTCAAATTTATACAGTATGTTTAAGTGGTAGTACAATAGTATGTTTACGCATTAGTATAATGTGTGTGTGTTGTGTGCTTTCATGTCATTTCCAATTTATGGCAGCCCTAAGGGGAGCCTATAATGGGGTTTTCTTTGCAAGATTGGTACAGAGGAGGTTTGCCATTGCCTTCCCCTGAGGCTGAGGCATGTGACTTGCCTGAGATCACCCAGTGGGTTTCATGACCAAGCTGGGAATCAAACCCTGGTCTGCAGAGTCATCATCCAACACTATGTGCACACAAAATTTGGCTGTTATCCTACAGAAGACCAGTTTACTGAATCAAATGGAGCAGGCAGATCCTGACACTTCTTTTAGCTTCTTGATCACACTTTTATGTTTTTCTGCCACATGTGTCATGATTTTCATCTATGAAATCTTGGAGAATATGTGTGAAATATATTCTGTTCTTCTCTCCCATTCCTGTTTGGAGTGATATATGGATTGGCTTTGAATTGAATTTCCCATGATTTATTCTTTTGCTGCCCAATCCCTCCCCCCAAAAAGTGGGAAACAATGGCTAGAAAATTGTATGACAAATGGAGAAGTAGCGGAATGTTCAGAATTATGGAAATGAATGGATAATTT
This sequence comes from Urosaurus nigricauda, assembly GCA_034509955.1. Taxonomy (NCBI): domain Eukaryota; kingdom Metazoa; phylum Chordata; class Lepidosauria; order Squamata; family Phrynosomatidae; genus Urosaurus; species Urosaurus nigricauda. The sequence continues at coordinate 165,225,599 of JAOEGL010000002.1, forward strand.
AGGGTTGTTCAATACCCCTGAATGAATCCTGGACCTTCAGCATTGAAAAGCAGATAGAACTGCACCTGACAAGTATCTGCGTACCAGAAAAGCTAGTAAAGAAATGCTGCAAATGTTGAGCTTCTGATTGACCCACGCTGCTATAAAAAGGCTCAAGACTTGGGGGGGTGGGCTACTTCCAGACAGCAGTCTTCTAGTGATAACTGGTTTTTGCCTGTCTGCTTTTTATTGCAACACAGAAGGCACTGTGGACATTTTACTTCCACCCCACTTCTGATCTCCTGCCATACCCTGTCCATGCCAATAGTCCAAAAGTGCAGGATGTAGACAGGTGTCACCTTGATTGTCTCTTGCTTTTACCTACTTCCTCTAAAGTTTTTCTCTTTTTGAACGTTCAGACTTGTGGATACTGGATGCTTACCAGCCAAAGTAGGGCTCCATTGCCACAAATTGTGTGCTAATGCAGGGGAAATCAAAGCAAAATGTTTGACAATGAAAGTGCCAGAGAACAAGCATGACAGCAGCATTTCCACACATCAAAGGTCATCCTCTGGAGAGCTGTGAGATCCTTTGTTCACTGGATATGCCAAGGCCAGAGGAAACGGGGTTTTCATTAAAGTATTTTTTAAAATGTAGGCTCGTGGCAGAAGAAGTAGTACGTTTTATAAAAATTAAGCTGGGAGTAATAATAATTTTGTAAAAAAAAAATCTTTGGTGTTTCAGTTACTGACATTTCATCATCATTTGCTCTTTGTAATTGCTAACACTGGAGGAAATGGGACTTCCATTTAGTAAGAAAGCTGAGTTTTTGGCAGGAACAATTATACAATAGTGGCTGGAATGAACTGAGACTAGCAGCCTGGGCTGTCATGTTTTCCTGATTTTTCCCTTTCATTTGATACCAACTGTTTCATAGAAACAGCTTCCTCCTCCATATCATGTTTTTGAGGAGTTTATTTATCTTACTCTTGAGCTATGACTCCACTTACCTGGTTAATAATTTGCCCTAGAGATCATTACTTTTAGGGTATTGGGTTTGAACCTGCCCACCTAGACAGCCAGTCTGAGGCTGCAAGTAGATTATTGCAGGTATATACAAATGTATGTACAAATCTGCATGATCTGAGCATGAAAGCACATACTTTTTAGATACCAAACCAGATCTTGGGATATTTTGGATTCACAGCATCCATGCTTCCAAGACCAAGGTGCCAAGACTCTTTGATAAGCAATGGTGAGGACTCTGTTGTCTGCCATGGTCACCACCCACCACCAAAGTCTTCTTCTGAGTTTACTGTATATTCTCAGCTATAAGTCGACCTCATATACGAGGGGGTATCGTAAAGTTTTAATTATCACCTTTAAAAAAATGACAGAAAATTTGTTTTGATTTGTAGTTGTTAAGTTCTCTCTATGTAGTCACCATCCAGATTTACACATTTTCCCCAGCGTTTCTTGACCCTCCAAATAAAATTATTGTAGAAATCTGGAGATTTCATCTGACAAGGATTTTACACTTTACACTTTTGTGACTGACAGAGCCAGTCACAAAAATAAAGGACGTAATGAGCTGATTTTCTCAGCAACGTGCACTTAGGGACCAATGATGACACTGACAAAATTTTATCAACATGCCATAATAACTTCCAGGTGATAATAACTTCCAGGTGATAATAACTTCCAGGTGATAATTATTACCAATCTGCAGACATCTACAATATCAGGGATTCGGAGGGTGTGGATACACTGGGAAAAATGTATAACTCTAGATAGTGACTACATAGAGATAAGTTAACAACTACAGATCAAAACAACCTCCTGTAAATTTTTTAAAAAGGGGATCATTAAAACTTTTCGATACCCCCTCATATAAATTGAGGACAGATTATGGGGCCAGAATTAGGGAATTTGTCATGACCTATCAAAAAGTTGAGGGTGGCTTCTACAGACCACCCACCTTCCACTCCACCTCCCTACCACTTCCACCTCCATTCTTCTTGCTGGGGTGTGACTGCTGGGCCTGCAGAGAGCTATGACTTGGTTTGCACTCGTACCGTCTGAGGATGCCTTGCAAGTTCCGGACCTGGAGAGGGTGCTTGGGAACCAGGCAAGGACAGCCCGGGAGATCTTGGCCTCTTCACTGCCAGGGACTCTTTCTTTCCTTCCTTCCTTCCTTCTTTCTTTCTTTATTTATTTTTTAAAGAAAAAAAATAAACCCAGGCAAGTGATGGAGGGTAGGGATCCTTCCCCCCATGCCATCCACTGCTGCTGCCCTCCTTGCCCACCCTTAGCCAGGAGGACCCCGCCAGCACCTGGTTACTCCTGGTGATCCTCCTTGCCTCCACTCCACCAGGGAAGGAGGCCTTGCTCCAGTGACTGCGGCACCATCTTCTTCCTTGGCAGCCCTCCCCACCAGCTCAGTCAATGGGAGACCCCTAGCTGCTCTTCCCTCCGGACCTCCTCTACCCTGCCACCCAACTCCTCCCTGCCAGCTGGCTCCACTCCAAGGCAGGAGTCACAAGGTGGGCCTGAGGGAAGCTGCTCCATCAGGGGGTCCCTAGAGGGACGTAGTGGGACCATCCATCTTACACAGGTGTCCTGCTTGGCGGCCCTCAGTGGGGACAGAACAAAGTAGGACGACCCTCGCAGAGGACACCCAGAAGCCCCCCACCAGCATACTTGTTCTCTGGAGGTTGTCCTCTGGGTCCTCTGGAGCTGTTTTGTCCCATCCCCTGGAAATCCCAAAAAGCCACTGCTGCCATTTTTTAAGCTGCATTACTGTATTAACTCATGTATAAGTTGACCTCGTTTTGGGGGGGTCTGTTTTTAGCATAATTTTTTTCAATTTATAGAGAGTATATAGGGTAGCTGAAATCCTCAAAATAAGGGAATGGGGTGGGCACTTTTCCTAGCAACAATGTGTTGTTGTCAGCTGTCGCTATTGTAATGCAAAGTACTTTAGAGTGGGTGGGTCCTGAATAGGCAATGGAAGCTTGTTGGCTTTACAACCCATACAACCATGCCTTTCCCTAAATCTCCGTACATCATCTACATACACTATTTTGGTGTTAAATTAAAAGGCTATTTTCAAATTGTTTTTAAAAAGAGAGAAAACATTAGCCACATTTACACACATGAACATATCCCCAACTGCTCCCATTTAGCAGGAACAGTCTAATTAATCCTCCGTCTCCCACTTTTTCATCTGGTTTTAAAATGTCCCAGTTTCTCTCTTCTCTCACCTTCTCTCTTTGTCCTCAGCTTACTGGCACAAAGTGAGTTCAACATAAAAAAAGTAATTTTTACTAAATAATTCAACAGAAAGAAGAAAGGAATGAGAGAAGGAACTTGCTACAGCTTGTACTAGCATATCTGTTCTTCCTCATTGATAACTTTTGCCACCTTGACCACTCTGTCATGTTGTTTGGCCACATGTGTCCCAGTTTTCATCTCAGAAATGTTGGAGGATATGAAAGGAATGGATGGATTCAGCATGGTGTAGTGGTCTGAGTGTTGGACTAAGGCTCTAAGAGACCAGGGTTCAAATCCGTGCTTGGTAACAGAAATCCATTGGGTGACCTTGGGTAAATAACACTCTCTCAGCTCCAGAGGAAGGCAATGGCGAACCCCTCTGAACAAATCCTGGCTTAGGGGCACCAGAAGTTAGAAATGACTTGAAGGCACACAACAACAACAATAAATGAATGTTGTATCATATACATACCTTAGTGGAAAGCTTTTTTTAATCAGTTACATGCAGAAATAGAGGGAATGGGATTCCAGTGGTGATAGCTGTAGGTCTGTGATTGTGTCTAAGAAGATGGAGGGGTTCTGATATTCACAGTCCAAAAATTTGTTTTTCTTTTCTTAGCACTCATCTGTAAATGGGGTACTTTGCATAACTTTAATGTCAACCCTACCAACAATATGAACGAACTGTGGGTTCAATTCAGTTGGTGCTAAGAACAAATTGCTGGGCTCAGCTTGTATTTCGGGAGACCCAGTTCTTAAACGATCAGTGCAAGTTTGTTGTATCTGGCTATGGTTCAACAATATTCAGGCTCTGATTAAAATAACAACAAAGAAAATCCAACAGTGAAGTTAGCTGCTTGAGTATCTACATACTTCAAGATACATTTTTTTTTGTGTCCAGCATGAAGATCACAAACTCTAATTCTCAACCCCATCCCCCTCTACGAAATAACGACAAACTTTTCTGCTCCACCTTATACAGCTTGAGCAGGTTTTGGCCATGACCAGGTCAGGACCAAGTCTGCCAAGGCTGTGGGCAAGTAAGAGAGAGGAACAAAGAAGAACTGGGCATCTTGGCCCCCAGAATAGCGTGTACGAGGATGCCGGGACGTCAAGGCGTGTTCCATGCAATCCGTGACCAGGAAGAGGTTTGTGTTGCACCGAGTAGTAAGATTTTCTTTTAAAGACTTGTAAACTGTATGAAAGACAAGCAGACAGAGGGAGTTCAGTGAGAATAGCTGTACTCCAAAATAGGATGATATTAGAAAATAGAGTAGCCCTAGGTACACATGTTGAGTCTCCCTTAAGCAGAATTCCAAAATCAGAAATATTCCAAAAATATAGTGATGCCTTTTCTTTCTGATGGTTCAATGTACACAAACTTTGTTTCATACACAAAAGTATTGAAAATATTGTATAAAATTACCTTCAGGATATGTGTATAAGATGTTTATGAAACATAAATGAATTTTGTGTTCAGACTTGGCTCCCATCTCCAAGATAGGTCATTACAGGTATTCCAAAATAAAATTTTAAAAATCTGAAATCCAAAACACTTCTGATCCCAAGCATTTCAGATAAAGGAGACTCAACCAGTAATGACACAAGTGCATATACTGACAGTGCATTTCTCTTCTTCAGAAAGACATTCCGAAATTAGAAAATCCATCCCATTGTGAAATTACATATAAACTAAGATTTTGCCTTGTCAAAAGAGGGGAACCAGGTTGTGGCTAAGTGTTTAACTTCCAAACTGAGAGGACAATACAATTCCTGGGTAGCTAACCTCTGCCATGGTTAAAGTAGGCAGCAAAAGTGTATCTAAGTCCTACAAACTTGGCAATAGTGGAGTCAAGCAGTCTCTCTACATCTTCCTCATGCTAGGGTCACTGCCCCCTCACTGACACAGGGTATGATAGACTAGAGGCAACGACATATCGAGGCAGGGAGAGCTATATAGGGCATCTAAGAGGAGGGTTTGGATTGGAACAGTTCCTTTTTTTTTTTAACTATAGCTCTCAGAATCTCACAGTAAACATGGGTACTGGCCATGGTGGCTTGGGGGTTCTGGGAGTTATAATCCCAAAAGTAACATTTCCAATACGGATTAGAGCTTGGGAAAGTTTTTATATTACAGTTGGCCCTCCATGTCCATGGATTCCTCATCCATAGATTCAACCATCCATGGTTTTAAACATATAAATTTCAAAAAGCAAACCTTGATTTCACCATTTTGTATAAGGGTCATCAATTTACTCTGGAGTTGTATTTAATGGGACTTGAGTATCGACAGACTATAATATCAATGGGGGATCCCACAACCATTTGATGTCCATGGAGGGTCCTGCAACCAAACCCTAATCCTAGTGGATACCAAGGGCCTATTGTTTAACTCAGAATCCTTTAGCCAACACAGGGGATTCTGGGAGTTATAGTCCAAAAATTGAATTTTTTCAAGCTCTGATCCATCATGCATTTTGGAATAGACTTTGTAATAACCCACAAGGGAGGTTATCACATGGGAGGAATTTCTCTCAATTTCGAAAGAAATGAAAGAGGGGCCATTTCGGAATTGAGTGAATTCAATAGTTCAGCAAATTTACGTGATTGCATATTGATGCTGCAACGCATTCAGAACTGCCCGAAATTGCCTCCCAGTGCCTGAAATTGCGTGTGATAGTGTCTCATGCAAGAATGTGAAACCCCACAATTGCATTCGGAAGGACTTCCCATTGCCCAAAAATGCACATGATCAGCTTTCACGCAATTACGTGAAACCCCATGTGATTGCGTTCGAATTGCCATTGGATTATACTTCCAATTCCCATCATGTGATAAACTCAAGGTTTATTATCCCAGTAACCCTTGTGGTCCCCCAGGATTCTGGGACTTGTAGTCCAAGCTCTATAAACATTCCATCTTTCAAATTGGTGGTGAGGCCCCACTAGCTGTGGCATCTACCTAAGCCAGGTAGAATGCAGAATCTTTATACTCATGGTAAGCAAATCTTTCCGCACTACCACCACCACCACCATAAACAAACAAGATCCTGCCCACCAACAAAGCATTCCCATTCTCCTCACACAAACCACATAAAAGACTCACTATTGTTGAAATAGGTGTGGCCGTAGCTGTCTTTGATTTCCTGTGGGGTGCTGATCCACTGATGCTCCAAGCAGTCAAGGTTGCTTTGGAAACTGGTCATGGATGTCAGGAAGTAGCCTGGCTCTATTATGGCTACTTTCACCCCAAATGGCTGCAGCTCACGCCTAGAAAGATAGACATGCATAAGAGGAAGTTGTAAGAAGTCTGCACAGTCCCTGTTGTATATGTCAGTGCTGCCCAAAGTGGTGGCCCCTGGAACTGTGCTAGTCTGTGAGCCATTGGCTGCCAATCTATGGAAAGTTTCCGGGAAATGATTAATAATAATAATAATAATAATAATAATAATAATACATTTTATTTCTTTCCCACCTCTCCTCAAGGCTTGAAGTGGGGTGCAGCAGGTTAAAATACAAAACACAACTAAAAACACATAAACCCACAGTTAAAATACAGCACTATAAAATCATTAAAATGCACCCATAAGAGTTCATATACAAATTTTAAAAATCATTATTTAAAATTGACTTGATAAAACTGCCAGAAGAGATATGTATTTAATGCTGTCTTAAAAGCAATCAGCATTTTCAGCTAGTTGTAGCCAATGGGCATAGATATGGTACCAGTCCCTGGCATAGTAAAAAAATATGGGCTATGCCAATGGGATATCCCCACTATTCAGCATAATACTCACCCCACTGTAAATATTCTCAACCACTAAAAGATTTTCTTTTTTTTTAAATCCTTCAGTGCAGGGAGCAGTACCCTACTTTGTTGGAGTTGTTGGTTTCTGAAGGTTTTATGCAAAAAGAAAAGATGGTTTTGCATCAAATCTGTGTGACACGCAAAATAAATGTTTTCTGTGCTAAATCAATAGGATGTGAAGAAATCAATACTTTTTGCACAAACAGTTTTTCCCCAAAAGTCCAGAACAGTGAAAAATAACATAACAAAAACTGCCTATAAAACTTTGAAATGTGTTGTACTCATATGACTTTCATTCTTAGCTGTTTTTCAAGAAAATTAAATTGGCTGTTTTTCAGTATATCTGGTATGCCAATCTATTTTTATTTAGCAACAGAGAATAGTGCAATAGCAATGTCTTAGGGGGAAACCATCTTTAATTTGATTATTCATGAGCATTATTGATGGCTACTTTATGTTCTCAGAGTCATTCAAATGCATCATGGCGTTAGATGCCCAAACACTGGCATTATGATGGCTGATTGCTGAATTGGGGCACATTATTTAAAGGCTGGATGGTCATCTGTCAGGAGTGCTTTGATTGTGTATTTTTGCACAGCAAATGGGGTTAGACTGGATGACCCTGATGGTCTCTTCCAACTCTATGGTTTTTTGATTCAATGATTCTATTATTCTCTCCTTGTCAATCCAGAAATATTGCCCAGGCAACTTACAAAAAATATACTTACATTGGGGCTGTTTCTAACCCATTTGATAAATACTTGAAACTACTTCTCTCCCCACCCCCGCCACCTGATCCCTTGTAGAGGGCTTTTGAAATTAGGTTGTGGAGCAAAGCAGGCATCACTTCAATCCAAACATAGAGGGGCTTTTTAGATTGGCAGGAAAGTGTGACATGAAGTTGCACTTTCCTTAATGCTTAGCTGCTAGACTGCAAGCTCCAGGTGTGCACTTAAAAGGTACAGGGCAGCTAGACTGAGGGGTTTGGGAACGACTTATCTGAAGTCTTTTCTGTGGCTCAGCAGCTACATGGGAAGCTGTCAGAACGCTACAAACACAGGCGGAGCAGCTACATGGGCAGCAATGAACGCGGCTTTTAGCCGCGGTGAACCTTTAAAAAATTTTTCCCTTGCCGGCTGCGAACTGCGCAATTCCTCAATGCCCTGCAGGTGTAAAAGCTGGGGTTTATCCGCGAAGTTTTTTAAAGCTCCCAAACCCTAGCTCCACTGCTAATCCGAACCCTAGACATGCACAGTAGGGACTCTGGGATGCCGTTACTGTTATTCTACTGTGGATAACATGTCAATTCATTCACAAAATAAAGGGGTTCATTCATGATGCACCAGTGCAACGGCACAGTTTAAAAAGGCAGAGGAGCCGCAATGATAATTTGACGGATCCTCATAAGTATACATTTGTGCTGCGTAACTGCGCAGGTTTGCGTAACTGCGCAAACGCAGTTACACCATACAGTCAAATTATCATTGCGTTTCCTCCGCCTTTTTAAACTTTTTCATGGCACACTTTCCCTTTTTCTCATCTAAAGGCTGGGCTTTCATGCAGCCTTCAACACACCTCTTTTTGCCAATCTAAAATGGGCCAGAGGTGTCTTAATAAAACCACACCACTTAGCATAAAATTAATTACTGTTTTCTACATCAATTTTACAAAGAACCAAGAAAAGAATGGTCCACATGCTTTAATAAAAACCAGTTATCCAAATTCCAAATTATCATAATCTCTTCTTCTTGATATCTCTTAATCTGGACAGCAGAGACATTTGGAGACCTCTTAGCATAAAAATGAGCAAATGTGGCCTGCCCACCAGATGTTGTTGGACTGCACCCATAGTCCCTCAACATTGGTTGTGGTGGCTAGTGCTGATGGGAGCTTTCATTAATCAAACATCAGGGGAGCTGACATCATGGTTTAGTGAGTCTGATATTGGAAGTGGTTCAAGATTACCTGAGGGAGTCGGAAAAAGCCTCCACCCCATACTTAGAGGGACAGTAGCCTCCTCCATAGAAAGACAGTCGACCCAGGATGCTGGCTACGTTGACAATCCTTCCCCTGGCCTTCCTCACAAGGGGCAACATGTGCAGCGTCACATCAATCAGTCCAAGGAGGTTGACATTCAGCACTTTCTCAAAGTCCTCTTTGGTCATCCATTCATTGGGGCCAACAGGTTGGAGAAGGCCTGCATTGTTTACCAAACCCCAGAGCCCTGTAGGAGAAGAGGGTGCCATGTAAGCATAGAAGGAAGTGCATACAACAGAACAGCCCCAAACAATTAAAAACCTTGCTGGGGTGGGAGTTCTGACATAGTTCCAAAAGCAAGACTTTGTAAACCAAGGATTAAAAATTATGTGGACAAAAGCCAAACTAAAGACCAGATATCCATGACAGGACAAGCAAGTCGTAGCTCCCACTCCTGTTTTCTTTTGTGATAATATTTGGATTCCCAGTGAGGGTCATGAACTCTCCACTAGAGATTAATGCTTTCATGCATTACTGAATTTGCCAGTAAAATCTATAGCAAAGGTAGACAAAGAACAACCCTCCAGGTATTGTTAGACTGAAACTCCCAGCATAAGGCACCAGTGCCTATGCTAGTGTCCAACAATGTCTGAGAGACTACAGTGTGTCCACTCAAGCAAGCAGTAAAGTCCTGTTCAAGTTTACCTAAAAGGACCCCTAGCAAGGGAGTAAAGCACAGTACTCCCTACCAAGGGTATTTAGATTTGCAGCATAATCTGTCTATCACTGTATATATCGGCCACATTCACATATAAGTGTTGGTGGGTTGTTGTTTTTATATTTAGCCCCCCTTGAATGACCTACATTGCTTGAAGTATATGCTTCAACTGTCCTGATTTAGCATAATTAGCAGGGACAGTCCTAATTAATCTTCTGTCATCCCACTTTTTCTGCAGCTTTCAAAATGTCCCAATTTCTCTCTCCTCCTTCCACTTTTTCCCTTTGTCCTTGGTTTATTTCAGTTCCTGAAAACTGAGTTCAAAAAGCAAAAGTCGTTTGCAGAAAGTTTAGTGGGGGCAGAGAAGAGGAGGGTGCATAATCTTTTCCTTCCCACTTGGCTCAGGCAAAAGCAAACCACAGCCTCTCCTAGCCTATGTGTTCCTCCTCATTAACAACTTTGCTATCTTGACCACACTCTCCTTTGCTTTGGTCATATGTGTCCTGGTTTTCATCTGTGAAATGTCAGAGCATAAAGTGAAGTACATTTGTCTAAGCCCTGTTCTAGTACTTATGCTAGAGTGAAGCAACAGAGAAGTCTTTGCTTGTTTCATGGGACTCTTTCAGATGTGGGAAATTGGAAGTATAATCCAATGGCAATCTGAATGCAATCATGGGGTTTCACGTTATTGCGAATTAAATCTTCTCACGCAATTTCGGGCAAAAGAGAAGTCATTCCAAACACAATCATGGGTTTCACGTTATTGCGAATTAAAGCTTCTCACGCAATTTCAGGCAAGGGGGGGTCATTTTCGGGTAATGGGAAGTCAATCCGAATGCAATGGGAATTCACATGAATTCGAATTGGCTCTATTCTCAATTAAAGAGAAATTCCTCCCATGTGAAAGAGCCCATGGTCTGTTTATCTTTGTATAGGAAAGACATCTCCTTCCTGCCGCCTTATGTTTAGACAAACAGGGCAAACTGATGCCTGAATATAAATGTGGCTGTCATGATTTGCTCTATTTAGAGCTGGATGGGTGACTGAGATAATGGGATCTTCTCAGCAGGGCCACAAAGCAAGGCCAACTCCAGATATTTTGCTGCCTGAGAGGAAGCAGTATACAGTATTTCTTTATTGATTATTAAAACACTTCTATGCTATCATTGAATCTCAAGGTTGTGTAGAAAATCAACAATATATAAAAAATCCAGAAAGATCCTGAAAAATGCCCAGATGTGCGAGAAAAGTAACAGGATTACTATAGGTCAAAGGAAGCCATGATGACTAGGCATTTAGACCCAGATGACGCAATGGGGTATGATGCAATAAAATCAGCAAGTGGCAGTCATGCCATGGGGGGACTATGAGAGAGTGTGACTTGCCCAAGGTAACCCAGTGGGCTTCCATAGCCAAGTGGAGATTTGAATTCTGTTCCCCAGAGTGGTAGTCCAACACTAAAACCACTATACCATGATGGCACTCATGTTAAATAAAGCAACAGTTAAAACCACTTTAAAAATTAGAACAATTTAAAACCATGCATGGGTCACAGAAGGCTTTAATAAAAAGCCACATTATGATGTGGCACTGGAAAGAAACTAACATTGGCACCAGTCAGCCTTCCAAGAGGAGGGCACTCTCAGGTGAAGATGGTCATCTCCCATGACCTCCCACAGAGTAGTCCAATTACAATATTTCGGTCCCTGACACAAGATGATCCGAAGCATATGTATTTATTTCCCCCTCTGATAATATAATACCACAATAAATTAGCCTGGTAACCCATTTGCAGCTGTTTTGTGATACATAAAGCCAGCTCCTAGGCCCGTGGTTCTGAACCAAGTGCACTGGGAGCCTCCAAACTTTGGTCCAAAACACACTGCAGAAATAATCCAGTTTGAGACCACTTTAACTGCCCTGGCTCAATGCTAGGAAATTCTGTGCACTGTAGTATTGCAGCACGTGGCATCACGCCAGCATGGGGGAGGACGCCATGACCTCACTCCACCCCCATGCCAGCCAAAGATGCCGGTCTGTATACCCTCTAAATGAAAGAAAGAAGTTGGCAACATGAGTTTTCGTAGACTTCATTCTACTTCCTCAGATACAAAACTATAGCTGTTTTTGAGGTACCAGTCTAAAAAGATAACACCTTCCACAAAATGCTTCATCCTCAAGCCCAGATCCTAAAAAACCTGAAAGAACAGAAAGGAGTCACGTACTGTACCTTTGTTTCCAACATGTTCTTTCACCCACTCAGTTGCTGCTGCCACACTCTCTGTGCTGGTGACGTCCAAAATGGTGGTTTTCAGCCGATCGGATGTGAGCCTCTCCAACTCTTCTGCCCCTTTCTGAGTGAAACAGGCCGCCAACACATGCAAACCCTGAATATCCAGCTGTTTAGCCAGCTTGTTCCCAAAACCAGAGTCACAGCCGGTGATGAAGACATATTTCTCTGTGATGTTTTCCACAATCTGTGTCTCCCGATACAACCGTATTAAAAAGTACAGCAAGACTGCCAGTGCCAGATAGAACCACATGCTTGCTGTGAATTAAAACAAGATAAAGCAAAATGCAGGGTGTTGGTATTTCCGCACACACATGGCCCACGTTTAATTTCCTCCGTGTATTATTTTAACATTGTCAAGCAGCTCAGATAACAGTTGGCTCTTTCCAAAGCATTAAGGAGCAAAGGAAGGTAATGATTAAATAAACCATACTTACCATCCCACCCTGCAGTTCACTGCCCCTTTTCCTGAATAAATGACATTCCCTACAAAAGGTTCAATGCCTGCGTTTGTCCTATTAGCTAAAATTAAATCTGCTGAAAAATTAACAGAGGGTAATGCTAAAGGTAGTATTGTGATACATTGAAGGTAAAGATCTATAAATTTTATCAGTGAAATGGAAATCATAAGGAAAGTGGAAGCTGGTGAAAGAAAAAAAAATAACCCAGGATGCATTTGGAAGAAACTTTCAAACAGTCTCTAGAAGATTCAAATAGTTTTTGTTTAATTATGCAAGGGTTACCTGGTTTCAACTCACATGTGTATCTTGTTACTTTTCGATGAAACATTTGCTCAAAACATGTTAAATTGCTGTTCCTTTTTGTGGTGTAGGAACTTATCCCTTTTCTTTCTATATTATTTCTACTTCTGATAACAAGGTTTCAGTGTTAAGAACACATCTGCTTTGTTAAGATATACCTGTATTTCATTGTTTTATCAGTGTTTTATTACAGGTTGAGTCTCCCTGATCTGGAAATCCGAAATCCAGAATAATCCAAAATTGTCCACATGAGTGGCTGAGATAGTGACACTTTTGCTATCTGATGGTTCAGCGTATACAAACTTTGCTTCCTACATAAAAATATTTAAAATATTGTGTATAAAGTTACCTTAAGTCTCTGTGTATAAAGTGTTTATAAAACGTAAATAAATTTCATATTTAGACTTTGGTCCCATCTTCAGGATATCTTTTGTATATGCAAATATTCAAAAATTCAAAAAATACAAAATACTTCTAGTGCCAAGAATTTTGGGTAAGGACTACTCAACCTGTTTTTTTTTTTTTTATCACATTTCAGAACCTTTATGCTGCAATATCCTAAACTACTCAAGAACATTTGGAAGGAAGAACTGTATAGAAAGGTATAAACAAGTAAAATATAAATAAATAAACATGTTTAAACAAAAATACAATATCAGTTCATGCATCATGACACCCACGCTGACATGGCATCAATTTCACTTACAAGTTCAAATAAAACTGTGCCCATTGCTGGGCTTAGAAACGTATAGTACAGAAAAACAATTAACTACTGCTAAGTGTCCCAGGACCAAGCATAGTTTGTCTTATATTTGCCTTACACTGATGCTCAGTTACAATTGATCGGGAAACATTACTATCTTGATTTTTTTTTCTGTGAAGGTTTTGTGCAAAGAGTAGCACTTTAGGAAGATTTTAAACAACTACCATTCCATTCTACTACACTGTACTTGTCCTCGATCACAATTTTAATTCTGGTTTCTTCCCTTGAAATAAGGGTGACAAATGTGTGGCTCTCCAGATGTTGTCAGGATGCACTTTCCATCAAGCACAGCCAGCACAGTCAGCAGTGGTTAAAAGCCTGTACTGCAGCCACTCACTCAAAACCATAAGGTGGCGAGTTCAAGACCAGCAAAGGGCTGAAGCTCGACTCAGGCTTGCATCCTTCCGAGGTCGCTAAAATGAGTACCCAGATTGTTGGGGGGCAAATAGCTTACAACTGTAAACCGCTTAGACACTCCTTAAGGGTATGAAGCGGTATATAAATGAAGCTGTTTTTTTGTTTTTGTTTTATGATGTGACTTGCAATCCAATGACATATGGTCTGGACTGAAACTCCAGTCCTTGTTTTTCACTCCTACATTAGTGCAAAAGGGACATGAAGTCCCAAAAATCAACCACTGCTGAGTGACAGCAGTTTTATGCTACCTGGGTATAAGCCTCACTGAAGTTTTTTTTCTTTTCTTTAAAGTAGAGCTTTTTAAAAAATATACATAAATAAATAAACTGGCAGAGGTATCGTAGAGCCAGTGTGAAGCATTTGTTTGAGTGTTGGACAAGGACTCTGGGAGACAAGTGTTTAAAGCCCCACTAGGCTGTGGAATGGGCAAGTTCCATTTTCTCAGAGGAAGGCAATAACAAACCTTCTCTGAACAAATTTTAAGAAGAAAGCCCTATGAGAAAGTCACCATAAGTCAGAATTGACAGTCCAACCCCCCCCCCCCCCGCCATGCAGGTAATCTCAATCAAAGCATCCCCAACAGATGGCCATCCAGCCTCTGTTTAAAGACCTCCAAGGAAGGAGACTCCATCACACTCTGAGAGAGTGTGTTCCAATGTTGAACAGCTCTTACTGTCAGGAAGTTCCTCCTAATGTTGAGGTGGAATCTCTTTTCCTACAATTTGCATCCATTGTTCCGGGTCCTGTTCTCTGGAGCAGCAGAAAACAAGCTTGCTCCCACCTCAATGTGATATTACTTCAAATATTTAAACAGGGCTATCATATCACCTCTTAACCTGGCCCCGTGACTTGAACTCAGTGACAGAGCTTGGGGACAAAGGCCAAGTTTAGCAAGGGAAGCCCACAGTCTTGTTTCAGTGCCTCCTTAAGACTTCTCAGTATGGACACTGAAGGCCCTGCTGCAGTCACCTGCAACACTTGTGGGATGTTTGACTTCTTGCCTACAGATGTGGGGAACTACACCTGCACCAAGTGCAAGTTGGTAGCCCTCTTGAAGGAGAAAGTACAGCAGCTGGAGGCCCAGGTATCTGCACTTCAGCATCTTAGGGAGCAGGAGATTCCCATGAACAGAACAAACCAGAATGTTCAACTTGTGATCTACTTGGACTCCTAGATCCCTTTCACATATGGCCTCGTTCAGCGAGGTGTCCCCCATCCTATACCTTTGCCTTTCATTTTTCTGCCCTAAATGCAGTACCTTACATTTCTCTGTGTTGAATTTCATTTTGTTAGCTTTGGCCCAGCTTTCTAGTCTATTCAGGTTGAATTTTGATCCTGTCCTCTGTGGTATTAGCCACTCCTCCTAATTTGGTGTCATCTGCCAATTTGATAACTATGCCCTCACAATTCTGTCATCCAAGTCATTAATAAAAATGTTGAATAGCACTGGGCCCAGGAAAGAACCTTGTGGCACCCCACTTGTCACTTCCCTCCAGGATGAAAAGGAACCATTGCTGAGCACCCTTTGGGTTTGGCCGGTCAACTAATTACGGAACCTTGTCAAAGGCCTTACTGAAATAAAGATATACTATATCCACAGCATTCCCTTTATCTACCAAGCTGGTAATTTTATCCAAAAAAGAGATCAGATTTATCTGGCATGACTTATTTCTCTTAAACCCTTGTTGACTTTTTGCAATTATGGCATTGCTTTCTAGATGTTCACAGACTCTCTGTTTAATGATCTGCTCTATTATTATTATTATTATTAGCCTGCCCCTCTGAACAGGCAATCGGGGCGGGGTACAACAAAGTTAAAACAACAACAGTTAAAATAAAACAATCCCATCGCAGCCTCCCACCCCTTAAAATAAAATTAAATTAGCAATGAGTTAAAACATAATACACAATAAAAAGCAATATCAAAACCTTAAAAAATTCCTAAAAATTGTTGGGCTGTATGGGTGGGCTGAAATCATGGGGGGGGGGGGGGGGAAGCTGGAAGAACTCTAAGTCTTGGATTTGGAGCCGGGAGATGTTAAACACTATCTGGGAAGGTCTGCCGGAAGAGATGCGTCTTTAAGGCTATTTTAAAGCCATTGATGGATGCAATGAGACACATCTCATCCGGCAGGTCATTCCACAGCTTGGGGCGATAGCTGAAAAGGCCCTCTGGGAGGTCTGCGTCAGCCTGGTATTCATAGGCTGTAGCAGGTTCCTCCCAGAGGACCAAAGTGTACGGGAGGTTCATACAGGAAGTGACAGTCCCTAAGATAGGATGGACCCAAGCCATGTAGGGCTTTAAAGGTTAACACCAACACATTGTACTGCGCCCGGAAACTAATTGGCAGCCTGTCATGGCCAGCCAAGAGATGGAGTCAGAGGATGAGGAGGAGAACATGGCTCCTCAGGAGCAAGAGGAGTTGGAGGCTAGAACAGGTCCCAGTTCTGCCATGCCAGACCCCAGCCCTGACATTTCAGCCCCAGGAGTGGGAGCCCAGCCAGGCTCTAGCACTGTGGAGCTCCCTTCAGAGGCTAAGCAGCTGAGTGAGGTTTCAAATGAAGAATCCAGTTTGGTGGTTCCCTCTTTTAAGGAGAGGAGGGCTGAGAGTGCTTGTGTGCGTTGGTGCCACAGGCTTGCTGAAAAGCAAGCTGGTAATAAAGCACAGATGCCAACAGGTAGGGTGTCTCCTACTTAAGCACCTGTGGGACGCCATCCCTTTGCCAGAACTTATTGTAAGTCTCTTGGTGTGACTGTGTGCTTGCTTCGTGTCTTTAGAACTCTGGTTTGCCTTGATCTTGGAACGACTTGGACTTTTGCTGCTTTCTCCTTGGCCTGACCTCGGACTGGACTGACTTCTGTGATTTCCCCTGACCTCGGCTCTGGCTTTTGGACTATTCTTGGGATCAACGTTTAGGTTTGTGGAACTGTCTTATCAGCTTTTGTTAGTGTGTGCTGGCTGCAGTCTGGGACACAGCTAGTGGAGAGACTTAAGCACAGGTGTTATGTGCTCTCTCCTAGGTGTTCCTGTGACAAGCCTGGCTGCCATGCTTTGAACCAGTTATAGTTTCCAGGTTAAGCACAAGTGTAGCCCCATGTAGAATCTTTCCTGGTATTGATGTCAGACTAACTGGACGATAATTGTTGGGATCCTCTTTTTTCCTCTTTTTGAAGATGGGGACAACATTTGCCCTCCTCCAGTCTGCTGGGACTTCTCTTGTTCTCCAGGAGTTCTCAAAGATTATTGCCAATGGTTCCGATATTACATTTGCCAGTTCTTTTAATACCCTTAGATGTCGTTCATCTGGTCCTTATCTTATTTTTCAGCAGCCTGAGAGTTTTTACTAAAGGCTGACATAGATGGATTCTTTTTAAAATAGATAAATGAATAAAATGGCAGATGTATGATTTGAACTAGCCACTTTTGACTCACATCCCACAGGCCAACCCTATAAGTGTCTATTCAGAAATAAGGTGATTATCACACGGAGGCTTACCGTGGCTAAATCATTCCCAAAGCACATGGGTGTGCTAACCAATCACGCTTGCCTCCCATGATTTAATTGTGATTGAGGTGTCCCGCTACTCTCATCATCGAAGTGTTTGCAGGGCAACCATTTCTCCAATAATAGAAGTTCCCATTGTTGAAAAATGGCTGCTCCACAAACACTTTGATGATGGGAGAGGAGCGGGACATCATGGGAGGCAAATGCAATTGGCTATCACATCTGTGCGCTTTAGAAATAATTTACCCATGTTTTAACCATGATAAGCCTCTGTGTGATAATTGCCATTGTGTCATGAGCCAGTGTGGCATAGCAGTCTGAATGTTGGACTGCAACTATGGAGACCAGGGTTTGATTCCCAGCTCAGCCATGAAACCCACTGAGTGACCATGGGCAAGTAATATGCTCTCAACTTGAAGGTAAGGCAATGGCAAATCTCCTCTGAACAAATCTTGCCAAGAAAATCCCATGATAGGTTCACCTCAGGGTAACCATAAATCAGAAACAGCTTGAAAGCATAGAACGACAAGAATTGTCACTGTATTAAGTGGGGCGTAGGAAGGCAACTCCAGCCTCTAACTCCACTGCACCACACCTACAACCTTATCTATCTGGTTCCACTAGAATTAACTTAGCAAGTGAAAAGTCAACTGTTTTATTGACTTTATTGACACAAGGACAAATCATGTTACCCTGGGGGCAAAGTAGCTTGATAATGCATAACTTATTTTTATTTTCAAAAATAGCTGGTGCAAAGGGGAGTCACATTTTGCAAAAGTGGCCCTTTTTACTAGCAGATTCTGAAAGTTTTGGTCCAGAAATTTTAACTTTTCCAAGCTTGCTGGGAGAAGGAGTTTCCTACTGGGAATAGCAGTCGCAAACAATTAAAGCCTCTTCCCCCTGCTTTCATGGATGATTTTGAAGTTTTTCAGCTACTGACTACATACTTAACAACAACACCAGCAACAAAACGGAAGCAACAGCATGCCAAACTAATGTTTAGTTTAGCCCCCAGTAAGTACAGTCACCTGTGGTTAGTAGTTGGGATGCTTCTGCACTGTAGAAATAATGCAGTTAGATACCACTTTAAGTGCTGTAGTGCCATGCTATGGAATACTGAGATTTGTTGTTTACAAAGTCTTTGGCCTTCTCTGCCAAAGTGAGCTGGTGTGGTTCACAAAACTAGAAATCCCAGGATCCTATAGGATGTAGCCATGGCAATTAAAGTGGTATCAAACTGCATTACATCTACAGTGTAGAATAGATGCACCCTTGAATGGTCGACCCCCAACAAATACCAGGTGCTGTAGACTGTATTGCAGAGTTTTCCTTGCCTAAGAAAACCCTATGAAATTCGTGCAGTTGCCTTAAGTCAACAAATGATTTGAAGGCACATACACAGGTTTACAGCTGATAATGGCAGTGGTGTTCACATGCACTCCACAATACAATATGCATGGGTATTCTTACATATGTTCACAAAATTCCAGTTTTATACAAACATGCTAGAATTCTAATGATTAATACTAGAGGCTTGCTTCATTGTCTTGCCAACTTAACTTTTCTGGGGAAAGCTTTGCTAGGATTCATAACCCACTGCTTATGCATAACCCATTGCTTATTTTTGTTCTATACATATGGCACATTGTTAGAGAAAGAATGAGAGATCCTGTCTCACACACACACACTTATGTAAAATTCATGGGCAACCTGTGCCAGAAAAGAAAGTTAAATGGCATTGCTTACCTCAGAATTCAGTTCACCCTTTGACTGTTCAACCTGTCTGAAGTGGGAGGCCTCTGCAACCCAGAAGGGTATTTGTAAGCAAACTCTTCCCACCATCCCACCCCAGAATTTGTACAAAGGCTTGGGATAGGCTGAAAGTCAGCAAATACCAGGTTCTGTAGTAAGAGTGGGTGAAAGTCCAAATCCTTGGGTTGTATCTGCACAACAGCCACTCTGGGTGTGATCCAACAATTTCTCTAGATTGATTTAAGTCCCCTAAGGATCACATGGCATGGAGGCACCCATGCCAGTAGCTCAGCTACTTGGCATCTCCTCCTGTTTGCTTCACAAGGCCAAACCACACAGCAACTGAATAGAAGTGTCCTTTCAAATCTGTTTGTCTTACAAACAAACATACACTTCTAGCTGCAATCCCAGTGCATGACTGTGGGCTGGCCAAAATCTTCCACAATTGTTTGAAAGATGAGAAAAAATGCTAGCTTTTACCAGCTAATTTTTTACCAGCTAATTTTTTTCAGAACTATAATATCTTGTATATTTATGCTGGGCACCAGCATGGTGTAGTAGTTTGAGTATTGGACTATGACTCTGGAGATCAGGGTTTGAATCCCCACTTGGCCATGGAAAGTCACTTGGTGACATTGGGCAAGTCACACTCTCTCTGCCTCACAGGATGGCAAAAAGAAACCCCCTCTGGACAAAACATGTCAAGAAAAACCCATGATAAGTTCACCTTAGGGTTGCCGTAAATTGGAAATTATTTGAAGGCAAACAACAACAATAGCAACATATTCTGACAAACATTTAGAGCCAAGGCACCAGTGTCATGGGTGGGTTTTTTTAAACTATTAGTATCTGCCACAATGGTGTGTTAGCATACCCTGCATACCCCATGTTGTATTTTGGGGTCTCCATATTTCATATCTCACATCTTGAGACATGTTCTTGAGAGATCATTGACCTTTCAGGAACACTAGGTCAAGTTCCCAGGGAAAAGGGGGTGTGACTTGAAGCATGTGCACATCCAGGTAATAAAATTTACAGTAAATTGGCATACCCCGTTGCCTAACAGACTCCCTAACCGAGCTCAGTTGGTCTCAGAGTTGCTGTTGGAGTTGCCCAGGCTTCTGGTTTTGGGTGACTTCAACATTCCTCTTGAGACTAGCCCTTCTGATCTATCTGGAGCGGCTCGGGAGTTAATGGAATCCATGGCAAACATGAACCTATCCCAATTGGTCAATGGGCCCACCCATTCTACCGGTCATAGACTCAATGTGATTTTTAGTACGGAACAGGAGTATCTGTGGGTGGAGGTAATCAAAACCTCCGCTCTGTCATGGACGGACCACTTCCTGATCAAGATGGAACTAAAAGCCGCTTTTCGTCCCCCCAGGGGTGGTGAACCCATTAGAATGGTTCGCCCTCGAAGGCTCACGGAACCAATTGGTTTCCAGAAAGCTTTAGAGGGTTTAACGGTTGGTAACGCCAGTGATCCCATCGAAACCTTGGTGAATACCTGGAACACTGACCTTCCCAAGGCTATCGACGCGATCACCCCCGAGCATCCTCTCCAACCCGCTTCTAAACGCAAACCCTGGTTCACAGAGGAACTCAGGGAGATGAAGTGGGTTGGATGATGACTAGAGCGCAAGTGGCAGAAAACTCGGCTCTTGTCCAACAGGACTCGCCATAGGCAGCATCTTCGCACCTATCAGGAGGCTCTGTGTGCAGCACGGAGATCTTTCTGCTCTGCACGCATTGTGTCTGCAGAGTCCTGTCCAGCAGAGCTGTTTAGGGTGGTGGGGGAGCTGACGCAGATTCCCCCTGCGCCAAATCCCCTATTTGACCCAACAACAGCCTGCTGTGATGCATTTAACATCTTCTTTGCAGATAAAACCTATCGGATAAGGGCCAACTTAGATGCCAACCTTTTATCAGAATCCATAGGTGAGGCGTCCAACAACTCTGTTACTGTCACTTTACTAGATGAGTTTCAATCAGTGAGTACCAATGACGTGGAGAAGCTCCTTGGAAGTATGAGGAAGACAACCTGTCCTCTTGATCCTTGTCCATCCTGGCTGGTCATCCGGGGGGGGGGGGCGCACATTGAGGGTATACAATCAGGATACAATCAATGCATCCCTCAGGGAAGGTTCCTTACCATCCTGTCTGAAGGAAGCAGCCGTGAAACCCCTCCTGAAGAAACCTTCCCTTGATCCCCTAGACAGGAACAACTATAGACCAGTGTCCTTGCTACCATTTTTAAGCAAGGTAGGAGCAGTCGCCTCCCAACTCCAGGTTGTCTTGGATGAAACCGATTATCTTGATCCATTTCAAACCGGCTTCAGGACAGGACATGGAGTTAAGACTGCCATGTTCACTCTGACCGATGACCTCCGCTTGAGTATCAACAGGGGTAGTGTGACCCTGCTGGTGTTCTTGGATCTCTCAGTGGCTTTTGATACTGTAGATCATTCTATCCTTTTGGATCGGCTGAGGGAGTTGGGGATTGGAGGCACCGTGCTCCGGTGGTTCTGTTCCTTCCTCTCTGGCAGATCCCAAAGAGTGAGGCTCGGGACAGTTACTCCTCCAAAACAGAGTTCAATTGTGGCGTCCCTCAAGGCGCCATCCTGTCCCCTATGCTATTCAATATTTACATGAAGCCGCTGGGTGAGATCATTCGTAGGCATGGAGCCCAGTGTCTTCAGTACATTGATGACACACAGATATACCTCTCCATGACCAGATCATTGGCCCAGACTTGAGATGGCATCTCTCCTCTCAATGACTGTCTTGTGGCGGTAATGGATTGGATGAGGAAAAACAGAGTGAAACTAAATCCAGACAAAATGGAGGTATTAACAGTTACAGGCCCAAAACCAGGTTTGGGAATACAGTTCCCAGTCCTAGATGGAGTCACACGCTCCCCGAAGGACTCTTTTCTCAGCCTGGGGGTACTTCTGGACTCGTCGCTTCACATGACTAGTCAGGTGAATGCAGCAGTCAGGAGTACCTGTTATCAGCTTCGGCTGATACACCAGCTGCGCCCTTTCCTGGAGATGAAGGACCTTGAATCTGTGATACATGCTTTGGTAACCTCATGTTTGGACTTCTGTAATGCGCTCTACATGGGGCTTCCCTTGTGCTTAACTCGGAAACTTCAGCTGGTTCAAAACATGACAGCCAGGCTTGTCACTGGAACATCTAGGAGAGAGCACATAACACCGGCGCTCAAGTCTCTCCACTGGCTGTCAATCAGTTTCCAGGCACAGTACAAGGTGTTGGTTTTAACCTTTAAAGCCCTACATGGCTTGAGTCCATCTTATCTTAGGGTCCGCCTCTCCCCGTATGAAACTCCACCCCCCACCGCACACTTTGGTCCTCTGGGAGGAACCTGCTGCAGCCTATGAAAACTAGGCTGTTGCAGATCTCTCAGAGGACTTTTTCTGCTACCACTCCCAGGCTTTAGAATGGCCTGCCGGACGAGTTCCATCTTATCACATCCTTAGACTGCTTTTAAAAAGCTCTAAAGACACATCTTTTCCGGCAGGCCTTCCCTGAAACCTCCTAGTTCCCAGCTCCGAAACTAGGTTTTAATCTTCTGTCAGCTCCCTGCATTTGACCCTGCTGCTACTGTCCACTTCGCCTAAGGAATACTGTTTTATAATGATGCACTTTGTTTTTAATTGCACTTGGTTTTAATTATTGCTAGTTTAATCTAATTTTAAAGAGTGGGAGGTTTGGTAATGGGTCGTTATTGAATTGTTTTAATCCGTGTCTTTTTTTAATCCTGCTGTAACTAGCTCTGATTGTTTTGATAGAGGAGCGGGCTATAAATAAAAACTTATTATTATTATCATAGCTAGCATACACTTCTGCACTCTGTGTATGTACTGTGTCACCATCAGACTGAGCCATTTCAGATTTCTATAGTCTGCTCATCAGACAGATAATTATCACCCCCATTTGAAGCCTCAAACTCCATTTATCCAGTTTCCATATTTCCATTTCCATTAGATCTGAATGCTATGTCTGTGTGAATTGCTGACAGGTGTTTGTGTGACTGCACGCTGCCTTTTTTAAAAAACAAAACAAAATCCTTAGTTAAGCTGAACTTGGAGTTCTCCCTAGTTATTACTTGTATCTACAGATGCAAACAGTCCTAAAGTTTATCCAAACTCTTGCAAAAGCTAATTTCCAACATTTAAAGTAATGCTGACAGTGACCTTTCTGTGGGTAACAGGTGGCCAGGAGAAGCTATAACTGAGTTTCATTGAGACACAAGGCTACAAGGAGACCAACTAGAGGAGATCAACTGAATGGATTCCAGTATAATAAGTCAAATAAGGGGCATGGCCCTGATCTGGCTTTTGCAGGGCACAATAGCTGTGATGGTGCGGCTTTACGGTACTCCTTCGGTGCTGCGTTGTGTGGATGTAGTACCAGAGGAGCACCGTCCATGATGCCACACACCGTGTGGAGTGACACTCGGCATCACACTGCCCTGGGGGTGGAGTTGGGGCGTGTGTCATGTGAACGCTACCCCCGACTCTGTCCCCAAGCTGGCTTTTAAGGCTGGTCTGCACAGGGCCTAAAATACCAAGGGTTCAATGGATCTATTCCAGTCAGGATTAGCAAATAGATTTAGTTCCATGGTGTGGAAAGGGCAAAGTACAGTATATGTAACCCAAGGCCATTTTTAGCACACAAAAGGTGCCAAGTACCCCCAAAAATGTTTTGCAAAGAAACATTTTTTACAAAAAAATCCACCCATGTTCCCTAAATTTTAGTATGAGGTTCTTTTTTAAACCCAGGAGAGACTTTTTTTTCAACAAAGAAGTAATCTGAAAGTTGCCTTCCTGGTAGGAAAAAAGCATATCCCACCATTGGCCCAATTCAGCAAGGACAGTTCCGATCAATCCTGTGTTGTCCCACTTTTTCAGCTGCTTTTAAAATGTCTGTTTTTCCCTCTTCCTCACAGTTCTCCCCTTTGTCCTCAGCTTACTCCAGTTACTGCACATTGAATTAAAGATACAAAAGTAGTCTTCATTCAGTTAACTTAGCAAGGAAAAAGGAGAGTAAGGTTGGAATAGGCTCAGGCAAAAGCAAACTGCTGCAGTGTCTCCTAGCTTGTATGTTCTTCCTCATTAATAACTATGGCCATCTTGTCCACACTCTGATGTTGTTTGGCCTTGTGTGTCCCAGTTTTCATCTATAAAATGTAGGAGGGTATGAAAAAGACCATTACTGGGCCCACAATTGCCCAGGCAACAGGCAAGCCCCCAAAACTGAGAAATCCTTCCCCAGCCCCTGTGGGTTAGTTGATTCCCTTCTCCCGTTTTTTTAAGAATCAAGGGGCAGGGCAATGTGTGACGCTCCAAAATCTCAGGGGAGGCCAATGCACTCTCTAAATCAAGGTAGTTACCCAGCACAATTTAGGCCTTAATGTGGATATAGTCTTGATAACAAACACACAAAATAGCTTTTGGGGGCGATGTTTTCCCTCAAAAGAAATGAAACACATTTCCTATTTTCCTAAATAATACCTTTTCCCTCTATGTTCAGATAATAAAAACAAAGCAAGAAAAATCCTCCAAAAGAAAGAAAAGTGTATGGAAAATTCAATTCCACATGTTCTGTCTGCAGATTTTGTTTGCCCTCTCTCTTTGCAGATTGTTGGCACTCCCTATATCAAGTTTGCACAATTTTGAACCACCAACCTAAACATAGCTTATCAGGCATGTGTGGTAACCTGTCAAGGATTTGATAAGCCTGTTGTGTTGTTGTCATTGTTCTCCTATGGGGATAAAACACAGAAACTTCCAAGTCATTGGTGGTCAAAACATAGCAGGAAGGCCTGTTCCAAATTGTTCTTCATGCACCCATGCTCACCCAAATAGTGTGTTGGCCAAATGTTCAGTTCCATGTTGACTGCCAGTGGAATCTAATCGTTGTTACCCTTGATCACCGATAGGAATCATGAGGCTCTCCAGATGTTATTAAAATACCACACACACAAGCCAAAATAGCCAATGATGAGGAATGGTGGGAGTCACAGTCCAGCAACATCTGATAGGCCACATCATTCCTACGCTTGTTGTAGATTGTCAGACTAGGATCAGTGAAAAAAGGTTCGGATCTCCACTCAATCAAGAGGGCTACTGATCTTGGGTCACTCACAATTATTTAGCTAAATCTGCTTCACAAGATTTGCAACCTGTTTAAAGTGCTATTCGTGTGGATCTAATTCTTGTGAAGTAGATCCACATCAGTGGCACTCTGAACTCCCTCCAAGAAAGCTGCAATAAAAATGTAATCATAGAATCATAGAGTTGGAAGAGACCACAAGGGCGATCCAGAACAACCCCCTGCCATGCAGGAACTCCCAATCAAAGCATCCCTGACAGATGGCCATCCAGCCTCTGCTTAAAAACCTCTAAGGAAGGAGACTCCACTACACTCTGAGGGAGTGCGTTCCACTGTCAAACAGCCCTTACTGTCAGGAAGAGCCTCCTAATGTTGAGCTGTAATCTCTTTTCCTGCAGTTTACATCCATTGTTCTGCGTTCTAGTCTCTGGAGCAGCAGAAAACAAGCTCGCTCCCTCCTCTATATTACACCCCTTCAAATACTTAAAGAGGGCTATCATATCACCTCTTAACCTTCTCTTCTCCAGGCTGAACATCCCCAGCTCCCTAAGTCGCTCCTCATAAGGCATGGCTTCCAGACTCTGACTTTTTCCTGATGTCTAGAGATTTTAGGGACTGGCCTCTGCAAAATGAATTCCAGGATCCTCTTTTTTTCCTTTCAAAGACAAGTCAGCTCAGTTGTGTAGTGTGGAGAAAGAGTCATCAAGCACACACCTACAAAGCAGTATCTTATTCCTGCAGGACACCAGGAGTCTGCCAGCTATAAGATTGTATATGACAGCAATAAAGACTTGTTTAATAAATAATAATATTAAAGGCTGCCAAAACCAACCGAGCACACAGTTGTAGCCAGGAATGGTTGGTGGCTCCATTGCTATGGGGATGAGGAATCTACTCTCAGTTTTGTAACCATTCCTTCTGCAACTGCTCAGGGTTATATGGGAGGCTCTCCTAATGCCAAACCTAAGGTTAGTGTACAATATCAGGAGTGAAGCTTGGTGCAGGAGAGGTACAGCACCATCCCATACAGCAATGGATCCACCAGCTACCCTTGGTTGTAGCAATAATAGCAGTGGTTGTATGTGTTGGTTACTTATTATTGTACACAAGACATACCCTAGCTAGCTATTATCTGGAGTGCTTCACGTAACAGAAGACATCAGATCTATTTGAAATATATTCTAAAATGTGATTGTGGAAGAACTAGGGATTTATAATAGTGTAGCTGGCGGGCATGCATTCTGGGGAGTATATTCTGTAAAAGTGGGGGTTACACAGAAGAGGCCCTAAACAGACTCAGCCTGAATACAGAGAAAACGGAAGTACTGGTGATAGGTTCTCCCGGGTCAGGGATGGAGGTGGTTCCACCGGTCCTGAGCAGGCTCACGCTTCCCGTTAAGGACACTGTACGCAGCTTGGGGGTGCTCCTTGATTCGTCGCTCCATCTTACTTCTCAGGTGGATGCGACGGTCAGGAGCACCTGCTTTCAGCTTCGGCTGATACGCCAGCTGCGTCCCTACCTGGACCGGAGGGACCTTGAAACTATAGTACACGCTCTGGTAACCTCTCGATTAGATTTCTGCAATGCGCTCTACATGGGGCAGCCTTTGTATCACACTCGGAAGCTGCAATTAGTGCAGAATATGGGAGCACGGGTGGTCACTGGTGCTCCCAGGGCCTCCCATATAACCCCGATATTGAAAGATCTTCACTGGCTGCCTATTCGCTTCCAGGCTCAGTACAAAGTGCTGGTTATTACCTATAAAGCCCTAAATGGCTTGGGCCCAGGGTACCTGAAGGACCGCCTCTCCCCACATAATCCGCCCCGCACACTTAGATCTTCTGGGCAACAGCTACTTAGAGTTCCAAAGGCTAAATTATCAACCACCATGAAGAGGGCGTTTTCCATCTCGGCCCCCAGCCTTTGGAACTCGTTGCCCATTGAGCTCCGTCTGGCTGCCTCCCTTACCTTGTTCAAAAAGGGGTTAAAAACATACTTATTTGGACAAGCATACCCCTGATTTCCTTCCCCCCTACTGTGATCCTCCCCTTCACCCCCCCTCCCCTCCCCTCATTGCAAGCTGGTTTGGCAGTATTGTTATACTGATTTTTAAACTGTTTTGTTTTTATTGGAATGTTTTTAACTTTGTATATGTTATATATGTTGTGCACCGCCCTGATCGTTGGAAGGGCGGTATATAAATAAAGTTTTATTATTATTATTTATTATCTAAAAATGCTATCCCAAGCTTCTTCTTGGGGTCTGGGGAAGAAGTTCTGCAGCTGGAACACTTGGACAAGAAGAAGGGTTTTAGCTAATTCTTCTGCCTTCATTCCCCCTTGTGAGTTAGTGTGAGCCATACAGATGGGGACAACGTTTGCCCTCCTCCAGTCTGCTGGGACTTCTCTGTTCTCCAGGAGTTCTCAAAGATTACTGCCAATGGCTCTGATATTACATTTGCCAGTTCTTTGAATACCCTCGGATGTAGTTCATCTGGTCCTGGAGACTTATATTCATTTAGATTAACCAGGTATTCCTGTACTATCTCTTTACTTATTCTGTGCTGAAATTCCCCTATTCTGTCCTCTGCTCCATTATCCTCAGCTTGAGCACCCTTTGCCTTTTCTGAGAAGACTGAAGCAAAGAAGGTGTTGAGCAATTCTACCTTTTCTCTGTCCCCTGTGAGCATTTTGCCATCTTCTGCACGCAGTGGCCCCACTGTTTCCTTCTTCCTTTTGCTGCTGACATATCCAAAAAAGCCCTTTTTATTGTTCTTAACCTCTCTAGCAAGCCTGAGATCATTCTGTGCTTTAGCTTTTCTGACTTTACCCCTACAAGTGCTGGCTATTTGTTTGAATTCCGCTTTGGTGATTTCCCCATTTTTCCATTTCTTATACATGTCCCGTTTAAAACTTAGCTCAGTTGAAAGTTCCTTGGTCATCCATCCTGGCTTCTTGAGACACCTCATTGGAACTGTTTGAAATTGTGCCTTCAGTATCTCCTTTTTGAGAAACTCCTATCCATCTTGAACTCCCTTCTCTTTTAGTGTACCTGACCATGGGATCACCCCCAGTATTTCTCTAAGTTTATTGAAATCTGCTCTCCTAAAGTCTAGAATTCGTGTCTGACTATGCCTGGCTTCCCCTTTCCGCTGTATAACAAACTCCAGGAGAACATGGTCACTCCCACCTAATGTTCCAACCACTTCCACCCCATTAACTAGATCATCCCTGTTGGTTAAGATCAGATCTAAAATAGCTGATCCCCTTGTTGCCTCTTCCACCTTTTGCACAATGAAACTGTCTTCGAGGCAATTGAGGAATTTGCTAGACCTTGAGGATTTGGCTGAGTTTGACTTCCAGCAAATATCTAGATAGTTGAAGTCTCCCATCACTAATAATAGCTTCACTGAACCCTTGGTATCCTCTGGGGTTTGGATCCAGGACCCCGATGGATACCAAAATTAATGGATGCTTAAGTTCCATTAAATACAATGGTATAGTGAATGGTGCCTCTTATATAAAATAGCAAAATCAAGGTTTGCTTTTTGGAATTTATATCTTTGGGGAATATTTTCAAGCAGTGGCCTCACTAGGGTTAGCATCACCCTACCCCACGCCATTGACTTCCTTCTGTATCACACCATACAAAAACCTTAATAAAGTTTCTATATTAATTTTTCTCATCAATCATAATTATCAAATATCACTGAATGTAATGGTAATAGTTGTGGCATAAACAACTACAAAATTAAAATTATACTTTAGATTACAATATCATATGCACAGCCTAAATGTATTTACATGTACATAATTTCATGTGGTTAAAGTGGAAATTTGGTAAGATGTGGGCTTTCCAGACTGCCCCAAGGGGTGGCATGCAGCCACCCCTTTACTGGCCAGATCGGGGCCGTGGCAACCTCACGGCACAGCCCCGACCCGGCCTCTGGAGAGCGCAAAAACAAGCCACAAAAAGCAGTTCCTTTCTGTGCTCTCCAAGGGGCGCCATAACCATGGCGGTGTGGCTTTATGATGCCCCTTTGGCACTGCATCATGTGGATGCAGATCCTGAGGTGCATCATGATGGCACACGCCGTGTGGACCAGCGCATGCCAAAATGGCACCATATGGGCAGAGTTAGGGTGTCCAGCATGAAGATCCTGCGCCCTGACTCTGCCCACAGGCTGGTCTGTGTAGGCCCATGTGATATTTTAAAGAAAATTTTGAAAGCATTAAAAAAAATTGTTTTTAAAATTATTTTTTTAATTTTTTAATTTTAATTTTTTAAAGAAAAACTGGAGTCTCAGTTTTCTCCTGCCACTGAGCCTTGCTCCATTCACACCATCCCTCCAGTGTTTTAAAGAGACCCAGACAAACACCATATCCAAAGGCAGATATTTGGGGAACAGTGGTGTCACCCGCTCCCAAGAAAAACCCATTATAGGAGGACCGTAAGTTGGAAATGACTTGAAGCAGCCGCACAAGAAGAAATAATACTTTTTTATTACTAAATATTTTTACACACTTTAAAAACACGCACATCACTAGTCTTTCTCCAGTTTAACATTCAGTTATTAATCTAACATTGATTTTTTTTCCCCTTTTATATCAATCTTCTTTTCTCCTTCATCTTCATCTTCTTGTTCTTCTTCTCTTAGACTTCCTTTTTCTTCTGCCTGTTTTACAGTACAGTCCATGTCCCATGGGATGGAGCTAGAGAACTTAAAAAAAATAATAAAATAAATTACCTCAAAAAAACCCCAACAACTGTATTTATACTCAGATAATTCCTTTAACCTGAATACCAACATAAATGGTTACTAAAGTATATCTATATGGTTCCTTTCTTTCTTTCTTGAATTAATTTGTATTTTACATATTTGTAATTATCAAATTTATTAATAAAATAATACTGTTTTTTAAAGCGGAACACTGAAGGTCCTCAGAGGACACACAGCCTTGACTTGGAGGCTTGGTGGAACTGGTGGTGTACCCTCCCCCCAGGCGTCCTCTTTTTCCAGGACCTGTCCTACATTTCAACCTTCTGTCCAGGAGGAGGAATTCCAAGTTGCCTTCCATTTCGAGTAGGACTAAGAAGCACGGGTTTACATTTATGGGAGTGTAACTATCTAGCTTTTGTTTGGTCATGTCCTACATTGTTCTTGAGTGTCCTCCACTTTGAGGTGCCTTGTCCTCCTTTGCGGTTAGGACCTCTGGCCCTCCTATGTGTGCCCTCAAGTCAATTTCTGACTCATGGCAACCCTAAGTGTTGGACTGTGATTCTGGAGGCCAGGATTGTATTCCTGCACATCCATGAAACCCAATGGGGTGACTTTTCGGCAAGTCACACTCTCTCGGCCTCAAGGGAAATCAAATGGCAAAACTCCTCTGAACAAATGTGGCCAAGAAAACACCAGGGTAGAGTTGCCTTAGGGTCACCATAAGTCGAAAATGACTTGAAGGCACACAACAACAACAAGGAAAAACCTATCATGGGATTTTCTTGGCAAGATTTGTTCAAGGGGGGAGGGTTTCTTTAAGGCTGAGAGTGTGTGGGTTTTCACGTGCCAGCTGGAATTCGAACCGTGGTGATCTGAAATAACACTGCACCGTCATCCAACAACATCCAAACAATGACACTTTTATTGGGCCAACCAAAATGCACAATTACACACTGCAAGCTTTCCAAGCCACACTGGCTTCTTCTTCATCAAGCAAACCGGAGGAACAAAAGAATTGAAGATGTTAGTCGTGTTAGTCATAGACAGTTGCTTTATCACATTAAATGCTTTATCGCACTAGGAGGCAAGCAGGATTTAAACGAGAGTTAAACTGGAGGAAACCAGGAAACGTTGTGTGATAAACAACAGGCATTTCCTGGTTTCCTCCAGTTTAACTCTCGTTTAAATCCTGTTTGCCCCTTACTGCTTTATCACACTGGGGGGGGGGCAAACAGGATTTAAACAAGAGCTAAACGAGAGTTAAACAGGAAATGTCCTGTGATAAACATAGGGCATTTCCTCTTTAACTCTCGTTTAAATCCAGTTTGCCCCCCCCCAATGTGATAAGTGATAAAGCAGTTAGTTAGGCCTTCAGCTAAAAGTTCAGATCATGAGAGGGATGTAATAATTATTATAATTATTACAATTATACAGGGAAATGTATAATTAACAAACTGTAAGCCGCTCTGATAACCTTGGCTGAAGAGCAGGGTATAAATAAAATTTATTATTATTATTATTATTATTATTATTATTATTATTATTATTATTATTATTATTAATTAGTCATGCTGTAATAATGTTTTCCAAAGGAGACCACTAGGGGTCCTCAGAGAGCAACTTCGGAGGAGACTACATTTCCCACAAGGCCGCAGTGATTGGCGCCTGGAGACGAGGCACCCGTCTGCCCTTCTGAATCTGATTGGCCCTCCGAAGCGTGGGGGCGTGGCCTGGGTTCTCCCGCGCTCTTTCTTCTTTCCTAGTCCTCTCTTGGGCTGGCGGCTTTTATTATGGCAGCAGACTACGACCCTTGCGCTTTGCCGGATCTGCTGCCCTTGTACTACCGCCGCCTCTTCCCCTTCGGCCTCTACGGGCGCTGGCTCCGCTACGGAGACGGTGAGCGAGCAGCAGCAGGACCCCAGTTGTACTGTACTTGGGACAAAACTAGTGCCTCAGTCTGCGCATGCGCAGAAGTCAGGAAGGAGAGGGGGGAGAGAGTGATGATCTAAATCCAAGACTCAGGTGGTTACTAGAGAGTAAGCCCTTCTGGAACAGAAGGGAACTTGAGGGTATATTTTACACACACACACACAAATATATATATATAAATATTATATTTATATATCTTATATGTTTATTATATAAATATATACATATAAATGCATAAATATATTTTATATATATCTGAATATGTTTAAATAGGGAACTTAGGTGTGTATATATACGTTCAATATATAAATATATACATATATAAATATAAATACATATATATATTTTATATATATATATCTGAATATGTTTTAATATGGAACTTAGGTGTGTGTATGTTTAATATATAAATATATACATATTAATACATAAATATTATATATATATATATATATGAATATATTTAAATATAACTTAGGTGTATATTGTATATATGTGTGTGTGTGTGTGTGTATATATATATAATTTGTGTATGTTATATGTTTAACATATAAATATATTTATATAAATACATAAATATATTTTATATATATCTGAATATGCTTAAATATGGAACTTAGGTGTATAATATATATATATAATATTCATATATGATATATACATATATACATATATATACATAAATATAATTTATATATATTTGAATATATTTAAATATGGAACTTTGGTGTATAATATATATATATATGTGTGTGTGTGTGTGTTTAATATATAAATATATAAATATATTTGTATAAATAAATATATTTTAAATACATAAATATATTTTAAAGAGATAACATATATAAATATAATTATATATATATAATTACATATATATTTAATTATATTTATATATGTTATCTGTTTAAAATATAAATGTATTTATATAAATACATATATATTTTAATATATTTATGTAAATATATACATATACAGATATACATTATATATATATATATATATATCACCATGTTTTTCCTGTTTTATTTTTCCTTTGTTAAACTTTGCATTGTTTGAAAAAACTTTAATAACAATAATACTTTCTCTGTCTCTCTAATTATTTTTATTATAGGTTTTATAGTACAGTATATAGTATAATATTTAGCA
Source organism: Urosaurus nigricauda (assembly GCA_034509955.1). Classification (NCBI taxonomy): domain Eukaryota; kingdom Metazoa; phylum Chordata; class Lepidosauria; order Squamata; family Phrynosomatidae; genus Urosaurus; species Urosaurus nigricauda. Next base: position 165,258,783 of record JAOEGL010000002.1, read on the forward strand.
TACTGTAGTATAATAGTATAGTATAATATTATATAATATATAGTATAGTATAATATAATTAAATAAAAAATAAAATAAAAGCTTTATTTATACCCTGCCTCTCTCTCTCTCTCTCTCTCACACACACACACAGAATATAAACATATAGTATTATGTATATAGTATTATATGCTATTGTACTATACTATGATAGTATTACAGATATTATACTATATATATTATAGTATTTTATTAACTTATTAATAAATTGTTTATTAATTTATAACTTAATTTTTATCTTTATTGTTTTTCAAACAATGCAAAACAATAAGTTTAATGAAAGAAAAAATAGAAACATGGATGCGATTTATTTTTTGTCATGAAGACAGTACGCATATTAATTGGAAGCTGACTGCAGTGTCTTTAGTATAGGAGGCCGCACCCGCACTGTAAGATTAACACGGTTTGACACAGCTTTAAGTGCTGTGCTATGTGATTTTGGGGTTTGAGCATTGTTGTGGCATCCGAGCTTTTGTTGTGATAGGTTTGCCCTAGGATTGTCATAAGTCAGAAACAACTTGAAAGGCACACAACTGGAACCTATGCTTACTTCCTTTTGCCTTTTATATCTCTTATAGACTGCAAGGCCTCAGCAAGTGTAGGTTCTTGATGTGTACCTTCCAAGTCGTTTCTGACTTACGGCAACCCTAAGGCAATCCTATCACAAGGTTTTCTGGGGCTGAGAGTGTGTTACCAGGTTACCCAGTGGGTTTCCATGGCTCAGGGGAATCAAACCAATACTCAAACCATTACACCACGCTGGCTCACCTTAAATCAAGAGTAATAAAGCTCAAGCCCTCTCATGAAAGCTTCCCCGGTCATACCATGGGCCATGCAGGCTGAGGCTGATGAGAGCTGAAGAGCAAAACATCTGGATGGCCAAAGATTCCCTAGCCTTATCCTAGAGTTACTAGGAGAAGAGAAGCTAAATGTGGCCAGCCTGCCAGCAGAGCTGAAGGAAAGGCTTTGTTTTCCTTCTCTGCCAACCTCTGCAGATTACATGCATCAGTTACTATCAGCCAGGACCATGAGAAGATACAGCACATTTCAGCACATTCAGTGAACTTCATGTCTTATATTCTCACAGCAACATCGTAGGGTATTCCTCTCTTATTTTCTCAGTATTTTGCCACAAGCCATCGTACGAATTTCTGGAAGAAGTGAGATTCAAAGGAGCAACTTCTTAGCTGTTATCATAAATAACTTGAAGGGAATCTTCTGTTTCCTTCTTTAGTGACAAAGAACTACTTTCAGCGACGAGAGTTCTCATTCACGCTCCGCGATGATATCTATGTGCGGTACCAGTCTTTCAACACACCTCAGGATCTGGAGAAAGAGATCCAGAAAGTATGCCCTTACAAAATTGACATTGGAGCTGTGTTCTCACACAAGGTATATAAAGTAACGGGATACTGTGCTATGTAGTGATAGAAATGCTGGTCATCTAGAAAGGATATCGGAAAAATATTTACTCTTTTTCTTTAAGATAGATGAATGCTGTCAGAAACTGTTCTGACACATTTCAGCTTTTTCTTGTAAAATAGCATTAGAATTTTACTTGAATTTGTTATATGGGTTCAGTATTCTTTTGGCTCAAGTATAAACATGATTTTAATTCTCTCATCTTTTAAAGCTCATTTTTTCTGACCTTGTCTTCAACAATCTCAAATAATCTGTCCCCAACCTGTTTCTATCTAATTTTTATATAAATTGGCCCCTCTATTTCTGTGTTTTAGGGTATTATTATTATTATTATCCTTTATTTATATAGCACTGTAAGTTTACACAGTGCTGTACATATAAACTTATAATTATTCATGCTAATGTTTAAATGGCCAAAACAAAAAGAAAGTACAGTCAGCCTTCTGTATCCATAGATTTTGCATCCATAGATTCAACTACCCATAGCTTGCAAATATTTTTTTAAAAATTCAAAATTAAAATCTTCATTTTTCCATTTTATATAAAGGACACAATTTTACTACATCACTGTATATAATAAAACTTGAGCATCCTTGGATTTTGATATCTATGGGGTCCTGAAACCATACCCCATTGGTTACCACTGTATCAGCTTGTGAACAACAACATTCACAAAAGTAAAACAAAATTGCGGGTAAAACCCCCAAATATCATGCTGATTCTTGTGGAAGGGGGAAAATTGTATGAGAAAGGAAGCAGTGGAGAATCATGACAAAGGGTATGCCCTGCAATGTTTTGTTGCAAGGGCCATTGACATAATTATGGCTGATTTTATATACAGCCATCAGTGATCTGTTCTGCAATGGTCTATTAGTTTCCTAACTACCCAAGTCAAAAGTGGAAGACAGAGGCCATGGGGCAAATAGGGCGATTGGGATATTTGAGACCACATTTACAAAACTTCCAGGAAAAATCAACTACGTGTACACTGGTTTTTATCTGTAGGATTCCACCCTTTCTCTCCCTCTTGATGCTCCTGCTAAGATTTTAATTGGGGTGATTAAACAGTTGTCAACACTGCTTCTGTGAATGGACTGAACATCAGTGTAGTGCCAATCACTCTATTGGTCTCTTGCAAAAGTATACAGTACAGCAAATAAAGTGGACACCTGAGACTGCCTCCGTTAATAATTTTCATAACACTAGCAAAGTAACATCAAATGGTTTTGCAGTCACTGTCATCTGTATCAAGGGGCCAGGGGAATGCATAGGACTTCTCTCACTCACTGTATGCCCCAATCTTCTGCCACTAGCAGCCTGCTAAATTTGCTGTCATAGTGCTGATTTTTTGTTGTGCACCGAAAAAAGCAACAAATCCCAACTGTAACCTCCTTTAAAAACAAGCCACACAGTGAGAATACATCTTGTTTTAAAGCAAAATTGTATTTTTGGTGAAATTTGGTAGCACAGCAACAAATTCAGGGATGCACTAACGCTCTGTGGCCTATTTGTTGCTTCTCCCTGATGTACAACTTGCTTTAGTCATTATGACAGCTTACTCCCAAGTACTATCCAGTGAGCCAGTGATAAGGAAAACATTTATTTTTACTTATCTACACTGGCTTTTCCAGGCTAAAGATACAGATTTCTCAAGTCTTTCCTCCTAGGTTCTGATTGATTAAAACTTGTTCTTTTGACAATACAAATATGATCAGGTACTATTTTGGTAGAACACTTACAGAAACCCTGATTGGTTGGCTTTCAGTTATGAAGAAATGAAATTTCATTCTAAATTTAAGCAAATATTTATTCCTGATGTTTATCTGTTCTTTCATCTTCTTTGCAGCCCATCCAGCACAATACCGTTCACATGAGTGCTTTCCAGGCCCAGGAGAAAGAGCTGGTTTTTGACATAGACATGACGGATTATGATGATGTTAGACGATGCTGCAGGTATTTTATTTCCCTTCAGGGAAAGTGGTTTTAGTTAAGCTAGCAGTTCAGTTTTGGGGAAGGTATTGTATTTATTTACCTCAAATAGAGAGATGTGTAAACCATTGATTCTGCACTCACCTATCTCTTCAATCCTGCTGTGTCCTTCTTTCCAATCTGTACAAAGCACTTCTGTGCTTTTTGTGGTTATTGCAGTAATTATGGCCTAGAATCTTGCTTTTCCACTCTAGCTATTTCCGAATTCAGCTACACTCCTCCCTCCACATTTGTGGCTCTGACTTTTGCGGATTTGATTATTCACATATTTTATTTAATATGTTCTCTCTAGAAATACCTAGGTCCTCCAGCACAATTCTATGGTGAGCTTTCACCAAAAGTCACACTGAAGGACCTAGAGAGGACACTCCACTAGGCATTTGTATCTCCTCCAGTGCTATTCTGTGGTCAGTGTCTGGCAGATGTTGACCACAGAGTTGTGTTGGAGGACCTAGGGAGGTGTTCTCTCAGGTAAAAACCTAAGTGTTTTTGCTATTTGCCATTTTTCCACATTCATAGGGGTCCTGTGCCCCTAACCCCAGAAAATGTGGAGGGATGTGTGCATTCTGTGAACAATTGAACGTTGATAGAATATCAGTAAAACAGCCATCATCCTTGCCAGGCAATGAAACAGTCTGGACCATGTAAGAGTGGCCCCACTTCTGCCTGCAGGGCCAGTTCTAGAAGGTGGCGTGGGTGGGGGGTTCTTGTTCAGCTCCTTGGCCATTAAACTATAGGTTATGACAGTTCTGGCCAGTCTCCCATGCTGTTCCACATCTATATGAAACCATTCATGAGGCCAATAGAAAGTTTGGAATGGGTGCTATCATTATACTGATAACACTTATTCTCATCAGGTCAGCTAAGGCTGTGCAGGTGCTGAACCAGGGCATACATACCATAGTGGGTTAGATGAGGACCAATAAGCTGAAGCTGAATTGTGATATGACAGAAGTTCTATGGATAGAACTTTTCTAAAATTTTCTAAAAATGTTAACACCATTGGTATATCACTCCTCATAAGATCAATTTAATTTACAAGAAAAGAGATGCACGTTGTTGGAAATGTAATGTAATTGATGCTAATTTTTTTCTTGTGTGGTGGAAGCCAAAATTTTTTTGAAAAATATACAAATAATAATGTCTGATATTTTAAAAGAGGGTATTCCCTTAAACCCACTTTTATTTTTATTTAATATGACATCGGAATTAGACAAAAGATTAGAAAAGAGATTTGGGCATATCATATTATATATGGTTACTCTGGCTAGAATCATTATGCAAAATCATGGAAAAATTTGCTAATTCCAACAACTAAGGAATGATGGGGGAAACTTTATGAAGGCATAGAAATGGACATATTGACAGCAATTATGAGAGGGATGGATAAGGATAGAGTAGAAGAAGAATGGTTTTGCGTTATTAATTATAAGGTGAAGATATTAAGTAATAACATTTATATCTAAGTATGGAAAATGAGATGAAGCTTTTTACTATTATATTGGCAAGAAGGGGACTAAACTCTTATGGGTTTTTGCAGCAATATATAGGAGACTAATTAATACATTATGGTTAAGAGGTTAGAGGAGTTATCTCGGAAGAATGTGCAATATTTCTTACCCACATCATTGAGAGAAACATTTGTTTTTATGTTTTTATGTTTATGTGAAATGTGATTTGTTTACTGTAATTGTTTTGTTGGAATGTTGTAATGTATGTAGTTATGTGTTGGAAATAAAAAAATTTTAAAAGTTCTATGGATAGGGGTTTCTTTGGTTTAGGAACTGGGCATGCATCCTTCTTTGGATGAAGTTTCACTCTCTTGAGAGAACAAGTGCATAACTTGGACAGTATTCATAGATCTATCTCTGGAATCCTTGGCTTAGAGTGCTTGATGCCAGCTTTGACTGGATATCCTTTTCTCAATATTGATAATTTAGTGATAGTAATCCATGCCTGGTAACTTGCCAGTTAGACTACTGCAATGAAGATTGCTCTTGAAGATGATTCAGAAACTGCAGCTAGTACCAAATGCAGTAGCTAAACTGCTGGTGAGAGTAGCATATAGAAATTACATAGCACCAGTTTTACCAGAACTGCACTGGCTGCCCAGTTGCTTCCTGTTTGAATTCAAGATGACATTTAAAACCCTAAATAACTTGAGACTTCAGTGCTTGAAGAAGTGCCTGTACTTATATATGCTTGCCTAAGGACTGAACTGTCTTGGAGATGCCTTCTTCTGTCTCCCATAAATGGAAATAGTTTGTGGGAGATGGCCTTCTCTGCTGTGGTATCCTAGTTGTGGAATACCCGTCCTTTATAGGCCAAACTGGCACCAACACTAGTGTCATTTTGGCGTCAAGTAAAAACAAGTTTTTGGAGCTCCATTGCCTTCATCCAGATAGGCACAGATGAGTAGTTTTAGCTGGTTTTAACATCTCTTGTTTTAAGTATGAAATGATCTAATATGTTTTTATCCCTTTGAAGTTATTTTTATTGTTTTAAATTTTTAAACTCTTTAAATAGATTGTGTATTCCTGCATGGCAGGGGGTTGGACTGGATATCTTTTATGATCTCTTCCAACTCTATGATTCTGTGGTTTTAGATTTTACTGTACGTTTCCCTGAGATCCTTGGATATTAGTGTGCAAGAGTCATACAGCACAGTCCTAGGTGTGCTTCTTTAGAAGTAAATCCCAGGCTGCAGAAATAATCCAGTTTGACATCACTTTAATTGCCATGGTTCCGGGCTATAGAATTCTGGAGAGTATAGTTTTGTGAGACATTTAGCCTTCTCTGTCAGCGAGCTCTGGTTCCACAACAGACTATGTTTCCCAGGATTCCATAGCATGGAGCTATGCCAGTTAGAGTGGTGTCAACCTGGATTGTTTCTGCAATGCAAACACAGCCCCACTGTGTTCATGGGGTCTTACTGCTAAGTAAGTGAGTAGAGGGTTATAGAGCTTATGCCTATGTATGTCTATAGGATTGCATCTTAAAGGACATTACAATTTATATAGACAGACTTTGGAAGAATATTAGGACTACCATGTTGGGCAAATGTGAAGATTAATCATCTCAAGTGTTCTGTCTCTGACAGTGTCCAGGGAAGATTACAAAACAGTAAGAACTATTTCTGTTCTATCTTTGTATTTTGTAATCAGTCATATGCCAGATCAGAACATGGAGTTTCTGTTCCTTTCTGTCATTTATCTATATTTTCAATACCTTAAGGCCGCAACTTTGTCATTTAGCTTCAAAAGCATCTTATTTATCATGAAAGCATTTGTTTTTCATTCCAGAGAATCATAATACCATGATGAATAGTGATTGGTGGACCCATCGTTCATTAATTCAATTCATCATTGCTTGAAGCAACATATGAGAGTGGTCATGTGCCACGCAACTTTTTAATTGAAAATCATGCTCTGTTCAATGGGATTTTCTCCCATGTAAGTGTGCTTGTGATTGCAGTCTGAATGGCATAAATAAATGTATGTGTACATTTAGAACTAAGCTCTGTGGAATTTAAGGAGACTCATTCTCAGGGATGTGAATATAGGACAGCAGCCTATACTCTAGTTAGATAGTTCATGAAAAAGTTATAAATCTTCAGCCAGGTTCAACCTTCTGAACCTGGAGGGCAAGTTACCTGGAATTCACTTGGTCTCTATTTTATTTTATTTTATTGCTCAAGAAGGTGACCCTTGGTGCTCAGTTCATTCTGCTTCACACATCTGATAGAGTGTGCCATCTGGGAGACTTTATAAGCCATAATCCCAAAAAGTAACTGTCTCCCAAACTGTGGCAGGGTGTGTGTGCTGCTGTAACAGGATTGCCCTTTTTTGCTCTGTTTTGTTGGTTGGTTTTGTTTTTGGGGTTTTTTTTTTTTTTTTTGGTTTTTTGATTATAATTTTTATATGAGAGGTGGAATAGAAATCATCTTTAAACAAACAAATAAACCAAGTTTGTGTGGGGTCTTCCTCTGTCCTCAGCTCTGCAGAGATCTGCTCTAAGTGCTGGACTCTCATGACTATCGCCATCGAGATCATAGACCGGGCACTTGTAGGTAAGTGGCTTATAGTGCTGCATGTAGAGAGATCTTGTAGCACCGTTGAGACTAACTAAAGAAAGAAGTTGGCAGCATGGCCTTTTGTAGACTTAAGTCTACTTCCTCGTGTGCATGTGGAAGTAGACTTAAGGGGCTGTACAAACACTCCATCCTGCCGCAGCCCTAGTTCACGGTTAAGCCAGGACAAAGTGTCGGTCTGTACCACCCCTTCAGTCTACGAAAGGTCATGCTGCCAACTTCTTTCTTTAGTTAGTCTCAAAGATGTGTTACAAGATCTCTCTACATACTGTTTCTACAGACTAAAATGGCTATATCTTTGAATTATAGTCTTGCAGTTACTGTAGCTAGACTGTCTTTTCATCCCTTCCTGCTGAAACTCACTTTTCCAGAATTGTCTGGTTTTGTGGCACTTAGAATAGGGAAGCATCAAGGAGGAAAGTCTAAGAAAAGGACAGAAATGTTAAGAACCTGCAAGAATTCTAAGATTTATAGGAGAGGGCTTTCTCTCTATCCCGCCACCATCACAAGCTCACTTGGTGAGGATATGAGAGAGAGACCCTTCTCAGTGGCTGCTCCTACCATCTGGAACACCCTTCCATGGGAGGCCAGGCTGGCCCCCTTTCTGCTTTCCTTTCGCCTGCAGGCAAAGATGATTTTGTTCAAACAGGCTTTTAATACATAATTGTCAGGACCTAGTGACTAGATGTCATAACTGCAAAGGAGGACAAGGCAATGCAAAATGTAGAACATGATCAAATAAAAGCAAGGAGCACTAATATAAATAAAAATTCATGCTTCTTAGTCATGCTTAAAATGGGGGACATTTTGAAATTCTTCCGGGACAGGAGGCTGAAATGTAGAGCATGTCTGGGAAAGGGAAGACATCTGGTCACCCTTTGTCAGAGAGGCTTTTATATGGGGTTTGTGTTTTATTCATTTATTTTACCCTTTGTAATTTTATACTGTTTTAATGAGATGATTTTACTTTTTTTAAAAAAATTATTGTTAAGGTTTTTTTTTTTAAACCAATGTTATTTGTGAGCCACCTTGGGTCCCTTTCCAGGAGAAAGGAAGTGTATAAAATGAATGAATGAATAAATAAATAAGAATAAATAAACACACAAACGTTTGTCCCTACCAGAGTAGACCTTTTGAATCAACTGAAAGGTTGACCTTTATGTTCCATTTGATTCAGTGAGTTCACTACAGTTAGAACTTGCAGTTGGATTTAAGCTTCTGTGTTTTTGTGGTAAACATGCAAACTGATTCCTGTGTTTCAGGTTTTAATTAAAGATGGAGTCTGAGTCTGAATAGGGAGGAGATTAGTTATGGGTGCACTGATGCTGTTTTCTTGGCCCCAGCAAACTTGTAGTTATATAAAGGAAGTATAAACTATGGTTCATCTTGCAGCATAGCCAGCTCCTAAGGCTGGAATGGTGTTCTTGGAAAGCGTCTAATCCATCACTTAACAGCAAACGAGAGTCAATTTCCCCATGTTTCCAGAATCTGTTTTTATTAGTCTCCACTTTATAGCATCCCCCTGACGTTGCTGTTCTTTCAGCAAAGAGCCCTGGTGACACAGTGGTTAAATGTCTATACTGCAGCCACTCACTCAGGTTGCGAGTTCAATACCAGCCAGGGGCTCAGGGTCGACTCAGGGTTGCATCCTTCCAAGGCCACTAAAATGAGTACCCAGATTGTTGGGGGCAAGTAGCTTACATTTTGTAAACTGCTTAGGGAGTGCTTAAGTGCACTGATAAGCAGTATAGAAATGTACTTGCTATTGCTATTTCAACTCTGTTTCTCCTTTTGCTGCCAGCTGTCATTTTAGATTTGCAAAAGGCTGAATTGCCTTTTCTGGTCATTTCCTTTTAGTAATCATTAGGTAGCATGATACTGCCCCGTTTCATGTTCCTGTATTTTAGTGTTGTTTTAGTGTGTGTTAGTGTTTTTAATATTGGTGTTCACATTGATTGTTACTCTGTTACTGTCTTGGAACGTGAACTATGAGTCTGAAAACTACCCATTTGGAACTCAGCAGAGCCATGAGCAAAATGGTTGACTGTACTCTCTTTCTCTCTGCCTCTTTTCGTAATATGGGATGAGATTTCCGACATACCTTAGTGAAGTGTTGTGGTTCAATGGGTCTACATTAGGTTTGGTCTACTTTGGGTTTAGCCCTTTTCATTTTGTTTATTGCACTCAAAGCTATATGATAATGTTGTGCTTTCTGGTCCTTCTTCTACATTTCCAGAGGACTTTGGCATTAAGCACCGCCTCTGGGTGTACTCAGGACGAAGAGGTGTGCATTGCTGGGTGTGTGATGAGTCAGTCAGAAAGTGGTCTTCAACACTCCGCTCGGCAGCAGCAGAATATCTCACCATAGTGAAGGTATGGTATGTTGAGATTGGAATTTTATAATGGAGGGGAGCAAAACTAATGGCACACAAGATACAATATACAATATTGACTTGTCATATCAGAGCATGCCTCAAGAATGAGGATGAACAGAGCACATGTCTGAGAATTGAAGAGATCTTTATTGGGTTTATTTTTAGCATTTATACATCATTGTTCAGCCAAAGGGATCTTGTATATCAATTTTTTTTAAATTGTTCTTATGACTTAGGCTGCATCTTTGCTGCAGAAATAATGCTGTTTGACATGACTTTAACTCCCATGGCTGGGATTTGTAGTTTATTGTGGCACCTGAGCTCTCTGATAGAGAAAGCCCCCTCCCAAAAAAACTTTAAATTCCATAGCATTGAGCCATGGAAGTTAAAGCAGTGTCAAACTGCATTATTTCTGCAGTACAGATGCAGCCTTACAAAGACATGATACAAGAATAAAAAAGGATAGGGTGGAAAAAGGAAAGCAAGAAAACTTAGGCAGCGGTGCTTAAAGTTATATATTTCTTATAAGGGTCAGCTGTAATGCAGCTGGATGCCGCTGGTTTTCTTATCACAACCATCTGGAATGGAAACAGTTCAAAGAGAAGAGGAGCCAAGCATTGCTGGTGTTTTATCTGAACCAGTGAAGAGGCCCTGCTTCTTTTCTCTCCGTCCATCACCACAGCAAATTGGAGTGACTGCTGGATGACAGCTGGGGAAGAGGCTGGTGAACCTGGTACACGTAACAGAGAAGCAGTAAGCAGGAGTAGGAATGATCTCATTTCACAGTAGTAGGAACATTAGGAGAACTTCTTCAAATATTGGCTGAATCTGTTAAAATTTTGTGGGGCAGCAACAAGGGTTTGAAATGTCTGTTCCAATTAGAACATGTGTTAGTGTTTTGAGACAAAGAAGGATACAGTTGCACTTCCAGGATTTTCTGACATGTTCAAAAAAGATGTCCATAAATCTGTACAGTGGTCCCCCGGGTTACGAAGGTAATCCGTTCCGGGATTACCTTCGTATCCCGGAAGCATTCGTTACCCGGGGGACCGCTTTCGCGGACGGACCGCGCGGCCATTTAAAGGGGCCGCGCGGCTTTTTTTCCTTCGTATCCCGGGGGATATTTCGTATCCCGAGGGATAAGAAGCCGGTCCGCCGCCTTTCGGATCCCGGGGTTTACGCAACCCGGGGGATTCGTAAGGCGGGGGACGACTGTATAGGCCTCTTTCAGTCTTGTTAGTCACATGCTCATCAACAATCAGTGCAATACTCCCTCCTTTTCATAAAAACAGTTTCTTAAGCTTAACCAAGTGGGATGTGAAGATATTTATTTATTTATTTATTTTGCATGTCCAGGCATTCAGTGGCATTAGATTATCTTCTAATCTTACACTTAATTGTGGTTTTAGTCTAAAACTCTAAATTCTCCAGATTTTTTTAAAATGTTAGCTGCACTAGCAGCATTACTGGTTGTAGGTGAAGAGAGGAAAAACTGAGGGTAAGCTGAGGTGCGGGTGGAGTTGAAGGTTCTGCATGGCGTCATAGTTCTCACTTTGCATGTACTTGATGTTTTGTAGGGTGGTGAAGAAACCATAAAGAAGGTAATCCTCCCAGACAACATCCACCCTTTCATCAGGTCAGTTGGTTTCAAAAGCCAGAGACATGAGTGTCTGCTTTCTGGGAAAAGCACTGACTGAACCTAGTTTGGAATAGAAACTTTTTAATCACAAGAGAGCCCAGCTCCTGAGTCCTGACACCCCAAAAGTGGAGGCAGTTGGAGAAAAATCGTCTGGTTAATGATGTGCCATGTTTTTGTTAAAAGAGCATATTCTTCTTACAGTGTTGAAAAAGGGTGATATGGAAAATAGCCCATCTGCTTAGATTTATAGTTTGAATTCTTAGACCTTACCTAGAGTTGTGCATTTTTTCAGGCAAGTGCTGAAATCACGTTAGTACACACTGTAATTGTACAGTCTGCTTACAGCAGAAACTTGTAGCTTCCTTCTAGCCATTGTGACTGAATTGAACAGAGCATTGCTGCAAAATCTTTTGCTGCACAACTTTGCACAATCTCTATCTTTACAAATTTCCCAAGTTTGGAACAGAAGCAAACGAAATGCCAGAAAGGGGATTTTAGCATACGTTCTGAGCCTTACCTCTGTATAACAAGCTCTCTCTGTGCCAAAATTTTTCGCCTCTATCTATAAAAAATTGAGGAACACATCTTTCTGATCATTCTTTCTGTTTTCTCTGTTAGAAAATCGCTAGATGTAGTGAAGAAATACTTTGAAGAGTACGCCCTTGTTGGTCAGGACATTCTTGGAACTAAAGAGAGCTACGAAAAAGTGTTGGCTTTGGTCCCAGAACATATCCTTTTTGAGAGTTTTGAAAAATCTCAGGGGCACATGATAAAGTGAAGAGGAATTTTGAGTTTCACACATCTTTGTAGTGAGATGCCCAGTGCCAAAGATGCAAAACCCCAGGTGCCTGGCTTGCAGCAGGGGTTGGGTAGTAGCTTTTCCTGTCTGAACTCTTGTGTTTTGCAAAAATATTTTGCATTCCTGTTCAGTGTTAAGCATTGTTGAAAGTCTGATCCCTAGTCTTATTGATAAAAGATGTATAAACACATTGATATCCTGTCTTTTCAACAACAGCTGCTGGTTTTTGTTTTTGTCAGTAGTAAGAAAAAGTATTCAGGCTGTGGATGAGTTGGTGGGAATTCTCTTTTTGAACTTTTTTCCATGGAGAGGGGGGATTATGTCATCCAGTTAGCTCATATCAGTTTGCCCAAAGCTATTAACATTTGTCAGTTAAATGAAAAATCACAATTAAATTCATGCACACTTGCTAAATGTTTTACAGCATAAGTGAAACAAAAACAAAAATAATTTATTATACAAGTGGGTATCCAAAAGTTTTAATGATCACCTTTGTAAAAAATTGACAGAAAGTTTGTTTTGATTTGTAGTTAACGTATATCTATGTAGTCACTATCTAGATTTATACATTTTTCCCAGCGTATCTTGACTCTACAAATATCTGATATTGTAGAAGCCTGCAGATGGCGCCTGATGAGGATTTTACACTTTAGTCACTTCTGGCAGACCCAGTCACAAAAATACAGGATGCAATGAACTGATTTTCTCAGCAATGAGCACTTAGGAATCAATGATGACACTGACAAAATTTCATAAATATGCCGTAATAACTTCTGAGTGGCAATTATTACTTTACGATACCCCCTCGTAAGGCACAATCTGCAGACCTCTACAATATCAGGTATTTGGAGGGTCAAGATACACTGGGAAAAATGTATAAATCTAGATAGTGACTGCATAGAGATAAGTTAACAATGACAAATCAAAACAAATATTCTGTCAATTTTTTAAAAAGGTGATCATTAAAACTTTTGGATACCCCCTCGTAGGAGTGTGGGGAGAATGAGCTAGGAGTGGGGAATCGGCCATGGTTAGGAACTTACCTGGGGGGAGGCAGAAGTGACAAAAGTTTCAATCATGTACCAAAGAAGAAGCTTGTAGACATTGAGGACACCAAGCTTCTCCAGCCACAGTGGATACTTCTGAGCAGAAGGCACTCAGGAGGAAGGTTACAAGGAAGAGGCTTGGGAGATTAAAAGGGGAGCCAGGAACAGAGAGGCACATAGAATCATAGAGTTGGAAGAGACCACAAGGACCATCCAGTCCAACCCCCTGCCATGCAGGAACTCCAAATCAAAGCATCCTCAACAGATGGCCATCCAGCTTCTGCTTAAAGACCTCTAAGGAAGGAGACTCCACCACACTCCAAGGGAGTATGTTCCACTGTCGAACAGCCCTTACTGTCAGGAAGTTCTTCCTAATGTTGAAGGTGGAATCTCTTTTCCTGCAATTTGTATCCATTGTTCCGCGTCCTAGTCTCTGGAGCAGCAGAAAACAAGCTTGCTCCCTCCTCAATATGACATCCTTTCAAATATTTAAACAGGGCTATCATATCACCTCTTAACCTTCTCTTCTCCAGGCTAAACATCCCCAGTTCCCTAAGGCATTCCTCATAGGACATGGTTTCCAGACCCTTCACCATCATAGTTGCCCTCCTTTGGACATGCTCCAGTTTCTTCACATCTTTTTTGAATTGTGGTGCCCAGAACTGGACACAATATTCCAGGTGGGGCCTGACCAAAGCAGAATAGAGTGGCACTATTACTTCCCTTGATCTAGACGCTATACTTCTATTGATGCAGTCTAAAATTGCATTGGCCTTTTTAGCTGCCGCATCGCACTGTTGACTCATGTTCAGCTTATGGTCTACTTGAACTCCTAGATCCCTTTCACATGTGGTCTCATTCAGCCAGGTGTCCCCCATTTTATATCTGTGCATTTCATTTTCCTCCCTAAGTGCAGAACCTTACATTTCTGTGCATTGAATTTCATCTTGTTATCATTGGCCCAGCTTTCTAGTCTATTCAGGACATTTTGAATTTTGATCCTGTCCTCTGGAGTATTGGCTACTCCTAGTTTAGTGTCATCTGCAAATTTGATAAGTATGCCCCCAATTCTGTCATCCAAATCATTAATAAAGATGTTGAATAGCACTGGGCCCAGTACAGAACCCTGTGGGACCCCACTGGTCACTTCTCTCCAGGATGAAAAGGAGCCATTGTTGAGCACCCTTTGAGTTCGGCCAGTCAACCAGTTACAAATCCATGTAACAGTTAACTTGTCTATCCCACATTTTGCAAGCTTGTTTGCAAGAATGTCATGGGGAACCTTGTCAAAGGCCTTACTGAAATCGAGGTATACTATATCCACAGCATTCTCTTCATCTACCAAGCTGGTAATTTTATCAAAAAAAGAGATCAGATTTGTTTGGCATGACTTGTTTCTCTGAAACCTATGTTGACTTTTTGTGATTATGGCATTGGCTTCTAAATGTTCGCAGGCTCTCTGCTTAATGATCTGCTCTAGAATCTTTCCTGGAATTGATGTCAGACTAACTGGACGATAATTGTTAGGATCCTCTTTTTTTCCCTTTTTGAAGATGGGGACAACGTTTGCCCTCCTCCAGTCTGCTGGGGCTTCTCCTGTTTTCCAGGAGGAAGAGGTAGAGACTGGACCAGATAAGGAAGACAGAGAGGAAAGACAGTCAGAGGAGGACTGAATCCTTCAGCACTGTGGGAGAGCCAGGGACATAGATGTGCCAAGAGCCCCACCAGAGTTGCTTGCCAAGGGGTCGGAGGAAACACTAGCCGGACATGGAGCAGTGGAAGCAACCATGTCAGCTTCTGGGATTCTAGCAAGGAGGCAAAAATCTCAGGGGCACAGGATAAAGTTGAGAGGAATTTTGAGTTTTACGCATCTTTTTAGTAATATGCCCAGTGCCATGGGCAGAGAAACCCTTAATACTAGAAAGGTGACTGGCAGATCATATGTACACATTTTAGCAAAGGGACAGAACTTGCTGTTTTGAATGACACAACTGCCTCTGTGGAAATAGATGGAGGGAAGATCAGGGAGAGCAGCCTTAAGTCTCTCCTCTGAACTGCTACTAAGCTGGTGTTCTCATTGCTGGAATTTTTTATTTATTTATTTATTTTTGCCACATAGGAAGCAGTAAAGAATGCAATACACAGCCATTTGCTGTCAGTTGTTGCTACCATCTCATTCCCACTACATTCCAGTGTAGCCATTGTATGCAAAGCTCTGGGAGATAAATGGATACAGAGCCTGATGCTATGCTGAGTTTTTGATGGATGGAATTTTTTAAAACAAATGGGAACTCCCATGTTAAGTGTGTATATGTGCATGAGAAAGAATGAATGTATGTTATTGGTTTAAATGGTTTTTGTATTTAACTGACTTTAACCTTGTCATAGTTTTAATTTCTTTTTAACTTTTGCAGCCAGTAGATTTTTGACTATTTGTTTTAATTGTAAGCCACCTTCACTCCCATATTGGGGGGGAAAGGTGATAGTAGATGATGGTGGTGGTGGTGGAAGGTGAGTGCTATTTAGATTTTCTGCCTTGGGCAGCAAAACATCTCGGATAGACCTTGAAATTCCTTAACTATTCACCTACCAGCTCGAGCTACTCTTCTGTCAGAATTTCGGAAGAAAAACCAAGATTCAGTTCAGCGCTGGAAACTTTTGAAAAATAAGGTGGAAAAATACAATTAAGTAACTTTGCTGGGGATAAGGGAACTATGTCAGCCCCAAAGCTGTCAGCACTGGAGGGTGGAGAATAGTCCAGCATAGGAACCTTGAATAGTTCCTATAACTTTCTAGCAGAGGGATTGAAACTGGCAACTGATGATGTTTAATTAGTGCTGGCATTTGAAGCCTGGGAAGTATTATATATACATGAGATCGTTGTGGACCTGTTCATTTATTAATTAGTCGAAAGAGCTGTTGTAGTGCCCAGGGTGCCAGCTCCACGATCATATCAGGGTAATCAATTGCTGGCAAGGCAGCCCACCCAAATCCTCTCATTCTGGCTCTATCACGGATCCTCTACACAGTTACACCTTGGTCTGTTTGATAGAAGCCTGAGCTTTCCATGCTCTGGAATCTCCTGGTTTGGGATCCCTTCCATTTGAATGGGCAGAATGGGATGGAGCAGGGGCTAGCCATCCAGATTTAGATAGCATCTACACTGCAGAATTAATGCAGTTTGACATAACTTTCACTGCCATGACAGTTCTGTGAGGTAGTTAGACTTCTCTGTCAGAGTGTTGAGCATGAGAATTACAACTCATTTAGAAAGCAGCCAGTTCAGGAAGTCTGTATCCTTTTGACATTGCAGTCTCCAAATGTGTGCTCTTTAGAACTTTTGCATGATTCTCCAGGTAACTCCTTCAAGACAGTAGCCACCTTCTGGTATATACATGTATAGAGGAGATCTTCTAAACATTCCAGTGAGGAACATTTTCAATCCTGTTTCATTCTTCCATTCACACATTATAGAAACTGGAACGCACTGAGTGGGAAATCATGCTGCAGTACTGCTTTCCTCGGCTGGATATTAACGTTAGCAAAGGAATTAACCATTTGCTGAAGAGCCCATTCAGTGTTCACCCCAAAACAGGTTGGTTGTGTGATGCTTCGCCATATCTTTTCAAGATGGAAATATAGAAGTGGCGTATTGATAGGTAAAGTGATGGATTTAGAGCAAGTACTTCATTTGTCACCTTTGACCTGTGAAGTTTACTGAGCAATGTTGGGCCACTTAGCTGCACCCACCTCACAGTTGTTGTAGGAATAAAATGGTATGAAGCTATGAGCTTCCTTTTAAAAAGGTGAGAGTCGCACTACTCTACATAGTCTTACAGAAAGGTCTCCCTACAACATAATTTTGCATAGTGGCAGGGGTAAGTATAAGAACACCTTTTCTTGAACATTTTATTCATCATTCTAACAGAAAGACCTCTCTTTAAACTAGAAATGCCATATACATTTTTTCCAGAAAAATAAGACTTCTGGGATGGGGAAATTTCTTGATTCTTCTGGCTATTTTTTGGGCTTTCACATCTCTAGATTACAGAGAGGTCATTTAAAGTCTAGACCTGTGTAGCCCCTTTAAGATTGGTGGTAGCTTTTCTATAAAAGACATGCATGTTTCTTATTCCATTTTCCTCCTTTTTATTAAGTAGCAGGCAGAAGCTGCCATATGTTACCACCAACAGTTCTAATTCTAGTGCTAATCACCTCTAATATGGTAACTGAGAAGCTTCTTTTGACCCAAATCCTAGCCCCAACCATAGTAGACCCATTGAATCAATTGTTGAATGTTGTGTAAATCGCACTGATCAATGGATCTTCTGTAACTGGGAGTGATAGGATCCAGACCTAAATGTGGTACTCATCCTGAGGGGCAGGGAGTAAGGAACACACTTGTGGGTCTACACCCAGTATCACACAGCTCCAACCCTATTGTGTTGTTGTCCTCTGAATTGGAAAGTCTGTACATACACCTCAATGCAGGGGTGGAAGTCACGCAGGCTACATGTACCTCCCAGGTAATTGTTTGTCATCACTAGATGCCCATGTGTTGGGGGAAGGGAAATCCTACCCAAAAGATTCTATTATTCCTTTTGTAAAAAGGATCACACACACACAACAGGCACACCTCTGTGGGGGTGCAGTTCTATAAATCAAAGTATGGATCCCCACACACCTTTAGGAAAAAGTCTTACCCGTTCATACTCGACTATAAGTCAACCTCATGTATAAGTCGAGGCCAAGTTTTGGGGCCAAAATTATGGATTTTGCTATGACCCTTGGATAAGTCAAGGGTAAAATTTAGGGGCATATAGCAAAGGGTCTAAAGTATGAAGCAAAGCAATGTCAAAGAACTTACAAAATTCCAGCAGACATAACTCTTTGTGCTTACTCTTAAAACTGGATGGATGAGAGAGTAGAGGGGTTGGTGCCTGACATATTATACTCTTTCTTTCCACATGGGGCTGAACACCCCCCCCCCCCCCCCCCCGCTTACTCCTGGAGCTTACCCACCTCGCTCAGTAGACAGGGACCTAGCTGCTAGAACCCTGATTCCAAGACAGCTTGTGTTAAATGGAGTTCCCTGCCCCAGAACCCAGTCTTATGAGTGGGCTGCTGGAACAGGAAGAAACATGGGGAAGGAACAGTCTTACAGCATCATGGGCTATTTCTACATGTTTTGCTCCTTCATGGGAATAATATGTGAAGGGGGCTGTAATTACACTTTTCTTTCTCTCTTTCAGGTCGTATTTCAGTACCCATTGACCATACGAAATTGAATGAATTTGATCCATTCGCTGTTCCCACTATCAGGTACAGCCCATCTTAATTGGGGGCAGTGTTATTGAACTGTACCAGTTAACTATATCTTCTGCCACACTGAAGAATTAATGTAGTTTGACACTGCTTATAACTGTCATGGCTCCATCCTATGGAAGATTTGTAGTTTGCTGTGGCACCAGAGTCCTCTGCCAGAGAAGACTAAATGTTTCACAAACCTATAGATTTCAGAATTCCATAGCATTGAGCCATAGCAGGTAACGTGGTGTCAAATTACATTCATTCTGCAGTGTAGATGCAGCCTATGTTGAGCCAGGTTTTGTGGGATTCCCTATGTTTTTGTTGTTGATTTGTTTTTTAGTGGCCTTTGTCATGAGCTAGACACGATTAGGAATGATGAAGGGGATGGAAAAGAAAATGAAGGAGGGACTGAATGTACTCGCAGGGGCAGAGGTGAGTGAAAAAGATCTTGAGAAATCTTTGCTATTGAGAGAGACATGTGTTCTCCACAGTGGGTGAAAGGAGTTATCATGTGGAACTAATAACTAAATGCTGCAGATTTGCATAGCCTCCCTTCATTTTGCCTAATGACTTGTATCATTTCTGTGGGTTTTGCTAATCAGCACAAAGGATTTATGAAGTCACTGAAGCCCTCTTACCTACAGCTCTCCCACCTCGGTGAATATTCTTTAGCAATTCTTCTGACTCAGCAGAAGTTCTCACCAGTTGAACACATTTCTCCACCAGCACATCTGTCCATCCAGGACAAGGAGTGGGAATTGTTATTTCCACTGCACATTCTGTCCAGAGATTGGACTGCAAAGGAATAACTTCTTTTTTCAAAAACAAAAAACTCAGTTTTTATGGGGATTAGCAGAGCTGTGGTCAGGACCACTTTGATGATGAGGTAGGAACTGCTCCACCTATGTCCCAGAATGTTTTTCCCAGAGCCATGGCTACTTAATATTTTTAGTCAACAAACAGTAGATCCACATAGTTTTAACTCAAGACAGACTGATTCACTGATTAGGTACACCCTATGCTATTTTTTTCCATGATTGTGATCTTTATTATCTGGTTGTGGGTAAAGAGATCTAGCTGGCTGTGAAGACCTTTAGGAAAGCTCTGCAGGCCCCTTTCCTTTGGCTTTTTCTTGATCTGTATTTTATTTGGGCAGCTGGTAGTTCTTGCTATTATGTAGTGGGTTTTTAGTATTTTCTGGATTGGCTGTTCTATCGTCACTAGCTTTTATTCCTTTCTGACATTTATTATTGTATCAGATTTTATGGTGACTCAAAAAGTTTTTCCCTCAAAGCTGGGTTTAAAATGTTTGTTATAGAATAAAAACAATAAATAATAATAAAATGTGCTCCCTTCTCCCCCACCCCTCCTCCCCTTTATAGATTACAGGAAAACCAGCCTTGCTCCATATGTGAAAGTCTTTGAGCAGTTTGTAGAGGAAATGGAAAGCTCACAGAGAGGGGAACGTCTCAGGGCTAGTGGTAAGTCAGATAGTGGTGCTGGCTTGCACGGACTGTGCCCAAATGTCCCGCACAGCTAGAGTTCCCAGATATTTTACTTTGAAAGGTTTTTCTTAGCAGAGCACTTCAGTTTTACAGTTCCATTCTGTCCTTTATCTTAACATTTGATTAGATCATTCTCATACATCTTGACAGTTTAGCTCATTTTACTTTGAACTAGGCTTAATGCAGAATGGCACATTAGAAACATAGGTCTGTCACCCAAAACATCCACCTTGTGTTGCAATATTCCCCACATCAATACAGCTTGAAAATACTGTTTTTGAACCACAGCTTCCACAGTCAACCAGCTAGCATGTTTGCTGACCATGCTGGCTGGTGGATTCTGGGAATCCTAGTCTTAAAAAGTAACTTTTTCAAGTTCTGTCCATCTCTAACATGTGGTACCAATGCCCTTCTATCCTGAAGGCTTTGTGGTGCATTTTTCTTCCCCACAGAGAATCACAAGGGAATTATAGAGCATAATGATATCAGGCTGATGGCCTTAGTGGTATGTCAATCAGAGGATGGATGATATCAAACAAAAGAGTAATAAATAAACACTGTATTACATATACTGAACTCAGGTCTGTTTGGGGTAGGAGTGCTCTGTGCCTGTGTTTGTGTTAGTCGTATGCAGTTCTTCCTTTTGAGAACAAGATTTCTGAATATTCTGCAGTGTGCATATTGTGATGGCTAGTGAAAATAACACCAGGAGCAGTTTCAATGAGAACAAGGACCCACTTGGATAGATCTGCCAATCACCTATTGTGATGAGATGGTGTGGATTACCAAATCATTTGGGTTTTCAGGCTAAGATAAAATTCTACAGAGATTTCTCACCCATAGTTACAGAATGTATGTCATAAGCAGGTTTGTTTTATCTATTTTAATTGATTTTTGTACAGCTCTGTGTACATTTACAGCCCTATATAAATATAGCTTAATAATAATAACAACAGCAACAACAGTAGTGTTGTGCAACATGTTAGTTGCTCTCAGAGTATTCCAAACAGTTGTTTAAATTTGTCTTTCTTTTCTTTTAGACATGCAGATGGATTTTTGAAGTCTTTTGAGCTCTTGATGCACAACAATGATGCCCAGCTATGCTGCCAGATAGCCATGATCCATTGTAGAAAGAACTCAAGTCTTTTCTTAAATTCTTGCAGCAACCAGCTTCATTTAGAGAACCAAACCAAACTGATCTTCCATTTTGTCATCCTTAACTGTATGAAAGTCACTCCCCCCTCCCCCAGCAGCTACCTCTTAACCAGTGGTTGCTATTTCAGCCTTTTAAGTGAATTCCACCCATTTAGAATTTGGGGCAAACTGCTGCTTTAGCAAATTTTGCAGCTTAAAAACCTTATGTAAATAAAACATACATGGCACAATTGTCTAGTTTCACTGAATTATGCATGTGCTTATATCTTGCCCACTGAACTCAGGAGTACTGAAAAGAGCTGAATTTTAGCTTCATTTTGCCTTCCATATTTACCATAATACTGACATAAGCAACTGCATAAAGATACAGTATGTATGTTTAATACTGACATACACATGTATGGCTCTGTGCCTTTTGGGCAACTGTTCAAGAAAACTGCCAAACATGCATAATTCATTTTCTGGTAAACATACATAATTCATTTCCTACAGTCAGGAGGTTTTACTTCTAAGGCACAAAAGATATAATCAGTATACTTCAATTTTTTACTTATTTTCCACACAGATCTTACATGGAGTTTTGCTTTGGGGTTTTTTTTGGGGGGGGGTGGTTTTTGGTTTGGTTTGTTTTGGCAAGGTGGGAGACTCCAACTCCCAGACCATCCCTATGCCCTACAACCAGTTTGTTCACTAAAGTGGCTGGGGAATATCAAAAAAAGTAACATTTGCCAAACTGATTTCAACACAGTGAAGATAAAGGAACTGTGTGATAAACATCGTATTTGAAATATTGTGTTCAACCACAGATTAAATAAGCCTAAAATTTGGAGAATAAAACAGAAAACATAAGTGTCCATTGGTGTGAAAGGCAGTACATTTCTTTGTGCCACTGTAGTCCATGACAACCATTTATTGGTTTGAGAGGAAGGAAACAGAAAGGGAGTAATACCCCTGAGGTGGAGACACAATCTACCCCTCCTGCTGTGACACTGAGGACTGACTGAATAGCTAAAACTTAACTCGTTTCAAGACCATTAAATCAGGTATGACTCAAAATCAAACAAAACACACAAATATTGTCTCTAGGCCTCTGGCTTTCATTTGGCATCTTATTGTGTATTGCTTGGATGGTTTTGTATCCTTTCAACTGATGTTTCCTAGTTGCTCAGTACTCTCTGCTGAGTGCTGTTTTATTGTAAAGCAACCAGCATAGCACTTTTAAAAGGCAGTAGGGACTGGGGGGGGGGTGCAGTTACAGAAGGAAAAAAACTGGTCTGAACAATATCAGCAAAATCTCATTGGAATGATTACAGTAAAGCAGTAAGAGGCTATTGTGCTCCATAATGCAATTCCTGTAAGCCAGTGGCAGCTAGTAGCTTTCAGGTCAGTGGGGCATTAAATCTGCTTCAGGTTGGTGTCCTATCTTTATGGTCTGAACCTGTTTTGAGGTCAGAATTGCATTCATTGAATAGATTAGTTAAGTACAGGCTGAAAACTAGGGCAGATTCACTACTGTACTGATATGGAAGCCACCACTACTGGAAGATGATAAATCCTGGGAAGAGGGTAGCAGGAAGCCACCTCTACTCCCTGTAGCAACCTTACTTACTTACATGGTGCACCATGATTGGTTGGATTTCCCTTTGTAGAAACCCACAAGGACAGAAGTTAGATTCTTTCTTGCAGGGATAAAGTAGATGATAATGTGAGACAGCTGAAAAGCTATCTGTGGGTTAAAATTAACCAAAACACAGGAGCAGACAACAACCTTAACCTTAATTACACACAAAGTGATTTAAGTAGCTCTAACTTAGAGCTTGTAAAGCAAGGCTGGAAATTGTTTCCAGAGGTTATTGGACTTCAACTCCAATCACTCTTAAACAGCATAGCAAGTGGATGAGGAATGCTGACAGCTGTAGTTCACCATCTGGAGAACCAACAGATTCCCAGGCTTCCTATCTAAAAGGCTGTGACAACTATGGTGTTTCTGTGTCTCTTGCTCTCTGTTTTTAAATTGATTTGCATATACTCTAACATTAAGAATGTTTCTCTTACGAGTAATGTGTTCCATTTTGTCCTTTCATCTGTTTGTATATATTTCATTTGTACTTCTTTTTGCAAGTATTTTTTAAATAAAATGTTTCATAAATTACTCTCAAAGGCCCACAGATGTTTCTAAATTGCTTAACCCATACATGCCCGTGCAACTTGACTGTGATGTAATAACAACGGAAGAATGAAAGAAGATGAAGTCCCACTGTGTTATGCTCCAAAAACTTTTATTTCTTAAAAAGCCCAATACGTTTCAGCACTATCACCAATTGGCCTTCCTCAGGGGCTGTTATAAAATAGACAAAAACACATTTACTATATGTGTGGTATTGAGACAACACATAAAACACCTATAACAACATACCATAATTCCTTTAAAAGAAAAGAGTTTCTATTACACATTCAAATATATACAGTGGGGCCTCATTACATGCCACCATTGGGGACAACAGGACTTGGAAGTCCCACAGGTTTTGGTATCGGGGCTCTGAAACGGATGCCCCACAGATCCCAAGGTCCCACTGCACATACCATACCAATTTTCAGAAATTTCTGAAGTTGTAGTCTCTGCTGTCCATCAAACTAGACCTGAATATTAGAAGGAAAGAAACAGATCTACCAGTGGGTTCATACTTAAGGATTTTTCAGATGGTTTCATGAGAGAATGAGAAGACATGATGCAATCTTCCCCCAAAGTTAGCTCTGTTTTACCTAGCTGATGCAACAGGTTAAAAAACTATAATCTATAACCATTTATTCTAGGTGTTTTATATTAAATATATCTCCAAATCTTCATTCAACCCCCCAAATCCATTCTACCTCTTTCCTCTTTAAACAATTCTCTTTTCTATTACTTACCATATCCAGTATTCAAAAAGCATATACAAGTTGCTGAAAGTTTCTTTTATTCAAAATGACCAGATGTGCTCCTATTCTTTTATTTCTCAAAACTGGACCGATATTCTGATATTCTTTGTTTGATAGGTCTTGATGTTCTTCCCACATATAATTTCTTACATTGGATTGAATGAATTACAGTTACAAAAGTGCTGTTAACAAGTACTGAAATTGAACAGATCACACCAGTTTGGGTTTACAAAACTGTTTAATTCTTTCATTTTGATTGGGTATTTACAATATACACAATGATCACATAGGTAATGTCCTATTGGCATATTTGCCCCCAACACAGTGTTGTTGGATTTTCACAGCCTCAAGCCTCAGTAGTTAGGAGGATGAAGAAGTTGTTTAGGAGGAGTTTGTGGGTTTTTCGGGCTATGTGGCCATGTTCTAGAAGAGTTTCTTCCTGACATTTCACCAGCATCTGTGGCTGGCATCTTCAGAGAAGGAAGATGCATTCTCTGAAGATGCCAACCACAGATACTGGTAAAATGTCAGGAAGAAACTCTTCGAAAACATGGCCACATAGCCCGAAAAACCTGCAAAAAACTATGGATGCCAGCCATGAAAGCCTTCGACTTCACATTGTTTAGGAGTTGTTTAGGTCACAGCTATTGTCTTTACATTCAGCGATATATGGAATTATTAAGGTGTAACATTACTACAAACATTTAAAATTAAGTTAAATTGAATATAAAATAAAAAGTAACTAACATATGAAATATAAAATAAATAAAAATAGCAAAAAATAAAATAAAAAGTAAAATATATGAAATATAAATAAATCGAAATAGAAAATAGAATACAATAGAAAATAAAATGGAAAAAAATCACAATAAAAAATAAAATTGTTAAAATAAAAATAAAATCAAATAGAAACTAAAATAAAATAAAAATGAAATAAAAAGATGAAGCAAATAAAATATAAAGTAAACTGACCTCACAGTACCCTAAAGCAGCTTTCCTGGTGGGAGGTGATTTCAGAGCATGGATGGGACCAAATGACAAGGTTCTGTTCTCTCATACATACAAATCATCTTCTCTGGTTGCTGAGCCTTATTTCATCCATTTGTTCTAAAGACAAGGGTATTAATTATTCAGGAAGCATGTTAATAAACATGATTAATTATGCCCACCTCACTCCATCCCCCTTGTACAAGATTAGCGTAGTTGATTTATGGATCTACTTTGGCTCAGAGACCTTAACTAAAAATTGGGGGGCGGGGGGGGATGCCAAAGAGGCAGAAGCCTTTTCAAATGCTTTATCAAAGTATGCAAATGTAACCCTGCTTTCATTAAAACTGCAAATCAAGTTTTCACAATTTAAAATAAAAAGGAATCATTCCGCAATCTAAGGGATCACAAAAACTAGAACAAAATCCCTGATGATGGTTTCCCCCTGTGCAGGTATCCATCAGTGTATAGCCATAGGCTGCATTCATACAGCAGAAATAATCTGGTCTGACACCACTTTAACTGTCATGGTTCAGTGCTGTGGAATTCTAGGAATTGTAGTTTGTGGGTGACCAGGGCTTTTGGAAGTCTCCGATTACAGGACTGCCATGAGACAAAGATCCAAAACACACTGCAGAAACAATCCATTTTGAGACTGTTTTAACTGCCCTGGCTCAATACTAGGAAATTCTGTTGTGTTGTGAGAGATTTAGACTTCTCTGACGGAGAGCTCTGGTGCCACCATTCCCAGGATTCCCTCCCTAGGACTGAACCAGGGCAGTTAAAGCAGTCTCAAATTGGATTACTTCTGCAGTGCGTTTTGGACCAAAGTCAATTTGATAGCAAATAGCAACACAGACAAAAATCTATTCACTAACATTAACACACTAGTCATTTGTCAAGGTGAACTCCAGACTCTCAGACGCTTATAATTTTGTTAGTCCTCCTATAGGGATGGAGAACAAATGGCCCTCAAGATATTGTTGAAATGCAAAAACTTTATCTTTGTTAATTATCGCTGCATGTGCATGTAAGCTTGCCAATTTGGAAAGCCACTTCACCAGTTTGACATATTTCCAAACTGGTTTATGAACCAGTTCATTTAAAATGGAGTTGTTTTATTCCAACAGTCTAATGCAGAGAATGGGAATGTGTGGTCCTCCAAGTGTTGTTGGACTAGTTATGCTGGTTAGGATTGATGGAAGTTGTGACCCAAAAAATGAAATACTTTATATTGCATAGTTAAATCACAGAATTTTAACTCACAAGGTATAGAAGCAATGGTTAGCAGCTTAGGCAGATTTTAATAGAGAGAGGACAAATGAAGTACAAGTACAGTAGCTATTAATGTATGATGGCTTTATATTACCTCCAATATTGGAGCAGTGTGTCTCTAGACACAAGTTACTGGACAACATGAATGGGATGAACTTATTTAACCCATCACTTATGCAGTCCAACACACTAAAATGGTTATAAAGCAAGCCGATTCAGATTCACATGCCATAGAGTTCAATTAGACCTCTTAGGCAAGCAGGTATAGGAATGCAACCTCAAAAAGCTGTATCCGTACTGTAGAATTAAAGCAGTTTAACACCATTCTAACTGCCATGACTCTATCCTACAGAATTATAGTTGGAAGAGACCTCAAGGGCCATCAAGTTCAACTCCTTCACATGCAGGAATTCACAATCAAAGCACTCCCGAAAGATGGCAGTCCAAAACCTCCAAAGAAGAAAAGTCCATCACACTCTGAGGCAGCATATTTCATTGTCAAATAGCTTTTACCATCAGGAAGTTTTAACGTTTAGGTGGATTATCTTTTCCTGTAGTTTGAATCCATTTCTCTCCGTCCTGTTCTCTGAAGCAGCAGAAAACAAGCTTCCTCTATCCTCAGTATGACATCCCTTCAGTTATTAAATCATGTCACTTCTGGGTGACATGATCACCTCCTAGGATTTGTAGTACGGTGAAGTATTCAGCCTGGTCTCTCAAAGAGATCTGTTGCCTCACCAAACTACAAATCCCAGGGTTCTGTAGCATAGAGGCTGCATCTGCACTGCAGAATGATTGCAGTTCGACACTGCTTTAATTAATATGGCTTAATGCTATGGAATTCTGGGACTTGTACTTCTGCGAAATATTTAGCCTTCTCTGTCAGAGAGCTCTGGTGCCACAACAAACTACAAATCAAAGGATTCCATACAGCAGATCCATGATTGCAAAAGCAGTGTCAAATTGCATTCATTCTGCAGTGTGGCAACAGCCTCTGGCATTATAGTAGTTAAATTCATTATTTTCTTATATCCCGCCTTTCTCCCAGTATAGGGACTCAAGGCAGAAGAAAGTGGTGTTAGACTGCTTTACATCTGTACTGTGGATACACGTAGTCTCACACAGCACAGCAAAACAATGTTTAAACATACATACACTGTAGAGTTTGTTGCTGTGTGCCTTCAAGTCATTTCTGACTTGTAGCAACCCTAAAGCGAACTTATCATGAGGTTTTCTTGGCAAGATTTGTTCAGAGGAGGTTTACCATTGCAACCAACTCATTCCAGATGTCGTACTGGAGAAGAATGCTGAGAGCACCATGGATGGCCCAAAAGACAAACAAGTGGGTCTTTGAACAGATCAACCCAGAAATCTCCCTGGAAGCCAAGATGATCAAATTGAGGCTGTCGTACTTTGGCCACATTATGAGAAGGCACCGCTCATTAGAAAACACAATAATGCCAGGAAAGGTGGAAGGCAGCTGAACGAGAGAAAGACAGTGTGACAGATTGATAGACTCAACTACGGAGCTCATGGGTGTGCATTTACAGGACCTAAGCAGAGCAATGGAGGACAGGGGGGTGTCTTGGAGATGTCTGGAAGGCAATAACAATACTGTAGAGTCAACGTGGCATTGTGGTTTCAGCGTTGGGACTCTGGAGACCAGGATTCAAATCCCTGCTCAGTCATGAAACTCATTGGGTGACCTTGGGCAAGTCACATTCTCTCAGCCTAAGCGGGTGGCAATGTCCTCTTCTGAATAAAACTTGCCAAAAAAAACCCATGATAGGTTCGCCTTAGGGTTGCCATGAGCAGAGTAACCAGACAAATCCTTCTTTTCCAGGACTTATCCTACGTTTTGGCCTTCTTTTCCAGGAGAATTTTCAAAATGTCCTCCATTTTGAGCATGCGAAGCATGGATTTATACTTACATTTGTGTTTTTAGCTTTTCGTTGATAATGTTCTCCTTTTTTTCCCCCTGGAAAGTCTTCCATTTTGCGGTGCCTTCTCCTTCCTTACGGTTAGGACATCTGGTTACCCAGGCCATAAGTCTGAGACGAATTGAAGGCACCTAACAATGACAATATATACTCTGCTCCAGTTTCTCTGTTCTTCCTAGGGGCAACATCATCATCATTG
Organism: Urosaurus nigricauda; assembly: GCA_034509955.1. Lineage (NCBI taxonomy): Eukaryota > Metazoa > Chordata > Lepidosauria > Squamata > Phrynosomatidae > Urosaurus > Urosaurus nigricauda. Next base: position 165,287,472 of record JAOEGL010000002.1, read on the forward strand.
TGAGATATAGTTTTCTAAGTACCAAATCAAATTAATCAGGACAAAACAAGTGAAGCAGCAATTTCCAATTTTTTAAATTACATTCTTGCAAGAAATGGTGTTCTCAGGCAAGGAGGGACACCTCTCCCCAGTTTTGCACAATGCTGTATTTATAAGACAATTTTTGTTACAATATTTTATCTGAATTTTCATTGGATAATATACAAACCCTAGGAAACTCCCATTACATGTGTATTTTCCACGCCTACTTCATGTACAACATACAATGCATGTCCATGTAAATTAGTCATTATACTCATATTCACTCATATTCATGTCACTCGTATTCATGTCCTATTTAAGCATGTGCAGAAAATAAAATCTTAACTTTTAGTAACCCAGGTTTAAAAAAAAAAAAAGAGGGTGTTCTTAGCATTTAATGAGGATGGAGCTCTCTTTATCAGTGGGCTCCAGAGACTACCTTACCCTGCATCCACACTGGGGAAATAACCCGGTTTGGCACCGCTTTAATTGCCTTGGCTCAAGGCTCTGGAATTTTAGGAGTTGGAGTTTGTTGTGGGGTCCAGAGCGGAGCTCCACTCTGGGCCCCACAACAAACTCCCAGAATTCCAGAGCCTTGAGCCAAGGCAATTAAAGCGGTGCCAAACCGGGTTATTTCCCCAGTGTGGATGCAGCCGTAGTTTGCTTCCTCTTGGCAAAGTTGTCCTTGAATTCCAGGTGCAGTCTTTGATGCTTCTTTGCCTTAGTATAATGCTTACATTTTTGATACAAGATGTTTTGTAAGAATGAAGAACCATATCTTTCTATTATTTTTATTATTATTACTATTATTATATTATTATTATTACTATTATTATATCCAAATCCATCTGAGGAAGTAAAGTCTAGGAAAGTGAGTCACAAAGGGGCTACAAGATCTCTCTACATTATTATTATTATATCCAACTCCATCTGAGGAAGTAGATTCAAGTCTAGGAAAGCTCCTGCTGCCAACTCTTTTCTTTCAGTGAGTCTCAAAGGGGCTACAAGATCTCTCTACATTATTATTATTATTATTTATATCTAAATGCATCTGAGGAAGTAGATTCAAGTCTAGGAAAGCTCCTGCTGCCCACTTCTTCCTTTCAGTGAGTCTCAAAGGGGGCTACAAGAGCTCTCTACATTTATATCCAAATGCATGTGAGGAAGTAGAGTGAAGCCTAGGAAAGCTCCTGCTGCCCACTTCTTCCTTTCAGTGAGTCTCAAAGGGGCTACAACAAGAGCTCTCTCTCCATCCTTTAGTCCTCCAGGTAATTTTGGACTTCATTTCCCAGAAACCTCAGCCAGCCTGGCCAATGGTTAGGGACTTTGGGAGCTGAAGTCCCAAAATACCATTTGGAGGCCTGAAGTCTGGGAGTCCTTATTCTGTAAATCCTTCCCAACCCTATGACTAGGCCAGGCCAAGCCTTCCTTCCCTGGCTGGGAATGATCGACAGCAGCCTCACTAGTGATAGTGAATCACTCACAGCCCCTTTGGAACCCGGAACCGGAAGTCCTCCTCACCCAGCCCGGAAGTGGCCCTCCCGTCCCTCCTCCACCCTTCGCCCTTTCTTTCCGCCGCCATCTTGTGCCCGGCTCGTCTCTCGCAGTAAGTCTGGGCCGTTTTGCATCCGCCTCCATCGGCCTCGGGCCCGCTTCGGGCCGGGCGGGAGGGAGGCAGCCGAAGCCGGGAGAGGCTTGGGCTGCCGAGGGGGCCGCCCTTTCCGAGAACGGGGCGAGACGGGGCTCTCTGGGACCGGGGCTCTCTGTAGGCCGCTGGGAGCGGTGGTGGGGCCTTGGTTGGCAATGGCTCCTTCTTCTTCTTCGAGGCGAGGAGGAGGGAGACGTTGCTGACTGGCTGCTGCTGCTCTGCCTGCCTCCTGTTGCATTCTGGGGCTTGTAGTTCAGTGAGGCCTAAGGGCTCTCTTTGGAGAGTGGTGTGTTGGGATCCTTGTAGCTTGATGTGGCCAACAGCAGAGCTCTCTCTGGCTGCGTCCTCCTCACTGCAGGAAGAATAATAATCCAGTTTGACACTACTGTGCCCAAGGCTCCCTGGTGTGGAGTTTTGGGAACTGTAGTTTTCTGAGATGTTTAGCCTTCCCTGACAGAGAGCTCTGATGCAGTTGAGAACACACAAATGTGACCATTAAAAGAGTACAGTATTAAAACTGATCACTTGTCTTAGAGACAGAATACAAATAAAATAAGTTAAAAAACGCTTTAAAACAGTACAGTCCCAGAACATTCTTTAAAAACGTTGCTGTTTTTGCCTGAAATGGCAGAGAACTGGAGAAGTGACACTGAACTACAGCAAGCCAGCATTCTCTTTCCAATAATTGGCAGGTAAATCTTGCTGGAAAAAATGACAAGTTCATTTATGTTACAGCCCCCCAAGTGACGTTTACTAACTTTCAGGCGTATCCTGTTCCTCAGACGCGTTGATCACAATAGTTGCTTGATTCAGCTGTTCCTCTCTCTGTGAAATGTGTCTTGGGATCGTCATCCTAACTTTTTCTTGGCCTGCATCCCTCTTTGTAATGTCAGTGCCATTGCTGATAGGGAGGAAGGAGATGATGAGTTAATACTCATGTTAATAACATTCATCAGTTAATAGCCAGTGTTACAAGGTGACCAAAGATGTTGCTGCTGTTATGAAGTAGGATTCTAACCTGTCATTTTCACAGCTGCACAACTTTTGTCCATTTCAATATGCTTAGTTAAACTTTCTGTTAGTTGTGTAGGATGATTTAGCATGACATCCATTTCACAGGGGCGCACAAAAGATTTTCCGTAATTTAAAACTCCCAGCCCTCTATGTCAATAAGGAATTTTTCAGGGTAATTACCTTGAGGGAATTATAGCTAGAAGCAGGCTTCACGCTGTGGGAAGTGATTCTGTTTCATCTGTGTTTGTAGCTTCCCTGGTTAGTAATACTATGATAACTATAGTAAACCTTGATTTTTTCCCCCCCTCTCTCCTAGAAATGCCTGGTGAAGCCACAGAAACTGTCCCAGCAACAGAACAGGAGCTGCCACAGCCTCAGGCTGAGACAGGTTAGTGTCCTGGATGATTAATAAGCCTTCAGAAAGAATCCTGAAACTCATCTGGTCAGGTAACGAAGCCAATAACACTATTTTGAGAAGAAGAACAGGCAAGTAATTAGGTGCAGTGTAACATAGTGGCCAAGATACTATGGCCTCAGTCTTCTGCAAAGTGATGAGAAAGCAAGTCCTATTAAACTAGGAACAGGCAAATTGTGGGCCCCGGCTATTATTGAAGCAATATCATCCCCCACTATTGGTGACGCTGGCTAGGGCTGGTGGGAACTGCAATCCAGCAATATCTGTGCAGCTGCATGTATCCCACCTGTATTAAACTCAACTTTCTTTGCAGTAAAGTGTTGCAGTTGTAAGAGCTTCTGATTTAAATCGTGCCTTCACTATGAGCTTACTAGTTTGCCTTCAGGAAACTGCTGTCTTTCAGCTTCAGGTCCACATCTGCAAGTTAAGAGTAATGCTGGCATATATCTTACAGAGCATGTTGTTGTCATTACTGCAGTAACTTATGTGAAGCTCTTAGAAGACTTAAGACAACCAGAACGTTGTTTTGACCTGAGAATTTGAGATGATTCTTTTCAAAATAAATTGTGTGTCTTTGCTAAATTTGATCTTTTCTGATTTTGATGAGTTGCAGGGTCTCTCTGAGACATGGCAGTAGCATGCTTAAAGACAATCACAAACTGGATAAACACTGCTATCCAGCTTGGTTGTGGATGTTTTTGCATATAATATGCTAACAGTAGTAATGGCTAAGTTTCTGGAGTGTGCACGTGTGCAGGTGTGTGCTAACTTGGTGCAACTACCAAAGAAAGCAAGAGAAAAGTTAACTGTTGGTTGCTCTAACCCAGGTCAAATGCTAGACACTTCCCTAATGGTTTTGGTGATCTTCTTTTTGACTATTTGTAATGGAATAAGCTTTGTTTCTTTTATATCATTTTCACATGGATAGTTTTCCCAATTATTCTTCATAGCTTGATAATAGTAAGCTGAGTAAGTCTTCTTCAGGAAGGAAGGGAGATGCTTTAATCAGAATCAAAGGATACATCATATTTTTAAACCTGTGTAAAAGCCCTAAATGGGAATATAGGCCCATGATCAGTCTGTAACAACTTGGTGGTAATTCACATTTTCTTTTACAAATACACTGGGAAGCTTTAGCTTGGCTGTGGAATGTTTACATAATAATGTGGACTTGGCTAAATTTTCAGAGAGTGCCTCATTCTAGTGCATTAGAATTGTGAGCTGCTTTGAAAAACTGAGTTGCATTTTGATGTGTGCTTGTGTATATATGGGTGTATCCCTCTACCTGGGATTTACTAACTGTCAACTCCCTTCCCCAATATATTATGTTTCCACCTGTCTGTTTTAAAGGTATCATGGATGCTGGTTAGCAGAAAACCAGGTTTCCTGGTTTACTACATTCTGCCTGGAAGCTTAGGGGACACTGCATGCCTTTGTGACTGAGTCCTCCCCTACATACACCTGTGCATGGGATGTTGCACACTGCATGACTGGTAAATGGAGTGATTTTGGTCCAAGGTCTGTTGGGAGTTGAATGAATTTGAATGGAATAAAGCAGATAGAGTAGCTGTCCAGGGGCTGCATATGCCCCTCACTGGACCTTGGAGGGCTATGGTCCTACTCCTAATTTATTTTTTATTCAGAATACCTATTGCATTTTGTATGGTGAATGGGGAAAGGAGTTTTGTCACATCCTCCCCCTCAAGTCAGCAGCTTTAGACCCAGGAAGAATCTTTTTCCATACCATTAAATGAACCAGAAATCATTTCTGATTTTTTGTTGTTGTTTTTTTGGGGAGGGGGGGAGACCTCTTGACTTAAACAGTCCAGAGGGCATAAAGACATTGTAGAGTTGCTCCCTCCACCATAGAGGGTATAGGGGCAACTTTTAAAACCCCCTGAAACAGATTCAAAAACAACCTCACATCTTCGTCACTGTCCTTCTAAGGCAAAAAAACAAATGTTTACCCAGTCTTACATAGCATGCAAATCTAAGCAAAGTCCATAGTGAAGGTTCCTTCTCCCCTGCATCATTTGTGCCAGGGCAATGTTCCAGCACCCTGTTAAGGAGAATTACCTGCAGATACCAGTGTAGTATTTGGCACCAGTGATAATGCTAGAGCAATTAATCACTCTGAAGTCATGACTGCAAATAGATTTTGGATTGCTTCAGTCAGGCTTTACTGCTGGTTCTCTCTCAGATTAAGATAGAAGACAGTTGTGTCAGGAGGCTAGATAGAGACTCGGGAACAGCAGGGACAGGGTGGTCTAAAATACTAGACAAATAAAATGGGAGGAAACAGAATAGCATTGGTAGAACCAATTCCTAAAGCAGAATATCCATCCACTCTTCCATATATATGTTTGTGTATACACGCGCATGCGCGCACACACATTCAGGGATGTATCCTTCAGCCTTCAAAGGCATTGGTTACTACTGGCAGCTACATTTCTTATCTCTTGACTTCAGCTTTGCTGTCTCACAATGGGGTGGTTGCATACTCTTACAACATAGTAAACTTAGTCCAGATTGGCTTTTGACATGAAGTGCTAATCTTCAAAAACTGATGCCATCTGAATTCAGATATGGTAACAGTGGGCACACAGCCATCTTGTCATGTGTGCCACAGTTTGAAGGTGCCACTAGAACAAGGCTTCAGTGACACTAATTCATGTCAGTTTGCCAAATTTCTCTGGAAGATCGTTTCTGTAATGCTTTGTGCATGAGGATTTGCTTTACTAGGCATGGTGCCATTGGTCTCTGGGGTACCAAGCATAGTTGCCAGAATTTCCACTTTTGGATACATTTATTTTTGGATTTTTAACCAACTCCATGAGGCATGTGCAAACATTTTGGTCTCCTGGGTGGTATCTGAACAGTTGGAACTATTGCAGTAACTCCAGCTCCTGGGGCCCACATGGAAGTGAAGCTGACAGCTGAGGAGTCCAGACCAGTTGCCACCAAGAATCCTGAGGTGGCAGGCCAGGGTTCTCAGGCTGGGACAGCTCTAGAGCCTTCAGGTAGGTCTCAACTTAAAAACAGAAGGATGCAGTCAAAATAACATTTTATTTTTTAAAAAAAAAACTAAATGCAAAAGCAATGCAATGAATCATCCCCAAATGCCAACTCTGGGGAGGCCTACGTTTGGTATTCCTTCCTTGCAGATAAAGAGAAGTGTTTGGTTTTTGTTTTGGTTTTTAAGGAAAAAATGAACATTATTTCAGCTGGGCAGTAAAAAGATGTTTTTAAACAGAAGGATGCAGTCAAAATAACTTCCAACCAAGTGTTCCTTGGTGTGAAGCCTATTACTTCCTTGTTTTATCATTGGCCTTTTTCCTGCCTTATTCCAAGTGTTTTTATTTTGAACATTTATTTCCCAACTTAGATCTGCCTTTCCAGTTGTTGCCCAAGAGTTGATTGCACAGCAGTGAACACAAAGCCATTGACCACTTATTGTGACTTCCTTCAGTTATTCAGTGGGTGGTTGAAAGGCTAATGCAAATGCATTGCCATCTCTCCTTCATCTTTCTGAGGGAAACAGGAGCCAACATTTTCAATTAAGTGATGTCGAATGGCTCATTCGTATCATAAGACTGAGTTGTGCCAACATTTAAGCTAATTTTGTGTCAAAGACTCCAGCATTCTTGCTGGAAAGTTTGGAACTAAAGGCAGAGCTTCAAAAATGAGCATTGAAAGGACAGTATTATTTAGATGGAATCTGTAGGCTGTTCATGGATTGCAGCCTTTTTCCATAGGACAGGCAGGATTTTGTTAATCAGACTATTTGCTCAATCTGGCGTTTACATCACCAGTCTACTATATACATGCCTTGAATTCTGAGTGTCATCCTAGTGCTGTGAAGCAGCACAGCCCATGATTACAAGAAGTTACCACACATGGTGAAAACTACTCCCTTCCTCCTCTTCACATTCAGATGAAAAGTGTAGAAAAGGGCCCTTGATATCCTCAGGTTTCCTCTTGCATTGCAAAATTCACATTAAAAAGGGCTTTTCCCTTTACATATCATGAAAAGGCCTATGTAATTCTATTGTAATGCACACCCACTTGCATTTCCATTTAAATAGCAAAATTCTAAGAGTCTATATTGATGGTGGCATATGTGATACTTACTTGAATCATACAAACAGAACAACTTCCTTTGTTGTTCAAGGTTATTGACAAGGTGGAATCGGTCAAAAGGAGGGACCAAGATGGTAAAAGGTCTAAAAACCAAGCCCTATGAGGAACAGTTTAGGGAGCTGGGTACGTTTCCTTTTGAGAAAAGACAGTTGAAGGGTGACATTATAACCATCTTTAAATATCTAAATTGATGTCATGTAGAAGATGGAGCAGCATTCTTCTTTAAACTTCTGGTGGCTTTTTCTCAGGAGTGCTTTAGCTTTGTATTCCTGCTTGGCAAGGGCTGGACTAGTTGGCCTTTGCAGTACCTTCCAGCCCTGTGATTATGAAAGCGGCATGCACGGCATTCTTCTACCTGCATGACGCCACTAAGGCGTGTTCTTTATAACCAGTCGGTGTGCAACTATTTGCTCTCTGTCTGCACATGTATGTAAAATTCATCCATCTATCCTTTAAGTGCAGCATCTTTTAAAAGTGAGTGACTGATGCTATTGCCATGACCATTGTCTTTTTGCTAAGCCTCACAATGGCTAATGTAAATTATATCTTCCCTAAACAAGTTTATTTTAATTCAAGTCCCATTTCTGTTAGAATAATACCAATCCTAACCTAATTGAAAGGAATTATAAAGTGTGAAAGACAATATGCTTGAAACATGGGCAGCTAGTTATTCTTAATTTGTTATCTTGGTCAAGACAAGGGAATAGAAACTTCTGTATTGTATAACCTATTGATGTGTTGATCTCCTCATTGATAACCTGTTGCGCTTACTCATTTAGCTCCTGCTATTCCTGCCCATTTTGCTAGTGCTCCTGAAGCACCTGTAACTTGTTTTTCTGAGCTTCACATTCAAACACCAGGTATTCACTCAGAATTTCTGTGTGTACCTCCCTAACCGTAGTTTGCTGTGCTGTGCCAGTGCTGTTACATTAACCATAGAGTTGAGCAAGTTGGGGTGATATTTGGTAAACATCAAAAAATTGAGAAGTCCAGTCTCCTGGGTACTGCTTGTAGCTGTTCTACTGAAATACACATTTTGTGAGTTACAGAAAGAAATGCAATATGGATAGACCGTTGGCTGATGCCTCCCATATGTTTTGATCCATACCTCATGTAATCTCATTGGCCATACAGTCTGAGGCTCATGGGAGATGTAGTCCAAAACATGGAGATCACCACTTTGCCTACCCTTGATTTAGTTTATCAGAGCTGAACATGAACTTTATCTTGTAGACATGTGCTTTTGGCAGCCAAGCAGAAAGGCATGTTATGTGATTCAGAAAAGGCTTTATGGTTCTTTGCATTGCGTTTTTAAAAGTTGGTGTTGTTTTGTGTGCTCTAAAATGAACCTTCCAAGTGCTGCCTTTGGTATCTTTGACTTACGCAGTGCCTTTGGCTCTTGTGAAGAGCAACTTGACCTTGAAATTGTACAACATGATTTGCTTGAGGATGTCACACCTACTTGGCTTGGAAACACATTAAAATTTCTCTTATCAGAAAAGCTTACAAACTGATTCCCAAACTTTATTTCTGCAGTCAAGTTAAACTAGCTAGTGTAAAAGTCTTTTTACATTTTAAATGGAACTATGCTACAAAGCAGTCAGTCTTGATATTTTGTTGTTGGTATCAAGCATGTGCATCTAAACACAGTACAAGGCAGGGTTAATTCCCATCGCTTTAACAAGTTCCTGAACTAGTCCTTCTCACATCTTAAGGCCAAACCCCCAGATACCTGTATAACAGGATCGAATGTGGACTAAGAGACCCAACTGGAGAATGTTGAAAGCATAGTAGGAGTTAGCTATGACAACAGTGACAGGTTTTCAAATGGTCTAATCTGCATATATATCCTCCAGTGGAATATTGCATTGCTTGACCCCATGACTACAGTGACATGAGTTAAGGTAACAAAAATAATTTGCTATTTTCTGGAAGCAGCTGCAGTTATTTCTGCCCCACAGGTAACTGTGTAGTATTTCCATGTGAGAGGCTCCAGATAACTTTTTTTTTTCTTCCCCAATGTTTTTCTTTTCATCATTGATTCACCTTTTTCTCTCCTTTAGCTGCTGTTTCCAGCTCCTCTGATTCTAGCACTGCACACCCTTCTTCTTCATCCCATGATGCTAAATCGCCCCCTGCTGGATCCTGTCCCTTCAGCACTCCCCTGGCACCTACTGGCTTTGCTGCCTCACCTGGGCAGGCCTCCTCCCTTGTGGCAGCCATTCCTCCTGGACCTGTTTTGCCGTCTGTTGCTCCAATTGTGGAAGTCCAGACTCCTCTTTCTCCCCTCAAGCCTCCTGATCTGGCTGTGTCTGCACAGATTATTAGCCCCTCATCTCCAGGCATTGCACCGGCCTCTCCCTTGGCTCCAATGCTATCCTCCGAGCCTGTTGGTTTGGTTTCTCCAGCTTCCCCCATGAGCCCAGACCTGATGGCTCCAGCTGCCACCGTTTCTCAGATGCCACCATGTCCGCTTGCCCCAGCTCCTTTCATTCTCCCAGTTGCTCCTGTTTCTCCTTCTTTGACCCCAGCCCCTCCTGTTCTTCCTGCCACTTCAACCCCTTTTCCAGTTCCTCCCAATTTTCCTGTCAGTCCCACAGCCCCTATTCCAGTTTCTGCTTCTTCACTCCCACCTTCTGCATACCCTCTTCTCCCAACACCTGCAGTATCTCCCCCTGTACCACCAGCACTTCCCCTTCTTAGAACCACAACCCCTTTTCCAGTTTCTAGTAGTCTTGGAGCCCCAGCGAATCCTACTTTGCCCCCAGTGTCCTCTCCCAATGTTGCTAAACCACAAAGTTCCATGATACAGCCCCCCAGCCCTGTTGCTTCTTCAGTGCCTACATCTAGTTCTGTGCCCCCTGCAGGGCCACCTGTGGGCTCTGCTGGCCCTTGCATAATTCCTCCCTTGGCACCTGCTTCTAAACATGTGGTACCTGCCTCTTCTTTGGCTTCTGCAGCGCCAATGGAAGCCTCTCCTAAGACCCCAACCAAACCTCTTTCTGGACCGTTAATACCTGCAGAGCCCCATGAACAGTCTCCCTCTCGTCCTGGAGCCCCACCACCTGCTCCTGCACCATTAGTAGGGCTGCCTGAAAAATCTGTTTTAGCACCTGCTTCTGGCCCTGTAGCCCCTCCTCCAGTCCCAGTGGGACCTTCCCCTGGCTTTGTGGCACCTTCAGGACCACCTATGAAACCAACTATTAGCCCTATACCTCTAGTGGGCCCTGCAGCTGGGCAACCGGTAAAACATGGTCCTGGAGCTCCTCCTCTGGTTCTAACAGGCCCCACTGCTAGTCCTGTGACACCCACAGGGCCACCTGTAAAACCTACTCTCCCTTCAGCCCCTGTTTCTGGCCCCATGGGATTAGTGGAACCAACTGTGAAACCAGTCACAAGCCCTGTAACTCCACTGGGCCCTGCAGCTCTTCCAGTAGCACCTGCTGGACCACCTATAAAACTTCCTTCTAGCCCTGTAGTTCCTCCTCAGGGCCAGACAAGCCCCTCTGTTGGTCCTGTGCCACCTATAAAACCTCCTTGTGGTCCTGCAGCCTCCCCAGGGCCTGTTTCTACTCCCTTGTTATTTACAGAGCCACCTGCAAAACCTGCTTCCCCTTCAGCACCTGCTTCTTCACCTGTAGCCCTCTGTGGCCCTGTGGCACTTCCAGCGCCACCTGTGAAACCTATGTCTGTCCCTGTGATCCCACCAGGGCCTTCATCTACACCTGTGGTAGCTGCTGGACCCCCTGTGAAACCTGCTTCAGCACCTGCTTCTGGCCTGGTCAGCCCTCCTGTTGCCCCAGTGGACTCTCCTCTTTGCTCTGTAACACCTGTTCCCAAGCCTGAACCTCCTGTTTTAGAACCTGTTTCTGACACTGTACCTCCTTCTGTGTCTCCAGGAGGTTTGATTTCTGCACCATTAGTATCTTCAGGGCTATCTGTGCAGTCCAGTTCTCCCTCCATACCCGCTTCTGGCCCTAAAGCCCAAGCAGTACCTGCTTCCAAGCCTGTAGCTCCTGTTCTTGCACCTGTGTCTGGCCTTGTACCTGTTCCAGGAGTGTCTGTTCCCATGCCGTTATCACCACCAATGAACCCTGTCTCTCCCGCACCTGTCCCTACCCCTGTGGCCCCAGCAGGGCCTGTCTCTAGTCCTATACCACCCACCACCCAATCTGTGGGTCCTCCCTTGATCCCTACTTACAGTTCAGTGGCTGCAGCAGCACCTGCACCTGCAACTAAGTTACTGGCTCCCACCGTCCCCCCTGTTGCATCCCCTTCACCCTTTCTGGGTACTTGTCCCATGGCACCTCCTTTGGGCCCTGCTTCTGTTTCCTCTTCCTGCCCCTGGGCTGGACCTGGACCTGTTCCTGTGGGTCCAAAAAAGGTAACCCCTACATCACCAGCACCTGAAGTAACACCCACAATGCCTTCTTCTTTTGCATCTGCCGCTGGCCCAGGGGCCCCAATCAGCCTTGCTTCTAGTCCTGAAGGTCTTCCTGTGCAGCCCTCTGCAGTCCCTCCTGTGGTCCTGGCAGGGGTATCTCCTACATCAAAGGCTCCTGCAGTTCTATCAGAAAAAGCTGCTTCTCCTCCAGCACCTGTTTCTGGCCCTGGGGCATCTGTACCCCAGTCCACCCTGACTCCTCCAGCACCTATTTCAGGGCCACTGACACCACCAACGGTACCAACAGAAGTTATTTCTAGTCCTCTAGCACCTGCTTCCACCCCTATAACATCCTCTGTGGTCTCAACACACCCTGCTTCTAAACCTTCTCCTCCTGCAGAGCCAGTTCTGAAATTGGCTTCTGTTTTGGCACCTACATCTGTACCCTTGGCTCCTGCTGGAACCCCAGCAGTGTCTGCTTCTAGCCTTAAGGCTTCTGCAGTGCCTGTGGCTTCTGTGCCCATTCCTGAGACTCCTGCTCCTAGGCCTGTTGTTTCTGCATCTAGCCCAGTAACCTCTACAATAGCATCTGCCACCCCTCCTCCCTACACTCCAGCAATGACTTCCCCATTGCCTCCTCCTGTGTCACCTCCAACCTCAGCTTCTCCTTCACTGGTATCACCAGGTCCTGTGTCTGCCCTCACATCACCAGCTATCCCTGCAGACTCTCCTGCCTCCCAAGTTCCTGTCACTTCCACTGCTGGGGAGCCAGTATCTCCACCAAAACCCATATCTCTGCCTCTTACACCATCTAATCTCCCTGTTTCCCAGCCTGTTTCCCCTGCACCGCCTCCTACTTCCCCTGTGAAAAAGCCTGCTCCCTCCTCTAAGCAATTGCCAGCCCCACCTGCTTCTGGTGCAGCTGTTGATATGCCACCCCAAATCCCAACCCCTGCCTCTGCTGTCCTTGAAGACGATGAGCTGCCACCTTTGATCCCTCCAGAGGTGCCTGCTGGGGAGACACCTCTGCAGCCAGTCCTGGTGGATTTCTCTCCAAAACCAGCTGTGGCTCTTGCTGAGGTCCCAGCAACTGCTCCTCTTGTTCCTCCTCCTCCTGCCAAACAGCCTGTCCTGAAGAATGACAAGGGTATTTGCCTCCTCCGTTTGCTGTGTGCATGGATATCACAGACTACTTACTCACTGAATACTAACCTGTCTGTACAGGACCCTCTGCTTTGTTTGTTAGACTAGAAAAGTCGTATCTAGAAGTGGCATGGCCTGCACTTAGCCTAAGTACTGTATGTCCAGTAGTGGTCAAAGCCAGTTGAAGGCTTCTTTGTGCGTGCTGATGACTTGAAACGTATGTACAGTATAGGCCACAAATGAGAGAGAGTCTGTTCTCACACTGAGCATGCTGTGGGTGTTTTATAAAGGGTGTGACGTCAGCCTCGCCTTGTCCGGTATTTCTGGAATAGCACTAACCTAGAAACTCTAATCACAGCTTTGTTTGCTGTAGCACTTGCTGTCCTCTCAGCCTGCTTTCTCCAATCCTAGTATTTGCTTGTGATTAGTTATCTATCAGATCATGCTGATTAGAGCTGCTGTGAGTGAGATGGTCATAATTTTAGCATGTGTTGTGAATTCCACGTTACGATTTATTCTGGCTGAGGAAGGAGACACTGCAAACTAATATCTCTGCCCCTTATCTCCATTTGTGAGTCCCAAGTAGAGTAGACCCATGGAAATAATGAAATAAGCATTAACTTTCCAGTGTCCCATTCAGTGAGTGGGTCTATTCTGGTTGAGACTAGCAGTTGGATTAAGGCCTTACTCTGCGTTGTCTGTTTGTATCTGTACATGGAGTATCATTTTGTTTTGTTTTTTACTGTCAGTAAAAACTGTTTCATTGAATGCATATTAAACAGTACGTGTACTGTGTGTTAAATTTAGGGACCTACCAAAGATCAGAAATAACTAGTCTGTGGTTCTAGCAGCCAGTCACTTCAGTGTTGGCTGGCATGTGTACAGCTGCTGAGAAAGTTGCTGAGGTTTTTCATAAGCTGGATTTAGCTCATGAGTTCAATGACAGGTGAGAGGGACAACCTTTGTACTTGTTCCAGGAGTATAGCCTAAACATATTCTGCTGCCTTCACATTTGAGAGTAGTGAAATTTACTCCCTCATTTATTCTCCCACTTGCATCACAGCCACCCACATCCTGCACTAAATAATTTCTTGAGCCAGCAGTCCATTGAAATGTGGAAGAACATATGATGCATACATCCATCAATGGCAGTGCCTTTTTGTTACTTAAAGTGGAGGGTGGAATTTAAAAGCACAAAATCTAGTCCTTGCAGGTACCTTTACCATTTCAGAATAGATCAGTCCAAATGCCCTCAAAATGTATTGGGAATGTCCTCCTCTTCCCCACTCATTCTTGGAGCTTCTTCATCTCTACTGTAGGGCTTTCTAGATTGGCAAAAAGAAGTGTGTTCATGAAACTTCATGAAACTCTAGCCTTTAGATGAGAAAAAGGGAAAGTGTGCCATGAAAACTCTTTTTTTTTTTGCGTTTTAGGGGAGAAGTGCCTTTAAAAAGGTGCTGGTTTTCCCAGCTTCTTTTTTAAAAACTGCGGAACAGTGCAGCTCCATCTAAAGGCTGTGGTGCAGCTGCTAAGCATTAAGGAAAAGGCAACTTCATGTCACACTTTCCTGCTCATCTAGAAAGCCCCAATGATTAGAAATAACCAACATTTGGCCACGAGTTTCAGTAACAATGGGTTTGCAAATAATTGCTTGTAGGCAGTCCTGGTTAGCACTAGTTGTAGTATTTTCCAATTTGGACAGTAATGACAAACCCCAAAAGGAAAAGTGTATGTGGTGAGGAAGACTTGTGCAAGTCTGGAGCACATTTCTGATGTCCAGATCTTGGTCTGAATTCATTTGAATTTCAGAGACCCCTTTGTTTCTACTCAGACTGCTGTACAAAGCAGTGATGACACCTTGATACTGCTAGTGCAACCTTGATGATCCTCGTTGGAAATTATTTTTCCCAGGTTACTTTCATGTTCTGACTATTAGTACTGATGTGCTATAAGAAACTTTCATGCTTTGCCTCAGCTATTAAGAGCTCAATAATATCCTTATGTAAAATTATCCAGTCTAGAATATCTGCACCTGTCCACTAGTGCAAGACAAAAGCAAAAAAGAGAGAGAGAGAGAGGATTCTTTGAAATTCTTTTCTTTCTTTTCTTTCAACCCGCTCCCCTATCAATTGACAGTTTCTGTCACTCTGTAGAGCGTTAATACTGATCTAATGTAGTCTGTCATGGGAACAGAGAAGAGAGAGTGCATGCATTGTACACCTGTTTTACCACTGTTTCTACCACCACACTGCTGCACAAATCAAAACACCTGTTATGTAAGGCACTGTCAATTCGAGCTTTCTGTTGTCAGTAGATTTTGTCTTCTCTGTGTCGGCTTTAATGCCTATATTGGGCATAAACTCCAGTATCATCAGATAATTCTGAAATTTTTGGCTCTGTGGTGAGCTTTTAATGTGCACTGGCATAATAAAGGAATGAAAAGATGTCACATGACTGAGCAGCCCAACCCTTCCCCTTTTGCCTGGGCCTGCTTGCCACTCCTATGAGAGTCTCAGTTGGGGGGAAAATTTATACCTATTTGTTTCTGTAGGGTCTGGAACAGAATCCGACAGTGATGAATCAGTGCCAGAACTCGAAGAACAAGACTCTACACAGGCCACAACACAGCAGGCACAGGTGGGAATTTGTGGAAAGAAACAAATGACTAAGGTATTTTATTTAATGGGCATCCTGGACAGGGCTGCAGAATACCAGTCATGGAGCAAACATATGTTGGCCTCCCAAAGAATTTCAACCAGGATGCCCAGTGCAACATTTACATGGTGCATTTTTAATATTTTTGCATTGATACCACTGTATCAATGTTGTATCTCAGATGTTCATGCTAAAAAACTCCAAGCTTGAAACTACAAAGTTGAGGATAACAAAATGTTTTTTGAAACCCCCTCCCCCATTTTTTAAGGCAACAGGAGATACATCCCTCCAGAATCCTGCAGGGGTCTTTTGCAACCACCCAAACCCTGTGGATTAAAGGGCCTATAATGGCAGTTTTCTTATAGCAGGTGCTTGTATCTGTCACTGCACATAAGCTATCTTCTATATTTTCAAATGTGGAGGAATAGCTGCTTTAACGATACATCTAGGGTTTTCTTCCCTGCCCAGCTTTTCTACCCTTCCCCTGCCTTTTTTTAAAATTAATCCTGAATAAGAATTATGGAAAGCTGCTAAGGCTTAATGAGTCTTCAGAATGAAGAATTTCATAGTTTACTGGGCTCTTGCACGCCTCTTTACACTGTTGTGCTCCTGATTTGGCACATAGATGATACAGTGCACCTTTGGTTCTGTTGGGGTTTGGTTCTAGCCCACCCCCACCCCATGAATATCAAAATCTATGGATACTCAAGTCACATTAAATATAACGGCACAGTAAAATGGTGTCCCTCATGTAAAATGGCAAAATCAAGGTTTGCCTTTTGGAATTTATATATTTTCAAACCATGGATACTTGAATAAGCTATGGAGGGCTGACTGTACACCTGAGTTTTCCTAGTCAGTCTGCACTGCAAATCTGGATGGCTCATTTTCTCCAAAGAAATCCTTCAGAGATTTGTTGTAATTGGGGGTGCAATCTGCTGGAGTTTTCCTTAATTTGTGTGTGTGTTTTATCTTGGCAGCTTGCAGCAGCAGCTGAAATAGATGAAGAACCAGTTAGCAAAGCAAAACAAAGCCGGAGTGAAAAGAAAGCACGGAAGGTAAAACCAAGTTGGTGAAAACAGCTGAACCCTTCTTACTATGAGATGCAGTAGAAGCTACTTAAATCTTTTGTCCCCAGAGGGTGTATATCACTTGAACATGTCATTCAGGGTGTTCTTGCAAGGCACATTTTATTGTAACTGGTAGGGAACTGAATCCTTGTGCTCTTTTGATTCTTCAGGAAAAGCTTCCCCATCAAAATAGCTGAAGGAAAGAAAGGAACCCGGATGAGTTAGGTATTTCTCTGCCCTGCTTCTTCTCTCTTGAAAGGGAGTAGGGCATGAGATAAACACCCAGAACCAGGTGCTCCTAATAAAAAGAAACTAAAATAAGTGATACAGAGTTATCCCAGTGTGTTCTTAGCTTGTTCTCTTTGTGTCAGGAGAATTATACAGTGAGGAGTTTAATTCTGCTAAATCGAAGAAGACAGCTGGTTTTCTGAAATTTTTTTTCTAAACATTTACAGAAGCTGAAACAACTAATGTAGGGTTAATGATGCAACTAGGAACAGATCCATAGTCTAAGCTTTCGTCTGTGTGGCTTCATACTCAGAAAAGGGCATTGTTGACCTCTGTGTATTGAATCAGGTAGAAACAAATGCCACGTTATTGTCATGGGAGTTTTATAGCCACAATTAATATCCTCTGCTTTCCTGTCATGGTCTACTCTACTTCAAATGCTAAGTGACTTTAAATATTTCTTCCCAATCTTTTGTTTTAAAGGCAATGTCCAAACTTGGCCTTCGTCAAGTAACGGGTGTAACCAGGGTAACTATCCGGAAATCCAAAAACATCTTGTTTGTCATCACCAAGCCAGACGTATACAAAAGTCCTGCATCAGATACTTATATAGTTTTTGGTGAAGCAAAGGTAAGCTGAACACAGAAACGCCAGACTTGGGAAACCTGGCTATTTTGTTTCTTCAGCATTACAGTCCATTCACTACCAAGTAGCCCTTGTGGAGTTCAGTACAAAAAAGAACTGCATTATCCAGCTTTTTTGCCACTGAGGGGCCATGGGGTGCGTCTGTTCTGTTTGTCTTGCTCATCATTAGTTTCTTTTTTTGTTGTTGTTGTAAGAGGCCTCCCTGACTCCTCTCTTCTTCCTTCTGTACCAGATTGAAGATTTGTCACAGCAAGCACAGTTGGCTGCTGCAGAGAAATTTAAAGTACAAGGAGAAGCTGTTTCAAACATTCAAGAAAACACACAAACTCCCACTGTACAAGAAGAAAGTGAAGAAGAAGAGGTATGCCATACACTTGCATGTATCCATTAATGCAGATCAGGATTTGCAGCTAGTAGTCATGGTCAGGAAAAACCTTTGCTGCTGGTTGGGAGTTTCTGGATTTACGGGGGTTTTACTCTGGCCTCAAGCAGATGGGAGGCTTGGACCAGCCTCTGGCCACTCCAACTGCAAGTGTGCCCTGAGCGGTGTGGGACTACAGTGACCAGATGCCGCAGTCCCGAGGCTGTCCTCTGTGGCAGTCTGTAACAGATCACTGGCAAGGAACGCTTGCTTGTGCTCCTTTTGTGGCTGGGTTTGGACCACCTTAGGCTGCTGCAGTGCGGCTTCGGCCTGATCTGGGGGAGGGGGCAATATCTGAATGCCACAATACCAGATCAGCTTAAAGGTTGAACTTTTGCCCTGTCTGTTTCAGGCCTGAAGTCTTCAGGCAGGAGCAAGAGATGCAGCTTAATGTTTCCTTGGGTGCTCTTCCTTGTTTATCTTCCCCCCACTCCATTTCTACAAATGTGGAGCTTCCTTTGCATCCCCAGACATGCACCATCCTGGTGGTGTATTACATTCCAGTTTCCTTCAACCCTTGAATCATAATTTTGGACAACAGCTCCCTCCTGCCCATTCATTTATTGTGCTGCAAACAGAGGGGCAGATGTCACATATCCTGTTTCGTCCCTGTCTGTCTCACAACCTCCTACTCGAATCCTGCTGTTTTCTTTTCTTGTGGCTTTAATAATTGAGGGGATGGGGTACTAGACAAAGAACCAGTTAGAAAAATGGAGCAGGCAGTGAAAAGAACACTGGTAGACGTGACTAACATCACAGTTACTGGTGTTTTGCTTATTCAGTTAGGAAAGGCAGTTGTGGGTCCCCAAATCTTATGTCCCTTGAGACACTGTATACTACAAAAAGTAGTCATTTAAATGTATTACTTGGGGTGTTCTCACAAGGTCCATTTTTCTGCAGCAACCAAGAGGCAATCTAGGTTTCCTGCATCTGTGAGTTGTCCCATTATTATTCTATGTGCTGCATAGAAAAGTAATAAGAGCCAGCTGCTGCCTTTTGTTTCAGGTATTGACAGACAGAGATTGGCACAAGCTCAGGGGTTGCATTTTTAGCTGGCATCCATTGTACTCATGATCATACGTGCGTTACCAAATACCAGTGACTATAATTGTACTAAGGCTTGGAAAACATCACCCCTTGTGGAATGAGTTGTCATGCACTTAGCTCCAGAGGGGCTGTCAAAAGTAATTCCTAATCATTCCAACCTTGCATTTTACTGGCAGTGTGACCTTGTTGATTCTACTGCAGGCGTACTATTTCTCTGCCATTTCCTGAGCAGATGAAATAAGCAAAACTCCCCAGCATAGATAGAACCCAGGTCACATTATGGTGAACTCTCAGCATATATAGATTGCATTCTTACTTACCAACCCTGTCACCATCCCTTCTTTCTCTGCCACTCAAGCCCTCAACTCTGTATACAGTGGTCCCCCGGGTTACGAAGGTAATCCGTTGCGGATTACCTTTCGTAACCCGGAAATCTTCGTTTCCCGGGGGACCGCTTTAAGGAACGGACCGCGCGGCCGATTTAAAGGGGCCGCGTGGTTTTTCCCTTTCGTACCCCGGGGTTTTTTTTCGGCTCCCGGGGGCTGTTTTGCGGTCCCGCCGGTTTCGGCTCCCGGGGATTTCGTTCCCCAGGGGCTTCGTATCCCGGGGGACCACTGTATGTTGTAGTGCAGAAATAATAGGATGAAGGCCTTCCTGGATTATTAGGATTTTTTTTAAATTACACTTTGTCTGTATTTGCAGTTTTTACCTTTGGTCATTTTCCATTTGTTTTTTCTCCTTTTCTGTTTACTATAAATACTGTAGTTTTTGTGTTTCATTATGTCTCTCACACTGACAAATGCAGGTAATACCAGTGGTGTTGCTACTTCCACCCTCACAAATATAACACTGAGGGAAGTAAGTGACTTTTTCAGGATCTCTATGGAGTTTGTAGCAGGGCCTTGTACCATATCTCCTACATGTTGAAGATCATTCTGACCATTTAAAAACCTTTGGTAAAGTGGTTACATAAAATTTTAAGGACAACCTCACTGAGTCCTTACCATAACTTGCCTGCTTGGCAAAATGTCTTTGAGCCACTGCCCTAAGAGACAATCAATTTCTTCCTATCTAGGTTGATGAGACTGGTGTTGAAGTGAAAGACATTGAGTTAGTGATGTCCCAAGCAAACGTTTCCAGGGCAAAAGCAGTCCGTGCCCTGAAGAATAACAGTAACGATATTGTAAATGCAATTATGGTAAGTAGCTTGTTGAATTCTGTTTGTAGCTCAATCAAGTGGATCTCAAAGTTTGAAGAATAAATGGAGAGGTCCAGGCATGCATCTCAGATAAAAACCTCCATACTTCTAGTTCTGATATAGCCATTATGTGTCTGTAAGGGACAGAGAAAAGCACGAGTTTTCAATGTTATATCCTAGGCAACTAGTTGGGAACTAGTCACTGTATCTTTTTCCGTCGTCACCTAATTGCATTATCACAGCTATAGAATTACACCCTCTGTTTTCCTTGCCCTCTCTGTCTCACAGCGATCACAGGCAGTCATAACAATAGCCCCCAAGGTTATCTGGCTACACAGGGTAGATAAACAGTTATCCTGGTTTGCTTTTGTATAGTCCCATGAACTTCCACATCCCACTGTGTAGGGTGAACAGAATTTCTAATTTGTTTCTTTCCATTTCTTTCCAGGAATTGACAATGTAGCCATCAGAAAGCAGAACTTTTGGTGTTACAGAGGAGAATAAATTGCAGCTGACCTGAAAATTTGTACTATTTCTATCAGTTAATAAAAGGTGTGGTTTAAAAGGTTCCACACATTGTTATTTTTCTTTTATTTCCAACAGAGCAGTAAATTCTTTGGTAAACTAAAAAGAAAGTATTCTGATGACTTATGACTGTATTTGACTGTTTACTGAAAAGCTTATAGTGATTCCTTGAAACTCTGCTGAGGTGCCAGAGAACTTGGGATTAATATGATTCTTCATAAGACACAGTCTACTGTTCTGGTTTTTGGCTTTGAAAAATCGGGTCTGGATCTAGTGCTTGTTTAGAAATTTCTCTCTTAATAGTTTTGGTTAATGCGGGCATTTATGCTCAGGAAGATTGAGTAATTCTCTACAAGGAACAATTTGTCCTTCAGTTTCAGTGAGCATAAGGAAAACTCTTTCCGCTACTTCAGAGGTTTGAGTTAGTCTTAGCCAAAGCTATCTCATATTCAGGCTCTTGCTATTGTCACTGTTAATATACTTCCAGTGTTCAAAGACCCATTACAAACCGAATACCTGCACATCTAAATATTTTTGTTTTATACATAGTACTACTGTGGATAAACACTGTGATTCCTTTGTCATCTATTTGTGCAGAATTAACTGATGAAGGTGTGGAATTTTAAAACAGCTAAATCATTTTTTCCAGGGAAAAGCCACTAGGAGGCTTGCTTTTGAGTGATCAGATGCCTGCAGGAAAAATGGTTAAGTGGTACCAAAATTAGACGAATGGTTGATAAAAATAACAGATATGGATAAATTAACGTTGTCCCTCGAAAATAAAGATACTCAAGTGGTAGTTAATGAATGTTCGCCTATAGCAAAGGCGTGTACTTAATGAGGTGGACGGATAAGGGTCAGCAGAGAAATAAAAGAAGAACATAAAAGGAAATTTAGACATTAGAGAAAAAGATTCTACTCTTGATAGTATTAGTATCAATGAAATATACTTGCGGTATTAGGTGGGGAATAAGACAGAGACTAAAACAGTTATATGAATTTTGTTATTGGGAAGACTGATGGAAAAAAATGTGATTGTCTGGATTTCTTTTCTCATTTTGTCTCTCCTAGTTGAGGTCTACCTATGATGTCAATTACAGGCCTCTCTCTTCTTTTTAAGTGGGAGAACTTGCACAATTGGTGACTGACTAAATACTTTTTTGCCCCACTGTTTATACATACACATACATCCTAGAGCAAAAATACTGCCATATGGAATGGACTTTTGTTTTTCTGTTTTTCAAAACCTTGAAGTGGTTAACCCTCTTTGCTCTTATTTCTCCACTATATATCGACTACATAGCTGTCACAATTCAGCATTCATTATTAGTGCATATAATAATAGGGTGCAATGTCCTTTACTTCTCCAAAGCCACAAATACCAAAGTGATGACTAGCAGGAAGTTTGTTGTTTCCCTCCAGACTGAAAGCAGAGTTTGAAATTACAGAAAGGAGTTTGTTTTGTTTTGCTTTGCCGTGAGAGTATGAAAGGACAACAGTAGGGGAACTTTGGTCCTTCAGAGATTGGACTCCATTTACCATGAACCCAGCCACATGGTCAGAAGCTATAGTCTTAACAAAATCTGGAGAGCCATAGGTCCCCTGCCCCTGGCAAAACGATGGAGTGGCATGTAATTTGTTGTAAAAGGGAGAGAATTTGAAAGCTGAGAATTCCTTGTTTGGAATGTGAGGCGTGCCTCTTCTGATATTTAGTCCTTTAATTTTGTTGCTTATTCATTGCTTTGCCAGACTAGGTGTGGCCATTTTTAGAGGAGGTGAACAACTTAATTGAGTTTGGGGGAAATAGTCTACTAGGTTTTTGGAGTACAGCACTCCACATTCCATTATTGGTGGATGAGAATTTCAGTCCAACAATATGTTGATGCGTATGTATATGTGTATGTTTGCAGAGTTTTAGAATATGTTTCCCAAATTGAGAAGTTCCAGCAAGAATCAGGAGTTCCAAATTGAAAACAAACAAACAAACAAAAACAAAACAAAACAGTTTCATTTATATACCACTTCGTACTGCCTAAGCAGTGTCTAAGCGGTTTACAACTGTAAGCTGCTTGCCCCCAACAATCTGGGTAATCATTTTAGCGACCTCAGAAGGATGCAAGCCTGAGTCGAGCTTAAGCCCTTTTTCTGGTCTTGAACTCGCCACCTTATGGTTTTGAGTGAGTGGCTGCAGTACAGGCATTTGACCACTGCACCACCAGGACTCCTGATGTTGTTAAGTTCCACTGTTGAGTCGTTAAGTTCCACTCAGTCAGTGAAATCAATGCCTTCAAGTTGTTTCTGACTTGCGACAACCCTAAATCAACTAACATGGGGTTTTCTTGGCAAGATTTCCTAAGGAGGGCTTGGTTTTGCCTTCCTCTGAGGCAGAGAGTGTGATTTGTCCAAGGTCACCTAGTGGGTTTCTATGGTTGAGCAGAGACTCGAACCCTGATCTCCAGAAGGGTAGCATTCAGAGACATAGCTGTATTAGCCTGGAATATCAATATGAAAAGGGATCTTGTAGCATCTTGCAGACTTAACTGTGTGGAAAAAAAACTGTAGCATAAGATTTCATAAACTTGATGTACTTAGATGCATAGAGGGAACTGGTGCCCAGGACAGATTTGTGTAATCAGACTATTATCTGATTATAACCTGATCTGCAGTCATTGTCCAATGCTCAAGTCATCCTGGCTTTCAAGTGTTGAATTACCAGTAGTCAGTTCTATGGGTCTACTCTAGTCAGAACTAGCAAATGAATTTAGGCAGTAATGGCCAACTCATTTTTAGAATTAAGGTGTGGTGTGTTTTGTTTTGTTTTCTTAATTTAAAATCTGTCCCAAATATTTTGGGAGCTTAAGCATCTGGCAAATGTGATGTCTTCAAGTGGTAGAAATATTTGCATTGTACGCATAATGTTAATATATATATATATACACACTTACATCTTAGTGCTT
Source organism: Urosaurus nigricauda (assembly GCA_034509955.1). Taxonomy (NCBI): domain Eukaryota; kingdom Metazoa; phylum Chordata; class Lepidosauria; order Squamata; family Phrynosomatidae; genus Urosaurus; species Urosaurus nigricauda. The sequence continues at coordinate 165,310,983 of JAOEGL010000002.1, forward strand.
AGTGGGGCATGATACATATTAAACTAATTCTGTATAGTCTCCAGTTTAGGTTCCTCAGACTTCATACAAAGCTTATATTTACTGAACAGGCTACTCAAGTGGGAGAACATTGTTGAACTGGGGAAACAGGAAAATAACTCTAGCTCTGAAAATACCATCCTGGAATGTCTCTGGATGGATTTGCAAGTGTGGAGGAGTTTTTTTAAGTATCTGGAAAGGTTTTCTATAGTTTTCATTCAAAAAAACAGGGGTGGAAGATGCATCTAGCCTGCCTCTCCATGGCTTTAGAGCTTTTGCTGCAATAGCAGTGAGACGCAGTTAAATGGGTTTTTACGTGGAATTGGAGGGCGATTGATTGACAGATCTTGGGTCCATGACAGCACTTCAGGTAAAATTGAGTAATTTCATGTTAATATCTACTACCCCAGAAAATTCAGTGTGGTCTTATTATATCTGGTAATCCCCTAGAGTCCATTGGAGAAACACAATTTTTCAGTCAGAAAACATGCATACTTAATTGTAGTTAAGACAAAAAGAGTTGTTTAAACATCTAAGTATTCGTCTTGATGATTCCTACCTTCTGGATGGGTATTCTCCAGACAATGAGTTCCCTAAGAAAAGCCAAATTCTGTTAGTACACCAATTGTTTAGTACCTTCAACTCATTTCTGATTTATGGGAGCCCTAAGGCAACCCAGAGGGGGTTTGCTATTGCCATCCTCTGAGGCTGAGAGAGTGTGACTTGCCCAAGACCATCCAGTGGGTTTACATGGCTGAGCCCAGATTTGAACCCTGGTCTCCAGAGTTATAGTCCAGTGCTCAAACCAAACACTGGCCCAACTAGTATACTCCACTACTATTCAAGTGTTTCCTGTCAATTTGTTTGGTATTTCTGAAGGAAATAATATACATTTTCAAGAGATAACAATATAATGGATTATTCCGCATAGTTTCCTTCTTAATGTGAAACAAAAAATATCAATGGAAGGACAACCACAAAGTGGCCTTTATCCTATTAAATTCAGATGGCATCGGGGAAGCTAACTAAAAGCCACTTGAGATGCTCACAGCTAGCATCACATTACTCAAATGGTCTGAATCATTGAGTACTGAGGTCACAGATGCATTATGTTGTCCCGTTCTGTTGAGCTTTCTTTAGGAACAAGTATTGAAGGGCAGTCTGGAGATCATGGAGGGTTACCAACAAATAATAGAGCTTTGAAAATCCATATGGTCCAGTCAGGCTTTTCCAAAGCCCATAGGCCACATATTGTGAGTTGGTTTGAAAGGCAATGCAGGAACCTGAAAAAAGAATTTTCTGCAATTCTGTGAAATCTTGAGTCACTCAAACTTTCTCAAGAAATCATATGAAGACTTAAGAATGGGAGGGCAGCTATGAAAGAACCAGAAAAGATCCTAAAATGTAAAGTTATACAACTGAGCACAAAGGTTAGACTCATACAAGCCATTGTATTTCCTATTGCCATGTATGGGTGTGAGAGCAAGACAGTTAATAATAATAAGAACAACAACAACAAATTTAATTTCTATTTTCCCGCCTCTCCCTTCGGAATTAGGCGGGATTCCAACAAGTAATTAACAACACTATCCAAATTTTTAAAAATAATTTAAGCAATATCCTAAAATCACTATATAACATAATACATAATACAGTGCAATCCAGTCCCTAAATACTAACATATACCTGCGTAGCTGCCAACCTAATGGTTAAATATTCTAGTTCCGGAGTAAGATATTGTCCAGTGGTCCATTACCATAGGTCAGATTAATAGGCCTGGCAGAAGAGATCCGTCTTAAGTGCCTTCTTGAGGGCATCCAAGGTGGTAATAAGACGGACCACTTCCGGCAGGTTGTTTCATAATTTTGGGGCCACGGCTGAGAATGCCCTATGGGCCAATGCTAACAAGATGAAATTCAACACAGAGAAATGTAAGGTTCTGCACTTAGGGAGGAAAAATGAAATGCACAGATATAAAATGGGGGACACCTGGCTGAATGAGACCACATGTGAAAGGGATCTAGGAGTCCAAGTAGACCATAAGCTGAACATGAGTCAACAGTGCGATGCAGCAGCTAAAAAGGCCAATGCAATTTTAGGCTGCATCAATAGAAGTATAGTGTCTAGATCAAGGGAAGTAATGGTGCCACTCTATTCTGCTTTGGTCAGGCCCCACCTGGAATACTGTGTCCAGTTCTGGGCACCACAATTCAAAAAGGATGTGGAGAAACTGGAGCGTGTCCAAAGGAGGGCAACTAAGATGGTGAAGGGTCTGGAAACCATGCCCTATGAAGAACGCCTTAGGGAACTGGGGATGTTCAGCCTGGAGAAGAGAAGGTTAAGAGGTGATATGATAGCCCTGTTTAAATATTTGAAGGGATGTCATATTGAGGAGGGAGCAAGCTTGTTTTCTGCTGCTGCAGAGACTAGGACGCGGAACAATGGATATAAATTGCAGGAAAAGAGATTCCACCTCAACATTAGGAGGAACTTCCTGACAGTAAGGGCTGATCGACAGTGGAACACACTCCCTCGGAGCGTAGTGGAGTCTCCTTCCTTGGAGGTCTTTAAGCAGAGGCTGGATGGCCATCTGTCAGGGATGCTTTGATTTGGAGTTCCTGCATGGCAGGGGGTTGGACTAGATGGCCCTTGTGGTCTCTTCCAACTCAATGATTCTATGATTCTAAGTCATCATCAATCTGGTGTTGGTGTATTCCAACATGTACTTCCCAAGATTCTGAGAGTGCGGGGTGGATTATATAGGGAGAGGCATTTCCTCAAGTAACTTGGGCCCAATCCATATAGGGCTTTAATAAAGGTAAGAACCAACACTTTGTATTGTGCCCAAAAGCTGATCGGCAGCCAATGAAGCGATCTTAGTATAGGGGTAATATGGTCTGTTCTGGATGCCCCTGTAACCAATCTGCATTCTGGATCAACTGAAGCTTCTGGACTTGATACAAAAGTAACCCCATGCATTACAGAAATCTAAATGAGAGGTTACCAGTGCATGTACAACTGCTTCAAGGTCCTCCCTGCCCAGGTAAGGGTGCAGCTGTTGTATCAGCCATATTTGATACCATGTACTCCTGGCTATCGCCTCCACTTGAGATGTCAACTGGAGGGATGAGTCCAGGAGTACCCCCAAGCTGCGAACTTTGTCCTTTGGGGAAGTGTGACACCATCCAGGACAGGTTGACAAATCTTCATCCCTGGGCTGGGGGAACCTATTATAAGTACCTGTGTTTTCTCTGGATTCAACCTGAGTTTGTTTTCCCTCATCGAACCCATTACCGCCTCTAGACAGGCATTCAGAGGAGAGATGCCATCCTCTGTCACTGCAATAGTTGGTGGCATAGAGAAATATATTTGGGTGTCATCAGCATACCAATAACACCACGCTCCATGTCTCCGGATGATCTCTCCCAGCGACTTCATGTAAATGTTAAATAGCATGGGAAACAGAGTGGCGCCTTGTAGGACGCTAGATGTTAGCTCTCTTTTACGAGAGCAACTGTCTCCCAGGTTCACCATCTGGAATCTGCCGAAAGCTAGGAACGGAACCACTGGAGTGCAGTGCCCCCAATTCCCAGCTCTTTCAGACGTTCCAGAAGGATACTGTGGTCAATGGTATCGAATGCCGCTGAGATGTCCAAGAGCACCAAGAGGGTCACACTTCCCCTATTGATGCCGAGACAGAGATCATCGACCAAGGCGACCGTGGCCATCTCAACTCCGTATCCCGCCCTGAAGCCGGTTTGAAATGGGTCTAGAAAATTGGCTTCATCCAAGACTGGAGTGGAAGGCAACTGCTCTCTCGATCACCTTGCCCAGAAATGGTAGTAGGGAGACCAGTCTATAGTTATTTGTTATCAAGGGGTCCAGGGAGGGCTTCTTCAAAAGTGTTCTGACCACAGCTTGTTAAACTCATATGGAAACTTTCCCTTCCTGTGGGATGCATTGATAATAAGTTGGATCAATGTTACCATAGCATCCCCTCCTTGAGTGGTCAACCAGGATGGGCAGGGATTGAGAGGGCATATCGTCCTCCTGACACATCCAAGGAGCTTGTCCACTTCCTTGGTATTTACAAACTCAAAGTGATCCAGTAACATTATCCACAGAGTCACTGGACACTTCTTTTACATTTTCTGTCCTAATGCTGGTGTCCAGATCAGCCCTTAGCTGAGAGATTTTATCGGCAAAAAAGTCATTAAAAGCGTCACAGCAGGCATTTGTTGGTTCTAACAATGGATTCAGGGTGGGAGAAGGTTGGGTTAACTCTTTAACCACCCTGAATAGCTCTGCTGGACGGGACTCTGCCGATGCAGTACGTGCAGCATAGAAAGAATTCTTTGCTGCATCGATCGCCACTCCGTAAGACTTTAATAAGTTCTCCAGGAGTGTCTTGTCAGATAAAAGCCGGTGTTTCCGCCAGCAGCATTCTAGTCGTCTCGCAGCCCGCTTCATCCTACAAAGATCTCGAGTATACCATTGTTTCTTATTACAAGCAAGCCAGAGAGGACGCTCAGGAGCGATGCTGTTTATAGCCCTGGTAAGGTCGGTATTCCAGGTATCAACCAGGGCATCAATAGAGTCACTGTCATTCCCAACCATATAACCTTCTAGGGCTTCTTGGAACCTCTTAGGTTCCATCAGCCTTCGAGGACAGGCCATTTTAATAGGTCCTCCACTCCCAAGGGGGATATGGGTAGTGGCCTTCAGTTCCACCTTGACCAGGAAGTGGTCCATCCATGACAGGGCAGTGGTACCAATGACCTCTGCCCATGGGCTTTCCTGATCCGTGCAAAATACCATGTCAAGTGTATTACCCACACAATGTGCCAGCCCTGAGACCAATTGGGAGCAGGCCCATGGTAGTCATGGAATCCATGAACTCCCGAGCTGCACCTGTCAGATTTAACAAGCCAGCCTTGGAGGGGATGTTGAGGTCCCCCAGGACAAGAAGCCTGGGAGACTTCAGCTAAGAAAGACAATAGGAAGAAAATAAATTCATTTGAAATGTGGGGCTGGAGAAGACTACTAAATCAGGGTACCAACGGACATTTTATTTAAAAAACAGCTTTTAAAAATTGAGGTAAGTACTAAAAAGCAAACTTTCTTAGAGAGTGTAACTGAAAACACTTAAAGAAAATTATTTAAATGCATGGATTATTTTTGGCCATTTTTGTAGATGATTTAGATTATGATGAGAACTGGGCTGTCCATTAATCACATGTGGCTTTTGTGACCTCTACGCTAACCGAACCTCCACTTTTTTTACAGATGAAGGGAAATATTCCCATATGGTATGGTATGTTGGTTTAAAACAGTTGAATCACAATATCTTAACATTACCCCCAGCCCCCAAATGCTCACTGAAAAAAAAAGTTTTAAAAGTACTGAAAAAAAAGGAAATTTGGAAATGACTTCCAGTTTCATCATTGACAAACTGACACAGTTCAACCCACCCTGGAGATGGAAAATGGATCTTAAATCCACTGCAGTGGTCCACTCTAATTTAAATCCTGATCATAATGATTCAGATCAATTTTCCAAATGAAGAGGAATCCTTTTTCAGGCATGGAGCATTTGCTTTGCCTGCAATCAGTCTCAGATACAAGCCAAGCCATCTCAGGCTAACAAAAAATTTCAAGAACTTGTTTCAAGTTAATTTGGAGTGGGACTTTGCAGTAACAACCTCTCGTTTATGAATTGCTTTCAGTCACAGCAAAAAAAAATTTTTTAAAAAAAATAATCTCTTCATTCTCTTAGGCCTTGTAATCATTTCTATATTTCTGTTCGTTAAGTTGTGTTTTTAAGTAATTTTGTCAATGGTATGTTTTAAATCTTCCTGTGAGTCTTGTGAGCCTATGCTTCTTTTAACTGGTTTTAAGCAGGATTTTATTAGTGTGTTTTCAACAACATATTTCAGCTGTCCCAATCTGGCAGAGACAGTCCCAATTAATTCTCTGATGTCTCGCTTTTTCAGCTGCCATTTTTTTCCTCCTGCTTTCTCCCTTTGTCCTCAGCTTGCTCCAGTTCCTGCAAACTGAATACAAAGTGCAAAAATAGTCTACATTCAAGTAACCCAAGGGGGTAGTGCAGAGGAGAGATGGAGTGTTGCCCTGTCCTGGAGTCTCAGGCAAAGCAAGCTGCTGCAGCCTCTCCTAATTTGTCTCTTCTTTTGCCATCTTTACCATGCTCTAATGTTGTTTTGCCACATGTTTCTTATTTTGTCCTATGAAATGGTAGAAGGTATGTATTTATACATTGTCCTTCAAGGTGTTCTCTATGGGGCAACTAATATATTTTAGGAATAAAGGTGCTCTCTTCCTCCTTTGTGTGCAAAGGGAGCTTGTAGCACCTTTGAGATTTAACTGAGCAAAATACTGGTAAGTTGTAGCATAAAAATAAAGCTGCTTCGGGTCACTTTGGAGGTATGCTGTTTAAATTACACTCACATCTTAAGAGGCCAGAAGCTGCGCCAAATCTTTTGAACTCTTAGGATGCATCCATCATTTAAACAGCATACCTCCAAAGTGACCCGAAGCAGCTTTATTTTGGCCTGTCTGTTGGGGCCCTCTGTCTACTTACTCAGCTGCATGGAGTGAACTCGTGCTCAGGAAGGACCTTTACAATCAGACTGTAGTCCTCTGGCTTTGGATTTCCTCAATTAAGCAGGGCATTGGGGTCGATTTGTTATTTTGAATAGTAGCCCTGCTAGCTGAACCAACGATATATGACTACGAAGATCGTTAATCGCACCAGCCAGCCCACTGCCATTCTCAGCACTCCAGTACTTCAATGTTTGAATGTTAACGCTGGATCCTCTGCTCCCCAATAGAGACTAGATTTTTGGCTGGGGTTTTCACAGCCATTTATGTTGGTTTCACTTCACTCCTCCCATTCTTTTGAAAAATGCTTTCAAGGCATACAAAACCAAAAATGTTCTAAAATCAGACTTCTGCATTATCTCAAGCCTCTGGCAGTCAGGCCCCAATAATGGAGATGTTCCACCACTCTTCTAAATATGCTCTGTCTTTGGCAAATGTGTCCTCTGGTCCCATGATGTTTAACATTCTCCCAGATTGTGCTGATAGTCATGTCGCCAGGGAACCCTCTCTGTGCCTCAGAAGGAACTGCAATTGAGATTGTAGTCAGAGGACATTTTATCTGAGCCCAGTCCTCTCCTCCAGATTGTATTCTCATTATACTTCCAGACTTATTCTGAGAGAGGAATTGGAAGACGATTAAAAAAATAAGTCCCCACCTTCTTCTCTTCATTTCTTGTTTTGCAACATGTTGGCTATAAACATATGCCTACCTAACTGACAGTAACACAATGGCTTTCTTCCTTCTTAGGGGATCTTATTGGATTGCGCTCTCAGAGTAATTTCAGTGAGCAACTGGAGGCTCAGAAAGCATTGTTTTGAGGGGCGCTTGGCCAAAGTATTCTCCGTTAATATTAATGGCCTCGTCTCAAGACTTTTTAGCACTATCAGTTGGGGTTACCAACATTGTACAGGTTGAATGTCCCTTATCCAAAATGTTTGGGATCAGAAGTGTTTTGTTGGCCACATTCCCACTTTCTTTGTGAACCAAATCGATGGATCAGTTTGGCAGCAAAGCGTGGTTCACACTACATTTGCCCCGATCTCATTTTCTTGCTGCAAAATAAAATAAAATAACCAACTTGTGGTTCACATTCATGAATGGATACAAAATGGACACGCTCCAGCTGGCCAAAGGGCAAATTTAAATCGATTCTGATCCACATCTAGTTCACACTTGTGCGTAATTGATTTATCTAAAAAAAGGCAGGAAAAAATCTGTCAAAAACACGCGGGTTAAATGGGTCTAGCACATGGTCCCCCTCTCCGAATTGCTTCAGCAATTTGGTTCGAATGCAAACCAGAGTAATTTAAACCAGTTCAAAACGATTTGTGATCCGGTTTAAAATGTAATGGGAATGTTTTGTTTGTTTTTTGTTTTTGAATATTTGTATACACGTGAGATATCTTGGGGATGGGACCCAAGTCTAAACATGAAATTCATTTATGTTTGGTATATAGCTTATACACATAGCCTTGAAGGTAATTTTATATGTAACATTTTTAATTATTTTGTGCATTAATGGAAGTTTGCGTATGCTGAACCATCAGAAAGCGAAAGTGTCACTTAGCCACCTATGTAAAATGTTTTGAATTTTTTAGTGCTTCAAAGGTGAGTGGCAGCAGAGCACAGAAGGGTAGTATGCTGAAGCCATCCATAACCAATCTGGGATAGGTAGCCATTCATAAATGAGTATGTACTAAGACCCAGGTTGCCATCTCACAACTGCCCAATTACGGATAGCTTCAGTATCAACTTCTTAAAGGGCACTTTCCAAATGTCTGGAATGTTTTATCTGGAAGCTGGGTTTTGAGGTGTTCTTGCTGTTTTGTTATTTTGTTTTTGTTTTGTTTTTAAAGTTCCATTATACCTTTCATAGAATCATAGAAGGACTGTAAGTGACAATATTTGTCCAGGGTCTCCTCCAACCAGTCTTCCAACATACTGTTGCTCAAGGCATTCTAAGAAATTTTATTAATGCGTCTCAGACCTAGCAGTCTAGTTTGGTACATCTATGCTTGTTGGACCTGCCAAGATCACACAATGCCATGGTAACTGCCTTGGGCACTGATGCCAACCAGGCCTGCACTGAGGCCAACAGCCCCTGCCAGCCACCGTGGACAACTGGGCATCCTATTCAAAAATGTCTTTAGCTTACAGTTTCAACAGACACCTCAAGCATATCTTAATCACAGCTGTAAGAGCTAGAAACCTACCTGGGTGGCACGATAGCAGCAATGGGAAAGATTAACTTACAGAGATTGCTTGAAAAAATTAAAGTGAAAGAAACAGGCAAAAAGGGTTGGGAAGGATCCATCAGGGGAGGTAACTGTAAATCTAGATGTGAGGTAGGCAGCCAAAGTATGCATTAATGTTTTTGCTATAGTTTGCTATTGCTGTAGTCAACTAATGGAGAACTAATAGGCAAAACAATTGAATTATTGATTAAAATAATGAAGAAGATAATATCTAGCAAACTGGCAGTCTCTGGTGTTGGGATTTCGGGGCAGCTGTTGGGATTCGGGGAGAAGAACGACACCGAGAGACAGGAATGGGGGTGCAAAATCTTCTTCCTTGTTTATTGCATGCTTGTTTGCTGCTTCTTCCTCTTGCCTCCTTGCTGCTTCCTACCTTGAGGAGACACTGCTTGCTCCCCAACCTTTACTAGCCTTCTGGTTAACCAATAATTAGAGAAGCTCAGCAAGTATTGTTTGTACAGAGCTCAAGGGTCAGGTGTGGATGCAGAATCAGGATGTGGACTTTTTGGGGTCGGGATATGGTCATAGGAAATGTAAACCATTCAGTTAATTATGAACTTCATGGATCCGGACATGGACGGACCCTGGCCGCATTATCTGATGGCGCAGGAAGGCAGGCAGATACAGTGGCGTTCCAACAGATCCCCCACATTCCTGAGCCCCCAGGAGGAAGGTGTGTGCAGGGGGAATTGCTGGTAGCCTCAGCAGATTCCCGACATCTCCCTCTTTTTTGTTTTCTATGCTCATTTCATGAGCTGGTAAACATATTCCGCAAACCTTTTCCTTTCCCTGGGAGTCCACCTTCTCTGAGACAGCAGACCACATAAACTAGGGATACATTGAATAAAGCAACACAGAGAAATAGACAAAAGAGGATCAAAAATGCAATATTGTACAAGTGTACGGATCCATCCTGTAGGTAGCCAATCCCATAATCCTGCCCACCAATTGGACAGGTGGGATTCTCTTATGCTCTGGGCGACATATTCGCTGGAGGACATTATTTTCACATCAGAATCACAGGAAGCATCCAGTGTGTGAAGGCCATTTTGTTCAGGAACCCATTCATACACACCACCCATTCACAAGGTAAACATAAAGCCAAAAGAATCATGGGAAACATAAACACCAAGAAAAGCATACAATATACAATAAGCAGTAGTCCATCAATATGGGTTCGATGTGGATAGCATTCAATATGCAATATGAAAAGAACATAGTTCAATGTGTATCTGAGTCCAATATTCCGGGGAACAATCATATTTGGAGACCAATGACTGAGATAGAGTAAATGCAACATGAGTCCAAACAGTTTGCACAGTAATATAGATGCAGAGTTCATCTGGAATGGTTATGAATGTCCGTTTTAGAGTCTTTGGGGGTATGTCTGGGAATGCGGGCATATAGATGTACTGGAGGGGACAGTTGTGTGTGTGGATGGCTTGCAGAGAACAATTCCCTTGCAAGCAGTGTCCAAGCAGCTGTAGACTCCTTGGATGTTGGCAATATGGTAGTGGTGGAGAACAAGCTGCTGTTGGCATCTGGAGAGGCAACATTTTGATGTAGGACCATTGAGGACAATCAGGAACAAGAAGAGTAGAAGACACCGACTGTGTCTCGAAGCAATCTTTGGAGAACGTCTATGGCAGCATGGCATGGAGGACATCTCTGGAGGACGAGGACATAGGAGTCTCAACCCTGGAATGGGGAGCATTTGGCGGACTGGAGGACAGCTTGGAGGACCCGACGTCTCGCCTGGCAACCTCAGGGACGGACACGGATCAGCAACGCGTTGCGGGCTTACCTTCCCGTGGAGATTTGAGAAGATAGAGGGTAGAAAGTCTATAGTGTGTGGGGGGGTGTCGAAATGCAGGTTAAAGTTCCTCCCCCCCCTTGTTTCTCTCAGAGAGGCAGAGAAATGCAGGGCATAGAGATTGCCTGAGTTTAGAGTGTCTAGAAGAACCATCACCAAAAGACATGCATATATACACCTTATATCTATATCACCATCACCATAAAGATGCATGCAAACACACATACAGGAGTAAAAGTCCGGTGCTGATACAGCAACACTGTAACACTGTCAAGTCCATTTTGGGCTGAGATAGTGTGCCTGCCGCACTATCTCCAAGCCTGACCAAAGAAAAACAATGAAAATAAACAAGAGCATTGTTCTACTCCGGGCAAATGGGGGAGTGTTCCCTCTTTTTTGTTTTGTTTGGCGAGATGGGCTTTGAGGGCAGCGTTCATGAATCTTTGATCATTTGCCAAAAGGTAGCAGGAGTGGGTCATCCATCGGGAAGAACATAAATGAATGGCAATGGCAGATTTTAGTAAGAATGTACTACACCAATTTTTAGGAAAGAGTTAGTAAATTCTCCTCTGCATGCAGGGCTATGCAGTACTCAAAAACATTCAAAGCAGAGGAGAAGGAGGGATTTTTCCCCTTCAGTTATCCCTCTGTATCTCACCCAGATAAAGAGTGAGGCAGATAAACTTGTGCTTGTGAGAGAAACTCTCTCTCTAAGAAGCAATGCATGAAGGAAGGATGCAGGAAAACAACATAAATGTAGAAAGAGTACAAGAAATTCAGACTTAAGTATTGCAAAGGTATAACATAAGCCCAAACACACTGACAGACAGACAAGTGAACAGCTTCTACGTGCAAAAGGAATAGAACCTGTTTCTAAATATGTACCACTTCAGGTTGATGTGATATGTAGTTCTTTAGCCACGAGGGCATAAAGCAACCCAGGCGAGATTCCTTTTTATGCTTTAGCCAAGGCAATTTTTTTACAGATAGACTGAGCCTATCAAGATGAAGCTTAACAGAAAGGAAAAGACACTAGAGAACAAGAATGAATTCCTATCAAAAGTCAACACAACAAAGACTTTTAGAGCAAGAGAAGTGAGCCCCCTTCAGATTCGCAAATTACAGACAGCCAAACAAACACACAAATAGACCAATGCAAACAACAATTAACACCTATTTTGACCATTCTGGCCTTTAGCTTTTGTGATTCTCCAGCCAAGCCTATCCAACAAGGAACACAGGCAGGCTGAGCTGACCAGTAGAAGAATGAGATATAGAATGTGGAAAGCCTAGTTTTCCCAAGTACCACCCTAAGTACTAATTTTATTCCACAAAATGTGATGTTCTCTTTGTCTGCAAGACTTGTGTATCCAGAAGGGATTTTAATTGTGCTTTATCACAACCAAAATAGCAGCAATAGTACAAATCTGAGTCAAGGAAAAAAACTGGAGACTCTTGTCCCTTTACAATTCCCACAATTATAAGACTCTATCAGATTTTCTTTTTACACAGGTCTCCCAACAACCATGTGCAGGCTATATAGGAGACTTATAGTTTAAATAAGAGAGAACAAACTAAAGGCATACAGAATCATATGAAAAGCAGAATGGAGGAAGAGACCAAAGAGCTGAGACAGTGTCACTCTTGGGTCACACACTCTCAGGAAAGGAGAATGAAGGACAAGACTCATGAAGAGAGCAAGCTCCGATTTAAAGGAGCAAAAGAAAAAAAAACTCTTTCTAAGCAAGAATATAGATCAGGTGATCAACAACAAATACCTCACACACAATACAATTTTAGGTCACGAATTCATGAGGACAAGACAAAGGAGATAGATGTCCTAAATGTCCTACTTGAACAGGGCAAAAAAACCCCAAAACACAAAAACCAAGTTCTAAAATCTAAGTGGAGAACTGTAGAGCCAGCAAGGTACTGTATAAGACCTCTGAACATGTAAAGGACAGCAAAAGGGAAAACAGGAAATCCCATATAGCATGAGAGTAAGTGTCAATGGAAACATGGAGAAAGGAAAATTGATGGACTCGAGGATACTAAGCAACATCCATCTGCCACAGCTGTGTTCGAATCACAGTCATGTGCTCTCCTGTGGCTAAAGGTCCTCTAAAATTTGAATCTTCAATCACAACTGTACAGCTAGGGCACTGATTAGTGATTTTCTGTTGTACATTGACACCACCAGGTTCTACATCTGCTGGGTTTGGGGCTGCAGGTGGTAACAAAACTAAATGTGCCACTGACATTTCTAAGGACAAAATTTGTGGCAGACTAACCCAAACCTGTGTTTGAATTTCTCCTGCATAATCATTACCTATTGCACTGTGCATAACAAGAATTCCTCTTGTTGAAGCAGATGATCTGGGTAACACCAGTCCTATTGACCCAGAATTAAAGTTTTTCACTTCCTTATCCAATTTTATGACATCTGCCAGGAGATTCGTGATATCTGATTGAGTGCCTATGTCTTGGCAAACTCTAAGCATATCTGCCAATGTGAAATTTCTAGATGCCATCAATGGTTCTAAAGCTTGCTGACAATCTTTGTTATCTCTTGCTAGCTTGATGAGCAATTCTTTGGCCGCTTCAGGAATATCATCCTGCTGTGCTAAGGCTGCTTGCAGTCGATTAACAAAGTCACAGTAGGATTCAACAGGCCCTTGTTGGATGGTAGTAAAACCTTTCTCAGGCTGGCCAGAGGAAGGCATCTTCTGAAAAGCCAAAAATGCACAATCAGAAGATATTGCTAGGACCTCTGGATGTAGCACTGTCTGTGTAACTGGAAAAGCCTGGAAACCCTCTGCAAGTCCTATCCCAGTGAGGATTCCTTTCTGCTGCTCAGCCTGAAACGCTGCTTTGACTGCAATAACTGACTCCTGTGAAGGAGCAATGGGTGAGGGAGCGTTTGTAGAGTTAGGCTCTGCTAGCTCTGCTTCCAGTGCCCCCAACTTCCTCTGTTGTTGAATTGGGGGTAGTGGCAGAGCCACCAGTGGCATGGTGTAACTCAGTGGATCTCCTGGGGGGTCTACTAATGATGCCGGTGGGGCCAATGGTTTACTTAAGCGTCCCACAGCTGTGTTAACTGCCCTCCAGGCTATCAAATGGGGTGCCGCAGCACGAGGTCCCCTTTTTAAGTGGCGACCTATCTTCTCCCATTCCTCCGCTGAGAGTTTTCCCCTCTCAGGGTACCAAGGACATTGGTATGAAATCTCCGACAACAAGTTGTCGATGTCTCTCTTAGTCACTACTCTTTCCCCAACTAGCTGCGTAACTAATTGATAAAGTTCCTCGCTGTGCATCCTCTGTTCCGATGATAGATTTCCGCCCATACTCACGGGATCCTAATGGATGTGCGCGCAGACTGTTCCAGTCGAGTGAGTAGGTTCGCTGATCTTCGGATTCTGGGTCACGTCGGGGTCACCAGCTGTTGGGATTTCGGGGCAGCTGTTGGGATTCGGGGAGAAGAACGACACCGAGAGACAGGAATGGGGGTGCAAAATCTTCTTCCTTGTTTATTGCATGCTTGTTTGCTGCTTCTTCCTCTTGCCTCCTTGCTGCTTCCTACCTTGAGGAGACACTGCTTGCTCCCCAACCTTTACTAGCCTTCTGGTTAACCAATAATTAGAGAAGCTCAGCAAGTATTGTTTGTACAGAGCTCAAGGGTCAGGTGTGGATGCAGAATCAGGATGTGGACTTTTTGGGGTCGGGATATGGTCATAGGAAATGTAAACCATTCAGTTAATTATGAACTTCATGGATCCGGACATGGACGGACCCTGGCCGCATTATCTGATGGCGCAGGAAGGCAGGCAGATACAGTGGCGTTCCAACAGATCCCCCACATTCCTGAGCCCCCAGGAGGAAGGTGTGTGCAGGGGGAATTGCTGGTAGCCTCAGCAGATTCCCGACACTCTGGATTGAATATGGGTCCATGAAGAATATGAACTGTCACTCTGCTACCTCTCACTTGCCAGCCTTCTCTTCTGCATCTGAGGAAGTAGACCAAGTCTACAAAAGTGTATGCTACAATTTCTTTCGCACAGTTAGCCTAAGGGTTATACAAATTCCCCATACGACTCTGTATAAATTTTCTCTATGCTTGTTGAAGTCGCTTGGAATGATTAGGGGGAGAAAAATAAATGTGTGAATTATTTCTCATTCGTGGCTAGCTGTTTATTTTCTCTAGTCAAGAAAAACATTTACAGTGGGCCCTCCACATTTGCTGGGGTAGAAGCACAGGACCCCCATGAAAGTGGGGAAACAGCAGAGATAACTCCTCTCTTGGAATCTCTGTGTCCTCCAATACAACACTAGAGTCAACATCAGCCAAAAACTGGCCATAAAATCATGCTGGAGGACCTACAAATGCCTAGAGAAGTGTTTTCTCTAGAAATCTGTAGGTCTTCTATGGTCAAATTTTAGCAGACCTGAGGACCTAGAGATTCCTAAAGAGAACATACCAATTAAATCCGTCAATAATCAAGTCCGCAAAAGTCAAAGCAGCAAATATGGAGGGCCAACTTTATTGGAGTTTTATATCCTGCCCCTCAGCCAAAAAGGCTCCCAGAGCATATGAATGGTTATGGTAATTTGAGAGTCCCTTGCCCTCAGGCTTACAATCGAAATAAGACACAACACACAAGACAAAGGGGATGGCAGTAGGGGAGGAGATGAAGTCCAGCAGATGCTGGCTGTTTTTCTCTCCCCTCCATGGCCACAGCAATGGCAGCTGGGATGGAGGGATGGCTTTCCTCAGCCTCTAGGACTATAGGACTTGGTATATTCATATCTATTAACATAAGTACCCTAAAGGCATCAAATCCCATCTTATCTTGGAAGCTAAGCAGGTTTGTCCCTGGTTAATACTTGGAAGGGAGACTGCCAATAAATACCAGGAATTGTAGGCTACATTTCAGAGGAAGGAACTGGCAGCTCGGAGCCTTCCTTGCCTAAGAGAAAATCCTGTGAAATTAATGGAGTGGCCATACATCCAACAGGTGACTTGAATAACCATATCTGCCATTTTGACACCAGCTTTTTTGAGCCTGCTTGGAAAAGCAGGACTCAATTGGCTTGTAAAACAACATTCTTTACCAAAACTTGGCATGACATTTTATTGTAGGATGGTCTCTTTGCCAAAAATAAACAAACAGAAAATGCATCACCAAAAAGATGTAATTTTATACCAAACATGCATAAAATATGCATGTGCTGTTAAAAGAGAGATTGTATTCCTAGTATTCCATGATACTAGGAAAGACTGTGATGATGTATCTTGACAGAGACTCGTTCTAATGAGTTTCAACAAATATAAAACTTGTAAAATAGGAATATGTTTATCTCTCAGAAATGGCAACATATTGGATGATCAACTTTAAAAAAAATCAGTTCTCTCTCTCTATTTTACTCCCCTTATTTTTTCTCCTTGCAGTGTGAAATAGATTCTCTTGCCTGGTTATTGCAGTTTTGTTTTGGAAATAGTGTTCATGAATAATTCTGTGAGAAAGTCTTTGGAACTGCCTTTTGGATAGATTTGCAAACAGACAGTCTGCCTGTTTTAGCAGGCACACTTAGCTAGTCGCACATTATGAAGGAACTAGGAACTAAATGTAAGTGTCCTTGAGGGGGAAAAACATGATCTGAAACATGATGTTGGGACTGTGCTACTCTCATTGCGTTTCTCATTGTACTACTACTGAATAGTACTGAAAGATGACCAGCACTGAAGAAAAAATTAAAATTATTCTTGTGCCATAGTGAAGGTGATTCTGTTTATTTGACACGAGGTTTTGTGTGGCCCACTTCATCAGACACCACAATTATCTTCGGTATTTTTCCAACAACAGACTAACAAAGCCACTCCCTTGCAGTGTTGAAGAGCACTTGAACCTCCTTGGCGCCATCTGACTCAAGCAGCAACATGCCCGGGGTGCATGTTAAATGTTCCTGTCCTGTAAAATGGGATCCATGTCCCGATTGCACAGTCCATATCAACACATGAGTGTCTAGAGGCAGTGTAAGCACCGCTCCCAATCCACATGAAAGGAACTGTTGTTGTGTGCCTCCACATTATTTCTGAGTTTTGCCAACCCTAAGGAGAACTTATCACAGGGTTTCTCTGCAAGATTTGTTCAGAGACGAGTTGCCATTGCCGTACGCAGAGGTGGAGTGTGACTTGTCCAACATCACCCAGTAGGTTTTCATTGCTGAGTAGGAATTTGAACCCTGGTCTCTCAGAGTCTTAGACCATCACAACACTCCACCACAGTGGTTCAAAGAAAGCTATACCTGATCCTAAACCAGGGAATCCTGGTGGCACAGTCGTTAAATGCCAGAACTGCAGCCACAAGGTTGTGAGTTTGATCCCAGGCAACTCTCCAAGGTTGACTCAGCCTTCCATCCTTTCATAGGTTGGTAAAATTAGTACCCAGCTTGTTGGTGGCAATTGGCTTACAAACTGTAAACTGATTAGAGAGTGCTGAGTTCACTGACAAATGGTAAAGAAATGTACATGCTATTGCTGCCAATTAGCTTCCGAGCGCAATACAAAGTGTTGGTTATTACCTTTAAAGCCCTATATGGCTTGGGCCCGAGCTACGCCTTCTCCTGTCCAATCCGCCCCGCACCCTCAAAACATCGGGTAAGAATCTTCTGGAAACCAGTCTGAATACCAGACTGATGTCAACCTCCAATAGAACCTTTTCTGTTGTGGCTCCGAAACTATGGAACGATCTCCTGGAAGAGATCCGTCTTATTACCACCCTAGATGCCTTTAAAAAAGCACTAAAGATGGATCTCTTCTGGCGAGCCTTTCCATCTGACTTGTTCTGATTATTCCGTCAACAAATGGAACCGTCGACGGACAACAGAACAGCAATAACGCTGATCAAGAATTAATGAGTTTTTAATTGTTTTATGATTGTATTGGATTTGTAATTGTATTTTATATTTTTAAACTTGTAGATTTTATTGATGCTGGAATCCCGGCTCGATCCATGGGGAGAGGCGGGAAATACAAATATTATTATTATTATTATTATTATTGCTATTGCTAAACCCGACTGGACTCAGTATATTTTTGTGTAAATATGCTTAGGTTTTTTACTCTTGTCATCCAGAACAGTGTTTCTATATGATGTGGGGTCCAGCAATCCACCCTCCCGTTGTGCCAGGTATCCATAATATATGTGGGGGGGGGGGGGGAATCTGAGATTTTAAAATTATTTTCTGGAAACTCACCAGGGATAGCACTGGTTTAAGGAGTAGCACTGATCTAGGGCAGCATATTTGAATCTATCTGATATGTGGGATTGGTAGTTTTCTCCCCACACTATATTTGTGCCCATTGGATACAACTATCATTCTTAAAAACCTGTCAGAACCTGATAGCTGGTGGATCACCACATTAGGTAGCACTCATGTAGAGGCCTTTTAATGTGAGCTTCCTAACTTACAGCTTAATTAGATAAATAAATGGACCAATAAATACAAATGCGCTTGTGTTCACTCTTTGTTTGGCTTGTTATTGTTGTTGTTGTTGTTAGAATCGCAAAATTGTAGAGTTCGAAGAGACCCCAAGGGCCAGCCAGTCTAACCTCATTCTGCCATGCCGGAACTCACAATCAAAGCATCCGTGACAGATGGCCATCCAGCCTCTGTTTAAAGACCTCTAAGGAAGGAGACTTCATCTCTCTCTGGAGCAGCATTTTCCACCACTGAACAGCTCTTACCATCAGGAAATTCTTCCTAATGTTTAGGTGCAATCTCTTCTCCTGTAGTTTGCATTGCTCTGGGTCCTATTTTCTGGAGCAGCAGAAAACAAGCTTACTCTATCCTCAGTATGACATCCCTCCAAATATTTAAACAGGGCTATCATATCACCTTTTAACCCTCTCTTCTCCAAGCTAAACATCCCCAGCTTCCCAAGGCATTCCTCATACGGCGAGTTTTCCAGACCCTTCACCATCTTAGTTGCCCTCCTTTGGACACACTCCAGTTTCTCCACATCCTTTTTGAATTGTGGTGCCCAGAACTGAACACAGTATTCCAGGTGGGGCCTGACCAAAGCAGAATAGAGTGGCACTATTACTTCCCTTGATCTAGACACTATACTTCTATTGATGCAGCCCAGAATCGCATTGGCCTTTTTAGCTGCTGCACCACACTGTTGAGTCACATTCAACTTGTGGTTTACTAGGATTCCTAGATCCCTTTCTCGGGTATTCTCTTTAAGCCAGGTGTCCCCCATCCTATATCGGTGCATTTCATTTTTTCTAAGTGCAGTACCTTACATTTCTCCCCATTGAAGTTCATTTTTGTTAGTTTTGTTGTGTGCCTTCAAATCAGCTCTTACGTCAACCCTAAGGAGAATCTCTCATGGGGATTGCTTGGCAAGGTTTGTTCAGAGTTGGGCTATTGTGTTTCGATTCCCAGCTCGGCCCCCGGTGACAGTTTGGGCAAGCCACATGCTCTCAACCTCAGGGGAAGGCTTTGTTCGGCTACAGCATACTAAACCTGGGCAGTTTAGGCCTGATCCTTGTCTGCCAAACTTTCCTGATTTATGTCTAGTTTTATTTGTGAAGTGTGATCTTATGATGGAGGGTGGAGTATATTTTTTTAAAAATAATAATATGGTTTTTACTTGCTAATTCTCCACAGCAATACCTTTTTAAACCTCTAAGGTAAAATTACTTATTAGTCCACACAGTGGGGTTTCTAATATTAATTTTATTAGTTTCTTTGTGGGTTTTTCAGGGTACATGGCCATGTTCTAGAAGAGTTTATTCCTGAGGTAAAAATTATTCAGCTTCACAAGTATGGGATTCATGTTGTGCTTTGGGCGTCTGCCCCTGTACATTATTTACTGAGGAGGACTCAGGTTCCTATCCTTAGGCCCAACTGCTCTTAATCCTTCATGGGAATAGTTTGTTGTGATTTATTATTACAACAAAAGAAGCCAACCCTGGCTAAAAATTGACAGGAGGAAGCGTTAAGTAGGACGAACTCTACTGCGCATGCGCCTGGGTGTACTTGGAAACTCGAAAAAGCCTAGAGAGAACGAGAAAGTGCGCGAAAGTGCAACTGCGCATGCGCGCACGGGGAGGTGTGGGTTGTGGCAACGGGCGGAGGGTTTCAAAAGTTCGAAAGGGAGAGAGAGCGGGCGAAGGGCAGCATTGCGCATGCGCGTGGCACTGGACGGGGGAGGGGGCGACGAATGGGCGAGAAAGTGACGTTGCGCATGCGCGGCGGGACGGAGGGCGGGAGAGCAAAATGACGTTGCGCATGCGCATCTGTGTGGGGGGAGGGGGAGAAAGAAAGAGCGAGCGAGTTGCGCATGCGTCTTAGTAAGCGCGCCGTTGAGGCCGGCAAGTCTGTGCTGGTGAAGAAAGAGAGACAGAACTGCGCATGCGCCACAGTGAACGTCGCGAGCTGTAGGGGAGCGTTGGCGAGTGAAAGAGAGAGAGAGGTGCGCATGCGCGCCTTTCCTAACGGGCTGTAAGGAGAGGTTGAGAGACTAGTGCGCATGCGCCACACAGCTACCGTAAGGGAGGGTTGGTGTTGGGAGGGAGGGAGAGGTGCGCACTGCGCATGCGCCCTTCCCAACGTCCGTAAGGAGGGTTGGTGGAAGATTGAGGAAGCGAGGAGGAGGAGAGGGAGGGGGGCCATTTTGCTGCGTCACGAGCAACCGCCTGAGTGAGAGTGAGGAGGAGGAGGAGGAGGAGGAGGAGGAGGGCGCGCATGCGCGTTGCGTTCTAGGTAACAGGCCTCAGCCTTTTTTTGAGTCCACACTCAGAGAGGGAAGGAAGGAAAGAAGGAAAGAGGAGCCAGCAGCGAAGTCTCCCCCTTCGCCCTTGCCGAGAGACCTTCAGCCCCTGAGGGAGGAGGAGAGAACGGAGAAGAGGAGCCAGAAACGCCGCCGCCGCCGCCGCCATGTGAGTGGAGGGAGGAGGAGAGGGCCAGAAGGCGCCCATGGAGGGCTAAACTCGTGGAAGAGATAGTTGGCGATAAAACCAGGGAGACCGCGAAAACAATCAAATCTGTGATTGCTTATTTATTTATTTATTTGGTTGTTTATGTATTTATTTAGTTTGAAATACTCGCAGGCCAGCTCTTAGAGGAAATCCTCAGGTGGACTAAAACGTTAAAACCATAGAAGGCAGAATCCCAAAACACTTAAAGCAATCTAGTATCTTCTACACGATGTCGTCGCCAATTATAGGCCAAGGGGAAAAGATAAAGACTTTTCTGGCCTGCTTGGAGGCCTGTTATAGTGGGGAACGATGGGCATCCGTTGAAATAAAGTACTGCAAGCAACAGACCGCCACTAAGAGAGTCCTGTGCCTTGTGCCTATCAGCTTGATTAGTCTTATCAAGCAGTGTATACTGCTACATAGTGTATGTTCCTGGTTCCTGGGACTATAACTGGTAATTCCTTGGTGTTGGTGTCAAGAGTTGCACTAAGACCTGCTCCAGAAACCATATGTTAGGTCCCATTAATTTGGTCTCTTGTGCTTTCAGTTTCCTGGATAAACAGCCCCTTGGAAGTTACTCTGTTGTCGATGATCCAAGTCATCAGTGTTTGTGTAGGAATTCCTGTGAATCCAACGTTTCTAAAAAAGCAAATGAAATCATAAACTGTTTCCACATAGTGCTGGCAAGAATACCTGTGCTGAATAGTAATCTGACAGTGGGATATTCCTGCAGAATTCAGCTTACTTTGTAAATGTTTAACAAATTCACTGCCAGTACCAAAAACAGTCTGTAAAGTGGTTTGGTTTAGATGTCACCACTGATCTATTTGAAATACAACATGTGATGGTGTCACATAATCTCTTCACTCTTGAATTTGTTCCCCATCTTTTTTTTAATTTGAATTGGGGTACCAGCAGTGATTTGTGTTGGGTAAACCAAAATGAAATGGTTACCAAGCAGAAAAGAAATAACTGTTACTAAGGGAGTAGAGTCAGAATTTGGTGTGTTTCATCAACATGCGGTAGTTTAAGACTAGGAATCTTGAAGCCAAAAGCAGATGGTAATGATAGCCAGAAGCAGATGGGATTGTGCCTTAACAACTCTTAAATTCCATAAGTTAGAGTCATACGACTGCAAGACAGATGAGGGATGGCTTTTTCTTCTCCCAGTAATGGCCAGGGTGGCTTGAAAGCCCATTGCAGCACTGTCTTTAGGTTCAAATAATCTGTTTCCGGTATGAGTGAAATGCAGCTATTCACTACCCAAGAGGAAAAGTAAGGCAGTATGTTGAGGCCATCCTGTAATGGAGGACCAGTTCCTTATCCCTGCCAATGGAGCACTTCTACTAGAATGGATTTCAGGGTGATAGATTCAGTGAATATGTATATACAAAGGAAATAGGTGTGATGTATCCTTGAAAGATTTGTTGCTGTAATGTGCATAGGATAAAGTAATAACTTTATCCTATGCACATTACAGCAACAAATATCTTGATCATCATAGCCGACATCATAATGGTCTTCATACTACCTTTGGTTTGCCACATCTTATGGGAGGAGCTGATGAAGTACTTCTGTTGATGAAAAGAATGGATCTGGGATATGAAAGCTAAAAGGAAGAATTTTTTTATACTGCTAGAAAAAGTAACCCAAATCCTGACTCATTAGAACTATGGTTTCACTTGTTGCCTCTTGAAAATGTTGAGTATATGTAGCAGATTCTAGTAATAGGAAAAATAGTCTACGAAAAAAGATACTGAGGGAGGCAGTATTTAGCACAAGAAGGGCTGAGATGTGGCTTCAGTTGTTAACACTAGAAGCACTGTCCACTAAGGATCTGTTAGCTCTTTTAAAAGGTAGAGTTTGAGGGAAGATAAACTGAGTTTCCATGTGCAGGTCTGAGTATTGTGCATTGAGAGGTGAATGTAAGTACAAATGGAGAATCTGGATCATGAATTAAAAATTCTGCAGGTGTAAGAGCCCATGTTTGTTAGTATATTTGAGTATATGTGTGATGTAGGAGAAGAACATCATTAACTGAGATCAAATTTAGTCTTGCCTTCATTAACAGGCAGTCGCTTTTTGGGGTTTCTCCAACCTTTGTCTTTAGGTGCTAGGGACCTTAAGACCGTAAGACATTCCAGTTGCAAAACAAGCTGTTTTACTGAGCCATAGCCTTTCATCTTGTTTCTGGAAATATGTGTGCACAGTGGAGATTGTTCCTGATGCAGAGCAGTGGTTCCCAATCTTTGGTCCTCTATTTGGTCCTCTATTTGTTTTGGACTTCAGATCCCAGAGGCCCCAGCCGACTTGGCCAACAGTCAGGAATGATGGGAACAGAAGTCCAATAGCTCTTGAGGATCAAAGGCTGGGAACTACTGATGTAGATTGTGTGGCTATATGAGCAAGGGAGATGTTGAAGCTACATCCAGATAGGCATAAAGAAGGACAGATGCAGATTGAGTCTCCCTTTTCTGAAATTCTGAAATCCAAAATACTCCAAAAACCAAACTTTTTGAAAAATTACATGCACAAAGTTATTAAAATATTGTATAAAATTATTTTCAGGATATATGTGTATGAGGTGTTTATGAAAATTAATGAATTTTGTCTTTAGACTTGGGTCTCATCTCCAAGATATATTGTTATGAACATATATGCAAATACAGGTATTCTAAAGAACTCAAGAATCCAGAACACTGCTGATCCCAAGCATTTTGGTTAAAGGAGATTAAGTTTGTATGTAGGTGGTTTAATTGCCATGCTACATAGAATATTGCAGGATTCAAACCCAACTGTCCACATCTGCCTGGTCAGAGGGGCGGGCTATAAATAAAACGTATTATTATTATCGGGGGGGGGATTTCAGAGTTAGATCAAGTATTTTTACGTCTATAACCCCTTTTGCTTCTGCAACTGATTTACTATTAAACATTTGTATACCCCAAGCCCTTGTGAACACAGTATGCTATAATTGCTCTTAAAATGAATGTGCCTGCACCATTTTTTTCTCAAGCAATTAGATGGGTGCCAGGACATTGTTGTCAAGATGTAATGCTTTTGCAGCCCCACCCATTATAGGCTCAAGGATGTCTAAAATTGTACTTAAGTGTAACTCAGTTCAGGGCTTTGTTTGTCTCTGAAATGAGCTCAATAACTTTGGAGCTTGTAAGAAGGATATTTCTTTTTGTTTCCATTTTGGTTGGAATTCCTAAGTGGAATCACAATAAATCAAAGGAGTGTCTTTATACTGATCACAAGTCAAAGGGATCATTCTTGTAGAGCAATTGTCGAGTCTGAATTACATAACAGGTATAAAACCTCTCTGTGTGTATGATCACCTCATAGGGTTTTCTTAGGCAAGAAATGGTATAAAGTGATTTTGCCAGTTTCTTCCTCAGAAATATAGCCTATAGCACATGGTATTCATTGGCAGTTTCCCATCCAGTACCATCCAGGTGCTAACCAGGGTTTATAAGCCTTCTTGGCCTCCAAGATCAGATGGGATCTGGTGGCCACTGTACAACAAATGTGTTGGTCAAATTAGCATTTTAAAATAGAATCTCTTGAATGGCAACCATATGCATGTTAAAAGGAGAGCATATAAATGCCACTTGCTACCCACTATCACTTGAGCTGAACTGGGATTCTCTGGCATGAATGGTTCCCACCTCCCCCCCTCTTTTGAATGTAAAGACTTTCTTGTCCTCTGAATACACTGATTAGGAGATTCATGGAAGACAAATGAGAATGCTGCCAGTTGTAGAAAATTACAGTCCTTGTGAAGACCTTTTGAAAGAATGTGTATTTAGTCACTGTACTTGGGAATTAGAGAGCCAGAGTGGTGTAGTGGTTTGAGCATTGGACTACAACTCAGGGTTTGATTCCTGCTCACATTCTCAGTCCCAGAAAACCCAGTGATAGGTTCACAGTAGGGTTGCCCTAAAACAGAAAGGACTTGAAGGCGCAACAGCTTAGGGATTAAGATGCAATACAGAGCCTTGATAGAAAGTCACTGAGGGAAGAAGTCCTGGTGATGCATTCTGCTCACTGGTAGTTCTCTGCTTTGATTGTTACACCTAACCTGAGATGCCGGCTTTGCCATTGTTTATATCGAGACCATGGCAACAAAGATTGACTCTGAGCTGTGGCTTCAACACACACTGTTCTGCCCAACAGGACTTGTTAATATGTTATGAACTTGTGAAGTCCTATATTCTGATTCCTGTTCTAGGATGTTATAATACACAGTACTGTACAGTCATAACTATAGCCTCATGGTTCAGCTTGTGAGCCTTTCATGAACATTGTAATGATTCACTCCCAGCCTTAAAAGCATTTGCACGGATGTATCTCTTAGTAGAGCTGGTGTCTTTACATAACAGACTGTTCATATCATTGTGGTCATTTGATTTATTGTGGCATCCTAAAGGGGGGGCAGCTTTGTATGAATTGCAATATTAATGGAAATGTCAGTTCTGTCATGCTGCAAGGCCAGCAGCAATGTTCTAAAGGGGATTGAGTGAATCTCCTTGCATGTATTCCTTGGTTAACAACTTCCTTCTTTACTTGATAAGATAGCAAATACTCAAAACACCAGACTAAACGATGAATAGTATTATATTAAATGTTAAAAGTCAGTATCTGAAGGGGGGGTAAATCCTGGTGATTTCTGTTTGGTAACATAGCATCTAACAACCTTTGGTTACTTTGAAGCCTGCTGAATTGGCATTTGTAAAAAAGCAAAAAGAAAGGGGGGGGGGAGGAAGAGGAGGAGGAGGAATTAAACCATATACTAGAAATGGAAGCCTTGAAATACTATTTGTCTGAACAGACAATGAGTACCTGTGGGAAAGTACATAATTAAACTCTGAGATCATTCAGTCTCTAAAAGCAGTTTACTTGCTTTTGCCTCAGCTAGAAAGCTTGTGTGTGTGTGTGTGTGTGTGTGTGTGTGTGCACGGCACACACACACATCTTCAAGTCTCCTGTGAACTCATGGTGACCACACAAAAGTCATAGGGTTTTCTTAAGCAAGGACTACTCAACATAGCCATATATTGTCTTCATATGTATTTCTTTACAAAACAGTAAGTTTTCTTTTTTAGTAGACATTCTAACATTCATTGTTCACCTTGGTGGCAGGAGAGAGTTTGAGAAGATAGATTTAATTAAAACTTTCTGTGAGGTAAATTTTTGAAGAACCTAAACCAGTGATACTCTTAACATTTTACTCTTGGGACCCTCCCCCTTACATCTACATGCAAACATCAAACCCCACCCCCACTCAACATAGTTTATTAATAAAAATATTTTGTTTGTTTAATGGGTGTATTTTCCTTCACTCATTCCTGTACATTCATATTTTAACATTTTATAAGGAAGTAACATAACTCAAATTAGAAATGATTTGTTTAAATAAATTCAGTGTTTAAGTCAACACATGTGTAAATTTTACACATAAAAAGGTTTGGGAAGAGGAGCGGGAATCAAGCCCTCTGAATCTCCCCTCCCACCCCCACCCCCGCCCCAAGAACTAAACTGAATTTTATCTGCCCATTGTGAACCAAATTGCAGTGTTGTGGTTTGTAGCCTTCTTCTTGATCCTGTTTGCATTTGTTGCTGAAATATACCTATGTGTGCCTTAAACTCCAGTCTTGATTGACCTCCTGGAGCTCCTCATAGTCATCCTTGACTTCTGGGAGCAAGCCTCACCATGAAATTGGGGGAAGACCCCTGTGAGGACAGCAGAGGAGTGATCTGCTTTCAGTTCTTTCTACTATAGCTTTGTCTACCAAGCATATGCACAAAATTGCACTTTTTAGAAAAGCATGGTAAGAATGGTTAGAGGGCAATGAGAAATTGTCCTTCTTTATTACTGCTTTAATGCAAATAGCCATCTGCTTCATTCTTAAGAGGCTGTTTAAAAAAATCAAACCTGTGTGATAAGACACCATTGATACTTAGTTTAAGTTATTGACTAATTTGTGAGATTCTTTACATTTTTGTTTCTCAAAGTTCAAATTTTCTAATTTTCTAGGCAGCCTGCTTCTGCGAAGTGGTATGACCGAAAGGACTATGTCTTTATTGAATTCTGTGTTGAAGACAGTAAAGACGTTAATGTAAATTTTGAAAAATCCAAACTTACATTCAGGTAAGCAGTTTGAAAGTTGAGTATGAACAGAGACCACAACTGTTGGAATAAATGGCTCTTTTATGTTAACAGTATACATTTTTCCTCCCATTTTTTGCAGTTGCCTCGGAGGAAATGATAACTTCAAGCATTTAAATGAAATTGAGCTTTATAATTCTATCGATCCAAATGTAAGTTTCCCATCTTCCTCTATCTAATGCTTGCTTTTAGTGGGTCACAGTAACACTGGGCTGTATGTTATTAGTAAGCCCATAACTTAATAAATGCTGATTCTTACCTGTAACTTTTATGTTTCGTGAGAAGGTTGTGTTTTACTGAGTATTTTGAAAACATGGGATGGTGGGATGTTCTTTGCATATTGGTATCTAGCAGGCAGTTTTGTAGCTTCGTATGTGATTTTTGTATGTCCACATGCATAATTACAGTGTTTTAAATTCTTGGTAATTACCACAGAGTGCAGTATGCAGCTCTCTTAATTTTTTGACAGTTTTATGTTCCTGTCATTGTTCGAGGCATTTGAGTAATAAGTGGTCTGTGTCACTAGATGTACTTCACTTCTTTTCTTTCCTACTCCTCTGCCCCACCAGAACCCTCATTCTGTTCAGTTAAGGTTGCAGTGGGGAAAAAAAATTGCAAAATTCATAATAATTTCAGGTTTTATTACTGTAGTTTAATAACTATGTTTATACTACTGGTGAAGACATTCTTGTCAAACTATTATTGGTTATGATCAGTTAGCTTGATGGCTGATGTAGCTGGTGGGGCATTACCATAGTTTTAGGCAATTCATTGCTTGGGCTGCATGTTGTGTGCATTCAAGTCATCTCTGACCTATAGCAATGTTACTCTAGGTTTTCTTGTCAATTTTATTTCAGAGGAAGCTTACGTTGCCTTCCTTTATTTTATTATTTATTTATTTGACTATTTATTTATTGGATTTATTCTCAACCTTTCTCCTGGGATGGGGGGAATCCAATGCAACTTTAAGGGCAAGAGAGTGTGACTTGCTCATTGTCACTCATTGGCTTTCCATGGCTGAGCAGGGATTTGCACCTTAGTCTTCCAGAGTCCTAGTTCATACAGTTATATCACCCTGGCTTCTCTTCAGGGCTGAATGCTGTTTTCTAGCTGTTGCCACTGTAGAACTAGGTCTGTGTGATTGAATGTTTTTTAAATGGGAGAGCTTGCAATCATGTCAGTCTTCATCTGTATAGCTTAAAATGGTACGTTTTCTTTCTGTGAAGATTAGACATGTGTTTATTTCAGAGGTGCTTTTCTTTCTTTTCAGGAATCAAAGCATAAAAGAACAGACAGATCTGTTTTGTGTTGTTTACGAAAAGGGGAATCTGGCCAGTCATGGCCACGGTTAACAAAAGAGCGGGCAAAGGTAATACTCATTTCAGTATACAGTGGTCCCCTGGGGTACGAAAACCCCGGGGAACGAAAGAGCCGGGGCCGCAAAAACGGCCCCGGGATCCAAAAGAAACCCCGGGATCCGAAACGGAAAAACCGTGCGGCCCCTTTAAATTTGCCGCGCGGTCCGTCAACTAAAGCGGTCCCCCGGGAAACAAAAATTTCCGGGTTACGAAAAGTAACCACTGTATTGCTTTATATCTGTAAGTGTGAAGGTTCCAAACAAAATTGTTTTTGTGATATGCCAAGATGGGGAAAGGTCAGGGAAGTTTCCATATACTGTTGGTGAATTTCATTATCAAAGTAATAAAGATTTGCAAAAAATTCAAATACTAGATTTATTTCTCTAGGCTATATATAGAGATAGATAGATAGATAGATAGATAGATATAAATGATTGCTTTCATCTTTGATAGCTGAAATAACATTGCTTTGCTGTTTGACATTTCCCATTTACCCAATCTTCTGGGTGTACAGTTTCCCATGCATCAATTAAACCATATTCATTCATATATGCCTATAAAGTAGTTCTAGCCGTAGATTGTTTTGTTACTAAAACAATTATGAAACATTTCTGGTACATCACTATTAGGCCCATAACCATTAATCAGACTATTAATTGTTCCAAATATCTTACAAGTGAAATAAAAATGCATCCATCTGGATATATTAGTGCCCACTGTATTGAAATAGAAAGATTTTACAGATTAGAAATGGCACTCCCTTACACCATCTAGAAATATTTGTAATATAGACCTTACCGGTACAATTTTTCTGAAGGCTTGTTTGCATCCCCTGTCTTCAAATGGGTTTCCTGAAAGAATACAATGGCAGCCTTATACCAACTATTTGTTTTATATTCTTTTAACTTAGAAAGCACTTGGGGTTTTTTGTTTATGTTTCGCAGCCTTTTGACATACATTGAGTGTTAAAACAATAGTACATTTTAGCACCCACATCACACCAATGATTTCCATTATTAAAACGTGATTTTTAAAAAGCATGCACAAATTAGAGTATATTTCCTAAGTTGAGAGCTGTAGTTAATTCCATACAAACTCTGAGAAACCTAGAAAGATATGGAACGGAAGAAGTTACCCAGATTTCCTCTGTCCAAAACACTTAAATACGAAAACTAAAATCATAAAAAAAACTCCAAAAGATATGAAAGGGGAAAAGAGAAAGACTTCTAGTTAAAGAAAGCATTGTGATCCACTGCTCCACTGTTCTCCCTCTCCTTATTTGTCTCACAGGACATGCTTAATAACCTCGGAGGGTGGGGGGGTGGACAGTTGAAATAGATAAAATAAATGGACCTCTAATAAAGACTGAACTAATAGAATGTGGTGAAACAAGTAAAGCAGAGAAAGAAGGATAGAAAGTGGAGTAGAGGGAATCAAAAGAAAAAAACAGAAAAGAAAGAAAAAAGTGATTCATCTCATGCTGAAGTCTAAGACTGGAACAGGCTGGTAGCTATGTTGTGACTGGCTCAATAAATAATGACATCAACTCTGTTGTGGAAAGGCTTCATCAAGTGTAGAACCCTTAGGTTGGGCCTGCTGGGATTGAGCCTGAGACCTGGTTTTAAGACCAGTAAAAAGATTCTGCTGCCTCAGCCAATTGAAATATCCCCTTTCTATAGTTAAGATAAATCATCACCTTCTCTACAGCTCTCCCTGCTGTCTAGCAATTCAAAGCAGAGGATCTTTGGTAGGTACACGAAGAAGTTGAACAATAACTGGAGTAGGCCCAAACTGTTGTTTAGCATTGGGCACTCATTAAGTTCTCTTAATTTCTAGTTGAAAGCCAACATTCACGTACAAATTTATTCAAATATGAAATTAGTTAAACATGAGCTTTCATGTTTAGGAACTGGCATGTTGGGTAAGTGACTCTAACTGAGAAATCTGGGCAGGCAGAAGGCTATGGGAAGCAGTTTCATGAGCTGTAAATTACATTCTAGGGCCTCAATCTCCAATTCAGTGCTCTGTATATGGGTTATGAATGTGCCCACTGAATCTTGAATTTCCTTAACAGAAGCAACAAAAGGCTGCATAGATGGTGATTTCAGCTCATTAAGTTATGCAGCCATACCTTGTAGCATGGTAAACTTTTGGTCCATGTCAGCTACAAGATGCTGCTGCTGTTGTCACCCACACACACACACACACCTTAAATATAGTAGCAGGCTTCTTGGCATCTTTCCCGCAAATCAGATTAGAATGCCAGGCGGTAAAGGAAGTCACTGTGGATTGATAAGAACACTCTTCTTGAGAGAGTAGTAGCGCTCCTAGTTCTTGGCTGTTGATGAAGAGGAAGGTCCTATTCTGTGTATAGTGCCCTTGAGTTTGAACACTTAATGTGTAAATAAATACCAAAATGAAAAGTAATTGGACACTACATTGTACAGTCATCACCCCCCTCAGCTTTTTAGAACATTGAGAAAGATCCAGCAAAAGATGTCTGCTACCAGCGGTGGATTCAAAAAGAGGGAACTGATCTCACATCCTTCAGTAATCTTAAACTAAACAGTGGAAGACTGGAAGGTTTCCCATATTGGTTTTTTTTTTGGGGGGGGGGGGACTTAGAGATACCTATGAGAGTGAGATGGGGAGGAAAGTCCCACATACCCAAAACTCATTTAGCTTCCCTAAGGATAGAAATATTCCTTGAG
This sequence comes from Urosaurus nigricauda, assembly GCA_034509955.1. Taxonomy (NCBI): domain Eukaryota; kingdom Metazoa; phylum Chordata; class Lepidosauria; order Squamata; family Phrynosomatidae; genus Urosaurus; species Urosaurus nigricauda. Next base: position 165,341,914 of record JAOEGL010000002.1, read on the forward strand.
GATAAAAAATTAACTAGAGGAACAGTGTGCATTTGGGAGCTTCTAAACTTCTCATATTCTTTGTAAACCTGCCCTGCATCCATCCTCACAGTTTCCTGCTTAACTTGGATGCTACTTTGTTTTTATATCCACAGCTCAATTGGCTCAGTGTGGACTTCAACAACTGGAAAGACTGGGAAGATGATTCAGATGAAGATATGTCCAATTTTGATCGCTTTTCTGAAGTAAGTGGGTATTTAGCAGTTTTGAATGTGTTTGATAGCTGGCATGAACAAGGGTCCCAAGTACATGTAAAACAGAAGAAAGAAAAAGACAAGACTTCACTGAATTTCTCCCTCTTTTGTAATCTAGATGATGAACAACATGGGTGGCGATGAAGATGTAGACTTGCCAGAAGTAGATGGGGCAGATGATGTGAGTACCTGCTTTGAAAGCATATTATTCCACTTATTTTATATGTTTACTTGGGAATGGGCACAGATATCCCTGCCTATCTCTTTGTTAAAACCTGATCCTTTGAGTGCAAATAAACCTTTGAGCTCCATGCTCAATTTCTCTTTGGCATTAACATGAAGCATGCATAACTCCATATTAAACTACAGCTTTCTCTAGACAAGATTCAAGATACCTAAACTTTTGTCTGAGAGCCAGCATGGTGTAGTAATTTTAGTGTTGGATTCAGACACTGGGAGACCAAGGTTCAAATACTTGCTTGGCCATGGAAACCCATTGTGTGATATTGGCCAAGCCATACCCAGCCTCAAAAGAAGACAGAATTAAGGGCACTCTGAACAAAACTTTTTTTAAAAATGATATATTCTCCTTAGTGTTGCCATAAGTTGGAAACTACTTAAAGGCACACAACAACAACAAAATTGTTGCTTATGGGGATCCACAACATAGTTTTTTAGTTTGCATACTGCGTGATTTAAAAGCAAAAGTAATATACTTTAGGACCTGACCTTATTTTCTAAAATTTTTATTTTCTTTCTTACAGGATTCACCAGACAGTGATGATGAAAGTAAGTTGATTACTTTCCAAATGTACATAAATTTAGCCAAAGTATCAGGTTTTGTGCTAAAATCCTGGACAACCTCACTCAGCAGTTTCATGTAGATATTAAATAGTATAGGGATTAAAGTAGAATGCTCTGGGGTGCTAAACCATAAATGCTGCAGGCTTGAAAAAGAAATGCTTGCATCCCATGTCAAAACATACTTCTTCAGAGGTGGTCTGATGACTGCTTCTTTTAGATATGTTGGGACTACTCCTTCTCCAAAGATTTTCAGGGTCTTGATCCTGGCCAGCCTTCCCCCCAGTAGTCCCTGTGAGGAATCTCAAATAAATAGTCAGTTTCTTTGCACACTGCCAACCAGTTCCTCTTAATAGGAATGAAGGCTTTGAGCAGGGGCAGTAATTTCTCTCACTTGTACTGTGATAGAAAAAAAATGTAAAATAGCATTTGGCATTCCTGTTAGCTTATCCAGGGTACAGTGTCCTTGGGGGTGAGGGAAGTGTATTGCTGGGTATACTTCTCACTGGAGTAGTCAGCCTTGGGTGAGTCAATTTGCAGAAGCTAGATTGCAAGGTCCTCAGTTATGCATTTTATTGTCATATCTTTGGAGATGGAGCTGTTCATGGGTAAAGTTATGTTTTGTTGTTTACAATTTTTTCTGCATTTAGTTCTAGTGCTATTGCCATAATTTTTTTTTTTAATTTCAGAAATGCCAGACTTGGAATAAAAGAAACTGACATGTGCTGGGGTTAGGGAAAGAACTTCATCACAACATTTCATAATTGAGATAAGAATTCCTGAGTTGATAGCTCTAAAGGCAGAAAATACATCCTTTAATTCATCTTCAACCTGTTTTAAGCAGCTTCATTGATTGGTGCGTACCATTGTTCAGGGCAGTCTTAAGCTACGTGAGGCAATAATGTTATGCATGAAAGTTTTTCCAGACTTCCAAAAACAAAAAAAACCCAGACAAACATTTGAGGTATAGGCAATCGATACAAAACAGTTGCAATAAAAGGGTTTACAACGCCTCTTTGCCTCATCATAAGATATTGCAATGGGAAAACTCAATTTACATGAAGTGGTAAACATATACTTTTCCCCTCACATTGTGGACTGCAAACAAAGTTTCTGATTTTATGCCTGGAACAGAACTGGCTGAAGAAATGTTCTAATTGGCTTTCAAAATTTAAATTGGTAACATGCTGTACCTCTAGGGGTATCTTCAGGGTATGTTCCACTAATGTTTAATGCTCTTCACTTTGTTGTATTTAATCACTAGGTAGTGTTCAAGGTATCCTAGCTAAAACTAGCAACCCCTTTAAAACTTAAAATGGGTGAAGCCTGTACATTTGGTTGTTTGATCCTCAAAGCTCTTGCATCTCTTAATGTGGAGGGGTAAGAGAGCGTGTACGTTGTTGCTTGTCAATCTGTACATTTAGACCAAATTGTATTTGCACTGTTGGTATGAAAGCGAGTGACAAAATGTTAATACACTATTCGATCTCTTTTGGTTTTTTTGACCAGCTTATGATAAGCCTGAAAACCTCAATTTGTGTTCAGAGCAGTGGGGATTTTTTTTTTAATGTCTACATTATTTCTAATAAACTGTTGAAGACTCCATGGCTGTCAACTGTCTGGCTGGCTGTAACTTCATGTATTCTTATTATTTGTTGGAATGGAATACCTTTATTTCTAGTTGAAATAATAGTGTGGGATTATTTCATCTGCTTGAAAAAGGAAAGTTGTAATATTCCCAAGCAAACTTTTAAAAAGAAAATAGGAGCTGTAAGTTGTGGGTACACTGAGAACAGTTTAAAGAAAAAGTGTTGTGATTTGACTAAAATAAAAAAGTTTTGTCCTCCTTTAAAACGTTGGGCTTTTGCATGTTACACTTGATTTCTGCATTGCTTTTTTACAAGTTCTGGAAGTAAGTTATGATATATTGACGTGGGAGTTCATTCTTTTGATGTAGACTTGTAATACTGAGGGAGAAGAGTATTCCTAAAGTCATGTTTCAGTCCCCCCAATCCAGGTTCCTTATGTTGACCTTCCAGGTGCACTCAGTTCATTATGTTTGGCTATTGTTTCCATTGTCCAGAGTTTAGTTGTAACCATCAGGTTTGCATTCTAGAAAAGGCCAAACTTACATATTTTGGAATAAAATTACTTGGAAATCAAAGGAGGAATGGTGTCTTGGCAAGATTTTTACCTTTCAGTAGTCAAGGCTAAACAGAGAACTGTAGAAGTCCCTGAAACATGGGAATGGAGGAGGAATGCCAGCAGCAGTACTTCTGAATCACTCTTCTCCCTGGTTTCAGACAGAGGTACATGCTTACTCACATTCTATATATCAATGTATCATGACCTCAAGGGCCATCAAGTCCAATCCCTTGCCATGCAGGAACACACAATCAAAGCACCCCCAACAGATGGGCATCCAGACTGTTTAAAAACCTCCAAAGAAGGAGAATCCACCACTCTCTGAGGAATTATGTTCTACTGTCAAACAGCTTTTACTGTCAGAAAGTTCTTCCTAATGTTGAGATGGAGTTTCTTTTCTTGTAGTTTGAATCCATTGTTCCGTGTCCTAGTCTGTGGAGCAGCAGAAAACAAGCTTACTCCACCTTCAAATATTTAAACAGGGTTGTCATATCACTTCTTAATAATCAGAGTTGGAAGAAACCACAAGGGCCATCCAGCCCATCTACCTGCCATGCAGGAAGACACAGTTGAAGCACTCCTGACAAATGGCCATCCGTTTAAAAAAATGAGACTACCACTCCAAGGCAGTCGATCACCTTTAGTGGAATCCAGGAGCTCTGTAGCACAAATAGCATGAAGCAATATTGCTAGAGGGCCAGCATGATATAGTGGTTTGAACATTGGACTACAACTGTGGAGACCAGGTTTCAAATCCCCCACTGAGGCATGGAAGCCCACTGCCCTTGGGCAAGTCACAGTTTCTCAGCCTTAGAGGAGAACAAAAGCAAACCCCTGTAAAGAATTCCTGCCCCATGATGGGTTCACATTAGGGTCACCATAAGTTGGAAAGAAGGCACAAGCAAGACAAGCAGGAGACGCTGGAGTTTAAGTTCTCTGCAGGACTCCTCCTGAGCTGGTGGGGCACACAACAACAGCAACAATATAACTAGTGTTGGCTGTGAACCTGGTTTTATCTGGCCCACATTATTGTGCAGTTGCTTGACTAGATGGAGACAAGACCCCACCAAGATGCCTGGTTAGCATTGGAACTGTTCTTGCATATCTGTTTTAGTGTCTACTTCCATTTAATGCCACTGCACATTTCATATTTTCTCTAGTATTCTTACCAGAATGAATGGTTGCCACAGTTCTTGTCCATTGCAGTATCTGAAATCAAAGCGTGCAAGTGTTTTAATAATAGCTGTAGCATGTTGTCTAAACATTCAGTCACATTTTGTAGCATACCTCCTTTTCAGGTGCTTCTTGTCAGGTAGTTGAAAGCTTGCAATATATAAATGAAACTGGCCTATCTGGCGTGTTACCATAAATAGATGTAGAGCCAGTTCAGACATGTGCTATGAACTGAGAGATGAACAGTGAAACCTAAGAAACAGTCTTCTAATCCAGGAGCCGGCAAAGGATGGCTCTCCAGGTGATGTTGAACTTCCAGCATGTGTCTCCATTGAGTATGCTGGCTGTGGCTGATGGGAGCTGCAGTTCAGCTGAGCTGCATTTTCACCACCCCTTCTTTAATTGGTCTCTGGGAGAATGTCTCACATAGGATACTGTGGCTCTTCTCTTTAGGGATTGAGGGAGTTCTGTAAAGGTCTTTGACTGGTGTGAGAGCTCTGCAACCCTGCCTTCCCCATCTTCACTGCATTGCTCATGTGGACTAAAAAAGGGCATGTTGGGAAAGCTTTTTGGTCACTTGGGTCTATTTTGTAACAAGCCTGGAAACCACCTTAAGTCCCACCCATATAAATTAAGTAAATAAAAAGCCACTATTGCTTTCCAGCAATTTGCTGTGGCCAGGACAGGTTTTGCAGTCTTGGGAAATAGTGGTTCTTTGCCCTATGCCCATTACCCTGACCTCCATAGGAATGCCCACCTCCATATATGAAGATTTCAGTGCTGAGCTCTTCAAACTGACCTATGGACATGACTGTTTAGTTCATGTCTGTTTAGTTCACTTACTATCTGGAACACCATATGTGAAAGCCTTACTTTGAAAATAAAATTATCCAAGCATACAAAAAATCTGTAACATGATGGCAGAACACACAGATTTTGATGGGTTGTATGCTTGGTCCTGTTGTAAAAATATTTCTTGTTTAAGCCCGAGGGATTCTGTAAAGGCAAGTATTGATGTGTGCAAGAAGAGACTACATTGGGTTGACTATTCTGCCTAATTCCCAGGAAGAAATAACGATCAAAACCTACAGCAGATAATGGAAAGACAGAGTAATAAATGTAAATGTTGCCATGCCTACAGAGGGCAAGAGCAATTAACTGACCAGCTTAGGTATAATTGAGAGCTGGGCAAATTGTACAGAATATGGCAAAAAGCATCTGAAAAGAATACATTCTGAGTTGGGGGGAAATGTGAGGAATGAACAGTAGTTGTGATTTTATATGCAATATCTAAAAATGCCAAAGGCTTACCTAGTTAACATTGTGGATGCAAGATCTGATGCTTTGGGGAAGTTCGCAGGCATGACATGAGTCTGGTGTGTTAATAATACTAATAATTTTGAGCTGAGATGTGTATAAGCTGTATTACTGCCAGTGGAAATTCACAAGATGAATTATTCAAATAACTAAAATGCTGAGAAGCTTAAATCAGAAAGGGTGTCACCTGAAGAACATTGAGGTTCTGCCATATTCATGTCTGAAATCATACTTATGTACTCCCTCACCCCGCACACACACACACACACAGGTGAAAGAAACTACTTCAGGATGGGAGGCATTGGCTTTGACACAGTCCGACGCTTCTAAGGTCAGTGGTAGCCGGAAGGAAAGTCAACTTGCAAAGGCAATTAAACCTGACTTAAACAAAACAATTCCACAATGCTTTGCCAGATGTTCAAAATTATTTTGTCTGCTAGCAATACTAACAAAGCAATACTTAAAAAAAACTGCAACCCTATATTGTAAAGGGAGAACTAAACTAAACAAACGGAATCAACCTACAAAGAATTAGTAAGACGTGGTTCTTCCAAGGTTCAACCAAACATCCAACTGTTTGAGGTTATAAACATAAGGCCAAGGGAAGGAATGGCAAGTATTTGTTTCCCATGGCAAGCCAAATTTCTTGCTTTAATGGCCAAATACAGTACCTGCCATCTTGCCTGTTTTCCTGTGTAATTATTTTGTGGGGACGGGAGATGGCTTGCCTACAGGTAGTTTGGTGAGGGAATAAGAGGATTATTTGACAGCCCTTGGGAGGGTTGAGCAAAGGTAAGTATGGACCATTGGTTAAGATCCTGCTCTTACTCTGATCTCACCATTTGTTCACACATGAACAACTGGAATGGCAGGGGAAAGGCAAGACAAAGTTCCTGATTTTAAGGAAGCACTAAATTGGTATGAGAAGAGAGAGGTATCCTGAATTCAGACTTCAGGAGGCATTACCTAGGGGAAGGTAATATGATCACATAGTTATATGTTCAGTATTATTGTTACTTCATCTTGAATCCGTTGCAGTTTCCTAAGCTGTCTTAAAGGTGCAGTATGCCTTTGTAGAATATGCTACAAGAATCCAGTCCTGATGAAATTAAGGCATACATTACTATAGCCATATATGAGTTCCCTAAGAAGAAGGGTTTAGCTGCTGCACAAACCCAAATTGTGCAGGGGTAGTGCTGGTTTCCACTGCCATCCGATCATCCAGATGTAGAGCCAAACCCAGGAGCACCCCAAAATTTATTTTTTATTTATTAATTTATTTTATTTATATGTCACCTTTCTCCCAGGCCAGGACCCATAGAGATGTTTCAGGGAGATTGAGACCTCATTTAAATGGATTGGATCTATTCTCAAGTTTGCCTGTGTCCTGACCAGGAGCCCATCTATCTTATTAAATAAGTCTTTGTCCAGTCCGACTCCAAGCACCAGCATAGAATTCCAATAGATTGTTATGGAGCACCAAAGAGAAATAGAATTGTGCTTCATCCACAAATTCATGCTCCAGACCCTTAGGTGTAATCTTTACAAGCACTTTAATGTAGGTACTCAGTAACACAGAATTTATCTCCTAAAACAGGTTACACCAATGGCCAATGCATAGATAAAAATGGAATTTCCCTATCATCTAGAACTTTTAAAATGAAGGTTCTGAGGACCTCGTGTGGTAAATAAGGGAAGTGCCAGCTCTTCCACATGTTAGATTTTGTATGTGTGTTAATCGTTGGACAGAAATTCATATCACAAAAACTATAGCCACATCCTGAACTTTTTGCTCTTCTTGCTGTACAAACATCCCACTCAGACTTGGCTTCCAGGCCATCATATGTGGCTTTGTTCGGTATGCATATGAAATGTATCCTTTTGATCCCTTTCCACAACACCACTCAAATATGCTTTGGATGGTCCTTCAATAGACAGAATTAGGTATAAATACATGGTCGCTAAAGGTAAAAGTAAATGTTTCCCCTTGACAGGAATGTCTAATTGTGTTTGACTGGAGGGGGTGGTGCTCAGTTACTAAGCCAAAGAGCCAGCGTTGTCAAAGACAGCTCCATGGTCTTCTGTCCAGCATGATTGCACTGAATGCTGTTACCTTCCCACTGGAGTGGTGCCTATTAATCTACTTGCCTTTGCATGCTTTCGAACTGCTAGGTTGGCAAAAGCTGGGATTAACGACAGGAGCTCACCCCATCATACGGCACTAGGGTCTTGAACTGCCAACCTTCTGACCTTATGATTGTCAGAATTGGCATCTTAACTGCTAAAGCCACTGCATCCATACAATGTTCTAAACTCATCTTGATCCATGTTTATTAAGTAAATCTTAATGAAATCTCTTTGTCCTCCACCACACTATTTTTCTTTCTGTCTGCTTTTTCTTTTCAGCCCCTCTTTTATCTTTCTATCCATGCTGGTTCTCATTTAGACTTTCCATCTATTCATTATTTAACCTTATACCAAGCAGACATACTCTCTAAGCTGTTTGGTGAGGTTGGGACCCTGCAAAGAGAAACTGTATTGGTGCTGCCTAGAGGTCCCATAAAGAATATGAATATTCCAGGCCTGGCCTCCAAACTGTTTTTAGGATTATTAGAGATGTCTGCCACTTTAGGGGAGTAAAGAAGGTCCCACAGACTTGAATCCTCCTGAGTGCCACTGACATGCAAGACCCCACCGGCATAAAAGCCCAGGTTGAGGTAGGGTTGGAGTTACATCCAGGGTACCATTCGGCCAGTTTGCACAAGAACTAGTTGTTTAAATTGTTAAAAGATGCAGAAGCTGGGAAGGGTGTAGCAAAAGGACAGCTGTAGCAAAAGAAAAGGTGTAGCAAAGGGGAAAAGGAAGAGGAGATCTGACTGGATGGAATGAACGAAGATGGAAAGGCAAGAGGGTCCAAAAGAGGGAAGGGTTGGGTTCTCTGGAGCTACAGAGGAGACCTAGGGACGGGAAACGGTTGTTAATTATTTTGAAGGGCACCACTGGCTATGTTGGGATAAAGAGTCCCAAGGAAAATGTACAATGTGTAATTTAATAGCAACCGGCTGGCCAAACACCAGCCAGGAACATCAGCCAATCAGGTGCTGGCTGGGGGAATTTGAACATTCTGTTGGCAGTTGGTCTTGGCGGTTAGGTTTGGCAGTTGGCTGAGGATTCTGTTAAGAGTCAGTCGACTGTGTGGCTTCTTCTGTTGATAGATGGTGGACTGTGTAGATGTTTGTAGACAGCTCTGTACATATTGTAACTTCTAAGAATAAAAGCCTCATCTGAGAGACATTTGTCTACCCTGTTCTCTTCAGTTATTCTGGAAGAGGAGAGGTGTTTCTCCAGCTCACAAGCTGCTGCCTACACTACAGAAGGAGGTGATCCTGGTGCCAAACGTAGCTGTGGTACCTCATCACGGACTGTGCTACAAACACAGGCTACACCTGTACAATAACCCAGAAGGGATGCTAGTTGTTGTACTGCTGGGGAACTACCTGTGTATGAAACTAGTGTGCACAAGCTTGAGGGAGAGGGGGAAAACACAACAGCTGATAAAAGCTGGAGTGGTGCTGGCATAATGTCCCAACAGGATTCCAGAAAGTTAAAATTAACTTTTAAACCAAAAGAACTCCAAAGTGCACTTTGTTGGACTTCCTTTAGCATTTGTGCCAACTTCCTGAAGGGAGCTGTTTTTTGTTTTTTTTAAACAAGGATTCACTGAGTTTACACATCAGACATAACACAAGAAATGGGAATGAAGTCATTTTATTGGTGCCATATTGCTGTCTGAACTTCCCTTTTAAGGGGTGTATTTAGAAGCATTTTGACAGGATGTTTTCAATTTCGGAGGGGGGGAGCAAGAAATAGAACTTCTAAGGATTTGGGTTTCTTTTTTTTAAGTAATGAGAAGGAACAGAAGAGTAAGGAGCGTGTAAAATATTACATTTTAAATGTTTGTAATGAGTAAGAACAAGGTATACCTTCCAAGACTTTACAAGTAACAGGAACTTCCCCCCCCCCAATCTTTTTGTTGTAACCCACCCCAATTGCCTGTTCAGAGGGGTGGGCTAGAAATAAATTGTTGTTGTTGTTGTTGTTGTTGTTATTATTATTATTATTATTATTATTATATTATTCAAAAGTAACTTTCCAAAATTTGTTGACACAATAAAATATTACAGGGGGACACCTATAACATCAACTGATGAAATGGACCAGGCCTTTGTAATATCCAGGACCACCAATGTTCTGATACTACTGGGCCTCTTTATGTATTTGAGCAAATATGTGATGGAATAAGGTGGCTGGAAAAGAAAAAAACATGATTTAATCTCTGCCTGTGCATGCGCTCATTCCAGATCCACGTCTGAACGTGTGAAAGTCTACGAAGGCTATTCAGCTGTTGCATACTTGGAACAGCCTTGTGTTTTCTCAATCCATCTTCCGACCTTTGCGCTAAATGGGCCAAGGCCAGAAACAGAATCAGCATTCATAGGGTGGTTGAGGGAGGCCAGGCGCTTCGGTACCACCACTCCACATTCGGCTCACGTGTCCTCATTGAAAAATGTGAATAGAGCCACTGTCTATCTCTTGTTGATGTCATCTCACACAGTGGTGAAGAGCAGCTGTCATAGATGCCATCTTCTATTACTGTTCTCGCTCTTCCTTTCAGTACAAGACTGATGTCTGCAGTATGATGTAACAACTATTCTGAATGGGTTTAACCATTATTATTCTGAAGAAAAAACAATGCATTTTGGTTTGTTCTGGGGTTTTTGTGTGTATTTTTTTTTCTAATTTTTAATATTTTAAATTTAATGTTTAATTTTAATTTTCAAAATTTCCTTTCGAATAATCCTCTGGGCTAAAAGAGTCCTTTACCCAAAATTCTGCTGAATGCTGGCCAACTTGCTCTGTAGCAGAGGGGTCAATAGGCTCTGATCGTAAAATGCTACTTGCACAAATAAATTCCTCGATTTAAGCCATGCTGCAAACCACTAGGGGGCAAACTACACACTTGTTTGAACCAATTTTGTTATGCGACAATATCTGCTTGAATGTTCCTCCAGACCTTTTAGAATCTTTACACACAGATACAAAACATTTTAACTCTGGAAGAGCCCTTGAAATAACTTTCTGGTCTCAGTGAACCCCTGAATTAATATTATCATATTTCCAGCTTTAAAAACAAAGATGCCCCACACAATCTCTTGCAGAAGCCCTAGCAGTGAATCTCACAGAACTGTAGGGTTCTAAGAAACCCTAATTTAAAGGCAGACTTGGTTCCTCAATGTCTCCATTGGATTCCTAGAACAGTCAGCTAATCCTAGCATGGGAAGGTAGAGCTATTGCTTGCTTACTTTTAAAAAAAATATTTTTAAAAAAAACCAAGCATCAGTTTAAATTAATTTAATTATTAAAAATAAAATAAAGTTAAACTAGGAAATGACAAAGAGCCTTGCAGTGCCTTAAAGGTAAGGCCAACTCTGCCATTAGGTAGAATGAGGCAATTGCTTTGGGAAGTAGATACTGGGAGCAGTGGCTTCACTTGGGGTGTATGGTGCGACCTCACACTGGGTGACACCCCAGAAGAGGGGTAACACTGGTCGGACCATCCCCCCGCACCATCCCTGCATGTGCTCCCCAGCCCTGCGCATGTCCCTTGTCCCTGTGTGCCACACAGAGTAGAGTCCCCTTCTCTGCATGCAGCTGCTGCTTGGTAAAGTATCAATCAATCCATAATTTATTTTGGTTATAGGCCAGTATGAAAGGAAAGAAGACAATTTTTATCATGAAGTAAAATTTGACAAAGTAGCATAATATACAAGGTGGCATAAAATCCAATAAACACAAAACGTAAAATTTGACAAAGTGGGATAAAATACAATAAACATGTAAAAGTCACATCAAAGAAGGAGAGAAAGAGGAGGAGAAGAGGAAGAAGAGTAAATCACAGAACTCTACTCATGGCCAAGGTTTGTACATAATCCCCAAGCACATATTTTTTACATGGCTACCTGAACACTTTTAAACATTCTTTATTGGTATTATCCACTGTTGCTTTATCATCTGCCACCTATGAATCACAACAGCAGTCGCACAAAATCTAGCTACCTTATCTGTAATCCTTTTATACTGATCAGTAAAGAAGATTGGGAGGTGGCGGTTGTAATAGTGGCAACAGTGCCAAAATCATGAATACACAGGCATTGTTAATACTTCAGATTATACATCCATATATCTAATTCTGAAATCCAGCCTTTTTTACCATCAGCACTCCAATGGGCAAAAGTTAGTTATCCACTATTACAGCTACAATTTTAAAATTGACTCTTGACTGGTCCATTAATATATATATATATATACACACACACACACACACACATATATATACAGTTGTTTTTATGGTCTGTAAATGCTATGGAACAGTACAAAACAGGCTCTCTTCCTGTCCATCATCTGGCCATCACCTCAACAGCTACAATAGAGGAGAAGCAGCAGCAGAAGCCAGCACTTGAACCAAGTAATAAGTTCTCCTCTCCCACTATAAAAGTTCACGAAGAGCTGGTTGCCCTGCAAAAGGAGTGAAAGTCTGCCTTTGAAAGCAACAATTATAATGCAATTGTTGTCGCACAACAGAATTACAGGTAACTCGTTATTTGTAAATCATTCCCTCCAAGCTTTGCTGTCCTATCATCAGTGTTGCATAAAGAGTCAGCATCCAGCTCCAATTAGCTCTGTGGGCTGCTTGGGGGGGGGGGTGATCTATCATCAATTCACCTTCAGAGGTCTGTCATTCATAGGTCTGTGGGGGGTAGTGAGGAAAAGAGGCAGTGGTGGGGGGACTTCAGTCTAAAGTATTGGCATGCCAGAAAGAAAAAAGGAACCAGCAACCTTTAGGACAATGGTGAGGATTGCATGAAACCTCTCTTTTCACAGTGCCTTAAAACCTCTACACAGCGTCTTTGATCACTTTGCGTGGTGGTGCCAACCTGTGTTGAACTCATTCCTGAAGTGCCATTTTGGGACAGACTGGCACAAGGGGTTACAGCATGTGATGGTGTGAGAGAAGTGACATCCATAAGGAGCTTGCACATTGGGGACCTAGCTTAAGCTCTGTGAATTTGGTTGGGACTTGGCTGGCAGCTTGGTGCTGGGCTCCTGCTTCCTTTCGCTGTACAGGCCAAGAGAAGAAACAGTGTTTGTGTGTTTGGGGAGAGGGAAGAACTTTAAGCTGTGTAGGGAAGGTATCAATGGGCAAGGAAAAGGAAGAGTATCTGGAGGCAATTCTTCAAAAAGGAATTCACCTCTCTCACCTCTCTTAGTTGGGAGGAGTCCTTCCTTGCCGGGGTGAAAAGTGAGAAGCCAGATGTGCTGCTGAAGAAGGATTATGAACTCTACCTTGCTGGAGAGAAACTGCTTCCTTTGCACCTTGTCGCCCCAGCAATCAGATGAGCAACAACTATGAAGCCTTTCATCGCTTCTCAGCCAGCTGCTCGGTTGCTGCTCCCAAGGTGACTGAGTGCAAAGGGAGCAGCAACCGAGATTACCAGTAGTTGTTTTGATTTTGCAGTAGAACAGTAGACTTAATGTCAAGAAACAGGCATTGGAGGGGCACTGGGATTGCCTCTGTAGAGGAAAGGGGGTAGTAGCCTGACAAACTTTGGGAACTAGTGCCATAGATTGAAGCCAACTTGATAGCACATAACTACCACTGTGTGCGTGCGTGTGTGTGGCTAAGTAGAAGCCAAACCTTGACTACCTTATGTAGAAATGTCTTTGTGTGATGCATCTGGTTATCCAAAAGGCATTCATTGGCTAAAGATACTAACTAAAGAGGGGATGGAGGAAAGAGGAGAGGGAATTTGAGGGAGATTGGTAAGTGAAGCTTTTTGAAGCTTGGAGCAAAAGAATTTCACTGGTTGATGTCAGTGCATTAAGCTAGTGTTAAGGACTGAGAGTCAGGGACAGGCTGAAGACCAACCACATGTTCCCTCTTAATACAATTTTGCCCCCGGGAGGCACAGTTGCTCTTGGGTTGCTTGATCAGGAGTTTTCTTTTATAAGCTGACATTGGCAGGGGACCTAGTGATTCCAGCAGAATAAAATCCCAGACATATGTTGCCGAATGTTTTAATTAGAAGGATTTAGGGCACAAAAGGGTGCTCTCAACAGGCATTGGCAAGCACCCCAAAAAATGTTACATCAAATAGCAGCATCTGAAGTACACAGAGGCTGGATGCCTAGAAAACAAACAAACTTTAGAGTATCTATCTGTAGACTTTGGAACACCCTTCCTAGGGAGGCTAGAATTGCCCTCTCCATGGCTGCCAAAGACCTATTGGCTGTCAAAGACCTTTTTAAAACATTCCAACAAACTTTTGAGAATGTAGCTTTTTAAATAATTGACTCTTAAAGACTGTTTTATTGTTTTTCTTCCACTGTTCTTTTAAACTGCTTTTTGTGTGTTTGTGTTTGTGGCTTTTGGAGCCATGTTTTAAATTATTTTTTTTCACATTTTTGTACATTTTGTAAATTTTAAACTTCTTGTACATATAGTTGGTAGTTTAATGTACTTTCATGCTGGCGTTTTGCATGTTTCAATCGTATTGTATTATGACTTGTAAGCAGCTTTGAATTTTGGGGGAAAGTAGATTATAAATAAAGTTTTATCATTACCCCAAACTTAAAAAAAAAACTGGCTCTGTCCTCGTTCAAAATGTCCATTTCCAGTTAGAAGCAAATAAGATGGCCAAGTAGCCAGGGAAGGGAAGGATTCCCTGTGTTCATGGGGGGAGGGGGGACGGGGGAGCATGACCTGAGTAGTGGAAAGCAGGCGGCCTCAGACCATAATAGTTCTGTCCATCTTTAAAGCTCAAGTGGGAAAACTTTGTCCTTCCAGTTCTTTTGGCTTAATGCTTCCATAGTCTGACTATTAACCATGTTGGTGGCTAAGATTAAAGGAATTTGTAGGACAGCAGATCTGCAGGGCCAAAGTTTCCCCATCCTTGCTTTACACCAAAGTTGAAAACCATGTTTCCCTCCCAATGATACTCAAAGGCAACTCTCATTGGCCACAGTTATCATAGTAAAGGGTGAAGAATGCTGGGAGTTGCAGTTCAGCGATATCTGGACTGCACAATTCCCACCCGCAGCTTTACAGTGTGCGAAAATAGCTAAGGGTTGCTAGGGCAAGCCCACACAATGGGTGAAAATATAGCACTCAGCAATTACCTGGATCAGTCCACATCCCTAAGCGAAACACACAATTTCTTTATTATGTAGAGCTGTGATTCCCAAACCTTGGCTCTCTGGGTAATTTTGGACTTCAACTTTTAGAAGCCCTGGCCAACTTGTTCAATGGTCAGGAATTCTGGAAGCTGAAGTCAAAAACACCTGGAGGACCAAAGTTTGGGAACAACTGACATAGAGAATGAGGTGTGATAAGTTGTTTGTTGGTAATGTTGTTGCTGTTGTGTGCCTTCAAGGCATTTCTTACTTACTGCAACCCTAAGGCATGGGGTTTTCTTGGCAAGATTTGTTCAGAAGAGGTTTGCAATGGCCATCCTCTGAGGCTGAGAGCATGTGACTTGCCCAAGGTCACCTAGTGGTTTTAATGGCCAAGCAGAGAATCGAATCCTGCTCTCCAGAGTCGTCGTCCACCATTCAAACCACTATGGCATGTTGGGTCTCTTTGTTAATATTAGCAAAGTAATCCCATACCCTCCAAATGTTCTAATTTGCCATGGTCAGTCTCAGTTTAATCCTCTCTCAACTGATTTTTTTCAGCTGCTTTGGCAATGTCTCTGGCCCTGTCTGCATGGGCCAGGCTTCTCTGGGAGCAGCCTGGAGTCTCCTGGCCCCCTGTTTTAGCGCCAGGGTGGCTGTCTGCATGGGTGTCCCGCTGAGCTGCTTGGCGCAGGAAATGTTGAAGGATGTATAATTCTATTAAGTATTCTAGGCTTTGTAAAAATAATAATAATAACCAGAAGCCAAACTGGGCAGCATTACTTAATGGTGAAAAGGAACAGGAGTTTTCAATGAAGTTGGAGCTTGTCCCCACTCCCTCCACTGCCTGGAACTATATATTTTGTAGGCCTCAACTTAAAGAAAAAACATTTTGGACATCTGGGCAACTTATATTAATGTATATATCTAGCCCATACTTGCGTACTATGTACTTCTTCTCATTTTTCTTTCTTTTCTTCTCTCCACTTCCTTTGTATTATATTTTTAAAATCCAGTCATTCTTTTTTAAAAAAGAAAAACCTCATGTTTTCAACTGTTTGTTCTCCAAGGACTGAGACAGGAATGCATGTGGTTAAAAATATTATTAATATTATTATTATTTTTTAACATGAGAATCACATGGTTTTAGCAACAAGAACTTATAAGAGAACAGAAAGCTCTAACTGCATTACCCAAACCACAGCACTTGGTGATAATTTCCCCTAGTTCTGTGAGTCTCCTCTGAAGGCTTGTCTGCTTTCCAAATCTTCCTTAAAAGTTTTTCCACATTTGTTGAAATGCAGATTTTAATATGGCTTGCTACCAGTTTGGGGGTAGGGCTCCTGTACTTTTAACAAAGACAAAACAGGAAGGAATTCAAACTGGTCATGGTCACTCTATGAGGGTGTGTGTGCAGTGAGTTGGATCATCATTTAGAAGGCAATACCATAACCGCAAAAAGTCAACATGGGTTTCAGAGAAACAAGTCATGCCAGACAATCTGATCTTTTTTTATATATAAAATACCAGCTTGGTAGATGAAGGGAATGCTGTGGATATAGTATATCTTGATTTCAGTAAGGCCTTTGACAGGGTTCTCCTTGACATTCTTGCAAACAAGCTTGTAAAATGTGGGCTAGACAAGTTAACTGTTACATGGATTTGTAATTGGTTGACTGGCTGAGCCCAAAGGATGCTCAACAATGGCTCCTCTTCATCATGGAGAGAAGTGAATAGTGGGGTGCCACAGGATTTAGTACTGGGCCCAGTGTTATTCAACATCTTCATCAATGACTTGGATGACAGAATTGGGGACATACTTATCAAATTTGCAGATGACACCAAATTAGGAGATGTAACTAATACCCCAGAGGATAGGATCAACATTCAAAATGACCTGAATAGACTAGAAAGCTGGGCCAAAGCTAACAAAATGAAATTCAACATGGAGAAATGTAAGGTACTGCACTTAGGGCAAACAAACAAACAAAAAAGCATAGATATAGGATGGGGGAAACATGGCTTAAGGAGACTACGTGTGAAAAGAATTCAGGAGTCCAAGTAGACCACAAGTTGAACATGAGTCAACAGTGTGATGCGGCAGCTAAAAAGGCCAATGCAGTTTTAGGCTGCATCAATAGAAGTATAGTGTCTCGATCAAGGGAAGTAATAGTGCCACTCTATTCTGCTTTGGTCAGGCCCCACCTGGAATACTGTGTCCAGTTCTGGGCACCGCAATTCAAAAAGGATGTGGAGAAACTGGAGCGTGTCCAAAGGAGGGCAACTAAAATGGTGAAGGGTCTTGAAACCATGCCCTGTGAAGAATGTCTTAGGAATTTGGGGATGGTTAGTCTGGAGAAGAGAAGGTTAAGAGGTGATATGATAGTCCTGTTCAAATATTTGAAGGGATGTCACTTTGAGAATGGAGCAAGCTTGTTTTCTGCAGGTCCACAGATTAGGAAATGGAGCAATGGATCCTACTAGAGGAAAAGAGATTCCATCTCAACATTAGAAGGAACTTCCTCACAGCAAGAACTGTGCAACAGTGGAACACACTCCCTGAGAGAGTGGTGGGGTCTACCTTTAAACAGAGGCTGGATGGCCATCTGTTGGGGGTGCTTTGGTTGTATATTTCTGCATGGCACGGGGTTTGACTGGATGGCCCTTGTGGTCTTTTCCAACTCTATCAATCTATGAACTGTGGTCCTCCAAATGTTGTTGGTGTGCAACTCTTATAAGCTCTAGCCAGCTCACCCAATGGTACCTGACCATGAGAGCTGCAGTCCAAAGGCATCCAGATGGCCCCAGTTGCTCAGTCCTTCTCTAAAGGAAGAACAAATTTCCAATTCAGAAATGCCTTGTAGTGTCTCTTGATAATGATAACAAATGACTTGTAGTATCTCTTGATAACAAATCCTGGCAAGCAGGAAGCATCAAGAAGATAACCCACATTGCTTGCTTCTGAGCTCTGGTCAAGTCTTGGGAATAGTATTCCCATTACAGAATCAAAGAATCATACAATTGGTAATGCAAACAGGGGCTTCATTAGGGGTGTGCTGGTTCAGATCTCACCAGGTGACACCTGATCAGGCCCTCCTCCTGCTGCAGGGTGTGTATGTGGTGCTGCTGTGCCCAGTGCCCACCCCTTCTTTTCCACTGCCCTGTCTCTCTCTACGATGGTGAAGCCTAAGAGGAGAGGAGAAGGGGTGAGTGTGTCCCTTATGGATTCACAGGGAGGAAGCCAAGGCAGAGGAGGAGGAAGGAGGAGCATGCCCCTTCCATGCCTTTCTGCTGCCTCAATTGTCCAGCTGCCCCTCAGCAAACCTGGGAAGGCGGTGGGGAGATTAAATGGGGGGGGGCTGCCACCCCCCCACCCCCCACTTAATGCAGAATCATTGATACTGGGGTTTTCTTGAGTTTTTTTTTAAAAGATTTGCATCATTGACAGTACAAATAACTGATGTGAAAAACTCATGAAGACCCGGGATAAAACTTTGCATGCCTTGAACAAGTTTTGAATACATTCACATCATCAACTCCATCTTTATTCGAGTGCTAACACACGTGAGCAATAGAACTTGCAGAGATGCACACAGGTGCAGTTCTATAGTATGAATAACAAATCTGGAATGTGTGAGTGAGATTATAAAACTACATCTGAATGACCCCCTCAGTTTCTAGATTTTGATCATCTTGGCTGATGCCCTCTGGATACATTTCACCTTGTCAATATCATTCTTGAACTGTGTGCCCAGAATTGGACATGGTATATCAGGTGAGTTCTGATTGAAGCAGAACAGAGTGTTAAATCTATCATCCTACAAGGGACTTTGGAGTAGGTGACCTGTAACCTTCCAGATGTTGATGGACTGTCTACAGTGACCCCTGCAGTAAATCCCAATAGCTGCTGAGGAAGCAGACAACATATAGAGCCAAAAGGCCTTACATTAAGAACAGATAAGGAATAAAAATTGGTGCCAGTGCTGCAGCCACAACATTGCAAGTTTGATCCTAGAGGAGGGTTTCAAGGTTCACTCAGCCTTCCATCCCTTCTTAAGTTGGTAAAATTTCCCAGCTTGTTGGGAAAAATTGTCTTACATATTGTAAACTGCTTAAGGAGTGCTAGTTCACTAATAAGCCATATAGAAATGTACTTGATATTGCTATTCCTTCTCCATCAAACACCTTTTTGACCTCTCAAAAACATACTTCTCTTTTCCTTTAATAAGTCTGCCTGTTGGTGCATCTACACTGTAGAAATAATGCAGCTTGACACTACTTTAAATCCTATGGATTTGGAGTTTTACAAGGCCTTTAAGCCTCCTCTATCAAAGCAGGCTGGTACCTCACAAAACTACAAATCCAAGGATTCTGTAGGATATAGATTAAAGTGGTGCAATCTCCTTCCACCCCACTCCCTTGCACCACTTCTACCACCAGTTGTTGTTTGTGTTGGTTTTGTTGGGTGCCTTCAAGTCATTTCCAACTCATGGTGACCCAATGGCAAACCTATCAGAGGGTTTTCTTGGCAAGATTTATTCAGGGTTGCCTCTTTGCCTTCATCTGAGACTTGCCAAAGATCACCCAGTGAGTTTCTGTAGCTGAGTGGAGATTTGAACCCTGGTCTCCAGGAGTCGTAGTCCAGTGCTCAAACCACTGCACCACACTGGCTCTCACACCGCCACAATAGTGAAGAGAAGAGTAAGAATGTTTCGGTGACATTGGTGGGATCTTGCCATTCTTCTCTTGCTTAATTTTCAATCTGAGCCTGAAACATATTTTGGGAGCTCATCCTACATAACGACCCATTTTGCAAGCGAGGCAAGTTTTCCAAACCCTCAGCGTCCTCCTCCAAGCGCCAGCATCTTTAAAGCAGAGAGATGGGAAGAGTCAGTGAGAGAGCATGTAATGACAATCTGCTCCACAGCTGGAAGAGAATCCTTCTCTTGACATCACTTAAGCCCTCCCCGTCTGCCACTGACCCTCAGCCACAATCCCGCTCAGGGAGCACTCATGCTGCAGGCATCCTGGCGAACAGGCTGCTGAAAAAAGGCAAGGCTGCTGTTTGTGTCTTCAAGGGAGAAGCAGGAGAGGGACCCTGCCATCAGAAGGCTCTGCGCCGCATCCTCTTGCCTGGGTCTCTTACAGATGACTAACAGCACTCTCTCCAGCCGGGATGCTTCCCCTGCAGGGACGGTTCCTTCCACAATGGACTCCCTCATCTCCTCCTGCTGCACCCTGGTGACAGCGGCCTGGGTGCCCAAGGAGGATCAGAAGAACCAGCAGGTGGTGAGGATGGTCCAGATCGCAGTGCTGTGTGTGCTCTGCCTGACTGTCATCTTTGGGGTGTTCTTCTTAGGCTGCAACCTGCTGATCAAGTCGGAGAGCATGATCAACATGCTGGTGAAGGACCGGAGGCCCTCGAGAGAAGTGGAAGTGGTGATAATTGAGACTTAACTACCCCAAGGGAAGAAGCAGAGGGATGTGCATGCATTGCAGGTTTTTTTAAGGGGGGATCTATATCCTGCCAGCTCTTTAGAGTTTCAAGATTATCTGGAGAAAGTTGCCTATTCCTTCCTTAGCTGCAGTACTTTATGAAGGCAACAAAATGGAAATGGAAGCAGGTGGCAGTGGATTTGCATTGAGTAGGGTGTGTTTGTCTTGGACAATCAGGGAATGTGTGCACCTGCTGATCATTTTAAAAATTTCTTCTCCATGGCTTGACTAGTCTCTCCCACCTACAGAGGCTTTACAACATCTTAACTCCTTGCCAGACAGGTAACCACCAGGGCAAAGGTACTCCTGCCTTACACCTGAATGTTTCAGACAAGAGCTCACACAAACAGTGTGTTTTGTGCCACCCATGACCCACCAAGCCTCCATCCCTTTGCTGCATCTCTATTCTGGTTTGGTTCTGTCATGAGGAAGATGTACAGATGCCACACCCTAGAAAGAAGAAAAGCAGGGGCGGAGTGAGGAGAACACGCAGAAAGACACTTGAAGCACATCCAAATGGTTTTGAACTCTGCCAGATTGGCTGCATGTCAGCTTCACCCCCTCTCTTCACCTAAAATGGAAAGTACGCGTGGTCAGCTCTCTGGCGAGAGAGACGCGGCTGCTCTGTGCGCTATGTCATTGCTGTAAAATTTTGTGTAAACCCAGTGAGGATGATTTTTGTATAGCAGTGGACAGTGATGGGTTGTTTACTGCGCTCTTCCTCAAACTTATTAAAAAGATACAGAAATGGCTTCTAATTTCTGCTTAATTTCCTCCTGCCAGCAGTCCCTCTGTAAATCTGAGGTGCTCATATTCAAATGGAGGGGAGACCAGGGGTGGAGCATCCACAAATGGGTTGGACATGTGCATTGATCCTAGCCATTTCTAAGGAAAGGAGATTGGGGTTGTAAAAACACCTTGGTTTGTGGCCCGATGGCCTGGACATCACTAGAGTTGGCTTCACTAGGTCTGGTAACCTCCCCCATTGACCTCCTCCCATACCACACCATACAGAATCCTTAGTAATGTTTTTTGTACTAATATTCCTTATGATTCCCATATATCACTGAATAAAGAAAAAACTTTTAAAAATTAAATTGAAATTCAAATCAAGACAGTTTTAAGCGGAAGCGCAACTCTCCCATCCCCATCTCAGACTATTTTAGCCACTGAAAAGGATCCAGAATGATGTTATGGAAACAAAGTGACATATTCTTTTCTTCTAGAGAAAGTTTAAACTTGATCTGCCTCATGTGATTGGATCTGTCAGACTTATCATAAGATCTACAATAAGTATTATGTGACTAATATAGTGTCCCTGCTTTTCCCAGAAGCTGATGTTGTCTTGAAAGGGAGGATCAGTACTTGTGTTGCGTAGTATTCTCTTGCCTTTGGTGAGGCAGATTTTTGAGGTATTTGTATCATGATGGTTATGGTCCTTTGTTTAACTAACTGGTGACAACTGGACAGCCCTGGGAGAGACAGAGTCCCACATGGTCCTTTGGCCCCAGACCTTCGCCAAACATCTGAGCTAAAGTTTTAAAGAATTAATGGAAACATTTTTATTTACAGTATTTATTTTTTGAGTTGTTGTATAACCTGCTTTTATGCTGTATGTAAGTCACTTTAATGAATTGCTGGCCAAAAAAATAACTCCAAGAGATGCTGTTTAGTGTTCTGATCCAATTTCAAGGTTGCCTCTACTCCCCAAAATTAGAAAATAATTCCCTGTTCCCAGAGTGTAACTTCTGGTTACCCCAACAGCATTGTTATAGCCCATATGGAATTGAAAGGAACAAAAAATGACCTATTGAGCTGTGGAGCCTGTCCCCTGAAGTTTATCTTCCATATAGAGAAGATCTTTCTGCCTATAAACTTATGAAGCTTAACCTTTTACTTTCTAGTAGTTTAGGATGTTTGGCCCATGTTTCATCCTTGGATGCTTGTATCAATAGACAGACTCCTTAGAGCACAGAATTCCCTTTCAAAGGCAGATAAAGGTTCTTGCTGGAGTTAATTGAAACTGGGGAGGAAACCTAAGGAAGGAAGGAAGGTTTTCAGGATTACATAGGTGCTTCTATATCTGTAAATAAAGCAGATATGATAAAGACATAGTAAGTTGCCAGTGCTCCCAGATTCAAAATAAAATAAGCTGTTTGTGCTGCTGCTGGAATTCTTCACTGTTTGGATGCAGGGAACATGTAACTCTGTTGTTTTGTCATCCTTTATAACTTGGTTTGTGTGGTCTCTCCATTGCAGCAAAAAACAAGAAGGAGGCCTGTGGCATCTTCAAGACTAACATTTTTATGACATCCCATGTTTTCATTGCCCGCAGAAAACATCATCAAGCATCTCAGAAGTGGGACTGAGTCCCCCAATCTTATACCATTAGAAAAGTGTTAGCATTTAAACACCACAAGAGTTTTGGTGGTTATTGTTTTGCATGACAATTGAGCCAAAGGAGATGTGTACAAATGTATAAATTGTGTATGTACAAGAGATATGAAGCTTCACAAACTGTTTTGTGAAACAATTTCTGTGTCATTCTACTCAGAGGTAATCTTCACTCAATCCAATGGAATTTACTATTAGGCCATTATATGTACCCGAGGTGGGGACTGCTGGACCATCAGGTTTTTTTGACTGCAACTCTCATGATCCAAGCTATGCTGTACGGAGGTCTGGGGGTCTGAAGTCCAGAACATTTGGATGCCAAAGGTTTCCCACTTCTTTGATTACAAATTGTTGTCCAATTTTCAGCCTAAAGGCTTGACTATACCTTGCTGGTGAAAGTGTTTCCATTGCTGCTCAATAATCCCTGGTAGCATTTAGTTAAACAACATAAACAACATCATGATATCAGACAGATAATTTTCTCATCCCCTGCAAGCAGCAGCCAATTAAATAGAGGAGTGAGCAGGGAAATAATGCAGGATGCAATTACATCACTTAGTCCCTGCATCTTCTTTAATGAAAAGGGCAGCCCTCAGATGCTGTTGGATAGCCAATTTTGCTGTCTTTCGAGCAGCCCTAGTCCAAATAGCCAGTGGTGAGAAATGCTGGATGTTTCAGGCCAACGTCTGGAGGGCTGCCTTTCATCCATCTTTGAACTAAAGGTTACCAGAGAAATGTTGAAGATGGTATGGGGCAATGCTTATTCCTTCTGGATGAATTTTTGGCACTCAAGAGCCTGAATAAGACCTATTCACAATTGCTTCAGGTGCCTTTCCCAGGAGTTTATCACATGGGAGGAATTTCTCTCAATTTCGAATACAGCCAATTCGAATTCACATAAATTCGCTAGTTTAGCAAATTTACGTGAAATCTGATTGTGTTCGGAATGCGTTCAGAATGACTACCCATTTCCTGAAAATGACCCCCATTGCCCAAAATTGTGTGAGATACTCTAATGCGCAATTACGTGAAACCCCATGATTGCGTTCGGAATGACTTCCCATTGCCCGAAATTGTGTGAGATACACTCATACGCAATAAAGTGAAACCCCATGATTGTGTTTGGATTGCCATTGCATTATACCCCCAAATTCCGTCATATGATAAACTCCCCAGTCTAACATCTTCCAGACGTGTTGGACTACAACTCCTACCTTCCACAAACAGTAGAGAGACCGCATGACTGGAGCACATGGGAACTGAAATCAAGAATATTAAAAAGACATCAAGTTGAACACAGCTGGCCTAGGGTTAAGGAGGCATGATGGAGAGAGCCAAAGGTAAAGAAAAATAGGTCAAAGGCAGCATCATTTCAGACAGTAGATTGGGAATTGCATTTTTAATGTATAAGAAATGTGCTGCAATCAGAAAACTAGCACAACAGGGATTGGAATGGGATACAGCTTAATGGCCCTGAAGTGGCAGTCCTTTACTTTTGTACGTAGGAGAGCATTTTATTTAAATAATGGCATCTACTAATAGCCTAAGTGGATATGGCTAAAACACTAATCCTTAAGCAAGAAACTTACTTTTTGTCTTTTTTGGGTGAGTTGACAACATGACAAAAGAAGTATTCTGCCCTATGGGAGAGGAAAGGAGAATGCCTCTTTTAAGGTGGAACCTGCTATGTGGAATTTTTATATATTGCTGGTCAAGTGTGTCCCATGATCCAAAAAGCAGGGGTATCTCATCCCACCTCTCTTAAGATAAGGCATCCTTCCCATCTCATTCAGACCACAGGCTCTGTGTACTTCCTATACTAATGCTGCTGCTACTAATGCCTTTTTGTTTTTGTTTTTAAAAAAGGACATCTGCTCCATTAATTAGGGATGGGATTCTCCATGTTGATGTTCTAAAGTGAATTGATCCAATGGACTAATCGATTAAAAGCCACAGCCTCTAATCAGGATGGTTAATAGGTCTATTAGTATTGTGATAGCATAGTTCAAGACTGCATTGTGTCAAAAACAAGGTGCTCACTAGTCATATGTCAAAAAGACCTTATGGAAGAAGAGTGGGCTGTGATGATTTCTCATACGGTACCCCACAAGAACAGCTTTTAAGAGTCAAAACTGCAACGAGATTCTGATCATGCAGCTGTTTCTCTACAAGAGAATGTCAAAAGCAATCCTATTCTGCAGCAGAGAGGGAGACAAAAAATAATGTGTGTGTGTTTTTGTGTGTGGATGTGGATGGACCTTTGCTCTGTAGCAAAAATAATGTACTGGGAAAGCTTAAGAGACAGATTTTGTTTTGCAATACTTGATCAAATCCTGCTATTTGAAGTCAAGGAAGGTTCTTCCACCATGCCAGAACCGATGGATGGAGTCAGTAAGATCTTGTCAGATTTTATTGCTTTTCTCCATGTTAGCATCTGTGTCATTCACTCAGCTTCCAGCAGGAGGTTTCTGGATGATAATATCTCTGGCCAATAATAGAGTTTAGAGCTTGTAGTCAGTTTGACAGTGCATGGAAGACCATATATTGCAAAGATGTTCATCTTAGTTTTATGGGCGCATAAAGAAGAGTCATGCCAAGTTGATTCTTCCAGAGTCTCTCAGAGGAGGTCCTTTTTGCTTGCTATTGCTTCCCGTGCCAAATATTCAGAAACAAATATTAATAACAGGGGGGAAATGTGGGGCTTGTCTTGTCAGAAATATTATTTTTAGTTTGGACGTGTGGCCTTACATCTGGTCCAGGACATGATTTGAGAAGCAGTTTGGAAAAGTTACTTTTTGGACCACTGCTCCAAATATCCACCAGCAGGGGAACTGTAGTCTTAGATTTGGCTGAGAACACAGGAAGCTTCCCACTTGCTAAGTAGTCATGGATCTTAATAGTGGCTGAATGGCAACCATCTGAGATCCCCATTTATGCTGCCAGCGTTTAGATAGGATGGAAATAAGTCAAAAGAGAGATACTATCGAACAAGGGAAATGCATGTTATTCCCACAAACCAGGACATGTCCAGACTCCAGTAGCTGCTCTTGTTCAATAGCAAACCATCAAAAGTGGTTTTCATAAGGGAAAGTATAGAAGCATTGCCTTCTGGATTTTGATCTGCTGCTCACCAATAGCAAGCCAGAAGGCCAAGGACCATTCCAGACTTCCAACTGATTTGCCCATTATTCTTCTGCCATCCCACTTTTTCAGCTGCTTTTAAAATGTTCCAGTTTTTCCACTTCCCATCGGTCCTTTATCCTAGGCTTACTTGAGCTGTTGTGAACTGATTTCCAAGTGCAAAAGTAGTTTGCACTCAGTTTGCTCAGTGGGAGGCAGGGAGAGGAGGAGGCAGAATCTTGCCTTTCCCAGGAAGCTCTAAAGCAAACTGCTCCAGCCTCTCCTATCTTATTGTTCATCTTCATACTTCAAGTAATCTTTGACGTCCTGGCCATATGCTGATGTTTCTTGGCCATGTGTGTCCTGGTTTTCTGCTGTGAAATGTTGGAGGGTATGCCATCCACCATGTGCAACACATTTTTAAAGGGCGGGGGAACTGTCTCTTTTGCTCTAGATTTCTTAATTCAAAATAAAATGACCCAATAGGTCAATCTGCTCTCAGCAGATATAATAGCACCAACACACCCTAGCCAATTCTTGTGCTTTTAACAGCAGCTTCAGCTGCAGAAATTAAAAGGTGAAGGAAACATTTAAAGGTTTAAGGAGAAGCAGCAGCATGTTCTTATATCAGAAGATTAAGCTGCTCTAAGAGACATGACAGCAAGGATCACTGAA
Organism: Urosaurus nigricauda; assembly: GCA_034509955.1. Lineage (NCBI taxonomy): Eukaryota > Metazoa > Chordata > Lepidosauria > Squamata > Phrynosomatidae > Urosaurus > Urosaurus nigricauda. The sequence goes on from JAOEGL010000002.1 coordinate 165,368,499, forward strand.
AAATTTGGCAGCCTCTCTTCCTCTGTCCCTTCACTAGCCTCTCTGGTTTTAGATTTTTACCCAAAAGGCATGAAATGGAGCAAGAAGAAATAACATCTTCTTGCTATTATTACTTCTTGTCTAGTCCTATGTATGCATGTTCAGTAAAAAGTCCTACTGAAATCATTGGGTCTGATCTTAAGACCTGGATACCCGGCATGCCACTTTCTTCTTTAACTTGGCAGTGCTTGCTCTCTGGCAGATAAAGGAAAAAATTCAATCTCCTTGAAGCAGGCACTAAATTAGACTTGACCCTGTTTCTCTACGCAAAAGAGGGCTCCCTTGCAACCCTGGCACTGCAAAAGCTTTGTAGCCACTAATCCAGACCCTGAGAAGATTACAGGGCAAACTTGTATTTCATGTTTTACAGTTAATCCCTGCTGAATGCTGGCTGCAAAAACTTTCATCACAAGCTTGAAGAAGGAGATCAGAGCCGTCGCCTGTGGGCAGGAACAAAAGGGGGGCAGCCAACAGGGAGGGAAGCCTATCTCTCAAATCCCTTTGGTTTAATTCAAAGCTGGCAATGAAGGATGCCTTCCCTGCCCACTTTCATGATTGAGTTTCCTCATTCTTTGGCTGAATTCTTTGACTATGAGGTGGGCATCCAGGGATGTGTTCCTCAGTAAAATGAAAAGGAAGAGTTCAGGGCTGAAAATAGGCAGCAGTACAAATGCCAACAGGCAGTTAAAGTTTACTGCTCCCATATCAGATTTCCTGAAAACTCCCCCAAAGAGCTTGGTATGATACCACCCATTAAAAGCACAAGAATGGACCAAGTTATGAACACCCTCCAACATTTCACAGGTGAAAAGTGGGACAGGTGTGACCAACAACATCAGAGTGTGGACAAGATGACAAAAGTTATTAATGTGAATGAAAAAATAAGGTGGGAGAAGTTTAAGTAGTTTGCCTACTGGAAAGGGCAATACTGTATGTTGCCTATGGGAAAGGCAACATGTTGCCCTCTGTTCTCATTTACTTCCTGAATTACTTGAGTGCAGCCTACGTTTGCAATCTGAACTCAGCTTGCATCAATTGAAGTAAGCAGGAGATGAAGGAGAGAAGTGGGTTGAAGAGAGTGAAATTGGGACATTTTAAAAACTAGCTGAAAAAATGAAACAGCCCTGCCAATCTGGGACAGTTGAAGGGTATGGGTGTGGTGCTGGTGGTGATTTTCTGCTCAAAACCAACTGACCTGTTGGTTAATATTACTTTGGATGAATAAATCTAGAGACAAAAAAGTTATTCTTTTCCAGAAAACGTTCCAGGAATCTTGGCATTCCGGCTTACCATAAGGTGGGCAGATGACCAAAAATCCAGCTTGGTTTTTTTGTACTGTCTACAGCACTTGTCTGCAGACAAAGCTTTTCTTAGTCTGCTGTTAAATAGAAGCAGCTGCTAAGGCCTGCATTTAGAGTCTCAGCTACAATGGCAAGTTGAAAAACTGTCCCAATTTGGTTCATGGCCATAACTTGAATCTTCTCTGACTAGGTTGTGCCTCTCTTTAATAGGTCCTGCTTTTCTTTCCTCAGGGAAAGCTTCTAAAGCCCAGTACATAAACACTATCAGCCTTTGAACTAAATATTAAATATAAAATTTCACATGAGGAAAGAAAGCCGAAATGGATCAGCAGAGTTGTGGCTTTCTCCTTGCCTCTCCACATGATGTTGTAGCACTTGTGCTTTCTTCCTGAGAGAGATGGTCATAAAAGCATGTCTTTTATCATGTTGGGAAAATTCATTTGACAAAAAGCATCCTACTTGTTTGGCTTGTATGTAAAAAAAATATCATATGAAAAGCAGGTTTAGACTTAGAAGAAGGAGTTAAGATAGGAGGAAAGAACATCAATAAGCATATGCAGATGACATCATACTACTAGCAAAAAACATTATGGACTTGGAGCAATTACTAAGGGAGGTCAAAGAAGAAAGTGCAAAAGCAACTTATTGCTGAATGTAAAGAAAACAAAATTAATGACCATAGAGAATCTACATAAATTCAACCTGCACAAGGGGAAAAAAATGAAATAGTTAAAGAGTTCCCATACCTTGGATCAAACATTGATCAGAATGGAGGCTGCAGTCAAGAAATAAGAACACTAGGAATGGGAAGGGCAACAATGAAAGAATTAGACAAGATCCTAAAAAGTAATGATATACAACTCAACACTAAAGTTAGACTCATCCAAGCCACGCTATTCCCCATCACTAGGTATGGATGTTATTGCTGGACAGTGAAAAAAGAGGGTAAAAAGAAAATCAACTCATTTGAGATGTGGTGCTGGTGAACAGTGCTGAGAATATTGTGGACAGCCAAAAAGGTAAACAGATGAGTCCTTGAACAGATCATGCCTGAAGACTCCCTGGAAGCCAATATTATTAAATTGAAACTGTTGTACTTTGGACACATCATTAGAAGTTGAAGGCATGAATCACTGGAAAAGACAATAATCCTAGGAAAGGCAGAAAGCAGTACAGAGAGGGGAAGATTTCAAACAAAGGATAGACTCAGTGGATAAATCACAGTCCTGAATCTACAAGACCTAAGCAGAACAATGGGGGGGGGGGCTTGTCTAATACACAGAGTCGCCATGAACTGAGGTTGACCCAAGGGCAGATAACAACAGCAATTAACATTTTTATGACCATCCTCCTCAGAAAGAGAATGGAAGTGTTACAATGGTATAAGGGGAAAAAGAGAGAAAGTTGCTATTCTGCCAGTCCAATTTGGCTTTATTTTCTCATGTAATAAGGCTATACGACTCTCTAAGTTTAAAGCATTTTTCCAGTTTGACCTTAATTCCTATTACATTTTTCCTTCCACACTACATAATTATAACACAGTGATTCCACTATCTATCATGGCAACATCCTATGGAATTCTAGGATTTGCAGTTTAGGCAAGAGAATTTAGAATTCTTAGCCAGAACACTCTAGTGCCTGATCAAACTACAAGTCCCAGCACTCCACAGAATGTAATCATGGATGTTAAAGTGGAATCATAGTACTATAACTGTGTATTGTAGTTGTGGGCTCTTTCACACTACACACTACATGGGGAAACAGTGGCCTGATCTAGACGGGCATAAAGAAGTGTGATTAGGGCTTAAAAAGGCGCCTTTAGGGTTCAGGAGGGTGCAGCGTTTATACCCTCTCAAACCCTAAAGCGTATGGGCGCTGCCATTTTAAAATGGCAGCATCCATACGGGCGTGCCATGATGTTGTCATGGCATGCACATCGTTTAGACAACGTTGCGTGCACCAGACAACATTGCGCCGCGGGAGGGTGCCAAGCGTGCCCTTCCTGCGGTGCAAAAAAGAGCTCCAAAATTGAGCTCTTTTTTGCGCCTGGTCCTTGGGGCGGCCTTTATACGGCTACGCCATGCACCCAGAGGGGAAAGGGGCCACAGCGGCAGCTCCCTTCTCCTCTCTGCACTGCCGAGGAAAGCAGGGTGAGCAGGTGCCCAGGGCGCCTGCTGCACCCCACTTTCAGGCCGCAGGGAAGAAGCGGCAGGATGGGGCTTGGCCCCATCTCCCACTTCTTTCAGCGAGTAGAGACCGCCCCTTTTGGGTGGTCTGTACCGCTCCAGTATGTCCTTTTGGGAAATTTGCTCTCAGCCTTCAGAGGCTGTTTCCTATTTCCTAGCAATTGTGGACATTTACTGGTATCAATAATAAAGAAGTTTGTTTCTCTACTTCAGGTGTGTGTGTGTGTGGGGGGGGGGGGATGTCATCAGCCCTACAGATGTTTGTTTAATTTATATATTTCTTTTTTCCCCTAATGTGGGGTCCCAGGTGGCTTATAACACAGGTTAAAACTAAATACAAGTCCAGTAGGCCCTTGTTATCAGCAGGAGTTTAGTTGCAGGACCCACCATGGATACTAAAATCCATGGATGCTCAAGACCCATTAAATATAATGGCATAGTAAAATGGCGTCCCTTGTATAAATTAGCAAAGTCAAGATTTCCTTGTTGGAATTTATATTTTTTGGAATATTTTCAATCCATGTATGCTTGGATCTTGGATACAAAGTCAGTGGATATGGAGGGCCGACTGTAAAATAATTTCTAGTACAAAAGGTCTTTGCAAGTAACACTATTAAAAGCATTAATTTAAAACATTACAATAACAATAAAAATACAGTGCCCATCCCTATTAAAACACCCTTATGCAGCAATCACTGAATTGCAAAAGCCTTTTCTAAATAAACAGGCCTTACTAGTCCCAGTCTGCACCAGATTGGGTCACTCCAGAGTATCCTGCCTCCGGAACCATCCTGACCCTTCTGTGTTGCAAAGCCCTCTGTTCTGAAGCCAGGCGGCTGACCACATGCATGTCCCACTGAGTTGTCTGGTGCATCTGCTGCCAACCCTGGTTGCTTTGCACTGAGATCAGAATGAGGGCTCTGGGGTTGGTCACCTAGCTGAGTGTCTGATGTCTGACCTCAGAACGAGTGACTGCTGATAGCAATAGACAGCAATAGCAAGTACATTTCTATACCACTTATCAGTGAACTAGCACTCCTTAAGTGGTTTACAGTGTGTAAGCCAATTGCCCCCAATAGGCTGGGTACTCATTTTACCTACCTACAAAAGGATGGAAGGCTGAGTGAACCTTGGAATCCTCCTGTAGGATTGAACTTACAACATTGTGGCTGCAGTACCAGCATTTAACCACTGTGCCATCAGAGCTCCTTCTTGGACACCAGGTGGCTCAGTAGGATGCATTTAAAACAGCTGTCCATGATCAGAATGGAGGGCTTCTGATCTTCCCAGAAGATCTAGAGTAACTAGGTACTAGCAAGACAGATAAAATCTGGTTCTGGTGCTGAGTGATCTAGATTTCACCCAGTCTGCTCTCACCTGAACCGAGCTTTGGATCACACAGTGTCAGATCACTCTGCTGAGGGAACAAGGAGAGGTCTTTTTATTTGGCCCTTGCAGACATGGCTGCTGCTGGTGGAAGGAGAGCAGAGAACCTATCATCTTGTAGAAGGGAATGCTAGAGGCTGGGGCAACCATTGAGAAGACCTTTTCTTGTGCACTCACCAAACATGCCTGTGAGCTGGTGGGACTGCGGGGGGGGGGGGGGGAATCTTAAAACTTGGACAGGCTCATATAAGGAGATATGATTTTTTATGATATCTGTAACCAAGCTATATAGGGCTTTACAGGTCATAACTTAAATGCTGTTGGACTACAACACCTGTCAGCCTTAGCCAGGAGGATCAATGATGATGAATGCTGGGAATCCTAGTCCAGAAAACTGTAGAGACCCAGAAGGTTTTCATCCCTCTGCTTTGCTCCAGGCATTCTTCCGTACTGTCCGTCCCGCACCTTAAGGTCCTCTGGGAAGAACCTACTTCAGCTGAAAAAATCCAGGTTAACTTCAGTCACCCAGATAGCCTTTTCTACTGCTGCTCCAAAGCTATGGAATGACCTGCTGGAGGAGATCTGTCATATTTCTACTCTTGCAGCCTTCAAGAAGGCCCTTCAGATGGATCTCTTCTGGCAGGCCTTCCCAACCTGACTTCTCTCCCTACATAGCACGACAGTAACATGATCTTATTGCCCTGTTTACCAAGCCTGTCCCCTAATTTTAACACCATTGTATTTTTATTGTTTTAATTGAGATGATTTAATTGCATTTTAGCTTGGGAAGGGGGTGGGTGGGAAGGGATAATTCTGTATTTTATTGTATTTTATGTATCTTAATCTGTTGTAACCCGCCCGGACTCCTAGTAATTGGGCAGGCTATTATTATTATTATTATTATTATTATTATTTACTTGGCCTATTTTTAAACATCAGTCCAAGGCTGATATTATCCACATAATTTGTTCTTTTGGGGAGCTATGGTTTTAAACCTTTGCATGTTTAATTCATAATATGCCCCCATGTTTAGTTTAGTTTTGTTTTAATAAAAAGGCTTCCAATAAATGAAATAAGTAAGAGTTTCCCAACAAAGGCATTATCTCTGACTTTTAAGGCAGCCCCAGCAGTTTTGCCTGTGCCACTGACCCTCTCTGATTCAGCCTCCTCCTCCAGTCTTACAACAAACTCACAGCAAGCTAAAACACACACACATACACATATCTGCTCAGTGCTGGGAAAAGAGCCGTGGAAAGAGAGCCTAGCAGGAAGATGCCTTTATGGCCTGTTGCCAAGGGCTCGTGGGGCTGTACCTTTTCTATCCTGCATTAACAACATTAATGCATTTTCTCAAACTACATAAAAGGGGCTCAAGGATGGTTTAATGGTCTGGTTTGAAAATGTCATTCCTTAATCTGAGGGAGGATATATAACAGACCCTTTTAAAAATTGCCTTGGGAGCCTTTGCTGCATTTATTATGGGGATGTAGGGTGCCCTCTCCTGGTAACCTTTCAGAGAATGAATCAGTCATTTTCTACCCAAATTCCCATCTCGGAAGATTACAAATACAGTAGATTAGCATACACCCATTTGTGTGTGTGTGTGCGCGCCTGCATGCATGCATGCATGCACACATGCCTTTGGACACCCCAGTTGAAGCTGATGGCAGTTGTATTCCATCACATCTGGTGGGTGCGAGGTTGAGGAAGGGTACACTGTTCTATCAGTGTCAGGAGAAAAGTTCTTGCAGGCTACATCTGTCAATGATTAGATAGAAAATGGTTGCTATCAGTTACCTCTTTCATTTGCTATCATATCAGCTAGTGAGAGGAAGTAAAAATAAAAGTGTCCCAGCAGTGGCTGGACACTCAGTATTTCCATGTCAAAAGTTGTTTCCTGCCACTTAGGCAAGGGTAGGGACTGTCTGGTCTTCCACATGTTGTTGAACTGCAGCTCCCATGATTCCTCATCATAGGCTGTACTGGCTAGGGCTACTGACCACTGCAGTTCAGTAACATCTGGAGGGCTGCACTGCACCCACCCCAATCCTGAAAAAAAAATGTCCTCTGGATATTGTTGAATGTCACCTCCCTTCATCCTTTATCATTGGTGGTGCTATCAGTATCAGGAGAAAGTTCTTGCAGGCTACATGCAGGCCAAGGATAGAAATTGCAGTCTAACATCTGGAAGGCCATTTGGGTCTATAGCAGGAGTAGGCAGACTTAGGTAGATTTTAGGGGGGGGGGATATCTATTAAGCCTTTGACTAGAGCTCTAGATCCACCAGCTGTAGCCTGCTGCTAATCCCACAAATATTTCTTGCAATTGTTAATTGCTGTCAAGTAGACTTTGGCTTATGGTGACCCTATGAATGCATGCTTAGGTCTTCAAGATTCAGTGCTGTGGCTTCCTCAATCCATCTGTAATATGGTCTTCCTCTTTTTCTACTTCCTAATACCTTACCAAGCATTATTGTCTTCTCATGATATGTCAAAAATATGACAGTCTCCATTGGGTCATATTGGCTCCTAGAGATAGTGACCTGCTCTAGGACCCATTTATGTGTCTTTTTGGCAGTCCATGGTATCTGCAGATCTCTCCTCCAGCACCATATTTCAAGTTAGTTTATTTTCTTCCTATCTGCTTTCTTCACATTCAGTTTTCACAACCATACATAGAAATGGGAAATACATGGCACAGACAATCCAAACAAATATTTACAAGTAAAGAACTCTGAGTCCGGGAATGCTTTCAGAGCTGAACGAAACTTTTCAGCACAGAAAGTACACTTCAGGCACCTCCAAGCTGTCTTCATTTAAGCAATGACATTTAGGAAGGATTTGGCACCTCTTATTTATTTTGTGCTAAGAAAACCCTATGAAATCTATGGGGTCACCAAGCAACTTGAAGGCACTTAGGAGGTGGAAGGAGTAGTAATTTTCTTGCAGTGGTTGTTAATTTTAAGCTGGAAGGCAGAAACCCTTGCTTAATGTAAGTCATGCAGAAGCCTACAAAAAAAATCCAGATCTATCTTCTGCCCACCTCTGAACTGGGTTACACAAACCTTTACATTTCGACTAGTTAAACAAATCTATTGCTTTTTTCAGTTAAAAGCCATGACATAGTAGAATTCTCTCTGCATGAGAGGAAAGATGATAGTCTTCTGATTAATATAACTGCTTGCTAAAAAGAGCTGTAATTATCCCTGGAGCTAACAAAATGTCTTCTCAAAGGCTTTTTAGGACAGAAAACCCTTTTCAAACAGGCACTGATGAATGGTGGCTACTAAGTAGGACTCAGTGTGTGTGTGCGCCTTCAAGTCACCTGCCAAACTATGGTGACCCTATGGATTTCATAGGGTTTTTAAAGGCAAGATGGTTTTGCCGGTTCTTGCCTCTGAGATACAGTCTACAACATCTGGTATTCCTTGGTGGTCTGCTATCCAAGTACTAACCAGGGCTGAACTTGCTTCGCTTTCAAGATCAGACAGATAGAGTGCAATGTGGCCAATGTATTTTTTTCAAGCCTGAGATTTTCAGGTGGCTGGTTGTAATAAGGAACAGTAGTAGGCAGAATATGGTTTTTCAGATGTTATTGAATGACCACTGCCATGATTCCCTCACAGCTGGCTTCTCTGACTAGAGCTGATGGAAAAATCAGTACAGCAACATCTGGAGGGTTACAAGGTGCTCATCTCTAGTTTAGGGTATCATAAACCCTTCTTGTGTTTCTTGACCCCAATGAGAATGGCTCAATGGAAGAAGTCTCAATTTCTCCCACATGAGGCCAACCTACTGACAACCCAAGTGTGTTACTTTGTTTGGCTGCATCATGGTGCTTGCCAAACACAGACATGGGAAATCCCACCCCCGCCATATGTTACAATAAAGTATCTCAGTTGCAAAGAAAACCAACACATTTGTGTTGAAATTTTTGTTTGTTTGTTTAAAAGTTGCATGCCAAGTGGCTGAAATGTGGGGACACTATTTACCGGTGTTCAGGTGACAACATTACAGAATGCCTACATTTAGGTCTAGTTATGTATGAATTTGGCAACAAAACCTAACTAAAATGGCACATGAGGGTTAAAACTTTCAAAGCTGGGGACCATCATTACAAATGGTGGTACTGAATTCCAAAGACCAACAAACCACTGTGTGAAAGAAGTACTGTATTTCCTTTTGAATGGGCTAAATTTTCCATCATCCAATTTCAGTGAATGCTTCTGGGTTCCAGTTCTATGGAAGGAAGAAAAAAAAATCTCTGTATTGTAGCATGAAATGTTTTATGCACTTCTGCCATATTTCCCCTCACATACCTTTTTTTTTCTTGAGCTGAACAGCCATAAATGTAAACTTTCCCCAGAACATGGTCCAGTCCCTCAATCATTTCGGTTGCTCTTCTGTATCTCTTTCATTGTTACAACAGTCTTTTTGTCATGCAGCGACCTAAACTCCACATATATAAGTGTGGCCACATCATAGATTTGTTAAAGGAAATTATGATATTGGCAGTTGAAATTTCAAATTTTTTCCAAAGTTTACTCTACCTGAGATTTGCCGTTTCCTAGCAACTGCACTTTCACCGAACTATCACATGTTGTTGTTGTTTTAGTAAGTCATCATCATTCATGCCAGCTCAGATATCAGCTGGGTTTTGTGTGTGTGTGTGGCTGTTTTTTGTTTTTGTTTTTTTTGTGCTTCAATGTGCATCACTTTACAGATGCTCATACTTCATTGTGGCTTAATGCTCATTCAACAACTTTGGAAAGATTCTTTTGGAACTCCTTAAGTACCGTAAAAAGTTGGGTGTTGCTACTTCATTGTTCACCCTGAACTCCACATCATGTGTAAAGTTGATATTTAACACAAAGCCTAAAACAGACACTTGGGGGAACCCACTGTTTGTACAGATTGAGTCTCCCTTATCAGGAATATCCAAAAAAACAAAACTTATTCATGGGTGGCTGAGATAGTGACATCTTTGCTTTCTGATGGGTTCAATGTATACATACTTTGTTTCATGCACAAAATTATTAAATGTACAGTCGACCCTCCATATCCACTTATTTCTTATCCATGGATTCAAGCGTCCATGGATTGAAAATATTCCAAAATATATAAAATCCAACAAGCAAACCTTGACTTTGCCCTTTTATATAAGGGACACCATTTTACAGTACATCCTTCCATTACACGGGGATCCGTTCCAGACCTCCCCCCCCCCCCATGTAAAGGAAAAACTGCTTAAGCTGAAGCCCCATTGAAACTAATGGGGCTTGTTTCTACAGCGTGCGTCTAGCGTGCCCCATGTATAAATCGAGGGCAGGTATTCTAGGCAGAATTATGGATTTTTGTTATGACCCTTGGATAAGTCAAGGGTAAAACGTAGAGACATGCAACAAAGGATAGGGGATAGGGGAGACATGGCGGTTAAACTGGTGTCAGACTGGATTATTGCTGCAGTGCAGATGCAACCTTTAACAGCCATACCTACAAAATCCTGCGTGAGGAAGCACCAGCACTTTTGGGCAGAGAAGGCTCAAGGCCTTGTAAAAACTACCCAGGTTCCCATAGGATGGAGCCATTACAGTTCAAATAATATCCAACTGGATCATTTCCGCAGTGCGGATGCAGCCTTTAACAGCCATGCCAGCGTGGTGCAGTGGTTTGAGCATTAGATTAGGACACTGGGAGACCAGGGTTGGAATCCTAGCTCGGCCATGTAAACTCACTGGGGTGACCCTGGGCAAGTCTCCCTCTCTCAGCCTGAAAGGAAGGCCATAACAAACCCTCTCTGAAGAAACTTGCCAGGAAAACTCCATGATATGATCACCTCTTAGGGTCTCCATAATTTGGAAATGAAGGTCCAAAACACATTGCAGAAATAATCCAATTTGAGACCGCTTTAGCTGCCTTGGCTCAGTGCTACGGAATCCTGGGAAATGTGGCACCAGAGCTCTCTGAGAGGGAAGGCTAAATGTCTGTCAAAACTACAGTTCCTAGAATTCCCTAGCATTTGAGCCAGGACAGTTAAAACGGTCTCAAATTGGATTATTTCTGCAGTGTGTTTTGGACTGTAGGCACATAACCAGAATCCCATGTTTTGTGGGGAGGCACTAGCACTCTGGGCCAGAGAAAGCTCAAGGCCTTGTTAAAAACTACACATGCCTTTTTTCTCTCCTGTTAACACCTTGCCTGAGCTACATGTCTATTGCAGAGAGCTCTTGTAGCACCTTGAAACCAACTGAAAGAAAGAAGTTGGCAGCATAAGCTTTCCTGGACTAAATTTTAATTCCTCAAACTTCTATCTTTCAGTGAGTCTCAAAGGAGCTACACAGTGGTACCGAAACTGTGCTCTTCAAGGGATTCAGGACTTTAGCTCCCAGAATTCCAGACTATTGGCCAATATGACTGAGGCTTCAGTCCAAAATCTCTTAAATGGCACAGTTTGGGGACCACCGGGCTACACGTTCTCTCTAAAGCAGTAGTCCCCAAGCTGTGCCCTTTAAGAGACTTTGGACTTTAGCCTCCAGAAACCTCAGCCATGTTGGTCAATAGCCTGGTATTCTGGGAGCTGAAGTCCAGACTCCCTTGAAGAGGACACTTTGGGGACCACTGCTCTCCAGACTAACAGGGCTAACAGGCCTCTTCATACCATCTTGACTAAGGACAAAATGCAGGTGTCTTACTAACATCTCCAATTTTTCTCCTGTTTGATTTGGAACACCTTGCTTGATGAAGAAGCCAGTGGAGCTTCGAAAGCTTGCAACAAATATATTGTGCATTTCAGTTAGCTAATAAAGGTATCACTATAGTTTTTTGTTGGTTTTTCAGGCTATGTGGCTGTGTTCTGGAAGAATTTATTCCTGATGTTTCATCTGCATCTGTGGCTGGCTTCTCAGAGAATGATGGCATGGAAGAGAGTGGGGTATATATAAATATATATACACTATGTGACCCTAAATTGGGAGGAGTGATTTCCATGTTAATCTGTGTTAATCAACAACAGAACAATGCACAGATTAACATGGAAATCACTCCTCCCAATTTAGGGTCACACAGTATATATATTTATATATACCCCACTCTCTTCCATGCCAGCATTCTCTGAAGATGCCAGCCACAAATGCCGGCAAAACGTCATGAATAAACTCTTATAGAACATGGCCACATAGCCCAAAAAACCCACAAAAAACTATGGATGCCGGCCGTGAAAGTCTTTGACTTCACAAAGGTATCACTGTTTGGTGGATTTTTGTTTGAATTTACTAAACGGCCAACAGCTGTTCCAGAATGCTTTTGTTTTGTTTTTTTAACAGGTCAATGGACGTTATCACACGGGAGGGATTCCCCTCAATTTCGAAAGAAAAGATAGTGAGGTCAATTCAGAAATGAATGCAATTACCTGAAAGGTTATCACATGGGGTAACAGCCCAGGTGATGCAGTGGTTAAATGCCTGCACTGCAGCCACTCACTCAAAACCATAAGGTGGCGAGTTCAAGACCAGCAAAGGGCTGAAGCTCAACTCAGGCTTGCATCCTTCCGAGGTCGCTAAAATGAGTAACCAGATTGTTGGGGGGCAAATAGCTTAAAAAATTGTAAACCGCTTAGACATTCCTTAAGGGTATGAAGCGGTATATAAATGAAACTGTTTGTTTGTTCCACTAAATTTTGAAAGAAAAGATAGCCTGGGAATAGAATTTGTGAATCTGCTAGTTCACCGAATTTGCTTACTTTTGGATTGCTGTAGGATTGTGTTTGGACTGCCAGCAATTGCATGTGATAACCTATCACGAAATGACGTGAAACCCTATGATTGTGTTCGAAATGTGTCCCCACGGCGAGTGATTGCATGAGATAATCTCTCACGCAATATCGTGAAACCTCATGATTGCGTTTGGTATGTCGCTGGGTTATATTTCCGATTCCCGTCGTGTGATAAGGTCCAATGACATTTATTTAAAGCACTAGGTAATCCACATTTCACAAAACCTCCCCACTTTATTTTATTTCACTGGTCCTTTTCTACAAACAAATACATCACGCTGCCTACTATATAATAAAACTATTTATCCATGTGAAGTCAAAGGCTTTCATGACCAGCATCCATAGTTCTTTCTGGGTTTTTTGGGCTATATGGTCATGTTCTAGAAGAGTTTATTGCTGACATTTCGCCAGCATCTGTGGCTGGCATCTTCAGAGCATTGTGGCTGGCGTTCTCTGAAGACGTCAGGAATAAACTCTTCCAGAACATGACCACATAGGCCAAAAAAACCCACACAAAACTACTGTACTTATCATTTCTGAGAATGGGCCATATATAACCTTTTTAACTACTATTCACATACAATATAGCACAATAAATTGCACAGTAGAGCAATTATTTTAGTATCTTTAAAAAAAAGGACTAAAGAAGACAACCCTGTATACTAACTCTAGTTTGTCCCATAAAAAGTGAAAAATTTATGTTTGTTTTTTTTTCCAAGGCTATTAATGTCTTTGAATCCAACATGTCTGTGGTGGTGCTTGGTTTGGCCTATTATAAAAAGGGCCACTGTGTGGGGGTGTGTGGATTTGTGTTGTTGTTGTTGTGTGTGTGTGTTACACATGCTGGAGTGGAGCCAGGGCAGTGAATGGAGGTGCCAAAGCAGGTTATTATTATTATTTATTTTATTATTATTTCCACAGTGTGCGGCCTGCTTTTTGGCTGCCATTCTCTCCCTCCCCTCAGCCAGCAGCCGTTGCTTGGCGCCTCAGAAAAAACTGAGAGAGGAGGCCCAGGCCTTGCTGCCTCAGCCTCAGCCTCCAATCGCAGAGGCCCTTACTGCTGGGTGGGCTGAGCTGCTGCTCAGGCTGCCCAGCTGATGCTGCCCTGCGACTGAGGCTTCTTCTCAGCCACCATGGTAATGTTATATCAATATCATGTCCCCTGCTTTGTTATCCCCAGGGGAAGGAGCAAGAAGGGGCTCAGGGGGGCCCCAGGGAGGGGTGTGGGGCGAAGGAGAAGGGGGCCAGGTCTCTGGACTCTGGAGGGAGGGAAAGAGAGGGAGGGATGGAGAAACATCCTCCTCAGTCTCCCCTCCTTGCTCCCCTTCCTCCATAATAACAACCTTTCCCTCCCCCTCACCACAAAATGGAGGACCTCCTCCTCCTCCCTGCCAGAGAAGAATGGAGGACAAAGAGGCCTCCTTACAAAACCTTAAACCCATTAATGTTCCTTGTGTTCAGGCTGGGAATGGAGGACATTTGGGGGGGGGGGTCCCTCTTGGGCAGAAGAATTCTTTTTAAAGCTAGAAATGTCAATTCTTAGGGATTTTTTTGTTTTTGACACCCCTCTTGGATGTTTTTGAAATGTAGGAAATGTCCTGGGAGAGGGTAAGGTGACTATATGTACGTCCTCCTCTATTCCAGGACTTGTCCTCCATCTCATCCTTCATCCAAAATGCCCTCCCTTTGGAGCAGGAGCTAAGAAGTATGGAGAAAGCAGGAAAATAAATGCTAAAAATTATAACTGTCAATCCATGCTTCTTAGTCGTGCTCCTCACAATATAGGGTTTTTTTGACATCCCTCATGGAATGTCAGAACCTAAGAAGCATGAAGAGAAGCATGGACAGAGGAGAAAAATAAATGCTAAAAATTATAACTGTCAATCCATGCTTCTTATTTATTCCAAGACCTGTCCTCCATTTCATCCTTTTTGGAAGTCCGAAATGTCTTCCATGACTAAGAAACATGGACAGAGCAGAAAAATAAATGCTAAAAATTATAAATGTCAATCCATGCCTCTTAGTTGTGCTTCTCAGAATATAGGACTTTTTGATTTTCCTCTTGGATATGTATGTAGTTTGAAATCTGGGAAATGTCCTGAGAAAGGGCAAGGTAACCATACATGTCCTCCATTAATCCAGGACCATTTCATCCTTTTTGGAATTCCAAAATGTCCTCCAGGACTAAGAAGCATGGACAGAGCAGAAAAATTAATGCTGAAAATTATAACTGTCAATATATGCTTCTTAGTCAGAATACAGGACTTTTTGACATTCCTCTTATGCTCCTCAGAATGGAAGATCTTTGTGACATTCTCTTGGATATGTAGTTTGAAAATGTAGGACATATCATGGGAAAGGGCAAGGTGACCAGGCACATCCTCGTTTTTTCCAGGACCTGTCCTCCATTTCAACTTTTTTGGAAGTCCAAAATGTCTTCCAGGACTAAGAAGCATGAACAGAGCAGAAAAATAAATGATATTATAAATGTCAATCCATGCTTCTTAGTCATGCTCCTCAGAATGGAAGATCTTTTTGACATCCCTCTTGGATATGTTGTTTGAAATGTAGGAAATGTCCTGGTAAAGGACAAGGTGACCATACACTTCCTCCTTTATTCCAAGACCTGTCCTCCATTTCATCCTTTTTGGAAGTCCAAAATGTTCTCCGTTTGGAACAGGACTAAGAAGCATGAACAGAACAGAAAAATAAATGCTAACAGCTATAAATCTCTATCCATGCTTCTTAACCATGCTCCTCAGAATATAGGACTTTTGGAATGTCAAAACCTTTTTGGAATTCCAAAATGTTCTCTATTTGAAGCACTACTAAGAAGCATGAACAGAACGGAAAAATAAATGCTAAAAAAACCTTTTTGGAATTCCGAAATGTTCTCTATTTGAAGCACTACTAAGAAGCATGAACAGAACGGAAAAATAAATGCTAAAAATTATAAATTTCAGTCCATGTTTCTTAGTCATGCTCCTCATAATGGAAGATCTTTTTGACATTTCTCTTGGATATGTAGTTTGAAATTCCTGGGGAAACGGCAAGGTGACTAGGCATGTCCATCTTTTTTTCCAGGACCTGGCCTCCATTTCAACCTTTTGTAATTTCAAAATATCCTCCAGGACTAAGAAGCATGAACGGAACACAAAAAGTTAAAAATTATAAATGTCAACCCATTCTTTTTAGTCATGCTCAGAATTGAAGATTTTTTTGATATTCCTTTTGGATATATAGTTTGAAATGTAGGAAATATCCTGGGAAAGGGCAAGCTGACCATAAACATCCTCCTTTTTTCCAGGACCTGTCCCCCATTTCAACCTTCTTCTGTTTAGGAGGAATTCCAAAATGTCCTCCATTTGGAGCAGGACTAAGAAGCATGGGTTTATCTTTCTATGAGTGGGGTTTTTAAAGGTTTTCTGTGGTCATGTCCTCCATTTTTCTGCTTTTGTGGTTCCTTGGTCTCCTTGGAGGCGAGGGCATCTGGTCACCCTAGAAAAGGTGACCCTGCCTCCCTTCCTCCCTCCTCTTCTGCCCACAGCCCCTCTTTCTTTCCTCTCTTTCCCCAGGTGTGGGGAGGTTCCAATATGCCAACTTTGGCATCTCTCTTAAGGCTTATTTAATGGCACTAAAAGGTTGAAGATAAAGCATACTGGTCTTTTGGTCCCACCCTTTTCCCTCCGCCCACCCCCTGGAATGTGGCCCCAAAGAATTTCTCTAAAACAGAATGCAACCCTTGGGCTAAAAGAGGTTCCTCGCCCTTGCATTATGTGGATTGCTGGTCCCCAGCCTTTGGTTCTTCAGATGCTTTGGACTTCACCTCCCCGAACATTTTACCTTTGGCCAAGATAAAGTGGGATTTCTGGGAGCTGAAGTCCCAAACACATGGAAGACCAAAGATTGGGAGCCAGTGTTGTTGATCTAAGTATGCAAATCATCCAAGCATACTGAGGGAGCATCTATGGATGGATGTCCAATGCAGATAAATCTGTAGGTGCAGACAAAGGGAATCTGATGGACATGGACACCTGTATATGTAATGAATATACACATGGATATACTAAATAAGTCAGTTCCTCAAACTGGTATTTGAGAATTGGTTGTATCTGAGGCAAGGAGCCTTAGGTTGGTACCAAAAAAAAATTCCCTGAGGAACAAGGTGAGAATAAACTTACTGCCTGATGTCACTGTCAGAGATGAGAGGAATTTGAAGTTGCTGAAGTTGTTGTTGTTGTGTGCCTTCAAGTTCTTTCTGACTTAAGGCTAACCTATCATGGGGTTTTCTTGGCAAGATTTGTTTAGTGAAGGTTTGCCATTGGAGTTTATCACACGGGAGGAATTTCTCTCAATTGCGAATAGAGCCAATTCGCAATTGCGTGAATTCACTAGTTTAGCAAATTTACGTGAATTCTAATTGCATTCGGAATGCGTTCAGAATGACTTCCCATTGCCTGAAATTGCGTGAGATACTCTAATATGCAATAACGTGAAACCCCTTGATTGCGTTCAGAATGACTTCCCATTGCCTGAAATTGCATGAGATACTCTTAATATGCAATAACGTGAAACCCCTTGATTGTGTTCGGATTGCCATTGGATTATAATCCCAAATTCTGTCGTATGATAAATTCCATTGACTTCCCCCGAAGCTGAGAGCATGTGCTCAAGGTCACCCAGTGGGTTTCATGGCTGAGTGGGAATCGAACCCTGGTCTCCAGAATCATAGTCCAGCACTCAAACCACTGAACCATGCTGGCTCTACATGCAGATAGATTGCAGGAGAAGGGGAACTTTTGGTTCTCCAGATGGGCCTACAGTTCCTTGGGGGTGCACTGTTGGAATTGTTTGCCAAAATATTTGAAGTCGACTGCACTCCTGTTCAAGAAGCTTCAAAAGCTTTGTGGGCTCAAATTGCCTTAAAATGGATTTTCCCAGGCTATGCATCAGGCGAAGGGATATATCTTCAAGGAACCCTTCTTTTGCATGTCAGTGGTCCCAAGTTCAGACTAGGAAACATCTTACAGAAAACCTGGTGAGTCTTTTGCCAGTCAGTGTAGACAGTCATGAACTAGTTGGGATGATTTTGTTCAAAGCAGCTCCCATTGTTCCAGTTTAGGTGATAAATTGAGGCTGGTGAGAAGCTTTGCCCAGAGGTTAAAGAGAACCAGTTAGATTTGGTCTAGCTCTTTCCCAGTTTGGTCCTTGGCTTACACAGGAGAGTACAAGGCAATCTCCAGATATACTTCCATGTATTACTCATTTCCATATATCGCCATTCCTTACAATTTTTCACACATAGTTGTCTCTATCAACTGCAAGCAATCAGAGTCTTTTTGAATGATCTTTTCATCTCTCTCTATGTTTCTTCCCAAGGGTATGTTGCTACCCAAGGGTAATCTTTGCTACTCATCATACAGGAGAAGGTGACTTAAATTATCCACGTGCTGGAGCATCTTATGTACAAAAGAAGACCATTAAAGCATTTGGGTTTTCATAATTTATGGAGGAGAGGAGATGACTAAAGATGGCCTTTATAAAAATGGTGAATGATATAGGCAAGAAACTTTCTTGCACTACTAGTATGTCAGCCCATGTTTCTACTGTTTAATGCAACTTACTGTATATACTCGACTATAAGTCAACCTCATGTATAAGTTGAGGGCAGGTTTTGAGGCCAGAATTATGAATTTTGATATGACTTGTGGACAAGTCAAGAGTAAAACTTAGGGGTACGTAGCAAAGGATAAAGCAAAGGGAAACTGCGAGAAACTTAGAAAATTTCTGCAGGTATGACTGTTTGTTCTCATAATAAAGGCTTCATGGATGAGAGAATATAAAGGAGGTGTGACTGCTTCCAGAACAGATGACACTCTTCTTTCACCAGGGGATGGTTCCTTTTTTAAAAAGAATTAAAGTACAGTAAAGTACTAACATTGACCCTTGGATAAGTCAACTCAGGTTTTTGGAGTCAATTTTTTAACTAAAATTTCTAGATTTATACATGAGTATATAGAGCAACATAAGAATTTCTCAGTAGTATGAGATGAAAGGCTGACCTCTAATGTAAGTGTGGAAATAATGTGGCTTTCCAGATGTTGTTGAACTATTATTCCCGTCAGCCCCAACCAGCATAGTTAGTGGTGAGGGGTAATGGGAGGCCCAACAACATCTGGCTGGCACTTAATTCTTACCTCTGCTCTAGAGTGTATGTGTTGCTGTCAATACAGTATAGTGTTGTTTTGCACTGCAGCTTCCATGCTGGTTAATACTGATGAGAGTTGCAGTAAAAAATCATGTGGAGGGCCACAGATGTGCACCTCTGCTATAAGGGTTAGGATCCAGATATGGGGAGTCCCATTTACTTGCTCTTTCTTTCTTTTGCAGTCAGTTCCAGATTCAGGGAGCGGCCCTCCTCCTGGGCAGCCGACCCCATTTCCTCCTGCCCCACCACCTCCGCCAATTCTGCCTCCTCCCTTTGTAAGTCAATTGCTGTCCAATTTGCATTTCAGCAGGTGTATTCATGAATGACTGTGTTATGCAGTTGATGAAGATCGTGAGAATCCGTGTGGGATTTGGAGTATATGTGGAAAGACCACAAGGGAAATGACATGTTTGGATATACAGTGTGGGCAACTGCCTGAATATTGGGAGACCTGCAGTGGAATCCTGAAAAGCCATGCACCCTGTTCTTATCCCCTGCACCCTACCCACAAATTGAGGGGGCATGAAAATCCTTGAGGGGCATATCAATGGCCTGGAGGGCTCATGACCTACAGGCAGCACTTTGCACGTGCACTGCAAGTGGCAGGAAGATGGTGCCAATAGTGATGATTGTACCATTAACAGAAAGTGTGCATCAAATAGTTTAATTAGAACAGAGGCCTCTGTGCCTGAAGAGCCTACAATCTAAAATTTATCACAAGGAAAGGCAACTGATACTGCAGAAATAATCCATTTTGAGATGGCTGTAACTGCCCTGG
The DNA here is from genome assembly GCA_034509955.1 of Urosaurus nigricauda. Taxonomy (NCBI): domain Eukaryota; kingdom Metazoa; phylum Chordata; class Lepidosauria; order Squamata; family Phrynosomatidae; genus Urosaurus; species Urosaurus nigricauda. Next base: position 165,388,167 of record JAOEGL010000002.1, read on the forward strand.
CTCAGTGCTAGGGAAAACTGGAAATTGTAGTTTGTTGTAGCAGCAGAGGTCTCTGACAGAGAAGGCTAAATCTCTCACAAAATTACAGTTCCTAGAATTTCCTAGCATTGAGTTAGGGCAGTTAAAGTGGTCTCAAACTTATTTCAACAGTGGATTTCGGACCTGAGATAGTAAAATAACTCCACTTAGAATAATCTTTTTAGTCATGGTGGGAAACTATGATAGATAAAGTATTAAACCAAGCTAACTTTGTAGCAGGCCCAGGGTGGGAAATATATGGCCTGTGGGTGACACAAAGTCCCTTGTCCCTGTTTTGTCTCCCCTGGCCCCTCCCCAAAAATTGGAAAAAGATTCACCCAGTTTTGCAGCCAAAATATGGTCCCCATGCACACAAAGTTCTACATAAATCTGTTGATTTGGGTCCCCCTACCCCTCACAGTCCCCCAAAACTGGGAGTGACACTGACCCACAGAGGGGCCCTCCCCCTTCTCAGTTGCCCTGTTCTGATAATATCAATCCAGGCAGCACGCTAGCTGCTCTCTCCTGAAGAAGATTCTCTCGCACATTCAGATTATTCAGACACTTAACCGGTAAGTGTCAGTCAAACATGTCCTCCAGGAACCTTTGTCTTTGTGTTGCTCTGCTCACTACCAGTTGGAAGCACAGTATACTCACAAGGTGTATTCTAGGGGAGATAGGCAAGGAGTTGTCTTCAAGATTATGTACAACACTGTGTAAATTTATAGCGCTATATAAATAAAGGTTAATATTAATAATAATATTAATAATAAGATATTAAAGGTCATGACAAATTTTGGAGAAGTTCAGAACATGGCTATGTTTCTGCATTTATTTCTTTATTGGGGTCATAGTCAGAAAGTGCTATGTCAAAAATTTGGACTAGGGAACATTATCAGAATTTCAGATATCAGTTATTCTGATGTCTGTGGTAGAATTTTGTAGGATTTGTGTATATGTATGCATGCAAAGAAAGAGTGTCGGTATGTGTGATGCTGTATTATTATTATTTGTGATATTTATACCCTGCCCTTCAGCCCTAAAGGCCCTCAGAGTGGCTTACAATTATTATTATTAATTAGATGGTTCCCTGCCCTCAGGCTCACAATCTAAAAAGACAAGACACAAAAGGGGAAGGGAATGGTGGTGGGGAAGGGGATCAAGTCTAGTGATTCTTCTCTTCCTCTGAGGCCTGGACAATGGCAGAGCAGATGGACTGGAGGGAGGACCCTTCTTCTTGCTCTGGCTAGCCCTGATAGAGCTGGGCCTGCCCTTTCACTCCATCCCAGGCCAGATGATGACAGATAGAATGGAGGGAGGGCCCTTCTTCTTCAGGCTAGGCCTGATGGAGTTGGGGCCCTGCCTTTTCCCTCCCTCCCAGGCCAGATGGTGTCAGATGGCATGGAGGGAGGGCTCTCTATTTTGAGGGTTACTCTGTGAAAGTAGTTCCTTTTTACTATGCAGATAGAGATACTCAAGATATGCTAAATGACATCTACTTTGGGTACCTATGACTGTGGAATACTATCTTTGTGTCATTCTCTTTGCTTCTAGATGCCTCCTCCTGGGATCCCACCGCCCTTTCCCCCAATGGGATTGCCCCCAATGGGACCACGTCCACCCCCTATTCCACCCATGCCCCCAGGTATGATGCCGCCTCCGCCACTGATCCCACCCATGCCTGGACCACCACCCTTGGGACAGGTAATTCCCATTCATGGTATCTGTATTTGCCTTTCTGGACCATTGCTTCTATAATGCACATGGTCTTGCCTTCTCTTTTATTCCAGATGCCCAATATGGTGCCACCCATGCTGCCTGGAATGATCATGCCTGGGGTACCCACTGGGCCTGTTCCTGTCACTGGAGGGGTGAGTATCTGGGAAAAGCAAGGATCCAGGGGAGCAGCGGGTAGGTCAGGAGAAGTGGAGAATCTTTTTCATCCCTGGGGCTGAATTCCAGTTTGGGAAGGGTCCTTCTAGAAGGCTTTTTGGTGTTGACTGCAAGGGTTTTTGACAGTATGCTATTTTATTTTTTTCATATTTTGTCTTTGAAGGATCTGTTTTAAATTGTTTTAATTCTATGGCTAGTTCATGACATTTTATTAGTTACATGTGCTTTTACAAAGATCCTTATGTTTTTGTCTGTATTTATTTTAATTCTTATCAGTTGCACTCAGTCCCTAGTTTTAGGGAGACGTGGGACAAATATGAATTAATCACTACAACAATAGCAGTGATGATGATTCTGCTACTATGGTCATATTGTGGGGAGTAAGACCAGATGTTTGTTGTTAATTGATGTCAAGTTGACTTTGACTTATGGAACTCCTATGAATGAGACACCTTCAAGATAACTGTCTTGCTGAAGTCTTGCAGTTTCAGGGCTCTGGCTTCCTTGATTGAATCAATCCATCTTTAATGCAGTCTTACTTTTTTCTACTATCTTCCACCTTACCATGCATTATTGTCCTTTCTAATGAGTCATGTCTTCTTGTGGTATGTCCAAAGTAAGACAATTTCAGTCTATGGCGAATTTACAGTGGTCCCCCGCCTTACGAATCCCCTGGGTTGCGAAAACCCCGGGATCCGAAAAGCGGCGGACCGGCTTCCTATCCCCCGGGATACGAAATATCCCCCGGGATACGAAGCGAAAAAGCCGCGCGGCCCCTTTAAAAGGCCGCGCGGTCCGTTGATTTTAGCGGTCCCCCGGGAAACGAAAGCTTCCGGGTTACGAAGGTAATCCCAGAACGGATTACCTTCGTAACCCGAGGGACGACTGTATGCTTGATTTGCTCTAAATTCTTACCAATTTAGAGATTTCTCCACCAGTGATAAAAAAACGCATATACTTCTACAATGTTTACTCAGAAGTAAGTCCCTTTCCTGGACACCAGAATTCACTTCTAGTGCAACAGCATTCTGAGGGCTCAGTTCTTTGGCATTAGATTGCATGACAGCAAAAGAAGCTATAGATTAGGTGGGGAACTCCCACAGGCTGGAGGTTCTCCATCCATGATGTATTTGTGAGTGCCAGAAATTATACTCATAATTGGAGTTGGTTGGCATTTAGAGATAAGGGCAGGTGGGCCTCTTGATATTGGCCCTGGCATCATGTAATTTGATTTCTGTTTGTTTCTGCTCCCTGGTTGAAGATTACAGGGGAAAGCAACTCAAGGTGTGTGGGAAAGGTTGCGTATATCCTGTAATGGCCATGTCAGTATATGTGTGCTCCAGGGTACTTTGGGTCTGAAACATGGTGCTGTTGAGTAGAGCTTTGGACTCCAGCTCCCAGAATCCCCTCCGCCAGCATGGTGACAGGAGCTCTGGGGATTGTAGATCCAAAATTAATATTTCCCAGCTCTGCTCTTGGCCAGAAGGTTGGCTGTTACTGGAGTTGGAGATTTTCAGATGATGGCTGCTAAGTCCAACCAGCTGTGGGTCGTGTTATCAACTTGGTTCAGGCCAGTGAGACAGCATTTGTTGGCCTTCGGAGGTAGTTTGTGGGTAGCAAGATTAACAGTGTTGAAAGAAAACAGCAGATGCAACAGGGTCTTACTAAATGTGACCAACCCAAACAATACAGTATTTCAGTAGCCTCTTTCCCCAAAAGTAAAGAAGAAGGAACAGTGTGTGTGTGTGCATGTGTGTTGCACAGTCATATGCTTAATCCTTTCCTCACCAGCACTAAATTGTTCTGCTAGTTTTTTTTTTTTATCACGCTTGGCAGGGAGGGGGCGATATTAGAATTCTCCCCAGTGTTGGCAGGGAGTTGAGTCCAAACACCTTGATTTACTTCTCATTTCTTTTTGGCAGGCAACCCCTGTGGCAGACCCATCCAGTGGTAAGCAGTCTGCAGCTGTATTTCTAATAAATTTGAAGCACATCTAGATAAGGAGCTCTTTTGTGCATTTCTGTGAAAAATTTTATTCACAGATCTCCCTCCAGGTCCTCTTCCAGATGTTTTTGGACTGCAGTGCCCATCAGTCCCAAACAGCATGGTTGATGGCCTGGAATGATGGGAGGTGTAGTCCAGTGACATCTGAGGAGGAGCACAGTTGACCCAACTCTGAAATGTGTCTTCAATAGGTGGGTGCTTGGCATGAAACCAGCAGCCACAGAGTTTCACAGTGTGGAAATGCACAGGGATGTAGAGTGTTGCACATGCTGCATTTCAGCCCCTAAGACAACTGCTAAAGGCACAGAATCTTTAAGTGGGAGAATGGGGAGGTGAGGAATTGCCCTGGCTGTTGTCATAGCTATTTTTTTTTTCATTTTGTAAAATAAGATTGTTATTAAACTTATATTTTAGATTACTGTAAAAAAGTTTGAATCCTGTGCCAGAAAAAAAACTGATTATTTATTGAATGAATTAATTAACAAGTAAGTAAATGTATAATGGCTCTCATCAAAGACTTGACTAGGTGAGATGGTTTTCGATGCAAGCTGAATCCTAGTCTCCCACAATCATTTTTATTTTTTAAAAAATGAAATTAGTTCCTGGAGAATCCTGCCTTCTCAGCCCTAAGCCATCCTGCCTATGTAGGCTGCATCTACATGGAAGAATGAATGCAGTTTGATATCACTTTAACTACCATGGTTCAGTGTTATAGAATTATGGGATTTGTAGTTTTGCAAGATATTTAACTTTCTCTGTCACATTACTCTGGTGCTACAACAAACTACAAATCCCAGGATTCAGTAGGATGGAGCAGTGGCAGTTAAAGCAGCATCAAATTGCATTAATTCTACAGAGTGGGAGCAGCTCTGGTCTCCCTACCATCACCTTGGGTCTGCACAATCTTTTGTGGGAGGTCCCTTAGGGCACAATCTAATCTCTGTTTTCCTTTTTGCAGCCATTGTAACTCAAGCAGCACCAGTGGTGAGTAATTGGCCAAACGTTTTTAACAGTATGCCTGTGTTTTTTTCAAGTTGGTAGCAGATGAGGATTAAATGCAGTTCCTGCTCTTTTATTGTGGTAAATCTAAATGCCATCCATTGGAGTTTGTCTTTTATGGCAAGATTGCCATATCTTCCCAATACTTGGACTGCAATGCTTCTTTTCTTTTTTAAATGTGTTTTTATTAAACATGACCACAATCACAAACATTTTTTATATCTTAAACACAAACAACAATAACAAACACTAACAAAACAAATGAAACTAAACTATTCAACAAAAATAAACATACACTGCTGTCTACCCCCGCCTCCCCCACCAATGGATATATACCACTATTTCTCTACTTCCTTATACATGATAAAATATTTAAGCCTCCATTACATACCAATTCTGTTTACTTTACAAAATCTAAAACTGCTTAATATTGTTGAAAGTATGTGATAAACAGTTTCCAGTCTTTCTTAAAATTATTCAAAGATTTCTCTTTGATAAATATTGTCAGTTTGTCCATTTCAGCAAGGTAACTCATTTTCCTCAGTCAATCTTCTTGTGTTAGCGTTTGATGCTTCTTTTTTGTTGCCAAGGTCAATGCAATTCTTCCCCAGCTGGGGGTGTTTGGGGAAACTATGGCTGTGAAGCATGGTTAGGGACTTGCTGGATAAGCATCTGGGAACAGGAATGTAAAACTTCATGGAATTCATTCCCCCATGCAATAATAAATCATTTCAGTAATTTTTATCCCTGCTGTATGAAAGTAGCTTTCTAGTTCTTGTGATTTTCTTTTCCCCACTCAGATCCCCAATCCATTGACCGGGGCCATGCAACAGAATGTGATTGTCGGTGGCTCCCAAGTGTTGGATACAGGCCGGAAGGTAATTAACTGTTGTACAGCAGCAACAAACCAAATGAATTTTGAGGTTGGAAACAGACTTGCAGAGATCATAGATTCTTGCTCACAGACTTTCAAAATGGCAAAATAAGTGTGTGTTTGGATTTGTGCTAGTCCAGAAAACAGTGTGCCTTCCATAGAACCTCCATTCCATGTTAGGGGGAGGTGGTCCGTGTTTCTCTGGCTTTAGAATAGGGATGGTAGGACAGAATCTGCTGAGTGATTGCTAGAAGGTTTCCAAGGCTTTCTGACATATGAATCCTTAAGAACAGCAACTACAAGTCTCTGTCTCATACATATTTCCACACAGAACCCTAAATAAGTCTTCTCAAAGTGAGAGAGCTTGGAGTAATGTGGAGTGTATTTTTTATATGTGGGAGGACTATGAGTTCTGATACTGAGAACAGATTCCTGGGCTCTGGATCTTCTAATTCCCAGTTAGATTTTTTGCATCATGCTCTGGTTGGTGGAACTGAAAATTGTAGTAAAAGAAGCTAAATAGACACTTGAAGCCTGAAGTCTGCTCACTCCTCCTTTAGCGGTACTGTAATTGTGAGGCATTAAGTACGACAGGGAGACTTAGGCTGAATCTGCATTGCAGAAATGATGCAGTTTGACAACACTTGAATTGCCATGTCTCCATCCTATGAAATTGTTGGATTTGTAATTTGTTGTGGCACCAGAACTCTCTGACAGAAAAGGCCAAATATCTCACAAAACTACATGTCCCAGAACTCCATAGCATTGAGCCATGGCAGTTAAAACTGTATTAAATTGCATTATTTCTGCAGTGCAGATGTATACTGAGTTCTGCCAGCGGGCTTACTGGAGTTTAGCCAGCACAAACAGTTGGACTCCTGCTATAGACAAAGATCATTGAGTGGCATAGTGGGAAAAGAAAAGGGTCTGTGGCAGCTGTGAAGGGCATTTTGTGGTTGAGAAACAGAGGGAGCAGGAAAGTCTATTGTGCTTTGCTTATATTCTGAGGGGGGAAAATCTGAATTAAAAACACTTTGAAACTAGTATAACTTCTGCTAAGTAAACAAAATGCAGCATGTTTGGTGCTCTCTCCTCTCCTCTTTTCCCCCTTATATTTTCATTTCTTTCTTTGTATTTTTTCCCTGGTTATCATAAAAAGGATAAGCAGCTAAGCAAAACACAACCCCTGCCCTCAAACCATGGAAAGTTTTACTCAGCCACCCTGAGTTAACAAGATTTTCACCAGACATTTTCCATGTGCTTTGAAGCCCATCTTCATAAGGACTAGAACCTTAAATTTTGTGTTTTATTCATTTTTTAAAAAAATATGAAAATGATATTCACAAAATATGGGATTCTTTGCTTCATGCTAGTTTTTGTTTTAGGATAGTGTGGTGGTGAGATATAAACTCCCCTGGATTTGTGCAGAATGAGCTTATTGTGCTTGTGATTTACTCCCCCCCCTCTATTCAGAAACCTGCATGGAGTGAGCACAGAGCTCCTGATGGACGTGTGTATTACTACAATTCCGAAACCAAACAATCGAGTTGGGAAAAGCCAGATGAGCTCAAGTCCAAGGCTGAGGTGAGAGCTCTAGGTAACCGTGGACATTGGGGAAAGGAAGATTCAAAGCAGATATCTTGTGCCTTGTTGATTTGCCTTTGTAGAGTGATGAGTGAAGGATGGCTGACCAGAAACAGCAACTAAGGGGCAGCAATCTCCATGTGGGCTTTTTCCAGGATCAGTGAAGAGAATACTGAAATATGATGTTAAAAGCAGAAAACAGTGAGGAGACAATTACCATGTACTCTAAGATGATCAAGTTATTTCTTTTAAAATAACCCAACGTGTTTATAGTGGGCCCTTGGTATCTGCTGGAATTTGATTCCAAAACCTCCCCTTGAATACCAAAATTCATGGATACTCAAGTCCCATTATATGCAACGGCATAGTAAAATGGTGTCCCTTATATAAAATGGCAAAATCAAGGTTTCTTTTTTTTTTTAAAAGAAAATATATACATTTTTGAATATTTTCAAGCAGTGGATGGTTGAATCTGTGGACAAAGAATCCATAGATAGGAAGGCCCAACTGTGTAACACCAATGATTTCTGTTGAAGGCCCCTGAAGAAGGCCTTTGCTCATACAGGCCAAAATGCATGGGGCTAATTTAGAAGGAATAAACAGTTGATCGCCTTACAGCATGCAGAGCTTTTTTCCTCACTGTTTTCTACTTTTTCATGATCAACCTTAACTGCATTTCTTATTGTTATACATCCAAGAATGTGGCTGAGCAGGCTGGGAAGGTCTGGAAATTCACATCCTATGTGGAGCAGTTGAAAAAGCTGGGCTTGCAGAAGTACAGGGTGGCATGACAGCTACCTTCGGACATGTGAAAGATTGTCACTCAGAAGTTACAGTTGCGCAAGAGAGCAGATGTTCAAGCAGAGGCTTCCAGCTGTCAGAGATGCTGCCATTACAAGATTCCTTCCCTGAGCAAGGGTTTGGACTTGGTGATCTTTAAGAAAAGCTAGAGAAGGATTGGAGGGCTATTTTCATCTCCTGATCCTGTGTGATCTGCATTGATTTTTTGAAACTAGAAGTGTCCTCCCACTTGTTTTGGGAGGCAGGTTTTGACTCATATTGTTAAACAGTGAAAACCTGTATTAAATGTTTGCTTTATAGAAACATAGATTTGGAAGGGACTGAAAAAGCTATCTAATTCAGCCTCCTACCATGCATGAATATACAGCTAGAGCTCTCTTGCATGGTTTATTTAATTTTATTTTCATTCTCCCTTTCTCCCAACATAGGATTTAACATGATCATCCAACCTCTGCGTAATGAGCTCCAAAGATGGAGGCTTGATATTATGGGGCTTGGATTGAATTTTTTTTAAGAACATGAGGCTGAGGCATCAGTGGGCACTGGGGCTCCCAAGAAATACATATAGCCTGCAGGTTGGACAATTCTCAGCCCTGTCTTAAGTGATACAATTAGGGGCTTTATCACCCCCAGGGCCTCTTTTTTTATTTATTTATTTATACCCCGCCCTTCAGCCTAAAGGCTATCAGAGCGGCTTACAATTATTTTTAATTAGACAGTTCCCTGCCTTCAGGCTCTTTCACTTCAGGAAGAAAGGTAGTTAAACCCCAGTAACCCTGTCTGTTCCCTCACTCCCTGCAACTCCTTTTTGTGTCCCTTCAGCTCTTGTTGTCTCGCTGCCCCTGGCGTGAATATCGCTCGGAGACTGGGAAGCCCTATTACTACAACACTCAGACCAAAGAGTCACGCTGGACCAGGCCCCGCGAACTTGATGACATTGAGGGTAAGGGTTCCCAGCAGCTAGTGAGTGGTACAGTCAGTTGGGTTGGATGGTCCTTGTCTTCCCATAATATTATTGTAGTAACCAACAGCCCTGCCTTTTGTTTCCATAGCATTGATCAAGGAGGAAGAAGAGGATGCAGAGTAAGTCCCCTTGCAGGAAATCATATGAGAAAAGCCCTTGAGGGCCTCTTGGAGAAGGAATGGGCAGCAAGACAGAGCTATATCGATTTGTACTTTCTATTAAAACGGCTGGGATGTGGAAGTAAGGCAAGAGACAGCAGTTGAATAGCAGCTGGCTTTATGATCCATTCCTCAGATAAATGTTGGCCCATATCTGAAGGTTCCACATGTTCCACCCTGCCATAGTACTGCAGAACCTTATCTGATATTGAATTCAGGATTCTTAAAGCGTTTAACTTTTGTGTTGTGAAAAAACCCTTGTTAAGAAAGAAGAAGCAAGCTTCCAGCCCTTATGGCTTGGGGTAAGAGGCATGAAGTGTTCGGGGTCTCAGAGAACTTTATAGTTTCAAGGGAACTCGGTGGGCTTTTAAATGAGACTTCCAGATCCTGCCAGATTCCTAATCCTTTTGCTTTTTTAGATTTCTTCAGTATATTTTATCCTCCTTTCCTACTTCCACCTCTTTATGGGTTCAGCAGTGAGTAGGAAGAGATTCACATTGTATGAGTTAGAACAAAATGTGTGTACTGTATGTGCCTTCAAACCACTTGTTGGCTTATAGCCACCCGATGAATTCCCCCATAGGGTTTGCTTAGGCAACGAATACTGAGAGTTGGTTTGCCATGACCATCCTCTGAAATATAGCCCACAGCACCTCGTATTCTTCCTTGCGAATCCCAGATAACCAATGTTTCGCTTTTGCTTCGCTTTTGCTGTTTTTGTTCTGGTCCAGAGTATTCACAGCTGCCTTCTTCTCCCCTTCTCTAGGAAGCAACAGCAGCCTGAGCAACCAGAAACACCATTGTCAGGCCCTGCCAGTCCCAGCCCGTCATCGGCAGCCACCTCAGACACAGAAGGCACTGGTGGGATTGAAGGACAGGAGACACCAGGCATTGAGGGGGCCCCTCCTGCAGCTGAGGAGGAAGTTACAAGCAGGTGACATGGGAGGAGAAGGCAGGGAAGGTGTGGGATTAAGGCATGCCTAGGCTGTCAAGTTGTAGATTAGTTTCCATCCTTGGTGATTGGAGTGGGAACTGCAGGGTGATGGTAGCATGTAGTGAGAACGATGGTAGCAAATTCTGCTGCTCCTTGAAAACCATCTGCAGCTGATTCATGCATTATTTAGGTAGAGATAGAATTTTGGACTGTTACCATTTGGGAGTGTATGTAAAGGTTGTTGTTTTAAACAGGTTTTAGCTGGTTTAAATTAGGTTTGTTTAAACCAAATGACTTCTTTTTTAAAAAATCCTGTTTTTTAAAAAATGTTTATTCATATATAAATATATGAATATATATGAAACCAAGGGCTCACTGTCTTTAATTGACTAGTAAAACCAGCAAAACCACTTAATAAAACAGCTGGCAAAGAGTGGAGCATTGATAAAGGAGAAATATGGCATAGAATGGTCTGTCCCTCCTCTGCCAGTCTATTAATATGTGTAGAATCCATTCACTCACCTACAGGGTTGCCTCTGGCAGCCAGAAAAGTTGTTACAGATGGCTGTTTCATCACAAGGCTACTCCTTCTGACATGGCTTTGTTTTCTCTGGGCCAGTTCTGATCCTGCCCGGAAAGATGAGGAGGAGCGTGGCACAGGGAATGCATGGATCAACAAGGAAGAAGCCAAACAAGCTTTTAAAGAGCTGCTCAAAGAAAAGGTATTAACAGGGGACAAATTAGAGGACCAGACAATTAGCAATTTCTCCTGGGAATCAGGGCCAGATTATACAATTTCTTCCATTAAGTGGTATAGTTCTTTCTGGACTGTTAGCACTTTAGAGCAACCTTTCCCAGCCCTCCAGCTGAGTTGTAGTACAATTCTCATCACCCCCAGCCAGATTGGCCATTGACTGTGGGCTAGGAACAATAAAGGTTTTTGGCCCAAGCATTGAGAGAGCATTGAGTGGGTGAGGACTAGTAAAAGTTCCACGAAGAGCAGGAACAAAGGGAGCAAAGGGATCCAGAAAAACATTTGAGACTAACTGAAAGAAAGAAGCTGGTAGCACGGGCTTTCATAGACGTGAACCTACTTCCTCAGATAGGAAGAAGGAAAATGTATGTATGGATTCTGTCCCCTGAAAAGGTAAAATGTTCTTTCGCATAGAAAAATAGCATATCACGTGAACTCTTCTCCTGGAAGGGATCATTTTGTTCATTCAGAGAACTGGGAAGAGAGGGAAGTAGGTAGCCTGAACCAGTACATTCCAAGTCAAAGGCAAAAGTTAATAAATAAATAAACAAACATGGTTTGATTCTTTTATTTATGTAAACTTGTCCTGAGACAAGTAGCAAAGGGGGTGTGGTCTCAGCATAGGAGGTGATATCATCTTGGGTGAAAATCCTTCTGTTCTCTGGCTCCAGGGTGTCCCAGCAAGTGCATCGTGGGAGCAGGCCATGAAGCTCATTAGCAGTGACCCGCGGTTCAGGTATGATTCTGCATAGAGGTCTATGATTGCCTCCTTCCCTTCATCTATCAAATATAGCCCTAGTTTGCAGTGTTGCAGGTCTATGGCTTCTGACACTTTGCTCACGGTGGCAAAGTGATGGAAATACCCTAGACTTGGCCTTGCCTAGTCCAGCCCAGATTGTTGTGCAGCCAGGCATCCCACTCCCTCCTTTTAGTACCTCCATGCTCCTGTCTCCTGCTTGTTCTCCTCCATTGCCCATGAGTGCAAGCTCTTGGATCTTCTTGTATGGTCTGCCCCAGTGCCTTGCCCAAGCTAAGTGAGAAGAAGCAGGCCTTCAATGCATACAAGGCCCAGCGAGACAAGGAAGAAAAGGAAGAGGCCCGGCTCCGGGCAAAAGAGGCCAAAGAGGAGCTGCAGCGTTTCCTGGAGCAACACAGCAAGATGAATTCCACCACCCGCTACAGGTAAAAAAGCACCAGTGTCACAGGCAATGTGCCTACCGCCTTGGCCCTGGGGAATCATGGTGTTTGGGTTCTGACCTTTCTTGGCTGGGTGGCCAACTTCTTATGGAGCCTAATACCAGATGACTCAGGCTTAAGAAAAGAGTTAAGAAAGGTGGAGGTTTCTCTTTGGCTCTATGATTAGTCTATCTAAGTGGTTCTCTTCCTTTCTAATGCCACAATCATTTAATACAGTTCCTTATGTTGTGACCCCCCAACCAATGATCTTGTTTCCTAAGACCATTGGAAATATGTGTTTTCCGATAGTCTTAGGCAACCCCTGTGAAAGGTTCATTTGACCCCCCCAATAGAGTCAGAACCCACAGGTTGAGAACCACTGGTCTATTTAGATCGGTTTTAGGAAGGAAATGTGCCAATCCATGCTTCCTCAGTTAGAGGAAGGCAGCAAGAGTTAATACAGTGGGCCCTTGGTATCCACTGAGGTTTGGTTCCAGGACCCCCTGTTAATACCAAAAGCTGTGGATGCTCAAGTCCAATTAAATACAACAGGACAGTAACATGGTGTCCCTTATATAAAATGACAAAATCAAAGTTTGCTATTTGAATTTTATACTTTTTTGAATAAAAATAGCGCTCAAGATAAAACCAAGCGAATGTCATGATAATCCATTGATAAGAAAAAGAAAAGCAGTACTCAGTGTATTACAACTGGATTCAACAGCAAATCAAATTAGATGACAGAAGCTGGCCTGAATAATAGTTGAGAAAGATGCCTTTGCTTTCTGAGAGAAGGACAAAAGACATGGAGTTCACCTTGCTTCCATTGCAAAATGTTCCAGAGCCTAGGAGGAGCCACTGGGAAGGCCCTCTTTTCCCAGGCTAGGAGCTACACCAATTAGGGACTATTTATTGCCAGCCAATCACAGGGGCCAATGCATTCTACTTTTCCTTTTGGTGACTGAAAAGGCTTGAGCATATGCAATCTGTGTGCCAGCCTATGAGGTTGGATTCCAGCTGCAGACTGTGTGATTTGCTAGACCTGCTTTCATTTCCACCAGTTAAAAACAGGGAAATCTCATTGGTTTCTAACAGACATGGATGTCCCAGAGCAGCCTCTATTTCATTGTAGGCTAATCCAGTTATGTGCTCTGCTCATCCTCCTGTCACATTCTTCATCTTGTGTCCTCATCTCTTGTGTCCTAACTACAGGGACTTCATCCCACAAATGACACCTTGCTTCCTCTTGTTTCCCCTTGCCCCTCCCCAGGAAAGCTGAACAGATGTTTGGGGAGCTGGAAGTGTGGGCTGTGGTCCCAGAGCGAGATCGCAAGGAGATCTATGATGATGTTCTCTTTTTCCTGGCCAAAAAAGAGAAGGTAAACAAATCTAACAACACTTAGAAGATATGGGCAAGGGATGAGAACAAAGAACAAAATACTGATATAGAGATTTCACTTCACCTGACACAGCTCAGTAGTTGAAATTATGTGTGGGAACCTTTCTGTACAACAAACTCCATAATCCCCAGTTGCATGACAAGTTGTCTTGCTGGCTAGGATCATGGTAGTCCAAAAAGCAACATTTTCAAGCCCTGTTACAATTGGCCACCTCCTGATGCCCCCAGAACTTAGGTGGAGTAGCGGGGGGGACAAGAAACCCAAGAACTCTGTGCTTCTGGCAGGAATGCCAGCCTCAAGGTTGTCCTTGCTGTCCACCCAGGAACATGCCAAGCAGCTACGGAAAAGGAATATCCAAGCCCTTAAGAGCATCCTGGACAGCATGAGTCGTGTCAGCTTCCAGACCACCTGGTCAGAGGCCCAGCAGTACCTGATGGATAACCCCAGCTTTGCCGAGGATGAGGATTTGCAAAGTGAGACACGTTCCCACCTCCTTGTTGTCCCAGGTCCTTCTCATCTTCCCACCCAAGCCCACATCAGAGTTTCAGAACTTTGATTTCTTAAGTTAGACTTACATTTGTGTCACTGTTTCCTATTCACATTTACGATCATGGCGCCATTTGTCATTATTGCATATGCTCCCAACGATTGTTGTTGTCTGCCTCCAAGTCATTTTTTACTTATGGTGACCCTGTCATAGGGTTTTCTTGGCAATTTTCTTGGGGGGGGGGGCACTGCTATCATCTGAGGCTGAGAGAGTGTGACTTGGTCAAGGTCACCCAGTGGGTTTTTATGCTCAAGTGAGAATCAAACTCTCATCTCTAGAGTCGTAGTCCAACTGTCAAACTATTACACCACGTACCCAAACCCACATTTAAAGTCAGTCAGCTGGCCAAAACAATATGGTTCTGCAGTGCTGGCAAGCAGATGCTACAGAATGATGTGAACAGCACCCACCCACTAGCAAGAGATACCAGGAGCAGCAACACGGATCCCTTTCCCATTCATCATCACACCACGGTTTGCTGACATGGGGGCTGGTCCTGTCATTTGGCAGTGCCCCATTCACCAGCACTGCAGAACTCCATTACTCAGCACAGCCTAACCCTCTTTATGAACATGTGTACTTTCTTCAGATTTGTTCTGCACTTGTAGTGTAAGTATTTCAGCTTTCCAGTTTTTATAATAAAGCCAGGTTTCTAGCCCTTAAAGAAGTGAAGAGAGGCTGGATGCAGATGGACATGCCTGGTGAAATTGCACAATCCAGGATGGAGAGGACTGAGTAGGAATTCTTGGGGCTATGCAGAACCTTGTCCCTTTCAACTATGCAGCATGTATCATTTGCATCATTTATGCAGATCTCTAAGTTCAGCTTCCCCACTTGCATGTTCTTTAGCCTGGTACTTCTTTGTACAATGTATTTTCCTCTCCTTGCCACCACCAGCCCCATGCCAGTTTAATTTTTCTGCCCCACTGAGCTTGGACCCCTCTCACCCCTGCCTGTTTCAGATATGGACAAAGAGGATGCCTTAATCTGCTTTGAGGAGCATATCCGGACACTGGAAAGGGAGGAGGAGGAAGAGCGCGAGCGTGGCCGACTACGAGAGAGGCGCCAGCAGCGCAAGAACAGGGAGGCCTTCCAGGTATCCAGAGCCATAGCCTTGAGCTGGGGGCATGCTCAGTGGGGGGGAGGGGACTCTGGGCTGGCACCTGAAAGTGGGTAGTGATATTATTTTCAGAGGGAGCATAGCTCAGCAAAGAAGATTCCTGTGCTAAGGTCAACCCCAGGCACCTCAATTTGGAAGGATAAGAAAACTCAGGGTGGGCAACTTTTGAAGGCTAAGGGGGCTGCATGGGCCTCCCAGGAGACTTTGGAAGGTTACACCACCACCACCCCACAGTTTTGCCACATGGGGAGGGGCACTTTTACTAGTGTGTTTGTTTTGTTTTTTAAGAGCAGGGTGCCATTTTAGGTTATTTTCAGTAATTTTGTGGATGATGAACTGCATTATGTTTGGAGTGGCGGGAGATAAGGAAACAAGGGATGTGGGCCAGGGGTTCCAGGCCTGCTTTGGGGCATGCAGCCTCCCTTGCAGGGCTTGTGAACAGGGGAGGGGCTGACTCCCCGATCTCTCTCACTCTATCGTAGAATAACCAGGCTGCTTCTTGCTCAGGCCTTCTTGGACGAGCTTCATGAAAACGGGCGCCTGCACTCCATGTCCACTTGGATGGAGCTGTACCCCTCCCTCAGCACTGACAGACGCTTTGCCAACATGTTGGGCCAACCTGGTAAGCAGCCAGTGAGCAGGATACCCCTCCCTGTCCATTTCCCAATAGTAATGGGCCTTTTAAAAATACACTTACACTTGCAGCTTATGATAATGAGTCAATCCTTTCTTGTGGGGGCATTTGAAGTAAAAAGAAATAAAAAGAAAATAAAACAGAAAGCTCAGCATGTTTGTGAGGTATGCTTATTAGATTAGAGGTGTGGAAAGAGATTTCTGTTTTCAAGGGGTGGGCATTGTTCTCATGGTAGTGAAGCCTCTGGGTACATGTACACTGTAGAAATAATGCAGTTTTACACCACTTTAAGTGCTGTAGCTCCACCCTATGGAATCTTGGGATTTGGAGTTTTACAAGGTCTTTAGCCTTCTCTGTCCAAGAGTGCTAGTGTCTCACAAAACTACAGATTTCAGGATCTCAGGATGGTGTCAAACTGAGTTATTTTTAGAGTGTAGATGCACCTTCTGACACCTCTTTGGTTAAGCTGATATCATTATAACCACTTGTGGACTAGTGGTTCTCTATATAGAAAGAGGCGTTCTCTTGGCCAAGCTTCTGTGAAAAGTGATGTTTGTTAGGGTGGTTGGTATTGAAAAGTACTTTTTTGTGAAGAAAATATGCTGTTATGAAAAGGAAACTGAAAGGAAAGGATGATATAGTGCAGTGTTGGGAACCTATTCCCCTCCCCCATCTTGTTTCCAAAGACCTCTAAAAATGATTAGTCAGCCACGATGGGCAGGGATCGAGAGGGCACGTCGTTCTCCTAATGCTACCAAGGAGCTTGTCCACTTCCTTGGTACTTACAGACTCAAAGTGATCCAGTCTAACCAAGTCCACGGAGTCACTGGACAGGATGGCACAAAAGAGAGAAGCAAAGAAAGAGAGAGGAGTGGCAGAGAGAGAAATGTACTGAGAAAAAAGAGGGTGGAAAAGTGGGAGGAAGAGGAAGAAAGAAAGAAAAGAAGGTGGCAGTAAGTGAAAGGGAAAAAGGAGGAACCCTTACCTAGCCCATCATTGGCCTTAGCCCTACTTACAATCTTCCCCAGCAGATTGACCCCAAAGTAATGTGTTCCTTGACAGAGAAGATGGCTCTCTCAAGGTTTATGAAGTGTGATTGGAAGTTTGTGGGAGCTTGGATTCCTAAGTTTCTGTCACTTTTTCCTCTCCTGGAGTCCTCTGGGTAGTCCTTTGCATTTCCAGCAAAAGGATCACTTTGAGATCCCACAGCTGAGAATGCTGAGGATAGAACTCTGTGCCTTCTGTGTTCAGACCTGTGCCTAAAGCCTTTGAACATAGTACAGTGTTTGTGGACTGGCCAGGCTGTTGGTCTCACTCAGTCTGCTTTTCTCAATTGAGTTGCCTTCAGTTGTGTTGGACTATGACTAGCATCTTCCCCAGACAACATGGACTATGTAGTGCAGCTTATCTGGGGGAAGCCAGGTTGGAGATGGCTGTTTAAGGCAACTCTTTTGTTTGTTTGTTTTTTACAGTGGTTTTCAAATAACCTGACTTTTATGTGTTTCTGCTGATTTTTCTGCAAGATAACTCCTGTATGGTTGCCTGCATGCCATTGGATCTCTTGAGTTTTGCATATATTTCTGAAGGATGTACAAGGGCCTCAGTTGAGGCTGTGGTATCCTGGCCCCTTCAGCCTTGCAGTCACCTTCCCTGAATCAAGAGTGTCCTGTCTCATGCAGTATCTGCAGGGCCTTTCTCATGATATTAACTTTGATGGATCTGTGTTAAAGTTTGCATGAAAACTCCAGGCAATTTGGAAGCCACTGTAATTCAAACCTTGTCTTTGGAAGGCACCACTGATGGGCCATACTTGTCTGCTTTTCTTCCCCCACAGGCTCCACCCCATTGGACCTGTTCAAGTTCTATGTGGAAGATCTGAAGGCCCGTTTCCATGATGAAAAGAAAATCATCAAGGATATCCTCAAGGTAGACACTGGAGGGGCACAGGGAGAGCAAAGTCATCTCCAAGAATTTCAATGGGTGGTAGCGGAGGGTCCTTTCATACTAGATTATAACAGTGCTTTGATTCCACTTGAACTTGCTTTGATTCCACTTGAACTTGCATGGCAACATGCTATGAAATCATGGGATTTGCAGTTTAGACAAGCTCTACTGCTGTCCTGCTAAGAATTCTAAGTGCCTCTCCCTACAACTCTAAATCCCAGGATTCCATAAAATAGAGCCATGGAAATTCATGTGTAATCATAACATTATAAGTATGTTGGGTGAAAATCCCTTTATTAAGTCTGTTGCAGCAAAACCAACAGGGATTTGTAGCGACACAAAGACCAGAATGTTTTATGAAGCATCAGCTTTTGCAAATTCCATCCTACTTGATCAAACATTTTCATCTGTCTAATGAATGGGTTTTGGTCAATGAAAACTTACAGTATGCCAGAGCATGTTAATGTATTCAGAGTCATTTCTAGCGCTTGAAAACATTATTTTTTCTGGACTTAAACTCCAAGAATCTCCTAGCCAGCATGGCCATGACCATGCTCAGTAGGGGATACTGGAAGTTTTTTCCAGGAAAAATAACTTTTCCAAGCATGAGTCCTTTCTGTTTTAAAGTTCTTTGCCTTGACTCTCAGAGTTTATTCCTGTCTGCTTTCTCACTCCACAGTTCTAGAGCTGTCTGGGTCCTCTGCTTGGCCTTTGCCATTTTGTACAGTAATAGTCTTCTTCCATAAGTTCCTTCACTTTGCTTGAAATCTGTAGCATCCTTTGAAGATCCTTTATTCACCAAACAGAAAGTCTGCCATGTTTTTATTTTGACTTAAAAGAGAAAGGTACCTGTATATTGTCTGCTTGAGGGATGGGGAACCTTTGGTCACTGCAGGTCCAGGCAGCCCCATGCAGCCCCATGCAGCATGACTAATGGTAAAGAACTGTGAGAATTGTAGTCCACACTTCATGCTAATTGCACTTTTTTGTTTGTAAATTAACTCTGATTGTCTTGTCTTTCTCCCACTTCATCCTTTGATAGGACCGGAGCTTCAATGTGGAAGTCAACACAACCTTTGAGGACTTTGCCCACGTCATCAGTTTTGACAAGCGGGCTGCTACGTTGGATGCCGGTAACATTAAGCTGACTTTCAACAGTGTGAGTGAGGGAGGGATCAGAAAACTGTTGCCTGCACAGAGTGTGGGATACAATTCCCAATTGCGGAGATGGGGGGCAGGGACCAACATGCCTCTTCAGTACAGTTCCTGGTCCCATTGCCTCTCAGAGATTGGGAATGCTTGGCTCTCCAGAAGTTACAAGGCTTTATATCCTATTATCTTTTATCACTGACTGTGCTGGCTGGGGCCTGATGGGGATTGCAGTCCAATAAAATAGAAGGACGTGTTATAAATCATGGATGGAAATCATGTGGCTCTCCTGATGTTGTAAGACTTCAGCTTTGACATTCCTTACCACTGGCTATGCTGAGAGTTACAGTTCAACAACACTCTGGTTTTACATGTTACCCACTACTGTTACAAATTATTTTAGGGACACTGTGGCCCTAGGGAAGACATTATAGATTTTTGGATATCCCCCACCCTCCATTTCTTTCATATTAGAACATTGGCAGGGTTATCTTCTCAGTGGAGAAGAAAATACAGTGGGCCCTCAGTATCTGCTGGGACACTGCCAGGACTGCCTTGTGGATACCAAAATTCATGGATGCTCAAGTCCCATTATATATAACAGCATAGTAAAATGGTGTCCCTTATATTAAAATGCAATCAGTCTTTGCTTTTCGTAATTTTGTATGTGTGTGAATATTTTTGAACTGGTTGGTTGGACCTGTGAATGCAGAATTCATGGGTATGAAGGGCCAACTGTACTTCACATGCAACACATAGTGGAATCAAGGGGTTGTAACGATGCCCCCTGGCTTACAGGTTTTTAAAAATGGATTCTAGACAAATCATAGATTTGGAAGGAGCTTCATAGGCAATCAGGTAATTAATATCTACATAAAGTACTCCATTGCCAAACAACTTTTACCAAGAAGAAATTCCTTCTAACATCAATTGAAATCTATCCTCTTGTAACTTAAAACCGTTAAACCTGGTCCTACCTTCTAGGAGATTTGTTCTCCTTGGGAATCATTCACACTGAAAAATAGCCCAGTGTGGAAACCTGGTTATTTCCATGAAATGCCACACTCGAATCTCTCTGGTATTGATTTTCCATGATCGAAATACTCTGTGGCATTGATTTGCCACGATTGTGCCATTTTATCCCGGGATTCTGTTCACATTATCAATGGGATAAAATGCCGTGATCCTGGTGGGGAGGAGGAAGAGCGGATGTGCCAAGGGAAGAGAAGAGGAGGAAGGAGAGAAGCGGAGGTGCCAGGGAGAAAGGGCAAGAACAGAGGAGCCAAGAGGAGGAAGGAGAGAATCGGAGGTGCCAGGGAGAAAGGGCAAGAACAGAGGAGCCAAGAGGAGGAAGGAGAGAATCGGAGGTGCCAGGGAGAAAGGGCAAGGAGATGCCAAGGGGAGAGAAGAGAAGGAAGGAGAGAATCGGAGGTGCCACGGAGAAAGGCAAGAACGGAAGTGCCAAGGGGAGAGAAGAGGAGGAAAGAGAGAATCGGATGGGATCAATTTTCATGTTCCCATTGGCAGCCCTGCAAAAAACTGAAAGAAAATCCATTTTTAAAAAAGCCAGGTTAAGGGGGATTAAACCACACACACCCTTATTTAGGTCAGAAAACCCCAGCACAAGTGAGAAACAACCCCCTGATTCGGGTCAGAAAAACCCGGCTCAATCATCCCTAATTTAAATTGAATTGGAGCCCAGGTTAAAATGCAGTGTGAATGAGCCGTTGGTCTTGTAAATGGATCATTTTATATTCAGGGGCAGTCTACACCGAGAAGCTTGGAATAGGTAAGCTATCACTATGAAGAATACACCTGGTTCCTAATTTTTGGAGTGAATCTTCTGTTGGGTGACCAATTTTGATCTGGACTCGAAGTTTCTTTTGTGTCAGTAGTGCTGTAGAGAATTGGGGAGACACGCACACATACACAAGCACACAAAAGGGAAATGGGAAACTCAGGCTGCATCCCTGCATCCTGGAAGAATCCCAGTCTGACCCTCTGGATTTCCTTTGCTGGTCACATCAACCTTTTCCCAATTACACCATCCTTTGGTAATTTCTCAACTTCTGTGCAGGATTTGCTTGTTTGTTTGCTTTTTTGTTGTTGTTGCTTAAAGTGTTACTACCAGCAGTGAGAGCTACGGAAGATGATGTTGGCATTTTTAGTCCTACCCTTTTGTCTTTGTTCTGTCATCACAAAAATGAAAATAAATAAATAAACCAAAACAAAACAAAAAACACCCCAAACTAAATTGAAGCTGAATTTGGCCCTAGAGGAGGGCCTTTTAATGCAGCAGAAGGATTAATGCAGCAGAAGGATTGACAGAGGCCCTTGGGCAAAGGTGTGTGGTGTAGTTTAAGCTCAGTTTCCTTCCTGCTCGTCCCTCACAGCTGCTAGAGAAGGCAGAGGCACGGGAGCGTGAGCGGGAGAAGGAAGAGACCCGTAAGATGCGGCGCAAGGAGGCAGCATTCAAGGGCATGTTGCGGCAGGCAGCTCCTCCACTGGAACCCAACACTCCTTGGGATGAGGTGAGCCCCCTGCACCTGGCTGCAAGTGCATCCTCTACTGGCTTCAGTGGGCAGGAAGTGAGTTGTGGTCTACTGGTACATCTCTTGATGGTTTGCAGTAGATCTCCAAGGATTTCTGACTCCTGGTTTTTTAACCAGAGCAAAGGAGGAAATACACTTCTGGTTTGGCTTCTGGTCTTGTCTAATACTTAGTGTCTTTCTTCTAAAAATGGGAGCACAAATCAGAAGGTATTCTGTTAGTGATATACACATGTGTAAGCTGTGGTGTGCAGACAAGGCTAATTAGTCTCGACTGTGTAACAGATGTATTCTGCTGGCAGCAACAGAAGCAGAGTTGCACAAATAGCAGTATTGCATATTGTAGTTGCACATTGTGCATTGCATTTGCACAATGGCCCCTGGTCATTGATGTGTTGTGCAGTGTTGTATTCTGTGTAGTGGTTACATAGTGCTGGTGCAATGTATCTGCACAAGTGGATATTTTTTCTCAGTGGAGGGACTGTCGAATGGTAGCCATTGTTTGATCTTTTTTTCCTTTTGTTCAGCTCTGCTGCCTAGTTTTAAAAGCAATCCCTTTAATAGAATTGTAATTCAGAAGTTGGTCTGCCAGACCACTGTGTGCTACGTGGGGTGAAGCTGATAATTGACTTCACCTGCCTGAACAATCTTGTTGTGTGTTTAGCTCTCGTTGACAGGCTTCCACACTCTGAGGAAAGACCAAACAGATCTTTGATCTAGGAGTAGAAACCTCTGTCAACCTATGTCAGAGCTTGGGAAGCATTTCTTTTTTCGACTGCATCTCTCAGAACCCCCAGCTTTGCTCTTTCTCTATCCCACCAGGTCCGAGAGCGGTTTGTCAACAACATTGCCTTTGAGCAGATCACACTGGAATCGGAGCGGATTCGCCTCTTCCGTGAATTCCTGCAAGTGCTGGAGGTGAGATGGGGCTGATGGGGAAGGCCAGAGAAATGGAACCCTAGGAGAGACTTGCAATGGAGGGTGATGGGGGCAGGGAAGCAGGATCTTCCAAGATGTGCTGGAGAGTGAAGGCTGGGTGCTCATAGGGTCCAAATCTAGTGAACTGTGCATGCAAGCCTCTCTCTCTCCCTCCCCACAGACGGAGTGCCAGCATTTCCATGCCAAGACCAAGAAGCACACCAAGAAACCGAAGAAGCACCATCGCAAGCGCTCTGCTTCAGTGAGAGCTTAGAGGAAAAGGCTAGGGTGGCTGCGGGGGGGGGGGGGGGGACCGGGAGCAAGAGGCACTTAAAGCCATAGGGATGAGATGTGTGTTGGACAAGGGCAAATGGAGATTACAGAGCCTTCTTTTGACCCTCTTGGTGTTTTTAATGGAAGGGCAAAGAAAACAGTGGGGCTGCAAAGGGAGAAAAATGTGAGGTATGTGAGTCTCCAGAGGTGGTTGAATGGATTGTACCACTTCAGACTGGTGGTATGCGTGATGTGGGAGGTGGGGGGGGGGGCACCAGCAGCAGAATGACTCTGTAGAGTCATGGAGTGTTGCATGCCTTCAAGTAATTTCCAACGTATGCTGATCCTAAGGTGAATCTTATCATGGGGTCTTCTTGGCAAGATTTGTTTGCTTTTTCCTCCCTCTGAGGCTGAGAGACTGTGACTTGCCCAGGGTCACCCAGTAGGTTTCCACAGCTGAGCGGGGATTTGAACCCTAGTCTTCCAAGTCCTAGTCGGACACCCAAACAACTACACAACACTGGCTCTCATAAGGGGATAGTGTGACTATATCTTTTCAGGCAGTAGGTTGGTGGTGGACCTCACCAATTTGAATATTACTGCACAGACAAAATTTCCTAGGATATCTTTCCAAAAAGACCTACAGAAGAAGTGGAGATTTATTTTAAAATGGAACTGTGGATTTTTCAAAACTGGGACCTGTGCACTCTCCCATGCAGAGGCTGAAATGGTACCATTCATTATCTACCACTGCAAAAGCAGACCGTCCCATTCTGCAGCCTGTGTTGATAGAGATGAAAATTTCTGCAGTACGTACACATTCACATGGACACACATCCATGTGGAAAGACTTTTTTGCTGTGCCTTGTAACCATAGATTCTGCAAACATATTGCCGTAAGCATGGCTGGGACTAGAAGAGAGCTTTTATCAACCACCATGCTACTCTTGGGTGCAAGGCAGGGGTTATTATAAACCTGCCTCTCCTAAGGCAATGCCCTCCAGATATGTGCGATTACACCTCCCTTCATCCCCCAGCAATCACAGTCAGCTGCTGTTTGGGGGTGATGGAGATTATAGTGTGAGATCTGGAGGATGCCAGCAAAGGGGAGGCTGTTGTAAAGGATGAGTTTGAATGCATTGCTCCACATCCCAGAATGGTCTGTCAAACTCACCAAGAAAGGGTGTGACCCAGTTTAAAATCCACTGCCACCAAAGTGTGCTGGTTTTGGGTTTTTGTTTTTTTTTACTCACACCTAGCCCTCCTGTCTGTGGTTTACTAGTCACTCAGGCACACACAGGTGTATGCCAGTGCCAAAGCTCAGGTCCTTCCCCCCACTGTTAGTGACTATTTGGTGAGTCCACATTTCTCCCCCTCAGGGCTCGGAGTCGGGTTCAGACCACCCCCACCGTGCAGCTAAACGCAAGAAACGGAACCATTCAGAATCTGCTGGCTCAGGAGCATCTTCCTCACCTGATTCAGGTAAGAGCCAGGGATTATTTGAGGGCCCATTGTCAATTGAAGCCCTATTTATCCTGCTTTCCTCAAATGGAATCTCATTGCATTTGAAATTCACACAAGTGGTAAGATCGTAAGGGCTAGAAGTTTCTTCAGCGGTCATCTTTTCCAGTGCACTCTCAGTGCAAGACATTTACAGTGATCTCATTCCTAATGGGCAGCCATCCAGTGTCTGCTTTAAAAAAAGTTCAATAAAGGAGAGTCCACCCACCTTCCGGGGCAGCCTTTAAGATAGCTTGGTCCCCCTTCACCCTCCTCAGCAAGGAGACAGTCCTAGCTGTCTCTCTGTGTCTCCTTCAGAAAGCTTTGAGCACTGGTGTGTTGAACCAGCGTAGCCCTATGCATGTGCTCAGTGAGGACCAGCTTCCCCATGGTGTCCCATTTCTCCACCCACCCTCTCCCCACAGAGCACAGCACCAGGCGCTCTAAAAGGCAGAAGAAGAAGAGCAAGAAAAAAAGACACAAATCGGTGAGTCCGCAGTAGGAGGGTGATGTAGTAGGCAGGGTGTCAATGAGGCAGATGGCCAGGCAAGGGAAAAGAGGAGATGGGCAAGACATGGAAAAACATTCTTCCTTTGAAAAGTGAAGAAATCTGACCAAAACAGGGAATCCATTAGAGATGTGGGGCAGCTGGGCCTCCTGAACAATCAGACAATTCCAAGTAGCCCAAGCCCTCTGCCAAGGAGAGCAGAGTTCTGTGACAACTGTGTTCCATGGAGCAGGTATGGCATTAAAGGAGGGGAGCATATGATATCAGTGCCCAGCAGTGTTGCTGTTTACTGCTATTTCAAATTTGGTAATGGTGGTAATTCTTTATTGTTTGTATTCAGTACCATTGCTATTGTCAGTTACCAGGAATTGCCATAATTGAAGGAGAGGGTACAAATAATTTACGCAAATTGGCATCTTTTTCACCAGGGTGGGCATCTTCATTGGGTTTGGCTGCCATTTTTTTTTTCTTCCTTGGACACTCATGGAACGGGGGCAGGGAGCACATGGAATACCACAGTATTCAGAGACAAAAACTGAAGTGTCCAAGAAGTCCATTTTTTGTCTTGAAAAATAAGAGTTTTTTAAAATACTGAGCACTGTGGTAGAAGGGGCCAGAAACCTATTGAAAAATGAAATCACTACTCCTGTGAGCTTTCAGAAAAGGCAGCCTTCCATCTCTTCTCTTCTTCCCTCTTTTTTCCTCTTTTCCTAATTCCCTCCCTCTCTTTTTTCTGCTTTCTCTCTCTCTCTCTCTCTCCCTCTCTCCCTCCCTTCCCTTCCCTTGTAAGGAAGGAAGTCTGGGAGAGCCAGGAGCTCCAAAACCAGCCCTGGGCAGCCATATGTGTGTCCCAGGGCTATCTGCTGCCTATCCCTACTTTACAGGTGTCCTATCCACAGCTGCCACAGCCCCAGTGCTTATGAAGGGGTCCTGCTGAATCCTGCTGTGCAGGATGTAAATGCAGGTTGTTTCACACTATTCTGTCTATAGATATAGCCTCAGCTTTTTTCAGTACACATTTGTGATCACTGCAGCTCAAGAGTAATTGTGAGCTTGACTATGATCTTTATCCCCGACCTTTTCCCGACTGAAGTGTCCTTTAGAGTTTCTGGTTTATTATTTCCGTCATCCTGTCTACTGCTAATCTAGCATCTGAGGATGATGGGATTCATTGTCCAGACATACTTAGAAAGTACCTGGGTGGGATAAGCTTTCCTCCTGTTTGCTGGTTCACTCTTCTTGTTCGGCCATGACAGAATGGCTACTGTTATGCTGGTTGGGCCACCAGCAGTTGTGTTGTGCTCCTCCCTCCTTCCTTGTTTGGCCCTTTGGTCGCCAGAGTTGCGAGCAGTTTCTTTTACAGAACAGCCCTGAAAGTGAAGCTGAGCACAAGAAAGAGCCAAGCCGACCTGACGAGTGGGAGCGAGAGAAGGCCCCTCCGCGATCTGAGGGAAGAGGCCGCTCCCCTCCCCGGGGTGCCAGGAGGGAGCGGGTGAGATTTGCCAGGAACTTGTCATATAACCTTCGAGAAACCGTGGATTTGGGAAGGAGGGCAGTAGCGGGAGCAGGCAGCTGTGAAGAAGGGAGACATATTTGAAGGAAGGCAAGAGAGAGAAAACTGAATGGGATGAAGGGGAGGCAATGAGAGAATGTGGGATGGAGGATGGTTTGGGCTGTTTCCTTATTCACACTCTTTCTTTCCCCTGCCAGAGCGGCTGGGACACCTCGGAGAGCGAGGAGCTGAGTGAGGGGGAGCTGGAAAGGCGTCGGCGGACTCTACTGCAGCAACTGGGTGACCAGTAACAACCACTGCCTCCTCGGAGGCGTTCCACAACCCCTGTCCCCCCTCACAAGTGAGACCCAATCGGTCCTTGCTCCTGCATAAGGCCCTGCCTTCTTTCATTTTGTTTTTGTTTGAGGGCCTTAACGCCATCCAGGCCAAGGATGCATCTGGCTCAGGTAGGAGCCCTCTGCAACTGGACCGCAGCACCACTCAGAAGCACACTCCCTTTCTTCTGAGTTCAACAACAGGGTCCTGCTGAGATGGTCTTTAGTGACCTCCCCACCATCCCATCTGCACAGAGTCTGGGGGCAGGGAAGATTAGAGTGACCAGTCTGGACCTGGATAGCATTTCCACATTTCACACCCAGCTCTGGCACCTGGCCAGAAGAGGACCGGAGAGGATGGCAGCGTCTCGTGGGAACAAATGGCACCTCTTCCCAGCATTGTCCTAAACTGGAGGCGCCTCTCTGGCCTCAGACCAGGGACCAGCAAGTTTGCAGCCTTAGTCCTGCCCTGTCAGCCTATTTTCGAAGGTGGGGCTGAGCTAAGGCAGTGACCCTGCTCTTTTCAAAGTTCTCTTCCCCCTGTCAGGATTCTTCCTTCCTGGTTGCAGTATCCCTTGTATGTTTGAGGGTTTCAATGGGGTTTTTAAAAGGATATTTATAATAAACCTGACCTGGACTGGAAGAATTGTTCTCTCGCCTCTCGCAGGGGGTTGGCTTGAAGGTGAGCTCAGTCCCAAACAGAGAGGGGGGCTCCATTCATTTATCCTTTTAGAGAAATTTCAGCAGTGCTTTGTAATGTGTATCAGATAGTAGCTGGATCTCAGGCTGACACCCCTCGGGCACGTTCCCACTATGATTTAAAGCGAATCGCTGATTGGGGTATAGGACTGTCGTTCCAATTTTGAAACCAGTTCCGGTCCTACTTTGATCAATTTCTACCTTCCAGACACTAGTTTCCTATCCTAGAAGTTCTTTTGAAAAGGATTGATTCCGAAGTGTGTTCAACAAGTGGGAATGACGGCTCTGAATTGCATCATTCTGGAGGGGAGGGACTAATAGCGGAGTTTACCATCCCTCCTCAGTTTTTGGTAGATCCACCGTTTCCCCCTCCCCCCCCCCCCTCAGTGCTGCCTTTGTGCTTGTGGTGTGACCTATGGGCTCATGATTTTAAACAAAAATAAAATTGATAGAAGATTCGATTCATTGATTTTGCAACTACTTGCAATCAGTGAGGCAAGTAGTTGCAAAACCAGTTAATCTAATTTTCTATCCATTTTTTAAAAATAAAAATATTTTCCCCTCTCCTTCCCCAGGACCCATCCTACATTCCAACCTTCTGTCCAGGAGGAATTCCAAAACCTCCATTCTGAGCATGACTAGGAGGCATGGATTTATATGCATGTTTTTTGCTTTTATATGTGTGTGTGTGTGTGTGATCCCATTTTTGCTGGCAGGTCCTCCATTTCAGTTGAAGGTTTGGCTGGGAAAAGAAACCCACTTTTTTCTCTCTCACTCTCTTTCCATCACCTCTCCTCTCTCTCCCCCTTTCCTCCCTCCCTTGGTGGCTTCTCAGTGGCTGAAATTCCTTACCATTGGGCTTCCAGCCTTAAATGTGAGCATCATATGAAGTCACGGTATAAATGTCAATTCATGCTTCTTAGTCCTGCTTTAAATGGGGATCCTTTGTAATTCCTCCTGGACAGAAGGTGCAGATGGAGGGTGTGTCCTGGGAAAGGAGGACAACCCCTGGTCACCATGACCTGGAGTCATTGCCCAATCTTTCCATTTAAATGATGGTTGTGAGAGTGGGGGAACACACCAACAGGTGTACGTAGGAGATGGAGTCCCAAACTTTTTAACTTGGGTCCAACCCCATAGCGATGTCCTCACCATCTTTCCCTTCTCTGGATATTCCTCACTCTTCCTCTTGTTGAGAGTGGTTGGGTAGTGAAGGTGAATGTGAAAGTGAAAGTGGGGGAGGAGGAAAAAGGACCCCTATCACTGGACCTGCTCCAACTGCCTGCGAAGGAGGAGGAGGAGAAGCAGCATTGCCCCCTCGGAGTGCAGCGGAGACCTCCTCCTCCCCTCAATGACACAGTTTGATTGACAGCAACACATTCAGATCTGAAATCGAATCAAGTGTGAACGAGGCTCATATAAACCAGTTTAGGCCGATCTGCAAACCAGTGTAAATTCATAGTGTGAATTAGGCCAAAATCACACTGGGTATATACAGGTGTATGTGTTTTCAGATCTCAACTGATGTAATACATGGTGCAGCATAATGTACTAATTTTGCATGCCGAGCTATGCTATTTTGGATGCAGACCTATCCTGCATCTTTCCCCATTCCCACCCCAGCCATTCATGCCTGGAAGGGGGGGGGGGTCAGAGAAGTGTTTGGTTACAGAAGTGGAAGAAAGGAAATACCAGCTTTCCACATCACCCAAGAAAAAACACAATTCACTTAACACTTGTGTATGCCACATAACCATGTTATGTGGGATAACCGGCCTGTTGAGAATGAGTTATGTGTAAAGGAGCAGGTGAAGAAATCATGGATTACATGTCCACTACCACAGGCCT
Organism: Urosaurus nigricauda; assembly: GCA_034509955.1. Taxonomy (NCBI): domain Eukaryota; kingdom Metazoa; phylum Chordata; class Lepidosauria; order Squamata; family Phrynosomatidae; genus Urosaurus; species Urosaurus nigricauda. Next base: position 165,417,242 of record JAOEGL010000002.1, read on the forward strand.
TCTGTGCAGCTCCTGGGCCCTTCCCTGAGCGCCCCCCCATCTTAAAATTGTGAATCATGCCTGTCGTAAATATTGTCTATTTAAATGTTATTTCTCCCACCACATTTTGAAAAGCCCTGGTCCAGTCCTGAATGCACCAGTTTAAGAAAAATTTTGACACCATGTCCAGAGGAGGATGACCAGGACGGACAAAGGTCTGAAAGTCAAGCCTTATGAGGAACAACTGAAAAAGCCGGATATGTTTAGAAGACTCAGGGATGACATCATATTTTAAATATCCAAAGATAAGTAGAAGACAGAGCAGACTTGTTTTCTGCTACTCCAGAGACTAGAACATAAACCAATTAATTCAATGCATCTTTCAGGATTATTTTATGTGGGTACTCCTGCAACTGGAAATTGGATTGACTCTTAAGATAATTTTGTGAACATAACTGTTTCACCACAAAAAATATTCTGCAATTAGGGCTGCTGAAATACAGAAAGCTTTTAGGTTAACTAGGAGTGAAGTTCTGTGCAAAATGACAGTAAACTCAGTTCAGTCTTGGTCTGGGCACAAAGCCTGCTATCATCTTGGTGTCCTATGAATATGTCAGTTCTCCTACAGAAATGGCTTGACATTTTTGTGTGATGCACAGCAGTTGGATTCATTTCAAGGTTACAGAAGTGGAGATGCACACGCAGCACTGTTGTACGTTGCATGGATGTGAATGTGTGTTGCAGATGGGCACCCAGGCACTTGGTTGTGCAATGCCACAATTCCTTTTTTAAAAGGCAGCATGGCGCAACCAACCCAACATGTAACCCTTTGAGCATAGTTACACTTTATTTTAGGTTCTGGGCAAAGCTACAACCCCTCGGTTCTTCCATTGTAAGCATGTGTCTTTTGTAGCCTGCCTCTAGTCAGTGAATGTTGGAGTTCGAGTCAACCACAAATTAGATCCAGCAAGCCTTGCGTCTACGCACCCCTGATCTTCACAGGGAGGGCTGCAGAGATCGATGTCTCCAGAAGGTAGCATTCCATCCTTTTACTTCAATGCACATGCTCTACAACTGCAGCAAGCAGACCAAAATACGGGTCCTGTGGCCGAGGGTTCAAAATGAAATTCTTGTCAGGCATGTAAGGGGAGGCCTTGGGTATCTCCCACCCCTTTGCTTTGAATATGTGTCTGTAAACCCTCCTTTCGCTTCTGCCTCACTTACAAAGAGAGCCCTTGACCCAGGGGGTGAAAAGCACAGCATGACCAAAAAAACACAGGAGGAAAAAAGAGAGCCAAATCCTCATTTTGTTTTTATTCCCTCCGCCCCTTTCCTCCCATCAATAGAAATTCTGTACAGTTCAAGGAAGGGTGGGTGGGGAAAGGAGGCACTGGCTTGCAATATATAATCAATAATATTTCACATGTACAAAAATGTTACACCTAACTACACACACGCACACATACAAAAGGGATTATGCTGGAATGGATACACTGTAAACTGCCCAGAAGTGACACCAACAAGATCCAGTCCATCCACTGTGGCCAAGGTTTTTCTGGGAGAAGTTATTTGGTCCCTTTTGCTTATTGGGATAGTGTCCGCTCCAGAAATCAAAGCCACTGCAGCTCAGCCGCCACAGTCTTTATAATTAGCATTCTGTACATTGTGGAGTCAACCTCATCTTTTAGACATAGAGCTTACATTTCAGTCCTAGAAAAGGAACACATTTTTCAGTGTGCCGGAATGGCAGTGTTTCTCATGCCTTGGATGTACAAAGCAGGAAGCCAAGATACTTGACCCTGTGCCAGGAAAAATAATGCGAACCAGTCCCCAAGCGTCAAATTTCCTCAAGTCTGCAAGAATTGTGGCATTCCATTAACAAAGATCTGTGTGTCTGGTCTGAGGGTTGTGTGTGCATGTGTCCCCCACAAAGAGACCAATGGTCTTTTGAAGAGGGCTGGTTCACAGAAGCACATCCAGTGCTGATTTACAGCACGGTTAGTCTACCCAGCTTTCTTGTTTCCCAGCATAGTTGGCCAGTTACTCCCAAGTAGCCAAAGGATTGTGCTGTCATTTGTCCCTGGTAGTTGGTATTCAGAGAAGTTCTAAGAATTATGGTGGTACAGTGATGCCAGTGTTGGGTTAGAGATTGGAGAGATGCAACTTCTCCTTCAGATATGATGCTCCCAAAAAGCTTCTGCCCAAATTGGGATTGGCCTTCCAATTTATCCTGCCTCATAGAGAATAAAAGAGCAGAAAGCAGAACGTTGTATGCCACCCAGAGCTCCTTACTCATATAGCCAAAGCTATGTAATAATACTGCTGCCTCCATGCAAGGTGTAGGTATGTGTTCTCCCAGCCATCATGCAATGGCCAGCATCCTCTTGATAGTCCCAACTACAGTAGATCCATTCTACCAATTGCTGAAAATTTGTGTCAACACATAAATAAATCTAATGTATTCAGTGTATCTTCTACTCTAGTCAGGACTAAAAGAGAATTTAGTCTAGTAGTTATTCAGGATCTGATGTGTAGCAGTTGAACGGAGAAAAAGGCCATCAAAATATGTTCCATTTTAGACAATGGGTTCTGCCTATCCATCGGGAAAACTGATGTATCTCTACACAGATGTGAGCCTCATTGAATGTTTATATGGGAATGAGCCCTAATCTCTTACCTTGTGTAATCATTTATGAACAAAAAGCCTAGAACCAAGCCATTATTTAGACATAGGATTCACCCTGCCAAATAACCAGTCACTTGGAGCAGAGTGCTTAGAAATTCATCAGCTGCAGCATCATCATAACACAGGAATAGGTAATGTGGATAGAGGTCTGACTCTACCATTAGTCGGGATCCTAAACTGGGAGCCAATCCCATTGTTAGACCCAACTTGTGTAGTCAATGGGATTTATTTTCTGACTCACAATTCCACAATTGACTCATTGGGTCTGATTACCACAAATCCTCTGTGACACTGTTTGTAGGGAGATTCTGCAGCACTTTCAGTTTTCCTTCGTACCCATTACCAATCCTAACACAAGAGTTTGGGAGAGACAGTTCTACTCAGGTTTGGCTAGTCTTGGGTGCATCATTCTCATCCCAGTCCTCCTTAATACTACACTAAGAAATATGTCAAATTGAATTTAGTTGGGTTCCAAACACAGGGTTGGAACTCCAATTCAGTCATACTAAGGCAGCACACTGAAATCCATGGGACTTCAGCTAGTTAGGATGGAGGTCTCATGGATATTAATGGGACTCCTATAAGTATATAACTAAATCTGTATTCAGCCAAATATTTCTCACATCCATTCTTTCTCTTTCTAGGCTGTTTATGCTTTCCAACTCTTGGTTCTCCTTAATCCCCTACATCTTTCCCCTCCATAAATAAATTCTACATACTAATCTGCCTCTCCCAATTATACACATACACTGCTTCATAGTAGCACCTCTCCCCCTGCCTTCAAACAGAAAGTAAAGCTTCCAAGTCTTCACCTACAACTTTGGGATGAGAATTATTATTACCTCCATGTTCCTGGATGGGCATCGGGTGCTGATTTTGAAGTCATCATGCATTCATTTAACCAACCCTCTATCTACAAGAAGGCAACCATTTGGCAAAAGACACAAGATCTACTTGAAACGGCTTGCAGCTAGCTCCTTCTCCCAGCCCACTTAACCTACCTGAGTTAATGGACTGGACAGTGAGTGTGCGGGTATTTACATGCTGCTTGGGTTCCTGAGGATGTGGGACTATTTACCTTCACTCCCAGCACTTTTAAAGTCTAAACTGACAATAGATATGTTGGCCTTCTCCAGTCAAATCAACTGTCCGGTACTGTACAATTGGGGGTGAGGGTGGGATTTGTGCCCCTTCAGATGTTGTGGGATTACAAGACTCCCAAAAGTCCTAGTTATCCTAGTCCATAGCTGAAATCCAACAAAATTTGGAGGGACACATGTTCTCCATCTCTGACAAAACCACACCTTAACAGCAACTGCCCATTTCCCTCCTGCGCAAGCAACTGATCTCCTCATCTCTGCTATACATACCTTCTCATAAGATGCTGGACTGGTTCCAAACAAAGGGCAGACTGAAAAGACAGCAGTTTGCCCAAGGCTGTTTGCATGGCATACTGGGGGTTGGGTGCTTGAGCTACCCACACTGCATCCCAAAACAGTTGACTCACGTGGTTCTCTGTGACCTACCAGGCCCTACACAATGTGCAGATTTTACACCCCATCCAAATCTGCACAGAAACCCACACATACAAACACAATTTCCCCACTGTTCTGTTCCATACACCCATGGTTAGATTTGTTTGTTTAACGATGAAGCATCCTTATGGCTATCTTGCTATTTCTCAAGGAGCAAGGAGTGCAGACTTTTTTCACACTTTGTGTAACATGCAATGCACCTGGCCAGATGTACTTAGGCACAGGTATGAGAGAAAGATAGAAAGTCCAGCTTCTACCTTGTCCATGCTGAATGCCTATCTCTGCCACAGCATGACTTGCCCAAGATCATTCAAGAGACTGTGGCAGATCTGCCTCTAAAATCTCAGACGAGGTCCCATGTCCACAATCCTGTAGTGGCAACAACTGAGCCATCAGTGTTTAGCTTAGAGTAACATTATTAAAATAACTAATTTCAGAAAAATGAGCTAGGCTCCAGTTCCATACAAGTGCTGATATATATTTGCATTTCCATTCAACCTCTGAATACTGGAAGGGTAGGAAAATCTACCACTTTTGTGCCCTTAAACTGTGTTATGGGCTAAAGTTATAAAGTCTGAAGAGGTTACAAGTCCAAAAGACTAGTGCCCCCATTAACTGTTTTAACTCTTTTCTGGAATAAACTGCCCTCATCCGTGGAAGCATAACCAGCAGCAACGAACTGAGTTGCTCTTTACAAACTTGATAAAGCAGGAGTGGGAATTCTGTGGCCCTCAAGATGTGGCTGGCTACAAGATCCCCATCCCAGGTTAAAGCAAGGTATAACCAATCTTAGGGTAGCTAAATTATCATAAATCCACACTTACAGAGAGCTTCCAGTGAGCATCTGGCTGGCCATGATTGGAAGCAGAGTACTGGGTCACAGTTTGATCTAGCAAGCCTTTTGTTCTTTGATTGGCAGGTACTCATCCCCACTCCCTGCACAGAAACCGCATTCATGACAGGAAGAAAGGAAAGGATGCAGAAGGGCTGTCCTGCCAGTGCTTAGAACACCAAAGGGAGGAGGAAGAGGTGGAGATTATGATCATCCCCAATCTCAGCATGCTTATTATCACTGTGAAGTCAAAGGCTTTCATGGCTGGCATCCACAGCTTTTTGTGGTTTTTTCAGGTTATGTGGCCATGTTCTGGGAAGACATATTCCTGCCATTCAACAACAGACCAACACAGAGATTAATATGTTAAATCAGTTCCTCTTAACCAAGGGCCGCACTCACTTCTATGCCAGCATTCTCTGAAGATGTCAGCCACAGATGCTGGTGAAACGTCAGGAATAAACTCTTCCAGAACACAGCCACGTAACCTGAAAAACCCACAAAAACACTTATTATCACCGTTTGTAACTGGACCATAAAGGATATAATCACAGTACAAAGCAGAAAGTGGCACCTTTAGCAACACCAGGTTTGACTCCCAGCTTGCCTCAAACAATTGTTCCATGTGGAGGAAAACAAGTTTTCAAGGAGCAAGCTCAAGTCCTTGAAAGTATCCACCACATAGGCACTCATACACTCACTTTTCCTTTCAACAAGATGTGATGATTGCTGTGTGTTCCCAGCCCTGATGCCAATGAAGAGGTAAGAGTTTTGCAACTCACCCACAAACACTGATAGCCTCAGTTCTAGGTGTAAGTAAATTACTGCTAGATTTGCTGGGGGCACGTTTCTTTTGAACATGTCTGTTCTAAAACTTGATTTTTTTCCTTTCTGCCCTTAAAAAGATTTTGGAAATTGTTCCAGATATTTGAATTAAAAGTCAGAATGTTGATATTAAGAGGTCAAAAATAAAAGGCAAAACATATCCAGCATTCAGTGACAAGGAAGGAAGGAAGGAAGGAAGGAAGGAAGGAGGATGGTAAAGTCATGTAAAATAAGGCAGTCTAGGGCCTGACAACGCTTTGGACAAAATAACATTCTTCATCACAGAGCTGCAAAATTCTGTAACATCTCTCAGCTCTGCTGCGTCATGTTTTTAATCAGGGTTTCGGAAAGTTTGGCCTTCCAAATATTCTGGACAGGTTTGCAGACAATTCTTTACCACTGGTGATGCTAGGGGGAGTTGATGAACATTTTAGAGCAAAAACTCAGGGGGACTAAACCAGGAGCCTGAGGCATGCAAAGTCTGTGTTCTTCCAGTGCCACTGAGCACACCCCCGAAGCACAGGCCTTGGCTCCATGACTCTTCCCTAAAATAGAGATTTAAGGTTGCATTTAGGAAGATTTCAAGTCCACAAGTGCAAACCCAACAGAGAGGCCTCATCCATGGAGCCACATTTTTCTGGGGCATGTTGGTATCAGCCATAAGGTATCCAGTTTCTAACAGCAGCCACTGCAATGCTATGGCATAGTTTATGTACAGAAGGCATGCTACAGGGCTTTCTTTGGCAATCCTGATCACTTTTCAGGAGTCCTTTGGGACCAAAGTCATAGTGAAGCATTCTGCTATCAAAAGGATCTTGTATGGGGTTGAAAATCATGGTTCACAGTGAGCATATGAAGTGAAGGATGTGTTAACAGTCCTTTTTTTAAAAGGCCTTCTCATCTGAGTTGACCTTTCAAACGAATGTGGTTGTGCATTCAGAACTTAACACAGGAACAAAGATGCCATCATACCTTGTTAGAGAGAGCCTGTTCTACCCAAAGAGTGTTTTGGTGGAGTAACCTTCCTCAGCCCATGATCTGACACATGCTTTCGAAGTATGACTTCCATCATTTCCAACTCTGAGTGCTGTCAGGGGCTGGTGAGAGTTGTAGCTCAAAATACCTGGAAGGGACAGCTAGGGGAAGGATAATCTGATTGGTTCCTGGTTCCAGAAGTGGCTAAAATCCCAAGGTGGTTGGACTGGAACCCATTGCTTCCCTGAATTAAAAACAACGGAAGAAGAAACAATCCTCCTTTCATTGTCCAATGGCTTCATCCTAATGGTTTCTGCAGCTCTAATATCTTATAGGCAAAAAACGTAGGCCAGGTGAAGAAATTCCAAGCAGGTTAAGAAGAGATAAAACAAGTCCTCTTGTTCTGATTGTCTCAAGAAACATCCAAAGCCACAGGGCAAACTTTAGGCATCAGTGGAGCAGCTGTGGTAAATGGTGCAGGGGCTAGAGGTAGTCTTCCCATGTAGTAAGATATGGCAGCAGATTTGGGGCAACCTTCCAAGTGGAAGAGTGGGGAAGGCAACCAGTCTGAATTATGAGGTAACATCTACTGGAATATTACAGTACAAGACTCAGTGAAATTTAAAGGACTTCATTCCATTCATTTCAAACAAGGCATGCACTGGAGAACTGCTGCCCAGTGGTTTTTAGCTAGTGGTAAAAAAATGCCATTTTGTTACTCCACTTGTCCTGTATCCATCTTCTCTGTAGGCAACGAATGAACTCAACATATCTCAGGTTGTACAAAAATCTCACTTGCTGTTTTTAATTGGTGACTTGCTTTGGAGCATCCAGGTTCATGAGGAGAACTGTTAGTCTACAATTTAAATTTTCCAACCCAGGTAGCAAAACGTCTTCAGCACTGAAATAATCCTCCCTACGGACGGCATTCACACGATTTAACCATTGGTGCTTTTTTCACAGGGTGGAGGTAGTTGAGGGCTTCAGTGAGACATTTGGCAGCTGTCCTAGATTTGGCCTGGAGAATTTGCAGCATTGGTCATCCAGCAATTGAGAAGAGAGCTGTATATACAATACCATACATGAATTGGAAGCAAAATTTGGTCCTTTGGAAAATAATAATAGTAATTTGTATGTGCGTGTGTGTGTCTTGGACAACGTGAGATGTAACATGCCCAGGATCTCTGTAACATTTGTATAAGGTTGGCTCCCCACAGTCATTCTCCTGCTGTTGCCAACACCACAGTTATATTGTGCAGTTGAGATATTAGAATTTTGGTCTGAAAGCTTTTTGTTTGTTTGTTTTGAAGAAGGGTTCCAGTGGTTTTTTAAAGCTTCACTTGTAAACTCTTCAAGGTTGACCTGCTCTGAGAAGACCACAGTATTGCTGAAGATGGCTCCTGAAAAACAGCAGTTGGTCCACAAGACTAGCACCCAACCCCAATGTCTGCTGCTACTGAAACAGTTCATCATTGTCTCCATCCACTTAAAGACATGTTATGGAAAAGGTCAAAGTGCAATTCTGGTCCGGCAACACAAAGGACTGACACTCACAGAAGGGAGGCATCAGCTTCCTGCTGGCCAAAGGCACTTCCAAAAAGCCAAAGGACAGACTTGTCTTTCAGAGCTGACTTAGCAAGGAATAGCAGGAGCAAGGATTGAATGGTCATGTATGTACAGATTAAAAAATACATCTTAAATAACAAGAGAATAAAAATAATACTGTCGCAGTAAGGCACTTCCTAATTGTCCCTTTGGTTCTTCCATTTGGAAAAAATAAAATCTTGGAAAGGATGGCTGTTGTTTCTTTGGCAAAAGAGAACAAGGCTTGGGCCTTTGGGATGCAGCATTAGCCAGTTGGAAAGGCAGGGCATGCAGGACTCTGTGGGAGAAAGAAACATCAGTTAGAACAAGAACAGAGAATCACCAGAGAATAAAAGGCAGAAGCAGTGGCTACAGATGGCAGTGGAAATGCTGCAAGGTGGTTCATTCAAGGGCCGTTTGGAAGAAGAGGGAGGTGGATGGCACAGAAACCATGCGTCCTACCCCAAGGAAGCATTTAACGGTGCACCCAGGCTGCCTCTTCTCTCTGAGCCCCTTTTTCAAATCAATCCTATGTCTGCTTTATGAAACAAACACATGAGCCACCTCTTTTGCCTCATCTAACTATATTTAGCTTGGCTGACTAGGAACAAGGGCTACCATCTTTCTCCAGCTGGGAGAACCAGTAAGCAATCAGCCAGCAGAGGGTGTGTGTGTGTGTGTGTGTGTGTGTGTGTGTGTGTGCTCACACGCTTGTGGTTGTTGTGTGCCTTCAAGTTGTTTCCAACTTATCCCTATCACATTTTATTTTGTTTTTTTGTGCCAAGATTTGTTCAAAGGGGGCTTGCCTTTCTCTGTGGCTGACAGAAGATGACTTGCCTAAGGTCACCCAGTGGGTTTCCATGGCTGAGCAGGGATTCAAACCCAGGGTCTCCAGAGTCATAGTCCAATGCTCAAACTATGTAACTTCAAGTTACCTGTCGATTTATGGCAATCGTATGAATTTCATACAGTTTTCTTAAGCAGGAACACTCAAGAGGTGGCTTTGCCAGTTAGGGATGGGCAATATGCCCAAACTACAAACTTTGGGTCAGTATCTCCCACTTACGCATAAGCAGCAAAGCAGAGATTAAATTTTCCAGGGCTTCAGAGAGTGGTTTCTTACCCTCTGCTGCGGATGAATTGAGAGGGAACTAGAGGCAGATCGTTCTTGCTGCTACAGAAGGGATAAAAACAAACATTAGGCCAAATCAAATTGGTTTGGTTTTTGTTTTATTTTTTGGAGGAGAAGCTTTTATCCCTGTCAGACTGGAGACCTTGGGAAAATGTCATCAGGCTAGCTTACCCAGTTACCATAGGCAGCAGTAAGCTTTGGGGAATAGGGTGGCCACATTGCACTCTTTCCACAAAATCCCCAATGCTCTGCCTCTGTAAAATAGGTTCATTTTTTCCTACTATTAATGATGCTGATCAGAAGCACTGGAAAATGTCCAGGATTGGGACTACTGACTATGCTGTCCTCACAGGCGAGTTCTTACTTTTTTCACTGGAATGGCTCCAAGGAAAAAGTAGGCTATGGCACTGCACCAAGCAGTGATGGACTACTTTGAACATTTTGTGCTTCGCTGGAGTGAAGCACACAAGGAGCAATGCAGAAAGAGTTAAGGCATGCCAAAACAATAACATGTGTCAAGTGTGTTTTTAGGTACCATCCAAATGCAAAATTATATGTAAGTGAATCAAGTGGGTTTTCATTTAAACTCCATGCTGGACCTTATCTCAGCCATCCTTACAATAACCCTGGAATATACCTATGCCCAGATTGCAGACTGGCCAATGTTGAGAGGCAGTTGCTTGCCTTAACACCACCCAATGAGAGCCAAGATTATCAGAAGCGGCATGTTAGGGTCAGACTAAAAGTCTGTCTAAGTCCCCAGAATATCATTCGCCTCAGTGACCAACCACAACCCCCATGGGAAGCCCCCCAACAGAACACAGGGGCAACAGGACCTTTTCTCTCATTTTGGGAAATTCTAGTACTTTTGCAATTTCTGCACTTGTGCTGTAATTCTTCACACTTTTCTGGGAATATTTCTCACTGAACCCAAGGAGACTCCCTTCAGCACAGACATGTACAGGACTGCGTTATAAATCCCATCAAGTCAGAGCTCTTTTCTAAGCTATTAAGCCAGGGTTGTAAATACAGCTGCTGGGAAGTGATGTAGAGGAAAAAGAAATTTACACCCCTCCTTTGAGAGCTTGCCCATGGCTACTGAGTAAACACTTAAAATGAACTATGGCTATTAAGTGAACACTTAAACACATGGCTTCACCAAGCAAACAGTCTTTGATTTGCACCTGATTTGTGTCAGTAGCATCCAGGATTTGACTGAGAGCTAGTTAACAAATCCAGCAGAACCCCAGCAGTCCACCTTATAGTGGTTCTCAAACAGGAAGGATGCAGATGTCATTGGCATCAGCTCCCAGAAGCACCAAACAGGATGACCAATGGCATGGGATTCTGGGACATGAAGTCACACAACACCTGAAGCCTCCCTAGTTCAGATCCAGACAGTACCACTTTGGCTATAAGTGGGGGTGGGAGAAGATGGTGTTCATATTAAAATGCAACCTTAACAATTCCCCCCATCCTCTAAAAAAAACCAAATCTGCCTGGAGAAAGCTACCATATGAAAGCAAAGTGTTCTGGCTAGTTTCCAGTGTCATTCTGTTTTTCTGTTATTTTGTCATTTGTAAATGTTTAAGATTATGTTGTCATCCTTAGGTATTAAGCATGCAGTTCCTCCAGCTGTCCATTGAAGTGGCAGAGCCTAAGGGAAGCTTGACTATAAGTCTCCCATTTGTACAGGGTTGTAAAGTGGACTGTGGTATCTTGAGCAAAGAAACAAAACGGGTGTCTTTATCACACAGTCAGGGGTTTTTGTTTGCCCACACCAACTGAATTTCCAAGCAAACTACTCCACACTTCTACTCACCCACCACCACCACCACCGCCAGCACCCTTAAATTGAGAGATGATTTAGTAGGCTACTCTATGGCATTAGTGTGACAAAGTAACCCCATAAATGGACTGCAGAACGGTGCATGCAAATCAAAACAGGATGTCCAAGGTAGTTTCATTGTTACCAACCATGCAAAGAGTAAGGGATGCAGGGTGGTTCCTCTGGGTCCATGCAGGGATTCTCAACAGTTAAGAGGAAGGGGCTATGAACAGGATATAGGGGGGCACAATGGCTCCCCCTTTTTCTTTTTTCAGTATTGAACTGACTGCTTTTCTTTAAAACTGAAATGTTTCTAGTTCTCATGTTAGCAGAGAAATGTACACTGATTAAATGAAGTATGCTGGGCTGACCAGACAGTAAGGGAGAGTCCGAGACTCTTTTGTGAATGCTGTAAAAAGGGGGAATTCTGGCAGGTGCAGCTTCTCACAGAGGAATGCGGAAAAACCATTCCTGCTGAAACCCACTCCTCTCTTATCCAGTGTCAAGTCACACAAATAAGTTGAAGGCAACCAGTCTGATAAGAGCACCTTACAAGAGGCATGCAGCTGTCACAGCTCTGGAGGAACCAGACACAGGCACTTGTCCTGATGGCAATTCTCTGGCTGTTGGAGGAGGAGTTCTCAGAGAAGAGGTTGAGAAGCCCTGAATTAATGGGGGATGATAGCAAGGCATGCAGGAGGGGAAGGCTGGGGCTGGAGCTGCATGCAGACAAGGAAGAGGCATTCCACAATACCTTTGATGGGGAGGGAGAGCCAGGCTAACAATTAGGCTCGTCATGGTGGGACGGCTCACAGAAAAAGCGAGAGCCCCGCTTCGCTGTGCGGGCAGTGAAGGGGACGCTCTTCAACACTGGGAGTGCGGAGGGACAAAGACACAGAGACAGGTCAGATCATTTGATCATCACGGTGGACAGCTTCTTAAGAAAGCATAAAGGCACAGACCATACTTCCTCAGCCTAGAGCCTTTAAAGTGCAGACTGAGGTTTCCCTGGCCCCTCTTGGCTACCACAGCCAACAGCCATGCCCTTCAACAGGGATCGTACGGGTTATAATGCAACACATCTGGAAGGTATCATGGAATGTAGGACAAGTGTATCAATAAATGGACTCAATATTTGATGAAAAGCAGGATTCCCATCGCTACTGGATAAGCAGCCAAAGGCCAACTTCCATCCTGTAACAGTTGGCTTGAGAGAAAGAACTACAGCTGGGAGAAATGCTGGGCTCTAACCTTTACTTCTGCCCCACATGCGGACAAGAGGGAAGTAGTTCCTTCTCTCTGCTTCTGGCCTCTTCTCTGCCCCAATAGTAGCGGTCACCTGAGATTCTTAGACTAGGGTTATTGTATTGGAAATCACAGCTCTAATCAGCATAACCACGGGTGAGAAATGGAGTGGGCAGTCCAACAATATTGGGCCACACAATTCCTTCCCCTGCCCTATTGCCTTGACCATTTTATTTCTTCTTTTTTTACAGGACAGATACTATTATTACTAATTCAAAGACACAGCAGTATTAGGCTAGAAAATCAGTATACAAAAGGATCTTGCAGCACTTTTGAGCCTAACTGAAAAAGAGAAATGGTAGTATGAGCTTTCATAAACTTGAGCCTACTTCCTCATGCATGCATCTGAGGAAGTAGGCTCAAGTCTATGAAACCTCATGCTACCAACTTCTATCTTTCAGTTAGTCACAAAGGTACTGCGAGATTCTTTTGTACACTGATCTTCCAGCACTAATACTGCTATGTCTTTGAATTAGTAATAATAGTATCTGTCCTGTAAAAGAAGAAGAAAAAATGAGTTATTACTAATGTTATTATTAATGCTTTTTGGGAGGCAGGTAGATGAAGGACAGCCTATGGGCAATCTAGCCTGTGAAATAATAACAGAACCAAAGCTTGGGGCTCAGAGCATGGCCAGTGATTATGCTGATGTGGGGAGTCTAGGTGTTGTCGCCCCCCAAAATAATTTTGGCACTCTCTGGATCTGCTAAACATGTGGACCTTTCACACTACGCAGTTACTGTCAGACCTTTGTATCCATGGCGGATCCATTCCAGAACCCACCCACCACCACAGATGCGAAAAAACATGGGCCTGCAAGTCCTGTTGTCCCTTATGGTGGTGCGACATATGTGCACCCATTAGTGCTGCCATGTGCATGCATTGCCATTGGAGACAAAGGGGCTTACCATCTGCAGATGCCCAAATCCGCTCCGATTGGATACAGAGGAGCGGGCTATAAATAAAACATCACTATTATTATTATTATTATTATTATTATTATTATTATTATTATTATTAGGCTCCACTGAATATCACTGTTTTTCCACTTTAGGAAACATGTCTGCATCTGGCTGATACGCCAACTGCACCCCTACCTGGGCAGAGAGGACCTTGAAACATTGATACAAGCACTGATAACCTCTCGTTTAGACTTCTGTAACGTGCTCTACATGGGGCTACCTTTGTACCAAGTCCAGAAGCTTCAGCTGATTCAAAATGCGGCAGCTAGATTGCTTACAGGGGCTTCTAGAACTGATCACATCACCCCTGTTCTAAAATTTTTACACTGGCTGCCAATTAGCTTCCGGGCGCAATACAAAGTGTTGGTTGTTACCTTTAAAGCCCTATATGGCCCGGGCCCGAGTTACTTGAAGGAACGCCTCTCCCTACATAATCCGCCCCGCACCCTCAGAACATCAGGGAAAAATTTATTAGAAGCTCCTAAGACTAGACTGATGTTAACATCTAAGAGAGCATTTTCTACTGTGGCTCCGAAACTTTGGAATAACTTGCCGGAAGAGAGATTTCTAGTTTGAAAGACTGAACAATTTAGGGTGCATCTACACTGTAGAAATAATGCAGGTGGACACCACTTTAAGTATTGTAGTTCCATCTAAGGGAGTGATGGGATTTATAGTTTTACAAGGTCTTTAGCCTTCTCTGTCAAAGAGTGCTGGTGCCTCACAAAACTACAAATACCAGTATTCTGTAGGATGGAGGCCTGGCAGTTAAAGTGGTGTCAAAATGCATTACAGTCAGCTGTCCTTATCAATGGATTTTTTATATACGGATTCAAGCATATACGGCTTGACAATATTCAGAAAAAGCATAAATTCCAAATAGCAAACCTTGATTTTCCATTTTATATAAGATACACCATTTTAATATACCATTGGATTGAATGGGACTTGAGCATCCATGGATTTTGTTATAAATGGCGGGTCCTGGAAACAAACCCCAGCAAATAACAAGGCCCACTCTATTTCTACAGTGTTGGTACATCCTCAATCAGTTGCGATTTATAGGGAGTGTTTTAAAGTGGTGGGAGAGGATCACTGAAACAACAAAACACTCCTCCTCATGTTATCTTACATAAAGAAAACTTTCCAAAACTAGTATCTGATTTAGAAAAGAGGATGTTTTCTTATGGACTTGGAACCAGGAATTAGCCCCAGTAATTCCACAAATCTGTCAAAGAAGCACAGAATGTGGCCCATAACACAGAACCATATTCCTGAGAATCTCATCTTTTGGTTTTAAATGTGCATGTTCTGGGGAGATCTAGTCCCTCCTCCATGCAAGATCTAGTCCCTCCTCCACTGCAATAAGAAAATGAAGCTTTGTAAAGGTGCCCTCAGAGTGCTTAGGGCAGAATGAGAACCCAATATAAATAATCTGCTTCCCCACTTTCCCACTGTTGTTTTTTTTTAATGGCAGAAGTAGTGGAAAGGTCAAGGGACAACTATGAGTCATAATCAGATACTGCTCAAGCTGGGGAAAAGGCTGGGTCCCTTGAATATGGTGCAGAATAGAGCAGTTGCCAGCATCCCCTCTCTCTGTTTCTCCTGCAACGGTGGCCTCTCGTGAAAACGCTGGGCATAGTAATTGGAGTGATAGGGGCTGGGGAAGGTTTACCTGTGATAATATCCTCAATGGTTCCATCTTTGCCTTCATAAACAGGACGGTGGTCCTTGGCCTGGCGCCTCCTCAGTTCAGCAATCAACTCTTGCTGCTGCCACTTGTTGCGCTGCAAAGGTAACTGGGGGTCGGTCAGGAATTAGAAGGAAAAACAAATGCGCCAAGCCCAGCCGCACTGCAACCTCTGGGTAAATATGTTGTGCCTCCCTCCCCAAAGGAGACCTCCAGTGTAGAGGCCCCTCTAGCCCTGACATATCACACATGTTCTCTCTCACACTTTATATCGTTCTAGGAAACAAAAGGAGTTGCTGAGCCAGGCTAGTTGATCAACTAGACCAGTGCTTTCTAATCCGGTGGCCCATATGCAACAATGTTAGCCCAGGAACATAGGAAGGAGATTATCAGACTGGAACAAAGCCTGTCCTTATTCTGTCCGTGACAGTGATCATGCGAAAGACATTCACACATTCACACTAATCCTATCATTAAACTGTCAGTGAAGTGGACCTGCATTAACCCATTCTTCCGTTAATACAAAATGAAGAGCAAGGACGAAACAATTCCACTTCAATGACGAGACAATGACAGGATAAGTGCGATGTTATATGAAAGTCTTTTGTGCAATCACAGTCAATCGCAGTATAATGACGGGACACTGACAGGGTAAGTGTGACATCATCTGAAAATCTTTTCATGATTGAACTACAAGGATGGGAAAAGGATGGGACAAGGTCAGCCAGTCCCCTGTTTGATAATCTCCACAGAAGGGTTTGCAAGAGCTCTCTCTCACAAGATGGGACATCTATCCCTGGAGGTAGCAAGACGGGCTACTTTCCTGTGAGACCTTCGTATACAAGAGAGAAGACAAACCTTAAACAAAAAGAACACATTCCTTGTGATTTCTTTCCCAATATCAGGAGGAACATGGGAAAAGGAGTAACTTTTAAGTCACTAAATAGCCCAGGAGGAGAATTCCTAATCAGAAACACTACACTATCGGGAGGTGCAGATGGCTTAGACTGTTTGCTATTCTTGCCATTTTGTTTATTTATGAAGCACCTACTATTGTTCTAGGCACTGCTTTCATTATCTAAAAGGACACAGCCAAGGGGGAGCTGAAGAGGTGCCCTTACAGAAGTAGTTGCACCGTGCCTCCTACAAATCATTGTGGTGCCAATCATCATAACTGTGATCTACTTTGGCTTCCTCAATGTGGCACCTTCCAGATGTTGTGTTCTATGATCATCATGCCCCAACTAGTGTGGCCATGGAATCTGTAGTCTGCCTCATAAGGAGGGCACCAGGTTTGTTAAGGCTGCCTTATATTAATCTGATGCCCTGACCCATCCCCTACCTTCTCCAGCCTCTTGGCTTCTTGGGCCAGTGCCTGCTCCCTCTGGGCTTGTTCCTGTTTCTTGCGCAGCTCATTCTCCTGCTCAGCATCCTGGAAGAGAAGACAGAGTGTGGTGGTGGTACAGCCCAGTAAGAAGTCAGGCGTGTAGAGTAGCACCTAAAGCAGTCTCATACCAAGTCATATAACTGCTGGATCTTGTCAGATATTGTCTTTCCCAGCCCTGCACTCTTTTATTATTTGAAAAGGAGATGGGAGGGAATGAACCTGAGGACTCTGTAATAGCAAGACAAAGACTCAGCTACTAGGTTGCAGGCCTTCTCCACCCATTTACTAACACCTCCAGCTACAAGCAGGGGCAGTAGTCAAGATCACTGGATCAGAAAATAAAGGTACAGCTAAAAAGTTCAACTTGTGGGTTGCCTTGGCTCAGAATCACAGAGTTTCAAAGCAACTCAGCAGCTCAGCCTGTCCTGCCTCATCCCCTGAGACGTATGATTCTTTATCTAAAAAACTCACAATCTGACATCCTCCTGGTGCGTTGGACTATAGCTCCCACCACCCCAAACAGCATGGCCATCATTGGGAATGATGTGAGTTGTAGCCCAGTACATCTAGAGGACATAAGATTGGGAAAGCCTAATCCAAAGAAATCCCAATTAAAAACAATAACAACTTTTATGACTAGAGAGCCCACATGGCCATTAACAAACTGTTCCTAGAAATCAAATGCTTTGCTTTACTCTACTCCCCTGTAATCTATAACTCTTTTTGTCCCTTTTCTTAGATTACACATCAATCCCCCTTTGAACCAGTCTAGTTCTGGTCCAACTGGGTACCACATGGGCGGAGGCAGGAAAAGTAACTTTTTTTTTTACGATGACTCCCCAAATACCTTAGCCAGCATGGCTAGCATTCATGTTGACCAGAAGATTTGGGGAGTTACAGACCAAAAAAGCTACTTTTCAAAGCTCAGGCTACTTTTTCTTATTCAGCCTTGTCTCACCAAGTGGTTATGAGTCATTGAGATAAGGCAGGAAAAAGATCTAAACGTATAAATGGGTGCACATTTTGAGAGACGATAATGTACATAAACATGTGACTCCGGCACCCGAGTCTTTCTTTCATTTCTTATTTCCAGCACCACTAGGATCATTGAGCAGGAAGAGCAATTCAAGATGTAATCTGTCATGGACCACAAACTTCATGATCTTATGACCACATAATTGTGGTCCCAAAGAGCCAATCTGGTACCACTGCCCAGGATAAAGATTCTATAGCACTGCCTCAGTCTGTCAGTGAAGGAAGCCTGGACACTAATGCCGGGATGCTTCCGTCAGTCACCCCCTCCCGCACTGAGGGATCAATCTGTCCTTTGACGAAGGGAACTAAGTTTAGAAGGAAGGAATGGCTAATGAAACTGTTCAGGGAGCTGGTTTGTTTCTGCTAGGGGTGATGTGTCCAAGATAAATCAGGTTTCACCCAAGAACAGCCCAATGATGGACTATACAGAGATTGCCATTGGTTAAGGAGAGACTAGATGGATCATGCAGAGAGGAAATGCTAATTCTGTCACTCTCTGGCCACACCTAGCCACAGGCATAGCTACTTCCTGTTGGGAACAATGGCAGGAAATGCTCAACAGTGGGATGCTTCCAACCAAGTTCTGAGGTTCACACAGGGTAAGACTTGCACTTTTTTAGTTCTAAGGCCAGGCATCTCCAGACCCCACACTCACCTTGTAGGATTTGATGAACCGTGCAAATACTGGGAAGAAAACTGATGGAGGTGTTGTCTTGGGGCTCTCACCAAAGTAACGTACAACTGTATTGTAGGCCTCCTGCCAAAAGGAAAGCAGTGTGAAGAGGGTCTGATACCAGCCGCCATCTTAAAATCAGGTTTACTGAGAAATGAGGATACTGCCAGAGCCAGCTGTTAGGTTCAGTTCAGAGTGAAAATGGTAAACTTTGTATAAAGTGGACTTCAACTAATAAAATATCTCCTCTGAAGGAGAGAACAGGCAGGCACAACTCCACCATGCCTAGCCCAGAGACAGATGAAGGGCCCTCCCTCCATTCCATCTGCCATCATCCTGGCCTTGGAAGAGAAGATCTGGCAGTATCTGCTGGACTCGATTCCCTTCCCCACAGCCATTTCCTTCTCCTTTTGTGTCATGTCTTTTTAGATGGTAAGCCTGAGGACAGGGAACTGTCTAAATAACAATTTGTAAGCTTCTCTGACAGAAGGGCAGGTACAAATACTTTGAATGAATGAATGAGATGAAACCCAAATCTAAACATGTAATTCATTTATATTTCATATACACATTCTTATAAACATAGTCTGAAAGTAATCTTATATGCAATATATATAATAATTTTGTGCATGAAACAGAGTTTGAAATAATTTTGTGCATGAAACAGAAAGCAAAGGTGTCACTATCTCAGCCACCCACATAGACAGCTTTAGAGTATTTCAGATTTTGGAGTTCTGGATAAGGCACATTCTATCTATACTCTGGAGTGCAACTTCGGTTGCAAACTCTTCAGGAGGTTTTCTCTGAAGAGTCTGAAAATAGCCCAAAACGACAGCAGAAAGGAATGTGATGTCACTTCTGGCATGCTGAAATGTGATGATACCGGGGAGGATGAAAAATGACTTCCCCTCTGCCCACCTCTGCAGTCTTGGCGTCCTTCTGCAGTCGGTCCAGCTTCCCCTCATTGGCACTCAGGAAACTGCGCAGGATGCTGTGTTCGTGCAAGCTGCACTCCCGCCGGATCAGTTCCATTCCTCGTCCCAGTTCTTTGACATCCAGCAGCACGTTCTCCAAGGATACTGTGGTAAAATGGAAGCCACTGGATTGATTTGGAAATACACTGTTTTGGGGAAGGGGGTTGTGTGCAAAACATGTTTCAAGACTTTTAAAAAAGCTGGTAAACACTGCAGGTGTGCTCTCAGTCCAGAGCAGCAGAAGGTAGAACCGGATTTGCCAATAGAACACAATAAAATAAGTAATCTCAGTGGAATGGTAAAGGTTTCTGATCCCCAGTTGTTTAGTAACATCAATAGGAAAATGACTCCCCCCTCAATCAAAACTGCAATTTGAAATGAAGAACACTTGGGGTGAAAGGACTGTTCAGTTCTGGTGCTGACAGCAACTACTTAAGTCCAGCCTGTGTTCAGAGATGTCTATTCTTCCTTAATATTAAGTGCATGACTTTTGCATCAGCCTCCAGTTCATAGATCTTGGGGTTCTATTAAAAGTAGATCAAACAAACCTGAGGTTTCCCTACCCCTGTTCCAAGCTCTAAGCACTCAAACCTGCCTTGTTACACCCAGCTGCAGAAGCTGCCCATCATGCATACCAGTGGGCACTAGGATGTCTATTTGCAGGCTTGCTATCCATCACATGGAGCACACCACAATGCAGACAATATGCACTACTGTTATACACAAACTCATGTGTGTGCATGCCTTCACACATCCACTGAATAGATCAAAACATAAAAAAAATTCCGCTTCATTCTCAAGCACCCTCTCCCTTTCCTTTCTCCATTTAGCCATTGCTTTGATTACTTCCTTAATGTAACTCTCTAACTGAACTAAAACCAAGGTATGTTTAACTTTTTTTGGCCTCACTTTGTCTGAAGAAGCCAGGGGTCAGCATATGGTTCTGGAAGGAGGTGGAAGTAAGCTTGTGTAACTCCTGGGGAGCAGCAGTCCAAAAAGATAAGGTTTCAAAATTCTATTCCTCTCACAGGTAGGGGGCACTTTGAAAAAAATATTTTTAAAAAATATTGTGCATATGCTGAAAGAAGCGGTCCAAGGTCTCTGTGACATACTCCAGAGATTCCGGAGTTCCACACAAGGGAACCAAAACACCTTTCCTTCTGCGCCTTCATAGCAGATTTCCAGGAGAGGGCACTGCCAGCTTGCTATATTCACCACACTCAGCACAACCAATACAGATGGTAGGAATGAGATTTTTAGCAGAAGCAGCAGCAGCGGTGGCAGCAAACTGATTCAGCTAATTGGAAAAGCAATTTCGGGCTACGTCTTCCTGAATTCTCATGCTAGTATGGGATCCAGGAATGATGGCTGGAGAAGGCTGGAAGCTATCATCCTCCAAAATTAACTTTTCCATGCTCTGTTTCTTCCTGCATCTTTTGGGCACAAGCTGTGTTTCTAGGCCATAGCCCTGTCATGCAAACATCATTCTCTAATCAAACACTGCAAGGTACATAACTACCAAAAAGGTGCTTTACACCAAGTCAAAACACTGGCCCATTTCCCTGGGGAGTCACTCTGGCTAGCACAGGTTCCCTACGGTCTCAGGCACAGGCCTTTCCCATCGTCTCATATTTGATTCCTCCAGCTGAAGATGACAAGGAACGAATCCAAAATTTTCTGCATGTGACGCCAGTGGAAAAATTAACTTTATTCAAATTCAGCTATATTAAAAAACACACAACATTTAAATATTACCCTCACAATATCTGATAAATAGGGATGGAAGACAATGTAAGAGATGGCTTCTGCAGTGAGACAGGAAAATACAAAGGAGAATCTGTACTAGGGATCAAGAATGTGAAACCCTCCAGGTGTTATTGGAACACAATTCCCAAGGATGTTAGGTGCTGCATCGAGAGGGCCATATGCTCCTCATCCCTGATCCATGTGATATCTAGGCCTGGGTTGCACACCCGAAATTGGCCAGTGCTGGAGGAAGACTTACCTGCAGCTGCTTTCTCCACAAAATGAAGTTCCTGCCAGAAAGTACTCAGCTCTGGGTATTTCTCCTTCGCCATCATAGCAATGAAATGCAGGAGTGTCAGTTTTCGATCCGTCGACTTAGTGTCCAACAGCTTCCAGGGTAGAGCAGGGAGAGAACAGAATATTAAGGCACTAGTACACTGGTCTGCACAAGTGTGGTGAAAAGTAGGGAGCACAGACATACACACAAAAGTAGGTTGCCCTGTACAGAGAAGTGCAAGTGTGTGTAAATGGCTGCGGTTGTCCATGTGTGTGGATGTGTGCAATCAAGTAAGAAGTCAGGACCTATGCAAAGTGGCAGTGCCAGTAATTCATTTGCATTGGTTGATATCTGTGACCAAGAACATATAGCAAAAGGTGACCATACAAAGGGTGACAAATGGGTCGGAGGGGTAAGGTAGGATTTTTTAAAAGTATATAAATTAAACCTGGGTATTTAGCAAGATGACACACATAAATTGTTAGGACAGCAATCACCTGAATGCAAACGAGTGAACATACAGAAGAAGATGGGAATCTCTGGCCTGCAAGGTATAATCCATACCACAAAGAATATGGATCCAGTTTGCTGATGTTCTGTGTCAGGTCTGCCAATCCTCCCCTCAACTGAGAAGGCAAATGGCATGTATGGGAATCCCACTGTTATCTCTGATTACTGAATATAATGATCTCCTTCAAGATGCATATCTGAGCACAAAGGTATGGAGAAATACCTTCTCACAATCATATGAAAACACATGAAATACACAATCACATGAAATACACAGATGGGTTTATAGGCACCTTATGCTAACCTTTTTAATGGTTCCTCCTTACCAGATCAAGGCTCTGCAGTTTGAAACCATATACTGAGCCACGTTTACTGCTGTTCATGTAGTTGCCAAGGGCCAGGATAATCTGGAGGAGAAGAATACATGTCACAGAGAAGATGGTCAACACATCTGATGTTTGCATAGTAATAGTAGGGATCCCCAGCCAATAATTACTGGAGCCCAGCCTGCATGTTAACTTCACAAATTCCATGGATACCATGTCCTTTGACCTGAGAGTCCTCAGTGTCTTGGTGGTGAAGGAAAGGGACTCTTATTTTATTTTATGAAATGGACTAAACGAGACTGTACCAAAACAAGCCTCCTCACCCCGCAGCCCACAGACATTTCACCTGTAAGTACCTCCATACCAGCAGAGTGACCTACCTCCAGCATACGCTTGAGCTTATGTGAAGATTTGACAGATGCTGAAGCGGCGATGATGGCACTGAGTTGCTACAGGAAGCAAAACCCAAAAGATTACAAGTATTATCACTGATCAAGCACAAAAACATATCCTAGAAGGAGGAAGCTGTTCTTTTGTTGAAAACCACAATCCCTTAGGGGTAAGCTCTTGTGGGCAGGACCAAAACTAGCAACATGTAGGCCCAGTGAAAAAAATGGGGGAAGGACTGCCTCACCCCATTTGTTTGCAGGGAGAATCTGAAATTAAGTTCAAACTTACTTAAAATTAAGCCAGAGGACCCCTGCCACCCTAGGGCTACAAGTTGCCCAACCTTGCTGTAAAATCACTAGAAACTCTTGTCACATGCAGGTCTATGAGCTGGTAAAAAGAACACAGGGAGCAGGACTGTACTACTGTTCACAACTGTTTAGTTACCAGTTTTATCCATCTTATAAAAGCACAGGAACAACAAGCACAAGGAAGTCAAGGGCAAGGGACAGCAGAGTGTTCCTGCTCCTTTCTTGCCAGGCTACATTCAAGTGCATGACGTTCCAGACTGTACAAAAAGGGCTAAAGAACAAAAGCAAGCCAAAAATTAGATTAATTAACAGTCAAAAGGAAGCAATGAAGGAAAGAAGGGGAAGGAAGAAACAGAACGAGAGCGAGTAATACAGTAGTCGTTAGATGTATTTTATTATTTAAATTGTATTTTATTGTTGTTAGCTGTTTTGGGCACTTTAAGAATGACACATTATAAATGGCAGGTTATAATTCCAAACAGTAATAATAGGAAGTAAGGAAGATAGTAAATTCAAAAATGGTATTCAAAAAGAAAACTGTTTTGATCTGTTTTTGCATAAAAAGACAGAAATGAATCCAGGAGCACCTTTGACACTAGGTGGGAAGAAGACATTTCTAGTATAAGCTTTACAGTCCACTTTATCAGATGCAAAATAATACTAATAATAAAGGAGAGAGAGAAAGAAATAAAAAGAAAAAGAAATAAAAATGTATTCATAATCTGCAGCTGTGCCAGAATGGGATTGCTCCCAAGCCTTAGCAAAACAAATAGTGAAAGTTACACAGGACCCTATGCAAGCAAAAGACTACTTCTGAGGACAAATCCCAAATCCCTCAGCTTGCATGATCAGTGGCTGAGTGTAGTTCTCAAAAGCAATGTTTTCAAGCTTGGGAAAAGAATGATCTACTGACCCCTCCCTTGAAGCTTTTGGGCAGCACTGACCCAAAGGGCACTGTCCTACTTGTCCATCATCAGCTGATACAGTGGCACAGCAGGGTGCTAAGAACTCAAAATATGTCAATTACCCTCAAATCAGATTGCTAGGTAATTGGAAGGTTATGCAATTATGTAATTATGTTTGCACTTATAAGAAAAATATTCATGACATTGTTCCAAAGAATGCATCCAATCACATTTTTAAACAGACACCAGGAATACTGTGCAAATAAAACAGGGATGGGCAATTTGAGGCCCTCAATATATTGTTGTATTGCAAACAAGATCACCTTTATTTAATATAGCAAGTGGTAAAGGATAATGGGTGTTGCAGTCCAAGACCAGTTGGAGGGCCACAGTTTCCATAACCCTATTGTGACACCTATATCAAAAAACATATGAAATTGTCATTTGACACAGGACTAGCCTCTTGAATATAAATCCAGAAAAGTAAATATTAGACATGTGTGTTTAGCCAGAACCAGGACAAAAAAAAAAATACTAACAAATGTTTGGGTCCCCAGTGAGAGACTCCACTGAGAAAATTGACAATTGCAATTATATTGCATTCTATGTATTTTATCCAAAATGTATTTTATGCAAAATATTCATTTTTGTATGAAGAACAAATGTTTTGCACACTTTTTTCACAAAAAAGTCCTGAAATATGGGGGAAAAAAGAATCTCAGCCAGTGATAATTTTTTTGGAAATTATTTAGTCTTGCATGCAAGAACAAAATAAGTAATGATTTACAGTCCTAGCAAGCAAGTCCCATCAAACACAAGGGGCCTTACACCAGCGGCATAGAAAGCTGGTGTTCTCATTCTGTCTTCTCTCGCTCCATCCCTGTCTCTGTCTCTCTGTCTCTCTGTGTGTCTGTCTGCCTGTCTCCCTCTCTTCTCTCTCACACACATACACAAGTACACAAAATAAAGGGAGAAGTGGATGGAAAGAGAGAAACATGAAAAAGACAAGGAAGGACGGAAGGCCACCATGAGGGTCAGCTATAGGGAACTCCATGATTTCCTGCTTCCTCTCAAATATAATAAAGCCTTCCTTTCCTCTCATGAATGAAGAACAGAAACCAAGAGCAGAGGCCGCCACTGAACTGTGATAAAGCCCTTACCGGCATGAGCATCTGGATGTTTTCACTGAAGTTGCCCAGGAAGGCCATAATGGCCATACGCTGCGTCAAGCGCTCCACCTTGCTGAAGTGCAGCATGAAGCGGTCCTCATCCGACAGCTCTTCCAGTGGCTTCCGCTCCTTTTCATACTGACGCAGCAGCTTTACCTCATTCTCTGTCGGCAAGAAGCGCATGAGACACTCCACAAAATCCACCGGTAGTGTCTTCAGGTCGAACCTAATTTCCTCCCCAAGAAAGATTTTAAAATTAGCTTTACAACATTAACAGTAATTTACATAGCTATTGTCTAATTTGAATAATGTGACACTCTCTAGGGCTTGGGGGCACTGCTTTGCAGTGGTTCCAGTCTTCCTTGGAGGGGCGGACCCAGAAGGTGGTGTTGGGGGACTCCTGTTTGACTCCTTGACCACTAGCCTGTGCAGTCCCACGGGGTTCTTTGTTGTCCCCCATGTTGTTTAACATCTACATGAAACTACTGGGAAATGTCATCCGGAGTTTTGGGGTGCAGTGTCATCAGTGTGCAGATGACACCTAACTATATCTCTCCTTTCCATCTGAATCCAAAGAAGCTGTCTCTGTGCTGAACCAGTGTCTGCTGTCAATAATGGACTGGATGAAGGCAAAGAAATTGAAGCTCAATCCAGGCAAGACAGAGGTGCTCCTGGTCAGTTGTAAGGCAGATCAGGAAATACAGATGTTGCCTGAGCTGGATAGGTTTACACTCCCCCTGAAATCTCAGGCTAGCAGCTTGGGTGTGCTTCTGGACTCCACACGGAGCCTGGATGCCCAGGTTTCAGCAATGGCCAGGAGTGCATTTCCATAGTTAAAACTAGTGCCATATAATTTTATTTATACTTTGCTTTCTCCCCTAAAATTAGGGCTCATGGTGGCTCACAAGATAAAAAGAAACACACCAACTACTAATATACCAAAATTATGGATATAGACAGATTGAGATGGCTACTTCAGGCAGTAGGTGTGGAGATTATGAAAGGCCAGCAAATTGTGAATTTATTTTATTTGCTATTGTTGACTTTCTACTGTCAGGAAAGGGGAGAGTTGATTGTTTTTCTGAAGCATGTGCCAAAATAATGCAACTGCCTTTGAATACTATGTAATTTGAACAGCAGGATGGTGGCAGTAATTTTTTCTACTAGATCTCAGACAGAAAAGGGCATTAGACCAGCCCTTAGAGAGATAACCCACTGACTTGGTGCTCTACAAGCAAAACCACAGAGAGTGGTACCCACGTGTGGATGGCTTTGCAAATCTCCTCTGTGGTTCTGCCCGCTTTGCGCAATGTGATGGCCAGGTTTTTGGCCCGGTTGGCTTCCAGCAGGGTGACCTTGTTGGCAGCTTTATGGGATGCCTTGTTCTTGGAGCAAAGGAGGTCAATGGCAGGGCCCTGGGCTTTGGTCTTAAAGAGCTCTTCAAATTTGTCAAGGTCAAGATCCTGGGAGAGAGAAGAGAACCTGAAGAGTTACTCCTCCATCTGCTGGATATAATCAGACCACACAGAAAAAAAATTGAGTTTTATCTATTCCTGTCTCAAAGAATTTTAAAAGTGCACATGGTATGTCAATCGGATACTTACATTTTGGCAGTCAACAGGGGATAGAGAACAGATGACAAGACTAAGATTGGGCTGAAATGGGTTCAAACCCTACTCTTGCATGAAGAGTATGAGAGTATGAACTGTACGTGTGCTACCCTGTGTTAACTCAAGGAAGGGTCAGAACTACACAAATCAGATCAGAAGCCTGAAGCAAATGAAGTGGCTGGATCACTCCAAATGAGATGTGATATTCAGGCAGCTATTGCCATCATCAGCTGTGGTCACTTAAACTTTTTATCTTCTTTCAGGCTGCTGAACTCATTCTGTGTCCAATAGATGTAGCTCTGCCCGTGGAATACCGTAACTGGATTTCACCAAAATCAGCAAAACAAGCAAACAAGAACAAAATATGGAGGAACTGGCTGCTTAATGGGAGAGATTGGGGGCATTCCTGCCAATATATTTTGTATTGTACTGTATTTCTGTGGCAGGACTAATTCCCAGTTTCTGTCTCCATTTGTTGCGCTGACTAGAGGTGCTAGGATTTACAGTCCAGCAACATCTGGAGAGACAGCCAGCGTAGTGGTTTGAGCATCAGACTATGACTCTGGAGACCAGCCATGGAAGTCTACTGGGCAAGTCACACACTCAGAGAAAGGCAAAAGCAAAATACCTTTGAACAAACCTTGCCAAGAAAACCTCATGATAGTGTCACCTTAGGGTAGCACACAGAAGAACAACAACATCTGGAGGGCCACATGATCACCACCACTGTTCTAGAGTTTAGGGCAAGTATAGGCATCTGTTGCACCCAGAAGTTAGTTTTCTGCCCTTGGAACTCTCTGGGAACTGTACTAACACTAACACTTACTCACACACACACACACACAAATAAATCGAACCACACATGACTCCAGCTAGTTTTGAAAAACAAGTACTTTTTGAAATTAAATAGTGCAAAGGGTCCCTGTAATCTATTTAAAAAGTGAATTGTCACTCCTGATTAAGACCAGTCAATATCACAAAATTTATTGTTCCAAAATTTAATGCATTCCACCTCAATAAACTTATTTTCAACATTTAATTTTCCCAAAGCCTTTAGTCCCTCAGACAACTGAACCATTCAGTACCATTACACTGTATTAGCCTACTAATGCCTTCTTCATCAGCACAAGCACCACAGATAATTTAAACAACAGATAAAAAGCTGTTTTTCCCCCCTGTATTGGAACTAACACTTTCCCAGCGTTCTTTATTGGAAAATACACTTTCCAAAGGTCACACCTTAATACTGGTTTCCCTCATTTGCTCACCTCCAAGATCTTCTCATCATCTAGTTCACTGAAGACCGTGCCACTGATCTGGTTAGGTTTCAGTGCCGTCCAGTTAAAGACTGGCAAGCGGAATTTGGTCTTGATGGGCTTCTTAATCCGGATTGCTTAGGAGACAGAGGAGAGCAGAAAGTATTATTTGACAACATAGGAAGGGAACAGAAGAGGCCACACCTCAGCTCAACTCCAACAAATCATGGGTAAGGGGAGTCATTATTGGGAAAATCAGTTTCAATAAGTCACTGGCTGGATTTTCTGGCAGTTTTTTGTGCTGTTTCAATTCACGTTTTTTTGCTTTTTCTCAAGCCATGATATCTGAAATGTAGACAATCAAAAGAGGTATACCGTACATATGATTGTATCTATGAAGTGAAACATATAGGCAAAAAATAAAGCAACTTCCAGCTGTTTTGAACGCGGGAAGTTTAGACAACATACTCCTCAGGAGCGGCTAGAAACTGAAGCTGTGCTCTGGGGTTAAAAAGCTGAGCAAAAAGAAGCTAGGATAGTCTGACTCAAGGTGGAAAATGTGCAACTTTACCCCTGTATATAAATGCCTTGATGTGAGTGCAGGGCTGCAGCAAAGCAATGAATGTGTGACACCTCCAATGAATGTAATTACAATATACACAAACTGGACAGTCCGACAGGGGGCATGGGGTGAAGGGGGGGTGAAGGGGACACGTATGCAGCGGCTCCATGATTGTGCTTTGCCAATGTATCACTTGCACACTGATGCCCCATCGCCCTGTACTGGCGAACCATTGCACGTGTAACTGTTTGGCTGATCAAAGGGGCGACTGACTGTGCAATGGGATGGCATCTGGGAAGACATGGGAGGTACTTGGAAGTCACAGGCAGTGTGTTTTGTGTGATGGTGTGCATGTATGACAGGGAGGTAACAAAAAAATTACCCTGTGGAATGCCTTGATGCTGTGCTGTGTGGTCGGGCCAAGTGCATTCAGCCAACTTTAGGAGTGGGCCGGGGGGCAGCAAGGTTTCAACCCACTTTTAGAAAAAGCAGGATCTTTTTTCTGCCCATCTGCTCTGGTCCCATGTATGTCCTTGAAATCAGACGGGACTTTTATTCATTAGCATGATGGACATAATTTGCACTAACATTTGATAATTGGAATGTATTGAAAATGTATTTGTTTGAGCACGTGTCTTCTGATTTTAATACTTAGCTCACTGAGGTTTTCTGGACTACATGTAGATTTCTGTAGAATTTTTTTAAAGAGGGTTGGCATATAAACATTTTAATGATTAAATAAATAAAATATGGTCTAAATAATGTTCAACATTACAAAAATTGGGGCCCACAAAAGCCAAATTCTGCAGGTAATATAGATTAGAAAAACTAAGGATGTTTTCATCATTATTCTTATTTCATGAGTCATTTATCCATCAACTGTGGTGAACTGTAAAATATACTTCGGTTTTATAAATCATAGGGAGGAGCCCTCTTATCACTATGAAATTTTATTCAGCTGTTCTCTTGGCTTGAAGAGTATTGCTAGCACAGACCACATGCTTTCAAAACATACCTTTACAGCCATAAGACAGAAATGTTTTGTATGGAAAGAATGTTGAAATCATTAGGAAGCTGGTGCTGTGCCCAGAATTCTACATGAAATTACAGAATGCACATAGCACTATCTCTTGACTAGAGCAATGCTTCTAAACCTTTGGTCTTCCAGAAGAAGTTGGATTTCAGCTCCCAGAATCCCTGTTGACCATGCTGATTGGGGGTTCTGGGAGCTGTAGTCAAAACAATCAGAGGACCACTGCCTAGACCAGTTGGTTTCCAGCTGTGCTTTCTAAATTTTTCTACATCCCTTTTTCAGAATACTGGAGCATTTTTCATTAAAATCTGCCACTCAATTTCTCCTTTTCTGTTCCATTTTTTTATCCTTACCCCTTTTTGTAAGAAGTCAAATGTACCTGATAATCCCATAGTGAGGATCATTGATGGCGATGTGCCAGGTAGTGGTGGGGCCGGCGGACACTTATCTGTGAAAGAAAGACAACAGATAGGATTCACACACTACTCTGGCTACACTGATGCCTATTCCTTGCTCTGGAGCATGTACGCACACATACCTGGGAGTGGAGGAGGGGGTGGAGGAAGAGGGGGCGGCGGAGGCGGAGGTGGAGGGGCAGCCTCCATGGGAGGCAGGGCTGGGAGACGGAGGTCATCCTCAGGAATGTCGTTGAAGTTGATCTCCACCTCTGGAGGGGGTGGCAGTGGCAAGTGATCGCCCCCTGTCGGATGCGAGGTGTAGTGACGCCGGAAAGCCTCCTCTTTCTCCTTGATGATCCTGCGCAGCGTGTGCACCTGGTTGCTGGCACTTTCATAGGTTTCCTGTCCCGGAAGACACAGATACTAGATAAGGCCTCTTTCCATCCCACTTGCTGAAGATCAGTTGCTGTTCATCTCTCACTGAAATGCAACCTCAAAAGCACTGAGGGTCACAAAATAATTCCACCCCCTCCTCCACTCCCAGGTATGTGTGTGTACATGAGATAAAGTGGACAAGTGCACTATTCATGGGAGCTAGGATAGACTGCCTATTCCATTTCTCCTTCAAATGGCCAGACAGGAAAAAGGCAGAGGTACAATATTTTCAATCAGCAGCTTTTGAATCTCCTACTTTTGGACAATTTATCCTATGATGATTTCCTGTCAAGGAACCCCGTGAATGTCTCTGCAGAAACATCCTGTATTCCACAAAGTTCATAGAGTACAATGGCCCTTGGTATCCACTGGGGTTTGGTTCCAGGACACCCCATGGATACCAAAATTCATCGATGCTCAAATCCCATTAAATACAATGGCATAGCGAAATGGCGTCCCTTACACAAAATGATAAAAATCAAGGTTTGCTTTTTGGAATTTATAAATTTTTGGAATATTTTCAAGCTGTGGATGGTTAAATCCATGAATAAGGAATCCATGGATGAGGAGGACTTAGTGTAATTTGAAGAGTGCTCTCAGCTTGCAGGAAACCTGACCTGAATGGGCCATCATCCTCTCCATTCTGTAAATGGACTGGGGTCCCTGGTGTGTGCATCCACTACCTCCTTTTATCCCCGTCACGGTTACAAGCATCAGTGGCATCCAGCAAGCTGGTCTCATAATTACAAATGTTTTTCACTTATAAGCTTCTAAGAAAGCAAAGGATTCCCCAACTCACAGTACATGGAAACTGCTTCTTCAAACTTAAAGATCATGCCCCACCCACCTTCCTCTCCTTGGAAAAGTGCCCACCGCTTTCTCTTTTCCTGCATACCTTGACAATTTCCAGTTCCTTCTCCCGCTGTAATAGCTGTTTCTCCAGCTCTGCCACCCGCATAATGTTCTCATTCTCCAGATCCAGCAGCTTTTCTGTCAACTAAATAAAATAAAATAAAAACAAACAAACAAAAAAATCTAGATGTCAGCATCTTGGTATGCCTACTCAGAAAACTATCTGTCCAAACTTTCCTATGTAAGACAGACTTCCTGAAAATGCCATGGGACTTGTGCTTGTTGGTTCATAGGATTTTTAAAAAATTGCTGGTCCTTATGGTTGCAGGCATATTTCAAACTTAAGATGCAACCTGTTTAGCCTTACTGTTACTTTTTCTATTTCTATCTAGGACAGCTTCTTCACACAACATATGATCAATTTACTGAATTTACTACCACAAAATAATTATTATTGTCACTGCCTTAGATAGCTTTAATAGAAGATTATACAAAGTAATGGATGAAAGGTTTATCAACAGTGAGGTAGTATATCATTGAATATCAAATGGTGGGCAGCAAACTATGATCTCTAGAAATCTATGGCCTTTTGGGACATAGCCAGTTGGCAATACTTTTAGAAACACTGTTGCTGTTGCTAACTGTCCTTGAGTTGTCGCTGACTCACTGTGACCCTGTGAGTGAGACACCTCCAAGACCTCCTTGTACTCAACCACTCTACTCAGGTCCTGCAAGCACAGGGTTGTGGCTTTTTTGATTGAGTCTGTCTATGTGGTCTTTGTCTCTTCCTATTTCTCTCCAACTTTCCTAGCATTATTGACATTTCTAAGGAGTCATTCCTTCTCATGAAGTGTCTGAAGTATAACAGTCTCAGTTTGGTCATCTTGGTTTCCAGGAAATTCAGGCTTGATCTGTTCAAGGACCCATTTGCTTGACTTTTTGGCCAACCACTCTATCCTTAGAACTCTTCTCCAGCACCATGTCTCAAATGAGTTGATTCTCCTTGACTAAATGAAACCTTAATCTGAAGCTTTTGTTCCAATGATAGATGATTTACTGTCTTTGAGTCCAAATCCAGCCCTCTGGGAATCCCCAGAAGGCTATACTACCTTTCCCATGAAACCATTGTTTGTTTCCCATCTGTTGTATGTCTCCCTCCCCTACCCCCATAAAAGGCTGGTATAGTTCTCTTAAGGTTTAGATACAGGCCCTAAGAGCTTTAAAATAAACTATGCTAGGATTTTTGGCCCACCCTTTGTCATCATCCCACCCATCTTTGGAAT
Organism: Urosaurus nigricauda; assembly: GCA_034509955.1. Taxonomy (NCBI): domain Eukaryota; kingdom Metazoa; phylum Chordata; class Lepidosauria; order Squamata; family Phrynosomatidae; genus Urosaurus; species Urosaurus nigricauda. The sequence goes on from JAOEGL010000002.1 coordinate 165,449,704, forward strand.
GTGCCAACTCTCCCACACAGCCACCCTGGAAAATTTCTCTTAAGTCAAACTTGGCCCTCAGGCTGAAAGACGTTTCCCACCCTTGTGATACACCTACATGGGATAAGTGTTCTTCTAATTCTTCCACCTTCTCCAGTGCCACATTCTTAGTCTCAGCATCCTCCAGTAGCCCACCCACATCAAACACGTTATCCAGGTAAGCCTGGATTTGCACTTGCAGCTTTTCACTTTCTGTGTGTCTTGATTTCTGCAAAAATAAAAAGAAAATCCAGCAAGAAGAAGCAAATTGCACAGGGCATGGGGTGGGGAACTTGCTCACAACAAAAGGCAATAAGGTCCCAGACTGCCTTGTGATAGCACTGAATCTTTTCCCCCTGAAACCACAAGCCAGAATAGAATTGTATGGAGTCTTTCAATATATAATTATAGATACAACCTCTCATAGGATGTTTTCCAGGCTACCAGAGCTCACTGGAGTCAGGAAAAACAGCCACAGGATAAAGAAATACAGTATCAACACATTCAAGTTGGTACACAAACAGCTGTCAAGAGTGATTACATTTGTTCATTAAACTGCTCCAGGAACAAACACATTTCCATGCAGATTTATATTATTTTCATACCATTTAAATTGTTGTTACCTCTTCACCAAACAGAACCCTGGGAACTGTAATTCAGCATAGTATGATAGAACCAAGGTGAGGATCCCTTGGCTATCCAGATATTTTAGACTACAAGTGCCACAGTCCTGTGCCCCTATCCATGCTGGATGGGGCTGAAGTGGGTTGTAGATCAAAACATCTGGAGGACAAAAGGTTCTCCTCCTGAGTATGGGAGATACTTAGTGTCTTTTTCTACAATTCCTATGGATCTCTGGAAAGACAGAATAGCTATTAAACTAGCAATAAGTATGTAGTCAAAAATGTTCTAAGATATCTTGAAAAAACACCCTTAATGATGCATAAATACACATATCTTCACTTTGATTAGCCGTCCAACAGCATCCTCTTTTACAAAGGTGTTGTGATTTTTTTTCCAGATAGATTGTACTGTAGCCTTGCTGGATCTCTAGTTCCTAAATTCTGTAAAGTATTGCAGAATAGTATCTCTAGACATCTTTATCCCACTTCCTTGTCCCTACATTACTTTAGGGTCTGTTTCCCCTTCCTGATCAATGCCCTTAGCTTTGGAGACAAGAACTCCATCCTCCAATTTCTGTGTTATGTTATGTTTGGTTTCAGCGGAAATTGAGGCTAAAAAACTGACATCGAATGGGGATTTTGATGCAGGCATTCCACTTAGTTCCAAAGGTTTGAGTTTCTGTTATTCCAGCATCTTTAACAATGAGGAGTGCAATGGCACTTAATTTTTAATAATACTATACAATGTTTGAATGCAGAACCCCCATCTCCATTTCGAACAAGAACTTGTCTTGATCTTTCCAAAAATATCCAGGATTGTTATTAATTTTCATGTGCTCCTCATCAGTTTTGAGCATATATTATTTTGCTTCCCAATCATTAGCCATTTACTCTCAATAACACACAAAGATGACAGATTTTGGTTCTGGTTTCATTGGTCACTTACTGAGGACTGGTTTCACTGGGCTAATTAATCACAGTCCTTCACTAGAAAGATTTTTTTAACTAACAGCAGCCCTCCTTATCTGATGAGATGATAAAGGCATCTGTTGCCAGCTTGGTAGATATTACAAACTGAAGATTAGTAATTTAGCAATTCAAAAGAAGAGAACAGCTGGAGACTGACTATAATTCAAAGTAACTTGCAAGAGGAATCACATCCCATGGTATAGTCTACATTTCTTTTATTCCCCTGTTGCATAGGGTCAAATAGGTTTTGTAGGCATTTGAAACAACAAAAAAGCCTTAAAAACCTGTTTAACCAGAGGTAAAAATGGGATAGTCACACACACCATGGGCAGAAGTCCATATTTTTAGTTTTGTTTTTATTTTTTAAAAACCCAAACAATTATTGCTTGTTTTTCCAGATGAAATCATAGTCATGAGGACATGCTTGTAGACTGAGGGAAATTTCCCTCCACATGGGAAAATTGTGTAAGCGGTAGCAGCAGCAGAATTTTTCCCTTTCTTTTTTGAAAAGAGAAAGATTTTAGGAAATGGCAAGCAAGCATTTTATTAGTTTCACAAAACCTTCCGGAACATCATCTGACTTTTGTGGAGTGAACTCTGGCCCAGGAAAATTCAAGACATAATACATTTGTCAGCCTTGCATGTGTAATAGACTTCTCTGTTGTTTTTCAGTCATGGACTAACAAGACTACTCCTTACATTTTCACAGGGGCTTCAAAAGGAAACTTGTTCTCAAGTCAAAATATATTATACTCCCTGTCTGTACCACCCATCTCTATTTCTCAATCTTTCATACATGTAAACACACAAATACTAACACACACATACACACCACTTTGGACCCTATGCACCTCAGATTGAGACAATACACTACTGAAACCATGGGCTGGTGTTCTTTCCTACTAATCTTTGGTGGAGATCACATTGGTTACTTTGAGCCCAGTTTGTGTTTTAGTACAGAAAATGTCTTCCAATATTCATAACATAATTTCAGAGCAAGGTCAAGAATCTGCTGCATTTCACCTTTGAACACACGTAGCTGTCAGCCTAATTTTAAATGCCCTCTGCAACAGCACTCTGAGTGGAGATGAGTTTATGAAAAGCCAGAATGTTACCTGTAAGAACTCTTCCAGACCAAGCTTGGTGAATTCATACTGCAGGTGCACTCGGAAGTTCATGTCTTCAACTGAGTGCACCACAATGTTGATGAACTGCATACAAGCTACCTGCAAAAAATAGAGGTGGAAGTGGGAGTTAGGCTTCTTGCAGCTAGATGAGATCTGTCCTTCCCCTGTAGCTTCATAGACCAGTGGTGGAGAAACTGAATCCAAATCTAGGCCCAGCAGAGACCCAGTCTGATTCCTGAAGATCCCCAGATGGTCATGTACAATTTAGTGGTTTCCCCAATTTTATGTGGGGCTTCCCCATTCTAAATGGTTAAGATACTTCTCCTTAGGAATAGATACTGAGAGCAAGTGCTCCAGTCTAAAATATGTTATTTTTTATCCCACCCTTTTGCCTTTGTTCATGTAACCAGAGCCTCCAAGAACTATAATTTAAATTGTCCTTCAGGCTGAAAGTTGTTGTAGATCCTTGATCTGCTCAAGATCCTGTGAGAGCTCAATGTTAGTTGGAGGTAGGGAGCATGCAGCCTCCCAGACATTGTTGGGCCACTATTCCTCTGATCTCTGGCCAGTGGCCATGCTGACTGGAACTGATATGAGTTGAACAACATCTGAAAGGCCAAAGACAGCCCTGCCCTAAACATACCTACACTATGGAATAAGGCAACTACTTAAATTTAATTGACCACCTGTCTGCAATGGCATATTTAACACAAGGAATTCCACAACACTACACTATATACCAGATACATACCAGAGCCAATATGGCAAAGTGGTTTGGATGTTGGATTATGACTCTAGAGACCAGTGTTCAAATCCCAGCTCAGCCATAAAACCCACCAGGTGACCTAGGGCAAGTCACATAGTCTTAGCCTCATCAGAGGAAGGCAATGGCAAACCTCCTCTGACCAAATATTGTCAAGAAAACCCTGTGATAGGATCATCTTAAGGTCACCATAAGTCAGAAATGACTTCAAGGCACACAACAACAACTTTGAAATATCAGGTCTTGATGATGATCTTGATGATCAGGTCTTTGATCCACAGGGCGAAATCCTTGTGCCCAAGAGAGTTAAAATGCTCCCAACAACTTCACCCCATGGCCAGTATGAAACATGATGAATATTCTTCAGCTATTCTCCCCTGCTTTCCTGTGGAGTGAGGTGGGATGAGATGTGACCTCCAGTGAATAGAGACATCTGTCCCTTAACTCTTAAATCAAAGATGAACAATCTACATTGTTGAACTGCAACTTCAGTCACTCCTCACTGGTGTCTATGTTGCTGAGGGTTGGAAGGAGTTGCAGCCTATCAACATCTGGAGGGCCACACATTTGAGTTACTTAAGTTATTCTATAGAATCCACATTGGTGGGTCAAATCCACATCAGCTACATCTATGAACAACTGCAATGTGCTGTCATTTTCAGTGGGGCTTTTGGATTTTAGCCTGTACCCTGGCTTATTGGACTTGAACAGCCATCATTCCCAGGAGGTGACACAGGCCTGGGCTACAGACTCTGTGGTATAGTTGTTGGCACAATCTCAGGGCTGACATTTATAGAATGGTCAGGCATAGCACCACTGTTACTTCACTGCAAGGAATACCTCTCATCTCAGATTTAATAGATGGAGCATCTGTAATGATCCATAATTTCATTTCTACACATTATTACCCTGTGTGAGCTGCTGGCATAAACAAAACCTAGGGAAACATCAACTTGGGTTTTTATGTAACACAGATACCAGCACTTGCTGCTTACCATGAAGTCAATATTGCTGTCTTCATTGCGGAAATATTCCATCAATTTCTCAAAGCGGTGTTGTTCTTTGCACACCTGAGAAGCAGAATTCATGCCAAGGTCTTAAGAGTGCTCCAACACTGGCAAACTATCCAAATATAGATTATCCCTGGTATGCTGGCCTTGCAGACATCTTCACAAGTGCTCCTCCGCATAGATGTTCTCTCTCTCAAATACCTTCTCAAACCCATTCCTGTTGTCATGCATATGCAGTGGAGAAGCTGAACTTGATTCCCGCCCACCCCCCTCGAAACAGGCAGACATCGTTCTCTGGCCTCTCCTTCCTGCCTGATACATCTGTAGACCATTTTGTCTTATATATTTATTTTAGCCATCCCATAAATGTTTCAAAATGGCTAGAAGCAAGGAAAAACCACAGGACAATTTTTTAAAAATACAAAAACCAAACAGTCTAAAAGCGCTTAAAACACACACACACACACATGAACACTTTTTTAAAAAGGCAAATTGTATGCCATTAAAAGCCAGCCACAGACCAACCTTGCCAGGAACCTTGGGTAACTGGGCTCAAAGACCTGAGGAAAGAACTGCATAACTGGGGTTGTCTGTCTGCTAGTCACCTATCTGTAACGTCAAAAGGTAGAATACACACAGGGAGGCCTAGGATAAATAGCTTCTCTTCACCACCAGTGAAGGACAACAAGGATATGGAGAACACTAAGATAGGAAGAGGTGAGTTCTCAAGCTTAGCTATGGCATGAAGTCATACCTGCACACCTATCTGCCTTTTGGGAGTGGCACAGGTATCTGCCATGACTGCTGATCATGCTGGCTGGTGATTCTGGGAGTTTTATTGCCAAAAGGTATCTTTTAAAAGTTTCTTGCAAAATTATACCAAACTGCAGGGCAGGACTGGTAACATAGGTTACCCTGGACTCTAGTAGGCAAGGTGAGATTATAGATTATAGACTCTAGTAGGCAGGGTGAGATCATAGATTGGATTTGACTGTGGGCACTTGTCCTTCCAAAGCTGACCACTGCGACACTATCTGTAACAGTTTCCCCCTTTGTTATCCCTGACCCTATTATGTCCTGCTATCTATCCTGTGGTGTAGTGGTTTGAGGTCTGGACTGCAACTCTGGAGACCGGGGTTCAAATCCCTACTAGAGCATAAAAACTCATGGGTAACCTTGGGCGAGTCACATTCTCTCAGCCTTCAGAAGACCCTCTGGAGAAACTTGCCAAGAAAAGAAAACAATATAGTTTGTCTTAGGGTTCCCATACGTAAAAAATGACTTTGGCCCAAAACAGACAGGCCAAAAAAAGACACAGGGGATGCATTGGCAGTGTTCGCACCACGTCCGTGGCGACTGCATGCGCCCAGTCCCGATTCAGGCCTCACCACAGTCCTGAACTGTGATGCTGAAAAGAAGCAGATTTTTCCATTTCTTTTTGGTCCAGTTCTTTTGGGAAAATGCAGTGTCAGCGCCATTTCCTGCTGCATTCAGGGCATGCTTTATCTAAACACTACACCTGAACACGGCAGGAAACCATGTCATTTGGCCCTTCTGTTTCGGGCCTTGGAAGCACACAGCAACAACAATCTATCCCTGGGCATATAGCTTTATACTAAAATTCTCTCCTTGCTAAATTTATTCCTCTGCCAGACTCCAGGCTGGACAACTATAATAAAACATATATTAAAAACAACCTTTTTAAAACCTACCAGAAAAAGAAGTCAGTTAAAAACATAAGTATCATATGAAAGATATAACCAGTACCCAACATTATACATATGTATCTAACTATTCATTCCTATTGCCTGCATAGAGTTACCCCCAACTCCTTTTCTTCATGTTGCATAGCTTAGGCTATTACGTACATAGAGGACAGTTAAGGTATGATAGGCCTCACCTCCTTGAAGTTCTCAAAGGCAGCCAAAATAATCTCATGGCCACCCCGCACCAAACAGACAGCTGCCAGCAGTTCTAATACCAGAGCTTTTGTCCTGGAAGGAACAGGAAAAGAGAGAAAGAAAGATGCCATCAACCAGAAAATGCATTATTATCATAATGAACGTTCATCAGATTTCCACAATGATAACAGCTACTGAAAAATGTCATATCTATTAGTATGTAGTTACAATTAGTTCTTTGTGATTAATTCCTTTCCCCACTAAGCAAAGTATAATTAATTACACTGGAGTGTAACTCAACAGGGATAACTTCATACTTTCCACAGTGCACCTGTAGCTTTTTAGTTACTTATAGTTCGGGTGGGAGGCCTCGCTCAATGTCAGGGGGAGGCATATTACATGGCTCAAGAGTGCTCTATTGTGGATGCTGAAGACATGAGAAGATGAATGGGGAGGACAGTTGTTTCTTGGGCTAGAGGAACAAGTTGTACATTCAGATTTTTTTTCTTTTAAAGTATCTTAAACAACAATAGTTGTTATTTTAAAAGGTAAGAAAATATTTTTTTAAACTGAAGCTATAATAATCTCTAAATACTTTTGAAGTCCTTACAACTATACCTATAAACTAATTACTTTTTAGAGTACCTTTTCAAGCTCTGGAAGAATGAAGCTGCCCCTCAGAAAAAAACTACTAGGCTGGTGTATCACAAAAGGCAGGTGAATTTGTGGCATAGGATTTATTTAATTTAGTGTCTTTGTCTCTAATGGTCTGGAAACCATGCCCTATAAGGAGCGGCTTAGGGAACTCAGGTATAGTTAGCCTGAAGAGAGAAGATTAAGAGGTGACATGATAGTCATGCTTAAATGTTTGAAGGGATGTCATATTGAGGATGGAGCAAGAGTACTATGTCCATTACTAGGGGCAGATGAACTTGTATTGGTCTGTGTCAGTCTTCCATATGTTCACTTTCTAAATCTACTCCAATTTATGTGCTAGAACATGATGAGGTGGAATTATTCTGCCTAGAAAAACACATGGCTTTTCTGTTCCACAAAAACCTGTCTCCTACATGCCTCCTGTTTTTTGTACAGAAAACACTATTCTTTGTGCAGGAAGCTTTTTTTTCTACACAGAACATTTGTTTCTGCACATTTTCTGCACAGAAAATAGATTTTTCTGTCCTCCCTCCAAAAAACCCCAAACCCATGTGTTTTTGTATGCAGAATAATTCATCTGCAGCATTTCTTGATGCTTAAATATGGAGAGAATACTGCAGAGGAATGCTTGTTTTCACGTACAGAAAATTAATGCAATTATTTGTCCCTGAATAAGGTAGTCAAGGATTTACAACCCAAATTTGTGCACACGTCTGTAGACAAGAACTACAAAATTGTGAAAAATTTTAAAACTGAAAGAAAAATGTGCTTCACTCCATAAATTATTTCAGGAAATGCTAACTGGGTCAATTCACTAAGAAATGTAGCAATTGTCACACCTCCTACCCATTATGCTATTTTTGTGACTTTGCTACAGATGGAAGACTGTTACTGCCTTATTTTGTTTTGGGTGGAGAACACAGACGTGTCAAATAATAACCCTGACCAGACCATGGAAGCCACGCTCTGCAGTATCATGTACTTTGGCCATGACCTGGTGAGTAGTTGAGGCTTGCTAATGGAAGCTGCCCACACAGCCTAGTATCTTCCGCCTGGAGCTTATGAGATTTGGAGTTCAACAGCATTCAGAAAGCTCAAGTTCATCATTTTTAACTTGTGGAATTTACTATCTAGTGATGTCAGAGCTTGGAAAAGTTACTACAATTTTCAGAATAGTGAACATGCTAATATTAAGAAGAACCCTTTCCAATTTCTAGGTGATGATGGCCTCCAGGTTAGATGTGTGTGTCTTTTTAAAAAATACCTTTATGTCAAGAGAGGTTCATCAGACTTCTGGTTTCCATGATAAATAAATGGCCCTCCCAGAGAAATTCACCCTGACTACCAAATGCCAAGATGAAACAACACAAGATCCTTGGGAGTGCCCAGAGGCTTTTGGTTGATCACCAGAATTTGCAAACACTATTTTTTTAGACTACATTTCCCAGAATTCCCCCACCAGCAGGACTAGCTGCACTAGTTTGTGTACCCTAAGAGCTGTAGTCTGAAAAAGCAGCTTTCCCAAATTCTGTTAAATACAAAATGTTGAACTAAGTGGACTCTTGGGGGTCATGCAGATGGAACAAAAGGACGGAGCAGCTTCTGTCTTCGCCTCTGCCTTCCTCACACCAGCCCCTATAACCCTGATTCCCTGCCCTAACCCCCTCCCGACATGCCTTTCAGTCTGTATTTATTTTTATTTACTTTTATTTTTAGCACAGTTTTGCTAAACACATTAAAAAAAAGAAAAGAAAAGCAGACTGCATGGGAATAGCAAGGAGAGGGGAGAGGCGTATACTGTATATACTCATGTATAAGTCTAGAAATTTTAGTCCAAAACTTGACCCAAAAAACCTGACTTGACTTAGCCATGGTTCATAACTACTGTACTTTACCTCTTATAAAAATGAAACCATCCCTTGGTGAAAGGCAAAAGTGTAATCTGTTCTGAAAGCACTACTCTCTCATCCATCTAGCCTTTAGTGAGAACATAAACAGTTATGCCTGTTGGAATTTTTTAAGTTCATTGGCATCATTTTCTTTTGCTTCATCCTATAGCTCCTTTGTCACTTACCCTTGACTTATACATGGGTCATATCAAAATCCATCATTTTAGTCCTAAAACCTGACCTAGCCTTATACATGAGGTTGACTTATAGTCGAGTATATACGGTAATCATGTCCACTCACACCATGTAACTGCCTACATATTGGAACATTCATGAGGAACCTATCACACATGCATCAACACTGGAAAAGCAGTGTTACTGGGAGGCATTGAGGGGTTTTGTCCGTCAGTGAGAAGGAGCGCTCCAACAGTGGATGGAGAACAGACCAGCTACTGGATAGACATGGCATCATGTGATAAAATACAGCCACAGATGCTGCTATCGGGCTCTAATCCCACTTTTCAAGCCTGGTGTGATAAAGTCCTTAGTATCCTGACAGTGAAGAAGAGGCAATACAATATGCACAATAAAATCAGCTCTGTGAGATGAAATGTTTCCTAAGATACAGAGGAATTATATTTTGCCATTCACATGATAAACATTCTTTTGCAGTGCATACCAAGAGACCCTGGGGAGATGGCTCAGTAATTTGCTTGTTTTGTGTTCTTTTGCTTTCTGCCTCCCTCCCTCCCTCCTTCATTTTCTCTCTCTGTGAATTCATTCTTAATTTAGTGCCAAGCACTAGTGGCCCATTCATCATTTATTGCCAAAGATATAAAACAATAACTTTGTAATGACAGACTTGGATGATGCAGCTGATTAATGCCTTTTATATCAACCACATGGAGGAGGCAATATTTCTGACTCTATTATGCAGAGATTTCAGCTAGGTGAAACAAGGAAAGGAAACAGGAGAAACTTTTCCAAGTGGACATCTGTTCTAGAAATTAAAACTGGTTTGAAACAGATCCACTAGCTGGATACAAGCCATCATGCTGGTTTGTTTTTTTCAGAGTTGAAAGCAATTTGAAAACAGGCATCCCTGTTAATGGGGTTTAAACTCATCTCACTTTCATCACAGCTATACACGTTTGCAAATGTTTCAAAAACAATCGGATAAAAGAGATGAACATGTACAGCATGGAAAATAATGCCTTTTTCAAATCACTTTCAATTTACCTAATAAAAATTATGGTTTGTCTCCAGCCATGGTTTCCTCACACAAAAATCATGGATAATATATTTCTTGTATTGAGAATCTTATGAATTCCAACCTAGGCTCATACAACTACATTCCCCAAAATCCTTGGGTAGAAGAAGACTAATAAGAGCCAAAGAGTCTTGAAACAGATTTAAATTTGCAATACTTTGGAATCCAGTCTGTAACAATATCTTAAGAGTTGTGAAATGGAACCCCCAGCAAACTACCTATAGAGATCATGCAATCCACAGTTCTGTGTGGATACATAAGTACATAGCCAACTTACCTGGGGTTCTTATTATTCAAGCTGAGGGCAATCTCATTAACAGCATGAGGATGTGACATGACCAGATTGAATCCATACTGAAAGAGAAAAGGGGAAAGAAATTCATAGCTGGGTTACAGATTTTTAAAAAGCAGCAAAGTCTCTTGACCCACTTATTTAGCAACCCAAGAAGGATCCCTTACACATAGCTACATCTGTACAGTTGTACAACAGATCAAGCAAACTGGCTTTTCTTCAGATAAACACTTTATTAAACAAATCTCAAAGAGCATACACAAAACAAGATATTTACGCATAAACAAAATAGGGCTTTGCACATAAACAGTGCACATATTTATAAATTAACACGCAAAAGCATAGTGAAAAATGAAGAGCAGGAGAGAAAGGAAGCAAACAAACAAGGAGATGAAAGAAAGTGTTACTACAAACCCTGCATAAACATGTCAGCTTAAATATCAGAGCGTGTGTGCAACTCACTAGCACAGCCACCTCTCTGGAAACTGCTTAGTTTGACGTATTGTAGAACAATGTAAATATAATGCACTGACTGTATACCAGTTAATAAAAAGAGACCCATTTTGTCTCTTTTGTGATACCTTAAAAAGATTATTCTGAAAATGTTGTATTAAAGCAGGATTCTAGACCTCATGGCTGAAAATAAATGTTTGCTCAAGCCTCTAAGGCAATGTTCAAATGACCACATACTCTCTCTACCCTTATTATTGTTGTTATTACTATTTGTCATCAAGTTGACTCTGACTTATGATTGCCCTATGAATGAGAAACATCCAAGAGCTCCAGTCATCAATTGTCCTTCCTTAGGTCTTACAAACTCAGGACCATGGCTTCTTTGATTAAATTAATCCACTTGTAATGCAGACTTCCTCTTTTCCTACTGCTTTTCACTTTACCCAGCATTCTTCTCCAATAAGTCATGTCATCTCATGATATGTCCAAAGTATGACAGCCTCAGTTTAGTCATCTTTGCTGCTAGTGAGAATTCAGGCTTGATTTGTTCTGAGACCCATTCATTTCCTCGTGGTATCCATAAAACTCTTCTCCATCACATTTCAAACCAGTTTGTTTTCTTAATGTCAGCTTTCTTCACCATCAGGTTTTCACACCCACACACAGATAATGGGAAAACTATGGCCTGGATGATTCTGACTTTGGTATTTAACATGTCTTTACACTTGAGGACCTTATCTAGTTCCTCCATGGCTTTCATTCCAAGTCTTAGTAGGCTTCTGATTTCTTGACTGCAGTCTCCATTTTGATTAATGATTGAGCCAATGTATATTAAATCTTTATTTTATTTCTTCTTTACTCATGTTAAAATTATTTGAACCAACTGTGGTTATTATTTTGTTTTCTTAATATTCTGTTATAACCTGCTTTTTTTCCCTTCCTTAACTTTCATCATTTGTTGTTCCAAGTATTTACAATTTCCTCTAAGTAACCTGGTGAGAGCCAGCATGGTATACTGGTTTACACATTGGATGACTCTGAATATCAGGGTTCAATTTTTAATTCAGAATTTTAGAAGTACATTGGGCTCTCGGTATCTGCTGGGGTTTGGTTCCAGGATCCCCATGGATAACAAAATCAATGGATGCTCAAATTCCATTAAATGTGATGGATAATAAAATGGTGTCCCTTATATAAAATGGCAAAATCATGTTTACTTTTCAGAATTTATATACATATATATATATATTTGAATATTTTCAAGCCGTGGATGGACAAGTCTATCTATATTTGTGTTATCTTGCTGTTACCTACTTTAGGCCGTGTGGATGCAGTCCAGGATGCAAATTAACTTTAGTAAGAACTACAACTCCCAGAATCCTATGCTGGCTGGGGGTCGCTGGGAGTCCAAAACTTTCCCAGGCTCTAATCAGTACAAACTGGCATTTTCAGCAATTGACCCTGCCAGGGGAGAATTTGGCCTCATTTGTTAAGTTTTGATTTATGGACACTGCCAACATTACCTTACCTGGTAATTCATGATGGCCCGTAAGCACAGGATGCACACATGGACATCATCCTTCTGGCTCACCAGCCGCGAGTTCTTCAGGGCTTTCCTGCTAGGAAGGGTGGTGTATCTGGCAAAAAGAGATCTTTGCATTTAGTAATAGGCTGGAGAAAAGGCCAAAGAGGACTTATTGCCTCTGCCAATGATGAGGTCACAGCCACAGCTAAGAACAAGAAGAGAGAGTTGTAATTAAAACCACCAGTTTCTGGCAAAGATTTGCCCAAGATCAGCATGGCTTTTTGGCAAAAGGAAAGCAGCAATGCTCACTGACTTTCCTTTTTTGAGCCTAAGGGTGTTTCCAGATGCTAGAACTACTGGTCAAACATTGTGTAGCTAGTCTGCCTCTCCTTCCTTAGGGTATTTTTCCCCTAGTAAGAAAAAAGATGAAAGGAGGAGTGGGAAAATACAGGTGAATGACAAATAGAAAATGTCTTTGGACCCTTCAGTAATATTCAGTAAAACAATAAATAACAAACAAAGAATACAAAAACAAAAACAGGGCAGTTGGACAATAAAAGCTTTGCCTGGAAGCACCCTCAGACCAATTCAGAGGACTCTGCCCATTTTTAGAGTAACTTCCAGGAGTCACGGATATTGTGAGGGGAATTTTAGCTGTCAAATCATATGCACACAGACTTTCCTCTTCCCACTCAGACAGATCATTTCAGCTTTCATCTACTGAAACCAAAACAAAAGCAAAGAAATACTGTATAAGTTTTGAAGCAAAAGAGATCTTTATTGGTGGAAAATGCACCCCAACAAGGACTAAAACCTTCATTTCCAGGGGAAAGAAAGAAAATTTGTTATCATATATCTATAGCACTATCTAGGTGTGTGAGAGAGCTGAAAGGCTCAAAGACCAGACAGAGAAAAGAGAGCTTAGCTCCTAGAGAATATGTGCAAAGGATGCAAAGATGGGGTTCCATTTTTTAAAAAAGTCTAATTATTTCATCTGTCAAAGTAAATGATTATTAGCCTTCCAGCTAGCCTTTCCCAACCCAGTGCTCTCCAGATGTGACTTTTTGGATGCAACTCAAAGAATCTTCCAGTCAGCACTACCACAGGCCAAACTGGTTGGTGAATTCTGGGACTTTTAGTCCAACAATTGTATTTTTCCCAGCACTTCTTAAAGGCCTTGGCTGTCTGATGTGAGGTATCTCAAAGTGCTGTGTCAATGAGCAGTGAATTTGCTTGGGGCTTTAGTTCACACTTTAAGTGAGCTATCTAAGGGGCTGAGCCTATTTGGGGAACAGCACTCATCACTTTGTATTGTTCTTAAAAGCTTTAAAAAAAACCTAAAGACAGACAACCTAGGCTGCATCTGCACCACAGAAATAATCCAGGTTGATACCACTTTAACTGCCATGATTCAATACTATGGAATTCTGGGATTTGTAATTTTATGAGATATTTAACCTTCTCTCTTAGATAACTCTGGAGCCACAACAATTTACAAAAAACATGATTACACAGGATGGAGCCATGACAGTTAATGTTGTGTCAACTTGGGTTATTTCTGTAATGCAGATGGAGCCCTAGAAACTAAGCTTAGAAAACGTAAAAGCTACAACCTAGAATAGATTCATATATACCCCACTGCCTTTGAAGCTGTCAGCCTCCACTGACTGAGGATTCCTGGCCAAGGGACCCACAGTGCTTGCCTCCTTCCACTATTGTGGTAGTTTACAAGAAATATCTCCTGCCTAAGTGAAAATCTCCTGCGTCCTTCTACTCACTCAGCCAGGGCCATGTGATACAAGAGGCCTAGTGGTCTCATTCTCCTTGGTCTCATAAAGCTGTCTGACTCTGCCCAGACTTTTCCCTTCACCACTTTTCTTCTTTGGGCTGAGCAACCCTTGGCTACTCATCCCTATTGGCCTTTTGTGACCACATGCATGCCTTCATATGTCAGTTCTTGATGTGTTTCATGGAAGCCCTCCTGGCCTCATTTTTGTGCCCAGAGGCCTCTTATGCTAGCCTAGAAGTGTACATAGTTCACTACACAGTACAGATATACTTACCCAGTCACAAAGATAGAGAAAGAGAGATAACAGGAGACCCAGCAAAGACAGGCAAAAGAGAGCATGGCAAAAGAGCAAGGCCTGGAGCAGAGAGAAGACATGGCCAGCTACCTCCAGAAGAGCCTCTAGAGGGGAAGGATGGGAGTGGGGTGAAGAGATCAGCACATGGCATTCCCTGGAGGGCAGAAAGCAGGAGTTGGAGAGAAGGGTTATTACTAAAACCAATGGCACATCCAAAAAGGGTACAGACTAGAAGACTCAGCCAGACAGAGGTACATACCGGAGAGCAGACTGACGCGCAGAGCGAGCAAGGCTGTTGGCGTAGGGAGCAGACAGGGTGCTGGGGTGCTGCAGATCCTCTATGGACCTGCTCCAGGATTTCAGCTTCTCTAGCGCTCCATCCTCGCCACTTTCCAGACCCTCAAAATCAAACCTAAAGGGCAGACATACCACACACACAGAGAAGCTTTAGAGCAGAAGCTGCACAGAGGGTTCAAGCTTTGGGTTCCCAGCAAAGGGGGGGGGGGAGCTTTAGCCTCAAGCCAGCAGCATGGCACACATTAGGGGCACTAGCATCTGCTCAAATTTTCCTACCTGCATAACCTGGCCTGCAGCTATGACTGTTTGCTTACATATGATATTTGCGCTAAGGTGCATCCAGATGAGAGCTTGATTCCCAGGATATATCCCAAGAAAACCATGTGAATCCTTGATCGAGCCACTGTTGTGTGAAAGATCTCTGGACTGGTTGTGGCCAAAATGAGTTGCTTGTTAAAAGAGGAACTTATTTTCCAAGGGGGTACTTCATCAGAAGTAACTTCTATACTGCTTTTTGCACCTATGTCAGGTTTTAAAGCAACTACATTGGCTCTCAGACTGTTTACAAGACCAATTCAAACCTTGTTTTTACTATCAGTGCAAATCAGGACCAAAGTACCTTAGCAACAGCCTCACTGCACATGAACCTCTGTCCTTGATTATTAGATCTTCCCAGGAGTCTCTTTGTAGGGCCAACACAAAACCAAAAGACAAAGGCACAAAACACAGAAAAGAATAGAAGACAAATAGTTCTCAAGAGTGTCAAAAATTAATTAAGGTCCAACATGTTTCAGAAATCTTTAGATGCAATTGGCAACTGCAGGTTTGGCTATCTCCACAAAAGCTCCAAGCAGCTGAGGTGATGACTGCTGCATGAGCTGAAGAAAGGTCAATCGAAAGATACGGTCACCAGCCAAAGACCTATCATTGCAAAACACTGAAAATACCACCAGCTGGATACTTCTGTTGGCCTGAGGATACGAACCAAGTTAATGTCCCTTGCATAATCCTAAGGAGCCATAGTAAACTTGACACAGTTACAATATTTGGAAGAAGTATTATCATCATTTCTTATAAATCTAATTGACACTCTTTTATATTTATACAGCACCTAGACTGTGCCCAGCACTTCATTTCTGCACAAGGTTGAAACAGTGCAGAAAAGCAAGATACTCTAGGACGCTGTGGAGAAAATGTAGAAACTTACATCACTGCACATTGAGCAAAGGAGAGATAATCCACCAGCACATCCAAGCCTTTGTTTTCATCATTGAGAAACTCACGTACCCATCTGCAAAAGAAAGAGCAAATATTATGCTTTATTACTCAAAGACAACAAGATTTGTAGATTATCATATAACTTTGTAGTTTAGTTTGTTTACACTAAAAATAGCATAGCTTTGCCTTCTGCCATCTTGTAACTCCTAGATGTGTTAGAATACAGCTCCCTTTGCCTCCAGTTAACATGGCCCATCCTCCTCACCCATGATGCTCAATGGCTGGGGGTAATGGACTTTTGGTCCAACTCACCTGGAGGGCACCAAACTGGCTTTTTGAGAACAATTTTCTTCATCCAAATTCTTGATGCTGTCCACACTAAATCAGCTATGCAGAAAATTTTGGGCTTAATTGGTCTAAGTATAATGTAACTTTCATAAGCTAGAAGTGTGCACCCAACCCACACTTCATGTAACTAATTCCAGTCAATAAGAGTAAATGAGAAATCCTGAAGGGCAGGGCCAACAACAATACATTGCAATAATCTTTCTAGAGTTAGGAGACATTTTGGCTAATGGTGTTTGCTTATTTCTGAATAAACATGCATAGAATAGCACTGTGAAACAGCATAGAAAGTGCAGTGGGCTCACCGTATCTGTGGGCTCTGGATCCACAGATATAACTAACCACTTATTCAAACTACACAACCCAATACTGCCCCAGGGCAGCAGTGGAGGTGGTTGGTAAAATCCCCTGCCATCAGGCATTCATTCTTTGGGCTCCCCCATCTCTGGGGAGCCTGTCAGCTGCTTGTGCCACAAGCAAAGAAGCAGAAGCACCAAAGGTAGCACCTTGTTTGTTTGCAAGGCAGGGGCAGACGGTTTGAAGGCTCTCTGGAAGCTGAAGAGCCTGAGGAATGTTTGTCTGGCAGTCAGGGTTTACCACTGGTGCCCTCACCATTTTTTATATAAAGACTTGAACAATCACTTTTTTGGGTATCTGTGCAGTGTCCCAGCACCAATCCCCTGTAGATACAGTGGGCCTACTGTAACAGGTTTCATACAAGCATACAAATATGAATACACATACACAGATCCTACACAGGTATAATTAACAAACAACTGCTGTGTATGGGCCTAATGAATGGAAATGCCAGTTGTTTCCAACACTCTCAAGAAATCTTCATCTGTCCACAGCCTTAATTCCCCAAGAAAGATCAGAATAATACTGAAAGAAGACAATCAAGGGAAGAAAAGAACAAAGGGATTCACAAAGATGGTATAGGATAGCAGTGCATAAAATGTGGTCTTCCACATATTGCTGGACTGCAGTTTCCATCAGCCATCAAAAGTCAGAAAGAGGAATGCAAGGAGTTGCAGTCTATCAATATTCAGAAGGCCATGACTTACCTTTCCCTGTCCCAAGGGATGTACTAGAGGAGATGATGGAAGTCCAGAATGAATGTGGGGATGAAGTGGTTTTTAATCAAAGGCAAACAAGGAATCCATCAAACTTAGTAAAAGCTCAAGATCAGTTTGGCTAAGTTGCTTTTTTGAACAAGTTCCAAAATCTTAAAGATGACATCCCTATCTCTCAGAGAAATAAAGCTGGTATGAAAGAATTTTTATGAGGAATTTACTTGCTCCACTTTCATTTCTAGTAAACAGGTTTGGGTGTTTTTTGTTTTTTTTCTAAAATCTAGTAGCAGGGCACAAGAAAACTGCATGTACACCATGACAAGTGACTGATAATGCCTTTAAACCACTTTTAAGGCACACTATGTGAAATATCCTGAAAGTGCCAGATCCCATTTGATCTTGGAAGCTAAGAAGAATCATCGCTGGTTAGTATATAAACAAACAAAAACAAACAGCTTCATTTATATACCACTTCATACTGCCTAAGGAGTGTCTAAGCGGTTTACAACTGTAAGCTACTTGCCCCCAACAATCTGGGTACTCATTTTAGCGACCTCGGAAGGATGCAAGCCTGAGTCGAGCTTGAGCCCTTTTTGCTGGTCTTGAACTTGCAACTTTATGGTTTTGAGTGGCTGCAGTACAGGCATTTAACCACTGCGCCTCCAGGGCATATATGGATGGAGAACTGCCAACAAATACCAGAGAGGCAATCTTTCAGAGGAAAGGACTGGTAAAAACCACCTCTGAGCATTCCTTGCCTAGGAAAACCCTATGACAAATCCATGAGGTTGCCATACATCAACAATCAACTGGAAGGTGCACACACACACACACGAATACATCAAAGGTAGCATCTGCAAGCCTCCACTAATCACAACACCGATCATGCTCAGCTCATTTACAGGAGGGCATTCAGTCTGGAGGATCTGTGCTTTTGGGAATAATGTCAGCAAACTGGATGGGGTACAGAGGACACAGGAGAACATGATAAATTCAGAGAGAAGGCAGCCATGGCCCACCCAATGTGTGCTGCTGAGAGATTGCAGCATCCCCAGTTGCCATTGGCACAGCTTTATCTTTTGACAGCAGGGTAGGGAGGGTCTCCTCCCTACACAACTGAGGGAGATACCGCTCTATCCAGCTGTTCCTGATGCAAGCATGGAAGGGGCATATTGTATGTATGTGTCTGTCTATGTCTGTGCCTGTCTATGTTTATATCTGTGCAAATCTGACACATCCCACCAAGTTCCCACTTCATCTGTGGAGAAAATTCACCAACACTTCGAATTAGTCATAAACAAAGGGGGGAGGAGGGAGGGAGGGAGAAAAAGAGAGAGACTTTGGACACAAGGGAGGGTTTTATCTATTGAGAACATGGTTGTTCAGCGTGTGTGTTCTTTCCCAGAGCAGCTACATCTGAATGTGATTTAGTCCATCAATCCCGTGGCCCCTAAAAGTGAGCATATGCTTGTTCATTCTCTTTCTTTTTCTCTCTCGCAATCTATTTGGGACAGAGGAAAATTAGGCCGGCCCATTTCCTGCCTGTCTGCACTCCTGCCTCCACCCCCAGTGTGTTTCCTGTAACTGTCTGACGCCAGTGGCTGCTATTTTAGGGCCCTCAATTTGCTGAAAGTTAAGGGACATTGAGGTGGGAGCAGAAGCTGCCCAAGGCAAGTCCAATCCTTCCTGCAGTAGGGCACAAGGCAGAGAGGGGTCTATGGGCATGCACTAGTTTATCTTTGCTGCAGAAGACTATGCATGACATATTCTGTGCACAAGCTGGTATGTGGTGCTGTGCAGATGAGTCTGCTGACATGCTTGCATCCTCCAGCCATAGCTAAGTGGCAAAGCACATGTTTTTCATATAAACAATCCCAAAGTAAAAAAGCTCTAGTCAGGAATATTTCTCATCCCAAAATCTGGAGAAACATTGCTACCCAGACCAGAGACCTGGTCCCTGCTAAACAGACTGGATAAAAGGAGTATGTGTCTGCTTTTGTAGAAAGCAGCAAATGTCCCCATAAAAACGCATGTGAGAATGCAGACATTGTTCTGCATTAAAGCCCACCAAACTCACTTAATGACATTGAGCTGATCACTCAGCCTGACCCACCCAGAAACTGGAACCTTACTTTTTTTAAAAAAAATGAATCTATTCTGAAGCCATCTATACCTAAAGAGTGGTAGGATGATGCTCGGGGACTCAGATCACCATTCTACCACTTCTCAGTTATGATACTCTTCTGCATGTCATAACAGTCTGTATTTCCAAGTTTTGAACCAGCCTCACGAGACTATCGCGGGGATAAAGTAAGGGAGGGAAAAAGCCAAGTATGCCACTTTGAGATTACTTCAGGAAATGCAAGATATAAAGATAACAAACTAATCAGTTCATCCATCCATCCATCCATCCTTGACTTTGGAAAGACTAAAAAACTCTGCCTCTATACAAGAATAGCACAATCACCACCCACAGCTCAACCCAAACCATCTAGCAGTCTGTCTATACAGTATTATGAGATGATCAGGTGCAGAGGAGATGCCACCCTGTGGCTGCCTGCCGAGAAAACAGAGCTGCAAGATGACTCAAGCAACTGATCCATGACTCTCTCGTGTGTGCACAGGGCTGTGAAAAGTAAAGGGGGGGAAAAAGAATTAAATAGCTCTTAAAATCCCTGATATGCTCCACACTAGCCTGTAGTTCTGAAATCTCTTGCAGCTCCAAAAGAATTGAGTGTGAATAGACATGGAAGTTGTTTACAGAAAAGAAAAAGCAAGTCAGACTTTTTATCAAGGGCACGTGGACTGTCTGTAGGAGATTAGGACTTGTCTGCATGCAAGCACAACACCCTCAGCTATTTCACAAAGGAGCACAAGGACACTCTTGTATACTTGCAAGTGACACTCCCGTTCTCGGCCCAAATGTCTTGAGTGCCGTGTGCCGTCTCATCTCCTGCCCACTGTCAAATCCCAGTTACGTTTTTTCTTTCTTTCTAAGGTCATTGGCTGTCCAAGTTAAGAATGATGGGAGTTGCACTGCAACAAAGCTGGATGGCACCAGGTTAATGCTGGGCAGCCTCCTCAGCAACCTTACCATCACAAGCACCCCTCTCTGCTCTGTCACTACAGTTCAACCAGACATTAACCACCCACATTCAAGCTAATTTTCAAAACCTTAAGAACCAGAGGAATTTGTCCACTTGTCTGTTTCAAGTTAAAGCTCAAATTCACAAACTGCTTAACTGGGCAACCTATACAATTGTTTATACTTTTGCAGTGTGGCATGATTATTTTGTCCCTTGTATTATAATGTTTAGTTATTAAGTAGTACCGGTAGGAGTACTTCTGTAAATAAGCGCCATGTGTTTTTATATTCCTGAAAGATAGAAAGGATTTATGCTTTCATCAAAGACTGCAGATGCAAAACTTTATCATTGGCTGCTGGAGCTCCTCCTGTGATTCATTAGTCGCTCTTATTGGCTAGAATCCCACTGGGGGATTTACTTACGCATAAACACTGCAGTTATGGCACTACACAGTGAACCTCATACCACTCCTCTACCACTACTCCTGCACTTACCAGGCAGCAGTCACCACAATCAATGAGGGTCCATTCTCATGTAAGTCATGAAACATGTTCCCACCCTGCCCTGTGATCTCTGGCACAACAGACAAAAGCAAGAACCCTTTCTGAATTCCCCCAAGCACCAGAAATCACTTGGGGGGGGGGACTTCTAGCCAGCTGATTCTGATCAACAGGGGAACAGAAACCCATTGATCATAGCAGCTGCTGTCCAGTTAGTGGGAATTAATGGACTTTCATGGTTCTTCCGTAGCCCCTAAACATAGGGCTATACACAGGGATTCGTGAATACAAAAAAGTCACAAGGTCATAACGCTAGTTTACACATTCATAACTGTCACAGAAGATCCCTATAAATAAGTAATAGTCATTTTTAGCACTCTCATTCTTCACTGTGTTTATTTAGGTAATCTTAATAATAAGCCCTGTGTCAAAAAGGCAAGCAATAATAATATCAGATGTTTACATAGAATTTCCTAATCACACAAAGCAATTCATACACTTTATACTTTGCTTATTCTTACCAGAATCCTAAAAGGTAGACTAGTATCTCAAAAGATAAAGAATTACACATCTTGATATAGTCACAATCTGTATGAAGACCCTGACCTTTAGCATCCTGGTATTTGATACAGGGAGGTGGAGATAGTCCCTCATCTAAAGCTACTCAGAGACTTTATGACCATCCTGAGATCTGAACAAGCTCTTAGCCACTAAACTACATATGTTCCTAAACCACAAGTATTCCCTCTTTAACCAGTGCTACTATTCTAGAATGTATTCCCAAGAAAGCAACCTATTTTTGTGCAGCCCTAACCCCTGCATTTCCATCAGCAATGTGGGAATAATAATACTGATCCACCTTAAAGGGTCATTTTTGCAATAATGGGTCTACAACATTTTGGTCAATTTTTGAGGGCCATATAAACAGGGGTGAAAATATTGATTCCTTTAATGTGGCAACTGAGAGCTGCCTTTGGAACAGAAGCATGCCAAAGATCATTATTAAAATACAATTAATCTGCAGCATTGTGTAAAACACAACCTTCTCTTCCTCTCTTGACCCACACTGCTGCAAATTCCAGCAGCCATATATCCCACATGTGTCCAACTCTATAGAGGAATCTGTAGAATCTCTGTTTTGAAGCCCTCCTTCATTTGAAGGGCTGCCTTATTAAAACTTGATCCCAGGGTCCAAAACACACTGCAGAAACAATCCAGTTTGAGACTACTTTAATTTGGCTCAGTGCTAGGGAGGTCTGGGAATTGTAGTTTAGTTCTGTGGCACCAGAGCTTTCTGACAGAGAAGGTTAAATGTCTCACAAAACTACTGTTCTCAGAATTCCGTACCCCTGAGCCAGGGCAGTTAAAGCGGTCTCTGGATTATTTCTGCAGTGTGTTTTGGACCAAAGATAAGAAACCAGTAGACTGATGATTCATCCCTTCTCACTTGCTGCCCCTCACTCCTGGCACCTTCTTCCCCCACATGTGCGCCTCATCACTTCTCTAACCAGACTATATTGTTTAGGGAAGTTTCCAGGATTGTGCCATCTGCCCCAGGATGCCTCCTTCTAACTATGTATTAAGAAGCTGTGCCCTTCCTCCAGTCCATCTGCTTTGGTCCTGGCCCTAGAGGGAGAAAAGAACCACTGGACCTCATTCCCTTCCCACCACCTTCTACTCTTCCTTTTGTGTTGTGTCTTTTAAACTGTAAGCCTGAGGGCAGGGATCCGTCTAATTTAAGATTGTATGTACAGCACTGTATAAATTTACAGCGCTATATAAATAAAATTAATAATAATAATGATGATGATGTGGGGCCTTACGTTTGCCTATTAGCAATGAACACCTCAACAGTGCATCAAACAGGTGGACCAGTGCCCTGGGCCCATTCACACTACAGAATTATAGCACTACGGTTCCACTTGGATTGCCATGGTTCCATCCTACAGAAGCCCACAACTGACAATTGAGGAAGGGGTATTTGAAATCCTCAGCCACAGAATTCTCAGCTGGTGCTTCTGATCAAACTGCCAATCTCAGGACTCCAGAGGAGGCAGCCATGATAGTGGAATCATAGTGTTATAACTGTGTAATCGCAATGGACTCCAGACCACAGTCTTTCCTACTCTGGGGCACTGTAGAGTTATTTTTTAAAATTCAAATTACAGTGTTTAGTTCCAACTTTTCATGAACGTATAGATGTTCATTTATTAGAGTAATTTTGAAAACCAGAAATATTATTTTAAACATTGCTTAGATATATTATAGTTACTGTGTACGGGACAGAAACGATATGCAAATAAGCATAAATCTGTGTATTGCTACTACAAATCACAGTTTTAAAGAACTGCAAACACTTTAAAGGAAATAATCCAAAATAATAATGTGAGCAGGATGTTCCTCGCTCTCTTACAGTGTTAGAATGTCTTGCACTATGGCCTGCCTCTTTAAGATGGCTGTTATAGCAATAAAATAGTGACTGCAGTCCACAGCCCCTTGTCCAGTGCAGGATTATCCTTTGAGAATTCCTTTGCTAAGAGAAAGGAGAAGGTTACAATTTTGCAGCCAACACAGATTTATTATAATTTTTCTAAGCGAGAGCTACTCTTTGACAAAAATCTATCCCCATTTTTAATAGTGCTCTACTATGAGAAAAAGAAACCCTACAAACATTCAGCATAGGCCTTACTCTGTTTCTAAGCAATAACGTCTAGTATGTAACAGAAGTTTGCCAACTGACTTCTAAATTATACAGGCTGAGTATCCCTTACCTGGAATTATAAAATCCAAAATTGTCCACATGGGTGTCTGACAAACTGACACCTTTGCTTTTTGATGGTTCAGTGTACAAAAACTTTGTTTCATGCACAAAATTATTAAAAGTAAAAAATTACCTTCAGGCTATGTTTAAAAGGTGTATACAAAACATCAATGAATTTCATACTTAGACTTGAGTCTCATCTCCAAGATATCTAATTATGTATATGCAAAATAAATAAAAATAAAAATAAAACAAATAAAAATAAAACCCCAAAATTCAAAACACTTCTGATCCCAACCATTTTGGATAAGGGAGACTCGACCTATACAACCAAATATCAGAAGCCATATTAAAGGCCATATTAAATATATCCTGTCCAGTCCTTCCTGCTCCTAATAAAATTGCAACGTTCCCAGCAGTGGGGGCTGAAGTGGGGCTTCATTTTGATGTACAACTGATGTGCCTGGATACCTGGTTTGGGTGTGTTTTACTGAACAGATTCCACAGGGAGAGTCCTAAAGTGAGGCAACTGCCTCAGGCTGTGGATTTTTTTTATCATGGGAATGCAAAAAATCATTAGTTATTAACTTCATATTAATGTATTATTATTTTTTATTGTCAGTGATAAGAAAGTGTGTTTGTGGAATTTCTTGCCTCATTCTTGCCAAAATAACTGCCCTAGCTTTTGGTGTGATACAGTAGAAGGGAAGATGGTTCTGGTTCACTTCTGGCAACAAAATGTGTTGGACTTGCCCTGTTACTCTTTGTCTTTGTGGGTCACTAAAACCTTAGCCATTTCTGTTCTCAATGCCACTGACTGTTATAATCAGTATCCAAGATGGTCAATATCCTATGACTTTGTGCAAGAATTAGAGCTGCCAGAGTGAAAATTGGAAATGACTGCTGTATCTTTAATGGCTGTGTAGAAAAAGAAATTTCAGCAGGTGCTACTTGTTAACTGGTTTTGTGACATTCCCTCTTCAACACCACCATTAAAGGTACAGAAATCAGTTTTCACTCTGGCAATCCGATTTGGAGTGGTAAATTTAGATACAGGGAAAGCCTTTGGAACAGATAACCCTATTGAGGTCTCTTCTGGCACAATGCCTTTATGATTCTGCACTTCAAACCCATCCGGCCCTGCTCCACATTAAGACCGAATGATATTCCAGAACAATCCTACTTGTACTCACACAATGCCCCACCCCAGCATTTGGCATCCTACCCTGCCCCTTTGTTCCTGATTTTCACCTACAGATTACTGTTTCTTCACTGCTCAGCCCTAGCCCACAGGTCTTGCTGACTAAGCATCACTCCCTGTGTCAGACCCAGCCATCCTGAGGAACTCCCGCCCAGCAGTGACCGGAAACCAAGGACAGGAACAGTTTGGCTTCCTGCTCTTGTTGCCATTTCCCTTCCAGCTGGAGCCAAGACAGGTGGTGAGAGGGACACATTTCCCAGCTCACAAGAGCAGCCATAGGAAGCCTGCAAAGGCTAGGGGCCTCTCGGGAAGGCTGCAGTTCAAGGAGAAGAAACAAGACTCTCCTTGCTCAAAGATCACCTCTGGGTTGGAAATTGCAAACCAGGCCATAGTCTATGTCCACAAACTCCTGCCAAAAAGTGAAAGACCTCTTCAAATTCAAAGTTGAGTGCCCAGATATTGTTCGACTTCAGCTCCCAAAATCCCTAGTCAGTATGGCCAATAGTCATGGATTCTGGGAAGGCAAGGTCCAACAACATTTGGACAATCAAAGGCTGAGAACCATTGGCTTCTACTCAGGACAGGACATGTTCACAAGTTCAGCTTTCTTCTCTCTGGCAAATTAGACTGATGGGTATGATCCCTTGACAAAACCATGTTCCTCTTTGGTTCCTTTATTTCTTTACTAGACTATTTGAAAGTCTGACCCTATCATTCAGCTGCCCTAGGTAGTATATTTAGGGTGTCATGAAAAAGCAACTTCTCTGTTGTACTTTTCTTGTCAGAGATGTAGAGAGGTGATTGACAGGTTTTCGGCTTCAGGTCCAAAATAGCTGGTTTTGGGCACTCTGCACATTGTCATAGGAAGGAACGTAAATTGTTCCACCTCAGGTAACAAAACTATATCGCACTGGGTCTTCTTTTCTTCTTTTCTTTGTACTAATACATAGAAGAGCACCTGAATGATGAGAGCCATGTTGGATTAGATTCACCTCTCCAAGCATCCATTTTGTCCTTGTCCTTGAGCCTATCTACAAGACTTGCTCAGAGTGGGGTTGCTTTTGCTTTCTTCTGAGCCAAGTCTGATTTGCTCAAGGTCACCCAGTGGGTTTCCATGGCTGAACAGTGATCTGAACCCTTGTCTCCCAGTATGCTATTCCAACACTCAAACCACGACACAACATTGGCTCTCTACGTGGCATACCAAATATCTCCATGAAATCACAAATCAGGATGTGAAGGCCACATTCTCCCTTTTATTTTTTACTCCACCCACAAAAAGGAAAACTGCTATTGAATATGGAGATTCCATATAGCCACTATGACTAGTAGCCATTAATACTTATTCTCCATGAACTTGCCTACCATTATTTTAAAGCCATCTAAGTTAGTGTCCATGACCACACCTCTTGTTAGCCAATTCCAGAAATTCGCTTATGCCTGTATTCTATAAAAAGCAGGGGGAGGGGGGAATCCACTGCTTCTACCACCATTTAGTTCCAGTCTGAATCTACTCTTTATTTATTAACTAGAATGTATAAGTCTCTATTTGGATTAACCACTTTGCCTGTGTCTACTGTTGAACTGTAAAGACAGTGAGAAACCTGAGCTCATTCACCCCCACAAAAAAGCGCTACAGAGGAAAGAAGAAGACAGACAGAATCAGGTCAATCAGGTCAAGCTGGGAAATATGTCCTTCATTCATTCACTCTGCAGGTGCAACACACATGGCTTGTTCTATTTAAATTTGTGCACTTCAAGGTTTCAGTGACTAACTGCTGACTGACCTGTAGAATTTGTTTACCACTTCTCAATATGCTAGGTCTCCTGAGGTGGTGGATAACGGATAAACGTAGAATGGAATTCAACCTTCCCAGTGAATTGAATGGAAGTTTAAAATGTTTAATCTTGGCAGGTTATGCCAAATCTACAGTTTATATAAAGGCTGAAGCATGTTGTTCTCTTGCCAGTCTGCCTCCAAAACAGAGAGCCAGCATGGTTTATTAACTCACTAATTCATTCATTCTATTTCTATATCACTGTCACTGCTGATATCTAATGATACCTCAAAGCAATAGTAGTTAGGCATAATGTAGGGCTGGGACCTGGGAGATCTAGTTTCTAGTCCCAAAAGAAGCAGAAGGAACTAGGAACATTCAATAAATCTATTGCAAAAGGGAGAGAAAATCTTGGGATGTATAAAAGAAGGTTTTAGTTCTCAAATTAGTCCAACATGGCCAGGAAATATCTATATTGTCTTCCTTGGGGAAGACAATTTGAAAATCAACCTACTGACATTTTTTAAAAAGTGTTTCCAATGCTTATGCCTTGCAGCCAACAGAGCCATGAAACTCATTAGGTGGCCCTGGCCCAATCACTCTTTCTCAGCCTAACCTATCTCACAGGGCTGTCATGAGAATAGAATGTGGAGGACAAGAGCCATGCTAATTTGTCTTGAGCTCATTGAGGGGAAGGCAAAAAATGTTTTTTTAAAAACCAAATAAACAGCCTTTTATGATCGCATTTGAAAAAGGACCCACAAGATGGTCAATGCATATATCTATGTCACACTAGCCGAAACACTACAGTATTGGGGCAACTTAAGTTTTAAGCTGTCCTCGGGACACTGTTTTCATGCCTAAATATTAGTAAGAACAAAGAAGGAGGTTCCTCTTATCCCTTCAGATGGCAAATAATGAGCCACTGGTGAAGTGGTTGTTCATCTCTTTGGCTTCAGAATGGAGATGAAGCCTCATACCTAACATCCCTCTCAGCTCCATTGTCCTCCTTCTCAAGGCATTCTCCAGGCATTCAGTAAAAAGAAAGCAGCCTGAGCATGTTAGTATGAATTGATGAGGTACAAAAGTGCATTAGGAGGGCTCACTGATTAGCCATTAAGTCATTTCAAAAAAACAACAAACAAACAACAACACCTGTTCATTGTGAGTCTGTGATTTCTGACAAAACATCTCAGCAAGCCATGGTTGAGTCTGCCATTAGATAATAGTTCTGTAATCTGATGGAGGGGGGGAAACCCAGTTTGGAGAAGTTACAATGCTGGTGAATCTTGATACAGACTCTGTACTCTTGATAAGGCTTACAACTTCCTTCTAAGTAGTGCCAGGCAAAAGTGGAGGATTTGTGTAAAGGTTCTCTTACCATTTTAATCAGCCAGTAAGGGATTTCTGTCTATCTGGCTTGTCTGCTTGTCAATCTGTTCATCCACCCTTCCCTCCCTCTGTCATAGCTGTGAAATCAGTTCCTAATAGGGACATATTGTATGGAATATTTGCTGCTTCTAACTTCCATCCCCAACACATATGTACTGTATATAAATTGTCTCTCCAAGCCAGTAATGCCCTTCAGATGTCTGTAACTAAAATTCTCATCAAAGCCGCAGTAAGAATGGGCCATAGTTAAAACCCAAGGGAGACACAGTCCAAAAATTTAGAGGGCACTGAGCTGAGAAAGGCTGGATGGAATACCCCCTGATAACCTTTGTAAATTATACACATAATGACTGTAGTAACAGGTTGTTTGATCTGCATATGCACACATCATACACACTATTTACTTCTTTAGATCTGAGTGTTTTGTTTGGCACATAATCCTTCTACCCCTGGATCCCAGGCAACAGTCCTGGTGGCTTCCATGTCAGTGGGGCTGTCTAGTCCCTTGGAGAATTCAGCCCCTTGGATAGATTCATTGCCCCTAGCATGCAAACCATTGGCCTCCATTGAATTCAAAACATCTAGAGGACTAAACATTACAGCCACACTGGTTCACTATAATGAACACAATGATGCACATTAGAGTGGCACTGCCTCAGAAGTTATTTGAATATTACATACATGCCAAGCATGCTGGCCACCCACGACTTACCCAATGTGGTTGGTCCTTAGAGAGATCTCGAGCTCCCTCAGTACTTTGGTGGATTCCTGTACTCTCCGGCGGAACTTCTGTAAAAGTGACAGCCACACTTGACTGATAGGATAAGTCCCTGTTATCTTCCTCCTCCACAACCATCAGAATTAGGCTAAATGCATCAAAATTTTACCCTGTACCTCTCATCTTCTGATCTTCTTTTATTTCCCTACTTCCCTTATTTTTTAGAAGAAGAATATTACCGAGGGCCACTGGCCCTACCATTCACAACAGCCTGCATAGACTACAAATGGCCAATACACCAGGCCCTATAAAATTGTGCTTCTCAGGATAAGTAACTTGTCTCATTAAGAAGGACCCCACCTGGGTCAGAACCTCATTCTCTTTGTCTAAATGGCTTCCTCCTGGAGCTCTTTCCAGAACTTGACCTTCTCACAGAAGGTCACAGAAAGTAAGATGTTTTGTGTACATCCCTACACACATTAGGCTGGTGCTCTGACATTATTGATTTATGACAACTGTGGACATTTTCACATAAGACGATTACAGTATAGCACTATCATTCCACTTTAACTGCCATGGCAACATCCTGGGGGATCCTGTGGATGTTGTAGTATGGTCAGAGGCGCCAGAGGGTCTCCCTGGCTGAAGATTCCAAAGCCCTCAAACAAACATCCCAGGATTCCATAGGATGTTGCCATGGCACTTAGAGTGGAATCACAGCACTATAACTGAGTAGAGTGTGGATCAGAATCTGCCCTGCTTGGCCTTGGAGGATACTCTGTCACAATACATGCTTGATTGTTCTGGGAGATGGGGCAGATCGCTTCTTTTCTGGGGGCCATCTTTTCTAACTCTGCATAATACCTTCAACATTTTGTAAAAATAAATTACTATGAGGGCCTTACCTTCCGGGTGACTCCTGGGTCCAGGAAACTCTTCAGTTTCTGGATGTATGTGTGGGGTGGGTTCTTCACCTGAAATCTTTCCTGGTTTAAGTTGGGAGGGAAAAAGGGGAAAAAGAACAGTGGGTGGGTAGTTTGGTAGGAGGCCCCAAGAATGCTTGTGAAAGCAAGAAGTCTTTGAAAGTACTTTAGGATGAGTCTGGCCTAGGTCACTGCAGTTTAGGTCACTGCAGTTTAAAGGTCACCATTACTGATTTATTAACATAATAAGTCTTTCAGCCTCTCTCTCTTTTCCCCTCCCCCATATGAGCCCTAACTTCCACCAAATGTCTGTCTGGTGGTTTGCTCTTCCTAGTAATCTGAATCCCAGATGCTCCTTTATGTCTGTACCTCTAACAAGCTTGAAATGGAAATGATTTCTAGTCTCCACCCAGATACATTCTGCTCTGCTGCTGCTTTCATGGTTCCCTCTACCCATATGCTAGAAGCATCTCTGTCTTTCATTTTAAAGTGGCCCACTTATATGAAAGTAAACCTTACCATACATAGATGCACTTCGAAGAAAATAAGCACAAAATCAGACTACTCCCCACCCCCCACCCCCAAAATCTATCCATGTTTTTGACGTACCTATCCTTTCTTTGCCTGGGTACCCAGAGATTGAGGAAATTACATGATTCACGTATGCTGTCCTGAATGTCCTGTCATGGATCTTGGGCATCTAATTCACAACTCCACCTAATTCACAACTCCAAAGAGGTTTACTATGTCTTTTAGATCAGGTGTGGGCAAAATGGGCCACTCCAGATGCTGCTGGACTGCATTCTCCACCAACCATAGACAGAATAGCCAATAATGAGGAATGCTAGGAACTGCAGTCTAGCAAAATCTGGAGGGGGATATATATTTTGGCTCTCTTTTGGAATGAGAGCTCTCCATGGTTCTTTCCTATAGAGAATGGATGCAGAACCTACGTTTTGCAATCTCATCAGCCTCTCCCACCATAATCTAAGATGTGGGGGTTGTAGTCTGAAATATCTAGAGGGTCAAAGGACTTGTGCTATTCAGCAGGGATGGAATGGTGCAGTGCAAGTCCGCAGCTATACAGCCAATGGTAAGAATTGTAGTCCATAATCCTATGCCATCCAATATCATGTGGAAGGAAAAGCGATTTCCACGCTTGCTATACAGACACAAACAAATATTTCACCACTCTTAGAATTGTACCTACCTTGCTGCATCCACGTGATGCCTACTGGAATATCAATAGACAAGATCAGATTTCTCCCATTTAAAAAAATAAAACAAACATTTTTTTGTCTGCAACTCAAGACTTACGTATGGGCCAGATGCTGATGTTCTTTCTGTTAATCATGTGGCTGAGATACCAATCCCACAAAGCCAAAGAATTTGGCAGCCCAATATAAATAATTCATTATGATAAGGGGACGTGGCCTGCTCTTTGAAAGGAAGTCAAGAATCCAGTGATCAAGGGGATGTGATGTTGTTTCTGGCCACTGCTCCATCATAGGCCCATCAGCAATGATATGCACTGTGGATTTCCTGCCACTGAGGAATCTCTCATTTTTCCAGCTCCCCCCACCCCACTTACCTGGTCACAAATAAGGTCCCATTTCTTCTCATTGTCATATTGCCGCAGGAGACGGGCCTTATCAGGAGGGAGGTTCATGGAGCTCTGAGGAGAAAAATAGAGGGAAAGTTAACATGGTTGGGCTTACTGCCGTCCACACAACACTACTTTGCAAAGCTTAATAAGGTTATGTTTTGGACCACAACTTCCAAATTCTGCCAGCCACTGGCCACAGGTTCTAAAAACTTTGTTCAAAATAGTGACTTTATCAGGCTCTGCTTCTTGGAATGTATGAAAGGCCTTCTCCTTGGAAGAAAAAGAGCAGGACATATGGAATTGTTGAGGAGGAGATTAGTTACAATTTATATTCAACAATGTGCTGACTGGGTGATGGGTAGGGCTGGCAGACTCTCAAGACTGGTCTGGTCTGGACAACACAAGAATTTTACTGAGCTGTCTAGTGTCCAGAATTTTAATCAAAAACACAAAAAGTCCAAGAATAAAACACTGTACTAAGGCAGGGGTCTTCAAGCTCTTCAGGCAAGGACCAACATTTAACTCCACAGAGAAGACTTTTACAACCCACTTTAGGTGGCATGGTGTAGCATTCCAGCTGAAGTACACTACTACGAAGCAAGGAAATGAGACATAGATAAGATAGATAAGACAGACAGACACATACTATTTGAATGCCATAGAAGCAAGATGTTTGCAAATTTAGGAGATATGAGGAAAGAACAAAAAGGGATTTGAAAGGTTACAAACTGTCATATCTAGTGTTACAGACAGGAGGGAGGGATCAACCTGACCTAGAAGCTGGTTTAAGCTACACCCTCTCCATCCCTGTCTCTGTAGCCTCCTCTTCCCCCTTCACCTGTTGGGGAATGAACTCTGCTCTTTCATTTTGGGGACTTTTCCAAATGTATTTGACTCTATACAGTTATACCAATCTGCTCCATTGTGTGGAATGCTGGGAGCTGTAGTATGGTGTGCTAGGAGAGCTCTAGTAGTGCCGTTGTTCAGGAGTTCTGTAACAGTGAATTCTTCACCAAACTACAAATTCCAGGATTCCATATAATAGAGACATAGCAGCTAAAGTAGTATCAAATTGCTATTAACACTTACAGGGAAGAGAAGTATGCAACGGGATCTTGTAGCACCTTTAAGACTAACTGTGGAAAGAAGTTGTAGCATAAGTTTTTGTCCACTAGGTCTTTAGACCATGAAAGCTTCTACTACAACTGCTTTCACACAGTCTCAAAAGTGCTACAAGTTCCTTTTGCATACTGATATACCAGACTAAGATGGTTCTGTCTCTAAATTCTACCCCCAGGGAACAGAAGGTAAGGATGGTAAGGATGGTAGCAAGGTGCCAGGGCCAGTGGTCCTCCGAGAACAAAGAAAGAAAGAAAGAAAGAAAGAAAGAAAGGAGGGAATGAGAAATTGGGTCATTCATCTGTCCCTTTGCTACCTCTGTTGCCATGGACCAGTTTCAGCCCATGGATTTGTAGTATGTTGTGGCACCAGACTTTACTGACAGAGAAAGATAAATATCTTACAAAACTACAAATCCCAGAATTCCATAGCATTGTGCCATTGCAATTAAAGTGGTGTTGAACTGCATTATTTCTACAGTGCAGATGCGCCCTTGGAAAGAAGAAAAGTAAGAGCAATACATGCCTCTTCATTTTCCAGTCATTTCTTTATTTTTAGATGATGAACTAATTTCTATATTTATTTTATATTTACAGTTGTTTGTTTGTTTTTAAACTATGCCGTTTCTTTTTCCTTGACACAAAAGCAGTGCAACATTCCTGTAATGCCCTGTCTCCTAGCCAAGGGAGCATTTGTTTGCAGGACCTTCAAAGAAAAAAAGAAAAGAAAAGAAATACATCTAAAAATAAAATCAAACTTGACTCATTGTAATACATTCATAAACATGTCATGGTCATTGAATGCCCTCACACACGAAAACAGTATTGTTCCAGAGCTTCACACTGAAAAACAATGTTAACTTCTGTGTATTTTTACAAAAGCCATGAAGAGCTATAGTACCAAAAGAATTCCCAATGTATTTACTACATTGTCTTCTATATACAGAAATCACAATCTTCCCTCACCTGACCCATTCCAAGTATCATCCAGAAAGCATGACTTCCAGAGTTAAAGGAACCTTTTCCAGCTTTAACTCTGACAACCCTAGCTTTTAAAGTATTTAGCAGTCCTTCAGACAAGTTTGTTCTAGATCTCAGAAGAATGCAGTTAATAACTTATACCAGGCGTAGACAATCTCTCAGGGCATCGGGAGACATTTTCAAACACACAACTGGACCTAAGGAAGGATACAACCTTTAACGGTTGTGACTGGGAGCGTCCAGTATGTACAATATGTACAATAGCCTTTGTTATAAACCATAATATTCCCAAACATGCAATTTATAGTAAATGAATAAGATTAAGTGTTATCTTCTAGGGCTACATCTCTGCAGGGCTTGCAAACAGTCTCCAATTTGATTATTCTTCCAAGTGTGACTGGATCTCAGTGCAGAACGAACTACTCTCTCAGGCGTTTTTCCACTGAAGCTCTTCATTACTCATCACTCTGGTCTTAGAGCACTAATTCATATAGAAACACAAAGCAGTTTGATCTCAGGTATATCTAGATAGGCTAAAAAAATAAACTAGCTTTTAATGTTCCTGCTCTTTCAATTAAAATTGGAAAGAAGCTTCAACTTAGATATGAAAAACTAGACTTTGGTACATCGAAACTTTAGATTCTAAAGTCTACCTTTTCAGGTATAAGGTGAAGTGTGTCACACAGGAAAGTAAGAACAGTCTGGCCAGACCATACCATACCATAAGCCTATCTAGCCCACAATTCTATTCCCATAGTGGCTAAACAGGAGCCCAAAGCAGAATCCCGAAAACTGGACGTTAGGCCAAAACCAATCCACTGCTTGCCTCCCCAGCTACTGATATATGGTGGTATGGTGCCTCTGAAACAGGACTGCTGATGACCCCATGATCCTCCATGAAGTTGTTTTTTCAAAGTTATCCAGGTTGGTGTCTATCACTAAATTTTCTGAGAGCAAATCCTACAGTTGAACCCTGTGATGTAAAAAAATAGTAGTTGTCCCTCTCTTTTCACAGACCTGGAGTCCGCAGTCTCACTCTTTGAGGGAGGGACAAGCGGGGAGGGACAAAATGATGACACACCCCAATCCCCCACCATTATTTTCAATGCGAATAGAATATTTGCGAGTCGCCATTTTCATAGGGGTGGAGACGGAACGGATCCCTCACAAATTGGGAGGGGCTACTGTACTTCAATTTATGTACATACTATATATATATAGTCATGTATAAGTCTAGAAATTTTAGTCAAAAAATTGACCCAAAAATCCTGAGCCAACTTATCTGCAGGTCAAAGTAAATACTGTATTTAACTATTCTTAAATAAATAGGAACTATTCCCTGGTGGAAAGCAAGAGCATAATCTGTCCTGGAAGCTCTGACAGCTGCTTCCCCCCACATCTATTCTCTTATTCACCCAGCCTTTAGGATGAGCACAAGCAGTTATGCCTGACGGAATCTTTATAGTTTCTTTGGCATTGTTTTCCTTTGCTTCATTCTTCAGATCAGTGATTCCCAAACTTTGCTCTTCTAGGTGTTTTGGACTTCAACTCCCAGAACCCCCAACCAGCTTGGCTAACAGTCAGAAATTCTGGGAGCTCATGTCCAAAACATCTGGAAGGTCTGGGAATCACTGCTTTAGATCCTTTGTTACACCTTCCTAAATTTTACCCTCAACTTATCCACAAGTCACATCAAAATACCTAATTTTGGCCCCAAAAGGTGTCCTTGACTTATACATGAGGTCGACTTACAGTCAAGTATATACAGTATGTCAGAAATCTGCCATCATACAGCTTCAGTGGATGTCCTGGACTTCTAATATTACTCCTCCAAACCCATACATATTTTATACACTTTTGACATGTTCTTCCATACTTTGTTTTCTATGAAAAAAGGTGGGAAGTTCCAAATGTCATTTTGTTTCATTTCTTCCCACCCTATTTGCTCTTCTCCATCCTCTCAACCCACTCCTAAGTTTAGCATTAACATCTTGACAGTCACTTATTTTCTTTCCTATTGATAAAATCTTCCTTGGAAATCACTAGATTCTTAGCCACATTGATTTCCTTGTAACAGGGAGTTCCACCAGGTCACCTTTCCCCAAATCAAGTACAGTATGTGCATTGGGCTCTGGAAGCATCAGGATTCAGCTCTGCAATTTTAGACAGCATCTGCTGATCTAATTACTTGGAAATGTTACTTTTTTGGACTATGGTCTCCCAGACTGCACCAGTCAACAGAGCACTGAGGAATTCTGCAAACTGTAGTTCAAAAAGGCTAATTTTTCCAAGGGGCTGTTAAGTGGAAAAGATTGGGAGTGAATGTGCCCCGAAGGATGGTATAGAACAGCAGCAGGAGAGTGTTCTATGTAACTGACTGCACAGAGGGTGGGTAAGTAAAGGTCTCAGATTACACAGCAAAATCAAATGAAAGCATAAATTACATCATGTTATAATGGTTTTACCAAACACACTCCTTCAAAGCCTGGAACTTGTTCAGTAGAGAAAAGAATATGCCTATTTATACATTCTTTCAGCGTTGCCTTCGAACAGACCACTTTACTGTTCTCTTTGTAAGAGTGAAAGCCAGTATGCACAATACATTCTCGTGCCCCAGTTGTACACAGACATATGTCCTCATGTTACCTTCTTGTACAATATGATCTTATTCCAATCGCACACACTCACTTGACATCAGTATGAGTTATGGCTCACTATGGCAGCGTTCAGGAACCTTTGGCCCACATTTTTTGACAACAATATCCACAATCCTGCATCCTCAAGCTATGCTGGCTGGGTCTTATGGGAAGTGAGGTCCAAAATATTTAGGAAGTCAAAAGTTCCTCACCTTGACACTATTTTTCAATGCCAGTGCTCAACACTGGTGTGCACAATAAGAATGAATGAAATTACCACTGGACATACACAGATTTTCTTTCACTCACCATGCATCCGGGATATGTTCAAGGAATGAGTTCAAGAGCTTTTCTTTCCCTGGACTCTTTCAAACGGGGAGGAATTTCTCCCAACTCCGAATGGAGCCAATGCGGATTCATGTAAATTCGCTTGTTTAGCGAATTTACATGAACCCCTGCTCCGTTCGGAATTACTTCCCATTACCCGAAAATAACCCCCTCCTGCCCGAATTTGCATGCAAAGCTTTAATTCGCAATAACGTAAAACCCATGATTGCATTCGAATTGGCTTCCCTCTTGCCCGAATTTGCATGCGAAGAGTTAATTCGCAATAACGTAAAACCCATGATTGCATTCGAATTGACCTTAAATTATACTTCCAATTTAGCCTTGTATGAAAGAGTCCTCCGTGTTTAGATCTTCACATCCACTGTTTTGGAAGTTAAACACTGATGCATAACCACAAGCATAAAAATGTCACACGGATTTCCATATATACACTCACACACACTGCCTCTTCACCCTGTGTACCACTGGCACACAAACCCATGTTCCATTCAATCATTCACTAGTCCAGTTCATTCATGCTCTCATTGTGCTTTAGCTGCATCACTGATGCGCACACATATGCTTTCTACCGTGCCCACACCCATACATTCTGGCCAGCTCTGCTTACAAAAGCCAGGCTACCTGCCAGATTAAGAAGCCTGCAGACTCTGACTCAAATGCTTGCTGACTCCTTTGAAATGTCAGGAGGATGGGAAGCTTAACAAAGCCACATTTGTCCTAGTGAGGAAGGAATCAGAAGTGACGAGAGCAGTCATCAGAAGGCAAAGGGCCCACATTGCATTCCTCCAAACTGCTGCCAACAGAGCTGTTGCAGCTGCCGCCAATAAACAGCCTTTCTTGTCTCTACCTTCACTGATAGCCAAGGACACAGGTTCATCAAATGTAGATGTTTCAAAGTCAAACATGTCAAAGGGTCAAAATTCCCAGTCAGCAAATACTCAGGAAATAGCCAGTTGAGGCTGGTGGTAAGCATCTCAGTGCAATGGTGTATTGTCTCTGGGATTTCCCCACAAATGTCAAAGGAACTATCCAAGGTGCTGAATCTACTATGGGGAAAGGGTTTGTCCCCCTGGGTAGCTATTTTAAAGTGTGGACTAAAAGCTGGAGTGGATTCCATGCCCCACTGATACTGGAACCACCAGTCATCACTGGACTGGATTTCTGATCATAAAAGCAACATGATTTCAACTGAAATGCCCAATATTTAGGCTTTGCTGTTGTTGTTGTGTGCCTTCAAGCCATTTGTGACATATGGTGACTATAAGGAAAACCTACAATGGGTTTTCTTGGCAAGATTTGTTCAGAGATTTGTCATTGCCTTCCCCTGAGGCTGAGAGAATGTGACTTGCCTAGGGTCACCCAGTGGGTTTCATGGCCGAGATAAGAATCAAACGCTGGCCTGCAGAAATGCAGTCCAACACTAGAACCGCTACACCATTTTTCGTCTAGTTAGTTATATATCAGGATCTAATCAGACAATGAGATCTAGTCAGTTTTATATCACACTGGATAAAAAACTTAATGAACTGATTTTCTTTGCTTGTTGGTTGAGCCAACAAGCAAGGAAAATGAGCTGGAGAGACATGAAATGAGTCTGAAGTCATGTATGATGAAAAGAAATAGAGAAGAACATTCCCAATGCATGCTCCACCTTCTCAAGATATAACTCCTCCAAATATGCTTCAGACCCTGTCAAAATACCTGCTGCTATTCTACTCTTTCATTCCTTACTGGGCTTTCTACAACAACAAACAAAACAAGAAGGCGGACTCATGGGAAAACATAGGACTACAGGTGGTGTTTGATGTTGTCTGGGTCACCTTAATATCTCCAGTGTTCTGCTCTTTCTCACACACACATACATGGATAAAACTGAGCGAATAAGTCATTGTGATTTCACATTAAAAATCCTGGTCTGGAGTACTTTTTGTTTTTATTATTCTGGAACAATGCATGCAAAAGTGTTGAGGATGACAAGGAGACATTCTGGGTGCTTTTGATTTTATTCAAATGAAATTTTATTACACTACAAATACTTAATTCATTAATTATGAATTAAACAAATTAGAACACTTGTATGCTGGCTTGCTGCTGCTTCCTATTAAATTATGGTGCTCCCTCCACAAACAGAGACAGAATACAGTCTTAAGGTCCGTCCTTTATCCAGATTGGGAGAAGAGGCTGCAGGCTCATTCTGAAAACAAGAGTTAGCCAAGAGATGGTGCCAATGAGTTGCAATGTTGGAATACTTTGGAATGATGTTGTTAACAGTACAAATATGGTTTTGTTAAGCTCTATTGTTCAACAAGACCTGCTTAGACCATGACAAAATCTGGAGGAAAAATCAAAATCTGCAGTGCTTTCCTGGTGCTAGAAATAGAACCAGGAAGAGCAAGAATCAAGAAGCATACTCCTGCAATGGTTACTCAAAAATAAGCTCCAATGTCATAGAATCATAGAATCATGTCATTGGGACTTTCTCAGAGGTTCTGTAGTCTAAGCATGCTCTCCTAGAAGTAAATCTCACCAAAATCTGTTGGGCCTGCTTCTGAATAGCCACATGTATGAGATTGAGCTGTGAGGAGAGCTGAACCAGACACTTGATACAAATGCTACTAGGAGTCCTATCTTAGTTTTACCTTGAGTTCTCAGCAGCATTCATTATCGTCGGCCAAACTATCCTCCTGGGGCTTTTGGTGAATATGAGGGTCACTATATTGCAGTGGCTCTGGTCCTGCTTGGTTGACGATTCTCCTGGCAGTGGGATGTCTCCTTGGCCTATGGGCCCTCTCAGTTTGTCCCCTATGCTTTTTAGCGTCTACATGAAGTTATGATGTTGAGATCATACAAAATTTGAGGGTTGGGTTTGAAGTTTCCCAGCACAATCTCTATTTTTTAGCTTATAGCAAGGAGGCTTTGAAAATCCTAAATAATTATCTGAAGGCAGTGATTGATAAGATTCAATCCAGACAAGATGGAGGTTCTGATACTCAGTGAACGAGGCAACATAGGATTGGGGTTACAATTGTTCTAGATAAGACTCCATTCCCTATGAAGGATAAGGTCCATAGCTTGGTGGTATTTCTTGACCACAGCATTGCCCCTGGAGGGCCAAGAGGCTGCTGTAGTAAAAATGAAAGTTCCTATCCTATGCACACTCACCTGGAAGCTAAGTCCAATCAAAATCAATAGGACATGTATGTGAGTATAGTACAGGATTGCTAAGTAAGAGTATGTAGGGGGTTATAGTAATGCAGAATAAAATACTCAAACTTATATGGCATTCCAGGATGTAACAGGAACTATTCCCATAAGAAAAAAAATATATTTTGGGATATTTTTCAGTTTTCTAATACATTTTTAATACTGCTGAACAAGAATACAAATATATTCTTTCCCTAAATATATCTTTGTATATGCTATTATTGAGGGCTGTTTGTGCCTGCCATTTCTCATGCTTATGTATTTATTTGGTTATATCTTGACATGTGTTCTTTCTGGAAAATGAAAAGCATGGGGGAATTTTTGTTTCCAAAAAAAAAAAAAAAAAAGTGTTCCATTCAAAAATAAGTAACTACCCTGTCTTTCTGAAGCTTTGAGGCCTATTAAAGGGCAGTTCCTTGTCTGAAACTTTCCTTTGATCACTACTAGTGAAAGATGTGATGCTCAGATCAGGTAAGTCAGGAAGCTGACTCTACTAGACACCCAGCTCCTGTGGGCACCTCTCTACCTCTTCTTGCTTAGGAAAGCCTCCGCTTGGCTATGAATTCATTGTTACGCTTAAGAACAATCTCATCTACACAAAATCTTGCTGTATCACAAAGACTTATATTTCCTGTCTAAACCAACTTCCTGTGGTTCACCAACCGCAGACGTGGAAAGGCACTTCGTCTGTTTCCTGGATTCATAGGCTGAGCTGGTATTTGCAGCTGAGAGAAGGAACAAGGCATTCTGGGTAAAAATACCAACTTTTTCGCATTAAGATCCTTGCTGCTTGGTCACTGCACCTAAGCAGCATCTGAACAAGCTTTTCTACACACAAACTCTCAGTCATCTGCTTGCAAAAACTGGGATCAGGTCTCAGTTCATAGAGATCACTTGGCTTGGCTTCAGAATAATCAGGCAGCAACTTTCAGATCAAAGGTAGAGTCTTCAGGGATTGAAAGGCAATGCTAAGGACCAGTGCTGTCACTAGTGTTGGCGTCACCTGGTGCAGAACCCATGGTGCCACATACACACCCATAGACCTCCTCCCATAACACACCATACAGAATCCTTAGTAATGTTTTTTGTGCTAATGTTACTCATAAACTGTAATTCCCATCTATCACTCAATGTAATGGCAATTGTAACATAACAATGAGCAAAATTAAAACTGCAAGTTATAATATCATCGGCACAGCTAAAATGTATTTATGCTTACATAGTTTCATATGACTGAAGTGAAATTTTGTCTAAATAGTAAAAATTTGGAAAGATGTGATGTTTGTAAAGAAAATTTTTAAAGAGTAAAAAAAAACAAAACCCTGAGGCCTCTCCTTTCTCAACCCATTCATGCTATCTCTTCTGCAGAACTCCAGGGTTTTAAAGGGATGGGTACAAATGCCATAGCCCATTTCTATCAAAATGCAATGTTTGGGGAGCAGTGGTGTCCCACACACTCTTAGGGTGTCACCTGATACAGACTGAACTCCTCGGAAACCCTAGTGACAACCCTACTAAGGGCTCACAGATCTTGACTAAATCCATTCTCCACCTGCCTTTGTTAAGAGAAACAGTATCAAACATAAGGAGTTCTTAAACTACAGTTTTTTGTGGGTTTTTCGGGCTATGTGGCCATGTTCTAGAAGAGTTTATTCCTGACATTTTGCCTGGATCTGTGGCTGGCATTGCATTTTCTGAAGATGCCAGTCACAGATGCAGGTGAAACATCAGGAATAAATTCTTCTAGAACATGCCCATACAGCCCGAAAACCCCAAAAAACCCTATGGATGCCAGCCATGAAAGCCTTTGTCTTTACAGTTCTTACACTCTGATCTTAAAAAGGAAATCCTGTTGCCTTTGAAAAATAGTGGAAGATTTTCCCTTGAAGCCCTGTGTATAGCACAAAATAGATAGATTCACACTGCTTATGATTCTCTTACATTGTTCTCAATTAGACCTTATGTTGTGAAACAGCTACTCCTCCTGCCTCTTTTTTTGACAAAGTTCTACCTGTGATACTCTTCTTCCTCTACGGTATCTATGTGATCAAAGCAGAAAACAACTATGCGGACTGCATACTCCCATAATACTTGTACAGATGTCCTTAGCAGATGTGTAGACTGAAAGCTGGCTGTCCATACATAGCAATGTACCAAACTGGGCAGGGGTCAATAGCTCCAAAGCAAAACATCCAGTCCATCTCATGCCTTACAACTCTGTTGACTCTGGGATTGTGTTGTCTTGAAATCCTAATCTGACCATAAAATAACTGTCCAACACCTTTCTGCAACACATTTAATCCCCCCAATACCCTAAAGGCACCAGATCCCATCTGACCTGGTTAGTATTTGGACGGGCGTCTGCCAACAAATACCAGGTGCTGTGGACAACATTTCAGAGAAAGGAACTGGCAAAACCACATGTAAGAATTCCTTGCCTAAGAAAACCATATAAAAGTCATGGGATTGCCATAGGTCGACAGGTGACTTTGAAGGTACATACACACACGAACACACACATCTCCAGTCTCCCAAGACCAGTGCAGAAATAAATGTGATAAAGATGAAGTAGAAAAGATTAGGAAACTTTTTTCCCCACTAGAGGCCTTATTCCAATTTTGATAAGGTGTCCGGGGCCACATTCCAGCAGAGAGGGGCTGGGCTGAGGGAACAGGGTGAAGCAAAGATAAAGGTATGCAGGGCTAATGCAAAGTAGGTGGGGCCGGTTGTCTGTTTAGTAACAAGTCTCAGTGTTTCAGATTTTGGACTTGCAGGTTTTGAACTTGCAGAATTCAAGTCTATGCCACAGCCAAAATACACCTCAGTTCTTCGCAGGGTCCTAAAAGCCTTTAAGTAGTCTCTTATCTACAATCTCTTTTCAAACAGCCTTTGTTTTCTTTGGAATATTACTGCCCCTATCTGACTTTAAGTGCTGTTTTTTGGCAGAGAGGGGAGAATATACATTTAATAAATAAATAAACTGCTGAAGAAGCTTGCATGCCAAAAAGGGAACCCTGGGGTCTGCATCTGGCTGATAAGACTGGATGTTTCCTGCATGTCTTATATGGAGTATCAGTCCTTTCTCTAGGTGTAGCAAAAATGACCATTATGTTACAAAACTACACACAGTATTCAAAGTAAGGTCTGCAAAATATCTGTTAAAAAGTACAAGTAGATGTTGCTGTTGTTGTGCCATCCTCAAGTCGTTTCTGACTTATGGCAACCCTAAGGCAAACCTATCATGGGGTTTTCTGGGCTGAGTGTGATTCACCCAAAGTCGCCCAGTGGGTTTCCATAGCCATGTATGGATTTCAAGAACCATGATCTCCAGAGTTGCAGTTCAATGCTCAACCCACTATGCAACTCTGGCACTCTACTACGGTAGAAGAAAATGCTTTTCTGATAACAGTCAAAGTTTTCTGGGGATGGATGGAAAGATATGAGTTGGGGTGGGCAACTGCAACTTGTACAAGGGCAAATTCTTGCCCTAGAAAACTTCCAGGGCTGTGTGGAGTGCCTAAAATTCTACACACACCCCAAAACCACAATACAACAGCAAAATAAAGGTGTTTGGCAATTCAGATGACATTTTTAAATGTTAGTACAAGGAGCACGAGGACCCTGTTTAAAAGTAAATGTTGTTTGTTGCTACAAAGGGAGGCAACTGAACTGCTCTTTTGTCAGGAAAAAAGGGTGGTACAAAAGGGACTCAGTAGCCACAAAAACAAACTTGCGAGGTGACCCTTTGTCTATCTCTGATTTTGGGAGGGGTTCAAAACCAAATGAAGATTGGAATAATTTTTAGAGAAATAGGATCAATGGCAAAAGAAAGGCTTTTTAAGATTTCAATTTCAATATAGTAAGGGTTGAGTCTCCCTTATCCAGAATTCTGAAATCTGAAATATTTCAAAAACCAAAAAAGTTTCATGGGTGACTAAGATAGTGAAATCTTTGGTTTCTCATGGTTCAGTGCACACAAACTTTGTTTCATGCACAAAACTATTTAAAATATTGTATAAAATTACCTTCAGGATATGTCTATAAGGTCTATATAAAATAAAAGAGGAATTCAGTAGTTAGACTTAGGTCCAATCTCCAATATATCTTATTATGTATATATTGCAAATATGTACAATATTCCAAAATATGAAAAAAATCTAAATCACCTCTGGTCCCAAGCATTTCAGATACAGGAGATGCAATCTGTATGTAATTTTCCATGGGTGATGTCATGCTGACATGTCGATTTTATGCATATGTTGTGCCAATGTGTTGGACTGTAGATATGTTTTGTAAACATCATATAAGACAAACAGGAAGGAAGACTTCTATTTTATTCCTGTTGTCTGTTGGGCTGCCTGAGGAAACAGCCGCTAATGGAATCTTACAATTGTTATTGATCTTTTTGATTACAGCAAAATTGTGCATAAGTTGCAA
Organism: Urosaurus nigricauda; assembly: GCA_034509955.1. Lineage (NCBI taxonomy): Eukaryota > Metazoa > Chordata > Lepidosauria > Squamata > Phrynosomatidae > Urosaurus > Urosaurus nigricauda. The sequence continues at coordinate 165,493,907 of JAOEGL010000002.1, forward strand.
TGTTGGGGAAGATCTCCCCAACTATCTTAGAATGTACAGCACAAATATAATATCTCAATTGACTGAATTTGTTCGAATCCATGGAGGAGAACAGCAATCTAGCTTTGCTTTTAAACTGAATCATTTTGTTATTAAGTGGTGGAATTATAAAGACGGTGATGGCATTAACCTATATGCTTTGTTTATAGCATTGAGTGGTTATGTTTTTCTAACATAATAAGGAAGTATTGAAAATATAAATAACCATGAAGTGATTTATTAGTAAAGCAAGCAAGAAACAGATGGGCAGTTTTTGCTACAGCTCTAGCAAGTAACTAGGACAGAGAATGGGCTTCACATGCTGGGTGGAACCTGAGCAGAGCTATATGGTGAACCACATTCACAGTATATATTAATATTTATTTACACTAATTTTGCATTTTCTTTTCAATATAGGAAGATTGGCCTTGTTTTTAAGAGAGTAAAAGGAAAGCCAGATTTCACCTAGTTCAGAGGCTCAGTAAGGGCTAGACAGAACAGCCCTGATGCATTTCTTCAGCTTTCCTGCACAGCTGCAGAAAGCTGCATTTCAGCTGAATCCTATTGGGAGGGGATGAGGAAAGTAGAGACAAGGACTGCATCTGCACTACAGAAATAATCCAGTTTGACATGGCTTTAAGTGCCATGGCTCAATGCTATAGAATTTAGAGAATTGTACTTCTGTGAAACATTTAGCCTTCTCTGTCAGAGAGCTCTGGTGCCACAACAAACTACCATTTCCAGAACTGCTAATCTGTTCTTACTATTCTTATTTTATGTGAAGTTTTTAAAATGAAACTGTCTAGTTGACAGGGTTTTTTTTTAAATCTTCAAAACAATTTCTTTATATGATCTATTTTATTCTCATGTTACAGTTTATATTTTATACTGATGCTGGTCTTGGACTGTAATAAAGAATTTCAATGTCACTTCCCAAAATTCCATGGGAGTTAAAGTGGTGTCAAACTGGATTATTTCTGCAGTGAGAATGCAGCCTAAGCTAGTGGCTGTTGATGTGTCAGGATGAAAGAGGCTCCCCATTTCCCGCCCCATGAACCCCATCAATGGGAGTATAGTCCCAATGGGAACCCCATCAATGGGAGTATAGTCTGTCCTCCTTATCCATGGAGTTTCCATCCATGGATTCCATCATCTACAGCTTGAAAATATTCCAATTTTTTTCCACTAAAAAGCAAACCTTGATTTTGCCATTTTATAGAAAGGACACCATTTTACTACAGCACTGTATATAATGGGACTTGACCATCCATGGATTTGGTTGTTCACTGGAGGTCCTGGAATCACTGGAGGGCCCAGTGTAGATGAATGGAGCATGTAAACCGGGCTCAAGCCTCTCTTGATGTTCATATTGGGAAGACTGTGGGGGTTACAGAAGCCTTTGGCAGTCAAACTACTTATGGTACATAATGGGATGGGAATTACGGTGAATATCAAATAGGAAGCCTTCAATGTGAAGAGGAGAAGAAAAAAGGAGGAGAGGTAAAGCTGCTATGACAAAGGGCCCGAGCAATACAGTCAACATACCATCACCCTGCAAGGTCGTGTGAATCAGCCCTGAGCCGCGTGGGTGACATTCTTCAGAACTGGCCCTACAACTACCTCTAGTCAGACTTTCTACAGTAGCTCAGGCAGCCAATGTACCACATCTCATTTTTCCCAGCAAAGCTGAGATTTGGCCTCTTAATGTCACTGTGGCGTGAACGGGAAATGGAACGTCATACCAAGTTCCTGCCTACCAGTATCTGAGATCTGTTCGAGTTTGGCTAACATCTTTAGAATCAGCAAAAAAAAAATAATTAAAAAAATCCAAAACAAAACAAAAATAACAAAAGCTAACAGTTTTAAGCTAGAGCTGATTGTATTTTTTTAAAGCTCCATTGAAGGGAAAAAAATGAGTGTGGGCGACAGGAAAAACAAAAACAGAACAGCAGATGGTGGCTTTTTTCCAGCATTTTTTAAAAACTATGGGGGGGAGGGAGAGAGAATACTCCCATTAAGCAGAAACAGAAACTACTTTGTTACAAACTATGCTGTCCCAGAGGTAACAAGGAGACATTGGCTGATCAGCTGACATTGTGCAATAGAGGGTTGATTTCTAAATGAAGAAATGATAATGATAATGATAATAATAACATTTGTGTATTTTTAGTAGCAGAAAATCAGTGCCCCAAAGCATGAAGCTGCCTCGACACAGATGTCCACCGAAAGAAAGGAAATAAAAACCTCAAACAAAAGGAGAGCATATTTTGGAGGATAATTACTGATCCCTGTCCCCACACCCTCTGGAGGCGAAGGAAGAGCAACATGGTGGCAGATGAAAAGCAATGGCAGCCTGGCCAAAACACACATAATGCTGGCATTTAACAAACCAGAACTGATCCAATTTGGAGCATCTCCCAGCGGACAGAAGCAGGGAGAGACACACCCTGCATTTGAAAGCCGTGGGCAAGCTGACTGGGATGGGTTGGGAAGGTGGAGGGCAAAGGAGCAGCTTCCAAGAGAATCTCAAAGACATCACAGAGATGCTGCTTTCCAGAAGCCAGAGCTAAAGTTCCGATTGCCACAAATGCTAAGCGAACCATGTATCTGGTCACAACTGTTGCCCAAAGCTCAGAACACAGTAACAATAAGATGAAGTGGAAAAGCTGTACCTAGATCAGACCTGCACAACTTGGCCATAGGTAGGGACCAAAACTAAAATAGGCTAAACTTCTTTGGGCCCCACATTAAGGATTATTCCTCAGAAGAAGATCAAGGGGTGGAGGAGCCTTGAGGGGCAAACATTCACCCTTCCTCCTCTACTGCCACCCAACCATCTCCTTTGGAGAAATCTGAGAGGCGGAGGAGCCTTGCGGTCTGAGTGTTCACCATTCCTCCTCCTCTGCAGCCTATGGTCCTCTCCTTGAGAGAAAGCTGAGCTGCAGATGAGGTTTAAGGAGCCTTACCAGAGAGAATGGCTGGCCATTAGCAGCCAGCTACCACTGGAAGTCATTCCACATCTTTGTGGGCCACTGGAAATCCTTTAGCGGGCCAGAAGCTGCCTGCAGACCATATACTGTATTGTGCAGGACTGACCAAGACTGTGCATTTGGGACTATGGGTTAGTGAATCATACCATGGACATTCCTTTACCAACTGCACATGGAAAAATTCAAAGATATACCTGTGTTAGTCTATGAATCAGCATGTAGAGAGAACTTGTAGCACATTTGAGACTCACTGAAGATGCATCTGAGGAAGCAGACTTAAGTCTAGGAAAGCTCATGCTGACAACCTCTTTAGTGAGGTGATTACCACACGGGAGAAAATTAAGGAAGAAAAAGGCATACTCCTGGGATGACTGTGCAATCATGTGGAAGATTTTCACATACTGTCGCACTCAATCAGGACTCATCCCCGGAAGAACCAGCAATGATCCAGCAACAAGGCATTCACAGGAGAATCCCGTGAATGGCTTGTCAATAATTCAATTGAAGAGCAATTGTGATGATGTGAAATCTAATCACGCTGTTGGGGAAGCAACCCTCCAAGATCTGTTAAATTTAAAGGGATTATGTCTGATTATGGCTGAATTGGCCGTAGTGTGTTACAAAATCCCTTTGCATGTGGAAAAGTAGAGTAGATGTTTGGTGAAAGTTCTCGCCTAGGCCTGAAATGCTGCTGTTATACTGTGGTATTGGCAGGAGGGAAGTTATTGCCTATTACGAAGTGGTAGAGTTCAGAAATAGAATCAGCATCTTTATCTGCTGATTCTACAGCCCTTGCTATTTCATACTAGACAAGTATAGTATCATGGTTCCACTTTAACTGCCAGGGCAACATCCAATGGAATCCTGGATTCTGTAGTGTATAGAGGGAGGCCTTTGGAATCCTCAGCCAGGGAGCTCCTACAGTGCCTCCAACCAAACTACAGACCCCAGGATCCCACAGGAGGCAGCCATGACAGTTAAAGTGGAATCACAGGGCTGTAATTGTGAGGCTCGGGATGTCAGAAGGAGAAAGCGGAAGGAAGGAAGGAAGGAAGGAAGGAAGGAAGGAACAAATTGGACTGAAACAGAGTCAGGAATGTTCATATCTGTAAAGAGTTACAGCCAGATCTATGTAGCTTTTGGTAGCAAAGCTTAAGACTTTGGTGGAGAAACTTGCGACACTACAGATGTTGATGAGCAGCTTTTGTGAAAACAGGTCTTTAATAACTTCCGATTCTTCATCAACTAGACTAGTTTTTTCTCTCTGGTAATTGTTTTACAAAGTGAAGGAGCTTCTGTTTGGTTTGGCCTTCACATGAAGAAATTTTATAGCATACCCTCTTATAGCATATCCTCCAACATTTCACAGCTGAAAACTGGGACACATGACTAACCAACATTAGGGTGCGGTCAAGAGGGCAAAAGCTATTATTGAGGAAGAACATACAAGTGAGGAGAGGCTGCAGCAATTTGATTTTGCCCACATTTACAGGAAATGCCAAGATTCTTCTCCCTCCTGCCGAGTTAAATTAGTGCAAACTACTTTTGCACGTTGAACTCAGTTTGAAACAACTGAAGTAAGCTGAGAACAAAGGAGGAAAGTGTGAGGAGGCAAAAGGGACCAGGACCTTTTAAAAACAGCTGGAAAAGTGGGATGACAGAGGCTTAGTTAGGATTGTCCCTGCCAAACTGAAACAGCTGGAGGATATGTTATAGTCTAGGGAATTAGGTTATTTCAAAAAGGATTAGATGGAAGTACATCGTCACACCATTCTGTGCCAATGAATTCTGGAAGACTGTAGCATTTATGACATAATGAGGGAAAGTTACCTTGTGACTCCAGCTCCCAGAATTCCCCAGTCAACATGGCCACTAACCATACTGGTGATTCGAGGCATTTTAGTCCAAAAGGTAACTTTTCCCAGCCCTGTCTTAGATATGGCAAAAAAACCTGCTACTCACCCTCCCTCCCAAAAATTTCCCTCCCTCTTCTTTAGCTATCTTTTTCTTTATTTCTTTGCTACACATTACACCCTGCCTTGTCTCCAAGAAGCTCAAGACAACATACTGATCCCTCCTCTCAATCCCTCCTTTCCTCCAAGCCTGTGGAGGAAGTTAGGTAGAGATAATGACCAGCCCAAGGTCACCCAGTGATCTTTTTAGCAGAAAAGGGGATCTCAGTCTGGATCTCCACAGTCCCAGCTATCTAACCACTATACCACACTGGCTCTCTTTCAATGATACCTGCACAACACTCCTTATTTTGGGGTAGAAACACCCTCACCTGATATCTGCAATTGACCTGTAACCTGTAAGAAACCCTTGGGCTACACAAAATCCCATCCCACAATCACACCATTTTATACACATGGATGACAGGAACAATTGTGGGAGTCCAGGTGCTATCTACAGAGCCAGCTCTCTTTGCTTTTGTACAGTAGTGTCCAGAAGAAATTGTACTGGTGGTTTCCAGCAACACATTCCATACTTCTACAGTGCCAAGGCATTGGCAAACATGCTCTTGGTCTAAGCTGAACCGTCCTTGCAAAGCAGCAAGATCTGCTGTGGCTGGAGACAGAAGTTGTTGCTGGAGGCCAGAAGGCAAATGAGTAAAGCATTCCAGTGTGGTCATGACAGCACTGTTTCAGAACCCCAGGCCCCTCTTCAATCTTTCCATGCAAGGGGTGTGTGTGCACGTGTGTGTGTCTGTGCATGTATGTACATGATCATGAAAATCTGTGTAGTTTTTCTGTTTTTTTTTCTAGTTGCAGGGTGGCATAGGATTGGTTTGTTTGTTTTTAATGCAGAGCATAGTCAACCCTGCTGGGAGACTGCTGAATCTTAAAATCGAAGATTACTACTATTGCTGTCCCTGATCAAAAGCATATATAGACGCATGTTACTTCTCCTGCTGCAATTCTATACCTGCAATTGATCAATCCATGTGAATTAACCATCATTAATAAGGGTTGTGCTTGCTCTGCACTGAAGAAAAACAAACACATTTAAAATTCTATGGCAAATTCTGCAACGGGGGGCGGGGGGCAGTATTAAAAAAAGCCTGTGTGCATGCTTGAATTTACCGGTAACCAAAAGGGCTAGATCCTAGAAACTTGATGACAGAAAGCGAGGGAGGGGGGCCTTTGAGGTTCTTTGGCCCCTTAGTTTTCAGACAGGTACAAAATTCTGGAGCCCTAGGTTATAACTGAGTTCATAACACAAAGAATGAGAAACCAGGCTTAAGTAGAAAACTACTTTCCCCCGCCTTCTTTTGCACATGTGCTCATGGCAAGTACACAAATTTTGAATGAAGCTCACCACCCCCCTTTCCATGTGCAGCTTGGCTGCAGCTCTAGAGTTGTAACTTCATAACTTCACCTCTAAAAGGCCCAGACGATAAACAAGAAGGCTAACTCAAGCCAGCTGGGCCTGGTGTGCCCCACCACTCTCCTGCCACATACAACTTCATTTGTTTACCTCCTGTTCTCCTCACTTTAGCTCTTCCTGAATCTGATCACCTTTCAAGAAGCTAAAATTACACTTCATTCCCCATTTCACTCCTCCCCCACTATTGTCTATACACACACAGTGCTAAAGATGTACACAGTCTTAGCCTTTTACTCCCTCTGAACCTCCCATCTTCCCTTCAAGCAGAAAAGCTGCCTACAGGAAAGAAAACTTCTTATCTACCCTTCCAGATCTACCAACGCCTAGCCACCATTTCCAGTTTCTGAAATGTTTCCACACTTTCCAGGTTTGGGGCTAAAAAAGAAATCATTACCTTTATGCCACAAACTGGAGGGAGAAAGCATGGGGATTATCCAAGCGCAGGGAAATTAAAATGTGTTGGTTGTTCTTAACTGAGTGGTAATTTTTCAAAATTCCCTTTTTTTAAACCACATCCATGTTTCCGTCAAAGAACAACTATGCATTGTAGAGAATTCTGGGACACATTTTAGGGTGCAACCTCAATCTTGGAGAGTATGGGCACAGTTTAGAAAGAAACATGTTTGGACTACAACTCCCAGAGTCCCCAACAAGCAGTTAAGCTGGATAGGGAGGTGGAGCTACCTGTCACTCAAAAAGTAACTTTTCCTGGTTGGAATGATCCAGGCCTGTTGCCCTCCATGAACTGAGAATGTTCCTTGGAAACCCAACTAATACTCCCCTGTTACCAAGTTCTGAAAACAAAGACCATAGATGATTAGCAGACTTATCTTTTAGGGAGGTTTATATGGCGTTTAATGACTGTCATGCTTTCATGGAACATCGTGCAATTGAGTCAAGAGTAAAAGAAGAAGAGTAATAGCATACTGTTGGCCCTCCATATCCACAGATTCCTTACCCATGGATTCAACCATCCACAGCTTGAAAATATTTAAAAATTACATAAAATCCAAAAAGCAAACCTTGATTTTGCCATTATTTCACAACACCGTGGTATTTAATGAGACTTGAGCATCCACAGATTTTCCTATCCACAGGGGGGTCCTGCAACCAAACTCCAAGAGATACCAAAGGCCCACCATATTTAGAAAGAAGCAAATGAGAACAGGCATCAGAACAGGAACAAAAGGAGAGAGAAAAATCTCTAAAACTGCACAAAATTAGAATTCATTCAGCCAGATCTACTTCAGCTAAAATCGTCATTATAGTACTCTAAAATTAAACACTGGTTTCTAAGTTACCAAACTGAGAATTCTGTTACCAAAATTCCTTTGAAACAGATGTTCTGTGCATCTCTCCTTAAATTCCAACAGTGTGTTCAGGCCAGATTAAAAGCAACTTGACTGGCAATCCTGGCCATGTAGATACCGTGTTTCCCCAAAAATAAGACAGTGTCTTATATGGATTTTTATTCCCAAAGATGCACTAGGTCTTATTTTCAGGGGATGTTTTATTTTTCCATGAAGAAGAATTCACATTTATTGTTGAACAAAAAAACAAAACAAAACAAAAAAAGAATATTTATTATATACTGTATATATATTTATATACAAAAACTTTGCTAGGTCTTACTTTCGGGGGAGGCCTTATATTTAGCAATTCAGCAAAACCTCTACTAGGTTTTATTTTCAGAGGATGTCTTATTTTCAGGGAAACAGGGTAGTAGCCGCCCATGAGAAAAACCACCACAGCCACAAGTGTATCACTGCAGCTGGTCATATCAAAGGTGGCATCAAAATGGCAGACCTTAGAAAGTTACTTTTAAGAAGAATATAAGGAAACACTGAAATTGAACAGGAATAGTGAATTGCTGTAGAGCCAGCATGGTGTGTGGTTTGAGCACTGGAGTATGGTATGACTCAGGGTTTGAGTCCCTGCTTGGTCATGGAAACATACTGGATGTCCTTGGGCAAGTCTCACTCTCTTATCCTCAGAGGAAGGCAAAGGCAACTCACCTCTGAATAAATCTTGCCAAGAAACTCACATAATAGTTTCACCTTAGGGATGCCATAAGTCAGTAACAACTTGAAGGCACACAACATGTTTGAACAGGGATGAGATGGCAGCCTGTGCTCAACAGCATCATCCTATCGCTGCTTAGTGATGGATGACTTTGGCGTGTCATTATATTAATTCGTCTTAAAAGTAACTTTCCAAACTCCCCACAGCCAAAGAAAAATGGCTGAGAAGAGGTACAAGTCTCGCACACTGTAGCTGACTGACGCCTGTCCTTTCTGTTCCTGAATGAAGTTCAATGGCATCTATATATTCTCCAAGGCAGATCTGTCCACTGGATAAAACAGAGGCTCTCTCCCAGATGGCATTTTTCCAGCCATATGCCAGTCTCTTCTACCAGCGCTACATTGCCATTCCTCCACTCCCAACTTTTGTCTCAATTGGCCAGTCCTTCATTAGTCACATGGGCAGCAACAGTTTATTGATAATGCCCAGCAAACTGCTAACTGCTACACACACCAAAATTAAATATTAAATAGGATTTGGCAGTAGGCTTACAATTTGGAGCCGCAAACCAACTGCAGGATGAATTGCTGATTGCTAAATCACAACAACAAAATGCATGTGTCTCCTTCCACAGCCAATCAACATCTGAGGATCCAAACTAGCCCTGAGTAGCTCAGTGGGCTGTCCATTAAGGATAAAGATAGATGATGGGATAGAGACAGTGGAAGGAATTTGGAACTTAATTTGACTCAAGGCTTTGAGTTTGATGCTGGAACCCTTCTGAACCAGAGTTCAACTACTGGACGTGCAATATTTTAAAAAGTTATATGAGCATGTGCTGAGTACAATAGTCAGTCAATATTCCATGAGCATATTCTGCTTTCATTGGGATATTGCCACTACCCTTTATAGAGAAGGAATTTTGTAGCACTTTTGAAACTAACTGTGAAAAAGAAATAGCAGCATTAACTTTCAAACATTTGGTCTACTTCCCAAGATGGGGAACTAGACCAAGTGTACGAAAGCTTACTCTACAACTTCTTTTGCACAATTATTATAAAAGGTTCTACAAGATTTCTTTGCATACAGATATTCCAGATGACACGCCTATCTGAATTCTAAAGAGAATTCTTCAGTGTTTTGTATGCTTCTGCATATGTTGGGATCTCCCTGAGGCTGCTCATACCACTGACCTGTGTGCAAACGATGCTGTTTTTACTACATAATAATCAGGACTCAGAAAAATCAGTTCACTTTTGGTATTCAGACACTTACAGTCAGCTCTCCGTATCCACGGATTCTGTCAACCATAATTTGAAAATATTTACCAAAACAAATTCCAAAAAACAAACCTTGATTTTGACATTTTATATAAGGAACACCATTTTACTATGACATTGTATATAATGTGGTTTGAGCATGCACGGATTTTGGTATCCATGGGAATGCCAAACCTCATAAACGAGTAAACGCTGTATTCCATTTAAGTTCCCCAAACTAACCTGACATTATTGGCATCTTGCTTGAGACTGGAGAGCAACTGCACTAGTAGTGAGCAAAAGGCAGATTTGAGCATCCACAGATTTTGGTATCCATGTGGGTGAGTAAACTTTGTATCCCATTTAAGTTCCCCAAACCAAATTGACATTATTGGTGCCTTGCTTGAGACTGAGGCTTGAGAGCAAGTACACTAGCAAAAGGCAGATTATTAGTAGGTTTGTAAGTGGTTTGCAGTAGATTTTCAAAAGCTGCTAACCACCAAAGGTTCAGCAGCAGCAAAAATAAGCAAAAAAAAAAAGGGGGGGGAATACATTCCTTCAAATCATGGGCAGGGAACTTTTGGCCTTCCAAATGTTTTAGCTAGTGCTTCCATCAGCCCTACCCAGTATGACCAATAGTAAGGGATTCTAGGAACTCTATTCAAAAATCTCCACTGTGGGGTGGAGGAAGAAGATTGGGTGGCAGCTACAGGAGAACCAGCAACAGATTTTGGTGTGTGGAAGGTCTTGGAGTTTAATTCAGGTTCTGAAAACGAATCTCTGCTCCATGCAGGTGCCCAGAGACACACGTGTTCCTTAATTCTATGCCCCTTGCTATCTTCATCTACTTCTGTTTGGTCGATCTTGGGGTTCTTGTTAAAAAGAAGAAGCAGATCCCACAAGACACTGACAACCCCTACAGTAGATCACTCCCCTGTCTCCTCTGGCTTTTAAAACATTCACCAGCTGGCATCTGCTGTCACTGGCCTTTAACAGTCAAAATACACTGAAATGGAGTGGGTGCTCTGTCAGCTGGGCCTTTGGTCCCTATAGTAGCATGTAGCAGATGACACTATTAGAGCTCTTGTTGCTTTATGCCTTTCCGTCAGGGATCCTTTCCCTTCACTGACATCTCTCCCACAAATTGCTGCAAATTGCAAAGGAATCTGGGAGATGTTCTATAGAGGCAACCATGTTGGCTTGTTGCACCAAAATCAACAGATACTTCTGGCATCTGAAAGCCTAACACATTTTAGCAGAGATTAGCTCTTATGGAGAGAAGCCTAATGCAATGCAGGGATAGAAGTCACCCAGCACGCCCCATCAACAACACTGTATGAAAAGATCTGTAATGAAGGGCAATATTTTTTTCAGTTTCATTATACTCTTAGTTCTAGTGCTATGGGGGAAAAAGAAGGTCAAACTAACCACACAGATTTTCTCTACTTTCTCCACACCTTGCAACTAGTTTCTGTTTTGTCTCTACCAGGCAAGGCCACACAGGGCTAAATATAGGCTCCTCTTAATTGAAAGCCCTGCCTTGCACAATGGCTACTTTCTGCCCTAGTTATAGAAACAAGCCTTTTTATTTTCGTAACAAGTCAGGCCACAAATTACCACTTTGGAAGGAACTGTAAAGCTTGAGCAAGACCAGGTCTCCTTGCTCTTCCCTTCAGCAAGATGGACATTAATAGGAAGAAGTTTGGAGGCAAGGAAGGAGAGAAAGAGGGAAATGCAACATTTATTAGAGACAGAGCTTTTAATAACTGATGGATAAGTATTTAGTACAGTAGGCCCTTGTTGTCCCTTGGGATTTGGTTCCAGGACCTCCCATGGAGACCAAAGTCCATGAATGTTGAAGTCCCATTAAATACAATACCCAGATCCCCTCCGGGGGTGGCGGACCTATTAGAATGGTCCACCCTCAAAGGCTGATGGAACCTGATAGGTTCCAAGAAGCCCTAGAGGGGCTTATGGTTGGAAGTGACGGCGACACTGTTGATGCCCTAGTTAACACCTGGGATACTGATCTCTCCAGGGCTATACACAGTATCGCTATACACAGGGCTATACACAGTATCGCTCCCAAGCGCCCTCTCAGGCCTGCTTCCAAAAGGAAGCCCTGGTATACGGAAGATCTCCGGGCAAGGAAGCGGGTCCTGCGACGGCTAGAGTATGCCTGGCGGAAACACCAGTGTTTATCCGACAAGGCTCTCCTAGACCTTCATTTGAAGGACTATGGAGAGGCGATACAAGCAGCTAAGAACTCGTTCTTTGCTGCTCGTATCGCGTCCGCGGAGTCGCGTCCAGCAGAGCTGTTCAGGGTAGTGAGGGAGCTAACTCAGCTCCCCCCTGCCCCGAACCAGATCCTTGAACCAACCAAGGCCTGCTGTGACCAATTTAACAACTTCTTCGCGGATAAAATCTCTCGGATAAACGAAGGTCTGGACGCCAGAATTGAAGCAGAACCCAGAATAGAGGCGTCTAGAGCTTCCGTGGACTCTGCTGTACTGGATCAGTTTGAGTCTGTCAGTACCGAGGATGTGGACAAGATCCTTAGAAGTGTTCGGAAGACAACCTGCTCTCTCGATCCCTGCCCCTCGTGGCTAGTGGCCCAGGGGGGACCGGCAGTAACCTTGCTGTTACGCCAAATTATTAACACATCTCTGAGGGAGGGACAATTTCCTGACCATCTCAAATTGGCCATAGTAAGACCGTTATTGAAAAAGCCCTCCCTCGACCCCCTGGTTCATAATAATTATCGGCCAGTCTCGCTGCTGCCATTTCTGGGGAAGGTGATCGAGAGGGCGGTTGCACTCCAACTTCAATCGATCTTGGATGAAACGGATTTTCTAGATCCATTTCAAACCGGTTTTCGGGCGGGCTACGGGGTGGAGACGGCCATGGTCGCCCTGGTCGATGATCTCCGTCTGGGCATCGACAGGGGTAGCGTGTCCCTGCTGGTGCTCTTGGACATCTCAGCGGCTTTCGATACCATCGACCATGGTATCCTTCTGGAACGCCTGGTAGAGGTGGGAATCCGGGGCACTGCGCTCCAGTGGTTCAGATCCTACCTCTCTGGGAGGTTCCAGATGGTGCAGCTGGGGGACGTTTGCTCCGATAAGAGGGCCCTTACATCTGGGGTTCCTCAAGGAGCTATTCTGTCCCCCATGCTTTTTAACATTTACATGAAACCGCTGGGAGAGATCATCCGGAGGCATGGGGCGCGGTGTTATCAGTACGCTGATGACACCCAAATAGTCTTCTCTATGTCTCTGACTGATGCAGTGACCAGGGATGGCGTCGCTCCTCTCGTGGCCTGTCTGGAATCGGTAATGGACTGGATGAGGGAAAATAGACTCAGCCTGAATCCAGAGAAAACGGAAGTACTGGTGATAGGTTCTCCCGGTCCAGGGATGGAGGTGGTTCCACCCGTCCTGAACGGGGTCACGCTCCCCGTGAAGGACACAGTACGCAGTCTGGGGGTGCTCCTTGATTCGTCGCTCCATCTGACCTCTCAGGTGGATGCGACGGTCAGGAGCACCTGTTATCAGCTTCGGCTGATTCGCCAGCTGCGTCCCTACCTGGACCGGAGGGACCTTGAAACCGTAGTACATGCTCTAGTAACCTCTCGGTTGGACTTCTGCAATGCACTCTACATGGGGCAGCCTTTGTATCATACTCGGAAGCTACAACTGGTACAAAATATGGCAGCGCGGGTGGTCACTGGTGCCCCCAGGGCCGCCCATATAACACCAATTCTGAAGGATCTTCACTGGCTGCCGATTTGCTTCCGGGCTCAGTACAAAGTGCTGGTTATTACCTATAAAGCCCTATATGGCTTGGGTCCAGGGTACCTGAAGGACCGTCTCTCCCCATATAATCCGCCCCGCACACTTAGATCCTCTGGACAGCGATTACTGAGAGTTCCGGAGACCAGATTAGCGAGTACGATGAAGAGGGCATATTCCATCTCTGCCCCCTGTCTCTGGAACTCTCTACCTATCGATCTCCGCTTGTCCCCCTCCCTTGCACAATATAAAAAGGACCTAAAGACCTACTTATTTAACCAGGCATATCACTGAATGGACTTTTTATTTATTAGCCTGTTGTAATGCCGCCCACTGTTTTGCTGCCGTATATGCACTAGCACTTGTATTGAGATTTGTGATTTTACTGTTTTACTGTTTTATTGTATCTGGCTTGTTTTTAATGGTTTTTATGTCCTATTGTTTTTACATGCTGTACACCGCCCTGATCTATGGAAGGGCGGTATAGAAATAAATCATATTATTATTAGTAGTAGTAGTAAAATAGTGTACCTTATATAAAATGGCAAAATCAAGGTTTTTAAAAATATTCTGAAGCTGTGGATGTCTGAAGCTGTGTATAAAGAATTTGTGGATATGGAGGGCTGACTGTATCCACAGCAAGACAAGACTACAACCAGTAAATTTCCCTGGTGTGATGAATAAAATAACGCTTCAAGAGAAGTCTTCAGAAGACTCCCCTGGCTCTTACCAGGATAAATTCCCTGTTCTTCAAGAACCTCATTCATTTCATTTCATTCACCCTTTATTAGGCATGCAACAACATACATTTACAATAAAACTTCGGGATCGTTATTATAAAAATTATCTTGTTGCCTCCACCAGAAACTTGGCCATTAGCCTGGTAATATGGGGGTTCTGATCTTCCAATAAATATTCCACTGATAACCCATCTAAACAGATATTCATTCAAGAATCTCTATTCTCTAGGGTTTGCTTTTTTTAAACTGCATATTTTCCACCACTCAAAATGGCTTCCAGAAATATTCTATATGAGCCCAGGCATCAACGTGACAGCATCCTACAAATTTCAGTGAACAGTCATCAGGCATGAAATAAGGCAGGAAATGAAAGCCAAGACACCAGCAGGACAGCCATGAAATCTGTATCGCTGAGGCAAGGGCCCAAGCCAAACAGGAAGCCTTTTATAGTCCTTCCTGTCCACCAGGGCCTGATGGACAACTCAGCTAGCTGCAGTTAGTCTAAAGCCTGAGAAAACTTCACTGTTCAAAAGATGTTTCATGCTGCAGTTCTGATAGCTCACCACTTGTAGCTCTCCACATGGTGCAGCTGCAAACCCACCTAGGTTTCTGGTTCTAGTCTGGTTCTAGGGATGGTGCCTCAGCTACACTGCAGGGGTACCTACACAGCTTTTAGCCCACTACACCTAAGTACTTTGTACTTGGAGGGGGATTACTTGCCCCACCTCCTGACTATTGGTTCTCTTGTGTCACCTGCCAAGCTTTACTTGTAAAACTTCACGTGTAATGCGATTTAAGCATTACCAGGGATGGGCCACCTACAGCCCTGCAGATGTTATTGGACTACAGCAGCCATGATCCCACACTGATGGTTATGCTGCCTAGGGCTTATGGAATCTGTAGCCCAGCAACGACCGCAAGGCCATAAATGAGCCACTCCTGGTTTAAGGGACTTGCAAGAGCTGATGAGGCAGATGTTCTGAAGGCTGGAGACCACTGATCTGACCTCTAAGGATGCCTGTAGAGGAGTAGGGGAGCAGGGCTTTGCATGAAAGGAAGAGAGCTTGGGTGTTACTAGTTACAAACAACTACAGTGGGCCTTCTACATTTGCTGGGGTTAAGGGCACAGGAACCTTGTGAAAGTGGGAAAACAACAATTAAAAAACACTGTGTTTTTTTTACCCAAGAGAACAACTTTCTAGGTATTTCTAGGTCTTCCACCACAATTCTATGGTCAACATCAGCTGCATGCTGACCACAGAATCAGGCCCGAGGACCTACAAATGCCCAGAGAACTGTTTTGTCTAGGAATCTTTAGGTCCTCCAGTGCAACTATGGTCTATGGTCAACTTCCAGTAGAGTCTAGAAATTCCTAGAGAGAACATATTAAATCCATGAATAATCAAATCTATAAAAGTGAAAGCTGCAAATGTGGAGGGCTGACTATCGTTAAAATAGCTAGTTTGGGGAAGCTCATTCATGCTTTCTGTGGCACAGAATTTATCTCTGAATATACACAGCTTATGAACATGAAATATAGAGCCTTTCTTGCCTGAAGGGTTATATATTTTATGCAAAGCTCTCCCCTCCCTTTGATGCAGGGAGCACCAACTTGGCCACAGAGTAGAAGCTCCCTTTAGAGTCCACTTTGGAAAGTCACAGTGAATATTCAGCTGTGAGCCATCAAGACGCTGACCTTGACCTAGACTGTGCTTTATAGAGCAAGCTAATTAATAGTTTTATGTGTTTGAGACACTCCATTTTCTTGAGGATTAGGCAGATACTGAACTGGATGGGACTTCCTCAGGCCTGGCAGTTTCAAGCCCAGGAGTAACACACTGAAGTAAATCCAGGCTAGAGGTGATAACAGCCTGTGAATTACCCAAGGCTTGTTCTACAGACTGGAAGGAACAGTTTTTTTCCTAATGGCTAGAGCAGGGATGAGGAGGATGTGGCTATCCAAGAGACAGCTAGACTGCAGCTCCCATTATGTCTACCAAGCAGAAGAACTATGTATAATTTCATCTCCTTCATTTGTTAAACCCTTAAGGTTGGCATGGCAATCATGTTTGCCTCCAAATGTTATTGAACAACATCTGGCAGCAGTCCTAGCCAGTCTAACATCTGGAGGGTCACATAATTCCTCCCCCCCCCACCACCATAAGGTCTGGAAACTTAATTTTAAATTGAACACTGAGAACATATGTGTGCCATATTCATGCACCATGGATAGCACTCAATGACTGAGCTCAGTCCCACCATTTTGCAGTCTCCTGCATGAAAGGCTATAGCACGCTGGCTGGTGTGTGTAGTTCCTCCACAGACACTTCCACAAGGTTGACCCAAGGGAAGAGGAGTATACAAAGAAAAAAGAGGACATAGGAGAGTGATGTGGTGGCAAGAGCAGCTATAGGGGCTGCTCTCACTCCCCCGTTCCTGTGTGGCAAAAAAGACTGAACTTAAACAGGAGGAGGAAAAATTTAGCTTAAAAATGTCAGCAGAAATTTTCCAACCATAATAATAGTCAAGCAATGGAACAAATTACCAAGGGAGCTTGTGGAGTCCCTGTGATGGGAAGCTTTGGAAAATAGTCACATCAACTTCTGTCTGGAATAGTTTAACTGTAATTCATTCTGGTCAGGACCGAAGGCCTGGATTAAATTCTTGGGTTTACATACGTAGAAACTTATTAGCTATCTCCTCCACCGAAGGTACCCAGAGTATCCTAAACTAGACATCTGAAAGCCAGACAGAACCAACTATTTTCAGCCCCCAAGTTTATGTAGCCTAAAATGAGAAATAAACAGGAGGAAAAAATAGTATTTCAAACTTGAAAGTGCTTTCCTAAGCAAAATAATAAAAACAATAATAATTTGTTGTCAAGACAAATATGAAGAAACAGGACAGTACCTCTCCCATGGAAAAGTATTTAGGGGCATTATGGAAAAGATCCTTCTCTATGCCCTAACCAAAATTCTTACCATGAAATGAGAAACAAAGGAAGCAGTGTGGCCTGCTATCTAATCCTTGAAGTCAGTATGTATGGGAAGAAGCACTCACAGAGACAACATGACCTACTTCATGGGAACGGGCATCTCCCAAGACACAGAGGACCACACTGGCTCTCTCAGAAACACTGGGGGTCTGCACTGCTGCCAGAATTTATTGAAAGCTGCCCAGTTTGCTACCAAATCCAGTAGCAAAAGCAGTGGCTCTCTGTCATGCAAGAAAATGCCAATGCACTTTCCTACTACAGTTCCTCCTTCCACAATGGAAGGATAGGGAACAGTGGCATCACTAGGGTGAGATAACTGATGGTATCACCCACAGGGATCTCCTGAAATGGGGGTGTGGACAGGGAAGAGGTCTGATCCCAGAGAACCCAGCATCCTGCTGAAACTGTCCCCCCTAGCCAAGACAGCAAAGACAGGGTGTCTCCCCCAAACAACAGTTTTTTAATTATAAAATATCTCCACCCTCAATGTCATAGCAAATAGCTCACTCCCAGGGGACGATGGTGGAAAGGAGCCAAACAGGTTGAGAGGGGGAAGCTGCAGGAGGGGGGAGCAGAGAGGAAGATCTACAGCTTCCCCTCTGTTCGCACCTCCCCCAAAGTGGAGCAAAACAAGAAGAAAACACTCCCTTTCTTTCTGGGGGAGTGGTCTTGTGATGCTGCCTCACTGCTGCCCGGTGTCACTTTCTCTGACAGTGTCACCTGGTGTGATTTGAACCCTCTGAACCCCCTAGTGATGCCACTTGAAGGGAAGAAAATGTTGTTTGGTGGGAATTTTTTCCTCTGACATGCCACCAGTTTTCTGGACCACCGTTTGTTGGCAACAGTGACAAAAGGAAAGGCCAAATGTGGGAAAGTGAGGACTGTAGTAACGGTTGTAGGGACCTAATGCAAGCTGCACACCCCCCCTGCCACTTTAAGAACCAGCACTTTGGCCTATGCTTGTAAGCTCCCTGCTAACCCTGGTAGCCATGCAAGAATAGCTGTAGTCTGTTCTCCATCTCCATGCAAAAGCCAAGTAACCTCATTCTGAAGTTGCTATGATTTCGTTTACAAGAACAGCTCTGCATAAACTGCATAGTAATAATCAAGCCAAGAGGCTACCAAATCATGGACAGCACAATCATGACTGCAAAGGGATACATTTGACTGATCGGGATACATTTGAGCCTTAATGCTATTCATATAATAGAAGATTCAGTGTTCAAAAGTATCACTATCTGTGTCAGCATTCTCCAACTTGTCATCCTCTAGGGATGTTGGACTACAGCTCCCACCTTCTCTTAATGGGCACCAGCTTGAAAAATGCCAGTCTCTCTTTTGGACCAGCCAAGCGAAAGGGCAGGAAAGATGACATTTGGTAAGACGACATTTGGAAAGACAACATTTGGAAAGATGATGGCCTACTGAATCAGATTCAGATATTCAAGAAGACAATCTAGAGCTCCATGTTGTTTGACATGAAGTACTTATGCCACCTTTCCTGTTCTACATCTTCCACCAGTATCATACATGAACATTCCTGTCAGTAATAAATGGACACTAAAGAAATGGAGGAGGGAGAGGAGGGAGAAAATCACTCTTGATAATCATGCAGCCCTCCAGATGTGACAGGACTTAAACTCCCATCATTCCTCACCCTTAGTTATGCTGGCTAAGGGCGAACGGGAGCTACAGGCCAACAACATTTGAAGGGCTTCATACCGCCCACTCATCTATTGACCCTAATGCCTGAAAAGTTATTTTTATGAAGGGGTGCATTTACACTGTAGAACTAATACAGTTTGACACCATTTTAAGTGCTGTAGCTCCACCCTATGGAATCATGGGCTTTGTAGTTTTACAAGATCTTTATCCTTCTCTGTCAAAGAGTGCTTGTACCTCATAAAACAGTAAGTCCCAATATTCTGTAGGATGGAACTGTGGCACTTAAAGTGGTGTCAAACTGCACTATTTCTACAGTATAGATGCACCCTAGAATGAAGATAACAACTTCCTGAAGGAATAGTGAGTGACAGGATGATGCCTTGAGTCTTCATCCATGTATCCAAAGTCCCTTCTAATAGATGTTCAACCTTGGGCTTCAGGGAATCCCTATAGGAAAAGGTACATTCTTCAGCGTTTTCTAAAATATTAGAATTATTCTGCCCAAAGAAAAACTGAGTTTTGTCATTCACATACTGGTAGTTCTACAGACGTGATGCTTAAGTGGAGGGGCACTGAACTAATCCCACCCACCACCCAACATTTTCTCAGTATACTTTTATTGCTGCCATTGTTAAAACAACTTGAAGTCAGAAATCTTTGGCATCTATTGCAAATCCTCTGGATATTCCAACATGTTTTCTTTGCCACTGCCCTAACCAATGGAAATCTTGCTTCATTCAATCACAGCCCCCAAGCTACCTCTGAGATTTCTTTTGCACTGCATGGCACCAGGGCTAGATACTGGATTTATTTATAATTAATCAAGGTGAAGATTCCCCAAATTCAATATGCAATACAGTTTCTGCATTTATGCGGTATGCACATATAATATAAACATAGATATGTTCGTAACAAGATAATAAGTACCTACTGACTGTTCTTATTTGGCAGGAATAGTCACAATTAATCTGCTGTCATCCCACTTTTTCAGCTGCAGTTAAAATTCCCACTTTCTCTCTCCTCCTCCCATTTTCCCTCTGGAAGGGATGTGGCTAATTCCAGGGCTCAAATAGTTTTGCTGCCATGTTGGGGGGGGGGAGGTTCTTGAATACTCATAGTGCGAAGCACTGCCCCTAGGATTTTCCCAACTAGCTGAGCTTGAATTGTTCCAATGGAGAAGGAAAGCAGTGCCTGGAGGCTCTGGAGACTTAGCTGATGCATTAGGTGGAAATGACATTGAACAGGCAATGAGAAGTCAGAGAATAGTGGCAAACCACCCATCAATTTAAATAGGCCAGCACTGACATTGGACAGAACAAGATAATAGATAGTAGATGCTAGGTTCACTTTTTAAGTCCGCTGCCCACTCCCTTCCTGGACCTGTGAATGCTAGGTGGCCTATCTTTTGCAAACAAGGGTGTGATAGTGGATGCTATCTCACTGCCAGAGTTGAAATAAGATGTGAATGATGTATCCTTTGGCCTAGGCATGTGAACTGAAGAGGGTCACCATGTTGTCCTTTCCCTTGGGCAATCAAATGTGTAGCACTAGTCCTGGTTTTTTAAAAAATTGTTTGCTGCAGGACAATTTGATTGTCACAAGCATGAAAGTTCTTACAGTGTGTGTGTGTGTGTGTGTGTGTGCATGCATGTATGTGCACATGCACAAGAGCATTTCAAAGAAATCAATATAGACAGAGAGTCAGTGCTACTACTACTGCAAGCTATTCTCAACAAGTTTGTTGTTGTGTGCCCTACCGCTTCCTCATTCAGATGTGGTACATATATCTATTAGCCATCTGATCCCAGGGATTTTCTGGATTAAATTCCCATAATCCCTTGCTATTGACCATGCTGGCTGGGACTTTTGGGAGCTGAGGTCCCATACGTGCAGAAAGTTTCCTGCTTCTGAATGAGGATGTCCAGATACAGAATTGCTGGATTAAACTGAATCCAGCTGATTCTTCCTTTTACTTTTAAACCAGTCCAAATCAAACAAGACCTGGTGGCTACAGCTTTTCCCAGTCATTTCCCTCCTCAAATTGTTGTCCATGCACCCACAACCCCTGCCTCACTCTCTGCATAACATACCTGTAAACCTGCTCATCATCATAAGACTTGAAATCCCAGCAACAGATGGAAAATATAAAAGGGAGTGGGTCTTGAGTTGCAACTGAGCAACACTAACCGGGGGGGGGGGGGGGGGGGAGGAGAGGGGGCAGACAAATCCCTGCCCTTTTAAGTGTAATTCAGAATAAGAAATTTCTAAAAGCAGACATTTTAAATGTTTGTATGAAAAAGTATATCTTCCTAAATCCCTACTTCTCCACAACTGTAAAAGAGGGTCCCCTAGCATTTGGCCAGTGACTGGTGGGGAACATAATGCTATCAATCTGTCCTAAAGACAGTAGAGGTGGGCCTATTGTTTTTGGATTGCCTCTCCCATCAGCCCTTGCAAGCACAGACAAGAGTGAGGGGTAATAGGAACTGCAGAACTGTCAATGTACCCACACCCAAAGGTTACTCAGGGTGCTTTGGAGGTGTCTGCCACTTCTAGAGCC
The DNA here is from genome assembly GCA_034509955.1 of Urosaurus nigricauda. Classification (NCBI taxonomy): domain Eukaryota; kingdom Metazoa; phylum Chordata; class Lepidosauria; order Squamata; family Phrynosomatidae; genus Urosaurus; species Urosaurus nigricauda. Next base: position 165,515,334 of record JAOEGL010000002.1, read on the forward strand.
TTCATGAATATATGGACTGACAATTTTAGATTATCTTCATCCCACTCCAAAAATTAGGGTGCAAGAATCTATAATGCTTGGTGGGCTAGAAAGCAATAGGAAAAGAGGAAGCCCGCATTCCAGGTGGATAGATTCAATTAAGGAAGCCATGGCCCTGAATCTGCAAGACCTGAGCAGGATGGATAAACAGGGTGACTTGAGTATGTCTCATTCATAGGGTCACTGTAAATTGAAATCAACATGAGGGCAGTTAACAACACAACAAGTTGTCTTGGAGGCTGTAACTTCCCCTCCTGTTTTAGAGTATCTCCCATGCACACAGGCATGCACACAGGCTGCCATTTAGCAGCCTACTACGAAAGATGTTTAAGCAAAAGTCAGCCCCACCAAGTGTAACAGGTCTGGCTTTCAACAGAGTCTGCATGGGACCATAGTATTGACTGTCCTTGCAGCAGCTGACATCAAGAAGAGTGCCTCAAGCATGAGTCTATGTTTCTGAGTTTCCTGCCTTTGTGATCCTGTTCCGCTCACGCCACACAAACTGGCATTTCCTTTGCTTTAAAAATAAAGTAAAACAAAAACTCTCTCGTTTTCCTCTGCTATTTGTACAGAAGACAGCTGGTGGGTATGATATCCATTGTTTAGGGTCAGCCCAAACCATTGTAATGCTTGAGATGAAGCAACACATGGCACCCACTTTTAAACATAAGATACCCATCACCCAAATCCAGCCATGTTATTTTGCATACAAAGCAATAAATACCCCAAGCATCTCTCACCCATCTCTTGTGGCAAACATGCAATAATATTGTTAATATGGTTAACATGTTGATTCCCTTTCACAGCTCCTAAAATAAACTGTCTGCAGTGCCCACCTCATTCCCCCTAACAGTAGGGATGGCCCCCAATATTTGAAAGCCAGAAGTTCTGACAATACCCCAAAATGTTTTCAGCTCATCAGATATAACCCTGGTTCTAGTTTGTAAAAAAATCCCTAATTTTAAAAGACTGGCTCTAGTCTAGAAAAAACACAGTCACAGGTACCCTGTATTTTAAGCATAATACTGCCTTGACAGTTTTTTTTCCAGATTCAAATACATGGCATTGCCAGATAGTAATGCCAACTGTTGCCACCTAGTGCAAAGGGAAGCAGAGATTTAGATTGATTCATGAACACTATAAGGAGCCACTTTAAATTAGATATACACCTAACCAAAGATGTAACTTTCCTGGAGTTTTTGAAAAGATGGGGAAAATGACTTTTTTTCTATTTTATAAACAAATTTTCAGAAAAATTAGAAAAATTAAATATTAGTGCCTTTTACAGATGGAAAGTAATTTTGCTACTATAAACTTCATTACATATAACTTGACATAGCTTATGGGACTGGCAACAGGCTTCACAACACATACAGCTCTGTCCTCAGACATAGGGACACAGCACCAGCAGGAAGGAGTTGACAAGGACCAGTCACAAGGCTGCCACTGCCATCCCTCAGCATCTCCTGCCTAAAGTACTAGCTTCACACTGAGCCTACCTGCAAACATAACATCTAGTGCCTTTTCAAAAAGAAAGAAAGTTTGGACACTTTGTGAAGTGACAAACGAGCAAAATTTAAGTACACACATACTGCTCCTCCACTCAAAATCACCCCCTCCTCAAGCTAATTCTTGTTTTGAGAAAAACAGCATCACAGTTTTAATACACACATTTGCACATCAGGAGTAGTTAGCCCATTAGAAAAGTGCTCTGCCGTCTATTCCGGACTGTGTTTAGTTACAGCCACAAAGCATACTGTTTCAAAAATCAGGAGCAAGCAAAAATGGGCCTGTGGGATTTTCAGGGAAACAGAAAGAAAAACTCTTGTCCAGTGCAGATGCTGGCTTGTGAAGTTTCCCTGGCTGGCTTCTGCTATCCTTACTTCCCAAACTTACTCTCACTTATGCATCATCTCTTTCTCTCTGTGTGTTCTATTCAAAAGAGCAAGCACCAGTTTAGTCAAAACGCAAGCACTTATGATCCAGATATGAGAGACAGCATGGTGTAATGGTCTGAGTGTTGGACTCTGGAGATCAGGGTTCAAATCCCCACTCAGCCATATAAAAACTCACTGGGTAACTTTGGGCAAGTCACAGTCTCCCAGCCTCAGATCATAGCAATTGCAAACCCTTTCTGAAAAAGCAGTCCCCCCCCAAAAAAAAAAATCGCATTAGGGTCACCATATGTCGAAAATGACTCAAACACACAACAACATAAATACCTCTAGTCTTAGTCTATGTGACATATTGATTTTGGAACTGCAAATACAAAATGCCCATACACATAATCTTCCGGGAAATGCTCTTGCAGAAGTCACACTGAAAGCTATCAGAGGGATGTACAGCAGCAGTGAGGAGGACTGAACAGAAGGACTTCTTAGTGCCTCATAGGTCAGATGATCTGACTGTTCCTCATTCTGCCACTATACCACAAGTTTACCTCAGCAACCTCAATAGCCTTCTGATTGTTGTGAGGCTACATAGACGAAGTTCTAGAAAAAGAAAGTTGTATAGGTCTTGCAACACTCTGGAAAGCACGTTTCCATTGTAATACATAATCAATCAATACATAATGAAGCTACCTGAAGACAATGCATACATTTTGTGCTCCAGAACTACCCAGAAGTCATAATCCCTCCACTTGGAACATCTTTTTAAAATCTCACTATATAGTTTGGTGGAAGAGATTTGCAGAGCAATCCATTTCAATCCCCTGCTGGCACAGAAATCTGCCATAAATGCCCCCTTGTGATGCAACTGTCTAATCTCTATTTTAAAAATCTCCAATGAAGAAGAGTCCAACGCCTTTTGAGCAAGACCATTCCATTTATCTTGCCAATGAATAATCTTAATGTTAATAATCGCCATGTTGCCCCACAAGGCAATACACTGCACTGTCACAAACCACTTGTTACTGCACCAGAGCTTGGAAATTTTACTTGTTTGGATAATAACTTCCAGAATCCCAGACAACATGACCAATGCCCACGCTACATAGTAATAGCAACAGCAAATACATTTCTATACCGCTTATCAGTGAACTAGCACTCCCTAAATGGTTTACAATGTGCAAGCCAACTGCACCCAACAAGCTGGGTATTCATTTTACCGACCAACGAAAGGATGCAAGGCTGAGTGGACCTCCAGGAACAAATTTACAATATTGTGGCTGCAATACCACCATTTAACCACTGTGCCACCAAGGTTCCTTCGTGTAGGTTTTTGGGAAATATCAGAGTATTCTGGGAAGTATTCTTTAAGCTCTGGTTTCAACCAGCAAATTATAGGCTCATCTGCACTGCAGAAATATTGCAATGTGACTCACTTTAACTGCCATGGCTCCATCCTATGGAATCCTGGGATTTATAGTTTGTTATGATACCAGAGCTCTCAAGGCAAACTATCTCACAAAACTACAAATCCCAGAATTACACAGCATTGTCCTATAGCAGTTAAAGCAGTGTCAAATTGTGTTATTTCTGTCATGCACATGAGGCCTATAAAATGCAACCATTTTACTTTGCAACAAATGGAAAGTCCTGAGCAATGGGAATGCTGAACACTTGTACCTGCTGGTGGTGAAGACATGGGATTCTCCGTCTCAGATTTCTCTAGATGTTTTGGATTTCATTTCCCAGAATCTTTCTGGGGACTGAAGTCCAAAACATCTGGAGGACCAAGAGTTGAGAACCACTGAATGAAACCTTTCCCTTCTCCAGATCCAGCTAGAGAGAGGGGACCCCATCCTCTGAACTCAGCTCAGACATACAGCTCTCTGTCTTTGCTCTGCCAGCTTCCCCATGCCTGTAAATTGAAAACTAGTATATTTTGTGTGCTTATTTATAAAAGCAATATATATTCACTGAACATTTTTATATCCTGGCCTTTGTTCTGTAGGAGAACAAAAGGCAACGAAGATGGGATTTGCAGGTGGTCTCCCATTTAAGCATTGAGCAGATCCAGGCTTACTTTTATTTAGCAAGCTCACTGTATCGTGGGCTTTCAGACTTAATCCACCATAAAGGAGATTTATATCCACCACACAGATACCATCTCAGATAATGACTCTCCTACAGACCTCACAGTTTCTGCAGTTTACACAGCCATTCTGCTCTCAATCCTTTGCATTGCTGCAGTGATGCCTTCAGCAGCTGTGTTATCTGCAGGAAGTGAACATATGAAACTAGCCTCTGGACCATCTACTCCACTTTCAAGCAGGGCCTTTAAAAAGTATACTGTGGTTCATCAAAGCCTGAAAAAATTTACTTTCCTGGATGAAAATTCAAAATTCAGCCATGCCAGTTGGCGGATTACGTGACCCATTATCCAAAAAAGGAACTTTTTCCAGTTCTGATAGAAGATAGCCATATTTACCTTCCATATTTTGTGAAGCAAAGACTGGTTAAAAACAAAGAGCCATCTTGAATCCCAGTTTGGGAGTAAGGCAGGATATAAATCCAATAAATAAATACATAAAACAAAAAACAAAAAAGAAAGAAAACCAAGCTAGTATGTATGTATGTATGTATGTATTTATACTAGCTAGCAACCTTATTGTCATACTATACAGCAGAGGTGGGCAATTTGAAGCCCTCCAGGTGTTGAACTGCAACATACCATGGGCTATGACATCTGATGGGAGTTATAGTTACATCATTTATTTATTTACTTGTTTATATAATATTCAGGGGACTACATGCTGCCTATTAATCTTGTGGCTGTGAAAATTCCACAGAGCAGCAGAATTTTGTGAATTGTCATTTACTTTGGTGACAGAATGAGAGGTGCTTCTGTAAGTGAGGGGTGAAACAGATGGTGGGTAAGGAGCAGCTTGCCACTGCCCTTTTGCTCACCAGGTTGGGGCTGCAGAAACCACACACCATGCCCCCAACCCGGTCTTTTCCCAGCGCAAAAGTGGCAGAAAGCAGCTCCTTTTTGCATCAGGGAAAGGTTGCCTCTGCTGTCGCCAGGGCATTTTTTCAGCATTTCTTCAGTGCAGTGTGTTTAAACGCTGTGCTACTGTAATGCTATGCATCTGCCGCACATGTTTGGATGTGGCTTCCCAGTGGACTGGGAGCAACCTGCTGTCTGAATGCCATGCCCCCAGTCCGCCAGGAAGCCGGCTCTTTTTGACTGTCTGTTTCGCCCCTAAATTTATACTCTTTGTGTGTGTGTGAGTGCCTTCAAGTCACCTGTGGACTTATGGCAACTGCATAAATTTCCTAGGGTTTTCTTAAGCAAGGAATACTCAGAAAGGGCCTTGCCATTTCCTTCCTCTGAAATCTAGACTACAGGACCTGCCATTTGTTGGGGGTCTCCCATCCAAAGACCAACCAGGGCTGCTTGGCTTCCAAGATCATACAGCATCTTTAAGGCATTTAGGCATCTTTAGGGTATTCTGTCCCATGTGTGTATTTGCTCACAGGGATGCCTACTCATGTGTGTCCATGTGGCATTTTTATTATTTAACAGGTCAAGAGTTCAGGGGACTATGAGGAGCACCCTGATCAAGGACATACATCCAGCTTTGCTGCGCTCCCCAAAAAGCCTTACCTTAACCACTAGGAAACTCTGGGAAGAGGATGATACCTCCAGTGGATAGTAATGGTGTATGTATGTGCCTTCAAGTAGCCTGTCAACCTATGGCAACCCCATTAACCTCATAGGGTTTTCTTAGGCAAGGAATACTCAGAGGTGGTTTGCCATTTCGTTCCTCTGAAATCTAGCCTGCAACACCTGCTATTTGTTGGCAGTTCTCCCATCAAGTACTAACCAGGGCTGACTCTGCTTATCTTCCAAGATGAGAAGAGATTGGTGCCTTTAGGGCATTTAGGCCCCAAGTCAATAAGGTCATGTCTGACTGTAGGTGGCGGTGCTCATCCCCATTACTAAGCTGAGAAAACTGCCATTGTCAAAGATGAATCTGTGATCATGTGCCCAGCATGACTGCACAGAATGCTGTTACCTTCTCACCGAAGTGGTCCCTATTTACCTACTTACACTTTTACATGCTTTTGAACGGCAAGGTTGGCAGAAGCTGGGACAAGTTACAGGCGCTCACTCCATCACACAGCGCTTGGGCCTCAAACTGCTGACCTGCCAATCTTGCAATTGTCAGAGTCAGTGTCTTAACTGCTGAACCACATCCCTATTCAATACAACCCAAGTCAATAGAGCTATGAAAATTAGGCTTCAAATTATACATCCAGTGTCTGCTGTCACATCAACACCAGGTGGTGAAGTATAAGGAAGAGTGAGCATTGCTCCTCTCTCTCTCCCCTTCTCTCTCCATGTTTATGGAAAATCAAAGTGCCTAATTTGAAACTGGGCACAGATCCTCAGTTCTGGTAATCTTAGCTGTCTTTGGGGGGATGTGGGGGCAGTACCCAACCAATTTTCTAACTCCTTGATACAGTACTGCAAATATGTGTATCAAGGCCGCCTGATGAAATCTAAGGAGCCATAGAGGAAACTAGGCAGGATTTCCCATGGCCAGAGGGCAAAGCTTCAGTGACATGCATAATTCTTTGTTCTTCCTGCAGTTGGTGGAAGCTAATAAACTGTTCAAAATAAGCAAAATGATCTGTACAAATTGTGGATCCAGAAATTTTAAATCTGGAGGCAACCCAGTGCCTTCTTAGTTTTGTCTACAGTGCATTTATGGTAAATTTCTATAACTCCCTTTTCTTCTCTCTTTTCCCTAAGAGCCAAATAAAATCCCTTCCACATTGCCTAAAACTTGACGTTTAAAGCCAAATACTGTATATTATGTAAATGTATGCAAATACATTGTATTTACATCATTTGTCTGTTAGCATTAGCAACCTATTCTCACTAATTGCTAGTTTGCCTTTTTGCAGTTTTTTGGCTTTCCACACCCTCTCTCTTCCTGCATCACTCTAACTTCTTCCCTCTCTCAGTTCCACAAAACCCTAAATTTGCTCATGGACAAGTACTGTATGAAAAGCTACTTTCATATGTTTTACAAAGAAGACTGATCTTAATTATTTTCTCTACCAGATCCTACACATGTGTAGGTGAGCATGGGACTGCTTGTTGTTCAGCTTCTGTCTTGCCATTTGATTACTTTACTCTGCCTGAGATATCCACTACTGTTCTCATATTTCCCAACATTATCCCAGTCAAAAGAGATGTACAGTGCGATCTCCACTTTTGCTCAGGTTAGGGTGCAGAACCCCTGTGAAAGTGGGGAAAAACTGCATATAAAAACAGCATTTTTTACCTGAGAGAATACTTCTCTAGGAATTTCTAGGTCTTCCCACACAAATCTGTGGTCAACATCTGTCAGACGTTGATCATAGAATTGCGCTGGAGGACCTACAAATGCCTAGAAAATTGTTGTTTCTAGGAATCTCTCAGTCCTCCAGTACGACTTCTGGCAGAAGTTGACCACAGAGACATACTGGAGGACCTAGAGATTTCTAGAGATAACATATTAATCAAATCTATGTATTATCAAATCCACAGAAGTCAAAGCTGCAAATGTGGAGGGACAATTGTATGTTTAAAATACTTGGACATCATGAATGACAAAATGACTGTTCTTCCAAAACCAAGTTGTAGGATTTGGACAGAGAGGGGCAACGTATGGTCCTGCAAATACTGCTGGTCTGCAACTTGCATCAAATGCTAAGGGTCACAACAACATCTTGAAGGCCACAAGTTGCACACCTCTGAATCAGGAGAATGAAGGAGGAGTACATATATATTGTTGTTGTTGTTGCTTTGTGCCTTCAAGTCATTTCTGGCTTATGGCAAACCTACTATGCAGCTTTCTTGGCAAGGTTTATTCAGAAGGGGTTTGCTAATGCTGTCCTCTGAAGCTGAGAGTGTGTGTTTAGCCCAAGAACACCCAATGGATAGTGGGTACAAAATGGTATGTACATTAAGAAAGTGAAAGGCGGGGAACATTATCCATACATAGTCCATTTCTTTAAAATATCTCAAACTGCTGTGTTAAGGATTGCTGACACTCTTTGACAAGCTACATAAAGCACTTTTCATTGTTACATCTTTAAACTGGAGAAATGATGTAGCTACTGAATTTTGCACATCTACTGAAACAGAAGCACTGCCAGAAACAATCACAACCCGGAAAATAGGAAGGACAATTCCAAGAAGGATGTGTTCTGTTTTTAGTACATATAAGAAGAAATAGAGAGGGTATATGTTTTTTTAAACCCAGTACCCACATTAAAGCAAACTGGCAATGTATTACTCAGCAAAGCTGGGCAATATGATTTGATATGATTTCACAAATCACATTCCTCAACACAAGTATTTCCAGTGCTGCTACCTATTAAAACAACCATAAAACTCCAATAGTGGCTGCATTTTTCAAGCTACAATATTTTATACAACATATACATATATATGTATGTATGTATGTATTCCAGAGAAGAGCAATCAACAAATAGAAAATATTGCTTTTCAAATATTAGGTTCAGCCCACTCCCCTGGCTTTTCCTGAAACATTTCCATCAAAGTTCCATATTCACTTAGCAGCAAACAAGCCACGCATTGCAAACACAGAACTGACTGCAGCTGGTATCTCCTTATTCCGCAATTGCTATTTTCATTCATTAATTACATCCTCCCTACAAGCTTATGGAAGATCTGAGAGACATTTAATGACAGGACACCATAGGGAGGGACAACCCATCTGTTAAAAGCTTAACTCAGTACTTCACATTTAGTGCTGAAACTCACTAAATCCCATTCTGTTCCCAAATCTCACTTCATGTAGCCAAAAAGACAAACAAATGAACAGATAAAGCCTGAAATCTCTGTGGAAGCCAAGATGATCAAACTTTAGCCACATCATGAGAAAGTACAACTCTAAACTAGAAAAGACAATAATGCTAGGAAAGGTGGAAGGAAGTAGAAAAAGAGGAAGAATGCAAGTTAGATGGATGGACTCAATTAAGGAGGTCACAAATATGAATTTACAGGATCAAAGCAGAGCAGTGGAGGTTTGGAGATGTCTCATCCACAGGGTCGTCATACATGGGGTAGACTCAAGGGCAGTTAACAACAACTTTTTTGTGCCCTAACCCAGGGATAAGCAACTGTGGAGGGGACGGGGATATGCCTACTCACTCTCTCAATGAGCTTCAATGTCACATTTTTGTGCACTGTAGGGGATGCTATGTCACTTCCAGCTGCTCTTTTGGCTGATTCTTTTGCTTTTGTGGATGAAAAGAGTTGTGGGCGGGGGGGGGGGGGGGCTCAACTGCCGAATTTGCCTGGTTGCTGTGTAAAGCATCAGCTGAAAATTGGCACAATTTTTTAAATGGGAGGTTCTGGAGGCTTTGCAGGGCTTCAGGAACCACAACTGGGCTTCCAAGGACGGCATGTGGCCCATGGACCACACTTTGCCTACACATGCCTGAATCTGCTTCCACCCATGGTCATTTTGTCAGCTCCAGGGCAGGAAAGAAATAGACCATGTTTGCTAAGCAGCCACTAGGTACGTGCTTCTTAGCATCCTCCAGGCAGGGTCTATACATAACCGGGCAGAGCAGGCATAAATCTTCATTGCCGCTTTGGCCTAACCCACAAGGCTTCTCTGCTTCCCAGAATTAGGGATATAGCCTTGAGCCAGCCCTCTTGGTTCCTATCTTGGACACATTTCCACCTTCTCTGAAGTAAAGTTCCCTCAGCTAAGCCCTTCTCCTTGATGACATGCAGTTTCCAGGGAAGTGATGCAACATGAGTGCAATCTCAGGAGCACTGCCATACTGGGGCCCAATTGTTTCGCTCTCCATTGAGACTTGGCAACCCATCTTGCTGGGCAGAACTTCCCAACTGGTTCCTGTTGGAATGCTCCAGTTTGCTTTGCAGGGAGTCTCTCTGGTTTCCTCCACAGAGCTATGGTGTGGCCTGCTGCTTTTCCCCTCAACGTCAGTTTCCGTTCCCCCTCTGAATAGGAATTCAAGTCCCCCTGCCAGAATAAAGCCTTGGGTGTTTCTTCCAGATGGGACGTTGTATGAGTCTCTCTCCCTCTCTCCTTCTCCTTGGAAGGAAGCCGAGAGGAAACTGATAGCTATTTCCACCCTTCTCTACCCAACGTTGTACAGAATTAACTGTGCGGGGAGGGATGCCATATGCTTCTATAACGTCATCCCGTTAGTAATTGTGTCTATGGCTGTGTGGGAAATTTAGTCCTTTGCCAGAGACAGCTCCCTTTGAAATCTCAAACCGGAAGTCCAAATTCTGAAACACAACCCAGCCAGGCAGCTGGATTCTATTGAATAAGGTTTCTTCTTGGGTTCTTTTCCTCTGTCTATGTGAGAGACAGAGAAAGAGAAGGAAAGAGAGAAAGAGACCAGATCTTTTTTTGCAAAGTACAGTCCTTAAAATCATCTAGGTTTGCATGTAGTATTTAGGTTAACATACACACACACCTGATTCCAATGAGAAATGAAAGGGTTTTTCTGCAACAAAAACAGTTTGTTTGTTTACAAAATAAAGGAATTTGATCTCAGTATCTGAAAGCTTCTTCTTTACAGAAAAAGCCAGCTACAGCTCTTGTTCAAATGAACTTTCACACTTGAGTTTCAAAGGTGCTACAAGATCTCTCTGCATACTCATTCTACAGACTAACACGACTATATCTTTGAATTCTTATTGTGTGTGTGTGTGTGTGTTTCCATTCCCTTGGGAATTTTGCCTGCCCCTTTTCTTTGGATGCCTAAACTGTTTTTCTACATGTTCAACTAAACTTTCTAGTCAAGCAGTGCTACCAATTGGAGAAATGAAGGAAGCAGGATTCATATTTAAGGAGGCAATCCCCTTGTTTTGCTCTCCCTTGTTTTGCCTGCAGTGGATACTTTTTAAATAAGGTTCTAAATACTTATAAAGTACTCGCAGGCCTCACTGGGAAAGGATTTCCAAAGGTCCAGGCTAAGGTGGAGTCGAAGGCTTTCATGGCCGGCATCCATAGTGTTTTGTGGAGTTTTGGGCTATGTGGCCATGTTCTAGAAGAGTTCCTTTCTGATGTTTCGCCAGCATCTGTGGCTGGCATCTTCAGAGAATGAAGGTCCAGGCTAAGCATGCCTCAAAGCCCCAGCAAATGCCACTGCCTGAGAGTGACCTTTCAAATCCTTATTTTTCCCCAGCCCATCTCAAAGGCCAGGAAAGTTTAGGCTCCCTAATGAAGGGTGGGGCCAAGCCATTTAAAGCTTCAAAAGGCAGTACAAGCATCTTAAATGACACTCAGAAACAAAATGGTGGGACTATATAATTCACATACACTTTTCCCCACAGCTAAATGCTGTGTTAATGTGTGTGTATCTGTGTGCCTGTGTGCATATTCAGTGTATAATGGGGGGATTTGCAGTTCAAAAGCCAAAACAGAAGCCCTGGGTATCAAGGCCTTAAATACCGAACGGAATGAAATCCCATCTGATCATGGAAGTAAGCAGGACCAGCCCTGGTTAGTACTTGGATGGGAGGCTATATTTTAGAGGAAGAAACTGGGAAAGTTAACTCTGAGTATTCCTGTGAAATTCATGGGGTGAACATTAAGTCAACAAGCAACATGAAGATATATACACACGCATGGAGTACCAGCTAGCTCCTCAATTGTCCTCTAGAGGCAAAAGAATTATGGCGAGACCATGGCAGCTGAGACCCAGAGACAGAAAAAGTTAGTTCTTTGGACTTCAGCTCCAAAGTCCATGTTTAGTATGGAGAAAAGAAGGTTAAGAGGTGATATGATAGCCCTGTTTAAATATTTGAAGGGATGTCATATTGAGGAGGGAGCAAGCTTGTTTTCTGCTGCTCCAGAGACTAGAATGCGGAACAATGGATGCAAACTACAGGAAAAGAGATTCCACCTCAACATTAGGAAGAACTTCCTGACAGTAAGGGCTGTCCGACAGTGGAACACTCTCCCTCGGAGTGTAGTGGAGTCTCCTTCTTTGGAAGTTTTTAAGCAGAGGCTGGATGGCCATCTGTCGGGGATGCTTTGATTGGGAATTCCTGCATGGCAGGGGGTTGGACTGGATGGCCCTTGTGGTCTCTTCCAACTCTATGATTCTATGAAAGAGACCTGCAGTTACACTCAGAATCCCTCAGACAGACTCCTGTGGGATTCTGAGAGTGACTGGGGATTCTTAGAGCTATAGCCCAAAATGGCAACTTTTCCAAACTCTGAGCTATGGTACAACAGCCTGCTGATAGTGAGCCCTACCATGTTGGCCTACCCTCCTGCTCCTGCTCCTGCTCCAAAACAAACATCACTAACCAGGGTTGTGGTAGCCATGGATTCTGGAATGAGCCACCAAAAGCTAGGCTGGAGGGGCTAAGCCTCCCTCCTCCTCCAAATGATCAGGCAGCAGGGATCAGAAGCACCAAGACTCCTGTGTAGTTGAACCCTCAAGGAACTACAAACCAGAACTGTCCTAGAGTACAGTCAGTGGCATCACTAAGGGGTGCGGGGAGTGCGTCCCACACTGGGTGACACCCCAAAAGAGGGGTGACACTCAGTTGGGCCTTGCCCCCCCCCCGTCCTTCCCTTCATGAAAATGATGGGGCAGTCCCAAGGGAGGCCAAGTGTGCTGCCTCTAGAAGCCCTGCCCCCACAGCCCTGCCCCCAGAGCTCCAGAGCCCCATTGTGTGTAGCCATCTTCACATTTGCTTAATAGGGTCTTCTATATCTCCCTCTTATGGATATATGGATCTTAGGCTTGAAACAATTATATAATGTATCGTTTATTACTTTGTGATTACATTAATGGTAGCCAATTGTTAATTGCTTTAGTTGGTTGTGTTATTATCATTATTATTATTCATTACATCCTGTGTTTTATCTTTTTTACTGTTTCGTAAAAACATACGTGCAATCACATACAATAATAATAACCTGCCAACCAGTCTTGGCTTCCTTCATCCTTAAAAATAGTTCTGGGTCCCCTGTTTCCTGTAGCATAAATATAAAGGAAGTTTGTAGCACTTTTGAGAAATACATTTGTAGCATAACTTTTCATACTCTCCAGTCCACTTCACCAGTTGCATGAACCTATTCCCCACCATTGTCACAACTGAAATTGTCACTCCATCACCACATCCACATATTTTGTTTTTCTATTACTAGTCATACTTTCTCCCCTACCCCACTGGCACATAGTTCTATCCACCATGGTTGTACTCAGTAGCATCAATTTGGGGGGGGGGGGGTTGAGGACTGTTCTGGGTGACACCCCAGAAGGGGGGCTGACACCACAGAAGAGGGGGTGACACACAGTTGGTCTCCCGTCCCTCATGGGCACGCCGGTCCCACTCTCCTGGCCACTGTGGGACTTTCTGGGCCACCATGGGAGGGTTTCTGGGCTGCTAGGGGAGCACAGGGCCTGCTCTCCCAGCTGCCATGGGGCTTTCTAGGCCTCCAGGGGAGTGCAGGGACTGTTCTCCCAGCCACCACATGGCTTTCTGGGCCACTGCAGGGCTGCGTACGCTTTTTTCTGATGTGCGCACTTACGTGTGCACTCCCGTGCAGCGCGTTCACCAAAGGTTCCACCCCCTGAAGCCCCCCCTCTCCCTGCACTCAGTGACACCAAGTCAGGGTACACCACTGGTTGTACTGTGCATCCGATGAAGTGAACTGGAGTACACTAAAAGTTATGCTACCAATTTCTTTTTTCAGATGCATGAAGAACTTGAACGTGGAAAGGGGAAAGGATGTATTTCTAATATATAAAGTTCATTATATGGGTGGGAAAGAGTGGAAGTAAAAACACACTTCAGATAATAATACATAAAACAAAAATACCTGCATCTTAAAACTGTAAACTGCCTTTAATCCCATTCTTGACAGACAGATGGGAAATAAAATCATATAAACAAATACATGCAATTATAAAGCCATGTTCCTGTACGGCCACCAATTTCTCAAAAGCAACTCAGAAGCCAGAGTTGTGATCAACCATGGAAGAATGGCTCAGTGGTACTTTTGGGGACATTATACACACACCATCCTAATAATCCTTATTTATAAGGATTTATAAATGCCCTGCAAATCTCCTTGCCCTGTTGCATAGCTAGCATAAGATGAATAAGTAAGTAAAATAAATTAAATTATGCAATTGGGCTCAGTTTGCATGTTATTAATGGTACAGAATTTAAACAGCCTTCATCATCAAGTACCATAAAGGGAAATGAGGACATAATAGCCAGAATCTTATTGGTAGTCTAATAAAGACTACCAATGGAGTAGATCCATCAAATCGTTGAGATATACTTTTATGTAGCCTCACCATTCAACAACTGATTCAAGTGTCTACTTTCATTGTGACCAATCATTGGGATTCTGATCAGTGATTCATTTGCCTGTCTCATAAAGACAAAGGACACAAAATCAATAAAAGTGTATCCTTTGTTGGACCAGCTTGGTTGTTGTAGGTGGCTGAGTGCAAGCTCTGTGTTTCACCAACTTCTTTAATCCAATGAAATGACTGTGAAGCTCAAATGTTTGCAAACTTGTGTGCCAGGCTGGCATCCAATAATAACTAAGCAAGAGAGACAAATGAAATGAGAGGAAAGGAAAAGATGTACTGTTTGTTTAGAAAACAGATAGCTGAAAAGACTGTGGAATGATACATTCAAAACTAATAATAAAATGGGAACCATAGCTTTGAAGAAATCATGGGGCTTTCTAGATTGGCAGGAAAGTGTGACATGAAGTTGCCTTTTCCTTAATGCTTAGCAGCTGCACCACAGCCTTTAGATGGAGCTGCGCTGTTCCGCAGTTTTTAAAAAAGAAGCTGGGAAAACCAGCACCTTTTTAAAGGCGCTTCTTCTCCCCTAAAACGCAAAAAAAGCGTTTTCATGGCACACTTTCCCTTTTTCTCATCTAAAGGCTAGACTTTCATGCAGCCATGAACACACTTCTTTTTGCCAATCTAGATCAGGCCTACACATCTTTTTGCATTGCACGAGAACTAGAAAATGTAAGACAAAATTAACGTAGAGAACTTTAAAACATATTTGCGGTTCCATCAACCCATGAAGCTATCAAATGCCATGGTATTGAAATGTATTGGCTTTTGCTAGCTCTGTTGTCTAACTAATGTTCTTGTGTGTGCTTGTGCTTTCAAGTCTCCTGTCAACCGACAGGATGCTTTCATGGGGTTTTCTTAGGCAAGGACTAGCCAGACTGCTAATTCCTCCCCCTGAATATAGCCTACAGAACCTGATATCCTTAGGTGGTCTCCCATCCAAGTACTAACCATGGCTATCCCCCATAGCTTCCAAGATCAGATGGGATTTTATGCCTTTCAGATATTTACAACCTAATCTTCTTCTTAGCAACATCCATACAACTGGGGTGAGAGAAGAGCAGTATCTCAAGTCCTCCTACGTTTCATGATACCCCCCTTACCTATTATTTTGAAAATGGAGGGTAGCCCAATTTAGCTTAATCTAAAGGGAATGATCATGCTCAACCATTCCAGTTTCTTTAATTCCCCCTTTCTGTCAGTTCAACCACTGTTACAACCATTCAGCCACTGTTTCTTAGAATCATATCGGATTTGTATGACTGCAACTTTTCTCACTGATTAACATTAAAAAAAAAAAAAAACCTGCCCCCTGGTTTGGAGGAAGTCCAGACCAGATCAGGGGAAACTGATACGTTTTACAAAACAAATATTTGGGGCAGTCTGCATACCTTTACCCCATATGGTAGCACATGTAGCTATTTTGTTCCCTGCACAGGGTTGGCTACTACTGTACTACATACCGGTAATACTCTGCTTCAACTGCAGGTACACCAATTTGTCCTATATTAAATAGACAGGAAACACAGACACTACGCTCTGAATAGGAGGGTTACAAGAGAGTAAACAAGATCATGAACTGGATATGCACTGACCAATGGACAAGAGCAACTGGCACTGGGAAATCAGGTACACCAGATTTGGAATGGAAAGGTCATTTGCACTGAGCTGGGAATGGACAGATTTGACTTTTAACATGAGCTGCTTCAATACTGCAACATGTAGGAAAGTTGTAGGTGGAAATGGGCTCTCAAATTCTCAAATTAAACCGTGATAGGTGTCCTCCTAACCTACAGTATAATCTTAATCCTGCCCAAATAAGAAAAAAAATCCACTTCTTAAGTCACAAATCACTGAGACTAGAGAGATAAACACTAATATGAATCTAAAGTGGCATGTTGTTGTTGTTGTTGTTGTGTGCTTTCAAGTTATTAGTGATTAATGGCAACCCTAGTGTAGTGTAGTGGTTTGAGTGCTGGACTAGGTTTGGCCATGGAAACCCACTGAGTGACCTTAGGCAAGTCACATTCTCTCAGCCTCAGAGGATGAATCCAAAACAACCTGAAGACATACAACAGCAGCAGCAGCAACAACAACAGCAAAGGCAAACCTATCATGGGGTTTTCTTGGCAAGATTTGTTCAAAGAGGTTTGCCATTGCCTTTCTCTGAGACAGAGCATGCGACTTGCCCAAGGTTTCATGGCCAAGATGGGAATTGAACCCTGATCTCCAGAGTCATGTGCCAATGCTCAAACCATTGCGCCACACTGGCTCTTACCTATAAAAATTGAAGTTAACCTATATAGACAGATCCACACTTTCCCAGGGCTATCTATATGCTGCTCCCACACAGACTCACAAAAAATGTATGTAAGTGTACACACACCACACCAATAGGCAAAAATCAAAAATTCAATGTGGAGTCAAAGGCTTTCATGGCCAGCATCCATAGTTTTTTTGTGGGGCTTTCGGGCTATGTGGTGATGTTCTAGAAGAGTTCCTTTCTGACATTTTGCCAGCATCTGTGGCTGGCATCTTCAGAGAATGATAGCCTGGAAAAGGATTGGATATATATATCCTGTGTGACCCTGGGAAGGGAGGAGTGATTTGCAAATGTATTGTTCTGTTGCTAATGGCAGTCCTCAGGGTGGGAGGAGGATGTTTTCTCATTTGTTTTCATTATTCACTCTGGTTCTGTAGGTGAAAATTAGAAAGAGGGCTGCACAAGGGCATAGAGACCAACAATGAAGTCACTAGAAATCTTAATTCTGCCCTATGCCCAATAAATAGATTACTCTTATTCTGTTATTTCAACACACACTGCCCACATGCTTTCAAGAGTAACATCAGAGCCACTGTCAATTTCTGCTTTTTAAAATAATAAAAGAGCACTTACACTCTCAAAATCTTGATTCTATGTCCACATTCTACCTCCACTAATTTACAGCATAATAGAACCCTATATACAGATTTCCCCATACTGTACATCCAAACATTGCCAAAGGACATCAGATTACCATAAAGCAGTTAACAGACTCTGGGAAATTGTTACTAGATATCTGTTATTGTTGTTAGCCCCCCTCAAATGGACTTCAGCTCATGGCAACCGTGTGGAAGAGACATCTTCAAGACCCTGCTTTCCATTGCCACCCTGCTCAGGTCCTGAAAGCCCAAGCCTGCATCCTCCCTGATTGAGTCTAACCATCTGGCAGGTGGTCTTCCTCTCTTTCTTATGTCTTCCACCTTTCCTAACATTATTGCCTTTTCTAACTATTCCTTTTTCCTCATGATGTGGCCGAAGTACAACAGCCTCAATTTAGTCATCCTCGCTTCCAGGGACAGTTTGGGCTTGATCTGTTCTAGGACCCATTTGTTTGTCTTCCTGGCTGCCCACGGTATCCTCAGCACTCTTCTCCAGCACCACATCCCAAATAAGTTGATTTTCTTTCTGGCAGCTTTTTTTACTGTCCTGCTCCCACATACCTGCATGGTGATGGAGAATACAACAGCTTGAACTATCCTCACTTTAGGGTTGAGTTATGTCTTTTCAATGTATTACAGCTCAATAACAGAGCATCTGTTTGCATGAGAAAACTACCAGTTTCGTTCTCCAGTACCTTTGGTTAAAAAGTTATCAACCTGGAAAACTGCTGTCAGTCACATTTGACCCGCCCTCTCAACACTGACACCTTCCAGATGTACTGTACTACAATTCCCAATGTACTTGGCTGGATATACTAATGCTTTGACTCAGCAGAAGGCAGCTTCTGAATTGTTAAGCACACTATATCATATGTCGTTGGGTTTTTTTTTAATACACACACACCATACTCCCTTTTGAGTTTGAGTACAGATGGAACTGTTCAAACAGCAGTCTTGCCCACTGCAGACAGAGCAGAGTGTGGAGGGAACTATGTGTCACATGCTGTCAGCTTCCTGTCACAAAATATTTTCTGTAGTCAAAGGGAAAAAAAGTCCCCTCAAAATCCTCCTCCTCCTCCTTCCTGGAGCAGCATCACGAATGGCTCATCAGCAGTCTCAGAGTCTCAACATTCACATTCTATGTGTCAGAATTTTGCTATGAAAGATCATGGGATAGAGGGGAAATTCCCTCAGAAAAGCCAGGAATGAGGAGGGCACCTTAGTCTGCAAAAAGAATGACTCAAGGAAACCCCTCCATCATGTCCAAGATGCACTATGAGGTATTTTATTTGAGCACATAGATAGGCTGAGGAGCCAGCATGGCATAATTGTTTGGATGCTGGACTACAACTCTGAAGATCAAGGTTCAAATCCCAGCCCAGACATGAAAATCCACTGGCTGGCCTGGGGCAAGTCACACTCTCTCTGCCTCAGAGGAAGGCAAAGGCAAACCCCCTCTCAACAAACCTTGCCAAGAAAACCCCATGATAGGGTCTCCCTAAGATGGAAATGACTCGAAGGCACACAACAAACTATGTATCATGAGGCACAAAGTATAATCAGATCAAGAGTTGGAGTGGGTCCTTTAATCAGTTCCTCCAAGAAATCCCACCAGTACTACAGTAGAGTCTCGATTATCCAACCTTCGGTTATCCAACATTCCGGGTTATCCAACGTCGCGGCTGCTGTGATTTCTTTAAATTTTCTATGATTTCTTTAAATTTTCAGAGGACTGAACTATTTATACTGTACATCACAATGCTGATCGGTGATTTCTTTACATTTACTTTTACTGTTATTGCAATAAAACTTCAATACATTTGCAATTCATAGTGATTTCAAGGCTTTTCTTCGACCTTCCAGATTATCCAACTATAAGCCAGTCCAGTTTATGTCGGATAATCGACTCTACTGTATATACACTGTAACATCCTAATGTTTGTATTGGATTCATTACAGTCTCCAGATGTCAGAAATGATTTGAAGGCACACAACAACAACAACAACAACAACTCCTCTGCTTCTCAAAAATTATTTTGATGGGGATTTGACCCTTGTTTTCCCTCTCCTTCTCCAACACTCTATCCTAGTTCTTCTTAATATGGCACTCTCCAGATGTTTTGGGTTACAAATACAGTGGTCCCCCGGGTTACGAAAGTAATCCGTTCCGGGATTACTTTCGTAACCCGGAAGCTTTCGTTTCCCGGGGGACCGCTAAACTCAATGGACCGCACGGCCGATTTAAAGGGGCTGCGCAGGTGTTTTTTTTTTGTATCCCGGGGGATCTTTCGGATCCCGGGGGATATTGTAGAGGTCCGGCGGCTTTCAGATCCCGGGGTTTTCGCAGCCCGGGGGATTCGTAAGCCGGGGGACCACTGTACCATCATCCCTGACCATAGTGGTGCTGTCAGGGGCAGAGGGGAAGTTGTGGTCCAAAACATCTGGAGGGCTCCAGTTGGGGAAGGCTGCCAAGCTGACTTAGCATTATCTTGAATGAGCTGGTAGAAATCTGGAGTGAGGAACATCGGGGCAACAGATGGGAGGGGGAGGAACACTCTTTTTAAAACTGCCTTGGGAGGGAGGGAAGTTTTTTGCACATAAAAAAGCACCTCAAAGGCAAAGATTTACCATCGTCTTGATATGGTAGCTTGTGACATACTGAGAGGAGCCTCTTTTTTATGGTGGATATTTCAAAAACATGTCACACACCTGGAGCATAAATTCAACTATCTGTAGTGTACAGTCCAATATCCTACCATCTTATTTTCTGCAGAGAAACAGCCAGCACGGTTATGGTAAGGATGGGAAATCACTGGCTGTCCAGTTGTTGTTGGACTTCAGCCTTAACTAGGCACCATAGCCAACGGTGAGAGATGACAGGAGCTGCAGTTTGATAACATTTGGAGGGTACTGCATTCCTCACTGGGCAGAGTGTGGGATGAGAAAGAACACAGATATCCAGGACCTAATATTGACTCATGAGAGACACTTGGTAAACAATAATAATGGGCCATTTGAGAGCCAGCATGAGGCAATGGTTTGAGTGTTGGACTAGGAGTCTGGCTCTGGGAGACCAGGGTTTGAATCCCCCCACTAAGCTGTGGAAACCCACTGGGTGACCTTGGGCAAGTCACACTCTCTCAGCCTCAGAGGAAGGCAAAGCCAAGCCTCCTCTGAACAAATCTTGCCAAGAAAACCTTGTGACAGGCTTGTCTTAGCGCTGCCATAATTTGGAAGCAACTTGAAGGTACACAACAATAACAGTGAAGCATTCACTAAATGGTACTTTTCAGGGGTTTGGCTCTATGTGTTTGGGCAATACATGAAGATGGGCAGTGGCCGGGGAGGGGAGGGCTTTGTCTGATGGCTCTAGCCCTAAACTCCTCTCTGACTTTAGCATCGGACATCCCTGAATGGAAGAGAACATCAAGAGGGAGAAGTTTTCACACATTCAGGGACTAGAGAGGCTTATTACAAACAGAATCCTACACAATTGAGGAAAGATTCATCATACATTCATGGATGCTCAGATTCCATTATATACAATGACATAGTAAAATTATGTCCCTTAAATAAAATGGCAAAATCAAGGTTTGCTTTTGGGATTTTTTAAATGGACAGGTTACTTACCTGTAACGGTATTTCTTCGAGTGGTCATCTGCGAATACATACAAATGGGTTTTACTGAGCATGCGCAGTTCAGCTCGGAAACTTCTGGAATCACTAGGCAGACTTCGGATTGCAACTTTTTGGCGGTAGCCCCGCCCACCGCTATATAAGTCCCCTGCTTTCCCGCTCTTTCCT
Organism: Urosaurus nigricauda; assembly: GCA_034509955.1. Lineage (NCBI taxonomy): Eukaryota > Metazoa > Chordata > Lepidosauria > Squamata > Phrynosomatidae > Urosaurus > Urosaurus nigricauda. The sequence goes on from JAOEGL010000002.1 coordinate 165,536,399, forward strand.
CAGTTCCATAGATTTTTACGCCGCGTAAAGCGACTATGGAGCCCTCTATGAGCGGGACACTGAGGGGAGGATGGGCGGGATTTGTATGTATTCGCAGATGACCACTCGAAGAAATACCGTTACAGGTAAGTAACCTGTCCTTCTTCTTCGTGGTCTCTGCGAATCATACAAATGGGTTCAGACTAGCAAGCTAAGTTTACGGCGGAGGGAGTGTCCATAGGCCAAAGTATGTTAAACCAAGTCACTTTATTAAAGTGTTCAACTTGCATCCTCATCAGCACAATATCTCTGTAGCAATCAGAGGATCATGTGTTCAATGAACCAAACATAAGTGCAATTTCCTTGTAATCAAAACCATCAATAAATCATTAAATATAATACACCCGTATTATGCCTGTGTTGGTCTTTTTTTTTTTTTTTTTTAAAAAAACAGTACTACACACCATGACAAAACTTCTTCCAAAAGGACACTTTGGTGATATATCATTTAACATTGCCGTGTGTATAACACAAAGGATTTTGGTCTTCATAGAATAACACTCCTTATTCTTGCAACAAGCCCTGAAATCATGGCAAAACTGAACACAAATGTTTAAACGCATTAATCTATACCGAACATTCCCTGAGGTATCAAGAGTTGCAACTAATATTTCCCGAATTTAACCCGAATTCAGATGGATAGCAGTTCATCTGCTACATACCAGTAGAGCATATGTGCTATATTGTACCTTTGAACATAGACCATATACAGAAGTATTGGCATTGTAAGTAAAAGTAAATCAGATATTCAATAACAGCATTAGAACCCATAAGGGAAAACAGTAAACACTGTGAAATATGAATCAAGAGCTGCATATGTTATAAACACATTTTGTAAACTAGTAAAAGAAGTGCAAATATATCACAAAGGCATTACACTTGTATGGCTGAAACCAACACTGCTTTCCCAAAAGCTGCATCTTGCTTAGCCCTGGTGTCCAACCTGTAGTGTCTAATAAAAGTCAAGGGCTGAGACCAGACCGCAGCTTTGCACACATCCTCCAACGGTATCCCCGACAAAAAGGCGGAGGATGCAGCTACCGCCCTAGTTGCATGTGCCCGGACTCTAGCAGGGGGAGGTTTGCCCGACAGTTCGTAACAGAGGTGGATGGTACCCGCCACCCATTTGGAAAACCTCTGAGCAGTTACAGGCAGTCCCTTCTTTGGCTCTGAGTAGCACTGGAAAAGTCTATTAGAGCGACTCGAACCCGAAGTCCTGTCCAGGTAGAAGGCCAAAGCCCTCCGAACGTCCAACAGGTGGAGACGGCGTTCGATATCGGTGGTCGGGTTCGGAGCTAGAGTCGGGAGCACAATGTCCTGGCACATGTGAAACGTAGAAACAACTTTTGGCAAAAAAGTAATATCCGTACGGAGGACTACCTTTTCCTTATGAAATCTAAGGAAGGGTTCGTCTCTCCGCAAGGCGCAAAGTTCTCCAGCCCGACGAGCAGACGTAATGGCTACGAGGAACGCTGTCTTCCAAGTTAACAGTCTCAAGTCTGTTGTAGCCATGGGCTCGAAGGGTCTATTTGTTAGTGAGGATAACACCACCTCCAAACTCCAAGTTGGAGCCGGAGCTACAACCGGGGGGTGAAGATTGTTAAACCCTCTCAAAAATTGCTTTACTAAAGGATCTTTAAAGAATGAGGGCTTCCCCCCTAGTGCATAATGTGAACATATAGCTGAAAGGTAACACTTAATTGAAGTTAAACAAAGACCTGCATCTACCAATGTCATCAGGAACTCGAGCACTATCGGTGTCGAGACATTGGCAGGTTTCAGGTTTCGAGATGCCAGGAACTGAACAAACTTACTCCATTTCGAGGCATACGACTTCGCGGTTGCCGGTTTCTGTGCTGCTCGAATCATCCTCTGAATCGGTACCGGTAAGTTGTCTACGGTCGAATTCTCCAAGCGACCAGGGGGAGGTTGTCCATGTCCGGGTGACGAACTCGGCCGTTGTGCGTGGTGAGCAGGTCCGGGCGAGGTTCGATTCTCAGGTACTGCCAGCCGGCGAGGTGCATGACCGACGGGAACCAGGTCTGTCTCGGCCACCATGGTGTGATCAGGATTGCTTCTGTCCGGTCCCGGATCATCTTGGCGATTACCCTCGTCAAGAGTGGAAAGGGAGGGAAGGCATACACCATGTCTCCTGACCACCTGTACAGGAAGGCATCTCCGAGGGAGGCTGGATCCCTGGATCGGGAGCAAAACCGTGTACAGTGAGCGTTTTGCCTGGTGGCAAAGAGGTCTATCTCTGGTTCTCCCCATCTGCGAAACAAGTCCAGCACCGTCTCGGGATGGAGTCTCCATTCGTGGCAAACCGTCGAGGATCTGCTGAGACGATCCGCTAGACTGTTTTGTTCCCCCGGGAGGTGAATTGCCTGCAAGGAAATACCTTTCGATATGCACCAGTCCCAAATCTGTAGTGTCATGTCCAACAGTTCTGGCGATCTGGTACCTCCTTGCTTGTTGAGGTAGTACATGACCGTTGTGTTGTCTGTCATGATCAGCACTACCTTGTTGCGCAAGATGACCTCGAAAGCCTTTAGGGCCTTCTGTACCGCCAGCATCTCCAACACGTTGATATGCAAAAGTCTCTGTGTTGGGGACCATCTGTCTTTTACCGTCAGGTTTGCTGCATGTGCTCCCCAGCCCTCGAGAGAAGCGTCCGTTGTCAAGCTGATCTGCGGCTGCAGCTGGGCGAAAGTCATGCCCGTGCATACGTTCTTCGGATTCAGCCACCATTTCAGAGTGGTCGATACCGAGGTCGGAACCGAAAGTCTTTTTGAAGGTAGGTCCCACAAAGGGTTGAAGACAGATAGGAACCATTTCTGGAATGGCCGTAGTCTTAGCCTCGCCCAAGGGGTGACGAAGGTTGTGGACGCCATATGTCCCAGCGCTATCTGCGCTTCCCGGGCACGTATTATGGTCTTTGACATACACGCCGTGATGGAGGCGGAGAGCGTCCGAAACCGGTCCGGTGGTAGGAATGCTTTGCATCGATTCGAGTCCAAAATTGCCCCTATGAACTTTACTTGTTTCCTCGGGATCAGCGTCGACTTTTCCCGGTTGATTATTAGGCCTAGGGAGATCATTAGGTCTAATGCGAAGCTTACGTCTGATGATAACTGGTCCCTTGAGTCCGCGGCGAAGAGCCAGTCGTCTAGGTAAGGGAACACCCTGATGCCCTTCTGATGGAGGTAGGCTACTACCGGAGCCATGCACTTTGTGAAGACCCTCGGAGCGGAACAGAGGCCGAAGGGCAGCACGTTGTACTGGTAGAGTCTGGAGCCGATGGCGAAGGCTAGAAATCTTCTGTGGTCGTTCCGTATCGACACGTGGAAGTAAGCATCTTTCAAGTCCACAGTCGCGAACCATAGGCCCTGATGTAACAAGGGTAAAATAGAAGCCAACGTTACCATACGGAAGCGACGATATAGCAGATGTTTGTTTAGCTCTCGTAAGTCTAAGATGGGTCTCAGTGATCCATCTGGCTTGGGCACAGTAAAATATCTCGAGAAAAAACAACGTGGGGCCTCCTGCCAATGAATTCGGGAGATGGCCCCTTTTGACAGCAAGGTGCGTACTTCGTCGAGGAGGGGAGGTGAGGGGTGCGTGGAAATGATGTTTCCCGTCTGGGGAAGGGACTCGAACTCGAGGGCATAGCCCTTATCTATAATACGAAGGACCCAAGAGTCCAACGTGATCTTAGCCCAGGTGTGATAAAAGGGCTTAAGTCGGTCCTGAGTGCAGGAACCGGAGTCGGCGAAGTACGCTATTGTCCTTCAGGACCTCTTCCTATTTTGGTCCGTCTCTTGTCTGCGAAAAGCCTTGCGGTATCAGGGCAAGGGCTGTCGACGGCCTGAGGAAGATGATGACTGTGACGGATAGCGCTGTCTAGGCTGGTCCTGGGGCTGGTACGGTCTATCTTGCTGGAACGGTCGCCTGTAAGGTGTGAAACCAGGCCGAACCGGACGGAGCCGACGTCTGTAGGTAGGTGCAGAAGAGGAAGACATACCGTGTTTCCGTGCGGCTGACTTCATTCTATACTTAAAGTTTAACTTGTCGTCCGTCTCCTTGTTGAAAATACCGGCGTTGTCGAAAGGCATCTCCTCAATCGTAGATCTCGCATTTGCATTGAGGTCGGAGGCCCTGAGCCATGCGTGTCTCCTCAAGGCTATGGCTGCAGACATCGATTTCGCAGCACAGTCAGCGGAGTGCCTGGCCGAGGTAATGAGCCAGCTCCCTATGGAGTGTGCTTCGTCTCTGAGCTCCATGGCTAGCTTGTTGGTTTCCTCTGGAACGTCGTCTAGGATGGGAGCCATCCGTTCCATCAGATATTGTATGTAAGCTCCCATACAGGCATTATAGTTCGCCACTTTCAGACCCAAGATGGACGATGAATATGTCTTCTTAGCTAGCGAGTCTATCTTTTTGGCCTCCTTGTCTGAAGGAGATGTCGAAGTCTTTGTGGTGAAGGTCCTCTGGGCTCCTTCCACAATTGCGGAGTTTTGTCTGGGATGGGAGAACAACCATGACGCTGGGGATGGAGTGATCCTATATAGGTTCTCCACCTTCCGGTTCGATGTCGAGGTGGAGGCAGGGGCTTCCCACGAACGTTGCACGATCTTTTCCAACGATGGCAGGAATGGAATGGAGGGGGGTGTTGGTACCGACCCGTGGATCCTCTTCTCTATTGGATCTGCCGCATCGTCCTCCATATGGCTCACCTCGAGTTCGAGGGCTCTTCCCATCCTAATGACATGTTCAGTGAAGGAACGCACATCGTCACTGGGAGAAGCTGCCCCCGGGGTGTACAACTCTTGTGGAGACTCGGGAAGCTCCAGGTCTGATGCATCCGATTCCATGTGGAATGACTGCGGAATCGCGGCTTCCACCTCCATGTCCGAATCGGAGTCCTCCCTATGTACCAGGACCACCGGTGATGGAGATCTGTCTCTATGAAAACTCGTCTGCGTCGCCGCTGCAGAGACCGCGTGCAATGAACGCGCCGAGTCATGCCTCGTTGTTGATGACGACTTGTCCACTACTTCAGTACGGTGTTGTGGCAGCGTTCGACCCACCGGCATGTAGTACATATCCGTTTCGCTGTCATAGACATAATCGAAACGCTGTTGTTGGGTCTCCGCCCTTGGTACGGGGGATTGTTCATTCCTCTTCCTGACCGGAGGAGACAGCACCGGGGGGTCTTGGTCTGAAACTACCTGTATGTCGAGGTCCTCGACCGAGACAGCATGGGTCCCCGACGAGCGAGGGCGGTCCGGCGTGGTCTTAGCCGCGGAGTCGACAGCACTCGGTACCGAGGAGGATCTTCTCGGAACGGAAGTCGGTACGGATACCTCTCTGGACGGGTCGTCCGAGGCCGGTGACACATGCCGTTTCTTCTTGGAGTCGTGTCCGGATGCGGTCGTCTGTTTGTCATGAGACCTTTTAGAATGCTTCGAATCCGAAGCCTTTTGCGCACTCGAATCGGTACCTTCTTGAGGTTTCTTTGAGTGCGAGCCCGCCTTGGCCTGACCGTGTGCTGACTGGGGTGTATCCTTTGGATGGTCCTTAGCCCGCTTTTTGGCCTTATGTTTGGCCTTTCCGTCCCGGTCCCGGGAGGTAGAAGATGCGGTCGGCATTGTAGTAGCAGCGACCTCCATCGATTTCGGAGTCTCCGCGGGCTTGTGAGCTTCCGCGGGCTTGGGCGCAGTCGTCGCCCCTGACACCGTGGCCTGCCCCGATAGGACCTTTGTAAGGAGAGCGGCCTGTAAGCGGGCAGCGCGATTTTTTCTCGCTTGCGGTGTCATCGACTGGCACTGGGCGCACGATCTAGGGTTGTGCCCCTCGCCCAAACACAAAAGGCAAGTATTATGATTATCCCTCTCAGGGATCTTGCCGCCGCAGGTATCACATTCCTTGAACGGCGGGGCCATCGCTCGTGGCAGGAACGCCCGAGAGAGCGCGGCAACACGGGAGAATAGTCAGACCAGTCCAAGTCAAGCCAAGTCCGAGTTTTTTCCAAATCCAAACGAAATCCGTAAAACGTAGTCGAAGTCCGAAGTCCAAAGTCCAAAGTCCGATAAACAGTAATCTAACAGAGCGAGCGAAGTTCCAAGCTGCTAGCGCGGCGGAAAAAATGGAACTGAGGAAAGAGCGGGAAAGCAGGGGACTTATATAGCGGTGGGCGGGGCTACCGCCAAAAAGTTGCAATCCGAAGTCTGCCTAGTGATTCCAGAAGTTTCCGAGCTGAACTGCGCATGCGCAGTAAAACCCATTTGTATGATTCGCAGAGACCACGAAGAAGAAAAATATTTTCAAGCTCTGGATGGTTCAATCTGTGGATACAGAATGGATATGGAGGGCAGCTTGTAATATAAATCACTCAAACTGTACTTCCCAAAAGTATCACGAGAAACAACAACTCTCTTCTTTCCCAACTTTTCAGGAGCAATCACAGAAGGCCACCACTTGTTTACTGTTTGGGATTTTAACCCTTTGCAAATGAATTCTATCACTTTGGTGCTGCCACCACAATTCAGGACTAGCCCAAATCACTGAGACAAAGAAAAGCGTGTTTCCCCTTCTCAGTAACCCAACTTGGAGAAGAAAACTGAAGGGGCAGCTGAGTTTTACTTCAACACTGCAAATGGGAAAGCACTGCGGTCAAAGGCAGCTCTGACCTGCATCAGAGGGGAATGGATAGGAAACTCAGGAAGAATGAGTGGGGGACCTGCCTCTGTGGCCCTCCCAACCATCTGCTGTCTGAAGCCATTATCTCACTTATTGGTAGGGTTAGTCCTGTCACCAAATATGGTATAATACCTATTTTACTGCATTTTGGGGTACAATTACACACACACACATACTATACCCACAGTCAGGAGCACTGTCACAATCCCGTGTTAATCTGGTTTAATAACCTCTGGTAGCCTCTAATCAAGATTCTCATGCAAGATTACAACCCCCATCCTTATAGTCCTGACAGTCTTCCAAAAGGCAAGACTTAATTTTTAAATGGGTTCAAGCTGGAATCCCATACCCACGTCTCTGGAAATAGGCTCCCCTGAAGAAGTCTTATACTTCTAAATAAAAGAAAGTGAGTGAACTTCATTAAAGTGTATAAATTCATCTGTCAAACTAACTGAAACCATCTCATAAAATCCCCAGTACCCATCCCTACATCCACACGCCTGCCACTAAAATAAGGAAATACAGAATGCTCCAAGTACCAGCCAGATCCAATTTCCTATGACCATCTACAGAAGGTTGGAAAAGTTATTTTGGGGTCACAATTCCTGGAAGTTAAAGCGGTCTCAAACTGGATTATTTCTGCAGTGTGTTTTGGACCTAAGAGGACCCTTTTACACAACAGAAGCCAGCCACACACAGCCCAGACTGTTGCATGTACATACGCACAGGGACATGTCAATAACTGGTTCACAACATGAGAAGACAAGGAGCTGTAACTGGAGAAGAGATAAGCCGCAAAGTCTTGGGTGGGGTGGGATGGTGGATGAATGAAGGAGGGGGTTGGGGATCAGAGAACAGCGAAACCAACCCATGAATCAGGAATGGTTAGGATTCCAAGGCAATGGATCTAGCAAGAGTCATGTGTGGTGTGTTTAGAGGAGGAGAGGTACACATTCCAGCAAGAAGCATGCAGGAAGGATAGGGCGCTATGTTCCTACCACAGATGCTAAGCAGAACTTGGTAGTCACTTTTTTTGACTTTGTTGTTGTTGTTGTGTACCTTCAAGTCATTTCTGACTTACAGAAACCCCAAACTGAACCTATCAGGGTCACCCAGTGTGTTTCATAGCTGAGCGGGCATTCGAACCCTGTTCTCTAGAGTCATAGTCCAACGCTCAAACCATTACATCTCGCTGGCTCACTTTTTTGGACTAAAGCTACCAGAATCCCCCCACAGCCACTGACCAGGCTTGGTGAAAGAATCCATTAGCCACTCTGGCTGAAGGATTCTGGGAGTCGTCGTTCCAAAAAGAAACCCTTTCCCTCTCTGATCCTTTAAAAAAAAAAAAAAGTTTGGGAGCAAGAATGCAGCCCTGGAAACCTAAGCATTATGGGGTGAGGGGAAGGCCTGGAGTCAAGCTGAGAGGAAAATGGAAAAAATTAACCAAGTGGAAGGAGGGGGTTTAGTTCTAAGTTTCCTGTGCAGAGCGGATAAGGAAAAAGCACAATCTCTCTCAACCCAGTGCCCCCCCCAACCCCCCAGATATGACAGTTCTCATCATCTCCAGCAAGCACAGCTATTGGCCATGCTAGCTGGGGATGATGGTAGTTGTTGTACTACCATCCTCAGTTTGGGAAATGGCTGGACAAAAGAGGAGTGAGAGAAGGAAACCACTATTTACACTTTCAGTGGGGAGCATGGGGAATTATTGATAGGGGTTGATAGCGATCATGAGGTTAGATACCAGTGGACAGCAAGCTAGGCAAGTATAGTTATCTACATTTTCACTGGGAATCATGGGGGAATTGATAGGAAAGTGTAGCTATCTACACTTTCAACGGGGAGCATGGGGAATTATTGATAAGGATTGATAGCGATCGTGAGGTTAGATATCAGAGGGCAGCAAGTTTAGGCAAGTATAGTTGATCTTTATTTTCACTGGGGATCACAGGGAATGGATAGGAAAGTATAATTATCTATATTCTCACTAGGGATCATGGGGAACTGATAGGAAATTGATAGTAATCTATATTCTCACTAGGGATCATGGGGAATTGATAGGAAAGTATAGTTATCTATTCTCACTAGGAATCATGGGGAACTGATAGTAAAGTATAATTATCTATATTCTCACTAGGGATCATGGGGAATGGATAGGAAAGTACAGTAATCTATATTCTCACTAGGGACCATGGGGAACTGATAGTAAAGTATAATTATCTATATTCTCACTAGGGATCATGGGGAACTGATAGTAAAGTATAGTTACCTATCTTCTCACTAGGGACCATGGGGGAATTGACAGGAAAGTGTAGTCAGGAATGGGGAATAGATAGGGATGGGGGGGAATTAGTAGGAAAGTGTAGCCATCTATGCTTTCACTGGGGATCATGGGGGAATTGATGAGGAGGAGCAGAAATAGACCATGGGACCCCTTGATTCCCCAATAGATACACCAGAAATGAAGGAGAAGGGGGGAAACTCCCTAAGAAGCAAGGAAAGGGGGGGGGGGTCAGTTTGGAAGCGCTTGAACTCTTTGTTTGGGTCAGTCGCTATGGAATTCTGGGAGTTGGAGTTTGTTGTGGGCCCTTCGGGCCCACAACAAACTCCAACTCCCAGAATTCCATAGCCTTGAGCCACAGAAAGAGTTCAAGCGCTTCCAAACCGGGTTATTTCTCCAATCTGGACGCATCCTTTGTTTGCAATCATCCTCTCACCAGCACCAAGGCGAATCTCTCCTCCAGCTCCCCCTGGTCCGGCATGGGCACCTTCCCCGGAGGCAGGGGAGGCAGGAGGACAGAGCTGCCCCCGCCACCGCCACCGCCTCCCCCTCCGCCGGGCTCCCCGCTCTCCGTGTTCCCCATGATCCCCGGGGAGGAGGAGGAGGAGGAGGAGGAGGCCGAGTAGTCCCCCTCAGGATGGGACCCAGCCACCGCAGCGGCGGCTAATAGTAGTAGTGCCTCCTCAAATCCAACCCCACATCCCTCCCAGCCTGGGCTATCATCATGGAGGGGAACGCCCCCCCAGGAACCGCCCAGGAGGAGACATCTTTCTTCTTCTTCTTCTTCTCCCGCCCAGAAGAAGAAGAAGAAGGGTCCCCTCCTTCTAAATTTTTTCCTTCTAGGCCTCTCGTCGTCGTAGTACTAGGCCCCTCACACAAAATGGGCGCCCCCTCCTCAACTTAACCGACTCTTCTTCTTCCCCTCAGACTAGTCACTCACCCTCAGGGACCTTTACCCTCTTATTATTATTTTTTTTTTAAAAAGACCTTATTTTTATTTGTTTTATGGTCCAAAAACAAAACACACACACACACACACAGAGTGCAGGAATAAATAAATAAATATTGGGTTTCTTTGTTCAGTAAATATAAATAAAGAAATAATCCCCCCTGACAAGAGAGGAGAAGGCTAAAAAATCTCACACAACAAAACTATAGGGGCTTTCTAGATTGGCAGGAAAGTGTGACATGAAGTTGCCTTTTCCTTAATGCTTAGCAGCTGCACCATAGCCTTTAGATGGAGCTGCACTGTTCTGCAGTTTTTAAAAAACCAGCACCTTTTTAAAGGTGCTTCTTCTCCCCTAAAACGCAAAAAAAGCGTTTTCATGGCACACTTTCCCTTTTTCTCATCTAAAGGCTAGACTTTCATGCAGCCATGAACACACTTCTTTTTGCCAATCTAGAAATCCCCATTGGCTTTTAATACTTGTTGTTTGCCTTCAAGTCATAACCGATTTATGGAAACCCCAAAAGGGTCTCAAGAAGTTTCTTCTGAGTTTCTTCACCAAAAGCATCTGGGGAAGTAGATTTAAGTCCAGGAAAGCTCACGCTGCCAACTTTTCTTTCTTTCAGTGAGTCTCAAAGGCGATATAAGATCTCTCTCTACATGCTGATTATACAGACCAAAACAGCAATATCTTTGAATTTTCCAGAGGGTTTTTGCAATGGCCATCCTCTGAGGCTGAGAGAGTGTGATCCAGTGGGTTTCATGGCCCAGCAGGGACTGGAACCCTAGTCTCCAGAGTCATAATGCAGCACTGAAACCATTAGGCCAATTTGGTCTTCTTGCTTGTAGGACAAAGCAGAAAAACCACAATAAACCTACAGTTCCCAGAATTTCCCCAGCACTGAGGGCACTTAAAGCGGTCTCAAACTGGATTATTTCTGCAGTGTGATTTGGACCGCAGTCCAACACAATTCAGACCGTGCTGGCTCTTCCTTTAAGAAGAAGTCAGCCTCAAATCATCATCATCACACGATCCCTGTCTTGAGTCCCTATATTGGGAGAAAGGCAAGATATAAGAAATTATTATTATTAATAATAATAATAATAATAATAATAATAAATTGATGCTGACATGAATTGCAGCCATGTTTACACCGTCAGAAGACCGTTCTACTATGCAAGGCCGTATCCACACTATAGAAATAATCCAGGTTGACATCACTTTAACTGCCACAGCTCAATGCTCAGCTTTGCATGACCGAGTCAGGATTCGAACCCTGGTCTAATCTGAGGCTCAAACCTCTACACCACACTGACTCCCAATTTTGACTTTACTTGGCGCATAGGCCCTATTGAAACCTATATGACTTAAGCATGGCTCTGGTTTACACATTTTGGGAGCCAGATAACAGACTCCAAAGCCACAAAATCAACTTGGCTGCTCCTCTGACCAGAAACCAAAATGGCTGGAACTTTCCTGTCCCCATTTATTTAGGATTCGGAAAAGTCCATGGGATGATTTGCTTTTAAGGTCTTAAACCAGGGATTCCCAAACTTTGGACTTCCAGGTGTTTTGGACTTTAGCTCCCAGAATTCCTGCCTGTTGGCCAACCTTGCTGGGGCTTCTGGGAGTTGAAGTCCAAAAACCTTGGAGGCCCAAAGTTTGGGAGCCACTGCTCTAGGCAAAAAGGGAGAAAGCCAATAATCAGGGAAGGAAGGCCAGCAATTCACAATACTGTAAACTAAGAAGACACAAAGGGAGCCTTTATTGAGCCCCGCCCATCTCCCTTCCAAGTTAGAAGCGCCCAGAAAGGAATGGGCGCCACCTAGTGGCTGAGCCAAGGTTTGCTGTTGTTAGTTTCCCTTGGAGTGCTGCATCCACACTGCAGAAATAATCCGGTTTGATCCCACTTTAACTGCCATGGCTCATTGTCATTGCTGTGGAATTCTAGTTTGTTGTGGCACCAGAATTCTCTGATAGAGAAGGCTAAATATCTCAAAAAACTACCAACCCACAATACCATAGTTATAATTTTTTTAAATATATGTTATTGTTAACATGTCACATTTTAATTTCATTTTAATTATAATTCATAACTGTTTTAACTTTTAAAAATTTTAATTGTTTTGTTTTAATTTTATATCTATACATTTTAATGTTGTTCCGTTTTCAATTTGTGTTGTTTTTAAATTTGCTGTTAGCCTTTTTGAGTCCCTACAGTGAGAGAAAGGTGGAATATAAGAAAATAGTATTATTTTTATTATTATCCCCACCACCTTTTCCTTCTTTTGTGTCTTGTCTTTTTAGGTTGTAAGCCTGAGAGCAGGGAACCATCTAATTAACAAGATTTTATGTACAGCACTGTATAAATTTACAGTGCTATATAAATAAAGGTTAATAATAATAATAATAATAATAATGTGGTTAAAGTTAAAATTTGGTAAAATGTGATGTTTTTAAAGAAAATGTTAAAGAAATTCAAATTTTAATTTTAAAAAAATTAACAATTTTTTAAAAATTGACATTTAATTTTTTTTTAATCTGCAGCCTCTCCTTTCTCCTCTCACTGAGCCTCACCCCACTCACTCCATCTCTTACAGTACTTTAAACAGAAACAGGTGAATGGCACAAACTGTTTCCGCCAAAACGCAGACACCAAGGAAGACTTCCGATGGCCTCCAGCTTCACAGAGTCAAGGGAGATCTGAGATATTTTCCTGCCCGAAGCCAAAAAGGCTATCCTTCTGCCCCTGGTCCCTTATATGTACAAAACCGAACTGATAACAGTACGCAAAGGGATTGTGTAGCACCTCAGAGATGAACTGAAACCAAGTTCCAGCATAAGCATTCCTCCTCTTGGTCTGTTTGTATCTGAGGAAGTAGAACAAGTGGTGGGCTGCATCAACATCAACACAGCAGAATTCATGCAGTTTGACATCTCTTGGACGGGCATGGCTCCATGCTATGGGATTCTGGGGTTTTTAGTTTTGTTTGATGCTTTACCTTCTCTGTGAGAGAGCTCTGGTGCCACAACAAACTACAAATCCCAGGCTTCCATAGGATGGAGCCATGGCAGATAAAGTGCTATCAAACCGAATGTATGGGAGTCAAAATCAGGACCTCTTAATTTTTCCTGATTCCATACATATTCATCACAAGGCTGGGGAAGCTGTGGCCCTTGTCTGCTCGCTCCCTTCAGTCCCTCTTTAACCCATGCTGTGTTTATCCTTTCCTGATCCAATTATACACAAAGATAAACTGACTTTATCAAACAGATTATCACCACACCTACATGAATACTCTCCAGTTCTGAACACAGTTTTGGCCTATCTCTGGTCCTGAAAGGGTCTCTTCATACTTTCATTTCATTACAAATCTGCCCTCATTTATTCTTTCCTCAGGCTGCATTCACACTGGAGAAATAAACCGGTTTAAGTGCCATGAATCAATGCTGTGAAATTCTGGGAATTGTAGTTTGTTGTGGGGCCCAGAGCGGAGCTCTGCTCCACTCTGGGCCCATAACAAACTACAATTCCCAGAATTTCACAGCATTGGCGTTGTTGTTGGACTACATCTCTCTATTGGCTATTCTTTACTATTGGCTATGCCAGGATGGGACTACTAGGAATTGCAGCCCAATAACATCTGGATCAATATCCTTTTTAAGAGGGGTCCCTTAACTATTGTTTTTAGAAGTTGCCAGCATGGAGACACAAACTAAGTAAAACTGGAAGGAATCAGGTGTTGGAGTTTGTAGACGTCATGAAAGACCACAATTACTTATGTTTTATCCCATACATCCTTCCCATCCACTGAACATTCATTAAAGCTGAGGCAGCTTCATGAACGGAAACAGGTCAGCCCAATAAATGTTGTTCTCCGAGACTAAAACCAATACTCCCCAAGGCCTTTTATCCTATATATGTAAACAGACTGGAATAGCAACTGAGTATTGTTGCAGCACTGGCAATGGGGTAGGTTCTTCCAACATGACTAAGGCCCCGTTCACACTATGAAATAAACCAGTTTGGATATTGAGTTGTTTCTCTGACATTCAGACTTGTATCAATTGTATTTGGTGCAGTGTGCAGGGGAGGGGGGAGCCCGTTTAAACCAGTGCATTTGGCACCAGATTCCCTTAGCAGTTCTTTTTTTAAGAACCGCAACGATTCGCATCTCCAATAGTGTGGATTATGCAGACACACTTTAGGAAATATATGTGCATCCATTTTGGATTACGCAGCCACCCTTCAGGAAATGCAGGTGCCTCCATTTTGATCTGGAAATGTGGCCAATGGGAACGTCAGACTGGATTTAAATGCCACAAAGAGATTTATTGCCTTAAAATGTAGTGGGAACAGTTAATTTTGAATCGATAAAAATGCAGATCTCTCCATGCAAAAAACATAAGTGTGACTGGCCCCTAAGAGCAGCAGGTTAGCAAATTAGGGCTCAGGACAGGCTATGGGGCATGCCCTGATCTGTCGTCCTGCACAGGAGACTCAGGAGGAAGAGCTGGATGATCTGCTACTGCTGTCTTGAGGCCATTGCCTCACTAATGATCCAACTAGTTCTGGAGGCAGCTATTGTAAATTGTGTTCACCTGGGCCAGACTTGTTTGTATCCCCTCCAACTGTCCTGATCTGTTTGGGACAGTGACCATTAATTGTCTGCCCCACTTACTTTTGTCACTGCTTTTGAAATGACCTGGTTTCTCTCTTCTCCTCCACAGCTTACTTCAACTGCTACAAACTGATGGGCTCAACAGACCATCCCAAAAGGGCAGGTTGGAGCCTCCTTTTTTTCCCTGAGGGAAAACTGCCAAACTGCACGGCAAAATCAGGTTCTTTTAAATCCGCTCGGTGGACATCACAAGTGTGCCATTGGTGCACTGTGGCACATCAGTGACGTAAGTGACGTGCAGCAACATCTGTACATTACACATTACTTATGTCATGATGGCAGCTCCACCATCATGGTGCCACTGTTACGTGCTAGGGTTCGGGAACATGCGGTTGGTGCATGCTCCTGAACCCTAGAATCAGCGCCAATACGCCACTTCCCGCCCGTATGTACCAAGCCTGAGTTCAAAATGCAAAAAATTGCTTGCACTTCTTCCTGACAAATATGATTAGAACTGCAATCAGACAGTCCATATTTTGAGCTAGGTTTTCTAATTTAGCTTCAGACAGCTACCCTCTTGGGAATTAGCCCAGGGGACTTTTTCATGATTAAGCCCTGGATGGCTGCATTTCTTCTATAAATGGGTACATAATATTGGGAAAAAATGGCTTCAGTTCTGCAATGGCCATCGACAATACATTTATGGGCATTTATGATATTTTTATGTATGTGTTTACCATTTAAGCATACAGGTCAAGTACCCCTTATCTGAAATGCTTGGGACCAGAAGTATTTCAGACTTTGGATTTTTTTAGATTTCGGAATGCCTGTACAGTATTTACATATACATAATATACAACACAATTAGCATAGTACATATTGTATTTGTGAGACTGAAGAGAGAAGTGGCTGGAGAGAGGCTGAGGATCTGTGAAATGGCAGGAATCGAAGCGTAGTGCTTGGCACAAATCCACACCTTCCACCATGTCACAGATCCTTGCAATCCAATAGCATTTATTTCGTTTGGTATTTGTGTCTTATATGAGACATGAGGCTGGAGAAAGACTGGGGACCTGAGAAATGGAGCAGCTGCCACCTCAAAAGTAGAAGCAGGAAGCTGGCAGCAAAAAGATTCAGGTTTTGGAGGTGTTCAGATTTTGGATTTGCATTCACACCAGCATTTGCATCTATGAACTAGCAACATTTCTTTCCTAAGGCCAATTGATCTCATAAAAGTACAGTATTGTGTTACCATTTGAATGATAATTTTCACTGTACAAAATAGTGTACAGTGTTACTCCTGAGAGCTCTCTGGCTGAGAATTCTAAATGCCCCTCTCTTAGGCTGCATCTGCACTGCAGGAATGATGTGGTTTGACAACACTTTAGTTGTCATGGCTCAATGCTATGGAATTCTGAGATTTGTAGTTTTGTGAGCTATTTAGCCTTCTCTGTTAGAGAGCTCTGGTGCCACAACAAACTACAATTCCCAGGATTCTATGGCATTTCATAATGGCAGTTAAAGCAGTGTCAAACCGCATGAATTCTACAGTGCAGATGCAGCCTAGACTGCAAATCTCAGATTCCACAGGAGGCAACCATAATAGTAAAAGTGGAATAATAGCACTATAACACTTCAGTGTGATGTTGAGCTAAGTCTCTCTCTTTCTCACTTTTGTTTTGTTTTCTTTCAGCCATGTGGATACAGACTCACAGAAATGGAAGGAACCTTACTAGATGCTTAATCTCACCTCCTGCAGACAAAGCAAACCACTGCTGTAACATTACCAATAGGTTGCTGCTTCATCTCTGTTTACAAATATGTAAGAAATTTGTAAATTTAGGCATATTGAAAATAAGTGTAGCAATTGCTGATTTACAGACGATTACCCTGTTAATCACAACAGCTAACATATGGATTGCCCAGTTTTTGGCATAACAAAAACAGTTCAACAACAGTAAATTGGCTAATGATGATGTGAGAAGTAGTTTAATGTTTAAATTTACATATTACACAAGATAACTTATCAGCATAATAGAATCTTTACTGAAAGGGTTTTATATCCATTGGTTCATAGAATGGAAGAATTATCAGAAACACCATTTTAGTTTATTTTGCTTAATTTAAGAGTACTTTATGCATGTATAGTACAATAACATCCCAAATCCACAAAAAACTGATACCTTTATTGAGAAAACCAAAAGACACAAAATACATATTGCTTTTGAAGCTCCGCTAGCTTCTCCATCAGGCAGTGATGTTAAAAAACATACAGGAGGAAAAAAATTATGACGATGTTAGTTGTTTTTTATGATGTTAATATTTCATAAATTATGAATAACTTTTTTCTCCTGTATAATTTTAACAAAACCTTTGCCTGCTGAAGAAGCCGGTGGAGCTTCAAAAACTTGCAACATGTATTTTGTACATTTTGGCTGGTCCAATAAAAAGTATGATGGTTTTGTGGATTTTGGGTGTTACTGTACTTTGCTACATGGCCAACACAGCTACCCCTGGATATATTTTCTGTATATACATATGTTTTTCTTGCTTACATATCATGTAACTATCTCTGTTTAGTCTTTCACTGTGTTAAAAAGCAGCACTTATAAAATGCTGTGGAGGAAACTTTGCTCATTTTTGGGTATATACAGTGGGCCCTTGGTATCCACTAGGGTTTGGTTCCAAGACCCCCTGTGGATACCAAAATCCATGGATGTTCATGTCCCATTAATATAATGGCATGGTAAAATGGTGTCCTTTCTATAAAATGACAAAAACAAAGTTTGCTTTTTGTAATTTATGCTTTTAAAAATATTCTCAAGACATAGATTATTAAATCTTTGGATAAAAAAATCCATCAATACAAAGGGCTGACTGTATAAGCAAAACAGCTTGTATCAAAGCATAACCTTGTAACAGAAGAATCCAGCTTCCAAGCCTTCTATCTGTCTCACTATTGAGCAGCTAGTACTGTCAGGAAGCCTTTCTAAAAGTCCAGTTCGAACCCCCCCTTCCCCCCCCCCCAGTAATTAGAATAATTTGCTTTGGATCCTACCACTTGGAGCAACAGAAAACACTCTCATTTGTGTGTCAGCTCTTCAAATGTCTGAAATCGAGACTATTTTGAACCTTTCAATTGTCACTTCTTCCTAAACGTACCCAGTTCCTCCAATCTTTTCTCCTAGCATTGGGTCTTCATATCTGTTGCCCTGTCTTGGACACATTTCTTGCCATTCCAGCACTAAGCACTGAACATATAGTAAGTAGCCAGCATGGATTTAATCTACAGCCATTCACTTTGCAAAGGCTATTTATCTACTTGTAATCTCTCTTGTAAACAAGATTTTAATGTATACTGATTCAGTACCATTCTGCATGCAAGATGTAGTGTATATATTTGACTATAAGTTGACCTCATGTATAAATTGGGGGCAGGTTTTGGGGACAAAATAATGAATTTTTATATGACCCATGAATAAGTCCAGGATAAAATTTAGGGGAATGCAACAAAGGATCTAAAGGATGAAAGAAAGGAAAATAAAGCCAAAGAACGTACACAATTCCAGCAGACATAACTGTGCTCACATTAAAGGCTGGATGGATGAAAGATTAGACTGTGTCAACGCTTTTAGGGCAGATTACACTCTTGCCTTTCACCAAGGGATGGTTCCTTTTTTATATAAGAGTAAAACTACTACTTCTAGTAATAATAAAATTTTATTTCTATCCTGCCTCTCCAATAGGATCGAGGTGGCTTACAGCAATAATACAATCCATACAATGTAAAAATAAATCCCGATTCCCTCCTTCCTTAAATAAACAACATAATAAGGTCAACCTAACATAATAAAATACAATTTAAATAATTAAAACAGTCAGAGAAAGGAGAAAAGGGCATCTTGAGGTAATCAGTAGGATGGTCCATATCAGCGGGGGTGACCAAGTGAATTACTCAGGAAAGGCTGGAGCTGATAGCAAGCACTCCTGAATGTCGCATTTATCTGATTTCCCATCCGAAGCAACAAGTCTAGGAGCATTCCCAAGCTCAGGTTTTTTTTTGGGGGGGGGTGTTAATTTTTCTAAACCTTTTTTTTAGACTTATACATGAGTATATACAGTATTTCTCATCTGATAGGATTTTTTAAATATTCAACAATATTTATTCTAACAGTTATAATAAGAGAAAGGAATACATAGTGGGCCCTTGGTATCCACTGGAGTTTGGTTCCACAACCCCCTGTTGATTCCAAAATCTGTGGATGCTCAGGTCTCATTTAAATCCAATGGTATAGTAAAATGGTGTCCCTTATGTAAAATGGCAAAATCAAGATTTGCTTTTTGGAATGTATATATATTTAAAATATTTTCAAGTTGTGGATGCTTGAATTACATGGATACGAAATCCGTGGATATGGAGGGCTGACTGTACACTACTATTGGATTTATTCACTACAAACATAACCTCCAATATAAAGGACAAGTTGTTAGTGTAGAGTGTAATCATGTGGCTTAAAGCAACTCCACAGGTTGCAGCCTAGCGCATTACAAGGAAATGATTTACACCAGCTGGTTTTCTTTGCTTTCACTCTAAAAGATAGAATGTAAGGGGGGACACCACAGTACAGTGCGCCAGTGCCATACATGGGTGCACTATAAGCAGCTTTCAAAACCTTGATTTTGCTATTTTCTATAGGGGACACCATTTTACTATGCCTTTGTATTTAATGGGACTTCAGCATCCATGGATTTTGGTATACACAAGAGATCCTGGAACCAAACCCCAGTGGATACCAAGGAACCACTGCAGTTTGTTGTGGGACAGGAGCTGTCTGACAGAGAAAGCTAACTATCTCACAAAGCTACAGTTCCCAGAATTCAACAGCACTGAGCCACAGGACATAATGGTGTCAAACTGGATTATTTCTGCAGTGTGGATGCAGTTAACTGTAGAAATAATGCAGTTTGACACTACTTTAAGTGCTGGAGTCCTATCCTATGGAATCCTGCCATTTGTTGTTTTCCAAGTTCTTTAGCCTTCTCTGCCGAAGATTTTGATTTTGCTTTCTTGTATAAGGGGCACCATTTCACTACATCATTGCATTTAATGGGACTTGAGCATCCATGCATTTTGGAATCCACAGGGGTTGTGGAGCCAAACATCAAGCGGATACCAAGGCCCCACTGTAGTTCTACAGTGTTGATCCGCCCCGTGTCATCATATTTCCAATTTCTATGTATGGTTGTGAAAGGTGGATATCACAGAATTATAGAGTTGGGAGAGACCACAAGGGCCATCCAGTCCAAGCCCCTACCATGCAGGAATACACAATCAAAGCACTCCCAACATATGGCCACCCAGCCTCTGCTTAATAACCTCCACAGAAGGCGACTCCGCCACACTCCAAAGTAGCGCATTCTACTGTAGAAGAGCTTTTCTGTCAGGAAATTCTTCTTAATGTTTAGCTGGAATCTCTTTTCCTGTACTTTTAATCCATTGCTCCATGTCCTAGTCTTTGAAGCTGCAGAAAACAAGCTTGCTCCTTCCTCTGTATGACATCCTTTCAAATATTTAACTATGTCTATCGTGTCACCCTTTAACTTCAGCTTCCCCAGCTCCCTAAGTCTCTCTTCATAGGGCATTGTTTCCAGACTTTCACCACATCCTCCTCTGGACACGTTCCAGCTAGTCTTGCATTGTGGTTCCTAGAACTGGACACAGTATTCAAGGTGAGGTCTGACCAAAGCAGATTAAAAGGGCATTATTACTTCCCTTGATTTGCTAGATTATCACACTACACTCTTATAATGTTGCTATTCCACTTTAACTGCTCTGGCTGCCTCCTGTTGCATTAAGGAGAGGCATTAAGAATATTAAGAATATTCAGCCAGAGAGCTCTTAGGCCTCACTGGACTGCAAACCCCAAAATGCAACAGGAGGCAGTGAGAGCAGTCAAAGTGGAATAGCAGCACTATAAGAGTATAGTGCAGTAATGTGAATAGTCTCCCTTATCCCAAATTCCAAATTCCAAAATATTTGAAAATCCAAAATTGTCCACATGGGTAGCTGAGAGACGAGGGGGGATTCAAAAGTTTTAATGATCACCTTTTTAAAAAACTGACAGAATGTTTGTTTTGATTTGTAGTTGTTAACTTATCTCTATGTTCTCACTATATAGATTTATACATTTTCCCCACCATATCTTGACCCTCCGAATACCTGATATTGTAGAAGTCTGCAGATTGCGCTTTAGGAGGGGGGGTATCGTAAAGTAATAATTATCACCTGGAAGTTATTATGGCATATTGATGAAATTTTGTCAGTGTCCTCATTGGTCCCTAAGTGCACAATGCTGAGAAAATCAGCTCAATGAGTCCTTTATTTTTGTGACTGGCTCTGCCAGAAGTGACTAAAGTGTAAAATCCTCATCAGGCGCAATCTGCTGGCTTCTACAATATCAGGTATTCGGAGGGTCAAGATACGCTGGGAAAAATGAATAAATCTAGATAGTGACTACATAGAGATACATTAACTACAAATCAAAACAAACTTTCTGTCAATTTTTTTTAAAAGGTGATCATTAAAACTTTTGGATATCCCCTTGTATTAACATTTGTTTTCTGGTGGTTCAGTATAAAAAAAAACTTTGTTTCATACACAAAATTATTAAAAATATTGTGTATAAAATTACTTTCAGGCTATGTGTCTAAGGTATATATGAAACATAAATGAATTTATTGTTTAGACATGGGTTCCATCTCCAAGATATCTCATTATGTATATGCAAATATTCTAAAATCCAAAAAACTCTGATATTAAAAAAACTTCTGGTTCTAAATGTTTCAGCTAAGGGAGACTCTACCTGTATCTTTTAAAAGTTATGTTCCATTTTACACGCAGATGTATTTATCCTTAAACAATCAACAATATTATATATTGTTAATCTGAATGAATTCTTAACAGTATTTTTGAAATCTCCATAATGCTGATATTTGTAAACAGTTTGATAAATGAGCAAATATATATGTATATTTGAAATCAGCTTTTGGTGCTTATTTTTATTTGCAATAGTGTTTACCAAGATTAATGCTGAACATGCAGCACAGGGCGGACAGCAGAGTTATGTCTGGAGTATAGGGTGACAATTACATTCCTAATTGCAGAATATGTCCATATACACTATAGAACTGAGCTGAATAAAATGCTTGCTAACAAGCAATAAAACAACAAGAAGAGGAAACTATCACAAGGATGACTTTATGTCAGGGAGAGTATGGGGTGGGATGCCTGATAAGTCTTGCTGCCTTCCCCTTATGTGAACCTGGAATGGCTCCGTTTTGTGGCGTCAACCCGAAAGAGGTACCAGGCACTTCATTCTCTTCCTGGCCACTTGGAGGTTGGCAGGGATTTACATCTATATGGTCACAGCTGTTCATTTCCATTTCTATGTCCTGCTCCTGGGATGATGGAATATTCCCCTTTTGTTGGGTACAACGTTTCACCCCCCTGTCCGAGCCCTGAGACTGAACAATTTTCTCTACTAGGGTTGCGAGAAGGCCAGTCTGTTTCTCAATGCAGCTGGTAATGCGTTCCCGATCCCTTCTGGCACATTCATCCTCAAACCTCTGACGTTCATCCTCCTTACGCCTATATTCCATGTACTCTTTCTCCTCCCGCTCTAAATGACTGAGCAGCTCCCTCAACTGCGCCGTGGAGTGTGCTATTAGACGATCAGCCATGTCCCCCGCCGTCCGATGCTCTCTCCTCTTCCTATGTTCGGCAAGGCGGGTGGCTTTCCAGTTGGCCACCATAGGCTCTGAAATGTAAACAATACCAATTTGGATTTCAGGGTCAGAATTGCCTACAGTAAGGGCATGAGTGTTTAGGTCTTTATTTTGTCATAGGAGTTTATCAGACGATGGACATTGCAAGTATAATCTAATGGCAATCTGAACGCAATCATGGGGTTTCATGTTATTGTGTATTAAAGTATCTCACGCAATTTCGGGCAAAAGGGAAGTCATTCTGAATGCAAACATGTGTTTTGCGTTATTGCTTATTAAAGCATCTCACGCAATTTCAGGCAATGGGGGGGTCATTTTTGGGTAATGGGAAGTCATTCTGAACGCATTCCGAATGCAATTGGAATTCACATAAATTCGCTAAACTAGTGAATTCACGTGAATCCGAATTGGCTCCAATTGGCTCAATTCGAAATAAAGAGAAATTCCGCCCGTCTGATAAACTCCATACAAATATGCACCTATTTTGTCATTTGCAAATGGGGTATACCTTGCTCTCTTGTCCCAGAACTCCACAACAACTCGCACCCAGACTCCTGGACACCTTCATGGTTTCTGTCATTTGCTGATGAAGTGGTAGGAGAACATGCAGGGATGCTGCATCCTTCAGGTGACGCTGGGGTTCCCTGTCCCCCAAACTGGGGTGCGGTAGCAGGAGACTGATCCGCAGAAGCTAAGGTGATGACCGTTTCTTCTAGATCTCGGGAGTCAGACAACTCAGCATCAGCTATAACGCAAAAGACAAGCAAAAGATAAAACGTCCAGGCATTCAACACAGTGGGCCCCACTGAACGCTGGCCCTACAGAATGGAGGGGAACAAAGACATACCCTGTGCATTATCCCTCCTTATCCAGGGATTATTTTAATCCACGGAATCAAGCATCCATGGCTTGAAAATATTCAAAAAGGGTATAAATATAAAAATGGCAAACTCTGATTTTGCCTTTTTATATAAGGGACACCATTTTGTTATGCCATTGTATAATAATATATATGTGACCACTCCGCGCTTGAACATCCACAGATTTTGGTATCCACGGGGGTGTCCCGGAACCGAACCCCAGCGGATACCAAGGGCCCACTGTAGCCGAGCTAACCATGTTACCTGGGGTGCTAATGAACGCTTCGTGGGAGGACTCTTCCAGAGGGTCAGCATAGCTGTGTTGGATGCCGGCGGCCTGCCCGGCAGGGACCTCAGGGACAGTGATGCCGCGCAGCACTCTCTTGAAGTGAATGGTGGCATCTTTCCCCAAGATGCTGTGAAGCTCCTCAAAATAGGGCATGGTGACCGCTCCGTTTCCGCCCTGGGCGTTCTGCTCGTACGCTTCCCGGTACCTCTGCCGCAGGGCCTTGCTTTTGGTGCGGCATTCCTCCGCCGTCCTCCGGTGGGCCCTTTTCCTCATCTGCCGGGCAATGTTCTCAAAGATGTCTATGTTCCTGTGCGACTCTTTCAGCTGCTGCTGGACCCTCTCCTCCCCCCAAATGGAGATCAGGTCCAGGGTCTCCTGCCTCGTCCAGGAGACTCCCCTCACCCCTTTCTTCGGACGGAGGTCAAAGGTTTCGGCCATGGCGGGGGACACAGGGAGCGATACTGGCCTTCCAACAGCCCAATCAGCTGTCACCCAATATATATATATATATATATATATATATAATAGTTGTATGTATATATGTATATATATATATATATATAATAAATTATATAATAATAGTTATATATATATATAATAGTTTATATATAAATGATTATCTATCTATCTATAAAACTGATATATAGTTGTATATATATATATATATATAATAAAAAATATAATTGTATATATATATATGTTTATATGTATGTATAATAAAATATATAATAGTTTATATATTATATATATATATGTATATATATAATAAAATATATACTAATTATATATGTATATATATATAATATATGTTTTACATATATAATAGTTTATATATCGACTATTAAATATATATATAAAACTAATAAATAGTTATATATATAATAAAATATATAATAGTTTATATATATATATATAAATCTATAAGTTATATATACATATATATAATAAAATGTTATATATATATAATAGTTTATATCATAAATTAGTAACTATATATATAATATTTATATATATATATATATAACAGTTTTATATATAGACTAAAATATGTTATTTTTATAAATATATATATATATAGAGAGAGAGAGGATCTATATTACTATATATATATATAGTTTTCTCTCTATATAATAATAATGTTTTATATATATATATATATATATACACATATAAAATAGATTTATATATATATATAATGTTTTACAGATTATAAAAACATATAATAGTTTATATAGAGAGAGATTTAGTAAAATATATAATAAATATATTTCATTAAATCTCTCTCTATAAAAGTTTATATATACATATATATATATATATATATATATTATAGTATCTATAAAATAAAATTATAGTGATATGGAGCCCTTCAGGGCCTTCCTCTTATCCTGGTCCTGGTCCTCCTCCTCCTCCTCTTCCAGGCAGAAATCCGGTTTTCCAGAGGGGCAAATCCACCCGAAGGGAAACTCTAGTCCTTGTTCAGACGCAGCTTCCCCTCCTCCTTCGGCTGCCGCAGCAGAAGAATGCCCGCAGTGCTGCGTCGTGTCCGGATTGCGGGGCGAGTTCGGGTTTTCCTCTGCGTCCCCGATTCACCGACAGCAGATGGCCGCCATAAGCCGAAGTCGACAAAGGCAGTCCACAAACACAGCTGCAGCAGCGAAATGGTGGAGGAGTTAGAAGCACCGCCTGCAGTTAGGAGGAACCGCCACCAGATGGCGCTGTTGGGACGCTTCCCCAAAACGTCCTCGCTAGAGGCGCTGCGTCGCTAGAGGCGCATGCATAACGCGTCCCGGCCACCAGGGGGCAGCGGCGGACAACGTAGTAGCGATACTACTGGGAACCAAAAACGAAATCATCCTCCGCCTCCTCCTCCTCTTGTTGCGTCCTTACAATACGGGCCAATGGGAGCCGCTCGGGCGCGGCCCGGCGGCCAATAGGAAGGAAGCGGCGGCACCGCCTCGGCCAATCAGAGTCGAGAGAAGAGAGGGGCGGGACCTGTTGTGCGCCGCGGACCAATGGGAGAGCGGGGAGGAGGGGATAATTGGGGAGGGGGCGGAGGCGGTCGAGGCCAGAGACACGTACGGCTCGGTGAGGGACGGAGGCAACTGCGCTGGTGCTGCTGCTCTGAGGCTCCGGCGACGACGAAAACCCCGCAGCAGGTAAAAACCGTCGCAGAGGCCTACGCTTCCGGTTTGGTTTCCGTGGCACCCGGGGGCCTAGCTCGTCTCTGGAGGCCTCCCCTCGATTTGTAAGGTGTCTTTTTTTTTTTCTGAGGAGGAGGAGGTGACGGTCACTCACGTCAGTGTTAGGGGCCCCGCCCCTCCCCCTCCGGAAGTCCCCGCCTCAGAAAAAAAGAGGGGGAGGGGCTGGAGGAGGAGGAGGAGGATAGAGGATAGAAACATACAGAGTCTCCCCTCTGTGTGTGTGTGGTGTGTATATATTATATATATATATAATGTGTACAATGAATGTAATATATGTATATAATGTGTGGTGTACATATATGATACTTGTATGTGTGTGTATATATATATGTATATATATATATATATATATATATACAATGTATTATATACATATAAAAAGTATGTGTGTGTATACAATGTATAATATATATATATAATGTGTGTATGTGTGTGTGTGTATATATATATATATATATATACACAGTGTATAATATATATATATAATGTGTGTGTATATAAAATGACTGTATATATATATATATATATATAATATGAGTGTGTGTATATAATATA
This sequence comes from Urosaurus nigricauda, assembly GCA_034509955.1. Taxonomy (NCBI): domain Eukaryota; kingdom Metazoa; phylum Chordata; class Lepidosauria; order Squamata; family Phrynosomatidae; genus Urosaurus; species Urosaurus nigricauda. The sequence continues at coordinate 165,562,680 of JAOEGL010000002.1, forward strand.
AAGTGTATGTGTGTATATGTATATATATATATAGCATGCATATAATGTATGTGTGTATGTAAAATGTGTGTGTGTGTTATATATAAATATGAGTTTGTGTGTATATGTAATATATAAAGTGTACGTATGTGTGTACATATATATAATGCCTGTAGATATATAATTTGTGTATATGTAAAATGTGTGTATGCATATTTATATATATATATAATGTATGTGTATATATATATATATACACATAATGTGTGTATATATTTATATATACACATACACAATGCATGTGCGAGTGTATTATATATATATATATATTGTGAGTCTGTGTGTGTGTGTGTGTGTGTGTGTATATATATATATATATATAATGCGTGAGTGTTTGTGTGCATAGATACATGTAGTGTTCTTGTTTGGGGGAGGGGGATAATTTTAAAAGATTTTATATATGTGTGTGTGTATACCGTATGTATATAAAATACATGTATGTATTGTTTGTGTGTGTGTATACATATGTAATGTGTGTTTGTATGTGTATATATGGGTGTGTGTGTGTGTGTGTGTATAACATATAAGTAGTGCTGTTGCTGTGTGCCTTAGTGTAGGTGTGTATCTATCTAGATCTATACTATATATAGAGAGAGTGTGTGTGTGTATAGTATATGTGTATATCTACCTAGATCTGTAATACATATATAGAAAAGTGTTTGTGTGTAGTGTATGTGTATATCTGGATCTATACACACACACACAAATGTGTGTGTGTGTATCTAGTGTATGTGTGTATCTGTCTGGATCTATACTATATATAGATATAGAAATGTTGTATATATAGTGTATATGCATATTATCATTATTTATATCTATATAATGCAGAAGTGTGTGTATGTGTATCTCCCTATCTGTAGGTGTCTGTCTGTCTGTGTGGGGCCAGGCTTGGCTTCCCCAGAGCCCCTTTGGTGGGGGTTGCTTTGGGGAGCTGACGTCATAGGGATCCCCCCACCCTTTTTCTTTTGGTCCCCCATTTCTCTCTCCCTCTCTCCTGCTGCTCCTGCTCCTCCTCCTCCGGTGGTGGGGGGGGGCTGTTCCTCCTTGGGGCCTGGCCTGACCCCCTTCCTCTGGAGTCCAGAGCCACCCTCTCCTCCTCCGCCCCTAGCCTCTTCATCCTTTCCCTGTTCATAACCATTGCCAGGGGGACAAGGATGGGAGGGACGGTTTGATTTGATTTGATGTCGAGTTCATAGTAAATTATTTTTTTATCTTTTTATTTTTGGTGCTCTTACATCATTATTATTAGTGTATATATTATTACATTACATTATTATAATGTGATAAGATGATTGTTATTATTTTGCAATTATTTCTTTATTACTACAATGGCCAGCCTTGCATCCTTCTGTAGGGAGCTAAAATGAGTACAGTACCCAGATTGTTGGGGTCAAGTAGCTTATGCACACTGTAAAACCGCTTAGGGAGTGCATAAGTGCACTGATAATAAACAGTATAGAAATGTACTTGCTATTGCCACATTATGTGCGTATGTGAGTGTTTCTAGGCCTTCAAGTCTCCAGTCAGCTGTTGAATTGGCTTGAAGGCACACAACAGTGAGATGAAGAAGCTAGTGGAGTTTTGAAAGCTTGCAACATGTATATTGTGAATTTTGGTTGGCCCCAATAAAGGATATCACCACTTTGTGGATTTGAGACATTATTTTATTATAGATTTCATGGGTTTCATCAGGCAAAGAAGACTCAGAGGTTTTTGCTGCTTCTGAAATATAGCCTCTGACACCTGGTAGTCCAGAGTCCATGGAACTGTAGCTTTGAAGACAGTACTCCTCTTTTGCATAACACAAGAACTAGAAATGTAAGACCAAAATTAACACAAAGGATCTTAAAATATTTCTGGGGTTCCATCAACCCACGGAGCTACCAAATGCCATGTATTGAAAGGTATTGGCTTTGCCAGCTCTGTCGTTAACTCGGTAATGTATTTTTGTGTCTGTGTGTGCGACCCCATGGATTTCATAAGCTTTCTTTAGGCAAGGAAGACTCAGAGGTGTTTTGCCACTTTCTGCCTCTTAGGATTTAGCCTATAGCTATTGATGGTTGTTGGTCTCTCATGCAAGTACTAGCCACACCTGACCCTGCTTAGCTTCCAAAATTAGACAGGACCTGGTCCCTTTAGGGTATTAAGGTCACACTACCACATTGGGAGGTTGGAAAAATATTAAGTACCATATAGGTATCAAAAAGAGTTGTTTGCCGCTAGGCTCACACTATAATATGAATAAGAAATGAAAATATGTTCTGCTTCTTGCAGTTGCAGTGTAGAGGCTTTTTAAAAATAAGTGTTGCCTAATCTCTTTCAGTTTCCCTAGCATGCTACAATGGTCCATGGTCCATGGTTTATTGGTTCATGGGTGTGTTTCCTAATCCTCTTCCTGTGGCTTATTTTTCTTGCCAAAACATGTGTGGGCACTCTCACACACAAAATAGATAAATAGCAGCCCTGGTGGTGCAGTGGTTAAATGCCTGTACTGCAGCCACTCACTCGAAACCAGAAGGTGGCGAGTTCAAGACCAGCAAAGGGCTGAAGCTCGACTCAGGCTTGCATCCTTCCGAGATCGCTAAAATGAGTACCCAGATTGTTGGGGGGCAAATAGCTTACAATTGTAAACCGCTTAGACACTCCTTAAGGGTATGAAGCGGTATATAAATGAAGCTGTTTGTTTGTTTTTTTGTTTATAAAGAAATGGCCTGTGTGTGGCAGGTACTTTGTGTAAAAGGGCCATGCTTCCAGTAGTCCAGAATTGCCTGGTGTGGGTCATCATCTCTAGCTGATCTTATCTCTGTAGTATTTCTTATTCTTGTAGGACAAAGAACTTGCTAAAAAGGAAAGAGGTAGCAGTTAGCTAGTTCCCTGAACAGAATTGCAGAAGAGGTGTTACCTTCTTCCAAATAAATCTGATCCTGCCTCCTAGCCAGGGGTTTTTACCTGTTGCACAGCCACCTCCTTATAACAATAAAAAATGGGCTGAATTGATATGTCCAGGAGCAATGGAGATGGTATGGTATCCATTCTAGGTGCCATGTTTCTGTGTTTTCAAAGATTTAAGGAGATTTCTGGAGAGGTAAGTTAGGGAAACCATCACATTTGCAGGTGGTTTGGGGGCATTTGGGGTTGGAAAAAAATCTCATATCCCCCTAAAATTAAAATTATGTTTGAAGGGCTTGGGAGGAGCTTGGAATTGCAGAAGTGGCCTTTTGGGACTGTATGTGTCATGCGGTCTGCCCTTGTCCACCTTGACTTAGAAATTAGACCCTGCAGCCAGGGATAAACTGGTCTTCCTCCGCCACCGCCCTCCAGTTTGGGGTGCTAATGAAACCAGTTCCTATGGTAATACGTTGCAGATCCCAAGCTGTCCACAGGCTTTGACGTTTTAGATGATTTGCCTACAGAAGCTGGGTGGGCCTCTTGCTTTGTGTGCAAATTGCTCCATGTTCTGGAACTGACATTGTTCTCAAATTCCTTTTGGTTAATGAGACATGCTGAGCTCGTCACTGGGCAGCGTTTCATCTCCATGAACCTTTTCATTAGACTAGGCATGGGATTGGTCTTATCAACACAGCAGATGTACCTGCTGTGGGACGGTAGGCTTACTTTCCCTATATACCCCTTGCCTTTCTCCTTGGTGGTGGTCAGGGGGAGAGGAGTCTGAGATTCAAAGCAAAAAGCTCCTCCTGAGCTTGGAACAATTAGAATAAGACTGCCTCTTGCTTGAACAGATGTCTGAACTTAAAGTGGAAGTTTTGAAGAGCTTGGCTGGGAAGTGATTGATATTTGCAAGGAGAGGAGTGCAGGGGTTGACCTGTGAAGCTGGCTGCTGATGTTGAAAGTCAGTTTTACAACCTGTGTTTTTTTAAATGAGGACTGCTATGTCAGTCACTCACTAAAACTGGGGTACGGTTTTATAGTTTCAGTGTTGCTCCATTTCTAATTGCTCAGGAGGTGTGTCTGTGTTTAGGAGAGACTGAGAAGGGCTGGGTGGGTTTTCAAAGCATGAGTGTTTTACTTGAAGTATGAGCCCTTCTGTGATAGGATAGTAGGCCAGGTGGATTTGGGAGTCTGGAAAAGTTACGCTGTTACACTTGCTTTTAATAATGAAAGAAAGAAATGTTAGTGTTATCTCTTTTTATTTAAAAGCTCACAGTTCCTGGGGGAAAGGCCAGATATAATGCTTAGACGTTTAAATCTGTGTTAAGATGTCTTCTTCTCAACTATCAGCAGTTTCCATCAACAGCAAAGTGCATCGTGGTACAGAACTTAATGACTGAGTAGCTTTCTTTGTGATGTCATAGTGGCTCCATGGGTTTATGGTGTTATAGGTCATTGCATGACACTGTTTTGCTGTCCTGCCATCTGATTTGTTTGAGGGCCAGCCTGCTGCATCTTTTTAGTGGGGGATCTCTAAGGAGGGGTATTCACCCTTCTGCCTCCCTCCCTCCCTCCCTCCCTTTCCCTCTCCCTTTATTTGACAGTAAGTTCCTATGAGGGGGTACCGATGGGTAGAATATGTATGATCTCTCTGAAGCTGTCACCCAAGACTAGCCTTCGGGGTTAAAGGTTGTAGGTATGACTAAGTATTATCTGCCATTTGTTGATAAGTAAGGGATTCTTCACTTCCTCACAATCAAGGTCATTATTTAACTCGGTTTCCAAAGGTGCTGCCAAGTTACGGTTTGTGCTTGTCTGTTGAGAGAGTTCTTTGTCAATTTTAAATTCTGTTTTGGTTTTGTTTAAACATAGAATCAGGTGGTTTCCACTTAATGGATACAAACCAGCCAAGGATCTCATGGTTCATACACATGTAAGAATGTACCACGTGAACATAGGTCACTGTGGGCAGGGACAGGTTTTGACATGAGAGATGAAGCTTTCCCACCCCCAAAGTTTGTGGGATGTTTTCAGTCACACACCATTCAGGTGAAAGGCATCTTATGCTGGAAAAGGAATAACTGGAATCTCATGGGGACTGACAAGGATGATAGAGTGCTTCATGTATACACTACCAAATTTGACCAGTTACTGGTGGCTTTCTCAACTGTCTGTGAGTTTCATAATATACATGTAGTAATGCCCATGCTGAAGGGGGAAAAAACTTACTACAATTGTATACATGCTTTAGTCAGTTGAACAAAATTAAGTTTGTTAAGTGGTCTGCTATGACCCTCACAAGTTCTGAGTGACTGGCAGAACAAGTTTGAGAACAACTGCACCATATGAACAATCTTATATATAAAACAGCTGTTATGTCACTAGGAGAGGTGCTTGTTAGAGGATTATTATTTCAGGCTTCTGGGAACTATTTGTATTCACAGGATGTAACTATGTCCGGTGTGAAAGACATATGGATAATTACAGTTTGAGCAACAAAACTGAGTGGTATTAGACATCACCTCTTCCACACCAAAATCCACTCCTCACTATCTGTTCAGTAGCCCAGTTTAAAGGAGTGTGAATCATGTTGTTGTTCCAGTTGCCAGACAATTGGGAGTCAGAAATCCTGCTGAAGTACTACAGGTCATTGGAAGGTATACCAGTACATCCAGTAGTGTTTTTCCCCTCAGATAACGCTAATCAGCAGGAAGACTTTGATTTTATTTATGGCTTCTGCCACTAGAATCTAGGTATATTTTGCCCCTGGATCCAGTGTGTTTGAAGAGGTGTTTCTATTTGTGCATCACAAGTACTACAGTTTGTAAAAAGAGCAGTCTTAATGCATATACAATACATGGGACCCTTGATGTATGCTGGGGTTTGGTTCCAGGAACCCCTGTGGATGCCAAAATCCGTGGATGCTCATCCCATTAAATACAATGGTGTAATTGTGTCTCTTATATAGAATGGCAAAATCAAGGTTTGCTTTTGGAATTGATATTTTTGGGGAATATTTTCAAGCCCTGGGTGATCTAAAAAGTGGATAAAGAATCAATGGATACGTAAGGCTGACTGTATTTATTTTTACATACTCGGATGTCATGTTTTGGGGCTAGTGGGTTAAATAACATACTTCATTTGTTCATCATCTTTACTCAGAAAAGCCCCCCCCCCCTTGAAATAATAATTCCAGGTCAAATGTCAGTGCTGAGCAGAGTCCATATCCTCTGTGGAGAAAGTCCCAGGTCAGCTCCTGTTGACTCTTTTACAAAAAACAGAGAGACATTTCTGGTAGCAGGGCTGAGAAGGAATAGTGCCACCTGTTGTGGAGTAAATGGGACTGATTAAGATGAAATAATAGCCTAGCTCTGTAAATATTTGTAGCTGGCCCATAATGTAATGGAGTCTGTGATCTGTTCCTGTTGTCACTTCAAAGGCTAGTGCATGTTGCCCTGGAGGTGGTGGGTGGATACCTTATAGATGCCTCTCAAGCCCAAAGCTACTGCTGGTAAGCCTTTATTGTCTGCTTATAGCCACCTCTCAATCTGACATGTTTTGAGCCCTTAAGAGAAAGTTGGGAGAAAGTGGTCTGTCCCTATGGAAAAGTCTAAACCTTTGCACACGAAGTGTCTCTGGACCTCCTTGAGCCAATCTGGCTTCAGTCTTGAACAGTTCCTGGCATGTTTGTAAGATGAATAGAAGCTAATGCCACTCTCCACATTTCCTCTACCTCAGTGTGACCTATTTTGGGACCAAAGCATTAGTTCACATTAGCTCCCATGAGCAGCTCTAGCTTTTCCAGCAGACTACTGTTCAGGGTGTTGGCTTTTCACACCTCTAATCTGCATTTTTTTGAAAAATAATTTTGGGGTGTGTCTTTCCCACAATACAAGCAGACATGTGCCAGCAGAAGAGCCTTTAAATGTGAAGCAAATCTAAAATGAAAGTGGACGTGTGTAATTGCTTGAGACTGTGAATGCCCTGAAATGGGGAAAGCCATCTTTTCCTGCTGCCAGGCTTTTTCTTTCTCTATTCCAGGCCAGGAAGAATATGATACAACAAAATCCAAAATCTACAAGCAGTAATACCTTTACTGGGCCAACTCCAAAGCATTATGCAAGCTTTCAAAGGTTCACTGGCTTCTTCATCAAGCAAAGATTTTAAAAATCATACAGGAGCATAATTAATCCTAATCCTTGTTTAAGATTCCCAATTTGCAGCTACCCCTCAGTATCCCCTCACCCTTTTATTTCAAGTTACTTAGTTTAACCACAACAGGAGAATCTTAAGCAAGAGGGAGCCAAAGGACTGGGACTTAACTCTTTGAAGTTTTCTACCTCCAACAAAGGTAAAACTCTTTCATTTCACTGCAGTTTGGCAAGTTTTACCTAAAAACCTAAGAGGTTTTCCAGATATAGCAGTACAGAGACTGCTTGAGAAATTCAATGTTCTCTGTCTAAGAATGGAGCAGTTAGCTTCACAGGGGACAGGGATAACTGGATCTCAGGAGAAGTCGCTTTTCTAATCAAGTCACTTTGTTTAGAAATCACTTTGCTAATGGAGCTAAGATTTTATTACCTCTCTTTCATTGTTCTTTGTCACCATTCCTCCCATGATCAGTAATGGAAGTGGCCTCTGCCTGTGTTGAAAGCCTTCAATAGCATCTTAAATGAAATCTCAGAAAGAATGTAGACCTGTAACTCTAACATTCTAACCATTTTTTTTTCTCTTGTGTGATTTTTAACATCTGATGAAGAAGTAAGTGAAGCCTCAAAAGCTTGCATATTGTATTTCATAAAATTTCAAGAATTTTGGAGCTTGGCTGTGGCTTTCCCCTCTCTTAGGGATACAAATTGCCTCTTATGTTCCCAGTTCTGGGATTTGAAATCTGGTTTAAGTCACACAGTAACTTAAGTGGTGTGTGTGTGTGTGTGCGCGCACACACACACAACTCTCACTCTCACTCTGACACCAGTCTAGCTGACATGTAACCTAGCAAACCTTCTCCTTGATAATCTATTAACTTGGAACATTTTCTGAAGCAGCCAAATGGAATGATAAAAAATCAAAAGCAACATTTGGAGGGGACAGGTGCCAGCCTGGCATTTTCGATCTTTGCCAAGGGGGAAGTGTCACTGTGTTCCTTCATCCAGAGGGTGGATAAGATACCTGCAAGCTCACCTTTCCTTACCAGCCAATCTGGGTCTGCCTTTCAGGCTTGTCCCCAAGCCTGCTCCTCCCCTGCTTGTTCAAGGATAAGCAGCTAGTTGTGGAACTGGTTTCAGCTGGGGGGATTGGAGCAATCGCTAGTTATTAGGCTAGAGCCAGTATGACAAGAATAACTTCTTGTGGTGTACATATTGTGAAGGGTGTCACTGTGTGCTGGGAGATGGATATCTCACATTTGCAATGCTTTCCTTGGTGGTTACAGCTCCTGTACATGCTCCAGAGGGACCAGATCCATCTGATGTTGGATTCTAAGTAGGGTCAGCAAATACCAGGCACTATAGTCTATATTTCTGAAGAAAAAAGTGGCAAGATATGTTGAAGCAAGACAGTACAGAGGGAAAGAGCCCCTCCTTGAGAACTGGGGAGCTACAGATTGCACTTAGGCAGGCTGCCTACATCTCTTTACCCCATCCCTGCCTGAGGAGGTCATTATGGGTGTTAATAGGAGTGCTTTCCAGAATTGCAAAGCCATCCTCCCCTGGGAGTTCAGTTTCCCCCAGGAGCCTGTTGCAACGGCTTGTAATAATTGCACTGTGTGTACCAAGCCGACCGGGGTGCCTGTGAAACTGCAGCAGCTACTCTTGGATCTTTAGACCAGGACAAAACAGGAGCCGCTTTTGGGTCAGGTGGAGAATCACGAGTAGAGGACAGTGACCGTTTTCCCTTTGTACTGGTATTTCCTGAACCATTTTACTAATCCTCTGGTTAACTTCTAATATTTCTGTGCCTGGATATTTCTCATATGTCTCCTTTTCTTTCTCTCTGACTATCTGGAAATTAGAGTGATTGGTGGAGCTTGGGGTAAAAATGGATGTAGTGAGACATAACAATTGGCTTGTTCATCTGTTCCACTGTCTGTAAGGACTAGCTGAACTTTTCCTGTGGAGCTGGGCTTGAACCTTCTGAGTGTCATTAGCTGATTCATACTATTCAGTAGTCTGTGACTTCCCCCTTGGCTGTTAACATTTAGCACGCACGCACCCATTAGCTGAATTAGTTGAATTAGTACTGTGTTCCCTTTAATCCCCCCCCCCCCCAATCTTTGTGTTCCTAGTGATGGGAGATTGGTTCCCCCTGGAACATCTCAGTGGGTTGGAGCATGTTGAGTAAAGCAATAAGATTTGGGCAGCTAGATAGGAGGGATTCGGTTTGGGCTCTGAAAGTGGTGGGTGCCTCTGGGTATTAGGACGCGCATTGCTCATTCCTAGAAAAGAGCTCCATGGCTATCCATTCCCCACTTATGTGGCTTTATACTTCCTTCCTACAGATTGTGTATTTTGACATCAAGAGAGTTGTGTCAACCTGCTGGCTAGCAAAATGGATGTTTTCAACAGGAACATAAATTTTGATGCTCTCTTCAAATTCTCCCACATGTGAGTAGACCCTTGCCTTGCTTAAACTCTCTGTATTCTAATAGTCATTAGAGCTCTGCTGCTTTTGGACGTGTTTGGGAACAGCTGGGTGGTCATGGACATCTGTTCTTTAGTGCAGATGTTAGGTGGGACTGGAGGATATGGGTTGCAAGAAGTAGAACTCTTCAGGATTTTCAGTTTCTTGGTTAGGGGAGTGGCCTCCTGCTGAGGATGGTATGTAAATTGGACTAAAAACCAAAATTCCATGTAATTGGTTGTACCCTAGTACAATGTCAATAGTGCAAATCTTATATTAAACAAATAAATGTCTTTCTTACAGTACATATTTGCATGCACTATCATAGTTTTGTCAGTTATGGAAAGGGCAAAGAATGATGTTCTTAAGAATTTTTTTAGCCTGCGATAGCATGCTTGGCTGTTATCTCCATCCCATGCCTCCCACCACCTAAGATGGGAAATACTATCCTGTTCTCCAGAATTTAAGGTTCAAGATCTTTTAAAAGGAAAAAAAAATGCAAATAGAGCTCCTTGTTTTAAATGTGAAAACTGAAACTCTCAGTATGCTAAACTTGGTGGTTATCATTGTTCGGTTCTGACATATACTGTGATCACATTTCATACCCTGTGCTTTTGAAAGTCCCAGTAGAGGCTAGAAATGTTTCCTTGAGAAGTGTGGAAGGTTTGCATTGCCTTGCTTCTGATCTGTCAGAGTCCATGTTTCTAAAGGGAATGAACTTTGGAATGGAGTTTGCAAAGTGGGCCAGACTCCAGGATTCCTATTTCTGATTGAAATGGTCTCATGCTAGTTTTTAGAAGCATCATCATTTTATTATAATAATTATTTGTTTATATCCTGCCTTTCTCCCAATATAGAGAGCACATGCTCTGTACAGAAGAAACCTGTATCACAGTGACCTGGCCCTAGGGATTTTCTTCCCTGTCTTGCCAAATCCCTTGGGCCCTTCTGTTAGAATCCCTGCAGCAAGTAATTTCCTGGCCTGAGAGCATTGTGAACCAGGAAAGTCCTGGCGAAGTGGCTACAAGTGTTTGCTTTCACTAAGATGATCCCTGGCAAATTAAGTCTTGTTTACTCTGCGTAGTTTGTTGAGTGTTTGGGAAATAGCAACCGGGGAGTGGCTGTGCTTCAGCAAACTGGAGATGGTCACAGCACTGACATTGCTTCTTCTCTTGTCCACTGCAGTTCCACCTCAACCCAGCAGCACCTGAAGAAAGTCTATGCTAGTTTTGCACTATGCATGTTCCTAGCAGCAGCTGGAGCCTACATCAATGTGGTGACTCAGCTGGTGCAGGTAAGGGCATTTTGGCATTGCTCCCACACTGATGTGTACGTGCTGTGCCCATTTGAGTCTAGTGCTTGTGGGATGGTTGCAGAGCATGATCTCAAAATGAGCTCTGTGTCAGTGTTTGGGAGTGGGTGACATAGGGCCCACAGGCATTTCCACTAGTTTTTGCAGCTTTTGTCTTATCCTGTCAGGGTTTACCCACACATAGGTGCTTGTTTAAAGAAGAACATTATTCCCAGAATCTTCCTAGAAGTGTGATTGTGCATTGAAACAAGGCTCACATTCCCCACATGCATATGCTTCACTTTCCCCAAAGCTAGAAGTAGGTTTCCTTAAGATCAACGCCCAAATTCCTTGGGCAGCAGCAAGTTGTGACCACAGTTAGTTTGGGAGGGGGAGTTGCCCTTTGGGCCCACTTTGCCACTGAGTATGGTCTTCTAAGCTGGCCACATGAGCACTATTACACATATATTCTCACAAGCAAGTCTTACTGCATTCGCCATGACAATGTGGGTGTTTATTCAAGTTGGTTCTGACATATGGTAGCCCTAGGGTTGCCCTATAGTGGGATTTTCTTGGCAAGATCCATTCAAAAAGGGGTTGCCATTGCTTTCCTCTAAAGCTGAGCGAGTGGGGGCTTGGCCAAGGTCACCCAGTGGGTTTCCATGGCTGAATGGATATATGAACTCTGGCCTTGTAACATCCAAAATCCAACACCAAAAGCACTATACTGCATGGGCTCATTTTAATAGGATTTATTTCCAGGTGTATTCAAGATTTCATCCCTAGTTGGTTTGAGTCTCACATAGTAGTTTAAAATCAAAAATTTTAAAGTTTTAAAAAATATATATTATCCTGGTCTCTTGGCACTCATTGTGCAAAATAGTGGAAGGTGGGAGAAATTTAAGTCCAGTAGAGTAGAGCGAACTCCAATAGAATAGAGCATTGTCTCCATATATTCTCATATGAACTGCAAAGAAAAAGAGAAGTAGGAACTAAACCTGCCTTTCAGTCCACTAAAGGGTCCTGGAATATCCTTGAGCAGGCCATTTAACCATGGCTATTGGCTGGGTTACTGTCTGGGGCTTATTACAATGGAATTGTTCCAGATTTATTATTTAGATTGAGCATGTTGTTTCCTATAGAATTTTTAGCCCAAACTGTACCCCCATTAATCTCCATTCTATCTTGCAGTTCGGTCTGCTGACTGGCCTGGGAGCATTGGGTCTTATGATCTGGCTGATGGCCACACCCCACAGCCGGGAAACAGAAGAGAAACGGCTGGGCATGCTAGCAGGGTTTGCTTTTCTCACTGGTATGTACATCTGGATAAATGAACAAGGGAGGGAATATAGTGAAGTTTTGTTAAATTTCAAATTTGAGATTTCCACCAGTGGGTGACAAATAGTTTATATCAGGACACCTTCAGACAGACTGCCCTATAGTATGGAGTTGATGGTTATGCTATGTAAACAGTGCCGCTGTATAGGCTCAGTTACTATAGGTCTTTGCCAGTCCCCCTGATAGTGTGACAAGGATTCCATGAGCATTGTTGGTGCAAATGGGTCTGGCTGTGGGCTTTGTAATTTATACAGTCATAAGCAGCTGCTTGAGGTTGCTTTACTGAGTTGCTTTACATTGCTGAGGTTGCTTTACATTACCATTGAGATTGCTTTACATTACCATTGTATGTATGAAAGAGAGAGCTTGAAATTAACTAGTAAACTAGAAAAGTGTAGCCCTAGTTTCTTTAAATTGATAGTTTCTTATGAAATGCTCTGAAGATGCCCAAGTACTCTTAGTTGCTTTCTGAATAGTGGGACTTCCACAGCTTTTCTGATTTTAATTATGGGTTTTAATTCAAGAGCCAAAAAAAAAAAATGAAACCCCCAAACCATTGCTTTGTTCTTCCAGGAGTCAATCTAGGGCCTCTGCTGGAGATGTGCATTGCCATCAACCCCAGGTAAGAACAAAAGCCCTAACTGCCTTGTTCCGTGCCACTCTTAAAAGTACCACTCCAGCGGGTTGTCAGGGACCTGCCTACAACCTTTCTCCACAGAGAACTGGCCAGTTAGAATTAAATTTGTAATTAAGCTAGTCATGTTATTTATAGGTCAACAGTTACAGTTTGCCCTGTATCTCTGACTAAATTATTTACATACTTATTTTTTTTAGCTACATTTCTAATCCACATTCTTCTGTTCAGCTCAAAGCAGCATACATAGCTCTCCTCTTGTCCACTTTATCCTCACAAAGGCCCTGTGAGGTAGGTCATCTCGAAGTAACAGGCTGGATCAGTGTCACCTAGTTAGTTTCATGGCTTAGTGGAATCTGAACCTGGATTTTTAAAATCACAGTTCAACATAATCACTTTTAGCCAAAAAGCAGCTTCCTTCCATCCAAAACTTCAATTTAACTAGCTTCCAGGTCTAGACAGAGGTCCATTAATGTCATGGAGTACACGGATGCTGTGGGCTTTATTTGGATGCCTCAAGAGTGTTTGAAGGTCTCATCTGGGCTTTGTTTTAACATCCAGGACATCACCCAATTTTGCCTTTTCTCCCTCCCTCCCCTCCTCTCATTCCAGCATCATCCCAACTGCTTTCCTGGGCACAGCTGTAATCTTCAGTTGCTTCTCCCTGAGTGCCCTCTTTGCCAAGCGCCGTGCCTATCTGTACCTCGGAGGTAAGGATCTGTGAGGGATGCGGTTGGGAGTAGATGCCACTTTCTTCTTCGTGGTCTCTGTGCCTCACACAATAGGGTTTGCGCCTGCGCAGAAGCTCCATTCGGAATGCTGAAAAGCTGAGCAGATTGGCGGGAGCCCCGCCCCTCCCATTCCCTGAGCATGCCCAATCCCGCCAATCTAGCTCCTCCTTCAGTTCTCTTTCGTCCGCCGCAAGAGTAACATCTCCTTCGGAGTGCTCTTCATCGCGACGGAAGCTGAGTAGCTAGACTCTGTCTATTTTCTTTATTTTACTTTATTTTACTTTATTTTACTTTATTTTTGTTCTTTTCTTGTTTTCTCCCGTTTTTTCCTTGAGCTGCCCCCTTTTTGTCGGAACTCGAGGGTTTTGGCCCGGACGGGCCCCTCGCGACCGGATCGGCCTCTTATGGCTGCCCCGTTCAAGAAATGTTCCGACTGTGGCGGTAAAATCCCGGTTGTGGATGGACACTCGAAGTGCATTTTCTGCTTAGGCAGTTCCCACATTCCGGAGAAATGCAAGCATTGCAAGGCTTTTAATCCCGCCACACTCCGCCAACGAGCAGACCGGCTCAAGGCCCACTTGTGGGAGAAGGCCCTCTCAGTCTCCCACTCCTCGGACCCGTCCACGGACCCCTTAGGACGTCTTCCAATCTCTAAGTTCCCGAGGATCCCGAAAATCAAAAAACCGACCTCGGCGTCGACCCCGACGGAACCCTCCTCGACGCCGGCCTCGGCCACGACTACTATGCCTCACCCTGAAGGGCAACACAGGGAGCACAAGAAGCGGCCTCCTCCCATCGAGCTGGAGAAGCCGAAAGCAAAAAAGCATAAGCATAAGGAGGTCCTCACTTCGGTTGCCTCGGCGGCTGCCCAGGCAGACCTGGCCATGTCTTTTCTTAGATAGCCTTCGGCCATTGACCTCTCAGTCCCGGCCCCGGTCACTGTACTAGACTCGGCGCCGGAGACTCTGGAACCCGCATTTCAGCCTGCATCCACCCAGGTCCTCGCCCCTACGGGGACGGTCTCAACCTCGGCCTCTACTGTCTCGCCGATTTTGGCTCCGACCTCTGTTCCACCGAAGGAAATCCTAGCCTCTTCGGAGCGCATTTACAGGCTGCGGTTCCCATCTCCTCCACCCCGGAAGTCTCCGGAGCCATTTGAGGAGCACTACTTTGACTCGCCCCACTCGTCGGCCTCCTTTTTGGCGCGACATCGGGCTGAATCATATTGGAGAGAGCGCCATCCGTCCTACCGCTCCTACTCTCCTTCGTACCGGGATCGGTACCATGTTCGTGACCTCCACGTCGGAGACTTCTCACGATCTCGATCTCGATCTCGCTCGCCCTCTCGGTCCCGGACCAAATACAGAGCCATATCTCCTCCACCGGCCTCGACAGCTACGGTGTCGAAACCTCCGGAATCGAGCGCCATTATGACCGTCTCGGCCTCAGCCACCGCTACTACTTCGACGTCGATAGTCTCCGCTCCGATCAGCTACGCGGACGCCTCGACGTCGACCTTCTGTACGGCACCGACACAGCCCTATGTGGATCCGCAGTTGCCAGCCTCCCAGTCTACGGAGGAGTCTACGGGAGAGACGGACAACCGTCCTGACTCCCCACAGCCTGCCATTTCCTCTCCCAATGAGGAAGTTGAGGACCACACACCGGGCTCGCCTGTCGAAGACCTCCATCTCTTTACTGGAATCGTCGACAGGATGGCTAGGGCGGTAGGCCTCCAGACGGCGCAGACGGCCCAGCCCCCTAGGGACCCCATCGATGGCCTCGTGGTACGTCCCCAGCAACCAGCGGTCATTCCATTCTTGCCTTCTTTCTCGGACATTATGGTGGCCTCTTGGACCAAGCCGGCCTTGACGCCACCCGCTTCTAAGAAGCTTGACTCGTTGTACCGGGTACAGTCGGATACGGCGCCATTCTTGTTCACCCACCCAGCTCCCAACTCTCTCGTGGTGGAATCTACTTGCAAGTCTACAGGCAAGTCCCATTCTGCCCCTGTGGACAAAGATGGCAGAAGGATGGACATCTTTGGTCGGCGTTTCTATTCATCTGCAGTGCTGGCAGCAAAGGTCGCCAATATGCAAGGTTGCATGGCCGGCTATCAGAAGTTTTTGTGGGACTGTGTGGCTGCTTTCATTCCTTATCTGCCTCAGGCACAACAAGAGGCAGCTCAGGAATTCTACGCTGAAGCACTCTCCCTCATTGCCCAGGAAGTGCACTCAGCTAGACATGTCGTGGACTGTTCTGCGAAAGTGATGGCCGGTGCAGTGGCACTCCGCCGTTTCGCCTGGTTGAGGTCTACTTCTCTCTCCGAGGAGGCTAAGTCCAAAATTGAAGATCTTCCTTTCGATGGTGAAGGTCTATTCGCCGCTAAGACTGACGAATCCCTGGACACCATGGCCAAGGCTCGTCTGAACGGGAAGAGGCTTGGGCTGACTCCTAACAAGCCCTCATCCAGTCGTGTTTGGCGCCAAAGGCCATACGACCCTGGTTTCACCCGCTCTCGTTCGGCTCCGTCCTCCACTTATAGGACCCAGCCCTACAACAGGAGGCCTTACAGACAGCCTCAACAGCAGCAACAACAGCAGCAACAGCAAAGGCAAGGTCAGCAGCGTCAGCAGCAACAGCCTTCTAGAAAGCCATCCTCCAAGTCGCACTTTTGACGGGCTCTTGGAGGCGACACCCAATTTTTGTTTGCCAGTCTCCCTCTCCTCAGTCCCCAGACTCCGCCATTTCTACGAGAACTGGTCCAAGATCACCACGGACTCCTGGGTGCTTACCATCATCCGCTTGGGATACGCCATAGAGTTCTCAAGTATTCCACCAAATGGCGTTTTCTGTTCCACTCCCTCCTCTCCTCCTCTTCTGGAGGAGATTTCCTCCCTTCTCGACAAAGGAGCCATACAACGTGTTCCACCGTGCTTCAAACACCAAGGCTTCTACTCCAGGTACTTCACAGTTCCGAAAAGAGGAGGAGGTCTCCGCCCCATCTTGGATCTGAGAGGCGTCAACTCATACATCACGATTCGCAAGTTCAAGATGGTGACTCTCCAATCCATCTTGCCGTTCCTGCACCGAGGGGACTGGTTTGCATCCATAGACCTAAAGGATGCTTACTTCCACATCAGCATCAGGCCTCAACATTGGAAGTATCTCCGTTTCGCTATAGATGGAGATCTCTATCAATATACCGTTCTTCCTTTCGGCCTCTCTACCGCTCCTCGAGTGTTCACAAAGTGCATGGCGGTGGTCATCTCTCACCTTCGTCTTCAAGGAATAAAGATATTCCCTTACCTCGACGACTGGCTTCTGGTGTCGTCCTCCAAGACACAACTGTACAGAGACGTCCAGTATACTCTGGATCTGCTAGCAGACCTGGGACTCAAAGTCAACCTGCCAAAATCCATTCTCCACCCTGTGAGGGTGATAGACTATATAGGCACGTCCCTGGACTCTGTGATGGGTCGAGCCTACCTTCCCACCAGACAGGCGGAGGCCCTCTGGGAACAGCTGCGGTCTGTCCTTCACTCTCACCGTCCGTCGGCAAAGGACATTCAGAGACTGCTAGGCCACCTGGCCTCAACTACAGCGGTGACCTACCTGGCTCGTCTCAGGCTCAGGCCTCTCCAAGCTTGGTTCCTGGCTGCCTTCGATCACTTGAGGGACAATCCGTCCAAGAGACTCTTGTTGCCACCTCATGTCAGAGACTCTCTCAGGTGGTGGATGTCTCCCTCCAACATCCTCAAGGGGATGCCCTTCCAAACGCCAGAACCGTCCAGGATGGTCACTACAGACGCGTCCATGTCAGGATGGGGCGCACATCTCAACGGCTTGTGTGTGCAGGGACAGTGGTCTGCTCAGGAGGCAGAACTGCACATAAATGCCTTGGAACTGTTGGCAGTCATCAAAGCCTTCAGGGCATTCGAAAATCATCTCCTCCACAGAGTTGTGCAGGTAGTATCAGACAACACAACCACTGTCTGGTACATCAACAAGCAAGGAGGAACTCACTCTCCAGTCCTCTTGCGTCTCTCCCAGCAGCTGTGGACGTGGTGCCACCACCGATCCATTCACCCAGTGGCCATTCACTTGGCAGGAAAGGACAATGTGCTGGCAGACTCCCTCAGCAGGGACAAGGTGCTGCAGCACGAATGGACTCTGTCGAGCCCAGCCTTCAACCTCCTGACATCTCGTTGGGGAATTCCCTCAGTGGACCTGTTTGCCACACCGGAGAACGCCCAGTGCCAGGCATTCTACACCAGAGCTGGCAAAGGACGAGGATCTTTGGGGGACGCCTTCCTTTGCAGTTGGAGTCGAGACCTCCTGTATGCATTTCCCCCCTTTCCTCTGATCTCCAGGACGGTGGCCAAGATGGCCAGGGACCGGTCCAACGCCATACTGTTGACTCCGTTCTGGCCCAGACAACCCTGGTTCACTCCTCTTCTTCATTTGGCCAGGGGCCAATACTTCCACCTGCCGAAGTGGCCAGACCTGTTGTCCCACTCCAATGGAGCGGTCCTGCACCCGGACTTGGTCAATCTACGGATGACGGCGTGGAGGATCCAGCCATAGAGTCTCCTGACTTGCTCAGGGTCCTGTCTGCCTCGAGAAAGGACTCCACCAAGAGATCCTATGCATATAAGTGGAAGCGTTTCTGTGCCTTCGCGGAGGCTAGGCCTGAACCTTCCTCACCTGTGAGCCTTAGTACTGCTTTGCATTTTCTGCTGCACCTCAGGGATCAAGGCCTGGCCTTCTCTTCCCTCAAGGTCTACTTGTCGGCTATTGTAGCAAACCAGCCACCCGGCTCACGATCAGCTCGCCTCTTCACGTCACCCACGTTAAAGAGGTTCTTCAAGGGACTACATCACCTTTATCCACCGTTGCCACCACTGGCTCCGGCCTGGTCTCTCTCTCTGGTGCTTACACAGCTTACGAGACCTCCATTTGAGCCCTTGGGCTCTGCTTCCTTGAGACTGCTGACACTCAAAGTGTCTTTTCTTGTGGCCATAACTTCAGCCAGACGTGCTTCTGAACTGACGGCCCTATGCTCAGATGAGCCTTACTTGACTTTTCATAGGGACAAGGTGGTCCTCAGACCGGACATTTCCTTCCTCCCTAAAGTGGTTTCTCAGTTTCATCTCTCCCAGGAGATTGTGCTTCCTAATTTTTACCCAGATCCTTCTTCACCTCTGGAAAAGACTATGCACACCCTGGATGTTCGCCGTGCTTTGGCTTTTTATGTTCAGCGTTCCCAAGAGTTCAGATTATCTAATA
Source organism: Urosaurus nigricauda (assembly GCA_034509955.1). Lineage (NCBI taxonomy): Eukaryota > Metazoa > Chordata > Lepidosauria > Squamata > Phrynosomatidae > Urosaurus > Urosaurus nigricauda. Next base: position 165,581,512 of record JAOEGL010000002.1, read on the forward strand.
AACTGTTTATTTGTTATGGTGGTGCCAGGAAAGGCAACCCAGTTTCATCACAACGGTTTGCAAAATGGATTGCTCAAACCATTTCTTTAGCTTATGAACTGGCTAAACGCCCTCTCCCGGTTGGTGTTCGTGCCCATTCCACCAGGGCTACAGCTTCATCTGCTGCCTTCCTCAGAGGTGTTCCACTGCCAGAGGTTTGCAAGGCGGCCACGTGGTCTCAACCGTCCACGTTTGTGAAGCATTACCGGCTGGACTGCAGGTCCCGGAGAGATGCCAGTTTTGGTTGTGCTGTCCTTTCATCGATCTTGCAGTGACCTTCCCACCTCCATAGGTAAGCTTTTCAGTCACCCTATTGTGTGAGGCACAGAGACCACGAAGAAGAAGTACAGGTTGCTTACCTGTAACTGTGTTTCTTCGAGTGGTCATCTGTGCCCTCACACAAATCCCACCCTACCTCCCCTCGGTCAGGTCCCTGCCTTTTGCAGCGGACTTGAACTGAAGGAGGAGCTAGATTGGCGGGATTGGGCATGCTCAGGGAATGGGAGGGGCGGGGCTCCCGCCAATCTGCTCAGCTTTTCAGCATTCCGAATGGAGCTTCTGCGCAGGCGCAAACCCTATTGTGTGAGGGCACAGATGACCACTCGAAGAAACACAGTTACAGGTAAGCAACCTGTACTTCTTCCCACACCTTACAGGAACATTGAGAGAAAACTGCCAAGTTTAGTGTTTTGTTCATTGTGGTTCTGGTTCCTTTTTGCAGGTATCCTGTTTTCTGGCCTGTCCCTGATGCTTTTCTTTTCCCTGATCAACATTTTTGTAGGCTCAACTTGGCTCTTCACAGTAAGTGGCTCTTGCCTAGTGTCAACTTACAGGAAATGGATAAGGTTAACAGCAGCAGAGTCTGAACTGCAACAAAATTTCCCTTTTTAATCTTGAACTGGCAAGCCTATCCCAGATTATGGGGACTGTCAAGTGTGCGTGCATAGCTTCTTGTTTACCTCACAAAACCATGCCTTGGTAAATTTGTAAATGCTGCAACTTCATTAATATATATATATATATATACACTTCTGTCACTAAGAATAATCCAATCCAAATTCCATGACTTGTACATACTGTGGACATTTTGCATAGCTTCTTACTTTTTAGAATTTGGCCTAGATAGGTCCAAAATACACTGCAGAAATAATCTAGTTTGAGACCACTTTAACTGCCCTGGCTCAGTGCTAGGAAATCCTGGGAATTGTAGTTTATTGTGGCACCAGAACTCTCTGACAGAGAAGGCTAAATGTCTCTCAAAACTAAAGTTGCCAGGATTCTCAAGCATTGAGCCAGGGCAGTTGAAATGATCTCAAACTGAATTATTTCTGCAGTGTGGTTTGGATCATAGTTAAAGGGAAGAACAAGGAGCTATAAAGGCTTCATAAGCTTTCCTCATATAGAATGGAAATCTTATTCTGGGATGGAACTTAGGGGCACTGTTATGCAGTGGTTCTGCTGTTTCTTGAAGGGGCGAACTCACAAGGTGGTGTTGGGGGACTTGTGTTTGACCCCCGGCCATTGACCTGTCGGGTCCCTCAGGGTTCTGTTCTGCCCATTATGTTGTTTAACATCTGCATGAAACAGCTGGGAGAGGTCATCCAGAGCTCTGGGGTGCGGTGTCACCAGTATGCAGATGACACCCAACTCTGTCTCTCCTTCCCATCTGATTCCAAGGAAGCTGTCTCTGTACTGAACCTGTGCCTGTGGTCAGTAATAAACTGCATGAGGGTAAACAAATTGAAGCTTAATCCAGACAAGACAGAGATGCTCCTGTTCATTCGTAAGGCAGATCAGAGAATAGATATTCAGCCTGTGCTGGATGGGGTTACACTCTCCCTGAAATCTCAGGCTCACAGCTTGGGTGTGCTCCTGGATTCAACTCTGAGCCTGAATGCCCAGGTTTCAGCAGTGGCCAGGAGTGCATTTGCATAGCTAAAACTAGTGCTCCAGCTGCACCCATTCCTTAAGACATCAGATCTGGCTACGATGACACATGCCTTGATTACATCCCATTTGAACTACTGTAGCATGCTTTACGTGGGGCTGCCTTTGGAAACTGTTCAGAAATTTCAGTGTGTTCAAAATGCCACAGCAGGAATGCCGATGGAGGCATATAACTTACTTGCTAAAACAGTTTCACTGACTACTGGTTCGTTTTGGGGCACAAGTGCTGGTTATGACCTATAAAGCCCCACACGGCTTAGGTCCAGACTATTTGAGACCGTATCTCCCCATACGAACCACTACAGCTCTAAGATCCTGAGGAGGCTTTCTCTCAGTCCCACCAAGATCATAGACTCGCCTGATGAGGACATGAGAGAGAGCCTTCTTAGTGGCTGCTCCTGCTCTCTGGAATCCCCTTCTGCAAGAAGTAAGGCAGGCCCCTGCTCTGCTTCCTTTCATTGGCAAGCATAAACAGTTTGATTCAGGTAGGTTTTTAATGTGTAATCCTAAAATGGCTTTCATCTCATGGGGTGTTTGTTATATGGGATGGGTATTGTGGTTTTAATGTTTGTAATCTTATATGGTTATTTTAGCTGATATTTTTAATTGTTTTATTGTAACATGTTAAAATTTTTATTTATGAGCCATCTTGGGTCCCTTTCTGGGAGAAAGGTGGCATAAAAATAAAATAAAATAAATAATTCTGCAGCGCTCCCTTCTGAGCGATCACTAGGTTTTGGCTTCACACTTTGAGATGTACCTTAGCCTCCATAATGACTAGAACACTAGGTTTCCCAATATTCAGAATGGATGCTGAAATGCTTTGCATGCTGACATGGTTTGCATGCTTATTTCTTTGCCTCATACCACAATCTGTCCTGAGTGCCTCAAAGCTGAGGGTTAAATTTGTATGAGCTCTCAGACTGAAGCATGTCCTTCACAAGTAGTGCAGCCATTTTGAGTTATCTGATTTGACTACCTTTGACAAGTGGACTGTCTTCTTCCCTTCAGGTTAATCTCTACATTGGACTTATGGTCATGTGTGGCTTTGTGCTGTTTGACACTCAGCTCATAATTGAGAAAGCTGAGAATGGAGACAAGGACTACATCTGGTGAGTATATGGAAACTGTTTCCTGGGTATCAGCTCTAGAGCTCTATAGGAGAGAGAGAGAGAAGCTAGGTAAGGAAAGATCTAAACGGTGGAAATGAAAATCTAGCTTCTTCGGTATGGAATTCAATATACAAAAGGCAGAATCATGCTGTTGATGGTCACAGCATTGGGCAAAAGCAGAATGCGCTTGAATTGCAGGAAGGATGTTTAAATATTTTCTAGCTAAATGAACTAAAATTAATTAAAGCAGCAAGATATCAAATGGAGCAGGAAGCCAGACGGAGGTAGTTGGGATCTCCTACATTAGAAGCCTCTCTAGGTCATGCCATTTAATTCATTTAGATAGAGGGACTGATTTGGCAAGATTCATTCTGGCCTAACACCTGTAACTGTGTGCTGCAGCTGGATACTCAGCCCCTTATTTCTCTTCTCTACCAGGCACTGTGTGGATCTCTTTCTGGATTTTGTCAACATCTTCCGAGAGCTCATGGTCATCTTGAGCATGAATGAGGTTAGTTTGCATTTTGAGCTGGCAGCTGTTCAAAATGAATATTGCTGCTATGGGAAAAACAGTTGACTATAGCTGAGCAACCTAAGGTGTACTTCTAAGGAGTAGGCCTTCTTCCTTTCACATGCCAAGTGGACAGAATGAAAACAACTTGGCTGGAATCAGGGCAGGAGAGTGGCTCCCTTGACATGCTTTTAAACAGGCATCCTGCACTGCCAGGTTCTCCTGACATCATCATCACATACCCACAATGCAGCCAATATGCACTGCCTGTGATCCAAAAATAGAAAAACAAATCCCTGCCTACAGGCTAAAAATGTGAGAGATGGGAAGGAGGAGGAAGGAGTTGAATGGAAAGGAGGGACTTGCCATAAAGTGAAAGAAAACAAAAGATGGAACAAGTATGCAGATTGTAAGGATGTGGCACATGACTAAAATATGAGGATGAAAATTAAAGGTAATGTCCATGTTCCTTACAAAGACTGAATACTGGCATCAAGTTGAAAGTGAAGAGGCAAAAGTGAAGCTTGGAGAAAATCTGAGACTGTATTTAGAAATACGAGATAAGGAATCCTGATTTATCAGTCTGTGCATCCAGGATGGCTAAACAAACCAGTGTTCTTGGCTTGTTCATTATTACACCCAAAAAATGATAACTGTCAGCGTTCGGGCTCCCCACATCCCAGAAGAAAATCCAGACTTGTTTTTGTGGTTTTCTTTCTCTTTGGGTTGAGAGACAAGCCAGAGCACTGACCATTGCAAAAAAATAAAAAATAAAAAAAAATTATAGGGCTGATGGTCCTATAATTTATTTAGTCACTCCCATTAAAATTAAGGATGATCAGGTATTTATTTTATTTCTAATTCAAAAGCCAACCACAGTTCCTTGGTTAATTTTGACATAACAAACCAGGCAAGAACATTTAATCTCTTCATCTTTCAACACCATCCCTCCAGGTTTTTGGGAAATACTAGTGGATATCTTTGGTTGCGTCTCCACTAGGGTGGCTGCTGTTTTTGGGATCCAAATACCGACTAGCGTCTGAAGTCTGAAAATTGTTAGCTGTGGCAGAATAGATGATTGGATCTCTAAAAAGCCAGTACATTACCAAGTACCTAGACTAGGCTTGTTTTAAAACTGTTCACCTGATCTCTGGAGAACAAGATAAGAACTCCCAAGTGACTAGGATACATAGGAGGATTTGGAACATGCACAAGGATAACAGGCAGGCTATTAAAAGCATATGTTATGGGCTAGTAATTTCTGTTGACCTCAGCTGTCTTCGCAAGGCTGACCAAGAGTTGTTAGCTCATTTAATTACCACTTCAACATTCCTAAGATGGCACAGTTAAAGATGCTACCAGGGAAGGTGGGTTTGCAGCTTCCACGTCAAGAGATAAGATAACAATTACCAGTCCTTTGCAAAATACATAGAATCATAGATTTCGAAGAGACCACAACGCCCTGTCCAACCCCCTGCCATCCAGCCTCTGTTTAAAAGCCTCCAAAAAAAGGAGACTCCACCACACTGATCTTGTTCATCTCAAATGTTTGTGATGGCATGAGTTACCAGCAATTACCTCTTCAGTTCAAACTATCAGACCAATAGTGGATCATCTTACGGAAGAGAGGCTGGATTTTGAAGGCTGGATTCTGCCCTAGAGATACTAGTAGTAGAAGAAAGGTATAGGATCCTTTATTGTGACCAATAGGAAGTCTGCCTTTTCCAGAAATCTGAGCATTAATGACAATGTTTTGTATATTTTGTATCTGTCCTTTTCAGAACAAGAAGAAGAAAGAAAAGTGAAGTCACACTAGATGCCTGTGTGGAACCTATGTTTTCCGGCCCTTCCCATTTGCCTCTTTCTTGCTTCCATCCAACTTGACCTGCATTAAAGGTGTCCCCCACCCTATTCTGTGTGAATGAGAAGCATCTGTGACACTTTCATACTTTGTGGAAATTGGGTGTTTTTTTTCCCCTCTTGGTTTTTTGAGCCTCTTTGAAAGAGCTAACTGGCTGATCCTAATGCTGGAGTCTGGCTTTGCTCCACTTTTGTGTGTAAACACACTATTCCCCCTCCCCTTTTTTGTCTGTGACTACTGTCACTCAGGCCTGTCCTGTTGACAACAGTCCCACAGCTGTCGCTGGGTTGCTTAAGTTAACTTCTCATCCCTCTCTGCCCCCCCCCCCCATCCCAGGCACCTTGAGAGTTAAAGGTAAGAGAGGGAGACAAGTTCACACTTTGGTGCTGTGGGAAAATTTCTGCTGTTGGTAAAAACTGCGTTGTCACACTAGCCTCCAAAATAAATAGAACTGGCCCTTTGCAAGGACTCTTTTAGGAGATCCATATTACTCAGATAACTTTCCAGGAATACAAGGTCAGCTGTATCTGGAGATAGCAAGACTTGCCTGAGGTCCTCACGGCTTGGAGTGGCCATAACGAGAGCTTGCTGACCCAGTGTGCCTCCTACTCCAAGCCCCTAGTTTTGATGCTGGGTGGCAAAAACTAGCTGCCATGCAAGTGAGACATTCTTCTCTAGTCCCCATCTTGGAAGTTAGCAAATGCCACAAACAATCCCTTGAGCCAGACGTTGGTCTGGATAAGGTTCACTCTGGTTTAGTGCTATTTCGAGCCTTAGATGGATAATGCTTGGCTTTGCTGATTAAAAAGAACCCTGCACTTTGGAAGTCAGGGCGCTGAGACTCTGCAAGTCTTTCCAGGAGCATAAGCTGTGGTTGTGAGAGAGGTAGCCATTTTAAGATGCAGCTGTATCTTCCCTTTTAATATCTGTGGGCAAATGTGCTGGAGTGGAAGCATCTGACATGCAGTGAGATGAGCTGCTCCCGCCTATTGGAAGCAGGGTGGAATCTACAATTCAGCATAAATCCAGCTCCATGTATAAGCCTGTTAAGGAGCCTTAAAAACTTTCCCTGCAGCAAACTAGATAATGTTGATCTTCCCTTCTTGGCACCCAAAGCCAGACTCCAACTCTGCTTGCTTGAGAATAAAGGAATTTCCCCTCTTCTTCTTACTCTCCCTTTCTTCCCCCTTTGGAACCAGTGCCAAGAACTAAGCTTTGAGAGATCTACTTTATAGAGACCTTGTCTAACAGGTTTTAATACAGTAATGATTAAACTCTGTCGCTCATTGGATGTCCAGCTCTGGCTGCATTCTCTAGACTCCTTACTGTGAAGAGACAGGGGTTTTAAAAAAGGTGTTTTGATTCAAATATGAAATTTACATTGTCTTGCTTTGTACGGGAAAATAAAATATTAAAATAAAAATCCTCAAACTTTACCTTCTGCTTGCTTTTTCTGCCCTAACTTGTTTCTTGATGACCTGACTCCTATTCAGAGCTACCAAGGCACCTGACTTCAGGAACTCCTCAACTTCTCTCCCAGATTGACTTGTGTGCTGTGGATTGCTCTATGTTTTCATGCTCTGGAATTTATTCTAGGCCCTCTAATGGTCTTCCAGGGGTTTCTAGACTGGGCAGTGATGAGAGGCACAGTTGTTTCACAGGCAGGCCTAGCTGAACAGTTACGGGCTTGAAGGTGCATCCTACTGGAAATTATGAATGTTTGCATAGTAGAAGCTGACCTCTCATGAAGTTAGTCTCAATTACTTCCTCTTTCTGGGAAGTGAATTACCAAAGAACCATGGGCCTCCACCAGGTCACAGCATCACTGGTTCCCTTTCTGAGTACAACTAGAGAGTTGTTCAATATGAAAGCAACTATCCACATTTTGTTGGGAAAATGATGGGGAGTTTGAAATCGTTTGAAATCTGTAATAAGCCACAAGTCATGTTGTTCCCTGTGCAAAAAAACAAAAACAAAAAACATTCCAACCCTTGTGCCTCAAACTAGTTTGGGGGAGGGGAGATGCATTGGCATTCTTGTACCAGCTACTTTTAGAAAGCTCTACTTGCATCCGGTACCATGGGAATAATAATTATAGCCCTGTATCCAGGAGCTTGATGTTGGGCTTCTCTTGTGACAGTACAGTTCATTCCCTTCTAGTGATCGCCTGCAAGAAAAGATAATGAACACATTTATAGTGGGAGAGGCTAATTGAGTGCTAGTCACAATAGTTGCATTTTCTGCCCTCTGGTTGCAGAGCTACCATGACTCTGTATCCGTGTCTGGGTAGCATGAAGATCCTGTTGTCCTTTTTATCTTGCTGGTGGATTTTTCCATAGGCACCTGATCAGCTCCTAATGGAAATAGAATACTGAACTAGGAAGGTTTTAGAGGCTTCTCCAACTTTTATTTCACTGGTGATGTCCCTATGTTGTTCTCACCTATGTCAGTCAGAACACAGGCAAGAGGCTCGCTGAGGCTGCACACACAGCTTTCTGTATCCTTCCCTAGGTAACCAGGTTACCATACAATAGCCTAAGGAGCAGGTCTGCAGTCTGCATTTGGGACTCTTCCTAATGGTTTGGTGTTTTTTTGTTTTGTTTTGTTTTTTGTTTGTTTTTTAGTGGAGACTATGAAGTTCATAGGGGTTTTATAGCTGCTAAACTTGGTTTTGAATAGATCTGAAATTCAGAGCAAGGAGTGACCTTGGAGTCACAGCTGTGTTGTCACTGCAGTATCTGCAATGCAGGGCGTAACTACAGTCAGTGAGAGGTGGCCCTCTAGGATCTGTTTGAATACCTGCAGAAATGGAGAGCCCACTAGCTCCTGAGGCAGGCTATTCAGTCAGAGAGCAAACCATTCAGCTAAAATTACTTTGCTGCAGAAATCTACCTTCCTGCCCCTTGTAGTCCTGTTTTGTAGAGCAACAAGCTGTTTGACATCACCACCTGTGTGATAGCTTGCAGCTATTTGCTTCATGTCTCAACTTAAAAGCTCCCCAGTTTAAACATGTAGCTTTTCCTAAGAACTTTTTTTAGTAGATTTGGTCTCTGCCTCCCACACTATCTTATATATGAATGAACCCGTTTCTGGAAGAATGCATCGAAAAACCTGGCTATTGTGCTGCCCTCTTCCAAGGCAAAATTAGCATGAGAAATGTAAAAGATGCCCCTTCCCCAGCCCTGACAAGAGTGGAAAATGCTACAGAAGTTGTGAGCATTTCCATTGCAGTGCAAGTGAGATGCTGCATTGATTTCCATTAACTTGGAACATGGGTGACCATAGCTTTGGGGCTGAAGGGCAACAACCTTTAGGATCCAGCTCTGCTCCTGTCCGCTGATGCCATTGCTGAATGCTCTTGTACTATGGCAGGGCAGGGAAGTCTGTAGTTGTTCATATGTTAAAAATTATCATCCCTTATATTCGTCATGCTGGCAGGGGCTCGTGGGACTTGGGAGTACAAAACCATCTGGAGCACCACAGATCCTCAGCTTAGCTGTGCCCATCTTATGTAAAGAGCATGCCAGTTTGAAGCGTTGCCCTTTTACCTCGTGTTTGCTAGATGGTGATGCAAGGTGTGTGCAATGCTGAGTGCTGCTATACTCCTATCTGGTCAGTAGAGGGTGACAGGGAGTTGGAGGAAAACAGTTGCAGGTGGCTGCTTAGTACAGAAAGTACAGTTCCTGATGCAAAAACATGGAGACTTCTTGAGGAATCCATTGTTCTCTACCTGCAAAGGTCTGTGATCTCACTGGAATGGAGACATTGGATTGCAAAAGAGGGGTCCCCGATGGACTTTAAATTTCCTGGACTTTCAAAATCTCCCTATTGCTGCATGGCCAAGAGGAGGAGCCTACCTGCAAAAGATATCCTTCCCAGCATACAATCTTTACTAAGGACTGAAATAACATGCCCACGGAGCTTCAAAAGCTTGCAACAAGTATATTGTGCATTTTGGTTGGCCAATAAAGGTATAATTGATGGATTTGTTTGGATTTGTTAAATGGCCCACACAGCTACCTCTGCATGTTTTCTACAGTTGCAACTGTTGCCAACTGCTATAACACCACTGAATAGTTTCTCTTGTAAATGGCTTTCGCTGAAAGTACACCTTTTCTCATTATTCTCTTTTGCTCCTCTGGATCCCTCTTGCAGATTTAGCTTTCACAGATTTGACAAGGGAAAGGAATCCCAGTTGCTGGTTAGAACTAGAAAGGAGACACTGGCCTTTCCTGAGTCAAGTCCGTGCTATTAGCCTAAATCTGCAGGGAAATTATAAAAACCATGGTCTCTAGCTTAAATCTGAAAGAACAGACATGTCAGTACATTCTTAGGAGCCAGATTCATATTCCTGGAAGGGAATACATCACTGAACCACTTCTGGAAAGTGGTCTTTTTACAGACTTCTAAGAGCCTGAAGGAACAAGGGAGGGGAATATGCAGCCCTCCCTATGTTGTTGGACTCAGCTTCCAACAGCCTCAACCAGGAGGGCTGATAGGCAACACTGGGATGGCAGCTTGCTATTCACTCTGCTAGAGCATTAGCAATCATTTCCATGTTCTCAGGTAGGAGAGAAAAACGCAATGCCCATCCCTGTGATTATTTAGGGCCTACATGTTAGGATTTGGTGACACGGGTTTTCTCCCCCCCTTCCTAATTGTGGACTGTCCTAGTGCTAAATGTATATAGAGGGAAAGGCTCTGGAGGTGTGTCATGGAAAGTTGTGCCACTTTGTCAATATGTCCACCCAGACAAGAGAGCAGCATCGATTGGAGCACTGCCCCTATGATTCTCTGATTCTCCACAACCAGCTACCCTCCCACTCACATAAAGGCAGGAATATCATCTTCTGAGGGCCCAAGACCCGACCTAGTTCTTTGCTGAAGCCCACACCACAGGTGACAACTGGGGAGAAGAGGTCTAAAACACTGATGTTGGGCAGAAAGAAGAGAGCTCCAGAAAAGGGCAGTAAAAACGCCAAGGTGGGCAATATACATAGATACCCTGGGCAAGTGGTTTAACGTGGGCACCTCTCTACTTGCTGGGAAAAGATGAACCATTGGGATTCTCTGGGTTAAAATCTGTTTCCCTTCTTAAAAACCACACACAGCTACAGAAACGCACTGCCTTGCCTCTAAACTGGAATATTAACCATTTCAGAAGAAAGGGGAAGTTGATTGATCATGGCAAATGTTGCACAAGTTAACCTTCACATACTTGATTTAGCTAGGAGCAGTGCACACACATTTTTCAAAACCCCTTTATTTCCTGGGAGATCAAGACAATAAACAGCCTCATTTCACAATAACTTATATAAATAAGAAAAAAAGCAAAAGACATCTTAATATTTCATTTTTTTAAAAAAACAATTTTTAGAAAGGACAACAAAAAGGAAGACTCTTAAAAGTGGAGGAAGGGGTCTGTACACAGCAAAATAGCACCATTCGGGGAACCCACACGGTTCCCATAAAAACAAAGAGGAGAGGTGGATTGACTGTGTCGAAATTAGAACAGCAACATCAATAACTTAACTTTTTAAAAAAGTTACACAGAAGGGGTGGGGAGTGAGGGACCCAGCTATCATTCCCAGATCCCAAGGAGACCAAGTTCTTCTTGAGATGCCTCCCAGCCTGTTGGTTCCACTGGATTTGGTGGGGGAAGAGGAGGAAGAGCAACTGCTTGAAACCACCGGGGGGGGGGGGGAGTGAACCAAGGTAACACTGAAACAACAATAAGAGGGAAGACATGGGTACTATGCTGCCAAACCTCGCTCCACCTTCAGCAGCATACCCTTCAGCATCCCCATTCCCTGTTCCTTTGCCCAGGTGGAGGGAACCTCTAAATTTGGCAAGAGGAGCCTAGGTAATACTCTTAGACAAGACTGTGCACAGCTCATGAGGTTAAAGAAAAAAAGAGCAGGCTTTATAACTGCAAACCCAAGATGTTCTTCCACATGGAGAGATGCTGGAGAGGCCTGGGCACTCCCATTCAGCAGCTGTCACCACCCAGTCTGAAATATGGAGATCAAGGCAAGAATATTTAGCTGGTGGATACTGGAGATCAACGTCCTTTAGCTGGTACAACCTACTCAAAGTGGGAAGGCTACCTTTTTGCAGGGCGGGGAGACAATTTCCCAGCTACCATGGCCAGTAGCCATATTGGCTGGGGTATAAGCCCAAAAAGTAACTTTTCCAAATCTCTGCAGCCTACCCTTTTGAGAGGATACCCTTGACTTAGAACACCTCAACTCCATAGGCCAGAGCCCACAGTATACATTGAATCTGATTTGCCACAGTGAATTTTTAATTCCAGCAAGTAGGCTGATTGACTGGCAAGGCAAGACAGAGCCCACCCCCACCCCCATTCCCAGGGCTTCAGCCAAAGGGAGACCGTTTGAGATGAAGCAGTGATCCCAGCTAAGCAGGCCTAATGTAATTTGGTAGAAGCAAATGCACACAATCAGCTTCTGTCACACAGACCATCTCTTTCTTCCATTGCTTGCCTTGTCAAGTCTCCCAGAACCCTGATTTTAAAAATCCCATGCTTGGAGTCAGGCAGGAGCACTAGGTGTGAAAGACACACTGTGTTCTGGTGAAGGGTAGAGGTTTGGTTGGGGAGGATCAAGCGGGAGACTGCAGCCAAGCGCTGGACCCTTTGAAGCACCAGGCTGGAGCACGTGGCAGTGTCAGCCAAGGAAGCCAGTGCCCTCATGCCACCCACCCACCCCACACCCCAGCCACGCTCAGCCCTGACTGCCGCAGGAGGACAAGCTGTCATAAAGCGAGTCACTGAGAGACTCAGAGTTCTCCAAACCCGGCTGCCCTTCTGGCCCCATATCACGGGAACGGGCCTCCATACTGCCCTCTTCACCCACATCAGAGGCGCTTGGGGTACGGCTACTGCTGGTGCTAAAGGCCGGTGAGGCCTGAGGTCCATCTGATGAAGCACGTCTTCTTTCAACGACGCTGCAAGCTGAGCCCTGTGGTACAGAGAAGAAAAAAACAGATGCATTGGAGGCAGAGGGGTATGAAAACTCCCACAATTCATTTCAGTGGCCCCCAAGGGCTCCCCATACCTGCTTTGTTAGTAATTGCTTTTAGCTTCCTGTTTGGAGGGGGGGGAAGACCTTCCTGACCTTAAAAAAAAAAACCCTGTGGGGGCTGACAAAATTATTCCCTGCATACCCCTTAAGGAATGAGGCATTTAATTTAAAAAAAAGCATGAAGGAAAAAAAAAATGGAGGAGAGTGACAAAACCCTCTAAGGTCCCACAGAAGGCCAATGCAGGCCCCCAACTCCTGGACGTTGTTCACTTAGCAGCACATAGCAGTGGAACAGGAAAGGGAGTGGGTTACAAAAATAGTACATCTCTCTCTCTCACACACACACAGAAGCACATCCTTAGCTGTAATTAAGTCTCAATAGCAATGATACATTAACAACCCTCCAAAAGGGTGCAAAGGTCTTTTCCACAATCGGTTATCCATTTCACATAACAATCTGAACTTGCTCCAATCCTTAGTATGGTTGTACAAGTCTGGTCTTAAGCAGAAGCTTGGGTAAGAGTGAAATGGATGCAAGATGGAGGGGCCAGTCAGGCTGCACCCCTCCTGTCCACATGCAGAGTGCAAGAAGCAAGGTCTGTGTTCATCAAAATGCCCTACCTTGCAAAGTAACTAACCAAAGCTGTGTTCTGTTTCTGATCCAGTTGGGTAGTTCTTTACTCTCTATTCAGCTCCATTCTTGCCTGCCAGCATAAGGCTGGATCCTTGCTTGTGATGAGACACCCATCCCAAGTAGTTCTTGATTCCTAAATAATCAGACACTACGGAACCAGAACAAAATGCTCTGCACAGTACAAATATAGACACAGATTCTCTTTTGAATACAAAGGCAAGAATCTGAATCAGGAGTGGGAGGACTTGTGATCCTAAAATGTTGGACTGGAACTTCAATGAGCCATACACAACATTGCCAGTGGTGAGAAATAATGGAAGCAGCCATCGCATCAAGACACACACATTCCCTATCCCTTGTTTAACTTTGCTGTGAATTTTTCCACTAGTCCTGCACTGAAACTTCCCACTAGCCTCTGCACTGATATACCAAGATGCCACCATGGGTGAGGCCCCTCATGTACTGAGGCCTCTCTAAAATCCAATTGTGATAACAGGCAGCACTGCCAAGGCCTAAACAGGGCAGCTAGACTCCTCTTCAATTATGATATGACAGCAGGATTCAGACTTGTGTGGGTGTGTGCCTTTAAGTCACCTGTCCACTTATTGCGATACAGTGACTGTCACAGGGTTTTCTTAGGCAAGGAATCCTCAGAGTTGGTTTTGCGAGCTCCCTCCTCTGAAATATAGCCTATAGCACCATGTATTCTACACTATCACAACTGACTATTTTGGTTTTGATACTCTGCAAAGGGAAGGAAAAGTTAGCTTAGCATGGGACAGGGACAGGTGAATCTCAAAAGAAGCTACTGTTCTGTGTCTAAGGGAACTGAGGTTTTATTACCTGTCTTTTATTGCTCTTTGTCTTTAGTCCTCACATGGCCAATAAGGGGAGTAGTCTCTGCCCGCACTGAAATCCCTCAATACCATCAACTGACAATTGTCATCATTTTTCTAACATCTTTGCTTGTTGAAGAAGAGACTGAAGCATCAAACATTTGCATAGTGTATTTTATCCTTTGGAAATGGTTTGATAAAGGTATCACTGCTTAGGGATTTTGTTGTATTTTGCTGCACAGCCAACATAGCTTTGTTGTTAACTGCCATCAAGTCAACTTTGGCTCAAGTTGTGCAGATTCAGGGCTGTGGCTTCCTTGATTGAGTCTATCCACCTGTAATGCCTTCTACCTAAGCATTACAGTTGGCATGTTGTATTGACTGACTCTTTATCCAGGGATTCAAGCATCTATTGCTTAAAATATCCAATATACAGTTGACCCTTCATATCAGTAGGCAAGTCATCTGCAGACTGTAGCATCCACAGATGGCCCCACTCCATTACTGTTAATGGTGGTACATACAGTTACACATCCATAGACAATAATGGGATTGAGATCCTGCACTTTTTGCTATCCATGGGGAGGGGGTCCAGAATGGATCCCTCATGGATATGGAGGGCCAACTATAAATTCCAAAAAAGCAAACTTTGATTTGCCATTTTATATAAGGATCACCATTTTACCATCCATTGTAATCAATGGGACTTGAGCATTCACTGATTTTGGTATCCATGGGAGGGTCCTGGAACCAGGCCCCAACAAATACCAAGAGCCTTTTCTAGTGAGTCCTCTCTTCTTATGATATGGTCAAAGTATGACAGTTTCAGTTTAATCATCTTGGCTTCAAGGGAGAGTTCAGGCTTGATTTGTTCTAGGAACCATTTATTTGTCTAATTACCAGTTCACAGTACCTGCAGAACTCTTCTCCAGCACATTTCAAATTACATGATTTTCCCCCTTTCAGCCTTTTTCACTGTCCAGCTTTCACAATCATACATAGAAATGGAAAATACAAAGGCATGGACAATCCTAACTTCAGTATTCTATTATATATGTTTACACTTCAGGGTCTTGACTAGTTCCTTCTCAGCTGCTCTTTCAAGTCCTTATCTTCTTCTAAGTTCTTGACTACAGTCTCCCTTCTGATTAATGACTGAGCCAAGGTATTGAAGATCGTGAACTATTTTAATGTCTTCATTGCTTGCTTTAAAGTTATGTAAATCATCTGTGGTAATATCCCCCCCCCCCTTCATGTTCAGCTGTAAACCTCCTTTTGCACTTTCTTCCTTGACTCTCTTTAGTAATCATTCCAAGTCTTTGCTATTTTCTACTAGTAGTATGGCATCATCTGCGTATCTTATATGGTTAATGTTCCTTCTTCCAATTTTCATAGCTGCCTCCTCCAAGTGTAATCATGCTTTACGTATAGGTTTAGCATACAAGTTACAGAGCGATAAAATGCAACCTTGCCTGACCCCTGAAACATTCTGTTTCTCCATGTTCTGTCCTAACGGTAGTCTCTTGTCCTGAGTACAGGTCAATCATATGTTGTGGTACACCCATCTTTTTAAGAGTGATTCACAGTTGTTCATGAACTATACAATTAAAGTCTGTGCTATAATCTATAAAGTACAGACTGATTTTTAAAAATTATTTGGGGCACTCAATTATACATATGTTTGCAATATGATCCATAGTGCCTCTTCCTTTCTTGAACCCAGTATGGACATCTGGCATTTCCTGCTCCATATATGGTATAAATCTTTATTGCAGGATCTTAACATCATTTTATTTGTATGGGAGATTAATGCAATGGTTCTGTGGTTACTGCAATTCCTGGTGTCCCCTTTTCTTGGGGATTGGAATGTGTATTCAGCATTTCTAATCTGTGGACCATTGTTTTGTTTTCCATATTTCTTGACAGATTTTACTTAGAACTAGAGTAGATTCTGCCTCTGTAGTATGAAGCAGCTCTACAGTGGTCCCCCGGGTTACGAAGGTAATCCGTTCCGGATTACCTTTCGTAACCCGGAAGTATTCGTTTCCCGGGGGACCGCTATTTCCAACGGACCATGCGGCTGATTTAAAGGGGCCGCACGGGGTTTTTTTGTTTGTATCCTGGGGGATCCTTCGGATCCCAGGGGAATTTTAGCAGTCCCGCTGGTTTCGGATCCCGGGGATTTCGTTCCCCGGGGGATTCGTAAACCGGGGGACCACTGTATTTGTATGCCATCTGTTCCTGGTGATTTATTTCTCCCAAGTGCTCTGAGTGCAGCTTCCACTTCACTTTCTAAAATTGGAAATTTGTCTTCCTATGGCTCTTCCTCAAATGAAACTGTCACCCTTTCACCTTTTATATAGTTCTTGAATGCATTATATCCATCATTTTTTTTACTTCAACTTGGTCATGTAATGTGTTCCTCTGCTTGGTAGTATAGCATCCCAATTCTTGGTTTAAACTTCCCTTTGATTTCTCAGATCTTGTGGAAGAACTCTCTTGTTCTTCCTTTTCTGTTATCACCTTCTGTTTCCCATCACTATTATAGTAGTTCTCCATGTTCATGTGCACAAGTCATTTAAAAGTTACTCCTGAATATTTTTTGCAAAGGTCAAAATTATCTACTGATGGCGCAACAGCTAAAATCCCACTGCAAAACGTCACTTCCTATAGACACCTGGAAGTCTCTGCAGATGCAGTGAATCCAGCTACAGGAAAACAGCTGGACCTGTCTCTGCTGATCCCTTGCTCTCCAACAACACAGAAATGTGAGGGCTGTGTTACTTAAAAATTGGGTTCTGGGAGAGGGAAATAACATTGGGAGACATAGCTATGTCACACATATATCTCCCAATGCAGGCTTCTAGGTGATCATCTCTCTCCCCTGCACCAATATAGAGTTCTGCATGGTGACCCCCTTACCATTGCAGAACCGTGAAGTCCCTCCAGCCCATGAGGGGAGCAAAAGAAGGGATCCACGCCAACGGATGCTTTGGCATTGGGGAAAGTCCAGTTCTTGCTCACTTGGGTGTGTCGTGGTTTGCTGGGTTCACTGCAGAGATCTGTGAGAGGATGACAGTGGTGTAGTAATTAGTGATAGGATGCAGCCAACCTCTCAGTTGCTCTTAAGGGTGGCACAACAAGAAGTGGCAAAGAGCAGAGACAAAGGAACGCAAGAGAGACAGCTCAGTCTCCTGCATTCTTCATCTTATACAATTTACTGCTAACATAGTGGAAAAAATACAAGCCAAAATCCTCTTGATAACCCTAACTAAAGGAGACTCATTAAATTTATTGTAATACAGTGTGTCAACAGTTGGGTAAATTCCACTGATTCAATCACTTAACTCTAGCCAGGACTAACAACAGATTTAAGTGCATTTCCACCTACTTCTAAAAATATCACTAGCTAAAACAGCAAATGTTCTACTAGCCCTCAGAATTATAACTCCTCAGCCCTAAAATACACACAAATCTGGGGATAAACACTCAGAAATGTCTCACAATGGAAAACTCTCTAGTATTTTCTTAATGCAGCGCCCTTTACTCAGGCGTGGTTCCCATTTTTCTTGCCCTTATACGTTCATTATGATCTGCACATAGAATGTCAACATGTGTTTGAACATGGCTCAAAGGCCTGCAACATCCTTCTGCTCCTAAAGCATAAAAGACAATATCTGCATTACATTTCCTCACCTGTATCAATAATTATGATTGGGCATGGCACATCAGTCACTCCACTGGCTACCACTATGCAGGGGATATCTCTATGTTGTAACATCACAGCCCATAGAGTGGATGCAGACACTGTAAAACTACTCAGTTATACAGTATTTCCTACATATGTAAGTCCACTTATGAAGAGTGAGTCCCATGCTAAATTCCAGCCATTATTTGTCCCATTGCCTCCTACACACCCAGTGAAATAGCCCAGTATTGTCTACCACAATTGGCAGCAAATCTCATGTTATTATAGCAATAAATGGACTGTGAATTGGGAGATCCAGATTCAAGTCCCCACTCAGACATGAAAAACTGACCGTGTGAAGTGGAGTCAGTCACTCACTCTTAACCTTTACTGCCTCACAAGATTGTTATGAGGATAAAGTAGGAAAAAGGGGAACAATGTTTATTGCCTAAAACTGAGATTTGCAGAAATGAAAGGAAGAATATAAATGTCACTAATACACAATAACTGATTACACAGATTATAACAATTCTACCCGCACAGCTAAGAAAATGGGACAAAACGCGCATCATTCACTAAATAACAACACTGAAGACATAGGCTGGAACTTTCTGTTTATAAGGTAGTGGCGTTTTCAAAATTTCTCCCTATGGAAGGGGGCACATGTATTCCTTCCAACAGAATCCCAGCTTGGCAAATGAAAGGGGCTAAATTCTTCCTATCTCAACTTTTCAAAAGTAGTACAAACCTCTTGGGCAGTCCCTGCGGTCACGATGCCCCAGGGGTGGCTCAGCACTGGTTAAGACCCCATGGAATGCTGGCATGCTTTGGTGCTTGCTAGGTCCCAGTAGGTCCTCTGCATTGGGCACTTCCCTCTCCAACGTCCGTGCTTTGCGGGGCACCCTAGTGATGGGTGGGGGGGCCCTGACAGGAAAAGGGCCAGCTGGTGAAGGATCAGTTCGAGGCCTCAGCTTAGGCACACTCTTACAGGGCATTCCACTGCAGTAGTCAGGAGGCGGAAAGGTGCCAATGCCACTATCCAGAGTTCGTGTCAGAGAGCTACACACTGTCAAAATAAACAGAAGCAATGGTGAAAGATGGGGGTCAAAGACCAGAATCCTGGTGGTGCATCAGTATAACTATGCAGGTGTGGATGGTGGTGACAGGAGAAAAAACGCCACAGGTGGTGTAGCCAGCAACTATTAGCCTAAATCCAACAAGCCCACTGGGATAGCACAAGCATCCCACAACATACTTATACCATTGCCTTTTCCCCACTTCCTTCTTAGTTGTGCAATAGAAACTAGACTGAGGGTACCTTATTCAGAGCTTTATTCCTCGGTCCCTGCCTGGTTGTAGAGATGCACCCAATCATTTTCCAGCTGCCCTTACTGGAAGTTAGCACTGCCAGACATAACTACAATGACAGAGTTCCACCATCAGAATTACACTGATGCTGCAGGATCTCGTGACCAATTATATTTTTTCTTTTTCATTGTTACACATAGTAGGTACCCTCAATTCCTAAAGTCTTGCTTGGAGGAGGGAATATTGGACCAGAGTGTACCCATAGTAAGAAGAAGAGCCCTCCCTCCAGTCCATCTGCCATGGTCCTCAGAGGGAGAGAAGATCTGCTGTTTTTTCCCCTTCTCACTGCCATTCCCTTCTCCTTTCATGTTTTGTCTTTTTAGATTGTAAGCCTGAGGGCAGGGAAATGTCTAATTAACAATTTGCAAGCTGCTCTGATAGCCTTTTGGCTGAAGAGCGGGGTATAAATAAATATTATTACTAAATATTATTATTAAATGTTTTGTTGTTGTTGCTAGAGGTAGAGTTTTAAATGTATGGAGTA
The DNA here is from genome assembly GCA_034509955.1 of Urosaurus nigricauda. Taxonomy (NCBI): domain Eukaryota; kingdom Metazoa; phylum Chordata; class Lepidosauria; order Squamata; family Phrynosomatidae; genus Urosaurus; species Urosaurus nigricauda. The sequence goes on from JAOEGL010000002.1 coordinate 165,601,035, forward strand.
TGTTTTATTAGATTGTATGTTTTGTATTGTTTTAAGCATGTTATGTATGTTATGATTTTATGTTTTATAATAAAGAAAGAATTATTTTTTTAAAAAAAAGTAATGCAGCCCTTTTCAAACAAATAAAAAGCATCAAGTAATTAATTATTTTAAAAAGCATCATTCCAAGCTCTGGTAATAAGACCCATAACCTTTCTACAGAAATGAATTCTGTACTAAGAGCAGTAGTAGTTGCCTGGCTCATCTGGTTTCTTTCCCTCCCTCCTTCCCCACCACCTGCACAGTTAATATGATACTCTCTGCACATATCACTTGGACAAATCTAGATTTTCAGATTGAACAAAAGCTATCCCCACTACCTACAGCTCACCTCCCTAGCTGGTTGGCATCCTATACCACTTACCTGGAAAATGCTGAGAGGTCACTGACTCAGCCAGGCTGTCATCAGATGGGATCTCCTCCTGCAAAGTTGCATTGCGAAGCTGTGGGAAAATAGGTGAGATGAAAAAGGAAGTAAGGAAACTGAGGAGCTGGCATACGCTGAGGTTGTGCGGTGTCACACTCCAGCAAGAAAATCAGGATAGGAGAAGTCTGTGGTGGTGCTCAGGCGTGGCTCACCTTTTCAGGGGCCTCGGGGCAGGCATGAAGATGCCCAACAATGCCATTACGAGGAGGCCGGATTAAATGGGGATCTTTGGCATCACGCAGGCCTCTCTGCAGGCCCTGTAGCTCATTCTTCTGCTCCAAGTGAGTCTCAAATGGGGCCTCTTTCCCATCCACCCTGCAGCAGAGCAGAGAAGAATGACAAAAACCTCCTCACACCTATGAGCCTCTCCGCTTTTCAAATCCCACCCTGACCAACTGGACACTCACAGGCTAGAAATCCCAATCCCTCCTATGAGGGTGCGGGAGATCCCCACTACACAGCACACAGACTGTCAAAGCCCAAGACACAATAGATGAGGCCTGGATTCAAACCCCACATCACCGCACTATCAGTTTCCAACACTACTATTCCCTCCATAGCAAAATACAGGAACACCAGTACACGCACGACTGGTTATCTTCTCACTCTCCGTGTCTTGGTGCTTGACTACACAAGTGCAGCACCCAGAGAATTACACCTTTGACTTAAAACTAAAATTGGTGGAAGTTTCTAACTGTCGTGAAAGTGAAAAGGAAGCTGGAAACCAATACTTGGTGGTGGTTTAATTATTAGAGATGGGGAGAGGAGAGTAAATAGTTTTCACATAAGAGGGCTCCAAATCCCTGCCCACGACTATTGGTTCATCCCCTACAACCTATCCTTCTCTCTCCCAATGCTTGCCAAAAAAAATTTATCAGCTCATTATGTATCTAGAAAAGAAAAAAATGCTGTCAATTTCTTAATAATAACACATATTTTTGTTAGAAGATCAAAAACTGAATTCCTTGTAAGAACTACAGGGCAGATAGCATCCAGAGTCAATTTTACCTTGCTAACCTACCTATTAAGCAACTGCTGCATGAAGTTCTCTGCTGTTACCTCCTGGTACATGAGGGTGAGCTGACTGTGGCCGGTGTCACAGGCATGGGGTCTGGGCTTGTCCAGGGCCAGGCCATTGATATAGGCCTTTTCCTCCTCCAGAGCTTTGCGCAGGTCTTCTGCCTTCTCCATAAGTTTGGAAATATTGAGGCTCTCCGCTTCCAAGCGGCGAGAGACCTGCTTGCCCTCCTTCACTTTGGGGGCCTCAGGCCTTCGGCTCAGGGCAGGCAGTTTGCTCTTGCGCAGGCCAAACCAGCTGGCTAGGCTGCTTGAGTTCTTTTGCTTAGCCTCACCTGCTGATGAGCCTCCTTTGTGCCTCCGCAGAACATTCTCCTCAATGCCTTTCATCACCTTCTCTTCAATGCTGGCTGGTGGTCCACCTTTACTCTTGGCTGAGTCTGGACAAGGTGGGTTCTTGCGTCCAATGCTGGTGGGTGGCTTGGCTGGTGGTGGGCATGGCTTCGGTTCCTGCATGGGGGGCTTGGTGGGTGATTTGGAAGGTAACTTGGTTGGACTTCCATGAGGACTCTTAGCATTCTTTGCAGGTGGCGGGGGCTTGGCTGGATGCTTCTGGGACGGCATTCCCATCAGACGGTTTTTGGAGGCATGGTGCTCAGGGTCATTCCCACGGGAGCCAACAGAATGAGAAGAATAGCAACGAGGGGCTGGTTCACCACCATGACAAGGCTCATGGTACTTGAGACTGCTGCTCCCACTGCCCAGCCGGGGGTGGGGGTCAGAAAGACCTTCGAGACGCTCACAGGGCCGGGCTGGGGCCTTTCCCTTCTCAAAGTTTGCTGTCTCCTTTCCTTCAGCTCCTTTCAGCCTCCCAAGCACAGTAAGCCGTTCTTTGAAGGGCATATTTGCTGCCTCAGGTGTTGGCCGCTTGCCTGGGCCATTTACAGTCTTCTTGGAGCAATCAGCGTTTCGGCGAGCAACAGGCGGAGAGTGTTTGCCCTCAGAGCCTGGCTTCTCCCGGCCATTGACAAAAGGGCAAGGCTCCAGAGGGGCTTCACTGGGCGGCATGGCCTGAAAAGGAGCTGAGCGGCAGCCAGGTGGAAGTACCTCTGGAATATCTTGCTTGGTGTCTCGAGTTGGGTGGGAATGCGTGCCTACAGCACTGCTGAGGGACAGCTCCAAGATATTCTCATATTCATGGGGCTTGTGGTAACCAAAAGGGTCTGGGGAAGTGGGTGTGATCTTGGGGGGCACAGGAATGAGGTGCCGGCCAGCCTTGGGGGAGTGATGCCCTCCTGCGATATTGGAGTCTGTGGGGAAGGGACTGTCAGGGGAGCCCTTGCGGCTAGGAGTCGGGGAGTGGTACACCTCGTAGGTATTGCTACGGCAGGGGATTTTGGAACTACGGGTAAGCTGGGGGCTGAGGCGGAGGGCAGCAGGGCTGGGCGGTGGTGGCATTTTCAGCAACTTGAGGACCTTGGATGGAGAGGGGATGGGTGGACCTTGTCGAGACTTGTCCTTGCCGTCACTTGGAGATAAAACACCAAGATAGGCTGGCTCCCCACAGATAGAGGGGGGCCCCAAAGCCTCCAAGCAACTGACAGCCTGGATGTGCTTGTAGCTACTGACCTGGCCCTCAGGGCCTGCCACCAAGCAAGGTCCATTGGGCTCCCCATTAAGCAGGGCACTGTCGCCTGCATCCCTTAGGACCTGCTGCAGGTAAGTCTCCACCTCACCCAAGTCCAACTTATGTTCAGCCAGAGCACTCAGCAGCACCTGCCCAGGATGTCCTCTCTCAGCAGGGTCTGATTCACCAGCTTCATCTGAGGAAGAGGAAGAGCTGCCTTCTCCTTTCAAGGTAGGCTGCCTGGACCCACCTTCTCCTTGAGACAGAAGCAGGCATGGCCAGGCTTCAGCAGTCACACCTTCTGGGGAGCCTGGCTGCCCAGGGTCTCTCCAAGGGGAGGGGAAGGCAAGCAGAGGATCCATCTCTTCCAGGGAGCGAAGCACCTCCAGAATTTGGGCTTTCTTGCGCAGAAAGGGTGACAGAGCTTCCAGAGTCTGGGGGCTGTTGGGTCCAGGAGTGCCAACACAGGGCTCCTCAGAGATAACCTGAAGGAAGAAACAGAGGGATGGAAAAGCCAATGTTTGGATCTCCATATCTGGGTCTCTTGATAATTTTTGTTATCTCAGACCCTGCTATTTCAAAACACAGAAAACTGCACTGGATCAGATCATTTTTCCATTTAGCCCAGCACTGCCTACTCTGATTGACAGTGGCTCTCTCAGGCAAAGATGGCTCTTTTACACTTCCTGCTACCCAAATGGGAGATGCCTGGGACTAAACTTTAACCTTTCCTCCTGTAAAATACAGTTGCTCTGTCCCTGACTGATGGTGCTTGTGCAAACCATACTTTCAGCACATTCCATGGCTCTTTCTACCTTGCAGAAGAAATTCTGCAAACAAATAATTCTGGAGGAACTGTGAGTCTAATAGAGAAACTACCGGGTGAAATGTGGCAAAGCTGAACTAAGCAGTCCTTTCCATGTTGACTGGAGGATTCTAAGAGCTGTAGTCCAAAAAGCAACCCTTCTAGCTCTGTGATTTCTGGTCCTTATTTCCTGCTGCCAAGTCTGAATCCTCCATCACATCTTCCAAAGTCTAAGCCACATGCCCCCTACCCATTTTTTGGAACTCTAAGGAGAGAAGATTTCCATGCTTTTCCCATTCCATGCCACTGCAGGCCTGAAATGGTCTTTTGACTGTTCCAACTTCTTCTGCCAAGCATAATCTCCACCTAGGGAAGAAGGTGGGGATGCTCAATACTCTCTATGGCTGTGAACACTTCGGACCTCTCCTTCTTTTTGAAGGTGGGGGAAGGAATCAAACAGTGTCCAAAATTCCCATGATTCAGCAAGAGATAGGAAAATGTGATAGTAGGGGAAATCAGCAGCCTTTACAGTATTCACAGCACCAAGCCATGCAGCAATGCAGAAATTAATGGGTCTGGGAACTGTTCCAAAAAACATACACCTTCACTCCCCTTAAGCTGCTAAAAACATTACGCAATACAAAATCACTTCAGACAGTTGGGTGCTGCAGAACTAGTGCTTGTTCTGTCCAGCGGATGGTGAACAAAGGAAGGCTTGAAGAACATACCTCGCTCTGCATGATGCAGCGTCCCACTGGAAATGATGCTGGGAGCTTCTCTACTGTGCCTGGTTGGGAGCCGGATGATGGAAAGGAGAGTAAAGAAGCTTGATGGGCTGGTAGCTGAGGAAAGAATTCACACAATGAATGACCTCAATGGAACCATATGCAGGAGGTGGATACATATGAACAACAAACTGCACACACACACACATGGAAGACAGGGAGGATGGGAACTATTTCCTTCAAGTACTAGACTTCTTGAGAGCATGTGAAAATCAAGTAACCACAGACAGGCTTACAAAATCAAATCCTTCACCACTGATCAGCACACAACTGAAGGTGCCCATTGCCTAACCCACAAATAAGGATGTGAAGCATATCCATACACATTGGACCCTGGGAAAAGAGGTTCCTGTGGCATTGGGCATATGCATGCATGCATCAAAAAGGGGATTTATTCATTGTCTACTCTTCTCCATGTGCTCTGCTATATTACAAACTTAAGGAGAACTGTGATCACATAAACTACTTTGTCAGTCTAACATTTGTACAACTGTGGAAAGCCTTTACTGAGTTAAGACTGAATATGATGGACACAGCACACAGAACTGGAAGGCACAGAGGCATCCCAATAAAGGACTGTAGCTGTACTGTATATACGGTTGCCCAGAATTAGAGGATCTTGCCCATTACTTTTTGTTTTGCCCACTATACAGAGAGCCAAGGGAACATTTCGTGACACCATTAACTAATAGGCACTAGTTCCAATCAGAGCCCACAAGAAGTGATCTTTCACCTCCTTGTGGACTCAGATATATATGTGACCTGGAGAGCAGCTTTGTTTGCCCTAGCAGCAAAATAAATAAATAAATAAATCAGGGAAAAGTACATAACAGAGATAGCCATTAGCTGTAAAGGTGATTATTACATCTGATGAACTCATATTGGATATAATAAATTTTAAGTTTATAATTTTTTTGTATAAACATGACATGTTTGTATTTTGTATTTTGCATCTTGCATTTTATATGTATTTTGTATTATCTATATATATATTGTATGTACTATTGTTTTATGCAAAGACCTTTGGTCAAAACCAATAAAATCTGATCTGATCTGATCTGCATGCATCAATACATCCATGGGGCTTAACTACTGAATGACTAAGACCTCAGCAGTAAATAAAAGGCGGTTACAGAGTGTGTGTCTTAATTATGTTTTATAACTTTTGTATGTTTTTGCAATTTTATACTTTTTTGATAGTTGACTTTAATTGTTGTTTAGATTTTTACTGCAATGTTTTAAATGGTTTTATTTGTGAGTCACCTTAGGCCCCTTTCTGGGAGAAAGGTGGCATAGAACTGAAATAAATAAATAACATAATAAAATAAAATAAATTGATGGTATGTATTTTGCAAGGACAAGAATACCACAGTTATCATCAGGCAAAGGACAGATTTACAGCCCAAGAAAGGCATCCACAATTATAGTTTTCTTTCACTGTCCCAAATACTTCCCAAAAATGTTTAACTGAACCACATGCAATTTGTGCAGGCTACTCTGCAGAAATGCATGAGGAAGATGCAAGAAAACTACACCATTATGTAGGAAAAATTCTGCCTCAGTGGTTGCTGCTTCTAGGCAAAGGTAGATGGAAAGCGTGTGTGTGTGTGCGATTGAATTGCAATGTGAGGGCAGGAGGACTTACAAGAGACACTGGACCATACCTTGCCATACATGAGCTGTCTCATCAAGACAAGGGAACATGTGGCCCTCCTGAACTTATTGGACTATATTTCCCAGCTTCTTTTACATCTGACAATGCTGGCTAGAGTGGATTGGAATTGCAGTCTAATAAGGCTACAAGAAGTTCCTAAGCCTTGGTCTAAGCAATACAAAGAACCCTTTTCAGCCGTCAGTTATAAGTACCGTAAAAAAAAGCACAACATATGTGCCTATCTGTGTGTGCACACGTGGGCAGATGGTGCATGCATGCATGCATGAAAAGAGTAAGAGTCAGCACATGCTAATCTGTTGTGGTGTGAGTGGGGAAAAAAGAGAGTGTGAGGGGACGTACCTGGGAGAGAGGACCAGAGGTCAACTTCTGGTGGAAGAGGTCGCTGAGGGCCTGGTTCTGCCTCTCGAGGTCAAAGACCCGCTTTTTCAGCTTAATGCATTCTTCACGAAGATCCTGAGGAAAAGGTGAGGAGTGAGCCACCATTGCACTATCCACTGAGGTAAGGGAGGGCAGCTGAACTATACATCAACCCTTCCCCTCAGTTGTGAGCCAACAGTCAAACCCTAAACAGCGGCTTAGACATAAGGAAGAATCAACCAGAAGGTAACTCCAGGGTATTTCTATCATGGAGTGGCAACAGATGGCAGCTAACCAGGTGTAAGAGTAATCTGCCCTGGGTTATATTATACAGATGGGGAAGGGTGGAAATAGACAGCTAAATATTTTGATCCCATTGTGTTTATTAAGCAGTAGGTCCCATGTATTTCAGTCAGTCTTCCTCCTGGGTGAGAGCACATAGCATCATGGATTTGTTTTCTATGTGACTCTATTACATAGGACAATCCTGAAGATTATCGTATATACTCGACTATAAGCTGACCTCATGTATAAGTCAAGGGCAAGTTTTGAGGTCAAAATTATGGATTTTGTCATGCCCTATGGATAAGTCAAGGCTAAAACTTGGAGGTTCCTTCAGTGCGTGTATGTGTGCATACAGCAAGAGAGACTCTAACTGAGTCTTTTTGCTTCAGTGTTTCAACTTTGGTTTCAGCCTTCACCCAGACAGGGGCCCCAGCAGGAGAGGGACTCTGTATAACAGCAATTAATCACTCAGGACTCTTTCTGCTTGGTGCAAGAGAAAAATAAACTGCTCTGCTGACTGCATGGGGAAATCTGCTATCACATTACCATATTGACCCGTAAATAAGTCAACCTGGGATTTTGGGGTCAATTTCTGGGCATAAATTTTTAGACTTATAGACAAGTATAAAAGCAGGGAGCTCCTAGCCAAAGGCCTCTTTTTCTTTTCCTCAAGGAGATTTGACACAGATCAGAAGACTCACCTTTTGATTCAACAATGCTTGCACCACATGATTGGCTACCTGAAGAACAATAAAAAGCAGACATGAGCAAAAGGGCTTCAGTAGTGAGAACATAGATTATCTCTCACAAGAAAGACTCCGATGGAAGAAAGTAGGAGAAAGGAAGTACCTCATCCAGGCAGCGTTCATACGTCTCTCGCTGGTTCTCATTGGCTTGGGCCAAAGCTGAATTCTCTGCCTGGGGAAGAAGAGCAGAACCAAGACAACATGTCAGAGAGAGTATGGGCCAGAACCCTGCATCTCCTCTCCCAGTGGTGAACAGGAAAAGAGAGAAAGGGAATCTTGTGAAAAGTTTTGCACTGCAATGTTTCAAAGCCACATGCTATGCCTCTGCCTCAATGAAAGGTGTGGAGGCATCAAAGAACACTACTTGTATATGCCCATGTATAAGTCAATTTCATGCATACGTTGAGGGCAGTTTTAGAGTCAAAATTATGGATTTTGATATGACCCATAGATAACTGAGGGTCATTCTGCCAAGAGGGGAAAACACTAGGGATGCCTCACGGGACCAGCTGCCCCAACCACTGCCATTTTCCCACCCAGGCATTCAAAGAAACCTTTTGCCACTCTACATAGAGAAGGCAATGTTTCCTGTTTTTGATTAAAGTTAGGTATTAACTCCAACCAAAAAAGGAACCAATCTGTTCTTTGAGCAGTGGTGAGAGGCAAGAGTTTGTTTCATCCTGGGAAAATCTAAAAGAAGCACAGACCCCGCTCTACACTTCTTTGAGAAGTGCCAAAGAGACGCCATTTTTCTGCCCAGGCACTCAAAGGGGCGATGCAGCAGAGAGTGGAGGCAGTTGGGGCTTCTCAGGACAGACTAAGCTCTCACTTTTCACCACTCTGCTCAGAGAAGGGGATGGTTTCTTTTTTGATAAGAGTTAAGGTACAGTACTTAGATTGACCTGTGAATAAACTGACCCAGATTTTTTTTTGGCTGGTTTTTTGATGAAAATTTCTAGACTTATATATGAATATGTACTACTTGACATACTGCTCTGGGCATTTGGCTATGACCCTCAAAACCAGGGTTCAGTTCTCCACTCAGCCATGGAAACCCACTAGTGACACAAATCACACACTTTCAGCCCCAGAAAACCCCATTATAGGTTTGCCTTAGGGTCATTGTAAGTTGGAAGCAACCTGAAGGCACACAACAAACAAACAATGTTTTACTTCAGTGGGCCACTAAGTCTTCAGAAACATTCATTTGCAAATTTGGTTTGCCACCGTCTACCCACCTCCCCTGGCAGGCTCGAAAGACATATTGGCTCATGACACCCAGGATATCAAAGAGACTGTGCAAAGGATTCCTATGCAAGCTCAGTCACACCAGCATAAGATAGAAGGGAATTTCACAGGCTATGACTTGCTTATATTGAGTCATGTGTGCTGAAAGAAGTTCTCACACATTCTGCACACAAGGCTCTGGACTCTGGACTCTGAGTCATCCAGCAGGGTGATATTTGAGGCTCTTGGAACAGATGGTCCTGCTCACAACAGCAAAGGGTCTGGTTTGGGATCCAGGTTTTTGCAGGCCTCTAGGCTTCTTGCCCCATCCTCAGCAAGAGGGTGCCACTTACATCTCTTCTACAATCAATCCCAACCAGGAGTGGACAACTTACAGGGGCTGAGACAAGGTGCATTTCCTCCTGCAAACCCACCAAGAGCCACATACTGCCAAAGGAGTGACAAGGGCAAGCTCCCAATAATAGGGAGGGGAATCCAGTGACCCTCCAAATAATGTTGGATTGCAACTCCAGCCCCAGTCAGTTCAGCTGATGGTGAAGAATTCTGTGAAGTACAGTCCCACAACATCTGGAGGGATGCATGAAATCCCATGCCTACTTTAAAACAAGGTGGGCTGGGAGAGTATGCTTGGTTGGAAGCTGAACTGAACTTCTCAGAGGTTTCTTGCTTAGCTTGTTTAAAAATAAAGTGCTTTTAAATTTCGTCACTTCACCACCAAACCTTGACAGTATGGTGGCAAATGAAGCTAGGAACAGGACAGCAAAGACAGAAAGAAAGTTCTGACAAGGCCTCATATCATTACTTTCATCAGTACTTAAATTGCATGTACAGTCCATCCTTGCCATATGTGAGGGATTCATTCCGGACACACACACCTGTGTAAGGCAAATTTCACATATGCTGGAGTCCCACTCATTTGAATGGCAGTGCGCTCCTGCGCAGTGCAACACACACGTGCCTGTGGTGCCTGCATCCTTTTGTCCCTTGCCGTCCGTGTAAGCTGAAAGCCATGTATGAGGGTACATATGGTGAGGGCAGACTGTACTCGGTTCTACTGGGGAGAAAGTGGATTCCTTTAGCAAAAGAGCCAAGAACAAAACATGTACCTCCAGCTCACGGAGTCTCTGAAGAAGCTCCTGAGTTGTCATTGGCTCACCACTACCACCTTCTGGCTTCGTCTCACCCGGTAGCTTGGTTTCAGACATCATTTCCTTTGGACAAAAAGAACAGAGCTTTCTTTCTTCAAGCAAAGAAAACATTACTGCCCTGATATAAAAGTAGATGCCTACAAGTTAGGAGCTCCCACAGTGCTACCCACAGAAATGGTGCTCCACAACAGAAGAGTTGAAAGAGTATGGGCAAAAATTCAACAACCCCAGCTTGTTCCATCACAGCATCTCCCACATGAGCAAAGCTGCTTCTGCTGTGTTTCTGTCTAACACCACACAGCCAGTAAAGACACCTGAGCCCTTCCGTTCAGCTGTTAAGAGTTGCAGAACAGAGGGGAAGTCGATGCCAGATTATTTGCTTACATTAGTCATATTTTTGCCTTCTTTTTCCTTTAAGGCAGGGGTTCAGAACAATGGATTCCCAAATACTTTTGGACAATGTTCAAGGATTATGGGACTTGTAGACCTGCATCCTATTTGTTAGTCCCAGTCAGAGTACACCTACTGAATCAATTGTTAAATGGTGAGTAAACACATAAATAAATTCTACTCATTCGACATGTCTGCTCTAGTTGAGATTAATGTAACTTTTAAACCACAGTCAACAACAGTCGATGAGCCAAATTTGGGAAACACAGTACCAAAGAATTTAATCTTGTTACACAGGGTGCCATACATAATGGTGCCTACTCCACTTAAACATCAGTTCTCTCTAATACAGTGTCTCCCATTTAGGGTTAAGTGAGAGTTGCATAATCTCCTCCCTACTGCTGCTGCCCTTGTGGGTCAGGACTGGAGAAAGACATCTATCCCAAGGTTAGGGTTAGGTTTGACAGTATAACCCATTTTGTTTTATTAGAAAGAACAGTATATTAGTAACTCAAAGATCACTCAGGGACCTACAAACCTTTTCCTGAAAAGAGTTTTTAAAATCTTTCTTGTTTGCAGTTCCCCATTATCTGGAAATCAAATGAAAATAATATAAACTAACTTGAGTTATTTGGCAACTATTACCTCTGTGTTGATAGCATCACATTTAGACTACTGCTACACATTGTATGCAGGGTTACTCTTGAAGAGCACCAAGAGGCTTCAGTTGGTGAAAAATGCAATAGCTATGCTGATAACTGGTACAAATATCAATAACATATTACACCAACATTGAATGAGCAGCATTGGTTACCAGTTAATTTCCAGACTCAGTTCAAGTTGTTGGTTTTAACCTTCAGAGCCCTAAAAAGCTTAAGGCTTGGCTATTTAAGGGAAGGCCGGTCTATGAAATGGACAGCTATTAAGACCTGCAGGAAAGGTCTTCTCAAGGATAGTATTACCCATAGAGGCCTCCATCTGCCAAGCACACTGTGGTACTCCCAGTTTGTGAAAAGCACTTCGTTTGGAGCTACAATTGGTCTTTGTGCTCACTGCTTTCAAGAATGATGCTAAGATGCATCTCTAGAACTTAGCTGTTAAATATAATTTAGTGTGATATGTATTTAATGGTTTTATTCATGCTATTTAGCTTTTATGGACTAGAGCGATGATGGCAGAAGACTCAGAGTGAATCCGACCGAACGTGGGCTAGAACCCACTGGAAAGCCTATGCCATGGCAGTGGTGGCAGCTAAGAAACTATACTTTTCTGGAACCATTACGTCTGCACAGTGTTGTCCAGTGGAGCTGTTCCGAGTTGTCAGGGGTCTTTTACATTCTGGCCCCCAAGAAGAAAACAAAGACCACTTGACAGCTCACTGTGAGGAATTTTCAAGACACTTTCAAACAAAGTCATTTGGATTCACTATGACTTGGATGCTGTAGGTGAGGCAAGTCCAGTGGATGTAAACATAGTGCCTGCTTGTCCCATATTATTGGATAAGTTTCAATTTGTGCAGCCTGAGGATGTGGATAGGATCCTTGGAGAAGTGAGGGCCACCACATGCATACTGGGTCCTTGTTCAGGGGGACTGGCCAAGTGGATAAAGGAAGTGATGAACTCTTCACTGCAGCAAGGCAAATTTCCATCCTGCCTAATAGAAGCTGTGGTGAAGTCGTTACTGAAAAAGATCTCCCTGGATCCCGCCATTCTTGACAACTATCAGCCAGTCTCTAGTATTCCATTCTTGGGCAAGGTTCTGAAGCGAGTGGTGGCCTCCCATCTCCAGGGATTTCTAAATGAAACAGATTATCTAGATCTATTTCAATCTGGCTTCGGGCCTCGCTATGGCACAGAGATGGCTTTTGTCGTCTCGGTGGATGATCTTCACAGGGAACTGGACAGGGGGAGTGTGTCCCTGCTGGTCCTGTTAGATCTCTCAGCGGCTTTCGATACCATCGACCATGGTACCCTTCTGAGCCACCTGTCTGGGATTGGACTTGGGGAACCTGTTATGCAGTGGTTCCAGTCTTTCTTGGAGGGGCATACCCAGGTGGTGGTGTTGGGGGACTCCTGTTCAACTCCTTGGCCACAGGGTTCTGTTTTGTCCCCATGTTATTTAATATCTACACCGCTGGGAGAGGTCATCTGAAGTTTTAGAGTGCAGTGTCATCAATATGCAGATGACACCCAACTCTATCTCTCCTTTCCATCTGACTCCAAGGAAGCTGTCTCTGTGCTGAATCAGTGTCTGCTGTCAGTAATGGACTGCGTGAGGGCAAATAAATTGAAGCTTAATCCAGACAAGACAGAGGTGTTTCTGGTCAGTTGTAAGGAGGACTATGCCTGAGCTGGATGGGGTTACACTCCTCCTGAAATCTCAGGCTCGCAGCTTGGGTGCGCTCCTGGATTCAACTCTGAGCCTGAATGCCCAGGTTTCAGCAATGGCCAGGAGTGCATTTGTATAGCTAAAACTAGTGTGCCAGCTGCACCCATTCCTTGAGACATCAGATCTGGCTACGATGACACATGCCTTGATTACATCCCATTTGAACTACTGTAGCATGCTTTACATGGGGCTGCCTTTGGAAACTGTCAAGAAATTTCAGTGGACTCAAAATACCACAGCGGGAATGCCGACGGGGGCCAGTTATAGGGAGCATATAACTTACTTGCTGAAACAGTTTCACTGGCTACTGGTTCGTTTTGGGGCACAAGTGATGGTTATGACCTATAAAGCCCTACATGGCTTAGGTCCAGACTATTTGAGAGACCGTATCTCCCCATACGAACCACCTAGAGCCCTAAGATCCTGAGGAGAAGACTTTCTCTCAGTCCCACCAAGATCATAGACTCGCCTGGTGAGGACATGAGAGAGAGCCTTCTTAGTGGCTGCTCCTGCTCTCTGGAATCCCCTTCCGCAAGAAGTAAGGCAGGCCCCTGCTCTGCTTGCCTTTCGTTGGCAAGCATAAACAGTTTAATTCAGGTAGGCTTTTCATGTGTAATCCTAAAATGGCTTTCATATGGGGTATTTGTTATATGGGATGGGTATTGTGGTTTTAATGTTTGTAATTTTATATTGTTTTAGCTGATATTTTTAATTGTTTTATTTTAATATGTTTGTTAAAAATTTATTTGTGAGCCATCTTGTGTCCCTTTCTGGGAGAAAGGCAGAATAGAAATAAAAATTTTAAAAAGTAATTCTGCAGCCTTCCCTTCTGAGAGATCACTAGGTTTTGGCTTTACACTTTGAGATGTCCCTTAGCCTCGATAAAGACTAGAACACTGGGACTAACAATCTGCTTCTGTTTAAAACAGTTTCACATATTCACATTCTCCACATCACTCAGGAGAAGGGAATCAGTCTTAAGTTGCTGCCCATCCACAAGCCTCCATCCCCAGCAGGCTTACAAACTTTCACCAGATCACCAGATTCTGGCCAAAACAGCTAAACTGTTCACAAGTACACAAGCCCAGTCCTGTATGATGCTCATTGGACCCACAAGGAAGCTTTTCAGCAGGTGAATGTCCTTCACAACCTTTCAGTAACCTAGATTACATGAGCATATGCCACTAACAGCTCATCCAGCCCACAATCTAGACCACCTTCTGGCCCTCTCTCAGTTATATCAGGTGGACAGATTTCAAGCCTTAAATATCTACTTTCTTTGTTGTCAGAACCCTCAGATACACCCTCTGCAAATTCAAAGGAGTGTCTTAAAAAGAAAGATGGGCATACACTTTAATTAAAGAGCCAGGCACATCTGAATGTATCTCAGCCTAGGAATTTGTTTCTAGCATTAGAACAACCAAGAACCAGAAATTCTTGGAGAATCACTATGAGATCAAACAAAAGACACTGGTTCTATGCTGTAACCCTAGATCTCAAGGCCTTGAACATCAACCTGCATGAGCCATTGAAGAGTTGGTGCATAAAGCAAAGGGAAGCATTCACCAGAGATGAAAGGTTTTCAGCTGTGTGGAAAACAGATCATACCACAAACAAGATTTTCTCACAAAAACCCAGCACACCTCCATTTATTTTAGTATAAGTTTCTCAGGAGAACATCCTGGGGAAAAATATAGCAATCTTGTGTGGGGTGCAAGTGGATCTGTATGGATTTTTCTGTTGCAACAATGAAATGTCCCTGTCTCCATTACCTTTTGCCTTACCTTTCACAAAAGACCAGAAAGTAGATATTATAGCAGGCTAAATCTCCTCCTCAGGTTGGTCTCACCTGAAAAATAAATGAAGTCCAAGATTAGGGGAGAAAAGGTTCAATGTCACCTTTACCAAAATTCAGTATTAAACATGGAGTCATGATACCCAGCTAGGAACTATCATCTTAAAGAGGCATGTTGGGAACTCAGGAGGGGAAGTAGAAGATCCAGAAAACTAGTGAAGTATATTTTTAGCAGAAAGGCCTCTCCAGTGTGTTTCTTTTTCTCCAAGAATTTCCCCTCGCCACTCTAACTCCACTCTCTGCAAACTGCTACACTACAGTTTAAAAAGTGCAAAGGGGAAAAATGATTCTCAGTTATTATGGAACTGTGGATGGACCCCACTATCTTATTTTACATCTTACCTTTCTCCCAATACTAGACCTCAAGATAGCTCGCAAGAAGATTTAGAAAAATGTATATCTAAAAACACTCACAGTGATTATGTTAAAATACAACACAATTGAACAAATTATAATGTTAAAGTACTACTGAATTAAAGGGCTATCTTAAAACACATATCTAAGACCACAGTACCAATTCATAAAACTCCCTTCTTTGGTGACCGGTTAGCTGCCAAGGCCTGCCTGAACTTAAAAAAATCACCACTGGAAGAAGAGTAATAGGAAGCCAGTTAGCCTAGCATTCCACCACCTCAAAAGGAGTTCCTCTTGTCTCTGAAACAAGCCCAGTCCCTCCACCTTCTGGGGGAACAACCAGAGACCTCAGAAGTTCCAGTCATAGTATCACACAGATGGGTTTTTTAAAGGATGAATTCATGAAGATTAGGACTACTGGTGCTAATAATCACAAATGACTAATAACAGAGCTTCCAGGGTCAGGAGCCAGATTCCTTTTGTTTCTAAAATAGTGAAAAACACACACCAAGGGATTATCATCTCTCATCATGTTTGTATGCACACTTCTCAAGGACATCTTCTCCATCTAACTTTTAAAGATGCAGAATCCTGTGCAAGGTGGATTGACGAAGCAATTCAATAAGGCAATGCTTATGGCATGATTACTTGAATATGCATGGAAAGGGGGAGTCCATAGGTCTCTTCAACAGTCAGTATACATAAAAGATTATGGAACAGGGCTGGGGAACCTTTGGTGCTCCAGATGTTTTTGACCAGAGATTCTCAACCTGTGTGTCGTGACCCTTTGGGGGGGGGTGTCGAACAACCCTTTTACAGGGGCCATCTAATGTGACCATTGGAAAACAGTAGCAAAATTACAGTTATGAAGCAGCAACGCAAATAATTTTATGGTTGGGGGTCACCACATGAGAAACTGTATTAAAGGGCTGCGGCATTAGGAAGGTTGGGAACCAGTTTTAGACTTTAATGCTCTGGAGCTGCAACTGGCAATCAATATTAAGGGACTGCAGGAGTTGTAGTCCAAAAACATCTGAGCCACCAAAAATTCCACACTCCTGACAAAGTATACCAGATCAGATAATTTTCAGTTCAATAGAATATGGATTCTGTTTGGATATTCTTACGTTTCAGTGAGAGGTTCACAGACTTATTACCAGTGACCCCTTCACTGGAAATGGTAAGAAATGGTAACGAAAACCATAATCCTGTTACCAAAAACTGGATGCATCAGAGTAGAAGCTGCAGGTGACCCTAATATACTGTAGCTGCTTTATCACACTTGGGGGCAAACAGGATTTAAACGAAAGTTAAACGAGAGTTAAATAGGAAATGCCCTATGTTTATCACAGGACATTTCCTGTTTAACTCTCATTTAACTCCTGTTTGCCCCCTAGTGTGATAAAGCAGTTAGTCTTGCTTAACACTACCAGTGAGGTGCCTGCGGCTAATTCAGAAGAATTTGGTGATGGTTATGGTATTGTTTTAAATCCTGTTCTTGCTTCATAGGAATCAGAGCAGTACAGCCTACCTCAAATTTCAACATGGTCCAAAATGAGCTTTAGCTGAGTTAGAAGCTACATCCAGTTCTCCTGAATCTAAAGGTAATACTCTGGATATTATATCCACTTTTTAAAGTTGTTGTTGTTGTTATTTCTTACCAGCCTCTCTGCATGAACTGAAGCAGGAAACAATTAACAAACAAACAAAACAAAACAGCTTCATTTATATACCACTTCATATACCTAAGCAGTGTCTAAGCGGTTTACAACTGTAAGCTACTTGCCCCCAAAAATCTGTGTACTCATTTTAGCGACCTTGGAAGGATGCAAGCCTTAGTCAAGCTTGAGCCCTTTTGCTGGTACAGTATTGAACTTGCAACCTTATGGTTTTGAGTGGCTGCAGTTCAGGCATTTAACCACTGCGCCACCATCAGTTAAAACATATCAGTTACAACACACATCAGTTTAAAAGAACAAATAACAATGAATAGGTCCCTTGTTATAAAGAAGAACTATCGCGTATACATATGCAATTCCTCTCCCTTAGAATCATAGAATCATAGAGTTGGAAGAGACCACAAGGGCCATCCAGTCCAACCTCCTGCCATATCCCTTCAGATATTTAAACAGGGCTATCATATCACCTCTTAACCTTCTCTTCTCCAGGCTAAAAAATCCCGAGCTCTCTAAGTCGCTCCTCATAAGGCATGGTTTCCAGACCCTTCACCATTTTAGTTGCCCTCCTTTGGACCCGCTCCAGTTTCTCCACATCCTTTTTGAATTGTGGTGCCCAGAACTGGACACAGTATTCCAGGTGGGGCCTGACCAAAGCAGAGTAAAGTGGCACTATTACTTCCCTTGATCTAGACACTATACTTCTATTGATGCAGCCTAAAATTGCATTGGCCTTTTTAGCTGCTGCATCGCACTGTTGACTCATGTTCAACTTATGGTCTACTTGGACTCCTAGATCTTTTTCACACGTACTTTCATTCAGCCAGGTGTCCCCCATCCTATATCTGTGCATTTCATTTTTCCGCCCTAAGTGCAGAACCTTACATTTCTCCATATTGAATTTCATTTTGTAAGCTTTGACCCAGTTTTCTAGTCTATTCAGGTCATTTTGAATTTTGATCCTATCCTCTGGAGTATTAGCTACTCCTAATTTGGTGTCATCTGCAAATTTGATAACTAGGCCCCCAATACTGTCATCCAAGTCATTAATAAAGATGTTGAATAGCACTGGGCCCAGGACAGAACCCTGTGGAACCTCACTGGTCACTTCTCTCCAGGATGAAAAGGAACCATTGTTGAGCACCCTTTGGGTGCAGCCAGTCAACCAGTTACAAATCCATGTAATGGTTACCTTGTTTAGCCCACATTTTACAAGCTTGTTTGCAAGAATGTCATGGGGAACTTTGTCAAAGGACTTATTGAAATCAAGATGTACTATATCCACAGCATTCCCTTCATCTACCAAGCTGGTAATTTTATCAAAAAAAGATATCAGATTTGTCTGGCATGACCTTTTTCTCTGAAACCCGTGTTGATTTTTTGTGATTATGGAATTATCTTCTAGATGTTCACAGACTCTGTTTAATGATCTGCTCCAGAATCTTTCCTGGAATTGATGTCAGACTAACTGGGCGATAATTGTTGGGATTCTCTTTTTTCTGCTTTTTGAAGATGGGGACAACGGTTGCCCTCCTCCAGTCTGCTGGGAATTCTCCTGTTCTCCAGGAGTTCTCAAAGATTATTGCCAATGGCTCCGATATTACATAAACAAACAAACAAACAGCTTCATTTATATACCGCTTCATACCCTTAAGGAGTGTCTAAGCGGTTTACAATTGTAAGCTATTTGCCCCCCAACAATCTGGATACTCATTTTAGTGACCTCGGAAAGATGCAAGCCTGAGTCGAGCTTCAGCCCTTTGCTGATCTTGAACTCGCCACCTTATGGTTTTGAGTGAGCGGCTGCATTTAACCACTGCACCACAAGGGGTGATTTGCCATTTCTTTTAATAACCTTGGATGTCGTTCATCTGGTCCTGGAGACTCATATCATTTAGATTAACAAGTTTTTCCTGTACAATCTCTTTACTTATTCTGTGCTGAAATTCTCCTATTCTGTCCCTTGCTCCATTGTCCTCAGATTGAATCCCCTTTGCCTTTTCTGAGAAGACTGAAGAAAAGAAGGTTTTGAGTAATTCTGCGTTTTCTCTGTCCTTTGTTAGCATTTTGCCATCTTCTCCACACAGTGGCCCTACCATTTCCTTCTTCTTTCTTTTGCTGTGGACATACCCAAAAAAGCCTTTTTTAAATTGTTCTTAACCTCTCTAGCAAGCCTAAGTTCATTCTGCACTTTAGCTTTTCTGACTTTATCCCTATACGTGCTGGCTATTTGTTTGAATTCCTCTTTGGTGATTTCCCCATTTTTCCATTCCTTATACATGTTCCGTTTAAAACTTAGCTCAGTTGAATGTTCCATAGTCACCCATCCTGGTTTCTTGAGACATCTTCCATTTTTCTTCCTCATTGGAACTGCTTGAAACTGTGCCTTCAGTATCTCCCTTTTGAGGAACTCCCACCTGTCTTGAATTCCCTTCTCTTTTAGTGTACCTGACCATGGGATCACCCCCAGTATTTCTCTAAGTTTATTGAAATCAGCTCTCCTAAAGTCTAGAATTCGTGTCTGACTATGCCTGGCTTCTCCTTTCCACTGTATAACAAACTCCAGGAGAACATGGTCACTCCCACCTAACGTTCCAATCGCTTCCACCCCATTAACTAGATCATCCCTGTTGGTTAAGATCAGATCCAAAATAGGGGATCTTCGACCTTTTGGACAATGAAATTGTCTTCAAGGCAAGTGAGGAATTTGCTAAAACTTGAGGATTTGACAGAATTTGAATTCCAGCAAATATCAAGATAGTTGAAGTCACCCATTACTACTATATTTCTCCTGAGTGTGTGGTCATCTGTTGTAGAAAGGCATAATCCAATTCCGCTGCCTGAGCTGGGGGTTTGTAGTAGACCCCCACAGTAACATCTCTGTGGTTTCCCTCTTCTTTTATTTTTATCCAGACGCTCTCCACCTGGCTTCCAGTATTGATGTCCTGGATCTCTTCACTGGTGTAAATATCCCTCACATATAATGCTATTCCTCCTCCTTTCTTGTTTGGCCTGTTTTTATTAAAAAGGTTATATTCCTCTATTTCTACATTCTAATCATGAGATTCATCCCATCAGGTTTCAGTGATGCCTATTATATCATATTTCCCCTGTTGTGCTAGGAGTTCAAGTTCATCTTGCTTATTTCCCATGCGTTGTGCATTAGTGTAGAGACATCTAAGACCATGTGTCCCCTTTACTGGGTGCCTGTGCGCGTTTTATGCCTCCTACTGTTGGGTCCTTGCACTATTTGCCTTGTTCCCTCTATGTCAGTTTAACTATTTTTTCCAGTCCTTTTGCCTTCCAGTATGCTGTCTCCCTTCCGCATATAACTCAGTTTAAAGCCCTCCTGATCAGATTCTTCAGACTTTTGGCAAAAATGTTTCTGCCAACTGGCGTGAGATGCAGTCCATCCCTTGCCAGAAGTCCCCTCTCATGGAACCACAGCCCATGATCTAAGAATCCAAATCATTCTCGGCGACACCATCTGCAGAGCCAGTTGTTGACATCTGCTATTTTCCTCTCTCTTCCTGGACTTCTTTCCCTTCAACTGGCAGAAGAGACAAGATTACAATCTGTGCATCAATTTCTTTCAGCTTCTTACCCAGAGGCTCATAATCCCTTCTGATATTCTGAAGGCTGTGTCTTGCTGTGTCATTTGTTCCCACGTGGACCAAAAGGGATATTGGTCAGTAGGCGTGACCAGACTTGTCAGCCTCTCTCACAACACGGATCTTTGCCCCAGAGAGACAACACACCTCTTGAGACACCTTGTTGGGCCCACAAATCACTGCTTCCGTACCCCTCAGCAAGGAGTCCCTACCATGACCACACGCCTCCTCCGACTGTTCCCTGTGATGTAACTCCCAGGCTCCCCTGCTCTATCCCTGAAGTCTGTCCATGCTGGTCTTCCTCATCCTCCTTGATAAGGGAAAGAGCTCCAAAACAATTCTGTAGCTGCAAGCTCCTAGAACTATTCCTGATTTCCCTGCTTCTCTGTGTGACATTCCTCCAGCTGTCTGCCTCCTGTGTACATGAAGTGACCTTCTCCTCCCCAGCGACTTCCTCTGTGTGGTCCCCTTCCAAGATCATTCCTTCTGTTCTGTCCAGGAAAAACTCTTGCTCCCTAATATGCTGAAGTGTTGCTACCCTGGATTCCAACTGCTGTACTTCCTCCTCCAAGAGGGCTACCAACTTGCACTTGGGGCATGTGAAGTTCGCCACCTCTGTACGCAAGAAGACAGACATCCCACAAGTGTTGCAGTTGACTGCAGCAGTTCCCTCAGTGTCCATACCAAGAAGTGTTAAGTAATCACTGAAACAAGACTGTGGGCTTCCTCCTCAAAGAAAATCCCCCGGTAAACCTCAATGTCAAAGGTCCCTGATGGCCTGGCCTATTTCACCAAATCTCTGTCAGTGAGCTCAGTCTACTGGGAATATAATTTTATGGAGATCTCCTGGCTGCTAACTCGTACTCACTTCGTCTGCGGGGGGAACACCTCAAAAAGAAAAGGAAAAAGAGAACGTCTAAAACAAAGTTTGCAGCTCCCCTGCTCCTGTGTTGTACTTTCCCTTGTTTGGAAAAAAAATTCCAAACTCTGGGAGGAGTTATATATAGCTAGTCTCCTAGCTCCTGCTTTGGGAAAGAGAGGGCGGCAGTTTTAAATAATTCAGAAGAGCTTTGAAATTGTTACACTCTAATACTGCTAGACACCAGCAAAGAATTTCTAGCACTCCCAGCAACTAAGTGCAACTAAGTCCCACCTCTTAAGAACAGCAAACTAGCTCCACAGGATGTCTATGAAGATAGCCACAAAACTAAGAAAGAAAACCAGAAACCTCTGATTGGAAATAATGTGTTCATAGTTTTTTGTGGGTTTTTCTGGCTATGTGACTGTGGTTTTCATTTGCACGTTCTGGGTCTTGATTTTGATATTTTTCAGGACTTTATTTACTTTGTGGAGTCGAAGGCTTTCATGGCCAGCATCTATTGTTTTTGTGGAGCTTTTGGGCTATGTGGCCATGTGAACTCTTCCAGAACATGGCCACATAGCCCGAAAGCTCCGCAAAAAACTATTTGTTGACTTTAAGGGTTTCTTCTTTCTTGTTGAAGTTGTCTATGTGTTTGTGGATTGCAATGGCTTCCCTGTGCATGAACAATGTGTTCATTTGGCATTAGCTGTGGCTTTGCTGCAACCAGGACAAAAGTTGGAGAATGAAAGGAGGGCTATACAAAATGAAATCTGAAATTAAGCATATTAGCATAACATACAGAATCCAGAATTTGTTAGTGAAGATTTTTTTTCTTTTCCTCTTCTCCCCCACCCCTTTTCCTTCAGGAAAATATTTCAATTCAAATGAGAAACAGTAGAGCTCATAAATGTTCCAATCCAATTTGGAAAGGAAGGGACCATCTTATCCTGTTGCCACCTAGACTAGAATAGCAAGAAAGCAAGTCCATCACTTGGAAGGTATCAACCTGCAGGGTATTACATAAATTTTACACAGAATAATGATGTTTATTTAAAAAGTGACCAAGGTTCTTTTTGGAAGATCTATCAGCGTAGCACAGTGAGTACCATGGAAGACTTTGACCAAGAAAACCCTAGTTGAAAATCATCACCCAGGCATGGAAGCTTATTCAGTGATACTGGGTCAGTCACTCACAAGATTGCCAAAAGGATAAATAGAAATGGAAATACAGAAGAAACTGTAAGATATCTCAAGCTTCCAGGAGGAAAGGTGGGAAAGAAATTCAAGAAAAATAAACATACCAATAATTGTTTTAGGGGAGAAATTCCCCTGAATGAAGCTCCAGACTAGGATAATACTGAAAGTGGACCAGGCCAGTAAAGATGTGTTTGCTTGCAGAAGACCGGAATAGATTTGTTAAGAACAACAATTCTCAACTTTTCTTGTTAAGAGAAGCATAAGCATATCAAGAATTCGAAGACAGTGGGAAACTATGTCGTATCTATCACTTCTTTGAGGTTAAGCAACTGAACTGAGATGCCTGGAACATAACTTATTTCTTAGTTTAACATGGCTTCCTCCAGTCCTGAAGAATTTGATTGCATTCTCGGTGGAGGTTATCAATACCTGGCTATATTCTCCCTATTAAATCAGAACCTCCTTTTGCAGATTTAGCCCACCTAAATACAGTATTCTATCTTCTGAATAGAAAGAGCTCAGTTTTGGAACAGGTTTATGCCACGATCTAGTTAGTAAAAATATATTTGTACATGGTATCCAGGGACAGGAAAAAGCAAAACTACTGGGAGCAAGAAAAATTCACTGCCAAGCTAATGCCCACAATATTTAAAACTTTCTTTTTCAACGAAATCAGTTTCTTTATAAGAAGCATACCTAGGCAGATAGACTTCTGGTCTCTCTAGGATTTCTAAACTCTTGAATGGACCTACTCTGAAATCAACTGGAGATCACAATATTCTTTTTACATTTTAGATTGACCAAGTGATGTCCTGAAGAAAGACAAAGTATTCTTCACTGCGCCTGCAGAACAATCCCAAGTTTGCAATTTGGTTTTACTTGTGCATGTACGCATACTTCATGTGCTATCAGATACTATGGGCTCCAAGGTACCATGTTTTTAAAATTCCTTTGATGTCCTTTTTGTAGGCCTCTTAGGGTGGTATTTTGTGTTTACCACTGGAGGGCTCCTACAGACCTGACACTACTCTAAAAGACAAAAACTAGGAACACATATCTGGGCACATCCAATTTCAATTAAGTTATGGGAGAGTACAAACAGTACTCCAGTAGAGCATTGGCAGGAGAAAAAGGTAAAAATATAGTTCTCATAGAATCACATGAGTTGGAAGGGACTGTAAGAGCCATCTACTCTAACCCCTTCCATATGTTATCAGTACTCTTTGTTGTCCCTGTATCACTCTTGATGCTGTCCGCACTGCCCTAGCATATCAAGGAATATATATGTCTTTTTTAAAAAAAAATCTGTATTTTAAAGAGGCATAAATACATTTATACAAATATATACTGTATTTAGTATAATGGTTTGAGTGCTAAATTATGACTCTGGAGACTAGGGTTTGAATCCCTGCTCAGCCATGGAAATCCTCTGAATAACCTTGGGCAAGTCAGCCTATCTTACTGCAACCCTAAGGCAAAGGGAAGGCAAAGGCTGAACAAATCTTGCAAAAAAGGAAAAAGAAAGGAAAAAGAAAAGAAAAAACCTGCATCAAGGTGTCTGTAAGTTGGAAAACAACCTGAAAATACACAACATGCTCACTCTTCATCTTACTCTTCCCTTGTAAGCATTTAAAACATGTTACAAACTACCAAAAATTACTCAGAAAATCATGCGTAATGAGTACCTATTGAATATCACAGGAGCTCGTAACCAGGTCCAATCATTTTAGCTTGTTCTCCCCTCTTTCTTCCACCACCCTCTCTCCACAGGCATGTTGAAAACTAGCACAATGTTTTTCTCCAGAATCCATTCCAGGACACATGCATTACTTCTATGTTCACCACCACCAAAAATGTGAACAACTCAGCAAAGTCTCTTGCATTCACTGTTTTTTATTTGGATCACCCTACGACCTGTAACTTAAGACTCATAGAGGTGGAAGAGACCACAAGGGCCATCCAGCCCAAGCCCCTGCCTTGCAGAAAAACACAATCAAACACACACACCCCAACAGATGAGCGTCCAGCCTCTTTTTGAAAATCTCCGAAGGAGGAGACTCCACCATGCTCTTAGGCAGCATCTTCCACTGTCAAACAGCTCTTACCACCAGGAGGTTCTTCCTAATCTAACCTAAAGGTAGAATCTCTTTTCCTGTAGCTTAAATTCATTGCTCTGTGGGCTAGTCCCTGGAGATGCAGAAAACAAACTTGCTCCATTCTCAGTGTTATACCCCTCAAATATTTAAACATGATTATCAAGTCACCCCTTAACCTCTTCACCAGTACATATATCTAGCTTTTTAAGTTGCTCCTCATAGAGTGTGATTTCCAGTTCTTTCACCATTTTGGTTGCCCTCCTCGGGACACACTCCAGCTTCTTTCCTCAATCTAAACACTATACTTCTACTGATGCAGCCTAGAATTGCATTGGCTTGCTTAGCTGCTGCATCACATTGCGGACTCATTTTCAGCCTGTGATCCACCAAGACTTCTAGATCCTTTTCGCATTTACTGCCATCAAGCCATGTGTCACTCATCCTGTATCTGTGCATTTCATTTTACTGCATTTCATTTTTACAAGTGTAGCATCTTAAATGTCTCCCTGTTGAAAATCATTTTGCTAGTTTTGGCCCAACTTTCTAATCTGTAAAGAGCATTTTAAATTCTGATCCTGTCCTCAGGGCTATTAGTAACCCATCCTAATTAACAGCCCCTCCAATGGGCTAAAAAGCCAGTGTAGCATAATAGTTTGAGCTCTGGACTAGGACTCTGGAGATAAGGGTTCAATTCCCCGCTTGGCCATGGAAACCCACTGGGTGATCATGGGCAAGTCACACACCCTCTTAGCTGCAGAAAACCTCAATCCTTGGGGTTGCAATAAGTCAGAAACAACTTGAAGGCAATAACCACCAACAACAATGAGCTAACTTCATGGTTTGTTTCACTACAAGGAACCCAGAGAAAATATAATCATAGAATCATATAGTTGGGAAAGACCCCAAGGGCCATCCATTCCAACCCCTTCTGCCATGCAGGAATACACAATCATAACACACACACCCCAACAGATGGCCATCCAGCCTCTGTTTAAAACTTCCAAAGACGGAGACTCTGCCACTCTCCGAGGGAGCATCTTCCACTGTGGAACAGCTCTTATGTCAGGAAGGTCTTCCTAATGTTGAGGTGGAATCTCTTTTCCTCTAGTTTGAATCCATTGTTCCAGGTCTTAGTCTCTGGAACAAGAGAAAACAAGCTTGCTCCATCCTCAATATGACCCCTTCAAATATTTAAACAGGGTAATAGGTACAGTCAATCGGGATAGAGGATGATGCACAGAAGCCTACATCCCTTTTGTTTCCACTATTTTCTAAGGAACTGGAAAAGCTTTCCAGAATTCCTTGATACTAGGGCTGCATCCACACTGGAGAAATAACCCGGTTTGGCACCGCTTTAACTGCCCTGGCTCAAGGCTATGGAACTCTGGGAGTTGGAGTTTGTTGTGGGTTCCAAACTGGGTTTTTCTCCAGTGTGGCTGCAGCCTAGGAAAAAAGCACTGGGGTGATGATGGAGGACAGTTAGGAAAGCTATGCATAGCATATAGGCAGTGTAAAGTTTAATCTTCTACTGGTATGATCGTTCAAGTATGAATAGAAAATACATATGCATTGCCTATATACACATGTATTATGTCTTCCACCCTTGGACTTGTATCTTATAAGTGCAAAGTTCAGTTAAAGATCTTTTTGGACATACGATCAGTTTATATTAATGTCAATGCTTAACTCATAAGTATATCCTATGTTTTTCCTCCCCCCTCCCTTTCTGGGGGAGCAAATTAAAAATAAATTATAAATTACACATGGATACACACACCATTTGTATGCTGATTTTTGAGATAGGACCCAGAATGTCTAGATCATATTTCCCTGGAAAAAAAATATCCAGTAGGGTTGGGAAGGACTATGAAGGAGAATTTCTAGTTTTCATTCAGCTCCATGAAGACAGGCACAGAAAATTGCCTAGCATACTTCTTTTGGGTAAGGAAGATTGCCAAATTGCTTGCCTATCACATAAAAAGCATATCTGCCACCTCACCTAGATTTATCAGAAATACTTGCTGTAATCTAGTCATGAAGACAAAGAAATTTCACATATGCTCAGCGTACATTAGAACTTCCTTTTTCAGACCCAACTCCCATCTTCATCTCTTATATGCATTTAGGAACTCACATCATATGAGGGAATATCCAAAAGCTTTAATGATCACTTTTTAAAAAAAACTGACAGAAAGTTTGTTTTGATTTGTAGTTGTTAACTTATCTCTATGTAGTCACTATCTAGATTTACACTTTTTTCTCAGCATATCTTGACCCTCCGAATACCTGATATTGTAGAAGTCTGCAGATTGCGCCTGATGAGGATTTTACACTTTAGTCACTTCTGGCGGAGCCAGCCACAAAAATAAAGGACGCAATGAGTTGATTTTCTCAGCAACATGCACTTAGGGACCAATGATGACACTGACAAAATTTCATCAATATGCCATAATAACTTCCGGGTGATAATTATTACTTTACGATACCCCCTCGTAAGGCACAATCTGCAGACTTCTACAATATCAGGTATTCTGAGGGTCAAGATGCGCTGGGAAAAATGTATAAATCTAGATAGTGACTACATAGTTAACAACTACAAATAAAAACAAACTTTTTGTCAGTTTTTTAAAAAGGTGATCATTAAAACTTTTGGATACCCCCTCGTATTTTACAGCAATAGGACTGCCACCGCAATGCACCTTAGCTCACATTGTAACTCAGAGATATGCTCTGACACATTGGACATTTATTTAGTTAGATGATTACTTAATGCATTCAAGGATTGCCACATTGCTTCCCACACTGAGATTTGGTTCCAAAATAGCCCCCAAAGAGCTTGAACCTCTCTGGGTAAAACCTCCTAGTTCTGAGAAAAGAACTGGAACCAACGGGCTAGCCACTACAGCAGGAAGGTGGCATGAGAGAGAAAACCTTGATCCCACAATTTTCCAGTGGTAGCCTTGCATCCTTGGTGACACACACACAGAGGGTCTAATTAAACCTGGCAGTTGGGATGTTTGGGTCAACGGTTGCTTTGAGATGCTCCAATAAGCAGCACGAAGGATTCTCCTGTGGAAAGGCTGGCTCTTGCAGTCTTCCAAAGCAAGGGTGCTCCCTGTTTCCCCTTGCCAAGATGACCCCCTCCAGCAGCGGTGTCAATAGGGGGTGCGGGCCGTACCAGGTAACAACCTAAGAAGAGGTGACACCTCTGATCCTCAAACATTTGTGTTTTGGCAGAAACAGACTGTGGAATTTGCCTGCATCTCGTTAAAATGCTGAGTGTCAGCGGGACGAAAAAGAAGAGGCCCCAGGGTTGTTGTTGTTTTATTAAAATTTAAAATGTCAAAATTTGATTTAATTTTTTAATTAACATTTGATTTAATTTTTAAAAAAATCTTTCAAAACATCACATTTCACCAGATTTTCACTTTTATCACTTGAAATTATGTATATATAGACACATTTATTCTGTGCATATGAGATTGTAATTGAAAGCTAATTTTAATTTTGCCAGTTGTTTATTTCAGTGATATATGGCAATTACAATATTTGAGTAACATAAATACAAAAAAGCGTTTCTGGCTTCGGAGGACAGCTGGTACATCACTGGAGCCAGCCTAGAGGTGACGGGGGTCTTTTCATCTGACTTTCCCAAAATTGCACCAAATAATAAATGTACATCAGAGGCAAGGAGACACCCACCTTCTCCAAGAGAGGCTACACTCTCTGGCCCAATGGAGAACTGTCGGGTGCCATTCCTAGTCTGGACAATTTTTAATGCAAATTAAATTTAATACAAAAAAGCATTACTAAGGATTCTGTATGGGTTGCCATGAGTTGAGATGGACTCGAAGGCAACTGACAACAACAACAAATAGGTGTAGTATGGGAGGAGGTCAATGGAGGGGGGTGATACCATGAGTTACCACACCGGGTGACACCAACCCTAGTGACTCCATAGCCCCCCAGAATCCCTTGCAGACAAGAGACCCACATTTCTCCCCCACGCTGCACATCCCTCCTTAGTGACTCCTTAGCATGGGCAACCGGTGCTGCATGCCAAGCAAACATTCCTGCGTACATACCAGCCATGCCAAGGTCTAGCACGATCTACTCCAGGCGAGATCACAGCCAAGGGCGCTCAGCCGACTCAAAGCAGCAGTGTGCTGGGAGGACTGCATCTCCTTGGCTGCATTCCTAGTGGGGTATTTGGGGTGGGGGGGTGAGGTGTAGCACTAAGTAATGCCAATGTTTACACATGGCTCAGCACAAAGAAACTAACCCCAGCTTGGGAGCTGTAGGGAATGCAGACATCTGGAGAGCTAATGTTAAGCCAAAGGCTTTCATGGCCGGCATCCATAGTTTTTTGTGGGTTTTTCGGGCTATGAGGCCGTGTTCTAGAAGGGTTTATTCCTGACGTTTCACCAGCAGCTGCGGCTGGCATCCTCAGAGAATATAATAATAATGTTAATAATAATAATAATTTTATTTCTTACCCGCCTCTTCTCACGGCTCAATATATGGGAATATGAATCTTCTCTGAAGGTTCCAGCCACAGAGGCTGGCAAAATGTGTCAGGAATAAACTCTTCTAGACATGGCCTCATAGCCTGAAACCCCCCCAAAAAAACATCTGGAGGGCTGTTGGGGGCTGAATCCCCTTAAAGTAAGAGAAACAGCTATAACCAAGGGGGAGTAAAACTGTCCTAAAAGCAAGGGTCTTTGAAATGTGAAGTCAAAGGCTTTCACGGCTGGCATCAATAGTTTTTTGTGGGTTTTTTGGGCTGTGTGGCCATGTTCTAGAAGAGTAAGATGCCAGCCACAGCTGCCGGCAAAACGTCAGGAATAAACTCGTCTAGAACACGGCCACATAGCCCAAAAAACCCACAAAAAACTATGGTCCTTGAAATATCCAGCATCCCTCCACCCTTAGCAAACCTTACTCCAACTAATATTCAACCCATCCCAAAGCCACAGAGATGGGTGTCAAATGAAACACAAGGGATACAACAAGATCCTATTGAAGCAGACAGTCTTTTATAATGTTCCATTCCCCCCCCCCCCAAAAAAAACCCCAATGTTGTCTAGGGACACATAGGTCCAAAACACCCAGTTTGAGACTGCTTTAACTGCCCTGGCTCAGGGCTATTAGGGAATCCTAGGTTTTGTAGTTTATTATGTCCCCAGAGCTCTGTGTGACAGAGAAGGCTAAATGTCTCACAAAACTACAGCTGCCAGGATTCCCCAGCATTGAGCCAAGGCAGTCAAAGTGGTGTGAAACTGGATTATTTCTGCAGTGTGTTTGGGACCATGGTTCCCACAAAATCTCCCACAAAAACAGACATCTCCCTCCCTACAACTGCCACCCACCACCCCCATTGATGTTCCATTAAAACCCACCCACTTTATTACCACCGTCAGTGTCTCTCCCCCCCAACAACTCCAATTCTCACACATTCACACACACTCAACAACAACAACAACACCTACAAGGGACAAATAACAAATGCCCCTCTCTCATCACAGTCAGCCCCAAAGAGGAGAGGTCCAGAAAGGACCTCTGCTGCCTGCCTGCCTCCCTCCCTCCTCAAATCAAATGCCTCACATTTTGTGGTCCCCCCCCCCATAAAACACACACACACACCACACAACTGAGGCAGCAGCATCCTGGTCCCCAGATGGCAGTCCTCATAGTAGCCTCCATTTTCAGAAATCCCCCCCCCCCCTCTTCCTCAGGCTGACAGAGAGAGAAACCCTTATCCTCCTTATCCTCCTCCTCCTTCTTCTCTCTGTCGGCCATTCTCCTTCAAGCCCTCCTCCAAGTCTCCCCACCACAGCCATCATCATCATCATCATCATCATCATCATCATCTCCCCAATGCTGGATCCTGGCCCCTTCTTCCTCAGCCTTACCCCCTTCCTCCAGGGGAGAAGGAGGACGAGAGCAGGCTCCACTGAGGCAGTCTCTGCAGTGGCTGGTGGTGATGATGGTGGGCGAGGAGGAGGAGTGGAGGAGGAGGAGGAGGCCCCAGCGCCTCTGCTGCTATTGTTGGGCGGAGGAGGAGGAGGAGGGAAAGATTGAAGCAGACACAACCTTAGCCCCACCGAGGAAGGGCATTCCCCCCCCCCAGCCTTAATAGGGGCCATCCCCCCAGCAGCATCACCAACAGAACCTCATGATGATGGAGAGGAGGCAAACCAAACTGACCCTGACCCCCAGGCCTCTCTTCATCATGAGAGGAGGAAACAACAACAATAATAATATAGAAGGGAAAGGAGCAAACAAGTGCTCTCCTCAATTGGAAGAGGCATAATGATAATAGAAGGCAAAGAAGCAGACAAGTCTTTTTTTTATGAGGGAGGGTAATAACAACAACGACAACAACAACAACAACAACAATAATAATAATAATAGAAGGCAAAGAAGCAGACAAGTGCTCTCATGAGGGAGAGGCATAATGATGATGATGATGATAACAATAATAGAAGGCAAGGAAGCAGACAAGTCTTTTTATAAGGGAGAATAATAACAACAACAACAACAACAACAACAATAATAGAAGGCAAAGCGGACAAGTCCCTTCATGAGGGAAAGGCAATAATAATAATAATAATAATAATAATTTTTAAAAATGGCAAAGAAGCAGACAAGTGCTTTTATGAGGGAGAGTAGTAGTAGTAATAATAATAACAACAATAACAACAACAATAGAAGGCAAAGAAGCAGACAAGTCCCTTCATGAGGGAAAGGCAGTAATAATAATAATAATAATAATAATAATAATAGGCAAAGAAGCAAATAAGTGCTTTTATGAGGGAGAGAAGTAGTAGTAGTAATAATAATAATAATAATAAATGGCAAAGAAGCAGACAAGTGCTTTTATGAGGGAGAGAAGTAATAATAATAATAATAATAATAATAATAATAATAAATAGCAAAGAAGCAGACAAGTGCTTTTATGAGGGAGAGTAGTAACAACAACAATGGAAGACAAAGAAGTAGACAAGCATTTTCATGAGAAATAATAATAGAAGATAAAGAAGCAGATGAGTCCTCTCATCAGGGAGACAAATACAGTAATAATAATAGTAGTAGTAGTAATAGTAGTAGTAGCTGTCAAAGAAGCAGATGAGTCCTCTCCTCATGGGGAGACTTATTACTATTATTATTATTATTATTGAAGGCAAAAAAGCACACAAGTGCTTTCCTCATGAGAGAGAGTAATAATAATAATAATAATAATAATAATAATATAATGGAAGGCAAACAAGCAGACTTCTCATGCGGGAGACCAGTAGTAGTAGTAGTAGTAGTAGTAATAGAAGGCAAACCAGCAGAGTCCTCTCCTCATGAGGGAGACTAAATTAATAATAATAATAATAATAATAATAATAAATGCCCTAGTCCCAGTGATTTGCCACATTTATTGGTTATACAGCTCAATGTTAGTAGTGGGAGTTTAGGGTAATTTAATATCATTTTTCTTGATATCGTTTTTAATCAGGGTGACCAGATGTCCTAACCGCCAAGGAAGACAAGTCACCACAAAATATAGGGTATTGAAGGAAAAAAAGAAAGACATGACAAAATAAAAGCTAAAAACACTCCTGTAAAAATAAATTCATGCTTCTTCCTCATGCTCAAAATGGAGGACATTCTGAAATTCCTCCAGGACAAGAGGACGAAATGGAGGACATGTTTGGTAAAAGGAAGAGGTCTGGACATTCTGGATATGTGTCCCCTGGTGAAGGGCAATCTATATATGTCAATACACAAAATCAGATTAGGAGATAAAGGCCAAGGGGTATTTAACCCACATTCACCTCTCCCTCCTCCTGCAAAAAAAATCTTTTGGGCACGTTAACATGTCCAGCTTTGTACATTTTGTTCTGACCTATGGAACCCTATCATGGGAGTTTTGTTGGCAAGTGTCTTCAGAGAGGGTTTGCCATTACCATCCTCTTAGGCTATGAGAGTGTGACTTGCCCAGGTTAACTCTACATTTCATGGCCGAGTGGGGATATGAACCCTGTTCTCCAGAGTCTGCTCAAACCACTGCCCTATGCTGGCTGCCACCATTTGTACATTTGGAAAGGAGTAAAGAGAACTTTCACAAAGAAGCTATTTTGCTACTCAGATGAGCGTTTCAGAGGTCCTCCTGTTCGTTATTTGGAGTACATTGTACATATGACACCATTCACACTTCAGTATGCAAAGGGCTCTTGTAGCACTAACTTTGTTATTCTCAAAGGTGCTACAAGATCCTTTTACATAGATTTTGCAGACTAGCACAGCTATGCCCTTCAATTCATTCAGACTTGAGTGTGGTTTGCACCAGAATGACACTTCCAACAAACAGTGCTGGTATCCCATTCTAAATAGTTTCTCAGGAGGCACAGATAATATTCTGAGTGCCACTGACATTGTATTTTGGGGTTCATAGCCAGGTTTCTAATTTAGGCTGTGTCTATCACTCCAAAATTAAAATTAACAACAACCTAGTTTCAGCTTCACAGAAGTATCTGGGCTTAAAGCCCACCTGCCCATCAGTTGAGAAGTCTGGAAAACCCCAAGCTTTCCTCTTCCGTCAAACCTCCTCGAAAAAGAATTTTATTTTTCTTTCCTGTCCTCAAAAATAAAATAAAAGTTGATACATACACTCCATCCGGTAAACCGGGTCTCTCTCTCTCTCTCTTTCAAAAGATAGTGAGTATCCTACTTTAATTTTGCAGTTATTTTCCCCTTCCGAGGAACATATTCGTTAGTATAAAGTAGTCACATTTTAAAGGCTATAATTTTGCAAGAGAGCAAGACTGACTGAGCGCAATGAGGCTTACTTATGAATAAACATGCTTAGGATTGTATTGTAAATTGTATGGTATTCTCATTCTGCCAGATCATTTGTTGTTGTATGCCTTCAAGTTGTTTCTGACATAGCGACCCTAAGGTGAACCTAACACAGGCTTGTCTTTGCAAGATTTGTTCAGAGGAGGGTTGCCTTCACCGCCCTCTGAGGCTGAGAGATTATGACTTGCCTCAGGTCATTCAGTGGGTTTCCATGGCCAAGTGAGGATTTGAACCCTGGTCTCCAGAGTCACAATCCAACACTCAAACCATTAGACCATGCTGTTTCTTGCCAGATCATTATTTACTGCATATATACAGTGAGCCCTCCACATTTGCTGGGGTTAGGGGTTCAAGGCCCCCATGAAAGTGGAAAAACCACAAATAAAAAACACACACTATTGTTTCATATCTGAGAAAACACCTCTCTGGGAATCTCTAGGTCCTCCAGTGCAAATCTGTGGTCAATATCTGCTGAAATTACAGAATTGCGCTGGAGGACCAACAAATGCCTAGGGAAGTGTTCTCTCTAGGTCCTCCGGCACAACCTTTGGTGGATGTTGACCATATGAGTTGATCTGGAGGACCTAGAGATTCCTAAGGAGAACATAATCAAATTTATGAATAATCAAAAATGAAAAAAATCAAGGCCGCAAATGTGGAGGACTGACTGTAATTCCCTTAAAGGAAGCAGCCAATCTCACTACGTGACAAATGATCCTAGATGCCCTGCCACCATTGTTTTTGCTATTATAGAAAGTGATGGGGGTCTAAACAAGCTTGGATCAAAGTGGCTGTGGCCTCAGAGTGGTTCCCCAAATAGGGCTCCCTTTGTGTCCTATATATGAGTTCTACAGCAGCAACCCCATAATCCTTCTGTGTGAGCCATTTCCATCGCATGCACTTGGGTGAATTTAAATGGAGTTTTATTATATTATTTAAGTCAGACACAAAATGCTGAAGATAAAGAGAAACACTGGAGATTCCAGACATGACTGGCGAAAAAAAGAAGAAGTGAGCAGCATCCTTTTCTCTCTTCAGCAGACCAGCTTTGCCACTTTTCTAGATGAAAGGAAACCTTTAGAACAAATAAACTAAACAAAATCGTCCCTCCTTAGCCACAGATCCTTTATCCACGGATTCAAGCATCCATAGCTTCAAAAAATTAATATGTATTCGTGGATTTTGGTGTCCACAGAGGGTCCTTTAACCAAACCCCAGTGGCTACAAACGGACCACTGGAGTATAACTATTCATAGCAACAGCAATTGGTTCACCTCTTATTATGCATTTCAGCTACCTGTACCTTGAAAATTATCAGGGTAACAGAATATTTGAAAGCAAACACTTGTCTGGCAAACCTGCCTACATTTTCTTTGGAATATCTGCTAAGTCATACTAAATCATTAGCCCCTTGTTCTATTTTTAATAGAAGGGAAAGTGGAACCATAAGGGCAAAAAGCATTTGCTACTGTCTCCAAATGAGGAGTTGCTTTTACATATTTAATTCTCCCTAACCACTAGGTAATGCTAACCTGTGTGGGTTTTTTTAAAAACAGAATACACCACCTAAAAATAAGATTAATTCTCGCTAAAAGTAAAACTGCCGTTTCTTTCACGCCTTCTTCTACCTTCCAAGGAATCTTTTTCCACACAAGGCTAGAAAGAGGGTGTTTTCAGGTGAAGGTTTTGTTATGCAACTGCTGTGTCTAAAATAAATAAAAAATGGGAAGGGGGGTCCAAATGTCATCATGTTCTACTCCACCTCTCCTTTGTTTTTGCATCATTTCTTCCATCTCTTTTCTTAGCACAAAAAAAATTGTTAGAGAGAGTGATAGAATAGCTTACATGCAATCTTTTGACTCAAGAAGAAATTTGTCTGGAAGCACTCACAGGTGTGCTGGATTTGTCACAGGTGTGACTACTGCTGGATTTGTATTTTTTGAAAAACTGGAGTCATCCATTCTATGGGATTCCCTCAGCTACCTAGATACAAACTGGAACCTGTTATTAGGTTAGCTATTTCTTCCTAAATACTATTTTTAAATACTGATCTTTTTTTTTTTCTTTCTCCCATCTGCACCTACAGCTTTCACCAACAACCCAATCAGTGAAATATTTTTGGAGAACCTGAAAGCTTGCTTAGCATTTTGTGACATTTCATCGGGTCTTAATCTACAGCTAAATTGTGGGTTTTCAGATGAATTCCCTACCATCCCAAATGAAGGAGCAGGGGGGGAAAGACCTTTCCACCACTCTCGTATTTAGATTTTTTAGCTGAGGTGAGTACTGGCTGCCACCTCTGAGGTTTCATCTGACAAAGTTGAAGGGGGAGCAGCTGTTTCTCTCTCTCATTGCCATTACTACCTCGCTTGTCAGGCATGTATAATTTCTGGCTCTGAGGGTTCATAAGGAGAAACAGGGGGAGGGCTACGTTCGGCAACCCAATTCATTATCAAATTGCCCCATATTCAGCTAGTCACAGCAGCAGAAATTACCATCACTATGAACCCCAAATTCTAAAAAGTGAGGTGGAAACTGCAATAAGAGAAGCAGCGACAGACAAATCAGAAGGAACAGATGATGATATTCCAATTGAACTGCTGCAATCCACATTGACAGTCAACTTTAGTGCTAACCAACATATGTCAACAGATATGGAAAACAAAACGATGGCCAACAGATTGGAAGCGATCAATACATCCTCATCCACAAAAAGGGAGACACAAGAGTTGAGATCGACTTGAAGGCAGTTAACAACAAAACAACATCATGAGAAGTGCACCAGGCCTGAATGCTCTACTCTGAAGGCACCAGATCCCATCTAAACTTGGGAGGCTAAGCAGGGTTAGGCCTGGATAGTACAGGCATACTTTAGTTAATGAAGTAGATGTATTCCTGGGTATTTCTCCTCTTTAACAGAAAATTTGCTATCAGAGGCAGAAATAACATGGAAAAGAATAAGGATAAATTCATGCAACACAAAAAAGCAGTTCAACATAATTTCAGCAAACTCCAGATCAAAAACTGACAATATGCACATGGAAAATGAAATGACCAAGTCAAGTAAGCATTGCATAAGGAAACAAAAACATTTTGAACCTAAACTAGAGTCTACCTGAAGGTATCTTTCAAAATGCATCCAGGGATTTTTTTGCCCCCTTTCATCAGCTCCCACTTTTCTTAGGATTTTCATACTGGGAGCCAAACTTATAGATCTAGTATTTTGTGACATGTGGGGGAGGGGTCAGCTGGTGATCTACAGTAAGCTGGTTTTCTATTTTTCTCTGTTTTGCTATTCACACATGCTCAACAAGGAACTAGAGGCAGTGAAGTTTGCCTTGCCTGTTGTGAATAGGAACACATGGCTACTGTAGTAGAATCAGCTCTTTCCCAGCTTAAGCTATGCATTGTTTACTGCAGATATGCAGTAAACTGAAAGTCTGTTTCTCCAGCCCTACTCCACCATTCTCCAGTGCCAATCCTGGGTTTTAAAAAAATCTTGCTAAAGAGAGGAAGCCAGTATGGTATGGTAGTTTGATTGTTGGAATGGGGCTCTACAGACCAGGGTTTGATTCCCAAACTTGACCATGAAACCCATGGGTGACCTTGGGCAAGTCACATGCTCTCAGCCTCAGGGGAAGGCAATGGCAAACTTCCTCTGAGCAAATCTAGGCAAGAAAGCTTCATGATAGGTTCACCTTAGGATCGCCATAACTGAGGAAGACTTGAAGGCATGCAACAACAACAACAAAGAGAAAAAAGAGGAAAAGT
Source organism: Urosaurus nigricauda (assembly GCA_034509955.1). Classification (NCBI taxonomy): domain Eukaryota; kingdom Metazoa; phylum Chordata; class Lepidosauria; order Squamata; family Phrynosomatidae; genus Urosaurus; species Urosaurus nigricauda. The sequence continues at coordinate 165,638,242 of JAOEGL010000002.1, forward strand.
GGAGGCTGGACAGGCATTATAAGACTGTAAAAATTAGCTTCTTTGAGGTATGCCTGTACTTGGTTGGAGAATCTTCAATGCATACCAAGTGCTATAGGCTATACGTCAGAGGATGGCAATGGCAAACCAGCTGAGTATTCCTTGCCTAGGAATGTCTTATGAAATTAATGGAGGAGCCAGAAGTCAACAGGTGATGTCAAAGTACAGGTACACATACACATATATTAGAAGTGGACTCTGGTCACTAAAAGAAAGCTCCTCAGTATCTTATGTCATCTGAGACACCCTCACACAAGACTACTCCCTAAAATGTCTGGAATATAGTCACCCTTATGCTAATTAATTTGTAATTCAATTCAGTTATGATCCCTGGCATAAACTGCATTCTTGGCTTAAGTAAACTACATCTTCAAGGTGCATAATAGTACAGCACAGACATTAAAAAGATCAATGTAGAAGTTCCCCTCCAAAATATTGTCTTTCAATATTAATTCAGGGAGGGGTTGGGTTTTGTTTGTTTGTTTGTTTTTTTGCACCAGCAAGCATACGATGAGAGAGTTAAATGCAATGAGAGAGTTAAATGCAATTGTAGATTAACTGTGAATATGGAACTAAATAAGTCAATCAATTAGAATCAACCCTCTCAAGTAAAACAGTGTAGTTTCTCAATGAAACTTCTCAGGGCAAGCAAAACATGACCAAAGCAATTTACATCCTGTATCAGAAAGAAAAATGTTGTCAATGTGCAGATTTCTTATTCATTAAGACTACTTGCTCGTCAAAATATTAGCCAGAGAAGTTGCAAAAAACAAAACAAAAAACAACTGACTTTTTAGGATTAAAAAAAAAACCTCTTTAATTTTATGGAGTTTCAGTATTTCACATTATATAAAATAATCCACATTCCTAAAAACCAGTACTACTACTACTACTACTACTACTTCTAATAACAATAATACCGTAACTTGTGGAAAGATTGTGAGATACTGTAATAGAATATCATTGCCACTTTAATCTCAAATGCTCACTCAACAATTCTAGCCTAATTTTGCTCTTTCAAATAGTTGAAATATGAGTCAACATTCTCTGTTCTCACTGATGTGTTCAGCACTTTATCAAAATTGTGTCTTTAGGTGGAGCAGGAGTTACAGATTATTTTCCTGTGTTATCGTGGCAGCTGGGGCTCTTGGCTTTTTGGGAAGTTTTAGACAAAGCATGCCAAACTAAGCAATAATATTTGGCACAAAAGTAGCTGGTCTTTCAGAAAATGTGTATTAATTTTTTTTAAATGAAGCAATGAATGGTTGATTTTCCCAAGAAGGAAATAATTATGGTCATGCTTTATTGAACCAATCTGTTGGCAAAATAACATGCAAGTGTTCAAGCAGCACACACAAATGTTTTCCAGCAGAAACAAAAACCAAAAGTACAGTGAATTAAAACCAGCTATAACTTAGCAAATATACTTGGTATGGGTACGTAAGCTAACACAGCAAGCCACTTCATTTACAGCAAAAAAACAATGCCAGATGGCTTCCACACTGTTAATGTTGGCTTAAACGGAGCTGCAAGCCCTGCTTTGGAAAAGTAATTAGTGATAGTGATAGTTGCAAGTCACTTCCAGAAGTTAAATACTATTATAGCTGAATTTTTGAAGAGTAGGGTTTTACTTTCCTGTTTCTCAAAAAAATCTATATTACCTTTGGTTCCATTTAAAAGAAATCTGATAGAAAGTTTATTTTCCTTTGGATCACTTTTTTAATCTTGCTCATAGAGCACAAGGGAGCAGCACGAGGCATACACAGACTGAACCAGCATGCAAGTTATGTCATATTCCTCCTCCACCATTCTAAAAAGCTACACATCCCTCATTGTAAAAGTTACAAAAATTTACACTTGCACCTCAATTATAGGATAACAACACTAATCACACATGCAAGCAAAATAATGCTCAAAATTCTGCAGCACAGACTCCAACCATATATGGAAATAGAAATTCCAGAGGTCCAAGCAGGATTCAGAAAAGGAAGGGGCAAAAGAGACCACATTGCAAACATGTGATGGCTAATGGAGCACGCCAAAGAATTAAAAAAAAAAAAAGAATGAGCATGTGTTTCATAGACAACAGCAAAGCATTTGATTGTATAGATCACAAAAAGTTATGGAATGCACTCAAAGACACGGGAGGTGCCACTATATCTGATAGTCCTGATGAAGAATCTGTACCAAGGATAAGAGGCCACTGCCAGAACAGAATTCGGGGAAACAAAGTGGTTTCCAATTGGGAAAGGGGTTGGGCATAAAGAAAACGAAAATAACAACCACAGAAGAAATACACAAATTCAATCTAGACAACGAGGAAATTGAAATAAATAATTCCTATATCTAGGATCAAATATTGGCCAGAAGGGAGACTGCAGTCAAGAAATAAAAAGAAGACTAGTAGGAATGGGAAGGGCAGGTATGAAAGAACTGGAAAAGATACTGAAGAACAAAGGCATACAACTGAGCACTAAAGTCGGAATCATCCAGGCCATTGTATTCCCAATTACCATGTATGGATGCGAGAGCTGGATATTGAAGGAAGCAGATGGAAAGAAAATCAACTCATTTGAAATGTGGTGCTGGAGAAAAGTACTTAGGAAGGCAAACAAATGGGTTCTTGAACAGATCAGACCAAGGATCCCCTTTGAAGCAAAGATGACCAAGTTGAGACTATTGTACTTTGGCCACATAATGAGAAGGCATAGATCACTAGAAAAAAAATAGTAATGTTAGGAAAGGTAGAGAGTAGAAGAAAGAGAGGAAGACCACAAACCAGATGGATTGACTCGATCAGGAGTGTTACAGGCAAGGGCTTGCAGGATCTGGGCAGGGCAGTGGAGGATAGGGATTCTTGAAGATGTCTCATCCACAGGGTCACCATGAGTAAGAACCGACTTGAGTGCAGCTAACAACAACAACAACCTCAAATGGAATGAGTTATTATTTCCAAAGCTGCAAACATAATGTAACTTACTTATGTTGTAGTGATTCAAAAGCTAACTAATTATAAGTCAACTAATTATTCAGATCTCATTTACTTCCAAACTCAGGGTTTAAACTATCAAAATTGCTACAGAGACATGGAACTTTTAATCAGGATATGGCAGGTGTTATGGTAGGTAAGGTTGTGAACAGACCACCTCTTCATCTGTTAATTTCCATATATTTCCCCTGACATCAAAATTGTATAGACACTTCTTTTCGGAGCCAAACTGGAACAGTTGGAGGGAATGCTATGGCCCAGAGAATGGGTACCATTAAAGAGGGATTTCCTTTTCCTTGCAAAAAAGAAGATCAGATGCCATCATGAACTAAGACAAGGGAGACCAGAAAGGGCAATGTCACTCTAGCAAAACAACTCCAGCCGAGCCATGCTTGTTTAGCCTGCTGTGTGCCCCACTATTGTACAGTGAATACTGTCACTCTAATAATATTCTTTTAAATGCATGGATAAGCTTTCTCATAGATGGATTAAATCTGTGTCTATTGTGAAAGTCAACTCTATCTTCTCAAGCTCCAATGTGCTGAGGATGCAGCACATGAACAACCTATCTTCCTTCTCTAGAAATTTGTCAGAAAAGCAAGGCAGGTTGTTTTCAGATTGTTTGATTTGAGGGAACCACTTTTTTTTCTTTTTAAATTAATTTTTTATTGATTTTACTGTTTATTGTAACATCATCTCTGATTCTTCGTGACACCAGTACACAAAATTACTTCACAATTAAGTTACGCACAATTAAGTTATCAAAATAAAAGGTGTCAAAAGTGTTTCCTTACACAGTCAGCCAAAAGATTTGAATGCCTTTGGGAGACCAACAGAATCTCTCCATCTCCACCACCATATATTCAACAAAACAGTTCCAAATCAGAGTAAAACTGTGTATTCTCTCTTTCCTGTGGCTATTTGAAGTTTGCTAGTTAATTTTTCAATCAGAACTAATTGTCAAGCCTTATTATACCAGGTTGCCACCTATAATTTGAGCCATGACAGTTAAAACAGTGTCAAACCGCACTCATTCTGCAGTGTAGTTGCAATCCTAAAATGTACCAAACACACCATCCTCTCAGTGGCTTCCAATTGTAGGAGAAACCAATCTGCCATTACAGATCTCCTCACTGAGGAACTCCAATATTCTCATCAGAATTTGGACAAGTTACTTTTGCAGGCTGCAACTCCTAGAATTTTCCAGCCAGCATGGTCCACATCCCCAACCTCTAGTCCTCTGAACACAACAAGAAAGCCACTATACTAGGAGAAAACCCCTGCCCCAGTTTGCAGTTCTCCTTCTACCAAGGAGGAGGGATGCCTGCCAAGAAACACAAGATTGCAGGGGAAACAGACAAAACACCCATAGTAGTGGCTGAAAAGGTTTGTGACTGAGACACAGCCCATATTATCTCAGAGCTCTGCAAGCAAAACCAAGGAGACCTCTTGAAAAACTCACATCGATTTTCTACTGCTGCAATCACATTCAGTCCCCAATGTCAAAGTAAGGTTAGTCATGTTGACTCAGAACTGGGCTGGGTTTCTTTTCCTTTTGTTTTAAAGCCAGGCTGCTTGGGAGGGCTCCTGGTGGACCAGTCTCTCTCACCACTGCCGAAGATGGAAATGGAGCCATCCACAATGTTGCAGCTACTGAAGACATTAAATATTTCATTTGAAGTAGTAGTTGTAGTTGTTGTGTGCCTTCAAGTTATTTCCAACTTATGGGAACCTTAAGGTGAACCTACCATGGGGGTTTCTTGGCAAGATTTGTTCAGAGGAGGTTTGCCACTGCCTTCCCATGAGGCTGAGAGCATGTGACTTGCCCAAGGTCACCGAGTTGGTTTCATGGTTGAGCTGGGAATCAAACCCTGGTCTCCAGCATCGTAGCCTCAGACAAAAGTTGACCATGGAAAACAAACTGCCTTAGCACTAGCAGAATCAGGTAGCAAGACACTCAACCAAGATGCCTTTCCCAACATTGGAGTAGATTATAGTATTTGTCCTTAGAGAACACAAGTTTTTGCTGTACATGTGATTGCTTATACGACCTTAGTACCAGAGATGGAAAAACTGCCAGCTCCCTTTGAAACCTCGATTTAATTCAGGGACTCTAAGGATACTTCCAGGTTTAGGATCAGTAAGTAAAGGGATCTTATAGCACTTTGAGACTAACTGCTGTTAATTTCAAAGGTGCTTCAAGACCCCTTTGCATACTGATTTTCCAGAATAATACAGCTATGCCTTTGAATTCGACCTCCAGGTGGAGGAAGCCTCCTAACACTAGCAGCCAAGAGTCATAGTACTAAAAACTATTCTGTATTTCCCTTCTTAATGGATTTAATGGGGGAGTGGGAGGAAGCAGTGAAAAAACACATGAGGGTTACAAATGGAAGACAGTGATATCTGGGCCCCTCTCATAAAATTCACATTAACAAGGCAAAGCAATTGCACAATAGAAGCCTTGTCTGGAAGCACTAGAGGAAGACATTTGGCAGAGGTACAGCAAATAAGAAAAACATTGTGATGTAAAGGTTTGAAAGGTAGACTATGACTCTAGAGACTAGGGTTCGAATCTCTGCTCATCCATGGAAACACACTGGGTGATCTTGAGCAAGTCATAAGCTCTCGGCCTCAGAGGAAGGCAACAATAAAAGCCCTCTGAACAAATCTTGCCAAGAAAACCCTGTGATCGGTTTGCTGCACGGTCGTCATAGGTCAGAAATGACTTGAAGACACACAGTAACAAGCACCAAATAAATAGAAAAACAAACAACTATGACTTGACTTGCTTTTATAACAGTGAACAGTATATTAACTTCTTGGGAATAGAAAGCCTAAACTCGATCCCAGAACACAGTGGAGTACTGTAAGTTTGCTGCTACCGCCAAAATTTATCCTCCACAATTGAATTCACTACCTCAGTCGATGCTGAAACTTGGTAGCAATGGCAGTCACTCACCATGGTGCAAGAGGATGCCATGACACCTTCATCTACCACAGAGTTCTTCCAAAGAATGGGCCAGAACATCATATCTTCCAGTACTTTACAGAAGAAAAGGGTGACACAGGTGTACAAAAGATGGACTGGAGCATGTCCAAGGAGGGCCACCAAAATGGTGAAGGGCCTGGAAACCATGCCTTCTGAGGAAAGACTTAGGGAGCTGGGTATGTTTAGCCTGGAAAAGAGATGGTTTAGAGATGATATGATAGCCCTGTTTAAATATTTGAAGGGCTGTTACATTGAGGATAGAGCAAGCTTGTTTTCTGCCACTACAGAGAATAATGGAACAATGAATGGATGCAAGCTCCAGGAAAAGAGATTTCACCTTAACATTAGGAGGAACTTCCTGACAGTAAGGACTGTTCTATAGTGGAATGTGCTCCCTCAGAGGATGGTTGGGACTCCTCCTTTGGAGGTTTTTAATCAGAGGCTGGATGGCCATCTGTCAGGGATGCTTTTTGATTGTGAGTTCCTACATGGCAGAAGGGGGTTGGACTGGATGGCCCTTGGGGTCTCTTCCAAATCTATTATTCTAAGATGACAAAAGTTGTTAATGTGGAAGAACAGATAAGCCAGGAGGGTCTACAGCTGTTTGCTTTTCATTGAGCCTACTGGGAAGGACAGGAATCCATCCCTTCCTCTCCTCTCTCCACTCCTGAGTCCAAACTACTTTTCTTTTGAACTCAGTGTGCAGCAATTGAAGTAGGCTGAGGACAAAGGAGTCAAGTCATTAGAAGACATAACTTATCCTGAGAAGACATGACTCATTAGGAAAGAAAATAATGCTTGGTAAGGTGGAAGGCAGTCGGAAAAGAAGAAGACAGCATTCCAGATCAATAGACTCAATAAAGGAAGCCACAGCCCTGAGCTTGCAAGACCTGAGCAGAGTGTCTTGGAGGTCTCTCATTCACAGGGTTACGATAAGTTAAAGTCAACTCAGGCTCCATCAGCACGGCAGAAATAATCCAGTAACCATCATGATGTCAATGCTGTGGAATTCTGGGAAATGTAGTCTGTTTTGACACCAGAGGTCTCTAAAGAGAAGGCTACTGTCTCACAAAACTACAATACCCAGAATTCTGTATCATTGAGCCATGGCAATTAAATTGGTGTCAAGCTGGATTATTTCTGCAGTGCTGATGTAGCCTTGGGGGCAGTTAACAACAAAAGAACGAAGGAGGAAAGTGGAAAGATGAGAGAGAAACCAGTACATTTTGAAAGCAGCTGACCAAGTGGGGTGAAAGAGGATTAATCCGGGCTGTCCCTGCCAAATTGGAACAACCAGAGGGCACAGGGCCTCTCCTTTCCTTCAGAATCAAAAGGAGGGGACAGAAGAGAAAATGAGCACCACCACATAAGATTCTATGGTAGGGGGATTACAAAATAGGTATGCAGCATGCTGGCAACCCTGGAACTGACAAGATCACTATGAAGCTTAAAGTGTGAGAAAGACAATTTAGCTGATCCCTTCTGCAATGCTCTGGCAAGAAGAAACACTCTGCTATCAATTGCCTGGAGTTCAGCTGTAGGAAGAAGCTACCGTACTCTCCTCTTTTCTGCAAGCAGCAGTGTTGTGTAGTGGTTTGAGCATTGGACTATGACTCTGGAGACCAGGGTTCGAATCCCCAATCGGGCACGGATATCCACTGAGTGACCATGGGCAAGTATCTCAGTCTCAGAGAAGGGCAAAGGCAAACCCACTCTGAATAAATCTTGCTAAGAAAATCCTATGATAGGTTCACTTTAGGATTGCCATAAATCAGAAACAACTTGAATGCACACAACAACATAAACTGATGCATGCCTGCATTTATTCTCTTTCTCTTCTATCCTTTTATCCCCACAAAGTTCTGATTCACAAGGTGCCTGTGGCACTCCTTCATATGGGTGCATCCCACCAATCAGACGGTTTAGGAAAAGCTATGCAAGAAAAGAAGAGAAAAGCAAAAACCCTGGCAGAGCAGAGAGAAATGGCTGGATAATTAGAACCAGATGAGTTTGCTGCTTTGAGCATGATTCAGAATAGCCTTCAACACTTCTCAGGCCAAGAGCTCAAACTGGCAGTGAGGAAAGAGGACATCTGTTACCCTATGTGAGGAGAAGAAAGGGTGGACAGAAGTACTCAGAGAAAAGAAGCAAGGCTGAAGAAAAGAGAAAGAAAGAAAGAAAGAAAGAAAGAAAGAAAGAAAGCTTTAAAAGAGTCAGACACCAGAAATTTGGGAATGAAAGGCAAAAGAGTCTTAGCTGTCTGTCCTCTGCACTGGTGCATCTTACAGGGCAGAGCTCAGAGTTTTCCATTCCACACATTTTGCAGCTGAAAAAACTAACCCAACCAGCAAATTCAGAATAATTAATACATACAGAGTTAAATCACTAATCCAGATTACTTCAAATGGAATAAATGCAGAATTAGATTGAAAGGAGAAAAGAGGGGCAGAGGGGAAGGGGTGAGATGTGCAATGTGGAAAAGCCTGAGGTAGGCAATCTCTTGAAAGATTTAAAGACTACAGGGTGCCCTGTTTGGAGAGATATCTGTATTATTCTGAGGCAACAAAAACAGCAGAACCTGGAGGCAACTGAAAGACTAATAGTTTTATTGAGGCACAGTTCACTCTGTTATTACCATATAGCCTTAAAATGTATGATGCCTTATAACGCCACAAAACACACTGTTATGCAATCTAAGCATGTCCAGTGGCCACATCTTTGCCTTCCATTTGGGAATTTTTTGTGTTAGCAGCCTTTGCACATATGCTCACTAAGTGCTAACTTGTATCATGATAACTTCATCTTTGCTTGTTTTAATTTGTAAGCAACTTATATGTTTTACAAAGGAGGCTGGGTTTCTTTCTTTTTTTGCTAGATCCTATATGAGGGAGATGGGTGAGTATGGGACTGGTGGTTGTTTAGCTTTGGCCTTGCAAATTTGATTACTGTACTCTGCTTGAGAGAGCCACTGCCCAACAGGAACAGGGCTCTATGCACACGTCAGCATTTGTATATAAAAACTGCACACAAGTAAGAATTGTAATTGTCCCACAATCTTCCCTGCCATAAAAGAACTTCATACAATAGGCTGGTAGATTCCCCCATTCTGCATACACCAATGGATTGGAGTAGGGATATCCTGCACAGCTCTACAACTCCTCACACATGTGGGGGAAGGTCACCTGTGCCATAAACTGAAACACTAGTGAGGGTTGATCAGACATGGTCATGTTTTAGGATGCATCAACCCACCCACCCCCCAATGAAGTATTTATCCTGCAAAAATGAGTTCAAGCCCCTTCACCCTGAGGACAGCAATAAGCCGATGGCCCAGCAGACCAAGTACCCTCAGGGCTACAAGAGAATATACCCACTAGAAAGGGATGGCTCAGCCCTAGAGACAACAGAGGCAACTGGATCTCTTACAAGTCCATAGATGAGTGCTGAATAAAGGCTCAGGCTTGGCTTGAGACAACCAGCTGAAAGTACTGAGTTAAGGAAGAGTTGCTCAGGGACAGGGAAGAGCCCTCCTCCATAAGAGACAGCTGATGAGCCCTGGGTGGGGGGCAGGCAATCCAGCCAGATAAGCCCCAATATTGGGACAGCAATGTTGTGGGAGAAAATACCTGTCCTGAGCTCTGGAGCTCACCAACCAGTCTTGCATTGTTTTGCCTTTTGGTGTGAGTGACTGGCTGATGATGCATGTCCTTGCACTGTGTTAATCCTGACTCTTGGACTACACCTGCCTGCTTGTTGTTTGAACCTGACTGGTTTTTTACTCTAGATGGCTGCTAAACTCTGGCTCAAGGTCCCCTTTACCTGTTTTACCTGACCTCCTTGTAGGACTCAGCCACTCAGCATGTGAATTTCCCCTTACCTGGTCTGTCTATTTGCTGTATATGCTTTTCCCTATATTGATCTGGGACTGTTTAAAGCTTGCCACTGAAACAGGCCTGACTGGAAACAGGGTGGAGCCTGGCCTAGGCAATCCAGGTCCCCAATGAGGCATAAAACTAACTGGGTGACCTTGGGAAAGTCTGTCTTCCTCACATAAACACATTTCACCCAACCTACTTTAAGAGGGTTGTTGTGAGGGGAGGGATCTATATGCCACCTGGAGTTAATCAGACCCAAGGTATAAAAATGTAATTGATAAGTTAAATACCGTAAATTTTACTTTCCCTCCATGGCACATTTGAGAGGTTTCCCCCTTTAAGGAAAGCTAAAATTGATGCATGGCCTCTACCAGTGTGATGTGGTAATTTGAATGCTGGATTAGGACTCTGGGAGACCAGGGTTTGAATCCTTGCCATGGAAACTCACAAGGTGACCATTGGCAGAAGAAGGCAATGGCAAACCCTCTGAAGAAATCTTGCCAAGAAAACTGCATGATAGATTCACCTAAGGATTGCCATTAGTCAGAAATGACTTGAAATGACACAGCAATAACATTCCCCACCACCTTCTGGACTCAAACCTCCATAATGCAAGGATGACATTATATTAAATGTTGTCCCCCCCCACCAAATGCATAATATAAATAAGGTTTTTAAAAATGACTTCTGACCTCTTCCACCCCCACCTGAAGTTTGAAGTGTCTTCCTTTGTGCTGAAAGGGTAGAGAAACCAATGAAAGACATCACCCAGCAAAGTCCAGAGGGCACAAAGAATTCTCTCATGTCATTTCACATCCTGTGGCATGAATCACAAATATGTTTTCTGTACACATACAGCTCTGCTCTCATCATGTATATACATAAGCCTTCTGCTTAAGGCTTGCTTGTCTCTTGTGGTAAAAAATCCATTACTCAAGATGGTTCCAACAAGATAAGAATTGCTGTGCTGAGTCAGACCCAAGGTCCATCTAGCTCAGCAGATTTTTTTCTGCAGACACAGCACCGGGCAGTCTGATATCTCAGGAAAATGCTCAAGCACTTTTTATTTTGGTCATTATTAATTCCCACTAAAGGTTAGTCAGATGTACATCTCCCCCTGCTCAGCTCTTATCTTCTGGGTACTCATCTAAATCCATTTAACCCATCTTTTGTGCTACCTCATTGTTACAGCATCCTGCAAAGATGGATTCCACAGGTTCATGAGACACTGCATGAAGCCAAATTTTCTATTGCAGTTTCCCTCATTCCAGAGATTGTGATGCAGTGTAACTTGACAGCCAACATCCAAAGGCAGTCCCCTTTAGAGTAATAACAAGTGTCCATTTAGAAGAACCTTTCAGCAATTTTAAGAGGAGGAAATCCCACATCTAAAATGGAAGCCTAAGATGGCTGCCTAAGAAGGCTAAATAGAATTTGGCCAAAGATACAAGAGAATCATTCAACTAGGGAAAAGAGGGAATTTAAGAAACTCAAGCAGGATGTCATCCTTACATTTGTTGGAAAGTTCCACAGCAGGAAGTTTGTTTTAAATGATGACCAGTTTTATTTATTTGCAAGCACAAAGTGAGAAGGGAAACTTCAGCTCTGCCGTTTCCTAATGCGTTTTGGTTTGGATGCTCCACACCAAACTCAAACTGCAGAGACTGGGTCAGGATGCAAGATGAAACAAAAAAAAAGCATCTGCCGCCAACATCAGAATGCCCAGACACAACAACAACAGCAGGAGCAGCAAAAATAGCAGCAGAGCCCCAGGCAAGGATACGGCCGTTTATTTACGCCATTTATTTATAGCTGCAACTGGTCACCAGTCATGTCTACACGCACAGCAAGAGGTGGTGGTGGAGAAACACTGCAGACCAGGAAAGGGGGAGTGTATGCACAGACCAGACCTGCATACTCTCCCAGTACTTCTTAGCCTTTGCTTCTGCTATTCGTGCCACAATGCATGTTTAGAAACAGAAGTCATAATACAGAGGCAGGGAGCAGGCAGTACTCCTGGCAATGTTTACTAAAGCTCCTATGCTTTCTCACCATATGCTCCCCAAGGCTGATGGGAGATGCAATCTGATGGCCACATGTTCCATAGTATCCAACTGTGACACATGTGGCCAAGTAACCTGCTGTCAATATGGTAAAAGTTATTAACAAGCAAAAGGTAGGAGACTACAGCAGTTTGCTTTTGCCTGAAACTACTGGGAAGGGCAAAATATCACTCCCTCATGCCTTTTCAGCTACTGAATTAATTAAGTGCAAACTACTTTTGTATTTTGACCTCAGTTTGCAACAACTGAAGTAAACTGGGGATAAAGGTGAGAAGTGGGAGGAGGAGAGAGAAACTGAGACATTTTAAAAGCAGCTGGAAAAGTGAGGTGACAGAAGATTAATCAGAACAGTCCCTATCAAATCCAGAGTTGGAGTATGATGTTGTTTTCTTCTGCTAACATCTGTATAGCATTTTGCCTTGCAGACATTCTCCTAGCAATCTTAATGAAAATCCTGCAAGCTAAGTCCTTATTACCCCATTTTGAAGAGGGGTTTGGAGCAAATACTGAGATAATAGTGATTTGTCTAAAAGTATATCTATACTGTACCAGTTTTATTTGTACCAGTTTGAAATCACTTTGACTATTATGGCTCCATTGTAGGAAATCCTGGTATTTTAAATTTCGTGTGGGATTTTGAGTTCTCTAAGAGAGAGCTCTAGATGTTCGGGGAAGAATGGAATGGGAGTCTCTAGAAGAGAATTTCAAATACCTCACCACCAAACTACAAATCCCAGCACCCCATAGAATGGAGTCATGACAGTTGGAGCAGTGTCAAACTGCTGTAAGGTTTACAGTGCAGATACTCTAAGAGGCTTTCAATTTCAAAGACAAAATTAAATTCTGAAATTGTGTCTCGGACCATACATGTGGCTCTCCCCACACCCACATACACACTTGTTGTTTTCTTAGCAACCATTCTGTGACTGTTACAGCAGAGAAGCATGGTAAGGGATAAATAATATAGACTAACATTATTTCAACTATTTACTACCCACTTTACTGTTTTGTTTTTAATTATGCTTTTATCCCACCCTTTCTCCAAGGAGCTCAGGGTTGAATACACTCTGCCCCAATATATCCTCACAACTACCTTGGTAAAACAGTAAGATTACTGTCTGACCCTAGGCCACTGAATGTGCTTTGCAGGTCAGCAGGGAACTGAACTCCAATGGCCATGGCCTAAAGCCAACTATCCACTACACCACTCTGTTCTAGTGTTGCATTAACTTCAGGATTCAAGGTTCTTCCCTTATGCACTGCCCAGTCCTAGTGCATCAGGAGCTAGAATTCCCTGGACATGATCCTAGTGAAATAGGTTTGTCAAATCTCAGGGCCTGTCTTCTCCTCTCCAGACCTGCTCTTACCTAAACATCTTGGATGTTGAGCAGGGATGCACAATGGAGCACAAGTTAAACTGAGACCCACTGTAGTGCTTCAGACATTTATGGACGTTATTACACGGGAGGAATTTCTCTTAATTTCGAAAGAAATGAAAGTGGGGCCACTTCAGAAATGAGTGAATTCACTAGTTCAACAAATTTATGTGATTGCGTATTGACACAGCATCACGTTCAGAACGACTTCCCATTGCCCAAAATTGTGTGTGATAATTTCTCATGCTATAACATGAAACCCCACGATTGCATTCAGAAGGGCTTCCCATTATCCGAAAATGCATGTGGTAGTCTCTCACGCAATAACATAAAACCCCATGATTGCATTCGGACTGCCATTGGATTATGCTTCCAATTTCTGTTGTCTGATAACATCCTAGGAGTATGATTCACTTGGAGAAGAGAAGACTGAGAAGTTAACTGACATCAATTTTTACATTAGGAATCCATGTAGATGAAGACAGCTTATCATGTAGAAGATGAAGCCAGTTGGTTTACTGGTGCTCTAGGATGATGGAGGTTGGGAGGTCATCTCTCAGGAGTGCTTTACTTGGGTATTTCTGCATGATAGGGGGTTGGCAGAGATGGCCCTTGTGCTTCCTTCCAACTCTGTGATTCTATGTTGTTAGAATGAAGGAGAATCATGCAAGCCTCATAATTTCTTCACCATCAACTATGCTGCATAGGCAATTGGGAGTTCAAACCCAACACCTAGAAGACCACAACTTGCCTACATCTGCACTAAAGCAATCAATTGTTGGGAACTGGTGAGAAAGCAAAAAGCAATGGCCATTTGTAAGGGAAGTCCAGCCCTTGTTGCCTCCACGTGAAACTTTGCTGCACAGATGCAGTTAACTGTTAGCAAGAGACCGCTCCTCCTCACCCACGCAGCTGGAATGAAGGTCCTGAAACTTGCAACATCTCCTCTCCAGTGTCAGCATGTCCAGACCAGCTGCGCCTTGTGTCCTGTACATTTCTAATGGCCATTTTGTCCTTCCTTCCTTCCTTTCCTCCCTCTCCTAACCCCACCCAGTTGCTCAGATTCTGTCAAAAGTTTGAATTGCAACATCTTAAAGCTTGGTCCCCAAGCTGCTTCTTGCAAAATCAAAACCAAACTGTATTAAGCATCCCCTTGACTGCTCCATGTTCCTTACAGGGAAGGAACAAGAAGTCACGGACTCCTAGTGGAAGGCCAGTCCTTCAGTGCAGACATGTTCCTCAGTTCATATACAAAATACAGGGATGGAAAACCCCAAAATCCATGTTATAGTACCACAATATTAAACCCTGTTATTGGCAAAGCACAATGTGTCACAAAACACAGCTTCAATTTTTATTTTGGGCTGCAACTTTCAGAATCTCTCAGTGACTAACCATGGAGGGCTCTGGGAACTGAAGACCATGAAAAGTAATGTTTCTAAATAAACAAGGAATAATGTGCATTGTACAAAGGTAGCGGCAAAGAAGATAGCCCAAACAAACTAATCAAGCTGTTTATACTCCATCTATTCCCTACAGATAAAAGGGAACCTCTATCCCTCTGCAAATAATGTGGAAGTCATTTTTGAGTGTAAAGGAGGAAGAAGAAGAGAAACAGGAACTGATAGAAAGATTCTCTGCAAAAGAGAATTTTTGCTGGTGTGCAAATCTACCCCACCCAACACCATGTATTTAGTTGGAACTTCTCTATGTTCATGGTAAAAAAAAGAGGACTGTATCTCCCAGTAGCTGGAACCATCTTTTGTATTGGTACAATCCTTGTTGGTGGATGAGACTCCACTATAAAGTGAATGCCTTGAAGCAGACGCCATCTGGTCTTCCCAGTTATGGAGCACATGCATTTGAGGCAAATGCAGCATGACCACCCCTCCAAAGAAAAGAGCCACTGCATAAAGAACAGGAAGCAGCTGCAACACTCAAGTACTGAAATCAGTTTATACGCTTGCATGTAAGACTGAGAGTAAAGCGAAGAATGCCTCCAAATAATAAAGATCTGGAGTCTTCACAATCAACTGTAAAGAATAATTATTAGATTAACTGATTCAGAAAGTCCTATACTGTGCTGTAAGCCATGTACAGTATAGCTAAGCTCACATTAGAAATGATGCATTGAGCCTGGATACTTTTTCCTGTTGCCTTCATTGGGTGGAGCCGAATGCCTTGCCACTGCAGTCCTGCCCATCATTCCAGCTTGCCCCTTTGCTGGCTTTGGTTATGTTGGTCCCAGATTTTTCATCTCTTCTTCCCTTATTGTTCTGACATGCACATTTTCTCTCTCACACACAAATACATAAGACACACAGACACACACACTCCCACCCCACTCTGCAGCAATGGCAGGAAATGGCACTACATCAACCACAGACCTGGGGAAGTAAGATGCTGTCTGGGAGGAAGAAGGAAAGCCAGCCATTGTGCACAGAACAATGGCATCAAAGGAGGGTGCCCCCTTCCCTCCCGTCCCCCACAATCAATAGCTTGAGAGGGGACTAGGATTCGGAAACCGGGAAGGAAGTGGAGTGCCCAACTCCGTGTGACCTAACCAAAAGGGAGGCAGATTGGCTCCCTCCCGTCCTTCTCCCACCCTGGCTTCTGTCATCTGAAAGAGAGTCAATAGGCAGACACAGCCCAGCCAGATGCAACATGGCATGGCTGTAAGGCAGGAGAGGTTTCCAGAGTGATTTAAGCATCCTTCAACAAGCACAAGAGTACACGGGCAGGCCTCAAGAGTGACTCTAAATGGACAAGAACCAGTTTACTGGCTGTAGGAAGGAACCAGTCTTATACACACACACACACACACACACCCTTGTACTAGGTGCACTTCCAGAATATATATCTAGAGGAGGTTGCCTGTAGCATACCTGCATGAGCCTGTGCTCTAGACTTTATCTTCTCCCAATTCAGCTAGGATTTGGTCATTCTTCTGCATTAGGTATGACTGGATAATTGAAATATTGTACTCAGTGGATTCAGAAATAGTGCAGAACAATTCACCCTGAAAGGCTATAACCGTAGTGTCTCTGCATGCATCCTTATGCCTCAATCTCTTTCTAGTTCAGGTGGAATGTAAAGACTGGTGCTCATGGAGGAACATATGGGGTGTGCTTTTCAAAATGGGGATTCTTACATACTGCCTGAATAGACACTTTAAATGTGCACCACCAAAAAGTGTTGTTAACTTAAATGAGATTTCCTCCTCAGTAAACATTTATTCTCTGACAAAGGGAGTTTGCCGTCCAACACACATACACACACAGCTCATGCACTGGTGTAAATGTACAATATATCCACTGTTGCTTCACTCTATACATCTGATGAAGGAGATTTTATCTACAAAAGCTTATGCTGCAAATTTCTTTCAGTTAGTCTCAAAGTTGTACAAGATCCCTCTGGATACTAATACAGACTGATGTGGCTGTGTCTTTGAATATGTCTACAACAAGGACAGTCATCCTCTGTTTAAGTTCCTGTTTTCAAAGGCTAACAACTCTTTGAAAACAAACACTGACAATCGCAACATGGAGGAGACATGAAACAGCCTACCTGACCATGCGCTTTCCCTTTTCCACTGCAAGAGCCAGAGTAAGGCAGTACATGAGGCAGCCTTGATAGCCAAAGGAGAATAATAGTGCTATAACTGTATAGTGTGCATGTCCGTATGCCAGATTGTGGAAGGCTGAGTGTCAGGGTTCATGGTGAATATTAAGCTCACCTCCTGCTGCACAGCAGTGGCCTTTCAACCCCAGCCCCCCCCAACCCATTCAGGGTGAGGACTTGATAGAAGCGACTTCAGCCTCTGACAGATGTCAGAGACAAAAGGAGGTCATGGCTTTAAGCCCTGGATTCAGCGGCTGGGGGTGCAGCAGCTTTAACGCAGAGAAAAGCCAAGGAGAGTCCCTTGGAGCTCAACCCCCACTCCCAGTGTTTGAGAAAGAAGGCAAGGGGGAGTGTATCCATACCAACTAACCATGCCCCTAATAAGACATTATGCTCCTTCTCAAATGGGCAGTCTGACACATGTTTTTAAAAGGCTTGGCTCCTCAGAATATGCCCCAAATATTTCTGATGTGTTCTGCTGCACACCGTATACAAAACCAGGCATTCTGTTAGCAGATTCATACTCTTAGCAAATGTAGGAAATGGAAGAATTCAAAGATATAGCCATGTTAGTCTGTAGAATCAGAATGTAGAGATCTTGTAGCAACTTTGAGACTAACTGAAAGAAATAAGTTGGCAGCATGAGCTTCTGAGGAAGTAGACTTAAGTCTATGAAAGCTCATGCTGCCAACTTCTTTCTTTTAGTTAGTCTCAAAAGTAACACAAGTTCTTTCTACGTACAAATGCAGGAAAGGAGACGTGTCAAAAAGTGCAAGCCCTCTCAAGGGGCATCTGCTGAACCTTTCCATACCATGTAGATATAAATTAGCACAAAGGACCCCTTTGAGGGCACTAAACTGGCTATTCCTTTAAGATTCCTTACCACCACTGTCAACATGGGAAAAGATTTTGTAGCACCTTTGAGACTGACTGAAAGAAACAAGTTGGTAGCATGAGCTTTTGTACACTTCAGCCTACTTCTTCAGATACACAGCTATATCTTTGCATTCTCCCACCACTGTCAACATTTGCTTTGCTTTGCCCTCTTCTCTTTTCTTATCTTGCTCCTTATCAGGTTTACATGTGTTCATATGTGTGTGTGGGGGGGGGGGGTGCCTTCAAGTCTCCTGTCAATTTATGGCGACTCCATTAACTTCATAGAGTTTTCTTAAGCAAGGTGGTTTTGCCTGTTCTTTCCTAGTCCCTCCTTCAAGAAGAGTAAGGCAGCCACTTCTAGCAGCAAATGCTCCGAAACACACAGAGGTGGCAAGGTCCTGGCAGACAGAGCTGTCTGTGCCATACAGCCTCTCCTGTGCTCTCTTGGGTTGCCCTCAGCTGTGAGATGAAAGATGCTGTCCTCTAACCAATGTTGAAGAGCATGTTAATTGAATATTAAAAGATATAGCTATGTTAGCCTGAAGAATCAGTATGCAGACAGATCTTGTAGACTAACTAAAAGAAAGATAAGTCAACTTAAGTCTACTTCCTCAAATGCATCTACTTCCAAATGTATCTACAAAAGCCCATCCTGCCAACTTCTCTCAGTTGGTCTCAAAGGTGCCACAAGAGATTTCTACATGTTAATTGAGTACATATGTTCTGTATGTCGGAAAGTGGGGAGGCAGGTATCTTTCGAACTTCAGATAGCAAAATGTCCCAGGCCTGCACACAGAGTTCTGCTTTCTCTAGGCAATATCGATTTCAACTCTCTCTCACACACACACAGGTCCATTAACAGTACTAAATTACAGCAGTTTGATACCACTATAGCTGCCATGCCTGTATCCTACAAAATAATGGTATCTTTAGTAAATCCCCCTGAACTATAATTCCCATGGTAGCCTAAAGAGGGAGGGATTAAGGATTATATCAAGATATCTAGGAACTGTTGTGCTGGGGAGTGTGGACTAGAGCTCTCTAGCAGAGAATTCTAAATGCAGTCAGCTCTCCTTATCTACCAATTCTTTTTCCATGGATTCAAGCATTCCTGCTTTGAAAATATTAAAAATTATACAAAGCAAACCTTGATTTTGCTATTTTATATAAGGGAAATAATTTTACTATCCATTGTATTTCATGGGACTTGAGCATCCACAGATTTTGGTATCGATGGGGGCTCCTGGGATCCTGGAACGAAACCCCAGCAGATACCTAGTACCCACTGTATTTCATTAATCTAGAAATCCCAAGATTCCAGAGGATGGAGCAAGTGGCATCAGATTGTTATAATTGTGCTATGTGGAGAAATTTTGGGTTACCAGAGGCAACTGTGCAGTTGTGTCTGGCTGATACCCCAACACGATGAGAAGTATGAGACAAAACCTAGTAAAGGTGGATATTCTGGAAAGAATTTTATCCCCATGGAATCTTCCTAAACAGAAATTTATCACATCAACGTGGTATTGCCTCTCTCTTTTACACTCAATGTGCACCACATTTGGCCTTTCTATGCTTTTACTAGATGCTCAGTTTACATAGTTAGCACATGTGCACAGCCAGTCGACACACATCATCCTCTTTTATGTATTCTCAGCATATAAATCCATTCCTGCTATCTGAGCAAGTTTTCACAAATGTCAAAAAGTCATAACAAAATTAACTGAGGAGTGGGAAGAGAATGTGAGCAGGGACACAAATCCTGCACTAGACCTTATAGAAAGCAATTACAGAAGATAGACAGGATGGTGTGTGTCTTGCATCTTCTTTACTAAACCAGGTTCCTTTACTTACTGAGGTATTTCAGAAGTTTGTTAACAACTCATATAGAAACTTAATAGAAATAATTAGCAGCACAGCAAAAGACACCTCTGTACATAGCAAGGAGATGGGAATATTTTGTCATGCACTTCCCTCTCACTTTAAGGCATACTCCCCAATGGTCCCCAGGAACAGATCCAATGAATCCTCTGTTTCCCTACTTTTTAATATGCTTATAAAATGTCTAAGTTTTTATTTCCTCTTCCCACTTCCCTGCTTTTCTCCTCATCTTACTTCCATTGCTGCAAACTGAGTTGGAAGTGCAGTAGTTTGCACTCAACTGACTCAGCAGGGAGGAAAGGGGGAGCAAAATCTTACCATTCCCAGTAGGCTTAGGCAAAAGCATACTGCTGCAGTCTAACCTATCCTGTCTGTTATTCTTCATTAATAACCTTTGCTGCCTCAACTGCACCCTGATGTCACTTGACCATATGTGTCCTGGTTTTCATCTGTCAGAGAGTATGATTAAAGCTATTTCACAAATGAAGAAAAACAGTTCAATCCTTGCTAAGATGATGCAAAAGGCGGGAGGAACAGGGGCATTAGACTTCATGACTTGCCTTTGCATTCATCTGAGGCTCAGACAGTGCAGCTGATTATTTCAAGAAAGTCTGGATAGTAGATGTAAAAAAAAACCTTGCTTCTTGCCCTGGTCAAGGCCGTAACATTCCCAGTACATACCCCACACCGAGGAGGAAGGGACTGAGTGGACCATGAATAATGATGGAGGCATTAGACATTCACAAAAAGCAAAGAATTTAGGATGGGAGGAAAAGATTAGAGGTGGGAAATATGGCACCATAATCTGGACATTTGATGTTCAGTTCTCTGCCTGTTTACTCAGGTCCCTTCAGCAGGGCTTTCTTTCCATAAAATCCTGTATGTATGTACATATAGGATTACCGGTACATTCTCTACTTGTTTACTCAGAAGCAAGCAAGCCCTGCTGAATACAACAGGCCCTACTCTCAAGTAGGCACCAGTCCGGGCTTGCCTCTTTCTTTAAATCATCTCCACAGATGATAGAGCAGCCAGGAAAAGGTTTTGGCTTTACTCCAGTCTTGTCAAAATAAGCAGCCTCCAGCGCTGATGAGACAATATGAGTTGTTTTTCAGTTGAGTTTTTAAATTTCTGTCTTCTCACATAGGAAGAAAAGTCCCAGCTGAGGGAAATGATCCCACTTTTGTCTCCAGTTTTTGCAAAGGAGCCCTGGCAAAGATGCTTTTCCAGAATTGGAGGGACACAAAATAGGAGTGAGCAGACTCCAGGCTTGCAGGACCTACCATTTCTTTCACTAGAAACATTAGACTCACCAATTGGAAGCTGATGCACACCAAGAGAATGAATGAGTCTAGGAGTACCACAACTGAATGGAGATCATAAGGGATATAGCCGCAAAAAAAAAAAAAAAAATCCACTTGGGTTACCTCCCTCCAGCTTTCTTCATTGGAAGGGTATGATTTAATTTAGAGTAAGGGTGCCATTTTATTGCTATTGTTTTTTGTAATTGGGGTCAGAAATTCTGGGCAATTGGCAGCAAATCATTCAGGGATTGATCTGGCTGCATGGCTTTGGTTGATGTCTCTGGCACAATGTGGGCCCACAGTCGTGCAGACGTAGATACTCATAATAGGCTCCTTCTAAAACAAAATGAAACACTCTTGGGTGACTTGCTGTTGACTGCAATCTTGTACACACTGTTGTTGTTGTTGTGTGCCTTCATGCCATTTTTGACTTATGGTGGCCCTAAAGTGGACCTATTGCAGGGTATCCTTGACAAGATTTGTTCAGAGAAGGTTCGCCTTTGCAGTCATCTGATGCTGAGAGAGGGGACTTGCCGAAGGCCACCCTGTTGGTTTCCAAGGTTGAGGATTTGAACCCTGCTCTTAGAGAGACAGTGTGGCGTCATGGTTTGCGTACTGGACTCTGGAGACCAGGGTTCGATTTCTATGAAACCCGCTGGGTGACTTTGGGCACGTCACACTCTCTCAGCCTTAGCAAACCCCCTCTGAACAAATCTAGCCAAGAAAACCCCGTGAAAACTTCACCTTAGGGTCACCACTAAAAGGCACACAACAACAACTGGAGTCAGAGTCCAACACACAAACCATTACTACACTAAGGAATAAGCCCCACTGCGACCTGACCTCTGCCCAGGGAGAAGTTAGTACCCCTCAGCATAGTGAATGAGACACCGTCGCCACAATCCACACTACCTCCATGTTAACACACACATACACACGGGGGAAAAATAATGGACATACTCTGGCGGCCCAGAGTTAAAGCCAGCCCCATGTTTTAGCCCCAGATTTAAAGGATTGAGATCCACCTTCTCCAGAGGCTGCATCTGTGTCCAGGCCCCAAGGTGACCAGAGGTCTTAACTGCCAAGGAGGACAAAACAGAAGGCATTCAAGGAAAATGTGGGACATGACCAAATGCAAGCTAAAAATGCTTCTATAAATATAAACGCCCATGTGCTTCATTGCCATGCTGACAATGGAGGACCTTTTGGGATTCCTCCTGGGCAGATGGATCAAATGTAGGGCATGTCTTGGAAAAGGATAATGTTTGGGCAGCCTGCCTGGGGCAGAGTGGCTACCTAGCTGGCCAGTGCCCCTGGAAAGAAACAAAGGGTCATGGCAAGGGTGACCAGAGGTCCTCAACGCAAAGGAGGACACGGCACCACACAATGTAGGACCTGCAAGAAAAATGGAGGGCAGTGCCAAATAATAACTAGACCACTCATATAAAAATGTAAATTTATGCTTCTTAGTTAAGAAGGAACATTATGGAATTACCCTTGGACAGAAGCCTGAAATGGAGGACATGTCCTGGACCAGGAGGACACCTTGTTACCCTACCTGGGACACAGTAGCCTAGGGGGAAAGTGGCTACTTGGTAGGCTGGCTGGCCACTGCACCTGGAAGGGGACAGGGGGTCATGGCCAGAGTGACCGGAGGACAGCAAAGGAGGACAAAGCTAAAACCACTCACATAAATAGCAACTTCTGCTTCTTAGCCTGGATAGAAGGCTCATATGTAGGACATGTCCTGGGAAAGGAGGACATATCTGGTCACCCTGCTTTCTTGGGGAATGTGTGGAAGAAAGAAAGAAAGACAGGGTGACCAGAGGTCCTCACCCCCAGGGAGGACAAGGCCCCCCCGCGCAAAAATGGAGGACACACTATAAAAATGTAGGACCCCCTGCCAAACAAAAGCTAAACACACTCATATATGAAAATGTGAATCTAGGCTGCTTTTGTTGTTGTTCTTGTGTGCCTCGACCCCTATCATGGCCAGTTTTGTCCAGAGGAGGCTGAGAGAGTGTGACTTGCCCAAAAGTGAGTTTGCAAAAGTGCACTGCAGGTCTCTCTCCAGAGCCATCACAGTCCAACACTCTCAGCCCTGCTACCAAAAAATAAAATAAAATAAAAATAAAGGAGGAGCTTTTGGGATGAGGGGGGGTGGAGGACACGTCCTGGAAAAGGAGGACCCTGGGCCGCGCTGGAGGCCTCCCTTCTCCCTCCAAAAGCCCAGGGTTGGCCTAGATAAGACTGCAGTACTGCTCCCCAAACTGGCTTTGAATGATTTTTTGGACTTCATCTCCCAGAAGCCTCAGCCCTGTCGTCCAATAGCCTGGGATTCTGGGAGTTGAAGTCCTAGAGCACAGAATGGGGACCACCAGTGGCCTAGACTAGGGAGCAGAAGGAGAGGAAGAGAAGGACTCACCCGGAGGCTAGGGCTGGAGGAGGCCGAGAGAGAGCCCAGGACCAGGAGGAGGAGGAGGAGGCAGCAGCAGGAGACCGCACCATCTCCTGCCTCTGCGGCGTCTGCTGCTCTCTGTGTCTCTGCACTGTCTGGAGCGCTGCGGCCACTTGAAAGAAGCCAAATGACGTCACGGGCTTCAAAGCATCGGGTCCCCGCCCTTTATCCTGGCCCGCAGCAGCCAATGGGCGCCTTCGGAGAACCCTGCGCCCAGGGGACCACGTGGCGCAGAGGGGAGAACGCGGGACTCCAGTCCGGGAGGAGGAGGAGACCCCGGTTCGAGGCCCGCTGGGGGAAACTCCGGACAAAGCAAAATAAAGGGCTAAATAAAGGCAAGGGCTAAATAAATATAAACAAATAAACAAAGCCTGGACAAGAGGAGATCCCTGCAAGGGCCTCAAGGGAAGGGAAGCACAAAAAACACCTTCTGGACAAGGGTGAGTCACACTCTCTCAGCCTGAAGAAAGCGTGGGCAAAATCTCCAAGAGCAAGGTTTCTTCAATGGGAGATTCAGTGAGTGAGTCACACACTCTCTCAGCCTAGTTCAAAATCTTGCCTTAAAGGTCGTCAGAAGGCACAAGGATCTTTCTACAAACCCCCCACTTTGTAGAAATGTACAGTCCAGCTCCAGCACTGTAGATCAGAATGAATGAGTGAAATAGATCTAAAACCATCATCAAACTACAGATCCTAAGATCTCAAAGGGTGGAGTCATGGCACTTAAAAAGTGCTATGAAACTGCTATAATTATGGCAGTGTAGATGCACCCTGAGTCTCCTTTTAGGATTATTGTCCGAGTTTCACCCACCCTTTACCTTAGGGGTGGGAATCACACAGCTTGCCAAAGGTTGGGTTTTATTCATTTGTTTGCAGTATTTATATCCCGTTCTTCAGCCCTAAAGGTATTTATTCAGACAGATATTTGCAAATGTCTTGTTCTGTTGCTAATGGCAGTCCTCAGGGTGGGAGGATATGCAAACAAGGATTAATGTCTGCTAATTGGTGCTCATTGTCTGCTGGGAATCCCCTGGCCTTAGGCTGTTTCCCATTTGCATAGGCTGAGTCTTGACTTTGCTGTCCTTCAGGACTGGTAGCCAAGCCTTGTTTACTCTCAGGGTTTCCTCTTTTCTGTTGAAATTGTCCAGGTGTTTATGGATTTCAATGGCCTCCCTGTGCATTCAGACGGTAGTTGTTGGCATGGTCCAGCATTTCAGTGCTTTCAAACAGCATTTTATACCCAGGATGGTTTATAGCATGTTCTGCTACTGCTGATTTTTCCGGCTGACCCAGTCTGCAGTGTCTGTCATGTTCCTTGATTCTTGTCTACACACTGTGTTTGGTGGTCCCTATGTAGACCTGTCCGCAGCTGCATGGAATGCGGTAGACTCCAGCGGCTGTGAGAGGGTCTCTCTTGTCCTTGGCTGAGTGAAGCAGTAGACCGGGCAAAATGTATGTGTGAACTCCACTTCTTGGAAAATGAACTGAAACACCTGGACCAGGCTCTACAGGCCAATGGTTACTCCAGCACAGACATCAGAAGGGCTGCCAGGCCCAGAAAAACCCAGAAGACTCAAGACAAGCAACCACCCAAAGGGAAGATATTTTTACCATACATCAAAGGAGTCACAGATAGAATAGGGAAAGTGGTGAAGAAACACAACCTGCAAATGGTTTGCAAATTGACGAAGAAAATCCAGCAAATGCTTCGGGATTCCCAGCAGACAATGAGCACCAGTTAGCAGACATTAATCCTTGTTTGCATATCCTCCCACCCTGAGGACTGCCATTAGCAACAGAACAAGACATTTGCAAATTACTCCCTCCTTCCCAGGGTCGCACAGGATATATATCTCCATCCTTTTCCAGGCTATCATTCTCTAAAGATGCCAGCCACAGATGTTGGCAAAACTTCAGAAAGGAACTCTTCTAGAACATCGCCACATAGCCCAAAAACCCCACAAAAAACTATGGATGCCAGCCATGAAAGCCTTCAACTCCACAAAAGAATAAGTGTTTATATATTTAGCTACTCTTGAGAGCTCTTTTTTTGAGGCCCTAGGCAGGATATAAATTTCAATACATAAGGGAAGGGACAGCTTCATGCAGGCCTGAACTCTAAACGTCAACATCTATGTCGAATTTACTCTGAAAACTTAACCAGTTCTGTTTTGCATGCACTGAAGGTACTGTTCAACAAAGCAAGTGAAAACGGGCCCGGTTAATTCTTCCCAACACTGTTAGTACCTCCTTGATGTTTGTTGTGTGCCTTCAAGTGGTTTCAACTGATGGTGAACCTAAGGTAGATGAATCACAGAGTTTTCTAGGCAAGATTTGTTCAGTGGGGATTTGTCCTTGCCTTCCCCTGAGGCAGAGAGCGTGAAGCTGCATCTGCACTGTAGAAATAGCCCAGTTTAACTGCCCTGGCTCAATGCTATGGAATTGTAGTTTTGTGAGACATTTAGTCTCCTCTGTCAGAGAACTCTGGTGCAACAAACAACAAACAAACACTACATATCCTACAATCCCACAGCCAGGGCAGTTAAAGTGGCGTCAAACTGGATTGTTTCTGCAGTGCGGTTGCAGCCTGACGTGCACAAGATCACCGGGTGCTTTCCCATGGATCTGAGATTTGAAACCAGGTCTCCAGTATCGTAGCCTACCATTCAAACCTCTACATCAGTTTCTCCTTGCTGGCAGAGAATGTCTCCTGTGTCTGCCCACATCTTCAACAAATTGCTTCTTCTGAGGAAAGCACAGAACAGAACTACTTTATACAAAGTGCCATTGACACCCCACCCCCCACCCCCCATTTAATGAGGCTGGTAACTATCTGCAAGGTAAAAGGCAGAGCCCAGCTGTTACTGCACTGTTAAGGCAAGTTCTTAGCTTTGAGAGAACAAAGCAACTATTCATAACCTACAGATAAAACGTTACCGCCTAATTTTTGCAGATCTGTTAAAGGTCCAGCTGCAAAGGCTTGTTCAGACACTGGCAATCCTTCTTGTTTTTAGCCTTGACTATAGAAGCTGGAAGAACAGCATCCCCTCTAAAAGGGAGACAAAGACTGACTGCTCCCTGGCCCAGGGCAATGAGATCACTGGGGAACTTGCTACATCAACCTTTAATTGTCTGGAACATCCCCATTGCAAGCCTAATTCTTAAGGCTCTCCATCATCCTTGCTGCCTTTCCCCATGTTTCTCATCATGTGCTACTGTTTTCAAGCTATGTCTACATCCGCTGGAGGGCATTGCCACCCCCATAGAACAGCTGAGGAGTCTATCTCAGCCACTTTTCCTACAGACCTCTCCAGAAATGAGGCCAACAGGAGCTTGGTATGGCCAGTACGAGTTCAAAGGGGGTGTTTTGTCAGCCTTCCCTATCCATGGATTTTTTTAATCCACAGATTCAAGCATCCACGGCTTGAAAATATTTTAAAAATATAGAAATCCCAAAAAGCAAACCTTGTTTTTGCCGTTTTATATAAGGGACACCATTTTACTATGCTGCTGTTTTTAATAGGACTTGAGCACCCACAGATTCTGGTATCCATGAGAGGTCCTGGAACAAAATCCCAGCAGATACCGAGGGCCCACTGTGCTTACTACCACTAATACCTTGTCTTAAAATCAGCTCAGCACATCTTAAAACAGTCATACCCCAACTTTGGCCCTCCAGTTGTTTTTAGTCTTCAGCTTCCAGAAGCCCCAAGCTGCTTGGCCCAGATTCAGGAATTCTAGGAGCTGAAATCCAAAACCTCTGGAAGACCAACGTTTGGGAACTACTGCTTAATGTCACATTCTTCTGTCTATGTCTGTACCTGGCAAACCTTCATACTGGTAGTAAGGGTGGCATCGATGTTGTTTTTGTTTACCTTATAGTCTTAAAAACCTATGTGAGAATTTGGTGATGTTTGTTCAGAGGGCATTGACTATGGCCTTCCTCAGAGGACGAGAGAGTGTGATTTGCCCAATGTCACCAAGGTTTCCATTTGCTGAGAGGGGACTTGAACCTTGGTCTTCTGGAATCCTAGTCCAACACCACTCTGGCTCTCTGGGCAACTATGACTCTCCAGATGTTGGTAGAGTGTAGCTCCCATGGTCCCTCACCAGTGGCTATGCTGGCTGGGACTGATGGAAGTTGTCATTCAGAAAACATCTGAAAGGCCACACATACATTATGAGATAAGGCAATGTAGCTTTAGCCTCTGCCGTCCTTTTCTCTCGAAAAGCACGCATTTAGCTATCCTTTGAAACCACTATGAGTTTTATGTGTGTGTCAAACCCATTGCTTGCCAATCATTTATACACTTTTAACATTTGCAATTCATTATTTCCCCTTTCCTGGACCCTTTCAGTATTTTAAATCTTATGCCAAGACTTGTTACCAAGGCCTTCACAGATAATGGAGGTTATTTGCTCCTTGGCCTCCCATGGGATAATGGGATCATTTGCAAACATCTATTAATTCAAAGTAGAGGTCACCATGACTGACCAGCTTCATAGAACTTGCCATGAAGACCAAGCTTACTTTTGGTCACCTAAAAAGAAACAAAAGTGACCATGATTTTCTAACAGCTAGGGACTCTTAAATTCTTCACTAGTTAGTAGAATCAGAGCTGGATTTATCCACAAGCTAAGTGAATGTTCAAATATAGAGCCTCACATTTTGAGGAGTTTCTAACTACAAACGAAAACATCTTCCAATTTGTTATAATACTTATTTTTGGTAACACTATGAAGCTGGACATAGTTTAGGACCTCAGCAAATCTCATTCCAGCCCTGCTTAGAAAAAAGTTCTGTTTCTTCTCCTCCTCCTGAAACGATGCTGCATTTTCATTTATATTCCACCATCCCCTCGACATGGGATCCAAGGTGACCCATAACATAGATTAAAACAAAGTATAGCTATAACCTTGATAATAATAAAGTTTAAAATTAAAGTCCTATTAAAACAGCACTGACTTAAAACATTTTTAATGCATTTAAAACTCTAATTCTTTAAAATCATTGTGGTTATGAGAATAAAAAAAATTACAGTAGAAAACCTCACAGACCTGGAAAAACTACTAGGAAAATCAAGGAAGAAAGTGCAAAGGCAGGACTACTGTTGAACATAAAGACAACAATAGAGAATCTACACAAATTCAAACGAGACAATGAGGAAATAGAAATACAGTAGTAAGAGTTCTCATACCTGGAATCAAACATTGATAGGACTGCAGCCAAGAAATCAGAAGAAGATTAAGAATGGGGAGGGTGGCTATGAAAGAACTAGAAAAGATCACAAACTGCAAAGATATACAACTGAGCACAAAAGTTAGAATTGTACAAGCCATTGTATTCCCTATTGCCATGTATGGATGTGAGAGCTGGAGAGTCAGAAAGAAGATAGGAAGAAAATCTATTCATTTGAGATGTGGTGCTGGAGACGAGTGCGGAGGATCCCATGGACAGCCAAGAAGACAAACAAATGGGCCCTACAGCAGATCAAGCCTGAATTTTCCTGGAAACCAAGATGACAAAACTTAGGCTGTTGTGCTTCAGACACATAATGAGAAGTCATAACTCATTGGGGGAAAAATAATGCAAGGAAAGGTGGAGGGAAGCAGAAACAGAGGAAGGCTGCGTGCTGGGTGGAAGGACTCTATTAAGAAGATCATGGGTATGAGTTTATGGGGGCTAGGCAGAGCAGTAGAGGACACAGAATTTTGGAGATGTCTCATCCCCAGACTCGCCATGGGTCAAGATCAACTTGAGGGCAGTTAACAACAAACACACACACACACACACACACACACTTAAGACTGTTTTGTGACAAACCACCTATAGCCAAAAGCCTGTCTAAATAAAACCGTCTTCACTGCTGGTGGCGAGAAAGCAGAGAGAGGAACTACCTAGCCTCTTGTGCTAGAGAGTTCCACAAGCTGGGAGCAGCCACCAAGAATGCCCCTGTCCCTAAGATGTACCTGTGACGGTGGTGGGACTGAGAGAAAGCCCTCCCCAGAGGATCTGAAACTTGGGCAGGCTCACGTAGGGTGATGCAGGCCAGCATCCTATGAGGGACATACTTATGTGCACATTAACCATACCTGTGCATATGTTTTTGTCACTGTGGAGGTCTGTTTATTTGTTTGTTTTAATATTTATTTAATCACTGTCGAGGATGACATTCACTTCCCCCCTCCGCAGTTACCATCCTACCCCCAAAACTTCCATAGCCTTGCTAAAGCATCCCCCACCCCAGCCAAACCATACCTGGCAGGGAGTGGATGTTGCAGGATTTGGCTATATTTCCATTGGCAGACGTGAAAGATTGCCTCAGCTGCTGCAACATCTGGAGGGACTCCAGTGGCTGAGGTAATCTCTTCATGTCTGGCAACCTTTCTCGCTCCCTGGCAGGCACAGATGGGCTGCAGGGAAAGAGGCTGATGTAAGTCCAGGGTGGTGAAAAATAACCCAACGTAGCAGTAGCTCTCCATGTCAAGCCCTGCCTGACCTCTGAATCTGAGGAGTCAGAAGAGACTGGGAGCCTTGGGGGAAGGCCACAGCAGCCCCAACAGGTGATCCTGCAGCCAGCAGCCACTAGAGCCAAGTTTAGTACAACTTCTCCCAGAGGACAAGCCAGACTTACCAGTACCTACTGTGACAGAGAAACACCAGGAAAGGAACATGTTGGCATTCTCTGTGGTTAAGAAGCAGGCTGCTAATAGGGAGCGCCTGCAAGAGCCGGACAGGCTATTCATATCCTAGCCTAACACCTCCCTTGGTCCAGTATGGCTGGTAACTATCCATCTTCCTTGGGAGAAAACTTGCTGTGGCCCTTTTCCTGGATTAACTGCTGCTTGCCTTGAGCTTTGCTTGGACTCTTCCTTTTGTTTAACCCTTTGGACTCCTGTATTGTACCGGCTGCTGAATCATGAAAGACCTGAACTAGATTAAACAACCACTGCTTTCTCTTGAACAACCTTGGAACTATTTTGTCTCATTGTTTAAGGCACTGATGCTTCGAGCTAGGAGTCTGGCTAGCTTCCCAAGGGCAAAACAGGACACCCCTATTGGAACTGCATGCTATGCTAACCTATGGTGGTTGAGGTCATGGTCTCTCAGTCTGGACCCATGAATAAAAATCTCTTTAAAATCTTTGGCAAAACCGACATGACTAAAGCATGCTTGTTAACTCCCTTTGAGTCAACCTCAGCTCATGGCAACTCTGTTGATGAGACTCCTTAACCTCATCTGCTCTGCTCAACTTCGGCAGGTTCAGGGCCCTGGCCTCAATTGAGTCGAATTATATGGCATGTGGTATTCCTCTTTCTACTGTGCTCCACCTTTCACAGCATTACTTTCTCTTCCAATGAGTCGTGTCTTCTCATGGTGTGGCCAAAGTAGGACAGTCTCATTTTCCTCATCTTGGCTTCCAGGCAGAGTTCAGGCCTGATCTCTTCTAAGACCTGTTTGTTTGGGTTTTTTTGGCCATCCATGATATCCTCAGCATTCTTCTCCAGCTCCACATCCCAAATGAGTGGCTTTTCTTTCTCTCTGCTTTCATTTATGTTAATAAAGTGACTTAACAGACACATTATTAGATCTCCCAGGGAAGCCTGGCTAGTGTAGTATCTACAGCAAATACCTCAAACTGGTTAAGAAAAGTGGTAAAAGATGAAGGATAACTTGAAGCTGACTAAATCACTACTTCCACTTACTTCAGTTTGGTCAACTTTCTGTTCTTTGATTTACTGGTCCATGTGTAAAAGATGAAAATGAAATAGATTTCCAATTAACAAATCCCTTTTGTTATCATCTAACAAAAGATTTAGTGAACTGATAGAATTAGCTGCTGCTTTGTAAATCTGATGTTCATATAAAGCAGGTAATCCATCATGGAATTGTTAAGTGCCCAATATGTCAAATGATCCCTGTCAACAAAAACAGCTGCACTAGAGATCCAGTATAAGCATATGAACCATGTACATATTTTGGCATCAGTTTAGTCATTTCCTTGGTTGAAAAGCAGAATTTTAAAGGGAAAACACAAAGCCCAAAGCAAGTGCCATTTCTAACTGCACTGTAATAGTGTAAGAGTCTTAGCATAGCACTCCCAAAGTGATATGGGTAACGAGAAACCCCCCCCCCCAACAAAAAACAACAACCCTGTAATGCGATTCTGTTGTAGCTTGTCCAAGCTATTAACTGCAACTGTGCCTGTTGTCCTTTCTTCAATGAAAATAGTAATAATAATAATAATAATAATATTTATTTATACCCCGCCCTTCAGCCCTAAAGGCTATCAGAGCAGCTTACAATTTGAATAAGATGGTTCCCTGCCTTCAAGCTTACAATCTAAAAGGAGAAGGGAATGGTGTTGGAGAAGGGGATCAGGTCCAAAATTTATTATCTCCCTCTGACACCTGGACCAAGGCAGATGGACTGGAGGGAGGGCTCTACCAACATAGCAACACATATCTCAAGGGGAATATGGATCATAATATTGCTGCAACATGTGAGGTATAAATAAAAAGTATTATTATTATTATTATTATTATTATTATTATTATTATTATTTAGCTACATTACATTTTCCTAATAGTAGATTTTACATCCACTGTATCTATGACAGGAATTTTGGAGTGAAGTTGGAAAAGATGGGGAGAAAATGGCTATACACACTTGTCTTAACTGCTTAAAAACCCTTGAAAAACCCACTGTCCTCTGGCGGAATAAGGACACAGGACACATGACCCTATCCACACCAGATATGGGGTATCCTTCCTACTACAGTTTTTGAACTCAGGACTTTGCCTCCATTTTAATGTCCAGGCAAGTCCCTGCCCTGAACAGTGAGGTTTTTTGCTTCTTTCTCCTCCCTCCTTAGCAGCACCACTGCTATCAGCCTGCAGCCACTTGCTAAGGTTAGCTGAGATGCCTAGATCACATACTGGGCACTTTGCTTGCCTCCCCAACAGACATGCCACCAGAGCCATTGCTGCCGAGGAGGAAAGACAAACCTTACTGTTTGGGTCAAGATCTGACCCAGGCAAGGTTTGAAAGTGGTGGCAGCGGCAATGGTGGTGGAAGCCATATCAGCAGACCCAGGAAGCTCCACAAGGATAGTTGAGAAGCATAGACAATCTACCCTGCTTCTGCAGAGAAAAAGGTATGTAGGATGGCTCCAGGCCGGATGCAGGGACAGAACAAGCAGTCCATTTGAACTTTTGCCCCTTGTGTAGACTAGCCCTAGACTAGATCAAGTGCTATTCAACATCTTTATTAATGACTTGGATGACAGTATTGAGAGCCTAGTTATCAAATTTGCAGATGACACCAAATTGGGAGGAGTAGCTAATACCCCAAAGGACAGGATCAAAATTCAAAATGACCTGAATAGACTAGAAAGCTGGGCCAAAGCTAACAAAATGAAAATTAACACAGAGAAATGTAAGGTCCTACACGTAGGGCGGAAAAATGAAATGCACAAATATAGGATGGGGGACACCTGGCTGAATGAGACAACATGTGAAAGGGATCTAGGAGTCCAAGTAGACCACAAGTTGAACATGAGTCAACAGTGTGATGCAGCAGCTAAAAAGGCCAATGCAATTTTAGGTTGCATCAATAGAAGTATAGTGTCTAGATCAAGGGAAGTAATAGTGCCACTCTATTCTGCATTGGTCAGGCCCCACCTGGAATACTGTGTCCAGTTCTGGGCACCACAATTCAAAAAGGATGTGGAGAAACTGGAGCGGGTCCAAAGGAGGGCGACTAAAATGGTGAAGGGTCTGGAGACCTTGCCCTATGAAGAACGCCTTAGGGAGCTGGGAATGTTTAGCCTGGAGAAGAGAAGGTTAAGAGGTGATATGATCGCCCTGTTTAAATACTTGAAGGGATGTCACATTGAGGAGGGAGCAAGCTTGTTTTCTGCTGCTCCAGAGAACAGAACTCGGAACAATGGATGCAAACTGCAGGAAAAAAGATTCCACCTCAACATTAGGAGGAACTTCCTGACAGTAAGAGCTGTTCGACAGTGGAACACACTCCCTCGGAGGGTGGTGGAGTCTCCTTCCTTGGAGGTTTTTAAGCAGAGGCTGGATGGCCATCTGTCGGGTATGCTTTGATTGGGAGTTCCTGCACGGCAGGGGGTTGGACTGGATGGCCCTTGTGGTCTCTTCCAACTCTAAATTTCTATGATTCTATGATTCTATGATTCTCAACACCAGTGGTCCCTGGAACATAAGGATTCTGTGATAGGTTGTGATTGTGAAAAAAACACACTAACTTTTTTGAGCTTCAGAAACACAATTTCTTCAAGGCTTCTTCCATGGCAGAAAGGCTGAGAAAGGCTGCACCATACCATAGGAAGCCTAAATTATTACATGGCTGTGTTATTGTTGTTGTTATCATCCCACTCTTTCCCCAAAACTAGAACTCATGATAGCTCACATTAAAAAAAAGTACAATTAAAATAATCCAAAAATAGTACATTAAAATAGAATTAAATTATTACAACATTAATTAAATTACAATATTAAAAGGTATGTGGACTTAGGGCACTCCAGTACAGATACATCTGAGGAAGAACACCTTTCTAGAGTTACGTTGCTTCCTGTTCCTCTTGGAGCTCTCCAAATGACAAAGTCTTCTCAAATCACAGGGATAGCCCACTCTTGTGGTATAGTGTCATGTTTTGATTTGCTGCACATTTCCAAAAAGCCAGCACTCTAAGGAAATTACACACTTTGTGTACTTAAATTCTTTTTTCACCTCACTGAAGTTCATTAACATGGTTGGTTTTCTCCTCTAAATCTAAACCTGCAAGTGTCACAATTACATAATAAATGAGAGCCAATCTAAAATGAATGGAGGGCATTCAGGATAAACTTGACTACAGATAGGAATAAAATGAAATGCTCTTGAAAAAGGCTAGAAATGTACATTGTGTGTCACTATGTTTTCAAGGACGTACCATGGTTGTAAAACTTTTTATTTCTGAATGGATAGGGGATGCATCTCTTAGATTTTCCATCCTGCCTAAAAGAAGCAGTAGTGCAGCCACTTCTGAAAAAGCCCTCTCTAGATCCCTTGGACATTAATAATTATAGACCAGTCTCTCACCTTCCATTTTTAAGCAAGGTGATTGAGAGGGCTGTTGTTCTTCAACGCCAAACAGATGAAACAGATTATCTAGACCCATTTCAAACCGGCTTCAGGACAGGATACGGAGTGGAGACTGCTGTGGTCGCCTTAATGGATGATCTTTGCCCGAGTAGCGACAGGGGAAGTGTGAACCTCTTCGTACTTTTGGACCTCTCAGTGGCTTTCGATACCATCAACTATGGTATCCTTCTGGAATGCCTGAAAGAATTGGGGATCGGGGGCACTACATTTTAGTGGTTCCAGTTCTATGATTCCAGATAGTGATGCTTGGGGACAGTTGCTCCTCCAAAAAGCTTAAATTTGGCATCCCCCAGGTCACTATCCTGTCCCCAATGCTATTTAACATCCATATAAAACCCCTGGGAGAGATCATCCAGAGGCATGGGGCGGAGTGCTATCAGCATACTGATGACATCCAGATACCTCTCTCCATGCCCCAGACTGTAGTGTCAACTAAGGAAGGTATCTCGCCTCTCAATGAATGTCTTGGGGTGGTAATGGGCTGGATGAGCAAAAACAGACAAACTGAATCCAGGTAAGATGGAAGTACTTGCTATTAGAGGCCCTAACCCAGATATGGAAGTTTGTCAACAGGTCCTGGAACAACCCCAATCTGGACTGTGTTCGCAGCTTGGGGTTGCTCCTGGATCCGTCGCTCTAGATGTCAGCTCAGATAGATGTGATGGCCAGGAGTGCCCGTTATCAGCTTCGGTTGATATGTGCACTGCACCCCTTCCTGGAACTTGAGGACCTAAAAACTGTGGTGCACACACTGGTAACCTCATGACTCGACTTCTGCAACCTGATCTACATAGGAGTGCCCTTGCACTCAGTCCAGAAACTTCAATTAATTCAAAATGTGGCAGACAGATTGGTCACAGGGAGATCTAGGGGTGACCATATAATACCTATTTTAAAATCTCCACACTGGCTATTAGCTTCCGTGCACAGTACAAGGTGTTGGTTATAACCTGTAAAGCTCTTCATGGCTTGGCCCCAGCTTATTTACAGGATTGCCTTCTCCCATATAATCTGCCCCACACTGAGGTCTTTTGGTAAAAACTTACTGCAGCCAGCAAAAACTAGGCTGGCAGTAGTTAGCCAGAGCACCTTTTCTTCTGCCACTCTGAAGTTATGGAATAGCCTGCCAGAGGAGATCCGACATATTGTCAGTCTTGACTGCTTTAAAAATGTTTTTATTAATGTTGTTTTATTATTGTTAGCCAAAGCCACTACGATCAGCTTGGAGATGGGATGATATTATTGATATTATTATTATTATTATTATTAATAATAATAATTTGCAACATGAAAGGGCTAAGGCTAGATTTGAAAATGTATGCACCAGCTAAAATGGATTGTGACAATTAGGGAGGCAGCCATACATGTCTACTCAGAAGCAAGCTCCAATCAGTTCAAATGGAATATTGAGTATATAGAAATGAAGGTCTAAGAAAGCACTCTCATTTTTAGAGAGCATTAAAAATTGCCTTTGAAGTATAACATCTGTGAAAATGCAAAGACACAGTTCTACTAAGATGTTTCACACATATGAAAGCAAATATAAACAAACCAACAGTAACCAGATACAAGAATTAAAATGTTAGTACTCCCCTGCAGACAGGGGGAAAGCTTTGTTGGTCACCCATTACTCCTCCTCCCTACAAGCTGGATGATGGTTGCCAAGGTTGATATTCAGCTTAATAAAAAGGAGTGAAACATGAACTTGTGTGTTTTTACTGAATGCTGCAGGGTTTGGACAGCTCAAGAACACATGATCTACATTCCACAACCCTGAGAGAAGTCATTTATGACAGTGGTTAAGCACACACCCCATATCTAATGCACTGAGCAGTCTGTTTTGAAGTCGCTTGGGGACACACAAGTTTGCATTCGCCCAAGATATAATAGTTATGATTATACAGCAATCATCTCAAGCTATCCCTGTTGAGCAGCATCTAATGGTTCTACATTTTTTTCTTGATGCTTTGGAAAGGGAACCAATTAAAGACACAAAAGAACAGCAAACCATTAACTTTATTTAGCATTTATTTGTATACTACATGAGATTTTTACAGAAGTTAAAGCTACAAATGGGAATCTGTTTACAGACTTGTGTCAGAGAAAAAACAGAAAAAAGAACAGTCGTGCAGCCTTTGCATAATTATACATAACGGGCTAGTATATAGTACAGCTAATAATCTTGTCTTTACCATGAAGCCCCATGGCTTTAAACATATTCCCAATAATCCAATTACAGGAAAAATCTCCAAGCCACTTCTGCTTATCGGAGCCTATCATTGTTACCACAAATATAAATTAGTCACAGCCTCCTTGTATGTATATTAAACAAACACCAAGAAACATTCCCATGCTCTCTCTGAATTCGTGCCAGATAAACTTTTTAAAAATATGTAAAAAGCAATCAGTGAACAAGATCCAAAGATGGCCAATAGAAAACTCAGAAATCTGTCTGCCACATGGCCTCCATGGACTTTTCACTAATTTTCAGAGTGACTGAGAAACTGAAGAGTCAGGAGTTCAAGAATAGCAAATACTACACTGTCCAGGTAGGTCTCTAACTATTTGTCTATCAGCTGATGGAGACTGGTTCTGAGTCCCCGCTGGTTGCAGGTTCTTCCTTTTTATCTTCTTCCAGCCCAGACACACTTGTCACAAGATGCTGAATATTCTAGGGAAGGAGTGGAAGAGAAAGGGAGAAAAAAGAGAGAAGGGGAAGGCAAAATTAAATCTTATAATCTGGCTTTTTGTCATAACATGACAGTGGTCATACACAAGAAATATTTACTAATGCTATTCTAAAATCTTAGTGGTTGGACACAGGCCAAAATTCTTCTCTGTTTGTTTATGTTAGTCCCCAATGAATTGGTTGTTCCACTTTGAAATTCAAAACAGCCAACAGACCATGGGAAAATGTTCCTCTGGGCACCTGCTTGAAACCAATGGCTACAGCAAACCATTAGCCTTCATTCAGGGCCTATAGAATGAGTTGGGAGTGGGTCAGGTTTGGGTTTTTAGGTGAAAAGAAACTGAATAGCAATTAATAGGGTTCAAATTCAAAGTACATTTTTCTTTAGAAAGAAGACGACAAGAGAGAAGAACAAGATAGGTGAAAAAATGTGTAGCAAGCTCATATGTGAATGTATGTTTAATCAAAGCCATCAAATAAAGCTTTGAAAGAAACAAACAGTTAAGAATGCTCCCCTGTACTAGCTCTAGAAATAAGAATTAACAGGCTTCAGCCACCTGCAAACTCCTAACCACCCCCCTGTATCTCTGCATTAATGCTCCAAGCCAGCTGTGCAACACTGTATGGAGGTGATCCTTTTCCCAATCTCTCCCTCAGTGTGTACACTGAACAGATGGCTAATCCCTCCAAGCACTGGATACCTTTTCCTTTGTGGCCTGTTTGCACACACAGGAATGCTGGCTAGTTTTAAAGGATATCTTTATATATATCCTCAGTGAGCTTGTGAAACGAATCCTTTCCCTTAACCTTTCTTCACTCAATACCTGTGACAAGAGCTCTTCTGGTGACTCTGAGGCAGGAGAGGCTGTTTGTCTGGAAAAGTCAGCTGTCTCTGACTGTGCCACCTGGTTCAGAAGTCCTTCCTGAGCAGACTCTTCACTTGAATGCATGTTTATGGAGCCATCAGCAACACTTTTGTTCAACTGGTTCTCAAGGATAGTAGAAGGATCAGAAAGCAAGGGTGAAGGGGGACACTGCATGCCATCTCCAACAACATCCAAATCCTATCAAAACAAAACAAGGAAGCTGTTTGCGATCTGGTGGAAGAGGAAGTGTTCAGTTTCATCCTCCTAGACAGTTGACTCTAACAACTGTCTAGCTTCTTCTGAGAGAGAACAAATTCAGCATGTTTACACACATAGATTAATATCCTTTTCCTTAAAAGAAAAAAAAAAAAGAAATACACAATCTGCTTTTAGGCAGTCACCAAAGTCTAATTTCCTCTGGAATGCTGAAACGAGCCTCTATTTGCAAAGAAAGAGAGACAAATTATGAATATAGCTGGACAGGAAAATTGCAGACTATCTATAGTACTTGGATCAAAAAAGGATCCCTCAGGATAAAATTCAGACTAACCAATGTCTGTGTCTATGAATACCATGGCGGCCCACTTGTCTTGAAACAAACTGTACTATGCTGATAGTCTTTTGTTACCTCTGTTCCAAAAATGTAAATTCTACAATATCAGTTCATTAAGACTGTGGAGCTCTTCTGTGGAAACTTTTTTTTTTTAAAAAAAGTGAAACAGCCAAATATCTGCCATCACTGATGGTACAAAGCCTGAGCACTGCAGTTGGAATCCAATGTATGTAGTAAACCCAGAAGACAGAAAGGATTAAGCCTCAGAATTCCTCTTGGAAAAGCTATTAAAGGCCCAAGGAAAAACTCTTATTCTTTGTTATTTCATTACCCAGGGAAAACATCCATATGCAACCACATGCTGATATCACCATCACAGTGCTCACTTTTCAGAAGGTTGTACCTGAGATACTAAACTGCCCAGTGTTCATTACGCCCATTAGAACAGGGATGGAAATTGTGCTGCCTTCAAGGTCTTAGCTGCAAACACTGAATCACTCCTAAATTTAGCAACCATGAGAGGGAAGAAAAGAACCCACCCTCACACCAAAAGAGAATTATAACCAGAAATCTCCAGGAATTGCAATTCTTGACAAAAGAAAAGGACAGGGCTTTGCTTTTACTGAGTAGAACATTCCTTGTACCCCACCACTCCTGAATTCTAGAAACTTCTGATCACTTGTAACCTGGGGGTGAGAGAAGACTGTGAAATATAATAACTGCATTTTGGCAGCAGTGGTAGCCCCCGGAGCTTGTCCACGCCTGCAACAGACCTTAAAAGAATTATCTGAGAGAGCCCTAAACCCTCCTCTCTGCAGCAAGGAGTGCCATGAACGAACAAAGATGTGGAAAGGTGACCTGGACTCTTCTAACAGTCTCTCCAGAATTTAGCAACAATGTGGTATTCTCTACTGATAACAGATTGGTTTTCCAATTTGGCCATGGAATAGAACAGCTTTTACATCATTAAGATTATTTTTGAGGGATACACATTTCAGTCAAATCAGATTGTGTGTGTGTGTTTTAGTGTTTTTAAAGGATTTCAAAATACACAGACTTAGCTTCCATGTAGGTCACCCTAGTAATCTAGGATTATAGCCCCCTGTGCAACCCTTATGGAATGTACAGGAAAAAAGCTGCTTGGAAAAAAGGCTTCTGAATACAGATTTTAATGGTCTGATCTTTTCAAAAATGCTATTACAAGAGATCCAAACCTAACTCCTGTATTGTATCCTTTTACATGAAAAAATCTCTAGGTTTCATACAACAGCAACATTAAGAGCAGAGAACACAATTTAGGTAATCACTTGAAATTGAACTGAAACTGAGGTGTCTGGTGCAGACACCTCCCAGAACCTAATCACTCCCAAATAAAGACACTGCTTCATTTCACTGGAATTATATTCACTCGCAGTCTTTTGATTCCTTCTGTTAGTTATTCAAATGGCTGATAAAAACATCTGCACTGTAATTCTGGTTGACCTTTCACCTCTGAAATGTCACTGCCCTTCCATTATCTGCTTAGTCTATTATTAAAGACCAAGGCTGCCCTGGTGGCACAGTGGTTAAATGACTGTACTGCAGCCACCCACTCACAAACCCCAAGGTTGCGAGCTCAATACCAGCCAAGGGCTCAAGCTTGACTCAGGCTTGCACCCTTCCAAAGTTGCTAAAATGAATACCC
Organism: Urosaurus nigricauda; assembly: GCA_034509955.1. Classification (NCBI taxonomy): domain Eukaryota; kingdom Metazoa; phylum Chordata; class Lepidosauria; order Squamata; family Phrynosomatidae; genus Urosaurus; species Urosaurus nigricauda. The sequence goes on from JAOEGL010000002.1 coordinate 165,678,684, forward strand.
AGCTTGTTGGGGGCAATTAGCTTACATACACTGTAAACCACTTAAGTGCATTGATAAGCGGTATAGAAATACACTTGCTATTACTAACGGTTGCATTTATGAATATTTAATTGCTTAATATTCTACTGTGTTCTCCAAATCGATGGGGTCAGCTTCTAAGTGTTTCATACATCAATACTTTCATCATCTCTCTCCCCCTCTTACTTGTAAGCCTTGTCTTTACTAAAGTCATGTCTTTACTAAAGTTTACTAAATACCCAGCTCAGAGGCTAACAGTGCCATGAACAGATGCTGCTTTACAATACACTTACATCACTGAACTCCAGAGGCAAGCTCTCTGTGGGCCTGAGTTCGGCTGCACTCAAGTACAGATCCGTGGAAGCAGTTTCCAGCTCTTCAGGAACAGACAGCACCTGTTCAGGAACATACATCTGAGGGGGTAGCTGGAGATGGAGTGGGCAGCAGGGATCTTCAGAGAGGCTTACAGGCACTGGCTTGCTGCAGGGTGCTTCTTCTGATCCCTGACACATCTTAAAGAGAAGCTGATTGGTATCCTGGCAAATATCTGAAGACAGTCAAAGTAAACAAGCAAGATGTTTATTTGTTTTTTAAAGCAAGGTTGGACCTCCTAGAATTCTATGAAAAAGCTGATTACTTTCAAGAAGTCATCAGGCTTAGACATTTGGAAGACAGGATCTCAAAATAATTAAAAGTTACATTCTCTGTGTTCTTTTTTGCAGAGAGGAGCATATGAGAAATAAAGTCACAGGGTACACGTTTTTTAATTATCTCAATTATATTTCATTTTAAGCAATTATCTACTGCCCTATTGGGGACTCCAAGGGGATATTTAAGATATTTTGCTGGGGAATTCTTCTATAAAGTAAGATAATATGAAGGTACAAATTTGAAATTCATGTGCTAAGTTAGTATCAACTGTGCATAAAGGATCAGTTAAAAGTTACAACTTGAATAAAATCCCATGTGACAGGAATGGTGCTGTCACTTCAAAGTAAATCTGGGTTGAATCTGGGTTCAACTCCACTCAAGACATGAAATTCCATCGAAGACACTTTTCTCTGAATATCACACCTAGTAATCAGATGTCAGTAGCTGCATATAAGCAGAAACAGGACACCATGGCGATTTGCTGTTCACTTTTTTTTTTACAAGTCTGAATTGAGAATGAGTAGTTGACACTGTGAGTAGTCTTCTAGGAAGGCTAAAGGAGCTATCCACAGAAATAGATTACTTCTTCACACCAGTGAATGAAGCAGGAGGCTCGAAATTCCAAATCCATTAAGTTAATTCAGTCTCTCTCTCCCTCAGTTTAATTAAATAGCCTTGCTTATGAGAAGGCAGCAAAGAAGAAAAGAAGGATAAATTATAGGGATGAAACTTACAACATGATTTTTATTTGTCTACATAATATTTGTTTTGATATCCTACAACCCAGTGTTCTCTGTATGAAAGACACAAACAGTGCCTCATCTCTAAAAATGGCTTTTGTTCGCTACATAAACCTTGACTTCTCTCCTTACATCTAGACAATGCCACCTTTTTTCCAAGAGGATACACTGGATTTGGGCAAAATGTTAGCAACTCTAGTGACTGGCCACACGTTTTTGCAATCAGAGATTTAGGAACAAAAGACAGATCTACTGCTAATGTTTGATGGCTCTGTCAAAATATTCAAGACTAAATTAAGATCCCAAGATGGAAATCTATGACTTATTGGTGGGGCTTGCACAGTTGCTCCTCTCAGAAACCTCTTTAACATATTGGTGAAATGAAAGAGGCTTCTCTTCTACTGTCAACAACAATGATAGAACACTACTTGTAAGTGTGTTAGGTCTCAAATTCTTTTCATAATTCCATCTTTAAGGAAGGCTAGAGCCTCATTTACTTGCGTTTTCAGGTGGTGGGATTAAGTTCCGAGAGGACCACTTTTGGATTACTTTCCATGTGGTGTCATAAATGTGCTGAGTTGATTGATTCCTCAATGCCAAAATTGTTTTGTTACTAATTCTGCATATCCTTGTTGCAGCAATTCCTTCCATGCAATCTCCAAGCAGTTAGCTGTAATTATTCGGGGTTCAGGTGGTAAATCTGACCTTGCCTCAGTAGGTCTGATCTTTCAGACAGACACCATGGTTTGCCCACTGCCATACTCTTCAGGAGAGAAAATTGTGGCCTGTGAGGCCAGTGTGGACCCAACAGTACAAGTTGAGCTCTCTGCAGTTATTATTTTCATGAGGTCTTCCTGAATTATTGGCACAGGAAAAACATATAGACATCTTTGCCATGTCACTAATAAAGCATTATGCCTCTTTGCTCATACATCTCCATCTACTGGAATAAAATACTTTTAATTTGAAATTGCTTCCAGAGGCAAATACATTTACCATAAATTTCCTGTAAGATTTCTGTAATCCTACATAAAACCTCTTGGTTTAGACTCTCTCTAGGAATGCCCACTTAGAAAATCTGCCTTTTGATTCAAGGATCCTTTTAAATAAACTGCTGTTAATGTATTCAAATATCTTTTGGCCCATCTCAAAATCCTTTCCAATTCCTTTATCACCTAATGTGAACCTCCTTGGTTCGAAATACATTTTCACTAACATGTCGTCTGTATTGACGTGAATATTGTTATGTTCTATCATTGGAGTAAAATGAAGTTGAGGATAGTCTCACTGATCTCATTCCTGTAAGATCCATGTTCAGCTTCTCCTCCATCTCAAACAATTCTCCCTGAATAGTCTAGCCAAGACATTGAGCACCCCAACCTAACTGACTAGCATCAGTTGCAACCATTATTTTCTCCTGAGGTACAAATGAGCTCCCTTTTTCTAATGTCTTCCAGGTTATCCACTACCTCAAACTTTTTTTTACATTTTGACTTTTCCAAACATTTCCTTACTATCTTTGTCTTCAAAATATCTATAATGTTCTGGCGTGAAACTGAGCCCAAGACACTATTTCAACTGTTGATGCTAGACATCAAGTCAGCTGCCCCCGCCTGCAGTAATTCTGTCATTGCAACTTTTATTTTCTCCTTTCTTTCCTTTGAAAGATACATGCATCTTTTTTCTGTTTATTTCTGCACCTAAATGTGTCAATATTCTTGAGGCTTGAAGCTGGTTCTTTTGGAAATTTATTAAAAAATCCATGGTTCTGCAGACAATGTTGCCAAGAGATCTGCCTTGGCCTTGCTTTTGCTCCCTGCCTTCACCAAAATGTTGTCCAAATAAGGAAGCAGACTGATTTTAATATTAATAGAACCAACACATCTGTGAATATTTTGGGAGCCAATACTAATCCAAACAGGAGAGTCCTGAAATGGAACTGCTGATTGCTGAAGTCAAATCTCAGAAATTTTCTGCAAACTGAATCCATAAGAACATGTAAATAAACCTCTATTGACAAGAGATAGTATCCTGTTTCCAAATTATCCACTATATCAATTTTAGTTTTTATTTTGAATTTGCAATATTGTACAAATTCAATGAGGTACTTTAAATCTAGAAAATTCATTGTGTTTGGGCATTATAAAGAAAATCCAATAGAAGCCCTGGAATCTCTTTCTGACGTGCATGTTTGATGGTTCCAATCTGCTGCAAATGTTAAATTTATTTCCATATTGTTTGACTGCATTCTTTGGAAGCAGAGATGGAACATATCTTCTTTTCAGTCTTTTTGAAAACTGAATGTTGTAACCATCGGAGACTAAGTTTAGAATCCTTTCTTTCATGCTGTTAAATGCCACAGCTGATTGAAAAGAAGTAATCATTCACCTACCGGTATTCTTCCCGGTCAGTATTTTCCAACCTGGTTGAATTACCAGTTCCTCTCCTTGCTTGCTGCTGGGCGAAAATTGAAACAAAATTTTCTGTCGAAAATTGAAACACAATTTGTTCTGCTGAGATCTCTAGTTTCTAAACTCTGTGTGCACTTGAGAATTCCTTTATGCTTGAGAGAAATAGTTCGCATTTCTAAATTACCTCCTGTCAAATTTACTTTTTTGAACTGTTGGCAGTACTTGTTTGTATCTTTTCCTTCTATCAAAACTTTTTGCAAGACTTCCTCTCTAAAGAGTTTTCCTTTAAAATGAGTGTGTGTATAGATTTGTTCTAGACTTCTGATCTCCTTCTCAATATTTTAGCCATAAAGACTTATACCTATTGTTGTTGCCAATATTGCTCTGGCTGCATATGCTGAAGCACCATAACTAGCACTGGCTATAAATGGTAGTACTTTGTCTAACTTTCCTAATCCACACTGCAGAGTAGCAATTGAGATGTTGTGTGACTGGAATATCTGTTGCACTTATAACATTCCAGCTTTTACAAACAGTGATGCAAATACTGATGCTTTGATGAGCACTGCTGCCTTATGTGCCTCATCCAATCCCAATGTCAACAGAACTTTTTAAAGGTTCTTAAATTGATCACATCAAACAATTGAGTTTTGCCTCTCCCCACTGTTGATCTGTCTGAGGAACCTTTACTGTCCATTATCTGAGACTGCAGAATCATAATCAGTTTTAATAACTGCTGTAATCTGCTTTGATTCCCCACCCGGAAAAGGCAGAATAGAAATAAATCTTTAAAAAAAGAAAAGAAAAATAATGCCTCATGTGTGTCAGAGAGCACTGATCTGTTAATTAAATGCTTTATCTTGTTTAAATGTTTTCCATATCGCCTCTTTCTTATAATCATGTGATGAATTCCCTGTATTAATTAGTATGATTTATAGGCACTGCAGATGATTGACCCATAAGAAATGGTTGCATCAGTGCTTGTATCTCATTAGTCACCAGATCTTTAACTAATGATTTCATACCTCCTATGCTTTAGGCTGTTTGTCAGCATACATTAAGGTAAGCAAGTGTATAAACTGGAGTGGATTAAAAAAAAAAAAGATGACAAGGCAGGAAAATTAAACTGAGGGAGAGGGGACACTGAATGAACTTAACGGATTTGGAATTTTGAATCTCCTGACCTGATCACTGGCACAAAGAAATAACGAATTTCTTTGGATTGCTCCTTCAGCCTAAGAATAAAGAGTGTTCAGCACCACCTTTGTACTAACCTAGCTAAGGACAGACATTTGAGTAATGCATACTATACAGAAAGTTTCTCTGAAGATGCCGGCAAAACATCAGAAACACTCTTCTAGAACACAGCCACATAGCCCCCAAAAAACCCCAAAAGCTATACAGAAAGTTGCTAGTCAGACTCCATACCAGCTTGCTAAACAGTAAGCATTCTAAAGGATTTCAATATTTGTATGCATCCATACACAGGATTCTGAAGAGATCTAAGTTATTCGATCCTTGTTGCAGGTTGTTTTTTTTAATTTTTAGAGTTTGGCTGTTGCTTCCAACTGAATTGACTGTTCCAGTATGACATTATGGAAGAGCCAACAGACCACAGGAAGCCATTTTTGTGGGCTCCTGCTTGAAACCAGCGACTACAGCAAGCCACCAGCCTTGATTCAGGGCCAAGAAAAACAGAAACAAAAGCTTTTCAATTGGTCAGAGTACCAAGAGTAATACAATGGGCCCTTGGTATCCACTGGGGTGTGGTTCCAGGATCCTCTATGGACACCAAAATCCATGGATGTTCAAGTCCCATTAAATACAGTGGTGTAGCACTATAGCGCTCCTTATAGAAAATGGTGAACAACGCAAAGGTTTGCTTTTTAGAATTGTTAAAAAAATACTTTCAAGTTGTGGTTGGTTAAATCCATGGATACGCAGAGCTGACTGTGATACAAACAACTTTAGAGGTTAAAAGGATACGAGTAAGGCAGTGTCTTGTCATTGGGAGAGACTGGTTTGAACATCGGACATCATCCACAAAAGCCAAACACCTCTGGCTGGAACGAGTAGTATGTGCCTGAAGAAGACAGACCAGAGGACAAGGAAATTTCCAAATGTTTCTCATAATCATAAAACAGGCTGAGCTTATAAAATAGATTAAACTGCCAAGACAAAATATTAAGCTAAAACAAGGTGTGCTTAAGTCATGAAACTATTTAATAAGTAGATCTTCAAACATTACTTTGTTGTATTCTGAATATTGCATAGGGGAACAAAATATGTTGCTATTTGAAAATATTCAACATTTCAAGATTAGTTTGTATTTATACCCTTCCTACGGCTTCTTAAAGAAAAATTTCCCACAGTTTCTCTTCTGCTGAGCCAAGCGAGTACTGAATTGCATTCTGGCTCATATACCTGCTGGGCAGCACCCTCAGTGGCCAGCATTCTGCGCTCCTTCAGCTGACGGTGTAGAAGAGCCTCCACACCATAGCGTTGCCGATATCTTCTCAAGTATTTCAGCCGCTTCAGGTTTTCACGCTCTTTAGCCAGAAGTCCCTCTGGGCCTGTCAGGAGGCTGCTACCTGGAAGACACCAAGGAAGCATCCTCAAGGCAGACTCAAAGTACTACCCTGTCTGCTGTAAAACTCTGCAGAGCAAAACAAACAAACAAAAAAAGCCTCTGTTTCCCCTTTTGATGGAATGATTTTTATAAAAAGCTCAGCACTTCTACCTTGCAGTAATTAACCCAAATAAGAAATGCTAAGAAAAATACAGAATGCATACAAAAACATGAGCCTGTCCTGATGAACAAGAACATGTTTCAAACAGGTGGTTGGAACCAAATACAGTCCTCCCTCTGTTCTTGTGGACTTGGTATCCGCACACCTTGATTATTCGCAAGGAGCAAACAGAGGGAGTTAAAAAGGGGGGGCACCCCCGTACACCCCCATAGGGGCATGCCTCCATTCAAGTCAACAGGGCTTGAATATGTGCAGTTTTCCATTTTCCTGGGGGGGGGGGGAGTCCGGAACAGATCCTCCAAACAAACAAACAAACAAACAAAAAACAGAGGGAGGGCTGTAACGTAAAACAGGTTGTGCAGTCGGGTAGAAGCTAGTAAGAATTGTATGATTTGGAATAGTGGTGAAAGCTGATCCCGTGAGGCAATTATATTTAAACAAAGGCATTCTGTTTTTTATAATCTATGGAATGGCATACCACTTGTTCATACCTCTCTCTTCATGCTCACACTAGGTTTCTAAGTTATGTTCTACAAAGTGTATCCCACCCTAATGAGAATAATGTAGCCTTCTACGTTTAGGAACAGATAGTGCTCAATATTTTCAACTAATGTATAACAATTTCTATTTAAAGATTACCGTAGTACTATAGCAGTAATTATTATCAAGCATAAAGTCAGACAAATGCATAGGAACAGTCTTCATGCAGAAGACATTATGGTTGTTGGTAAATTGCTTTCAGATGACTACCCTAATGAATTTAAGATACTGTAAACTTCAGCAAAACTGCTGCCTTGCATCAGTGACCCATGTGCATAACTGAGGCCATTTACCTATAGTTTCATGTTCCACCTTGCGGCTGTGCAAATACCGGCGTTTCTTCTCTTTCAGGAGGTGCTGAAGCCGTTTGAACTGATCAATATACAGAGACTGCAACCGAATGAGTTTCTCTCTCATGATCAGTGCCACTTCCTCAGCAGTGTACACACCAGCATGTCTACACAAACAGAATCCAACCGAGTAAGCAAGCAGTTTGAATCATAACTTCTCTAATCGTTAACAAGGATGAGCCAGCTACAGCAGTCTAAGGTAGGAAAAGGAAGCTATTTAAGAGAAAAGATAGACCCATGACCTTCAAAAGGGAATACTTAGAACAGCATTTTCTTTTGCGTCTTTGCAGAGAAAATGCAAGCTTGGCATGCTTCACCAGAAAGAACACAATGATGTTCTATAGGTCACTTAAAAAGCCTAATGTCACACTATTAGGAATGTTGCCAGGTCTGACAGTATAGACAGATGGAGCTGCAAGGGGCAATTCCATGAACTATAAAGGGTGAGACAACTTAGGAAATGACCACCATTAAAGTGCTCTACATGGACGTGCCCTTAATAATCATTCACAATTGTGAAAGTGTGTGTCAGACTTCCACCAGCTGTGCATCACTCAACTAACCCAGTAACTTCACTGACTAAACAAAAAGCATAAGACATCTGAACAATAACTTTTGGAAACACTGGGGCAAAACAGATGGGCAGGAAAAAGTGGCTTGAAGCTTCATTTTCTGAAGCCACATTGAAACCCCACCAACCGCACCACCGGGCTCCCAAGGCAGCTGGAGTGTTCATGTCATGATCACATGACATGGCTTCAAGCCAGGAAGAAGTGGGAAAAAGCTGCTTCTTTTTGAAATGGCATTTCTCTGCATAAGGCACCTAGAGGGGGCACTTTCCTGCTGGCTTCAAGGCATGTGTCATCTAAATGCCACGCCTTCAAGCCAGCCTTAAAGCACCTCTTTTTGCCTGCCTGTACCAGACCACTGTGAGGCTTTTGGGGGGCTGCTGCTTGCTGAAAAGACTGAGAATACAGGATAAAAAAATATACTTTCCTACATGCTCTGTTACCAGCCCCTTGTGGGTTGCTACACATTTAATTTTAGCTGTTTTATACTCTGGTGGTCAGTTCATGGTAAGCAAGGTAACCATGAATGGTGATAACACAATCTTGCAAACCTTTAATAACTCTGACGTACAATGGTGGTGATTAAGTCAACTTCCTACTATCCAACCACTGCATTTTAAGGTATTTTACATCAATGCCATCACATTTTTCCTGAGCAATAGTTAACACTGCAAAAAAGTTCTAGACTGGTACCTTCAGTAACTGTTAAAACATTTTGGAAGTGGGCTTCTAATTTGGATTATTCTGCAGCAGCAACTCAGACAAGGGTAATGATGCAGACAACTCACTTGAGAGGGTCCTCCTGGTCACTATCAATACTGTCTGCTTCACTGTCAGGATCACCTCGCCATGTTTGATCTACAGTAAGAGGCTCTTGCTCTCCATCGCTCCAGCTGTCTTCATCTAGAAGCAGAGAAACCTACTGTTATCCAGAGAAAACTTTGTTCAGGCCCTAAATCCTGCTTCAGAAGATGTTGGCATGTCTCAAGAACATGAACTGAATAGTAAATAGTTATCACAGACTATCTAGAAAATATATAAATGTATCTAAGTACTATACTGCAAGCATAAATAACCAGTTAGTTCTAAGCTGACAGAAGATTCAATTTCACAGGACACTCTTGCCAAACCTGCATGTATTCTTTTACACACTGGTCTGAGTGAGCCCAAGAGAAGATTTTAAAAGATATTTATATACTGGTTATTTAAACACAATGATAGCTGCAACAATAGGAAACTCCAAATTTATAATCTCATTTACATATAAGAGTGACTTATCCACAATCTTCCTTGGAGATGACACTTTCATACTCCAAGTAAATGAGCTATGTATTATTGCTATGTTGGGTAGTGTACTGTTGGAAATCAGACAATCATCCTGCCCTTTTCTCAACACATTTATTTTGCCATCATACTTAGAAGATACTAAACTACTTCTTAATTTTTTAAAATAAATCGCCCATGGCTGTCAACATACTATAATGGCAAGAACCCATGAGTGCATTTTCATTGTTTTTCAAGTCTTACTTTATCTGCTTAGCAGTGACAGATATTACTGGATATAAGGCACTTTTTGGTATCACATACTGAAGACATATTATTTTGGAAATTGCACTGTCAGGATTCTCTACCAAAACTGTACATGGGATCTGACACTTTAGTAATTTAGTAACTGGGCACTTGTAGAACTGGGCACTTGCAGAACTGGGTAATTTAGTAACTGGGCACTTGTAGAAACCTTAACTTCTCTCTGCAGGAGACACAGAACACAACCTTGCTGGAACTACCATGGCACAGGTGGCAATGACAGTGCAGGAGCAGCAGCTGCAGCAAAATGGGCACAAGCACTGCAACAACATTGAAAGCTGTCTCTGTGACAAGACAAAGCTACTCTGTGGGCTCAGGAGCTGCTCAAGAGCCAGTAGGATACCTGTGTCTAGTGATGGTGTTTGCTTTTTCTATTACCGCCTCCTCGCTCTGCCCCAAGTGCATTTGATATGCCTGGAATGGACCATTACATTTTTTAAAAAAATAAAATTTTGGTTGAATTGTGTTTTAGCTTTTATAGTAACAGTTTTTAACTGTATTGTGCTTTAAAACTGTATGGCATCTTGGATTCCATGTTGAGAGAAAGGCAGGATATAAATTAAATTGATAAAATAAAAATTACACCAGACTGAGACACCAATAAGATTTTTGCCTTATAGGTGCATAAAATATATATGAAGTATCAGCAATACAAGCTAGAGATGGCCAAAATGCTTCCTAAAGCTTTTTAAATGTTGTTGTATGATTAGCCATCTTCTGAATCTATGAGGTCAATGCTATCTGCCAATACCCAATTGATGCTCCAGAAGTCACATTTTAAAAATGACCTCGAATACCAGAAGAAAGCTGCCATCCTTACACTTTCTCCAATGTATTGTACTGTAAAGCATGAGAACATCTAACTAAAGCAATATACATCACTATCAAGTACAAAAGGTACCATCTGCAGATGCCAGCTTCCCTCAGTTTTTCTTTAAAACCTTTACATCTACAAGAGAGTTGAGGAACATGTAACTCTCCAGATGCTGTTGGATTCAAGTTCCCATCAGTTCCAGCCTGCAAAATTAACAATCAGGAATGACAGTGGAGTCCAACGGCATCTGAAACACTATATATCCCCCAAGCTCATATATTGCCCAAGTGCAAAATGAAAACTTTTCATTGGGCTGTAATAGGATAACACAGGCCTGATCTAGATTGGCAAAAAGAAGCGTGTTCATGGCTGCATGAAAGTCTAGCTTTTAGATGAGAAAAAGGGAAAGTGTGCCATGAAAACGCCTTTTTTGTGTTTTAGGGGAGAAGGGCCTTTAAAAAGGTGCTGGTTTTCCCAGCTTCTTTTTTAAAAACTGCAGAACAGCGCAGCTCCATCTAAAGGCTGCGGTGCAGCTGCTAAGCATTAAGGAAAAGGCAACTTCATGTCACACTTTCCTGCCAATCTAGAAAGCCACACAGACCCCAACATTCACAGTATTTAATGGCAAGAATAACATTTGCCCAAGTTACTATTATTTAAAACTCCACATACCTAATATTCTGCTAGCCTCACTGCGGCTACTCTCGGCAGTTTGGGAACTCAACTCTGACTTAGCATAGGAGCTCAGCTGACAGAGGAGAGACTCTCGTACAGGACTAGGATTGGATTTCTTCATCTGAGCTTGTAGTGCCAGGGCATTTCTGCGAGCATGCTCAGCACAGAATGACACACTAAATATGGAGGAAAAACAGAAACCTGCATTTTAGGAACTCAGATTAACAAAAGAAAAAGCTATTCATTTTGTTTTATATAGAATGTAGAAATTAATTGTTGACAGCAACCTACATTTTGGAAGAGTGGACATGAATTACTGTCAAATAGAAAAAATGTTATATTCTACATTAATGAAGCACCAAAACAACAAACTATAATGGACCTACCTCTGGAAGGGCTGTGTGGGTGTCTGTAAACTCAGGGTATTGCTGTAAAAAAATAAAGCTTGTTTCTGAACAAGCCAACAAGATTACAGAGTATACACACAACTCTTCTACGTGAAAACAAAACACAGACTTTTCTGTTGAACATCTATGGCCTGATCTAGATTGGCAAAAAGAAGTGTGTGCATGGCTGCATGAAAGTCTAGCCTTTAGATGAGAAAAAGGGAAAGTGTGCCATGAAAACGCTTTTTTTTTTTTTTTGCGTTTTTGGGGAGAAGAAGCGCCTTTAAAAAGGTGGTTTTCCCAGCTTCTTTTTTAAAAAACTGCGGAACAGCGCAGCTCCATCTAAAGGCTGTGGTGCAGCTGCTAAGCATTAAGGAAAAGGCAACTTCATGTCACACTTTCCTGCCAATCTAGAAAGCCCCTATGTCATTTTGTCTTGACGCTGCATCTGGAAGTTTTGTTTTAGATAGAAAAATCAGACTTAGATCCTCTTTAAACCTGCAACCAGTTTCTTTATTAATTGTACTGAATTACTTTCCTTCTAAGGTGAAGAAACATGGTTTCACTGCATAGAAAAAAAGATGATTTGAGACTGGCTGAATTTGCACAAAATACTAAGCAAGAATTTCTCAGAATCCTGGTTTATCATTCATGAAAACATTACAAATGTATGCTTCCAAATTAACCCTGGCTGGCTCTGCCTGCAAATGGAGTGGCTAATTAACCAGGAATATACCAGCATGGAAAAGCTTGGCATTACATCTGAACCTGGATGGAAGCTTGCCTTTCCTTTAAGATCCCAGGCTTCAGAAGCCAATTTCAAATCTACTTCCAAATTTGCACATCATGGGACACTGCAATTGAGTTAAAGTGGAAACTGATTCACTGATGTTGTCCATCTAATCCATCAGCAAGCAAAAGAGGACCACTAAGTGCCACATGTGAGATAAGAATTATGGATGATCCACAGTTACAATAGCATTCTCCAAATACCTGAAAAGAATTAAAAGTAGAGACACATTCCTCTTAAAGAAAAGGACCATCATCCTTCACCTATCATCCCCCCCATACTATCCAGGACTGTTGCAAGTTGCAGTCCAGTAATATCTGAAAGGCCATACGTTTCCCATCTCTGCTTTAACTACGGTATATATGTTTGCAATGTGACTACAATTGGGTTAGAAACCATTCAAAAACCTGTACCGTGATAGCTAAGGCAGCAAATACTGCTTGCTCCTTTGTAACCATAATATTTACACAAAATAGACTGGTGATGTTTTACCAAATCATGCACTGTATTCACCAAAGTGCAAAAAAGAGGGTGCCAGAACAACTGGCGAGTTACTGTGAATCATCAGTCATAAAATGTTTCAATTTGCCTCAATTTAAAACTCCAATACTGTGGTATACTAGGTTGGTGTTACTTTGGCAACTGTTTATTCAATTATGTGGAATTGTCTTGTGCTTACAGACCTAGGTGATATGACAAAGTATTGAGAATAATAAGGACCACCCTTTCACTGAATGATTAAATCTGCCAGTTATCTGCAGTGATTAATGCCAGCCTGCAGAAGGGAGTCTCCCCTCTTACTTAAGACCCAGCAGTAATATCTTTACTTGTTTACATACAGTAATTAAAAAAAAAAAATCCCTCACCTGGCCTGGCAATTATAAGCCATCTACAGGTGTGTTCTTTTCAGCTAAGGCAGTGGGGCTATAATTCCAGACATAACTGGAGGATTACCTGGATTAATTTCAGTTAGATCTTCAGTCAGGGATATGAGACTTAAGATTGGTTTGGTTTGCTTGTTTGGACCTATGTGAGAGCGTAGACTTCAAAGCGGCTTGGCTCTTCATCTCACAAACTGTTCTGAATCAACTACGTAGATTAGAAAATTGTGGCTAACATAATTTAGTGATTACTGTTTCCTCATTTGGTCATATCCAGATGGTGGTGCTGAGTGCCCAACTGTTGACCCCTTTCCAGTTTTTGGCATATGATGTCCAGCAGTCCCATTATGTCTCCATGTTATTCCCAGATGAGAAAGGGCCTTTTTGGAGGACGGGATGGTGGTGGATTATGGCTCCCCAAATTCTCTAGCCCTGGGAGATTCAATTTGTACTCCAAAAGCTAATTTCTCCAGCTATTCAATATACACATAAAGTCCCAGTGAAGGTCATTCTGGGCCGCTGTTGTGGAAGGTCATTCCCTAAAGGTATTAGATGTCATCAATATACTGACAACACTCAATTCTTACTCCTTGTCAGCTGACACCAAGGAAGCACTCAATACCCTTGAACACTGACTGAATTCAATTATGGACTGGATAAGGATGAACAAGCTCGAATTAAATACTGACAAGATGAAGATACTGTTGGCTAGCAGAATATCTAGTCCAGAAATTGGATCCAGTCTTTTCTCAAAATGGTTGCTAGCTCAACAGCAACAGTTCAGAATTAGGGAGCAGCCCTTAACATTGTGCTATTTCTGGAGTCCCAAGTGGCAGTGAGAAGCATATTTACACAGTTCAATTTTGTGCACCAGCTACAACCTTTTCAGATTTGGTCTGAGTTGGCAGCAGATACCTATGGCTTGGTTACATTACATGTAGACTGCTGCACTAAACTTCATAAGGGGCTCCCTTTACCGACTTCAGATGTGTAGTGGAGAGATTTCATCTAATAGGGAAACGAAAACCCAGATCAACTACTTCTTGTTGTTCTGAAATAGTTTACCGATCAGAGTACTGATGTTAACACAAAAATGGTCTTCTGGAATATAGGAAGGTGTCTTTACCTGTCAATCTGTCTTACTTGGTATGAGTTTCCAAGTCCTGGAAAATATTTTTTTCTTGTTTCTTTCCAGGTTCTTGGAGTCTGGGGCAAGGCACCCCAATTGCTTTTTTTTAAACAGACCTTCTTATCTCTATGGGTAACATTTCTCCAAAGTCCAAGACAGAAGAAGTCTTTACCAGATTTATCTGAAGACGCCAAGGAATGAAGCTGAGAAACTATATTGTGTGTACTGAAGCTAACCTACTAATGCTAAGAGAACAATGGAAATTACAACAATGGGCTCCACAGCAGCTTACAAAAAATATGATTAAATAACTACTCAAGGGCTACTTCTACCCACTGCTATGGGGCAACGTGTCATTTCCCCAAAGCCCAGGTCTTATTAGGTTATGATATCTCTTCTTGTCATCTTTCATCCCATTTCATTCCCATAACCTCTGGCACTGGGTGGTCTATTGTCTGGGTACATGTCTTTAAGGCTCCTTCCTCAGGACTATATGTCTTTTCAAGATGTACACAAATTACCTTGGATATGCTGGAAATAGTTCAACACGCATATTCAAGAATTTGATCTCGAATAGCTTTTAAAGTACTGTATAAGGATTCTAAGATTATGTTAAAAGGTTACCAATCTTATGATTAGAATGAGATGATACTCACTCTGCATTGTCCACTCCAGATGGACTTGCAGTCAGGCATTATATGCTAACATACAAATTATATACTTTTATACTCATGTTTAAATTCCCAGTTAAATTTGATAACACTGTGTGCAGAGCAAATTCAAGGTAAAAATTACTTCTGGGAAGGAAAAGAGAGGACGTAATGAAATGGAGGGAGAGGGAATCCAACTGCATTAGGGCATTGTACCTTAAAATTCCACAACTACCAACTACATGAGAGCCAGTGGTGCACTGATTTGAGCACTGGACTATAACTGTGGAGACCAGGGCTCAAATTCCTGTTCAGCCATGGAAACCCACTGGGTGACCTTGGGCAAGTCACAATCTCTTAGCCTCAGAGGAAGGCAAATGCAAATCCACCCTAAACAAATCTTGCCAAGAAAACCCTGTGATAAGGTCGCCTTAAGTTGGAAATAACCTTAAGGCACAAAACAACAACTGACTATATATCATGAGATGTAAAGTATAATTAGATCAAGAGTTGAGGTGAGTCCTTTAATCAATTCCTCCAAGAAACCCCACCAATACTTTACACATTATAACACTGTTCTGTTTGTACTGGATTCACTTATATGGTGTTCACCATCTGGATTCTCAGAATGAGAGATAGAAGTTACAAAATATCTACAGATAATACAACAACGGGCACATACCCATCTTTCTTCTCAGGCTTGGGAGCTGCGTTTGGGCATCTCTTCCCATTCTTAGTGGAAATGTAACTACACTGCTTGAAGGGTGCATTCCTGTCTTCGAGGATGTGCTTAATGCAGAACTCATGTCCCTCCAAACGAGGCTGGGAGCACGGCCGATGGGCAAAGGCACACGACAACGCTTCTTGCTGCCTTGGCACGGGGGTAAGTCGCCCCCGACTCGAAGGCAAAACATGGATGCGAATTCTGTTCATGCCAACGTCTATAAAGAAGGATTTCATTATTGTATACAGTGCTGACACATGTGGCAAATTTACAGACGGAATACAAACTGAAAAATGAGTCAGTTCCCTACTCTGCTGGATGTAAATACACAAAGGTAAGGAAAAAGAACTAGTCTCCATTTTCACCGCGTAAATAAGAGACTCTATTATGATGCATAGTGTTTTCGGCCATGGTCTACCCCACTTCGAACCATTGTTTTTATTATAGCTTTGGTTTATACCCT
Organism: Urosaurus nigricauda; assembly: GCA_034509955.1. Lineage (NCBI taxonomy): Eukaryota > Metazoa > Chordata > Lepidosauria > Squamata > Phrynosomatidae > Urosaurus > Urosaurus nigricauda. The sequence goes on from JAOEGL010000002.1 coordinate 165,694,812, forward strand.
GCTCTTCCCCCATTCAAGCTAGCAAATCCAATTAACAGCCAAACAATGCTCCTTTTATCAGGCCAATCAAAATGCACAATTACACACTGGCAAACAGGAGAAAGAAACGGAAGATTAGTCATGGGCTTGCATTTTCTGTCCCTGGTCTTAGTTCAGATGGAAGGGAGGGCTATCTCTGCAGGCTGGCACCTCCCTGGTCACTGGTAGATTTTCAAAGTCAAGGACATTTTGTGTCCATTCGCAACTCAAAGATGATGCTTCCTTGGAATCCAGCATGCCTTCTTCCTTCCTTTGTGAAGCCACAGCCTCCTATAATAATGCAAGCAGTTATCATCCCCAAATCTTCACCTCAAGCCTGTGCTGGCTCTCTCTCTTCTCCAGCTGTCCCTTGACCCCTTTGCACTGAAGCAGGACGACATGAAGTCCCATGTTCCACTTTTGGCGGGAGCCGCAAGACCAAGACGAAGCCTCCAAGGGGACTGTACTATGCTCCTCTTCCTCCAGCCATTTCCCTCCACTTCTTCTTCTTTGCCCCATATAAGACCAGGCATCCTTCCTGTGCTTTTGTGCATGTAACTAACATGCAGGCCTTGAGGAGGAAGATCCCCCTTTAGTCACAAAGAAGGCGGTTCATTATTTTTAACGCATATTCAGAGATTATACACATATACATGGGCATTAAACTCATTAAACGTCCAGGCTTCTGAGGGAGAGAAGATCTGCTGGACTTTCCCCCTTCCCCACCACCATTCCCTTCTCCTTCTCCCTTTGTGTCACGCCTTTTTAGATTGTAAGCCTGAGGGCTGCAGGGAAATGTAATTAACAAATTGTAAGCTGCTCTGATAACCTTGGCTGAAGAGCGGGGTATAAATAAAACATTATTATTATTAACTCAGGAGACTGGGGTTCTGCTCAACCCACTGAGTGACCTTGGGCAAGTCACACTCTCTCAGCCTCAGGCAACCCCACCCTCTTTGAAACCCAAAAAAACATGCTGGCCATATAGCACATCCAATAACATCCAAACAAAGATAACTTTGTTGGTAATCCCCCCACCCCCAAAAAAGGTCTCAAACACACTGCAGAAATAATCAATTTTGAGACGGTTGTAACTGTGCTGGCTCATTGCTAAGGAATCCTGGGAGTTGTAGCTGATAGTGGCACCAGAGCTCTCTCTCTCTGACAGAGAAGGCTCAATGTCTCACAAAACTACACTTCCCAGAATTCCCTAGCACTGAGCCAGGGCAGTTAAAGTAGTCTCAAACTGGGTTACTTCTGCAGTGTGCGTTTTGGACTAAACCCAGAGAAAGCGCCAATAACAACAACAAAGGCAGGGCTAACAAGGCCAATTGTGGCTGCTTTGCCTCCTGTCTCGTTTTAAATCCCTTTAGGCCTGAGGAGGAGGAGGAGGAGGAGGAGGAAGCCAGTGTAGCTTGGGAAGCTTGCAACGTGGGAACAGGATCCGTGTGCCTTTTCGGTGGGTTTGGGGTGATGTTTTACTTCGCAATATAAATAAATCCTTATTATTCCTCCTCCCCGCCACCTCGAACCATATTTCCGCCCGAGAGCCATTCCCCAGCGGTAAAAAATCCGGCTCTCTGGGAAAATGGCTTCACCTCGCTCAAAAAGCCTGCGTCCGCCATCTTACCTTCCCTTTCCCCTTCTCTCTCGTCCTCACTACGTCACTAGAGAGTCACGTGATCAGCGAGGCCTCCCTCCGCAGCGCCTGGCTCGCCAGCCAATCCGAGGACGTCCCGCCCCTCCGTGCAAGGCCGCTATTGGTGCAAAGTTGTGTCACTCCAAAGGGATAAGGGAGGGGGAGGAGGAGCCTTCTCTCCCGCCTCCCTCTTTCACCCCAATTCGTCTTCTCTCCCTCCTCCCTCCCAGAAACCAACCAATAGTAGGCTCAGGTTTGAACATTCCACGTTTCTATTGGCTGGGGCACTTGTCGCTCAAAAAAACCCCCATATGATTAATGAACGGAGAGAGGGCGGTGCTTGAGGTTGATTGACAGTAAACGGTCGTCGTAGGGATTGTTTTTTTTTAAATCCCAGATTCTGAGGGAACAACACTGTTCATAATAATAAAAAGTCATAATCATGATAAACACACAAGTGGGGAAAGGGAGTGTACACGTGTTGGTGTTTTCACACGTACAAAGCGTGTTTAACGTTACCAAGGGTCGCCAAGTGCTCTTTGTTCTGGGCAAATGGTCCTTCACTTGGGCTGCATCCAGACTGGATAAATAAACCCGGTTTGGAAGCGCTTTAACTCTTTCTGTGGCTCAAGGCTATGGAATTCTGGGAGTTGGAGTTTGTTGTGGGCCCAAAGGGCCCACAACAAACTCCAACTCCCAGAATTCCATAGCGACTGACCCAGACAAAGAGTTAAAGCGCTTCCAAACCGGGTTATTTATCCAGTCTAGATTCAGCCTCAGAGGTGAAGCAGTGGTTACTGCTCTCAACTAGAACATTCACACAGATACTTCATCCACACTGCAGAGTTTAATGCGGTTCGATACCGCTTTAACTGCTGCTGTAGCCCCGTGCTATGAAATTCTGGGATCTGTAGTTTCTGGGTGGTGACACGAGACAAGCTACAAATCCCAGGATTCTATAGGAAGGAGCCAGTGACGGCAGTTAAAAGCGGTGTCAAAACTGCATTACTTCAGCAGTGCGGCAGCCCACTTTAAGGTCAAACCTTAGGCACATTGGAAAGCAAGTTTATGAGAGATGTAGCCGTGTTAGTCTGGAAAATCAGTCTGCGAAGGGATCTCGTAGCCCCTTTGAGACTCGCTGAAAGAAAGAAGTTGGCAGCATGAGCTTTCCCAGACTTGAGCCTACTTCCTCATATGCATTTGGACATAATTAATAATAATAATAATAATAATAATGTAGAAAGAACTTGTAGCCCCTTTGAGACTCGCTGAAAGAAAGAAGTTGGCAGCAGGAGGTTTCCTTGGACCTGAGCCTACTTCCTTTTTAACATGCCTCTGAGGATTCGGATTGAATTCCAGGAAAGCTCACGCTGCCCACTTCTTTCTTTCAGCGAGTCTCAAAGGGGCTACAAGATCTCTTTACAAACTGATTTTGCAGACTTAGACGGCGCTATCTTTGAATTCTTTCCGCCAGTATCAAAGGCACTGCAAGAAGATCCCTTTGCGTACCGGGCCTCCTTTAGTTGCCACTGACAATTGTATTTCGTCGCCCTCGTAGAGGGCTTAAAATATTTCAGCAGCTTTAGAAATGAATCAAGTAGGCTGCGTCCACACTGGCGACATAATCCAATTCGACTCCACTTTAACGTCTGTGGCTCTGCGCAATGGCGTTCTGGGGATTGTAGTTTGTTGTGGCACCAGAGCATGGCATAGTGGTTTGAGAGCTGGGCTATGACTCTTAGAGACCAGGGTTCGAGTCCCAGCTCAGCCATGAAACCCACTGGGTGACCTTGGTCAAGGCACACACACTCTCAGCCTCAGGGGACAGCAGTGGCAAACCTCCTCTGAACCCATTTTGCCAAGAAAAATCACTGACTACAGGGCTATGGATGAGCGGGTGATTTGGTGGTCTCTCATTCAGAGGGTTGCTATAAGTCAAAGTTGACTTGACAGCAGTTAAACAACTCTCATACGCCATGGAACAACAGGCTGACTATGTATGCACCCTAGAAGGCCTGACTCTTTGTACTCCTTCCAAAGAGGTCATTTCCACCTAACCCACCCCTTAAAGCCTTATCCCAAGGCTAGATGCCAGAAGGGCAGGAAGAAATGAATCCCTAGCAGCACAGGAACAAGAAAGAGAACACAAAGACTTTCAGTATCCTGGCAAAACAGCAAGGCACACATATTGGATTGTAAACAACTCAGAGAGAGTTGGAACCAAATTGGAAGGGACCTTGTGCACCATCAAGTTAAAGCGTCCCTAGCAAGCAGCTGTCCATCCTCTGTTAGAAGACGTCCAGAGAAAGAGACCCTGACACCTCTCTAGGTAACGGTTCCATTGCTGAACTGCTGTCAAGAGGTTCCTTGTAATAGGCAAGAAAACTCTTTATTGTCCTGTAACTTATTAGACATGGTCTTGCCTTGGGGAAGCAGAGAACAAGCCTGCCCCCTCCTCTCTGTGACAGCTCTTAAAGTATTTAAAGTCTGCCACCATGTCAAACCGCCCCCCCCGTCTTCTCTTCACCAAGCTGTACACGCTCAGCTCATATAACTTTTCCTCCTATGTTTATTCTATGTACCTCTTATCATCCTTGTTGTCCTTCTTTGAACCCCCTTCAACTTGTCTATATCCTTCTTAAAATCAGGTGCCCAGAATGAACACAGTACTCCAGATCGCCCTCAAATCGTTTCCAACTTATGGCTCCCCTAACCTATAGAATCATAAGAGTTGGAAGAGACCACAAGGGCCATCCAGTCCCACCCCCCTGCCATGCAGGAACTCCCAATCAAAGCATCCCCAACAGATGGGCATCCAGCCTCTACTTAAAGACCTCCAAGGACGGAGACTCAGCTACACTCCGAGGGAGTGTGTTCCACTGTCGAACAGCCCTTGCTGTCAGGAAGTTCCTCCTAATGTTGAGCTGGAATCTCTTTTCCTGCAGTTTACATCTATTGTTCCGCGTTCTAGTCTCTGGAGCAGCAGAAAACAAGCTTGCTCCCTTCTCAATATGGTATCCCTTCAGATATTTAAACAGGGTTTACTTGGCAAGAGCTGGTTTGTTATTGCCTTCCCTTGAGGCTGAGAACATATAACTTGCCCAAGGTCACAATGGTTTTCATGGCTGAGCAGAATAGTCAGACTATTACTTCCCTCAACTTGGAAACTATGCTTCTATTAATGCAGGCTAAAATAGTGTTTGGCTTCTTTACTACAGCATCATACTGCTGGCTTATGTTCAATTTATCATCAATAATAATCCCCAGGGCCTTTATGCATGTAATACTGCTAAGCCGAGAATCTCCCTCCTATACTTGTGTTTGGTTTTATGGCATAAATGTAGAATTTTGCATTTGTCTAACTGAACTTCATTTTATTTCTGCTCCATTTTCTGGTTTATCCAGATCCTTTTGAATTAACCTCCTATCTTTCAGTGTGTTAGCCATTCCTCCCAGTTTTGTTTTTGTGGTGAACTTGATAAATTCCCTTCACCTTCTAAGTCATTGATAAAAATGTTGAAGAATAATGGTATTCTCCTCAAGAACTCCAACCGAGACCTTCCAAGTCTGAAGCACAAGCATTGACATTTTAAGTATTTTCCAGCCAATTATGGATCCATTTGACTACTCCATATTTAATCAATTTGCTAATCAAAATATTATAGGGGGCCTTAATAAATGCTTTGTTAAAATCCAGATGAACGACATCCACAGTATTCTCACCATCTACTAATCTAGTGACCTGATACACAGACTTCAGTTATTGCATAATTAAGATACAATGGGGCTTGCAAGAATGTATACTCCCACTGGAAACAACCACACTGTTATCATTTCCCAGGGGGACAACTGAAAGCATCCTGATCACAGCAAATGGTCTGTGCGTGCACAGAAAGATGCTTTTCAGTGTATTTTTCTGTGCAAATTTTTGTTGCGCAAGATGCCTTCCCCAGCATTTATCTTCAAAGTCCTCCAAGCCTACACAGAACGAAGTTGGAGACACAGCTCTGTGCTGTACAACGTATTTGGGTAATGGTGCTTATCTATTGGTGGTGCACTAAATTATTACCGCTTCCTAGGCTTGTCATGAAAATATGAAGACAGGTGAAGTTAAGCCATTATTTTTTCACCCGATGCAAAGCAGGGGTGGATAGATGTAATGGGGCCTTACCCACCTGTGAACCCCATGAGCTGCACCTCCAGTTTCTCACTCTAACAGGTTATGTCTAGTTTAATTTTTTAAAACTTGGGGCTAAAACAAGGGAACCTCCCTCCTGGCTTTGTCATGATTCTCCTTTTCTGGAGCACAAAAGAAAAAGTGAGGGACAGGCTCTAGGAGACACTATTCCCACCCATATCCAGTTAACATGGTTTTATGAAGCAGTCTACAAAATGGTGTGTACCCTTCCCTCCATGCTGCCTATGACCCCATCCACTGTGGGGTACATGTGCCTGGGGAATTCTTGGCATTTAAAAGTAGCTGTACTGAAAAGGAGTTCTGTCTACACATCTGTTATTGCTGCAGCATAGCTCCAGTTATGTTATAGCTTAATGGCTTCTTCCATTTTCTAAGGCACCTCCAGTGGAGAAATACAGGTTGAGTCTCCCTTACCCAAAAGCTTGGGACCAGAAGTGTTTTGGATTTTTAAAAGATTTTGGAATATTTGCAAATACATATCTTGGAGATGGGACTCAAGTCTAAACGTGCAATTGATTTCTTTTATATACCTTATACACATAGACTGAAGGTTATTTTATATGTAATGTTTTAAATAATTTTGTGCACGAAACAAAGTTTGTATACATTGAACCATCAGAAAGCAAAAGTGTAATTACCACAGCCACCCATGTGGACATATTTGGAATATTTTGGATTTTGGCATTCCAGATAAGGGAGAATCAATCTGTTTATGACCCCACCAAACAAGTTTAATGGAGTTTGTGGTCTTCGCCACAAGTACAACTGTTCTTGAAATCTTATACTATGGTGCTCCAGTGTGGCCCTGCAATATTGCTTGCAACTCCTATTCATCACTAGCAATACTCATACCTTTGTTGGGTACACAAATCAGATTATTGGAAATCTGAACTTTATTGTGTCAGAACTACCAGACCATAAAGGTAATGATCACAAATCAGTCAGCATAATTTCTATGGAGCTAGCATTAATTACTATGAGGCTTAGATATGAAGACTTGTGCAGTAATAATATATATATAGCCAGTAGCTAATAAGGAATCCTCTGAAAACATTTCTCATGCACACTATTGCTTGTGTCCTGCACTTCTATCCCACATAAATCAGTTTACCACAGTGTGAATAAACTAGACAGGCCTTTGGACTGATCCAAAAGGGCTCTTCTTGTTTCCCTAATAATGCTCAACAACCGTGGGAAGCTAGGAGGCCAAATTAGCCCACCAAGAGACCTTCACATCCCACACTTGCTCCCAAATACCCTGTCTAGGATATTCTCATCATGCTTTAGGGCAGTGGTTCTCAACTGTTCTAATGCCAAGACCCTTTAATACAGTTCATCATGTTGTGGTGACCCCCAATCATAAAATTATTTTCGTTGCTACTTCATAATTATAATTTTGCTACTGTCCTTCCTGGCCTCCTAGATGGCACCTGGGTTCATTTTGAGGTAAAAAAAAAGTTGTTTTATACATACTGGTCCCCTGTGGGCCCCAAAACCAGCCTTGGGGGCCACACTTTGCCCAATCCTGATCTAAAGCCTCCTCATCTATTTTATTTAGGAATTAAGCTTTAGAAAACATATTACTGGTGACTTTTTAGCTAATTGTGAAATGGATATTGTGCTACTATTGCCATTTAGGACAAAAATAATCAATAAATCAAATCAAGAGGGTTACTTCTTTCTTTCCTTGCACTGCTATGTGAAGGCAATTGGTGCCTAAGAAAATGGAGTAAAATCCCAGTACAAAAAGGTGAAAAGTTAAAGAATCCAGAACTATGTTTTTTTGCTACATGCTGCTTTCTCTAATCTTTTTGTACAGAACCATGCACTGAACTATTAGGGTGTGCGGTTAAAAATAGATTTGCAGCAGTTGAAATACTGAAGATGAAACCAAATGTGAAGACAGTACATTTATTGAAACTTAGAATAGTAATAATATGAGCTGGGAATTAGAAACAGGTTTTGAAAGATTATGTGAAACTAGATCCAAAGTTTGCAACCATCAGTAGCTGAGATACCACTGCTTCAGAAATCTAGATGTGATGGGAAAATAATCACTGTTTCAAATTCAGAGAAAACACGCCAATAAAAACCAAACAGATACCCACAGATGAGTGTATTTTGTGATTTTAAACATGATGCACCCCCTGAAATCTGCAGCAATTAAAGCTTCACTCACATGAGACTGCAGGCCAAAGTCTGTTCTCCAATTTTCCTTGCCATTTAAGACATCAGAATAGTCTTCTATTGATACGTATTAGTCAAGGTATCCCATTTCAGCCCAGGAAAAAAAAACCCACAATAATATGTTATACCAAACAATTTTTCAGATTTCAATTTCAACATTTCTTCAAAGCAATGGGAATACCATGAAAGGCTTTGCTGAACCAGAGTGGATATACTCAAAGAACAGCAAAGCTGGAATTTAAGAGTGATAACTCAGTGTTTTATCCAATTGCTGTCATTATTCAAACCAAGCTGACTTGTACAATAAAAAAAACTCTGATGAAACAAATACCACGAATGGCCATTTTAAAAAGATTAGTCCCATTTAACCTTGCATTCAGGACAGAATCCTATGCCTTTTGCTGTACAACTTTAAACTGGCACATTCCCCTCTGGGGTAAGATTTAGTGGGAATCAGTTCCCACATGTTCCTTACTAGGAATCCAACCAATCAAGGGCATGCTCAAGCTGGCCAATTTTGTACTGTTGGAATACATTTTTAAAGGAGATGATTCATGGGTTTCACCTAGATTCACTCCTCTAAGCTTGAATCCAAATTTGCCTGATTGTTTGTTGCTGTCTTGACATTAACTTAGAAGTTTTCCCCCCCATTCTAGCAAAACGTGAAAATCTCATATCTCATAATGCAGGTTAAATACAATTTAAAGCATCCCAGAATCACGATTACTGTTCTAACATTCACATAGACTCCCAACCTCCCTTCTAGTGCCTCTTCCTCCCAACTAATAAAGTGGACCCTTCCCATCTGCAACAATTCAGTTCCAGGCCTTTCCATGGATCGGAAAAAATCTGGGCAGTTGCTCCCCATATTATTCAATGGCTGGTAATGTGTGCACATCCATGTCCATTTACCTTTATTGAATAAAACGGGGTGTCGCAAGCCACAGATGCTCCGATCTGTGGAACACTAGCCCATCCACTGTGCTCTTGCTTCCCAGACAGATTTCTGCAGCAACCCTTCTTTTTGAAGGCACAGTTGAGAGTTCCCACAGTCATGCCCACCTTTATAACAGTCCTATCAGAAATTTAGTGCCTAAGCTAGGCAAACATTCATCCTGAAATGACTGCATTTAGGTGGCAGACATAACAGGTCACCCCAGTGGAAGCAGTGTGGCCCAAAAGGAAGTGAGAGATTTAGGAAAACCATTTTCTTCCATCCTCCCTGCTCAGCAGGAAGGGATGAACAAAGCAAGCAACACACACTTTGCTATTTCCAATGCCATTTGGAAATATGGGCCTGCATTAGTCTCTATTCATCTGCTGGTGAACTTTTAAAACCAAGGCAGTGAGCTCCACCACCTACCCAACTACTGCGCTTATGGTCAGTGCTCATGCTTTCTCAGAGGCCTTTCACACCTTTTCTTCCTTTCAAACCTCCATTTGGAGAGAAGCCAATTCCATCAGGACAAAACATACATAAGAGTAAGTAGACAGAGCCCTACTTCCATTTCACCTTCTGCTATAAACCCTTCCTTTGTCCAATTTAGAAAAATAAAATCAACACTAAGAACATATAACTTATTTTAAATTATTTTAAAATGTCTTTTAGAAAGAGAATGTCTGAAAATTTAAATAGCCCTGTGCCATCTCCTGGTTCATGACCTTTGAACCCCACATTCTCCACAAGTGAGGGCAAGTATGACAAGAAACATAATCCCCAACTCTTTCCAGAAGTACTGGAGGGGTTAAGGGAAGAGCATGGAGAAAGATGGGCACACCTTTTCACAGCTTCAAAGGGCTCCACATTCTCATACCAATAATAAAAACATTTTAAAAGGGGGGGGGATGGGGCATTCACACAAGGCAGTGGAGATCACTATGAGCAATCTGCCCTTGGCAGAGGGCAGCTTAACTTCAGTAGTTAAAAATGCTGATCACTTCGGGAGAGGAGGCAGGGGAGGAGGAGGTTCTGAGGGCAAGGGGGGTGGCCGTGGCTTATCCACACTCGCAGCAGCTCTGGGGTTCAAGTACTCGCCATATGAGTGTACGAAGTCAAAGGTGGGTGGTTGGGTAGGCTGCATGCCCTGAGCACTAAGCAAGGAGTGCAGCATGTTCACTGTATCCTGGTAATCAATAGTCTGATTCATATTATGCCCATTTGCTCCCGCAGTGCTTTTGTCCAGTTTTGCATGAGCCCCTCTGGCCTTGCTGCCCTGGGGAAAAGGTAGACCGGCCGTATCCAAGCTGTGTCCAGGATGCTGAGGGAAGGGAAACTGCACAGTGGGCCCTTTTGAACTCTTATTGACTTTCGGTAAGGGTTCATGTGCTACAGCTGAGGCATCCTCAGGAAGTGGTCTCTTACGGGAGGAACAAGTTGGGACAAGACCAACTTTATGGGATGCAATGCCACTTTGGTTACCATGCTTGGAGTCCCCTGGCCGCTTAGTGCCGGCAGCAGGTTGCGCATGTGAATGTTTGTGAGAATGGTGATTGTGGTGGTGGTGGTTAGAAGAGTGGACCTTATGTTTTTCCTTATGTTCCCCTCTGCTCTTGCCACTACTTTCATCAGAGGAGCCATGACGATCCAAGGGAGTTGGCACCTTGATACGCATTTTTATTTCCTCTGGCTTGGAGGAAGAAACAGGTGGTTTGTCTCCTGGTGCAGGCAGACGCACTTTGAGGGCTGACGAGGACTTGTCAGCCTTTTCAGCAGAGGACCGTTCAGAACCATCTGAGTTGCTGCCCAAAGGGATTTTCAGAATGATGGGAGATGGGTTGTTCTCTTGCTGCACATCTCTTTCCCGCTGCTGCTGCACAAGCAAGTTCTGAGCAGCATAGGCATACTGGGAGCGCACATTAGCCTCCATGTTTTCTAGCTGCCGTTTCTGCGCAGCCAACTCCTCAGCATGTTTGGCACGATACTCCTTTAATGACACTTTTGCTAGTGGTGCACTCTTAATGTTCTGCTTAGAGAAGGCGCCACTACTGGTGTCATGATGTGGATGGTCTGTATTGGCTGAGATTTCATTAGCTCTATGGCTGACCTCTAGTTTCTGTGCCGCATGTGGAGCTATCCAGCTATCTCCTGACATTGCATCCATGCTGCCCAGCTCTCCTGGAGAGTCCCCATCTGTGACTGGCAGTGAAGCTATGGCTCCCGCTGTTGAGGAAGTAGACATACTCATAAGACCTGCGATGGTTGTGTCCGATGAACTTCTGGAGATCATGTTGAAAATGGTCTGTTCCGAAAGGCACTCATCTTCACCTTGCTCATCAGTCTTTGATTTCCTGGCTGCTTGGCTGGCCTAAAATGAGCAGAAACAAAACCTGTAGTATCATAAAGCCCCCATTTTATCTGAGAGAAAAGAATTATCTGAGAGAAAAGAATACTGGTATAGAATTTTCCTGAGGTGCCATATGCATTTCAACAGCATTTACTTTCATTCACATCTTCTGTAAAAAAAGTCCTTGTACCCAAACAGCTCCCAGATAACCCAGAACACTACAAATCCTGGGACCTCAACAATATGCACATATTAACTGCTTATTGCTACCTTTCATGGAGTCGAGTAGTACACACTGCTAAATCTGCAGCACCCCCACTGCCTCACAATCCACATCACAGAAATCACAACCTCCCGCATCCCTGCCTCTTGCTACTTTGCCCTGTGGCCTCATAGGGATGCTGGAAGAGATTCTGACATGTGCCTGCACCACACAGACTTACTGTGGGAGCTGTGAAATTTGGGATGCAATTGCAGCAGTGGGTTCTGGTAAGTTGCCCTCCCATAAGATCTAAAGAACCCCCCCCTTTCCCCCCTCTGAGTGTCTCCTTAGCATTAAGTTTGCAAGCTGGCCATAAGGGTAAGGAGCTGTCACTCACCCCCACCCAAGTTTGTGAAATGTTCCCTCCAGAGAGGCTCAAGTAGCACCAACACAGTATATTCTAGATGCCCAGCTAAGACAGTTTTATTACCCTAGGGCAGAGATGGGAATCATTTTGTCCTCCAGATGCTGGATTGCAATTCCCAACATTCCTCACTACTTGCTAAATTAGAATGAGCTGCTGAGACCTGCAGTCCAACAACATCTGGAGAGCTGTGAGAAACTTACTCCTATCCCATATGTTACCTCAATTATTCAACTACTAACTGCTGTATTTTGTTATAATTTTCTCTGATTTGTATACAGTTTAGATAATGTATTCTGTTGTTGTTATGTACTATGTAGTCAACTCTGACTTACAGTGACACTATCATCAGGTTCTCTTGGTGAGATTTGTGTAAAGGGGGTTTGCCACTTTCTTCCCCTGAGACTGCTGAGAGTGTGACTTGCCCAAGGTTATCTAGTGGCTTTCCATGGCTGAGCAAGGATTCAAGCCCTAGCGTGGAGTCCTAGTCCAAGTTTTAAACCACTCTGTCACATCAGCTGCCACTGTATATCACACTGTAACATGTTTTACAAAGTAGCTGAACAAATTCCATGCAGAACAATAATGTTGTTTAAAATACTATCTTTCAGGGAAGCCTTACACAAGATATTTAAACAAATCATTGCTCAATGAGAGCAACAACCTCTACAACCTATCTTTCTTAAAACTACCACAATTTAGATCAAAGTGGATGAAAGTATGCTACCTTTTTGGGCTCCTACAAAGCTCTGGAAGGCCACAGTATGTCAATCAAAGCATGTCATCACATTTTAGCAGACTGAAAGTGACAATTCATCACCTGCAGACACTATTTTAAAGTAATACAAGTTCCCCCCCCCCCAAGAAGGAACATCCACCCCCCCAACAGCCTGTAATGGCTGGATCTGCCCCAAATTTGTGGCAGGTTGGCAGTAAATCTTGCTTTAGATTATAATATGGGAGGGTAAATGGGTGCACTACAGTACACACCCCAAAGGTCACATGATTTTGACTTCAAGATAGATATTAAGATGTTTATTTTCTTATGCATTATCTTTATGCATTACCTATCAAATCTATACAAAGTTTTAATCGTTCCTAGTAAAATATACAGGGCATCTTACCCGCCAATTCCTGATTCGTTTCAACCGGTTAGGAGTTTTCTCAAGGATTTGAAGGAATTCATGGGTTAGCTCTGTACAAGAAACACAAACACACCACATAGTGAGAGGCACAGCATTTGAAAGCCTGGTCTGGAGGCTGGTTTAAATTTCTGCCCTTGTTTTTTAAAAACAGAGCAGTCCCAGGACTAACATAACTGGCTCAAATTATAAAATTCATCCCATTTAATTTTTTCTACTGTGAACTGTCATCTTGGAAACCTTGGTGAGAAAGTCCCTTAAAAGTGAGCTACTAAGTATATGAAATACCTCTTATTGTGCAATGGAACATATTTGGCCTTGCTCCAAACTTACCATCCAAGAGTTCCAGAGTTACAGTGCCATCAACGTACTCCCACCAGTGCTTCCCATCCGTGGAGACTGGGATCTCCCAGTTGGACCACTTACAGGCCAAGTGGATGCAGACGCAGGCCACAACGGGAGGGGTGTACTGCAGGCTGAAGGTGGTTAGGTGAAGGCTGACATCACCAGCAGGGAGAGAGAAACAGAAAGCTGTAAGCTCCCAAGCCTGAACGGCAGCAGCACACACAACCGCCCGATGGACAGACACTGCAAGAAGTGGGCATCCCTTAGCTTTAAAAGCTTTTGTTATCTTGTATGTTCAAGCCTCCCTGCTTAAACAATTCAGTTTCAGCCTTTGTGTACAGGGTTTTCCAGGAGCTCCTGTCAGCCTGGAGCTCCAGGACCCCCAAATAGCCTAGAAGGAAAGGGCTGCATTTTGAACTAAGCCCAAGCACAGTATTAAAGGAGCTGGGTTATTCAATAATACCTGGACAACATTTCAGCTTCAAGAAAAGATTTGGGAAGCTATCTGTCAGAAAAAAGTGTTTCATCTGGCCAGAAATTGTTCTAAACCTCCTGTTATGTCCATCTGATTAATGATAGCAGTATATTCTGCATCAGACCAAAAATTAACTGTCCAGTGATTTATTAAGATTATCAATTTGACAAGAACTTTAAATTCCCTTCAGATGTTGACCAGTTGTAGAACTGTTGCCAGTTCAACAAAAGAGCATCAGAGACTCTAGCACTACTTCAGCTTATGATAAACATGTCCTGGAATCATTGCTTTGACAAGAGATGCTAGCAAGATGAACAAGATACGGTATACAGTATTTATATTTGAATAAATTGTCTTTTGGAGATGTATCACGGTTCCAGTGCATACAAATGCTGGTTTCTGGAAGAATAATAGAATCATAGAGTTGGAAGAGACCACAAGGGCCATCTAGTCCAACCCCCAAGAGGTGGTCCAGTTACTGGAGATGAAAGAGGAGTATAGAGAAAGTAGCAGCTGCTATGGAAACTGGACTTGCAAACAACCTTTTTTGGAATGGGGGAGTGTTGCCTCCATACATTTCCTCTTTCATGGACATGTCATCCACCAAAAATAATTATTCATCAGGAGAACTAGCCTATGACACTGTTTAAAACACACCATCCAAATCTTATGTTCTGCTACAAGCTATTTCAATGCATTTTAGATGTATTTTGCATTTTTTTGTTCTTTTTCCCAGAAGACTAAGAAACAAGACATTAGAAATAGATTTTTTTTTTTTACTTATTTCTAGCCAGAGACGTCCCCACATATTAGTCCCTGGAAGGTAGTGTCTCTATTACTGAGTTTTTTTCTATGCTATTTTAACAAACAATAAAATACTGAAAATAATAATAATAGTAATAATAGTAGTAATATTTTATTTATAGCCCGCTCCTCTGTTCAAACAATCAGAGTGGGGTACAACAAGGATAAAAAATTCACAAACTAAAAGCAATCCATTAATCCACTGTCAACCTCCCATCCCTTAAAATCGAATTAAACTAAGAATAAAGTTAAAACCAACATACAAAATTGAAAACAATATAGAACAGTACATCCTCTAAGAGCAAATATTCCTTGAATAGCATGGCCAATGGCCCAGGGGACTTAGTGTTGAGGGGCTGGGGGAAAAACAGAACCTATTCTACTAATATCGGAGCCGGGAATTTAAGGCGTCTCTGGGAAAGCCTGCCGGAAGAGATGCGTCTTTAAAGCTTTTTTAAAGCAGTCAAGGGACGTGATATGACGCATCTCCTCCGGCAGGCCATTCCAGAGCTTGGGAGCAGTAGCAGAAAAAGTCTTCTGGGAGGTCTGCGACAGCCTAGTTTTCACAGGCTGTAGCAGGTTCCTCCCAGAGGACTGGAGTGTGCAGGGGGGATCATCAACAAGTTGTTGAGTGCTGCACGCATCACAAGATTCTCTTTAGCACTAGACAAAGGACACAAAGCACCACACAAAGGACAGACTAAGAGCAGTAGAACAACTGTACATATATCAAAGAAGAGCAGCCGCTTACTCCAAACAAGTCTGCACTAGTCTGTCTGGAACCCAACTGAGAAAAACATGGAACTTAGCAATGGTTGCAATAACACTATATACAAAATGCTGCATCTATAAAAAAGTGAACTCTCCAACCAGGTATGAAGGAGGCCTCTCTTCTAGAGAATTCAAGCACAGAAAAACAACAACACTAAAACCAACAATTTCCTGAATTAAGATTCTGGCCTTTTGTTTTTATATTTCAGCATTAAAGCTGCTTAATGTCTACTTATTGCTAGCCAGCGACATCGCATTCATATTTTTTAGCAAGAAAATAGTTTTAGCTCAGACATATGACCAGTCTATCATTTTTGGCAGGGGTGGAAAACCTACAGTCCTCCAAGTCCTGACAAACTACCATCCCCATCATGCCTCGCCACCAGCCAAGCTGAAGGAAGTTTTAGCCAGGCTCATGAGGACTTGGTTGTAGCTCCTCTCCTTATGGTGATGTTACACAGCATCACCATAAGGGGAGCAGCTACAACCAAGCCCTCATGAGCCTGGCTAAAATCTCTTTCAGCTTGGCTGGTGGTGAGGCATGATGGGAATGGTAGTTTGTCAGAACCTAGAGGGCTGTAGATTCCTCACCTGAGTTATAGGAAGAAAGAACTACTTTACGTGCCCACAAAGGGAGACATTACCAAAACATGTTTCTTTTACACCTCTCAGCAACAACCAAATATAACTGCGTATGTGTACTATTAAAATTAGGAATTGAAAAGTATTTGATCTAAAGATCAAAAATCACTAATACAAAACAATTCCTCTAATATAGTGACCTGGCATCCAAATGCATATGCTAAGCATGGTTTTAGTTCTTCAAAACCTTGGAAAATGTTCCTCCCCAATGGTCAATAATTCTAATAACAGATAAAATAAAAAGAGATAAAACTGAGTCAACATCTACCTGTTGGTAGCCATGAAATAAGAAGTCTGTGCAAGATCCTTGCTAGCTAAAAAGAGAAAGCGAAATACAGAAGTTATTATTTGCAAGCTTCCTTTCTTGCTCTGCAGTGCTTCTGCTGGGTCAGTTGTTCAATAATGTACTGTAGTGGCATACTGACAATGGATTCACTTTGATTTCCTGTATGAGT
Source organism: Urosaurus nigricauda (assembly GCA_034509955.1). Taxonomy (NCBI): domain Eukaryota; kingdom Metazoa; phylum Chordata; class Lepidosauria; order Squamata; family Phrynosomatidae; genus Urosaurus; species Urosaurus nigricauda. Next base: position 165,711,398 of record JAOEGL010000002.1, read on the forward strand.
ATCTGCCATAAATGCCCACTTAAATACTTCCCTTTGGAAACTATTTATCCCTCTCGTTTGCCATCACTTTAAGAAAGTACAAGCAGAGAAGAGCATGTGCAATACAATAACTTTACTTCTTGTGTAATTTATTTGCTCCTGTCACATGAAATCCCATACTTGCTGCCACCCAAGAACAAACTGCCAGTCAGAAAATAGAGCCACCACTATGTGGAAGTGTGGCAGCTGCAATAACAGAATCACAGCTGTTGTATCACTACTTACCTCTAACTAGCTGTGTACACTTCACAACATGTGTATGAGGATGATCTATGGTGATCTCAAACCCTGTTAAGAAAAAAAAGAGAACAATTAGGCCATGAACAGAACATGCTTGTGGTTCTACATACCACACATGCCTCTGGATCCTGGGAGGCAAAGTAGATTGACCATCCCCTTCCTATTTGCTCTGTGCTCAGGTGCAAGCAAGAAGAAAGCAGGACATCTTCCTAGGCGCAAATGGATGTTATCCAGCACAAGAAAATGACAGTTACTGCTACCTTTTGACGCAATCCCATTCCCTGTTGGAAAGATTATATTGAAATCCATCCAATATATATATTATACATCCAATAATGCTAAAACAAAAGGTACTGTACATTAAGACATCAAGAGGATAACATTCTAATTTTTCATTGAGGTTTATCTTATTATTTCCAAAAACACTTGCTTTCAGGAAAATAGATGTTAACCAAGTTTCAATTTAGTTTTAACTGGGTTTAAAAACTGGATTTTAAAACAATTCAGCCTGTATTGACTCCTTAGTTTTTATTCTTTTTGTTAATTTTACAGGGAAATAGTTGGAACAGCTATGACTCCATTTTGTTACAAACCCATGCCACACCTATGTGGATTTCCTGAACAACCAAAATGGATTATTGTTCAGCAAAGATAGCTAAGTGTCTGGCAAGTTTCATCTCTATTGTGTTATTTTGTAAGAAGTATTACAGCTGAATTAGTGTTCTTTTCCACTGGTGAATGAAATATAATTGATGGTCTATGCTTGCATATAACAAGGAAGATTAGGAACACAGATCAATTTATCTACCTATTCTGTAAAGATATGTGTCTATACATCAAATGGTTATTAAATATGGAGAACCAATACAATTTTAGTTACTAAAAATTATCCAAAAGGCAAAATTACAACATGTAGGTACAAAAAGCTCTACAACAATAATTTACATTGGTTTGTTTGGCTACCATCCTAGGTGACAATACTGATAATACAGTTGTGATAGTAGGCTGTAAGGTCCCTAAAAGTACAGAGACTGAACCTCAGCAATATACATCCTGTTGAGAAAGACTCAAACAAATTTGTGCACATTCATGTTTGTTTCTGTATAAACACATACATGTCAATATATTCATCCTAAACAAAACATATCAAGCATGATGTAACTGGCAGTTGTGACAAGGTTTATCGCCTAAGCAGATGCTCTCCCATACTGGCCAGCTGTGCCTCTGCCCTCCAGCTGTGAAGAAGACTGGGGTTAGACTCTCCATTCTGCGGAACTTTCCTGGGTCTGAGATTCATGAAGCAGCCCGTCCGCTTGGAAAAACTTACCCAGGGTCTGCAGTATTATGCTCTCTAGAATGACCAGGTCTTGGGCTTGTTGCAGGTAAGCCTGGGGTTGAGAGGACAGGCAGGTTACTTGTGATGAGGCACTCTGTATCAAGCCTGCATATTTCTAACACTCTCTTGAGGAGGTAAAAAAATAGCAAGGGGGAATCTTTATCATATCTAGCAGTGCAGGGAGCTGGTACAAGCATCCCTTCCCCGGGGGGAAAATTAGACATGCTCAATGAGACATTCCTTGCAAGAGCTGCTACTGTTGACTCTGTGCAGGCTTCATGGTTTCAATGACCACTAAGATATTGGTTCATGCTAAAAAATAGACCTTTTCATCCAATTTGGCATCACAATAAAGCTTCCCCCTTGTTGTCAAGGTTAGATGTGCTGGTCCTGTCAGGAAGGGCTGTGGTGAGATGCAAAATAAAGTGCTTAACAAACCTCCTGTTTGAATGGCAAGGACAAGACTGAATTTCAAGCTGCATTCATTGGTGTCACCATAAGAGGGTTATCCTGGCAGGCAACATCAACCCCTTGATGCAAACAGTGCTACACACCTGGCTTCCATTCACAACAGTCTAGCAGGAACACACAGGACAGAGAAGCCATTTGGCTTACAAAACCTGACAGCTTTCTGTACTATGCAGCAATAATATTGAAGTACTAATTACTATGGTTCTGGAATTTATTCATGCTTGTTTTAAGAAGATTGCAGCACTGTACATCCAATAGTGCATGGGGGACTTGCACTGCCAGGATTTGTTCTTTTCCCTCCCTCAAGTGATGAGCACTGTGCAGGTTCCACAAAGGTTTTGCTACTTACCTCACTCCGTGTATCAGGAAGAGCCTCTAGATGATGAAGGCAGGTATGGGCGACCTTGATGACATGCTCCAGTTTTCGAGGTTGTTCCTCCACCTTGGCTGCCAGGAAAAGGGCAGCTGGTGCTACAGACTTTACAAAGGAGAGAGATATAAATAAACCCTCCTCCAAGAGGCAGCAAATCTCACTGGTTTCAAATGTCCAGCAAATCTATCATAATGATCCTACTTTAAGACTTACAAATATGTTATTTGACTAAAGGTTTACAAGGCCTTGTGGAGTACTTGCATTGGAGACTGTCAATGAATATCCAGGTGCTGCAGACTACATTTCAGAGGAAGGAATTGACAAAACCACACCTGAGTATTCATAATTTAAGAAAACCTTATGAAATTTATGGGATCATCATAAATCAACAGAGAACTTGAAGGTACATATACACATGTACAAACCTCTACACATGCTGCACTGTAAAAAAAAAAACAATATAAAAGATATACAATATTACATAACCGGTGATTAATTTGGGAATATATTTCTAGGGCTTTCTTATTCATGGCTTATGCATTAAAAAAACAATTTAATGCCCAGAGATTTCTGGTGAATCTACACTAACTTTCTCCTTAAAGACACATGCCTATAGTTTTTATGGTCATACTGAATCTTTTGAAAAAGCAGGAACAGCCACCGAAAGTCTAAGTAGGAATATGTATAGTGCCATATACTTAACACAGGATCCCTTTCTCCTTTAACATCACCTTGCTCTCTATAAGTTCTGTGAAAGTCAAATACACAACTTATATGAGGATTTGGGAGCAGATGTTTCCCAGGTTGTACAGTTGATCTTTAAGTGAGAACAATGGGACATCTGTGGTTAATATAAATGCGGTAGACAACCTCACTATCCAGTAACGACAAGCATGTTCAAAAATTTTCCCAAATTAGTGGAAGGAAGGAAAAGTGAAAAAGTCCATTTTGGATATTGCAAAACAGCAATTTTAAAGTTAAATAGGAGCCTGCCAGGAAAGGCAAATCACCCTTTAAAGTCAGAAAAAAAGGTTTGAGGTGGCTGCATAACCAGCTTTGGGGTTACATACAATCTCAGGGTTACAGTGTGCCCAACCTGATTCAGCCCTAGTGTGACTCTCACCATCAATTTGATATAGATCTAAAGGAAATCATCAATGTTTCAAACTGCCTGAAAACAGTAAATGGTAAAACTGCAGTGTCCAGATTTTAAGATGTTATGTCAAGAACTTTGTGTAGTTCTTCTGTATTTTGCATTTGAGCTTGGTGTTGCAGAAGCTTGTCCCTGGATTTGTTTTCACCAGCTGCTGCTGTTGTTGAAGTTTTATTCTACTCTTGCCTTACTGTTTCACTACCGATGCAGACTAATAAAGAATTAATACATCTGTCTCTGTTTTATTATCTTTATCTACGATAATTACTAAAAGACAACTTTAACCAAAAGAACTGTAATAATTTTTTTTAACAAATAAAGGACATTATCCCTACCTCTTCTAGCTGTGTGATATGTAAGCCAGTGAACATGAAGATTATTCTACAACATGTTTTCCAATGGATTTCCACTACAGTGCCTTAAACACAATTTCTTTCCCTTACCCTGTTGGCAAAAGGGTAATAAACTACTCACGCATCAAGTAAGCAACAGAAACAGACTAAGTAAGACTTACATTTCGATGAAACTGGGTAAAGGACTGAACCATGTAGAAGCGATGCATATAGACAATAGCTGTGTTAATCGTCAGTTGCGAACTGGAGGATAATGGTTAAGGGAAAGGTAGACTAAAGGTTTTAAACCTATTGAAAAATATTAATCTGTTTTACTACAATTCAGGCAAAATTGTGTTGTAATAGGTTACACTGATGTTTCTCACTACTGTGGAAAAAGTATGCGTACAAATGTTTTTGGGCAAACATATATCACCGCTTTAAGTGGCGCAAAGAAATGTGCAAAATAATCAGCGTTCTGTACCTTTCTTTAGATAGCAGATTCCTGAAAATTCATTGTCCAAAGATCTAGTTGCCATAATCCTAATTCACACTTGGGCTGCAATCCTAAACATCTCTACCAAGAAGTAATCTGCCATGAATTTAGTGTGGCTTATCTCTGGGTAAACATCAGACTAAACTATTGAGAGCTGCGCTTCAGGACTATATGGATATGTTTTAACCAATTTCCCTATATAAAGCACAAATATTATACAGATATTGAGGCATTTTAATTCTTCTGGATAAACAGAACCTTTAAAATCTAGAACGTACTGTGTTTCTAAGGCTCAGCAACATTTATTCAACCATAATTACAAACATAACCTGCAGGAGCCATTGGTGTAGTGCCTCGTGAGAAGGAAAACTGGAGGAAAAACACCGCTTTGCATGGAAGAATTCAGAATGGACAGTATACACAATAACTACTGAGTAACAGTGGAGAGATATACCATGTACAAAATAGAAATTATGTCATTAAAAGTTCACAGAGCCATTCTTAATTTTCAGTATTAAATTTGGTGACTGGAATTCACCAAAAGTCCTTATTTTTTCTCCTGAGGTATACCTTGTTGCTGCTGCTGTGTGTTTTCAAGTTGTTTCTGACTTTACCGGGACCCATGATGAGGTTTTCGTGGTAAGATTTGTTCAGAGGTTTGGCACTGCCTTCCTCTGAGGCTGAGAGTGTGTGACTTGCCCAAGGTCACCTGGCGGGTTTTGTAGCTGAGCTGGGAATCGAACCCTGGTCCCCAGAGTCATAGTCCAATGCTCAAACCACTATGCCATGCTGTATACCTGTCCATTGTTAATCAGTAGTTTTTACATATTAGGTTTGGGTTTGTTTTTTTTTTGGGGTGGCTCAGAGATGATTACCACACTACCCTCTTACAGTGCTGCTATTCCACTTTTACTGTTCTGCTGCATTGTGGGGTTTGTAGTTCAGCGAGGCCTAAGAGATCTCTGGCTGAGAATTCCAAATGCTCCTCCCTAAACTTCAAATCCCAAAATGCAACAGGAAGAGACAGCCAGAGAAGTTAAAGCGGAATAGCAGCACCATAAGAGTGTAGTGTGATAATCTCCATAGTTGTGTCCACTATGCACAAGAGCCAGGAATGTCTTGCTTGTTCAAACTTGGCCTTTCTCTTTATCTAAAACAACAACTGGGGCCTATTCATCTCGAATCCGCTCCAGCCAAGTTCTGAATCCAACCCACCTACAAAAACCCGACCCTGCCTTCCACTTAATAGTAATATATTTAAATCCCGCCTCTCCTTACGGATCACCAAGGTGTGGTTCCTACACACATCACAACCCAGAGAAGCCCAACCTGAGCTTCCTAAAATTTTTGGGCCTGATCAAGTTTCCCCCCCGAAAACACCTGCTTCCTCTCAAATGCCTTCACGAACATAGGTCCAAAACACACTGCAGAACAAATCCAGCTCAGTGCTAGGGAATCCTGGGAACTGTAGTTAATTGTGACACCAGAGTTCTCTCTCTGACAGAGAAGGCTCAATGTCTCACAAAACTACAATTTCCAGGATTCCCTAACCCTGAGCCAGGGCAGTTAAAGTGGTCTCAGACTGGATCATTTCTGCCGTGTGTGCTTTGGACGTTAGGCTACATCCGCAGTGAAGAAATAAACCGGCCGGACTCCCTGCTTTGATTTGCCGTGGGCTATGGAATTCTGGGAAGTGTCGTTTCCTGAGAGATGTAGACTTCTCTGTCAGAGAAAGAACTCTAGAGGTGCCACAACAACAAACTATACATCCCAAGTCCCTAAAGAATGGAGCCATGTCAAAGTGGGTCATTCCTCAACAGGCAGCCTGTAGTTCGTTTATTATTATTAATTATAAATAATAATAATAATAATAATAATAATGTTTTTATTTATGCCCCGCTCTTCATGTTATCACAGTGGCTTACAATTTGTTAAACAAACAAACTTCATTTATATACCGCTTCATACCGCCTAAGCAGTGTCTGAGTGGTTTATAACTGTAAGCTAATTTATTTATACTGTAGTCTGTTTAACTTTGTTTTATATAATCTGGGATGGAAGGGGGGTTAATTTTAACTGGATCTGATGCGTGTGATACATTGTTGTTGTTGTCGTTTTTAGATGCTGTGTAACCTGCCTTGATTCCCACTGAAAAGGCAGGCTATAAATAAAGAAATATAATAACATTGATAACATAACAATATAATATAAATGTATTTATTTACGTCACATTATAAATATACAAGTAATATAAATAACATAAATTAAAATTTATAAATATAAACAAACTTATATTTATAAATATAAATAAATTTATTTATATTATTTACATTACTTGTATACTTATATGATATAAATAAATACATTTATATTATATTATTATTATTGTTATGTTATAAATATTACATTTATATTCACAAATTTATATTTATACATATCAATACGTTTTTATTTATAAATACTAATAAGTTTATACTTAATATAAATTTATATTTATTTTAAATTTATAAATATAAACTCATTAGTATTTATAACCATAAATTTTATATTTATATCTATAAATATAAATAAATTTATATTTATATCTATAAGTATAAATTTATTTATATTTATATCTATAAATATAAACTTATTTATATTTGTATCTATAAATATAAACTTATTTATATTTATATCTATAAATATAAATTTATCTATACTTATATCTATAAATATAAATTTATTTATATTTATATCTATAAGTATAAATGTATTTATATGTATATCATAATATCAATAATAATAATAATAATAATAACAATAAATGAATAAATCCCCCCTCCCTTGTTTCCCTTGTTTCCTGGGCCTAGTCGAGAGAGGGATACACATTGAGGCGCTGGCCCATGTCCTGGAGCAGGTTGGCGGCCTGCTGCCGGTAGGAGAGCTCCTTGTCCGGGTCGAGGCCCGCGCGGCGAGAGGGGCTCCGCGACAGCTGCTCCCGGCTGAAGTACCAGCGGCGCCCGACGCCCGAAGAAGAAGAAGAACAAGAAGAAGACGCCGCCGCTGAGCCACACGCCGCCATGATGGACGCTGCCGTCGACGACGTCCACCACGCATGCGCGCAGGGCACGCACGCACGCACGCAACGGGAAGAGACGCCCGACGACGAAGGGGACTGCCGGCCCCGCCCGCCCGCGCGTAATGGGTGCGTGCCTCCTGCGCACTTCCGGTGTGGGACGGAAGTGACGCGATTCCGGCACCGCAACGTTCTGATTGGGTGGTTCTATCTTCTCGCGAGACTATCTTCTAGTGTTGCATTGTGGGGTTTGTAGTTCAGTGAGGAGGAGGCCTAGATGGGAAGCCTGCATATCTAAGACACAATACACTCGTCCCTCCACATTTGTGGCTTTGATTATTAATGGATTTGATTAACATGTCCTCTCTAGGAATATCTAGGTCCTCCTCCAGTGCAACTCTATGGTCAACTTTAACTAAAAGTTGCACTGGAAGACCTAGAGATTATTCCTAGAGAGAATACTCTACTGGGCCTTTGTAGCTCCTCCAGTGCAGTTCTATGGTCAGTGTCTGTCAGACGTTGACCACAGAGTTGCCCTGGAGGACCTAGAGATCCCTAGAGAGGTGTCCTCTCAGGTAAAAACCTAAGTGTTTTTGTTATTTGTGGTTTTTACCATATTCACAGTGGTCTTGTGCCCCTAACCCTTGCCAATGTGGAGGAACAAATATAGTATTAGCAGAAAACATGACTTGGAACAGTCGCTGAGGCAGGTCAAGGAAGAAAGTGCCAATGGCAGGCTTACTGTTGAACATAAAGGAAACAAACAGTGACCTTGAAAGATCAACATAAATTCAGCCGACACAGTGAGGAAATATAAATCGTAAAAGAGTTCTCATGCCTGGCATCAACCATGGACAGGAACAGGGACATCATCAGACAGGAGATAAAGGAAACAGAAATAATGACCACACCATCGTACCAGTAGAAAACCTCAAAGACCTGGAGCACCAGCTAAGGAAGATCAAGGAAGAAAGTGCAAAGGCAGGTTTAATGTTGAACATAAAGAAAAGAAAACTAATGACCACCAAGATCCTTCACAAGTTCAACCTAGACAATGAAGAAATAGAAACAGTAAAAGAATTCCCATATTTGGGATCAAACATTAATAGAAATGGGGACTGCAGTCAGGAAATCAGAAGAAGATTAAGAGCAGGGAGGGTGGCTATGAAAGAGCTAGGAAAGATTCTAAAATGCAAAGATATACAACTTTTAGATTGTAAGCCTGAGGGCAGGGAACCGTCTAACTATAAGTTTATCTGTACAGCACTGTGTAAACCTACAGCGCTATATAAATAAAGGTTAATAATAATAATAATAATAATAATAACTAAGAACAAAAGCTTGAATTATACAAGCCATCGTATTCTCTATTACCATGAACGGATGTGAGAGCTGGACAGTTAAGAAAGATGATAGGAATAAAATCAATTCATCTGAGATGTGGTGCTGGAGAAGAGTGCTGAGGATTTCATGGATAGCCAAAAGGACAAACAAATGGGTCCTAGAGCAGATCAAGCCAGAAATCTCCCTGGAACCAAAGATGACCAAACTGAGGTGGTCATACTTCCGACACATCATGAGAAGGAAGGACTCACTGGAAAAGACAATAATGCTGGGAAAGGTGGAGGGAAGTAGGAAGAGAGGACGGCCACATGCCAGATAGATGAGCTCTATTTAAGAGGTCATGGGTATGAATGTGAGACCTCCAAGTCTCCCTGTCATCGAAAGCCCTGCTCAGACTCAGGACCATGGCTTCCATGACTGAATCTATCCATTCTTCTTACTATTATTATAATATTTATTTCTACCCCACTTTTCTCCCAAAATTGGGAACTGCTTTTCATATGATATGTTCAGCGTACAAGTTAAACTAGGGTAGTAAAATGCAGCCCTGCCTGACCCCCTTTCAAATTGGAAACCATTCGATTTCTCCATATTCTGTCCTGACAGTAAGTCTCTTGTCTTCAGTCTAAGTTGTACATCAGGACAATCAAATGTTGTGGCATGCTAATTTCTTAAACGCAATCCATAGTTTTTCATAATCTACATGAGCAAAGGCTTTGTTATAATCTATAAAGCACAATCTGAACCAGAAAGTACTAGGAGTGTATTTTAAAAGAAAAAAAATTACATACATAACGCTGCCATGCCAACTCCCCCCCCACACATACACTTTCACTTCTTAATGTGCTACATGCATCCTGAGGAGAAGTTCTTGAGAAAGTGATAGCTTACTCACTGTTCTGTAACATTTAGGTTATTTTAGTAAAGGTATTGCTTGCCTGGGTGTTTTTTAAAAACTGCAAGAAGTCTGGCTTTCATTTTGATTTCCAAGGATTATGAAAGCAAAAAATGGTTGTATTCAATTTTGTAGTGGTTTTGTGCAGGTTTTGACGGATCTTATAATTGAACCAAGTTATCTTTCCTCCATCCACCATCATCCAGAGGGAGAGAAGGGCAGGCTAGCTCCATCGGGCCTAGACACAGTAATAAGAAGGGCCCTCCCTCCAGTCCGTCTGCCATGGTCCAGGCCTCTGAGGGAGAGAAGATCTGCTGGACTTGATTCCCTTCCTTCTCCGTTTGTGTCCTGTTTTTTAAGATTGTAAGCCTGAGGGCAGGCAAATGTCTAATTAACAATTTGTAAGCCGCTCTGATAGCCTTTTGACTGGAGATCGGGTAATAAATAAATAAATAAATTATTATTATTATTATTATTATTTCCTTTTAAATATGTTTTAAATAGTTTTAATATTATTAATACTTTAATTCTATTTTAATGTTCACCTTTTGTATGTTTTAACTATCATCATTTTAATTTATAAGCACTTTGAGTCCCAGTTTTCAGGGAAAGGGTACTATAAATAAAGTGAATAATAACCAATTACTGTACAGTACTATGTACTGCATTTGAAATATTTTTTGGGTAGAATCTCTTATTACCTCTTTTCAGTGCAATCTTATTACAATTAATTCATTTATAAGGCATGTATACATAAGCTAGTTTCCGCTGAACATAGGATTTTGTCTCTACTTTGCATGATTGCTATTTCAAGAAGGCTAACTGGCTCACACAGCATGGTGTAGTGGTTTGAATGTCGGACTAGGACTTTGGAGACCAGGGTTCAAATTCCTGTTTAGCCATGGAAACTCACTCGATGGCCTAGGAAAATGTACACTCTCTCAGCCTCAGAAGAAGAACAAATTCTGCCAAGAAAACCTTGTGATAGGGTCGCCAGAAATCAGAAATGACTTAAAGGTACATAATGACAGCCTAGCTCACCACAATATAGGCAGTGCTATAAGCTAGCGCATGTGCTACATTTCCCAAAAAGGGAAAATACAGTGCTTTGCTTATGCTAATTTCTTCTGGTTGCCTACTATTTACTTCAAGTGGCAAGCAAACAAATAGTTTTAATTATTGGCAACCAAATTCCAATAATAAAATTCAGTCACATTGTTGGGACTTGTTATTCTGAAAGAATACTTTCAATTGTCTATTTCCTTAAACCAGACTTAAGTAACATCAAGCTGTTTTTTTCTTGAAGTGTCTCAGTTGTCTGTAGAAACATTTATTTATTTTTAATTTTTATCCCTTTAATTTGGAATGTAATGAATGGTCAGTATGGGTGGATCCTGCCTGCTCTTACGGTTGTTAAAAGACACTCATAAGTTGGAAAGATAAAACATTCACCATGGTTGGTGTATGGTTGGTTGGTTAATGGTTGGTGTATCTCACTGCTTTACGCTGCCCATGAGTGTGTATTACATAGATGTCAATTTCGAGAAAATGTATTTTTGGAAATAGTTATGTTAAAGTATATGCCTAGCCCATATCCATATTCTAATTTACTTTCCTCTGCCCCCTTTCTTTGTAATCAAGCTTTTTAAAAATCCATATTTTTGAAAACTAATATTTATTTTAGATTCACAAAGAATACTAAATCAGCAACAATAAAATGTTCAAATAGGCTTAGGATATGAGTTAACAAAAAATACATATAATGTAGGTTTAACATACAATTCCATTAAAGTAGTTATCTGGGTGATGTTGTACTATTAAGATAAACACAAAAGTTAACTGAGGGAGCCTTTCAAGATGGGGTCAGGTTCAAGAATGTCTCCATAAGTCAGCAGTTCCTGATGGTAGGTAGACTGGGCAAATGTGAGGTAGTGGTAACAATCAATACAATTCAAAGACAGAGCCATGTTAGTCAGTAGAGTCAGTATGTAATGTAGAGATATCTAGTAGCACCTTTGAGACTGAGAGAAAGAGGTTTGGCCAAAAGCATCTGAAGAAGTAGACTTTAGTCTACAAAAACTCATGCTTCCAACTTCTTTCTTTCAGTTAGTCTCAAAGGTGCTACTAGATCTCTCTACATAATCAATATGAGTTGACCATAATCAAAAGGAGTGTGATTTCTTTTGTCCATTATGTGAACTGATGGGGTAGGAAAGATTTTCAAGTAACTGTGTATTCCAAACTCTACTCCACTATTTTTCCAGTTAAATCGCCTGTCTGCCAGCAAGCAGCTCTTTCAGTTATTGCAGCAGCCAGAAGGAAGGTTATAGAGCACTGTTTTCTTTGGTATACAAATAGAATAACAAAAGCACAAGACAAAAATGGATGGTTTGTGAGATCTGGTTTATGACCGCTGTCCAAAACATTTTAACTTTAGGACATTCTCCCCACATAGGAGCCAGTCTTAATAATTGGATGGGTGTTGTGCATTGTTTTAACTATTGCTTTTCTTGTGTTAGCTGATCTGGACTTACAACGGGGAGAGGACCAAATATGGAACCAGTGGGACACAGTTGTCATCTCACATGCTCCACTTTTTAATTGTTTAAGCAAATGCCAGTGAACTGGGTTGAGTTGTGGATCTCCTTGGCAACCTGACAAACAGATGCTTCAGAAGGCAGAATGTTGTAGTTAGGAGGCTGCAGTTGAACCTGCAAGGGAAAAAAAAGGTTCAGGTGATGGCTTTCTTTGGACTAACCTTCCTGGGGTATCAGGATCCCTTTCGGGACAGAAGGCTAATGTTACCTCCACTAAAAGTACCAGGTAAGGAAGTTAACCCAGGAAACTTAGTTCATTAGCAAATAAATTTTAGATTTCCTTCTTGGGTTTCTCTGTTAAAGGTAGGGCATCCTCAACGCTCTTCTCCAGCACCACATCTCAAATGAGTTTATTTTCTTTTTATCTGCTTTTTTCACTGTCCAGCTCTCACATCCGTACATAGTGATGGGAAATACAATGGCTTGGATGATTCTAACTTTAGTGCTCAGTTGTGTGTCTTCACTCTTCAGGATCTTCTCTAGCTGAGATACAGTGCTGGAGAGGAGTGCTGGGGATACCATGAACAGCTAAAAAGACAAACAAATGGATCCTAAAACAGATTAAGCCAGAACCCTCGCTGGAAGCCAAGATGATTACATTGATGCTGTCGTACTTTGACCATATAATGAGAAGGCACGGCAATAGAAAAGCCAATGATGGTGGGAAAGATGAAGGGAAGTAGAAAGAGAAGAAGACCACATGCCAGATGGATGGACTTTGTCAGGTAGACCATGGGCCTGACCCAGCAGGACCTGAGCAGGGAGGTAGGGGATAGGGTCTCCATTAGTCAAGATTGTCTTGAAAGCAGCTAATGATAACAACAACTAGCTGTTTCATGGTTGCCCTTCCCATTCCTAGTCTTCTGCCTATTTCTTAACTGCAGTCTCTATTCTGAACAATGTTTGATCCTAGGTACAATAAATCTCTATTTCAATTTCCTCCTTATCTAATTTGAATTTACATAGGTCCTCTGTGGTCATTATATTTGTTTTCTTTATATTCAGCAGCAAGCCTGCCTTTGCATTTTCTAACTTGACTTTCCTTAGTAACTGTTCCAAGTCCATGACGTTTTCTGCTAGTATTATTGTATTGTCTACTACCTCCTATCTTCGCTCCTCCTCTTTCTAACTTTAATCCTGCCCTTTGTATGATGTTTTCAGTGTATAAGTTGAATAAGTATAAACGTTAAATTAAATTTCCAGCATGCTTACCAAAATGCAGTTCTTAGGATTCTTTGACTTTAGGGGCGCAAAACTGATGCAAGCAAGACCTTTCTTTTCCCATTTTGTCCTGCATTCCTCTTCAGAGAAGGACCTAATGATGGATGTTGCAGAATGCTTCAAATATAAAGTATGTATGACTATACAGTACATCAGTGCTATGACAGGATATAGGAATCTATTTAATGCAAACAAAACAAAACAAACAAAAAACAAGTCAGGAATAGAAAAATTGTACTGGATGTTTTAGATTAAAGTTAGATTAAAGTTTTATTTTGTGATCAGAGTAATATAAAATGCAGATGTTATAATGGCATTAAAAGATGATGAACACAGGACATATTTGGACTCTTTAGAGGTATAAATCCCATATCATGGGTAAAACCCACAGTATGGATAGACTCCAGGGATTCCAGGGTTTGTTTATTTTCAGTAATTATATCCATATCCTTTACATGCTTTGAAGGAACGTCGATTGCAAGAGAATTTGTCAAGGATATATTTGCTATAGACTGCAACTTTTAGCAATAGCTATATGTATAGCTGAGTCAGTGTGGTGGAGTTGTTTGAGCTTTGAACTACGTCTCTGGAGACCAGAGTTTGAATCCCTACTTGGCAAGGCAAATGACACAATCGGGTGAGTCACACACTCTCCACCCCAGAAAACCCTGTGATAGGGTCACCTTAGGATCGCTATAAGTGAGAAATTTCTTGGAGACATACAACAGCAAACACATATGGCTACTAAGAGGACATAATCCAGGATCAATCATGTTAAAGTTTTACCTTTGCTCAGGTTTTTGTTTTCCTTGAAGGTGTAGCTGCTTCCTTAGGACAAATTTTCTCTTAGACTGCTGAGACTTTCCCTGTCTTCCTTACACTAAATCCAATCCCAGAGATGGATATTCACTGCATCCCCTCTTAGAAGGTGTGGCATCTTTGCTCATAAGCTTCTCGGAACACATGGATTGGGGAACCTCTGGCCCTTCAGATATTTTTGGACTCCAGACCCAGCTAGCACAGCCAAAGTTCAGGCAGGAATGATGGAAGGTGTGGTGAAACACTATCCAGAGTTCCCCATTCCTGATCTGCACAGACATCAGTGGAAATGCTATTACTGGCTTTTATTCTTTTACATTGCAGATGTAGAAAATCATCAATATATATATTTTTTAAATTTCATATATATTTTATTATTGTTAGCTGTTTTCAGTGGACAGGTAGTATATAGTGCTTTTCAATATAAAAGTTAATTAAATAGACATCGGAGACAAGAATTTTAGCCTAGAGTTTTTTGTGGACATTCGGGCTATGTGGCCATGTTCTAGAAGATTCTAGCCTAGACTTTTAGCCTAGGCTTTGATGCCAAAGATGCTAGTTTTATATTTGGAGTTGTGGGGTGCATGTATAATTTTCACCTATGTTATCTACCATCTCCAATGGTACATCCAAGAACTCATGCTGAGTTTGAGTCCTAAAGGACATCTGAACATTAGAAAATTGTCTGGTCTTCATTAGAGACATATACATCCCTAAACTAATTACTGCCATTAAAGTTGGGACAAATTTTTGTCCTGTGCTTAACAAGTAAAGTGATAAGTGTGACATCTACTTTGCATCATCATAGCCAATGATGAAGGATGTGAGAGTTGCATGCATAGGATCCCTAGATAATCTCACATCCCAGTATCTGCTACATATAGTTTGGCTTAAATTTCAGAAATAGAACTCTTTATAAGGCAACTTCAGGGATATTTTTTGTTGGTTTTTCAGGCTATGAGGCTGTGTTCTAGAAGTGTTTATTCCTGATGTTTTGCCAGCAGCTGTGGTTACCATCTTCAGCGAATTCTGGCATTTAAAAGAGTGGGCTTTATATATGGTTGCTTGAGAGGAGGTGATTTACATGTTAATTTGTGTATTGTTCTGTTACTGAATGGCAAGGCCTACAGGGTGTCCATTTACTTAATGATCCGTTGTCTACTGGAAATCCCTCTCACCCTGGGTGGTTTTCATTTGCATTTGCAGAGTCTTGATTTTGCTGTTTTTCAGGTCTGGTAGCCTGAGGATCTCTGCAGCTGTAGGAGGAGACTAATATTGCCCTGTTTCCATTCCAATTTGCCTGCTGTTTCCAGAATGATGTCATTTATTGCTGATTTTGTTTTACCTTCTCTCTATCCTCAGTGGGAACACAGCCTCCCAAACTGGAACTTTTCTATCCCAAACTGCCACCCATAGGACCAGCTGGATATGATGGCACTGTACACCAGGGCAGCTACGACAAGTATCGTGAAGCTGTCAAACGGCTGCAGCTCAAAAAATGTAGGTAAAGGAACTCTGCAAAGATGGCTCTCACCAGGGTTTCAGGGTTATCCAAACAAAGCAGTGATTCTTTGGGGTCCTTTACAGCATGGGTGGGTAACAATAGTCCTCCAAATGTTGGACTATCACTCTCAGAATCCCTTACTATTGGTTATGTTGGCTATTGATTGTTACATTCCAACAATATCCAGTTCCTATTGGATAACAATATGTGGAAAGCCATGCTTGCCCATTTTGGTTTTACAGCAAGGGTGGGGTTAACCTGTTTCTGTAAACAGTAAACTGTTTTAATTGGACCACAACTTTCACAATCTCTGACTGCAGGCCATGCCATCTCAGGCCAGAACCTAGCAATAGCTGGAGGGCCAAGGATTACCCAGTTCTACCTTAGCAGAACGCCAACAGTCATACGTCAAAGGATATAGGCTGAGGGCAAGTGAGTATCTGGATTGATATCAGTGGTGTGTGTAGATCATGGGTAATCCAACCACATTATCACATTACAAACGAAAGCCAAAGCAGATCGGGAGAGTTGTGGCTTTCTCCTTGCTTCTCTGCCTGCCATCAAAGCACTTCTATTCTCCTTCCCAAGGGAGACAGCCGTAAAAGCTTGCCTTTTATTGCACTGGAAAAATCTGTTTAGCAAAAGGCATGCTTTTACAGCCATCTCCCTTGCGAAGGGGAATAGAAGTTCTACAACAGCATGCGGAGAGGAAAGGAGAAAGGTACAACTCTGCCGATCTGTTTTGGCTTTCTTTTCTCATGCAGTAAGGCTGCAAGAGCACACTGGAAAGCTGCTTTGGAAAACACTCTCAACAGCCTCTGGGTTATCCAAAGGGGGTGATGATATTATGTAGCGTATGACCTCAGACTCCTGCCAGTGACACCATTGTTAACCTGCACCAATGGCAGTCAATTTGTTTTCTTGAGCTCTAATGTTTGGTGTTACCTTGTATTTGTTTTCCCCTTCATTAAGGAGACAAATACCTCCAGGTAGATTCTTTCTAAGCTTATAAAAGTTTGATGCTCATGAGGAATAGATGCTTCCCATTTCGATGGGTAGAATCCTGTTGGTGACATAAGTGCAAATTAATTGGGTGCAAGTTTTCTGGAAGGTGCACAAAGAGCTATTAATTGGTTCCCTGCACAATGTCCAAACACAAGGCAACTTTCATACCTAAAGATTACTCCCACATTTGTTATTTTATTTACTGGGAGGAGTGGGGGGGGGGGGGAATATAACCTAACAGTGTTCATTCCAGCTACAGTTGTGCAGTCAGAGGAAGTCTTCCATGATTCACCACCTTATTCAGTAAACACCTATGGCAGAAGCCTGGGGCTTTAGAGTTGGAATAATGTAGAGCTGTGTGCCTTTAGTGTGTTATGTTGTGATGCAGGATCTTGGCCTCTGTGTGTATGTGTGTGTAGCTGTGACTAACAAAACAGAAATATTAAAATGCCACAGCAAAACATCTTGGTGCACGGTTACTTCTGCCAAAACATTTTGCTATAGTGTTTAATATTTCTGTTTGGTTTGTCACATAAAAATATATGTTCTAAGTGACTATCCTTGTGAAATCCAGAACAAATTTGTCTGAAGTGATGTTTGATACTTTAAAAATTGTAGAACAGTAGGCAGGAGTCATCTTGGTGTAGTGGGTTGAGCATTGGACTGTGACTCTGGAGACCAGGGTTCGAATCCCCATTTGACCACAGAAACCCATTGGGTGTCCTTCAGCAAGTCACACTCTCTCAGACTCGGATGAAGACAAAAGCTGGTTCTCTCTGAATAAATCTTAACAACAACAGGTCACCATAAATCAGAAATGACTTGAAGGCACACAACAATTGGCAGGTGACTCACGTTTCTCTATTGTTCTTCAGTCTGACCACCAGGGTAGCTTGGGAACCCACATGTCTCTGAAGTGCCCACCAGTCTCTGCAAGATGACCTTCCTGCTGATCATTCAGTCTTCTCTTTGTCAGCTGTTTCAGCATTTCTTGTTGCTCACACAGCTCTGTCTGGCCAATAAACATCATATTGTTGATTGTTAATTCTAAGCGGATACTTTTCACCTAATAAAGTCATGAGAACTTCTCTATTGTACATGTGCACTTACAGCTTTCTGTATCATCACAACATGAGCCTATACATTTCTCATTCACGCTAATAAAGTTGTTGTTCTGTGCTCCTGGTAGAGATTGCTGGGCTGTTCTATTCTGGTCAGGGAAGGAATCTCTTTGGCCAAAGACAACAAGTTACACACGGATTCAGGATTTGACCCACAGTCCACATACACTCTGGGTGATCATGGTGGGAACTGATCTCTCACCCCCCCCCCCCCCTGCACCCACTTCTAAAACTACCTTAAAGACTGTTGGAATTCACAGGTTCAGCAAAGCCAAGGGCAAAATATTTCTTACTTCTCTGGAAAGGCAACCCTCCTTAATCTGGGCCTCTCCAGATGTTGGGACAAAGTGTACCTCAGCCCCAGACAGCAGGGTCAATTGATGGGAGTTGTATTTCAAAAGGATTCCCAACAGTACCATGGACTCTTTCAAACGGGAGGAATTTCTCCCAATTCCGAATGGAGCCAATGCGGATTCATGTAAATTCGTTTGTTTAGCGAATTTACCTGAACCCCTGCTCCGTTCGGAAGGCATTCGGAATCACTTCCCATTACCCAAAAATAACCCTCCCTTGCCCGAAATCGCGTGAGAAGCTTAAATTCGCAATAACATTAAGCCCATGATTGCATTCGGAGTGACTTCCCTTTTGCCCGAATTTGTGTGAGAAGAATTAATTCGCAATAACGTGAAACCCCAGGATTGCGTTTGGATTGCCCTTGGATTATACTTCCAATTCCTCACGTCTGAAAGAGTCCCATGTTAGGAAAGTCTGGGATACAGAATAGGTAGTCGGAGGAGAAGGCCATAGCAAAAGATGGTTACAACACATGAGAACTCATGCTTGTTCAAGAGTGATTTGTATGGCACAGATAAGGAACATGTGGCTCCCAAAATGTTGCTGAATTGCATCTTTCATTTTCATTGGGCTGCCTAACACTTATGAAAGTTCATGCCTCACTGATGCTGGGCCACACTTTCACCACCTGTGGTATGGAAACATTGGCCTGAATCTTACTGAAGCTCTCAATTAGACTAGACCTACAAAACGAGTTTTCAAGAAGTGAACAAACATTTAGGTTGAAACCCCTTTATTAAATGGTCTATTCTAGTTGGTCCTACCAAGGATAGGATCTGGGTGAGCCTGAGTGTGCCAAGGAGTCAAGGGAGAAACAGACAGAGTGACTGTCTGAACTCGGCCAAACCAAATTGGTAATGCCTGACTAGGCACCCGACTAGAACCAAATCTATCCCAAGGCAGTTTCAAAACCTGAATGGATTTTCCAAGTGGGAAAATGAGCAAGGAAGTGGAGAGTCATCCGGCCATCCACACAGATGTCCCTAGACAAAGGCAGATCTCTCCTGAAGGGACACACTCTTGAACTTGTTTTACTTGCAAAGACAGATATTACATGCACAATTGTTTCCATCGAGTGAGTTATGCACATTTCGATCACTGGCAGATTCCTCTGGGCTTTGAGCTAAGTGCTTCCATGCTGAGCTTACAGGAACTCTTTATCCGGTCATGTGGTTTCCTTTGCATTGGGGCTCCCCCTCGGCTTCAAGCCTTGCGACAACCCCTTTAATATCAAGTTTATATCAAATGGAGGGACCCTGCATGGAGGGGTGATCTTTGGGATAACAAGATGTATTAAAAGTGTGGCCCTCAATAGGTAGCACAGGAACTCTCATAAGTGCTAGCCAGCATTGCCAGCGGTGAGAGACAATGGGAACTGCAGTCCAGCAGCATCCAGACCTTGATGTCCAAGGAAAGCTCAGCAGGTTCTGAAGCATCACTTTAAGCCCAATGTTCCTCTACAGATGTTCCATGATTTAATCATACCCCTTCTCTCTCACTCCTTCAGACAACTTTGGATTTCTCCTGTCTAACAACCCAAACTTTTTGCCTGTATTCTTAGATGCCAACCAAGAGTACAGGGTACCACTGACCTGTGGACAGGATATCGGCTGGTGGTTGCCTCAGGATCGGTCAGTCAAGCCAGAAGATGCCATACCATGGATGAGGACCCAAAGGCATCCCCAGCTGCGCAGCCCCATGACAAAGTGAGCATTCCTCCACCTCAGTCTCTCAATCCAGCATGGAGATTTTGAACCCCAGCCTTCCCTGAATTTATTTAATGTATTTGTTTAGAGTGTTTATATCCTGCTCTTCAGGCTCTTCAGAGTGGCTTACAATTGTTAATTTGGCAGTTTCCTGCCCTCAGGCTTACAATCAAGGTGCCTGAGGGCCCAGATCAAGCATTATGAGAAAACATGACTGATGACAAGAGCAAGATATAGTCTTGGCAAGATAGAGAGGAGTGGGTGGGAAGACAACTTGGTGGTTTAAAGGCCACCAACTTCATCTCATTGGCTACTGCTTGTAGAGGAAGGATGGTTCCTCTGAAGGCAATAATACGATGGCATGCATCTTCTCTTCAGCAGGGAGACATAGGATGGCTGTCTGTGGATTCTCATACTCTTTGCAATGTCTACTTTGGTTCTCAGTCAGTACTGCATACGTCCAAGCAAATTAATGTAAGAATATGGGGGCCATATGGAGGGATGAGCAATAGTACCCTCCAAATGGCCATGTTTCTGTGAGAACTGTGCATATCCGAACCCGAAAGAATTACTGGGATGCTGATACACACACACTCATCCCTCCACATTTGCAGCTTTGATATTTGCGGATTTGATTATTAATGGATTTGATTAATATGTTCTCTCTAGGAATATCTAGGTCCTCCTCCAGTGCAACTCTATGGTCAACTTTAACTAAAAGTTGCACTGAAAGACCTAGAGATTCCTAGAGAAATACTCTACTAGGCCTTTGTAGCTCCTCCAGTGCAGTTCTATGGTCAGTGTCTGTCAGACATTGACCACAGAGTTGTACTGGAGGACCTAGAGATTCCTAGAGAGGTGTCCTCTCAGGTAAAAACATGGTGTTTTTGTTATTTGCGATTTTTCTATATTCACGGGGTCTTGTGTTGCTAACCCTAGCGAATATGGAGGGACAAGTGTGTGTGCGTGCATGTGCATGTGTATGTATGCGTATATATACACATACACACACACACAATGATGCCTGTCATTTCTAGACTAAGACCCAGTAGACTTCAAGCTTGTGGAATCAGTTGTGTTTCATTGAACTCTGAGGTCCATCATCTGCATGGAACCGAAAGCAAAAGGCCGGGAGCCTAATTCAAATGGTCATAAATTTTGCATTCCATGAGCTTTGGTGAACCGTACACTGGGATGGCCTGCTTATACAGTGGCCCCTCTGTATCCACATATTCTGCATGCATTGATTCCACCATCCATGACTAGGATTTTCTTTTAAAATCCAAAAAGTGAACCTTGATTTTGCCTTAAAAATTAGGGACACCATCTTGCTATGCCATTGCATATAGTCAGCCCTCTGTATCCACAGATTTTTTTTATCCATCAATTCAACCACCCATGGCTTGAAAAATATTCAAATATAATATAAATTCCAAAATCAAACCTTGCTTTTGCCATTTTATACAAAGGGCATAATTTCACTATGTCACTGTATTTAATGGGACTTGAGCATCCATTTATTTGTCTTTTTATGCAATCCATAGTATGTGTAGAAATCTTCTCTAGTACCACATTTCATATGAGTTGATTCTCTTCCTGTCAGCTTTCTTCACTGTCCAGTTTTCAATGGATCATCCTGACTTTGGTATATAATGATATATCTTTACACTTCAGCATATTATCCAGTTGCTTCATAGCATTTCTTCCAAGTCTCTTAGAGCTCATGAAAGTAACTATTGAAACAACAGAATTTTTAAAAGAATCTAAATAGATTTATGATGTTGGGAGACTTCCTTGTCATTTTGTTTTACTTGGGCTTATCTTATGCTATGGAAGGAATCAACTGGTGAAGTTATTTCTGAACTCTACAATGGCAGAGATCTGTGGACAGAATCCTGTTGATGTCTTATGCCAGTTACAAAATATTTTAACCTCCCTGGACAGACAGTAAGGGATGTAAAGGTCACAGTCCTTCAACAAGGAAATTACAAAGGAAGACCAGAAAGAGAAATACAGTGGGTCCTTGTTATCCACTAGGTTTGGTTCCAGGATTCCCCATGTATTCAGATAACAACATCTGTGAATGTTCAAATCTCATTAAATATAATGGCATAGCAAAAGGGAATCCCTTATATAAAATGGAAAATCAAGGTCTGATATTTTGAATTTATATTTTTTAAAACATTTTCAAGCATGAATGCTTGAATCGGTGGATAAAAAAATCCATGGATAAGGAGGGCCGACTGTACCTGTATTGAATTAACTTACAAATTCCAGTCCATCAGCAGAGGTATGTACAAAGACAATGGCTTCATGGTGTACTACATATATTAATACAAGACTCCTCACTACAGCACATATAACAAAAGGAATATTCTGAGAGATTTTTGAGCCCTGTGAAACAGGACTTTGGTAATCAAATGTATTGCTTTCAGACATCTACACTATTATCAAGATCTGAAAGACTTGATCACTATACATAGCTCTTTGAAAATGTTGAGCAAATGTCATGATTTGCATCATTCCGGATCCTATTACATTCCATCCCACTCCCACAACTCTGTTAATAAGCTTTATATCCTGAAGTCTGGATATCAGTCTGTACTGCATCTGAAGAAATGGGTTTATATCTACAAAACCTCATGCTAAAATATTAATCATCATTGAATGGAGACCAAACATTAACCAAACATTGTAGAATCCAGATTCGGCTTGTCCTTCACCAAACATACATTGGTGCTATGGAACTGTAATGTACTCTAATACAGGGAAGGACATTGTGTAACCTTCCAGATATTTCTGGACTGCACCTCCCATTGTTGCTTACTACAGATTATGCTCCTTACACCTGATGGATGTTAAAGGCCAACAGTTCCTAGAGAGCCATAAGTTGTCCATCCCTGCTAAAATGGCATTCCTGCCATGCTGGATGGGAATGGGGGCAGGAAAAGGTGAGCTAATGCTTTCTTCTCTCTTATTTCTTTGCTGCAGATTTGTAGACAGAATGGCCATCAGCAACCCTCTTTTCACCATGTTCTGAGTGCCTCTTTCAGGAACTATGCAAGGATCCTTGTGCCAGTGGGTCCTATTGCACAAGAACTTGTTGCCATGTTAAAGCCTAGCACACCTGTTGTATTGATAAACAAAGACTCATTGCAGTCATCTTCATTTCCTTACCTACTGCTGTTCTTTTCTTTGTGCATAAATAAACTCAACTTGAAGGTTTCCCCTCTAAGCCTAACTTGAGCACAAGTGATCTATGACCCATGGTGTGTGTGTGTGTGTGTGTGTGATTTTGTGATAGAACACTGAACAAGTAACTGTAGCATAGCTTGCACTTCTGTGAATGAAAAAAGGAAAAGCCAAACCTACGAAGACCAAAAGCAGCAGACTGACAATATTCAACTCCGCTTGCTCAGGAACCAGGCTCACAAAGAAATGGAACAAACTGTTGTGTTGGGAGCTTTAGAAAAGGGGTTGGCAACAGTAACTTTCCAGAGGTTGTTGGCTTACAGCTAACGTCTGCTGGAGACAACCTTGCCAACACTGAGAGATTATGGGAGTTGCAGTCATAGAAGCATGCTTTCCAAGTTCTGCTTGCCTGAAAATAACAATAAAATCTGGTCAATGTCTCAAATTCTTTCTCTTCGGTCAAGAACACACTGTAGAAACAATCCAATCTGAGACCGCTTTAACTGTCCAGGATCAGTGCTAGGGAATTCTGGGAACTGTACTTTTGTGAGACATTTATTCTTCTCTGTCAGAGGACCCTGGTGCAACAATAAACTACAATTCACAGGATTCTCTAGCACTGCGCTAGGCAGTTAAAGTGGTCTCAAACTAGATGATTTCTGCAGTGTTTTGGAGCTTCAAAGCCTAAAATGCGAGACCTATGGTTGAAAGGCCACATTTTAGAGCAAGGGTGGATGCCTACAGATGTTTTTGGCCTATAATTTCTAGCCAGCACAATCAGTAATAATGGCGCCCACTCCTGCTTTATAGCCTGGGTGGAAAAAACAATTGGATGCACAGGCATACAAGTATACACATACAGTTTGCAATCAAACTGAACCATTCTACACGTTATGAAACATTTTAAGCATCTAAGAATGCTTAAGATATTTAAAGATCCTTTCCCAACTTCTGCCTACTTACTGTGTTGAACTACAGTTCCTTATGTTGGCTGGAGATTATGGGAGCGGTACAACACATCTGGAGGGCATCTGGTTGGGGAAGGGCAGATAAGATGGCATTATCTTAGACTGAACATGTGTTTCTACCTTTCCTTTCTATCCCTGGCAGTATCTGCCATGAAGGAACGCTTCTCCTAAAGGAAAGCCTACCATGACATTGTATTTGTATAATCTGAATATTTTTTCCCTTCAGATGTCTGGTTTCAATGATATACAAATGCATGAAGATTTAAAATTAATTTTGAAAGTGTAGAATTAATTCTACAACAGTTCAAGCCTACCTAAATTCATTCGGCAGTAAATCCCACTGTTCCCAATGACACTAATTTCCATGTAAGTGTTCACAGGATTATAGCCTATGATTTTTAAATTGTACTGACAGTTTGTCACGGGTATGTTTGCCTGGGTCCTGGGTGGACCAGTGACGTTTCCAGTGATACTGTTTTTACCAGAGAAGAATACAAAATAAACAATGTAATAGAAAGTGATCTTTAATATATAATTTATATATTTATATATATATATATACACACACACAAAAGGAAAAAAAAGTACCAAATAAGTGCCGTATCGCCCACTCCACTCACACGCCTCCCCCCAAGGAATACAAATAAGCCATTTTAGCACTGGAGGGAGTGGGGAGATTGGGACCAGGTGGTGCCCTCCCAATCACTTTTCTCCTTCCCGATAGCCTACCCCCAGAGTGGGCATCAGTAATGCACAGGCTACGCACCAGGGCAGTTGCTGCCCATTAAAAAATTGCAAACCTTTCTTTTAAAACATTTAAAGCAATAAAATAGCTTTCTTAACCACCAAGAAAATTAAAAAAAAAAGTTTCCCCAACAAAAAAAGTAACTTCATCTGGATTTATTTTTTGCATTAAAAACACTTTGTTTTTTTCCCTTCATTCATCTGCTTTAAAAGGAACAGAGACCTGACAAAACACCCATCTTGCCTCCCCATCCATGGCTTGGATGTTTCCCATTGGGTGCCACATTTAGCAAAGAGCTGAGCAAAATAAACCGTTTTCAAGGAAACACTGGAATCCCACTGGGGCAGGGGGCAAAGGAAGAAAGTTAGAAAGGGAGATCTTGTAATTTTGACAATATTAAATTCATTGGTGGCAAGACCTAAAAAAAAAAATGGTAATGGGACACAGCCACACCAATGCTTGCAATCAATTCAGTCCACAGCTGCTAGGAAGATAAAACTCCCTGAAACAAGATCAAGTGAAAAAAAAACCTAAATGGGATGCCAATATTTACTATGTGAGATGCCTCTTTGCTCTTGAAAGGAACCAAGGCAGTCATCAGTAGATGGAGCATTTTTGAAATGGGAGCCATCTCTCTTTAAAGACAAAGTATCATATGGGTCAACAGTACTTGTTTAGATAGAAACCAAAACCTCCCCACCTGCTAAGAACATTTTAGAAAATTTAAAAGGAGAATATCAGTCTCCCTCTCTTGAACTCACAATGCCAAATTCTCTATATTAACTTGTATTTGATTATTAACACATTGCTCTTGCTTTGCTGATATGTTTTACCCCTTTCTCTTTGGAAAAGTGATTTTTGGACTGCACTTCTCAGAAGCTCCAAGCCACTAGCATAACAGGCTAAGGGATTGCGGGAACAGTGGTCCCCAAAAGCAATTTCCCCAAGTTCTGCTTCACCAATACACACACATCTTCCCATACACCATTTTTGAAGTACAGAGCAACTGTTCAGTAGTGCAGCCAGGCCCCAGCTTGCTCCAAGTTCATATTGAGTGCAAGCATCGCAGCTGAAAATGGGAGGGTAGTGAAAATGAGGAAAAGTATAAGAATAGTTCTGGGCTAATGGTGTTTTTAAAACATATATTTTAAAAATGGAGGATTCCCCACTGCTCTCCCCTCGAAAAGAAATCAATTCCAGAAGAGCAAACCATCTGAGGTGAAGAACCATGAAAGAAATCTTTTGTGGACATGGGAAAGAGACTTGGCACATGGGAACAAAATGACCATGAGGGCATATTAAAAGGAAAGAGCTTGCTCCAGCTTCCAATTCCAGGAGAGAGTCTCTGTGAAATAACTAATTCTCTTTTTGTTGGGCGTCAATGACCAGAAAAAAACTCCTTTCTACAGGAAGGTGGCAGAAGAGGAATACAGATAAAACCACACTCCTCTAATGTCAAGCAAATAAGGCAGGTTGCATCTGCAAAGGGTAGCGACCCCGCTTTCCCTAGCTATTATGGAGAGTGTGCGGATGGTACTTTTTAGGACTACAAATCCCCAAGGATGCTGGCTGGGGGATCTGGGGAGTTGTAATCCAAAGAAATACCTTCTCCAAACTCTGCATTATCAGAAAAGGAATGGCAGAGGAAGTAGAGAGAACAAAGCCCACTTCCTGCCTACTCTTTGGCATCAAAACCACCAATGTCACCCACAGGCCCCTTTTTTCTTGGGGGACCTTCCCAGTGTTTGTCACCTTAAATTCGAGCAAGACAAAGTAATTTGGCAAATGAGAACCGTACCCCAAACAACCACCCCTTGCTACAAAAGAAGAGACACATTCCCAAACTTCACAGTGCATGTGCGCATGTGTGTGTGAGAGAGGCAGAGACACAGTGGCTTCTGCTAAAGAGAGGAATGCAACAATCAAAATGTGTCGGATGGGGGCAAGCCACCTCCCTGCCAGAACAGCGTTGCTTCTCTTTCGGAAAGTCTTGACGAAAGACACCATGAGGGGCAAAGGCCTCTCTCAAAATATCCAGGCAATATTGGCCAGGGGAATGGGAAAATGCAAACCTCCCCTCCCCCCCGCCCATACAAACAATAAAACCAAATGTCAGCTTTCTGGATCCACAAATAGTCAGCTTTCTGGATCCACAAATATGAGAAGACAGGGTCTTAAAGTCCTGCCACCAGGTTCTTCAGTTCATCTAGGAGAGGCAGAAGGTTAGCAACAACAAATTTCTTTCCTTTACTTCCAAAACAGCACCCATGGCGGCCGAAAAGGGGATGCTCCAAGGTAGGCTTTTGCTCCCAATAAATAAAAAATAAGTCTCTTAGGGTGAAAAGTGACCCCTGACAGCTCCTCTTCTTACAACACCACAGAGAAAACCTGTTTGGAGGTTGTAGGGTGTTTTCTTTTTTTCCTCCTCCCATTTTAGGAGGAGGTGTCTGAAATCCAAAGCAAACAGAAAGGGAGAGAGAGAAAAAAAAAAGAGAGAGAGAGAGGAGGGAGGGAGAAAGAAAGAGACACAGAGAGAGGAACAGAGAAAACGAACTGATCAACTTGACACTGCCTGAGCCCAGCGTAATAGGTCCCTTTGTAGCAAAGGCTCTCGCTAACTAGTGGGGCCACCATTCAGGAAATAGGTTGTCATCTCGCCTTTGCCTTTGACTTTGATGACTCCACGACACTCTAGCTGATAACCTTTGGCTGCCAATACCTGATAGAGGTCAGTTGTCACCTAGAAAAAAGGAAGACAGGCAGAAGTTTCAGGTACAGTGTAAGAGAATGCCAACTGTCAGGCAGAGGGTGCTTCCAATGAGCTCAAGATGGGAGTTCATGGTGCTCCTCCTCTTCCTCTTCTCCACTTTTAAGCACCCAACAATCACTTTGTGGCTAAGAGAGAGAGACTAACTGGTCCAAGGTGAGTTTCATGGGGACATGAGCCTGGGTCTCTCAATATGCCTAAATTATCACACCCCACTGTCAGACTCTAGTCCAGCTCTCTTCATACTGGGAGCAATGGAAATAATAGAACTTTTAGTCTGGTATACATTAACAATATCAGGTTTGTAAGAGTGCCTCAGTACAACACAGGATGCAGTGTAAGCCACTATGTTGCATGGCTTTATGAAACAGAACAAATTCAAGGAGGATAGTTCTTATCTAGCCATAGCAGGTAAACTTCCATATTCAGAGGCCATCTATCTCCAAATGTGGCAGACAGACAAGGGATATTGTTGATATGTGGGATGTGTGGATTTACCAGCAACACTTTGTGGGCCAAGATGGAAACTGGATTCTGGAGGAGTTAGACCCTTAGTCTGATCTGGCAAGGGAGTTCCCATATTCCTAATGCACCATGATTCTGTTAAAGTGGTCAAGAGAGGGAGCCCTAGTGATGCGATCCTCCATAATATATTTGTTTGAATTATATGAGTCCAGACACACATACTGTTTCCAGGGCAGCTCACAATAAAAAACAACAACATAAATTACACCCTCTTGCTGAAGATGCCTCCAAACCGCTCCTACTTC
Organism: Urosaurus nigricauda; assembly: GCA_034509955.1. NCBI lineage: Eukaryota > Metazoa > Chordata > Lepidosauria > Squamata > Phrynosomatidae > Urosaurus > Urosaurus nigricauda. The sequence goes on from JAOEGL010000002.1 coordinate 165,739,901, forward strand.
TCCATCTCCAAATACTGCTTCCAAAATAATTGTCAGGAAAATCTGGCAGCAGAGGACAGTCACAGTCGGAGTAAGAGAGCCCATTCCTCCACCTGGCTTTATCTTCAAGTATGGCTCACATTAACTCACAAGGGGGAATGGAGGCAGAAGAATTAGCAAAAACCCTCCTTGTCCAAGTGTTCCAGCTGCAAAACTTCTTCCCCAGACCCCAGAAGAAGCATGGGATAGCAGTTTTAGATAAGGTCTCTTCTGTGGTAACCCCACTTTTATAGAATATACTCCTCAGAACGCATGCCTGCCAGCTACACTATTATCTTTCAGCACTAGGAAAAAATGCATTTGTTCTCCCCAGTCCAAGTTTCAAATAATCAGTAACTAGCTACATGTAACTGCCCCTGACAGTTTTGGAGAAAATCAAATTAAATTTTAGATGCAGAGCAAAGAGGGAGCATGAAGTTGTTATATTATTAGTGTAATTATAATGTTCTTCGGTTATCCTTAAAGTTATTTTTTAAGGTTTTCTTTTGTTTTAAATTTTAAATTTTATACCAAACAACATAAAAAAACATATAAAATACTTGTTATTGTACATTGAGGATTGTTCCCGCCATACGATTCTTCTTAAACAGATCATGCTACATAATCCATCCTCATTAGATATATTCCATCACTTCCTACAGTTGTCCCAATAGCAAAATCCATATAACTGATTGACTACATGTTTTATTCCTCACCTTAATATAGTAAAGTATTTTACATGTACATTTTTATAAATGAAGCAATCCTGTTCAACAGTGTTCTTTTGACACCTACATTTTTCCCCTTTATCAACTGTCCTTTCTCTGCTGCCTGGGTTACGTCCACCTCTACAAGCCTTTACAACAGGTGACATTCATTTACTATCATTTGGGCGTCTTTGTTATTCAAGAGAGACGTTAGTTTGTCCATCTTCATCATGTCTAGTATCTTTATCAACCATTCATCCAGTTTTGGAGGGGTATTATTTTTCTAGTTCTGTGCAATAACTAACCTGGCTGCAGTAATTAAATACAGTGGTCCCCCGGGTTACGAAGGTAATCCGTTCTGGATTACCTTTCGTAACCCGGAAGCATTCGTTTCCCGGGGGACCTCTATTTTCAACGGACCGCACGGCCGATTTAAAGGGGCCGCACAGGGTTTTTTTCCGTATCCCGGGGGATCTTTCGGATCCCGGGGGATATTGTAGCGGTCCCGCCGGTTTCATACCCCGGGGTTTTCATACCCCGGGGGATTCGTAAACCGGGGGACCACTGTATAGTAGTATCCGCCAGTGTTTCTTCTCGAAACATGCTTGGATTTTATTCAACATATTCAAGAGGTAAATTTCTGATCTGAGTTCAAATTTCATTTGAAAAGCATTCTCTATAAATCTATGTACTTCCTTCCAGTATTTTCTTAAAGTTATTTTAAAGGTGGTTTGAGGAATTCGGGCAGATCTTTCCCATTTTTAGACCATTCTCTGATGGCATTGAAAAACACATATTCATAGCAAGAAAGAAGTACTTTACATGGCAGTAAGTATTACTTGTTAAAGACTATGAGGAGTAGCAGGGAAAAAACTATTTTTAACAAATAAATCAATGTAAAGAGCCATCATGCTGTAGTGATTTGAGAACTAGGAGTTTATCACATGGGAGGAATTTCTCTCAATTGCAAGACTAGAAATCTGGGAGACCAGGGTTGTAATCCCTGCTCAGTCATGGAAGCGGACTAGATGACCTTGGGCAGGTCACACTTTCTCTCAGAATCAGAGGAAGGCAATGGCAAACCTCCTCTGAACAAATCTTGTTGAGAAAAACCTACGATTACACCACAGCTGCTCTCACCTGAATGCGGTCAGGGACACCAGTGCTGTCCATACGGCTAGAGACGTTCACAGTGTTACCCCAGATGTCATACTGTGGTTTTCTGGCTCCAATTACCCCAGCTACTACTGGCCCAATGTTTAGTCCTATGGGAGGATAAAATAAAAAACATCCGGGGGGAGGGGGGAGATAAAAAAGTGTCCTAGTCAATCAATCTTGAGATGACTCACCCTATCCTTAACTTGGATACAAGAGACTCCCCCCCCCACCCCCAGTCAACCTCAGCCTCCATAGTCCACTGACCAATTTTCATTTGGAAGTTATTGAAAGAGTGCTCATTGATGTATTTCATCTGTTCCATGAGCCGCATCGCATAATCAGCCAGTGCTGTGATATGGGAGCGCCCTTCACGGTCATAGGTGCTGTCGTTCAGTCCCGAAGCTGCCATGTAAGTGCTGCCAATTGTCTTGATCTTCTCCAGCTGCTTGAAAGGTTCATCGCTGATGATCTATAGGCAAAAGAAGGGATCTGTTTTGATTAATGCCAGGAGAGACCTCTTTGCATCACTGTTTTTCTTTAAATTAAATAAACCTGAACAACAGAGACTTTTATCCTGACACTTATCTATGGAAAGATCCATAATCAGACAGAGATGCAGACCCAGAGCAGGGCCATTCAATGACTACAGAGACCTTTCTGCAGCAGCTCCCCCAATCAACACCATGCAGGGTGAGGGAGCAACAGCAGCCCTGTTGTGACCTGCAGCTGACACTCCCACAACGCCCCTGAACAGCATCATTCCAGGGCACTGTGGAAACATGACTATCTCTGCTGCTAGATAAGGTGAAGCAGCCCCCCTAGGTAGCACACTCTGAGTTCCCTGGAAGAGAAGCTTATTATTATTATTACTGTATTTAATTTACTGTTATAGAATCAGAGTTGGAAGAGACTACAAGGGTCGTCCAGTCCAACCCCTACTATGCCGGAAGCCACAATCAAAGCATCCCTGACAGATTATCATCCAGCCTCTGCTTGAAAACCTCCAAAGTAGGAGACTCCACCACTCTCTGAGATAGCATTTTCCACTGTCAAAAAGCTCTTATCAGGAAATTCTTCCTAATGTTTAGGTGGACTTTCCCCCCCTGTAGTTTGAATCCACTGCTTCATACCCTAGTCTCTAGAGCTGAAGAAAACAAGCTTGCTCCATCCTCAATAATGACATCCCTTAATATATTTAAAAATGGCTATCATGTCATCTCTTAACCTTCTCTTGTTAGCAGCCCTCAAGTAGTCACTGATTCATGGTGACTCTGTGGATGAGAGATCTCCAAGCCCCCCATCCCCCACTGCTCTGCTTAGGTCTTGTAGATTCAAGCCCATGGCCTCCCTAATCGAGTCTGCTCATCTAACATAGTCTTCCTCTCTTTGTACTACCCTCAACCTAGCATTATTGTCTTTTCTCATGATGTGGCCAAAGTATGACTGCTTCAATTTGATCATCTTGGCTTCCAGGGAGTTCTATCTTGATCTGTTCAATGACCCATTTCTTTGTCTTTTTGGCTGAGGCTAAACACATATTAGGGATATGGTGGCTTAGTGGTTAAGATACCAATTCTGATGATCGGAAGGTTGGCAGTTTGTGACACAATAGGGCATGATTTCCAGACCTTTTACCATTTTGGTCACTTCTCTGGACACACACCTTCTTGAATTGTGATGCCCAGAACTTAACACAATATTTCAGATGAGGTCTGACCAAAGCAGAACAGAGTGCTACTATTATTTCCCTCGATCAAGACACTACAATCCTACTGATGTAGCCTAGAATCATATTGGCTTTTTAAACTTCTGTGTAGTATTTGTACCAACAGTAATGAGAAAAGGTGTTTCTGGGTTTTTGTCATGTGCCAGAAACATGTTGCGAGCTACTGCAAGTTCACTTCCCACAGCTTCTGCATTGAATGATCCCACAGAATGGAAAGACACCCCCTGGACTACAATCCCCAGCATTCTGGGAGTTGTAGCCCCAAAAAGGAACTTTTCCAAGCATTACACTGCAGCTTAACCAGCAGATGGATGCAATGATTTTTTTCACTGCAGGCCTTTTTTTGAAGGCTCACAACAGACACTCCCTTTGAGTGAAAACAGAATTAATATTTTTAGGGGTAAGTGGCTTCTCCAGTAGCACTCTTATTGCTGTCCCTCCAAAACGCACCTTTTCTCTCTCCCCTGCTCAGAGTCCAGCCCTGGGGAGGGAGGAAAATGCATGACCTGGTAGACTGATGTACAGTAGAAGCTTGCCTGTCTGCACCCTTCATTAGATTCCTCTTAATTTGTAAAGAATCATCACCATTATCCCCATCTCCCCCCAAACTGCTAGGATTTTCTTTTTAAAAGGAGGTTTAAAATAATACAGTGATTAATAAATGACACATATTTGTGAAGCTGCTTATTTTTCCTTCTTAAAAAAAAATCCCCAAGGCATGGGAGGTGGGAGGGAAAACTGTCAGCAGAGATAGCACTCAGTTCAATGGTTCACATGTCTATATCAGCTGCAAAGGTGCGAGGAAAGGAGGTTCACAGGCCTGGCTCAGAGTTGTTGTTGTTGTTGTTGTTGTTCTGTGTCTTCAAGTCATTTCTGACCTACAGAGAACCTAAAGTGAAGCTATCACAGGGTTTTCTTGGCAAGATTTGTTCAGAGGATGTTTGCATTTTGCCTTTTTTTCTGAGGCTGTGTGAGTTGCACAAGCTCAACCTGTGGATTTCCATGGTTGAGCAGGGATTTGAACCTTAGTCTCTAGTGTCACAGCCTACCACTCAAACCACTACACCAAATAAATTATCCTGGCTCAGGGACCCGCTATAATCAATGTACATATTAGGTCTGCCTTTACTTTTCTATCCTTATGCTTGAAAAATGTCTGAAGATAACTATGGTGGTTTTTAAAAACCCTTTCAATGTTTAAATTTAGGCAACATTTACAGCTTTTCCTTGTGTGGTGTCTCCTAACATTCTGGACTAAAATTCACGTAAGTGCCAACAAGCAGTTAAGGATGATAGAACCTGCAGTCAAAAAATCTAGAGGGCCTTATTCTAGAGAAAGCTCAGTGAATCTCTACCCCAGAGAATAGTCTGAAGAGATATGGTAATGTTCTACTTGAAAGCTGGCTCTGTAAACTCCCTGGATTTGAGACTGCTTAGAAACCAATGTAACTTCCTCTGCACTTTGGGGCAAGGTTATAAATCCCTAGTTCTTCCACAATCACATTTTAGAATATATTTCAAATAGATCTGATGTCTTTTGTTACATGAAGCACTCCAGATGCTAGTTAGCTAGGGTATGTCTTGTGTGCAATAACAAGCAACCAACACACACAACCACTGCTATTACTGCTACAACCAAGGGTAGCTGGTGGATCCATTGCTGTATGGGATGGTGCTGTACCTCTCCTGCACCAAGCTGCACTCCTGACATTGTACACTAATCTGATAGCCTCCCATATAACCATGAGCAGTTGCAGAAGGAATGGTTACAAAACAGAGTAGATTCCTCATCCCCATAGCAATGATCCACCAACCACTCCTGGCTACAACATTGTGCTCAGTTGGTTTTGGCAGCCTTTAGTATTATTATTTATTAAACAAGCCTTTATTGCTGTCATATACAATCTTATAGTTGGCAGACTGCTGGTGTCCTGTAGGAATAAGATACTGCTTTGTAGGCATGTGCTTGATGACTCTTTCTCCACACTACACAACTGAGTTGACTTGTCTTTGAAAGGAAAAAAAAAGAGGATCCTGGAATTCATTCTGCAGAGGCCAGTCCCTAAAATCTCTAGACATCAGGAAAAAGTCAGCCTTACTAAAAACCACATTCATTAAGCACTTCCATTTCCAACATACACAGGCTGCGGAGTCCATTGACTATTGGAGCCTTTCAGGAATATTGGATTCAATCAATAACTTTAAAACGTCAACAAAAGGAGGAATATGCCATCCAGAACCACTCAAAGAAGCCTTTATACATACATTTGGTGTTTGTTGGAGCAGGAGTTGTTAGGAAGAAGGAAAAAAGCAATATATAGCATTGAAGATGCTTCAGTTTTTGTCCTTCAGAGCTGTTCTTAGGCTGAATCTACACTGCAGAAGTACTCCAGTTTGACTGCCATGGCTCAATGCTATGGAATTCTGGGAACTGTAGTTTGTTGTGGCACCAGAGCTCTCTGACAGGGAAAGCTAAATATCTCACAACACTACAGTTCTTAGAATTCCATAGCACTGAGCCATGGCACTTCAAGTGGCATCATACAGGATTACTTCTGCCGTGCAGGTGCAGCCCAAGAGAGAAAAGGCCCACCACCTTATATCTTTGCCTATGCTAGTGTACCCTTTCCAATAGTATGAGGTATGTATGTAATCACCTCGTCAAAGTCAGCAATGATTTCATTGAGGAGCCGCAGACATTCAACACCCTCATTGTTGGCTTCCAGCTCCACATAGAACTCTGAGAAGTTGCTGATTGAGGCAAACATGACAGCCACGCATTCACAGGACTGGTGGTACAGCTCATCATTTAGACGCTCGCGGGCTAGGAAGTGGGCGGCCACATCTTTGGGCAAGATGTTATGCAGCAGCCGGCGATTGTAGGCCTGCAATTCTTCCATTTCCTCTTTCTCACCTGTAGCCTGGGAGAGATTGTGATGAGGAGGAGAGAAACATTATCTGTTACACCAGGGAAAAGCATAAGGTAAATCTTGGGCTACTCATAGATCCCTGGATGATATGTAGTAGAGCAACAGGGACTTCTGGTAAAATTATGCAGAAACAGAAACAACTGCGCCTCCTAAATTTTACCGGTTTGAATCAAGCAAACTTGGGATAATATTTAATGGATTTTTGTATAAAAAGACTGTGAACTATGTTCTATCCTGGTATTCAAAAGGCCAACTGCTACCTTACCCAGAGCTTGTGTGACAAAGAATATCTCCCTGACAGGGAACAGTGCAGCTGCAGTGTGGCCTTTAGGCTATGAAGACACCAAAAGCTTTCTTGGATTGAGAACTTCCATTAACCAGGAGAAGGCACAGCAGACTCCCATATCTCTTGATGATCTACTGACACCATTAAGCCCCAAACCCAACAGAGCCCTGTCTTCCCCAAAATCCCTACTTTTCTTCACCCACCCCACAACTACCTGTTGTTTCCAGAGGAAGTCTAGACGGGCTGTAGACTCCACCTGCTGGGCATGCAAATAGAGAGCCAATGCAAAAAGCAGAAGGATGACAGGTGTCATGTACTTCAAGGCCACTTTGCCCTCTGCGGGACTACAAAAAGAAATGGGGGAGGGGGAAGGGGACAGAAACAAGAACCAAAGAGAAAAGGAGATAAAAGGTATTATCTTTGCCTTCATATAGCTCTATCCTTCATGATCTTTGTTTCTCAGACTCTAATAACTTGCATTTCCAAGCGTCTCCAGCTTTTTGAAAACAACTTCAACAAATTTCCAACTTTCTGACCATCTTGCCTGGAGTTCTGTTCCATGTGGCAACAATAATTCTTTATTTTTACGGCTGCATGCCAAATGCAGAAAGACGTACTATACACTGAAGCAATAAATAAAAATAATTTTACTTCTGTTTTTTCCCTTTCTGAGAATGAGTCATTCCACAAAACCCACGTCTTTCATGAAACCTTTAGCATAACCCTTTAGGCACCATCCCTAACGAAACGAAGCCTAGGTATACATAACTTCTTTTGCTTATAATAGTCCTTTTTCGCTATTTCTTCTCTTCCACTCCTGGGGTTGGCATCACCCAGTGTGGTAACTCATGGTCTTACCCCACCACTGACCTCCTCCTATACCACGCAATACAGAATCCTTAATATTGTTTTTTGTACTAATCTTACTCATAAATTGTAATTCCTGTACACCACTGAATGTAGTGGCAATAGTTGTGACATAAAAAACCCACCAAAATTAAAAGTATGGCTTTAAATTGCAATATCATATGCACAGCGACAGTATATAGTTTCATGTGGTTAGGAATTGGTAAAATGTGATTTTTAAAGAATTTAATTTTTAACATTTAAAAAAATTTTTTTAAATAAAAATATTTAAATTTTATCTATTTTTTAAAGAACCTGGAGCCTCTTTCTTCATTCAACAACACCAGGAAATCCACATAGCTGCTTTAGGAGAAGAAGTAAAATGCCACCGCACATTCCTTTCTAACATTCACAGACAACCCCTTCCCAATTCCCTCTAACCTAAGCATTAAACATGGAGCTAGAACAGTGCGAGCGGGGCAAAAGCTGGGAAGAACAAGCTTCCTTCCTGCAATAATCAGGCCCCAAGGGGTAGGACCACCAAGTGTAGTTCAGCCCCCTGAAGCACTACAAGTCAGAAGTGTCCTAGTTTATAGGCATTTTTGTCTTTGTTTAGTAAGGTCTTGTTTATTTCCCCCCATTCCTTGATATTAATTTTATGCATTAAATATTTTCCTAATATTTCATTTATTTTCTCATTGTTTTCATGGTAGTCACACTGTTAACTGCTTTAGTTCATACTATTCTTTTTCTTGTTGTTCACTGTATTCTTCTGGCTTTACTGTTTCATTTACTGTTTGTAAACCTATACATGCAAGTATGCAAAATTCACCATAATTTGCCTGCCCACTCCCTCCCACATTTAAAAAAAATTCCAGGGACCTTAGCAACAAGGAGAAAAAAACCACCACCCTATTCTGCCTTTTCCACAGGTTTAGCAGCACTCTCAGCAGACTCTAGATGTCTTCTATCAACCCTGCTTCCCCCCAACCACCCCCATCAGTTTTGTCTTTCAGCCCATATTGGGTTCCTACTCACCAGTCTTGACTACTGTACGTTTCGTTGAAGGTTGGCCTGTTGTGGTAAGGAGCAGAGAAGAAGTGTGTCTATAGAGAGAGAGGAACAGGCAATCTGCCAGCATCCCCACCTCCCCCAAACCCTCCCCTCTACAACTGGAGCTTGGGAAAAGTTAACTTTGGGTTACAACTTCCAGAGACACTGAATCAGCTTGGTTGCTGGAGGTTCTGATAGTTGGAAGTCCAGAAAAGTAACTTTGCTAAGCTCTGCTCAGGAATCAATACTTGCCAAGGCAACTGACATTTCGGGACATGTTGGAGTGGGGAGATGAAGTGAAGCAATGAGCCCCAGCCCTCAGGATTTGACAAGGGGAAGAAAGACTGGCCCATCCTTGCCATTGGGGGACAAAGGCAGAAGGAAGGATGTTGTCTAAAGCCAAGGTGAGTAGAAAGCCATATGGATGAGTGTTGGAATGTATTTAGCTTGGGTTTAGACAATATCTTTCCTTCTGCCTTATCCCACATTGGCCATAGTTAAAACTGGACTTGTTACCTCATTTCCATACCACTAGCTTTGGCTTTTCTATTGTCATTCTCTCACATACAGCCTGCTTAGAGAATTCTATCCCTGGCCCCTCCATTCCACCCCCATGCATCTGAGGCAGTAGACAAGCTCATACTCTTTTTCAGTCATTCTCAAAGATGTTAGAAGGTCCCTTTGCATACTGATTTTCCAAACAAACCGTTATATCTTTGAATTCTAAGCTCTTAATGGTTTTCAATCCATTTTTCTGATGTCACATACCAATCCATCACCACTGGTGATGTTCACTTCACCATTTCTTATCACCAGAGGGTCAAACTACAGGTGAGGTTCTCTTGCACATGGCTCCCCCCCCCCCAAGCCCTGCACCATTTCCCTTTAAAAAAAAATCTCTAACCAAATGGTGCTTCAAAAATTGTCTTACAGGAAAGGGTATTTTCCTTATCAGCATTTCTGCTAAAAATCTGCTCTCCATATTGAATTTTTTTTTTTACCCCAGTGGAGAAAACCACAGAAGTATTCATGCAAAGGTGGAAGGAGAAGCAACATCCTAGGGGTGCATTTTAGTGAGATAATCCTCCAAAGAAAAAGCACCCTTCCCCCCATATATGTATGTTGGCCTAGTACCTCATTTTGTTATCTCTATACTGTAGTTACATTTTTGTGAAACGCTGGAGAAAAAAAATATTCCTCAGTTGTAGCTTGGCTCTCTACCAATTGAAGTGGTTTACTTAAGTGACTGTGCTCATTCTCTCCTTGATGTCTCATAGGTCTACAACTCACGTGACAATGGCCTGCTTTCTACCCCCCCCACCCGCTCCGCAAAACACACACTTTGAGAGCACAAACACATCTTTTGGTTCGTGCTCCTTTGGAAAACACCATGTAAAGGCTGGTGCTATACATTATTCTCAAGAGTAACAGTATCATTATTATGATCACCAGCACCACATTATTATAATACTTCAAGTTGCATGGAAGAAAACAGGCCAGGTATGAGAACAGGTATGAAAGATGGATTCTCTTCCATCTTTCATCAAGCAATAGAAATAGCAAGTACATTTCTATACTGGTTATCAGTGAACTAGCACTCCCTAAGCGGTTTACAATTGTAAGCCAATCGCCCTCAACAAGCTGGGTACTCATTTTACTGATCAACAAAAGGATGGAAGGCTGAGTGGACCTTGGAGCCCTCCTCTAGGATTGAATTTACAACACTGTGGCTGCAGTACAGGCATTTAACCACTGCACCACCAGGGCTCCTCATGGAGAGGACTTTGAGAGCCAAGGCTAAAGGCTGAGATTCTTCCCACCAAAGCAAGAGAAGAGGACTCTTACAGGGCATTAGCAGCCACCAGCAAGTCGTAGTTGTCAAACAGCACCCCCTGGGGGCCCTCAGCCACGGCTAGGTACACAACTTCCATCCCTACCAGCAACGCCAGCTTCCCAAGGCTACTGATGTGCAGGAAGACAGAAGAGGCCAGCAGACTCAGCAGCACTGAGTATGTGAAGTACTAGAGGGACAAAAGGAGAAAGATAAAGAGAGAGAGAGAGATGTAAGAAACCCCCCTCACAAAATCAGATTAGTTCCTAGAAGAAGAAGTAGTAGTAGTAGTAGTAGTAGTAGTAATAATAATAATATTAATAATAATAAATTATTTATATCCTGCCCCTTTACAAGATGCAATCGGGGCGGCTTACAAAGATTTTAAAAACATACATTCCAAAACCCTTAATCCCCCCTCTTAATATACTATTAAACAATGTAAGAATTAAAACATACTTTAAAAATTTATACAACAAACAATAGACCATGACTAAAGTGAGGTCGGAGTTCAACAGTTAGATTTTTTCTAGTGGCCGGAGAAACTATTCAGGAAAGGCCTGCTGGAAGAGATCCGTCTTTATAGCTTTTAAAAAGCTGTTTAGAGTGGTAATATAATGGATCTCGTCTGGCAGATCCATTCCACAATCTGGACGCGACAGATGAGACAGATGAGCTCTGGGAGGTCCTGGACAGCCTTGTTTTATAAGGCTGTAACAAATTCCTCCCTGAGGATCTAAGTGGGTGGGGAGGATTATATGGAAGGAGGCAGTCCCGAAGATAGGTTGGACCCAAGCCATTTAGGGCTTTAAAGGTGATAACCAACACCTTGTATTGAGCCCGTAAACTAATAGGCAGCCAGTAGAGTGATAATGAGATCGGTGTTATATGGTCTCTTCTGGATGTACCAGAGACCAGTCTGGCTGACATGTTCTGAACTAATTGAAGTTTCCAGACCAAGTACGAGGGTAGCCCCATGTAGAGTTCTTGTACCACGGTCTCAAGGTCCCTGATTTCCAGGAAATGGTGCAGCTGGCGTATCAGCTGAAGCTGAGAACAGGCACTCCTGACTGTCTCATTCACCTGATTTGTCATGTGAAGTGACAGATTTAGGAGCACCCCCAGACTGCGAACACAGTTCTTTGAGAGGAGTGTGACCCCTTCCAGGACTGGAGGTTGTATCCCGAATACCTGGGTTCGGAGCCGATACTGTAAGTACCTTTGTTTTGTCTGGATTCAGTTTCAATTTATTTTCCCTCATCCATTCCATTACTGCTTTAAGACAGTAATTGAGAGGAGAGATCCCATCTGAAGCCCATATTCTTTCCCTTGGGACAAGCACAGAGCCTATGATACCTCTCAAATTAAGAGACTTCGTGTCTAATCCAGAATAGCTTTAATGTTATTTTCCCTTCCTCTTGCCTCCACACATACAGATACCACAACATCCTACCTTTCATGCTCCATAGCCCAAACAAACACCCAAACAAACAATCAGCTATCAAGGTATTCCTTGGGAGGGGAAGAGTAGTGGTGGTGGTGGTGGAGGAGAAACAGAGTGCAAAGCAAATGCTCAAAATGTCTGATGGAGCCCAGAGTCCCATCCCCAAAGCTTCACACTTTTGCTTCAATCAGATCCCATCTCCTCCACATTAAAATATTTCTAGGCTATACATACCTCAGGAAAGCTGCAGTTAGAAGCACCATTTCCCTGGCAGGGAAGAGTGTCCGACGCCAATGAGTAGTTGAGGGCATGGATGAGGCAGGGTCCAACAGCAGCTGGAGTAATGTTGAGAAATCCAGCAGTGCAGTCTTGGAGCCGGAGCCGGCTGCAAGCAAACTGGGTTGAGGGAGGGAAAAATGGCCAGCTATGTAGGACTGCTAGTGAATTCGATCCTGTGCTATTGTTCCAGAGATACCCAACCTCAACATCTCAGACATTTATGGCAGCAGAGATGGGGAGCCAATGTCCTGAAGCCCTGAGATTCTAGGGCTGGAGACAGACAATCAGTTTCTCAGAGAGCTGATAGTGCTTGTAAGCGGAGCTGCTTCTTATTGTGTGAACATCCCAGAGTTTGGAAACATCAATATTACAGCTAACCCATTACCATTAAATTGTTAAACAAAGGAATTCACTAGCCCACTAGCACAAATGTGCTGGATTATACCTTTGTGCAAGTAGCCATGCAAAGCAGCAGTGCAAAAAAAAAGAAAAAAAAAGAAAAAAAAAGTGTACAACAAAAACGGTACTGGACTACACCTAACTGGGATAGTGAGCCACTGCTAGTGCAACAGGTCTTGCATTAACACAATAACATAACTGGACATGGGTCATGTTAAGAGAAAAGTGATTTTAAAAAATCATTTAATTACTTGTTAGACTGAATATTATTTTAAAGTTTTTTTTAATGGGCACCAATAAACTAAAGAAATGAGAAACAGACGTTAATCAAAAGTAGCATCACTAGAATTTGATGATTAAATTTAAATTTTTAAATGGTTGAAAAATATGACAATTTTAACAAAGTGAATTAATTGTAACAGACTGCTTCCAAGTGTTAGCACTATTCTGACTAATTCTATTTCTGATACGCAAGCCTTTCTCTTGTTTCAAAAACCTGCAACAATGATTTGATCAGAGGCAACTACAGGACAACAAAGGTAAAGAGGTGTGAGGGGTCTGGTGATGCCTCTCTTCAACCACTCTATTTTGCATCCCAAATAAATATTCCTTTTTTCACTTCAGATACATTGCACAGTTTATAATCATATGATACCACCTTAGCTGTCATGGCTTCATCTTGTGGAGTGCTAGAAACTATAGTTTGGTGAGAGGCTTAGAATTTTCTGCTAGACCATTTTAGTACTGTAGCTTAGGGGAGTGGACTGCAGCACTCTCTAGAGAGAATCCTAAGTCCCACTACAACTTCCAGGAATAAGCACGATGGAACCACAACCCAAAAGTGGTATTGAATTGCTGTAACTGTGTGGTGAGGGATACACTCTTTGTCTCTGGCCTACAGCAAGCACAGCCCTTCTTCATGACATCCACCAGATCTAGTTCTAAACGGTCCTTTCCAGGACCATCACACCAGCCCACCTCCTGCCTCAGCACCCGCTCCCCAGTCCTCATACCATGTTGACAAAAGCAGAGATGAAGACAAGCAGGATGGCAGCGACACCTGTGATTGTGCTATTAATCCGAGACTGGATGATCTTCCGGGAGACATGCTGTAAGGTAGCAGGAAAGGGCTGTAGAGAGTCACAAAAGGTGGCATATGAGATGCAGGAATCAAGAAGTTACCACCATTTCCACCTGCTTAGGGCTAAAAGGCAGGAATGGGATGGAACCTGAGCAATGGAACAGTTATGAGGTCCAGCTCACATTCCCCTCAACCTGATTACAATTTTGTATCTATTTACTGTATTCTTTCCTTTTTGTAAGCTGCCTTGAGTTCCAGCCTGGGAGTAATGTGAAATATAAATAAAATTATGGATAATGGATGAATGGACATGAACCCAGGTGGAATTTTAGCTTGTTTGCTCAGTAGAACTTTGGGGGAAAGTTTTTTTGGAGCTATAGCTCCCAGAATTTTACCCAGTAAAATTCCCAACTGGCCGTGCTGGCTGAGGGACTTGGGACTTGTAGTTCAAAAACAAGTTTGCTGGGCTCTGTGGAGCTCTTGCCTGCTTTCAGATTAGTCACAGGTTCAATACCTAGCATCATCAGTTAAACAGATCAGGTTACAGATGACAGGAATGGCTCCCTTCTGCTACAGTAGAATATCAATACCAGGCTAGACAGCATTCTATGTCTGGTTGCCCAAGTCTAGCCAAAGGAGGAAACTACAAGGAGTAGTTTCTATAGGTAGATGAATCAGGAAGACTGTGCTAACTACAAAAGGGAGGTTGGATGATATTTTCAATAAATCTCCACAAAACTGCCAGGCTGGGATGTCTCACTGGTCTGAACAGCCACAAGATTGCTCTCCTGTTGCTGGCTGCTAACCTGCTTAGCCTCGGTTTACTATACCCTTAGCCTGACAGAAGCTTTACAGGTAATGCAACAGGACATTTGTTAAGACCAGCAAATCAAGGCCTCAAGGGACTGGAAGGACACTGTGTCTAAAATCCCACTGTGCTCTACATAGGGACCACATTTTCTCTGTGGTTATGCATGTTTAAAGCAAATGGGTGTACCCTAGTGGGGTTCACAGGCAAGCGGAATGGAAGTCAGAGTGTTCTTGGGACAGATCAGAGGCCATTCATTCATGGGGTCCTACTGAAGGAAGAAAGAGAAAGGAAGTCACTTACCCCAAGGCAAGAATAGATGGCGCAGACAAAAAGGATGGTGGCCAAGATGCTGAAGATGCTGATGTAGGCACCAAGCATCAGAGGGGAGCTGTGGGGAGATGGGCAAGGATCAGGCATGCCTGTTTTGGCTATCACCATAAAGTTTACTTTTCACCATCTATCTGCTTCCAACATATTGATATGTCACATGGTATAGTAGTTTGAGTATTGGATCACAACTCTCAAAACCATGGTTCAATTCCCAGCTTGGCAATGAAACCCATTGGGTGAGCTTGGGCAAATCACATGCTCTCAGCCTCAAAGGAAGGCAATGGCAAACCTCCCATGAACAAGTCTTGCAATGAAAACTCCATGACAGGGTCACCATAAGTCAGAAATGACTTGAAGGCACACAACAACTATACTGTAACTGTGTCCATGATCTTGTATTTTGTACTTGGGGGTTCATACAGGAAGAGGTGGTTCCTGAGGTAAGATGGGCCTGAGCCATGTAGGGCCCTAGGCTGGGGGAAGCTGCTCTGGAGAATCAGGGAATTCTTTAATTGAGAATTGGCAGCTTGGAGATGCAGTGCATCCAGTGAAAGTATATCACAGTAAGATCTATGTAGGTCTTAAAGACTGTGCTTGGGGCTATCCATTTGTACACCTTAGTGTATATAGATCCTGCCCACAAATGCACCAGTTGGAAAAGCTTAGCTTACACAGCTATGGCACATACTGGTGTCCTGTAGTGCATACATCTTCACTATCTGTGTGCATGCACACACAAGTACATATGCATATGTACACACATGTTTTCGTGTAGAGTACACAGTGAACATATTCTTGCACATGTGTCACTTACTGAGGGAAGATGACAATCTGGATACAGCATATGAAGCAGAATACCAGCACCGTGCAAGCCACATAGCCCCCAAAACGGGTATCCACCTTTTTGGAATACTACAAAAGGCAAGGAAAAGAGAATGGGTGTTACTACAGGGTGCTCATGGCTCATGTTAGAAGAATCATTCTGCAAGAAAGGATGAAGAAGCAAAGGGAAGGGCTACCTTTCTCTCTAACTCAGGTTTCTGGAAAGTCAGCAGGAATCGCTTGACATGATCCTTGCGCAGCTGGTCGATGCTTCGAGCATCAATAGCACGGCCCAGAAACTCATCTACTTCATCTTCAGGATTCAAGGCTTCCTGTGTGCTTCGACTGCAAGAGAGAATGACAGGTTAAGACAGCATTTCCATTGTAAACTCCATCCATCTCTCCCCACCAGAGCTTGTGGGGGCTATACTCTGCCAAATCCCCCTTGTCTTAAAAAAGTAACTTTTCTAAGCACTACCTTTCCTACACAGTTGGAAACCACCACCACCCCCAGCCCAGAAACCCAGAAACAGCTGAAAGACAAAAGGGACATATAATAAAGGCACTCACTTGTCCTTACTGGCATCATCAATACCCTAAGGAACAAGAAACATAGAGAAAAATCATTTTCAAGTGCTCACATTTTTAAAAAAATTAAAATCTTACACACATTCCTACAATTTATGTATTGAACAAGCTATATGTATGCTCTTCCTCTGTAACATATCTACGAGGGGATATCCAAAAGTTTTAATGATCACCTTTTTAAAAAATTGACAGAAAGTTTGTTTTGATGTGTAGTTCTTAACTTATCTCTATGTAGTCACTATCTAGATTTATACATTTTTCCCAGCGTATCTTGACCTCCGAATACCTGATATTGTAGAAGCCTGCAGATTGCGCCTGATGAGGATTTTACACTTTAGTCACTTCTGACACAGCCAGCCACAAAAATAAAGGATGCAATGATCTGATTTTCTCAGCAATGTGCACTTAGGGACCAATGATGACACTGACAGAATTTCATCAATATGCCATAATAACTTCCGGGTGATAATTATTACTTTACGATACCCCCTCATAAGGCGCAATCTGCAGACTTCTACAATATCAGGTATTCGGAGGGTCAAGATACGCTGGGAAAAATGTATAAATCTAGATAGTGACTACATAGTTAACTACAAATCAAAGTTAACAACTACAAACCAAAACAAACTTTCTGTCAATTTTTTAAAAAGGTAATCATTAAAATGTTGGGATACTCCCTCGCATGTCATTCAGTTATGTTCACTTTAAAATGCATATCCAAAATGGAAAAATGCCAGACAATTGTGACAGAATGCTATTGATCCTGCATATATTTGGTGAAGGTCTGAGTTTATGTCATTGCACTAATGAAAGTTAGAAAACAGTAAGGAGGCAAGCATCACATGCTCTAATATGGTCAACTGTTTATTCCTTTTAAAATAACCCATTTTGGCCTGTATGAGAAAAGGCCTTCTTCAGGAGCATAAATCACTGGAGTTATAAATACTCTCCAAAACACAGAACCCTAATGGTCCATTTCTGCTGAAGGTCTCTGAAGAAAACCTTTTCTCATACAGGCTGAAATATGTTGGGCTATTTAAAAGGAATAAACAGTTGACCATCTTAGATCATGTGGAGTTTGTCTCCTTATTGTTTTCTGCTTTTAACATGTTTTTCAGTACTCTCTTCTCCACTAATGAATGTTAGCAGTATCTGGGAGTTTAATGTCCACATTAACCAGTTTCTCTTGCTTTACCACCTCTCCACAACAAACAATTGAGATTGTTTATATTCCTATATGTGTGTATCAACAGTCAACACACATTAGACCATCATAAGGAGGATATTTGCAAATGGAAATTCATGAAAGTTCAAAGCCAAATTCTGCACTGTTTTTATTTTTATAATACCCTCTCTCCTCCTATACTTTCCATTTCACACATCAGCCACATGTTTCACTATGGTCTCAGTCTTTAGGTCTTACTCTGCTTTTGAGTGCTGAGAAGAAAAATTGAATAAATGGCATTCTACTTCCCAGACTACTTGTGCACTACATTAAACAGACAAAGAGTAGCACAGCCCTTCCCTGAGCTCACAGTCCCATCACTGAACACACACAGGAGTGCAATAAATCTGCCTCACCTGGCCTTTGGCCAAACAAACTGTAATGCTCTGGGCCTTTAGCATACCAGTATGGCTAAGATTTACAGCTAGAAGGCAGGTTAATGCTCAACTTTGTAGGTGTGGCAAAGGGGTAAGAAAGAGGCCCGAGGAGAGCTTGGAAATGTTACTGGAGACAATACTGCCGACCCTTCTCTTTCAGAAAGCTATTATGTCATCTTTACTGCCCACCTAACTTTAGGCACAGGTCCTGACTTACTCTGACAGTCTTTTCTACTATTTTTATTTATAGATACATTTATGTTTCATCCTTCCAGCCCAAACAGTTCCTAGAGTGTAGAGATCATGAGGTATATGGGTGCCAAAACATTTAGAACTTTACAAGTCAACAACCGGCATAGAATTGTGGTGTGTAAACCTGTTTCATTTGATGACAATTGCTGTGCAAGAACCACCTGCTTAAGAACCTTGCCCAGAAGGGAAATTTTCAGAAACAGGAACAATCGTGAAGATTTAGGTGTGACTATAGCACCAAGTCACAAGACTACCTCTTATGAAACAAGGTACTGTCGGCCCTCCACATCTACGGATTCAATCATCCACATCTTGAAAATATTTTTAAAATTATAAATTCCAAAAGGCAATTTTATGCATTTTTCTATTTTATATAAGGGATACCATTTCACTACACCAATGTAATTAATGGGACTTAAGCACCCACAGATTTTGGCATCCATGGGGGTTCCTGGAACCAAACCTCAGCAGATACAAAGGGCCCACTGTATTTATTTAAAACCCAGCCAATCAGGCTCCTGGGAGGAAGAGCAAGGGTTGAACACACAGGTAGGAGCCCTCACCTTTCCAAACCCTATACCATTCAATGCACTCTGCAGTGGAAGTGCATCCCAACAAAACATTACTCTACAGCATTCTGAAAACATTCATACACACTATAGTTAAGGTAGCATCCGTATTCCTTCACATCCAAGCAATTTTATCATTAAGATGCTTAGCGAATGAGTCACAGCAGGCTTCTTCAACTACTAACTGTAGGCTCAGACACAGTGGGGCTAAACAGACAGGTAAAAAGAGGTGCTTTCAGGCTGGCTTGAAGGTGTGGCATTTAGGTGACACATGCCTTGAAACCAGCAGAAAAGTGTCCTTATACAGAGAAAAGCTGTTTCAAAAAGAAGCAGCTTTTTCCCACTTCTTCCTGGTTTGAAGCCACATCATGTGGTCATAGCTTTCGGCATGGTCACTGCTACAGAGAGGGCTTGAACGTGAGCTTTCCCCATGTTAGGTTTCACTGTGATGCTTCTATCACCTGCATTTTGGTCAGAATAGCAGATGAAGAGGAAAATGGCTACTAACCAGTCAGTGCTGACACTTACAGGTGATTGTGTCAATTGCCCAACTGACAGAGCAACCGAAGCACAGACTGGTAGATGAATATGAACCACCCCAACCAAATGCTCTCATGAATCCACCTGGATCCATCAAGGACCATGGTCTGGGACTCAACCTCTAAGAAGAAAGGCTAATTCACAGACCCAGAAGCTGATGGTTAAATGGATTTACTTACAGGAGGATGGTAAGTAAATTTCACCAGGAGGAGATCTGACCATGGAAGAGGATGACAGAGAAAGGTATTTTCTGAGTAACTTAAAAATGCCTGCAGGGCTGGGGGTGGAAATATGAACTCCAAACAGCAAAGGCATTTGCACAGACAGGCTCCTGCAGCACGTTGCTGTTGTTATTGTTGTTGTGTACCTTCAAGTCATTTCCAACTAATGGCAACCCTAAGGCATACTTACTATGGGGTTTTCTTGGAAAGTTTCGCCATTGCCATCCTCTGAGAATGAGAGAGAGTGATTTGCCCAGGGTCACCTAGTAGGTTTACATAGCCAAGTGGGGATTTGAACCCTGTTCTCCAGTGTCATAATCCAATGCTCAAACCACAATGCCACACTGGTTCTCCTTGCAGCACCTTAGCTCCTAACAAATATGGCACAGCAATGGATCAGATAAGGCAGCAACAACAGATGCCGTGGCCAAAGGGCAGGACCAGATTACACTACAGCCACCCACGCCATAGCAACAAATCACACCAGACAATGCACACCCGAAGTAGAAACACTGTATGTAGTGACAAAAATTGTTGTCAAAAATGACACCATGGTGACCAACAGCACTGTACCCAAAATCTACTAAACAACCAATGCCATAGCAACAACCTGTAGCTTAGCAACCAACAAATTGACTGTCACCCTTAGCAATGGATGATGGGAATCCTGGGGAGCTGTCACTTAGCAACCAGAAAACGGAGCTATTATCATGAAGAGCATATTAAATAGCAAGTGGAATTAAAAAAATTCAAACTCTGAGAGCATGCAAATGGGTTCAGAACATTTGGATTTGCATATCAGGCTTTATCTGCACTTTGCTGAAATTGAGATGGGGCAAGGGAGCTGTACAACGGAAGGCTCAGCACACATTTGCATTTTAAAAAACAAGCAAGCCACAGATTAGGAGAGAGCAGCCACCCCCAACCTGGTGCCCCAAGGCATGCTGGACTACAATTCCCACCATCCCTACTTATTTGTCCTGCAGGCTGGGTCTGCTGAGGGTTCAAGCCCAAATCTTCCAGAAGATACCAGGTTGAAGAAAGCTCAAATAGATCCTTAGTCAGGAGGAAAAGGGTCCTTTCACACTACACTATGATTTCACTTTAACTGCCATGGCAACAGCCTATGGAATTCTGGAGTCTGCAGTTTAGGGAGGGGCCTTGAGAGTTCTCCTCCTTAGACCTCCCTTGGCACCTCTGACCAATTTACAATCCCAGGATTCCACAGAAGGCAGCCATGACAGTTAAAGTAGAATCATAGCACCGCATTGTGTAGTGTAAGCAGTAGTGGTTTGAATGTTGGAGTACGACACTGGAGACCAGAGCCTCATTCCCAGCTCAGCCATGAAACCCACTGGGTGACCTAGGACAAGTCACATGCTTTCAACCTAAAGGCATAGCAAAACTCCTCTTAACAAATCTTGCCAAGAAGACCCCAGGACAGGGTCACTTTAGGGTCACTTGAAGGCACACAACAAGCAAAAAGCAGGCCCTGCCCTCCCTGGCTGCTTTTTCTGCTCGACTCTTCCAGATTGCCCTTTTTTGTGTGGTGAATGGTCTCTTCTGGAAGCCTTTAACAATTCACTGATTCTCAACCTGTGTGTCGTGACCCCTTTGGGGGTCAAACAACCCTTTCACAGGGGTTGCCTAAGACCATTGGAAAACACATATTTCCGATGGTCTTAGGAACCAAATTTTATGGTTGGGGGGTCACCACAACATGAGGAACTATATTAAAGGGTCATGGCATTAGGAAGGTTCAGAACCACTGCTTTAAACAATTCACCTGGCAACACACACAACAGCATTTCGCATAAAAAAACTAGTTTTTCAAAAGCAGAAATGCAAAAACACACGTTTATTCTCCTATTTAAAATAAAATCCAGGACTCCAGATTCTGTAGGATCAATCTAAGGGCTAAATTCCATACATGGTATCAGAGCTGCAGCAATTTTTAAACCTCTCTCTCTAAATTTCCCTTTCACCTTTCAATGTTTCTTTCTCCTCTACCAATTTAAACAGTCACACATGTGTTTACTTAGAGTGGAACAGTAACTGCTCCATGCTGCAATTACTATGGCTGTAACAATGCTCCATTTATTTTCGTTCTTTTTATACAAAAGAGGGAAAGAACTAAAGCAGCCATATTGTAGGGAGGTAGCAGTTAGGAAAGAAGAAATATGCAGGGGAAACATGATTCTGCTCCTCCAGAAAGAGGCACTGGGGTACATGAAGTGGGGTGTGCACTTGAGAAAGCTGGTGGACAGTGGTAGCAAATTATACCTTGGGAAGGAAATGAATATTAAAATTTCTTTTTTTTGCAAAATTCTCTTCGGACCTGGAACCTTTAAACTACAAACATACAGCACTATCATTCCACTTTTAACTGCCTTGGAAACATCATGTGGAAAGTGTGTGTATGTGGGGGGAGGGGGCTATTATAGTCTGGTAAGGCACCAGAGGAGCTCTTGGGCTGAGAATGCTACCCTATGTACAAGACACTTCCAAAAACCCATGTCCTCCACAGGCTCAGGCCTATGGCCTCTGATTAAATCTAATTGTCTTCCTCTCTTTCTGCTGCTTTCCACCTTTCCCAGCATCACTGTCTTTTCTAATGACTCATGTCTTCCCATGAAGCGGCCAAAGTATGACAGCTTCAATGTAGCCATCTTGCTTCCAGGGAGAGTTCAGGCCTGATCTATTCTAACACCTACTTGTTCGTCTTCTTGGCTTGTCCATGGTATTTTCAGTACTCTTCTCCAGCACCACATCTCAAATCAATTTTTCTTTCTATCAGCTTTTTTCACTGTCCAGGTCTGACATCTATGCATGGTGATGGAGAATGCAATGGCTCAGATGATTGAACACTAATGCAGCCTTGCCTGACCCCTTTGCCAATTGGGAACCATTCTGCTTCTTTATATTCACTTCTGATGCAGCCTTATCCTGAGTACAGGTTATGCATGTGGACAATCAAGTGCAGTAGTAGTACTCCCATTTCTCTGAGATCATTCCATAGCCTTTCATGATCTATGCTGTAGCTTGGCATTAGTTAATAAAGTACATGCAGATTTTCTTCTGGAATTGCCTGGTGAGCTCCATTGTACATCGTATGTTTGTTATGTGGTCCCTAGTGCCTCTTCTTTTCCTGAATCCAGAATGATAAATGTCTCTCCCTAAATTGCAGACCCCAAATTCCACAGCATGTTGCCATGACAGTTGAAGAGATAAGAAAGTGCAGAGCTATGGTAAACACATGAAGCAAAATGAAATACCTTTAAAAAACTGGCATGGAGGAGTGAGAAACAGCCACACTTTAAATGCTCTCCCATACATGAAAACTCCATGCAAATGGAAGACGCAGTTGAAAAGCTGGACTAGAAACAATTTCTTTTTGCTAACTCCTTTTCTTGCATGGTCAAACATTCAAAAGTGAAACCTTTCCTACCTGCAGTGCTATGACCCACTCTCCCACTTCAGTATATTATATACAAAGATAGTACAGTATGCACAATTCATTGAATGTTGATTCTTACACAGTCAAAAAAGCCCTGTCTAAGAGAGAAAAGTATTAGCAACAGCTAACACAAGAGAAAAGTATTAGCTGTTGTGAGGGAACTCAAGGTTTGCAGAAATGCAAACACATATTTTTGAAGGCCAGTTCCTATGGGGGTATACTTTTTTTTAAAATAAAGTTTATTTATTATTAAAAGAAATAACAAACATATCCCAAATAATACAGCAAATAAATAAGCATATTCCTTCCTGTCAGTTCCTATGGGGTATACTTGAAACAGCCTAGTGAGGACTCTCACTGGCCCCTGAATGATGGCTGACTGATGGGGAAGAAGAGGGTACTGGAGAACCAGGGGAATGTGCAATGAAATGAAAGAGGGCACCATATAATCATAGAGTTGGAAGAGAAAGCATCCCCGACAGATGGCCATCCAGCCTCTGCTTAAAGACCTCTAAGAAAGCGGACTCCACTAACTCTGAGAGAGTGTGTTCCACTGTCGAACAGCCCTTACTGTCAGGAAGTTCCTCCTAATGTTGAGGTGAAATCTCTTTTCCTGCAGTTTGCATCCATTGTTCCGCGTTCTAGGACCCATTCCCACTACATTTTGATTCGAAGTGTGATGCGGGCTATATGACCCTCGTTCACACTCAAATCAACTTCCGATCCTCATCAGATCGATTAGTGGAGGAAAGGACCAGGTTAAAAGCAAATAGACTGGGTTTTCCTGGCACTAGTTTTAAAGTGGTCTTTTTCGGAAAACATGATTCTGAAGTGTTTCCAGTAAGTGGGAAAGCTGGTCAGAATCGTGTTTAGTTTTTTTTGGAGGGGGGTATTGATAGCAAAATCAATCTTGTGCATTTGCAATCTTGTGCATTTGCGATCTTGTGCATTTGTGATCTTGTGCATTTGCAATCAGTATAATGAAGAAAAAGGAAAAACACACACACACACTTGCTCCTGGGGGTCCTTCCTTTCTTCCTTCCTTCCTTCCTTCCCCGCTTCCTTCCTTTTTTCCTCTTTTTCTTCATTATACTGATCACAAATGCACAAGATCACAAATGCACAAGATCACAAATGTGCAAGATTGATTTTGCGATCAATACCCCCCCAATAAAAAAAATTCCCCTGCGGGAAGGGGATGGGGCGTTAAGGGCTGTCACCTTACATGGCAGCTTCAGTGGGAACGACAAGCGTTCCCGGCTAAGAAAGCGGTTCCAAACAAGGTCCTTTTTCATAGTGTGAACGAGGGGTCTTTTGGAATTGCTTTCATAAGCGGAGCACAGCCTGGTTCCAATGCGGGGTTTTCTGCAAGTGGGAATGGACCCCTAGTCTCTGGAACAGCAGAAAACAAGCTTGCTCCCTCCTCAATATGACATCCCTTCAAATATTTAAACAGGGCTATCATATCACCTCTTAACCTTCACTTCCCCAGGCTAAACATCCCCAGCTCCCTAAATCGCTCCTCATAGGGCATGGCTTCCAGACCCTTCACCATCTTAGTTGCCCTCCTTTGGACACATTCCAGTTTCATTGAATATCTGAAACTAAGCACTGCAACATTTTAGTGCACATCTCACTTGCCCCCAATTACTGTAACTCCAACTCATCCCCTTTCAATATAGACCCAGCTGCTACTCATGACAATTTCTTTGTTTTGGCCCTGATCCTTCTAATCATCAGGAGCAGTTATTCCTGTTACATTACACCTTGGGTACAATTGTAGCAAGCAACTGCCCCTCTTCCAAGACATAGCCAAGGGACTGTTGCATCTCTCCATAAATCACATAACAATAAGCTCCATTCACATGTGTCACAGACAAATCAAGGAAGCTCTTTAGAAAAGTCAGTGTTTTTACTGTTAATACGCTTATTTACCAGAAGGTTATATGGCGAAAACTGTTAAGGTAAGAACCGAATCAGGTTTTTATTACATGCCCAGAAAGCCTCATAGGCTATTTTTGTTCCAGTGCATGCACACAAGGAACTCTCATTCTCCCCACCCAAACAAAATTACCAAAAGTAATTCAGATGCAAAAGCTATGGCCTTTTCCTTTGCTAAAACACTTACTTCCTTTTTCAGATATGTGTCTGATCTGAATCTTAAAAATTCATTTAAACTATCCATGGCAAAAAATAAACCTAGTCTTGAGTAGTTGCTAGCATCACATCCAGACTGATGGCAATACAGGGTAATCGTAATCTGATCACACACACAAACCTACAACAACATCAAAAGTCTCTGGCACAAACTAGTATAAACTAGCCAAATATAGTATGCCAAAGCCTATGAAGTTGATGATGTCATACTTTTAGCAAAGACAACTGGCAAGCTGGTAAGGACAGGACTTGCTATTCAGCTGAAATTTTCTCAAGCATGTGCTTTTAACTGTGTTAAACTTGGGCATTTAATTTTAGTTCTGTTTTAAAAGTCTGCTGGAATTTTGTAAGTTCTTTGACATTATTTTACTTTTCTTCATTCTTTAGATCCTTTGCTATGTGCCCTAAGTTTTACCCTCGACTTATCCATGAGTCATAGCAAAATCCATAATTTTGGCCCCAAAATTTGTCCTCGAATTATACATGAGGTCGACTTATAGTCGAGTATATATGGTATACCGAAATATATAGGAAGGCATTTATGGTGCCCATCACACTGCTGTGAAATACCTTTCCTTGAGGATCCCCTGGATGAGCCAGAAAAGCTTTCTGAAACGTTCTAAGATTTTCCCATCTAGACTGGCATTCGAGAGCTAAAGATTATGCAGTGCAGTGGCAGAGATAAGTCTTGGATGTCCAGGTTACTTAATTAAAGGATCTTGAAGCCTTTTCACACTAGACCATTGTAGCACTATGATTCCACTTCATCTGTCACAGCAACACCTTATGGAATCCTGAGGTTTGTAGTTTGGTCAGAGGCCCCAGAGGAGTTTCCACGCCAAGGATCCTAAAGATCTCTCCCCTAAATTGCTAATTCCATGATTCAGCAGAATATTGTCGTGGCAGTTACAGTGGACTAATAGTACTGTGGTGTCAGAAGGCCCCAATCTAGCAAATCTTGAAAAGCCCTCTGTTTGATACTATGCCACTCCATATGGAAAGGATGGTCAAAGCAGTGCAAGTATAAGGCACCACTTCTGCCAATTGTGAAAGATTATGCAGAAGCTGCAGACTTTAAAAAGGTTACTGTTTGAGGCAACAACTCTCTGCAAAAACATGCTGACTGGGGAGCTGTCGCAACAAAAAGAAACCTTTTCAAACTCTCAAACGTTAGCCATTGGTGATGCTAGCAAAATACAACATAACCCGGGCTTCTGTAAGGATTACTATGTCCACTGAAGGAGCTGTGAGAACAAGCCCATGCCATATTCTAATTCTATGTTCTAAGAATAAAACATTGAAAAATGTCTACTATAGAGCATTATAGAGGTTAACATCTAAGGACCTGCAAATAGATGGTGCTGCACAACCAATAAAAAGACATAACCCAATGATTTTTTTGCTCCTTACCAAGGAGTCAGCCTTCTCGCTGCCCATTGTTGGTACTTACCATCTGCCGGAAGGCTTTGGAATCCTTGGTCCGGGGGAATGAGCGTTCAGGAACCCAGCGAGGCACCAAGCCCTCGGTAGAATTGGCCTGAGCCCTTTGCAGCTTGGCTAAGATGGCCTTCTCCTCTTTCTGTTGAAGAGAAGCATAAAGCAACAGAAGAACAAGTTTCAAAAAGGAGAGCCATGGTAGTGGGAATCCTTTCAAACATCCTCCAATCCAGAAGGCATTCATCTGGTTGGAGAATGGCAGACCCTCCAAATACTGTTGGATTATAACTTTGCAGATGAGAATATATATTTATGTTCAGGCAGGCCTTCAGTAACTAAACAGAAGTGCTAGACTTCCAATGTTTCCATGTTTTTGTCAATGTGAGATTTTAAAGTGTTTTGACTGATATTTCAAAATGACATGTAATTTAATATTTATAATTCATTCTGTTTTATTGATCTTTTTGACATGCTGTAAGCTACCTTGCATCCCAACATTGGGAAAAAGAAGAGTCAACAGACTCCCATCATTTCTGACCATTGACCATGCTAGCTAAGGTCGATAAGAGTTGGAGTTCAACATCACACAGAGGGCAACAGCTTGCCTACTCAATGTTTGTGTGTGTGTGTGAAGGCTGGAGTTGCAGCCTCTGCTGTTTCAACTATGGACAGTAGAAACCTTCCTGTGAGTCTTGCCTACGGTACATACCAAGCCCTCTGCAAATGGGCATTTAGATGTCCTACCCCCTTCCCTCTATATACATGTATCAAGGCAAATTATTGCCATTGTTTTCACCCTGCCTTGCCTCCACCTTAGACTCACTCGTTTCTGGCTGCAGCCCACAATGAAGAAGGTTTCAATGTTATGTTCCTTGAGGTAGGCGTTGCGTTCACCCCCATGCCCTGGTTCCACTTCGTAGTCCTCATTCAGGTACTGCAATGTCGCCTGGGTGATGTGGATCCGCCTGACAAAAAATGTTGTCACTCAGACTAGTCATCCAGTAAAGCTCCCGTCCCTCTCAACCCATTAAGGAACCACCTTCACTACCTACCATGAAGCTCTTCTGAAATCTTAGGGCTTGTTTTCACTGGCCAGAATACTCCAGGCTACCCCAGAGTATTCTGCCCCCCCCCCCCCCAATTACCTGTGCTGGCTCTACAGCAATGATGGGTGTTTGCCTTCTCAAGCAATCCTCATTCATTTTCCAGCACTACCGTTGAGGTCACAACAAAGCTCCCAGCCATATTATCAAGGCTTGGCCTCTTGTTCTGACCTCAAAACAACTTGTGCTTATAGCAGCAGCTCCAGGCAGGGACTGCATGTGAAGGCAGCCACCCATCAATGCTGTGGAAAGAACCAAAAACCTGGAGCAACAGGTAAGATTTTAAAATTGAGGTTAAGTGGAGGAAAGACCAAAAGAGGTACAGACACCATAAGACACTCTGAACCTAATTCAGGGGGCTTGGGGTCATGTACACAGGATGCAGCAAGCCCATGGGGAATTCAGAGTAAATAATCTGCGTAGACAAGCCCTTATATTCAAGTGGAAGAAATAGAGCAACCTTGAAGTGGTTTAGCCAGCTCAAACGGCAGACTGGGCAAGAGTTCAATATGGACAGATATGACAGCAAGGAAAAGTGGTAGAGATGGAGAGAAAGCAGGAGAAGTACAGGTTGCTTACCTGTAACTGTGTTTCTTCGAGTGGTCATCTGTGCCCTCACACAATAGGGTTTGCGCCTGCGCAGAAGCTCCATTCGGAATGCTGAAAAGCTGAGCAGATTGGCGGGAGCCCCGCCCCTCCCATTCCCTGAGCATGCCCAATCCCGCCAATCTAGCTCCTCCTTCAGTTCAAGTCCGCCGCAAATAGGCAGGGACCTGACCGAGGGGAGGTAGGGCGGGATTTGTGTGAGGGCACAGATGACCACTCGAAGAAACACAGTTACAGGTAAGCAACCTGTACTTCTTCTTCGTGGTCTCTGTGCCTCACACAATAGAGTGACTGAAAAGCTTACCTATGGAGGTGGGAAGGTCACTGCAAGATCGAAGAAAGAACAGCACGACCAAAACTGGCATCCCTCCGGGACCTGCAGTCCAGCCGGTAATGCTTCACAAACGTGGATGGTTGAGACCACGTGGCCGCCTTGCAAACTTCTGGCAGGGGAACACCTCTGAGGAAGGCAGCAGATGAAGCCGTAGCCCTGGTGGAATGGGCACGAACACCAACTGGGAGAGGGCGTTTAGCCAGTTCGTAAGCCAAAGAAATGGTTTGAGCAATCCACTTTGCAAACCGTTGCGATGAAACTGGGTTGCCTTTCTTGGCACCACCATAACAAATAAACAACTTATTGGATAATCTGAACTCTTGAGAACGCTGAACATAAAAGGCCAAAGCACGGCGAACATCCAGGGTGTGCATAGTCTTTTCCAGAGGCGAAGAAGGATCTGGATAAAAGTTAGGAAGCACAATCTCCTGGGAGAGGTGAAACTGAGAAACCACTTTAGGGAGGAAGGAAATGTCCGGTCTAAGGACCACCTTATCCCTATGAAAGG
This sequence comes from Urosaurus nigricauda, assembly GCA_034509955.1. Taxonomy (NCBI): domain Eukaryota; kingdom Metazoa; phylum Chordata; class Lepidosauria; order Squamata; family Phrynosomatidae; genus Urosaurus; species Urosaurus nigricauda. The sequence goes on from JAOEGL010000002.1 coordinate 165,768,996, forward strand.
TCAGGTAAGGCTCATCTGAGCGTAGGGCCGTCAGTTCAGAAGCACGTCTGGCTGAAGTTATGGCCACAAGAAAGGACACTTTGAGTGTCAGCAGTCTCAAGGAAGCAGAGCCCAAGGGCTCAAATGGAGGTCTCGTAAGTTGTGTAAGTACCAGAGAGAGAGACCAGGCCGGAGCCAGGGGTGGCAATGGTGGATAAAGGTGATGTAGTCCCTTGAAGAACCTCTTTAACGTGGGTGACGTGAAGAGGCGAGCTGACCGTGAGCCGGGTGGCTGATTGGCTACAATAGCCGACAAATAGACCTTGAGGGAAGAGAAGGCCAGGCCTTGATCCCTGAGGTGCAGCAGAAAATGCAAAACAGTACTAAGGCTCACAGGTGAGGAAGGTTCAGACCTAGCCTCCGCGAAGGCACAGAAGCGCTTCCACTTATATGCATAGGATCTCTTGGTGGAGTCCTTTCTCGAGGCAGACAGGACCCTGAGCAAGTCAGGAGACTCTATGGCTGGATCCTCCACGCCGTCATCCGTAGATTGACCAAGTCCGGGTGCAGGACCGCTCCATTGGAGTGGGACAACAGGTCTGGCCACTTCGGCAGGTGGAAGTATTGGCCCCTGGCCAAATGAAGAAGAGGAGTGAACCAGGGTTGTCTGGGCCAGAACGGAGTCAACAGTATAGCGTTGGACCGGTCCCTGGCCATCTTGGCCACTGTCCTGGAGATCAGAGGAAAGGGGGGAAACGCATACAGGAGATCTCGACCCCAACTGCAAAGGAAGGCGTCCCCCATGGATCCTCGTCCTTTGCCCGCTCTGGTGTAGAATGCCTGGCATTGGGCGTTCTCTGGAGTGGCAAACAGGTCCACTGAGGGAATTCCCCAACGACATGTCAGGAGATTGAAGGCCGAACTCGACAGAGTCCATTCGTGCTGCAGCACCTTGTCCCTGCTGAGGGAGTCTGCCAGCACATTGTCCTTTCCTGCCAGGTGAATGGCCACTGGGTGAATGGATCGGTGGTGGCACCACGTCCACAGCTGCTGGGAGAGACGCAAGAGGACTGGAGAGTGAGTTCCTCCTTGCTTGTTGATGTACCAGACAGTGGTTGTGTTGTCTGATACTACCTGCACAACTCTGTGGAGGAGATGATTTTTGAATGCCCTGAAGGCTTTGATGACTGCCAACAGTTCCAAGGCATTTATGTGCAGTTCTGCCTCCTGTGCAGACCACTGTCCCTGCACACACAAGCCGTTGAGATGTGCGCCCCATCCTGACATGGACGCGTCTGTAGTGACCATCCTGGACGGTTCCGGCGTTTGGAAGGGCATCCCCTTGAGGATATTGGAGGGAGACATCCACCACCTGAGAGAGTCTCTGACATGAGGTGGCAACAAGAGTCTCTTGGACGGATTGTCCCTCAAGTGATCGAAGGCAGCCAGGAACCAAGCTTGGAGAGGCCTGAGCCTGAGACGAGCCAGGTAGGTCACCGCTGTAGTTGAGGCCAGGTGGCCTAGCAGTCTCTGAATGTCCTTTGCAGACGGACGGTGAGAGTGAAGGACAGACCGCAGCTGTTCCCAGAGGGCCTCCGCCCGTCTGGTGGGAAGGTAGGCTCGACCCATCACAGAGTCCAGGGACGTGCCTATATAGTCTATCACCCTCACAGGGTGGAGAATGGATTTTGGCAGATTGACTTTGAGTCCCAAGTCTGCTAGCAGATCCAGAGTGTACTGGACATCTTTGTACAGTTGTGTCTTGGAGGACGACACCAGAAGCCAGTCGTCGAGGTAAGGGAATATCTTTATTCCTTGAAGACGAAGGTGAGAGATGACCACCGCCATGCACTTTGTGAACACTCGAGGAGCGGTAGAGAGGCCAAAAGGAAGAATGGTATATTGATAGAGATCTCCATCTATGGCGAAACGGAGATACTTCCAATGTTGAGGCCTGATACTGATGTGGAAGTAAGCATCCTTTAGGTCTATGGATGCAAACCAGTCCCCTTGGTGCAGGAACGGCAAGATGGATTGGAGAGTCACCATCTTGAACTTGCGGATCGTGATGTATGAGTTGACGCCTCTCAGGTCCAAGATGGGGCGTAGGCCTCCTCCTCTCTTCGGAACTGTGAAGTACCTGGAGTAGAAGCCTTGGTGTTTGAAGCACGGTGGAACCCGTTGAATGGCTCCTTTGTCGAGAAGGGAGGAAATCTCCTCCAGAAGAGGAGGAGAGGAGGGAGTGGAGCAGAAAACGCCACTTGGTGGAATATTTGAGAACTCTATGGCGTAGCCCAGACGGATGATGGTAAGCACCCAGGAGTCCGTGGTGATCTTGGACCAGTTCTCGTAAAAATGGTGAAGTCTGGGGACTGAGGAAAGGGAGACTGGCAAACAAAAATGGGGTGTCGCCTCCAAGAGCCCGTCAAAAGTGCGACTTGGAGGAAGGTTTTCTGGAAGGCTGTTGCTGCTGACGTTGCTGGCCTTGCCTTTGTTGTTGCTGCTGTTGCTGCTGTTGTTGAGGTTGTCTGTAAGGCCTCCTATTGTAAGGCTGGGTCCTATAAGTGGAGGACGGAGCCGAGCGAGAACGGGTGAAGCCAGGGTCGTAGGGCCTTTGGCGCCAGACACGACTGGATGAGGGCTTGTTAGGTGTCAGCCCAAGTCTCTTTCCGTTCAGACGAGCCTTGGCCATGGTGTCAAGGGATTCGTCGGTCTTAGCGGCGAATAGACCTTCACCATCGAAAGGAAGATCTTCAATTTTGGACTTAGCTTCCTTGGACAGAGAAGTAGACCTCAACCAGGCGAAACGGCGGAGTGCCACTGCACCGGCCATCACTTTCGCAGAACAGTCCACGACATGTCTAGCTGAGTGCACTTCCTGAGCAATGAGGGAGAGTGCCTCGGCGTAGAATTCCTGAGCTGCCTCTTGTTGTGCCTGAGACAGATAAGGAATGAAAGCAGCCACACGGTCCCACAAAAACTTCTGATAGCCGGCCATGCAACCTTGCATATTGGCGACCTTTGCTGCCAGCACCGCAGATGAGTAGAAACGTCGGCCAAAGATGTCCATCCTTCTGCCGTCTTTGTCCACGGGGGCAGAATGGGACTTGCCTGTAGACTTACAAGTAGATTCCACCACCAGAGAGTTGGGAGCTGGGTGAGTGAACAAGAATGGCGCCGTATCCGACTGCACCCGATACGAGTCAAGCTTCTTAGAAGCGGGTGGTGTCGAGGCCGGTTTGGTCCAAGAGGCCACCATAATGTCCGAGAAAGAAGGCAAGAATGGAATGACCGCTGGTTGCTGGGGATGTACCACGAGGCCATCGATGGGGTCCCTAGGGGGCTGGGCCGTCTGTGCCGTCTGGAGGCCTACTGCCCTAGCCATCCTGTCGACAATTCCAGTAAAGAGATGGAGGTCTTCGACAGGCGAGCCTGGTGTTTGGTCCTCAACTTCCTCATTGGGAGAGGAAATGGCAGGCTGTGGGGAGTCAGGACGGTTGTCCGTCTCTCCCGTAGACTCCTCCGTAGACTGGGAGGCTGGCAACTGCGGATCCACATAGGGCTGTGTCGGCGCCGTACGGAAGGTCGACGTCGAGGCGTCCGCGTAGCTGATCGGAGCGGAGACTATCGACGTCGAAGTAGTAGCGGTAGCTGAGGCCGAGACGGTCATAATGGCGCTCGATTCCGGAGGTTTCGACACCGTAGCTGTCGAGGCCGGCGGAGGTGATATGGCCCTGTATTCGGTCCGGGACCGAAAGGGAGAGCGAGATCGAGATCGTGAGAAGTCTCCGGCATGGAGGTCACGGACATGGTACCGATCCCGGTACGAAGGAGAGTAAGAGTGATAGGATGGATGACGCTCTCTCCAATATGATTCAGCCCGAAGTCGCGCCAGAAAGGAGGCCGACGAGTGGGGCGAGTCGAAGTAGTGCTCCTCGAAAGGTTCCGGAGACTTCCGGGGTGGAGGAGATGGGAACCGCAGCCTGTAAATGCGCTCCGAAGAGGCTAGGATTTCCTTCGGTGGAACAGAGGTCGGAGCCGAAATAGGCGAAACAGTAGAGACCGAGGTCGAGACCGTCCCCGTAGGGGCGAGGACCTGGTTAGATGCAGGCTGAAATGCGGGTTCCAGAGTCTCCGGCGCCGAGTCTAGTACAGTGACCGGGGCCGGGACTGAGAGGTCAATGGCTGAAGGCTGTCTAAGAAAAGACATGGGCAGGTTTGCCTGGGCAGCCGCCGAGGCAACCGAAGTGAGGACCTCCTTATGCTTATGCTTTTTTGCTTTCGGCTTCTCCAGCTCGGTGGATGAAGGCCGCTTCTTGTGCTCCCTGTGTTGCCCTTCAGGGCGAGACATAGTAGTCGTGGCCGAGGCCGACGCCGAGGAGGTTTCCGGCGGTGTCGAGGTCGACGTCGAGGTCGGTCTCTTGATTTTCGGGATCCTCGGGAACTTAGAGATTGGAAGACGTCCTAAGGGGTCCGTGGACGGATCTGAGGAGTGGGAGACTGAGAGGGCCTTCTCCCACAAGTGGGCCTTGAGCCGGTCTGCTCGTTGGCGGAGCGTGGTGGGATTAAAAGCCTTGCAATGCTTGCATTTCTCTGGGATGTGGGAACTGCCTAAGCAGAAAATGCACTTCGAGTGTCCATCCACAACCGGAATTTTACCGCCACAGTCGGAACATTTCTTGAACGGGGCGGCCATAAGAGGCCGGCCCGGTCGCGAGGGGCCCGTCCGGGCCAAAACCCTCGAGTTCCGACAAAAAGGGGCAGCTCAAGGGAAAAACGGGAGAAAAACGAAAAAAGAACAAAAATAAAGTAAAATAAAGAAATAAAAGAAAACAGACAGAGTCTAGCTACTCAGCTTTCGTCGTGATGAAGAGCACTCCGAAGGAGATGTTACTCTTGCGGCGGACGAAAGAGAACTGAAGGAGGAGCTAGATTGGCGGGATTGGGCATGCTCAGGGAATGGGATGGGCGGGGCTCCCGCCAATCTGCTCAGCTTTTCAGCATTCCGAATGGAGCTTCTGCGCAGGCGCAAACCCTATTGTGTGAGGCACAGAGACCACGAAGAAGAAATGCAAGTAACATGAGATATGGAAGGCTGAGAAAAGCATTTGCTGAAAAGGGGGCTTTGGAGGGGGGACCTTGAAGGAACAGCTTGAGGAATCAAACTGGGGGATGGATCCTGGTCCAGCATCATAAAGGATGCTTCAGAGTCCTAAGTGTGTAGAGTCAAGGGAAGGTGTTTAGTTTGGACCTAGTATAGAACAAGTAATACAAGCAGAGAAGAGAAAAGGGGGACTGAATCTGGGCCAGCAATGTCAAATGGAGGACTGAACATTAGATACCAACACAGATGGCAACAGGAAAACCCAGTATAGAAGCTTCAGGAAAGGAGGCAGGCCCCATAATTTTTCACCATCCTCACTATGTTTAGCACTATGTGCTTGCCAGTCATACCAAATGGTTCATTTACAGTACATGAAAACTACAGGAATCTCTAGGCACAATGGAAGCTACTAAACTACTGCAATATCATGAGAGGGACAAAAGAGAGGGGAAAGAACAGAGGTTTATGAGAATGAAGGAACAAGGATGGGAGGAGCTTTCCTGATATTCACTTGGGGTTTTTGCTCCACTCATTTCATGTGCCCCTCTCCCAGATTTCCATAGAGAGGAAGTGGCCCTCGATAAGAGTAAAAAAGTTCCCCAACCCTGTTTCATACTGCCTCTGTTCCCTGTTCCCAAAGGCCCCTCTCCCACCCCCACCAAATTTCTCTTTCCTACTCTCAGATCAAGAAAGTGCCTACTCACCCAGCTTTGCCACCAGCCTCCATGTGGTTAGCAAGGGTGACATCATTGGACCAGACATCAAACTGCCACTTGCGCAGACCCAGCACTCCGCAGTGCACACGCCCACTGTGGATCCCAACGCGCATGTTCACATTCACTCCGGTCACCTCACGCACCAAGCTGGAAGGACAACAGAATAAGCCTCCAAAGCTCTCTGTCTTTATGCACATACTAGATACAGGTTGAGTCTTCTTTATCCAAAATGTTTTGAACCAGCAGCATCAATGAGGGGAGAAGATGGGTATGGGATGGGGTGAAGCTTAGTGGAAAGAGAAAGGAAAGGCCCCAGAATTGTTTTAAAATTAAAATTTCAAATTTCAAAATTTTAACCACATTTTCACTATTTATAAGTAAATACATTTAGGTTGTGTGTATAATATTGTAATTTGAAGGTATAATTTAAATTTTGTTGGTTGTTTATATCACAACTATTAGCATTACTGCAATAGTATACGGGAATTATAATTTATGACTAACATTAGTGCAAAAAAGCATTAATACGGATTCTGTATGGTGTGAAATGGGAGGCGATCAATGGGGGGAGTGACACCATGAGTTACCGCACCGGGTGACACCAACCCTAGTGATGCCACTGTTTGAAATCATAAGTCTTTTAGTTTTCAGAATACCTGTACATAATGAGATATATATTTACAAAATAAAGTATCTTGGGGATGGGACCAAGTCAAAACATGGAATTTGTTTACATTTGTTTACATTTCATGGGCACCTTATGTGAAAACATAGCTTCAAGGTAATTTTATACAGTATTTTTAATAATTTTGTGCATAAAATAAAATTTGTGTACACTGATCCATCAGAAAGCAAAGGTGCCGCTGATTCAGTCACCTATGAAATTATTTTTTATTTGTGTAATTCAGAATTTGGACTTTTGGATAAGGAGACTCAACCTATAGCTAAGGACATGAAGGCCTATAGAGTGTCATCCTGAGAAGCTGTAATTTTTAAAAATAGTTTCATCAGTGTGCATGGTGCTTTGGAGAATACAGTTTATACTTGGCTATAAGCTGACCTCATGTATAAGTCGGAGATAGGCTTTGGGGCCCAAAATTATGGATTTAGATATAACCTGTATATAGGTCAAGGGTAAAATTCAGGGGCGTGTAACAAAGGATGTAAAGGAAGACACAAAGGAATACCAAAGCACACAGCTATTTTCCCACCCAGACATTCAAAAAGGTCAGGAGTGCTGCCATGGCAGAGACAGTACTGGTGTTCAGTGCTACTTTTAGTTTCTCCTGGAATGCACTAAGGCTTAAACTCTTGGCTTTTGCTACTCTACTCAGAGAAGGGGATGGTTCCTATTTTGTAAAGGTACAGTACTTACACTGACCCGTGGATAAGTTGACCCAGGTTTCTCGAGTCTATTTTTTGACTAAAATTTCTAGATATATATATATATATATATATATATATATATATGAGTATAGACAGTACATAAAGACAAACCCTGACTGGAGGAGCTTTCAGTCTGAAACAGGGAGGCCCATGCTACAGAACAGGGGTGGGAATCATGCAATTCCCAAGGTCCCTAAGTCAGCATAGCCAGTAGCAAAAAATGTTGTAAGTTGCAGTCCAATAACGTCTGGATGGTAACAGGATTCTTATTCTTCATTTACAACTGTGATGTTAAAACAAACTTACAGTGTGCAAACAGGATAGGATGAGAAGATTTTAAGTTCAATATATGGTTGACTAACATGCTGTATAAGAATATAATATAATTGGAACAGGAAGTGGGACAGTATCCATCATCATTATGACATCCTTGCATTTCACCTGCAATTAGTTTGTGTACATTAACAGCTTCTGCTTGGCTGTAAAAATGGATGCAGGTGGGGAGAGAGTATGGCAGCCACCAATTGTTTCAGAAGACAACTCTTTCAGCCCTGGATCACTGGCCACATTGACTGGGGCTAATAGAAGGTATAGTCCTAAACATCTGGAAAGCATCACATTGAGCAGGCTGTTCTTCATACCACTGTTATCATGCTTATAATAAGCTCACCACAGCAGTTGGGTTATTATTTTCCCAAGTGACCACAAGCGTCTATTTTTAGATGTTTACACATAGTAAGTTTACTTCTGGAAAAGGGATTATTTTGCTCACTCCCACAGAGACTCAGTAAAATAGCCTTACCATCAACAGTTGTTATTAGCTGTTACTATTATAAAAGGAAATCCTCCACCATCTCAACTGACTCTACAGAAGCTGAAGATACTCATGCTACAAGCAAAGTTGCAAAGGAAAGTCTGGGAAATTTAAGACTTATGGATGGATTCTTGCCAGTCCATATGGGAAAACCACCTCTCTTTTCCCTCCTCTATAACCTCAGTCAGTATTTGAGAAGCATCTGACCAAGCATCCAGTGATAATGGCCCTAAGAAATGGACGTAAAACGAGAAGGAAGCTGGAACTGGAATGAGCCGCTTGGCTAGGAGAACAGTAAATGCTCAAGAGACGAGACCCAGCTGCAGCTAAGAGTCTGGGAACTGGGTTAGCATATAAGAAAACCAAAATTAATTCTTCATACTTGGAGCTTTGTTGAGAAAGTCACTTATGCTGGCAAGAACTGAAGAGTAAACACATTTAATAAAAACTGAGACAAGAAGTCTAGGGCAATCCCTGCCATTGAGGTACATCTCTGCCTAATGCAATAGGAATAATAACAATAACAATAATAACATATTGCAAACAGCACCCTCTCAGACCGTTCTTTAGACAAATTCTGTTTTAAAAAACTGCAGCTCAATGAACTGAAGGACTCTGCTCCAAACTGCTTTATGGACAGAAGGCCTCTGATTCATAATGAAGAAAGCCAGGCATGTTGAATTAAGAATACAAGTAGAATTCTGCTAGATGACCAAAGGTCTAAGTAACCCAGCAGTCTCTTCACCTACCTAGTGGCCAACTAGTTGTTCAGGGGAAGCTTTATTTATTTATTTATTATATTTATTTATATCCTGCCCTTCTCCCAGGCTGGGACTCAGGGTGGCTTACAACGTTAAAAAACACTATACAGTTAAAAACATACAAATATAGTATATTAAAATACTATTAAATTACGACAGTAATTAAAACAAATTCAATACTGAAATCCAATTTAAAAGATTAAAATACTTAAAATACATTAATACAAAATAACAGCATCCCGTCATCTGCCCTAAAAACTTTCTGTTTTAAAAGCCTATCTAAACAAATAGGTCTTAGCCTGCCGGCAGGAGGATAACAAAGAAGGGGCCATACTGGCCTCCCTGGGCAGGGAGTTATAGAGTCTAGGGGCAGCCACGGAAAAGGCCCTACCAGCAAGACATGAATATACAACTATTGTTAAGTAATCACCATTTACAGTGTATGAATTAGTCTAATCCCTTTTTGAAATCCTCCAAGACTTTACAAGATTTTCATTAACACATGCTTTTACCTGCAATTATTTGGAAGTCTGAAAAGCATGGAATTTATCTTGGAAAGGACCAGGATGAAGGCAAAAAAGCAGGGAGCAATGCAAGTGCTGGAGAAGAAGAGTGTGGGCAAAAGATGTGAGAACAATCATCAAAGAGGTTTCTCTTGGAAGCCCTTAGCAAACTCTTCAAGCAGTTTTCCAATACCTGCCCATCAAAATCAAACAGATAACAATTTTGCTGTTTCAAAGACAACTACAAAATCAGGTGTACTGCAGTGGAGGATACGGAAAACTAAGAATCCCAATGTGTTGCTAAGAGTGTTCTTGGAATTTATAATCCACCACTTTCTTACCAGAGGTTTCTGGCTTACCAATCATGAGGCTACCTGGAAGATGGGAAACCTCTGGTTGACAGCCCCTCACCCAACCAGTACTGCTAATGATAACAAATTGAGGAAAGTGTTGTCCAAAACATCACTCATATACTGTCCCCATCACTCATATATTGTCTCAGGTTAAATTATTCTTGATCTCAAATGGAAGTTCCAATTTCATCACTCCAACTCATGGGCTTAATTTTCTTTCTTCCCTAGTACAGCACTATTGCAATAAACGCATACAGCAGCTAACCCTACATAAACAGATAAATGGGAGCATTCTGTCTTCCCCAGTTACACTAAGCAGATTCAGGGCTTGACACCAACTATAGAACTGACACTTTGAAAAGACCTTGGCATTCATATTTTTGGAAAGAGGAAGCTTGTAGACCATATGGCTATAAAGATAACCTCAGCAATGCATGGATGACGCCTGGTGAAATGTCAAGAGGTGGAGGAGGGGAGAGGCAATAGGAGAAAATAATAGTTTTTAGGAGGACTTCAGTGATCTGACAGTAAGGGGAATGGCAAGGAAGTCCTTCCTCTCCCCTAATACAGCTATAGTAATGCTGAGTTCAGATCTGATTTGTTCCAGGGCCTATCTGTTTGTCCTTTTACCGGTAGTTGTCCGCGGTATCTGCAGAACTCTTCTCTTGGACTAAAGCTCAAATGAGTTGATTTTCTTTCTGTCAGCTTTCTTCATCATCCAGCTCTCACATCCATACATGATGATATGAAATACAATGGCTTGAACAACCCTCACTTTAGTACACAGCTATATATTTTTTGCACTTTAGGATACTGTCTTGTTTTTTCATAGCTTCCCTTCCCAGTCCTAGTCTTTTCCTGATTTCTTGGCTGCAGTTTTCATTCTGATCCAAGGTATGGGAAGTCTTTAACTATTTCAATTTCTTCATCATCTATACTGAATTTGAGTTGAGATTCTGTGGTCATTATTTTAGTTTTCTTAATATTTAACACTAAACCTGCCTTGCAACTTTCTTCTTTGACTTTCCCTAGTAACACTTCCAAGTCTTTGTTATTTTCTGCTAGTATTTATGGTGTCATCTGGCTATCTTAAGCTGTTGATATTCCTTTCTCCCATCTTCACTCCTCCTTCCTGGGTCTAAGACTGCTTTGCATATAGGTTGAACAAACGGAGATAAAATGCATTCTTATCTGAATCCCTTTCTAATTGGAAACCACTCTTGTTTCTCTGCATTCTGTTCTAACTGTAGCCTCCTGTCCTGAATATAGGTTGCACATCAGGACAGTAAAATGTATTGGCATAACCAGTTCTCTAGAGCAATCCATACGTTTTCATGATCTATACACATAAAAGGTTTTGATATAACCTATAAAGCACATGCTGGTTTTCCACTGGAATTTTCTGCTGCCCTCCGTTAACATTGTATATTTGCTATGTGATCCCTAGTACCTCTTTCTTTCTTGAACCCAGCCTGTACCTCTGGAATATCTTTCTCTGTATATAGTTGGAGTCTATACTGCAGAATTTTGAGCATGACTTTGCTTTGTGATGCAACAGTCTTATAGTTACCTTTGTGTCCCCCTTTTTGGGGATACGGATGTATATTGATCATTTCCAATCTGTGGGCCATTGTTTTCCTTTCCATATTTGTTGGCAGATTTTAGTTAGAACTAAAGTAGAACCTCCATACACTGCATTAACTCTATTGGTATGTCATCTGTTCCTAGTGATTTATTCCTCTTGATTTCTCTTAATGCAGATATCACTGCAGAGAGGCAAAAATGGTCATAAGGGCCATGTAGGACACACTTTGACCACCCTTGTTTAATGTAAAGTTGAACTGGCCAACTGTGATGAATCCACAAACAACAAATACAGAAATGAGTCTTGTAGCCCCAAAGGTAGACAATTATGGAAGGCTAGGGAGGCACATTGGCTCTCCAAGAAACCTTGGAAGACCGGACCCTGCCTCAAAAAATTTATTTGCCTCTAGGGAGCATAAAGGCATTAAGAGATTTTTTTTTAAAAAAAAGACTGTCCTGGTTCTAAACTGGCCGGGGGGGGGGGGGCTCAAAAATAGTCAAAATACCCTCCACAGCCCTTAGAGGGTATTTTGGGCATTCTGTGGATGTAGAATTTTTGGCCACCAAAATTGTAATTTAAAAAAAAAAAATTCTCAGGAGATCCTGGGGGGCGGGGTAACATGGGCCACACTTTGAGCCACACTTTGCCCATTCCTCCATTAAACATAAAGGCGAAGGCTTACAAACGTATTACAGCATGGACTTTCATAAAGGAAGTCCACTTCATCAAATGAATGAAGTATCTTCTTCAGCGGCCAAGTACAGCCATACATAATAGGCTGCTGTTGTGTGCCTTCAAGTTGTTTCCAACTTAGGATGACCCTAAGTGACCCTATCATGGGGTTTTCTAGTGCTGAGAATGTGTGACTTGCCCAAAGTCACAGTGGGTTTTATGGATGAGCAGGGAATCAAACTCTGGTCTCCAGAGTCATAGTCCAATGCTCAAACCACTACACTACGCTGGACAGTCAGGGCAGAATAAATAAAGGGCAAAAGGCAATAAAGTGAACCCACACCATATGCTGGCACACTATACACGGCTTTCACCTTACACTGAAGCCACGTGTCAAAACAATGGGTGCCTGTGCTCTGTGAGCACAAGCCCCATTATATTCAATGGGGCTCGAGCATACATGTTTTTTGTTTTACACAAGGGGGTCTGGAACAGATCCCCGCATAAAGGAAGGGCCTAAAGTAAAATCAACAATTACAGGATGTGACAACTATGGTGACCAGTGACATGCAGCAATAATAGGTGTGAATGCCATAATTTAACTATTATTGCTGTTCTCACAGGTTATTTAATCCAGTTCTCACAGTCTCTAATTTCATTTGTTTGCCATTTGACAGCACAATTCACATGATTCCCCTGCTGTACTTGGTGGTAGCTATCTAGCTGCTGCGTGGTAGAGAACATCTCATAGGTCAGAAGAAGTAGACTCTAATATGGTCCATAAAAGCTTATGCCTTAACAAATAAGTCTTTAAAAAGCCACTGGACCAAGGTGCAAAATATGTGGCCCTCCAAATGATGTTGAACTGCAGCTCCCATCATTCCTTGCCCTTGGTTACACCAGTTTAGGGCTGCTGGCAGTTGCAATCCCACAACCCCTGAAGAAGTTCTGCAAAATCCCTGCATAGATTTTGTTTGCTCCAACAGACCAATGTGACTTGCCCTCTGGAAAACGGTCACAAACACAGCATATGACGCATGTACTGAAAGTCACCAGGAAACCCAGGAGCATGCACACCCCTTGCAAGCCAAGTTGCTCCCCATCTCACACTCACGAAATGGCCTCAATCATGTCCACACCCATCTCCACACAGCAGTGGGCATGATCTGCCCGTGGTTCTGGCAGCCCTGAAACGCAGTAGTAGCAATCCCCAAGTATCTTGATGCGCAGGCAATGATTCTCCTGGGGGAAAATGAAACAGAAGGATCAGTGAGGAGGGGAATTAAAAAATGCCACCATCCCTAATTGGATCTTTCCTTCTTCTTAAGCAATACACCGAACTTATGGCCCGAGGAGGCAACTGGGAAAATGGATATACCACTGCCAAGTCAGATGGAGGAGACAGAGCCCAGGGAAGAGAAGACATCTTTAGTAAAGCTAGTTAAACAAGTAAGATTGTTTGACAAGAATTCAATAGAGAATAGGAGGTGGTATTTTGAGGGGGGAGACAAGAGCCCAATAGTACTTCTTTCCTACACTCCTTTCCATAGGTCTATAATGAGGCCCAAGTCACTTCTTCCCCTCCCTTGTCTGCTTACCCCATTTCATCTTCCTCACTTACCGCAGCCAACTTGTCGAAACGGGCAAAAAGCTCATTCAGTGTCATGACCAGTTCCTGTGCTGTGCACTGCGAAGCCAGGCTTGTAAAACCCTCAATGTCAGCAAACAGAATGCTGTTGGGGTGAGAAGAGGGGAAAAGAATAGAGGGATCGTCCACCAGTCTATTGTCCTGGGGTCCTTTTCTTACCTAACTTCAAGAGGTCGCCTTGACCACAATCCTTCATCTTTTTGTCTTTTTCATCTTTTTTAAGATAAAATATTCCTTGCCTACTGCAGAATATTGTTCGATCAGCTAGCTTTGCTGCCACTCCAAGGCCTTGGCTACTGCTAGATGTGGGCATCTGCACCACAGACCCCCAGAAACTGGTACCTGACATTGTCATGCTTCTGGATGTAGATCTTGTGGAACATCATGTCTTCTTTCTTGGTGTTGATGTCCTCCTTCATCTCCATAGCAACATGCTGAGGCAACACTGACAGCAGGAGCCGTTCCTGCAAACCACCCCAAAGAAAAAGACCCCTTATAATTTCCCCAAAACCAAAGAAATTTACCACAAATAAAAACAAGGCTCAGTACCAGTTTTTAGCCAAGCTCCCCCCTTCATCCTTCTCCATAAATCAATCCTCACACATTTTACTTTCCATTCCACCTATTCTTCACTTACATGAAAAGGCCCATGCATTTGGGTGCAGGAAGCCAACTAGTGGGCTCAGAGGCTGAAGGGGGTTGGCTCAAGATACATACCCAAGCTGACTCTGACTTGCTGTGACACCATCTCAGCATTTTGTTCAGAAGACATTGCCTTCATTTAAGGCTGAGAGGGCATGCATTAGCCAAGGTCACCTAAGTGGTTTAGTCAGACAGGTTCCAACCCTGGTTTTCTGTAGTTCTACTCCAACACTCAAACTGTTACACCACACTGGCTCACACTTGAAGGATGAAGTATTTTGTCTCCAACTTAACATGACATTACTACCCGGAAAGTTTGAGTGAGGATGTCCAGAGCTTGATTTAGTCATTTGTGGAGAGAATCAACTTCAGTTAATATATGCCTGAGGATGTTGATGAAGTTGTTGGAGAAAGGTGTCAAACCCTATATTCTCTGTGCTTGGACATTTTTGCTATTAAAACCCAGCCAGGAGCATGGAGTGAGAATGACTAGATCAGTTCATGAGGCAGTGAATACTTCCTTTCAAGAAGAGAGATGATGCACATGGCCTAGAAAGAGATAGGGGTATGCCAGCTTCTTAAGAAAGCCACTTGGCACCCAGGAAATTTTTAATAATTATTGCCTACTTGCCATGTTCTGTTCTCAGAGAAGATCTTGCTTGTGGCAGATGAACTCTAGATTCTTGGGGAGAAAATCTGTGGGGTTAAGATGCAGGATGCCAACTGCTCATAGCCCCCCCCCCCCAAAAAAAACTGTAGAGGTGAAGGGGAGGCATAGGGAGGAATTTAAGCACAGGGACAGAATTATTACTATTGGGGAAAAAGAAATTAAGGCTATATTGCAGATCAGGGATGGGAATCTTTCAGTCCTCCCAGATATTGCTGACTTGAAACACCCAGCATTATTTCTCACTGTGCGCTTTGGTGTTAAATGCTGCTGGGACCCGGAGTCCAACAAGGGCTGTATGATACCCATTCCTGTTGTCCATCATCCCTGAAGATAGTTTATAGATATTTATTTCCTCCTTTTATCCAAAACCTGTGAGAATCTCTGGAGTGAACCAGAAGCAGTGTTAGAGCAGCAGAAGAAATATTCTAAGCAGTGAGTTGCTGGCTCAAGATCCAGATCCATGCACTTCTGCATTTGAAGTAGGGCTTGTCATTTGAAAGACAAAAGATTTGGACAATGAGAGCCTAGGCTGCTGATTTACAGACCCCAAAATACATGCAAATATGTAATATACACACGTTATGCATGCAGCGTCTGGAATGTTTTTTTTTATAGTGACATATTCCTAACTAGAGATGTGTAAGCCCAGAAAAATATTCTTCTCAATTTTTTTCCTGATCCCCCACCCTTGGGGGGGGGGATAAAAAATGGGTCATGGAACATTTTCTTTTAGAACAATGAATAAAATTCCCCTTAATTTGACGAATGAAGAAATTCAATCTATCACCAGAAGTTCAGGCTTTAAAAAAGAAAACAAGGTTAAATATTTAGGAATTTATTTCTCCAACAAAAATTCAGATCTTTTCAAAAATAACTATCTCAGAACCTGGCAAGAGATAAAATCTAATATACCAAGCTGGAAAATCTTCAGTTGTCACTACTAGGAAAAATTTCAGTGGTAAAAATGAATATTCTACCCAAATTATTATTTCTTTTTCAAAATCTGCCGATATTGATAAACGACATGCCTTTCAAAACTTGGCAAAAAGACATTTTAAAGTTTATCTGGACAGACAAAAAACCCAGAATCAAGTTGAAATCATTACAGGACACAACAGATAGAGGTGGACTGGGACTACCGCATCTTAAATGCTATTATTACGCAGCAAGTCTAGTATGGCTCCGTGAGTGGTTACATTTAAGAAATGATAGACTCTTAAAACTGGAATCGATTGAAAATAGATATGGCTGGCATGCATACTTATTTCAAGACAAAGTCAAGGTCAACCAAGACTTTAACAACCATTATGTAAGAAGGGCTCTGTTTAGAATATGGACTAAATTTAAAAGACATTTTAATGAGAAGATTCCACTATGGATGTCAATCAACGAGGCGATTTATCCAAATCAGAAATTAGACTCACATGAATGGTTGAGATACCAAGATATTTTAACCAGGATATCACAGGAAAAATTTGAAATTAAAACATTAGAAGAAATGAAGCAGGAGGGGAAAAACTTACAATGGTTCACCTACATACAACTGAAAGAAAAATTTAAAATGGACAATAAAATATATGGATTTACAGAAAAACAGACAGAAATAGAAAAATTACTTATGAAAACAGAGGAAAAAAAATTACTTTCAAAGGTTTACAAATATCTACTCGGAATAGAAATGGAATCAGAAACAACTAAAGATTCAATGATAAAGTGGGCTTTGGACATTGGTAAAAATATCCCATATGACCAATGGGAAAAAAATTGGAAAAAAAGGCAGAAATATACGGCATCAATGGAGTTAAAAGAAAACCAACTGAAAATGCAATTTAGGTGGTACCTTACACCTGATAAGTTATCCAAGATGTACAAAAACACTAATGACAGATGTTGGAAGTGCTCCTCAGAAAAAGGAACTTTTTTCCACACATGGTGGCTTTGTCGGAAGGCCAAAGAATATTGGACACAAATATCCAAACAAATTAAAGAAATTCTGCAAACAGAACTGGAATTCAAACCAGAGATATTCCTATTAGGAATGATTAATGATGATTTGGAAAAAAACTATGGAAAATTGCTGTTTTATATGTTTACGGCAGCTAGGATCACGTACGCTAAATTCTGGAAACAAGAGACTATTCCAGA
The DNA here is from genome assembly GCA_034509955.1 of Urosaurus nigricauda. NCBI lineage: Eukaryota > Metazoa > Chordata > Lepidosauria > Squamata > Phrynosomatidae > Urosaurus > Urosaurus nigricauda. The sequence goes on from JAOEGL010000002.1 coordinate 165,785,974, forward strand.
ATTAACAGACTGGTATGCAAAATTACAAGAATATACAATAAATGATAAACTTACTCAACAATTAAGGAATAAATCAATCAAAAAGTTCGAAAAAGAATGGGAACCAATAATAATCTTTTTAAGATCTTTGTGAAAAAGAAAAAGGGAAAAAAGAACATGAATGAGAATGTAAATTAATGACTCATCCGGTAATAACATTTATGGAGAACTTAAACCTTGTAACAATCCCAGATCAAGTTATGAACGAGGATTAATACTGCGGAACCATAGAGAATCATTAAAGACATATAAATCGTATAAAGACAAAGGACGATATATGTTTTTATATCATTTATATCATCTATCAAAATATATGTTAAATATCGAGTTTCACAAAAGTCAATATTTTATTACATAAAAGAAGAGAACAGAGAAGAAAAGGAAGTTACGTCTTGTGATAAATGTTGTGAATGTTGTAGTTATGTTATGTTATAAGCTATAGTTATGGTATGTTGTTTAGTTAATGTAATTCGTTTATATGTTTAGCTGTTTGATTGTTTTTGTTGTTATTGTTGTTTTTCGATATTTGAAGTCTGAAGAGGAATGTTCTTACATATCTAAGGAAAAGATCATATGTATAGAGTAGCAACACAATAGATGAGATATGTAATTAGTAATGATATTGATGTGAATATTGAATTTATGGTTTTTTTAATATCTTTTATGTTTTTTATTAATATGAAAAGTAAATAAAAAAAGAATAAAATGTTAATGACATTGTATTCATGCATTTACTTGTCCCAAAATAATTTCTAAAAATTATGTAAAGAGAACACTTTTATTTAAGACTACCGTATGTACAGTACCCAACAAGTAACTTGAAGAGACATAACACCCTAACATAGTATCAAATCATAACATTTCCTGATAATGGTTTCTTTTTCTCAGTTTTTTTAATGGGAATAGGTTCATTATGTCTACTTAACACTGTGGAGAACCAGTGGAAACAAAATAACTTTATCTGGTATATGTCTGTTAATGGTTTCTTGCTTTTATTGGAGAAGGGCTCAAACACAAAACCAAAAAATTTCTTATAGTTCAGGTGTTCCTTACATTTCGGGATCTTGTAGCTAGATTTATATCAAAAAATAAAATCTTTAAAAAGTAAATTAAATTTGTAATTATATTTAGAATAAACTGTACTCTTAAATATCAATCATAATAATTCTATGCTGACCCATGCTATACATTTAATGCTAAAGTAACAAAGTGACTTTCAATCTATTAAGGATGCAAAAATAATATTTTTCAATTTCTCCTTTTTTCCTAAAACAAACAGACAAACAAAATCCCTCCCTATGATTTTGGCATTTCCAGAGAATTTACATCTCTATTCCTAACCAATTCTTTTTAGTTCTAATTTTTAAAAAATGAATTTTAAATATTAAAAAATGGCCCTAATAGCTTTTTAAAAATCACTTAAATAACCCCCCTATGTTTTTAAGAAACATGAAAACTTTAACATTGTGACCTTATTTACATTGTTAAATGTGGCACTGTTACTTCTAAACATGTTACTTCCAAGGTTTGCAAGTGCAATGCTATGTTTGCTTATAAATATAAATTAAGAAACCACTACTTGGAAGCAAAGCAAGGTCAGCCCGGTTAGTACCTGGATGGAAGACCACCAATGTATACCAAGTATTTTGAGTTATATTTCAGAGGATTTAGCAAAACCACATCTGAGTATATCTCGCCTAGGAAAACCTTATAAAATTCATGGTATTGCCATAAATCAACTGACAGCCTAAAGACATGCTCACATCCAAACTATGAAGACGTTAATCAAAGGAAGCTACAGCAAACAATATTCATCATATCTTTCACATATGAACTTGCCAGATAAATTGACTTTGGGGTGATAATGATATACACAATGAGAAAAGTAAAGGAAAAAAGCTTTAATGTGATATTATTTAATATAATTATATTTTATTAAATTATTTAATAAATTAATAAATATTATCAATGTTTGCAGCCACACTGACTACAAACAGTAACTCTATACTACACCAACAGTAGCTCTAAACTAGAGATTACATCTTTATTGGGACCAACAAAAAGTTACAAAATAATCAGTAAAATTTGTAGGGCTTTTCAAATTGGGCATTATGTTAGACATGGAAAGTTTGGGTTGAGGCGCATGAGAGAACCCTTTTAAGAGTCATGGGTGTATTTTCAGAAATACATAACATTAAATTTCATAAATAAAGAGTTCTTTCATGGCTCCTAACATTGTTGGAGTTGTATCTATGGCAAGTATATGGGAGGGGAGCCATATTAGAAGTTGGTACTAGGCCCCCTAGAAGGACACTTGAGCCCTACTAGTAGGGTCTCAAAACTCTAGCACCCTTTTCTCTCCAGGGAGTGAAGCCTTCTTGTTACCACCTTAAAAAATCAGGAATGTGAGAGCCAATGTTGCTTTTCAAGGATCATGCAGAAGTTGGAAATTTTACTCTGTAGTTCCCACTACCTCCAGTGGCTATGCTGGCTGGAGGTTTCTGAGAGCTGGAGTCCCAAAAAGTGGCATTACCAAGCTTTGGTGTTTTTATGTCTTCACCTTATAACCTGTCAACCACCCACCCTCCAATGATGCAGCCCAAACTAGGTCTTATGCTGCCTTCCCACCTGCTGACGGTTCTCACGTTGGAGATGCAGCCGAGCTTGAATGTAGCCACGAGTCTCTTGGAAGGCCTGGCGCTGTGACACCTCAGCTGGGTAGTGAGTGCAGATGCCAATAACGTTGGTGCAGAGGAAGATCAAACTGTTGGCACCAAGCTACAAGCAAGAGAGGAAACCTGAGTGAAATGGGCACAGGAAACAAACACCAGTTTCTTTCTAAGATACCTTTCAACCCAAAACCTAGACTGCTGAGAAACAGAACATAGACATGTTATTTGGACTAAACCAGATCCAGTTCCAGGACGTATAGTCCAAAAAGGTAACTTCTCCAAAACACTGTCAAGAAACAAGCTCATATATGCAGCATCTCCATTTCCTGACAATCCTTGCTCTACCCCAAGGGCAACTCCTCTCTCTTAAGAATGAATTGGAAGCTTTGTTTCAGGAGATTCTCCTGGCCCATAAAGGGGTCTTTGTACTCCCCCTCACCCTCCACTGCTGCCCAGGATACCAAAGGCATTGCTGGCACAAGTGGGTGGCAGGCAGGACGAACCCAACACTGTGGCTTTGGAAGATGGAGGGTGGCAACAAAGAGGGAGATGTTTCATTGAAATCGCCGAGGGTAGTGGTGGGGTGAGTGAGAGAGAGCAAGACAGAGGGGAAAAAATCAACCATCCATTAATAATTTAAAAAAAAACCCTGCCACCTCCTCACACAAGAATTCTCCCCCCAAATGCATCCACAGTTAAATATGTATCTATCAAAGCTTGGAAATGTTATGTTTTTGGATTACAGCTCCTAGAATCCTCCAGTCACCCTGGCCAGTGGCTGGGTGAAAATTGCTGGCTGAAAAATTCTAGAAGTTATATTTTAAAAAAGCAAAATTTGCAAGTTCTCATATGTACATTATAGAAAGGGATCTTTAGCTCAGTGGTAGAGAACATGGCTTTGAAAGTCTTAGGTACAATGCATAGAATCTTTAGATGAGGAAAAAAACAGTATGGGGGGGGGAACAGTAATGTGGAAGGCTCTCCTGTGTTTAAAACTTCTAAAAGGCAGCACCAGTCAAAGTAGCCAACAATATAGGCTGATCCAGTTCAAGACAATTTCCTGTCTCCACACACCAACGTATGTCCAGATCTTGGGGAGAAGAGAGCTTTGTCTCTAGGAGCAAACTGCCACCACTGGCCAAAGAGAGAGAAAAAGGTGGAATGTGTTATAGTAGCCAAAAGATCACCCAGTTGAAATCCAACTCCATCTACTACTAGCAGGAACTCCCAATCAAAGCATCTCCGACAGATGGCCATCCAGCCTCTGCTTAAAGACCTCCAAGGAAGGAGACACCACCACACTCCAAGGGACTGTGTTCCACTGTTGAACAGCCCTTACTGTCAGGAAGTTCCTCCTAATGCTGAGGTAGAATCTCTTTTACTGGAGCTTGCATCCATTGTTCTGGATTCTAGTCTCTGGAGCAGCAGAAAACAAGCTCTCTCCCTCCTCAATATGGCATCCCTTCAAATATTTAAACAGGGCTATCATATCACCTCTTAACCTTCACTTCTCCAGGCTAAACATCCCCAGCTCCTAAGTTGCTCCTCATTGGGCATGGTTTCCAGGCTCTTCACCATCTTAGTTGCCCTCCTTTGGACCCGCTCCAGTTTCTCCACATCCTTTTTGAATTGTGGGGCCCAGAATTGGATGCAATATTCCAGATGGGGCCTGACCAAAGCAGAATAGAGTGGCACTATTACTTCCCTTGATCTAGACGCTATACTTTTATTGATGCAGCCTAAAATAGCATTGGCCTTTTTAGCTGCTGCATCGCACTGTTGACTCATGTTCAACTTGTGGTCTACTTGGACTCCTAGATCCCTTTCACACGTAGTTTCATTCAGCCAGATGTCCCCCATCCTATATCTGTGCATTTCATTTTTCCACCCTAAGTGTAGTACCTTACATTTTTCTGTGTTGAATTTCATTTTGTTAGTGTTAGCCCAGCTTTCTAGTTTATTCAGGTCATTTTGAATGTTGATCCTGTTTTCTGGAGTATTAGCTACTCCTCCTAATTTGGTGTCATCTGCAATGCCCCCAATTCTGTTATCCAAGTCATTGATAAAGATGTTGAATAGGACTGGGCCCAGAACAGAACGCTGTGGGACCCCACTGGTCACTTCTCTCCAGGATGAAAATGAACCATTGCTGAGCACCCTTTGGGTTCGGCCGGTCAACCAATTACAAATCCATGTAACAGTTACCTTGTCTAGACCACATTTTATAAGCTTGTTTGCAAGAATGTCATGGGGAACCTTGTCAAAGGCCTTACTGAAATCGAGATATACTATATCCACAGCATTCCCTTCATCTACCAAGCTGGTAATTTTATCAAAAAAAGAGATCAGGTTTGTCTGGCATGACTTGTTTCTCTGAAACCCATGTTGACTTTTTGTGATTATGGCATTGCCTTCTAGATGTTCACAGACTCCCTGTTTAAATTATCTGCTCTAGTATCTTTCCTGGTACTGATGTTAGACTAACTGGACAATAATTGTTAGGATCCTCTTTTTTTTCCCTTTTTGAAGATGGGGACAATGTTTACCCTCCTCCAGTCTGCTGGGACTTCTCCTGTTCTCCAGGAGTTCTCAAAGATTATTGCCAATGGCTCTGATATTACATTTGCCAGTTCTTTTAATACCCTTGGATGTAGTTCATCTGGGCCAGGAAACTTATATTCATTTAGATTAACCAGGTATTCCTGTACTAACTCTTTACTTATTCTGTGCTGAAATTCCCCTATTCTGTCCTCTGCTCCATTATCCTCAGCTTGAGCACCCTTTGCCTTTTCTGAGAAGACTGAAGCAAAGAAGATGTTGAGTAATTCTGCCTTTTCTCTGTCTCCTGTTTGCTTTTTGCCATCTTCTGCACACAGTGGCCCTACCGTTTCCTTCTTTTTCCTTTTGCTGCGGACATACCCAAAAAATCCCTTTTTGTTGTTCTTAACCTCTCTAGCAAGCCTGACTTCGTTCTGCACTTTAGCTTTTCTGACTTTACCCCAACAAGTGCTTGCTATTTGTTTGAATTCTGCTCTGGTAATTTCCCCATTTTTCCATTTCTTATACATGTTCCGTTTAAAACTTAGCTCAGTTGAAAGTTCCTTAGTCATCCATCCTGGCTTCTTGAGACACCTCCCATTTTTCTTCCTCATTGGAACTGTTTGAAATTGTGCCTTCAGTATCTCCTTGTTTGAGAAACTCCCATCCGTCTTGAACTATCTTCTCTTTTAGTATTCCTGACCACAGGATCACCCCCAGTATTTCTCTAAGTTTATTGAAATCAACTCTCCTAAAATCTAGTATTCGTGTCTGACTATGCCTGGCTTCCCCTTTCTGCTGTATAACAAACTCCAGGAGAACATGGTCACTCCCACCTAACGTTCCAATCACTTGCACCCCATTGACTAGGCCTTCCCTGTTGGTTAAGATCAGATCTAATATAGCTGATCCCCTTGTTGCCTCTTCCACCTTTTGGACAATGAAACTGTCTTCAAGGCAATTGAGGAATTTGTTAGACCTTGAGGATTTGGCTGAGTTTGACTTCCAGCAAATATCTGGATAGTTGAAGTCCCCTATCACGACTACATCTCTCCTTTCTGAGTGTGTGATTATCTGTTCTAGAAAAGCATCATCCAATTCCTCTGTCTGACTTGGGGGTCTGTAGTAGACTCCCACAGTAACATCCCTATTGCTTCCCTCTCCTTTAAATTTTATCCAGATGCTCTCCACTTGGCCTCCAGTACTGATGTTCTGGATCTCTTCACTGGTGTAAATGTCCCTGACATATAATGCTGTTCCTCCTCCTTTCCTATTTGGCCTGTTTCTCTTAAAAAGATTATACCCCTTTATTTCTATATTCCAATTGTGAGACTCATCCCACCAGGTTTCAGTGATGCCTATTATATCATATTTGCTTTGTTGTGCTATGTTAAACAGAACTTGTGTAGCTTTCAGAGAGGAGACCATTTGTAAATCATATGTACAGTGGTCCCCCGGGTTACGAATCCCCCGGGTTGCGAAAACCCCGGGATCCGAAACGGGCGGGACCGCGATTGTATCCCCCGGGATCCGAAAGATCCCCCAGGATACCAAAAAAAAAACCCCCCCAAAAACAAAAACCGCACGGCCCCTTTAAATCGGCCGCGCGGTCCACTGAATATAGCGGTCCCCCGGGAAACGAAAGCTTCCGGGTTACGAAGGTAATCCCGGAATGGATTACCTTCGTAACCTGGGGGACCACTGTATACCATCTTGAATTCTATGAACGAAAGAAGGGGATACAAATGGAAAGATTAAGTAGGTTTCACAACTGGATGTGGTTGGCCACTGGGGGGAAATTGTTAAGGCAGAGGAGTTGCTAAACACCAGCCCATTATCGTGGCTGATATCCTGCCCCGCTGCATCTCTCTTTACCTCTGCCAGCACCAGATAAGTTCAACAGCTAATTGACTTAAGCCACCAATTCTTTTAGATTCACCTCATCATATAAAGATAGTAATATAGCCATTGCAAACATGGTGTAGTGGTCTGAGTATTGAACTATGGCTCTAAAGACAAGGGTTGGAATTCCCACTCAGCCATGGGAACCCAGTGGGCAGCCCTGGGCAAGTCACACTCTCTCAGACTCAGAGGGAGGCAAAGGCAATGCCCCTCTGGACAAATCTTGCCAAGAAAATGCAGTGATGAGATTACCTTAGAGTCGGCATGAATCAGAAACAACTTGAAGGCACACAACAACAGCAAAACTGCAGGGCTATTGGAAGCTCTGCGCAATACGCACAGTGGAGCAGTGAGAAGCACTCACTACTGCTATTTTTATCTCAGTTTGATATTCTGTCTTTAGTCATTATTTTATGGTATTTTACATTTTTAACAGCCCTGAGAACTTTGGTAAGTGGGTGGTTTAAAAGTGCAATCAATCCTCAAAAGAATGACTAGCTGAAGGAACCACAAGGGAGGGTTTTGAGTCACAGGCAGCAGAGGTCATATTAACATTTCTCCAGAGGACTGCCAGCAGCACATGGGCCAAAGAGAAGCTGTGGCAGCAGTTAAAGGAAACTGACAGAGTGAACCAGACCTAGGATTCCTGGCATTTCATCAGTGCCGCCTTCCAAGCTAGAATCTGCCTGACTAGATGCTGAGCCAATTTTAAGACTCCCGCTGGCTACACACTCCTGTTGGGCACTAGGATGACGGCATGACCATTTCTAACTTACACAGCAGTGGCAGGTAGTTTCTGACGCTCAGCAGCTACTCAGATAAGAGTTTTAAAAATACAAATAAAAATGAAAGGTTCAGAACAGCTGGTCCCTGTTTACAGTCCCTGAACACAGAACCACAAAGGAGGCAGACAGAATATCTATAAGGAGGAGGTCAATCCCTAAGGGTGCTTGCCTTCACACACTTTCTCCAAAGCACTGTGAGGCAGATTAAGAAAGTTAAAAGGGCAACAAGTTACATTAAACAATGCAGGGCTCCACATGCCTAAAGAATCTGCAAGCAGAGCAGTTCCATGACGTTCCAGAGCTTTAGTTGCGCGTGCGCATACACACACACACACAAACCCCGTTCACCAGCATAAGTTAGCAGCACAGAGGTATGCACTTACACAATACAATTATCAGTCCAGAATTAATGCAGAAGTACTTCCTCAAGTAATCGCTTCAGTACTGGGAAATATGCACCGTCCAGCCAGTCTGACTATTAGTAGCTAGCTTTGCCACTTCAAACCCACCTGGCTGAACTATGGGCAGTGGAGGCTGGAGGAAAAGTTTCTCCAAAATTAATTAGTTGTTGAAAACATATTGCAGATGCTTATCACAGGGGGAAGGTGTCTGTTTGTAAAATAAAGCTTATGTCCCATAGGACAGCTGAGCTTCAGTGATGAAGGTCTGGATCTAAAATACTTGCTCAGCCAGGAAACTCAGAGCACCTGTTTGGCATGTGTGAGGGCTCTACACCCTTTCCAAGCTTCTCTGGTTAACCAGAGCCTCAGATTTAAGCTCCAGGCAGGTAGTTGTCGCAAACAATCAGGAATTCTAAAAGCAGGCAGGCACAACAGGGAGAAAGCACCCCTTCCCTCCTCTGTACCCAACACAGAAATCCCACAGGTGACTGCAGACAGGAGGGATCTCTCTACCCTTCCTTCACCAGCTTTCAGCATGAGTTGACTGGTGATTTCCCCCCAGGTTATAGTAATTTCCACGAACTCCTTTGTAAGTCTGGGTTAACAGAGATCAGGTGGGTGGTCTTATGATATGGAAGACTGTGGCTCAGGGAGAAATGTTGCAAGAGGCCTCTGCTTGAGACCTTTGGAAAAAGTTGGTGAGCTTGCACAGAGGGACCATTTGTATATGTCAGGCCTCCATTATTAGGGATGCAAAACAGAGATCATTTTAATCAGTTGAAATGGTTTTAGTTGATTGGTTTGTTTAAACTTCCACAGGTGGGAAAAAGCCTGAAGGAAAAAAATAGGGGCATGTTCTTTGTTGGGAACACGGCAAGTGTTGTAGGCAAGTGTTTACTAGGCAGCATCTTAAAAGCAGCATTTCTTGGGGGGGGGGGAATGCCTCTTTTGGAAGCCCAGGCAAACATCTCATACCAGGACAGGTTATTTGTCAATATGGCCAAGGTGTGAGCAACTAGTAATAGATCTGGGAAAGACTTTAGGAATAGGAATTTTAAAAAATGATGCATGGGGGGTGGCATCAGCAGACTCTGGGGAGAGAATGGGCCACTGGATTCAAAAGTAGCATTTGGGCCACATGTTGTCCACAGCTTGCACTTTACCCATCCCTGATCTAGTCCAAAACTGCCTAATCTGACTGGTAACTGCTTTCCAGGATCTCAGATGGAGTTTTTTCCTGTTTCCTATTACTTACTCCTCCCCCCTCTTTCTTGCTTTCAAAATAGGAAATGTCAAGGACTGAATCTGGAATCCTCTGGATGCAAAGTATGTGCTTTAGCAATGAATTACAACACTTTCTCACAACTTTAAGATGGTGCTTGCCATATGCCATTATATTTTATTATTTATTTTATTTTATATTCCATCTTTCTCCCACTATAGGGACTCAAGGCAGCTACCAACAAACTTAAAATAGTACAATTTTTGTCTATCTGTAGTGTGTGTATATACATACACATACACACTCTCTATGTCTATCTATCTGGTATGTAAGGGAGGGATGTTATTTTTTTTCACAGTAAACTGCTGCCTGATTAATTTTTCTTTTAGCAAATTAAAACCTTTGAAAATGCCATCCATCTAAACATTACAGGTCTACTTATTATGTATAAGCCAGTTTCTGCCATCTTTCCCTTCATCACTCAAGGTTTTCCTTGTAGCTCATCCTCATTATCTCCATGTGACCACCTGTCACACTGACAGGTACTAAACATCTTCATAAGCTCCCTGGTCTCTTCCTCAGCTATGTGTCTGACAGCACTCTTCAAATAAGAGACTTGTAATCTGCTCTAAGCTACTGGGACAGCAAATAAAAGAAGTGTAAACAAACAAACAAAAAGAACACATAAGATAAGGTTTTATACCTGATCACCTATTACTGCCATGGCATTGGAAAAGGGATCTGAACACACCTGCCAATTGATCTGCTTTGGAAGGAGACAGGGAGACTTCATACTGTAAAACAGCCATTCACTACGTTGAGGAAGAAGGAGAAGAAAGCAAGGCCAACATCAACCAGCCTTCTTGAGAAGTCAGTTTCACTGGGCTTTGCCTCCCACCTACCAGGCTGTTGTTGTTGTTGTTGTTGTGTGCCTATATGTTGTTTCTGATTTATGGCAACTGTATCACAGGATTTTCCTGGCAGAAATTATTCAGAGGGGATTTGCTCTTGTCTTCCTCTGATGCTGAGCATGTGTGACTTCCTCTGAAACCGACAATGTGTGCCCAAAATCATCCAGTAGGTTTCCATGGCCAAGTGAGGATGCAAACCCTGGTATCCGAGTCCTAGTCCAACATTCAATCCACCACATCATATTGGCTCCAGTACCAGGCTAAGGAACCTCAACGTATTAAAACTTCTGCCTGGGATTTGATTTGTTTATGTTTTACAGTGGGCCCTTGCTATCCACTGGGGTTTGGTTCCAAGACACACACACACACAGACGTGGATACCAAATTTTGTGGGTGCTCAACTTCCATTAAATACAATAGCATAGTGAAATGGTGTCTTTTTAAAAATTAGCAAAATCAAGGTTTCCTTTTTGGAACACACACATATATATAAGTATTTTCAAGACATGGATGTTTGAATCCATTGGTATGGAGGACAGACTGTATTTTTCTTCATCACTCACTTTTCCTTTGGAGTGGTATATTTTTAGATTTTAAATCTATGATTAGGGACTATCTTGTCTTTTTTTAAAAAAAACCTTTTAACTGATGTATGAATTGCTCTGAAAGGCTTTGCACCCATTAAGCAGAGTTTAAAACCTGTAAATAAGTACATAATCAGGGTGGAATCCTCTGTGAACCTCTTAAGGTTGTTAAGACTACAGCTCCTATACTCCTAAACACTGGTCACCCTGAGTAAGGTTGATGAGAGGAGGAGGCCAAGAAAATCTGGGAGACACACTGCTCCCTGCCACACACACCAAACTTGCATAGAAGAGTTTTCTTACTGCTACAGGTGAAATCCTGTCTTAAATACCCTAAGGATACCAAAGTCCATCTGATTTTGGAAGTTAAGCAGGGTCAGCCGTGGTTATTACTTGGATGAAAAGCCAGCAATGTGTCTCAGGTGCTATAAGCTATATTATTATTGTTGTTGTTGTTATTGTTATTATTCTGCCTTGCTTCCGGAACAGGGACTCAAGGCAGCTATTTCACAGGATGGAACTGGGAAAACCATCCCTGAGCCTAAGAAAACCCTATGACATTCATGGGATCACCATAAGTCAACATGCGATTTGAAGGCACCTACAAAGAGATGCTATATTTTAGGATTGCTTCCAGTACTACCAAGCTTATGAATGTCAAGGATAGCATTCTTTCCTACATTGTCACCATGATCAACTAAGGTGAACCAATCCTATTCACTGTCTATTGTTCTGAAGGGCAGAATAAATTGAGGGGAAGAGAATTCTAACAAAGTGGGCAAAGGACAGAATCCTTCCTCCATTACCCAGTTAAAACAAGCAGAGACTGGTCTCCTAGTAGATACTGCCAGGCTGTCGACTCCAAAGACAACTCCCCAGGTGCTGCTGCTTCTGCTCCTGTTACCAGCTCTGAATAGTTGAGGGTTATGACTGGTTTTGCTTCTGACTAGAAGATGCTGCGATAATTGCAGGCAGCATAACGGAACTTGTCTTACTTGTTTATTTTAATCCGCTGATCCATGATTTAAAACAAACAAGCTTCTGTCTTCCTTGACAAAAAAGTTTGATATTAAAAGTTGCATCGTAAATTGTCTCTGAAAGAGAGCTTTGGGGAGTAAGTAAAGGCAGGGTGAATGTATGTATACAAGGGCATAAATGGGTAAACTGCTGCACATGGATGAACCCAAACCAAAGGAGAGCAGGCAGAGGATTGCAAAGATTTCTTGCCTCCACCTGCCGAGATCACCCACTAGACACTATACAGATGCCACACTCTTATTATTCCCAGAAGAAAGCAGTGGTATTTTAAAAGCATTATAGTTGATCAATTCTTTTTGAGAGAAGTTCAGGCTTGCCATAGGTAGCCAGCACTGAAACAGTATAGCTCTTGGGAAATGAGGCAGGGAACATCTGGTAGATTTGCAGAGTTTTTAAAGGGGCATGAAAGTCTGGAAAATGACAGATTATTATTCTACATAGCCCCCCACTTTTTTTTAGCTTCTTTCCCTTTCCTTCCCTCTTCTTCTCCTCCTCTTCTCCCTTCCTCTGCTATGCATTTGAGTGCTGCATTAGTTCTACTACACTACAGCATTTGCCATCACAATTTTAATTACTACTGTTTAAGGAGTATCTGATATAGTAATTTAAAAACATCATAATTGCAGCACAATTATATAAACTTCTTAGGATACCAAACTTGATGGATTTCAAAAGGATTTTTTAAAAGTCCAGAAAGAACAGGGTGAAGGGAAGAGAATGTATCTTGTTGCTTTGTAAGGGAAAAGTAACATAAGCACAAAGGGTATGCAACTGCTGATTTAACACAGGACAGGTTGAAGTTTTCCACTTGCACATTTAAATTCTACTTCTGCCTTTGATTTGCCAGTAAACTCCCTAACAGAGAACTGAAGCCAAGATTTGCAATGTTAAGTATATGAAAGGTTAGGATAGAGATAAAACAGGATGTTACACAGCACTGACTGTACTGATACCAAGATAGTGCAGTCACAGGTCAAATGCTTAGGACTGCATTGTAGTTGTGGTTCTCTATGTGGTCCAGAATGTCCTATTCCATCCAAGATTTGACTATCTGAGAGGAGAGAGGTGTCGCAAAAATTATAATGGAATTGATAAGTGGGACAAAAAAATGGGCGATAAAATTACAGGAATGTGTGGAGTACTGGAGAACTTGAAATGACGATAAGAGTATGGGATATACAGCAAAAGGCAAAAAAACCAAGCACACACCAAATTATCCTTCCCGCCACTGTCATTTCTACTGCAACATCATCTTTTTCACCTCAGCTCTTCCCCATATATTCAACCATAATACCACCACCACCAAAACTGTTCCTGTGTTGCAAACATTGACGGGAAATCCTGCAGATATTCCTGCAGATGATATGCTGGGCAAAAGGATTTAATAGTTCTTTCAGCCAAACAAATTTCCAGGTATACCTCTGCCAACACAAATCAGCCAATGACAAAAAGGAGCTAGGAATGAATAGATACGGGAACAGTCGCAAAATGGAAAGACACACTTAGCAATATATCACAAATCCTAGAACACATCTATGAATGATTTTACTATACGTAAGTCCCTGTGATCCTTGTCGCTTGGTTAATCCTTTGCAAATTGTTCTCCTCTTTTAACATCTTTTGGGTTTTTTATTTGCCAGCTGTTGACATTACAACATTTATAAACCCTAATACATTCTTTTAAAAAAAATTCTCTCACACAGGCATCCCCTATAAGCAGAGTTCCTTACACTTCCATGTTCAGAGAATTCTGGATGTAGAGTAATCACAAACAGAGAGAGAAAGGGAAGGGAGCAACTGCAGCATGAGGAGGAGCCACCTTACACAAGCTCCTCCTGTACAATTGAAAGCTTTCCAAGCCACTATACCAGGAAGGAGTCACTCAGCAGAAGCTCCCACACTACTGAATATGGGCTTGAGATCAGAGGTGGGTATAGTGCACCCCTCAGGTTGCATGTGGCCCTTGGATCCCACTTTTGTGACCACTGAAGCCCGCTCAATCAGGTCCCCAGAGCCCACCACCAATTTTTTTTAATTGCACAATTTTCAGGGATTTTTTGCCCCAAACCATGCAGAATGTCCCTCAAGTGTGAGAAAGCATGTAAAAATACCCCAACCACACTGCCCAGCTGCAGTCCTTCTCAAAATGGCAACAAAAAGTGACAGGATGTCACCTCAGGTCATCATTTTGATGAAAGTTCTGATATCTGGGGTTGCTGTTGTGAGTGGGTGTCTCCTGGGGTAGTCTGATGGGAAATTGACCCCTGTGCCCAAAGGAATGGCCCATGGAAACATCACTTTCTTGGAATACAGCACCCAGAATCCCTCAGATAGGCCAGAATTTGGAAGCCTCATATATACTTTTAACACTGTAGAAGCTGAGAACACTCATTCCAGCATGGCCAGAGATATATATGGGTAGTATGGTTTGTGTATTTTCACATATTTCCATATGTTATAGGGGCTTTCTGTGTGGTTTTGGGGGAAAACTGCAGGAAATCTCTGCAACCACGTTGTCAACTAGGGCTGGCTACAGGGAGCACACAACTCCCTTGTTGCAACAGCTCTACTGGGTGCTGCTCTGTTTCTGGGCACAATTCAAAGTACTGTACTGGTTTTGACATACAAAGCCCTATACAGCTTGGGTCCAGGTTATTTGAAGGATTGTATCTGCTTATATGAGCCCATTAGGATTTTAAGATCATCTGAAGAGGCCCTCCTCACTGTCCCACTGCCTTCTCAGACCGATTTGGTGAGAACGCTGGTTTTAACATTTTAAAGACTCTGTTTTATTTTTCTTGTTTTAATGCATTTTAAATTCTTTAATATATGATTGTTTAATTATACATTTTATACTTTCCTTTTAACTTTTTAAGCATTGTTAACCTGAATTGTTTAAAATATTGTTAGCCGCCTTGAGTCTTCTTGTTGGGAGAAAGGAGAGTTGTAAATGAATACCGTATATTAAATAAATAAAATAAAACAAACTTTTTAAAAAAATAAAATTTGGGGATTTTGGTGACCTTATGGGAAGTTCCAAGAGCCACATGCAGTCTGAAGGGTGCAGATAATGTTTCCAAGCTCTTGTAACAGCCGCTTTCTTAATGCGCCAACAATGCCTGTTCAACCAGAACACATTACTAACCTATAATATAACTAGTTTGCAGCATACACTCTCTCCTTTTCATGCCCAGCCTCAGCCCTCCCTTCAGCAAAGCACATCTGAGGCCCATTAGTGTAAGGTTTCGGCTCTCCCTTTCCCAGCAGTTTTTGCACCAGTCTTTTGCTGCCTAGCAGGCTCACTTATTACCTGCAGCCCTCCCTTCCTGGGTCCTTTCTCACCATTACCTGCTTCCAAAGAAAGGAGTCCATCTGGTTCTGATGCCAAGAGATGACCAGGTGAAGCACCGACAGCAAGGCTCCAGCCAGCACAGCCACCCGCATGCGCACAGGCAAGAGTGTGTAGATGATGTAGATGAAGAAGACGCTCCACCAGACCCCTTCAGAGGCACTCCGTGGCGAGACCAAGAGGGTACCCAGCGCCTGCACCCCACACAGCGCCCCGATGACTAGGTAGCTCACAGCCCACATGCAGTCCTGATGGAAGCCAGTCCTGTTGCAGAGGACCATGAGGGAGAGGAAGAGGGCAGCCGCTACTGCCAGGGCAGCAGCATAGGGCACGCGGGGGCCACCAGGCACACAGTGGAATGCTAGCATGATGCCACACGCCAGCACCAAGACGCCCATGAGCACGGTCAATGAGCTCTGGTTCATCTGGAAGAAGTAGCGCTGGTAGAGGCGCTCCAGCTTCGCTGACTGGAAGCGTTTAGAACGGAACACCTGCAGGAGGCGCCGACCACAGTCCCTAGCTGAGAGCCCCTTGGCCTCCCGCGCAGCTCCCCCACTGTCCTCAAAGCCCAAGTCCACGGCTTTGAGCCCCAAATCACCCGTCCCGATCCCAGGAGGTGGCGGTGGTGACAGTGGCTGCTTCTTGCCATAGTGGTCCTCCTGCCACGAACAATTCAGCCCAAGTCCTCCGCTGCCTCCTCGCTCCAGCTCTGGGTCCTGCAGGCAGCTCATGTAGCGTGGGCCACAAAGCGCTGGGCGGTGGCGCTTGGGCCCATTCCGCTCCCCCCAAGCAGTCTTCCGCTCGTCCACTTTGGGCACCAGGATGCCACTAAACCAGGACATGCTATGGAGAAACAGAGAGGCAGGAATGGGATTAGAAAGATACGCAAACAGCAAAAAGCAGAGGTCTAATCCACACTGCAAAAATAATGCAATCCGACACTGCTTTAACTGCCATGGCTCCACTCTATGGAATCCTGGGATTTTCAGTCTGTTGTGACGCCAGAGCTTTCTGAAAGAGGCAGCTAAAGATCTCACAAAATTACAAATCCCAGGATTCCATAGCATTGAGAATTGGAAATTAAAGTGGTATCAAACTACATTAGTTCTGTAGTCCATATTAGGCCAAGAGTTGACAATCATTAATTTGCTTCTCAGAAAGGACAAGAAGCCTATCCTTCCCCAAGTGTTCCTGTCTCAGAGGTATTGCCACAGGGTTGTGAAACACAGTAGGAAGAGGTGCTTTGAGCCTGGAAGGAAAGAACTGGAAAGGCATGGCATTCTGAGAAATTAGTGCTCCATGGAAATCTTGGACCCATGAGTTCCTCACCCCACAAGACAAAGACACATGGCAGAGGACAATGCACAGGGACTGGTTCCAGTCTCGGTTATGGATAGGCTGTGCTTCAAACAAGAAAGCAGAGTCAGGGACAACACCAGACAAAATTCAAGTGGCAGGAGATACCAGAGCTGGAAAAATTACTTTTGATGGCTATAACTGCCAGAATCCTGCAGCCAACACAGCTAGTTGTGGATTCTGGGAAATGTTTTCCAGCTAAATTTTCCAAAGCCTGGGAGACAAAGCCAAACTGTCCATCTGTAGAAGGGGCAGACAGGAAGCCAAGAGGCTTCCAAATCTAGGTGCCAGGGAAAAAAATCTGGGAAACTCACAGAAGGGTTTTATGATTTATTAGGGAGCAATGTTTTGGCCTCTGAAACAATAACTGCCCCACTGCCATCTTCAGAAACCAGAAATTTTCTGTTGTGAGGAAACAGTCCCCCCCCCCATACCTGAACGGCCACTGGGAACTGGGTTTGATGAGGCGACATGGATCCCCGTAGGGAAGGTAGAGCAGCAACTCTGAGGGGCACGTGTTATTTCCTCTTCAGCATTGAGCTAAAACTGCAACCTGCTGGGAAAAAAGGAGCTGGTCAGGCTGGTCATTCATGCTAGATCCCATTCCATAGCCGAAAGCACCCACAGCAATTCCATTCCGCAATTCCCTAGGAATCAGGACCAGATTTCAATCTCTTGATCAACCTGTGCCCACTGTCACACAATTGCCTCTTCTCTGCATTCTGCTGCAACTGCTTCAGAGAGTTGTGCTTCTGCATTGCTATATGGGGTGGTGAACTCTCTTTCTTTGGAGTCTTTTAAAGGTTGGATGGCCATCTTTCAGGAGTGCTTCAGCTGTGTATTCCTGAGTTGCAAAGTGCTCTTGCAGCTCCTTCCAACTCTGTGACTCTGTGATTCTAGAGAAGTCCAAACAGACATTTTCTCTTAAATTGGTTTACCTGCTTTTTGTCTGTCCCCTTTTATATTTCATTTCATACATCTCCCACCTCCCCTCACCCCTGCAATTCATTCTCTGTGTGTATTCTGTTCTCCACAAAGCTCTGCTCTGGCACATCTTTGGGGCATGGAGGTGGGCTCTGTAAGGCTATAGCAGCAGTGTGTAAACTCTGGCAAGTCCTGCCATCATAGAAGGGCTTTGATTATGTCCCTGGTTTTAACCATCTCTATTGCTTGGGCATGTACCTAGCTACGTAAGAAGAAACTCATCACTGGTAGACCACCAGGTGATGAACTGCCCAATACACTAAATAGTAGGATCTTCATCCATGGAGGGACTACCTGCATAACTAAAAAATATGGATCATTAAGGCAGATACGATATGAATGCATATCGTATACTTCCTTCGCAAAAGCAATATGAAAACAATTCTCTGTCAAACACAGTATGTTTAGAAGTAAATACACAGTTACTCTGAATCTGAAAGGAAAGCTTTAATTGACTTTAGCTTGGTGTGACACACCTTTCACACAGACACACATCTTTCCAACAATGGCAAGAAATTGTAGGAATTTTAGTCCAAAATATCTGAAATGCCAAAGAGCTGCCAGCTTAGAACTAGGGTTTTGCAATGGGAAAGAGAAGAGAGTGGTAGTTCCCAGACCACCCAATAACATAGTACTGATTGTAGAAATCAAACATACACTAAACATACACTAAACAGCTAACAAGACCACCAGTGGTGGCTGACTTCAGTTTAACCCAAACTACCAGCAGTAGAATAGAGTACAGAAAGAGAGCAATAGTTGTGCTTTGCCATTGTTGCTCAAACAACAAAACAGCCACAGTGTGTTAACACTATATCTAAGACAATTCCCGACATGCTAACCCACTTCAGAATAACCACAAAATAGCAGGGGAAGACAGAAAAAAGCCAGATGAAGGGAAGCAGCTACATCTAAAGAAAAAGTCTGCACTCTTCATGGCTGGGGAAATGGAATGGGAGCGCTATATAAATAAAGGTTAATAATAATAATAATAACAACAACCCCATGGAATGGGGTGAACCACACCCAAGGGGTGTCCTTAAGCACATCCATACATTTCTTCCCACTGCAGAAGTAGGAGGCACACAACCCTCCAGATGTTGTCGGACTGCAACTCCCATCAGTCTTAGCCAGCATGGCTTGTGCTGAGAAATTCTGTGAGCTGCAATCTAACGACATCTGGAGGGCCACATTTTGCTCACTGTTGCACTGAGGGACCCAGAAAATTCAGCTTTCCCAAGTCGTCATCTTCCTTTGTTGGCTCATCCAAACCACACAACAAAGATCAGAAACCAAGGGTGAAAGGAATTCCCAGCCCACTACAGGATCAGCCAACACGCAGTTCACTAGACGCCTCATTTCAGTTTCCTCTGTTCTCCCAGCCTCGAAGAGTCCACCCTCTTTCTCCAAATCCTGAGGAGTTTTGCCCAGTGTGTGACAGAATGCATTTTGAAGGGGGGAGGGAGAGAGCAATGGGGGGGGGAGGGTTAGAAGAACAGAGGTCCTGGAAGCAAAGTACTTACAATTCAATGTGAAACCAAACTGGAATAGTTTTCTCCTTTCAAACTTTATTTGTCTTGAGTGACAGCCAAAACCAGGGCTCATTTTAGCTCCAACCTCTTCAGAGTGCAATTCCAACACCCTCATACATAGTCCTTATCTACATCCATCCCAGGAGATGGCGTCACAGTCATGACATCACTGCCCTTTATGGTTAGCAACACAGATATACCCCAGAAGCTGGAGACCCCCCCATTCTCTTCAGCTCCCCTCCGATCCCTCTCATGCCCTGCATGCCAAATCACAAAGAGGGCAAACCCCTGGCAGGGCTCTGGTACAGTCCCCTCTGGTGTGGGATGAAGTCACCACCACCAACTGCTCAGCAGACAAGTGGCACATGAGGACAGCTTTGTGGCAATCTTGGGAGGTCAAGGGGTGCAGAATACAACCCTTCAGACAGGAAAACTGGGGAAGAAAGAAGCAAGATACTCAAGGGATCAAGGGAAGGAAGGATTTGAGCTAAAGAGCAACAACACTCCTCACAGCTCAGCACTGTAGCACAGCAGGAAAAGTATTTTTTTTTTCCTTTAAAAAAAAGCATCCATAACCGATACAATAATAAACAAAAAGACTCTGAGGAAACAGCAACAGCATGACGCCAGGGTCAGTAGTGTACATCCCAACATGAATACATGCCTTCTGCAGATCCTCACAGAGATGCACTATTGCTCCCTCTTACCCACCACCCTCCAGCCCTATTCGGCACACCACGAAATAATTCTGCAGCAAAGTCTAGTATGGATCCCTCAGCCGGGCTAAAAGTCAGACCAGCCTTTCGCTTCCTCCTCCTCTCTTCTGTTCATTTGGTTGCTTCCCATGTTTTGCAGGAAGATGTTGAGGATCCCAAAGTGACCCCTACCTAACCCCTCTCCCTGCTTCTCTAACCTGGAGGCATCTACAAAATAGCCAGGACCCAACCCTGGGGCAGATCTAGATTGAGGGAAGCCCACCTGCAGCTTCTTCAGGTATGCAACCTGACCAGGCTGCAAGGTCCAGCCTCTCCCTTAGGGAAGCAACCAATCCTTGCAGAGGAATCCCAATTTTTTTTTTGAGGGGGGGGGGGGGAGAAGACACTAGAAGGGAAAGGGGGAGAAGGGGGGAGGTCATCCATAGTAGCCTTGCAAGCATAAGGTGACTATTTGTCTTTCCTCTAACTGCCCCATGTGTTGCATGGCCACCCCCTTGCCCTGTAGCCAGGGCCTTTTCACCTGTGGCTCCTAGACCAGGAATGCTAGGCTGGAGTAGTACTTTTGAGCACCGGAGACCAAGGTTTGATTCCCTGCTTGGCCATGAAACCCATCTTAGGCAAGTCACAGTCTCAGGGGAAGCCCACGGCAACCCCCCTCTGAACAAACCTTGCCAAGAAAACCCTAAGGGTCACCTACCTGAAAGCACACAATACTCACCAGGACCAGAGGGGGAAAGTGTATGTGTGTGTGTGGGGGGGGGGGGTGTCACACATATTTTACACACACATGCCCCAACAGGGGTGGGCTGTCCATCCTCCTGAGGGCAGCTTCCAATGACTGCAACTGGAGCCAGGGTGCCCTCTGGGCCAGGGCCCTTCAAGAAGGGTCCCGGCCCAAACAAGTGTGCCCTCCACCCCACAAACTGTGCCTGAGCACCCCCTCCCAAGCCACCCTCAATGTGGCTTTCACCCAGCCACCCCTCCTCAAGCCACCCTGCCCCACGTCTAGCCCACAAACACCACCCCTCTCTTGGGCCCTTCCATTGCCCCCAAGGGACATGCTTGGACCAAGGTTGCCCAGCCCCCCCAAAAACCCACTGCCATTCCCTTCCTGCCCAGGGCAAGTTGGAAGAGGGGGTGACCCTATGCCTTCTCCCTGCTCTCCTTCTCCCCAAGTCTTGGTTTCCCTTTTCCCTGCAACCTCCTCTCCCTCCAGGGTGACCAGGCATGTCCTCCTTTCCCAGGACGTGTCCTCCATTCCAAACCTTCTCTCCAGAAGGAATTCCAAAAGGTCCTCCTCCATTTTGAGCAGGACTAAGAATTATGAATATACATTTCTAGGAGTGCTTTTTAGCTTTTCTTTGGGGGAAAATGTCCTCCTTTTTCCCCCCTTGGAGTGTCCTCTGTTTTGCAGTGCTTGGAGGTAAGGTAAGGAGGACCTCTGGTCACCCTGCCAGGGCGAAGCAGGAATGTCCTCCTTTTCTCAGGCCACGTCCTACATGTCAAGCCTTCTCTCCAGCAGGGATTCCAAAAGGTCCTCCATTTTGAGCAGGACCCAAAAACATGAATTTACACACACACATATACACACACAAGTATATATTAGCATGAATATATATATATATACACGTATGTGTGTTGGTAGCTTTTAATTTATATCCAGGAGAGGTTCCAAAACGCCTTCCATTTTGAGCAGGACCAGGAATCATGAACTCAATACACGCATGCAGATATATATATATGTATATGTATATGTATATGGGTGTTTTTAGCTTTTCCTTTCTGCCCAGGAGGGGTTCCAAAAGATCCTCCATTTTGAGCAGGACGCAGAAGTCCAAATACATACACACTATATGCATGCATGTATACCATATATGAGAGTTTTTATTTTTTTTCCTTTTCTGCCCAGGAGGGTTTCCAAAAGATCCTCCATTTTGAGCAGGACCCAGAACCATGAACTCAAGATACATAAATACATGCATACCATATATATGAGTGCTTTTATCTTCAAAAGGCCCTCCATTTTGAGCAGGACCTAGACCCATGGATTCAAAACACATACTGTACATACATATATACATGCATACCATATAAAGGTCCTCCATTTTGAGCAGTAGCCCAAAACCATGGATTCAAATACATACATAAATGCATACCATATAGCATATATATATATATATATATATTCTCTCTCCTGCCCCCAGAAGGGTTCCAGTTCCAAAAGGTCCTCCTCCATTTTGAGCAGGACCCAGACCCATGGATTCAAATACACACACACACACAACAGTATATATATATATATATATATATATGTTTTCATCTTGTTGTCTCTCCTCCTCCTTCTTCTTCTTCCCAGGAGGGCTTTCCTCCCAACAAAGGCCCTGTCCTCCTCCTCCTCCTCCTCCATTTTGAGCAGGACCCCCTACTAGACCTCCCTCCAAGGGGGGGGGCCTTCCTTCTTCCACCACCCAGAGACCCCCAGCTCCCTTCCCCTTCCCCTGCTGCTGCAACACAGGCAGGCCTTACCTTTCCTCTTCCTCTGGGCTCTCTCTGAGTGAAGAAGAGGAGGAGGAGGAGGAGGAGAGGAGGCCCTTCCTTAATCCTTCCTTCCTTCAGGTCCTTTTCCTTGCTTCCCTGCTGCTGCTGCTGCTGCTGCTGCTGCTGCTGCTGCTGCCTCTCAGTCTCTGGGCCTGTCCCCTCCTCCTCCTCCTCCAGTCCTCCTCCTCCTGGTCCCGGGTAAACGCCCTCCAGCCCGGATCCACAACTAGGCTTCTCCCTGGACTCTACAGCAGCAGCAGGAGGAGGAGGAGGCCTTAAAGGCGCACCACCACCAGCATGAGCATCCCCCTTGGCCTTCTTCTTGGCTGCTGCTGCTGCTGCTGCTGCCTCTGAGGGAATAATTTTTAACTTGGCTGCTGCTGCTGCTGAAGAAGAAGAGACTGAGGCCTCGTCGTGATTCCTGCCTGCCTTCTCTAGTTCCCACTGAAGAAGAAGAAGAAGAAGGGACAGCAGGGATACTGCTGCTGCCACGTCCTCCTTTTCCAGCACCCGCCCTACATTTCGGCCTCCTGCTGCTGCTGCCCAGGAGGAATTCCACCCTCCTCCATTTTGAGCTGGACTAAAAAGCAGGGGATTTATGTGTATATAATATATATACTAAAATATGTAAATATTTATATATGTGTGTATATATGTATGTGTGTGGGGGGGGGTTAGCTTTTTTTTTCTCTGGTCAAGCCCTATCATGGTTTAATTTCAATTTTAATTTTTTTAATTGAATTTTTATTTTATTATTGTTATTATTGTTTTATATCATTACTGTATTTTCTTTTATTTTTATTATTTTTATTTAATTTTAATTTTATTATTGTTGTTGTTTTATATCAGTATTTTCTTTTATTTTTATTATTTTTATTTTATTATTATTGTTTTATATTTTTATTTTATTTTTATTTTATTTTATTTTTATTTTATTTTTATTATTATTATTAAATATTATTATTTTATTTTTATTTTATTTTTATTTATAGTATGATTATTATTTCATTGTTATCATAAATCATTACAATACATTTTATTTTAATTATTATTTGTTACAAAATAAATATATTTTATTATTTTAATTATATTATTTTAATTTTAGTAATTTATTATTTTTATTATTATTTATATTATATTATTATATTTATTATTATAAATTATGAACAGTTTATGTTATTATTTAATTTATTTAATTATTTAATTTTAATTTTATTATTTTATTTAATCTATTTATTATAATAAATAAATTTTATTATTTTAATTAGTATTTATTATAAAATAAATATATTTTATTAATTATATTATTTTAATTTTATTTTATTTTAATTTTATTTTTAACTTTATATTATTTATTGATTATGATAAATCATTATTATGAATAGTCATATTTATTTTTATTTTAAATTATTGTTATTTAATTTTTATTTTATTACTGTATTATTTTATTATTGTTTATCTTATTTATTATGATAAATTATTATTATGAATAAATTATTAAATTTATTATTATTATTAAAATTTTATAATCTTTATTAAATTTTCATGTGGTTTACAAAAAACAGTGACAAACAAAACAAAAAAGACAATGCAGTACAATTACACCACACATTTAACTCATAAAATGAATCAAGTTAATGAAGTATAACTAAAAGTGAACTTCCAGATATGCCTGTATTATTGACATTTGATTAGGTATTTACAATTATGCATATTGTCATATTAATGGTATTATTATTATTATTATTATTATTATTATTTGAAATTTTATGTGTTTTTAGCTTTTATGTGGTCGGGTCCTAATTTTTCCTGGGAGGTCCTCCATTTTGCAGTGCCCTGTCCTCCTTGGTGGTTATGACATCTGGTCACCCTGAGGAGGAGGAAGAGGCAGCTGCTGTTGCTGTTGTTATTGTTGTGTGCCTTCAAGTCATTTCTGACTAATGGGGACCCTATTCTGGAGTTCTCTTGCCAGAATTTGTTTAGACCTAGTTTCTCATGGCTGTGCCCTGAGGCTGAGAGAGTGTGACTTTTGCCCAAGGTCAACCTGTGGCTGAGTCAGGATTCGAACCTTGGTCTCCAGAGTCACAGTTCACACCTCCAACCACTACATCACACTGATTCACAACCGCAGCAGCAGCAGCCAGTATGACCAGACATACTCTCCTTTTCTAGGACATTTCAACCCTCTTTCCAGGAGGAATTCCAAAAGGTCCTCCATTTTGAGCAGGACTCAGAAGCGTGGATTTATATTTTATATGAATGCTTTTAGCCTTTATTTGGTCATGTCCTCCTTTTTTCCCCCCCAGGAAGAGCCTCCATTTTGCAGTGCCTCGTCGTCCTCCTTTTTGCGGGTTCGGTCCACTGGTCACCCTGAGCAGCAGTCACTTTTTCTTGCCCCTCTGCCCCACACCTGGGCAATGGCTGGCACTCTCCAAGGGATGTCCACACTCCCCTGTTCCTGGGTTTCTGGTGTAGGGTGACCAGATGTCCTAAGTGCCAAGGAGACAAGGCTCCACAAAATAGAGGATAATCCAGAACCATGGGGGACATGATCAAATAAAAACCAAAAACACTATTACAGTGGGCCTTGGGTATCTGCTGGGATTTGGTTCCAGGGCCCGCCCACCCCAATGGATATCAAAATCTGAGGATGCTCAAGTCCCATTATATACAATGGCATAGTAAAATCATGTCCTTTATAGAAAATGGCAAAATCAAAGTGCGCTTTTTGAAATGTATATGTTTTAACAATATATTCAAGCTGTGGATGCTTGAATCCATGGATAAAGAATCTGTGGATGTGGGGGGCAGACTGTATAAATATAAATTCATGCTTCTCAGTCATGCTCAGAATGGAGGACATTTTGGGATTCCTCCTGGACAGAAGGTTTAAATTGAGGATGTGTCCTGGAAAAAGAGGACGTCTGGTCAAACTGCCTCTGCGGTTCTTCCTTTACAGGGTGACCAGAGGTCACTAAGGAGGAAAAGGCATCACCAAACGGGGGATCTTCCAAAAAAATGGAGGACATGACCAAATAAAAAGCTAAAGATACTCATATAAAAATGTAAATACGTGTTTTTTAGCCCTGTTCCAAGGGGAGGACATTTGGAATTCCTCTTGGACAGAAGGCTGAAATGGAGGACAGGTCCTGGGAAATTAGGACATGTCTGGTCACCCTGCACAGGTGCCACTTGAGGGATGGAGGACTGTCATATCTTGACTGGTATCCCTGTCATACCTTGATGAAGTCTTCACAAGGCACATTTCTGAGATCTCTTTTCCACCTTTTGCCAGCAGCACAAGTCAAAGGAAAATTACACACAGAGAGACAACTACACCTAGAAGTGACTTGCCTCCTGTTGTCATTTGTGGAAGAACTGAAGGGGTGACCTACCTGAACCTTGGTATCCACTGGGGTTTAATTCCAGGATCTCCATGGTGCATACCAACAACCGTGGACGCTCAGGTCCTATTAAATGCAATGGCATCATAAAATGGTGTCCCTTATAGAAAATGGAAAAATCAAAGTTTGGTTTTTGGAAATTATATATATAGTGGGCCGTCCCCATTCACTGGGATTAGGGACACAGGACCCCTGTGAAAGTGGGAAAACCACAAATAAAAACACCTTTTTAAAAAAACCTGAGAGAATAACTAGGAATCTAGGTCCCCCAGGGCAATTCTCTGGTCAAGATCTGCCAGAAATTGACCATGAAATTGTGCTGGAGGGCCTACAAATACCTAGAGAACTGTTCTCTCTAGGAATCTCTAGGTCCTCCAGTGTGACATTTGGCAGAAGTTGACAAATAGAATCATGCTGCAGGATCTAATTCCTAGAGAGAGCCTATTAATCAAATCTGTGAATAACCAAATCTGCAAAAGTCAAAGCCACAAGTGTGGAGGGACAACTGTATATTCTGAATATTTTCAAGCCATGGATGGTTGAATCTGTGGATAAAGAATCCATGGATACAGAGGGCCAACTGTATGTGCTTGCTTCAATGCTGGCAACTGGATCCCACCTCCCACCCAATCCGATTGAGAGAGGATTGTAAGTCAGAGCATGTGGTGGACCCAGCTCTGTCCTCCCATGCGAAGAGCATGGCCATAGGGATCAAGGACAAGAGTGGCTGAGGCGGTTCCTAATGGCAGAGCTGGCCCTGTGCTCTGGGAACCCATTGTGCCAGTTTTCAGATAAACCTTGGCTGCATCTAGTTATGTGAGACATTTAGCCTTCTCTGGTGCCACAACATACTACAATTCCTAGAATTTCATAGCAGTTCAAGTGGTGTCAAACAATTATTTCTGCAGTGTGGATGCAGGATTCCTTAGCAAGTAGAGTCAGCATGATGTAGTGGTCTGGGAGACCACCATTCAAATTCTTGCTTAGGCATAATGACCTTGGGAAACAGCTATGGCAAGCACCCTCTGAACAAAATTTTCCAAAGAAAACCCTAGGATAGCACTGACATCCACATCACATAAGTATCGACTCAGTGTTTACCACAGGAAGAGGGTATTCTTTTTTGCCATGATGTTGGTGGTTTTTGTGTGCTGTCATTTCCTAAGGTGAACCTATCATGGGGTTTTCTTGACAAGATCTGTTCACAGGAGGTTTGCCATTGCATTCCCTTGAGGCTGAGAGCATGTGATTTGCCTAAAGGTCACCCAGCGGGCTTCATGGCCAAACTGGGAATCAAGCCTGGTCTCCAAAGTTGTAGTCCAACGTCACTTCACTACGCCATGCTGGCTCTCCTTCCTTGCCATAGGCCCCAGGAATAGTTTCAGTGCCAATTTGCGACTGTTTCCTTGCAGGGTTGCTCTCAGCAAACAGCGGGAGAGGAAAGGAAAAGGATTACTTGACCGCTTGCCCTTGGCTGGCACGGGGAGTAGGGCAGGAGGAGGACAACAAGCCCCAAATCTTTCACTGTTCATGCCACTCCCTTAGCAAGGGAGAAAGCTGAGTTAAGCTAGGCCTCTCCAGGGCACAATTCTCCAAAGAGCGAAGCTAAATGATTAATTAGAAGGGAGCCCCACGGGGGCTTTGGGAAGTGCCTGCAGTGCCAAAGATGGTGTGTTGTTTAAAAGGCATGTTTGTGTGGGGCTTCTGGAGCTGTGGCATCCATGTCCTGCCATGGGATATGTGTAAAGCACCCCTCCACACACCACCTTCTTGCCTCCCAGATTGGCTTAGCTATGAAATAATGCCATCAAATCGCCTTAACAGAATGACTTATTAAATCACTGTTTGGAGAGCGATTATCCCAAGCGAAAGCCGTCCCGGGCTTCCCCTGGGCCTGGTTGATTGGCTTCTTCCCCAGGCAAGAAAGCTGAGGAAGGGGTTATTAATGAATTAATTGATCCGGATGCCTTTTCTCCTGAATGTTCCATTGCATCAAATTCGATGGCATGGGAACTAGGAGGACCAGGCGTCATGTGATGGCCTTAACCCTTTCTGAAAAGTGACTGGACAGAGAGAAACCATCAGACATCAGGGGGTTTTTTTAGCACCAAGATGTGAATCATCTCACACATTCCAGGTTTGTTATTCACGCTATGGAACTGCACTGATGTGCATCTCTGAGAGTTCATTTGCTCACACGTCCAAGCATTCGGATAAAGATGGAGTCAACAATGCAAATGCATTCGGAACACGTTCAAGGCGTGCAGCATTTTATCCTGGATCTATTCGGGTTTATTGACATTGGTTAGTCACACTACCAATGATACTGATCTTTTTTAAAAACTCAAGGGGAAACCCAATATCATTTATCCCGGATTGAGTTTTTTGGCAGCTCCCCCTAATCTGGTGCATTCGGGATGTGTGTGAACAATGGAGATTCAACTCAGATTCATCCTGGATTATTTTCACAGGGGAAAAACCCCCAAGAGCCTGCAAAGATGCCTGCTAAGATGACAACATCTCAGACACCACTCTTGTTATTGCTTGCATGCTTGCCAGAAGGGACAGACAACTACTATTCTTCTGAACCAGTGTGTTGCAACAGTAAGAGTATTGGTTTTGGGATTTGGGGGGAAGCAGGTTCATGGAGCTGAGCCATGAAAATCCCTTGGTGACTTTGAGCCAATAATTCTCATCCGATTCCTGACCCATCTCTCAGGGATGGTTGTGTGAGGATAAAGAGGGGAGGTAGAGAGAGTCATGTATGCCACCTTCAGCTCAGTAAAGGAAAAGCAGGATATAAAGGTCACAAGTTTTGTTTTGTTTTGTTTTTCAAAACATGCCTATCTTATCTGGAAGAATTTGCCCTGGATTGTGAATTTGGCATGCTGTTTTCTTTGCAGAAGGCACTCTTCCTCTAAATATGGTTAGGAACAGTTTGGAGGCAGATTTTTTAAGTTTTCCTGTTTTGATGGATGTAAAGCAGTGGTTTTCTCACCCACATCTAAATTCCTCTAAAATCCAAAATTCTGCACATTTTCATAGCCTCTCCTTCCAGTAAGTAATATATAGCCCAGCCTGGTCTTGTAATGTGGTATCAGATCTTGAAACTCTTGAATGTTCAAGGTAAGTCTTTATTTGAGAGTTTGTTTTTTAAGGTATGCAATACTACTAAACTCAGTGGGACTTACTTCTGAACAAACGTGAATTGCTATATCAGGATTATTATTATTATTAACCTTTATTTATATAGCACTGTAAATTTACATAGTGCTGTACATACAATCTTATATTTACATGGCTCCCTGCCCTCCAGTTTACAGTCTAGAAGAGACAACAAAAGCAAAAGGGGAAGGTGGGAAGGGGATGAGGTCCAGTGGTTCTTCTCTCCTTCTGGGGCCTGGACCAAGGCAGATGCACTGGAGGGAGGGCTTGGCTTCTTAATACATAGTTTAAAGGAGGCATCCTGGGGCAGATGGTACAATCCTGGGATGGGGAACATTTGGCCATCCAGGTCTTTTGAGCTGTAATTCCTACAATCCCTGCACATTCCTGGATGGGGACTGATGGGAATTGTAGGCCAAAACATACGTTAGAATAAAATTGCTTTACTTATGTGCTCTACAGTACTTACCCGTTTTTACTTTTTACATTTATTTATTTTTTATTGTGCAGAAATCATGTTAATGTGATTTCTGCTTTTTTAAAACTGTGGTAGTGCAGGGCCAGGGTATCATAAGACTTTATTAATTCCTTTAGCCAGGAAAAGTCTGGAAAACCACTGAATGTAGTCTGCTCATAATAACAGCAACTAATATTGTATGTACGTCTGTATGAATTTTAAAGGTTTATATTGTATCTCACAAATACAGGGAAAATACAACAAAAACCATTCCTTAAAACCATGATCAGTGAAGCAGCAGGAGAGAAAAACCAATAATGAAAGGTGTATCTAAACTGTAGAAATAATACAGTTTGACACCAGTTTAACTGCCATGTCTCCATCCTACAAAATCCTGGGATTTGTAGTTTTGTTGGTCACCAGCATTCTTTGTCTGAGAAGGCTAAAGACCTTGTAAAATTACAAATCCCAGGATTCCACAGGATGGAGCTACAGCTTTTAAGTGGTATGAAACTGCATTATTTCTACAGTGCAGAATTGCACGTTTGGGGAGCACATGCCTGCTTCTAGACTCTGTAATTCTGTTCCCAGAGAGGCTAAGCTGGATCCCCCCTTGCTGTCCTTCTGTGATCAAGTCAAGATCTTTCTGCTCCAGCAGGTGTTTGAGATCTTATTGTTTTAAATAAATAATTTTCCAGTTCTGTGTTGTATTGCTTTTAATTTGTTATTTAGAGTAATGTTTTATATGGTTATAATTCTACAGTTTAATATTCTATAGATATTATTTTATTCTTAACTTCTGTATGTTTTAAGTATATTGATTTTATTCTATTTATTTTATTCTGTAAGCCACCTTGATATAAAAAACGTTATTGATTGATTGACCCAAGGCAACTAAAAATACCCTGGAAAGTAACAACAGAGAAAGAATGGACAGATTTTAACCAAGATACCAGAGGCCAAAAGGAAGTTCTTCACACTGTGGCTGTATCCGCACTGCAGAAGTAATCTGTTTTGACACCACTCGAATTGTCATGGGATTTCTGCAGTAGAGATGCAGCCTGTGATACTTAGGAATTTATCAGATGACTGAAATTGGAAGTATAATCTAATGGCAATCCGAATGCAATCATGGGGTTTCACGTTATTGCGTATTAAAGTATCTCATGCAATTTCGGGCAAAAGGGAAGTCATTCCGAATGCAAACATGGGTTTTACGTTATTGCATATTAAAGCATCTCACGCAATTTTGGGCAATGGGCAGTCATTTTTGGGTAATGGGAAGTCATTCTGAACACATTCCGAACGCAATTGGAATTCACGTAAATTCGCTAAGCTAGCAAAATCACGTGAATTCGAATTGGCTCCAAATGGCACCATTCGAAATAAAGAGAAATTCCTCCCTTCTGATAAACTCCGTAGTCTTTAGGGAGAGGTGAAACAAGACTTTCTAGGCAAGGACTCACTGAGTCTGAGCATGCCTACAGAAAATATAACCCCATCAGTGTACATGGTACCTTATAAAAATAACATAAACAGGTATTTGCCCTCAAGTCTAAATGCCAATAGAAGGGGAATTAACAGAAAGAAGAGGAAGCAAATTAAACCCGAAAAAGACTAACCAGGGAACGAGAGGTGAATGGTTAATAGAATAGCTTTGCAAATGCCGTGCCTGACACATATTTAGGCATAGACCTTTTATAGAGCACATTAGAGGGAACACTTCTACACAGTTAGAAGCCAAAGAGCATGGGCTTCATTCCAGATCTGGAAAGAAGAGAAAAATGTATGTTAGAACAATAGCTTTTCAGACTTGGTTTTGGACACAAACCTGACAATCCTTGGAAGTTTATCAGAGGGAGAGGTTCTCAATTAGAGCATCATTTGTAGAAGGAAAATTTGCCCCAAAGGTCAGGTTACCTACTTCTATCAAACTTCTTCTGCAATATTGAATACCGGGATAATATTGGAAATGTTTTAGGGCAAGGGTGGCCTGAAGGCAGATCTACTACTAGGTCTCTATGGGATTTGTAGCAAATCCCATAGTAGTTTTTGACTCGTAGTCATCTGAAAAATCAGGATTAACAATAAAATTGTTTCTGCCATCATCCCAAATTATACTGCTAAAACAATGTGTGCCTGGGATAACCCAGACAGATTTTTGTATAGGAGGACTTTCATTTGGCTACCATGCTCTAAACAAATTCCTCAGCTCAAAATTCTTGAATTCTAAATATATGTGTGTTTGGCTTAGACACTGGTAAATGGATCTTAGAGTTCTAGGAAACAAAGTACTGTAGCTTCCCAAGCCTCAAGTGAGTGTGTGCCTTCAAGTTGCCTATCAACTTCTGGAGACACCATGACTTTTTTTTTCCTCATAGGGCTTTCAAGGAATACTCAGAGGTGGTTTGCCAATTCCTTTCTCAGAAATACAGCCTACAGCACTTGGTATTCATTGGGCAGTGTCCCATCCAAGTACTAATCAGGGCTGACCTTGCTTAGTTTCCAAGATCAGACAGGATCTGGTGCCTTTAGGGTATTTAGGCTTACTCAAGCCTGCATACCCACATTGTAAGATATGTAGCCGGTTCACGCAGAGGAATTGTATGGAACAGGCTTGACAGAAGCCACTGTTTCGGTTAAACAGGAGTAAAGGTAGAATGTTTGAAAGCCACTGTATTAAGAATATGAGATAGTGGAAGGATGCCTGGGGGTGAGAAGCAGACACCCTGAGTTCTGTTCCTAGTTGCCATGTTCTCTCTCTCTTTCTATAACCTTGGCTGAGTCTCCTTGAGACTGAGTTTTCTTTTCCAGGGGAAATAAGGATAATGGAATTTTCCCAGCGTCGTCGTCTTCTTTTTTTTTACTTTCAAGAACAGCTGGAGAAAGGGCCTGGCTCTTACGGTTGTATATCAATGAACAGGAGGCCTCACAGATCCTGACAACAACCTGATAAGATTGGAATTGAAAGGGTTCTAAGTGATGAAAATCTAGCAATTGTGGAGAACGAGGAATGGGAAGGCAAGGAGAGATTTTATCATTCATACCCAGAGGTCAGGAGCAATGGAAAAAGGAATGCCATCAGGTTAAGCCAGTGTGGGAATCACGTGGCCTTCCAAAGGTTGTTGAACTGTAACTCCCAGCATTCCTCATAATTGGCAGACAACTGACTTGAGGAAGCGTGAAAGGGCAGGAATAACTTTAAGAAATGCTCCACAGTGAAACAGACTGCCTTGGAGGTGGTGGACTCCCCTTGTTTAGAAGTCTTTAAACAGAGGTTGGGTGACCATCTCCCAGAAATGCTTTAGTAGTGTATTCATGGCAGGGGTTTGGAATAGATGCAATCCTTCTAACTCCTTAAGATTGTGTGATTTTATATCTAATTTATTATTGTTGTGTTTTCATTCCCAAGAAAGGAGAGGTGTGCTTGTGGGATTTTCTGCTTCCTGTGCCAAAACAATTTGTCTGGCTTTGCGTACTATGCTGCATTGAGTGGTAGAGGGTGATACTTGCTACTCTGCTACAGTCAGCAAACTACAATCAACAAACCCTCCAACTGTCCTGATTTGGCAGTGAGAATCCCGATTCACCCTCTGTTGCCCTAGTATTTCATCTGTCTGTAAAATTTCCCAGTTTCTGTCTAGTCTTCCCATTTTCCCTCTTGTCCTCAGCTTACTTCCATTGGTGCAAACTGATTTTAAAGAACAAAACTAGTTTGCATTCAGTTAACTCAGCAGAGGAGAGAAAGCAACAGGATCTTGCCCTTCCCAGTAGGCCCAGGCAAAAGCAAACCACTGCAGCCTCTCCTAGTTTGTGTGTTCTTCCTCATTAATAGCTTTTGCCATCTTGACTGCACTTTGATATTGCTTGGCCTCACATCTTCCAGTTTTCGTCTGTGAAGTGTTAGAGGGTATGCTTTGAACGAGCCCTGAATATTCTGTAGAGAGATGTAAAGGCTTGGGGAAAATCTGGAAAGCAAACACACTCTTTAAACACAGGATTTCCCTGATGTTTCTCCCCACTGGATTTTCACATCTCTAGGTCTACAGAGCCTCAAACCCAGTCTGAATTTGACTCATGCTTAATTCCAGGATTTTACTAATCGGTTTATCACACTAGAGGGCAAACAGGATTTAAACAGGAATTAAACAGGAATTAAAGAGGAAATGCCCTATGTTAAACATAAGGCATGTTAAATGCCCTATGTTAAACATAAGGCATTTCCTGTTTAATTCCTGTTTAATTCCTGTTTAAATCCTGTTTGCCCTCTAGTGTGATAAATCATGTCTGGCCCATCCCTATACATTTCTTTTTTAAAAAGACTTTGTGGCCAACCAAACCTTCGAATCATCCAACATATATTTTGATTTTGCAAAGCAATGTGCTGTGCAGAAAGAAAGGGGAATTTAAGAGCAAGTCTTAAATGAAACTCCAGGGAATGAAACTCCAGGTGTTACTGGACAAGCCGTTCCTAGTACTGCTGATCAAAAGATATGCCTTTCTATCTTTTCTTCCTTCACAGATTTTTTTAAAGTGGAAAGAGAAAAGAAGCCATGATTTAAAAAAAAGGGGAGGATTTGAAATGAAGAAACCATTGGCACCTGGACATTATCCTACAAAATTCCACAAATGAAGCAGAGTGGTGAAAGCCTCATCCAGAAAGACCAGAATTGGGAAATAACAGACCAAAAGCAATGTTACTCATAGAGTGTTCCTTTTTGGGGTGGGGTAGCAAGGGCTAATGCTGTCTTGTTACTTTTTAACAGTTTAGTGAGAACAATGTAAATGTTAGTTAATTAATTTGTTTTGTATTTTTTGCATAAGGAGCAGCACTGACTTCAGCAGTGGACAAAGTGTGGCCCATGGGCCTATGTGGCCTCCAGGAAGTCGCTCCATAATGCCCCCAAATGACTTCTGGCAATGTGGAGGGTGTTTCCACCATGTTTGGAACCCCTCTGGACCCTGCAGCAGACAAACAAAATTTTCAGTCCCCAATATTTTCTGCCTTAAAATGACCTAAAATGCCCTCTAGGGTCCAGGAATCCTAACAAAGATGGTGAGAATGTCACCATGTTCCCTGCAAGGCATTTGAGGACCAAAATAATTTTTACAGGGATAAGTGAGAGGGAATAGGTGGGAGGGTATGGCCCAACCAAAGGCTCCAAGGGTTCTAGTGCAGCCCCCTAACCTTCCACAGCTGCAGTGCCCACCCCTGATTTACTGCATTGAAAATATCACTCATATTCCCAGTTTAGATTTTGATGTATTTTGGGCCATTTCTGAGGTTTGGGGTTATGGGAATGCAGGACAGAAACTGGGTTCTTCTGTAAGCGGCCACCTCTGTTCAGTAGGTAACATTAACATTAACAAATTCTATACCACCTTATAGTGCTAAGCACTCTCTAAGCAGTTTACAATCTGTAAGGCAATTGCTCCCAACAAGCTCATTTTACCGACTGGAAGAATGGAAGGCTGAGTCAACCTGGAGCCCTGCAGGATCAAACTCACGTTTGGGCTGCAGTACCGGCATTTAACCACTGTGCCACCAGGGCTTTTTAGTAGCATGTACAAGTAATATGATATGGGTTGATAATGGCAACATATTACTACTTTTAGTAATATTTCTCAACTCTGGGATGCACCCATGGACCTAATAGGCGAGAGCTGGTGCAAGGGGACTTCCCCTATTTGACACAGAGCCTGCGTAGGAGAGATGGACAATCCTTAAAATGGTATTGGGGAGGGGGGGGTTATAAGGTCATCTGGAACTTATAATTCAGAGTTCCCCAATATGGTGTACCCCCATAATTTACAGGGATGGTAGGAATTGTAATTAAACACTTCTGAAAGACACTAGGGCCTAGCATTTCCCTCTATGCTACTGGTTGGCTTCCTGTTGATTCACAACAAGAGAGCTCTTTCACTTCTGAATGGGAATCTTTATTTCCTAGAGCAGCAAGAGGCTGAGCTTGCTTTGTGAATAACAAAAACTCTTCCCACACTACCGGGACAAACTGAATGCTAGTATGAGAGGGTGAGCTTTTCAAGAGCTAGACCATGAGCACAAAAGAAGCAAAACCACACAAGCCACCTTGGCGTAACAGATCCATGCACACTAGACCATGCTGCTGTGAGTCCTTTGTGCATTGGCTATGCCATGATGTACCACTACGGCAACATATTTGCTGTGCCAATATCTGCACCACAGTTTTTGTTGCCATATCAAGAGCAAGTCACTTTAACACTGTATGCCATTTATTAATCCTTCCACTCCCTGCACCATTGGAACAGCACCACCAGATAGTACAGCTGCTTTATGAAAAGGCAAAGCAGAAACTGTCAGGCAAGTGGGACTCTAGAAAGAAGGAACATAACCTGGCTAGCCCCAATTGGGGGCCTGCTTCTCATGGTTCAGCAGAAGAGGCTGTATGAATGTGCAGAATTCAGAAAAATTAATTTTGGGGACTACAGTTCATATAATCCTATCGGCAAGCATGACCAGTAGCCATGTTGGTTGCATTACTCAGGGAGCTGTAATTGAAAAAGTTCTTAGAATATGGAACAAGTAATTAATTTCTACGGAAACTATAATAGAGCTCTTTTTGCCTTAGAATTCATATCCCTGATTTTTCATCACAAATTAGTAAAGAAAGACAACAATTACACGGTAAATGTGTGGACAGAAAGAACATATGCTCAGAGACATTCTTGTTTCTTTTACCATCACTTTGCATGTTCCGGAGTAGAGTCCTGTACATTCAGCAGATGAACCCTCTTGGTTCAAGTGAGACTTTCTACTAAGCCATATCTGAGCTCACATAGGATGGAAGGGAAAGGAGAGGTAGGACTGCACCTAGTATGCCCCATTATACAGCGACTGCATTGCCTCCCAAGAGAGGCTTGCATCTCCTTGTCAGAGCAGGGAAATCAGTGCCAGACACAGCTTGCCAGTTCTCATTTTGTAAAGCTCTGTGGGGTTAATTATTACAATGACATTTTTTGTTGGGTTTTTTTTTTTTTTTTTTTTTTGGCTGGGAGATTCCAGAGTAGTGATAAGAAGAACCCAGGGAACAGATCTCAGAGGACTTTACATTTATTAATTGAACGCCACAGTCTTGCCATGAAGCAAGCTGAACCAGCTCTATTGTGTTAAGGAAGGGAGACTGAGGCTGGGAAAATAGGGTGGGAGGCTTGTCCAAGGTCACAAAGTGATTCATCAAGCAAGACAGGAACAAAAGGACTATATTTTAAAGGGCCTGTACCTTTCGCCATCAACAGAACGTCACAACTTCATAAAATATTTCAGCATATTACAGCAGCAACAGACACTACAGTTCATGTTTGCATGCTTTTCCTTCTTCCCTGCTTAGGAGTCACTATGGAGTTTATCAGACGGGAGGAATTTCTCTTTATTTCGAATGAAGCCAATTTGAGCCAATTCGAATTCACATGAATTCGCTAGTTTAGCGAATTTATGTGAATTCCAATTGCATTCGGAATGTGTTCAGAATGACTTCCCATTACCCAAAAATGACCCCCCATTGCCCGAAATTGCATGAGATGCTTTAATACAAAATAACGTAAAACCCATGATTGCATTCAGAATGACTTCCCTTTTGCCCGAAATTGAGTGAGATGCCTTAATACACAATAACGTGAAACCCCATGATTGTGTTCAGATTTCCGTCGTCTGATAAACTCCTATGTCCTCCTGACTTCCTCCAACAGGCTGTACTTGCTCCTTGCCATTTACTTTCTTCTGACTTGGAATTCTCCAAGTAGAGTCTGAGCCCTGCCAGACCTACCATTAGGCAGACACTGGAGGGGCGGCAGTGATGGTTCCCTAGCTGTTAATTCTGAGACTCATGTTTGTTCCTTTCCATTGATGACCAGGCTGATGATGTCTCATGGCCTATCACGATCTCCTAAACTGGCCTTCTGCTTTCAAGGCACAGGAGAAATGCGAAAGCCCTGGGTGGGAATCCTGTTGTTGGGCTGGAACTATGAACAGCATGGCCCATGTGGAAAAATGCAGGGACTTGCAGTCCAGTAACATCTGATGGACCACATGATTTCCTACCCTTGTGGGAGCCCACTACCAGTAAGATCTCAGTCTGGTTTGACAGTGTCATAGAACTAAATAATAAGACACTAGGACTGATGCAGCATCCTGGCTTCATATCTGCACCAAAGGAAGAAACTTTAATGTACTGTTTAACCTTCGTGCATCAAGACGGGACAACTAAGTAATGTTTTGTTTTAGTATCCATACAGGGATGGGCCATGTGAGCATTTTACTACATTGTCACCCAAAGAAATGCAGGAAGAGTACACTAAACCCTCAATACACTGGAATTGGCTGAAACAATTTATTTATTCAAATATGGGGAGATATGTGGTTTGCTTGTTTTTTTTTATAGAGGATTCCCTTTAAATATAGATGTTAGCCATCCTTGAACTACCTGTGTTAATTGTTTTAATCAGAGTGCCTACAGAGGAATTTGTGCATGCATGATAATGATCATGCTGAGATAAAGAAACTCTTCTCCCTGGCTGTAAATGAAGCATTTCTTAGAGCCATCTATAAGAGTATCAAAGCATGCCCCTGATACACAAATATAAACTCAGATTTTTATATTTTCTTAGAGCCATCTATATGAGCATCAAAGCATGCCCCTGATACACAAATATAAACTCAGATTTTTATATTTTATAAGTCAGATTTTATATTTTATTTTTATATTTTTGTACTTAAGTACAGATCTTTGAAACATGAATTAATTATCCAAAGGCTTCTGCACATCAGTACTTTATGCTTACACCATCTATCACTTCAGTATTTTATGCTTACACCAATAGTTTTTGCCTTCTCTCCAAAGGGATGTTAGGTCAATACACTTCTTTGTAAGCTCAGAACCAACCCGTGGACTCATATGATGGCTGTGGTGAACATAAGCAGGTCTCTGGGCAATACTGATGCAACATTGCGCCAAAAATTGTAGGGAATTATCATATATATTTAACTATAATATTGAGGGCAGGTTTTGGAGCCAAAACTATGAATTTAGAGATGACCCATGGATAAGTTGAGGATAAAACTTAGGGTCTTTTAACAAAGGATCGAAAGGATGAAGCAAGGGAAAGCAATGGCAAAGAACTTACAAAATTCCAGCAGGCATCAGTATTTGCATTCACCCTAAAGGCTGGATGGATGACAGAACAGAGAGGACCAGTGCTTCATTACAGATTACACTCTTGCCTTTCACTAAGAGATCATTCTAGACTTATACATGATTATGTAAAGTAAAATGGTGGCTCAACTCAGGCACTTGGTACTACCTGGAGCACCAGAGTGGAAGGAATTAACATGAAAAAGGAGTCCCCAGACAGGCTGGGGTACTGAGATCTGGCAGGTGCCCATGAATGCCAGGTGCTGATACCCGGCCGTGCCTGCATGGGAGAAAAGACAGAAATGGCAACCAAAATTACCAAGTGGTTGATACACCTTCCCTGTAAGGAAAACATTAAGGACTATTTAAGTCACTGGGATGTACTGAGTATCCTTGAACCTGTCACTCAGCCTAACACACCTCACAAGGTTGCTCTGTGAAGATAAGTCTATCTGTGCTATTCTGAACTACTTGAAAAGAAACATGGACTTACAGGGAATTTATCAAGATATGGATGATACAGAGAAATATTTTCCTCTCCCTTTCTCATATTATTAGAACTCTGGCTCACCCAATAAATAGATCCAATATATACAACAGAAAGCATATCTCATTATGTATTAATTGTTCAGTTATGAAATTAATGACTACATGACAAGGACTGATGACCACGAGCTTCAATATATATTTTTAAAGGGCAGGTCCATTGATTGCTATTGAGCCAGGATGACTTCCATGTCCAGGACTGTTACACAGCTGAATGCATATCCTCCCATATTTTCTGTCTGAAAATAAGGACAGTGAGATACTTACAAGCAGTGTGGTGAAATAATTACACTGGCGCAATGGAGAGGGAACACAGGTGAATACATCTCCAAGATTTTGCTTCAGAACAGGTGCAATGACTGAACTGATGGTTCATCCTTGTGTGGCCAAAGGAAGGAGGTAATAAGGCTTTTCTGTGGCAGATTAGCATAGAGGGAGTCACAAGAAGAGGAAAATAATGAAGCAAATTATGCCATTATTCTCTCTCTTTCTCTTTCTTCTTCTTCTTTTTTACTATTGGTGTCTTCAAGCAAGGCTTTTATTGTGCAACCACGCTGCCATATTAATGGAATTTTACAGGAGGTCCAGACCTTATCTTCCTTTGTAACTCTTTTGTGTTTTCACACTGCATCCTCCAGACTTCTCTTTTTTCTCACCAGAAAACAAAACAAAACCAAACAAAATGTGAAGGAGAAAAAGAAAATAATTGCACAGTGCCTTTTGGCTGTTAGAAGTCTTTTCTCTCAAAGCACCCAGTTTCTTTCGAGCTGGAATATGAAATTGTAGAATTATTTGTAATATTTTTTGGTGTTTGCAATCAGAAGGTAAGGGCTGCATTTCAATCATCTGACGCTCTGTTAATAAACTCAATGTGTTTTGCAAGCTGAACCTATGCAGTGAGAAATAAGCACTACCAAATCCAAGGCAGATTAGTCAGAGGTAACTATGCAAAGAACTGAAGTCATGCTGACCCTAATAAACTGAGTATTGTGCTATTTGGTGCTTGCACTGTGCTTTTTGGTGTGTATCCATGTACGTAGTTATGACGAGTGCCTCTACTTCCAGATTTA
Source organism: Urosaurus nigricauda (assembly GCA_034509955.1). Classification (NCBI taxonomy): domain Eukaryota; kingdom Metazoa; phylum Chordata; class Lepidosauria; order Squamata; family Phrynosomatidae; genus Urosaurus; species Urosaurus nigricauda. The sequence goes on from JAOEGL010000002.1 coordinate 165,826,353, forward strand.
CCAGTGCCCTGCTGCATAGAATAGCCTTGACCTCATGAAGTTTACAGATGGCATATTCTTTTCCATTTCTTCCTCTGTATATTTTACGTATTTACCATACATTGATAGATATATGAGGGAATAAGGAAGGCGTAGGCAAAGACATCTGAAAAAAACAAAGCTTTCTCACTCCAATCTATCCTGCACATAGCATGTGCTCCAACATTTCACAGATGAAAACATGTGGCCAAGCAACTTTAGAGAATGACCAAAATGGTCAAAGTGGCCTCATTCTTCCAAATGAGGAAGAATACACAAACTAAGACTGGCTGCAGTAGTTTTGCTTTTGACAAGAGTCTCCTGGGAAAAAGCATGATTCCCTCCCTTCCTCCTCTGGTTGAATTAGTTGAGTAAAAATTACATTTGCATTTTGAACTAAGTTTACAGTAACCGAAAGAAGCTAAGTGAGAGGAGGGGGAGAGAAGAAGCAGGACATTTTAAAAGCAGCTGAAAAAGTGGGACAACAGAGGATTAATTGGAACTTTCTCTGCCAAATTTGGAAAGCTTGTCTTTTTAAAAGATAGGGAACCATAAATTCTAATTTTGGTGTATGCCTTCGAGTTCTTTCCAAATTATAGCAACCCTAAGGCAAACATATCACTGGGTTTTCTTGGCAAAATTTGTTCAGAGGGCGTTTGCCTTTGACTTTGTCTGAGGCTGAGAGTACGTGACTTGCCCAAGATCATACAGTAGGTTTCCATGGCCAAGTGGAGATTTGAGCCCTGGTCTTCAGAGTCATAAACCAATGCTTAAACCACTACACCACACTGGTTCTTACAACCATTACCATCTTCTTAAAAATTACTGGTTGTTATTATGGGAATGAAACTTTAAAGTCAAGTTTCAAAAGTAACACAATTGGTGGGAACTGAATTAATTTATTGATGTTACAAGTAATATGTTCTAGTTTTAAAAGTTAAAGTAAATGAGAATTTTGAGGCTTTTTAGAAATATGTTGATGATTTTTAAGTGTTATGCCCCAGTCACTTTTCAATCTTAAAATGTTTTTGAAAAAAGTAATATTAGTAACTGGCCACTAAATTAGTTCTCTTTCCAGCAATGGAATAAGTAATGAGAACAAATCTCTTATTAAGCACCATCATGTTTAACAGAGATGAATTGCTTTTTTAAAAGTAACGTCGCAAGCTCTGAGCAATACTTGCTATGAAAGGTGGAGGTGAAGCAAGGAAACTGTGCATGCAGATGAACATGCTGGAAGGTGTGGTGATTTTTGTTTTCAAATACTTCCTTGCAGTGGCATGCAATTTACTTGGGACAGCAAAAACAGATGGACATTAATAAAATTCAGATGCTCCCTGCTGAATGTCAGGAAGGTGACTGTGTAAAACAGATGCTGGGCCAAATAGTAATTGATGGGGATTGTCATCCTGCTCATACTTGGGTTGTTGGCTTCCCAGAGGCAATTCTGGCTGGCCACTTTGGAAAGCAGGATGCTGGCCTGCAGGGTCTGGTCCAGCATGAATCTTCTTGTGTCTTCACATTGTAAAGCCTTTTGTTTGAAATGGCTGGACAGGTTGGTTGGTGCTAGGGAGTCAATAGGAGCTTATACTTCATCTAGCCCTGACAACTGTGATGCCATGGTTATTTCTTTGGCAAATTTATACTCGTGGAAGGCAGTTCTGAATTCCAGTGCCAACACTTGATCTGAGGGTATCCTGGCAATGTTTTTTAGGTTGGGCATGTTCTTGGGACCCACACTATTTTTATTTTTGTTTTGGGGGTGGGTTTCTTTAAGGATTGCTTTTCATTAAAATATATTTAAAAGACTAAGCTAAATTGACTATAGAATTCCGAGAAACAGCTACCGGTATGTTAATCTGAAAAATCATTATTCAAAGCATAATGTAGCACCTTTGAGATTAAATGTCTAAAAGGAGTTGTAGCATAAGCTTTCCTATACACGCCATGCATCTGAGGAAGTAGACCAAATCTTCAAAAACTTATGCTACAATGTCTTTTGCTCAGTCTCAAAGGTGCTGCAAGATCTTATTGTAAACTGGCTATGTTATTGACTATGGGGCATTTAATTCCTTTTCCTCTTGTGTGTGTACACGGAGCCTTCAAGCCACCTGTCAACTTATGGCAACCCCATTAATTTCATCAGACCCGGAGGGTAGCAGTGTTCAACCCAGGGTCCAGCAAAGCAAAGATGGGCTGAACAAAAAGGCTGCTACATCACAATCTTTATTGCCCCAAGACCTCTCAGCCCCAGGATATTACTCTATTCTTAAAATTTATCTACGACAAATCTCAGGGCCTGGTGCTGAGTCTCTAGTGTTCATGGGTCATCACCTGGTAGAAGAGAAGTATGCAAATTCTTCAGTTTTGGTGAGCTCAGCTCTGGGAAACATTTTTTATACTAAATTTTTATTATCTTTCCCATTATTATACATTCTGGGCATGAACATCATATAGAGGAGTCATCTATAATTTTATAGTCTTGGGGGCTGAACAGACCACCCCCCTAAAGGGCAGCCTGCAGCTGTCTCTGTCTTTGCTGGATTGGGGCTGCAGCAACTACATATCGCAGTCCCAATCTGGCCTTTCCATGGTGTAAAAGGAGCTGCAAAAAGTGTCTCCTTTTTGCACTGTGGAAAGGGCACCATCGCTGCCAGCACTGTGGCTTTTTGGTGTTCCTTTGGTGTTATGTCATCTGGATGCAGTGCCAGAAGAGCACCGTGATGCCGCCTGCTGTGTGGTGGGGTGTGCAGTGTTACACTGGCATGGGGGCGGAGTCGGCGCATGTGTTGTGTAGACACCACGCCTCCCACTCTGCCCCGACGTCAGCCTTGTCGAGGCTGTTAGTATCTTCCTCCAGTATGCCCAATAAAAACAAATCTTGTCTCATCAACTTGTAAAAGTTTTTTTTGGAGGTCACAGCATAATGTTTCCTTTAGTGCACATTCTCTCCCTTTCTCAATGTCAGTGTTATATCCTATATTTTGGAGTCATTTGATCATAAACTCTTTCATTTGTTCAATCAACAGGAGCAACAGCTCAGCAAGGAATGGCAGCAGCTTGCTATCATTTGTAATTATTAAGTGATTTGTTGCTGCAACCTGCAAAGACTTTCTAGAAGATGTATGTATTTAGTGAGTTACCTTCCTCCTTCACTCCCAGTCATTGTGATGCCAGGACTTACCCTCCACTTTGCTCTGCATTTACCTTCTGGCTAGAAACAAGCAGGCTATGTTAAATATTTTTTATCCAGTCTCCCGTAGTAAGTGAGAAGGAATAATCCTCTCATTTCACCTTGATCTGGAAACTGTCTCTTTATGTACAATTTCTGTCCTAATTTCCAAACAGAGAAATAAATTCTCTGTGTTTGTGTGTTGGAATTTCAAGTTGTGAGCAACTGTGGTTGACACTTTAGTGCATAGCTTTTAATGACATCACTAACAGGCATCCCTAAGTCTCATGTTTTGGTCCAGAAACCTCCGGATCTTGGACCATCTTGCATTGGCAAACCTAATATCCCATGTTTCTTCCGGTGAGCTCAGCACAGTATGGATGGCTTTCCTTCCCCACCTTTTCCTTACAGCAAACTTATGAGGTAGATCATGAGGAATGAGGATGGCTGGTTAAGGGTCCCAGTGAGTTTCATGATTCAGTGGGGTCAGAACTAGGTTCTTCCAAATCTCAGTCCAATGCTCTTACTGCACCATATCATATCTTCTGATATTATTGGATAATACAGACAGCAGCAAGTGCTGCAGTTGATTTGTCCAGTACCCCTTTTTGGGGCACACTGGGTGAGGGAAACAGTTTATAAATAATAAGGAATGACCCTGCCAAGTGCCAGGTCTGCTAAATACTCCCTTAACCCTTCAACAACAGAAATAAAAAAATCGAATAAACTTCCTGCTCTGTCGGAGAAAGGTTGGGAGCACATGAAGTTGTACAGTCAGCCCTCCCATTTGTGAATTTTACTTTTGTGGATTTGATTATTTGCAGATTTGATTAATGTGTTATCTCTAGGAACCTCTAGATTTTCCAGTATGACTCTGCCAGATGACCATAAAGTCATACTGAAAAAGAGATTCCTAGAAAAAACACATCTCTGGGCACTTGCAAGTCCTCCAGCATGATTCTACAGTCCAGCAGATGTTGACCACAGATTAGCACTTGAGGGCCTAGAGGTTTCTAGAGAGATGTTCTCTCAGATTAAAAAGAGTGTTATTTTTATCTGCAGTTTTTCCACTTTTACGGGGGTCCTGCACCCCTAACCCTAGGGTCATGGTGTCGAACCTATGGCACACATGCCCTCTCTGGCATGCTAAGCTGTCTCTGATGGCATGTGGAGACAGTTAAAGGCACGGGACGGCAGGGGAAAAGGAGGAACTCTCTCCGGGGAAGTCCCACTCTTGCAAATCTCTGTCTCTGGAGAAGTCCCACCTCTGGAGTAGTCCTACCCCAGAAGTCCGGCCCCAGAAGTCATCCACCCCGGCACTGGGTGACACCTTATGTGGGGACACCATTGAGTTGGGCACACTCAGTCTCTAAAAGGTTCGCCATCACTGCCCTAGTGACTGTGGAAGGCCCACTTTACATTTATGACAGCAAATGTTAGACTGAAGCTCCCAGCAGCCCAAGCCAGCATAGGCAATAATAAGGAATGCTGGCAGCTGCAGGCTAAGAGCATTCGAAGGACCCATCCTGGCTTAGAAGGAAGCAAAATGGACTGATCCCAAAAGTAGCAGAATGAAGCTGTGACCCTAGGCTGCGCTCACCATCACCCTCTCTGATCCCTACCATCAAGTGGGCTTCTCACTTCTCTGAATGGCTTCTGTGTGAAGGAAGAGAGGTCATTCTGTTATTTCTTCGAACTCCATTTGCTCTGCCTTCTGCCAAGCTTCAAACATCATCAGCAGCAACTAGAGCAGGAAATGGCCCCCTCAAACAATAGCCCTTTTGCAAAACTGTGTCCCCAAGGGTTTCAACCAGAGATGGAGCCAAACCGGAACTCTCCAGGCCTAAATCACCCGGGACTCCAGGGGATGTGGGTGGGGGAAGGAGGTGGGGGAATCCAGCCATGATAAGAGCTATGATGGAATCTGAACAGAATTTTTCAGAAACTTCCTCTCTCACTCCACTCTACAGCATTCTTTCATTTCCCACTTGTTACAGAGGAAAAACCTCACATTCGCCTTCTTTCGCCCATGTAACCTTTACCTTTACATATAGTCTACAAAAGTTCATCCTATAATTCATTTGTCCCTCTTTAAGGTGCTGGTTCTTTTGCTGCAAAAGACTTAACACAGTTAACCCTCTGTGTGTGTGCTTATTTAGAATTCTGGATAACACCCTTTGCATCTGGGATAAGCAGGCTATAACTCACAAAAGCTAATGTCATAATAATAACTACATTTGCTAGTCTTTAAGTGCCACAGACCTCTGCTGCTTTTGGTACAACTACATGCCAACCCTTCTGAGAATGTCTTTCTCTTATGTAGCTATAGTGGGCCCTTGGTATTAGTCTTCTGTCATCCCCCCTCAGGAAAAATATCACACTAGGGGGTAAACAGGATTTAAACAGGAATTAAACAGGAAATGTCCTATGTTAAACATAAGGCATTTCCTGTTTAATTCCTGTTTAACTCTCATTTAAATCCTGTTTGCCCCCCCTTGTGTGATAAACCTCCCAGTGACAGGTTTGCCTTAGGGTTGGTAAATCAGAAACCACTTGAAGGCATACAAACAATAACAACAATTAATGTTTTCCTATTAACACATCTTTTAAAAAGGTAGGCTTTCCAAATTTGGCAGGGAATGTACCAATCAATCCACTTATTTCAGCTGTTTTTAAAATGTCCTGGTTCCTCTCTCCTCTTCCCGACTTGTCCTCAGCTGAGTTCAAGGTGCAAAAGCAGAAGGAAATTGAAGGTTATCCCAGGGGCAATGAGGAGGTAATTGTGAGGTTTAACATTCGTTCATATGAGATCATCACGCAAACATCGAATGCAATCCAGAGTCACCCATTGGGTTTACGTTAATTCACACGAGCCTGTCAGACAAGATTGAATGGAATACAGTGGCAATCAGAACGCAATGGAGAGTCATCCCCAAAATGGATAAATTTGCAAAATACCGAAATTACAAATCCTATTGCAATGCGAATTTACATTAAATTCACATTTGTCTTGGTGTGGACTGTATTTGTAGATTGCTCATGGATTCCCTTTGATTCCCACGATCCCATGATACTCCCAAGGCTCCTCCTTCCTCTGGCGGCACCATCACCAGCCCTTTTTGGACCGCCCACTGAGGGCGGTGGTGTTCCTCCCCAGTGCCAGCAAGAGTCTACCAGCCACTGCTACCGTTACCTCCTCCCCCTCCACCCTCATAGTCCCACAGCCTCAACAACTCCAGCTCCTCCAACCGAGTGGCTACAGCAGGCAAGATCTCCACATCACTCCTTTCCTTCCCAGCAGCTCTGACCCTGATCTCAGCCACTCACTAGGGAGTTTACACACAATGGGAATTGGAAGTATAATTCAATGGCAATCTGAATGCAATCATGGGGTTTCGCGTTATTGTGTGAAAGCTGATCACACGCATTTTCAGGCAATGGGAAATCCTTCCAAACGCAATTGTGGGGTTTCACATTATTGTGTGAGAAATGATCACACGCAATTTCAGGCACTGGGAGGCAATTTCGGGCAGTTTTGAACGCGATGCGGTGTCAATACGCAATCACGTAAATTCGCTGAACTAGCAAATTCACTCAATTCCGAACTGGCCCCACTTTCATTTCTTTCGAAAATGAGAGAAATTCCTCCCATGTGATAATGTCCTAGGAGAGCATTCCTCGCCTCCTCTTGCCTCCCCTCTTTCTCCACCCGGCCACCTCCAAGGCCTCTTGGGTCACCTGCACTGCCAAGGGAGCCCCACCGAGGGAGACACTGCGCCGGAGGACCCTGCAGGAGGCCCTCACCAAGCCCTGCCAGTCCTCCGACGCAATCTCAGTCACCCCAGAGCAGCGCAGGGCACCAACCTACCACTGCCACATTGCCTGCCTCTCTTTCCTGGCAAACAGTCAAGTTTATCACACATGCTCTCTCAACCTTGTGGAAATGACAGCTGGAGCATGCACATGTGCAAGGTGTAAACTCTTGTTGTGCTTGTGTATGATAACCATCCACAAATGGACTTGTTTTCTGGGATGCAAACACTTTAACCATTTTCGAGATGAGAGCACATAGGTCCTTGTGTGAAAAAATTCCTAAAGACTAGCAAATGTAGTTATTATTATGACCTTAGCTTTTGTGAGTTATAGCCTGCTTATCCCAGATGCAAAGGGTGTTATTAGAGTGGAGGGATAAGAGGGGAGGAACTTGCCCTTCTTATTTGGCTCAGGCAAAAGCAAAGTGCTGCAGGTGGTATGAACTTGACTTGAGTCTTTTTCTCAGATATCTGGGAGAAGTAAAGGCATGCATCTGAGGAAACAGACACAAGTCTACGAAAACTCATGCTACCCCCTTCTTTCTTTGAGGTCCAAAACACACTGAAGAAATAATCCTGTTTGAGACCACTTTAACTGCCCTGGCTTAGTGCTATGGAATCCCGGGAATAGCAGTTTATCGTGGCACCAGAACTCTGACAGAGAAGGCTAAATGTCTGATAAAACTACAGCTCCCAGAATTCCCTAGCATTGAGCAAGGGCAGTTAAAGCAGTATCAAACTGGATTGTTTCTGCAGTGTGTTTTGAACCTCAGTTAGTCTCACAGGGGCTACAAGATCCCTTTACAACCACGAAAGGTCAGTCTGGCAATCCTAAAGCTAGCCAAGCCCCTCTCCCTCAAATGATTTCCAACTGCCTTTCAAAGGAGTTGGGGTCATTTTGCAGCATTCAAAACTCAAAGCCAGTGCTGAAGAGGGTGTTCCCTATTAGGATTGGGAAAGTCTCTGTAGAGCCCCCCCCCCCCCCCCGCTTTTTCTCATGCATCATGTGTGGTTCCCAGAGACCAGCATTTCCCAGGCATTTCCCCTCCCCTGGGAAAGGAGAGGCAGAAGGCAAAGGGCCTGGGGAAGGCCATTTGGTTACTCTTTAAGGAGGAAATGCTCCAGCTCCTCGAATGGGTTCCACTGAGCTCCACCATACCTGAGGGACAACAACCACAACATCTTGACAAAATGCAGGCCTATGACTAACATTGTCCTATTTTTTTTCATCCAGTATAATTTAAAAAAAAAAAAACAGCTTTGCCTGATGAACACAACTTCCAACATGTATATTGTGTTTTTGGTTGGCCCCACTGTTTTGTGGATTTTGGATGTTATTACACAGGAGGGAGAGAGCCAACTTAGGACCTTATCAGACATTGGAAATTGGAAGTATAATCTAATGGCAATCTGAATGCAATCATGGGGTTTCACGTTATTGCGAATTAAAGTATCTCACACAATTTCAGGCAAAAGGGAAGTCATTCCGAATGCAATCAAGGGTTTTACGTTATTGCAAATTAAAGCGTTTCATGCAATTTCAAGCAATGGGCAGTCATTTTCGGGTAATGGGAAGTCATTCTGAACGCATCCCGAATGCAATTGGAATTCACGTAAATTCGCTAAACTAGCGAATTCACATGAATTTGAATTGGCTCAGAAATTCCTCTGGTCTGATAAGGTCCATAGTGGTTTGAGCGCAGAACTAGGACTCTGGAGAACAGGGTTCGATTCCCCACTTGGCCATGAAGCCCACTGGGTGACCCTGGGCCAGCATGACCAGATGTTCTAACCGCAAAGGAGGACATTACAGAATGTAGGGCATTCAAGAAAAATGTAGGACATTACAGAATAAACAGTATGTAGAGACATCTTGCATCACCTTTGAGACACTGAAAGAAAGTTTCAGTGAGTCTCAAGGTCTCTCTACATACCGATTCTACAGACTAACACAGCTATATCTTTGAATTACAGAAGAAAAGCTAACAACACTCATAAATTCATGCTTCTTATTCATACTCAAAATGGAGGACATTTTAATCTGTTGTTTGTATAACTTTGTTTAATGATATTGTATATTAATTTTATATTATATTCCATTTCCTAGAATGTACGCTGCTGGCAGGTCCATTTTATTTTATTTTATTTTATTCTATTTTATGTACAGTGCTGTGTAAACCTAAAGAAATGACTTGAAGGCACACAACAACAACAACAACAACAAATACCCAAGGGTGCCACCCTACTTAGTCCAGGGTGACCAGAGGTCCTAAATGCACAAGGCACCACAAAATGTTAAGTCAGTCAAGAAAAATGGAGGGCATTCCAAAAAAAACACCCACTCCTATAAACCATAAATCCATGCTTCCTGGGCCTCATTCCCACTTACAAAAAAAGTGGTTTGCGATCCAAATCAATGGGTCAATTCCAGCGTGGTTCCCACTATATTTTCCTTGATCACATTTTTTCCCCCTGTAAAATAACCTACTTGTGGTTCACATTCACAAATGAATTGGTTCAAAATAGACCCGCTCCAGCCAGGGGAAGGGCAAATTTAAATCGATTCCGATCCACATCAGGTTCACACTTGCGCAGAATCGATTTATCCAAAAAGACGCTGAAAACATCAGTGTCAAAAAGACGCAGATTAAATGGGTCTAGCATGTGCCCCCCCCCCCTGAATCATTTCAGTGAATTGATTCAAGTGGGGAACCAGGGTCATTTGAACCGGTTCAAACCGATTTGCGATCTGGTTTAAAAGGTAGTGGGAATCTGGCCCTGGTCCTGCTCAAAAAGGAGGGCATTTTGGAATTCCTCCTGGGCAGAGGGTTGGAATGTAGGCCATGTCCTGCAAAAGGAGGCGGCCTGGTCACCCTGGCTTAGTCCTAAAGCCAGGCTAGCACCCTTCCCTGCCCCTACACCATAAAGCATGTTCTTTTTCCTTGGCAAGTGGGGCAGAAGGAGGAAGAAGAGAGGAGAGCATGGCGGCAGGAGAGTGCCTTTGCCCAGGCTTCTTATTGCCTAGCAACCAGACCTAGGCCCGCTCAGGCCTGGGATTCCATTGATCCCAATTTACACCACTGTAAACAATGTTGCCATAGAAACCAAGGGAAGAAAAGTTGGTGGAAGTGCAGGGGTTTAGTCAAGTGAGGCCTAGCTAGGCCCATGAAAGGAGCCTATAAAAGGAGGCTATAAAATCCCCTAAACCCAACATCAACCACGCTTCTTTTATAGTCTGTTTTTGATGGAGGGCAAGCTCCCTGGACTCATTGCAATGGTGTTTTATGACCTCCATGGGCTGCCTCTGCACTGCAGAAATAATGCAGTTTCATATTGCTTTAACTGTCATCATTTATTTGTTTGTTTGTTTGTTTATATCCCCGCCTTTCTCTGAAAATTGGGACTCAGGTTAAAATGTACAAATAAAAAAAATAGTACGTTAAACCAGAATGACATTAACTACAATATGAAAACAAACTGCATGTTAAAATAGCAAATGCCGTATTAAAAGATAAAAAGAAAATGTTTAAAAACACATTAAAACAATATTGCACCCAAAGCTGCCGGTCCTTTAAAAACACTCTGTTTTTAAAAAGCCTGTCTGAACAGGTAGGTCTTAGCCTGCTGGCGGGAGGCTTCTCACGGCTCCGTTCTCTGAAATCTTGGGATTTATAGTTTGTTGTGGCACCAGAGCTCTCTGAAAAGGAAGGCTAAATAGCTCACAAAGCTACAAACCCCAAGATTCCATAGCATTGAGCCATGGCAGTTAAAGCGGTGTCAAACCGCATTATTTCTGCAGTGCGGATACAGCCATTTTTCCTCCAAATAGCCAAAGACAGCGAGCAAGGTTCTGCCCATCCCTAGCCCTATACAGTGGGCCCTTAGTATTTGCTGGGTTTGGTTCCAGAACCCCATGGATACAAAAATCTGTGGAGGCTCAAGTCCCATTGTATACAATGATGTACTAGATCAGCACAATACACAGTACTACTATTCCACTTTGACTGGCATCTGGCTGCCTCCTATTGCATTCTGGGATTTGCAGTTTAGGGAGGGGCATTTAGGACTAGCACAATTTTTGTTAGATCCAGTACAATTCTTCTTCCATATATATTATGCAATTGGAGGATGTTGCAGGCCTTGGTAGTAGCTCCCCTTGAATGGAAATGGGACTCAGCAGATGCTTGACCATGCTGAGTCTGAGGACTCTTTCAGACGTGGGAAATTGGAAGTATAATCCAAGGGCAATCCAAATGCAATCATGGGGTTTCACGTTATTGCGAATTAGAGCTTCTCATGCAATTTCGGGCAAAAGGGAAGTCACTCCGAATGCAATCATAGGTTTCACATTATTGCGAATTAAAGCTTCTCACGCAATTTCAGGCAAGGAGGGGTCATTTTCGGGTAATGGGAAGTCATTCCGAACACCTTCCGAATGCAATTGGGATTCACGTAAATTCGCTAAACAAGCGAATTCACGTGAATTCGCATTGGCTGCATTCGAAGTTGGGAGAAATTCCTCCCGTGTGAAAGAGTCCTGAGGCTTTGCTTCAGGCAACACAAGACCCTAAATATGACTTTGAGCTTGGCCAAGGAGGAACACAGCACTGCTCTTTTCCTCAGCTGAGCAAAATTTAAATCCAGTAATTGACTAAGCTCTCTGCCAAACTCTTGCTCCAAAAGACAAGTGGTAGAAGAATGTACTTCCTCACTCCTTCCTCCCCTCGCAGTTTTATGCCTGGTGGGCTATCCAAATCTGCACCAGGAAATTGAGAGCAGGTCAATTGAGGAATGTAGAAGAATAGTGGAGCTTAAGGAAATTTTGCTGAAATTCTCAATGATGTCCTGCTACTCAGGGTGGCTGCATGAGCTCACCAGCTATTGTATGGAAACCTTTTGCCTGTTGCAGCTCAAAAGTCTCTCGCCTTGTTGCTAGCTTCTTAACTTTTTTTTAGCCACTGAATTGGTTAGTGGCTTGTGAGTAATGTAACCACATATCAAGCAAAATTTTAAAACTATGAACATACTCTGTTATCTTGGATGTTCATTATGTTCTCCCCCAATCAAAATTACACCCCAGACAGCTGCTCCTGTTGTGACACCCAAATATGGTTGTTATACAATTGAATACGTACTGTGTGCATTCTGCAATTGTGTACATTTGGAATGTTTGGATGTGTGGGTGTGCCTATATGTTTGTACATGGATTTGTGCATTTACACATCAAATACCAAAACAAATCAAATCAGTGCCTTGGCCCAGGTAAACACAATTCAAATCGTCCATTTGTCTTTGACATTAACTAAGATGCTGGCTTGTAAGTAACAGGAGACATTTTTCTTTTTATAGCCGTATTCAAGAGTTATTTAGGGAGGGGCCACACTGAACAGGCCATTTCTTCACCTCACACACCACATAGTCCTTTGCAACAATGTCTCTAGAGAAGGGGGTACTGCACATGCAGCTATGCATGTGGGTACTTCCACACAGGTTGACACCCTAAGCTGTTGGTGCAGCCCTATCTATGTTTGCATGTTCAGATATGTAGACTCATCCCTTCACCTTCACTGGGGTTAGGGGCACCGGAGCCCTGTGAATGTGGGAAAACAGCAAATAACAAAATTTTCACTTGAGAGATCACCCCTCTAGGGATCTCTAGGTCCTTCAGCGCAACTCTGTGGTCAACATCTGCCAGACATTGACCATAGAATTGCACTGAAGGAGCTACAAATGCCTAGTGGAGTGCTCTCTGGGAATCTCTAGGGCCCAATCTAGACAGGCACTAAAAGGCACCTGGGCGGCGCCTTGAGCGTTCATACGCTCCCGAACCCTAGCACGTAATGGCGGCGCCGCCATTACGTAATGCCATTTAGGCAGCGTATGTAATGGCGGCGACACAGCTGCGCAGCTTCCACACGGAGCTGTGCAGTTGTGGCATCGCAAAGGCGCCAAATGGCGCCTTTTCCCTAAATCATGCCGCAACTGTGGCGCAAAAAAAGAGTGTGGTTCTCCCGCTCCTTTTTTACGGCGGAGCTTCACCACGGTGTCTAGCTGGTGAATTAAAGCTCCGCAGCTAAAAAGAGTGGCACCAGACTGCCCCTTTTGGGTGGTCCGGAAAGGGCCTAGATTCTTTAGTGCAACCTTTAGTTAAAGTTGCACAGGAGAAGCTAGAGATTCCTAGAGATAACATATTAATAAAATCTGTGAATAATCAAATCTGCAAAAGTCAAAGCTGCAAATATGGAGGGATGAGTGTAATCTTAAACAACAACCAAATACTGTAGGGCTAAAAGATGTGATTGCCCCTGTGGTAGACTTTCTTGTAACATTGTTAACAATGCAAGTTTTCACTCCTGTCCAGTATGAATCATGATTACATCTGGGGAAAAGTTGCTTTGGGGATATTTATTATGCAATGACACCTCCAACCAGTACCTGCTGAAGTTCCCAACCAGGATTAGAGCAATGACAGGGAAAACCTGTCAGTGAGCTTTCAATAGCATAAGTTCCAAGGTGCAAAATATAAGTTGCTAGGACAACTGCAATATTGGTAGTCACACTGTGTCAGTGTGCCCCCACATTGCTGTCCTCCCTCCCCTCCCTGTTTCTAAGCAATCCCAATTGCTTTTATTTTTTTCCCATTTCTTTTCTTCTTTTAAAAACTTTTTTTACTTACATCACTGCATCAGAGCTTTTTTTACTTACATCACTTACATCAGAGCTCCAGAATTCTGTGTGTTAAAACAAAAATTAATAAATAAACTTAAAAATACTGAAAGGCATACTGAGTAGGGCATAAGGCAGGGAGATAAGGGTAAAGGAGATTCGGGAAGTGAGCACAATGGCAGCAATAGCCCCACAGTTGTGCAATTACAAAGATTTGCAGTATTGAGGCTCTGCATGCAGTATGCTTCCATTTTATTACTGACTCAATTGTGCTTATGCGGTAAAGCCCCAAGTGTCAGTCAGAATTTAAATGTATTAATTAAGTAATCTTTAATGCTATGTTCAACTTCTGTTTAATAAGTCACTTTGCATTATACACTTGTCCTTCTGGAACTACTACAAAAGGGAAATTAAAGTGCTTGAGTTCAGACACACAGGGTCTGTGGTGGCGGCAGTTATTCAAAGGTGGTTGATAGGATTAAATGAATAAAGTCTTGCACAGGAACCACAAAGGCACCTAGAAGGTCCCCACATTTGATGCCTTAGGAAAAAGTTCTGACGTTAGTGACAGAGTTGGGGATAAGCAGATTATCCTATCCCACTATCCCATGTTTGCTAGCCTCAGGTGGGATAGGCAAAAACCTTCAAATTTTGTGTGATCAGCAGAAGCCCTTACAGGGTCACATATGGCACATAAACAGTACTGTATGCTGTTTACTCCTGAGCCAGCCCTATGGAATTTCCAGCTCAAGGAAGGGCCAGAGCATGAAGGGGTACCTGGGCATTTAATCTCTGATGCACAACATTTCCTCTGGTGTCCAGATGCCTTTTACATTTTGTGTGTTCAGCATGACGATTGCATGTTTGCACTTACCAGTCTCCCATGATTGGAAAGCATGGGTTTCTACTTCTAAAGGTGTTTGAGGATAAAATATAAACATACTTCCTTAAGCTCCTTAGACAAAAAGTGGGATATACCTTGGGTTAAAAATAAAAAGTTGGCCTTGCATATCCATGGATTCTGCATCCACTGATTCAACCATCCATGACTTGAAAATATTTTTTTAAAAATTCCAAAATGCAAACATTGATTTCTCTATTTTATATAAGGGACACCAATTTACTACCCCACTGTAATGGGACTTCAGCCTCCGTATCCACAGGGATTCTTGGAACCAAACTCCACTAGATACTGGGGGGCCACTGTACATGTACTGTTTTTGCTGCCTTTTGTTAGTTGGGATTGCCAGCTTTTAAACTGGCTTCCGGTAGTCAGCCTTTAACAAAAGGTTGGATAGATGAACTATGCTTCAATTGCTGCTTTCGATATATCAGGCTGTTTCAGTTTTTCTGCAGCTGTGGATTTGGCTGGGTTCTGCCCCACCCCCCCTTTATTATTATTTTTGGTCAGGTGGCAACTAGATTGCCAAAGGACCTTTATGTGAACAATTGTGGTGAGTCAGTAACTTCAGCCCTGCGCCTTTCTGTCAGGTTGCCGCCTGTAAAATGGAGGTATTGTCATTGCCAAGTAACATTCTTTCCATTCAATGTACCCATGCACTGTGGGAACAATCACATACAGTGAAGCTCTGTCCCAAAATGAACATGTGCTGTCATCGCATTACCGGATGCCATAAAACAAATAAGGCTAAGGATTGATATATGCTTTCTTCCCTGGAATTGTAGATGTATTTTGGTAAATGACAAGCAGGGCTAAGCATGCCCCTCCCCACCTCTCAGCTCCATTGCTCAGCTTGCTAGAGTCACAAGGAAACTTCCTCACATTGTATAACCATTGTGTGCAACCAGTACACAAGGACTTAGATGTTTACATTAGATTGGAACACAATCCCTTTACCTGTGTACTCTGGCTTCTACGTTCCTAAACACATTTTCAAAGTGGTTTCCCTGTCTTTTTGAAGACTTTCTCTGTTTTTTTTTTCTTCTCCCCATTAGCAATCAGATAAATTCAACAAAAGCAAAAACATCTAAACACAGCCTGCAGACTTAAAAAAAAAATCACACTGCTGCTTTTGGCGGAAGTGCTAGGCTCCACAGCAACTGATTCAGCTGGTGAAGTACAAAGCTTTGACAAGTTACTTTTTGGAAAACAGCTCCCAGATCCCATGTCTAGAATGGCTACGTTTGTGACTTTGGGTTTGTAGGACCTATTTTGTTTCCTGCTAGAATTCTGTGGCCTGCCAACCAGAGTCATAAAATGGTGGTTCAAGGGGCAGAGTCAATTATCGATCAAACCTGATGAACTGCACATAGATTTCATTCAGCCCACGAGTGATAGGACGGATGGAGATCCAGCTTGTATTCCAGACCGGTTTTCCATTCATTGGTATATATGATAAATGGTTATGAATGTACTAAGTAAAAAACAAAAATAAATGGAGCATCCAAATAATCATTATCCAAGCCCATCATTCACTGGACATTTAGCCAAACTTTATACAGAAGGAGTGTTTTGATTTGGGAGTTTGGTACACTGGTATTGTTGGGTCACTTCCAGCTGATTCTTGTGGTGGGGTTTTGAGTATCCTGGGTGAATGACAGCAGAATGGAACTGTGGATTAAAGCATAGATTGGAAATTTTGCTTTTTGGGGATAATATCTCCTGAACTCTCAGGCAGTGTGCTCACTGAGGATCTTATATTCAAAAAGGGTCATTTAAAAAAAAAAAAAAGCTCTTTCTGGATTCTAATTCCTAGCCTGAGCAGACAAGAGCAGGCAGGTGCTGAAACATTTTCCACAGGCTCCACCCTGCAAAGGGTTTCTGAGTTAGTTTCTTAGCCATCCCAAGGCAGAACCTTCTTGACTAGAAACCAGGACCTCCTCTTCTGTGGGCAGCTTTCCCCATCAATAAGCTATCAGAATTGCAGCTTGGAATATCTCCATTTGACGAGGCTGGTCACTGGGTCCTTCTAGACAGGAAAGACTAATTTTCCTGCTTGAGCTGAGACTTTGGAGTTTATCACACGGGAGGAATTTCTCCCAATTTCGAATTGAGCCAATTCGAATTCACGTAAATTCGCTAGCTTAGCAAATTTACGTGAAATCTAATTGCGTTCAGAATGCGTTCAGAATGTCTTCCCATTTCCTGAAAATGACCCCCCATTGCCTGAAATTGGATGAGATACTCTTATACGCATTAACATAAAACCCATGATTGCGTTCAAAATGACTTCCCTTTTGCCCGAAATTGCGTGAGATACACTCATACGCATGAAACCCCATGATTGCATTCGTATTGCCATTGCATTAAACCCCCAAATTCCATCGTATAATAAACTCCTTTGAGCAACAAGAAGTCATCCTGGCTTTGTTTTGGGATATTTTTTAGGTGCCCACTTTGCTCCTGGCTCGCCTTAGGCACCTACGTGTCTCTGAATTCTGCCTCTGAATGACCTTCTTAGGGGTTTCCTCCACATCAGTTGTCTGAAGCATTTTGAGCCTGAGCCATGGTGAATACCAGTTTGTCTTCCATGCCCATTTTTCAATGAAGGAAGGAAAATTCACAATGCAACATGTCCTGGACATGGAGACTCTAGATCAAATGTTGGTGTGCTCATTCTAGATAACCTGCTGTGTTTCAAGTATGAACTCTGAGGTAGTCTTCAAGTGAGATTGGTAAATTGTGCCACAATAAGATATCAATTAGCTATCTTTCTTGAAGGCTAAAATATTGGAATTTCATCTGGTGTGTGTATTTGAGATGAAGTCCTTTGGTTGAGGTGTGTGCCCCAGCTTGACCACTCTACCTGTTTTCAAGGGATAGGTAAAAGCTGTGAAAACAGCAAGCCATATAATATCTCAAGAAAGCCAGCATGGTGTAGTGGTTTGAGAGTTGTACAGGATTCAATCCCCCACTTGGCCATGAAACCCACTGGCTGATTGTGGACAAGTCACATGCTCTCAGCTTCAGGGGAAGGCAAAGGCAACCTTCTCTGAACAGATCTTGCCAAGAAACTCCATGATTAGTTTGTTTTAGGGTTACCATAAGTCAGTAACTACTTGTAGGCACACAACAACAAAATATAACATCTCAGTCATGGCCATTAGTTGCCAACAGAGAATGAAGTACAGTACAAACTACAGTGGTTCTTCCTCTGGATCCTTTCCAGATTAGCACTATGGTGAATAATCTTGTCTGATTCCTTTTTTTCTCCTACAGCTCTCTGTTCCCTTTAAAAGCTTCTGGGAGAATCTGTGGAGCTCAATGCAGTTGTGTGGAGATTGACTCCTACCTGCCCTCTTCTTTGAGCTGGATCCTGGTGTTTACCATGAAGAGAAGAATCTCTTCCATTTTCAGAATGGCCAACCTGGTTACAATCCATAGCTTGTAATTATTATAGCACAGCATTGCCAGTTGTCTGGAAAAACAAACAAAATAAAAGCACAACCTCACCTGCTTATCTGCCTTTCACAGTGGCTTGATCTGTAGAACTCAGCAGGCAAAAACTTTTCACAGCATGGGGATGCACATTATCACATTGCTAATGACTGCAGATCAATCTGCTATTTAAATCTGCTATTTAAAGGCACAAAATGGGGAAGTTTTTTTTTAAAGTTACCAACCTGTTTTATAGTGCTAATGTGAACCTGGATATGGCTTAAAGCCACGTTCCCACATACAAATAAATCATTTTGTGAACTGAATTGATGGATCAGTTCAGCAGCACAGCATGGTTCACACTACATTTGCCCCGATCGCAGTTTCTTGCTGCAAAATAAAATAAAATAATCCACTTGTAGTTCACACTGATGAATGAATCGATTCAAAATGGACCCACTCCAACTGGCCAAATTTAAATTGATTCCGATCCACATCTGGTTCACACTTGCGTGGAATCGATTTCTCCAAAAAGACATGGAAAAAATAAGTGTAAAAAAGATGCGGGTTAAATGGGTCTAGCGCATGACCCCCCTCTCCGAATCACTTCAGCGATTCAGTTCAAGTGTGAACCAGGATCATTTAAACAACTTCAAACCGATTTGCAATCCAGTTTAAAAGGTAGTGGAAATGAGGCTGTAGATCCATATCCAATATATACAATACATGGTGATCAGATCTTGGAACCTGCACGCCCCAAACCTGGCACAATAGGTGGCCATTGGGTTCAGTTGACCCCCCCCCCCTGCACTTGTTGATTTTGAAGCTACTATTGCTGATTTACTAAAGCTGCTGCTCTTCACAATGCAAGCACCCATTTGGGGGAGAAAGGTGGTAGTGGCAGAGGGGAACCAAAGACCCAGAAATGGCTTTCTGTCTTGTAGATCTCAAAGCTTCTGATGCCGAAGCTTTAAAAAGCAATCCCTAGAGAAAACATTGCTTTTAGTATTCATCTCAAGTAATGTAGATGGGATCAAAGTTATGAAAAGATATGACTGTGGTATGAAGAATAGTTCAAGAGCTGTTGCCAGGCTACCTTGGTACTACTCTAAGTAGAACGCCTACCTAACTGCAGGCTGGCAGCACATTAAACAGGTAAGCAATTAATGTGATTCATAGGCTGATTGGAAACAGAGAAGTTGTGAACATGTAAATGGGGAGATTCTTGTTCTTCCATGCTGTATGTTTTAGACTTAGCTCCCACTATCCTTTACCATTGGCTGTGCTAGCAAATGCAGAAATCCAAAACATCTGAAAGGTTCAAAGGTTTCCCTCCATATATATAAAAATACAAAGCTGCCTTACACTAAATTTCACTATTGAACCATCTGACTCTCCTACACTCACTGGCAGCAGCTCTTCAGTGGAGATTTTCCCAAGAAAAAACAGAGATTGTAACGGGGGGAGGGGGGTTGCATAAATGTGCTGTCACTCATCTACAATTCCCTCTGATACCGAGACAAAAGCTGGTGAGCAATTCTATGACTAGTTTGGGATGGGCAGACTTTAGGCATGTGGAATCCATTTTCTTTTTCACCAGACTCCCAAGATGGCCGAAAAACCACAAACTGTGGTATTTTTGAGTACATGCTCAAATCCAGGAATTTATTTTAGGACCGTATGAAAATCCTTTCACATCCCAATATCCTACTATTTCCCACTAGGCTTCCCACATCTCAGGGCCTGGCCTTGTGTCTCAGGGCTTGTCAGTATTCAAGTCTTTTATTCAAGTCTCAAGTCAAGTCTTTGCCTTCAAGTCTCAAGTTGAGTCTCAAGTCTTTACAAGATATTTTCCCAAGTCAACTCTCAAGTCTGGGGACCAACTTTTAACAGAAAAAAGGAGATGGGTGGGTGGCAATTCAATATCTAGAAAATCAAGAAGTGCACAAAGTTAGGTAAAAATAAATTACATTGAGAAACTGTTTGTCCGGCATGTAATCTGCTCTTTCAAACAAGTGTTGAATTAATGCTTAACCCATTTGCTATTCCTCTCCGAGAAATGCATCCCACACTTTGGGCTTGAAGTGGGGATTTAGGTCTACTCAGCAGTGTATCAACACTGCACAGCACAGGATCCTTTACTTTTACCTAGGAGCAGTAGACAAGACCCTTTGCCATAGCACGGGATGCATTTCTCTGAGGGGAACCACAAATGCAATAGGCAATGGGCCTGAGGCGGGTGTTGAAGTCTACTCAGTAGCCTGTCTTCGCTGCACATCAGAAGAGCCTTTTGAGCCTTCTGAAAAACTTTAGAAGGATCCTTCCGCCTAACGCGTTTGTTGTTCCCTGCCTAGAAATGTAAGGAATGTGTTATATTACTGAACCAAGGCCAGCAAGTCAGTCACTGAAAATATGCAAGTCACAAGTCAATTTGAGCCAGTGCATCATTTACTGAAGAGTCAAATCATTAAAGTGACTTGAGTTTAACTTGAGTCCAACTCAATTGAATCAAAATAAAATAAATATCAATAAAATAAAATATCAATGGGGCATGGCCCTCTTCAGTCTTCAGGGCAAGCTGGAAGAATCTCAGGGTAAAAATACTCTTTTTTTAAAAAACATGTGTGTATATATTTTTCCCCTAATGTGTTAGATATCTGTTAGAATGGCAACTATGGTTGCTTTTTGTAACATCACCACACCTCCTGTGGTGTGATCTCAGCCCTAAAATCTCAGGGCCGAGATAGTCCTGAGAACCCTGTTTCCACCATGCTTTCTTTTATGCTTTTCAGTTTTGCAAAAATTATATTGCATAAAACACCCTGCACAACCATTTAATTAACAATTTAAAGTGGGACAAATTACACATCCAATGAGGTGCTGATTCATTACATGATTTACTATCAAAAATGGGACAATAAAAAGGGGGAAACAAATTAGTCAATAATAACACCTCCCCACAAATTGAGGTGTGGTTAAGAAGGAGGTATTTGTATTAATGTTACGGTCTATGAATGGAGGACAAATCTAGTAAAATCCGAACTGTGCTTTCTTGATCTGAGTACCTTGGTTTAGAACATAGGGTACCATTTTTGCTATAAATCAGCTACTGGAAAGTCAAACTCCTTGTCCTGGTAAATGCCTGTGGTTAAATGGCTGTACTGCAGCCACTCACTCACAAACCACAAGGTATTCAGAAGGATACTGTTGTTGGATGTAGAGGCTCTGTTTAGTTAGATCCATGCTGAATTGCAGAATTATCCCTCCGTTCACATGTCGGCTCACAAGGGATTCTCAGCAGATTTTGTTTTCTATTTATATCCTCAAATTATTTATTTAGATACAGTAAAGAAGAAAACTGTTGAATGCTGTTCAGCTGGTGTCCTCTTCAGCAAATATAACAAACAATAATAAATAAACAGCATTCCAAGGCAAATGTTGCATGTCTTGAAAGCATCTAGAGCCCAAGTCATGATTTAGCCTTCTGTGTCAACATCATGTAACAACCTAATAAGATGGGGAGGAAAGGCTTAAGAGTGCACATATATTTGTTGTTAACTGCCGGCAAGTCGACTTTGATTTATGGCAACCCTCTGAATGAGTCCTCCAGGTCACCATAACCTCAACCACTTTGCTTAGGTCTTGCAGACTCAGGGTCATGGCTTCCTTTATTTAATATATCCATCTGGAACACTGTCTTCTTTTCCTACTGCCTTCTACCTTACCAAACATCATTGACTTTCAAGTGAGCTGTGTCTTCTCATGATATGTACAACAGGTCAGGCCTGATTTGCTCTAGGACCCATTTATTGGTCTTTTTAGCAGTCCGTGGTAGCTACAGAATTTTTCTCCTGCACCATATTTCAAATATGTTGATATTCTTCCTATCAGCCTTCTTCATTGTCCAGCTTTCACAACCATACATAGGAGTTTATCATATGACGGAATTTGGGGGTATACTCCAATGGCAATCCGAACACAATCATGGGGTTTCACGTTATTGCAAATGAGTGTATCTCACGCGGTTTCGGGCAATGGGAAGTCATTCTGAACTCAATCATGGGGTTTCACGTAATTGCGTATTAGAGTATCTCACGCAATTTCGGGCAATGGGGGGTCATTTTCGGGAAATGGGAAGTCATTCTGAATGCATTCCGAACGCAATCAGATTTCACCTAAATTCGCTAAACTAGCAAATTCACATAATTGCTAATTGGCTCCAATCGCAATTGAGAGAAATTCCTCCCATGTGATAAACTCCATAGAAATGGGAAATGCAATGACATGGACCATTTAGTATTAAAATATATATCTTGACACTTCAAGATCTTGGCTTGTTCCTTCATAGCTGACCTTCCAAATCCTGAATTCTTGAATGCAGTGCAGTCTCCTTTATGATTAATGACTGAGTGTGTTTCAATATCTTCATCATCTAAAGTTATATAAATCAGCTGTGGTAATTATTTTTGTTTTCTTAAGGTTCAACAGTAAATCTGCCTTTGCACTTTCTTTATAGACTTTTTTCAATAATAATTCTTAGTCTTTGCTATTTTCTGCTAGTAGTATGGTTAATTTGCATATCTTAAATTGTTGCTGTTCCCTCCTTCAATGTTCACATCTCCTTCCTCTTAACTCCAGTACTGCTTTACATATGACATGTTTAGCATACAAGTGAAACAGATAGGGTGATAAAATGCAGCCTTGCCTCCCTTGCCAATTGGAAACCATTCTGTTTCTCTATATTCTGTCCTAACTTTACCCTCTTGTACTGACTACAGGTTACACATAAGGACAATAAAATGTTGGGGCACACTTATTTCTTTAAGAGAGAGCCATTGTTTTTCATGATCCATATCATCAAAGGCTTTGCTATAATCTATAACACACAGGCTAATTTCCTTTTGAAATTATTTGGTGTACTCCATTAGTCAAGGCATGTTTACAATATGGTCCCTAATGCCTCTTCCTTTTCTGAACCCAGCTTGGACTTCTGGTATTTCTTATTCTATATATGTTAAAAGTTTTTGTTGTAGAATTTTAACATCACTTTGCTTGCAAGGGAAATGAATGCAATGGTCCTGTGGTTACTGCAGTCCTACATTTGGAGACTAGAATATATATTGATTTCAATCTGTAGGTCATTGTTCTATATTGTATATAGTTTTATATTCCATATTTGGCAATGGTTTTCAGTAAGAACTAGAGTAGATCCTGTCTCTTTAGTTTGAAGCAACTTTATAAGTATACCATTTGTTCCATCCTTTCATCTCTTTTATGCACCTCTTCAGTGTATTGTTTTTATTGTCTTTTTAGCTGAATCTGTGTAGTCAATTTCCTCCTGGATTCTTGCATAGACTCAGTTTAGTCTTCTACCTCTGTAGTTAGAACATTAATTTGAATTACAGTTATACTGATAAGTTTTATCTGAAGACTTATTGATATTACTGTGGACCCTTGGTATCCACTGGGGTTTGGTTCCAGGACCCCACATGGATAACAAAATGCATGGATGCTCAAGTCCAGTTAAATACAATGGCATAGTAAAATGGTCCCCATTATATAAACTGGAAAATCAAGGTTTGCTATTAGGAATTTACCGTATATACTTGACTATAAGTTGACCCCATGTATAAGTTGAGGGAAAGTTTTGGAGGCAAAATTTTGGATTTTGATTTGACCCTTGGATATGTCGAGGGTAAAACTTAGGGACTTGCAACAAAGGATCTAGACAATAAAGCAAAGGAAAACAGTGCCAAAGAACCTACAAAATTATGGCAGACATAACTCTTTGGGCTCACTTTTAAGTCTGGATGGAAGAGAGAGCGGGGGAGATCAGTGCTTCCAGGACAGAGTGCACTGTTGCCTTTCACCAGGGGATGGTTCCCTTTTTAAGAAGAATTAAAGTATACTATGTTGAAGGCTTTCATGGCTGACATGCATAGTTTTTTGGGGAGATGTTGGAAAAGGATCCTTTTCCAGGCTATCATTCTCTGAAGATGTCAGCCACAGATGCTGGCGAAACTTCAGAAAGGAACTCTTCTAGAACATGGCCACATAGCCTGAAAGCTCCACAAAAAACTATACTATTTACAATGACCCATGGATAAGTTGACCTAGCTTTTGGGGGTCCATTTTTTGACTAAAATTTCTAGATTTATACATGAGTATATATATACTTTTTTGAATATTTTTCAAGCTTAGATGATTGAATCCATGGATGAAAAATCCGTGGATAAGAAGGGCTGACTGTATTCGGTTATATCCTCTGATTTCTTTTGCTATACCTCTCTTCATTATATCTCTCCTCGTTGTTAATGTCACCCCATTTGTTCTTAGATGTTTGTTTACTGAGAAAAACAGTGTGTTATTATCTGACTCAAAATGTCCCATTCCCATCCATCGCTCATTCCAAATATTGCAATGTTTTTACATTTAATTTTTAGTTTTACTATGTCCAGCTTTCCCTGATTTATGCTTCTCACATTCCATGTTCCTATAATATGTGTTATGCAGCATTGGACTTTCCTTTCACCTCTGAGCATGTTAATAGCTGGACATTCTGTTCATTTGAGTCCAATTGTGTCATTAGCCACAGCTGATGCAGTTGTCTTCAGCTCTTCCTCAGTATTTCATTGAGTGCCTTCCGATATGGGAGTGTCATCTCCTGGCACTGTCTCGTGCTTCTTTTTGGATTGCCTCATCATAGCATTTTCATAGTAAAAGATTTTCAAAAGGTGGTTTACTGTGCCTCCCTCAGCACAGTACTAACAAACAATAGTGAAAGTAGAAATTTCAGCAGAATTTCACACAACCAAGTAAAAAAACAATGACTGCTGAAATTCACTCTTTTGCACAACTGTTAAAGGGACAGGAGCCTTCTCCAGTTTTCACTGTGACAAACTTAATCCTGTCCTCCACCACAGACAGATGATTATTGGAATAAAGGAAGTCACTCCTTATAAGATCAGGCCATCATGGTCATGGCTTCCCCAACCTGTCATCTTCCAGATGTTGATTGACTGTAGCTTCCTATCATTCCTAACTAGTATGGCCAGTTATGGGACTTGTAGTCCACCAGCAACTTGGAACATTATCGGGAATCACAAACCTTTATGCTGCTGCTGCTGCTGCTGCTGCTGCTGCTGGAAAAATCCATCTAAGCTAGTTACGTTCACCTAAGCCATGTCTTCTTATTATGAATTATCATTATGATTGACAAATTACTAAGACAGTAAAGTGTTAAGTTAATAAATGCCACTCTTCTCTTTCTTCTCCTTCTGGCTCCTTTCCTCTTTCAATGACACAGAATGTGACTATTAATCACATTAAATCTTCATGCGGGAGATGTGGTTTCAGGTTGCACAAGTGGCAGCTTGAAGAAAAACCCATTGTGTGCCCAAGGAAAGTCGCAAAAGTCAGCCAGCTTACAGCAACTACCCCAGTGGTTATCAGCCTAATATAGCAGGTATAAAATGCTGGCTAGGGAATTCTGAAAGTCACCATTTCAAAACGGTGATTTTTTTCCACACTGTGGATGTGACACGCATGCCTGTCCTATTCACAGCTTCCAGTTTTAATTTTTCGCTGTGGTAGTTTCTGCAACTTCTCACAAAGAGGGCTGCTGGCTTTTTAAAAAAATGGTCCCTTGCTTCTTTGCCTTTTTCACAGGGTTGGGAATTGTGTGGCTCCCTAGATATTGTTGGAGTGCAACTCCTGACATTCCTCATCATTGACAAAGCTGGGTGTTGATGTCCAGCCATATCTGGAGAAGTGCATGACCCCAATCCCTGCTTTATCAGCTTGATGTGCAATCATTAGCATGCTATCATCTTTATTTCCTTGCTACGAAGAGCTCCACCTCCTTATTCCTTATATACTGAGATGGTATTAAACACCATAGAAGCAGGCCATGTTCCCTTCCTCATCAGCTGGCATCCTACCCAGTTTGGATGCTGCTATGTGAACTTCCTGGAGCAATCAGAGACACAGAAAGGTCTGTCTATACCCACCATCTTTCCCAATTTGGCATGGATGGTCCTGATTAGCCCTCTCTTATCCCACTTTTTCAGCTGCTTTTAAAAGTCCCACTTTCTGTCTTTTACACTTTTTCGACTTGTCCTCAGCTTAATTCAATTGCTGCAGACTATTGACTTTTTATCACAGGGAAAATTGGAAGGTTAAAGTGGTGACAATGCAGGGTCATCCAGGGCATTAGGGACAAGTTTGCAGCTGCTTTTCACATGACGATGCACACAATCAGGACAGAATCCAGACAGAATGTGAGGTGAATCAGAAAATAAGCAAATTTGCAAAACTTTCCATTTCACTTGCGAATTCACTCTCTTCATGTAATGGCAGCCATCTGAAAACCAACTAGACTTGCTGTGCCTGGGAGAGGAAGGCAGGCTTGTTCTTAAAGAGATATAAGCACTCCCCTTTCCCTCTTTCTCTCCTTTGTCCTGCAGCCTCTAATTAAGGGATCAGATGGTGAGAGAAGGCAGAGGGAGGCAAAGGTATTTTTACACTAGCAATAAGGATTTGACTCCTTTTGATAGTCAAATTTGAATTCGCCTTTAACCCCTTGTTGTGCTCTTGTGTGTGATAATCATTAGCAAATGGGCTTGCTTTTCTGGGATGCCACCACTTTAACCATTTTTGGGATGGAAGCACATAGGAGTTTATCACATAGGAGGAATTTCTCTCAATTGCGAATGGAGCCAATTCGCAATTTCGTGAATTCGCTGGTTTAGCGAATTTACGTGAAATCTGATTGCATTCAGAATGCATTCAGAATGACTTCCCATTTCCCAAAAATGACCCCCCATTGCCCGAAATTGTGTGAGATACTCTAATATGCAATTTTGTGAAACCCCATGATTGCATTCGGAATGACTTCCCATTGCCTGAAATTGCATGAGATACACTCATTCGCAATAACATGAAACCCCATAATTGCATTTGGATTGCCATTGCATTATAACCCCAAATTCCTTCGTATGATAAACTCCATAGTCCCCGTGTGAAAAAGTCCTGAGTTCAAAGTACAAAAATGGTTTGCACTCTATTAACTCAGCAGAGGGGAGATGAGAGAAGGGGCAGAGGACTCTTTCACACAGGAGGAATTTCTCCCAACTTCGAATGGAGCCAATGCGAATTCAGGTGAATTCACTAGTTTAGTGAATTCATGGGAATTCCCATTGCATTCGGAGTGCGTTCGGAGTAACGTTCCATTACCCGAAAATGACCCCCCATTGCCTGAAATTGTGTGCAAAGCTTTAATTCGCAATAACGTGAAACCCATAATTGCGTTCGGAATTACTTCCCTTTTGCCCGAAATTGTGTGCGAAGATTTAATTCGCAATAATGTGAAACCCCATGATTGCGTTTGGGTTGCCCTTGGATTATACTTCCAATTTCCCACGTCTGAAAGAGTCCAGAGTTTTGCCTGTCCTAGGAGGGTCAGGCAAAAGTAAACTACTGCAGCCTTCTCCCAGCGTGTGTGATCCTCATTAATAACTCTGGCCATCTTGACCACACTTTGATGTTGCTCAGACAGATGTGTCCCAATTTTCATCTGTGAAATGTGAGAGGGTATACCTTTCTCTCTGTTTATTATAGTTTTAACTTTTTTTTTTTTTTTTTTTTTTTTTTGCCAATTATTCATTTGCTATCTTGTCCAGAAGGAGAATGGAACATTCTGCTACCTCCATCCTTCCCAGATAAAGTGCTTTGAGGGTGGAGATAAAAGGGCTATTTTACCTTTAATAGCCCTTTACAGAGAATAAAATTTCATTAAGTTATGGTTTGTCTTCAACCTGTAGTACCGTGGCATGACAAGCAGCCCTTGATGTAATGTTCTCTTTTATATACAATGATTATAAAAGAATTGGGGAAAATTTCTTCCCTTTCTGTTCTGATTTCTTGGCCTACAGCACCCATCAGCTCCACCTAACCTGGTCAATGGGGAAAAGTTCTGTGGGAGTTGTAGTCCAACCAAAACCCAGAAGGGCCAGAGATTTCCTAGGCTGCTGCCACTCTGGAGAATTAATGCAATTCCTTTCTGCTGTGGCACCATCCTGTGGATTTCTAGGATTTGTAGATTTTTAAAAAAAAGATATTTAGCCTTCTCTGTAAGATTGCTCTGGTGCCACAACAAACTGCAAATCCCAGGATTTAATAGCATGGAGTCATGGCAGTTAAAGTGGTGTTAAACTCTTCTGCGGTGCTGTTTGTAAAAACCTGCCTGATCTCTGCATGTCTTAGAAGAAAGGTGGGTCGACTGCAGAGGGTCTGCATGTCATTTTTGAGCTGAATTTCGCCTACTCCTGTCTTAGTGTCAATGGTGTCACTAGACCTGGTGTCACCCAGTGAGGTAACTCATGGTCGCCTCCCCATTGACCTCCTCCCATTTCACACCATACAGAATCTTTGGTAATGCTTTTTTGCACTAATGTTACTTGTAAACCATAATTCCCATATAAACAGAATGTCATGCTAACAGTTGTGACATCAGCAGTTTTATTTAAATAAATCCAATACCTAACTCAATACATATATAAAATTTGCACATATTGTCTCCCACACAGCCACACTCACACACAGCAATGCTCACAGACATGTACGCACTTAGTCATGCTCTTTCATTCTGTCTTTGATTCCTGCACATGCTTATTCATTCTCTCACACACAGTCACATAGATACATTCAATCTCTTGTGTATACATGAGCATGTAAAAAAGAGATGAAGATGTGGCTGAGTGTGTGAGAGACAGAGAGAGAGAGAGAAAATGTGTGTGTGAGACTGTGTGTAAATGAATGTATCTGAGGTAATCCAGTAACATCAAAATCCACTACATATATCTTTAGTGGGGCAACCAAAATGCTCAATGTACATGTTGCAAGCTTTCGAAGCTCCACTAGCTTCTTCATTAGGCAAAGTGTAAAAAACCATATAGGAGAGGAAAAAACTGAAGATGTTAGTCATAGGCCTGCATTTTGTTTTTTGCTTTTTCTTCTCAGTTCACATGGTATTATTATTTATTATTAAGCTTTATTTATATAGCGCTGTAAATTTACACAGGGTTATATCTTGCGGGTTGGTATCTGAGGAGGAATATATCTTGCAGGCTGGTATCTGAGGAAGAGAGAGTCAGAAAAGTGCCTTCCTTGCCTTTCTGTCTTCCGCTCCAGGGCAGAAAACAGTTGGGAAGCCGAAGGGGATCAGCACCTCCAAGTCTCATGCCCCCTTGGTGTAGGGTGAATGGGCTTCAGATGTCCTCTATGAAAAGGAATGCCAAAGAAAATTCCTTGAAAGGAAACTTTAACAGCACCTCTGGGGTGGCTTCAGGCTTGGGACTGCGCTCACCATATTGCCCAGTAGTGAACACCTTTTTGTGCCATTTTCACAATCCCAAGTGGGCTCACTTATGTGGGGCTGCTAACCATGGTGGCATTTTGATCAGTGGCCTAGCAGCTATTGCTTTCTTACCATTCTATCACTGAGATTTATTTTTCTTCATCTCAAGAACCACATTTCATCATGGATAAAGGGGAGCAGCATGTGCTGGGGGTAGGAAGCATAGCCAGGCTGCCATTCACAGATCAGTTCATTTTCTCCCTGAGATAACCCTTCCTTCAAGTACAGGGACCTTGGAACTGTTTTTAAGGTATGTGTGAGGGGGAAAAGGGAGGTTGTAAAACAGCCAGGAAAATCCTGATGAATTGTGTATAGTTGCAGACTTTTTTCTTTTTTTTTACAAAACAATGAAAATACAGAATGCAGTGACTAACAAGACTGCCAGCTAAAGTAGTTGATGTGAATACCATGAAGTCAATGACAAAATAACAAATGAAATGTTATCAGACTGTTTCATGCATAAAATTAATGTCTCAAGGAAATGTATTATTAAGCGAATAAAAAGATGGCTATAAAATAGGACACTTCTGATTCATAGTTCCTCGGGGACTCAGCTGCATTGGCAGCTTGGTGGGCTTGATCCCTGAAGTCTGAATATTTCAGGTGGGGTTCAGCCTCTCCTTCAGCTTAGATTGGGGCCTAGACCTTGAGCTCCTTGCCTCCCTGTTCTGGGGTTCAACCTTCAGTATCAATTAGGCTTGGGGGGGGGGGAAAGCCCTCCTTTGGAGCCAATTAGAAACTTTGTTCAGAACTGGATCCACAATACAGAAATAATCCAGTTTGATACCACTTTAACTGCCGTGGCTCATTGCTATGGAATTGTTTGTTTTTGGCACCAGAGCTCTATGACAGGGAAGGCTGAATGTTTCACAAAACAGGGGGGCTAAACAAAGAGGCAAAAAGAGGTGCTTTTAGGCTGGCTTGAAGGTGTGGCATTTAGACGACATATGCCTTGAAGCCAGCAGGAAAGTGCCCTTATGCAACGAAAAGCTATTTCAAAAAGAAGCAGTTTTTTTTCCGCTTCTTCCTGGCTTGAAGCCATGCCATGTGGTCATGACATGAGCACTCCAGCTGCCTTGGGAGCCGGTGGTGCAGTTGGTGAGGTTTCGATTGTGACTTCAGAAAAGGCAGCTTCAAGACACCTTTTCCTGCCCATTTGTTTCATCCCTATAATTCCAAGCATTCCATAGCACTGAGCCATGACATTTAAGTGTGTGTGTAGCCCAAGTCTAACTGCAGCAATTGAGACAATCGTGTGCACTGTGATTGGGACTGAAATAGCCTCCTGTTACCTCAAATGGATGGCTTTTATAAAGACAAAAACAACATCCTAGTTGCTGCATGGTGTGTTATATTTAAGGAAGGGTTCCAATTGTGTGATGGGGGAAAGTTAACCTTTCCCTCCCCATCTGTGATTCCCTTCCTCCTTGGCTGTCGTACTGAATTCATAGTGACATGCTGGGGTTCCATGGCTGTTATGGGGAGATGCCCTGAAAGATGAGGGGCCTGAAGATACAAAGGACCTTTTCACACTATACAATTATAGCTCTATGAAGCACTTTAATTGTCATGGGAACTTCCTATGGAATTCTGGGATTTTTATTTTAGGAGGGAGCATTTAACATTTCCGGCCAGAGAACTTTATTGCCTAAACAGATTACAAATCCCAGCATCCCATAGGATGCAGCCATAGGGTTGCCATTTGTCCCGGAAAACCAGGAAACTGTGCAAGAAGTCTGGCACTGGTGGGAGCCTCATCTCGCCCTGCTTGGTTTCCTGTTTCATCACCACTGTCCCATTTTAACCTACACATCAGCCTGAAACAAAGGAGAAATCCAGGATTTACTGCTTCAACTGACCCAGCCAGCTGGGACATTTTTGAGTAGCTTCAGCATTTTCCAAGCGGCAAGCCTAAACCTTCCCTGATCTAGTTATTTTCACACTTTGGAGATCTTAATTCCCATGACACCTTGTCACTGGCCATGCATAGGGACTAATGGGAGTTGCAATACAAAATATGGCACACTCCCAATTGGGCAAGGCTTGCTTGGGGAAAAAGTTTGACTTCTTATGGGAAGTGCCTGCCTTTCCTACACTTGTAAGGCAGCAGTACCCTCTAGTGACCAATGCATGCATTGGCTTAGCACTCTCCTGCAGAAAAGCAGGGGAGATTTTTAATGGCTGGCCACTAACAATGATTGAAAGTGAAAAAGGAAATGCCCAGTTTTAAAGTCCACATGTCTGTGTACATGGGTACATACTGAATCGTAGTTGAAGGGCGTGTATGGTCTCAGTTAGGTCTGGGCCAGATGCAAGAGAGAGCAGGGCTCTTGCACAACTTCCATTTAAAAAAAGGAATTCGTCAGACTCTTGTGTACTGTCCTCTTTTTCGTCTAGCCACCCTAGGCTGAGCACAAGAATTTGTTGAGATACTTTGTTGAAGTACAGTAAAAACACTGAAATAAAGATTTTCCATACCATAGCTCTGCCATTAATCAGAATGGAGACTGCAGTTAAGAAATCAAAAGAAGACTTGGACTGCTCAGGGCAGCTATGAAGGATCTAAACAAGATCCTGAAGTATAAAGTTCTATCAATGAATAGTAAAGTTAGGATTGTCCATACCATCACATTTCCAATTCCTATGTATGGCTGTCAAAGCTGGACAGTGAAAAAAGCTTATAGGAAGAAAATCCACTCATTTGATTCAAATGTGGTGCTGGAGAAGAGTTCTACGCATACGCTGGACTCTAAAAGTGGGTCCTAGAGCAAATCAAGACTGGACTCTTCCTAGAAGTCAAGATGACTAAAATGAGATTGTTGTATATTGCCCGTATCATGAGAAGAGATGACTTGCTAAAAAAGACAACGGTGCTTGGTAAAAACAAAACAAAACACTAAAGCTAGGGGTAAAAAAGAGGTAAACCACACACCAGATGGCTAGACTCCATTAGGGAGGCTACGGACCTGAATTTACTGGACCTGAGCACAGCACTGGAGGACAGTGTGTCTTGGAGATGTCTCAAGTTTACACATTTTTACCACATGGGGGCACCCTCTGATACACATTTCTGGATGAGAAACTAGTCTGGAGAATCTCCCTTGGAATATTCCAGAGTGTCTGTCTAACAAAACTGGTTGCTTAGCATGAGACTGTTCTTAGAAGCATCAGCAAGAACGTTAGGATTCATTGCTGGGCAAGCATGATGCTTTTTAAACTACAACGCCCAGATGGTAGAGGTTGGACTGGATGGCCCTTATGGTCTCTTCCAATTCTATGATTCTGATCTATTCTCCAGCCAACATGGTGGCAATACTGGCTGAGGATTCTGGAAGTTGTAGTCCAAACTTTTCCAGGGCCCAGCTAAAGCCCCACTAATTCTTGACTTTGGTTCCTTTTTTCAGTTTTATTTTATTTTTTAAATGTTGACCTCCATGTCAGTTAGTGCTGAGTGACTTTTTAATTGATATCATTCTGGAGGAAATTATGGGACATTTGAATTATAACTAGATTCAGCCACCTAACATGGTACTGAGTATCTGGATGTGCTTTCATAAATATATAAATTCTACCTAGACAATGAGGAAATCAAAATAGCTAAAGATTTCTTGTACCTTGGATCAAACATTGAACAGAAGAGAGACTGCAGTGAAGAGATAAGAAGACTAGGAATGGGAAGGGCAGCCATGAAAGAGCCAAAAAAGATCCTAAAGAGTAAAGATATAGAACTAAACACTAAAGTTAGACTTGTCCAAGCCATGGTATTACCCATCACTATGAATGGGTCAACCTTGACTCATGGCGACCCTGTGGATGGAAGCCTGGGCAAGCTGAGTGGTTGCTCCAGGCACCAGGACGAAGGGGACACTGAAGCTACATCAGCACTGGGGAATCAGTGTATTATAGTTTGACACCACTTTAACTGCCATGGTATGAAATCTTGGAATTTGTAGTTTGTAGTGGCATCCAGAGCTCTCTGACAGAGAAGGCTAAATATCTCACCAAACTACAGATCCCAGAATTCCATACCATTGAGCCATGGCAGTTAAAACATTATTTCTGCAGTGCGGATGCAGCCAGAAATTACCTTGGTGCCACCATGTTTATTAATTGTACTATCAGCAATGAAGTAGGGGCAAGCAAACAGTCCACACTTGGTGTCTTTAGTCATGTCTCTCCCCCACACAAAGTTCTGTGGGTTGTTTGGGTACTCACTACAAAAATAAGTGTCCTGTAAAAAATGTACTTCTATTGTTTAACTTGGAAGCACGTTTCATTTTTCATCTTCCAGCTTGATGTAATTTGTTCTAGATTAAAAAAAGAAAACAAAATAGAAAAACAAGTTGTAGGCCATACTATTAAGCACCATATCCACTAAAAATGGTCTAAATTAGTGCCCTGCAGATGTCATGAACTCCTGCTCCCGTCATCCCTTACCACTGACCAAGCTGACAACATCTGCAAAGCGGAAAACATATCTGGGGTAGCCGTTCTGGCCATATATTAAAGTCCAATAACATCTAAAATCCGCCAGTGACACCTTTATTGAAGCAACCAAAATGCATAAAATACATGTTGCAAGCTTTTGAAGTTCCACTAGTTTCTTCATCAGGCAAGGTGTTAAAAACCATATAGGAGGAAACAAATTGAAGATGTTAGTCATAGGCCTGCATTTTGTTGTTGCTCTCAATTCACATGGCATGGACGGGTTAACCTGCAGATTCCTACACTCCTACTATAAACACTCTAAGCACACCCTGGCTATACTGGAAGACTGATAGGGGATGGATGTTCCTTCCCCAGATTTTTCTAGGATTAAGAACAAGCCTTCTAACCCAGGACCAGTCAGGAGGCCACAAAAACAGACAGGTTGTAGTGTATTTCAAAGGTAGGAAATGGCAAAGCATCTCCTCTGAGTTTTCCTAAGAAAACCCTATAAAATTCATGGGGCCATACACACAAACATGGCAGCTGCTGGAGGAGTTTTGCATGCTCAGAGGATTCAGCAGCCATGCAGAAGGAAACATTGCTTTATTTTCAAAAAGGAAAGACGATAAGCACTTCCAATGAGGGCTGCCCGTGCATAAAGCTATCTTGGAACAGGTAAAAGCTGTGACAAGAACAAAAGCAGAGCGGGTGGCAGTGGTGGGAAGGGGGAGGATATATCTGCGCTGAGTTTTCTTCTCCCCCTCCACCCCCATGGCATCAACAATTGGCATCAGAAGAGAAGGGGGAGCAGCCAGTTGGTTGTCTCATCTCCTTCTTCATTGTGCCTGGATTCATCTCCAGCTGTGAGCCTCCCTGAACATCAGCAGCAGCATCTTCTGCTGTATTTTAATTGCGGCAAGGTGTTGTGGGAGCCCTTTTTGGGCTGAAAACAAAGATTAAAAAATGTAAGAAACCTGGGAAATGAAGAATTTTCACAGAGGTTATGGAGGAGAAGAAAAGGAGGAGGGGATCAAACAGCCCCTGTCCTCCTCTCCACATGCAAGCTGAGGGTTGGGCAGGCTTCCTGGCCTACTCATCATGGTTGGCAATAGAAAAGCAAGAAGAGGACAATTGTTTCATAGGCTCCAAGATGCCATCACATCCAACCCACTGCTCAATGCTGGAATTCCAGCATGTAGCAGGCTAGCTCTTTTTGAAGACATACAAATGGGGCGGGGTGTTATCAGTACACTGATGACACCCAGATATATTTCTCCATGTCTTGATCATCAGCTTTGACTACAGATGGCATCTCTCCTCTCAATGACTGTCTTAAGGCAGTAATGGACTGGATGAGGGAAAACAAACTGAAGCTTAAGCCAGACAAAATGGAGGTACTTACGGTATCAGCTCCAAACCCAGGTATTGGGATACAACCTCCAGTCCTGGAAGAGGTCACTCTCTCCTCAAAGGACTGTGTTTGCAGTCTGCGGGTGCTTCTAGATCCGTCGCTTCACATGACAAATCAGGTGAATGCAATGGTCAGGAGTGCCTGTCATCAGCTTTGGCTGATATGCCAGCTGCGCCCTTTCCTGGAAGTCAGGGACCTTGAGACTGTAGTACATGCACTGGTAACCTCACGCCTTGATTTCTGTAATGCACTCTACATGGGGCTACCATCGTGCTTGGTCCGGAAACCTCAATTAGTACAGAATATGGCAGCCAGACTTGTCTCAGGTACATTGAGAAGAGACCATATTACTCCGATCCTAAGATCTTTTCACTGGTTGCCCATCAGTTTCCAGTCCCAGTACAAAGTGTTGGTTATTACCTTTAAAGCCCTAAATGGCTTGGGTCCAACCTATCTCTGAGACCGCTTCTTACCATATAATCCTCCCCACACACTCAGGTCCTCTAGGAGAAATCTGTTATAACCAATAAAAACCAAGTTGTCTACAACTGCCTAGGATCTTCTCGGCTGTTGCTCCCAGATTGTGGAACAGCCTGCCGGACAAGATCCGTCATATGACCACTTTAGAGAGCTTTAAAAAAGCTGTTAAGACGGATCTCTTCCGGCAGGCCTTTTCTGAATAGATGCCTGGCCATCACAGTGAATAAGTAAGGTATCATTATTTTTGTTTCCTTCCTATATACTATTGTTTGCTTGTACATTTATTAACTGTTTTAAATTGTTTTTTTAATATTAATATGTTTTAGATTGTAAATTGTTTAATTTACAGAGCAACCATGACAGTCTCAACTCCATATCCTGTCCTGAAGCCAGTTTGACCATTCTAATAAGTCCGCTATCCCCAGGGGGGAGACGGCAGCTCTAAGTTTCATCTTGACCAGGAAATGATCCGTCCATGACAAGGCGGAGGTTTTTATTACCTCCGCCCATGGATATTCCTGTTCCCTACTAAAAACCCCATCGCGTGTATGACCAGCACAATGAGTGGGCCCGCAAACCAATTGGGATAGGTTCATGCCTGTCATGAATTCCATGAACTCCCGAGCTGCGCTAGGTAGGTTAGACAAAGTCTGTCTCGAGTGGGATGTTGAAGTCGCCCAAAATCAAAAGTCTGGGCGACTCCAACAACAACTCAGAGACCAGCTGGGTCAGCTCGGTTAGGGAGTTTGCTAAGCAACAGGGTGGTCGGTATACCAGCAGAATGCCCAAGCTATCCCTGGTTTTCAGGCTGAGGTATATACAATCAATGTAGGTTGTTTTCCGGACAGGTATAACCAGCCAGGAGAGCCTGCACCCACATAGCAGCGCTGGCATCTCCCAGCCAGGTCTTGGTGAAGCATGCCAGGTCGGCCACTTCATCCAATAAAAGGTCATGGATGATGTGGGTCTTACCTTTGACCAACTTGACATTGCAGAGGAGCAGATTAAGGGTCTGTGAAATGGCTGGTACGCTCTCCAAGTTATTCTGGGTTACAGAGTGAACTGAAGAAGGGATAGATATCAAGCATCGATCCCTTCTTCTTTTGTAACATTCCTTCACTCTGTTACCGCCATACTTTCCCTGCCCCCACACAACCTCGATGCCTGCTCCCAGCCTATTCCTGGCTCCATTGCCTGATAGTGGTAATAAATAATCCAGCTAAAGCCTGTGCCAATAGTTCTAATGATAGTGAATCTAGCCCCGTCCAGTCCTCTTAACCTACTCTTCTCCAGGCTAAACATTCTACACTGAGTGGCTGAAGTTGGCAGCTGCACTTTGACTTCTCTTCCTCCCTCCATCTCCAGGGCCAGTCCTAGTATTGGGCAGATGAAGCAGCTTCCTCAGATGATGTATGTGGTGCGTGACCTGTGAGATGTTGGAGGGCAGGGCTGTGAATGTAATGCAGTCTCTGACCCCTTAAACTGCTTTGTTGCCCTGAGGTCTGGTGAAGAACAATGTTCCATCCTTAGTGTTGCAAAAAATCTAACCATCACTCCATTTGGTTTCTGTACATTGAGGGAGAGGATGCAATTTTATCCTTTGCTTCAGGCAGCAAAATTCCTCTGGCAGATCCTGATTCTCCTAATGATAACAGGTGTGTGTGTGTGTGTGTGTGTGTGTGTGTGTGAAGTGGGGAAGAGAGATTCAAACCTTAACTCCTGACATGCACTAACCATTTCAGACATGGTTAGTGCATGTCAGGAGACCATTTTTCAGACATGTCTCCTGCCTTATCCTCTCTCACAGTTACTTTAATCTGGGTATGATACTGTACTGAGCACCATATTGGAAATCTTGCTTTTGTGGACTAAAACTTCCCAGACCTCCCAGTCTGCATGGTCACTGGGTTTAAGGCATTATGGTTGACCTGGAACAATGTTTCCCTTATGGTTTTTGATTGGCCTCTATAACTGCACCTCTCATAATAATGTACGCATTAGCAGACAATAATGTTTTGCTAAACTGACATAAAAAAAGGTTTAGTTTTGTTTTTTTGCAGCTTGAGATACTGTTTAAAGTACAAGGGGAGTACGATCTCTCTGTGTCTTTCCTGTCAGCAGGCAACCCTGTGACTATCCTCAAGTTTCCTTTGCACATTTTTGAGATGCACAAATTATATTTTTAACACGTAGACATGGCTGTAATGATTAATTGACTAAAATGTGCTCTCAGTTAACATATCTGCTACAGTAATAAAATATAGGATTACTACATCTCAGGGCCTGGCCCTGACTCTCCAGTTTTCATGGGTCATCTCCTGGCAGGAGAAAAGAATGCAGATTCTCTAGTTTTGCTCAGCTTTGGGCAAGATAACAGGGCTGTGTGTAACTCTTTAGCTCCCCTAGTAGAGCAGCAGCTTATGACAATTTGCAAGGCTTGATTGATTTTGTTACATACAACAACTCTCCATGGCATCTATATATTCACATAGAATATATAGCACATTCCTTCTCTCTTAGTCGTGCTGCCAGGATTCACCTTCT
The DNA here is from genome assembly GCA_034509955.1 of Urosaurus nigricauda. Taxonomy (NCBI): domain Eukaryota; kingdom Metazoa; phylum Chordata; class Lepidosauria; order Squamata; family Phrynosomatidae; genus Urosaurus; species Urosaurus nigricauda. The sequence continues at coordinate 165,864,639 of JAOEGL010000002.1, forward strand.
GCTCTGCATCTGCCTTCTTACTAGAATCAAGTGGGCCATGATAAATTGTCCTTATCTTGTCTCCCTAAGTAGGTGAGAAGGAATAAGAGCCTAATTTAATCTTCATTTGGAAACAGTCTCTTTAGTTAAGATAGAAAATATGGTGTGTGTGTGTGACAAGCTGTGAGGAACTGTGGTTGGTACTTCGTTTGTTGTTGTGTGCCTTCAAGTTGTTTCTGACTTACAGCAACTCCTTTGCTGTATACTCTGTCCCAGAAAAGAAGCCAAACATCTGGGTTTAATAAACAGAGTGGTAATACAAATTGGTTCTAGCATGGATAGTTTTCTGGGATTTGCCTCTAGGCTTGTGAGCCAGTAAAGAGCTTGTCTCCCTTCATTTCTTCCTGAGAGCCAGTGGCACATAGTTTTCACATAAAATTGTGGTTCATTGGCGTAGAGACCATATGCTTTGGATCAGAAATGCAAATGGGACTTATTTAGATAACCAACATTCCTGCCTGTGCTATCTTGAGAAAACGGAGCTGTAGTCCAAAATAAAAGCTGGGAGGGGGCACTTTGCCAAGTTTTGCTTTGTCTTCAGAACGTCCTGGCAATTTCAGATTTAAAAAAGGACAAGGTATTAGCAAGCAATGGGTCAGCAGGGCTAGGAAGAGACCCTCCCTGCCTGAATTTCCAGAAAGAATTTAAAATTAGTACATTTCCATGCAGGAAACTGAGAATCACCCTTCCTCTCCCAGTACCTCCCCAGTCTCAAACTGTCCTGTTGCCTTTGGTGAAGGATACTCTCTCATCATCAGTGCTAAAGAGTGGACTTCCAATCCAGTTAGCATGGAAGAAGGTACTAACTTGTCCTTTGCTTCAGCCCGTAAAATGTCTTGGGCCAGTCCTGCCAACTGGATGGTGGTGTGTGTTGCTTGCCTTGAAGTTGCTTCCGACTTCTGGCAACTCTAGGCAACCCTATCATGGGGTTTTCTTGGCAAGTTTCTTTAGAGGGAGTTTGCCATGGCCATCCTCTGAGACTGAGAAACTGTGACTTGCCCAGGGTCACCCAGTGGGTTTTCATAGCTGAGCAGGGATTTGAACCCTGCTCTCCAGAGTCATAGTCCAATGCTCAGCCACTATACCATGCTGGCTCTCGCACTGGATACTTTGGCCATATGCCATGTAGCAACAGAACTGATTACCTGGTTTGTCTTCCCAGGGCAGACCTTCAGTTAGAGTCCACTTCCTCCATCCTGCCCTGCAAACTGTCTCCTACCCATCCTTTCCCTAGAACAGATGCCCCAGAGCGACCACTGTCAGCTCTCCAGTTATTTTCCAGCTGTAGGCTACAAATGGGTTTTGCTGCTACTCCACTCCTGTCTTGTCTTGGTGACTCAGCAAGGAAAAGGTCTAAATGGGGGCAGTTATGTTTCTTCCTCACATGGCTCCCTGATGGCAGCTTTCTCTCTCTATATATAAAATTTCCAAATGGAAAATGGGTTGAGAGTAAGAAGAGGTGGCTGTTGTTGTTGTTGTTGTTGTTGTGTGTACCTTCAAGTCATTTCTGACTTATGCCAACCTTAAGGTGGACCTATCACAGGGGAGTTTATCACACGGGAGGAATTTCTCTCAATTTCGAAAGAAATGGAAGTGAGGCCAGTTCAGAATTGAGTAAATTCGCTAGTTCAGCGAATATACGTGATTGTGTATTGACGCTGCATTGCGTTCGGAACTGCACAAAATTGCCTCCCAGTGCCCGAAATTGTGTGTGATAGTTTCTCATGCAATCACGCAAAACCCCATGTTTGCATTCAGAAGGACTTCCCTTTGCCCGAAAATGTGTGTGATCAGCTTTCACGCAATCACGTGAAACCCCATGATTGCATTCAGATTGGCATTGGATTATACTTCCAATTCCCTTCGTGTGATAAACTCCAGGGTTTTCATGGCAAGATTTGTTCAGAGGGGATTTGCCATTACCTTCCTCTGAGGCACAGAGTGTGTGATTTGCCCAAGATCATCCAGTGGGTTTCCATGGCTGAGAAAGGACCTAAAATGAGAACCAGTGGACTCTTTCAAACGGGGAGGAATTTCTCCCAACTCCGAATGGAGCCAATGCGGATTCATGTAAATTCGCTTGTTTAGCGAATTTACATGAACCCCTGTTCCATTCGGAATTACTTCCCATTACCCGAAAATAACCCCCTCCTGCCCGAATTTGCATGCGAAGCTTTAATTCGCAATAACGTAAAACCCATGGTTGCATTCGAATTGACCTTAAGTTATACTTCCAATTTAGCCTTGTATGAAAGAGTCCAGTGTGGTGCAGTGGTTTGAGCATTGGACTTTGACTCTGGAGGCCAGGGTTCGTATCCCCACTCAGCCAAAGAAACCCACTGGTGGTCTTGGGAAAATCACATTCTCTCAGAGGAAGGCAAAGTAAAAGCTCCTCTGAACAAAATCTTGCCAAGAAATCTATAAGGTAGCCTTAGGGTTGCCAACATGAAGGCACACAGCAACAACAAATGTTTCTTTCTCAAAGGATTTTATGATGGCAACTCTTTGTTTTCCCCTATCATAATTTCCATATGGAAAAGGGTTTTCTTTTCATTAGGTGGAGGGGAAAAAAGAAGACAGGTCCTAAAACACTGCCTTATGTATGGGATGGTGGTGTTTATGTTTGTGTTCCCTCCAGGGGATTTTGTAGGGGGCCATTCATACTACACAATTACTGTGTTATTATTCCACTTTAACTGCCATGGCTCCATCCTATGTAATCTTAGGATCTGCAGTTTAGGGAGGGAGATTGAGAACTCTTCTCCAGGGAGCTCTCCTGGTCCCTCTGATGACAAAATCCCAGGATTACATGGGAAGGTAACATGGCAGTTCAAGCAGAATCAGAGTGATACAACTCTGAGGTGTGAATGGGCCTTAAATTTTGCTTAGTGCCCATGCTAGCTCACCGTCCTAGGCAGCTTTGCTCAGGACTGATTTAACACATTGTTGTTGTTCTGTGCCTTTGTTGTTTCCAGCTGATGGAGACCCTAACGTAAACCTATCATGGGGTGTTCAGGGGCTGAGAGTGCGTGACTCCCTAAAAATCACCCTGTGGGTTTCTATGGCCAAGCAGGGAATTGAACCCTGGTCTCCAGAGTCATAATCTAGTGCTCTAACCACGACAGGCCTGGCCTATAGCATTATCTTTCCTCTTCCCAAATGTGTGCTATTCTAACAGATCGATGACTGACTGATTGATTGCATTTAGAGGCTTCCTCCTAATCTGAGACTCTGATTTAGCTTGTGTTTAACTTCGGCACCTCCAGTGCTGCTTAGGACTTTGCTGTGTGTGCACTGGGGAGTAGAGTTGGAGACAGCTGTTTTGTTGTTGTTGTTGTTGTTGTTGTTGTTGTTGTATTTCAAGCATTTACTGTACAGGTTTTCTATTCATAAAAAAATAAAAAAATAAAGAAGAAACTGTCTTACAACTTGACACCAAAAAGAGTAAATGGTTACAATGCCTTCTTAGTCCTTATTCCCCTCTTCCCAGAATCTAGATATTTTTTCCCATTTTTCCTCATAAGATTGAGAAGTGTTATCATTGTTAGACATGGAAATCATATCAAGAATAGCCATACTATGTACTTTGAGTATCCATTCATTCATTGATGGGATGATGTTAGTTTTCCATCGCTTAGCAAAAGAAATGTGTGTTGCTGTAATCAAATAAATCAAGATACTTGTTGCTTCCAGCTCTGCCAGGCTGCTGCCATCCCATCCTACCCTGGTGTTCGCCCCAGCCTGCCTTGCCCTGCATCTGCCCCTGCATAACCCCTAGACTGTCTCCAACAGGCTTTCCCTCCCCTCCCCAATCTGCTGCTATCCTTTCTCAAATCACCTAGCAGCAGTCTTCTCCATGCTTCTCAATAATTCATATGCTGCTGGAACTGTTTTGCCAAGATGTCCTAATTTTGGAGCCTATCTTGATTTGGGGAGGTGCCCTTCCCCACTCTTTCTCCTTTTACACCCCCACACATGCTGCAGAAAAAATGCAGGGGACACAGAGGAACACAACAAGATAGGAAGAGTAGAGGGGGAAAGAGATAAAGAGATAGAAACAGACACACAGACACACGTGTCCCCATCATTTCTGTGACTGGTTTTGCTGCATTTGAGTGGGCGTTAGATGCTTAGACACGCAGTGGGTCCAATCCTGTTTTCTGTACGAGCCCAAATCCAGAATATTTAACTCCACATTATGAGTGATGTAGTGCAATCCAGCACATTCACCCAGATGTTCAAACATGTGCCAGGTCTCTTAAAAAGTAGGGGGGAAGTAGAACAATAAGTAAGTAATTTGGAATTTGACTATGCTCTCTTCCTGGCCTGCAGTTGTGCTCAGCACCAACTGTTGAGCTAAAGAGGTAATAAGGTTGCCAACTTCTCAGCTGGCCACTGTGACTGTGCCTTTAACAGCAATTTGATTTGCAGACTTTGTTAGGTGCTCACGTTTACATCAGTCCCTTGAAAAACCTCATTTATATTGATTTCAGCAGACTGAGCTGTTGTTGGCTACAGGCAACAAAGCAAGCCAGGTTTTGGAAACCTTTGGAAACATCCCTGAAACCTGTGAAGCAAGCAGAAAGGAAAAAGCATCACCAGTTCTGCACTCAGCTGGCATTAGGTTTAAGGGTTTCAGCCCAAAACAAGTGACACTCAGGTGCCACTGGAGGATAGCTCATCCATTGCTGTGTAAAAAAAGAAGAGTGGCTTGAGGTGATAAAAGCTTCCCCTGCCAAAATTCCTTCTTCCATATAAATAATCAGAATCCTAAGCACCCTAAAGGCACCAGGATCCCATCTGTTCTTGGAGGCTAGGCAAAGTTAGGTGAATACTTGTATGGGTGACCACAAGTACCGGATTCTATATTTCAGAGGCAGGAACTGGCAAAACCACCTCTGAGTATTCATTGCTTTAAAAAAAAAAAGGAATTCATGAGGTTGCCGTAAGACAACAGGCAACCTCACATAGGCACACATACATGAATAATCAAAGCACAATTTTGCTTTGAGATAACACAATACAGTATATGGCCCTCAGTCACTCCCTGTTGGGCCTCTGAAACCTATTGGAACTGAACCTCCAAATGCCCACAGCCTAAAACAACAACATCAACAAGTGTTTCATGGCTTCAGAGGCTGTTGGGTTCCCTCTGCTAAGCAGTGGCGAAGAAACAGTTATCACAGTGGCAATTAGTAGGGGATTGGAGAGGTTTTAATTTACCTACTTACCCCCCATCCCCATGATCTCTTGATCTTAGTAGGCATGCAGAAGAGCCTTAAACCTCTCCATCCCTGCCAGCTGAGATGTGTAGGAGGAAGGAAATGGAAGAGCATGTCCATGTCCACCCTCCTGGCTGCCAGCAGATGCTCCCCTTAAGGCTGAACAAGTTGTACATCCCTTCTTTATGCTGGCAACACTCCTGCTTCCCTTTATTCTTGGTCACTGTAAAAGCACACTTAGGCCTGAATGCAACTGGATAGTCCCAAGGCGATCCACAGAATTAGCTGTTTAATTGTGCATCAACACATAGGTAAATCTCACTGGTTCCCAATAAGTCTGCTCTAGGTAGGACTCACAATAGGAACCAGACCCATATACTTCTCATCTCTAATGTTAGCAAGTGAATGTGATTTGTGACGTTAAAGGCATCTGTGGCTGGCATCCATAGTTTTTTGTGGGTTTTTCAGACACGGTGGCCATGTTTTAGAAGACTTTATTCCTAAAGTTTCACCAGCATCTGTGGCTGGCATCTTCAGAGAAATTTGATTTGTTTCTGAATCTGGGGGAATCCAAGTCCTTTTTGTCTTGTAAACTCTGTGTTTTGAGGAAGGGGAGGAATCACAGAAACAATTACTTGACAGAGTGAAAACTGGAGACAGCCCCTGTCCCTATAATGGATGTGTAGAAGAGGGTATTTGAGTAGGTATGGCCCTTGTGGTCTCTTCCAACTCTATGTTTCTATGATTCTATGACATTACCACACAAGGCTTTTAAACCACAATTAAAGTTAGCAAATAGTACCTTTGCAAATACTTACCATACAAAGTTGTTGCTGCTATGCCTGTGAAACATTTTTAAAATGCCCTTTTTCATTGATGGAGAAAACCTGTCAATAAACTCCCAACTGTGCTGCTTTGTCATTACTCCACAGGTGCGATGCATCACTTCCATGGCAGTTATATTGTCTCAGTGTCTCCTTCTCTTCCCCTGTTCTACCTTCCATTTGCTATTTCCAATCAAGCTGTTTTCCTTTTTCTTTCTTTTTTAATAAATTAAATCATATTAGCATGGAACTCTGAAACTGTGTAATAAATAAATAAATAAATAAAACCTGAAAGACATGCTGGGTAGGGCATAGGGCAGGAGGGAGAGTGCGAGGGACTGTTGATGGCAAAAACAGCACATTTACGCTACTGCGGTGATGTGTGATAACAATGCTCTCAACCTGGTATGTTTCCATTGTTCTTTACTAACAAGATTGTGGCAAGACCATCCAGCCTGGCCTCAAGTTGAAGATCCCTCCCTCCTGAGGACATCATCTGGCCACTTGAAGGGAGTGAAAGAGGCCTAGCAACACCATCCAGCCTGGCCTCAAGTTGAAGAGCCCTCCCTTCATGACAACACTAGGAGGGAGTGACAGGAGAGGCCAAACTCCATCGGGCCTAGATTAAGAAGCCGAGCCCTCCCTTCAGTCCATCTGCCTTGGTCCAGGCGTCAGAGGGAGAGAACAACTGCTTGACCTGATCCCCTTCCCCATCACCTTTCCCTTCTCCTTTTGTGTCGTGTCTTTTAGATTGTAAGCCTGAGGGCAGGGAACCGTCTTAAAAAATAATAATTGTAAGCCGCTCTGATAGCCTTTAGGGCTGAAGAGCGGGGTATAAATAAATAAATAAAAATAAATAAGACAAAGGGGTTGTGTGATAATGCCTCTGGATGTGCCTTCCCAGTTGCCTTGGCTGGGCTAGCAATGTAGAGGGATTTTGTGAGCTAAAGTTCAAACATTTGGAATTTGAGAACCACTCCTCTAAATTTCTCCCTCAGTGGCAGGACCACTTGAAGTCATACAAAATTCTTACACATCAAAGCACTTACATATGAGAAACAAGAGTAGGCAACCTGTAGATAGGTCATGATAGCACATACATGTGTGCTCCCCAACTGTCATGATTTGACAGGGACAGTCCCAATTAATTGTCTGTCATCCCACTTTTTCAGGGGATTTTTTAAAAAAAAACCCAGCTTCACCCTCCCCCTTCTTTGTCCTCAGTTTAATTCAATTGCTGCAAACTGAGTTCAAAGTGCAGAAGTAGCTGGCAGTCATTTAACTCAGCAGAGGGAGCTTCCAAGATCTGGTAGGATCTTAGCTTCCAAGATCTGGTGGGATCTGGCAGTGGTGTTCCTCATGCTGGTGTCACCTAGTGTGGGTGCTGGGGGGGGGGTTGGCGGTGGCAGTGGCAGCCTGCCCTGCCCTGCCCCCCATCTGCTGTGACCAGTCACAAGCAAACCAAGGCATTGAGGAAGCAGGGGCAGACATACACATACCTTTCCTTCCCTCTTTCCCTGGTGCCTTGTCTAGCTCACCCACTTGCCCTCTCCTTGCCTGATGCCTTGGCTTGCTTGGACAAACCAGCCAAGACACCAGGGGAGTGGGGAAGAAGGCCTGCGTGTATCCACCCCGCCTTCTCTGCTGCCCTCTCTCCCTTGGCAACCCTGTCAGGATGAGACATCTTTAAGAAGCCCTGTCCTCCACTACTTTGCTTAGTTCCTGTACATTCATACCCGTGACCTCCTTAATAGAGTCCATCCATCTGGCCTGCGGCCTTCCTCTCTTTCTGCTTCCCTCCCCCTTTCCTAGCATTATTGATTTTTCCAGTGAGTCATGTCTTCTCATGATGTGCCCCAAGTACGACAGTCTCAGTTTTGTCATCTTGGGCTTCCAGGGACATTTCTGGCTTGATCTGCTCTAGGACCCATTTGTTTGTCCTTTTGGTTGTTTGGCTGTCCTCAGCACTCTTCTCCAGCAACACATCTCAATTGAACTGATTTTCTTCCTATCTTCTTTCTTAACTGTCCAGCTCTCACATCCAGACATGGTAATAGGAAAAACTATTAAGAAGCCGAGCCCTCCCTCCAGTCCATCTGCCTTGGTCCAGGCCTCAGAGGGAGTGAAGAACTGCTGGATTTGATCCCTTTCCCCACCACCATTCCCTTCTCCTTCTATGTTGTGTCTCTTTAGATTGTAAGCATGAAGGCAGGGAACTGTCCAATTAATGATTGTATGTACAGTGCTGTGTAAATTTACAGCATTATATAAATAAAGGTTAATAATAATAATAATAATAATAATAATACTATGGCTTGTACAATTCTAACTTTAGGGCTCAGTTGTATATCTTTACATTTTAGGATAATTTCTAGTTCTTTCAGAGCTGCTTTCCCCATTCTTAATCTTATTCTGATTTCCTAGCCTAGTAAAAACTATCCCTAATCTACTGCTGGTTACTCTGGACTCTTTCAGACGTGGGAAATTGGAAGTATAATCCAAGGGCAATCCAAACGCAATCATGGTGTTCCACGTTATTGCGAATTAGAGCTTCTCACGCAATTTCGGGCAAAAGGGAAGTCACTCCAAATGCAATCATAGGTTTCACGTTATTGCGAATTAAAGCTTCTCACGCAATTTCGGGCAAGGAGGGGTCATTTTCGGGTAATGGGAAGTCATTCCGAACGCCTTCCGAATACAGTGGGGATTCACGTAAATTCGCTAATCAAGCGAATTCACATGAATTCGCATTGGCTGCATTCGAAGTTGGGAGAAATTCCTCCAGTGTGAAAGAGTCCTCTGAGAAATACTAGTGGATCTTAATCTACATCCCCCTGTGGTGAAGTGGGAAAGTTCAGCCGCTACAGCTTCTCAGGTAAGCTGGACCTGCCGAAACTTTATCTGCAGCATAACTATTAAAGGTGGGAGAGCCCTGTTTTCTTTTCCATCTGGCCATCCTAACTCCCATTCATTTTTAAAACTATTAAATCTTTTGAATGAACAACAAGGAAATAAACCTACCCCCTCCATGAAGACTTTGCAGGGACAGTGAAAACCCAAGGGGGGCTACAGAGAGGCTTCTCAAATATCAGCCTGGAGGGTCACAAGAGTTGACTTTGCTCAGGACATGATGGAAGTAAGAGGGACTTTGTGGCATCTGTCAAGGCTTGGGAGAGTCAGCAGGAAGCATGCTGGCCAGATAGTGCTGCCTGGCTCTGTCTTGCTATTTTTATATCGAGCAAATGCTGTGTCAGAGGACAGCATCCGGAGATGCTGAGCCTTCTGAAATACCAGCTGGCAGGATGACAAAGTGGGCAATTGCTCTGAGCCCAGCTGGAGACAAAGGAAGGGTGTGAATGGAGGAGGGAGACCATGCGGGACCTCTAAGCCACAGTCCAAATGCCACTCCTGGGACCAGAGGGGTGGCATGTTACAATGTTTAGTCACAGTGTGTCTGCTGAGTTCTTGTTATAGCACATTATCTGAAATATTAAAATGGTTCTTCTTCCTCTGCATCACACATGCAAGGTTGGATTGAGTCAGACCATTGATTCTTTTAGATTGCAACCCTAGACACAGCTATTTGAGAAAAAGCCATGGCTATTATGTTTTTAAGGTGGGCCATCTCAACATTTTTTTAAAGCACTCTGGCTTTTAAGGAGCCAGTCTGGCATAGTGATTTGAGTATTGGACTCCTGCTCTGGAGACCAGAGTTTGATTCCCTGCTCAGTCATTAAACCCACTGGGTGACCTTGGACAAGTCACACTTTCACAGCCTCAGAGGAAGGCAAAGACAACCCTCATCTTGAAGAAATCTTATCAAGAAAACCCCATGACAGCCTTAGGCTTGCCATAAGTTGAAAACAACTTGAAAGCACACAACAGCAGCAGCAGCAGCAGCAGCAGCAACAACAACAGGGCTTTTAATGGTTTTAAACTTGAAATTTAGGGGTCTGGTTCTATCTGTTTTGAATATTTTGCCTTCATTTGGTTTTATGGTCTTTTGATCTGCAAACTGTTTTGGAAGGTCCTCTAATTTCCATATGCTTTAATGAGTATGGGAATGGAACTGAGATGTGAGTAAAAATGCACAGGACTGCAGTCTTCTTAGCCCACTGTCAAATGACTAGCAACAACTTTGCAAACTCATAGCTTTAGGCCTTCAAACCTTGAGATTCGATTTAAAAAAAAATGACCCTGTGATTCTCAGTCAACCCAGACCATATGGTAGAGCCACCAAGGGGTCTAATACTTTCTTCCATTTCACTGGACCCTAACATACCCTTTCCCTGCTTTTTCCAACTAGTTGCCCGATGCCAAAAGCAGACAGACCATTTGGTAATCCCATAGGCTAAGGAGAGGAGCTGGGTCACCCTGCTGATATTGCAGGATTGCAACCCTCAGCATGTCTCACCATTAGGGAGGCTGGCTGCTGCTAGGGCCTGCAGTCCAACAACATCTGAATGGCTGCATGATTCCTACCCCTTCAGTCAAGGATGGAGATTTTGTGACTTTCCAAATGCTTTTGGACTGCAATTCCCAGCATTGCTTACCACTGGTTATGAGATATGCCTGTGGCGTAGGAGGAGGAGAAGCAACACACACACACACACACACACACACACCATGATTTGCCAGCCTAATTCACAACAAATGTCAACGTATTCAAGATGAAATTGCCAAAAAATACACACACATGCACACACACACACACAAAACAAAAACAAAAAAACCTGCATTTTGTTTGTAAGGAGTACATATAGATCATAATAACCAGAGATCAGCCTACTGTGTTTATATAGACATGGCTTGGGTGCAGACAATCTGAAAGACTGCAGTATTGATATTTCCTAGCAGAGTAGAAAGAGCCAGTGTTGTATAGTGGTTTGAGTACTGGACTTGGTCATTCACACTCTCTCAGCCTCAGAGGAAGGCAAGGGAGTTTATCATACAACAGAATTTGGGGGTATAATGCAATGGCATTCCGAACACAATCATGGGGCTTCATGTTATTGCGAATGAGTGTATCTCACGCAATTTCGGGCAATGGGAAGTAATTCCGAACACAATCATGGGGTTTCACGTAATTGCGTATTAAAGTATCTCATGCAATTTCGGGCATGGGGGGGGTCATTTTCAGGAAATGGGAAGTCATTCTGAACGCATTCCAAATGCAATTAGAATTCAGGTAAATTCGCTAAACTAGCGAATTTACGTGAATTCGAATTGGCTCCATTCAAAATTGGGATAAATTCCTCCTATGTGATAAACTCAAAGGAGAAACCTCCTCTGAACAAATCTGGCAAAGAAAACGTCAGTGATAGGTTTGTGTTAGGGTCAATATAAGTCAAAAATTACCTGAAGGCACACAAGAGCAGAGGAGAGTAAGTAGACAAATGAGTGTGATATCCATATGTGTTAATTCACCAGTTAACAATTGATTTAGTAAATCTACTTTTTCAGAGTTGCCAATTCAGGATCATCTCAGACCGGGAGGTTTCTAATTCATAACAAATTTCAAAGTATTCAAGATGAAATTGCCAAAAAACAATGCAAAACCTGAGACCTAAGGATGGCCACTGGGGATTAAGCATTAGGCATGAAGTACCAACCATAGTTGCTCACAGCTATATTTCTAACTCACCTACCAACCTACCCACCTGCACATTTTCTTGTTTGGAAAGTAAGAAATCTTAGTTAAAGGGGATGTTCCTAGATGAAGGTGAAATGAGGAAATTCTTCCTTCTGCTTTACTTAGAGATAGGATAAAAGCATTTAATCTAGACTGTAGCCAAAAAGTGGAGAGCAGAGCAGAGGGTGAGTCCTGGACCCCCAATTACTACGAAGAACAAGCTAAGCGACCACATGGAACCCATGGAGAGTCTCTGCAAGCTGCAGCAACTAATAATTTAAGCCCATAGTTCTCAAACTCCGGTCCTCCAGTAATGGCTGCCAAGCAGCTCCTCTCCTCCTCCTCTCTCTGGCCGGACTGTTCTGGAAGGCTCTGGAAGGTGGTATATAAAGCTAGTCTGCTAGCTCCGCCCCCTTGTGACTCACAGATGTGACTCATAGAAGTATAGTGTCTAGATCAAGGGAAATAATAGTGCCACTCTGTACTGCTTTGGTCAGGTCCCACCTGGAATATTGTGTCCAGTTCTGGGCACCACAATTTAAAAAGGATGTGGAGAAACTGGAGTGGGTCCAAAGGAGGGCGACTAAGATGGTGAAGGGTCTGGAAACCATGCCCTATGAGGAATGGGAAGAGAAGAGAAGGTTAAGAGGTGATATGATAGCCTTGTTTAAATACTTGAAGGGATGTCATATTGAGAAGGGAGCAAGCTTGTTTTCTGCTGCTCCAGAGGCTAGGACCCGGAACAATGGATGCAAGCTCCAGGAAAAGAGATTCCAGCTCAACATTAGGAGAAACTTCCTGACAGTAAGGGCTGTTCGACAGTGGAACACACTCCCTCCGAGAGTGGTGGAGTCTCTTTCCTTGTAGGTCTTTAAGCAGAGGCTGGATGGCCATCTGTTGGGGGATGCTTTGACTGGGAGTTCCTGCATGGCAGGGGGTTGGACTGGATGGCCCTTGTGGTCTCTTCCAACTCTATGATTCTATGGTTCTATGGTTCTATGGTTTTTGGCCTTCAATTCCCAGACGCCTCAGCCAGCTTGGCCAAATGTCAGGAATTCTGGGAAATCCAAAATACCCAGAGGGCCAAATTTTGGGAACCAGTGATAAGCCCTGGTAGCAAGCCGCTCCTTTAATAGCTGAACTGGTGATTTGGAGGCAGTTCTTTCCTCTTTTCTGGAGATGAACCTATCTAAACTGGAAAATTTGCACCCTTGTCTTCCACCTTGAGATGACTCCTGGGAACTGGAGATTTGCCTTGCGATTTGTCAGCCCTGACTTTATTTGGGATTCACCAATAGGTTTTGGCTTGTATTACCCTGTAAGAGCTTGCCGGTTTTTGGGGTTTTTTTAGTTCCTTAAGAGAAGCATCTCAGGTCATCACTGTTACAGGCAGGAAGACACATAAGAAGGCCTCCTGGGTAGCTGCTCCCTAGCTGTGGAATTCTATCCTTCAGAAGAGTACCCTTTTATTTGAGACAGACTTTGAGCTATTAACTATAGTGGCATCACTAGGGTTGGCATCATTCAGTGTGGTAATTCATGGTGTCACCACCACCTTTGACCTCCTCCCATACCACACCATACAGGGTCCTTAGTAATTGTTTTTTGTACTAATGTTACTCGTAAACTGTAATTCCAGTATATCACTTAACGTAATGGCAATAGTTGGGACATAAACGAGAAAAATTTAAATTATAGATTTAAATTACAATATCGTGTACATAGTTTCATGTGGTTTAAGTTAATAGGTACATGCACATGTATTTACATGTACATAGTTTTGTGTGGTTCTAATTAAAATGTACACCTACATGTATTTACTTGTACATAGTTTCATGTGACTAGAGTGAAAAGTTGGTAAAATGAAATATTTTAAAGACAATTTAAAAATATTTTTAAAATTTAAAATCCAAAATCTAACAGATGTATTTATTTATTTATTAAACTGAGGCCTCTCCTTTCTCCTCACACTGAGACTTGCCCACTCACACCATCTCTTCCACTCAGCTCCAGAATTTTAAAGGGACGAAGGTGAATGCCACAGCCAGTTTCTGCCAAAAGGCAGATATTTGGGGAACAGTGGTGTCAACCTCCACTGTTATTCCTTCAGGTGTCCTCTGGTGTGGCCCACATCCCCCGTGCCTCCTAGTGATGCTCCTGATTACCTAGTTGCTACAGAAGGGTCTTCCAATGGGGATTGTGGTACTCATATCCTCATGGTTATATTTTAAACACTGTTATAATAGTGCTATCGTTCCTCTGTTCGGTAAAAGTTTCTACTATTATGAGAAAGTTTAAAAGCATCTTTTGTTTTAATCTATGTTTTGAGTCACCTTGGGTCTCATATTGGGAACAAGGCGGGATATAAATGAAATGAAATGAAACAATGTGAAAGCCGATGAAGAACAACCACGGAATCTAAAACAAAATGGGATAACTCTCCCTACATGACTTTTCTGTACAAGCACAATCTCAGTGGGCATATAAACGCTGGAAGCAACTACATATTCCCAATAAATAAATAAATGGGAGTGGGATGGTTTATTGGCTGATTTTGGTAGGGGCGCCTTTTTTCAAGTAGCCCCAATCCATAATGGGCAAAGCTGGAGATTGGTTGGCCATCCTGTTTGATGCCAATTCCTGGCAAGGATCGATTCTCTCCCAAATATTAAGAGAGGGAAAAGGGCTCTGGCTCCCCACCATGGCTTTCCTTCCCTCCTCAACCCCCCCTTCACCTCTTATTTCGGAAAGTGGAGAGGCTTCTTGTATCCCCAGGGCCTCTGTTGGCATCTGTGAGCATCCATTAGCAGCCACGCTGACCTCCCCCTCTCTGCATCAGCCCTCCAGGCTTTGTGTTTTCTTATTTATGAAGCCTCTCTGAGGCAGCCAAATGGAAGCATTCCCCACTTACATACACTTCCAACCCTGGCATCCCCCATTCTTCCAAGCTGAGTGACTCACAAGGGGGTGAGGGGGAGCTGGTGATAAAGGAGGAACATTTCATAGGAGTTTATCAGACGACAGAAATTGGAAGCATAATCCAATGGCAGTCCAAACGCAATCATGGGATTTCATGTTACTGTGTGAGAGACTACCACATGCATTTTTGGGCAATGAGAAGTCCTTCCGAACACAATCATGGGGTTTAACGTTATTGCGTGAGAAACTATCACACGCAATTTCAGGCAACTTCAGGCAAGAGGAAGTCATTCTGAACATGATGCAGTGTCAATACGCAATCATGTAAATTCACTGAACTAGCAAATTCACTCACTTCCAAACTGGCCCCACTTTCATTTCTTTCGAAATTGAGAGAAATTCCTCCCATGTGATAAATTCCCTTGAGGCTCTTCAACTGTTTATACCTTTAGGGTTATCATGAAACACAACTCCAAAATGATGTCACACCAGGAAAGGTGGGCAAGGGCAGAAAGAAAGAGGAGAAAATGTAAATTTCATAGAATCTTTGGCCCGATCTAGATTGGCACAAAAAGCCATGATAAGGGCTCTTTGCGCCGCCTTTAGGGTTTGGGAGGGCACAGCGTTTACACCCTCCCGAACCCTAAAGCGTATGGGCGCCACCATTTAAAAATGGCGGCGTCCATATGGATGCACCATGACAACTTTGTGCCATGGGAGGGCACCAAGCATGCCCTTTCTGCAGCGCAAAAAGGAGCTCCAAAACGGAGCTCCTTTTTGCTTCCAGGTCTTTGCTGCGACCTTTAAACAGCCGCGGCAAAGACCCGGGGAGAAAGAGGCCGCGGTGGCGGTCCCTTTCTCCCCCTCAGCCCCGCCAAGGGAAGTGGGGTGCAGTGGGTGCCCAGGGTGCCCGCTGCACCCCACTTTCAGGCCACGGGGAAGCGGCAATTTGCCGCTTCCCCACGACTTCCAGAAGCAGCGGGATGGGGGTGCGGAGGCTGCTGGTGCGGCAGCCTTGGCCCCATCTCGCCGCTTCCTGGGGCGAGTGCGGACCGCCCCTTTTGGGCAGTCTGGAAAGCCCCATAGAGTCGGAAGAAAACTCAAAAGCCATCAGTGTGGGGTTTGCAAGTCTTAGACCTGCTGGTGCCCTAGAATTTCCTGAGCTAGGTGTTTGGGATTTCATCTGCCATGGCCATGTTAGGTGGAGGCTGATTAAAATTGCAATATGAAACATCTAATGGCATCAAGCTTGGGGAGACTACTCCCCATTCCCCCAACTCAATTCTCTCCAAACACATTGGACTACAAAACCCATCATCCCATGTTGGCTGCGCCGGAGAGCGTTGTAGTCCAACACATGGAATCTGGCAGAACAGAGTAAGGGAGGAATGTGAAAAGCAGTTCCAGGTTCTTGAATTCCTCAGATTCTGAATGTCATGTCATCCCTTATTTTCTCTAGATAATCAGTTTTATTCCTGTTCTGAAGCTGTGTGGAAGAGGTGTTTCCCAACATTTTGCTGCACTTTAGAATGGCTGAGAAACAGGACTGAATGAAGGGGATCTGTAGACTGGAACAGCAGGCCTGATATGAAAGGCTGGAATTACTGGAGGTAGAGAACAACCTGGTATTTGTTGGCAGTCTCCTAGTCAAGTAATAACCAGGGTTGACTCTACTTAGCTTCCAAGGTCAGTCAGAGGAAAGAAATGGCAAAACCACATCTGAGTATTTCTTGCCTGAGAATAGCCTGAGAATAGCCTGAGAATTCCCAACTGTTCTCCTAGATATATTTGTTAATGTACTTTTTTTTCCAGCAAAAGTGAACAGTTGCTTATTATTGTTATGGTGGCCAGTAAACTAGTCCACATGAGAGGTAAGAGAGAAGACGAATCCGAGGGATATTTTGAGGGGGGGGGGAGTGCTGTTAAAGAGATGGTGAGCTGAGGAAAAGCCAGAAGCGGAAGTGGAGACAGAAAATTGATAGTTATTTGTGTGCATGGTTGTTTTTTTAAGAACTGGCAGCAGAGAAGTATTGCAGAAGAAGGCAAGGGCCTTCTTGACCTGCTGCTTTCAGAAGGTATCTGGACAGACACTGTAAGAAACAGAAACAAATTAGGTAGAGATTTTGGCCCAGTGATCAGCTATGATGACATTGAAGTGTGGTCAAGGGGGGTGGTTGAGAGAAGAGGACAGTTGAATATTTTTCACGAAGAGATAAAAAACATAAGGAAACAGATGCAGGATCCTGCTTCTCCACGGTTATTTCCGGAAAGCCCATCCCAGCAAGACACAAGAGATGGGGGACAAAGAAAAGAATGAGTATGGAGTTAATCAGATGACGGAAATTGGAAGTATAATCCAATGGCAATCCAAATGCAATCATGGGGTTTCACATTATTGCGTATGAGTGTATCTCATGCAATTTCGGGCAAAAGGCAAGTCATTCCGAATGCAATCATGGGTTTTACATTATTGCGTATTAGAGTATCTCACACAATTTTGGGCAATAGGAAGTCATTTTCGGGCAATGGGAAGTCATTCTGAACACATTCCAAAAGCAATTAGAATTTACGTAAATTCTCTAAACTAGCAAATTTACGTGAATTCAAATTGGCTCCATTCGAAATGAAGAGAAATTCCTCCCATCTGATAAACTCTTAGGAAAGGATAGTGCAAGTGGCTGGAGTCCCATGAAATTTCATGGGCTTTTGGGAGGTCCTTTAGATAAAATGTGTCTCAAAACTTCTGTTGTCTGGTTAGACTGTACTCTAGGTGCTGGTAAAAAAAAGAATGTCACAAAGGAGTTTATCACACCAAGGGAATTGGAAGTATAATCCAGTGGCAATCTGAATGCAATCATGGGGTTTCGTGTGATTGCGTGAAAGCTGATCACACACATTTTTGGGCAAAGGGAAGTCCTTCTGAACGCAATCGTGAGAAACTATCACACGCAATTTCGGGCACTGGGAGGCAATTTCGGACAGTTCTGAATGCAATGCAGTGTCAATACGCAATCACGTAAATTCACTGAACTAGCGAATTTACTCAATTCTGAACTGGCCTCATTTCCATTTCTTTCTAAATTGTGAGAAATTCCTCCCATGTGATAAATTCCAAAGTTGATGGAAACCATCAATAGTGTTGCTGGCCTGGAGAATCCTTAAGGAAGGAGGGAGGGAGGGAGGGAGGGAGGAGGAAGGAAGGAAGGAAGGAAGGAAGGAAGGAAGGAAGGAAGCCACCCTCACAGACTGTTTGCTGGCCCCTTACAAGGCCTCTCCATTCCTGACTGACATGAATCTACACTTGTCCCTCTACATTCACTGAGGTTAAAGGAACAGGACTCCCGTGGATGTGGGAAAACCCGCAAATAACAAAAACACTTTGTTTTTATCTGAGAGAACACCTCTCTAGGAATCTCTAGGTCCTCCAGTGCAACTCTGTGGTCAACATCTGCCAGACATTGACCATAGAATTGTGCTGGAGGAGTTTAAAATGCCTAGTGAGGTGTTCTCTCTAGGAATCTCTAGATCCTTCAGTGCAACTTTTGGTTAAAGTTGCACTTTAGGAAGAGCCCTGGTGGCGCAGTGGTTAAATGCCTGTACTGCAGCCACTTACTCAAAACCATAAGGTGGCAAGTTCAAGACCAGCAAAAGGGCCCAAGCTTGACTCAGGCTTGCATCCTTCCAAGGTCACTAAAATGAGTACCCAGATTGTTGGGGGCAAGTAGCTTACAGTTGTAAACTGCTTAGACACTCCTTAGGCGGTATGAAGCAGTATATAAATGAAGCTGTTTTTGTTTTTTGTTTTAAAGTTGACCATAGAGTTGCACTGGAGGACCTTGATGTCCCTGGAGAGAACACATTAATAAAATCCATGAATAACCAAATCTACAAAAGTCAAAGCAGCAAATCTGGAGGGACAAGTGTATATTAGTACTGAATATGGGTCCTATGAGCCAGCGTGATGTAGTGGTTTAAGGACTGGGCTAGGCTTCAGGGAGACCAGACCAGTTTGAATTCCTCACTCAGACATGGAAACTGGCTTGGGGCAAGTCACACTTCCTCAATCTTAGAAGAAGAAGGTGGTAAACATCTTCTAAATAAATCTTGCCAAAAACCCCTAAGGTACGGGCACCATAAGCTGATGTCAATTTGAAAACACAACAAGAAGAATGAATCCTAAAAAGGATGATTGAGTAACCCTCTTGGCTTAGGAGGCAAGACATGTTATGGCTAGAAAAACCACAGTCAGAAGAGGATCTCAGCAAGGTAAGGTGGGAAAAAAATTGACCAGGCCTTGGTTGCTGGACTGGGTGGTTTGGCAATTATGTATTCTCTCATAAAAGCAACAACAATAATAACAACAACATTTTTTAGAGGCATCCCCACAAAAATATTAGCTTTTATTGGTCTCACCTCACAATTTTAACTCCCTTGTGCTGTATCATTCCCAGTCACTACATTTGGTTAGGAGTAGCACATGTTCCCCATCCTCATAGCATGGGTAAGCTGATCCAATGCCAAGATGCATTGGTCGTGTGTTATTGTGCAAACGGCTGTTGTGTTATTTGTCCTGCAACAATCTGTAAGCCCACTGGATCTTTGTCGCTGGTGTTAAGCGAGGATGGTTCACAGCGCCGACCTTGTAGATGTACACCCTCTGTGCCACAGGAGCCTGTGATCCAAGGGAGTGCTTGGGTACAGTGCCACAAGGCCACAGTGTATGGGAGAGAACCTGGGATGCTCGTGCACTATCACACAATTTGCTCGTGCCCCTGAGCCTGCAGGCTGCTCGCTCCCCATCCCACGAGAGTCCCTGTGGGCCGGGCTTCCCGTCTGCCCTGTGAGCTGGGCTGGGTTCATCACGAAGGTGGGGTGTGTATATGTGTGTATGTGTGCGAGAGAGATAGAGAGTGTGTGTGAGTGAGCCAGTCAGTGTCGCTATTGTCCAGCAAAGCAGACACTCTGCATGTCTCTCTCCAACTCCAGTGTCTTCCTGCTCAACGAGGTAATGTGCCAACATCTCATGGGGCTGGGTGGGGTGGGAAAGGAGGAAAGACTTGCGGAGTAACTTAGGAAGCGGACATAGGGTGGCAGAACTGTGGACTGTAGCATGGGAAAAGCAAAGGCAGTAACTGTGTGGATGGGTTGGCTCATCTGGTCACCCAGAGCTGTCAGGAAGAGTTCAGAAGGAATCTGGCAAGTAGGCTGATGCTGTTGTCCCACAAAGCACAGAGCAGGGTGGGTGGGTGTGCCGTGCCGTGCAGAGCTGCCCCGAGCTATTTTGCTGCACAAGACAAGAAAGTGCCCCTTCCCCCATGTACAGCAGACTGGCAGCTGAGGATTACTTAAGTAGTGGTGACAGGATTTTGTTCTCCACTGCACCTCAAGGCAGCAACTTGGTTGGGGTATGGGGAGTTCGGGACAGATTGTACGGCACCCACAGCTTTCTCCTCCATCAGCAAGGATCTGCCAGTGGCTTGGGTGGAATAGTGGGGGATGAGGAGAGGAAGCTGCTTTTTCTGCCCCTCCACCAGCAGCTGCTGCCTGAAGTGGTAATCTCACTCTGTGCAAGGGCAGGGTGGGCACCAGTTCTTTGCCCTGTCCAGTAGTTGCCCCTTGTCCATGCTTATCCAGTGCCTAAGGCCCATGCCCTGCACTGCCCCCTGCTGGGTAAATGTGCTCAGTGTAGGAAATCCTTCATCAGCACAGCCTCTATCACTTTACTCCCTGTTGTCGTTGTTGTTAGCTGCCCTCAGTTGGCTTTGACCCACAGTGACCCTGTTGATGAGATCTCTCCAAGATTGCTGTCCTCCACTGCCTTGCTCAGGCCCTGTAGGCTCAGGCCTGTGGCCTCCTTGATGAGCCTGACCATCTGGTGTGGGAGAATTCAAAGACATGGGTGTGTTAGTCTGGAAAATCAGCATGCGAAGGGATCTTGTAGCACCTTTGAGACCAGAATTATAGAATCATAGAGTTGGAAGAGACCACAAGGGCCATTAACAGATGGACTAACTGAAAGAAAGAAGTTGGTAGCATGAGCTAGACGTCCTCAGGTGCTTGCTTAGATGCATCTGGCGTGTGGTCTACCTCTCTTTCTACTGCCCAGCATCACTGTCTTTTCTAATTATTCATTAGTCATTATGTAGTCAAAGTACAACAGTCTCAATTTAGTCATCCTGGAGTAACTATCAAAACCTTCCCCTTCAACTGTATCTCTGCTCTGATGTCTTCAAGGTTTCCCCTTAAGCTTCCCAGGCAGCCAAAAGAATGGCCTTCCCCTGAGCCTACAGGACTCCCTGCAGGGCTGGAACTATTAAGAGGTTCTTTCACAACCAGGGTTTTCACTCTCATTGTGGCACATGGGCATGCCTGGCCAACACACCCATCCTCAGCCTGTTTTTCTACTGCATTGTGCCTTGGAGGATGCCAACTAAACTGAACAATTCAATTTTTGGTCCACCTGTGAGGGGCATTGGTATTGTCCTTATAGGACTATGCTTCCTATCTGGAAATACATCATTCCCACTATCTCTACAATGCAATCAGAGTTGCCCTTTCACAATGTAATACTGTAAATATGATGTTCAGGGATACCAAAAGCCCCATCCTGGTGGAATTACAACTAGCAGTCTGGAATTTATATACACTTGGCCCTCTGTATCCACAGATTCTTTGTACACGGAGTCAAGCATCCATGGCTTGAAAATGCTCCAAAAGATATGTGGAACACCTTAGGGAGCTGCGGATGTTTAGCCTGGAGAAGAGAAGGTTAAGAGGTGATATGATAGCCCTGTTTAAATATTTGAAGGGATGTCATATTGAGGAGGGAGCAAGCTTCTTTTCTGCTGCTCCAGAGACTAGGACCCGGAACAATGAATGCAAACTGCAGGAAAAGAGATTCCACCTTGACATTAGGAGGAACTTCATGACAGTAAGGGCTGTTCGACAGTGGAACACACTCCCTCGGAGGGTGGTGGAGTCACCTTCCTTGGAGGTCTTTAAGCAGAGGCTGGATGGCCATCTGTCGGGGATGATTTGATGGAGAGTTGCTGCATGGCAGGGGGTTGGACTGGATGGCCCTTATGGTCTCTTCCAACTCTATGGTTCTATGATTCCAAAAAGCAAACCTTGTTTTTGCCATTTTACATAAAGGACACAATTTTACAATTGAGCAACCATGGATTTTGGTATCTACGGGGGGTCCTGGCACCAAACCTCAGCAGATACCATAGGCCTAGTGTATCTGAATAATCATATACATATGATTAAAAAAATGTAGAACCATTCCTGAACAATGGACGTCAAGCCCTAATAATCCTTGTCTAGCCATCCGGGACACTATTAAGAAGCTGAAGCAAAACGGGGTGGGGCGGAGGCCTAGACAGGCAAATTCCAGCAAAGGAAAATGAGGAGGACGTTATGGAGCATGCAGCTTCAAAGAACTGAGGATGACTCTATACTGTAGAAATAATGCAGTTTGACACCACTTTAACTGCCATGGCTCCATCCTACAGGATCCTGAACCTGTAGTTTTGTGAGACAACAGCACTCGTTGACGGAAAAGGCTAAAGGCCTTGTAAAACTCCAAAACCCAGGATTCCAAGAATGGAGTTACAGCACTTAAACAAACAAACAAACAAACAAAAACCCTGTCATATGTTTGCTTTAGGGTCATCATAGGTCAGAAATGACTTGGGAAGGTACTCTTGTGTTGAAAATTATTTATGGATATAGCTGTATTCATAGAATCATAGAATCATAGAGTTGAAAGAGACCATAAGGGCCATCCAGTCAAATCCCCCTGCCATGCAGGAATTCCCAATCAAAGCATCCCCAACAGATGGCCATCCAGCCTCTGCTTAAAGACCTCCAAGGATGGAGACTCCACTACATTCTGAGGGAGTGTGTTCCACTGTCGAACAGCCCTTACTGTCAGGAAGTTCCTAATGTTGAGGTGGAATCTCTTTTACTGGAGCTTGCATCCATTCTTCTGCATTCTAGTCTGTGGAGCAGCAGAAAACAAGCTTTCTCCCTCCTCAATATGGCATCCCTTCAAATATTTAAACAGGGCTATCATATCACCTCTTAACCTTCTCTTCTCCAGGCTAAACATCCCCAGCTCCCTAAGTTGCTCCTCATAGGGCATGGTTTCTAGGCTCTTCACAATCTTAGTTGCCCTCCTTTGGACATGCTCTAGTTTCTCCACATCCTTTTTGAATTGTGGTGCCCAGAACTGGACACAGTAGGGCCTGACCAAAGCAGAATAGAGTGGCACTATTACTTCCCTTGATCTAGATACTATACTTCTATTGATGCAGTCTAAAATAGCATTGGCCTTTTTAGCTGCTGCATCACACTGTTGACTCATGTTCAATGGTCTACTTGGACTCCTAGATCCTTTTCACACGTACTTTCATTCAGCCAGGTATCCCCCATTCTATATCTGTGCATTTCATTTTTCTGCCCTAAGTGCAGTACCTTACATTTTTCTGTGTTGAATTTCATTTTGTTAGTGTTGGCCCAGCTTTCTAATCTATTCAGGTCATTTTGAATGTTGATCCTGTCTTCTGCAGTATTAGCTACTCCTCCTAATTTGGTGTCATCTGCAAATTTGATAAGTATGCCCCCAATTCTGTCATCCAAGTCATTAATAAAGATGTTGAATAGGACTAGGCCCAGGACAGAGCCCTGTGGGACCCCACTGGTCACTTCTCTCCAGGATGAAAAGGAGCCATTGCTGAGCCCCCTTTGGGTTCGGCCAGTCAACCAATTACAAATCCATGTAACGGTTACCTTGTCTAGCCCACATTCCACAAGCTTGATTGCAAGGATGTCATGGGGAACCTTGTCAAATGCCTTACTGAAGTCAAGATATACTGTATCCACAGCATTCCCTTCATCTACCAAGCTGGTAATTTTATCAACAACAACAACAACAACAACAACAACAAAAAGAGATCAGGTTTGTCTGGCATGACTTGTTTCTCTGAAACCCGTGTTGACTTTTTGTGATTTTGGAATTATCTTCTAGATATTCACAGACTCTCTGCTTAATGATCTGCTCTAGTATCTTTCCTGGAATTGATGTCAGACTAACTGGACGATAATTGTTGGGATCCTCTTTTTTTCCCTTTTTGAAGATGGGGACAACATTTGCCCTCCTCCAGTCTGCTGGGACTTCTCCTGTTCTCCAGGAGTTCTCAAAGATGATTGCCATTGGTTCCGATATTACATTTGCCAGTCCTTTTAGTACCCTTGGATGTAGTTCATCTGGTCCTGGAGACTTGTATTCATTTAGATTAACCAGGTATTCCTGTACTGTCTCTTTACTTATTCTGTGCTGAAATTCCCCTATTCTGTCCTCTGCCCCATTATCCTTAGGTTGAGCACCCTTTGCCTTTTCTGAGAAGACTGAAGCAAAGAAGGTGTTGAGTAATTCTGCCTTTTCTCTGTCTCCTGTTAGCATTTTGCCATCTTCTGCACGCAGTGGCCCTACCGTTTCCTTCTTCTTCCTTTTGCTGCGGACATACCCCAAAAAGCCCTTTTTATTGTTCTTAACCTCTCTAGCAAGCCTGACTTTGTTCTGCGCTTTAGCTTTTCTGACTTTACCGCTACACGTGCTGGCTGTTTGTTTGAATTCCTCTTTGGTGATTTCCCCATTTTTCCATTTCTTATACATGTTCCGTTTAAAACTTAGCTCAGTTGAAAGTTCCTTAGTCATCCATACCGGTTTCTTGAGACATCTCCCATTTTTCTTCCTCGTTGGAACTGTCTGAAATTGTCCTTTTAGTATCTCCCTTTTGAGGAACTCCCATCCATCTTGAACTCCCTTTTCTTTTAGTATTCCTGACCATGGGATCACTCCCAGTATTTCTCTAAGTTTATTGAAATCAGCTCTCCTAAAATCTAGATTGCATGTCTGACTATGCCTGGCTTCCCCTTTCTGCTGTATAACAAACTCCAGGAGAACATGGTCACTTCCACCTAAGGATCCAACCACTTGCACCCCATCAACTAGGTCTTCCCTGTTGGTTAGGATCAGATCTAAAATAGCTGATCCCCTTGTTGCCTCTTCCACCTTTTGGACAATGAAATTGTCTTCCAGGCAAGTGAGGAATTTGCTAGACCTTGAGGATTTGGCTGAGTTTGACCTCCAGCAAATATCCGGATAGTTGAAGTCCCCCATCACTACTACATCTCTCCTTTCTGAGCGTGTGGTCATCTGTCCTAGAAAGGCATCATCCAATTCCTCCGTCTGACTTGGAGGTCTGTAGTAGACTCCCACAGTAACATCCCTGTTGTTTCCTTCCCCTTTAATTTTTATCCAGATGCTCTCCACCTGGCTTCCAGTACTGATGTCCTGGATCTCTTCACTGGTGTAAATATCCCTGACATATAATGCTATTCCTCCTCCTTTCCTGCTTGGCCTGTTTCTCTTAAAAAGGTTATACCCTCTATTTCTACATTCCAATCATGAGACTCATCCCACCAGGTTTCAGTGATGCCTATTATATCATATTTCCCTTGTTGTGCTAGGAGTTCAAGTTCATCCTGTTTGTTTCCCATACTCTGTGTGCATTAGTGTAGAGACATGGAAGACCATGTGTCCTCTTTATTTGCAGGGAAGTATTAGTTTGTCGATTCGGCATGCGGAGAGATCTTGAAGCCACCTTTGACTATAGTGCATCTGAGGAAGTAGAGTGAAGCCTAGGAAAGCTCCTGCTGCCCACTTCTTTCTTCCAGTGAGTCTCAAAGGGGCTAGAAGATCTCTCCAAATAAGTCTCCAAATACTGGATATAATAACAATACTTTATTATTATTCTTAATTATATTTTCTTATAGAGGCTCGGTGCTGCTGTCCTGGGTCTGCTTGAGGGTCAGGACTGCAGAGGGGGGTGAGGAAGGGGCTGGAGAAGGCAGGAGATTCCCCCCCCCCACTGTCCCTGGCCAAGCCCTCCTCTTGCTATGGGGGAGCTTGTCTCCCTAAGTGGGGGAGGGATGCACACCCCATCCATCCCTCCAGATCCATCTCTCTCTAGTGTGTGTGTGTGTGTGTGTGTGTGTAGGGCAGCAGCTGTGCAGGGGGCCTGGGAGGGAGGGAGGGAGGGAGGAGGGAGGGCTGGGCTGGGCTGGGCGCATCCCATCCCTCCTTCCTTCCTAGTCCTTCCCTGCTGCTGCCTGCCTGCCTCCCCCTAATCATCCTCACCAGGGGATTACCATCATCAGAGCCTGCTGCTGCCTCTGCTTCCCAAGCCCTTGGCTGGCTGCGCTGGAAGGAGGAGAGGAGGAGGAGGAGGAGGAAGAGAGGAAGAGGAGGAAGGGTCCCGGGGGCGCGCATCCTCCCCCTCCTCCTCCTCCTCGGGGGCGCGCAGAAGGAGAAAGAAAGAAAGAAGGAAAGAAAGAGAGAGAGAGGAGGAAAAGGAGGAGAAGAGCAGGATCCGGATCCAGAGAGGAGGGGGAGCAGCGGGGGCGGGGGGCACCTGCCTCCCTCCCTCCCTCCTTCCCTCCTTCTCTGTCTCTTTCTTCTTTCCTTCCTTCCATCCATCCCTCTTTCCTTCCCAGCTGGCACCGCATCCCGTCCGTCTATGTCTTTTTCTGACTCCAGCGCAACCTTCCTGCTCAACGAGGTAACTTCACTCGGCTATCATGACACACACACACTATACCGGATTCGACCCTGCACCGTCCGCACTGGCCTCCAATCTCTCTCTCTCTCTCTCTCTCTGTCTCTCGCTTTCTCCTTCTCCACTCCCAGATTGCTTCACATCACCAACACCCTCCCTTCCTCCCTCCCCCCAAGGCGTCCTCCTTTTCCCGGACAGGCCCTACCCCCCAGGAGGGATCCCCCCTTCTCCCTTTCCCAAGGTCCTCCATTTTGAGCAGGGGCTGATCAGGATGATCCTCAAAGACCCTCCGTCCCTCCCTCCATGCCTTTGGGGCAGGCCCTCCTCCTTCTCCCCTGCTGGAGCCAGGTCCCCCCAGCTGCCCTCCTTTCCCAGGACCTGCCCTACAACCCCACATCTCCCCCCCCCCCCCAGAGCAAGGTCCTCCATTTTGAGCCCCTGACTATAGACACAGGGATCTGTACCTATGATCCTACTGAAGCATATGCTATGCTATGTCTATGAGAGTGAAGTGGGTCCATGAGTGTTTTTTTCAAGGCTTCCCTTGGGTCCTGCCCTCCATCCTCCACGACCTGAACCCATAGTTTGCCCACCAGAGGCCCCAAACAAGAGGCTCCTGGGGATGATGGAGGGGGCAGACATTACAAAGAGATGGGCAGAGGCTGGCAGACAGACAGCTGTGCCTCTTCTTCCCTTTGTACCACCTCCCCTCCTGCTTGTATTGTTGTAGATCATGTGTTTATACATGGGTGTTTGTGTGATCATTTTAAGGAAGGGAGACATGGAGACACCCCCTCCTTTTTTCTTTCTTTTGCAAAAGCCTATGTTTATTGTTTTTGGAAAAATAATAATCTGGGTGGCAATCCCTGGGCCTCCCCCCCAAGTTCATCTAGAGAAAAGGGATGGGGCTTGAAAGCTTGGCTAGTGCCATCAGAGGCATATGGAAACAGAGGTGTTTGCTTTTGGGGGGGGGGGCGAATCCCCACCTGGCCCCCTTTCCTGCAGAGCCATCCCCACCATCCACAGACACAGGAGCAGCAGAGGGTTGGAGGTCCCAGAAGTTGTGGCCCTCCCGGGGCAGTTGAGGGTGTACAGAGGCCGGTTGGGGCTGGGCAAGGGAGGGATATGGAGAAGGGGCACAGAGGAGCAAAGTTGGTTTGGGGTTGGAGAGAGGGCCAAGGATGGAAGGAGTCTTGCTGGGGCTCAGGAGGGCGAGGAAGGCTCTGATGTTGGCACTGATTGTTGGTTCGGGGATGTTCTGGCCACCCTCCTGGTTCACTGATGTTCAGGGATGTTCAGGCATCTGGGACCGGATTGTAAAGCCAGTGCCAGGGTGGCCCAGTCCTCCTTCTCCTCATGCCAAGGCTCACCACCATCATCACCACCTAGCTGGGTGTATCCAACAAGCATCCTTCCCATCCTCCCTGAGGCAGTGCCCCTTGATCTTAGGGGCTTTGGGGGGAGGTGGAGCAATGAATGGGGCATCCTCCTCTGCCACCCTAGAGTTTAGGGTACCCTCCCTGGCATCCTTTGGGCCTTCTTTTGGAGTGTGTTTGTCCCATGGTTTCTTTGCTCTCCACCTGGACTACCACACTCCTTCCAAGTTGACCCAGGAAGGTGTGGATAGACGTGGGCAGCCTAGGAGTTGTGTTGCCCACCTCAGCTCCCTCCCTTGCCACCACTCTCTCTCTCCGTGTGCCTGCCCCCAGGGGAGGGCTGGTGGGTGGGCACCAAGCCGCTCCCCAGTTGCTGCTGAGCAAAGAAGAACCAGAGCAGTCACCAGTGTGGGGAGACTCTGATAGAGAGCAGGTTGACTGAGCTGCTTTCCTGTTGGGTGCCCATTTGTGGTGTGCCCAGCTGGGGCTTGGAGGCACAGACTTGGTCTCAACACCCATTGCACTGGGGAAAGCAACCCCTTTTCTTCTCTCTTCCCCACCCTTGGGTGCCCTGGTTCCTGAGCTCTGTTTCTTCTTTATCATCATCATCACCATCATCTTCTTCCCCCATGTATGACGATTCCTATCTCCATGGATTCGAAGACTCTGAGGTGGTGAGTCGACAGGCTGGGAGAAGGGGCTATTTTAAGCATGGGAGACGCCCACCCTAAAGGAAACTGGCGCCATCCTGGTTCATTGAATTGTGGGGTGGGGTAGGGGAGGTGGACTGCAGGACTTGTGGGGAGGTGATGTGGGAGAGTTGGGGCAGAGAGGATCCATGGAGAGAGGCTGGTGATGTTGAGAGACTGTGGTCACCAGGAGACAGCAGAGGAAGGAAGGGACTGTTCACAGCCTTCTTGCAGCCATCCCAAGGGGGCTGTGTTGGGGAGGGGAGCATCTCTATGATGGTTGTTGATGGTTGTTGTTGGTAAAGAAGTGGCTTTCCTCGGTGTGGTTCTGGGTTATGAAGAGCTTGAAGTCCTCCCCAAAGAAGGGGGTTCTTTGCTCACTTGGGGAAATGAGGAGCTTTCCTTTAATATGAAGTCGAAGGCTTTCATGGCCTGTATCCATAGTTTTTTGTGGGTTTTTCAGGCTATGTGGCCATGTTGTAGCAGAGTTCCTGATGTTTCGCCAGCATCTGTGGCTGGTATCTTCAGAGAATGCATCTTCATTCTCTGAAGATGCCAGCCACAGATGCTGGCGAAACATCAGGAAGAAACTCTTCTAGAACATGGCCACATAGCCCGAAAAAACCACAAAAAACTTTCCTCTAATAGCTTCCCCTTCTGGTTGAGTATGTAGTGCACATAGGGTGGCCCTCTGAGGACAGTGGAGGGTGTTGCATTATCCGTTAGGTGGGTTGGCTTTGGGCCAGGATCAGAAGACACAGCTCAACCCCACCTCATATCTGTGGGCCAGAGCAACCCAGCTTGAGAAAGTCCTTTGGAGGCAGATGTTTGGCTGGGTGATCTCCTATGCACTGGGAAGAACAAGATGGAGAATATGTCAGTCCCCCATGGAGTGGAATCTCCTAAATGATTCTACTTTTGAAAGAGGAGGTAGTTTTCCTTTGCATCCAGGTATGGTGCACTCCAAAGAGCAGCTAGAAGAAATTCTGAGTCAAAAGTTGTGAAGGCTCCAACTGGACAGAGGATGAAGAAAACTTCTCAGCCTGGTCCAGTCACAGCCCTGCAAACTTTTCACCAAGGCAGTGACTCTTTGGAATGCAAGGACTCCTAAATGCCACTCCCAGAATGAAATCATTTTCAATAGTAATCCATTTAGTAATGTTTTCGCTCCAAAAGGGAAGCAGGAGTGTACATATGGCTCAGGAAACCCAGGAAGCCAGCTCAGCCAGTCTAGACTGAGCCTCTTTGTCAGTCTCTGTAGGAGCCCATCAAGAAGGAGAAGTCAGCTGTAGGATGCCGGAACAGCTCTTTTCATGCCCAGGCCTGGGACTTCCTGCCCACTTACTTGAGGTCGGGCATTCCCAGCAGGCAAGTGCAGCTGCTCCACTTTGAAGTGGATGGGTGCAGGCAGGAGGAGGTAGATGCTCAGATGACATGATGGGACTGGCTGTGGGGGGCCTTGGCATTTGTCAGAGAGTCTGTCTGAGAGGCGGGTGTGTGCGCCCAAATAGTGAGATGGGAGTGGGGAGAAAGATATGCACGTCACTTGCTGGAAGTGTGAGTTCTTCTGCCTTGCTCTCCTCCTCCATCTACATCACCTCTTACCTAAGTCATAAACACTTTTCATAGACTGTTACAGGATTTGAGTTCTACCATCAACTCTCTTGTTTGCGGTCTGTAGATCCTGTATTGATAAGCAGAAGGAGAATGAGGGAGAGGAATTGAAGAACTAGGAAAGGGGCAGAAGGTACAAGTAGAAGAGAGAGTGTGGAGCCATCCCCTCTTCCTTCTGTGTTCTGGCCTTTTCCAAGTTGGCCTCCCTGCAGAAGTGTGGAACAATGGTGCCTGCTTCCTCCAGCCACTGGCTGGGCATGCTGGCAGGTTGTAACTGGACACATCTGGATGGAGGAAGGTTTGGGAAACTGTGGGGGAAAATATCCTAGATTCCTGAAGATTAGTGTCAGGTTTTGAAGGGCCTCCACCTTCTGTTAATTGGTTTCCTTCCTCTCCATTCTTGTTTCCTAGTTTGTACATTCCATTTGTTTCTACATATTATGTTTGTATTCTACCTTTCTGTCTAACAAGCTTGAGGTGGCATGCATAGTTCTCCTTTCTGCTCACTTTTCCCTTGCAGCAATCCTGTCCTGTGAAAAGGACAGATCTGGATAAGCTAGAATGACTGGCTCAAAGTGGACTTGGTGCCTGAGCTCAGAGTTGAATCTGGCTGTACATTCATACTGCACAATTGTATCATTTAGATTGCCATGACTCCATGCAATGAAATGCTAGGACTTGTAGTTTTATAAGGGCCTTAGAATTCTCCACTTGAGAGCTCCAGCACACTCCCTTAAACCACAGCAGAGAATTCTAAGTACCCTTCACCAAATTACAAATCCATGGATTCTATAGGATGGACCCATTGTTTCCTCGCTCTCCACCATAGATGTTAAGATATTATCAGATTGTTGTCATTGTGCAACTGGATATACTTTGTGTTCACACCATTGTTGACTGGAACTTTAACCCAAGTTTTAGTCTCTATGAGAGAAAGTCCATTTGGATCAGTCAGCACTTACGTACGTTTCATTAATTCTGTTCGTCATCTATAGTTGGGACTAACAATTGCATCAAGGTCTAAGGCTCCAACCTATGGGCATGAACCATGAAGTCCTCCAGGCATGTTGCTGGACTGCAACTCCCATCAGCTGTAGCAATACAGTTAATGGAGAGAGGGTGCTCGAAATTACAGTCCAATAACATCTGATAAACTACAGCTTGCATTTCCAGCTGTGCTGTAAACACTATATACTTCACAGATTGGCTGCAGTTGTGCATCTTTTCCAGAGATGAACCAAGAAACAGGAAAAGTGCATGCTGAGTTGGTGGGGTACAGTGGGGTGGCAGGAGAGGAACTAGGATCAAAACAATCTCTTCGTGGTCCTGGAACCTTAATTCACCCATTGTAATAGGAAGCTGAAGAAACTGTTTGATGGATGAACAGAAGGTGGGTCAGTTTCTTCCCTGTTGACACAAGGAAGTAGGTCAGCCTTCCTAGATGTGGTACCCTCCAGGCATGTTAGACTACAGCCCCCACTCCACTCCCAGTCAGCATATCTATTAGGACATGCTGGCTGGGAATAATGGGGGCTGTAATCCAACATGCCTGGGGGGCATCAGATTGAAGAGGTCTGTAGCATGTTATCTCCCAGAGAACCATCCTCCTCTTTTCCCGAATTCATCCCCAGTTTTCATCTCCACGTGGAAGGGCTCAGAAAACACTGTTGTTACGTTATCTTGTGGTTGCTTTTCTTCTCACCCTCCAAACCTTAATCACACTAGGTTGGATAAGAGTCCCAGTTCTGCCCATCCGTCTTCTCTTCCTTTAATTGTTAAAGTCCTTTTCCCTAGGGATAGGCATCTGGTTGACAGTAAATCCTTTTCTGTAGGAAGCCTCCTATTTATCCATTTTTGAAAAATAAATGATGAATATTCTTTTGTGCCTCCCCACCATGAAATGAGAGACAGGCCATGCTAGGAGTGGCTAGTGGGGCAAGTGAGACAACTGACATGGAAAGCAAGCTTGTTGGTCAAGTGGCAAAGCTTTTTGCTGGGGAGAAGAGAGCAGGGAGGGGGAGTTTACTGGTCATTGACAGCTTGGATCTTAAGCTCTTTGGCTGAGATTCATTCTTCCATCCTGGGGGACGGTAGTTACATCTGTGACAACACAGATCAAGGCTAGAAAGAGCCTCTTCTCCTTCAGTCATGGGGGAAGGGACAATTTTAAGGATTTTCCGTTTTGTGTCTCCAAGTCCAGTTCTGTTCAGCCTGTCCGGATGAAGCAAGCCATACTGGTATGTACACACTTCTCTCTTGGGAACCTGCATGTCAGGCATTGTATATAGTGATATTTCTAGGCTGGGCTTATTTTCAGCCTAAATTTCCAACAGAGTCCCCCAAACTGGAGCAAGCAGAAAAAAGAGAGTAGGTTTCTGAGCCAGGTGTAGAGTGCCTTTCTCTTACTATCTCAGTATAACCAATCACAGTCATTTGCAATACACCTGATTTGACATTAGGATAGTCAGGCTCCCTGGGGCAGAGGAGTTTTGAAGGAAGAGGATGGCTTCCCTCTGGAATCCAGCATGACTTTAAAAAAGAAAAGAAAAAAGGGAAGACAAAAGTATTTCCTTCTTGACTTCCTGTTTTTTCAGGCTGACAGCAGGAATGCGAGCAGAGAGGAGGCTTTGTTGTATGGTGGGGGGTAGGCTTATGGTGACCCCATGAATTTTAATAGGGTTTTTTAAGGCAAGGAATACACAGTGGTGGCTTTGCCATTTCCTGCCTCTGAAATCTAGCCTACAGCACCTGGGATTCGTTGGCTGACTCCCACCCCAGGACTATCCAGGGCTGATCCTGCTTAGCTTCCAAGATCAGATGGGATCTAGTGCCTTGTATACATATTTTATCTCACATTGTTCACTCCCTCCAGCAGTGGGAGGTCCAGAGAGAAGTGTCTGCATTTGGAGGAAGAAGTACTGGAGATTTTATTGGGTCATCATGGTTGTCATCTTGCATTTTCACATGTACAGGTTGAGTAGGCATTTTAGGGCCAGAGAAGAAGCACACACATACAGAGAGAAGAGGGAAAATTGCCAAAATAAACATCTGCACACCACAGTTACCAAAAGATGTGGTTGTGGTGGAGAACTATTTCAATCAGGTTCATCACAACAAGACGAGCCTAAAGAATTCTGCTGCCTGAGGAGAGTAGCAAATAGCCCTCTCCCCTCCCCAAACTAAAGTTCTCATTTACCCAAAACCAGACCAGGTTGTTTGGTTGTTTTGGAACTGGAGGCAGAAGACCACATAAGTGCCTCTCTCCCTCTCTGTTGATAAAAATATAGTAATAAATTAAACAGTTACCCAATGGCAGGTTCTCCTTGAGATTGCCATAAGTCTGAAATGACTTGGAGGCACAAAACAACAACAACAAAATTAAACAGTAAACGGTTGGCTGTACTTCAGGTCATCATATGCCTAAGGCCACCCTGCCAAACGGTAGGTCTGGTCCTGTGCTTTTCAGTTGTCTTGGCAAGTGTTACTTGCATGTGTATGTGACAAAGGCCTGACATTTTAATAAAAAATTAGTAAATAGACAGCATTTGGATTCTGCTTTTTTGAATGAGGGAGTACTGGCAGGAGCAGTTGCTTACCTCTTCTCCAGCAGCTGTTTTTCTGTTCAAAAATACCCTCCCCCCCAGAAAGGAAAGGGATCAGTGGGAAAGTAGCCTTTCACAGCTTTGTTCCTCCATGCAGCTCTCTGGTCTCACAAAACTACTTTTAATTTTCATCAGAAGCAAAATCTATTGGAGGGTTGTTGCATGAATTTGCATGTAATGTATGGTTTGCCACTCAGACAAGAACTGGTTTGAATCCCCATCATGGAAGGTGGCGTGGCTCACATTCAGGATGCTTGGAACAGCAATTACAGTGTCTGTTGTTCTAGCAGTGATTTGATGCCAAGGAACCCAAAATAGGGCTTTGCATCAGAGGAACGTTTGGCTTATTATCACATCTTTAGGCTGGAGGCAGAATATCTAGATCATAATTCTAGGGTCTCGGAACAAAGCTTGGAAACTATTTTTAAAAAATAATTTGTTAAAAGTTGCCCGTTTGGTTTTCTTTTGTTAATAGTGGGTAGCTTGTTAATATAATTCACTATAATGAGATCGAGCCTTTCATGATGTTAGTATTGTGGTTTGCTTTTACTTTTAGACAAGTAAAAATGGGCAAAAATCTTCTAAATGACCAAAAAAGTGCTACATTTCAGAAATAACAAGTAAACATTGCTGTCCTTCCAGTAATGACATTACTAGTCATTATGTAGCTTTGGAAGATGACACTGTTGCCCCCTTGGTACCCTCAACAACAATGTGTGAAAGGTAACCGCTTTACATATAATGAATTCCTTTCAAGCTCAGTCTGAAAATATATTGTTATAGTTCAAGGAGAGAGAAAAAATTAAGCAGGTCCTAATAACCCCTTTTAGCTAGCAGCCACACCTGTTTACTGTGGACTTTTGGCTTTCTTATGTTAAATCTGAAAGGGTGCATTTACAGCTTTTCTAACTGCTGTCTTAGAAAGCTTTTAATAATCTCTCTGTGTGTATGTGCATGTGTCTTCAAGTCGCCTGTTGACTTATGGCAACCCCATGGATTTCAAAGGTTTTTCATAGGCAAGGAAGAGTGACAGGTGGTTTTGCCAGTTCCTGCCTCCGAAACAGAGCCTACAGCACTGGTATTTGCTTAGTTCTTGTCAAATGCCCTCTGAGTCGATCTTGACTAATGGATAAGACATCTCTCTCTGCTCAGGTCCTCCAGGCTCATGCCAATGGCCTCTCTGATTGAGTCCATCCATCTGGCATGTGGTCTCCCTCTCTTTCTGCTGCCTTCTACCTTACCTACCGGTAGCATTATTGCCTTTTCTAATGAGTCATGTCTTTCCATGATGTGGCCAAAGTATGGCAGCCTAAATTTAGTCATCCTGGCTTCCAGGAAGAGCTCAGGCTTGATCTGTTCTAGAACCCATTTGTTTGTCTTCTTGGCAAGCCACGGTATCCTCTCCAGACCCTCACCCCCATTAGACTTCAGTGTTCATCTGGCTAACATTATATCTCAATATAAAGTTTCAAAAGGGGAGCTCCTTTATTCTGTTTCTATGAGTTCCCAACAGGCTCCATCCTTTCATTGTTGTTATTGTTATTGTTGTTGTTGTGTGCCTTCAAGTCATTTCTGACAGACAGTGATTCTAAGGCCAACCTATCACTTAGCAAGATTTGTTCAGAGGAGGTCTGCCATTACCTTCCTTTGAGGCTGAGAGTGTTTGACTTGCCCAAGGTCACCTAGTGGGTTTCCACAGCTGAGTGGGGATTTGAATCCTGTTCTCCAGAGTCATAGTCCTATGCTCAAACATTGCTTTTGACCAAATCCTGCTCACCTCCTTCTTTGAGTCTTCAAATGTCACAGCTTTGGATCTTTCCAGGAACTTTCAATTCCTCTCCTTCCATTGCTGCTACAATTTATCACTCCACTCTATTACCAGTGCCATTAAGGTGTGCTGCCAGTACAGTGGAATAACTCATGAACAGTAGGGAGGTATGATGCATTCCCAAAGTTTGTAGAAGTATGAAATATTTTGGTGTAGAGGAGGAAGAGGAAGAGACAAGTGAGAATTGTGCATGCTCAGTGTAATGCTGGCTGGCTGTTGTTGGGGGAACAGGAAAACTGGAAGAGGGGTGGAACAGAGTATATTGATGAGAGAATTGATCAGGGTTCTGCACTGCAACATTTCCAAATAGATACGGATGGCACATCCTAGAACTTGGGTTGCTCCTTCCACTCACTTCTAGTAGGCTCCATCCTTATCTATCAGAAATGAACTTATCACAGGTAGGATCCAATTTTAATTTTTGTGGCAAGTTTGATTTGTAAACACGTGTAACCCACATTTCTACCATCATAAAACCCAAGGTAGCGTACATGGGGTCTAGCATTCAGACCACACTGTTAAACACCACTGGGATTGTCATATCACGTATCTTAAGTTTTAAACCATAACGTGGGACTTCTTGCCAAGTCCTTCTTGCCACATTCTTGCCAATGAGGCCAAAGGACTATCTGGTCTAGCATTCTGTTCACACAGGGGCTATTCAGTTGCCTCAATGGGAAGCTGGCCAGCAAGATTTGAGTATAATTCTGTATCTTGTGTCCCCAGCAACTGATGCATAAAAAGTCAGCCTCTGAGATTGAAAGTGACATATAGGCATCCTGACTAACAACCATTGAGGGACCCATTCTCCTTAAATTTATCCAGTTTCCTTTTAATGCCGTTCAAGTTGGTGGTGGTTGTGTGCCTCCAAGTCACTTGTGACTTATAGCACCCTAAAGTGAACCTTCCACAGGGTTTTCTTGGCAAGATTTATTAAGAGTGATTTTTCTTTGCCTTCTTCTGAGGATGAGAAAGTGTGATTTGCCCAAGATCACCATGGGTTTTCCATGCCTGAGTGGAGATTTGAACCCTGGTCTCCAGAGTCATACTGCAGCACTCAAACAACTACATCACACAGGCTCTAATTTAAGTTCTTTCTACTGTTAAACTATAAGCTCTGTAAAGAAGAAATTCCTTCCATCTATCTTGAGTCACCCACCATTTAGTTATAGCAGGTGATCTCGGTTTGCAGTCTCATTAAGGAAGGCAAAAAGTTTCTATTTTCTCAGTACCATATGTAATTTTAGACCTCTTTATCATGTTTGCCTTGCCTTTTTCCCATACAGTTCCATACATTGTAAATTTTCCTTGTGAGGCAGTTGCTCCAGTCTCCTGATAATTCTGGTTGCTATCTTCTGCATCTTTCCCAGACTTCCAACAGCCTTTTTGGGTGCAGTGACCAAAACTTTATACAGTGGGTCCTTTCATACAACACACTTATAATACCATGATTCTTCTCTAATTGCAATGCCAACATCCTATGGAATCTTGGGATTCACAGTTTTGGGAGGTATATTTAGAATTCTCAGCTAGAGAATTTTAGTCCCTCACCAAACTACAGATCCCAGGAGTCTCCTTCTTTGGCAGATTTTAAACAGACTCTGGATGGCCATCTGTCCAGAATGCTTTGATAGTGTGTTCCTGAATGGTAGGAGATTGGGGTAGATAGTCCTTGGGATCTCTTCCAGCTCGGATGGTTCTATGATTCTATGATCCCATAGCCATGATCCCATGGCAGCTAAATCATGGGAATTATAGTGTTAAAACTATAGTGTTAAGAAGGGGATTGTAGTCCATGAAACCCTATACTGAAGTAAAAAGCACAGGACTGCTTTTTCTTTCTCTATTTATAGTGAACCAGACTAACATGTCTATTGCTTGGAAAAAAATCATGCTCAATCTCTTCCACTCGTATTCCATCTGTGTATATGTGAAGTTAGGAATTTCAGGGGTTTTTTTGGCCCTGGTATGCATCACTTTGAAAATCAGTGTGGTGTTTTGGTTTCAGTGTTGGTAGTGTACTCTGGGAGATGAGGATTTGAATTCTTACTCAGCTGTAGGAGTCCATTAAGTGACTCTAGGTGAGACACACTCTCAGCCATAGGGGAAGGCAAGGACAAACCACCTCTAAAGAAATGTTGCCAAGAAAATACTATAGTAGGGTCAAGTTAAGTTGAGGTAGATTTGAAGGCACATAGCAACGATGCGTTACTTCACACTTACTAATGTTATATAACTTCACATCCCTAGTCCTTCCTTTTTGTCTCTATAATATTGGCTTCTCTGGTCATTAGCCTCCTTCTGTTGGGGAGCAGCAATGGTATGAGTGCCAATACCCTGCTGATTCCTCCCTCCACCTCGTAATACTATGTGTTGTGTACTCCAATCCGTTGCAGTGCTAATCTAGTGATGAAGTCAGTTCCAAAGAAGAAATAGAGAAATCCCCTGGAATATCCTTCTTTGGGAGTGGGGCACAAATGGAGTTCAGGTGCACCTACGCTGTAGAATAATGCAGTTCATAACTGCCATGGCTCCATCCTACGGGATTTGTAGAAAGAAGGTAAAACTAGAAATCTGAGGATTCAATAGGCTGGAGCTACAGCGCTTAATGTGGTGTCAAACTGCATTATTTCTATAGTGTAGATGCACCCTTCATTTGGAGCTAGGGTTTAGATATAGTACTATGTAATGTGTAAGCTGTGTTGAGTCCCAGTCTAAGGGGAAAGGCAAAATAATAATAATAATAATAATAATAATATGTTAGAATGTTACCCTGGCACCTATGGGGAGTAAAGAAGAGGAGCAAAGAAGGGGAGCAACTGAGATAGCTTAGCACAAGAATTTCTTTTTTACTTCATTTCATGGGGCTCACAATCCTTTCCTACTGAAATGGTTTTAAGTGTGCTGATGACTTAACATTGATGACATAAATGGGGATCATCCATTTTTGAAAGAAGTTATAGTGCAAAGTTGATAAAGTAATTTGAAATGCCCTGACAAATCAAAAACATTGTTACTATATTATACTGAAAGGAAATTATGTATTAGTCTGATATGGATTTAACAATTTTATTAAACAGAATAACAATAGCAATATTTTTAAACTGTATACCACTGTTTAGTATTTAGATAGAAAATATTGTATACAGTATCTACAATCACATTGCAAGGTAGGTCAGGATTGCTATTTGTATAGGCTGAAGCTCACATAGTATTCATACAGCAGCATTTATGGATGCCAGTTTCACTGTTGGACTACAATTCTGAAAACCAGGGTTCGATTCCCAGCTTGGTCATGAAACCCACTGGGTAACTTTGGGCAAGTCACATGCTCTCAGCCTCATTTGAACAAACCTTGCCTAGAATAGGGTCACCATGAGTCAGAAAGGACTTGAAGGCACGCTGCAACAACAGCAAACAAGAAATGAAGCTGGAGACTGATTGACTGACTGAATTTTGTGAGGCCAACAGTTTGTTCATCATGTACACATAATTTAAAAAAACAACAAGTGGCTATACACATAGACCTCACTTGATGATCAATATAGAAATCAGACTACATAATTTGAAGCAGAAGATGGAGAAGCTCCTTTTTCTCTACAAAAACAATACCAGGAACTGATTATGGCACAGATAATCATGCCAAAATATAACATGCCAAAATACAACATGAGAAACATCTCCGTAGAATGTAAAGATAATGTGAAAAATAGATTTGCACTATTAGGCCTAATTGACTGGGAGCCAGAAGAACTCTGAACTGAAGCCAGGGACAAGGAGAACTACAGTCATCCCTCAGTATTCTTGGAAGATCCGTTCTGGACCTCCCCACAGATAGTAAATTTCGCAGATAGTCAAGTCTCATCGTCCCCAATGGCAGGCCACCATTGGGGACAATGGGACAAGTCCTCTCTCCCCCCTCACCTACCTACCTTCCTTCTCTCCCTTCCCTCCCTTCCTTACCTGCTTCTTCCCCCCAGGCTTAGCTGTGCCGGGGGGGGGGGGGCAGGAGGGGGCCTTACTTGAGTCTGGGGGGAGGGGACAGGAGGAGGCAGGCAGGCAGGCACAAAAAGCAGTCTCAATCTCACTCGGCGGTCTCGTTTCTGAACCCCCTTGGCCTTCTGGGCACTAGGCGGGAGTGAAGCAGGGTGTGGTGGCCGCCAGGGCCTGAAATACCTGCTGGTCCCCACACCCTGCCTCACTCCCACCTGGTGCCTGGAGAGCCAAGGGTGTTCAGAAAGGATGCCGCTGAGTGAGAAGGAGACTGCTTTCTGCACCTGGCTCCTTCTCCTCCTCCTCTTCAGCAAAGAAGAGAAGTGTGGTGGCTGCTCTGTGTGCCTTGGCACAAGAGAAGAGGGCCCAAAAGGGTGGGTCAGAAAGAAGATCCCTCCAAGGGACCCTCTGAGATTGTGTGTCTCTTTGCCCACCCTGGACTGAAGGAAGGCCCCCTCCAGGCCCCTGAAGCAAAACTAAGCCGGGGAAAGAAAAGTAAGGGAGGGAGGGAGGGAAGGAGAACTTGTCCTGCGGGCTTGCCATCCGTGAATGACAGAAACCAGGAATGGCAAGTCCGTGGATACTGGGGCACGACTGTACTATAATAATCAATGCAGAGAAACAGAAGATGACAACAAAAAAGGAAGACCAAGAGACCTCTTCCACAAGATCTAAGAAATAAAAGGGAAATTTAAACTGAGGGTGGAGATGCTATACTACCAGCAAGGGAACTCATTATATAACCATGTAGAAATAAAAAGAACAATATAAAAGAGATAAAAGTGTGACAGACTTATTTAAGGAAGACAAACCTCCCATTCTAGAAAGTGAAGAGGAAGCTGTACTCAGAACACTTGGGAGGAATAAACCACCAGGAACAGGTAGCATACCAATAGATCTGGTTCAAATTATAGAGGCAGAATCTATTCTGGTTCTAACTAAAATCTGTCAACAAATATGCTCCCCGCCCCCCACAATAATAGACATGGAAACACTCAATAAACATTCTAAACCTCAAGAAAGGAGACATCAGGAACTGAAGTTTCCACAAGATAATTGATGCTCAAAATTATACAAATATGAAGTGAGAAATGCCAGATGTCCAAGCTGGGTTCAGAAGAGGAAAAGGCATGTGAGGGATTATACTGTGTATATATAATGGATAATGCAATGCACCAAAGAATTTCAGAAGAAAATCAGCCTGTGCTTTATAGATTATAGCAAAGTCCTTGATTGTCAGATCGCTCTTAAAGAAATGAGTATGCCACAACATTGGATTATCCTAGTGCATAACCTACACTCAGGACAAGAGGCCACTTTTAGGACAGAATACAGAGAAACAGAATGGTTTCCTATTGAAAAGGACGTCAGGCTCAGGCAAGGCTGCATTTATCACCTTATTTGTTTAACTTATACCCTTATACAAAGCTGGATTACTGAGGAAGTAGGTGTGAAAATTGGAGGAGGAACATCTACCAATTTAAGATAAGCAGATGACACCATGCTACTAGCAGAAAATAGCAAAGACCTAGAATGATTACTGAAGAAAATAAAGCAAGAAAATGCAAAGGTTAGGAAAATAAAAATAATGACGAAAGATGGTTTACATAACTTTAAATAAGACAACAAAGGCATTGAAATAGTTCAAGATTTCCCATACAGTCAGAATGGAGACTGCAGTCAAGAATTCAGGAGACAACTAGGACTTGGAAGGGCAGCTGTGAAGGAACTAGATAAGATCCTGAAGTGTAAAGATATATCACTGAATAGTAAAGTTAGGATTGTCCATGCTATTGAACTTCCACTTTCTATGTATGGTTGTGAAAGCTGGACAGTGAAGAATGCTGACAAGAAGAAAATCAACTCGTATGAAATGTTGTGCAGAGTTCTGCTGATACTGTGGACTGCCAAAAAGTCAAATAAAAGGCTCCTAGAGCAAATCAAACCTGAACTCTCCCTAGGAGCAAAGATGGCTAACTGAGACTGCTGTACTTTGGTCATATCATAAGATATGACTCCGAGAAAAGACAGTAATGCTTGGCAAGAAAAAGAGGAAGACCCCATTCCAGATGGATGGACTCAATAAAGGAAGCCTCAGCTCTGACTCTAACTCCTCCCATGTGATAAACTCCTGCAAGACTTGAACAGGGCTGTTGATAGGGTGACTTGGAAGTCATGAGGTCACCATCAATTGAAGTTGACTTGATAGCATTTAACAAGTAACAAACTGAAAGGGGGGGGGGTGTCTCCTCACCATCAGTGATGATATATTTTTAAATAAACTTGATTCCTCCTCCCACCCCAGCTGAATCTATTTACATTTGCATTCTTTGTACTTAGTCTTTCAACTTGTGAATAGTGTTAAGAGGGAGGTCCTCTTAACAGTATCCTGACTGCTGCTGTTTGCTTTCAGGAAAGTGTACATTGGCTTTCTTCAACCTGGTGTTCACCAGAGGTTTTAAACTTCAACACCCAGCAGGCCCAGCCAGCAGCAGGAGTTGTAGTCCAATGCATCTGGAGCCCACCAGGTTGAGGAAGGCTGGTACATGCATGTCATCTACATATTCCTGTCCTCAGAAACGACATGCCTTCATCCAAGGCAGCATAAATTGTGTAGCAGTCAGCCCTCATATCCATGGATTCAAGCATCCGCAGGTTGAAAATATTCCAAAAATATAAATTCCCAAAGTAAACCTTTATTTTGACATTTTATATAAGGGACATCATCTTATTGTGTCATCGTGGCCTAAAGGGACAGCTTGATGCCAGATCAGGGCTGCAGCAACCACACACCACAGCCTCAGTCCAGCATTTTTCTAGCCCAAAAATGCCACTCCTTTTTGGCTTGGAAAAAGAGCGCCCTTGACACTGCAGCTTTTCGGTGGCACAGTGCATGTAAACGGCCCCTCCCTGAAATGCTGTGAAACCGCCACATGTGCGGTCAGTTGTATGGCTTCCTGGCAGTAGCGTCAGAGCATGCGGCATCTAAACACTGTGCTCAGATGCCGCCCCCAACCCAGTGCTTACTGCCAGTCTGTTTTGCCCCTGTATTTAATAGGACTTGAGCATCCACAGATTTTGGTATCCATGGGGGTCCTGAAGCCAAGCCTAAGCAGATACCATTACAGATACTGTAATGGAAGAT
The DNA here is from genome assembly GCA_034509955.1 of Urosaurus nigricauda. NCBI lineage: Eukaryota > Metazoa > Chordata > Lepidosauria > Squamata > Phrynosomatidae > Urosaurus > Urosaurus nigricauda. The sequence goes on from JAOEGL010000002.1 coordinate 165,907,146, forward strand.
GGTGAGGACCTAAATACTCTAAGATCCTATCTGTTCTTGTAAGCTAAGCAGGGTCAGCCCTGATTAGTACTTGGATGTGAGGAGGCCCAGGTGTTGTAGCCTGTATTTCTGAGGGAAGGATCTGGCAAAACCACTTCTTAGTATTCCTTGCCTAAGAAAACAGTGTGAAATTCATGGGGTCACCATATGTCAATAGGCTGCAAGTACAGTGGTCCCTTCCCTTACGCGGGGGGTCTTTTCCGGACCCCTCCTCCACGTAAGGGGAAAATCGCGTATGCTTGTGCCCCATTGAAAATAATGGTGTGTGTGTACACAGCATGGTGTGCGCATCATAGTCACACGTGCCATTCATTAAATTCTATTGCAGCTTCAGTGTATGCTGAAAGCCGCGGAAGTGTAGCTCACGTATGACGTGGGCTCACTGTAACTTTTTTTCCCTTGCCTTTTCGTGGTATCTCAATCCTGAAATCTGCTTTTTCAGACCAGGGTTCGGTTCCCAGCTTGGCCAGGAAACCCACTGGATAACCATGGGCAAGTAACACTCTCTATGCCTCAGAGGCAAACCCCCTCTGAAGAAATCTTGCTAAGTAAACCCCATGATAGTTTCCCCTTAGGGTCGCCATAAGTTGGAAACAACTTGGAGGCACACAACACACATACATATCCCTCTTTTCCTAATGGTAGGGCTAGCTCTACTTTTCAGAGTGTAAATCCCCCTTGGAGACATTTTTCTGCCTCATTTTACAACATCATTCTGTTAAGCCTGTGGCTGCCTCAGTTTCAGGGTGCTTGAACGCCTTTTTGGCCGGCATGCATGTATCACTAATATGCAATCTGTTTTAATATTGCAATAATTTAATTCTGTTTTAATGTAATACTTTTCTGTTTTTAATTCCACTGTTTTTAATCTTCAAAGATATAGCTGTGTTAGTCTGTAGAATCAATATGTAGAGAGATCTTGTAGCACCTTTGAGACTAAAGAAGTTGGGAGCTTTCATAGATTTAAATCTACTTCCTCAGATGACTTTGGTGCAGTTGTAAGCCAGGGACAGACTTATCAGTTATATATGTCCTTAGTGTGTGAGAATGTCAATCCAAATTCAAAATCTTTTGTGTATGGAAATAAAGTGGCAAGCCCAGTTTTAACTATGGTCGTTTGTGAGCAGGGCATTGTGAACTAGCCTTTGTGTGTGGAAATGAAGTGGCAAATGCAGTTTGTGATGAAGAGAATAGATAGAATGTAGGACACTCTTCTGAGGATGGGATCAGATAGTGTTGAAATGTGTGTAGTGAGCCAGGAAGCCATTATCCCTGTTCAATCTATTGCTGAGGGACTGTAGTTTGTGAATGAATTCCAATTCTGCTGCTTCTCTTCCCAATCTACCTTTGTACAAGTACAGTGGTCCCCCGGGTTACGAATACCCCGGGTTACGAAAACCCCGGGGTATGAAAGAGCCGGGGCCACAAAAACGGCCCTGGCTTACGAATAAAACCCCGGGATCCGGGAAAAAAACCCGCGCGGCCCCTTTAAATTTGCTGCGCAGTCCGGCAAATAAAGCGGTCCCCCGGGTTACGAAAATTTCCGGGTTACGAAAAGTAATCCGGAACGGATTACTTTCGTAACCTGGGGGACCACTGTAGTTCTTTTGTTCAAGGACCGCTGTTCTGAGGTCTGGGATGGAGTGCCCAGGGAGACTGAAATGTTCTGCCACTGGTTTTTGTGTATTCCCATTCCTAATGTCTGATTTATGTCCATTTATTCTCTGGAGCAGGGACTGGCCTGTTTGCCCAATGTAGAGTGCTGATGGGCACTGGTGACATAGTGTTTTTATCTTGTAAGCCACTCTGAGTCCCAGTTTTTGGAAAAGGGCAGGATAATCATCATCATCATCAACAACAACAACAACAACAACATCATCTAGAATCATAGAGTTGGAAGAGATCCCAAGGGCCATCCAGTCTAACGTCATTCTGCCATGCAGGAACTCACAATCAAAGCACCCCTGACAGATGGCCATCCAGCCTCTGTTTAAATAAGGAGACTCCACCACTATGAAGGAGTGTCTTCCCACTGTCAAACAGCTCAGGAAGTTCTTCCTAAGAATTGCTCTGAGCCCCGTATGAACCCCCTCGCACACTCCGATCCTCTGGGAGAAACCTGCTACAGCCTGTGAAAACTCGGCTGTCGCAGACCTCCCAGAGGACTTTTTCAGCTACCGCACCCAAGCTTTGGAATGGACTGCTGGATGAGATACGCCTTATAACATCGACTGCTTTAAAAAAGCTCTGAAGACGCATCTCTTCCGGCAGGCCTTCCCTGACACCTCTTAGATCCCAGCTCCGAAAGGGACCTATAAATTGAATTTGACCCCTTGCCTGGTGCTATTTCTCCTCAATCTAAGAGCTATGGAGGATAAATTATGTTTTTAATGTTGTTGGTTTTAAACTATTGTTAAATTATTTTTAAGGGGAAGGTGGCTGGAAATGGGTCAATGAAGTGTTTTAATTTGTATGTTTTAATCTTGTTGTACCCTGCTCCGATTGTACTCACAGAGGAGCGGGTTAGAAATAAAGATTATTATTATTAGTCTGTATTCTATTTAATCCTGTTTGAAAGGGGGGGGGGTCAATTTATTTATTGAAAGTATATATTACTCCAAGATATTCTAGTCATGTAAGCCACCTTGATTGCTGCAGCAGAAAGGTGGGGTATAAGAATAAAGTTTATTTATTTATTTGTTAGTCTCTGGAGCAGCAGAAAACAAGCTTGTTCCATCCTCATTGTAACACCAGGCTAAAGATACCCAGCTCCATAAGGATTTTATCACATGGGACTCGGAGGCGTGTAGAAACAGGATTTGAAATGGGGATTTAAAACTAAACAAAAACAAAAACAAACCTAAGACACACAAAAGCACAATTGATTTTCAGACACATTGTAGTTAATGCAACATTAAACTGGCTAGAAAGCTGACAAAACATGATTCTTTTTACTTTTGGGATTTTCCAGAAATAAAAAGAATTGTATTTTGTCTACTTTCTAGCCAGGTTAATGTTGCATTAATGCACCTTAACAGCGACCTTGACTGAAAATTAATTGTACTTTCACATGTCTTTTCTACTTTCTGTCTGGGTTAATGTTGGGTTAACCCGGACGCTGGAGTTTATCACACTGGGGCTAATTTCGGCATTAAAGAGAGATTAAAGCACATTTAAAGCATCCTGCAAATAAAGCACAAATGGCGAGCAATTGCACAAATGATTATCACACAAAATTGTGCCAATAACGATATCAAAAATGCACTGTCGCTGACATCTTGAAAGTAAAAAGATGCACGTTGATGCTTCTTTGTGACCACTTCAATGGCAGGTTTTGTGAAACGTTGTGTGAAATTGCTTAGGGTAATTACATGATTTTTCCAGGATATTCACGTGGGATGAACTCTGTTGTCTGGTAATAAATCTGTTCCTGTGGGGGGGGGTCCCACTTTAAATCCTGTTTTGATATTATTAATATTGTTGTTTGTTTGTGGGGTTTTTTTGCACATGTAATAATACTAATAATAATAATACTAATACTAATAATAATAATAATTTTTATTTATACCCTGCTCTTCAGCCAAGGCTATCATAATAATAATAATAATAATAATAATTATTATTATTAGGGATGATAAAACTCCCTAAGTCTCCCCTCAACAGGGCATGGTTTCCATTTTGGTGGTCCTCCTCCTCCTCTACAAACAGGGCTGCCTCCTCCACAGTCCATTCCACACCCAAATTGGGGTTGAGGGGAACCACTAAGCGCCTCCAGAAAAGCTGAGGCGTCGTGTACGTTTCTTTCTCCTTGGGAGGAGGAGGAGGAAGAGGCAGAGAGAGGGTTCTTTTATTGAGATTACTGTATTTGAGAGGGAGGAAAAGCAAAAAAAGGCCCATCCCAGGAAAATGGCGGGAAGTGCCACACCACTACTCTGCGAGTCTCCTCTTCTATGACTATGATGAGAGCGCCTCCAGATGGCAGCGCTGAGGGGACTGGGGAGGGGGAGGGGCAGGGGAACGTTTAACGGTCGCCTGCAGCCGTTGGGGCGCGAGGGGGGGGGGGAAAGGTCCGTGTGCACTGCAGAGCAGCGGACTGCTGCTGTTTCTCTCCTCACTCAGCTACAACAAATACCCTCAGCTAGCCTCGCCTCAGTCACCCCTTCCCTTAATCCCTCCATTCCCGCTCTGACAGGAAAAAATAAAATAAAATTCAAACACAGCCCCTCATAAATTATTTGGGATTTATTATTTATTTGAAAAGGGTGGATGTGGTGTTAACACTGCCAGTGTCACCACCCTCACAGTGGCTGCTTGCAGGTCCTGGGTAGACGGGACTCCCCCACCCCCCCCCCCAAAAGGAGGACAAGGAGGATTCTGTAAAAACAACAAAAGCCCAAAACACACACGCCTATAATTATGAATCCGTGCTTCTTCTTAGTTCTTAGGCTCAAAATGGAGGGCGCGCTTATTGGAATGCCTCCTGGCTGGGGAGGAAGGGGCTGGGGTGGAGGACGCGTCCGGGGAAAGGAGGAGGACGCGCCTGCAGCCGCCTGGCCGTCCTCCTTTTTGTGGGGGTTTAAACAGTAGTAGTAAACTGGACGCCTTAGTCCCCCAAATTCAGGAGGAGGGAAGGGCTGTCTAAGGCCCTTTTGGAGGATGCTTGTTGTGTGTAGCGATTAGTGAATGTCTTAACCACAAAGGAGGACGAGGAGGAGGCCCTGCGAAATGTAGGGCGTGCAATAAGGAGAGTGGAGGACACACACGAGACGACCCAAGAAAAGCTATTATACACGCTCATATAAATAAAGAAATAAAAATCATGCTGCTGATTGAGTTTTGCTCAGATTTGGAGGACTTTTTTTTTTAAATTCCTCCTGGAAAAGAAGGTTGAAATGTAGGACGCGTCCTGGGAAAGGAGGACGCGTCCGCTCAGCCTGGTTTGTGCTTAGCTTTTTGGGCTTACGAAGGGAAGAAGATGGCTTCGCAGGAGAGAAAGAAAACAGAGAAAGCGTCTTCCTCCCTAGTGTGACACGTGTCTGAGGGTACACACGTCCGTTGTTGTGTCAGAAGAACAGCACAGAAGGCTGGGTTATGAACGCCCTCAGAGAACTTTGCCTAGCCTTTCTCCTGAAGCAATAATTAATAATAATAATAATAATAATAATAATAATAATTTTTATTTCTATCCTGCCTTTCCAATAAGGTCTAGGCGGCTTACAGTAACAAGAAGATTCATACAATATAAAAATAAATCCCATTGTCCCCTTCTTCCTTAAATAAACAACAACATGATAGTTCCTGCATAACAATAGTAAAATACAATTTCTGAGGCAGGAAAACCATTATGAAGTTCTCTGGACGATGGAAATTGGAAGTATAATCTAATGCCATTCCAAAAGCAATCATGGGGTTTCACGTGATTGCGTATTAAAGTATATCACACAATTTTGGGCAAAAGGGAAGTCATTCCAAACGCAATCATGGGTTTTATGTGATTGCGAATTAAAGCATCTCATGCAATTTTGGGCAATGGGGGGGTCATTTTTGGGTAATGGGAAGTCATTCTGAACGCATTCCGTTTAGCGAATTCACGTGAATTCGAATTGGCTCCAATTGGCTCCATTCGAAATAAAGAGAAATTCCTCCCATCTGATAAACTCCTAAGTTGCATCTTATTAATGCCTTTTGAACATAGATGGTGTCTTACCCCACACAAATTGGCTAAAATGTTTAAAAATCCAATCTGTTGGAAATGTGAAACTGAAATAGGTACCTTTTATCATACCTGATAGTTGTGTAAATAAAGTGGGAAAAAATATTGGGAATATGATTCACAGCCATGTAGTGAAGATTTTAGATACTAAAGGACAGGGTGATCCCAAAATGTCTTTATTGAGAGGAACACTAAAAGAAACGACAGTACTTGCTCATAGGGAAACCATACTTGCCCATAGGGAATCAATGGGGAATATTTGACCATAGGGAAACATATGGCAAGTATTCAATGGAGGAACTAATATACTAAAACCAATGACAGTACTTGCCAATAGGGAAACCATACTTGCCCATAAGGAATCATTGGGGAATACTTGACCATAGGGAAACGTAGGACAAATATTCAATAGAAGACCTAATATACTAAAATAAGATCCTTGCCCATAGGGAAACCATATGGTCAAGTATTCCCCATATCAATGGGGAATACTTGACCATAAGGAATCATTGGGGAATACTTGTCCATAAGGAAACATAGGGCAACTGTTCAATGGAGGGCCTAATATACTAAAGCAAATGAAATACTTGCCCATAGGGAAACCATACTTGCCGATGAGAAACCATACTTGCTTACAGAAAATTATTGGAGAATACTTGCCCATAGGGAAACACTGAATAATTGCCCCGTGTTTCCCTATGGGCAAATATTCTCCAATGATTCTCTATCGACAAGTATGGTTTCCCTAAGGGCAATTACTGTTGTTTGTTTTAGTATGTCCCTTTTATGGAGCATGATCACAGATGATAATATAGATGATTTATTATTATTATTATTATTATTATTATTATTTTCTTATATCCCCCTTCCTCCCAATTTAGGGACTCAAGGCAGAGAACAGCAGATTTAAAACAATACAGTTTAAAAACAGTACTACATTAAAATGTATAAATATAACAAATTTAAAAACAAACCATTTAAAAAGTTAAAACAGTTATGAATTAAACTAGACTATGTTAAAAATACAAACCTTACAATTTAGACAGCACAACATTTATACAGAGTGAAAATATGGAAAATTTATATTTTATATGACGACCACAGCCAGAGTTATATACGCAGCAAAATGGAAGAGAAAAGAAGGTCCAGTGGTACAAGAATGGTTATGGAAGTTGAATGATTAAATGGAAACTGATAAATTGACACAGTTGTTGAGGAAGAACACTTTAAATTCGGACAGGACCGGGACTCATTGATAAAGTACTTGAGGAAGGAATGGGGTCCAACTTTTGTAATGGGTTTAAACTGAAATAAAATGATTGAGAACTCTATAAACAAAAATGGTTTTACTATAAATATGGAGCCTAATTTAAGTGTAAAAACTTTAAAAATCCAAAGTATATTTGATACTAGAGAAAATAGCAGAAGATACCAAGAGTACAGGAAGGATTCATTGCTTTGGTGGTGGGCTGTTGTTTAGTGTGGTGACAATGCAAGTGATTGTTGTGATTTTATATGTGATTTTAATGTCAATAATTTTTTTAAAAAATAATTAATGCAGTTTGACACAGCTTCAACTGCCCTGGCTCCATGCTACAGGGTTCTGAGATGTGTACCATAGTTTTGGGAGATATTTTGTGTTCTGTATCAGGGAGTTCTGGTGCTACAACAAATGAAAAATCCCAGGATTCCATAGAATGGAGCCATGACAGTTAAAACAGTATCAAACTGCATTAATTCTGCAGTGCAGATGCAGTCTTACAAAAATATAAAAGGCAGAATCCCAATTATCCTACTCTGCCCTCTAATCCAGACCCCTCTGGTTATATGCAAGGTAGTGAAGGAAGCAGCATCCTAGGATTTCTACTTTGGGGCAGGGGACTGCAAGGGTTCCTGGGCCTCTAAGGCATTGTCCAGAAGGAGACTTTGAAAAAATGTTCATAGCAGGGATGAGCTTCCTTGCACTTGTTAAACAACTCTTCCTTCCAAACAGACCCTTAAGAAAGAGAGGTGCCTGCTTTGTATGATGCCGTAGAAGACATCCCCATTGAAAGGGGTTTGGTGTAGTTCTCTGAAGCTGCAGCCATTTCAGAGTCCCTTTGGACCTTAATTGCTGCAAGCTGGATCCATCTTCATGGCAATGTGGAATGGTGTGCCTGCCCTCCCCAGATTTTCATGGTTTCTGTCATCCATAATGATTGGCCATTGACCATCTGAATTGACACACATTCCACATCCCCTTTTAAAACAGCCTCTGCTTTATAGACTATGGTCTACCCTTTCATAGTATAGATCATGAAAAACTATGGATTGCTCTTAAAGATATGGGTGTTCCACAACATTTGGTTGTCCTGGTGCATAACCTGTACTCAGGACAGGAGTACAGTATCGTCCAAAATGCACAAAATGGTAATACCTTTATTGGGCCAACCAAAAAACACGTTGTACATGTTTGCAAGCTTTCTAAGCTCCACTGGCTTCTTCATCAGACAACAGTGTTAGAATTTGAAGCATCAAGATTCCACTTTAATGGATATGGTTCCATCCTGGGATTTGCAGTCGGGGAGGGTTATTCAGAATTTTCAACCAGGGAGTTCTAGTACCTCTAACCAAACTACAAGCCACGGACTTCAGTCAGGTGGAACCATGACAGTTAAAGCAGAATCATAGTACTATAATTGTCTAGTGTGAAAAGACATCTTTGAGACATCGGTCAGGGAAGGCTGGTTTAGGTTTGAGCAATGAGAGTGATTGCATCAGAACGATGATGCTTAGCTGTTAAATGCTCTGACGACATTCCTATTTCATCTGTAATCAACTCCAGCTCCTTCCACCTTCCTTTCTTTTCCTTTCCTGATTTTGTTTACAGTGGTAATCTACAAAGAAAGATAGGAACCCTCCAGCCTTTTTAAAAAATACAGCAGCATTAATGGATGCCAGTATGGCTCAGTGGTTCGAATGTTGGACTACAATTCTGGAGACAAGTATTCAGTTCCCAGCTTGGCAATGAAACCCACTGGGCAGATCACATGTTCTCAGCCTCAGGGGAAGGCAAATCTCTTCTGTACAAATCGTGACAAGAAAACCCCATGATAGGTTCACTTTAGGGTCGGAAACAACTTGAAGGTGGTCAACAACAACAATTCATGGATGTACATTTCAGAATTCCATAAGCAAATATAATGGGGTCCCTTCCTACAAGGGGTTTAGAAATGAAAATCAACAAATGGAAAGGAAACAGAAGGGGAGGCCAGCAAGGAACAGAATATAATCAAGTACAGTTAATACATACTTAAATTGATTGCAGCTGCAAATAAGAATTATTTGGCTTTCTGCCAAAGGCATAGGGGCAAGATGAGTAGGCTTTGAGGAGAGGGCTGGAGTATTAGAAACTGTGGACGCTCACAAAAGTTTGTACAGGTTGAGTCTCTCTTACCTGGAATTCCAAAATCTGAAATGCTCCAAAATGCAAAATTATCCATATGGATGGCTGAGATAGGGACATCTTTGCTTTCTAGTGGTTCAGTGTACACAATCTTAAAATATATGTATATAACTACCTTCAGGCTATATGTAAAATGTTTATATAAAACATAAAAATGAATTTTATGTTTAGACTTGGGTCCTATTCCAAAATCTAAAAACTCAGAAATTCCAAAATTTTCTCGTCCCAAGCATTTTTTATTTTTGTCTGGCGCTTGTTTGTATACAGCAGTGTATATATTGTGCTTGTATAGAGCAGTGAAGAGACTGGATGTTTGGCCACAGAACCATGATTATAGACAAACTGGCAATTAACAGCAACAATATAATTTAGTTTTTTGTGGAGCTTTCGGGCTCTGTGGCCATGTTCTAGAAGAGTTCCTTTCTGACGTTTCGCCAGCATCTGTATTGTTCTATTGCTAATGACGGTCCTCAGGGTGGGAGGTTGAGTGAACATGGAGCACTTTGAAAAACAAGCCCTGGAAACAGCACCGAAAAAGCCCACAACATGGTTCCGATATGTGGATGACACTTTCATCATTTGGAGCCATGGAGAAGAAGATCTGGCTGTATTTATGAACCATTTGAACAACATCCATCCTAACATCCAATTCACAGTGGAAAAAGAAAAGGATGGAACACTACCATTCTTGGATGTCCTAGTCATTCGCAAACCAAGCCAACGTTTGGGCCACACAGTATACAGAAAACCTACACATACGGACAGATACCTGCACAAGAACTCCAACTTTAAATGTTTTATTTGTATTATGTTTTTAATTCTTAGCTATTTAATTCTATTTTAAGGGGTGGGTGAGGGGGATGGGATTGTTGTATTTTAACCTGTGATGCTTTCACTATGTTGTACCCCACCCCGATTGCCAGTTCAGAGGGGCGGGCTATAAATAAAATTATTATTATTATTATTATTATTATTATTAACCATCACCCAGGACAAAAAAGAAGCACTATACAAACACTGGTAGACCAGGCAAAACCTCACTTCTTGGAAGATGAACTGAAACACCTGCACCGGGCTCTACATGCCAATGGTTACTCCAGCGCAGACCTCAGAAAGGCTGCCAGGCCCAGAAAAACCCAGAAGACTCAAGACAAGCAATCACACAAAGAGAAGATATTTTTACCATATATCAAAGGAGTCACAGATAGAATAGGGAAAGTGGTGAAGAAACACAACCTTCAAATGGTTTATAAACTGACTAAGAAAATCCAGCAAATGCTTCGCTCAGCCAAGGACAACCCTCTCACAGCCGCTGGAGTCTACCGCATTCCATGCAGCTGCGTACAGGTCTACAAAGGGACCACCAAACACAGTGTGCAGACAAGAATCAAGGAACATGAGAGACACTGCAGACTGGGTCAACTGGAAAAATCAGCAGTAGCAGAACATGCTATAAACCATCCTGGGTATAAAATGCTGTTTGAAAGCACTGAAATTCTGTGCCAACAGCTACCATGTCAGAATGCACAGGGAGGCCATTGAAATCCATAAACACCTGGACAATTTCAACAGAAAAGAAGAAACCCTGAGAGTAAACAAGGCTTGGCTACCAGTCCTGAAGGACAGCAAAGTCAAGACTATGCAAATGGGAAACAGCCTAAGGCCAGGGGATTCCCAGCAGACAATGAGCACCAGTTAGGAGACATTAATCCTTGTTTGCATATCCTCCCACCCTGAGGACTGCCATTAGCAACAGAACAGTACATTTGCAAATTACTCCTTCCTTCCCAGGGTCACACAGGATATATATCTCCATCCTTTTCCAGGCTATCATTCTCTGAAGATGCCAGCCACAGATGCTGGCAAAATGTCAGAAAGGAACTCTTCTAGAACAGAGCCCAAAAGGTCCACAAAATACTATGGATGCCGGCCATGAAAGCCTTCTACTCCACAATATAATTTAGCATTTATATAGCACTCTGCAAGTGTTCAAAGTGCTTCATACAGATTATCCCAGAAATCCTTGTGGCAACAGCCCTGTAGGCAAAGCCATTATTATTATCTTCATATTGCAGATGGAGACAGAGGGAAGGGGAGAAGTTAATGCCATCTATGGAGAATTGGAGGCTATTGAGAGGTTTGAGAGCTAGGGGTGTCACCATTCCCTAGATTGCCTAGAGCTGTATCCTTGTACCCTTAACAAGCGCCAGACAAAAATAAATGTGGAAGAGAAAGCATTTTGTGACTTGTGTGGGAGAAATTTCTGGTGCCAAATACAAAGGCAACTCTGCAGCTGCTATACCAGTTTTATGTACTACAACTCCCATAATTCCAGCCTCCCATCATCCCATGATCATGCTAACTAAGGATGATGGGAGTTATCACCCAACATAGAGGTCTGGTTTGGGAAGACTACACTATACTGTAACAGCTGTGGTGCTTAGCGGTGCTGTGTGACAGTAGAACGTACTCTGTATATTCATACGCTCCAGTTGTCCCTATTCACCTGTCCCTTTTTCATGTTTGTGCCTTTGGGGAGGTTTGGAGATGTCTTTTTAAAAACAAAGAACATGCTAGTGTTCCCACATGGTGCATTAGCTTCCTTTCCACCTCAGTGAATTTGCTGTGAATGTGTTTGGTTTATAGTTTTTTCTAGAAGTGCGATCATGTCCCTTGTGAAAAAAATGTAATATTTTGTCCAATGTTGTGTTGCTTTTTTAAAACAGGAGATTGATGTGGTTGCTTTACTAACGTATCATCTAATATAAGACATATTTTAAATACCATAATAAAACACACACAATATATTGTTAAACAGTCAGCTTCTTTATCAATGCAATTCAAGCATCCACAGCTTGAAAATGTTCAAATAATATATAAATTCCACAAAACAAACCTTGATTTTGATATTTTATATAATGGACACCATTTTATGATTTTTTAAAACTTTCACTTTTATTAATAAATAAAATCCAATAATTCATAGTACATACAATACATATTAATATTAGATACCTTGAATTCAATAGATTCTGATCTTAAATAAATCACAAGCAAATATATTATTTCACAGATCCAGTCTTTTATCTGAAGTATTTTGCTGTGTCTGCAAGTTATAAATCATAACTATATTAGACTTCTCTAAGACTCTTCGATATGTATGACTTGTACTTAAATATTTTCTACTTCATTTTCTAGTTCATTTATTGAGTTGCTTCAGCATATATCCATATTTTTAATGGATACCATTTTATTATGCCAATGTATTTCATAGGACTTGAGCATCCATGGATTTTGGTATCCACGGGTGGTCCTGAAACCAAACCCCAGAAGATGCCAAGGGACCACTGTATAGTAAAACAGCATAAAGAGAGCATAAAGCCAGCTGTAAGAGCAGCAGCAGCAGCAATGATTATGATGGTGGTGATGATGGTGATGGCTGCAATCCTATATGGGATTTAAATATGCCTAGTTGTGGTGCTACACAGTGAGTCCCATCCCAACCACCAGCAGTCCCCACTTACTGGGAAGCAGCTACTGCAATTGATGGGGGCCTGTTCCCATATAACTGGATAAGCAGCTGACTGCCATTCCCAGCCCTTTCCTTCAGTGCTTTCTGACTGAGATTGCTTAGGGGGTATGAAGCGGTATATAAATGAAGCTGCTATTGCAATTGCTATTTCATGATTCCCCCTTGAGCCAGGGGTTGCTTGCACAAGGGATCAGTGGGAATGTCATCTAGCTGCCTCCTGATCACCAGGGAAACAGGCCTCTATTGATCACAGCAGTCAGTAAGTAGGGATTGAGAGACTTTGACGGTCCCTACATAGGCCCTAAACATATAGTCTATGAATACATAACAGCCAAGAGCGCATAACTCTAGGTTATATTCGTAACTGCTATAAGGAGTTTGGCCAACAATCATAATGATAATAATTAATATAAAGTGTGTAAACAGTGTGTGGGTGATCTTCGGTGTGAGGATTGAAATGTTCTGAATACACTAAGCTCTTTCCACCTGGGAAATGCTGGAGTGCATTAACTTGAGTTTTAAGGCTGCAGTCTAAGACCTTGGATTATACACTTCTGAGTAAACATTCAGCTAGGAACAGGCTGCTTGAATTCAGATTTAGTATTTCCACAGCTGGCATTCTAAAGCAGATACCATTTGTACCATTTGTACACCTCATACAACCACCCAGTTAGTCTGTAGACTGATAGGCCCTAATACCAGGCAGGATGGGAAATACTTTCAAGCAAATAGTTCAGGGTTGAGCTTCCTGAGGCTGCATGATTCCCCTGGCTTTACAAGTTGCCCTGGGGAGACACTCACAAGGCCCTCGGTCTGAAAGCGCATGCAGAAGTCCAAATTGGCAGGTTTTTAAACATTGAAGATGACAGCTGTCTCTATGGCTGAAGTTCTTTTCCCTCTCCCTTTAGCTGTTACGATGGAAAGAAAAGCCCATCTTTAGATGTGTAGGTTGTAAAAAGGCCTGTAACCAGGATGTATCTTGATCTCCTGTCAGGATGAATCCATTAGCTCACTGGAATGTTGACCTTCTCCTCAGGGCTCAGCTGATTCCTACACCAGCCGCCCATCGCTGGACTCCGACGTGTCGCTAGAGGAGGAACGCGAGGGTGTGAAGCGTGAAGTGGAGAATCAGGCTCAGCAGCAGCTTGAGAAGGCCAAGGTACTAGATGGGGAGGGTGCAGTCTTGGCTTTGGCTGGGCAGGTAGAAGACCACATCAGGTAAGGAGCTTCTTGCCCTAAAATAACTTCACTCAAGGTGCTTCCAAGTCAGTTGATTTGCCTTGTATTCTGAGATAGAACTTGTTGAATTTACCAACATTCTGAAGGCTTAGTTTGGTACCAAACACTGATACATGTTAATGTTATAATATGAGCTTTATTAGTAGCAAATGATGCAGCAGATGATATATAGCTGAGAAACATCACTGTCCTTTAGTTGATGGGCTCTAGCATTCCGTCTGAGCCGGTGATAGAAATGGGCCAATAAGCAACATCAATTCTACCCAGAATATCCCACTGTGGTTCCCTATGTTTGGCTAAATGGGGTCCCTGGACTTTGGTGTAACTTTCTCCCCAGGGTGAGGCCAATGAAAGTTGGATTTCTATGGTTTTATATAGTACAGAAGTAAACAAAGAAAAGTGAAATGTGCAGGCATAACCCATCTCCTATCTTACAGCTATGAAAACTGTTCAAGTGGGTTTGTAATAGAGGGAAACTTACTCCCTGGGTCTATTTCCAGCCTTTTCTGTATTCTGTTTTAAACTACCAAGTTGTAGCAAAAGTCTGTAGCAAAAATATCTAAACAAAATTAACTCTTTTCTGTGGACAGCGCTCTGGTCAGCTGTTAATGTTTGGCCATGATGGTGCCAAGGATTCTAAAAGCCATTTGTCAGGTGGCAAAGGCCAAACTCAGTATACAATGACAATGTCTTCATGCTGCTTCTTGCATGCTTTTTTTTCCAGTAAGAGAAACATATTATTATGTTTTAAAGGGGATCAGGTCCAGCAGTTCTTCTCTTGGATTTTTTTTTCCTGGAGGAAGAGGTCTAATAGCTAAACAATATATTTTGACTAGTAGCACGTGAAGTCCTCTGTGTGGAAGCACCCTTGATTCCCAGTAGCCCTGATGAATGTTAATGAAAGTCTGGCATTGTGGGGAGGGATACATATGGGTGTATAACAGCTTCCAAGATGCATAGTATGGTTGCTTGTGTACCCTTCCTGACTGGAGGCACCTTTTCTTCCCTAATGTACACGAAGGAATCCAGAACGTCTCCTTTCTCCACTCTCCGTAGTCCCCAGAATCCAGAACCCCCAGATTCCAGGATGAAAAGCACATCTGCTATGTGGCTGAGCAACAATCTGTCTGTCTGACAGATGGCATCATCTAGCAGAAATGGTTTTCTATGTCCTTTAGAGAAGGAGTTGGCTGCACACAAGAGGGAGATGCCATTGAATGGAATCCTAAGTTTTCCAGAATACTAACAATCTTTAGAGGGGAAACCATACCCCAAAGTGAACATGTTCAGTGGGCGTGGAATGCTGACTTTCTTTTTTTGAACCAGGACAGATGGATTGAGAACCAGGGTGGAGACAGGAGGAATGGCATGAAGTGGCTGGAACTAATCTTACAATTGAAAGGCCATCTCTAATTTATGTGCAATTAAAGCACCCCCAAGAGATGGTCATCCAACCTCTGTTTAAAAATCTCCAAAGATCTCTAAAACATTTTGTTGCAGACCCAATATTTTCTGTTGTCTCCTGTACATTATAGAAACAGTCTGTTCCAATCTATCTCATGGGTGATTTTTCAGAAGAATGATATATCTTTTCTCTCTAAATCAGGGATGGGAGATATGTGGTTGCCTAGATGTTGTCGATCTAGAATTCCCATTAGCCTTTCCAGCATAGTCAATAGTTGTGAGGCATAATGGTATTTCTTTTTCAAAGACAACTGGAAGGCAATAAGGTGCCCACTCCTCTCTCACTTATGACCTCAAAATGATTTGAAATCATGCACTCTGAACTTAGGAAGCAGTTTCTGGTAGATGGAGCTATCTGTCAAGCAGATGGATTGTTGCCCAACCACTTATCAAGTGGTGCCACAAGTGCTTTTCATTCTAGATCCTGGGAACTGCTGAGAGTGGAAAAGGTGAGATTTTCATTTTTGTTCCCTTGCTATCTGCTTTCTTTCTCTGTATTTTTAAATTATTTAAAATATTAATATCAATTTGTTCCCAAATCAGCTTACACAAATTATGCAAGGCAATAGAATGGTATTTAATGGGCAAATGAAGGGAAACAGTCTACAATCTGGTATGAGAATTTGGTTCTCCAACTGTTAAAATGACATTGGCTCTTCAGAGCCATCCTAAAATTATAGGAGTCACCCAGGAAAAGGTCTCAGTGGGCTCGCATAATCAGTAAGGGCAAGTAGGAGCAGATGTACAAAAAGACTCTCTTTTGCTTGGGTAATTTCGGCAAGTTCTGACTTCGAAACTGTTTAGGGAACAAGAAATTCTTGTTAACAATAAGGTATCTTTCTTTTGAGTTTTTGTTCAGTTTTTTCAAACGTTCTGCATGAGCCCCCATTTAAACCTCAGAGACTGCTCTTGCTATTCTCTGGAGTTAGCCTTAATTGTGTTGATGCATGATTGATCCTTTTTATTCTGGGATGCAAAATGGCAACACCACAGTACAATTGGCACTCACAATCTTGTCTCTGAACTTTTTTCCCTTCCACCTCTCCCCGTCTACTCTACAGCACAAGCCAGTTGCATTTGCTGTTCGTACCAATGTCAGCTACTGTGGTGCATTGGATGAGGAATGTCCCGTGCAGGGATCTGCCATCAACTTTGAAGCCAAAGACTTCTTGCACATCAAAGAGGTGGGAAAACTGGAGGAATTTGGGACAGGTGGACACTGGTCATTTTAATGAAATTTGTTCCCAAAAATAGAAGGAAAGATCATCATGACACCAGCATGAGGGCAGCGGGAGGAAGAGGTGGAGTGGTAGAAGAACCAATAGTTTAGGCTGGGGTGGGCAACTTCCAGAGGTTCAGGGCTACACCCCTACAAGAGACTTGCAGCCATCCCATGCTTCTCTGACACCCCACAATTATTATTATATTTACTCAGAAAGGCAGCCTCTAGAGAGGGCCATTTTGCTGTACTTTCTCCTTCCTGTTTACGGTCTGGGAAGGGCTGTTTTACAGACCAGAAGTAGCTCCCAATTTTAAACAAATCCCATTCATCCCCGAGCCTAAAGCAGATTGGGGTGAACATAACTAGATTGCTCACACACAAAAAGTGTTGGATGTTGAGGAGGCATTGAGATTTGAGGGGTGTATGCAGACCTCAGTCACACTTTGCCAGCCTCAAGATTTAGGAGATTTCTAAGTGGCTTAGAAATTCCTTCTCCCAGACTTGCCAAAGATTAAGGGCAAGTGATTCCCAGAAGCAGTGCTGAACCTGTAATCAAATCAGCTTTTGATGATCAGGAATAATATGGCACAGGGCAAGGGAACAGGGCCTCTGGCCCACCAAGATTCATAATCTCTGATCAGTGATTGAAGATAACAGCAGGAATTTCTTGTATGCCACTCATCCTCCCAATGGCATGCAGTCTGCATCAGAATCCCTGCTGTTGTCACCAATCAGTGGTCAGAGGCAGCAGGGGTCCCTTCCTGCACTTCTCACATTATGCACTCTGCTGGCTCCTGTAAGCACTGGCTGAGAATG
Source organism: Urosaurus nigricauda (assembly GCA_034509955.1). Classification (NCBI taxonomy): domain Eukaryota; kingdom Metazoa; phylum Chordata; class Lepidosauria; order Squamata; family Phrynosomatidae; genus Urosaurus; species Urosaurus nigricauda. Next base: position 165,924,616 of record JAOEGL010000002.1, read on the forward strand.
ACTTGTTCATCTTTTCTTACCCCAAAGCCACACACTCAGCCAGTGCTTGCATGAGTTGGTTGAATCCTGTGGTCAGGACTTGGCTAGTTCCTGCAAGCATGGGCTTGAGTACACTTTGCATCTCCATCTCCTTCCCTGCTAAGCCACCTGATGTCATCTGGGCCACCCTCCACTTTTGTTTCTCCACTTATGGGACAGGGCAAGATACTGTGTAATTAACTTAAATATTTTTCAGACGGGTTTTTGAAACTTTTTGCTGTGTGAGGGATGGGAGTGTTAGTATTAGAATACAGGATAAAAAACCCTACAGCAGTAACCATGGAAGGACAGGGAGGACAAAAGATAGGACAATTAGCCAGGAATGGGAAAGAAATGAAAATTTTAAAAGCTAAAATGTTTGGCTGGATCAGATTGAATTTAGTTGTTAATATATCACAAATAAAAAAAAATTAGTTCCTTGATCACTATATATGAACCTTCACTCTAAAATATTTGACTTGTAGTGAGCTTGTTGCCTTCTGAACATGGACAGTAAAGAACCTTCGTTTGCAGCTTGCATGATTAATTGATTAGCAAAGTGTTGGTCACTTTGACAGTTTATAATAAAAAAAACAACAAAGGCTGGAATTCACTTGGGGACTTATGTCTTTGTAAATGAACTTATGTTTATGAGAAATAGAATTGAACACTCCCGCAACATCCATATTCAACAAGGGGCTGCCATGACATTACCACTTAGGGGAGCCAGATGCACAATGGGATTGCTGTGCATTGGAGTACTCTTGCCACTAATATGCATGTTTGCAGTTCCTGGAGGATTACTTAGAGCCTTTGCTACATAGCTACCGTAAGTATTTATAAATTTATGCAGTGTAGAAAGCAATAGAGTTCCAGCCATAGTTTCTAAACCTAGTTGCTAATCTGAGTGTTTTGATGTGTAAAGGGAATGTTAATACTCACTTGTTCACTCTCAATTACTCTGTTTGGCTGGAAAAGTTATTTGAAGGGCTCAGTTCTCCACCTGACCTGCGTGCCACTATATTGGAAGCTAGATGAGGGATGTAGTCTCTGACTTTCTATCACAATGTCCCTCCAGAAGTACAGCAATGACTGGTGGATCGGGAGGCTAGTGAAGGAGGGGGGAGACATCGCCTTCATCCCCAGTCCGCAGCGGCTGGAGGCCATACGGCTGAAGCAGGAGCAGAAAGCCAGGTAAGAAGCCCAAGGGCAAAAGGAGTGCAGCCACAAGGGAAAAGGGTGTGTGATAGTTGTCTGTGGTGGTGAAAGTCTGTCTCTACATAAAGGATTACATGATAAGCCCTCCCCTACTTAAGTTCTTTGCTCAATCCACTCTGCAGAATTGTGTATATTCTTCTGAATGTGCATATTCAGATGACTTTGATTCTAAGTAATACAGGAAGCCTGTGTTATACTCTTCACCACCTCAGCTGTGCAGTGCTGACTCTCTTCTTATTTTAATATAACTGGACTTTGGCAGGGGATTCTTTGTACATGTTGCTCCTCCATCATTCTAGGCATGATTTCCTGTTAGAAATAAACACACAGTAGCTTGACTTTCTGCACTTTCCCCACATCATTACACTATTTTTTTTCTCTTCTTCTTCAAGCAGGCAGTCTGGCAATCCTGCCATCAGCAACCGGCGATCGCCTCCCCCATCACTAGGTAAAAGCATAAATAGGGCTGAGTGTTTGCCATGATCCTGTGTAACGTATGAATGTGGTACCAGATGCAGAATTCAGCTTCCTTTAATTCCTTGAAACCTTCTCAATATGTATTAAAATAAAACAGAAGGAACTGTCTAGCCTTTATGTCAGCAACACTATGCTTGAAAGTGTGCATACAATGCCTGATGAAGTGTTAACACGCTTAGCAAAAATACAAACACAGAGACAGAGTAATTATTTCACAGAACAGCAGGGGAGAGTAATAATCATGATCTCACCAAGGTGTAAGGAGAATGAGCGTCCTAAGCCAAATGAAAATTCCAAGAGGGTGATTAGAAAGAAGAGACGTAGTTTTCAGAGTCTTAATGTGTTACAATTATTTGTTACTGTCTTACATTTTCTAAATAGTTTTGAGCAACTCCTTTTTTCAAGGGGAAAGTGGGTAAAAATATCTTAACTAATATATATGATCTGAGACGTGAGATCAGATTTCCCCCTCCCCAAGTTGCCATCTTTCTGTCCTGAATAGTCCACACAGATATGATCATATCGTTTTTTCTCCTTTGGCTAATGTCCAAAAGCTAGTCATGTCCTTGTGTCAATTTCACAGGCAAGTTCCTATTATCATGGGACAAATCTAGCATTAATCTAGGATTACCAAGTAGTTGTAACCTCGGATTGTGTGCTGAATTTTTACCAGAACAGCCAAAAGAAAAACTTTCTATGTTAAGCTCAGATCTAGCACACACTCAGGAGCATTTTTTGTAGATCCTGCAAGAGAAGGGAACACGTCTAGAAACTAAACTGGTGTTGCTGAAAAAGTTTTTTATTGTTTTCTTTTAGTGCTAGTTGATACTGTAGACTGTTGTTTTCTAAAAAGGCATTGCTGAAGTTAACAATGGTTTGGGCCCATTCTTGCCTATTGGACTTGAGGAAAACAGAGACTTTATTACTGGAGGGAATAGTGGGATAAGTGATGCTGAAAGGCAGAGCAAAGCCTGGGAAAGTTACTTTTTCAGACTACAACTCCCAGACTCCTCAAGACATCATGGCTACTGGCCATGCTTCCTAGGGAATTCAGTAAGTTATAATGCAAAAGAAAAATACTTCCAGACTCTTGATATGTATTAGCAGCACAGTGGTGCCCTTTAAGAGATTTTGGACTTCAGCTCCCAGAAGCCTCAGCCATGTTGGCAAATAATCTGGGATTCTGGGAGCTGAAGTCCAAAATCTCTTTGGGGACCACTGTATTAGCATGTAATAACTACTGCTCCATACCAAGTTAAATGAAAGCACTTCAATCAGCATACAGTGGACAGCATATACTGCAATTGCCTTGGAAGGCTGTAGGGAAAGGGAGAGAAAAATCACAATTAGCCATCCTGTATACTTTTGGATTTTCAGGAAGAAATGAATGCACAGATGATGTCAGTATTGAGGAGAGAGACTCATGTTGACAGCATCTGTAATGAGACTATGTGGTGAAACAGATAGATCAAATAAAGCGATTACCACCCAATTTGAAGGTGAGGTGTCTAGATGATGCAAGCTTCCAAAATGGGTGGAAATCAGATTGAAGTCGCATTCCGGGGCTAAAAACTGGAACCGAAAGAAGCTGGGATATTCTGATTTAGCCTGGAAAATGTCTATCTTTGACCCTGCATATAAATGCCCTTACATGAGCATGGTTATGAAGGAGTGATGCACGGGTACATTTAAAAAGGATGGAGCCAATGTACCCAAGAGGTCAGGATGGCAATGCAAAAAAGTGAAAGTGTGACATCTCCAGTGGATATAAGTACAACATACACAAACCAGACAGTCCAAGAGGGGGCATGGGGTGAAGTGGAGAATGAACGGAGCATATGGGGAGACCATGATAATGCTTTGCCAGTGTTTTACTGGGCACACTGATGCTCCCATGACCTGTGCCGGTGGAGGATCACAAGTGTGACTGTGTGTCCACACAGGGGCAGCCATCCAATGGTGTGGCATCTAGGCAGCAGGTAGTCGCTGATGCTGTGTTTGTGCAACAGTGTGCATGCATGCTGGGAAGGCGACCAAAAAAAATTACCCAGCAAGCGGCACAGCTTGATGCCATGCCATGCAGTCGGGCAGTGTGCATTCAGGCTGCCTTGGGAGCGGCTGGTGCAGATAGCAGGGTTTCAACCCACTTCTGGAAAATGCAGGTTCCAGCTCCTTTTTTCTGCCCATCTGTTCCACCCCAAAGAAGTAAGATCTCCAGTTGTCCAAGGGCAGGTGTTTACATTTTGAACATAGATAGTATTCTCTGGGCTGGTGAGAGGAGGAATTTCCTCACAACTAGCAACACCAGAATAAGCTCGGTAGAACAGTAGCAAAATTATACAGTGATCCCCCGGGTTACGAAGGTAATCCGTTCCGGGATTACCTTCATATCCCGGAAGTTTTCGCAACCCGGGGGACCGCATTTTCGGATGCACAGCGTACCGGAAGCGCGCTGTTTTAAAACTTCCGGTTTGCGAATTTCTTTCACAACCCAGGGGTTTTTTCGTTGGCCGGGGGCTTTTTTTCTCCCCCGGCGGTTTAGGATCACAGGGATTTTGTTCCCCGGGGATTTCGTTCCCCGGGGGATTCGGATCCCGCGGGACCACTGTACATGTTTTGTCACAAAATTTCGTTTTTCCTGTTGTCACAACTCAGAGTTTGTGCCCAGGTTATAGAATTTCCATTGTGTTTAGAAGAGGACATACACAGCCCTGCGTATAAACTCAGACAAGGCTTGGTTTAATCCCATGCCTTATCTTTAGTAAATGAAGCCAAAAGTAATCTGCTGGACTATGATGCTGGGAGTGGTGGGAAGCTAAGACCAGAAGGTAGGCATTTGCTGATTCTTGACTGTTGACAACTTGATTTTTTTTCTTTTCCAACAAGCGAAACAGAAGCAAAAGCAGGTAAGGACTTAATGCTGGAATTACACCTTTGGATGCTGTGTGGTTCTCTCCCATTTCCCAGGGGAAGGCAGGATGAATCCGATATTGTATTGTCTAACTTGGAGCAGAGTGTCTTTGATGCTAGAATCTGATCTCCAGTGGAGGAGCTACCTTGGGTTGGAATAGCCATTTGGTGGGCTGCACTGGAGGTGATGGTGGTGGTAAAGAAGTTCCTCTAGTCGTCAGAAATAATGTGCATTTGGGAGGGAGGAGAATTTGCCTTGTGGACAGATTTAAGACTGTCCAGTAAATACAGAAACTGAGAGGGATTCAGGGAGGATCTTTGGCTTTTGCGGTGGGTATTGAGGCTTCAAGCCTTCACTTCTTTGTACCCCATCGCTTCTACTTCTTGAGCAACATAGAAAGACAGCTGCTATTTTGTGTGACATATCCTCTCTTTTACAGACTGAGCACATCCCCCCATATGATGTTGTGCCCTCCATGAGGCCAGTTGTGCTGGTGGGACCCTCCCTAAAAGGTTATGAGGTATGGGAAGCTAGTATGATTGAAATTCTGCCATAAGCACAGATACACATATAAGTCCCCTGGCCAAAATGGTCTTGTAACAGAATAAATTGTTGAGGTGTCCAGCAACTCCGTTGATGTGATTATATTGGATGAGTTTCAATCTGTGAGTACCAATGATGTGGACAAGTTCCTTGGTAGAGTGAGGAAAACAACCTGCCCTCTTGATCCTTCCCCTTCGTAGCTGGCCATCCAGAGGGGTGATGCATTGAGGGTGTTTCTCAGAGATATCATCAACGCATCCCTTAGGGAAGGCCATGTTCCATCTTATTTGAAGGAAGAGGCAGTTAGGCTGCTCCTAAAAAGACCTTCCCTGGACCCCCTAGACATGAACAGCTATAGGCCAGTCTTGTTGTTACCATTCTTGAGCAAAGTGATTGAGAGAGCAAGTTGTCTTGGAGGAAACTGATGATCTAGATCCATTTCAGACTGGCTTTCGAACAGGATATGGAATTTAGATTGCCATGGTTGCCTTGGCTGATGATTGTCTGGGCATCAACAGGGGTAGTGTGACATTGTTGGTGTTACTGGACCTCAGCAGCTTTTGATACAATAGATCGTGACATCTTAGATCGCCTGAGAAGGTTAGGAATTGGAGGCATTGCATTGCAATGGTTCCATTCCTTTCTCTCAGAGGGTGATGCTCAGGGACAGTTGCTCTACAAGAAAGGAGCTGAATTGTGGTGTCCCACAAGGTGCCATTCTCTCCCTGATGCTATTCTCTCTCTCTCTCTCTCTCTCTATATATATATATATATGAAGCCGCTGGGAGAAATTATCAGGAGACATGGGGTGGGGTGTTATCAGGACACTGATGACACCCAGATATATTTCTTCATGTCTCAGTCTTCATCTTTGACTTCAGATGGCGTCTCTCCTCTCTGATTGTCTTAAAGCAGTAATGAACTGGATGAGGGAAAACAGATTGAGGCTGAATCCAGACAAAATGGGGGTACTCATAGTAGCGGCCCTGAACCCAGATATTGGGATACAACATCTAGTCTTGGATGGGGTCACACTCTCCTCAAAGGACTGTGTTCACAGTCGGGGGGGGGATGCTCCTGGATCCTTTGCTCCAGATGACGAATGAGATAAATGGATGGTCAGGAGTGCCTAACCTCCCATCTGAATTTCTGTAATGTGCTCTGCCTGGGGCTACCCTCATGCTTGGTCTAGAAACTTCAACTTGGTCTCTGGCACAACTAGAAGAGATCACATAACACCAGTCTTAAGATCACTTGCTGCCAATTCTGGGCCCAGTACAAGGGTGTTGGTTATTACCTTTAAAGCCCTAAATGGCTTGGGTCCAACCTATCTTTTGGACTGCCTCCTTCCGTATAATCCACCTTGAGCACTCAGGTCCTCTGGGAGGAATTTGCTGCAACCTGTAAAAACTAGATTGTCGGCAACTACCAGAGGACCTTTTCGGCTACCGCTCCCAGATTATGGAATGGCCTGCCAGATGAAATCCATCATATTACCATGCTAATATGTTAAGCTGTTAAGACGGATTTCTTCCAGCAGGTCTTTCCTGAATAGATGCCCGGCCACCAAAAGAAAGCCTAGCCTGTTTACCCAGACTCTGCTGAACTTATTGTTTTATATTGTATTGCTGTTTGTTATTATTTTAAGTGATGTTTTAAATTGTTAACTGTTTAATTGTATTTTAAGGGCTTGAGGGATATGGATTGTATTTTTTAATGTTGCAAACCGCCCCGGTTGCATTGCACAGAATCATTATTAAGGCTTTCAGTCCTAACTCCTCACTTTTCTTTCTTTCCTTCTTTCCAGGTGACAGATATGATGCAGAAAGCTCTCTTTGATTTCCTGAAACACAGATTTGATGGCCGGTAAGATGCTTTTTCTCTGAAAGGAAGAGATTCCCTGAGCCCCATCTCCAAGTGAGAAAGGATAACATGCTTGTTGCCTGTCTTCCAGAATCTCCATCACACGCGTCACTGCTGACCTGTCATTGGCCAAGCGCTCCGTGCTCAACAATCCAGGCAAGCGTGCCATCATCGAGCGATCCACAACCCGGTCCAGCATTGGTGAGTGCTATCAGGCCCCTAAGCAGTGATGGGAACTGGGAGCTCAACAGTCTGTGTGGCAGAGTCATGCTGCTTCTCCATCTGTCCCTGTCAACATAGAATGGCAGGTCATGGTCTTGCAGAATTCAGTTTCAGTAAATCACGGACTGTTTAGCTGCTCAGTTTGGAGAGTATCACTTGTGGCTTTAAACTGCCATTAAAGTTGGAAAATAGCACTTTTGGTGATACTTATCGCATGGGCCATGGCACAATCTCCATCCAGAAGTGGCACACTAGTTCAAACCCACCGTGACTGGTGCTAAATGGTTGAGCGGTTTGAGCCCCGGGGTTGGCCTTTTTTAATCTTTGTAAGCCGCCCCGATTGCATTTTGTAGAAGGGCAGGATATCATCATCATCATCATCATCATCATCATCATCATCATCATCATCTTGTTCCCAAAGAATTGTTATTGTGCACCTTGTCATTGAAGGGGGAAGCCCATTAATAAGCTCCTAAAAGTGCTACTGTAGCATTAGTCCTTAGGTGTGATAAGTTCCTCCCATGGCAGTTCTGATATTGGGCAATCACATGGTGTCTCCCCCTCCCACCCTGTTATTCCAGAGCAGGCTTTCTTTCTTTCTTTCTTTTTAAAAATTGATTATGTGTACCTAATTTAGCTTACCTCCAGAACTGTGTTAAAAATTCAAATAAAATAAACCTGAAAGGCATACTGCTTAGGGCAGGAAGGCAAGGTTAAGGAAGAATGTAGAAGACAGCACAAGGGCCCAAACATGCTATTGAAGAGATGTCCGATATGGATGCTTCCAAACCAGTATGTTTCCAATTCCTTTTATTAAAGCAATCACAGTGAGAATGGAGCTCATGTGATAATCTCTTTTGTCAGTGAGTCAAAAGAAATAACATATAGCAAGAGGTTCACTGAAATAGAATGTATTGATTATGAGTACCTAATTTAGTAGCCTAATTTAAGTTGCTAAATGTGGTTCTGGAAAACAAGTTACGGATCATCATTATAGTCCTTATTAACCTCCATGGCAACTTTGTGCTTGAAGTTAAGATGTCATATAGAAACAGCATAGCTATGCATTTTTAAATGGACCAGTTTACTTTTGTTAATATTTTTATAAGCATGCTTAGTATGGCTCTCTCTTCTCCTTTGTAGCTGTGTGTCTTCAAGCCATTTCTGACTTAAGGCAAAGCTATCACTGGGTTTTCTTTTATACACACACAAATATGGAGCCAATAATTACATTTGTTTGCACACACAGTTCTTCTTCCCTGAATAAATAGAGACAAAGTCTGTTCATGATAATTTCTCTGTTTACACCAAGCTTCTGAAATATGAATAATCCCTAAAAACAGATGGCAATCCTATGTAGTTGTTTTATGCTGCTGTAAAGCAGGCATTCTGCACTTACAGAGATGGTCTAGGCCACAATGAATTATTTCCCATCTAAGCCTCTAAAGATTCAAATTTTTTTTTCTCCAGCAGCATCCAATATGAAGGCTCCCCTCTTCTTGTCCTTGTACCCTACAGGGATCAAATTTCAGACAAAGGGAGTCAGAATTTAGTTTATCACAGCCAAACTAAGTGATTGTTTTATGCAAGATTTGTTGGATTGTACCATTCATTCTGCAAATAGGGACTGACATTTCAGTGTGTGGGTGTGCAAGTGCCTAAGTGTCCATTAAAAAACAAAACGAAAACAAAACAAGCTCCCTGAATATAAAAATGAGGGTGCTAGGAAGAAAATTAGAATCCACTCTTTTTGTATTGGTAAATCTCAAATGAAGCTAGATAGCACATTATAATTTTGGATATACATTCTTAGATACTAGAATTTAGATGCAAAATTTTAATTTTTTAAAAAATGATAGACTTTAGGTTGCTCGTTTCACAGCATCACCTGCTCACTCATCCAGGGTTTTCAGTGTTGCTTTGGGTATCTGGAATCCTCCATGTGTCCTGAGCATGTACTCTCTTTAAAAAAGAGAGACTCTAGTCTAGAGGACTCAAAGTGGTAGAATTATCTACAAAATCTCAATAGTACCATTACTATAAGCTTTAAAAATTTAAATCCTGGGATGCTGGAAAGTAGGGATTACTGTTATGCTTTAGTTGATTGGCAGAGAAGGATGGTTGAAACACTAATATCTGTTAGGAGTCCAGCTTTTATATATGCGCACCTTTGGACACCCATCTTGCATGTACTGCTGCTTTCATTGTGTCCTCTTTGTAACATCCATCACCACATAACTCCTCCCAGCTGCTGCCCAATTAAGAGGGATCATTTCTCTCTGGTGTGGAATTGTAAATGTAATTTATTATCTTAGCATTAGATTGGTCCTTAAAAGAAATAGTATATCCAAAGGTGGCTCCATGAGTACAGGGTGCTAAGGGGTATATTTGGAGGAGGAGGGATTTAGGATGCAAGAATAACATTAGCTAAAAGACATTTGTTTCTGTTTTTAAGTACTACAGTTCCAGTCTGTGTGGACATAGGGCCAGAAGTCATGTGACATTTGCTATTTGCATTCACTTAAATTAAAATTACTTAATGGTTGTGGGGGGTAGCAAGTGTCCTTAGGAATCTGGTGGATAGAGAAGGGCTTAACACTTCTTTCTCATTGTGCTACAGTTCCAACAGATCATACCCAGCCCAGCCACTAATAGCTTAAGGAAGGGAAGCTTCCATAGGCTACTTATTAAAATAGATATTTGGAAACCTGACAATCTTGATTGATTTATTATCAGTGGAAATACAAGGACTTTAATACTTTCATTCTTAACTGCTTTTTTAAAAAATGAAACCCTTGAGGTCTCTTACAACTCTATGATTCTATAATTTCTCTGATTTTCAAAACTCCTTATTGACATTGATAATGTAGCCAGTTTGAAAATTAGTGTTCTCTGTCAGGCAACTGTTGTTGCAGCGTCCTGATCCTGCTACAGCTTATGGTGATCTCTGTCCATTTTTACACGTCACATATTACCATGATATGAACTGCTTCTCTGATTTTTCCATTGTTGTTTACCTCTATACAATGCATCATTTCATATGGAGTGAGAAGAGATGACACACCTCAGTGATATTGTCTAATACTTGTATGGTATCTGTGCAGTTACACTTACAGGAATGTGATTGTGCAAATCTGTGGTGGAATGGAAGGGTATATTATGATTTGAATCCTTGCTACCCTGTAAAGGAGGGCATTTGTAAGAATGAGAAAGCTTGAGAGAATCATGTTATTCTCACCTCCTATTGACATTGGATTGTAAAGGCAAATCATATAAGCAGCATCATCAGTCTCCTTGAAAGTACTTGCAAGGCTTCAGTTTCTCTACCCCATACAAAACCCTGTTTATATTTATAGTATACCTTTTGTTAATATACCATTAAGATGTCTTATACCATTTCAGAAGTACATGCTCACATGTTTCTGAAACAAATACTGAAGGCTAATAATCATCCTAAGATCCAATAGCAGAATGCAATCCTATATGTGTATATTCACATGACGGGAACTTATTCCTGGATAAATGTCTTTAGGATTGAATTTCAGTCTGGAGATGAGTGATAATTATTTTTTAGATGATTGGAGTCACTTTAAAAGGGGTATGGGCCTACTCACCCTCCTTTTACTTCACAAGCAGGTTCTTGTAGTTTAAAAAATATGCTCAACTTGACCAGGGATAAGTGTAAGGCAAAAATTAAAATAATTTATTGTGTTCAGAGTGCTTCATATCTATTTTTCATTAGTCTTGTAATATAAGTCAATTTTAATCCAAACAGTAGATTAGAGTGCTAAGAAAAAATAATAGTATATATACCATAAATGTGTGTGTGTGTTGTTTGTCTTCAAGTCATTTCATTGCAAGTATTATCATATCTGCTCGCCGCTTTGACCATGTTTCTCCTCTTTTCTCCTCCCTTCACTGGCTCCCCTTCCCCTTCTGCATCCAGTACGAGCTTTTGTTGTTGAACTTCAAAGCCCTCCATGGACTGGCCCCTCCTTACTTGTCTAAATTTCTTCCTCCTTACATTCCTACTCGTACCCTCCGTTCTGGTAGTCAAGGTCTCCTGTCCCAGCCAAGGATTTCCACTGCCCTGTCCCGGATTCGTCCCTTCTCACTTGGTGCCCCTCACTCCTGGAACCTTCTTCCCCCACATGTGCACCTCATCACTTCTCTAACCAGTTTCAAAATTGCGTTAAATACTATATTGTTTAGGGAAGCATTCCTAGGCGACTACTATTCGCTGCCCCGGGATGCTGTTCCCTAATTATATGTTAAGAAGCCAAGCCCTCCCTCCAGTCCATCTGCCTTGGTCAAGGCCTCAGAGGGAGTGAAGAACTGCTGGATTTGATCCCCTTCCCCACCACCATTCCCCTCTTCTTCTGTGTCATGTCTCTTTAGATTGTAAGCATGAAGGCAGGGAACCATCTGCTGGTAATTAAATGATTCTATGTACAGTGCTGTGTAAATTTACAGCGCTATATAAATAAAGGTTAATCTAATTGATAGCGACCCCAAGGTGAACCTTTCACAAAATTTTCTTGGCAAGTTTCTTCAGAGCTGATTTGCCCTTGCCATCCCCTGAGGCTGAGCGATTGTGACTTATCCAAGGTCACCCAGTGAATGTTCATGTCCAAGCAGGGATTTGAACTTGCAGAGTCATCATCCAGAGCCCAAATCACTACTGGCTCCTTATACCTTATACCACAAATATTCATTCCGGACCCCTCTGTGAATTGGGAAAATTGCCAGTATTGGAGCCTCATTGATTACAATGGAGGCGCACTACCGGGCATGCACGCACCATTATGTCCCTCCAAGCTTACAGTCTGCAAAAGACCAAGGGATGTGAATGGCAAGTCTGTGAATCAGGAGGGATGACTGTACATTGAAAAAAATTGACAAAAAAACTTTTAAAAAAAAGACTCAACTTATACATGAGTAAGTGCTGGAATAGGAATTCAGTGCAAAGACAAGAGGCAGAAGCAAGAGGCCCCTCTTGGTGTGGTGAGGCATGGAAGCAATGCTCCCCACCTCATTACCCCTTCCTTTGCCCAAACCAGAAAAAGCAGCCCTCCTTCCTTTCTGACCTTCTTTTTCATCCTTTTAAGCAGCTATGTGGGAGACTCTGAAAAATGCAGTGCATCCACCATTTTAGGGACTTGAGGTAGGACAGGGAGGCAGGAGCCATTTTTAGCAGGGACTTAATTTTATAAGCCTTTCTGCAGAGATACTTGTGAGCCCCATCTTTAACAGGGACTTACTAAGCCTCACGAGGCTTGATAATTTCTCTGCAGAGAGTATTATATGAAAAGCCCCTATTAAAAATGGCCAGCATTGTGCCACTCCACCTCAAGCAGCCAAAATGGCATTGCTTCCATGCCAAGAGGGGCTTCTTGCCTCTGCTTCTTGTTACCACCTTTGCGCCTAGGTCCCTAATAGAGGCAGGTTATTTTTCTTACTCTTCTTCCCCATTTTTTCAGGAGTATTTACATTCTTTTCCCTTGTATTCCTTTCCCTATTTGTATTTGTATAGATGTAGGGATTTTAAGATCTGCAATGCCATTCACACACCCAATTATAACTTCTCAGATAAACAGATCTTCTTCTCTTTAGTTCTTCCTAAGTACATTCCCTCTATGCATTTTTAAAAGGGGAGGAAAAGATTTGTTTGTTATATTCCCCTAGGCTTTACCCTCAACTTATGGATCATAGCAAAATCCATAATTTTGGTCCCAAAACCTGTCCTTGACTTATACATGAGTGATATATATATGGTATCTTATCATTACCAAATGCAAAAAAGTTTGCAATTGGATTTCTTAAATCCTGTCCACAGGACACCAAATGTGGTGAAAATACCACATATTAGTGGTTCTTTCTCACTACATTTTCCTGCATTGTGGAGGATGTGGCTACCTGTAATGTATATATGACTTTTATATATGGCTAGATTTAATCAGTAAGTTCTGTACTACCATTACAAAGTAGTTATTATATCCATATATAAGTAAAATTCATATACCAAGGACACTTGTTAAAACTCTGTCCAATTTAGCTCTTTATTATTTATAATTTTCCCTCTGCTTCTTGAAGTCAGTGAAAGGACACTGAACAGAGGCCTTCGTTGGTCATCCACAAAGTACCTGAAGTTTTTTGAGTCCAGGTGCTGTAGTGGTACATTTTAAAGTGTACCACTTACCACACTCTTTATAGCAATACCCTTTAGGAGTGTGCAAAAATGCAGATGGCTGTGTTGATCTAAAACAATTTGTACCAGTTTTGATCTTCACTAGATATAGGTGTTCTATAGAGTTAATGGGTTTTGCCAACTCAAGACTAAGTTACCCCCAAATATTTTGGATTGCAGTGGTAGCAGCTCATAAAAATACACTGGTGCTGAGAAAATGCATTCTCCCTCCATTACTCTGGGGATTTTAGTTAAACTCAGACAGAACAAAGATGTACAAGGGGGTTGGGGTGAAAAATGATGTCAAATCAAAAAGTCCTGGGGCTTAGACTCTCTGAAACCTACCTTCACCATATTACTGCTTGAGGCTATACTTTTTTCCCAACAGGTTTACCTCAACTTTTTCTGAAGGCTTCCTTATGGTCATTTAAACCAGGACTTCCTTTCAATTCTTTCTGCTTCTTAAGATCAGCTACTTTCTCTTGTCACTCTGGCCAAACACCTGAGAATCACCTTTGGAGAGTGAGAGAAGTAGTCAGAGCCCATTCATCTTACACAATTATAACACTATATTCCACTTTAATTGCCATAGCAACATCCTATGGGATCCTGGGATTTGTAGTCTGGTCAGAAGTGCAGAAGGAGAATTCTCTGGCTGAGGAACCTAAAGGCCTTAAACTTCCAGACCCAGGATTTCCATAGGTTGGAGCCATGACACTTAAAGCGGAATCAAAGCACTGTGTTTGTGGAGTGTGAATGGGCTCTCAGTCTTGCCTTTTTCTGGCCAGGTATTGTAGTTTCTTCCATAGTGCTGTAACTATTCCTTACAGTTTGGAACTTCTCCTATAGATGGTTTGTCAGAGTCTTCTGACAAATGAATGAGCCATTGCTTTTAAATATCTCATAGTTCAGTTACTAACCAATGAAAGCCAGCAGAAATGTTTGTAAATAATCTATCAGAATATTTTTCTCTAACATATAAACTGACAAGGCTAACTGTGAACCTCTATAGTGGGTTTCTATTGCAAGTTCTGTGGCAACTGTGCAGTCCTCCAGTTCTTGCTGAAATGTAAATCCCAGCATTCCTCACTATTATTATGCTGGCTGGACTGATGGGAGTTGCAGAGCCACGCAATTCTATAGAAACTGTTCAGTGGAAGCAATACTAGAAGCTTTCTTGTAGTAGGCCAGCTGTCAGTAGAAAGCTGCAGTCACAAAGTGATCAGCCCTTTTAATCTTTCCCCAATTACATTTATGATCACAGCAAAAATACTTCATTATAGCACAAACACATTTATAAATTACAGTACACGCAAAATTTTAAACTTCTTCAGGATTTGTGTATTCTTTGCTGGAGCTGAGAAAACCAAAGCTGCCTAAGGTCACCTCTGGTTCTAGGACTTCTAGATACATGTTTGCTAAGAAGCAAATTCTGTTGAGTTTGATGAAGTTTACTTCCAGGTGGGAAGTTTATAGGATTGCAGCAGTCAAACACTGTCAGTTTTCTTTGAAACATACACACAAATTTGTTTCTGACTTTACTTTTAGTTTAGTCTGGGAATATGTAGAAGTTATTTGGTCACTCACCCCACCCCCCAGATTTAAAGCAAATTGAAAGAGGGATCACTGTTGATTGTGTATGTGTACATCCTGCTTTCATTTCTATGGAATAGGCTTTGCAGCTTTTTTATGACACCAAAATCTGCACAACTTGCCTGACAGGATGTGACACGGGGATAAAATAAGCTTATAGTACCATAGAGAACAATGCTTTCTCAAACTTTTCTTCAGCTGTAATACAAATGTTTAGTCTGTTTCCCTACATAGATACAATAAAAAACAAAGCAATATTTTATCCTCCCATCTAGCCTCTTGCTCTTTTCTCTACCCTTATTGTGGTCCAGTGTCTCAATATTCCTCTTTGGTTCAGTTCCTGGCTCTTCTCTTGTCTTTCTAATTTGCTGCATCTCTCAAGACTCACTCACCTGTTGTTCTTTGCCCAGTTACACTTGCTTGCTTAAAATTTGCTCTTCAGCTATAAAGACTTCCAGGGCAGGTAACAAATCTTAGTAATAAGGCACTGTTGTTAGGGTCGGTTGTTAAGTGTCTTCAAGTCAACTGTGACTTATGGCGACTCTCTCCTAAGGTTTTCTTAGCAAGGTTGATTCAGAGAAGGTTTGCCATTGCCTTATTTTGAGGCAGAGAAAGAGTGGCTTGCCAAAGGTCACCCGAGGGATTTCCATGGCTGAGTGGAGATTTGGACCCTACTCCAAGTCCAGCACTCAAATCTTGACAAAACACAGGCTTCCTGTTCTTAGCACAATCTAAAAATCCAATACAAAAATAGAAGAAAACTGGGAGGAAAGAAAAAAAAGCCATCTGAACAGAGACACTAGTTATTAGCTACAGATTTCTTAGATCATCCAGCAAAAATGGAAATATTTCAAGGAGAGGAGAAGCCAAATGTAGCTGATCTCTCTATTAAGTTGATGGAATGACTCTATCTTTCCCTGTGCTGACCTCTGATGGAATGGGTGTCGCTGGATGCCAGTGAAGAACCAGAGAGATGGAGCTACCAGTAGCTTCTCAGTGAGGCCTATGGAACAGAGTCTCACACTCTTCCCTGTCCTTCCTGCAGCCTCTTGCAAAGCATAGATAAATGGGGATGGTTCCCAAACCTACAATAAAACCTACTGTGGATTGAAAAGCCGGAAGGAGCAATTGAAATGAGAAGCAAGGAGGGAGGCAGAAATAATTTTATTTCCTGTCTGACAGAGGGGTGCATCCAGTTCACCGTCTTTCTTCTTTCTTCCCAGCTGAGGTTCAGAGTGAGATTGAGCGGATATTTGAACTGGCGAAGTCACTGCAGCTGGTGGTACTGGATGCTGATACTATCAATCACCCAGCACAGCTGGCCAAAACCTCGCTGGCACCCATCATTGTCTACGTCAAGGTCTCCTCTCCAAAGGTGAGCAAGGGGAAAAGGCTTGTACCCAGACAATGGCACACCTCCCCTGTGACTTGAAGCATCTCCAGTTCTGAACTCCACATT
This sequence comes from Urosaurus nigricauda, assembly GCA_034509955.1. NCBI lineage: Eukaryota > Metazoa > Chordata > Lepidosauria > Squamata > Phrynosomatidae > Urosaurus > Urosaurus nigricauda. The sequence goes on from JAOEGL010000002.1 coordinate 165,941,107, forward strand.
CTTCTGTTGTGTTTTTTACTGCCTCCTAGTATTGTACTGGGAGATTTGTTTCTTCCATTCAGGCTACCATGAGGCCACATTTTAGATTTTCCATTCATTTTCTGTGAAAGTACAGTCGCCTCTCCTAACCAGCGGATCTGAGATTTGCAACCTTGAATATCTGTGGAGGGGCGACCTCTGCTATTTCCAATGGCATGCAGACTTGGGCCATGCACACGGGGGTATGCCCCATTCAAGCCTATGACACTTGAATACGTGTGAGCCTCTGTTTTCATGGGGGTCCAGAATGGATCCCCCATGAAAACGGAGGGCCAACTGTACAGGCATTATAAATTTATTTTTAAAACCTAGAAATGTACAAATCACAAAATTATCAATCACAGCTCAAAATTTGTGTCACATTCAGTCCAGAGAGAAATCCACAGCTGAATCAGTCTTTTTTTTTAAATTAAATCAGTCCTTGCTATTACAGCAATAAATGGAGCAGTATTCTGTTATGTATAATTTTCACAGGAGAGCAGATTATAAATTATGAGACTTCTGAGTGGGTCTCCTGACATTTTCCTTTTGTGTGAATTGTAGCAGCAAGAGACATGATGATAACAGCAGTAGTTGCCTTTTTTCCAACAGGAAAATGTCAGGCAATCCAATCATAAATCTGACACAACATGTTAGCTTGTAAGAGAACATGTGGGATATGTGATAATACTACCTTAACTCACTCCATCTTCAGCAGCATAAGAAGAGATCCAGTACTAGCATTAGTTGTTAGCTCTAGTATTCCCGGCTGGCCTGCCATGCAAGGAAAATTGTTCTCTTACAATTCTGTAGTTAAGACTGGCTTAATAAGATGTTGCAGCTCAGGCTGAGAGACAGTGACTGCCTAACAGCACCAAATGATTTCATAGCAAGTAGAACATGCTGGTTCAAATGTCATTCTCTTACCAATAAAACTGCAGTAACTCAGGATCTAAAGCAGAAGTCCCTAAACATCAATCTGCAGATGTTGTTGGACTACAACTCCTGACTGAGAGATTCTGGGGAACTGACATCCACATTTGGTGTCCCATGTCTGGGAAGCACTGGTCTAGAGACTCATTTGGCATCGTCTTATTCTGTATCTTTCTCTTTTGATGGAAGGTGCTGCAGCGACTTATCAAGTCTAGAGGGAAATCACAAGTGAAGCATCTCAATGTGCAGATGATGGCAGCTGACAAGCTTGTGCAGTGTCCTCCTGTGAGTTTCTGAGAGAGGGATATGGTATGGTGTCCTGTTTTGCCTCTTCCTGTATCATCTCTGCTGTGCACTAGGTTCTTTTGTGTGACTCCATTGTGCTCTTTACATACCTACTGGACGCACTTTCCCCATGGTACCCACTTCTAACCCTTCTCACTTGTCTAAGATGGGAGATGCTACTCTCACTTATGGTCATTCCTCTACAGAAATTGGTGGGAAGTAATATTATGTGCTAAATGTATCTTTGAGCATATACACAGTGCCTTTCCCACACTCCTGTGCAAGAACAGTCTGACCATGCCCACTTTGCCCGAAGAAGCATTACAAGACAAAGTTGAATTCCAGCACTTCCTTATTGAAATTAAATACTGCCTCTACATCATTTAACAAACATTCTAAGAATGCCTGTCCTTGCTTTTTGTTGGGAAACATTCAGACTGCAGCTTTGCTAATAGTTGTGTCAGCACTCTTCGCTCATTGATATTCACCATTCAACTTTCTACATTTCGTATTATGATGTGTTCACCTCTCTCTTTGTGGTTTCACTGTTTTAAGCTTTTCCAAGCCAGTGCCCTCTAGATAAATTGAGCTGCAATACCCATCATCCCCAGCCATTACTCCAGTTCATTTGGTAGCCACTAGCTTAGAGAAGTCTACAATCTTTTATTACTGAGATGCTGATTCCTTCTCTCTGTTCCGCCATCTCCAAGGAACTCTTTGATGTGATTCTGGACGAGAACCAGCTGGAGGATGCTTGTGAACACCTGGCTGAGTACCTGGAGGTGTACTGGCGAGCAACCCACCACCCCTCGCACACTCATGGTGGCCAGAACCTCATAACACCTTCTACTGCCATTCCAGGATTGCAGGTATAGAAAAATATAAGAACTGTTCTGTTGAATCACACCAAAAATCCCTCTAGCCCAGCATCCTGTTCCCAACAGTGGCCATACTAGATGTTTCTGGAAGGCTTGCATGGCTTGTTGTCTGTCCCAGCATCTGGGACTTAGTTGTATACTGCTCCTGAAAACCTATCAACATAAACCAAATCCTCTTTTCTGTTTCATGCCAGAGATGGGGAATTGTCAGCCCTCTAGATGTTGTTGGGACTCAAACTCCCATCAGCCCCAGTCTGCCTGGGCAGTGAGCTGGAGAGTCACAGGTTTCCTACTTCTTGTTTAAATCATCTGCATGATCTTCCGTCAATTGCATCACCTGTTCTAAAGGACTGACTTTTAGGAAAAGTGAAAAGATCTGTCTAGAGCCAGGCTCTGTAACAGTGAGACAGCTTTAAGGAGGGCATCAGAGGCAACTTTAAAATTTTTATAGTGTGTTAGACTATGATTCTAGAGATCAAGGTTCAATTCTTCGTTTGGCCATGGAAACCCATTGCATGTCCATGGGTGAGTAACATGCTCTCAGCCCCAGAAAGCCCATGATAGGGTTGCCTTAGGGTCACCATAAGTCAGAAATCACTGGAAGGCACACAGCAACAAAATGTATGTACCACTTTCCTTCATTACTCAAATCATTAGATACTAGAAATATCCAAACTTATAAACCTATATTCAAACCAAACTTTGAGGTAATATAAGCAAGTTTATACTACCTAGTGAACAACAACATGTTCTGCCTGAAATAAGTTTAAACCTCATGGCCCAATCCAACTGAGATTGGTCTTTACATGAAGGCAATTCTTCAAAGGGAAGCACTGTGCTTTGCTTTCACAATGTTCTGTTCACAAGTCCTGACGAATTGAGTTGGGATATTTCTGTGTAAATGCACACGGAGTTGGAGCTGCATCCATTAAGTTACTTTGATACAGAACATAAGTGCAGTTGACTGTAATTGGGCCAGGGGTTCTGGGTATAACTGTAGAGCAACTACTTGGCTGAACAAGAGCCAGGTTACTGTTGGGAGGAGGAGGAGGTGGTGGTGATGATAGCGGTATTTTCCCACTAGAAGAAACTCTGTAAGCCTCCTCTGACGTGCTATACATGTCCCTCCCCAGAACCAGGCACCACTGGGCGAGCAAGGCAATGAGCGCTCCCCGGTGGAGCACGATAGCTTGATGCAGTCGGACGAAACGAGTGATGCCTCCCGCAAGGCTTGGACAGCATCATCTCAGCGCAGCTCCCGGCACCTGGAGGATGAGTATTCGGATGCCTACACTGACCTGTACCAGCCTCATCGCAACCACAACAGCGGCCTCCACAGCACCAATGGCCATGACTCCCAGGACCGCCTCCTGGAGCGTGAGTCCGAGCACAACCATAATGAGAGGAACTGGCAGCGCAACCGGCCCTGGGCCAAGGACAGCTACTGAGATCCCATTCTGGCTGGGCACCTCCTGCCCTTGGGCCAGGCAGCTGGGGATGCGGAACAAGAATGCTACTGCTGCTGCCACCACCACCACCACCCCCCAGACTGAGTCAATTGCCTGCTCCCACGCCTTCCTCTCTTTCCCTATTCAGATGAGCCCCACAGTATACAGGTGCTATCTATGGAATTCCCCTAAACACAGCCACAGCTGCCTGATTCCTATATGTGGATTGGGTGAATTCTCTCACTCACCTTTGTTAGGGGTTAATGGTGAGGACCCAGATAATGTCCTTGCAGGGTAAATTCCATTGGTAGCTTTGCATCCCAGTTCCATTTTCCGGGTGGGGGGGAGGCCAAGGAGAAGTGGGGCTCACTGTATCTTAATTTAGACAGAGACAGTGTGGCTGAGAAAGGAGCTAGCAAGCCATGGTTCTCTTTTTCTTCTAACTCTGTAGAGCAAAGGGCTGTATTATTAGAGCAAAGGAGAATGGGTAGGTAAGAACACCCAGCTCTGTTTTGTTTTCTCTGTGCAACATTCCTCAACCTGGATGTGTGGGACTACAAAGCCAATCATTTCCCAGCCAGTATGGTTATGATAGTTGGATTTTATGAGGCTATTTATGGTCTAGCATGAGAGCCAGTGTAGTGTAGGGGGTTTGAGTACTGGGCTGTGACTCTGGAGACCAGGGTTTGAATTCCTGCTCAGCCATGGAAACCCCTTGGGCAAGTCACATTCTCTCAGCTTCAGAGGAGGGCACTGGCAAACCTCCTCTGCATATGTCTTGTCAATAAAACCCCATGAGATGGTCACCAAATGTCAGAAATGACTTGAAGGCACCCCAGAACAAATGGTCAAGCACATCTGAACAGCACCAGGCTGTGCAAGGCTTGCCTAGTTAGTTAAGTACAGTGTTACAAGGAAAAGACAGAATGTTGGCTTTCCCTTTGCCTTAGGACTTGATGTTAGTCCATGCTTTGCAGTAAGGCCAGCAAGTTCCATGGTTGATGAAAGCACAAGAATGTCAGCTTGTGAGAACTGCTGTGATTTGCAAGTCAGTTCAAACAGCTGAGGTGGGTTGAAGTCTTGAGTGCAGCTCAGTAGTACTGGTGACCATTTTAAACAAGTGCTTTGATACTTTACAGACCATAAGCAACAGATGAGCTTAAACTGTCCCTGGCCTACTTCAGGCAATGTGGATTGGGAAGTATCAGAAAGCAGTGCTCCCAGACTGACTACTGTTCACAGAAAAATATTGAGGGGAAAGGTTAGATGCCTGCTTCTGCCTTTAGCCTTGAGTATGCTCTTGGTCTCTGTAGCACAGGAGGAAGGGATCAGGGAAAATTCTCTTACCTTAACCCTAATTGATAACAGTCCATAAAGATGTCTTCCACCTTTTCTTATTGCATTAATGGAGACATAAGATATGATCAAAGAGGTTGGTGACAAATTATGTGCAGCTTACCCCTTCTCTGTAAAGTCAAAGTATTATCCTATATAGTGACTAGGGTGAAACAGTTCACACCACAGGGGCTTTGCTTTCTCAGGATATCTTTCTGGCATGGATGCATCTGTTTTAACACAATTGTTCACAGATACAGCAGTTGCCAAGGAGAGGGGGCTGTGCTAACTTAGCTTTACTGCTGAATGCAAACGTAAGATGCTGCTATGTTGTAAAAACATACTCTGAAGTAACAACAGAACCACCCCATCCCAATTTGGCTCCCATTAATTGGGAGCGCCTCATTTGATCTTTTGGAAGCTAGGAAGCTAAATACGATCGCACACAAGCAGGTCAGATGAAACCCCAAGCCTTTTCAAGCATCATTTTTTATGAAAAGCAGGCTTAGGAGGTTGCAGTTTGAGACAGGAGAGCTGCAGCGGGGAAGGGATGCTTTATAGTTTTTAGCTGGATCCTCTCATTCCTCACACAGTTACTTTCCTACAGTGGAATTTTAGATCTACAGGGGTAGTGGGATGGTGAAGAAGAATATTCTGGGAAGAAGGAAACAACTGTTTCTCTACTCAAAACTCCAGTCTAAAGGTCTGGAGAGTGCAGTGTCTACTTGGCCTCTGACAACGTTAAGGAAATAGGTGAGTTGCCCTCTCCTTGGCATGGCAGCCTTGAGGTTCAGCCTAAATTTGACCCTTCTGTTTCCCTTTGACCACCTCATGTGGGTTCTGTCCTTTCTCCCTGCACAGCAACACCCCCTCTGTTTGAGATCTAGTGACAGAAGAGCATCTGTAAAACCACGTGTGTTTTAAATCCCCCCCCCCACTCTGCCCATATTTTTCTGCAAATTGCATGAGGCCTTGATCTTCCATGTTCAATCTTGGGGCGGGCAGACAGAGGTGCTGGGTGCACACCACCTTGGCAGTGCCTCCACCCTCAGGGCTAGAGCTCACCCCCATTTCCTGCTTCCTGATGCACAGGCCCTCCAAACCGGATACCCTTCCGTCCTCCCCTCTGCATCTCCAAGCACTTCACTGGGCAGTGGGTGGCAGCCCCTTGCCCCTAAATAGCACGTACACCTATCTGAAATCAGCCTGTATATACTGCGCACTATCATCAGGAGTCATTTGAGTGTAACTCACATGCCCTAAACTGCCAAAAGCTGAGGGAGACGTTTCTTCCTGTTTCCCAGCTTAGGTAGTTTCTGGGCCAGGAAGATCTGGGTTCTGTCTCTGCGGTTGCTGTCCAGTTGGCCACCGTGGCAACAGCTTTGTTACTATTCTTTTTTTGTAGAGGGCACTTCTTTCCCCAACAACTTGTAAGCAGTTTGAAAAAACAAGTGTTTGCTGTTTATAGAATATTGGTGGTCTGTCTTTATTTGGAACATGGGAGGCGGGGGGGGGAAGAAATTAGCCTTTGCGAGTCAATATGGATGGCAATTACGATGGTATTTTGAACGGCACACATATACAAATATCACAGTAAAGGCAACATAGCTAAAAGGGGTGTGAATGTGTAAAGGCAGATAGGCCTACAACTAGGTCTGAGTGTATGCCACCTGAGGCAAGAACTCAGTACACACTCACACTGAAACATTAAAACTGATTTCTAGCCATTTTCACTGACCAGAGAATTATCATTCTCTAAGATAGGGGTTTCTTCTGTATTTCACAAAGCTGTAATTTCCAGGATTCTTTGAGAGAATCCATGATAGTTAAAGTGGCACATAAACCCCATTTTAAGTATGAGATGTCTGAGATGGCCAAGTACAGTAACATTCTTGTTTTTAAAAACTTCAGATACCTTTATTTGCTGCACCTGGACTTAAGGGAGCCTATTCCTAAATTATACTACTAATGTAACTTATACAATAAGGCTGAATGAAAGAAATGGTTAATAGCTAACATGATCGATGATAATGTTTCCAGTTCATCACACAGACTTAAGATGGAGCCTGTGTTCAAAGTATACTGATTAAATAGCACACCCCTCTCCGCTAAATGATATTTGAAGCACACTACCAATTGCCTTTTTAAAAGAAGACAAGTCAAAAGTCTGCATACTTACCAACCCTTTCACAATGCAGGTTTTAATGTACAATGCAGGTTCTAATACATGTATTTTAAAAAGCTTTTAAAACTGAATAGCTTCATAGCTGTTTTACTCTGCATTTGGACTGTTGTTTCAGAGCAACACGTTGGGAGCAAATGGGAAACATATAAATTATTTAATTTTCCTCAGTTTTCCTATCATGAAGTTCATAGAATCATAGAATCATAGAGTTGGAAGAGACCACAAGGGCCATCTAGTCCAACCCCCTGCCATGCAGGAACTTTCCATCAAAGCATCCCCGACAGATAGCCATCCAGAAATCCCCCCCCCCCCCCCGGCAAGTGCTGTGTGGAATGTAATTTTCCATCACACACTCATTGGAAATCTCGACTTTGAAAAAGAGCACATACTAGGAATCTAGCCTGTAACTATATTACAGAAGCTATAGATTAAATTAACCAGTTGCAAGAACCTGGTGCACAACATCAGTTCAAGAAACTGGGTATTTCAAACAATGTCTAATTCTATTTGGTGCAGTCCTAAGTATCTTCATTGAAAAGCAATTCCTGCTGATTGGGGAAAAAAACCCCTCACCAAACTCCATAAATGATTATCTTTAAGGCTGCTGCTTGCTACCATAAATGTCATCATTTCTGCACTGCAATTACTTCTTCATAGAAATGTGCATTTACTAAAAACAAAAACAAAATCTGCTTTGTTAGAATGGACACTTAAAATTAACCTTCCAGGTACAGAACAAGGATTTGTAGTAAACAGTTTATGACTTCTTCTGTGATAACTGAACAGCGTAGCTACCTAAAGGCAAAGCCATTTCAGAGCACAGAGGGCCCCAGAAGCACTGAGTTACACCAAGATTATGGGCTCTTGCCATCCATGAGCTTGCCATCAGCAAATCCTCATTGAACAAATCTTGCCAAGAAAACCCTATGATAGGTTTGCCTTAGGGTCACCGTAAGTAAGAAATGACATAAAAGTAAACAGCACAAGCCTATCAAGCTAACAGTCTTGGCTTTCAGGAAGAAAACAGAGTTTCTACACAAAGATTTTGCTTTAACAAAACTAACTTTCCTTTTTATTCTATCCATCCACTTGCCACACTTTCAAGCACTATTTTGTTCCAACTACTGCTGCCAGCTCTCACTCACATGTGGTTTAAAGTTACCAGCAATCCCAAATGGCAATCCTCTTTCTAAGGTGGTAAGTCCTATAAATGCAGATGCTTGGGTTTTGTTTGTTTTTAGGGGCTGCTGTCTCATTCAAAAGGCACAGGGATATCTACAACATAGCAGAGAAATATCTGTTTTACACAGGTTAAAGTCTGAAGTCACATCCCTATTTCTGCTTTTGAGAAGCCAAGGATCAAGAAATTCACACAGACCTGAGCAACATTTCACATGGATTTATAGTAGCACAAAAAAAAAAAAAAAAAATCACTGAAAAAAAATATCAGTCTTTCTGTACATCATCTACCAAGCCTGAAGCACTCCAACTGCAGGTGGCCATGCCCCACTCTTGCCTGATCATGGAGTAAAGGATAGGGGACACACATCAAAGATGAAGCTTCTAAAACCATAGTAAAAGGGAATTTAACCCACCAAGCATCATAAATCAACAAAGCTGTTCCACTGTTAGTCTAGCCTAGCCCAGCCTCTCAAAAGTATAAATAGTTCTCTCTGGTGATGAACAAACACTGGCTTCCAATAAAAACAAAATTCGGAGATTTGTCTAGATTAGGATTCCCAAGATGACGGTTTATCTTCTTTGGAGTGAAGTCTCCATTATTTGGTCCTGAATTCTGTGAAGGGGCTTAACAACAGAAAGAGGGGGTGCATCTACATCTGAATGGGGGGGAAAAGGAAAAAAAAACCCCACTGTCTTCCTTAAGGAGTAAGTGCCTGGCACTGGGAGATCCACCTCACACCTGGAGGCTCTGCACTCTCCCAAGTCTTGGCTGGGCACCAGGCAAGGAAAGAGGGAAGCTGCTGACCACAATCAGAGGGGTGCTTGTAAGCAGCTCCTCCATGGAGCTCAGGCAAAGATAGTCTCTTCTCGCCGCTTCTTAGTAAGGATGGTTCCTGGCTTGTGTTGGGCATCAGGGTGGTTGGCCAGCTCTGGTGGGCATGATGACACTGGACTCTCAAGGATAGCCTGCTTAAGGTCATAGAACACAGCAGAGTCCTCTTTGGTGACAAAAGAAATGGCCACACCACTTTTGCCAGCACGTCCTGTTCGACCAATGCGGTGGATGTAATCTATAAACAAGAAGAGATGAAGTTGTCAAGGCACAGCTACTTCAGGGGAAGGTTGTAGCGACTGACCATGAGGAGACTCACAGCCAGATACAACTGGCTTCTGGAGTAGGATCTGACCATCAGTGGCTGCATAAAGCAAATCATAACAAAAGTCTGAATAAAGGCTTTCCTGGCCCATGTCCTTTGTCACCACATTCTACAAGCTTTCAGGAGTGGAATGCTAGGGAACCCACACCACACTGGCATTTAAAGGGGGCAACAACTACACCAGTACAGGCCTTTTCTGTGCCTTCTCCTATCAGCACATGATATCCCTGCACATTCCTCCTCCCCCTCCATCCATTATATGTTCAGCTAGATAACATTTAGCTTCACAGACGGGACAACTCTGTTTTAAGAACAGGGGAAGGCCCAGAACATCTGCAAAGAAAGGAAAAATACTATATACAATCATGTACCTTCTATATTCTTTGCCATATCATAGTTTACCACCATGGATACATCCTGGATATCAATACCACGTCCAGCGACATCTGTGGCTACCAGAATGTCCTTGGCACCAGCCTTCAAGTTAGAGAGGGCAAATTCTCGCTGTTCCTGACCTTTGCCACCATGAAGAGTGCAAGCATTGTACTGTAGAAAGGAGAAGAACAGTGGGTTAAGTCAAGCCAGATGTTTTTATGAGGTAGGAGGGTCAGGCGGGCAAACATGAATGAGATTCCCTCCAACTACACGGGAAGGCAGTTATTTGAATAGGCGACAGCAGGGCAAAGTGCTCTTCCACATATTCCTAGTGAGGCTCCAGTTCCAAAAGACTGGTGATCACTTTGAAAGCTATTGGGGAAATGGGATGTGGCAACTACCATAGCAGATCTCAAGGTGGGAGCTACTTCTAGTAGTTCTCAAATTCAGACTTTGGCAGACAGAGCTTAGACTGTGCTTAGTCAGTAGGAAAGCATTTTAATATCTACTACCAGTTTTAGAGCGGTTATTTACGATGAGAGAGAAGTGGGACAAAAGCCACAGGGAGCTTGGAGGGTAGCAATCCCTGCCTATTTTGGATATCCCAAATGCATTATTTGCAGTTCTCCAACCATGTATGGGATAACTACTTACCCCCATCTTCTCCAGGGATTTCGCCAGCACATCACAGCCTTTCTTCTGGTTGACGAAGATAATAATGGGTGGATCAAAGCCCTGCTCCAAAATAGCCAACAGTTTCTTTCTAGGTTGGGGGAAAGAAAGAACATAAGAAATAAGAAGACCTATGAGGAAAGACACTGGGATCTAAAGAAGTTAGTGGGGTCAGATTTTTAGAGGTACAACACACAAACAGTCCTGTCCATTACAAGCACATGTGTATGCACACATTCCCATTTAGCCTGGCTAGTTCAAGCTGTAACCCTACCACAGTGTGGCCCCAGATTATGTTCCCCAAAGCCACCTCCCTAGCCTCCTGCCTTGAACTTCCCTGATTACCTCTTCTCTGACTCAGACATGAGGAAGACCTTCTGCTCAACACGCTCATGGGGCTTGCCAGCTGAGCCAATGTAAACCACAGCTGGCCGGCGTAGGTAGCTACGGGCAAGACGCTCCACAGCAGGTGGCATGGTGGCTGTGAACATCACCGTCTGTCAGAAGTTTGGGAAGTGGGGAAGAAGAAAAGGAAAGAATGAGAACCACAAGTAGAAGGCAGATGCGCCTCTTCTCCCATAACAGAACTTCCCCTCTGCTTAGAGGTAAAGGAGAAGGCATGCTTATCACACTGCACACAACAGAAATTCCCACCAAACCTCTCTTACTCAGGAAATCTTGAAATTATAACAGAATAACTATTCCACTCCTCATATTCTGTGGAGGAACCTACTTTAGATCTGCTGAATCCTTACAAACATCATGGACCCCAAGCATAACAATTCATCTTTCCCTCTAGTAAATATTGGAAGCCTTTTTTCTATCATAAAAGCTGCCAATTTTTATCTGATCTTTGTTCTGATTTCCTCTTAACTACATTTGAACTATATCAAGCTTTCTCCTTAAAACTTTCTGTCTTGCAACTATGACTCGTTAGAATGAACACAGTTTTCTAAGAATTATAGCTTCCTATAATAAAACATCCTCCTGATACAAATGATTTCCTGCAACAACCCTTTCAAATCAAATCTTGTGTACATTTAAAAATGTACATATTAAGTGAATAGTTTCCATGGGAAAAGGTGGTCTTGACCAATGGTACTTGGATTTTGAAAAATACTTAAGAATTGAAAAGCAAGGCATCCAAGTTTCACTACCTGTCGGTATTTGTGCTTGCCCGACTCAAAGTTGGCCATCATCTTATCAGGGTCCTCAGCCTCATCAGTATCTGGTTTCTGGTTAGTGACAGGCATGTGCTCCAGAATCTTCTGCACATCAGGCTCAAAGCCCATGTCAATCATGCGATCAGCCTCATCCAATACCACATATGTACAGCGACTCAGCACCAGGTAACGGTTCTCCAAAACATCAATTAAACGTCCAGGGGTAGCAATCACAATCTGGAGTGGAAAAGGAGGAAAAGGTGGAAAGGGAAAGGGAAAGGAAAAGGCTGTGCCTGGCCTTACCATCACTGTGCATATTGTCTCTCCCCACACCCCAACAAGGAATGACATATCATTTCCCAGTGTTCTGGACAAGCAAAAAAGTTGAGCCACACTATGTGTTTGAGGAGATTAAACAATACACGGCCTGTTGTTATTCATTATTTTGAGTGTAAACTTTATTAGGCTAAAATAATGAATAATAACAAGCAATGCATTATTCAATTTCTTTTCTGTTATTCATTATTACTAGATTAAACTTTGTTAAACTGGCCTAAATACCCTTAAGACACCAGATCCTAGAAGCTAACCAGGGTCTGTCCTGGTTAGTACTTAGATGGGAGATCACCAATGAATAACAAGTGCTGCAGGTTAGATTTCAGAGGAAGGTGATAGAAAAACCACCTCTAATGCTGCAACCGCACTGCACAAATCATGCAGTTTGGCACCACTTTAACTGCCATGGTTCAATGATACTGAATCCTGAGATTTGTAGTTCGTTGTGGTATCAGAGCTCTCTGACAGAGAAGGCTAAATGTCTCATAAAACGACAACTCCAAGAATTCCATAGCATTGAGTCACAGCAGTTCAAGTGGTGTCACACTGCATAATTTCTGCAGTGCAGATGAAGCCTGAGTTTTCCTTGCCTATAAAAACCCTATGAAATTAGTGGGTTTGCCCTAAGTCAATAGGACACTTGAAGGCACATACATACAGATATTCTGTCAATGTACAACATCTGGGGACATGAGGGGTCCCCTCCCCCATCATCCTACCATTTGCAACCAGAGTTTCCCCTTACCTCACAACCCATGCGTAGGCGGAAGCCCTGGTCCTCACGGGAAATACCACCAATAACAGCCACTGTGCGAATGCCCAAGGGCTTTCCAAACTTAATGGTCTCTTCTTCAATCTGCTGGGCCAACTCACGGGTGGGGGCCAGAATGATAGCATAGGGGCCTTGGTCAGACTCCTCAATCCTGCAGTGAAGAAAAACCACACATTGAGTCTCTGCAAACAATATGAAACTGCTCCCTCTCCGGCCTTCAAGACTGCACAGAAGGAATCAAATCCCCTCAAACAAGTGTCCCCCATTCAAGCTTTTGTGAGAACTGTAGATCTTTTAGATGATCAAATACTTGCTTATTTTTGTAGCCCAGATCTGGCTATCATTTGAATGTGGTAACAGGAGTACACGTAAGGCCCTCTCTTGCTGGACAACAATTGCACGCATTCCTCAGCATTGACTATGTTTGCTAGGGGTTGATAGGAGCCACAGTCCAAAAGTATCAACAGTACCGTGTTTCTCCACTCCTAATTGCTCTTGCCCTTACAATCAAGTAAAATTCTCCACTGTATTTGTTTCATGCACCTCACATCCCCACCCCCATGCTTGTATGTTGACAAATGAAATTAATGGGCTCCAACTGAACCAGGGTACTTCTAGCTCCCCAGAACTCACGAGTCCAGCCACCCAGTCTAAATAAAGCAAAAACCTCTCATAAAGTTGCCGCAGTGCACATAGGATTAAAAAAGTAATCCTTATAGTGTGCTATGTTTTATCTTCAGCATATAAACTCCCCAGAAGTCTCTTTAGCTGGCCACTGTTGCAAATAGTAGTGTTGGACAAGCCTGACAAAGCTCGACAACAAAATGCTATATCACAGCATGACTGTGGCATCTCACCTGGCTCATATCAGAGCTTAAGGCTGGCACATATAACAGGGGGTCTTTTCTGCAGTAACTCCATCAATATAGATCTTCACGCCATCTCCTGAGTTGCTTTTTTAAAAAAAATAAGGCTGCTGATGGTTTGGCTATGCTTTTTTAAACCATTTTTTTGTGAGAAGTGGAGCTTATATACATATTTGCCATTGTCGCCGATTTATTAATCCTTGATTTCTTTTCTTTTTTTTAATCTTGGGAGCCACTTTAGGAGGAAAGGTGACCCAGATTATGCTAAAGAAAAAATGTGGAACACCACCTGATTTCTCACCTGTCAATCTTGGGCAAGGTGGTGATCCACACCAGCAGTGGGATAAGGAAGGCAGCAGTCTTACCACTGCCAGTTTCTGCCACACCAATAATGTCACGGTTCTGCAGACCAATAGGGATGGCTTGACGCTGGATAGGAGTAGGTTCCTGTCCAGAACAAAGAGAAAAAACTGTCATGTTAAGAATTTGGAGCTCTTAAGAGAAATATTTCAAGGGGATGATAACAAAGCCAAGGAAACTTCATTCTCGACCACCTCCCACCAACATCCTGAATCATGCATCCTTCCAAGAATGGGGATGAATTCAAGAAGCCCTGATTCTCTGTTATGAGAGAGGGGGAAGGTTAACATAGGCTCTAGCAAGGCACTGAAGTTACAATGGTAACTGGAAGGGCCAATCAACCTAAGAAAGTGGGCTGTCTCTTACCTTGTAGCCACATTTGTCAATAACTTCCAAGATATGAGGAGGCAGGGAAGAGTCTTTCCAGGAACGAATAGGGTTGGGGATTTTGCCTCCCTTGGTGGTGATGCTGTAATCTTCTCGGAAGATACGCCAATCCCTGTCTGTCATCTCATCCAGTTTCTTTTGAGACCAGTGCCTATCATCCCAGCGCTGCTTGGCTTCTTTTTTACGTAGCTTCCGCAGGCGTGCCCTGCCAAGCAGGAAACGAAAATCTCAAGATTAGAAAAGGCTGGCAAAAATAGTAGGGGTCAAAATGGTTCTGTAAAAAAGCACCACATCCACAGGAGGCAGTTCCTATTTTACACACAGAAGCAGGAACCATTGCCAACAAGACTATGATCATGGCAAGAACTGTGGGGTTTTGTCTCCAGAACATGCTTGTATACCTCTTCTTGGGAATCCAAATTCATTTAATACCATTTTCAGCAAAATTCTAATATTTATTGTTATAAGGATAAATTTTAAGTGCATGGCAGGGGATTGGACTGGACAGCCCTTGTGGTCTCTTCCAATTCTATTATATAAGGATACAAGTTGGGCTGTCAATATCCACTATTCCACTACCTAACAAAAGTTCTGTTTCATCTGCTCCTTGTCCAGCCCTTAGCCAATGCTATTTATTGTCTTCTAATATCCTACTTCTTTCTTCCCTACTACTATGACTACCACATTATTATGAAAGTATACTAGCATACAACTCCCATCTTCTTCCTGAAAAACAGCTTTCCTCTGCTTTTAATAGCTACAAAGAAGGCAAGAATTCAACTGACTATTTCCTAACACTTAATTTTGTGTGACAGAAAGCTGCATCTATTGAATTTCTTTCTGTTACGCAGCTCTTAAAGTCTTAAGAGAAAACATGACAAGCACAAATCAATTCAAGCAATCTATCAGGATTTCTGTAAATGCTGGATGTCAGGTGGAAGAAAGAAATACAATAATCAAGTGTATGCATATTTTAAATAATCTGCACAACTTGTTCACAATTAGGTTTTAGAATTTTGGTCACTAAGGACCAATACAGACTTTGGGCCAGCTGGGGGGGGGGCGGAGTCAGAGCATAACGTTGCCAAGACCTAGAGAAATCCATAGGGTTTAACACAAATCCTTCATTAATCCTAAATTGGGGGATTTCTCTTAAATCTCACAGTTCCAGCATCTCTCCTGTCTTACAAGTCACTTACTCCTCTTGCTCCTTCTCCTCTAATGTGCGCCGCTTTTCCATCAAGTCTCCATAGAAACGAGACTGCTCCCGCTTCTGCTGTTTCAAGTCAATGCCAGCAATAAAGCCACGTCCCAACAGCTGAACCTGATGTCGTTCCTTGTACCTGTTTAAGATATCAAATTGTAAACTGTGGAAGAAAGCTCTTCTAACAAAGGACCTGGTTAAAAACAACTAGAATCCTGAAAATATCATTTTTGTTCAAAAAGGGAAGAGCAAGTTTCTAATTCACAGACTGCAGGTGTAAAAAAAAAAAAACAACCCAAAACCCAAATATACACATAGGAAGATTCAAATAATCACAAACATTCAGTTTCAGCTGACAGTTTGCTGCATACAACTATTGTACAAGGGCCACTTGTCCCTTCAGGTGAATATATGAAGTGACTTTGCATTGTCTCTCTCACACTGACTATTCCAAACTTTCAAGTGCCACTCTGCTCAACTTCATCTAGAGGAGATGCTAGAGAGTCATCCCATGACCTTCTACATGCAAAGAATGTGCTCTGCCACTGAGTTACTACCCAGAGGAGGGGGGGGGGGTGGAATATAAATAAATATTTATTATTTATTTTACACAGACGTTAAAACAAAATGAGTTGAAATTATATTGCCACCATTTTGGAATGTGTACTTTTATGGTAAATAGATTTGGATTTTTTTTAATTTTTAAGAATCATGAAGTCCTAGGCCTCCTTAGTCAGCCTCTTCTTCTAGCTAGGAACATCTAAAAGACAAATTTGCATCTTACTGAAATGCTTCTGCAGTCTGAAGAGGAGAAAGTAACTTCCCACTTCCTCCCAGCAGGAAGAATAAAGATTTGGGCATATTCTCACCCAGCTTGTGAGCAGACAACCTATGCTGTGAAGGTGCAAATACCATAAGGGCTCCCCCTCTGAAAGTAGCACTCACAGGGGATTGTAGTCAATGGAAGTGTCCTCTGATGCATCCCATTCAAAGACAAATTTGCGGTCATTCAGATGCCGGGTGCGCCTCCGCTTCTTGACTCCACCCAAGTACCGCTCCTGGTGGGGACCAAATTTATTCATTTAAAATATATATTGTTATTTTTCCCAATACACACAAGGCAGCTAATGGGATGAAAACATAATAGCTATGCAAAGCATTTATAATGTGTTTGAAAGATTTCCAATTCCAAATAAGAAGGCTGGGCAGCACAATTATTGCCCCTCCAGAACTGAGTTGAGGTAGGGATCAGGGATTGAAACCAACATCTTGGAACATTGAGACATGCCAGACTGATTCTGTGAATGGCCAAAATGACAACTGTAGTGCAATAGTCAACCAAATCTATAAATCAAACTGACACATAGCAAGATGTGGGCTTATTCATTCAAAAAACTTGTCCCTCTGTTCTAATGCCTTAATCGCTATCTCAGTCTCTCTGAGACTTGAGATCAAATGAGATTGCCTGAGACTGTGCCCAGTACAAGAAAGTGACCTTAATGGCATGCAGTTCCTTGCTCTTGTCTTTCTCCTCTCGAATTTTCTGCCGGCCTTCCTCATCTTCATTGCCATTGGTTTCTCGTTCCATTCGCTCACGCCGCTCACGCCTCTCCCTCTCTTGAGGGTCCTCTGCAAGGAAAGTAAAAGGGCACATAATCAGAAAAGGTTGGCATCATGGACTAAAATGCTCAGCACTGGAAAACTTATTGGTCCAATTAGGCAGCACCCCCCAAGGCCTTACCCAGCATCTTTCTCCCCATCTCCTGGAACTGCTTTCTCTTTTTCCTCTCATCTTCCAGCAGCCGCTGTCTCTCCTCAACTTCCTGCTGCCGGCGCTTCAAGGCCTCAGCCTCTCGTTCTGCCTTGGAAAGAAACTTGGGCTACAAGGAATCAGAGGAAAGATGTGCAAGGATGGTCAGTGTAACTCCCCCACTAAACACTTAAAACAGATCACCAAAGGACAGGACAATTCCTTTTGCTGAAGTGCCCAAGAAGACAATATCCTAAAACAAACAAACAGAACTCACTAGAACCCAGTATACATACTAATTTGTCTCACATGGGCAAAAGTGGAATTGGCAGTTGGGAGAAGGAAGGAAAACATGTCTCATACTCTCACCTTGGCTTCAGCTTCTTCCTCAGCTTTCTTTTTGGCTAGGAGCTCCTCCAAAGAAAGTGGCTGAGCCTGTGGACACACAGATGCCCATAAAAGACCAATGAAAGAACTCAAAGAAGAACAGCTACTTTTAAAATCTAGTGCAGAGACAGGTAATTGTGCAGGGAGTGCGGGCCATTTCCCCCTACACCCACCCAAAGGGCCTCATTAGCACATAACATGCCATCTGGATGTGATTTTGACTGATTTAGCTTTGTTTTTTTTGGGGGGGCGGGAGCTCTTAGGTGTAGCAAGTCACCACATTTTCAAGCTGTTTTGTTTTCAATTTAAAAGCACCTAAAAATAGCTCCCCAAGTTTTGAAAATGGGGGCTGGGTGTCTTTATGAACTACATTCAGGAGCCCCAGGGGCCACACTTTGCCCAGCCTTACTACAGGGCATGTACAACAGCAGTATAAAGTTTCTCAAAAATCACTTCCAATTGTGACATCCTGGTTTCTTTGTGTGTTTGGTGTGTGTGGGGGGACTTCCTGTTTCTGAGGCTCAGTGATTAACACTCGGAGGGCATTTTTTCAAATGAAAAAAGTGTGAAAATGACTGAGGAGGCAAGGTTCAGGGAAGGGGGGGGGGCGGTTCCAGAAAAAAAGGGTTTGGAAACACATGTAGCCTTTATCAAGCCCTGCAGTACAGCAAGCCTTGGAAATAAGGAAAGTGCATCTACTACCTTTTCCTTCTTGGACAATGATTCATCCTCTTCATCCCTGCGAGAGTCTCTGTCCTTCCTGGATTTGGAGTCTTTGTTCCGACCTGGAGATGTGCTCCTGCTCAAGAAGGAAGGAAGCATCAGGAATTAAGGAAGGCCACTCTCCCCTACTCAGGTAAATCTTAGTTGGCATTGGTGGCCAACTACACAATTAGGACTGTCAGGCCTCCTCCATGGGTGGAGACTGTGGCGAGGTTGTCTTGCCCCTAACCATACACTTCATTTCTGAAAGGCAGCACAAGCTCAGGACAATGTTCTGTTCCTCTCCTCAGCTCCAAATCTGAAGCCGGACTGGGTGGGCTGAGCAAGAAAATTGTCTCTAGATTTGTATTGCAGTATTCTTCTCCAGTTTGGAAATGAAAAGTATGATCAGGAGTCTAGAGACCACAACACGTCCCAGACCTCCTCCCAGTCTTAAAATTGGAAGTCTCTGCAAGAGCTCTGGAGCATGACGTCAGCCTAGCTCCATGGCCGGGACAATCCCAGATGTTTCAGCTCCAGGTTACCAAGGAGCACCTGGGCTTGTTGTGGCACCAGGCTTCCAAGGCAGTCAAGAGAACCTTGCAAGAGCAGCTGCTAGCCCCATGCCCCAGCCAAAAAGAAACACAGAAGCTTGTTTGGGTGCTGCAGGGGTGTAGCATCTAAACAGTGCAGCACCAAAACAAATCCAGCTCTCTTCCCAATGTTCGAGATACAGAGGGAGAAGAGATTGTCCTTACACTTCTGTTGCACTGTGCAGGTGCTCCAAATTCTTCAGAAGCACTGCAGAGAAGATCTCTGCTCTCTGCTCACAAGCCTGGGGGAAATCTGGGTCCTGTCACATTAGCCAGAGGGTGATACAACATTCACCATGGCAAAGAGACTCATTGACCCTTGTCCACTACAGTATTTTCAAGAAGATCTGCAAGTTACCTAGTCACAGGTTTTGGTTAAGAGAAAGAATTGATAACACTGAAAATGACACCAAGAGTAGCAGAAATGGCCAGCAGCTGTCCCTTTAACACCAGTAACTTCTGGCTATGTCATTTATGCAACTTGTTCCCAGCCTCAGTGACTAACAATCACTGAAGATTACACTGAACTTTTAAAAGGAACCCAAATTCTGTAATTGTGTGATGTTTTCTTAAATTCCTATATTTTAATAAATGGAGGAAGGTACTGTTTTCTTCATGCTTCCCAAAGAGATAGCAAATGCCACGATTATTCAAGTTACTCATGACATAGTGCTGTTCTACAATAACTGTGACAGCTTAGGAGCAGCTGCATTCATGCCACATCCTGAAGAGGAACAATACCTGGATCGTTTACGGTCCTTGTCCCTTCGATGTCCATCTTTCTCACGATCCCGGTCTTTCTTGCTGCGATCCCGCTCTTTGTCTCGCTCCCTCTCCTTATAGCGCCGTTCTCTACAGAGGATTTATATGCAGAACAATTTCAGCACATGCCAAACAAGATGACTTCATCACATAATAGAAAGCAGGAGACATTCAGTAAATTTGTCACATTCATCTACTGTTCAATCCCCTCAAAATTTAAAAGCATCCCTATGAAATAACATGACAGTGGTAGAAGTGATGGATTTAGCACCTTATAAAAAATAAATAAATAGCAAAAATGTGCAAGCAATGCCTAGCCAAATGTCAGGGAAGGAGTTAAGACAAAGCAGCATTTTTAATGGCTGGTTTTTAAGCCTTTAAAATTTGACAAGTTTCTACCCCAGCTTGTAAATAGCAGAAGCCAAAGTAGTTATATCAAGTTCAGAGAAACACAGATGTTAGATGTACATAATTTTTGTAGAGCTCACAATTCAAGTCCTCTCACTGGAGGCTGGTATGACATTGTACACCACAGAGAATCTGTAGCCCCTGTGGTATAAAGACAGAAAAGCCTGTGCAGGAGGAGACAAGTTCAAGCTAGGAAACAGAGGATTCTACTCTAGCTGTATGTGCCTGTCCACAACAGACAAGTAAACAGCAGTCGCCTCCAGAATCCCTTACTGAGTGTGCATGAACAGCAAAATCAGAGAGAAAAGAAGGAAGCAACCCAGTTACTTTTGGAGAAAGTACCCCCAGAATGTTTTTAAAAAGCACAAATCTGTATGTTTGGCCACCAAAATGGAAATCTTATGAAAACTGGAGGCTGGTGGAAAAATGTCATCCCTGAATGTATTTTTTTGGGGGGAAACCCTTCAAAATATTCTCTAAAAGGTTCAAAATTTTGTTTACTTATGCAAGACTTTCCTGACCTGGTTGTTTAGTTTTACATGTGCATATTGTTAGTTTCAAACAAGATGTTTGCTGAAACATTTTGCATTGCTTTTTTTTTTTTGGTGGCGTGGCAATCTATTGCTATTCTTCCCATGTTAATTCTATATCTGGTGCCAAATTTTCTGTTAAAAGTATTGCCCAGGAACACATCTACCTTGTTAGCTGAGGTATACCTGTATTTACAAAATCTAAGTTCAGCACTGAGCTGCTTCAACCTAATGGCAGCCAAATCTACTTCTGCTCCCTGCCACCTCACCACCCAAAGCTGAATAATCGAGCCCTCTGTACAAGAGACCAGACTGACAACACAGCCTCAAAAGAATGTCTGGCATTACCTCTCAGCTGACTTTGACCTAGATCGGGATCTTGACCGACTGCCTCTCCTCCTTTCACGGGAGCGATGCCGTTTTCTGTCCTTCGCACTGGGGGAGCTTTTCCTATCACGCTCTCGGTCACGTTCCCGGTCTGCTGAACGCGAGCGTCTTCGTTCTTCTTTGATGGGTGAAGAATCTCGCTCTCTTTTTTCAACAGTTTCCCCAGCCATCTAGATAAAGAATGAGGAATTAGTATGTGACCGAAGAAATGGAAACTGGGCAATAAAACGACTATGCTATGGAATGATCCCCAAATGAATGTGGATATATCCTACTGGACTATCCAAAATCCTACCTTTTTAGATAAAAATAATAATGAATTTTATTTCTTTCCTGCTGCTTCTCAAGGCGGGGTACAGCATGTTACAATACAAAAAATGCACACACACAAAAACAAAGAAGCCCACAGTTAATATATAATACTATGGCCTGTAACACAGGGGCCAAAAGAAGTGGCTTCCAGCCTCTTTGAGGGTGTGGCGTTTAGATGACGCACGCTCCCAAAGCAGCTGGAAACCACTCCAACGATAGTCTCCAGTACAAAGGACCGGATCAAAAAGTAGTTGGTTTAACCTGACTCCTGGTGGTGCTGGCTAGGAGCTGAAGGTTTTGTCCCACTTCGGGAGAAGGCCATGAGGTCACTGTGGTCCCAGCCTGATTGTGGCTGAAGGCTGCTCCTTCCCAGCCATCTGCTTTGCGCCAATAAAACCATTAAAATACAGCTGTAAGTATTCATATCCAAATTAAAAAGTCATGATTTAAAATTGACTGGGTAGGCCTGCCAGAAGAGAAATGTCTTTAATGTTGTTTTAAACACAGTCACTGTTTTCAGCTGTCGTCTATCTTGGCAGAACATTCCAGTCCTGGTGGAATGATGAAAAGATCCTCTGCAAAACCTGGCCAGTTGTAGCAAAAATTTCCCAAAGAACCTGAGTGTACGGGAGAGGGCAATCCTGTAGGTAACGTGGACCCAAACCATGTAGGCCTTCAAAGCTAATAACCAACACTTTGTACTTTGCCTGGAAACTAATGGGCAGCCAGTGGAATGATTTTAAGATCTGTATAATGTGATCACTCCTGGATGTACCCATAATCAGCCTGGCTACCATATTCTGAACCAGTTGGTTTCCAGACTTGGTACAAAGGTAGTCCAATGTATAGTGCATTGTAGAGGTCCAGCCTCAAGGTTACCAGTGCATGCGCTACCATCTTTAGGTCCTCCAATTCTAGGAAGGACGCATTTAGTGTATTCCAGTAGGTGACTGGAAACAACAGAAACCTCTGGTCCATCAGTCAGTATTATCAGCCACAATCCAGGGTTTCAGATTGTCTTTCCCAGCCATACCTAAAATTCTCAGGCCTAAACTTGGGACTTTTGCACACAAAGCCAAGTACACCAGTTGTATTATGCTTGAACTACTGTGCTGGCTTTCAATCTGTGGGAGAAAGCTAAGGAACAAGTACAGGAGGCCCCTGAGGCTAAACCTCAGATGAAGGAAAGGTATGCCCCCAACTCGCTACCAGTTACCAATTCATATATGAAAGAGTGATTAGGGAAGACAGCTTCTTTAGGAAGGTGTCATTTTATCTCTACTCTTTTTTACAATTTGGCCAAGTAGAATAGCTCATTCACAGACTTCTCAACTAATTCAGTTTTAATCCTGATTTTAAAACAGCACACAAGTGAGAGATTTAAAATCCCAATATACCTGTTGCCACACTGCAGAATTAACGCAGTTTGGCATTGCTTTAACTGTCATGGCTCCATCCTATGGAATCCCGGGATTTGTAGTTTGTTGTGGCAGAAGAGCTCTCTGAAAGAGAAGGCTAAATAGCTCACAAAACTACGTCCATAGCATTGAGTCATGGCAATTAAAGCAGTGTCAGCCTGCATTAATTCTGCAATGTAGATGTAGCGTACATGTATTTAACCTGACTAGCAACTGCAACTGAGTACTAGTTTCAAGTTCATATACAACCTGGGCTGTATATTACAGCAGGTTCAGGACCCAGCTTATTTTTGTCTCTGGGACTCTCCTGGGGTCACACAAACTGCCAAAAAACAAACAAAACAAAACCTCCACCAGTGGTTTTAAATTTTTTTTAAAATATGTTAAACAGTACAGAGGCAGTGTGTAACCTGCTTAAAAGGCGGATTACCACTCTTGGAGAATACCAGGAAACACAATTCACTTGGGAGTTTGGGAGGGGGGGCGGAGGGACAGCCCAGGGAGTGTGGTGGGGTAGTGGGCTACAAAAACACTCCACCTTCTGCTCACCTGACTGTATGGTGTATACACACATTGGGTTCCTTCCTGTGTAATCCTTCTCCTTTAAGAGATGAGGGAAAAGTACACATGAGTAATACAAATAAACATGTTCCACTGCATGTGTGTGTGTGCCTTCAAGCCACCTGTCAATTTATGGCAATCCCATGGATTTCCCAGGGTCTCCTTAGGCAACGAGCAGTCAAAAGTGATTATGCAATTTTCTTCTTCTGAAATATAGCCTACAGCACCTGGGATTTGCTGGCGGTCTCCCATCTACTAACCAGGCTGGACTCTGTACTAACCAGGCCTGACCCTGTTTAGTTTCTAAGATCAGATGGGAGCTAGTTCCTTTAGAGCAGAGGTTCTCAAACTTTGATCCTCCATCCTTTGCTAGCGTGGCCAATGATGAGGGAATCTGGGAGATGAAGTCAAAACCATCTGAAGGACCAGAGGTTGAGAGCAACTGCTTTAGAGTATTTAGCCCTTCGCACAGACATGATAAAAAGCCTTGACTATCAGTACAGCCATGCATCACATGAAGGTTGTGTGTCCTGTTGTTGTTGTTGTTTGCCTTCAAGTTGTTTCTGACTTATGGTGACTCCAAAGCAACCCTATCATGGGGCTTTCTCCTCTCATATATTGAGGTCTGGTGCCACAATAAACTTCACTTCCTAGGATTAAGTAGCACTGAGACAGCGCAGTTAAAGTGGTCTCAGACTGGATTATTTCTGCAATGTGTTTTGGACCCAAATCTATGGAAGCTCATGCAACCACCAGCTTTTTCCCTCTCAGTTAATCTCAAAGGTGCTGTAAGATCCCTTTGCATACTGCTTTTCCAGACTAGCACAGTTACGTCTCTGAATAAGAAAAAGTGGTATTTGGGGAAACATGAGTAATGGCATTTCAGCTGCTTAGGGCCTGCAGGAGCAAATATATATGATATTTTAAAATATATATATAATATTTATTTATGTGTATTTCTATATGGGGGAAATATAAATAAATTTTATTATTTATTTATTTCCTTCCTTCCTTTTATTTGTTTTAATTGTTAATTGTCATTGTAGTTTATTGTTGTGCTTTGTATATTTTTATCAGGTTGTAATCTGGGAGAGGCGGGAAATATATAAATAAATATAATTCAGTGATATAAATATATAAAAATTATACATATATATATATGGGAAATATAAATAAAAATTATTTATTTATTTCCTTCCTTCTTTTATTTGTTTTAATTGTTAACTGTCACTGTAGTTTATTGTTGTGGTTTGTATATTTTTATCAGGTTGCAATCTGGGAGAGGTGGGAGATATATAAATAAATATAATTCAAGAATATAAATATAATATATATATATATATATAGAAAATATAAATAGTTATTATTATTATTATTATTAATTTCCTTCCTTTTATTTGTTTTAATTGTTAACTGTCATTGTAGTTTATTGTTGTGGTTTGTATATTTTTATCAGGTTGCAATCTGGGACAGAGATATATAAATAAATATAATTCAATTATATTTCCCCCATATATACATATATATTATATGTATAATATATATATATATATATATATGGGAAATATAATATATTTCCTATATATATATATATGGGAAATATTATATATATTTATATACAGATATATATATATATATATATATATATGGAAGTATAAAAATAAATAGAATTCAATAATATATATATATATATATAAAACATGTCCCCTATATATATATATTTATATATAATATTTCCCATATATATATATATATATATATTATAATATATATATATATATATATATAGGATATATAAATATCTATATATTTATATATAGGTATTTATAGATATTTATATAAATATATATATATATTTCTATACAGGTATTTATAGATATTTATATAAATATCTATATATTTACATATAGGTATTTATAGGGAATATATAAATATATTTAATAATAAAATAAAACGTATTATTACTATTTCCTATTTATTTACTTCTTTTTTTATTTGGGTCAGAATCTTAAGTGAGGAGCCATTTCCAAAGTGTTTCCATCCCAAAAACAGAGGGTTTGATCTCAACACCACCATCAACAGCAACAGCCACCCCCCTTTGCTCTGAGTCCATTCCAGCCCTGTACTTTTTAAACTTCTGAGCACCTTAAAAACATTCCCGTTTCCAACCCATCTGCCTCATCTCAATATTTGTCCAGCCTGAGGCTGAGAGAGCGTGACCCCGCCGTCTGCCGGGGCGCTCTGCACTCCCTCAGAGGCGCCCTCGACTCGCCTCACCTGCGAGCGCTCCCCGACGTCGCTGGCGACTCACTCAGCCTCCACAACCGCCGCCATTTCCCTCATCGTTCGCCACAGCGGCCGCAAAGCATCACGGGAAAGGGAGTTCTTTCGAAGCCCGTCGCCTACCGCTTCGCCGACTCCAGGACTACAAGTCCCAGGATTAGGAAGCGAGTGACGCAAAATGGACGCCAGTGACGTAGAAGAAGGCGGGCCCTCCAGGCACGCCTAGCTCCATAGCGCCATCTCTTCCTCTGCGGCCGACGTCGAGAGACGTTGTACTACAGCGCCACCTGCTGGCCCAAGGGGGAAATGTCCCAGAAAAAAACAAGGCTGCTTCCACACTGGAGAAATAAACCCGGTTTGGTCCCGCTTTAACTCTTTCTGTGGCTCAAGGCTATGGAGATTCTGAGAGCTGGAGTTTGTAATTTAATCAGTTACAAATAAATTTATTATTTTATAATAAATTTATTAATTTATGAATTTATTTATAAATTTATTATATCTTGTATATATATATATATATATATATTAATATTAATAATGTAATATATATTACATATTATTTTATTTTATATATATTAATATTATAATATTAATAATATATATATATAATATTATATATTATTATTATTATAAATTTATATATTTATATATTTATTATATATTATTAGATACATTTAATATATAAATTAATTTTATGTTCAATAAAATTAGTTCAATAAAGTTCAATAAAAATAAATTTTAAAAAAGCGTGAACTTACCTTTAGCTTTTTATTCTTTTGGCAATGCCCTACATTTTTATGGAATGTCCTACATTTATTATTATTATTATTTGATTTCTATCCCACCTTTCTCCCTGAAAAGGGACCTAAGGCGGTTCATAAATAAAAATTCTAAAAAACATTAAATTCTTTTAAAAAAAACCCCATATTACGATAAAACCATTAAAATATCACCTTTAAAAATCAGTATAAAACAACAGGCATTAAAACCACACTAACAACATATTACAATTGAATTGTCCTCCTTTGCAGTTATAACATAATTATATATTTAATTTAAGTAATCCAATAAAGGTAGAGTTGTTTTGTAGATTTGTGTTGTACTTGGCTGTGTGACCGACACGGCTGCTCCTAGATATGTTTACTGGGAAAGGTTCTCCCAAGGATGCCAGGCCACCCCTTCTCGCAGACAACTAGTTTTATCCTCATTAAAACTGCCACAGACAGACTTGGCATTGAGGAACTGCAGGAACAGAAAAGGGGGGCCCAGCATTTATGTTCACTTTATATTCAGTCCTAAGCATTCCTGCCTCCTCTGCAAAACAAAAATAAAAAAAACAGAAATCTGATTGAATGGAATCATGCATCTGATGAAGAAATGTCAAGTCCATGAAAGATTATACCAAATAAAATGTACAGCACTGTGATCTTTAACTGAGATCTGTTTTTGCTGCAACAATCCTTCCACCCACAGGAAATAAACTACTCAACACATGTGGGAAAAGAAACAGAATCAGAAATTTAGCCACTTGTAACTTTGATTTTATTACATTCTTAATTCGGAAATCATCTGGAATAACAAGTGAAGCAGCATAGTAATAACATTTTGCAAAACAACCCGTCCAGGTCTACTAGACGCAACGTTTATCTCTGAATTTAAACTGCAGTTGCAAATATCTACAATGGACATTAGGGGGAGCATCTATTCCATAACAAATGCTTTGCGTATGTAGGGTCAAAGTTTCTTTTCTTGTGTTGTTTTATTCATTGAGAATATTTATATGCCCCCTTTAAGCTCAAAGGCTTCACAACAAGAGGTTTTTCCTCAGAAACCAAAGCAGCCGCAATAAAATCAAAACGGCATACATAGAGGCAAACATAAGCCATAAAAGGGCCACTGAAATAGCAACAGTGCAACAAAAGAGCAGCAATAATGCCATTTATTGCTATAGCATTCAGTTAATTTTTAATTGTAAGCTACTGTATTTGGCAAGCCAACCTAGATTGGAAAACATGGTAAAATAACAGCAGTGTTGTTAATTGTTCATTATTTTTGATGTGTCAAATGCAAACTTTCGAGAATTGATGAAAAACCCTGTTCAGAGTATTTTTTTTAAAGTACATCTCTGCCTATAGTTCTGGCTAGACAACTATTATTAACCATTAGTTGCTCTAATCACGTAGAAATTAGGTAAGTTCCAGAACAATGCGGTGTTTTCCAAAGCAACAGTCATATGAATTTCTCCAGCAATAGCAAATTGCAGTTTGTCTAGTGGGAAAATGTCACCTCTCCTCAACTGACATGTCAGTGGGAGGACAGCTGTTTAGATTCAGTTAAGCCAAAACATAGTAATTACTGTGCATTCCTGAGTAATGTAGCGGTTGCCTTAAGAGGCACAATGACTCTGTGGCAGCTGGGACAATCGGAAAACGGGATGCAGAAAGTCTCTATTTACATGCAACGGGACTCCATCACAGCCCCCTTTACTCCCATGTGTGCTCAGCTGGCAAAATAACGGAGGGAACATGGAATTTCACCTCACCATGCTATGTTCTCCCATTCTAACACCTGACCAAGATGGTTAAATTCAGATCAGGTGGTATGATTCCATCTGGTGCTCTCAGCCTCAAGGGAAGCAACTAACTAAAACCTATCTATATTCCTTGGTAGATCAACATGTAAGAGCCATGAGCCTTTTCTGCCACTCTCCCCTTACCTCCGAAAGGAGGGTCACTGCTGCACAGGGCCTGAAGAGACTTGAAGCATTTAATAAGCTGCTGCTGTTCTTCAAGATATTCCTGGGACCCTGAGACAGCCGTCCTGTCTGCTGTGCTTACTACTTGCCTTCCAGTAAAGAAAAGGATGGGGAAAGTGAAGTGGAATGGGTTCCCACTACAAGACATTGGAAGCCTATGGGAGTCAGTGAGAAAAGGAAGGGAGAATGAGGGAGAACATCGTATGTATAACCTAGTGGTCATATTGTAGGCCTTTCAGCGTAGGGATAGTCTCATCCACTGCTTGTGTACACTCAGCCCCATGATTGCTTAGAGACAACTGTCTTTGGGATGCAAAAGGGTTCCCCATCTCTAGTTTAATCCTGGTTTCAAGAAGTATTCCAAATAAGTCTGGTTTTTAAAGCAGGGACCTTCTGCTAGAATTGGCAGAACACAATTTTGTTGCCTGAAGACAAATAAAAGATGGTGCCTCTCTTCTCTTTGCTATCCATTCCCTTTCCATGTACACAAGCTAAACTGGTCACCAGAAACCCAGAGGGTAATAGACTGGCTTTCAGCCTACCATATAGCATCAACACACACAGCTTTTCTCTTCAGCTTGTGCATGCTGTCCCATAGCTTCCAGCATATGCCTCCTGAAGTAGCCACCTTACTTCACCTACTGGTAGAGCCAGCATGATGTAGATGTGGGAGTTTTGAGCGATCCATATTCAAGTCCCCACTAAGCCAACCAATTGGCTTCCGGGCAGGATATGGAGTTGAGACTGCCATGGTTGCTCTGACAGATGACCTCCGCTTGAGCATCGACAGGGGTAGTGTGACCCTGCTGGTGCTCTTGGACCTCTCAGCGGCCTTTGACACTATAGATCATGCCATCCTTTTGGACCGGCTGAGGGAGATGGGCATCGGAGGCACTGCTTTGCAGTGGTTCCGGTCCTTTCTCTCTGGCAGGTCCCAAAGGGTGAGGCTCGGAGACAGCTGCTCCTCCAAAATCGAGCTTAATTGTGGCGTTCCTCAGGGCGCCATCCTGTCCCTGATGCTATTTAACATCTACATGAAGCCACTGGGTGAGATCATTCAGAGGCATGGAGCACGGTATCATCAGTATGCTGATGACACTCAGATATACTTCTCCATGACAAGATCATCTGCTCAGACCTCTGATGGCACCTCCTCTCTCAATAACTGCCTGGCAGCAGTAATGAACTGGATGAGGGAAAACAGATTGAGGCTCAATCCAGACAAAACGGAGGTACTGACAGTCACCGGCCCGAAACCAGGTCTGGGAATACAACTCCCGGTCCTAGACCGAGTCACACTCTCCTCGAAGGACCCTGTTCGCAGTCTGGGGGTACTTCTAGACTCGTCGCTCCACATAACTAGTCAAGTGAATGCGACAGTCAGGAGTGCCTGTTATCAGCTTTGGCTGATACATGAGATGAACCCTTTCCTGGAGATGAGGGACCTGGAAACTGTGGTACATGCTTTGGTCACCTCACATTTAGATTACTGCACTGTGCTCTACATGGGGCTGCCCTTGTGCTTAACTCGGAAACTTCAACTGGTCCAAAACATGGCAGCCAGACTAGTTACCGGAACATCCAGGAAGGAGTACATAACACCGGTGCTCAAATCCCTCCACTGGCTGCCGATCAGTTTTCGGGCACAGTACAAGGTGCTGGTTTTGACCTTTAAAGCCCTTTATGGCTCAGGTCCATCCTATCTTAGAGGCCACCTCTCCCCATATGAGTCCCCTCACACTCTTTGGTCTTCTGGGAGGAACTTACTACAACCTAAGAAAACTAGGCTGGCGCAGACCTCCCAGAGGGCCTTTTCCGTCGTTGCTCCCAGGCTATGGAATGGCCTGCCGGAGGAGATGCGCCTTATTACAACCTTGGATGGTTTTAAGAAAGCCACCAAGACGTATCTCTTCCAGCAGGCCTTCCCTGAGAACGAGTAAACTGTCCGTCAACTATAGTCCCTCCAGTTCTCACTTATTGAGACATGTAATACTCTTGAGGCCGCCCACTTTCTAATTTTAGAGCTATCAATGTTTAATATCCATCTTTTAATGTTTTACTGTTTTAAATTCTACTCTTAGTTTAATCTATTTTTAAGGGGTGGGAGGGTAGACTGATGCGTTTTTTAATTGTATGTATTTTTAAATGTTGTATTCCACCCCGATTGCTCACCCAGAGGGGTGGAATATAAATAAACTATTATTATTATTATTATTATTATTATTATTATTATTATTTTCTGAGGAGAATCTTGGCCAGCTGTTCTCTCTCAGCCTCATAACCCTCACAGGGATGCAGCGGAAAGACATGTCCACTGCCCGGCAACAAATAAGTAGGCCCAGCTTAGCTTGTAACAGCAAATACACCACAGGCCTTAAGTCATTACAAGGGCACACCCATGGATTCCTCTCTCCATGACATAGTCCACTATGGCCTGTATAACCCCAGACTTCAGTTTGCATGCAAGAATTAGGAGACCGGATGTGACGATAGGTGACTGTTTGCTCAGGGGATAAAGTCCCGTGGAGCATGCATTAGTAGTGCCTGCCTACAACATACTGTAGGTCAAAGGGCTGGTAAATGTGGAAAAGCAAGATGAACAGACCCTTAGGTCAACAGAGGTGGAGTGAGACAGGCACGTCACTTCCGGCTGTCACCTTTTCCCCACCCAGAAAAATGGAGGTGACTAGAGTTGCTAGACTGAAAACTGGAGATGGTTCCTGTACCATTAACGGCTCTGTTGAAGAGGGAATTTCAGCAGGTGTTGCTTGTCATACAGGCAGCAAGCAACATCTGTTAAAATTTCCTCTTCAAAACAGCCATTAACGGTACAGGAACCATCTCCAGTTTTCAGTTTGGCAACTCTGCAAGGACATACCATTTAGTGCCACTCCCCAGCATTTTCCATTGTGGCTGTTAGTCTCCTTGGAAGGTGTGTGCTAGCAGAGAAACATCCAGCTTCCTCCATCTTGACTGTATTTAATCCAGGCTGCTGTGACCTGAGTACAGCAATGGCAAATGCCCATCTGATGAAGTGGACTAGGCTCCACAAAATCTTACACTAGGATTTTTTTCCCTCAATTTCAAAGGACACGTTTATATCTTTTGATGCCCACAGTGAGGATGGGTAATCTTTTTGGTTTATTAATTTGAGCATATTAATTTTGGCATCGCTTTTCATTTATGGGTATCTGATTTTCATATTGAATTTGTATTTATTTCATTTATTTGAACTAGTTAATAGTTTTAAAAACTTTTGGTATTTTGATATGTTGATGCCTTTGAGCCACTTTAGGCATAGCCTCCTTTGGAAAAGTATCCCACAAATTAACTTAACACTGCCATTGCAAATATCTCTCTGTAAGCCCATTCACATAATCTCTGCTGTCTACAGTCCTCCCTTCATTTTCATGGACTTCAAGTCCGTGGTCTCGGTCCTTCACAGACCAGGAAGTGGGGAGGGTTAAAATGGTGCAAGCGGCCATTCAAGCCAATGGGTCTTGAGTATGTGTGAATTTCCATTTTCATGGGGGGGGGGGGCGTTCTGAAATGGATTCCCCTGCACAAATGGAGGGATGACTTTATTTCAGAAGCTATGTTCCTAAACTTTAGGCCAGAAACATTACAAAATGTGTACAATTCTAGCAAATACTGTAATGATTTAAGCAGAGGAAATTGACATAATTCCGTGAAAACTTCAAGCCCCCCCCCCCGGTCCATGCGTATAAGGTAGCCATGAACTGTGATGAGGCTAGAAGAGCAGTTCCTTTGATTTGCTGTTTCTTACAGGGCAAGAAGTCTGTCTACAGGTATCATAGGAGTGACAAGCTTGCAACTATCAGAATGTTCAATAGTGAGAATTTCTGAGCAGTCTCATAACATCTGGAGGACTGCATCATTTTAAATTTGCTGTGCCACTTTATCTTATTTTGGCTGGAGGAAATGTCTGTCTGTCTGTCACTATGAGTATTTCTCCACTACAGGCGAAAGCAATATGTGACCAGTACCATTAGATTCCACCTTGCATCAGCCTAGCCAGCAATGATGGGAGTTAATGACCAACAACCTTTGGAAGACTGTACATCCTACATCCCCCGAT
The DNA here is from genome assembly GCA_034509955.1 of Urosaurus nigricauda. NCBI lineage: Eukaryota > Metazoa > Chordata > Lepidosauria > Squamata > Phrynosomatidae > Urosaurus > Urosaurus nigricauda. Next base: position 165,973,610 of record JAOEGL010000002.1, read on the forward strand.
CGAGTTGCATCCATTGCTTTGTTCCAGCTTCACTATTAGGATATGCTGTCTACTTACTTGTTTCGGTTCTTGCCCTGTTGATCATATGTCAAGTAGTAGAGTTAGATGGCTGCAGCAACTGTAGCAGCCTCAAATGAAACAATACACACTACTGTAGTAGACAGGATGATCTAGAAAATCAAGATACAGTCTATTCCAGCAGCCCAGCCCAATATGCTTGGCAAGTACATCAGTGTGGAAGACCCAGTGAAATCCAGATGTTCAAAAGAACAGACTTAGTGACACACCTTTAAAGTGAGAACTGGGGAACCTTTGGCCTTTCAGATGTTTTGGACAAGCCCACCATAGTTTGGCCATACTGGTTTGGAATTCTGAGAGCTTGAAAGCCAAAACATCTAAAGGCTGAAAGAGTCCCCATCTGCTGCTTTAAATTTTGTGTCTCTCTTGAAATACATTCTGAACAAAGGAACTCAATCACTGAAACCTTATCATAAATACCCAGTCACTGAAACCGTTCTACCAGATGCTATTAATAGGGATATAGCAATTGCAAAGATCCATTGAGATGTGATAAGCTGCCAACATGTAAATTGTTAGCCAATACACCATGGAGAATGGAAGGGCTGCTGACCTGAAAAACATGAGGGTGATCAAACCCTTTCATGATGATGCTGCCTTCATAATGGTCTACCCCTGTGATGTGGTAGACAGGCAACTTTGGAAGGAAGTAGCAAACAATATGGCAAAAGCAATTTGTTTTGCTGGAAAGAGGCCTCCAGGACTGTAGAGTCTCAGGGTCCACTGTTCATTGACTTATGGTCATGTGAGCAAATACATACAGCAAGACATGTTTCAGATGCCCAAGGCGCTGATAGTGGCACCAAGCTAATGTTCTCTTCAAACTCAATTCAAGACAGCCAGAGAGACAAGTGAGCCCAGTTTATACCTGAGTTTTCTTTTCTGGTTGAGTTGAGAAGGCTTACCATAGTTTAGAGAGAGAAAAAAGAGCAACATATGCTAGGTCAACACAGCAGCAACATCCTTGCATGTAAACCAAAAGCACAGATTGATGGCCCTTCCCATAATTCCAGAACTTAGATCATGCTGGATTTAAGCTGCTGGAAGCTCCCGTGAGCATGATCAATGGTCAGGGATTCTGGGACATGCTGCCCCAAAAGCATGTCCAGGGCCCCAAGTTGAGAACCACTTTGTAACTCAACAGCAGCTGTTCAACAAAGTCTTAGGGAAGGAGCCTTGTTTTGCCATTCAACCAGAGATGTTAATGAACTAATCCTGCACACAAAGCAGGTATACACCTACTTAATTAGAGCCCTTCCCAAAATTGCTAGAGCAGGGGTTCTCAGCTTGTGACTCATGGGCCTCTGGGAAAATCCATGAACTGGATACCTGCCTAAATATATATCTTTTGATTTCTTCTGTTATTTTCAGAATTGTAAGGCTGTTGCATTACTTTTTTTCCTCCTAGGAGGGGATCCACAGCTTTCCTCAGATGCTTAAAGGGACCCAAAGAAAGGTGAAGAACCACTATCCTAGATATTCTGGGCATCAGGTCTGGAAGTGGTGAGAAGTGAAGAAATCAAGGGTGCACTCTTGTTTGGAGTCTACAAGGCAACCCCTCCCCTCCCACAATTTCCTCCCCATAAGGGAAAAAAAAACCAAGACAGTTTCCCCACAAATAAGAAAAATTCTTGGAACCAAGCTGTTACTCTGCATTATATTTTCATTAATAAATAAGATCTCTTTTAATAACACTGAACATTTAACAGAATCCCCCCTCCCAATTTCCTTTCCTTCCCACAAACAGAGACAATGTCTATAAAACAGTCACTTCCCCCTCTCGTCCCTTTCCCACTTCCCACCTCCTGAGGGAGAAGCAGAGGATGCCCAGACACCTCAGTCCTAGAGGGAGGAGGGACAGTAAAGGGGGGACACAGGGTGCTGAGGGAGAATTGGGGTGGGGGGGGGGGGAGAGAAAGGAGAGGTGTCTGCAATCAGCCTGCTCCCAACAGGCAATGAGACAAGCAGCAGATGGAGAAGATGATCAGGGCCCAATGAGATTATTATTAACTGTGCATCAGAGAGTGTTTGTGCATGGGGGAATAATTTCTTTTGAAGCTTTCAAGTAAACGGAGCAGCCATCACTGTCCAAGTTGTTGCTATGCCTAGCCCCAAAGGCCTTCCAGAACAGGGCAGGTCTTGGGCCAACCTTCATTCTTGCAGTCCAGCCAATCCCCCCTCAGGCCTAAGCCTGGAAGCTCACACCGCGGCTGCATGGTGGGAAGCATTGCAATGCGGAAGGGATGATAGGCCTGCTCAAGCCAGGGAGAGTGGGGGAAACTTGACCCTTCTGGATCCTCTAGGATCTGGCCCACAGGAACTAAGCAGCCCCCCAATCCCACCCCAGAAGGGCCAATTGGAGGGTCCAGTGTCCACACTGGTTCCACCACCCCCTGCTCCCAGAAGCGGGTGGCCACTTCACATGACGGAGCAACTTTTTGCTTTTTCCTTCTTGAAAGTGGAAGAGATGAGCTCAGATCGGCTGGGCAAGCGGAGGAGTCTCTTGGGAAAGCTCCGGGCTGGGCTTTTGGGGGTCTGGGGTCCAGGCTTGCTGAGGCAGATGGATGCTGTTGTCCGGAAGATGCTGTGGACACTTTTCTCTGATGTAAAGGCTGAACACTCCAGGTAGGTTTCTGCTCCAAGCTGCTTGGCAACAGCACAACCCTGCAAAAGGACGAGAGTGTGAAAGAGATTAGACGTAAAACAGAGCACTTGTCCACTTAAGGAAGAGTCCAGCAATGTGGAACCACTGGTCAAAAGGCTACAAGATGTGTGAAGGGATATCACAGTTGTTTGTGGCAAGGGTCACAGTCTGAAACAGTTACATTTTTTGACTACCATTCATAGAATCTCCCAGTCATCATGACCAATAACTGTTCCATTTTCTATAAGGCCTTAAAGGGAGCAGAGGAATGTGTTGAACTGATGCAGCTGTGATGCATGGGGTTGGCAACTATGGGGCTAAACAGACAGGCAAAAAGAGGTGCTTTCAGGCTGACTTGAAGGTGTGGCGTTTAGATGACACATGCGTTAAAGCCAGCAGAAAAGTGCACTCTAGGGCCTTAGGCAGAGAAAAGCCGCTTTTTTCCACTTCTTCCTGGCTTGAAACCATGTCATGTGGTCATGACATGACTACTCCAGCTGCCTTGGAAGGTGGTGGTATGGTTGGTGAAGTTTCAATGTGGCTTCAAAAAAGGCAGCTTCAAGCCACTTTTTCCTGCCCATCTGTTTCGCCCCAATATGTCTGCTAGAGTTGTAATCTCAGTGGCTCACTTATTACATAGCTACTCAACCAATAGGAAGAAATCTGAATGTACAAGATGGCAAATTTCTATGGGACAAACATACCCACCAAATCTGAAATTCCCAGCTTGGTTAGCTGTATGATGTGGCTTTCATTAATGTGCCTTTCACGAAGTATTTGTGTTTCTGGGTGTGTGGTGTGTTTGCTTGTTGAGTGCAAACCCACTATTGAGAGCAGATTTTGTTTCTTTATACTTTATATGAGCAAAACTCTGTTCAATTCCTTTTCTGACTTTGAAGAAATATAGTACAGTTATGTCCAGAATGCATTTCATACACTGCTGATGCCATTCTTTGGAACTAGACAGCAAATTTACGTGAGTCAGCAGGTTTGGGTTACATTTTCTTCTTAACCATTTGTGCTTGAAGCAGAAAATATAAATCCAATCATTTGCACTTTTATAACTGCAGATGCAAATAATGCCCAAACCAAAAGGAATGGCTGGTCACATCAACCATGACAACACTCATCCTTCCTATAAGGAATTCAGAATAGAAAAAAGGACCTCATTATAGCCTAGGATTGAAGACCAGCACAAGACATGGTGTTACCTGTTCATAAGAGACAGGAGCTTGCTTTTGGTGGGATAGTTCCATCAGGGTGCTGAAGTCGGTGCGCAGATCTATCTTGCAACCAATCAGCAATACACGGGTGCTGGGACAGTAGTCCAAGATTTCTGTTTTCCACTGGAAAGGGAGAGAGAATTTATATTTGATGCACAAACTACACCCCAAGGTTGCTAGGCTAAAGCACTGATTTCATGTAACAGAGAAAAAAAAATCACAATTCATTCTACTCCTACTCTTCAGTTCAGATTAAAAACTGCAACACAGATTGGAAACACTTCCATCAGAATCCTACACCTCAGGTATGGTGTATTTTTAAAGCAACATATTTGAAGTTCTATATGAAAATCCAAGCTCCATCTGTTTTAGAGATCTGGAAAAATACTCTCATTTCCTTACCCCAAAATTCTAATCTCCAAGCTGCACATGACAAAAATTAAGTATCTTTGCAGACATGAGAAGGGGGAAATGGCCACAGATGTTGAAACACAGGACTCATCCTGGGCCTTGGAAGACTAGTGGTAGATTTCAATTACTACATGTTGGTTTGCTGTTATTAGCCTAGCCACACCACAGGGTCTTTAAGGGGACTTAAAAATCCTCTTCACTTTCCCTGACTGGGATACACAGTGATCTAGATATGAACATTAACATGCAATGGGGAAAAGCTAAGACTGACTGAGCTCTAGCTATCAGTCTATGAACATAGTGTAATTTCCACAACTGGCCACTTCTTCTGGAACCAAATGCTGGGAAGCCATCTCACATCCCTTCAGCAATTATCTTCTCTAGATATGTGCACTGACTGGCCACTTTTCAAATTTTCACCCTACTCCAGAATAATAATAAAAATCATTTGATCCTAGCCCTGAGTCTGAATCATAGGGCTTAGAGTTAATGGGACAATGCCATACAGTTCCATCTTAGTGGAGAGATATTGCAGGAAGTGGCAGCTCACAATATTTTCAATACAGATACAGACCAGAATGACTGGGATGCTTAAAAGATGCAGGAACCATAAAAACAAACTTTTCTAAATCCAAGGCTCACTTGTGAAAAAAACACACACAGAAATAATCTAGTTTCACACTGCTTTAATTGCTCTGGCTCAATGTTAGGGAATTCTGGGAATTGCAGCTTTGTGAGACATTTAGCCTTCTGTCAGAGCTCTGGTGCCACAATAAACTACAATTCCCAGGATTCCCTAGCACTAAGCCAGAGAGCTAAAGTGATGTGTGTTTTGCTCATAGTGAGCTTTGGATTTAGAAAAGTTTGTTTTTATGGTTCCTGCATCTTTTAAGCATCCCAGTCATTCTGGTCTGTATCTGTATTGAAAATATTGTGAGCTGCCACTTCCTGAAATACCTCTCCACTGAGATGGACCTATGAGATTAAAATTAATTGGGAAGTAGGAAACATTTAGTGCAGAGATGAATAATTGTGCCCCCCACCGAACATTTGACTCTAACTCACCAGGGCTGATGGGAACTGAAGTCTAACATCACACTTGCCCATCCCAATATGCTGCATGATCTCTAAGTAGCATGAACATTTGTGCCACATAATTTTTCTTCCTCTCCACTGCAGTTTTCTAAGCCCTCCCTCCAATACTTATGCCAGAGGAACCCCTAAACATCCAGAACAAATTTTCCAAGGGAAGGGTGCAGGAGTGATGACAGAAAGAATTAGTTCCACAGGCAAATACTTTTGTCTTTTCATTGACATATAGTGTTGGGGTACAGCTGATTATCAACCTAGAACCATTTAAATGCCATTATTGTTGAACAAGACAAACATTTATAGTGGAGCAAGAAGTAGGAGACAAGTTACTTTGGGAGACTACAGCTCTCAAAACCAGCCAACATAGCCACTGGATGTGTTGGCTGGACGATTCTGAGAATAATGTTAGTCTCTCTAAAGCATCTTTTCCAAGCTCCATGACAAAGCAGCAGCTGGCTAATCTGGCAGCTGATCTTAAGTTCTGGGGAAAACAAAGAAACAAACCAGGAGCTTATACAGACCAACACTTTTGGCATACTTCATGGGCCACTAGTTGTAGTCTGTGTTCTATAGCTGGAATACAGTGGGCCCTTAATATACAATGGGCTTTGATTCCAGGACCCCTTGTGGATACTAAACTCCATGGATGCTCAAGTTCCATTATATGCAAGGTGTAGTAAAATCTGTCTCTTATATAAAATGGCAAAGTCAAAGTTTGCTTTTTAAAATTTTATTTTGGAGTATTTTCAAGCCATATATGGTTGAATCTGTGGGAGCAGAATCTGTGCAAACGCCAAGGCCAGCTGTACCATAATTATCTAAAACAGACTGGATTCTGAGAGGCTATTCTTCTGGGGCTCAGAAGTTAGGGAGAAAAGTAATATGTTTTGCGGCATAAGTAGATCTCAAGAATGTTCACAATCTTATAAAGTTGGCACCATCTAATAGCCAGAACATCAAAGGACTCAAGCATATTATTATTATACTCAGCTGCACATAAATGCATAATATTGCCCTGAACTGTGTATGCTTACATATAACATGCAAAATATGTCATGTAAATATGGATTTTCAATCCCCAAACATGAGAATTCCCTTTTTTTATGCCATGTTAAAAAAAAGGGTATCTAAAGGATAATAGACCAGTTGGCCATCTTTTCTTGCAGATGATCCAAGGATGAAGAAAACTTTGAATCTCTAGGTATTTTGGATGTCAGCTTCCAAACTACTATGTTGTTGCTTATGCTCGCTGAAGTTTCTGTGGATAGAAGTCCAAATTATCTAGACACCAGAGATTACCCTACCCCCACTACCCTAAGTACTTTTGAGGCATTGTGTCCTCATTCTCACTCATCCTAGTTACACCATTGGATGTACATGAGCATGAGAAACTGGATATAAAGACTGGACACCTTTCATTTATGTAACAGACCACAAAACCCTTGCAAGGAGACTCCAAAAAATATTGCCTTATCCTTGGTGCACCCTATCAAGTCAGATGCCGACATTCTTCATTGTCTAAAGCTTCAGTTCTTATGAGAAGGGAGCAAGAACAAGTTGCAAGTAGATGCTCCTCACCTTCTTCAGTGCACTGTCAATGGTCTCAGGGCGGCTGACATCAAAGCAGAGCAGGACAGCGTCTGAATCACTGTAGCAGAGGGGACGCACATTGTCATAATAAGGGGAGCCTGTGAAAAGCAGAGAGGCAGGTCATAAGACTCCCTTCAGCTAAAATCAAGGAAAAGAATGAAGCCTCTCTCTATTTCCAATGGCTTAACATAACACTGTCCTATTTTTGGATTACACACGTCATGCTGTGTGTATGCGTGCTTATGTGAGAAAGTGGTGGTTGCCCCCCCCAACACTTACAGAAGTAAAGCAAAGATAAAAGAAACCAGTCTTTGACAGAGTTGCTCCCCAGCTCACCCTACTCCCAATGCATTCTGCAAGACTCTGCATATTCACCCCCCCCCCACACACCCATTTCAGGATTTCCCAGTCTGCTTGGCAAATAGCTCCACTATGGTTTATATAATCAAGGCCATCAACCCACCCACTCCCAACCCATGCAATCAATACAGGGTGGGGGTGGAGTTCCCATTTTCTGGAGATTTAAGAGGGGAAGATGCAACATACAGGGGGGAAACAGGGGTTGCTTAGCAACATTACTTTCACTGGCAAGGGGAGAGAAAAATGGGTTGCATATCTGCAAGGGACATTCTGCATGCATGAGCCGGGGAGGGGGAGAGAGGGCTGCACAGGGTCTTGGGATTGAGGGGAGCTGCTGCATAGATGATGAGGGGGCGGAAGAAGAGGAATGGGATCACACGGCAACCCCCCCTCCCACATCTTCTATCAGAAACAGCAGCATCCAAAATGCTTCTGCAGCCCAGACACTGCGTGCCTAGAATAGCAAGCAACCCCTGGTTCCCTGCACCATCGCCATCACCATGGCAACCAAGGGGATCCAAGTAGCCAGGGACCCCCACCTCTTGCCCCCTTCAAAAAAGGGGATGCTGCAGAAACAGGAGTGATTGTTGCCCATCCTCAGTTGCTAGGGTAACCCTCTAGTACCCCTCCAAACACACAATACTTTTAAAGAGCCCCTTATCGTGAATGGGGCATGCCCCTTTCATCTCTCTCCCTCCACCCACCCCCGCCCTTCCTTTAGCAATGACCCACACAGCCTCTTGCCCCAGGATTTCTGCCCCTGCTCAATGCATACGTATGTGTGTGTCCACAGACACAGGCATACAATGGGCAAGCCCTCCTCCTCTCTGCATTCCAGAAGAGGAATGGAGTCAAAACTGATGAAAGGGAAATTGAGTCCAGCACTTTCAGCTCCCAGATATTTATTGGAAATGGAGGAAGAAATTGGGGAGGGCTAGCAGAAAACACCGCAGCATTTTAAACTGGGGAAGGGGAGTAGAGCCTCTATCACCTTAACAAAAAATGAGAAATGCTAAATTCTGGATTTGGCACAGGAACCCTGCCTTACAGGTGTTCTCTTCTGAAACCCAAAAAGAGCTCTTTTCTAAGACTGCTTCCATAGGAGCAGGGTCTCAGTTCTGTGTCATGGTCCCATGCTCCCCTCTCCCCACATCACTGCCTCTTTAAAAGAGAACCCCAAGTTCCGCATTACAATGCTCCCTTTCCCCCCAGCTCAGGAGTGCACCACAGTGCATAACACACACTCCCCAAAACACAAAGGATATCTCCTCCTTTTCATTCCTAAGTGCCTCAAAGCTATCTGTTATGGCCAGCTAGGTAGGAGAGACTGAATTTAATTTGCACTCATCTGAACTGCACAAAAACTACTAAAGATCATGCAGCACCTCAACGGCTCTCATCTGACATACTAATACAAACCCTGGAAGCAGATGAGGTATCCAGGTGTCCTTCCCTCTTCCCCCACATCCCCATTTCATTCTCTTCCCCCTCCCCATCCCCATTTCATCCTCTATGTATCTCTGTGCCAACCAATAAGGTTCAGCAAGTTATTCCTCTGCTCAGGTTGCCTCACTGCAGCAAAGCAGGCTGGGCAGACAGACAGACAGCCACGGGCTCTTACAGCAGTGCCCAAGGGCCAAAGGGGAGAGAGAGGAGGCTCACCTGATGTGTCCCACAGACTGAGCTCCACACGTTGCTCCTCCGTCTCCAGGCAAGCCGTGTAGTTTTCAAACACCGTGGGCACGTAGGTCTAGGGGTCAGAGAGAAGGTACTGAATAGTCACTCAGGCAGAAAGTGGGGTGTAAATGAGAGGGAAAGACACAAGAGAGACGGAAGAGCTACAGTGCATGGTGTCATGCTCTGCCAGGGACCTACACTGGCACCAAAGGAGAAGACAGCCCGCAAGTACAGACAGTGTAGGGCCAGCCCCAATCCACAATGTAATCGCATACACACTGAAAGTACTGCCAAAAACAGGCCGACAAGCAGCAGTTTAATGTACAGCTCTGCCTCTTATGCAGAAATGGGAAAAGGGAGGGAAGACCAGTGCAAATCAGAATTTCAGTTTCCTGCAGCCTAGTGCACTGCAGGGACCATACAGGCCTGGGATGATGGGAGCTCCAGGGCAATGCATCTGGAAGGCTCCCGGTTTGGAAGAAAGCTGCACTCAAAGCAGCAGTAACATCCCCGCTGCATGCACATATACCCCTTTGTGAACCACACTGTCTGGGGACAATGGGAGTTGCAGCCCAAAGCATCTGGAAGATTCCTTGTTTTGAGAAAAGCTGGAAAAAGATAGAAACGCCCACCCAATATACCCCATTAAGACAAGCAACCCCTTTAGCCTAAAGCGGTCTTGGGGGAGAATCATTCACTCATGTAGGACATTCAAGAAAAATGTAGGCCATTACCAAATAAAAGCAAATATTATTCACTCACGGGCCAGAGACAAGCACCCTGTATGTGCCCAATGGCTACGTCTGACTTTTTCTTGGTTGGAAACTCTCCAGGGACTGGCAGCAGATGGCTAGGGAGCTGGCCTCGGTCCACAGACCACTACTTTACACGGCACTGCTCTAGAGAGCAAACTTGCAAGAGCTAAAGGTTGCTGGCTGCCAAAGGACACACACAGCACCCCAGTTGCCCGACTGAGGGCAACCTATGAGGGAGCAGGGTGGCCAGACGTCCTCCTCTTCCAGGACACATCCTACACTTCAACGTCCCAGAATGTGCTCCATTTTGAGCATCAGCAAAAAGCCCACTGACCTTATCAGACGTCAGAAATTGGAAGTATAATCCAATGGCAATCCGAACGCAATCATGGGGCTTTTCCCGTTATTGTGAATTAAAGTATCTCACGCAATTTCGGGCAAAAGGGAAGTCATTCCGAACGCAATCGTGGGTTTTACGTTATTGAGGATTAAAGCATCTCATGCAATTTTGTGCAATGGGGGTTCATTTTCGCGCAATGGGAAGTCATTCCGAATGCATTCCGAACGCAATGGGAATTCACGTGAATTTGCTAAACTAGCAAATTCACGTGAATTTGAATTGGCTCCATTCGCAATAAAGATAATAAATTAATTTCAGCACAATGGAAAATGAAAGGTATAATTTGAACGTAGGGGTGCTGTCACGGGTTTTATTCTTAGCGAAGTACAATTTTAAGCCTTTGGTCTTGCTCCGAGTTCTCGCAGCATACTGCAAGCAGGCAAGGCATTTTAATGAAGCTTTCCATTTTAAAATTGACGATCAGACAAATACATAACAAAGCCCCTAATAAGCCACAGTCCATGTAATATAGCTGTCAATGAAACATATGGAATGAATGGATATGTGATATGAGTGGGTTTTTAAAAAAATCTTTTATTTGGTAATGCCCTACATTTGTCTTGAATGTCTTCCACTTTCACAGTGCTGCATCCACACTGGAGAAATAATCCGTTTTGGAACCGGTTTAATAGCCTTGGCTCAAGGCTATGGGATTCTGGGAGTTGGGGTTTGTTGTGGGGCCCAGAGCGGAGCAAAGCTCCGCTCTGGGCCCCACAACAAACCCCAACTCCCAGAATCCCATAGCCTTGAGCCAATTTACTTAACCCGGTTCCAAACCGGATTATTTCCCCAGTGTGGACGCAGCGAATTGACATTCCTATTAGCATTTTCAGCACTTATTCAGCCCCCCTACCTCCGGGTAGCAGTCCTTGGCCAGCACTTGCAGCATGGCCGTCTTCCCACAGTGGACGTCGCCCACCAGCACCAGCTTGCACCGGGCCACCGCCGGCTGAGGAGTCCGCCTCTCCCTCATGGCCAACAACACCAGCGCCCTGCAGCAAACTCCCTCCAAGAACTACTACCTCCTCCTCCTCTTCCTCCTCACTCCTGCAGAGACAAGGAGGGAATGACCACCCAGCAGCAGCGGGCAGAGCCTTATATACGGGAGGCGGGAGCCAATCAGAAGCAGGGGGCGGGGCCTCTCGCGGCCAATCAGGAAGAGCAGGGTCCCAGGATGATGACCGCCGGAGGTCATAGAGGTAAGAAAGGATGTCTCTTTTTCGCCCCCACCACCTCTTCCGGGATTTAAAGCGACGCTCCCAGACCTGGATGCACAAGGATATATAATTTAACCTCCTCCTCCTATTTTTAATATATATATATATATATATATATTCATTATATATATATATATATATATATATATATAAAATTTATATATTTATAAAATTTATATATATATATTTATATATTTTTTATATACATACATATATAATTTATATATATACATATATATATATAATATATTTAAATATATATTTTATATACATATATATATAATTATAATATGTATGTAATTTATTCATATATAATTATATATATATTATAATTACATATATATATATATATATATATATATAATTTATTCACATATATAACATATATATATATTATATTATATATAATTTAACCTATATATATATAATTTAACCTCAGTCTGAAAGAGGAGTAAATATATGTGTGTGTGTATATATACACACACACACATGTACATATACATACATATGTATATATATGTATATGTATATATGTATGTATATGTATATATATTTGTGTGTGTGTATACACACACACATATTTGCTCCTCTTTCAGACTGAGGTTAAATTTGTTTGTTTGTTTGTTTGTTTTAAAAGGGGGGGGAAGGGATGCAATTATTAAATCACTCAGGAATAACCAGCCAAAATGCCCACATCATGCCAACTTTCAAAGCTTCACTGGCTTTTTCTTCAATTAAGTCTTAATTGAGGAAAGGATTGATTGGCCAAGGATTGATATTCTTCTGTCATTCATCTTAATTATTAGGATGACAGAAGGATATCAATCCTTGGACAAATAGGGACCAAGGACCTAAAAGTAACATTGGTCCAAAACACACACTGCAGAAATAATCCAGTTTGAAACCACTTTAACTGCCCTGGCTCAATGCTAGGGGATTCTGGGAACCATAGTTTTGTCAGACTTTTAACCTTCTCTATCAGAGAGCTCTGGTGTCACAATAAACTACTTACCACTGCCAGGATTCCCTAGCACTGAGCCAGGATTATTTCTGTGTGTTTTATCTATATGATATACAGAAACTGGGTCATGCCAACCATAACATTGGATTCTTCTTCGGGACTTTTTGAAAATGTTATCAGTGACTAAACAGTCTGCCGGGTTAATGACCAAGCAGTATTTGTCTTTCAGCGTCCTACGTAAGAGGAAGTGGATAGCGTCCTACCCAGGTAGATTTCCTTAAAAACAAACCCAGGTGGGTCTGTGTGTGTCAACGTGTGTGATTCAAATCCTGTGTTGAATGTATACGTGGAACATGACAAATGTTCACAAATTCAGAAATTTCAGCATTAGCATTTCAAGTCTGATTTATGAAATGGAAGCATCAAGTGCAGATTATTTAACGGCCTTTAATTGACTATATATATATATATATATACCCCACTCTTTTCCATGCCAGCATTTTCTGAAGATGCCAGCCACATCAGGAATTAGACTCTTCTAGAACATGGCCTCATAGCCTCCAAAACCCACAAAAAAACTATGGATGCTGGCCATTGAAAGCCTTTGACTTCACATTAAAAAACAAAGCACCTAGTAGATGCCTTGTGTGATATTACTCCCCTGGTCCAAAACAGAAGCTGTTCCCAAAAAGGAAACATCTGTTAATATTTGGAGCCTGTGTGCCAGGTGACAAAGAAATGGGGGCTATTAAGATGATCCAAAATACTGCAGAATTCATCCAGTTTGAGACTGCTTTAACTGCCCTGGCTCTGGGAATTATAGTTTTGTGAGACATTTAGTGGTCTCTGTCAGACAGCTCTGTTGCCACAACAAACTACAATTCCAATAATTCCCTAGGACTAAGCCAGGGCAGTTAAACCGGTCTCAAACTGGATTATTTCAGCAGTGTGTTTTGGACCTATGTTATCTTTAGGTCCTTGGTCCCTATTTGGCCAAGGATTGATATCCTTCTGTCATCTTAACTGAAGAAGAAGCGAGTGATGCTTTGAAAGCTCACTTGGTGCATTTTGTGCATTTTGGTTGGGTCCCATAAAGCTATTGCTGTATTGCGGATTTTGGATTTTGTTGTATTTAGGTACTTACCGGTAGTATGTCAAAAGAAATCTGGGAATTTCTCACTTCACAATGACCTTTTAAAAAAAACAAGTGGTGAAAAATGTGTCTAACATTTAGTTTAGCATTCTGTCTCTGTGTGCGTATTTAATATAGAATGAATATGTGTGTGTGTGTGTGTGTATTATTAAATATTACATGAGAAAATATTGCCCCCTGCAGGTAATGTATAGGCTGCCATAAAGTAACCTATCACTTGGTCTGAAAACAAGTCCTGACTTGTTGCTTGCCCCTTTGTGAGGCCAGTTTAAATGACCCATTATGTTATTCATATACTTTAAATATATACTTAAATGCTGCCATTTTTCTATGATGGAGTTAAAAATGAATGTATAGGTGAGGTCAGTCCAACCTCCAGCAAGTCTCAGAAGGAAAGTGACAACCCTGTGGGCAAAAAGCAGCTAGGAAATGGTTGGGGCCCTGCCTCAGTGCCTCTTTCACATTACATAATTATAGTGCTATGGTTCCACTTTAACTGCCACGGCGACATCCTATGGAATCCTGGGATTGGTAGTTGAGAGAGAGGCATTTACAATTCTTGGGCTGAGAGCTCTAGGAGCATGTCTGCCTGCACTGCCCCAGAGTAAACAGATGTCCTTTTCCAGGAAAATGTTCTACATTTCAACCTTCTGTCAAGGAGGAATTTGAAATATCCTCCATTTCCCACATGAATCAGAAGCATGGATTTATTTTAGTGTATTTAGCTTTTATTTGGTAATGACCTACATTTTTCTTGAATGTCCCACATTTTGTGGTGGCTTGCCTTCCCATGCTGCCCCAAATTCTCCCCATTACATTCCTTCTGAGATACAAAATAAGTTGCTCAGCAGCTATCATGGCTGGACACCTCATTGTGACGTGAAGTCAAAGGCTTTCACAGACGGCATCCATAGTTTTTTGTGGGGTTTTCCGGTCAGGAATAAACTCTTCCATAAACTTGCTGTGACCTCAAAGTGAATGATTTGCATCAACTGCCTGGCATTACTCCAGAAAATCTGGAGCAAAAGATAAATTATTTTAAACCAGATTGAGGTAGAGATGGTCCAGATTTGATGCAGAACTGCCCTCGCATTTTGAAGACCGTTTGCTGTTGAATCAGGGTTAAGGCTTTGGTCCTGTGGCATGGAGACAGGTTGCAGCAAGGGTGAGTGGGAAAACCGGTTTAATTGGCCCGTGTAGACATGCCTCTGGCCTTATCAAACCACAAGATTCTACAGTAGGTTGACATGGCAGCTAAAGTGGATTGTTGCAGTTTATTGTGTAGTACAAATGGGCTCTGGATCAGAAATGTGGTGCTGGAATTTGTTTCTAGGGATATGATTTTAATTCAAAACAAAAATGGCAGAATTAAGTATGGTTCCTTTTGAAAGACTACAAATTTTAAAACATCATGTAAACGGTGGGACCAGTCTTGCAAAAAAACAAATATTGAAGTGCACAAATAGTCATATTTAATAGGCATCTGTATACCATGTCCACGAGGCAGTGTGGTGTAGGGGTTTGTGTGTTAGACTAGGACTCTGGGCACTAGGGTTCAATTACTACAACAACAACAAATACCAAGTTACTTTCCAGTCCTATGGGTCACCTCTTTTTCTGTTTTCTCTCTGAAATCTGAACACTCATCCTTGGGAACCAAACACAGAAATCATTACTGTATCACTATCATATCCCAAAACAAAACCTACATCCCAGTCTGATTAGAATGTAGCGCAACTGAGCTGTAGCAGATCAATATTTCTAATGTGTTTCCTTGACGTATTTATATCACTATCAACAAGGGATCTCAGGGTGGTGTGCACATAAAATCAATGTAAGCAGTTTTAAAGCATTTAAAATTGAAAACAATAAAAATAACCTAAATAGACTAAAAGCATATAAACCAATTTAATTTCCAACACTTGCCGTCCAGTTTGTTTTGTGGACCAGTATGAAGTAGATAGTGTCACTGGCAGATATTTTGCAGTATGTGACGGAGAGTAATCCTGTCTATCTCATGAATCAAGGACCATGGCCGCCAAGGCTGGGAAACTTGAGGCAGAAAACCCCATAAGCAGCTCTCCCCCTCCCCCCCGCCATAAAACTACATAATGGAGTAATTAATAATTTTCTATCCATTCATGGCACCTCCATTCATGCCTGATGTGGTTATTGTGCTCTGCCCTGCACTAAACAGTTAGGTTGACCAATTCAGGATTGTCCCTGGCCCTGAGGTTTCTAACCCAAAATCTGAGACCTAGGACCAGATACATGACTTTAAGTGCTTATGTATGAAGTATCATCCACAGTTGCTCACTGCTTGCAATTCAGAGAATGAGAGAGAGAGCCCCCATATTTTCCTGTTTGGAAATTAAAAGAAAAGAAGGGGCTGTTTCCAGTCATGGTGAAATGAAGGGATTATTCCTTCTCACTTACTTGGGGTGATGGGTTAAAGGACATTGATTCAAGCCTACTTGCTTCTAGCCTGAAGGTGGGTGCAGAGTAGAGTGAAGAAGGGTGAGCCCTGCTGGCACTACAACAACTGGGATGGGTAGCAGAAGCTATCTAAAGTTAACACATAGCCCCCTGGAGCATCTTTGTAAGTTGCAGCAACAAATCAATTAAGCCTGGCAAATTGTAGGAAGTTGCTGCTTTTAAAAGCAGGGCTGGCAATTTGCACACAGCCTTTTTGTCTCGCCCAGAAGTGAGCCACACAAAACTCAAGAATTTGTACCTTTGCCTCTTGCCTTGTGATGACCCCTGACGACTAGAGATTCAGTTCAAGGCCTTGAGATCTGGCAAATCTACTAACAGTAGTATTTGTTCTTATCGTGTGCACTGTTACTGGCCATTATTAGGTTTTGGACCAGTGATTGAGAAAACAGTGGCTAATATTCTGTCTGTGTCCTTTATCAAGAAAAGGCTGAGCTAGACAGCAGTGATGTCTCTCTAGACCTTATCAGATATCGGAAATTGGAAGTATAATCTAATGGCAATCCAAATGGAATCATGGGGTTTCACATTATTATGAATTAAAGTATCTCATGCAATTTCGGGCAAAAGGGAAGTCATTCCGAACACAATCATGGGTTTTACGTTATTGCGAATTAATATTCTCTTCAGTTGGCCATCCCTGCCTTACCAACTGCTTTCCTCACAAAAAAATTCTTCCATTACCTCCCACACCCAGGTATACACAGTGTAGAGTCCTAAACCCACATTTGAGCAATTAAAATGAGTTTGGAAGAACAGTGGGGAGACCACCATTTAAGTGGAGAAGATAAACAAGAGAAATGATAAGCAAAGTGGCACATTTGGCCATCTCTAGTCTATAGTTGTAGAGCCTGAAAGTTTCCTCTGTGCCAGATCATGAGCCTAGCAAGGCCAGAGTTAAGGTCCGTGGATGAAATGTATGAAGTGGCACTTGGCTCCAAACCCCTTGACCTACATAAGAACCTTATGTAGTACTAAAATTTGCCACTTCCAACAACAGAGTTGATTCAGGAAAATGTGCTGTGCTTCTGGGCCCTTCCAGATGGACAACTTTTAGCACCACTGATCAAAGACATCCATGGATATACAGGTTGAGTCTCTATTATCTGGAATTCAAACATCTGAAATATTTTTTAAAAAACAAAACTTTTAAAATGGGAGGCTGAGGTAATGATGCTTTTGCTTTCTGATGGTTCAGTGTACACAAACTTTGTTTTGTGCACATAATTATTAAAAATACTGTATAAATTACCTTCAGGCTATATGTATAAGGTGTACAATCAGCCCCCTATCCACAGATTTTTTTTTAATCCATGGACTCAACCATCCATGGCTTGAAAATAATATATTATATTTATCTCTGGCTTTTCTTTGCTAACAAAGGGGCTTTCTAGATTGGCAAAAAGAAGTGTGTTCATGGCTGCATGAAACTCTAGCCTTTAGATGAGAAAAAGGGAAAGTGTGCCATGAAAACGCTTTTTTTTGCGTTTTAGGGGAGAAGAAGCGCCTTTAAAAAGGTGCTGGTTTTCCCAGCTTCTTTTTTAAAAACTACGGAACAGCGCAGCTCCATCTAAAGGCTGTGGTGCAGCTGCTAAGCATTAAGGAAAAGGCAACTTCATGTCACACTTTCCTGCCAATCTAGAAAGCCCCAAGATTCAGGAAGGACTCATCCCACGCTTTCTACAAGCGTGTTGATGACTAAAAAGGCCAATCCGAGATAAACAAGTTCGGTTGCAGAGAGCACAGCAAAAAGTCTCCTTGGGCAATGTTTCCAAGTTGTGGTTCTTTCTGCATTGTCGTTTTTCTTTGAGACTCGTTTGGCATGAGTTCTCAAAAGAGGCTGCAACATTGTGGATAGTGCGTCTCCATGCCTCCCGATGTGAGGCCAGGGCAGACCATTGTTGGTGATCAATTTGGCCAAGCTTGAGATGTTGTTTCAGGTAGTCCTTGTATCTCTTCTTTGGGGTGCCCCTCTTACGCTGACCTGTGGCAAGTTCACCGTAGAGTACTATTTTGGGGAGGCGGTGGTCCTCCATCCTGGAAACATGCCCTGCCCAGTGCAGCTGCGTTTTCAATAGCATGGCCTCAATGCTGATGATCCCTGCTTGCTCAAGGACAGCAACATTCGTCACATAGTCAGTCCAGTGTATGTTTAGGATTGTGAGTAGACAGTGCTGATGAAAGCATCCGAGGAGTCATAGATGTTGATGACAGATGACCCATGTTTCAGATCCATAGAGGAGAATAAACAGTACAATGGCTCTGTACACACTGATTTTTGTGGTTCGTCTCATGTGTTTGTTACTCCAGACTCTTTTATGAAGCCTTCCAAATGCATTACTGCATATGCCTTTGCTAATCTGTGATTGATCTCTTTGTCAATCTTGGCATCTGAGGAGATGATACTTCCCAGGTAGGTGAACTGCTAGATGGACTTAAGCACAGATTTGCCTATGGTGATGTGGGGATGATAGTGCTCTTCCTGTGGTGCAGCCTGGTAGAGAACTTCTGTTTTCTTCAGGCTGACTTCCAGCCCAAACAGCTGTGCAGCTGTTGCAAAGCAGGATGTTAGGTGCTGCAGAGCTGCTTCTGTATGGGCAAGAAGGGCAGCATCGTCAGCAAAAAGCAGCTCGCAGACTAGATAGTTTAGAGTCTATTATATTTATATTTATATATTTATATAAAAATAATATAAATTGGTTTTTGCCATTTTATGTAAGGGGTAGCATTTCACTATGCCATCATATTTAATGGGACTTGAGCATCCACAGATCCACAGGGGTCCTGGAACCAAACTCCAATAGATACCAAGGATCCACTTTATATGAAATATAAATGAATTTTTTGTTTACACTTGGGTCCCATCTCCAAAATATCTCATTATGTATGTATATGCAAAAACAGGTATTCAAGTTGGAAAGTTAGTAAGTTGGAAAGGGAAACTGAAAATTATTATTATTATTATTATTATTATTAACCTTTATTTATATAGCGCTGTAAATTTACACAGTGCTGTACATACAATCTTATATTTAGACAGTAAAATAGGGAGTAACTGGACGTATAGTAACATAAGTCCTTATATTATAAATTAAAAGGGTTATAACAAGATAGAGGTACCTAATAATCCATAATTGTTAGTTTGTATTTATATTATGGTATTATATCTTTGGATAACTGAAATGAAGTTAAAAATAGGCAGGTACCTTACTGATACAACAGGGATACAATTAGAATTAGACAAACGAGAATACTTTAAGTATGCTGGAAAACTGAATCAATGCGTTTATATTTGGTCATAATGGAAACAGTTTTGACTGATGTAATTTTGACACAAAGTTTAATAAAGATATATTTTTTTTAAAAAGCAAAAAAAGGTATTCCAACATGCAAAACATCATCATCATCATCATCATCATCATCATCATCATCCAAAAATCAAAACCCTCCTAGTCCTAAGCATTTCAGGTAAAGGAGATTCAACCTGTGCAGCTTCTGTGCCCTTGTCACCTTAACAGATTTTCTGTGGAAAGAAGAATGTGGAAGAAAGGGCTTGGAAAATATGAAAGGGTTACAAGTGAAATCGGTGACTTCTTGATCTGCCCACCTCCATGAAAGATGCAAAGTGATTACTCTATCAAAGCGCCATTTAGAAGGTCATATTGGGGTAGCAGTTCTGCTATAACAAAGCTTTTAAGTGTGGCTTTCCCTTAAAAATTAGATGTGTGCCTTGATGTCCTGTCGATTCACACTTCTGGGAGCATGCCTTGTTCTGGGAAAACACTCATCAGCTGTTAACCCCCACTGTGTAAATTCAGCAATAGTGACAAGGATGGAGGGGGCAAGGAGGGGACATGTGAAGGGGTGCCAAAATATTTGTGGGCCACATGTTGCTCACCCTTGTGCCATGACCATTTGGCTGCCCAGTTAATGGAAGTGATAAACAGTGGAAGCAACAGGAACTGGGAATGGGCGTTTGTCTCATCTAGATGTGTGGCACCCAGCAGGGATCTAAGGGAGGATACTGACTTCTCTTTTTACAAATTGCTGACATTTGGACCACAAGCTGTCACTAAACAAAGATGAATTCTGAGGGCTAGAGAAGGCACCTTGTTTCTGGCTTTTGAGTCAGAATCTAGGTTTCAGATGTTGCCTGGACATATATTCTGCATTGCTTAATGTTTGGGAAATGACCCAGTGCTCTTGCCTGGGAGTTATCTTTGGTTTATTTCTAGCAAATTATTTTTACATCCCCGTCTCCTACCAGAAAGGAATCTTTGAGTGCATGGGGTTCTTTGGATTCATGTTTACTTTAAACGACTCCTTGTCTGCAGCTGTGGGCACTGGCTAAACAAAAGGAGTAATTGGAAACATCTGAGAACAGTCATTTGGTTTTTGTTGTTGTTTCAAACTTTCCGTAAGGACTAAGGTTTGGACAATAGACTTTAATTAGAATAATAGTATCTAACTGGAAAATGTGGCTGGTTCTAGATCATAATCTTATAACTGGCAGTACTCGGATAAAGCTGCCTTTACACACATATTTGGAGACGTCCAGCCAGGTCCTGTCCATGGGACCCCTAAGTGCAGCCCTAAAGCTCCAGACTCCCCCCCCCCCCCCCGGTTTCCATACCTTCATCCAAAAACCAGCCACAAGTACAAACCATGCCACAAATGCAGCAGTTTACCCCCTCTCAGAACATTGGAATGAACAAAAATATACATTTTGGTTATAACAGCCAAAATGGCAGCTAAAAAGCAGCCACAAAATGGTGCCTAAAGTCAATGGTGTGGCCTGCTGGAGGGACATAGGATTTGGTTTCTTTAGTTGCCCAACTGAGGGCTAGAGAAAGAGCCAGCCACAAGGTTCCATTAGGTGAGTTTTTTAGAATTCTTGCTCTGGAAAATGGAACCTTGGTTGTCTTTTGTCAGTCAGGGAAGGCACGAGTCCAACAAAAATGGCTGGAGTTAATTTCTCCTGGTAGAGGGAGGCCCAAAGTGCCTTTTTCTTCACAGGCCAGATGAGGTCAAAAAGTGGGATTTCAGGAAAGGAGTTCAAGCCTTGATGTCATCCAGTACACAGCTACTCAAAATGGTGATTTTCAAACTACTGCTGCTGGTGGTCTCAGAGCCATTGTCTGCCAGTTCTTGGCAGATTTTTTGGAAAGAAACTACTATAGCCAATGGGCACAAATATAGCACCTGTCCCTGGTACAATGGGAAAATATAATTGCCAGACACCTGTATCAGATCCAGCACACAAAAATGCAGATGTTTTCCTGAGGCAATACTCTGACCTCCAACTCATGGGCACATCCCAGTTTTATTCTATGTGAAATGGATATAGGAGTCCTGGCAGACCACAAATTACATGAGTCAATAGTATGATGTGGCAACTAAAAAAGCCAATGTGATTCTAGGCTGCATCAATAGAAGTATATTGTCTAGATCACCTGGAATACTGTGTTCAGTTCTGGGTTCCACAATTCAAAAAGGCTGTTGAGAAGCTGGAACATGTCCAGAGGAGGGTGACCAAAATGGTGAAGGATATGGAAACCATGCCCTATAAAGAGAGGGATCTGGGTATGTTTACCCTGGGGAAGAGAAGGTTAGGAGGTGATATAATAGCCCTGTTTAAATATTTGAGGGGAAGTCATACTGAAGACAGAAGATGCTTGTTTTTTGCTGCTTCAGAGACTAGGATCTGGAGAAGTGGATTCAAACTACAGGAAAAGAGATTCCTGCTGAAAATTAGGAAGAACCTCCTCATGGTAATAGCTGTTCAGTAGCGGAACACGCTGCCTCAGAGGGTGGCATAGTCTTTGGAAGTTTTTAAATGGAGAACGGATGGCCACATCTTTATTCATGTGGAGGAGTAGGAAGAGGAGGAGCTGCGTTAGTTCTTTGGCTGACATACCTGTATAAGCACATTGGATGTCATATGGCAATCAGCTAATCTGATCCCTGCAGTAAAATAGCTGCTTTAGAGGTGGCACAACCTCCAGGCAGCAATGTCTCAGCTATTTCCAGGACAGGGAATCTGAGGTACAGCTAAATAGCAAAGAGTGTGATTCTGCTGATGCGCATCCTGCCAGTGCTGTGTGCATGAAGCTAAGTGTGGGAGCTCTGTATGTACTGAGGCAGCAAAGGATTGAGAGCCACAGCTCTTAATGAAGGCCTTCTCTCATCCCGGCTCCCAGCTGAGAAGACATTTTTTAACGGTTCTACTGCACCCCATAAGCAATGAAGCTAAGCAGTGCAGATACCAAGCACTCTGCCCTGCTTCTCCTTTCAGGCTCCTGGATGTAGGAGAAGCTAATATATCTTTGGTTGGACTAAAGACTTTCCTTTAGAATCGTGTATCTTATTTTTAGGGAATTTCCACTTGGAAGAAAAGCTACTAGTGTGAAGGACATGTGAAACTTCAGAATGTCTACAAGTCACAATGTATGGCTGAAGTTATAGACCAAGCATGTGTGAGGGACCCTGACAAACCCCTAGTTCAGAGCTTGAAAAAGTACAGCTTCCTGAATCCCATTTTGGTCCAAAACATATTGTAGAAATAATCCAGTTTGAGACCACTTTAACTGCTATAGCTCAGTGCAAGGGAATCCTGGGGACTGTAGTTTATTGTGGCCCCAGAACTGTTTGACAGAGAAGGCTAAATGCCTCACAAAAAGACAGATCCCAGAATTCCCTAGTATTGAGCCAGGGCAGTTAAAGTGTTCTCACACTGGATTATTTCTGCATTGTGTTTTGGACCTTTGTTTCTGGATTTAGTCCTGTTGACATCTGACATAAAACAACCAACATTGCTCCATGTATAATCTCCTCTGCACAAATATGAATGCCCTGTGGAATTCAAGCTCAACGGGTGAGTTTGGGATCATTACTATTTGGACTATAATCTCAGCATCCCCTAGCTGGCTGAAAAGTTCTGGGAATTAAAGTGTAAGAAGTCAGTTTTCTAAGTTCTGATTGTGCTGTTTGCTTTGGCACCTAACATGGAAGGGTAGACACAATTTCTTCAGCTGTAAAAATCTGTCTGAAAGGTTGCAATATAAATTCTGTATTCCTAGTGGAGCTTTGTTGTCTGGAAAAAGCTGTCTGAAAAATAACACTTCCAATAGTTAGAGGAATTTGAGAAGCAGCCGTCAATAACAGTATAGAGAGCTGCTGGCAGAAAATAAAAATAGAGAGAAAGCATGCTGGGCATACCAAAGTCATTGCAGATGTTCCAGTTATGTTTCCGCATCTGAACAAAGTTCAGAATTAATATAAATGCAACATGCATATACATACATATATATGTACATACCTGATAAACATAAAATGAGGTGCACAAACATACAAATATACATATGTGTAGCAAACTGATAACTGCTAGTTTGCATTAAAAATGATAAACAATAGAACCTCAGTAGTTGCTGGGGATTTCAGAACCACAATGCTCAGGGTGGACACCATGGTTTGGATCAGTTAACTACAGTTGGCCTTCGGCATCCACAGATTTTGCATCCACAGATTCAACTATCCATGGCTTGAAAATATTTTTTTAAAAATCTAAAAAGCAAACCTTAATTTTGCCATTTTCTATAAGGGACACCATTTTACTACACCATTCTATATAATAGGACTTAAGCATCCATGGATTTTGGTATCCACAGGGAGTCCTGGAACCAAACCCCTGTGGATACCAAGGGCCCACTGTATATAGCCACTGTCAATCTCTGAAAATCCTGGTGAATGTTTCGAACGTGGAATGGTGAGATGCAAAGGGCTACTGGAGTGGACAGTGGTGATGGAAATTTCCCTTCCATTTAACTAGCGTAAATGGCTCATTTCAGCATCCAAACCAGTGTGTGTGCACATGTGCTATTATTACACACAGCCCTACTACAGCAGGGATAGAAAGAGACTCCAAGAAGCACCTTGCAGAAGCAATGGCATATACATTAATGTATACCAGAATTTGGAAAAGTTATCTTTTTGGATAGCAGTTCACAGAATTCTTCCAGACATCCAAAACAGAAACTTCTCCATATTCTTCTGTGTAGTGAATAAGCAATCTCATTATACAATATCTGGTCACAGCTATGTAAAACCAAAACATTTGAATGTGGGAATAGAATAAAGCTTTCAGGACCTTGTAAACGAAAGGGGGCAGAAGTATATATTTGTCTACTTCAGACACATTTGCTGATAGTTCTTATCCCTCTTCGAGTTGACTCTGATGCATGGCAACCCTATAATAGATTTTTCTTGGGAAGATGTATTTAGACGAGATTTGCTATTACATTTCTCTAAGGCTGAGAGAGTGTGTGACTTGTTTAAGGTTTCCATAGGTGAGTGGGGATTTGCATTTTGGTCTCCTGGAGTCCTCGCCCAACACTCAAACCACTAAACCAAAATATGAGTTTAATTTGGGCCCAGACAGGAGGATCATCCACTTTCACAGTCACATATTGATTCTGGTCAAAGGTGGCAAACTGACAACGGTTGGTTACACCTGTGGCTGCTGGCTAGTTTCAGTCCTTGGTGATGCCATCATAAAGATAGCACACCCTGGGAGCTTTTTTAAAAGCCTTGGTGAATGTTAATTTCAGTTCCCCCTACTCACTCTATCCAGACACCATCTCAAGTCCTTTGGTTTCTGATAATCAAATCTTGCATCTGTGTTGAAAGATTGTTTCAGAGTAAGTGTGCTTCATGGGAATGCACACTGGGAAGATTAAGGCCAGAATCCTCTGGTTCCCCTTTGCTATTGGTAGGGCTTTTGACTAGGTTACAGCAAGGAAACGCTGGTAAAATTTGCCAGCTCCAAGCAGCTAGTTCCTCCACTCTCTTCTGTCAGAAATGCAGCCCCCATGGCCTTTGTCCTCTTCTTGCCACTGGTGAAACCATCATAGTTATGCCAGTGTACTGCAGACCGCCAATGAATATTAGGTGCTGTGGGCTACATTTCAGAGGAAGGAACTGGCAAAACCACCTCTGAGTATTCCTTGCCTAAGAAAACCCTATTAAGTTCATATGACCACAGAAACTTGAAGGCACACACATATACAGCTAGCTAGCTAGCCAGACGGATGGACAGGTGGACAAAGTAATCTTGAGGTGTTAGAATAGGAAAGAATCCTTTTGGTTCCGAGGATTGGTAGGTAGCTAGGTAGATAGGTGGACAAATTAATCTTGGGGTGTTAGAATAGGAAAGGAGCCTTTTGGGCCAAGGCGTGGAATAAAAATAAGCTAGATGGACAGAATATTTCAGAGTGCTAGAACAGGAAAGATAAATGTAAGGGTGAGCATGCAGGATGCAACATGGAATCAATAGGAATCCACTGACCAACAACTTCATTCATTTATAAGAGAATTTAGCATACTCCCTAGGACAGAAGGGCTCATACTGGTTTGACACCTTTTTTATTTGTTTTAGTTTCAGTTTAACACCCTGATTTTAATGCAGTAGAACACTAACAGTGAGACATATTAGCCACTTTCAAACATAAATGCAGCCAAACTCACAACAGTTTCACTGGCTATTCTGTTTTTCATGCACAATTCAAAGTGCTGGAAACCCTGTACAGCTTGGGTCTAGATGCTGTGAAGGAGGATATTGTTCTATACAACTCTCTTCAGGTGTGGAGGTCTTCAGAGGAGGCCCTCCTCTCCACCCCAGCAACCCTCACAAGTATTAGCCTCCTTCATGGTCTCCTTCAAGAGGCAAGTGGAGACTTTGTTGTTTTGAGAGCTCTTTGGGAGCTGTTTAAAGGGAAAGCATTTTTAACTTTGGGACTCTACTGTTCATATTTGTTGCTTTTTAACTGGTATATTTTAAAATAGTCTTTGATGGTTTAATTATATTTTTAGCATGGCGCAGTGGTTTGAGTGATGGATTATTATTCTGGAGACCAGGGTTTGATTCCCTGCTTGGCTATGAAACCCATTGGGTGACCCTGGACAAGTCACACTCTCTCAGCCTCAGGGGAAGCCAAGGTAAAACCTTCTCTGAACAAATCTTGCCAAGAAAACCCCACAATAAGTTTGCCTTAGGGTCATCATCAGTCAGAAATGAGTTGAAGGCACACCACCACCAAAACAAAATGTTTTTATTAATGCAAGCTTTATGTATGTGTTTTATATTTGTAAGCCTCATTGACTGAGATGATGATGATGATGAGTTGAATATATATAACAAATGACAATCAAGAAAAATTGGTTATAAAACAAGCAATCAAATAGAACATAATGCCATGCTCTTGTTTTTTACCTCCTTAAAGCCTTGATGAAGCAGATTCGTCCAGTTTTACTGAAAACTCCAGTGGAAATAATCAGAACAACATCTTTAGGGAAAGAATTACACCCAAGGTGCACACCACTGGAAAAAAACCCTCTTGTTTCTAGTACTGTACCAGGAAACTTTGCTACAGAAGACAACTGTTGTGTGAATCCTTGCCAGCTAGAGCTCCAGGAAATTCCCATTGGTTCTTCTCTTCAACCGACCCGGGGAAGTACAGATCCCAAAGTAGCTCATTATTGAAAGTAACTTGAAATAGATGGGTCCATGCAGGCAGGTTGCAGACCTGTTCGAGGAAGTGTGAGGCTGTCTGCTTGCTATTCTAGGTGCTGATTCACAGCCTTCCCAGCATTTGC
The DNA here is from genome assembly GCA_034509955.1 of Urosaurus nigricauda. Classification (NCBI taxonomy): domain Eukaryota; kingdom Metazoa; phylum Chordata; class Lepidosauria; order Squamata; family Phrynosomatidae; genus Urosaurus; species Urosaurus nigricauda. The sequence continues at coordinate 166,000,314 of JAOEGL010000002.1, forward strand.
AGATAATACTCTAATGTTGTTAATCTGTGTAGGGGATAGGACTGGGATGAAAAAGAGCTTAAAAAACATCAGGGGAGGAGGGAGGGCAAGGGGATTTTAAGTTGACTATGATTTTATATTAATCTGTTTTAATAAGTACTGTAATCCGCTCTGTTTCCCCACCTGGAAAAGGTGGAATAGAAATAAATCGCATTATTAGTATTATTAACAGGCTTGTGAGGAATCTGCATGCCATGGAAAACCAATGCAAACATATAAACCAGCTTGTTTAATCAATGCCACAGGCAACCAATGGAAAACTACTTCCCACCTTTGTAGTCCTTGGGCCCATTTCAAAGAACAGGACCAGGGGTTCTGTTGTGTCATAGCCAAGGGTGGTCCCCAACTGAATAAGGAGAGGAGCATCTTCAATACTTCCCTCACTCAGCTGGCTGAACTCTTAAGTGCTTTATTTGGAATTACATTTGTAATTGATTTCACGGCTTTGATGCACAATATTAATGCTTCATTTATTATGGCCATATAAGACAAGAAGTCTGTATATATGGATCTAATCAGAACAGTTCATATGCACATCCATTTGACAAATGGCACTAATGAAGTTGTTTTTTAAAAGTCAGTGCAATGCTAATCATTCAGGTTAGGGTTGTCAGCTTCTTTAGTGTGGAAAACTTTGTGAATGATGTTGAGTTGTTTGTATATAATGTGGGCCCTGCAATAAAATGCAGTGTGGAATGTATGGTCAAAAAGGTGTGGCCAGGCAACAAAAGGGCAAAGGTTATTAATGAGGCAGAGCACACAAAGCTATTGTTTTAAGCAAAGAAATCTTGGAATTTATGTACTGATGTAAAGACAAGTTAAAAAAAAACAATATATACAATACACTGTGTGTGTGCATGTGTTTGATTAATAATAAATATAATATTAAATTCATTATTGTAAAATAACAATGCTTTTATCAGACCCTGTTTGAAATTATGTCTTTCAGATCTGTGATCACTGCGTGAGCTCTTTGTTTCCACTTTCTCTACCTGATACAAATTATGTATAAGATAAAATCCCAGGTGTCCCATAGTGGTCATGTCGTCATCCTGAACCAATGTCTAACGTACCTCACAGGGTTGTTGTTAGGATACAAATGGAAGGGTGTGTGGATGGATGCAGATGGGGAAAAATATACAATACTTTTTTTGAAAAAAACAAAACAAAAACGTGTGCAACTGTAAAGTTCTTATTTCAGGGTTCTACTCCAGGAGTTAAAATGAATGAAATTAGTTAAGAAAAAACAAGGTTATCACGAATGCATTACAATAATCATGCATTACAGTAATCTTTTGGAATGTGTTACTTAGGCTACAATTCTGTACCTGTTTATCTAGGATTAAATTCCACTGAGATGACTCTACCTCCAAGTAGATAAGACATATGATTGCATTGTTAATGTGAATGGAATATTGCTTGACAATATTCTCAGAATAACCAACAGGTAAATTTATCTTAATGCTAGATCTCTACAAATTGATTTCTTTCTTATGATCCTATGCAGTCCTGGTGTACTTGCACAAGCAGACACAGACACACACAAATAATCAAAAAGGGGGTGGAGAGAAGAAAACCAGTAAAAAAAAAGACAAAATACAAGGTTTATGCAAGTTTCAAAAACAAATCTAAAGACAGAAGTGAAGGGAGAAGGGAATTATTTTTATCAGGAATGCTTCACTGTGATATTGCTTCTGTTTGGGGGAAATTAGAGATGGATGTGAAAGTTAAAATCCACTGAAGGGAGAAAAAATTATGGAGTTTATCAGATGACGGAAATTAGAAGTGTAATCTAATGGCAATCCGAACGCAATCATGGGGTTTCACGTTACTGCGTATTAAAGTATCTCACGCAATTTCGGGCAAAAGAGAAGTCATTCCGAATGCAATCATGGGTTTTATGTTATTGTGTATTAAAGCATCTCATGCAATTTCGGACAATGGGCAGTCATTTTTGGGTAATGGGAAGTCATTCTGAATGCATTCCAAATACAATTGGAATTCACGTAAATTCGCTAAACTAGCAAATTAACGCGAATTCGAATTGGCTCCAATTGGCTCCATTCGGCTCCATTTGAAATAAAGAGAAATTCCTCCCATCTGATAAACTTCTATGTCTCTCAGCGTGAGAGAGACGGACTGAGAGAAAGCCTGGTGCATAAAGTACTTCATAGAATCATAGAATCATAGAGTTGGAAGAGACCACAAGGGCCATCCAGTCCAACCCCCTGCCATGCAGGGAACTCCCAATCAAAGCATCCCTGACAGATGGCCATCCAGCCTCCATTTAAAGACCTGTAGCAGCTCCTTACCCTGGACCTACTAGGGAGAATCAAAACTTCACCCTTTCCTCTCTATCCAGTTCCACTTTATCTCTGACTATCAAGGGGTGGGCTTTTAGTTAATTTGAGAGTGTTTCTGAATGTTAACACACTCTTCTCTTGTCCTCTTTGTTGTTGCCTCAGACACTTAAGAGCTGAGCACAAGACAGGAGCAGGAACCAGTTTAACAGTCTTGCACTACTGCTGTGACCTAAAAGTTAAAGCTACAGTACAAAATGGTATTACTCTCTCACCATCTTGCAATTACAATAAATCATGTGTGTGTGGCTTCAAGTCACCTGTTGACATATGGCAACCCCATTAATTCTACAGAGTTTTCTTAGGCAAGGAAAACTCAGTAGTAGTTTTACCAGTTCCTTCCTTTGAAATCTAGCCTACAGTGCCTGGTATTTGTTGGCAGTCTCCCATCCAAGTACAGTGGACCCTTCTTATACGCTGGGGTTTGGTTCCAGGTACCCCCATGGATAACAAAAGCTGTGGATGCTCAAGTCCCATTAAATATAATGACACAGCAACATGGTGTTCCTTATTTAAAATAGAAAATCAAGGTTTGCTATTTGAAATGTATACTTTTTTGAACATTTTTGAACCATGGATGCTTGAATCCATGTATAAAACAATCCATGGATAAGAAGGGCCGACTGTACTAGCTAAGCAAGACTGGCCCTGCTTAGCTTCCAAGATCGGATAGGATTTGGTGCCCTTAGGATATTTAGGTACTATAGTTATACCTTAATTATTTGGGGGGGGGGGGAATTAAATTAATTGCATGTAACTTATTTAAAGAATCGTTAGAGCTGAAAAAGGACGTACAGGCCCCTGCTCAGTGGAAGATCTCCAGCTAAAGCATCCCCAGCAGGTAGCTGTCTAGCCTCTTTGTGAAGATGTCTGGAGAAGGAGACCCTATCACCTTGCTAGGCAATTGGTTCCATTGTCAAACTGCTTTTAATGTCAAGAAGTTCCTTCTAATGTTCATTTGAAATCTTCCTTTCTGTAACTTAAAAACCATTAGACCTGATCCTGTCATCTGGGGCAGCAAAGAACAAGCCAGCACCCTCTCTTTGTGGCAGCCCTTGTATCTAAAGAAAGCATCTGTGACACCCCTCAGTCTTCTCTTCTCAAAGCTGAACACGCCCAGCTTTCTCAATCTTTCCTCATTAAATAAAGGTATCATACATTTGAAAAATGCAGTGCAAAGACTCAGTAGCAAGCAATTTCCAAGCCGTTGTGCCTTCTTACCCTTACAGAGATCATTGCAAGTCACTGCCCTGTGAACTGAAAGGAAGGGAAAATAACCATTGTACTCATCTCCTCTTTAACTGTTTATTGCTTTAGTGATATGTTACCATTATTGGCTTAATGTAAGCCACTCTGGGAGCTGTGCCTCTTCAAGTACATAGTTAAATGAAATGAAATAAAAATAAATCACAACTGGGAAAATACATCTATCCTTGTCATACATCACGGAATTAGTGGGTAGATTTTTCAAGGTGTAATTTCCAGGCAGGCGGTAATCTGGGCATGTTTCCAGTTAACTTTGGCTTCTTTGGAATGTTGTGTATGTTGCAATTTCTTTGTTAAATGTTAGCTGGAGTAGGAACTCTCTCTCCGAGAGAAGATTTCCTGGCTGCCTTGAACTTTCCTGCTTATACGCCTGGCTTCTAAAAGACAGGCCACAGAGTACTTGTGGTGGGGAAATGGAAAAAGGTCAAATTAATAGAGCCATAGGAACTGGCTATAGCAGGACTTCCCCAGAAATTCCCAGAGGGAAGAAATCCCTCTTCACATGTCTGTCAATCTGTATGTTCGTCTATTGGGAGAGGCCTTTCTTTTAGTCTCATCACCTTCACAGGCATAGTTTGTGGGGAAGTAAGATAGAACTTTCTTGCTGGGTGTCCCGAGGATCTGGAACTCGCTTCCTAGACAGGACAGAATGGTCCCCTCCTTGCTGTCTTTTCATTGGCATACAAATATTTTTTTCCAAAAAATCCGATATGTTTCTGACTATTTATGATTTCAAATAAAATATTTTTAAGAGGGTTATGTAATGTTTTAATTGTACAGTACTTTTAAAAATGCTCTTAGGGGCTGTGCAGAACACTCCTAAGGGGCGGCCAGCAGCCCCTTCAGCTGTGCTGGATCAGGACTGTGGCAACCACACGCTGTGTCCCGATATTTCCTTTCCAGGGCAGAAAAAGGAGCTACAAAAAGCAGCTCCTTTTTATGTCCTGGAAAGGGTGCGATAGCCGCGGTGCCATAGCTTTAAGGAGCTCCTTTGGTGCTGTGTCATCTAGAGGCAGTGCCAGAGGAGCACTGTGAAGCTGCACACTATGTGGGGTGTGTATGTGGATGCCATGCCCTGACTCTGCCCCCAGGCTGGCCTTAATGACCAGTCTGCACAGGGCCTTAGTCATTTTTAACTGTAGGTTTTAAAGTGTTTAATGTTGTTAATGTTTGATTCTATTTTAATGTTTGATCTTTTAACACTATTGTTTTGTTAATGGTTTGATACTATTTTAATGTTTGATCTTTTAATTCTGTTGCATTTATTTTAATTTATGAGCCATCTTGAGTCTTGGTCTCAGGGAAAAGGCAGATAATAATAATTAATGTCTTCATAATCTAACACAATGTTTAAGCATATGTTTACTGAACAAGCATCTTAATCAGTTCTGTGCGCTATAGAAGTGAGAGAGGACTAGAAGAATTTTTGCTATGCCTCTCTTGCAGATGAAAATCTTCTGAAACCACAGCATATCCCACTTGGACTGAATCTGCACTGCAGAAATAATGCAGTTTGACATCGGTTTAACTGCCATGCTATGGAATTATAGGATTTGGTAGTTTTGTGAGTTATTTAGCCTTCTCTGTCAGAGAGATCTGGGGCCAGAACAAACTGCAAATCCCAGGATTCCATAGGATGGAGACATGACAGTTAAAGCAGTGTTAAACTGCGTTATTTTTTTCAGTGGAGATGCTATTATAGTGTCTTGCCAGCATCCTTGAAAGACCTACAGTAAGCTCCAGCTGTACCCAACCTGTTGCCTTCCAGATGTGTTGGCCTACCTCTTCCAGCATTCACTAGCGGGGGAGATTATGACTGTTGTCATACAACATATCTGGAGAACCCTAGTTTGGGATAAAGCTGAAACTGAGCTCTGATTCTAAGAAAACAACGATCACTTTATGGTGTATAAACAAATCCAGTTTAAAGCTGTTAATTTGGGATAACAATCCCACACAAATATTTTAACAATCTATTTCACAACACTTTCTGTCCCATCCCCTTCTCTTTCTACTCCCAGAAAACAACACAAACAAGCCCCAAACTGACAGGAAGGACTTTTGCTTAATCCCATCTGAGCCTGGTTATGGTTGCAGCAATAGAACCAGCATATCGGAAAACAGCAAAAAAGTATATACATTTACGTATGTATGTATATGTATATGTCGGAGGGGAGGGAGTGAACATCCTCATATGCTCCAACAGGGCCTTTTAATGGGTCTTCTCTAGTTGGAATGAATAAGATTCAGGACAGTGTGTTATGCATAAATGGAGAACCTATGAATATGCATGGCTTTATGTGCATGCAGGAATATGCATGGCTTTATGTGCATGCAGGAACCAAACAAAACACTGGAAAGCACATAATCACAGTGGAAGAATGAAAGGAGGCAAAATCAAAAATGTTTACTTTTTAAAAAACCCAATAAATTTTGGCTTTATCATCAATTGGCTTTCTCCAGGAGCTTTTCAATCCTTAGAAATTTCTTCACACTCTATGCAAGTGGATATTTCTTCTAATAATAAAATGTCCACTTGCCTAGAGGGTGCAGATTACAACTTGAGAAATGTCTGAGGACTGAATAGTGCATGAAGAAAAATCAACTGGTGACAAGACTGAAATGTGTGGGGCTTTAAAAAATAATAATAAAAGTTTTTGACTATCACATAGCACATGGGACTTTGTTTCCTTTCATTCTTTCACTTTTTATGTGCATGCAGTCAATAATATAATTCAATAATATTTTGGGCTAAAGCAGTTCTTCCTCATTAATTTGTTGTTGTTGTTGCCTTGAAGTCATTTTTGATTTATGGCAGCCTTATGGCAAACCTATCACAGAGTTTTATTGGCAAAATTCGTTTAGGCATGTGTGTTGCCACTGCTTTTCTCTAAGAGAGAAAACTGAGAGAGAGTGATTTGCTCAAGGTCATCCAGTGGGCTTCCATGGCTGAGTGAGGATTTGAACTTGGTCTCCCAGCATCCTAGACCACTATTCAAACTACTACACCACACTGGTTGTCTCCTTATTAATACCATTTGCCATCTTGACTACGCTCTAATGTTTCTTGGCCTCATGTGTCCCAGCTTTCATCTGTGAAAAGTTGGAAGGTGTGTAATACAGCATTTACACATCTCTTAGTTAACATTTATCAGATTATCTTTAAAGTAGCAATGCCTGGTTTTGACAGACTTGAATAATTATACTTCTGACATGTCTCCTAATCTGTTATTTTAGCCAGGGATGGCAACTGATTCAATCGGTTTTATTGCTCTAAATTGTGCTGTTTCTCCTGTGTCAATTTTAAATATGGTTGTACTGAGATTGCTTTATGTCATCATGAGTCACCCTGGGAGTCTTGGCACACTGCAAGGCGTCAGACAGATTAATGCTTTAAATAACTCTATAATGCAAAAACACATTTGAAAGAGATATAAATACAACAGCCAACAAATGTTCAGAAATACAAACATGAAAGTAAAAATAGAAGAGATAAGTCATGCCCCAAATCCTGGATTTGTTTCCATCTAGTGGACAGTAACAATACCTAATAACTTAGGAGAAGGCCTAACCGAATTGAATAGGACTTACCTCTGAGTAGATGCATGTGTGTGTGTGTATATGAAGCAGCTGATGGCAAAATAGACATGGCATCAGGAATCCAATTGGTAAAAACAACTTTATATCCCCAGAATCAATGCAATTTTGTAAATGTTTTGTAAATATTGTTTTTCCAAATTACCATGGATTCAGTGGGTTTAGCAATTGGCTTAAAGTCCATGGCCTCTATTCAGAGGTTGGAAAAGTTGCTTGTCTTGGACTACCCCTCTCAGAATCCCCCTGTTAATACAAACAATTAGCAGCTCTGCTGCTATTTACATTTGTTAAAGATGTGCATAATAATTGTATTCAGTGAAATGTAAATAGCTACCGTGTTTCCCCGAAAATAAGACAGTGGCTTATATTAATTTTTGCTCCCAAATATGTGCTAGGTCTTATTTTCAGGGGATGTCTTATTTTTCCATGAAGAAGAACTCACATTTATTGTTGAACAACAAAAAATTTGAACATTTATTATATTCTGTATATATATTTATATACAAAAACTTTGCTAGGTCTTACTTTCGGGGGAGGCCTTATATTTAGCAATTCAGCAAAACTTCTACTAGGTCTTATTTTATGGGGATGTCTTATTTTTGGAGAAACAGGGTAAGCTGGTTTGTACATTTTAAAATGTATATCCTGCATTTTAAAAAAATGTACATAAAATTGAATTAATACTATTAAGACCAAGCCTAGTTTTGCGAACAGAAGCAAGAAGCTCCTTCTCAATATGTACAGTCTGAGTGGGTGGGACTATAGAATGGAAATTATAACTGTTTTGACCAACTGCAAGAGAAAGGAGAAGGCAAATTCATTCCCCAAGAATGCATTGAGCCCTCACATGTGGTAAATTGGGTGATTTCTGTGTAAACGTGTTAAGTGCAGAAAACGTCTTGCTTGGTTGGTCTGACAGTAAAGGAATGTACAGGCAAGAACAATAATCAAAAGAAGGGGAAATCCCTGTTGTTTAAAAAAGTAATCTTATCTCATGCAACTTTCTTTCCTGTTGAGGGCTAGTTCAATGGCAAACAGACAGTAGGGATTCCCTAGTATGAATGTCACCTCAGCAATCAATTTCCTATCTCATCTTAAGCAAGCAAATATTTCTCAGATCTATTTGATATTTCTGGATAACTTGACAAGTTTATTGTAGGAATTACTCAGGCTTCAATGTATTTATACACAATTTCCCAAATAACAGTTTAATAACAGCAAAACCAAAAACAAAAAAACAAAACAAAAACACCCTAACAACCCATAAAATATGTTATAATGGGTTGGATCCAGACTTTGTCATAGATGTGGTTCTTCCAGGCAAGGCTTTTTACCATGCAGTCACACTGCCACATTCACAGAAGTTTACAGATAGTCCAAACTTGTCCAGGAAATCTTTGGTTTCCAGCCTTCCCATGTTTTTTCTGAGAGCCAGCATGGTATAGTGTTTGCACATTGGATGACGACTCTGGAGGCCAGAATCCCCGGGGGTTTTGTTGTGATCTGGATTGTGATCTGGGTTAAATGGGCATGGTTCCCACTGAATCCGATTTCAGACAGTGATTCAGAAAGGGGGGCATGCTTTTTGCCCATTTTTGCCCATTTAACCTGTGTCGAAAAGACACTGGGAAAATGGGGTGTTTTTTGAGCTGATTCATTTTATTTAGAAATAAATTGATTCAGCCCAAGTGGGAACCAGGTGGATTCAAATCGGAATCGAATCTTCCCTGGTTCCCACTGGCAGCCCGGCCCGGGGGGGCCAGCTTCCATGGCCCAGCCTTTCCTGGCTGCAAAATCCCTGGCCCAGCCTCCTTACCAGCTTTTGGGGCTGCTGATTGGCTTCCCTGGTTTTTAAAAACCAGGGAAGCCAATCTCCAGAGTCGTCATCCAATGTGCAAACACTATACCATGCTGGCTCTCAGTAAAAGCATGGGAAGGCTGGAAACCAAAGATTTCCTGGACAAGTTTGGAAGGCTGGAAGGAGGTCACAGAGGACTCTTTCAAACAGGAGGAATTTCTCCCAACTCCGAATGGAGCCAATGCGGATTCATGTAAATTCGCTAGTTAAGCGAATTTACATGAACTCCTGTTCCGTTCGGAAGGCATTCAAAATTACTTCCCATTACCCGAAAATAACCCCCTCCTGCCCGAAATTGCGTGCGAAGCTTTAATTCGCAATAACGTAAAACCCATGATTGCATTTGAATTGACGTTAAATTATACTTCCAATTTCCGACGTCTGAAAGAGTCCAGAGAAGACTTCCTTCCCTGGTTCACTCAGCTTCTCTGAGACCTCCTTCCGGCCTCCTTGGCTGCAGGAATTTTTTAAAAAGGCCACAGGGAAGCCGATCAGCGGCCAAAGAAGTTGATAAGGAGGCTGGGCTGGAGATTTAGGGGCAAGGAGAGGCTGGAGACAGGCCAGGCAATCAAGCTGCCCCCCGCACCACTGAACCAATTCCTGAAACCGGCGCAAACATAGTGGGAACCTTGTTGTTGTTGTTTAAAAAAAAACCAACAGTTTCAGGAATTGGCTCAGGCAATGGATTTTCCAGAAAGTGAGAACGCAGCCCCCATTAAAACCCACTGGTAGCGCTTTCAGCCCCAGAGGAAGGCAAGGGCAAACCCCCACTGGACAAATCTTGCCAAGAAAACCCCACAAAGGATTCACTTTAGGGTTGCCATAAGTAAAAAATAACTTGAAGGCACAAAACAAGTTTTTTCATTGTTTGTACTATTTATCAGTTACAGGACAAGAGTATGACACAAAAGTCACAGTACAGTTAGGGCAAGGGATAAGCTGAGGTTAATTGTTAAAACAATGGCCTAGAAAAGCTGGAAAACATGACTGATCTGAAGGCACTGGATGGAAGCAAATACTTGGCTCTGTTAGATTATTCATGGCAAGTCACACTCTCTCATCGTCAGAGGAGGGCACTACTGGCAAACCCCTTCTGAACAAATCTTGCCAAGAAAACCCTGTGATAGCTTTGCTTTAGGGTCACCATTAAGTCAGAAACAACTTGAAGACGCACAACAACAATGGGAAGTGCTGCCACCTTGTGGTATTAGTTTATTTTGAATTTTTCACACACAAGGTACAGGTAGTTATGGTAGGATGTTATCTGAAAGGCCTCAAATATTGTGAGTGGTCTCTGTCCCTCTTTTGTTTCTGGTAGAGCATGGCACTAAGGCTCTAGTCTTTCTATCAATTGACAGTTCACCTGGAAAACAGTTTGTTTTAACCACATTCAATTACCCAAGGGTCCAAAACACACTGCAGAAATAATCCAGTTTGAGACTGGTTTAACTGCCCCGGTTCAATGCTAGGGAATTCTGTGAACTGTAGTTTTGTGAGACATTTAGCCTTTTTTGTTAGAGAACTCTGATGCTACAACAAACTACAATTCACAGGATTCCCTAGCATTGAGCCAGGGCAGTTAAAGTGGTCCCAAACTGGATTTTTTTCTGCAATGTGTTCTGGACCAAGGTGCAGAAACCCATTTCAAGATTCAGATTCAAAGTGCCATTAAACTTAGAGCTTGGTTAGCTAAACCGGGAGATCCCATGGACTCTGAACAGCTTGGAGGTTAGTGGTTTTCTACCACTGCCTTAAAGGGTGGATAGTGTAATTATTTGGTTGAAAAAATGAACTTTAAACGAACACTTCTCTACTTGTTATCTAGTCTGCAGACTCTCAACATCTTCCTGAGGACTATAGAACTTATTGCCCCAAGATGATAGGCTAAATATAACTATTATAAGTATAACCGATGAGCTGTTCAGTAAACCTTAACCCTGGCTCCATTTCTCCCCAACTTAACCTACTACATTCATCTTCCTGTTCTGTGCATTCAGCAGAAATGAAGCAGTTTCTGTGTCAATGCAGGTGGAAGACAGCCTGACAATGACAAGAGGGTCCCAGGCTATTTTTAGATGGTTGCTCTCACTATAGGGCCGGGTTGTATCAGGATATGTGGAGTTGGGTACCAGGCAAGTTCTGTTGTCATAGCAACTGCAGTCTTTGAAATAGGATGTAGCTGTTAAGTGTCTGAGCAGGTAGACTCATAGAGGGATGCTTAAGGCTGCGGCACAAGGTCCTGTCAGTGATGGAAGTGTCTGTTGTGCACTACAAATGCTCTAACACAAGGATGGGTGATGGCCATGGCTACTGGGACCATTTTATCCTCTTGGGACACTTCCGGGGCTGCATGGAGTATCCATAATGAAAATCCTCAAGTGTTTGGAAGTCTGCTTGATTTTGAAGAACAGTTTTTGTTTTGTTTTGTTTTGGAAGGAGGTGCAAAAATGTTAAACAGTGCAGGGTGTGAAGTCAAAGGCTTTCACGGTGGGAATCCATAGGGTTTTTTTGTGGCTTTTTCAGGCTATGTGGCCATGTTCTGGAAGAGTTTATTCCTGATGTTTTGCCAGCATCTGTGGCTGGCATCTTCAGATAAAGTGCAGGGTGTGCTTGGCAATTGGTATTTAAAAGACGAGTAGCCAGGCCTGGAAGCTTTTGTTATCTAGTCTGCTGACTCCCAACATCTTCCTGAGGAATAGGGATGTATTCTTTTGTGAATATGTTCCATAGTGGCTGTGGTGATGGTGGGGCTGGAACAGGTGCAGGCCTGAACAGTCCTGAGCTTCTGTTTGGCTTACCTGCCAGCACGGAAAGGGAGCAAGCTGGCAGAAGTTGTAACAAAGTGGTCTGTTGCTCTTCCTCCAATCTTCCTCAACGTCTTTCCAGGACCATCAAGGTTTCAAGAAAGACTTCCTCAAAGCCATACTTCCTAATGGATGGAAGACTTTCTCGCAGATATGTTAGTGGCATCAGGCTTTGTGGTGTTCTGTGTTGTTCTGAGATGGGAAGAGGGGATGCTCTTTCTCCAAGAAACAAGACAGCCAAGGCTAGGTTGGCAACTGTCAGCTGGAGGACTTTTTCTTCATTCGCCCAACAGACTGTAAAATAACCTGCTGGAAGAAATTCCACAGCTGAATACACTGTCTGAATTTAAAAGTGAATCATTGGAGACCAGTCTCCTCATTATAATAATAATAATAATAATAATAATAATAATAATATGATTTATTTCTATACCGCCCTTCCATAGATCAGGGCGGTGTACAGCAAGTAAAACAATAAAAACAATGACATAAAAACAGTTAAAAAGCCAAATACAATAAAACAATAAAAGTATAAAATCACAATTCTCAATTACAGGTGCAAGTGCAAATAGGCAGCAAAGCGAAACAGTGGGCGGCATTATAACAGGCTAGTACATAAAAAGTCCATTCAGCGGTATGCCTGGTTGAATAAATAGGTCTTTAGATCCTTTTTGAATTGTGCAAGGGAGGGGGACAAGCGGAGATCAATAGGTAGAGAGCTCCAGAGACTGGGGGCAGAGATGGAAAAAGCCCTCTTCGTCGTGGTCACTAGTCTGGTCTCCGGAACTCTCAATAACCGCTGTCCAGAAGATCTAAGTGTGCGGGGCGGATTATATGGGAAGAGACGGTCCTTCAAGTACCCTGGGCCCAAGCCATATAGGGCTTTATAGGTAATAACCAGCACTTTGTACTGAGCCCGGAAGCGAATCGGCAGCCAATGTAGATCTTTTAATATTGGTGTTATATGGGCGGCCCTGGGAGCGCCAGTGACCCCCCGCGCTGCCATATTTTGTACCAGTTGTAGCTTCCGAGTGTGATACAGAGGCTGCCCCATGTAGAGTGCATTGCAGAAGTCCAACCGAGAGGTTACTAGAGCATGTACTACGGTTTCAAGGTCCCCCCGGTCCAGGTAGGGACGCAGCTGGCGAATCAGCCGAAGCTGATAACAGGTGCTCCTGACCGTCGCATCCACCTGAGAAGTCAGATGGAGCGACGAATCGAGGAGCACCCCCAGACTGCGTACTGTGTCCTTCATGGGGAGCGTGACCCCGTTCAGGACGGGTGGAACCACCTCCATCCCTGGACCGGGAGAGCCTATCACCAGCACTTCCGTTTCTCTGGATTCAGGCTGAGTCTGTTTTCCCTCATCCAGTCCATTACCGATTCCAGACAGGCCACGAGGGGAGCGATGCCATCCCTGGTCACTGCATCAGTCGGAGACATAGAGAAGACTATTTGGGTGTCATCAGCGTACTGATAACACCGCGCCCCATGCCTCCGGATGATCTCTCCCAGCGGTTTCATGTAAATGTTAAAGAGCATTATCCAGATGATTTTTAAACTGTAAATTTCAAATGATAAATTTGAGATGTGGATTGTTTTAATATGTGCACATCTTATTTGTCCTTTTAAATTGATGTGTGTTTTAGCTGATGATTCTATGATGTGTTTCAACCAATGCTGTTTGTTAATTCTTGTCCCCTGCCTCAATCCATGGGGGGAGTCAGCTAAGAAATAATAATAATAACAATAATAATACAGTTGCTTCCCTTCCCCCTCACACTTTGCACAGGGGTCTTGGAGTATATATTTTTCTTTTTTGCTATTATAGTACTAATTGGCAGCAACTGTAGTTTCATGAATCCCATTGTGGGAGAAAGGGAGAAATCCTTGAAATACATTAAAATAAATGTGATGAAGGTGGGAGTGAGGAGGCACTGGGGGGGCAAGGTCTCCTCTACTTGCAAAAGAGACTCAACTTCAAATGGAAGCAGCTATGCACAAATTGATGTGCATACTGTATATATGTAACTGCATAAACTGGTGTCATGGTGCTGGGAAAACAACAGAAGATGGTTGGGGGCACCTCTGCTCTCATGCCTACTCAGGCTGGCATTGGGCACTGTTGGCGGACCCTGAAATTATCCTCTGGGACAGCAAGTCCTCAGCAGAAACTAAAATACTCACCCCAGAAGAGACCACTTGTGAACACAAAAGGACTGCTAATCTAAGCTTAAGTTGAAAGTATTGCTGCTTTTGCATCTATCAGAATAGTACTGCTTTTCAGAAAATGGTTTCTGTATCACTAATGACTTCACACCTCTCAGGTTCTCATGTACCTAAATTGTCTAATTGGGCACATGTGTTAGCTGTGCTGGTCAGAAAGTTATTCTTTTATCATGTATTCCACAAATGTGTTTCATTTTGGACAGTGATGTGTGTCTAAGCTAAAGAGAAGTTGTGTGTTAATTTCTGTACAGCGGGGAATTTTGCTAGGTTTGGTTTGCCGTGATTTAGTCTCAAGAAGGACCTTTTTGCAGAACCAGAAGAAACCAGAAATCACTTCTATATCTTTAAAAAAAAAACACTGGACAATGCAGTTGAAATTTTTTACCCATACTGGAAGTGTGGGAGAAAATTAACAAACTCTGAATTCCAAATCTATATAATGCACATTGATGTTGGAATTTTCCTGAGGTTGTGGAGAGGAACTGGATCACTCTGAAACTCATTGAGGGGCACACCACTCCTACACAGCAATGCTACTACAGTTGCCAGCAAATTTTGGTGGCAACTGTGTCAGTTCTGTATGATGTGTCAGGTGTCTATCAGAGTTCTCAGTGGTGCTAAAAGGAAGAGAGAAGAGGAAAGAAGAGGGAACCAGCAGGAATTAATCTTTGCCAGAGCTGTGAAAAATTGTTATAGTTTTGGCTTTAGTCATTATCAGTGTTTGGTAGAACTGATGGTGGGACTATGCAGGGTGGGTGGGGGAGGAACAAAATGGCTTATACAGTGGGTCCTTGGCATTTGTTGGGGTTTGGTGCAAGGACCCCATGTGAACACCAAAATTCACACATGGTCAAATCCTACTAAATACAATGGGGGTAGTAAAACAGTGTCTCATATATAAAATGGCAAAGCCAAGGTTTGCTTTTTGGAATATTTTCAAGCCAAATCTGTGGATATTGAAGGCCAGCTGTATTGTGAATGCACATACAGTGGGTCCTCCTTATACACAGATTTACCATTTGAGCATGTGTGCATGGCAAAGCCGTCATTTTGTCCCCAATGGCAGTGTGTGTGCACGTTTGCCACCACTGGGGACAAAGGTCCCTCCCCTCCCCTCCCCTCTTCCTTCCTCCCTTTCCTCCCTTTAGTTACCTTCTTTTGCTGCTGTTGCCATTGCCAGAAAGGCCGGGTGCCGGCATTGGAGCCTGAAGGGCTCTGGTGCTGCTGCTCAGCCGCTTGACCTGGCCGCCGCTGCGGAAGGGCCGGGGGCTCGTCCTGCAGGCCTTTTGGCCTCCAGCACCACCCCTGGGCCTTTCGCGCGGTAGCAGAAGTGGAACCCTCGCATATACCAAGGGCTTACTGTACTGTATGCATACCATACTTTCTTCTTGAAGAGAAAAAAAGTAGCCATCTTTTAACTTTTACAGAAGAACAGAAACAGTCCACAATAGGACTCCAAGTAATCCACACAGATTTTTTTTCTTTTTTCATAGATCAGGAAGGGAAGACTGAAATTATGGTAATCCCAAAAGGACTCATACATGTAGTCCCTTAAAATACTGAAAAGGTGATAAGCGACTTGTAAGAACTCTCAGAAGTGTATAGATTCTATGGAGTATAGCAGAAGTTTTATTAAAATGAATATGAGGATATACAGAGATTCAACTCCAAGTTTAGGAGCAGCAATGTTTCAGAGTTTGGATTTTTTTTGGGGGGGGGGGAGGATTTTGGAAATTTTTGGCATAGTACATACTGTATTTGAAATCCTGGAGAGAGACGTAAGGATGGAGATAGACACAGGTGGAGAGAGATGCAAGGATCTGTGAAACGGGAATCCAAACATAGTGCTTGGTATGAAACTATGTTTCCTGCTTTCCACCATTTCAGATTCTTGCGTCTCTCTCCTACTTTACATTTCTTTCCAACTTCACTGGACCCCCTCCTCAGTCAACTTCTATATACATTATAGCTTGTGTCTAGAAACTACTCTTTTCAATAATAAGGAGCTAAAGTAATTACATTTGCACATTTTGGGAAACCCAAGAGAGAAGAGCTGTGGGGTGAAGGATAGAGATCCTAGAGGGCATTTCGTGTGTCTGTGTCTGTTTTGTCACAAAGAACTCTTGAAGAGCCTAGCTTAGGAGTGAAAAACATATGGACTTCCAGAAGTGTTGGGCTACAATTCTAGTCATCCTAACCATTAGCTATGCTTTTTGGAACTGATGGGAGCACCATCTGGAGGGCCACTGTCTACCTGCCCCAAGTCTTCCTGCACCAGACAGCTTACTGTCTTAATTCTGAGGTAGGAATTAGATACTAAAAAGCACTTACTGTTAGGAATTACAGCTGGTTTCAAAATAGGATGTCTTTATAATATAGTTTTAATTTACTTCATTTATATGCCATTTGAAAATGGGACCCAAGGTGGCTTCCAAAAACTGCAAATTTAAGATTTAAATTTTTTTCCAATAGATTAAAAAATTAACTAAAAACAATGTGTTGGGTTCATGGGTTGGAAGTTTTTGAGATGTCGTTACTGTTCCTCAAAATGTTTGTGAGGGATCACTCTAGGGATCTGGAGAGCTGCAATGTTGGCTTACTTTGTGTTGATCATGTGCTGCTCTGTGCAAAATGGCATTCCTCTACTTTGTGAGGCAGCATCTAAAACTTGGGGCCTGGAGCGAAGGAGAATTTTGGTGAAGGATCTTTACTGTCAGGTTGGATAATTCAGTTCCAAATATCTAACCAGCACTCATTTTTATCATTTTTCCTGGACAGCGGGTGATTAGGGGTTTCATTATTGACTGTTTGAGGAATGAGAGAATAAAAAGAGGCCTGGTTTATGCTGCTTATTGTATGTTTGGTTCTATTTACCATTTTGCAGTGTCTTTGTATCCTTAGTGACTGCTATGCAGGGAGGGTTTAAGAGTTTCTTCAAAACAAATTGGGCATAATTTCAGGTGAAGGGAAGTGTTTTTCCCCTGGTGTTGCAATCTAATATTGTGGAGTGATAAGCTGCTGCCAGCATTGGTTGTTAAGGCTAAGAAGTCAGTCGGAAGCCAGGAAAACAAACCAGGTAAAGACACTCTGAAGAATAATTGAGATCCTTTAAGACCAGTCTAAGCTGACAAGGGCAGCTTCCACAAGAATTGATGGATATTGCCTCTAGCATCCAGTCTGTTTTGAGTTCAACTTATTTACAGAGGCTAACTGTTGAGCAAAAACTCAACAAAGCTAGGCTGGAGCAGATCGAATTGATCTGTCTTCAACCTTCCTCTGTGCTGGCCCACTCCCCAAACGCTCTTGTACTCCTGCCATATCAGATGGAGATGCAATATCTGGCATGTTAGCCCTCTCCTTATGAAAAGTAGCCTAGGAGCTCCATACCATGGCTAGCTTTGGATTTTTCCTTAGTACCAAAGAAGCATCCTCATTGCCTGCCACAAGGAAGATGCTTGCACTCCTTGCCAGAACTAGCCAGTGAGCTCTGTTCTTCCTTGCAACCAGTCTCTTCTTTAGGAGACGTAAGAGCTAGACATGCAGCAGAAGACTCCTTCATTAGTGAAAAAGTGTAAGATGAAGGACTGTTAAATTGACAGCTAGTGTGATCATTCATAAAATGAATCCACAGCAGACCTGGATACTGCGTAATACAATATCCAAGTCTACAGTATACAATATATAATTGTTCAGAATGTTTTCTGATCATTAAACTACTAACAGGAAAACCCCACATGGGGATGTTCTTGAGTGGTTGCTTGTTAAAAAGCAAGCTGTTCTTTTGCCACTACAGAACTTGAGTGTTTGTTGGGCTACAGGGTGACATCTCCCATACTTCCTATACAGAGCTGGAAAGCAATGCAACTAATATGGTTATTTCTAAGGTGTTACATAGAACACGTGTGGCACTACTCCAAACAATACCATTTTACATTTACTTGTTAACCTGGAAACATTATTTTGAGGAATCACTGCTGAAAGTAAAGGCTACATAGAAAGAACTGCTCCTATAGCTGTTGTGGGAAGAAGAGGTGGACAAAGTGCAAAAAGCTTGTTTGCAATCTTCTACGATCAAGAAAAAGTTTTCAGCAGCTTAGCTGTGCAGCCAATTAAGTATTAATCCAGTTGTCATAATTTAGCCTTATTTTATGTGAAAAGTGTTGGCTGGGAAGAACAGGAACCGCTGAACTGGGAGACTAATGCCAACTAGTGACAATTGAAACCTTGAGTTATCTTGGCAATAGAGAGCTCTTGCCAATTTTACAGGGGGTACGAATACAATATTTCACAGCACAACAAGAACTTGCCTTTCTACTCTGCAATATTTAGGCCTTAACTACCAGTGGAACCTTCTGCCCTGTTGGCTGATAAAGAGTCCTTAGAGAGAAGCCAATATTGCAAATGGGCTGGGTTTTTTCCCAACAAGAAATAATGATTGTGGAAAATGCTACAGAAAATAAATGGACAACACACTAGTTAAATGTTTGTGTAATTTATTTTAGGGAGGGGGGAGACCATTCAAATTGCTTCCACACATAATTCTAGGACAAATGTTTTCCACAAGGTTATCTGTACTCAGTGAGCAGCTGTGTTCTTAAGCTAGGAGAGTAAGATCACAGTGTAGCAGCAATTTTTCATTTTTAGGTTGGACACTTACATTTCTAGATGGAAGGCCCTTAGGGCAACAGTAGATTGTGTCTATAATGCATCCTTCCTACCAGTAGTCAAGGATTTTGGGGACAACAGTGAAAGTGAATGGCATCTAAAACTGGCATGTGTTTTTATCCATGGCCAATTGGTTAGTTTGGCTTCCTATCGTGATTTCCCCATCCTACACCTGCAACCTGTATAAATAAACAGAGCGTACAACATTAACACCTGGAACCATCCATAGTGGGATGCACCTTGCCATTTGGGCTTCCAGCTATCTATCTTGTGTAGACCTGTACTAGGCAATACAATACTGTAATCACTTTGAGAGGAAGGATTAAATTTATCAGCATATGCTCTTCCTTAGGTTACTGATCGTCATCTGTAACGCTTCTAATTTCTTTGCAAGCCAAATGGGGGGTGGACCCTTTTGTAGCAGAAGCTTTACCACCTCCAGTGTTCTTTCAGCAGTTTCAATGGCCGATCTGTATTGCACCTCGCTGGGTGAGTAGCAAGTTCTTTTGGCGGATGGCTACAGAATGAAAACAGAAGAAGAGTTGTATAAGGTGATTTTTCTAAACAGAGGGACTGTCAATGCAGTCAAGGCCAGTAGAGCTTACACAATGCAATCTTATTTGCAGCTCTTTGATTCATATACGTTAAGCTTGCAAGGTGGCTTTAAGATAACCCAATGTGATACTCTAAGCATAGGCTCCTAGAAGCCAGACCCTTGGCCTCTGACTGCCCACAGCCAGGAAAGGATTGTAATGCTACAGGCAGTTGCATCATCCTAAATTGTGTATTTTCTTAACCCTGTGTCCACAAAATATAATAAGCTTCTTTAGACATTACAGAATCTTATTGGATGTACTACAATCCTGACTCTTCATTTCCTTATTTATGGGCCAGGATGCACTGGGGTTCCCACTCACACAGAGCTTCTTAATCACATTCAACTGACATTTTTATCTGGTATCATCACCCACCACACATTAGAGCAACTATCACTACAATGTCTGGCTATGTCATCAATTGTCATTAACAGAGGTGTCACCTCTCCATTTTCAAGTGTCCATCACAAGGATGCAACAGAAATCTGTGTACAAGTCACACATCTGATACACTCTTTTGTGATTGCAAGTCATCCTTTGTAAGCCTGTGAATACTGTGCATCAATAGAATTTGCTTGACAGACAGACACTTCATTGCCGTGCTAATACTGAGTATTGACTAGTTTTTCTGGTGACAGATAATTGCCATCATCAAATGGTGGTGGGTAATGCTTTCCATGCTACAGTAGTGGTTTTAGGAAGATGTAGATGTAGGCAAGAATGTAAAAGGTAACAATACAATCTCAGTTACATTTTAAGTGTTGATAGACTTCTTCACTACAATCCTATATGGCTCAGCATAGTGTAGTAGGTCCTCACAGACCTAATCTATGCTGAGCCATATACCACTGTCGCTGACCCAACTCTAAATTCCATGTCTCCTGGGGAACAGGCAGGATTGCAGAAGCATGTGGCCATGTCCTCATAGACATATGTGAAATAATTACAGCAACACAGAAACCTCTGGAGGAAACCAGTGGATATCATTGTTGATGTCATAATCTTGTATCTGGTTAAGAGGACATAGCCAGATTCTTCTGCAATCTTGTACACTCCCCACAAAGCATGGAATGGCCATGCATGGTAGGGAGCATCAGAGGCTGCTCAGTAAGGTTCCCCACCCCTGTATTAAGACATTCTTGGACCTGATCTAGATCAACCTGGCACTCTTATCTGATCATTTTATGGTAAAGTTTCCTGCTAGAATTTCATTAAAGACATTACATATAAAATGCATGACTTGGGCAAAGATAGAAAGGAGTAATGGCCCAAGCTCTTCCACCATCTGATAGAGAATAAGTATTTGGTGCTGTCTGTCATATCTTACTCTGAGAGCACTTGCAAGCACTCCATAGTGATGATGGGAGCTCTCTCCATGAGAAAGGATACACAAATCAATTTCCACTGCCTGAAGGGGGTACCTCACAATGCCTAACAGAAGATATGAACTGACTGAAAGAATTGTTGTGATCATGTTGGTGGCTGCTGACAACAGCTATTAATATGTACGCACATGTGAGATAGATTGCCTGTGGTGACAAAAATGTCTGGCATAAATTAGCCTTAAGTTTGCTGGCACATGTTTATCACCACCTTTAGTAGTGTCTTGATTGTTGCCTTTAAAGTCCTACATGGTTTGGGTCCAGGTTACCTACAAGATGGCATTCTCCTGTATTATCTGCCCTGACACTCAGGTCTTCTGGGGGACATTTACTCCAGTCAGCCAGGACCAGGATGGCAACTGTTAACCAGAGGACTTTTTCATCAGCCACTTCCCAAATTATGGAATTACCAGAACAGGTTCGACAACTGGATATATTGTATGAGTTTAAAACAGCATTAAAGACGAATCTCTTCCAGCAGGCCTATCTAGATGGTTTTTAAATTATGAGTTTTTTAAAATTATAAATTGATTGTTTTTAATATGTATACTTTTTACACTAACTTTGTGCTTTTTAAACTGATTATGTATTTTTAATAGGTTTTCATATATTTAAATGTGTTATGTGTCTATTTGTTGTTGTATTTTAATGTTGTTTCCTGCCTTGATCCATAAAGAGACTTGGGTAAGAAATAAGAACAACAACAACAAGTAAAAGTAGCAGTGGGCACCATGAAAACATTGCATTCATGCTCCCTCACCCACGACTGCAACATACCTCTAAAATCAGGGACCTCTTCGTCTCTGCTGTAGCTTCCATTAAGTGGGAGCTAAGAAGAGCATTTTCCTCTTTCATTCGTTTTGCTCTTGCTTCCGCTGACTCCTCTATATGATGGGTCTGAGAGATAAGCCACAAGAAAAATCATGTTGTTAAATTTAAAGCTGCTGATACTACTGTGCAGGTTATTGTCTCAGGTTCAGTTGATCCCAGTTGTGTGCACATACTCAGAATCTCACTACAGTATTAGGTAAACACCAGCTGTAAATCTAGCCCTCTGCAGATGCAGTTATCACATTAATTTTTGAAGGTTTGTAAGTACCATGGAGTCCTGTTGTTAAGTGTGATATAAATATATCAAATAAGCAACACAGAAACTATACAGAAATAATTTTTGACAAGTGAGTGACCATACATATGTAGAAAGAAAGAAAAAATCCTGTTCTGTCATTATATCAAATTCTTCAACGAACAAGGTAACACACTGCACAGATAAAGGTTTAGGATTATGATAACAGAATTGATAAAGATAAGCATTCAGACTAACACTAGGCTGACCTATATAATGCCCATCAGACTTTTTGTGCAGTCTCTGAAGCCCCCACCTCCTATGGCCATTTCATGCCTTGTGGAGAGAGGGCAGCATAGAAAATGTGTCTGTCTATACCCCCATAGCCAGAGTCTGAATGATTACATCAGGGCTGAGATTCACTAAGGTCTTCTGGATGTCTCAGAGTCAGTGCAGCTGCAATTATTCTACATCTGGCCACAAGGACATAGCCTGACAATTTGCCGATTCTATCCGCTCTGCCCATAAGGCATGGAAGAGGGGGGGGGGGGGGAGGACTTCAGAGACTGTATGCTAAATTGGGTGGGGGGCTTTGGGTGCGATGGTCAAAAGACATACAGGTGTAAGGGAAACCTATGTGTGCACATGTAACTAACAAGATGCCAGCTATAGTGTTATACAATGTAGAAAACAAAAATATCCATGCTTGTTTAGGAAACATTAATGTCAAAATAAAAAATCTGGCAGTAGTCAGCATAAATTTTATTGAAAAACTACCTTTGAGAGGAAGTCAATAACTTTACTTTTGATTTCTTCAGAGTTAATACACTGTGGAAGAATATCCTCATGGCTTGTTTCCTACATACAAAATGAATAAAATGAGGGTCATACCTAACTCAACTTGATTGCTCAATTACTTTAATGGGGTAAAGATCAAGCTGAATCAAGACATTTCTACTAAACTATTGGAAATGTTTGGAACTAGTGCAACTTAAAACAAATGTGAACAGAATTTAATGATAAATCAAGGTACTAAAGTTCAGGTTCCTACATCTTCTCATAATCCTGCGTCGTCATTTCCCATCAATATATTTATTTTAGTGTTCCTATTTTAAAATACTATAGCAGTGTTCTACTTTACCTAAGGAATGTGGAAAACAGAGCCAAAAATTACAATTAAAAGGTAACAAATGTAACAAAGTATGGGCTTAAAACTACTTAGTTATGTCTGGATTGGTTGCCTTTATATTGATGGGGACTAAAGAAGTTCCTCTTACCTCTGCAAACTGAGTGAACACCTCTATGGCATGCTGTTGAATCATCCAGTTATTGCAAGCCAGCAACGCAGCAAACAAACAACATAGCTCAGACAGGACCTGTGCCTAACAAGTGTTACAACACTAAAGTTATTTTTTGTTTTTTAATATACAGTTGACTCTATCTATCTATCTATCTATCCATACATCCATCCACACACACAATGCAGTTTGCCCTAGACATTTGTGAGGGTTAGGGATGCTTAGACCCTCATGAAAGTAAAAAAACAAAACAAAACAAACCCCCACAAATATGGGGAAAAGCCCAGGACAGAGGAGGAGCAAGCACACCCTTCCAAACTGCTCCAGTCCTGGGTTTGGCTTTCCACCTCTCCTGTTGGGAGGAGAAAAAAGCCCTGGACAGGAGAAGGAGGGTGGTGCACACACCCTTCCAAACTGCTCTTGTCCTGGGTGTCCCCCCCCCCCATGCCAGGAGCAGAAGTGCACTCATCCAGGCCGTGCCGGGGGGGGGGGGAAGCACAGTCAAACTTGTGAATAATCAAATCCATGAGTGTTAAACCTGTGAATATGGAGGGCCGACTGTAGATATATACTCCAAAAACAAACCTTGATTTTGCCATTTTATATAAGAGACATCATTTTACTATGCCATTATATTTAATGGGATTTGAGCATCCACTGATTTTGGGATCCACAGGGAGTCTTGGAACTAAAACCCAGTGCATACCAATGAGCCTCTGTATGTATTTTCCTCAAAATCATAATTAAAATAATTTAAAAAGCCTAATGTAACTCCTACGATGAAATCCTGTAATAGTCTTGCTGAATTAGCATTTACTACTTTAACAAACCAAGTGGCAAACAGGCCTGCAATATATCAACCACGATGACAATATTCATGCATTTATACTGTACTGACTAATTACATTCAAGAGGAAGTAAAGGAAAGTTACTATTCATCTATGGCGAATGCCCTGTTAGTAACATGCATGCAGTTTAAATGTGGCTTATGTGTGGTTATGTCTCTTTTTGGACAGGGTACAGGGAGTTGTTCTCTAGCCTTCTGCATTCTCCCACCTCCCCCCACTGGCAGCTGTTAAGTCTGGAGAAGGCTTACCAGTGAAGAAGAGATGGAGAGGGGAGACAATTCACATAATGATCTGACTGCTATGAGAAGGAAAAGGAGGATGCAGTCTATCTGTGAGAGCATCCTTGTTCCCACCAGCCAACTCAATGGTCTTACTATTTTTTTCACTAATAAGTAATACCTATTGAAGGTTAGCCAAAACAAAAGACAGAATAATGGCCCAGTGTAGTTACCTGAAGGTCTGGTAGAATAAATGTTTTTCCCACTGAAGAGAGAAAGTCTAATACTGCAATGAGAACATGATCTGGCGGATTCACCTGGATGAGGGAAGTTTGCAGCGTAAATATCTGTAAGAAGAAAGGTCTAAGATTGCTCATCAAAAATTCAGGAGTCATGCTGCCCTAATCGTCCACCTTCTCTACAGCATGAGTTTCCCACTGCTTTGGTCAGCCTTAACCATGGTATCACTTTTCTTACCTGAATTAGCATCTGGGGCTCTAATATCTGGATGAACAGCTGCAGAAGTCGAAACATCAAGCAAAAGGCCTGCTGTACATGAGGCAGACTGGACA
The DNA here is from genome assembly GCA_034509955.1 of Urosaurus nigricauda. Lineage (NCBI taxonomy): Eukaryota > Metazoa > Chordata > Lepidosauria > Squamata > Phrynosomatidae > Urosaurus > Urosaurus nigricauda. The sequence continues at coordinate 166,025,112 of JAOEGL010000002.1, forward strand.
CCTTCATGAGATAAAAAAAATATATATATTTTGACCCTCAAAGAATACCATTTCCAGTTAAATAAAAAAGTTTAAAATTTTGGTAATTGCTAAATGTGACCACCACTGAGGTCAGTACTACAAATCAGTTGTTTTTATTTACCAAATATTCACTTTTAAAAATCCCATTTTAAACCTTGTAGAATATATATTTTCATAGACTGATAAAGGGCAATGATTACAATGAAGAATCAAGAAGTAGAAAAGGGGAATACAGTGCAGTAAGTATTTCTAGACAGACTATTGTTCAGAAAAGGATTCCAACATTGCTGCTCCTGCTGTTCCCAAGTATGCGTACTGGAAGTGTTGAGAATATTTCGCTCTGGAAAATTATGTATGTTTTTGTGGAGCACAAAGGCCACATAGAAGAGCCACTAAGATGACAAAGGAAAACAATTCTCTGGTCTATGACAATTTTCCCCAACCTTTTCTATGCTCCACATCCCTAGGAAAGGTTTGATTAACATTCGCACCCCCTAAAAAGATATATCACATTTGAAGATGAAGAAGTCTAAAACTAAAATTGAACGACATATAATACTGTGGATGAACAAATTGAACTTTAAAAAAGCTTTTAACTTAGTGTATAAAATAAAAATCTAAACTGAGCAATTTGATTCTAGTTCACTGAAAGACATAATCCATTCTTTGTCCTACATCCTACAATTCCATCTTGCACTACTTAGGGTGCAGGCACCCCAGGGAGGGAAGCCCTGTTTTGTGGTGACTGAAGACAGTGAAGAAAAAGCTGATGAAATTCATTTATAATATAGTGCTGGAAGAGTTCTGTGAATACCATGAACTGCCCTCCCCGCCAAAAACAAAGCTTGAATTTTTCCAAGAAGCCAAGATGACTAAAATGAAACTGGTATTTTGGACATGACTTATTAGAAAAGATCATCATACTTGCTAAGGTAAAAGGCAGCAGAAAAAGAGGAAGGAACACATTACAGGTGGGTAGAGTGAATCAAGGAAGCTACAGCCTTGAGGTTTCAAGACCTGAGCAGTACTCTTGACAACAGGGTGACTTGGAGGTCTCTCATTAATAAGGTTGGTATAGGTTGAAGGAGATATGATGACAATTAACAAGACATGGTGACTGAGGCCAACTGCATCATACATTACAATTAGGTGCAATTAATATCATGGTAAACAATGTAAGAATTGAATTCATTGTAGAATCATATTAGGAAAGACCTTTTGGGCTGAAGCCTACCTGGCTTTTCTTCCTGTTTTGGTACAGAAACCAGGACTTTTCTTCCTCTTTTGGTACATGAGAATTTGCTATCACAAAAGCAGCAACAAATACTGTCTTGTATATGGCAAGGAAGGTACTAAAATGAGGTACAACAACATGCTCTTACAAAGGCATCAACAAAGTCTACTAACAATGCTCTTCACACCTACTGTGTACACAGAATTTTTCCTATATGCCCTCTCACCAGAGCAGGGAAGCTGCATCCAACTTTTCTGACATATCATCTCTTTCGTGCGGAAACAAGAACTACACAATGCACCACATAATGCAGCAGCTTGTGGGAAGACAGTTTTCTCACCTGAGTGGCATGTAGAACTACCAAGAATTGGCCAAGAATTCCTACAATGGCTGTACGCTGTTCCATCTCCAGCGTCTCTCCAGCAGTCTGGCAAACAGATAGCAAGGCAGAGAAAACAATGTTCTGGCAGAGAAGGAATTGTGAAAAGTTAGGAACACTTCATTAGTTGAATTTTAAAATCACAACAACGATAATAAGAAGCCTTAGTAGAACAGTTTAAACAGTTTGGCCCACAGTGGCAACACTTAAAAAAACAACACAACTAAATATTTTCATATACTACAACAATTAAAGCAAATTAATTAAAATTTATTCTGTCTGTATATTCTGATCACAGGAAGGGTAGAAATGTAAATTCTTAACTATTTCATCCTCACATGCAAAGACAATGAATTAAGGTAGTTTTCTTCCAACTGAGGGAGAAAACAGAGTCCTCCATAGTATACTACCTGTATTTGAAAACGTTGAAATCATATGGAGGAATTATTCTGCAGAGAAAAAACATGTGGGATTTTTGTGCAACCCCCCCCCCCCATTTTCTGTTTTTCTGCACACCACCCCTTTTTTCCAAGAGAAAATTGCAGCTCAATAGGACAAGAGTAACTTTATTAGAATTCTTTAGTTCAATGGCAGAAATCTGCTCAGTGAAGCCTTTTTCTTACCACTTGTGGAAGCTCCTCTAAAGATCTTTCACTGCTCAGCCATTTCTGACATTGTGCGAATCCAACTACAAAAATTTCATGGGCAACCTGTTGCCTATGCTGAGGCATAAAGGCCTGGAGAGAAAGATGCTGCCATAACAGAAGGTTCTCTGTATCTTTAGGAGAAAATCTATCAGCAAACTTCACCTGCAAAGAGGGGTAGATGATATCAGAAAGAACATGAAATAACTTAACTTTCAAACTGCTTTATGATGGTAACATCCCCAAAACATTATAGTTTGTAATTTACATTCTTAATTTAATATTATAATGATATTTATTAAATTTAATATAAATAATTTATATCCCAACTACCCACTGCTTTGGGCCTCCAAGTGCAAAGAAAAGTTGCTTGGAAGAGCGCCATCATGTCTGGGTATCTCTTCCTCCCTAATCCACTGCTTTTATTCTGACCTCTGAAGAAGAAAAGCAGTCAGGCATACCTTCATTGTGCCTGGACTACAGAGGCCAGAGAGAGTCCTTTCCTCAACATTCCAATTAATATTGTTCTGGTCACTCAGGGAAATATCAGCTAAGCACAGTTCCATCATGCCTGGGCCCAGCAGCTGGTGAGAATCCATTCCCTCGATGTGAAATGTCATTGCTTTGGTCTCCGAGGGAGAATAGCAGCCACCATCTGAACTTCATGCCTTTCCCCACTGCCACCCCATGTTCCTTGTGTGCCACATCTTATTTAGTTTGTCAGCCTGAAGACAGGGAATTGCAAATTTATAACCTGGTCTGGGAATCTTTTTGGCTGAATGGTACGGTAAACATAATTTAAATAAATAAACAATTCCCTTTTTATTCAATTATATAATATGAAAAAGTGATCCCTGCAGAAACAGATTTTTCCAAGTGCCAATGTACTATGAGATTTCAGTCCCTTGTTTCTTAAAACAGAGAACCAATTTTACATAAGAAAGAATGGAAGTGGAGTAGGAATCTAGGAGCACCTTTAATACAAACTGATTTATTTTAGCATAAACTTCCATGGATTTTCAATCCACTTCCTCAGATACACTGATGGAATATAATACTGAAGCCATAATATTGAAGCTAGCAGTTGTGGGATCAGGATTAATAGGATACAGAAAAAAAGTAAATTGTAATAGAATATAGAAAATATGCAAATTGTGATCCTGCCATAAGTACAGGTTGTTTACCTGTAACTGTGTTTCTTCGAGTGGTCATCTGTGCCCTCACACAATAGGGTTTGCGCCTGCGCAGAAGCTCCATTCGGAATGCTGAAAAGCTGAGCAGATTGGCGGGAGCCCCGCCCCTCCCATTCCCTGAGCATGCCCAATCCCGCCAATCTAGCTCCTCCTTCAGTTCAAGTCCGCCGCAAAAAGGCAGGGACCTGACCGAGGGGAGGTAGGGCGGGATTTGTGTGAGGGCACAGATGACCACTCGAAGAAACACAGTTACAGGTAAGCAACCTGTACTTCTTCTTCGTGGTCTCTGTGGCTCACACAATAGGGTGACTGAAAAGCTTACCTGTGGAGGTGGGAAGGTCACTGCAAAATCGAAGAAAGAACAGCACGACCAAAACTGGCATCTCTCCGGGATCTGGAATCCAGCCGGTAGTGCCGAACAAACGTGGATGGCTGTGACCACGTGGCCGCCTTGCAGACCTCTGGCAGGGGAACACCTCTGACGAAGGCAGCAGATGAAGCCGTAGCCCTGGTTGAGTGGGCACGTACACCAACTGGTAGAGGGCGTTTAGCCAGTTCATAGGCCAAGGCGATGGTTTGAGCAATCCACTTTGCAAACCGTTGTGATGAAACTGGGTTGCCTTTCCTGGCACCACCATAGCAAACAAACAACTTATTGGATAATCTGAACTCTTGAGAACGCTGAACATAAAAAGCCAAAGCACGGCGAACATCCAGGATGCATAGTCTTTTCCAGAGGCGAAGAAGGATCTGGATAAAAATTAGGAAGCACAATCTCCTGGGAGAGATGAAACGGAGAAACCACTTTAGGGAGGAAGGAAATGTCCGGTCTGAGGACCACCTTGTCCTTATGAAAAATCAAGTAAGGCTCATCCGGGCGCAGGGCTGTCAGCTCAGAAGCACGCCTGGCTGAAGTTATGGCCACAAGAAAAGACACTTTGAGTGTCAGCAGTCTCAAGGAAGCAGAGCCTAAGGGCTCAAATGGAGGTCTCGTAAGCTGTGTAAGCACCAGAGAGAGAGACCAGGCCGGAGCCAATGGTGGCAACGGTGGATAAAGGTGATGTAGTCCTTTGAAGAACTTCTTTAGCATAGGTGACGTGAAGAGGCGAGCTGACCTTGAACCAGGTGGCTGGTTGGCTACAATAGCCGACAGGTAGACCTTGAGGGATGAAAAGGCCAGGCCTTGATCCCTGAGGTGCAGCAGAAAATGCAAGACAGTACTAAGGCTCACAGGTGAGGAAGGTTCAGATCTAGCCTCTGTGAAGGCACAGAAACGCTTCCATTTATATGCATAGGATCTCTTGGTGGAGTCCTTTCTCGAGGCAGACAGGGCCCTAAGCAGGTCAGGAGACCTAAGCAGGCTGGATCCTCCACGCCATCATCCGTAGATTGACCAAGTCCGGATGTAGGACCGCCCCATTGGAGTGAGACAAAAGGTCCGGCCACTTCGGCAGGTGGAAGTATTGGCCCCTGGCCAAGTGAAGAAGAGGAGTGAACCAGGGTTGTCTTGGCCAGAATGGAGTCAACAGTATGGCATTGGACCGATCCCTGGCCATCTAGGCCACCGTCCTGGAGATCAGAGGAAAGGGCGGAAAGGCATACAGAAGGTCTCGACTCCAACTGCAAAGGAAGGCGTCCCCCATGGATCCTCACCCTTTGCCCGCTCTGGAGTAGAATGTCCGGCATTGGGCGTTCTCCGGGGTGGCAAACAGGTCCACTGAGGGAATTCCCCAACGAGACGTCAGGAGATTGAAGGCCGAACTCGACAGAGTCCATTCGTGCTGCAGCACCTTGTCCCTGCTGAGGGAGTCTGCCAGCACATTGTCCTTTCCTGCCAAGTGAATGGCCACTGGATGAATGGAGCGATGGTGGCACCACGTCCACAGCTGCTGGGAAAGACGCAAGAGGACTGGAGAGTGAGTTCCTCCTTGCTTGTTGATGTACCAGACAGTGGTTGTGTTGTCTGATACTACCTGCACAACTCTGTGGAGCAGGTGATTTTCGAATGCCCTGAAGGCTTTGATGACTGCCAACAGTTCCAAGGCATTGATGTGCAGTTCTGCCTCCTGTGCAGACCACAGTCCTTGTACACACAAGCCGTTGAGATGTGCGCCCCATCCTGACATGGACGCGTCTGTAGTGACCATCCTGGACGGTTCTGGCGTCTGGAAGGGCATCCCCTTGAGGATGTTGGAGGGAGATATCCACCACTTGAGAGAGTCTCTGACATGAGGTGGCAACCAGAGTCTCTTGGACGGATTGTCCCTCAGGTGATCGAAGGAAGCCAGGAACCAAGCTTGGAGAGGCCTGAGCCTGAGACGAGCCAGGTAGGTCACCGCTGTGGTTGAGGCCAGGTGGCCTAGCAGTCTCTGGATGTCCTTTGCAGACGGACGGTGAGTGTGAAGGACGGATCGCAGCTGTTCCCAGAGGGCTTCCGCCCGCCTGGTGGGAAGATAGGCTCGACCCATCACAGAGTCCAGGGACGTGCCTATATCACCCTCACAGGGTGGAGAACGGATTTGGGTAGATTGACTTTGAGACCCGTCGGCTAAGAGGTCCAAAGTGTATTGGACGTCCTTGTAAAGCTGTGCCTTGGAGGACGACACCAGAAGCCAGTCGTCGAGATAAGGGAAAATCTTTATTCCTTGTAGACGAAGGTGAGAAATGACCACCGCCATGCACTTTGTGAACACCCGAGGTGCGGTTGAGAGGCCGAAAGGAAGAACGGTATATTGATAGAGATCTCCATCTATGGCGAAACGGAGATACTTCCAATGTTGTGGCCTGATGCTGATGTGGAAGTAAGCATCCTTTAGGTCTATGGATGCAAACCAGTCCCCTTGGTGCAGGAACGGCAAGATGGATTGGAGAGTCACCATCTTGAACTTGCGAAGCATGATGTATGAGTTGACGCCTCTCAGGTCCAAGATGGGGCGGAGACCTCCTCCTCTCTTCGGAACTGTGAAGTACCTGGAGTAGAAGCCTTGGTGTTTGAAACATGGTGGAACACGTTGTATGGCTCCTTTGTCGAGAAGGGAGGAAATCTCCTCCAGAAGAGGAGGAGAGGAGGGAGTGGAACAGAAACGCCATTTGGTGGAATACTTGAGAACTCTATGGCGTATCCCAGGCGGATGATGGTAAGCACCCAGGAGTCTGTGGTGATCTTGGACCAGTTCTCGTAGAAATGGCGAAGTCTGGGGACTGAGGAAAGGGTGACTGGCAAGAAGAAACTGGGTGTCGGCTCCAAGGGCCCGTCAAAAGTGTGACTTGGAGGATGGCTTCCTAGAAGGCTGTTGCTGCTGACGCTGGCCTTGCCTTTGTTGTTGCTGCTGTTGAGGCTGTCTGTAAGGCCTCCTAGCATAAGGCTGGATCCTATAAGTGGAGGACGGAGCCGAGCGAGAACGGGTGAAACCAGGGTCGTATGGCCTTTGGCGCCAGGCACGACCAGATGAAGGCTTGTTAGGTATCAGTCCAAGTCTCTTTCCGTTCAGGCGAGCCTTGGCCATGGTGTCCAGGGATTCGTCGGTCTTGGCGGCGAATAGACCTTCACCATCGAAAGGAAGATCTTTGATCTTGGACTTAGCTTCCTCAGACAGGAAAGTGGACCTCAGCCAAGCGAAGCGGCGAAGTGCCACTGCACCAGCCATGACTTTCGCAGAACAGTCAACAACATGTCTAGCTGAGTGCACCTCCTGGGCAATTAGGGAGAGTGCCTCAGCATAAAATTCCTGAGCCGCCTCTTGTTGTGCCTGTGGCAGGTAAGGTATGAAAGCAGCCATACGATCCCACAGAAACCTCTGATAGCCGGCCATGCAACCTTGCATATTGGCGACCTTCGCTGCAGATGAGTAGAAACGGCGACCAAAGATGTCCATCCTTCTACCATCTTTGTCCACAGGGGCAGAATGGGACTTGCCGGTAGACTTACAGGTAGATTCCACCACCAGAGAATTGGGAGCTGGGTGGGTGAACAGGAACGGTGCTGTATCCGACTGCACCCGATACAAAGAGTCAAGCTTCTTAGAAGCAGGCGGTGTCGAGGCTGGCTTGTTCCAAGAGGCCACCATGATGTCGGAAAAAGAAGGCAAGAATGGAATGACCGCCGGTTGCTGGGGACGCACCACGAGGCCATTGATGGGGTCCCTGGGAGGCTGGGCTGTCTGCGCGGTTTGGAGGCCTACCGCCCTTGCCATCCTGTCGACGATTCCAGTGAAGAGATGGAGGCCTTCGACAGGTGAACCAGGTGTCTGGTCCTCAACTTCCTCGTTGGGAGAGGAAATGGCAGGCTGTGGGGAGTCGGGACGGTTGTCCGTTTCTCCCGTAGACTCCTCCGTAGACTGGGAGGCTGGCAAATGCGGATCCACATAGGGCTGTGTTGGCGCCGTAAGAAAGGTCAACATCGAGGCGTCCGCGTAGCTAATCGGAGCGGAGGCTGTCGATGTCGAAGTGGTGATCGTAGCTGAGGCCACAGCGGTCATAGTGGTGCTCCATTCCGGGGGTTTCGACACCGTGGCTGTTGAGGCCGGCGGGGGCGATATGGCCCTGTATTCGGCTCGGGACCGAGAGGGAGAACGAGATCGAGAGTGAGATCGTGAAAAGTCTCCGACGTGGGGGTCACGGACATGGTATCGATCCCGATACGAAGGAGAGTAGGAGCGGTAGGATGGATGACGCTCTCTCCAATAGGATTCAGCCCGATGTCGAGCCAGAAAGGAGGCCGAGGAGTGGGGCGAATCAAAGTAGTGCTCCTCAAACGGTTCCGGAGACTTCCGGGGTGGAGGAGATGGGAACCGCAGCCTGTAAATGTGCTCCGAAGAGGCTAGGATTTCTTTTGGTGGTACAGAAGTCGGAGCCGAAATAGGCGAAACCGTCGAGACCGAGGTCAAGACCGTCCCCGTAGGGGCGAGGACCTGGGTAGATGCAGGCTGAAATGCGGGTTCCAAGGTCTCTGGTGCTGAGTCTAGTACAGTGACCGGGGCCGGGACAGAGAGGTCAATGGCCGAAGGCTGTCTCAGAAAAGACATGGCCAGGTCTGCCTGGGCAGCTGCCGAGGCAACCGAAGTGAGGACCTCCTTGTGCTTATGTTTTTTCGACTTCGGCTTTTCCAGTTTGGTGGATGAGGGCCGCTTCTTATGCTCTCTGTGTTGCCCTTCGGGGCGAGACATGATAGTCGGTGTCGGGGCCGAAGCCAAGGAGGCCTCCGTCGGTGTCGAGGTCGCTGTCGACGTCGAGGTCGGTTTTTTAATTTTGGGAATTCTCGGAAACTTAGAGATGGGAAGGTGTCCTAAGGGGTCCGTAGACGATTCTGAAGTGCGGGAAACCGAGAGGGCCTTCTCCCACAGATGGGCCTTGAGCCGATCTGCTCTTTAGCGAAGTGTGGCGGGGTTAAAAGCCTTGCAATGCTTGCATTTCTCCGGAATGTGGGAACTGCCTAAGCAGAAAATGCACTTCGAGTGTCCATCCACAACCGGGATTTTACCGCCACAGTCGGAACATTTCTTGAACGGGGCGGCCATAAGAGGCCGGTCCGATCGCGAGGGGCCCGTCCGGGCCAAAACCCTCGAGTTCCGAACAAAAAGGGGCAGCTCAAGGAAAAACGGGAGTAAAAACGAAAAAAACTAAGAAAAACGAATAAAATAAAGTAAAATAAAATAAAATAGACAAAGTCTAGCTACTCAGCTTTCGTCGCAATGAAGAGCACTCCGAAGGAGATGTTACTCTTGCGGCGGACGAAAGAGAACTGAAGGAGGAGCTAGATTGGCGGGATTGGGCATGCTCAGGGAATGGGAGGGGCGGGGCTCCCGCCAATCTGCTCAGCTTTTCAGCATTCCGAATGGAGCTTCTGCGCAGGTGCAAACCCTATTGTGTGAGGCACAGAGACCACGAAGAAGAAATCTTCATTGTTGTGTAAGATGATACAAGTCTGTCAGGCATATTAACTGGGATCATACAGTATGTCTACATTTTAAACAACAAAACAGAGGGATATACAGCTTCTATTTGTATTAAAGAACACCCTTGAAAGATTTCAAAGAATATCAGCATAATAATGAATACAATGGCTCAGAAAATTATGACAGCTACTACCTTAAAGAAAACATTTTACCACCACAGGGCTGTAACAGGGATAGACATCATGCTGTCCTCCAGATGCTATTGGGCTACAATTCCCAGCAGTCCTAGCCTAGTGAGCTAATTATAAGGAATCCTGAGAATCACAGCCCAAGAGGCTGGAGAGTGGCAAAATAAATAGTTACACCCCTGGTGTAATATCTGAATTGCCCTTAAAACTTAATTCCAGATGTAAGTAAGACAGCTGTAGTAACAAATGGTTCTCATTTGGGTTTGGGTTTTTTTAAATCTCCCTAAATACTCACTTGTCTCTTCCCCAATAGATCTCTCTGGACCAGGGCTCATTAGAAAATTTTGGTCATGGTATTTAAGGCCCTGCACTTCAATCTCCCCCAGTACCTGGCTAGTACGGTATGTACTATCTAGGAATTTAAACTGATGGCTTTTACCATTGTGTATGGCTCTATCCAGCCTACTGGCCTTTCAGGCTGTAATTCTGCATTTGTGGAACAGTCTTCCTTTGCACCTCCAGCTGGAGAAGGTTCTTACCCATTTCTGTAAATGATTGAAAACCTTCCTCTTTTATTTGCTGGATTAAGTTGCTGGGTGTGCCTAAAGCCCAAAAGAGATGGGCAAAAATGTTGGCTTTGGGTCGATCAGGGTCATGGTGTACAGACGATGCATGCCCCTGGATCAGGCTGAAGCTGTGCCATAGCTGCCTAAGGCGGCCTGAGGCCGCCTGCAAAAGGAACACAAAAAACAAACTCCTTGCTGGCGGCCCATTCAGGACTGTGGCAGTGGCTAGCCTCGGGACCGCGGCATCAGGTCGCCTCAATACACTCCCTGAACAGGGAGTGACCCAGGGCTGGAGCAGCTGGAGGCCTCTTCAAGCTGCTGGTCTGCATGACTCCTTTGGTGGCCAAGATGGGTAGCGGCTGATGAAGATTTTGTTTTTAATATATTATTTTAGTATTTTAGTATATTATAGTGAAGAAGAAATTCATAGCAAGCCATATATTCTATTCTCACTGTGTTAAAAAATGCAGTGTGGAGAGGGGGGCTAAAGACCAGCAGCATCCCAAGAAGACAAGATACATCTCTCCTCTGTCATTCGTGTTTAAATGCCTTCCTGGATAAAATTTTGAATGAACAATTGTAAAGTTACCACTCGTTGATAGAAGAAAAATCCAAGCTTGGTATTTTTTTAAGGTCTTAAACAAGTGGTAGGGAATGCTGTGTCTGCCCTGTCCCAATCCCACTGAACTGCAACCTTCTTATTCCCATTATTCCAGGTTGAGTATTCCTTATCCGAAATGCTTGGGACCAGAAGTATTTGGGATTTCCAATTTCTTTTGGATTTCATAATACCTGTACTTGCATATACATCCAAAATTGGAAGGTGCAGCAGCATCAATGACTGGAGGTGGCATACAAATGGCAGAGGACACATGTAGCCCAGGTTCCATATATTACTGGTACCCTTCTCTGCCTGAAAAAGTCTAAGATCAGGATATATGAATACCTCAATCTCCTGGATCTTCATGACAGCTATTCTAGTTTCCCTACCTTCAGAGATTAAGTAAGCTGCTATTACTACTCAGGGCCCACTGCAATGCCTCTAATGAGAACAGGCCTCTTCTCCTCACCCAGTATTTAGGAAAATTTATGAAGGAAGATCATAAGTCTCACAGTGCTACCAGTTGGAAATTATTGTCTGTATGTGGGGTTTTTATATATGCTGTTTTATTCTCTGGTAAAAAGATCATTGGATTTTTAAAAATTGTAAACTATAGTAGTCGGCCCTTTGTATCCACAGGGGTTCCGTTTCAGAGCCTCCTGCTGATGCCAAATATCACAGGACCTCAAGTCCCATTCACCTCAATGATGGAACAGTTGTGTGAACACACTGCCATCACCTGTCCTGGGTGCATTGCTATTTGACATCTTTATCAACGACTTGGATGAAAGAATAGAGGCTACACTTGCAGATGACACCAAATTAGGAGGAGTAGCTAATACCCCAGAGGAGAGGATCAAAATTTAAAATGATCTTAATAGATTAGAAAACTGGGTCAAAACTAACAAAATGAACTTCAACAGGAAGAAATGTTCAGGAAATGCACTTAGGCAGGAAAAATGAAATGCATATAGAATGGGGGACACCCGGCTTAACAAGACTACATGTGAAAATGATCTAGGAGTCCTAGTAGACCACAAATTGAACATGAGTCAACACTGTGATGTGGCAGCTAAAAAGGTCAATGCGATTCTAGGCTACATTAAGAGCCTAGCTCTCCACATTTGTTGGGGTTAGCGCAGCAAGACTCCCCTGGATATGAACAATTCACAAATAAAGCAAGCCCCACCTATCCCCTCCTCTGATGTAGCAAGCTATCACAGGCATGGGAGGAGGGGCTAGGGAGCCCTCCTGGGAGCCCTGTCCACCTCCTCCCATGCCTGGGATGGCTGTAGCCAGTTGTCCTAGGCATGAGAGGAGGAGGTGGGCAGGACTTGTGTGCAGGGTCCCCGGCCCATCAAACAACAAATAACCAAATTCATGAATCCCAAGTCTGAGAATGTGAAGGGCCAACGTAATAGTGTCATAGATTTTTGTGGGGCATTCGGGATATGTGGCCAAGTTCATGTGGGGCATGGTAATAGTGTCACTCTATTCTGCTTTGGTCAGGCTTCACCTGGAGGGCAATCAAAATGGTGAAGGGTCTGGAAACCATGCCCTATGAGGAGAGACTTAGGGAGCTGGCTATGTTTAGCCCGGAGAAGAGATGGCTAAGAGGTGATATGATAGCTCTGGTGGTGCAGTGGTTAAATGCCTGTACTGCAGCCACTCACTCAGCAACTCTAAGATTGCTAGTTCAATACCAGCAAAAGGGCTCAAGCTCGACTCAGGATTGCATCCTTCCGAGGCCTCTAAAATGAGTACCCAGATTGTTGGGGGCAATTAGCCTACACTTTGTAAACCGCTTAGGGAGTGCTTAAGTGCACAGATAAGTGATATAGAAATGTACTTGCTATTGGTATCTGAACGGATGTCACACTGAGGAGGGAGGAAGCTTGTTTGACAGTGGAACACACTCCCTTGGAGTCTAGTAGTCTCTCCTTCTTAGGAAGTTTTTAAACAGAGGCTGGATGGTCATCTCTTGGGGTACTTTGATTGTGTGTTCCTGCCTGGCAGGGGGTTGGACTGGATGACCCTTGTGGTCCCTTCCAATTCTATGATTCTACTTGCCTGGTGATCAGCATCCATCAAAAAGAGCAAACGTCGTAACAGGACCCCCAGCAGAGTGACTTGGTAATTCTCAGCAGGGCAAGCTTTTATCTGCATCAAATAACAAATACATTTTCAGTGCTCAAATAAAGAAACATTTAAATACTGTCAGTCTTCTGTATCCACAGATTCAAGCATCCTTTTATATCAGGGACACAATTTTACTATGCCATTGTACATAATGGGACTTCAGCATCCAAAGATTTTAGTATCCATAGGGGTCTTAGAAGCAAATTCCAGTGGATACCAAAGGCCCACTGTAAATACAAAACAAGAAAGTCATGTCTAGAACTAACAAATTTTATCAATTATATTCCTTTTCTTCATATGCACCAAGTATTTTTTTTATCTGAGCGTTTCTTCAAGTTGCATGTTGACTGATGGCATCCCCATGAAATTCACATGAAATTCACAGGGTTTATGTATACAGCCAAGGGTCTAGTTTTAGGCAACAAGACCTATCACAATTTCCTTCCTTCTTTCCTTCTCCACAATCTATAGCTTCACCACTATGCCTGCAGTCACAGACCTGAAATTTGTCTAGGCTAACTCCAACTCTCATGAATAGCCTGCACTGTATGAATTAACTTCCTTCCACAACTGGAAAACAGGAATCAAGAGTTACAGGTAAACAACCTTGTTTAAAAAACATGTTTATAAATTAAGTACTATAATTTAGCAGAAGTAGTAGACAAATATATCACTTATGGTAAACTTATTTCCCAGAGCCTATGGACTGCAGCACACAAGCATACCTGCCTCACTAATTTTTTTCCCAGAGGGGTGGGAGAGACTAGGTGAGATAATGGAGAGTATGTATTAGATGCCACAGCATGGATGAAATTCTGAAGTATAGCTTTTGGAGATTATCTGATTGCTTATTAACTGGGGATTTTCTTTTCCTCTACAGCACATGAACTGGCTCACATTTTTGAGACCCCTATTCCTTTCCATTTTTAGGCATCTCTGATGTGGGAAATGATGGTTCTTCTAGTGGTCATCTGTGAATTCACAAAAATGGCAATTACAAAGAAGTCCCTTCTAGAACATTCCAAAGCTAAATGCGCTCTGGCAGAACCTCACCCTATCTACCCACTATGAATGTCCTAGTATATGTCAGCATCTCTCTTTAGTTACGTGCCCACCACAAAGAAGCAGACATGGAAAGAGGGGAGCTGGGTACGTTGTATGAATTCAGAGATGACCATTCAAAGAATTACAGTTGTCGGTAAGCAACTTGTTCTTCCCCATGGTGTCTGTGAAATCACACAAATATATGACTGGCTAACTCACCTACCAGGAAGATAGGGTGTATGTCAATCAAAAATAGAAGAAAGGACTGCTCTTCTAAATGAAATAGCAGTTTGATCAGTAGAAACAACCATTAGATCAAGCATCAGTAGTTATATTTGCCCCTGTGCACATGTTGCTGAACAGTTGTGTTCATGATTCTGACCTATTTCTGTCTCCTTTTTCGTTTGCTTATTGTCTGTCCTCAACGGTTTGAAGTTTCCTCTGTCATCCACTGAGGCTCCTCTTTCTTTTGGGCTCCAGATAGTGTATTTTTGTATTTTGTATCCTTGACAATGTCCCTGGTTTCAGTTCAGAGCTCATCTTACTTTGGCTAATTAAGCCCGACAGTGCAAAATCTATTTTTACATGGTCTTTAAATTCTACAGGGATGTTCTTCAGGTTGCATTTTGGCATGGTGATTGATTTTGTGTGCTTCTTTCCTTTACCTTAATTTTTGACATTCATAGTTCATGGTCTATGCCACAATTTGCCTCTGGTCTTATTTTTGCAAAGAATGGAGCTTCTCCATCGCTTCCAATTATGTAATCTTTTTGTAATTTTTGCAGTTTTGCATTCCATTACCTTATTGGTTTAATTTATTCTGCAAAAGATGTAAGAGATGGAACAAATCTCACCCATCAATTCATCAGAAGGATCTCTTTCCTACTTTAGTTTTCTTAATACAATCACAAATCCCTTTTACTGTTATACTTCCTTTCATAATCTGTCTTTGGAATTCTGTAATCTTTTCTTAAATTTTGCTCACCTAAATATTCATCCACTTTCTTCAAAGAGATTTCTTGCCTTTTGTATAAAGAAGAATAATACTGTATTTATGAAACTTTTTGTATTTTTACATTGTCTGTTGTTAATGCATTTCCTTCTTGCAAATTTAGTATCACTTTCTTTTCTTTTTCTTTTCTTATATGCCAACCACATTCCTGGTTTATTTGCAAATGCAAAGTTTTTTTACATAATTAATATTTATTTCCATCTCTCTCACTGTTAGCAAAGATAACTGACTCTGTAAAATCTTAATTTGATTCATAATGAACTGTTGTGAAAGGAAGGAGAGGCCTAGCAACATCATCAGGCCTGGCCTCAAGTAGAAGAGCCCTCCCTTCATGACAATACCATCTGGCCTAGTTAGGAGTGAAAGGACAGGCCAAACTCCATCAGGCCTGTCCTAGATTAAGAAGCAGAGCCCTCCCTCCAGTCCATCTGCCTTGGTCCAGGCGTCAGAGGGAGAGAAGAACCTTTGGACCTGATCCCCTTCCCCACCACCGTTCCCTTCTCCTTTTGTATCGTGTCTTTTTAGATTGTAAGCCTGAGGGCAGAGAACCGTCTAATTAAAAATAATAATTGTAAGCTGCTCTGATAGCCTTTAGGGCTGAAGGATGGGGTATAAATAAATAAATATTATTAAATATTATAATACAGTAGTTTTCTTTAATGGAAACTTATCCAGTTCTTCTTCCTTTCTTTTTTTCTCATCCAGAATCTGATTCATTTTTTTCTTGCTGCTTCTTCTTAAGTGCAGGAATATGTTGGATAAAACACCCTCTCATAACAGCATTACTCACACCCACTCGTATATACAGTGCTCACCAGTTAGTATTAATTCCGGACATAATTCAGGTTTATACTCCAAACAATTCCATTTCTTTTTTTCAGTCCTGCCAAAACAAGTTCTTGACCCAAACTTCTGTAAATCAAATATTTTGTATTCTTTTTTCTAAGACAGTGTGCCCTAGCTTTATGTGGGGGATCTGTTCTGGATCCTCCCCCCTGCGTGTAAGGCAAATAGCATGTATGCTCGAGCCCCACTAAAAATAATGGGGCCCAATGCGGCGCATGCGCACCATTGTTAGTTTTGTCATGCAGCTTTCAGATTAAGCTGAAAGCTGTGTAAGAAGCGCCCACAGGTGTTTCTTGTAAGCAAATAATATATTGTTAATATTGTTAATGTTTTGTTACTTTTTTTTTCAAAGAATGAAATATCTTTTTCCTGTTTTGTGGAGCATTCACCCCATTGATGTTCCAAGTTAAACATTTGTTCTCCATGATGAAGTGTGACTCAGAGAAGTCCCTAGGTACTGGACCCAATGTAGAAGGATATTCTTCCCCCTCTTCTTGTTGCCTCTGTTTTCCTCTGCCATTTGACTTTCATCCATTACTCCTTTAAAGTTCTCAAAAAAACCCCAAAACTCTCGCTTTCTGTACAGAATTCAGTCAAAACCTTTATTGTTTGAAACTGAACCCCCTCTTTCCAGTTTATCCCATTTAAAAAAAACCTTTTCCATTTACGTTTTTCTGTCAGAAAGTTGTTCTTTCTTTTTGCTCAGTATCCTAGTTGGAATCTCCTTAAGCAGTATAAGGTCCTTATCATCAATCTCCAATCTAGTCTCAAAGAGCTGTTGTGAAACTTGATCTCTTGCCTTTTTCCTAACAAAATAAACAAGCACATGTCCGGGAATATTTTCTATTCTTTCAAATCTCAAATTAATCCTGAAAACCCTGTTGATCTTTGCATCCACACTTGCTTCATAAAATTCCAAGAAATTTGGCTATCTAATATTCTCTGTGAATCTTCCAAAATTGCTCTAAATCTCAAACAAAATCCATTTTCCCCTCTCAATTCCAGTAAAGCCAAATTGTCCAAAATCTTTTATTGATCAGGTCTACTATCTACTAAGGTAGATAGTGAATCTACTAAGGTAGATAGTAGACCTGATCAATAATGCAGTAGATGTTATTTATCTGGATTTTAGCAGATAAAATCATAGGTCCCCCGTGATATTTTGATTAACTAGAGGTGGTGAGGGCCTCTTTCTCTGGACATCTTCCAAAAAGAGGCTGAATACCAACTGGAGATATTATAGCCTAAGTTCCTGTACTGAGCAGGAGGTTGGATACAATGACCTATGGAGCCCCTTCCAATTCTAAGATTCTATTATTTTCTATTTACATTTTCCACCCTGGTTTAATATATCTACTTACAAAAAATACATTTAACTTACCAAGTATGCTACTATAAATGTATGGTGAGCACACAGATCTGCTGTTTCATACCTGTCAGATAGAAAAGAGTACAATGAGCAAGTGATTAGGATATGAGTCATAGAATCATAGAGTTGGAAGAGACCACAAGGGCCAGTCAGCTGATCTCCTCTTGTTCTGTGTTGATCTTGAATGGGAAAGACTCGGGTTCACGTTTTTTCCCATGACGTTGAAATTCATTATTCTAATAAGCTACTGTCTCTTACCATGATAAGCATGGAGAAAATTGGAACAGTGCCATTCATGCCATTTTACCTTTCCTGAAGATCAGGTTGTTTCTCCTACTTTTTACTAGGGGAAGGTAACTTAGCAACTCAGTCCTACATTACAACCCAGTCCTTCAATACATTTTCAACCTACCGAGCAAGGAAACACCAAGCATCCATAGCCAGGAGAGCAGTGATCATATTAGAACCAAGTAAGGTCTCCAACAAGGAGCATTCCTAAGGACAAAAAATATACACAACCACAATTTTGTTTATTGTGTATCCACACTAAAAATATAACACAGTTTGACACCATTTTAACTGTCTTAGCTCCATCCTGTGGAATCCTGGGATTTGTTGTTTGATTAGATATTCAGCCTGGTCTGTCAAAGAGCTCTGGTGCTTCACCAAAGTACAAATCTCAGGATTCTGTAGGATATAGTCATGACAGTTAAAGTGGTGTCAAACTGCCTAATTTCTGCAGTGTGGATACATCCTTAGAATAGCTTTTTATTGCTATTCTGCCAACTAAACAGAGAAAGTGTTTGCCCCAAATAAAAATGTGCAGAATAACACTCCAGAATCTAGCTATGCAAAGAAACCACAACCTGAAATAATGTGAAATGTAGAGCTCTAAGGTCTATCCTGGACTCCTCTTACTATCAAATCTGAGTCTGGAGGATGTGTCACAGAAGGGACCAAGTTCTAGATTTTGCCATTCTCTTCAATCTTTCAATCCTGTAATTTGCCTGATGCAGATTTTACATTTTGCAGTGGCTTGACTCTTTACTGACTCTAGAAAACCCAGAAAATTGTTTGAATAAACTCATTTCATTCAGATCCTTCTTTCCAATTTTAGATTCTATAAGGGAAGATCCAATTTATGCAGGACCTTTGTCTAAAGAACTGAAGAGATTTGAATTATCTGCAGAATTATGCTGTGGGGTTTGCCATAATTCCTCCACTGACACAAAATGTGAGGGCTACCACCTATCCTACCACTATGGCAGCCAACTGTGGGAACCTCCTGGACGCCTTTGTGGATCTTGTCTGATATGTTATTCACCTTCTATCCGCACTGGACACCACCATTCTTTATTAACTGTTGTCACCACAACACTATGTGTCTGAACTTAAAAGTTTCCAATATGTACCATTCTCAGAGGCTCAAGTGTATAGCTAAAAATAATGACTTATAAAACACAGATTATGTAATTAATACATCTAAATCACATCTCTCATTTTCTCTTTTTCAATCATATCCTAATTTACCTTAACTCAAACTAATCTTAATCACCACTCACTCCCAACATTCCATTTTCTCCCTCCCTCCCTCCAGATCCTTTCTTTATAATATCTATTACACAGTGCATTCATAACTATACTTTACCTTATTTTACCTAATAAATGTTACAATACTTTTCTCTTAAAAGCCCATAACATCACAGGTGATGTTTGGAATGAAAGTAGGATCAACTCAAATGTCTCTGAATTCCACAGATTTTAAAGACTAGTACCACTGTCCTTGAAATTAGGATATTTTCAGCAACAGTCACCAGACAGAACAGAGCACATTATAAAGACCTGGGATAACAGTAACAGTTAAAACTATATGCTTCATATCAATATGTTTTTACATTTTTAAATAAATTTGGTGCCTCCAAATATATGACCCAGCTACATCTGATAAACTGAAATCTTGGTTTAAAACATCAGACTCCTCCAACTGTTTGAAATCAGCTGGTCAGTCTTGGCTTACAAGACTCTTCCTTACCAGTAGATGAAAATGTGATATAGAGAGTGTTGTGATAAAGGTACAGAGGTGGATGCAGACATAGTGGTAAAAGGTGATAAGATTTTCATCTTGCCCTGTTCCCATCGTTCCTGGAGAAAAGACAGGAAGGGAAAGCTCACCAGAGCATTGCTGAAGACTATGGAAGAGGGCTGCAAGCAAGGGCTTTCTGCAAAGAAATAGAGAACAGCAGTGTTACTTCCTTACAAATAGGTGATCTTACTATCAAATGACCACTGGAGCTACCCAGCATACATTTCAACACAGATGATCATCAATTACAATAATACAAAATAAAATAATTATTTGTGAATAAAGGATACAACCTTTAAAAGCATTTATGCTAAACAAAATAATTATACTGAATAGAACATAAATTTTAGCAAGAAAAAATAAAAGACTAGATCCTGTCTTACAATCACAGAGTTGGAAGAGACCACAAGGGCCATCCAGTCCAACCCCCCTGCCATGCAGGAACTCCCAATCAAAGTCTTGACACTGACCATTCTAAAAATTAATATACCCTGTCCATTTTTGTACAAACATGTTTTACAATGTTATTAATGCTGCCCTTCTGTCAATAGGTTACCTTGATAAGGACTATAAAGAAGAGTAATAGAGCAAGCATGGTGTTGTGGTTTGAAGGCTGGACTATGACTCTGGAGACCAGAGTTCATTTCTCAGCTCAGCCATGAAACCCACTGGGTGCACTTAGGCTAGTTACATGCTCTCAGCCTCAGGGGAAATCAGTATCAAACCTCCTCTGAACAAATTGTGCCAAGAAAATCCTGTGCCATAACTCGGAAATGAATTGAAGGCACACAACAACAACAAAAAGGAGGAACATATTGTAAATTTTCCTGAACTATTCTGTAGGCGCAGATGGAGAAAGGGCAACAAGGGACAGAAAGAAGGCCAAACCCCTCACTTCTTCTTTGCCTTTGTCTTCTCCCCAAAGAAAAATAGTGCTAAACAGATTGAAGTACCCCTTTTAGTAAAGTACATTCAGAACAACACAGACATTCAGTTAGTTGATGTGAAGGATGTTAAATCAAATAAAGCTTGCAATAACATGGAATTACCTGGGAATCTCTTCTGGGAACTGACTTTCTGTGTTCCACATGGCATTCACATCCTGAGGCTGAGATGGCAATATGTCCATTACAGAAAGCAGAAGTCGACATTGGGGAAAGTGCAGATCAGGAGAGAGATCTGAAATTAATTTAAAAAATAGTTCGCATTTGTATGGACCTCACAAGTTCTGACAGACTGAATAAATCTAGGAAATCATAACCATGTAAACAGCTCAAAAATCCTGAGCCCTGGTGGTGCAGTGGTTAAATGTCGGTACTGCATCCAAAACATTCTGATCCTGCAGGATTCCAGGTTGACTCAGCCTTCCATCCTTTTGTACATTGGAGAAATGAGTACCCAGCTGGTTGGGGGCAATTGGCTAACACAATGTAAGCCACCAGAGAGTGCTTAGCACTATAAAGCGATATAGAATGCAAGTGCTATAGCTACTGATATCCTAGAATTCAGATCCTATAGCACCATAATACATTTATCTTGGATTTCATTAACACAACTGTAAGCCGAAATCTGAAGGTCTACTTTTTAAAATGAGGATATCTGCATCAGCATAAATGCAATCCTTCATTCGCAGAAACATAGTGCTTTAAAATACTTTTCAAAAATCACACAAGGTTAACCAGTATTCTGCAAACATTTTGATCATTACCCCCCAATCTAAATTTAGCTTGGAGAAGATAAGATGAAGAAGTGATGTGGCAACCATCTTTAAATATGTGAAGGGATGACATGTAGAAGATGGAGCAAGCTGCTCCAGAAACTAGTACATGAACCAATGGATTCAAACTAGAAGCAAAAAGATTACACCTAAACTTTAGGGTAAACTTCCTCACAGTAAGAGCTGTTTGACAGTGGGATAGATTGCAGTGGAGGGTGGCAAATTCTCCTTCTTTGGAGGTTTTTAAACAGAGATTGGATGTCAGTCTGTCAGATGGGCTTTATCAGTGTATTTCTCCATGGAAGGATCTGGATCTTATGTTCCTTTTTATGATTCCACTCCTCCTCCTCTGAGGTTCTCCCCACCCCACCAAGCGGTAATTGGTTCCCCTCCTGCAAAATATCTCCTCCTTCCATTGGCATTAATAATCTGTTTGGAGAACTAGTATGCAATAGCGATCAGTTGCCCAGAAAAAGCTCTTGACAAGTGCTTATTTACATCTCTTTTTATCTGTTAAGATACAGACTGGACTTAGAAAAATGCATTAAGTTCTAATATTTCCAACTGTAAATCTTTATTGAGACTAATGATACAAATCAGAAAGTGTGCTTGTTTATCTCCCTTTTCCATGTGTCCTGGTAATACAAAAAATTACCAAGCATTTCAAAACAACTTCAAAAATGCTTCAAAACAGCATTTCGAAGCAGTAGTGATACTTTATAACATCATTTTGCTGATCATCAGAAATGAAAAGGTCACATTACAAGTGGCAGGAGAGACTTTGTTAAACTTAGTGTGTTTTGCATCTTGATCCTGTGCATGCTTACTCAGAAGTAGTTTCCACTGAATTCAATAACATTTATGGGAAGTTACTACTGTATGTTTATTGTAAATACAGGTAACGGTATTTATTTATGGTTTGCCATTTCTGCATTAAAATGTTAAATCTTGGAGTAATTGTGTCATAAGCCTTTTTACCAGTTTGCATATTCTATATCACCCTTTCCCAACTAAGCCCCCCTCCAGATGTTCTGGACAACAACCCTCAACTTCCCTGACTCAAGGCAATACATGGAGCATCAAAACCAAATTTAAATAATAATAAAATCATGTATATTTGTGTATATATAGTTACAAAAAAGCATGTAACAACCTATACAATAAAAATCATTTTAAAATTCTTTAAAAGACATACCATATATAAAAAAAGAACAAAACAACACACCATTAAAGCTTACTGCAGAAAAAGAGCAAGGAGGAAGCCATCCCAGCCTCCCTAGGGAAAGGGTTTCGGAGCAGCCACCAAAAAGGTCCTCCCTCTTGTACTCACAAAACATAGCTGGGAAGGCAGAGGGGGAGAGAAGGGCCTCCCGCAAAGACTGCAAGCTTGGACAGATATAGTTCCTTCAATATGCTGGATCCAAGCTATATAGGTTGTAACCAGCACTAAATTGTGCTCAGAAGTGCACCAGCAGCCAGTGGGAACTGTTGTAACAAGGGAGTTTTTATGCTGCCTATAGTAAGCCCCAGTTAACAAGCTGGGTGTAGCTCTTTAGATAAAGTGGAATTTCTGAGGAATTTTCAAAGGTAGCCCCAAGTAGAGCTCATTACAATAATCCAAATGGGACATAACCAGGGAATGTGTCATCATGGCCAGATCAGACATATCCCGGAACAGGTGCAGCAGATACATTAGCTTTGACTGTGCAAATGCACTCCTGGTCACTGCTGAAAACTGGACCTCCAGACTCAGGGCTGAATCCAGGGGTACTTTCAAACTCGATTGATCTCAAAGGGGCGGGGTATAAATAAATTTTATAACTGCATACCAGGATGAATGTAACACCATCCTGCATCTCTGATCTGCCTTTTGACTCACCAAGAACAATCAGTCTTTTATGGGTTAAGCCTCTATTTGTCCTCATCCAGCTTCTCTGGAGTTAGGTGGAAAGGAGTAATAAAACTGGGTATCATAAAGATATTAGTGACATTTGACCCCAAAACTTGAAACCTCCCCTGCAGTTGCATGTATATGTTAAAAAGTATGGAGTCAAAAGAGAACGTTGGGGAACTCCTCAGGCCAAGGGCCAAGGAGTCAAATAAGAGTCACTCAGAACTACCTTCTCAGTCTGCCCTGCTAAGAAAGACTGCAGCTACTGTAAGACAGTGTTTCCAGGTTCTATTTGAGGGAAATGATCCAGAAGGATACTATGGCTGAAACCCACAGAGAGGTCCAGTAACCACCCGAGACATACTTCCTTGTCCAGTTGTCAGAGTAAGACATCAACCATTACCTGCCTTTTTGTCATTCCCACACCATTTTTCATGAGATGGCACATGCATGAAGCAGGCTATGGTCTGAACACCCCCCCATTCCAACTCAGATTTTGTGGGGCCACAACTGATGTAGGTTGGGGTGGGAGGAAGAAACTAGCAGTGTGCCTGGTGAGACACTTGGGAACTCTTTTTGGACAGTAGAGATGGAGACTTTCAATGTGGAGCGACACAACAGCTTGCCACTGTGCTGCCACTGTGCCTTCTCCCATTAGAAGCCACTTTGGAGGCTATGAGTAGTAAACTCCAGTCCACCAGATCTGGATTGGATTGGAGGGGTTGCCTCTATAACTGGGATGAGGGGAAAGCCCAGTGTTACTCATGCTATTGCTTGGGAAGATAAAAGTTCTTAAGCTTTATGGGACTACAAAATTCTGGCTTATTTAAAGATTTTTCATTCTTGTATCACTTTTACAATAGAACACTGAACTAAAAGTTGTGTTATTGATCATAATTCATGTTTGCCCATTTTAAGTATTATAATAATAATAATAATAATAATAATAATAAATTTTATTTATATCCCACCTCTTTGAGAACAACCGGGCCGGCTAACAATAATAAAAATCCCAGTACATAATATATCAAAGTTTACTACCCTCCCCCCCTTAAAAGTTATTAAATCAATTATAAAATTAAAGCCAATATACATTATGTAAATGTATATAATAGTTGATCTTCTAAAAATATGTATACAGTGAAGACATCGTCAACAATTAGTAAGGAAAAAAATGTCCAAAACCACAAAAAAAATTCATAAGCTTTGATAATGCTTATGTTTTTCAGTTCAATTATACCAACATCCATTCTGGTATAACTATACTATATACAAAAACAATTAACAAAAATACTCCAACCTCCTAAAAAAGAACAGGCAAAACTGTGGGATGTTGGCAACATACTCAGTTCTCTCATGCAAGAGAATGTAGTGCAGACAACCAGAGCATCCAAGCGTACCTGGAGTTTTACATAATACAACTTCAAGGAAAGGCCTAAAGGAAACCAGCTGACTGAGAAGAGAGTCCAGTGTCACTAGGAATCCCCTTGCTATTTCATCCTGATGAGCCTTGGAAATCACTGGAGCATGGAGACTTGGAGGAAACTTGCTGTCAGGAAAGAATATGTAGGATCTCATGACTATTTGCATGCTAGCAACACTAAGAATGAATTCATAAAATTCAAGCCAAAAGCACTATGTTCTTACATCCAGCATTCACACTTGAGAACTGCAATTCCAATTGTAACCTCTCCTGGAAAATAACAGCTTAGGCACAGTTATCCATGCAAATGTATTATCTAGCCACTGCCCACTAAAGCACTTTGTCTAAGCATTAGAGACTGCTAGGAATTTATTCATGTGGGCTTGGTCCAATCTTTAGCAAAGGTCTCTCAACCGCTTCTTTTAAAGCTTGTGGTATATCCCTTTCTCACTGAGAAATTCACAATTGAATCTTTTTTTTCCAAGTAGATAAATTGAAATGCTTCAGGGTTGCCATCTTACGGTTTAAAGAGGAAATGCATAGCAAATGAGAACACAGACAGTATCTTACAAGAACAAATCAAATTATTTGGCTTCAGTTAGGAACAGCATATCTCCAGATCTATAGTAGGTCGAATTCACACTACAGAATTGTAGAAAGCAAGGTCCACCAAATTAATAGATCTTATTTGTATCAAGATACAGTCATCATTTCTCAGTACTATGAACTATATATAAAATACAAATATTCAATTTAACATACAATGTTAATTTTATAACACTTTTTATTTCTATTTCACTTAGAGTGTATTGCACAACTATTGAAAGCAGCAGTCTTTATCCTATTTCTTTCTTTGCACATCAATGGCATGGGAAGCACAGAATGTGTGCATTTCACACACATTTGGTTGGAGACAATGTTGGCCAACTTACTGAAAAACATCCAATGTAGGGCTTTTCAATAATTTAGGGTTGTTGTTTTTTTAAATTTTTTATATCATTTATGCCCTACTCTACCTTAGGAAAGATTCTCAAAACAACTAATACATCAGTTAAAAACAAACAAGATATCCCCTGCCTTTATGTTTGCAGTCTAAAATTTGAATTGTCATTCAAGTTTCTGAATACTTTGAATGATCTGACAAAATACTGTATAGAACAGTAACGAAAATTCCTGGGAGCATGCATGTCAGGATTTGCAGAACTAGCTGAAATTTTGTTTGATGTACACGTGTGTGATGAATACAAGTGAGAATTTCTTCCTATTATTTTTAGTATTTTATGTTCCTATACCCTACCTTTTCCTAAGCTTACAGAACTTAACCCTAGGTTGCATATATCCCTGTCAACAAATAGGCACATCCAGTAACAACAGAAAGACAACATAATGGTTTCTGCAGTTCAGTGGATAGTTATAGAATCATAGAATCATAGAATCATAGAATCATAGAGTTGGAAGAGACCACAAGGGCCATCCAGTCCAACCCCCTGCCATGCAGGAACTCCCAGTCAAAGCATCCCCGACAGATGGCTATCCAGCCTCTGCTTAAAGACCTCCAAGGATGGAGACTCTACCACACTCCGAGGGAGTGTGTTCCACCGTCGAACAGCCCTTACTGTCAGGAAGTTCCTCCTAATGTTGAGGTGGAATCTCTTTTCCTGCAGCTTGCATCCATTGCTCCGCGTTCTGGTCTCTGGAGCAGCAGAAAACAAGCCTGCTCCCTCCTCAATATGACATCCCTTCAAATATTTGAACAGGGCTATCATATCACCTCTTAACCTTCTCTTCTCCAGGCTAAACATCCCCAGCTCTCTAAGTCGTTCCTCATAGGGCATGGTTTCCAGACCCTTCACCATCTTAGTTGCCCTCCTTTGGACCCGCTCCAGTTTCTCCACATCCTTTTTGAATTGTGGTGCCCAGAACTGGACACAGTATTCCAGGTGGGGCCTCACCAAAGCAGAATAGAGAGGCACTATTACTTCCCTTGATCTAGACACTATACTTCTATTGATGCAACCTAAAGCTCTGGCATACTAGAGAGACACTTCAAAATTTGTATTAGACATTAATTGGTAACAAACACAACCCCACCCTGAAACTGCTAGAGGATATCCCTTGTGCAGTTATGATCCAAAGCATGCATCCATGCACACATGCATACAGATAGACCATACAGTATATGAGTTATCTTAACATGAAAAGTTTCCGAGATACTGAAAATAAGGCAGCAGTTCCAGAGGCCTGCCAGCTCCATCGGACCTGGCCTAAAGTAAGCGGATGAGCCCTCCCCTTTGCCATCATCATCACAGGGATAGAGAGGCCTGCCAGTTCCATCAGGCCTGGCCTGAACTAAGAAAAAGAGCCATCCCTCCAGTCCATCTGCCTTGGTCCAGGCCTAAGAGGGAGAGAAGAACATTTGGACCTGATCCCCCCCCACTAGTCCCTTCTCCTTTTGTGTCGTGTCTTTTTAGATTGTAAGCCTGGGAGCAGGGAACCGTCTATTTAAAAATAATAATTGTAAGCCACTCTGATAGCCTTTAAGGCTGAAGGGCGATGTAAAAATACTCTAATAAATGAAATAAATAAATAGATACAGAAATGAAAACATCCATTTCTGATCAAGACGCCCTTCCCATCCACACTGCTTGTAAGGTAGCTTTCAAAGTATTCCAAAATTAAGAACACATAGTTAGGGTGATAATTCTGCAGCAAAATCAAATTTATTACCATGTGTGTTTTACTCACCTATATATGTGAAGGTATGTCTGATGAAGCTGAGAACAGGAATCTGTCAGGAAAGGAGTAAACTCCTATAAAGCCAAACATACCAAATATTTTAATTTAAAATTAATTTCAAACCTACAGCTTTAATTCATTTCATTCTTTCTTGTGTAAACTGAAGTCTTCCCCAGACTCCTTACAACCCACAAAGTCCAAGTGTACCAAACATCACCAAATAGTTCTCACTGTCAGGAAGTTCTTCCTAATGTTTAGGTGGAATCTCTTTTCATGTAGCTTGCATCCATTGTTCCGGGTCCTATTCTCTGAAGCAGCAAAAAACAATCTTGCTCCATCATCAATATGTCATCTCTTCAAATATTTAAACTGGGGCAGCATTTCACATCTTAACCATCTCTTTTCCAGGCTAAACATACACAGCACCCTAAGTTGCTCCTCACAGTGCATGGTTTCCAGACTTTTCATCATTTTGGTCACCTTCCTCTGGAAATGCCCCAGGTTCTCAACATCTTTTTAAATTGTAGTGCCCAGACGTGGACACAATATTCCAGTTAAGGCCTGACCAAAGCAAAATAGAATGGTTCTATTACTTCCCTTGATCTAGACACTACACTTCTATTGATACAGCCTAGAATCGCACTGGCCTTTTTAGCTGCCGCATCACACTGTTAACTCATGTTCAACTTATGGTATATAGGACTTCTAGATCCTTTTCACAGGTAGTCTCATTAAGACAGGTGTCCCCAATCCTATATCTATACATTTCATTTTCTGCCCTATGTGCAGTACCTTACATTTTTCTGTGCTGAAATTCATTTTGTTAACTTAGGCCCAGCTTTCTAATCTATTAAGGTCATTTTGAGTTTTGATCCTTTCCTCTGGGGTATTAGCTACTCCTTCTAATTTGGTGTGATCTGCAAATTTGATAAACATACCCCCTATTCTTTCATCCAAGTCACTGATAAATATGTTGAATAGCACTGGGCCCAGGACAGAACCCTGTGGCACCCCACTGGTCACTTCTCTCCAGGATGAAGAGGAGCCATTGCTGAGCACCCTTTGGGTTCAGTTGGTCAAGCAATTACAAATCCATTTTACAGTTGCATTGTCTAGCCCACATTTTACTAGCTTGTTTGCAAGAATGTCATGGGGAACCTTGTCAAATGCCTTATTGAAATCAAAATATGCTATATCCGCAGCATTCCCTTCAGCTACCATATGAAGATAACACCTTCGTACTAGTAGAAAACCTCAAAGACCTGGAGCACCAGCTAAGGAAAATCCATTGTACCAGTAGAAAACCTCAAAGACCTGGTGCACCAGCTAAGGAAGATCAAAGAAGAAAGTGCAAAGGCAGGTTTAATGTTGAACATAAAGAAAAGAAAACTAATGACCACCAAGATCCTTCACAAGTTCAACCTAGACAATGAAGAAATAGAAACAGTAAAAGAATTCCCATATTTGGGATCAAACATTAATAGAAATGGGGACTGCAGTCAGGAAATCAGAAGAAGATTAAGAGCAGGGAGGGTGGCTATGAAAGAGCTAGGAAAGATTCTAAAATGCAAAGATATACAACTAAGTACAAAAGCTTGAATTATACAAGCCATCGTATTCTCTATTACCATGAATGGATGTGAGAGCTGGACAGTTAAGAAAGATGATAGGAATAAAATCAATTCATCTGAGATGTGGTGCTGGAGAAGAGTGCTGAGGATTCCATGGATAGCCAAAAGGACAAACAAATGGGTCCTAGAGCAGATCAAGCCAGAAATCTCCCTGGAACCAAAGATGACCAAATTGAGGTGGTCATACTTCCGACACATCATGAGAAGGAAGGACTCACTGGAAAAGACAATAATGCTGGGAAAGGTGGAGGGAAGTAGGAAGAGAGGATGGCCACATGCCAGATATATGAGCTCTATTTAAGAGGTCATGGGTATGGGGTTGCAGGAATTAAGCAGAGCAGTGGAGGACAGGGGTTTTTGGAGATGTCGCTATGAGTTGAGATTGACTCGAAGGCAGTTAACAACAAAAACCAAGCTTGTAATTTTATCACAAAAGAGAGAGAAAGAGAAAGAGAGAGAGAGAGAGAGATCACATCCATCTGGTATGACTTGTTTCTCTGAAATGCATGTTGACTTTTTGTGATTATGGCATTCCCTTCTAAATGTTCACAAACTCTCTGTTTAATGATCTGCTCTAGAATCTTTCCTGGTATTGATGCTAAACTAACTGGATGATAATTGTTGGGATCCTCTCCCCCCCCCCCTTTTGAAGAAAGCGAAAGAAAGAAAGAAAGAAAGAAAGAAAGAAAGAAAGAAAGCTACTATGGTTTCAGGCTGTGTCATACATGAGTTGGACCCTGACTGAGTGATTAGGGTTTGGTTTGGATGTTTCCCTCATACGAAATCAGAAGAAACCTTCAGAATATTTGAGTCTATACATCTCAACTGCATATAGATAAAGGAAGTGGTTTCAATATGTCTCAAGGAAGCTGTTGACCTCTACTGTGTTTCCCCGAAAATAAGACAGTGTCTTATATTAATTTTTGCTCCTAAAGATGTACTAGGTCTTATTTTCAGGGGATGTCCTATTTTCCATGAAGAAGAATTCACATTTATTGTTGAACAACAACAACAAAAAAGAACATTTATTATATAGTGTATATATATATGTATATACAAAAACTTTGCTAGGTCTTACTTTTGGGGGAGGCCTTATATTTAGCAATTCAGCAAAACCTCTACTAGGTTTTATTTTATGGGGATGTCTTATTTTCGGGGAAACAGGGTACTAAAAAACCTTCCTGGATATCATGCTATTAGCTAACCAAGATTTCATTTTTGACATGGTACTGGATCAGGTGGTAGCTTCCCAGATCCAGGCGTTCCTGGATGAACAAATTATCTTGATCTGTTTCAATCTGGTTTCAAGACTTGTTATGAGGAAGAAACAGCTTGGGTTTGGTGGGCAATATTTGTGGGAACTGGACAAGAAGAGTGTGTTTGGTTCTGCTGGACCTGTTTGTGGTAGAATACTAGACTTCTGTAAAAAGATTATTGCATTTATTAGAGAAATTAAGGTATGGTTCACTTATGCATTTGATGTAGAGTACACAGAATAAGGTAAGTGATCCATTAGGAGTAGGGAAAGCATGGAATATTGGGACAGACTGGTGATTGGATGAGTGTTTGAATGGGATTTTTACAAAGCTGGCAATATGACAGTCAGAATAAGAGATATGAGTATGTCAGAGTCTGGAAATAGACTCTGAACAGTTAATGGTAGTTACGTTCAGGCAGGATTATGAGAAGATAATTAAAGAACTTTAGATGCATTAAGTAAATAACCGTAAGGTTCTGTACACCAATAAATCTTTAATTGTATGATGAACTTCTGTTTAATAAATTATTTTTATATTATACACACATGGTTCTGAGAATGCTACAGTAGTGCCGCTGGCGTGGTTGATGGTATCTGTGGTATCAGCAGTGCTTAAAGGGTGGGGGTGTCCAGCAGTGAGATTATAAGACTAAAGTCTCACACAGGAAACACATTTCCCACATTTGGTGGCAGTGGCAGGACAGGTGGATAACCCTACACTCTTGACAGCTTTTAATATCATCAGCCACTGGATCATCCTGGGCTGACCTGCTGGTAAGGAGGCAGTTTTACAGGGGATGCAGTTGTTCCTGGACGATCAAACCCAAAAGTTGGTGGTGGGGATTTCATGTCTGACTTCTTGGTTACTTTCCTGTGGAATTTCTCAGGCTGACATTTTGTCCCAGTGCTGTTTAACATTAAACTGAATTCACTGGGGCAGGTTGTCCAGAATTTTGAGGTCTTGTGTCTCCTAATTCTATTTCTCATTTCCACCAAATTCCAAGGAAGCTATTTTTGTTCTAAATTGGCATCTAGCAGAAGTAATGGACTGGCGGAGAGCTTCAGACAAGATGGAGGTGCTTGTGGTCATTTGAAAGGTAAACTGAAAACAGATCAGATCAGATCAGAATCATAGAATTGGAAGAGACCACAACAGATATTCATCTGGAGCTGTATGGGGTTATACTCCCCACAAAGATACGGTTACATAGCACAATTTGTAACTGCAGAAGCACAAACTGGACTTTTCATTTCTGTAACCACCATCAATAACAGCTTCAAGGCAAGTGAAATCAGGAAAATAGTAGGGGTATAAAAATAAACACTCCTTCTACAATAGCTCTCACTCAGTTTGTCACTTTCAGAAGTCTATCTTTTATAAAGACAGAAAAAGAGTAGGAATAAATACTGGATGAAAGATTATTTTATAGTGAGTATAGTTCAGCTTAATGTGGTAGCGAAACAATACTGTAAATTATTATTTTGTGTATTTTCTAAGTTACGTAGAATATTTTAAACACAGTGATTACAAATACTAAGTCAAAATATTTTTCTCCTTCCAGTGGAAGCCAACTGCTAACTCCTACCTTGGTATAGTGCACCAGGGAATTGGCAAAGAATCTACACAGTTTGTTCATCCTCTGGAACAACTTGTAATCAGTGTTCTCCTATACAAAAGTGAACAAACTTTGAGCATTTTCTTAGAAAGTTTGTATAGTATTTTTTAAAACTACCTCTCCATCACGGACCCCAGTCAGATGGGCAAATCAGATGTCATCTGAGGTAGTATTTCTGCCTTTTTTTGTCACCTAATCTGTGTATATAATGAAAGTTAACCATGATGAAGATATGGAATAAGGAAACCCTTATTTATACATAAAGGCTATGTTATAGCTGTTAATTTACTAATTTTAACTACACTACATTTAATACATTAATAAGATGCAGTTAGGAATTCTGTGAAGTGAAAAATAGACAACTTGGCTTTATCATTTTACTGTTCCATCATCAATCACCACATTTTCAGGTATGTTATAGTTTGCATGAAAAATGGATGATCAATCTGCCAGAGTTATTTTTATTGCTCTCCATTCAACCTAGGAATAACATAATCTGTGGCTCTGACCAACTTTCTCATCAATCTCCGGCTGAATCACAGCATCAAGCAACAAGAATCTGTTTCGATTCCTAAAAACAAAGTCATCACATTAAAATGAATGTTAAAAGCCTGACAGGTGCACAAGACTTGAATACATGGAAGGTGGGATCCTGTGGGTTCACATCACTGGGAAACTTTTCTCTTTCACACAGCAGCATGTGTGCTAGTGCGTTGGGAGGTAGCATACTTGTGCTCCCAAGAAACTACACCTCATTGGTTTACCTGCATCACATGGCTATGTGTTCTGGGCCTTGGCTATCTGAAAAGCAACTACAGCTCTCTGTTGTGACTATGTTGGAACAACAACAGACAAGTGGTAGAAGGGGGAGCTGAGAGACGGAGACCATACCTTCTAAGGTAGGAAGAAGCAACCTAGTCAGCTGAGTAATAAATCCAGCATTGGCTTATGAAGAAGGCTGGAAAGAGTCCAAGCAGGAAACTTGAGGAGGGGTGCTACCAGGTGACCCAACCTACAACTACTCAAGAACAGAAAACTTCACTATGTACCCCACTGGCTACTTGCTTGGGGATGGTTGAAGGAGTGAGAGAGGAGTTTCCCCCCTGATCACATTCTTCTTAAGGAGCCCTGATGGCACAGTAATTAAATGCCGGTACTGCAGCCATTCACTCACAGTCGCAAGATTGTGAGTTAGATACCAACCAGGGGCTCCAGGGTGGACTCAGCCAGGCATCCTTCCAAGGTCGCTAAAATGAATATCCAGCTTGTTGGGGGCAATTAGCTTACACATTGTAAACTGCTTAGGGAGTGCTTAAGTGCACTGATAAGCGGTATATAGAAATGTACTTGCTGTTGCTTTGTCAAAAGAATCTTCACTACCACAGGTTTTCAAAACTCAAGTATGCCTGTATTAGAACCAATTAAAATAGCATAAAAGTGTGTAAGCTTTCAGATTCTCCAAAACTCTTCACTAGGCAAAACCATACACAAATTAGAAGAAGAAACATAACAGTCCAAAAATCTGACCAATGAGGTCTGTACTTCTCACTCTTAATGTCTGATTGAATCACTGAGAGATGCATAGGTAACAAGTTACCCCTAGCCATGTATATTCAGGTGAACCACAAATGGCCACTTTCTGCTTCCCAGTCCCCCTCAAAAATAACTGGGATCACTAATGAGCTGCCTAAAAACCTGAAGCACATTACTTACATCTGGGCTCTATCTAATATGCAAGTATCATGCATCCTCCCCCTGAAAATTTAACAGCAGTACTTTTGGAAGTCAACTTCCACTCAAGATAATAATTCACCTCAGCTCCAGACAATTTCATCTGTTCAGCCAACTGCAAACAAGATTGGAAAGAAAACAGGATATCCTCACAAAGGCTGTTTAAGATATCAGAATGTTTCAAGCTGTTCTTGATCAGTGACTTGTGTTTGAGACTTTGCCTGTAAGAACACACATTTGACAATTCTGAAATAATAAATAAATACTTCATTACTTTCTCTAACAATAAACGCAGATTGTAAGTACCAACAGAAAAAACACAAACAATTGAAATCTCAAAGTTGCTTTTGTGAAGACAGCAATAATCTATGGTTAGCTCTGAAACAAACAGGATTAACAATGGCCCAAGACTGGGTTGCAGTTCAGCGGTAGAATCCATGCTTTCCAAGTAGACAGTTCACTCCCTGTCATCTCCCTTTAGGACAGGAAGGGATCTTAAGGGAAAAATTCTGCCAGCTAGTGCCATCAAAAATCCTGCAATGTAATACCATCATTCATTTTGTCCAAATTAGTCACAGTGATGAGAGCTTACAGGACATCTCTAGGGCTCCTTTGCAACAGGAAACAAAGCCCCACATGCTGCATCTCCACAAGTTCCAGGAAAAAACACAAATAATTGTTAGTAATATTAATCAGGCATTCAGGTGCGAGATTTAGAATTGTGGCTCTTCCCAATAATGCATGAATGTGTGTATATATTATGTGCACACACACACACACACACACAAAGTATAAGAAGATGTAACAAGTACTTCATGGAGCAAGATGTTACAAGGATTGGGAAATAGAAAAGACGAAATCCTATAAACAAAAGAATCACTGAGACTAGTGAGATCAGTGAATTATGCAGGAATCTAAGCAACAAACAAAAAAATAAGAAAGCTAAATAACCCAGCATGCTCACAGCACAGCCTCAAGATAATAGTACCAGGATAATCAAAACAGCAATACCAAGATAGTGACAGCAAAAGTTAGGATGCAGGAATAAAGAAGCTACATTCACTTTTATAGGAGACCCTAGCCTCAAACATTCTAACATCTTAGCACCCAAGTGATTCTCACCTGACCTCAGCTCAAGGCAGATAAAAAATCAGAACATTCTAGAGCAGAGCATAGTATTTTGGTGGGAACACAACTTCTTCTACCATACACGTTCAATAGCTCACACCTAATCCCTCAGTCCACCACCCAAAATAGGCACAGGCACCAGGAGAGATAACATTTAAACACTGCTAACAGGGGAGAGGGATGAGTTATGTGACTTTGCAGACAACAATTTGAAGAATCACAGTTCTTCCTGCTCTCCATCCTTTTATCCCAATCCTTCTGTTGTGACCTCTTGTGGTTACACACAGAAGAGGCCCAGTGTTGTTCAACATATTTATAAACAAAACATCTAGGGATTTTAATAGGCCACGAGCTAAACATTAATCAACAGGATGATGCAGTGGCCAAAATCGTCAATGAAATTCTAGGCTGCATCAACAGGACATTAAGGAACATTATAGTATCACTTTATTTTGCTTTGGTCAGACCTCATCTGGAATACTGTGCTGGGTCCTGGGCACCACAGTTCAAGAATATTGACAAGCAGGAATATGTCCAGAGGAAGGCAACCAAAAGTGACAGGGCTGGAAACCATGCCCAATGAGGAATGACTTAGGGAGCTGGGTATGTTTAGCCTGGAGAACAGAAGATATGGCAGAAGGGATGTCATGTAGATAACGGAGCAAATTTGTTTTCTGCTGCTCCAGAGATTATGATATGAACCAATGGATTCAAATTACAACAAAAGAGATTCCATGAAAACATTAGAAAGAACTTCCTGAGAGTGATGTACTAGACTATTTCAGAATGTGCTGGACTCTCCTTTGCAGGTTTTTCAACAGAGATTTAATGGTCATCTTTCAGAAATGCTTCAGCTGAATAGTCCTGCATGGCAGGGAGTTGGACAAAATGATCCTCAGAGTCCTTCCAACAATATGATTTAAATTAGCCCTCTAACCAACAATCCTGTTTAATTGAAGTATTTGGCTTTTAGGCACTTTAGTCTTTGGTCAACATAGCAACACTGCTTCAAATTAAAAAAAAAAATTACACTGAACTAAACAGCAGACTGGACCATCTGTGTATAAAGAGGTAGCTATATAATATGTATATAACTCTATATCATAACAGTATTATTACTAGGAAAAGCTACCTGATGATGAATTTCCATGTATTTGCATGAAGAGCACGATCTATACTGGAAACAGCAGAGCAGATCTCTAGCAGAATGTGAATCACTGCAAAAGAAAACTACAATAATTAAATGCACAGTAAATTCAGTACTGAACACACTGAATAGTAGTTACTGTATTTAATAGACTAAACATCATTTCCTGCAAAATCCACAAGCTTGCCACATTTTTATTAGGAGGAACTACAATTCCACAAACTTCATTGGGTGGGTTTTTTTAAAAAAGAGGAGGGGGAGAAAAATGGAATTCCAAAAATTTATCTATATGTTCTAAGTCAACAGGTCAAGTGCAAAAGAAAATTATACAGGATCTGACTCACAAAACCAACAGGAAATAAATGGGTAGTGATGGGGGGAATATTCTGCTCATTGCTTTATTGAAAGCTTGTGAAGACCTTTAGCTACATATTTATGCCTTGTAGACGGAGACAGAGAAGAGGGGGAGTGGACAGAAGCAAGCCAGCAGAACAGAAAAAAAGACAAGAGGCTTGCAGTACAACCAGGCTGGGGAACCAGGCAAATAGGAGAAGGAAGTAGGGAGGTGCAGAAACAGATACTGAGAGCAGAGGAAGCAAATTAATTATGGGGAACAGAAATAGGAACCAGGAAGATTATGTTGTGAAAAGGGACAACAGGCTCAGTAAGGAAGTGAACCTAAGGCCTCTGTGGATGGAAGAGCTGCTATCAATTGTCAGAGGAAAGAGGCATATTGTAGTTGTTGGTGTCTCCCTGATGGCAGAAAGAGAAGCAGTGGTTTGCGTCCTGAAAAGGAGCTCCGTTTCGGAGCTTCTTTTAGCGCTGCAGAGAGTGCCCTAGGCGTCCTCCTGCATCGCCATGACATTAGGCATGTGCTGCGTCCTGTAAATGCGGTACGCGCCATGACATCATGGCAGCGCGTGCGTATGGATGGCGCACTGTAAAAATGGTGCCGTCCATACGTGCTAGGGCTGGGGAGCGTGCGGTTGCCAACCCTAATCATGCTGCAGGGACGGCCCTTTTGGTGGTTTAATTTGCAGACATGTCAGAACTTCTAGTGGACCGGGAGACTACCTTCACAGGAAAGGGAGCCTGGTAGCAGCCCTTCATAGCAGACTAAGGGGCGAAGCAGACCGGCTGCTAGGAGTGGCCTCTGGCAGCTCTAGCCACAGTCAGGCCCTGATTGGCCCAGGACCGCAGCGACTGGATGGCCAGCTCTCAAAGTAGGCCACCACCACAATCCCAAATGAGCTACTGGCAGGAGTAGTTTTCTACAGCTCCTTTTGCCGGCAGCTTTGGGGCAGCTTCCCACTGCCTGGGGAGGAGGGTGTGCATTATTTGCACACCTCACCCCCGAAGCAGCTTGAAGCTGCTCCTTTTGGACCATCTGTTTGGGCCTAAGCTGCAAAGCCTAATCCATCAGCAGAGTAAGGAAACAAACATCCTTTTCCCACAAAGATCAAAGAAACAAAAAGAAAGTTAGACAAATGAAGCTCCCTTGTCCTTTTTATGTAGATCTAGACAACTCAGCAGGTACTCAATGTGTTACAGATCTTTTCCAATAGATTAATGGGATGAAGACAAAAGGATGGAAGAATAAGCTTCTGTGCCCTTGGAGAAAAAGCAGGGTCTAGCAATAGCATGATGGAGTCTGGTCTAATGATAGAGAGCTCCTTTCTTGCTGACAAAACACCCAGCTCTGAAACCTTGCAAGCAGAAGTGACAGCAGTTAGGAATAAAACCTTCAAAGAAAGATAATTCAGTAACACTTTGCACAAGGTTCAAAGGAAAAGACAGTCAGTGTGTTTAGGACCATATAAAGTGGTCCCCCGGGTTACGAAGGTAATCCGTTCCGGGATTACCTTCGTAACCCGGAAACTTTCGTTTCCCGGGGGACCGCTATATTCAATGGACTGCGCGGCCGATTTAAAGGGGCCGCGCGTTTTTTCCCCCCCGTATCCTGGGGGATCTTTCGGATCCCGGGGGATACAATCGCGGTCCCGCCGGTTTCGGATCCCGGGGTTTTCGCAACCCGGGGGATTCGTAACCCGGGGGACCACTGTATAGGCCCCACGAGCGATAGCAAAAGACTGTGGGCTGAGATGAACTAGTACATGGAGATATGATGAGAGAGTGGTGCCTTGCTTGTGAGGAAAGAAATCATTGTAGCAATTATTGTTAATTTAATTTATTATTTAATAATTGTAAATTATTGTTAATTTAATTTATTTTTAAGGGGCGGGTGGTTGGGAATGGGCTGTTGAACTGTTTTAAATTTTATGTTTTAATCCAGTTGTACCCCACTCCGATTGTTTTTTACAGAGGAGCGGACTAGAAATAAAAATTTATTATTATATTATTATCTCTTTCTTAAGACATTGTGGGTGCCTTGCTGTAGAAATTCCAGAAAAGCAGATACAGAAATCTTAAGTCAGTATGTTTCAATTTTCACCATCTATAAAACACCCTAAAGGTATATTTAGAAATGTTATTGGTTGAGATATATCTAGATAACATGACAGTGTGGGGAATTTCCAAGATATGGCATGTTGCATCTGTAAAGAGGTTTTTGTATACTCACCTGATACCATAACTGCTACACTCTCTCCAGTAGCACAGGAATTCACAGATACCATCTCAATCAGTTCCATAATCTGCTTTTGTAAAGCATAGGCCTCTTTAAACAGAGACTGGAGTAGATCGGAAAACAAGTAGAAACACTCACTGTACAATGACTCACTGTTCTGCAGCAAAATAGAATATCAGAGATGAAACAAAAAAAACATGTTACACCAAGCTGAGATTCGGAAGGAGATCAAGTTCAAGAACAAACTAAAACTGCACTCAAGGTTTCCTAATACTGATTTTAGCAAACACAAATCAATAATGAGAATTATCTGTACAATTCTTATAGTAAAATTATAATAATAATAATAATAATAATAATAAATTTTATTTATATACCGCTTTTCCAAATTCGATCAAAGCAGTACTCTCTAGTAATATTTTTTCATCATGAGATTTACATTCCGTTGAAATTTCATGATCAATTTACATTTCTCAGAAGCAAATGAAGGGAATAATGCTGTGCAGTGTTGAATAAGCATCTCAGTTTTGATACAGGTAAGCAATGTGTCCTCTTCATCAAATGGTCATCTGTAAATTTACACTTACATTCTGCACCCATGCAGATACATATTTGGAAACTTCTAGAGCTAGTTAATGCTTTTGGCGGGAGCCCCACCCTCTCCCTGTTGTATCTAATACTAGTCCTTCCCATTCAATCTCCTTAGTTCCAGTCCACCATGCACAACAGAACTAGAATTAAGCAACACAGGACAATGAGAGAGAAGGATGGGAGCATTATGAGTTTACAGATAATAATTTAAAGAACCAGTTTCAAGTTTACACTTGAGCCAAGGCTAGCAGGCTAGCAGAAGCTGCATTTCCTTTAAGGAGGAGAAAGAAAAGGAGGAGGCTGTAGTCCATGTGCTTGGGTGAGATCTAATTTAATTTACACTTGAGCCATTGCATTCTGGGAGCCAGTGCTGGGAGGCTACTTAAGGCTACTCAAGGCTAGCAGAAGCGCGCGCCTAACGGCGCGCGAATTTTGATTTTTTTTTTTTTATCTAGTCAAGGAGGTGTTTAGAGAATAGAAGAGGAGCCGGCCTGAAGCATCAGAGGAAGTGAATCAGAGACTTGCCTTTGGAAGGAGCTTTTAGCCAGGAGCTCTCTACATAACTATAGGCCCCGTGACTTGAACTCAGTGACAGAGCTTGGGAATAAAGGCCAAGTCTAGCAAGGGAAGCCCACAGTCTTGTTTCAGTGCCTCCTTAAGACTTCTCAGTATGGACACTGAAGGCCCTGCTGCAGTCACCTGCAACACCTGTGGGATGTTTGTCTTCTTGCCTACAGAGGTGGCGAACTACACCTGCCACAAGTGCAAGTTGGTAGTCCTCTTGGAAGAGAAAGTACAGCAGCTAGAGGAGCAGATATCTGCACTCCAGCATCATAGAGAGCAGGAGAATCTCCTGAACAGAACAGGCCAGAATGTCTTGGGTGGGAAACAGACAGAGGAAGTTGTTGGGGTGGAGGAGGTCACTCCACATATAACAGAGGTAGAGGCTTGGAGGGAGGTCACACACAGAAGTAAGGAAACCAGGGAACGTTCTGTGAGCGGCTTGCAGCTACAGAATCGCTTTGAATCTCTCTCTGTTGTCAGAGATGATGAGGAAAAGCAGCAGGGACAGACATCAGGGACAGAGCAGGGGAGCCTGAGAGTATCACGAAAAGGAACAGCCACTGCTAAGCCTCGGAGGAGGCGCGTGGTCGTGGTGGGGGACTCCTTGCTGAGGGGTACGGAAGCAGTGGTTTGTGGGCCTGACAAGATGTCTCGGGAGGTGTGTTGTCTCCCCGGGGCAAAGATCCATCATGTGACGGAGAGGCTGACAAGACTTGCCAAGCCTACTGACCGTTATCCCCTTCTTTTGGTTCATGTGGGAACCAATGATACTGCAAGGCACAGCCTTCAGAATATCAAAAGGGATTATGAGGCTCTGGGAAGGAAGCTGAAAGAGATGGATGCACAGGTTGTCATCTCATCTCTACTCCCGGTAGAAGGGCATGGTCCAGGAAGGGAGAGGAAAATAGCAGAGGTGAATAACTGGCTCCGTAGATGGTGCCGCCAAGAACAGTTTGGATTCTTGGATCATGGGCTGCGGTTCCATGAGGAGGGACTTCTGGCAAGGGATGGACTGCATCTCACGCCAGTTGGCAAAAACGTTTTTGCCAACAGTCTGAAGAATCTGATCAGGAGGGCTTTAAACTGAGTTATGTGGGGGAGGGAGACATTATACTGGAAGACAAAAGGGATGGAGAGAATAGTCCAAGTGGCATAGAGGGAACAAGGCAAACAGTGCAAGGACCCAATAGTAGGAGGCAAAAAAATGTGCAAAAGCAGCAAGTAAAGAGGACACATGGTCTTAAATGTCTCTACACTAATGCACAGAGTATGGGAAATAAGCAGGATGAACTTGAACTCCTAGCACAACAAGGGAAATATGATATAATAGGCATCACTGAAACCTGGTGGGATGAGTCTCATGATTGGAATGTAGAAATAGAGGGATATAACCTTTTTAAGAGAAACAGGCCAAGCAGGAAAGGAGGAGGAATAGCATTATATGTCAGGGATATTTACACCAGTGAAGAGATCCAGGAAGTCAATACTGGAAGCCAGGTGGAGAGCATCTGGATAAAAATTAAAGGAGAGGGAAATAACAGGGATGTTACTGTGGGAGTCTACTACAGACCCCCGACTCAGGCAGAGGAATTGGATGATGCCTTTCTAGAACAGATGACCACACAATCAGGAAGGAGAGATGTAGTAGTGATGGGGGACTTCAACTATCCGGATATTTGCTGGAAGTCAAACTCAGCCAAATCCTCAAAGTCTAGCAAATTCCTCACTTGCCTGGAAGACAATTTCATTGTCCAAAAGGTGGAAGAGGCAACAAGGGGATCAGCCATTTTAGATCTTATCTTAACCAACAGGGAAGACCTAGTTGATGGGGTGCAAGTGGTTGGATCCTTAGGTGGAAGTGACCATGTTCTCCTGGAGTTTGTTATGCAGTGGAAGGGAGAAGCTAGGCATAGTCAGACACGCACTCTAGACTTTAGGAGAGCTAATTTCAATAAACTTAGAGAAATACTGGGAGTGATCCCATGGTCAGGAATACTAAAAGAAAAGGGAGTTCAAGACGGATGGGAGTTTCTCAAAAGGGAGATATTGAAGGCACAATTTCAGACAGTTCCAATGAGGAAGAAAAATGGAAGATGTCTCAAGAAGCCAGGATGGATGACTAAGGAACTTTCAAATGAGCTAAGTTTTAAA
Source organism: Urosaurus nigricauda (assembly GCA_034509955.1). Classification (NCBI taxonomy): domain Eukaryota; kingdom Metazoa; phylum Chordata; class Lepidosauria; order Squamata; family Phrynosomatidae; genus Urosaurus; species Urosaurus nigricauda. Next base: position 166,066,496 of record JAOEGL010000002.1, read on the forward strand.
CGGAACATGTATAAGAAATGGAAAAATGGAGAAATCACGAAAGAGGAATTCAAACAAATAGCCAGCACATGTAGGGGTAAAGTCAGAAAAGCTAAAGCGCAGAATGAACTCAGGCTTGCTAGAGAGGTTAAGAACAATAAAAAGGGCTTTTTTGGATATGTCCGCAGCAAAAGGAAGAAGAAGGAAACAGTAGGGCCACTGCGTGCAGAAGATGGCAAAATGCTAACAGGGGACAGAGAAAAGGCAGAATTACTCAACACCTTCTTTGCTTCAGTCTTCTCAGAAAAGGCAAAAGGTGCTCAACCGAAGGATAATGGAGCAGAAGACAGAATAGGGGAATTTCAGCACAGAATAAGTAAAGAGATAGTACAGGAATACTTGGTTAACCTAAATGAATATAAATCTCCAGGACCAGATGAACTACATCCTAGAGTATTAAAAGAACTAGCAAATGTAATATCAGAGCCATTGGCAATAATCTTTGAGAACTCCTGGAGAACAGGAGAAGTCCCAGAAGACTGGAGGAGGGCAAACGTTGTCCCCATCTTCAAAAAGGGGAAAAAAGAGGATCCCAACAATTATCGTCCAGTTAGTCTGACATCAATTCCAGGAAAGGTGCTAGAGCAGATCATTAAGCAGAGAGTCTGCGAACATTTAGAAGCCAATGCCATAATCACAAAAAGCCAACATGGGTTTCAGAAAAAGAAGTCATGCCAAACGAACCTGATCTCTTTTTTTGATAAAATTACCAGCTTGGTAGATGAAGGGAATGCTGTGGATATAGTATACCTCGATTTCAGTAAGGCCTTTGACAAGGTTCCCCATGACATTCTTGCAAACAAGCTTGCAAAATGTGGGATAGACAAGTTAACTGTTACATGGATTTGTAATTGGTTGAGTGGCCGAACTCAAAGGGTGCTCAACAATGGCTCCTTTTCATCCTGGAGAGAAGTGACCAGTGGGGTGCCACAGGGTTCTGTCCTGGGCCCAGTGCTATTCAACATCTTTATTAACGATTTGGATGACAGAATTGGGGGCATACTTATCAAATTTGCAGATGACACTAAACTGGGAGGAGTAGCTAATACCCCAGAGGATAGGATCAAAATTCAAAATGACCTGAATAGACTAGAAAGCTGGGCCAGTGCTAACAAAATGAAATTCAATACGGAGAAATGTAAGGTTCTGCACTTAGGGCGGAAAAATGAAATGCACAGATATAGGATGGGGGACACCTGGCTGAACGAGACCACATGTGAAAGGGATCTAGGAGTCCAAGTAGACCATAAGCTGAACATGAGTCAACAGTGTGATGCGGCAGCTAAAAAAGCCAATGCAATTTTAGGCTGCATCAATAGAAGTATAGTTTCTAGATCAAGGGAAGTTATAGTGCCACTCTATTCTGCTTTGGTCAGGCCCCACCTGGAATACTGTGTCCAGTTCTGGGCACCACAATTCAAAAAGGATGTGGAGAAACTGGAGCATGTCCAAAGGAGGGCAACTAAGATGGTGAAGGGTCTGGAAACCTTGCCCTATGAAGAACGCCTTAGGGAGCTGGGGATGTTTAGCCTGGAGAAGAGAAGGTTAAGAGGTGATGATAGCCCTGTTTAAATATTTGAAGGGATGTCATATTGAGGAGGGAGCAAGCTTGTTTTCTGCTGCTGCAGAGACTAGAACGCGGAACAATGGATGCAAACTGCAGGAAAAGAGATTCCACCTCAACATTAGGAGGAACTTCCTGACAGTAAGGGCTGTTCGACAGTGGAACACACTCCCTTGGAGTGTGGTGGAGTCTCCTTCCTTAGGGGTCTTTAAGCAGAGGCTGGATGGCCATCTGTCAGGGATGCTTTGACTTGGAGTTCCTGCATGGCAGGGGGTTGGACTGGATGGCCCTTGTGGTCTCTTCCAACTCTATGATTCTATGATTCTAAGTAAGCGACTTGTTCTTCTTTGTAGTTTGTGACTCATACATATGGATGACTGGCAACCTACTAATCAAAATGGAGGGAATAGCTTATCACATAGCTGATGTTAACACTGCTTTGCCAAAGGATGCATGGTCACAAGAGCACAAATCTAGTCTATAGAGAGAGACACATGTGAAAGGCTATGACCAGGTAGAAGTTCTACAGATGCTTTGCAGAGATATTCCTGCCACAAAGATAAAAGAAGCTGCAAACACTCTTCTGGAGTGAATTCTGACCAGCGGAGGGAAGTTCAAATTCAGCTAGTTCGTAAGTCAATTTAAACTTAAGACAGTTTATGAGCTGAAACTGGGGAGCCTTTCCTGTAATACCTGTCAATGACAAATAATTGAGGGGTGTGGCAAAAGATGAAGAACACTGAATGGAAACGGCTAGGGCCTTGTCCTTTTCTGAAGACAGGTTATAAAAAAGGCTCAATAGCTTGATATTTGCAAGGAAGAAACAACCTTTGGCAAAAAAGAAATACCTGGACATAAGCCAATTGAGTTATGACGGAACTGAAGGAAAGGAGAATATGATCAAAGGGCCACAAGTTCATTCACTCTTTTAAAATGCAAGAAACAGATGTCACAGATTGTGAGCAGTCTAAATGAGGAGGGCAGGGGACATGAGTGGAAACAAAACAACAGATAGTCTCCAAGATGGTATGACTGGTGAGACTGTTGGATGAAAATACCAAAATCTCCTGAGAAAACTTTTAATTAAAGGGGAGTAAACCAAGACATGTGAGTCAAAGGTTGAACATGAGCAGAAATAGCTGCCACATAAACACAAAGTGAGGAGTCTGATAGTCCCAAGTCTCTTAGAAATAATAGGAAATTCAGACCACGTTGAACTTTTGGTCAATTGAACAATTTGGTCATGTGGTAGTGATTGAGTTCTCAGAACCAAGACCTGACCAAATGTCTGAACAGGTCTGGCTACAGAGCGAGAGACAAGCCCTTGCAAATGCAAAGTACAGGGATTCCCAGCAGGTTGGTCCATCGCTCTCCAGCTTGAAGAAACGCCTGCTTAAGATTTTTTACAGCAACTTTTTTTGGATCCAATTGACAAGTATTTATGGCAGCTTTCCAGAATGCCCTTAGTCAAGATGTTCAGTTTCTGTGGGCCTGGGGTGTAAAAAGCTGGCAGTGAATGTAGATATCAATGGTATGACTCTCAGCACACGGAGGAGACAACAGAAATGGCCATCAGAGTGAGAATCTTCTGGCAACACTTGAGGCACTTCTTAAAAAGGCCCACAGAGGCCATAAACTGGGAAATAGGAGAGGGGAAAAGGTAGACAAAATCACCTTACAGCTCTAAAAATTGTTTGATGAAAAACTAAAGGAAATATGGAGAAAAATTTAAAAAAACAAACCAGAAAGCAAAATTCACTAAAAGCATAAAAAAGAACAAGATCTGAAGCAAAACAGGTCTAAATTCCAAGGACTTAGTTCCCTATGATGATGCTAGCACAGCAGATAAAAAGGAACTGAGCAGATTGGGCAGGAAAGTGCTAGTGCTAGACAAAACCAAAAGGGGGCAAACGTCCTGCTAAAAGCACTAACTAGCTCTAGAAGTTTCCACACATGGAACTACAAAGGTGCAGAAATACCAATATGTATGAGTCACAGAGACTATGAAAAGCAGGTGAGAATACAAATTCAGATCGAGTTTCTTATACTGTGGATTAGAAAACTGATTCTAATATTTCATTGTCTTTTTTTAAAGCCTACAACTGTTTATTTTCTGTTATATCATGAATATTGCACATCTACACCAGCCAGCAAGGTGTAGTGGTTTGAGCATTGGACTACAACTCTAGCGACCAGGGTTTGAATTTCCACTCAGCCATGGAAACCCACAGGGTGATGTTAGGCAAGTCATACTCAGCCTCAGAGGGAGGCAAAGGCAAATTCCTCTGAATAAATCTTCTCAAGAAAATCTATGACAGATTTGCCTTAGGGTCACCATAAGTCATAAACAACTTGAAGGTACATAACAAGAGCAATTCAATTATTAAACTCACCAACCTTGCAGTGTATATATGTCTTCTTGATTATATGAAGAACAGAGAGTGGAAGACTGTGAACATAATCTAATGGCAAAGCTTCTTGTAAAGTACAGATGTGTCGCACACACCCCGTTAATGCTTCCAGCACAAGTACCAGAGTCTGCATAGGAAAGCATGTTATTAATAAAAGCATCAAGCAGAAATAACAGTTTAACATAAATTTAAAAATCTATCTATTTGCTAGGTTACTGTCTCAAGTCAAGGAAAAAAAAACTAAACAAAGTTCATATCTATGTTTACTGTCTTTCAGTCCCTGGAAGATGAGCTTAAAAGTCAAATTTTAGACAGCTGCCATGGGCAGAGCCTTTATACAAATGCCACCACTTGCCAACTAACACACATTAAGGAGAAGCCAAATGCAATAATATTTTTAACACTATTTTTATAGGTATGAATAACTGACCTAGTGCTAACTTAGGTAGTTTTTCAACAACTAACTCAAGCTGTGATTGCACATGCTACCTAAAACACGTAGCTGCCAACAGTGAATTAGTCCAACCGCACTGCAAAAAGTGTCAATTTCATGTCACTCCCTATTATTATTTTTTTGCTCCAAGCTTAGTAACTGACTACTTGAGAACACACAGTCTGTAATGCTTATCCTGTATTGTCAGAATGGATAAGAATGGGCATAGCTAGGACAAATATGTAGGCCAGTCATAATTCAGTAGCTGTCTAAACCAGACATTAAGAGGAGACAAACTTCAATTTGCTCTCCTGAAAATAAGTCTTTTTTTTGTTTTTGTTCTATACATTTTAACAGAATTCCTTTAAGCAGAAGCAGGCCAATGTTATACAAAACAGTTAAAACAGCCCAATACTTGCAAAGTTCCCAATGGGTTTAAATTTTATAATTTTAGTATATTGACACAAGAAATATTTTGCCAACATAGCAAAAAATGTAACAAGTACAATTCCTCTTGTCAGAATTAATTTCACTATATTTACCTGCATGTGGTTCTTTACTGTCATATGTAGTTCTTCATTCTGGCTTGTTAATGGTTCAGCCTGGCTTGATATCTCATATAACAAAAGATCAAAGAATTCTACTGTCTGTTAGAACAAAGAGAATTATGATTAAAACAACAGAAGCAGAGACTCAAACATGAGTATTCTATATACTAAATGCAACTATAATTCAGGGCATTATTATAGGATTGATACTGATTGCCAGCACTTATGACCTCTAAATACAAGACAAATCTGGGATAAAAAAATTGAGGATACTATAAAACCCAGTATTCATTTGTGGTTTTAACTGTCATAACTAAACACAAAACCTTCATGTTAAGAGATAATATAAATGTTTACTTGATGCTAGAGATGCCCTCCTTGAGAATGTTCAGAAGCATCCAGATGAGCACCCACCTACTGAAGAAGGCCAGGAGTTAAAGACCTTTGCATATGCACGTCAATTTCCAGTAGTAGTACAGTACTGTGGTGAGGTGTCCTGAAGTGCACAAGCTCCTTTGGGGTGAGGAAAGGAGCAATGGGAAAGGAGAAGGCTCAAGAAGTGCAGATATTAGGCAGGCCATCATACATATGCCTTCTGGATCTTTGACACTGCTGGGAAAGGCAGGGCTTGTGTAATCCCACACACAATGCTTATGGGTTATTTAATTAAATTAGTGGAGATACCTTCCCCTTTACTACTGCTTGAGATAGAACTTAGCTGCATCTACACTGCAGAATTAATGCACTTTAATTTTCACTGCCATGACTCAGTGCTATGAAATTCTGGAATTTGTAATTCTGTGAGACATTTAGCCTTCTCTGTCAGAGAACTCTGGTGACATAACATATCCCAGTATTCCATAGAATGCAGCCATGACTGTTAAAGCAATATCAAACTCCATTAATTTTGTAGGTGGCAGCAGCCTTGGTTGCAATTTCTGCCCCTTCCTCAGCCACTAATGTTATGAAAAAAAGCTTTACTGATGGTAACCGATGCAGCGGCTGGTCTACAGTGAAGAAACATTCCAGTCTTTTCAGTAAAGAGGTCCAGCATTCTTTTATAACCCATGGGACTCTCAGCAAGTTAATTCTACCAAGTCTGAAACCCTCCCATTGGCTTGCTAATAGAGTTCCAAGGCTAAGATGCACATACATGCACACCTCAGGCCAGGCTGATGGAAGATGGATTCCCAAGGGTTATATAGTGCAACAAAGAAATGTGAAGTGTACAGCTGTGATCCATCTCACCTCCCAATAGGTAGGAAAATTGTATAAACAGGTTGAATAATTGTATAAACATGGGAAAGTTTACTCCCTTTGTTTGTCCAGCCTTTAGTCTGTTCTCAGACTTGAACTACCAAGCTAAAGTAGTAAGTACTGTACTGTATCTAGTAAAGTCTCCTCTCCATTCTGCTCCCACTGAGCCTCGTCCACTCACACCACTTCTTCAGAGTTTTAATGGGATGCAGGCAAATGCCACAGTCCGTTTCTACCAAAAGTCAGAGTGAGGAGCAGTGGAGTGACCTCATCTTAGAGTGTCATCTGGGGCGCTCTGTACCCCCCTCCCCCATGATGTCCTTCAATTTGCACAAAAGTACATAAAATACAATGGCATACCTTTGGCAGTATTATAGAGGAAAATGTTTGCTCTAATTCAGTAAGATTAATTTGTGGTAGAAATCTCTCCATTAAGGTCCTCAAAACACCTGTAAATGAGTAAGTTTAGGAAAACCATTATTTAGAATCACAGAATCATAGAGTTAGAAGAGAACACGAGGGCCATCCAGTTCTATCTCCTACCATGCAGGAACACACAATAAAAGCATCCACAACAGATGGCCATCCAGCCTCTGTTTAAAAACCACTGTCAAACAGCTATTACTGTCAGAAAGTTCTTTCTAATGTTGAGCTTGAATCTCTTTTCCTGTAGTATGCATTGCTCTGGGTCTTACCGGTATTTTCTGGAGCAGCAGAAAACAAGCTTGTGCCATCCTCAATGTGACACCTCTTCAAATATTTAAACATGGCTAACGTATCACCTCTTAACCTTCTCCTCTCCTGACTAAAGATACCCAGATCCTAAGTCTCTCTTCACAGTGCATGGTTTCTAAAGCCCTCACAATTTTTGTCACCCTCTTCTGGACATGCTTAATAAACCCAAAGCTTATTATGCTTGTGTATATCAATGCAGACTTTTACCATAAATAAGTGATCAAACACATATGCAAGTATTATTTTGGCATTTTAACTTTTGGAATAAATAAGTAACTTATGCTCACTGGTCACTTTGAGAAAGATGTAAGACAACATTTTGAAACTGCAAGTTTAAGTACATTGGGGTCAGAAGCTGAAACTTGGATCTAACACTATATTGCTGTCATTGAGCCAGGAATATTAATTTTTGATATTGGCATAGCGTTGTTTTTTATTTTATACACATAATGAAAAACACCATGAGCATGGTTTTACTGGAAAGCTGCATACTTTCTCCTTTGTGTTGTCAAATTCCTGTACAGCTCAAAAAGTCCCACCCCGATTTGGAAGCAACAATCAGGCCAGCTGGTGGAAGGGATGTTGAAGCATTCAACAACAGGTGGTGGATGGTATATTTGTGTGCCTGAGGACAGGTTTTGTATCTCATTCCCAATATGGGAGACCTATTTTTTCTGGTCTCCCAAATTTTTAAAAGATTCCTCTTCCATGAAACTCCTCCTTCCTGTTCAGTGTCAAGCCTTATCATTTTAGTTCCCTGTCCCCATGTTATTTCCTGCAAACTTCACCCTACCTTTCCTATCCTTCAAGTTTTTTGGACCCTCACCCCAAATATTTGATTCAGTCTCAACATTAAGTAAAGTGGTCTGCCTTTGTATCTATTTTTGGCACTTGCCTTCAAATTTTAGTGGAATATCTTCTCAAAGGGCCTTTGCACATACTTGAGCTGTATGCTTAAAAGAACTTTTAAAAGGATGGGATCTGAAAACAGAAAGTGTAATTGGGACAGACTGGTGTATAGAAACACATGTATGCTTATCTACAAGATATGATGGACTGCAGTTTCTTTTGAGAATAGGTATAGTGCCAAATGTGTGGAGAAGTTATATAATTATAACATCAATAGGTCAGCAGAAACAATAGGTGATGCCTATTACCTATTTACAGTAGGCAGTAGGAAAACAAGAAGACTTTACAGATGGATTTATTAAATAAAGGAAGCCACAATCCAGAGTTTTCAAGACCTGGTTATTAACTACAGGATCTCTTAGATATCTCTCACTGACAGGGTTGAAACCCACATGAGAACCCATAACAACATACATACCACCTTGAGAAGTGGGGATGGATGCTTAAGTCTTTTCAATTCCAACAATTTTCCCCTCTCAAAATTAATTCCTACATACTTACTGAAACACTAAGGGAGCTGTGAATTAAGAAAGTTTGAGAACCTTGGCTCTAAGGGTCTTATTGCAACCAGACTGATCTTGCACTACTAACATCTGTTGAAAACACAGTCCTGAAGGATTTCATGATGCCCTGGGACTCATCCTGTATGAAGAATTACAAGAGCGAAATGATCCAGTTCATGCCCTTAGGGACTCTATCCTCAAGCTGTGCAGGGGGAAAGGCCAGTCTGTGTTATAAAATGGGCCCTTGCCATCCACAGGTTTGTCATCTGAAGATGTGAGCATCCATGGATGGCAAGCCCCATTGTTCTCAATGGTAGTGCCTGGCTTCCAGAGCTGGAGCACCAGATCAGGCTGCCCTCCTCACCCTTGCTGGCTCCCACCCCACACTGGACCCTCCACTACTGCTCCTCTAGGACTACTGGCAGAGCCGGGACTTAGCACCCAGCTCAGTGTCCTGCGGGTAGATGGTCACTGGCAAGCTGCTCTGCTCCACTACCACAGCCCAACTGGATGTCTGCAGGCAAGAGCAGCAGCTTGACTTGCCATGCCTGGCTGCCTCCTGCTGCCTTATCCAGTGGATAAGGCCAGCACCAGGTCACCTCTGACAAGGCTAAATGGCAGCTGGTGCTCACCCTGCCTGTCCTAGCCAAGCCTGGCCCAGGGGTGGTCTCTGGAGGCTGGGACTTGCCACACCACCAAAGCCCGGCCTCCCCGGCAGAGGAGGAAGCAGTGGAACCCTGGTGGTAGTAAAGAACAATCTCATCCTATCACCTACATGGTGTTACCAGAATGCAGGGCTGGAGCATTCTCAATGGTGGTGCATGCATATTGTGCCACTGTTGGGGACAATAGGAATTGAGGTCCCACATTTTTTCTTATCTTTAGGGGAGGTTTTGAATGGATACTTTGCAGATATGAAGGGTCAGCTGCATGTAATGCTGGTATTTCCCATGCAGATTCTTACAACAACTTGGATAGTAAAACAAGGAAGAATACATTATACATATGAATACATGTACAATAACAGCAACCAGACAAGCATTTGAACGTACACACTGAAGTTAGCATTTCAATTACTTACAAATACGCTGGCTCCAATTGTCAGCCACCTGATAAACAGAGTACATGTACTAAGGAAAACAAACAATACATACATCTGTCAGCAAAGATGGCCAAAAAACTGTTTTAGAGTAGAATTTCTTAAATTTATTTTCCAATGGATCTGCTTGTTAATGTAATCAAATATTTCTCATTAATAGCCAACCCTGCTTCACGTGGTTCTCTGCCCCATTTCCCTTTATTCTTATAATGCATGTGTGTATATGCAGCCAAGTTGCCTGTTAACATATGGTGACCCCATGAATGCCATAGGGTTTTATTAGGCAAGGAAGATTCAGAAGCCAATTCCTTCAATATACTGTATAAGTGTTATTAGTCTGAGTGCGACTGGTACTTACATTCATACTGATTGAAAAGTCTGATTTTATTCTTCTTCTTTCCAATTTTATACTGGCTTAAAATAAACCAACCTGGGGAACTAGTATAAAGTCTAACATGTATAGCTCTTCAATGTAAAATTGGAAAGAACAAGAACAAAATCTGGGACTTTTCAGTCAAACTGAATTCCCCTCAGTGAAGTTTTGTGGAGAGGATAAGAACACAGCTCACTCCACTCAAATCATTCTGCCACTGTGGGTTCATCATTCAGAGGGGCGGGTCATAAATAAATATTTATTATTATTACTATTGTCTACACTGCAGAAGTAATGCAGATTGACACCATTTTAACAGCTTTACCTCCATCCTACAGAATCCTGGGACTTACAGTTTTGTGAGGCCTCAGCATTCTTTTAGCAGAGAAAGCTAAAGACCAATTAAAACTACAAACCCCAGCATAGGATGGAGCCACAGCACTTAAATGTAGTGTCGAATTACGTTAGTTCTACAGTGTAGACGCACCCTTTATGGATACTTTTGGGACGCACACACATGATGGTGATTAGATGTCCTCACCGCCAAGGACAAGGTTCCGCAAAATGTTGGACATTCAAGAAAAATGTATGCCATTACAAAATAAAAGCTAGATGGCCAGTTTTTTGAGCTATGTGGCTGTGTTCTGGCTTTATTCCTGATGCTTTGCCAGCATCTGTGGTTGGCATCTTCAGAGAATGGTGGCATGGAAGAGAGTGGGGTATATATATATATACGGTGTGACCCTAGAATCATAGATCAGAATCATAGAATTGGAAGAGACCACAAGGGCCATCCAGTCCAACCACTGCCATACAGGAACTCCCAATCAAAGCATCCCTGACAGATGGCCATCCAGCCTCTGCTTAAAGACATCCAAAGAAATAGACTCCGCCATTCTCTGAGGGAATTTGTTCCACTGTCGAACATCCCTTACTGTCAGGAAGTTCCTCCTAATGTTGAAGTGGAATCTCTTTTACTGGAGCTTGCATCCATTTTTCCATGCTCTAGTCTCTGGAGCAGCGGAAAACAATCTTGCTCCCTCCTCAACGTGACACTCCTCCAAATACTTAAACAGGGCTACGAGAGGAAGAGATTTAACATGTTAATTTCTGTGTTGATCTGTTCTTGAATGTCAAGGCCTCAGTATATACATTTGGTCCCTCCATGTTTGCTAGGGTTAGGGGCACAGGAGACCTGTGAATATGGAAGAACTGCAAATAACAAAAACACCATGTTTTACCTGAGGGGACACTTTTTAGTCCTCCAGTGCAACTCTGCGGTCAACGTTGGACAATTGCCTAGTAGAGCATTCTCTCTAGGAATCTCTAGGTCTTTCAATGCAACTTTTAATTAAAGTTGACCATAGAGTTGCACTGGAGGACCTAGATATTCCTAGAGAGAACATATTAATCAAATCCATTAATAATCAAATCTGCAAATATCAAAGCTGCAAACATGGAAGGACAAGTGTGTGTGTACGTGATATATATATATATATACCCCACTCTCTTCCATGCCAGCATTCTCTGAAGATGCCGGCCACAGATGCAGGCAAAACGCCTGGAACAATCCCTTCTAGAACATGGCCACATAGCCTGAAAAACCCATACACACACAAAAACCCCTACAAAAGTTACAAACTCTAAATGTAAATGCATGCTTTCTTAGCCCTTCCCAAAATGGGGGCGACCTTTTGGAACCTCCTCGAAATGGAGGGCCTGGAAAAGGAGGTCACCCTTCCTTCCCACAAATAATAATAATAATAATAAGAGCCCTGGTGGCTGCTGTATATTCCCCCAATAATGGCTGCCCTTTCCTTTCCCCACAGAGAGAGAGAGAGAGAGAGAGAGAGAGCAGTTCTTGGTCGGCCAAAGGATATGAGGAGCCGGGGCAGGGCTGTGGGGAGCTGGCGTTGGCACTCCTGAGGGCCCCAGGCCTCCACCTCGGCCAGCAGCGCCTCGGGCTCGGCCTGGGCCATGACTCCTTTCACAGTCAGAACAAGAGGCCTAGTCTGTGTCCTCTGAATCTGGCGCCTCAGAGAGAAGGAGGAGGCCTAGATTAGGCCGCGCCCAGGCCTCTACTCCCGTCAGGCACTGCGCCCCCTAAAAGCAGCAACTGAGCTACTACTACTAGGCCTCAGGGTGAGGTGAGTGGGTTCCCCTCAGGCTTTCCCCCCTTTCCCTTCCAGCTTTAGGGGCTCTGGGGGCATCCACACTGGAGGGATAACCCGGTTTGGAAGCGCTTTAACCCTTTCTGTGGCTCAAGGCTATGGAATTCTGGGAGTTGGAGTTTGTTGTGGGCCCTTCGGGCCCACAACAAACTCCAACTCCCAGAATTCCATAGCGATTGACCCAGACAAAGAGCACTCAGGCCTAATGCTCTCGCCCAGACTGCGTCAATATTAATATCAAATAAAGTTTAAGAATTTAAAAAGAAAACAAACAAAGAAAGACATGCTAGTCTATGGAATCAGTCTGTAACAAGATCTTGCAGCCCCTTTCAGACTCAATGAAAGAAAGAACTTGGCAGCAGGAGCCTTCCTAAACTTAAATCTACTTCCTCAGATGCTTTTGGTGGAGTGAGTGGTGAACCAGGGACAGACTTATATATGCCAGGGCAGCTCAAATGGTGTCAAACTGCATGGTTTCTAAAGTGTGGACACAGCAATAGCCAGGCTCTTCCTCCCGCTTTTTGGTTTTTCGGTTTTAGTTTTTAAAAGCGTTGTTTCTTTCTTTTATCAAAATGGCCTTTTTTTTAAAAAAAAAATACCCATTTTACACTAAAAACTACATATAGAAATAAAAGGTTGAGAAAATAGGAATTACAGAAAAGAAAAGAAAAAAGAAGAGAAATAACAATGATAATGATAATAATGATTATAATAATAATAGAAAGACATAGTTCATCAGAAATAATATTTATTTCTTATCCAGCTATCTGCATGGGTCAAGTCAGGGAATAGCAACAGATTAACATGTACAATGGTTCCATCTGCACTACAGAAATGATGCAGTTTAATACCGCTTTTACTACTGTCGCTCAATGCTATGGAATTCTGTGTTTGTATTTTTGTAAGGCATTCAGCCTTCTCTGTCAGAGAGCTCTGGTGCCACAACAAGCTACAGTTCCCAGGATTCCATAGCAGTTAAAATGATGTCAAACTGGATTACTTCTGCAGTGTGGATGCAGCCTTAGTTGTATATAACTTTGGCTGTCTAAAAAAGATGGTATGTATAATTTTAACGGAGTTAGTGAAACACATAACTACCCCAAGGAGGATTTCACAGAAAACACTTGACTTGCAAACGTCCTTTCAGCAGTCAGTGCTTCCTTTAGTATCATGTCTCCATATTCATACTTTGGACATACATTTGTTTTCTCAGGCCTGCTTCAGAAGAAAATGGAATTTCAGTTCAACTTCTCCATAAACAATGCAGAAGAAGACAGAACAGATACTGTTGGGAATGGAAAAATGGCACCGAAGGAAGAGCACAAGGAGGTTTCCTCAGAAGAAAAACTATTAAATCAGAAGTCTTTCTCAGAAAAAACTGCTAATGCAGCAGACTGCTCTGCTCTGAGTAAAAGCAGGGAGATGACTCTGCCAAAGAAACATTCTGATCCTCAATCTGCCAAAGAGCATGATATTCCTACAGATGTCAGCAAAGTGTTGGAAAATAAAATTATGGGGGCTCTACCAGGAACTCACTGCCCAAATATTTCAGTGGTGGAAATAGCATTCCCAGATCCCATTTCTTCTCATTCTGACCTAATTCCAGGTGTCTATGAAGGTGGTCAGAAGATCTGGGAGTGCACATTTGATCTTCTAAATTATTTGTCAGAAGCTGAGATTCAATTTGGACACAAGTTGGTTCTGGATCTTGGCTGTGGGGCTGGACTGCTGGGAATAGCTGCATTAAAAAGAAATGCTGAAGAAGTCCACTTTCAGGACTATAACAGCTCAGTGATTGAAGAAATAACCCTGCCTAATGTTCTGGTTAACTGTGCTCATCAAAGTGATGATGATGGAGGAATTATTGAGCTCTCACTAACACACTGCGGGGAAAAAGATTTCAACCTAGATATGCTCTCTAAGTGCAGATTGTTTTCTGGGGAATGGTCAGAGTTTACCAAACTCCTTTTAAATAGTAATAAACCTTTAGCAAAATATGATATCATACTCACTTCAGAGACTGTTTACAATCCTGATTACTATGAGGTTTTGCATGACACGCTTTCAAATTTACTGGGAATAAATGGCTGTGTTTATTTGGCTAGCAAAGCACATTACTTTGGGTGTGGAGGTGGGATTCTCCTTTTTACAAAATTCGTTGAGGAGAAAAATGTGTTTAAGTCTCGAATTCTTAAAGTTATTGACAAAGGATTAAAGCGTTTCATTATTGAAATGGTCTTTAAGAATTCCTTGTAACATGTTTTTGGCTTTAGGTATTAATAAAGATACACTTTTGCTTGCTTTTGGAAACCAAGGATGCATTTCTTCTTGGTTCCTAGTTGTACTTTTTATGTCTGGTACCTTTTCTGTCCTGTTGATTTTGGTGCTTTTCTGTTGTATCTGAGGTGCACAACACACTGCAGAAATAATCCAGTTTGAGACTTCTTTTAACTGCCCTGGCTCAATGCTAGGGAATTCTGGGGACTGTAATTTTGTGAGACATTTAGGCTTCTCTGTCAGAGAGTTCTGGTGCCACAAACTTTAATTCGCAGGATTCCCTAACACTGAGCCAGGACAGTTAAAGCGGTCTTAAACTGGATTTTTTCTGCAGTGTGTTTTGGACCATAGAGTCTTTGCCAAAACACACACAAATTCTTGAAAAAAAAAACCTACATTTTGGGATAATTTATTCTGAATATGCAATCTGTGGTTTTTTGCACAGGTTTGAATTATTTGGTGCAGGTTTCATAGCAGCTCTGGTTATTGCTATCTTAATGTACATAACTTTAGAACTTAGTCCAACAAACATTATTTGCTGATTTACCTCATGTATGACTGCTGTTTTTTGAGGTAATCTTTCATTCTGTCTTTCTGTCTTGGTCATCTGTGATGACGACAAATGGCATTTCTCCCCTCAATCAGTGTCTTGAGACAGTAATGGACTGGATAAGGGAAAACAAGCTCAAACTGAATCTAAACAAAACGGAGGTACTTACAGTAAGGCCCCCTAAACCATGCATCAGGTTGCAACCTCCAGTCCTAGAGGGGTTCACGCTCTCCTCAAAGGACTGTGTTTGCAGTCTGGGGGTTCTTGATCTGTCGCTTCACATGAGAAATCAGGTGAATGCAATGGTCAAGAGTGCCTGTTATCAGCTTTGGCTGATGATGCCAGCTGCACCCTTTCCTGGAACCTTGAAATTGTAGTACATGCACTGGTAACCTCAAGACTTGATTTTTGGAATGCGCTCTACATGGGGCTACCCTCGTGCCTAGTTCAAAAACTGCAATTGGTACAGAATATGGCAGAATATGGCAGCCAACCGGATCATTTAGGAGTGATCACATAACACCAACATTAAAGTCACTCCACTGGCTACCTATTAGTTTTCTGGCACAGTACAGGGTGTTGGTTATCACCTTTAAAGACCTACATGGCTTGGGTCCAACTTATTTAAAGAATCCCCTACTTCCATACAATCCGCTCCATACTCTCAGGTCCTCTGGGAGGAATTTATTGCAGCCTATAAAGACCAGATTGACTGCAACCTCTCCCAGCCTGTGGAATGGCCTGCCAGACAAGATCCATCAAATCACCAATCTAGATAGCTTCAAGAAAGCTGTTAAGATGGATGTCCTCCAGCAGACCTTCCCAGAATAAATTATTCAACCATGTAGTGACACCCCCGCCCCACATAGATCTGATTACTCTGCCCGCTGTTACTGTTTTAATTCATGTAATTTTAACCTTAAATTGTTTAATTCTTTTTTAAGGGGGGGATACTTTGTATATATTGTGCATTGTAAGCCACTTTGATTGTTTTAACAAAAAGCAGGGTAGAAATAAAAGTTGTATTATTTTTTCTAACCTCCCACTTTTCAAAAATGTTTAAAAATTTTCTGATGGTCTCTTTCCCTATAATATGTATGTATATCTATGTGAATGTTATCTGAATATTATCTACATTCACTTACACAAAGGAATCTTATACTACTTGAATGCTATCGATATTTTTTTCTATAATATTCTTACAAAGTACTTTTTAAAAACCCAAATTCCTTCAGCCTGTGTTCACCTGTTTTAACTTATCCCAAGAATTATTTGTGAATTCCTAGTTCAGAAATTTCTCAAGTTTGATTCTAAATAGGTGTGTACAGGCTGCAGACAATATATACTAATAAAATAATAATTTTGTGTAACGTGATATTATGTATTTACATGTCATCCTTTTATAATTTTGTATAGTACACTAAAAAGAGCTCCTATGAGTAGATGCAGGCCAAAATGTGGTGGTCTTTTTTAGTAATAATTTAACAACCATTTTTGGAATTTCAAGACATGTCTCTAGTTTCTTCTGAATCTACCAAGTGCTTCTCAGTGCAGGAAGAAAATGTGGTGGTGCTAACAGTGTTCAACTTGGTTTACAATAATGTTTGATGAATTTTTCTTTTTCGTTTTTTCCTTCCTTCCTTCTTATGAAAAATTGATGCTTATACTGAGTCTATTCCGCATCAGCCGGTAAGAATTTAAGGAGCCCTACAGAATCAAACCCAGGGGTCATCCACACCATTTTTTGTAATTGCATCCAAACCCCAAGATCCTTTACATATGTCCAATTGAGGTGTCATCCATCCTATATTTGTGCATTTAATCTTTTCCTTCCTTGATATAGTGCCTTATAGTTATCCCTGTGGAAATTCATTTGGTTAGCTCTCCAACCAATTATTTTGAATACAGGATATTTGCTACCCCCTTTACAACAATAATTGGGATACAACCTTTGGTATGAAAACATGGCATCTGGGGTCTTTCCAATGGAATGGCCTAAGAAGTTCTTGATGTTTCTTGTGTTGAGGAGAATGCTTGTATCCATTCCAGTTTACTCACCTCTCTGGTGCCAGAGGAACGTATAGAGGGAAGAAAGAACTTCCCTGGCTGCCTGGCTCACAATATGGTTCCTTGAGGTGACATGAAGCATGTGGTCACACACCATCCTTCACTATTCAAGGAGTTTTTCTGATGCCTTGAAGGAAAGAAATTAAGAGAATTCTCTTTCCTGTAGCTCTCTGTCCAACTCTCCCGGGCCTTCATTCCTCTCAGGTAAGGATACATGAGAACTAGTGTTTCTGAGCCAGGCTGACATTTTTTGGTACTCACTTCAAGACCTAGGACCTAGATGGCACGGTCAGCCAGGACCAAAGCACAGGTGAGGGCCTGGATTTTTTCCTTTTTTTCTTTTTAAATTTTATTACATTAAAAAACATAGATTTATTTTAAAATATTGACATTAGACTTTTACATAAACAAATATAAACACATTATCCACATACATTACATTACATGATGTAACACAAAACAAGTAATCTTCCTTTCTTTTCATTTCTGTCTGATATCTGTTAAAATTTACTCCCAAAAAGTAGTAAGATGTTATCGTTTACCACATAATTCTCACTCCATGAAGACTTACAATTCTTGGGCAAGTCACAGTCTCTCAGCCTCAGAGGAAGGTCATGGCAAAACCTCTCTGAAGAAACCTTTCAAGAAAACCCCACGATAGGTTCGCCTTCGGTTTTCTATACAGCGGGCCCTCGTTATCCACTGGGATTTGGTTCCAGGACCCTCTGTGGATAACAAAATCCATGTATGCTCAAGACCCATTAAATATAATGGCACAACAAAATGGTGTCCCATATATAAAATGGAAAATCAAGGTTTGCTATTTGGAAATTATACTTTTTGGGAATATTTTCAATCCATGTATGCTCAAATCCATGGATAAAAAAAAATCTGTGGGTAAGGAGGGCCAACTGTAATTTCGAAAAGACTTGAAGGTACACAACAACAACAAGGTTGTGTTGCCTAGTGGTTTGAGTGGGACTATGGCTCTCTGGAGACCAGGGTTCAATTCCCATCTCAGCCATGAGACCTTGAGCAAATCATACTCTTTCAGCCTCAGAGGATGGCAATGGCAAAACCCCTCTGAAGAAACATGCCAAGAAAACCCCATGATAGGTTTCCTTTAGGGTTGCCATATGTCAGAAACAACTTGAAGGCAAACAACAACAACAACAATTAGATGTGTGTTTGTGTATATAGATAGAGATATAGATGTAAATATAGCTATGTTAACATTACTAAATACTAAAATCAAAACGAAACAATTCAGGCAGAGTAAGAAAAAGAGAGAGAGGAGGAGAGGACTTGTTATAACCTCAGTGCTGAGGCTCTCACTATCCCCTCTCCAAGCTCTTGCTCCTGGTTCCAATCCTGTTGTTAGCTGCCCTTGAGTCGGTTCTGACTTGTGGCAACCCTGTGGATGAGACATCTCCAAGAATCCCCGTCCTCAGTTGCCTTGCCCAGATCCTCCAAGCCCTTGCCTATAACACTCCAGATCAAGTCTATCCATCTGGTTTGTGGTCTTCCTCTCTTTCTTCTACCCTCTACCTTTCCTAGCATTATTGTTTTTTCTAGTGATCCGTGCCTTCTCATTATGTGGCCAAAGTACAATAAGTCTCAACTTGGTCATCTTCCGAGGAGAGCCTTGGTCTGATTTGTTCAAGAACCCATTTGTTTGCCTTCCTAAGTACTCTTCTCCAGCACCACATTTCAAATGAGTTGATTTTCTTTCTGTCTGCTTCCTTCACTATCCATCTCTCACATCTGTACATGATAATTGGGAATACAATGGCCTGGATGATTCCAACTTTAGTGCTCGGTTGTATGGCTTTGCTCTTCAGTATCCTGCCCTTTCCAGTCCTAGTCTTCTTCTTATTTATTTTTTTAAAATAATGTTATTACAAATTTGTAACACAGTACAAACATAAATAACAATATGAACTAATATTATTAACTAACACAGCATACATTCATACCAACGTAATACCTACATATTATTATAATATTTTTAATTGTACTGTTTTTAATGCCGTGGAGCCACTCTGAGTCCCACTCCTGGGAAAAGAGCAGGATACAAATAAATATAAATATTATAATAATAATAATAATTAATAAATATCTCTACACTTCTGCATCTAAAGCAAAACAAAGCAAACAAAAAGAAAGGCCAAAAAACACCAAATCTCTATCATCTTCATTTTCCTCCTTCTTAAAATCCTTATTATTTTCGTAAAATCCTTCTTAAAATCCTTATTATTTAAAATCTTATTATTTCCCCCTTTCCTTTTCCCTTTCTTTCCTTTCCTTTCCTTTTTACTCCACTACCCTAACCTTCCTCTTCCCCTAGTCTTCTTATTTCTTGACTGCAGTCTCCATTCTGGTCAATGTTTCATCCTAAATATGGGAATTCTTGAACTATTTCAATTTCCTTGTTGTCTAGATTGAAATTGTGTCTTGCTTTCTGCTTTTTTTCACTCTCCATTCTTCAAAAACAGCTCACTCACTGCTGTTGTTGTACCAAGGAGTGCAGCCAGGGGGCGCTGTGACTCCTCCTCGCCAATGCTTTCCCCAGGAAGAGGCTGTTGCTAGGAGACCAGGATGCCTGGGCCTAGAGCAGCAAAAAGGGAAAGAGAGGTAGGTATAGGGCCCCAGTGGGATTTTATTATTATTATTATTATTATTATTATTATTATTATTATTATTATGCTTTATTTATAAAGCACTGTAAATTTACACTGCACTATACATACAATCAATTAAAATAGATAAACCTGCCTATGGCATGCAGTCTATGAAAATAATTAAATATAATACATACATTAGTACATGTTAACATTCAATAAAATAAGGCAAACAACAAAGGGCAAAAGCATGGGATTGCTCTCTTTTCTCTCTTCCTGAGAAGAAGGTCACCTTGGCTCCAGTTGCGAGGAGAAGCGTTTGATCGATGCAAAAGGATCTTGCGCCTTTGAGGCTGCGGTTTTCCTAGACTTGGGCTGCATCCGCACTGCGTAAATAATCCGGTTTGACACCAGTTCAGCTGCCATGGCCCAATGCTATGGAGTTCTGGGACTCAAACTGATAAAATAAAACTCTTGGTTTTATTGGGGGATGGGGGATTGTTTTTAGATTATTATTTTTTTTAACTTTGTATGTTTTAAATTTTATATTTATAATTTTTAAAATATATTTTACGATTTTAATTGTACAATTTTAATTGTTGTTTTAATGTGTTTTATATACAGTTGGCCCTCCTTCTCCATGGATTTTTTTATCCATAGATTTGAGAATACACAGCTTGAAAATATTCCCAAAAAGTATAAATTCCAAATAGCAAACCTTGATTTTCCATTTTATATATGGGACACCATTTTGTTGTGCCATTATATTTAATGGGACTTGAGCATCCACGGATTTTGTTATCCACGGAGGGTCCTGTAACCAAACCCCAGCAGGTAACAAGGGCCCACTGTATCTTCTTTTTCACACTAGGGGCCAAACACGATTTAAACAAAAGTTAAACAAGAGTTAAACAGGAAATGTCCTGTGATAAACATAGGGCATTTCCTGTTTAGCTCTCGCTTAACTCTCATTTAAATCCTGTTTGCTCCCTAGTATGAAAAAGCAGTATGTTGTTAGCCACCTTGAGTCCCATTTTGGGAGAAAGGTGGGATAAAAATAAACAAATAAAATAAATATATATTTTATCAATTTGAATTGATTGTATGTACAGTGCTGTGTAAATTTACAGTGCTATATAAATAAAGCTTAATAATAATAATAATAATAATAAATAAACCACAAACCATGTCCAACGCTGAAACCACTATGCCATGCTGGCCCATTAATATAATATAATATAATATAATAACTACGGAAATAATCAACATGGAAGATCTAGAAGAATTCATCCTAGATAAAGATTCCTTTGAGGCTGAGAGAGAGTGTGACTTGTCTCATGGCTGAGATGGGAATCAAAGCCTAGTCCATAGCATTGCATCATGGCAGTTAAACAGGTGGCAAACTGGATTATTTATTCAGCACAGATCCAGCCCTGGTCTACTTCCTCAGGCTAAATCTTTCCTAGGAAAGCCAGTGCCACTATGGGAACATCTGCACTGCAGAATTAATGTGTTTTGACACCATTTTAACAACCATGGCTCCATGCTCTGAAATCCTGGGATTTGCCGTTTGTTGTGGCACCTTCTGACAGAGAGGGCTGAAGTGTTTCACAAAAGTACAAATCCCAGAATTCCATAGCATTGAGCCCTGGCAGTTGAAGTGGTGTCAAACTGCATTATTTCTGCAATGCAGATTAGCCCAACGTCTTACGCTCAGCCTCAAAAATGCGACAAGGCCCCTTTGCGTGCTGATATTCCAGACTAGCACGGCTGAGTCACTGAAGTGTTTATGTGTTTGTGTCTGTCTGTCTGCATAGCCTCAAGCTGTCCTGATTTGGAAGGGACAGCCCCGATTAATCCTATGCTCTTCCCACTTCCCCCCTTTGTCTTCAGTTTACTTCCATAGGTGCAAACTGAGGCTACTTCCACACTGCAGAAATAAAGCAGTTTGATACCACTTTAACTATCATGGGCTCAACACTATGCAAGTCTGGGATTTGATGTTTGTTGAGGCACCAGGGCTCTCGGATGGAGAAGGCCATGTAGCCCACAAGACTACAAATCCCAGAATTCTATAGCAATGAGTCATGTCAATTAAAGTGGTGACAAACAGCTTTGCAGGCAAAGTTCAAAGTACAAGAGTAGTTTTGCACTCCATTAGCTCAGCAGAGTCTTGCCCTTCCCAGTAGGTTCAGGCAAAAGCAAACTGCTGCAACATCACATAATTTGTATCTTCTCCATCCTCGTTCATAACTTTTGTCATCCTGGCTGTATTGGTGGTGCCTGGTAACATGCAGCATAGTTTTTATCTGTAAAATGTTGTAGGGTATGCTGTCTGTTGTCACATTACCTGGTCACAGTTTAGAACACACACAGAAGTTGCCCCATCACAGGCAGAAGATAGGAGCCTTGTGCCTGTATTTGTGCTTAAATTGCTGATCTTTGCATGCATCTTCACTGAGAGGAAGGAGGTGAGCCCAGACCAATGATTCATCCAGGTACAGGGCATGCATCCTCCTCTGAAGGTGGATAAATTTACAGCATTGCTACCTTGGAAGTGCATGAATTGATCCCATCCCATATGATGGAAAAGCACAGTTGTGTTTCCTGCTAAGTGGAAGAAGGCACGATGGGACTAATAGCTCATGCAGAGAGCAACCTTCTTTATGAGTGAGACCATTGGGTTCACATGAATCTTTAATTTTGAAACAAAATTACTGGTATTTCACCCAGTATCTTAGCAATTCTGCCATGGCACAGAATTTGAGAAACAGTGCTTCAGGGTAATCAGCCAAGTCTCATGAACATTTTTTTCTGATAAGAGAAAATGGTCTGAAGAGCATGAGGTAGATGGAGGAAAAGGTGCCATGAAGAATTCTTAGTAAAGAGGAAAACCCATGGCCAAGGAGGAGGGAAAATATATTTCTTCCATCTTTTTAATGAGCAGAGGCTCTGTGCCTTGAGCAGCTGCATGCCAGGTTAAAAAAAAAAATCAGCATTAAAATAGGTACCTGGTATGAAAACACAGGTGTAAGGAAAGCCTCTCTTGTTAGTTTCAACTATCTGCATTGCTTTAAAAACTCATAGACGCTTGTTCCATAAATAGGATTTGGAACTATCCTATTATGGGGAGAGGGAAACTGAAAGATCTATCCAACCAGGCCACCATGAAGTCTGTCAGTTGCTGCAGTGCTGACCATTTCTGTCTTCTCTTCCAGTTAATGTTCCTGGCAGTCTGTGCCTCATCCTTGCAAGGTTTTAGAGCTCTGCTGGTGGTGTGGTAGAAAATCCATCAAGGCTAGTGTGTCACTTGAGCCAGGTTTGACATTTCCAGGAGAAATAAGATACAAGAACTGCCATCAAAGGTAAAAGTGATGAAAGGGCAGAAGAGAGCTATTCAATCCATGTTCAAGTCCCAGATCAGCTCTGGGCTGATGACATTGAGCTGACCATTATTTCTTTGCCTAACCTCACTCACAAGGTCATGCTGAGGATAAAAAGTAGGGGAAACATGGACACAATTTGGGGATTCTTGGTGGAAGTGTAGGGTGACACAAGAGTGGGTATAGGCTTTGATTAGTACTTGGATGGGAGACTGCCAATGAATATCAGCTGCTGTGGGCTACATTTCATGGGAAGCAACTGGCAAAACCACCTCTGAGTACTCACTCCTTGCCTAAGAAAACCATAGGAAATTCTTGTGGTCACCGTATGTTTACAGGCAACTTGAAAATACACACACACATAGCAGGGGTAGGGACTGTGTAGCTTCCAGACGTCTTTGAACTGCAGCTCCCACAAGTCTTACTCAAGAACCTAGCTAGTGGTGAGAGATCATAGGAGATGTAGTCCATCAGCATTGAAGATGACAAGCTCCTCATCTCTGATCTAGCCATACTGGTGTATGTGTAGTAGTGGGTGTGTGGCTTAAAAGTCAAAGATGTCCCCTATTATTTTAGACCAGCTCCCCCAACTTAGTGGCACCCAGATTAGGCAGAGTACAACTCCACAGTGACCATGAGATCATCCAGAGCCACTTTCATGATGTGTCCAAAGTACCACAGTCTAAATTTTGTCATCTTGGCTTCCAGGGGGATTTCTGATTTCATCTACTCAAGAACACATTTGTCTGCTTTAAATTAAATAGGTACATTTTTAGTATACCCTATTTCCCTAAAAATAAGACATACCCATTAAATAGGCAGTAGCAGGATTTCTAAGCATTTGTGCAATATAAGCCATACCTCAAAAATAAGACATAGTCATAGGCCCAGCACGGAACAGAAGGGGCGGGAAGGGAGTGGAAAGATTGCGGCCAATGGTTCTAAAGGAAATGGAGTCACAAGAAATTCAGGATGGAACTCTGGGTTTGGAGAGTTATGACAATGTTCCAGAAGAAGATGACTTAACTACGAGTATTTGAATAAATGTAGATTGTTGTGCCATACTTAATAAAAATAAGACATCCCCTGAAAATAAGCCATAGTGTGTCTTCTTGAGGAAAAATAAATATAAGACAGTGTCTTATTTTGGGGGAAAGCACAGTATTTGGTCTGAAGGGTCCCTCCTCTTTATCATAGTCCTCTTCACTTTCCTAGGTGAAACAATGCCGAAGAAGAAGGCACGCAAACGGGGGCCACTGAGTGAAGAAGAACGGTTGCTTATGATGCAACAAAAGCAACTGGCTGAGGAGGAAATGACCAAGAAGAAAGAGGATATGCTGGCCCAGTTCCTAAAGGTAGACTTGTCTAGACTTAAGGAGCACAGGGGAACATAAAAGCAGGAGATAAAATCAGTGTGTTGTGGGGAAAGGCGCATCAGCAATAAGCACAGAACTGTAGGAGATGCATGCAGTATAAAACTATAAAAAGATGGGAAAGTGTATTCTTAGATATGTAGGTATACTCAAAGTTAAAAATTAATGTGATAGAAGCTTTTCTATTCTTTTTCTCATTTCATGGGAATTGTTTGAAAAAGTAAGCAAATAAGAGGAATCACAGAATCTTAGGGTGTTTCAGTTTTAAAGGCATTGTGCAATTCTTTCAAGTTTTCCTTAATATTTGTTTTAATTGCTTGCAAGATAAAAGACAGAAGAAAGAGTTAGAAAACACAGGGGGATTACAAGTGGAAGATGCAGTTGTCTGGACTCTTCTGCCCCACTAATGTTCAGTGAATGAGGCAGAGTGATTTCTGTATAAAAGCCATGTCTGGAAGCAGCCTTAGATTTTAGAAGAATGATGCTAAAAATCCCTTTTTGGCTAGAATGTTTATCCTGTGTGCATCATTAAAATAGAATAGAAAGTAAAGGGCCAGCATTTTAAAATCATATGCTGTGATTTCAGCCTTTGATGTAATCATGCAATAATACTGTTCCATATTAATAGAGTAGATCCAGTGAGGGTTTCTTATGTAGTCTGTTGGAAATTAAAAGGTGAGAATTAGGATATGGTTGAATGTTAGATGCTGAAAGCAACCCAAGAAGGGACACGAAATGATGTAAGTCTCATAAAATACTAAAATAACAGTCAAGGTAAATTGTTAGCCTGATCACTACTGTATAGTATTGTTTTTTTAAAGAACTTCACTGTGAAATAGTTTTGGGTGCAAAATAGTTTGAGATTTCAATTTTTAAAAAAGTTTGTTTATTGTTTGGTGGTGGGTGCCTGGCTGCTTTCCTGTTGTGCTGAGTCTATTGCCACTGTCCTCTTGTGTTGGTTAATGAGCAGGCAAACGGATAGATGTAGAAGGCAAACAAATGGGTAGATAGCAGGAAGACAAACTGGCAGATACAGTGGAACAATTGAATGGCTTCCAGTGGTTACAAGTTGCTCAGATTGAAGAATGGCAATAAGCCATAGGGCAGAAAGCTGCTGCGCCCACCGGGTGTTCTGGAATATAGTTCTTCCAGTTCTTTACTATTGGCTGTGGTGAGGGGAGTCATGATAATTGTAAGCAAACCATCTGAAAACCAACAGTTTCCTACTCCTGCTTTTCATTATATATTTGGGAGAAGTGGGATGTGTCCTGACTCATTGACTCAGGAAGATTCTTGTCATAGGGTGAAGTTCCAGTATTGGTTTTTCTAAAGGCACCAAATCTTGTCTGATCTTGGAACCTGAAGGTCAGCCCTGGTTAGTACTTTGGTGGGAGACTGCCAGCATATACCAGGTGCTGGCGGCTATATTTCAGAGGAAAGAATTGGCAAGATCATCTCTTATTAATCCTTGGCTAAGAAAACCCTATGAAGTTCATGGGGTCTTCCTAACTCGACAGGTGTCTTGAAGATACATGTACGCACAGTGGACTGATTGCCACTTTATTTTCTAATACTAGGCTGGTAGGATTTTCTCACTAAAGATGGCAGGGATAGAGCAGTGCCCTGTGTCCATAGATTGCTGTGATGAATGACAACTTTCAGTTCAGCATCAAAAGCCCAGCCTGTATGCCAGTTTACTCCGTATCCTATCTCTTATGTTTTAATTGTTGGCGAGGAGAAAGTCAACTACCAAAACAGTCTGGGGACAAGTCTACCCAGATGCAGCCAAAACAATATAGTAGCAGAGTTCAAAAACAAAAACACCCAGCTATTGGTATTGACAATGCACTGACCACTTTTTATGCACAAGAGAAACACTCAGAGTTTATCTTTAGTTGCAATGTGTATACTATAATACAATATATATACATACTCCTCTCTGTCAACTTCCAACCAGCTACTCTGATGTCTGCTCCAAACAACACTCCAACTCTCCAAACTAACTCACTAACCCACATGTGACCAATCTCTTGGTCCACTTATATAGGAGGTTGGCTCTGAGTCTTTATTCAGTGCCACATAGCATGATGCGATCTTGCTGTAACTTTGCCTCATGCCATGTGCTCCTGATTCAGTAGTCTGTGGTTGTTCCACGGACTATATGTCACCTGTCAATCAAAATACTTTTCTGTTGTTAAAGGCACAATTACTCCAACACTAACCAGACATTTTTGCCATTTGGTCCCTTGAAATACCTGCAGTAGTGAGTGGGAACTTGAAATTAACTGTAGTGTGAGAAGATTTCCTCTTTTCTAATCTTTCAGATGTACAGTATTAGACTATAATCCTCATCATCACCAACCAGCATTGATCATAATGGCTAGGTGATGGAATTTAGATCTCAACCCATCTGAACAGCACTGACTGGGGAAGGTTGCCCTAGTCAGAGGCAGGAATTCCCTGAATTTACAGAGTATGAATAAAATGGTTGTACAATATTTATTGCACCATCAATGCTCTTTTTCTTAGACATTGTCTTGTGGTATCTGGGCTGTATTAGGATGTTCATTTTAATGTTGTGTCCTTCCATAAAGGACAAGCTGGCCAAGGAGGAGCACAACAGCACTCTGAACATGCACAAGATCAACCTGCAGTGGCGCACAGTGCTTCGTGAAATCAAGGCCAGGGAGCTGCGCAAAGATATTGAAATTCTCAGCCAGACTTTTGAACGTGTGGTGGATTGCAAAGACAATGTCATTAAGGTAAGCTCTGAAGGCCCATGGAAGGAGATAGTATGAAGCAATGGATCTGTCAGAGGTGATCCATGGAGTTTTATGCAGCTTCTGAGAGACTCACTGTTGACATGTGAAATTGTGTCCATCCCCCCCCCCCAAAAAAAACAAAAGACTAAGGGAAAATAACAAATGGCACCTCTTCAATGATAACTTGTCCCCTGCTTGTTACAAGCTTGTGCAATACTTATTTATTTAAAATATTGTAGTCACTCACACAAAATAATCAAGAGGTAAGAGGAAAGGCAAAATAAAAGGATACCATAGCTACCTTAGTAAACGTACTGAATATTGGAGAAGCTGTTCTGAAACATCTTATCTAATTATGATCTCAGTTAAAGGCTTAAATGACAAGGAATTCCAGAATCTATATTATAGTATTACCATAATTAGGTCAACAAGAAAGGCATATACATATGAACAGTTTTTGTACTTCTTAATGAATTTTTTTAAAGCAATCTTTATTGAATTTTTACATGCTAATCAGGAAAAGACTAGAATCAGAGATAAACAATAAAAAAGCAAACATTTAAAGATAGGTAAGTAACATAGAAACACATGGGTACTCTTGGAATCAGCAGAATATGTCATGAAGTGAGAAAATGGTTTCCCAAATGACTAAACCGGTTTTGTGTTATGGTAACATTTTTCTTAACTTTATAGTAGTGGTAATGCCACAATCTGGATGCTGGAATTTTTCTTATGGCCAGCATGTCTACCCTGTTTTTTATATGAACTACAGACGGAGGTGTTCATGGACTGAAGGAATAAGGCACAAATCAATAGGAAGGTGTTTCCTCAGTTTTGAAGCTACCACCAAGATGGTCTGGTCCCTTGCGCACATAAACCTAGCTGATCTTGACCAGAGAAGGACCCCCTCCAAGTCAGTTTGGACTTTAAGACAGGCATAGAAAACTTCTTTCCTGTTGGGTTCCACATTACATTGATTGAAACTTCTCAGGGTCTACCTTCCAGCAGTGGTTTTGAGGCAGATTTATGAATGTAACTCTTCCTTTTTTCAGTATGCGGTTGTGGGGAATATATTTTCATCCATGCATTCTCTTTCCCTGTCTTATTCAAAGTTCCTAATATTACCTTTACAGCTGCAGCACAGAACAGGAGAATAAATAATATTAATAACCTAAAATAGGACCAGGGAATGGTGTGGCCTGGGGAGAATCTGGCGGTTGGGAATGAGAGGCTTTGAAGTTCAGTTTAAGCCCATGGACTGCAAGTTCACTGTCCCTGTTTTAAAAGTTAGGACCATCCATCATGTTGAATTAGGCCCAGAAACTATGGTCCAAAACACACTACAGAAATAATTCAGTTTGAGACCGGTTTAATTGCCCTGGTTCAGTGCTAGGGAATCCTGAGAATTGTAGTTTATTGTGGCATCAGAGCTGTCTGACAGAGAAGGCTAAATGTCTCCCAAAACTATGGTTCCCACAATTCCCTAGCATTGAGCCAGGGCCGTTAAAGTAGTCTCAAACTGGATTATTCCTTATGATGTTCCAGTTCATATTTTGGCTCTCTCTATATCATGGTAACTGTTAAGCATCATTGTACCAGAGATGCTGGCTGACTACCATTAACATCCAAAATACACTGCAGAATTAATGGTAGTCAGCCAGCATCTCTGGTACAATGATGCTTAACAGTTACCACCATAGGGAGAGCCAAAATATGAACTGAAACAGTATAAGGACTGGAGTAGTGATGGAGTAGCAGGGCAAAATCAAAAGAAGAGCAGTTCAGTAATCTTATGTGCCTGCCTGCCTGCCTGCTATAATTTATTTTAAATCTCAGAATTTGTGATTATGGGTGATAGAATTTGGGGGATTTATGGTATTGAATAGTTTAGCACATAGATGGTTTTCTAGATGTGGCCAAGTGATCCATTTGTGTCCTTCCAGTCTCTTGCTAAGGATCTTGCAGAAGCAGAAGCTCAATATGCACATGCCCTACGCAGCCACCTGCACAACATTGATAAACTGCTACAGCTGCAGCGCTGCCGCCTGGGCTACTTAGAGGAGGATTACCAGAGTGAGCTTCAAGCCATGCAGAAGGAGTTTGACACAGAGAGGTAAGAGAGAGAATGGAAGCATTACAGTTCAGTTGCTGTGAAAATCTAATGGGCTAGACTGTGGGAACTTAAGAGGCTGTTCTCTTTTCTGCCAGGAAGATTATTATAGAACATCACGAGCAGGAGACCCACTACCTTCAGGATGTGCTGTTGGCTATGGAACAAAACTTTGCTGACAATGACTATGAGGCCAGACTAGACTTCCAGAGTACAAGAGACGATGTTAAGAACAAGGTGTGAGTTGAGATGCAGGAAGCAAACATTGTGGCTAATGAATAGGGGAACATTATCACATTTTGGAACAGAAAGTATCCTCAGCAAAATGTTTGTATGTATGTTTTAGAAATTAGTATTGTCCATAAATCATACTGTAGCAGACTGTTGGTTATTTAATATGTAAGATGGCATCTTATTATTTCATAATTAACTCTTTATTGTTGCTCTTCCTTTTTACTTATTTTCACCCCTTTTCAAGTAGCTATTAATGAATGGCACAGCTTAATATGCCAATATATTTATATTTATTTAAACTAATAAAACCATACAAAGTGGAGGTGGGAACTACGTAGATACTCAGCAGAGGCTCACTCAAACTGCGATATTTTCAAGAAAAGTAATTGTTCTTCATACTTGATATACATTAAACTAATCAGATGTATTGTTACCCTGTAGCCAAGATCCAGTTAGCTGGCTAGAGTGGCATAATTCTCAGTCATAGGGAACAGATGGAACTCTTTCCTATTTCCTCCCTGAGTGCAGAACCGTACTGGGGGATGACCTCACCAGGGAACCTCTGTTCCCTCCAGGCACCAATAGGCTGCGAGGAACCACTTGGGCACATTCTGGATGCTCTTATTTCTTAAGGGATGCTTAAGGGCAGCGAGAATTCACCTATAAGTACCCACAAAGCAGACCAGTGTCTCCACAAGTAAATGATGTTGCATTATGTATTGTGTAAAGAAAACCCCTTTGATAGGTTTGCCTTAGGGTTGCCATAAGTCAGAAATGACTTGAAGGAACAAAACAGCAATGTTGCACATTACTGGAAAGGGGAGAGAAAGAACCATGGAGTAGTGGTGACCTGAATATTCCTCAAAACATTAGTTTTACTGTAATATGCCAAATATAGCTGTGGGAGAGATTCTGGCAGTCAGGAAACCAAAACTGTGGTTGACGTGATGTGTGAGATATCCTTATTCCAGGGTTTCTTTGGCTACAAGGTTGTTTGTAGCTGGAACCCCAACTCATGGAATCTTAGAATCATAGAGTTGGAAGAGATCCCAAGGGCTATCCATTCCAACCCCTTGCCATGCAGGAACACACAATCAAAGCACCCCCAACAGATGGCCATCCAGCCTTTGTTTAAAAACCACTAAAGAAAGAGACTAAAAAGCCAGTCAGTTTTGTTATCTACAAGAAAGCTTTGCTTAAGATAGAAGTACCAGGCCAGGCTTATGCAGACCAAAAAGAACCACTTAACTGGATGATTGCAGAGCAGACAAAAAGGGCATTGGTGGAGGACTGATCCTTGTTTTTTTTTCCCAGAACTTGGAGGAGAAGCATTACCTACGTATGCAGTTAGAGGGTAAAGTGGAAGAGCTGTGGAAACGCTTCCAGCAGGCCTTGCGTAACTACACAGAGGCCACAGAGGACCGCAAGATTGCTTTTGAAGCCCTCAAACTCAGGGATGAGAAGAGCACCAAGGAGATTGAGATGCAGATGAAAAAACTGCAGAAGATGCAAGTGGGTACTATGGAAGATGCAGGTGTATCCATCTTGGATAGCATTTGTGCTTAAGGGGATGCTGAAACTCCAGACACATTTCTTCCTACAGTCCATGGCACTGCTGGGCTATCTCTGCAAGACAACCATATTCTTCCATAAGCATAGCATGAATAGTTTCCTTCAGGACTCTAGCTGAGCCATCTCTTTCACACACACATTTTCCAAATTCAACTAGTCAGTGGCCTGTTACACATCTTACTCAGTCAACATGCAGTGACTCCCATGAACATGTGGGCTTGTAGTTTAACCCACAGCATAGTTTATTTCACATATGTTTGTTGCAAACCTGAGTATTAAATCCATTTAACATCCATGTTACCATGGCTATCCATTACAGAACTGGTGTGGCTGCAGATAAATTTTCTATCTGAAGTTCTGTATATGAACTGGTGCAAGGGTGGGCAACTACAGGGGTCCAGGGGTCAATTTTCTTTCACTGCAAACCCTGGGGAGGGGACTTATGCACTGCAAAGAATGCTAGAAAATGGGGAAACAAAGACAAAATCAGAAGTCACAGATAGATCCCAACCTTTTCTATGCCCTGCACCCCTTGGAAATGTTTGGTTAATGATCATACCCCCTACAAATTAATATCACATTTGAAAATGAAGTCTGATTTCTAATTTTTAAAACAGAAATTGAACCACATACAATGCTGCAGGTGAACAAACTGAACTTTTTTTTTAAAAAAAGCTTTTAACTAAGTGCATTATGTAGGTTTAAAATTTTTCTCCTTTTCATTAAATAAACAATGAGGCCACTATCTATGCAACACATCCACCTACAATCACTTCTCAAGGCACTTCACTTTTTTTGGCTAGGAAAAAGCCATTCTAGGGAATCAAGGGGACTTCAGGCCACAATAATAGCACTAGGCACCTACATGTGGACCCAGGGTTGTACTTCACCCAGCCCTGTATTAGTAGGAAGATCCCAGATAGGCCACAAAGCCTCAAGGGAAAGTGAGTTGGGGAGGGGACAATATGCCAGTGTGGAGCTAGTGCTATGTATGGCTGGACCAAGTAGACATAGCTGTGACAAAAATGTGCGAAGATACTTCTCCCTTTTTTCAGTCTGTCTGGCTCTCTTTTTCTCCCCCACACAATTCTATGCTTATTTCTCTTTGTACAACTACTATAGAGAACAGCTTGTAGTCTGAATATATCATTTAAGTTAACATTGCCTGTTGTTTCCAGGATCTCATCATCGTTCTGAAGAACAAAATTGCCCTTCACGCACGGGAAAGTGAGGAGCAAAATCGGCGTGTCCGTGATGAGAAGGAGTTGGTGCTGAAACAGCTTCAG
This sequence comes from Urosaurus nigricauda, assembly GCA_034509955.1. NCBI lineage: Eukaryota > Metazoa > Chordata > Lepidosauria > Squamata > Phrynosomatidae > Urosaurus > Urosaurus nigricauda. The sequence goes on from JAOEGL010000002.1 coordinate 166,098,773, forward strand.
AAGCTCAAGTGCCAGATGAACCGGGCCAGAGCCAAAGCTCGCAGCAACTTGGCAAAGCTGACCCAGGAGAGCATGAGGACTCTCAAAATGCTAGAACGCATAGTAGAGAAGGTACTTAGGCAAGTGGGCCTACAAAGATGGTTGAAAGAAGCCTAAATCTAGTTTTTGGTGATGTCTGGCAGCTGAAGGGATCCTCAAAATGATAAAGATAACTGGAAATGTGTTCACACAATTTTGGTGTCTGAAAATAGTAGCCAATTGGGTCCAGACATGCTTGTATTAATGGAGATAAGTTTAGGTGCAGTTTCAACGTTTTCATTATCCTGACATGGGACTCTTTCATACGAGGCTAAATTGGAAGTATAATTTAAGGTCAATTCGAATGCAATCATGGGTTTTACTTTATTGCGAATTAACTCTTCGCACGCAAATTCGGGCAAGAGGGAAGCCAATTCGAATGCAATCATGGGTTTTACGTTATTGCGAATTAAAGCTTCGCATGCAAATTCGGGCAGGAGGGGGTTATTTTCGGGTAATGGGAAGTAATTCCGAATGGAGCAGGGGTTCATGTAAATTCGCTAAACAAGCGAATTTACATGAATCTGCAGTGACTCCATTCGGAGTTGGGAGAAATTTCTCCCCGTTTGAAAGAGTCCATGGTCTGCAGAGTCTGATTCCACCTCAGCCTGTCCTGCCTGGGCGGTGAGGGGGTGGTCCCCCTCCACCTTACTATGTAGAGAAGAGCCCTTCAAAAGCAGAAGGGCCTAAAGAATCCTGGAAAATGTTAGTTTCTGGAAAGCGTTGAGAATTTTCTGTTAGACGTGCCTAACCTTTGCCAATTTACCAATTTAGGACTTCACTGGATACACACAAAGTACCTTCCACCTTCAAAAAGAAACTAAGTGTCTGACTTCGAGAAAAATAAATCATACCCAGTGGTTGCTTCCTGTCTCTACAGGCAGAGCTGATTCTGCGCCTGGCTGAAATGTGTCGCAGGTTGGAGTCTGAGGAGGAGAAGGTTCTGCCATTTTATGCAAGCTCTCTTAGCTGGGATGAACAGAGGGCTGCAGATAAGGTCGCCATGGAAAAACCTGTTGAGCCACTAGCCGAGGTAAATAACCTGGATGTGGAAATGGGTCAAGTGCACACATCTGCCTGCTTCACTGACCAAAAAGAAGTGTTCTGTTGGTTCATTGATTAATCTCTTTTGAAATATTAGAACTATTCCATGTCTCCAGGGCTTTGTCCAGTTGGCATTTAGTGCCAGTTCTCTCCTAGGTAGAATGGTATGCCCATCAAGATCTTTGCTTGAGTGCAAAACTACATTGATGCCAATAGAAACCATCCTGAGACTTGCAGCAGTTGAGAGAAGGTATTTACATTCAGATTTAATGGGGAAGGAAAATCAACTCCGCACCCCTTCTTTGTCCAGATTAGACTTCGCCTTGACCATGCATCTCCTGTTCATAAAGAGGTGTTTGGGACTTCAAGTGAAGTGATTGGCATTATTTATGTGTATTATGGCCTTGTGAAGTTTGCCTTCTCTTATCTTATGATTCCTTCTCAGAATCTCTTCTGGTATTCCTACCTGCTTACGCACTCTGTCCACTCACTGTCTAAACGTATCTGCAAGAACTGGTGCTCTTCTTTGTGACATTTGGCTTCCATCTAGTTACAAGACATCTTTGTAAATAATTCAGAGGTTTTTATACTACAAAGAAGCATGTCTTGATTTAACTACTGCCCCAGGAGCTGTGTCTTTCACACATCACCATCAGTCCCAAGCAGGCATTCCTACTTGGGCAAAGCCATGCCCATTCCCTACAGCAGAAGGGCAACTAAGCCTGGTTTCTGGATGTCCTCTCTCTTTTACAGATGATGCAGGACTATGTGGGGCTGGAGCGCTTCTGGCAAAGATACAACAAGGTGAGGTTGGAACAGCTATCACTAGAGCGAACCAAAGAAGCGCTGCTTCAGGACAACTTTAAGCTGAGACAACTGCTCAAGCAGTACCTGGATGGCATCTCCGTTAATGATGAAGTTCTAAGTCAGATCAATCCACTGATGATTGTTAATCAGCCAACTATTATGCCATATCCAAACCAGCCTGGAGAGGAGGAGGTCAGTCGGCCTATCTATAATGTTGTAGAGGCAGCACATGAAGTCAAACGTATCCTCTGAGCCAGGAGACAGTGATTCAAGTTTCTCTCTGCCTCTTAGACAGACTATAGGGCATAAAAAAGGACCAAGCCCTCCCAATGAGAGGTCTATACTTGGTCCTCTTTGTTAAAAGGCTATTCCCACAGCAAGCTGCCATTAAAGAATTAAATAGAACTGGATTTGGAGTCTTTTCTCCCCTCTGCAAGCAAAACTAGAGAAGTGTTTGCACCACATTCAGTAACTCCCACTCCTGTGTGCCAGCTTTTCATAAAACACATAAGGGCAAAACAGATGGGCAGGAAAAAGTGTCTTGAAGCTGCCTTTTCTGAAGTTACATTAAAACACCACCAACCGCACCACCAGCTCCCAAGGCAGCTGGAGTGCTCATGTCATGACCACATGACATGGATTCAAGCTAGGAAGAAGCAGAAAAAAGTTGCTTCTTTTTGAAATGGCTTTTCTCTGCATAAGGGCACTTTTCTGCTGGATTCAAGGCATGTGTCATCTATATGCCAGCCTGAAAGCATATCTTTTTGCTTTCCCGTTTAGCCCCATAGCGAACTGCCACCTCTCCACGACCTGAAAGTGAGGTGCAGCCAGTGCCCTGGGCGCCCACTGCACCCCACTATTCCCAGCGCTGCCGCAGCCCCTTTTGCCTCAGGGTCCATTGCACAGCTGTCTAATGGCCACTCTGTTTTGGAGCTCCTTTCAGCACTGCGGAAAGAGCATGCTAGATGCCCTTCTGCGGTGCAATGCCGTCAGGTGCGCGCAGCTTTATCTAAACGCACGCGCCATGACGCCATCATGACATGCCTGTATGGACGCCGCCATTTTTAAATGGCGGCGTCCATACATGCTAGGGTTAGGGAGAGTGTAGATGTTACGCCCTCCCTAACCCTATTCACGCTGCACAGACGGCCCGTTTAGGCCATCTGTATCAGCCCATAGACACTCTAAAACAGTGGTTTGTGGGATGGCTGCTATGATGCTAAGATAGCAGCAGAGGGAGGATTGGTTTGGATCCATCTGTGCATGACTTTTTCACAGGCACCTTACCTTTCCACCTTTTTATTTACTGTTTCCTCGGAGTTCATAGCAGAAATATATAGGGGTCAGATGCAGAGCAAATACCAGGCCTCAAGGACCTTTTGCAGTGAATTGCCAAAGAGCTCTCTTCACTGTTTTCTGATGTGTGCCGTATCAGCTGCTGTGCACACCAATGGGACCATCTTTATTCCAAAAATGTATCTGTACCACAGACATTTATATCTGCTTTTTGCTTTACTTCTCCCTCACTGATCCACGCCTAAAATGTTGGGGGTTATAGCTTGGTGAAGGTGCTTAGAATTCTTAGTAAGAGGCAGTGTTAGAAAGTCCCTGGGCATCCTCCAAGGAAGTTGCAGTGGCTATAAATTGAGCTTAAGCTCTTAGTGTAAATGTGCTGTAAGGAATAGAAAAGCACCCCTGCCCTTTATTTCAACTCAGGTTGTATCTGCACTGCAGAAATAATGCAGTTTGACCACCATGGCACCAACCTGCAGAATCTCTGGATTTGTAGTTTTGTGAGGCACCATCACTCTTTGGCAGAGGAGGCTGAAAACCTAAAACTACAAATCCTGGATTCCATAAGATAGAGCTATGGCACTTCATGTGCAAACTGCATTATTTCTGGTATAGATGTACCCTCAATCTGTGCTAAGATGTACATGATTAATGGCATCTGCCAACTTTTTACATTAATCTCTACTGCTGTAGATATAGTGCATCTTGATTTCAAAGGCCCTGAGCAGACCAACATTTTGGGTCGGCCTGGGGGTGGAGTTGGGGCGTAGTGTCTACACGATGCACACCCCAGAACAGCCTCAGGGTGCTGCGATGCCACACCACACAGCACGTAGCGTCATGGCACTCCTCTGCATGGCTGAAGGAGCACTGTATAGCTGCAATGCTGCAGCTATTGCATCCTTTCAAGGGTGCAAAACCTTTTCATGCCCTGGAAAGTTCGGATTGGGGCTGTGGCATGTGGTTGCCATGGCCCTAATCTAGCTGAAAAGGGGGCAGCTGGAGGTCACTCCTTTTGGGCTGTTTGCACAGCCCCAAGGTCCCCCATGATCTTCTTGCAAACAGGCTAGTAAAATGTGGGCTAGACAATGCAACTGTTAGGGGGATTTGTAATTGGTTGACCAGCCGAACTCAAAGGGTGCTCAGCAATGGCTCTTCTTCATTTTGGAGAGAGGTGACCAGTGAGGTGAGGACTGAGGATGGAGCAAGCTTGTTTTCTGCAGCTCCAGAGAATAGGACCCAGAGCAATAGATTCAAACAAGAGGAAAAGAGATTCTAGCTCAACATTGTCAGGAGGAACTTCCTGACAATAAGAGCTGTTTGATAGTGGAACACACTCCCTTGGAGGTTTTTAAACAGAGGCTGGATGGCCATCTGATGGGAGTGCTTTGGTTGTGAGTTCCTGTATGGCACGGGGTGGACTGGATGGCCCTTGTGGTCTCGTCCAACACTATGATTCAAATAAATGAGAAAGTTCTACTCACACTGTAATTTCTAGGTGGCCCCGAGTGCTTAACTTGTAATTGTCATACATTTACTTGACTCTGTTATCTATATAAACATTTCTTTCTAACAGTGCCTCTTACATATACCTTCCTGGTTAGACAGCTCAAATTACTATATCCTAGCAGAGGAGGTCAGTCATTGTCATCCTAATCCCCTGGATACATTGTTAGTGGATGCCCAGCTTATACCAGCTCTTTCTAATCATCTGAGTACCATGGGTATGAATATGTGAATGCTTCTCACCCCATAACAGAAATAGTCATAAAGCTGTATTGAAAAAAGTGTAATAGAAACAACTTTATTTCCTCTTGGCTTTGTTTCTTTTCTCCTCCTTGAGTTTCTTCTTGGACACACGGGGTGTCTGTGCTTTCTTGTAGAGGTAGTAGCCAATGAGACCTAAGAGGGCTGGAACAAGCCCAATGCAGACCAGTGGTAGCACATCATTGAATATCTTCTGCCAGTAGCTGGCTCTGGAGAGTCCTACTAGCTCCACCTCAAACTGCAGCACAGCATCAGCTGAAGAAAAGAAGGAATTCTGTCAAATATGACTGGGAGTGGCTGCCAGACAACATAACAATGCAAGCTAGGGAGAATTATGGATGGAGACAGTTGGTCCACAAGAAGTCTGGCACTCCAGGATAATTTCTTCATAGTGGCCAAAGCACAACCAGTGGTTCACATAGCTTTAGCCAGAGCAATGTCCCTACTAGGCAAGGGAGGCAGAAACATCTAGTATTGATTTTCTGTGCCTGACAAACTTTCCTTCTAGCCCCTAACTGAAAATCAGTGTAAGGTTGGGCAGGGAATCTTTGACTCTCCAGATGTTGAACTGCAGCTTCTGTCACCCCTCACCAATGGTGAAGCAGGCTGGGGCTGAGGGGAATTTGAGTCCAAGTGCATCTGGAAGGCCACTGGTTCTCTGCATTACCCACCAGGAACTGCACATCAGAGTCCCAAAGTGTACTTTTCACCCTCTTTGTGCATGCAACACTATATGGTATAACGGATCAGGATGTAAATCTCAGTGCATCACTAACATTGATCTGTATTTGCTCTGTGGCTCATAGGGCTGGAAGGGATGGGCTAAAGGAGTTAAAAGGTCACCGTGGCCCAGGGATCTCAGTCAAGAGACAAGCAGTTGGAATCATGGCTATTTTGCCTAATTGCAACTCCACTCAAATGGATCCCAAGAATGCAGGTGTGTATGCTCACCTCCCTTGCTAAATGGATGACTAGACTGCAAGCACAGTCAAACTGCAAGGATGGCCAGAGAACAGGAAGTAGTGGTGTTAATGCAGGATGATTAATCCATGACACCTTCTGTTGATACTGCTACCAGCCCATTCTCAGTTTGCAGGAAGGCAAGATTGAGAAGCAGTTTATCACCCAATATCTCCCAGGGCAAGAAGAGGGTACATGATAGAAACTTTGGTACTAAACTGAGGACCCCTAAGGAGCCCCTGTTACTGTCTCCTAGATGATTATGTCTTTGTGGACAATACGTGATTCACAGTGAATGACCAATGCTTCATTCTACTTCACTGCAGATACCAGCTACCAGATCAAGCACCTCAGATGGCTAAAACCATCATAATGTGTGAAAGTTTCTGAAGACACATTGGATAGCATCCTGTTAATGGCATATGAATACAGTTGTCCCTCCATATTCACTAGGATCAGGGGCACAAGACCCCCATGAATATGGAAAAACCACAAATAACAAAAACACCATGTTTTTACCTGAGAGGACACCTCTCTAGGAATCTCTAGGTCCTCCAGTGCAACACTGTGGTCAGCGTCCAACAGACACTGACCATAGAACTGCACTGGAGGAGCTAAAAGGCCTAGTACAGTATTCTCTCTAGGAATCTCTAGGTCTTTCAGTGCAACTTTTAGTTAAAGTTGACCATAGAGTTGCACTGGAGGACCTAGATATTCCTAGAGAGAGAACCTATTAATCAAATCCATGAATAATCAAATCCGCAAATATCAAATCTGCAAATATGGAGGGATGAGTGTATCTTGTTTTTGCTATTGCAGACTTGGTATTCTCTTCCACGTTCTGAAACAACCAAAGTGCCTCCCCAGCTTACTGTTTACCCGCTGCAGCCTTGCCCCCATTACCATTCCATTGTGGTAGAGACTGGGAGTGAGATTTGATAAGTGTTTGGCAGTGTCCAATGATTATACCATTGGTGGAGACTTCTGGAAGATCTCAGTAGATGATATAATAATTTTGCGTCTGGCTACAAGGACAGAGCCAGATGCTTCTCTGACCACCCCCATCCCAGTCGCCACTGCTCACAGAAAGACTGTTGGGGCTTCAGCAGCTAAACAGTAAATTGAGGGGACAGCTGAAATTACTAGCTATGCTGTGCCATGCAGAATCTTGGTCTATCTCTCCATAAAAGTAATGTGGCTTTAGTGGCTGTAGCGCTCCTGGGTGTTTCTCCTTTTCTCAAAAGCCAATTCACACTACAGCTTTCTCCATATTGTTCTCCTACATTCTCTCCCACTCAGTGAATACAACACTTGAATCTGCCTCAGAGTGCACACTTGCCTCAGTCAAATCTCACAGGCCACTAGCACCTTTTTAGTGTCCAGCCCTGAGCACTATGAAGTAGTAAAACAGTGCTTCTGAGCACATGAAAATATTTTTGCTTTCACTGATGGCTAGCTCCAGTGATTCCCCCCAAAACTTTTCCAGCACTCCTCTGTGCCAGCCCTTCTATGAAGCCAAGTAAATCAAATGGCATCATGAAGGGGGTGGGTGGGAGTGGGTAAAGGTAGGAATCGAAGTTTGAATGCTACAGCATGTGAAGTGTCTTGTCCCAGCTTCTAGCCAGACTTAACATGCAGTTCAACTTTTTAGAAGTTATCTCTCCTTGTCTTGCTGTTTCACAGAGTGCAAGAAAGGGGAGATAAAAAAAATTAACACTGTGATACTTGCATGAACAGTTAATGGTGCAGGATGATGGGAACTTCAGAGACACACTTTCTCTACTTCTGTAAATACATTTGCCACTTCATAAATTCTTTACAGTTGGTTCCTTTCTAGACTCTTCTACTGCTCCCAGTGAAAGCCATAGTGACACCTAAATATCCGAACTGTAGATAGACCTGTCCACTGTAAGAGCACACTGATTCTTTGATGGCCTTTGCCAACCCAGGTGTCCCACTGAATGGCACTCAGGTAGGTCCATTTGTGTACTTACCTGGGATAGCAGGTGGTGAGCCCCGTTTGCCATATGCCAGGTGAGGAGGGATGATGACTCTTCGTTTCTCTCTGCCAGAAGAAGGAAAGACCAACTCAGTACCTGAGAAGAGAGCATTTGTGCACGCTCCTATTTACTTCACAGTGAGTTTTATCAAAGGAATCTATGTGGCATAAATAAACCAGACACAGAATTAACAACCTTCAATGAACCAAGCTATGGAATCTTATCCTCTGAGGGCCAAGGGAGGAAGCTGGATTTAGTGAAATAGTAGAAAAACATGTTAGACCAGTTTTCTTTATTGGATTTTTAAATCTCTGTTTAAAGGTTTATGTTTATATAGCTGGACCAAGGAATGAGATTTACTGCTCCAGCCTTCCCCTAAGAATCCTGAGAATTTTAATTTGGTGACACTGTAGCAGTGATTGACTACCCTTTTATCCCACCTTTTCATAGCAGTATATTTCCCCAGAAAAAGGCAATGGCTGTTGGACTCATTTAACTGTGGGTTCCTATACGTGTCAATTGAAATGTAAATCCCAATGAAGTCAACAGACCTATTGATGATTACAAGACTAGGTCAAAAAACACCTAGGTCAAAAACAGAGAAATTACAGAACTGAAGGCCATTAAGCTATTAAGAGGTGATGCAAGCTTTGCGCGCACAGGCAAACTTGTCGCATCTGGGTTCTGTGTGGATAAGGCAGTTTTGTTTGATCAAAAAGATGTTAAATATCCATATAGGATTATAGGATTTTTACCAAGCATTAAAGTTATTGCTGTCAACTGTTGTCTTATGGTGACCCCATTAATTTCAAAGGGCTTCCTATCACCCCTAAAATCTAGTCAGTCAGCACAGTTGTTGGCCATGCTGACTAGGGGATATTGGCAGCTGCAGTCCAAAAAGTAAATTTTCAAAGATCTAAGCTTATTTAATTGACAATTCCCTATTTCAGAAAACTGTAGATTGAAAATCTTCAGTCCTCTCATCAAACAGTTTCCAGGATTTTCTATGAGAAGCAAAGGCAGTTGAACTATTATCTTTTCCAAGCCTGGGCTAATGTGTTGCAAAGTCAGGAGATATATCTTCCACAGGTGGTGACCTGATGGAATACAAGCCAAGTACACAAAGGGTTACTTACCCAACACACATGTCCAAAAGACTCTGTTCCAAGCCTGAATGAAAGAAAAAAAGGCACATGCTCAGGAGATAGCTTGAAAATATGTAGTTCTGCATCTTTCTACCTGCTCAGATCTTTTTTGGGTGGGATGGGGGCATTCAGATCCAGTTTACTGTAATGCTAATCTTGTCCTGGGCTACACTATATCAGCTTTGTAGTTGTCCTCTGAACCTGTTCCAGTTTGTCTACATCATTCTTAAAAGGCAGCATGCAGAATTGGATGCAGGTTTCCAAATTAGGTCTGACTGGGGCAGTATAAGTCTGTTCCTTTGGCCTGGAAACTATAGTTCTATTAATCAGTCTAGCATTACATTATGATGTAGAAAGCAAGCAGCCTTTCTAAATTCAATTAGACTTTTGAGCACATCTACAAGATTGTATGCTAAGGCCTCACTTTAAATTAGAATTTGGAGACACATCCATGTCAGTCTGGAAAATCATTATGCAAAGGAATCTTGTAGCACCTTTGAGACTAAGTGAAAGAGAGAAGTTGGCACCCTGAGCTTTCATAGACTTGAGTCTACTTCCTCAAATGTTGTTGTTTACAACAACAACACACTACTGGCTCATACTAAGCTTGTGAGTACAACCCACTGAACCTTTTCACTTGTACAGGTTTCAAGCCAGTTATTCCCCACCCAATACCTGAGCTGATTTTAATAAACACAATACTTTACATTTCTCTCTGTTGAGATTAAGTTTGCTTGTAAAACTGGGTACCATAAGACTTTATTGCTGTTGTCACCTTCAAGTTGTTTTCAACTTATGGTGACCCTAAATAAAACCCATCACAAGATTTTTTTGGCAATATTTGTTCAGAGGAGGGTTGCTTTTTCCTCCCTCTGAGGCTGAGGGATTGTGACCTGTTCAAGATCACCCACTGCGTTTCCATGGTTGAATCGGAGGATTTGAACCCTAGTCTCCAGAGTCACAGTTCAACATTCAGGCCACTATATCATGCTGGCTTCCCCCACCAAAGAAGTGAGTAAATAGTGGTGGATAATCACTGAAAAAGATTTATTTGTGAAAATGATGAAAAAGTTTTGTTCCAACTATTCTCTAATTTCCTCTTTACCAAATAGGTTTTCTTGTAATTTGCCATCAAGTTGACTTCGACTTACGGTGATCCCTATGAATGACAGATCTCCAAGTTCTTTTCCTACTGCCTTCTGCTTCACCAAGCATTAGCATCTTAGCCAATGAGGCACATAGTCTCATGATACATCCAAAGTAAGACACTCTTAGTTTAGTCCATAATTCAATTTGTGCCATAATTCAAATGCCAGTGACATACCTGGGATGACCTGTCTTTTGCCCAGCTCCACCACCAGTGGGTCACGGGAAAGTGAGGTATCAATAACGCGACCATCTTCAAGGGTACCCTACCAAGATAAAACAGAGGCATGTCACTGGTTGCAAATTTAATAATTCAGCTGGTGCCAAAAATATTGATACTTTTTGTTTTAAGATAAAAAGAGCAACATAATTGTCAGAAGGTCTGGTAGCCATTACAGTCTTGATAATGTTTTTTTATTGTTGAAAAATACTAATTAAAAACAGATAAACAAATGGAAGTACAGAAATAAGTATGCGTATTAAGTACAAAATAGACAAGAAGGAATAAAAGTGAATTTTAACAATAGACATGAAGCTTACATTGTACAAACTACAGTTTAATTACTTATTAATTTCATGGTTTTTTTCTTTGTTATAAAACATAAATATTAAAAAAAGAAAATTACTAATAAAAAACTGAGATGGCAGCTGCCATGCTAGGAAAAATATTCTTTTTTTCAAAAATTAATTTTTATTTTAAAAAAATTCTGATATAATAAAAGTTCACACAAAAGTAATAACTAAAAAAGAGAATAATGAAAAGATATTTTAAAAAAAGGGCAGTAAAGTGGAAGAAAGAAAAGAGAGAGAGAGAAAAGAAAATAGTGCCTTCCAACTCTTTTTTGAACAACTATAGGGCTTTCTAGATTGGCAGGAAAGTGTGACATGAAGTTGCCTTTTCCTTAATGCTTAGCAACTGCACCACAGCCTTTAGATGGAGCTGCACTGTTCTGCAGTTTTTAAAAAACCAGCACCTTTTTAAAGGCGCTTCTTCTCCCCTAAAACGCAAAAAAAGCGTTTTCATGGCACACTTTCCCTTTTTCTCATCTAAAGGCTAGAGTTTCATGCAGCCATGAACACACTTCTTTTTGCCAATCTAGAAAGCCCCTAAAATCTTATAACATAAATAAAACCTCTTTTTCTAAACTATTTTATACCCTTCATCTTTTACACCTTATACCACATTAATCTTCACAAGCAACAGGCAACAAATAATTTTGTTTGTTGAAAAAGTCTACAAAAGCTTTCCAATCTTAAAAATGACGCTACTGATTTTTCTCTAATCAAATTCGATAACTTGTCAATTTCTGCTAGTTCATTATGTTTTCGTAACCATTCTTCCACTGTGGGAATTGGTGAGTTCTTCCAGTTGTGAGTATACAACAATCTTGCCACTGTGGTCATAGGATGAAGAAGTCCTTCATGGCTCCTCACCAATTGTTGCTCCATTAATCCCGAAATAAACAGTTTTAGTTTTAGCTGTATGCTAATCTTTAAAATTCCTCTGAATCAAAATATCTATTTGAATCCAAAACTTTTTTGCTTTCTCGTATGTCCATCAAATGTGATGAAATGTCCCTTCTTGCTGTTGACATTTCCAATACACATTTAAAGCTCCTTTATACATTCTAGAGACCTTTTCTGAAGTCATATACTACTGGTACATCATTTTATAAAAACTCTCTTTTAAGACTGCAACACAGTAAACTTCAGGCCCTTTGACCACATTTTCTCTCCATTATTCTATATGAATATTATATCCAAACTTCCTAGCCTATTTTATTTTACATTGATTCACTTGTTTTCCTTGCATTTCAAATCTTAGTAGCAGTTTATATATCTTACCAATCATATGTTCATCCAAATATAATTGTAATTCAAATTTTGATTACCAGAATTCTTTTTATCTATCTAAAATCTTCGTGACAACTGCAAACATGAAAACCACTACAAATCATTACATATTCTCCATGGTAATTTTCCAACATATATTGGTACCTTAACTATTCATTTATTTTACCTGTTGTTTCTCTTCAGTGGAATGTCTCTTGTGCTGAGAATCATAAAGGCATTTTTGGGCACAGCCTTGTTTGCATCTACTCCATATTCTCAGTAAGGCACATATCACGTGATTGTTAAAGTCATCATTCACTTTTACTTTATTGCGCCATAAATATCCATGCCACCCAAACCTCAGGTCATGCCCTTCAAAATCTAGTAATCTTTTATTTCTCAACCCCATCCATTCCTTCAGCCATACCAAAGAGCAGAGAGCAAAGTACAGTTTCAAATTCAGTAACCCTAATTCACCTCTTTGCTTTGCATCTTGCAAAACCTTAAATTTTAATTCTTGATGTTTTTTTTCCCTTTGCCATATAAACTTAGATATACCTCTTGAGCACTCCTTAAAAACTGGTATTGCCTGGAATGAGAACAAGATTCTAAAACATTCATTTGTATCACAGATATTCTTCCCAGGTTAAAAAAACAAAACAGTTTTATAGAATTTTTTTATGATCTGAAAAAAGACTTTAGCAATACCCTGCTTTGTGGCCAAAGTCTTTGACACTGACCATATCAATTCTTGGAAATAATCTATGCCTTTCAGAAAAATAAGTATATTCCTTTGCATCTCCATATTTACAACTCCATGAATCCAAATTATTCATTAAATTTAACTTGTCTTGAGAAATCTTGATATATTTCTCCACTGTTCTGTCTTTTTGTGGGAATACTACACAATTCCAATCCCCCATAAAGACACCAACTGTCAAAAGTCAAGTTCATTAACTTGTTAATCAATTCCTTGTAAAATGCTACTTTATTCTCATTCAGTGCATAGACCACCAAAACCAGAGTCTTCATTCTTTGAATATCAGTCTGTACTCCTACATAGAATGATAGAATCATTTACTCTTCTCACCTATAGGTACTAATTATGGGGCCAAGTGTGGGTTTTATATACAAAATGACTCTGTTTTTCTTTTTTGGCTCTACAGAAACAAAATGCTCCTCCAATTTTTATACACCAAAGGGCATTGGACTATATGGCCCTTGCAGTCTCATCTAATTCTATTATTCTTTTCTGATGCATGTTTCCTACACACAAAGTATGTCATGATTAAGCTTTGCTAAATAATTAAATATATTCCTCTTTTTCCGTGGGCCATTTGTCCACATTAACATTCCAGGTAGGAACATTGTAATCCATGGTCAAATCAATTGCTCAACAGAATCCTTACTTATGGACAGAGAGGTACCCAGCAGCTCTACTTTTTCTGGGGTTTTTTGAATTTTATCTTGTTCTTGTCCTGTTGAGTCTTTCTTCCTATCTTCCTCTTATCTCTGTTCCAATTCTCTTTTTCCACAAATTCCTTCACTTTCTTTACAAAATCAATTCAAAATCTTTGTTCTTTAAAGGTAAAGATCATTCTTTCAAGTTTTCCCATCTAAATAGAATATTTTTGTATTTCAATGTCATTACCAAAAAAACAATCTTTTCTCTCGTGCAGACTCCTAACTGGAATCTTTCTGAACACTATTGCCTCCCTTTCATTTATCTTAAATTTGTCATCACTATGCTTCTGCAAAATTTGATCTCTCAGTTTTGGAAGGAAACGAACCAGTACATCTCATGGCACCTTTCTTACTCTTGCTGTTCTTAAGTTAACTCTGTAGACTCTTTCCATTTCAAATTCCATATCATCAGCTTCTATTTCCAAAAGCTTTGCCAAGGCAACAATCATTTTCTCTTTAATATCTTCCTCAAGTTCTTCTGGAATCACTCTAAATCTCAAGTAAAATTTCATCTTTCTTAGTTCCAACAATGCCAATTTATCAGATCTCTTTTTCTCTATTCCTGTCCTCCATCTTTATTTCCAAATTCTGCAGTTTATCATTGATCTGTTTTATTTCTATATTGGCAGATCAAACAACTTCATTTTCTCAATTTCAGTATATGCTGATTCATCAGTTTAATCTCCTCTAATATTTTCTGTGACATCTCCAAGTATCTACCTTTTCTGCTGATGACTCTATAGATGGCCTTGCAGTTTTTGGCATTCTTCTTCGTCTAGTAATCATTTTATTTATTTTTACTTTTATATTCTTTTCAGTTGTGCAGAAGGTGGCAGTATTTCCTCATAACTGTCTTAGAAACAATTTCCTTACATTTAGCTACTAGGCAGTAGAATCACAGAATGGTAGATTTGGAAGAGAGCACAAGGGCCATCCAGTCCAACCCCCCTGCCATGCAGGAACTCCCAATCAAAGCATCCCTGACAGATGGCCATCCAGACTTTGCTTAAAGACTTCTAAGGAAGGAGACCCCACCACACTCTGAGGAAGCACGTTCCACTGTTGAACAGCTCTTACTGTCAGGAGGAGCCTCCTAATGGGAGGAATCTCTTTTCCTGTAGCTTCCATCAGTTGTTCTGTGGCCTAGTCTCTGGAGCAGCAGAAAACAAGCTTGCTCCCTCCTCAATATGACATCCCTTCAAATATTTAAACATATCAAGAGGGCTATCATATCACCTCTTAATCTCTTCTTCAGGCTAAACCTATCCAGCTCCCTAAGTATCTCCTCATAGGGCATGGTTTCCAGAGCCTTCATCATTTTAGTTGCCCTTCTCTGGACACATTCTAGCTTGTCAACATCTTTTTTTGAATTGTTGTTCCCAGAAATGGACACAATATTCCAGGTGAGGTCTGACCAAAGCAGAATAGAGTGGCACTGTTACTCCCCTTGATCTAGACACTATGGGGTGATACAGACCGCCCAAAAGGGGGGGGTCTGTTCTCACCCCAAGAAGCAGCAAGATGGGGCCAAAGCTGCCACAAGGGCAGCCTCAGAGTGGCCTCTTCCACAGTGCCATTATGTCATGGCACACGCAGCATATCTAAATGGTTTAGGGTTCGGGAGGGTGTAAACGCTGCACCCTCCCGAACCCTTCTAGCCCTTATTCCGCCTCTAAATGCCCGTCTAGATTGGGCCTATATTTCTATTGATGCAGCATTGAATCACATTGGCCTTTTTAGCTATCACATCATACTGTTGACTCACGTTCAACTTGTGTCTAGTAGAACTCCTAGATCCCTTTCACATATAAAGCCAGGTGTCCCCCATCCTATATCTATGCAATTTTTTTTTATTTTTTGCTCTAAGTGCAGTACCTTAATTTCTCCCTGTTGAAGTTCATTTTATTAGCTTTGGCCCAGATTTCTAATCTAGTAAGGTCATTTTGAATTATGATCCTGTCCTCTGTGGTATGACAGTATAATTGTTGAATTTAAAGTTTCTCTTGACTTTAATACAAGTTTCTAGGTTTAATTTAAGAAATTAGGCTTTTGTGATTTTAGAGTCCTTGCAAAATTTGACTTGCTGTTTTAGTGGGTAAGTTATCTCTCATTTTGCGGGGGGGGGGGGGGGTGCCTGTATCCCATCACAGCCCATTTTTCAGAATCTGCTGTTGGCAAGTTCCATGGGCATGTGCGGTTGATCTCTGGACCCCCCTTTATCCGGAGAAAGAGTTGGATCTTGTCTCTGAACTAGTGATCACTGCTAAAAAGCCTCCTCTGTTATGGAATCCAAAGCAAAGGCTTCAAATCTCCATTTTGCCTCACTGGATGCGCCCACCTTGAGAGAGGTGTTCTATTTTCTCTCTCATGCGGGAGTGAATGCCTCTCCTAGGATAATGCCCATTCTGACACATGCCTACATCGTCTAAAAATGACAGGGGAAAATGTTTCTCTCTTTCCTGGTTTAATCCAATAGAAAACAATGCAAGTGTAATCAACTTACAAATTTGTTTATTGACAAACACTCATTTGATTGAGTAGAATTAATCAAGTGACAACACCAAGTATATTCAAATGTTAACACACAATTGAGTTTTTGTTTCTCATTCTTGGCCAGAGAAAGTCTTACAGTACAACCCAATGTTATAGTTACAACATTAGTTCTACTGAGTTTGGCTTATTTCCATGTACTTGAGCATATTATATAGAATGTACACAACTGCTGTCATAGTTTTTTTGAAGGTGCTCAGACAAGTTTTGCTACCATGTTCCAGAACTGTGGAGCCATTTCAAAAACTCCTTGCAGTTAGACAGTGGACTCTTTCATACGAGGCTAAATTGGAAGTATAATTTAAGGTCAATTCGAATGCAATCATGGGTTTTACGTTATTGTGAATTAACTCTTCGCATGCAAATTCGGGCAAGAGGGAAGCCAATTCGAATGCAATCATGGGTTTTACTTTATTGCGAATTAAAGCTTCGCATGCAAATTCGGGCAGGAGGGGGTTATTTTCGGGTAATGGGAAGTAATTCCGAACGGAGCAGGGGTTCTTCCGAACGGAGCAGGGGTTCATGTAAATTCGCTAAACAAGCGAATTTACATGAATCCGCATTGGCTCCATTCGGAGTTGGGAGAAATTCCTCCCGTTTGAAAGAGTCCACAGAGGGGAAACTTATTACTAGGCGAGGTGGGAATGCCTGAAGCTAGGCTGTTGCCCTAAGCAAAATCTAATATACATACACACAGCAATAGTCTTTCTGTATCTATGAGAGACTGTGCTCTTTCCTTAAAGGTCTTCGCAACTGGAAAGAAGTGAGGGGATAACTTTTGGAAGGCTTTACTTTTTATCTTTTAAATATAATTGAATATTCAGCTGTTTAAACCAATTAAAATTCTCCAGGTAGTTTACAATAATATAACAATGAAAAAGTTCAAATTAAAAAACTGAGTACAGCAACAACAAGAAAAAAGAAGGAAGGTGAGATCAACAAAGATTATATATATATCTATTTTTTTATTAAACCAGGATCTTTATCACTGGGACTGGCAGCAAAAAGTGGCAGATCTGTTTTGCAATTTAGTACAGTAGAGCCATTAAATCACTCTGTGTTTAGACTGAACTTTAAACGAGCCATCTCCAATGTTGAACACTATCTCCCAAATAGTTTCATCACCTAGGACTGTCTTTTAAAGTTCAGACTAGAACCCAGAGCAGATCCATCACCCACCGTTTGCCACAGCATAGGAATACCAATGGCCAAGCTATCTGATCATTCGCACATACAAAAAATGTGTACAAATGGGGGTGCAACAAGCATCTATATGCCCCAAACCTGTTATCCCAATTGTCTGGGACAAAGTGTATGTGCTTCCTTATAGCAAAGCATTTCAAACTTTTAAGGCAAAGATGTGGGATGGACATTATTCTGATGCTATATTTTTCCATGGAAAAAAATCCACATCATGTATCTCTGTTTCCATTTATCTATACATGTCTGGGCTTCTTTAGTACAACTAGTCCTCTTAAAAGGGCTAAATGCAGTATGTGACCTTCCTTAAATTATAGTTATTTTCTGAACTTGAAATGCAACTGGTAAGTTCAGTGGGCCCTTAGTATAAACTGGGGTTTGGTTTTGGGACCCCCTTTGCATACCAAAATCTGTGGAGGCTCAAGTCCCATTAAATACAGTGACATAGTTAAATGACATCCTTTATATAAAACAGCAAAATCAAGGTTTCATTTTTTGAATTTTATGTGAATATTTTTGAATCATGGGTGGTTGAATCCATAGATGTAGAATCCGTGGATATGGAGGGCCAGCTGTAGTTTTGAGACTGGGGGTGCATCTATGCTGTAGAAATACTGCGGTTTGACACCGCTTAAAGTGCTCTAGTTCCATCCTATGGAATCCTAAGATTTGTAGTTTTGGAGGCACCAGTACTCTGACAGAGAAGGCTAAAGACCTTGTAAAATACACATCCCAGGATTCCATAGGATGGAGCTACAGCGTGTAAAGGGGTGTTAAACTGAGTTATTTCTATGCTGTAGATGCGCTCCATGAATATGAAGCTGTAGGCATTACAAGTACAATTCAGCCAAAGAAAGTTGAACTATTGATAAAAGATATATCGGGGCCAGCACCTTTTTGGTATGTGCCCTGAAAAAAAGTGTCCTTTCTGTTAAAGATAGAGAGATATATACATTTCTCTTTACATTACAAATATCCTACTAAAATAATATCCACACAATGCTTTGAATGTGTTTGAACATAACATTTCATATGCTAAATTATTTTATATTTAGAGCTCTGGATAAAATTTCCTTGGAAAACCCACATCACTGCTTGAAGGGTCACTCTCCACAACTAGAGGTCCTGTGCACGTTTTGACACAGGACCTAACAATAAAATGTGGACTACACAAGGTAACCGTTACATGGATTTGTAACTGGTTGACTGGCCGAACCCAAAGGTGCTCAACGATGGTTCCTTTTCATCCTGGAAAGAAGTGACAAGTGGGGTGCCACAGGGTTCTGTCCTGGGCCCAGTCCTATTCAACATCTTTATTAATGACTTGGATGACAGTATTGAGAGCCTAGTTATCAAATTTGCAGAT
The DNA here is from genome assembly GCA_034509955.1 of Urosaurus nigricauda. Taxonomy (NCBI): domain Eukaryota; kingdom Metazoa; phylum Chordata; class Lepidosauria; order Squamata; family Phrynosomatidae; genus Urosaurus; species Urosaurus nigricauda. Next base: position 166,117,426 of record JAOEGL010000002.1, read on the forward strand.
GACACCAAATTAGGAGGAGTAGCTAATACCCCAAAGGACAGGATCAAAATTCAAAATGACCTGAATAGACTAGAAAGCTGGACCAAAGCTAACAAAATGAAATTTAACACACAGAAATGTAAGGTCCTACACGTAGGGCGGAAAAATGAAATGCACAGATATAGGATGGGGGACACCTGGCTGAATGAGACCACATGTGAAAGGGATCTAGGAGTCCAAGTAGACCACAAGTTGAACATGAGTCAACAGTGTGATGCAGCAGCTAAAAAGGCCAATGCAATTTTAGGTTGCATCAATAGAAGTATAGTGTCTAGATCAAGGGAAGTAATAGTGCCACTCTATTCTGCTTTGGTCAGGCCCCACCTGGAATACTGTGTCCAGGTCTGGGCACCACCATTCAAAAAGGATGTGGAGAAACTGGAGCGTGTCCAAAGGAGGGCGACTAAAATGGTGAAGGGTCTGGAAACCATGTCCTATGAAGAACACCTTAGGGAGCTGGGGATGTTTAGCCTGGAGAAGAGAAGGTTAAGAGGTGATATGATCGCCCTGTTTAAATACTTGAAGGGATGTCACATTGAGGAGGGAGCAAGCTCTTTTTCTGCTGCCCCAGAGAACAGGACTTGGAACAATGGATACAAACTGCAGGAAAAAAGATTGCACCTCAACATTAGGAAGAACTTCCTGACAGTAAGGACTGTTCGACAGTGGAACACACTCCCTCCGAGTGTAGTGGAGTCTCCTTCCTTGGAGGTCTTTAAGCAGAGGCTGGATGGCCATCTGTTGGGGATGCTTTGATTGGGAGTTCCTGCACGGCAGGGGGGGTTGGACTGGATGGCCCTTGTGGTCTCTTCCAACTCTAAATTTCTATCATTCTATGATTCTAATATCATCAGACAGTGCGATGCAGGGAAAAGATTTGGGTGTCCCAAAAAGGCAGCAAACCATACCTACTTAATTTAATGTTATTTGTTTGTGGGGCGAGAGTGTGTGTTCTCTCAGGCATAGGAAGATATGATTATGGGATTGTCCAATTTATGTACCGGAATAACTTCCCTGGCTTTTGGTACAATGCACCTGGACTCAAATTTGGGGGTGAAACTTACTGCTCTGCCTCAGGCAGCAGAATACAGGCCAAGTCTCCCTTATTCACAATTCCAAAATGCCCCAAAATCCAACATTGTTCACATGGGTGGCTGAGATCGTGATGCCTTTGCTTTCTGGTGGTTCAGTGTACACAAACTTTATTTCTGCACAAAATATATGTATAAAATTACCTTCAGGCAATGTGCATAAGGTGTATATGAAACATTAATGCATTTCAAGTTTAGACTTGGGTCCCATCTCCAAGATATCTCATTATGTATCTGCAAATATTTCAAAATCCAAAAAAACCCTTAAATCCAAAAACACTTCCTGGCCCAAACATTTCAATAAGGGCAACTTAACCTGTATTTCTTTGGGGGGGGGGGAGGTGGAGGGGATAATTTTGTGATGCATAGGAAGATATGATTATAGGATCTTTGGATTTATGTACCAGAATAACTTGACTGGCTTTTGATACAGTTCACTTGGACTCAAATTTGGGAGTGGTACTTACTGCTTTTGTGGCTTAGTGGTTTGAGTATTGGACTAGGACTCTGGAGACCAGGGTTCGAATCCTGGCTCAGCCATGTAAACCCACTGGCTGACTTTGAGCAAGTCACACTCTCTCAGCTTCAGAGAATGGCAATGGCAAACTCCCCCCCCCCCCAAAGCACACCCACCCATAGGTTCACCTTAGGATCATCATAAGTCAGAAATGACTTGAAGGCATAATAAACAACAACATTTAATGTCCGGTGGGACATTAAATGAAGGCTAGACTGACTTGAAATGACATTCTGAAAGTGGTTGCCAGCCTTTTAGCCCTCCAGATGTTTTGACCTACAGCTCCCAGAAACCCTTTGTAGTGGCTGGGGCTTCTAGGGGCTGGAGTCTGGGAACATCTGGCAAAACATCCAAGTGGCTGAGAACCACTGCTGCTTGTTTCCAACAACCTCACTGCCTCTGTGTGTGCGAGTGTAAAAGGCAAGCTCTCCTCTGTGTTTAGGGCATCAAGGGACCGGGTAGGATTGCTGGATTCACCATGGACCATATGGGGCAAAACTGCAAGTGGTGCAGTTGAGCCAGATTCCACAAAAAAGGCTTCCACAATAAATGAAAAAACTACATACATATATATCATATCTATATGTACGGATACAGACAATATATATATATATATAGAGAGAGAGAGAGATTCTCTGTCTACACACACACACACACACACTCTATCTATCTATCTACGAGGGGGTATCCAAAAGTTTTAATGATCACCTTTTTAAAAAATTGACAGAAAGTTTGTTTTGATTTGTAGTTGTTTAGTTTATCTCTATATAGTCACTATCTAGATTTACCTGATATTGTAGAAGTCTGCAGATTGCACCTGATGAGGATTTTACACTTTAGTCACTTCTGACACAGCCAGTCACAAAAATAAAGGATACAATGAATTGATTTTCTCAGCAATGTGCACTTAGGGACCAATGAGGACACTGACAAAATTTCATCAATATGCCATAATAACTTCCAGGTGACAAATATTACTTTACGATACCCCCTCGTAAGGCGCAATCTGCATACTTCTACAATATCAGGTATTTGGAGGGCCAAGATACGCTGGGAAAAATGTGTAAATCTAGATAGAGATAAGTTAACTACAAATCAAAACAAACTTTCTGTCAATTTTTTAAAAAGGTGAGTATTAAAACCTTTGGATACCCCCTCGTGTATATATATGAGGCATGCTGGATTCCAAGGAAGCATCTTCTTTGAGTTGCAAATGGACATTACATTTCCTTGACTTTGAAAATCTACCAGTGACCGCATGGCCAAAAGGAGGCAGGTACCAGCCTGCAGATAGCCCTCCCTATCATCTGAACTAAGAGACCAGAAACAGAAAATGCAGGCCTATGACTAATATCTTCAATTTCTTTCTCCTGTTTGCCTGATGAAGAAGCCAGTGTGGCTTTGAAAGCTTGCAACATGTAATGGTGCATTTTGGTTGGCCTGATAAAAAGGTATCCTTGTTTGGATGTTAATAGATTTGGATGAATAGATTTACTTGAAGGGCTGTCATATTGAGGAGGGAGCAAGCTTGTTTTCTGCTGCTCCAGAGACTAGAATGCAGAACAATGGATGCAAGCTCCAGGAAAAGAGATTCCAGCTCAACATTAGGAGGCCAGGAGTGTAGTGGAGTCTCCTTCCTTGGAGGTCTTTAAGCAGAGGCTGGATGGCCATCTGTCAATGGAGATGCTTTGATTGGGAGTTCCTGCATGGCAGAATGGGGTTGGACCTTGTGGTCTCTTCCAACTCGATGATTATAATGAGTGCAATGGTTGGAGTGTTGGGACACTGGGAGACCAGGGTTTGAATTTTGGCTGGGCCATGGAAACACTGGGGTGTGACCTTGAGAATTTACCAAGTCACACTCTCTCAACCTCAGGGGATGGCCATGGCAACTCCCCTCCCTCTGGAGAAACTTGCTAAGAAAACCCCATGAAATGAAACCCTGCAACAGCCCAACAACACTCCAATCCCTAATACCTACCCCCTCCTCCCAGGAACCTTATTATCAGTATTGTTTTAAGGTACACGTATTATCCCAATAGTTACGTCAGCCGCCTTGATTGGCTGCGGCGGAAAGGCGGGGTAGAAGAACAAAGTTTATTTTATTATTAATAATTAATTATTATTAAGTCATATTTCATGGCCGAGCCGGGAATCGAACCCTTGTCGTTCAGGGAGCGCTGCTAGTCCTAAACCCGACGCTCAGACCGCTACGCCACACGCGGACTCAACCCTAGCCCCTCCCAACATGCTTCCCTAAAAGCCAGGGCACAAGGGGCGTGGTCTGGGCATAGCCACGCCCCTGCTGCGAGGGGAGTCCCCGGCAGAGGAGGCGCTGACGTGTATATTATCTGGGCTCACCGTGTAATGGATGCGGAGGGTGTCTCCCAGCGCCGAGGGTTCTGCGCAGCCGCCAGGGACCTCCACCTGCAAAGGAAGGAAGGAAGGAGTGGAAAGGCTGAGACTGGAAGCAGCAGGAGGGGGACCCTCCCGGATGGAGGACACTGGGGCCCACGTGGAGGACAGGGCCACACCACAAAGGAGCTCCAAACACTCCTATAAACCCCAGGCTAAATCTCAGTCCTGCTCAAAATGGAGGACAGCCCCCCAAAATGGAGGATGTGGCCCCATGGAAAAAGTTCAAAAATACTGAAATGGAAAGGTAAACCCCATGCTTCCCCAGTCAGGCGCCTCCCCATGGAGGACACTGGGGCATAAAATGGAGGACAGGGCCCCCTATTAAAAAGCTGGTGGGGATATGAATCCACTGGTAGGGAAATGCCTCTTAGGCACTGCAGAATGGAGGACACTATAGCCACAGAAAAAGCTACAGGAACATTAAATTGGAGGGCATTCCAGCAAAGAGGGGAGGACAGGGCCACAGGAAAGGGACACAAACGGATAAAATCCATGCTAAATTCACGATGGAGGACACCCAAGCATAGCTGGAGGACCACGAGGAGCACATAAAAGCTTACAGAAACTCTCAGGTGGACTCCTGCTAAATTCATGCTCTGCTCAGAATTGGAGGACTTTGTGGAATCCCCCCCCCCTCCTCCTGGGCAGGAGGGTTGGGAAATGTAGGACGCGTCCGGGAAAAGGAGGACGGAGCCCTGGTTCCCCCCCTGCTCACCAGCTTCTCCAGCTGCAGCGTCCGGAGCTGAGTCTCTCCCTCTCCTTCTCCTTCTTCTCCTTCTTGCTGAGCCCTGCTGCTGCTGCTGCAGCCCAAGAGGAGCAAAAGCAGGAGGAAGCAGCAGCAGAGCCTTCTTGGGACCATGGTGGTGGGAGAGACAGCAGGAGGAGAAGACAGCCACCCACCACCACTCAGTGCCAGGCTTTTGATGGAGGGGGGACCCAAGTAGTGGGGCTGGGCAAAGGATGGAGGGGTGGCCACTGGGCCAGGGCCACCCCCTGCTCCCTTTGCCCACCCCTTTCCCCACCCCCAGACTCCCAGGGACTGCCTCCTCCTCCTCCCAGGACCAGGAGGAGGCTTCCATATGGAGCCATTGGGAAGGTGCAGGGGGTGCTCACTTGCACTCACAGAAAGGGTGGCACCCCACTGGATCCTGCAATCCTAGAGACTTGGAAGACATCCTGTCCAATCCTATTCTGCCGTGCAGGAAATCACCATCATAACACACACACACACAGATCCAACCATCAAGCAGTTCTCACCCTCTGGGTCATAGCGATGTAAAGGATATTCGTCGAAATGCGGTAAAACAGGAGAAATGTCTGTTGTAAATAAATAATGAATAACGCTTTCATTCGTATCCCGGTTTTTTGCATACACAATCAAAGCGGCGTACAACAGTTAAAAATCCAATTGTATACATATACAAATCCCCCCTTTAAAACAAGAGTAAACAATTATAATATTAAAGTTCCAACATTAATTTAAAACTCTTATTTACATTATTAAAATTAACAATATACCAGGTCATCGCAGCCAGAGCTATCAAGAGAAATATGGGGGGGGGGGGGGGGAGGGGTCTTTACATGGCCTGCCAGAAGAGATCCGTTTTGATAGCTTTCTTGAAGCTATCTAAGTTGGATATTTGACGGATCTCATCAGGCAGGCCCTTCCAAAAGGTGGGAGCAATTTCGAAAGCTTTTTAAAGAGAAGAAATTGTGAGCCCTTCTCAATCGATGAGTAAGAATTTTGGTTTTAAATTCAGTGGCCAGAGTTTGAGTATTATTACATAAGCAAAGCTAGCATTCATCTTGAGTTTTTCTAGCAGAGGAATGTTCTTTAACCCTCTGCCAAACTTCCTTTGGCGTGCTCATTGAGTTTGAAATGCCAGGTAATTAGTGTAAATGTTCGCCTCCCTTGTCTTTTATTTTCGTCCCAGAAATTTGTGAGAAATACTTCTCGACAGGGAGAGAGAGAGAGAGAGAAAAAAAACAATTTGAAAGTGTGACTTTTGAAAATAATATTTTTTTAAAAAAAATCACATCTAGTTCTTGATGGGAGAGAAGAAGAAAAATGGTTTGTCACAACACCCCTTTGGCAGTCGAACAACTCTTTCACAGGGATCGCCTAAAAGACCATCAGAAAACATATATTTCCAGCAATCTTAGGAACTGATTTTATGGGGGAGTCACCACAATATGAGGAACTGTATTAAAGGACCATGGCATTAGGAAGGTTGACAACCACTGCTGTAGGGGTAGCCTTGCCAGCCATTAAGCAAACCTAATAACATCCAAACAATGATACCTTTACTTTTCTGTGGTTTTTTTTTTCCTCCTGGTTACGTGGCCATGTTCTTGAAGAGTTTATTCCAAACACTAATTTTTTTTATTTTTTTATCCCGCTTTTCTCCCAAAGAGGGACCCAAGGCGGCTAACAACATATATAAAACACAGTAAAACAACAATTAGAATTATACCATTAAAATCGGTAAAAATATTTTTAAAATTACAAATATAAATTTTTAACCATACAAAGTTAAAAATAATAATCTAAAACCAACCCCCTCATTCCCCAATAAAACCAAGCCTGCAAAGTCTTAGAAGGCCAGTTTATATAAGTAGATCATACTGTATCTGAAAATATCTGCTATGCCAACAAAATCAGTGAATATAAAAAATGCTCATTTCTGGACAAGCTGCATTACACAAGAAAAAAAGAAAGATGACAGCCAACAGATGCTTCAGTCAACTTCCTCATGCACTTGTCAGGCAACAACTAATGACACCTCTAAGTTTGGTCACCTAGAAGGGAGTGAAGGAGGCCTAGAAACATCATCAGGCCTGACCTCAAGTTGAAGAGCCCTCCCTCCTGAGGACATCATCTGATCACCTAGAAGGGAGTTGAAGAGCCCTCCCTTCATGACAACACTATCTGGTTGCCTAGGAGGGAGGGACAGGAGAGGCCAAACTCCATCGGGCCTGTCCTAGATTAAGAAGCCGAGCCCTCCCTCCAGTCCATCTGCCTTGGTCCAGGCCTCAGAGGGAGAGAAGAACTGCTGGACCTGATCCCCTTCCCCATCACCATTCCCATCTCCTTTTGTGTCATGTCTTCTTAGATTGTAAGCTTGAGGGCAGGGAACTGTCTTTAAAAATAATAATTGTAAGCCGCTCTGATAGCCTTTAGGGCTGAAGAGCGGGGTATAAATAAATAAAAACATGTCCCATTAAAATGCTCCTAAGCAATGGCATCACTAAGGTCGGTGTCACCTGGTGAGGTAACTCATATGACATTATCAAACCTGGAGGGGCAGACAAAGGACAGGAGCAAAGCACATCACTCCCATCCTTATCGCACAAAAGCATATCACACACATCACACTTATCCAGTTGCTATCCCATCACTGAAGTGGAAGTGTCCTGTCACTGTTGAATAATGGGAACTTCCTATAATGAAAAATGGCAGGACAATTCTGCTTTACTGACAGAATAATGACCAGATAAGCACAACATCATCTGATAATCTTCACACAATTGTGCGATAGGGATGAGAAAACAAGGACATCCTTTTCCCCATGTGATAATCTATATGGTGTCACATACACATCCCATTGACCTCCTCCCATGCCACATCATGCAGAATCTTTGGTCATGTTTTTTGTAACAATATTACTCATAAATCCTAATTCCCATACATATGCAGATGTTTGGGGAGCAGTGGTGTGTCATTCCCCCCCCCCCCTTTTAGGGTGTCACCTGGTGTGCAGACTGGGGCTGAGAGAGTGTTACTTGCCCAAGATCACCAAGTGGGTTTCCATGGCTGAGCTGGGACTTGAACCCAGAATCTTCAGAGTTGTAATCCAATGCTCAAACCTCTCTATGTCACATATTAAAGTCATTTGTTGACATTTTGGATAACTACAGGATGCCACACTCCATCTCTGGCTATATGTGTGTGTGTGTATGCAAAGGGATCTTCTAGCACAGTGGTTCTCAATCTGTGGGTCGCAACCCCTTTGGGGGTCGAACAACCCTTTCACAGGGGTCACCCAGGACCATCGGAAATCACATATTTCCAATGGTTTTAGGAACCGAGATTAAAATAATTTTATGGTTGGGGGTCACCACAACATGAGGAACTGTATTAAAGGGTTGCTGCATTAGGAAGGTTGAGAACCACTGTTCCAGCACCTTTTGAGACTGAAAGATGTTGATAGCATAAGCTTCCATAGACTTTTCTGCTTCTTCAGATGCAGATGTGTGTGTGTGTGTGTATGTGTTGGAAGGGCTGTTGACATACAGGGACCCCACAAATTTCCTAGAGTTTTCTTAGGCAAGGAAGACTCAAAGGTGTTTTGTTTTGTTTGCCAGTTTTTTCCTTTGAAATGTAGCTCACAGCACCTGGGATTCGCTGGCAGTCTTTCATCCAAGTAGTAACCAGGGTGACCCTGATGAGTTTCCAAAATGTTATTGATATGTGCCTTCAAGATGTTTCTGATTTAGGATGATCCTAAAGCAAACCTATCATGGGTTTTCTTGGCAAGTTTTGTTCAGAGGAAGTTAGCCATTGTCGTTCCCTGAGGCTGAGAGCATATGACTTGCCCAAGGTCACCCAGGGGTTTCACAGCTGAGAAAGGAATCGCACCCTGGTCTCCAGAGTCATAGCCCAATGCCCAAACCACTATGACATGCTGGCTCTGTACTGCATAATAAATAGATTAGTCTGCAAGAGGTCCCCAGCAAAAAAGTCCCCTTTTTCAATACAGGGTCACAATCATCTTCAGCAGCAGCAGCAGTTCAAGGAGGCTTCCTTTCTAGATCCAAGAGTATTACAGATTCCCTCTGTGGAACTTGGAGTTAAGTAATCCTTCCCCCCCCCCCCCCCACCCCATAACAGCTTCCCCTCTGAAGGGGATGGAAATCAGGGGAGAGAAAGCAATGCCTGCCAGCATATGGCCACTAGCCTTTCATTGGCTGTAGGCCAGAATGTGCTAAACTGTTTTAGGATTAAGATTTTTTTGCCAGCTATACAGGGAAGGCAACTACGTGGCACCAGATTTGCACTGTTTTCCATTCATTTCAACGAAGAATCCTCACTGGATCAGTGTTTCAGAGGAGAAGCACATTCCACCTTCATCCCCCACCTCTGGCACCAAAATTCAGACTCAGACTTTTTTTTAATCTGTGTTTTGGTAGGAGAGTGTGCATGCTTAAATTAGGTGCTGTGTCATTGCCCCATGTCAGGATTGCGCATGATGTGACAGATTGTGGCCAAATCTTCTTTGAGCATGGCCAAGTGCAAGTAGATAACACTCCTCCTCCCTGCTGAGCTGCCTGGCACAAGATCTTAACTTCAGCTTTCCTTTTCTGGGCTCTTCACATTCAGTTAATTGGTAACTGTGCAAAGGTGCCACCTGTTCTTTTCTCATAAGACGTGGGACCAAGGCTGGCCTCCCCTGAAGATCTTAGAGCCTGGGCAAGTGCATATAGTTCTTTAGATAGCCATGATCCAAGCAGTATAAGACTTTAAAGATCATAAACAGTATTTAATTTAATTCTCCCCAGAAAAGGCAGAAAGACAGTGGAGCTGTTGTAACAAGGACATCGTAAGTTTTCTGTAACTTGCTCCCCTTAGCTAGCTGCAAGGAACAGAAAACCCACTTTTTGTTCTCTAGAAGTACATATTTCCAGATATTCTGTTCCTATATATAGCATTTATAGTAAGTTCAAAATTCCTAAAAATGGCAGTAATATCACTGAGAGTAAACAAAAGCAAACTATAATAATAATTCCATCAGTGGCTGAAAATTCTAATAATACCACCTGCCTAAATTTTAGAGACACACAACTGTAAGAAACAAAAGATGGATGCAGGTGGACAAGGGGACTGAAGGAGAGTGAATAACTTTTATGAAAATTCTGGGTCCCATCTAGACTACTTCTATGTACAGTTATGATCGATTGAGAGCTACTAATGTGAGGTACAGCGTAATGTTTGTGAACTCTAGGAAAAGTCCAGAGCTGCCTCAAGACATTTTGATGTCTGAGATGGAATGGCTAATGGCAACCTGCACTGACTCAAGTCCAGACATATTATACCCAAATCCAGTCTGGTCATTTTAGCCCTTGATCAGAAACTCCCATAATACTATTCCTCCATCAATTGCACCCAAAATACCATAATTAAATAACTAAATATTAGCTGTCCTTTCCTCAAACTCAAAAGCTGCAGCCTGAGGTAATGGTAGGGCTGAGTGATTATGGCTGCAATCCAACATACAGTCAGCCCTCCATATCCACGGATTCTATATCCACAGATTCTACCATCCATGGCTCAAAAATATTCAACAAGAACTAAAAGCAAATCTTGATTTTGCTGTTTTATAGAAGAGACACCATTTTACTATGTCATTGTATATACAGTTGACCATCCATATCCATGGATTCTGGATCCACAGATTCAATCATTCATGTCTTGAAAATATTCAACAACAACAAAAATCCAAAAAGCAAACCCTGATTTTGCCATTTTATAGAAGGGACACCATTTTATTACACCATTGTATATAAGGGGACTGGAGCATCCACAGATTTTGGTATCCACAGGGGGGGCGGGGGCAGGCCTGGAACCAAATCCCAGTGGATACCAAGGGCCCATTGTACCATAAGCATAGTGTAAATATGCACATAAGGAAATATGCACATAAGCATAGCGTAAATATGCATATGAACAACACAGTCCACATATAGATTCATGTCAATGGCTAGGTGCTGTTGAACAAAGCACATTGGATAATGGCAGTGTGAAACCATCATGAACAATGCACAACAGCAATGTGCAATGTTTCTGTATGTGCAACTCAACTTCTTCAGCTATTAACAGAATACATCCATTGTGCTATGGTAAATAATTCATACCGCACATGTAGCATGACTTATGTATGTGTTTGCTACTAACAGGCTTATGTATGTGTTTGCTACTAACAGGATATCAGCCTCTGTATGAAAATGTATGTATAGCTTTGGTTGACTTCTTTAGATCCACATTGAAGGTACAGGTTGAGTCTCCCTTATCCAAAATGCTTGGGACCAGAAGTGTTTTGGATTTTTCAGATTTTGGAATACTTGTATCTACATAATGAGATATCTTGGTAGGACCAAGGTCTAAGCATGAAATTCATTTTCAGAATTCATATAATCCTTATACACATAACCTGAAGGTAATTATTTTATGCACCATATTTTCAATAATTTTGTGCATGGAACAAATTTGTAAACAATGATCCATCAGACTGCAAAGGTGTAAAATACTTCAGCTACCCTTTTTGATCATTATGCATTTTGGAGTTCCCAGTATGGGATACTTGACCTGTACTGATAATGACATTTGAATGCATACATGGCCCCTAAAACCTTGTTGTTTAAAGCAATACCTCTCCTATATAGACCTGCTTGAGCATTGAGGTCTGTTGGTGGTGGCGGGTTCAATACATAATATGAAGACGTGGGAGAAGGCCTTCTGTTGTGAGGTACCAGTTGTGGATGTCCTTCTTCAGGTCCAATTAGTGAAATTAAAACTTAGCTCTTTATTAAAGTGTTTAGGGCTTAGAGGTTATGGCCAGATGAGGAGGTGAAGTTCTGTTTCAGATGGTTTAAACTTGATTGAAATATGGGTTGTTGTTGTTGTTGCTTCTTTTTTGGCTTTTGGAATTGTTACATTGTTTTTACAGTGTTTAACTGTAAACATCTACTATGGGTTCCACACCATGAGGTCTTTTAATGTAGGATAGAGGATAGAGTAATGTAGGGCTGAGTATCCAAGCTCAGCCATGTAAACACACAGGTGACCTTGGGCAAGTCACACTCTCTCAGCCTCAGAGGATGACAATGGCAAAGCCCCTCTGAAGAAACTTGCCAAGAAAACCTTGTGACAGGTTCACTTTAGAATTGCCATAAGACAATTCTTGAAAGCACAGAACAACAAAGAGTATAAATATTTTAATAAACAACACTGCACCATTTTCGCAGACATAGGAGTTTATCAGATAGGAGGAATTTATCTCTATTTTGAATGGAGCCAATTCAAATTCACGTAAATTCGCTAGTTTAGCGAATTTACGTGAATTCTAATTGCATTTGGAGTGCGTTCAGAATGACTTCCCATTGCCCAAAAATGACTTCCCATTGCCCAAAATTGTGTGAGATACTCTAATATGCAATTACGTGAAATCCCATGATTGCATTCGGAATGACTTCCCTTTTGCTCAAAATTGCGTGAGATACACTCATCCGCAATAACGTGAAACCCCATGATTGCATTCGGATTGCCATTGGATTATGCTTCCCATGTCCATCGTCTGATAACATCCATACACACACAAACAGCTGGTGGCACAAGAAATGTGGGTGGCAACACATGCATTCCTCTGACCACATGCATAGATCTTGGCTGACAGTTAATGGAGGACTTCACGTGCACAAACAACTGACTGCAGAAAAGTCTGAGGCTATGGTACACATGTGGCTACCACAGTCTCCAACCATATGGAGTAAAGGGGGGGGGGGGGGAACTGGTATATCGAGACATGGGCTTGTACAGCTAACGTGGCTTTGCCTGCTGTTAAGGCTGACGTAGAAAGCAAACATACCAGCGATTTCCTGCCAGAAGAGATTGCCACTGGCCTGTGACCTTAAGTGCTATATCTGAGGTACAGACTCTTCAGAAAGGAGAAGGTGATTTCTAGAAGTGGTGCTTGAAGGGTCTAAAATAGATGTGGGCAGGCACTGAGGGCCATTTTCAGCATCTCCTGACTTTTAGTGGGGTCAACAACTATCAAAACTGACCTTTCCAGCAGTCGTGAGTCACTTTTGCTCAGTTCTTTGTTTTTGCTGGTAGGTAAAAAATGAAATGTATTTTTCAGCCTTTTTCCTCATTTAATGTTGGGGGTAGGGGCAAAGGATCCAGGAACCACAAGTGGCCATGCATACCTCATGGGGTAACCAATTCCCACTAGATACTGCATAATAGAGCTGAAGGAAAGAAACAATTTGTACTGTACATTTCTAGAAGGTCTGGATTTTGAAGTGATCCAAGAAGGAGACAAATTTTGGATATACCTGCATCTGAGTAGATGCAGGGACCTAGCTTCTTTCTTCCATGATAGGAAGAATATTTACTAAGTTCTTGCAACAATAAATTTGTGCTGTGATTAGCTTTCTGCTACTCTCAGTCTCTTTTCATCTTATGTCTTTTATATTATAAATATATGTCTCATGCCCTCCAAATGTTCTGATTTGGCAACAACAGCCTCAATTAATTCTCTGTGATCCATCCCACTTTTTCAGCTGCTTTAAAAAAGCCCCAAATTTCTGTCCTCTCTCACCATTTTCCTCCTTTGTCAGTTTACTTGAATTACTGCAAACTGAGTTCAGAGTGTAATAGTAGTTTGCATTCAATTAACTCAGCAGACAGAAGAAGAGAGGGAAGAAATTTCCCCTTCCCATCAGGATCAGGCAAAAGGAAACTGCTGCAGCTCTCTTAGTTTGTCTGTTCTTCCTCACTAGTCCTTTTTGCTAGCTTGTCCACACTGATGTTGCTTGGGCGCATCTGTTCTGGTGTTTGTTTCTGAAATGCTGGAGGCTGATATTTTCGTACTGAATTTTGTAAATGTCTTAATTAACTTTTTTTCCACCCCAAAAGCAGTATAAACATGTATTAAATATTGGAGACATCTGAAATAAGTTTACTTTGTTGTTGTTGTTAACTGCCATCAAGTCGACATACAGCAACCCCATGAATGAGAGACCTCCAAGTCAACCTGTCATCCACAGCCCTGCTCAGGTCTTGCAGATTCAGAGCCATGATTTAACTGAGTGTAAACTACTTTTACTCTCTTTTTCTACTGCCTTCTACCTTACTAGGCATTATGGTCTTTTCTAGTGAGTCATGTCCTCTTATTATATGGTCAAAGTATGACAGTCTCAGTTTAGCCATCTTGTCTCTTAGGGAAAGTTGAGGTTTGATTTGCTATGGGACTCATTTATTTGTCTTTTTAGCAGTCCACGGTATCCACAGAATTCTTCTCCTTCACCGCATTTCAAATGAGTTGACTTTCTTCCTATCAGCTTGTTTAATTGTCCAGCTTTTACAACCATATATAGAAAATGGAAATACAGTGGTCCCCCGGGTTACGAATACCCCGGGGTACGAAAACCCCGGGGTACGAAAGAGCCGGGCCCGCAAAAACGGCCCCGGCTTACGAATAAAACCCCGGGTTAAGAAAGAAAAAACCGTGCGGCCCCTTTAAATTTGCTGCGCGGTTCGGCAAATAAAGCGGTCCCCCAGGTTACGAAAATTTCCGGGTTACGAAAAGTAATCCGGAACGGATTACTTTCGTAACTTGGGGGACCGCTATACTATGAAATAGGCAAGCCTAACTTTAGTATTTAGTAATACACCTTTACACTGCAGGATCTTCTTTAGTTCCTTCATAGCTGCCCTTCCCAGTCCCAGTCTTCTTCTGATTCCTTTACTGCAGTCCCCACTCTGATTCATGACTGAGCCATAGTATGGAAAATCTTGAACTATTTCATTCTCTTCATTAAAGTTAAGGAAATAATCTGTGATCATTAATAATAGAAGGAGAAATACATTTACTAGCTGGTCTCAATTGCCATGAGCTTTTATGGATTCTAAGAGCTTGTAGGAAACAGAATGTATTCACTGATGTTAGTTTTTTGTGTGGTTTTTGGGCTATGTGGCCATGTTCTAGAAGAGTTCCTTTCTGACATTTTGCCAGCATCTGTGGCTGGCATCTTTAGAGAATGTTTGCCTGGAAAACGATTGGGTATATAGGAGGGTCACACAGGATATATATATACCCAACCCTTTTCCAGGCAAACATTCTCTGAAGATGCCAGCCACAGATGCTGACAAAATGTCAGAAAGGAACTCTTCTAGAACATGGCCACATAGCCCAAAAGCCCCACAAAAAATGATGGATGCCCACCATGAAAGCCTTCAACTCCACATTGTATTCACTGTTGTTTGCACAAACTCTTCTCAGTGGCATCGCTAGGGTTGGTGTCATCCCAGGGTGGCTTGTGGTGTGACCTTTATGGCCTCACCCTTTGCTATCCAGACAGTGTAGGCAGCCATTATGGGAACTTGGGAGCCCACAGGCACAACAAGCACAACCTCCCCATCAGCAATCCTAATGCATCAGGCCTCAGAGAAGCCCCTCGACAACCCCCACCCCATTATTAACTTATCTACTGCCTTACTTCATTGTATATACAATACATCATATTGGACTACATTGACATATGTTGCACTACAAATTGCACTACCACTCTGGAGATCAGGGTTTGAATCCCTCCTCAGCTGTGAAACCCACTGGGTGAGCTTGGGCAACTCACACTTGATCAGCAACAGAGAAAAGCAATGTCCTATGCAGGAAAATGGAGATTGGTACTTACTGTAAAGTCTCCTTTTCTGCTGTTGTGGGAAGGGAATTCTTCCCATTCTAGTTGGTGGAGATTGTTCATTTTAAGCTGCTGGTGTTACATTGTTTGTTTGTCTGGAGCTTTGTCATAGCATAACTGGGAAGGTGGGACTGGCCATAGTCAACAAATTCCATTTGTTACTATATGATTTATAACGGGACCATTATTTGACCATGTTTCTCCTCTTTTATCCTACCTTCATTGGCTCCCCTTCCCCTTCTGCATCCAGTACAAGCTTTTGTTGTTGACTTTCAAAGCCCTCCATGGACTGGCCCCTCCTTACTTGTCTGAACTTCTTTCTCCTGACACTCCTTTTCGTACCCTCCATTCTGGTAGTCAAGGTCTCCTGTTCCAGCCGAGGATTTCCACTGCCCCATCCCGGATTCGTCCCTTCTCACTTGCTGCCCCTCACTCCTGGAACCTTCTTCCCCCACATATACTCCTCATCTCTTCTCTAACCAGTTTCACCATTCCCCACCACCACTGGACTTGATCCCCTTCCCCACCACCACCAAATGTTCCCCCAACATTCCCTTCTCCTTCTGTGTCGTGTCTCTTTAGATTGTAAGCATGAAGGCAGGGAACTGTATAATTAATGACTGTATGTACAGTGCTGTGTAAATTTACAGCGCTGTATAAATAAAAGTTAATACAAATAAATAAATAAATAATTTACAATTCCCCTTTGGAATTAATTTGCACATTGCAATTCAAAAAGGACCAGCCATATCTTATAACAAGGTGCAATATGTTATCATCACCACAATGTGGCAGCAGTGCATCAACAATTCCCAAAGCCCTATGAACTAAGATGTCCAGGTTATGCAGAAGGAAAATCTAGATCTGAAAGACTTTTTGATAATTCATGAATAACTTCTAACTGGAATGCATCCATAAGTAGTATAAGGGTACATGCAGAAGTAGAGCAGGAACGTATCATGACAGATAACATAAGTATACACACATTCACATTATAGGCAGCAATACATTGTATAATGCCTAGTTTATTAGGATCATAAAACCATAGAGCTGGAAGAGACCATAGTATGACTCCAGTCCCATGTTCAGTTGTTTGGGCATATGTTCCATGGAACTCAGTGATGCTGCCTTCTGGCTACAATGATATGTCCAGTCCTCACATTGAGCTTGTAGCAACAGTACCAGTAATAGCAGCCTCATCACCATCTAACTCATTTGCCAAAGAAGAGAAGGTCCACAGATTACCTTCTTTTCCCAGATTTCCTCCAATGCTTACATCTCTTTCCCATGACACTTTGATGTAGTCGTTTTCCAATGCATATGAGGGCTTTTCCTGTTCAAAAACTTTCAAATACCCCTTCAAAGACTTGCAGGCAGAAATTTTTGATCTTGGCCTTTTGCTTTTGACCTCGCCTACCTCTGAAACATTGCCTTTCATGATTTATCTGAAATTTGATTCAGCTCTTGGCACGAATGAGATTCCCTGTTCTTGCTGTACATTGTGACCGATAACCTCATTGCTCCTCATGCTTTGAGAAAAGTTGGCTGTGTGCACCCATGTTTACCCTCTATTGCACCACTGGCCTCCATCATAAATTACAAAGCATTAACCCATATGTACCTTTCTAAAGCATGAAACAGCTCTGCAGCACCGGAGCATGGTTTTTTCCTTTGTAAAAAAAATCTTCATGAACTTGTTGGTTCTTAACCCGGGAGTGGGAGTGGAACTAATGGTTACTTTTAAGAATCTGATGAAAACTATGGACCACCGTCCCCAGAAAAAAATGTACATGAACACATACACACAATTTTTGTATAAATTTTTCCCCATTAGAAGTCTATTTCTTACATATACACAGAGTAGGAAAACTGAGTAGGAAAACAAAACAAATAATTTTGTCTCTGTCTTGCTATTTTTTCATTAAAAAAATTAATAGATTTTTTTTTTTTGAAAAAGAAGACAGAAAGCAAGAAATCTAAATTGTAAGAGCAAATGTAAGAAGTAATAAAAATTCAGCCTGCTGAATAGTAAATAAGCTAATTCCATTTGGCTTGAATACAAATGGGATATTGTGGCATGAGGTTTCACACAGCAAAGAGCATCCCATCAATTTGACATCCAATCAGTTTTGACTGTTCATTTGGCTGGCAACAAATGCTTCAAATTATGATTCACAAAGCTATTGAGGATTAAAGCCAAGCAGAGCTGGCTTTGTGAATCATAATTTGAAGCAACTTCTCCCAACACCTTGAGTTAAATTTATATTGCATCGTTTCCTTTGCACTCAAGTGAGAGAAACTGTAAGTTCCCTGACCACATATACATAACCGCCTGTTATCTGGCTGCGTATATCCCACCACAGGCTAATTGAAAGTCTGTATCTTCCCATATGAACCTGCCCAAGCTCTAAGAACCTCAAAGAAGGCACTTCTCTCTGTCTCACTGCCTTTGCAGGCACAGCTGGTGGGAATGCAGGAGAGGGCCTTCTCTATGGCTGCTCCCAGACTTTGGAACCTCTCCCTTAAGGAATGTAGGATGATTCCTTCTTTGCTGTCTTTTTCACAGCAAATGAAAACCTTTCTATTCCAACAAGTCTTTGGAAACTGATTATTAAAAAGAGAAGAGGGGTTTTTTTGGAAAGCTGTACTGTTTTTAATCTTTGTTTCAAAGCAATATTTTAAATAGTTTTAATTTGGTTGTTGATTTAATACAGGTTTAATTTCAACTTTAATTTTTTAAAAATTAGATGTGTTTTTATGGTAATTTTCTATCTTTAGTAAGCTTTTTTCCCAGTCTAGGGAAAAAAGGCAGGCTGTAGATAAAAGAATGGATGGATGCCATTCTACACTTCAAAGAGGATCTTCCTAGTATACTTCCAAATATTTCTCTCATGAAAGACCATTTTCAAAATGACAAGGAGGAAATGTCATACACACACACACACACACGTATACTTATGAACATATACATATACACAAACAAACGCCCCCTCAATTATATTACACATAGGTGTCCTGTTCACAGATACCCCTCCAGGCTATCTGGGGCCACAAGTCAAGAATCTCTATTATGTACGATCAGATTTACCTTTCTAAAGCCACACACAAATATGGTCATGCTCAATCTTCCTTGTGTAACTCACAGAGGGTTACTCCTTTTCCAGAAAATCTGGGACATTCATATCTGGGCATTTAGTCAAAGCCACAACACCTCACCTTAATTCCAGAAAAAGGGTGGGGTGACAGAGAGATACCTAGGATAAGGGCCACAACTCAAGTCTATAGTCCACATCAGTCCACCAGGGATCCCTAAAGTTCTTTTTCTAACTCAGCCCTCTTCCAACATTCCCATATTGCCAACTGAATAAAAAAAGAGCTCAGCCTGGCCTGTTCTCCTGCCTTTAATGTTATATGCAGAAACCCACAAGGGAAGAAGATGCCAAAAAAAAAAAAAAAAAAAAAAGGGGGGGCCCTCTGTAGATAAATGTGACCAGTTGGTAGCCTCTAGGTATCAAGCTGCTGCCAACATCTTATTGGTGTACATCATATTAGCATGGTACCTAGAGTTGGTAACCGGCATACATCATATTGGCATAACTAGAGTTGGTAACCTCTAGGTGTCATGCTGCGGCCAACATCATAATGTGTTAACTTTTAAGTTGACAGTTTTCATGTAGATTACATGTATGTGAACATTTCCTTGCATGCATGATGCATGCACAAGCACATTTGCTGCATGCCAGTGATGTCATATAACCACTGGCCTACACCGTGAGCTAAACAGGGCCAAGGACAAAGTGGTGCTTAGCTGGTTGGAGGAGGCAAAGAAAAGAGTGTCCAGGAACAGTCCCTGCTGCAAGGAGGGTGGGTGGCTGGGCAAGCTTGCTGGCTGGGTGCCCCCGGTGACAGTAGAGGCACGCCAGCTATTTCCCCTGCTGGGTTGATGCCCCCATTGTCATTCCAGGCTGTGGTTGCCCCCCTCTGTACTGACATACCAGTCTTGGTTGCTGCGATGAGACGAAGACGGACTGGCGGCTTCTAATGGGATTATGGGCACTTCTCCCTCCCTTGCCCAAAGACAATGCAAGATGGATGAGCCCACAACTGGTGAGAAAGGAGAGACAGGCTCCAGCCCAGGCCAGGGGTGGAAGGCTGGGACAGGGAGGGGAGCCAGGTTGGGAGTGGGGAAAGAAGGCCTCTGTCTCTCTTGACGATGCTATTTGCTTGCTGCTCTTCCCTGATGTCAAAGTGGTGGCTTCTCTTGAGAAGCAACAGGATTGAGTCTTCCTTCCATGGGAGCTCTTGGTGACAAGTCCCTGCAGTGATCAGTACCCGGCTGACACTGAACTGGTGTCTTTTAGAGCACATTGACTCTAGTTCAGGGCTGGGACTCAGATTTTGGTGGACTACAACCCCTACCCCCTCAAAAGTCAGCAGCCTCCTCAATTATAGTATCCCAAATAACAGAACGATAGATAATACTAACAAAATGCCCTATATACTTACAACATTGTATTACAACCTTATATATAAATTTCAAAACCCCTGACATTTTAAGTATCATGCGATAATACAATGGCAAAGAAGAAGATAAATGCTGTTTGCATCAAAAACTATTGGTATGTGATTTGTTATATAAACAGTAATTTTGTCCATTGTCATATACAATTTAAGGAGATACGGTATTATACTTAGCAAATTAGGTGCTTTATCACACTCGGGTGCAAACAGGATTTAAATGAGAGTTAAACAGGAAATGTCCTGTGATAAACATAGGGATTTCCTGTTTAACTCTTGTTTAACTCTCATTTAAATCCTGTTTGCCCCCTTGTATGATAAAGCAGAGAATTTGTTTGTAAATAAGGACTGAAGAAGAGCTACGAAATGGTTGAATAATTCCGGATTTGCCATCTCAGCGGGACCTCTGGACTACACCAAATTCCTTCCACACATCCTACGCCAACTGCATATGTGGGGGATTTTTTTCAAGAATTTGAAACAGCAATATTGTATTATCACATGATACTAAAAAAATGGGGTTTTTGAAATGTATATCTGAGTTTGTAATACAATTTTGTAGGTATACAAGGAGTTTGGTTAGTATTATCTTTTGCTATTTGAACTGCAATCCCTGGCAGTCCTCAATCCTGGCTATGCTGACAAAGGGTGATAAGACTTGCACTTCACTAACATCTGGAGGGCTGTGTGGTTCCCATCCTACATCAGTGATTCTCAGTCTGTCTGAAGTGGCAGACCACCAATTATTTTCCCCCAGTGTAGCAGGTAATGGTACCATATTTGTGCCCATTGGCCACAACAGTTTCTTATTTTCCTGGACTTGCTGCAGACAGGCAGCCAGTGGTCCAAGTACCAGCACAAGTCCAGGGACCCCTACTTTGAGTAGCACTGTTCTAGACCACCACCATTATTATAGTTATCACTGTTTTGAAAAGTTCCTTTTTTGGACTTCAATTGCCAGAATCCCCAAGACAGCACAGAACTGGTGAGAAACACCTATCATCTGCAGTTGGCCCTCCACATTTGAGGCTTTGACTTTTGCTGATTTGATTATTTGTGGATTTGATAAATATGTTCTCCCTAGGAATCTCTAAGTCCTCTAGATCAATGTCTGCTAGAAATCACATTTAGCTCACATTTAGTCACCTAGACCTTCCAGCACAATTCTGTTGCCAACCTCTGCCAGATGTTGACCACAGGCTGACACCGAGGACCTTGAGATTCCTAGAGAGGTGCTCTCTCAAGTTTAAAAAAAAAGTGTTTTTTATTTGCAATTTCCTCACTTTCAGAGGATGCTCTGCTCCTAACCACAGCGAATGTGGAGGGCTCACGGTACTGTATACTTACTTTTTAAAATATCTATTAAAAAAACAAAAACAAAGACATACACACAGAGAAAACTCACGGCAGGAGACAGAGGAATGGCCAGGCAGTTCATATCCCAGTAGTCACCAAGATCCCAAGACTTGCTGATCTGTTAAGAGAGAGGTGCCAGGCTTTGCATATGTGCAAAAACCCAAGTAGTGGGACAGAGCTATTTGGTTGATAAGGGGAATTTGCACACAGTTTCTATAGGGACTGTTTGATTTCTGATTTTTATCTTACTACAGTTGGCCCTCTGTATCCACAGATTCTTTATCCACAGATTCAAGCATCCACATCTTGAATATATGTAATCCAAAAAGTAAACCTTGATTTTTGCCATTTTCTATAAAGGTCATCATTTTACTATCCATTATAATAGATATTTGTGTCTACCAGCTACAATGTTTTCTTCTCCCCCCCCCCCCTCCCCCCTTGAAACTTACCAAGGACTGGCAGCCAATGGCTTCAGGACTCATGCCAGTGCAGGGACCATGACTTTGAGTAGCAGTAACTTAGGCCAAGGTGGGCAGTGTGGTCCTCGGGCCATAATCAGGGGGCCTAGCCACCAATGATGTTTTTCTGTCCCTCAAAAACTCCAGAACACCCAGATAAGGCTTTTTGCTGGCCAAAAGGTGAGTTGCTGCTCTTGGAAGTTTTCAAATGCAGCAACTTTCGTTTTAAAATAGTTTGCAAAGCTTCCTGGTACTGTTTAACATCAAATGAGATACTCATTTTGAGAACTAGAAAAGCATTTCCATCCACTTTGGGGTTGTTTTTGTTTTATTTCTCAGTAGATCATGAAACTCCTGGAGGATCCTGGGGAGCTTTATGGCCTAGAACCTTCTACAGAACACAGCAGGGAGCAAGAACAGAGATGTGCACACAGGCAGCTTAGGTATGGCTATACTATTCAGTCAACCGGTTTGAATTTATTTTTTTTAAAAGTAAAACCAATTTTGAAAATCTCCTCCAGTGCACACATTTTGAAAAGCAAAATACTCAATATTTTAAAATAAAAGTCTTTATTAAAAGGATTTTTGAGTGGGGCACCGTCTTAAAAGAGACATTCCATTTGAAGAGAGAAGGGATTGTGCTTCTTCCGAGATTATGATTCCAGATGTAGCACAGGGTGAGACCCCCCCCCCCCTTCAAATGGATTAAATGCAACTCCCATTACACTTCTCCATTGGCTAAGAGGATTAGGGCTGATTGGGAGTTCAACAACATTTGGAGGGCCATAGGTTGCCTACCTCCCCAAAAAAGTATTAGCACTTATCCTGCAGTTCCTATAACAGATGATTTAGCTGGATATAGTCAATTAAACATAATCCAAAAATATCTAAAACTGTGGTTCTTAAACTTGGGTCCCAAACCAGTCTTTGACTGTAACTTCCAGAAACCCAGGCAGCATGGCTAATAATCTGGGATACTGGGAGCTCTAGGCGAACAACATATCAGGACCCAAGTATGGGAACCACTGAACCAATGTTTTGTTTAATCAGGTGACAGCATCAGTTCAAAACAAGAGGAACTAGAGGCATGTTGTGAATTAACTGGAAACAGATGGGGGCATCTCCTAGTGATTTCTAGATGTTTAGACTACAACTGCCAGATCAAGTCCCAGCCAACTTGGTCAATGGTCTGGTTGTGATGGGTATTGTACTCCACCATCTGGATGGCACCAGGTTGGAAAAGCGTGAAATGCAGGTGATTCTAGGCACTGCCAAGGGTAGACATATGCGTGGGAAACAGATCAGAAGCTATGCTCTTCCACAGCTGAGATTTGCATGGCCATTGTGCAAGAGGACTTGAAGAAAGGAGAAAAGGTCCGCATGATAACTGGTGGGAAGTGAAGTCTCTTCAGACCGTTCATACCACAGAGCAAAAGGTCTTGGAGTAGTTCTGATAAGAGACATTGATGCAGAGAAGAAAAGGTGGCTGGGGAAGGATGTCATATTGAGAATGGAGCAAGCTGGGTTTCTGCTGGTCCAGAGGCTAGGATATGGAGAACTGGAGTCAAACTACAGGAAAAGAGATTCCACCTAAACATTAGGAAAAACATCCTGAGGGCAAGATCTGATTGACAATGGAATACCTTGCCTCCAAGCGTAGTGGAATCTCCTTCTTTGGAGGTTTTAAAACAGAAGTTGGATGGCCATCTGTTGGGGGTGTTGTGTCTTCCTAGCAAGGCAGAATGGGGTTGGAGTGGATGACTCTGGTAGTCTGTTCCATCTCTGTGATTCTATGAATTTTGTGTAGGCATGCTCCTATGAGATGTTGATACCTCCAAAACACCCTCTTGCCACAATTTGATTACCTTATGCAGCTGCCTTATATTGAGTCTGAGCACTAGTCCAACCAGCTCCTGACTGCCAACACCCACTTTTTTGGCAATCCTGTTCAGATTTCAGGGAATCCCTGTATAAAAATTATAGATACAGCTCAAAAAGCACAACTGTTCCCCCATTCACAATCTCTCACAAAGGCCTTGGCAAGCTGGCTTGGAGCCCCAGGGTTCCAGGGAAGCCTGGTTGAGAAACCCTGGTCTACACTGTCTGTCAAAGTTCTAGATAAGAATGTTTCCCAGTCCTTCTTGGAGATGTCTAAGATTAAAACTGGGACCTTCAGAAAGAAAACATTATGCCTTGTTAGTAAGGAGATATGGCCTCTCTCTTAGAGTGTTTCCCAGTCCTTCTTGGAAATGCCTAAGATAAACCTGGGACCTTCAGAAACAAAAGGGTATGCCTTGCTAGTAAGCTATATGGCCTCTCTAGAGTGTTTCCCAGACCTTCTTGGAAATGTTTAAGAGTAAACCCGGGACCTTCAGAAAGAAAAGGGTATGCCTTGCTAGTAAGATATATGGCCTCTTTCCTTTGTTGGTGGTGGGACCCAGAGTCAATGCACATTCCCCTGTTATTTGCTTTAATTTAAAAACCACCACAGAACTGATCCTTAGATTTTCCCAGCAGGAGGCAGCATACACCAGAATTTATTCAGCTTCTGTTGAAGAGATGCACCCACTCTTTAACCACAAGAGCCCATTGGGATGCTAAACAGTGCCCACTTGGCTGTGACTCACGTAATGTATGCCTATGTGTTCTCTCTCACTTGCTATCACGTACAAGTCGGTGCAAATATTAATTTGACAACATTATGGTAGGCCATGATCTGGAAGTTAATCATACTGAATTTCTTATTCCTCCTAACCATTAATGTGGCTTTTTGAGTCTCCTCAAAACAGGATACTGCCCCATGGTACATAAGGTAAACAGAAATCCCACCCTCACAAAATCCAGCAGACTGGCTAGGGCCACATTTAGCCTCAGCATCATATAGACCTAGATCAGGGATGGAACTAGGAAGCCATCAAAATGTAGCTGGACTGACTCTCCTACCGTGTTTCCCCAAAAATAAGACAATGTCTTATATTAATTCTTGCTCCCAAAGATGTGCTAGGTCTTATTTTCAGGGGATGCCTTATTTTTTCCATGAAGAATTCACATTTATTGTTGAACCAATAAAAAAAAGAAAAAAAAGAAAAGAAAACATTATATACTGTATATATATTTATATACAAAAACTTTGCTAGGTCTTACTTTCAGGAGAGGCCTTATATTTAGCAATTCAGAAAAACCTCTACTAGGTCTTATTTTCAGAGGATGTCTTATTTTCGGGGAAACAGGGTATCAAACCTAACCAACACAGCCAATGATGAGGCATGCTGGGATGAAGGAGCATAATATTAACTGTTCCCCAATTCCAGGGTTTAATATGTATTTCAAATATTATACAGTGCTTCTTTAACACCAGCAAAGATTTCAAAGTTGTGGCCAAAATACATAACGCAATATTAAGAAATCTTAATTCTGTGTTTTCACTCTTGTTTCATTGAGAGCAGCCACTTGTACACAACATAAAAGAAAGAGGACAAAACAACATACACATTTTAATGTTATTTGCTTATGCTAGAGTATATTGCACATGAGGAAATAAACTCAAGTGTATGAAAGTTCATGCTACCAGGTTCTTTCAGTTAGTCTCAAAGGTGCTACAAAACCCCTTTGAATACTCATTTTCCAGACTAACACTATTATGTCTTTGAATGCTAGTTAATAGGAATGGACATAAATGTGTCTATTTGCATATGCTAACTTACAGGTGTGTGGTTTAGTGGTCTGAGAATTGAGTGATAGATTAGGACTCTGGGAAACGAGAATTTGGGTCCCTGCTCAGCCATGGAAACCATTGGATGACCTTAGGCAAACCCCATTCCCAGAGGAAAGCAATGGCAAACCCTTTCTGAACAATCTTGCCAGGAAAATCCTATGATAAGGATATCAGAGGCTGGAGTCAAAAGCAGCTAACAAATACAGATTTTGAAAAAAATGGTATTATTTACACACAAATACAATCATAGTGGGGAAGACTGTAACCAGGTGACCCATGTGAATGTCTTCAGTCTGAGGCCCAGAGGCTACCTGTTTTAAATAAAGAAGAAAGTATCTTTACCCATCACAACCAGATCGTTGACCAAGCTTCAAAGTCTCTCTCTGCTAGATAAACCTTCAAACTAAGGGACGCCTCAAATGATCTGGCCATCCTAGTAATTTCTTAATGGAACGTTTGGTTTTTGTAGGCCTCAATAGTGCCAGGTTCTCTATACCAATGAAGAGTGCTAAGCAGAATGAGGCTTCAGGTGACAGGTGTTGGGATGCAGCAGCAAGGCTGGAGAGCAGTGTGCCAAGACATCTACCTCTCTTGTCCCCAAGTTCATCCACTGCCTTCAGATGTTGTGGAAAAAGTTCCCGTTAGGGTTCAAAAAAGAAAAGAAAAAGAAAAAGGGGGGGGGGGAGAGAAGGTTCATCTGCCACTGTAGTCAGCTTTCACACATGGAATGGAAATAGGTCCCACCTTGTTCACTAGGAAATTGTCTTGGTCTGGCTCTGATGCTGGGGGAACAGTATTGTAAAAAGTGTTTTCACCCAGTCCTCTTGCTGACTCACCACACCCACACTAGCCACAAGGGAAAAATTCTCCTGCACGGAAGCAGAGTGCCAAGTGCCAAACCCACTTAAAACATGCTAATGTCTGAAGTATCTTAAATAGGTTGATCATATTATAAGCAAACAGCCAACTCAGTTCTCTGAGTGCCTGTCCTTTTATAGTCCAAATGGCACCATCCACACACAGGAGGGCAATGTTAACATTACAGCAATATCCTTGGGAGAACCCCAAGGTTTGCAGTTGTACAGAAACCCTTTAAAAACCTAAATGGGGCAAGGAGGAGGGATACCAACACACCATGGCAGTGAGCACAAAGGATCCCCATTGACAGGGGACAGAAAAACGTGATGTGTCCTAGAAAAGAAAAGCATGACCAGCTTATTAACAAGGGTACTTCTCCCTGCTAATGATCCCCCCTTTTTTTGCAAGTCCCAGTTACTATATTTCTATCCCATCTTTCTCCTGTGGAATGCTAGGTAACATATGCAGTGCTTAGGGAGCTTTCAGTCCTAAGTACTGGCCAGATCCAAAGGCACTTAGCTGAATATCACACCACACTGTTACTGTGCTATCATTCCCCTATAATTGCCATAGCTGCCTCCACGGCTGCAGTTTAGGAAGGGACATTTAGAAGTCATACCCATAGAGCTCTTAGACCTCAGTAAACTACAAAGCCCAGAATTCCACAGGAGGCAGCCATAGTAGTAAAAGTGGAATAATAACTCCAGTAGCATAATTGGGGGATGGGATGGGGTGCAGACCACAACAGGTGACACCACAGAAGGGGGGGGGGGTGACACCTGATGAGCACCCCCGTGTACCCATCCCTTCCCTGTGAGACTTTACTTGCAGGAGTTGGGGGTGCCCTATTGGCTCTGACTCCAAGCTCAACCCCAAAGCACCCCCCACCGGGTGACACCCCACTTTGGAACACCACTGAAGAGCTCTATAACAGTGTAGTGTGATATTGTCTTTAATTTCATAATGCTTGCTGGAATCATGTGCCTCCAAGACTACACTCCTGTGACTGAGGAACACTCATGAAAAGTATGTAGTCATCCTTTTCAAACTGGGAAAATTATTAGCACTTTAAGAAGCTTCACAACTAGGAGCACACTCCTCCTATGATGAGGCAACAAGTACCATTCTTTGCTTGTGATTAATGTCTAACATCTATTCATGTCAAATAGGGAACATACAAGGACGAGAGTGAGCTTAGCCCTCTACTCACTAAGAGAGACAGTGTGAAAATATGAATCTCCTCTTTTAGAGTTTCATTAAGAAGCCTGAAAAGGTAGTCTTATATCTTTCTTTTTGAAGACAAAGATGGGGAACTTTGAACCCTATGGATGTTTTAGGCTACAAGAGCTTGTTACTATTGGACCTGCTGGCTGTGGACTCTAGGAATTGGAATCAAAACAACTGAGGTAAAAAAAAGAGGTTATCCCACTTCTTTGTAGCTTTGAAGATGTGTGTACTATGGTATAATTACAGGCATTTAAGACCAGAGAGCTTGAAGAAAGGATGGTCTTGAACAGGGGACTTCTAACATAAATATATGTCCTTTTGGCAATAGGATTCATCAGGAAATTGAGAGCTGTAGTATCTACTATTAGGTTTACCTATTAAACTTGAAGTTGCTTCGAATTAGATTTATAATACCAATGTAGAAAATACATTGGTCATAATGCTCATTAATATTACAAAACCCTCTTGCTCTGCATAAGCAAGAGCTATGAGGGAGGCTGAAAGGAAGATGCCTATCATGTTTTGCTTCCAGATTTCAAAACAGAAGTAATCAGAACCTCTGTACAAGAGGGCAAAGGTTCTAGCTCTCATGATTCTTCTTAAGGCTTAAAACAATGGTTATGCTGTGTAGGAAAGAGCAAGATTAGCTAATGCTTGAGAGGACCTGAGAAAGGCCAGCATAAGGGTTTAGCAAGTTTATCTCTTTTCTCCTGTGTTCTCCAAGGGCACCCCACCAACTCAGGAGTCAGGCTGCTAAAAGCCTGTTTGTCTTATTCTTCAGTAATTCTCAGGCTGGCGACAAGACTGGTAATGACAAGTACAAAACTGGTAATGGCAAGTATCCTCCAAGAAAACAAGCCCATTGCAACAAATTATCTTTGCACAAACAAGGAAGTGTGTTGGGGAGTTCAGAGAAGTCATAAAGAGGCTCGAGAACTACTTACTGGAGATGCTTTAGCTGGCAATCCTGCATTGAGCAGGAAGTCAGACTTTATGGCCTCTAAGGCTCTATGATCCGATGAGCCTGACTGACAAAACCACATAGCTAAAGTGCTTATAGAAATCTTTGCAATGCACAGGGGTGCTCCAATAGACATGTCTCACAGCTACTCAGCTGTGGCAAGACATGTTTTGCACACAGAAGGCTGAGAATTTGATTGTTACCATCTCTGGTTAGTAGGCACTGAGAAAGAGGTCTTTCTCTCCAAGACCCTGGAAAGCCACTGATCAGCCAGAACAGACAAGACTAGACGGGTAGTCTGAAATGGCATACAGCAGATGCTTGTGAAAGTTGGCCGTGGTACTCTGGGGATCTGGCACTTAAGTTTCACATGCTTGTGTTACAACTGTTGTGCAGGAGGCAAAGAGTGGTACCTAAGAGCCCAGCCTCGTAGGACTACAGTATGAATAGAGAAGCCATTTCCTCTTTTCAGCCACTCTCAATAAACTTCTCTCACAACCATAAAAAAAACTGAGACAAGGCACTTATGTGAACAAGGTGGTTTGGGGTGTGGGAATCATTTTTTAGACCCTGGTTCCTTCCCTTCTTATTTCAGAGCATGGAGCGGAACGGAGAGCCCAATCCAATGTCATCAGGGTGGGCAGGTTCCCTTTTTGGATTAGCAACTAATGGGATTTAGTTGCTCATCCAATATCTTCTCTTCAATACAGGAAAGGGAGGGGGCTAAACACCACTTTGGATCAAAGACGCCCCCTCCTCAGAGAGAAGTGCAGCTCAGTTAAGCTGTTTCTAATTAAAGTCAGAGCCTACATGTCCATCACCAGTTCTGGGCTAGCAATGGCTAAAGGAAAGCTAAGGGGAAGCTGGGGAGGGGGCTAGAGGAAGACAGACACTGAGATGGGAAACGCTTTTTTTAAAAAAACGAATTGCCAGTAAATCTGGAGGCTCCTACTCAGAGGGTGGGAAAAGCACAAAATCTCATTCTTTGGTGAAATGTCAGAGTGCAGAATCTCAGTCTCAGATCCACAATGCAGCCCAAGCCCTCTTGGACAATCAAAAATCTCCTGTGCTGAGGATCAGGTGTACAGATCCCATTTTCAAAGGGTTATTTTGTATTCCTGAACTACATATAGTAATTCCCAAACCGTGTGCCTTGAGGACAGGAATGAACAAACCTGTGAGAACCATGTAACACACAGCACGTTCCCCAGAAGCCCCCAAAACACAAAACTGGAGCCAGCAGCTACATAAACAAGTTTAATATCCAATGGGGGTGCACAGAGGTCATGGTGCATCCAACTGTTCAGGGGGGCCCGAGAAAAACATGTACAGTATAGGGAGCCATGGCCCTGAGAATGAACAAAATCCAAAAGGGGAAAGGTAAACCACTTTACACCAAGCAAAGGGAAAAGAAGATATTGGGGGGGGGGGGGGGGGGGGAGGGTGAGAGAGGGAAGGAGGCAGTGGGAAGAGAAAGAAGTCAATACATATTTGCCAGAATGGGAAAGGGGAACACGCAGTACCAACACTGTCCAGAGGCAGGGAGTGGCCAGAAAGTTACATGCAGTGAACTGGGTCTGACCCTAATACAATCATTACCCTCCCTCCCCCAAAAAATTAAAAAGGGGGGAGGGGAGGAAAAAAAGATTCTTCCACTTTCCCCAGCATCGAAAACAAATCTTTCAAGAACCAGAGTTATACCTCTGGGCAGGAGAGGAAGAGGGAAAAGTCACCTGTCTGATGCAATGACACATATGGTACAGACAGTGATGGGAAAAATGCCCTTTTGAAGCCTCCAGAGGGATGGCAGAGCAAGTTGGTTGAAATATTTAGTAGCCAGGGTACTGTCATGCCTGTCCCATGAAGGGAAACAGCAGGGAAAGCAGGGAAGGATTTTGTACAGGTAGCTATTGATAGCATTGGTCCCAAACCTTTTCAGCAGCCCATGCCAATGCCCAATGAATGCTGGTCCAATTCTCTGGAATGGGGAATGGAAAGAACCGAAGAGATCCACGGGGCTGAGGAGAGGCAAACCACAGAGGGCCCCAGGTGCCACACGGCCAGAGAGGTTGGAATGCAAGCGATTCAGTTCATCAGCAGCACCAAGAGTTGCTAACATGCATCACTAATGAGGTTCTTAAAAGGGCAATAAATGGGGAGACAAGAAAGGTTTCTTAAAAGAATGCTCAGTATTGCTGCAATCTCGCCAACAGGGGGCACTGCCGAACACAAACACAAGGCAAGAAAGTAATACCTAACTGGGGGGCAGGGATATAATTCAGTGGAACTCCCTGGGTCCCTCATATTCCAATATGTCCCCCCATCAAGAAGGAGAAAAGGGCCTTTTGCCTACCTGCAGGCCCATTTCTGTGAACCCCCTTCTTGCAATCATCATCTCTGCCTCTCCAGCGCACAAATAGGGCTGCCCACAGTTTCTTCTGCCAGCCTCTACTCTGCACTAACAGCACACTAAAGAAAGCAAGGAAAGCAGCTGCCACTGAGTACTGGTCACCTCCAGTCAAAGAGCGTGCCAAATTTCACAGACTACCAGGAAAATACAAAACTGACCAACAAAAATAGAGAAAGGAAAAGGAAATAAGGGGAAAAGAAAACAAGGAGGAAAAAAAAAAGAAAGGCCACAGAATTGGTGTCCAACCCCCACTTGCCCCAAACCCTCCCACCACACCCATATATTTTATTATCTCTATATATATATTTATCACACACGCACGCGCACACACAGAGACCGTGCAAAAAAATTCCTGGCAGAGCCAAGACATGAGAAAATAAGAGAGAAAAAGAGAGAGCGAGAGAGAGACTGAGAGAGAGAAGAAGGAAACCAAAAGTTCACCCCACCCTGCCCCCACCCCCACCCCCACAGCAACCGGTGCCGGCGAGGAAAAGCAAACCCAACAGGGGAAACGGAGGGAAGGGGAGGACTGGGGAGAGCAGGAAGGAGAGGGGGGATCAACCCAAAATGGAACCCACAGCCAGGAGCTTAGCCCTGCCCCCTCCTGCACTCATTTCTTGTTCTTCAGCTGGTTGGCCAGCCAATCCAAGCCCTCGTAGAGGCCATCGCCACTGGTGGCGCAGGTGGCCTGGATGTACCAGTTGCGGTGGCGCAGGGAGTGCAGGCCCAGCTTGTCCGTGATTTCTGCCGCATTCATGGCATTGGGGAGGTCCTGGGGGAGGAAGGAGAAGACAAAAAGAAGGAGAAAAGGTGAGCAGCATCAAACACAGTGGGACACTTAAAGGTAGTGGTGGGCAATGGTCAGGAAATAGGGGCTGCATTAGCCTCCTTTGGGACTTTGGGAGCCACCCTTCACCAAGCACAACCTGACATCTTTGATTAATTGGAGAATTTTTTTTGCTCAAAATAGCCCTCATATCCCTGTGGGGTTATAGGCCCAGAAGAGGCCTTTTTAAAAGCTGCCACCTGACTTTTAAAGGTCTGGAGGGGACCCCTGGGAGCTTCAAAAATAATTCTTGAGGGGGACACACTTGCTGACCTCTGTTATACGGCCAAGACTGTCTGCTGTTTCTGGGTATTCAAAAAGAGAAGTGGGGGAAGAAGGTACCCTTAAGATCTATTAAAGTCAACGCACTTGGGTCATTGCTTCCTCCACAGCAGGTGGTGAACTAGTTCTTTCAAGCGTTTGTTGATACCATACACATGCCCATGTTGGCCTAATTTTGCCAATTTAAGTTTTTGGGCCACAATTCCCAGAGTCATTGGCCAAAATACAAAATCAGTCCATCAGTCCAGATGTTATGGCCACTAGTTTAAATAATAATTGTTATTTTAGAAGTGCTCTTTTAGAGCAAGTTGTTTTGATTGAACTTAAATTGAATAGCATGTCTTGCAGTTAAGGTGATTAAAAACTGACACTGGATACTGGTCTAACAATGAACAACTGCCTATAAACTGTCAAACAGTAATTGTTTCCGTAAGAGGGTTAGAACACAGTAATAATAGCCACACTTTAAAAAAAGAATTAAAAAAATAATTTGATTTAAACCAACTTGGTTTAAATCAGAAGACAACCCCCCCCCCCCCAAAAAAAAACCACCCTTTCTCTGTACTCTCATTTAGACTCTTTTGTAAGCCTATATCACAAGAATGGGCAACAGAAAACTGCCAATAGCAAGAGATCATGTAAACTGAAGTCCAACGACATCTGCAGGGCCACAAGTTGCTTATTCCTGCCACAGGAAGAGAATGGATAAAAACCATCCCATTCAACATCCTGACAGATCTTTTTTTGAAAAACAGGCAAAGTCAAAACAGAAGCTAGGCTGGTCCAGGCATGGGGAGCAAAATGCAAACTCCAGTGCTATGTGAATACTAAGGTACGTCACTGCCAGGACTGCCAAGTAAAAGGGTGGGTTATTTTTCCTAATGCCCAAACACTGAATGGGTGAGAAACAGGCATTCCTATCTATGGTAGTGATTATGAACCTGGAAGTGTGTCATGGTGGGTTATTTCATGCAGATCACCATAAAGTGGTCTATAAAGATGCTCTCCCATACCTGTGATGTCAACTAATAAACCTGTAACATGTGGCCTAATCCAGCTCTTTCTATATCACTTATTTGGTATGACAAATAAGCTAGCCGTGAGGAAGAAAGTTGGCATCTTTTACCACACCCTTGGAGATGATGTGGTAATGCTGGCCCATGCCCAAGTTTCTCTAGAATGAAGTGGGTAGAATACATGTGCATCTCAGAAATACGTAGACTACATTTCCCACTATCCACTACTACTGGCTGGGGCTGATGCACAGTCTAACAACATTTGGGGATGCACATACTTCCTCTCCTTGCCTTACAACAGAATGGAGAAGTGCAACAAGTCTGGCAGGGGGGCACTTTCAGTATTGGCCAATTTTGGTTTAATCATATATTTTAATTTAACTTTTTAAAAAATATGATTAAAATACAGTGGGAGAAAGGCACAGTATTGCACTGGTATGGCCAATGGCTTGCTTTCCTCGCTTTCACTGGGGCTGGCGACCATATGCAGTCTGCAGTCTACACTTTCCTCACTCCTGCCCTAGAGGACAAGGCAGAAGCTCTGCTCTCTTAAATCCAGTGCATTAAAAGCTTTACTCCAAATCTTAGTGCCAGAAAGACCTCTAATTCCTAATAAGGCAAGATAGTAAGAGTGGATGCAATCTTTCAGAGGAGAAGACACTCACAAAATCAGCTCAGTGTCCCTTTTCAAGAAACTCATGCTACTCTCCCCAACTTGGGGCTGAAACAGACCACCAGTAAGTGCCGGCGTGGGGGTGGCATGGGAGAGCAGTGTTAGGCAACGCATGCCCCGCTGCCCCCCAATCTGGCTCCACATCGCCTGCCCAACTAGACAGCAGGCAGCGGTATGGTGCTACAGCGGTGTGGCGTTCAAACACCGCTCACTGGAGAGGAGCCACTGCCACAGCGGAAAGGGCGACTTTTTTCCACCCCATAAAGGAATGGCATCTTGCCACTTCATTTTGGGCCAGAAAAATGGTGGATTGGGGCCATGGTGTGTGATTGCTGTGGCCCCAATCCAGCACTCAAAGGGCCAGCATCATGCAGCCCCTTTAGGGCTGTCTGTACCAGACCTTAGTCTCCAAGGCTGAGAATCAACCCCAATCTTCCTGCTAAGACTAACCTGCTTGTTAGCAAAGACAAGAAGAACAGCATCACGCAGTTCATCCTCCGCCAGCATCCTCATCAGCTCCTCACGTGCCTCATTCACTCGCTCCCGATCATTGCTATCCACCACAAAGATCAAACCTGAAACAGAGAGGAACACACTTGACACAAACCTGAGGTGGAGTGGGGAGGGAGAATGTACACATGGCTCAAAAACAGGCATTTTGTGGGCCAAAAACAAGGAGTTAAGAAGTTGGAAGTCATATTTGTCTGCACTAGAACTATAAAATAATGGGACTGCAGGCACAGGAGCTCTGATAATTACAGAGGAAAGAGCAGCATTTAAAAAGCTTCAGCAATCAGGAAGTGTTCAGATGCAAACCAATTTCCAATCTCATGTTTTCCTTCTAGAAACAGAAAAGTAAGTTTACTCCTAGGTATGTTCGGGAATGCACACCACTTCTACTAAAGTAAAGAAGTCTACTGGAGAAAAAAAATACAAAGTTCCTCAACATTGCAACCTTATTAGCTCAATCTTCCTGCCTTTTTCCCCCCAATATGTAATATTTTGAGACTGTCAACAATTATATTTGCTCACAAAATATAAATGAGTACATTGTCCTGATTGTGAAACTCTAGGTTTAGGATTATGATGGAAATGCAAACACAAGTTTTAAAGTGTTCTCTTATCCCAAGAATATTATCTGATTAAAAACAAAACAAAAACTGAAAACATGTGAATTAAACCAAGGTATCACGATCACTGAATGCCTTCAACAAGAAGTCTTGTTGGGAGAATGCTAAACCCAACAGAGGGCTGAGTGATAGTTTCTGGATTTAGACTGTGCAATGTTAAGCACACCACAGAAGCCTAACACTGCAGAGTTGGAAAGGATACCATAGATCACGTTGTTAACCTTGCTTAGAGCTCAACCTGAAGCAGACTAGTCTTGCAAGAGAAAAAATAAAACTGAGCAATTCAAAGATACTCCTTATTTATTTACTGATAATGTGTTCTTACTAAATTGTTGACAGAAGGAGAAACAAAAATCTCTTCCTACTTGGTCACCTGTAGACAATTTCTTAACTCACTTACAGCTGAGTGACTTAAGGCTCTGCTTAAGCATTCAACAAGTAAGATTTGTCAGTTTTCTTTAGCGTTCCTTAACTTAGCAAGAGGTCCTGAATTTTTAACCCAAATCTAACTCCATGTAGTTTCTGCTTGCTCCATAATCCTGATTCCTCAGCTGAGGCCAAAATCATCACTCTTTCAATTTTTTTTTAAAGATGAAGCTACATTCCTGCTTATTTTTTTCACTGCACATGTATCATCACATTCTCTTTGTAACAGAAGTACCCAACACCCTACTCCTGTTTCTATCGGGGTGGGACTTGGGAGACCTGTCGAACTGCATCTCCCAGCAGCCCTACCAGCACAGACAATGGTAAAGAATTATGAGAGTTGTACTTATCCCATCCCTTCTCCTGGGATGAAAAGAGACAAAGGACAGTCTCTTGATTTAATTCTAAAAAAACAACAAGCATATTTCAAGTACACACAGATGCTGTTGTTTCTAACATGAACTCATCTGAAACAAACCCCAAAACCCGCTAGCATGAGAGAAGGGTAGTGGGAAGGGGATAAATAAAGATACTTTGGAGATCAAATTATAACTACTTATCATACCCTGGGTGTTCTGGAAGTAATGCCGCCACAGGGGCCGTATCTTGTCTTGGCCACCAACATCCCACACAGTGAAGCTGATGTTCTTGTACTCAACCGTCTCCACATTGAATCCTGAAGAAAAAGAGCACATTCATTAGTACTACATAGCAGGGAATTGAGCCATCCCTGGAAGCCTAAGGGAGTCAAGAATCATACAACATACAGCGATAGGCAGTGAGAGGAATCAACAGTAGGCCCTGCATCGGTTGCAGCCAGTTGGCACCATTCCAGGACAACACACCCTCTATTAATATGATGCTTACTTGCTTATTTCCAGGATTTATTTCCTGCCTTTCTCCCACCATGGAATCCATTGTGATAGAGGTGTGCTAGCTTGAAAATTTAGCTAGCAAACCTGTTTTTCCATTCTGATGCTATCCAGCAATTTCCAGCATGATACTGAAAGGGAAAATTCTTCATTTGATAACTGGAATTTAAAAGGGGTCCCTTAGTTTCAACACTCACTACTAAAAACAATCACTAGTGGGCATCTTTCCATGGATGGGTTTAAGCAGTCACACTGACCAAATTCACCACTTCTGAAGTCTGAGTCTCAGCTGAGTCTCTCCAAGTTGTTGTAGATGTAGATAGCATCCAGAATACAACTTTAAGAACTGTCTTGGAACTCCAAGATACATTCCTGGTACAGTACTTCTGTCTGGAAACAGAATCACAATCCTGGCTCATGAAGATCTGCCTGCTTATCTTTAACTTCTGGTTAAGACAGAAAGGAATCTTAAAATTGCATAGCAAAACCATGTCTTCAGGAACAACTGGCTCTTAACGCCTCAAAAGAAAAATCTTGATATCAAAATATCACATGTCTTCTTCATTAATTTGGATTTTCAGAAATGTATTTTCTGAAACAAAAAACTAAGTTACATGCAAATGATATGTTCTTACAAAATGACTTTGCATTTTTTTCATCAGTTAAAATCTCCCCGTGGTATAATTTACTTAAACACTTTCTAGGCCCAGAGGACTACTTCTTTAAAATATAAAAGGTTTGTTTTAAAGAGATCTAACGTTAGCAAGGTTTCAGCTAATGCCTTCCACAATTCTGCACTGCCAATTAGCTAAACTACCTTATCATCTACACTACTGACACTGTAGTCTGGATGAAGTTGAAGAGCTCCCCTATTTCTTTAGTTATCCTTTGTCAAAGAGAATTAGAGAACAATACCTTGTGGAGTTGTTAGCTATTAAAAGCAATTGGTCCATCTGCTAAAAATATATATAGTTTGCTTTTTGATAAAGATTTTATAAGAGCTGCAACTTTTTAAAATGGCATAGCTAAAGCCCACGCAAATGATTATGAGGCATTCCCCAAAGTCTGAAATTTTACCTCTCTTAAGGTTTCATTTTATATGTTTAATTCCTACTGGTAAATTTTATCATATTAGAAATGGTGGTTGAATTTTTATGTAATTTTTTTTTATATATTATGGTTTTAACTGTTATTTGCTGATTATTGTTTTCTCAGAGAAGATAGCATCTGGGTTCTCATCTGATGTATTTTATGGACAGTATAACTCCAATACTACTTTGGTTTGAGATTTTAGGCAGTATATAAATGTTTTTGATATTATTCATACAGACTGTTACTTTTTTTTTTAGATTTTGTGAATACCTAACTTTTTTCTTTCTTCTTAGCTTTGTTATTTCACATTTGTATAATCTTTGTTTTATACTATGACATATGGATATAAGTAATTAATTTTTGAACTGCTATCCATAATGAGCTATCACACCCAACATAACTAGACAGAATAGGAGGTATAGTCCACGAAGCATGTTGCTATGCAAGCTGCTCTCTTCCACAGGTTTGTGGGACATGCCTTGTCAGAACATGAAGGCTACACAGCAAGACTGCATAGTCAACTGTGCTTGTAAATGCCACTGGAGTTTTCACACTTTCCCCCTACATTTTAAGCCATTTCAATCAGGATAATGTTGTTTATAAAC
Organism: Urosaurus nigricauda; assembly: GCA_034509955.1. Lineage (NCBI taxonomy): Eukaryota > Metazoa > Chordata > Lepidosauria > Squamata > Phrynosomatidae > Urosaurus > Urosaurus nigricauda. The sequence goes on from JAOEGL010000002.1 coordinate 166,155,397, forward strand.
TTTTCTTTGCACCTGTAAAGTCAATTTGCTTTCTTCCCACTCATGCAGGTAAAAACCATTTGACAACCCAGTTGTAATCCAGAGATTAGAGTGATTTGTTGAAAGCAAAGACCCATAATGGCTGAAATGGAGTCTCAAAGTTGAGAAGGAGTGTATCTTTAAATAACAGTTGCTTGAGGGAAGAGAACAGCAAAGAGAAGAACTAACCCTCATCCCCTTGCTTGTGTTATTCCAGCCAAAAAATGGATAGATACTGATACAAGGGGTGAATATCCATGGGATTCTGACCTGCAGGGCTCTTATCATGTTCTTACTGCTCAAACAGGCTTTAAGATAACTGTGCAGAATATGCCTGGAAAGCTGGATCAAGTCATCTTGGTTTACCACCTGTGAATGTACTCAATTCCACTCTTAACTGGGAAGAGTACAACAGCTATTAGGCAGACACCAAGGCAGAGTTGTTTTGGAAATGTTCCCTTCTTGGATTCTAACTATTGTTGTAAACTGCCCTGAATCGAATCTGACTCATGGTGACCTTGTGAATGAGACACCTGCAAGCCCTTCTGTACTCTACTGCTCTCCTCAAGTCTTGCAGGCTCAGGACCATGGCTTCCTTAAATGAGTCTATCCACTTGGTATGTGTTCTTCCTCTCTTTCTATGGCCCTCTACCATTCCTACAATTATTGTCTTTTCTAATGAGTCATGCCTTCTCACAGTGTATCCAAAGTACTACAGCTTTGGTTTAATCATCTTGGTTTCCAGGGAAAGTTCATGTTTGATCTGCTCTAGGACCTATTTGTTTGTCCTCTTGGCCATCCATGGTATCTCCAGAACCACATCTCAAATGAGTTAATTATCCTATCAGTTTTCTTCACTGTCCAACTCTCACATCCATGCATGTTCATAGGAAATCCCCTGGCTTGGATGAGCCTAACTTTAATGTTCTATCTACTACTATTACCAAATCCCACAGGTGGAATCCTGGGAGCTATACTCCAATAAGTACTTTTTCCTCTATCTATGGACCCAGCTCCTAACATAACCACTTCTAAACCTGGAAATGAAACTTGGGAGCCAATAATAAATCAAGTCTAGACAAGCTACTGGCACTGTAAGCAGGACTGTGCCTGCATTTAAGTTTCACTTCTGATCTAGCCACTCCCAATTCTGTTAGTCATGCTTATTTAGCCTACTATGTGCTTCCCATCAGGACAGGAAAAGACTAGTATAAATGACAGAGAAACTGCTTTAATATATTAGACCACCCCCATTTCCCAGCTTTCTAAGAACTGGGACTAAACAACAGGTGCAATAAGCAAGATAGACTGGGAAATGTGTCTGGGGAACCTGGGTGCTTGCTTACATTGCTGACCTGAATTGGGAGTCATATGACCATCTTCATCATGCAGCTATCATATAACTGCAATTCACTCTCAAAAAGGAAGATGGGGGGAGAAAACACATTCCATACTTCAGATTAGAGGCCATACCAATGGTAGGGATGGTAGTAACAATCTCTCCCAGCTTGAGCTTGTAGAGGATGGTTGTCTTCCCAGCAGCATCCAGCCCAACCATAAGGATGCGCATTTCCTTCTTGCCAATCAGGCTCTTCAGCAGGTTGCCAAAAATGTTCCCCATGGCAGCAGGTTCAACAGTGCAGGACTTAGCTTCTTCTGTCCAGGTGATGTCAAAGGACAAGTCCTATTAGATAAGAAACAGTCATTAAATAGAGAAAGGAAACTTTCTCTCAGCAGGCCTTGGGAGATTAAACACAGCTGAGGAAACAGATCTCAAGACTAGCCAGGCAAGGACTCACAGGACTAGCACAGGAACTGGTAGCTCTCTAGATATTGCTGACTATGTGCAGAATCCTGTTGGTGCACTATCCCTTCCTGACATACCTGTGCCAGTGTGGGTGGTGGATGCAGCAGGAGGGAAAAAGCAGCATGTGCAGTAGCTATGAAGGACATAGAACACTGAAGATATGGGTGCCTCAGAAAAATTGTGAAAGATTTTGACTACTTCCCCTAGCCCCAACTGTGCTACTTTGAGAAAAGTGCAAAAGCGTTCAGGGCACCAATGAAGATCATGGGCTATTCTGAGATGGTGGGAGCTGGGAGTCACAACATCTGAAGGGCCACCCTCTTGCAACCAGGTTCTACAATTTCCCTACCCCACCATGCTCATAAGTTCCACATATTGGCAGAATATGATGAAATTGGCCCAGTACAAACCGGTGCTTTGTGCTGGCCTGGGGCCAAAAGTAGGGCTCCGCATGCTCCCGAGCCCTATTGTGTGCTTGGCGTGTTGCCGTTTACATGGGGCACGTCATGATGATGTGCCTCATGCGCCGTGGCCAAATGGCGCAGTGCACGAGGGATGTTATAGCACTGCACCAGGGCACTTATGCCACCTCCACATCAGCACACAAAGGAGCCGTGTCTTGCGGCTCCTTTTTGGAGTGGATCGCTGCAATGCCATGTGGTTGCTGCAGCAAGGATTCTGGGAGAAAGGGGCAGCCACTCTCTATCTGTACAGCCCCTTAGCCATCTTCCTATCAAGCAGGTTTGAGGAAAAACTTTTCTGAAAAACAAAAAACACACACACCAAAATATTTTTTTGAATAAAGTCGTTTTTTGCATTAATGTTTTAATGAAAAAAATTGAATCCTGCTTGTCATATTAATACTGTGAAACATTATTTTATGATTAGAAAGCTTTATCAACAATTTTAATACTTTCTAATATTAACAATCCAAAGTTATTAGGCTTTGATATGATTTACATCTTTTAATAAAACACCAATTTTTACTGCATATTATTTCTATTAAATCTGAATATATGAAGATGATACATAATAAAACATGCAAAGTACTCTCTGAGTTGTTTTGGTTGAACTTATGTCAATAGAAAGATTTGTTTCTGAATGGCATTTCTTGAACTATAAAATAAAGCAATTTAAAAAAAATACCGTAACTGACATTGGATACTGGTCTAACACTCAATTGTCAATAAACTGATAAATTTAAAATGTTTAAATTCAGGCAGCCACTGTTATTCCAGTAAGAGGATTGGAAAATAGTAATAATTTAATAACTTCTTTACAAAGAAAAATAATAATCAATCAAATAAACCAGGAGTGTTTTTTTAAAGTGATTAAACCAACAACATGGTTAAATCAGCCAAACCTGCTATCAAGTCTATTAATTTAAATCTTTTTAATGGCTCATACTACAACCTAAGTGATACACTGAACAGCTGTATCACCAAATGTAAAACAAACTAGCCCTACTGAAAGAGTTTTGGTACAAGGAGATATTAAGGCCCGTTCCATAGCAGTGCACCTGTTGTAGCTCATTCACATATGCATATTGTTATGTATAATGTGAATCTAAGAACCCCTTGAAAAATATATCCAATAAAATCACATATGAAGCAAAAGGAAGTGTTTAAACAACAACCTAAAAGCTACACTTTCTGCGCATTAAGCTAGCCTTGAAAATAAAAATCACAGACGTTAATATCCTGAAACATTTCCACAGTATCTCATCCACCTACACAATTTTGTTATTCATTCACAGCACCTGCAACAGCAAGAAAAACAGGCATCCTCTTCTCCAGTTCATGGAGCCTTCCTAGGCTGTTTATTTGGAGGCCACTCTTATTGGCCAAAGGGAAAAATGGCAAGTAGCTCCTTAGAACCCTTGCTGTCTCTTTGCTTTCCTTTTCATTCAAAGGTTTATCACAGAGGTTTTAATACTTTCAGTGGCACTACCATTAGCCACAGCCAGCATGACCAATGGTTAAGAATGATGGCAGTTATTGTCCATTATGCAGTGATCTGTGAGCTCCCTCCTCCTGTCTTAAAAGGACCCACAGCTTAACAATGAAACCTGGCAAGTGTCAAGGACCCAGAAACAGAACATGGAAAGATTTCCATTACTAAAAATGTATTACAATTAATTGGCCACACAAAATGGATACTATACCAGCTAATCTGGAAGCTTTGTTCTATTTGTTCCTAAGATCATAGACAAATCTCGTACAGGTACATGAGAAAGGAGAGTTTAAACGAAGTAAACAAGAAAAGGAAAGGTAATGGCAAATCTCCTCTCAACAAATCTTGCCAAGAAAACCCTATGGTAGGTTCACCTTAAGTCGGACACAAACAAGAACACCCTGAAGATCAGTTTTCTGTTCATACCTACTTCTTCCAGTTTTGCTGTTTTCTTCCAGAAATGTCTTCATTAAGAGAATCAGGACCGAACAGCTGAGAAAGGAAAAAACCTGTGCAAACTGGTTCTAAATGGGAGTTACTAGCTGGGAGTTTATGGACCAAAGCTAGCATCACAGGTGCCAGTCTAAAAGCTCAAGAGGACACCAACAAGAAGGAGTAGCAGCTGTTACAACAGGACATGTTGTCAGACTACATCAGAGTCTGGAAAAGTTATTTATAATCAAAACCTCCAGAATCTGCCAACCAACATGGCGTTGTAGTTCGTTAAAAAGTTAATTTTTCCAAGCTATGGGTTGGGGTCAATGTTCTCAGTAGCCATTTTACGAGCAGAACACTGATGACTCTCCAGGAAAACTAGTTGACAACCAGAGATCTGGAAACTAGAGTGCAGAGAGATCACACACAAAAAGTGTTATTTGCAACCTCCAGCTCATCAACATGCATGCATAATGCAAGCGGAGGCCCAGATTCCTCTTCCCCCACACCAGAGTGGCTGGACTACATAACTGGAGGTGGTGTGGAAGCCAGTCATTCAGTTTCAATAAGATTCAAAAAATATTCCCTATGAGATATTGGAAGTGCTCATTAGGCAGTGCTAGCAGGGAGCATTTTGCCCACACAATCTGCCCTGAGCACAGATAAGCTATGCCTTGTGGCAGCTGAACTCAACTAGACCTTTTACGTAGGGCTGCTATTTCTATGAACTTGTAAGGCACAAATGGACAATTGTAGAGGGGCAGAGGCCAATATGCCCCCCCGTCCATCCATTGATTGCGCTGTTGCATTTTTAATTGTTATTATGTCATTCCCAACTTCCATTTTGGCCACATTTTTCTTGTTTATTGTCTGCGGAGGAGAGTGGGTGAAGTAAACAGTCATACAGGTGGCCAGTTTTTATCTGTATTGGCTGGTTTTTCACCAAAAAAAATTGCCTGATAATCAGCTTTTTTAAAAAAATTAAGGGTTGTGCAGTTTTTGCAGGGTGTTATAGAGGGGTTTTAGGGCCACAAAAGTTGGCCTCAGGGCTGCATGTGACCAGCGGGCCACATTTTCCCCACCCATGCTGTAAGAAGGAAAGTTGAAAACAGGGGTACCCATGCATCTCGTTTGTCATCCTCCCCACTAAGGTTTTGCACAAATCATCAAGGAAGGCAAAGTATGGTATAAATATTAGCTACTACCTCACTCTACGCAATTAATGACGAGGCTAACAGGAGAAATGACTAATTATGCATCCCCCAACCTTCTGGTAGTTAGTGGCAGAAGACCAAACTTTTGGAACCTATTTTTTCCAGTAAGCTGCCATGTAAATCCACTGGGTGACCTTGGGCAAGTCACACTCTCTCAGCCTCCGAGGATAGCCATGGCAAACCCCCTCTGAAGAAACTTGGCAAGAAAAGCCCTAGGTTTTCCTTAGGGTTGTCATAAATTGAAAATGATTTGAAGGCACAGAAAAACATAGGAGTATTGCGAGGGTCAGACTAACAGACTAAATAAACAACTGGAATAATCCAATATGACTAGTAGTGTTATTAGTTTAAGAATGGGGACTACAGTTCCCAGCATGGCACAGCAAGAGGTGACATGTAGTTCTGGAACATGAAAAGTAAAATGCTTGAATCTTAGATGTATGCATATTTCTATAAAAATGCACCTGATCTAAATATGTTTAGAACAGTGTAAATTGCTTATCCTGCTGTCATTCAGGGTTAACATCAATTCCAGGGTACCAACAATGTAAGGAGTCTAGATGAGACCCATGATTGGATTGTAAACAAGATTCAAATCCTGAGAGTTTTGGGCGTTGGGTGGGTTTGTCATCATAAAACATAGCCCAGGCATATAAGAGATCCTTTCTCCTGTTTAACAATATTGAAAGACAGGATGGGGGAAGGGCGGGAGAAACACGTGCCAGGCGCTGTCCATCACGCAGAGCGTGCCAGGCAAGCCCCATGTGGCAGCAACTGTCATTGCGCCCCCCCCCCCAAACCTGGGTGACTTCCAGCTATGATGCGAGACTTCACGGCCGTATTCCCAGCTGGCTGTGCCGGCTATGGCGCATGGGAATTGCTGTCTGGCATCCAGAGTGCTTTGAGCTATGTCCATCCTACAGTGCAACTCAAAAGGTACAAAGGTGGCACTGACACATCCCAGAACCCCTTTTGTGCCCTTTTTATTAGATGCTGGTGGTTAATACTATGACCCCCTTCAGCCAAGAAGCATTAAATGTTTCTTCTATCTCTATAGTATATTATCCTTCAAAGTCCACAAAATAGTAATACCTTCATTGGGCCCACCAAATTCATGATACACATGTTTCAAGCTTTGAAAGCTCCAATGGTTTCTTCATCAGGCAAAAATATCAAAACATCATACAGGAGGAAAAAATGACAATGCTAGTAATAGGCCTGCATTTGGTCAAGATGTGGTGGTTGCTGTCCCCAGTTTGGAGGATATGGAGGGGTATTCATGCAGGTGGGTCCCTCACTCACACCATGGAAACACTGGGAGATTCTTAAAATCCAGGAAATGAAATTTAAATTACACTAGTACATTTTGGTCTGTGACTGTAAACAAATACAATCAATTGGTAATACATAAAGCTGTGTTCCAATTTTAAAACCTTTTGCCAGATGAAGAAGCCAGTGGAGCATCAAAAGCTTGTGACAATATTTTGTGCATTTTGGTTGGCCCTACAAAGGTATCACTGTTTTGTGGATGTTGAATGTTATTGTACATCCAAAACCCAACATGGCCACCTATGGATATGACTTCTAACTCTATACAGATTTTTTCCCCTTTGGTTTTAAGGCTTATTTCAACTGGTAAGCCTGCCTTCTACCTTACCTTAGTCAGGTAGGGCAGAAGCTGGGCCTAGGACATATAAAATAGCGGGAAGCATGCTACACTGATGCTGTAACTGTACATTTCAAGAACGATAATCTTGCAACACATATTTTGTGCATTCTGGTTGGCCCTAAAAAGGTACCACTGTTTTGTGGATTTCGTATGTTATTGTACATCCAAAATCCAACACAGCCACCTCTGGATACGACATCTAACTCTATACAGATTTTTTTCCTTTGGTGTTAAGGCTTGTTTCAGCTGGTAGGCCTGCCTTCTACCTTACCTTAGCCAGGTAGGGCAGAAGTTGAGCTTAGGATACATAAAACAACTGGAGGCATGCTGTACTGATGATATATCTGTACATTTGTAGAAGTATTTAGAATATTATTTGGAGAAGTATTAATGATATATTGTATATACTCATATAAGTCTAGAAAATTTGATCAAAAAACTGACTCAAACAACCTGGGTCGACTTATCCATGTGTCAATGTAAGTACTGTACTTTAGCTCTTTAAAAAAGGAACCATCCCCTTGTGAAAGGCAAGAGCATACTCTGTCTTGGAAGAGCATATACCTCCTCCATTCTCCCACCCATCCAGTCTTTAGTATGAGAAGTTATGCCTGCAAGAAATTTCTCAGTTATTTTGGCATTGTTTTCCTTTGCTTCAGCCTTTAGATACTTTGTTACATGCCCCTATGTTTTACCCTTGACTTACCCATGGGTCATATCAAAATCCTAATTTTGGCCCTAAAACCTGTCCTCGATTTATACATGAGGTCAATTAATAGTTGAGCATATAAGGTAACTGTCCATTTGGAAAAGTATTGATGACATTATTTGGAGAAGTATTAAGGATATCATTTGGAGACGTATTAATGATATAACTGTCCATTTGGAGAAATATACATGATATTATTTGGAAAAATATTAATGATATAACTGTAAATTTGGAGAAGTATAATGATATTGTTTGGAGAAGTATTTATAACTGTCCATTTGGCAAAGTATACATGACATTATCTGGAGACATATTAATGACATAACTGTCCATTTGGAGAAGTATTAAGGGTACAACTGTCCATATGGTCAAGTATAGATATTATTTGGACAAGTATTAAGGATATAATTATCCATTTAGAGAAGTATTGATGATAAAACTGTACATTTGGAGAAATATTAATGATAGAACGGTAGATCTGGAGAAGTATGATGATATGTATTGATTATATAACTGTCCATTTGGAGAGGTATAGCTGATATTATTTGGAAAAGTGTTAAAGATGTAATTGTCCATTTGGTCAAGAATAGATTATATAACTGTACACCTGGAGAACAATAATCTAGTCTTTAAATTTTAATGATGATAACATTTTGGCACCGCTTTGACTCTTTGTCTGGCTCAAGGCTATGGAATTCTGGGAGTTGGAGTTTGTTGTGAGGCCCAGAGCGGGCCCCACAACAAACTCCAACTCCCAGAATTCCATAGCCTTGGGCCAGACAAAGAGTCAAAGCGGTGCCAAACCGGGTTATTTCTCCAGTGTCACTGGCCATGAAATATCTATGGAGGCCGGCCATGAAAGCCTTCGCCTTCACAAAGAGGAATGAATGAACACCTTTATTACTCCCTTCTTTATGGGAGCCGCAGCCCCACAACATCCAGAGGGCCACGCATGGCAGCCAGTAGTAGTGAAGATGATGATCCCATCACACTATTATTATTATTCTGCTTTAACTGCTCTGGGGCTGCCTCCTCCTGTTGCATTCTGGGATGTGTAGTTGAAGGAGGGGGCGTTTAGAATGCTTATCCAGAGAGGCCTCACTGGACTACAAGCCCCAGAATGCAACAGCCAGAGAGCACTCAAAGTGGAATATCATCATTATTATTATTAACCTTTATTTATATAGCGCTGTAAATTTACACAGTGCTGTACATACACTTATAAATCAGACGTATCCCTGCCCTCAGGCTTATCATCACCATCACTATTAACCTTTATTTCTATACCTTGTTAATGAGAGGGTTCCCTGCCTTGTAGGCTTACCATCTAAAAAGACACGACAGAGAAGGAGAAGGGAAAGGTGGTGGGGAAGAAGGGGGTCAGGTCTAGCAACAGCACTAAGAGAGAAGAAGGCAGTGCAACTCATGCTGATATTATTTGGAAAAAAGTGTTAAAGGTGTAATTGCCCATTTGGTCAAGTACTGTATGGATGATATTATTTGGAGAAATATTAATGACATAACTATCCATTGGGTCAAGAATAGATGATAGATACATCAAGGGTCCCATGGAGCAGCCACTAGGAGGCCCCCCAAGCACTCCCTCCCTGGCTGCTTTGCAACCAGCCCTGCTGCCACCCCCTTCCTTCCTTCCTTCCTTCCTTCCTCCAGACACAGGGCCAGGCCACCTTCTCCTACTCAACCAGCCTCCACAGAAGCCAAGGGAAATAATAATAATATTAATAATAATAATAATAATTACTATTATTATTAAATTATCCCAGGTCCCCCCCACAAACAGCCTCCAATCCTCCAATGGACCTCCCTTCCTCCTCCTCCCCCGACCCTCTTCTGCCCTTCAGCGTCTCACTCTCCCTCCCTCTGTCTTTCTTTTCCCTTCCCTTCCCTTCCCACCAAAGCCAGGCCCAGCAGCAGCAGCAGCAGCAGCAGCAGCTACCTACCTACCTACCTCCCAGCCTCCTGCTCCTGCTGCCTCCCCTCCTCGGGCCTCCCAGCTGCTGAGCTGACTCCCACTCAGTGGAAGGATTGCAATCAAATGGCCACCCCTCTTTCCTCTCCCAGCCGGAAGTAGAGAAGAAGAACAGACACGACGCTCTCGCGAGGACTCCGCCTCAGGCCTCGCGAGATTTCAGGTCCCCCCCTCCGTCGCCATGGCAACGGCGGCAGCCTGAGGCCTATCTAAAGAGGGAGGCGTTCAAAGAGTGATACTGGAAGTGGGCCCCCACTAAAGGACGCCCCCCCTCCCCCAAATAAGAGGGTGTCACACTCATTATTACATTACACTCCTCCCTCCGCGTTTGGGGCCTTCTGTGGATTGGGTTATTTACAGTTTTTTTTTAAATTCATGTGTATGTTCTCTCTAGGAATCTCTAGGTTCTCCAGCGCAACTCTGTGGTCAACGTGAAGCAAAATGTTGCACTCAAGGACTTAGGGAGAGCACTCCACTAGGCATTTGTAGTGCCTCCAGCGCAACTCTATGGTCAATGTCTGGCAGAGGTTGACCACAGAGTTGCATTGGAGGACCTAGAGATTCCTAGAGAGGACACTCCACTAGGCATTTGTAGTTTCTCCAGCGCAACTCTATGGTCAATGTCTGGCAGAGGTTGACCACAAAGTTGCATTGGAGGACCTAGAGATTCCTAGAGAGGACGCTCCACTAGGCATTTGTAGTTTCTCCAGCGCAACTCTATGGTCAATGTCTGGCAGAGGATGACCACAAAGTCGCACTGGAGGACTTAGAGATTCCTAGAGAGGTGTCCTCTCGGGTGAAAACATACTGTTTTTTGTTATTTGCGATTTTTCAACTTTCACAGGATTTCACAGGGGTCCTTTGCCCTAACCCCAGCACATATGGAGGGACATAATTGTGACATAAAATGACAAGCAAAATTAAAAGTGTACTCTTAAATTACAATGCCATACGTACAGCCTCAACAAGTTCACATACGCATAGTTTCATGTGGTTGGAAGCGGAAATTTGGTTAAAAGGTGATTTTTTTTAAAAAAAATGTTAAAATAATATTTTAAAATTCTTTTTTAAAAGTTAATTTTTTAAAAAAATTAAAATTTCAATTTTTTTTAAAAAAATTAAATTTTATTTATTTCTCCTCCGACCACTGCTCCCCAAACATTGCCTTTGGGCAGAAATGGGCTGTGGCATTCACCTGTGTCCCTTCAAAATGCTGAAGAGATGGGATGAGTGGGGTGAGGCTTAGTAGGAGGAGAAATAAATACAGGTTTTTTAAAATGAAATTTTAATTTTTATAAAAAATGTTAATTTTTAAAAAATTAAAAATATATATTCTTTTAATTTTTTCTTTAAAAACATCTCCTTTTTACCAAATTTCCACTTCCAACCGCATGCAACTATGCATACATAAACATGTTGAGGCTGTGAGTATGATATAGGAAATGAAAGGTATAATTTGAATTTTGCTCATTGTTTCATGTCATCACTATAACCATGACTATCAGTGATATGCAGGAATTACAATTAATGAGTACCATTAGTACAAAAACTATTGCTAAAGACTCTGTGGTAAGGGAGGAGGTCAATGCACCAGGTGATGCCAACCCTAGTGATGCCACTGGGGGGAGGGTTAAATCCTATGCAAACATAGGATGGTGCAGGTTTTTTATCAGGACTATCAAGGAATTCCAGAAGACTAGGGAGGGGAACCTCAGATTCTAAAAAGCGAGGTGGAAGCTGCAATAAGGGCAGATATGGCAAAAAACCAAATCATCAGGAACAGATGATATTCCAGTTGAACTGCTGCAATCCATGTTGACAGAGCAACTCTAGTGCTGACCAACGGATATGTCAACAGATATGTAAAATAAAATGATGGGCAACAGATTGGAAATGATCAACATACATCAGAGTTTATCAGACAACAGAAATTGGAAGCATAAGCCAATGGTAGTCCGAACGCAATCATGGAGTTTCACGTTATTGTGTGAGAGACTACCACATGCATTTTGGGGCAATGGGAACTCCTTCTGAACACAATCGTGTGGTTTCATGTTATTGTGTGAGAAACTATCACATGCGATTTTGGGCAATTTCAGGCAATGGGAAATCATTCCGAACATAATGTAGCAATATGCAATCACGTAAATTCGCTGAACTAGTGAATTCACTCATTTCCGAACTGGCCCCACTTTCATTTCTTTCGAAATTGAGAGAAATTCCTCCCGTGTGTCCTCCCTCCACAAAAAAAGAGAAACATAAAACTGTAGCAACTATAGAACCATAAGCACTGATCTCTCACACAAGCAAAATCATGCTCAAAAATCTGCAACATAGACTCCCAGAGGTCCAAGTGGCATTCAGGAAAGGAAGAGGCACTAGGGACCACATTGCAAACATACAATGGCTAATGGAATTCCATAAATAAAAAAAATTAGCACGTGGTTTATAGACTACAGCAAAGGCTTTGATTGCATACATCATGAAAGGCTCTGGAATGCCCTTAAAGACATGGAAGTGCCAACACATCTGATAGTCCTGATGAGGAATCTGTATTCAGTACAAGAGGCTACTGTCAGAACAGAACACGGACAAACAGAATGGTTCTCAATTGGCAAAGGGATCAGACAAGGCTGTATCTTCACACCCTATCTGTTCAACTTGCAAGCAGAACATATAAGAAAAGCAGGCTTGGACACAGAAGAAGGAAGAGTGAAGATAGGAGGAAGGAATATCAACCATCTAAGATAAGCAGACGACACCATAATACTAGCAGAAAACCTCCCAGATCTGGAACAACTACAGTACTAAGGAAGATTAAGGAAGAAAGTGCAATGATAAATGTACTGTTGAATATAAAGGGGAAAAAATAATGATCATTGATAATCTACACAAATTCAATCTAGACACTGAAGAAATAGAAATAGTAAAAGTGTTCTTATACCTGGGATCAAAAACTGATAGAAATGGGGATTGCAGCCAGGAAATCACAAGAAGATTAAGAATGGGGAGGGCGGCTTTGAAAGAAGTAGAAAAGATCCTAAATGCAAAGATATACAACTGAGCACGAAAATTAGAATTGTACACGCCGTTGTATTCTGTGTTCCATGTGTGGATGTAATTGCTGGGCAGTTAACAAAGAAGATAAGAAGAAAATCCATTCATTTGAGATGTGCTGCTGGAAAAGAATGCTGGCGATTCTGTGGACAGCCAAAAAGATAAACAAATGAGTGATAGAACAGCTCAAGCTGGAAATCTCCCTCGAAGCCAAGATGACAAAACTGAGGCTGTTGTACTTTGGACACATACTCAACTCTTTCATACAAGGCTAAATTGGAAGTATAATTTAAGGTCAATTCGAATGCAATCATGGGTTTTATGTTATTGCAAATTAACTCTTCACATGCAAATTCGGGCAAGAGGGAAGCCAATTCGAATGCAATCATGGGTTTTACCTTATTGCGAATTAAAGCTTCGCATGCAAATTCGGGCAGGAGAGGGTTATTTTCGGGTAATGGGAAGTAATTCCGAACGGAGCAGGGGTTCATGTAAATTCGCTAAACAAGCGAATTTACATAAATCCGCATTGGCTCCATTCGGAATTGGGAGAAATTCCTCCCCGTTTGAAAGAGTCCTATTTGAAAAGGCAAACTCATTGGAAAAAACAATAATGCTAGGAAAGGTGGAAGGAAGCAGAAAGAGAGGAAGGCTGCATGCTAGATGGATGGACTCTATTAAGGAAGTCACAGGTATGAACTTGGAGGAACTAAAGAGAGCAGGGGAGGACAGGGAGTCTTGGAGTTGTCTCATCCACAGGTTCACCATGGGTTGAGAACAAATAGAGGGCGGTTAACAACAAAGGATAGCCTTCCTTGATAGAAGACTATAAAGGAATTCCAGCAAGACGTTCAAGAAGAAAATCAGCATGTTCTTCATGATGTTATTGTTGTGGGCCTTCACATAATTTCTGACTTATGGCAACCCTATTATGGGTTTGCTTGTTTTTTGCAAGTTTCTTCACATGGGGTTTGCCATGGTCATCCTCTGAGGCTGAGAGATGGTGACCTGGCCAAGGTTAGCCAGTGGCTTTACATAGCTGAGCTGAGATTTGAACCCTGGTCTCCAGAGTCATAATCCAACATTCAGAGCAATACACCACACTAGCTTCATAAACAAAGTGGCTGGCTTCATCACACAAAGTGTGAGGAATATGTTGAGTGAAGGATCTTCTCAATGGGAAAATAAAACCACTTGAGCTGCTACTGCTGCAGGACACTAAAAATAATAAAATGCTTACAATTTAGCCTTGTACATGAGAGTGGTAACAGTCTTCAGTCCTATATTCATTCATGGGAATAAGTCCTACTCAGATTCATGGCACTTATTTCTGAGGAGGCATGCAGGGGATTATGTTGAAAGCAGAGCCCAAGACAGCTACCACACTGCAAAATGAATACAGTTTGACACCACTTTAACTGTCATGGCTCCTATGGGATACTGGGATTGGTAGTTTGTTGTGGCATCAGAGCTCTCTGACAGGGAAGGCTAAATATCTCACAAAGCTACAAAGCCCAGAATTCCATAGCACTGAACCATGGCAGTTCAAGCAGTGTCAAATTTCATTAATTGTGCAGTGTTCATGCAGCCTTAGCAATACCAAAAGTGGGACCCTCCAGATTTTGAGGAATGATGACTAAGCCATACTAGCCAGCATAGCGAACGATGGGTGATGATGGGGCTCAATGACATCTGGAGAGAGGGCCACACATTCCCCATGTCTAGTTTAATAAATAATAATAAAATATTTATTTGCATATCCCGCCTCTCCCCATGGAAGTGAGTGCCATTCTCTCATAACAATACATCTGAGGTCATTCAGTAAGGAGTGTATTAGGGTTTGATAGCTAAATTGGCTCTCCATGTACCAGTGGCTAACTGTGCCCCTCCAAATGTTGTTGGGATGTAACTCCCATAGTCCCTCATTATTGGCTAGGATGGATGGGAATTGCAATCTAAAAACCTTTGGAAGGCCATAAGTTATTTATTGCAATATTGAGAAGCACCCTACCTGCAAACATGAATAAAACGTATTTTTGCTCCTTGGTTACAGTGCTATCAGTGTTTTTTATCTACTATACAGTACTTCAGTGGTTCTTCTCTACTATACAGTGGCAATTCATTTATAAATTAGCCTCAGTTCACTAAAGTTACTGTCTATTCCAGCTGTCTCTTGTTACACTTGTGCTGCCCAAACTGGTGCCTTTCTAAACAATGACTTTTTCCCTATGCTCACAATAACCTGTGAGTGCTTTTAAAGCTTCTGCTAGGATTGTCCAGTTCATCCATTTCCATTCCATTGTTGTACTTCAAATGCAAAATGTGTCTAATTTTCCAATTGCACAATTTTTTTCCCCTAGTGCACATTTTGTGCCCAACTGCACATTGGAAAAAACAACCTGTCACAGTAACATTATATTATTGGGGAACCTTTAGTGGAAGCCTGTCACATAGAAATTTAGAAGATGAAACAGATGTGGAAATAAAGGGATGGAGAAAAGATCTCACTGTAGATCTACAACCAGTATGATCCAGTGTGGGAACAACCTTATTTAATGAGGTATGTATATAAGGATATTTTTATTAGACATGAGAGGAAAAAATCATAGGCTCCTGATACTGTAGGAGACAAATGTGGGCCATCCAGATCATATTCTGGATGTCAAAATGATAGCTCTTTCCATGCACCCTTCTTACCTATGAGATGACAACTAAGGCAGAAGGAAAATGAGTCTTTATCAGGAGTTGTCCAGTTGCTTAGATATATAGACATATAGCAGTGGAATTTGGGGGCAAATCTATATCTTGGAGGCAACTCGAAAGAGAGGAAGGCCATATGCTAGATGGATGGACTCTATTAGGGAGAACATGGATATGAGTTTACAGAAACTAAGCAGAACAGTGGAGGACTGATCCACTGGGTCGCCATCAGTCAAGATCGACTTGAAGATGGTTAACAACAACCAAACTTATTAAACAGGAAATGTGTGAAATACACTACCAAAAGATTATTTATCCCACCCCGGGAATTCCCACAATCTTACTTTCAATGCTTTATGTTATTGTCTGAACATACATACATGGGCACCAGAAACCACAAATTTAGATTATGGTCTCAATCTAAAATTTAAATACACAATATCCAGTTGTGCACATTGCTTCTACTAGTCAGGCAGACTGTGATTTGTGTTGAATGCTGATGGTGATGTTCAAAAGGGGGAGGAGTATAGGTGGGTTTTGTATTCCTTCCTTCCCAGTCCAGAGACTACAGGCATGTCTCCTGTTTTTTGCTTCATCTGCAGCAGGAAATGGGATATGGTAGTGGTTCAAACCAAGCCTGTACAATGATATGAAGGTAATTTGCTGATAACTACACAAAACCTTTGATTTTTGTGCTTTTAAATTCTTCCAGTTAGCCAATTGAAGAGGCACTTCTGGCTTAAAATACACCAGGTTTTGCTCATGTGAATACAGTACATTTATTTTTGTGCCATTCCATGGACCACATTTTTACTGTGCTCCTCAAGAGGTTTACCTCTTGGTGGACTATCTTGTCAAGGGAGAACAATATGGCACAGGTGGCACAGCCTTTCAATGATAAACAAACTTAACAGCAAAACACAAATGGTGGTCTGCAATCCAGATCTTGTGGCATGCAAAAATTATTTATGGCACAGTGTCTGTGTCCAAACTGACCTGTGGAGAGAATACATTAAAGGTAACTAGAAATAGCAAAGGGATTCAATAGATCAAATCCAATTCTTAATGAATTTTTAAAAATGACTCATTTGATCCCTGACATTCTGAAAATGAATAAACAAGTACTGTAGCAGTTATTAATGACTAATAGTACAAATCACACAATATCTACTCAGAAGAAACTCCTATTAAATTCATTGGGGGAGGGTGTATGTATGTATGTATGGATGGATACACACACACACACGAGTTCAGGTTAATAGTGACCTTAAGGTGAACCTATCATGGGTTTTCTTGGCAAGATTTGTTCAGTGGGTGTTTGGACTTAATTCCAGGTAATCACATATAGGATGGCGGCCTAATGCCATGTGCGTACAATCTATAAAAAGCAATTCATTTTGGGCTTATATCATTATAATACATATGACTTCCATCAAAGAATTATGGTTATTGTAGTTCAGAAAGATGTTTAAAATATTGGCAGTGTTTCCAGTTTTTATCCTGCCCTTTCCTCACAAACTTCTTTCCTCAAATCTTTAGGGAAGAGGGAGTGACTTTAAACCAATTTAAATTTGCAGAATGTGCATAGTGTAACAAATTTGTTGTGCTATATGCTTTTATATGCTGGAGTTTGCTTTGACTACTGCAGAAGGGGGTCATAAAAAGTAGATAGGGGCAGATAGCTTTGTTTATTCTGTACTGCAAATAGGCTTTTATTTGTTTGCTTTCCACAAAAATGAAGGCAGTTTGGAAGAGGAATAGTTGCTCAGTTGGTATACAATACACTACTTTTATCTGTGGTAAAAAGATTTTACAAATTTTAGTAAGAATACAAAAACTTGCAAAACATATTCAACAAATGGTTGACACTAGGACAAAATAAATGTGTACATGCAAGCCAGGGGAAGCAATGACTGTCTGAGAACTACTTGTTCATGTCTCTCAGAATTTGTTCTAACTGTCCAGCCTAGGTTGCATAGAGTACAACTCTATGCTTGACTAATGAGAAGTAAGCTACATCAAGGACAGTATACGTTTCATGGACTCACTGTACAGCAGAGGCTACCTTTAACTTCCCACTAGTCAAGAGCAGCAGAGCTGAAATTCAGCAAGCACATCACAGGTTTTCATTCATGGCCAAGTGCCACCACCATCAGCCTGCGGTAGCTGTGGTCATGGAGCTAGGGTAGTTTGCCAAAATCTACTTATGGTATTAACATACTGTGAGAATGGGGATGGGAATCGTTTAGTACTCCAGACATTGTAGGACTTCAAGTCCGAACAGCTTAATGAGGAATGCTGGGAGCGGTGATCCAATAATATCTGGAGAGCTACATGGAAGATGTACACAACTTCTGTGCTACAAGCTGAGATGGATCAAAACTGGCACACTTTCCCTCCCCCTTTGCAGCCATATGTTGAGATAGCCATTAGATCAGTGTCTCACACACTAATCCACCCCTCTTCCCTACTCCACTCACCCACTGCCTTCACATGCACAGTTGGCTGAGTTTTCCAAACACAACCACTCCCTGCTGAAGTGCACAGAGATACTCATGAAATGAAGTCATGGCTGTGGGTGGAGATCATGTTGAGTTCACCAAGGAGACCTGGTCCAGCCTGACTCACAGCTTGAGGGGTCCCTCTTGGGCTGGGACCAGAATGAGGACACTGGCAAATAGCTGAGGACCACTGCCTTCTGATCACAGAAAGTCCTTCTCAGTCTCTCAAAGAAACTTGGCCTTTATGGTCCTTCAGATCATGGTGCACTGGGGGAACAATGAATATTTCATCATATCACTTTAAACTCTGGTTAGCATCTTGTTTTCTCAAACGAGGAACAAGGAAAGTGGTGCCACTCCCCCAAGATAAAATGGTCTCCCCCTGAAATCAGTTTCTTCACATTTTTAAAACCACTTTCAGCAGGATATGGGTGCAAAAAAGGACTTGCCTTTTATTCTGACACATTTTCATCACTCCCTGCAGCAGACCCCAGAAGGGAGAATGCTGGACATTGCTGGACATTAAGTATGGATATGCTCCAGCTGGAACACGGAACACATTGAAACTTGCAAGGCTGTGTATCATTCCCTACAGAAAAGTGCATGAGTGGGTAAACAATCCAAACCATATTCCATGATCTTTCCCCTTTTTTCTTTCCCCTTTCCTGTGTACATACACCAGCAGTGGCTGGAGGCTTCCATGTCAGTGGCATAGTGAATCTAGCCTGAACTATAGACCAAACATCCCTGGCACTAGCCAAGGTGCTGAACCTACTTGGGATTCAGCACCTTGAACAACTCCTTGGAATTTCTGACTCAATCTGGAATGGATCCATTTCCCCACTGTCATAACAGCCACCAGCAGCTACCATTGGTGCTTGCATGTATGAATGTACACACAGACACGCACATGCACATGCACACAAAGCAGAGCTTTTTGCCAGATCAGTTGGAACATATACTATGCAGTTGCTTTTCCTCAACATTACTTCAATTCTTCTTCCTGTATCATTCTTATAAAAACAAGTTTGGTTCCTTGTTTATTGTTGTTGTTAA
The DNA here is from genome assembly GCA_034509955.1 of Urosaurus nigricauda. NCBI lineage: Eukaryota > Metazoa > Chordata > Lepidosauria > Squamata > Phrynosomatidae > Urosaurus > Urosaurus nigricauda. Next base: position 166,174,506 of record JAOEGL010000002.1, read on the forward strand.
CTGCCCTCAAGTTGTCCCCGACTCATGACAATCCTGTGGATGAGACATCTCCAAGAGCCCCTGTCCTCCACCACGCTGCTTAGGTCCTGTGGGCACAGGCCTATGACTTCCCTGATTGAGTTTAGCCATCTGGCACGTGGCCTCCCTTTCTTTCTACTATCATCCACTTTTCCTAGCATTACTGTCTTTTCTAATGAGTCTTGCCTTCAGATGATGTGTCTGAAGTACAACAGCTTCAATTTGATCATCTTGGCTTTGAAGGAGATTTCAGGCTTGATCTCTTTCTAGGTCCCATTTGTTTGTCATGTTGGTTGTCTACGGTATACTCAGCACTCTTCTCCAGCGCAACACCTCAGATGAGTTGATTTACTTATCCATTTTTTTTTTCACTATCCAGCTCTCACATCTGTACATGGTGACAGGGAATACAATGGCTTGGATAATTGTCACTTTAGTGATCAGTTGTATAGTTTTACTCTCTAGGATCTGGTCTATTTCTTTATAGCTGCCCTTCCCAATCCTAGTCTTCTTCTGATTTCTTGATTGCATTCTGATCAATATTTGATCCAAGTTATGGGAATTCTCTGACTATTTCTATTTTATAATTATTTAAGATGAATTTGTGTCATTCTTCCATGGTCAATATTTTTGTTTTCTTAATAGAAAACATTAACATTAACCACATACTAGTGCTTTCCTATTTGACTTTCTTTAGTAATTTGTTCCAGGTCTTTGTTGTTTTCTGCTAGTGGTATTTGTGTCATCTGTGTATCTTAGGTTCATTGTATTTGCACACAAATTCATCTAGTTTATGTTGATTAGTTGGATGTAAAAATGGACTTATTTTTCTTAGCAAAGCTAATGATTGCCTGCTGCTGTAATGTATCTCACAACACATCATAGGAGTGGGAGGGGAGGTAAATCTGAGCAAGGATTGATTTCCAGAAGCTGTTTTTAATATCATAACGGGACCTCAGAACATGAGTAAAGAAGTATTTCTAACCACAAAAGAAGCAACTTTCCATCATCACTGAGCAATCTCAGCAACAATAACCTATATAAGTGCAAACAGGGGCAAGTCTTCCTGAAATTCAAGTGTCTGAAGCTCTTTCTGTATCATTATCTGGTGAATCTTTGCAATAGCTCTGTGACATATGCTGATATTATCCCTGTAGCAAACTAAATGTAGCTCTTCAGATGATGTTGGATTGCAGCTCCCATAAATCCTAATGGAACACTGTGCTGGTAAGTTCTGATAATGGGAGTTATAATCCTACAAGATCTGAAGAGTCCACAAATTTTCCATCCCCATCAAGAACTTTCTGGCACACATTTCATATGTTTATTATATTGTAAGCTGCTTTGAGTCCCATTTGGGAGAAAAGAGAGATATAAAGCAAATCAATCAGAAGTAGCTCTGTTTTCACAGTATGAAAACTACAACTCTTATCATCCCTGACAACTGACATACTGGTAGCGGTTAATAATCACTATAGTCCAAAATATGTGGAGAATACTGAGCTGGAGAATGATGTCTTTGAGCAGCCTGGCCCATCATCTCCTTTTTCAGCCTTAATGTGCAATCATTGTTGCAATCATTGTCGCTGCCCCGGGGAGCTAAATCAACACACGCACACCCATGTTGTCAGTCGTCCTTTCTTCCTCTGGTAGAATGACTGCCACTTGAATGGAGACAGCTTACACTCCCCCTTCCTACGCACACATTCTCACCCAAAGGTCTCCTTGTGCAGGGGTGTGTGTGCAGTGATACATGTTTTAATTCAGATGTATTGGAACAAATCATCATCCTAGGGCTGCCTTTAGCTGCAACCTTGCAGTGGCCATGTAGTAAATCACCCTATAGAGCTGGCTGCAGCAAGCGCCAGGGCCTGACAGAAGGCAACAGGAATTTCTCGAGGCTGCGGTTTGGGCTGGAAGAAGGAGATGTTCTGGCTCTGAGACACACTACTTTTTTACACACACACACACAAACACACGCAATCACATGCTCTTCCCACACTTACTGAACACTCACTGGCATGTGCCTGTCAAGTCCTGAGGCAGCCCATCTGGTTGCATGGTTGTAGCCAAATTGAAATATATCCCTGGCTTAGGGCACACACATGCTCATGTTTACATCAGGCTTCCCATATACATAGAGATTCCCCAGGCATTTTTATGGCATTTACCTGTAGTATTAAGTTGCCAATTGCCCCAGTGTTACTCCTGAAATGTGCTGGAGTATGCACATGCAGACACACTTATTTTTGCTCAGCTTGGGTATGTTATTTTTATACTAGTTTCTAGAATGCCCCAGCCAGCACAGCACATGGCCACATTGCCTGGGGCATTCTGGGAGTTGAAGTACCAAAAAAGGAACTTTCCCCAGCTTTATGTCTTCTGTTCAGGACTTGGTTTACATTATTGTTGTTGTTGTATGCCTTTAAGGCATTCCTGGCATATGGTGATCCTGAAGCAAACCTATCATTGGTTTTTTTTGGCAAGATTTGTTCAGAGGAAGTTTGCCATTGCTTCCTCTGAGGCTGAGAGCATGTTACTTGCCCAAGGTTACCCAGTGAGTTTCATTGCCAAGCTGGGAATCGAACCCTAATCTCCAGAGTTGCAATCCAACACTTAAACCATTATGCCATACTGGCACTATTAGCTGTTTTCTAATTACACTTGTTCCTCCATATTTGCTAGGGTTAGGGGCACAGATCCCTGTGAATATGGGAAAACCGCAAATAACAAAAACACCATGTTTTTATCTGAGAAGGCACTTCTCTAGGAAATTCTACATCCTCCAGTGCAACTCTGTGGTCAACATCTGATGGACACTGATCATAGAATTGCACTGGAGGAGCTACAAATGCCTAGTAGAGTATTCTCTCTAGGCATTTCTAGGTCTTTCAGTGCAATTTTTGGTTTAAGTTGACCATAGAGTTGCACTGGAGGACCTAGATATTCCTAAAGAGAACATATCAAATCCATGAATAATCAAATCCGCAAATATCACGGCTGCAAATAGGGAGGGATGAGTGTACTGTAAATACTGATGCGTAAGTCTAGAAATTTTAGTAAAAAAAATTGACCCCTAAAAGCTGAGTCATCGTATCCATGGGTCAATGTAAGTACTGTACTTTAACTTTTATTTGAAAAAAGGAACCATCCCCTGATGAAAGGCAAGAGTGCAATATGTTCCGGAAGCACTCATCCATCCTGCCTTTAGGGTGAGCACAAACAGTTATGCCTGCTGGATTTTGTAAGTTTTTTGGCATCATTATTGTTTGCTTCAACCTTTCCATCCTTTGTTACATGCCCCTAAGGTTTAGTCTCAACTTACCCGCAGCTCATATCAAAATCCATAATTTTGGTCCCAAAACCTGCTCTTGGCTTATACATGAGGTTGACTTGTAGTCAAGTATATAATGTAAGCCTCCAGGAACTCTTTCCACTCTCCCAAATGTCTGAGGAACCTCTGTGCGCTGCAAATGACACTAGAGGAGCTTTCTATGGGAGTACCCTTTCCAACTGAGGCAACAGCGTACCTAATCCTCTCCTGCAGCTAGGCACTGCTGCAGTGAAAGACGGGCAGCAGCTGGCATCCTATTCTTTTAGGGACATTTGCTGATTTCACTGAGGAGCCTACACACTGTTCCAAGGGAGCTCTAGAATGTCTAGAAACCATTTGAAAAAAAACACCAACTTAATCATCCGCTCACTCAGGTTGGAGAAATAATACTGGAGGGAGTGATTCTGAACCTCTGCCAAGTATCTTTCCTTTGTCACAGATTACAGTCTTCAGTTTGCAGACATCTGGGACTAAAGACAGGGAGTTCTGGGTCAGAAAAAAATGAATGGATTGCATAAAGTTTGAAATCTAGCCCCATACATTTTAGAAATAAATTCAGAAACCAGTATTAGTGTCTCACTTCCAGCCCCTCCTTATGGAGAGATTTCAGGCTACCTAGATTTTCACATGGCAGGAAGGCAACGTACACACAAATCCTGGGGCATGTTTATTACAGATATCACTGTTCTTTTATGGGAATCTGTGAATTAAAATGAGTCACAACAAAGCCTAAGGCAGTTTCAGCAGGACAGTGCCTTTATGTGCACACTCATACAGATACTTTTTATGCATGTGAATGAAAACAGAGGCTGCATCTGCACTGAAGAAATAATGCAGTTTGACACCACTTTAACTACCATGGCTCAGTGCTATGGTATACTGGGCTTTATAGTGTCGTGAGCTATTTAGCTTTCCCTGTCAGAGAGGTCTGGTGCCAAGACAAACTGCAAATCCCAGGATTCTCTAGCATTAAGCCATGAAGGTTAATGTGGTGTCAAACTGCATTATTTCTGCAGTGCAAATGCCTCCAAAGGCAAAACCATGCACACACCACAGAAGCTAATAGTCTCTCCTTTGTTGGAGGTTTGAAATCAAAGGCTGGATCTATCAGGGACATTTTACCAGATTTCCTACACTGAAGAAGAGTAGGACTAGGCCACCCTTGGTGTCCTTTCCCACTCTACAATTCAGATTTATTTTATACACATGAAATAACATGAGCAAACACACATCCCACTACCTTGGTGGTTCATGCATACAAAGAATTTGCTGCCCCTATCTCATATCACTGCTCTGTGAGCCAACAAGCGGACCTGCCAATGCCACTGTATGTGATCTGGAAGGTATAGATTGTATACACAAGAGGGCACTAGTGAGTAGTGGTGCAACAATTCCTTTCCCCTTACCATAACAGTCATCCCAACTGAAGGGGCACCTATCTGACCTGCTTATATTTCAGATGCTTCAAGAAAAAATAAAAATAAAGATCCCTTAATGAGGAAAACAGTTCTATCTTTAGTCCCAGACTTGGGGAAAAATAAGAGAAACTGAATTGTTGGGATATTTCTGCCCCATCCAAATCCTTGTTCCTTTTAAGAGCTTCCCAGATTCATTCCCCTTTCGCATACTTTGTATGTATTAATTGAGTGAAAGAATCCATTCATTTATATGGAACAGAGGAAAATATATTTCCCCCCTGTTCTGCATTCTTTTGTCTCAAGGTGCATTTCCAGTGATTAATTTATTTTTCTTTATGTTCCCGTTTAAGAAGAAGGAAAACAGTGAAAAATAGTCATTTTGCCATTGCCTGGGCATCAGAGATAACTGGGTCTATTTTGGCCACGATTTGGCCAGTTTGATGTAAGATTTGGCCAGCCTGATGTAGCTAGCTTCCAAAGGGAAAAATCTCATTTAGGAGTTGCTGGCTAGCAAACTAGTATTTCTTAACCAAAAAGCATATTAGGGTTAATTCCATTGTAATACCATTTTTGCTGTACTGTACATGGTGACAAATTTATTTTTCTGCTCCCAGCCATTCTAGGAACTGTTTTGTACAATATGTTCTTCATGAATGTACAATGAAATCACTACTTAAAAGCTAAGCAACCCTGTTCCCAGGTAAAGATCCCTAGCTCTGTTGTTGTGTGCCTTCAAGTCATTTCCAGGTTATAGTGATCCTAAGGCAAGACTATCATGCTTTCCCCCCTGAGGCTGAGACTTTGTGACTTGCTCAAGGTCACCCTGTGGGTTTCTATAGTAGAGCAAGGATTTATACCCTGGTCTCCAGAGTCATAGCTCAACACTCAAACCACCACAAAAAGCTAGCTCCTGCCCAGCTCTGTTACCTGACATGATGTAGGCTTTTGTGTTGCTCCATTTGACTTACAAGTCTTCTTACAATCTACAATCTTTTATTTTGCTTTGTTTTACCAATGAACAGGCTGAGGATGTGCGATTAAGTGGATGGTTAAAAATCTTTTTGGCACAAGGTTTGCCGCACACATAAATATGCATAAGAAACTGGACTTTCTTTCACCACAGAATTTTAAACAGCTATTGGATGGTGAAATATCTGAGGATGCTTTGGCTATGGATGCTATAATGGAAGAAAGGTGAACTAAATGACCCTTAGAGTTCCATGCAACTGAACAATTATAAGTGCTTAAGGCATTAAGTGTCTCTATAGCAAAACTGATGTTCAACTCAGGACAGCAGAACAGCTTGAGCCATTTATTGCTAACATTATGGCTGCCTGCCCCACATACATCCAGGCCTGTGAAGCAAATGGTCTTTGGTCATAGATCCAGCTATGAGAAATGAGGTAGGAAGCAAAAGTAATACAAACAGGCTTTACAGATGCTTATCAATAAAGAAGGCTGGAGGAAATGCAGGAATAGATCCAAGTGCCACTTTGCTGGGGTTGCTGTTGTAGATCAGTTGCTGTTGCTTTTCTGAACAACTGCATACCCTCCAACATTTTACAGATGAAAATTGGAACACATGTGATGTGACCAACAACACTGTCATTGTCAAAATGGCAAAAAATTACCATATTAATGAGGAAGAACGCACAGAGAGAGACTCCAGTAGTTTACTTTTCCCTCAGCCTTTTCGCAAAGGCAGGAGTTTGCTCCTTTTCTCCTCTATCCTCTAATTAATTAATTGAGAACGAATTGCTTTTGCATTTTGAATTAAGTTTGCAGCAATTGAAGTAAGAAAATAGAAGAAGCAGAGAGAAACTGGGCCATTTTAAAAGCAGTTGAAAAGTGGGATAACAGGATAAATCAGTACAGTGTCTGCCAAACTAGGACAGTTGGAGGGTATATAACTGCAGTGTTTGCAAGCCTATCTCCACATTATACCCCCTGGAAGAAGGTTCTCTCTTTCTCTTTCTAATCCATGCACATGCACACACATGCTCATGGGTACAGACAGAGAAAGCTTTCTAGCCAAAGATTTAGTACTTTCTTCACATCTTTCTCTACTAGCTGCACCATAGCCCTGGAACCAATGGTTTCTAGTTTCCAACAGTAGCCTGAGTTCTAAGCCTAGGATTTTTGCCACTTCTGTTTCTTTTTACTTTTTTGGTGGCCCACCCTGCAGCAGACATTTAAGATGTGAACTAATGGGACTTCCATGGCCTGCACTTAACCCCAGCTTCCCTCATAATTTTTAGATGACCCTTTGCTGCAAAACCAGAGACTATGCACGACCACAGAGAAACAGAAGTGCAGCAAGTGACTGTCTTTTAAAGACTCTTCCATGCCAAATGGAGAATTTCCATCTTTAAAGGCCATTAATTTGCAAGCACACTTCTACTCTGCAGTCATTCCTGTCACCGCACTAAGAGAGGCCAAGACACCAAGCATCTTCAACAACCTTGTGGCAGAACCACAGGAAACTCGGTTGTAGTCTCTGGGGAATGTGGCCTTCTGAGGTCTGAGTCCATCCAAAAGCTCCTCGTTTGCATATGCAGACTGATGCTGGCAGCTATGCATTTGATATTCAGCTTAGCTGGAGCATGGCCCTTTGTGGGGCTCCTGAGCCCATATAGTTGTACCACCTCTGGGGTACTGCCTTAGCCCCATTCACTTGCAGATGCTGACCCACTCGGTGGCAGGGCACTCCTCACACTGCACATGGCAGCACCAGTGGAAGCGGCAATGGCAACGCTGGGCTCGCATTTCCTGCAGCACGTTGTGCCCACGGCCACAGCACAGGCTACCACAGCCGTCTGGCCTGGTGCTTCCCTTTACACAAGAGCGGCCATGGGTGCCTGATGAACCCAGGCTCAGGTCAGGCTCACAAAAATCAGGGGAGGGTTCATAGAAAATGAGGTGCTTGGCCAAGCGGGAGCTGTGGAGTCGTGGCCGGAAAGCTCCAGAGTTGCTGTTGTGGGGCCGCAGGAGTATGGCCTGGTCCATTCGTTCCCTTAGGTTAGAGCCCACATTCTGGAAATCAGGAGGTGCCAACCAACATGTCCGGAACTGGCAGCTCCCTGAGGGTCCATGGCATTTACACCTTCGCTGTCTCAGCTCTGACACAACCTGCCAGGAGAGGGGAAGGAGAAGGAGAAAGAGGTTTAGCAGCCAGAAAACATTGGACTACACTCTGCTGTAGGGGATTGTTTTCCTATTTAGTTTCCTGTTGAAGGGGCCTACAAAGCAACAATCCCTCTTGGGTGAAGCATCTGGTAGCTATTGTGTATTCCCTACGAGAGATGTGGATTTAAATCTACTCCCCCCCCCCCCCCCCCGGATTCGATAGAAATTGGGTCACTGGAAGTAAAATACAGGAAGAGCAATCCCGGTTGTCTTTGTAACTTTTGTCAGGAGGGCACTTTATTTTTCTGAGGTGAGATACACCTTCCTCCCAGAATATTTAGCCATTTAAAAATATTTTAAAGTTAGCATGTTTTCTCAGCTTTTGACTTGGGTACCCCAGTCTTGTTTATACTTGCATGTTATGTAGTTTCTGCATGCATTCAAAACTGATATATAGGAGATTATCACAATTATCACCTTTTAAAAAAATTGACAGAAAGTTTGTTTTGATTTGTAGTTGTTAACTTATCTCTATGTAGTCACCATCTAGATTTACACATTTTCCCCAGTGATTCTTGACCCTCCAAATACCATTATTGTAGAAGTCTGCAGATTGCACCTGACAAGGATTTTACACTTTAGTCACTTCTGGCAGAGCCAGCCACAAAAATAAAGGATGCAATGATCTGATTTTCTCAGCAATGTGCACTTAGGGACCAATGAGGACACTGACAAAATTTCATCAAGATGCCATAATAACTTCCAGGTGATAATTATTACTTTACGATACCTCCCCCCCCCCCCATAAGGCACAATCTGCAGAATTCTGTAATATCAGGTATTTGGAGGGTCAAGATACGCTGGGAAAAATGTATAAATCTAGATAGTGACTACATAGAAACAAGTTAACTACTACAAATCAAAACAAACTTTCTGTCAATCTTTTTAAAAGGTGATCATTAAAACTTTAAGATATCCCCTCATAGTAGCATCTATGGTGGAACCTTATAAGATGATGTATCATCCCCCACCCATGACTGTGGCACACTTTTTTATTGACGGGCAAAGCCTGACAATAGCTGCCAACTGCACTGCTATTGCATTAGCCCTCATGTGCAGTTCCAGGACCTTCCAGTCAATGTGGTCTCAGTCTCCTTCTCTCTCCCTCTCTCCACTCCCCCTCACTAGTCCTGAGCAGGCTGGTTTTCTCCTTTTTATACTTTTCTTTTCTTCCCCCAAAACTCCAAGGCATGCATAGTAAAGTAATAGGTCAGGGAGGCAGGGTTAAATAGCAGTCTGGGAAATAGAGTGCAGGACCACCAATGGTAGCAACAGTGCCATTCATGCAATTGCAGACATGTGCAAGAAGCACTGCTCCCAAACTGGTATTTATTTAGTTCCTTTTCATTAATGTGACTGCAGCAAGAACAGGGCTCATGCGATAATCTCCGTAGTGTGTTATTTACAATTTTTAGTGGTCAAAATGCATTTGCAAGCTAAAAAACAAAACAAAACCAACAAAAAACCCCTGGAATCTACTTTTCAACTGATTCCACTTTCTAGCAGTGCCCCATAACCTACCAGTCCTTAAACAATCAGATAAGTGGGAGCTTCCTGGACAGTATCCCTGGTTGCCTTCCTCAAACTCCACAGTCGCCTCCCAACTTTTGCAGAGAGGAGAGGAGAAGTGGAAGCAACATTACAGGTACTTCTGGTGGAAACTTGGGAGAGGACCTTTGCAATGGCTGGCCCCAAACTCTGGAACCACTTTCCCAGATAAGTTATTTATTTAATTTATTTATTAAAATAGTTATACCCTGCCCTATATCAAGAGATCTCAGGGTGACTTACAACAGCATTAAAACAGGTTAAACAGGCAAAAACAGTAAGATAGTTCAAATAAAGTAAAGCATATTAAATGATATAACAAATTAAAAACAGGTTTTAAAAAATTAAACATTTTTAAAACTGTAAATAAGTCTTTAGATTGCATTAATGAAACCAAAAGGTTTTGGTGAACTGCCAAGTTTTAACTTGGCACCAGAGTGCTGGCATGAGTCGGGCCTCCAAGTACAACCTCTGTGCTGAAATGTAATGTAGCAACATTAAAAAAAGAAAAAAGAAAAAAGGCCAAGGGCAGCAAGCACCTGAAGGAGGGCTCATCCCAAAGAGATGCTTCCTTGGCTCAGTCCATCCCTTGCCCTAGAGCAGGGGTGGGAACTGGGTGGACCTCTAGATGTTATTGAATTTCAACTCCCAGGCAACCAAGCCAGCATAGCCAATGATGAGGAACGCTGGGAGCGGCAGTCCAACAACATCGAGAGGTCTGCATTATTCCCATACCTGGCATACTGTATGGCATTTGTTAACTATAGGCCTAAAACCAATTGTTAATATCAACTACAGTAGATTCACCGAATCAGCAGGAATTTGGCAGCTCAACACTTACATACCTACCATTGATGCAACATGTTTACTCTAGATGGGAAATAACAATTGAATTTCAGACTTACCTTTCTTCATAACTTAGAAAAGGAGTGGGTTATGGGTTTTTCTGTACTACTAATTCCAGAATCCTTAGCTTGTGTGGCCAGTGAATCCACTGGCTCCTAGACATGCTGTTTAAGTGACTTGGGAACTTATAATTCTGAAAGTAAATTTTCTGAGCAGTGTTTTGGGGTGGGGAATGAAGAGAATTTGTACGTTTGAAGGCTGCATGTACATTTTGCCTTTTTCTGACTGGAGAGAAAATTCAGCCATTATAAAGTGAAGTGGGAGAGTCACTATAAGTTTGAAGGTTTGGAGCCCCCAGGTGAGAAACTATACGCCTTGGCCTAAAGAAGAGGAGTGGGCTGTACAAGGATAACTGGATAGTTGTACAATATCTCATTTTTGTATAAAAATAAACCTACAAAGAGAAAGATTTAGCTGACAAAAAAACAAACAAAAACAAACAAACAAACAAACTAGTGCTTTCTTTTTAGGTGTTATTCAGCAATTTCTATTATGGTGAAAATTGTTTTGTTTTTCTAAACATGTTATCAGATATGATTTGCAGCTCCTGCATCAGTGCAAATAATTCATTGCTCTGGAGGTTCAATATTTTCCAGCTGCTTCTTTTGGATAAGAGCATAAGCAACCCCAAGTATAAACAAGAAAGGAAAAGATCCCACCTGAAGACTTTACCCTGCTTTCTTTCTCACTTTTTAAAATTATTTCTCATTCTTTCTCTCTTATTTCTTGTGTGTCATGGCTTACATGTAGATGCTAAGCCCAAAAGTGGGGACTGTCATTCTACTTAAGTCATGTATCATAGTGTTGCCTAGTTTTCAAAATAACCGTGAAGGATAGATAAAATTCATGACATGTAAGGTTTACAATCACAAAGGAGCTATCAGCAAGTTTGTGTTCTATCAAAATACCAAATGAAAGTGTTGAATTCTGCTAATTCAGCCACGTGTTTCTCTATAAATTTAACGTATTCTTCACATTCACATATTAGATTATTTTTGCCTTTGTGAAGGCCCATATCCATAATTACAAGATTTTTTAAATATTGCATCTTGTTCAGTCTATATAAAAGTGAATGTTTTCCAATCCTCCATTAGGGGACATAAGGGAATAATAATAATAATAATAATAATAATGGAAATAAGGGACACCCCTTATAATAAGGGACCACTTCACAAGTAAACTGCTCTGCAAGCCTATAATTTGGAGTATAAATGTCCAAATAGGATTTAGTTAGAATTGGAATAGGGAAAATTTGCATGCAGCTCCCGAATCCCACTTTTGCAACTTTTCAAAACAAAACAATGTACCCAAAACAATCTGTTTACATGTAATACAGATACCACGCTATGATCTCTGGGTGTTTGCTCAGGCCACCACAAGGTTTGCTCAGACCTTGTTTCCAAGGTCTACAGTTTCCCCATTGGTATGTTCAGTATTAAACCAAACTTGCTGATGTTCTCACATTCAGTGTCAACCATATATAGCTTTTATCCACAGACAGGAAAGAACAGAATCGAGGTTTGGAACCTCTGGCCTTGGTGACATTTTGGATTTCCAACTTCCAGAACTCCCAGCCAGCATGACCAATATTAAGAGATTATACGAATCTGGTCTAAAACCCGTTTGGAGGGCCAAACGTTCCCCACCCTTGGAATAGAGGGATACCTCACACCCATAATAAGCCACTACTGATGATGAGTTTCAGGATAATACTAGAACTTGAAGTCCCTGCTGGGGCTCACTCTAGTCTTTATATCTATGCTAAGACTGGGTACAGTACAGTCCTCTAGCGTCTATGAAGGATCTATAAGGAAAGCAAGAACAAATCTGGAATGCAAATTCTTCTAACTCACTTTGGGTTTAAATATGAACAAGAACAACTGGATTTCTAGTCTCCCAGCATAAATGTTTACAAGACTTATCAACTGTGTATGCTGATTTATTTGGGGGATATTAAAGAGACAACCAGTTTGTAAACATTTCTGATTACTATGTCAGATTTCTGAACTAGAATTCAAGGCATGCTTTATGCATATGTACAAAATGGCTTTGGCTTGTCAGCCCCTTGCATTTCTTGCCTGAGTTGCCCTTCTGAGCGTGCTTCCCGATTGGAAAGATGCATACCCAAAGCAGTGCTACATGAAGAGCTGAAATGAGCAGAGCCTTGGCAGGGCAAGGGCTTTGCATATAATGGAAACCCCTTATCAGAGAGACAGGCTATCTACCAAGCACTCTGAGTAGAGGGAGGCATATCCCACTCAATGCGCTATCTAAGGTACTATACTGTCTCAGGGCTTGGCCAGGAATCTCACTCAGGACCTCTACCCCATCTTCTCTATTTCTTTGAGTGAGTGGGAGCAACCTCACGTCAAGAGCCTGGCCTTGAAAAGTGTGTGACTGTGTTTGTGAGGTGAGGGCTTTTTTATTTGAATGGTATGCTCTGAAAGCTTGTGATAGATGCTTAAGAGATCACTAGGGGCCTCCCCTTGTAACATCGCTGGTGCCCATCTCATGAGGAGAGCATTTTGCCTAATAGGTATCAGCCTATGTAAATCATGAACTGGCAAGCTTATATTGAAGCCTATTTCTTAAAGACGGGGTTGCTTGGATAGCTCCTTTATATTTCAGGATGAAATACCTGAATGGATTTACTGATAAAGGAGCCACTAGCTGCCAGGGATCAAGAGAGCAGGTTGCCACCTTCTCCTACCCACTGAGAGCTGTACTAACTCCAGGTGATACAGCATCCAAATACAAGAAGAGCAGAAAATCCCAAATTTTGCCTTTAGCAAGGTTCTTTTTCTTAAAACAAAACAAAACAAAACAAAACACAAAATCCCTAAAATCTCATGCATAGCATGCGTCCTCTTGTTTATGAGTGACTAATCACTTCCAAGAAGCTCCTAGCAGCATGAATTGTCTCCAAAATCAAAGTATATGTTCCTTATGTGACTTTATTTCATAGTAGGAATGTAAAATGGGCCAAAAGGGCTGCATGTAATCTGTGGACTTCATGTTGCCCATCCCTGCCATAGATCATGAAGAGGTAGAGCACAGCATAGGGGGTTCTTTTGGCTCATAGGATCTATTCCTTACTTAACTTATTTTTCATAGACTGTATGCTGCAGGACTGGGAAGATTTCAAGCTTCGGGATCTACTCTAAAGGCTATCTACTGATAGCCTTTAGGGCTGAAGAGTGGGGTATAAATAAATAAATATTATTATTATCACTATTACTCAAAATGTCAAATAGATTGATGGAGTCTCAGATGATAAGAGGCTGCATTAGTCTCCTGAAGAATTTGGAAGGACACAAAACTCCTCTTGCTCCTTCCTGTGTATAAATTGACATTTTTGGCCCCAATCACCCTCTGGAGGCACGAGGGGGGGCATTTTGCCATATTATTTGCCCTTCAAGGCCATGTTAGGCCCAAGGGAGACATTTTATTAACAACAGAAGAGATTCATTAGTTGTTCCTGGTTCACCTCCCAAATTGGCTCAGGGAGGCTCAAAAAGTGGTGTAAATGTCCTTAAGTCACCTAAAGGGCATCTGGGGGTAATAGTTGGTGGTAAACAAAATTTTGATTCCCCCCCCTCCCATATTTTTTTAACCTCAGGAATAGGCTGCATGCCACAGTTTATGCACCTATGAACTAAACCCTTCTGATCCACCAAATGAAATCTAATATAAACAACATCCTTCCTGATTTACTGCGAATTAACAAAGGCCTGCTGCTGGATCCCAGCCTACATTTTGCCCAACCCTTGACAACGGCACCTAACATACCATTTAACAATACTGATATAAAGTATTAAATATTGATCTTTTTGGCTTAACGTTATCATTTTACATAATCCCCAAATTTTCTTTACAACCATAAGAGTCTTGCAATGAATTTTGGAATGAATCTTGCAAGGAATTTTAAGAAAATAAGGGCAGTCCTGAGGATGTAGAATACTACACTAGCCTTCATATCATGCCTATATTACAGCCAGCATGGAATATGCACACAAATATGCTTTGTGAACCCTATCCTGAGCGTGATCACTACTTCCCAGATGAACGCAGCTCCATCCTTTGTTGTTGTTGTGTGACCTCAAGTCTTTTCCAACTTATGACAACTTATGAAACCCTATTACAGGCTTTTCTGGGGCTAAGTGTGTATGACTCACCCATGGTCACCCAGTGGGTTTCCACAGTGGAGTGGGGAACCTTGATCTCCAGAGTCATAATTCAACCTCAGACCACTCCACCAGGCTGGTTCTCACACCATGCTGCCTCTCTATCCTTTACCTATGCCACTTACTATTGCTTGCACTACCCCCCCCCCCCATCTTGTCCTCCTATCCAAGAGACTTTATTTTTTATATATATATACCATGCTTTTCCTCCTACCTTCCTGCCTACACGGTGGCTGTGCAGCTGCATTCGTGCGTGAGCATCCCGTGGTTTTCCCCGAGGGTCCAAGAAATGCCGGGAAAATCTCTGGGCATAGTCAAAGTCTGCGCTGCAGCCCCCCCATTCCCAAGTGTCCTGTGGACCAGGCTCCCCCCACCATGAGGATGGCACCGTGGTCAGGCCCTTGCCCCTGCTGAGAGTTTGCAGCTGGCTGAGCTTCAGTTTCTGGTTCTCGGTGCCTTGCCTGGCACAGCCACAGTCTTGTAGCTCCCCGAGGCTACAAGCCGTGGCTACTGCGTGAGTCACACCAGCCGCCAGCAATGAGAAAGCAAACGCACTTTCCCGGAAGCCTGTGGAGACAAGACATAAGAGAGGAAACAAGGTAAGTTGGAGATGCACCTGGAGACATCAAATAAACCCCGAACAAGAAGTGTAGAAGAAACAGGTATCCCAAAATTGGGCCTAGGTTTCAACTTTCAGGAGCAACCTAGACTTTTGCTTTCTTTAATAATGTAATTTGGGATTGTGTAGCACTTTGGAGACAAATTGTGCAAAATTATTTTATAGCATAAGCTTTATTATTATTATTATTATTATTATTATTATTCATAGCCTAGTTTTGGTCTGTTTCCTGCATATATCTGAAAAAGTAGACCAAGTCTATGAACTCTCATGCTACAACTTCTTTTGCACAGTTAATATCAAAAGTGCTACAAGACCCCAAATTTTGTTATCAAAGAAAGCAAAATTTTCCAACTGCTGGAATAAATCAAATCAAACATTTGTGTATATAGCTGCTGAACTCTCACCCTTTCTTCTGCATCTGTTATTTGTGGGAAGCACAATATAAGCTTGCCAGTTCATGATTTACATAGGCTGATACCTATTAGGCAAAATGCTCTCCTCATAATGACAAGAGCAACAACTAAGCAGGGTGATTCTGATCCCACTCTTTGCCATTGGAATGACTTCTATCCTTCATTATCTGACTGCTGCCATTTTGTCAGAATAGTATTCACACAGACTTTTCCAAACATGCTGTTTTAAATAACAACCCCCACCCCATTTCTGAAAGCCGAGGGACATTTTCTCCCTGATGCTCAACTTCCGTTGCTTGTGCAGTGATGTCCTTGTGTATATGGAGCCATGCTTAAGATCAGCTGAGAACATCATCTTAGTAATATTGCTACTATGCCAAGTTAGAGCATCAGCAGCTGCACTGTAAAGAAAGAGTGCCCTTCCCTGAGTCCAGTGCCAAAGTCCTTGAGTATTTTCAGACTGTCATAAAAGTTTTCTCATTGGGCTGGGCTAGGATTAAACATGTTGAGGGGATGTAGCACTGTGCTTCTAGCAATTTATATGCTGATGATCATTGTTTAAAACAGAGACTAGAAGCTTAGTTTTTAAACAGTAGTGTGTTTGCAGAGCCTGTTTCTTATTTTAAAAAACGCACAAGGCATTACTTGATGTTTTACAAATCACACATTAATAACATGTTAGGGGGGTGGACTGGAATGCCCTTGTGGTCCCTTCCAACTCTGTGGTTCTGTTATTCTATGTCATTTCTTATTCTTTAAACTCTTCTTTCTATTATGGTTGTTGTTGTTTTTGTGTACCCTTCTAATAATTTCTGATGAATGGTGACCCTATCATCAGGTTTTCTTGGCAAGATTTGTTCAAAGGAGGTTTGCCATTGCTTACCCCTGAAGCTGAGAGCATGTGATTTTTCCCAAGGTCACCCAGTGGGTTTCATGGCTAAGGGGGGAATTGAATTCTTGTGTCCAGAGTTAAAATAAATCCACTTTAAAAATGCAAAAATGCAAAAGGCCAAAATCCCCTGTCTCCCTAATTAACTATTTCCTCCCCAAAAATCAAATATTACTTATCACACCATTGTTCCCTAGTTTTATTAATCATTGCATTATGTTGCTTGTACTTATGTGCTTATTGACCCAGAAAGCAGTACTGCCCCTTGTAAACCTTTATCTCTAAGCTCTAGTTTAATATCAAATAATAAAGTCTTAAAATCATCGTGACTGTTCACAAGCTTACAAAACTGAGAGGTACACATTTTAAATTTAAAACAGAATTAGCAAAGGGTTACTGAAAGAAATATCTATTTCTGTACCAGTTCTTAATTATCATGGCTTTCCCAAAGAATACAAGGATTTGCTGTGTTTTTAAAAAATGGGCAGGGGGGGGGAAGTAAAAATTCTGTCAAATAGTTCCCTTCCCCACCCCCACAAAACTATAATTCTCAAGCTTCCCTACAGAACACAGGAAGCTGCCTTATACTGAAATAGACCATGAGTACACCTAGCCTAGTACAATATTGTCAGTTCTGGTAGACAATAGTGTCTTTCTAGGGATTCAGGAAGGATTCTTTACCTGGCTTGGTAGTCTCGCATCCAAGTACTAACTAGGCCTGACTTTTTAGCATTTGAAGTCACAGACAGGTACGTTCAAGTGGTACGGTGCTACAAGGAAGGTTATTTACTATGAAACCAGTTCCTAGTATACCAATGACTCACTACAGTGCAATCCTAAACAATCCTAAACATGCCCACTCAGAGATATTCCCCCCACTCAGTTCAATGGGATTCATATATATGCCCGGGAATGCAGTTTCAGACCCTGATCTAAGTGATACAGGGGAATCTCTAAATCAGAATGTGTTTGTTTGGTAGCATAGGCAAGTCCTCTGCCTCAACATGATACTTATCCTATAATCCATCAGTCCTAAAACAGAACTGATCCCCATCAGTTCTACTACACCTGGGATTCTTCAGTGCCAAAGAAATAATCGAACAAAGGATCTGGTACAGAGCCCTTCACGAAGATAAGGCACACATTTTGGGTTATCTGGCAGATGGGAATTATAGTAAAAATGTGTTCTAGACAATTATCTTTAATCCCAGGTGGTCCTTAAATACCATAGAGCTTACACATTTTAATGCTTCAGTATGCAAAGGGATCTTGTAGCACCTTGTAGAATCTTGTAGCACCAAATATGCATCTGAAAAAGTAGGCTCAAGTCTACCAGCTTCTTTCTTTCAGTTAATCTCAAAGGTACTACAAGATCCCTTTGCATACTGATTTTCAGTGATGTAGACTCAAGTTGATTTATTCAGACTCAAGTCACTTCAGTGACCCTCCTTGGATTTGACATAGCAATAAATGACTCTGTGACTCAACTTAACTTGGTACTGTACTTGGATATTTTTAGCAACTGAGGGGCGAAACAGATCGGCTGTAAATGCCAGCTTCCCAGCAGCTTGGGGTCATTGCATTTAGATGCTGCATGCCCCAAGATGCCCGGAAAATGCCCACCTTCCCAGACGTGGGCAGGCTTCCAGGCACTCTGGCAGCACAATGTTTATACACCACAGGTGTGCAATAAAGCCGCAGCAGGGTGGGGAAAGCTGCCTTTTTGCTGGTGCAAAAAGGAAAGACAATTTGCTGCTTTTTTCTGGACTGGCAAAAAGGTGGACTGGGGCTGTGGCATGTGGTTGCAGCAGCCCCAATCCAGCTTCCTCAGGAGCAGTTTGAAGCCACCCCTTTGGGGCAATCTGTTTCACCCCCAACTTGCTGATGTCATTCACTTCAAGCAGCAGGCAAGACTTGCCTCTAGAGCATGAGGTGCTTTTCTCAAAGGGAACAGCAAGTATGTTAGGGAATGGCCTTGAGGCAGAAGGATCCTTCTAAAGATTTTCACAAGCTTCAAAAGGCTCCTCTGATGTACAGCAAGGACAGATTCCAAGCAGATCTCAAGCCTCACTTTAAGCCCATTGCTGAACACATTTACTGTTCTCCTCTGAGAAATATGTTTTTCCTGTTAAAAGTTGGCCCCCAGACTTGGGACACCACTTAAGACTAGATTTGAAAATATCTTGCAAGGACCTGAGACTTGCCTTGAAACTTGAAAGCAGACACTCGGAATAAAAGACTTGAATATATCACTGCTGACTTTCCAGACTAACATGGCTATGTCTTTGAATTTTAATCTTTTAGGTTCATTCTAATTCTCTACACCATCAGCCTTCTTAGAAAGGAAATACTCATGTACACCTTACTCCCAATGTATCTGCCCTTATGGATACTACCAAGACATTTACCTTTTATTTACTACCCCAATTTTAACAACTTTTTTAGGCAGATCTGATAATTTTTACTGCATTCTTCTTTCAGATCTTATTAATGAAATGACTCTTAAAATGACAGGATATTGTATTGTAGCCTCTGCAGCTGGTTAACCCTTCATGGTAATTTCAGCAGTTAAGATGCTGGCCCTGATGATCACAAGGTAGGCAGGTCAGCAGTTCAAGACCCAAGGTTCATGTGACAGAGTGAACGCCTTTCACTAGTCCTAGCTTCTGCCAACCTAGCAGTTCAAACGCATGTAAAAGTGCAAGTAGATAAATAGGTACCACTTCAGTGGGAAGGTAACAGCGTTCTGTGCATTCATGCTGGCCACATGATCACAGAGTCATCTTTACCACTCTTCAGCTTAGTAACAGAAATGAGCACCACCCTTCTACAGTCAGATATGACTTGACAACCTTGTCAAAGGGTAAATGTTTACCTTTACCTTTTTAGCAGGCTCAACTAAGTTCCTAATGGAAGATGCTTATTTTCCTATTATATAGAGCTAGTTAATGTGTAGTGGTTTAAGTGTTGGAACTGGGAAACCAGGGTTCAAATCCCTGTTAGGCCATGGAAACCTACTTTCAACAAGTCGCACTCACTCAGCCTCAAAGGACGGCAAGGGCAAACCCCCTCTGAACAAATCCCCATGATAGGTTTGCCCTAGAGTTGACATAAGTCAGAAATGACTTGAAGGCACACAACAACATTTGCATTGCTGGAATTTTCCAGTACTTGTAACCTGTACCTGTTTGTTTTGTCCTTGCCTGTTTTCTAACTATAAAGGCTGGTCTTCAACCACAATAACGCTATGGATGGATGTGCATCCATTAGTCCCAGCATATTCCTTTCTTTTGTATTTTGATCTGCTAAAGCCTTTCCATTGATCTCTATATCCCATCCTTTCCCCCCACTCAGAAACTGCCCCAGTCCTTAGAAATTGGGATGAAGAGCTTGCCCTCCCCACCTGCAGCTTCATCATGATGACACATGGAGGAATGGCTGGGCCCAGGTGTTGGAGGTTGCAGCTTGCTGAGGCTCCTGCCTGCCCAGGAGGCTGACTTTGATCTGGGGTTTAAATTTAGAACCGGCTCCTTCAAAGCTATATTAATAAAAGAGACCCAAATGACAAAAGAAAGGCGCTCCCTGCCAACTTGCCTCTGGGGTCAGGTGTTGGCCATTGTGCATACAACTGAGGAAAGATGGCTGGTGAAGACTCACCAAAGGGGAAAAAAAACTGGTGTTGGCACATATAAAGAAGGAAAGATGGGTCAGGGCAAACTCCAGGTACCAGGGAGGGTGGGGAGAGTTTGGTAAACATACACCCTCTCAAAAAAATATCTTCCTTCCCATTTGCAGAATAAGCAAAGAAGAAATGCCTCATAATTGTTTGCTGTTTCCATCTGCCTCCAATGCTTAGTAGAATTACTTTTGGGGGAATCACAGCTTTCCACAGTGAGAATAACTGACTGGGCACAGATCAGTACTAAGGGGAAATTTCATAGCAGGCAGTTCAGCCAGTGAGAGCCAGCATGGCATAGTGGTTTGAGCAATATACTACGACTCGAGACCAGGATTTGAATCCTGCTTTGGTTATGAAACCTACTGGGTGATCTTAGGCAAGTCTCATGCTCTCAGCCTCAGGGGAGGGCAATGGTAAACCTCCTGTGAAAAAATCTTGCCAAGAAAACCCCACAATAAGTTCACCTTAGGACTGCCATAAGTTCGAAGGCACACAACACACACTTCAATAATTTGAAGACACACAACACACACACACACAGCCAGTGTTGAATATTAGTCTGGAACTCTGGGAGAAGAAAGTTCACTGCCCAGCAGTGGAAACCCGTTGAGTTTGTGACCCTTCCTCCTAATATGAAATCTATTCCTTTTTGCTTCTATTAAAACTGAAAATGCAGCCATACTTCACAGACAAGGTACACTAGCATGCATGGAAAGAGCTCCTGGTGTGCCACAAGAAATATATAAATTCTATACTACAAAGACCTTATGTGCCTGAACTATAAACCCTTCAGAAGAGTCCACTACTGGTAATTTGGCATATTTCCAGTGGGTGTGGAGGTAAACTCAGGAAGCTAAATTATATGGAATTGTAGTGGTTGGCAGCTTGTTAGGTAGTAATTCCTGACCTTAGTCCAACCACTACTCTTAACCAGAGTAGATCTACCAAATCCACTGCTGAGTGGTAAGTGAACACTTATATAAATCAAATTGATTCAATGGTTTACTTGAATAGAGAGTAGCAGTTGCATTTAGGTCTCTGTATCTGCACTGAGGAACTTGAGTTGTGCCCCATGCTGTTGGACTCTAAGACCTCCAGCCAGCAGGAGCAGTGGTCAGAGAAGATGGGAAATGTAGTCCAGCAAAATTTAAAGACTAAATGGGCATATTCCAAAGTTTAGAGGACTACACAACTTAATTTTTGGCTGGTCTAGAGATGCATTATTGCACCTGCCATTTTGCGTAATCAGATGTGATGTCACATAACTTCCAATCAACTTTTGGGTTGCAGATTATGGGATCCAACAGACGTTGTTGGACTTCAAATCCCAGCGACACTCATCAGTGTAGCCAATGATGATGAATGTTGTCATTCATTTAAGTTCAACAAAATCTGGAGGGCTGCAGGATTCCCATCCCCGATCAAGATAAACAAAAACTCCCTATCCCTGAATGTAATGATTGAATTGCACCCAGAAGAGAAATGTAACAAAATTATCCTAGCCAATGGAAGTTGAAGGACCAGCAATGCTGCAAGCATCATGTAAAGATGCAGCAGGCAGCCTCTCCTTAATGAGTGCTTCATCATGCTTCAGGGCTTCTTTCCAGTTCATTCTCTCAAACTCAGAAGCTCATGAGTAAAGGCAAATCAAGTAAATTACTCTTGGTTTTTTATCTGTACAGGGCCGCAAACTTGCTGCTCTTATGTGATATGCCATTTAGGCAGTTACTAATCAGCCCTGTTCCAGCCTCTTCTAAATGTCTAAAGGTTATCCATCAGTCCTTGAATAAGTGATATTCAGATGTCGCAAGATGCTGCTGTAAATAAAAAAGAAAATAACTTTGGCCCGAGGTCCTCTCTACCTGTTAACAAGTAAGTCCTGCAATAAAAGGATGCAATAAATTTGGATATTTCTTCTTCCTCCTCTTCCTTTCCTCCTCTTCCACCCCCCCTGTTGCACTCTCTACAGGAGTGCTCCCATTCAGGGTTCCAGCCAGCTAGTTAGCCATGCTTTCCTCCACAAAACTTTATAGTACAAGCTGTGAGGAACTCCAGCAGGCACACCCCTTCTTTCTCATCCTGTCCTCTCCATCCCATTTTCCTTTCCCAGATAACATCATTCAATGGCCCCTGGGATCCACCAAATATGTTCAGCAATCATTGAAATTATTTTGTGAGCAGGCAGGGATCCCATCTCCTTGGCTGCATCTGCACAACAGATATAATGCAGCTTGACACCACTTTAACTGCCCTGGCTCAATACTATGGAATTCTGGGGTCTGTAGTTTTGTGAAATATTTTGCCTTCTCTGACAGACAGCTCTTGTACTACAACAAACTACAAACTCCAGACGTCCATAGGATAGAGCTGTGGCACTTAAAGTGGTGCCAAACTGCATAAATTCTGCAATGCAGATGCAGCCAATATGGGGTGATTTCACACCACACAATTATAGCACTGTGATACCACCTTTAATTTCTACAACTCCATTATTGCTAGAGATTGTAGCTTCATGAGTATTTAGAAACCTCAACTGCAGAGCTCCTCTAGGACCACACAAAAATAGAAACCCCTGGACTTCTTTGGATGTTGCCAGGGCATAGAATCATAGAGTTGGAAGAGACCACAAGGGCCATTCAGTCCAACCCCTGCCATGCAGGAACTCTCGATCAAAGTGTATCTGACAGATGGCCATCCAGCCTCTGTTTAAAGCCTCCATGGAAGGGGGCAATCAAAGTGGAATCAAAGTGCTATAAATACGTAGTGTAAAAGACTCTGGTCTTTATTTTGCACTTGTCTGTTCCTCCACGTGCTTCATGGTTCCTGTCAGAATGCCAGTCCCTCTCCTCTTCTTCATTTCTGGGCTTCATTTCTGTCTCCATAGAGGTACCAAATTCACTATGAACAAGAGTTAAAGGATTGGTGGTATTGGTGGGGAGTCTGGGAGAGGTAGTATGCTGCAAGAATAACCAGGTACAGAGCTTAGAAAAATTATTTTGGAGGGGTATGCCCACTGGGGGATTATGGGTGTTGTTGTTCAAGACATTACCAGTCTCTGTGCCAAGGATGAGTAGAACATGATTCCTCCCTTGTTCACATCCTAGCAATGTTACTTAATTTTTCATGGTAACAGTGAGTTTATATCACCAGGGCCTTAGTCATGTTACTTGCCCGTAAATCCCAGTCATGGAGGAAGGAAGTGTCGTGGTGACTTTCCTGAAAACCTACTCACCTCTTTTGAGGATGGGGCTGTTGAGAAGCATGGTGCCACCACTGTTGAGGTCAGAGCAATCCCAACGCCTCTCTCGGAGCTGGTGCTGGCATTCATGAATGGCCAAGTGGACACCTTGTAAAGCTGAAGCCATCGCTTCGGGGCTGCGTGTGCAGAGGCCAAGTTGGCGCCGGCTCAGCCAGGGGAGAGTCATGCACACAGCGTTGGGAGTGAGAACAGGTTCAACCAATGCCTTTGGCCCCAGGAAGTCATGGCCCAGGGACCTAGAAGAGAACAGAGAAAGTAAAATACCACCTTCCCTTTGGGAGCAAAGAAACAGAACAAGAGAATACAGCAAAGGCAAACGAGCTTTTTCCCCCTTGACCCCAGAATAGATAACAGTGAATGAATGAGGGACAGAAAGATAAAAGAGAACAACAAAGACTAACAATATCACACCACACTATTATAGTGCTATTATTCCAGTTTAACCACGATGGCTGCCTGCTGTGGAATCCTGGGGTTTGTAGTTTAGTAAGGCCGAAGGGCTTTCAAGCTGAGAATGCTCAATGCCCCTGCCTAAACTGCAAATCCCAGGGTTCCAGAGGATGTAGCCATAGCAGTTAAACTGGAATAATAGTACTATAACAGTATAGTGTGCTCTACTGTTATAGTACTATTATCAAAAATTCCCCCTATATCACTGTGTACTATATTAGTCCCCCTCACTAGGCAAAATTATCTGCAACAACCTGAAAAACTGACATATAATTAATTCTGCCTCTGGCCATATGGTCTGACTCAGCAGGAAACTGTGGTGGGTTTCAGACCGATATTTCTTTCTATGAATATGGAGAAGGAGGAGTTCCAAAAAGAGGGAGGGGGGTTGTGTGTAAAGATCCTGTACAAACCACGTAATGTATTAATCTTGCTATCCAGAAACAGTACAGAGAAAAATAAATTGACAACAACTTCCCAAATCCTCTGGGAGCCTCTGGCTGGGGGATTCTGGGAGCTGTGATTTTAAAAAGTAGCTTTTCCAAGCTCTGATTTCTGCCCCTCTCTCTGAATCATTAGACAATGGCACCAAATTTACATTTAAGTAAAATGTTACAATTTAGGTTCTCAGATTATGAGGGGCTTCTAAACAAAAACAGCGACACGTAAATGTCAGGCATGACACAACTGTGTTAGAATAATGCACATGAAGAGGAGACAATACTTTAGATACAACTTAGGCCAACGGCTTGTCTGATTAAAGCCCTGGTTATTAGGCTTTTTCCCCCACAGATGTTGAGAGAATCCAGGAGTCCTGATTCTACATCTTTCATTTCTGCAATAAAACCTCTAAATTTCTTCTCACTCTCCACTGGGAGGAAGAATGACTAAACCAGGGTCTGATCTGCACTGCAGAAATAATGCAGTGTGACACTACTTCAACTGCCATGATTCAGTGCTATAGGACTGGCAATTTTGTGAGATATTTAGCCTTCTCTGTTAGTGAGCTTTGGTGCCACAACTCATTACAAATCTCAAGATTCCATAGCAAGAAACCACGGCAGTTAAAGCAGTGTCAAACGGCATTCGTTCTGCAGTGCAGATCAGACCAAGAAATCTTACCATTCAAACAAACCCTCCTAAACCCCACTTTGCACAGAGAGCTGGAGTTCATGAATTTTGTCCCACATGCGTGCAGGGCTGCACAAAACTCTTACGGCCATCCAGCCCAGCTCCACTACCTGAGGGAGAGCGGTGCACCTGGGTGGCTGAGTTTCCAGGGGGAAATCCCCGGCCTGCCTGCCTGCCTGCCCCCACCCCACACTGGCACTAGATGAAAGCGAGGCTGAGGATCAAAAGCATCCCCCTGCGGGTGGATCAGCACCCAAAAAGTGGTTAGGTGGGGAATTGTCTTTGGGTTGGGGACTGGGTGGGATGGGGTGGGATGGGGGGAATGTTCCCATGACAAAAGCAGAATGCTTCTCCCAGTACTAACTCTGTGGCAACAGAGGGAGGAGCAGGAATAACCCGGGCAGTGGCAGATAGAGACATGCTGATGTGGGAAAAGGAAATAGAGCCAGGTTTCCTGCAGAGAGGAAGCCGCCACAGCAAATACATGGTGACACTGCACTTGGAATAAATACCAGGTACAGTTCTAGTCACTGCATCAGAAAAAAGGATCTTGTCGTTCTGGAGAGCAACTAGATAAGATCAAGGAGCCGGAGGAACTCCTCTGTGAGAAAAGATTGCAATGTTAGAGCTGTTAACCTTAGGAGAAAATGTGTTTCAGGGAGATATGTGTTGTGGATAATAAATTGACTAATTTTATAGTGTTGTGTTTATCATCTGTTTTTGATTATATATGTTTGATGTTCTCACCTTCGGTGGAAAGGGCATTATCAATAAACATTGTTGTTGTTGAGAAAACATTAAGGAGTAGCTGTATTGGCCATTTAACAAATACAAACAAAAATCTATCCGTGATGCCTTTATTGCCCAACCAATAAAGCTTGCAACAAGTATATTGTGCATTTTGGTTGGTCAATAAAGGTATCACTGATTTTGTTTACGTTGTTGTTGTTGTTGTCATCGACCCAGTGGAGATGGGGACATCTTCAAAGCCATCACATGTGCAGCCCCAGCAATTCCTCCACACCCATATATTTTAGGAATCAATACTCCCATCAGCCCTCTCCCCATTAACAGCAAGCATTTTAATTTAGCTTCCCACTATCCTGATTTTGCAAGGAGAGTCCCAGTCACTTCTCTGTCATCCCACTTTTTCGGCTGCTTTTAAAATGCCCCTGTTTCTCTCAGCATCTCCCATCCCAATCCCAACCCTAACCCCCACCTCCGGCTTTACTTCATTTGTGCTGAAACTAAGTTCAAAGTGCAAAAGCCATTTGCATCCCATTTATCCATCAGGAAGGAAAGGAAAGGAGGAGGCAAAGTCTTGCCCTTCCCAGTAGGCTCAGACAAAAGCAAACTGCTGCGGCCTTCCCAGCTTGTGTGTTTTTCCTTATTAATAACTGTTGACATCTTAACCACACTCTGATGTCACTTGCCACGCGTGTCCTGGTTTTCCTCTGTGAAATGTGTGACTGCTGGGGTGAGGCTGCTTCCATTTCTGCTATTTTTGTTCCCATGCCACTTTGGGAATATCTAAAGCACAAGTGGGAATTGTGTGACCTCCCAGGGTTTTCTGGAGTGCAACTCCCAGCAGCCTTAACCAGTATAGTGTAGATCAGGTGATTAATGATGGGAACTGCAATCCAATATACCATGCCTACCTCTGACATACATGTTACACAATATGCCAGTAGCACACCTCTCCAAGGACACAGGCATGTCACCAGCTTGTTAAGGAAATGTATACAATATGTATACAGAGAGAGAGAGAAATTAGTGTCCACACTATCCTCAGACATATTTGCATCTGAGGATATAATGTAATGAAAGTTCCAAAACTCCAATGAACCATGGACTCCTTCCACACTGCACAATTATAGCCCTACGATCCCACTTTAACTGCCCTTCGATGTAGTTGGACTAGTGGTGGTGGTTGTAGTCTGGTCAGAGACACCAGAGGAGGCCTCTGGCCCAACTACAAATCTCAGAATTCCATAGAATGGAACGATGGCTCTAAAGTGCAATAATAGCACTATAATAGTGAAGTGTGAATGAGACCCAGTCAAGTCTCCAAAGTTCTTAACCTGAAAAGATGGGGAAGGCCCATCTTCCATGGTGAGCCCCACAAGTGAAGGAATCTATGCACACTCCCATCTTTTGGATGCATGCCTGCTCATGACTAGTGAAGAATTCCCTCAATACCACATAACAGATAAGGTTTTGTGCTAGCCACTTGCCTGGTTATTTTGGATAAACACCCAAACATGCATAGGCTGACTGCATGAAGATACAGCTCCAGTCCTTGAGGATCCTGAGCATTGACAAGTTACCAGAGAAACAAAACTAGTTGACCTCTTGTGTCACTTCTAAAGCACGGTACAGTTTCAGAGCTTGTAAAAATCACTTTGGTTGGATTATAATTTATAATCCCCAGCCAGCATGGCCCTTCATAACCACATATTCAGTCATCTATGGCTTGAATTTTTCCCCCTAATCCAAAAAGTAAGCCTTAATTTTGCCATTTTATATAAGGGACACTAATTTACTATGCCTCTGTATATAATGGGACTTGAGCATCCACAGATTTTGGTATCCATGGGGGTCCTGGAACAAAATCCCAGTGGATCCCACTGTTGTCCAAACAGAAAAATGCAATTTATCCCAGTTCTGTGGTTAACACAAGGAGAGAAAACACTCTTGGTCACTCTTCTATATCAGTGCTGCAAGTACCTAGTTTATGGGGAGAAAGAGCTGTGCCCATCACTTGAATATGGGAAGCTGCCTTACATCAAGCCAGACCACTGACACAACTGGGTGGGCACTCTTTACTCTGTAGAAGTGTATTGATGGGGTCTTTCCCAAACCTGTTGCCTGATATTTGTTCACTAGAGATGCCAAGGATTGTGCCTGAGGGGAATCTAACCCCATGCAAAGGGTCTGGCCTACCACCGGTGAGTATGGTCCTTCCCTTGTGTAGGTTAAAGTTTGGTGTTTGAATACATTATACTTTAAGGTCTCTGTCACAAAGCACAGTTGTTGAACTTTGATGCCACTTTAACTACCATGACTGTATCCTATGGAATTTGTAGTTTAGTGATGCACCAGAGCAATCTGGTTGATAATTCTAACTCCCTTTCCCTAAAATGCAAATCCCAGGTTTTGATAGGATGGAACCATGGAAGTTAAAATGGAATCATAGCACTTCTTAAACCACACTGCAGAATTAATACAGTTTGATACCACTTTAACCGGCATGGCTCCACCCTATCGTATCCTGGGATTTGTATTTTGTTTGGGTATCACCAGAGCTCTCTGAGAGAGAAGGCTAAATGTTTCACAAAACTACAAATCCCCGAATTAACATTGAAAGTTTGGGGGACCTTTTTTGGTGTTTTTCTTAGAACCAACCAGGCGGAGCTGTGAACAAAACAGCCTGAGAAAGGCAGGCAGACAAACCTGGATTGAAGGAGCAGAATATCCCTCAAGTGTGTCTCAGCCCAGGAATTTGTTTTTAGTGCCAGAATGGAACTCGTGGCCCTTTGATACAAAAAGCTAGTCCAGGTGTTGTCAGTCAAGTGATCTAACACTGCAGCTACACTGCAGAATTTATGCAGTTTGACACTGCTTTAACTGCCACGGCTCAATGCTATGGAATTCTGAGATTTGTAGTTTTGTGAGCTATTTAGCATTCTCGATCAGATAAGCTGCCACAACAAACAAACTACAAATCCACAGAATGAAGCCATGACAGTTAAACGCTTGGAGGACGAAACTTTGGAAGCCACTGCTCTAGATGACAATGGGGGAAAGTGTGGCCCTTCAGACGGTGTTAGACTGGACTTCCATCAGCCCTTAGCTATCCTAGACAAAGGCGATGGATGATGGATCTAGCAGTCCAGGAAAATCCAGAGAGTCACACGTTAGCCTATGCTTCTTCTAAACACGCCAATTTCCTGGCAAATCTAAGAATCACACTCCTGAAAAGTCAGGCCTCCACTGCTAGGCCCTACAAAGAGCCTGGACAAGTCCCTTGTGGACTGCAACTCCCTAGCCAGTAGTTGAGGAATTCGGGGAGCTGCAATCCAAGAACCCCCCCCCCCCAAAAAAAAAACCTCTGTCCCACATAATGTCTTCCTTGGGGATAACCCAGCACCAAGAAAGGTGGCCAACTCCCCAAGATCTGCCCTCTCTTTGGTGACGGCGAGCCCACTCCATATTGACCTCATCCTGACTTACCCTCTCCAAAGGCAGAGGCACGCGGCCAAGAGGCAAGTGTTGGCTTGGGAGGTCCCGGGAGCCATGCTGAGCATTCAAACCAGGCTGCTTTCTAGGACGGCGGCTGCTGGGGGAGAAGAGCCCTCTCCTCTTCATGTCCCTGCCAGGGAGGCATTCGGGTGGAGGATCTGGGGGGGAAAATTAAGATAACATGTGAATAACTGAGGCAGAGTGGGCTGGGATGGGGTTTGAGTGGACAACCTCCTTCTCCTCCTCCTCTTCGATGGTGTGCAGAGAGCTGGAAGGGACCATAAGGTTGCCAGGTTGAAAACTGGACAAGACTCCTCTCCCTTGCAGTGATCCTCGAACAGGAGTTTTGGATTTCATTTCCCAGAAACCACCTTAGCCAACTGTCAGGAATTTTGGGAACTCAAGTCCAAAAATCTGGTGGACCAAAGTTTAGGATCTACTTAAATGGTTGTGTAGAAGAGGGAAATGTCGACAACAGTTGTGTGGGAGAGGCCACCAAGTAAGAAGCAACACCTGCTGGCGTATCCTCTTCTGTGTCTTCAAGTCATTGCTGGCTTATGGCGACCGTAAAGCAAACCTCTCCAAGGGTTTCCTTGGCAAGATTTGTCCAGAGGGGGTTTGGCTTTGCGGAGGCTGAGAGAGTGTGACTTGCTCAGGATCAGCAGTCTGGGTCCTCCTAGTCCAACACTCAAAACCATGACCCCACACTGGTTCTGCACAACCACTACAGGCACAAGAGCCCTCTCCAGTTTTGACTCTGGCAACCTTGAAAAACTGCTTTCGAGAGGCAACTCAAAAGGCCACTCTAGTCTGGCATACGATGAAAGAAAGGAAGAAAGAAAGAAAGGGCCTTTGGTGACATGTGTCCTCTTTACTGCACACTGACTGTTGGACCCTATGTTCCAAAACACACTGCAGAAGTGATCCAGTTTGAGGCCGCTTTAACTGCCCAGGCTCAATGCTAGGGAATTCCGGGAACTGTAGTTTTGTGAGACATTGAGCCTTCTCTGTCAAGAGAGCTCTAGTGCCACAGTGAACTACAGTTCCCTAGCACTGAGCCGGGGGCAGTTAAAGCGGTTTCAAAGTGGATTGTTTCTGCAGTGTGTCTTGGACCTATAAGTCTCTGGAGAGCAGGGTTCGATTCCCAGCTCGGGCACGAAACTCACTTGGGCCAGTCACACTCTCTCAGCTTCGGGGGAAGGCAATGTCAAAGCTCCTCTGAACCAATCTGGCCAAGAAAAGCCCATGAGAGGGTTGTCATAAGTCGGAAAGGACAACAACAACAACAACAACAGTCCTCTTGAGCCACTCTGGGATGCCACCCATTTTGAGGCAAAGGTTGCCAAATTCTTCAGGGACTGATCATCCCCTCCTTTCCTTTGCCTTGACAATAATAATAATAATAATAATAATTGTATTTCTATCCCGCTTCTCCAAACAGATCGAAGCGGCTCACAGTAAAAGCACTGGCAAAATATAATCACAATCGATCATTGCCGTGTCCCAAATCCCCAATGAAATACAATGGAGCCTCGTCTCGTGAGCCGCCTTGGGTCCCTTTTGGGGGAAGAAAGGCGGCATACAAACGAAACGGAAAGAAGTCACCCCAAATCCATCTCTCTCCCCTTTCGTCCCCAAAAGAATGGGCAGGACGGGTGCAGCAAAGGCCAAGCTAAATCTGAAGAGGGACCCGACACGGAGGACTTCCCAAAATCGCGACTCCGGGAGAGCTGGAAAGACTCACCGAAATGGGCCTCGATCCCGGCTTTCGTCCCGCTCAAAGCGGAGGGGAGGGAAGGAGGGCAGGCAGGCAGGGGCTGCTCTTGCTCTGGAGGCTGGCTCTGGGCGAGGGCTCCTTCCCCTCCCAAGCTCTGGGCCCCGGTCCCTGCTGGCCCCGCTTCCCCGCCCCGAGAGAGAGCGCTTTCCCCGGGGCCCAAGGCTGCGGAGGGACCCCTTGGACCCCCCTTTCCCCTCCGAGGAGAGATCCCTGGGCCTTGGGGTTGAAAAAGGGGTGTGTGCCAAGAATTCCCCTCCGGAAGGCTTCTGGTCAAACTATACATCCCTCTTCCCGCAGGGGCAGGGAGATCTATCTGGCAGCACCTGTGCCAAGCATTCTCCTCCAGAGAGCTCTAGGGCTTCTGATCGAACTACACATCCCTCCCTGTCCCCTTTGGGACTGACTGAAAGGAAGACGTGGCACACGGTCCCCTGCTGAGGATGCTCTAACTCAGGGGGCCCCCAGATGTTGCGGACTCCACCTCCCAGGAGCCCCAGGCAGCTTAGCCGACTCTCAGGGATGCTGGGAGATGAAGTCCGAAACCTCCGGAGGAGCAACATTTGGGGATCGCTGCGGGAAGTTTCATGTACTATGAGTCCTGGTGACTTTGGGCAAGTCACACTCTCTCAGCCTCAGAAGAAGGTACCCCCCCCCCAGTCTCTTCTTATCCACTCCCATCCATGGAAACCCCTTTTGCTTCCCCGCAAAAAGCACGACAATTGGCTTTTGATCAGAATTATGCAAAGCATCTGAGAGCCAAGCCTGGCCCAGGGGTTTGCGTGTCGGACTGCGACTCTGGAGACCGGGATTCAGTTCCCAACTGGGCCACGAAACCCACTGGGTGTCCTCGGGCAAGTCACACTCTCTCAGCCTCAGGGGAAGGCAAGGGCAAACCTCCCCCCCCCCCCTCCGGACAAATCTTTCCAAGAACAAAACAGGAGAGTTGTTCCCCCATAAATCGGAAACGACTCGAAGGCACACAACCCAACAAACCATCTTGAAAGCCTCATCATCGCTTCATGCGGAGAAAAGCGATCCAGTTCCCCCATCCTTTCTGCAGGTCCCTGTGTTGCCCCTGCCTCGAACCCACTGCACCCCTGGGAATGAAACCGGAATCCCCTAAGCCTTGGAACGTGCGACCCCACTCCCGAGTTTCGCAGGGCAGAATGCAAAGACATAGCCCTGTTAGTCTCTAGATTGTGGCCCCCTTTGAGACTCTCTGAAAGGAAGACGGGGGCAGCAGCAGGAGCTTCCCTAGACTTCACTCTACTTTCCTCAGGTGCAGCTGGACCTTTGCAAAGCAGTGCCTCCACCAATATGCTTGAAAGAGGAGCAGGAGGAATGGGGAAAAGAGGGTCGGGGAGCCTAGTGGCCCCTGAAGGACCTAGAAAGCACTGAGGCTGAGGCCATGCAGGAACTCACAATCAAAGCCCCCCCCCCCTGTGACAGATGGCCCTCCAGCCTCTCTTTAGAAACCTCCAAAGGAAGAGGCTCTATCACATACCGAGGGAGTGTGTCCCAGTGTCAAACAGCTCTTACTCATCAGGAAATTCTTCCTAATACTTAAGTTTCTTTGGGAGCAGGGCATTTATTTATACCCCCCCCCCCCCGAAGGCCAGTGAAACCAAGAGTATGTGATAAGAGCGCAGGATCTGCCTGACAATCAGAAACTGGGGGTCTCCTCAGGCGATCTAGTCGATCTCCTACCCCCACCCGCTGCATGAGCAGTGTCGGACCCAGAGACAGCCGTACTACACATTCCAAGCCACCCTGGGACATCAAGAGCAGGATGAGGACTTGGCTCTTGTCACCCAAAAGATTTTGCGCAGAGCTGGGCAGGCAGCTTCCCTCAGCCACTGGGATCCCAGGACATCCAAAAACAGTGACACTTGTATTGGACCAAGCAAAATTCGCCATATCCATGTCACAAGCTTTCAAAGCTCCACTGGCTTCTTCATCAGGCAAGGTGTTAAAACCCATGCAGGAGGGGGGAAATGGAAGATGTCAGTCCTAGAGCTGCCTTTTTTTCATTCTCACTTCAGAGGTATCTTTCTTCCAGACTGTCCCATCCTCCTTCAGGCCTTGTGGCTACTGGGAGAGTCTCTCAAAGTCCAGGGAGGCCTGAGCCTTCGGGGCTCGATGTCCATCCCTGGGAGGCCAGGGGTTGAAGGAACCAGGGCTGGGAAAGAACCAAAAGCTTGCCCTTTCTTTCTCTGGAAGAGAGTGAGCTACTACAGATGGTTTTGGATCTTCTCTTCGATTCTATTCAGGCAGGGCTCCTCTTCTGGTTCCTGGGCATGTGAAGAGGGCCATTCCTTCCCAAAGAATAACCATCATAGTAATCCAAGAGATGCTGGACCTCCAGTTCCTTCCCTTTCTGACAAGAGGCCTATATAGCCAGGGTAGAAGCTGAAGGCAGCAGGGCTGGGCAAAGAGCCAGAACACGGTTGCTTTTGCTGTGGAAGAGACAGCTACTACAGATCATTTTGGACTAGAATGCCTAGGGCTGGATTTTGTTTGTAATTTAATTTAATTTAATTTAATTTGGCCAGGGCTCTTCTTCTGACTCATGAGCATGTGAAGATTGGGGCCGAGACTCTGTGGAGAGGGGGGCCTCCAGTTTGCAGACCCTGCTAGACTCATTCCCCCATCCGTTCTGTTTCAACAGGAGAATTTCCCTTCTCCCGTTGTGAATATATCTGGCAGGCTCAATTCTCTCCCATCTGGGATCCTGATCACCTTGCCTTCCTGGAGCTGTCAAAGAAAAAAATCAACCACCATGGGCCTACTAATGTGGCCCTTTTGTTGTTGTGTGCCTGCAAGTCCTTTCAAGACTTATAGACCCTATCGTGGGGTTCTCTGTATGGCTTTTAAAAGGGATTAGCAAAATGGCTGGAATACAGCCGCAGGGTCTGAGATTGGTTAGCGACAACTGGATAGACTGAAGGAGGCCGACCCAAAGGATGAAAGGTCTGGAAAACTCTGGAGAGGGATTCAAAGAGATGGGCATGTTTAGCCTGGAGATGAGAAGATTGACAGGTGACATGATACTCATCTTTAGCTATTTGAAGGGATGCCATGTAGAAGATGGAGCAAACTTGTTGCTCCAGAGACTAGAAAATGAACTGATTAAGTTACAAGAAAAGAGATTCCACCAAACATTAGGAAGAACTTCTTAACAGTACGAACTGTTCCATTATGGAACAAGCTGCCTCAGAGGGTGGTAGACACTCTTTCTTTGGAGGTCTTTAAACAGATTGGATGGGTATCGTTCGAAGTGCTTTACCTTTGTATTTTTGGGTGGCAGGGGAATGGTCCAGATGGCCTTTGTGGTCCCTTCTAATACTGTGATTCTATGATTCTAAGATTTATGTGTGAAACATTCCTGTTGAGAGCAAATATGGAGACCGCTGAATTCCTCTGACCACAGAGAGAGCTCTTCCTTTCAGGGCTAGTGAGCTTGGCTAGTATTCCAGTACTGGAAACAGGGTTCTGGGTAGGACTAACCTTTTTTTGGGTGGGTGGGGGGTCTGACCCACAGGTCTGTTTTGGTGGCTGTTTTAGCAGGGGGGTATGAGAGTTATAGTTGAAAAAAGTAACTTTTCCAAGCTCTTTTTCATTTTATTGTTCATAAACATTTTAACACTATACAACATATAGGTCCAAAACAGACTGCAGAAATAATTCAGTTTGAGACTGCTTTAACTTCCCTGGCTAAATACTAGGGTATTCTGGAAACTGTAGTTTTGTGAGACATTTAGCTTTCTCTGCCAGAGAGCTCTGGAGCCACAATAAACTACAACTCCCAGGACTCTCTAGCACTGAGCCAGGGCAGTTAAAGTGGTCTCAGACTGGATTATTTGTGCAGTGTGTTTTGGACCATAGATTCATTAGATGGGATATATCCCCTGTCACAGAGCTAGGAGCCTACAATCTTACATCCACCACACGGGAGCTCAGGGTGTGCAATTTCCAGGCAGCCTTGGGTTTGGCACGTTGTATTTGTCATATACACATTGCTGAGAATACACAGGACCAATCCTGTGAGAGATGCACTGGCTTGAAGGGAGACTGGAAGACTTCTGCCTCACACACCCAAGGCCACCCTTTTGCATTCCATACTAAGTAAACTCTAATGACTTCCCAATGACTTCCAGCCATTCCATATTCATTAATCTGGAAGGACTTCCACATCATGCTGGAATAGCCAAGAATCTCATGGCACCTTAACAAAATGAAGACAGTCCCTGGGAGCTTTCATGGGCCTCAGACTCCACCGCGTCCCACAAGTTGTAGCTGTGCTGCAGTACATTCACTAACTCTGTAAGGTGGCTGCCAGACTCTTTGCTACCTCAAACCAACTTTGGAATTTGTTATCAGGTTGTAGACTGAAGAGATCCATAAAGTGTTAAGTATCCCAGTAGGATAACAGGTCATTGGTGCTGAATTCCCTGAAGAGGTCCAGGAGAATGAACAAGGTTGTACTCCACTTATCTGTTCCCCAATGTAAGGCCTGAATCCTTCTGGCAGCTAAAGTAGACCCACTGAATCAATAAGATGACTAGTTATAAATGTCATTGGTTCACTCTTGCTAGGACTAACAATTGGATTTAGGTCATAGTAACCAAGGCTTCTTCCCTGACAAAACCAAACTGAAAACCAGATTGGTTCAGATCCAAGTAAGTGGTGTTACCCAAAACCACTTGGCATTTTTCTATTGCTACACTCAAGATGGTATGCTGTTGTTACTTGCTCTCAGACTGGCTTTGACTAAAGGTCATCATATGAATGAGAGACCTGAAAGAGATACAGTTGGCCCTCCATATCAGCAGGGGTTCAGTTCTGGACCCTGCCCTCTGCGGATAACAAAAAACATGGGGCCTTAAGTCCCATTACTCATAAATGGTCATCAATGTTCACATGGCTGCATTGGCATGGCTGCTTGCAAACACCACCATTGACAGTCACCAATACAGAGGGCCGGCTGCATAGTTATTAAAGGCCCTACTCTAGTCCAGAGGAGGATGACCAAAATGTTAAAAGGTCTGGAAACCATGCCCCATGAAGAGTGACTCAGGAAGCTGGGTATGTTTCGCTCGGAGAAGAGAGTTAAGGGGTAATATGATAGCCATGTTTAAATATTTGAAGAGATGTCATATTGAGGATGGAGCAAGCTTGTTTTCTGCTGCTCCAGAGAATAGGACCTGGAGCAAGGGATGCAAACTACAGGAAAAGAGATTCCACCTAAACATTAGGAAGAATTTATTGATAGTACGAGTTATTTGACAATAGAATATGCTGCCTCAGAGAGTGGTGGAATCTCCATCTCTGAAGGGTTTTAAACAGAGGCTGGATGTTCTTCTGTCAGGAGTGCTTCAATTGTGTATTCCTACATGGCAGGGGTTGGACTGGATGGCCCTTGGGGTGTCTCCTAACTCTATGCCTCTGTGATTCTAAGTCTTGCAGACTCTGAACTGTGGCTTCCTTAGCTGAATTAATCCATTTGTACTGTGGTCTCTCTCTTTTCCTGTTGCTTTCCACTTTACCAAGCATTGTTGTCTTGCCAATGAGTCATGTTGTTGTCTCATGATATGTCCAAAGTACAAAAAGTAATTACCGAAAATCAAGGGGTCCAGATCACCCCCATAAGGGGAACCACAATGGTTGGAACCAAACTCTTTCTCAAAGAAGCATTAACCACAGGTATCCTGTTTGATATTAATACTGAGGGAGTACAAGGGTCCAAAGAGCAGGTAGAGGGTCCCAGATTTTAAAGTAATTTGTCCCCAATAGTTCATTCATGAACTATTATCTGTCCTAGGCAACACTACCAGATGGAACTATAGTCATTCACATCTCTAACTGTCAGAATTGTGAGATCCAGATCAGAATGAGCACAAGTGATTGTGTCTGCAGAAAGTAATGCACATTGGTAACAGTGAGGTATCAAGGGATGCATCTGATCTTCTGGAAAGAAGGCTTTTGCTTGGGATTCCAAGGAGAGATCAGGACTTTGGCAGAACCACTGCATAAAACCGAAGGAACCCCCATATGAGCCACAAGACAAGACACCACCTGGATCCTTCAGCCTCTATTGTCATGAATCCACCATGGCTAAGAGTGGTCAGTAGGTCAAATGGTCAGACAATGACCCATCTATAATAACAGGCTATTTCTACAATCTTACAGCCACTACACGGGAGTTCATTGTCATCTAAACAAATAGGAGTTCATTGTAATCTAAACAAATATAGCAATGGTTCCCAAACTTGGGTTGCCAAATGTTCTTGGACTTCATCTCTCAGAAGGTGAAGCCACTATGGCTAGTGGTCAGGGACTATGGGAACTGCAGTTCAAAAACATTTGAAAAACCTAAGAATAGGAACCATTCCAGTGAAAAAACCGCAAGTGCAATGTATGGCTTACAGCATCCACATCATGTTGGATATTAACTGAAGCAGGTCCATGATGGTCATATCAACCATGAAGTCTCAAGCTGGCCAAGACAAAGTGGCCCAGACATATATTTGGAAGTTTTCCAAGCCCACAAGGCTTGGAGGCCTCAACAGTAGGTCCACATCTGTCACCTCAGGCCATACAATCCATCCTTCCTCATCTCACTCTGCTCTTATCAGACTCTTTACACACAAGGAGGGAATAGATTGAAATGGTGGGATTTGGGGTTGTTAGTGTTTCAGAGTAATTCAGTGTATGCAGGAAAAGAATGTATTAAATATAGGTCTATAATAAATCTTGTTACAATTAGATAATTTACTAAAGGTGGCGGAGGTTTTTTTGTGTAGAAAGCTTTTAAAAGCACCATAGACTAAAGTGCAAATTGATACCACATCTTGTCTGCCACTTGGAATGGGTGGACTGGTTCTGCAAATGACTGATGGTGGTTGTCTTTATTAAGCCAGAATACAGTGACAACCAAGCAGGAACTGGTCAATGCGGGAGGCCGTGTGGTATGGTGCTTTGAGTGCTGGACTATACTGGAGAATTAATGGCTGTGTTCACACTGGAGAAATAAACCAGTTTAAGTGCCATGGCTCAATGCTGTGAAATTCTGGGAATTGTAGTTTGTTGTGGGGCCCAGAGCGGAGCAGACATATATTTGGAAGTTTTCCAAGCTCCGCTCTGGACCCCACAACAAACTACAATTCCCAGAATTTCACAGCATTGAGCCATGGCACTTAAACTGGTTTATTTCTCCAGTGTGAACACAGCCAATGTAGTTTGACACCACTTTAACTCCCATGGCTCAATACTATGATAGTTTTGTGAAGTATTTAGCCTTCTCTTTCACAACAGAGCCACAACAAAATAGAAACAACAACAATGCCTATTGGTAATCTGAAACACAAATCCTATTTTCTAGAAAAAACCTCTCCCCCCCCCCATATGTGCTTATCAGATGTTTCAAAGGGAAAATGTTTTGCCCTTCTGAGCCCAAATTCCTCTACAGAAATCCATTTATATAAAAGAATGCCAACTCTGCATAAACAGATGCTAGTTAGGCTTTTGACATACCTTGCTCAGGATCTCTATGGAGGAAGGCATGGCATTGCACGGACCATTTTCCTTTTAAATCCATAAATTCCTCCAGTGTAAAGGATGATTTTAATGTGTCCTATGTTTTAACTTTAAAGTTTTAACTTTAAATGCTTTTATGTATCTTAACCAATATTTTACCCTGCCTTGAGTCTTGGGGAAAGGCAGGTAAGAAATGATGATGACGACGACGATGATGATGATGATGGGAAATCTTGTAGCACCTTTGAGACTAACTGAAAGAACGAAGTTTGGCAGCATGAGCTTTCATAGACCTACTTCCTCAGATGCATTTGGTGGAGAGATGATGATGATGATGATGATGATGATGATGATAATGTAGCATTCTGTCTCTGATGAGAACATTTCACAGAAGCAAGCTGGACTACCGGCAGATGACGTCAGTCCAAGACAGGTCCTTAAAATGGATCCACTCCATTATGCAGTGAGGCAAGTTGTCAGACATGTGTTTTGCCTATTTATAACACTCAGGGCATAATTGCAGATATATTTGTGTTTGGGCTACGTTGTTTACAGGACTTCTGTCTGGGTTCTAATTGCACAATGGCAACCTTGCAGTGACGAAAAGAGACAGAGAGGAACTCTCTGGCAGGTCTTCAGGGGTTTAAGTCATCAGACCATCCCCACTTCCACTTCTCTCTTTAAGTGCACTCACATTGTACAGCCTCCTCCCACCTCTGGCTATATCACTCCTGTCAAGAGACAGACACAGCTAGGATTCCATGGTAAATTAAAAGGCCTCCAAGCATATACAGAGTGTCTGCCCTCAGCAATGAGCAGTTGCAACCTGTTCTTACAGTAAATTAAGGAGCAAGGTTTCCTTCTCTAGGCTTCTTCCCAGCTCCTGTCCTCCTTTTAAAAAAACTAAGCACGGCTGACATAAATTTTGGTAGGATTCTAACAACGAAGATGCATGTTTTCTGTTTAAACCAATATTTGGCCTTCTCGATTTTTTTTTCTTTTTAACCTTCAACCTTCATGATCCTTCCTCATTAATTATGCTGGCTGGAGCTGTTGGAAGTTGTAGTTCAGCATCATGAGCAGAGCCAAACATTCCTCCCCAGCATAAGGGTTAAAACTTAGCAGGGTTCTATCCAGCATAGTGAATGGTAAGGGATCATGGGAGGTGCAATCCATCCAGTACTTGGAAGGCGACAATTGTCCACCCCTGGCTTAAAGTGTTGGTCCCGTAATTGTGTATTCCTGCTTCATCCAGGCATATCTCCAAATAACAGAACACTAATGATTCTTGAGAGAACCAGTGTGGTGTGGTTGTGTGAACATTGAACTAAGACTCTGGAGACCAGGATTCAAATCCCCGACCAGCCACGGAAACCTACTGAGTAGCCTTGAGCAAGTCGCACTCTCTCAGCCTCAGAGGGAGGCAAAGGCAAATTCCTTCTGAATAAATCTTGCCAAGAAAATCCTGTGATAGGTCTTAGGGTCACCATAAGTCGGAAACAACTTGAAGGCACACAACAACCATTCTTGAATAGTACTCTCTTAGGTGGACACTTAGGTATTGCCATGTCATAATACATAGCCTCCCCTCAGGTAGAAGGCTCTTGGGCCTGCAGCTCTCAGAGCAAGGCTCATGTGTAAGATGGCTGTGAAGTGAGCCTTGGGCAGGGTGACCCAATGTCTTCCTTTTCCTACATGTCCTACATTTCAGCCTTCTGTCCAGGAGGAACTTCAAAATGTCCTCCATTTTAAGCATGATCAAGAAGCACAAATTTACATTTAAACGAGTGTTTTTAGCTTTTATTTGGTAATGCCCTACATTTCGTAATGTCCTACATTTTACGGTGCCTTGTTCTCCTTTGTGGCTCAGAGATCTGGTCACCCTGGCCTTGGGAACTGGGAGACACCTGGTCAGGAGAAGATCTAGTGACTTAGGGCAGGACAAAAGCAATTGTCTATTGCTCCAAAATGAC
The DNA here is from genome assembly GCA_034509955.1 of Urosaurus nigricauda. NCBI lineage: Eukaryota > Metazoa > Chordata > Lepidosauria > Squamata > Phrynosomatidae > Urosaurus > Urosaurus nigricauda. The sequence goes on from JAOEGL010000002.1 coordinate 166,215,071, forward strand.
CCTCAATTGTAAAATTGGCCCTACGATCAGACATAGTTTGGTGGCAGTTTGTTTTCAGAATGGTACTACTCCTTTCCCCTCATATTCTGCAGTATTTAACCATATGACAGAGTTGTGTGGTATAGTTGTTTGAGTGTCGGATTATGACTCTGGATATCAGACTTCGATTCCCTGCTTCACCATGAAAACTCACTGGGTGACCCTGAGCAAGTCACACACTCTCAGCCCCAGAAAACCCTGTGATATCTTCGCTTTAGGATCACCAAAAGTTGGAAATGACTTGAAGGCACAGAACAACTAAAACACAAAATAAACAGATTGTTTTCTGCTTTATGCCTGTCACCATCTCTTTCTCTTTCCTCTGTTGTATCTGGATTTCAGATACAGCATGGTGTAGTGGTTTGATTCTGGGGACCAGGATTGAAATCCTCACTTGGCCATGGAAATCCACTGGGTGACCTTAGGCAAGTCACACTCTTTCAGCCTCAGAGGAAAGCAAAGGCAAACAACCCCTGAACAAATCTTGCCAAGAAACCCAAATGTTAGGTTCACCTCATAGGTTACCATAAATCAGAAACAACTTGAAGGCACAGCACAACAATCTGGATTATAATATCCATGGGGCAGGGCTCTCCCATGTACATGGATGGTGAGAGATCTTGTAGCACCTTTGAGACTAACTAAAGAAAGTAGTTGGTAGCATGAGCTTTGATAGACTATAAGTCTACTTTCTCAGATGCATTTTGCATCTGAGGAAGTAGACGTAAGTCTACAAAAGCTCATGCTGCCAACTACTTTCCTTAGTTAGTCTCAAAGGTGCTACAAGATCTCTCTACATACTTTGAATTCTGCATACATTGATGGGTTAATCACAGCAAGAAGAGCAGCCATCACTTCTAAGCAGGGACAGCTCTGTTGTTGTTACACGCCTTCAAGTCATTTCCAACTCATGGCAACCTATGGTGTCATGGACTTTTCTAGGGGTAAGAGTATGTGACTGACCTAAGTGGGTTTCCATGGTTGAGCGGGAATCAAGTTCAGATCTTGAGTCACAGTCCAGCGCTCAAACCACTATATGATGCTAGCTAGCATGGTAAGCAGAAATGGTAGGAACAGCCTTACTGTTGGCACAGTGAAGCAGTCTCCTCAGGCAGTAGATGCTGAGTAGCACCTGCAATGTATGGAAGGCAAAAGATGGTTGCTACACCACCTCTAAGCTCGCCAGTTGCCTTCTAGTGTGGTAGAAGATCCTCTGTCGCCACAGAGGCTGAAGAAAGTTTCCATTGCCAGTCTCACTGACTTCTCTACATGGACGGGGAGTGACCCCCTTCTTGCTCTTCATCTCAGGCAGTGTGACCTGGGCAAAGGGGATGGTAGGACAGGCATGAAGCAGAAATTGCCCATGCATATCTTCTCCTGCCCTCCATGAACCAAGTGGGCACAATTCAACGTGAAATGGCCCTCTGCTTCTGTGCAGAGATGCACAGGAGCTGGCTGGTGCACTTTGATGTAAACATCGGTCCCATTTGTCCCCCTTTCCATCATTAGGTTGCCCCTTCAGACATCCTCCCAAGCCAGGCAGCAGCCTTACCTTGCATCTCATGAGGCCTCCCTCTGGAGAAATGATCCTAGGTGCTGCCTATCCTATAAGCATCCCTGCAGCTGTGCTGTGTTCAGACATCCATCCTTCCAGAGGATGGCTGGGGAAAGGCACCCTGCCTGCGCCGACTCTCCCAGATTTCATGTGCAGCTGGAGCAGATGTGCTGAAACATGCTGGAGTAGAATTCCCCTCGGGAGGAGTTACTGTTTAATCACCTTGGAAAGAGACAGGCTCTGCAGAGGGTGCAGCTGCTAGGTTGGCCCTTGTGGGGAGGAAGAAGAGCTTCATATTTTAAGAGGTACAAAAGGCCATCCCCCTGGTACTGAATTCATATATTTAGTACCCCAGGCTGTAGGAGGTGTCCCTGGGTGTGAGGATTCCTAGCTGCTGCAGGGTGCCTCATGTATAGCTTTAGCAGGATTGGAGCGAAGAAGTGCTTTTTAAAAAAACCCCAAAAAACTTTATCACATTTCAGTTCTGAACACATCAAAATCGTACACAGGTCTTTTGGGTAGTTTTGTGGGGGGGAACCACCCAAGCCTCTAATATCTAACTATCTGGATAAGAAAGACTGAAGAATAATTTGACAGCGGAGATGAGCCTTTTCATTTTAATTATATCCTTGTGCAGAAAAATACCCTTGAGAATGGCTTTGATACAGGGAAGAAACGAAAAGGTCTCTGAAAGAAGAAGGCTGACGGCCTAAACTTTTGCCCTAAAACCAATTATTAGCCCCAGAAAGTGTGGACCCACAGAATCAGCCAAGCCTCACCTGAAAGAAGGAGTTAACGTTGGATTTAAGCCCTCGACATCTTCCCTTGGAATTCCATTTCTAGTTAATGCCTGGAGATATATTTTTAAATGCAGTGTTTTGCAGGATTTATCAACTCCGTAGGATACATCCAAATCCAGCTTTTGTATGGGTGTAGCTACCAGAAGACGAAGGTGATCAAATCCCTGTGCTAGCATAAAAACCCACTGGATGACCTTGGGCAAGTCACAATCTCTCAGCCTCAGAGGGTGGCAATGGTGATGGGAAACCCCCTCTGAAGAAATGTGCCAAGAAAAGCCTATTTGGGTTGCCATAATTCAAAAATGACTTGGAGGCACACAGCAACAACAAAACCCAAAATGTCTACCAATACAGTTACCTAAAACTTTGGTTGAACATTTTGACACAGAGTTTTGTTTAGGGATCTAAAGAAAAGGGGCAAGCACAGAGACCAAGGGAACGCAACCACAGCAAATAGGAAACTTTTGGTCATTTATAGCGATCAGTGTCCCGTTCTCTGTTGTGTGCTCCAAGTCCTTTCGTACGTATGGCGACCCTATCATAGGGTTTCTTGGCAAGTTTGCCATGGCCATCCTCTGAGGCTGAGAGAGTGTGACTTGTCCCTGGTCACCCAGTGTTTTTTTCCCCCCAACCCAATAGGCAGCATGCAAACAGCTCTGGTCCCTGTTACCTCTTAAAAGGGAGCTTCTTCTTAGCATCTTCTTTGGCTCTGAAAAAGCCACCCACCGGTCCCACCTTGGCTTGGGTGGGGGACCCAAAAACATCCAATGGGAATAATAGGAAACTGCTTGGGCTGTTCCGGATGGGCTTGGCTTGTTTAGGAAAGATCAGCAGGGAGGGAAGAGTGGGGAAGAAGAGGTGGGTTTGTTTCCAACGCAATGTGCAATGATCTGGCCAGCTGGGCCCCTGGGAGAGGATGGGCCAGAAGAAAGCAGTGCAATGGAAAGGCCAAAAAAACCCCAGATCTGGTGTGGGTCAGGTTTTCAAAAGACCCATCTAGGGCCTGGGAACATGCTCATGACAGGCTGGGTAGTGCAGCTCAGGGAGTTCACAAGTTGGTGCTTTCCCTAAATAGTAAACCACAGAGCCCTAGAGTTGGGAGAGACCACAGGGGTCACCCGTGCCACGCAGGAAAGCACCGTCCCAAGAAAGTGGTGGTGTCTGTTCACTTGGCCATATATTTCTCTGCGAAAGGAACAAAGAGTGCCCACGTCCATCAACAGCACGAGGCGCCCGTGTTTGAACTGCACTTCTTCTTGTTGGGTGCCAATTTGTTCAGAGGAGGTTTGCCATTACCAGCCTTGGAGGCTGAGAGAGTCTGCCTTGCCCAAGGGTCACCCAGTGGGCCTCATGGCCAAGCGAGGATTCGAACCCTGGTTTCCAGGGTCTCAGTCTCCTCCTCCTCCTCTTTCCTCTTCCTTCTTCTTCTTCTTCCTCCTCCTTCCTCTTCTTCCTTCTTCTTCCTCTTCCTCCTCCTCCTCTGTCCTCTTCTTTCTTCTTCCTTCTCCTCCTCTTTCTTTCTTCTTCCTTCTCCTCCTCCTCTTCCTCTTATTGTTCCATCATCATCATCATCATCATCATCATCATCATCATCATCTTCCTCCTCCTCCTCCTCCTCCTTCTTCTTCCTCCTCCTCCTCCTCATTCTTCCTCCTCTTGTTACTGCTTCTTCTTCCTCATCTTCCTCCTCCTCCTTCCTCCTCCTCCTTCTTCTTCCTTCTTCTTCTTCCTCCTCCTTCCTCTTCTTCCTTCTTTTTCCTCCTCCTCCTCCTCCTCCTCTTCTTCTTCTTCTTCTTCTTCTTCTTCTTCTTCTTCCTCCTCCTCCTCCTTCCTCTTCTTCTTCTTTTCCCTCTTCCTCCTCCTCCTCCCTCTTCTTCTTCTTTTCTTTTTCATTGGGAATGGATTTCTTTTTCTCAAGGCCATCGTCTGGAAGGGGAAAATTGCAACCAACCCTTGCAAAGCCTCCTTTTTAAAAATCTGAAATAATTCACAGCCCTTCCCTTCTCGGTGTTCTCTTTTGCAGCCCATTCCTGGGGCCCCTGAAGTCCAGGGAGTCCCTATAGAGGTCCGGAGACCTCTTCTTGTCCTGTCCTTTTGACAACTGAATATCGATCGTGGGCTTTCCTTGTGGTCAGGGTTTCTTCGGAGGGGGTTTGCCCAGTGGCCATCCTCTGAGGCTGAGAGAGTGTGACTTGCCAAGGTGGGGGTTCCTTGGCCGGGCGAGGATTCGAATCCTGGTCTTCAGAGTCAAAACCCAAGACTACACCACTCTGGCTCTCAACAAGGTTTTTTAAAAACCACCTTTTAAAATTGTAACACGACGGATGCGAGTGCGAATCCTGCTGCAGCCCCTAGAAGGGACGGTCCACCGGACAGCTGAGCCTGCAACAGCCCCTGCTGGCCGTCCCTGGAACTGCACCCAGGAGGCCTGGTCCCTGGTCTCTCCTCCTGGCAGAAGGGAGCCAGGAGAAGCATCCTCCCAGAAGAAGGACCACACTCCTGGAAATGCAAAGCCATCAGCCATGCACACAAGTGGAGGACATTTTGGGATTCCTCCTGGACAGAAACGTAGGTTTTGGCACAGGAGGGTGTGTGTCTGGTCACCCTGATCCCTTGCCCCTTCCCCTAAAGGCACCAGATCCCCTCTGATCTTGAAAGCTAAGCAGGGCCAGCCTTGGATACTACTTGGGTGGGAGACCACCAAGAAAATACCAGGGGCTTCAGGCTGTATAAAGAGGAAGAAAGAAAGAAAGAAAGAAAAGAAAACAAAACCCCCTACCTTTGAGATTTTGGGTGTAAAAAGATGCATCATGAAACCACTTTAACTGTCATGGCTCCATCCTGCAGTATCTGGGGATTTATAGAATCATAGAGTTGGAAGGGAGCACCAAGGGACATCCAGTCCAACCCCCTTCTGCCATGCAGGAAGACACAGTCAAAGCACTCAGGACAGATGGTCATCCAGCCTTGGTTTAAAACAAGGAGTGCGTTCGTTCCACTGTCCAACAGTTCTTACTGTCAGGAACTTCTTGATAATGTTGAGGTGGAATCTCTTTTCCTGTAGTTTTGTGATGCACCAGTGCTCTTTGGCAGAGAAAGCTAAGCACCTTGTAAATCTATGAAACCCCAGGACTCCATAGGATGGAGCTACAGCACTTAAAGTGGTGTCAAACTGCATTATTTCTACAGTGTAGGTGCACCCTTCTTTGCCTAAGAAAACCATATGAAATTAATGGGGTCGCAAGAAGTCGACAGGTGACTTGAAGGCACCTATATACACCCTTCTGGTCCCAGGCATTTCTTCCAAATTGCTCCATGTAGTTTATCAGAGTTTCTGGTTGGGGATGTCTAACCACCAAGAGGTTGGTTTTAATCTGGAAACAAGAGGGGGGCTATTGGTTTCTTCAAAATAGATCTGAGGTTGATAACCCCCAAGTGAAACAGAGAGGAATTTAGGAACCTATTCACACTGTAAAGTTATAGTGCTATGATTCCACTTTAACTGCCATAACTGCTCTGCTCTGGGGCCATAACAAACTACAGTTCCCAGAATTATATAGAAATCCGCCAGGGCATTTAAAGCCATGTCAAACTGGATTACTTTTGCAGTGTAGATGCAGCCCATGACCACTAAAGTGCAATCAAAAGTGCCGCGATCATGTAGACAGATGGGAAGGGGATCCAAAAGGTACATGATAAGTATGATTTTTTTAAAGATCAACCTCCCAAAAACAGAAAAATTTGTGCAAGCTTTGGCAGCCTCCAAGCCTCCTCAGTTCATTTCTTTATTACGGTCATAGACCATCATAGTTAAAAAGAGGATACAGAATAAAAGAAGGTAGTGGTAAAAAGAAGGTATAAACAGGGTAAAAACAAGATTAAAACACAGGGTAAAAACAGTATTTAAAATATTCTTTTAAAATCCATTGAGGTGGCGCAAGATTAATACTAGCCAACTGTGGAGGTCATTGCTTGACGGATTTTAACCACAGCTGCACAGTTATATCCGGATTGGTGTCTGAATACAGCAAAGAGGTGTAAAATTGACTGGTGTTTCCTTGATGCTTATACAATAGAGCTGAGATAAGGCTGAGGCGGATGTCACTGTAGTATAAAAGTACTGGAGTAGTACATGCTCTGTTGTCTCTATTTGGCCAGAATCACTTAGACATTTTGTTGCTCTTGTTTTTATACCAGTGCTACTCAAAAGTGGTGGTCTACAAACCAGGGCCACAAGCCATCGGTTTCTTGGAAACTATGTCGATATCGATTTATTAATTGATTTTAATTTATATCTACAGTTAAAACAAAAGATGAAAAGTTGAAAAGATTATTAATAAACAGTTGTATTAAAAGCATTAATTTGCAACAGCTAAAAAGGCAATTAAAACATAATAAAATGATGATACTCCGTTTTCTCGAAAATAAGACATCCCCCCAAAATAAGACCTAGCAAAGTTTTTGTATATAATTATATATACAGTATGTAATAAATGTTCATTTTTTTTGTTGTTCAACAATAAATGTGAATTCTTCTTCATGGAAAAAATGAGACATCCTCTGAAAATAAGACCTAGCGCATCTTTGGGAACAAAAATTAATATAAGACACTGTCTTATTTTTGGGGAAACACGGTACATACAGCACACTCCTATTAAGAGATGCTTAAGAGATGCACAACCAGAATAATTGCCAAACAACAGTTGAAATAAAGTCCCCACCAATAGGACTGAGAAAGTACATCCCCAAGAATGTTAAAACTTGAGCTGGTTCATATTGGAAGATAAAGTCAGTGAGAGAATAACTTGTCTAAGGCCACTCGGATCTCTCCGTTCCAACACTTTAATACAGTGCACTTGACTTCTAATGGCATATAACTTGTACGGATTAGAGTAACATTCATGAGAGACATGAAAGTGTTATGCTGAATTACAAGGAGACATGCACGTGCTCATGGGAAGATGGCTGAATTGTAAACAGTGTGGATGGAAGGAAATAAAAAAGTACAGAAAGTGATGGAGATGAAGAATGGGACTTTGTAGAAAAGATGGGTTTTGAGGAAGGTTTTTAGGGGAAAGAGAAAGATGTGGTAATATATATGTTCAGGAATATGTTCAGGAAGAGAGACAGGGCAAAGTCATGCTTTGGCACAGGAGAATGCAAACTGCAACCCTTCAGGTATTCATAGAATCATAGAGTTGGAAGAGACCACAAGGGCCGTCCAGTCCAACCCCCTTCTGCCATGCAGGAACTCCCAGTCAAAGCATCCCTGACAGATGGCCATCCAGCCTCTGCTTAAAGACCTCTAAGGAAGGAGACTCCACCACAATCTCTGAGGGAGTGTGTTCCACTGTCGAACAGCCCTTACTGTCAGGAAGTTCCTCCTAAAGTTGAGGTGGAATCTCTTTTCCTGGAGCCTGCATCCATTGTTCCGCGTCCTAGTCTCTGGAGCAGCAGAAAACAAGTTTGCTCCCTCCTCAATATGACATCCCTTATTATTGGACTGCAACTCCCAAGATTCCTCACCATTGACTATGGTGGTTAGGGCTGGTGGGGCTTACAATCCAACACCACCTTGAAGACCACACTTTGACCCCTCCTGCATTAAATCATACATGGGGCAAAGTTTTGTGTTCAGCTCCTGGCTATCACCACATAGCCATCCTGGAGCCATCCTAAACGTTTGCGAGTCCACTTCTTTCAGGGCAGGCCCAAGATATGTGATTACCTGAGGTGGAAGAACAACTGGCGCACACAATGTGTCAGTAGTATGTACAGTGTCAGTCAGATCTTGGTACATGATGCTGAAAATCCCACAGGTGCCTTTCCCCTTCCGGAGTGTAAAATCACTGCTGTTGTTATTTCTTACCTGCCTCTCTCCTAGGTTTGAAAACAATACAATAAGAAATACAAATGCATTAATAGCAAAACAAGTGACTATTTATAGCCCTTTCACAGCACCAAGATCTTAATAGATTGACCACCCTTCCATTGTCTGTAATCCCACAACCAGATTTTCTATTTTATAAGGTGAAGCATTTTCTGAGCATTCTTTTAAGTATTTGGAACAAGATGCCATTGCCCCACATAGGGCAAAGGCCCATCAAGGTGTGGTGGAAAGGGCTATTTACAGAAGAATGGCAAAGAGGCACAAAAATGGAAAAGGCCTTGACATATACTGGCATAAAGCAAAGCGGATGCTCTTCCACACATCCTCAGGACATCTCAAAGCCCCCAGACCTCTCAATTAAAATTTGGAGGTGAAAAATCACCTCCATATTGTATAGACTGTCACCACCAAAACCCCCCAAAATGGGTAGAATTCAGAGGCATCGCCATGATATCATTATGCAAAGGGATCTTGTGCCACCTTTGATACTCACTGAGCAAAAGAAGTTGTAGCACAAGCTTTTGTTAGGTCTGCTTCCTCAGATGCACACAAAAATGTGGTGACCTGATTTGCTCCTTTGACTCCTCTCAAAACAGAAAAAAGGCTAAAAAATTGGCAAAAATAGAACAAAATCAAAATCAACCATGGTGTTAATGAACCATTATTGGTGCTTTATTGGCACAGCTTCTGGAACGGGAGGACCAACAAGACAAAATGTTTACCTCGTAGCCCAATTTCTCACCACCAGCCTTGATCCAGTTGTTACTTCCAACTAAATGGAAGCAATCCTAAATGTCTGGTGAATGTAATGTCAGCACTTTAGTAACTCTGGTTAATTCAGTGAGTTCATTCTAGTTAGGACTAGCAGCTAAATTTAGGCCATGAAGTCGGATTCAGACTGCAGAAACAGTGCTTTAACTGCCTTGGCTCAGTGCTATAAAACCATGGGATTTATAGTTTGTTGTGGCACCGAAGCTCGCTGACAGAGAAGGCTAAACATCTCACAAAACTCCAAATCCCGGGATTCCATAGCATTGAGCCATGATAACTAAAATAAAGTCAAACTGCATTAATTCTGCAGTGCGGATGCAGCCGGAGTCAAGCTTGGGCTCACTGATATCAGTGGAACTTGTGGCAGTCATGATGAGTAATTTCATTTCTGTTGATTTCAATGGATCTGGTCTGAGCCAGACTACACCTGGATCCACCCACTGAATGGACGGTCCACAGGAACGAAACTCAGTTCTACTGTCCTTCATTTTAAAATTTCCTACTTCTTATTAAATTGGCTAATACCCGACGGGGGTGGCAAAACAAGGGCATTGGTCCCTGAAATAAAAATTTTGCCTACCCAAAACTCAATTTTTTTTCACTCCCCAAATTTCTAACACTGCAGAGCAAGAGAAAATCATTCACACCTAGAGCTCTGTATTTACTGTGTTCCCCTTTCCTGGGTCACTGTTCCTGTCTTTGGATGCCTAGACTTTAAATGCTCGGCTGAAGCTTCAAAATGCTAGAAATGTGGGGACTGAAGGAAAATGTCATTTGGGGGGTGGTATAATTCTTATGGGGAGGAACAACGCCCTCATTTTGCCAGCCTCTGTGGCTGGCATCTTCAGAGAATGCCTCTGAATCCATCTGCTATTAAGTGCGGACACGCTGTGGAGTTGCCGTCCTGCATAACCCGAGGGCCATACCCTGCATGCCATGTATGCAGCTGCTTTCCTGAGTTATCACATACAATAACAATATCGCCTGCAACTCGTGAGGACGAAGTGTCTGTTGTTATTGCGTGTGATATCTCAGTAGGATGGTTACATTCTGGCTTTTGATCTGAATTAAACTTCCTGTAATGAACAATCTCTGTATTGGCTGCTGAAGGAGATGGTTAACACTGAAACTCATCTGGCTCTTATATAGTGCTGCTTGATTTGTAGGGTTTTGCCGTCAGTTTCCCAGCATTGTTGGGATTCATTTCTCATTTGCCTTTCACCTGTCCAGAATTGCATGCCTCTGGTCAAACATTTCCTAAAACCATATGGATTCTCTGTGGACTCTTTCAAACGGGATTCCGAATGGAGCCAATGCGGATTCATGTAAATTCGCTTGTTTAGCGAATTTACCTGAACCCCTGCTCCGTTTGGAAGGCATTTGGAATTACTTCCCATTACCCGAAAATAACCCCCCCTTGCCCAAAATCGCGTGAGAAGCTTAAATTTGCAATAATGTTAAACCCACGATTGCATTCGGAGTGGCTTCCCTTTTGCCTGAATTTGCGTGAGAAGAATTAATTTGCAATAATGTGAAACCCCAGGATTGCGTTTGGATTGCCCTTGGATTATACTTCCAATTTCCCACGTCTGAAAGAGTCCTGTGTGTCACAAATTAAATGGATTGTGCTCACCATAAAGTTGGATGGTAAAGAGAGCAGAGGGGGGTCAGTGCTTCCAGGACAGATTATACTCTTGCCTTTTGCCAAGGGATGTTTCCTTCTTTTAATAAGAGTCAAAGTCCAGAACTTAAACTGACCTGCGGATAAGTCCACTCAAGTTTTTTGGACCGATTTCTTGACTAAAATTTCTAGACTTATATACAGTCTATACATTAATAACCAGCCTGTTACTGCAGTGGCTGGGACATTCTGGGAGTTCTAGTCCGAAGCAGTCGCTTTCCCAAGGATTCCAACTTTTTCCAAGTTTCTCAAGTTACCCTGGAAATGGGGTAGGGAAGTGGGGTTTGGCATTATGTCACTATGTGTATGGGCATATCGTTTGATGCGGCAAAAAATAAAAATCAAGGGAAGGGGAAGGTGGGTGACGGATCTGTTTCCACAGGCCCCCATAAAGTGGGTTCAGTTATCAGATGGGCACCATTTCCCCCCTTCTCCATGTGACCTCAAGCAGCCCAGCTCTTGCTCTGTGAAGAAGCATTGGACTCTTTCAGACGTGGGAAATTGGAAGTATAATCCAAGGGCAATCCAAACGCAATCATGGGGTTTCACGTTATTGCGAATTAGAGCTTCTCATGCAATTTCAGGCAAGGAGGGGTCATTTTCGGGTAATGGGAAGTCATTCCGAACGCCTTCCGAATGCAATGGGGATTCATGTAAATTTGCTAAGCAAGTGAATTCACGTGAATTCACATTGGCTGCATTTGAAGTTGGGAGAAATTCCTCCAGTGTGAAAGAGTCCATTGAGTTGCATGCTCTTAAGGTGATGTGTCCGATTCACTCACCGGAAGCAATCTCATGGAGACTGCAGTGGTCATGCCAGAGGCACCAGCATCTCTGAACCAAACCGGACCCTCTATACCTGGAAAGCTGTACTGGGCCTATGACTGTAATAAAGATATACATACAAACCTGGAAAGTGGAGCATGAACATGGTTGTGATGGATGGAAGGGACATGGTGGGAGAAAGGGGGGCCTGTTTAACTTCAAAAAAATAAAACGTCTTTTTGTGGGTCCTGTATATAAGTGATAAACACGAATAGAGGAGGCCTGCTGTCGGTAGCGTTTCTTTCCTGTCTTTGCAACGAGGCACGGGCTGCCTCTACATTGCAGAACTGATGCAGCTCGACTCTGGTTTATATGCTGTGAAAGTTTGGGACGTGTAGTCTTGTGAGCTCTGACGCCACAGCAAGCTACGACGGACAAACTGGGTCGATTCAGTCGTGCAAGAAAGTGAGGAAAGCCATGGACTGGATGGCCCTTGGGGTTTCTTCCAACTCTGTGATTCTATGATTCTATGAACGCAGCTAAAGCAGTGCCGGGCCGGGTTATTTCTCCAGTGCGGACCCAGTAAGGGGAAGCAAAGGGAGGCAGCAACAGCTTTCCGCAGGGGCTGGCGGGTCTCCTCCTCTAAGGACGGGGCAGGCTGAAGGCTAGAGAGAGAGCGGGGGATCGTTGGGACGGGGCTCTCCTTCTCCTCCTCCTTGACAGCTCTTGGAAGGGCGCCTCCGTCGGGTGGCAGCGGCCTTAATGCGCTCCATCTGCTGCTGCTGCTCTCTCGCTCGCCTCGGGAGGAGGGCAGGCAGGCAGGCAGGCAGGCAGGCAGGAGGGCTCCCCGGGCCAAGGCCCAGCCAGGGATGACGTCGGGCCCAAAGCCTCCGCAGGGAGAGGCAAGAGAAGCAGCCCCGGCAGCGGCAGCAGCAGCAGGAGGAGGAGGAGGAGGACTCCGGGCACCGCAAAGCTCCCGGCGGCCCAGCTATATGCTGGGACCGGGATGGGGATGAGGAGGATGGTCCCAGAGACACAGAAAGAGAGAGAGAGAGAGACCCACAGAGAGGGTTCTCTTTTCTCCCTCGAGAGCCCCGATGGCGTAGCTGTGGGGTGGTCCTGGGACTGACCCTGGTGGGATCATCTCCGGCCGGACACGGGCTGCCCCGACCTTCCTCGCAGGGCTGGTGCCGCTGGGCATCGGGGGAGTCCCCAGAGAGAGAGAGAGCCCCGACGGCTTTTGGAGGGAGTGGAGGAGGAACAGCACAGAGAGAGAGAGAGAGAGAGAGAGACTGAGAGAGAGAGTCTTCTAAAAAGGAAAGCAAGGGAAGGTTGAGGCACCCGGCTTCTGTCGGGAAGAGGGGCGTCCCGTCGGAAGGGCTTTGAGGGAGGCGGCCTGGGCTGCTGCTTCTTCTTCCCTCCCCCCTCCTCCTCCCCCCTTCCTTCCTTCCTTCCTCCCCTCCTTCCTCCTCCTCCTCCTCCTCCTCTCTCCTTGTTGGAGGGAGCGTCCCCACTAGCCTCCCTCTCTCTCTCTGTCTGGATGTCTCCCTCCGAGGCGGCGACCCTCCTGGAGGGCGAAGCTATAAGAAGCCGGCCCCGGCCTCTCCGGCCCAGACCCTGACGCCCTTCACGCCCCTCCAGGGACACGCCGGGACCAGGCCCAACACCAGCGCCAGCAGGAGCAGCAAGAGCCCGAGGGCAGCCGAGGGACGGTCCCCATCATCCCCGCCATCCCCCCGTCGGAGAGCCCCGCCTGCCGGAGGAGGATGCTCCCCGTGGCCCTGGTGCTGGGCCTGAAGACCTTGGGGCTCCTGGCCCTCTCCGCCCTCCCCGGAGCCCTCGCCCTCAACCACAGCGGACGGTGGTGGTAAGGCGGCGGCAGGAGCTTCCCTAGGCTTCAGCCCACTTCCTCAGATGCATTCGGATACAATGATGATGATGATGATGATGATGATCTAGAGAGCCCTTGTAGCCCCTTTGAGACTCACTGAAAGGAAGAAGTGGGCAGCAGGAGCTTTCCTAGAGTAAAGTCCACTTCCTCAGACGGATTTGGATATAATAATAGTAATAATAATAATAATAATAATAATAATAATGTAGAGAGATCTTGTAGCCCCCTTTAGAGGTTGGCAGGAGGCTGAACCTTCCTTCCCCAAAGGCGCTGCCGAAGCCAGGATTCGCACTCGGCGCCCCGCGAGTCCAGCGCTCAACGCCGCCACTTAGCCGCCTCTCTTCCCGGTAACTCGGCGCTCCGCTTCGGATCCGCCAGGGTCTGGGTCCAGGGAGGGAACCCCGACCACCCCCGCCTCGCGGGTACCAAAATCCGTGGATGCTCCAGTCCCATCGGCGCAGTGAGACGGTGCCGCTTCTACAAAATGGCAAAATCCAGGGTCGCTTTGGGATGGGGAGCGATATTATGTTGGAGTCTTTGCAAGCCGTGGGTGGTCGAATAAAAAGAAAACCCGCGGATACAGAGGGAGAACTCAAATTAGCGTCCTGTCCACGTTCATAAAGGAATTTCTTTCTCTTCTTTTCCTTTCTGCCTGTCTTTCTCTTTCTTTCTTCCTTGCATCTTGTTCATCGACATGAAAAGAAACACTTCCCAACCCTCCGATCTCTTAGAATAAGGGGCCACCTGCCAGCCTGAGAAGGGACAAGCTTTCCAACCCACAAACAAGGGATATCCCTTGATGTTAAGGGACCCCTGGCAACCCTACTGGAAGGGAAAGGTCCCTGGCGTTGGATTTGGAAAGTGCGACTTTAGACAAGTTATTAATGAAATGCTTTCTTTTTCGTCATTGCACAATGTCCCTATTCTTAAAACCCTTCCACTGCATGCACCTGAGGAGGTAGATAGGAGCCCATCCAAGGTTAAGTTAGACTTGACCAATGAGTCTCAAAGGTGCGACAGGACACCAAAGTGCAGGTCATACTTTCAGGTTGTTGTCGCCGCTGCTGCTGTTGTTGTGTGCCTTCAAGTCATTTCTGGCTCACGGTGACTTTAAGGCGAACCTTTTCGTAGGGCTTTCTCGGCAAGATTTGTTCAAGATTTGCCTTCCTCTGAGGCTGAGACAGTGTGACTTGCCCAAGGTCACCCAGTGAGTTTTCATGCCCAGCAGGGATTTGAACCTTCAACCCTGATCTCCAGGAGCCAGCATGGCACACTGGTTTGGCCCACAGTAGACCAAGGTTCAGATTATGGGCAAGTCACATTCTCTCAGCCTCAGAAGAAGACAAAAGCAAACCCCCTCTGAACAAATTCCACCAAGAAAATCCTGTGGTTGGTTCACTTTGGGGTCACCATGAGTCAGAAATGACTTGAAGGCACACAAATCCTAGAGTCCTAGTCTTGCACCACCAGGCTGGCTCTTCTTCACTTTTGCGCCCAAACTTAAAGAGTTTTAAGTCTCAACATGAAATATGCCCCCAAGTCCAACATCTGTCTCCTGCCAGTCTTTATCAAGAATAGAGATAAGAGGCCTGCTCAGGATAAGCCAGCATTTTTGGAAGCAGCGGCAGCAGCAGCAGCATTTGATCGGGTTTGTTATACATTCAGATGTTCTAGCATTATAGCACAAAAGGGGCAAGAAGGGCAGGGGGAAATCCGTATCCATCGGTTTCAGTGAAAGCAAGTGAAATACCTGAATCTTAAGTTCATTTTTACATTGTACTGATTAATAATTATTCCAAAATATTGCAAATGTTGTTACATCTTCTGTCTGTTGTCCTGTTATCCTTCCAGTATTGAAGTATCAGTCTTTTAAGCAGTCAAGAAAGATTTTATTTTCTTTCTTTTTTATTATTTTTTATTATTTTTATTTATTTATTTATTTATTATTTTATTATTTTTTAATTATTTTCTTGAAAGATTCAAACCATTTGCCCACGACTCCGGCAGAACCGAAAATGCAAGCTTAAAGACTTCATGCACAAACACAAACTGAATCCCGTATTGGGGGGAAAGCGGGACATTAATTGATTAATTAATTAATACCCCACATGTCTCCCAGCGCAGGATTCAAGGCAACTTGTTGTTGTTGTTGTGTGCCATTTCCGACTTATGCTGACCCTAAGGCAAATCTATTTATCATAGGGGGTTTCTGGGGCTGAGAGTGTGTCACTCAGTCAAGGTCACCCAGTGGGTTTCTATGGTGCTATGATCCGGATACAACAGAGGAAAGAGAAAGAGATGGTGACAGGTGTAAACAAGTGAAGAATCTGTTTATTTGGTGCTTTGAGTTGTTGTTGTTGTTGTTGTGTGCCTTTACGTCACTTCCAACTTTTGGTGACCCTAAGGCAAAGCTATTACAGGATCTTCTGGGGCTGAGAGTGTGTGACTCGCTCAAGGTCATCCAGTGGGTTTCCATGGCTGAGCGGGAAATCGAACCCTGATCTCCAGAGTTGTAGTCCAGTGCTCAAACTACTACAAGATACTGGCTCTCTCAAGGCAACTTGCATCCATTGGTTTTTTAATTTGTATGGTGCTTTTAAATGGATGCGAGGCAATTTATGCTATGGCTATTTACATCCAATTTAAACACTGTACAAATAAAAAAAGAACCCTATTAATACTAAATTAATAAATAACATAAATAAAATGAATTAACTCTCCTGCCCAGAGATGCACATGCCTTGCGGCTTCTTCTGTGATAGATTGCTAACCTCTCTCTCTCCTCCCTTTTGATGTTCAGATGAAAGAAATGTCTTCTTGTCAGACATTCTTAGTAAGATTTAGGTTGTGTGAGTGCTAGCATTTCGCTTTCTAAGTGGATGTGTGGCACCTCACATTTTTCTTGCCCCCTGTTCCTAAGAAAAGACTTGCCAATAGACCTCCATCATGCTTTTCTAGTAACCAATGTATCTGGGGCTATGAATGTGTTTTCAGAGCACCTAAAGCTCTGAAAGCATCCGGGGTTTAAGATGGGCAGGAGTCTCATTGCCTCACAGATCATGCTAGTAACCAAATTATCTGGAGTGACACATGTACCAAATTTCAGAGCTCCAGAAAAAGATCCTAGTGACACTGATGCATCAGTTTGCATGGGTTAGCAGAATGGGAGCCCACCAGGCCGGGAATATCTTTATTGGCGCTACTAAATGAAGCTTGCCGTTCTCCGAGCCATACTTGTAGCTTATCTTTCACATATATTGTACCCAAATCCCAAGCTTGGAGATACAGTGGAATGACTATGGTACAAATGCTTTATTTCACAGAGTGTGCAATTGGATTTGCTCCAGCTTGGATTGCTTCTGGCCTCTCCTTTGGGGCAAATATCATCCTCTAAATGTGCCCAAGTTTCAGACTATTGTAATAATTGGTATGTCTGATCTCGAATTATGTGTGCACCAAATGTTAGGTTTCCTGGAAAGACCACTAGCCTTTGAAAAGTACACTTGTTGCTACACCGACTGCAGGCTGGCCCTACTGTGATACTGAATGAGGCAAACACCTCAGACAGGAGGGTTTTGGTTGTCATAAAAGCAGGGAGACTTGTTAGCTAGTTAAAGTATTGTTTTATTTTTATGGACACAAATTCTGTGTGTGATTTTCTTCTACCGTATCTGTCATTGGGTCCTATTGGTGATGATGATGATGATGTGGGGTGGGTGGGATCATTTGATGTTCTGCCTCAGGCAGCAAAATGTCTTGGGCTGGCCCAGAAGAAAACACAAATGAAAATATTTTCCTTTCTTTCTTTTTGAAGGGAGGGGATAAGCTCTGTGCCTGCATCATGGCCACATTACAGCTTTCTTAAGGTGCGTCTACACTGTGGAAATAATGCATTTGGCACTATTTTTTACTATCATGACTTCATCCTACAGAATATTGAGTTTGTGGTTTTGTGAGGCACCAACGCACTTTGGCAGAGAAGGCTAAAGACCTTGTAAAACTACAAACCCCAGGATGCCACAGGATAGAGCTACAACACTTAAAGTGGTGTCAAAATGCATTATTTCTTCAGTTTAGCACAGCTTTAGTTTCCTGAAATACTGTGTTAGGTAGTCTGAAGACTTTCAATACGGTGTTAGGTAGTCTGAACACTTGTTTTGAGAGAGATGTCCGCAAGGGTTCTTTTTCAGACACTCCTCTATCCAAATGGTCTGGACCAGGTATGTGACAAATTTGGGGGATGGACTTCTTCAGGCAATATTTTGGCAATTTAATTATATCAGTCAACAATGAAATGCTATTGGCAGATAATTATTCTATCAGTCAATGGATTTGTTAGCTTTTAGTTAGTAACCAGAAAGTGAAATCAACCAAATAACACAAACCAAATTAACAGATCTACAAAATAATTAATGGGTTGATGTGCCGAGTCTGTAGCATCAATAAGCAGCTTACCATCACATAATACTGAAGAAGGGTGCTCGCAGCTGACCAGGGGAAAAGTAGCATCCCATTTACTTTTATTTGTTTCAGTTGATATTTATCCTGCCTTTCAGGCATAAGAGAAGTCTCCTTAAAAGGCAGCCAATTATAATTAACGTACAGTTTTAAATCAATAATATAAAATGGCTTTAAAACAACAGTATCTGATACGAAAGAAAAATCACCACCAGTAGCAGCCGCATCAGTTAACAGTTGAAACTCGTGCTTAACCAAATGCTCTCTGAGAGAGGAGATTTGCCAGGAATGGTGTTGTGTGACCTCTGGTGGAAGTACAATCCACAGGGAGAAGTACCACAGCATTTCACAGCTTCCTTTCCTCTTAGCCACAAATTTCATTGATAGAGATGCTTTGTGAGGGGCATCTGCTTTGTATGTGGATTCTCTCCAAATGTGTCAGGACAACCTGAATGTGCAGTGCTGCCAAGGAGAGTCTTTTCCCCCCATGATTCCCAGGCCCCAAGTGGCAAGTGGCACTACAACTACAACTCCGCAATGTGGAGAAGTCCCGGCACAGGCACTGTTTGCTGTATCCTCCACTGGATGCGGCATGATGAGTAGACCCCCAAGAATATACCAAGTGGATCTATTGTTGGTGCTGCTGCTCCTAGAATCATAGAATCATAGAATCGTAGAGTTGGAAGAGACCACTAGGGCCATCCAGTCCAACCCCCTGCCATGCAGGAAATCCAAATCAAAGCATCCCCGACAGATGGCCATCCAGCCTCTGCTTAAAGACCTCCAAGGAAGGAGACTCTATCACCTTCCGAGGAAGTGTGTTCCACTGTCGAACAGCCCTTACTGTCAGGAAGTTCCTCCTAATGTTGAGGTGGAATCTCTTTTCCTGTATCTTGCATCCATTGTTCCGGGTCCTGTTCTCTGGAGCAGCAGAGAACAAGCTTGCTCCCTCCTCAATATGACATCCTTTCAAATATTTAAACAGGGCTATCATATCACCTCTTAACCTTCTTTTCTCCAGGCTAAACATCCCCAGCTCCCTAAGTCGTTCCTCATAGGGCATGGTTTCCAGACCCTTCACCATTTTTGTCGCCCTCCTTTGGACACGCTCCAGTTTCTCAATGTCCTTTCTGAATTGTGGCGCCCAGAACTGGACACAATATTCTAGGTGGGGCCTGACCAAAGCAGAATACAGTGGCACTATTACTTCTCTTGATCTAGACACTATACTTCTATTGATGCAGCCCAAAATAGCATTGGCCTTTTTAGCTGCCGCATCACACTGTTCACTCATGTTCAACTTGTGGTCTACTTGGACTCCTAGATCCCTTTCACATGTAGTTTCATTCAGCCAGGTGTCACCCATCCTATATCTGTGCATTTTATTTTTCCGCCCTAAGTGCAATACCTTACATTTCTCTGTGTTGAATTTCATTTTGTTAGCTTTGGCCCAGCTTTCTAGTCTATTCAGGTCATTTTGAATCTTGATCCTGTCCTCTGGGGTATTAGCTATTCCCCCTAATTTGGTGTCATCTGCAAATTTGATTAGTATGCTCCCAATTCTGTCATCCAGGTCATTGATAAAGATGTTGAATAGCACTGGGCCCAGGACAGAGCCCTGTGGGACCCCACTGGTCACTTCTCTCCAGGATGAAAAGGAGCCATTGTTGAGCACCCTTTGGGTTCGGCCAGTCAACCAATTACAGATCCATTTAACAGTTCCTTTGTCTAGCCCACATTTTACAAGCTTGTTTGCAAGAATGTCATGGGAAACCTTGTCAAAGGCCTTACTGAAATCAAGATATACTATATCCACAGCATTCCCTTCATCTACCAAACTGGTAATTTTATCAAAGAAAGAGATTAGATTTGTCTGGCATGACTTGTTTCTCTGAAACCCATGTTGAGTTTTTGTGATTATGGCATTGCCTTCTAGATGTTCACAGACTCTCTGTTTAATGATCTGCTCCAGAATCTTTCCTAGAACTGATGTCAGACTAACTGGACGATAATTGTTGGGATCCTCTTTTTTCCCCTTTTTGAAGATGGGGACAACGTTTGCCCTTCGCCAGTCCGCTGGGATCTCTCCTGTTCTCCAGGAGTTTTCAAATATGATTGCCAATGGCTCCGATATTACTTTTGCCAGTTCTTTTAATACCCTTGGATGGAGTTCATCTGGTCCCGGAGACTTAAATTCATTTAGATTAACAAGGTGTTCCTCTACTATCTCTTTACTTATTCTGTGCTGAAATTCCCCTATTCTGTTCTCTGCTCCATTATCCTTAGGTTGAGCACCCTTTGCCTTTTCTGAGAAGACTGAGGCAAAGAAGGTGTTGAGTAATTCTGCCTTTTCTCTGTCTCCTGTGAGCATTTTGCCATCTTCTCCACGCAGTGGCCCTACTGTTTCCTTCTTCTTCCTTTTGCTGCGGACATATCCAAAAAAGCCCTTTTTATTGTTCTTAACCTCTCTAGCAAGCCTGAGTTCATTCTGCGCTTTAGCTTTTCTGACTTTACCCCTACACATGCCTGCTATTTCTTTGAATTCCTTTTTCATGATTTCCCCCTTTTTCCATTTCTTATACATGTTCCGTTTCAAACTTAGCTCAGTTGAAAGTTCCTTAGTCATCCATCCTGGTTTCTTGAGACACCTCCCGTTTTTCTTTCTCACTGGAACTGTTTGAAATTGTGCCTTCAGTATCTCCCTTTTGAGAAAGTCCCATCCGTCCTGAACTCCTTTATCTTTTAGTATTTCTGACCATGGAATCGCCCTCAATACTTCTCTAAGTTTACTGAAATCCGCTCTCCTAAAGTCTAGGATGCGTGTCTGACTCTGCCTGGCTTCTCCTTTCCACTGTATTACAAACTCCAGGAGAACATGGTCACTTCCACCTAATGATCCCACCACTTGCACCCCATTAACCAAGTCCTCCTTGTTGGTTAGGATCAGATCTAAAATAGCTGACCCCCTTGTTGCCTCTTCCACCTTTTGGACCATGAAATTGTCTTCCAGGCAAGTGAGGAATTTGCTAGACCTTGAGGATTTTGCTGAGTTTGACTTCCAGCAAATATCAGGATAGTTGAAGTCGCCTATCACTACTACATCTCTCTTTTCTGACTGTGTGGTCATCTGTTCTAGAAAGATATCATCCAATTCCTCAGTCTGACTTGGGGGTCTGTAGTAGACTCCCACCGTAACACCCTTGTTGTTTCCCTCCCCTTTGATTCTTATCCAGATGCTCTCCACCTGGCTTCCATGATTGATGTCCAGGATCTCTTCACTGGTGTAAATATCTCTGACATATAGTGCTATTCCTCCTCCTTTCCTGTTTGGCCTATTTCTCTTAATAAGGTTATACCCCTCTATTTCCACATTCCAATCATGAGACTCATCCCACCAGGTTTCAGTGATGCCTATTATATCATATTTGCTTTGTTGTACTAGGAGTTCGAGTTCATCTTGCTTATTTCCCATGCTCTGTGCATTAGTGTAGAGACATCGCAGACCATGGTTCCCTTCTACTTGCTGCCTGTGCAAGTTTTTTTGCCTCCCACTGTTGGGTCCTTGCATTGTTTGCCTTGTTTCCTCTATGTCAGTTTGACTATTTTCGCCATCCCTTTTGCCTTCCTTATTGTCTCCCTTCCCCTCGGAACTCAGTTTAAAGCTCTCCTGATCAAGTTCTTGAGACTGTTGGCAAAAACATTTCTTCCAACTGGCGTGAGATGCAACCCGTCTGTTGCAAGAAGTCCCTCCTCATGGAACCGCAGCCCATGATCCAAGAATCCAAATCCTTCTCGGCGGCACCATCTGCGAAGCCAGTTGTTCACCTCTGCTATTTTCCTCTCCCTTCCTGGACCATGCCCTTTTTCTGCTGTCAGGTTGAACAAAGACCTTGACTCCAACCTAGTAGTAGTATTCGTAATAATAGCAACAGAGAAATCAAAACCACTTCTTTCTTGTCTAGGAAAATTCTGTGAAACACATAGGGTTGACAGGCGACTTGAAGACACATACATAGACAATCATTGCCATATATTCTACATACATCTGCACTTAGATCCTGCTGAAACAAACACAACGTAAACCAGTTTTTTCAAAGATCCAAGGCAACTAACTTTGAATCCAAATCACCTTCATCAAGATTTGTAAGTTGGAAACAAGTTGAAGGCACACAACAACAACAACAACAACAACAACAACAACTGAATTAGGGAGCCGGCATGATATAGTGGCTTCAGCATTCGACTATGACTCTGGAGACCTGGGTTCAGTTCCCTGCTCAGCCATGGAAACCCACTGGGTAGCCTTAGGCAACTTACTCTCAGCCACAGAAAAACCTATGGTAGGTTCACCATAAGTCAGAAATGACTTGAAGGCACATAGCCGCCGCTGCTGCCAAAACGACTTTCTTTCTAGGCTGTTCTGACACAGGGTTATATTATGAATGGAAGATAGGGAGATTTTCTTTCAATCCTCAAATTTCTAGCATTCTGGGGAGTGAAACACTGAACACTGTTCACACCTAGATCTCTTCTATTTGCTGTGTTCACATTCCCTTGGTAACTTTCCCTGCCCCTATTCTTTGGATGTCCAAACTTATATTTCTAAAGGCCCAAATGAAATTTTAAGTTACTGCACAGCTAGAAATTTGGAGAGTGAAGAACAAA
The DNA here is from genome assembly GCA_034509955.1 of Urosaurus nigricauda. NCBI lineage: Eukaryota > Metazoa > Chordata > Lepidosauria > Squamata > Phrynosomatidae > Urosaurus > Urosaurus nigricauda. The sequence continues at coordinate 166,237,586 of JAOEGL010000002.1, forward strand.
TATCATTGTCGTTGTTCCTCCGCAATACATGCACCGCTGCAAAGGCTGCAGTTGGACTTGGCCTAGGGAGTAGATAAATCATCCAAAACACCCTAATTTGGACCCCCCCCCCCCCCGATATGGCCCTATTAGTTGTTTAGGCAGCCTTCCTCCAACCTGGGTCTGCTTCCTCCAGTTGTGTTGGACTGCAAGTCTCACCTTCCCCAAACATTTTCCATGGCAGTGGAAATGATACTGTTCTTGGCAACAGAAGTCAGAGTCCTGATACGCTGATGGGCGTTAGGTTAGGGAAGGTGACTGAAGCTTTAGCATGTATTTCCAGCTGCTGGTCCTTATAGCATAGGAGCAGAAGGGGCACCGGAAAGAAGGGAGAGGGAGGCTGTCTTTTAGATTCACCTATCAGGGTTGATCCTGCTAAAATGTTTGTAAATTGGACTATGGCAGAAGTGAGTAGAGTACGTCCCTGCAATCTGATGTGGACCTTCAAGGATGTTTTGGGGATCCTTGGCCTGTCCAGGTTCCCCTATCTCTTACCAAAAAGTGGGGAGGGTGAATTGCCATAATTCATTTTTTAAATAGATTGTAGAGTCTCCTTGGACTGTTTTAACCATTTTAAAAATATATCCATTTTTCAAAAGCAGAAGTGGAGTTTGGGCCAATTCAATTTTCTGATTTTTTGTGGAGCATTTGGGGCAGTCTGGAGGGTCCCAAAGGCAGAAAATTGGCCCTCTGAGCTTGCCACAGTTGCCCACCCTTGGCCAAAAAAGCCACGTGGCCAATGCATTTTTAGTGGTATTCCCTGAGTGGTTTGGTATTCTCAGTATCCTTTTTGATGAAATTAATTGCAAGAAGGAAATTCTCTAACTCACTCGTTCCATATAACATGTCAGGCATGCCAAATGCACCAGATTTCAAATGTATATGAAATCTCCTTTTGGCTGTGCTCCAGATGTTTTGTGGTCGAGTCTGGCTAAAAATGGGAACACTCTGCTCTCCTCCTATTTAATAGCCGGATTGAAACACCATCTCTACGACCCACTGCTACTGGTCCTTGAAAGCCATCAGTGCATTGACTTTTTTTTTTTTAATGATCGTAAAGAGAATCTGAGAGTAGTGTCATATATAAGTCCCCCTATTTTGTATTGACATGTAAGAATATTTAACATTGGTCTGTGTATTTTTCATATTTAACATGTGTGTTCATTTGGATCATCTGTGGAAGGTCTCTTATGTGCTCCATCAGTATTAGTTTGAGGGCCATTGCTGTAGCTGCCTCTAAGCTCTGGAAGCTCTGGCCTTGGAAGATCTTTCAAACTCCCTCTTTGATATCTGTGTTCAACCACACTGCAAAGATCTATTCTTTTTTTAAAAAGAGCTGGGGCTAACGGTTCCAGACCCTCTCTCTGGTAGGTTTCGATGATTTCCCTGGTGCTTTTGAAAGGACGGTAGTCTGTAGGAAGCCTGAATCTTTTAATCTCTGGCTTGGTTTTGTAAAGTTTTAAAAATTGCTCATTAAGGAGTTTTATCTGTTGTCTCTTTTTGCTCTGCTGCTTGTTATTATTAGTTTTATTGGCTGTCATGTGTTTAAACTATTAATATCTATGCAATGTTATCTGTGGTCTAAAACACATTGCAGAAATCAACCAGTTTGAGATCGCTTTAACCGCCCGGGTTCAATGATATGGAATTCTGGAAACTGTAGTTTGGAGAGACTTTTCTGTCAGAGAGCTCTGGTGTCACAACAAACTACAATTCCCCAAATTCCCTAGCACTGAGCCAAGGCAGTTAAAGTGGTCTCAAGCTGGATTACTTCTGCAGTGTGTTTTGGGACCTCTGTAAGTACAGTTGGCCTTCTGTATCCAATGATTCTTTATCCACTGACTGAAGCATGCATGGCTTGAAAATATTTTTAAAAATTCAGTCATCCCTTTATATCCATGGATTTTTTATCCATGGATTTAATCATCCATGGCTTAACAATACTTTAAAAAGATATAAATTCCATGACTTTGCTATTTTATACAAGAGACAGCATGTCACTATGCCACTGTATTTAATGGGACTTGAGCATCCACAGATTCTGGTATCCACAGGGGGTCCTGGAACCAAACACCAGCAGATACCAAAGGCCCACTCTGTCTGATGTTAGCATTGGCAAATATTTAGTGAAGTGACAGAGTTCTATGCAAATTAATAGTTGGCATGCACAGTCATCATGCAATAGGATTTAATATTTGTGAGGTTTCATGTTTGAGCTCACTTTTTTAATGCGATCGAGCACAGTTTTTAATGTAAACTGTTATTGTTGTTGCTAAATTGAGGCATTCCAAAACCATAAAGAAAATCCAAATACTGTACATTTCAAATGTGAACTCAAAATCTCTTGTTCTAAAATAAAAAAAAGAATTTGTTTAAAATCTGGATGAAGAATTTGAAATTTCGCACTGAGCAATTTGTATAATGAAATCTAAAAGAGGGGTGCATTCTGTATTTTAAGACCTGAGAAAAGGCTACTTTTTTAGACTATGGCTCCACTGGGATCCTGGGTGTTCTCATTCCAAAAATGTTGCAAGCTTTGTCTGAGACTTCAAAGTTTTGGCCAACCTTTCCCAGTGGTTAAACCCTTGCAATTGTCTGCTCCCTCACCTCGCCTCCAGGGGAATCATCAATGTGGCTTCTTCCACCAACCTGTTGACCGACTCCAAGAATGTGCAGCTGGTGCTAGACCCTTCGCTGCAGCTGCTGAGCCGTAAGCAGCGCAAGCTCATCCGCCAGAACCCGGGCATCCTCCACAGCATCAGCAGCGGCCTGCAGAGCGCCATCAAGGAATGCAAGTGGCAGTTTCGTAACCGGCGCTGGAATTGCCCCACCACTCCTGGGCCCAACATTTTTGGCAAAATTGTCAACAGAGGTAAGTAGGCTGCAGGGGAAGGAAACAAGGATGGAGGTGGTGACAGAGGGCTGCTGGGATGAGCATCTCCTTCTTCCTCTAGGCTGAGTGTAGTGATGGACTAGGGTTGTGAGAAAATGTGGAAAAAGAGGTTATTCAGTGAACTGAAAAAAGAGTTAGAGCTGGGGAAAATTTGCTTTTGTAGCTGCAACTAGCTTCCAACTATCATGATATGGCAGAAACCATCCCATTCATCCTCTGTCATCCCACCTTTTCAGCTGCTTTTAAAATATCCCATGTTCCCTTCCCTCCTAATTAGAATTTTTTTAAATGCCAGTATTAAATACCCATAGTGCAACTATATCCCATGGTGCAACTATATCTGGAATTCTGTTACAGTTCTGCATGGTGCACCTGGAAAAATATTTCAGATTGGAAAGGGTGCAGAAAAAGGCAACCAAAATAATCAAGGGACTGAAATAACATGATCACCAATTGTTCTGATTTGGCAGATACAGTCCTATTTAATCCTCTGGTGTCCCACTTTTTCAGCTGCTTTTATAATGTCCCAGTTTCACTTTCCTCCTCCCAGCCACTTTCCCCCTTTATCTTCATCTTATTTCAGTTACTGCAAACTGAGTTCAAAGTACAGAAATACTTTGGACCCAACCCAGCAGGGGCAGAAAAGAAAATGGAGCAGAGTCTTGCCCTTCCCTGTAATCTCAGGCAAAATGAAACTGCTGCAGCCTTTGCTAGTCTGTTTCTTTTTCTGCATTAATAATTTTTGTGATCTTGACCACACTGACGTTGCTTGGCCACATGTCGTGGTTTTCATCTGTGAAATGTTGATGTGTATGCAATGCCCAGAATACACCAACTATCATCAGAGTTGCTGAGAGCTGGCCCTGGGCCCGTTGCAAAAATGTGTTATCATTGCCTCCCGTCTTCCTACAAACTAAATATATGTTTTGCTTTGCCATGTCTGAATTTCATTAATTATAATTTTGGGGGCTTGCAGAAGGCTTAGATACGCTTAGGCTTAGCAACAGACATTATAGCTACTCTGGTGTGTTGAGATAACATTTCTTTGGTGCTTTTTTCACTGCCCAGACCCCCAGGGTCCTGGACCCTGGGCTTTTTGCCCTCTCGCATCTATTATGTCTCTTCTTGGCCCTGACCAAGAATGCCAGGCCATACTGACTGTGGACATCTGGAAGTTGTAATCCAAAAAGTAACATCTCCAGGCTCTATACAAATGTTTGCATGTCCTCGCAGTCCCAACATAAGTTGATAGCATTCTTCACGATGCTTTACAGCAGGGCTACAGCAACTGTAACCCTCTAGCTCCAATCATCCCTAGTCAGCAAATCTAGTTGTGCAGGATCATGGGAGCTGCAGTCTAAAAAACATATCAAGGGTCATACATCCCCTGTCTCTCTTTTAAGCGATAAGTGGATGTTACATCACACCAAGTGAATTTTCTGTGCAATCTTTATAGTGTAAGTGTAAGAAGTAATGCAAAGCGATCCAGTGGAACCTTGGCAGCAATGCAAAGAGGTATATTATGATATAGAAGTTTCTGTGCAAAGTGCTATTCAGGAAATAATACAAGGAGACTAAAATACATTTTGAGATACAGTATACAGTACCACTGTTTGCTTTCTTCTTCTCAATTTTTGAGGCGAGAAAGATTCAGTAGTGTATTCCTCAGTAAAGAAGTATAAAGGTTTGCATAAAGTCCAAAGCAGTTTCATGCCGTCCCTCTTCCTGTCTGCCATTCTTCCCCTCATCTTATGACTTGACTCTTTTTCTTTTCCCTTTCCTAAATGGTGATTTGCAGAATGGCATGTGTGTCCATTCACCACAGAACCACCATCTTCAACAGCTCCAGAGAGTGGTGGCCACAGAAAATGTGCCGAGGGCTCACAATATCGCTGCTCTATGATTAAAATTAAGCAAAGCTCAACTTGCTGGCCAGCCTCAGAGCTTGTTTGACAGCATCTGTTGGAAGGCTGGCATTGGCAAAGGAGAAATCTGGTTCTACTGACTGATCTCTGGGTAGATTGGCAAAGATTTCTGACTTCTAGCCACATAAATCTTCAAGTGTCCCAATTTGACAGGGACCATCCCAATTAACCCTCTGTCATTCCACTTTTCCCACTGCTCTTAAAACGTCCTGGTTTCTCTCACCTTCTTCTCCTTTTCCCCTTTGTCCTCAGCACACTAATTTTTGCAAAAAATTAAATTAAGTGCAAAAATATCATTTCATTAATTCAGTAGGGAGACGGGGGAGTCTTATCCTTCCCTGTAGACTCAGCCAAAACCAAACTGTTGCAGCCTCTCTTATGCTGTATGTTCTTCATTAATAACTGTTGCCATCTTGCCCATGTTCTGAAGCTGCTTGGCCACTTGTGTCCCAGTTTTTATCTGCGAAATATTAGAGGGCATACAGCCATTTAATAATAGTGACAACAAAATGACACATAGATTATACTCCTGAAACAAAGAAATTCATGGGCTCAGAGTTTTTTGTTTTTGTTTTAATCTCAGTATATGCCTTTTACACTAGGATCTGGTTAGTGGATCACATTCCTCTCAAAAGGAATGTCTACTGTTTCAATCTTTCACACAGCTAGGCAGCTTAAATTTGACTGATTTCAAAGGCACTGAAACAACTTCCTGCTTTATCACACTAGGGGACAAACAGGATTTAAACGAGAGTTAAACGAGAGTTAAACAGGAAATGTCCTGTGATAAACATAGGGCATTTCATGTTTAACTCTCATTTAACTCTTGTTTAAATTCTGTTTGCCCCTAGTGTGATAAAGCAGTTAAGCATGCTCAAGATAGATGAAGTTGGTAGTGGTGGTGATTATTGTCATTGTTGTCCTAATGACATTATCATGGCAGCTAAGAGAATAGGCTAAAACAACCAATAATCTTGCAAAAAACAGTATCAATCAAGTAATCAATGGTATGGAACACAGAAATAGATTAGCACTGCAAAAACACACATTTGCAAAGACTGGCATCCTGCTTGTGACATATATTGGTTTTGGCTGTTGTAGAGGGAGGAATTCATCGCTACCTTCTTGTGCAACAACTATCCCCCCCCCCAAAAAAAATCCTCACCTACCCCCTCCACACAAATGCACACACTTATGACAAAGTAGAAGCTAGACAAGAAAGGGGAACAGCTGTGGATTGGCTGGTTATATCCCTACTGTCATTTGCACAATGAATCATGACTTCATTCTCCAGGACCTTTCAGTGGTCCGTATCATTGTGTGGCTGGCTATAGGAGCGTAGCTAGCTGTTCTTCTGCTACCTCTTCCTCTTCTCTCACTACTACAGGACCTTGTTATCACCCACCATTTTTTAGATTGGGTCCAAAACACAGTGCAGAAATAATCCACTTTGAGACCGCTTTAACTGCCCTGGCTCAGTGTTAGAGAATCCCGGGGATTGTAGTTTATTGTGGCACCAGAGCTGCCTGATAGAGAAGGCTAAATGTCTGACAAAACTACAATTTCCAGAATTCCCTGGCACTGAGCCAGGGCAGTTAAAGCAGTCTCAAACTGGTTTATTTCTCCATTGTGTTTTGGACCTTGTTCAGTATCACACTACATTGTTATTGCACTATTATTCCACCTTAACTGCTAGGGCCGCTTCCTGTGGAATCCTGGTATTTGCAGGGCAATTTCAAATTCTCAGCCCAAGAGCTTTTAGGCCTCACTATACTACAAACCTGAGAGTTCCACAGGAGGCACTTATAACAATTAGAGTGGGGAAATAATGCTATAACAGTTTCATTTCTTCAGTGAAACAATACAAAATAGAATAGATAAAGACAGTACAAAGTCTTTAGAGGATTCTACTCTCTTCATTTCCCTTGGCATTAAAGGTCATTCATCCTTCAACAGTTACTGCCTTTCGTAGGTAATACCCAGAATAAGAAGAGGCAGGAAAAGGGTCACCAACTCCCCTCATCAGGGTGAAAAATGGACCAAAATACATGCACAGTGACAGTAGCCTTCTGCAACTTGGTACCCTGGAGATATGTGATGTGAGATGGAGCTTAGAAAAAGTTATAAAAAAGCATATCTCTTTTACAGGAGGGTTCTGGGAATTGTAGGCCAAAAACTAACAACTGGAACCTATCCCCTATGAGGAGAGACTTAGGGAGCTAGGTATGAGAAGAGATGGTTAAGAGGTGATAAGATAGGCCTGTTTAATTATTTAAAGGGGTGTCATACTGAGGATGGAGCAAGCTTGTTTTGCTTCAGAGAATAGGACATGGAGCAATGGATAGAAGTTACAGGAAAAGAGATTCCACCTAAACATTGGGAGGAACTTCTTGACAGTAAGAGCTGTTTAACAGTGGAACACACTCCCTCGGAGTGTGATGAAGTCTCCTTCTTTAGAGGTTTTTAAACAGATGCTGGATGGCCATCTGTCAGGGGTACTTTGATTGTGAGTTCCTGCATGGCAGAATGGGGTTGGACTGAATGGCTCTTGGTGTCTCTTCCAGTTCTATGATTCTATTACAGCCTGTTTAGTAATAAGATGTTCTAGGTCTGTTGCACATGCAATAACCCAAAGTCCCCCAAAACCTGTTTTCAGCAAGACAGCACCAAGTGAGGGGACACAGCGGAGACACATCCGACTCTCTTCCTGTAGCAGGACACATCCATATTCATCTCTCTATAGTCTGGCAACATGGAAATGGATGAGTTGCGGGGGGGGGGGGGTTTCTATGCTAGAAAAGGTAGGCTTTTGCAGGCGGAGGATATGAACCAACATTTCCCGGCTGTCACCAACACTGTAACTTTTCCAAACTGGTCATTAGGATTGATTACATGTTTAAATACCATGACCCCATGGAGCACAGGACACCACATTGGGTTTTCGGACACACGTGCGTGCATCCTTTCATTCTACCAACACTTCCATGGGGTAAAGTTATACTAAGGAAAGGCAACTGGCCCCAGCTATCCTAGTGGATTTTTCAGGCTATGTGGCCATGTTCTAGAAGAGTTTATTCCTGATGTTTTGCCAGCATCTGTGGCTGGCATCTTCAGAGAAAGCCTTCGACTTCACATATGCTAGTGGACTTCCTGACAGGCTGAAGGATTTGAATCCAGACCTGAAAAACTAGCCACATCATATTGATGGCTCTCATCTCCTCTGCCCCCTCTTGATCCAAAGCCGTGTTTCACCATGAGGATGAAATGTGTTCCTGAGAAAACCTTGGAAATGCAGGAATCACTCATGTGTTGAGAAGGCAGTTTGGCCATGCAGGTCCTGTATACAAAAAAGAAACAAACCCAAGTTTACTTCAAGGATCAACAGAGAAACAGAGTGCAGCATATATCCTAACAAATTAACAGCTGGTATTTGTATATCAGACATCATGTATTTTTTTTAGATTTTATAGTTAAGTTATTATTACTATCCCCCTCACCCCCGATATGAAGAGGAAAGACATTCCTTTCCCACAAACTCTCAGACTTTGTTACTCTAATATGCCTCTGCTTGCTCCCCCTTCCCCTTTCTTCCCAGCAAAGCAACCATGGATGGTCCTCTTTAAAGGGAATACCAGCATTTAGTGAATTAACATTCCTCAATTTAAAAAATGCTCCCAATGAATCAGACATCATGTTTAAACATAACTTAGGTTTTAACTCCTAAATATTTGCTTAGAAACTTGACTCACTGAACTCTGTGGAACTTACTACAGACATATAGACATGTATATTTACAGTATTTAATTTTTAAAATTTATATAGCTTCTTTCAGAGGTGCAAAACAGTTTTCAACAGAAATTTTAAAAGGGTCATAATAAAAAGAGAATCAATTATATATACCAAAATATTAATAAAATTAATTATACTATTAAAACGCCAGTTTAAATTATTTTAAAACACAACTTGATGATAAATAAGCAGTAAAATATTTAAAACTCGAGCACTTTCATTTAAAATCCACTGACCATATTAGGCAGTCAGCTGCTGAATGTCTATTTGAATAGAAAGGTTTTAGAAACATCACAGAGAGGGAGTTTGGATTCTTTGTAAGAGATACTGAGTCTAGGAGTTGCTACCAAAAAGGCCATCTACTGTAATTGTACCAAACATACCGCTAAGATGATGAGGCTAAGGTTTCTGCCACACTGCAAAATTAATGCAGTTTGAGATCGCTTGAGCTGTCATGACTCCATCCTATGGAATCCTGGGATTTGTAGTTTATTGTTAATTTTTATTGTATTTGTATTTGTTCTGATGTCCCACACTTTGGTGGAAAGGGCATTATAAAAAAATGTTGCTGTTGTTGCTGGTATTGTTATCGTTGTTTTTGTTGCACCAGAACTCTGCCAGAGAAAGCTAAATATCTCACAAAACTGTAAATTCCAGAATTCCATAGTATTGAACCATGTCAGTTAAAGCAGTGTCTCTCTTTCTGGCCAGTGGAAGGCTTTTCCAAAGACTGTAGCTGCTTTGTAAGATTGGTTACATTGAGTGAAGCTCATCCTCCCCTTGGATATTTCTCATTAGATCATTAGTTGCAGAATAACTAACCATCCAATCCATAGTCCAGTGGAAGCTAAGCAGATAAATTTTAATAAATCACTTTCTTGGTGGATTCCTGTTCCCTCCTCATCTCCCCTCTGTCCACTTTTGTATAGTATTGACTGGATTGTAAACTAAGGCTATTGTACTTTGAATATTTCAGGCGATAATGTGAAACGATGATAACGCTTGACAGTCATTCACCATCAGGCATGAAGCAAACCTTAGTCCCCATGAAATTTATAGCACTGATGACTTAGTACATTAGCTTAACTGAGATGCTTCACTTGGTGAAGGTTTATGTTTGTGAAGAATTGTAAGACTATTTACTGTATACTGTGAGAATCTGAGGAGGCAACAGAGGCAATCTGGAATTTCCCTGGGTTTGAAATTCTTGATGAAAGATTCCACGAGGGTACCGAGTGTCACCTCTTAATGCTCCCACCCTGCCTCTGCAAAATGCTTGTTTGTGATGGTTTTGATGTGTTTCAGAGAAACAAGCTGTACAGCAACCCACATCTGTATTTTTGAAAGCACAAGTGATTAAAACTATGTTCAGCTGGAAAATACACATAAACACAATGTTTCTGGAGAAAATACATTCAAATGTGTACATTAAAAATGCATATTGATGCATACACTTTTTTTAAAAAAATGAAAAGAAAATATACATGAAAATCCTTTCAAGACATACAAAGTCTTGCAAACTGGTAAGAAAGAAGAGCAGTGTGAAGACATTGATGGGATTCAGAGATATGGAACAGAACCCAAACATCCTTGTTCTTCTCTCTTCTTTGTAGCTGGTCCCCAATGTTGTGACTTCTTCCTTCAGAGAGAACATCTATTTTGTTTTCATTGTCTCATAGAAGGTGGCTGCATAAAATGTGTTGGCTACTTAGAGTGATGACCATTTCTTACCATATATACTGTACTCGACTATAAGTCAACCTCATGTATGATTTGAGGGCAGGTTTTGGGCCCCAAATGATGGATTTTTATATGACTCATCGATAAGTTGAAGGTAAAACCTAGAGGCATGTAACAAAGGATCTGAGGGATGAAGAAAAGGAAAATGATTCCAAAGAATTCCACCAGGTATAACTGTGCTTACCCTAAAGGCTGGATGGATGAGAGAGTAAAGGGAGGTCAGTGCTTCCAGAACAGATTACACTCTTGACTTTTACCAGGGAATGGTTCCTTTTTAAATAAGAGTTCAAGTATAGTACATTGACCATGGATAAGTTGATTCAGGTTTTTGGGGTCAATTTTTTTACTAAAAATTTCTAGACTTACAAATGAATATATACAGTACCGGTAACTTGTCAAAGATGGCACATGCCCTGTCACACCTGTAGGGGAGCCCAAGAGCTTCACAAGCAAATACACCCTTTCATTATTGGGCTGTATTTCACAGGTAGAGATTAATGCAATGCCTTTGGCACTTAAGTAACGGCTCTCCGATGCTGCTTTTTGTACAGAGCAGGGATAGGAATCATGCAGCCTGCCACATGTTGTTGGACTTCCACTCCCAGCAGCCTTAGCTGGGCATAACTGTTTGTGCTTGGCATAAGCCAATAGTAAAGAATCCTGGATGCTGTTTGTGTTTGGCGTAAGCCAATAGTAAAGAATGCTGGGTGCTGCAATCAAAAAACATCTGGAGGCTTGCACAATTTCTATGCCTGGTATAGAAGAAGCTAATGCAAGCTGGCTTGCACAAGGTCAAGTTGTTCTTTTTCTAACATTGTTCTAACAGTATGCATCTTGTTCTAATCCTAGGTATGTTTACTCAAATGGTTTTACTGGTGAATTAAGGGTGTGTGTGTGTGTGTGTGTGTGTGTGTGTTACTTCCTTGTAAGTAGTTTAGTGTGACTTCCCTAAGCACCTGCCATTTCTAGGCACTGGAAAAACTAGCATAAACCTGTCAGAAGATTTACAATCTAATAGGCACTGTAGAAAACAAGAATGAGAGGCTGGGCTGAGAGAATAAAATATGCCATTTTGGGGAGTGCTTCTTACGAAATGCTATGCAACTGTTATCATCAGGGATGGCTGAGCAATTTCTTTGGTTTATCTCTTAATAGGAACTTACCAAATTTACACTTCCTCAACATACAAACTGGAACACAATTATAAAGAAATATTTGCATTTTTTTTAATGTAGTGGTACAGATCATAGTGGTACAGTGGGGCCTTGATATCTGCTGTTGGTTCCAGGACTTCCTGTGGATACCAAAATCTGTGGGTGCTGAAGTCCCATTATACACAATGGGGCAGTAAAATTGTGTCCTTTATACAGGCATAGCAAAATCAAGGTTTGCTTTTTGGAATTTTCTTTTAAAAAAAATATTTTCAAGCTGTGAACAGTTGACTCCATGGTTAAAGAATCTGTGGATATGGAGGGCCGCCTATTCATACAAAAATTGTATATAATATTGGAAATGGCAACAAAACTGAGTTGTACGAAGGAAAATTGCTTTGAAAAATGTGTATGTTAGAAAAAGTTTGTATCAAGACAAATGAATATCAAACTAAGTATGAATTTTCATGTGCCCTTGGTGGTTTTTTTTAATGCAAACTAATATTGATACAGAACAAAACAGACTTAACATTGAAAAGCCTGAGTAGAATTGAATGCGATAAATGTGTCCATCCCTAGTTATAATAACCAGGGATAATAGTCACTTTGGAAAATTGTTCTTGGACAGAATGACACTACTCATTTTCATTCTTCAGTTGAACTCAGTGTGGCATACATCTGGTTCTCAGATGGTTCCCCATTTCTCAAAGTGGCTGCATCACGTTTTAGCAACTCCTGTTGCATGTTCAGCCAGATTATTTACATCAAGTCCCTCCCCTCAGTGACAAACATGCACTTATTTTTACTGGTGTCAGTGCCATGTTATGTTACAGTCACCTAGGCAGAACCTTTGCACTTTAAAACTCTCAAATTCACAGAAATAATAGATAATTGGGATAGAATAGGACAGGATAGGACAGGACAGGATGAAGATCTAAAGGCACTTTGGATCATAACCTGGTGCTTTCTTCTACCTTCCTCTACATGTGCTTGGGTTTGCTTTCCTGAATATTTACTCCAAAAGAATTGACCGTGTAAGTACCTTTTTAAGAGCATCTCTGTCTGTCTGCTTATTATGGCAGATCTGGGCTGGATTTTGAAAGCTCAAGTAAAAGAGGAGGTTGGCAGACAGATTACTACATTACAGGAGTGGGAGTGGAGGACACCATCATTTTGTGTAGTTCGTCCCTACTGATGTGATGTATATTGTAGACAGTGCAGGGGAAAGACAGAAGGAGCTTGGGATTGTTTCCAATTGTGAGACAGGATGTTTTGATTCTCCACATTTAAAAAAAGAATTGGTTGCACTGAATCTGAATATTTATTTATGATACTTATATGTGATTTAGTGTAATAACATCTCTAAGTGATGTACACATAAAATGCTATAAAACCCACAGCTGACATTATTTGTATACACACGTGCATAAACACACAACATAAAAATAAAGCAGTAAAAATAGGCAGCATCCTAATCAATTTTACAAGCCAAGGGAATATTTCAGAAACAAGTATATTTAACACTTGCCACATTTTCCTCTTCCTGAACTATCCTATGGGTGGATGTTTCAGTGTGTGATGCCAATACTAAGAAGGCCCACTTTTGTGATGTGACATAATGGCAATCCATTAGTCATGAGACAGCTCACAGGGTCTTTTCTGAACATATCACAGACTGAGTGGTTGTATATAAAAGAGACAACACTTTTTCTAGATATCCTGGTCACAAGTATTTTGGGGTAGACCATGTCAAAAACAAAACCTCTAAAATTGGCTCAGAAGTGGGAATTCTTCTGAACAGTTCACTTTCCAAGGTGCCTCCATTGTCAATGTACGTTGATGTTCAGCAGAAGATGTTGCTGCTGACACATGATAATAATAGTGTAGATCCAAACATGAGGAGTGGGCTTTATTCTGGATGCACTGGTGTGTGGAGTCTCATAAGGTATAGTGCTTGATGCTGCACTCTGATATGCCATGTTGTCCTCTCCTTGCCTCTCACTCCTAGGTTGTCGAGAAACTGCTTTCATCTTTGCTATCACTAGTGCTGGGGTCACACACTCGGTGGCCCGCTCCTGCTCTGAAGGGTCCATTGAATCATGCACCTGTGACTACCGTCGGCGGGGCCCAGGTGGTCCGGACTGGCACTGGGGTGGCTGCAGTGACAACGTTGACTTCGGCAGGGTCTTTGGACGAGAGTTTGTTGACTCCAATGAGAAAGGGCGGGATCTGCGTTTCTTGATGAATTTGCACAACAATGAAGCAGGACGTCTGGTAAGAATCTATGGGAATCAAGTGTGCATAAAAGTGTCTCTGAAGAGAGAGAGAGATCGGAAGAGGTACTTTTTGGGCTATAGCTCCCACAATCCTTCAATCAGTATGACCAATGGCTGTGGTGGCTGCAAGATTGTGGTCCAAAACAGGACCTCTTCCAAGTTGTGATTATGGCAGTGACATATATGTGAGAGAGAGGGAGAGAGGGAGATTGGAAGAGAGGGAGACTGGAAGATGCTATTCACATAACTATTTTGTAACATGGTGAGGTTAACAGGAGTTGACTTGTACTGCCTATTTAACTATTGAATAAATTTCTTGAATAGTTCAGTGTCTTCCCACCCCATCCCACTCTCAGAGTCATGTCTAGGCTGATTGCAATGTACACACAATAATTGTGTGCATTGGCCATACTGGCTGGGGGACAGCCTGTTTCCCAAAGTAACTGGCCAGATGCATCAAAAGACCTTACAAGCAAGGCATGAAGGCAATAGCATTCCAATGTACACTGCTATTGAACCTTGAAGTTCCATTACACTATCATTCACAGATGTATCCTCTGTTATTTTACCCAGTTCTTTAAGAGCTATCTACACAAGTAGCCGGCAATACATCAACCCAGGAGCAAACTTTATAAACTTATGAAATATTGTGCAAAAAAGTGAATGTCCAATCAATATTTGTATTATGATGGATATTTCCCCTCCTTTGCTTTTATTTGCCTCACAAGATTAATAATTTTATAAATCTCTGTCATGTGTCTGTCCACCCAGTTGTCTATTTTTTTCTAAAACAAGGTTAGGCCACTGTGGTCCTCCAGATGTTGTTGGACAGTAACTCCCATCAATTCTTATTATTGGCTATGCCAGCTGGGGCTGATGGGAGTGACAACTGGAGAACATCTGGAAAGCTGCATTACTCCCACTCCTGCTTCTGATATGGCTATACTTTCTCTGTTTCCTTTCTGCCTCCAAGTTTACCAGCTCCCTCATCTTGATTAAGAAATTTCTATTATCAGCATAAAAGTAAAGGTAAAAGTACAGTGGGACCTTGTTATCTGCTGGGGTTTGGTTCCAGGATCCCCCATGGATAACAAAGTCCATGGATGCTCAAGTCTCCTTAGAGTATCCACTTCCTAATTGCCAGCATGGTGTAGTAGTTTGAGTGTTAGACTAGATATTGGAAGACCAGGGTTCAAAATTCTCACTCAGTCATGGAAACCTACTGGGTGGGCAAGTTACACTCTCTCGGCCTCCAAGGAAGGCAAAGGCAAACATCCTCTGCCAAGAAAATCCCATTTGAAAACAACTTGAAGGCAAATAACAACAATAGCAATAGCAGCTTCATTTATATTCTGCTTTATACTACCTAAGCAGTCTCTAAGTGGTTTACAGCTGTATGCTAATTGCCCCCAACAAGCCACGTACTCATTTTAGCAACCTTGGAAGGATGCAAGCCTGAGTCGAGCCTGAGCCCCTGGCTGGTATAGAACTTGCAACCTTATGGTTTGTGAGTGAGTAGCTGCAGTACAGGCATTTAACCACTGCGCTACCAAGCACAACAACATGCCTACTTCCTCTAGAATCTATTCAGTTTCTTTAAACAGCTGCCAGCATGTTTGATCTCAAATTTACATCCTCCTCTCTTTAAAAGTTTAAAACTATTTTACACAATCTCTCCCAATAAATCAGTCACCTCACACTGGGTGCTTTTTTTCCTCCACTTCTCCCACTTTGCTCCCAGAAATCAGCCTTTGTGAGGTTTAAATCTGTTTGCCAGGAAATTCAAATTGACCTTTTTATTCATTCAAGATAGTTAACAGCAAGCACAATTACAGAGCTTGGCACAATAGTTTTTGGGACCACAATGCTCAGAATCCCTTGGCCATTGGCAACTGTATTCCCAAAAGAGTAAATCTGCCAAACTCTGCCATTTTCTTAGGGCTTTCCCTCATGTGGGCCTCATGGAAAGGAAAGGGAGCTGTACCCTTTTACACAGGAGTGTGTTCTTGCACAGATCCTGATCTTGTCAGTGGGGTAGGATGAAGGAAAACTTTCCTGTGACTTGTGCCCTGTGGCTCAAAGCTGCCTGTCTTCTGCTATCACTGTCAAAAGTGCCTTAAATGTGTCTGCCTGATCTCAGGGTAAGACCCCTGCATTTATGAACAGATATATGCCAAGAGGTACTGGGCAAACAAAGATATAGATGCACATGTTAGTGGACAGCAATGTGCTTTGCACTCCTTACATGTATATCTATGTGTGCGAACTCCTCTGTCAGGAAGCCTATGTCCCTGCTTGCATTTCTGCAAGGAAGAGGTTGCTTTTGCAAGGAGGGAATAGAGTGATGAGGGTGGCAGTAATGGTATGGGAGAAGTGGAGTTGTGGGGGTGGGAAGCCCCCTCCCTGAAAAAAAGGTGGGGAGGCATCCTTAAGCAGGCAAGCCCCAGGCATGCTAGCCAAGCCCAGAACCACACGCCCGGCTGCCATGTGGGCTCCTACACATCTGGAAGGAAATGGTTCCAATTCTTCTAATTGCAGTAAAAACTCTGGAAGAGAAAACTGTGGGCTTGGAGAGTCGAAGCCACATTCCGTGGGTGGGAGGGGGCCCCACTGTCCGCCAAGGGAATAGTTCCCACTTGCAAGGCAGGCAACGGGGGGGGGGGGGGGGAGGAAGAGAAATGGGCCTCCTGAGAGGAGGGCTTCCCAGCAGAGCACAGAAGGGAGACGAGGCTGAACAACAGGCAAGCTGTAGCAACACAACCATCCTGGACCCAAGGAGGTTTCCCAGATGTTGTTAGACTTCACCTCATCTTTGCCCCAGCTAGCATGACTGATGATTGGAAATACTGGGAGTCACAGTCCAACAGCATCTAAGGGACACATATCCAGTCTTAGCCACCCATCCAGATCAATTCTGGGCATATTGCTCCATGGCAAGAATAAGGCCAAAGAAAATGTTGCATTGTAGATTGTTCAAAGCACTTTCATGTTCATCAGGGGTGGGAAACTATGGGCCTGTTCTTGTACAGCAGTTTCCATGATCTCTGATTGGTTATGCTGGCTTTAGCTGATTGGAGCTATAGACTAAAAATGTCTGGAGGGGCAAAGTGGCACACTCTGATATGCATGATAGCCAGTAAACTTTACAACAGAGCTGCAAGGTAGACCAGTATTGGTGTTTTCATACTAGGCTACCTAAGGTCAGGTAGTTTGTGGCAAGGGCAGGTTTGTAACCATGGACTTCCTGGTTTCCACCTTGGTATATCTTGGTCAATGCACTTCAAAACATAAGCAGCCTTAGAAACCAAGCATCTAGGTGCAGTGTGGTAGCCATCATAAGGTTTTTTTTAAAAAAAGTAGTACAATGGTATAGTAAAGTAGCAGGAAAAATAAAGTAAAATAGTAGTAAAAGTAAAGTAAAATAGTAGTAGAATAATAGTAAAATAATTTTTGCAACCTCTGGTGGAAACTGTTGGTGTTCTGGGATGTTCTACCCCAGCCTCTCACAGGCCTCTGTGTTCCTTCTCTTGTTGTCTAGACTGTCTTCACAGAGATGCGCCAGGAGTGCAAATGCCATGGGATGTCAGGCTCTTGCACAGTCAAGACCTGCTGGATGCGGCTGCCTACCTTCAGGACGGTGGGAGACTTCCTCAAGGACCGCTTTGACGGTGCCTCGCGGGTCATCTATGGCAACAAAGGCAGCAACCGGGCCTCCCGAGTGGAGCTGCACCACCTAGAGCCAGAGAACCCGGCCCACAAACCCCCTTCACCAGTAGACCTGGTCTACTTTGAGAAATCACCCAACTTCTGCACCTACAGTGGCAAGACGGGCACGGTGGGCACAGCTGGGCGCTCCTGCAACAACTCATCTCCGGCCCTGGATGGCTGTGAACTGCTGTGCTGCGGGAGGGGTTACCGGACCCGGATGCAGCGGGTCACCGAGCGCTGCAACTGCACATTTCACTGGTGCTGCCATGTCAGCTGCTTGAACTGCACCAACATGCAAGTCTTGCACGAGTGCCTGTGAGCAAAGGGAGGGAAAATGAAGGACATTGCCCTCCCTCAGGAAAAACAGAAGCACTCCTTATTTGATAGAAGGCTTCATCCATACACCAAAGTCCTGCCAGTAAGACAGCCCTCCTACCTCCCCTGTGTACACACACATGCACTCTCTCCACATCTCTCTCTGCAAGAGTACAGTGCCCTCTGTTGGCCCAGGTAGGAGGTGGTCTCCTTATGGCAACCCCCCAACTCCCCACCAAAATGTCTCCAAGGTTCTGCTGTCCACAGTCTGTGTGAAGACGCCACACAATTCGGAGGACGGCAAGACACTCAGGACAACTGAACTGAGATGTGTCTGTGTGAGTGTCAGTAGCAGCAGCAGCAGCAGCAGCAGCAATAATAATAATAATAATAATAATAATAATAATAATAATTTGGAGGGCAGCATACAAGGAGGAATGTATATTTCTAGGTGGGTGAGATGCCTCCCATATTAATAGCAAACTGAAATGTCCATTTCTTTAAACAAATAATGGATGCTGCAAAAAGGGGGTTGGAGAAACACATGCAGTTCACAGCATATATTTTGCTTATCACTGACTGACCCAGATGATAATACATGAATGCATTTGTTTGTGGGAAAAGTGCCTTTCTTTCAAGCAATGAGACAATGCGAAGGGCAAGCTCCTTGTCTTGGCATGACATATGCCCCTTGCCCCCTCCCCCAGACTCATCTCTGGTGTGGGTTGCGTATGTGCGTGTGTGCACGGTTGCCAGAGCCAAGAGTGCAGACTGTTTCTCTGCTGGATAGCTGAGATGCAAGGCTTTAATTTGAACCAGATCTCCTCTTCATCAGGGTAGAGCCTCTGTGATCTTCAAAACTAAGGCTCATTCTGCTCAGATTATTTAGTACTGTCATCATTAGCTGGAACTTCTGGTTGTGGTTGTTGTTCTTATACAACAACACTGGAGGGAAGGTGTCAGGAACACTGGAGGAAAAAAATGCCTCTGAGTTAATTTACACTGAACAACTTTTCCAGTATACCAGCCAATTCTCCCTATGCTTAGTTTAACTTCCAGGTAACAGGAGATAACTTTCATGCTGAGCTCCCCAAGTTTCCCCCGCAATCGATGGTTAGTGACCATGCTAGTTAGGGATTTCTGGGGGCTATTTGCCCCAACAGTATGTCTCACAGGCATCACACATACACACACATACATGCCAATATGACTGACACCACAACCTGGGACTTTTTGTTTTACAAATTAAGCACAGTCTCTATGGATTTTCTTTCTCTTAGATGAAACACTGTACAAGATTACTAAGTACTGGAGGGATCATTTTTATTTGTTTAAAAACTGCTTTCCTTTCTGTTTTCTTGGCCCCACGAGGGACTCAACTCAGTGTGTTAGTTCTGTGGAGCATGTGCTCTACACATTCTTTGAGGGGTTGCCATATAGCACATGCAAACACAACTGAAGTGGGGGTTCTTCTGTGTAAAGGCCCTTTCACTTGCCACAATTATGGTGTAGTGATTCCATATTAACTGCAATGGTGGAATTATATACTGTAGTATATTGAGATTTGTAGTTTGGTTTGAGGCAACATGATTCTATGATTCTATGATAACAGAGGAACTCTCTGGCCATGATTTCTGTTCCATAGGAGGTTGCTATGGCAATTAAAGTGAAATCACAGGACTACAACTGTGTAATGTGAAAGGGCTTTAAACTCAGTCCAGATTCCTGGAGGCCAAGTATAAACACTCCTCAGGTCCCCTGATAGATTATTTTATTTTATTTTATTTTGATGGGACATGCCTAGGAGAAAGCTGTGGTTAAGTGTACCTCATTATTCTTATCACTCAAAGAGAGCTTGTAAAAATTACAATTTTGCAATGAGAGTTTTTCAAACTTTGCACTCAAGGCCTTGGATTAAATCCCTCGGTGTTACACATCTGTATAAAACCAAGTGGCAACACAGTGGCTTGATCTGTCAAAGGCTGCCACTGTTGACTTTCTAGGTGCTTGTCAAGTTTAGAGGAAAGCAGACAGCTCTCCTCTATTATGTGTAGTTACATGTGCTCACAACTATTTCCAAAGGCTCTTGTGTTTGTGTGTCTCTGTATACATGTGTGTGGTTGTACACATGCAGTCTGGCCTTTGATCATTTTGCCAAGAAAATGTTTGTAGTAAAGTATTGATTTATGTTTTACATTTGTCATTCCCCACTCCCTTTCATTCTGCTCTCACCCGCTCACTTGGATAAATCCTGTTAGTAATATGCACTGAAGAAGCAGTGGGGACTGCTGATGATTTTTGCAGATGTCTGTAAATAGAATATTTATTGTTATCATTTCCTATTCTTGTAGGCCAGGACAATGGTTCTTGCTACTAGATCCATGCGTCCTGAATTTTGTTTCTAGCCTTCTAGAAAAAGAATAAAGTATATATTTTTATCAATCCAACTGAGTTGAATGGGTTTGCTACATTCTGTGAAACAGCCACGTACTCACATGCCCCATATCAAGTTACCCTGCATCGGTATTCAGCTGAGCAACACAAGTTTGCTTGGCACACTTGTTGACATGGATTCAGATTTGAATACTTTCACATTTAAATTGACCTCTCCGCACAGGTCATGGAGTTTTGCCTGGCAATCCTGATACTAAGCCCAATTATTTGCAGCTGAATGATAACGTATTTTTGGGGAACTCAGCCAACCTTCACTTAACATCTCCAAGTGTTGGGTAATTTACCACATCCCTTGTTAATCTGCTTCAATGTTACCCACCCTATTAAAAAACCGCATCTCACTTCGAGCTTGAATTCATCCGACTGTAAGCATTCCAGATTCTGAATCTTGTTTTGCTTTGGTCTACTAGGTTAAAAAGCCATTCTCCTTTCAAGAAAGGGTGGCAAGGTCACGCAAAAGCAGAAAGCAGGCATGTTGCTATGGGGAGGCATGATCTATGATTAATCATTCACAACTTAGATAGAAATAGCAACTTGGATTGAATTTGGGGGGCAGACAAATCTACTGTTTATAGATAGGCAAATTCTAGCTCAACTAGGCTGCACCAAGGAAATGGATACATTACCAAGCAAATGGGGCTTTTATTTAGTAATTGATGAACATATGATACTGCCTATATGGACAGAGGAGGCAAATTTTAGTGGTTTGAATGTTAGATTGGGAATCTGGGACACCAGGGTTTAAACCCCCGCTCAGCCCTGAAAATCCACTAAGTGACTTTGGGCCTGTCACACACTCTCAGCCTAAGAACACTGCAATGGCAAATCCCCTCTGAATACATATTCCCAAGAAAACATTATGATAGGTTTGCCTTAAGATGCCTGTAAGTAGGAAATGACTTGAAGACAAAACAACAACAACAACAATGTTGGATTAATTCATCTATTCCTATATTCATTCTTATTGGTAGTGGTTATCCAAATTATTAAGCAGAGACCTTCCCCTCCCTGCTTTCTGAAGATACCAGAGATTACATTTTGGAACTTTCCATGCAAACCATGAACCCAGTCACTGAACTAATTATGTCTGGGGTTAGCGGTATTTTCACCTGTATTAATCAAGCGCCCAACCAATGTATTTCTTTTATTTTGTTTGACTTTTATTGCCACTTTCTCCCAAAATGGGGGTTCAAGAGAGTTTAGAAAAAGATTAAAGCAGATACAAATCAATACATAATTTTAAAAACAGACAAAATTGTTGTTTTTAGAACACACGTTTAAAGCTATTTTCAAACATCGAAAAAGGATTTATTACCAATACATTAAGTCTCTTCATCAGCTACCAATATGTTTCCAAAAAGCTCACCTGAAAAATAGGTCTTTGCGAGTCATACTTTCTGGCTTTCACATAAAGCACATCCCTTATAGGAAGAGACACCTGGCACCCTGGTCTTTGCATATAGTTGAAAGACAGCAAGGAGGAGGATTCTAACTTTCCTCCAACCAGAGAGAAGGAATGAGGCAGTACATATAGAAAGAGATCTGTGTCAGGGGTGGGAATCAAGTGGCTCTCCAGATGCTGCTGGATTGCATCTCCCAAAATTCCTCACTATTGATTATGCTGGTTATGGCTGATGACATTTGCAGTCCAACAACATGTGGAGAGCCTAACATCTCCCCATCCCTGATGGGAGATACGGCAAACAGTACTGCAAACTCCACCCATGCTATACACTGACTTTGACCAACATCAGATCTGGCACAACTAGCAGCAGCCCTTCAATCCATTTTTCCCATGGGTCAATGGCTCTTCATGGGATACAAGGTTCTTCTCTCCATTCATAGCCTCTGCTGACAGTACCAATGCTTTAGTAGCTGTACACACCACTGAATGCTTTCTGAAACAATCAGGACGTCATTCTCCAACCAGAGAGCCCCACACTCTTCTATTTCTTCCTGGGTGTTGCTTGCCATGTTGCCAGGCAATATCCTACTCCAATGTGTGTCTGTGTGCGACACCGTGAGTTTTAGTGGGGGATGTTCTTTCACCTTTTTCTCTCTATTTTTCTTAATTCCTGCACTAATCTTTATGTGCTTGCTATACACACGGCTAGCGAACAGTTTAAGGCAGTCAACTGCTCCTTTGAGAAGTTTTTGATCACTCCTGGACACACACACACCTGCCAAAGCTTCAAGCTAGAACAACAACTGGGTGAGATATCACTTGCAACTGCTGGACCAGGCACATGTTGGAATGTATTCCCATGGTGTGTAGAGTGGTCCATTTTATGTACCTTACCAGGTAGAAGCAGAAAGCAAGGACCTGTCCACTCACCAATGGTGCTGAAAGCAAATGCTCTCTCTCTAGAAAGGTGAATGTCTTCACTAGTTCATGAAGGATGCTGGCACACTTGCATCTTCTCCCATGGCTTCTGCATTTCATGTTCCCCATCTTCATTTGAAACTTGGAATGACTATTTGACTTTGTTATAGGGAAGGCCAGGGAGAAAAGATACAGCAGTTGGGGCATGATGTGATGACCACAGTGTGAGTGACCATTTTGGGATTAGAGAAAAGCCTTGATAGTGTTGTGCAGGGAGAAGTAAGAGGACTTGGTGGTAGAGTTGAATACGGGGACCAATGGAAAAGAAAGAAAGAACGTTAAGGCCAATCTCAGTTCCCAGCTGGTATAGGTTTGGTCTTCCTCAGTGCCAAAAATGCTCCTCCAGAGGCCTGGCATGGAAAGTTAAAAGCAGGTGCTTTGTTTGTGGCTTCAGAAAGAACATAGGGGCTTTCTAGATTGGCAAAAAGAAGTGTGTTCATGGCTGCATGAAACTCTAGCCTTTAGATGAGAAAAAGGGAAAGTGTGCCATGAAAATGCTTTTTTTGCATTTTAGGGGAGAAGAAGCGCCTTTAAAAGGTGCTGGTTTTCCCAGCTTCTTTTTTAAAAACTGCAGAACAGCGCAGCTCCATCTAAAGGCTGTGGTGCAGCTGCTAAGCATTAAGGAAAAGGCAACTTCATGTCACACTTTCCTGCCAATCTAGAAAGCCCCATAGTGTCTTCTCTCCCCCACCCAAATTTCCTGTCATCGCAACAGGTGAAAGTCATGGTCTCAGCCTTGAGCTCAGAGTTAGAGGAGGATCAACTGTCCAAGCTCAGGGTTACTGTACCATAACTGACAGACTGGATCAAGTTGATGATGCTGACTCTGGAGCTGGTGGCCAGGAGCCTGAGAAAACCAAGCCAAGATCCTTAGACTGATTCCCCTGAACCTCCTTTTCTTGAAGAGGCAGGCATCCCTCAGCATTAGACCTGCTCAAGAGCCAGGTAGAAAGCCACAGAAAGGAATAAAGAGCTGAGTGACTCACTTGGAGCTTTCCATGGTGCTGCAACCACTGAGCAGCTTTGCCTCTGTCTGCTCTGGATGGGCTAGGCCAGCTGTCAGCTGCAGCTGCCTTTGAAGGCAGGAACAGCAGAGCCTTTGCATGTGCCACAGACTTGCTGAGCTAAACCTCAGCAGCACACATTCAAAAGCCAGGGTGCTGCGCCCAAAAATCAAAGCTCTTTGGTTCTGCCTGCTTCCAATCAGCCTGTTTACCTTGCTAATCCCCATAGAGCCTGAGCAAAGCACAAGGGATGCTTGCAGGGTTGGTTCCTCCTTTAGCCAAATAAGCTGTGGTTTTTGAGGTGCATTCAGAATTGAACCCAAAATACCGGGGAGCTAAAAACTCTCCAGTATTCAATTACACCAGGGTGGGGAACCTGTGGCCTTCCAGATGTTGTTGCACTCAAGCTCCCATCTGTCCCAGCCAGCCTATTTAATGACCAGGGACAATGGGCATTGTCATTCCCAAAAGGCATTCTAATCCAAGGACTTCAAGATTGCCATAGGTTCCCCACTCCTGAATTATGGGGAAAGAAATTCATCTCTACTTTCCTTTTTCAGTTCATATGTGTAGATCCATCTGGGTGGTTTGTTCTTGCTCCTGAATCTAGGCATCTTGCAACACTGACCTCTCTCCTTTCCTCACATAGCTTCAGAGCTAGATTTTGCAAGTAGCAGTGCAAAGCAGGGGTGGGGATGACTTGACATCTAGACAAGGACTGAAGAAACACATGATTTGGACACTGCACAGCAAACTGACTATGTACAACTTGGCACATGCAGAGTTGTGATATGATGACTACAATATCAACTGTAATATGACAGCATAACCCACCTTTTAAGGAACATGGCCCCCTCAACACATCATTGTATTTGGAGGACTCTAGAGGGACGTGCTGCAAGAACATAATCTGCAAAGAGCTCCCCAAGGACTCTTGGATGATCCTTGCAAATGCCTGTTGCTGTACATCTATCTATAGGAAAATTGCTGGCTGCTTCCCCAATTATCCCCACACTCTTCAGCTTCATGGAAATGGCTGTGTTGGGGCCGAGTGGACCATGTCACTTAAAAGGTATGGTTGAGAGGCAGCATAGGGAGACATAGCTACATGCCAGCCACGTGTCGTCTTATGCAAAATCCCTTGGTAACCAGCATGTGTGAACGGATCATCACTAAGTTAACACTGCAAAATAAACATTCAACTTGCTTTGCAGGCTATGTGCTTCTTGGGGGGGGTTAGTTCACTCGTTCAGCTCCCAAACATCATGTCAAGCAAATATAAGTGAGACATACGTTATGTATGAATGTTCCCTAGGCTTCACTAACATCAGGTGGTTATAAGAAAATTAAATGTTTCACACAGCAGCAATTTGTACCTAAGGCAGCTTATCCCTAGTAGCACAGCCATAATATCTGCCTAGCATCTGAAGTCTGGCTGGATAGAATACACAAACACCACTGAGTTGGCAGCTGAGCTGAAGATCTATACTATATTACAGATTGCAGCCTAGTCTTTAGAACTAGTACATATTTTAACGTCTAGCCCAGAGTATGGAAACATAACTTGTTTGGGCTACAGCTCCCAGAATCTTTGGCCAGCATGGCCAATGAGGATGCTAGTTGAGGGATTCTAAAAGCTGTAGATAAAAAAAGACACGTTTCCAAGCTCTGTTCTAATCACACTATGGTCTAAATCCTATTGTTAGTTCAACAAGAGTAGTGTGACTCATTGAATCAATGGCTTTTACCTACATGCTGATTCACTACACAACAAGTGATTTAATAGGGCTATTCTACTTGGACTAACCAATAGCATTCCCACTTACAATAGATAACTTATTAGATATAATCATACAAGAACTGCATTGCTGGATGGGTCAAAAGGTCCTTGCAAACTAATACTTTGGAACACTGCCAAACAGTAGGGCTGGCCCTGTCTCTTGTGTCTAGTAGATGAAGAACCATTAGAATGTAAAGTATTCTCTTCTAGGGCTTCTTAGAACCAACCTCTGGTGGTGAGCCAGTCACAGCACAGTGAACATAATTTGATGCCATCAATCCACATGGGAAGATGCCCTAGCCCTGCCAAATGGAGGCCACTTATAGGGTTCTCATGAATAGGGCCCAGCAGACATCAGGTTTGCAAGATCTGCTTCATTTTCTGCCAGTTACCTGAAATCCAACAGGGTCAGGTGGCAATGGAGGCAAGATGCTTTATAAAATTAAGGAACAAGGTGTTTCTAGACAATAGGCCAGCCCAGAATTTAATTTTGGCGACAGAGCCCACATTCTTGTCATATAAAAATCCTTTCCTAGGTTTCCATGGAAACTTATTCTCTATTTCAGCAACCTAACTAGAAAATGTGTGTGTTGGACCTTTGTTAGTTGAGGGGTTGTGACATTTTTGATAATCTGTTGAAAATCATTGAGAGATCTACCAGTAGGTCCAGATATCCTTTTATTCACTCTTGCTCTACCATCTACATTATGGTAGGCCTGCTGACCCCATGCAGCCTACATTTTTTTTTCATTTCACCCCCAAATTATGTTTGGTATCTCTGACAGTGAATAAGGGATTAGAAGACATTTAAAGTTTGAGGAACTGTTGCATGAAACTGAGCACTGCTTTGCAGCTTAGGGAGCTGTTGCACTGCGCTAACCACTGAATAGATGGGCATGCAACTAAGCCGTGCCTGAAAACCAGTTGTACTGGGATTTGCTTCAAGATAGACATACATGGAATTGAGCTGTGGTATGCTTGGTGTGGAAATGTCCAAATGGATAAGAATGACATCTGGCCCCACCTGCTTTCTTTGACCTCACCCCACACACTGTTGGAATGCATCTCCTAAGACCTTCTCCAAATAGGAATTTGGCCCCCGGGGCTGAAGAAAATTACCCATCTGTTCTCGGTATGGTAAGGATGGATAGCTTCATGGGTTGCCAGGGAAGATCAGTCACTTTGAGATTGATGGAGTAGTCATGGCTCCACTGACAGGATATCAAAAGAAGTTGAGGAAATCCTTTCAAAAGTGTGACACTGTTCCTGGGCAGCAAAATTAAGGAAATGATGAAGCCTCTGTGTAGATATACCATGCAGAGGTTGGAGATGCTATGAAAAGAATTAAATGGCAGAGTTTGGAAAAGTTACATTTGGAGGGGAGGGGCGCTCAAAGTCCCAGTATCCCTCAGTCAGCATGGATATTGTAGTTCAGCTCTGAAAAATGGACTTGTCATGCCCACATGACTCTTTCCCTTTTAGGGAGTCCATTGTTAAAGTCTCTCATTATCTCTCTGTAAATCCCAAAGTTAATTCTACTAAAGTGTGTGATGTACAGGCTCTGAGCCAAACTTCCCTGTGAAAGTGGAAATTGTGGACATCTGAAGTTCTACATGTTCTGAGTAATTCACTCTTTATTGAGTTAAGCAGTGATTCACATGCATGAACAAATATCTGTTCCAAAGAAATGAAGACATGTTCGTAGGTACTTTATTCTTACAGATTTAATTTAAGAGCAGCACACTTGTACAACACATATCTCCGGCAGCTCCTACCAATCCTATACAATTGTCCTAAGAACCAGCCAGATGTTGAACTGAATTCTAGTTTCAGGCTAAGCACTTCATGAGAAGCAGATAATGTAAAACAAGTACATTAAGACAGCTGCAAAGGAATACAAAGGAGTAAAACATAAAACTCATGTAGCAAAAAGGTGACACCACAGTGTTGTGTTCCATTAAAGAAGCATCATCCCATGTTGATATTTCACCTGGTTATGTCTATAATGCCATTATGAGGTCAGAAGGGTTTTCCAATTTGCCTACCCATTATTTTGAGATGTAGGGTAGAATATTTTCCACAATTTTTTTTTTCCTGGATGCTAAATTGTTCCATGAAAAACTGTCCATGCCACACACACACAAACAGACACACACAAATACAGAGTTGTCTTGGCTGTTGTACTGAAATCAATTATATCAGATGGGCTATAAGAGATCTACCTGTAATTATTCTTCTAAGATTTCAAGCACTGACAAACCCTTGTGCTCAGAGGAACAGACTAACAAATGAACGCACTACTAAGTTGATTTCTATTTTGCAAAATCTCTTGTTTCTTAATCAGTCACAAGTATAAGTAGTCAAGACAAATTATGATGAGTTGCTCATGGCCAGAGACTCGTATCCATCTTTCAGTGAAACAGAATGATCAGCTAGCTGGCCTGAATCAAATGTTTCACAACTTGAAATGGAACTGACAAGTAGTGTAGAAAGTGAGTGAATGTAACTAAAAGCATTGCAGTTATAGCTCAGCAAAAGATACTGACATAGGACATATCAGATACTCTTTCAGTATGTGTCCTAACAAAATAATGTTGTTTCAGTTGTGGTCATTTTTTGTTAAATATTAATGGAGGTATATGCTATTCTGTTTACATTATTACATTATTACAAATATTCCAGAAAAAACATTTTTATGGTGATGTTTGAATATGACATTTAAACCAAATGCGCTAAATCAGTTAACACTATTGAGAGCACAGAGAATTTTTTCCAGAAAATTAATTAGTTCTCCTTTTTCCAGAAATCTCACATCACTCTGTGCCAGTCAACTGCAGCTCATGTTGTATTTCATAATCAGAGTTTCAGCTTTTTAAAAACAAAACGTTCTGATTATGTATCTTTATTTATAGTTTAACCTGTAGGGAAGCCCTCAAAGGAATTATGGGGAGCAAAGGAAGCATCCCTTCAACTTTGGTATTATAATACGTTAAAAAGTTTCCCTCTCTTAAAAACTGCATTTATGTGGAAACAAAAATATCCACAAATTGGTTGCTTTCTCATTTATATTAGAATTATAACTGCAATCCTGTAACCCCTAGTCACCTTTAACAGAAAATTGAGACAATGTCATTGGTTACCTGTTGTATTCAGCATTTTCTGCTTTGTTATGTCTTTTTTTCAGACATGATTTATGACTATCTTTTCCCATTAAAAATGCTACCATACTCCAGATTGTCCAAAGTAAACAGGCAGTAGGACTATTGTCTCCTTTACAAATTTCCTGATTCCTATTTTACATACTACAGCATTACTGATGAATTATCACTTGACCAGTCCATTTCTGTTCTCTTATGGGAAGAAGTTACTTGTTTCTTCTCACTTCTTTCTTTTCCTTTTCCTTCCCTTCCCTTAATGTACGGCACCTTCTCCCATAAGGAACAAGAATTTAGGCATTAAGAGCCAATCTATCACCCATGCTGAACAGGAAAAAAACAGATCAAAGACACTGAGAAGAAGTTTCTTATTAAAGGTGCAGAGGGTCATTGTTGGAATGTATTTACTTTAAAGTAATGCAGAACAATGTTGAACCTGAGAATAGGCATGGCCAATGAAGACAGGGGGGATACAGAAAGGTGGCTCAATGATGCCTATCTTTGCCCCTCATTCGTGCTGCACCAACTGCACGGTGTGGTACTGATGCGCTCCGTAAAAAGAAGTCACCTAGAGTGGCTTCTTTTTAGGAGCGCCATAATGGCTCTTGTGCACTATGACGATGACGCTTCTGGTGAGCGCCATTTGGGTGCACGGACACTGATGCATCATTGTTACCTGCTCGATGTGGGTGGGGCCACAGCAAGATGGCACATGGGTGCCACTAGTAGGGCAGGGTGCATATGTACGTCCAGCCCTCCAGAGCCCTAAAATCAGCCACCGGGCGGCACTTTGTGCAAGTCTGTACTGGTCCATAGTTCTCTACAATGTCCCATGTGGAATGACAGATAGTTTTCTACAAAATGCCATGTGGAATTCTGCTTCTTATAACAGAAATGTGATACTTCATCAGCCTGAAAGGGAGCTGATATGGAAGTCATAATCAAGTCTTAAAAAATAAGGGAAGAGGAAAAGTTAACACAGAAAACATTAGAGCACCACAGGCTAGCAATGAAATCTCCTGGATTCTCTGTAGAAAGTGAGTAAATGAACGATGGTGAATTCAGAACACAGACTACAGCAGGCAAAGAAGATCCCAGCTAAAACAACGTGTAATGGAAGAAGGAAGTTAGTCAATAATCTTTGGTGTGGGAACAGAGGCATTACAAGTACACAAAAATACCAATTTCAGTTCACAGATGCTAAAAATGAAAAAGCTAGAACACACAGTGAGATCAATTATGCTCTTCCCTGGTCAAATTTATAATAATTACATATCAAATTTAGGACTTTACAGCATATGGAAAGAAAGGCAAAATGGATCAGGAGAGTAGTGGCTTTCTCTGTTCCCAACTACATGCGGTCATAGCACTTCCATTCTCTTCCCAAAGGAAGACAGTCGTCAAAGCATGCCTTTTGCCAAACTGATTTTTCCCACTCAGCAAAAGACATGCTTTGATGACCGTCTCCCTTTGGGAAGAGAACAGAAGTGAAACGACATCATGCAGTGGCACAGAAAAAGCTGCTTCACTCTTGATCCATTATGCCTTTTCCCCTCTCATACAATAAAGCCCTTACTTAATAAACATGCATCTACAGAGTTGTTGTTTTTTATATAAAAAAAGCAATAGTCAAGGGCTCAGCTCATGCTACACTTCCCATTTAGTGTTGCTAAATCTATGTTTAATTTCCAGAGGTTAGAGGATAATACTGCTTATTTGGGTGCTTCAAAAATGTTTCTGCACAGCAAGTGCTCCTAAAGACACAGAAGCAGAACAGCTCAGCCCTAGGGTTGCTGCTGTGGTTCTTTTTCTGACCATCGTATTTCCCATCTAGATCTCAGCACTCTAGGTTTGACTACCCATCAGCTAACTATATGTCTGTATCAGGACAATACACTTGCCAAAACAATCAAAAGTTGTTGTGGAGTGAAGATTGTGAGTTGTGGGATAGCTACTCATAACTGTAATACAGGCATGAATAATGATGCCAGAATATAGAAAGTGGAAAAGGCAAAAGGGTTTTGCCTTTCTGGTGAGTCAGAGGATGAAATGCCCAGAGTGCCAATGAGCCTTATCTAGAGCATTTGAGGTGTCTGAGTATCAAACACTTGCTATACATGTCCAGAAATATCACCATGGAAAAGCTGAGTCTCCTTGACCCTCCATGCCAAGGTGCAAACGAGTCACCCATGTGGTAAAATAGAACTCAAAAAGAAAAAGAAAAATACAGCCTGGAAATAGAGAGGCATCACAAAGGCTCAAAAATAACCAGTGTACCATCTTTGTCTGCCAGGAGCTATCACGAAATCCCGGACAGGAAAATAAATAACTTTTTTCCCTGCGGTGGGGAGTTAAGAATATAGATAATGACTTTCTCCTAAGTCACTCTGCTACGCAGCTTTTCCAGCGAGGCGGCTGAAATATCTCAGATCTTTGGCAAATAGGTCCTTCCTCCTTCTTCAGCCACCCTGCTGGGACACTCAGACACGGTGGGTGCAAATTATAAATAAGCCAAGAGGATTTTTTAAAAATAGTCCTACTCATCCCCCACCTCTTTCTCTTCATTATAAAAGGCACACTTGGCCCCGCCTGGAATGGAAAGACCTATCACATCTGGGAAGCTGAGCAACATCTGGATTCTCTAGCCACAAACTACACTTTTCTGGTTGAAAAGGAGATTGGTTATGGGGAAGGGGGGGGGGATATGATTCCGGAAGGAAGAGGGGAAGAAACAGTTCCCAATTTTTAGACTGTGAAATTGTGTGCCTTAATTTAACCCTTCACTGCCATTTCAGCTAAGCAGGAATTGGAAGATAGAAACTGGCCTTCACACTGAATGATATTTTGGAATCCAGATTTTGAAATGTACACATTTTAACTATGTTTAGTTGTTTCATCCAGGCTCTAATTTTAGAAGATGTTTTTCTAGAATCTGGACACAGCAGTAGATTGGTGGATCTGTGCATGGCAGAGAACCCCTGATTTAATTATAGTTTATATCTTCTTCAGCAGATTCCACAGATGATTAGACTCCCCTCTCCATAAATCCCTTCCACAGGGTTCCCATGGATCAATGGATCAAGATCAACTTGAGGGTGGTTAACCAGGAAAAAAATTCTCATTTGTTCTTGTTGTGAGCCTTCACATAGTTTCCAACTTGTGGCAACTCTAAAGCGAACCTATCACAGGGTTTTCTGGGCAAGATTTGTTCAGAAGGTGTTTGCCATTGCCCTCCTTTGAGACCGAAAGGGTGTGACATTCCCAAGGTCACCCAGTGGGTTTCTATGGCCAAGAGGGATTCGAACCCTGGTCTCCAGAGTAATAGTCCAATGTTCAAACCACTACATCATGTTGATCTCTTTTTAACTCTCATGCTTTTCTTTAAAACAGGGGTGTATAATTGTGGAAGGTTAGGAGGCTACATTAGCCCCGAGAAGATCTTGGTGGACAGCAGCCTCCTCCAACTGTACCTGCTCTCATTAAAAAAAAGTTACAATATTGTCCCCGAATGCCCTCTAGGAAACATACAGGACACTCACAATGTGCCCTGTATGTTTTTGTAACCTTCCTGGGTTATTTAAGGCCCAAGAGAGACCTTTTTTTTTAAGCACAAGAAATGACCAAAAGTCACTTCCAGTTTACATTCTGTTTCCCAAAAGGCCTCTCCTTGGCATAAATTAACAAAACACAGTGGAAATGTCCTCCATACTCCATAGAAGACTGTCAAAAACATTTTAAAAAATTAATTGCAACATTTTTAGCCCCTGGGGTGCAGGGGGTCTCAAAATATGTTGGAAATGCCCCCAACATCCCCTAGAAGTAATTTTTGAACAATGCTATTATATTATTATTATTTTATTATTATTAGCTTTATTTATAAAGCATCGTACATGTACACGGCGCTGTACAAAAACCAAATAAAATCAAGAATATGTAAAAAGCCTGCCTATGGCGTACAATCTAGAGATTAAAACAAGTTAAAAACATCATAAGAAACAAGTTAAAACAGCAGAGACAGAGATCAATGCTCCCCAAAATTTGACTGTCCCTATGACCCTGGGTGGTACATTGAGGCCATGAGTGGCATTTTGCCCACCCCACTTTAAAAGTAAAATAATGGTCTGTGGTTTTAAGCCATTGAAGGGAAGACCATGTTGAAACTCAAGGTGCAACTTTCACAAGCTGAGAAGGAGAGGAAGAAGACAGAGTTCACTTTGCAGCATTCCTTCTGTTGTGGAAATCGCTCCTCTAAAAGTTCTGCTTGGCCTCGTTCCTACTGAGCATCCACCAGACAGCTAAGACTTGTTCTGTTTGACCTTTGGTCCATTCAAGGTTTTCTTTTGCGATTGTTTTAATCACGAAGGTTTTGAAAACAAGTTTGCAAAATTGTTTTCATTTTTTAAAAAGAATTTTGGGGGGTGGTTTTCCGTTGTGCCTTGCTTTCAGAGACCAGGTGGCTGACAAGAAACTAACAACAATGTTTAACAAATTAATAATAAAATGGGTTGCAAAATACACAGAAGGTGTCACAATGGCAGGGGTGGCCCAAAAAACTTTTGTACCTGAGAAAAAGGATAAAATCTCTTTTCTCTCTGCTCATCAGAATTTGACCACATGGACAACAGAATCTTATATTTCCACTGGTGACAAGAAAAAAATCTCCATGGCATCTGAGAATACCAGGCTTGCCTATACAGAAACTCTCTGCCACATGTGGAGATGTCTCCCAATTTCTGCCATCCTGATCCAGTTTTGTGCAGTGTCCTAAACATGTTTCTGAGAGTTTGTAGAATATGGAGAGTGATAATTAAACAAGACTTTGGTTTGTGGGCTAGTATCCGGTAATGCAGATTGAAAATTGCAGTATTCAAGTCTGATCTCAACCTGGGAGTAACTGGAATCTGTAATTTTGTATCATGGGAGTCATGGTAGAAAGCAGGTATTATTATTACTGCCTCATGACATTACATCAGCTATTGAACTTCCTTCCTCTGTGGACGGATTTATTTTATCTCAAAAAACTGTCAATAGATATACACAATTTATCTGTCAAATGAGGTAATATACAGTACATTAAATTTAACCATTTCCAGCAAGTAATTATTGCACCAAAGCAACAAATACTCTTCTGACATTTTAAATATTAATATAGTTATTATGGTAAAAGTTTGTGTGATAAAAATGTATTAATCCACAGGAAATCATATGGAAAGATTACTCTTATGTGAAATACTACAGCAAGAATACACTTTTGCATGTGGAAATCTTTGTCACATAGGGATATATATTGGAAATACTTTTTTCTTATTTGTAAGAAAGAATCTTTTCTCTACTTTTGTTTAGCTATTATGCTTGTGTATTTGAACATGAACACTTCCTGATCTGTAGAAGACAGATGCATAACTTATCAATGTCTTTTGATAGCTAGTGGATTGACACCCTCTATTGAGGAGAGTGGTGAGTTAATATATTAATCAGTTTGAAAGTAGTCAGTGAAAGAAATAAACAAAAATGAATCTGACAGTTACAAGAATTAGCCTTGAGCAGGGCAAAGCAGAAGTCATCTTCCAATAATCCATTTTTCCTTTGAGATGCACTAATGGTGCTTTTAAAAACTCACATCATATGTACCCTGTTTCCCCGAAAATAAGACATCCTCTGAAAATAAGACCTAGTAGAGGTTTTGCTGAATTGCTAAATATAAGGGCTCCCCTGAAAGTAAGACCTAGCAAAGTTTTTGATATATACATACAGTATATAATAAATATAATAAATGTTCGGGTTTTTTGTTCATCAATAAAGGTAAATTCTTCTTCATGGAAAAATAAGACATCCCCTGGAAATAAGACCTAGTGCATCTTTTGGAGCAGAAATTAATATAAGACACTGTCTTATTTTCAGGGAAACACGGTATACATGCCTGCTCTCATATGCTCGACTACCCTTCCAAGCTCAATTTGTGAAAAAGCAATTCTTTCATAAGTTTCTAGTGCAGTCTCACAAGGAAGATGACATAACTCTGATCATCCTCCTATCCTGGAATTTCCAATGCTTAGGTTGGTGAAGAAAGTAAAATAATTTATCATTTTGCAATCTGATAGAACTCTGCACATTGATTTAGCTGCCATTTTGAATCAACTGATGACAAGCCAAACTCTGCTTCTGTGACATCACCCCAGAGAAATCAGAAAGCCCCATAACCTGATCTCAGGTTTTGGCCCTGAAATCTTGGGGAATGGGATGCAGTCGACCTGGTTTACCCCATCAGCACACATTACACAATACAGATTTTGTGTGCATATACACGTTTAAGTATGGACTGAGAAAAAATACATGTTGAAATGCACACTGATAGGAAGAGTTTGTTTAAAATCCCAGATGAATGAGGAAATGGACTGAAATTGGGGTGGCGGGCTGCAGAAGTGATGCTGAACAAAAGTACAGTGGGGCCTTGGTATCCGCTGGGGTTTGGCTCCAACCTTCCAGGACTCCCCATGGATACCAAAATCTGTGGATGCTCAAGTCCCATTATATATAATGGCACAGTAAAAGGGTGTCCCTTATATAAAATGGCAAAATCAAGGTTTGTTTTTGGAATTCATTTTTTAAAAAAATGTATTTTCAAGATGTAGATGGTTGAATCCATGGATAAAAAATCTGCGGATATGGAAAGCCAACTGTAAATAGATTCACCCCTTCTTAGATCTTTGTTGGAACCAAAAGCCACGTGGAAAGCACTGTCTACCCCAAACCTATCATAATGGTCCCTGTTCGCTTGCTGGACAAAGGCAAAAGAGCATTAACATAAGCATCATGTGCCTGTACTTTCTGCGGGGATCAGATACACTGAAAACAAGGCACCCAGTAATATACAAAAGATATGCCTCTGAAAATTATGTTGCCTGATAATAGGGTAACAGTTATGAGTAATAATGACTACAACGTCTAATAATGTAATTGCAATTCATTAGAGCAGTGGTTCTCAAACCTTTCACCCTTGTGAGCCACTTTACATTGACATGTAACTGTTGCCTGCTCCCACTCGATGTAATATTCCCTGTGTGTATTTTTGTTTGCATGTATGTCACCATTTTATAATGAAACAATATCATTCCAATTATAACAGTTTTTATTTAAATAAATTAAATACCTAAGTCAGCACACGTGCAAACATTACACATATTCTAGTTTACTGCATTGCGGGCCAGGAATGTTCTTGGAACGTTCTCAGAATAGTAAAAAACGGGAGCGGCGGTGTTCCTGGTCCACTTTCTGTCCCATCTGCTCCCATTTTGTACCGTTCTGAGAACTTCCTGAGAACATTCTTGGCCCGCAATGCAATAAACTAAATTGTCTCACACACAGCCACATTCACACACACCAATGTTCACAGATATGAAGACACAGTCTTGCGGTTTCATTCTTTTTTCACTCACATACTCATTTATTTTTACACACATCTTTACACAGCAACAGTCATTTATGCAGTTATACACAAGTGCATACGTGAACAGTAGCATGACTAGGGTTGGTGTAACCTGGTGCAGTAAATCATAGTGTCACCCCCGCCATTGACCTCCTCCCATACTTCACCATACAGAATCCTTAGTAATGGTTTTTGTATTAACGTTACTCATACATTGTAATTTTCATATACCACTAAATTTAATGGCAATAGTTGTGACGTAAGCAAATAGCAGAATTAAAATTATACCTTTAAATTACAATATCAGCCTAAACGTATTTACATGTAGATAGTTTCGTGTGGTTAAAGTAAAAATTTAGTAAGATATGATTTTTAAAGAAAACATACAAATAATAATTAAAAATTTTTTTAAAATATATAATGTTAAATTTTAATTTTTTAAAAATCTAAAACTTGGGGCCTCTCTTTTCTCTGCCCATTGAGCCCTGCCCCAGTCACACCATCTCTTCAGTGTTTTAAAGGGATGCAGATGAATGCCACAGTCCATTTCTGCCAAAAGGCAGATGTTAGGGGAACAGTGGTGTCACGCCTCCTTAGGGTGTCACCTGGTGTAACAAGCACCCCCTTCACCCTCCTAGTCATGACACCTCTGTATGCAAGTATGTAAAAAAGAGATGAAGATTGTGGCTGTGGGTTTTGTGTGTGTGTGTGTGTGTGAGTGAGAGAGAGAGAGAGAGAGAGAGAGAGAGAGAGAGAACTTGTATGAATTAATATATCTGAGGAAGCGAGAGGCAGGAAAGTGCCCTCCTTTCCTTTCTCTTCCCCTCCAGGACAGAAAAGGTTTGGGTAGCAGAGGAGGCGTGGAAGATTGGGGGATCAGGATCTCCAAGTTTCATGCTTTCCATGAGCAACTGTCATGTGCACCCCCCCCCAAGGGTTCCACCCACAATTTGGGAACTGTTGCATTATGGTCATTCCTTGGCCCTACTTCCTTTGTGATATCAACAACATCCCCAATTGCAGATAGGTTATCAACCTAGTTGAGTGCTAAATGATCTTTTCCATGCCTGTTGGATATCTAGATGTAGCTTGCATGGTTAGATTCTAATTGCATTTAACACTAATCACTATTAAGAAGAAAAATTTGTAGATGTGTCTATTCAGTTCATTAAAATAACTTTAGGTATACCCTGGCTACTTCAGCCATCTAGTTTTAGATCTAATATTATAAGCGGTCAAAAATGTAACATAATAATCACTAGCAAATTGTATTATGTACCAATATAAAATATTGCTATGGTAGGACAGAGTGGATTGGTATTATTTTACCACCATCCACCGTGACTGCCAGGCATAGCACAAGGAACAGAAAGGAAAGGAGTGCAGTGTGACCCATAACAGTAACAGCTGTGGGTGTGAGCAACCTTGGGCATTTTGGCCATCCAAATTGTCACTCAGTTCTGATCACCAACTAAACTAGCTTGCAAGGCTATGAATAAATCTATGTTGTATTTGATGACTGAGAGAGAAATTCTGCACTTGATGATTGGGAGAGGAATGTCTAACATAACTCCAACGAAGTTAGTGACCCACTTTACACTTGGAAGGGATAATGCAAACAAGTCAACAGAGACACATGTTTAACAACAGCCCCTACACTAGCTGGGAGATTATGGCAGTTACAGTCTGAAAAAGTAGCTCTCCCAAGCATTGAATGAAGCCTCCTGTCACAGAATTTTATTACTTTATCATATGAGTCAGGTACAGCTATTGGATCTAGTTTCATTTGCCAGCAAGCTAGCAATGAGTATGTAAAGATGTATAATAAATGGTTAAACGTGTGGAATGGGACAAAGAGAGCTGGAAAAAATGCCCATGTGAATGCCAAGTCATTTTGGGAATCACCCTGTGCTTTGGAAAGCCTGGTTCTATTTAAGAACCTATTGCTGGTGCTGGATCTGACAGCCATTGTACCTTCATGAAACTGTTGTCACAGGGATACTTTACTACGTATTTGCCACACTGCCTATTATGTAGCAGAGTAAAGCTCTCAGCATTGCATTGTGCTGATATAGTGGAATAAAGTATGTTTTTGAATAAAGCCATGTGCTATGATAAACTGTTGTCAAGATGAACCCTCCACAAAACTCTGCTAAAAGAAACACTACAGCACTTTAACTGAAAGAGCTAAGTCTATAATTGAGATGAAAGTAGAATGGTCCCTCCACATTTGCTAGGGTTAGGGGCACAGGACCCCTTTGAAAGTGGATAAACTGCAAATAATAAAAACATTATGTTTTTATACTTCTCTAGGAATCTCTAGGTCCTCCAGTGCAACTCTGTAGTCAACATCTCCCAGACACTGACCACAGAATTGTGCTGGAGGAGCTACAAATGCGTAGGGGATTGTTCTCTTTAGGAATCTGTAGGTCCTTCAGAGCAACCTTTGGTTAAAGTTGACCACAGAGTTGTACTGGATATTCCTAGAGAGAACATACTAATACAATCTGTGAATAATCAAATCCACAAAAATCAAATCCGCAAATGCGGAGGGATGACTGTACAGGTAACCAAAACTTCAGGATACTTCTGTTATGATTTGGCTAAATCATTGGTGTTTCCAGTTGCTCTCTAATAGAGGCCATGATAGTGCATCTCCCATATGTTGCATGGAGCTAAGCTGGGCCTCACCTGCAATGGAGATTTGAGAGACCGTGAACACATTAGCTTGAACAGGAAGCATAAAAATCTGTCCTGCATACACCCATCTGTACCAATAAATCCAGAGACAGCAGTTGCTAAATTGGTGACAAGGACAAGGAATGCAAAGTAAGTGATACAATATTGTACATTGGGCAAGGAGTATGCAGGATTTCAGATTTCACATAACTCTTCATCAGGAAGAATTCATACTAAATCAATATCAGTCTAGAAAAGATACTCAAGGGACAGCAATCC
The DNA here is from genome assembly GCA_034509955.1 of Urosaurus nigricauda. NCBI lineage: Eukaryota > Metazoa > Chordata > Lepidosauria > Squamata > Phrynosomatidae > Urosaurus > Urosaurus nigricauda. The sequence goes on from JAOEGL010000002.1 coordinate 166,276,582, forward strand.
TCGTAGTTGGTATCGATTCCTAGGTGCGGTCATCTGTTTCTTTTGGACAAGTGGGAGAAAAAGAGTGTTTAGGATCAGGCTCACCAGTCCAAGCTGGGGAGGGGGCATGTGTGGGAAAGAGTTGACTCTCTTCCTAGATTATTCACTGTCAGCTTTAGCTGAGCCTGTCCTGTATTAATCCTCGGAAGTGATTTCGACGTCGCCGCCTGCGGCCCCTTGCCTGGCTTCTAATTAACTCCTTGCGCCTCTGGTTTTGTGTTTGGCAAGTACCCCACCTTGTTGGAACGCCCCTCTGCTTCCCCCCACCCTCCCCAGGGGCATTCCTCTCTCAACTGGCCAGCTCACCAAGGCAACGTGGCAAGCATCCCCCCTAATCCCCGGGCGCTTCAGCCCGTCACCTACTGGCTGTTAGGTGGCCCATGCCTGGGAGAGACAATTAGGGACAAAGCGCTGAGCCCCAGGGGTCTAACACAAACCTTCATGGGTAGGTTGTGTGGCATTTGGGGAGTTTAATGAATTGTCCATCATGTCTTTCAGTGCTGCTCGGCCAGGCTGGATTAATCTGAGAAGACCCAGTGGGGTAGAAGACACTAAGCCTGTATTTATTACTCTTCCATTGTAACTAATTGAGGTAATTATCTGTGACTCCAGCCCGGCGTGACAATGCGGCATTCACTCCACCAAAGCTGCCATGCCGGGAGAGCTCAGCTTCCCCAGCCGTGCACTGGGAGACCGATCCCAGGGCATCATGGGAGAATGGGCCGCTTCCCACAAGCCTGTGCTTCCATCCAGAATAGGAACCAATGTTCAGTGGCATTAATCAGAGGCTAGTCAGAAAGAAGATAGATAGATTAGATAAACAAATAGATTATATGCTCATTTGCCACTCTGATGGTGGAATGGGTGAATGTTTCGGTACATGCTGGGATTAAAGCTAACCATTTCTTCAAAGTATGCTGGCTTGGCAGAGGCTGCACCTCATTTTCTAAATTTTTGAAAGTTCACAAAATCTTTGAGTTTCAGGTGCTTCCAGACAAGGCTTTTACTATGCTTGTGCCCTGCCTCATATATCCAGATGACCCCATCTTCCATTTGTAACTCCTGTGTTTTACAGTATTTTCTTACTGTAAAATATCTGTCAAGGAGTTAAAGATGGAATAACTCCAGAATGTCTTTGGACAGCTAGTGCCACCTGTATGCAAGTGCTCTAAGTAGAAAGCACCACCAGATGAATCTCTTGTTGACTGGCAAGAGAGCAAACATGTGAAGGAATTTTAAATTGGGTTCTTTTCAGCAGAACTTCTATCAAAATGAGGTGATCACTTCAGGCACCAGGTGGGGGACATGGCAGCAGCAATCCTTCACTATTCCTTTCTGTTGGAAGATAGAATGTCATGTATCCTCTATGACTTGTCCTGGGCCTAAGACAGAGTCCTGCCTCACCAGTGTTAAAGACCTAACTAGTTAACTTCAGAATATGGCTTCCATTCTTGGCACCAAAATTCAAGAATGACAGGCACAAGCTGAAACATATCCAGAGGAAGATGACCAAGATGTGGAATCAAGGCCCTTTGAGAAACAGCTTAGGGACCCGGGTTATGTTTAACTTAAAGAAGAGAAGACTAAAAGGTGACATGAGAGCCATATTTAAATATCTGATGTCATCTAGAAGATAGAGCAAGTTCATTTTCTTTTGCTCCAGAGACTAGAAAATTGACCAATGGATTCATGTTACAAGAAAATAGATTCCACCTAAATGTTAGGAAGAATCTTTGACAGTAAGAGGTTGTGACAGTGCAATACACAACTCTCCATCTTTGGAGGTCTTTAATTAGAGGGTAGATGGCCATCTCCCGGGAGTGCTTTGGTTGTGTATTCCTGCATGGCAGGAGGTTGAACTTGATGGTCTTGCAGATCCTTCCATTCCTATGATTCTATGTACTATTATTCTGTATCTGCTCAAAGTACATCTAGTCCTCCTATAGCAAAGCCTCACATGTTGTAGAGAGCAGATTCTAGGTAACTACCCATAACTGGGTCATGTAACATTACAGCAAAATAAAGGATCATTTTGTTAGGGATATTTTGTCTCCTTCCAAAAAGAGAGAGAGAGAGAAATATTGTGAGCAGAATAAATCATGACAAAAATAATGTTTAAGATTTAGGTTTCCCGACCAGGAGTGGAAAGAAGGACTGGCAAACAGGAATAGCACAATGATGGATACCAGAATTTTTCAGAAAAAAATTACAATAGCATATTCTTGTGTTTTTCAACAAGTCCATATGCTCTAAGATGGTAGTAATCAGACCTCCTGCACCAGGCTAGACTTGCATGTTATCAGTGGATTTATTTCATAACAAGCAAACATTTTTGCCTGATATAACACAACAAACAGGTTTGCCTACCTGCTTGTAATACTTCTTCTTTAAAAAGAATAACTAGATCTTTTGCTCTCATTTAAAGTAGTTAAAGCATTAGAATGAATAGGATGGGCAAAAAGTGGAAAACTATTGATAACAAGATATTGTTGATATTGTCTGTAGAACTTTATCAATAATATTAACTATAGGTGGGACCCTCCTCTGTACCCTATTACAACAGTGTTTCTTCTAGCGACATAGTCTTTAGTTAACCCAGCCATAAAATTCTGTCTCAAGGGTTTTAGGAGTTTATCACACAGGAAGAATTTCTCTCAATTTCGAAAGAAGTGGAAGTGAGGCCAGTTCGAAATTGAGTAAATTTTCTAGTTCAGCAAATTTACGTGATTGCATATTGACACTGCTTTGCATTCAGAACTGCCCGAAATTGCCTCCCAGTGCCCGAAATTGTGTGTGATAGTTTCTCATGCAATCATGCGAAACCCCATGATTGCATTCGGAAGGACTTCCCTTTGCCCAAAAATGTGTGCGATCAGTTTTCACATAATCACGTGAAACCCCATGATTGCATTCAGATTGCCATTGGATTATACTTCCAATTCCCTTTGTGTGATAAACTCCTTAGTTCCACTTTTTGTTCCCATATATACTTAGTTCCCTATAAATGTCTATGTACCATGTTTCCCCGAAAAAAAGGCAGTGTCTTATATTAATTTTTGCTCCCAAAGATACACTAGGTCTTATTTTCAGGTGATATCTTTTTTTTCCATGAAGAAGAATTCACATTTATTGTTGAACAAAAAACCCTGAACATTTATTATATACTGTATATATATTTATATACAAGAACTTTGCTAGGTCTTATATTTAGCAATTCAGCAAAACCTCTACTAGGTCTTATTTTCAGGGGATGTCTTATTTTTGGGGAAACAGGACTTTGACAAGTAACTTTATTTATTTATTTATTTATTTATTTTATTTGCAACTTTTATGCTGCTTAGGAAGTTAATATTAAAGTGTAAAAGCAAAGAGGGTAAGATAAATGGAAAATTAAAACAAAATAAAACCACAGAATAAAACTAAAAGGTCTTTAAAATAAAATTTCTGGAAAATGCTAGTGTTTATCTGATTCCAAAGGCAGAGGAGGAAGAGGAGGAGGAGACCATACTGTGGGTGTCAGGTGAGCCCCTCTGTGAAGGATATTCTGTAACTTAACTGAGGTACAAATACTCTATAAAATCTCTTTATTATGTGTTGATCAAGAGACTTCATTTTGATGAAGTTTCCTATGGTGTCACTCTAACAAACTGAACATATTTTTTAGTGACCTAGTTAAGAATTCTTTCACTCTCCAAATGTTTTTGGACTACAGGTCCCAACATGCCTCACAACTGGCTATGTGAAGCCTGCTAGGAGTTGTAATCCAACCATATCTGGAGGATCACAGAATTCCCATCTCTGTCTTAAGGGATAATTGATACCTACTTTTATGTGAAGGAATCCTCCACTATTCAAAGAATAGAACTACTCATAAGGGTAAGAACTAAACTGGAAGTTTAAACCTTTTGGTAAGGACTCACACACCTAGCTCTCTATATATAGAAGAACATATTTTTAAAATGTGCTTTAATTCAGAATAACTACTACAACCACTAATGACATCGTTGCTATTCAGAATTGTTTTAAATGTTTCTAGAAACGTGCTCAAATAGCCTGCTGAAATTCATTGTTCCATTTCTGTGCAAAGAAATGGGGGCAGGGAACAATTTCTCCATTTTTTAAATTATTTTTTTAGTGGAAGAAAATATTTTCTTAAGGCTGAGACTCACCATTAGCAAACTTGGAACATTTCTTTTTATTTCTGAAGGTGTTGTTGTTCTTCTGATTTGCTCCCGCTGCAAGAGGTAGCTGCAGCACCTGTATTAACAGGGAGTATGCTACTAGGCATCATCTACCACACCAGGGACCTAATAGTATAATTTTGAGGGAGATAGCTGCCACGACACAAAAATGGTGGATAATAATTGGAGGATATTCTCCAGAGTTGCCTTCATCAATATTTCAAATTTGTATACAGGGAAGGGCTAGGAAAAAGAAAAATCACTGATATTTTCATAGAAATATTTTTACACCTGTCATTCTGATTCCAATTCAGTTTAAATGTGACATTCAGCCCTAACCTGGGCCTTGTCAAGGCAAAGTGCAAATGTCCCAATTTATGCAACTAGAATCAATTACAGGGAAGAATGGTTAGGAGACTATGCTTTTAAACCACACTCCAGACACTCTGCATGTACAACAAAAAGTGACTAAAGTCTGTTACAGATTGCCATTTTTTGTTAAATTCTCTATTCTCTGTTTATTAGCTTGGCTTTTTTATCCCATGATTTTGCAACAGATCAAAATGGATGGTACTTTACAAATAAATCATCATATACTACTAGTGGTAGTAGCATTCTCCCATGATTCAGTAATCAAAACTGTTGTTCCTCTGCAGCTCACAGTTTGCCTCACTTATTACTACTTTTGCAGAAGAGAGAGATTTATGTAAGATTTCTATATTTTCTTACCTTCCAACTGTCCTGATATGGCAAGGAGGGTCACAAATCATCCTCTGTCATCCTATTTTTCAGCTGCTTTTAAAAATGTCCCAGTGTCTATCTCCTTCTCCCACTTTCTCCCTTCACCCTCAGCTTACTTCAACTGCTGCAATCTGAGTTCAAAGTACAAAATTAGTTTGCATTCATCACTCAGAAGATGAGAGAGGAGAAAATGGGGGCAGATTCTTGCTCCTCAAGGAAGCTTGGACAAAAGCAAATTTCTGCAGCCTCTCTTAGTTTATGTGCTCCTCCTCATTAACTTTTCCCATCTTGACCACACTCTAATGCTGATTGTCTAAAGACATCACTAGGGTTGGTGTCTCCCCAGTGCAGTAACTCATGTTGTCATCTTCAGGCTTGGAGCCTCCAAGCCAGTGGTCCCTCAGAAGTAGATTGGGGCACTATGGAAGAGAAAGGCCCTGGTCTGCTTGCCACTGATGGCTAGTGGACTGGGACACTCAAAAGGGCTGTCCATATCCCTGGTTCTCCAATCTATCTGCCTTGTTCACATGTCCTGAAAGGGTTCAGCCACCACTCAGTGATGGGAGTGGCCTGCGGAGTTGGCTGTCCAGCCAGCCTCCTTGCTGCCTCTGTGCAGGTGGACTGGGTCTTTCCAAGGACCTTCAGTCTCTGGGAGTCTTGGTCCACCTGTGGAGAAGTACGAAGTACACACCAGAAGGCAGTCCCTTTCCACATGCGCACCAGAGGACACACACCTCTTCTGAGGTTTTACAGTGGTCCCCCGGGTTACGAAAGTAATCCGTTCCGGATTACTTTTCGTAACCCGGAAGTCTTTGCAACCCGGGGAGACTGCTTTTTTTGACGGACCGCGCGGCAAATTTAAAGGGGCCGCGCGGTTTTTTTAACCGTAACCCGGGTTCTTTTTCGTAATCCGGGGCCGTTTTTGTGGCCCCGGCTCTTTCGTTCCCCGGGGTTTTCGTACCCTGGGGGATGCGTAACCCGGGGGACCACTGTACCTGGAGTGCTCTGAGGTGTGACCCAGTGCGGTCCACACTCCCCGCATCTCACTAGAAATGCCCCTGCCTGGTTTTCATCTGCAAAATGTTGGAAGGTACTTTTAACAACTCAAATGGGAGACCAATTAGAAACTCAAATGGGGTCTCGGTGGCAGCAAAGCTACACCTGTTGCATTTTTGCTAATCATTCAGCTGTTAAAAACACAGAAGCCCTACTTCCCAAGGCACGAGAAGAAGGTTCTTGCATGGATGTTGGCCTTAAAGTGTATAACCGTTCCTTCCGAGGCACTTTCAGCATTAAATGGGAACCAGCATTGTGTCAGGTAGCCCATGTTTGAGTTGCTGTGGCAACAGGGAAGGCCGGGCGGAGAGACTTCCTGTTCCCCCAGTGACCCAGCCACAGACATCAGAGCTGCCAACCCAAGAGGTTCTGAGGTGGAGGCCTTGGCTAGACTCAGCAGTCCCAACACCATTCTCCCCTTAGACTCCTTGCCCAAGCTGCTCTACGGAGAGCAGGGAGGTCGAGGCTGAGCCCACTGCCAAAGCCACGAGGATGACGGCAGAGCTTCTGAGGTGGGGGAGGCCCTGGGCAACCTGCCCACCCACCTCTCTTCCAATTACTGGGTGGTCTGTGCTGTGCCAGGACCTGTGGCATTTGCGGCATGTGGGCAAGGAGTGTGAGGGAAGGCCAGCGTTCAGTCCAAGGGGACTGACATGGCTCACTGATGTCTTAGCATGCATGCTTAAAACACACATTCTCAAGCATGCCTTTGCATAAAGCACCAGCCTACGCACACTGATACACCACAGGCACACTGCTCCACCTCTCTCATTCCCCTGCTCTACACTTCTGCATGTGCTCTCAAGCCCCCACCCACCTACCCACAAGCTCTACAACCACTAAGACGTCACTATTACTAACACAACAAATTTGAATGGGCTCAATTGGTTTGTTCACGAGAACAGCACGATCAGGAATCTTGCTTGTGCCTAGTCTTCTTGGAAATGGCTGCAGAGTGGGACTTACGTTTGATCATGACACATATAAAGGTTGCTGAATGCAGGCCAACTTTCATTCCAGTATCTTAGAGGCTTATCACACAAGTAAAACAAAGCAGAAACAGAGCCAAAGAGTAGTGCCCTTCTCCATGCCTTACGGCATGATGTCATAGCACTTCGGTTCTCTTCCTACAAGAGACAGTTGTAAAAGCACATATTTTGTCTAGCTGGAAAAATCTGTTCAACAAAAGACTCATTTTGACAATTGTCTCCTATGGGAAGAGAACTGAAGTGCTACAGTGTCATGCAATAAGGCATGGATAAAAGTGCTGCTCTCTGGTTCTGATTTTGCTTTCTTTCTTTTGCAATAAGGATCGTAGTCTTCAAGGAACATACTGTATTATGTTTTAGCTTTTATGGTCAATGGGTGCAGGGAACTAGATCTGGTTTGCCCTTGAAATATGGCTGTTGTTTGGGAGCAAGCTTTATTGAACATGGAAAACAGTCATAGGATTAAACTACAAAAGATCTTTAATTTGTTGACCACTCTAACAATCCCATTTGCTCCTTAGTTGTATGTATATGAACATTCATAAACATGCAAAATATACATTCATATTTTCATCTATAGTCACATACACACACACATTTTTATACTTCTGCCACACCATGTCTTACTGAAACCCAACCCAAAAACACAGAGGTCATATATGGGAATCTGGCTTCCACATATTCATTTACTGGCCCTAGTCATGGTAAATTCATAGCATACTTGCATTCCCTCCCCTCCCCCCCCCCCCATCATGAATATAATGCTAGGACATTTTTTTCCTGTATCACCAGTAAAGTGAAATACACATAGTGAAAAAATAGAAAGCATTCCTGTACCTTTAATGGCTGTATGGAAGAGGGTTTTTTAAAGCAGGTATTACTTGTTATGTGGTTGTATGACAAGCAACACCTGCTAAAGTTCCTTCTCTTACACAGCCATTAAAGGTACAGAAGCTCTCTCAACTTTTCAATCTATCAAACCTATTGCTGAGACACTAGAAGTGAGGCTTTCTTTAAGGCCTGAAGATATGTTTCAGTAGCATAGGTGTGTGTGTAGCTTGCATATCTGCCTGTGGGATGGAGCTTCTTCATCTTTGCCACCTCGTCCTCAAAACACTTTAAAAAGACAAGGAAAAAGGAAGAAATGTTTTTTTCCATTGTGTTGAAGCAATGCACGAGAATGGTTCCAGGTCCAGCAAGAACAAGAAACAAACCCCTTATTCTTACACATGTTTATGCACAAGTCATTCTTGCTGAATTCAGTAGTTGTTGTTACTATGAGCCTTCAGGTTGTTTCCAACTTTTGGTAACCCTAAGGCAAATTTATCACAAAGTTTTCTTGGCAAAGTTTATTCATAGGAGGTCTGCCATTGCCTTCCTCTGAGGCTCAGAAAATGCAGTTTACCCAAGGTCACCCAATCAGTTTCTATGGCCAAGTGGAATTTAAACCCTGGTTTTCCAGAGTCCTAATCCAGTACTGAAACAACTGGCTCTATGCTGGCTCTCTTATTTGGTAGTACTTTCTTGCAACAAAAACTCTAGACTGCGGGTGACTTAGGGCTGCATTGGCCGGGGAAGGGGGGGTGGCATTTATAGCAAGCAGTCCATGTAGCTGTAAGAGGACCCTGAGGGTAGAAAAGTGATCCCTCAATCCATCTCAGTTACTTATCCCCAAATTGGAGTGTCTAATAGCTTAGGAGTGGCTTGAGAAGATGTAAGGAACTATGGATGCTGGCCATGAAAGCCTTTGACTTCACATTTCAGAGTAGTTTTGATCAGGAAACACTTGATCGTTCTTATGGATACCTGAGCAAGTTGATGCTAACCAGAGTGCAATGGGACCTTGCCCTGGATTTGCCCTCATGAATGATGTTTCTTCAGGCTCAGAAAGTGGACCCTGGTCAGGTGTTGGGTAGAATGTGACATCCAAATGCAAACTATTTGCAATTTGAATACAATTTCAAGATTGCTTTTATGCATTGCACAACTACAAGATAAGAGTGTGGTGGTTATACTGTAACAATCTGAACCAACGTATGTTCCTTTTGGGTGGAGAACTTTGTGTGGGGTGACTACAATATCCAGACTCCCCTCCAAGGAGCTTTACTGACTAAACTGAAGTGATTACAGTTCTAGCTCAGAATATTCTGTCACCAAGCTATAGACCTCCCTATCACTTGCCAGGAGTGGCTTATATTTTGTTGGCAATGTGGGCACAAGAAGCAAGCAAGGCCTCTCATAATTGCTGAAAATATCGAGAAGTGGAGTTTTCAGGTCAGGACTATCCCAGGCCCTGAGATTTCGGTGCCAAAACCTGAGACCTTGGGACGACCCATGGTGATGTCACAAGAGGCAAGCCCTTATGATGTTACAAGGGTAATCGGCAGCCCTTGATGATGACATTAAGCATGAAACATTAAGCATCAACTGCAGTTGCACAAATATGCTAAAAAACAAACAAACCCCAAACTTCCATCAAATTTAGCAAATGAGGAAAATACATACACATGTATACCCCATACACATAATCTTTCAAGATAGCGCTTTTGCCCTCAGATTCCCCTTTTTGCTCTAAACCAGGCCCTGAAATCTTGAAACTTTAGCAAGAACACCGATAAGAAAGGCTGCTTCCACATTCTACCAGGCTTTCCAAGTCTATTCTCTATGAGTCACGTTGGCCATAGGTAGACTCATTTTTTCCTATGTGAGTCTTGTAGCACTGGAGTAAGTAATTGAGAGGCAATAACATTTGCAGATTACAGGGGGTATTATCCCTGCCTACACTCACTCACACACACACACACACACACCTTTGCATGCTGTCTCTACTTCATGAATTGAACCCTCAGTCATTCAGGGAGGGAGGATGATTGATGAGAACTTTGAAGCCAGCTGGCCACCACCACAAATTGGAATCAGATTGTAACCCTTGTGTCTCAGAGGGGAGAGGAGAAAGGGTTGATGAGTCCTTTGCCTTGACTCAGCCACTCGCATGGACACTTGTCCCCAATGTGCAGCCAATAGTGGTTTCACATCTGGATGCCCCCAACTGTCTCGCCACAAAAGTGACACCTCATCCGAAGGCCTCATCCCCTGGGGGGACCTAGATCTGAACTGTTTATTTTGAGTAGTGAAGAGACAGCCCAACTGAAACATGATTGTCTCTCTGTGTGTGTAAGCCGAGGACAAGCTGAACACAGATACCGCACCTCCCATTCACACGGAGCAAAAGTAGGGAAGCTGGCTGTAAGGCGCAGGAATGAGGGGGCTTCTGCAACAATAACTCCGTTCCCCCCAGAGCTGTAGGAAGCTGTAGAGGCCCCTGGGTGACGTATCTGCTGTGGGCTCCCCAGACGAGAGGCCCCCGTGGTAATTTTGGGCTGTGGTTGAGCTAGGATCTGTCCTAATTGTAGGGTTGGAGCAGCAAGCAGGAGGCTCTGGTGTCACCAAGCGTCCAAGGCCTGGGCAATGAGCCAGACCCACCTGTGGTCACACTCCCCACTCCCAGAAAATATCATTGAGCGTACTGGACAAGCAGGAGGAAAAGGAAGAGGCGTACAACAGGGGCATCTCTGACACACAAAGAAGGTCACCCTTTAACAAATGACTACATCCAAATGTATATCCTTTCCTTTGCCCCACCAATACAGCTCAGACAGGCCAGGAATACCTCCCTACTTTTGAAGAAGGTCAACATCGAATCCCACTTTACAGAGGTATGCCTGTAAAGGGGCTGTAATCTGCATCTGAAACCATGCAAAAAAAAAAAATTATTTTAAAAAAATTGTAAAATGCTTTATTTTCTGAAATGTGCCATAAGAAATGACAATTTTTAACAAAGTCTTTAACCATTGCACCATAGTTCTGAACAAAAATGACCTACATGTATTGAGCTGGATCCAAATTGAAAGATATGAAGTATCATATGATACAATTTATATTGCCAGGATGGCATAGTAGTTTTAGTGTTGGGCTATGACTCTGGAGACCAGGGTTTGATTCCCCACTCAGTCATGACACTGTCTAGGTGACCTTGGCCAAGTCATATGTTCTCAGCGTCAGCATAAGGCAATGGCAAACCTTGAAGGCACACAACAACAACAACAACAACAACTGCCTTGTTATATTCCCTCTCTATCTATCTCTCTCCCTCACACTCAAACACCCAAACACTATGAGGGATTATTTTCTCACTCAAGATATTCTGTTGAGGGAAGTTTCTGGGAAAATAATTTTAAAAAGAAAACAACAACTAGGAGTCCAAGTAGACCATAAGTTGAACATGAGTCAGCAGTGTGATGCAGCAGCTAAAAAGGCCAATGCTATTTTAGGTTGCATCAATAGAAGTATAGTGTCTAGATCAAAGGAAGTAATAGTGCCACTCTATTCTGCTTTGGTGAGGCCCCACCTGGAATACTGTGTCCAGTTCTGGGCACCACAATTCAAAAAGGATGTGGAGAAACTGGAGCGGGTCCAAAGGAGGGCAACTAAGATGGTGAAGGGTCTGGAAACCATGCCCTATGAGGAACGACTTAGAGAGCTGGGGATGTTTAGCCTGGAGAAGAGAAGGTTAAGAGGTGATATGATAGCCCTGTTCAAATATTTGAAGGGATGTCATATTGAGGAGGGAGCAGGCTTGTTTTCTGCTGCTCCAGAGACCAGAACGCGGAGCAATGGATGCAAGCTGCAGGAAAAGAGATTCCACCTCAACATTAGGAGGAACTTCCTGACAGTAAGGGCTGTTCGACGGTGGAACACACTCCCTCGGAGTGTGGTAGAGTCTCCATCCTTGGAGGTCTTTAAGCAGAGGCTGGATAGCCATCTGTCGGGGATGCTTTGACTGGGAGTTCCTGCATGGCAGGGGGTTGGACTGGATGGCCCTTGTGGTCTCTTCCAACTCTATGATTCTATTATTCTATTATTCTATTAACTGATCATTTATATATTGACCACAGGGAAGCAAACAGGCACCTAGATGACAGAATATGTTCAAAAATCAATGTTGGTTCTCCCAAAGCCACAGAATATTGCTGAAGACTTTCTTGCCATTCAACTTCAAAAGTTAAACTAATCTCTCTTTCATTGGCTTCATTCAAATAGAATTCAAAGATATAGCTGGAAAATCAGTAAGCAAAAGGATCTTGTAGCACCTTTGAGACTAACTATAAGAAAGAAGCTGATAACACGAGTTTTTGTAGACTCAGATCTATGAAAGCTCAGTGGGGCTTTCTAGATTGGCAGGAAAGTGTGACATGAAGTTGCCTTTTCCTTAATGCTTAGCAGCTGCACCACAGCATTTAGATGGAGCTGCGCTGTTCCGCAGTTTTTAAAAAAGAAGCTGGGAAAACCAGCACCTTCTTAAAGGCGCTTTTTCTCCCCTAAAACGCAAAAAAAGCATTTTCATGGCACACTTTCCCTTTTTCTCATCTAAAGGCTAGAGTTTCATGCAGCCATGAACACACTTCTTTTTGCCAATCTAGAAAGCCCCACTATATTAAAAGATTGCTTACAACATTATGTTAACATTTACTGCAGGGGTAGTCCCATAGCTCTCTAGCCATTGTTTGACACCAAACCCATAACCTGTCACCACTGACATGCCAACTACATTTAGAGAGCCCTGATCTAATGAATTGTGGACATCCAGCATACAGTTCTGTGTGCATATTCATGTATACCACCATACAGGTATGTAAAAGAATGCCAGGATCCTCTAGGAGTCATTCACAAAATATGCATGTAGACTGCAAAACAAAGAATCATGAATCACCCCAGGACTGTTTTGGCCCTTAGGCCACATTTTAAAAATTGCTCCAAAATGCCTCCCCCCCTCAGAATGGGAGTGCAGAGGGCATTTGTACTATATGAGGAGCCACCCCTAGATCAAATCACCCAGGGTCCAAAAAAATTCTGTGCTCTCTCTCCCTCTCTGCATGCATATATGCATATATATATATATATATATTTTCAAAATGGTCTGCTGAGTAGTGTGGCTGTCAGAGATTTTCTGGAGGCTAATGCAGCTTCCTAGTTTTCCACAGACTCCAATCTTGTCCCATAGATTCCTGTGAAGCAGGAAGATGCTGCAGTGGGAGAAAAATCCTTCCACAATATTTTGTTAGATGTGATATTTTGACATAAGGAAGAGACCTAGAAAACAGAACCAGCCAGCCAGGAATATTTGAGCACTCTGAAAGGTGTGAGGAGACCTGTGTCCCATCTTTTCTGCTCATGTCAAATCGCCTCATTCTATTTCTGGAATGTCTATCAGCGCAAAGGATCTAAAGAAGAATATTTATATCCACAAAAACTCATGCAGAAATAAAAACCAGTTAGTTTTAAAGGTGCTGCTACATTTCTTTTTCTTCCCTCCTTCTCCTTCCTTTTTATGCTGCAAGAGACTAACAAGGCTACATCTTTGAAAAATTCTCCTCCCATGCTTCCTTCACCAAATTTTGCAAACATCTCACCTTTGCCTGTAGCATGTGTGTTACTAGAAACTGCAGTAGCAAAGGGAGCACATGGCAATTGTGTGCTCTGTATCTCTTGTATTACTGGCATTTGGACAAAGGCCCCTCTATCCAAAGACTTCAACTACATCTGGAAATTAGCAGCATCCATCCAGGAAAGCTTAGGCACACAACAAAGAAGCAATTAAAAACAAGTGCTTCAAATGGCAAGTACAATCTTCCAAACAAATCTGCAAAAGTTGCTAGCCTACAGCATATTCATGCCTGTATTAATCATTTGTGGGTTGGGATCCTGTGGGTGTCTCATGCACAAATAAGTTCCCTTGCAGAAGTGGCTGGACATTTTTACCTAGTGCAGAAAATTCACATTTTGTTAAAGGTTGCAGAAGCAGAGTTATACATGCAGATGTGCATTTGGTTTCACATTTGGATGTGCATTCAGTTGCACAACACTGACATTCAACACAAGGATTGTATAATACAATAATTTCATAACCTCACCTGCAGAGAAACCTCCCAAAATAGGATCTGGCTGGGTTTTTTTTAAAAAGTCTTTAAACTGTATAGTCTATGTCCCTAGAAGTCAGCTAGAGGCAATGCACACTCATCATCATCACATGTAACTTGCTGAGTGACCTTTTGGTCTGAACAGTCATTATATGACTTAGTCATATACATTGGCAAAAAGATTCATTTTCCCCATCCCACCCCCATTCTGGCACCGTCCTGTTCGAACAATGCACAGCCCAAACCCCTGTTGTGGTGTGGTAAGTCCAGACAATATCTGGGACATTCCACACCAGAAATGTATAACTATGTTAAGACAAATTTTAAAAAGTTACCTGTTGCTCCAGATCTTCCTGGAAGATCTGGAACCCTCTATTCCCATGCTGCAGTAGCTGTCTGTCAGACTTTAATACAAGTGAACTGTGGCAGCGGCAGAAACACTGGGCGACTCAGCAGGATGCCCTTGCAGACAGCCACCATGGCATAGGACAGAGAGCCAGATAAAAGGGGAGGTCAGGGCAACTGTGGGACCAGGATACTCTGGGCTGCCCCCAGAGCATACTGGCTAGTGCAGACATGACCACAGTATCTCTGAAATCCTTGTTGCTGTTGTTATGTGCCTTCAGGTTTACTCCAACTTATGGTAAACCAATTGTATGGGATTCTTGGCAAAATTTACTTGGAGGGGGTTCACCATTGCCTTCCTTTTTAGTATCACTTGCCCATAATTGCCCAGTGGGATTTAGTGGGGATTTGGACTCTGGCATTAGTCCATTATTCAAACCACTGCACCACATTACTTGGTAAAGTCTGGCTTGTGTTTCTTTGTCCATCCCCTTAACTACTTCGTAGTAAAATAGTGCAAAGCAGGAGAATAGTTATTCTAGGAGTTGTAATTCAAACTTAAAAGCAGAAACATCACCAAGGCTACCAGGCAGGGCAGAAAAGAAGAAAAGAGTGATGCTTTGGATGTAAAGGCATTCACAACACCTTCTGTTTTCTTTAGGGAACTATGCTGCTAGAGAAAATGCAGAGGCTGGGAAATCTTTGGCTTGTCAGGATTTCAGCTCCTTCAAGCATACACTCTTGATCTTGATGCTTTCTCAGTGTCAACTTTTGTTCCAAATAAGGGCCAGTAGAGCATGTAATGGGTGGGTGATTTTCCATGAGTTTCAACCCAAGCCTCCCCCTCTAACTCCCTGCTGAGAAAATTACCTTCTACTAAATTCAACCCTGGCTGGCGCCAGCACATCACCAACTCAATTCCCACCCCAAGAACACACCAGGAACCCATAGGCACCGAGTGACGATATTGGAAGCAAGAAGGAAGGTAATACAAAGACCTCAAGACATTTGGGAGCAGCTATCCTCATACACGCTTATCAGAGCTTGGCAAAATTAGTTTGGGGGACTACAAATCTCAGAATGTTGACTGGGGAATTTGGGATTTGTTGTTCAAACCAGTAACATTTGAAGCTGTGGTTTACTATGGGAGTCAGCCACTTTGAAAGTTAGAAGCAATCATAAAAGTATTAATAAACATAGGTACACTCTCAGAGGCAAAGTGGACAATGGTCTGGAGAGCCAAAATTTGAGGGATGCCTTGCTTCAGCTATGTAAATATTCTGCATCTTTACAGTGTAGGAAGAATGGCAAAAAGGCAGATTAATTCATTAGTGAAGTAATGTTTCATGTATTTCAGGTATCCATAAACATCTGCCTGCCCACCCCTTGACACTCCAATCTTCTGTGTGAAATGGGGATTTCAATCTATGTTAATGATGGTGCCCAGAATCTTGGGGATATATTAATTCTGATCAACTTACATGCAGCACAAAGGTAAAAAGGTAAAGGTAGTCCCTTGACATGTCTAATTGTAACCAACTGTAGGGGTTAGTGCTCATCTCTATTTCTAAACCAAAAAGTTAGCATTGTCCAAAGATTGCTCTGGTGGTCATGTGGCCAGCATGACTGCACCAAACACTGTTACCTTCCCACCAAGGTGGTACCTAGCTATCTACTTGCATTTGCATGCTTTTGAACTGCTAGGTTGGCAGAAGTTGGGACTAGTGATAGGAGCTCACCCCATCATGCAGCACTAGGGCCTCAAACTGCCAACCTTCTGATCTTCCGATCATCAGAATTGGCATCTTAACCACTAAGCCATTAAAATTACAGAAAATAGTTCCCTCATCCACTGTTGATCATGTGAGCTGCAATCCAATGCAGCCTTGTGCAGGAGGAAGTTTCTCTGATGCATACGTCTGCTCACATACAAATATACCGTACAGTAGGATCAATGCCCTCTTTGTGACAATCTACAAGTCCCTCTTCAGTTACAATGGCATCATATCCTGTCACTGTAAGGGAAGGGAGTACAGCCATGGTGTGGAAAAGGTATTCATACTGATTTTGTCCTCTTTTTTCCCTTCCATTCTTTTAAAGCTAGATGAACTGTAGTTATGTGGAAGACTGACAGAGAACAGGCTTTCTGCATCTTTAATAGTCATGCAGAAGAAGAGGTTCCTGCACTTTTAATAGTTGTGCAGAAGCAGGCAGTACTCCTGCGCCTTTAATAGTTGCAGAAAAGGATGGGGTTATTGCACCTTTAATAACTGTTGAAGAGGAAGAAGCTCCAGCCCCTTTGAGAAATGTCCAGAAGAGATGCAACTCCTGCATCTTTAATAGATGTTCAGAAGAGGCCAAGGCTTCTGCACTTTTAATAAAAGTTAAGAGGAGAATGAGACACCTATACCTTTAACTGCAGAAGAGGGAAATTTTTCTACATGACTATTAAAGGACGTGAGGGTAATGTGGCTGCAACATCTGTCATTAATTGTCACCGCTGAAAACTATTAAAAGTGTAAGAGAGGCACTGTCCTTCTCAGGATCTGACTATCCAAATGTACATGCTAGAATAAGTGAGAAAGAATACAGAACCACTGGTCATTTTTTACGAAAGAAATCTCAACAACAAGTTTATAAAATAGAATAGGTGAGAAGAAATACTGGTAGAGATGATTCCAAAAAATGAAGATGAACATATCACATATTGCCAAGTTATTGCTTTTTAGTTGCTTTGTTCTGCACCTTTATGGACTGGCATCCAGAACCAGTAACACACCTTTTTAAAGACACAGAAACAGGGCTAGCTTTTTTTAGGTGTTCAAACATGCAGAATAGACATCTATGGACTCTTTCACACGGGAGGAATTCTCCCAACTTCGAATGGATCCAATGCGAATTCACGTGAATTCGCTAGTTTAGCAAATTCACGTGAATCCCCATTGAGTTCGGAAGGCGTTAGGAATGACTTCCTATTACCCAAAAATAACCCCCCCTTGCCCAAAATTGCATGAGAAGCTTTAATTCGCAATAACGTTAAACCCATGATTGCATTCGGAGTGACTTCCCTTTTGCCCGAAATTGCGTGAGAAGCTCTAATTTGCAATAATGTGAAACCCCATGATTGCATTTGGATTGCCCTTGGATTATACTTCCAATTTCCCATGTCTGAAAGAGTCCTATGAAACATCTGATAGAACATCTGCAGTAACTAAGGAGTGGACATGGCTTTTGAAGCAATCTCTGCCTTTCTCCTAGCAGCTGAGCTTGTGGGTGAGAAACCCCATAGCCCATCCTGATAGAAGGGGGACCAGGAGAGCCAAAACAAACATATCTATTTGCAGCATTATTTGTGGTTTGGATAAAAGGTTAGCAATTCTGTAGAACAGTGATTGAGTTTTAAATACAGTTGCAGGATTTTAAAGAAACCCAAAGGTCAGCTTCACTCATGCTCTGCACTGAGCAGTTGAGGGTTATCACAACAAAAAGTCCAGTGACGAGTGACTTTCTAGCAAGTGAAAAATGCAGATAAAGCATAGTAGTTTTGCATACATTTAAAAATTTGGGCAAAACAACAGGGAATCTTTTAGTATGTTATGGAATAAGGTTTCATGGACTATTATGCACTTTATTAAATGTATAAAGTATGATACTGCAGAGCAAACTAGATGTGATATTGTTTGGCCTCTTATGCTACTGCAGCAGGTGGTTTAACAAAGAGCAAGCAAGAGGGCTTCCAAATCAGGTCAGTAGCACTGCACAGGAGAGCAGTGGTTCTTTAACCATTTTCCCAGAAGTGGTCCTTATCAGAATCTGACCCTTGTTGTGTCTGCCATTTGCAGAGGAGCTTTCTTCCCACTGAAACTCTCAGGCATGGAGCAGACAGATTCGAAATGGCTTTAAACTTCCTCCTCCCCACAGAACCACGATCTCAGTGTAGCTCACTCATCTCAACCTGCCTGCCACTGCTGTTTGACCTTCCAAATGAAAACAGAGGGTGGATCTACACTGTAGGAATAAATAATGCAGTTTGATGTCATTTTAAGTGCTGTAGCTCCATCCTACATAATCCTAGGACCTGTAGTTTTACAAGGTCTTTAGCCTTCTTTGATGCCTCACAAAAGTACAAATCCCAGGATTGTGTAGGATGGTGCCATGGTGGTTAGTGTTGTCAAATCGCATAATTTCTACAGTGCAGATGCACCCAAAATAAAAGACTTTGCATCTAGTTTGGCTCTCATTTGACCAGTAAGGATAGTATTTCATGCATCTGATGAAGAAAACTCTAATCCTTCTCTGCCCAAGAATGTTGGGCCAGCATCTTGTTGAGAACTGGTGAAGCAGACATTTCTGCCAGTGCAACTCCACAGGATGGCAAAGAGGATGGAGCTGGATTATCCAGGCAGAGGGGCAGCGAGCTAGAATCTTAGAATCAGAGTTGCAAGAGACCACAAGAGCAATTCAGTCCAAACCCATTCTTCCACGCAGAAATACACAAAGTGCTCCCAACAGATAGCCATCCAGCCTCTACTTTAAAATCTCCAAAGGAGACTCCCCCACTCTCTGAGGCAGTGTATTCACTATTGAACAGCCTTCCTCTGAACACACTTCAGCTTGTCAACATTCTTCTTGAATCGTGTTGCCCAAAACTGAACACAATATTCTAAGTAAGGTCTGACCAAAACAGAACACAGGGGGTACTATCATTTCTCTTGAACTAGGCATAATAATAATAATAATAATAATAATAATAATAATAGATTTATTTCTAGCCCCCCCCCCCAAACACGAAGAATCTGTATAGTCTAGGGATGCAGCCTGGAATTGGAATTGGCTTAGCTGCCGCATCACATTGCTGACTCATATTCAGCCTGTAATCCATTAATACTCCTAGATTCTTTTTGCATGTTCTGCCATCAAGCCAGGTGTCACACATCCTATATCTGTGCATTTCAATTTTACTGCCCAAGTGTAGTATCCAACATTCTCCCTGATGAATTCATTCTGTTAATTTTGGCCAAGCTTTCTAATCTGTTAAGATCATTTTTTAATTCTGATCCTGTCCTCTGGGGTATTAAAAACCTCTGCTAAATTAGTGTCATCTGCATGTGTGATAATGTAGGTTAATTTAAGTTTCCTAAGGCATCAGCCTTTGATAAGGAAACAAAAATATTAAATATCAAAAATGTCAAAGCCAAGCCTGTTAGGGTCTAGCAGAGAAGCAGAAATGTGCCTTATGCTTCCCTAAGAACTGAGACTGACTCAGAAACAACAAACACATAGCTTGTAGTTTAAAACAAAAGTTTACTAATGGCTTTAATCTATATTTACATAACAGCTATATTCAAATCTAGCTAGTGAATAATTCATGTTGAGAAGAAATATTTATCTCACCATCTTTCCAAAGAAAGTTAAGAGGAAAAAGATGGAGGACCAACAGT
This sequence comes from Urosaurus nigricauda, assembly GCA_034509955.1. Taxonomy (NCBI): domain Eukaryota; kingdom Metazoa; phylum Chordata; class Lepidosauria; order Squamata; family Phrynosomatidae; genus Urosaurus; species Urosaurus nigricauda. The sequence goes on from JAOEGL010000002.1 coordinate 166,296,351, forward strand.
TCAGTTGAAAATCTTGAGAGAGAATGTCTGTTAGGGAGTGACCTAAATCACTTATGGTTAGTTTGAATGAGAGAGAGACAGAGAGAGAGAGAGAAAGGAAAGTCTGCATGCAGGAAATCCCTATCTAGCTAAGGAGAAAGCAAAAATCTTCCATCAGATAAGCATGCCCTGTATTCCATCAACCATCATCCAACTCTGTTCTCGACTGTCTTAAATCTTACTTATCAGATAGATCTTTTGCAGTGGTCACAGGTGGTCAGACTTTCTCCTCTGTTCCCTTATCTGTTGGAGTTCCTCAGGGCTCTGTCCTGAGTCCCCTTTTGTTCTCTCTATACACATTGTCCCTTGATAAACTCATGGTTTCTCTTGTCATCTGTACGCCAATGACACTCAGCTGTATCTTTCCACCCCTGACTTTTCAGCAGGGTTTCAACAGCAAGTTTCATCTTGCCTGTTATATCTCAGTGAATGCAGCATTGGCGCTTGAAGCTCAACATGTCAAAGACAGAGCTTCTTGTCTTCCCACCAAAGCCCACCTAAGCCCTTCAATACTCCTTTTCTGTTTCTTTTGGCGACACGTCTATGCAACCAGTTCAGCAAGCCCACAGTCTTGGTTTCATTTTTGATTCTTCTCTGTTGTTTATTCCCCAAATCCTGGCCACCGCCAAGGCCTGTAGATTCTCTCTCTACAACATTGCTAAAATCCGTCCATTCCTCTCAGCCTTTACTGCCAAGACTCTGGTCCATGCCCTAGTGGTCTCAAGACTAGATTATTGTAACCTTCTTCTGACAGGGCTTCCTCTCTCTCTCCTCCATCCTTCAATCTCTGTCCAGAACTCAGCTGCACACATTATCACATCCGCTCACTGCTTTGACCATGTTTCTCCTCTACTATCCTCTCTTCATTGGTTCCCCTTCCCCTTCTGCATCCAGTACAAGCTTTTGTTGTTGACCTTCAAAGCCCTTCATGGACTGGCCCCTCCTTATTTATCTGAATAAATATTATTTCTCCTCACATTCCTACTCGTACCCTCCACTCTGGTGGTCAAGGTCTCCTGTCCCAGCCTACGATTTCCACTGCTCCTTCCTGGATTCATCCCTTCTCACTTGCTGCCCCTCACTCCTGGAACCTTCTTCCCCCACATGTGCACCTCATCACTTCTCTAACCAGGTTCAAAATTGAGTTAAAGACTATATTGTTTAGGGAAGCATTCCCAGGCGAGTGCCCTTCTCTGCCCCGTGATGCTGCACCCTAATTATGTGTTAGGAAGCCAAGCCCTCCCTCCAGTCCTTCTGCCTTGGTCCAGGCCTCAAAGGGAATGAAGAACTGCTGTATTTGACCCCCTTCCCAACCACCATTCCCTTCTCCTTCTGTGTTGTGTCTCTTTAGATTGTAAGCATAAAGGCAGGGACCGTCTAATTAAATGATTGTATGTACAGTGCTATGTAAATTTACAGCGCTATATAAATAAAGGTTAATAATAATAATAATAATAATAACAACAACAACAACAACCACATCATTGATAAAGATTTTGAATAGTACTGGTCCCAGGACAGGACTCTGTAGCTAGATACTCTCTAGAGAGATTATCGCACATGCTTTATCCCAGTTTTTCCAATGGGATACACGGACACTGAACTTCAAAGACAGGTCTTACCACATTCTCCCGTTGACAGCCTGTATGTAACACAGGCTTATTATCCCTTGGCTTTTCAAAAACAGGATTTTGCTGTCCTTGAAAAGCCATGGGAAAAGCCTGGGTTGCATATGGGCTGCCAATGGGAGAATGTGGAAAGACCTATCTTTGAAGTTAAGTGTGTGTGTATCCTGTCAGGAAAATGACAGGTTAAAGCGTGTGTGATAATCTCCTACAAATGTGGATGTGGTCTCTTCTAGCACTATGATTCTGTGGATGTCATCATATCAGCCTCCTGTCCTGCCACAATTGCACTCATTTAAGAATGGAAGCATACTGGTTTGGCATAATTTCTTATCATATTTCCCCCCGCAATATTGCTTTGGGGATCCATGGTTGTGAGATATGTTTTCTGCACTGCCAAACGTCACCTTCTGGGAGGAAAGGCAAGAACAAGCGATTGCAGCTGCCAACTTCCAGAACTTCCAGATACTATCAAAAGAAAGCTGAAATCTAGCAAGTCTGTAAGTAAGAGACCAAAATGATCCTGCTTCTACATAGGAATAAAAAAGGATTAAGGACTTTATCACACACAGCTTTTAAACTGTGATTAGAGTAGGGGGGGAAGCAATTTTGGCAATACTTATTACACACCACCGCCTCCAACTAGTAGCTGCTGTGTCCCTGAAGCGTGGTTAGGGAGTCCCTTTTAACTGACAAGGAAAATTAATCAATGGCTTCACAATTGCACTAGTCCTCAGATGCAACTGCAATATTGACAGTCACACCATACCAGTGTCTCCTCCTCTCTCCCTGTCCCCCTTCTCCTCAATATTCTCAAGTAGGCTGATTCCCTTTCTTATTATTTTTCTCTTTCCTTTATTGTTAAAAACTTAAATCACAGTAGCAGAGTCCTAGAATTGTGTGAAAAAGTGAAATCCTGTCCAGCTGTGTGATCACACGTAAATGGTCAGAGGGTCTCCTCTCATAATAATGTCCTGTTCTGTAGTGCACTAAGGGCTCTGAATCGTTGACTTATGCTGCCTGGGGGATTCTGAAAGTTATAGTCATAGAATCATAGAAGTTTACTAAAATTCATTTAATCTTTCAAGGTTCATAGAATCATAGTTAGATGAGACCTCAGGGGCCATCCAGTCCAACCCCCTGCCATGCAGGAACATACCATCAAAGCACCCACAACAGATGGCCATCCAGCCTCTGTTTAAAAACCACCAAAGAAGGAGACCACCAGTTTCCAAGGGAGTGCATTCCACAGTACATGCTAGATGGATGGACTCTGTTAGGGAATACGAGTTTGCAGGAAGTAAGCAGAGCAGTGGGGGTCTTTGAGATGTCTCGTCCACATGGTCCCCATGGGCAGTTGACAATAAAAAATTACTTCCCTTGATCCAGATACTTCTAAAGTCCAAAGAGCAACTTTTTGCTCTGAGCCCCAATTTGAGGGGGGAAAGCAGGATGATGATGATGATGATGATGATCATCATCATCATCATCACCACCATCATCATCATCTCTCCTATGCACCCCCACACTCACTTATACGTATGTACTATCAATAGCACTATTGAAATTAATTGTACTATTAAAATTAATAGTAAAAGTACTGTTCCTTTGTTAGCATCATGAGCACTGGTTTAAATTGATGCTTGTTTAGACAAGATACTTCTTTTGCCTGTTCTTGCATTCTCCCACTCTTCCTTTTTTAATCTCCCCACCGCTGCAATTGACCATCAGGGGAAATCTCTTGGCTTGACATCCCCCTTGCCTTCTCCTTGCCTTGACCAAGGTGCCCCTTCCATGGCTGGGTGTCCCGTTTCCCAGCCCATGCAGTGTCACAAATTCCGGGCAGGGGTGAGTTCTGAGTCATCCTGGTAAATATAGCCTGTGATGCTACTCACACTTTCTTTTTTTAAGGAGGCTCTGCCCACAAGCAACAAAAACCTGGCCATGGCATGATTCCTGCCCCCTGCCTCCAAGTCCAGAAGACAGCCTGCCCACCCTGCCCTGCAATTTACAGGCACTCTGGATTCCTCTCCCTAGGTGACTATTTCAGGAGCAGTGCCCAGTTTTCCCTTGTTACTTTTTAAAGGAACCATGTTCAATTAATCCAGGATGCCTACATCCTTCACCCATCTTTAAATCAAGAAAGCTGGGGCTTGCCGCCGCCTCCGCCTCCAAATTGCTGGCATTTTGCTGGCCTTTTCTCCTATTCCTTTCATAGCAGCGTGTGCAGGCAGGAACCAGTGGTTATGTTTATTTCTCTGCCAGAGGTGGGAATCTTGCAGCTCTCCAGATGTTATTGGACTGCAAATCCCAGCAGCCCTAGCTGGCACAGACAAGGGTGAGAAGTGTTGGGAGCTGCAGTCCAATAACATTATTATTATAATTATTATTAACCTTTATTTATATAGTGCTGTAAATTTACACAGCACTGAACATACAATCATTTATTTAGATGGTTCCATCTGGAGGGCCCTATGATTCCTACCTGTGGCAGAGAAATAAATATGATCACTGGCTCATTTCTGCACAAGCTGTTCCATGCCATCACCTGTGAATTTCTAATGTTACCAGGAAACTGTATTGTTGGTTGCCAAACCCTGCTTGTGACAGTTGTTTGTTTTTGGCAAAATGGGGTGGGGGAGAGATACCAGCTATATAAATAAAACATAGTAATAATAAGTAATAATGAGAAATGAGCAACACCTAATGGCTGCCTCAAATGCTTATCCTTATAATACAACACTGGAGTTTATCATATGACGGAATTTGGGGGTATAATGCAATGGCAATCCAAACGCAATCATGGAGTTTCACGTAATTGCGTATTAGAATATCTCACGCAATTTCGGGCAATGGGGGGTCATTTTCAGGAAATGGGAAGTCATTCTGAATGCATTCCGAACGCAATCAGATTTCAGGTAAATTCGCTAAACTAGCAAATTCACGTAATTGCAAATTGGCTCCATTCGCAATTGAGAGAAATTTCTCCCATGTGATAAACTCCATTGTTATAATGCTACATTCCACTTTAACTGTCATGGCAACATTTTGTGGAATTCTGGAATTTGTAGTTTACGGAGGCCTGAGAGCTAATTGCTGAAAATTCTAAACACCCATCCCTAAACTGCAAATCCCAGGATTCCATAGGATGCAGCCATAGCAGTTAAAGTGGTGGGAGCCAACATAGTATAGTGGTTTGAGTGTTTTGCACTATGACTCTGGAGACCAGGGTTCAATTCCCAGCTTGGCCATGAAACCCACTGGGTGACCTTCCACAAGTCCTATGTTCTCATGAACAAATCTTGCCAAGAAAACTCCAGGATAGATTCCCTTTAGGGGGTCTCCATAAGTTGGAAACCACTCAAAGGCACATAACAACAAACATCATATTATAACGATGTCATGCAATAAGGTCTAATTGTAGTGACTTGATGTGGCAAAAAACAACACTGGTCCAAAACACATTACAGAAATAATCAAGTTTGGGACCACTTTAACTGCCCTGGCTCAGTGCTAGGGAATCCTGGGAACGGTAGTTTCTTGTGCCACCAGAGCTCTCTGACAGAGAAGGCTAAATGTCTTACAAAAATACACTTTCCAGAATTCCTTAGCACTGAGCTAGGACAGTTAAAGTGTTCCCAAACTGGATTATTTCTTCAGTTTGTTTTGGATCCTACTGACTTGACTTGAGACTTGTATTTTTTTAGGGACTGACTTGCTGGTGCCATTCTGCTATTGCTCCCAGGCTGTGGAATGACCTGCCGGATGAGATGTGTCTCATTGCAACCTTGGAAAGGTTTAACAAAGCGACCAAGACGCATCTCTTCTGGCAGGCCTTCCTGGATAGTAACTAATCTCCCACCGTCTGATGACCTTCCCCCCCCCCCATCCCGTATCCAGCTGCCTACATTGGATTTTGTAAGTTCATGTATTTTAGATCCTGATTGTTTTAATCATGATTAGTTTAATTCTGTTTTAAGGGGAGGGAGGTGGGTATGTTTGGAAGATTTTAACTGTATATGTTTTTAACATGTTGTACCCCGCCCTGATTGCTCGCTCAGAGGGACAGGTAAGAAATAATAATTATTATTATTATTCATTTTGAGCAGCAGGCAAGACCTGCCCCCAAAATGCAGGGCACATTTCTTTAAAGGAGGACATATTGTCTGGTCACCCTGCCCTGGGTAGGATAAAACGTAGGAAGTTCATCAGACCACGCAAATTGGAAGTATAATCTAATGGCAATCTGAATGCAATCATGGGGTTTCACGTTATTGCGTATTAAATCATCTCACGCAATTTTGGGCAATGGGGGGGGGTCATTTTCGGCTAATATGAAGTCATTCCGAACGCCTTCCGAATGCAATTGAATTTCACGTGAATTTGAATTAGCTCCATTCGAAATAGAGAGAAACTCCTAGGACAGGTCCTGGAAAAGAAGGCTGTGCCTGGCCAACCTGCCCTGGACAAAAGGTTGAAATGGAGCAGTCCTGGGAGAGGACCCTGTCCTGGCTAGGATAAAATGTAGGACAGGCCCTGGGAAAGGAGGACGTGCCTGGCCAACCTTGTCCTAGGGGGAAAAAAAGGTTGAAATGTAGTAGGGCAAATCCTGGAAAAGGAGGACACCTGGCCACCCTGCTGCCTGCCTGGGTAGTATAAAATGCAGGACAGGTCCTGGAAGAGCCTGTGGCCCCTTCTTCTTCCCCTTCCTGGAGGAGGGTGGATTGGTTTGTTGCCTCTCCTCCCTGGCTTTGGGGATTCTCCTTGCTTGGTGGCTGGGGGGGGGGGAGCCCCATGCTGCAGCCGCTGGTGGTGACTCAGCCTTGGCCATGGCTCCCCCAGCCAGCCAGCCCTGCTGCTGCTGCTGCTGCTGCTGCTGCTGACTCAGTCCTCCTGCCTCCCTCCCTCCATCCCTGGCACCTGGGGGGACTGGAAGGAAGGAAGGCATTCAAGGCAGCCCAATGGGACTGAGGCAGCCAAATGGACGGAGGGCGCCCTCTGGTGGACCCTCTGAGCCAGCTCCTCTCTGAGCCCCTCTGGATAATATATAAAACACACAGTAGTCCTCCTCCCAGTCCTTCCACATCCGCTGGGGTCAGGGGTCAAGGAATGTGGGGAAACCGGAAATAGGGGGGGGAACACTATTCTTTTTACCTGAGAGAACACCTCTCTAGGAATCTCCAGAGCAACTCTATGGTCAACATCTGCCATAAGTTGGTCACGGAGGACGTACGACAAACACCTAGAGAAGGGTTCTCTCTAGGAAGTTCTAGGTCCTCCAAGCACAACTCTATGGTCAACTTTCCTCATTAGAGGACCTAGGGGTTCCTAGAGAGGACGTATTGCCAACCAAAACCCACAAATAATCCGCAAAAGTTAAAGCCCACAAATGTGGAGAGCTGGCTGTATCCCGTTTGTGAGAGAAAGCTGGCTTGAATTGCATTGTGAGAGAAAGGCAGGATAAAAAATCCTTGAATTAAATAAATGAATGAATACATAAAATGCTACTTTTTCTCCCAGAAAGATAATACATTTGTTTTATTTCTGTCCTGGCTTTCTCCCATGAATGGGGATCCAGGTGACTTACAATAGGGCATTATAAAGACAATTCAACTAGAAAATGGATTTAAAAGCACACACACACATTTTATTTTATGTTAATTTTTATCCCGCCTTTCTCCCAAAGTGGGACCCAAGACAGCTAACAACATATCTAAAACGCATTAAAATAACATTTTAATTTATTTGCTGCTCTTCTCCCAGAATGGGATCCAAGGCTCAAGGTGACTCATAAGGACAAATCAAATAGAAAATTGATTTAAAAGCACACACACATTTTAGTTTAGTTTAGTTTATTTATACACCCACTTTTTCCCCATAGTGGGGTCCAATGCTCCGGGTGACTTACAAAGACAATTCAGCTAGGAAATGGATTTAAAAATACACACAACCAATTTATTTTATTTTATTTTATTTATAGAAATATAAAACCTGCCTTGAATCCCATTGTGGGAGAAAGGAAGGATATAAATCCTTGAATTAAATAAATGAATGAATACATAAATGCAACTTTTCTCCCAGAGAGATAATTCAAATAGAAAATGGATTTAAAAGCTTACACGCCCAATTTATTTTATTTTTTAAAATTTTCATTTATGTGCTGCTTTTGGCACACGTAATTACGTGAAACAATTTCACACAATGTCGCACAAAACCCATCATTAAAATGGGCACAAAGAAGCATTAATGCACATGTTTTTACTTTTGGGATTTCAGCGTCAATACATTTCCGATATCACTTTATTTGTGCAATTGCGTGTGATAATCATTGTGCAATTACTTGCCATTTTTGCTTTATTTGTGGGATGCTTTAAATGCGCTTAATCTCTGTTTAATGCTGAAATTAGCCCCAGTTTGATAAACTCTGAAGATAACAGCATCTCCAGCAGATATTTATCACACAATAAGTCTCACCTGTTGCTGCTTTGCATTTCAGCTGGTTGAAAGAGAGTACCTTTTCATTGACAGTTTTTCCCAGTCAATGAAAGGGTCACTCCACCAATGATTGAAATGGAAAGCAGCAAGAGGAGATACATGACATCGACGTTGTGTGATAAACACTTTCCAAAGATTCTGTTATCCTACTGTAATTACATTTTACTAGCCTCATGCAATAATAGTCTCACCTCAACCTGTTTAGATTTAGTCAAAATGACTAATGATTAGCAGAGACTAATCATGAATGAATTTGTTTCAATGGGACTTTATGGCAGTTAAGAAAGAAGATAGGAAGAAAATCAATTCAGTTGTGATGTGGTGCTGGGGAAGAGTGCTGAGGATCCCGTGGACAGCCAAAAAAGACAAACAGAGTAGCGTCCTAGAGTAGATCAAGCCAGAAATTTCACTGGAAGCCAAGATGACAAAACGTAGGCTGTCGTACTTTGGACGCATCATGAGAAGGCACTATTCATTGGGAAAAAAACAATAATGCTAGGAAAAGTGGAGGGAAGTAGAAAGAGAGGAAGCCCAATACTAGATGGAGGGGCTCTTAAAGAGAACACAAGTATGTGTTTGCAGGAGCTGGGTAGAACAGTGGAGGACAAGGCATCTTGGAGATGTCTCATCCACAGGGCTGCCATGGGTTGAGATTGACGCAAGGCAGTTAACAAGAACAACAACAAAAGCATCCCAATCCAGGCTGGCATGGCAGCTGTGAGAGCCATTTGTGGAAAAACAGCTCTGCATCCAAGGGCAAAGCAACACTGTGATTAAAGTCTAAAGCAGTCTGGACTTCAGAATTGCATTGTCATATTAGAAGGGGCTGACTGTTGCCCTGATGCATAGAATCGAGTAGTTTGCACTACATAATCCAGTTTAATCCTGTTCTTTCTGTATCTGATATTCACATTAAGCGCCCCAAACTGAATATAAAATGGAAGGCAGTATAAAATAGATGAGTCTATATGCATAGGGCTGACTTGGACAGCTGTGCCCCTCCAGCTGTCATTGGACAGCAGCTCCAATCCATCCACCCTAGCCAATGATGAGGCATCCTGGAAACTACAACCCAGCATTCTAGTTTCCCATTTCGCTCATAGTTCATATATCAAATTTTGGGAGATCGATGGCAGCAGCAGGCACACAGAAGCGAACTAGGATGATAAAGGATCTGCTCAAGAGAAACAGCTTCAGATGTATTTGGGTATGATGCTAGATAGGTTGTGATCTGATTCCAGTCAAAAGTTCTGAATTTTGTCAACTGAATGTCTCTAGCCATTTTCTCAAAAGATAGCAGCTATTTCTCTTCAGAAGGCAAATCACTCTCCTATATTCTTCTGTGGGAGGCATCTCTTGTCTCTTCAGAGTTTTGTAAGAATGTGGAGGCCAGAAGAGCTGAGTCATAAGACTTCAACAAAAAGGTTTCCTAATTTTCAAAAAGAATAATAAAAAGCAATTAAAGGAAGAGGAGAAAAGTTTAGAAGAAAAACTCTCATCCTCCAAAAAAAAAAAGTCTGTCACAATAAATACATCAAAGATAAAATTAATAGAAAATCAACATATTTTTTAACCAACAAAGAAACACAATTTGCCAAGTCCTTTCATTTCAGTTGGACAGACAAAGAGACTAAAGGCTAAAGTATTTTTTTAATTTTTTTACCCAAGAACAGCCATAAAAGGACATGTGTCCCAATTTAGTCAGAACAATGGCATTGAAGGAGAGGAGGTTAATTATCAATCCTGTGCTATTTCCCTGACTTCTATTGCCACTCCAGCTTCTTTTAGCTCCCAACCATAGCAGAAATGTGGTGTTAATGATAGTTTGAATGATGGGATCTGTACACTTTGCTATCTCTCATGTTCAACCTTTTTAAATCTCAAGTTCATTCTGTCCTGAATATGAAGACATTTCTGAGTATTTTCCAGATCTTCACAATGACTATTCCCAGCAGTGAAAAGGCCATGTTCGGCCCATCTGGCATGCAGTTGTTAAAGAAATGAATATTTCCCAGATCTTTATCAGCCAAATTCAATAGGTAAGGTTATTCCTAGCAGGGAGAATACATGCAGCCTGGCATGTAGCTGTTAAAGATAAAGGAGTCTGTCAGGGAAAAAAAGAGGTAGCAACCTTATTTCAGCATCAAATTTGGTTGGATATATGGGGACCCGAACACAGACCTTTAAGACGTATGCACTCAAAGCTTTCTTTCCGAGGGAACAAATCTATACATTTGGTTTTGTCCGAGATGTGAGTTTTTAAAGTCTGACTTTTTTCCAGCACTATAATTGAGGAAATTTGCCAGTTTTGGAAGGCTCTGAAAAATTCTGCAAAATGGTTCAGTGGTTCCCAACCTTTGTTTTGGACTTCAGCTCCCAGAAGCCCCAGCCAACTTGGCCAACACTCAGAATTTATGAAAACATCTGAGGGTAGCCGTATTGGACATATAGCAAATCTAATGTCAAAAATCCAAGGAATTATCCTCAGTTAAGCAATTAGAATTACAATTTTGACATCCAAGAAAAGAGGCAGGTAAAATTATTAAGATAATGCAAAGTCAGCAAATAGAAGACTTCTGAATGTCAACGATTCTTTATGTCTCACATTCTGCAGTGCTAGAAATTTGCAAAATAGAGGAAAATTTAAATCGAGAGCCAGCATGGTATAGTGATTGGGGTGTTGGAATATGACTCTGGAGAATGGGGCTCAAATTCCAGCTCAATCATAAAACACACTGTGTGACCCTGGCCAAGTCATACTCTCTCAGCCTCAGAAGATGGCAATGGCAAACCCACTCTGAAGAAATTTGCCATGAAAACCCCAATGATCGTTTCACCTTAGGGTTGCCATAAGTCAGAAATGACTTGAAGGTACACAACAAAATTCTTATATGAGCAAAGCTCTTATCCCCACCCCACCCCCACCATACCCATACCTTTGGACATAGCTCCGAAGCTCTTTGGTAAAAATTACAATATTTTCCTTCTCAAGTCTGTTCTCAGCCTGTCCATCTGAACTGAAAGGACTGGTGTTCTTCAGCTGATTGAAACACATAATACTTTTTATTATAAATGTGCTGGTCAATGTATTTGGTATGAGCTACATGTGTCTCTCGAGGTTGCCCTTTTCCTCCCAAACCCTCTACTCTCCTATTCGCACCTTCATTTCTTGGCATTAGCAGCTAATAAGACCAAAGCAGAGCATGGGTGCAGGACAGCATCATTATACTTTTTCTTCTATATTTTGCTGTATTTATCTTATTTTCATCTATAGAGATTCAAATCTCTTTTTGAGTCCATGTGAATATACTATCTTCTCATATTTTATGTTAATTGTTAGAATGCACCCCTTTATTGAAAATCTTTCAATCACAATTTTGTTGCATTTCCCCCCTGAATCCCACCTGCCTTTTCTTTCTTGTTTCTTAGTGGCTTGTGAGACTATTTCCCTCCCACCAGAACTAAAGCCACATTCATGATATATTCCTGGCTGAATAGTCTGAAAGACTGGTTGTTCAGGTGGAAACTGGGAATCTCAGTGTTCCCAGAGACAAATGTCTTTCAACAGAGATCATGAAGTCTGAACTTGGGGAAATGGTTGTGTGTAGTACAGCTGGAGGAAGGAACTGGCAAAACCACCTCTGAGTATTCCTTGCCTAAGAAAATGCTATGAAATTGATGGAGTAGCTATGGGTCAACAGGCAACTTGAAGGAACATACATACACACGCTACTCAAATAGTGGATGCAGAGCACCATCCAGTGGCTAAGCGGAAAGTGCATACTTTTCTCTGGATACAGTTTTATTTTTCTTGAGTGATCCTTGTGCAAATGAACAAAAAAATTAAATTGTTCAAATACTATTTGACCGTGTTCTCTTATCATTCAAGATAAGGCTATTAGGGCTTTGAAAAGGTAGACTTATTACAGTGGACACATTTTAAGGGAGCGAAGCCAACCCAAGACATTTGCTGTCTGAGCAAATGGTATATGCCACCACTTAAGTCAGAGCAACTAACATCAGTAGATTTATTTTAGTACCTGAGTAAGAGCTCCCATAACTACTATTGCCCACCACTGGCACCGAGGAGAAAGATAGAAAAACAATAACAAATTAATGATCTCACTCAAAGATGGGAATCATTCAGCCCTCCAGATGATGAACTGCAGCTCCCAATGTCCTTCAGCATTAGCTATGGAGGCTAAGGTTGCTGAGATTTGTAGACCTTTGGAAAACCACTTGATTTCTACCACTGATCTAACTATTCGATTTCCCCTTTGTGACACTCAATGGGGTGAAAAAGACAGGCAAAATAAAGTGGTTTCCAGCAGCTTTGAAGGTGGGGCATATAGACAACACACGCCTCGAAAGCAGCTGGGTACTGGACTGAAGCCACACTCCAGGGCTAAAAAATGAACAAAAAGAAGCCAGAATAGTCCGACATAAGGCGGAAAATGCACATCTTCATGCCTGCATACAAACACCCCGACATGAGTGCAAAACAAAAAAATTAAAGAAATTCCAATGGATGTAATTACAATATACACAAACCAGACAGTCCAACAGGGGGACATGAGGTGAAGGGGGTTGCAGGGGGCATGTATGAGGAGCCTCCATGATTGTTGTACTTTGCCAATGTGCCACTCACACACTGATGAACCGATGCCCTGTTCCAGCAGAGCATTGCAGGTGCAACTGTGTGGCTGCCCAATCAAAGGGGAGGGAGTGCAATGGGATAGCATCTGGGTGGACATGGGAGGAACAGTGGTCCCCCGCATTACGAATCCCCCGGGTTGCGAAAACCCATGGATCCGAAAGGCGGCGGACCGGCTTCCTGTCCCTCGGGATACGAAAGATCCCCCGGGATACGAAGAAAAAAACCGCGCGGCCCCTTTAAATCGGCCGCGCGGTCCATTGAGTTTAGCGGTCCCCCGGGAAACGAAAGCTTCCGGGTTATGAAAGTAATCCCGGAACGGATTACTTTCGTAACCCGGGGGACGACTGTACTTAGAGGTGGAAGATTGTGTGTTTGTGCAACAGGGCACATGTATTGTGGGAGGCAACAAAGAAAAATTACCCAGTGGCATGGTTTGACACCTTGCAGTGCAGGCAGCCCGTGCATACTTGGCCCACCTTGGGAGTGGGCTGTGCAGGTAGTGAGGTTTTGACCCACTTTTACAAAAAGCAGGATTGAGCCGCTTTTTCCTGCCCGTCTGCTGTGGTCCAATGGCTCGAAACCTGTTGGTTAGGCCCAATTCGATTAGATCCATTGAATGAATTGTTGAATTATTAGTCAACACATGGATCAATCCAATGGATTCAATGGTCTACTGTAAGACTTTTTCATAGTACAGGGTGAGTCTTCCTTATTCAAAATACTTGGGACCAGGATTTAAATTCTTTTTAAAAAATTAAAAATATCACATGTTATGAAATCTTCACTTTTACCACATGAAACTATGTATGTATAAATACATTTATACTATGTGTATGATACTGCAATTTAGAGGTATAATTTTAATTTTGCTAGTTGTTTACATACTGTAGCAACTATTGTATTACATTCAGTGATATATTAGAATTACAGTTTTTGAGTAACATTAGTTTAAAAAAATTACCAAGGATTCTGTATGGCATCATACTGGAAGAAGTCGATAGAGAGGTGACACCATGAGAGGTGACACCATGATGCCAACCTCAGTGACCCTAATCAACATGTACACAATTATATCACTATGATACCTCTCTAGAGACCTTTGTAATCCTGGGATGCATAGTTGAGGGAGGGGCCTTTAGCACTCAGCCACGGAGCTCTGAGCAAACTTCAAGCCTCCCAGAATCCCCCAGGAGGCAGCCATTATGATTGTACTTGGTAATTATTCACAGAACTAGAAAAATTATTATGCACACCACTCTAATCAAGTTATATCTATAGTGCAATTCTATATGAGGCTTGGCAGCCTGGATCCTTGAATAGGCTTTGAGAGAATGCTAAGAACCAGTATGGTGTAGTGGTTTGAGCATTGAACTAGATCTCTAGAGACCAGGGTTTGATTACCCACTCAGCCATGGAAACCCACTGGGTGACCTTGGCCAGGTCCCACACTCTCAGCCCCAAAAAACCCTGTGATAGAGTCGCCCTTAGGGTTGCCACAAGTCAGAAGCCAAGCAACTCTGTCACAGCACTTTTGTACCTATAAGCATCGCTGATGCAAACATGAGCAAACTGGGTAGCACAACTAGGAGATGAATAATTAAATGTAGACTCAATCTTTCAGCTTCTCAGATACACATAACTTTATTATTATATTCAGTATTCATAGCATTGCCATTTCTGGATGCCCTGCACACATAGATTTTCTGTATGGAAACAGAGAATCAGAAAATGTCTTGGCAGGTTTATTGTCCACTGCAAACATCCCTGCTATGTCAAAATTTGCAATCAGGATCAGCCCAAAAAGGAGTCCTTACTCTCATCAGGCAGTGCTAGTGTCTACAGCTAAGGCCAGGCAGGGAGGCTCATTATTATAAGGTACTGTGGTGATGGTAGATTGTCCCTAGCATCCAATAATCAGAGGTGTATTGCCCTCTAACTGTGTGTGGGATCCATTCTTTACTGTTTTTCTACAAATACACAGCGTACAGGACACCGATGTGAGAAGGCCAGGGTTGTAACTATGAAGGGGGAAGGATTAATGAGGGTATTGCCCTCCCCAACAAGAATTTTTCCTCCTAAAATGAAAATTTCCTTCCACACATAAATTTCTACCACTGTAGTAACTTAAACATCAGCTGCGTATTTAGTATAGACATCCTAAGAACAGGGGTAGACAAAGTTACCAAAGGAATGCAAACACAACAAATATTCTAGCTGTAAATTATTTTCAGTGCCTCATTCTCCACAATGCTAGAAATCCGGGGATGGAAAGAAAATGTGGTTGGGGAGGGGGACAGAATTTCATACCCTCTAACATTTTAAAGATAAAAACGTATGTGGCCAAGCAACATCAGAGAGTGGTCAATATGGCAAAAGTTAATGGAGAAGAACACACAAGCTAGGAGAGGCTGTAGCCATTTGCTTTTACCTGAGCCTACTGAGAAGAAGAAGAAGAACTCTCTCCTCTTCCCACTGCTGAGTTAATTGACTGCAAACTATTTTTGCACTTTGCACTCAGTTTGCAGCAATTGAAGCTGAGCACAAAAGGGGAAAGTGGGAGGACATTTTAAAAGCAGACGAAAAAGTGTTATGGCAGAAGGATCCTCAGGACTATCCCTGCCAAACTGGGACAGTTGAAGGGCATGGAATTATTGGGGGAGGGCAATGCCTTCATTAGTTACATCTCTGGAGAAGGCTTACCACTATGTATATCTCCTTTCCAACCCTACAGCCCCAAACATGTCCGTGTCACTGAGCTTCTGGCAAGGGGGAGTGGGGAGAAGCATGGGGATACCAGGCACTTGGGAGAGTGGGGTGGATGAGGATTTCATATTATTTCACAGTCATTCTTTGCATCTGTCTTCATGGTTATGGCACCATCTGGATCAGGTCCCCCATGGGGAGCGGCGTGGGAGTGGAGTTCCCTGGCACCACAGTGGCATTGGAACTGCTGCTGTCTAGGCTGCTGCTGCTGTAGGAGAGAACCCCTTCATTCAGCCCCCCTTTCCACTCCGCTGGTTGCCCACAGACTGGCTCACACTCTTTTTCTAGCTCCTCATCCGTATCCGAATCTGGAGCCGTGTGTCGGCGGATCCTTGACATGGCTTCCTTCAGCTCCAGAGCATAGGACTTGCGCTGTGAGGGAAAGATGGGTTCTGGTTCTTCCTCTCGTTGTGGTAGGCCAGAGCCACTTTCCTGGCAAAGAACTGTTGATGCTCCTGTATCCTCAGGGCAAGGCAGCCCCTGTTCTGCAGGCTCAGCCTGGAAGTTATTGGGAATTGGGGTTGGGAAAGCTTTCCTAGGGCTGGCCAGGGCAGAAGGAGCCCTTCTAGGCTGCCCTGTTCCATAGTTATTCTCAGCCATGGCCACCTCAGCTGCAGAGCTTTCACTAGCCGTTTGCCGAGGATTCCCTGGCCCCAAGATTTTACCTTTTCCTGCCTCTGTGAACCCCAACTCACTCACTGATAGACCCAGGATGCGAGCAGCTCGCTCCTCCATTGAGACAGGGGCTGGAGAACCAGGGGAAAGGGCAGCTTTAACCTTGTCCAGGCCCTCTTGGCCCAAGTATCGGACATGCTCTGTCCGGGGAGCCGGGATGTAGTGGGCCCGGATGACCACGCATGTGGCATCAATGACAAAGAGACCTCCACGCTGTTGTGGCATCAGCTTGGACAGTGATCCTTGGCTGCCCCTGGCCTCCCTGGTATGGCTTGGCTCCTTCCACTTTGGCATGAGGTCTCTGATGTGCCTGTCTCCTGCTCTGCTCCCACCATTCCCCACAGCTCCAGGGTGGCAACTCACAGCATGGCTAAAGCCCCAGCCTGCAGGGAGTGTGTGCTGAGGGGGACAGGCCACAGGCACCCCCTTATTCCTCTTACTTATCCGAGGAAGAGTATAACTACGGTCTTGGGGGCTCATGTCCCAGCTGGGCACCAAGCCATAGGTGGGCTCTGCCCTTTCTGGCTGCCTTCGAGGGCCACCCCATGTGCTTGCTCCAGAAAGGTAGCTCCAACTACCTGGGATTTTAGCCTGGCGCCTCCCTGCCTTCCTCCCAGGACCGTGATTCAGTGGTCCCCCAGTCTCAGAGGTCTTTGTTACTCTCTCTCCACATTTCTTGGTCCCCATTGTTTGGTGCTGCTTTCCTGCTAAAGCTTCCTTGCTTGGACACTGGTGCATCGGTGGTGGCTGTTGAGGCTGGACTGTGCGGTGGGGTGCCTCATAAGATGGGGGAGCAACGTAAGGTGGAGGATGGGGCCAGTTTTCCTTGCGGGGGCCCTGCCCAGCCCGGAGGCGTAACAGCATATGGGCTTCATAGCTTGGAGGGGCCCGGACAGGGGGATCACCCTTAGTCTTGGCAGAAGCTCCTCTGGGATACCACTGGCAGCTTGGAGCAGCAGTAAAAGAGCCTCCGGTGAGGAAGTCTGTGGGGCCATCCTTTCCCAGGTGGCTGACTGCTCCCCAGCTCCCATCCCTCCTATGGACTGGATGTAGGCCACCATAAGTAGGGCTACAATGCGGTGGCAGTGGCAATGGTGGCTGCCGTTGGGCCTTTGGGGAAGAGGTGACCCTGCTCAAGTCCTTCCCAGAAAACCACTGGCCCTCCTGCTTCAGCAGGCTCCAGCGGGGTGGGAGCTGGGCATCATACCAGTTGGTGGAATCCTGGAGCACCCGGGGGACGGGGCGACGCCGGTAGGGGGACAAATCAGAGACGAACTGTTTCTCCAAGAGCCTGGGAAGGACAGAGAGAGGAGAAGCCTGTGAGTTCAGCAGAAAGGACACAGAAGTAAAATATAGCCCATGTTGGACACTGGGATGCCAACATTAACCTGAGACTTTTTGTGGCCTAAAGCACTAAGCAAGATAGCAATTCTTTCTCCCCACTCACTCCCTTCAGAAGCAAACCAGACTGGCAATGACAATGTCCTTTATTACCCATAAAGGCAGATTGTTGGTTTTTTTTCTAGTGTTACCAAAAACATGATGTAGCACACACAGTTTTGTCTTCCAAGAGAAAGGAATGGCCAGAGGACTCAGGAGAAAACGTTGAGGTACCACAGTTGCTGCTGACCACCCCCACATCTGCTACCTGAGATGCTTGCCTCTCTTTGCCTAATGATAGGGCTGGAATGAGAAAGTTACTAAGTGTCAAAGGCAGTTTTAATCTATTCACATGGTGTATTTTAGATCAGACTGAATGCCATTCAATGGGCAATTAAGAACAGGCATTTAGGAATTGAAGAAGTTGCCTTCTGCTTCACTGGGGTACTACTGTGGGCCCTTGTTATCCGCTGGGGTTTGGTTCCAGGACCCTCCGTGGATAACAAAATCCGTGTATGCTCAAGTCCCATTAAATATAATGGCACAACAAAATAGTGTCCCATATATAAAATGGAAAATCAAGGTTTGTTATTTGGAATTTATACTTTTTGGGAATATTTTCAAGCTGTGCATGCTCAAATCCATGGATAAAAAATCCTTGGATAAGGAGGGCCAACTGTACTAACCTTCTGATCAAGATTCCACCCCATACATGTATAAGTGTCCAAATTTAACTCAGAGGTACCCACAGTACTTGGAAAAAACAGCTTTAAAACAGTAGACCACATGTAGGGGTGCCAGTTAGTAAACTGGACAGGGCTCCGGTATCATTAATGGTTATGTAGATGAGAGAATTTCAACACGTTTTGTTTGTTATCTGGTTGTGTGCCAAGCAGCACCTGCAGAAATCCTCTCTTCTACACAACCTTTAAATGTACAAGAGCCCTTTCCAATTTTTATTCTGGCAGCCCTAACTACAGGTCACGTCCATTCTGATCCTGAGTTTCTTCCATTTTCCAAGTTCCACATCTGACCACATTCCCAGTATGATTTAAAGCAAATTGCTGATCAGGTTATAGGACTGTCGTTGCCATTTGAAACCAGTTCCGATCCTACTGTGATCGGTTTCAATTGCGATGAAGCGATGCAAACACAAAAAAACTGCTCTTTCCTGACACTAGTTCTTTGGCAGTTCTTTTGAAAAGAATAAATTCCGAAGCGTGTTCAACAAGTGGGAACGATGAATCTGAATCGCATCATTCTGGAGGGGAGGGACTAATGGCAGAGGGGTGTTTACTATCCTTCCTCAGTTTTTAGTAGATCCACCACTCCACCCTCTCTCAGCCCTGCCTTTGTACTTGAGGTGTGACCTATGGGCACATGATTTTTTTAAAAAATCGATAGATTTGATTCATTGATTTTGCAGCTATTTGTAATCAGTGAGGCAAGTAGTTGCAAAACCAATGAATTGAATCTTCTATCAATTTATTTTAGTGTGTGTGTGTGTAGTTCCCAAGTCAGGCTGCCTGGGCTGCCACTTATGTCACTGATGATGTACAGATGATTGACATGCATTTTGAAGCAGTGAAAACTAGCACGGATGACATTCGTGCCACAAAAAAGAAGCGATTACAAGGGGATAATGAAAAGATTCACTTTCACTGTGGGAACGAAGGAGCTTTTGAAACTGATTTACCAACATGGAGCGAAGGCAAATCGCAAACCGTTTTGAATGTAAATGGGAATGAGCCCCCTATGTCCCTCCCAGGCTTTCAGTAAAGCTGTGTGTACTGATGTTCCCACTCCATTTAAAAAGAGAACCTTTTTCTAGTATTGCCTGTTTCTCCCTTGCATTATTGTTCCTGTGTGACAGTTATTAAAGCTTTCCAACAGACATTTCCACTCCCTCCAGAGCCATTAACACTTCACCTAGCTTTCATTCAAAGTGTACTGCTATTACTTGAGCACTGGCAGGCAGTGGAGTGATATTCTGTCTTTAGTTGCCAGCTGATATTGTTGTTGCTTTAATTTAAGGTAGGCTTCCTGTGAAAGGAGAGAATAAAGTGGTAGGAAAATATAATCTAGGCCCTACAGCTTCTGTTCCTGACTGATAACAGCACATTGATAAGACTCATAGTAGACCTATATTCAAGAGTTAAATGGGGCTCCAAAGTGGCGCCATCAAGGTGGGACCTCACAACAGAAGTCCTAGTCTACATTGAATAGGATGAAGACTTCTAAATGCAGCACAGCTGGCTTACTAAATACTTTAAAGGCACCAGATCCCATCTGATCTTGGAAGCTAAGCAGGGTCAGCCCTGGTGAATACTTGGATTGGAGACTGACAACAAATCCCAGGTGCTATGGGCTATATTTCAGAGGCAGGAACTGGCAAAAGCACCTCTGAGTCTTCTTTGCCTAAGAAAACCCTGTGACATTCACGGGTTGCCATATGCAGGGTGACCAGACGTCCTCCTTTCCCAGGACATGTCCTACAATTTTGAGCAGGACCAAGAAGCATGGATTTATATTTATATGAGTCTGTTTAGTTTTTATTTTGGAACGCCCTCCATTTTTTTTCGAACATCCTACATTTTACGGTACCTTGTCCTCATTTGTGGTTATGACACCTGGTCATCCTGGCTATATGTCAACAGGCGACATACACACAAACACACATAAGGTGAAGGAATACACAATGACACATACAGGGACATGGGGAGGGGGACATAAAGCCATTATGGAAAAAATGATCTAACTGCACCACAAGCACAATACCCATTTGCTGTTAGCAATTAGCAATCAGGAAGCAATTAGCATTTGCTGAGGAGAATCCAGGGACAACGCTAGTGTTAGGCAAGTGACTTGGGTGGCAGATACTGGGGGACAATAGTGGTCCTACCCCTGAATGCTCTGGCTGTTCCCTTCTGCATTGTACCATTGTAGCACTATCCACTTGTAACTATCATGGCTGCATCCTATGGAATTCTGGGAGTTTGTAGTTTGGTCACAGGCATCAGAAGAGCTTTCCAGATGAGACTAGTAAAGCCTCCCTTCCAGTCCACAGGATGTTGCCTTGGCAATTGAAGTGAAATCATAGCGCTATTGCCATGCAGTGTGAAAGGGCCCTTTGTTGGAGGGCACAGATGCATATGCCATACAAACTGTCATGGGTACCCTAAAATGCTCTAGAGACTCAGGTCTGTTGGGTTCAACTGCCAGTTCAGTCACTTTACTTTGGCACTTGGGAAGGAGCACCATCTTGTTTTTTGTCTCATGACCAGTCTTGGAGAAACTGATGGCTGTGGAAGGAGTGTAACATCTCTCTTCCTGCTAATTCTTCTTTACAGGTTAACTCTGCTGTTACCATAGCAAACACAGAGTTGGGGCTGCATGTTTGCTGAACTAACTTCTGGTTCATTGCGGAGAGATGATGCTTATGCTTGAAAATCATGATAACTTGGAATAACAACCCCCCCCCCCAACATGACTCTTATTTCACATTTTATGACGCTCACTGCTATTAAAATTGGTGTAGTGTACAGAGTGTGGATTGACCCTCCTACAGGATACTTTGAAGTCCTACTATTTGCAGGGTGGAAACCATGAGTCCCAGCAGATGTTGTTGAACTACTGCTTCCTTCGGTCCTAGCCAGTGTATCCAGTGATGAAGATGCTGGTAGCTGCTGTTCAGTTCAAAAAGAACTGGAAGATTGCATACCCACCCCTCCAACCTACTCGTACAATAATATTGGAAGAATTAGCACGACTCTATCACTTCTTAGCCTTCAAAACACTTCACACCTCTCTTTAGAACCTGTAAATTGTTTAATTATCATCATTATCTGACTTCTATCCTGGCTTTTCCTCAAAACTGGAACTTGAGGTGGCTCACAATAAAATTTTAAAAACAAGTGAAAATAAAAATGCATAAATAAAACAAATCGATTGTAATTTTACAACACAGTTGAATTAAAAGTGATATACAATGACATAAATAAGGAACAATATTATTAAATATTATCATTCACTGATCACAGAGTATGGACAGGATAGGCTTGAGGCAATTTTGGTTGATATTAATGGCCTTCAAGTCAGCTTCAACTTATGGTGACTGTGTGAATGAAAGACCTCCAAGACATTCTGCTCAGATCTTCAGAAGTCAGGGCTGTGGCTTCCTTCTCATTTCATGATAGGCCCAAAGTATGACAATCTCAATTAATCTTCTTGGGAGAGTCTAGGTTTGATTTGCTCTTTGACACATTTATTCATCTTTTTGTCAGTCCATGATATCTGCAGAGCTGTCCCCCAATGCCACATTTCAGAGGAGATGATTCTCTTCCTATCAGCTTTCTGACACATTGAGATAATAGTTGCTCATACTGGTAGGGAATGGTGAACACTGTTAGCTAACACATCCGGAGGGCTGGGGAAGGCAGCCATTGTGGCTTGCATCATGCCACCTAATGAGTTCATTGACTCCATTTGGTAAACTGAACCAAGAAACAGGCTTGCAGCCATATGCAATACCCATATGCATCCTCCTGGCCAGCACTAATCCAGCCTTAGATGCCTATTAATAGTAACGCTTCACAAACCACCAAGTGTTCCTGTATTGTGTGTATAGCCCTTCAGTATTCATAATTTGCTATTCTTCCCACCATCTTTGGTGAGATCCATGTCCTCTGCTAGTCCAGCAATGGCAAATCACCAGCATCATTGATGCCCTTCTGTTCTACCCTTTTGATTCCATCTCATTCCATGTCCATCAAGGACTGTTAGCACATTTCAGTAGCTTCTCTTCTTTCTTTACAACAGTTTTTTTAAAAGTATTTTTAATGTGCAGTTGGACACGAAATGTGCAGTTGACAAAGTGGGAGGAAAAAAATTAGGCACATCTCATGCATGTAGATTCTTTCTCTACATTGGAATATAAGTTTAGAGCTACATAAACTTGGGAAAACCTTTGCAGAAACTTTTAAAAATATCAGTCCAGAATTATTGGGTATCTAATGGTGGGAATCAGTGTTTCAGTTGGACATGTATCAGCAGTGTATGTTAGATGAAAGAGGTGGAATAGAGAGATCACTTCATTATTGAATTAAGGCATCATGGAACTAAGGCAGATTCACATATGGATTGTTGCTATGCAGCCAGAAAGAAATATAGCAAAAGCACCACTGACACAGGGTGCAAGCAAGGAGAAAAGCACTCCTTCTACTCAGATTATTTATATTTATATTTTAGTGTGTTAAGGGTTAGAAAACCTGCTTTTAACTGCTTTATAGTCCTTGCCTGACAGGGCAGCAGGACATTGGAAAGGCCTCATCTGTGTCACAGTCTGTCACAGGCCTTATTTTCTTTCCTATAAATATAAATATACAGTGAATGTTTGAATTTCCAGTAAGTTGACATTAGTAGCAAGCAGCACAAAAGAACAATTTAGACCCACCTAGGTATCCCTCTGGCTGATTTATTTCTATTTATTTCTTTTGCAGAACTTTCTGACTTTCAGTTCTTACAGTTCAACCCTTGAGCTGGAACCCAGTGAGTATGTTAAGCTGACAAATAAAAACATCTTGTCCAAGGCCACTAAACCAACATTTAGATCCTGTATGCGTCTCCTAATCTAAATTTATATATAGTCCTTGAACTGGATTAGTCTCCAGATAAAGTGAAAAGAAGAGTGCCTTGGAGCATGTGCACAAAAATACCTATCTGTATCTGCCTGCTTGACTTGAGTAGACAGTCCATAATTTTTAAGGAAACAGAGTTTCAAGATTTGCATGTATGGCTTCCAGATATATTTGAATCTTTTTGGAAATTAAAATGCTGGTCCAAATTTAGCTATCAGTCCAAGCCAATATACTGCCTCCAAAATAGTGTAGTATTTAAGAGCATGTCCAATGAGCTGTTAAGTCCCTACTTCAAATCTCAGATCAATTATGTCCAGCCACAACCTTCTGGTCTATATTATGGTTATTATACTATACTAGCTTACTCTCCATTGTTGTTGTTGTAAAGATGACTAATAATAATGCTTTATAATAAAAAGATCATAATGGGAAAGAGGTTTTTTAAAAAAAAACAGCAATTAAATATATACTGTAAGAAATGTTATTTAACTCATAGCACTTTATCTGTTTAGAATGCAGTGCCATCCATTACTTAAAACACACCCAAATCCTAAATTAAATCCCTTCTCCTCCTCCTCCTCCAACAATCCAGGAGTGACCTTTCACTTGAATGCAGCCCAGGAGCATTGTGATCCCAACCCATATATCCCTCTCTACTGGTTCAGCTGTGCTAGGACTTGAGTTTTGCCTCCCTTGTGTTCAAGCAGCATCCCCTTCAAAAAAGTATAGGACTCACGTGTACTGCCCGGCCACACTGTGGTGCATCCAGGGGGCACTGTAGCCTTGCCCAGTCCATGTCCCCCCTGCTTCCATGGTGCTCTGGCTGGAACAAGAGACTGTGTTAAATTCAACAAGGAGCAGGTTTGTTCTCTCAAAGACCCGAAGGCACCTGAAATCACCTGGATTCAAACATTCAAAGATCATCCTGGTTGCCGGGACATCTAGCAGCTGCTGGAGCCAGCCCAGCAGCACCAAGAGAGAAAGGTTGAGAGTGCATTACACCCACATGCACACACAACAAGCAAGTCCCTTGTGCAGGTGGAGAGGGTAAGGATTGCTGGCAGCAGGCAGCACAAGGTGAGGGTCACTCAGTTAAGCCCACTTGCTCAGGGGCAGGTGGCTGCAAGTGAAACCAATGAAGAAACGAGAGAGAGTGAAGCAGAGGGAGAGAGAAACAGAGACACGTGGATATGCACACACGTGCATAGTGCAAAGGCACATCAGAAAAACAGCTACGCCCACTGAGGCTCTCTCACATTGCTACACACTCTGTTTTCAACATAGAGACCACACAGACACACACACACATATACAGAGCATCTCTGCCACCACAATCTGTTGCAAGAACAGTTACACAGCTACAGCTACACAAGGCACGGCAGTACACAAGGACACACCACATCACACAGGCAAATGCTGCATTATCACATAGAACAAACACACATAGCTTCCACACATCACCTCATGCCCACAACAGAACCCATCTCAACCCTACCTTCTTCACATCGTTCCCAACAAACCCCTTCCTGCCTGTTGATAAGAAAAAAACATGGGTCTTAATTCTTAAATGCTTTCTGCTTCTCTGTTGTAGGTGCCTGGCTGTCCTCTTGGGTATTAGAATGAATTGTGTCATTGTTGGTAAAGTACTGAGAAAGTTGTGTGTGAAACACAGGAGATGTTGTTTTCACTTAGATTTCATTGTAGTATTTATCTCAATGGTTTAAACTCTTCTACAGTCTGCTTTTGTTTTATATTTGTCTTTGTATAAATAACGATAAAGAATGCTATGGAAATCCACTATATAAAATGAGTAAATCTATAAAATTGAGCTGTGTTCATGTAGGGCAGGAACATAGATTTGTTGTCTTTCTTTCCCTTATGCCTTGCTGCATTGCTATGGGCCGCAGACATGCAAGAGTTTGTGTCATCCACCACACTCGGTTTTCTGCCAGGGCTCAGCTGTACTGTGTCCCTATAATCTACTTCCAGCAGCATCTCTGTTAACTGTCTCCTTGCGGTATTTAACCATCGCTGAGAGTGTAACATATCATGTCACCTCAATGGGAGGGAATTATAGCTCAGTGACAGAGCACATTTTCCATGGAGAAGGTCTCAGGTTCACTCCTCAGCATTTCCAGGTGTGTGTGTCTGTGTCTTCAAGTTGCCTGTTGACTTATAGCAACCCCATACATTTCTTAGGGTTTTATCAGGCAAGGAATACTCAGAGTTGTTTTTTCCAGCTCCTTCCTCTGAAATATAGCCTGTAGCACCTAGTATTCATTGGCAACCCCCCATCCAAGTACTAAGCAGGCTGACCCTGCTTAGTTTCCAAGATCGGGCAAGATCTGGAGCCTTTATGGTACTTAGCCTTTAGCATCTTGAGGTAAGCCTGGGGAAATGCTCTTCTCTGAAATTTTGGAAAGCTGCTTCTAATCAGTGTAGAGGCAGCCCAATGCTGAATTAAATAAACAGACCAACAATCTGACTTGGTACAAAGCAGTTCCCTGGCTCTCCATTTTGCTACGTGTCCAGGTCACAGTCCAGGTTTCTCATTTAAAGGCAGCAAATGGTTAATTCTTTCCCTTTTTACTGTCTTTTTAACCACCACTTGGATCTTCTGCCAGAAGCAGTGAAACATCTTGATTTGCTGGCAATCACTTGGATGCAAAAGTGGGAACACGGCTCTACATGCCAATCCCCAATAGGGACTTGGGAACACAGGATCTTGGCATGGCTAGCACCATACGCTGGAACCCTTGGGCCCCCTCTCAGGCCCCAGTGGCAATAGAGGGCCCATCACTGGTCCTTAGAGATTTGTGGCTCTGCTGTGTCTCCTCCCAGTTGTTCCCTCTCTGACACAGCAAGGAAAGGAACAAATTCTGACAGAGCATGATAAAGGAGCAGTAGGTGGAAAGGTGGTGGAGATTGGTTTGGGTGAACAGGAAATGGAAACAGAGTGGGGTGCCCTCCATGACCACCATGCCGGAAAGTCTTCAAAACTTGACCCTGGACTCCAGTGCATTTAATGGCCCTGTAGTAAGAGAAATGTTCGCGCCTACCCGGTCTCCCATTACTGTTGTGCAACAAGATGCAATGGCCCAGATCCCATCAATTAAGGACATCCAAGAGCCTATAAGAACTTGACAACCCAGCATAGGATGGGAAGCGAGCATCACGGGCTTCAAATGGACCAAGAGGCAGTTCAGATATTCTCTTCATGGAAGGGACAGTCCATTCCTGTACAGCGTAGTCCCATTTTTAGTGCTGGAGAGCAAGAAGCTTCCTCCACCCCCACACCTTCAGAAAAACCCATCCAACCCTTTATACCACGGGAAATGCAGTCTCTCCCTTTTTCTGTTCCCCCCTTCCACACACACATACACATTTCCCAGTAAATGAGAGAGTTCAGTACAACTCCCACGCCAGCTCTTAGTGAAACCTAGCAACTGAAGCACCAGCATGGCAACTGCATTGGCAACGATGGCAACAATGGGGGTGGCTAGCCGAATTGCCTGTGACACAGTCCCATTTGTTATTTGTGGGGTGGAGAGGAAGAAGAGAGGCAAGGTCTTGCAATTTTTTTTGTTCCCATTCCATAAATTTCCAAAGGCCAATGAGTGACTGGAACAAAGGAAAAAGGGGTGCAGGTTATTCACACACCCGTATACATCACTTTAGTGTAACACAGTACTTGACAAAATCGACCAAAACAATCCTGTGACACGTGCAATTTTTACATCACGATTCTCATTTGACAAACAAAAAACCCTTGAGTGATTTTTTTCTTCTTCTTTTTTAATGGCTCTTCTCTTTTACCTTTAACAAGATCCTGATCCTAACACACATCAACCTAGCCAGCCTCGCACAGAGAGCTCACCTTTCCAATATTGCTGAGTGAGACTGTTACTCAAAGCCCAGCAGAAAAAGTGGCAATGTCACATAGAAAAATACCCCAAATTTTCTCTTGTTATACACAGATACTCCTCCATCTCTCTGGTTTATGCTAAATACAGCTCTCCTTGCTATTAATACAAGAATCCTCAAAGTAAGCACATATGTATATGGCTAGTTCTGATTTCTGACAAGGATTTGTGCCAAAATGTGTCTGAAGCATAACATTATGCCCTTAGTTTAAATCACAGAGTATACTGGTAATTTCATTGTCACATCTGGATTGTACTTCTGTACTTTGAACTCTGACAAAGGAAACTAAATGTGGAAGGATTTGCATGGAGAAGCTGTGGTGATAGGGCCAAAAGTATTTGCAAGTGTGGAGGCAATGCATGGTCAAAGCATGCCCGACAGATGGCCATCTAGCCTCTGTTTAGAAACCTCCAAAGGAGGAAACTCCACCATTCTCCAATGCAGCATATTCCACTGACAAGGAGCTCTTACCATCAAGAGGTTCCTCCTAATGTTTAGGTGGGATCTACAGATTCCACCTAAATGTTAGGAAGAACATCCAGATGGTGATCTTCCTAATTGTAAACAGAAGCCGGTTGTGTGATTGTGTGTTCCTGCATGGCAGGGGGGGGGGGTTGGACTGGATGGACCTTATGGCATCTTCCAACTCTGATTCCATGAGACAAGCAAACAAAGCATGTGAGCCACTGCAGTTGCTTGCTTGCATGAGACCTAGTGGTATGATTCATCCAATAATAGTGTTATTATTAAATACGCCATGCATTCAGCTATTCAATGGCAAGCACATTTTCCACAGAGAGTCAGAAACACTTGCATTTAAATAGCCATGCTATTTAAATAGACCACACTTCTAGAACAGTATTCAGAAGTCAGTGCTTCACAAGCAAGAGTGCCAGTCTGGAAACAGTATATTGTACCAATCAGTGGGCAAGGCACTACATTATTAGATATAATTTCCATATACTGCATATACTCATGTGTAAGTCTAGAAATTTAAGTCAAAAAATTGACCCAAAAAAGTGAGTTGACTTATCCATGGGTCAATGTAAGTACAGTATCTTAACTCTTACTCGTATTTAAAAGAAGGAACTATCCCCTGGTGAAAAGCAAAAGTATAATCTGTCCTGGAAGCACTTACCCTCTGTATTCTCTCATCCATCCAGCCTTAAGACTAAGCACATAGAGTTATATCTGCTGGAATTTTGTAAGTTCTTTGACATTGTTTTACTTTGCTTCATCCTTTAGAGCCTTTACTATATGCCCCTAAGTTTTACCCTCAACTTATCCATGGGTCATAGCAAAATCCATAATCTTTGCCCCCAAACTTACCCTCAACTTATACATGAGGTGGATCATTGGAAGGGCGGTATATAAATAAAGATTATTATTATTATTATTATTATTATTATTATTATTATTATTATATATGTATAGTAATCAAGATTGAGGAGTCTAGCCTTTTAGATGTTTTGTACTCCAGCTCTCATAATATCTTACCATGAACTGCTGGCAAGAACTTTTGGAAGCTAAAATCCCAAACATCTGAAGTGCCAAATGTTCCCTACTTCTGTTATACACCAACAACCTGATCGCACTGAACATCTGTTGAAGAGGATCCAGTTTAGCCTACTCCCTCCATCCATCCAACCACAATCCCACTTCCACAAATCACGAAGCGGAACCAAAACAACAGTGCACTGTACCTGTTAAACAGCATGACTTTGTGCCTGTGAGGTTTGAAGTCCAGCCTTGACACATGTAATATCATGAACGCTCTACCCAGCCACCCCTGAATCTGCTCCCAGACATGCTTGTTTTGTCCATTGCCATCAGTTCCTTGGTTCCTTCCTGTGACCTCAGACAGAGGAACATCAATAACTCAGAGATTTCAGGGCCTTTCCTGTTTTATGTACCAGCAACAAATGCCATGTACTGTAGGCAATGTTTCAGAGGATGAAACTGGCAAAACCACCTCTGAGTCTTCCTTGCCAGAAAAAAACCCTATGAAATTCAAGTGGTTGCCATAAGAGAACTTGAAGTTGCACCCCTGCCCCAGTTCTATTAGCCTCAGATTCAAGGCATTTAAAGCTGAAGTAGTCCTCCAACCAGTGTGTGCAGCTTTAATAACCACCACCTTCTTGTCCTTCTCCCACCCTGCCAGGAATGTGCTGCATCAACAAAGGAGTGGGGGTGAGTGGAAGGGGATTTTATCTAGGAGAGACTGTGTAAGAACAAGACAGAATCAGATACTAAGGTTATCAGTGCCATTTCCGTGCACCCTCACAAGATCAACCCAGTAAATAAGCATTTGCTGCCCTTTTATGACAACCCAAATCTGTTGCCTAAGGCAGCTCCATCATCGTACCAAATGGCAGAATTGGCCCTGCTGTTCCTGTTATCACTGGTAGCAACCCTTCGGCGCTTACTCTTTTCCCATAGCCAAAATTTAAACACAGCCATCTACCAGTTCCCCCCTATGCCTAGGAAAGCCCCAACTCAGATACCTCTCTTTTACTCAGATAAACTACCAGTTGTTTGGAAAGCGCCGTTGGATACAACTACCTTCTTGTCGTTCTGGTTCACCATCACTCATTCTGGCTCTACAGCAGAGCACCCCATTCTGGGATAGTTGCCTTGTCCCAATGGCTTTCCCCTTTTCCTAGGAGATACTATCACCACCCATGGCTCCAGCTGGGTGCCGGGAGGGATTTCCGCCTTTTTAAAAGCCACAGGCAGAACAAACAGGGATTTGGTGTCTGGGCGGTGATGCTGGCTCAGCACATTCCTGGCCCTGAGGACACTAGTGAGGAAAGAGGAGTGACTGGTTCATGGACAAAGTAGGGCTTGGAACTAGATTCAAGGCAGGATGAGAGCAGTATGCGCTACTTTTGTCTGACATAATGCTTGGAAGGTATAGAAATAGAGCTAGCCACTTAGGCCAGAAGAGCTTTGCAGTCGAACAGTTCCAGCAATAACAGTTCTGACTATTTCTCACTCTACACTGTCCCAAAATTGAACTGACATGCCCTTTAAAAAGCATGAAATCCTATAACTGTTTTACCTGAGTGCACAGGACTGCCTCTTCCTATGAAGAACTCAATGGGAGTGCATCTGACATTTTGTTTGCAAAGATGGAACTATTCTAGTTTGCACTTAGTACTATTTTTTTATGTACATAGCTATAGATATATGTCTGAATGATGTTACAACATAAAATAGTATACAAATTGTGGCACCTGCAACAGCCAGGGGTAATACAGGTTGTACCAAAGGTAACTGCATAGATCTGTGGTTTTCAGTCTTATCTTCAAAAGACCTTTTCTACACTGTCTTATCAGCTGAGAAAGCCATACCTGTTACAAAGGATTCTGAAGGGACTCTAGTGTTGGAACATACAACTGGCAAGGACCAGTGACTAGGCCTCATAACTGCACAGAGTATGTGCAATGAAACACCAGTATTATGGCTATATGTAATATATGTACAATTTATGGCTATACTAAACCTTCCATTGAGAAACTCTTGATAAAAAGGCTCCAAGTAATCTGATGGCAAATGCTTTGGAGCAGCAACAGATGGGGGGCAGGGGGTTGGGAAGACCATTGTGGGAGCATACTGTTGTCTTTCTGAAAGGGAAAAGTGGGTGAAGATTTTGTACTTCAGTTTCATTCAAAT
The DNA here is from genome assembly GCA_034509955.1 of Urosaurus nigricauda. Lineage (NCBI taxonomy): Eukaryota > Metazoa > Chordata > Lepidosauria > Squamata > Phrynosomatidae > Urosaurus > Urosaurus nigricauda. The sequence goes on from JAOEGL010000002.1 coordinate 166,327,220, forward strand.
TCAAGCAGATTCACACCTTCAACAGTTCTCTCTTTTCTTTTTTTTTTTCAGGGAACCTTCCCCCTCCCAACATTGTTTACCAAAATACATTCCTCCAAGAAACAACACAATAAAATGTGAAAATCTGGTTTTTATTAAGTACAGAATCTGAATAAAACAAGTAGTTAATTGACCCCACACAGAAGGAAGGGCCTCTGAAAGGTTCCCTGTTAAGGACTTGAAATAATTATAAAACACTCAAGTGAGGCAGAGCCTCACAAGCAGAAAAAGAGTGTGGACGGAACATCAGAGATAGGAAATGTGGCTTTACAAAAATACAAGTTCTAAAATGTACATTGGGAAAGGATTGTAGGCATGAGCAAAAGATGTGGGATTTATGGCAAGAAGGACTCTTGTGGGGGCAAGATTACACTTCTGCCTCTGGCTCAGTAAGGGACACCCAGATGCTGAGTTTTTAACCAGGATCTCTTTCATACTACATAATTACACCACTTTGATACTACTTAAACTGCCTTGTCTCTATCCCATAGATTTCTGGGATCTGCACTTTCATGAAGTGTTTAGAATTCTTTGTCAGAGAGCTCTAGTACATCACTCAAAGTATAAATTCCAGGATTCCATAGGATGTTTCTGTGGCAGTTAAAGTGGAATCATACTGTTATAGTTGTGCAGTTTGAAAGAGATTGTGCTCATATTTCTATCTGAAATACATGGAAAAATGCTCTCTACCGCCACCAGGCCACAAACAGATTACATCCCTCTACAATCCTCCTACTGCTTGTGGGCAGGCAGGACCAAAGCAAAGAACTCAGATCAAGGAAGGAAAGATGGAAGATACCTGGCACCATACTAACATAAACACAAAGTCAAGTGTTCTGGACAGTCAAAACATTATTCCATCAGATTGACCCTGAAAACAATATTCAGCTTCTAAGAAGATCAAAATTTGGGAGCTGATGGCTCTGCCTGCTGATAAGGAGAGATCAGGTGATGGGAACTGACTACGGGATTATGGGAGCTGGAGACCAACCAACCCATTTGGAGGGCATCTGGTAGGGAAGGCTACCATAACAAGTAAAATACCCATCTGGGAGACTGTGAAGAAAAAGAGTATTTGGTGGAAGCTGCATTAGGACGGTGATTTCTCACTCACTCACAAATACTTTGACTCATATACACACAGCTGGCAGAGAGGTATGTAAACACACAGATCCCCTGTATTGAGGGTTGACAGGTGCCTCTTTTTCTGTTTGAGCTGTAAAGCAGATTTCCTTCAAATACTGTATCTTAGGTTTCGTTTCTGGATTTTAATTTTAAAAAATGGTCCTTTCCACACATACTCCCTTCAACATCTTCTAGAAAATCTGTTCCATCTCCCTCCCCATTCAAGGAAAGCCAGAGTCATCCCATTTTGAACCTGCACCTTGATCACTAAATAAAACTACTTAGTTCCAGGTGACCACAGGCCTCTGGGCTCCTTTGCAACCAAAATGGAGAAGAAGACCTACAGCCTGTTTTGATGGGAAAGAAAGACCAAAAGAATCAGTCCCAGAGGTGAAGGGAAGTTTGGCTTGCCTTGTAACTGGGCTGCACAGTCTCTCTCACACTGTGACTGATTGGCCCAAAGAGTGAAACAGAAAGAACAGCTGTGCCAGGCTCCAAGCCTATGACAGGGGCTCATCTCTTCTACAGTCAGGGCTTCTGACCACCAGGAAGGACCAGGGCCTGCAGGATATCCGAGAGGGACACAATACCCTTCACCACATCATTCTCATCCACCACAACCAGCCGATGAACCTGTCAGTTAGAGAAAATGTTGGTGAGAGCTTGTTTTAACATAACCAAAACTTGGTGGAGGCCATCCCAAGCTAATCCCTGATGTATGTGTGTGTTGTGTGCCTTCAGGATGTTTCTGACTTATGGCAACCCTAAGGTGATCCTATCATGGGGTTTTCTTGGCAAGATTTGTTCAGAGGAGGTTTGCCACTGCTTTCCTCTGAAGTTGGGAGAGTGTGACTTGCCCAGTGGCCAGGCTAGGAATTGAACCCTGGTCTCCAGAGTCATAGTCCAACGATCAAACTACTACTACATCACCAACATTACCATATAAAACTGAAAGGAAATAACAGACTGAAACAACAGTTCCAGTCACTAGCTAGGTGAGTTGAGGTTTGTTCATGTTATTTAATAGTCAGAAGAGGGGTGGACATCATGCATCCCTCTCAATACTTTTGGACTACAACTTCCAGCATTCCTCCCCCTTTGCTATGCTGACTAGGGCTGCTGAAAGTTTCAGTTCAACAACATCTGGAGGGCTGCACATTTTCAACTGTGACTGAAAGGAAACAAAGTATAGATAGGATAGTTAGAAAACACTGTGCATTTCTTTTAATAAAAATGCTACATTATGATAGAGCTTTTAAAACAGACACAGTTATGCTGCTGACCGCCACTAAAAAAATCCAACTCCTGAAATCCAAGAGTTGTCAAAGTGATGGCCTAGGGAAGTCACATATCCTTTTCCACTCATGGGTGGAGCCTGTCTTGTTCCCAGCTGATGTTGCTATCATCATCATCATCATCATCATCATCATCATCATCATCATCATCATTTCTTCCCTTCCTCTCCCAATGGATCAAGGAAGAGAACATAAGAGAAAACACAACACAGCTGTCAGACCTCGCACAGCACACTTTGGCTGCTGAAGGGACATCTTAATTTTAATACACACTAAACAAAACTAGGACAATAGTAATACAATACACTCATCCCTCCTGATTTGGGGGGGATCTGTTCCAGATCTCCCTGAAAACTGGAAATATGGCGGATATTCAAGCCCCCCTTGATTATAATGGCACTGTGCTCCTGCACATGCCATTTTATCCCTCCTTGCTGTCTGCAAAGGACCAAAATCACAGATTCCAAGTCTGCAAACAGGGAGGGATGAATGTATATCAGGATTCTAGCATCCATTGACTGTATTACTGTTGTCCCTGTTTGTTTAGTGTTAATTTTTTCACCTTCATAACAGAGACTAACACAGCTGTTTAATTTGCAGTTTCCTTTTTGCAACTTCCTGGTGGGCAAAAATCAGCCTGGATGTTTATATGTATCAGTCCTCTTTCCCTATTGAAATTCAGTGTCTAAGAAGGGTTTAAAGGACAACACATTACCTCTGCCTCCACCAGCCGGTTGATTATTGTCTCCAGAGTCTCATGCTTGTAACACTTGAGTACACCTTCAAAATAGTGTGAGCGATGCTGCAGTGCCTTGGTCACTGTCACATCCAGGTTGTTGTATGTTTTTTCTGCTGCCAGGTTCTGACCACAAGAAGGTAAGAAGATGAGAGAACCTGGTGAGACAGGAGGTGAGAGGACTTGGCCCACACTGACCCCAACACCTTTCTCCTTGCATGTTGTACATGCCCTGGAATATAAGGGGAAGAAAATTTCTGCCTATCTGTTGAGTTTGCATCTCACCAACAACCTAGGCTATTTGAAGTGCATTTGCAGAAGAAAACTAGCTTAGATGCCTAAACTCCTTGACAAGGACTAGGACCATTCACACATCAAAGACCACAAAGTAGGCTGTGGTGTAGACAACACAAAGAAAGCCACGTACTACTTGATCAAAGACCCAATTCATAACAGAACAGTGTCAAAAAAGCAACCCCTATAGGTGACTTATGTTAGTGAGTGAGTCAAGCTGTGTGTAACTGAAGTAGAAAGGAAAATTGCAAAGACATTAAGCCAGGAGAACCCAGGGCAAGTTTCCTTCCTGACCTCAAGCAAAACTCCATCAACTAAATTTTGTTAGGTTCCATAAGGTTCCATTCAGCACCTTGTCTCTGCTGCAGGAGCAGTTGAGACTTTTTTGATCCTATTTACATACTGACTTAAACCATACCAGTTTAAATAAAAAAACTCAAGACATGCCAGTCTGGAAAGGAAGCCTAGCTTCTCTGCACACCATCTTGGCATCTGCCCTTCAGGGATCTGTGATGCTATCCTAACTCATATGCCTACTTCATCCTCTTTTTCCTCTACGTAAGAACTCTGTAAATAAATGTGGCAGAAATGATCAGGTTTATATCTTAGCTAGGCCATGAACTGACTGGACAGAGTTTGTAATAGTGTTTCAACCAGCAATACTACCTGTTCAAGTCACAACCTCCTTCTCCTTGCATTTCCCCATTTTCCCTCCACTTTAACCTGATCTTAAAACCTTTGCTCCTCCTCCTTCTCCTCGCATTTCCTCTGACAACCAAGCTTCTCTTTTTCCCCCCTCCACTTCCAACCCTATCTTAAAACTTTCTGTCTCCTAAATTCTGCCCTTGACTTGCCAAAAATCTATGTTCCGATTGTTTTGAGTATTATAAAATAATTACATACTGACATATTATCTTTCTTTTATTTAAAAAACTAGTAAGTTAATTACACTTGTATAAAACACATTATGTTCTTTAGCAAATTTTCTTTCCAGAACTTGGGTTTCTATGGCACATAATTTCTATATTGTTTGAATCAGTTATTATCTGTACTGCTCACAAGACAGTGAAGTCTTGAGTCAAGAAAGGACTCCTCTCTCTCCTTCTCACAAACACGGAGCTTACAAACAAACCTAAATATATTAAACAGAGCTTACAGACAAAACTAAATATATTTCCATAACTTTGAAGGGAATGTATTTTCAAAAATCAGAAATATACTCACAATGACATCAAACTTCGAATAAATATCCACAACCCGACCTGAAAGGCAGTCAGAAACAAGAGACTGTAAAGCAGCAACAACCACTTACATAATTCCTCACCCCAAGATCAGGTAAATTTCATAGTTTCCTCATTTCAGTAGTATAATTGGCAGAGAGGAGTATCATTTTTTTTAAACAGCAGGAGACAGAAATTCTTGCTGATCTGCTGCAAATCCCCTGGAGGTCTACCAACAAATCCAAATCTATTTTCTGCTCATCCCTGGTCTATTCTATGTCCCAGTGATAAACCAGTAATTCTTGACACCTAATGGATTAGAAGAGTTTCTGCATTTACTCCACTGTCCCTACAACAGGAGTGGGCACAGGAGTAGGGCATTTTCCCAATTTTCTTCCACTACCCAGACACCTTTCGCCCACACTCATTCTTTTTTATAAAAGAGAGCATTTCCTGTCTTATAAAAATGCTATTTTAGGCTTAAATAAGATGCTGTAGGACTGGGTAGCTTTTAAATGGAGACATTCATCCCAGGAGGTTCCTTCATCTTGGGCCAAAATTTTTTTTTGATGGGGGTGACCATGGAGGAACCTAGAGACTAAACAAAAAAGCTACATAAGTTGGCCCTGGCACTAGGCCCCACATGTCCCAACCTTGCCTTTTGACTCCACAACACTCACCTGACTCGTCCACCACAGGCAATGCAGAGACTCGGTGTTGTACAAAAATGCCCAGTGCAACATAGATAGGGGTGTCAGTGTGGACCATGGCAATGTTTTCGTAGGTGCCAATCTTCAGCTCCTCCAGAGTTTTGGACATAAATTCTGGCTTAGGAAACTCTGCAATCTGTAGTGAAACAAATGGGGATTTCTTAATACAATTTAGGGATCTGTAGGCAAAAGGAACACAGTGGCATCTCAAAGCTATATCACAGCCATCAGGGATGGCTGGGCTTGGGTGGACACTCACAAAGAGCTTGAGGAACTTCAAGATGCGTTTGTGCGTCAGGATGTACAGCGTGTTCCCAGAATCCGGATCGATGACTGGAAGCCGATGGATCTTGTTCCGGATCAAAGATGTGACAGCATCATACAGACTGGAAGTCACAAGAAGAGAGGAAGAGCACATCACAAATGCACAGCAACAAGGGCAATAAAGCAAGTCCATGAGGGATGTGTCTAAAGCAGAGAAAAGGTGTGTCTGGGTGTCCTGGAACCATTTCCCAAGCTGGGACAGGTTGGCTCCAGTGGCAGTGGGCAAGGATTTCTGGATTCAGCTCTGTTTTAATACATCGCTTCTGCTATTCCAAAGATTCAGGACAGGACAATCAACTGCATAATTCAAGGCAGGAAGAGGGAAGATTGCTATATTGCCAATCCAACACCTCACCCCACAAGCTGACTGACTGAGAAGGACAGTAGGATAGTATTTTGACACCAACTGCTACTAAACACATAATAAATAGAATGCCTCCACTGTTATGTGCCCTTCGTGTCCTAATATCATCTACACAAGCCCTCTGCTGTGTGTTTCCTGTAATTAAGCTTGCAGGACAGCTAAAAATGAGGGGTTTTCTTAGTGGTGGACCACCACCACCACCAGATATTCAATACTCTCCTCAGATAAATTCTTTCCATGCCAAAAATGTCTTTTTCTGGCCCAGATGAAAGTTTGTTTTTTTAATTCTCTCCTCTGAGCTTTTAACCTACTCCTTCAAGCCCTATGACACTTTGGTGGTGTAGCTCTTGTACCAGGTGGTTTTAAGTCTGCCTGTATTATCTTCGGTTATATTGTTTTTAATTGCTTTTTAATTTTGAAAGGCTTGCTTTTTAGTCCTGCCAGTTTTATATCCACATTTGTTGATTTCTGCTTGATTTTACTGCACAACTATTCTGGTTTTTAAATGATTCTATGGTGCCTAGGGAATCTGACAGGCTAAAGAACGAAAGAAAGAGAGGGAGGGAGGGAGGGAGGGAGGGAGGACAGGTGGGGTCATGGTCTCAAGGAAACATTCAGTATCCTCCAAGTATCCTCTAGTTTGTAGGTAAGTGGTCCTAGAAACATGTGTGTATGTATATATGTGTGTTTTGCCTTTTAAATTAATCACTTTACAGATTTGCCAGAGCCTATAATAAACTGGTTTACTAAGGACTTCACAATTAGTGAGCACATGGACTGAAACACAGCTGTGTCTTTATCTACAAAATTCAAAAGAGGCACATTGCACTGAAATGTGGATTCTCTTTCTTACATGAGAAAATCATTTTTTAGTGTTATTTAAGATGAAGCCAATCATATCACAATTGAAATCTGATATGGCAACCAGGAGTGAGATAAAATAGCTTCAGGCCTTAAATACAGGCCATGCCTACACAAGGGAGGAACCCAAATCCCCCTCAAAACTGTGCTGATCCAGATACGTAGTGAATGGCATTTCCCCCAAATCTGGCACAATCAGGACACACGGTGCAGAATCATATCAGCAGCAAACTGAAGAGTAAAATGCCTTGATGAGGATTTTTAAAAACTCAAGAGTTTGCTGCAGAGTTTCCATGAAGGTTCAGTGTTTCCTCCATGTGTCTAATCAATTCACACTGGATTTTTTTTTGGGGGGGGGGCAGTCAGGATAGATCACCTGGCAGGTGCTGCCATTTTCAATCAACTCCTACTGTACTGCTGCTGTTAGCTCTCAGAGCCAGGACAGATCACTGCCTGGCACAGGCCACCATTTACATTTCTCAACAGAAACATTAAAATAAATACTTTTCCTGCTTGTGAGGCACTTGGGGCTTCACTGTAACCTCAAAGCACATTGTCAGGAGCAGAGGAAGAGAAAACTTCACTATGGGCATTTTTTCTCTTCTCCATACAACTCCTGGTTGCATCATCTAAAGTTACAATGAGGTGCTGGCAAAAAAAATATTTATTTTAATGTTGTTCCAGGTAAATAGTGGCCCCTGCCAGGCAGCAATCTGTCCTGGCTCTCGGAACTGTGAGAAAGGAAGCAAAAGTAAGAGCAGACAGCAGACCAGAGCAACAACAGTGTAGAGAACTGCTGAAGATAAAATAGATGCAGGGCAGCTCTGGGGTGGGTTCAGGGCAGAACAGATGGGGAATCTATTTGGATGTTCCTTCCAAGTGTAGATGGGCCCATAGACTGCAGACCACAATTTGCCTATCTCTTTCCTAAGAAAAGTCACATTTCTCAGCCTCAGTTCCCCATCTGTGAACCAAAAGTAATAGCCATCTCTGACAAGATTCTTGTAAGAGGAATTCTAATAAAAATTGTGAACCAGTAATAATTATTCACTCATAATGATAATGATGTACTCATAATAATTGCAGAGCATGTGGTCAGATAATTTCTAGTAAATTATTTGTTAATTTGCTAATTTATCCTGGTTCCTTAGGATATGCTTTCAAAATGTTTTGAGGCAAGGAAAAGAATGAAAGAAAAGAATGAAGGTGGGGCTAGCATTACTCGGATAAGAAGTAAAAATTATTTATTATTGTTTATATATTGTATTTATACCTTGTGCTTCAGCCACAAAGACTCCCAGACCGGCTTACAGATAGTTAATAAGACACTTCCTTGCCCTTAGACTAACAACTTAAAAAGACAGCATGACAGAAAAGGAGAAGGGAATGGCAATGGAGACGGGAATCAAGTCCAGCAGTTCTTCTCTCCTTCTTAGACCAGAATTATGGCAGATGGAATGGAGGGAGGGCTCTTAACAGCTAGAATAGAACTATGTGACACACTGAAACCCTACTGTTGGTAAGCCTTCTCTAAAAATTACCTACTCATTTCTAAGCCCTTCCCTACAACTATGGCTGCGCCCACAATGCAGAAATAATCAGGTTTGACATCACTTTAACTATCATGGCTCAGTACTATGGCATCCTGAGAATTGTTGTTTGTTGAGATATCAGATATCTGACAAAGATGTCTCACAAAACTACAGTTTCCAGAACTCCACAACATTGAACGAGGGCAGTTAAACTGGTGTCAAACTGATTTATTTCTGCAATGCGGATGCAGCCTAAAAGAGCTTGAAAAATGGCTTATGGAAAGAATGTTAATTTCAGAAATCTAGATACTACCATTCATTTAGATGCCTTGATACAATGCCTTGATCAGATGGTCAACTATGGTCAACTATGGCTGCATGCCGAACAACTGCCACCATGTTCTTTTCTGAGCTTTTGCCACACTGGATTCCTAACCAGAGTAGGTCAGGGAGATCATGGTTAAGAAAAAGAGGTCAGGGTGGGCTAGTGGAAGGGAGCAAGAAGGTACAAAAGAAATCAAAGGACTGGTGTTGGGTTTGGCATGGAGAAATGATTCGGGAGATTGTCAAGAAGCAGGAGTGCAGCAACATGGCAAAACGGTAGGCACAGATCAGCACACAGATCCACACTGGAGGCACCTCCTACCTGGCACTGGGCGAAATGCAGACTAGTGGCTTGAAGGAGTCCTGCAGGTAGACCTCTGTTGGGGACAGAACACAATCAGTATCTCATTCAACTGGGAAAGAGAAGAGCAAGCATACTGGTTATGCTGGTGAGGAAAACAGGAGTGTGCAGCTTCTCCTGCTGCATGCTCTCCCTTTCCCCACAAGCATAACCAGTCTAGGGCACTAGAAGAGTGTGTGGTCAGAAGCAAGGAAGGGGAAGTGGTTTGCTTGCATCTTCACTTGCTGACCTCTTAACCACCAAGTGCTAACACCCAACACTTTCTTTTACTCTCATGTCACCAGAAGCAACCTGTATTCTGGGGACAGAAAAAAAGGGCCCTTCAGACATTGTTGGACTGCAGTTCCCATAGTTCCCCACCACTGGCTATGATGGCACTGCAGTTCAACACTAGACAGAGGGCCAACTGTTGCCACATTTGCCCCAACATCTACCTCCTCCTTACCTCGCCATGTTTCAATCTTGTGCTCCTCCAGCTCATAGATCTGCACCTGAACATGCAGGAAACAACACAAGGCATCAACCCAATGAAAGCCATCTTCCCTCTCATCTACTCCTGCCTTTGACAGTGTAGACTATAGCTGGTTCTGGGAGGTCACAATGGGATTTCATTACCCAGTTAAGAGAGGTCTTGCCCTGGCAATATCACAGCCATGATCCAGTTGACTAGGGTTTTGAGTTCCAAAGATTTAAGTGAGCATCCTTAGGAGAGTTGACAGGAGAAGCAAATATTTCTCCAGGCTCCTTCCAATTTCAGGTTTGGGTCCAGCTGGGCCAAGCCATCAGGGTGCTCATCAAAACCAAGTTATTTTGCTCCCAGATGACTTTTGGAAAGACTTGTGAAGGCTTAAGAAATGCGATGAATAGAGGATTCACTGCTGTATCTTGTTGGAATTAATTGTGTATGAGATGTTATTGTTGTCCTCTGTTTTGTATAATTTCCTTGCTGGGAGTCACCCCTCTTCAAGGTACAGGGCATAAATTTATTCAACAAATTACAATAGGAATATCTCATTTCACATGCAGTTGTTGTTAACTGTCTTTGCCTCAAGTTGATCTCGACCCATTTAACCATTACGGTTAAAATGATTAACTTCATTGTCATTGTTGTTCCAGTAGGAGAAAATAGTAATAGCCAGACATATTGTGTGTGTGCGCGCGCGTGTGTGTAGAATTATTTTTTAAAGACACAGGAATATTATAGGTTTTTTATGTCATTTGATTTCAAACCAACCTGGTTTAAACCAGCTATCTCTGCAAGAGCTACAGGCTCCTTTAACACAGGAGGAAGGGAAAAACAATGCTGTAAGTGTACTCACCATGGCTGATTTGTAGTAGCGATGCAAGATGTTGATGAAATCTGTGATTGTGAGCATTCCTACGGAGGAAAGAAGAAGTGGAAAGGCGTTTACTCCTGGCAATAGCCAATTTGGAAAAGTGTAGAAGGAGAAAGGAAGGCAAGCAGAGGAAACAGCTGGGCCATGTTAAACAGGCTGGGGTGCTGACCCAGAGGTAAGAAAAGTGTGGCCCACCATCTGCATGAAGCCCACTTAGGCAGTTCCTAAAGACCCCAAATATTTTTTTTAATGGTAAAAATTTTGGGGGTGAAAAAACCCCCAAAAACTGCATCCAAAACCATCCCAAATGAATGCATGCACACAAAACCTCCATTCCCCAAAGCTTTCTCAGAGCTCCACAACTCTTCTCAGATATTTTCTTCCCTGTCCCATTTCTTCTTCAAAATGATCACAAGAAGTAACATTACTTATGACCTTTTGAAGGAAAAACAGAAGAGAAACAAGGTATTTTGGTGTGTTCTAGGGGGATGATGGAAAATTGGGCCCTGGCCCCATGCAGTTGCCTAACCTTGCCTTAATAATCTGTGTCAGGTTTAAGAGGACCCACAGCATTAGCCGCAGAAAGTGTACTGTTCCAGTGCCTGTGCAAAACTTGAAAATGTGTGTGTATGTATTTACAGCCACCATGTAAACTGAGGCCTTAATCTATAGCATGCTTATGTTATGCATGAATCCAGTAAAAGATACTTACCCACAAAGCTTTGGGTTTTGCTATCCCAGAGTGGAGCAGCCCGCACGCCATTGGTCACCAATGCAAAGAAAGCTTTCTTTACCTACAAGCCAGAGAAAAAACAGTTCCTCAGTGCAGCTTTGATACAACTCCAACACAGTGACTTCCATTCAACTTATCCTTAATGTACTCTCAGCTTCTTCTCTTAGTGAGAAAAAGAGTTAATGGAAAGAACAGGAACATGAATGCCTCTTTGATGTATAATTAAATTGGGATCCAACCCACTGTGTATCACACTTCTTTGCCATTGTTTCCAACATCTGAGCTTTGTTTATATTTGACTCTAATAACACACTTAATTTTACCAGGTTTAGCTGCTAAGACACATCATTATTTTTATCTTAAAATAGTTTGCTTTGCTTCTTTGCTACTTTTTATCGGTAAACCAGAAAATCGTACAAATTTAGAGGGTTTTTTAAACATACAATATATACTCATGTATAAATTGATATTTTTTGTTAAACATTTGATGCAAAAAAAACCTGGGTTGACTTATACACGGGTCAATGCAGCAATTTCCCCAGTCTGACTGTCCCATAAAGGGATAGCCGGGTTGAGGAGTAAAAGGCAGGGTGAGCAACCACTCTCCAAGCCTTGTCCCCATCTTGGCTGCCTCTTGGGAGACAGCCAGGGTGAGGGGGAGAGTGGAGGGCCAGCCCTGGCTCCCCCATTAGCCTCCCCACCTTGGCTGTGTCCCTGGAGACAACCAAGGTGGAGGAGAGAGTGGAGGGCCAGTTCTGGCTCCCCAATCCTCCTCCCCACCTTGGCTGTGTCCCAGGAGTCAACCAAGGTAGGGGGTAGAGTGGAGGGCCAGCGCTAGCTCCCTAATTCTCCTCTCCAGCTTGGGTGTGTCCCGGGAGAGTGAAGGGTCAGCTCTGGCTCCCTAATCCTCCTCTTCATCTTGGGTGTGTCCCAGAAAACATCTACGGTGGGAGAAAGAGTGGAGGGTTAGTGCTGGCTCCCCAACCCTCCTCCCCACCTTGGCTGTCTCTCAAGAAGCAGCCAAGGTAGCAGGGAGAGTGGAGAGCCCTGACAAGGAGAAGAGGAAGGGGTTGCTTTAAACCGGATCCTGGAGCCCAGTCATCACCTCCCACTGGGTTTAAAGCAGCCCTGGAGGAGAAGCTGCCACCCCTGGGCTCTCAAAGGAAAGCACCACTCAGGACAGGAAGAAGCAGCAGTGAGCTCTAGGCAACTTGTGGGGCAACTGCTACAGGGCTTGCATGTGGAGCCTGCCAAGGGGGGCTTTGAGAGGAGGACCATTTGAGTTGATCCAGTGAGTCTCTTTTACTAATCTCCTTATGCCCCTAAATTTTACCCTCAATTTATCCACTGGACACATCAAAATCCCTGATTTTGGCCCCAAAACCTGCCCTCGACTTATACATGAAGTTGACTTAGAGTCAAGTATATACGGTAGTTAAGACAGCATAATAGAAGTGATACCAACAATACGTTTAAAATAAGTTTAAAATTAAAATAAGTTAACATGTTTTGACCATCTTGCAATATTTAGTTACCTTGTTACATTGTCACAGTGTATGAAAACAGCCATACTTAACCATTTAACAGTGCCCCAATATACTATTTCCTCTCTTAAAAGTGTTATATCTCTTCCCCCAAATGGCCATCTAGACTGCAGGGAAACCTGAGCGATACAGTGGAGGAGTGTGTATATCCCATTCCTTGCACAGCACATTTTGCTTTTGATAGCAGAGCTTCTAATAGTTTAAGAACTCTTAACTGGAAACTATAAATAAATTGTGACCAGGAGGTAGGCATGTTTCCCATGCCTCTGTCTACATCAAGTTGGGCAAAATTTGGCCCTCCACTTGTTCCTACCCAGTATAGGCAGCGGTAAGGGATATTGGAAGTTGCAGTCTACATCTAGAGGGCCACACTTTCTCCAACCGTTGCTATATATTCTTACACAAGTAACCTTTGAGCCTCCAGATATTATGGGGGTCCATCTCTCATCAGATCCAGCCAACATGGTTGATGATCAGGCATGATGGGAGGTATAGCCCAACAGCTTGAAGTGTCAAAACTTTCACACTCTGGCTTTAAGGTATTAGGCAGCAAAGCCTTGCAATGTAAAAAGTTAACCTAGATTTGAGGAAGCTGCTCAAGCTGTAAGGCAGCAGACTCTGCAACTGTTCAAAGACTATGAAGGTGTGGATGCAATGACAAACGTGAGGTCACAGAATATGTGCCTGAAAGTAATTAGCAACACACCAATTGCTTTTTAAAATCTATTTAAAGCTTATGCTGGCCACTTTGCCATCAGGCTTCAGGAAAGAAAAACACACATGCAACATCCCACTTCTACCCCAGTCTTCCAATTAATTAATGCTTTGCACTTTCCCACTACCTTGAGTTTCCCCAGATATAAAGAAATCTCCATCTGGTCTATGGGCAGCTCCCTCACTGTTTAGAAGGAACCTCAAGATCATTGGCCTGCTGAAGGTTGATCGTTCTCCATGCTCCAAAAACAACAACTACAACAAAACAAGTTGCTACCCACCTGAAGAGAAGTGTCAAACACAACGAGCTTGGAACTTGTTGGGATGAGGTCATAGCAGCGATGAGACTTCATGAAACATGTGTAGATGCCACTGTTGGAATCAGCATCTGCTGTGGGGAGGAGATTTGAGGAAATTATGAACACAGGTGGCCAATAGACACATCACCTCTCAAAATGCATGGAAAGTAAAGTAAGTAAATTAGAATTTTAAAGGAACAGTGGCTTATGAATAGAAACAGAAATTTCCAGGGCTCCCACTGATTTCAGATCTCCCAATGCCTTTAATGTCTTAGTGCCCTCCTTTGCTGTGGCACTCAAAGACAGCTCACTGTTACTCTCATATCCAGAAAAACAGCTGACACGAAAACACCTGTATGGCTGCTGCATTGGTTTTCTTTTATCACACATGCTGTGATTTTCCAGTCACTGTTAGCCCAACCATGAGGTATCACCTGAAGGAGTTCTCCCACCTTAGTTCCCCACCTTAGCCTGGGGAAGCATTTCCCAATCTAGTCCCTTGCATTTAGTTTGGACTATAAATCCCAGCATTCCATGGTAGCCAGGGCTGATGAGGGTTACAGTCCTAAATTATCTGAAGAGTACAATCTGGGAGAGAAGGAGGCTGCAAAATCTACTGGTTCAGATGGCACAAACCACTGTGATGGAACTGTGTCCTAATTCCTCAGCCACAGTCGAGACACTCACAGACAATGAGCTGGACAGTGCCCTCTAAAAACTCCTCAGACAGATATTTTCACAATGCTACAGTGTTGAACCACAACACAATATGTAGCGTTGGACTACAAGTCTGGTGATCAGAGTTCGATTCCTCCAGTCAGTCATGGAAACTCACTGGATAACCCTAAGCAAGTCTCACACACACTCTTAGCCCCAGAAAACCCAGTGATGGAGTCACCTTAGGGTCACCATAACTTAGAAACTACTTGTCAGCACACAACAACAACCACAGATGTACAGACCTACGTAACCTATCCTCTAATAAGTACCCCAAAGAGCAGTCTTTGTCTATCAGGCAGCCTCTAGAAATTTTGAACTACAGGTCCTGCTATCCATATGCAGCATGGACTAGGGATGATGGAGTTGTTATGTCCAGTGTATCCAGTGTAGACCACACTTGGGAAGGGCTATAATAACCCATTCTGATCATCTCACTCACCTTCTGATAAAATCAGGCTTTTCTCCAACCCACTCTCAGGAATGGTACCCTGCAAGAGAGAAGAAGGGGCAAGATTAAGTAATTCCTCTGACATCCTATGTAGCAGGACTTAGTTTCACAGAGCAGTTGCCTGAACTCCTAGCAAGAGCACAATAGTAACCTGGGTGTCTGCTGCCAAGCAGATGGTTTTTTGAATCCTTGTAAGCATCATGGCTTGCTGTCATGTTAACATCTGTCTAGTGGCATGAAGGAGTTAACTTGTATTTTTGTATTCATTTTGCAATTTGAAGCAGTGAAAATAAATGAAGGTTAAGAACCAAATGGGAGAGTGAATTTTACACTGTCGTTGCACAGTTCTCACTGCTGTTAGAAGGGAGACAAGACAGGCTCCCTTCGAAGTTTGGTTTTCTTTGTTTGATCCTGCACAACAAACCCTTGGGTATCCCATTGGCCTCACCTTGGGGGTGCACCCCAGCCCAAAGGCTCCCTGTATATCCAGCAATAGGGATTTGATTTGATTGCCAGACAAGGAATAAATTTGGGTAAAATTGATTTGGGGGCCCAATTCTCTCATTGGGTGTGACAAAGGGCTGGAATGCCTCTCTGCTGTGTGCCATCTGCTGCATCTTTCACCACCAATAAAGTTTCTAATATAACAGTAATATGGGTCAGTGTTCCACACTGAAAAAAATCCTTGGAGAGGCCTGGAACTACATCTGGCATACTTCTGCAACGAGCACTCCCTGGGCTTTAAATAAACTTCCTATCAGGTTCAATTCCCCACTGGAGCATAGAAACTCACTGGGTGATCTTGAGTAAGGTCATAAAGAATGGCAGTGGCAAACCTCCACTGGATTGTTATTAGAAGATGCAAACAAGTTAGGAGTACCTAAATTGAATCTGCACTGCAGAATTATTATTATTATTATTATTATTATTATTATCATTATTAATTTTATTTATATAGCGCTGTAAATTTACACAGTGCTGTACATACAAAGGTAAGTTATATGGATCCCTACCCTCAGGCTTACAGTCTAAAAGAGAGAACACAAAAGGAAGAGGGGAAGGTGGTGGGAAGGGGATGACATCCAGTGGTTCTTCTCTTCCTCTAGGGCCAGGACCAAGGCAGATGGACTGGAGGGAGGGCTTGGCTTCTTAATACATAGTTATAAGGAGGCATCCTGGGGCAGATGGCGCAATCCTGGGAATGCTTCCCTAAACAATATAGTCTTTAACTTAATTTTGAACCTGGTTAGAGAAGTGAAGAGGCAGACATGTGGGGGAAGAAGGTTCCAGGAGTGAGGGGCAGCAAGTGAGAAGGGACGAATCTGGGACAGGGCAGTGGAAATCCTTGGCTGGGACAGGAGACCTTGACTACTAGAACGGAGGGTACAAGAAGGAGTGTGAGGAGAAAGAAGTTCAGACAAGTAAGGAGGGGCCAGTCCATGGAGGGCTTTGAAAGTCAATAACAAAAGCTTGTACTGGATGCAGAAGGGGAAGGGGAGCCAATGAAGGGAGGATAAAAGAGGAGAAACATGGTCAAAGCGGCGAGCGGTAGTGATAATACGTGCAGCTGAGTTCTGGACAGAGATTAAAGGATGGAGGTGAGAGAGAGGAAGCCCTGTCAGAAGAAGGTTACAGTAATCTAGTTGTGAAACCACTAGGGCATGGACCAGAGTCTTGGCAGTGGAGGCTGAGAGGAATGGACGGATTTTAGCAATGTTGTAGAGAGAGAATCTACAGGTCTTGGCGGTGGCCGGAATCTGGGGAATAAACGACAGAGAGGAATCAAAGATGAAACCAAGACTGCGGGCTTGCTGAACCAGTTGAATAGAAGTGCCATCAACAGAAACAGAAAAGGAGTATTGAAGGGTGGGCTTAGGTGGGAAGATGAGAAGCTCTGTCTTAGACATGTTGAGCTTCAAGCGTCAATGCCGCATCCATTGAGAGATGGCAGCCAGACAAGAGGAGACTTGCTGTTCAAGCCCCTGCGAAAGGCCAGGGGTTGAGAGATACAGCTGAGTGTCATCGGCATACAGATGACAGGAGAAACCAAAAGAACTGATGAGTTTACCAAGAGACAGTGTGTATAGAGGGAACAGAAGGGGACCCAGGACAGAGCCCTGGGGGACTCCAACAGATAAGGGAATAGAGGAGGAAGTCTGACCACCTGTGACCACAGCAAAAGATCTGTCTGACAAGTAAGATTTAAACCAATTGAGAACAGAGTCGGAGAACCCGAGGTCAGAAAGTAAGTTGAGCAAGAGACAGTGGTCCACGGTGTCAAAGGCCGCAGACAAGTCAAGGAGGATGAGAATAGAGTAGAGGCCATTTGCCTTGGCCTGCAAGAGATCATTTGAGATCTTGGTGAGGGCTGTCTCTGTAGAGTGCCGTGGGCAGAAACCAGACTGAAAAAGGTCCAGGGTGGAGTTGGCTTCAAGAAACTCAAGACAGCGAGAATAAACTACCCGTTCCAGAACCTTAGAGAGGAAAGGAAGGAGAGAGATTGGATGATAGCTAGACAAAGAAGAAGGGTCAAGAGAGGGCTTCTTCAGAATTGGAGAAACAAGAGCATGTTTGAAGTCAGAAGGGAAGGATCCCGAAGAGAGAGAGAAAGATTAAAGATATAGAGGAGCGAGGGCAGAAAAGAAGGGGTTATAGAGATTAGAAGATGGGAGGGGATAGGATCAAGAGAACAAGTTGTAGGTTTGGAAGAATTTAGCAGTGTAGAGAGTTAATCCAGAGAAACAGGTGGAAACACAGAGAGTTTATTAATAGAAGGTACCAGGAGATTAGTGGTAGGGGGCAAATCAGGAGGAACAATTTCGGATCGAATAGTAGTGACTTTTGTAAGGAAGTAGTTGGCGAAGTCAGTGGGGGAAAATGATGAGAAGACTGGGGAAGAGGAAGTTTTAGCAGTGTATTGAAGCAGGAGAACAAACACTGCAGGTGCCTCTCGTTGGCGTAGATCAATGATTTATAGTAATTCTGTTTTGCCATAGACAAGGTGCGTGAGAAGGATAAAAGAACAAATTTATAATGAATAAAATCGGCCCGGTCCCTGGACTTTTTCCAAAGGCATTCAGCTGCTCGAGAGCAGGACTGGAGAAACCTAACTGTGGGAGAGAGCCAGGGCTGAGGCCTAGACATAGAGGAGGACGTACGTACAGATACAGGGGCAAAGCTGTCAAGGGTTGAAGAAAGAGTGGAGTTGAATAAAGACATTGCTGAGTCAGCAGCGTCCCCAAGATTTAGAGAAGAGAGAGAAGAATCCAAGGTCTGACTGAGATTATCAGAGTTAACAGACTGAAGATTACGAAAAGTGCGTTAAACAACATGGCAAGGAGGTGGGATGTAAGTAAGAGTAAAAGAAATTAGATGATGATCTGACAATGGATAGTCAGATGCTAAGTAGTAGGAAATGACACACTTGGTGGGGAGAACTAGGTCAAGGCAGTGACCAGAAGAATGGGTGGGAGAGGTGGAATGAGGTTGAAGATCAAAAGAAGCTAAGAGGGACCTAAAGCGAGACATTGAAGGATTTGTAGGATCATCAAGATGGATATTAAAGTCACCTAGAATCAGAGAGGGAACTGAGTCAGAGAGAAAAAAGGTGAGCCATGACTCAAAGTCTGAAAGGAATTGGTTAGCAGAACCAGGAGGGCGATAAATGACAGCAACCCGAAGCTGCAAAGGAGAAAAGAGTCTAATAGAATGAGACTCAAATTTTCTGGGGGGGAGAGAAAGGGGTTGAAACTGGGAAGAGATAGACAGTAAGATACCAACCCCACCTCCTCGACCCTCAAATTAATTCAGTTTGACACGACTTTAACAGCCAAGAGTCCATCCTATGAAATCATGGAATTTGTTGTGGCACCAGATCTCTCTTAGAGAGAAGGCTATCTATCTCACAAAACTACAAATTCCAGAATTCCATAGTATTGAGCCATGGCAGTTACAGTCGTGTCAAACCGCAGATGACAAGCTTTTTGGAAAACAACAGGATACTCAGACAGGCCTCCAAGATCATGTGTGCCAATGTGAGGGGAGGGGGCTCTCCTTTGAGTCCAGGTTAAAACTACATACCCCACTACGTGCCAAAATAGTTGAACCAGAGGAATGTTTTTCACTGCCCCATCACTGTCAAATCAAGAACTGAATTCAATTCAGGAGAGCCATCTCCTTATAACACAGAGGGAGTTTCAACACTGGGAAATGCTGATGATAGCCCTTCTACCAGATCCTGCCCAGCAGCTGGAAGGATGAAATTGTGCCCTCGGTGGCTCCTGTCCCCTCTCCCACGAAAACTGCATAGCATTCTCACAATAGTCTGCATTATTACTAGACCACGACAAAAGCCAGCTGTTGGGGCTTCCAAGCTAGAAGGTCACTTAATGCCACTCAGAACCATGCCGGGAAATCTGGATAGAGTTGAACAGGAAAGGGCCTCAAGCCTGCGTTAAAGGAGATGCCTGGAAAAAACTAACCTAAGTCACCAGACAGAAAGCACTGGGAGATTTAAGCTAAACTCCAAGCAAAGATTCTAGTTGCATTTAATCTCCAGGAAGGATTTTGGTGTCTCATACGAACAGGGACAGCGGTGGAATTGTCCCCAGTAAACATGCAGTGAAACCAGAAAAGCAGGGTATTGCAACAGCTGACACTAAAGCCATTGAGCCCCTGCTGTGTGGGTAACAAACAGATGTCTAGAAAGGTATGAGTGCATGAGAAACTCCTGAACAGAATCGGCAGAAATATGAAGTGTGCAAAACTTTTCCACCTCCATAGTCTTAAGAACGTCAAAAATCAAGCATAATCCAAAAGCAGTGGGTAGGTGTGGTATTACATTGATTTCTAAGGAGGGTAACATTTATGGCAGCTTCATGATACAGTTTTCCTAACATTCATATTGTAGAATAAGCTCAATCAACTTGCAGCCTGTATCCACACACAGACATATCCAAATAATTTTTAAAATAATCTAGCCTCTGTCATTCCCTCAAGGTGTGTTAAAGGGTTGTGCACAGCTTTCCTCTGAAGAAAAAGGAGGGAAACGTTTTCAAGTGAGTAAGGGATGGGAACTGATTCTGTGATCTTAAGTCTTTTCTGAGCTTTTCATAACTGACCACACATTCAGTAAAAATTTCACATGCTTTGTGATGGAGCCTGACCATTGTTGTTAATGGACAGGCAGAAGTAACATCACATACATAGACTACTGTGATCTTCCCCCATACCAGAATAAAGAGATTTGCCACTTCTCATACAATGTGTGTATACAGAGTTTGCCACTCCTCATACAATCTGTGTATACAGAGTTAGAAATTCAAGAACTGATCATTTTCCCCTCTTGTTTTTCTTTTCAAATATCATTTAAACTTCTCCTTCCTTCCAGGTAAGCTCACCTTTTAGGCACTCTGGGCAAATTTTCACTGGGGTGCTTCAAGAGACCACATTCTCTACAAGACACCACAGTCTCTCCATAAAGATTTATCTGTGTATGTCTCCTGCCCCCCCCCCCCAAACACTAACATCAAACACTGTAAGCAGACAAGCAATCCCTACCTTACCCAGAATTCCAAAAGCCATAAAACTCCAAAATCCAAAATTATCAACATGGGTGGCTGCGATAGTGACAACTTTGCTTTCTGATGGTTCAACATACACTAATTTTGTTTCATGACAAAATTATTTAAAATACTACCGGATTTCCCCCAAAATAAAACAATGTCTTATATTAATTTTTGCTCCCAAAAGATGCACTAGGTCTTATTTTCAGGAGATGGCATTTTCCATGAAGAGGAATTTACATTTATTGGTGAACAAAAAAATGGGCATGCTTCCAAACAAAAACTTTGCTAGGTCTTATTTTGGTGGATGCCTTATATTTAGCAATTCAGCAAAACCTCTACAATGTCTTATTTTCAGAGGGCATCTTATTTTAGGGGAAACAGGGTAAATACAAAATTACCTACAGTCTATGTGGATATGGTGTGTAGAAAACATAAATGAATTTCATGTTTAGACTTGGGCACTATCTCCAAGATATCTCATTATGGAATATATGCAAATATTCCAAAATCCAAAAAAGACGCCTCCAAAATCCAAAATACCTCTGGTCCCAAGCATTTCAGATAAGTAAGACTCAACCTGAACAATCTGAGCAACACAGATGAGCATGTTCCTTTTACCACAGGGAAGGTAGCTATAGCATTTGTAAACTTTCTGGCCTACAAGTCCATCAGCCATAGACAGTATGTCAGTAACAGCAAGAACTGCAGTCCCCAAACATCTCAGTGGCCATGGTTTTTAACGTCAATATGACCAATTCTACTAAAGCTTCATGACCCTTTCATACATCAGTGTCCACCTCTTGAGCTGCTACTTGCAACGCTGCCATTGGTGTGCAAATTCTGCACTCGCTGCTTGCTCATGTCCAGAACTGGCTAGCTGTCATTCTTACTACAGTGGCACACACTTCCATAGCATTCATCGGGGATATAAATAAGAATGGGGATCAGAAAGAGGAAGGTCACAGATTCTGGAGCAGCAGCCTCTGCATCAATGAACAGCAGACATACACAGTTACATGGAAGAAGGATCAGAGAGGAGAAAGGATCTCACAGATAAAATTAATTGAATTTTAAGAAGCTTTGTCCAGCAGCAGGAAGTGGAAAGGATTTCTTCTTTGTCATACTGTTGTGTACCCCATTCCACCCCATCAAGCTACACAGTCCTCAGAAGCTGGGACAGACTTTGGAAAGCAGTTATTTGTGGTGGCAACAGCTGCTGTCAAGGTGGCTGCTGACACACTAGGTGACAAATAGCTTCTTTGCTGAGAGAGCCAGAAATGTATCAAGGGCAAAGGGTGAAGAGACATAGGAGTGGACAACAGCTACATCTGGACTGCAGAAACAATGCAGTTTGACACCGTTTTAACTGCCATGGGATTTGTTGTTTTGCAAGCTATTCCACCTACTCTCTCAGAGTGTTCTGGTGAACAATAAACTACAAATTCCAGGATTCCATAGAATGGAGCCATGACAATTAAAGCAGTTTATCAGAAAGCATTAATTCTGCAGTGGGGCAGCAACCAACACTAGACAAGCTTTCCCACCCCAGACAGGGCATGAGGCAAAAAAGCTAACCTGCAGTTCTGTATCCCAGTTACACTGGAGTGAACCCTGTTGCCCTTCCATTCTATGATAAGTGACTGTGACAGGATATTGGGGACTGCTGTGCTATCTACCTCCTCTTCTGCTGTTACAGTGGTCCCCCGCCTTACGAATCCCCCGGGTTGCGAAAACCCCGGGATCCGAAAGGCGGCAGACCGGCTTCCTATCCCCCGGGATACGAAATATCCCCCGGGATACGAAGCGAAAAAAGCCGCGCGGCCCCTTTAAATGGCCGCGCGGTCCGTTGATTTTAGCGGTCCCCCGGGAAACGAAAGCTTCCGGGTTACGAAAGGTAATCCGGAACGGATTACCTTCGTAACCCGGGGGACCACTGTATTCCCAAACTGAAAAAGTTGCAAGAGAAGGCAGACACCTGCACTGAACTGCAAGGGAACAGCAGAAGCTCAATAGACCAGGGGATGGAGCAACCCACCTATAAAAAGCAGCACTGTGGCCTTGAGTGTGTTTTTGTGTGTAAGGAAGTAGAGGCAGGCAACCTGCTGAAGAGGTACTGACTATCCTTAGGAAGAATGATGGTCCTGGAAAAAGACCAAGGCAGAGACAGAAGGAACAACCCATTATCTCCTCTGGGAGGTACAGTCTTGCCCAGGGAAACGGGGAGGGAGAAAAGACTCAAGACAGATGCTGAAACAGCTTACCCTATAGTCACCAACAGGTCCCGATATAATCTAAAACTTGTTAGACTATCTATCTGAATGCTGGAAGAGATTATGTTTTTTGTTAAGCATTGGAGCAAATAAACTGCTTTATGTGATTCTTTGGCTTGAGGGTTAAAGGAGTCAAAGGCCTATGATGCACTGCTCTCCACAGAGGGAACAGGCTGAGTCACAGTGACCATGTGCCCAACATCAGGGCTCTCATCTTTGGTGAGATCACCACAAATCTATCACAACAGGCTAAATTTGCACTGCAGAAATAATGCAGTTTGACACTGCTTTAATTGCTCTATGCTGCAGAATCCTGGACTTTTTAGTTTGTTGGGGTACAAGAGCTCACAAAACTACATGTTCGACCCACGGCATTTAATGCAGTATCAAACTGCATTATTTCTGTAAGGGAGATTCAGCCACAGTGACTTAATGAATTATCCTAATTTGCAGGTGTCTGAAAAATATCTTTCCAGTTGTATTCCAAGAGATCTTCTATGAAAGACTGGCAATGTTGGACAAACTTCCCTGGAGCACAACTTACCTGTCCACTAGCTGATTGTGTTTGCCTGTGCTCTGGAGCACACAGTGATGCTCTCACAAGGCAGCACTAAGGCCCAATAGGTCTGGGCACATGCCTTACATGATCTGAGACTGCCTCCTAAAAACACACCCCTGAATGCTCATCAGGCAAGGGGACCGTGTGGCAGATGTTCAAAAGCTCCACACCAGACAAGTCCGTATCTCTCCTTAGGCATTACTGAAGTGTGTTGCTTAACACACAAGGAGGGAAACATACTAGCCCCACTCTCTATATTGCTGCTTTGTTTGCCCACAAGAAATCTTTCTGAAGAGGAGATGGACATTCTCCACATTGAACAAGAACCTGGATTTCTCTGTGTTCTTGCTGACATAGACAGCCTATGTAGGTTGAAGGATCAAAGCAACAAATGGGGGGGGGGGCTAGTGCATTCCCACCCTCATATATTTCAAAAACATGCTCTACGAACACTAGGGTGTGGTTTTTGTGGAAGCATCCCCTGAAGGCAGGGCGTTTGGAAGATTTTCTCTTATCTGAACTTTGGCTGTATATAAAAGAGATTCAGATATGCAACAGGTTTTTAAAATTAAAAATCGAAACATATGATAGATCTGACAATAAGAAGCATCTTGGTATGGAAGGCAAAATTGCTCTGGCACAATACTTGGGGCTATTTATCTCCATTGAGAAAGCCATGCTGGGATGGAAGTAGCGGGAGAGGCAATTGTTTTCAGAGGGCACCTTTACAAAGGAGGGCACCACCTTCTTTGGCTGGTGATTGCTCACTTGTAAAATGTAAGATGAAGTTACACCCAATACTGGCACAACCAAGCAGCATCATGTTACAGTGCAACCTGCCTCAGAATGGACTGTGAAAAAGAAAACAGACACGAGAAACTTGACTCCAATGTAGCATGAGTCAGGAAGTTCTTAATTCAAATGAAATTACAGCCATATACTTATGCACTGAGCCACCTTAACCAAGGCCTTCAGTTTGTGCATTTCCCCCTCCCACCAGTATTTTTTAACTCCAGATCTCAGAGAGTTCGTCATGAATGAACTAACCAGGAGGAAATCCCATTTATTTCTTGTTTTCGATTCGTGTTTGAACCAAGGACTCAAGGAAGACAGTAGCATCTACATCTCATTTTAGAGATGAGGGGAATGATTCTTGAAGCTTTCTCAATAGTTGTTGCAGCACTCTACACCTTTGACAGAACAACTGTCAAGCAAAATGCCCTGTGGCCTTGATGCGCTTCTTAACTGAGCTGATTATGAAAGATTTGGTGGCTCTCATAACAGCTAAATGCTGGGGATGCTATAGCTGGAGATCCTGCACTGAGTAGCGGGTTTGACTACATGGCCCATGAGGACCCCTTCCAACTCTTATGACTCTATAAGCCATCATCATCGTTGTTGTTGTTGTTGTGTGCTTTTAGGTCATTTCCGACTTATGGTGACCCTATGGGGTTTCCTTGGCAAAATTCTTTCTTCCTTTTTCCATCCGGTAGAATCCTAGAATCCTAGAGTTGGAAGAGACCACAAGGACCATCCAGTGCAACCCCGTGCCATGCAGGAACTCCAAATCAAAGCATCTCCATTGACAGATGGTCATCCAGCCTCCATTTAAAGACCTCCAAGGAAGGAGACCCCACCAAATTTGAACAGCTCTTACTGTCAGGAAGTTCCTCCTAATTTCTTTTTAATGCAGACAAAGTAAATGCCCAAACATGGAACCAAATTACAAACGAATTAACACGCTTACTAGTGTCCTTACCAAAGTGGTTTCACAAATACAAAATATACAAAATTCCTTGAGTCTTCTCCGAAATTATTGTACCTCAAATAACAAATAATAACAACTTCACCTTTCACTTCCCCACAATCCCCTGTCAGTAAGTACCTTCTAGATTTATCAAATATTATACCGTATCTGCCTTAATTTTTTTTCCTCCTTAGCTATCGGAAGATTCCCTCGATTCTTATTTAGGCGATGAATGACTTCTTTCTGGCGCGTCTTGTTTCCACATGCATTTAATCCTTCGTCTGTCCATTTGCTATCATGCCAGATAATGTCATAAGCCAGCAATTCTTGTCTCTTCCAAACTTTTAAGCCAGGAATAAATAATCCAGCTGCTGAGACCTTGTTATATAGCAAGGCTTTCCAGCATTTCCTATGTGAATGGCTGCCCTCTGAGGCTGAGAGAGTGTGACTTGCACCCATATTGGAGGGATAACCCGGTTTGGAAGCGCTTTAACTCTTTGTCTGGGTCAATTGCTATGGAATTCTGGGAGTTGGAGTTTGTTGTGGGCCCAAAGGGCCCACAACAAACTCCAACTCCCAGAATTCCATAGCCTTGAGCCACAGAAAGAGTTAAAGCGCTTCCAAACCGGGTTATCCCTCCAGTGTGGATGCAGCCCAAGGCACTTCACTTACCTCCTCCATGATCCCGGCTCCTCTATTACAGAAAGGGAGGCATTTGCCCCAGCTTTTACCTCACTTCCGGTTTGTTTGACGCATCTCTGCCCTCACTTCCGCCAGTAAAGGAAGTGATGTCAACCAATTGAAATTCCCCCCCCCCTTCCATTAGTTATTGCCATTGCAGGTCCAATCCAAAAACACACACTGCACAAATAATCCAGTCTGAGGCCACTTTAACTGCCCTGGCTTAATTCTGGGGGAATTCTGGGAAGTGTAGTTTTGTGAGACATTGAGCCTTCTCTGTCAGAGAGAGAGAGAGGGAGCTCTGGTGCCACATTAAAATACTGTACAATTCCAAGATTCAGTGAAAGCTGTCTCAAACTGGATTGTTTATTCTGCAGTGGGTTTGGGACCATAGTGCAAAGATCTAGGCTGCAGAAATAATCCGGTTTGACACCACTTTAACTGCCAAGGCTCAGTGCTATGGAATGATGGGGGTTGCAGATCCGCTCCGGTGCCACAACAAACTACATTTAACCAAAATGCTATAGCACTGAGCCCTGGCAGTTAAAGCGGTGTCAAACTGGATTATTTCTGTACTGCGGATGCGCTCATAGGTTAGATCACTGGTCCCGAAACTGCCCTTTAAGAGATTTTGCACTTCAGCTCCCAGGAATCTCAGCCATGTTTGCCAATAGTCTGGGATTCTGGGAGCTGAGGTCCAAAATCCCCTTAAAGAGCACAGTTTGGAAACCACTGGTTTAGAGTAATAAAGTGCAGGCATACGTTGCATGGGGTGGAAACAGTTGGTCAGCTGTTACTATAGTCCACACTGCAGAAATAATCCAGTTTGAGACCACTTTAACTGCCCTGGCTCAGTGCTAGGGAAGCCTGGGAACTGTAATTGCTCTCTGATAGAGAAGACTAGATGTCTCACGAAACCACAGTCCTTAGAATTCCCTAGCATTGAGCCAGGGCAGTTGAAGCAGCCTTAAACTGGATTATTTGTGCAGTGTGGATTGGACCTGTGTTATTTATCTCCTTCACACAATGTAAGAAGACTCGTGTTAGGAAAAAATATTCGCTCCTGTCTTTTCAGGCTCATCCTGAGCATTTATACTCAGAAATAGGATCTGTGTAAGGTTGTAGCTTTGCTTAGTGTACATCTAGATGCCATTTTTAAGGGCTACAGCTCCAGCCTATGGAATCCTGGTATCTGGAGTTTTTACAAGGTTTCTTCTAAATTACAAATCCCAGGATTCTATAGGATGGATCCTGGGCAATTAAACGAGTGTCAAATTGCATTATTTTTACAGTTTAGGGGAGAAAGGAGAAGGGACCCTGTTATTTAATCACAGTTACCCTCAAACCAATAAATTTGTTGAAGACTTGGCCACAGCATGAGAAGACACGAATCATTAAAATCCTATAGAATAATGCTAGGAAAGGCTGAGGGCAGTAGAAAGCGAGGAAGTCCACACACCAGAAGGCTAGACTCAATCAGGGAGGTCACAGGTATGAGTTTGCAGGCCCTAAGAAGAACAGTGGAGGATGGGGGGTCTTGGAGATGTCTCATCCACAGAGTCACCATGAGTCAAAGTCAACTCAAACGCACCTGACAACAAAACTTCATGGATTGCAGCCAAATATTTCACTATATGCATCACATCACAATTTGTATAATGCTTGATTTCTCCTGTGTTTCTTATCAACTACTATATA
Organism: Urosaurus nigricauda; assembly: GCA_034509955.1. Classification (NCBI taxonomy): domain Eukaryota; kingdom Metazoa; phylum Chordata; class Lepidosauria; order Squamata; family Phrynosomatidae; genus Urosaurus; species Urosaurus nigricauda. The sequence continues at coordinate 166,354,722 of JAOEGL010000002.1, forward strand.
ATTAATAATAATAATAATAATAATAATAATAAATTTATTTGTATTGTCCCGCCTCTCCCCTGAGGATCGAGGCAGGATTACATCATAAAAATAGCACAATAAGATAAAAATGCAGTTAATAAAATATTAACACGATAGTTGTTAATTACAAATAAAACAAAACCATGTAAAAACATCCAGTTGTTGTTAACTGCTTTTATGTCAACCTCAACTCATGGCGACCGTATGGATGACACATCGCCAGACCTCTGTCCTCCACTGCTCAGCTTGCATCTTGTAGATTCAGGCCAATGACCTCCCCAATTGTCTATCCATCTGACATGTGGCCTTCCTCTCTACCTTCTACCTTTCCCAGCATTTTTGTCTTTTCCAATGAGTCGTGCCTTTGCATAATGTGGCCAAAGTACAACAGCCTCAGTTTTGTCATCTTTGCCTCCAGGGAGAGTTCAGCCTTGATCTGTTCAAGGACCCATTTGTTTGTATTTTTGGCTGTCCACTCTATGGTATCCTCAGCACTCTTCTCCAGCACTACAGCTCAAATGAGTTGATTTTTTTAATCCACTGTTTGCTTTTTTCACTGTCCAGTTCTCACATACATACACGGTGAGGGGGGATACCATAGCTTGGACAATTCTAACTTTAATGCTCAGTTGTACATCTTTGTATTTCATGAGCTTACCTAGTTTCTTTCATTGCTGCCCTTCCCACTTCTAGTCTTCTTCTGATATGTCGACTACAGTCTTCATTCTGACTGATGTCAGAATGATCCAAGGTATGGGAAATCTTTAACTATTTTGATCTATATCTTTTAGTGGGAGTGATGAGAACTGGTACTAAAAAATAACCTGAAAGTCCCAGTTTAAGACAGTGGAGATGTATCTCTCGCTAACCTGACAGATATTCAGATTCTATAACAGTTAAATAAGTGCTGGTTTGTATAATCAAATGTCTTATAGAGACGTTGGAATTACATATAATCCCAATCTTTAGTCACATCTTGGTCCACTGGTTTTCCACTCTATAATCCAGCCAAATTATATGAGAGGTTCAACATGGCAAGTCTGCAGCTAGACAGTTCTGTAGAATCTGAGACAATGAATTTATATATCAAATCCTTAGCAGAATTATGCTTTCCCCTTGTCTATCGACAGTCCCTACAAACAACCAGCAGAGGACGGTATGGTCTGAGATTCAGAAGTACAATGACTCACTACTATCACTGCACAAAAAGAAGTGTTTGGATGGAAAATGGAAAGCAGGGCTATGTATAACTCTTGTTTTCCTGACTGCAAGGCACAAATGAGGCCTTCGAGTGAAATGCCAACGCACATATTTTCCAAAACAAAACACAAAAAAGATACCCATCTCACAGAAAGGAACTGGAGGTGCTCAGAGAAATTTCCACGTAAACGCATACTGAATAACTAAACAAAACAAGCTACTTTGTTCTTATTTCTGGATGGCTTCCAGAATGAGGAGCTGAGTTGCAACTGCCCGTCATTTCTATTTTTTAGCCATTTTCAGAGAAATAGCCATATTAGTTGCAGCATGACAAGGGGGGAAAAGGGGGAGACAATTTAGACAACATCAGACTGATTTACTTTAGCAGAAGCTTTTGTGAACATCAGCCCACTCATTTTCCATATTGGTCCACTAATTAATTGCCAGTATCCACTAATTTCCTGGAAAGAAATAGTTATAGCCAATGGGCCCAAATATGGTGCCAGTCCCTGGCACATTAGAAAACAAGAATTCCCACAACATCGAATAGCTTCAGAACAGGGTGATCAAGTGTCTTCCTTTTCCAGGACACGCTCTACATTCCAGCCTTCTGTCCAGGAGGAATTTCCTCTATTCTGAGCCTGACCAAGAAGTGTGAATGTATAGTATATATTTACTGGAATGTTTTTAGCTCTTTAATTGGTCATGTCCCCCCATTTTCCCTGGAAGGTCCTCCATTCTGCAGTGCCTTGTCCTCCTTTGCCCTTAGATCATCCTGGCCAGGGCAGTGAAGGCAATATGGAACGTGGATCACCTGCAGTGCAGATGCAAACTTTGATGCGCTCTAATTTGAAGGTACATAAAGTGAGACCCTAACGTCAAAGGGTTTGTTTTGTTTTGTTTTGTGGGTTTCTTGGGCTATGAGGATGTGTTCTAGAAGAGTTTATTTCTGATGTTTCACCAGCATTTGTGGATGGCATCTTCAGAGAATGGTGGCATGGAAGAGAGTGGGGTATATATATACTCATACTTATATATATAAGCCTTTACACTGTGTGACCCTTGTTTGAGATGAGTGATTTCCATATGTGAAGTCAAAGGCTTTCATGGCTGGCATCTACATTTGTTTGTAAGGTTTTTTTGGGCTATGTGGCCATGTTCTACAAGTTTGTTTCTGACATTTTGCCAGCATCTGTGGCTGGAACCTTCAGAGAATACTGGCATGGAAGAGAGTGGGGTATACTGTGTGACCCTGGGTTGGAAAGAGTGTTTTCCGTGTGTGAAGTTGAAGGCTTTTATGGCCAGCATCCATAGTTTTTTTGTGGGTTTTTTGGGCTACGTGACCATGTTCTAGTAGAGTTTGTTTCTGACATTTCGGCAGCATGTGTGACTGGCATCTTCATAGAATGTTGGCATGGAAGAGGGTGGGATATATATATATACAGTGGTCCCCCGTGATCCGAATCCCCCGGGGAACAAATTCCCCGGGGTCCGAAAGCGGCGGGACCGCAAAAATTCCCCCGGGATCCGAAGGATCCCCCGGGGAACGAAGCGGAAAAACCACGCGGCCCCTTTAAATCGGCCGTGCGGTCCGTCCGCTAAAGCGGTCCCCCGGGATGCGGGCATTTCCGGGTTACGAAAGGTAATCCGGAACGGATTACCTTCGTAACGCGGGGGACGACTGTATACATACCGTGTAACTCTAGGTTGGGAGGTTTTTCCCAGCAGACAATGGACTACCAATGAAGCAGACACAAATCCTCCTTGCATATCCTCCCATCCTGAAGCCTTGTCCAGTGCCACTCAACAACAGACGTAACACACAGATTAACATGTAAATCACTTCCTCTCAATCAAGGGTCACACAGTATGTATGTATATGTATATATATATATATATCCCACTCTTTTCCATGCCAGCATTCTCTGAAGATGTCAGCCACAGATGCTGGTGAAACATCAGGAATAAACTCTTCCAGAATATGGCCACATAACCGAAAAACCCACAAAAAACCTATGCAGTTTATCAGACAGGAGGGATTTCTCTTTATTTCGAATGGAGCCAACTGGAGCCAATTCAGATTCACGTGAATTCGCTAGTTTAGCAAATTTACGTGAATTCCAATTGTGTTCGGAATGCGTTCAGAATGACTTCCCATTGCCCGAAAATGACCCCCCATTGCCAGGAAGCTCTAGCTGACTCTAGCTGAGATACTTTAATACGCAATAACGTGAAACCCCATGATTGCGTTCGGATTGCCATTGGATTATACTTCCAATTTCCGTCATCTGATAAACTCATTTGATTTACATGTGTGTTGTTGATCTGTTGGTGAATGGCAAGGCCTCAGGATGGATATGCAAGGAGGATTTGTATCTACTTAATTGGAAATCCATCATTTGCAGAGAAACCGCTTGAGCCTGGCTGGTGTTCATTTGCAGGGGCTGAGTCTTGATTTTGGGTGTTTTTTTCAGGAAGCCAGGCTTTGTTTACTTGCAGGGTTTCTTCTTTCCTGCTGAAGTTGTGGATGTCAAGGGCCTCCCTGTGCATTCTGACCTGGCAGTTGTTGGCATGGTCCAGAATGTCATTGTTTTCAAAGAGCATTTTTATGCCCAGGATGGTTTCTTGTGTAACATGTTCTGCTCCTGCTGATTTCTTTGCTAAAACTAGGAAGGGGAGGGGGGGGAGAGAAACCCATTCTAGGGCCAGGCTTTGGAGGTTTCCCCGCCTAGAAGAGGCTGAACCTGGCATCATTCATCACATGCTCCACCAGCAGGGCTGGAGAGGACTCCTCCTACTCCATTGGAAAGAAGGGAAGAAGGGGCTCAAAAGGACTGGCATATTCACCATCCAGGAGCCCAAGAAGCAGGGGAGAGGCAGAGGTGAGCGGGGCAGGGAAGAGAACTAGGCAAAGCACCCTCTCATCCCGGATGCTAAGCAGGGCCAGCCTTGGATAGCCCTTGGATGGGAGACCGCAAAGGACTTATTTTTAGCAGTGTGTTTGGGAGCTTTTCTTTGTGTGTGTGTGTGTGTGTGTGTGTTGTGTGCCTCCTAGTCCTCTCCTGGGGGTCTTCTTGGCAAGAGTTGCTCAGAGGAGGTTTGCTTTGTTTTCCCCTGAGGAGGCTGAAAGAGTGTGACTTTGCCCAAGGCTCACTCAATAGGTTCTGTCGGCCAAGCCAGGATTCGAACCCTGGTCTCCAGAGTCATGGCATTGGGTTCCAAGCCCTGGGGCCAGGCTGGCTCTGCTGCTGTTCCTTGGCTGCCCTGGGTCCAAGATTGAAAGGTCCAGCAGCAGCAGCAAGCAGTGCATTGAAGGTGAGACGTGGCACAAGGAGGCTGGGGCATTCATCTGCTTCCCTTTAAAAGGCTTTGAGAGAAGGTGGGGAGTAAGGTGAAGCTTAGTGGGAGCAGAAAGGAGAGGCCCCAGCATTTTTTAATTAAAATTTAAAAATTCAATTTTTAAATATATTTTTAAAATTTTTAATTAAAAGTTTTATTTAAAAAAATCCTTTTACATTTTTTCTTTAAAGCCATCCCATTTGAACCAAATCGTCACTACGCATATGTGAATATATTTAGGTTGTGCGTATAATTTGGAGGTATAATTTTAATTTTGCTAGCTGTTTTAAGTCACAGCTATTAGCAGTACATGCAGCGATATATATGGGAATTACGATTTACAAGTAACATTAGTGCATTACAGTGGGCCCTTGTTATCCGCTGGGGTTTGGTTCCAGGACCCTCCGTGGATAACAAAATCCATGGATGCTCAAGTCCTATTAAATATAATGGCACAACAAAATGGTGTCTCATATATAAAATGGAAAATCAAGGTTTGCTATTTGGAATTTATATTCTTTGGGAATATTTTCAAGCCGTGGGTGCTCAAATCCGTGGATAAAAAAAAATCCGTGGATAAGGAGGGCCAACTTGTACTAAGGATTCTGTATAGTGCGAAATGGGAGGAGGTCAGGGTGACACCATGAGGTCCCGCACTGGATGACACCAACCATAGTGATGCCACTGCCTTGCCTGACCCAGTTGTTGGTGCCTTCAAGTCCTTTCTGACTTATGGTGACGCTATCATAGGGTTTTCTTGGCAAGTTTTGCTCAAGAGGGGGTTTGCCATGGCCTTCCTTTGAGGCTGAGAGAGTGTGCTGTTCCCAAGGTCACCAAAGGAGGCTTGTGTGGGTTTGCATCACCAAACTACAAACCCCAGGATCCTGTAAGACAGAGTTATGCAGCTAAAGTTTGAAGTTAACTTCTATAAACTAGGGGTGCCTTCACAGTGCAGAATTAAAGCATCTTGACATCTGCAATGACAGAATCCTGGGATTTGTATAGTTTGGTGAGGATTCAGCCTGGTCTGTCAGAGCACTCTGGTGCCTCGTTGTTGATGTTGCGAGCCTTCAGAGGGATGTTTGCCATGGCCATCCTCTGGGGCTGAGAGAGTGCGACTTGCTCAAGGTAACGGGGGGGGGGGGGGTTTCATGGCTGAGCCTGAATTCAAGCCCTGGTCTCCCAAAGTCCTAGTCCAACGTTCAATTCACAACACCACACTGCTGGACCCTCTCCTCAAATGACGATAAAAATTAGATTATTCTGTGGCTCTGTGGTCTAGCGGTTAGAGCAGGACCAGAGAGGGAGGGAGACCCATGCTGACATCCCTGCAGTTAGTTGCATGGTGAAGCTCACTGCTTGTCCTCTGGCCAACCCCCACCTTTTGGGGATGCTTTGATTGTGATTTCCTGCATGGCAGGGAGTTGGACTGGGTGGCCCTTGTAGTCTCTTCCAGCTCTATAATTCTACTACTCTATGATTGTAAAAGAACCACACTGTGCCTTCTTGCCACATTTGTTTTCTCTGCATGACCCCATATCAACACCACCAGAGGACCCAATCTCCTCTTCAGCAGTGAATCTTTTTCTTACTCTTCTTCTCTTTCTCTTGCCTCCATCCCCAGGATTGCCATGGTTTCATGTCTCAATATCACATCTATCCTCCCCTTAATATTTGCCATTGCAGCTTTTTTATGATGAGAGCAAATATTTGTGCCCCTTCCTAACAATTTTTTTTTTCCTTTCCAGGGACTAGCAGCCAACAGCACAGGGGCCAGCACTGGTCCAGAGACCACCGCTTTGAGTAGCACTGTCTTAGACCATGGCTGCTCTTCTGAAGAGCCTACTTGCTGCTTCAGAGAAGGCTGCCCGCATTGCCCAGCTGTGTCGCCAGGAGGAAGCGCTCTTCAGCTTGCTCATTGAGGAGAAGCGAGGGGCAGAAAAGAACAAAAAGTTTGTTCAGGACTTCAAGACCCTGGCGGATGTGCTAATCCAAGAGGTCATCAAGCATGATGTGGGAAAGGAGGTACATGCCGGGCAAAGAGCCCTTGATCTCTGAAGGAAATGTCACAAGGGGTTATCTAGCAATTCTGAGTTGAGGTTGGGGTAGTTGTTAGGGCAAGAGGAACAGTGCCCTTTGCCTCTTGGTGGTGATAGCATAATTCTCTTTCCCTTTTCCATTGACTAAATTGGAAGGATGCACCACTAAGGTCTCCTAAGGACTGGAGTGTGGCTTTGGCACGGCTTCCAGACTCTTAGGACACGTGCATCATTTAAACAGCATACCTCCAAAGTGACCCGAAGCAGCTTTATTTTGGCCTGTCTGTAGAGGCCCAATGTTAAGAGTCACAGACCTACATTTTGTCAAGATGTTGTTGTTGTTGTTCTCAAAATGGTATGAAGGTATATCCATGTAGGCAGAGGCCACTCCTCCCTTTCTGGGAGACAAAGAGTCTTGAAGTCTAGGAAATAAAATTTAATTAATAATTATTATTATTATTATTTATAAATTTATTTATATCCCACCCCTCTACAAAATACAGTCAGGGCAGTTTACAAAGATTAAAAAACAGACAATCCAAATCTCTTGATCCCCTCTTAAAATACTATTAAACAATGTAAGAGTTAAAACATACTTTAAAATTAATACAATAAACAGTCCATGACTAAGGTGAAGTCAGAGTACAGAAGTTAGATTTTCCTTCTAGTGGCCGGAGAACTATTCAGGAAAGGCCTACCAAAAGAGATCTGTCTTTACAGCTTTTTAAAAATTTAAAAATATGACAGATCTTGTCCAGCAGGCTATTCCACAATCTGGGAGCAATAGCTGAGAAGGTCCTCTGGGAGGTCATAGATAGCCTTGTTTTATAAGGCTGTAACAGATTCCTCCCAGAGGACCTAAGTATATGGGGAGGATTATATGGAAAGAGCGGTCCCGAAGATAGGTTGGACTCAAGCCATTTATTTTATTTATTTATACCCCGCTCTTCAGCCCTAAAGGCTTTAGGGCTTTAAAGGTGATAACCAACATCTTGTATTGAGCCTGTAAACTAATAGGCAGCCAGTAGAGTGATAATGAGATGGGTGTTATATGGTCTCTTCTGGATGTACCAGAGACCAGTCTGGCTGCCGTGTTCTGAACTAACTGATGTTTCCAGACCAAGCACGAGGGTAGCCCCATGTAGAGTGCATTACGGAAATCAAGGCGTGATGATACCTGGCTTCCAGGAAACGGCGCAGCTGGCGTATCAGATGAAGCTGATAACAGGCACTCCTGACCATCGCATTCACCTGATTTGTAAGCTGAAGTGATGGATCTAAAACTGTGAACACAGTTCTTTGAGGAGAATGTGACCCCTTCCAGGACTGGAATTTAAACTCCATTAGCAACACTTCCTTTGAGATTCTGGCTGCCTCTTTCCTTTATGAAGTTATCTTATTAGGCAGAGGACATTAAATTTCTCAAGAAGCCTCTGTTGTTGCATTTGGAAAACTAACTCTGTGAGGTATGCCAGTTGTTAACCCACATTTTAGGTGGGCTGGTGGGGATGGGTTAGGGCTAAAGCTGAAAGAGATACTACCCTGGTGAGAGAATGTAATTATGGTTGAAATGAGATTTGAAATGGCTGAGGGGGCAGGGGGGATATTTTGGGTCACACCTTCCTTGGTTGGCCTCAAGGAAGTGGCTGTGAATTTCCTCCCCCCCCCCCACCTCCTGCACGCATACATACACACACACACACACACACACACACGGGTTGGGGAAGAACTGAAGAATTGCAAAGCCAAGGAGGTTAAGTGAATGGAGGTGGTTACAGAAGTTAGGGTGGTATTTTACAGCAAGACCAGTCATTTGACTACTGCTGTATTATCACCACGCACAGGCCTATATTTTGGAGGACAGAATGGGTGGACTAGCAATGAACTCTCTGTCTGGTTTCTGGGGGTGCTGTCTGGCCACAAATATAAATATCCCTGATCCCAAAGGCCTTCCTCAGTTTGTGACTCAGCCACTTTTATTGGTAAAGGGCTCTGGCTCGTTCACACCTGTGTCACCAGAGATTCTGTCTGAGAGTTCATCTCCCCTCCTCTGCTCATCCTAGTGTGTATGTGACATGCTCTGGGAGAAGCAAGCTATTGAGGTGCATAAAGGGAGATCTGCCTGAGAGCCTCTGTTTCAGGGCTAAGGAGAGTTCAGAGTCCTTGGTCGTCCTCTTGGACAGCAAAGATACAGGCAGAGACCATGGCCACCTTTGTGTCCTACTGGAAATGGCGAGTTTCAAAAGCTTTTTGCAGGCAGTGTTGGGGTGTGTATGGGTGGGGCTGTCTCTACTCTCAGACTCAATCATGGCCTTTCAGCATTTGCTCACTTCAGAATGCAGGGAGTAGGGTGAGTCAGCTAGAGCTTCCTGGCTGAGGAATCTGGACTCATTAGTATGACAAAGTAACTTTCACTTTCTTCCTGTTCAATTCAATTTCACTCTTCCTCCCTTTAATTTTTCCATTGTTTCTGCCACCAGTTCCCAGAGCTGCAAGATCATATTCTTGGCGAAGAGTCCAACAAATTTGAAAATGGCCTTGGTGAGTAATGGTAGCCCAGAGCACTGAGAGGGCTGGGAAACTATCAGTTTGTGCTCTCGTGGATCCTTGAACCTCTCTCTCATCATTATCTCGCTGGATCAGTTATTGATTCCCATGTCCTCCAGCTCTTCCTACTATGATGTGCTTGATGCTTGAAACTGGTCCCTCTGCTCTGTGCACCTTTCCACTTCTCTCACTTCCAAGCTCTATTTCTTCAGTAAAAAACTCTCCTGAAGAAATTGACTTTTCTTGTTCTGTTTTGATTTCTTGTTCCAGTGAATTTGCACTGGTATGTTACAGTTAATATAAAGGTAAAAGAAGCTAAAACATGAATAATAAAACAATGTACCTATTATGGATATCTATGTTCTTCCCTCCATAACAAATCATGCAGGTTATTGAATGGGATAATGCTGATCTTTAAAAAGTGAGCAATCATACCCCATCAAAACAGCATGGAGTAGAGAAATGGCTTAATGTGGTGGCAAGGGGATTAGGATGTAAAGACAAAGGGGACTGAACTTAACAGAGCATTCCATGGGGTCCTCACCCTTACCACCAACCTCCAAGCTTCTGTCAAAGGAGATGCTCTGAGGAAGGGATCAGATTTTGATCTTAAGCTATGAGCAGGTTCATGATCAAAGGAACACTTTGTGAAGTATTGGGTTCCTGGAGCCAGATTATGCATGGTTAAAGCAGTGCAATTGCTGCAGACCCTTCAACTGGTTAGGAAGCTGAGTGATGAAGTGGAAAGGGTAACTTGCTTTTGCTTGTTCCGCAGTTCTTTCCTGAATCTCCAGATGTTTCTGTTATAATCAGTATATTGTAATTTGAGAAAATGAATACAAATGCTTGGGATCAAGCTGTTGATCTCACTTGAAAGTTGCAGTGCTGAAAATGAGTGCACATACAAAGGTCTTTCTACTGCTGTTCATCATATCATCTCTTGGCTACTAGCCATCACTGGTAAATAATAATAATAATAATAATAATAATAATAATAATAATAAATGTTTATTTCTATCCTGCCCCTCTGGATCAGGGCGGGGTACAACATTTAAAAAACAAGTACAATTAAAATGTAGCAACCCAATTCCCCCTCCCACCCCTTAAAATTAAATTAAACTAGGATAAGATTAAAAACAATAGAATAAAACCATAAAACATTAAAATGGCTCTAGTTAAAAATAAATAGGCAGCCTCGAAAATATCAGATGTCTCAGTGGATGAGGCTGGATTAGCAGTCACAGAGTTTAATCATTGTCTGGGAAGGCCTGCCGGAAGAGATGTATCTTGGCGGCTCTCTTGAAGCCGTCCAAGGTTGTGATAAGGCTCATCTCATCTGGCAGGCCATTCCACAGCCTGGGAGCAACAGCGGAAAAGGCTCTCTGGGAGGTCTGCGCCAGCCTAGTTTTCTTAGCTTGTAGCAGGTTCCTCCCAGAGGATCAAAGTGTGATAGAAGAAGACACTGACTCCACCTGTGCCTCAACTGACAGTATTGGGTCTAGAGCTTCAAGGCTGAACATAAGTCTGTTCCTTATCCAGTCCACTGTTTAAGCTAGCCACTGATGCAGCACATCCACTGCCTTATTCTGCAGATGTAAATAAGAAGTAGATATGTTAATTAGTATACTGAAAAGAACACATTCAAAAACTCCAGATGAACCCATTCAGTGACTTTGTGTAGCTCTTAAACAGCATCCCTCAAGAGCCAGGTCAGAAATGTTTCTCTTCTTCCAGAAATGCCTGTGAGCAATTTTCACATGGTGAATATTATAAAAGACACAAAAAGGCATTGAATCCTTTCCCACAGAGGTAGAATCACCACGCCAAATAAGGTTTCAGTCCAGCCTGGAAGTTACCAGTTGCCTATTTTCACCCTATAATTGAGGACACCATCTGTTTGCCCAGGTTGGAGTCTAAGGAACAGCTGTCTAGTCTACTGAACTTTATATGTCTTGTAGGGGAGACTGTGGTGGTCCAGGTTTGTCCTGCCCAACAGGACACGGCTGCCTTGCTGCAAAAAATTCTGGATCGGAACCAGACAGCTGCTGAGCTGTTAGCTGCTGCTATTCATCAGGAAGTAGTGCTTTCAGACCCGGTCCTGGATGATGTGGCTGTGACAATCTCCACAGAAAACATGGCTGTGTGGATTGACCCCATTGGTAAGTCACGTGGTGGGCAAAGCTCTTATATGAGGCACTAGAAAGTACCAGGAAATATGGCTTCAGGTTGCAATATAGATGGGGAATATCTGACCCTCCAGATCTTGTTGGACTGCAACACCTCTCAGTCCTAGCCAGCATGTCCAGTGGTGAGCTACCACGGGAGAGAGAGTTCAGTAATATCTAGAAAGCCACATATTCCTCACTCCTGTCCCAGATAATGCATTTGTGAACTCAGATTATATAAGAAAGGGGCTGTCTTTACATTAAATTAGATCATTGGTCTATAAAGTCCAGTATTGTCTGCCTTCATGGTAGCACTTCTATATCACAGTCAAATGTTTTCTCCCAACATTTCTGCCTTTGTTTCCTGTGGGTTTCTTCATGCACTATATTTGTTTGCATGTTGCATTAGATAGGAAAAGAGTATGACCCCCATATCCGTGGATTCAGTGTCTACAGTTTCACTTATCTATGTCTGGAAAAAAAAAAGTTCTGTCTATGCATTTCTACGTCCCCTAGTGTGATTCTATGGTATGCTTGAGCCAGATGTCATTTGTCTAATTTAAAATAATAGGACTCTCTATTATCTGTGGTTTCAGGCATCGGGGGGGAGGGGGCTTGGACTGCAAGCCCCCCCCCCCCCAATAAGGGAGTCATACAATATATCTAAAATTTTAAGAATAATATTTAAATTGTATTTTGAAAAATATCAAACCTACAAATATAGCTGATGAGTATAATGAAAAGATGTTTGGAAAAGTGCATCATACAGGTTCACTTGTCAGGGATTTGTGATTACTTGAAACCACATGTCAGTTGTGCATTCACTGGTCAGATGGTCCTTTCATTGGAGAGAATAACCCATGGACCTTCTATATCAGGGGTGAGAACCATGCAGCTCTCCCTGTTATTACACTACAAGTTTCATCATTCCTGAGCATTGACAGCACTGGCTAGGGCTGTTGGGAGGTGCAGTCCATAAATATCTGGAGGGCTGCATTATCCGTACCACTCTCGTTCTATATGCAAAGCAAATGCTCTGGCACTTTACTGTGATCTTGCAGGATGGGGAGCCCTGGGAACAGAGTTTTCCCCTTTTATCTTTGACTGAGGCAATAATATGGGGTGGGGAATTGATGAGATCAATTCATCAGTGGCCTCCATATCCCTTCTTGCTGACCATGGGAAACTGCCTCTCTGCCCTGACCATTCACTTGCCTCTCTGCCTTAGTGTTGTCTACTCTGACTGGAAGTGGTTTTCAGGCAGAGGTGTTTCCCATCATCCCTTGCCTTTTCTTTAAATTAAAGATGCCTAAGATTGACTCCAGGATTTTTTGCATTCGAGATGTAAGATCTAGTGGGTTAAAGAACTTTCATCTCGTGGGTTCTCTCTTTTTAGATTCCACCAATCAGTACATCCGTGGACGAGGCAATGTGATGCCAGTGGATGGCATCTACCCCTCTGGGCTTCGTTCAGCACTGGTGCTTATTGGAGTGTACAACCGTCATTCTGGAGAACCTGTCCTGGGCATCATCAATGAGCCCTTCTTCCAAGAAGAGCTTCAAACACACAGGTAATGACAGCTTGTTGTTGTTGTTAAGGCAGCCCTAAGATTAAACCAATCATGAAGTTTTCTTGGCAGGATTTGTTCAGAGCAGGTTTGCCATTGCCTTGCCCTGAAGCTGAGAGTGTGTGACTTGCCCATTTATATGAGTGGGACCCAGGATGGCTCACAAGACAGGACAGGATTTACACATTCTGATTCAGGGCCAGCACTGCCACTGGGCAGAATGCATCAAGTGCCCAGGCAGGTATCAGTAGCAGCCACCCAGCCATTCCTCCTGAGTCCTCTGACTGTTTCTTATTGTTGGAGGACAGAACAGTATGTGTGCCCCATGACATGTGCCCCTGAACTAGCTTGTTGACCTCCAGAGTGATGGAGGACAATATCCTGGTTGCTGGAAAATTATTTGTCTATGTGGGGTGGTGGTGGTGGGGTAACACTGTGTCCTTTACCTCAGGCAGCAAAATATCTTGACCTGGCCCAAAGCTTAATATTGTCAAGCTTTCTATTTATCTATTTATTTTATATGCCACCTTTATCCTGGATTAGAACACAAGGAATCTCACAAAAAGAAATTAATTAAAATCTACCAATGCAATTTTTAAAACAATTAAAATAGTCACAATTAAAACAATATTTTAAAACTTGCAAAAATTAACAAATAAATAAAACACACAATTAATAAAACACACAATTAAAAAGCCTCCCTACCACAATTACATATTAAAATCCTGCTTAGTTTTTGCTTGCTGGCAAAATGCAAGTAGGGAGGGGACCTCCCTAGCCTTCTGCGAATGGGAATTCAAGAGGGTGAGAGCAACCACCAAGAAGGCTCCCTCTCATGTCCTCACCAAGTGACCCTGTGATGATGGCTGAATGAGAGAAAGTTTGTTTTGAAGAAGTTGGTCCTTTTTTCTCTGCCACTCATCTGGGATTCTCTTAATTATCTCCTGTACTAGCACAGGGAGGCCATACAGACCATACGGAGCAGATCCAATCTCACCAAGTACATCAGAGCACACATTGGTGCTACATCCAAGAATGATATACTTTGCTACACACAAACAGTCCAGTTCTTAAAGATTAGCTGTTTTAAAAAGCCCATGGACCTGGTCACTGAACATAATTCTCATTTGCTAAGCATTCCTTTATTCTCCTTCCCTCCTCCTCTTACCAAGGCTCCTTTTCCATTTTGATTTTTTGGCTGCAACAAATGATGGGATGGTGCTGCTTCAGTCATCTTCCCTGTGCCTGTATCAGTGTTTGGGTAGAGGACAGGGAATAGTGGCAGCTCAGTTGCTATCTCATCCAGCGATTACAGTTGGCTCTCCCCTTCCACAGGCTTGCTATCCACAGACTGAAGCATCCTTAGAAGGCCTGCCCCATTGTTCCCAATGGCAGCCCGTGCATGTGACTGTGCCAACACAGTTGCACACACATCACATACCATTGGGAACAACGGGACTTCAAGTCCCATGGATTTTTCTATCCATGAGGGCGGGGTCCAGAATGGAACCCCAGCAGATACGAAGTGCCAACTGTATTAATTTCATGAATTGTGAGTAGTTTTCAGAGTTTGGAAAAGATACTGCTTTGGATTATAGTTCTGGAACCTTCAAGCAAGAGGGAGTCTGGTTGTCCAAAAAACTTTGCCAAAGTTTTGTTGCATTTCCTCAGAAGTATTCACTAACTTTTTTCCCCCTCCTTTGCAGGTGGCAGAGCAAATATCACTGGGGCATCTCCTATGAAGGCACCAACTTGAGCTCTCTTAGCCAGCCCTTGCTACAGTCTTCCCCCCGTGTGGTGCTAAGCAGCAATGAGAAACCAGCACTGCAGAAGACTCTGGCCCCTCTATATGGAGAGCGGCTCTGCTTTGCCTCGGGGGCTGGATACAAGATGCTGTGCGTGGCTCTGGGCCTTGCAGATGCATACGTGCTCTCGGAAGGAAGCACCTTCAAATGGGACTCTTGTGGCCCCCATGCCATTTTGAGAGCCCTTGGTGGAGGCATTGTAGATCTTAGGCAGGCCTTGCAAGCCTGGCAGGCTGGACAACACAAACAGCTGCCTGAACTGACCTACAACAAGCCAGCTGAGGGCTTTGTGGGTGCTGAGCGCTGGGCCAACCAAGGAGGTCTTGTGGCCTATGTCTACCAAGAGCACCTGGAGGCTGTGATGGCCACTCTGGTAGCAGCCATGGACATTTTCTGAAGCTTCTTCTCCAGGTGGGCATGAGTTGGTCAGGGCTCCTCGTCTCTGCATGAGGGGAAGAAACCAAACACCAGGCAAGGAACTGTATGGCTCCAAATTCCTTAGTTACCACGGGACCAATCCATTCTATTTATGAATAGAGACGAGATGTCTCATTTGCCTTTTCTGTGCTGTTGGAGTCAGTGAAAACATTGCTCCCAATGCAGGCTAGGCAATGAGGCGGGGTTTCAATTGCCCAACCATCTTTGTTGATATATTAGTCCTCTTGTGTGAGTAATGCACATTATAGATAACAGAGGAAGGATTCATTGGGACTATTACAGGATTTCCGTTAATATTTGATTTAGCCTTCACTGTCTCTAGAATCTTGACAGTGTGCTGCTGTTCCGATTTCATATTATATGCTTACACCATTTGCTAAAAAAGCAAAGTCTCTGGGGCGCTCTTGCCTTCTATGCTGTGACACACAGTAACTGGATTATGTAGGTTTTTTTTATTTCAGCGGTTCATAAGTGGATAGACTTGCTTTATGCTAGAAAGAAAGACTAGATGGCTTTTAGATCCCTTCCACAATGTGGGGAGTGTCTATACCACAGCTCTATTTAACTGGTTTAAGACCTCCTGTCTAACAGGAAACCCTGGTAATGATATTTCTTCATTGTTATTGTTTTTTTATATCCTGCCTTTCCCCCCAATCCTGGGACTCAAAGC
This sequence comes from Urosaurus nigricauda, assembly GCA_034509955.1. Lineage (NCBI taxonomy): Eukaryota > Metazoa > Chordata > Lepidosauria > Squamata > Phrynosomatidae > Urosaurus > Urosaurus nigricauda. Next base: position 166,370,514 of record JAOEGL010000002.1, read on the forward strand.
AGCTTGCAAAAATTAAGTCAAATACAGATTAAAGTAAATGCAGGTACATCAATAAAACATATAAAAGTTATTTTTAAATGCAATTAAGTAGGATTAAGCTAATTACAACGGAATTAAAACATTTAAAACTGAATGAAAAGACAGAAGATAAAAGCCAACAAATCAGCACACCATTAGAATCCCATTTAGGTCAACTCCTAAATGCCTTTTGGAATAGAAAAGTTTTCACTTGCTGGCAGAAGGACAGAAGAAGGGAGCTGTTTCCTAGAGAGGGAGACCCAAAGCCTGGGAGCAGTCACCAAGCAGTCCTTTCCATTGTTCCCACTACATGTCCCTGGGAAGGCAGTAGGACTGAGGGAACAGCCTTCCACAAAGATCTAGAGTACTGGCAAGCTCATATAGGAAGATACTGTCCTCCAGATAGCCTGAACCCCAGCCATATACACAGGTTCTAGGGTGGGGCACTAGGCTAATAGAAAATTCCTGAGGACTCTTTGGAACAAAAGAAAAATAAATATAAATATACTGTGTGAATATGTACTGTGACTCTGGACATATGGTTCCAGAAAACTGCCATCTTGTCAAGTTACAGTTCATCTTTATTTCCGGAGTTATATACAGATTAATTAGAGCAGATTCCTGGAGATTTCTGTATTTTTTAAAAAGCAGCCCTTGTGGTTTTGAAATATATCTTCAAAACAAGCAAGCAGCATCACGAAAAGCATTCCAGTAGGAGGGACAAAGCCATAATCTGTCCAGCTTTTGCCCCCATTGGTAGTTAACTATCATGACTCCAATTTTCTTCCCTTGGGAACTTCTGAGAGCTACATGGATTGCCAAAATTGCAAAGTAAATGAATAAATAACACTCCTGGTTTTGCAAAACCAAGGGGAGTGTGTATTAGTTCTGCAATCTATTTAAAAGGTCAGTAGAGGCTATTCTCCCTTTTTTGGCCAAAGAAGGGGTTGACTAGGGAGTCTAGAGGGGTCAGTGTCACTAAGCATGACAACATCATTAAACATGTCACATTAAGCATCAACCATAACTTCATGGAGTATGCCATTAGAATAAATTATAGTACTGTGATTCTACTTGAATTGCTGTGGTTCCATCCTATGGAATTTTGGGATTTGCAGTTTGAGGAAAGTTACTTAGACTTCTCAGGCAGAAAGCTCCAATGCTTTCCCAGACTACAAATCTCAAGATCCCACATGATGCTCCCATGCAAGTTAAAGAGTAATCATAGTGGTACTCTATAATATCATAGTGTGAAAGGACCCCACATCTAACAAATTGGGGAAAACGTACACAACATTTTCAGGACAGTGCTCTTGCCCTGAAATTCCACACCCTGAAGACTGGAGAAGACACTCCAGCCCTTGAGATCTGGGAAACCTAGTATCAAATTTAAATTTAATTTAAGATAAAGAAGCGAGCTGGACATTGCCCATTCACAGTGAGCCCCTGAACAGAAGACTCAGCAGACACCCAAACCACTAAACCAGTCTTCCCCACTTGAGTAAGATGCATTGTAATTCTGTTGAAATTATTAAAAATCATTTTTAATTTTCCATCTGTATACATAAATGCTGTTGTTGTTGCTGTGAGCCTCCAAATAATTTCTGACTTATGGCAACTCTTAGGTCTGGGGTTTTCCTGGCAGAATTTGTTTGGAGGTGTTTGCCCTTGCCTTCCTCTGAGGCTGAGAGAGCATGACTTGCCCAAGGTCATCCAGTGGAGGAACTTGAATTCTGGTTTCCTAGAGTCCTAATCCAACACTGACATATACTGGCTCTGACATATACAAGAATGAGCATATGCAATATCACACAAATTTGTGCTCTTTTTTTTTTTGTTATCTTCTCTGATGTGTAAATGGCCCTCTTTCTTTAATCTCTTTTTAAAAAGGGGAACCAAACAGCAGGCTGATAGGATCTGTTTGAGGTTTTGGTTTTGCGGGAAGGCTACAGCTGCTGCTAAACCTTTCCCCACCATTGGCCATAAGAATGGGATGCTTCTGCGACAAGGTGGTCTACTGGTTAGAGCAGGACCAGGGAGAGAGGGAGAGCCACATGGACATCTCTACTCAGTTATGTGGGTGAAGCTCCACATAGGGCCCTTGGTCCCCCTAACTGTGTCCTTAGAAACCCCCCGAAAACTATTTTTAAAATTTGGGACTGATTTTGAGGCAATGTTTTCTCTTAAAATCCAACCAAAAGCCCCACCAAATGACCCACAAATGCTTCCAACAACCCCCCAGAACTCCCCAACCTACAAAAATCCATACAAAAGTAAAGACAAGTTTAAACATTGGTCAAAATGGCAGACAGAAGTGAAGTTGTGTTACTTCCAGTACTGAAACATGCTGTTGCAGCCCACCAGATGGCTGGGGATGAATGGCCCCCAACCCCTCTGTAGTTGCCGACCCTTGAAGTAGTAGATGCAGATCTATCGTCTAACCATCTTTGCCCTAACACTTGCTGAGCAAAAATAAGGAATGGGTAGATTCAAATATTTGGGATAAGAACAAGAAAGTGCAGTTGTTCAACTTTATGCATTTAATAAAATGTCCATAATTTACTCTGGATACAGTATATTAGTTGTCTTTGGGCCGAATATGGATTTTTAAAAGTCTGTTTTTAAAATATATATATAGTAGCATTATAACAATAACATGTACCTAAAATTGGAATTGCATAGAATATTTGCAGATTTTGTTTTGTTTTCAATCAGTATATCTGGAATACAGTATTAAAAATACTGACTAATAAACAATACATTCGGAAAACTAAATGCCAATTTCTTTTTCTGTTATAGAAATTTACCTACAGTAGATTTTTGTGGTTTTTTTTTTTTTTTTGGTTTTTTTTTAGCTATGTGGCTCTGTTTTTATTCCTGAAGTTTCGCCAGCATCTGTGGCTGGCAAAAAACTGGGTGCTGTCCGTGAAAGCCTTTGATTTCACATTACCTACAATATTTTTTTTCTACATTTTCAAAACATTCTCTAAGGAATTTTTCAACCATCACCGAACCACATATAAATGTAACATTTTAAATAATAGGATAGCAAATTAAAACTACAGTAGCCATGCTATCTAAGAAATGTGGGAATTTAGCCCAAAAGTAACATCCCCATGTTTTGGTTTAGTGTACAGTTTGAGGCATCCCTTGGAAATGTTATTTTTTGGACAACAGCAACATCCAGGATTTTCCAGCATGTGTGGTTACAATGCAAACCTGTACATGTCCACTCAGATGTGAATGCTTTTGTGTTTAGTGAAGCTAGGGCTGCATCTGCACTAAAAAAAATTAAAGCAGGTTTACGCTGTTTTAAATGGGTCAATGCTGTAGAATTCTGAGATTTGTAGTTATCCATTTCTGTTTGAGCTCTGGTGCCACAACAAATTACAAATCCCAGGATTCCATAATATGGTACCATGCCAGTTAAAGTTGTGTCAAACTGCATTAATTCTGCCTTGTGACAGCAGCATTCCTAGTTAGATGTGTGTGTAGGATTTCAGCTTCACTCTTGCAGTGCAATATGGTCTAAAAGACAAATATTGGTCTTTGCAGCTTGATTCTGAACACAACGGAACAGACAATGCCCATGGAAGGGCATAGACAGTGCCCAGTGCTATATGACCTTGACAATGACCTTGAAAGTCATCTTTCCATTCTTGGAGAAAAGCATTCTGGCATTGTGCCTAGTTTTCTAAAAATGCCAAGGACAGTAGAAGTAGATGCTGACTTTGTGCCTGGCTTACTAACAACAATCACCCTCCCTGAGCAAAAGAAATAGGACTGTTTAGAACCCTTAGTTAGGTCACTGATGCAAATGCCACTCATTTCCTATTCTGAATTCCTGTTCATCTACATTAATGCCACCAGATGGAGCAATGGCTCTTAGAATGGTGATACCTTACTCCCATCTGGGTGGCTTTTACCCATGATGACTTGAGTTTTTCACAATGTAAAAAGCCCAGCCAGCCTGTTTTGATTTTTTTAACGTGATATATTTTCTCTTTAAACGGTCTGAAGGGTGAACTAGTGTCCCCAGACATAAGGTCTTAGCTTCTCCAATGCGTATACGATGGCATAGCACTCTTTCTCTGGTATGGACCAGTTGGATTCTCGAGCAGACAGTTTCTTACTGAGAAACACCTTTGGGTGCAAAAATCCACCTGGGCCCTCTTGCATCAAGACTGCTCCAATGCCTCTGTCCAAAGCATTGGTGGCTACTGTGAAGGGCTTGTCAAAATCAGGTGCCATCAAGACTGGATTGAATGTCAGAGCCCGCTTCAGTGCCTTTAAGGACTCTTGGCATTCTGCTGTCCATTTTACCATCTTGGGTTTCTTCGAACCCGTGAGATCTGTCAGAGGTGCTGCTATCTGGTTGTAGTGAGCGACAAAGCACCTATTGTATCATGACATGCCAAGGAAGGATTGGACCTGTTTTCGGGACCGTGGCCTTGGCCAGTCATTGATAGCCTCGACCTTTGCTTGCAAAGGTGTGATGGTCCCTTGTCCCACCTCGTGACCAAGATAGGTCACCCGTTCAAGTACAAACTGGCATTTCTTAGCCTTGATTGTAAGGCCTACATCCTGAATGCGCTGAAAGACAGTCTCTAAGTGATGGAGATGGTCCTCCCAGGGGTCAGAGAAAATCGCGATGTCATCTAGGTAGGCTACTGCAAAGTCTCCACAGCCTCTCAATAGGGAGTCTACCAGCCTTTGGAAGGTTGCAGGGGTGTTGCATAGCCCAAACGGCAGGGCGTTAAACTCGAACAAGCCCATGTGGGTGATGAAAGCAGTGCGGTGCTTGGACTCTTCAGCCAGAGCAACCTGCCAGTAACCTTTTGTCAAGCCTATAGAGGAGAGATACTTGGCGCAGCCCAGCTTTTCCAGGAGCTCATCCACTCTGGGCATAGGGTAATGTTCTGGTTGTGTTACAGAGTTCAATTTCCTGTAGTCCACACAGAACCGAATTTCCGTCCCTCCCTTCTTAGGCACCAACACAACAGGTGAAGCCCACAAGCTCCGGGAAGGTCAAATGATCCCCATCTCCAGCATTTCATTTATCTCCTTCTCAATCGCCTGTTTTGCCGCTGGTGCCACCCGTCGGGGCTGTTTTGCCAAAGGCTGGTTATCACCTGCTGCTGCTACCACATGTTGAGGATCCATGGTCATGCCAGATATTGGAGAAAACAGAGGCGAACTTGGACGTCAGATGAGTGAAGTGGTCACGTTCAGCAGGGTCGAGTCATGTGGGCAGTTGAATATCGCCAAGGTCACCGACCTTGCTCTTATCATAGAATGCTCCCTCTGGCCACTCCTCATCTTCCACCTCTGCATCCTCGAGAGCCAGGAGGTGGTGCGGCCTCTCATAGAAAGGTTTCAGTGAATTGACATGGCAGATCTTCGGCTTGAGGTCAGTGTCTGGGAGCTGCATGTGCTCCAGTACAGTGGCTGGGCCAATCCAGGAAGTTTCCCGTCTATTAGTACGTGTCACCTTCAAGACCATCACCTGGTCTCCAGGCGCGAAGCAGCGCTCCCTGGCAAACTGATCATACCACGCTTTCTGATCATGCTGGGCTTCTTGAAGCTTTTGATGAGCATCCTGCCATGATTCACTAAGGGTATTTTGCAGTTTGGTGACAAAATCTACTACATTTGTTTGTAGCGAAGGTTGATCACCTTCCCACTGTCTGCACACCAACTACAATGGCACTTTCACCTCATGGCCATAGACCAGCTCAAAAGGCGATTAACCCAAGCAGGGGTGCGAGACACACCTATAGGCAAAGAGGAATTGCTGAAGAGCAAGGTCCCAATCATTAGAGTGTTCATCCACAAACTTATGTATCATAGTTCCAAGGCTAGCATGGAAACGCTCCACCAGGCCATTTGTCTGATGGTGATAAGGGACAGAAGTGAGGTGCCGTACTCCATGTACCTCTAAGAGACGTTGCATGGCCTTGGACATGAAGTTCGACCCAGCATCTATCAGAATTTCCAAAGGCCAACCCACCCTAGCAAAGATGTCTGTCAATGCTTGGGCTATGGCCTTGGCTGAGATGCCACCCAGCGGTGTGGCCTCGCCACCACATACAAAAGTCCACCAATGTGAGGACATATTGCTTTCCCCTGGCAGTCTTCCGGGGAAGGGGTCCCAAAATGTCCATAGGCACTCTTTGAAATGGTACATCTATGATGGGCAGGGGTTGCAGAGGAGCCCTTGTCTGATCCTTGAAGTTTTCAACACGCTGACAGACCACACAGGATCGGACAAAGGCAGCAACATCCTTGTTCATCCTCTCCCAAAAGAAAACCTTCTTAAGTCTGTCCTTAGTCCACGTAACCCCTGTATGGCCACTGGGGTGATCATGTGCCAGGCTGAGGAGCCTGGCCCTATACTTAGTTGGGACCAGTAGTTGCTTTTGTGGTGACCAGTCCTCCTTAAAGTCTTTTGGCCAAAATTCACGGTATAGAAGGCCATCTGTCACCACAAACTTGGCACGACCATTTTGCAAAGTGTCCTGTACTTCACCTTTCGCCAAAGACCAGGCTGCCTGTAATGCCAGGTCTGATTGTTGTTCTCTCTGGAACAGATCCTTCGTTATCAGGACTGGTTGGTCCTGCACCAGGGGAAGAATAGATTGTTCTTCTGTCGGGGAGGAGGCATGACCACTGCAAAGCCCAGGGTCGCCAGTGCAGTAACATCTGTTGGCAGAGTTTCCAGTTGCGGTTCATTGTTGCCATCCGGAAGTGGACACTGGTCACTGGTCACAACAGCTTCGTCTGTGTCTCTGGGCACCTGTACGTCAGGTGGGAGTAACAGGGAAGACCGGCTCTGTGCCTCCCCAGAAGCATCCCAGTTGCTCTCGACGTCATCCACTGCCATAGGGACCGCAGCGATGCCCCCCCCCCAAGTCTGTGCTCTCTCCCATGGCCTCCGTCGTGATGACCAAGGGATCGGTTTCGTCTCCTATTTCCTCCTGCAGGGTATCGGGGTAACTGGTCTTCCAAGGTTCACTCTGGCTTCGTGTGTGCACGCGACGATGAGAGTGGCGCCATTGCTCTCGTTTGACGTGGAGGACCAAATCATCCCCCAGTATTGCAGGGCATTCGTAGTCGCTGTATACTGCAAAAGTCCAGTGTCCCTTCCATCCATTGTATTGGACAGGGACGTGTGCTGTGGGGAGTTGTGTTGGTGGCGACCTGAAAGCTCTCACAAGAACCTTGGTATCGTCGTTGATGAGGGCAGGGTCAATGAAGGATCGATGTAGCGCAGAGATTTGTGCACCTGAGTCCCTGTATGCCACAACGTCCTTGTCACCCACCCGGAGAATGTGTCTCCTATGCACAGGAATCATGGAGGGATCAGGGTCCACGGGTGGTCCAGATGTGGCCACTGGGACTTGGGCTGAGGCCAGAATGTGTATCAAGTTAGGTTTCTTCTTGCATTGGGCCTTCATATGGCCTGCTTGTCCACATGAATAGCATTTCACTGAGTCTTTACCCTGGGATTTTCCTTGGGATGATGAGGGTTGTCGTAGAGATTGGGTTTGATGAGGTGGAGACTGATGAGGTGGTTGAGGTGGGGCACGAGTAGTGGCTTTGGGTGTTTAAGATTGAGAGCCGTCCATTTGTGAGCCGTGCTGCCCTGTCTGCGGTTTCCTGTGAAATCCAGCACTGGGCAGTGCTGGCAGGTCTCTTTTGAACTCCAGGTACCTTTCTACCGCCACTGCTGCTTCTTCCAGGGTCTTGGGGTCCTTATCTAATACGTGGTGGACCACATCCGCAGGATAATGTGCTAAGAACTGTTCCAGATCAATGTGAAAGCAAACCTCCTCCAACGAAGTTGCTTTAGTCACCTGGAACCAAATTTCCCTTTTGCGTCGAACCACACAAGCCAGGTCCAATGGGGATATGTTCGATTTTCTGGATGTGTCCCTGAAGCGTCTCCTGGCAGTTTCAGCTGTGATGCCAAGGCGTCGTCTAGCCCTCTCCACAAAGAGTTGAAAATCGTGCATCTCTTCAGGCGCCATGCTGGTTTCAACGTCTCGGAGGGTTCTGGAGAGCTGCGGGCGGATTTCATGCATATACTGGTCCTCAGGGACCTTGTGGTGCACACAAGCTCACCGAAAACTTTCAAGGAAGCTCTCAAAATTGTCACCTTCCCTGTAAAGGGGGTAGCGGCGTGGCAGCTCCTGCTGTATCAGTGCAGGTGCAGGCTGCGTTGGGGCCCCCTTCTCCAGCAATCTTAGTGTTAAGGTGAAAAACTAATAAAGCCATTGATAACCAACTGATAACCAATGATCTCTGCTGTTGATGATCAATAATGAACAGTTTAGCCATAGTGAAAAGTAGAGCTAAAGGAAAAACTTGTCCTTTTGAATCTGGCTTGTAGCCCCCACCTTAGGAGGGAAGAGGGAAGCAAATGCCTGCTAATGGCAACAAGTGTTCCTGATAAGACTAAAGACTGGCTGAATGCCCAGAAAATCAGAAGGCTAAAAGAACAAAAAGTCTCTGTCAGTAAGTCTAGCAGATAGATAATGATATATAATGAAATGAGGTGCAAAGAATATATATATATAAATGAATGTTAAACTACGCATGCTCAATGAATATTTTGTGGGTTAATAAAAACTGTTTACGCCATGTTTGGTACATTCAGTCAATGAGATGACTTTTGGCTGAAGCTCTGCATGCAGACTGAGACTGTTTGGAATAAATGAGTCTGATTGGAAATCCTCACAAAGCCTCACTTGCATAATTGGTTATGAATGAGTTAATTGACCCTTTGTTTACCTTAACATAATTTGGCGCCTGAACAGGGACTTAAGAGGTCAACACCTCTGCCCCTGACCCCGGCTTTGTGAGGAGATCCAAGACAGGGAGATTTCTCTACCTCGCATCACTTTGAAATATGCAGGACTCTGGCGTTATCGATCTTATCAGGAAAGTGGCCACTCCCAGACTTTTTCTGGTGCCTGTTAAGCTGGAGACCGCTGGAGAAGCCCGCATATTAGCAAAGTGACCTTTGAGGGATTCAGTTCCAAACAGCCTTAGAATCCAGCGCTGGAGAAAGGGGGGGGGGGGAGAAAATAAAAGAAAAAGAAAAAAAAAGGGAGAGAAGAAAAAAAGCATGTGCTGGTGAGTAGGAGGAAAAAGGGTTCTTTCTTTCTGATTCTGTACCTTAAAAAAAAAAAAAAGGTTCTGGCCCGGTTCCAGCGAACCGAAGAGGGGGCTGATCCACCCCCTGATAAGGTTTTTTGATAAGGTTTTTTCTGCCTTTTCTATGAGGAGGAAACGGGTTGTGGGTTTCTTGTCGAGAGATTGTGTGTGTGTGTGTGTGGCTGCATGCTTGCCAACTATTTGGTGCCTGGGGGCGGCCCTGGGTAAATTGGCATTCTGGGAGGCATTGCATAGCAGTGAATGAGTGAATTCCCGACCCCTTCAAGAGTCCAACTTCCCCAAATTTCCTATAGTTGGCTCGATTCCCTGTCAAAAATCCCTTTTGTGTCTGTCGATCTATCCTTGTAGAAACAAATAGGATAGGCAGGTAAGAAAGAGGGATGGAGTGGGAGGTTTCCTCTCTTTACCTTTTTGAATTTAGGGATGCAACGCCATAGAAATCTGTAGAAGCCAGAAGAAAATGGCGATGGTGCACGAAACCCTTTCCCTTTGGCACAGAGCCATGAAAGTCTGAAACAGGTCTTTTTTGAAGATGGCTCAACCCTAGTTCCCCGCCACCTCCCACCTCAGGAATGTGATGATAAGAAAGCTTGAAGAGAATGGATTTTAAGTAAGCCACGCTTCCAAAAAGAAGCCCACAAGCTAAGAAAAAAGAAAAAAAAAGGAAAAAGAGGGAAAAAAAGAAATAAAAAGGGAACATTAATATTTGGAGTGAATGTACACAGCACATGACCTGCTGAGAGGATAGAACAATGAACAAGGAAACTTTAGCCAGCTGAGGCCCTCTACTATCTGGCTCAGCTTTGAAGCCAAGGAAGGCCCAGACTTGATACATTGCAACTGATTATTACCACTGAACATGTGTGGATGCAAGCCAATCTAGAAGCAATCCTGAAAATAATAATAATAATAATAATAATAATAGAAAGTCTGAAAGAAAAAGTGGGCAGCATAAGCTTCTTAGACTGAAGTCCACTTCCTCAGATGCATTTGGATATAAAGATGAAAATAATAATAATAATAATAATAATAATAATAATAATAAATGATAAATAATAATAATAATAACTGGACATACATGTTACCTGGTCAGATATGTCCAGATGCCCTGCAGGAGACCAAGATGGTTTCACTCAGGAAATAAAGGAGGGATGGAGACACAATATAAACCCTGAAGACCCCAAAGCAGATGTTTCCCAAAATGCCCTTGATGTTAAAGGAACCACAAAAGACAGAAGGCTTTAGAAGAGAATGTTTTCAGTCCAGTTGAGGGCCCTGACAAGTGGATACACAAGGAGAGAGATGAAGCAAGTGAGAATGAAGGGCATAAAGCAAGTTTACTGGCTGCAGTAGGGAAAAGTGGCCAGAGAAAGGTGTTATGGGAAGAAGAAATAGATGTGGATATAGATGGAAAAGTTGGAAGAGAACTAGAACTCTCAGGCTCCACCTTCCCAGCAAAGCCTGCAAGAGAGATGTTAGTGAAGCAAGAGAGATGTTAATGAAGGAAATGCTATACAGAGGACTGAAGATGTGGATGGCAGAGACAAAGAGATAGTTAACCCCAGTTGCCTATGCTATAGAAGGAAAAAAGGTGCATTTTGAATTCAGCTTCAGAAAGGAGGGGCCGCAGCCCACCATTTCAGATGGGAGGGGGAGTGCTTCCCTCCAGTAAAACAAAGAGAAACATTTCACTCCAGTGGGCCCCTTTTCTCAAGGACATTTCTAGCCAGCCACTTCTTGATAAGAAACATACAGTGTTCTCAGGCTGAAACTGCAAATTGGTAATTGTAAAATACAGTTCAAACAAGACATGAGTTCATTTTAATTCCAATTTGCCTATGCTATTGAGTAATGAAGACTCATTTTGTAAAGTGCAAGCAATCCTGCCCTTTCACCCTGAAGGCTTTAGGCACTGCAGGTGGACAAGCCTTATCCATCACCTGCCCCTTGAGAGAAGCTTGGAGAATGAGGCCAGCAATAAGATGAAGCAAGCTTAATACCCCTTACCCATGACTGTCAGCAATAAGCAATCAGGATTAGTTATCTCCAAAGACATCAGCATCTTAGAAAGCAAGCAGGACTCAAGCTAATTGCAGCTAACCCCTGTCTTAACCAAGGGGAAATTGTGAGTGTACTTGGGAATGGATGGATACAGCAAGAATGAGGTCTCAGACTTTGCTTCCATAGTCAAACCCTTATATGATATGCTAAAAAAAGAAAAGGAAAAGACCAGAACCTACCCCGTTTGAATGGACTGGTGAAGATAGGGCAACTCCCAGGGGCTAACAGACGTGAGCAAATCCTTCCAATTGTTTAACAGTATTAGGAATGCTCACCCAGAAGCTTGGAACATGAAATTGTCCAGCGAGAACATGGATCTAGCTTGGTCCTATTAGAGAAAGCAGTCAAATTCACCTATAGACGAGACATTGAGATTGTGGCTCCCCATCTTAAGGAACCCACAAGCCAGCTACGCTGTGGTTCCAGGAAGGACCTCAATTCAAAAACATTGAGCTAATTGCCTTAATGAAAGCATTGCAGTAAGATCTATACTGATTCCAAGTAGGCCTCATTGATATGGGCTATCTACAAAGAAAAGGAACTTCAATATGTAAAGTGATCCTGGATGCTAGTACTTTTTGAAAAGAAATTGACTTAAATCAGAGACTTGAGATGAGAAATTTGGAAGTGTCTATGTGTGCTTGCTCCAAAGACTGTGTTTCAAATTTAGAAAAGGGAGCTAAGCGAAGATTGAGAAGGAAAAGGAAGAGAGATAACAGCCTGGAATATCTAAAAGGCAGAAAATTAAGGAATGGGTGTTACAGTGGTTCAATACCTCCCAAATAGACTGTGCAATATGTGGAAAAACATGATGAAAGAAAAAAAACAGAATCACAGCTTGTGTGAGACAATAACAACAGCAACAAGTGCAAAGATATGCAGATAATGACATCAACTTAACTGCTGAAGTAAAATTAGAGACTGACAGCCCTCATCAGAGCATTAAAATGGGCTACAAAAAGACATGATGCAGAAGTCAAGGTAACAGACTGTTTCAAGTATTCAAGTAGATTTTACCCACATGCCACCTGTAGATGGCTAAAAGACTGTTTTAGCAGCCATATATACCCTTTTCAAATGAGTGAAAGCATGGTCAGAGAGTAGTCAAGCATTCCTGTGGAGACATCATCTCCAGATATGGATTACCCCAACAGACTAAGCCAAGAGTCCAACTCCTTGTGAAAAGATCCTTGCTATTTTGCCTGTTATAGTAGAGACTCTGATACTAAAGAAGCAAGCAACTTGACCAAATAATACCTGCTCAAGAGTTCAGCCCTGAAGACATAGTTTGGATTAAAAGCTACAAAGAAGACATGGAAAAAGACTCTTTGCTGTTTTGTTGACTACTCCCACTTCCTTGAAAGTTAATGGGAATCCTGTTTGCACCCATTGAAGCAACCAACTGCAGAGCTGATTCCAGTAACCTGATCTGTTACCAACTAGAGAGTTCCAGATGACCTTGGAGACAAAAGGCCAACGCCAGTCGCCCATCGAAGCCTCCTTGAATCTGGGTTCAAGGCAGCAAAGCCAACGGACACGACGGGAGAAGACTAACTTGGGACCAGGGAAAACCGAGTTAGCGAAGTTCTGGAGGGTGCTGCAACCACTCCCTACCTGGAGAGAGGAGTGGTCACCACCTGAAGATTCACCTACTTTCAGCCAGAAGGCTTTGTTTTAAGCTGTTTCATTTGGTCATAATATTGTTGTTGATTATAGTTATTGTGGGGGTTTTGGTTCATTATCTGAGATGGGAAAAGGTGATCCATGCCAAGATTGCATCAAACAGTGAGAACAGGAAACAAATTTGGGCAAACATGGGTTTATCAGAGTAAACACTCATGCATTAGTATACAATTGGCCTTTCACAACATCATATAACTCAACTTGTCAAGAACTAGAGAGAAAACACTTGCTATGGTCCTGCAGAAAAACCAGTCCAAGGTATTTGCAGGCACGTATGTTCATGGCAATAGAATCTCATTGTCAAGAGTTAAGGTGGGGTTCCCCATGCCAGAAGCACTGAGCATTTGCAAAATGGCCAAACCAAGGAACTTTGGAGTGGCAAAGAGCCTACTCACTTAAGAACAAATACACATGTCCTGGAACACCCAGAAGAGGTAATGCTGATTGTGTTAGTCTGCAGGATGCTCACTGTCCCTTTTGGAAGTGTGTAATGTGGGCAACTTTGGGCACAGCAGACCTTGATGCCAAATTGCACAAATTCCCAGTGCACACAGACTGCCAAGTCAAGCAGTGCAATTATGTTAATTTTACCATTCTCAGTCCACAGAATTCACATTGTTAAAACTTGGGAGCTAAGTTACACAGAGTTCCAATACACACAGATAGTGAGACCAAACAGTGAAGTGTGAAATGGGAATTGATGGTAAGATCTTGTTAAGTGACTGTTTGGGATTATTCTGTCTCAGAAGTACCAGATACACCTCCTTCTCTGAGTTTTGGAAAAAGAAGAAAACCTTTCCAGTTCCTGATGTTGGTAAGAAATTGTGTTTCACTTTTGCAGAGAAGTGACAGTGGAAGAAAGAGCTGCAAGTCCACACAGACAGTGGATGCCAAGAGACTTGTTGGTTTTACAATTTTCATTAATCTTTTGTGGCCAAAGTCCCTAAAAAAAGAGAAAAATGGATTTAGCCAATGGAATGTGCTGAAATTGTGTTGAAATTCTTATTCACAGCTATCAAAAACCTATTCATGGTTCAATTGGGTTTGGGGACAAAAAAATGAAATGATGAAAAGAGATAACTGCTGTTATTGATACATAAACTGTTTTGCATCATAATGTATGTCATCTATGGCAATCAATGGCTTTATTGGAATAAATGCAGACAAATCAAAGACTTGATTTGTCAGCAGAAGAAAAGGGAGGAATGTTAAGGTGAAAAACTAATAAAGCCATTGATAACCAACTGATAACCAATGATCTCTGCTGTTGATGATCAATAATGAACAGTTTAGCCATAGTGAGAAGTAGAGCTAAAGGAAAAACTTGTCCTTTTGAATCTGGCTTGTAGCCCCCACCTTAGGAGGGAAGAGGGAAGCAAATGCCTGCTAATGGCAACAAGTGTTCCTGATAAGACTAAAGACTGGCTGAATGCCCAGAAAATCAGAAGGCTAAAAGAACAAAAAGTCTCTGTCAGTAAGTCTAGCAGATAGATAATGATATATAATGAAATGAGGTGCAAAGAATATATATATATAAATGAATGTTAAACTACGCATGCTCAATGAATATTTTGTGGGTTAATAAAAACTGTTTACGCCATGTTTGGTACATTCAGTCAATGAGATGACTTTTGGCTGAAGCTCTGCATGCAGACTGAGACTGTTTGGAATAAATGAGTCTGATTGGAAATCCTCACAAAGCCTCACTTGCATAATTGGTTATGAATGGGTTAATTGACCCTTTGTTTACCTTAACATTAGCATGCCTGCCATCAACATCTGCATCTGCTCTGAGTGTGCGCGTTGCATGTCAGCAAATACTGTCAGCATCTGGAGGACTGCATCAGGTGGGGTAGGGGTAGGAGAAGATGACTTGGGGCCTCTTGGTGTTGGTTGTTCATCTGGTGCGTCCATGCCTAGAAGTCTGCCAGACCTCAATCGCATATACTACTGACTAACTATATTGGAGACACGCGAGAGAACTAATTAAAAAACAAACACAATGGCTTGCCTGAAGTGAATTGCGTTGCAGAAAACTGCAATATGTGTACACAGGAATGAGAAGAAATGTGAACTGTGCAGAGAGCCAACTTTGTTTTGTGCAGTTGCTCTATGAGCCCACCAGGAGGTAGCCCCCAGCCCTCCTGAGGTTGGAGAGAAAGGAGAAATAAAAAACTGAGCTACTTTTAAAGCCCACTGGTCCCCCTTTTTTCTGGAGTGGGCCAAAGATCCCCCTCCCTTTCTCTCTTAGAGGAAAGGGAAAAAAACAGAAACCTGAGCACCTTTTAAAGCCCACTGCCCCCCCTCTCTCTGGAGTGGGCCAAAGACCCCCCTCCCTTTCCTTTCTCTAGCCTGAGGAAGAAAAGAGCATCCTCACTCACAAGAAGAAATGCAACATTTTATGGCCCTGCCAGGCAGAGCTAGGCCTATTAGTTGCCAAGCAACAGGGAGGCAGCTCCAGGAACCGCCTTTTGGTCCACTCTTTTGTAAGCTATTTGGAGAAAGGGGGGGGGGGGGGACTCAATGCCTTTCAAATCCCCCCCCCCTTTCAGATCCCAGCCCAAAGAAAACTTCCTCCAAACTTCTTGTGGATGGTTCAAACTTCCCAGCCCACAAGATCGAGGACCTTCCTTTTCCACTCTTGTCCCTCTAAGGAAAAGGAAGAAAAAGAACCCACCACTTTCCTTTAAAGCATCCTAGCCAACTCTAATTCCCAAGTTCAAACACCACTGCCACCACTTGTGAATTATCAGTAGTTTCCCCTGCTTTAGCACACGCTAGGGCTTGCCAAAGGGGGTTTATAGTTCTTTTTCCACTTCCCACTTGCTACCAGCAAGCAACCACTGAGCTAAGGCGCGTGTTGTAGGAATAGAGAGCAAACAGATGCGTTTCAAGAAAATGGATTTATTCTACTACACAAAATAGAACATAGAGGTATTAGCATCCGTGCAAGGCCTCCTTGCCTTACAGGTACAAGAGCACAGTTACACAAATGTTCATTTCAAGCAAGCCATCGATAAAATAATACGTAAAAGGCCTAGAACGCACTATCACAACACTACTCACACAGAGATAGCGATTGCAGTTCCTGAGGAATCTGGATGTGAGACCTGCCCCCCCCCCCCCTTGGCTAGCTCAAATCACATCCCTGCCTGCCCTGCTTGCAGAAGTTCAACAGCTGGATTTCCCAATCCCAACAGACAAAAGACCACATGGGTTCAGGGCTTTTAAAGGTTTCAGATAGAAGGTTCTTGAAAAGTCCCGGTCCAATTCACTGATTGGTTAATGGGGCCATAGGTCATCTGTGATGTAATTACTTATTAGCATGTGATGCAAGCTCTCATTAGCATGTACCCCCCCCCCAGATTAACCCTTTGTAGTCTGGGGAGGCCCCCAAGTGACTGGTGGGTCCCAGTCACTACAGAGTGTCTTTTACAAAAATGAGAACAGAACTTCTATAGAAACACACTTGTGCATAGCACGATGTGGGACAACTTAGGTTTTATTTCCTTTCCAGCTGATGATATTGGGAAAATTGTATGTATTCCATGCAAGCACACAATTCAGTATTGACATTATTTAGTTCCTGAGACTCTTATTTTTCTTTGAAATATATTTTACAAAACAGGATGTTTGCTCCTCGTGGCTCTGGGGACTGTCCATATGTCACAAATCATAAGAGGCAGCAGACTGTTCTTCAGTCAAAAAGATTCCTGGAACAGTGTACACGTGATCAATAAAATCAAGGTACCGATCTGAAAGGCATGGCACAAAAGGAAAAGGGGATGGGAAGGGTAAAAGGCAAGCTCAAGTATCTATTTTTAATGTGAAGTCGAAGGCTTTCACAGCCAAGGTACATAATTTTCTGTGGGTTTTCCCGGCTTTGTGGCTGCGTTCTGGAAAAGTTTATTCCTGACATTTTGCTTGCATCTGTAGCTGGCATCTTTCTCTAGGTGCCAGCCACAGATGCAGGTGAAATATCAAGAATAAATTATCCCAGAACACGGCCACATAGCCCAGAAAACCCACAGAAAGCTATCTATTTTTAGTTAGATAGTAGCTCTTGTAATCAGCAGCTACACTGGAATGAAGCTGCATCGCTTTCCTGCTGCTACACAATTATAGCACTATGATTCTGTAAGGGCTTACAATTCTACTTTAACTACCGTGGCAAAATCCTGTGGAATCCTGGGGCTTGTAATTTAACTTGAGGCACCAGAGAAGCTGAGAATTCCAAGTATTCCTCCCTGAACTGTAAATCCCAGGATTTCATGGGATGGAACTAGGGAAGTTGGGTATTGTGAAAGGGCCCTGCCTCTAAGCAGAGTCAGTAGAAAGGCCCTGATCCTATCCTCACCCTCTTCTGCAGCTAAAGATGGCTTGAATAGGATGGAAGGTAACATTCAGAACAGATTTATATCTATCTACAAACACACCCTTTGGGATACTACTTTTTTAAAATGTAGGACAAAAATAAGTCAAGCACATGTTAGCTATAAGGTTGCATGAGAAGGTTGAAGCTATTCTACTAACTCTAGCTAAACTTGCCTCCCATATATTTTGAAGGAAATTATAGTGGATTTATTTGTTTAGGGGTTTAATCACTCTTTAAATATGCCCAGAGCAGTTTAAACAGTTGATGATTACAAGCTTTTCTGTTCAGAGTCATATATACAGTGGTAACTCTAATCTAAATTAGAGATTGCAAGAACCCAATGTTATCTACATTTTTCTTCAAACTGCTAGGTTGGCAGTAGCTGGGACTAGTGACAGGAGCTCACCCCATCATGCAGCACTAGGGTCCCAAACTGCCAACCTTCTGGCCTTCCGATCATCAGAATTGGCGTCTTAACCACGAAACCACCGCATCCCGAATTGTGTGTATGTAGTGGGGGATTAAAAGAGTTAAGCCAAGATGGCCTCGATTGTCCACTATGTTTCCAAATGCTCATTTGTTCATCACGAGGTAGCTGCTCAGCAAAGGAAGGGCCAGATGCCTGGTCATAGCTATTCAGTGAACAGTAATGCTTCTAACAAGATTGGCTTAGGATAAAATTTAATGAAGTAATATACAAAGAGGATGTGGAAAAGATCTTCCTACTGCTAAGAACTACATGAAAATGTGCATGTATGCATAGTCTGAGGATGAGAAAAGTGACTGCACTAAATTCAGTTTCTAGCCTAACTCTAAGCAGAGTTAGATTGCCTTAAACTGAAACTCATCAGTTTAAATGCAACTGCATAAGAAAAAAACAGGCTCTTTGTGGAGTGAAAGATGGGCAAAATAGAGCAGCTTCCAGTCACTTTGAAGGCAGGGGGTTTATATGATGCGTGCCTTGAAACTTGGAGGAAACCAAAACGAAGCTGCATTCTAGTGCTAAAAACCAGAGCAATTTGGGATACAGTGGCTTAGTGTGGAAAATGTGCACCTTCGTGCCTGCATATAAACAGTCTGGTGCCCGTGTGGGGCTGCAACAAAGCATAAAGGTAAAAGTGCAACAACTTCAATGTTTTTCTTTTCTTTTCCCCCTAATTTTAATTTTTATTATTTTAATTTGCATTTATTTCTATATTTTTTGTTTTTGTTTGTATTTTTATTGTTTATTTTTATTTTCATTTACATTTTTAGTTTTATTCTTATTTCATCTCAATTTGATATTTTATTTATAGTTCATTTTATTTTTATTTATTTTTATTTTTATTTAATTTTATATTATTATTATTTGTTATTTTCCTTTTCCTTTTATTTTTTATTCATTCTATTTCATTTTAATTTTTATTTATTTTATTTTTACTTTCATTTTTTTCATTTTTAGGGGCAAAAAAAATATAGTCAGAAAAGTCGGCTTAAAGCCACTCCCACCCAAGACGCCACAAGACCGTGGAAACCACTCGCCACAGTCCCACAGGTGTCCTCCACTGCGGTCCAAACTGGAAGTGGAAAACATCCACTCCTTTTTGGGCCAGGTTTGGGTGGCCAAGATGCATGGAATCTGACTTTTCTTCTTGTCTGTTCAGGCGCTTAGTTAAACGAAAATGAAAATGAAAACGAAACCAATAAAAATGGTAATAAAATAAAATAAAATAATGTACAAAAATAAAAATAAGAAGAAAATAAAAATAAAAGGAAAGGGAATTTAGGGCCGAAATAGATAGCCTGGATGGGGCAGTGTAAAGCCACCCTACCTGAAGATAGATTGGGGCTGTGGCAGCCACACACTGCAGCCACAATACACTGTGGTGCCAGCTGAAAAGGGAGCAGTTTTCAACCGCTCAGTGCTGTCTTTAACAGCTCTTCTGTGGCCCCATGGCGGCTTCCTGATGTGTTGAGAGCTTGCATTGTTTAACCACGATGCCCACACAATGCCGGACCACATGTGGGCAGCGACGCAGGTGAAAGCTGGCTTCTGGGCGGCTTCAGAGCATGCAGCGTCAAAATGCCACACTCTACCCTGTTTCCCTGAAACTAAGACATCCCCAAAAAATAAGACCTAGTAGAGGTTTTGCTGAATTGCTAAATATAAGGCCTCCCTGAAAGTAAGACCTAGCAAAGTTTTTGTGTGTGTATATATATATATATATATACAGTATATAATAAATGTTTTCTTTTGGGGGGGGGAGGGTTCAACAATAAATGTGAATTCTTCTTCATGGAAAAAAATAAGACTTTCTCTGAAAATAAGACCTACCACATCTTTGGGAGCAAAAATTAATATAAGACACTGTCTTATTTTTGGGGAATCATGGTAAAGCCACCTGGACAGCAACAAGAAGGGGTGGTCTGTTTCACCTCGACATTAAATTAAAAATATAATCAAAATAAAATAAAAATGAAATAAAAACAAAATCCAAAATTAAACATAAAATAATTAATTTAAAATAAAATGTAAATTGTCAAAGAAAAAAACACCCAAACAGCTTCATTTATATACCGCTTCATACCCTTAAGGAGTGTCTAAGCAGTTTACAATTGTAAGCTATTTGCCCCCCAACAATCTGGGAACTCATTTTAGCGACCTCGGAAGGATGCAAGCCTGAGTCGAGCTTCAGCCCTTTGCTGGTCTTGAACTCGCCACCTTATGGTTTTGAGTGAGTGGCTGCAGTACAGGCATTTAACCACTGCGCCACCAGGGCTGATATGACAATTAAATAAAATGAAAATGAAAATGAAATAAATAAAAATAAAATAAAAATTGGAATAATCAGAAATAAATAAATAAATAAATAATATATAAAATAATATATAAAGTAAAAAATTGAATAAAATAAAATAAATTACAAATTATAAAATAAAATATAAAAGAAATTTAATTTTATATTTTATAAAAATGTAAAGTAAAATTTAATACAATTTAATTTATAAGATATATTTTTTTTTATTTTGTCTCTTACGTAATTTGATTTCATTTATTTTAAATTATTTATTTTATTCCATATTTTATTTTATTTTAATAATAATAATAATAATATGATTTATTTCTATACCGCCCTTCCATAGATCAGGGCGGTGTACAGCATATAAAAAACAGTAGGACATAAAAACCATTAAAACAAGCCGGTAACAATAAAACAATAAAAGCAGTAAAACCAGTAAGACAATAAAATCACAATAAAATCACAATTCTCCATATAAGTGCTAGTGCATATGCCGCAGCAGAACAGTGGGTGGCATTACAACAGGCAGGTAAATAAAAGTCCATTCAGCGGTAAGCCTGGTTAAATAAATAGGTCTTTAAGTCCTTTTTAAATTGAGCAAGGGAGGGGGACAAGCGGAGATCGATAGGTAGAGAGTTCCAGAGACAGGGGGCAGAGATGGAATATGCCCTCTTCGTCGTACTCGCCAATCTAGTCTCCGGAACTCTCAGTAACCGCTGACCAGATGACCTAAGTGTGCGGGGCGGATTGTATGGGGAGAGACGGTCCTTCAGGTACCCTGGACCCAAGCCATATAGGGCTTTATAGGTAATAACCAGCACTTTGTACTGAGCCCGGAAGCGAATCGGCAGCCAGTGAAGGTCTTTCAGAATTGGTGTTATATGGGCGGCCCTGGGAGCACCAGTGACCACCCGCGCTGCCATATTTTGGACCAGTTGTAGCTTCCGAGTGTGTTTTTACTTCTTTATTTTATCTTTTACTCCATATTTCATCTTTATTTGTTTTATTATTTTTTTGTTTTATGTTATTATTTTTACTTTTATTTTTAGATTTTATTTTGTATATATATCATTTAATTGATATTTGTATTTATATTTTATTTTATATTTTATTTATTTTATCTCCATTCATTTTTATTTTATTTCATGTTGATTTATTTTAATTTTAATTTTACTTAGATTTAATTTACATTTTAAATGTCAATTTTGTTTTATTTCATTTTAATTTCATTTTTTTTATTTTTATGTAATTTTAATTGTCAATTTTGTTTTGTTTTATTTTAAATTTTATTCTATATTATTTTCTTTTTAATTTACTTTTTGATTTTTTTTATTTTAACAACAACAACAACAACAACAACAACAATTTATTTATTTATTTATTTATACCCCGCCCTTCAGCCCTAAATGCTATCAGAGCAGCTTGCAATTATTATTTTAATGAGACGGTTCCCTGCCCTCAGGCTTACAATCTAAAAAGGCGCAACACAAAAGGAGAAGGGAATGGTGGTGGGGAAGGGGATCAGGTCCAAAGGTTCTTCTCTCCCTCTGAGGCCTGGACCAAGGCAGATGGACTGGAGGGAGGGCTCTGCTTCTTAATCCAGGACAGGCCTGATGGAGTTTGACCAGTCCTTTCACTCCCTTCCAGGCCAGATGGTGTTCCCAAGGAGAGAGGGCACTTCAACTTGAGGCCATTTTATAATTGATTTTAGTCCATTTTTATATTTTACTTTTATTTATTTTGTTTTACTTAAAGTATTTTAATTTTTTACTATTATATTTTTAAATTTAATATTTATTTGTCTTTTTCATTCTTTATTTTATATAGTTCAATTTTTTGTTTTTCTTTATATTTTATTTTACATTTTTGTTTATTTTTATTTATTTCATTTTATTGTAATTAAATAATGTTTATTTTATTATTTTATGTTATTTTTTTATTTTTTAAATATTTCATTTTTATTTTGGTTTATCAATTCACTTTTTAAAATTATTTTTAAATGTTATTTAAATATTCAATAATTTATTTTATATATTTTTACCTTTTCATTTTTAATTTTATGTTTTATTTTATATTTTAATTGTTTTTATTTTTATTGCATATTTTATTTTATTTTATTTTTTTAGCTTGATTGATTTGACACACACCATAGCCCCAATCTGAAAAGATCTGGTCCTATTTGGGCCAGTAAAAAGCCTCCTTAAGTGACCTGTCTGCACCCTCAGGGTGGTTTATGGACACTCTGGCATGTAAATGCCATGCCCCTGGAGCATTATGAAGCCAACCCCAGCTGCTGGGAGGCTTCCAGGCATCTTGGGAATGTGCAGCATGTAAATGCCATGTTCTGACCCTATATTATTTTTATTTTATATTTTATATTTGAGTCCTATTAAAATACTCAATAGGTGGAGTGAGTGGGGTGAAGACAAGGCTCAGTGAGAAAAGAAAGGATAGGCACTAGGCTATTTTTTAAATTAAAACTTCAGATGTCTAAAAATTCATTTTTAATTGTTAAAGTTTTTTTGTTTTTTGTTTTTTAAACATCACCTTTTACTAAATGTTCACTTTAAGCGCAAGAAACGATGTATATGTAAATACATTTAGGCTGTGTGTATGATATTGTAATTTAAAACTATCATTTTAATTGTGCCAGTTGTTTATGTCCCAACTATTACCATGACATTCAGGGATATATACAGGAATTACGATTTATGAGTAACATGAGTAAAAAAAATATTACTAAGGATTCTGTATGGTGTGGTATAGGAGGAGGTCAATGGGGAAAAGACACCATGAGTTGCCGCGCGCCCAGCGATGCCAACCTTAGTGACGCCACTGTTTACAGAATCCTGGGATTTGTCCTTTCGTGAGGCACCAAAGCTCTCTGGCACACCAGGCTGAATACCTCACCAAACTACAAATCCAGGATTTTGCAGGATAAAGTCATGGCAGTCAAAGTGGTGCCAAACTGCTTTAATTCTGCAGTGTGGCTACACTTAAAAATGTTGATGTTCAAGGTTGTTTTCTTACGTTTTACTGTCTATCTGTCACGTTTAGCAGTAAAGAAACTATATAATCAGAGATATAGTACACTTTATTACCAGTATTGTTCATCTGTCCTAGGCTGGAGTGCCTTGGCTTGAATGAAAGCCGGTTAGACAAAGCAGAAGAAACAACACAAATATCCCATGTGGAGTCGAAGGCTTTCATGGCCGGCATCCATAGTTTTTTGTGGGGCTTTCGGGCTATGTGGCCATGTTCTAGAAGAGTTCCTTTCTGACGTTTCGCCCGCATCTGTAGCTGGCATCTTTCTGGCGAAACGTCAGAAAGGAACTCTTCTAGAACATGGCCACATAGCCCAAAAGCCCCACAAAAAACCCTACAAATATCCCAGTAGTTAGAACTCTCTGATACTTACGAAATATTGTCTAAAAGAGTTAAGACGCCAAAGCCTTGGGAATTCAGCTGCAGGGAAGTTGTGTATGTGGGGTGGGTGGATTGGGGGTGTATTTGAGTAAGCAACAAACAAGGGCGATGTGGCAGAATAGCTGATGGGTGCAGGGACTGAGAAAGAGGTGGAAATGTAACCGGAGTTGCAGAAAAGATAAAGCCAGCTCTGCTGGTCTGATAAAAGGAAAATTGTTACACGCAATTGTTATTTCGCAGTCACTCTGCTCACGAACTTGCAGCAAGTATGGAATCCATCTCACCAGAGTTTTAAAAAAATATCAGCCAAAAGGAGTTCAACGTTTTACCGTGGGTGCGTCTACACACTTTAGAAATAATGCATTTCGACACCACTTTAACCACTATGGTTCCATCCCACAGAATCCTGCGTCTTGTCATTTTGTGAGGCGCTCTTGGGGGAGAGGAGGCTTGTAAAACCTTGTAAAACTACAAATCCCAAAATTCCATAGGATGGAGTCACAAAACTTAAAGCGGTGTCAAACTGCATTATTTCTACAGTGTAGATGCACCCCATCAAAGCTTGGAGAAGAGGTGTTACTATAGAAAGGGGCACACAAGAATATATATTTTGCCATGGCTTGTTTTGATCATTAAAAACATTAATACTCCACTCTTGGAAAAACTGCATTTTAAATCAAACATAATGTAGGATTTCCACCCCTATACAAAATCCAACATAGAAGGGGAGATACTTGGTGTTTGCAGTGCTACTCAAAGTGGAAATCCCTGGATTGGTGCCAGTCTACAGACCATCGACTTCCCGTCTATAGAGAGTTTCCAGGAAAGAATGAAGACAAAAAAACATTTTTAGCTAATGGGCACTGGTTTCTAGATCATTAGGGGAAAACCTAGTGCTCTCCCACACCAGATAGACATTGAGAACATAATGTTCTGACTCAAAACTGAATGAAAACTGTAGGAGTATGGAATAAATGGAACAGGTCTACATCTTTATATCCGTTGAAGAGGTATTTCTAAAATCTCTATACAGCTGCAGGTCAATCTATATCATGAATCATGCAGGAGTAAGTGTAAACTTCTGGGGGAAAAGGCAAGTATGGTTTACCATTAAGAAGAATCAAAATGTGCCAAGGAGAACGAAGGTTTAAAAGAACATTAAAGGTGTGATATTGGAAGTTTATCATACGACGGAATTTGGGGGTATAATGCAATGGCAATCCGAACGCAATCATGGGGTTTCACGTTATTGCGAATTAAAGTATCTCACGCAATTTCGGGCAAAAGGGAAGTCATTCCGAACGCAATCATGGTGTTTCATGTAATTGCATATTAGAGTATCTCACGCAATTTTGGGCAATGGGGGGTCATTTTAGGGAAATGGGAAGTCATTCTGAATTCTATATAACTGCTTGCAGAGAAACTCTGGACATACCTAGCCAAAGGGAAACCTGGTGGTTCTTTGTGTGCCTTTTGATTGAGTAAGAGCTTAAAATTTGAAAAGGTGAGCCATTTCCTTTGGTTCACTGGGAGGAGGAAGGAGAAGAAAACTCATTCTATATAACCGCTTGCAGAGGCGTGCGCCTAATGGTGCGCAATTTTTTCCTTTCATATTAATCTTATATTTGATAGCCAAGGCAGGGTGGAAGTACAGAGGAGAAGGTGGCCTAAGCATAGTGTTGGAGGGCAACTCATTCAATATTTATACTTGTCTTTTCACTATTCCCTTAAGGGGCTGTGGGGATTCAGAGGAAGTAGGGACTTGCCTCTAGAAGGGGCTAGCAGCCAGGAGCTTTCTAGATAACTATAGGCCCAGTTGATTGAGCTCCCTAACAGAGCTTGGGGACAAAGGCCAGCCACACAGGGATTCTTTACGCTGGTGTTTAACAGGAGAAGCCCACAGTCTTGTTTCAGTGCCTCCTTAAGACTTCTCACTATGGACACTGAGGGACCTGATGCAGTCACCTGCAACACTTGTGATATGTTTATCTTCTTGCCTACAGATGTGGGGAAGTTCACATGCCCCAAGTGCAAGTTGATAGCCCTCTTAGAAGAGAAAGTACAGCAGTTGGAGGCCCAGGTGTCTACACTTCAGCATCATAGAGAGCAGGAGGTTCTCCTGAACAGAATGAACCAGAAAGTCTTGGCCAGGAAACACACAGAGAACGTTGCTGGGGAAGAAGGGGTCACTTCACACACAACAGAAGAAGATGGTTGGAGGAATGTCACACACAGAAGTAGGGAAACCAGGGTTTGTTCTGTGAGCTTGCAGCTACAGAATCGCTTTGAATCTCTCTCTGTTATCAGAGATGATGAGGAAAAGCAGCAGGGACAGACATCAGGGACAGAGCAGGGCAGCCTGAGAATAGCACCAAAGGGAACAGCCGCTGCTAAGCCTCGGAGGAGGCGCGTGGTCGTGGTGGGGGACTCCTTGCTGAGGGGTACAGAAGCAGTGGTTTGTGGGCCTGACAAGATGTCTCGGGAGGTGTGTTGTCTCCCCGGGGCAAAGATCCATCATGTGACGGAGAGGCTGACAAGACTGGTCAAGCCTACTGATCAATACCCCCTTCTTTTGGTTCATGTGGGAACCAATGATACTGCAAGGCACATCCTTCAGAATATCAAAAGGGATTATGAGGCTCTGGGAAGGAAGCTGAAAGAGATGGATGCACAAGTTGTCATCTCATCTCTACTCCCGGTAGAAGGGCATGGTCCAGGAAGGGAGAAGAAAATAGCAGAGGTTAATAACTGGCTCCGTAGATGGTGCCACCAAGAACAGTTTGGATTCTTGGATCATGGGCTGCGGTTCCATGAGGAGGGACTTCTGGCACGGGATGGGCTTCATCTCACGCCAGTTGGCAAAAACATTTTTGCCAACAGTCTGAAGAATCTGATCAGGAGGGCTTTAAACTGAGTTATGTGGGGGAGGGAGACAGCATTCTGGAAGGCAAAAGGGATGGAGAGAATAGTCAAAGTGGCATAGAGGGAACAAGGGAAACAGCACAAGGGCCCAACAGTAGGAGGCAAAAAAACGTGCAAAAGCAGCAAGTAAAGAGGACACATGGTCTTAAATGCCTCTCCACTAATGCACAGAGTATGGGAAATAAGCAGGATGAACTTGAACTCCTAGCACAACAAGGGAAATATGATATAATAGGCATCACTGAAACCTGGTGGGATAAGTCTCATGATTGGAATGTAGAAATAGAGGGATATAACCTTTTTAAGAGAAACAGGTTAGGAGGAGAGGAAAGGAGGAGGAATAGCATTATATGTCAGGGATATATACACCAGTAAAGAGATCCAGGACATCAGTACTGGAAGCCAGGTGGAGAGCATCTGGATAAAACTTAAAGGAGAGGGAAATAACAGGGATGTTACTGTGGGAGTCTACTACAGACCCCCGACTCAGGCAGAGGAATTGGATGATGCCTTTCTAGAACAGATAAACACATACTCAGAAAGGAGAGATGTAGTCGTGATGGGGGATTTCAACTATCCAGATATTTGCTGGAAGTCAGACTCAGCCAAATCCTCAAGGTTTAACAAATTCCTCACTTGCCTGGAAGACAATTTCATTGTCCAAAAGGTGGAAGAGGCAACAAGGGAATCAGCCATTTTAGATCTGATCCTAACCAACAGGGATGACCTAGTTGATGGAGTGCAAGTGGTTGGATCCTTAGGTGGAAGTGACCATGTTCTCCTGGAGTTTGTTATACAGCAGAAAGGGGAAGCCAGGCATAGTCAGACACGAATTCTAGACTTTAGGAGAGATGATTTCAATAAACTTAGAGAAACACTGGGGGTGATCCCATGGTCAGGAAAACTAAAAGAAAAGGGAGTTCAAGACGGATGGGAGTTCCTCAAAAAGGAGATACTGAAGGCGCAATTTCAAACAGTTCCAATGAGGAAGAAAAATGGGAGGTGTCTCAAGAAGCCAGGATGGATGACTAAGGAACTTTCAACTGAGCTAAGTTTTAAACGGAACATGTATAAGAAATGGAAAAATGGAGAAATCACGAAAGAGGAATTCAAACAAATAGCCAGCACATGTAGGGGTAAAGTCAGAAAAGCTAAAGCGCAGAATGAACTCAGGCTTGCTAGAGAGGTTAAGAACAATAAAAAGGGCTTTTTTGGATATGTCCGCAGCAAAAGGAAGAAGAAGGAAACAGTAGGGCCACTGCGTGGAGAAGATGGCAAAATGCTAACAGGGGACAGAGAAAAGGCAGAATTACTCAACACCTTCTTTGCTTCAGTCTTCTCAGAAAAGGCAAAGGGTGCTCAACCTAAGGATAATGGAGACAGAATAGAGGAAATTCAGCACAGAATAAGTAAAGAGATAGTACAGGAATACTTGGTTAACCTAAATGAATATAAATCTCCAGGACCAGATGAACTACATCCTAGAGTATTAAAAGAACTAGCAAATGTAATATCAGAGCCATTGGCAATAATCTTTGAGAACTCTTGGAGAACAGGAGAAGTCCCAGCAGACTGGAGGAGGGCAAACATTGTCCCCATCTTCAAAAAGGGAAAAAAAGAGGATCCCAACAATTATCGTCCAGTTAGTCTGACATCAATTCCAGGAAAGGTTCTAGAGCAGATCATTAAGCAGAGAGTCTGTGAACACTTAGAGGCCAATGCCATAATCACAAAAAGCCAACATGGGTTTCAGAGAAACAAGTCATGCCAAACGAACCTGATCTCTTTTTTTGATAAAATTACCAGCTTGGTAGATGAAGGGAATGCTGTGGATATAGTATACCTCGATTTCAGTAAGGCCTTTGACAAGGTTCCCCATGACATTCTTGCAAACAAGCTTGCAAAATGTGGGATAGACAAGTTAACTGTTACATGGATTTGTAGTTGGTTGACTGGCCGAACTCAAAGGGTGCTCAACAATGGCTCCTTTTCATCCTGGAGAGAAGTGACCAGTGGGGTCCCACAGGGCTCTGTCCTGGGCCCAGTGCTATTCAACATCTTTATTAACGATTTGGATGACAGAATTGGGGGCATACTTATCAAATTTGCAGATGACACTAAACTGGGAGGAGTAGCTAATACCCCAGAGGACAGGATCAAAATTCAAAATGACCTGAATAGACTAGAAAGCTGGGCCAGTGCTAACAAAATGAAATTCAATGCGGAGAAATGTAAGGTACTGCACTTAGGGCAGAAAAATGAAATGCACAGATATAGGATGGGGGACACCTGGCTGAACGAGACCACATGTGAAAGGGATCTAGGAGTGCAAGTAGACCATAAGCTGAACATGAGTCAACAGTGTGATGCGGCAGCTAAAAAAGCCAATGCAATTTTAGGCTGCATCAATAGAAGTATAGTTTCTAGATCAAGGGAAGTTATAGTGCCACTCTATTCTGCTTTGGTCAGGCCCCACCTGGAATACTGTGTCCAGTTCTGGGCACCACAATTCAAAAAGGATGTGGAGAAACTGGAGTGTGTCCAAAGGAGGGCAACTAAGATGGTGAAGGGTCTGGAAACCTTGCCCTATGAAGAACGCCTTAGGGAGCTGGGGATGTTTAGCCTGGAGAAGAGAAGGTTAAGAGGTGATATGATAGCCCTGTTTAAATATTTGAAGGGATGTCATATTGAGGAGGGAGCAAGCTTGTTTTCTGCTGCTGCAGAGACTAGAACGCGGAACAATGGATGCAAACTGCAGGAAAAGAGATTCCACCTCAACATTAGGAGGAACTTCCTGACAGTAAGGGCTGTTCGACAGTGGAACACACTCCCTCGAAGTGTAGTGGAGTCTCCTTCCTTAGGGGTCTTTAAGCAGAGGCTGGATGGCCATCTGTCTGGGATGCTTTGACTTGGAGTTCCTGCATGGCAGGGGGTTGGACTGGATGGCCCTTGTGGTCTCTTCCAACTCTATGATTCTATGATTCTATGTGATTTCTGTCCTTTTCCTCTCCTTTAGCGTTACTAAACTAGACAGGACCGTACTGAAGCCTAATCATAAGAATCTAATTGATATTCAACATTCGAAACCTGTCGTCCAATCAGAGCCGGGGGGCGTGGCTTTGCTTCCTCTAGAGCCACACCCCCTTTTGGAATTCTCTGCGGCAGGCATCGAATAATCCTCCCCGTTTCCCGATTGGCGGAGAGGGAGGTTCTATGGGCGGAGCCAAGAGGGAGGAAAATGAAAGCAGCAGCGTTCCATTCCCTTTGGCTCCGCCCTTTAGAACGCCTCCTCGTCCAATCAGGTGCCGCCGGGGAGGGTTAGAAGGTGTGCTTTCCCGCGTCCCAGAGTCAGAGCAGCGCTGCCTTGGCTGCAGTGAGGGTCGTCTCAACCATGGAGCAGAAGAAGCCAGCCGAGGCCGAGGAGGCTTCCCCCTCCGGTCCCTGGGGTTCCCGCCTGGGCTCCGCGGAGGCTCTCTCTGCGCTGGGGGCTCTGGGGCGCCGCCTGCTGTGGCTGCTGCCTGTCTACTTGGCCGGCCGGGCGGGGCTGAGCCTGGGCTTCGTGGTGGCCGGGGTGGCCCTCTACCTGGGCTGGAAGGGACGCAGGCTCAGCAAGGAGAGGTCCCTCCGGGCGGCCGGGGTGCTCCTGGGCGGGGAGGAGGAGGAGGAGGCCGCCGTCAGCGCTGCCAACCTCGGACGGAGCCTCAGCCACCCCGGGGAGCTCCCCGCCTGGGTAAGGACTAGGAGCGCCTTAGCAGGCTGCGTCCACACTGGGGGGATTAAACCCGGTTTGGAAGCGCTTTAACTCTTTGTTTCACTCACTGCTATGGAATTCTGGGAGTTGGAGTTTGTTGTGGGCCCTTCGGGCCCACAACAAACTCCAACTCCCAGAATTCCATAGCGAGTGACCCAGACAAAGAGTTAAAGCTCAAGGCAGTGGTCCTCAAACTCTGCCCTTTTAAGAGATTTTGGACTTCATCTCCCAGAAGCCTCAGCCACGTTGGCCAATAGTCTGGGATTCTGGGAGCTGGAGTCCAACCAGATCTGGGAAGCTAAGCAGGGTCAGCCCTGGTCAGTATTGGGGTGGGAGACCACCAGTAAAAAAAAGGCCAGGTGCCATAGGTTCTATTTTGGAGCCAGGAACTGTCCAAAAAAAAAAATTAAAAAAAAAATACTTCTGAGTCTTCAATAGACTTGCTTCTTCTCTCTCGCCTCGCTCTGCTTTAGCCTAGCCCTAGACTATCTCTTTTTCAACATAAAGACGACCTTAATCTACTTTACAGAGCTTTAGCAAGGATTAGAACAAGGCAGTGGAAGGAGTTGCAGATAACCATCTAGTTCAGTTCCCTGCCGTGCAGGAATACACTGTTAAAATACACTGGGCCCTTGTCATCCGCTGAGATTTGGTTCCAGGACCCCCTGGTAGATACCAAAATCTGTGGATGCCTAAGTCCCGTTAAATACACTGGCGTTGTAAAAATGGCATCCCGTATATAAAATGACAAAATCAAGGTTTTGCTCTTGGGAACGTACGCTGCTTTGGAATGTTTTCAAGCCGCAGATGGTTGAATCCGTGGATAAAGAATCCGTGGATGCAGAAATTCTTTATCCATGGATTCAGCCATCCGATCCGAAAGATGGCCATCCACTCTCTGTTTACCTTTGAAGAAGGAAGGTCCCATCCACAAAGTGCTCTGGGCAGTATAAGTGTTGCTTTCAGCAGGAGCAGTAGGTAACTCTTCATCCTTAGAGTGGGCACCTTAGGTGGGTCTGTAGCCCCCCCAGGTAGACTCTGCTTTCTTCCTCTGGAACATCTCTAGCAGTGGAAGCTTATGGCTCTCTCCCAGGAGATTTCCATCCGTTGCTGAACGTGGAGATGAACCTACATCTAAAGGAAAGAAAGGAGCAGGCATCACCTTTCTGGCTGCTGCAGCTAGTCCTGAACACACCCTCTTGCAGAGCGGTTGCTGCATTTGGCATCCCCTTATGTTTGCTTGCCTTCTCTCGCTGTAATTCTTTATATACCCATGGTGCCTGCTCTTCCATTTCACATTCTGTTTGCGCATTTTACTCTCCTTCAGATTTCCTTTTGGAACCTGCAGTTTCCCTTGTGGGAATCCCACTTGGCTTTCCTGAATTTTGCCTTCAGTCCCCTTTTTCTCCCTGCAGTATCTTCCTGAGCATGTGCAGATGCCTTTCTTGGATTTGGTGTGGGATTTCTCACACTCTCCATCCTCCCATCTGCAGCTCTTATGCAAACATCGTCTTTAGCATTTCCTATCGTTTTCCAGAGGGTTAGCTCTGTCGGTCATGGTTACAGCAGCAAAAGTCCTGAAAATGTTTTAGTCCTTAAGATATCACAATACCATTGTTTTGGTTTGGTTTTTTTATTTTCTTATACTTATTTGTGTTTCCTTTGCTTTTCTGATGCATACATTTTAGGGAAGAGCTGAACAGGCAATCCAGGAAAGGGCAAGAATATCTGGTCAACAGAGGAGTGGAATAGTAGAAATAATAGTAGGAGAGCATGGTGTACTGGTTTGAGCACTGAACTACAACTCTGGAGACCAGTGTTTGAATCTCATCTTGGGCAGAAAAATCCATTGGGTAGCCCTGGCAAGTCACACTTTCTCAGCCTCAAAGGAAGGAAAAACCCCTCTGAACAAATCTGGCCAAGAAAATCCTGTAATAGGTTCACCTTAGGGTCACCATAATTCGGAAATAACTTGAAGGCACGCAACAGTAACAAAATGCCAGAACAGAGGAACGGCTGGCATGTAGGATGTCTGGTGCATCCTTACAAGGAGCAATGCATCTCTCTAAACCTAGAATCATAGAATCATTGAGTTGGAAGAGACCACAAGGGGCCATCCAGTCCAACCCCCTGCCATGCAGGAACTCTCCATCAAAGCATCCCCGACAGATGGCCATCCAGCCTCTGCTTAAAAACCTCCAAGGAAGGAGACTCCACCACCCTCCAAGGGAGTGTGTTCCACTGTCGAATAGCCCTTACTGTCAGGAAGTTCCTCCTAATGCTGAGGTGGAATCTCTTTTCCTGCAGTTTGCATCCATTGTTCCGCGTTCTAGTCTCTGCAGCAGCAGAAAACAAGCTTGCTCCCTCCTCAATATGACATCCCTTCAAATATTTAAACAGGGCTATCATATCACCTCTTAACCTTCTCTTCTCCAGGCTAAACATCCCCAGTTCCCTGAGACCTTTCAGTCACCTTATGATAATAGACATTTGGGGTGTGATGAGTTAATATTAACTTGGTCTCCATGTTTCCAGCCCAAACACAGAATGCCTCAGGGCCACAGCAGATGGCCATTGAAAGCTGGTTGTCAGGTTGTGCAGGGGAAGAACCCTCCCTTCATCTTCAAAGTGAATCCTTGGCTGACATGTCTGGCATATTTGGGAACCGATGTGCTGCCAGTGGATTTCCAAAAAACCTGGGTATTGGGAAATGAGAATACTGTGGTTCAGCAGAGTAATTAGGCTTTTGCCCATCTAATCTGATTCTGTGTGTTATCATTTCCCCAGGAGGATTGCTGCTATTATGTGATAATTTGGATGTTCCAAGCTAGTATTTCATATCTCTTCTATCTCATAGCATAAACTCCTGTCTCTTCAGGCAATTAGGTAACAATGGAAGGTGGTGACTGAATGTGATAGCTTAACTTTACTTGGTGTGAAAAGAAATGTGTGAAGTCCTTAGTTAAATGCAACCTGACGTCTCTATGCCATTTGCTCTGTATTGCTACACGTATGCAGTCCTTAAAGATTACACACTTTGTATCTGGGTATCCATTTTAGCATTGACATAGGGTGGAGTGTGCACTGGTTTTGATGGAATAAACTCTGGTGGAGGGTACCTGTGGCCTTCTGTACATTTTTAGACTAGCTGTCAGCAGTCTTCACCATTGGCTATGCTGGCTGGGGCTGCTGGGAATAGCAATGTTATCAGCATCTGGAAGCTCTGTACCACTCCCTGCCATTATCATTATGTTTCTAACTGACATACTAGCAGCTGAATCTAGACATAACACTGTAGACAGAATGTGCACATGCCCCATAAAACAGCAACCTCAAACTTATTTCAAAGTTTCTCTCTATAATTTCTAAACATCTGATTGTCTTGCTAAACTTCATGGCACTTGGAGATGTGTAAATGGGCAGAATATCTTTCAGCACTATCTCATTCGCACCCTCTTCCAGCTCCCAGTGTATTGTTACTAGCAACAAAAATTGTCTTTGTGTGTGGCTTTCAGTTGCTAGTTGACTTATGGCAGCCCCATGAATTTCATAGGGTTTTCTTAGGCAAGGAATACTCAGAACTGGTTTTGCCAGTCCGTTCCTCTAAAATCTATCCCACAGCACCTGGTATTTGTTGGCAGTCTCCCATCCAGGTACTGACCAGGGCTGACCTTGCTTAGATTGTGAGATCAGATGAGACCAGGTGGCTTTAGAGTACTGTATTTAAATTCCATAAAAAAATCTTACTCAGTATTTTAATGGATGATATAGAAACTCACTTGCTGTGAAGCAGAGATGACACCTGTGCAGCCCACAAGTGTTGCAACTCCCAGCAGTCTGACAACATCTGAAGGGCCACACACCTCCCACCTCTGAGGATGGCCTTGCTATGGGGCTTCCACAAAGTATAGAGCTCTTACATGAGCCTACATCACTTATTCTGCAGCAGCAAATGGAAAAAAATGAAACATTTCCCTCCACAGCCCAGTGTAATGAGTATCGATCTGTTGCTTAGCAGGAAGAGAGGGCCTGATTCTGTTAGGGGTGTAAGTCTGCAGTCACTGCAGGATACATGTAAACAAGCTGTCCTTTGTTAATATAACAAATGAGCTTTCATCAGCTTGGTGAATTTCTTGTATTTAAGCACACAAATGTAGGGAGGATAACTTATGGTTCTGGTTAACTAAGGTTGGCATGGTTCTGGACAGGGTTGCTTGCTCATTCCCCTCTCTGCCTAAGCAAGCAAAATTACAGTTTAGTTGTGCTTTTGTTAGCCATAGGGAAGACAGAGTTCCAAAGTCCTAATCACTTTGGCTGCAAAGACTTCAACAGGCATTGTCTGCATGTTTGCCATACCATCGGCATAAGATCTAGAAACTTATTTTTTTAAAAAATGAAATAGGATTCATGTGTTATCTGTGTCACAGTTGATAACATTCTCCCAACGTCTTGAACAATTGTGGCCTAGAGAGAGCCATGGAAACAAATGAGATGCTCTGTTGGGATATGGCAACCCCAAGGGCTTAAGAGGACAAGCAGGGTGGACTTGCTGACTCTGACACTTTCAAGCCACAGTGCCCTGATGCATCTATTTTAATATCTTGCTGAGGATGCACCGTGAAAAAGGATAGGATAGATTGGTCCACTTGAATAGTGGCTTTTGTTCAGGAGGAAGGCTGTGTTCCCAAATACCTTGAAAGTTTTTGTCCTTGCAAACAGTCAGTATGTGCTCCTGCATTTTATGGAACACTCTGGTTCCACTTTGCTCGATATCAGCACCAAACCCTAGCAGAAATGATGACATGGTAAGACGGAGAGTGATGCAAGAGTTGGCAAGCAGTGGCAGTGAATATGAAGACACTAAAAAGAAGTTCTAATAGAAGTATATACCCCCCTCCCCCTTGTTGTAACTAGTGATGCTAGAGGTAAACACTGACATGCCAGTCACAACTAATGTGGTTTAATTTATACTCAATACTTCGGCCAGAGTATTTTCTCCTTTAATAGATTGACGCACTGCAATCCATTTGGATAAAAAAAAGGCAAACATGAGACAGAGGGCTTAAACAAACCCCTTTGAAATAGTCCTACCGCTCAGACGTGTCTACAGACTTATTTTTAAGAAGAAAGGTTGGTGTTTCTCCCCTGTCCACCTATTTGGAGGGTTGGTTGTCTGTGTTTGATGGTTATGTGGCAAAGCCTAGGGTAGGCACATGCTCTGCTGTGGAAAATAATCTCTTCATTTCATGCCATAAATGGAGAGTTTTCCCTTGTTCATTTGCTGAACTGATGACATCAGACTCTGCTCACAGATTCCCAGAGCTTGAACTACTGCTCTTGGTCATCTTCCTTTGCTAGGGTCTCAGGTTTCAGTTTTAGCAACTGGAGTATTTGAACCACTTCCTCCAAGAGTAAGCAAGTTTTTACTCCTGAAAAGTAAGTGGCTTGGTTATCACTTAATTCTTTCTAGCAGAGGCTGTTGGATAATGGAAAGCACCAGAGAATTTCAGAAGAAAATTGACAACATCAAAGCCTTTCATAGATTGTGAGAGATTATGGTTTGCTCTAAAAGAAATGGAAGTGCCACAACATTTGATTGTGCTGATGCACAATTCATAGTCTGCACAAAAGGCTTCTTTCAAGATGCAGTGTAGAGAAACAGAATGATTTCCCTTTGTCAGTTCCAGGGGGCAGGTCAGAACAAAATGACATTTTTTCACCCTGTTTAATTTGTACCCAGATCATATCAGGCAGAAAGACTTGGAGGAGGGAATCATGAAAATTGTGAGAAGGAATATCAACAATTTATCGTAAGGTATGGAGATGACACCATATTAACAGAAAATAGCAAAGGGATAACCAATGATGAAGGAAGGAAGGAAGGTAGGTAGGTTCAAAAGCAGAGTTACAGTTGAACAGAGGGAAGACAAAATAATGACAACAGATAATTTACATAACTTAAAGTGGATAATGAAGGCATTGAAATAAAGGTTTTCTTTACCTTAATTCAGTGACTAATCCTAATGGAGACAGTAGTCAAGAAACCAGAAGAAAGCTCAGGCTTGCAGCAATTGTGAAAGAAAGAAGTTCCTCAAGTGTAAAACTGTATCATCCTGTACCAAACTAAGAATCATCCATGCCATAGTATTTCTGATTGTGAGGTATGGTTCTGAAAGCTGGATATTGAAAGAAGCTGGCAGGAAGAGAATTAACTAAATTGAAATGTGTTGCTGGAGAACAGTTCTACATAAGCCATGAACTGCCAAGAAAACAGATACAAGGCGGTATCCAAAAGTTTTAATGATTACCTTTTTAAAAATTTGACAGAAAGTGTGTTTTGATTTGTAGTTGTTAACTTATCTCTATGTATTCACTATCTAGATTTATACATTTTTCCCAGCGTATCTTGACCCTCCAAATACCTGATATTGTAGAAGTCTGCAGATTGCGCTTTACGAGGGGATATCGTAAAGTAATAATTATCACCCTGAAGTTATTATGGCATATTGATGAAATTTTGTCAGTGTCATAATTGGTCCCTAAGTGCACATTGCTGAGAAAATCAATTCATTGTGTCCTTTATTTTTGTGACTGGCTTTGTCAGAAGTGACTAAAGTGTAAAATCCTTGTCAGGCACAATCTGCAGACTTCTACAATATCAAGTTATTTGGAGGATCAAGATACACTGGGAAAAATGTATAAATCTAGATAGTGACTACATAGAGATAAGTTAATAACTCCAAATCAAAACAAACTTTCTGCCAATTTTTTTTAAAGGTGATAATTAAAACTTTTGGATACCCCCTCGTAATTAGCTCCGAGAGCAAATCAAGCATGAACACTTCCTAGATGCCAAAATGACTATGGTAAGCTGAAGCTTTTGTACTTTGGACATATCATGAGATGACATGGCTAACTGGGAAGAAACAATGATTATTAGTAAAATGGAAGGCAATGGGAAAAGAGGAAGACCACACTACAGGGAAATTATAATACATTTTATTTCTAGTCCACCCCCTGAACAAAGCAATCAGGGCAGATTACAACAGAAGTTAAAAGCATAACAGTTTAATTAATTTAGATAAGGAAGCCATGGCCCAGCAAGGCTATTGATGATCAGAGCTGCATCTGCATTACAGAATTATGTGGTTTTACTCTGTCATGGCTTGGTGCTATAGTATTCTGGGCTTTGTAGTTTTGTTAGATAGCCTTCTCTGTCAGAGTGCTCTGACACTAAAACTACAAATCCCAGGATTCCGTAGGATGGAGCCATGGCAGTTAAAGTGGTGTTAAACCGCATTAATTCTGCAGTGCTGCATTAGCCCAGGGCTCCTGGGAGTCTCTCATTCTCAGCTGTGTTGTCAACCTATTATTACAGTGTTGCCAAAATCCACAAGCTACCATGTCAAATAAAAGTGACATTTCTCAGTTCTGGTTGTTAGGAGCATAGGAAGCTGTCACATACTACATCAGACTATTAATCCTTCCTGCTCTATAGAATCTGTTTTGATCGGCTCTCCAGGATCTGGAGAACATAAGTGACTATCCTGTCTTACCATCTGTTATCTGATCTTTTAACAGTCTGTGTAAGGGATTGAGTGTGGGGCCCTCTGCATGCAGAGCAGAAGCTCTTGTCTTTGAGTAGGTACCAGGATGATTAGGATATGGTAGAGCCTGAACCTACTCATGTTTGCTTGGAAAGGAATATCACTGGTTTCAAGGGGAGCCACTTCCAGTGAGATCACTTGAGGCTGAAGCTTAATCCCAGATCAAGCTTGCCTTTATATCCAAGTCTGGAGTAGTGGCTCCTTTTAAAATCTAATGAAAGATGTGTACTGTCATAGCAGAGTAGTGGTGATTTGCTACCTGGCTGTATGCGGTAGCATCCCATGCCACTTCATTTGCACTCTCATAATATCTGGGAAGAACTTGTTGGAATGTCAGGTACCCAGGTTAAAATCAGCTTCCCATAAGTCATTCACGGTCACAGCCCCTAAACTATGGAACAGCTTGCCAGAAGAGATCCGTCTCATTACCACCTTAGAGGCCTTTAAAAAGGCACTCAAGATGGATCTCTTCTGGCGAGCTTATCCATCCAACCTCCTATAAAAGATTTTAAAAACAGGATTTTTACTTCTGGACTGAGGTACATCTTTTGGACACTGGATGTTTTTAGATGGGTTTGTTTTAATTGTAATTAACAACTATCATATTAATAATTTTTAAACTTTATTTTTATCTCACTGTGTTTATGATGTAA
Source organism: Urosaurus nigricauda (assembly GCA_034509955.1). Taxonomy (NCBI): domain Eukaryota; kingdom Metazoa; phylum Chordata; class Lepidosauria; order Squamata; family Phrynosomatidae; genus Urosaurus; species Urosaurus nigricauda. The sequence continues at coordinate 166,408,970 of JAOEGL010000002.1, forward strand.
TCCCACCTCGATCCACAAGGAGAGGTGGGGAAATACAAATTGTTGTTGTTGTTGTTGTTGTTGTTATGTAGGTGAAATGTAAATTGACATTTTCTCAAAGGCAGTTTTCAAAGTAGCAGAAAGAAAATGAAAGGTGGAAAATACTCTTGTTTCATGGGCTTCTTGAAGGCAATCCACTTAGGGTTCTCTGAACCACAGGCTAAGAACCCCTGGGTTAAGACTTCATTCCCTCAGTTATTGTTCATTGTCCATTAGATTAAATGTTATACCGGCTCTCCATACTCTTGTATGCCCTCCAGATCTGTTGTGCTACTGCTCGCATCCCTGACCAGTGTGGCCAGATCCCATGTTGTCTGGAGGTTTTGGGGGTGCAAATCCAACACATCTGCAGAGTGCTGGGTTACATAAAGCTGTTTTATGCTCTCTCCTGTATATTTGTTCACCTTGCTTTCTCCACCTCAAATCTTACTGTTAGTCTCACCTACATCAGCCCTGCTGAATCGGTGGGATTTGAATGTGTGTATTGACTCCCATTTCAGCAATTGATTCAATGGGTCTACTCTATTTGTGACTAACTAGTGGGAATCAGGTTAATGTCCTCATCTGCTTCCTCATACTGTTACACTTCAGTAGCTTATCCTGCCCTCCTCCTCTTTCCTTTTGTGCATTTCAGCTCTGAACTCTCTTGGCTGGACCAGGGGATGATGGTGAGCTCCCACATCTCCACACAATGAGCCTTGTGGAGTTCCAACCCTCCAGCTGCTGTTAGGAGACCTTTTTCTGGAAAACCAGCAGAAATTAATTTGTGCCTTTTGGGGCTTAATGAGATCTAGCTTCTCTCTGCAGTATTTTTGAAGGGGAGGGGAGACCATTGGGTCTGATTTGAAGCTTTGCAGCGAAAAGGAAGCTGCTGGGTGGGATTCCAATATAATGAAACCTGCTGCTCCTGTTGGGAATCCAAGTATCGGAAGCAGAGGACAAGGTCTTAAATAAATCTTGCTGGGGATGGGCTGGTGAGATCCTTCCTGTTAGTACTTACAAAGGATGCTGTCCAGGAAGCAAGCTGCAGAAAGTCCTATGCTGAATCCTCTGCATCTGCAGTTCATCTGGGTAGCAGGCAGAAAACCTCTCTGCAGAGATGACTGCATCCTTTCCCTGATTTGTACCTTTTCTCTGAGCTTGGATTAGCACGGTTCATCCAAGATGACCCATTTAGCTAGATTAAAAATTTTCTAAAAGCAACCCATACTTCTCCAACCCAGACAAAGCCTCTAGGGCTTTATGTTACTGAATGTTACTGCAGAATCTGATGATCAATCATGTTATGTGTTTTGCAAGATCTCCAGTGAGCTATGAGATATAAAATTGCATGTTAACATTGAAACAAGCCTGGACAGCAGGGGCTGCCCATGGTGGGTCTTCAGTGCTTTGCATCTGCACTCTCATTGTCTTTTGGGAGAGAGCACTTTTACAGTTAACATGACTGCATGACCTAATGCAAAGACTCTGTATAACTGCCCATCTTCCTTCTCTCCTCCAAAAATGGTTGTGCATTATATGTATGAGTCACTGTGCTGGAACTGCTTACTTTTAACCAGGAAATCTGATCCAGAGTAGTTCCTCTAACTGGGGATTTGATTCTCCTGTGTACAGATGATTTTCTTACTACTTATCTTATCACCCATAAAAAAGTTTTATTTATATATGATTGTAATTAGTTTGTCCTGCCTTTGTCTTGAGAGCCAGTATGGTGTAGTGTTTTGAATGCTGGACTATGAGTGTGGAGGCCAGGGTTTGAATCCTGGCTTGGCCATGAAACCCACTGGGTGAACTTGGGCAAATCACTCGCCCTCAGTTTCAGAGGGTGGCAATAACAAGCTCCCTTGCCAAGAAAACCCCATGTTAAGGTCGCCATAAATCAGAAACTACTTAAAGGCACATAACAACCCTTTGTCCCAGTACAGACCCAAGGCAAAGTTATGAAAGTTAAAAACCAGATGCAATTAAAAGCCTGATGATAACACAAGTTAAAATAAAGCAATTAAATTAGGTTTCATGTTAAAATGTTGATAATTTGCCTCTGGCTTTAGTTCAAGGGAAAAAATAGGCTCTCTTGCCTACGCAGACACTTAGAAAATGAATTTCCCCAAAGTATTTCTCCAAACATCCATGGCACCAAAGGGCTGGATGTTTTATGGAAAGTTCTGCTAAAATGCTGGTCTGAATATTATTTATTTATCATTGTTGGGGCTTGAGCAGGTAAAATCTTCAAGTAGTTTACAACAATGCTAGCCTAAATACTCTAAAGGCAGTAAATCCCATATAATGTTGGAAGCTAAATAGGGTCAGCCCTGATTAATACTTAGATGCTTGATTGTCATTGAATTTGAGATGCTGTAGGCTACATTTTAGAGGAAGGAAATGATGAAACTACCCCTGAATATTCCTTGCCTAAGAAAAATCTAAGGAAATTAATGGGGTCATTACAAGTTGACTGGCGACTTGAAAGTGTGTGCAAAACTTTCACAAGAATATAATACAGGTGTTTAAAATATAATACAAAGCTGTTTCAGACAACAAATTTGCATGTTGTTGATTTCCATCGTGACAACTTTGACTTATGGCAATACCATGAATGTGAGACTTCCAAGTCGACCTATCATCAACTACCTTGATGTAGTCTTGCAGACTTGGGGCCGTGGCTTCCCTTATTGAGTCTATATCTGGAATGTGATCTTCCTTTTTACATACTGTCTTCCACCTTACCAGTGATTATTGTCACTTCTAGTGAATCATGCCTCCTCATTATATGGACAAAGTATGGCAGCCTCAGATTAGTCAAATTGCATTCTTAAGACTTCAGAAATAGGAAGAGATTGATAAAGCAAACAGAATGAGATCAGCTGTGTTTTGAAAAGAAAAGCAGTAATATCTAAAACGTGTATATTGATCAGCTGTGTTTTGAAAAGAAAAGCAGTAATATCTAAAATGTGTATATTGAGAATACCACAGCTTTGCAAGCAGATCTCCAAAACTGTGATCTTGTAATGTTGTTTATAGGCTTGTCTGCTGATATGCTCATAGCCAAAAACATAGCCAAACAGACTTGGAACAATTATTAAGGAAAATCAAAGAAAGTGCAAAGGAAGGCTTAATGCTAAATGTAAATATAACAAAAATAATAACCGTGGAGGACGAAAATATATACAACCTAGACCTGTGGTGGTGAACCTGTGGCATGCGTGCCAGAGATGGCACGCAAAGCCCTCTCTGAGGGCATGCAGCAGAGGCCAGGAGGAGTGAAGGAGAAGGACAGCAGAACATGCATGTGGGGTGGAGGAGAGGAGCACTCTGTTTTTCTATCTCTCCCACCCTGGAAAGGGTTGGAGGATTGACCCACCATCCCCAGTGCTGAGCTACCTGGTTTACCAGGAAGCTATCTGTCCTGAAAAGGAGTGGAGGATCGACCTCCCCCATGCCCCTTTCCAGGAGGGGAGAGCTGCCTGGTTCACAGGGTCTCCATGAATTGGGGACAGCTCAAAAACAATGGCTTGCACAAAAAGTTAGGGCTTTTCAAATAAACACTGAACATTTCAACTTAAAAAAAAGACAGTTAACAACAAATTTTGTATGTGTGGCACAGAATTGTGAGAAAGGACAAAATGGAGCCGACTCTCTTTCTCTTTCCAAGTTTGCAAAAAACATCCCTCCTGGAATGCCTGGAGGCTACTGTTTTTATAGGTAACCGATCAAATGTGTGGCTTGAGTCTGTCTGGCTAAGCTGGCTGTTGAAGTCTGGGTAGGTGTTTGTATAAGGTGGTGGTGGTGGGGGGTAAACCCTCTGCAACATAAAGGCCTCAAACTATAGGAAAGAGAAGTGCCGGTAAGCCTGTCTGTCTGGGCCACAGCCTTTCTCTGTTTTTTGGCATGCCTCATGGCAATGGTAATGGTATTTAGGGAATGTTTCTCTCTGACTCACAGCTTACTACCCACTCTGTTTTCTGTTGCACAGGAAATGCTGTTGCTTCTGTTCATTTGCAGCCACACGATTAAGATCTGTGGGTGTAGCATTTGGGGCAGGCTGTAAAAAAGAACTTCTAAATATAAGCTAGTCTGGCATCTTCCTGCTGTTCTGAACCCCTTTGAATGAGAAGCTGCTGCTTTGTGGCTGAGCTTTAGAGAGACACAAGTGTATCTGAGTTAATGGAATTGAATTTACTGGAGCAGTGTGTGTCTGTGCCTTCAAGTCACCTGTTGACATATAATGACCCCATGAATTTCATAGGGGTTTTTTAGGCAAGGAATCCTCAGAGATGGTTTTGCTCATTCCTTCCTTGGAACCAGCAAAAGACTGACCCTGCTTAGTGTCCAAGTTCAGTGGATATTAGTGACTTTAGGATATTTAGGTTTTGTTGTTGTATGCCTTTGAGTTGTATGGAGACCCTAAGGCAAACCTATCATGGGATTTCCTTGGCAAGATTTGTTCAGAGGAGGGTTGTCATTGCCTTCTCCTGAGGCTGAGAGCATGTGACTTGCTCTAGGTCACTCAGTGGGTTTCATGGTTGAACAAGGAATTGAACCGTGGTCTCCAGAGTCAAAGGCTACTACACCATTAAACAAAAGATGTAAAAATAGGTACCCTGTGATAGGGGATTATTTCTTAGATTTTTTTTTAAATTGCTCACAACAATATTGTAGGGCAACGGTGAAGAACTTGTGCATCTCTAGAATCCTGAACATGGATGGGTATCATATATAGTATGGATGTTGTTGGGCTTCAAGTCCCAGCAGCCCTAGTTGGCATACATAAAGATGAGGGATGCTGAGAGCTGCAGTCCAATAGTTATACCCCAACAACATATCCCCTCTCCTTGATTTAGGGTTTCATTGTGCAACCATGTCTGCAGTCCACAGGGTCTGCCCTCCTTCCACAAAGGCTACCACCTGAAACAGGGATTCCTTGATTTGTGTGGAGTGTATCGGCACCCGTGATTCTTGTATGCTTAGTTCCTTGAATGTTTAATGTATGCCCTAGCTTTTAAAATGAACTCGGGCTGGCTTGCAAATTCTAAAATGCTCCAACACGCAAGTTTCATAAAACATTGAAAACATGACACAGACCTTGTGGCCCCAGGGTAAAGACTGAATACTACAATCTGCTGAAGTGCTACTACATTAAGAGATTGTAAATGCCTTCCTGAAAATTACATAAATAAAAATTGTACGGCATGGTGACTGACTGCAAGCTTGGGCTGAGGTAGGCATCTGAGTAGTGTTTTTACACCATGTCTTTTTTCTGTGTGTCAGTTTATTTATGAGTCAAATTAAACTACAGATTGTCTAAAAGGCATAGTTGCATCTTTATGTACTTATTTTAATTTGTGGGGGGAGTCAGACATTCTACAGCAACCCTTCTCTTCAGAATGAGGAGGTTTAAACCTTCCCTTATGAGCTGTGATTTTACTGATAATCACCCCACCAAGCCCTATAATCAAGTAGGGTAGGCACAGTTATTGTTAAAATCACAGCTAGGAAGGGAAGGCTTAAACCTTCCTTCCTGTACAGGCGGCCCTCTGTATCCACAGATTCAAGCATCCATGGCTTGAAAATATTCCCCAAAAATATAAATTCCAAAAAGCAAACCTTGATTTTGCCAGTTAATATAAGTGGCACCATTTTACTATGTCACTGTATTTTAGATTTTAGTATCTGCTGATTTTGGTATACATGGGGTGGGGGCAAGAGCCAAACTCCAACGGATACCAAACGCCCACTCTAAAAAGATATGTGAGTGTATGTGCCTTAAAGTGGCCTGTCAATTTGTGGTTTTTAGGGTTTTCTTAGGCAAGGAACACCCAGAGATGGTTTTGCCAGTTCCTTCCTCTGAAATGTTGCCTACAACACCTGGTATTTGTTGATGGTCTCTCATCCAAGTACTACCCAGAGCTGACCCTGCTTAGCTTCCAAGATCAGGTGGAATCAGGTGTCTTTTATGATATTTAGGCATGGGGTCCCAAATGTACCTTACCCCAGTTTTACAAAAGAAAAGAAAATGCATTAGAAATTGCTCTTAAATTTAGGATATTTGAGCCCAGTGTTCCAAATGTGCTTTACCCCAGGCACAAAACCAAATGAACAAACAAACAAAACAATTTTTCCATCAATTCATACCCTTTAATGTCTATGGAAGGAAGAATCATAGGTCTAATTGCACAAATTGACTTGAAGGTATAATTAACGGCAATTTCCAATCTACTTTATTCTCTTTTTTAAAATTGTTCCTTTTAAGTTAATTTTTGCAATTACATCTATTTCCCATTTCCCAGTGGGCTTCCTGGGCAGTCACCAATAAACTGGTCAAATAGTTTGATTTTCTCGATTTGAGAAATAACGCAATGGCAAGCCTCTTTTTCCCTCCCCACTTGAGAGTGAGATTGTGTGAATGAGGAGGCAGTCTCTTCTACAGTACTCTGTTGATTTAATTCATCTCCCAATTCCATCCACCCACCCACCCTGGATGTTCAGTGCTCCGTATTGTTGGGTTACTTTGGATCTAAAACCTTGAGTTTGGTGTGGAGGGGGGTAGGAACATGGCTTTTTTTGTGATTGTGGCCTAGTTTCTTCTTGGTGTATCCGTAGCCTAGAACAGCACAAGCATAAGATGATAACAGATATCCCATCGCACTCTTTACCAAAATTATATGAATAGCTCTTTGTGTAACTTCTGGCTCCTTGCTGTTATGATGTTACCATGAGCCAGTCTGGGACAATGTGGAGAGGTTGCTTGAATGACTTGGCCCAAAGCTATGATGTGGTCAGCAGTTGATTTAGGGGCTCAGAAGCTGGTTGCCTTGAATCCTTGCCAATTTTTTTCAGAAAAAGAAGGAAAGACGTCTGCTGTAACCCTCTCTGTATGTTCAGTTTGTTTTCTCCATTTAGGAAGGTAAACATTTTGACAATCAATCTAGTCCTCCTAGAACAAGCCTGGCAGGTTTGGAAGGGGACTTGGGCAGTGTTTGCTTTCTGGCTCTCCTTTACCCACTTAAATGCTTTGTTGAACAATCTTGAGGCAGAGCTAAAGGAGTGGATGGGAGTCAGTGGGTTTTGTAAGCTGCCTTCAGTGCCATTCTGCACCTCGTACACATGGGTGCCACATTTATCCAACCCACTCACCCCCGTAAGCTGGTTGGTTGCTCACATTAGTGCTTTATGTTGCCTTGCTTTTCCATGGTGCTTGTTTTTCCCTAGAAGAGCTCCTGACCCAGTAGAAATGGCACTTAAACTGGTTTATTTCTCCTGTGTGAATGCACCCTGAGAAAGTCTAAATTGGGCTCTCTGCCTAATATTTGCACGTAGGACAAGGCCTTTTTATTCCAGCTGGCCATAGGCCATGGACCTTGCTGGTTGCAAAAGAGATTTAAAGCTGGGGCAGAGGCTGTTTTTTTCCTTTCACTGGTGTGTTTATCAAACCCATTTTTATTTTTATTCACACTTTTGTTTTACATTTTTAGTTCTATTTGTTTTATTAGGTTTTGTCATAAATAGCATTAAGTCTCATTCTTAAGAGAAAAACAGGGAAGAAATAGAATGACTACCAGCAAATTCATTTCATTCCATCTGAATAAATTCACTCTCCTTTTCTGTACTGAAGTTACTGTGTCCTCTGAAAATCTGCTCAGGATGTTTCGGTAATAGGCCCGTAGCACAGGGAACTGAAGGGGGAATCAAGAAAAACTGCTCACTTTAGCAGAGACCCCCATAGTTTCAGAAGCTCTCCAGTGACTAGAAAGGCAATCCTGGCCATAAACTACCACTCAACAGAAAAGTTGGGCTTTTCCTGTGATATGTTTGGAGGGGAAAAATGGATACACATGATCTTGGATCCTACTTATATAATAATATAACATGCTTCACCAAAAAGTATATTATAGTTTGCTCTCTGTATCCACGGATTCTTTATCCATGGATTCAATTATACATGGCTTGAAAATAACAAAATTTAATGTTGCCATTTTATATAAGGAACACTATTTTACTACATCATTCTATTTAATGAGACTTGAGCATCCATGGATTTTGGTATCCTGGAACCATACCCCAGTAGATACCAAGGGCCCACTGTATAGGGAGTCCTGAGGTCTTTTGAAGCCTTCTGGGAGTTTGTCAATGAGAAGATCAGTAACAAACAAGCTATCCAGGAAGCTAGTTTCTCTTCTGATTCTAATCTTCCCCAACTGTGCAGCCAGTGAGGTTTGTTATATAATGCACAGACTCTGTTTGCAATACTGTAGTTCCTTGGCCTGGCTTTTTCCCATCCTGCTGGTGTTTGCTGTGCTCCAGGGTTGCTTGGTTTCCTTTCTCAGGAACAGATGGTCCCCATCCCTCTTTCTCTGTGTGCTTTTGGCCTCATCCTGGAGCCTGATTGAAATTGTACATTAAATTAATCAAGTGCCCTGCAATCACCAAAAAGCAAAGCAAAACAAAACAAAAAACAAACCTCTCTTTCCTCATCTAATTTTTGTCTGGCAACTCTTCTGTTGTAACTCCTTTCCACTGGATCTGCTCCAGAAAGAGATGGCTCTGGGATCCTCATGAACAACATAATTTCTCCAGAAGCCTGTTGGAGGGTCAGGAGGATTATGAATGTTTTGCCAGGTTGGAACTGAACAATGTTAGGGTTTGGCTGTAACTCCTAAAAGAAGTGGGTTATGGAAGCTTGTGGACAAGACTGGCTTGAGGGGTTTGGGGCACCTGGGTTTAGTGCCAAGGCTTGTGCCACAAGACTCAGATGCCACTGGAGCCCTGTGACCTTCTTTATCTGTTCTGTGTTCATTCCTCTCCTTGACTACTGTGGCCATTAACAGTAGGCATCTCTTTGTTGCATTACCTCTCCTTCATGATAAAGGCCCCTAAAAATGGAACATATGAATGTGCAGCAATAATAGTGAAGAGTAAAGCTACCATGGTGTAGTGGTTTGACTGTTGGACTATGATTCTGGAGACCAGGATTCAAATCTCCCTTCTGCCATAGAAATCCACTGGGTGACATTGGGCAGGTCACAGTCACCCTCAGAGGAAGGCAAAGGAAACCCCCTTTGAACAAATCTTACCAAGAAAATCTCATGATAGATGTGCCTTAAGGTTGTCATGAATTGGAAATGACTTGAAGGCACACAACAACAGCAGTGAAGAGGTGGGATTACCTTCTGCCTGCCCAGTGCAAATACACATATACACCAAAAGCTCAAACCCACAAACCTGGGGCAGGCTGTGCTTGTAGGAATAGCACTGTCATCCAGTAAGACGGGGTGGGTGGCTTTCCAGAGATTTGAGCCTATATCATCCCCACATAGTGTGTCCTGTGACAAAGTATTGTGGGAGTTGTAATCTAAAACATTTGGAAGTCCAAATCCCCCCACCCTTGAGGTATGGATGGGATGGATTGTTGCCTTAAGTATTTCATTTAGAAAAAACGTAATGTGCCTCCCATCTGAAATGTTCTTCAGGGCTTCTCTTAATTTTTTAAAAAAAATCTCAATGTGAATTCTAGGCAGCATGCAAATTCAAAATGTACACATGTCTTAAGATGTTTGATATACCGTATCTGATTATCAGTAACTAGAAACAGCTCCACTGATTCCTGTTTTGAAGATGATATAAAAGTTACAGTAAGGTGGAGTGAGGAGTCCAAACATTGTTGGGCTGGTGTAGTGGTTTGAGTGTTGGATTATGACTTTGGAGACCTGGGTTCAAATCGCTGCTCTGCCATGCAAACCTACTGGGTGAGCTTGGGCAAGTCACACTCTCTCACTCTCGGACGAAGACAGTGGCAACTCCCCTCTGAACAAACCTTGCCAAGAAAACTCCATGATAGGATTGCCTTAGGGTTGCCATAAATCAGAAATGACTTCAAGGCACACAACAACAACAGCAAAGCTCCCATCATCCATACTTAGCACAGTAAGAGGTGCTGGGATTTGGAGTTTAATAATATCTGGAGGGGCACAGTTCCCCAGTCCCTGTTCTAAAACAAGGAACTTCAGGTATCATTCCCTTCCCTTCCTTGACAAAAGGTTTTTTTTAGTATGTTTAATGTTTTGGTCACAAATTTGACCTATTGTTGTTGTTATTATTATTATTATTAGTAGTAGTAGTAGTAGTAGTAGTATAGTGCAGTAAATTTACACAGCACTGAACATACAATCTTTTAATTAGATAGTTCCCTGCCCTCAGGCTTACAATCTAAAAAGACATGACACAAAAGGAAAAGGGAATGATGGTGGGGAAGGCGATCAGGTCCAGCAGTTCTTCTCTCCCTCTGAGACCAAGGCAGATGGACTGAAGGGAGGGCTTGGCTTCTTAATACATAGTTAAAGCGAGGCATCCTGGGGCAGACAAGGGGACACATCTGGGAATGCTTCCCTAAACAAAATAGTCTTCAACTCACTTTTGAAACTGGTTAGAGAAGTGATGAGGCACTTCTATAAGCGAACATGATGGGAGTGGGCAGTGGGGAGGAATGTGTATCTGTAAATCCAAAATGTTAGTTTAATCATTAGCCCAGTGCTCTTAACCCTTATCAGTGGATTTATCTATATGCTTAATTTATATACATCTGGCAGCAGCATTACTTCTGATAAGGGGAAGGTTGCCCTACCAGCCATCAAACAGCTGTTCTTATAAATATTATTTTATATCCTGCCTTTCTTCTACAAATGGGATTTCAAGGTGGTTTACAATAAAATACATAAAATACAATTAAAACACAAAACAAATTAAAACAACATTTTAAAAATCCTTGCAACTTAAAAAAACATGCTAGGGCAAATAAAAGTACAGCACCCATCCACTTAAAAGTCACATTTTATAGCAAATGAGATCAGTCACTGCTGGCCTGTCTAAATAAAAAGGTATTTGCCTGCTAGTAGGAAGGCAGCAAGTCTAGCTGTACCTGCCTTTGGAGGGAGTCCCAGAGACCAGGAAACATAAAATAAAAAAAAAAGCAACTAAGCAAACACTAAAAAAATTCAGGTACATCACTTAGGTAACCAAAATTACACAGGTACACAATTCCCTTCCAAGAGAGAAGCATCATAAGTAATAGATAATTTCAAAAGTTTGTTTCTTCATGGGATTGACCACGGTCTCCAGCCTGTGGAGTGGGAAAGGGCTTATGGCTCTTCCTCCGAATGATAGGGGGATGCTACTGTAGATGTGACCTATGAACTTGCACATGGAGAAGGTAACAGCCCACTGGCTGAACAAGGAATTCCACTGTGATAACTATACTCACATGCTGACTCCCTTGTTTATTCACTCGACCCTGTTGTGGTGGTTCTGTTGCTTGTTTCAAGTTAACGTGGAGAACATTTTCTGAGCACTGCAAAGTTACCATAGTCCCTTGTGTGTTAACTTAAAGGCAGGGTGGGAATCATGTGGCCTTCAAGATGATGTGCAACTACAGCTCCAATCGACTCTAGTTAACCCTAGCCAATGAGGAATGCTGGAAGTTGCAGTCCAATAACACCTGCTGGGTCTCATTTCATTCCTGACATAAAATACATTATAGAGGGCCTTCATGGGCACAGTTCCCTGTGGAACTGTACATCCCTACCCACGCACCCCGGTGATAATCCTGCTGGGGTTAACATTAAGTAAAATGTCATAGTGTGAATTAGAAGCCAGTCAGAGGCCTTTGATCTATCCATGGGGTGATAATTACTTGCTGAACTCACTGTAGTCTCTGACTTAGTCATGAGCTCAACAAATCAGAATTGTGTATGGAAGTTATTATTCCAGGATTAACTGATCTGTGAAGCTGGCTTCTGATTATATGTGCCCATTTGCTTCTAAACAATTAAATATTCTGCATACAGAAATACACAAAGTACTGAGCGAAAGGTAGCTCACTCCTGTGGGATGGAGCTACATTTTAACTCTAGGACTGAGCATGGATTAAGGGGGAAGGAAGTAGATCACCACAGAATAATTTCCTTCTACCTGCCTTAGGGCATTTTCTAGGATCTCTAGGGTTGTTTCTTCTCCCTCTGCTACAGCAGTGATGCATGATGTGGAAAATTATGAGATGTGCTGGAGTTTTTTAATTAGTTCCATTCACATCCCACCTGCCCTGTGAACAGAAGGTGTTATATAAAACTCTTCCTTTTCCTAACTGTAATCTCACAATAATAACCCTGTGAGATAGATCAGGCTGAGAGAATGTAATAGATGTAAGCTCACCCAATACATTTTCATGGTATAGTAAGGAATGCAATCAAGATTTCATGGCTGGAATACTGTATGGTCTTCATGTATGCATAGGCACAACAGTTACAGTGCCATCCACTGAATCGCAGTATGTCTCTTCTCCCACACACCCCCAAGTCCCCACTTATTCAGGAGCAGCTATGGTAAAGTGTCTTGTCCTCTGATGCTCAGGAAGACTACCGTTTCTACCCACTCCCTGGTCATCTCCATTGCAACAGGCAGATTTAGGCTGTTGCCTGCTAAATAGAGATTGTGGGACTTTCACAGTTATTACGCAGCCCCTAAAGTAGGGATTGTGAATACATTATAACAGTCATGAGTGCATAACACCATGTTATGTATTAACTATGATACAGGTTTCTGGCCCTCAACCTCAGATCAATACAGTAACCAATAAGAGAAGGTGTCTCTCACTGATTTAATATGTGTCTGTGTATCTGCTGGGAGTGAAAAACAGGAGATCTCCTGATGAATTTACAGTGCTTCTTCTGCAGTACCAAATTTGCCCAGTGTTTATAATCTCAGAAGTATGGTCTCTGAGGAAACTTCTTGTCCTTCCCTGATAGGACTGTTCATCTGCATCTGGTCCATTTCAGTGAGATATGCACAGGGGAATTGTGTCCCAAATACAAGTCTCAAACCACACACACACACACACACACATATATATACTGAAGTATAATTCAAACAAATATTGTGCAGCTCTTTCCATCCTAGCCTATTTATCTCATTTCACCACTTTTATCAATATTTGTACATTCTAAAAATAACCTTTCTGCAATCTTTGGCCTTCAGTTGTTCTCCCCCCTTCCTCTGTCTGCTTTTAATGCCTATTTTGTAATTGTCTGCACAGTCCTATTTCAGCCTCTTTCCTTATGTAAAGCAGCAGTGGCCAGCTGTGGCCTTGTAGACTTTATTTTTTTGGCATACAATTCCCATCAACCCTAGCCAGCAGAGCCAGTGTCGGGAGCTATGGGAGTTATAGGCCAAGAATGTATGCAGGTCCAGAATTGCTTCTCCCTGTTGTATGCCCTCTATTGTGTAAATTACACTGAAGATCAGTGTAATTTAGAACAAAACAGTAGGTAGCTTTTTTTTTTTTAGATTGTAAGCCCTAGGGCAGGGAACCATCTTATTTAAAAGATTGTATGTACAGCGCTGTGTAAATTTACATCGCTATATAAATAAAGGTTAATAATAATAGCTATTCTTCCACTTCCTAGCACACACAGTAGAAAGAAGAGGCAGAATTATTAAGAGATGGCAGTTGTCTGTCTTCAAGTCAATTCTGATTCACTCTAAGGTGAACATATCACAGGGTTTTCTTGGCTGAAAGAAGCTGAGAGAATATAACTTGCCCAAGGCCACCCAGTGGTTTTCCATGGCTGGACAGGGTTTGAGTCCAGGTCTCCCAGTGTCCTAGTCCAGCACTCAAACACTATATCACACTGGCTGCCACATAGTATGAGGAGGAGTGGATAACTGGATCCAAATGACTGGGTGAATTAACAACCAGCAAGGAACAACATGATAGTAAGCAACAAAAATGAAACTTGCCGTCTTACTAAATACACAGCTGGGAGTAAGAACCATTAAACATGATGGGCTTCCTTTTGAATAAACATACACAGAATTGGTGCAGATGCCTTGGAACTGAAATTTAATCGTATGTCCTTGTAGGCTAACAGTGAGGGTATTGTGCTGTCTTCTAACAAGCAGTGCTATAAACAACTTTCCTGTCCTTGGTCTTACATCCTCCTAGTTCCTCGGTGCTCTGCTGAGAAGAGAGGAAACGAAACAGCTGCTCAGAAGAGAATGCTTTGCTACTGGCTCCTCCTTGTCCTCAGGAACTTTTGTGGTTTTCTTCCATAGCTTTTACAAGTCTGAACAAGAAAGAAATGACTTGTGGGCACATGGGTGGCAGCTTGAAATAGCTGCAACCCTTCTGCCTCCCTGGATCACAGCTGGGAGCACTTAGCCAAGCTGAGTGAGATGATCTTGCAGTGTTTTAAGTATGACAGTGCACATTGAACACAATCTTAATAAGAAGAAGTAGACTGACTATATGAAAGTTTTTTCTACAACTTCTAAGCATTTAGTCTCAAAGGTGCTACAAGATCCCTTTGCGTACTCATATTAATAATGAACAGACATCAAAAAATCTCCCTTGAGATATGTACAGAGACACAGAAAACATTTCCATGTTCACTCAATACAAGCACCAAGACAAATGTAGCTTAGCCTATCACACTATTTGCACCAACAGAAGAAAAGTGTCCTATGAAAGCTTCATCAGGGATGATCAGCCAGTAGATCTTAATTTCGGAAAAGTACCCACAAAAAACCTGCAAAAGGTCTGGGGTCTTCCCCGTTGCATTGTTCATTTGGACAACAGGAGAGAAAAATATCTTCCAGTTCCAAGCCTTGAGCAACAACTGTAATCCCAGTGCCTGCCAGGTTTTTCCAATGACTATGTCCAAAGAAGCACAGCAAGCCACTCATCAGGTCCACCACCACCAAATCTGTGGAAGAGAGAAGGCATCTTCCCATCCCATCCTAAACTCTAAACCCAATACTCAAACCCTTGGGGTAGCTCAGCCTCTGAAGCTTAGCCTGGAGGATTTGGACAAAGCAATTTTGGAGAGGATGGCCTGAGCCATTTCATCCCTTGCATACCAAAGGACACCCCTGTGAAAGACTAGGATGTTGAGCAAGAGGCTGAGGACAGCAAGTCAGTAGTTGATCTACCTCCCAGTGGCATTCTGGAAGGCTTCAAATTTCTCTTTTCAAGTCCTATCTTTACCAGCATGTACCCAGAGACTTAGTGCAAGAAAGCCAGCATGGTGTAGTGGTCTAAGGGTTGGACTATGACTCTGGAGACAAGAGTTCAAATCCCAGCTCAGCCACGAAACCCACTGGGTTGCTTTGGGCAAGTCCCACTTCTCAACCTTAGAGGATGGAAATGGCAAACCTCCTGTGAGCAAATCTGACCAAAAAAACCCCCCAAAAACCCTATGATGGGTTTGCCTGAGGTCACCATAAATCAGAAATGACTTGAAGGCGTACAGCACAGACAGACAGACAGACAGACAGACAGTGACTTTGTGCAGTGGCATGAGCATCCCTAATCTGGGTTACTCTTGCCCTCTGCAATACTTGAAAAATCAGACAGTGCTTTCACTACTAAAGCAGTCTTTGGCTCTTCATTTATTTATGGTGCAAAGGTAGTTCCTTACATCCCCTGGAAATTTGCAGCAGCTTCACAGGCTTTTAGCTGCAGCAATACCTGTAGGAAATTCATACAGCAAGCTTTTGCATGGCAATATTTCTCCTTGGGCTGCTATCAGTCCGTAGGCTGCCTTCCTGCCTTCTCAGCAATTTTCTGTACATCTCAGCACAAAACTGTAGCAATAGCAATAGCAGCTTCATTTATACAGCTTCACACAACACTAAGCAGTCTCTAAGTGGTTTACAACTGTAAGCTAATTGCCCCCAAGCAGCTGAGTACTCATTTGAGCGACCTCAGAAGAATGCCAGGCTGAGTCAACCCTGAGCCTCTGGCTGGGACTGAACCCACAACCTTGTGGTTTGTGAGTGAACGGCTGCAGTACTGACATTTAATCACTGCACCACCATGGTTGTAGATCCTTCTTTCAAACACAACAAACTACATTTCTTTAGTCTGTGATGCCCTGCAAAATTTAAAACAAAACTAACAAAAATATTAATATACATGTTAACCAATGAGCATTTTTGTCCCTCATTGTTGAATGCTTCGGGTTTGATTAAGGCAATCAATTTTTGCTTCTGGCTCTCCTGTCTGCTCCTTTCTGTGGTGTTTTCCCCTTGCACCAGAAGGTTTCAAAAGGACCTGTATCATGCTCAAAATGGTTGTCAGAAACAACCAGGGCTGCAGCCACACTGCAGAATTAATGCAGTTAGACACCACTTTAACTGTCATGACTCCATCTTATGGAATCCTGGGATTTGTAGTTTGCGGCACAGAACACTCTGATATAGAAGACTAAATTATTATTATTATTAGCCTTTATTTATATAGCACTGTAAATTTACACAGTGCTGTACATACAATCTTTTAATTAGATGGTTCCCTGCCCTCGGGCTTACAATCTAAAAAGATACGATACAAAAGGAGAAGGGAATGGTGGTGGGAAAGGGCCCAGAATTCCATAGCACTAAGCCATGGCTGTTAAAATGATATCAATGTGCATCACTCCTGCAGCTCAAATTGCATGTCCGTGGGCTTGAAGAGAGAGAGATTTGTTTTTTGTCGCCTCCCCTGCCTAAGAGCATAGGTTTGGGAGCATTTCAAATAGGAAAAAAAAAAAAAAGACAGGTCTGTTGATAAAGATAGGAAACACAAATGATCCATGGATGTCATTTATTCAGGTACCATTAGGGCTCCTGCTATTTAGAGTTCAAATCAATGCAATCAGTGTATAGTAAAAGTGTGTCAATATTCAATGTAACATTATCGAACAGAAAAAGTAAACACTGATACATTAGATTGTACATATCTCTTCCCAATTTTTTTTAATGTTAGTGTTAATCTCACTTGTATAATTTCTGTTGGTTCTTTTTTTTCCCAGCTATTCCTGTTGTGGTGTTTGCTTATTTTATAAACAAAAAATCTGTTTTTAGCTGCAGTGGAACTTTTTTATTTTGTTTTTTAAAAAAAGCTTTGGCAATTGAGGGCCTTCAAAAATTGCAGTTTTTCCCCCTTTCCTTCCTCCCTGGCCTATATTTTTAGAGCAGCTGAGATATTTGGGTAGGGATGTCAGCTTACAAATAAAAGCATCAATTTTCCATGCTTCTTTTTCAGTGATAGAAGCATACTGTCGATCATAGGTGGTGCAATTCAGTCCCAACTTCATTTCCTTCTCTTGATCCTGATAGGTGTTGAGCATTGCTTCCCCTGCTTAATTTTTCATATATTGCTACTTTATTGGCCACTGAGATTTTGCTTTCATAGTCTGTGAATGTAAGAATTGTATTTAACCTTATGTAGGCTATGAAATTGTCTTGCATACCAGAGCGGGAACATACTCAGGACAGCACTGGCAACAAGTTATTTAGTAACATTATTAGAATCCAAAGGATCTTTCTTGTTGGCTGTGAAACTATTTCAAGAATGTCAGCCATTAGAACAGAAATTGGAGGAGAGAGTATCAAAGATGGCCTCACATCTCTGCTTCTGACAAGGATCTTTCTGTCCCAAGAAAGAAATTGTGACAAAGAGCAGCCCAAAATATGAGGTTCTAATTGCGCAAATTTGGCTTTGTATTGTTTGTGCCTGCTATATGATAGTTATTTGAAATCCAACAAAGTGGCAAGGTTCCCACCATGGTTGAGCAAAGTACTTTAACCATGTAAGTGATGTGGTGTAGAAGTTAGACTAGGACTCTAGAGACCAGGGTTCAAATCCTGCTGGGCCATAAAAACCCACTGGGTGGCCTTGAGCAAACCACTCACTCTCGGCCTCAGAGGTTAGCTATGGCAAACACCCTTTGATGAAACTTGCCAGGAAAATTCCATGATTGATTTGCCTTAGGGTTGCCATAAGTTGGAAATGACTTGAAGGCACATACAACACAATGCTCACTCGCCTTATATGCCATCCCTATGGCCTCATACTCATTCAGCAGAACACAGGATCCTTTTGTCTCTCAAGGACAGAGGAGTCTGTTAATGGCTTTGGCTCTAGATGTTCTTTCCTGTCATTACAGAGAACAAAACAAACTTCTGGAGTGGCTGTTGGAGAGATAGGACTCGCCTGTCTATGGAATTGGACAGCCTATGGGCACATTAAGAGGCTTTTCCTTGTCACAGAAAAATGTCACTGCCTCTCATGGCTAAAAGGGATTCTTTGTCTAAAACCAGGTTGCATTCTTCCCCTTGGGCAGGTTTGCACGTTGTGCAGTAATGTTGAGGGGGGGGATCTGTGGCCTTCCAGATTTTGCAAAATTGATACCTTTTTAGCAGAGATGTTTTATGCAAATGAAGCTCTTTGTAAAATGGAAAGGTGGGGAACTGCACTCACAACTCAGGACCTTTGAAACAGAAAGCTTCTCCTCTTTTATTGTGCCTTTCAGGGCTGTGAGACAGAAAAGCATTCATTCATATGATTTCCCCTCCCACACTGTTCTTTCCAGTTTCCTAGTTGTATTTTACATCTTCTGACTGCAGTAAGCAACCCAGTAACTAGTGTGATCAAGGGGGGGGGAGTTCTGTGTTCATACTTTTTGCTCAGTTCTGATTCTGACCTTTCTAAATATAAATTATGAGATGACTGGACAAGGAATGTGCTGAGTCTAACAGTTATGTTTGCACAAAATCTGAAGTCAGAATTGACTTTGTGGTTTCAAGCAAGTTCACACAGCTGTTTATTTGCTCCCACTTGGTTCCTCCTATGAGTGTCTATTTGAGGGTGCATAACAGATGGCTCATGGGTAGCATGTAGCCATGATCACCTCTTCTTGAGATCTCCAGAGGCTGTCCATTTTTTTACATATAATAATAATAATAATAATAATATAATTTATTTATATGCCGCCCAATCACAAGGAATCCAGGCGGCTCACAACAAAAGGGAGAATACAAATACAAAGCAATAACAATGTAAAGAAATGCAATATAACTTTAAGAGATTACAATACAGTACCTATAAACTAAAAATCAAATAAAGTACAAAATTACAATACAATTCATATAAAATTCAAAATTAATCCCTAGACATCCCCCATCCCAATCCTATTACAAATGTAATATAAAATAAACTATAAGTTAATAACAATTAATACAATGCAGCAATAGGCAAATACCATACAATGCAAACAAATAAAGTTCAAAATCACAATACAGGAGGGGGGAGGGGGCGGGAGAGAGATTACAATTTACAATACAATCAAATAATAGAGAATCCCATTCTTTGGAGCCTCTGTGAAATGCTGTTTACCTTTATAATCATATTGCATTCTCCTTCCACATTTTTAAGTAGAAAAGGTGGGGTTGAGTTAAAGAGGAAAAAGCCTTCTGATCACTCATGTCATGGCTTTGTTGGAAAGTGGAAATGCAGTCTTGGTAGACATAATTGATCTCCAAATCCTCCAGGGTGGCTTGGACACTGGAGTGTAGTGCCTAGATTAAGGGAAATAATAATTCCACTCTATTCTTTTTTGGTCAGATCTCACCTGAAAATCTGTCCAGTTCTGGGCACCACAATTCAAGAGGGATATTGACATGCTGGAGTGTGTCCAGAGGAGGACAACCAAAATGGTGAAAGAGAGACACTTAGTCAGCTGGGTATGTTTAGCCTGGAGAAGAGAGGGTTAAGAGGTGACTTGACAACCTTGTTTAAATATCTGAAGGGATTTCATATTGAGTATGAAAAAAGCTTATTTATTGCTGCTCCAGAGTCTAGGACATGGAGGAATGGATGCAAGCTACAGGAAAAAAAGATTCCACCTAAACATTAGGAAGAACAGTAAGGACTGTTTGACAGTGGAGCATGCTGCCTCAAAAAGAGATGGAGTCTCCTTCTTTGGAGGTTTTTAAAGAAAGGCTGGATGGCCATCTATTCAGAGTGATTTGATTGAGTATTCTTGCATAGCAGGAGATAGGACTAGATGGCCCTTGGGATCTCTTCCAACTCTGTGATTCTAAACTCACCAGGACCTTACCTGGGCAGAAAACTTTACTGTTGCATCTGAATTTAGGCGGCTTAGCTTGTCCCCCTCTAGCAAGTCCGAAAGTTGGAAGCCTGAGTCTGATGCTGGTGTCACACTGAGGAGTGACAAGCCAAGTGCTCAATCCTATTTTCAAAATAGGTTCTGTGCATTGGTAAGCTCCTTTAAAATTCAGATAAAGACCTAGAGGGGGCTTGCTGCCTCATTGATTTGGAAACCACTATCTGATGCTGGCCAAAATCCATGCCTGATTATCCTAATCTTTCTATGTTTCAACAGTATTACTTACAGTAGGAGGATAAGTTTATAGCTGCTATTTTTTAATTATTTTTTAAAAGGGAGTCAGGAATCTTGGCTGATGTTCTGCCAGTTATCCTGAGCTTGGCTTTGAACTGACACCAGCTGTAGGGCCGTGAAACCTAATTCAGCTAAAATATAATCTGAAATTGGTGCTGAGGTGAGCAGAATTTAGAATTATTGAAGTGGAAAGGGGATGCTGGTGACTTTCATTTGAACTGGCTTTGGGCCTCTGACTAAGCCTTAAAAGCCTGTGGTTGCTTCCCCATCTGCACTAGGGCATCCTTGTATTTGTTTGTTACTATGGCAGTTTAACTGTAGGAAGTCAGCTGCAACAAATCAGGTGCAGTTTAGGACTGCAGAACCATAACTGAGTGGGGAGCAGATGCCAGACGCCTGCAAAGCAGCAGCTGCCTGGTTTCACCAGATTCACATCTTGTCAGTTCCACCTACCTATACACAGGTTTTCTCTTCTATTTTTGCTACTGTCTCTCTCCTCAAAACAGCCTTAGGTTGAGTCTCCCTTATCTGAAGTGCTTGGGACTAGAGGTGTTTTGGATTTTGGTGTTGTTGGTTTTTTTTTGTTTGTTTGTTTTTATTTTGGAATATTTACATATGTATGATGAGATATCTCAGAGATGGGACCCGTGTTTAAACATGAAATGCATTTATGTTTTGTATACACCTTATACACATAGCCTAACGGTAGTTTTATACACTGCAAAGGTGTCACTATCTCGGCCACCCATGTGGACAATTTTGGATTTTGGAGTATTTCAGATTTTGAAATTCCGGTTAAGGGAGATCCAACCTGTATTTTCCCATTTTGCATGAATTGGGATTCCACATTCTTCCACTGCCCAAATTTTCTTATAATTGTGGCTCATTTAACCCAGACCTTAGAAAAGTTACTTTTTGGACTTAGAACTTCCAGAATCCATCTCATTTAGCACGATCACTGACCCTGTTGGCTGAGGAGAAATGAGAGTTGTGGCCCTTAAGGGTAACTTTTTAAGCTCCACAATTAACCTAGCAGGTTTGACCATGGGCAAGAAAACTTGCAGTTCTGCCTTTTTGCAATGTGTTTCCCCAAGCTCCTGGAGGAAAAAAGTTAGCATCCGCCTATTTGATCTTCTTTTCCTGGAACTAACATTTTGACTTCAGTCATATTTGTTCTTGAGCCAAAAAAACCTTCTCATCCTGGTGTCTGCACCAAGGTGACCCACATTCTGTGCCAAGGAATTTGCTCTGCCGCCAAGTTTTTGTTGTTACTTTCTTTTTTAAACAGGGCTTTTAAAAATGGAAGCCTGTGAGTGATTCATAGGAGTGAAGGTCAAACTCTAAAGAGACAGGCACTGTGGACTAGTGATAGGTTAGGAAGGGGGATGATGCATAATATTAATCAAGGCTTCTTCCTACAGCCCATCACTAAACTGGAATTTTTTACCACAAAGAGATGCAGGCCAGCAACTCAAACAACTCTAATAGGGGATTAAAGTAATGAATGGGGAGGAAGGCTATCAGTGTCTCTTTACTGTGATGGATATTGTCCTCAGTGTTAGAGGGTGTGCTTCTGTCTGTCTGTTACTGGGAAGCACTAGGCGAAAGATGGAATTGCCTTCATCTCCAACTTTGGAGCTTTCTAGTGGTGAACCTTGTTGGCCACTGTGGGAACAGATAGGCTTTTGGTCTGATCCAGCTGGGTCCTTTGATGTTCTTAAGGTACATGGGGTCCAGCTTCTTCAAGTGCCTGTATCCACTCTGTCTTGTGTCTCTAAATACATGCTCATTTGGGGGAGAGGGGAACACACAGGAAGTTGAAAATTAATATAAAATTGAGTTGTTAACTCTCAATTTGATTTTTCATGTTTCACTTAGGCTGTGTTGCACTTTTGGTTAAAACACTGTAGATAAAAATTATAAAAACTGAAAAAAGTTTTTTAAAAGTGTCAGAATCAGACATTACAACAATTATAGGGTTACCTTAAAACAGAAAACATGCAAGGCCATTCTAATTCTAGCTTTGTGTTTAATAAAAACAAGAGCAGGAAGACAGTTGGCATGAACAAGTTACAATGCTAGCAGAGGAGATTAAAGCAGGGCTGCCAGATGCCATCACCCCAAAGCTCTTCTAAAAACAGCAGCCTTAGCCTGCTGAGGGGAGGACTGTAAGAGAGGGGAGCAGGCAGGCACTACATGGAGGTTTTGTTTCAAAGTCCAGCCACAGCCTCTGGGAAGTTCTTCCAGTGGCTTCCATGAAGGTGGAGCATTGAATCTGCTCTGGGTTTGATCTTTAAAGGAATTTTCAAATGTGCTGAACCTGGTCTGGGATAGGGTTGGATAGCACCTTGGATAGCTCTTGTAAAATTCAGGTTGAGAGCAGATTCACTGTCCCAGTGGTGTGGAAGCAACTAGCTGCTATGACTATCTCCCTGCCCCCATCTCAACAGACCAGAGAGGCCAAATGAAACCCACAAAATGGTCCCCAATTATTACTTTAATGAGCAGACAGGTTCACATGGGGCTGAATTACCCCTTACGTTAAATACTAGCCATACAAGTATATGACTAAATATTATTGTGCAGCTGAACCCCGCATAATAATGTGAAAGCAGGAGACCACCATGTATAGGAGATACAGTATTTTAAACCTATACACCCAGCCATTTTGGCCCTTCAATTCATGGGGCTTAAAATGAGAGAGAAGAGCTCAACTGATGCTGATTGAGATTTTTCTTCTTTCTAAATCCTTGTATATATAGGGGGAAGGGGCACTTAAGAATCAAATCATCCTGGGAGAAGTTTCTCTTCTCTCCTCTCTTTGTGTGGTGGTCCTGATTCACATCAGCTGCAAGCTAAGGCTCAACTGCAAGCTAAGTATTTGTTTCCTACAATAATCCAGTCGTAGGATTTTCACCTTTTCTCTATTAACAACTGTTGTTGTTTTTGTAATATGCACCCTATCCACAGCCACACATATGCACACCCACATGCACAATTGCATATACAGTCACAAACTACAACAGCTTTTCCAGTCTCTGGAGGAGACCATCATTCTGTGCATACAAGCCTACAAATTCTATTCAGCCTTATCAGTCTCATGATTTCGCTGAGGAATAAAAAGGGTGTGGTGTCATGTTCGGTCAGTTGTGGCTTGAGAATCTTGAAGGAGATCAGCTGCTTTTCTCATGTCAGCAGTCATCCCCCCATCTCTTGTCATGCTTCTTCTCCCCCTTCCTCCTCCACCCCCTCCCCATCTCTGTTCTTAGCCAGCAGATAAAGCTGCTTCACCGGACAGCTGATCCACTGATGGACAATGAATGACTAAGCAGCACAATCTCTGTGCTCTCAGGCACTGAGTCAAGCTCCCCTTGGCATTCAGCCTCCCATTCCTGGAGCATATTCTATTTTATCTTTTCTTGATAACCTTGCTGCTTATTCTGTGGGTCCTAAAATTCTAAATATTTGAAGAAGGGCTTCTTAATTTGAGCAAGGCCACCTTTGCACCTTGAATTGTTTGGGTTGTGTATTCTAAAATAGGTCTAGGTATGATATGCAGTCCAAAGTCTCTAGAAGCACCATTCTCTCTCTCATTGTCTATTCAAAGGTAAGCCTCACTGAAGTCAGTGGGAATTTCTCTCCAATAATTTGTGTGTCTAGGATTGTAACCTTTATTATTATCTTTTCCCATAAGCTTTGCATTTAGACATAGGTCAATGACTTGCCAAAGAGTGGAGCAATACGTTGGTGTTGTCAATATTTGGCAGATGAAGGCACACAAGCATGACAATTGTGCAGCAGTCCCCTGAAAACTCTTCATGCCACACCCACTGCTAAATTCAGCCACTGGCTTTAAAAAGCAAGAGCTCAAAATTACTGGGGATTTTAGGATGCTTTGGACTCTCCTGCCCATATGTATTATGATGGCGAACCTCAAATTCTGGAGCTAAATCAGGCCCTTTTGATTTCCCAGTTAGTCCATTTGGGATTCCCATGAATAGCTAAACCTCTATTCCCCATGACACAGTCATTTGGTATTTTGCCAGGTTTTGAATGGTTTTCCACATTCTAAAAGCTGGAATTCATCTCCTAAGGCTGAATAATTGACAGTGAGTTAAACTGCGTTGTTATTTTTGGTTCTACCCTTATGACTTTGGCACCACCCATCCCTGAAATGCAGCCCTCCACAAGGATAGCTCTGAAATTGAGTTTGGCCCTCAGTGATTCCCCACCCTTGATGCATATAGGAAAATCTATCCCAGTCTAAATAATCCTGGTATCCTGAAGTGTTATGCTACAGATCACATCATCCTCAGCAGACATACCAAGAATTATGTTTGGTATTGTAGGCCAACATATCTAGAAGACACAAGGTTGGGGAAGGCTGTGAATCAGACAATTTCTTTTATGTAGCAAACTGTAGATAAGTGCAAAATGCCATTGCCTTTTGCTGTACACATTTTGCAGGGTGGTGAAGGAGTGGCTTCTGGTGGTGGTGGTGGGAGAGAGAAATTTCTATTGTGTTTAGGAGGCCACAATCTGTATGTTCCTTATTACTGAATCTAATATTTCTTTTTCTTTCTAGGTCAGTTTCCCAGATGTTGAAAAAGCTGAATGGCTCAACAAGGTGAGAAGAAGTTCAGTTCAATGCTTTCCCCCTGGCCATGGCTGCATCACAAACACTAACACTAGCACTCTTATATGTGTTTCTCTGTGGTAGATTCTGGCCCAGGCTTGGCCATTCTTTGGCCAATACATGGAGAAGTTACTGGTGGAGAACATTGCTCCAAGCATACGGGCTTCCAACACCCATCTCCAGACTTTCACTTTCACCAAGGTTGACATGGGAGAGAAGGTAACAGTCAAAAGAAGATGATTCTGTCAAAATCAATGGGGGAAGAAACCCGCCAATGGAATAAGCTTAATTCATTTACTCTCAGTAAAAATGTGGGCCCTTGTTGTTCATGAGGGATTGTTTCCAGGACCCCCCATGGATACCAACATCTGTGGATCCTCAAATCCCACTAAGTAAAATGGTGTCCTATATATATAATTGCAAAATCAAGGTTTGCTTTTTTAATTATATCTATGTATATGTGTCTGTGTGTGTATATATATATATATATTCCCCCAAGTCATGGGTGGTTGAATCTGTGGATGCAGAATCTGTGGATATGGAGGGCTGACTGTAGTCATACATACATCCTTATCAAATATACAGTGACTTTGTAATTCTTCAGGTGTCACCACCCTGTTGCATAACACCTTCTCTAAGCTGTGTCAACATCCATACAATACCCTTATTTATTTATTTACCTATTTAACTGAATAAATCTTGTCCCACCTTTCTACACCAAAGTGTAAAATCAAGATTGCTCACAAAAACACAATTATAATTTATAAACTGCCTACCAGAAACAAGACCTGGCAGTTAAGGCTGAAGCCCTAAACACACTGAGATTCCATTGATCTCAGTAGACTTAGGGTCGGAACAGACCAGCATAAAAAACCAGCTTCCAGCTGGCTTGGGAGCATGGCATGCCCCAATGACTCACAAAAGCCAGCTTCAAGCCAGCTGGCCATTTACATGGAGGTCTGCTTCCAGGCAATTTGGTGGTGTGGCGCTTATTCGCCGCACACCACCAGAGCACCTTCAAGCTAGCTTCTCACTGTGGCAGGGCAGAAAGGCCATCTTTTTGCCGGCACACATAGGAGTGGCTGTATTCCGCTCCTTTTTCGGTTGGGGTGGCGGTGTGTGGTTGCTGCAGCCCAATCCAGCTTTGTCAGGTGTGGCTTGAAGCTGCCCCTTCAGGGCAGTCTGTTTTGCCCCTTAATTCAACAGGGCCTGTGTGTTGAATAAGCAGTCTGCATCAGATGGCAGGTGCTGGGGGCAAACAGTGGGAGCCCCAAGTTAGTGCCCATAGGTTTCTTACCCATTCCCCTCCTTGGAGAACAAACTGGTGGTTTCCATATAGCCAGTGCCACTAAACAAGCTTTCTGTTGTTAGGACTGCTAGTCTAGTAGAGGACTGCCAGCCTAGTCAGCTTCTGTCCATGGAGTGGAGTGGTTTGCCATTTTGTATGCAGCAAAATGTCTGAGATGGAGCTCCTATAATTCTGAACAGACAGTTTAAAAACTTTGCTATGAAATGGCCTAATTAAAAAGGGAAGAGGGTGATATTTTAAAGTGTTAATAAAAAATAAAAAAGAGAAAAGAAAAATAGGCTTGGATTCAGACTAATTTAGATGAGCTCAGATCCTGTAGAAATCAGTGAAGCTGGTCATAACTAATTTGTCCCAACTGCTTTCAGTGGGACCTAGGTTCACTGAACTTAGTCTGAATTTGAGGAATTGTTCCCAAAGAAAAACTAGTCCAAAATAACAAAAGCTTCCAAACCATTTTCCAATGCTGTGTTTCTGTGATTCTATGCTATGGATTCTTGTACTAGCAGGGGGTTGATCTAGATGGCCCTTGGGATCCTCCCCACTCTCAAAGTGCCACAAGTGACATACAGTGCTTCACGTACCTTTAACTGTAACATATTTAAAAGCCATGCGTGCAAAGATTTAATTAAAAACAATATTAAATGTTATTATGAATAGTTAATCTGCTATCCTGTTTAATTGAGAGTACATTCCATAGAACTCAGTGGATTTTGCACCTAAGCAGACAGCTATAAGATTGCACTATGTGTATACTGACTTGGAAATGAGGCTTGTGTTAAACCAGCCACTCGTTGGGAAGTGGCTTCTATAATTTCAGATGAATAGTTACTACCAGCATTGAAGGGGTTTATAGAGCCAGAGTGATACAGTGGTTTGAGCATTGAACTACGACTCTGGAGACCTGGGTTCTCACTCATCCAGGGAAACCTACTGGGTGGCCTTGGACAAGTCAGACTCTCTCAGCTTCAGAGGAAGGCAAAGGCAACCCATCTCTGAACAAATCTTGACAATAAAACCTCATGATAAATTTAGCATCGCCATAAATTGGAATTGACTTGAAGGAACATAGCAAACAATGGATGGTTTAATTACATTAGGCTCAGAACTACAACACAGCTAGGCTGAAAACAGGTTTTGCATGGATTAACCCCCCCCCCCCCATTTCTTTGTAATTACATCTCCCAGCATTCGGAATTACAGCAGAGAAGAGAGTCTGTATGATATGGAGGTTATAGCAGCCTTCTCTACCCTGCTGCTCTCCAGAAGTGTTAATCTACAGCTTTTGTGGAAATCTTTGTAGGCATACCACCAGTGATGTTTCCATGGGTGGTAGGCCACATAAACAAGCTGTTCCGGCAATGCATCAGAGACAACCTTAAATTTCCTGGATCCAAAGCCTCTCCTCTTTTCCAGAACCACATCTGTTAATGATACCAGCTTGGAGCTGGTGTAATATATTTCCTTTCCAATTAAAATCAACTAATAAGAACGCTTCACCCACTCCCAAAGGACTGGAAGAAAGACAAACTCTTGTGAGACCCTGATCAGAAGAAACTAGGAGGGCTTTAAAAGTGTGAATTGGTTGCAAATGTGTGCCTTCCATCTACCCAAGGTTACTCTGTTAGTTGTTTATTTTGCATATATTTTATCTTTCGGGGGGGGGGGGGGTCCACACTTTTTAAGACTACAACTCCATACTGACTAGAGGATTCTGTGGGTTGTAGTCCAAAAAAGTAATATGCCCAAACTCTGCTCCTGGGCAAATCTTCATCTTATAGCTGGGACACAACGGCCTTCAGAGTGAATGAGGTTGGAGGGAGAGAACTCACCTCCACTGCCTTTCTCATATGCATAGAGAGTGAAGTTGGTAGTGATGAAGTGTTCTTAGTTAGCACCTCATTGGCATAGCTAGGACAAAAAGGTATACGATTTTAAGTGCATCATTCTTCATTGTCTTACTGCTGGTCTTATAATACCCTGGTTGGCAAATCTTGATCTTCTGTTCTTAGAAGCAATAAAATCAGAAAATCCCTGTATAATGTGTTCAGCAAAAAGAACAGTATGTTCTGATTATGTACAGTTTTGCTATAGAAATGTGTCTGGCAACCTGTATTCCAGACAGGGAGAGCATCTCATCCCACAATAAGTGAGATACCGCTAAGAAGGTCACAGGAGGCTGACCTACGGTACTCAGCGGTGTCTGTGTCTCACAACTGGATAAGGGACCAAACAGTTATTAAAGCCAAATGCAACCTAGCATGCACAGTCAATGATTTAATTGCTTGGAACATACTGAGGAACATGGCAAAGGGGGAGGAAGTAATGCCATGCACTTTTAAAAAAAATGTTCCAGTAATAATGTTTCTTCTTCTTACAGCCCCTCAAGGTCATTGGAGTCAAAGTCCACACTGGCCGGAACAAGAAGCAAATCTTGCTGGACCTAAACATCAGGTGAATGTTGAGGTTTAGCTATACTGCTGTGTTAGCTCCATTCTCACAACAGAGATAATGAAAGTGGATTGTTCATTACTGAAAGACTAGCAAAGTATTTGTCACATTGACATGTTGTATTTTGGTTGTTGGGTTTCCCTGCTACTTTTCCTGGGGAAGCATACACACTGAGTGCATGTTTTGTCCTGCATCAAGGTGCCTGAGCTGCATTGCATATAGAAAAATAATTTGATTTCTTCTAGGACAGCCCAGTTTGCCCATTTGCTAGGTTGCCTATTTGCTAGGTTGCTTTCCTTTAAAAGAAGAAGGTGTCACCTAGCAGGAGAGACAAGGTAGTGTGTGACTGTTCTTGTTTGACATCCGATATTTCACATGATGGCTGTTATTTGATGTTTTTAATCTGTTGTTTGCTAATTTTATTCTAGTTTGTATTACTATCTACTGTTATATGCATTTGGGGTTTTTTTTAGATTGTACGCCACTGACAGGTGTTGTTATGCTTATCGATTGTATCCATTCTATGTACAGCACTGTGCAAATTTACAGCTCTTTATAAATAAAGTGTAATAATAATAATAAGACTCCAATGGGCCTCCAAGAAGCTGGTTTGAGAACAGGCAAAGTTTATCCCTAAAAGCAGAGCAAAGGCTCATGGTCTCCCGCAGTCCTTGCACATGTGAGATGTCTGCTGTGTAACTCTTCCCCAGGACAGGAGAGCATACCAAACCTTGGAAAACTTATTTTGGGGGCCTAGGACTCCAAGCATCCTCCATGGAGGAGTTTGAACTAATATATCCAAACTCACAGGCACACAATATCAGCAGTCCTTTAGAAAGCAGCTCCATTGAAGGATAATTTAAGATTCCTAAACTTCAGCCTTTGATAAGGAAAAATATATGTATTTTTATCAAAAATATCAAAGCCAAGTCTGTTAGGGTCTAGCTTTAAATCATCAGAGTAGCAGAAAACATGTCCATGTCTAATTGTACTTCCCTAAGAACTGAGACTGATTCAAAAACAACACCGGTAGTTTGAAGTTCAAACAAAAGTTTACTAATAGCTTTAATGTATTTATACAGAGGCTATATCCTAATCCAGCTAGTGAATAGTTCAGGTTAAGAAAAAATATTTATCTTACCATCTTTCCAAAAAATGTTGATAGAGAAGGAAGACAGAGAACCCAGCAAGGCAGGAGAAAAATCTTTAAGTGAGAGAGCTTCCCAAGAGGGAGTGACCTAAATTACATGATTAGTTTGAATGAGAGAGAGAGCAGAGTTTGCATGTAGGAAACCCCTATCTATCCAAGGAGGGAGAAAGAGAACCTACCCACATGGGTAGATGTTAAAAAGGAATTGTTCTCTTAGGCTAGGGGTGGGTAAAGTGCTCCCTGCAGTCTGCATCAGAGCAATTTTTGTGGAAAAAATTGTAAAAATGCTTCAAAATGCCCTAAATGGTATGAGTGGAGGCCACTTCCATCACCTTTGGTGCCCTCCCCCTGAGTCAAACAAAACCTTTTCTTTTCTTTTTTCAAAACATTTCCCCCCAAAAATGCCCTCTAATGTGTATGGGGGCATTTCCACAGGTTTTAGGCCTACCCAAACCACTTTAGGCTCATTTGAGGCCTTTTTTTGAAACAGAACATGATTTCTACTTACTTCTACTCGTGAAGAAAAAAAAGGCAACTCCTGAAGGCCCAGAAATATGGTGAAAATGCCCCCCTTGTTCCTAGAGGGCATTTGGTGGAAATGTTATTTTATTTTTTTTTAAACACCAAGTGCAGGGGTGTGTACTCCTCCTTTCCAGGTCTCTTGGGAGGCTAATGCAGGCCTCTACTCTTCCATCGTTGCCCATCTCTGCCTTAAGCTCATGTTTGTTCAGGCTCATGTTTGTTCGTTCATGCTATATTGTATTCTGGGGTTCCTTTGGATTCTGAAAATCTCATGCTGTTGTCTTTCTCCTCCTCCCTGATAACAGCTATGTGGGTGATGTCCAGATTGATGTGGAAGTGAAGAAGTTTTTTTGCAAGGCTGGAGTGAAAGGCATGCAGGTAAGATAGATCAACACTGAGACTGCAATAATTGTCTAGACTTGCCTTCCCCAACTTAGTGCCATCCAGAAGTGTCTCTTGACCTCCAACCAGCATGGTCAATATCCTAGTGGTCTGTTTTGTGGAAGGCCAGTTCAGGAACCAGACAGACATTTAACAAGTAAAATATATTACGTCAAGCAGGGTGTGTGTGTGTGTAGATGTAAAAGGGGTAAGAAGGGTAAAAAGTTGGAGACTAGTATAGCCATCATGACTTTTAGCCATTGAAAGCCTCATCCTTTGTGAATTTAATCCCTTTTAAACGCCATTCCAGTTGTTGGTCATCATCACTACCTCTTGTAGTAGCAAATTCCATGGTTGGATTTTGTGTTGTATTTCAAAGGCATGATGACCACAGGGAGGAGCAGATAAAGGCCATCCAATCCACATTTGATCACTTACTGGAGACATTTATTAGTATCTCTTCCCTTCCAAACATCTACCATCTGCTGTAACAAATCCCCTCAACTCCTCCCAGTTCCTGAAATGAGGCTTAAGCTTGCATTTCTGTTTTGTGGGATGTAACAGAGTGCCCCCTGCTGCTTGTCAACAACAGCTGCATCACTGGAAACATTCTGAGGATTGTTGGGACAAATGCCATTGCAATTGGATCCTGATCTTTATTCTAAGCATAGGAATGAATATGGCATTGACTGTGAACTGGATCTCAATCTGCTCCTTTCTCTCTCAGTTACACGGCATGCTGCGGGTCATTCTGGAGCCCCTCATTGGTAATGTCCCAATTGTGGGGGCGCTCACCATGTTCTTCATTCGCCGACCAGTAAGTATTCTGCCACATCCTCTTCTGGAACAAATAGCCAGTCATATCATAATCTGTTGATACCACTGTGACATGTACGAACCCTAAGCACTTTCCCCTTCCTTCCTATGAACCTCACCTTTACTCTGACAATGGCTCTTCTGCCTGTCATTATCCTGTGAAGTCCAAAACCAAATCAAATTTAAGATGGCAGCAATAGCCCAAAAACCATATGGAGTACTACAGTATAAACTGATGAGGAAAGAGAAACTTCAGAAGGATTGTCAGTCTCTAAAGCAGAGATGGGCCACATGGAATCCCCCAGGCTGTTTTGTGTGTGTTCCCCTCCCCACTGTGCCCCCCCCATTGTTTCCACTCCTAACAACAAATCATACCACCAGAAATCAAGAAGACCACCACCAAAAATAAACAAACACAATCAGCCTCAATAATCTGTGATTCTGGGAGCTGGAGTAGAAAACACCTGGAGGACCAGAGTTTGGGAATCATACCTTTCTGTACTAAAGAGACTCAGCACAGCTGTTGTGAAATGGTGGCAGGAGCAATAGAATTGGTAGTCACTGCCAGATTGCAGTGGCAATGTGCACCCCATAGGCTGGTGTTTTTTTGGGGGGGCGGGGCGGGGGGAGCAGTCCAGTGCAGTTCACATCCTCCAAAACTTGCCCACCTTTTCAGTTTTGTAGGCCTAGAAGAGGAGAGAGATTGTTGCTGAGAGATGGACAGAATAAATTTATTTTGGAATAAATTCCCAGACATCGTTGATTTTTGGCATTTTATATAAGAGACACCATTTTATTGAGGTTGCTGCTCCAGCTGCTTTGCTGCTTACTGGCTTAACTGTATTGAGTTCATTGATCTCTTACGAAGTTCCCTGTAGATATTGGAATAAAGTTTGACTTCTATAGGACCTCAGTGCCTATAGATTTGAGCATCTATGGATTTTGGTATTCACAGGAATACTGGAACCAAATCCCAAGGGCCAACTTTTTTTGAACAGTGCTGCCATTCTGAATTTCTAAAACAGTGTTTATATTTATATGAGGTAAAGCAATGATGGCTGGGAGAACTTAGAAAAGTTGTAGTTTTGAACTACAAACCCTAGAATCCCCAAACCGGTTGGGACATTTGGAGAACTGTAATTGAGAAATGTAACTTCTAAGCTCTGTTCCTTAAAAAAAATCCATAGGCTTGACCTACTGGCTCCTTCTAGATTTAGCAGCATCATCTCCTGACCCTCAACAACCTTCTAAAGTACACTCAGCCCTCCATATTTATTTATTCTTCATCCGTGGACTCAACGAGCCACAGCTTGATTTTTTTTTATCCAAAAAGTAAGATTTTGCCATTTTATATAAGAGACATAATTTTACTATGCCATTGTATATAATAGGACAAGCATCCATGGATCCAAGGGTCCACTGTAATTAAGGGGGTAGTGCCAGTGGTATGTGGAGCAGTCCCCCTTGTAATTTGAGCACTGATGCTCTAATGGTTATTGAGGTTGCTGCTCCCAACTGCTTTGCTGGTTAGTGGCTTAATAGTATTGTGTTCATTGATCTCTTACGAAGTTCCCTGCAGATATGAGAATGCAGTTTGACTTCTATAGGACCCCAGTGCCTTGCCCAACCTTGTTTGTTGGAGGACATATAGGGCTGATGAGCTCACAGACACATTTGCCCCTGTAGTATCAAGAGATGATAGAATCATAGTCACAGATGCAGTACCATAAACAGGGCATCCATATTGTCATACATCATTTTATATGCATTGCTTTTGAATGGAGTCAGTTTACACAATCTGGTGTCAGTTTTTCAAGTGTAGGATAATTAGGTGATCCCCATTTTGTGAAGCAATTTCATGGAATAGCAATAGCAAATACATTTCTATACCTCTTATCAGTGCACTTAAGCACTCCATAAGCTTACAATGTGTAAGCCAGTTGCCTCCGACAAGCTCATTTTAGCGACCTCGGAAGGATGCAAGGCTGAATCAACCCTGAGCCCCTGGCTGGTACTGAACTCACAATCTTGTGGTTTGTGAGTGAGCGGCTGCATTACAGGCATTTAACCACTGTGCCACCAGGGTTTTTCCCTCAATATTGATTTGATTTTGCAACTGGTAAAGCCTCATACTGTTTTTATATGTATTGCTATCTGCCTTGAGTCCAATTATTGGAAGAAAAGTGGGATAATAATAATAATAGTAGTAGTAGTAGTAGTAGTAGTAGTAATAGGAACTGGTTAGATAAATTTGCTTGCATTTTATTAAACTCTATAGCCGCAGGTTCCCCAAATAACATTACCAGGCCAAACAGAAACCTTGTGCAATATGTGGTGAGAAAAATTACATGGTATCTTTATGGTCACTTTCCCCACCCCAGTCTCAACTGCCAATCCTATCCAATGTTTCTGTGACTGCTTCTAACTCAAAAACCATACTCTTTTCTTCCCAGACTCTAGACATCAACTGGACTGGAATGACCAACCTTTTGGACATCCCTGGACTGAGGTATGCTTCTCTTGGACAGGCTTTAAACTTTTGTGGGGTCTTTAGAGAGGATCATGGGGAACATAATCTTGTCATGCTTCCTCCGTTGATTTACTGCTTTGATAAGAAGGGTGGTGTACGAGGAAAGAATATGCAGGAAGTAAAACAGCTTCTATTCACCCTTTCCATTTGAGTGTTTGAGCTGTCTTTATTTCTTGGGGGCAACAGAGTTGCTGAGTCAGAGGGACACAGGTGGGAGAATTCCAGAAAAGAAGAAAAAACCTGGGCACATCCAATGAAATCCACAAGAGAAAGAAGAGATAAGTCTCAAAATGCTCAAGAGGTTAGTTCATTAGCTGGAAAGCCTAAACAGACCATCTTCTGAGAATTTTGAGATGTGTCTCTTGTTTCTCTTTGAGAGAATTCTGTAAACAAAACCTGAAAGGGAAACATGAAGAGAAACCTGTTGGAAGGAGCTGGGTCCTGTTCAAGAAGTATTCAAGGAAGTAGCATGACTCAAGAATGTAGAATGGTGTGCTGAGGGATTGTAAGGATGTGTGGTTGCAATGGAGAGTCTGCTGAGATGGCATGATTTCAGAGGAGATTGGCAGTGAGACAGAATAAAGGTTATTGTCTGATAAAGCTGTAGGCTTTTCTCAACAGCTCACTATCTGACACCATGATCATGGACTCCATTGCCTCTTTCTTGGTCCTCCCCAACCGCTTGCTCATACCACTGGTCCCTGATCTCCATGAAGCAGCTGAACTCCGCTCCCCAATTCCCAGGGTAAGGCAGACTTTTTTCTTAGACTGGGACAAGGGTGCCTCATAAGTCTGAACCCTGTACCTGAAGCAACATGCATTTTCTCCCTTCCAGGGCATTGTCCGTGTTTATCTGATAGAGGCCAAGGACCTACAGTCCAAGGATAAGTACATCAAGGGGATGATTGAGGGCAAGTCAGACCCATATGCCATTGTGCGTGTGGGAACCCAGGTCTTCACCAGCAAAGTCATTGATGAAGATCTCAATCC
Organism: Urosaurus nigricauda; assembly: GCA_034509955.1. NCBI lineage: Eukaryota > Metazoa > Chordata > Lepidosauria > Squamata > Phrynosomatidae > Urosaurus > Urosaurus nigricauda. Next base: position 166,444,022 of record JAOEGL010000002.1, read on the forward strand.
CAAGTGGAATGAGATGTATGAGGTAATTGGCTGCCAACTAAAGTGGTAACATTTGAGTATAGATCTTTAGGGGGATGCTCAGCTGCCTTCCTGTCCTTCCCTCCTGGCTTAGCTTTACCTCTTCACGCCACACAACTGTCATTCCTTTCCTTTCTCTGTCTGAAGAGGGCCCCTCCGGCCTACACAATAGGCGGTGTCTGCTCTGACCCCCCACCTCACTATCCCCACAGTTCATTGTACACGAGGTACCGGGGCAGGAACTGGAGGTGGAGCTGTTTGACAAGGATCCCGATCAGGATGACTTCCTGGGCAGGTGAGAGGCTGGTTCTGTTTCCAGCTCTTAACAGGGCAGTGAGGCCTAGTTGGGTGAGTAGCTCAGAAGTTGGAGGACAGAGCTTTGCTGCTTTTCCTTTTCTAATGCTGGGAGGGAGGGAATGAGGCTAATGATGGAATAAAGGGCAGTTCAGCTCCCAGTCCTAGGGTCAACAGCTTCATCCCCAGCTCTGATGGTTGGATTCTCTTTGTCATTGTATAACTTTAAGTCATTTCTGACTTACAGTGACTCTGGGGCAATTGTATAGATAAGGGTCATTTAATTTGTCAAACCTCAGTCTTGTTCACCTTGTATCGCCAGAACGGTGGATATACAAATGTCACCACTTTCTTTCTTTTCTCAGGATGAAGCTGGACTTCGGGGAGGTGATGCAGGCTCATGTACTAGAGGAGGTGGGCACTGAGATGTGTACAGGGCTGGCACTTCCAATTGGTTCCCTTTCCGAGAAAACAATTATCTATGACATCTGTGGGCCATTGAAGAATGACCATTTGTCGTATTTAAAAGGTGGTGGTAAAGGGTCTGAGAGTAATGCTGAGTGGAGTGGGATGACAAAAGGATCTTAGATTGGGCTTGAGGATGAATGACAGAGCCACAATTAAATGGTAGAAAAGCTACTATCTTACATTGCCAGATAACATCGTTAGAGGGAAATCTCGTTGGTTAAAAGAGTGAATGGCCTTCTAGTTTTTCAACATGTGAGGAATTGGCTCCAGCAAACCATTTTTAATGAACTTCACCTGGAGTTCCTGGAATGTCCTCAGACCAGTTGCAATTTGCAGTCCAGAATTCCCAAATGTGGCTGTCTCCCTCCGAAAATGGACACATATGAAAAGTGTGTGTTTCCAGATGTGTGCAAAGCACCCCTTGAACACACTTTAAAATCAGTCGGTGTTCATGTAAGAGGGTGTTAAGCAATTTGTAGAATTTAAAATAAGCACATAAACATGTGTGCACATTTGAAAAATAAAAGGAAACAAAAAAGCATGCCAAAAGCAAAGGACAGACTCTAACTTGTCTAAAAATGGTGGGAATAGTGATGAAACTGGGCGGGCATGGCCCAGATAGGAAAGAGACTATTTCTATGGGTTTGGGACATTCTAGATATGCACATATCTGCTCAAATTGACAGACCAGCTGCATATCGTTCATTCTCTTTCACCTCCTTCCTGGCAGTGGTTCCCATTGCAAGACGGTGGCCGGGCTCGTGTGCACTTGCGCATGGAATGGCACACACTTATGTCAGATGCCTCCAAGCTGGATCAGGTGAGTGTTGCCATTTGCAGTGGAGGCTAGTGTAGTTCAGGGTTCTCTCTGTGGAGTGAACTGTACAGGGATCACTGCTCTTCACCTGAAAACAGTGTGCAGTATCACCTCTGACTGGCAGCAGTCCTCCGTGTTCACAGACAGAGGTCCCCCCCAACCAGGTTATGAGACTTCCTTTTAAAGTGGAGATGACAAAGGCTGCTGAGCTAGTCTAGTATCCTCCACAATGTTTTCTGTAAGGTATTTCTTCAGAAGGCAATTTCCTCTGAGAGTGTGAGGACTGGACACTGACTCTGGATGGATTGCAGATTCAGACTACAAGATGTATATAGTTTAGTTCCTGTGATACAACTGGGATTTTCATTGGGAAGCTGGCTTTGAAAACCACATGGTAGAGATATTATAGACTGGACTTAAATGAGCAGACAAATAAAAAGAAGGTGGGAATAAAAGATGTAGTTTGAAGAACTCTGATGTTCCCATTGAGAGTGAATTGTAAAACACAATTATTTTGTGTGTATCTGGGAAGATAGCTTACAGAGTGATAGATGGATATCTTGGGAAGAAATGTTGGAGCTGAAGTAATGATGGTTTTATTTACTACATGTCCCTTGAAGGTTCTTCAGTGGAACAAAACTCTTTCCACCAAGCCAGAACCCCCATCAGCTGCCATATTGGTTGTCTATCTGGACAGAGCACAAGAACTCCCGGTAAGTGTTCAGAAGAAAACTGTTGCCTTACCATATCACTCTACCCATGAATTAACATCATTGGGTGTTTCTCTCTCTCTCTCTCTCTCTCTCTCTCTCTATATATATATATATATATATATCCTATAAAACAAATGCAGTTCTCATAATCAGGACTTTCTGTTTAATGCTGGTTATCATATTTGAGCTCTCAGTTATTCTGTTTCTTTTTAGATTTTATTACATTGAATGCTCACTTTTTATGTACACTGCTCATGAATAAAGAGGCAGTCTTATAAAATTTTAAAACAGATTTCTTTAGGGCCCTAGCAGTCACTTGATCTCTTCTTGTAGACTGGTTAGAGTAGACCTGGTTAGAGTACATCAGATGTTGGATATATGTTTAACTTTATTACTCTGCCATATCTCAAAGATTTGTTGAGGTAAAAATGAGATCAAAACATCCCTTTAACTAATTTATTTATTTTTAAAATGACAGATTACTCCAACATTGATGGACTCCAGATTTGTTTTGAAGCTTTTCCTTCCAAGCCCTAAAAACATTATCACATATTTCCAAATTAAATGACAAGCAAGATGCTAAATATTTCTTTCAACAAGTGGAATGATTTTATTCACTAAACTATAAACTATATGCCACTTTAAGAGATAATAAAGTTAGAATATGTTTGGACTTTGGGAGAGGGTTTTCCTTACAGTGGTGAGAGGACTATGAAGAATGTGTTTCTCCATTCCCTTGTTGTCCAAACAAACAAAAATAATGTCTCAGGGGCTTGTATTCTTTATATAGCACCATCAGTGTCCACATAACTCAAACAGAGTTAACAACTGTGGGGATCAAAAAGGTAACAGCTGGTGGTTCAGAAAGCCAAAACTGGCATCTCAGGTGGTTTCTCTTCCAAAAGCTGACAAAGTCTGTGTTCACACATCATAGCTGGCCATGTCATTTCACACTTGACTCAGGAACCCAACACTGAGAGGCAGCAGCAAGGATTTCGAAGAAAAAGTCATGAGCCACACATCTTGTCCCAAAGTGGTACAAGTGAAAGACACTGTCCCATCACTAAGTTGGTTTTTAATAATAATAATGATTAATAATAATAATAATAATAATAAAAAAATTTATTTATATCTCGCCCCTCTACAAAATGCAGTCAGGGTGGCTTACAAAGATTAAAAAACATACAATCCAAAACCCTAAATCCCCCCTCTTAAAATACTATTAATGTAAGAATTAAAACATACTTTAAAAATTTATACAACAAATAAGAAACTGTGACTAAAGTGAGGTCAGAGTTCAACAGTTAGATTTCTTTTAGTAGCCAGAGAAACTATTCAGGAAAGGCCTACCAGAAGAAGATCCATCTTTATAGCTTTTTTAAAAAGCTGTTTAGGGTGGTAATATGACGGATCTCATCCGGCAGGCCATTCCGCAATCTGGGCGCAACAGCTGAGAAGGTCCTCTGGGATGTCATGGGCAGCCTTGTTTTATAAGGTTGTAACAAATTCCTCTCTGATGATCTAAGTGTGCAGGGAGGATTATATGGAAGGAGACGGTCCCAAAGACCCAAGCCATTTAGGACTTTAAACGTGGAATGGGATAGGCCACCATTTTGTTCTTTGCCTCTGGCAGCAAGATGTCTTCAGCACATTATGCTGGGAGTTCAGGAGGCTTGAGGGCTCTAAAATCAGCTTTGGGGGCTGCACTTTTCCCATGCCTACACTAAACAGTATGAAGATAAAACAGCACTATGCCTCAGTCTGAGCTCATCCAGTCATTTTTATGGCCTTTTAGCCCTTGGCCAAATCAGCTGTGCAATTAAATGTTCCACTGAGTCCCTCTTACTTCTCAGCTCAGAAGGAAGCAATCCCACCCCTTTTTATATATACTGGTATATATATGTTGAGCTAACTCTGCTAAGGATTTTATTCTTTATATAGCACTATTAGCAAGAATTGTGCAGCACACAGCCAGGTTGCCAGATATCCTTTTGGGGGTCCCTGAACAGCCAGGGGGACTCCTGGAGCTCTCCAACCCTAAAAATAATCATCCAAAAATCGTGGGGCTTGGAGCGGAAAAAGGGTCTCCAAGAAGGTGCAGCTTTGCACTATTTACCCACTGTTTTGGTCTCCAGCCTACCACAAAACAACAAATAAGCAGAATGAGTAAATAAATATAAAATTTTTAAAAGCCAGTATATAGGTGAACAGAATACTACTTCCAGTTGCAGAAAGCAGTGGCCTGTGCAGGGCCTGGGAGTACTGAAAATGGCACTCCCTCCCCCTCCAGTGCATGCACATTGTTTGTTGTGTGTTACATGCTGCATATTGTATGTTGTGTGCCTTCAAGTCCTTTCCGACTTATGGCAACCCTAAGGCGAAGGTATCATGGGGTTTTCTTGGCAAGATTTGTTCAAAGGAGGTTTGCCATTGTCTTCCCCTGATGCTGAGAGCATGTGTCTTGCCTAAGGTCACCCAGTGGGATTCATGGCCATTGAACTCTAGTCTCCATAAGTAGTTTGAGTCCAACACTCAAACTACTATGCCATTCTGGCTCTCTATTTATGGTTATTCCTATGTATTTATCACAAGGAGAGGCAATAGGGTATAGAGATTAGAGTATCAAAGTGAGACTCCTGGAAACCCAGGCTCTAGTCCCCATGGAGCTATGAAATTCCCTGCATGGCCTTGAGCCAGTCCCTTTCTCTGTCATCCTGACTCACCTTACAGGGTTGTTGTGACAATGAAGTGAGGAAGAGGGGAGAGCCTAGTGTGATGTCTTGAGTTCATTGGTGGAAAAGCAAGATATTAATGTGATTAATTAATAAAGCAGTACTTTTTCCCCCCTCAGCTGAAGAAATCGAGCAAGGAGCCCAATCCTATGGTGCAACTCTCCATCCACGATGTCACCCGGGAGAGCAAGGTAAGCGGTTGGAGTAATTCATTCTTAGCTGTTCATGGCTCCTCACCAGGCATTCTCACATAATCTCTATTTTTGGTGGATTGGGGAGGAGTCATAATCAGTGCAGGGGTGTAAGGTGAGGGTGCATGACAGGTTTTCAGTTACTTTGTTTCAGTATAATACATCCAATAAAGTGGTCTGTGCCATAGGAAGAACTGAATTCCAAGCATGATGGATGGGTGGTGGTGGTAATTTAGGGAATCTAGGGGGCTTCACAGCCAAAATTGGACTGGAGACTTGATGGACAAGAGCCTGTGTGCCCCCTTTTCTCCCTTTGTACTAGGAATGGAACGGAGATTTGTCAGTTTCCTGACTGGGGTTGAATTTGGAGTTCCTGACTCCTCCAGAAACTTAGGCAGGAAGAAGAATGACATGTCAAAAGTTCCCACAAATTGTGGAAACATTTTGTGTATTTTTTGTTTTCAGCACAACATAAATTACAGTTTCTAAGAACTGCACAATAATTTGAGAAACAGCTCACCTTGGCATTTAAAACCCACACTCACAGTCTTTTACTGCACAAAAAAATCTGCACAGCTCCCCGAGGGGAGATAACATTCTTCCACTTGCGTTGTTTTTCACTCTGTTCTTGGGGAACATGCAGAAAATGCAAAACTAAATTGCATGGTATAACCCTATACAAACAGTGTAATGAAACATTCCATGTCATGACTGCAGCTGTTGCCAGTTAGAAAGTTGTGCAACCTCATCCAAGTACTAACCAGGCCAGACCCTGCTTAGCTTCCAAGATCAGCTTACATCGGGCGTGTTCAGGGTTGCATTGGCCTAATTTTAGTACCAAAGACACTTGAAAGGAGTAAAAGAAATGGAGGTTCTTCTGAGATTGTTTTCAGACCATAATCCTCAAAGTGATAGGAAAGGAAAGACAAGATGGAATAAATGGTGTTTAAAGTTCGGGTAAAGGTACTAAAATCGCCACAGGAAAGGCGATTATTAGAGGCTTCTTTATTCAACAAGATGCTTTTTTACAGAAAAGAAAGAAGGAAAATTGACTGTATTAAATAAACTATTAAAAGATAAGGAAGATTGTCTGAATGTAAATCCTTCAAACGAGATTAAGAAGGAGATAAAGATTGTGGAAAAACAAATTTCATTGGAAATGGTTAACAAGTTGGGAAAGAAACTGAAAGCAATTAAACAGTTTAATTTTGAGAAACCAGGTAAATCCCACAAATTAAACAAATTAAAAGAAAGGAAACAATAAAAATTAAGGAAGGTATTGAAATACATACCCATCATGAAAAAATTAAAGAGAATTTCTACCAATATTATAAAATACTTTAAGAACAGATAAGAATATAAAAATATCTGATTATTTGAAATATGAGGATATAATAAAGCTGGATGAGCAACAGAAGGAAGGTTTAGAAGCTGTCATCACTAGAGAAGAGGTAGAAGATGCAGTAAATAGATGTAAGGATGGTAAATCTCCTAGTTCGGATGATTTTACTACGGAATATTATAAATTATTTAAAGAAGAACTTTGTGGACCATTACTGCCAACAGTGAATAAAGCTCTGAAAGAAAATATACCAGACTCATGGAATGAAGCTAAGATAATTTTGATTCCCAAAGAAAATAAAGATACATTAGATCCAGCAAATTATAGGCCCATATCATTACTCAATATAGATTTTAAGATTTTTGCACTAATATTGTCTAAGAGATTTTAAAAATGCTTAGAAGTACTAATTGATGAAGACCAAAGAGGTTTCCTCCTGAAGAGACAAATGAAGGACAATTTGAGGTACACATTAAATATTATAGAATATTATTAAGAATCACTGTGTGAGGAAACCCCTCTTAAAATATGGAAGAAATATAAAAATAGATTTATCCAGAAACTCCCTATGTGGTTTTCCCCACAAGAAGTTTTGTACAAGGAAAGAAATGTATCTTGAGAAGAAATGGTGTAAATACAATGAAATTATGAAAAAACATTTAGGAAAATTAAAAATTAAAACCCAAGAGGAATGACAACAATTAGGATTTGACTTGGGGGTTGTTTGCATACAGACAAATTTATGAGAGAACAGCTATGGATTTTAAATTGTTTGGGATGGAAGAAAAAAGTCAGATTGGGGGCAAATTATGTGATAGTAATATAAAGATAATAGGGAAGGTATATTAAAAAACTATTAGAACGGGAGATGGAGGATAAAATAATTCAAGATACTATGGTCAAATGGGCAAATTATGTAGAAAACAATCTTCAAATGGAACAGTGGGAGAAAATCTGGAATAGGAGAATTAAGTATACAGCCTCACAAAATACATTTAAAAAACTGGTACAAGATGTTTTATAGGTGGTACCTTACCCCAGATAAATTAGCAAAGATTTATTAAACTACAAACAATAAGTGTGGAAGTGGAGCGGTAACAGGTACATTTATTCATTGCTGGTGGTCTTGCAGATACGTCAAAAAATATTATAGTACTATAAAAACAATGATTGATGAAATCTTACATATTCAGTTAGAAATGAAACCTGAGTGCTTCTTACTGAGAATGTTTGAGGACAATGTGGAAAAGAAATATGGAAAAGTATTTTTTTTATATATGACATCTATAGCAAGGATTCTATTGGCACAATATTGGAAAAGTAAATTTATTCCGAATAAGGAAGATTGATTGCTGCAAATGTTTGGTATAATAGAAATGGATAAATTGACACAAAATTTGAAAAACAGTTCAATAGAAAAATTTTATAAAGATTGGTCTCTTGTCCTTGAATATATGATGGAGCAATGGAGCAATGTATTGCTGCTGAAATACTGAAATACTATTATACTAATTCAGATTAATAGATCACATTAATACAGATATATTTTAAATAGTGTAGATAAGAAATGTAATAATGATAAGCAGAATTTGGGCATATGCAGCAGTGGTAATTAGCTAGATTTAGTTTAATATAATATTTGATTAATAAAGAACAAGATTAAGTTTAAAAATGAGACTGATAAAGTAGGTTTAGGGAGAAAGGAAGTCAGGTCTGTATGAGTTTAGATTTGTGAAAGGGTTGTTGTTTTCAGGTAGGAGGGGGTGGGAGGCTAGGGTAGAGATGGTGTTTAATTATTTGATTATGTGCTTCTTCATGTGTTGGAATGATGAATAAAAAGTATATTAAAAAAAAAGTTGTGCGACCCAAATATTCTGCAGCAGGAAAAGAAACTGGGGATGACTGAAGCTGCAGACACATTTGCTTTTCTTGTGGAACAGTTCTGATTTTGCGTAAAAACCAGTGATGTTTCACAGCAAAAATGTTGCATTCAATGTTGCATGTAGCCCCACACTCAAACCACTACACCATATTGCACAACAAATACCTATGTGGTTTTGGTGTGCCATATTGCTGATTGTGCGCAACATTTGTATTGTACAACTTTTTTTGTTGTGTAACATTGCTGTTTTTTTTACATAGAAACACACATTTAGCTGCCTAAAAGCAGGCCTTTTTATATTGAAAGATGTGCAGTTCTCAGGATAGACTCCGCAGTTCTCAGGAGGAGATGAGTAGCTTCCGAAAAACTGCAGTTTTCTGGGGAAACGGCACCATTTCATAAAAAAGCTGCACAGTTGTCTGTCATTGTGGGGACGGGGGGAGGGGATTCCTAAGTGTCTCAAAGCTACCTGATGAACTGATTTGTTGTTCTCGACATCTGTTGGAATTTGGAGGAATCGAGATTTACTATCCCTACTTTGAACTACTGCAGCTTCAATCAGTCTGATGTACTTGTATGATTCACAGGTGTTATTTCTGTCCCTGCCTTTAGAGGATGGTGCTGCTCCATTATTTTCCCTCTATTTCTCTGCCAGGTTGTCTACAACACTGTCTCTCCCACCTGGGATGATGCCTTCCGTTTTTTTCTGCAAGACCCAACCACAGAGGATATTGATATACAAGTAAGCTTTGCCACCCTTTCCACATTTACTTTCTATCTTCCTGCCACCTGGACAGTAGCAACAACTCTTTTTTTTTTAAAATCCCATCCCTCTTCTCTGCAGGTCAAAGATGACAACCGCCAGACCACCCTGGGATCCCTCACAATCCCTTTGTCCCGTCTTTTGAATGCTGATGATCTGACACTTGACCAGTGGTTTCAGCTGGAGAACTCTGGGCCCAGCAGCCGCATCTACATGAAACTTGTTATGAGGGTAAAAAAAAAACTTCAGAGAGGGCGGAACCTGATGTTTGAATACTTAAAGTGCAAATGGTGATAAGGTTGCCAGTGTGAAAACTAGAGAGGCCTCTTCTACCTTTAATAGTTGTGCAGAAGGGAATTTCAGCAGGTATGGCTTGTCATGCAACCAGGTAACAAGATCACCTGCTCAGAGTCCTCCTACACGACCATTAAGGGGATAGGAACCCTCTTTTGTATTTAGACTGGCATTCCTCTTCACGATGGCATTAATTATCCCTTTTCCCTTTCTGTACCTTCCCTGTAATGAGCGCTAATTGTCCTTTTATATTAAATGCAACAAAACAATGTTTTAAAATGATTTTTCAAGAACAAAACATCTCCTTTTTTTCAAGAAAGGGGAAGGTACCTGATGATCCTTGATCTGCAATGGGACAAGTGACATATGGCCCTCCAGATGTTGTTGGAATGTGACTCTCATTAGCCATGTCCCACATTGCCAGTGTGATGATAAGAGCTGTAGTTCAGTAACATCTGAAGGGCTATTGAATAGGGAAGGGGACAGAGACCAGATGGCTTTCTTTCCCTGATCTGCTGCTTTGCTAGCTAGTTAAGCCCACTGATGAAGAGTTGCTGCTTTTGATGTTGTTTATTCTTACCTGCCTCCCATGGATCAAGGCACGGAACAGCAGCAGACACCAACAAATCAATTAAGAACACAATATTGGTTAAAACAAGAAACAGTTAAAAACAAACAAACAAAACACATACATATTAAAACAATCCACGTTTAAAATTCACTTTTTAAAATTTACAGTTTTAAAAATCATCTGAACAGGTCTGCCAGAAGAGATTAGTCTTCGGTGCTGTTTTAAATTTGGACAGCTTATTCAGCTGTCAAATCTCTTCCAGCAGATGTTCCACAAATCTAGTGGCAGCTGAAGAAAAAAATCCTCTGGCTTTTTCTTCATTATTGACTTTTCTAATGAGTCATTCCTTCGCATGACAATAGAAAGAAATGCAACAAGAGAAATGTCCTTTCTCTTATATCCCCCCCCCAACTCTTCTTCCCTATTGTTTTTTGCCAGAGCAGCCTGAAAAACAGCTACAAATAGAGGAGATACATCCTCTGAGCAAGCACAGTGGAAGTGAGGGCATTCTGTTCCATTCCAGAATGTTCCAAACAAGACTTTGTATGGAGGTAGAACCCATGTGTGTGAGTCACAGAAATCCTGAAGAAAGATCTGCTCCTTAATGTAGACTCCTAATGGGGACACTCCTTGTGTGTTACTGTTTCTGTAGGTCTTGTACCTAGATGCTCCTGAAGTTTGCATCAAGACCCGACCATGTCCCCCAGGACAACTGGATATCACTGAGAGTGCCAATGTGGGCAGTAGTGTTGACCAGCCTCCTCGGCCCACCAAGTCCAGCCCAGATGCTGAATTTGGCACAGAGGTAAGGACCTGTGTTGCCCCGTCCCATTCTAGAGGTTGATGTCACCAGAGATTAGCAGCCCTGCTAACTTCAAGAAGCACTATTGGGAAAGATAGAGGTTCTCTCTTACAAGAGGGATTTCAACCCTTTTGAATGGTGAGGGAGACCTGTACAGTAGGTGGAATTCTGCCAAACAGTAGAGTCCTAGGAAATGGGTGTGGCCCTATGGAGAACCACACAGGACTGGATTCAACTCTAGGGCTATAGTTTCCCCTCCCCAAGGCAGAATTAAGGAGAGGGAACTATTCTAACTAGTCCCATAACCATACTCAGGGACATACTGGATTTTGTTTTTATTGTGTATTTTAAAAATCTAAACAAATCGTTTACACTGAAATTATGTAACAATACCAAGTATATTTCTATACTGCTTGTCAGTGAACTAGTACTCCCTAAGCAGTGTACAGTGTACAAAAGGGCAGCAAAGTATAAAACAATTTACACAAGGACTTTTTCAAGTTAAAAAACTCAATTAGATTGGAAGTACTCACTTAACCAGTCTTCCAAGGTCCCCCTCCCCAAGCAGATAGCCTTTTGCTAAAATGAATCATTGACCGTTGAGCATACTTTGTTTATGCAGTGGTCCCAAAAAATAAACAAACAGCTTCATTTATATACCGCTTCATACTGGCTGAGAGATGTCTAAGCGGTTTACAACTGTAAGCTACTTTCCCCCAAGAATCTGGGTACTCATTTTAGCGACCTCAGAAGGATGTAAGTCTGAGTCAAGCTTGAGCCCGTTTGCTGGTATTGAACTCGCAACCTTATGGTTTTGAGTGAGTGGCTGCAGTACAGGCATTTAACCACTGTGCCACCAGGGCTCCCAAGGCCACATCTTAACTGATCCACAAATAATCTTCTCCCAGCTGCCATAAAAACATACATTGTTTTACTGTTACAAAAAATAAACATATAAGCTTCCTGTAAGTATCTGGTTGGCACTCCTGGGTCATTCCATTTAAACCAGCCTTACTTTCCCCACCATGGCCAGTCAGTAGCTTATGAGAAGCTTACAAGCAGGATATAAGGTCAGTAGCTCTCTCCCATTGTTGCCTCCAGTAAGCTCCACATGATCTTTATAGCTAGCAGATTCTGATAGATTTTATCTCTATATCTTGTAATATCAGTCGAGTCACTATTCTCCTACCTACCTGTATCTTTTCCCTGCTGAAGACTGTTGTATTGTCATGGTAAAGAACAAATCTGGGGCCTTTCACATTACAAAGTTATAGTTTGGGGTTTGCACTTTGACTGCCATGGTTCCATCCTATGGAATGCTGGGGTATGTGCACTTGGTGGAGTAATACGTTGAATTCTCATCTGGAGAGCTCTAGTGCTTCCCCAAACTACCAACCCCAGGATTCTATACCAGTTAAAGTGCAGTCATGGTGTTACAATTGTTTAGTGTGAAAGTACCCTGGGTTGGTTTGGGCTCTCCAGAGAGAGGCCCATTGCACTGGTGGATGGTAGTGTGATAGATCTGCTAAGTGAACTCTATGAGCTACTCATCATCTAATCTTACCCTCAGAGTGTAATTCGCATTCATCTGCTGGAAGCTGAGAATCTCATTGCCAAAGATAACTTCATGGGTGGAATGATCAAGGGCAAATCAGATCCTTATGTCAAAGTGCGCTTGGGAGGACAGAAGTTCCGCAGCCGTGTCATCAAAGAGGAGCTAAACCCACGCTGGAGTGAGATCTATGAGGTGAGAGTACACATCCCTCCCACCCAAGCAGAGCTCTGCTGGATTTCTCAGCTTTGGCTGCTGGTGAATGGTAGGATTTGATCAGCAGAACCGTGTTGCTCCCTCCCTGTTCTTTGGGACTGTATATTTGCCAGCTGCTCACTTCTGCTTTTGATTAAATGTGAGGACCATAAAAAGGATAAACCAAGCAGTAGAATCATGCAACATACACACCCCACATGCAATCCTAGACAGCAACTCCCAGCATTCCTCACTATGGGCAATACTGGTTACGGCCACATGATACCTGTTGTTGTTGTTGTTGTTTGCCTTCAAGTCTTTATGGCAACTCTAAAGGGGTTTCTTGGCAAGATTTGTTCAGAAGAGGTTTGCCATTGCCTTTCCCTGAGGCTGAGAGCATATGACTTGCCTACGGTCATCCAGTAGGTTTCATGACCAAGTGAGGAATTGAACCCTGCTATCTAGAATCACAGTTCTCCACTCAAACCACTGTGCCACACATGATGCCTGCAATGGTATAAATTATTCTGCTGAAAACAGGACCGATAGAGAATCTGATGACTCCAAATGTACAATATGCCTGATCATTCTACTCTTGCATCTTTCTTCTAGTAGAAGTGGTGCTGTGTGCAGGTATGGCATAGTGTTGTGTGGCTGTTAGTTGTGCATCTAAAATATCTGGAAGGTTGCCAATTGTAGAATATGAACAGTTTTGGGATTTGCTTTATATCTGTATAGAAAAGGTTCTCAATGTAATTCCAAAATGTTTCACCTCTACCACTTACATATACTTAATGGTACCCATGTAAACACCTGGAAATCACTGGGTATTTCTCTTACAGGCCAGATGGAGCTTTTGGGAAACTTGTGCCTTAATTACACTTTTGCTTAAATCTACTATAAAGTAACATGTCTCTCTCTTTAACCTTGAACTCTTCAAAGCAGTGATAAACTAACTCAGTCTTTTAAAAAATAGAAAATGGAGGCTGATATTCCTTTCCTCCCTCCATATTGACCACACACAGCCCAGTCATTCTGAGAGTGGTGGGAAATCAGCAAGGCATCTAGCTATGTCCCCATAACCAAAAACAAAATCATTGTATCCTCTGCTGAGACCTTTGGATGACCATTGGACCTCAGCAGATGATGTCATCATTTCATGTCTGGCTGCAGGGACGTAGCCGAATCCTTCTGCAACCCAGTCCCTCAATTTTCCACTGATTCCAAAACAGCTGTGAGGCAGCTGAAGGGGCTTGGTGGTAGGTCCAGGGGGGTGGCCTCATGCAAAGCATGTGCTATTCTGGAGCACATAGGATTGTGGTCTTCCACACACACTTCTGTTGGGATTTTTTATTTTTATTATTTTTTTGTAATCTCAATAGGTATAATTTAGGCAACAAAAAGTGTGAACCAGGTAAGTAACTCAGCACACATACACACATATTCACACTCAGAGATAAATGTTAGTTGTGTCTTCAGATGTTCCAACCAGGATCCAAGAGTATACTTCCACTGAGGAAACTGGAAATTGGAAGTTCCAAGTGCAGCCTTCCCTGCACCCCTGAACCCTGTCTAGAAGGACTGTGAAACCCCTGCATAGTAGGATGCAGTTGTTGGTAGTTGATTGCCAGCAAAACATTTGCTTTAGGTCCACTCTTTTGGTCTTAACCCATTTCCCTACATCCTCCAGGTTATTGTGAACAACATCCCAGGACAGGAAGTGGAGTTTGACTTATATGATAAAGATGTTGACAAGGATGACTTCCTGGGAAGGTAAGGCTGGGAAAAGGAGCAAGAGTGAACCAAAAAAAAAAAAATGCACTCCTCTTGGCCTCTGAATTGGGAGCAGAGGAAGGTGCTTGGGTAGCCTGAATACCCCATCAAGTGGGTGGAGGGAACATAACATTCCCTTCCTATTGTAATGGATGATGGGCGCAACTAAGGATTATTTTGTATAAAAATCCTTAGCCTGACAGAGTGAAGTAGACAAGTGGACCCAGAAGTATGGTTGAGAACTCAGGTTTTTATTCTTTGCCAGCAGAGTCCCCAGTGGAAATTCAGTTTTCCAAAGACTGTGGCCAAGAACAACACAAAAAGATGGGTTTTATAGTCTTTTACACAAAGAAGCTCCCATCTGTTCAGCATTTCTTAAAACCTTCAGCTTTTCCCAGGTTCTCTCCATGTCCAGTTTGGGTTTTTCCATTTCTCCCAGAAGCCAGCATGCTTGTACTTTGGTTCAAAGCAGCCATTTTATATGCACATTGTTCACTAAATATTGATTATAAAAATCTCTCTATCACACTATCAGTTTCACCAGTCCCACAGCCACAAATTTTGTGGCAGTTGTCAGTGCAAAACAGGAAAATCCTAAATGTAAATAATCTAAATTATTTTTGAAATTAAATTAATGTATATTTTAAGTGCCAAATATTGAACTATTTTTTGGTTCTTTCTATGCTTTTGCATTCATGGAATGCATTTCTGTACTTGGCTTCATTCTAGAGAATGCTTAAAACTGTAGTTTGTGAATGAGGTCATTTGAATTCCTTACTAGCAGTTCTTGTGCTTAGACTGCAGGAGGGAGTGAACTAGGAAAAACATATACGTGGTATTCTGTGCCACTGTTCATATGTTTTCATAATATAAAAGCTAGTCCTTTTTTCATGAAAGGTCTTTCCTCAGCCAAACCCACAAAATCCATTCCACAGTGTGCCACATTGGGCTCCAGGTCACAGCATGTAAGCTAAGGAACACAATAGAATTCACATAACTCCAAGGTACTTTAGACCTCAACTTTTATGATTACTCACCCTTGACCATGGAATTTGTAGGGAGTGGGAGTTGTAGTCCAAAACATCTGGACAGTCTACAGGCTGAGGGAAGCTGCACTAGACAGCCTAAACTTGGATGGCAATTCTGCCATGACTCTGGATTTAGCCAGTCAGTAGAATCCTGAAAACTTGAGCAAATCCCACTCATAGTTGGTATAAGGGATTTTTGAATTAACTGCTTTGGACTTCTTAAAATGAAAATAAATATTAGACTGCAAGTTTGTGCCACCATTTCCCTGTCATAGTAAGTAGTTTCTGGTCCCTTAGATGCATCATAAACTACATCATGGAGGAGGGAGGGAGGGTTAGGCTTTGTAGCACCCAGTTAATTGTTTTTATGACAGAAAGAA
This sequence comes from Urosaurus nigricauda, assembly GCA_034509955.1. Lineage (NCBI taxonomy): Eukaryota > Metazoa > Chordata > Lepidosauria > Squamata > Phrynosomatidae > Urosaurus > Urosaurus nigricauda. Next base: position 166,459,837 of record JAOEGL010000002.1, read on the forward strand.
AAATGTTTACTTAAGGACATGACCTTCTTCATCACCCTCAACCTCTTAGGTGCAAGATCCCTCTGAGACGAGTGCTAAGCAGCAAGTTTGTAGATGAGGTAAGATGAAACACCATTGGCACTCCTAGATCCTTGTTTCTGGTTAGAGGAAATAGGCACCATTCTGCAGCTCTTCTGGTCTTTCCCCTTTTTTTCTGTTTCAGTGGCTTCCGCTGGAAGATGTGAAATCAGGACGACTCCATGTAAAGCTGGAATGTTTGCCCCCCACAGCCAGTGCTGCAGAGCTGGAGCAGGTAATGGGTGCACCCGGGAGATCGTCTTATGGGGTCTGCTGAGGGGTAGAGGCAGAGAAAATTGTTATTTATTTATAAAGTGGCTGAATGTCTAGATGTTTTATGGACACTTTTAAGGCATGTTGAAAACCAATATTATCATGGAATATTTCCAGTCATGATCATCTTTCTTTTGAGACAGAAACGTTGTCTTTTGATGAGTCATTACATGATGAATGCAGACTACTGACCAATCATTTAATCATCACAGTTTTGAGTGTCTGTTCTATAAAGTGCTTACTGATGATGGCTGGACCATGAGAAGCCATGCCTAAAGCATAATCATGTAATACCTTTTTGTACAGGTATTGATTGTGAACAGCTTGATCCAGACACCGAAAAGTGAGGAACTGTCATCTGCCCTGCTCTCCGTCTTCCTTGACAGGGCTGCTGACCTGCCAGTGAGTGGTAGTTTGAATGTCTTGCCATCTCTCTTGGTTCCTTTCAGATGCCTTTAAAGCCTCAAATTCAGTGCCTGTTGCCACTTAAGAAGGCTAAAAAAAAGAGTTCCCTCTTCTGATAAGAGCAGAGGTGGAACATAGAGCATTATATTGGGCTTTAATCAGGATACTTGGTTTCATATTCCAGCTTGAGTACAGACTCAGATTCAGACTAGTCCAGTTGGTTTTCCTCTTTGCACCTGAAGCAAGGGTGGAAGAGTTTATTGTATATATTGTGGGGAAGGAAAGCAAAGCCCATTCTTCTCCTGGCTTGAACTGTGTTTATGCTGTTACTCTCCCACCATTATGCTGTTCCCTTTCCAGCTCAGTGACAATTCTTTATACAAATTCTTCCGCTCTGAGCCTTTCCTCCTCTCCAGACTTCAATGTAGCACAGAACCTGTAGCCATGATGCACCTACAAGAACAAACATGTACTTAAAGAGCATAACACATATTGATACCTTTGTAGGACTGCATCTTGTTGACATCTGTCATGACAATTTTTTTTACTGATTTTCTCTTTCCTAGCTGCGGAAGGGCTCAAAATTCCCAAGTCCCTATGTCAGCCTGTCTGTCCGTGGCATCTCTTATAAGACCAAGGTAAAGAGCACAAGGGAAGCATGTGTGTGTAAGGGAAAGGATCCAGTTGCTGTAAGTGATGAGTTACTACTTTGGAGACCAGAGAACACAAGTGGGTGAAGGCAGTCAAAGGCTGCTGGTGTTGGGCATGGAAAAATATGGAGTCACAAAAGGGACCAATATAGCTTGGAAGAAGCCATGTTTTCCGATTGTTCTTGTTATTTTATATATATATAATTATGTGTGTGTGTGTGTGTGTGTGTGTGTTTCTTTCTCCCAAGGGGCTCAAGGTGGCTAACATAATTTGAAACAGAACAAGTTAAAAACAATACAAAGCATTAAAATGTAGATAACAAAGGGCTGATCTAGATTGGCAAAAAGAAGTGTGTTCATGGCTGCCTGAAACTCTAGCCTTTAGATGAGAAAAAGAGAAAGTGTGCCATGAAAACGCTTTTTTTGCGTTTTAGGGGAGAAGAAGCGCCTTTAAAAAGGTGCTGGTTTTCCCAGCTTCTTTTTTAAAAACGGCGGAACAGCGCAGCTCCATCTAAAGGCTGCGGTGTAGTTGCGCAGTTAAAGGGGCTGCTGTATCTTTAAAGTGCCCATTTAAAGGCAGCAATACAGGTGCGGATCATAATGGATCATGAGTTGGGAGCATGCGTGGTGTGGAGTTCTAATTAATACGCTCAATGCCCCGCAGGTGTAAAAGCTGGGGTTTAACTGCGCAGTTTTTTAAAGCTCCCAAACCCTAGCTCCAGCCCTAATCCAAACCCTAGACATGCGCAGTAGGGACTCTGGGATGCTGTAACTGTTATTCTACTGTGGATAACATGTCGATTCATTCACAAAATAAAGGGGTTCATTCATGATCCACCAGTGCAACTGCACAGTTTTAAAAAAAAGCAGAGAAACCGGAATGACGCTGAAACTTTAATTTTTGTTTCCTTGCCGGCTGCGAACTGCGCAGTTGCACAGTTCCCAGCCGGCAGCTGGCAAACCTGAACAACTGCACAGTTGCACTGTTCCCAGCAGGCAAACCTGCACAACTGCACAGTTGCACAATTCCCAGCCGGCTGCCAGCTGGGAACTGCGCAGCTATGCAGGTTTGCTGGCTGGGAACTATGCAGCTGTACAGTTCGCAGCCAGCAAGGAAAAAAAATTAAAGGTTCAGCGCAGCTAAAAGCCGCGTTCATTGTCGCTGGTGCAGCTGCTCCGCCTGTGTTTGTAGCGTTCTGACAGCTTCCAGTGTAGCTGCTGAGCCACAGAAAAGACTTGAGATAAGTCGTTCCCACACCCCTCAGTCTAGCTGCCCTGTACCTTTTAAATGCACACCTGGGGCTTGCAGTGTAGTTGCTAAGCATTAAGGAAAAGGCAACTTCATGTCACACTTTCCTGCCAATCTAGAAAGCCCCAAAGTTTTTTTTAAAAAAAATTAAACAATTTTAAAAAGTTAAAAACATTACACATTAAAATGTAAACTATATTAAAAACTCTATTCAAAACTCTATACAAAACTGCTCAGGGGTTGAATAACTAATGCTTCAGCTGCCTTGAACTAAAATCTAAAAAGGAGTTTTGCTGCTGGCTGATGACCTTAGGCCTTGCAACCTTTTGCTTACCGGTAGTTACAAAATATTAAAGTATTGCTGAGCTTGAAAGAAAGTATCTGAGCAAAGGCAAAGAGGGCAAGGTGGAAGGAAGGATGAAGAATTTTTGCCACTAAAGAAACAGATCTCCCTACAGTTAACACGTTAAAAGCACTTGATGGTAAGACCTCAAATATTAGTTTTGTATTGATGTGTATCAGTATATATGAGAGCCAGTATGGTGTAGTAATTAGAGCACTGGATGCTTGAGACCAGGGTTTGAATATCCACTCAGTCATGGAAACCCACTGGGTGACTTGTGCAAGTCACACACTCTCAGCCTCAGAGGAATGCAAAGACAAACCCCCTCTGAACAAATCTTGCCAAGAAAACCCTGTGATAGGTTTGCCTTAGGGTCACCATAAATCAGAAATGACTTGAGACATGCAACAATAAGAAAAACAATTGTATGTATGTTTTTAATTGTATTTTAATTGTAATCCACTTTGAGTTCCAACTTTGGGAGAAAGGGGGATACAGTAAAAATAATAATAACAACAAGCACACAAATGAGACAGGAGATTCTAACATATCATTAGGAAGTAACAGCAGCTTGACAGTGAAATAGCCTATTTTGAAAAGTGGGAAGCATTCCTTCATTAAAGGTTTTTAAAGAGAAGTTGTATGACCACCTCTCAGGGGTACTTTAGCAGTTGAATTCTGTGATTCATGTCCTGGCAAGGGGTTGTACAATATGTCCCTTTAGTGTCACTCCCAGTACTGTAATTTTATGATTCAATAAATGTATTGTTTTTTGTTATGTCACCAGAGCTCTCTGACAAACGAAGACTAAATCTCTCACAAAACTACAAATCCCAGAATTCTGTAGCAATGAGCCTTGGCAGTTAAAATGGTGTCAGACTGCATTGTCTCTGCAATGCAGATGCAGCCTGAGTTATAGGGACCTTGTTCTTCATTTTTCTAGATTGTGACTAGTTTCTTAAGTCCTTCTGTAGAAAGCAGAAGCCATCATTTAAACCATGGTATTATCTTCCCTTCTGTATTTTCCAAATGTTGAAGGGTTTTGCCTGTCTCTGCTCTCAGGTATGCTCTCATACTGTTGAACCAGTGTGGGATGAAGCTTTCTCCTTCCTTATCAAGAGGCCCCATGCAGAATCTTTGGAGTTACAGGTAGATCACAGTTTCCCTATATCTGTCTGCCTGTCTCTCCATCTCTTTCCCCCACTCCCCAATGCATCATTTTCGCTCCCAGCTACATACAAGGGAATCCACACAAAGTGGAAGAGATAGTTGCTGTCAAATGAAGAGACATAGTTTATATAAAGCCTGTCTAACAATGTACTACTTCTAGAACTGAACAAAGTTCCTTTTTTTTTTTTTTTTTTTGGGACTATAGTTCAACAGCTCTAGCTGGGGGATTCAGAAGTTGTGGTTAAGAAAAGTAATTATGAGGATGCTTGTTATTGCAGATGGGATGTTACATTTAGCCACAATCTCACAAGATTGCATCAGGCAAGCAATACACTCATCTTAGGCCTTGCCTCCATGGATGAGTTTCCCCCAGGCTCACTCCATGCCACTTACACGACACAGGGCCAAAACCCCAAATTAGGTCTGGATTGTCTTCATGACACCCACACCCAATTCAGGGTTTCTTCTCCCTAACCTGTATTTAAATAACTCACCATTTGCTGCAAGTTTGTGGGGGGGGGGGGTGTTCAGTGGCAGTGGTGACTGCCTTTTCACTCACAGGCCCTGTTTGTTATCATTGCTGTGGGTGCAAGTCACTCCGAGGTGAGAAGAAGGAGCCCAATGTCAATAATATTGCTGGGAACCACGTTCTGACCTCAGTAGCGGCACTGGGTGACAAATGGGGACTGAGTGGAAAGGTAGCTGCCAGTCGTTGCTGGAGAAGAGAGAGAGAGATGAAAACCTGCAAGGTAAGGGACTAATTTAAGGCCAGAATACTCCAAGGGCAACTTGGAGTATTCTGGCAACTATAGATGAGCCTTTAGTGTAAGCCCCCTTACTGGGTTGCTGTAAGGATTGCCCAGTTACATACTGCTTTTCCCCCACCATACTTTGAAGCTTTAATCTGTACTACCCACATACTTAGTATTCTGAGGGTTTTAGTTATCTATTCCATTCAGGTAATAGTTTTTATCAGTTTTTAAATCGAGTAAAGGTAAAACAAAAACATTTTCATTACATTCATTGCAAACATAATTTTTCTCAAATCGATGAATAAAAGTTCACACACACACACTGTAACAGAACTATATAAATTCTTGTGATTATCCTTATCACTGCTGAGCATGCATGATGTACTTTCAAACCCAAACTGGGGGTGAGGAATGCAGGCTAGAAGAGGGTTTCTAAAGCCCCTTTGTGCTTGTAAAAAAACTTGTATGGTTAGCATGATTCCCTTGTTCCTTGCCCATCAGATCCAGAAAATAGGGATGACCAAGTGTTGCACATGTGTGCTGTCCTCATGCTGCCAGGGAAACTGGAGGTGCATATGTGTGAGCCCTTGGCTAACCAGGATTGGGTATAAGAGAAGTTAGGGGCCTGCTGCTTGCTTCCTTTGAGTGTAGGGCCAAAAGCAGGAAAGGAAATCTTCCTCTGGCAAAGTATTATTTTATCCTCTAAACCAATGGGTCTCACTTTTCAGTCTTCCAGAGGTTTTTGGACTTCGTGTCTCAAGAGTCTCAGCCAACTTGGCCAATAGTCAGATATGGTTGGAATGGAGGTCCAGCAACCTCTGGTGGACCAAAGATTGCAAACTATTGCTCTGTTCCCCTTCCTTCAGTATCTTTAAGATACAAGGGGAACTGTGTGCTTGTAGCTTAGAGAAGAGAGAGAGGGCAATGACCTTGGAAGGGGTACAGATTCTCTCCCATCCTCACCTCAGTATGTCTCTTTTATGCCACCACGAGACAGTGTAAAGAGAGGGGTTGATCTTTGCCCCAGATTTCCACTATGGAGTGCAGATAGGTTCCCTAACCATTTTTCATTCTTATAGGTGAAGGATGATGGGCACACTCTGGGTTCGCTCTCCCTACCCCTTTCACAGCTGCTGGTGGCAGAGGGCCTTGTTCTTGACCGATGGTTCCAGCTCAATAATGCTGGCTCTGCCACCCAGATCCTGATGAGAGTACAGCTTGGGGTAAGTGTAGAGGTGTGAAATTTCAAAAAACTGCTTTTCCCCCAATTTTTCCCCCCAGAAAACCACCAGAATGTTTTTGGAAAAAATTGAAAAATGTACTTGTAGCACCATTTATTGACTGACAGTCATTTCGTAACTTTAGGAACTTAAAATGTATTACAGGTAGAGTATCCCTTATGTGGAAACCTGAGATACTCCAAAATCATCCACACAAGTGGCTATGGTAGTGACACTTTTACTTTATGATGGTTCAAGCTCCAAAAACTTTGTTTCATGAACAAAATTATTAAAAATATTGCATATAAAATTACCTACAAGCTATGTACATGAAACATAAATGATTTTTGTGATTAGACTTGAGTCCATTTCCACAATATCTAATTAAGTATGTGTATACAAATACAGATATTCCAAAATCCAAACTAAAATCCAAAAATCCAAAATGCTTCCAATCCAAGCATAATGATACGAGATACTCAACCTGTATATATAATTTGCTTTACCATAAAATTATCATGTTTGATATATTAATAGTACAGTAAATTCAAAATACACTTACAAGTAGATACTACTACAATTTTTTTTTAATTTTTAATTTTTTAATTTTTGTTATAAATGGCTCTACAAGGTCCTGAACTATAAGGAACTTTTTGGGGTTTGCCAGACTGAGGAACAGACATAACTAAAAACCAATTAGAAAAGAAGAAACCATCAACTTTAGTAAAATAAATAAATTTTGTTTTCACTAGTCCTTCATAATGTCAAGGATATGTAATGCATTGATTGCTGTACAACGAGCTGAAAAAAGGAAACTTAAAGACCAGGATTTGGGATGATTTGATACCATACATAGTTTTACATAAAAGTCTTCCTCATATAGTTTTTATAAATGATTTTTGATCAGTAAATATGTGAATATATGGCTACTCAGTAATTATGAGATCATAAGCCAGACTTACAATCTTGTAACTGGTGGAGATTCACATTTATGGCTGATAATAACCAAACATTGCCCCAACAACCTACAGTTTCATTCTGGCAGTGTCTCAGTGGAAGGGTTTCCAAGACACTGCAGTTTGGGGCACTGGGAAATGACATCTGCAGTGGCCTGCCAGTCATACAGTGCATTGAGATAAGCGGTTTTGGCAAGACCTAGAGGGGTTTCTCCAGCTGCATGTTCTCAAAATGCCTCATAAACAGGGAAAGTTCTGTAGGCATCAATTCCCAGCACTCTGATCTGCAGTGCTCAGAAACCTTTAGACTGAGACACTGCCAGGATGAAACAGTAGGATTTGGGGGTTGGCATCATCAGATGACTCTAGAGCCCAGGGTTTGATTCCCAACTCAGGTACATAACCTGCTGGGTGACCTTGCACATCACTCTTTTGCAGTCTCAGAGGATGACAATGGCAAACACCCTATAAATAAACCTGTCAAGAAAACCTTGTGATAGGGTTACCTTAGGGTTACCATGTGTTGGAAATGAATTGACCAAATCATTGGACGTAACTTCAGTGATGGAGTTCCATTACTGTAGTTACAAATGACAATGCAAGATCTTCAGCATTGGTTTGAAAGTTTTATTTGTCATTCTAAAAGAAAATATTCCATAATCGATTTTTATATTTCTGGGGGAAATAGCTTTTGACGGGGAAAAAACCCAGTTCTCACCTCCAACCCCACTCTCCATTTTTCCTTTTTCTTTTCCCTCTCAGGTCTTAATGAGTGAGTGAGGGCTTTGGGCAGGAGGCACTCTGGGCTCCAAAATAAATTCACTCTCACCACCTTGGCTCTTTCTCTTCTCCACAGCTTCTGGTTTCTCAACACTCTGGTGTAGAAGCTTTTCATACTGTGGCAGGGGAAGAGAATGAGGGGAGCTCCTTGAAGGGCTCTGAGACAGAGTTGTACATACGGGAAGATGGGGACTCTAGCTCCACACAAGAGCTGCGCCAGCGTATGCCACATGCCAACAGGTATGGAAGGCTCCATGGTGGAGCATGGCCAATGATGCCAGGCAGAGAGTGGATCCTGAAGTGCTTGTTTTCCCCACTCCCCTCCAGCACACAGGCTGATTCTTCCACTATATATATACACTCCCTAGTACATTCTTACATAGGATCAATACATCTTCTCTTAACTTAGTGCTTCTGTGGCAAGGATGCCATATTTTCAGAACATTCAAAGTCCATTGTTTTGTTGCTGAGGTTATCTTCTTTGTTCAGACAGAGCAGCCATCTTATCTCATAGAAGGTGGCTGCATAAAGTGTGTTGGCCGCTTAAGAGTGATGGCCAATTATTACTGTATATACGCAACTCTAAGGTGACTTCATGTATAAGTCCAGGTAGTAGAGTCACGGGGGGGGGGGTGCGGACCACACCAGGTGACACCCCAGAAGGCGGAGTGACACCTGGCTAGTCCCCTGCCCCCTGCGGGGCTCCCCGTGGCCACGTGGGGCTTCTGCATCTCCCCCCAGGGCTGCTCCCTGGGGCACACCAGCATCTCCAACCACATGCTCTCTCTTCTATGCACACCAGAAGTTGCGCACCAGAAGTCCTGCCCCCACAAGTCCCCCACCATGGGTGACTACACCAGGTGACACCAACCCTAAGGATGCCACTGAGTCCAGGGTAGGTTTTGGGGGCAAAATTATGGATTTTGATATGACCTCTACATAGGTCGAGGGTAAAACATTGGGGTACATAACAAAGGAGCTAAAGGAAGAATGCAAGGAAAACAATGCCAAAGAATTTACAGAATCCCAGCAGGCATAACTGTTTGTGCTCTCCCCAAAGTCTGGATGGATTAGAGTGGGGTTTGTGTGTGTATGTCAGTGCTTGCAGGATAGATTACACTCCTGCCTTTGACCAGGGGATGTTAACTTTTTAAAATAAGAGTTAACATACAGTACTCATGGATAAGTTGACTCAGGTTTTTTTAGTCAATTTTTTTAACTAAAACTTCTAGACTTATAGATTAGTATATACAGTACTTAATTACCTGTGACATAAAAGTTGCTGAATGACTTTGAATCCTTCCCTCCAAAAGTGCCATTTTGTACCTGTTAAATATTTATTCAGTACCAACAGAAGATACGTATGATTGGTGGAGGATCATTCAACCCCCTTCCTTACAACCTATGTCTCCTGTTCTCCTCCTCTGATGTCCTGATACTTGGTATCTTTCCTCCCTGCCTGCTCTGCTGTTTTTAATCTGTTACAATGTTTCTGTGGCTTAGTGTTGGTGTTTCTGTTGGCTTAACTTTTTTGATGTCTTAGAGGGTTCTTGCAGGCTACAGCAGGGGAACTATTTAGTGGGGAGGGAGACTAGAATCAGAATCGTAAAGGGCCAGGGTCAGCCTGTGAAACTGAAGCCAGTACAACTGTGGGCTCTTGAATAACATCTTGTTAATGCAGATCGGATGAGTGGTCTTGGAGCTTTTTGCCAGAAAGGGACAGACAACGCTTGCTGTTTATGTACGTAATAAATTTAACACTTTAAAAGGTGAGCACTCCTCCATCTTGAAACATAATGCTCATCTGGGCTTTGGGAACACCAGCAAGTCTTCCCCCTCTCTCTGCAGCCAATTCAAGCTGCAGGAAAAAATTCATGGCCTTGCTTTCCCACCCACCCTCATTGCTGTTTTCTGTAGGTAGTTATTACTACCTAATATACTGCTCATGGCTGATGACATTCTGCTGCCCCAGTTACACACATCATTGATCTCTGTTTGCATCTGTGGGTACAACATGGAAAAGAAGGAATCTTGCCGTTAATTCTCCTTCCATGCTATATTGCAGAAGCTCTTTAAGAACTGTGCTTTTCTTTCCATATCTGTGTTACTGTCAGTATCTCTTACGCCATTGCATTTCCTTCCTCTAGCTGCACATACCACCAAGAAGTGTCTAAAAATGTCCCACCTTTTCCTCACCCCAGCCCCCCATGTTACTGTGACACACCCACACACTTTGATAACATCTATCTACACTTGTGTGTAATTCTGCATTGCAGTAATTTGGAGCTTTCAGACTCACCCTTGGGACAGCTGCACCTCACCGTCTGGTACAACATGGATGCCCGCAAACTTATTGCCATCATACATGCCTGCAGGTACTGGCTATAGAAACAATGCATAGTTTCAGTTGGGAAGATGGAATATAATGGGACATTGAACACCTTTGTTGCAGACCCCCAAAAGGGGCTTAGATTTTCTTGTGTAGAAAATTAGAAGGTAGATATTTCTTAGCCAACTTGCTGAATTTTTCCTGTTGCTAAGGAGGTATTTTTAGATATTGTGAAGCTGAGTATTCTCTTCCACCATCTGCAGTGACCAAAGCCCTCCTGCCCAAAATCTCCAGTTTTCCTGTGATTGTCCCTCAAAATGGCCATTCTTTGGCTGGTAGAGAATACAGCCAGACACAAACCGATGACATTATCCACCAAGATCCCAGTGAATCACAGTGGGAAACCATGAGAGTTATGCTGTGCTAGGCAGTGTGGGATCTCAGCTAGTATATGATAAATCTTGCTGGTGGTCTTCTTGGATTTCCCCCTTGGCAGTATATTTACAACCACAACAGTGAGGCCTGCCTGCCCTTGCAAGGGCTACATGAATGCTCCTGTATTTGAATGGTGCAGTGCAGGAGAATCACTCTCTGGGTTTGTAGTTGTTTTCTTCAAATACCAGCTGATTCTGTGGGAAGAAGAGTCCTGTTTAATAAGTAAGGCATTGCCATTTGTAGAGCCCAGCCAACTTATATTGCTACTTGTGATGTCCACACCTTCACCTCCTTTTTGCCCGTGTTTGTCTTCACCCCACTTTCTAGGAATCTAAAGTCAAGTGCCAAGGATATTCCTGACCCCTACGTCTCCCTCATCCTGCTGCCTGACAAATCCCGTGTCACCAAAAGAAAGACTACTGTGCGGAAGAAGACTCTTAACCCTGAGTTCAATGAAAAGTAAGAAAGAAGGCAGTGGTGCATGTGTGACTGCAAAGGAAAGAAAAGGCCAGGAGCAAAGGAAGGTCAGGAAATGCTAAATGAGGAGGAAGAGAGGACCGAAAGAAGAGCTCAAAAACAGAAGACCAGAGGCAAAGGGAGAATAAAGAAGCAAGGAGAAATGGAGGAGAAACTAACTACAAATAAAAGAAGGAAAGAAATAAAAAGGATAAGGGGAAAGGACAGTACAGGAACTATCAAAAGAGTGGGGAAGGTTAATTAAAGAATGAAGAAGCAAAGTCACTTCTGCTGCTGCTGATGCTTGCTTCCCTGAACTCTTTCCCACACCACAGGGCTGTTGTTGCTTCTTCCTCTCACTGCACTGTGTGGCTGAGCTAAGGAAGTGTAGCCTCTCCCACCCGCCTGTCTCTCTCCTGAGGCTGATTGGTCCAGCAGCAAGAGCTAGCGACCTAGCCTGTTTGGCAACAGGCACCTTTACCCTCAGCTATGCTAAGCATAGAGTAACAATAAAATAAAATCACATACATTTTTGTTCTGCAGGTCTGAGAATTCATCAGAAAACAGAGAAAATGGCAGTCAGGCAAAGAGGGTGTATAATTGGGATAGGATGGCTAGTTTATCTGAAAATTATGAAAGCATGAAGAGGATAAACAGCATTTTCTGCTACAGAGAAGAAGAAGAATGTGGCAGGGAGGGACTGATTGAATGTGTAAAGCCTACAAATGAATGAGTAGGTGACTGGGTGCTTGGGGGATGGGAGAGAGAGGGCAGAAGGGTGGTTCCTGCCCTATACCTACTCCTGATTGTTCTGATTACATACTTGCAGTCTTAGAATCATAGAGCTGGAAGAGACCTCAAGGGCCATCCAGTCCAACCCACCATCATGCGGGGATACACCATCAAAGCACTCCCAATAGATTATCATCTGGCCTTAATTTAAAAACCTCCAAAGGAGGAGACTCCACCATCTACAAGGCAGCATATTCCACTGTCAAACAATTCTTATGATAAGGAAGTTCTTTCTGATGTCTTGCTATATCTTGAACCCATTGCTTCATGTCCAGCTCCATACTCTGGAGCAGCAGAAAACAACTTTGTTCCATCCTCAATGTAGCAATAGTATTTACATTTCTATACCACTTCATACTGAACTAAGCAGTCTCTAAGCAGTGTAAACCAATTGCCCCTAACAAGCTGGATATTCCAACTGTAAGCATGAATTAATTTAGTAAGGGGACAGACACACTTTTATCATGTAACTATTTGGCTTGGAGAAAGAGAAAGTCTTTTGAGGTAATTTATATGGAATGAACTTGTGGTACTTCAACATTTTATTTTTATTTTTATTGTTGAACAGATTTGAATGGGACTTAACGTTGGAAGAAGCCCAACGGAGAAAGCTGGAGGCCTACATCAAAAACAGTGTCTCTTTCATGTCCCGGGGAGAGCCAATTGGAAAGGTAGGGGACTTACATGGGAGTTGCCATGGTTTAACTTTGATAGCCAGTGACCTCCTTGCTGGAGAGATGGAGGCACATTACTAAACCCCTCCCTTTTCTTTTCTTTCTTTCTTTTTGCCTCCCAGGTACACATTGACCTCTCACAGAAGGACCTGACCCAAGGAGCTGCCCAGTGGTGAGTATAAATTTTGCAGAGGTGATGTAGGGAAAGACATACATACAATTGTTGTTCTTGTTGTCACATGCCTCAAGCCACCCCAATTGCATTTTGTAGAGGGGCGGGATATAGATTTTATTATTATTATTATTATTATTATTAAGATGTTTCTGACTTATGGCAACCTGAAGATGAACTTTTCATGGGGTTTTCTTGGCAAGATTTATTCAGAAAGGGTTTGCCTTTCCCTTCCGTTGAGGCTGAGAAATTGTGACTTTTTATGGCTGAGCCCTGAAGTCTGGTCTCCAGAGTCATAGTCCAATGACCAAATCACTATATCACATTTACATGTACAAATGGGTAAATGGCCAAATTAGCTCTTCATTTCTGTCCTTTACAATATCTAGAATCAGTGGGTTGGCAGAAATGATCTTGGCCTACCCACATCCCATTTTGTATTTGCCAGAGCAAAGTGCAAGGGAGAGTTTGGGAGAAATTCCTTAGGCTGAATCTTGGGGATCAAGGTCTCATTAGGATAAAGGTGGTAACAGGGTCTGATCCAGGGAAACTGATTTTTGATAAGCAGGCTTGTTGCTTTTGACCTTAATACTAACTGACCACTATAAAGATCTGAAAGACCTGTACAGCAGATTTGATAAAGGGCTCTCTCATCATCTGGGCAACACAGCTGGGGGGAGGGGCATGATATGTTGGTTCTAAGTTACATTTATTGGGGGCTAGTATCACAGAGTAGCAACAGAGATCATGAGAGACAATTGACCCAACAAGGATATCAACTGGGGTTTGATTCCAGGACACACACACACCCTCCGTGGATAACAAAATCCCTGGACACTCAAGTCCCATTAAATAAAATGGCATAGTAAAATGGTACCCCTTATATAAATGGCAAAATCAAGGTTTGTTTTTTGAAATTTACTTTTTAAAAATATTTTCAAGTTGTGGCTGATTGAATCCATGAATAAAAGAAGTCTAATGGATAAGGAGGGTCGACTGTATTAAAGCTTCAAGATGCTTCCTAGTGAGAGGTTATAAAACCTCAGGGTGCCATGAGACACAGGGAGAGACAAAGGCTGAGTCCCCCTGCCTCACCTAAGTAAGCTTGGTTGTAGGCTGGCCCAAAAGGGTCCAGACTCCCAGCTTCCTTTGGCATCCAAGATCCATAACATCTATGTCATGGGTAGAATAGAACATTAGAGCTTATATTTCTTTTAACCTTGGTTGAACATGACTTAGGCTGTTTGTAACTTTATAACTGGTCCTAAGCAATGGCATCACTGGCTGCATGCTGGGGGTGCAGATCACACAAGGTGACACCCCAGAGGAGGGGTGACACTCAGCTGTGGCAGAGGGTCCAGCATGCTCCTCATGTCTTCGCTGCTGGCCAGCTCTCACCTTGGGGAGGGCGCTGGGCCTGCAACAAAGCCACAAGGGGCGAGCAGCAGGAGAGGAAGTGAGGGCAGGCCAGGCTATTGCTGCCAATCTTCCTTGGTAGCCCTCTCACACACTGGGTGTATGTACTTCTTTTACATTTTTTTGGGTTGCATTCTTTACCACATGGTTATAGCAATGTATGTAATAAAAGTGATCAAATGCTAATAACTCCAAAACCATAGGAAGAGCTTATAAATTTTTCAGTCAAAACAAATAGTTACAAAATGCAGGAAAAGCCATACAACAGAGTATGGCTGGTAACCTGCAACTTCTGGCTTCTTGCATTACAGAGTGGGTCAGTGTAATTGGGCCAAAAGGTGATGAGCGTCAGCTTGCCTTTGAAAGTCCAACAGTTGTAGGCATTTTATGCTGATGGACTAGTTTCTTCCTACCAAGCACAGCTTGTTAGAAAAGCAGGACATCTAGGCAATATAAACTAGAATACCTAGCCAGTTGCATCACATACTGAATCTCCCTTGGTTAGGAAATTCCACTTCCACTGGCAAACTCTTGTCACCTCTCTTGGTATCATGTTGCCTTACACCCTGGGAACACTGGCTTTAGGGGTGTTTTATTGAGAAGACCAGGAAAGGCTGGATTCAAGGCAGAGAAAAGAAAAACCTCCTTCATATAGTGCATATTAGTGGAATTTGCTATCATAAGACATCTTAAGGGGGTTGATGTTAAAAGATGATTGGGCAAATGCAGAAAGAACAAGGCTGCTAGTAGTTACCTATCACAATGGATAGGTATTCCCTCTAGTAACAGACATTGTATGCATCGAAATAGCAATTGCTAATCAACATGAGTGGAAGTCATGCCTTTGCACTCATGCTTTGCTGATGGGTTTCCCACAATGCATCTGGTTCAGTACTGTGGAAACAAACCACGGTGGACTAGACAGGCCTTTGGCATGGTCCAGCAGGGCTTTTCTCTTGTTCTTAAAGGGCTTTCTTTGTCTTGCAGGTACGACCTAAAAGATGACAAAACGAGCTCCTAGTCTCCATGGTGCCTCCTTTCTTGAAAACTATCCATCCATGGGATTAAAGAGCTGGCATGAGCGCTGCCACCACCCGCCACCGCCACCCATCACTGCAGGATTCCAAGCTCATCTCCCGTTCTCCCCACTGGATGGGCTTTTCAGTGTTTTGTTTTTAAGCAATCATAGTGTGTGTGTTTTTTTAATCAACTTTTTTCATATAAAGCTCATTAGGGCAGAGAAGTTACTTCTGGGTGAATTTTGTTGGAAGAGATGATGCAGGGAGGGACAAGGCAGGAAGATTTGACACCCTACATTCACCCAGTGTGCTTCTCTCAACATTGCAAACCACACGCTGCCTTTTTATTGACCAAAGAAGGGGGCCTTTTTCATCCTTCTCTTAAAGATAATGTTCTTGCAGGCTTGCAGATGTTACAAGCTGATGCTTTCTGTAGCCACTGGAGAAGAAGGTAAAAAGACCAGGAGCAAACTGAGCCCAGGGTGTGACATGTTAGCTACAAAGGTATGAGGAGACCAAGCAACATGGAGGACCAAATTTTTTTCTGATAGTAACATTGGGCAGATTAACTTCATTTGGAACAAAAGTTTTTCACACCCGAAGAGGGTCTATGGTATCTCCCTAGAGGGGTATCAACCAGCTTTTATCTAGAAAGGGAACATTATGTAATCACTGCCCTTGAATAGCTCAACAGGGAGAAGTAATTGGGATGCTGTCCTAGTTCTCCAGTTAATACCATTTGCAAATGGCATTCAGTCATACTGAATGGTAAGATGAAAAAAGCAGATATAAAGGAGGAGGTGCCGTAGCTAAAGAATTTTATTTGCATTCCTCTCCACCCCAGTTGGGAATCCTCTTACCTCTCTGACTTTACCTGATGCCCCAAGCTGCACTGTGTCTGTATCCCAATTTTTTAATGTTTTATCTTTGAAACTCCAGTCTCCTAGCAGCAGCTCAGGATCACCTGGACACACAGAACTTGTTTGTTTGTTTGTCCTAGCTCTTTTACATTGAATCTGGTTCTGTTTTTGTTTTTTGGTATCTTGAGTCAAACCGTTGTCTGCTGCTAAAGCCAAATGGACAGAGTATTTGTGAAGTATCTTTATTTGTGCCATTATCAGTGCTGTTTTTAAAATGAATGTTTGTTTGGTGCCTTCTTGCACTCCAGTCCCAGAACAGGGCATGTGGAGTGAAAAACCTCCTCCACCTCACCCTTCCCTCCCCACACAGAGTTTTAGGGCTGTGTATGTTCTGTAGCAAGAAAACTGCGATTCCATGCTCCAAATTAGATTTATATTGATGCAGAATTTATTTAACTATTTACAAATTAACTTGCAATACATGCATTTTGACTGGCTTTTGACTATATTTTGAAAAGCAAAGTGGCAGGGGAAAGGACAGGCATGAAGTCAGTGGGAAGAGGAGGTTTGCTTCAAACAAGAAAACATCAGATGGAGAATATAAGGCCAGGAGCCTTGCTCCTCATTTCTGAACATATATTGTAAGCATGGCTGTTAACATTTTCCCTTCTACAGCATGCAGAACTTTAAACATGAGCTTCTGGGGCTTTTCCACACATTGAGAACTAAAGCACTCATCTGCTTTTTCAAAGCAAGAAATCACTGCTTGCAAGTTTGCACTGCTGTGTGAGCCTGGGGTTGGTGGGAGAAGTGGGACAAGGACTGTTTTAAAGTAGGGTTCAACACACACACCAATAATAAAGGCAGCATTTCTTTGCCTTGCCTTCACCCCTATGCAATTCTCCCTTGTGCTGAGCTTGGGGAAGGTGCCTTCCAGAAAGCATGTGGGCAGCATGGACCTCTCCTTAGTGTTGTCTGGCAGCTGCATTTTTAGTATTGGCTTATATGGAGGCTTCTTGTTTACCGAGTTACCATGAGAAAGAATCATAATGCTATAGTAATTTTTTTTTAATCATGGGGCTAAATTCTCAGGTAGCTAAATCCTGAAAGTTGCCTCCTACTAACTTGTAATTTTTGCCTGCTTTTCCAGACCTTCAGTTCTGAGGTAGGATTTCTATTCTTCACAAAGAGAGATCATTTCCTGTCATTGCTGTCTGAAGTCCCACTGTCCACAAATCTTGGCTCTGAGGCAAATCCATATAAAAAATCCTCCTCTCAGGAAATCTGATTTCCCTCTTCTTTTCTGCTCACATGCACTTGCTCTCATGTTTTTGAAGAAGCTCCCCCCAAAAAACATTCCCACCTATTTCCAAAGGGTAATTCTTTTCAATTGCCTATTTCTACACATATGACCATAGCGAATGTGTTTGACACAGAAAAATCACTTCCTCATTGATTCTGCCTGTGCTCACCCCCAAAACTGCATGCCACCATGTTGGGGGAGGGGGGCTGCACGTGCCTGCAAGGAGCTCAGCCACTTTCTGCCTTCCATGCCAAATTGAGACTCCACCTTAAGCTTTTCCTCCAGCAGCCTTTAGTGTAAGAGTGTCTTTCTGGCACCTGTGCCTCTCGTAGCCACCACTGTAATGTCTTGTAGCCAAATAAAAGAGAGGAAGACAATGTAACTTGGTGTCAGGTTTTCTTTACCATCACCTCTACTCCTGGACCTTTGGAAATAAGCTTGACACACTCTGTTCGCAATTCTGTGGTTTCGATACTCTGCATCTCTCCCAAGATTCCAGGATTTGGCTGCATGATTGGACTGTGAGAGTCAAGAGGAGGGAGATTGAGAAAGTGATTTAATTATGGCTACACTACCTGGATAAGCGGAAGCTGCCTTGTAGGGAGTCAGAACCTTGGCCCATCTCCTAACCAGGCCTAGCTTTGCTTAAGCTTTTGGAACAATAGAAGATCAAATGGATTCACGGCAGTATGGTGCTAACCAGCACACTGCTGGGATGTGTTATCTCCTGTTGATGTTGACATAGAAGATTTTAACATCAATACTTAATATGAGTTAAGCACCGGTAAAACATCCCTGTGAAGGTGTGACCAGTTGCACTTCTGAAACATCAGTGAAATGGCCCCTCACCTGTACCATCCTTGAATTGTTCACAGAGCAGCCATTTCCTGTAAACTGGAACTTTGCATTAATAGGAAATGGCTACTCAGCAAACGATTCAAGGATAGTAGAGGCGAGGAGACGCTTTACTGACGTTTCAGAAGTGCGACTGGTTTTCATACTCTCATGCTTCAGGGATGTTTTAGCAGCGCTTAACCCAGGATAAGTGCCAGTGTGAAAATCTTCATAAAGTCTCATTAATGTGAGGCCCCCATTACACAGTCTTGAGTTGCCTCCTGCTCCAGATACATTGGCTACACAGCTCACTGGAGGAATGATGTCGATGGGTGAAGGCCTGCCTTTGGGATGAAGACAAGCACAAATTAAGTGAGCATGTTCCTAATGTGCATGTGATAACATCTCTGAGGAAACTTCTCATTTCTTCCCTCCCACTTTCATTGCCTTTTTTTTTTTTTACTGGAGGAAGAAGTTCTGCTAAAGATGTGATTTATGGAAGTGGTACAAAGATGTTGCATCTGCAGTATGCATTGACGCTACTGTCTTTCAGGCATATATATTTTTCTCTACATACATCCTGCTCTTTGACTTGTTTCCAACTCAAAAGATACCCCAAAATAGCCCTATCACAGGGTTTTGTGGATAAGATTGGTTCAGGAGGGGGTTGTCCTTGCCTTCGTTTGAGACAGAGAGAGTGTGACTTGCCCAAGGTCATGCACTGTGTTTCTGTGGCTGAGTAGAGATTCAAATCCTGGTTTCCCAGAGTCCTAGGCCAACACTCAAACCAGTATATTGCACTGGCTCCACTATGCATTAATAAAAAGACTATCTTCCCTTGTATCAACGGAGGGAAATAAATGGACATAAATCAGACATTAGGAATGGGAATACACAAAAACCAGTGGCAGAACATTTCAGTCTCCCTGGGCATTCCATCTCAGACCTCAGGACAGATGTCCTTGAACAAAAGAACTACAAAGGTAGATTGGAAAGAGAAGCAGCAGAATTGGAATTGATCCATAAACTACAGTCCCTCAGCCACAGAACTAAGATAATGGATTCCTAACTCACTACACACATTTCAACACTATCTGACCCCATCTTCAGGGGGGCGTTGTGCACTCATCTGTTCTTTTCACCTATAAGCTAGTTTCCAAAGCCAAACTAGTCTTGCTTCTATTTCCATACACATTTGCCAGTTCACAATGTCTTTGTTCCCTAACAACCATAATTAAAACTGGACTTGTTACTTCATTTCCATACACAAAGGATTTTGAATTTGAATTGACGTTCTCACATACCAGTGGCATCTATATATCCGTCCCTGGTTTCTGAGGAAGTAGACTGAAGTCTACGAAATCTCGTGCTGACTAGTTCTTTATTTCAGTGAGTCTCAAAGGTGTTACAAGATCTCTCTACATAGTGATTCTACAGACTTAACACGGCTATATCTCTGAATTCTTACATTTTAGTATGTTAACCCAGGGGCAGTACATACTGCCCCAAAGGGCACCCTCCCGGCACCTTTTTTTCTGCTGGAGGGAAGCTGCAGCGGCCAAACTGCACAACTTCCCCAAAAAACCTGTGAAATGCAGGGCTTCTTTAAAGCTGCGGCAGCACACATCGACAGCGTAATAAGTGCGCCACTGGTGCACTCATTATGTAAGCGTCGCACGGCACTGTGTGGATGCTGCATTGAGTTTACGTAATGATGGCGATGCCCATGTAGACAGGGCACCTCCATCTTGACGCCCTCATCACATGCTAGGGTTGCGGGTCGTGTATATGCTCCGCCCCCAGGCAACCCTAGCTCATTACAAGGGCGCCACAAAGGGCTGGTCTGTATCGACCCCATGTTGCTCTAAAAGGATCATTCATGTGATTCGTTCATTCTCCCACCTACATCCAGTCTAGATTTTTTTAAAAGTAAATTTGATACAGTTTAAAATAGTCTGTAATTGTTTCACCGTGGGAACACTATGTTAGCTAGCTGGATTTGTTACAGTCCTCTGATCTATGTAACATGTAATGCACACTTTTCTCCCTGCTAGTATAAAGCAGGTCACTTAATTCTTGTTCTCATAGGGGAAAGGAGAGACACATAGCTCCCCACTCCTAAGCAATTAATTTTGTAAGAACTTTGCCAGAGTAATCCCTATTTGTATAGCTGTTTAAACTGAAGGTTAACTGGTATCCAACGCTTAACTAAACAGCCTCCAATTCTTGGTGGCTCCTTTTGGATCCACTGGTGACATACAAGACACCTGGCTGGCTCTGGGTTCCCATGCTCATTTCTTCCTGGTAAAAGGGTTTTGTTTTGTCTTTAATTAATAGATTTAACAAGGATCCAAATCCTGCAAGTAATAATTCAGCCTATGGGTAAGACAACCAGATGTGGTGGGTGGGTGTGCCTTGTGTTCTACATTACACAAAGGTGTCCTCTATTTGAAGGGCTACCCAGTTCAGGTCCTTTTTAAGAGTCTGGCAGCACCCACCTACATCCATAGTTGTTGCCTGGAGAGCAGGCTCGATAAGCAAACACGCAGGTCATCTGATTGCATCCTTTTTCATTTGTTGTTTGCTATATTTTATTGCTTGAATGTTAATATCTATTATGTTAAAGTGTTTTTCATAGAATGTACACCACAGGTGTGTACAGCGCTGTGTAAATTTACAGCGCTTTATAAATAAAGCTTAATAATAATAATAATGCATTAGAATCATAGAGTTAGAAGAGACCCCAAGGGCCATGAAGTCCAACCCCCTGCTATGCAGGAAAACACAATCAAAACACCCCTCACAGACAGCTGTCCAGCCTCTGTTTAAAACCCTCCAAAGAAGGAGGCTCTATCATTCTGAGGGTGTTCCACTGTCAAACAGCCCTTACTGTCAGGAAGTTCCTCTTAATGTTGAGGTGGAATCTCTTTTCCTGTAGCTTGCATCCATTGTTACTTTTCCTCTTCTCTGGAGCAACAGAAAACAAGCTTGCTCCATCCTTAATATGACATGCCTCCAAATATTTAAACAGGGCCATCATAACACCTCTTAACCATCTCTTCTCCAGGTTAAACACAACCAGCTCACTAAGTCTCTCTCCTTACTCATTTTGGTTGTCCTCCCTTATACACACTCCAGCTTCTCGACATCTTTTTTGAATTGTGGTGCCCAGAACTGGACAAAGTATTCCAGGTAAGGTCTAACCAAAGCAGAATGGAGTAGTACATTTATTTCCCTCAAACTAGACACTATACTTCTATTGGTTCAGCCTAGAATTGTCATGAGACATTCTTCCTTTCTAGTAGTGATGCATTCAAGTCTTTTACTCCAAGTCTTTTACTTCTGCTGCTCTGGAGAAAAAGACCCAGAACAATGGATGCAAGCTCCAGGAAAAGAGATTCCGCCTCAATATTAGGAAGAACTTCCTGACAGTAAGGGCTGTTCAACAGTGGAACACACTCCCTCAGAGGGTGGTGGAGTCTCCTTCCTTGGAGGTCTTTAAGCAGAGGCTGGATGGCCATCTGTCAATGGGGATACTTTGACTGGGAGTTCCTGCATGGCAGGGGGTTGGACTGGATGGCCCTTGTGGTCTCTTCCAACTCTGTGATTCTATGATTCTAAGTTCCAAGTCAAGTCTCAAGTCTCTGCCTTCAAGTCTCAAGGCAAGTCTGAAGTCTAAGAGCCAAGTAACAGAGAAAAGAAGGTGGTGGTATGGGAGGGGGAGGGGATGGATTTCAATAACTAGAAAATCAAGATGTGCCCAAACTTAGGGTGAAGAAATTTTCAGAGAGGAACAGCAAATGTGTTAGACAATGGACTTGAGGTGGAAGGGTCTTTCTAACGCTTTAGAAGTCTCCTCCAATGTGCAGTGGGGACAAGTTGCTGAATAGACATCCCATTGTCTAATATGTTTGCTGTTTCTGGATGAAGTTAGACCAGCAAATCAGTCATTAAAAATATACAAGTCTCAAGTCAAGTCAGTACATCATTTATTGCCAAGTTGAGTCCAAGTTAAGTCATTGAGTGACTTGAGTCCAAGTCAAGTCCAAGTCAATCGACTCAAGTATACATCACTGCTTTCTAGTCATCTAACAATAATTTCTAAATGCCCTCTATTCAAAGAAATAGGCATATGCAACTTTACACTAATTTGTACTATGCTCCTTTTTTGGAATGGTTTTGTGGACATCCTAGTCTGCTTGACAATTGCCCCTGTAAAACAGTAGACATTCTTGATGAATGAGTTATATGCCTCTTTCAGACAACTGGCAGAGAAAACTGTGTGTTGAGCAATTTTACTGCTGTTCAAGGGACGCTGTATCTGAGATAACCAAGAGATGCTGATTCTAGACCTTTTTCTTAACTGACCTCTGAAATTTCATCACAGCCTTGCAAATGTCCCTTTGCTTTTGAGAACTGCAAAGGCAGAAACTATACAGTTGTCCCTTCATATTTGTGGGTTTGACTTTGATTATCTAGATTTGATAAATACGTTATCTCTAGGAATATCTAGGTCCTCCACCATGACTCTGCCATAGTCACACTGGAGGACCTGGAGATTTTTAGATAAAATATTTCTCTAGGCATTTGTAGGTCCTTCAGCACAATTCTATAGTCATCTTCTACTGGATGGTGACCATATAGTTGTGCTGGAGGATCTAGATATTCTTAGACAGCTGTTCTCTTATTTAAAAATAATTGTGGGGGTTTTTTTCATTTGCTGTTTTCCTACTTTCACAAAGATCCTGCACCCCAACCCCAATGAATGTGTAAGGCCCAATGTATTCCACACTGGATCACAAGGCAATGCTAGATTTCCCTGCTGGGCTCATGCCTTCTTTTCCCTCTTATAATGACAAGTCTAGTTCTAGAAGGTGGGAGATGGGGCAGGCATTTATTACTCCTAACTTTATTTATACCCCACCTTTCTGAAAAAGAAGAACTCAAGGTTGCTTATTAAACCAAAATAAATTACAATGAAATTTACATTTGGCAGGGCTCAAGGAGACATAGGCAATTATCAGTCAGGGGGAAAGCTAGGACTAAAAGGGACACCCCTGGCATAATCGCACTGAAGATTTTCAGATGACGATGCACTCATTCATGACTTATCCCATGAAGATCCAAGAATGCTCCACCATCAAACTATTCCTGGGACTGCCCTGTGAATGGTTTGATGCTGGAGCATTCCTGGATCTTCACAAGATAATTTCTAAATAAGCGCAAGGTGTCTGAAAATCTTCAGTATGATCGCACGATTATGCCGGGAGTATGCCTTTTACTCCTGGCTTTTTCCCCACATCTGATAATCTGCATTAGCAGTCTCATTTTCATGTGGAGAAAAAGGAGAAAATGTTTCCTTCCAAAGAGAGCTGGGAGCCCAAGGAAGAGCCTCCCAAATCCATACGGCAGGTACAGTATCTCTAGGAAGGGAAGATAAATTCCTCTGTGAGTAAAAAGACTAATTTCAAGAGAATTGATCCCACATCCCATTGCTTCTCAAGTTTTCTGCGTGTGCATAGCCTCCAACATTTCGCAGATGAAACTGGACATGGATAGACAAGCCATGTTGAAGTGTGGTCAAGATGGCAAAAGTTTTTAAAGAGGAATAACAAACTAGGAGAGGATGCAGTAGTTTGCATGCACCTGAACCTACTGGGAAGGTCAAGATTCTGCCTTTCCTCTCCTGTCCTCCCCATCCCATTTAGTTAACTGGTTTTGCATTTTTTACTCTGTTTGCAGCAAATGGAAGTAAGCTGACACAAAGGGGAGGGGAGAGAGAAATAGGGATATTTTAAAAACAACTGAAAAAATAGGACAGCAGATAATTGGAACTGTCTCTTCGAATTCAGGACAATTCATACAGATGGAGTATTTGTCTTCCCAGCTGCTGGACCGCACACAAAAAACAGCAGGCTATGTTACATCAAAGATGCCAGCCAGGGCTGCAAAGGGAATTTTTTCCAAAGTTCACCCTTCTCCAGTATCTGTGGTGTTGTGTTTTGCACAACAGGCTGAGGGATGATAACACTGCCATGGGCCGGGCTCTCACTGGTCAAGCCATGCTAGGATCCTACTCAATCCTAAGGAAGAATAATAAAAGGAACAATAATTAAAAATATGAGTACATGCACTCAATCCTCTGCTGCTTGAAGAGGGAAAATTGGGAGAGCAGCCAACACAAGCCTAACACTCTGCCTTTAATAAAGTTGTAACACAGCATTGTCCGGAATGTGAGGTAGGTCCTTTTGGCAGGACAACTGGAGCTATCAATCAATCCCTCCTTAACAGTCAGGCGGCAACCTTGCCTTGTGGTTCTCAGCTGCCTAGCTACCTACTCTTTTGTTAGCTCTCGGGCAACAGAATAACGTGCCAGGCGCTGGCATCTGAGGGTTGCAAAGTGTTCCATCGGCATTTGCTGAGCCTCGTGATCTGCTCATAGAAGGCCCACCTTTGTGGAAATGACTGACTTGTTTTAGACCATGGCAGTTCTGATGTCCAGTGGAGTTCATCCTGAGCAGTCAGCAAGCAAAGGCCAGCTTTTTAGACATGGCACTTTTTGGAATTCCCAAAAAAATAGCAGATGCACAGAGTTTGATTCTTCTGGGAACACTAGTCTATGCTTTATGTTCTAAATAAGTGTTTGTTTGTTTGTTTTGTTTTGTTTAAAAAAGATAAATATATGGCATCTTAAGAAAACCACTGTGTGTTGTGATGAGAGTGCTGGGGTGAGACTTGGGAAACCTGGGCCTTGTCTGCACTGCGGAAATAAAGCTGGTTGGCACCACTTGAACTACCATGACTCAATGCTATGGAATTCTGAGATTTACAGTTTTGTGAGACTTAGCCTTTTCTGCCAGAGCATTCCGATGGCACAGCAAACTACAAATCCCAGGATTCCACAGCACTGAGCCATGGCAGCTAAAGTGATGTCAAATTGCATTAATTCAGTGCAGATACAGCTTTAGCTTCTAGTCCCTGCTGATCGATGAAACTCATCAGTCAGTCTTGGGCCAGTCACTATCTCTCAGCCTGACTTACCTCACAAGGTTGTAAGGTAAAAGCAGGAATGAGGAGAGCTATGTATGTCTTATTGAATTCACTGGAAGAATGGTAAGAGAATGTGCAAAAATAAATATTCTAAGGCTTTACAGCACTTTCTATATGACCTCTCAGCAATGCCTACAAAGCACCAATTAAATGGACTGGGCTAGGACTTTTTCATACTAATGAACCAAGCAAAATCTGCAACAAGAAAACATGAGTTCTACAAACTCTGCAATTATTCAAAAGATAAATTGTATGTATCTAATTGCATTTATCTTGCATTATAAACAGTTAATTTCTGGTGCATTACTCCTGCATTTTTCACAGTTTCCTCTAGTTCTGATAGGCATGAGGTGAAAAACTGTCAGGCTAGGCTTTGAATATGATTGTGCTGTTTTGAACTGTTGGAATCCTGCCTCGATTCGTAGGGAGAGGCGGGAAATACAAATAAAAAATTATTATTATTATTATTATTATTACTACTACTACTACTACTACTTTGAGATTTGCTTCTGAGATTTCAGCAGATAATACATATATATGCTTTCAAGCAGGGTGTCACAGCCATGAGAGCTTGATGCCTGAATTTATTGAAATAAATTCAAATTCTCAGAAGCCGAAATCAGCATGCAACACCATACTCCATGCTTCTTTTAGGTATCTGTGGCCTTCTAGACATACAAGCAGTTCCAGTATTATGAATGTTTATCCTAAATTTACCCTTAGCACCAAAGTCTTAGGAAAAATGCAAGCTATTTGCCAAGGCAGACTTTGCTGTGTGGGATTTTATTTATTTTTTTAAAACCTAGAATTAGTTGAGCAAGATCCTTCATTGCTTATAATCTCCCTGAAAGGCTGCACCTGTGATCTTGCTTCTCACTGAAATCATTTTGAGAGAGGGCAATGGCAACTGTTCATCATGAGCAGAGAACATGTGCTGTTCTAAATTATTAGGATAGAAAGTAAAGCTGAGATGAGATCCTCGCTTTGAAACAGCTGTGGGCTGTCAGAAGTTGCTTAGTCTTTGGTTCTGCCACAATCTGCTGGGTTATGTAGGGATGGGATATATAGTAAAAGTTTAGTATGGTGAGCTCAGTCACAGGTGCTGAGATAATACAGGAAACTTGCTCAAGGTTGTTAATGAGAAATTTGTCTGGCTCTAGTCACAAAGGAAAATGGGCAGAGTGGGAAAGGAAAGAAAAATGTGTTTATAAATTATAACACATAAGAACTAAACCCACCTAAGATATGAAATTGTGCTTAGTTTAATTAGGCAGTTTTAACATTTGTTGGTCAATTCTGACACAAAAGCCACCAGACTGGATCTATAGTTTCCTGATAAAGGTCTTCTGAGGTTTAAGTACTGGAGATTTTCCCCCCTTGAACTTGGAATACTGCAAGTTTTAGCAGCTTTAAATGTTGGCTTTAGGAGCAGATTGTGTATACATAAGCAGTCACTTGTGCAGCACCCTCACTCCACCCATAAAAAGAGAGGAAACACATCAGAGAAAAGCTTCTCATACCACAAAATGTCTTGTACCACAAAACATCTCATACCATTAAAAACAAGTTTGTAAGGTACACACAAAGACACAGGAGTTTATCACACGGGAGGAATTTCTCCCAATTTTGAAGTGAGCCAATTCAAATTCATGTAAATACGCTAGTTTAGCGAATTTACGTGAAATCTAATTGCATTCGGAATGCATTCAGAATGACCTCCCATTTCCCGAAAATGACCCCCCATTGCCCAAAATTGTGTGAGATACACTCATACGCAATTACGTGAAACCGCATGATTGCGTTTGGATTGCCATTGCATTATACCCCCAAATTCCATCGTATGATAAACTCCACACACATACACACACACACACACACGAGAGAGAAAGAGAAAAAATGAGGGGGCTGGGTCCATAAGCCTGCCTGATTCCACAGAGGGCTGATTCTCGCAGATGCCCTCCTTTTCCAGGACATGTCCGCTTGTCCCTAATTAGAGGCTCCATTAAAGGAGGAGAGGAGCCAGGTGAGGCTAAAGAGGGGAGTGTGTGTGTGTATCCCTTTAAGAAGAAAGCATTCTCCCTCTCCCAGGCACAGCAAGGGACCCTAGGAAATCTGGAAACTGGAGGTATCTGGAGACTTGGTTTTACAGACAGCTGGTATTACGCAAAGAGAATGAATTCGCAAGTAAAATGGAAATGTAAATCCAGTAGTTTTGCAAATTTGCTTATTTCCTGATTCACCTCACATTCTGTCTGGATTCTGTCCTGACTGCATGCAGCGTCATGTGAAAAGCTGCTGCAAACTTGTCCCTAATGCCCTGGATGACCCTGGATTGGCACCACTTTAACCCTCCAGTTTTCCTCATGTGAAAAAGTCCTAAGAATCTAGTCAAGCAGCAAACAAGAAGCTTTTTCCTGGAAATGGTTTTTGCCACAAGGTTGGGACAGCCAAGAGGCTTGGTTGCTGCTCCCAAGGTAACCAGCTGCCCAGTCATTGCTTGGTTGCTGCTCCCTTTGCATCTGGTCACTCTGGGAGCAGCAACTGAGCAACTGGGTACTTAGTCTTCCTCTTGCTGTAAGGCAGGCATGGTTGAGAGGGAGGAGTAGGCCTGGTCCACCGCTGCTGCTGTATTCACACATGAGAGGATAAGGAGGAGAAGGCAGTGGTGGTGATCTGGGTGCGGGTGATGCCAGTGGCCGGCTGGTTGCTGCACAAACAGTAGACCTAATACCAAGAAATGGGTGTTGAGAGGGCACTAGAGTTGACACCCAAAAAGAAAAGAAGGTGGTAGCCCAAAAAGGTTGGGAGACCACTGATTTACAAGGACAACACTTTGAGACTTTATTACCCCAAAATCTTGCCAAAATCACACCACTTTAAGACTGGATATATACCAGTTTGAAGCATAAATAATATGACTTTTAAAATTTTTAGAATGAGGGAAATAAAGTATGGGGTAAAGATGTAGATGAAGTGGAAGAACGTATAAGATATAAATAAACCACCAGCATAAAGGAGAAGGGGAGAAATCATTAATCTATGTATATAGATTTTGTTTAAATTTTGTTGATATATGTTATGTAGTTTAAGTTATACATGTTTGTTTTAAGTTTGGATGAAATGTATGATTGATGGATATCATAAAAAATGTTTTTTTTTAAAAAATGGACTCATACCAGTTTGGCATCATTAATTATCACGCTTTCCCTCACAATAGTGTTTTGGTGATCCATGGTCACTTGATCTGTTTTCTGCACTGCCCAATGCTGCCTTCTGGTAGGAAGGAAAAAACAAGTGAGACTGAGAGCCCATTGATGAGTTTTGCCTGTCAATGAAAAGATTCACTACAGTAACGAATGTAATGTAATGCAGCAGCAGGACAGACACAGCGTTGTGTGATCAGTACCAGCCAAAGATGCTTTTGTCCTGTTGAAATTCCACGTCTCTAGCCTCATATGGTAAAGTCCCTAGAGAGGAATAAGAACAAAACAGGAAATAATGTGACAATAACGAGGCCACAAAAAGCAGTAAGGCTGCATATACTACGTACCTCAGCAAGAGGCAAGTCATCTTACAGAGCAACCCTATACTTAATTTTCCCTAGAGGAGGAAGTGCTTATGTTGGCACAATGTCAGCCATAATTTATTGCCCCTCAGCTGGCATACCTTGAATACAGGATTTTTACACTTCAACATGAAGACACATAACCTCAACAGACCTCCAATCAGTAACAAATACTGGATATTCCAGAGAGTTGTTGCTTTAAGTACAGGCTAGGATCAAACATTTATCAGAATGGCAGCTTCAGTCAAGATTTCAGAAAAATACTAGGAATGGGAAGGGCAGCTATGAAAGAACTAGACAAGATCTTAAAAGGTATACATCTAACCATTAAAGTTAGAATTGTCCAAACCATTATATTCCCCATCACTATGTACGGATGTGAGAGCTGGACAGGGAAAAAAGCAGAGAGGAAGAAAATCTATTCATTTGGGATGTAGCGCTAGAGAAGAGTGTTCAGGATATCATGGACGGTCAAAAAGACAAACAAATGGATCCTAGAACAGATCAAGTCTGAAATTTCTTTGGAAATCATCTAAGATTATCAAATTGAGACGGTTGTATTTTGGCCACATCATGTGAAGACATGGCTCATTGAAACAGTCAATAGTGCTAGGAAAGGTAGATGGTAGTAGAAAGAGAGGAAGAACACATGCCAGATGGAAATACTCACGTAGGGAGGTTATGGACTTGCATTTGGAGAACATAAGCAAAGAGGCAGAGGATAGGGAATCATGGACATGTCTCATCCACAGGGTTGTCATGAGTCAGGGTCAATTCAAAGGTAGTTAACAACAAACAACAATAGCTCAGTTAACAAAGCCTCTGACAAAGACATTCCTTTTTACAAAGTATTTTTGCAGGAGTCCAGACCAGCCCCCCCACCCCCATTTTCTTGTATTTTGCTGGAACTGTTTGTTTGTTTGTTTGTTTGTTTTGCACTATTGGTATTAGGAGGATTGTGAAGGAGGGCTGGAGAAAGACTTTTCAGAGTTGGGTTGCAGCAGCATGTCTGCAGTAAACCATGCAATAAAGCTTCATCTGGGAAAGAATGGGGTTCCACTGTAGGTGATCCAGCTAGCTATCTGTGCTTGCTTACAATGGGCAAGATAAACAGGTGCCTCCAGAATCACTTACTGAATGTGAAAAGTGCAACAGAAAGAAAAGAGGAAAGCAGATTAACCTGCCTCACTTCCTAAACTCATATGTTGAAAAAGCATAGGTCTGTAAATTTTGTTGAAATTGAAACACACCTGAAACACATCTCTCACTTTACACAGAGGCCAGGATCCAAAGAATAACGCAACAAGTTTATGTGAGACATCCTTTATAAGTCCTGGCCAAAACATCACTAACTTACTTCCTTACAAACCAACTCAACTTTCCTCAGTTTTACCCTGAATCTGCACCAGAACAGAAAACCAACTGTGCTAATCGGGCTACAAGGAATCTAAAAATGGCCTTCAACTCAAACAGGGTGCCATTGTTTTCAGTCTCTAGCTTGTGATAAGGAAGCAGCATCCATATTTTCCATTGCCAAGAATTAGAAAAAAAGTGTCCAGTGAAAGAACTCCCAGATAATGATGGTATGGTAGATTCCTTCCACTCATTCACATTTTTATCACCATACAGTATAGTTTGGGCCCTATGCTATAGCTTTCCTAGAACATCAGTTAATCCAGTCCTGGGTGCAACCTTAATAAGCAAATACACCAGCCCTAGTAGCCTTTTGCTAGTCCATATAATTGCTACAGAGGGTCAGAGGATTTGCAGAGGGAACTGGTTGGCCGGATGCCATGAAGGCATGTCCAAGGCCTGGCTGTGTCAAAGAGGATGCTTGAGCCATAGTAAACCCCTTTGAGATCAGTCTTGAATGGAAGGAAGAATTTGCATTGCTGAAGGTGACGTTTGCACCCAATTTTAGACTCATTCCCACCCCATGCCTAGCTATTCCTCTTGGGCTGACATCATACAGCATCTAACAGAGCTATTTAAACTGTGGACAAGGCAAAGCCAGCCCCTGAGCCAGGGGTTGTGCCTGCATGTGCTGCTGAGTCTGCTCCTCCACACTGGTAGGAGAAAAGACAACCAACATGCCACCCAAGAAGGATGCCCCAGTGAAGCGGCCAGTAGCCCCACCAGCCAAGCCAGCAGCTAAACCAGCAGCAGCAAAACCAGCAGCCCCAGCAGCTAAAGGCAAAGCACCAGAAACAGCACCAGCGACACCAGCGGCACCACAGAAGCCCAAAGAGCCTCCAATTGACCTCTCCAAAGTGGTGGTGAGTGAGGAGAAGAAGCCAGGGTGGCAGGAAAGGAGCACAGGAGGCAACTGCTTCTCCCCTAGGAAGGGGAGAGGCACTAGCCCCATGAAATTTTATTTCAGTCTCCAGATTTCTAGCATTGTGATAACTTAAAGCTTCAGCCAAGCAATTAGAATTTCAGTTTAGGCATCCAAAGAAAAGAGGCAGACACAGTGACCAAGGGAATACAGAGACGACAAGTGTAAGAGTTCTAATTGTGAACGATTTTCAATGTCTCATTCTTTGCAGTGCTAGAATTTTGGGGACTGAAGGGAAATTTAATTTGGAGGCAGAATGCTTATCTGGGGGGTCATGCCTTCACACACACCTCATAACTACATCCCTGCAGGGAATTGCATTTGGGTTGGGAACTGCTAACTAGGGATCCGAGGTTCTTTGCTTTGGGTCTAAAGCAGTACAGGGAATCCATTTGGTCCTCCAAATGTTGGTGGACTGCAACCCTCAGCAGTCTTAGCCAGTGTAGCCAATGCTGATGAATGCTGGGAGTTGCAGCTCAACAACATGTGGAAGGACAGATAGTTCTCATCCTTGACACAGGAATAGTTTCTTATGATCAAGGACACCTGAACAGCTTGTTAGGTGGGAGGGGGCTCAGCATCAATAGGAAAGTTGCTTGTTACTCATTTTGCCTACTTGCAAAGGGAGGGAAATTACTTTTTCCCATTCTGTCACACTGAGATATCCTTAAACATGAAGACTTCTTACAAGTGCACTGTGCATGCAGAACTGCCCCCAATGTGTTCAATATCGCTTGAGTATATGTATGTGCCTTTAAGTTGCCTGTGGACCTAGGGTAACTCCATGTATTTCGTAGGATTTTTGTACATAAGGAATTCTCAAAGCTGGTTTTACCAGTTCCTTCCTCTGAAATGTAGGAAACAATAGCTATTTAATAGTGCTTGATCATTTAGCATATTTCTGCCTTATAACTCCTGGCGAGGTTCAAATACAATCAGCCCGCCATATCCATAGATTCCTTATTCACAGATCCAACCATCCATGGCTTGAAAATACTGACACACATACACACACACTAAACAGTAAACCTTGATTCTGACACTTTATATAAGGAACACCATTTTACTATGCTGTTGCATTTAATGGGAATTGAGCATCCACAGATTTCAGTTTCAACAGGATTCCTGGAACCAAACCTCAGCAGATACAAAGGGCCCACTGTAGATAGAAGTTTTGATGGTCCAATTTATTTACAATATTTTGAGGAGGGGTAACCCTCGTCCTAGGAGTTTATCACACGGGACAGATCCTGTGCAGAAATTGAATTTAAACTGGAAAAACCCCGCAAAAACGGGTAGATTTTCAGACGCTGCTAGGTGTTAACCTGAACAGAAAGTGGACAAAGCCTGCAAAAGTGGGTTGATTTTCACACGACATTAATGAACATTAAAATTCTGAAAGTAAAAAGGAGTGGGCTTTGTCGACTTTCTGTTCGGGTTAATGTCACGTTATTGCTTATTAACCCTGACGTGTCTGAAAATCAACCTGCTTTTATGAGTTTTTTTTCCAGATTTTAAAATCCTGTTTCTGCACAGGATCCATCCCATGTGATGAACTCCATAAGCAGGGCATGCCCCTGCCTGCATACCCTCTCTCATTCCAGGGAGCCATTCCTATGATGATCTCTTTGCTGAAGTAGTTTTCATACAGCAGGTTCCCAGTGTCATCAGTCAAGAAGCATTGTGGAGCGCCTCTGTCTTTCCCTAAACTGACTTTTTCTGATAAGGAATTAACAGAAGCAGCAGTGGCAAAACATAGGAGGGTACAAATGGATGGCATGGCCACAGGATCTGAAGCCCCTGTAAAATTACCCAAAATAATTACTCATTTAGAAGCACTCTAGATCAAATGCATGTTTTTGTGGGGTCATTTTATTGTAGGGGTTACTGACACACAGCTGAGGGAGGGATGTTAGGGAGAGACATTGCAAGAGGGTGTAACAAATAGACTGGGGAGAGATCACATAGCCATCAATGGGAGAGCCCTAATATATATTTAAACGAGCAGCCAACAGGAAGACATGAGCATTCAATGCTTAACAGTGATAGCAAATATTGTGATTTTAGAAGCCAAACATAACTGTCCCACCTCCTCCCCCACTCCACACATCAGAATAAGTAAACATGTTTAGGTTTAAAGAGTAACCTCAGACTGGAGAATGACAACAGCTTTTAAGGGAATTGAAAATGGTTTGAGAAAAGCATAGTCCTGTGGTGTGCATGTTTCTTCCATCTGTTTGTCACTTCTGGACGACCAAGTTTTGCAGGACTTAGAAACAATGGCTCTGTGCTTTCACGTCATTTTTGGAGTTATTGCAACTGAAGGCAAATCTACGTTGTTCCTATGTCTGTTCAACTCTGACTTATGGTGACCCTCTCCTGGGTTTGTCTCAATAAGACTTATTCAGACGGGGTTTGTCATTGCCTTCCTCTGAGACTGAGGGAGTGTGGCTTGCCCAAGGTCACCCAGTGGATTTACACGGTTGAGCAGGGAATCTGAACCCTTGTCTCCCAGAATCCTGGTCCAACTACACCACAGAGGCATCACTGAGGGTGCGGACTGCACCAGGTGATACCCCAAGGGAGGTTAATACCATTGCTCCCCAAACATCTGCCTTTTGGCAGAAATGGGCTGTGGTATTCACCTGTGTCTAATTAAAACATTAAAGAGATGGGGTGAGTGGGGTGAGGCTCAGTGGGAAGAGAAAGGAGAGGCCCCAATTTGTTTTTTAAAAATTAAATGTTAAAATTTTTAATTTTAAATACACATAAACATAAACATAAAATGTTTATTTTTTTAAAAATTCTTTAAAACATCTAATCTCAACAAATTTTAATTTTAAGCACATGAAACTACATGTAAATACACTCGGCTGTGCATACAATACTGTAATTTAAAGGTATAATTTTAATGTTGCTAGTTGTTTTATGTCACAACTATTACCATTACACGCAGTTATATATGGGAATTGCCACTTATGAGTAACATTAGTACAAAAAAACTTACAAAGGAGATTGTATCATGTGGTATGGGTGATGGTCAATGTGGAGGTGACACCATGAGTTACTGCACTGGGTGACACCAACCCTAGTGACGCCACTGCAGCACAGTGACATAAATAAAGAGCCCCTGAGCTTAGTAGCTAAGCATAGACAAGAACGTGGATCTTTGAAGTCCAATTCCATTTTCCTAGTCTCAGCATCATGCTAGATTCCAAGGCCATTTGAGTTTAATGCTTCATGGACAAGGTCTCGACTGCTCCTTTTATTCACCATATTATGACAGCTGTAGAAACCCCATTTCATTCCCCATCTTAACAGAGGCTCCTGTGTTAGACAATGGTGAGCGGGAAGGGCAGCCAGCTAAGGTTAGCAGGTTAGAGAGACAAGATAAATTTAGCCATTGAAAGGGCTCCTGTTATTTTAACGACAGGTCTGAACAGCGGGCGCAAAAGCCTGGTATTTGGCCTGCATACTCTGAAAGTCTGGACAGGGACAGGTGGCCACAAGCAGGGGGTGGGATTAGCATATCCCCCTTTTTAAAGGGAACAGTTATTTCAATCCCACCTCCATGGCTTAGCTTTGCTGGGGTGCCACTTTCTGAGACTGGGAGGATCAAGTTGCGAGAGGACTGGGACGTTCAGTCAGCAGCCGCATCCTCGCAATGCTGCAGGATTCCTGAAACGGTGAGGTAGGGGCTCCAATAAGGAGAATGATCATAGAAAGGAAAGAGCAAGGACTTATTTAAACCAAATCTAGATGCTGATCCTAGAAGCCTCCTGCTGAGCTGGCATTACCACCCTGCTCCATATCACCTCTGTACCACCAACATGTCTACTTTCCAGTCACAAGACTGAAGGAGCCTGCCATAGTCCAGTCAGAAACTGTACCATCAATAGGGAGAGTTCAAGAGTGAATTAGCAAAGTCACACATATCACCCCAGCACTGGACCAAAATACTTTGCTGCCTTAGGACAATTGGGAAATAGTTTCCCATCCTCTTAAGTTAAAGGACATAGTACCCATGAATGGTCCTTTTAGAATCATAGAGTTGGAAGAGACTACAGGGGACATCCAGCCCAGCCCCCTTCTGCCATGCAGGAACACAGAATCAAAGCACCCCCCAACTGATGGCCATCTAGCCTCTGTTTAAAAACCTCCAAAGAAGGAGACTCCACCACCCTCTAAGGGAGTGTGTTGCACTGTCAAACAGCTCTGACCATCGGGAAGTGCCTCCTGAGATTTAGGTGGAATCTCTTTTCCCCGTAGTTTGAGTCCGTTGCTCCATGTCCTAGTCTTTGGAGCTGTGGAAAACAAGCCTGTTCCCTCTTTGATATGGCATCCCTTCAGATATTTAAATGTGACTATCATGTCCCCTCTTAACCTTCTTTTCATCAGGCTAAACATCCCCAGCTCCTTAAACCACTCCTCACAGGGCATGGGTTCTAGACCTTTCACCATTTTGGTTGCCCTCCTCTGGACACGCTCCAGCTTGTCAACATCTTTCTTGAATTGAGGTGCCCAGAACTAGACACAGATGTTCCACATTATTCAGCAGGTAAGGAAGATCCCACCCTGGCAGTAAAAATAAAGTAATAAGAACACTTTGCTTCCCTTTCTTCATAGATAAATATGCTGCACAGCCTTAATAGTAAGCTGGCCCAGTAGATCTGGTATTACCTGGAATTCTTAAGAATACCAGGGATGAGTTTTTGACTAATTCATGATGTACTTTTGTTGATTCCTGTAAGTGACAGGGTGCATTGCTACTCCCCCTGTTGTTGTTGCTGTTGTTATTGTGTGCCTT
The DNA here is from genome assembly GCA_034509955.1 of Urosaurus nigricauda. NCBI lineage: Eukaryota > Metazoa > Chordata > Lepidosauria > Squamata > Phrynosomatidae > Urosaurus > Urosaurus nigricauda. The sequence continues at coordinate 166,495,739 of JAOEGL010000002.1, forward strand.
CAAGTCATTACTGGCTTATGGTGACCCTAAGGTAAACCGATCACAGAGTTTTCTGGGATGAGAGACTCACACAACCCAAGGTCACCCAATGGATTTCCATGGCCAAGCAGGGAATCAAATCCTGATCACCAGAGTCCTGGTTTTTTACTCAAACCATTACATCATGTTGTCTCTCTCTTCTACCCCTAGTAGAACACAAAGCAAACAAAAATATTGTGGTTCATGTTCCAAATATACAGTAGTAAAGTAATAGTATTGACTAGCCAAAGTGCATCATAACAGTTTCTCAACCAATACATACTACAACACAAAAACCCCAGAAAATACTGTGGTAATTTTGTCATGGCAGTAATACAGTAATCTGAGAAAAATAGTTTTATTCAGATCAATGTATTGTTGGGAGAGGGGGAGTATGCCATACCCACATACCTTTGGCAGTGACAGTCTCAATGAATTCTCTGTCATCCCACTTTGTTTCCTGCTTTTAAAATGTCCCAGTTTCTCTCCATCTCCCTCTTTCCCCATTGTCTTCAGGACAAAAAATGCTGGTAAAGTTGAACTTGAAATGAATACCCCATTGGCAATTGTCAGAAACTAATTCTAGATTGATACTTTTCTTGTTGAGATCATGGGGACTCTTCTTTTGTACATGTGGATTTACAGCCTTCTGTATTGTCATTATATGAGCCTATAAAGCAGTGGTCCCCAACCTTTTCAGTCTGCAGCCCACTTTCCTCTTGGGCAACCATCATACTACTCTTTCATACGAGGCTAAATTGGAAGTATAATTTAAGGTCAATTTGAATGCAATCATGGGTTTTATGTTATTGCAAATTAACTCTTCGCACACAAATTCGGGCAAGAGGGAAGCCAATTCGAATGCAATCATGGGTTTTACTTTATTGCGAATTAAAGCTTTGCATGCAAATTCGGGCAGGAGGGGGTTATTTTCGGGTAATGGGAAGTAATTCCGAACGGAGCAGGGGTTCTTCCGAATGGAGCAGGGGTTCATGTAAATTCGCTAAACAAGCAAATTTACATGAATCTGCATTGGCTCCATTCGGAGTTGGGAAAAATTCCTCCCGTTTGAAAGAGTCCATAGTGTCTCCTAATGTCTATTTCCTGATATTGTCTATTGTTCTAATACAAATTTAAAACAACCAATTTTGGTTGCTACTCCCTCTGCACCCAGTGACCTTGAGAGCAGCAATCGAGATGATGGTTGAGCAGTGACCAAGAAGTCTCTTGCCTGTGCCAGCCTTATGGTAAAGGTCAGCACAGGCAAGAGGCTTCTCAACTAGCTGCTTGGGTGCTACTCCCTTTGTAGCTGGTCACTGTCAGAGCAGCAACCATGCAGCTGACTGAGCAGTGACCAAGAAACCTCTCACCCATTTTGGCTTTGTCACAAAGGCCAGTGTGGGCAAGAAGCTTCTAGGTCACTGCTCAGCCAGCTGCTTGGTTGCTGCTCCGAAGGTGACCGAGTGCAAAGGGAGAAGTTTCTCACTAGCAAGGAAGGATTCTCAATCCTTCTTCATTGGGGCAAAGAAGGGCACAGCCAGTGTGTGAATAGTAGGTTTACAGAGGCTACATGCTTTGACTGGAGACCTCTTCTCTCAGTCTGTTGGATGAAAGAAAGCAAGCACATGAAGGCAGGAGAGCCCAAAGCTTAAGCAGGGTCTCAAACTTGAAAGATCCTTTTTGCTGCTGCTTCATCCCCACTGCCATGTGCTCTATCTCCTTGGTCCAGTCAGTTAGTCTGTCCTAAACAGTGCCACTCAAAGCAACAGAAATGGTGCCTTGTGCCCAACCCTCACAAGAGTTTTGTGCCACGACTTGTAAGAGAGTGAGCTCACATGGACAGGTGAAGAGCAGGAGGTGGTTTTAAGGGACCCTGAAAAGAAGTTTCATGCAACCCTCATACCCACCATGGTCTTAAGTCTGCTAGTTCCCCTTGTCTTTCTCGTGCACCCCTTTCCCTCTTACTACCCCCTACTGCCCCCTTTCCCCTCACTACCCCTGGATCTTTCCATTGCCCCCAAGGGGGTTGTACCACCCACTTTGGGAATCACTGGAGTTTATCATACGACGGAATTTGGGGGTATAATGCAATAGCAATCTGAAAGCAATAATCAGGTTTCACGTTATTGCGAATGAGTGTATCTCACGCAATTTCGGGCAATGGGAAGTCATTCCGAACGCAATCATGGGGTTTCACGTAATTGCGTATTAGAGTATCTCATGCAATTTCGGGCAATGGGGGGTCATTTTCAGGAAATGGGAAGTCATTCTAAACGCATTCCAAACGCAATCAGATTTCATGTAAATTTGCTAAACTAGCGAATTCATGTAATTGCGAATTGGCTCCATTTGCAATTGAGAGAAATTCCTCCCATGTGATATACTCCACTGCTATAAAGTCTTGATTCATGCTAATAAAGTAATTCTTGTTTGCTCCTTAGACAGGTGGCAAGGCTGGATCTGCTCTGGGAGGGAAGGGGATCTCTTTGGCCAAAGATATTAACCTTTCCACACAGATTCAGGGTCCAACCCATAGCTGATATTTCAACTTGGGACTGGTGTGTTGAGGCTGATATCTCAGTTCTCCCCCTGCTAATGTTTACTTCACTAGCTGCAAAAGGAGTTCAAAATGCAAAAGTAGTTTGTGCACAATTAAGTCAGCACAGGGAAACGGAGAACAAATTAACCCTTCAGGGAAAAGCCAACAGCTGCAGCTTGTACTAGCTTGTGTGTTCTTCCACACTGGTCATTTTTGCCATCTTGACTCCACTTTGATGTTGATCACACTTGCCCCAGTTGTCGGCTGGTATGCCATTCTAGCCCAGTTGGATTTGAAAGGCCCAGCCCTTTTTACCACTTCTGAGGCAAAAGTGCTAAACTAGATTCTTAAACACACACACCACACCCTGCCACAACCCCTGTTTTTCTCTTTCTCTAGTAGTTGTAGTGATGGCGCTGAAAGAGGAGTCAGAGCTCCTAGAAGAAATAAGCATTGTGGAGCAGCAGTCACAAAGGGAAATGCATACTAAGCACCACCACCTTAATGGTACCCTTGTTCCCATTGTCCCAAACTGCTACAAGAACTACATAATAATTAAGAGACCCAAAGTATTGTATTTTGGATACAGCTGGTCTTTTGCATTGCGCTTCAGAATCTCCATCCCAAGCAACAGCCATTTGAGGCCAACCATAGACTGGATCTAGACTCCAAAATGGTCATGGATGCCCTGTACAGCCTTGGGGAGAAATGCTGGTTCTTTGTGGATGACCACACAAGGCTGTTTGAAGTGAGAGACAGAAGAAAGGTTTAAATCAATAGTTATTAATTCATAAGCAAGTTAGGACTGTAAACAGGTGATGGTGGTAGTAGTGGTGATGGTGGTGACATTTCAGGGCTAATATAATTTAGTAGATACCTTATAGTCCTACACCATATTTCATTTGACCTGTGGAAGCCAATTAATATCCTAAGAGGTTTTTTAAGGCAGAACAGTTCCTAGGTCTGATGAACAATTAAGTATATTTTGAAAAGTGCAATGACAAAAGTTTCCAGTATGAATCTTAATGAGAGACGCGTGTTATCTATCCTTCACATAACTGTTGTTAAGTTTAAATGGCATTTTGTTGTGTCAAGCATAACAAAATGCATACAATGTATTTCCCGTTCAACCTTGTCTTCTGGAGGCTTAACGTCTATTGTACTCATTCATCTGTGCCAGAAGAAATTTACGGTTCATTCTCAGAAAATAAAATTAGCTTTCGAGCAACAACTTGATCTTAACTAGTATCGTGACTAACTCTGCCTCTCTAGCTTAGAGAAATGTCATCTATTCCCTGTGGTTGGCATGATCTTCAATCATTTTTCTTTCTTTTTCCCAGATTGAATTTACTAAGGAGCAGTTGGAAGGTAAGTCAGTTACTACATATTATTATCATGTGTCCTTAGGTTGACTCTGGCCTATGGCAACCCTACCACAAGGCTTTCTTGGCAAGATTTCATCAGAGGAGTTTTGCCATTGCTTTCCTCCAAGGTTAAGAGATAGTATGACTTGCCCAAGATCACTCAGTGGGATTCTATGGCTGGGCAGAGATTTCTAGTATTCTAGAATTCTAGTCTAACACTCAAACCACTACACCATGCTAACTCTTTTCAGATATTACCAATATTTGATTAATGGCATGAGTCAGACTGCTTCTATCATTCCTGAGACACAAGGAATGCTTCTAGGCAAGGCTTTTATCATGTAATCCTGTCATAATTACATAATTTTATAATATGTCCTGTTATCATCATCTTTCAGTTTGTAAACGTCTTATATTTTCTCACAATTTCTAGCTTTTTTTCCCCCTAAAAATATGTTAAAAGGAAAAGGCAGTATATCTGTTCTGTGTGTTTGGATTTCTAGGGTGTATCTATGTTGCAGAAATAAAGCAGTATAACACCACTTTAACTGCCATGACGTTATCCTACAGAATCCTGGAAGTTGTAGTTTGGTGAGGCATTTGAACTGTCTAACAGACCAGGCTGAAAACCTCACCAAACTACAAATCCCAGAATTCCAGGAGCCCTCCATCTGGAAGCATCTACGGTATGTATACCTGTACATATATGCACAAGCCCACAAATGGACATGCAACTGACTGAAATTCAGCATAACCTGGAGGGTACCATTCACTTGATATCAAAGCAACTATTTGTGTGCATCCTGGTGTTTGTCAGTTTTGTTTTTATGTTCCAGAAATTCTTGGTCTCTAAGGTCAAAAATAGATTTTATTGGAGCTGCTGTCACCAGCAGTAGCCCCATATTACCTCCTCCTCTCATTCCCCCTCATATCTTGTTGTTGTGTGCCTTCAAGTTGTTTTTGGCTTATGGCAACCCTAAAGTGAACCTATCACAGGATTTTCTTGGCAGATTTCTTCAGAGGAGGGTTGTCATTGCCAGCCCCTGAGGCAGAGAGAGTGTGATTTGCCCATGAATTCAAACCCTGGTCTCCAGAGCCATGCCCCAACACTCAAACCACTACACCACATTGCTGTACCCGATAATGTCTAGTACTACAAAAAGCATGATCTGATATCACTACTCTACATGTTTCTGTACTTCCAACTACTGCATTTTATTGACTGCAATTGGCTTACAGTTGTAAACCCCTTAAAGACTGCTTAGGTAGTATGAAGTGGTATATAAATGAAGCTGCTATTGCTATTACTGAAAAAAGGAAGCATGGTTGGGATGGGAAACGTTTGTCTGGGAAAACATGATGCAGAGGGGGGGTCAGGTTTTTGTACTTGACATAGCTGTGAAGAGAAAAGCCATACTGGGGGAGAGGGGCAAACTGAGGATGCATCTACACTGCAGAATTAATGCAGTTTGACACTGCTTTAACTGTCATGGCTCAATGCTACAGAATTCTACAATTTGTAGTTTTGTAAGATACTTAACCTTCTCTGTCAGAGAGCCCTGGTGCCACAACAAACTTACAAATCCCAGGATTCCCTAGGATGGAGACATGGCAGTTAAAGCTGTGTCAAAGTGCATTGATTTTGAAGTGTAGATGCAGCCTGAGAGAAAGAGAGAAAGGTAGTGTTCAGTAACTATATATGCACAAGGAATTAGTCTTGTTTTTAGTCCATTGAGGCAAAAACAACCCTTGTGGCACTTTTAAGATAGATGGGTTTTATTTGGAACATGTAGCTTTGGACTACAGGTCACTTTTCTCACTCTTTGCATCTGGCTCCCTGAAGTCAACCGCTGAAAACAAAACATTGCCAGTCAGGGCGTAAAACAGTATTTTGTTCAACTGCTAGTTACCAGATTTGCCTATTTTAGGAAAATATCTATATAAGAACGTGAAACAAGTGTGAATTTATGGTTGACATTAACAGGTAAAGTTGTTTCCGAGTTTGGAAGCCAACATTGTCCAAGACAATTTCATCTGTAGTTGGACTTGAGTACAGATAATGAAAATAAAAAATATGGGTAGGGTTAGATTAAGGTGTTTGGGAATTAGTTCCAAAAACAGCTCCCCTACTTTTGGGAACACATGTGAGCTTTTCTAAGGTTAGTGGCAAAGAAATTAAACAAATGAATGGGAAGATACAGTGGATGGTAGCAGAGAAATTATCACGTGTGAACACATTTACAGCCCTGCAACTTCCAAGTGAGACTAATAGCCTGGTCCCCGGCATTTTTATTTGTTTACTGGGGAAGAACGAGAAGGAAGATGTGTTTCTCCCCTTTTAGCACTGTGCCTGTCAACCAGTGAAGGGCCTGGCGCAGTGTTGCCAGACTGAAAACTAAAGAGGGTTTTTCCTCCATTTAATAGCTGTATACCGGTAGAAGAGATAGTCACACACTCTCAGTCTCAGAAGATGACTACTGGCAAACCCTTTCTGAAGAAACCTGCCAAGAAAACCCCATGACTGGGTTGCCATAAGTCGGAAACAACTCGAAGGCACACGACAAGAACATCAACAACAATAACAAAAGGTTGGTTGTGTGACTAGTATCACCGGCTGAAATTCCTTCTACTCCACAACCCTTAAGGAAGGTACAGGAGCCTTCTCCAGTTTTCTGTCTGGCATCCCTAGCCTGGAACCATGAATACAACTCTTCATATGGGCATGGTATCCAAGTACGGAAGGGTGCAGGCATATGAACCATAGCTCTTCCCTCAGAATATGGCACATTCTGATCTTATATGGGCTTCTCCTTTTCTAGTTGCTATGAGTGTCTTGAAAGGAAAAAGTGCCAATGCCATTTTTATTAATTTAATTGGATGTCTTTCTGTACATTTGTGATATATTAGTATTTTTCATTCTTCTTCCAGTACCTAAATGCACATTAGCTAGGAAAAAGAGCTTTAAATTTTATGCAAGATCTCAAACAGAGCCTCTGAATAATAACCACAGAACTGTATGGAGAGGGGCTTAAAGACCAAATTTATGTGATATAGGAAAAAAAGAGTACTGGAGAGTTAGTTATGTTAGCATTTAAAGTATCACAGCACTCTTTTTTCATTTGCTATAACAGATTTAACAAATCTACAACTCTGGAATTTGTCAGTTCTCAATCATAAAGAGTGCACTTTCAGAAGGCAGTAGTTGTCCAGCAAAAGGCTTCACACTGAGAGTATACTCTGTATTATAATCTAAAATTGTATAAATACCATAGCTTCCCTTTAAAGAAATCATAAATTAGTTACCTAGAGTTGCTTAGAATTTTCTCTTAAAATACTTCCTCACCACAGATTTAAATAGATTTGAAACTGGAACCTGTTAATGATCTCTACACATAATTATTAAAAACCCTGTTATATCTATTAATCGATTCCACACAGGAAGAGGCGGGATACAAATAAATTATTATTATTATTATTATTATTATTATTATTAATTGCTTTTCTGGCAGAGAAGCATTAAAGGACACTAGGGTTTACTCAGGTTTCTTGGCTGAGAGAAATGAGAGTTAAATGATATGAAAACAAGTTTACAATTACATTACATTAGTAATGCAGACATGTCCTGATAGCCCATCCATTTCAACTAAATATCCCACTGTATCAACTATTTTATTGTATGGGCTCCAAATAAGACGAATGACATAAATATTTCAGATAAATAAAATGACAGCAATAAAGACAATCTGTAAATTCTTTATTCCATCATGTTATGCTTTTAATTTAATAATTCAATTTAAATAATTTAATTATGTTTTTAATTATTATTTTTCAGGCAGGTCTCTGGCATGTATATTGGTCTATGACAGAACAGTGTCTATCTGGTTGGGTGCTGGCTATATCTTTTTCTTGTTCTGCTTTTAGTTGTGTTTTTAACTTCTTCGTTTTTATGATACAATTTAATTATGTTTTGTTTTTAATTTTTAATTTTGGTCACCTTTTATGCAGAAAGATGATATACAAATTAATTAAATTAAATATATATATACAATTGAAACCTTCTGAAGCAAACCGAAGGAAAGGGCATCTAAAGTGAGAGATGCACCTCTCTGAGCCTGATTAGCAAAGCCTGCATATCATCCAGGGTTACTATGAGATTAGAGGGGCCATCTAAATATAAAAATAAATGCATTACGCCGCAGCTGAAACCATTCAAAGAGCAAGATGGTGCCTCTTAAAGGGTGACCGAGATCGCACTTCCATTTAGAGCAACAATAGTTAGACTCTTCAAAAATGCCATCGTTTTCTCTTTCGGACTGACCCAGACAGGAATTGCCCTTTGGTAGGAAGCTCCCTCCCTCCTGCCCTTCATACTGACTGTGATGAGTGATAGAAGCCGGGCAGGTTAAACAGACCTTGCAGATGGCAGTGTCCAGTTTCTTGGGATTATGTGAATCATCTTGTTGACAGCCGGCAAAGACACGCTCAACACTTTATCCCCAGAAAACCTCTTGGCCCCCTAAGGGGTCTCTCTCTAGTTCCAAGACCTCATACCACAAGAACTACATTAAAAGTTCAATCTGATCTCCCTAGATTACAAGGAGGCCTTTGGACTCTTTGATCGGGTCGGCGATGGCAAAATCCAGCTGAGCCAATGTGGAGATGTGATGAGAGCCCTGGGCCAGAACCCCACCAATGCTGAGATCATGAAAGTCCTGGGACACCCCAAGGCTGATGGTGAGTTGTTGCCTAATGGTCATCATCACACATGCAGGGAGGGACAGTTCCCACTAGGATCACTGGAGGGCACTACTGGGTTTCAAATTCAAGGCATTTACAGAAGGAAATTCTAGCTAGGAATATAAAGCAGCATTGGAATTAATACATGTGCGCTCAGCAGGTCACTGGGGCAATAGTAATAATAACAAAGATTGAATTGCTCTTGTGCCTTTAAAAAGCAACTTGATCTACACAAAACAGCAAGCCATGCTTTTCAAGGTACTGAAATAAGCTAAACGAGTGCAGATTAAGCCACAGAGACAGGAGCCCGTCAATTTACAGTGCTATATAAATAAAGCTGAATAAAATAATAATAATAACAACAACTACTACTACTACTACTACTACTATTAGATTGATGCAGTCACATTTGACTTGAGCCAATCTTTAATGTCAATCAACTTTTATTTGCCAGAATGTATAGAAAGCACAAGGCTATGGCCAAGAAGCTTGGGTTAACTATGGCATCATTTGACTGCATACTACACTCTGGATGCAAACAACTTCACTGATGCACACAGAACAAATAATGGAGGCCACATTAATTCACATAATCTGGCCTGCTTCTAGAATTTATGTTTTTCCATTATTTGGATTTCAAAATACTAGAATGGCAAAAAATTACAGAGGAAATGAACAGGGAGACAGAAGCAGAAAACTGCATGGCACATAAGACACATTTTCCTGAAGTGTAATTTCACAAGTGGGGCTTAAATTGTTCTTGAACTTTATGGCCTGAAGCCTATTTGTATCATCAACTAGATGAGACCCATTGAATGTTAGATCAGTGGTCCCCAAACTGTGTCCTTTAAAAGATTTTGGATTTGAGCTCCCAGAAGCCTCAGTCATGCTGGCCAATAGTTTGGGATTTTGGGAGCTGAAGTCCAAAATCCGCACAGTTTGGGGACCACTGGGTTAGATTTTCATAAGGACCAACTCAACATTGAAAAATTATTTCAAAAGGTCTACTCTAGTTAGGACTACCGGAAGGATTCAGGCCTCTAATTCCTTCTATTTCTGATGTTCAGTAATGAGTTCCAGTTATCATTCAGTGCCAATGCCACTTAGTGGGCTCAGTGGTACAAAAAATAATTTAAAAATCCAATTTATAGAAAAAGCTTGAGGAGGAGGAAATTGGACCTAGCCCAATGAGGACTGAACGGACATGGTGGCCATGGGCTTCTGAGTGGCTGGAAGGGAAAGGGGTGGTGATGATAGTAGAATGGAGCATCCATCAGGAAGGCATGATTAAAAGATTAAAAAGATTACTGCACACAGCTTTCAAACCACAATTAGATCTGGAAAAAGCAGATTTTGGTGATACTTATCGCATGGAAACACCTCCAACCGATAGATGCTGAATTTCCCAGCCACAATTAGGGCATCCATTTTCACCAATGAGCTCTCAATCACACGAGTCCCCAGGTGTGAAATCTCACTTCTGGGGCACTTGCAATATTGGCAGTCGCACAGGACTCTTTCAAATGGGGAGGAATTTCTCCCAACTCCGAATGGAGCCAATGCAGATTTATGTAAATTCGCTTATTTAGCGAATTTACATGAACCCCTGCTCCGTTCGGAATTACTTCCCATTACCCGAAATTAACCCCCTCCTGCCCGAATTTGCATGCGAAGCTTTAATTCGCAATAAGGTAAAACCCATGATTGCATTCGAATTGGCTTCCCTCCTGCCCGAATTTGCATGTGAAGAGTTAATTTGCAATAACATAAAACCCATGATTGCATTCGAATTGACCTTAAATTATACTTCCAATTTAGCCTTGTATGAAAGAGTCCACAGTGTCAATGTCCCCTCTTCTCTCCTGCCCTCTCTCCCTTGCTCTTCAGAAGCAGCCTGATTACCTTTTCCTTTCCTTTTTATTCGTAATTTAAAAATATAATTTTAATTTTGCTAGTTGTTTATGTCACAACTATTGTCATTACAGTCAGTGATATACAAGAATTACAATTTATGAGTGAGATTAGTACAAAAAAATTACTAAGAATTCTGTATGGTGTGGCATCGGAGGTGGGGGGGGGGAGGTTGAGACCATGAGTTACTGCACCAGATGATGCCAACTCTAGTGGTGCCACTGTTTGTAGTTAACTGCAACAAGAACATTTATAAAATTAATGACCTTTTTACCCACATAAATTTTATATTTGCATTATACAAGACCAGCTGGAGCAAAAGCAGCTTTAAACCATGTATGTAAAAAAGTCTTGCCCGTCTTGGTTGTTGTTGTTGTGATTGCAACATTCTGAATCCAGTTCAATGAAAAAAGTTCAGTTATGTGCAGAGAATTGTCTGTTAATGGACACAGGTTTTGGAGGTCTCAGAGTGTGGCATGAGAAATGATATGTGAAATCTGTGAAGGAAAAAACTTGGAACTGGTTTCCCCCTTCTGACACTGTTTTTCCCTCCCCAAAATTAGAGCTGAATTCAAAACGGGTGGAGTTTGAAGAGTTCCTGCCCATGTTACAGACCATTGACAAGAATAAAGATCAAGGCACCTACGAAGATTATGTGGAGGGGCTAAGGGTCTTCGATAAAGAGGGGAATGGTACTGTCATGGGGGCAGAACTGCGCCATGTCCTTGCCACTCTTGGTAAGTATCACCCTTGCCAAGTGAAAAAGAGAGGACTGCCTGGCATTAGGAGCAGCTTGTGGAATGCAGTTATTTTGGAGAAAGACAGCTACAGCCCAGAAGCTCTAAGGATCCTCTTCTCACAACACACCCCCATTGCCCAGATTGCCCTCTTTAGCTGATCTAAATTAGGCAGCCACAAAAACAGCTAATGGAGAGTGTTGCACTATGCCATAAGTTAAATTCTGTGTTCATTTGTAAGTGAACTAGAGGGGATTAGGTGCTTTTCCTTTTTGATTTTACCTTAATGTTAACACTGGGCACATCCTAGCATCCATAGAGCAATATCCCTTCCCCATTAATGGACTGGAGTAGGGGAGAATACCCTGGCTACAGAGAGGATGGGTTTCTTACAGAGGTTTATTATACTCTGGTTCTGCAGAGGTTTGCACTTCTGCATAGAGATGTAAAATTTCTGGAAATTTTCAGAAAAATGGAAAAAGTACATTAGCACTTTTTACAGATTGAAAGTCACTCTGTTACTTTAGGAACATAAAATATGACTATGTACAATTTGATCTGGCATAAGAACAATCACAATTAATATATTAAAATACAGTGTATTTCAAATAATTATTACACATAGAATTTTCTTTTTCTTTTTTGTAACAAATGGAGTGAACTGTATGGAACCTCTTTGGTTTTGCTAGTTTATGTGGAGCAAGCAAAAAACAAAACAAAACAAAAATTTAAAAACTCAGAAGAAACCATCAACAAAGTAACAAAGTAAATTATTTACATTTACTCTCCACAGTATCAAATAGACATAAAGTACTCATTCCCATAAAATAATTGAGGGGAGAAAAGTGTGTAGAAGGGAAGAAGGACTAAAATTCAATGAGTAGGCATGGAATTTTCTGAGCTCTGGGCTGCATCTGCACTGTAGAAATATTCCAGTTTGAAACTGCTTTAATTGGCATGGCTTAATGGTAAGGAATTCTGGAAATCATAGTTTGTTGCGGCACCAGAGCTCTCTGACAGAGAAGGCTAAATGTCTCATAAAACTACAGTTACCAGAATTCCATAGCACTGAGCCATGACAGTTAAAGTGGTGTCAAGCTACATCATTTCTGCAGTGTGGATGCTGCCCTGGTGATCGGTATCCGTCTCAGTCTCTCCTTCTGCTTTGTTATGTTTGTCATCATCACAGTTATCATAGACTTCTAAAAACCAAAGTTCAACCTGGATTGAAACAAGCTTCTCTGCCCTTTCACATGTCAGTTTATTTCTTGATTTAGTGTGAATGTTTCTAAACACAGACCAGACTCCTTCAGTGCCCCCTAAAGAAAGAAATACATCTTGCTCTTGCATTGGAAAATTCAGTTTATAACCTAGGGACTTGCTTGTCCTCCTCATTCAGTACACAGAAATTAGAATAATCTGATAGTGTACATTGTTTTTAGAAATGATTTGGAGACTATATGAACACCTTGTCTTAAAGATTTTATCCATCATGCTAAAATAAAATATTCCATAATCAATTTTCTTCCTTTTTTCAATTTTTCTTCAGTTTTGGAGGGGGGAAAACAAAAAAGGCTTCAGTCGGGGGAAAAAAAATATGCTTTTCCTGAATTTTTTCCAGGCCTTCACATTTCTACTTCTGGAGACACTACGTTTAGCATACATTGAGCATACATTTAGACACAAATGTGAAAAGCCAACAAGATGAAAGGATTTCATTTCTATTCTAGGAGTGGGAACTGTGTGGCTTTCCTCAACATTGATTATATTGGCTGGGTGTGCTGGAATTTTCAGTTCAACATCCTCTGGACAGGCCACATGATTTCCACTCCTCCTCTTGACAGCAGATTGAGAAATGATGACCCAGTCTCACTCTTTGATCTTCACTTCACAAAAGAGCAGGGATTTGAACCCACCTCTCCCTTATCCACATGCAACCCTCATATCAAAACAATAAATGCATGTCCAGTACCCTCATAGAAATATAACAAATGCCAGAGCTATCTATCAGCAAGAATTTCAAATTCACATTTAATTTTAGATGCTGTTCACAGAATGAAAAGTATGACTTCATACGTATACATTTCTTTTGTGAGTTAGATCATGACAATATACATATGGAATTACTTGGTATATACAGGTATGGTAGACTTTACACTTCTCTTCAAAAGGAGTCTGGGTGAAAAACCTTTAAATTAGTCTTCTCTTCTGGAAAGGGATGGATGAACTTCCAAGGCTGAGGTCACTCAGTCCCAAAAAAGAGCATGTTTCACTGGCCATTTCAAGCTGGCAGGGATGAAGGACAGTAACAGTGTTTAACAAAATTAATGTTTTCCCCAGCAAGGTTTTGGGAACATTAAAAAAAAAAAAAGAAAAGGGCTTTTCTTAGTTATTTTGTGCTTCAAGGCAATTTTTTTTCATTTGGTAGACTGCTATTTTTTTTTTTACTGCATCAATTATCTTTGTTAAAATTTTAAATCAATTTTTACATTTTAACATATCATGTCCTTATGTACTCTACTACATAACAAAATCCATTTCATTTCTATCTTATTTCTTCTTTTTCTTGTTTTGTTCTCAATCTTGTCTCCTTGCCTTCTTCTAAATCTTCCAGTTCTTCTTTTATTTTTCGCCTTCTTCCTCAGTGCAGACAACACTGTTTTAATCATAATGTTCTGTATGTTTTAGCTACGTGTGTTTCTTTGTATTTCTTTTTATGTCATGAGCTGCCTTGAATCCATTTGGGGGGAAAGGCAGTAAAGATATGAGACAAATGAATGAAATGTCGAAAACCTTGGCCTGATTTCACAGGCTGTTCCTCTTTTTAAATCTTTTTAGGTGAAAAAATGACAGAGGAGGAAGTGGACACCCTATTGGCTGGGCATGAAGATGCCAATGGTTGCATTAATTATGAAGGTGAGAGGCTTGAACTGCCTGTTCATCAGCAGCTGTGTGGTCTCCTTGGTTCAGCACCTTGGATACTCTCTTTAAAATCTGGACTAAAACTCTGGAATGCATTCACTACCCCATTGACATGGAATCCAGCATCAACCACCTGTGTATAGTATCCAAGGCCAAGCAAATTATTTTGACATCAAAGTTAAAAAAAAAACCACCCAGAAACACCCCTTTCATGCTTCCAATAAAAGTAATAGTAGTAATAGTAGTAGTAGGCCCTACACATTTGTGAGGGTTAGGGGCTTAGGACTCCTGTGAAAGTGGAACAAACACTTTTTTTTAGCCTGACACATCTCTAGGAATCTCTAGGTCCTCCAGAGCAACTCTGTGGTCAACATCTGCCAGAGGTTGACCATAGAATTGCCCTGGAGGACCTACAAGTGCCTAGAGAAGTGTTCCCCTGAGGAATTGCTAAATCCTCAACTTCTGGTGGATGGTGACCACAGAGCCACACTGAATGACCTAGAGATTCATAGAGAGAACATATTAATCAAATCCGTGAATAATCAGATCCACAGAAGTCAAACTCGCAAATGTGGAGGGATTGTCCTTCCATGTTTGCTAGGGTTAGGGGCAGAAGACTACCGTAATTATGGAAAAACCACAAATAAAGTGGTCCCCCAGGATACGAAGCCCCCGGGGAACGAAATCCCCGGGAGCCGAAAGAGCCGGGGCCGCAAAAACGGCCCCAGCTTACGAAGAAAACCCCAGGATACGATTAAAAAAACCTGTGCAGCCCCTTTAAATTGGCCGCGCGGTCCGTCAAAGAAAGTGGTCCCCCAGGAAACGAAAATTTCCGGGTTACGAAAAGTAATCCGGAACGGATTACTTTCGTAACCCGGGGGACCACTGTAACAAAAACACCATGTTTTTACCTGAGAGGACACCACTCTAGGCATTTCTGGGTCCTCCAGTGCAACTCTGTGGTCAACGTCGATGGACACTGACCATAGAGTTGCACTGGAGGAGCTCCAAAGGCCTAATAGGGTATTCTCTCTAGGAATCTCTAGGTCTTTTAGTGCAACTTTTAAAGTTCACAATAGAGTTGCACTGGAGAACCTAGATATTCCTAGAGAGAACATATTAATCAAATCCGTGAATAATCAAAACTGCAAATATGGAGGGATGACTGTAGTCTATATGAACCAGGCTTGACTGAGTGAGGTAGCTGCCTCAAGATTTCCGTGGCTGGTTGGGATGAGGCAGAAAATGGCTGGTTATCATCATCATCACCACCACCATTATCATCTTCTCTACTCCTCCTCCTCCTCCTCCTCCTCCTGGTCTTCCTTCTTCTTCTTCCACAGGAGGAGGAGGAGGTGAAGGAGAAGATGATGATAGTAGTGATGATGATGATGATGATGACCAGCCATTTTCTGCATCATCCCAACCAGCCACATAAATCTTAAGGCAGCTACCTCACTCAGTCAAGCCTGGTTCATATGGACTACTAATTGTTGATGTGTACAAATAAAATGGTTATAGTTGTAACTAGACATCAGTACAGTTCATCAGCGAGGTTCTCACTAGATGTCATTATGGAGAGAAACAATGTTGGAAGGGTGATTATTATTTAAAAACACCGTATTGAAAAGAGCCTGCTGAACCAAAATTTAGGGATGGCTGGTTTTAATGTCTTAACAGTGATTTTCCTTCTCTTCCACAGCCTTTGTTAAACATATCATGGCAGGCTGAGCTGATGTCAACAAGTAGGTGCTGCATTTTTAAGTATGGCTAGTTTTTCTGGACTGATGCGTGGCTGCTTTCTTTCCCTCAGCAAATAACATTTCCTCCTCTGCAAGCGTTCTAGTACTGGGTCTTCAGCTGTCTAGTGAGATTTGCTGACCTCCATTTATGAAAATATAAGGCCAGCTCTTGTCTAGTACTGTGTGTTGCCCTGAGCAAAATACACACATGAGTAGGCAGAGAGGAGATCTAAAAAGAAAGATGGCAATCTTATATATTAATTGTAAGAATGGTGTGTGAGGAGGAAAGGGTGGATTGAAGCCAAACTGTGTAACTAGCAGTTAGGGAGCACAAAACTCTTAAAATGAAAAGACCCTCTTCAGGTGGTAGAAATTCATCTTCTTCTGGTTATAGATTCCATCCTGAATGGTTAAAGACAATAATCGGTGCACTACTACTACTATTTGCTAGTGCCAATATTTGCCAAGACTGGCATTACACAACCAATGAAGCCAAATGCAAGGGTTTCAACCACTTCTTTGTACCCCTAGTGCTACTGCATGCTCCCTTTTAGCAACACCTACCAACTTTTGGTCCTTAGGAACATGAGAATTACATACTGTATTCATCTTTTTCTCCACAGAGCTGCTTAAAATGGTGCTGAACCCTTCAAGCAGGATTCCTCAGTCCGTTGCTCCCCAGTGCAGTCAGTATTCCTTTTGTTTCTGCCTTTGTATAAACACAACCTGCCACCAATCCTTTTTCCCACCCCCACGTTGACTGCAAAGTGATTTTATTTATATTACGTGGGAACATCAGTGAGTGATCACCCACTGAAGCAGAAGGGGCACCAGTGAAATGTTTTACACATGCAGCCTCAACCAGAAACCTACATTCTTCAGTCACTCGACTCTACAAACACAAATAATGTCATTCCCTCCTAGACAATAAAATATTTGATTTTCAGATGTGTCTGGTTTCTTCGCTTGTCACTTGCCTTCCTTGTGCTGGGGTGAATCAGTGTAAGGAGATCTTATGCTGGGAAACTGAATGAAAGCCAAACAGTTCCTAAATCTTTGGAAAGGGGGGACTTGTTAATTTTCATGCATATATAGTTCAGTGCTTTAATTCAAATCAACAAGACCAAGAAGTTCACTGTCCCCTGGAAATAAAATTATGTGGGCTTTTCATTATATGCATGCTGACTCCATCGATGCCTTTTATCTATTCTGACCTGGGTAGCTGCATCAGAAAGACAGCCATTTGAGAGAGAAGTAGCAATTTAACATGTGGCTTTTTATATTCTACAGCATTTTCTTAAGAGCTACATGTCATGACTTTCTTTTTAAGTGGACCTGTGGCATGACATTTTGCAATGTTTGCTGCACTGAACTCTATTTGTATCTTAATATTTGCACTAAAATATGCAATGCAACACCAGAAAGTTATTTTTGTTCTTTACAATATGTTCTGTCTACTTGATATTTATGAAACAAATTGCATTTGTTTGACATCTTATCTGCTACAGCCCTTCCTAGTTAATTTCTGAACCTGGAAATTTTACTATTTTGGACTAAAACTCCACACATACTACAGCCAGTGTTGCTGATGGAGATGCTGCCTGGCGCACTCTGACAGTTTGTAATCCAAATTAAAATTTCCAAGGTCTGGTCCAAGATGACTGTTTGTGAGAAGAAAAATCCCTATAAGGAAAAGGGGAAGTGAGCAAAGACTGGTTAATCACTACTCTCCCGTGTTAATTCCTAATTGTCCCATTCCAATGTTGTTTTTCAATAGAAGAAGCAACCAGCAGAATTTAGAACAAATATTTGTGTGTAGTACATTGCCGGTTGTCCCTCAGACTTCCATGGGATTAAGATCAATTAGAAGTATACAAGGCAGTCATATTTAAATGCCTCTATACTCATGTTTGACCATAAAGTATACAGGGCATGTGTACACCTCCAAACATGTACTGATGATGAATAATGGTGCCATAGCCGATCATAGTTCCCCTACATTTTGTGTCACTTTACCATATATCTTATGTGGACTAAATGTACTACATCTCTCTTGCTCACTTGTGCATACACCAGTCCATAAAAAGGAATTTAAAAAATGGGACAGTTCTCCAGATGCACTATGTGCCAAACTGCATTACACTGCCTTAGAAAACAACAGAGTATCCTGCTCTCCCCTTGGACAGCCTATTTAGGAACACACTGACACCTTCATCACCACATTTCATCAATCAGAGTGTCTGCACCGTGTAATAATACTAATACTAATAATAATCATAAATTTTATTTCTGGTCTGCAATCAGGGCGGATTACAACAGAAGTTAAAAACATAACAGATTAAAATATTCCCATCCATCCCCACTTCTCCCCTTAAAAAAGGATTAAATCAAACTATAGATTAAAACATATACAATAAAAACACGTGCAATGGGTTAGGCCAAAAATGCCTAGACAAGAATTTCTAGCTCTAGTAGGGAAAGAGCACACGGGCGGAGGTTGGGGAGGTCTATACCCTGATTTAGAGGTGGGGGTATTAACTAGTGTCTGGGAAGGCCTGCCGGAAGAGATGCATCTTTAAGGCTTTTTAAAAGCCATTGATGGATGAAATGAGACGCATCTCATCTGGCAGGTCATTCCACAGCTTGGGGGCGACTGCAGAAAAGGCCCTCGGGGAGGTCTGCACTAACCTGATCTTCATGGGCTGTAGTAGGTTTCTCCCAGAGGACTGGAGCATGCAGGGGGGGGTATACAGGAGGAGTCAGTCCCTTTGATAAGATGGACCCAAGCCATGTAGGGCTTTAAAGGTTAAAACCAACACCTTGTACTGTGCCCGAAACTGATTGGAAGCCAGTGGAGAGCTTTAAGCACAGGTGTTATATGCTCTCTCCTGGATGTTCCTATAATAAGTCTGGCTGCCATGTTCTGGACCATTTGTAGTTTCCAGGTTAAGCACAAGGGTAGCCCCATGTAGAGTGCGTTGCAGTAGTTCAACCGTGAGGTTACCAGAGCGTGTACCACAGTTTCCAGGTCCCTCATCTCCAGGAAAGGGCACAGCTGGCGTATCAGCCGAAGCTGATAACAGGCACTCCTGACTGTCGCATTCACCTGACTAGTCATGTGAAGCGACGGGTCAAGAAGTACCCCCAGACTGCGAATAGAGTCCTTCGAGGAGAGTGTGACTCCATCGAGGACTGGAAGTTGTATTCCCAGACCTGGTTTCAGGCCTGTGACCGTGAGACCTCCGTTTTGTCTGGATTTAATTTCAATTTGTTTTCCCTCATTCAGTCCATTACTGCCACAAGGCAGTCATTGAGAGGAGAGACGACATCTGAAGTCTGAGTAGATGATCTGGTCATGGAGAGGTATATCTGAGTGTCATCAGCGTACTGAAGACACTGAGCTCCATGCCTCCGAATGACCTTACCCAGCGGCTTCATATAGATATTAAATAGCATCGGGGACAGGATGGCACCCTCAGGGACGCCACAATTAAGTTCAGTTTTAGAAGAGCAACTGTCCCCGAGCCTCACCCTTTGGTACCTACCAGAGAGAAAGGACCGGAACCACTGTAGCGCAGTGCCACCGATCCCCAATTCTCTTAGTCAATTCAAAGGCCGCTGAGAGATCCAAGAGCACTAACAGGGTCACACTCCCCTGTCGATGCTCAAGTCAGAGCAACCATGGCTGTCTCCACTCCAAATCCTGCCCTGAAACCGGTTTGACATGGATCTAGATAATTGGTTTCATCCAAGACGGCTTGGAGTTGGGAGGCGACTGCTCTCTCAATCACCTTGCTGAGGAAAGGCAGCAAGAACACTGGTCTGTAGTTGTTCCTTTTCCAGGGGATCAAGAGAAGGTTTCTTCAGGAGGGGCTTCACGGCCACCTCCTTCAGAGAAGATGGAACAATGCCTTCCCTGAGAGATGCATTGATCACATCCCAAAGGAATGTTCTCAATGCGTCCCCTCCCTGGACGACCAGCCAAGATGGCCCCTGGATCGAGAGAGCAAGTCGCTTCCTCACACATCCAAGTGTAGTATAGTGCTTAGTGATATTACTTGGAAATGCCTTGTCATGAGAGCACCTATGCTGATATTCTGCTTTGGTCAATCCCCACCTATAATACAGTGTCCAGTTCTGGGCACCACAATTCAAAAAGGATGTTGAAACACCGGAGCGTGTCCAAAGGAGGGCAACTAAGACGGTGAAGGGTCTGGAAACCCTGCCCTATGAGGAATGCCTTAGAGAGCTGGGTATGTTTAGCCCGGAGAAGAGAAGGTTAAGAGGTGATATGATAGCCCTGTTTAAATATTTGAAGGGATGTCATATTGAGGAGGGAGCAAGCTTATTTTCTTCTGCTCCAGGGACTAGAATGCAGAACAATGGATGCAAACTGCAGGAAAAAAGATTCCACCTAGACATTAGGAGGAACTTCCTGACAGTAAGGGCTGTTCGACAGTGGAACACACTCCCTCGGAGAGTAGTGGAGGTCTTTAAGCAGAGGCTGGATGGCCATCTGTCGGGGATGCTTTGATTGGGAGTTCCTGCATGGCAGGGGGTTGGACTGGACGGCCCTTGTGGTCTCTTCCAACTCTATGATTCTATGATTGAATATGAGCTTGTAATAGTTGTTGTTGTTGTTGTTGTGTACCTTCAAGTCATTTCTGGCTTATGGCAACCCTAAGGTGAACCTTGGCAAGTTTCTTGAGAAGGGGTTTACCATTGCCATCCTCTGAGGCTGAGAGAGTATGACTTGCCCAAAGTCACACAGTGGGTTTAATGGCCAAGCCAGGATTCAAACCCTGGTCTCCAGAGTGACATTCAAATAGTAGAAGCACTACAACATGTTGTAATATTGTACCTTGCCAAATCAATATAGGTGCTCTCGTTGTTACCCCAGGACCGGACCTCTGATTGCCCCTCATATTTTTATATCAATTTAATATTAAAAGGGAAGCAGAGGGGTGACCTGGGCATGAGCTCACTGTGGATGCTGGACCTGCTCACACAAGGAAAAGGAGTTTGGCCTAGGATAGTAGTTAGGGGGCACCCACTCTGATGGAATTTACTAGTCCCCAGTTTCAGCCCTTGGCAATAAGAGGCGGTAAGAGGACTCTGGCCAAAGAAGATGATTTTATGGGCCTACCTGGGGCAAGGACACTCCAGCCAGGAATGTTAATCCCTTTGTCCAGAGCATTCTCACCAATCACTCAACTATTTGATTCAATCTTGGACTATTCTTTTCCCCAGGGAAACCATTTAGCAGAGCTTCTAATCCTTTCAAGCCTTGGTTTCTGCCCAAGACACAATTTGGGTTATATATACAGCTAGTAAACAGCCATTCTTCAGTCTTGGTCTAGTTTGCAAGCAGGTAGACACTCTGTCGGTTTGGCTAGACTAGGCCCCTCAATCTGCTGGCTAACTCCCCTCCCTTAGCCCTGGTGGTGATTGAGTCTTCTCCATTCCAGACCTACATCGATTGGAATCAATATCCACCATGATAATGTATCACCATTAGCAAGGCCTTAAATCTATTCCAACTCTCCCACCTTTGCTTCTCTAGCTCTTGTGTGTGTGTGGATGTGTGCT
The DNA here is from genome assembly GCA_034509955.1 of Urosaurus nigricauda. Lineage (NCBI taxonomy): Eukaryota > Metazoa > Chordata > Lepidosauria > Squamata > Phrynosomatidae > Urosaurus > Urosaurus nigricauda. The sequence goes on from JAOEGL010000002.1 coordinate 166,517,298, forward strand.
GGTGTGTGCTGATTATTTCTTAATAAAAAATACAGTACAAAGTCTATTTGGATCTGCCTCTGGATTTCTGTGTGATTTGGATCTGGTATAGTTGGGTTGCCATCTACCTATTACCCCCGCCACACTATATCTCTCCTTTGAGCTAAGTACCAAATTGCACTAAAATACATTCATTTGTGGGTGTTCTCCCCAGACTCCAGCATTTTGGGTAACGTCATAACAAGGTATACTACAGATATATATCTCTATATATCTCAACAGGATCTACATCTAGGCTCCCACCCAATTTCACTTCACACACTCCTATTTCATTCTGGCTGAGCTAGCATGATATAGTGGTTAGGATACCAAAGACCAAGGTTTGAATCTGCACTCAGCCATGGAAACCCACTGGGTGACCATGGGCAAGCAAACCTCCATGGAAAAAATCTTGCCAAGAAAACTCCTAGGACAGGGTGGCTATAAATCAAAGAGTTGACTTAAAGGTACATAGCAGCATGCTATTTCAGACTAACCTCCCACATCAATCTTGTTCTAAAATAAGGTTGCTGATCCTGCAGACCCCTTTGTTATGTCACCACTCACCAGAGCTCTCACAGAAGGCTAAATATTTCACAAAACTACAATTCCCAGAGTGTCAAACTGAATTAACTATGCATCGCAGCAGATTAGACCATAGTCTCTCCCTTACCAAAACCCACTAAAGGGTGGAACAGATGGGCAAAATAAAGTGGTTTCCACCAACTTTCAAGGTGGGGCATTTAAATGACATGTGCCTCCAAAGTGGGCAGAAACCGGATTGAAGCTGCACTCCAGGGTTAATAACCAGAGCAAACAAGAACCCAGGATAGTTTGGCTTAGCGCAGAAGATGTGCATCTCATGCCTACATATAAATGCTCCAATGCAAGTGCAGGGCAACAGTAAAGCAAAGAAATGAAAGTGCGACCACCCCAATGGATGTAATTACAACATACACAAACAAGAAGGTCCAACAGAGGGGCATGGGGGAGGCATGTAGGGGAGCCTCTTTGATTTTGCTTTGACAATGTATCACTCGCACACCAATACAACGATGCCCTATACCGGCAGGGCATCACAAGTAAGACAATGTGGCCGATCAAAGGGGCAGCCATCCTATGGGATGGCAGTTGGGCAGACATAGGAGGTACTTGGAGGTGCTGTGTTTGAACGACGATGTGCATGCATGGTGGAGAGGCAACAACAAAAAAATTACCCAGCAATATGGTTTGATGCCTTGCTATGTGATTGGGCTGTGTGTATTCAGCCTGCCTTCAGACCAGGCCATGTGGGCAGTGGGGTTTCAACCCATTTTGGTAAAAAGCAGGATTGAGCCACTTTTTCCTGCCCATCTGTTCTGGACCCAAGTCTCATCTGCAATAATGTTTACTTGGAAATATGTTTGCTCCATAGACATCAATAGGGCTGACTCAACATTTAGGATCCATCTGTAAGTATTGTAAATCCACGGCTACCTAAATTTTCAGTGACAAGTGCACATTTACATTTGAAATGTCACAATCAGACTTGGATTTTTATAGCAGGATGTTGTATCTCCTTTTTGACTTGGTGAACAGACACTCAGTGTATTGCCACCTGTTTGGCAGACCATCTCAGTGCTTTCTAGTGATGGCAGAAGAATCATAAAAGCAGTCCTTAGTCAAACAGATGAAAAGCTGGCAGATCCAAGAGGGTTTTTTTTAATTGTGCTATTCCCACTGTAGAGGATAGTTCAAATTTATTAGTGCTGATGGAATATTAACATATTATCTGAACCTTTGATATATGTGCTGCAGGAATAAATTGCATTTAGCATGTCTACTCTGGAGATTCTCTCTCTCTCTCTGTTATTTGCACTAGAGAAGCTTCTGTGTTTTAAGGCTAGTCTACATATCAGTATATTAAGCAAATTGCTGCAGGTTTTTGCACATTAGCATCAACAGTTTATTGTCTTCACTTTCCTGTGCAAATTTGCATCTATTTTGCATCTCACCTCCCCTCTACCAAAAATACACAGCCATCCAAATCCAATGTGTGATAAAGCACACGTCTGTGGATACTCCAGTAAAAATTGCAAAGCATTTTTCTGCAGTTTGTTTTTTTCAAAGGCAGTGCCCAAACACCTGCAAATTGCATGTGGCCAAATTGCATTGCATTTGATTTGAATAAGAAGTATTTTAATTGTGTAGACAACCCATTAAAATCAAGGCATCTATCTACAAGTAGTTCAGAGAGCAGCACTGGGATATGCAAAGTAGTCTATTAGATTCACTTGAGGGAAGAAGTAGGCCATACTGCAGTGTTACCAGGGCTTGAACTCTAAAATCTATGATAGCACTTCAGAATTTCTGAATTCTTGTGTTTTGTTCAGAGCTCATATGGCATTCTCTCAGCCACCTCTCTGTTTTTTGTCAGAGTCAGAAAAGTGAATGTCTGGCATGCTTCTAATCTCAGAAAAAGGAGCAAACCTTAGGCATACTGGTTGTGTCCATAACTATGTAGTGAAGAGGGTACTGAAAAGCACACGGAAAAGCAGAAAACAGTGAGGAAACAAGCTCCATGTGCTCTGAGATAGTCAACTATTTATTTAGCATTTTTTAAAATGCCCAATGCATTTCAGGCTCAGTCAGAAAAGGCTTCTTCAGGGTCTCAAAAATAAAACACTGGAGCTGAAAACACTGACCAAAACACAGGATCATGGTGTTTTGAGCTTGTCTCATCAGTGTTTTCTGCCCCCCATAACTAACCAATTCTATGGCTCCAGGTCAGCTGCATCCCCTTCCTTGAGATTTCCAGGCTGAAACCAGAGACTGGAAAGGCAAATCCTTGTGATGGTGTTTTGGGGGAAAAACCTCAGGGCCAGCTGATTGTGAAAATGGGTATGAATAAAATTAAACTATATTGGTAATGTGACAACCCAGAATCAAGGAATGGGAAGTTCATGTTTGATGGCCAGCATGGTGTAGTGGTTTGAGTGTTGCACTGTGACCCTGAAGACCAGGGTTCGAATCCTTGCTCAGCCTTGTAAACCCATTGGATGACCTTGGGCAAGTTACATTCTCTCAGCTCACAGAATGCCAATGACAAACCCTCTCTGAAGAGACTTGCCTAGAAAACCCCATGAGAGGACCACCTTAGGGTTGCTATAAGTTGAACACAACTTGAAGACATACAGCAACAAAACCAACTGTGGATAGCAAAATGCTCTCAAGCAGCTCCTCATATCCTACACAACCTTCAACACATGTAACATATGGAAAGTTTTTTCCAAGATGGTTGGCAGCATAGGAAAAATGCCAAAACTGAGGCCAGCTAAAGCAGTTACCAGCTGGGCAAGAAAGTGGTGCAAGATATTAAAAACTCCAAGTTGGCCATGGCAGAATCCCACACAAACTCAACTTGTGCTTTAACAATTGGCACACTCACAATGAACTTTAAATGGGGTTACGAGAAGCTGCCTGATCGCTGGAGCATTCTGAGAATTTTGTAATTTTTTAAAGTATTATTTACAAACTCCAAAACGAGAGCAGGATTTTTACACCTGCAATAGTTGTATAGATGGCATGTGTAGTAACCCTAGCTTCTTCTCTCCCCCACTCCATCAAACCATCCTATAAAGTGATAGCAAGTCAAACTGGGTTAAAAAACAAAACTAAATTGTAAGTCTTTTGACACAGCTTAAACAGTAGGCAGAACCTAGGAATTCTGAGTTTGTATCCCACTGAGCACACTTTTAGGGTTCAACTACCCTGTTGAAATAATGGAATAAAGTGGTTTGACACCACTTTAACTGCTGTAATTCCATCCGATGGAAACCTGGGATTGGTAGTTTTACAAGTTCCTATTTAGCCATCTCTGGTTAAATAACCTATAGGCACCAAATCCCATTTGATCTTGGAAGCTAAGCAGGGTCATGAGGGAAATGAATGCTTGGCTTTAACACATAAATAAGAATATGTTCATATATAAATGTGTGCGTGTGTATGAAGCGAGCAGACATAAAATTAATAGCTTAGACTTTAGATAGGCCCATAATATGGTTTTTAAAATACACACCACACACACTAACCCTGTAAAGAGGGTTTTTTTTGAGGGGGGGTCCTTTTAAATTCTTCATAACCCTCACAAAACATCTTTTAAATAATGTACCAAGAATACAGACTCATATTTTTTTCTAGTTTGAAGCTAGTTTAGTTTAAAGAACAGCTAGCATTAAAGACTGTAACAATTTTGGGTGTACAAGCGTCAAAGCAACCAACATTTTTTCCCCAGCTTACAGAAAAGGCCAACGAGATAAAGAAAGAGTTAGGAAGCTAAGGCTATATATTTTTATTTCTATTATTTTATATATATATATATATATATATAATAGTTAATTGCAATAGATTTCACTTTTTCTAAAAGGTAAACTAGAGTTCAAGGGGTTTTGTCTTCTGAGCAGGCCTAATGAGGGTTGTGAATATTAGTAACACACCCATGAATCTATAATGACTACCCATTGTATAAAGTAGTATGAAGAAGGTGCAGAAAATACACACGTAGTGGGAGTTTCTAAAAGTTTGTACATTGGCCAATGAAAACTAAGAGAATGAAAATTAGAGCAAAAAATGGACTTATAAATATTGTGTAAAACTTGGGACAGGTGTGCCTATTTGCCTGAGACACCCCTTCTTGCAAGACTGTAATTAATAAATTGGAAATTGCTGCTTCACTTGGTTTGTCCTGATTAACTTGGTTAGGTGCTTCGGTGCTTAGAAAAACCTATACCTCACAGGTCAGCATTGGTTAGTACTTGGATGGGGGACCCCCGCAATGGACGCCGGGTGCTGTGGGCTATATTTCAGAGGAAGGAACTGACAAAACCATATCTGAGGATTCCTCCTAAGAAAATCCTAGGAGATTCGTAGGGTTGCCATGAGTTGACGTGGGACTTGAAGGCACATACGCACACGCTGAAGAGTGCCGGTGCATCACAAAACTACAAATCCCAGCATACCATAATGGACCCATGGCAGTTAAAAGTGGTGTCACACTGCATTATTTCTCCATTGTAGATGTATTCTTGGGCTGCATCTACATTGGAGAAATAACCCGGTATGGCACTGCTTCAAGTGTCTTGGCTCAAGGCTATGGAATTCTGGGAGTTGGAGTTTGTTGTGGGGCCCAGAGCGGAGCAAAGCTCCGCTCTGGGCCCCACAACAAACTCCAACTCCCAGAATTCCATAGCCTTGAGCCAAGACACTTGAAGCAGTGCCATACCGGGTTATTTTTCCAGTGTAGATGCCACCTTAGTCTCACATAAAACACACAAATAAGTAGTCCTCTGACACCGGAAAGTCTGTCAAAAACAATGTTGTGTATGTGTGTTTTGTGAAAGGTAATGGAGCCTATTCCCAGGAAGGTGTGACCCCCTGAAACCTGGTTGTCACAACTGAGGTCAATACTTGAAATTGAAAGTAACTTTTATTCTATTTCTATATTTTTCTTCCTTTCTCATTTCTCTTTATTTTTTTTCTTTCCTTTTTTTCTTCCTTTGCTTTTCCTTTTGCTTCCATATTTGTTATTTTGTGTGTCTGTGTTTTTGTGTGTATGTGTTTTCTTTTTCTTTCAATTTTCCTTTTGTATATATATTATATTTATATTATGAGTACCACTTTAACTGTACATATTTCATTTTTATTTTTTGTTCTACATTTTCTTTATAAACCATTATTAAAAAAATAAAAAAGGAAGTAACTTTTTCAAAGACACAACAGCAGTGTCAGCTTCAGTAGTACACAAAGAGACTGAAAAAGTAGCCTCCTCCTCCTCAGCCTTGGAGGTGACCCCTGACTGAGTCACCACCACCACAGAGGGCGGGGACTACATCCCCCAGCATGCAGCGCGGCAATAGCGTCGTGACGTCACCGCCGCAGGGGTAGGCTCCTCCCCTGGGCGCCTCCCCTCCCCTCCTCCTGGCGCCCTTCCCCCTCCAGCGCAGCTCCTCGGCCAATCGCAGCGCGGGTGACGTCAGAGCAGCACCGCAGGAGGCGCCTCCGAACGTTCCGGGCGGAAAGAAGAAGGAGAAGGAAGCCAAGGAAGAAGAAGGAGCAGCAGCAGCAGCAGCAGCAGCAGCAGGAGGACAACCACCAGCACCACTCGCACCCCCCTCTTTCCCGCCGAAGCCATGGTGGGTCCCGGGTGTCATTGAGCGGGTGGAAGCAGCTGAACCAAGAGCCAGAGGAGGAGGAAGAGGGGAAGGGGGGTCTGGGCATCCAAATGAGCCCCGGTTCCTGGAGGGAGGGTGGCTGAGCCGCCTCTGTGCCTTGCCTTCAGGTCTTTTCCTACTTACAGAGGAGCTCTGCCATTGCCTGAGGCTGAGAGGATGTGGCTTTGAGGCTGAGAGTGTGTGACTTTGAGGCAGAGAGTGACTGAGGCTGAGAGGGTGTGGCTTTGAGGCAGAGAGAGTGTGGCTTTGAGGATGAGAGCGATTTTGAGGCTGAGAGTGACTTCGAGGCTGAGAGAGTGTGGCTTTGAGGCTGAGAGAGTGTGACTTAGAGGCAGAGAGTGTTTTTGAGGCTGAGAGAGACTGAGGCTGAGAGAGTGTGACTTTGAGGCAGAGAGTGACTCTGAGGTTGAGAAAGTGTGACTTTGAGGCTGAGAGGGTGTGGCTTGAGGCTGAGAGAGTTTTACTTGAGACTGAGAGAGTATGGTTTGAGGCTAGAAGAGTGTGGCTTGAGGGCTGAGAGAGTGCGACTTACAGCTGAGAGGGTGTGACTTGCTCTGAGGCTGAGAGAGTGTGACTTCAGGCAGAGAGTGTGGCTTGAGGCTGAGAGGGTATTACTTGAAGCTGAGAAAGTGTGACTTGCCCTGAGTCTGAGAGGGTGTGACTTGCCCCGTAGTCCATGCAGCTTCGAAAGCTTGCAGCAAGTGTACTGTGCATTTTGGTTGGCCAATAAAGGTATCCCTGATGGATTGAGGCTGAGAGAGTGTGACCTGCCCTGAGTCTGGGCATGTGTGACTTGAGGCTGAGAGGGTGTGACTTCCCCAAAAGTCACCCGCTGGGTTTCCATGGCCAAGCCAGGGAATTGAACCCTGGTCTCCAGAGTCATAGGTCCCAAACTCTCGAACCATTGCACCGTACTGGCTGTGTAGCAAACTACTGTAACCTCCAAAGCCCACAAAACAGTGATAGGGCCAACCAGGGTGCTCAGAATACATGATGCAAAATACAAGGTTTTTATCAATCCCTTTGCCTGAAGTGATGAAGGAGCCAGTGGAGCTTTGACAGTGTGCATCATGTATATTGTGCATTTTGGCTGGACGTACCAAGGTAGTTGTGCTGATTTGTGGATGGTGGGTGTTGTTGTTGAGAGTAGGAATCCCAGGTCACTTTTGGGGATGAAGAGAGCTGGTTCTGGGGTGGGTGGGGATTGGGGCCAGAAACCCAGTGGTGGTGTGGGGTTTGTCAGGGAGCAATGGATGGAGAGTAACCAGCCTCCTTTCTGCTTCTTTTTGCAGTGTGACTTCTCTGAAGACCAGACTGCTGGTAAGTGTTGCGCTTCTTCCCCTTCTCTTGAGAGATGCCAGGCTCAGGGGCAGAGGGAGGAAGCAGGTGTCCTCACTGCAAAGGAGGATGAGACACCGCATAATGTAGGGCATTCGAGAAAAGTGGAGGACATGACAAAAGAAAAGCTAATAATGGAAAAGGAGCTTTCTGGAGCATTTGCCTCCCCAAAACAATACTTATAACAGAGTGACAATATTTGATGGGAACAGTATTTTTGTTTTTATAGCTACATCTAACCCTGTTCTAGCAATATTTTGTCGTTTCTGCAAGGTTCTCAGCGAACCTTATGTTTTGTAGCTGTAAAAGCGACAAAATACAATTGCCCATTAATATAGAATATGGCCTTTTGTGATCTCCTGTCTTATCAGCTATCTTTGATTTGCCTTGGAAAAGTGAATATTAATTTGTTTTCATCATGTAGTTATAATAAGAGCATTCACATTTAAAATTCAACTCATAGAAATGTCAATCCATGCTTCTTAGTCCTGCTCAAAATGGAGGACTTTTTGGAATTCCTCCTGGACAGAAGGCTGAAATGTAGGGCATGTCCTGGAAAAGCAGGACACCTGGTCACCCTGGGAGAAGGTTGGGGTACCACCAACTCTCACAACCATCCACAATTCCTTCCTATTTCTGCCTTCTTGCTCCTTCTCAGGTTTAATCACTGGAGTCCTAAATCCTCTTAGAGGCCTTTTTGGGTTTATGGTTCTTTCCTCCTCCCCCTTGCTTCCCTTTTCTGTCTTCTAGCTTCTATCCCTACCACTCTTAACTACAGACTCTTGATGGTAAGTTCTGTGTGTGTGTGTTTGGAAAATGGATTCCATGTTACTAACAAGTTTTTCTTGACCCTGGTTTAATGTGGCCAGACCTTTGGCATGTGAGATCTGCATTTAACTTTGTGATGTTCAGCGAAGCTTCTCTCATTCTGGTTGGGCTACCTGTTCCCATTTTTAGTGGCCTGCCACTTTTTCTTTAAAAGTCCACCCCGGCCCTTCTTTGTAAGAATTTATATGATCTAACGTCTCCTCCCGCCCAGGTATGCGGTGCAGGCATGATGATATTTCCTGGTTTAAGTTGCTTGAATGGACCCACCCAGATCCCTTTGATTATGATTCCCACAATCTAAGGCTATGCATCTGCTTTTCAAACTTGCTTGGAGAAAAATTGGTGTGTTTATTTTTTCTATATTTCAAACGGTCGTGGCAGTTAATTGTCACTTTTGTAGATTTTTAATTGTACTGTGCGTTTAAACTGTAGGCTGCTTTGAGTCCCAGTTTTGGAGGAGGAAAGTGGGATACAATTAAATATACCATAAATATAATAATAATTGGCCTGGGCAGCTATTTGAAGCCATAGGGCCGGACCCATCTTCGGCGTTGTGCAAAGGCAGGATGTGATTGAACAAGGCGGGTGGAATGGCGCTTCCCTTCCCCACAACACACACACACAGCACAGTGGCAAACGCCTAGAGTTCACTAGATTTGGAAAGAACTTTCTCTTCTCTGCCCTTGTGTGGGAAGAGTTTGGAAGACTTAGTCCTGCGCCTTCCAACTTTTTTTCTCCACTAACTGGTTGCTCCCCTATTTGAAGGCAAGAGCTTTCAGCTGAGCAAAAATGGGTGCCGGGATTGTGTTTGCCTGGCTTCCTTATATGGGCAAGAAACTCGTTTTCAGAGTAGGCAGGGTTGGGAGCTGCCTCACTGGTACATTCCAGGCTGGATCCCAGATGCAGCGCAGCAAAGGAGGAGAGATTCCTGGGCAAAGAAGGAAGTCTTGCAATGGAAAGGTCTTAAGGGCAGCTGACACAAAACTGTTAAGCTCTGTGCCTAGTTACATTTCCTGGGCCCCTTGAAATATGCCCTAGAGATGCAAAGTCCTGTCACGACTTGTGTATTGCAACTGTTGTTTTTACAGAAGGAGTTGGGACATCCTTGCCTGATTCTAAAGTGTGTTTCTTTCTCACTTTTTCCAAGGGACAGCAAAAACAGTAAAGAGTTCTGTAGCACCTTAAAAGGCTAAAATGTTTGTTATTGCACAAGCTTTTTGAGGTTTATAGACTGCTTCCTGAGATGTTTGTATTGGGCAGAAGTATAAATACAGCATGGGAGTTAGTGTGTAGTGGTTTCAGTGTTGGATTATGACATGGGGAGACCAGGTTTCAAATCCTGGCTCGGTCATAAAAACCCACTGGGTAACCTTGGCCAAGTCATACTATCTCAGCTTCAGAGGAAGGCAAAAGCAAGCCTGTATGAGCAAATCTTGCCAGAAAACCCCATGATAGGTTTGTCTTAGGATCACCATGTCAGAAATGAGTTGAAGGCACACAACAAGAATAATAAATAGAACACATATCCAGTTGGGATGTATTAGTATAAAAAGAAGGAAGAAGTCTTGTGGTCTCTTTTAAGACTAATTAATTTATTTTGACATAAGAAAAGTCCCCCAAAAGTATGCTGAAATCAGTGAATTAATATTTAAAATACTACACGATTCCCCCTTTCTTTTTTCATAATTGTACCTGATTTTCTGTGTGCATCTGAGGAAGTAGGCAGTAGACCATCAAAGTCCATGCTGTAACAAATGTGTTCGTCTTTAAGATACTATAAGGCTCTTTGTTGTCATCCAGCTCTTATGCTACATTTTGCATGTTTTGTGCATGAACATTTTGAGGGTACAGCTCAAACACTTAGATTTAAAAAAGAGTTCATGCAACTTTTTCTGCATGATTTTTTACTTATTCAGATGACCAGACCTGCAATAGTCATGTATTACAAAATTATAATAAATGTGCCATTTGGGATATCCTAGAGGAAAAGAGAACAGTGCCTCAAAGGTAGTATCTTAGGTTAGCAAAAGCTACAGTAACCCCACTCCCCAGCACAGCCAGTGGTGAAGGACGATGAGAGCTACAGCCTGATAACATCTACAGAGCCACACATTTAGCCTGTCCAGCCTTACATGATGGTTAGAGTCCAAATGTGTATGTGTGTGTTTTAAGGTATACAAGGTTTATCCATATTATGAAATATTTAGTTTTTAGAGATATATGAACAACTCAATTCAATTTAGCTCTCTTTGTGAATAGACCATGGTTTTTCCTTCATCTGACACCCCTTTTATAAGAAGCACATATGTCATTTCTTCTGAAGTGGCTCATTTGTTAACTTAGGAGGCTAAGTATATTTGCCTCACTCCAGTTAGGAGGAGAGGGAGAGGACCAGTGTGGCTTTGTGTGGTGTGCATGACAAATCTGTAAGGCAATATTTTAACATAAGGTTAGTGAAGCTGTAGTTATGCAGATACGTGTCACTTGAAACTAGTTCTCATCAGCCCCAACTAACTTGGCTGTTCGTGAGACAGGTTGGAGTAGTCTTTCATCAACAACCTGGGGGATACCATTTGTTTTAGGATTTTTGTTTGGGTTAATCATACAAATGAAACCTTTTGCAACATTAGAGAAAAACATGTTTCAAGACTGGAAGAAGTGCAGCAGTTCCCAAGCTTTGTTCCTCCAGATGATTGGGATTTTAGTTCCCATAATTCTTAACTGTTGGGCAGATGGGGAGCATCTGGGAGCTAAAGTCCAAAAGAAATGGAGAACCAGAGGTTGGGAACCATTGTTGGATGCCTGCCATGTATACATTCCTAGGTTCTGTATCTTGCAGTTCTGGTTAATGGCTCTTTTGGGGTAGCAGTGCTAAGAAACATCTCTGCCTGAGTTATTGGAGATCGGTTGTTGGCCTTCCTGGATGAGCTAATAGCTTTACTCATTCTAAGGAGGCTTCCTAGGTTCATAAGAATGCTGATGTTTTCTTATGAAGAAAAAGATCTCAGTGGAGATACTGAAGCTGGAATTCCATTCCATTCCATCAACCTTTATTAGGCATATCAAAATACAACAAAACAATACAATACAGTCGTCCCCCAGGGTACGAAAACCCCAGGATCCGAAAGAGCCAGGGCCGGAAAAACGGCCCCGGTTTCCGAAAAAAACCCCAGGTTGCGAAAGGAAAGCAGCGCGCCAAGTCTTTTCCTATACTTACAGTGGTCCCCCGGGTTACGAATGTTTTCGGGTTACGAAAGGGGTGCTGGAACGGATTACTTTCGTAACCTGGGGGACCACTGTACAAGATTAAGAAACTAAAATAGTTTACATAAACACTTTAAAATTTGTCGCCATTAAAATAATTTAACTTTGAACAATTATTTAATTTATGCCAAATTTTTGTTGCCTCCATTAGAAAATTGGCCATCAGTCGTGTAATCTGTACATTACAGTCCTCCAATAAATGTACTAGAGTTGCATCCGATAAGCAGTAATTCATTTCCATTAGTCTCTTTAGCAATTTCGCTCTCGGTTTTTGATACAGCGGGCAAAGAAATGTAATATGTTGGAAAGTATCCGGGGATAGCTCACATAAACATATTCGATTTGCAAGAGGGATCCTCAAATATCTACCTCTGGTGACACAGGAAGGGTGAATATTCAACCTTGCAAAGAGGAAGGCTTTCCTCGAAGCCTGGAGAGACAGTGATCGAAAGTACTTTGGCATCTCACCACAATAGGGGGGAATGCCAAATACAGATGGAGAACACACCCTGGGAGGAGTGGAGTAAGTCATCCTATAATCCCAACTCAATAAACAATCCTTAATTGTCTTGAAGCACTCCTCCTCGGTTAGAAGAAGAGTGTCCAGACTTAGGCCCTTTAGTTTTAATTTATCTTCATAGATTTTTGTCCAATTGGTGTAATGGAGCTGGAATTAAAAATAGAAGAGGGAGAATTGCTATGATTTATTTAGGATTCTCACTTCCTTCTCCCCATTCCACTGAACCAGTATACAATTTTGTCTAACAAATCACAGCATTGAGCTGTGTGGTATAAAATGTTACAACAGTAAGTCTCAAAATAGCAAGGTGTAGAACTGTGGCAAAGTCTGGAACAGTTTCTTTCTGTTTCACTTTCCTCGCAGGGTTGTTGTGGGGTCAAAGAGGCATTCTATCCCAAGTCATTGGAGAAAAGCAGGACATGTATGTAATTAATAGGACTACGCAGTCCTTGTTTTCCCCTGAATAATTAGGCATATAGCCTACCACTCTCTTGTAGAGAGCATTTTGTTTTTTACATTGTTTCTCTTTGCATCTAGCCCATTTAGACATCTGTACTCTTAAGACGATCAGTGTCTGCAACAGCAAGCCAGCAACTTCTTGTGACAGTTCCTCAACTCTGAGTTTTGCAAGGAAGCTCCACAAGCCTCCCACACTACAACACATAGCATGTGGTGGAGCTGGACCATCAAGAAATTGACCAAAGGGGTGATGGGAATGGCTGCCCTTTGCATGATGGTAACCAACTTCTCCCCAGAACAGAGTTTCTCTCTAGCTGAGATGTTGCTACAACCAGGATTGTAGTGGCTGCTTTTCCCCTTGTACTCTGTGAATGAACTGCTGACACGTTTCCTGTCCCCTTTATGGAGATTTCAAGTGACCTAATGTAGAGTGGTACAGAGGCAGCGCTTTGCTCTAAGTTGGGGGACAACCGTGTGAATGAGTTCTGTTGTCTAGATTGTGGTTGTTCGTCAAAAAGGATGACATTTATCTCTGGATTGTGTAATACTCCTTGATACAGTACTTGTCTGATGCAAATGAGATCCTGCTGTTAATTTAAGTCACAAATGACTTAAATTCCAAATATTGTTAGACTTCAACTCCCACCTTCCCTCACTAATGGTTCTGCTGGGTGGAGCTGGTGGAACTTGCAGTTTAGCAACATATGCAGGGCTGCATCATTCCACCTCCACAAGGTTAGATGGCCTTACCATTAAGCAGAGAGAGGAAACAGGTGGAGGAAACAAATTTTGGTAGTCATGAAAGGATATGAAATTGTTAGTTCTTTATTTGTTCTTACATTTCTGCAACAAATGGTGGGCAATTCTCCTTATCTTTATTTCTGGTACTTTGCAGCTAATTTGGGTCGGCAGAGGGATGCATTAGCTGCTCTGCCCCAGGTAGCAAATTGTCTTGAGCCTATTCTGGGTATTCCTGCCATAATTTGAGAGGGAAATGGGAGAGAGAAACAGAGAATATGTGGTCTCAGTAGATACTTTTGTCGTCATTTAAAAGGCAGAGATTAGCTAATGCCACCTGCTTGGTGGGAGGCTTTGAGGTAATTAACACGCAAGCATCTTTAGCCAAATGTCCAGATCAATTGGCTGTTATGGAATTTGTGCCTCGGTAAACACATCACTGAAATCTCTGGAGGGGATAATCTCTAAAACTGACCTTCACAGTCTGTGGCCCTGCTCTGGCACACAGATTGTACTGCAGTGTAGCAAACATCATCCTGAATGATAACCGGCTGCCATTTTAACACCTCTGGTATATCCTTGGGTACATCTGTGCTTTGCTAACAGCAGCTCAAAGTAATGATTTATGTAGTACAGAAAGCATGACCACTCTGACGGAAGTACTATATATACTCATGTATAAGTCTAGAAAGTTTAGTCAAAAATTGACCTAGAAACGGGGTAGATTTATCCACAGGTCAATGTAAATATTGTACTTTAACTCTTATAAAAAAGGGAACCATCCCTTGGCAGTGCTCTCCCTCTACTCTCTCATCCATCTAGCCTTTAGTGTGAGCACAAGCACTTACACCTACTGGAATTTTGTACGTTCTTTGGCATTGTTTTCCTTAGTTTCATCCTTTACATTCTTTGTTACAAGCCCCTAAGTTTTATCCTCAACTTATCTATGGGTCATATCAAAATCCATAATTTTGTCCCCAAAACTTGCTTCCCACCTATATATGAAGTTAACTTACAGTTGAGTATATACAGTAATAATTGGAAATGTATAATGGTATACTACTGATGAGAACCCAACTTGGAGTAGGTGCTTGCTCTTGGCATCCCAAAGATTTACAGTCATCAAGGCACAGGGCCTTGCAATAGCAGGCCATAAAAGGCATTTTTAGTACAGTGGTCCCCGGGATACGAAGCCCCCGGGGAACGAAATCCCCGGGACCCGAAACGGCTGGGGCCAAAAAAAAGCCCCCGGGATCCGAAAAAATCCCCGGGTTGCAAAAGAAAAAAGCAACCCAGGCCCTTTAAAACAGCGCGCTCCGGCGCGCTGTGCACCAAAAAAAGTGGTCCCCCAGGTTACGAACACTTCCGGGTTACAAAAGTAATCCCGGAACGGATTACTTTCGTAACCCGGGGGACCACTGTATCCAGATGAGAACGTGGGTTGTAGAGCAAACAAAGCAGTCTAGACATCCTGTGTGTAACTATTTTTTTTTAAGTCCTGTGTGGCGATATTGGCAGTTGACAGAGGGTGAACTGACTCCTGTTTGATAGAGGGACAGATTAACATTAATCTGAGAAACAGAAATGCCACACTTTAATTGACAAATGCTTTAACTTCTTTGGTCTACTCCATCAAAGATCTCAATATGGCTGTCCACAGCTGGCCTTCACTGAGACATTTTGCTGTACTGTATAAGGCAAAGGACAAGGTGACACCTACTACATAGGTTGATAGGGCTGCTTCAGTTTACCCAAGGGGTGATTCTTAAATGAATCCAAGTAGGCAAAAGGAATGTGCCTTGCCAGAAAAAGAACTAATGAACAATTTTAATTGTGTGGAACATGATTCCATGAATCTTCCGCCATTATCCAGCGTGGGGTTTGTTTACACGGCACAGTTCTAACAGTATACTTGCATGTTAACTGCCATGGCTGCATCCTAGGGAATCCTGGGATTTGTAGTTTAGGGAGGGATCTTTAAAATCCTCAGTCAGAAAATTCTTCTCTGATGCTTCTGGCAACTTGTCCCCCCTCCAAGGAAATAAGGTGTAGTCATACCAATTATAGTGGAGTTATAGTGCCATAATTGTATAGTGTAAAAAGGCCCTTATTGGACAAAGTGATCCTTGTAAGATGAAAGTTTTGCTGAAAATAGTAATTCATAAATCGGCCAATCCTTTTACATTACAGTGGGCTCTTGTTATCCACTGGGGTTTGGTTCTAGTATAACAAAATCTGTGGATGCTCAAGTCCCATTAAATGCAATGATATAGCAAAATGGTGTCCCTTATATAAAATGGCAAAAAGGTTTGCTATTTGGAATTTATACTTTTTTGAATATGTTCAAGCTGTAAATGCTTGAATCCTTGGATAAAAAATCCCGTGGATAAGGAGGGCCGACTGTACATATCGTTTCAGCATCTATAATAGCATGCCTTGTATAATTGATACCCAGTGCAGATCATTTTTGATACCCTCCAACAGCCTTTTCCAGATCTGGCAGAGCTGCTGGCTGGGCAGGGAAGGGAAGGGAGGAGACTCACTTTTCCACCTGGCCAGCAAACCTGCCAGATCCAGAAGACAGTCTCTTCCCACTACACACACACACACACCTCACTGTCACCGGGTGCAGTCCACAACCCCACCCCCTAGTTACAGTCTTGAGAATCTGACAAAGTAATGCTCTCAAAATTCAGCACACTTAAGAAGCTACCAAAACTGAGCATTCTCTCTTCCCCGTCATTCTCCTCCCTACTTCCAGCCTGGGTCTGCATTGCAAAAGTAATCAAGTTTGACACCACTTTAACTGCCATGGCTCAGTGATATGGAATCCTGGAATTTGTAGTTTGCTGTGGCACCAGAGCACAGAAGGCCAAGTATGTCACAAGACTATAATTCCCAGAACTCTGTAGCATTGAGCCATAGCAGTTAAAGCTGTGTCAAACAGGATTATTTCTGCAGTGTGGATGCAGCTTCAGTTTTAGATATGCAGCTATTCTCTGGTGTGTCTTTGACATTCTGCACTGCCTTTTTCTTTCCATGTAGATTTGGTTACTTCAGGGCTCCAGTTTCTTCACCCTGATGCCTCTGGAAACTAGATCCTACTTGGAATACAAGCAGTTGGGCTCTCGGGTAGCTAGATTATCATCTGATATTGGCAGGATAAATATCAAGATTCTAGAAAGAAGGGTTTCGGAGGAAAAGGCTTTTGGATACAAGTACGTTGATCACACACACACACACACACACACACACTAGGAATGAGACCAAAAAAGGATGAGGCATGAAGTTAGGTAATTTTGGTATGTAATTTTAAGGTTTCAGAGGTAGCAGCCAGTGCCAGCCAGTGTAGTGTAGTGGTTTGAGCATTTGACTACAACTCTGGAGACCATGATTCAATTCCCTGCTAGACCATGGAAACCTAGTGGGTGATTTTGGGTGAGTTATACAATCTCAGCCCCAGAAAACACCATGATAGGGCCACCATAAATAGAAAACAACTTGAAGGCACACAACAACAAAAAGTGAGAAACATAAAATTCCTCATAGATGGAAAAGTTGCTTGAATGGTTCCTGGAAGTGTCAGCGTAGAAGTTATGTACTTTCTTTCCAGCTTTGTGGAAGAAATTTAGTCTGGAGGGAATTTACAAAGAAAAGACTGAACCTTCTCATCACTACTGGCAGCTTTGGATCCTATATTAGGAGAAAAGCAGGCTATATATCAGATAAGGAATATATGCCCCTGAAGTCCATATCAAATCTAATTCTCCATGAGATCCAGCCATGTGCATAAAGCAACTGCTTTCAGTTCTCATCTGCAGCCTGTAGGAAGCTGTAGCAATATATATATATCTGCTGGGATCCATACTAGAGAAGGCTAATCTGTACTGACTGGTAAGTAGAAGGAAAAAGAAGCTGAACTTGAGTTCCAAAAGTCCACTTGCTAGTGTTTGGATCAGGATTAGATGAGGCTATGCACATGGGACACCTTTTGTTTTTTGTTGCTGTTGTTTGCCTTCAAGTCATTTCTGACTTATGGCAACCCTAAGGCAAACCTTGGCAAGATTTGTTCAGAGGAGGTTTGCCTTTCCTTCCCCTGAGGTCGAGAGTGTGTGACTTGCCCAAGGTCACCCAGTGGACTTCATGGCCGAGCAGGGAATCACACCCTGGTCTGCATAGTAGTAGTCTATATCTCAAACCAATACACCACACTGGCTCTCGACATCTGTAAAGCACAACTGTCTGTCCTCCAATTTGGGACAGACTACATTCTCATGGACAAAACAATGTCATGATAAAACAAATGGCTGCAGAGCAAAGGGCGCAGATGCCTTCAGCAAGCTTTTTGTTTCTTCAATTGCTTGCAAAGCAGTTTGTCACTCAGAATGTTTTTAGAGCAAGGTGGACAAATGGTAGACTGATAAACCATCTTGCATATGCTGGTTGCTGCAGTTCTCACAAAGGTGATCTGATCTGGCAAAACCCTTGTATGAGTATGTAACTTTGATCACAGTAAATAGTTGTTGTATGTAGAATGCATGGTGGTGGTGGGGATCTTGGCCTCTCCTCAAGGGAATCAAGATGAACTTTCTCTTCCCTCTTCGCTTAATTTTATCATAACAGCCACTGTGAGGCAGGGCAGAGCAAGAGCCTGGCCCATGGTCATCCCATGGGCTTCATAGCTAAATGGGGATCTGCTTTTCTAAGGCTGAGATCCTCAGTCCTGACTGATTCTCATATATATTAGATTTTGTATAAATGGTCTTGCTTTGTAAATTCATAGCATCTGTTTGGAACTGTGTTCCATGATATTTATTGGGGCTATGTTGTATGTGCATTAGCTTGCAGCTTCAAAACAGGTTGCAAGTATGCTAGTGTGCTTTTGGATGGGGAGAACAATATTCCCCCAAAGACTGGGCCTCTGCCCTGGAGAATAAAGACATCCATATCTGATACATAGATTTTGTATAAATGGTCTTGCTTTGTAAAATTATAGCATCTGTCTGGTACTGTGTTCCATGGTATTTATTGGGGCTATGTCATATGTGCATTAGATTGCAGCTTCAAAACAGGTTGCAAGCATGCTTGTGTGCCTTTGGATGGGGAAAACAATATTCCCCCAAAGACTGGGCCTCTGTTCCTGAGAATAAAAACATCCATATCTGATTTTGAGGTGCCACTTCTTCTGAATGGAAAGAGAAATTTGCAGTGCTGATCCTTCCCTCTCTTACTGTGCTTGGGCTTTCCTTTTGCCTTGTGTTCTTACTTCTTCCCTTTTTATGACACTCCACAGAGTTCAAAGAGGCTTTCCAGCTCTTTGACAGAACAGGGGATGGCAAGATCCTGTACAGCCAGTGCGGAGATGTGATGAGAGCCCTGGGCCAGAATCCCACCAATGCTGAAGTCATGAAAGTTCTTGGAAACCCCAAGAGTGATGGTGAGTGCCTCTATGCAGCAGTAGTTTGAGATAAGATGGGAAGATAATGGTTCTTGCAAAGGCCCTTAATCTCTGTGCAACAAAAAGGGAGAGCCTGATCAAGGTAGTATGTCATAGCTGAATTGGGCATATTTGATTAGGTTGGATGCCACACTCACTCACTAAAAATGCCTATGTGAATTTGGAGATTCTCCCCTCCAGCACAGCTGGCCCTTGTCAGCAAGATCTCTTAGCCCTCTGCGTAGTGTTTTCAGAGGGTTGGAGGATCTACCATGTAGAAGAGAGAACACTGAAGTTAACTTCAGACATAGCTACCAGCCTGTGACTTATGGCCCAAGATATTGGCAGATCTGCATACTGAAAAAGGCCAGAGGCATTTCCGTCTTCATGAGGGCCTAAAATTTCGTCCAGAGAAAAGGATGTAGTTTTGTTTAAAATCTACATAGTCTTATTGACATCAAAAATACACTTTCTTACAAAGAAACACCTTCAGTGTAGTACTTAGCAGCACTTGAGTACAAAATAAAAATACCTTTCCTGCAGTCCTAACAGTCAAAGCATGGTGGTTCTGTTTATACATAGTGGTGTCAAACCTCAGTGGTTCTGTTTATACATAGTAAGACTTCCGTTTTAGCCACCATACTTCATCCAAATACCAGAGGCCAGTTCTGAAATGAGATTCATCACAGAAAGAAGCTTTCTGTCCCAATTTCTTGAATTAGCTTGGTAGCAACATCATCTGTGACATCTATTAACATCTCTTACTTTGTTTTACTTCCCTCCCCAGAAATGAATGTGAAAACATTGAGCTTTGAACAGTTCTTGCCCATGATGCAAACAATTGCCAAGAACAAGGACCAGGGATGTTTTGAGGACTATGTGGAGGGACTGAGAGTCTTTGACAAGGAGGGGAACGGCACAGTGATGGGTGCAGAGATACGTCACGTTCTGGTCACGTTAGGTATGCCATTCAGCATATTCCATACTATTTATAAACTTTACAACTGGGAGTGTTCTATGTTTTCATTTCCAGCTTTTTTTCCAGAGCATACTCTGAAGCAAAATGAGGGTTATAATTTTTAACAGAAAGAACACCAAATGGCCCTGCCCTGCCTTGAAAGTTGTGAGGAGAAAAAAATATCACCTTTTTTCCTCTGCAGGAGAGAAAATGACAGAGGAGGAAGTAGAGATGCTTGTGGCTGGCCATGAAGATAGCAACGGTTGCATTAACTATGAAGGTGAGAAGCTGGCATGGTGTTATGCTCTTGCCTGCTACACATTGACACATTGCCATTTTCCTCTTGCCTTGAGAGGCCTAACCACATGGAGAGGAGGGGAGAACGCCGAGGGTGGTCAGACATGGTCTCGCAGAGTGTTTCCCGTAAAGCAAACGTTTCCTCACGAGGAGGTTATATATGCCATGTTCCATGTCTGAGTGAAGAGAACCCCCCTACAGTGATCCTGGCTGGAAACCACTTCCAGAAGTGCTGATATTTGACTTGGTCCCTCAGGCAATGTATGTGCTTCCCACTGAGGTGGGGATGGGGTCAGGCAGTGGGCTTGGGTTGCCATGCCTAGGAACTGACAATTGCATAGGCACTGCTGTCTGTCCTCAAATTCTCCTCTAGTGATCCATCTCTGTTGCTCAGTTACTGAAATATACATTCTCTCCATATCAGAGCTTGGATCAGTTGCTTTTTTGAACTAGAGCTTCTGGCCGTACTGGCTGGAGAGATTTTGGGAGTTGTAGTTCAAAGAAGAATGGGTGGGGTTCGAACTTAGGGTAGCAAAGGCTTTTTGCAAATAAGTATTCTAGCTCTCCTGGTATGTAAGTAAGTGTCTTAGACAAGGAGTAAAGATAAAAATACTACTCAGAAGACAAGATGTGTTAGGCATGTATGGTACTGGCAACATCTGGTTAACACATACTTGAGCCTCAAGTGGACTGTTTTGTGAGTTGAATGTTCCATCTGTCTGGTTTTGTTTGTTCATTTGCTTGATCAATTTTGATATTTCTTCCTTTCTACAGCATTTGTGAGACACATCTTATCAGGGTGAATTCGAATGGGGTACGCCTCCTCCAAACCTACCTTTTTTTTTAACAGCCTCCTTTTTTTGTCAACCTAAAAAAAGGAAGATTTTTGTTTGCGCTCTATTTTTCCCCCATCCCTCTTGTTCAGTATCTTCCTCCATTTCTCCCCATCTTCTGGCATGTCTTTGCATGTAGCTGATTCTCTGACATAATCCAAAAGCGAGGGTGGCTGGGGAAGTGAGGCAGCTCTGACTGGTCAAAGCAAGACTGTGCCTGTGTAACCTTGCAGGATGTGGGGTAGGGTTGTTGGGGGTCCAGCATGAAAGGAAAGGTGCCTTCGTCTGTAGCATGGTGAGAACTAAGAAGCAGAATCTCTCTGTGTTAAATTATTTAGTTTCTGGGGCCTACCTGAGCTAGTAATGGAGACAACTGCCATCTTCTTTTTTATTCAGCAGACATGAGGATCTCTTCATGCATGCACTTTTCTCCATGTGGTAATTCCTAAGGCATCCTTGGCTCATAGCTGCATGGAGAACTGCATGTGTGAACCAGATAGTTCACCATCTAGGGAAAGCAACCACTAGAGAACATATGTCTCCACAGTTTGATGGGGGCCTGTTTAAAAGGGCTTGGAATCTGTTTCAATATAATAGTCAAATAGTCGCTCTCCCAAAAGCAGGGTTGAGGAATCGTAGAGTCAGAACAGACTACAAGGGCATCCAGTTGAACCCCCTTCTGCCATGCAGGAAGATATCATCAAAGCACTCCCAACGGATGGCTGTCCAGCCTCTGTTTAAAGACCTCCAAAGAAGGAGATTTAACCTCTCTCTGAGGCAGCATGTTCCACTGTTGAACAGCTCTGTCAGGATTGCACTGGAGGACTGACAGCTCTTCCACATTGCAGAAATAAAGCAGTGTGACACTGCTTTAATTGTCATGGCTCCATCCTGTAGAATCCTGGGATTTGTAGTCTGGTGAGGGATTCAACCTGGTCTGTCAGAGAGCTCTGGTGCTTCACCAAACTACAAATTCCAGGATTCCATAGGATACCACCATGGCAGTTAAAATGGTGTCCAACTCCTTTATTTCTGCACTGTGAATAAACCCCTTACAAATGCATAGAGAAGTGCTCTTTCTAGCTATTTCTACATCCTCCAGTGCAACTTCTGTTGGATGCTGACCATAAAATTATGCTGGAAATATCTTGAATTTTCTAGAAAGAACATATTAATCAAATCCATGAATACTCGAATCCACAAGAGTCGAAAGCCACAAATGTAGAGGCAGCAATTGGTTCAGAGTGTAGTGTGAACCAATTGCTGTGGATCCTATTCTCTGGAGCTGCAGGAAACAAACTTGCTCCAAAACACATGGGGGTGTGTGGTTTAAACCGTTTTTTATGTATTGTGTGAGTGTTTTTTGTTTGTTTGTTTGTTTGCTTGCTTAATCCAGTTCCTTTGTTGCATTAATGTTTTCATGAAAAAAATTGAATCTTGCATATTATATTCACACTGTGAAACATTATATATTAGAAAGCTTGATCAATCATGTTTTAATGCTTTCTAACAATAACAATCCAAAATTATTAGGCTTTGATATGATTTACATCTTTCAATAAAACTTTGGGGATTTATATTTACAAGTTGATAGACTATATATAGGAGTATAGGACTAGTATCAATATGGGAAATTGGAAATTGGAATAGGACT
Organism: Urosaurus nigricauda; assembly: GCA_034509955.1. NCBI lineage: Eukaryota > Metazoa > Chordata > Lepidosauria > Squamata > Phrynosomatidae > Urosaurus > Urosaurus nigricauda. The sequence goes on from JAOEGL010000002.1 coordinate 166,539,851, forward strand.
ATACTAGGACTATATCACTCTAGGCAATCAGAAAACTACCAGTAAGTAGCAAAATGCAGTCCAGTTGTTATGGCCATTAGCTTATATAATTGTTGAAAATACACTTTTAAAGCTGGTTGTTTTTGTTGAATTTAAAGTGAAGGATTTTTTTCTGAATTGCATGTTTTACACTATAAAATGAAGTGATTAAAAAGAAGCAACTGACACTGGATACTAGTTTAACAATAAACAACTGTCAGTAAACTGTTAATGTTAAAAAGTTTAAATTCAAACAGTTATTACAGGAAAAGAGTTAGAAAATAGTAATAACAGTCAGAATATATATATATAGAGAGAGAGAATAATCAATTTTTAAAAGTATTTTTTAAAGTTGTTTAAACCACCCAGCCTGCCCAAAACCCACTATCTCCCCCACTTCTAATCATCTTTAAGGAAGGATCCAGAAAAATGGCAGAAAGAGGATGAGGAAGGTGTATAGAATATTTTATGAGATTTTGTGAAGCAAATTGAGTAGACTCTCTACATGTATCTAGTTTTTTCCCCAGTGCATGGGCAAACATTTGGCATTAGGATCTCAAGAAATAAGGTTCTAAGGATTGTGCAGGAGAAAACAGGAGGAGAAATTGACAAGGGGATCAAGTGTATGTGAGCAATAGGAAGACTGCACAAACTGCTCTTTGCACCCACCAGGAAATGCTATTTGTCACTTACAACAGTGAGCTCTAGTTTCTTGCTTGCTTAAAAAAAGGAATCCAAAGACTTTAAAGATACTAACTCTATAAGTGTTTTCCCCACTAGTGTTAATGCGAAAGTAGGGTTAGTTCTGTGGAGAACCAGTGTGTTGGTTTGAGTGTTGGACTATGATGTTGGCGATCAGGGTTTGATTCCTTTCTCAGGCATAAAAAACCCACTGGGTGGCAGGCCACATTCCCTCAGCCTCAGAGGATGGCAAAGGCAAACTCCCTCTGAACAAATCTTGCCAAGAAAACTCTATGATACTGTTGCCTTAGGGTTGCCATAAGTCACAAATGACTTGGAGACATACAACAACAAACCACAGATACTTGGACTAAAACATTATTGAAGAGGGAGCCTGTAGATCTCCTTAAACCATGAGGCAGTTGTTTTGGAGCCTGGGGCTAGTGGCCATGTCTCATAGCCTTCATCCTGCTATTCGCTGGAAATTGGCCCCTTGCACTGAAGGTTAACAGGACAGTCTTCCTTTAGGACCTGTGCTGTGGCTGCCGCCTGCCTGCCTTTACTCCCCCCTCCTTCTCTTTACCTAGTTAGGCTCGGCCAGAGAGCTGAGTTCCTTCTCTGCTGTAGCTGAGTCTCTCTCCAACTATTTTCCCTCTCTGCAGAAAAGCAGAGCATCTTCGTAGGATCAGCTCCAAAGCTAATGCCTGGCAAATAGTTAATAGAAATGCCCATGTTGCCTTCTTGTTTCCTTGTTGCTTGAGCAATTCATAACTAATGATGGAAGGGGTGGAATCTTTGGGAGGCCGGGTGTAGGTAGAAGCCCAGTACATGGGTGTAGAGGAGGGGAATGTGTGGTGTGATCTGTGGTACGGGTTCTAGGAAGATACATGACTCTTAGCCAGAATTCCTAACAGGTGGGGAAATAGTTGAGAGTGAATGAGGTTGTGTTTTTCTTCCCCCCCCCCCCACCAGCCTCTTTTTTGTGTCCAGTGCAACCCCTACATTCAGCTAAACCACACATCTAGAACAGTATGTTAAGGACACCATTGTTTCCTCCAGCCCAGCAGTAGGAGCAGGCTGCAGCTTTTGTTTCTCTGTAATACATCATAAGGTATGCAGCTCCCATAAACTCCAGCTGGAATGCAGCTCCCATAAACTCCAGCTAGTGGTGAGGGGAGTTTCAGTCCAGCAGTTTCTGAAAAGCCAAGAATTGCCCACTCTATTGTAGGACCTTTTACAAATGGAAGCTGTATCAAAACTAACACACCAACTCTCATGCTAAACCCTGAATCTCAGTGTTCTGACAGGTCCCACCTCCCCCAGTAGGATTAGCCCAGCCTTGTTTTTCTTTTCCTGGCTCTCACTTTCTCATGCCATCTTATTTTCTCTCCACAGAGTTGGTGCGGATGGTTCTGAGCGGCTGAAGATCACCTCTAGCTTCTCCTGTAAAAGCCACCTCCCGTTTATCCTTAACATGTTTGTGCCTTTTTATCTGTGTATGAAATATTTGGTTCCCTCTTCTCTGACCTCTTGGTTAAGTCCAGGGAGGGAGGGGTTAGAGAATTTAAAACTATCTAAAGAAGGGTGCTCCTGAGTAGAAGTGCAGCAAAGTAAATCTCTGGCTGGCATGTCTTTGCATCACTTTGTTTCCAGAAGTGTTTGGCTCTATCTCCTTGTCAATTGCTTTAATAAACCGTTCCAAACAGTACCTAACTAGCATGTGTTATTTCTTCTATTAAAACAGCACAAGCTACCAAAGTTCATGTGCCTACAAGCATAATCATATGTTATTTGTTATGAATTAGTCAGTGGACAACATATGGCTAAAAGCAAGCATATTTTTATGACAACAATACTAATACTAAAGTGATTTATTTCTAATCTTATTGGCACAGAGATAACAGGTGTTTCAGAGAGATTTAAACTGGATTCTAGTACCATTTTGAACGTTGTTCAGATTGTTGCCTTGGTCTGTGAAACTGGCCTACATATTTTGTTGATTGTTTTTTAAAGACTGATGCCATTCACTTTGTATTTGAACATCAAGGGAGGTATTTGCTAAATACTGTGGAACTTATTTTCAGATATAGCAACTGGTTTGGCACTTTAGTGTGTTTTACCCTCAGGCCTACATTGGATTGTATGCATTTCACAGAATCATAGAGTTGGAAGAGATCCAATCCCCTGCCATGCAGGAACACACAATCAAAGCACCCTTAACAGATAGCCATATAACCTCTGTTTAAATCCTCCAAAAATGGAGACTCTGCCACACTCTTGAAGCAGCGTCTTCCATTGTCCAACAGCTCTTACTGTCAGTAAGTTCTTCCTAATGTTTAGAGAGAATCTCTTTTCCTGTAGTTTGAAACCATTACCCTGTGTCCTGTTCTCTGGAGCAACAGAAAACAAGCTTGTTCCATCCTCAATGTGACATCCCTTCAAATAGTTAAACATGGTTATCATGTCACCCCTAAACCTTCCCCAGGTTAAACATAACCATCTCTCTAAGCCACTCCTCATAGGGCATATTTTCTAGACCTTTCACCATTTTGATTGTTTCAAAAGAGAAACCTTGAAGATGCCCTTGTAGGTCAGTCACATCAACCAGCTGATACCATCTTTAAGAAAATTAGCAGTGTCTTGTGTTACAGCTCAGTCTCCTAAAGAATTGCCAGAATCTTAGCCTAAGAACATTGTGAGACTTAACACCAAGGCTTCATTTGGTGTGTGGTTAGGGTCAGTTAAAGTAGATTATTGGGGGTGGGGAGATCTTTTGCTTATAGTGACTAATTTAGTTGATTTATATCCCACCTTTCTCTCTATGCAGGATCCAGGATGGCCTATAGCATTTAATAAACTGAGTAAGGGAAAAATATTATTCATACAAAAGTTAAAGAATTAAATAGCAGCTCAATTAAAAGCAGAAGATGAGAACAATGCGAGTCCTTAAATCATAATAAAAAAGATTTTTAAAAACTCAATCCCACCACAAACTCTTTCTGTTCCATAGATTTTCAACCAAAGTCCTGCCTGAATAGGAAAGCCTTAGCCTGCCAAGGAAAGGGAAGGAGAACGGGGGCCAACCGAAGCTCCCGTAGGAAGGAGTTCCACAGTTGGAGAGCAGCCACAAAAGGCTCTCTCTTGGTTTCTCACCAAATACATCTGTGATGGTGGTGGGACCGAGAGAATGCCTTCCCCCAAAGATCTTAAAGCTCAAGCAGGCTCATACAGAGAGAGACAGTTTTTCAGATAGTGTGGTCCAATATCGAGCTTTAAAGGTCATAACCAGCACTTTGAATTGTGCCCAAGTTCATCTTTTTCAACAGGGGACTATATGTTCCCTGTAACCAGCCCCAGTCAAAAGCCTGGCTGCATCACTACTTCCTGCACATCCTGATATACAGTCATTTCTGTGGTGGCATCTTTTTGCCTTATAATGTGCCGGGACCAATATAAGCATTAGGATGGGTAAGTGGGTGTATGTGAAAAGCACAACTTAATAGATGAACTAGAATAGAATAACTGGTCAGATAAGGACAGTTTCCGGAAAAATAAAGCAAGTGGTGCCTGCTTTCTTAGGTAAGGCCCATAGGTAATTTTGTCTCTTCTGACTCACTATAGAAAAAACAGAGAAAACTATATTGAGGCTACTGAAACAGGTTTAATTGAAATAAGTGTCTCAATTTGTTCAAATAAAAGAGCTAACAGCTGGCATGCTGTCCAAATTAATTGCAAAAATTAGCAGATTTTAAATCACAGTTATCTGCATTAAGCAATAAATAAATCCTCCACAAAGGAACGTTGGTGCCAAGAAGCAGCATTCTAGTTCAGCTTCCTACTGATAAACAAGCCTATTGTGCAGAGGACACTTTTGAAGGAGTATTTGGATCTAAGCTCCTCTGGCTGCTATCCAAAGGTCAAGGCCAGAGTCAGGATGACCTTATCAGCCAAAGCAACCTTGTGTGTATTTCCCTTATTTATGAGGGGGTATCCAAAAGTTTTGATGATCACCTTTCTAAAAAATTGACACAAATTTTGTTTTGATTTGTATTTAACATCTCTATGTAGTCACTATCTAGATTTACACATTTTTCCCAGTGTATCTTGACCCTCAGAATACCTGATACTGTAGAAGCCTGCAGATTGTGCCTGATGAGGATTTTACACTTTAGTCACTTCTGGCAGAGTCAGACACAAAAATAAAGGACACAATGATCTGATTTTCTCAGCATCGTGCACTTAGGGACCAATGAGGACACTGACAAAATTTCATCAATATGCCATAATAACTTCTGGGTGATAATTATTACTTTACGATACCCCTTCGTAAGGCGCAATCTGTAGACTTCTACAATATCAGGTATTCGGAGGGTCAAGATACGCTGGGAAAAATGTATAAATCTAGATAGTGACTACATGGAGATAAGTTAACAACTACAAATCAAAACAAACTTTCTGTTAATTTTTTTAAAGGTGGTCATTAAAACTTTTGGATACCCCCTCGTATCTAGTACTTTCTACTGTAGGAGGGAGGAAAATGTGGCCCTCCAAATTTGGGGGGGACTGCAACTTACCACCAGCCCTAGCCAACACAAAGAGAGGTAGTTGTGGCAGTTGCAGTCCAAAACCTGCTGGCTTCACTTTTCTTGCTTGTAATATACTGCTCAGAGAGAGAGATTTTAATGTGCAGTTGGATGGAAAATGTAAAGATGGAAAACTGATAAATATGTCGTTGGGAAAAACAGGAGGGAAACTAGATGCATTAGGCTTACGTGTTTGTGCATGTAAATGGCAATGACACTATAGACACAAAGCAGCTCCCTGTTTCAAGACAAACTGTCCAAGCCACAGTATTGCACTTATTTTGGCCACTGGAACACTTTCTTTTCACCCTTTTTGGCCAGGTAACACTTTGTGACAGCCACTTGAAGTACTTGTATTTAATGCCTTGGATCCTTTTTCTTTTTCTGCAACAAATACAAAATAATGTGGCCCAGAAGTGACCTGTTCCAGAACAACTGAGGTATAGGCCCTATTGATTGCAGTGCAGAATGGGCCAGTTTTAACTTTTCAACTGAGTTGTGCTCATCAGGCAGTCTGGGAGAAAATGGGAAAACTCCTGCATTTGGAGAGGTACTAATTTTGCCATGAGGAATGGCTCTTGCACTGGTGGAGCTGGAACTGACATTGGTACATGAGGCACTGGATTATCTGATTAATGAACTAAAGCAGATTAAGAAATCAATCTTTGCAAAACCTAAGAACTGACTCCTGTGGTGAAACTCACTAGTTAGGGTGCCAGCATGGAACAAAGCATGTTTTATCTTTATTTTGTGTGTGTGGATTGAGGGGGGGATATGTGCAGCTTTACAATACTTTGATGAAAATTCTTGAAAACCTCTGCCTTTCATTTTCAGGTTCCTTTTTTGGGGATCCGGGTGAAGGGTTTTCTTAAGGAGGTACAGAATTTTGCTTTAAAAAGCATTGTTATCCCATTTGAATAAAAATAACATTGGAGGCGAGGGCTATTCCTTCCCCAAGTAGCTCAAAGCCTTACCATTCATGGAAGATGGTGAATACTATTCTGGCCCCATGGCAGATTTGTTAAAGAACTACATAAGAACAGAAGAGCTAATTTTGGCTGTTTTATTCTATTTATGTGTTTTCCCTGGACCAGCTGTCAAATTTGGCTTTTTGGTCTTGGTCAATAGGAAGAGGAAGGGAGGCTTTTCCCTCTGACAAAGACACCCATAATCAGATATACAGGAGGATACCTTCCAGCAGCACCAAATAAAGGCAATGGCACAGTGGCCTCTGTGCCAAGCAGTCATGCCCAAGTAGGGAGGGACTGAGTAGCTAAGAGAGGAAACAATTGCAGATTCCCATGTCCTAACTAAGGCTTCATGCTAACCTTTTTAAACAGAGGACTCCTAATTAAAGTAGCAACATCATGAAGCCTTCCTTGAACCGTTCATTGGGGCAAGATGGATTTTCAGTGTCTGCGACAGCAGTGAGATCTAGTCAGTTCAAATGTGAACCTGCCTGATTGTAAAAAAAGACATATCACCTCCTAAAACACACAAATAGGAAACCAAATGGAGGGCCAGTTGCCATTCCCAACCCACACTTAGGAAGCTACAACTGTATTTTAAATGAAATGAATTCTACTAAATGAGAATTTGCCAGAGATGGCAAAACAACTGAGAAGTCCCACACTTAGGAAGCTACAACTGGAATTTAAATGAAATGAATTCTACTAAATGAATTTCCTCTCAGTTCCAAGACATGGCAAAACAACTGAGAAGTCAGTTTCAAGCTCAACACAATTTCTTTGTGATGTCCTCTTTGAGACAAAGATCTGAATTCCTTTCTTGACCGGAATAGTTTAAGACATAATGATATGTAAACTGAGAAATGAAATCAAGCTGTTAAAAGAAAGTTTTAAGTTATAAAATTATATCCCAAGGCAATCTCATGAAAGCTGGTATAGCTTTTATCCATATTAAATAGAACTTGAAATGGGGTATCAATAATAGCTAAGAAATCTCATAGTCATTTCCATAAGTCCATTGTAGGAAGCACAAAAAACAAGCGTTATTGTTGGGTCAAAAAACTCACTTAGGGGCCCTGGGCAAGGCACACACTCTCAGCTTTAGAGGCAATGACAAACCCCCTGTGAAGAAACATGCCACGAAACCCCCATGATCAGTGGGAAGAGAACTGAAGAACGACAACATCATGCAGTAACACAGGGGGAAAGCTCCTACTCTACACCCGTTTCCACTTTCTTTTCTTGTGCAATAAAGCAGATTATGTGTAGCATGAGTTGTTCCTGAAACTTCGTTAGTGAAGAAAAGCCAGAGAGAGAGAGATTTTACCATCTACTGCAGGATTGAGGATGTTTTGGACTGCAACTCCCCATTACTCCTAGTCAACATAGTCAAAGGAATGTAATTAAGGAGACTGCAGTCCAAAATCTGCAGGACTTCACTTGTTTGTAATATCCTGGCCAAGGGTTGTTGTTGTTTATTAAATGTGCCATTGGATACAAAATGTGAAGCTGCTAAACTGTCAATATGCACTTGGAAGAGAGGACCAGTGGATGCCCCCCTCCAGCAGATGCCTTGTTTGTTGTTGTGTGCCTTCAAATCATTTCCAACTTATGTTGACCCTAAGGCAAAGGTATCATGGATTATATGACCCTTAGTAGTCCCTTCCAGCTCTAGGATCCTAATTATTGCTGCATGACAAAAGGTAAATTGGGCTATATGACCCTTAGTAGTCCCTTCCAACCCTAGGGTCCTATGTGTTCCTCATGGCACAATGAGTTTGAACTATATGACCCTCAGTAGTCCCTTCCAATTCTAGGACTCTATGTAATGCAGGAAATGCACTGACTTTGTTATGCAGGAAAACCAAGACATCTGATTCAATCAAAAGCACAAAGACAGAGGAAATCAACAAGAACAAAGATATGAAACAGAATCCTATAATTCTGCCATGACAATCTGGGCAAAGCAGGAAATGGACATGTCTTTCCTGCCTGATGTATAAAGAACGATAGATCCCATAATTCTTTATAAATGGCTATGTTGGAAGATTTAAATGGAAAATGGGAGTCCCAAATGTTGGGCACTTTGTTGGGCACAATGTTGGGCACTTTGCTGTCCAGATATAACCAAAGGTCTCGTGATCTTGTCCAGATCATCTGATTTCAATATTTGGGTGTAATCATCCCCACTGGAGATTTTGGGGGACAGTCCACCCGCCCGGTGGGGGGGCCCTCAGAGAAGGTGGGAGGTCCTGAACTGGAGGCCAGCCTGGTGGATACTGGAAAACCAACTCTTCCTCAGAGAGGGAACTGGAAGAAGGAATAGAACCACAGTATTAGAAAATATACACTGATACAGCTTCTTTTGGGGGAATACATTATGACTATCATTGGCACGCCAACTCTGCAAAGTTGGACCGCAGGGTGCGTTCCATCTAACTTTAGCCAAAATTTTCTTCCAAGCTTAGCCTTGTTCCGTCTACAAAATAATACAAGTTTCTACAGATGACTCTTCACATTTGTGTCTTTGATTATTCATGGATTTGATTAGTAGGTTTCTCTCTAGGTACCTTTAGGGTCTCCAAAGCAATTTCCTCTTGCAAATTGACCATAGTGTCACACTGGAGGACCAAATCCTAGAGAAAACAGTTCTCTAGGCATTTGTAGGCCCTCCAGTGTGATTCCATGGTAGAGTTTGCTGGAGGACCGAGAGATTCCTAGAGAGAACACTTCTCTAGGCATTTGTGATCTGTGGTCAACCTTTGGCAGGTGCTGACCATAGAGTTATGATGGAGAACCTAGAGATTCCTAATAATAATAATAAAATGTATTTATATCCCGCCTCTCTGCACTCAGGCAACCAAGGCAGCTTACAAGAATTAAAAATATACATATTATATCCCCCCAACCCTTCCCCCATTAAAACAGAATTAAACAATCCTAAGGAGCTCTTATCTCAGAATAATAAAAATAAATGGAGATAGTGCTCTACAATCACACCTTTGACTTTTTGTGGCTTTGATTATTCATGGATTTAATATGTCCTCTCTAGGAATCTTTAGGTATTCCAGCGCAACTCCGCTGCATATTGAACATAGAGCCACAATGGACTATCTAGTGATTCCTAGTGAAAACACCCGTCCTATAACCTCAGCAAATGTGGAGGGCCCACTATAGTAGAAGCGTGCAATGGGGTAGGCAAAATGGTGAATCCAGCATGGGTGAGACGCACCTGTCTGGCTCAGCGGTCCGAAGCCGCTTGGCCCGTTTCTCCAGCCAGTCCTCGATGGTGCCAGGCGGCCTTGCCGTCTTCTCCTGCTGGTGCTCCCGGGATCGCCTCTCCTCTATTGTGGGGACAAAGGAAAGGGTCAAGCGAGTCCAGATGGTCAGCTTTCTGCTCCATTAAGCCCCATTCCATAGTTTGGTCCAAACTTTCTGGAACTTTCCAAGCTGCCAGACCTTATAGCGCAAACCTCAGAGAGTACTTTTGCCAGAGCCTCCGCCATTCAGCCATCGCTTACCTTGAACTTGTGCGTTCAGATTTTCCAAGTCCACTTCAGTCATGTGCGAAAAGCGGCAATTGGACCCAAAATCACACTGGCCTGGAGGGAAAGTCGAATAAAATGATCACAAGAGGTTGAGGAGATTCTAACTGTATGAGGCTGAGAGAGTGTGACTCACCCAAGGTCCAGCTGAGCAGAGATTCGAACTCAGTAGGTTTTCTATTTGTTCTGTAACCCCCAAATATACCCAGTTTTGATCCCCATTTTCTAATTTAGTAGGAGTGCGCATCTACACTGCAGAATTGGAGACCGCTTTCACTGCCAAGGCTCAACAATGCTGCGGAAAAATGGGATTTGTTGTATCCTGAGATATTTAGCTTTCTCTGTCTGAGAGGCCTGGGGGTCACACCGAACTACAAATCCCAGGATTCCATAACATGGAGCCTTGGCAGTCAAAGCAGCTTCAAACTGGTTTAATTCTGCAGTGCGGACACAGCGTTTATATGGCACTGAAGAAGCGATCCTACCTGTTTGGAGGAATTTCCGGCACGGCTTTTTGCTCTGTTCATCTTGCAAGATGGCGGCGGCATCTGTAAGAAAGGCATAAGGACCTGTCAGTGTTGAGGGACTGCCAGTCCCATGTTCCCCGTCCCAAGTCCAAGGAAGGAAAAAAGTCTCTCTTACCTCGAAAGAGATCGTACCAGACCTTCTTGGCCCGGAGGTGCTGGACCCCGTTCAGGTGTTTTTTTCGATTGTGGAGGTTGTCCTGGAAGGAGCGGTCGCAATAGTCGCAGAAATAGCGCTTCCCCATCCAGGGAAAATAATAATAAAATCTTTCTGAGGGAAGACAAGAAGTTAAGAGAGGGTTTAGGCTTTGCACGAAGAGGGAGAATTTGCACCAAAAAGGAGAATTTAAGCCTTGTATCAGAGAGAAGATGTGCACCCAAAAGAAAATTTAAACTTTGCACTAAAGGGAGAGTTTGCGCAAAAAGGGAGAATATAAGCTTTGCACTAAAATTAAGAATTGCATTAAAAGGAGAAGTTAATCTTTGAAGGGGGAACTTGCACTAACAAGAGAGGATTTACACTGAAGGGAGAATCTGAGATTTGCACAAACAAGGGGAGAATTTAAAACCTTGCATGATGGGGAGAAATTGAATTTGCACTCAAGGGAGGACTTAAACTCTGCATTAACAAAAGAGAATCTGTGCTCACAACAAGGGAGAATTTACACTAAATTATACTAAAAGGGAGACTTTGCACTAAAATGAGGGGGTTTTAAACTTTATTTCTTTATAAACTGTATACCCTAAAAGGGAGAATTTGCATTAAAGGGAGAGTTTAAACATTTATTTATTTACTTACAAACTTTATGCCTAAAAGGGAGAAATTCAGCAAAGGCAAAAGGGGTTTTTAGGGAACCCTATGGATGGTGCCCCCCTCCCTCAAGCCCATAACACTGGACTGCAACTCCCATCACCCCCAGGCCATCCCAGCCAAGAGCTGGGGATGATGGGAGCTGCAGTCCAAAAGGGAGGCCTCCCAAGCCCAGCACTCACCTTCCTCCCCAGAAGCCCTGAGGCTGAGTCCCCAAAACCCTTTTTCTCTCTCTCAGCCAAATACTGGCTCCTTTTAAAACACTTGAGAAAGGACTACGACTCCCAGAGTGCAACGTTTGGAAGGTGAAAGGGGAAGGCCTGCTGGGAAGTGTAGTCCTATGGCCTACACAGACTAGCAATGAGAGGCGGAACCCGGACTCAAAATCCCATGATTCCAAGCGAGGCGCCGCCTAGGCTGCGTATAAAAATGGAGTCCAGGGGCGCGCATGCGCGTTGTTGCCGGGGGACGACGAAGCCAAAATGGCGCTGGGCAGGCCATTGTACAACCTCCTTTTCCGCCGGACTTCCACCTTCGCCCTCACCATCGTGGTGGCCGCCTTGGTCTTCGAGCGGGGCTTCGACCAAGGAGCCGACGCCCTCTTCGACCACCTTAACAAAGGGGTGAGTCCCCACAACCGCTAGGAATAGGCCCAAGCCGGGGACTCGCGTAGAGCCCCAAGCCGGGCGCAGGTGAAGGTCACCCGGCGGCATCACCACGCGAGGCCCCGGCTTGGGCCTAGTCGAGTTATAAGTCGAGACATATACCTTCCTAGTGAAACCAACCTTGCTGAGTTCAGTCGTGTTTTTGTTCTTTGTTTGCTCAGGGAGGGAAGGAAGGAAGAGGTGGGGGGGGGGTTGGCCTTGATCTCCTTTCTTTGAGGCTGAGATAGTGTGACTTTGCCCAAATGAGACTTCGTGGTAAAGTCTTAGTCTAAGGCTCCTGCCAAGGCTGTACCTTTGGGGGGGAAGGGCTGGGTTGAGGGAGGGCAGTCGGGTTTGGCTTTTGAGGCTGAGAGAGTGTGACCTGCCCATAGTCAACTCCTGCTTTCACAAGAATTTTGTTTGTTTGTCAGCTCCTTGGATCAGAGAGGGCTTTTGTTTTTATGTTACGTGAAGCACTGTAAAGTGTGTGTGTGTGTGTGTGTGTATAAGAAAATCCCTGGATAAGGTTGCCACACATCATAAACGACTTGAAGACACACAATGAGTAACATGCAACACACACACACACATACATATACACATACGTGTGTGTGTGTGCGCGCACTATTTATATATTTGTCTAGATATGTACACAGTATATATGTACATATATAGACATACTTGTCTGTTCATACGTGTATATACACACACACACCCTGTTTCTCCAAAAATAAGACATCCCCTGAAAATAAGACCTAGTAGAGGTTTTGCTGAATTGCTAAATATAAGGCCTCCCCCAAAAGTAAGGCCTAGCAAAGTTTTTGGATGTAAATATATATATATATATATACACACACACACACACACACACACAGACATTATATAATAAACGTTCACTTTTTTTGTTCAACAATAAATGTGAATTGTTCTTCATGGAAAAATCAGACATCCCCTGAAAATAAGAACTAGTGCATCTTTGGGAGCAAAAATTAATATAAGACACTGTATTATTTTTGGGGAAATACGGTAAATATATGGGTATATATACACACACACACACACACACACTATATATATATATATATATATGTACATGAAAGCACATGTGTGTATGTATACATATACAGTGGTCCCCCGGGACCCAAAACCCCCGGGACCCAAAACCACCGGGGCCGGAAAAACGGCCCCGGCCAACGAAAAAAACCCCAGGTTGCGAAAAAAATTTGCAACCCGGAAGTTTTAAAACAGCACGCTTCTGGCGCGCTGTGCATTGGCGAAAGCGGTCCCCCGGGTTACGAACGGCTTCCGGGTTACGAAGGTAATCCCAGAACGGATTACCTTCATAACCCGGGGGACCACTGTACGTACACGCATGTGAATATAAATACAAACATGCTTACATAAATGTATGTGTGTACACACACATATATGTATATACAAACGCACACACAAATGCATCTGTATGTATAAATACAGTGCATATATACATAGACATTTGTGTGCGTATATGTGTATAATACACACACACACACACATATATACACAGTATATGTATATACACACACGTGTATACACACACACACATATACACACACATACCCATTCACATAAATGTGTGTGTACACACACATAACCTTCTTATGTGTTCTTCTGGAACCTTCTTCCTCTACATGCGCACCTCATCACTTCTCTAACCAGTTTCAAAACTGAGTTAAAGACTATATTGTTTAGAGAAGCATCCCAGATGTGTGACTTTGTCTGGCCCGTTTTAACTGTGCATTATGAAGCCGAGCCCTCCCTCCAGTCCATCTGCCTTGGTTCAGGCCTCAGAGGGAGAGAAGAACCACCGGACCTGATACCCTTCCCCATCACCTTTCCCTTCTCCTTTTGTGTCGTGTCTTTTAGATTGTAAGCCTGAGGGCAGGGAACCGTCTAATTATAAGTTTATATGTACAGCACCGTGTAAACCTACAGCGCTATATAAAGGTTAATAATAATAATAATAATAATAATATATTTGTCTCTCCGCAGAAACTATGGAAGCATATCAAGCACAAGTATGAGACGGCCGAAGAGTGAAGGTCAGAACTGCCGGACTGTCCATGATCTTCTGGACAAGCCCTTTGTCTTGACTGTCTGCCACTGTAGAGGCCAAAAATAACCTCCGAAATGGCTTGGGCTGGAGGACACCCCTTCAGAGAGCGATGCAGATGCGACACAGACCCCATGTTCTGAGTTCAATAAAATGTGTTCTTATCCGTGAAAATCTCATTTTGCAAAGCTTTTCATTCCTGACCTCTGAGCTTAGCATTCGAGTGACATGGAACGCCTGCTTGGGAAATTATATATTGGTCAGGGATGGGGAAACCTTTGGGATCCTCCCAGGTTTGCTGTCTAGCTCTTGTTTAGCATGACCAAAAAAGTAAAGGTTTGAGGAAGATCTAGGACTGCTTCCTCAGATGCACACAGACCAGGTTTGCAAAAGCTCACGCTATAACTTCTTTCACCCAGTTAGTGCTACAAAAGTATTCCAGACTGAATTCAACCCAAAAATAAGCTGTATGCCACAATTTAGCTCACTTTATCCCTAGGCTCCTCTTCCCAATCTATTGCTGTGAGTCAAAACGGGTGCCAAATTTCAAGCATTCTCTGGTACCCTTCACTGGCTTTCCTTTTGGAGATGGTATCCATGACTCCGTCAGAGAAATGAAACCCAAAGAAAAGAAATACCAATCCTCTTCCCTAACAGAGGGCTTGAGTGCAAACTTTATCACCTCAGACCGTATTATTATGGCAGTAATTAATCCAGGAAGGTTAATCCAGCCCTTCCCCTGCTATGCCGCTCTAGGGCCTGTCACATACCAATCACTGAATTGGACCCTTGTTGCCCAGTCTCACATGAAACTTGGGATGATGGATTTATTCGATTTTCTTAGGAGACACTGGTTGTAGTCTGCTGCTCCAGTGGATAGGATATGGACCAGTGAATTCAAGCTACAGGAAAAGAGATTCCCCTAAACATTAGGACCAACATCCTATTGAACAGTGGAAGGCATTGCCGCCTTGGAGTGTGGTTGGGTCTCCTATGGCGGTTTTCAGAGGCTGGATGTCCATTTATCACAGGGAGGGTTTTGATTGTGTATTCCTGCATGGCAGAAGGAGGGTTTGGACTATATAACCCTTGTGAATCCTTTCCAAGCCTAGAACGCTTAAGAACACACAATACGCAGCCCTTGCAATTCTCTGTAATGAACCTTCTGTTGTGACATGCAGAAAATTTGGGCAAATTCTCTTCACAAACAGGAGCCATCCTGATGTTTGCCATCTATGGATTTTGGGATGTCGCACCTCAGACTTCACCACCCCTCGCCCCTTTCCTTCAAGAGGGGATCATGCCTTTATTCCGTTTCCGGTTTGCCATGGCACGTCGATTGTGGTTGGCACGGGCTCCTTTGCTGGCTTCTTTCTTCCGACGCTCCTGGACGGTTTCTCGGCTCTGGCCGTGGCCCTTGGCACTCCCTGCAACGGCCGCCGCATTGTCCGGCTTGTACCTTCCGGAAGAAAAATAAAAACGCTTGTCATTTCAAGCTGCATTGGGGCAACAAATGGGGCTTGTTAGCTCCCTTGAAGATTTTGAAAAACCAAACAATGAAAACGAACAGGAAGACTGCCGTCCTGGAATATCAAATCTCTAGAAAAGATGGATGGTGATTTGATTGATCCGATTTCAAATCAATTTGAAAACCCCATTTGCAGATGATCATCTCAGCCAACCCCTCAAATAGTACTGAAAAACTCAATTGATCGATTAAAAGACTATGGAGAAGTTTCTAGATGTAGAGAAAATAGATACAGCAAAAATCTTAACAAAAATAGAGGAACAAGAGCAAAAATCAGGTATAATTATAGTGGAAAAAGTAAACTATTTAGGGGTAAAGTGCAACTTTTAAAAGAGAAGTATATGGCAGGATTGCTCTGCTTATAAATACCAAAATCCACAATATTGTTGAGGAGGGAAGAGTTTGAACAATATACTTTTTAAAGAAAATTCTGAGCAGTGTTTTTCTGATTTTATCTGGGGTTAAGACTGAGCTGTTTACTTGTGACCAAATGTGATCAAATCTTGCCATGGACTGTTTTGAGAGAATTGTATTTCATGGGTATTTTTGCAGGGTCCTGAGTTGCATTTTGAATTTTGAGGTCAGATTCCTCCGAAGACCGGAAAGGAGCCCAAAAACCAAAAGAGAAAAAGTTTTTGAAAAGTATTAGGAAACCATTGTTGCAAAGCTGGAAAAAAGAGGTCCTTCTTACCCTTTTCTTGCAAGGAAAGTCATCCTCCGGGCCTCGGCTCGCTCTCGCAGGACAGCCGGATCTTGCACAAAGTGGTCCTGTCAACGAAAACAAGTATTATTTTTCTAGATCGGGGTGAGTAACCACCTGAAGGCAGTGTTAGAGTTATTAGCCTCCTGCAAAAACATTTTAAAATATAATTATTCTGCCCCAAAGGCCCTGTAGACTGCATAAAGGGCACAATACAGGGTCACCTTCTGTTCCTTTTTTAAAAAAATTCCTCTTGCTAGGCCTAGAAATAATTGCTTGTCCCAAAATTGTTTGGATAATAAGGGAGATTCCACCCATTATCTTCATGGACTAGACGCAGGCGATTCCTCTCAAACTCTGGACTCCAAAGATGAACAGAAATACACCCTCGCAAAAGTAGTTTGCATCACCTTGGCAGCCTCTTTTTCCTCCACTACTACTTCTTCCTCCTCTTCTTCCTCCTCTTCCTGCTCTTTTGATCTCAGGACCTGAGGGATGGTGAACGGCCTGCGGGGAGAAGCAAATCTGTGAGTGTTTCAGGAGCGCAAAAGCCAGGCATTTGTAGGTCTTCCAGGACAACTCTATAGTCAACATCTGGCAGAATCATACCATAGACTCACACTGGAGGACCGAGAAAATGCCTAGAGAGAGGAATAAAGATCTAGATTTTGCATGAAAATGGTATTATGAGAAGGGTCACAGGATTACTCCCATATTATGGGACAGGAATATCCCCTTATTATGGAAAAGGTCCCAGAACTATTCCTGTATTACGAGGAGGGTCCTGGAACTATCCCTGTATTATGAGGAGGGTCCCAGAACTATCCCTGTATTACAGGAAGGATCCTGGAACAATGCCCATGTTATGGGAAGGGTCCTGGAACAATCCCCATATTACAGGAAGGGTCCCTCGCATAATACTTAGAATGATGATGCTACCAAGGAAGAGGAACAGATGGAGATAGTTGCTCGTAGGTGAAACGCAATGTCCCACCTACTAATCCGGTCTTCTTGTAGCTGCATATGGAACTCACCTCCGACTGATCAGCTCGTCGTCTGAGTCAGCATCATTCGCTCCCACTTGGTTGCCATCGTAAGTGTCATCATATTCATCTTCATACTCCTCCTGGTAGACCCCAGCTGCCCGGCTCGACTCCGGGACTTCTTCTACTACCACTGAGTACTGGCTGTATCGCTCCCTCTGCTCCATCACAAGACGTTTATCGTTGAGTAAACTTTGGGTCGTGGTTCGGTCATTCCTGCAGCTCGAGAGAATGGCAACGTTGCTAGTAAGGATGGCGGCTGGTCTTCTTATTGCATTTGTTATGGGTTTATTTGTCCATCTTCCATATAGTATATACAGAGAGACATGCGCACAATATGGAGTAATGGTTTGAGTGTCAGACTATGACACTGGAAACAAATTTTGTTCAGAAAGACATTGCCTTCACCTTCCTCGGAGAGTGACTTGCCCAAGTTCACCTTTCATGGCCAAGCAGGAACTCGAGCCTTGGTCCCCAGAGTCATAGTCCAACAACACTCAAACCACTACACCACATGCAATCAATTTCTGCTGCTTAAACAAAATTGGTTTAAAATACCATATAACTCTCAAAAAGAGTAAACGGGTCATTCAGGCATCTTTTTGTTTTAGTGTGATGACATGAATCATCTCGCTCACACACTCCGGGTTTGTCATTCACACATGCGTGTCTCTGCAAGTTTGGTTGCTCATGAGTGCAAGCATTCAAATAAAGATGGCGTCGATGATGCGAATTATTATTACAGTCGTCCCCCGGGTTACGAAGGTAATCCATTCCGGGATTACCTTCGTAACCCGGAAGCTTTCATTTCCCGGGGGACCGCTATTGCGAACGGACCGCGCGGCCGATTTAAAGGGGCCGCACGGGGTTTTTTTTCCGGATCCCGGGGGATCTTTCGGATCCCGGGGGATACTGTAGCGGTTCCGCCGGTTTCGGATCCCGGGGTTTTCGTAACCCGGGGGATTCGTAAGCTGGGGGACCACTGTATTAAGATTTACTTATAAAGCGCTGTAGGTTACACAGCGCTGTACATACAAATAATTGGGGGAAAAATAAAGACCCGCCAGTGGCATAAACTCTACAACGAACAATGGAGATTAATACATATATTTAATTAGAAGCAATAAAATAAAGAACACAGGTTAGGTGAATGCATTCAGAGCCTCTTTTTTTGGTATGCAGCATTTTATCCCAGGACTATTTGGGTCTAACTGCATTGGTTATTCACACTACCAACGATGCAGATCTTTTTTTAAAAAAATCTAGGAAAACCCCAATATTGATTATCCTGGATTAAGTGGGGTGCATTTGGGATGAGTGTGAACAATGGAGATTTAAACCGGATTCCTCCTGGATTATTTTCACAGTGTAAATAACCCCAGAATCAGAGGAAAATCACCTTATATTGGAGACTTGCAGCTTGTAATCAATGTGCAATAGTTGCTTTAAATCCTGATTTATTGCAAACAAGTTATAAAGGTTTTTAGGCCAAAATAATAATAGTCTCTATATACTCTTGTTGCCACTAGGATTTATTCTGAGGTATACAGATAATATACTCCAGCTGCAAAACTGGAAGACAATTGGCAAAACTGAACAAAATGGAGGCTGCTCACCTCTTGCCTTTCTGCACCCGGGAGAGATCCACCGAGTCCTTGCTGAAAACGTCAAACTCGTCATCCTGGAAAACATTGTATCGGGAATTGAGGAGAGGGGTCGGGTCTGGTTTCACGGGCCTGGAAAGTAAAGATTAAGCACTCCTTCAATTAAGCACTCCTTCCTACATTTTACAGCGACCTTGTCCTCCTTTTGTGTTTGGCCACCTGCTTTTTGATTCACCCAGTTTGCAAAAGAGAGTTTGCAAAAGGAGAGCTAGAAATGGCTAGATTAGGTGGCCAAAGTGTTAGAGAAAGCCCACAAGGAAATAAAGAAGCTATTTGGTGTTTTGCAAATAAAATACAGCATTGGAGGTCTTTAAACAGAGGCTGGATAGCCATCTGTCAGGTATGCTTTGGTTGTGAGTTCCTGCATGGCAGAATGGAGTTGGACTGGATGGTCCTTGTAGTCTCTTCCAACTCTATGATTCTATGAAATCTTTTGCCCACAGAGGCCTAACTAAGACATCCAAAGTAGTTGCCAGGGCAGCTTTACCTGCACATTGTTCGGTCTAGTTTCTCCAGGTTGGGCGCCAGATTATCTTCCAGGAGGTTGTTGATGACCTGCTCAACGTCGTAGTCATATTCCTCCAGGCAAGCCAAAATGAAGCCTTCCCCAAGGTCAGGGAGAAGGTCCTTCACCTGTGAGGTCAAAGAATCCAGCTCCACACCAGAGACTTTGGGAACTGCCACCATTGCCATTGCGCCAGCACACTGGAAAAGAGAAATGCAAGAGTGAGTACAGTCGGCCCTTTGCAACCGCAGATTTGACCATCCACATCTTGAACATACACACACACACACACACACACACACACATGCACATTTGTGAGAATTACAAGGGCTGTGCATTGTATGTTCTTAAGAATCCTAGACTTGGAAAGGATCCCCAAGGGCCATACAGTCCAATTTACCTTCTGCCATGCAGGGATATATAGGACCCTAGAGTTGAAAGGGACTATTAAAAGTCATACAGTCCAACCTCCTTCTTCATACAAATGCCCACCTCTGTGTGATCTTGCTTAGTAATCCTGTTCATCTGGTTGATGTCACTGGTCTGTGCCACAGCAGGCGCAGGTTCTGGCAACAGCTGATTTGGGTCCTGGTTCCTCCTCCGTTGTACTCCATCCCAGGCACTCTCTACGGCATGCAGGATGTAAGAGGTCCGAGTCTCATCCCTGGTGGATAGCGTTAAGGGCACTGATCCATACGTATGGCAGGAGGTGGCAATGCCAAGTGTGTCATTGAGGACAACCCACAAGCCAAACCAAATTCTTACATTTGGACCCCTCTGAAAGTGAGCCAAGCTAGAGACGGTATTTCTGGACTAGAAAAAAAGGATGTTGCCCAAAATCGATAAAAGGATACAGACTCGAGGAAGCTTGCTGGAGAAGGCTCACGTCGTCCGCTACTGGGAAAAGCTCATCGTAATCCCGGAGGAATCTGGAAGGGACAAAGCTATAGTCCTAAACATGCATTCAGTTCAATGAAGAAAATCTGAGAAGTCCTTGTTGAGCCTCCTTGGGTCCTATTTTGGGATATAAATCCCATGAAGGCAAGGCACCTTCACCTTCTTATCCAACATGGAATGCATATGATCTTGGAGACATAATTCTCCTTTGGGGGAGGGGTTTTACAATTTCCACTACCCATGCCAGTTGGGGGATTCTGGGGGGTCAGAATCCAAAAAATTTACTTTTCTGAGCTCTAATGATTTACTCCCAACATCCTTGCTAAGGTTTCTTACCGCCTCTCCTGAAGAATGGAGGTGAAGATTTGGAGGAATTCTTCAATAAAAGGTTGGATATTATCGCAACTGTGGACAAAAGGATAAAGGGAATTAACACAAAAACTCACAAAGATCAATTCTGGAATAATTGCATCTGCATAATGGAATATCTTGGAGATGAAACATTAAATTCGTTAATGTTTCATTTAGGTAGTTTTATACACAATAATTTTGTGCATGGAGCAAAGTTCGTATATGTTTGAATCATATGGGTTGTGGTTTCATGGGGATGGAGGGCACTACCTGCTTTCCAAAATGGGCTGAAGGCACAAATGGTGCACAAAAATGTGGAAAACTTCCACCACTTTCTTGCTGGAATGAGACAGCCTCCGCCACAAATCCGACAACAAGCTAAGTGAAAGAAAGAAACAAGACAAATGAGAGGAAACTCTGGTTTATAACATTTCAAAAATCACATTGGATTTAGCCATAATAAATGTTTTGTGCATCTATACCTCCACCAAATATTATTTTATTGTTTATTTATATAGTGCCATCAATTCACACACGGCTCTTATAATCAAGTCAAACATCAATACCTTGAAATAACTTTCGATTTTTCAGTATAAAAAAAGAAAGAAAAAAAAGGTGGGGGGATGTGGCAGCACCTTTAAGACTAATTGCTTTTTTATTTTAGCGCGGGGTTTTGTAGGATCAAATTATCAGTTGAGATGTGTGCTTTCATCAACCCTAAGGGTTTTTCTTGGAAGAATTTGTTCAGAAAGAAGTTTGCCTTTGCCTTCTTCTGAGGCTGAGAGAGCGTGACTGCAAAACACATATCTTTTTTCCCCAGAGAAAAAAACCCAAAAATGTACCTGCAATTCTCCTGGTATCTCTTCTTTATTGCAGATTCCAGCTCAGGTATCACCAGTTCATAAAACGCAGCCAGTCTAGGAATATATGAAATAAAACCACATTAGTAGTCCCTTCTAACTCTAGGATCCTCTGTATTCCTGCATGGCAGAAGGGAGTTGAACTATATGACCCTTAGTAGTCCTTTCCAACTCTAGGATCCTATGTATTCCTGCATGGCAGAAGAAGGGGTTGGACTATATGACCCTTAATAGTCCCTTCCAACTCTAGAATTCTATGTATTCCTGCATGGCAGAAGAAGCGGTTGGACTATATGACCCTTAATAGTCCCTTCCAACTCTAGGATCCTATGTATTCCTGCATGGCAGAAGAAGGGGTTGGACTTATGGCCCTTAATATTCCCTTCCAATTCTAGGATCCTCTGTATCCCTGCATGGAAGAAGATGGGTTGAACTATATGGCCCTTAGTACTCCCTTCCAATTCTAGGATCCTCTGTATTCCTGCATGGCAGAAGGGTCTTTGACTATATGACCTTTAGTAGTCCCTTCGAACTCTAGGATTCAATACATTATTGCATAGCAGATTGTAGTTGGATTGGATAGATAGATGGGTAGATAGACAGAAGGACAGACAGACAGAGATTTGGAAAACCTACCTGTAGCAGAAGTCGTGCTTTTGGAAAGTCTGACAAGCCAAGGGAAAGACATCGAGAAAAGCCCACAATGTTGTGGTAGTATCGCACAAGTACAACATGATATCTGCCAGTTCCTGAAGGGAGAAGGAATTTCACTTTACAAAAAAATAATTATTTCACAGCACCAATTCATTTGTTTTTAGGATGGATATCAATAACTGTCAAATGAAACAATTCCCTTGACTTGGAGCATATCAACACTGCAGAATTAAAGCAGTTCAACACAAGTTTAACTGCCAGGACCCTATCCTAAAGAAACCTGGGGTTTGTAGTTGGGTGAGGAACAGAGCAGGCTGGATATCTCACCAAACTACAAATACCATCAGTTTGTCTAGAGGGGGTGGAAAGAAGGGATAAAAGCAAAAGTGGCTCTTCTGTTATTTTCACTCATGTTTTGCACAAGGACTCATGGAAAAGTCATAGAATCAAGGAATCCTAGAAGGGTCATTTCCCAACAAGCAGAAAGAAATATCAAGAAGAAATACCTTCACATTGGTAGCTTTGACCTTTGTGGATTTGATTATTACATTCTCTCTAGAAATCTCTAGGTCGTCCAGCACAATTCAGTGGTCAACCTCTGCCGAAAGTCATGCTGGATCACCTACAGATTCCTACAGAGAACACCTCTTTAGGCATTTGTAGGTCTGACAGTGCAATTCTATGGTCAACATCTGCCAGATGTTGACCATAGAGTTGCGCTGGAGGAACTATAGATTCCTGGAGAGGTGTTCTCTCAGGTTAAAAAATAAATAAAAATAAAAATACAGTCAGCCCTCCACATTTACGGCGTTCATTTGTGGGTTTGATTATTCACAGATTTATTTAATATGATCTCTCTCTAGGAATATCTAGATTCTCCAGCATGACTCTGTGGTCAACATCAACAAGAGGTTGTGCTGGAGGACCTAGAGATTCTAAGAGAGAACACTTCTCTAGGCATTCGTAGGTCCCCTGGCGCAATTCTATTGTCAATTTCTTCTAGATGTTGACCACAGATTTGCCCTGGGGGACCTAGAGATTCCTAGAGAGTAGAAAAAAAAGTAGTGGGGTATTTTATCTTCATTTTTTCCACTTTCATGGGGATTCTGCGCACCTAATCCCAGCGAATGCGGCTGCCCCAATGTAGATTGTTTGGAGAAGTTGGAAGAGCATACACACATCATATAATGTAGTCATCTTCTTTTGGAAAAAGAAACGCTCCCAAAGTCATGTGACAGAGAAAGTCGCCTTGCCCAGTCACAGGACAAGAAAGAGAAACTATTTTGAGTGGCCATTTGCGCAGCGGACCGTCAAACCCCGCAGGAACAGGCTTAATGCTTTTGGACAAGTTTGGAGGGATGGTGTTGGTCATGCACTAGTATACTTGAGATATATATTTGGGGCTTCCATGTTTTCCTATCTGGATCCAGGCATGTTCTTAAGAGAGCACGAAGATCTTTCAAATACCAGGAGACCTTTCCATGAGAAAGCTTCCTTGAGCTTAAGCAATTCCCTCAACATCTGAAAAAGGGCGCAGTTGGTGGGAAACCCTCTATTCAACCCCAATTTTTTGGGGTAACACCCCACCTGGAGAGGCATGTCCCTGGGAGTCATCCGGACACTTTCCTCCAACTTCTGTGGCGCGGCTGAAGCCCCTTCGCTCTGCAAGCCGCAGGTGTGCAGGATGTTGCCAAACACCTAGAAAGCAAAATGGCAGCGTTAACATCTGCCCAAGGTGCGCTAAATCTGAAATACAGGTGGACAGCTGTTCCCTCTGCATTGGCAGCTTTGACTTTTGATTTCATTATTCACAGATTTGATTAATATGTCCTCTCTAGGAATCTCTAGGTCCTCCACCACAACTCTATAGTCCATCTCCACCAAGTCACACCGGCGGACCTAGCAATTCTTAGAAAGAACACTTCTCTATGTAGTTCCTCCAGTGCAGTTCTATGGTCAACTTTCTAGAGAGAACACTCCAGCACAATTCTATGGTCAATGTCAGGCTGAGGTTGACCACAGAGTTGTGCTGGAGGACCTAGAGATGCCTAAAGAGAACACTTCTCTAGGATCTGTAAGTCCTCCAGCACAGCTGATGTTGACCATAAAGTTGCACTTGGAGGACTTAGAAATTCCTACAGAGAAATTTTGTCTCTTCAAGTAATAATAAAACAGGAAAAAATATAGCTTAATGAAGATATTATAGAAATTTTCAGTCATTGTCATTAACTTTAGAAAGGACTTTAGGATAAGTTGTGATGTCACATCTGGAGAGAAACGGGGGGGGGGGGGGAATTGTCGCTTTGACTTTTGCAGATTTGATTATTCACGGATTCAATTAATATTCTCTAGGAATATATAGGTCTTCCACCACAACTCTGTAGTCCACTTCCACCAAAAATTGCAATGGAGAACCAATAGATTTCTAGAGAGAATATTTCTTTAGGCATTTGTAAGTCCTCCAGAGCAATTCTGTGATCAATGTCTGGCAGATGTAGACCAGAGAGTTGCACTGGGAGATCGAGAGATTCCTAGAGAGGCGTTCTCAGTGTTTTTTAATTGAAGCTTTTCCACTTTCAGGAGGGTTCTGCGCCATTAACCGCAGCAAATATGGAGCCTACTGTATAAATAAAGACACACAAAGGGAAGAAAGGAATAATTAAAACATAAAGCCATATACCAAAAACTGCAATATAATATAAAACAAAACTGGCCAATATATGTAACTAAAATATACAAGAGTTGCTCTGAAATGTCCCACCTGAAGGATGGTTGGTATGGTTTCATCCAAATCGCTGAAGTAGCTCGGTTGCTGAGTAAAGATATTTTCTAAAAAGGAAAAGAGAGGAAGGGTTCAAAAGAGGCTGTGTGGCAGATTTTGTTGGAATAGATGCCTTATGGGGGGCCCTTCCAACTCTATGGTTCCATCCATCCTCACAAAAAACATCTTTGGTCCGTTTTACATTGGCAAAAAGAGGTGTGTTGAAGGCTGCATGAAAGCCCAGCCTTTAGATGAGAAAAAGGGAAAGTGTGCCATGAAAACACTATTTTGGAGTTTTAAGGGAGAAGAAGTGCTTTAAAAAGGAGCTGGCCCATTTTACATTGGCAAAAAGAGGTGTGTTGAAGGCTGCATGAAAACCCAGCCTTTAGATGAGAAAAATGGAAAGTGTGCCATGAAAACACTATTTTGGAGTTTTAAGGGAGAAGAAGTGCCTTTAAAAAGTAGTTTGATTTCCCCACTACTTTTTTAAAAAGGGTGCAGCATTGCTGGCCCGTTTTACACGGGCAAAAAAAGGCGCTCTTAGGGCTAAAAAGCCCGCATTTAGGGTTAGGGAGGGCGTAGCCTTTACACCCTCCCTAAGCCTAAAACGCATGGACGCCGCCATTTAAAGATGGCGGCGTCTACACGGTGGCGCCGTACAAGCGTCATCACGTGCGCAGCGTTTTGACGCGCTGCGCACGTTTTGACGCTCTGGCGGCGCGGGAGGGCGCCAATCGCGCCCTTCCCACGCCGCAAAAAAAGAGCTTGATCCCGGAGCTCTTTTTTGCGGCGGGTCGTTGCGGCGGGATGAGGCCTCTGGGGCTGCCCGTGTGGCAGCCTAGGCCTCATCTCGCCGCTAGAAGGGGCAAGTTTGGACCGCCCCTTTTAGCCAATGTAAAAAGCACCCCTATTGCATCTAAAGGCTAAGGTGTAGTTGAACGGTTAAATGGGGCTCTGTATCTTTAAAGCGCCCATTTAAAGGCAGCGATACAAGTGCGGAGGGAGGGAAGGTGCCAAGACAAGAAGAGACCTTCAGAGCCCGGCCAGAGTGCGCCTGCACCTTCCTTCACCTCCTCCCTTTGGTTGAGAGAGTGTGACTTCTAGGGAGACAGCAGGGCACTGGAGGCGCTCAGCCAGACCAGGGCAAGCAGGCAAGAGGAGGAGGAGAAGGGGAGGGACCTGGAGCACCTCCGCTGCCCTGCTTCCCTGCAAGTCACACTCTCTCAGCCGAAGGGGGGAGGAGAAGGCAGGCCCAGGCACACTCTGGCCAGGCTCCATGGCTCTCTCCTGGCTGCCTTCCTCCTCCCTTTGGCTGAGACAGTGTGACTTGCAGGGAGGCAGGGCAGCAGAGGGGCCCCATGTCCCTCTCCTCCTCCTCCTCCTCCTCCTGTTTCCAGCTTGCCCTGGCCCAGCATCAGGAGGACCTGGAGCACCACCGCTGCCCTTCCTCCCTGCAAGTCACACTCTCTCAGCCAAAGGGAGGAGGAAGGCAGCGGGGAAGGAGGGAGGGAGGGAAGGAGCCAGGAAGAGACCCCCAGAGCCTGGCCAGAGCACGCCTGGCCCTCCTGCTTCCTCTTCAAAAAGAAGGCTGGAAAAGTAGGACGTGTCCTGGCAAAGGAGGATGTGCCTGGTCAACTTGGAAAAGGGGGGCCTCTGCTCAAGAATGGAGGACATATGGGAATCCCTCCTGGACAGAGGGCTGAAACCTCAAGACAACTCAATATAATGCTCTGACAGAACACAGACTACAACTCCCATGAGCCTTTGCTACCATTTCCCAAGATGCCTTAATTTGCAACAGAAAGCCGACCAGTATGTTCACATGTGATGAATTCTTTCGTATTGACTCTGCATTTTCTTTTTGTGTAGATGCTCTCTTGTTTTGTGTGTGATGAGCTTGTGCGTAATCATGTGCATTTCCGAACTGACCTCACTTTCTCCCTCTTTCAGAATGGTCCTGTACTCCCCCATGTGATAAGCTCCGACTGTATGGTGTACCTGCGCAATTGCGCAATTCGCAGCCAGCAAGGGAAAAAAATGTTTAAAGCGCGGCTAAAAGCCACGTTCCTTGCCGCCCATGTAGCTGCTCCGCCTGTGTTTGTAGCATTTTGACAGCTTCCCATGTAGTTGCTGAGCCACAGAAAAAACCTCAGTCTAGCTGCCCTGTACTTTTTAAATGCACACCTGGGGCTTGCTGTCTAGCTGCTAAGCATTAAGGAAAGTGCAACTTCATGTCACACTTTCTTGCCAATGTAAAAAGCCCCCTTTATGTTCATTAAAATATCCTCTCTATAATAATGAACCATAATAATGAAATAGTATCTGCCTTCTTTCCTGCAGCATCACACAGTTGGCTCACACTCAATCCTGAATTGTTGCCATTGGTTTTTGACGCTGGTTGATTTTGAAAAGTTTAAATATCGCAATTAGCCGCCCTGATAACTCACCAATCATCTTGCGGAGGAGAGCGCCATTGCCTTTTCCGAAGAGGACGCAGAGATCCAAAATTTTGGGGATGTCGAAGAGGAAGTTGTTGTAAAGGATTTCTCCAAAAACGGACGGTGTGATGAAATGGTCCTAGACAGGATTTGGGAGAGAAGAAAAAGAAACACTAACATATTCCAATGCGGTATAGGATGGGAGATACTGGGCTGAGCAGTTGTTGTTGTGTGCCTTCCTGTCATTTCTGACTTATGGAAAACCTATCAAAGGGTCTTCTTGGTAAGTTTCTTCAGAGCGGGCTTGGCTATTACTGTCCTCAAGCTGAGAGAATGTGACCTGCCCAGAGTCACCCAGTGGGGCTTTGCAGTACTACATTGCTGAGTGAAAAGCAAAACGGACCTTGGGGTTATTGTGGATCGTAATTTGAACATAAGCCAGCAGTGTGATACTGCAGCAAAGAAGGTGAATACCATTTTAGCCTGCATTAATGGAAGTGCAGTTTTATTTTTAAGTTGGACTATGTGACTCTTAGTAGTCCCTTCCAACTCCAGGATCCTATGTATTCTTCCACGGCAGAATGGTGTTGGACTATATGGCCCTTAGTAGTCCCTTCCAACTCTAGGATCCTATGTATTCCAGAATATGTAGGATGCTTGGATTCAGGAACACAGAGAATCCTATGTGTACAGGCTACACAACTTTTAATGATGGAGAATCCATTAGGAAAGGCAAACATTAGCAACACACAAAATGCACAAAAGCTGCTCATGCATTTTCACACCAGGAAAGAGGAAGGCAGTGTTTACCTTGGACTCCTTGTGGGTCGACATTCGGAGGAAGGTGAGGAAAACATTCCGGTGGAGCCTTTTCTGAAGGTCGCTCACCTCGGGGGTCGCATCTGGCACCGCATCGAACTTGCGCGGGGCATGGCGCAGATATGAATCCAAGCATTTCTGGAGGGTCTCGTCAAATATCACCTATCGGGAGGCGGAAAAAAAGGATTCGGGAATTGACTTGGAAGGGAACCCTGAGGGTCATCCAGTCCAACTCCATTCTACTATGCAGGAATACACAGAATCCTAGAGTTGGAAGAGCTACCTGGCACCAGAATTTGTCATGCGGCAAAGCCAAGAGCCAGTCGAGATCATCCGCCACGAACGTCGCTCGCTCCAAAAACTCCTCCAGCAAGGCAGGCTCGCGGGTTCTTGGCGGCGGCTTGTAGAGGACAAAAGAGCGCTCCGTCTTCTTCCCCGGATGCTGTGGGGAAAAACAAGATAGAAAGACCAACAAATTCATGGTTTTTATAGTTTTGCCAATTACTTCCTCTGATATATTACCTTGGTAGTCTCCCTTCCAGGGACTATCCAGAGCTGACCCTGCTTAGCTTCCAAGATCCGATGGGAAAACGTATGCCCCTTGTGTGTTAGTATGTGCCTTGCAAATATCCTGTCAGTCCAGTTTGTAAGACACTTATAGACACACTAGAATGCATAAATACAGTCACCAAATTTCCATTTGATCTTGGAAGCTAAGCAGGGTCAGCCCTGGACAGTCCCTGGAAGGGAGACTGCAAACTAATAATGGGTGCTGGAGGCACTATTTCAGAGGAAGGAACCAACAAAACCACCTCTGAGGATTTCTTATCCAAGAAATCATTGGCGGTTTCCCCTCCAAGGACTATCCAGGGCTGACCTTTCTTAGCTTCCAAAATCAGATGGGAATTTGATGACTGTACAGTGGGCCCTCCACATTTGCTAGAGTTAGGGGCACAGGAAGCCCATGAAAACAGGAAACCCATAAACAGGGAGGGACCTCTCTAGGCATTTCTAGGTCCTCCAGAGCAACTCTATAGTCAACATCTGCCAGAAACTGATGACGGACTCATGCTGGAGGACCTACAAATGCCTAGACAGTGTCCTCTCTAGGTCCTCGAACACAACTCTAAGATCAACATCTGCCAGAAGTTGATCACAGAATCATGCTGGAAGACCTACTACAAATCCCAGGGTTATATAGGATAAGAGTCCTAGAAAGGCCAAAGTCGCAAATGTGGAGGGCCGACTGTGTCTCTGTGTGTTGGGATTGAGGGGTCTCTTCCAGCTCTATGATTCTACGAACATTGGCGTTCTTAGTTGAACTACAATGTCCAGTCTGCTTACCAGGGCAGGCAAGGTTTCCACCTTCCCGGTTCGTGAATCTTTCTCCGTCAACCGGAGTTCGTCCAGCGGCAAGGCCGGCATGCCTGTCGGAAAATAAACACACAGAAAATAAGACACAAAATAATAACCAACCAGCCCAGAATGATGGGTGTTGCAGTGCTAGACGGCTGAGAGGAACAAAGGCTCCTCCTGCATAAGCCAAGTTTACACACCACTAAACCAGGATTATGGACACTGCAGTCCAAAACAGCTGAAGGACCATCTCCAAAAGCCTAGTTTCCACCATCGCCAAGCCATGATGATGGGTGCTGCAGTGGGAAACAGCTTGGCATTGGAGCAAAGGCTCACCCCACTCTTGTGCCCACGTAAACCAAGTTGCTACCCTCCAAGCCAGGATAATGGGTACTGCGGTCCAAAAGAGGAAAAGCCCATCTCCAAAAGCTAAGATTCCAATTTCCAAGCCAGGATAACGGGTGCCGCGGTCCAAATGAGCTAAAGGCCCATCTCCAAAAGCCTACTTTCCACAATGGAGCCAGGATGATGGACATTACAGCCCAAAAGAGTTCATCTTGAAAAGACGAGTTTCCACTGTCAAGACAGGATGATGGGCGCTGCAGTCCGAAGGTGGGGCCAATCTCCATAAGCCTAGTTTACACCCCGCCCCCCCCAAGCCAGGATGATGGGTGTTCCAGTGCAAAAACAGCTGGAGGGCCAAAGGCTGCCCCCCCATCAGTCAGGTCTCCACCCCCAAGGCCAGGATGATGGGTCCTTCAGTCCAAAAGAGTTGGGAGGAACAATTAAATACCAATTTCCAGCCAGGATGATGGGCATTGCAGTGCAAAACCAGCTGGAGGTCCAAATCCTCCCCCCCCCCCCCCACAATAATCAAGTGTCCACCCTCCAAGCCAGGATGATGGGCTCTGCACTTCAAAAGAGCTCCCCATAACCCCCTCTCATCCCCACCACCCCCAGGATAATGGGAACTGTAGTTGAGAAGGCAACAAGGCCGACCCCCCCCCCCCCCCAAAAATAAAGCTTGGGAAAGTTACCTTTGTCCAACAAAAGTTACTCTGGACTGGAGCAACCTTGGTAGGGGAGGTGAGGGGGATTCTGGGTGTTGTAGTCCTAAAAAGGAAAGCTTAAGGGGGGAGGAGGAGGAGGAGGAGGAGGCCACCCAAAAAGGGAAGATCTCTTCTCTAGGGCCTCTGCTTGGCGGATGACTGATGGCACTTCCGCCAGGAGTCCAAGGAAGGGCAACAGCCTCTCACTTCCGGTCGTAGAGGGAGCACTTCCGGGTCAGGGAGAGAGGAAGGGCTGGAAGACTGAAAGGCAAAATTCCTATGAAATCATCCTCACAAGCAGCCCCACTCCTTTTAATATTATTATTTTTGTTGCTGCTATTATTGTTATTAGTATTATTATTATTTGCTCCTTTTAATATTTGTATTGCTATTATTGCTATTATTATTTTGTTTATTAATAATTTGTTTATGCCTTTTAATTATATTATTATTATTTTTTATTAATTTATTCCTTTGAAATATTTTTATTGCTATTATTATTTTGTTTATTATTTTTATTTACTCTTTTAAAAATATTACTATTGGTATTATTTTATTATTTATTTATTTACAACTTTTAATATTATTTTTGCTATTATAATTTTATTTATTATTTATTTACTTTTAATTATAATATTTATTTACTCCTTTTATTATTTATTTATTTATTTTAATATTTTATTGCTATTATTGTTCTTTATTTACTTACTCCTTTTAATATTATTGTTGTTGTTGTTGCTATTATTATTTACTTCTATTGTTATTGTTGCGATTATTTATTTACTTCTTTTAATATTATTATTGCTATTATTATTATTATTATTATCATTATTTCTTCATATACTGTTTTTAAATTTAAATTCCATTTTTAAAACACAGATTTCTGAGACTAGGAGTTTTGGATGTTGGCTTGTTTAAAGGGCTTGGAATCTGTTTCAAAGAGTGTCCCTCCCAAAACCACAGTTGGGGAATCATAGAGTGAGAAGAGACTACTGTCATGGCTCCATCCCGTGGAATCCTGGGATTTGTAGTCTGGTGAGGGATTCAGCCTGGTTTATCAGAGAGCTCTGGTGCCTCACCAAACTACAAATCCCAGGATTCTGGAGGATAAAACAATGGCAGTTAAAATGGTGTCCAACTCCCTTATTTCTGCACTGTGGATAAACCCCTTACAAATGCCTAGAGAAGTGCTCTCTCTAGCTATTTCTACATCCTCCAGTGCAACTTCTGTTGGATGTTGACTGACAAGATGCCCTTGTAGGTCACATCAACCAGCTGGTATCATCTTAAGAAAATTACAGCTCAGTCTCCTAAAGAATTGCCACATTCTAAGAACATTGTAAGACTTAACACCAAGGCTTCATTTAGTGTGTCAGTTAAAGTAGGGTCAGTTACAGTAGATTATTGGGGGTGAGGAGATTTTATGTGTTTGCTTATAGTGACTAATTTAGTTGATTTATATCCCACCTTTCTCTCTATGCAGGAT
The DNA here is from genome assembly GCA_034509955.1 of Urosaurus nigricauda. Classification (NCBI taxonomy): domain Eukaryota; kingdom Metazoa; phylum Chordata; class Lepidosauria; order Squamata; family Phrynosomatidae; genus Urosaurus; species Urosaurus nigricauda. The sequence continues at coordinate 166,571,828 of JAOEGL010000002.1, forward strand.
CCAAGATGGCCTACAGCATTTAATAAACCAAGTAAGGGAAAAATATTATTCATACAAAAGTTAAAGAATTAAATAGCAGTTCAATTAAAAGCTTCTGATGAGAACAATGTGAATCCTTAAATCAGTTCTGGGCACCACATTTCAAAAAAGATGTGGAGAAACTGGAGCATGTCCAAAGGAGGGCAACTAAGATGGTGAAGGGTCTGGAAACCTTGCCCTATGAAGAACGCCTTAGGGAGCTGGGGATGTTTAGCCTGGAGAAGAGAAGGTTAAGAGGTGATATGATAGCCCTGTTTAAATATTTGAAGGGATGTCATATTGAGGAGGGAGCAAACTTGTTTTCTGCTGCTGCAGAGACTAGAACGCGGAACAATGGATGCAAACTGCAGGAAAAGAGATTCCACCTCAACATTAGGAGGAACTTCCTGACAGTAAGGGCTGTTCGACAGTGGAACACACTCCCTCGGAGTGTAGTGGAGTCTCCTTCCTTAGGGGTCTTTAAGCAGAGGCTGGATGGCCATCTGTCAGGGATGCTTTGACTTGGAGTTCCTGCATGGCAGGGGGTTGGACTGGATGGCCCTTGTGGTCTCTTCCAACTCTATGATTCTATGATTCTATAATAAAAAAAGATTTTTAAAAACTCAATCCCACCACAAACTCTTTCTGTTACGTAGATTTTCAACCAAAGTCCTGCCTGAATACAAAAGCCTTAGCCTGCCAAGGAAAGGGAAGGAGAACGGGGGCCAACCGAAGCTCCCGTAGGAAGGAGTTCCCCAGTTGGAGAGCAGCCACAAAAGGCTCTCTCTTGGTTTCTCACCAAATACGTCTGTGATGGTGGTGGGACCGAGAGAATGCCTTTCCCCAAAGATCTTAAAGCTCAAGCAGGCTCATACAGAGAGACAGTTTTTCAGATAGTGTGGTCCAATATCGAGCTTTAAAGGTCAGAACCAGCACTTTGAATTGTGCCCAAAAGCAGACTGGTGGCCAGTTCATCTTTTTCAACAGGGGATTATATGTTCCCTGTAACCAGCCCCAGTCAAAAGCCTGGCTGCATCACTACTTCCTGCACATCCTGATATACAGTCATTTCAGGGGTGGCATCTTTTTGCCTTATAATGTGCCAAGACCAATATAAGTATTAGGATGAGTAAGTGGGTGTATGTGAAAAGCACAACTTAATAGATGAACTAGAATAGAATAGCTGGTCAGATAAGGACAGTTTCCTGAAAAATAAAGCAAGTGGTGCCTGCTTTCTTTGATAAGGCCCATAGGTAATTTTGTCTCTTCTGATTCAATGTAGAAAAAAAGAGAAAAGTATTGAGGCTACTGAAACAGGTTTAATTGAAATAAGGGTCTCAATTTGTTCAAATAAAAGAGCTAACAGCTGGCATGCTGTCTAAAATAATTGCAAAAATTAGCAGATTTTAAATCACAGTTACCTGCATTAAGCAATAAATAAATCCTCCACATAGAAACTTTGGTGCCAAGAAGCAGCATTCTAGTTCAGCTTCCTACTGATAAACAAGCCTATTGTGCAGAGGACACTTTTGAAGGACTATTTGGATCTAAGCTCCTCTGGCTGCTATCCAAAGGTCAAGGCCAGAGTCAGGATGACCTTATCAGCCAAAGCAACTTTATGTATATTTCCTTCATTTATCTAGTACTTTCTATTGTAGGAGTGAGGAAAATGTGGCCCTCCAAATTTTGGGGGGACTGCAACTTACCACCAGCCCTAGCCAACACAAAGAGAGGTAGTTATGGGAGTTTCAGTCCAAAACCTGCTGGCTTCACTTTGCTTGCTTGTAATATACTGCTCAGAGAGAGAGATTTTAATGTGCAGTTGGATGGAAAATGTAAAGATGGAAAACGGATAAATATGTCGTTGGGAAAAACAGGAGGGAAACTAGATGCATTAGGCTTATGTGTTTGTTCATGTAAATGGCAATGACACTATACACACAAAGCAGGTCCCTGTTTCAAGACAAACTGTCCAAGCCACAGTAAAACACCCATTCTGACTGCTGGAACCACTTCCTTTTCACCATCTTTGGCGAGGTAACTCTTTCTCACAGCCCCTTGAAGTACTTGTATTTAATGCCTTGGATCCTTTCTTTCTTTTTCTGCAACCAATGCAAAACAATGGGGCCCAGAAGTGACCTGTTCCATAACAACTGAGGTATAGGCCCTATAGATTGCAGTGCAGAATAGACCAGTTTTAACTTTTCAACTGAGTTGTGCTCATCAGGCAACCTGGAAGAAAATGGGAAAACTCCAGTCTTTGGAGAGGTACTAATTTTGCCATGAGGAATGGCTCTTGGACTGGTGGAGCTGGAACTGACATTGGTACATGAGGCGTTGGATTATCTTGTTCATCAACTAATACAGATTAAGAAAACAATCCTTGCAAACATAAGAACTGAGTTTTGTGGTGAAACTCACTAGGTAGGGTGCCAGCAAGGAGCAAAGCATATTTTATCTTTGTTTTGTGTGTGTGAATGGGGACATTATATGTAGCTTTACAATACTCTGATGAAAACTATTGAAAACCTCTGCCTTTCCTTTTCAAGTGCCTATTTTGGGGGATCCAGGAAAAGGGTTTTTTAAGTAGGTACAGAATTTTGCTTTAAATGTCTCTGAAAAGCATTGTTCTCATTTGAGTAAAATAACATTGGAGGTGAGGACTATTTTTAAACTTTTAAAAGTTATGAAATTATATCCCAAGGCCATGTGTGCTGGATTCCACTATGCCTTGTGAAGCTGGTATAGCTTTTATCCATATGAACTCTAAGTGGGGTATCACTAATAGCTAAGACATCTCATAGGCATTTCCATAAGTCCATTGCAGGAAGCACAAAAACAAGCGTTATTGTTGGGTCAAAAGAACCCACTGAGGGGCCCTGGGCAAGTCACACACTCTCTGCTTCAGAGGATGGCAATGACAAACCCCCTGTGAAGAAACATGCCACGAAATCCCCATGATACCTCAACATAAGTTGGAAATGACTTGAAGGCACACAACAACAAACAAGGCATCTGCTGGAGGGGGGGCATCCACTGGTCTTCTCTTCCGAGTGCATATTGACAGTTTAGCAGCTTCACATTTTGTATCCAATGGCACATTTAAAAAACAACCACCCTTGGCCAGGATATTACAAACAAGTGAAGTCCTGCAGATGTTGGACTGCAGTCTCCATCATCACATTCCTTTGATTATGTTGGCTAGGAGTAATGGGGAGTTGCAGTCCCAAAACATCTGGTGGGCCACACATTCCTCAATCTTGCAGTAGATGGTAAAATAATTTTGTGGTATTAAAGAATACTACACATAATCTGCTTTACTGCACCAGAAAAAAAAGGGGAAAGAGAGGTGTAGAATAGGAGCTTTCCCCCTGTGTTACTGCATGATGTTGTCGTTCTTCACTTCTCTTCCCACTGAAGATGGTTGGAAAAGCATGTCTTTTGTATAGCTTCAACAAAAAAGGTGCGGTTTAACTGTGCAAAAGCGCTCCTGGTCACTTCCAAAACCCGGGCCCCTAGATTCAGAGCCGAATCCACAAGCACCCCGAAACTGAAAGCTTGTGTTTCCAGAGGAAGTATTACCCCATCTAATACAGGTTGAATCCTTATTCCCAGATCTATCTTTCAACTAACCAGCACCTCTGTCTTGTCTGGATTAAGCTTCAATGTTTGCCCTCATCCAGTTCTTAAAGGTCTGTCTTTCTACTTTTTTTTAAAGTAAAGGCATTTGTCACAAAACCAGGATAAACAAGGCAAAGAGTTTGTAAGAAAGAAGGTGAGATGCCAAGAAGAGGAGGTTGAAAAACAGCCAAGAGAAGCAGAAGAGCACAGATATGATCTTTCCTGGGTGCAGGTAAAATGAAATGAGGGGCTAGAAGGCCAAGCAAAAGAACTCCAACTTCTGTCACATGATCACTTACCTTTCCTAGAAGAGGTTAATCCATGTATGGATACCTCTTTCTTCCCCACCAGAAAATGCTTCAAAATCTTCTCCTTGCAACTCACTAAACCTGTGTCAATCCACCTTTGTTAAAATGTGCTATCATCTGTACATTTGTCTTTTTCATTTTTGCTATAAGCTTCCTGCTATAAAACAGGGCAGAAATCCATTATTTGAGCCTATTTTTAAAAGACTTGCTTGTACAAAAGTTAAATATAATTCTTCACAACAGCAGCAAAATTGTTTAGATGGCTCATTCAAAAAAGGTAGGAATGGTGGGCAGGGAAAGAACTTGAAGATGTGGCCAACAGATACAACAAAGATAAAAAAAACGACTTAAATCCTGCTTTATTTGGAGAGGCAAGAGATTTTAACAAGTATGGATAAGCCCTTTCCCATGGAAAGAAAACTGTGTGATGCCCTTATACTCCTCCTCCTCCTCCATAGTACTCTTCCTTGAGAATCCAATTTCAAAGATTGGTAGGCAACGGTGGATTTTCAAAAAGAAGTAGGCCACAGACAATAACGAAGACCAGCATGACACAGTGCTTTCAGTGTTGGATCGCGACTCTGGAGATCAGGGTTCACTCCCCTGGTCAGCCATGAAGCCCAGTTTGGGCTTCAGGGGAAGGCAATGGCAAACCTCCTCTGAACAAATATTGTCAAGAAAACTCTATGATAGGGTTGCTTTAGGACTGCCATGAGTCAGAATAACTTGAAGGTACACAACAACAACAGACAATAATACCTTAAAGAGAAACATTTATCCCCTTTCTGACATTGCCCAGAAGGTTGAATAAATATAGCAGCAATCATACAGAAAAGAATGGCTGGGCTTTTTATGAACGCTCTTTCACTCAGGTTACTTTATCTACTTTGCTTCCCCAGTGTGGCTATACATTCTGCTTGTGCCTACGTTGAAATACAGTAAAAGGGCTTTGAAAGAGCACTAGCTCTGTAAATCATCTCTGTCTGACTGCAACAACTGTCAGGTAGGCAAATGCTACTCTGGCTTCTACCCATCCTTACTAACTCACTCATGGGGAAGAGGGAGTGACTAAAATATAAATGTTGCAACTAGTTGTCCACTACTGAAGGACAGTATTGGTTCTCGTTTTATAAAAGACACAGCCCTCTTTTGTAAGTTAATTCAATTTAAACTACTCAAATATTTAACATTTTTAAAAATGTACCTAAAATATTTATGCAGATTTTAAAAACTTTAGACTGCAGATGGCCAAATTTCCTCTCTTTCCAGAAGCCAAAAATTACTGTACAAACTGCTCTTGAAAATCAAAATCTGGTTCTTTGAATCTCTCTCCTTCTCCCAAACCATGTGAATGTCATTATTTTCTTTGAATAAGCATCAGCATGAGTATGAACCTATTTTCTGTAACCTACCAACTCCCTCCCAAAAAATGAAGATTTTTCTATCTGGTAGATGGGAAACATTTATTGTAATATTTCTTTATTGTTTTTAAAAAAGAGCAAGACGGACACATACAAGGGGGGAGTCAAACTCCCATTTCAACCAGGTTAAAATCAAAGCCCTCTATAAATAGCAGTGGCTGTTTGGATATAGATTCTTGCCCCCCACCCCCACCAATTAGAAACACCTTTAAATAAAAAGTCTTGGTACAACTGGATTAAAAAAAAAGCATTGGGGAGATGGGATGGGGCAAAGACACATGGAGGGAGTCAAGAGAGCCAAATCCTCTTCTTTCTTGGATCGTCATTTTGAACGCTTTTAAAAACCCACCCAAACAGAATCCATGTTTAACACGATTTGGGGTTCTCTCTGGCCTTCCAAAGTGGTGAGGGATCATCCTGGAGACATGATGAAGAGCAGCTCATAGCTTCTCACTGTGTAGGCGGGACAGGTGTGGCCGTGTTGGGGCTGGGAGCAATTGGCTCTGATTGCAGTGATGGTCCTTGATCTGGGTTGGGGTAGAGAGAAATGGGACACATTACAGGCAGCCCTGAATGAACGAAATAAGGTACAGACACACTGCAAACATCAGAAATATCTTGCTGTCACATTCTATCAATACAGGCACTCTGATAGTTAAACCATTTTGGTTTCCTTTGCCCCCCAAATTGAAACAAAATGCCTAATGGAACGGTACTTGATCATCAAGACTCTTTGAAGCGGAAGACCAAAACCCACAATAAGCCTCCCTCTTCATCACACTGTCACACTCTTTTTCTCTCTACCTTGCTCTCTCATCTAAGCGTCACTTGCCACTTCAGTATAAGCATGTCCCAGAAGATAACAGTGTGAAAACCTAACCTTCTCTAATAGATCCATTCCCAAATAAAAGGAAAAGAGTTTACATTCCTTACCGGTTTGGAAGCAGATTCTTCCAACTCTGAACAGCATTGTAAGAACATAGACCTTCAGTAAACACCTGAATTTACCAATCTCAACTAGAACCTGAGGGAGAGGATTCAACAGGATGAAAACCTGCTGAAACACAGCTTGACCTGTCAGCTTGCTTGATGGCATGTTAAGAAAAAGAAGGGGCAGCTATTCTATCTTTGTCATTAAAGCATATTGTAATCTAATTCTGCCTTCCCATCTCAGCAAGGACCTGTTCAAAATTCCTGATTTGCTTGAACTCTGTATGACAGGATACAAATGAAAAGCAAGAAAAAACAAGGCTATCTCTGTAGCAAAGGACTTTTAACAAATCAAGATGGCTCAAACAAGCAAGCCATGCCAAACCATGCATAGGAGGTGCACATTCAAACATCAGCCACTACATGCTGTTTCCAGGTGTGGGCATCTCTGATGCTTTTGAGAAAGAAAAGAGGGAAAAGTCCACATAGGATTCAGTAAGTAACTCAAACAGGACGGGGTTCAACAAAGTCAGTAATGTTATAAATCCTGTGTAAATCTCAGAATTGCAACTTTTAAAAAAAGTAACCATGTTTCTTTCTCACATGTGCACATTTTACGGCAGTGCACATGGCATTTATGACAGTATCTCTGAAAATGTGCACAGTTTGTTAAAGCCTCTTCCAATAGTCAACAGCTAAGACTTTTGGGAAACATTATTTCGCACCCTATATCCTCTGTTCCTTGTGCCTCTCTGTTCTCTACTGTCTGCTATAGGAGTCTTTACCTGCAAAGGTTTCTGACCGAAGAGCACAAGCCACCAAGTTCAGCAGAAAAGGCTTAATGGCCCTTTTGTATTTAACAGCTGTATTTTGAATCTACCCATCTTTAGTTAGAAACCTCATTTTAAAAGCAGAAAGTACATAAATATGCTCACACTTAGTATAGTGTACAATGAATTACAACTCTTTTCCTTTCCTAAAGAACAGTTATCCTCTCTCACTCTAATAGGAAATCATTAAGGAAAAAGTGCTGACAAGGATCAAGCTGGTTCATAGTTTTGCATGTCTCTGGACCCCATTATTCACTTCACAGCCTTCAACCTTAACTAGTCCTAGTACTTATGTATGAATTCATGTTGAGGCACAACAAAGGAGCACTTCAAACTTTTTTTTCAATGTGGACATAAATTCTCTGTAGAGGAAAACAAAACAAGACAAATATGTACACTTGCCCCTCCAAGTCTGTGGACTTGAAATCTAGACTTGAAAGTAGTATGCAGAAGGGCAACCACCATTAACCCCTATGGGGTGTGCCTCTGTGCTGTGCCCCCCACATGCATGTGCTCCATTCAAGCCTATGGTGCTTTTGAGCCCACTGATCCTAAACAGCCCATGGGAATTTCTAATATGTAGTAATATCTCACCCTCTCCCAATCCCACCCCCATCTCTGGCTCAATTCTCACCTGATCCAAGACCAGCATTTGGAAGGAGACTGCCCTGCATTGCTGCCACAATAGCTGGGCTCTGGGCAGCTGCAGAACCGGGAGGCAGCGGGCCCCCGGCCGGAGGGTGCAGGGTGCTAGAGACGTTGACGATGGGCGGATTAGCCATGCTGTACGCAAGGTTACCATGCACTGGATGGAAGGGCGTGTTAGCAGGGAAGTTAATGCCGATGGAGTCTGTTACATTACTAGCCATGCTAAATGGGATGGAGGCAGGCATTCCAAAAGGCAAGGCTGAGGGGATATTACCAGCCATGGCAGGGTGAACGGTTGCTGGGACTGCCCCGGGGAGAATCTGGGATGATGGCTGCTGGCTGGGGAACGGAGGCTGGGCTTCAAAGAGAGAGAGACAGAGAGAGAGAGAGAGACAGAAAGTGCCAGTTGAGTGTGATGGTTATGCAGGCAAGCAAAGACTCGACTCATTAGCATACATTGGGGTCTGGGGATCTGAAACATCTGATCACATAAAGCATACCACACACTTCATCTTTTCAGAAGCATAGGCTCCAGGCATGTGTGATCCTGACTACTACTAGGTGTGATGGCAGACTACTGCTGGATATTTCATCTGGTGTGAAACTATCACCAGAACATGAAATATTCTCCCCCCCTCCCCTCACACAATAAAAATATACAAGTTCTCCAAAGAAAGAAAAAATGCCAGTTAATAAAAGACTCCTACTTGTATAATATTTGCTATCTCCACATTTTAATACATTCATCAATGATTAAATCAAGACCAATTCATGTTTTACTGTAGAAGCAAAACTCCAGTCTCTTTATTTGCTGTTCCCATATAGTTCATGCTGAACAAATGATTTGGCTCTTTCATGTACAAATTTCACTTGCAATAGTTTTAGAGCAGGCCCTGGAGAGAAGCGACTCTGAATGTCCTGGCAGTAGCAAATGAACTGGGCCTTAATCTTTTATATTAATCCCTATAATCTTCTATGGATTGGATAGGCTAGGATTAATCCTATCCTGGGGACAGACTGAATGACATTAAAATGTTCAAAGTCATCAGTGCACCAGGACACACATTTAGCCCACAGCTTCCAGAATGAAGCCCTTTTCTCTGCCCTTTGGAGCAGAACCACATAATTTCTTGGTCTGTGCAATCCAAAAGCCAAAGCCCCATTCAAACAGCTCTTCTTCACATGTACACTTAAAATGTGCATAGGATCACATCAGCCAGCCCCTTGCCTATGCTTGATCTCCAAAGGAGAAAAAAAAGGGACAGGACAACACACTTTCCAACATCAGTACAAGGCTAATTTCAAAGTTATAGGAGAGACTGGATAAACACATATGTATATACACAAGCTCTACTTTCAGATGCTGCACTGACTTTATGTGTTCATGCATGGGGTGAGCAGGAATGGCAATACTGGGGCACAGTTCTATTTCCCATTTCAATGTTAAATGAATTCTAGGTCAGGGAATGTTAGTTTGTCCAGCACTGGTCTCTCTGGCTCCCAACTATCTTATAAAAAAGCAGCCCTTTCTTTACCCACACCTTCAGCACTTGAATTTTTGCAAGCAAAGAAGAGCTGAGTCTATCTATGCAGGAATTCCCACTCTACTCTAAAAGGTAGACTTAGAATCTCATTTCTTCTTATCAAAAATGGAGGAATGGTAGAAACCAAGTAAGAGATACTGCTGTGACCAAAGTGCAGGGAACAAGACATCTGTGCCCAGAGACCTAGAAATATAGGATGGAAAAGGTTCTTTTAGTAGTGTGATTCTCAACAAACAAGTGGAGACATCCATAGCAGATGCCTTTTTCCCATCATAAATCTGCAGTAGTGCTTTTCTATCACTACTAGTCTGTTGAGAATCAGACAACTGAAAGGATTCACTTTAGTATAAAAGTTTCTTCTAAATACCTACAACATCTCTAGCAATGCTAGCCAAAGTTCCTGAAATTTTCTAAGGAAGGAAATTCTGTAACAGCCTCTATAAGTTGCTCCCTCCATTAGATATTCCCTAATATTTAATGTACAGCTGACATTTTCAATCCCATTGTGGACAGGCAATGAAGCTGCTTTAGGCTCTGCCTCAGCACTGTTTAGTTTTATTGGAGAAGGGAGGACAACTATAGCTGCTGAATGTTACTGGTCAGCTGTGTCAGCATCCCTCAACATAAGACTATGCTGGCTACGGATGAGAGAAGATGCAATCCAACAATACATAGAAGACTGAATCTACTTACCCTGGCTTCTGTAATTGTGACCATGCTCAACTTTCTGAGAAATCACATAAGCTCCAGGAGAATAGCTCCTCTCACTTACCATGGGAACCTGTGGAAGGCTGTCCAGTCTGACCTGAACCAGTCTGTGGTGTTCCAGCTGCTGTTTGCTGTGGCTGGACAGCTACTGCCTGTCCAATCTGTTCCGTCTGAGCCATACTGCTGGGCTGCCCTACAGTGCTGGCGGCCGACACAGGTGTCTGGGAGATGGGCATGGAGTGAGCAGCTGGTGCCAGGGGTGCCCCTGAAGAAGGGAGGGGCTGTGAGCCCCCAGGGAGAGGTGGTGGTGGCTGCTGTTGTTGCTGCTGTTGGTGCATCTGCTGGAAATGCTGTTGACGTGCACGCATCTCGGCATACTTGAGCTGCTCCATGTGAAAGGCCTGTCGGTCAGCCAGGAGCTGCTGTCTCTGGTATTCCAACTACAGAGAGGACAGCAAACAGGGGCATGGCAGGTCTCCAAGTTCAGTTCTCATCAGATATTGCTCCTCTTCTCTTAGTTCTTTTTCTTTCAAGCGATACAACTGGATCCCAAATTCCTACACTATTACTTGATACAAAATAAGCATAAGGTTCCTAGGCATTGGTCAAGCTCAAACCCACTCTGCTTCACCATGTTAAATGTGCAGCATGAGCCTTCAGAATAATCTCTGGGCCTAAAAAACAGATCAGCGATTGTCTGCAAATAAAAAGAACTGAACACAGGCGGCAACTTAAGTAGTTACTAGACAGAGTTATGGTGACTTCAAGCTGTTATGAAAATGAATCTACACATATATCAGTATCAAGTTGCCTCTCAGATGAAGAACAACTAGCTTTGAGCCAGCTAAGGGCAGCTCATGCTTAGAGGACAGAACTGTACTCACTGCCTCACGTTCCCGATCCATGATGGTCTCCAGCTCCTCAAAGTGCCTCAACTTGATCTCCAGCTTCTTCATCTGTGTCTCCACCAGCAAAGCAACCAGGGACTTGATCTTGCGCTCTTCCACAGCTGCTAAGTGCTGTAGAGGAAAAGAGAGTGGATCAACACTTCAGCAGTCCCATGGAATTCCCAAAAGATCCCTAGGGAAAATTTCCCATAGAGGATAAAGCAAGGTCATTCTAAGACACCTTCCCTCCCTACATCTTCAGAATTTTCCAACTATCTCATGCCTTGTACCGAAGATAGAAATGAGGGACAGGTAGACCAGAGTTTGGAATGTCAATCCATTATTTACAGGCCAATTACCAAAGGCAAAAAAAGAGAGTGCATGATAGGAACATGCTTGACTATTGACACAAACACTAGTTAGTACTTTATCTCAGTAATTTCAGCCATGCAACAGTGAAGCAAATTAGTATTGTCTCCACACAACAGATGAGGGGCCAAGAGAGAGTCACTTCCTTAGGGAGCCTAAGTATCTCCAGTGATGTTTGATTTGAACTGAAGACCAGACTTACACTCTGTGATACCACTATTTAGAACCTGGAGAATCTTTGTGTCGCTTACAGTCATGCCATAATTATTGCTAGTTTTGAACTTCATTACACACTAACTGGTTTTATTCTTGTTGTTGTATACTTCAAGTCATTTCTGATTTAAGGGAAACCTTTCATGAGGTTTTCTTGGCAAGATTTGTTCAGGGGAAGTTTACCATTGCCTTCGCCTGAGGCTAGGAATGTGACTTGCCCAAGGTCACCCAATGGGTTTCATGGTCAAGATGGGAACTGAACCTTAAGTCTTCTTTGCCATTAAGTTTATGCCATTTTTATCTTTTGTGAACTGCTTTGTGTTTATTTTTTGAACAGGAAGGCAGCCTAGGCATTTCAAAAAGGAACCAAATGTGACTAACTATTCTTCTAAACCAGAAGCTAAACTATAGCACCAGTGGTGTAATCCCATTTCTCAATCTGATCTACGATTCCAGCCACTCCTTAAGCTACTCACCTTTGCTTTTACAGCCGCAGCAGCCAAAGCAGCAGCTGCTGCAGTGGAGAGGTTACCTTCTCCAATATCCCTCTCCACCTTGGTCTTCCGTTCACCCTCTGCCTCTGCAACATCCTTGGGTCCCTCTTCCTGGCCGTCCTTGGGTTCTTTTTCCTTCTCTCCATCAGCTAAGAGACAAAAATACATTGGCCTACAGTTGCTTGGTAGGAAGGAAAACTACCTACTAATGTTCAAAGTTCTTATTTCACTTTTGTTCATATACTTAGAGGCTCTTGAGGAGGAAGCTCTTGAGCCTTCCAACTCATTATGTTTCTTTGTCATTGCTAACTGTGAGAAACAAAACTTGTTCATTCACTTCCTATTCCAAGATTCTTTATACCTACCAATTTGGTCATAGCATCTTGATTTTTCAATGGGAGAGCTCCCCATCTTCCCCAGAATTAAGCTCTGAGAAGTGGTTTGCTGCATTGCATAAAGTCAAACACATATCTGGATGAGACTTTGGGACACATAGCTATAGCACTCCAATTCAGTTTAAACCTCTAGTTAACCAGCTATGGCAAGAACAATGGCATTTCCTGTGGGGTAGTGCTCACCCATGGTTTCTCCATCACTCTTGTCCATTTCCTTTTCACCATCAGCCTCTTTGCTTTTATCCTCTTCTTTCCTAGGCACCTCTCCAAGCTTCTCCTTCACTTCTTCCTCCAGGGCTCCCTCCCTTGGTTCCTGAATTGAAAAGAAAGACTAGACTGTGACAGTTGCCTTTCTTGTCTGAAAAATTCTTTAGTCTCCTGCAGCACATGGCCAATGTCTACAGCTTTGCATTTATACACAAGTAATACTGAAGACCCAAGTGGAAAGGCCAAGAATAGGATTTAATGGTTCACAGTTTATTACTCAAGAAACCAAGTAGGCTAATAAAATGAAGGACTCTGAAGGAAGGCTATATAAGGCGGACAATATGGGCAATCCTGTTCTATAAAGTCCCCACCTTTGCATGCCCCATACATACTGCTTCATGATTTCTGTTAACCCCCCCCCCCCCCAATTACCCAAGAGTTTATTCAAGCCCTCCCGCACCTTCACCTCTTTCTTCTCCTCAGAGGGTGGTGGTTCTGCCCGGCTCTCATCTGTGCAGCCTTCTTCTGAAGGAAGAGGGAAAAAAAGGGCAAAACCAAAGATACCAGAATTAGTTTTGCCAAATAAGGCTCCATCTCACACCCTATGAAAATAAAAAGTTGTAATAATTAATGGGAGCATGGAATAAATGTCCTAAAATGGAACAAAGGAGCCAAAAGAAGCCATGGAATTGTGTCCCAAGCACTTTAATAAATAATATAAATAATAATAAAACTTTTATTTATATCCCCCTTTTTGCATGCGCAATCAAAGCAGCGTACAACAGTTAAAAATACAATTATTTTTACAAAGCGTAACAACTGAGGGCCCCACCTGATCAGGGATACTGAATGTGTGGCCCATCAGACACTTTGAATGGCTAGGGTTGATGGGAAATGGAGTTCAACATCTGGAGGCCAGACTTCACCAACCCTGCACTGCATTAATGCTCTGCAAATGCTTTTTAGATTTTAAGACCTGAAGCAGAATCAGGATCTGGGACTCCTCTGAGTGGAAAAGATTCTAGTGCTGGTCTCCTCCTTCCCTCTCCACTGAGATCCAGCTTAAAACTAGGAATTTCCCCCTCTCCAAAGAAGGCCATCCCAGAACTAGTTCAAAAGGCAATAGGATAAAAGCCTAAGTCACATTTCCCAACCCGTGAAGTGCCCCATCCAACAGGGTAGGGGTTAGATGGAGTAATGATAGGGTTCCCTTACCCTGTGCCAGGCGATTGAGTGTGAGCTCCAGGCCGGAAGCCAGGCCGGCTCTGGTCTCCTGCGTCTCGGCACCCTTCTTAGTCCCCACCGCACACTGGGCGAGGTCCAACGAGGGCGCTTCACGGGTTGAAGCGCGGAAGGCGCCCCGCTCGCCCCCCTCACCTATTCTCTCCAGCTCATCAGATGTGGTCCCTGCAATGCCGCTGCTCTCCAGACCAAACGCCGGGTCTGCCTTGCCTGTCACCTTGGCAGCTTCCTCCACCTTGCGAACATGAGCTTCCACCAAAGCCGTGGGCACCTCTTCCTTCATCTTGGAGAACTCCTCTGCAGAAGACAGCCTCAAGGTCAGTGGAAAGGCTCTCTTCAAAGCAACAGTCAACAAAATGGTACATGCAACAAGGATCCAGCATAAGGATCTTAAATGGGCACAGGGGCACAGATGCTGGGTCTGGAAAAAAACTGCTACTGTGCTTCTTTTCTTGCCTAAGAAGCAACTGAGAAAAGCAAGAATTACTGACAACGAGATCTGGGAAGGCAGCAGCCCACTGGAGACACAAGAGCAAAAGAACTAGATCTGACTGGACATATCAGCTCTAGCAACTCCTTTAAGTGCCCACAGCTCCACCTTGCAGCCCAGGTGCCAGAGGATACACCTCCCAGGTATCAGGATTTTCCAGACTTTTGGACATTACACATAAGCCATTTCAAATGCTAGGCTTTTAAGACATAACTATAAAAGATATGCTAAAAGCATTAACATATACTGTTCATAAACAAATGTTTAAATTTAAATACATTCTGCAGTGCACTTCTGTTCTGAGTGATACACAGATCCATGAAGCAACAAACTCCACAACATATAATGCATTATGTTGTTGTTGTTGTTGTTGTTGTTGTTTTGTTTTTTGTTACAGGGTAAATTGTGCTTTCTTTGTAAGATGAGACTGCAGTACTGAGTATTAAGCAAAAGCAGCAGGACTTTCACAAAGTAGACAACTTAAGAGACATTAACCCAAAGGGGAGGCGGATGGGCGGAGGGGATGTTGCTCAAAAACAAAGCAAGGTTTCTGGGAATGTAAGTCTTACTTTTGTTTGTAAAACAGTGTCATATATAAACAGCACAAAATCTCCTTACTGGTCCCCAGGATGCTGGCCCAGAATGTGGCATCCTGAGATCCTCAGTTTCCGTTTAAAAACCTCCAAGGGTCTAGTTCATATGGCTGCAGAGAAAAGCTTGGTAATATATGGATCATATATAGATAATGCTTATTCAAATATCTAGGATTCTGTTAGGAAGTGAGATAATGCCCCACTCCTTTAATTTTTCTATGACAGTTAAATGTATCTCTATAATCCTACACAATCTCATTCTTAGTAACCATCCCTGCCATATGTCTTACCTCTCCCTCCACCACCACCCAGTCTAAAATTGTACAAAATTCATAATCTTGAACCAGAATGAATATCATGACATAATGTATTCTGCTTGGAGAATCTAAACTTGATAACTAGGGATTGCAGGACATGCTTACTGCTTGTGGAACTTTAATTACCTAGGGCTGACTTGGCTGCAGCAGATGCCACACGAGGATCCACAACAGAAGCAAGGAAGGCCACAGTGCTCATGACAGGGTTGCCCGACTGGCTGAAAGGAATGGGCTGGTAAGCTAGGGGCCCAAGGGAGGCTTCAGAGTCCTCCAGGTAAGGGTCCTCAATGGGAAGACGGAGGAAATGCAGAATGCACTCGTCCTGCGTGCGGCTGCCAACATGCTCAGAAACCTTGTTCCAGTCATCCTTGTACATCTCCAAGGCCTAAAAAGCAGTTCAGAGAAACAATAACAAGGAAAGTGCTAAAGATCTTGAAAGATTTGAGTTTCAGCTTCCTCTTCTGAGGTGCCCAAACTGGTATTTTGTGTCCTAGCCGAGATCTCCTTTAAATATAACCTCAGAAAAATAACAACAATAACAATAACACAATGAGCCCTTCCCATCCATATTGGTTTGGTTCTGGTAGCCACATGGATAGAAAACCCTCTATAGATAGAAAACCCTCTCTCGACCTCCCTCTTCTCTGTCTAGCTACCGTCCGATCTCTCTTCTTCCTTTTCTCTCTAAGGTTCTGGAACGGGTAGTTTATTCTCGCTGTCTTGAGTTTCTCGAAGCCAATTCAATCCTAGACCCGTTTCAGTCTGGTTTCCACCCACGGCACTCTACAGAGACGGCCCTCACCAAAATTTCAAATGATCTCTTGCAGGCCAAGGCGAATGGCCTCTACTCTATTCTCATTCTTCTAGATCTGTCTGCGGCCTTCAACACCGTGGACCATTGATACACGATTTCAGTGTATCAATGAAACACATCCATTTCCAGTTCATTTTAGCTGGTGAAAACAGAAATGAATTAAGAATTTAGCAATATAAACATTATGGGGACAGCAGAAGGGGCAGAATCTCTACAGAAAATGTACAATTAACTTTGCCCACTCACCTCCAGAAGCAATAATGTCTCCTGCTCTGTCCACTCACGGGTAGCACTGGCAGCAGCTTTACTCTGTAGGGGGAGAATGAGCATTTGAATTGATTTGTCTCTGGATGAATATCAGAAAATCTACTCTCACTCTCTTTACCTTGGAAGTAACATTTTTCTTAGTGTACATGTCAGTACGAAGTCCAAAGTTTTGCATGTCTGGTGGCTTCTCCTTACTTTTGTCAGGGAAGTTCAGCATCTGCTGGGAAGCTGTGGTTTGCTAGGAAGAAAGAATAAGGAACTACATGTGATGTAAAGAAAGCCTTATATGCAAGCTGTGTGAAAGGCTATTTGAAAGCTCACTATCATCCACAGAAAGCACACACATCCATTCATGGTTCTTATTTGGGGCTAATTTACAGTACAGATTATACTTTGATTAGACACAAATTTATACCTTTACAGACACAGGATCCGAAACCTGACAAGAGATCCTGTCAGCTTCTTGGATGGGTCTATACTTTCCATGACAAGTATCTGTAGATGCCCAACTTTTTTTTTGTCTTCTTTACTGCCAATCATGAAACTTCAGACACATAAAACCCACGAAGAAATGATATCCCTTGACATCTAACAACTCCCTAAAAATGATAGTTGCCACAAGTCTCTTTTTAAACATGCTTTAAAAACTTGCAAGATGGACCTAGATCAGGTTTTGACTACCTGGATCTTCACAATTCCCTATAGAAAAGAGTCCAGATAAGCTCATTCTCTTAGCTCCTACAACTAGTGACAAGTTGAAATTCTCTCCAAAAGCTCATATACCATCTCTGGTTTGCCCTTCACTGTTTCTGTGACGAGGTCCTCGATCTCCTTGCTCTTCCGACCAGTCTTGGTGTCACTATCACTCTGACGACCCTGAAGAATACAAGTAAGATTTTGCTTTAAGCCCCATTCCCACTTAGATCAGTATTTTAAATTGGGAAGACAAAAAAAAGTATCTTCTAAAGAGGGAGGGAGAACCTGGAGACAAGAAGGTGGCTCAGACATGCATTCATGTTGGTCTCTTGCTCTCCACACAAAAGCTTCCCTTGTTCTCTGTTTATTGCCTTTTAGAATCCAGGTCAAAGCAGCCATTTTCTGGAGGACTTATGAATTGCTTCAGTCACTGTTTTTCTCCCCTATTTTTGCTTCTATAAGGAATATGGCTACT
Source organism: Urosaurus nigricauda (assembly GCA_034509955.1). Lineage (NCBI taxonomy): Eukaryota > Metazoa > Chordata > Lepidosauria > Squamata > Phrynosomatidae > Urosaurus > Urosaurus nigricauda. Next base: position 166,589,315 of record JAOEGL010000002.1, read on the forward strand.
AATTTACTTTTTATGAAGCCTTTAAAAACATTTTGGTGTGCTTATATATGGTCTTATATTGATTTTAAATGTATGATCTGGCATTAAAACCACAGAGACCTTAGTAATCAGATTAGCAAAACCCTAACTAAATAAATTACATTAAAGGAAAATTTAAGATTTCTTCTCAGGTTTGGAAAAAAATTTGCTCAACCTGTGGTGTTTTGGGCTGCAGTGGTACCAATCCTGAAGGTGTATCAGCCAAAACATGGAAATGAGATGTTGGTGGTGGTCCCATTGGTGTTGGCCGGCTCTCTGCATCCACTTGGTAATTTATAAGTCCCCACTGTTCCAAGAAAGCATGGACTCTATAAGAAAAGATTAGAATTGGATCCTGAGCTCAGATTCATGTTCAGACATGTAGCAATTTTTAATTGGTTTTTAAGAGAGAAAATATAGCTGCAGAGAAAGGGCACAATTAAGTGCCACAGCAATACAACTAGAGGATGCACAATCTGAGGTTTTTGTTTCTTCATCAACAGGCCTGACAATTCAGATTCACTTTTGCTATTAAATACAATGCCAACAGTAACAACTAAATAAATAAGGAAGAAGGGGATCCTGTAACTTTAAATGCAATATTTTTTCAAAGAGACTACAGCAGATAGCCTCTGTCCCAAAGAGATTTCTTTTGCACTCCTCAGCTATTTGTCTCTTAGTGTACCTCATGATGGCACAGACGTCCCCAGCCAGGTTCCGACGACAGGCAGTTGAGGTGAGGTATTCCTGTGGGTTGAGCCGGTATGTGTCAATCATAAAATTGCGGTATGCCAGGTAGCTGAAGTGTTGCAGGAAAACAAGGAAAGAGTCAGAACCACTGTTGGTGCAACTCATTCACACTGTTAAGTCTTTCTATGAGATCAAGCATATCTTTCTCTGTTTACAACAACAATAACAGTAATGCTCAGAATTTGCATCTAATCAAGACCAAATAGAAAGGGAAGAATTCCTCCAACCCTCCCCTTACCTTAAGAAAATTATTACACTATTTCTATTACTATTTATAAGAGCAGTCTTACATTTCTGGAGTCTTTGACTTATTTTTGCCATTGAAAAACTCTGGGAGAGCTCTTCGCTCAATGGCATGAACACTGTGAAGGAAACAAAAATAAGCATTAGAAGAATGAAGAAACTGAGAAAACAACCTCTCCCACTCCCTGCTTCAGCACCTGTTATAGTCAAACCAGGCTGCATAGCTTGGAATGATAATGTGATGGGTCTGCTCAGTCACATTGTCCTCATGCAAGTCAGGGTTTTTGGTCTGTTCTCCTTTGTTCCCAGCATTATTCTCCTCTTCATCCTGAAAGCAGAAGTATCTTAAACAGGCAATACTGACAGCCATGATTCCCCCCAGAGCCATTATTCCCAAGCTGCATTTTAAAATAAGCCTGTGATGGAATTGGTCATTCATGCAGGTACAGAAAGTCTGAGTCCTTGATATCAAGCACTCACAATCCAGTCTGAATACAACTTAAGAGAATGATAGTTGTCAGGTGTACAGACAAAGTAAAAAGACAAGGATCAAGGGAGCTGCTAATAGAGAGAGCATCAAAATATAAGGAAAATTATGCAAGGAGATGTTCCTCAATATGTTCTCATAATGGAATTGTGTCCAATTCTTCTGAACTAAAGCTAGACTAGATGGAAAGACCAATAATACTGGCACACTTAGGTGGAAAGCAGCAATGGACAAAGGAAAAGGGTTCAGTCAAAGTTCTATAAAAGAAACCAAGGACACCAATTCCCACTTGAGATCTGCCAGCTAAGGAGATTTAGGATGTGGTTGGAAATCCTGCTGCACCAGCAAAGCAGCTAAAAAGGAACAGAAGCAAGGGCAGCACAGGAGAAGGCCTCTTTTTGCCATATCGAGTACCCTTTCTATATATTCTAATAGCCCCAGTCAATGTCTCCATAATTTCATCGCAACCCGACAAGTAGCACAAGAATTTCCTTTCTACTGATTTCTATTGCTGATTACCACTTGACATTTATTTAGCTAGTTAGTTGTTTCATTTGTATGCAGCCTTTCTTCCCAGAGGGACCCAAGGAGGCTCACAGACAAAACATTTAAAATCTTAGTAAGATTCAAAACAATTCAAAACATCTACACACAACATAAAAATCACATAAAAATATACAAAAGCTAAAAACATAAAACCCACCTGCTCCATAAAGACCTGCTGTGTATTATACACTACCTGGATAAAAATGTTTTTACCTGCTAGCAAAAGGCAAGCAAGGAAAGGGCCAATCTAGCCTCCCCTGGAAGGGAGTCCCAGAGGGTGAGACTCATATCACAATAAAGCATAGGATATGGCATAATTCAGCAGTCAAACCTAGCAGTCAGCCCCCAATATATAAACCAAACTGAGTCCAAAATTCAGGTGACCAGATGCACAGCATGGAGTTTTATCATTGTTGTGCACAATTAAGAGTTCACAAGTGATACAAGCCTACACCTGGGGACCTGAATGGCAAAGTCTTTGCTGGCTGTACCTCTTGGACTAGTGGAGCAATAGGGGTACAGGAGTCTCTCAACTATTGTGACATGGAAGGGGTGATTGAGGCATGTCTCCTTTTTTATGAGTCCAATGGTTCCTTCATGTATGGACAGAACATGGGCATAATTAGTTACAAAATCCCTGATTGGCTGATGCTGGCTGCATTTCTAGGAACCTATCATTTTAGGCGTGCATCATTTGTACACCTACTTGTGATTCCTGGTAATAAGTCCTGCACTTTGCACACAGTGGCCATTTGTCCAGTGCAACACTTATGTAGCTGCCATGTGGAGTTCTGTGACTAAAGAAAATGACAAGAGGCAACAAAGAGACTGCAAGAGATCTACTCAACTCACCTTGCATGCAGTCTCCATGTTCTCATCCTCTGGCTCATCTGGGGGAAAAAGGCATAGATAATCCATGTCAGGAAAAGGAATTTCTATATGCTCCATTTGGCTATTAGTAACCATCCAACAGAAAACAGCAGGAATAATTTCTCAGCTTTATCTGGTCTCTAAAAAAATAATAGTTTTTTATTATCATGATTTATTACAGGGTTTGTTTGTTTTTTTACTACTCTTCTCCTCAAGCCTCATAGTCATAATGGAGAGGATCAACTTCCACACAATATTGTTTAAATTTTAGTTTGGGACAAAATACTATTGCCTATTGTGCACATGGCATAGACAGACTTATTAATGTAATGTACAAATAAATGATTGCCATTAACATAATCTATAAATAGACCTATGCTATAAATACAAGTGGACGTTTAATGTGATCTTATCTTGTGTGTATTTATGTTTTGGGGACAGCTTTATATGTCTCTCTAAACAGCAAATGTGACTAAATATGTATAACTTAATAAACTATAAACACAGCTGTCATTATCCAAGTTGCCAATTAAGCTCACACAAGGGATCTCACATCAGCAGACTCACATAAACTTCTTCTGAATTGTTCCTATTTTGAAGACAATTTGCCATATGACAGAGGAGGCTGTTGTCTGAGAAAAACAAGTCTAAGGTCTCCTAAGTTTACCCTATTTGTGTGGTTGTTTTAATTTTATCCAAATAAGCCAAGGGGGTTCATGTACACTCTCTGGAATGTCTGTTTGCATGATTCTATTTAACAGCCCTTATGGTGTACTACTGTCATCCAGGCCTAACATGCTACTATTACTGGATCTGTTTATAAATTCTGGCTCCAAATATGTAGCTCACACCTACCAATACTGATTAAAAGAAGCTTCTCAAATGCCTATGTGTACAAGCATACACATAACAAAAACAAAATTAAAAACTTGTACAGTCTGCCCTTGCCATACACAGGGGATCTGTTCCCCACCCCCCGCCCCGTGTAAGGTGAAAAACGCAGGACCTCAAGTCCTGTTTGTATGAATGAGGCGTGCTCCCCATGCACTGCACAGTGTGCCCCCCCCCCATTCCGTGTGACCTTTAGTCTGCGTATGGCAAGCCCACATATGACATGGGCGCACTGTATTATCTTCAAATGTAATGCTTCCAAGCCAGATTTTGTGTGTGTTTTTTACATTGCTGTAGTAGAGCTTTGCAAAGAGATGTGAAGTAGTTTTTAGAATGGCGTTTCAATAACGTGGTCAGAACTCTGAAGACCAATCATATCATCCACATGTCATGCATGTATTTGGTTCTTGCCAACACAGAGATCTTCTGCAATTACAAGAAGAACTCTTTACTGCCTGACACTAGTATGAACTGGCCAACAAAAGCTTGAGGAGCATGTCTTTATACTGTACACACACCAAAAAAAAGAAAAAAAAAGGATTACAAAAGGAAAAAGGTCCCTTACCCAAATCAGTCATGGTGCCACCCTTCACAGGGGCAGATTCAGAATCTTTCTTGGTGTTCACTATATAGAGAGAAAAAAAGAAACATTTCTCTAGGGAGCTGTCTACATGGGCAAATTACTCTGAATTCCCCCTGGGATCAGAAAGTACATGTTTACATGATACAGAGCCAAAACCCTGAATCAAGTGCAGACTGTCTTCATGATGCCTAAAGCTGATTTGGGGCTTCCTCCCCCAGCCGGCATTTATGGAGGTAGGCCACCATTTGCTGTAGGTTTTCGGCCCTTTTTGCGGAGACAATGGCAGCTCCCTTCACTTGCAGTCCCTGAAAGCTTCCTATTACTACTTCTGTGGGGGCAAGTTGCTCCCAGGTCAAAATCAGGGACCCAGCATCGATAGCACGGCTGGGTACCTCATTCTGGTCTCAGCAGCAGCATTGGGTGACAAACAGGAATTGCATGGGAAGGTAGCTTCCATTGTTCACTTTGAGAACTGAAATCCTGCAGCAAACAAAGAGAAGGTAAGCAGAGAATCTGGGAGGAATTCAGGGCCAGAATATTCTGGAAGCAACCCGAAGTATTCTAGTCAGTGTAGACCCACCCCAAGTTAAATTTTCATGGAATTGTTACACCTGCCCTGCCACTGAGTATGATCAAAACATCTAACAAGCACATTCATATTTCCCAATACTAAATCACACAAAACAGACACACAGAGATGGAAAAGAAAACTCTTGTTTCATACACCAAACTGTTGCACAGAGCAGATAGTTCCATATACAGTTAAACTCTTGATCTACCAAGCCTAATGTATGGAGTTCATGAAAGGAAGATGACTGTGGCACAGGTGTCCCATCAACTGTGGTCCTGACCTGTTTTTGGTAGTGTGACTTCTTCAACATTGGGGACAGGAGAAGGCTCATCCATGTCTTTAGTGAGGTCCTCTTGCTCTTCTTCACGGTAGCCACGCTTGGATTTGGTATAAGGAGTAGAAGGTCTGTGGTGGAAGGGATAAGAAGAGAAATCCAATAAACTTGTTAGGGGCACCTAATACACACAGAAACAATTAGACACCACTGTATTCAGATATTACCAACTATTGATTGTGCCTAGACACATTACTTGTGAACATTTTCAAGCAAGGAAGCAGAGTCTTTAACTTAAATACTAGCTCCAGCCCGGTGGCATCTGCTGCTTACTCCAAAGTAAGTACAACTGAGTTGCAAACATTAGATTATGTGCTAATCTACACAGAAACATACACAAAGTGGAATCAGAAGAGCTGGCTAAAGCAATATCTGGAAATGGCATAGTAAGGCCAGGGTCTCCAGATATGGATGGCTCTTTTGGTTATTCCAAGTCAGTCTCTCAAAGAAAGCTGTGCCTCAAGAATGTGATGGCCACAGAAAGCTGTCCTAGCTATTGTAAACTCTAATCTTTCTTAAAGGAAGAGACACTTTAAGGTCTACAGAAGAAAGTGCTCAAATGCACTGAGAGAAGGTTGGAGATGGTTCATGTCCAGGTGGCACAGGAAAGCCTGTCCTCACCCTTTCTTGGCATTCTTCTTTTTAGCTTCTGGAGTTGGTGAAGGGGAGGGAGAACGCTTCCTTTTCTTATAGTTTCCCCCTTTCTTGTCCCTCCGGTCTGAGTCAGGACTGTTAACCTAAAGAAATGGAAAGAGGCACCCATACTAGCAAGCAGTAATTATCAGCATATGCTGACATATCCAAGAGTAGACGTTTCTCAGTTCCTCGCCTTATATCATTAGTTGTTTTATAACTGGAAGGCCTGTTTCCAGGATCTCAGTAATAAGAGGAACATAGTACAATCAGGGTCTCAAAGCATGCTACTATTGCTAGACTGTACCAGCCAAGATCATTTGAGTGATTCACTGAGTGCTAACACTCTCTGCACATTCAAAACTAGAAAGCCATGGAAAAGAGATAGAGTAACCTTCTTGCTCACAGGTTAGTTTTCTATGTACAGGGACATTTATTTATTTATTTAGTTGGAGGAGGAGAATCATACTTAAAGTCTGACAAAGTACAATTTATCAGTATATACTTCATGAGGGCTTCTGATCAAGTATCATGATCATGTAGAACATCTGTTTTGTATAAAACTGTTTGAATAGCCCATATACACTCATGTTCAAAATAAGAAGAAAACAAAGGTAATATACAAAGCTGTTCCAGGTTTAATCATATATATTACCAGAACCAGTTTATAAGATTACCTGATTATGGATATAGGACTTCAAATTCTAACCCAAATACCCATCTCATTATCCTCATACCCTAAAAAAGGGGCAAGACTATTAAGTCTTGTGGAGTTTTATGCTTTCAATGGAATCTCTGTATTTCCAATGATATATTTTAAGGTTACATACCAAGACTACATAACCTTTAGCCATGAAGGATATCTGATAAGGATTATGGGTCCTGAATAGCCTCTATTTTTACAAACAGAAGAAATGTCTTACTGGATCTGGCTAAAGTCCAGCTAGTCCAGCATTTAAGCGGCAAGAATTTCAGCAGCCATCAAGTACTAGGTGAATGTAATGTGTTTCCTAGAAACTGGCCTGCAGTTCAACAGATGATCACAATCTCTGTTCTGCACATACCCTAATGTATGAGATTCTCATATTCCAGAAGAGGAACATCAACCTGCTGGGACTCTTTGCCCTTCTTCCTCAAGTCAGATAGACCCAGACATTTATCTGAAAGTAGCATACCTCATCAGTGAGAGTCTTGGCAGATATTTTCTTCCTACGTGACACAGGACTCTTCTCGTCATTGACTTCATAGTCTTCTTCATTCATCCACTCATTGAAAGTATCTGTGTCCAAAATCCACTTAGCGTGAACCTGCATAACAAGAAAAAAAGGCCCATGACTGGGCACCTTAAACTGAGAAGGAAAAGGAGCCACTTCACAGACATAAACAGGTCACAAGGAAGAAAACCAAAGGTCACCTCAGGCTCAGAGAACATAACCTACTCATTCAGGAGTTCCACCACATACAGTGATGTGATCAGCCAACTCTGTGTACTGATGCATGCATAAATCTAAATTACAAGTGCCAAACTTGATAAGAGAGGCACAGCAGTTGCTTCTCAAGTGGGCAATGCCTGGGCTTTCACTTAGTGGGAATCTGCGATAAGCTCCATCTCTACATAAGCATCAAATGAAAGCAATACTTTACCTTACGGGGTTTCTCTGGGGTGGGGGCATCCTCCACAGGGGCTTCAATTTCACTTGCTGGGATCCAGGTGTCATAGCTATGAAGCAAAGCAGGTGGCAGCAGCTAAGACTTTAGTTCCAGCACTATACCCAATTTCAAGTTTTGAGCACAGCAAGCAAGTCATAAATTCACTTATACCCACCATCAGATAAGGAAAAGAATAAGACTCAATTAGATTCAGATTCTAAATATTGATATTAATTTGTAAGAATCAGCTAGGTGAATGAATTCGCAGAACAGGAAATAAATTAAAAGAATGAACAAGTTGTATGGAGAAATATGTCATTTCTTATGCCCAATAAGAGAGAATATGAGGATCACATTCCAATGCCACAAGCTGCTCACCTGTCAGGATAGTAGCCCCAGTGCAGAAGGACCTGCTTGTCTCTCTTCATAATAGGCCGAACCCACTCTTCTAGAAGAAAAATAAGAAACTGAAGGATTAGTCTCTTAAGCATCAATTTACACTGAAAATCCTTCATTTCATATCATCTGTTTTACATTATATTTGTTACTATGAGTCTCTGTGAGAAAAATTGGGTAGGAAAAAAACTGTTGTTCATATAACCTGCCCATGCACTGAGGTTGTCTTTTAAAGGCACTTCTGTGGCTACTCTCATAGGCTTTTAACATTTGTTTTACCGACACTTTTATCCCTTTAGGGTTTTCAAATTACTGTTTTCATGAATATTTAATCATATTTTAATTCAAAAATGGTTGCAATGCAAAATATAACATTATAAATAAAAAGAAAAACAGAGAAACAAATACGCAGTTTGGCACAGAGTCACAGTTGATAGGATGGTAACCTTAACTCAATTAATATCCACTTCAAAGCCACAAGGCAAGAAGACAGAACATAAAACTCTATTTTATTCTCGACTGCTATTAACAGATCTTTGTTAGTATCAGCAGGACAGACTGGTTTTATAAAAGAGATGACCTATGAGTTTTTTTTCAGGGGAGAAATTTTCTCACCCTCTCCTCACTGTGTCTCACTCTCTTTCCCCATCAGCAATTTCCATAAACCGTAAAGGGGGCCACAAATCTTTTTCCAAGTAAGTCTTGTATAATATTCTTCTTAAAGGGTTTTAGGTTTCCTGGGTATTCTGCAAGACTAAAATCACAGACAAATCCTACCTTCAGGTATACTAACAGATCAGACACAGAAGGGAAGAGGAACAGTGTGCCCATTGCTGAGCTAAGAAAAAATATAAATGGAAACCTCTAACTGGGATCAAGATAAAAGGGAGGGGGGGGAGAGATGGGTCTTAGGAAGAGTCTTGAAAGAACAGAAGTAGCTAACAAATATTAGAACAGAGAGAAGTATAATTCTAACATGCAAAAGGAATAATTTCTGAGAATGTTATATCTTTCAGGTGTGGAGGATTGTATTCTCAAACAAGTTGTTCCTCCTATTTGCTCCAATATGCAAGACTTTTGAAAACCAGACAGATGTGAATATCAGTGTTCTCAAGTTATGTTGTGTAGCCAGGAAAAGGGGAAGCACAGTGAACTTGTTGGACTTCTCCTTACTTGTGTTTGTTATGGCTGGTGATAAGTGACCTCATCACTATCAGGAAAGTAAGTCATTTGTAATTCATTGTCCAAGAGTAAAAAACAGGTCTCTCAATTTTGGCTAGGATTTAAATTTCATGTGCAGCTGTCTTTGGAAACTGTATGAAAACTTCAGTGGGTTCAAATGGTGCTGCCAGTTATTGACCGTGGCAAAGTATAGGGAATATAAGTGCTGATTATGGCGTTTAAAGCCCTACACGTCTTGTGTCCAAACTATCTGAAAGTGTCTTCCTATATGAGCCTGCCTGAGCTTTAAGATCTGTGGGGTAGAGCTTTCTCTTAGTTACAACATCATTACAGTCATATTTGGTGAGGGCATGAGCACCTCCTCAGTGGCTGCTCTCATGCAATGGAACTCCCTTCCTCAGGAGGTTAATTCGGCACCTTTCCTGCTGTCTTTCCAGCAGCAGGTAAAGACATTTTTCTTTATGGAGGCACTTGGTTTTTTAATATGTTGTGGCAGATGGAGCTTTTAATGAGGAGATTTTTGTGTTTATGTTTTATTATGTATTAAATGTGCTTTAAAATTGCTTTTAACTTGTGTTTTTTCTTAAACAGAACATAGGTTTAACTGTGTTTTAACTATTGTATTAACTTAGTTGTGTATAATTTGTTTTTAAAAAGTTGTGAGCTGCCTTTAATCCAATGCTGGGGGGGGGGGAGATATAAATTAAACAAATAATAAAAGAAATAAATGTTTACTTTTTTTAGTGGGAGAAAATGCCCCTGCAGTTCCAGTTCTACCTAACTCCAGGGTCTGACAGACTTCCACCATACTGCTTGTTTCTTCAGGTTAAGTTCAGAATTATATCTTATCAATTAGTCATGGTGGGAAGGGAAAAACTACTTATAAATACCCCCAGAGTCAAAAAATCCACATGATGGACAATGGGCACTATGGTTGTGATGTTTCCCATCTGAGAGGAAAAAACAAGTGTTCACTACATAGCTTCACTACTCAGGCTATGCAGAGTAAAAACTGTAAATATCGACATAAAAATTGAGTACTATTTTACAACTTTAGCTACAAATGATTTTAAAATTGTATCTTTCCTTCTCCACCACAACTCACCTACTCCCATTTTTTAACAAGCTTCTTTGTATGGATAACATTTTAAATGCCCCATTTTCACAACAACCATACTTGTGTCATTTCCTTAGAATGGTACTAGAAAAACAAATTACAGCAAAATCTAACAACAATGCATTCTGTCAATTGTTCAGAAGCATTGTTGTTAACTGCCCTCACTTCAACTTCAATTTATGGTGACCCTATGAATAAGAAACCTCCCAAGTCCTGCTCAGGACTTGCAAACTCAGGGCCATGGATTCTTTGAATGAGTCTATCCATCTGGAATGCAGTTTTTCTTTTTTCCCCCCACTGTTTTCTACCTTACCAAGCATTACAGTCTTTTCTAGTGAGTCATGTCTTCTCATAATACAGTGAAAGTACAACAGTCTCAGTTTAGCCATCTTGGCTTCTAAAGAGTGTTTAGGCTTAATTTGCTCTATTTGACTTTTTTGCAGTCCACGTTATCCACAGATCTCTTCTCCAGCACCACATAATGAGTTTATTTTCTTTCTGTCAGATTTTTTCACTATCCAGCTTTCAAACCCATACTTAGAAATGGGAAATATGATGGCATGGACAATCCTAACTTTAGTATTTGATCATACATCTTTTACACTTGAGGATCTTGTCTAGTTCTTTCATAGCTGTCCTTCCTAGTTCTAATCTTATTTTGATTTCCTGACTACAGTCTCTAGTCTGATTAATGACTGAGCCAAGGTATGGGAAAATCTTTAAATGTAAAACAAGGTAGCATAATCTAGCAGATCACAGCCAAAGACTGTGAAAGGTTAAGATTCAAGTCAAAACTTCACACTTTCTCTGATCAAAAACACAGTGAAGCCTCACCTTCTTCCAGGCTACCAGGAACAGGGAAGACAATATGGGAAGCATTGCTCTTATCTTCAGTTACCGTTCCCTGAAAAGAGATCAAAAGGGGTCACAAAAACCAGACTTCTAGGGACTATGTCTCAGTAGCAGACAGGTGAGAAGGGTTAAAGATAACTGAAAAAAGTTTGAGCTAAACCCTGCTAGCAAGAGGCTTAAGATTCTTACAATACATTAAATTCTTATTAAATTCTGGTATTAAGTTCTTATTACTGTATCGAAAAGACTTGAGTGTCTCAATCTGTAAGCAATGTAATGTAGGTCTCCTTCTTCCTTGGTCAGTTCTGTACTGTTTCTAAACCAGAAATATTCATTTCCCATTTAAGCCTGGGTTACCCTCTCAGAATCCCTACATAACATGTTCCATCCTCCTACTCCCTCCAGCAAAAGCCACCTTTCATATAAATTCTTTGGCTTAGTCACTCAGCTTTCTTTTCCACCAGAAAACAAACAAACAAACAAACAAACAAGATACCTATGCTTGTGTAATGGCAATTACTCGCATGGCCAATATCCTTTTAACAGTGACAGAGAATAAAGATGTGCTGGCACACTTACACTGGATGATACTGGCGGTTCTTCTCCCTGGCTATGTAACAGCAGCCAGAAAGTGCCAAGGTACCCCTGCAACCAGCCAATGGGGGAAGGGAACAGAGGTGTAGCCTGGCACCATCCAGTTGCTACTGTACAGCCAAAGGACGAGGAGAAAACTGTGCCTGCCCAGAACTCCTGTAAGTTTAGGAGAGCATCTTTACTCCTTTTTTCTCCAGCTGCACCATGACAACCACATGGCAATTGACTTGATGTGAAGGTGTAGTCCAGCACTGTCAGCTGTTGTTGTGCAGCTGGGGAAAGTGTGTGAGGTACTGGATGCTCCTAGCACAACACCTAAGCAAGCAGTTATGCAGACATAATCCTTGATTATACCAGTGTAAGTCATCTCCAGCACAGTTCTCCTTGTTTTGTCAATGCCAGTATTTGGACTGTAAGCTTATCTGGCCAGGACACTGTCCTTTTATTTTACATTCTGCTGTAAATGTTTTTGTACAGTGACCATGTTGTGTTACTGAACAGTAACCACCCACGGGTTCTTACTGTTCAATGGTCTTTCCTTCACATTTGACTTTCAATGGATATCCATGGGTCGGTACCTTCCGTTTATCTAAAAAGCCATTAACATATTAAGGAAACAAACTCATATTTTAACTCTTCTTTTTAACAACTATATTGAGATTACAATTCTGTGCATGCTTACCTGGAAATAAGGTCCACTGAATGCAGAAAGTCAATCTTCTGCTTCAGAACTTAGACATATTACTTCTTCGGACTACAACTCCCAGAAACTCTCAGCCAACATGGACAGTGGGTGATTCTGGGAGCAATGATCCGAAAAAAATCTTTTTCACACTGTGTTCTGATTGAACACACTGGGCTTCAAATGTTAAAAGGTCTTTGTGAATATAAATATTGAAAATTAAGACAAAATCCTGCTCTGCTGCTAGTTTTAGAGTTCTTCAGGACACAGATGTGAAGCTGTCTGCCTGTGTAACTCTAAATTTCAAACACACTCAGGCAGAGGTTTTAAATGAACTCTTTATGATCATTCAGCTTCTCTTTGATCATATGCCATTCTATGAAGCCGGTCAGTTGCTTTTAATGTTTTAATATATTTTAAGAAGAACTTCAGAAAGAAAGCATCTTCAAGCCCCCCTCCCTGTGTGGAAAGTTATTCAAGCACATGCTGTTTCAGAGAAGGGGGTAAGTCAACTCAGAAAGCAAATCAGTATTCACTTATATCATTTTTAATCCCAAAGTAAACAAGTGTGCTGCTTGTTCAGACATTTTTGCCTATGTACACTTAACTGTTCTCCAGTGTCACTCACCTGGTGTCGCTTGATGATGTCTTTCAGCTTGGCCTGCAATTTAGGGTCAACGTCTTGATGCAGATAGATATTAGGCCTGGAGAGGCAATTGTTCTGGAAGAAGAAAAAAATAAGGCAAATGAACAAAAGGAATTGATTTCAAACAGTGGTAAAGAAAGAAAAGCAATTCAGCTTACCTGCACCAGAGATTTTTCAATGGTCATGAACATCTCCACATTGCGGTCCATCCGGGATGGATTCTGGAAATCGAAACGCCGCCTTATTGAAAGAAAAAAGCAATTTTCATAAAAATCACAATCCACACCTATTTTAATCTACTTTAAAAGCAGACAGACAGGAAATAATTACCACAGAGCATAATATCAGAGACTGGAACAGCAAGTAAGATCATGGAGTAGTACTTAGTACTATTAATTCCAACTGAAAGACCCACTTATAATAAGGCTGTACTATACACTCACATTTTCTCCAAGCATATTGCCTTATATATTTAACATAGCAACAATCAGTGACAGTTGTGCAATAACACTGGAACAGCACTATTTTCACTGATTTACAAACTGAACACAAGCTTATATATTAAGAACAGCCATTATATATTAAGATTTTGTAGCATTAAATGTATTATGGCATAGGCTTTCATAGACTGCAGTCCAGAGGCATACGCTATAATGCATTTGTTGGTTTTTTAAACAGCTACAAAACACTCTGTTGTTTTTGCTGCAACACACTAAGGCCCAAAACAGACGGGCCTAAAAGAGTGACACAAGGCCTTGCCAGTGCTGTTCACACAGGGACCACATGTGCCTGGTCCCAATCCGGGCCACTACCTTGGTCCTGAACCGGGATCCTATCTACTCCTTTTTGGCCCAGTTCTTTTTCATTGATGCAGCCTTGGCGCAACGTCAGGCCATGTCTGGGGCATGCATCATGTAAACGGCACACCCCCAAAACAGCCTGAAGCCGCATCATTTGTTTCAGCCCTAAGACATCTACCGCTCTGGCAATGTTACAGTGGAAGTCTATATATTACAGCATTAGCCACTAGAGGAAGGAATGTCATATTCAGTTCAGGCTAACAGGATGAAGAAGCCCATGGAGCTTTGAAAGCTTACAACAAGTATATTGTGCATTTCATTTGGCCAATAAAGATATCGCTGATGGATTTTTGTTTGTATAGGATAGGGTAAAAGTCTGATTAAAACCCACAATGTTCTATAACCCCACCTTCTCACAAAATGAAAGGATGGGAATAGGGAATAAACCATTGTTAGCAATTTTCTCAAAATATAAAGTTATCTCAAGATTCAAAAGTTCTTTGCTTGATGAGTACTAATAAAGTGCTCATTCATTTCTGCACAAACCCAAGAATCCTAGCCCAGTAGGTATACCTAACCAAGCCTCCTGCCCTTCCATGGGATGTGGTGAGAACAGTAAAAAAATGGGGGGCTTACCACCCTTGGTCACTCTTGAATTTATATGCTGCTGCAAGGATATGACACAGGGCACCACCAGCTTTGAAATCTAAGAAGCATTTTATCTATAACAGAAAGACAGCCAGGTTAAATCATCTGTTTCCGCTCCACAGAAAATCTCATGAGCTATCCAGCTATTAAGATAGAGCAAAACATACCATTAATTCAGAGTACCTTGGAAAATTCATCTGATGCTAACAGTTCAAGATAAATAAGTGGCTTGTAAATACTGTATCAAAATGGATTATCAAAGGAAGAGGAAGATGGCAAAGTCCAGAAAAGCTATTTGAACAGAGATATGTTATTTGAATGAATAAACAATACATTAAAAACAAAGATTGTTTTACACAGAAACTGAATCCAACCATTGGGAATTAAATTATAATATCCCTGCTGTGTGGAAGCTATGAACTGGTACTGGATAACTGCACTTAACTGCATTTTATACACCTGTCTTCCTTCCCTCTGACACACATCCATAAATTTTCTTGCATTTTCTCCTCTCCTTCTTTTGCTTCAAAACCTCAACTATCTAGAGCTGCTCAGCAAACAAGCCTACAAAAATGTTTCCACTCAAACAAACAGGACTTTTTTCCCTTTAAATTTAAGAGGACAGAGAGGAGGTGGAGAGAAGTTTTAACAGAACTGCAAGACACAGGAAATGTAAGGTTCCAGTTATCCTGAAAATCCCACCTACAATTAAATATGAGAGAAAATTTTCCATTTGCACAAATGAGACCTTTCGAGCTAAGCTTAAGTGCTGCTTGGGGTGGAGGGGAGAAACAATGGAGGATCTGAACCAGATCCAATCACAGTGTGGGCAAGATTTGACCTGTAGACCAGCTCCTGTTTCCCTGATACCAATGCTGGCTCTTGAAAAAGTTGTGTTGCATTATAATGGTCTACTTTTATAATAATATCAGAAGTTAATTTGACTGCCAAGCCAACAAAAGCTTTTAAAAGGAACAGGAACATGTGGATCTCCAGACAGTATTGGATAATAACTCCCATCCTAAAAAAATCAGAGGAACCCTGCTTGATCAGAGCAAAGTATTGTATAGCCCAGAATTCTGTTTCCAGAGTGCCCAGCCAAATGGAAGGGTCACATGTAAAAGAGCAACAGGTACCAGTAAAATATGTTCTATGTGTGCTCAGCCTCCACTACCTCCAGTTAAAGGAACTCAGAGCTGTTCCATACATTACACAGATAGTGTTGTGCAGAGCTTTTAAATTCAGGACAGCATGATGGGATGTCATTAAAAAACACCTCCTTACATATACAGTACATTTCTCCATATCAATAGAGGCCAAACTCCACTGGGCCTAGATTAAGAAGCCGAGCCCTTCCTCCAGTCCATCTGCCTTGGGCCAGGCCTCAGAGGGAGAGAACAACTGCTGGACCTGATCCCCTTTCCCATCACCATTCCCTTCTCCTTTTGTGTCGTGTCTTTTAGATTGTAAGCCTGAGGGCAGGGAACCGTCTCATTAAAATAATAATTGTAAGCCGCTCTGATAGCCTTTAGGGCTGAAGAGCGGGGTATAAATAAATAAATAAATAAAATAAAAAATAATTAGTTCATTTCCTGTATGTTAAGTGTTTGTTGTTGTTTTTTACCTAAGAAAACACTTACAGCTGCAGTAAGTACTGGACCAGAAGTGTTTTGATTTCAGATTTTTTTGGATTCTGGAATGTTTGCATATACATAAGGAGACACACTGGAGACAGGACCCAAATCTAAACATTAAATTCTTTTATGCTTTGTATACACCTCATACATGTAGCCAGAAGGTAATTTTATATTAAATTTTAAAAAATAATTTTGTTCATGACACAAAGTTTGTGTATAATGAACCATCAGAAAGCAAAGTTGTCCCTATTCTGCCACCTGTTAGACAACTTTGGATTCTGGAGTATTTCAGAATTCCAGATAAGGGAGACTCAACCTGCATTCCTAAAGTCCAGACCTCAGCATACCACCTCATTCTTCATGAGAAGAAAAAAACAGGGAGAAATATCAGAGATATACCCCCTAGACTTTGGAACTCCCTGCCCAGGAAGATAAGAATGGTCCCTTCCTTGATAGCCTTCCACCAACAGGTGAAGACCTTCCTCTTCAGACAGGCTTTCAAAACAGAAAGCTTTTAAAGAATGGCCTGGGGTGCTATATCATTTTAATGTATTTTAAACATTTTTATCTTATTAAAGTATTTGATATTTTAATATGTTATTTGTTTTAATTATTGTAGTATTTTATTTCTATGTTAATGTACTATTTTTGTGTTTACTGTATTATTATTTTTTTAATATTGTAAGCTGCCTTGAGTCCCAGTCTTGGGAGAAGGGTGGGATATTAATAATAACAATGATGATGATCTTAAGCCACTGTTCCTCAGGCTTGCTAGTGGCTGGACTACTCTCTCCTCTGTTTAAGAACATAATCCAGCTCCTGATATGATTGACTCAGTAGAAGGTGCTCTTCTTCTCCTACCACATAGAGATTAAGAAGATCAGAGGACTCACCGGTAACTTTGTAAGCGGTGCATTGCTGACGTGCTTTCCAAAAACCTCCTCCTGGAATTGTAGCAGCTGCACCACGAGGCTGGACAATGACTTATTGGTAGGTGGCTCCGCTTGGATGTACTGTAGGAAGAAGGTTTCAGGCTTTAGATGAATCTTACCTGGAGCCCCTGATCAAGTGTTCCCTTAAAGGACAGTGAAACATGTCCAGGCAGGCAACTTGAAGTACACTTCATCGTCTACTAGAGGTCAAGATCAGAACTTGGAAAAGTTTCTTTCTTAGACTACTGGTCCCCAAATTCCCAATGTTGATCATTATAGCCCACAACTCGGTTATATTCTGACCTAAAGTGAGTGACACTGGCCCTGCTAAAACTGTTTTTTTCTCCATGGGGCTTTTTAGATTGGCAGGAAAGTGTGACATGAAGTTGCCTTTACCTTAATGCTCAGCAGCTAGACTGCAAGCCCCAGGTGTGCATTTAAAAGGTCCAAGGCAGCTAGACTGAGGGGTGTGGGAACGACTTATCTGAAGTCTTTTCTGTGGCTCAGCAGCTACATGGGAAGCGGTCAGAACGCTACAAACACAGGCGGAACAGCTACATGGGCGGCTTTTAGCCGCGGTGAACCTTTAAATTTTTTTTCCTTGCCGGCTGCGAACTGCGCAATTCCTCAATGCCCTGCAGGTGTAAAAGCTGGGGTTTAACCACGAAGTTTTTTAAAGCTCCCAAACCCTAGCTCCACTGCTAATCCGAACCCTAGACATGCACAGTAGGGACTCTGGGATGCCGTTACTGTTATTCTACTGTGGATAACATGTCAATTCATTCACAAAATAAAGGGGTTCATTCATGATGCACCAGTGCAACGGCACAGTTTAAAAAGGCGGAGGAAATGCAATGATAATTTGACGGATCCTCATAAGTATACATTTGTCCTGCACAACTGCGCAGGTTTGCGAACTGCGCAAACGCAGTTACACCATACAGTCAAATTATCATTGCCGGGTTCTAGTCTCTGCAGCATCTATTATGTTTTAACTCTATTGTGATTTAATTCTTTTTTAAGGGAGGGTGGTAAGGGTAAGGAAGGGGTATTTTAACTTGATATTGTTTTAACCTCTGCTGTACTCCGCCCTGATTGCTTGTTCAGAGGGGCGGAATAGAAATAAATATTATTATTATTATTATTATTATTATTATAAAACAAGCTTGCTCCCTCTTCAACATGACATCCCTTCAAATATTTAAATAAAATGGCAGCCTTGCCATTTCTAGTCTATATCTTCTGTGTAATCACTGGGGAAATCTTGGATGGATAGTAGTACTGCCTGTATATGTTCCTGTACTGTCTATACAACTTTTTCAGTTGTTGGCACATGAAGCATTAAGATCTTTTTATCCCTCCTCCCTCATTAAAAAACATGGATACCATTTCAGTTTTTGAAGGAGTGAAGATTATTTGCCAAATCCTACTGTTGGCCACGTTCAAGAACAACAGTACAATCCGATCTGTGCTTATCCAGAAGAAAGTTGCTGTGTGCTCAAAGCATACTTACTCCCACATAATGGTTCTACAGATTGCAACCTGTTAAGGAGTGTTTTTAAAGCACATTTCTTTAGCAGCACATAGCAATATATAGCTATGTGTCTCTAAAGAAATGTGCTTTAATAACATTCCCATATTTATATATATAATCTCAATAGTGTATAACATTATCATCCACATGAGCCAATCGTCTTTATTGAAGTAGAGAGGTTTACGAGTTTTTTACGCATAACTACTAGATGAGGCCATTTATGTCTTCAAAAGTTCCTCCATCGCTAAAGCATTAAGTCTATCAGAATGTGGGGGGAGCATGGAAAGAAATCCATTAAATAGCACCTCTATAAATTTCCTTCTTGGTTTGTCTGGTGTGGAAGCACTAACCAGATATGTAAAGTTTTGTAACAGTAGGACCATTTCCATCGAGCCTTAAAACACTATCAAAATGGGGGAAAAGAAGTTGCTTGCTATAATATTATAGGTCTAGAAAGAAAAACTATGAGTGCTATTATCCTTCATTCTGCTAGGGCAGATGGCAAGAGACATGAACTTGCTTACAGGGAAGCGGTGAACATTGGGTCAGGAGCTGTCACTCCAAACACAGAAGGTTGTCTGTTGACTCAGCCACTCTTTCTCTCACTCGGAAGTTCAAAGGTAAGAGCCTGGGAAGCAAGACCCAGGCAGCTTGTAAAACGGAAGCAGCTGTCAAAAAGCAAAGACCCTAAGAGAGGAAAACAGTCAGGCCATGCTTCATGTGCCAGCAACTGAAAGAGCTATACAGGTCCATAGCCCAGAACTTAGCCATCGATACACCAAGTCCCCTACTCCTTTATGGCGGGGTGGATGGCTACAGGAGAAATTAAATTAGTTTTCACTTAAACTTCCAGGTCTTTGGCTCCTCTCAACAAATTAAGAGTTGGAGAGAAAAACGGAAAGTATCAGGGGACTTAACCTACAATTGACAACTGGTTGACAGAAAACAGTAGATACCTTTCCTTCAATACCACCTCCCTGCAGACTGTAACACAATGTATTCCCTATTTCTGTTGACTTCAATCTGCATCTGAATAGGCAAATGGAAGCAAGGCAGGACACCCAACGGAGATTTAAAGGCAGTGGTTCTCAGCCTGTGGGTTGCGACCCCTGGGGGGGGGTCGAATGACCCTTTTCTAAGACCATTAGAAAACACATATTTCTTAGGAACTGAGACGGAAATAATTTTATGGTTGGGGGTCACCACAACATGAGAAACTGTATTAAAGGTTCGCGGCATTAGGAAGGTTGAAAACCAATGCTTTAAGAGATGTCTAAACAATTCTTATGAGGTAATACACCAAGGAATCCCATTCCCATTGCGTTCGGAATTCATTCAGAATTCATTACCCGAAAATGACCCCCCTCCATTGCCCGAAATTGCATGAGATACTTTAATTCATAATAACATGAAGCCCCATGACTGTGTTCGGATTGCCATTGGATTATACTTCCAATTCCCGACGTCTGATAAGTGGCAAACACTGGACCTGTCTATATCTTCTGTAAAACAATCGAGGCAGGGTTTGATTATGAATTAAAGTATCTCATGCAATTTTGGGCAAAAGGGAAGTCATTCCAAATGCATTCATGGGTTTTACGTTATTGCGAATTAAAGCATCTCATGCAATTTCGGGCAATGGGGGGGTCATTTTTGGGTAATGGGAAGTCATTCTGAGTGAATTCTGAACGCAATGGGAATCCATGTGAATTCGAATTGACTCCATTCGCAATAAAGAGAAATTCCTCCTGTCTGATAAGGTCCACTGTTCAAGTTTTCTGCATGCCAAAGAGCACAGCTGTAGCAGGATGGAAGGAAAAGAAAGGAACTATTACTGGAGGTTGATTTAGGAGGAAAGGAAGTAATGTGGATGTCTAAATAAATAAGAAGAAGAAATGCAAGGTCACTGAATGCCTCAATGAATGAAAGTCCCAGTGTCAGGAAGAGGCGGAATGTGTGCAGAAGGATGGGAACTAATGGAAGGTGCAGGAATGGCTTGGTCCTGAGGCAAAGGACAATGGGGAAACAATAATAAATGTATGATTATTAATTTTTTATTTTATAATGTTATTGTTTAGTTTTATAACAAGGGGTGGGGTAAGAAGACTGTGTAATTTTCAATTAAACATGGTGCTGGTGTTTTTATTGTTGTAACCCGCCTCGATCCTTTTGGGAGCGGGGGGGGGGGCTATAAATAAAAACGTATTATTATTATCATCGTTGTTGTTGTCGTCATCCTCATCATCGAGGGGATGGCAAGGGTGCTAAGATGTCAAAAGGGGTCTGAGAGGGATCAAACTGACATGATGGCAGATTGTCAAACAAAAAAGATGTGGGGGGGGGGAGAGGTGTGTTGGGTTTGCCCTGTTTCCTAGAAAGCCCTGGAGAGCTCCAGAGAGAGAGAGAGAGACCGCCAAGGGATGATGATGAGGGCTCCTGCTGGGAAAGGGGCAGCCTTCCTAAGGCAAGGAGGAGGCTGGGGTCTGCAGCTGTAAGGACCCCCTTCCTCCTCCTCCTCCTCCTCCTTCTTGCAAGAGAGAGGGGGGGGTTAGTTTCCCCATTCCATCCCCTGTGGGTCCTGCCTGGCTGCCTCCCATGTGCACCTTCTTCTTCTCTTCCCTTCCCATGCGGGGCCTGCCCTGCCTCTCCCCAGAAGAGGCCTGCCGCCTGGCTCAGGGGAAGGCAAGGGAAGGCAAGGGAAGGGAAGGGAAGGGGGAAATGGCTGGGGCAATGCCCCACAAGAGCAGCGCCTTCCCCCAGCTCCCAGCAGCCTTACAAGGGGACACACACTACAAGCAAAGGCGGGCCAGGCCCAGGCCCAGGCCCAATAGGGAGAGGCCCAGGCCCAGACTCAGGGAGAGGCCCGTACCTTCTTGTAGTTCTTCCCCAGCCAGACCCGGGCGCTGTCGAACTGGCTGACGGTGTCCGAGGCCTCGTAGTACTTGACGTTGGGGCCGCCGTCCTTCTTCCGCACCGCCATTTTCACAGCAGCGCAGCCGCCGCCGACGGCCTGCGCCGCGACACTAAAGCTACTGCTGCTGCTGCTGCCACTGCCGCCGCCTCCCGCAGCAAAAGCAAAAGAAGAACAGCGGCCCCGCAGCGCCCTCTGCCGGCGCCACAACGCCCGAAAGGCGCCTAGGCAGACAGCGCCTTAGCTGCAGCGACCCCTGCTGGGGGGAAAATGGACGCGGCCCACCACGCTACTCATATCAGTCTGCAGCACGCCTCCTACTGGAGACGAGCTGTCATTACCAAAAGCCTAAAAAATTAAGATGGTGGTGGAGTACTGGTTCATGATGATGATGATGTTTAATGATAATAATAATAATAATAATAATAATAGTATGAGCCCTCCCTTTGTCATCTGATGACACTATCAGACCTCAGAGGGAGAGAAAGGCGCCAGCCAGCTCCGTCAGGCCTAGATTAAGAAGCCGAGCCCTCCCTCCAGTCCATCTGCCTTGGTCCAGGCCTCAGAGGGAGAGAAGAACCTTTGGACCTGATCCCCTTCCCCAACACCATTCCCTTCTCCTTTTGTGTCATGTCATATAATTGTAAGCTGCTCTGAGAGCCCTTAGGGCTGAAGGGTGGGGTATAAATACTCTAATAAATAACATTAATAATAATAATTTATTTATATTCTGCCTCTCCCTACGGATTGAGGCGGGTTACAATAACATAAGAATAACAATTAAAAAACCATATGTATAAAACTAATTCTACATAATCCCCTACCCTCAACCCCCCTCCCTACCTTAAAAGCAAAATGGGAATAAAAACGAAAGCAATATAAAATACTAATTAAAATGAATTGAGTATTGGACATATTTGAGGCGAGACATCTTTTGGGGCAGACAGGAACCATTGATATCAGTGGAAGGGGAGGTCAATCTGGAAAGGCCTGCTAGAAGATTAAGCCTTTTTAAAGGCTTAAAGATCTCCTCTAGCAGGTTGTTCCATAGCCTAAGAGCAGCAGATGAAAAGGCCCTCCTCTGGGTTACTGCAAAAGGTTGAATGGCCTTTATCCAAAATGCTTGAAACCAAAAGTGTTTTGAATATCAAATGGTGTTCCCGGATTTCGGAATACAGTCAGCCCTCTTTATCCACGGATTCAAGCATCCATGGCTTGAAATTACTTTAAAAATATAGAATTCCCATAGGCAAACCTTGATTTTGCCCTTTTATATAAGGGACATTTTTTTTGCTATGCCATTATATTTAATGGGACTTGAGCATCCATGGGTTTTGGTATCCACAGGGGGGTCCTGGAACCAAACCCCAGGGGATACTAATGGCCCACTGTATTTGCATATACATAATGATCTCATACCTTAGATCAAACATTGATCAGAACACAGACAACAGTCAAGGAATCAGAAGCAGAGTAGGAATAGGGAGGGCAGCTATGAAAGAACTGGGTAAGATCCTAAAGTGTACAAAGGGCGTGATTTGGAACCATTACAGAAGGTAAAAGAAGAAAGTGCAAAGGCAAGCTTAATGCTGAATATAAAACAAAAACAATAACCACAGAAGAATTACACAAATTCAATCACAACAATGAGGAAATCAAAGTAAAAGATTTCCTGTACCTGGATCTAATATTGATCAGAATGGTGGTTGGCTGTCAAAAAAACAGGAGACTAGGAATGGGAGGGGCAGCTATGAAAGAAATCGACAAGATAAATGTTCATAAGTCTGAACATTAAAGTTAGGATACTCTTGAAGGTAACTGTATACACAACATTTTTATTAATTTTGTGCATAAAACAAAGTTGGTGCACCATCAGAAAGCAAAAATGTCGCTACCTCAGTCACTTGCATGGACAATTTTAGATTTTGGAATATTTCAGATTTCAGAATTATGGATAATGGAGACTCAGTCTATACTAGCATTATCAACCAACTGGCATTTGTTGCTGTGTGCCTTCAAGTTCTCTCCAATTCATGGCAACCCTAAAGAAAATCTATAATGGAGTTTTCTGAGGCTGAGTGTGTGGCTTGCTTACAGTCGTCCAACAGGTTTCCATGTATCAGTGGAGATTTGAACCATGGTGTCCATAGTCATAGTGGCTACAAGAAAAGTGAATCCACCTCAACATTAGGAGGAACTTCCTGACCATAAGAACTGCTTGATGGTGGAATGCTCCCTTGGAGAGCAGTGGAGTCTCCTTCTTTGGAGGTCTTTAAACAGAGGCTGGATGGCCATCTGTTGCGGATGCTTTGATTGTGAGTTCCTGCATGGCAGAATGGGGTTAGACTGGATGGCCCTTTTGGTCTTTTCTTCCAATTGTATGATTCTAGTGCAGCACTCAAACCACTATCCTGGCTCCTTAGCTAGCATTAACACAGCTTAAATGAGTGGAATAGAACAAAAACAATAAAATAATATAACCGCAACAATACTGTAATACCTTTTAAAGTTCTTGATGGTCGTCATGGTTTGTTGTTTAAATTTCAAGAGAAATAACTGCTTTAGTCTGTCCCAGATTCCCAAGCTAAACAACAATCCTATGTGGCACAAACATTTGTGGACTTCTGCCCATGCCAGAAGCCATTGGATGGCAAGGGCTGCTGGACCACAAAGGTATATGCCCCTTAAAATTTGGTGCTATGGGATTTTTGTTAATCAACTGTTGCTGTTTTGCCCAGATACTGAAATAAGAGTTGTGGGAGAAGTAGGCCCAGAGTCTTTAATTTTCTGAGAGTTGAAGGAATTTCAGCTATCTTGTACCTTGTAAAGAATTAATGTTTCGCAACTGTGACATATTGTTTTACATTTAAGTTTTAATTAAACGTAACCATTGCTACATACTTCTTGTACAAACTTCCCAAAATGTGCAAAACACAGGTCACTCTCTGCATATTTTGGTCCTTTAACTCATTTAAACTAAATGTAATTTAATTAAAATATCAAATGTGATTAACTGACATGGTCCCCCCCCATGTGCCAGTGACAGGCACCATATTTTGCCCATGTTTTTCTTTCTCTTTCTTTTCTTTCTTTGAGATGGCCATTTTGTGTTCTTCTGAAATATTAAATCTAATACTTTGCTCTGTGTTGTGTCTAAGTGCCAAAACACATTGCAGAAATAATCCAGTTTGAGACCGCTTTAGCTGCTTAGCTCAATGCTAGGGAATTCTAGGAACTGTAGTTTTATGAGACATTTAGCCTTCTCTGAGGTTTATCACACTAGAGGGCAAACAGGATTTAAATAGGAATTAAACAGGAATTAAACAGGAAATGCCTTATGTTTAACATAGAGCTCTGGTGCCACAACAAACTACAGTTCCCAGGATTCCCTACCATTGAGCCAGGGCAGTTAAAGCGGTCTCAAACTGGATTATTTCTGCAGTGTGTTTTGGACCCAAGTAGAACTGATTATCCCAGCTGCAGGGGAAAAGGGACTAAAGACTAAGAATTTCCAGACTCAAAACATGAAGGTTTATGGCCTGTAAGGAAAATGGTACCCTTGATGTTTGCCATTATACAAAAGCCAGACTTGCCATTAAGCAGAGCAAGTGGTTCTTTCTGAAGAAATGGCAACAGGCCCATGGCTTTTAATTCGCCATGGTTGTCTTTGAAGGAGTCCCCTCAGTATGAGTGGGAGAAGGAACTCTGCACATGTTCAGAAGCCCTCTTTCTTAGCACCCTCTCAACTCCCATAACTAAAACTAAGCCCCCTTGAAGGAGACAAAAATCCAAACCCACGGAGAAAGGAAGTCAGTTGTTTATTATTCTTATTCTTATTATACAAGCATGATGTGGTGGTTTGAGTGTAGGATTAACACTTCCCCACTCGAGCATAAAAACCCAATGGGGTGACCTTGGGCAAGTCATGCTCTCTCAGCCTCAAAGTATGGCAATGGCAGCAAACCCCCTCTAAAGAAACTTGCCCAGAAAACCCTAGGATAGGTTCACATTAGGGTCGCCATTATGTCAAAAATGGCTTGAAGACACACAATTGAGCAGTGAATTGAGGAAAACTCTCACATACTAGTTTTCTGTAGCTTGGAGATATACAGTATATACCAGTATATATATATATATATATATACACGTATCTCCAAGCTAAAGAAGACTAGTATGTGAGAGAGAAAACTAGTTAGAAATTTTTTAATGTGTTTTTAATAACTTTATTCCTTTAATAACGTTGTTGTCGTTATTATATATATAGTTGTTGTTATTATTATATTCCTGATATAGGGACCCAAGGCGGCTGGGTGAGAAAGACAAAGGCGAATGAGGGGAGAAGAAAATGTAAGAACATGGAGGACATGCATAGTGTTGTCGTTGTTGTTGTGGACAATACATCCCTCAGAGAAGATGGAAGGAACAACAATAAGGGAGGGCAGGGCGGGGGAAAGGGCCGCAGTTGCTTTTGTCTTGTGTTTCTGCGTGAGGAGGAAAAGTGGAAGACATTTCTCCTCAGAGATTATTGTGACTGACTGAAACTACTGAGGGGGGAGTCTGATCTCTGTCTCTGAGGCGACTGAGTCAGGCGACGGTTTTTTTTTTGCCCCTCCCCCTCCCCGTTTAAAAAAAAAGCGACTGTTCCAAGCGCTAAAGCGGGTCTCTCTAGCTGAAGCTCGGCGGAGGCTTGGCCCGAGAGTCACGGTGGCCGAGTGGTTAAGGCGTTGGACTCGAAATCCAATGGGGTTTCCCCGCACAGGTTCGAATCCTGTTCGTGACGGCGGTCTCGTTTTTGTGCTGCTGCTGAGGAGAAAAAAAAAAAAAAGAAAAGAAAGAAAATAAAAGCGCCGCCTCCTTTTAAACGGCCGGCCCCAGTTTGAACGAGGGGCGCGAGGAAAACCGTTGAAAAGCACCACACACACACACACACACACACCCTGTAACATAAACAGTGACACACAGATTAAAATAATGGAGGACGGACGACAGGCCTCGCCCCCCAAGCCCCTCAAAGGATGGTGCCTCCCACGAAGGAGGAGTTTATTATCTCTGATAGTAGGCTGCGTCCACACTTGAGAAATATAACCCGGTTTGACACCACTTTGGCTGTGTTCACACTGGAGAAATAAACCGGTTTAAGTGCCATGGCTCAATGCTGTGAAATTCTGGAAATTGTAGTTTGTTGTGGGGCCCAGAGCGGAGCAGAGCTCCGCTCTGGGCCCCACAACAAACTACAATTTCCAGAATTTCACAGCATTGAGCCATGGCACTTAAACCGGTTTTTTTCTCCAGTGTGAACACAGCCTATGTTTTTTGTAGAGGGAGATGAGAGGCTTTGGTTGGTCAAAATGGTGTCCCTTATTATATTTTATTTTTTAAGGCAAAATCAAGGTTCACTGTTTGGATTTAAAAAAAAAATCCTAGTCATGGATGGTGGAATCAATGCATGCAGAATATGTGGATACAGAGGGGCCACTGTATAAGCAGGCCATCCCAGTGTACGGTTCACCAAAGCTCATGGAATGCAAAATGTATGACCATTTGAATCAGGCTCCTGGCCTTTTGCTTTGGGTTCCATTCAGATGATGAGAGGTCAATGAAACACAGTTGATTCCACAAGCTTGAAGTCTGCTGGGTCTTAGTCTGGAAATGACAGGCATCATTGTGTGTGTGTGTGTGTGTATATATACGCATACATACACATGCACATGCACGCACACCCACTGTCCCTCCATATTGGCTAGGGTTAGCAACACAAGATCCCTGTGAATATAGAAAAAACGCAAATAACAAAAACACCATGTTTTTACCTGAGAGGACACCTCTCTAGGAATCTCTAGGTCTTCCAGTGCAACACTGTGGTCAACATCTGACAGACACTGACCATAGAACTGCACTGGAGGAGCTACAAAGGCCTAGTAGAGTATTTCTCTAGGAATAATCTCTAGGTTTTTCAGTGCAACTTTTAGTTAAAGTTGACCATAGAGTTGCATTGGAGGACCTAGATATTCCTAGAGAGAACATATTAATCAAATCCATTAATCCGAAAATATCAAAGTTGCAAATACGGAGGGATGAGTGTGTGTGTATCAGCATCCCAGTAATTCTTTCAGGTTCAGATATGCACAGTTCTCACAGAAACGTGGCCATTTGGAGGGTACTGTTGCTCATCCCTCCATATGGCCCCCATATTCTTACATTAATTTGCATGGACACATACAGTACTGACTGAGAACCAAAGGAGAGATTGCAAAGAGTATGAGAATCCACAGACAGCCATCCTATGTCTCCCTGCTGAAGAGGAGATGCATGCCATCGTATTATTGCCTTCAGAGGAACCATCCTTCCTCTACAAGCAGTAGCCAATGAGATGAAGTTGGTGGCCTTTAAACCACCAAGTTGTCTTCCCACCCACTCCTCTCTATCTTGCCAAGACTATATCTTGCTCTTGTCATCAGTCATGTTTTCTCATAATGCCTGATCTGGGCCTCAGGGAACTGCCAAATTAACAATTGTAAGCCACTCTGAGAGCCCTTGTGCCTGAAGAGCAGGATATAAACAGTCTAAACAAATACAGTAAATAAATTCAGGGAAAGCTGGGGTTCAAAATCTCCATCCGGGACTGAGAGACTGAGGTGGGGGAATGCTCACTTTGTCATGGGGCTGCGCAGCTGGGGATGCCTTTGGGTCCTCATCCATGGTATGGCATCTTCTGGCTTGACTGACCGATCCTGAGGCAACCACCAGCCGATATCCTGTCCACAGGTCAGTGGTACCCTGTACTCTTGGTTGGCATCTAAGAATACAGGCAAAAAGTTTGGGTTGTTAGGAGAAATCCTAAGTTGTCTGAAGGCGTGAGAGAGAAGGGGTATGATTAAATCATGGAACATCTGTAGAGGAACATTGGGCTTAAAGTGATGCTTCAGAACCTGCTGAGCTTTCCTTGGACATCAAGGTCTGGATGCTGCTGGACTGCAGTTCCCATTGTCTCTCACCGCTGGCAATGCTGGCTAGCACTTATGAGAGTTCCTGTGCTACCTATTGAGGGCCACACTTTTAATACATATTGTTATCCCAAAGATCACACCTCCATGCAGGGTTCCTCCATTTGATATAAACTTGATATTAAAGGGGCTGTTGCAAGGCTTGAAGCCAAGGGAGAGCCCCAATGCAAAGGAAACCACATGACCGTATAAAGAGTTCCTGTAGGCTGAGCATGGAAGCACTTAGCTCAAAGCCCAGAGGAATCTGCCAGTGATCGAAATGTGCATAACTCACTCGATGGAAACAATTGTGCATGTAATATCTGTCTTTGCAAGTAAAACAAGTTCAAGAGTGTGTCCCTTCAGGAGAGATCTGCCTTTGTCTAGGGACATCTGTGTGGATGGCCGGATGACTCTCCACTTCCTTGCTCATTTTCCCACTTGGAAAATCCATTCAGGTTTTGAAACTGCCTTGGGATAGATTTGGTTCTAGTCGGGTGCCTAGTCAGGCATTACCAATTTGGTTTGGCTGAGTTCAGACAGTCACTCTGTCTGTTTCTCCCTTGACTCCTTGGCACACTCAGGCTCACCCAGATCCTATCCTTGGTAGGACCAACTAGAATAGACCATTTAATAAAGGGGTTTCAACCTAAATGTTTGTTCACTACTTGAAAAACTCGTTTTGTAGGTCTAGTCTAGTTGAGAGCTTCAGTAAGATTCAGGCCAATGTTTCCAAACCACAGGTGGTGAAAGTGTGGCCCACCATCAGTGAGGCATGAACTTTCATAAGTGCTAGGCAGCCCCAATGAAATTGAGAGATGCAATTCAGCAACATTTTGGGAGCCACATGTTCCCTAATTCCCAAGGTCCTGTTTATGTCACAAGGAAATATGGGTCCAAAACGCACTGCAGAAATAATCCAGCTTGGGACCACTTTAATTGTTGTGGCTAAATGCTAAGGAATCCTGGGAATTGCAGTTTGTTCTGGTACCAGGGCTATGCGACGGAGACGACTAAATGTCTCCCAAAACTACAATGTCCAGAATCTCCTAGCATTGAGCCAGGGCAGTTAAAGCAGTCTTAAACGAGATTATTTCTGCAGTGTGCTTTGGACCATGGTCAACGTCATAGTAATTCATCTAGCAAGACCTGCGATTTTGGCTGGATGTGTACAAACACCTGTGTTTGCAAAGAGAGTTCATCCAATCCTTTCTGGAGTATTGTTCTAGGTTACTTTTCTGCCCCCAAAAGACAACAGAAAGATCCACCACCAGCAGCTATATTCAATAACAATGGAGATGTTATTCTCCTGCCAACTGTCCAAGGAGACCAATGGAATCTTTCTGCCTTCAGCCTTGATTGTTCCTTAGAAACCCCTTTATTTTCATGGACCATCCTTGTCATTATCATTCATGCATATACATATATGCATAATTTAAAACATAGCAATAAATAATAATAATACAGCGCTATATAAATAAAGGTTAATAATAATAATAATAAGCATAGTGCAGTGGTCCCTCCACTTTTGCTGAGGTTAGGGGCACAGGACCCCAGTGAAAGTGGAAAAACCGCAATAAAAAAGCACTGTTTTACCCGAGAGACCCCCTCTCTAGGAATCTCCAGGTCCTCCAGCACAACTTTATGGCCAACATCTGCCAAAGGTTGATCACAGAGTCATGCTGGAGGACCTACAAATGCCTAGAGAAGTGTTTTCTCTACTAATTATTGGATGTTAATCAATACAATAAAACAGATGTTACTTTCTTATAATATCAGACCAGACATTACAATAGTGGTTATGGGAGCTCCTGGGCATGTCCAGAGTGCTGTCTTGTATTCCTTTGAAAATTAGAGTCAAGACGTTTCCAACCAGCCTTTGGTAGCCAATAGCCTGAATTCAGAGAAGTCTTCGGGAGAAAAGCATGGTAGAAATACAGTAAATACATAAAAATAAAAATAAGTTGGTTTATTTTGGAGAATCCATGGATAAAGAGGGACCACTGCAATTGGACCTGAGCATCTACGAATTGGGATTTTGGAACCAAGGGCCCACTGTACAATGCAATAAAACCAATCTTATGGTCTTATGATATCAGACCAGACATCACCAAAGTGCATAGTGCCTTATCCATCTGAAGAATTAGATTTTATTCTACAAAAGCTCATGCTGCCAACTTATTTCTTTCAGTTAGTCTCAAAGGTGCAGCAAGATACTGTTTTTACAGTGTAACATGGCTATATATCTTTGAAACATGGTCATGATTGTTCCTGGGAGTTCCTGAAATTGTCCAGAGTGCTGTCTTGTATTCCTTTGGGAATCAGAACCAAGACCCTCTTCAACAGCCCAGGAGATAAGCCAGGGTAGAAATGCAGTAAATAAATAAAATAAAGAACAATAGCCATAGCGATAGGTTTGCACTGACAACGACAGCTCAGCGGAACCTTGAGGTTCTTCACATGAGCTCACAATGGGAGCTCTGTTGCATTGCCCATAAGATTCCAGTTGTCAGTTGACCTCTGACAACCGAACATGGATTACCGCAGCGCTCTTTCTGTCCTGGGTTTGATCTGCTTATGGCTGTTCATAACGGACCAAAAACTTTGCAACCTGCTATGGACCTGTGAAGAAAGGCTCATTGAATCAACCATGGGGGTGAACATGATCTTCTTTCTGTTTGGGCTTGCCGGTTACCTGTCGATACAAGATGTACACATGTCTTTGCTTGAATACACCATGCGAGAGATGAACGCCAGGCAGCTAGGAGCACGACGTCAGGGCCAGCGAGAGGTGAGCATTGCCCAGTGTCTTCACATTATTTGTACAGTTGCATGTGATGGGAGGGAAAGGGGGTTATGCTTTGTTGGTTTTGCTTTATTATGTATTTTATTCTATTAACTGTATTTCTGTAATCCAACTCAATCCATAGGGAGAGGTGGGATATTATTATTATTATTATTTGTGCAATCACTTGCCATTTCCCCTCCACATTTGCGGCTTTGACTTTTGCGGATTTGATTATCCATTGATTTTATTAATCTCTCCTCTCTAGGAATATCTAGGTCCTCCAGAGCAACTCTATGGTCAACTTTAACCAAAAGTGCACTGGAGGACCTAGAGATTCCTAGAGAAGACACTCTACTAGGCATTTGTAGCTCCTCCAGAGCAATTCTATGGTCCATGTCTGGCAAATGTTGACCACAGAGTTGCACTGGAGGACCTAGATATTCCTAGAGTGGTGTTCTCTCAAGTAAAACCATGGTATTTTTGTTATTTGTGTTTTTCCACATTCACGGGGGTCCTGTGCCCCTAACCACTCATCGAATGTGGAGGGAATGAATGTATTTTGATTCCTACTATGCAAAGCGCTGTGCAAATTTTACAGTGCTCTGTAAAAACACGTTCATGATAATAAATAATAATGTGGCACGATGGACAATCCAAATTCAAATGAGAGATCGACACCAAATTGACACAAAATTGATAGGAAATGCATAATAAAATTTAGAAATAACATTGCAAACTTGGAAATTTACACTGCAAAATGTGGAAGTTTACATTGCACACTTGGAAATTATACTGAAAATTTGGAAATAAAATGCAGACTTGGAAGTAACATTGCAAACTGAAAAATTAACACTGTAAATTTAGAAATTACAGTGCAAATTGCAATTACTTTCCCAAAAATTGGAAATAATGTTGCAAATTTGGAAACAGTATTGCCAACTTAGAAATTACACTGCAAACATGGAAATAATGTGTGTATATTTTACATGATTTTATATTATATTTTATATTATGTATATTTGATGTGATTTTATATATAGACATTTTAATAATTTGAATAATATAACAATTTTAAAGGGTCCCTTGGGTCCTTCCAGGGAGAAAGGCAGGATGTAAATAAATTAAGTAACATTACAAACTTAGAAATTGAACTGCACACTTAGAAATAACATGTGTATATTTTATGTTATTTTATATTATATTTTATATTGTATATATTTTATGTGATTTTAAACATAGACATTTTGAATTTTTTAACCATTTTAAAGGGTTCCTTGGGTCCCTCCGGGGAGAAAGGCAGGATATCAATGAAATAAATAAAAATAAATAAATAAATAAATAAATAAAATATCATATTACAAACATAGAAATAATATTGCAAAGTTGGACATAATATTGCAAACTTAGAAATTACATTGCAAACATGGAAAGAGGATGCACATATTTTATGTGTTAAAGGTTTTATCTGTGATATGAATTAAATAAATAAATAAAAATAAGGTGTTTAAGGAATTGCTATAAAGGATGGGATGTTGTACCATTTTAAAAATGTGATATAGTTTTTGCCCCCTCTTATTTATAGTTTTATCTTTCTAAAATGTGTTTTATCCTTTTAATAACTATCTGTTTTCATACTGTAATAATTTAATTCCTTTTTAATGTACTTTTTTCTATGTTTTTTATTGTACTGTTTTTAATGCTATGAAGCCGCTCGAAGTCCCTGCCATGGCTCCATCCTACAGAATCCTGGGATTCGTAGTTCGGTTGAAGCACGAGCCCTCTTTCGCAGAGAAGGCTTAAGTAAAACTACAAATCACAGGACGCCATAGGATGGAACTACAGCGCTTAAAAGTGGTGGCAAACTGGATTATTTCTACAATGTAGAATAGATGATAATAAAAAGGAGCCAGCATAATGGTTTGAGCATTGGGTGACTTTGGAGACCAGGGTTCTCATCCCAGCTTGGTCATGGGTCACACTCTCTTTTTTCTTCTTCTTCTTTTTTGAATTCAGCCGGGGAACCAAGGATCTTGCCGAGAAACCGTGTATGCCTCATCCTCTCGGTGCCCCCCTGCGCGGTGCTCCATTATGGCTGTCGTCCCTCTTTGTACACTCAGCCCCAGCAGGCCTATCCACAGTTGTTGGGCTGCCAACGAAACAACAGCCATGAAGAGCATGGGATGGCCACTGCCCAGGAAGTACAGAGATGCCCAAGGATTCAAGGGTACAACGTGGCCGACCAAGCCGTTGCTCCTGCCCCGGAACCAAGGCGGAGTGCGAGGATCCATGCCTACCAAATGGCCAGGCAGGCAGTGGCTACTGCCCCGCAACCACGGCGGAGTGAACGGATCCAGTCTTACCAAATGGCTAACTACGCGTGACCACTGCCCTGGAGCTACGGAGAAGTCCAAGGTTACAAGGATATGGAAATTGAGAAAGTTTTGGAGAGAGTTGGGATGGCTGAGGAAGGCTGAAGGCTCATGGATTTGCATGCAATGTGAGAGGGTTACCCCTCGAAGGAATCTTCTGACTGGATCCCTGAACCAGGCACCCCTCAAAGGAATCCTCTGACTGGATCCCTGAACCAGGCACCCCTCGAAGGAATCCTCTGATTGGCTCCCTGAACCAGGCACCCCTCGCAGGAATCCTCTGACTGGATCCCTGAACCAGGCACCCCTTGAAGGAATCCTCTGACTGGATCCCTGAACCAGACACCCCTCGAAGGAATCCTCTGACTGGATCCCTGAACCAGACACCCCTCAAAGGAATCCTCTGATTGGATCCCTGAACCAGACACCCCTCGAAGGAATCCTCTGACTGGATCCCTGAACCAGACACCCCTCGAAGGAATCCTCTGACTGGATCCCTGAACCAGGCACCCCTCGAAGGAATCCTCTGACTGGATCCCTGAACCAGGCACCCCTCGAAGTAATCCTCTGACTGGATCCCTGAACCAGGCACCCCTCGAAGGAATCCTCTGACTGGATCCCTGAACCAGGCACCCCTCGAAGGAATCCTCTGATTGGCTCCCTGAACCAGGCACCCCTCGAAGGAATCTTCTGACTGGATCCCTGAACCAGGCACCCCTTGAAGGAATCCTCTGACTGGATCCCTGAACCAGGCACCCCTCGAAGGAATCCTCTGGCTGGATCCCTGAACCAGGCACCCCTCGAAGGAATCCTCTGGCTGGATCCCTGAACCAGGCACCCCTCGAAGGAATCCTCTGACTGGATCCCTGAACCAGGCACCCCTCGAAGGAATCCTCTGACTGGATCCCTGAACCAGGCACCCCTCGAAGGAATCCTCTGACTGGATCCCTGAACCAGGAACCCCTCGAAGGAATCCTCTGACTGGATCCCTGAACCAGGCACCCCTCGAAGGAATCCTCTGACTGGATCCCTGAACCAGGCACCCCTCGAAGTAATCCTCTGACTGGATCCCTGAACCAGGCACCCCTCGAAGGAATCCTCTGACTGGATCCCTGAACCAGGCACCCCTCGAAGGAATCCTCTGATTGGCTCCCTGAACCAGGCACCCCTCGAAGGAATCTTCTGACTGGATCCCTGAACCAGGCACCCCTTGAAGGAATCCTCTGACTGGATCCCTGAACCAGGCACCCCTCGAAGGAATCCTCTGGCTGGATCCCTGAACCAGGCACCCCTCGAAGGAATCCTCTGGCTGGATCCCTGAACCAGGCACCCCTCGAAGGAATCCTCTGACTGGATCCCTGAACCAGGCACCCCTCGAAGGAATCCTCTGACTGGATCCCTGAACCAGGCACCCCTCGAAGGAATCCTCTGACTGGATCCCTGAACCAGGAACCCCTCGAAGGAATCCTCTGACTGGATCCCTGAACCAGGCACCCCTCGAAGGAATCCTCTGACTGGATCCCTGAACCAGGCACCGCTCGAAGGAATCCTCTGACTGGATCCCTGAACCAGGCACCCCTCGAAGGAATCCTCTGACTGGATCCCTGAACCAGGCACCCCTCGAAGGAATCCTCTGACTGGATCCCTGAACCAGGCACCCCTCGAAGGAATCCTCTGACTGGATCCCTGAACCAGGCACCCCTCGAAGGAATCCTCTGACTGGATCCCTGAACCAGGCACCCCTCGAAGGAATCCTCTGACTGGATCCCTGAACCAGGCACCGCTCGAAGGAATCCTCTGACTGGATCCCTGAACCAGGCACCCCTCGAAGGAATCCTCTGACTGGATCCCTGAACCAGGCACCCCTCGAAGGAATCCTCTGACTGGATCCCTGAACCAGGCACCCCTCGAAGGAATCCTCTGACTGGATCCCTGAACCAGGCACCCCTCGAAGGAATCCTCTGACTGGATCCCTGAACCAGGCACCCCTCGAAGGAATCCTCTGACTGGATCCCTGAACCAGGAACCCTTCGAAGGAATCCTCTGACTGGATCCCTGAACCAGGCACCCCTCGAAGGAATCCTCTGACTGGATCCCTGAACCAGGCACCCCTCGAAGGAATCCTCTGACTGGATCCCTGAACCAGGCACCCCTCGAAGGAATCCTCTGACTGGATCCCTGAACCAGGCACCCCTCGAAGGAATCCTCTGACTGGATCCCTGAACCAGGCACCCCTCGAAGGAATCCTCTGACTGGATCCCTGAACCAGGCACCCCTCGAAGGAATCCTCTGACTGGATCCCTGAACCAGGCACCCCTCGAAGGAATCCTCTGACTGGATCCCTGAACCAGGCACCCCTCGAAGGAATCCTCTGACTGGATCCCTGAACCAGGCACCCCTCGAAGGAATCCTCTGACTGGATCCCTGAACCAGGCACCCCTCGAAGGAATCCTCTGACTGGATCCCTGAACCAGCACCAGGCACCCCTCGAAGGAATCCTCTGACTGGATCCCTGAACCAGGCACCCCTCGAAGGAATCCTCTGATTGGCTCCCTGAACCAGGCACCCCTCGAAGGAATCTTCTGATTGGCTCCCTGAATTCGTCAAAATGCCTCTTGTGGGCAGGGTTTACAGGGGCCGCAATTTTGTGGGGCGGGGTTTACAAGGTACTTTTGTATTAAGAGGAGTGAAGGGACTGGGGAGACCTAGCAACACCATCAGCCTGGCATCAAGCAGAAGAGCCCTCTCTCCATACAACACCATCTGACCCAGGAGGGAGTGAAAGCACAGGCCTAACTCCATCGGGCCTGTCCTAGATCATGAAGCAGAGCCCTCCCTCCAGTCCATCTGCCTTGGTCCAGGCCTCAGAGGGAGAGAAGAACTTTTGGACCTGATCCCCTTCCCCACCACCGTTCCCTTCTCCTTTTGTGTCATGTCTTCTTAGATAGAATCATAGAATCATAGAGTTGGAAGAGACCACAAGGGCCATCCAGTCCAACCCAATTGTAAGCCTTGCCATTTTGTGGGCAGGGGTTACAAGGGACCCTCCTTCTTTTGCCCCTGCCCCCCCCCCCTTTAGCTCTGGCCTGGGATCTAGCAGGGGCTTCCCTCCATCTGGGGCACTGACCCGGGTGCAGCTGCTGCTGCCAGGGTCTGTAATTCCCTCACTGCTGGCAAACTGCCATGGCACTCTCCTGTCCACTGTGTGTGTGTGTGTGTGTGTGTGTGTGTGTGTGCCCCACAGCCCTCCGACTCAGCTAAGGGCTTCATGCCTGCTTCCACCACCACCACCACCACCACCACCACCCCCCCCCCCCCCCGTAATGGGGCTGGATCAGCTCTTCTAAGGCTGCATTCACACTGGAGAAATAAACCGGTTTAAGTGCCATGGCTCAATGCTGTGAAATTCTGGGAATTGTAGTTTGTTGTGGGGTCCCTGGGCCCCACAACAAACTACAATTCCCAGAATTTCACAGCATTGAGCCATGGCACTTAAACCGGTTTATTTCTCCAGTGTGAATGCAGCCTAAGGCAATGGAGCTCAGAGAGAAGGTCTGTTTTTGGTAGGCCAGAAAGGGGAGGACAAGGGAGGAGATGATAATCATAATAATCATAATAATCATAATAATTTTATTTGTATCCCACCTCTCCCTTTGTTGGATGGAGGCGGGTAACAGCAAGTGGGGAACAGTTTAAACAAATAAACAATGTGCTACAGCATTAAAAACATAATAATCTAATATAGTAATTTTTAAAAACATTAAATTAGAATTCACAATAAAATGGGGGGGGGGGATGGATGGGGCAGTGAGACAGATAGACAGTTAAAAAGTCTGAGGAGGTCAGTTAGGGAAGGCCTGCCAGAAGATCAAAACTAGAAGCACTTTGGAAATGAAAGGGAAGCCAAGTTGGGCTAAGTGGGGAGGATGGGGTGTTGCTTTTGCATGTTAGGAGAGAGAGGGGCAGAAGGATGGGAAGGGAATGGTGGACTGGATTCTCCACTTGCTTCCCATCTCAGCCCCATTGCCTTTGGGGAGGTCAGCTGATCCAGCCCCATTGAGAGAGAGAGAGCAAGGGAGGCCCTGCTGCCTCTCTCAGCCCCATTGCCTTGAAAGAGGCTCAGCTGATTCATCCCCATTGCTATGGAGCAGAGACAGAGAGCAGGGGGGGGTCCAATCTCATATGGCTATGGGGCTGAGAGACAGAGCAGGGGGGTAGGGGTCTGCAATCTCTCTCAGCCCCATTGCCTTTGAGGAGGCTCAGCTGATCCAGCCCTATGGCCATGGGGCTGAGAAACAGAGAGGGGGGGTCTGCAATCTCAGCCCCATTGCCTTTGAGGAGGCTCACCTGATCCAGCCCTATGGCCATGGGGCTGAGAGACAGAGCAAGGGGGTCTGCCTTCTTTCTCAGACCCATTGCCTCGGAAGAGCTGATCTAGTCCCATTACGAAGGGGGGGGGGAGGTGAGAGTGAGAGGAAGTAGGCATGCAGCCCTTGGCTGAGGCGGAGGGTTGTGGGGCACACACACCCCCCCCGGACAGGAGAATTGGCATGGCAGTTTGCCAGTAGCAGGGGAATTGCAGGCCCTGGCACCCACTGCACCTTGGGTCAGTGCCCCCGGATTGAGGGAGGGCCCCGGCTGTATCCCAGGGCAGAGCTAAGTGGGGCAGGGGCAAAGAAGGAGGACAAGAGAGCGGGGAGGGAGAACTGGAAAGGAGCAGCGGGAATGGAAGGGGAGCTGGCAAACCGCGATAATCAAAACCGCGAGTTCCAAAACTGTGAATTCGAAGGGACGGCTGTAAAGGAAATAGAAATAAAGCATTTATTTACTGGTATTGAAATGGAATCCTGCTTCCAGTTTGTACATATGTCTCTTTTTCTGCGTTTTATGGAGCCAACAATCATTGAATATAGGCTGACCTCAGTGAGCGAACCCTTGGCCAAAGATAGTAAGAGCTGTTCAACGATGGAAGACATTGCCTAGGAGAGTGGAGGAGTCTCCTTCTTTGGAAGTTTTCAAACAGAGGCTGGATGGGGATGCTTTGAGAGTTCCTGCATGGCAGGGGGGTTGGACTGGGTGACCCTTGTGGTCTCTCCCAACTCTACAATTCTATGGATCTAAGTGGACTCTTTCAGACGTGGGAAATTGGAAGTATAATCCAAGGGCAATCCAAATGCAATCATGGGGTTTCACGTTATTGTGAATTAGAGCTTCTCATGCAATGTCAGGCAAAAGGGAAGTCACTCTGAATGCAATCATGGGTTTCATGTTATTGTGAATTAAAGCTTCTCACGCAATTTCAGGCAAGGAGGGGTTATTTTTGGGTAATGGGAAGTAATTCCGAAAGCCTTCCAAATGTAATGGGGATTCACGTGAATTCGCTAAACTAGCGAATTCATGTGAATTC
Organism: Urosaurus nigricauda; assembly: GCA_034509955.1. Lineage (NCBI taxonomy): Eukaryota > Metazoa > Chordata > Lepidosauria > Squamata > Phrynosomatidae > Urosaurus > Urosaurus nigricauda. Next base: position 166,628,369 of record JAOEGL010000002.1, read on the forward strand.
GCATTGGCTCCTTTCAAAGTTGGGAGAAATTCCTTGCATGTGAAAGAGTGGAGTGTCATGTTGGACTCTTGAAATGTTTGACCCGGGCTCTGAGAATGAGACTTGTAACTGGCTGGTAAGCTCCTGGTACACAACTGGGTCTGGTACTGTCTTGTCTCTGATGGACTTTGCTTGATATTTCATAGCAACAGCAATAGCAAAAATAGTATTTTGCACCTGACTGGCTTCCAAGACAAGACACACATACTGATTGCAATCCAACATCCCTTCTGCAAAGTGTAAATGTTTGTATGAGACGTGCTGCGCCAGCAACATGCAACTGTCCATGCAGAATAGCATCTTTGCACATGGCAATGGCTGGGTGCCATTATGCAAAGTACAAAATTGGGAGCAAAAGGTGTTTTGTTTTGTTTTTAAAGGCCTCAACTTGATAATCTTGGTTTCCAGGGATATTTCTGGCTTGACCTGTTCCAGGATCCATTTGTTTGTCTTTTTGGTATCCTTGGTATCCTCAGCACTCCTCTCCAGCACCACACCTCAAATGAATTGATTTTCCTCCTATCCACATTCCCCACTGTCCAGCATTCCCAATCATACATGGTAATAGGGAAAACAATGGCTTGTACGATTCTAACTTTCACGTTTGGTTGGATATATTTATATTTTAGGATCTTTTCTGATTCTTGCATAGCTGCCCTCCTCATTCCTAGTATTCTTATTTCTTGACTTCAGTCCCAATTCTGATCAACATTTAACCCAAGGTATGGAAACGCTTTTATTATTTCAGTTTCCTCATTGCCTAGGTTGAATCTGTGTAGATCTTCTGTGGTCATCATTTTTGTTTTATGTTGAGCAGTTAGCCTGCCTTTGCCCTTTCTTCTTTGATCTTTCGTAGTAGTTCTTCCAGGTCTGTGATATTTTCTTCTAGTAATATGGTGTGATCTGTCTGCATATCTCAGATTATTGATATTCCTTCCTCCTATATTCACTCCTACTTCTCTATGCATATGATATTTTCTGAACACAAGTTGAACAGATAGGGTGAAAAGATGCAGCCCTAATTTGGATAACAAGTTGGTGCTGGATAATTATTTACCTTGTGCATAAAGGGTGCCATGTGTCTAAGGAACCAATAAGGGGTCGTTTAGGCTCCAAGAATAATGATGGTTATTTATGCTCCTTCTGTGTATTTAATTGAACATGATAAACCAAGAACAATTTTTACACCTACTAATTTAAACCTCCTGAGTGTGTGCTAGAGAAAAGCAACACTGTCACTTAATCTTCGTTTTTATCCAGCAAGAGTTTAACCACAGCACATATATGCTTCTTTTTGGCTATTAGTAAGCAGAGAATTAAATTATGTAAATTTAATACTATAAACTGAAACACTATTTATACCAAATGGAGTAAAACCTTAAAAGGAAAAAAAATGCAAGTGAATTAAATTAAAAATCAGAAAGCCATACAACTTGAGAGAAGTCTCTCCTCCTATTGAATGGGGAGAGAGCAAGAAAAAGAACAACAAAAGACACAGTCACAATAAGAAATTGGTAGATTTCTCTGTGCCCCAAGAGAAGATCTGCAGTTCTTAGTTCCCCTGAGTGCTTGAGAACCAAAGGATTATATTTTCTTAATCCTGTAGCTGACCTAAATACTCTAATGGCACCAGGTCCCATCTGATCTTGGAAGCTAAGCAGGGTCACCCTGGTTAATACTTGGATGAGAGACTCCAATGAACACCAGGTTCTGAAAGTTATATTTCAGGTAATGGAACTGGCACAACTATCACCTTTGAGTATTCCTTGCCTAAGAAAACCATATGAAATTCATGGGGTCACCATAAATCAACAGGCCATGTGAAGACACATTCACAAGTAATTGCTGTTTTGGCTGTTAAGTATTTATCTAATTCATACCCACTGTTTTAGTGTGGCTGTGTTTGATAACTTGGCTTGTCTTCTGAGTTTCTATGAAAAAATGGAATAGAAACACTGGAGTTTATCATACGATGGAATTTGGGGGTATAATGCAATAGCAATCCGAACACAATCATGGGGTTTCACGTTATTGTGAATGAGTGTATGTCACGCAATTTCGGGCAATGGGAAGTCATTCCGAACGCAATCATGGCGTTTCACGTAATTGCATATTAGAGTATCTCACGCAATTTCGGGCAATGGAGGGTCATTTTTGGGAAATGGGAAGTCATTCTGAATGCATTCCGAGTGCAATTAGATTTCACGTGAATTCAAATTGGCTCTATTCGAAATTGAGAGAAATTCCTCCCGTGTGATCAACTCCAGAGTAATAAAAATACCACAGATGTACACTGCAAAGTATTCCCAGTAGAGGGCAGTAGTACATGTAAGCGTTGATTTGGCATTTTGGTAAGGACTTTTGTGATTGCTTCAACACATCTGAACGTTTTATATGGGCAGGTTAAATGTAGGAAACTCGACTGCATTATTTGTGATAGTTGCTTGCCCTACCCCTAATTTCTTGCCCCACCCATCATCATCCCAGAGTCTCAAAAGGCAATGGAGGACTCAGGTGGAGGTTGATTGTTTTGATTGTTTAACGCTCCTAGTTTCCCCCCCACACACACTTTTTGTGAGTTCAGATTGTAATGTTCTTTTTTAATGTGTGCATTGTTAAATACTGTTTTATTTTAGGATTGGGATGGGGGTCGAGAAGGAGAGTAATCTTGTATTTTACTGATTTGCTAGGTTAATTGCCATACAATTTTCATTGTTAATTGTTATGTATTTTCTGCTGCTGTTGATTTGCTATGTGTTTTTGTTTTTGTTATTTACTGCAATTGCTATTTTATTTTGTTTTTATTGCTTAACATACTGCTATGTTACATTTGTTTTTTATTTCATTTGTATTGTCATTGCTTTGTATTTCCCTCTGTTGTAAGCCACCCGGATTCCGAGTGATTTGGCAGCATATAATAATTATTATTATTAATTATTAATAATTATATTATTATTACACAACATGAATCGGAAATCAAGGTAAATTTCAGATAGTATCAAAGATGCAAGGAGATCACTTCTGCCTTTTGTAAAGTTCACAGAGGCCTGAAGGACTGTGACATTCAGTGTTTTGCAAATGCGTTTTTCTCCTGAAAAAGGGCTAACGTCTTCTTTGCGCAATGTGATAATCTAATTAAAGATTCTATAGTCTACACTTCTTGTTTTCTCAGTAAAGCAAACACAGGTTGTGTTGCTGCCGGGCAATGTTGTGGGAATGCCCCTCCACACTTGCTTGATCAAAATTATCCAGACATAACATTCACTCCACTCCTGAGATAACATCACCACCCATGTGCAGACCAGGAGGCATAAATACTGCATAAAAAGGGTGGACAAACTAATTCATTCCCACAGCAAGGTCTAAAAATTCAGCAGGGTCCATCCATGTTAGGCTGATGCAGCAAAAAACACCATCTTGTGGGACCTTAAAAACTAACAATTACATTTATCAGAGTGGACTACAGTCCATGAAAGCTTCTGCCAAATAAAACTTGTTAGTCCCTAAAATGTCAGAAGACTTATGGGGCATCGAAATACAAAAAAGTGAGGTCACAGATAAATTTTATTAATTATATTCTGCCTTTTCCCCCAGAACTGCGATTTTACGTTTTCAGCTTCTGTATTTTTACTGAGAATTTTGTGTGCTTTTTAAATGCAGATCAGGGAATTTATCACATGGGAGGAATTTCTCTCAATTGCAAATGGAGCCAATTCGCAATTACGTGAATTCGCTACTTTAGTGAATTTACATGAAATCTGATTGCATTCGGAATGCATTCAGAATGACTTCCCATTTCCCAAAAATAACCCCCCATTGCCCGAAATTGCGTGAGATACTCGAATACGCAATTACATTAAACCCCATAATTGCATTCGGAATGACTTCCCATTGCCCGAAATTGTGTGAGATACACTCATTCGCAATAAAGTGAAACCCCATGATTGCATTCGGTTTGCCACTGTATTATACCCCCAAATTCCGTTGTATGATAAACTCCCTAGAGGGAACTGACTCAGGCAACCCATGTACTATGCACTATCTTCTGAAGTCTAGCTCTTTCTGCTCACTAGCTGCTTAATCTTGGGTTTTCAGATTACTACATTGTAATTGTATTTCAAAAATAGTCTTGATTTTATGACACACCTTTTATTTTCTATTTTTTTCTTAAAATACGGGAAGGCAATTTTGCAGAGCTATTAGGAACTATACCATAGGCTTTCTAAAGGTATGTCCACTTTTCTACATCAAGGGCTTTCTAAGAGTATGTTGGGACCAGTATTCTAAGTAGAAATTGCATTGCATTGGAACAGGTAGAATAGTGCTACTCAAAAGTGGTATTCTCTGGCCGAGCGCTGCTTCCTGGCAAGTTTTCAGACAGAAAATAACTTTTGTATTCAATGGGCACAAATTTTTATTTGCCAATCCCTGGTGTACTAGAAAACAACACTTTGTTCCTCATATCAGATAGCCCAAGAAGCACTGGGCTAGACAATATATCCAGTTGATTTTATCAAATACAAGGGGAAGAAGAAGAAAAAAAGAGTGCTGTTTTGCATACTCTATCAACATTGAATAAAGCTCACCAAAAATGGTTTGCCAGGTAGGTTTCCAATGAGAAATCTGGCTCGCCTCTTGACCCTTTGGATTTTGGCTACAAGTATAGTTTGTCAGCAAGAGTTTAGATGGCACCCATAGATGCCAGTAAGAAAAAATCAGGTCAGACTGTTAGAGTAGAAAATTAAGATTCAGCCTAGATAGAACTAATTTAGCATCCATTTGCTAAACTCCCACAAACCAGCTGACAAAGAAAAATAAGCCTAGCAGTTAGTAGCAGGTAAGCGGTACAGCACATGGTTCCAAATCTGTGATAAACCTGGTTAGGAAAGCTATGTTCTTGGGGCATTTATACTGTGTTTTAAATCTTTCAGAATAGTTTAGCACTATAATTTCCCATCTGCCTATCTATTCCATCCCAAACATTTGTTAAGCTATTCACATTTCTACCCTAGTATCAGCCTTAAAAAGTGCCAGTTGCAGTCCCATACACACACTGAACAAATCACATCTCAATTGTAAGGCCTCTCTAACCACTGGTTAAGGATAAGCTTTTCCCACTTCCTGTTGTCTCTAATGAAGTTCTCTTTGCCACAAAAGAGTGATACCTTTATTGGCCAACCAATACATTTTCATTGGTCAATAAAGGCATTGCTCTTTTGTGGATCTTGTTGCATTTTGCTGCATGGCCAACATGGCTGCCCCTCAATGAAGTACTAATTAAACTCACTTGAGTTTAATTGACTGAATATCTTCAAAATTCATCTGTATCGATACTACAGTTTTAGACCTGGGGCAAGTAAGGACAGGTTGCTTGCATGTAACCTTATTTCTTTGAGTGGTCATCCGGGAATACACACAAATAGGTTATATCTGCATCTCTGCGCAGTAAACTTCGGAAACTTCTGGAATCACTAGGCAAAACTTCAATTGCAACTTTTTGGCAGTAGCTCCGCCCACCCTTATATAGCCCCTAGTGTTCCTGCTCTTTCCCCAGTTCCATACAGTACGCTGCATAGCAGCGACAGAAATCTTAGCGATCAGCAGGACACAAATGAGGGGAGAATGGGCAGGATTTGTGTGAATTCGCAGATGACCACTCAGAGAAATACAGTTACAAGTAAGCAGCCTGTTCTTTTTCTTCGTGGTATCTCTGCAAATCACACAAATGGTTTAGACTGACAAGCATTGGTCAGTGGAGGAGGTAAGTTCACACAAGTTGTATTTATTAGCAACTATAAAACCCTTACACTCTAAAAAGGTTTATTCATTTGTAAGGTTTAAGTAAGTTCTATTTATTAACAACAATAACTTTAAAATTTTGTAAGGTGCATTTGATTGTCAATGGTTCTGCTTCAAAGCATGTAACAAACTAATCTCTGGAAAACTGCAATTGTTTGTCATTTATTTGGTCTGAAACACATGCAATGAACTTTATTGCAAACCAGAAAGTAACACTGCCCTCCCGAAGTCTTCATCCTGCCTGGCCCTGGTATCCACCCTGTAATGTTTGATGGAAGTCGATGGCTGGGACCAGATAGCAGCCTTGCAGACATCCTCCAAAGGTACCCCAGTAAAAACAAACAAACAGAGAATGTAGCTACCACCCTGGTGGAATGGGCTTGAACATAAGCAGGAGGTGCTTCTCCTGAGAGTTCACACCAAAAGCGGATAGCACCGGTCACCTAAGTCACTTAAGAGAACCTTTGAGCAGTCACGGATAGCCCTTTCTTGGCCTCCAAATAACAGACAAAAAGTATTTTGCAGCACCTTGAACCTGACGTCCTGTCCAAATAGAATGCCAGTGCCCTTCAAACATCGAGGGTGTGGAGGTGGTGCTTGGCATCCATGGTTGAGTTTGGGGCCAACGTTGGAAAGATAATGTCCTGGTTGATGTGAAAGGCAGACACCACCTTCAGGACAACAGTGATGTAGGGACAGAGGACTACCTTGTATTTGTGGAACTGGAGGTAAGGTTGCTCCATACTCAAGGCACCAAGTTCAACAGCCTGTCATGTGGAGGTGATGGCCATAAAGAAAGCTGTTTTCCAAGTCAGCAATCTCAAGTCTATCATGGCCATGGGCTCAAAGGGCTTAGTTGAAAGCTGCAAGAGCACAAGTTCCAGGCTCCACTCTGGGGTTGGTACTGAGGATGGAGGTTGTTGAATCCTTTAAGGAATTTTTTTACTATAGGATCCTTAAAAAGGGAAGGTTGGCACTCAGATTGGCAGTGAGAACAAATGGCTGATAGGTAGCACTTGATGGATGTCAGGCAGAGCCCCGAGTCGGCAAGAGTCATCAAAACTCTAAGACTGTCAGGACCAAGACTCGGGCTGGAGAGAGGTTCTTGGTGGAAAGGAAGTCTAGAAACCTGCTCCACTTGAACAGGGAGGACCTCTTTGTTGATGGCTTCTGAGTAGCCAGGATGACAGTCTGTACTGAGTCCAAAAGGGCCTCTAGGGATGGATTCTCCACGCCACCAGGGAAAGGGTCTCAATGTCTGGAGTGGCAAACTTGGCCTCCGTGAAAGGTTAAAAGGTCGAGACTGACCTTGAGGTGAAGAAATTGCCTCTGGGATAGGTGAAGGAGGGGAGTGAACCAAGGCTGCCTTGGCCACCACAGGGTAACGAGGATGGCATTGGAGCAATCCACTCTCATCCTGGCTATCACTTTCGTGATGAGTGGGAAGGGAGGGAAGGTGTAAACCATATTTCCAGACCAATCGAACAGGAAGGCATCTCCTCGGGAGCCCAGAGATCGAGTCTGAGAACAAAACTTGAGTACAGTGACTATTGGAGTGATTGGTGAAGAGGTTGATTGATGGTTCGCATCCAGCGCGAAACAGGTCAAACACCATATTGGGATGGAGATACCACTTGGGGCACGGGTTCAAAGACCAGCTGAGATGGTCTGCCAGTTCGTTCTCCTCTCTGGGAAGGTGGATTGCTTGTAGGACGATTTTCCTCTGAATACACCAGTCTCAGTTATGGAGATTGATTTCGAGAAGCGTCTGGAATTTGGTCCTTCCCTGTTTGTTTAGGTAGTACATGACAGTGGTGTTGTCTGTCAAAGATTGCATTATCTTGTTGTGAAGGAGGGTTTCAAAGGTGGCCTTCTCAAACATCAGCATCTTGAGTGTGTTGAGATGTAGCTGGCCTTCTGATGGAGACCACTTGTTCTTGACCAGGAGGTCTGAGGTGTAGGTGCCCCATCCATCAATAGATGCATCTGTTATCAAAGTGGCTTGGGGCTAAGGAGGCAGAAATTGCATCCAGATGCACACATTCTTGGGATCAAGCCATCAGTGAAGTGATTTGGCTATTAATCATGGTACTGTGAGCCATTAGGTGGGAGGATCCTGCATGGAGTCAAAAATGGAGACGAATCAGGATTTGAATGGTCTAAGCGTTAGCCTTGCCCACAGGGTGACGTAGGTTGTTGAAGCCATGTGTCCGACTGTCACTTGAACGGCCTGAGCCTTGATGTGCCCACGAGATAGGCAGTCTTGAACTGCTCTGGAGAGCTTTAAATCTGTCTGATGGTAAATATGTGATGGACTCATAGGAGTTGAGAATTGTCCTGATGAATCTGACCTGTCTGGAGGGGTTCATGTTGGATTTTTGCTCGTTGACCTTTAGGCTGAGTGATTTCAAGAGGGAAAGAATGAAATCGATGTCTCTCAGGAGAGCCTCTCTTGTGATGGAGCGGTGAAGGGCCAGTTGTCCAGGAAAGACTGTAACCCATTGTTGGTGAAGGTAGGCTGCAGTCGGGGCCATGCTCTTGGTGCCATGGATAGCCCGAAGGGAAGCACCATGTACTGGAACATCTTGGGGCTGACTGAGAAAACAAGGAACCTCCTGTGATCTTGGCAGATCCCAATGTGAAAACAGGCGTCTTTGAGATTGAGGGTAGTATTGTAGGTCTCGCTACAACAGTGGTAAAATGGAAGCAAGAGTTACCATGCAGAAATAGCAGTAAACAATAAAGTTGTTAAACTGTCACTAGTCCAGAATGGGTTGTAGGCCATTATTTTTGGGGGGAACAATTAAATAGTGAGAGAAAAAACAAGTATGGGCCTGAGTGGGGTCCACGGACTTGATGGCCCCTTTTTGTAATAAAGAATGCACTTTGTCAAGTAGAGTGTCTGAAGGGTGGTGGTGGAAACAACAGCTCCAGTGACAGGGAGCTCTTCAAACTCGAGGGCATAGCTCCTCCAAACCATGTCCAAAACCTAAGTGTCAGATGTTATCATGACCCAGGAGCTGATAAAGGGCTTAAGTATATCCCCAAATGAGGTGGAGATGAAGTTCGCAGCTCTATCTCACGCCTTTTCTTGCCCTGATCTGCACCTTTCTCATGGTAAACCTGTTGGTACCGAAGTTGGACTGGTTGTTGGTGAGCAGAGGAAGAAGATGACTGTGAGAGGTGATGCTGGCAGGGCTGATCCTGGCGATGGCACTGGTGCTCTTGCTGGTATTAGTACTGTCTCTGATGGTAAGGGGAATACCAAGAGCATTGGCCTTCAAACTGGTGGTTAGGATTGGATTGGAAGTGTGCCGAGGACATACCATCTTCTGCGCCGCCATCTTCATTTTGTAGCGGAAGTTAAGCTTCTCATCTGCTTCCCTGTTAAAGACTCTGGAGTCATCAAAGGGCATATCCTCTATTAAGGCTAGGGCCTGCGGTGTGAGACCAGAGGCTTGGAGCCATGCATGCCTTTGGAGTGCCACAGAACCAGAGAGCACTTTGGAAGCATAGTCAGCAGTGACAGGCCGATGTAATTTTCTGAGCCCCAATGGTGTGTGCCTCGAATTGGAGGGCTAAGACCAGGATTTTTTGTTGTCTGGCAATTCATCGAGCCGGGGGGGGGGGGTATGCTCTATAAGATGTTGAATGCATGCTTCCATGCAAGCGGAATAATTCGTGACTTTGAGATCTAAGATCAAGGCTGCATAAAATTTCTTGGCCAGGCTGTCCAGCTTCTTGCCCTCATCGACTGGGAAGATGGAGATCTTAGGGATAAATACCAGCTGAGAGCCCTCCACTATAGCCAAATTCAGCTTAGGGTGTTCAAAAAGCCATGAGGAAAGTGATGGAGAGATCTGATAAAGGTTCTCAATCTTCCTCGAGGTTGAGGCAATGGTAGATGGCATGTCCCAGGAGTGCTTCGCAATTCTCTTGAAGGAAGGGAGAAACATGATGAAGGGTGGTGTAGATACCTGCGTGGACACAGTGCTTGACAGAATCCAGTCCATCCGTATCAGTGTGGATCACCTCAATTTTAAGGGTGTTGGCTATCTTGACAATTAGTTCAGTAAAATTATTGACATCGTCCATCAGAAAATCTGAGTTATGATCCACCAAGGTCTGGGGGGAAGAAGGCCTGCCATCATCCAAGGTCATACTGTACCAACCTAGGGGAGTCTTCTGGTGACCATGGAAGAGAGGCTTGTCTCCCAGGGACTCTCTTCGAGGTGGAACAGGTGGAGGCAGCCCTGAGGAGCTGGGCCTTGGTGGTAGCAGTCATCACAGAGACCTACATACTTGATCTTAGCCAAAAGGCCACAGAGACCTGGAGAGAGGTCTGGCATCTAGGTGATGGAGACCATTGGTGTTGCAGAGGCAAAGCTGACCAGGGTCCACAGGCATCAGGAACGGCCCATATCACGGTTATAGACTAAATCAGGGAATTGCCAGAGGAGAAGATCGCTGCAGATGGAGGTATCCAAAGTGTGGTGGACGGATTTGTTTCAGTTTCCAAAACCTGTTGGACAACCTTGGGACCAAGGATTGCATGATCCCGATATCCAGGTGAAGTTGCAGCTCAGTCTCAAGCGTGCTGGGCCTCAACAGAGTGATCCGGATTCAGGGTCAGGCTCAGCAAGTCATCTCAGACCTTTCCTTCAGACTTGGATCCAATGTTGACATGTATATGAGGAGGGGATACCACAGGAGTCCAGAGGGTGGCAGAAGGGGTAGACTCAGATGCTTTGGTCCCGACACTCTTGGGGGGTGATGTACAGGGTTTTATTTAGAGTGCTTGGTCCAAACGCTTCTTTTGGTCAGAGGGAGAGCCTTTATCCTCGGAATGTTTGCATTTTGAGGAAGGTTTCTCCTTAGGCTCATCTGAACCTTGGTCTTTGTTGGCTTTATCACCCTTTTTCTCCCTGGAGGACCTGGGCTTATCAGAGCCCGGAGGAGGAGAAGTAGAGGTGGTTGTCAGCTCTGGGGCAGAAGCCAGTCTTAAGGCCTGCTGGTAGAGGGTAGCCTTAAGCCACAAGTCACATTTGGGGAGAGGGGGAGGAGGGCTGGGAGATCATTGATTTACAAAGGGCACAGACAACATTGCTCTCTCCCAAACACAAAAGGCAAGTGTTATGGGGAATCCTGGCCTGGGATCTTCCCACCATATTTTACACACCATTTAAACGGAGCAAATCACAAGGCCATCTCTATTCTGATTTTGTAGTAGTAAAGAGGTAAGAGAGGTAAAAAAACAGACCATAGGTTGATCAATTCGCAGTAACAACAAGTCCAAATTCTGTGAGAGTGGTCAAAAACATTCTGCGAGTCAGTCCGAATTAATGGCACAAGCAATTCTAATGAGCAAAGTTCCTTCAAAGCTGCTAGTGCAGCGGACGAAATGAACTGGAGAAAAGCAGGATCGGTAGGGGGTTTATAAGAGGGTGGGGGGAGTTACCAACAAAGGTTTTAATAGAAATTTTGCCTTGTTTTTCCAGAAGTTTCTGAAGCTACTGCACAGGCGCAGAATAACCCATTTGTGTGATTCACAAACCTATTTTTGTGATTGTATTGGTAGAGAGGAACCAACAGGTTTGCTCAGCCCTCACTTTGATTTGAAATTAATCTAAATCCGAACTGGTGTCCCAGTCTGGGTGGTTAGAAGAGAAAGCAGGTGGAAGCTAATATTAGGAAAGTCACAAGTTTAGATCGTGGCATGACATCTGCCATGAATCTGTATAGCTCTTTGTGCTCACTAGTTGCTTAATCTCAGGTTACTACCAACGTGTTACTGTGGACTCGCACTGCTTTGCAGGAAAAGGTTAATGCGAAAAAGAACTAAACAGCTTTGCTAATTTTTTTCATGCAGGATGCAGTGCATTACAGAATCTGAAGAAAGCATGTAAAGGATTCAAGAAAAAGGCAATTTATTAGTGCAGTTAATGCAATTGAAACAGCAAAACACAAAATGCAGTCAGTAACTTGCATTCTGAGAGAAGACATGACAAATCTTATGAAATACTTCAGAGCACAAGGAAGGATGACAGCAAGACTTCAAGGGTCAAAACAAGGTGTGAAGGGATGCAGTTAGCTCAAGATGCAGTATTTAGGTTGGATTTAGCAGCTTTTTTCTCCAAATTCCTGAGCAACAGGGACTCTACTGGGAATTATTTCCAGTCAGAAGATCCCCTTTCAAAACATGTCGGGTCACTGACAAGAATATGAGCACATCTCATTCCATCCCTAAAACTGATCTGGCTTTCGAAGCCTGTTCCCAGTGTTTTGAAAACATGACTTACAAAACAGAAGTACTTAGACATGACCTGCAAAGTACTTTAAGTAGCTTGCACTGCTACAAATGTGAAACCTGAAACACTGGAAACAATATCAGAAACAGACTCAGTTTGTAAAGGAAAATTCTACTGAGATGAAGCAAGGAAGAGAAGCATAGAGCAGTGTGCCAGCAAAAATTTAGACCAAAGGAAGACTATGGTTCATATACTTTAGCTGAAAAGCAACACCAAAACCTACTGAACAGGTTTACAGAAAAGGTAAAGGCCACCAAACTGAATGACTGCTGCACATTTACAGCCTCCGAAGCACAAGCATTTCCCACAGAATGGAACTTGAAACAGCATCTGCCTGGTGAATATTCCAGTTCATAAGCAAAGCTAAGCTGCATTAGCCATGCACTTTGTTCATGGGGACGATGGAAGTTTTGTGAGAGGGATGGGCGTTGTTCTTTTTAGGTGAGTGACATTTATGAATTACATCTTCCAACTATCCCCTCTTTTCCCTTTCAGCAAAAGGACCAGACTGCTTGCTACCAATTGTAAGAATCTTATTTCAATAAACATTATTTCTCCACTACAGGATCATCAGGTAGAACTAGGCCACTTATTTTATATATATAATACATGATTGGAAAAGCACTTCACTCAAATTATGCATCCCACTGTATTCATCTGCAGTGGGGCAACAGAAGCAGCACTCCTCAGGCAGCCATCATTCCTGCTCTAAGTTTTCTAGGAGCTTCTTGTCCCAGAGTTTTTGAAGATGCAGGTGTCTGTGAAGTGGTGAAAATTCTACACTGGAGACATTACAGTTGCTACAGTCAACCACACTGCAGATCTCTCCCATCGAAGTAGTAACAGCAACCATTTCAGGCATCAATAATACAAGAATGGGAATGTTTTAAAAGTTTCTGCCTGAGGATATTAAGGGTGTCAAAGAGACAAAAGCTATTCAGAAGGGACCATATTTGTCAATGTTTTGGTCAGAGCAGGTCAAAGTGCTCCTTTTATTGACACATTTTTTCCTTGCACCACCAACTCCAGCACAAACGCTTAAAGCAAGTTATATTTAAAGCAACACAAATGAAGAAATGTTGCTGTAAAAAAGAACTGCAAAATAAATTAAATTTGACAGATAAACTAAAGTTGGTCTTGAAGACATTCCTGGCCACTGTATTTTTAAAAAAAAAATACAATCAGGGAAACATACAAAGGCAAAAATAGTACAAAAAATACTGAACACAATCATCAAGATGTCAAAAAAAATTACACACAAATTTATCAAAACAGCCAACATAAGACAACAAGACAGTTTTATCCAGGTTGATGTTCTTTTTTTCTGTTTTCTTTGAAAGACTGTAAGTTGATACAACCTCAAATGGCACACGCAATTCAGAGGAGCCTATATTGGATCAGATTGAGTGAAGGTGTCTGCTTGAAGGCTTGCATCCTGTGATAAAGACCTGGTCAGAAAAGCACCTGACATCAGCGGCACTTCTAGAGTACAAGAAGGAAGATGACATCTGGCCTTCATGGTGAGAATTCCATTTTGCTTGGCAGAGGCAGCAGCAGTAGGACACTGTCAAAGAGTGCTACCTTGTGTTGACAAACAGGGCCTGTCCGAAAAGGCAGGCCTGTCTCCTGTGCAATGTAACGCCATTCATCCCACAGGAGTCACAGAGATGGTCCAGGTTAGCTTCTTTCGGCTCCACTACACCTTCTATGCCAAAACAAAAATCACTACTGATACTGTATACATCTTATTTGGCATTACTTGCACCACTACTTTGGCATCTGCCTTCTCATGTTTGTACTCTTCTACCCCTCCCTCCCTACACAAAGGCTGAAGAATTGTGCCTCAAAGGTACTGTGTGGAAAGTCTGATCCTGTGGGCCACAACAGAAAAGTGTGTGGCCTGCACAGAAATACCTTACATAACAACAAGAAAAGCCAGACAATGAGGGGTGGGGAACAGGTCTTCAGAATAAAGTTTCAACTCTGGCATTTTTAAAAGTCAAGAGTCATAAACCTGTCATACTCTAGAACTAGAACCAAGCCATTGGGGCCACTTCAGTCATGTCAGGAGAGAAAAATTTCTTATGACAGAAGCCCACTGTTTTTTTTTCAGGAGCACAGAGGAATATCTTGTGCTTTTTTGCAGAAACTTGGAGACCTGTGTCAACACTAGACCAGGAGTAACTTGTCACAAGGGGGAAGGAATGCAGCATGGCATTTTGCATAAGTTGCTGGGCACCTGCCCAGTATAATTAGTAAATGGTGTTTTAATCAACATACAGAATAATGCCCTGATGCGGCACAGTGGGGGGCAGTATCACTCGGCTTGGACACAGTATGTATTTTCTTTCAAGCACGTTGTTCTAATCATCTCTGCTAAGTTTTTAGATTTCCTCCACTCCATGTGCAAATATCATCACCAGGCCTGGCTCAAGCACCATCTCCTCACCCATGTGCTGGTTCTCACAGGCCATCACTACCACAGCCTGCTTGCCTGGGATGCGTTTGGCCACATAGTTTTCATAATAGCGGCGGTTCATCTGGCGGGTTTCTAGGGTGGCCAAGCCCTGTGGCCAGTTCCGTTCATGGGCATTTTCAATCAATTCATTGATGATAGATGTTGGGCAGCCACTTTCCACCAACGAACGCTTGATTACAGCTTGAAGTACAGCATCAGGTGTAGAGATCATACCACCCCACCGAGTCACCCGGGCTGGCTGCAAGGAGTTCACCCACCTAAAAGCCAATTAAAAAGAAAGTCACATGGTGAATACTGAGGATGTTACATTTTTCAGTATGTCATGTTATCTCACAGTACTACCATTTAAGCCAACAGGCAAGGAAGCCCAGATTGTATTCTATTCTAACCTGTTCATCTCTCAGGTGTGATGCTATGACTTGACAGATGTCAGATCTTATTTTTTCCTAATATATCTACACATTTATCTGCACAGATACATTTTATTATCCCCTACATGAACACCATAGCTAGTTTTGCTTTCTCTAACAGCAGTGATATAAAATTCCAGGTTGAGAACCTGTGTGGTGCAGTGGTTTGAGACCAGGGTTTGAATTCTGGCTCAGCCATGTAAACTCACTGGGTGACTTTGGGTAAGTCACACTCCTCATAGGTTGGCAATGACAAGCACCCTCTGAAGAATCTTGCCAAGAAAACCTCAGTCTTAGGGTTATCATAGGTCGGAAATGACTTGAAGGCACACATCAGCAACAGCAACAACAAAAGATACATGACCGTAAAATAAGGTAAGATAATGATTTTAAAGGCCTTAATAGCTAAAGTCCTTATCCAACTTATTTATCTT
This sequence comes from Urosaurus nigricauda, assembly GCA_034509955.1. Taxonomy (NCBI): domain Eukaryota; kingdom Metazoa; phylum Chordata; class Lepidosauria; order Squamata; family Phrynosomatidae; genus Urosaurus; species Urosaurus nigricauda. The sequence continues at coordinate 166,643,838 of JAOEGL010000002.1, forward strand.
TCTCCCTCCTTTTCATGGTGTACACAGAGCAACATGTTCAAATAGCAAGAAAAGTTATATTTACAATACCATCATGAGATTTTTGTTTCCTGAAAAATCTGTCATACAAAGTTTACTATTACTTCTAGTTTGTTCCTCATTTGGGCCTGGAACTTGACAGCCAGAGGGTCAGACTAGTGGGGAATGGACATAAACATACATGGTATCTGCCCAAAGCCTTTGAAATACCATTTCTCTCTTAACTATTGTTTCTATATGCTTTCGCCAGCCAGGTTCTGGTCAAACTGTTTATAACATTCCAGGAATCTAAGAAAACCTGTAGCACATGCTTTACAAAATATCTAAAATTTATATTCAAGAGCTTTTGAGTCAATACAGTATATTGCAGAACCCTCACAAACACTGCTTGTATCTGAAATATAAACAATTATGCAGCAAGGTCACTAGTTCCTTAAACATTAATATTTATATTTGCAACCAACTTCTCTTTAAACTAAAAAACTATTATTTACCTCAATTAACACTTTTTGCTGTGGTGGTGTGCCTTCAGGTTGTTTCCAATTTATGGCAACCCAACCCCCCCCCCCCAATCTTCCTTTAGAAAAACAAACTTGAATAATGGAAAACAATATGCTACCTGGTCTTCAAATTGTTTTATGCACAATCTCTATCACCCCACTTCTACCCCAATGTAGCCAAGAATATTGCACTTACTCTAGAATTTCATTATATTCAATAGTCTCTTCCAAATTCTGTAGGTTGGGGTTGACACTACGTATTGCTCGCATATATGCTTTCAACAACTGAATGTCCCGTTTCTGCAAGAACCAGAACAAAGGTAGAAAAATTAAGCAAAACCAGACATGGGAAACTTAAAAGGAACATGAGATAGTAATTAATGCTTAGATAACAACCTAAAACCTAGCAACTCTAAAGTATAGTAAGACTGTTTAATTTTGATTTGTTTATCACCATTTTACGTATCTGTAAAGAGCTGCGGGTCCCTCATACAGCTCACACTGTCTAATGTTTCTGTGTTATCTCGTGTTGATTCACTGTACACTACCTGTCCATTAGTTATATTTGCATGCTATTCCAGTCAACATCTGGCTTAAGTATTTAACAGAAATGCGCTAGAGGATCTAGAAATGCCTACCGGTAGCAAAGTGTATTCTCTATGCATTTCTAGGTCCTCCAGCACAGTACTATGGTATGCTTCCACCAGAAGCCCAAGACACCACTATTTTAGGTTTTAAAAAAAGGGTTTGTGATTACCCATAATTTTTTCACTTAATTACTGCATAATTAATATATGCAAATGGTCCCAAAATGTAGTCCTCACATTAAACTGGATCTTGCTGTACTAATTTCAAGAAAGCAACCTATTACAGCAAGAATAAACAAAAATTCAGCCATCTCAGATAAACCCATGGAGATGAAACTTGCTTCTTTCCAGAGAGGATTTTGAGACAGATCTCATTTTTAAAATGTGCAGCGCTGAAACCAGCAGTCCTAGCCAGCAAAGAAACTGGTGAAAGATCATGGAAGTTACAGACCAAAACTTCTAGAAAACCATACCTGCCCACTCAGATTGAAAAAGCCACTAGATCTCTCCTTTATAATGTAAAGTCATACAGTGAGTCATGACCCATGAAGCCATGACAAGCTAGCAACTGCTAGCTCTATACCATTGCTCCTTCCCCCAATCTCCTCGTCGGAAGTCTTAACAGAGGTTGGATGCTCAGCTCTCAGGAATGTTTTAGCTATGCATTCCTGTACTGCAGAGGATTGAACTAGATAGCCTCTGCAGTTCTTTCTAACTCTATGTTTCTACTAGCAAGTCAGGAGACTGTGTGCCAAAACTTCAAGCAATCTTTTGAGGGTCTGACAGAAGAAGAGTCTTTACTGATGTTGATGAATAAACCATGTGTTTATAAATGTGTCTTTATTATGTTTTGCAGATGTGTTAGGTTTTCAATGAGAATGACTGTTCAGATATTATTCAGTTAGGCAGCTGAGCTAGGATTTCTTTGCTACAATTCAACAGCTGCTACCAACTATCATGTGGTATCTGGAATCTAGATTTTCAGTTAACATGCAGACTCAATTGCACTCTAAATGGAGGAAGGTATATATCCAGTCAGTCCAACTTCAAAAGGAAGTTAAAAATTGAAACCATACTAGAAACCTAAGGCTCTACCTGAACGTGACAGCTCTGCGGGAAGGAGATGAGGTCTGGGTCATTCTTTGCATCCCTCAACATCTTCAGCTGTGACAGCAACTGCATGTGACTATTTGGCAAGTTTACCAAGGTAGAAAGGAAAGAAGCCATGACCCAGTGCCACCACTGCTACTCATTATTTTGATTTTATATGCTTCTCTGAGGGATGCCTACCTGGAATAATCCACCCTGAAATGGCCACTCTCCCTAATTCTCTGCAGGGACTACTTAATTCAAATCACTCTAAATTCTAACCATAGCTTTGGGTTTTTTGCTTTATTTTGTTACAGGCTCCCATGCCTCTGAAAAAGTGGATGGCAGGCAAGCCTAAGAATACAAGAGCATCCTCACAAAGTCAGAGCAAAGATACATTTTGCTAAGCATTTATCTAGTCATAGTGAACAGCCAGAGCTTTCTGGGAAGTTTCTTAGCACAGCCTGAAGGCAACATCTCCCCTTGCAAAATCTGTATTCTGAGTCACTATTCTCCTGACCTTTAGCCATTTCTACCAGTCATACAGCTTTTGGAGGCCTGCCAGAACAAAGAGGCAAGTCTAGCCCTGCATGAAGTTTGTCCTTATCATCCTCTTGATTTTTTTCTTTCCTCAGCTCTGGGTTTCTTCAAGGTCTGCTGCCTTCAGCTTCTCTATCTCTCAGTCAGTATTTCCCTCTATTCACTCCCAAGTCCCCTTCTTGAGATTCTACTGCTTATGAAATCATTTCCCCATCTTTCATCAAAAACCCAGTTAGGCCTCTGTCTCTGTTTCTTGCCTCTTCCCTTCAGGTCTGTTTGCTTTGTTGCTGGCTAGGCTAACTTGGTAACCCAGACTCAGGGCTTCACAGTATAATGAAGTTTCCTACCTCCTGAAAGAACTTCTTTCTCAACTTTTACACATTGCCAATAGAGCACCTCTTGTCCCTCAAGTCATAGTGTGAGGTCTTAGTTCTGACTAGATCAGTTCCTCAAAGGGGAGAGCTTGAGAAAGTTCCATGTTCTCACATTTTCTCATCACTCTGAAGTTTCACAGAACTCCCATCAGCAAGAAAGATTGCTAAAAGAACATTGTTAAGCCTCAGTGCCATAGGTATTGCTCATTCACACCCTCCTTTACCTCTTAAGTTGACTGTGGGAGAACAGACAGCACAAGCCAAGGAGTCAAATTTATCTGAGAAGCTACCATTTACTGACTCTTATTCTAGAGGGCATTACATCAGCTCACTTAACAGAATCCAGAGCCTCACTCCTGAAACTTGCCTTTGCACAGAACACTATAAATACCTCAACTCTTTTCTTTGATAGCTGTTATCATCCTGCAGTACAGGACTGCATTCTTGAAGATGGTTCTGAAGCTTCTGTTAACGCAAAATTCAGCATCAAGATTGCTAACAGGGGTACCATAGCACTCATTTTAAAGGAACTGCACTGGCAGCCAATTTACTTCTGGTCTAAATTCAAAATGCTGGCGATAACATTCAAAATCCTACATGGTTTGGGGCTTTGATACCTGCAAGAGCACTTTTCTCTCTCTATAAAACTGTCCAAGAATTTAGTTTTGCCATAGGAGACCTTTGTCCCACCAATGGAGAAAACATGAAGGGAGAGAACACAGGAGAGGATCTTCTCAGCTGTGGCATCCCATTTGTGGAATGCCCAACTTGTGCCAACGTTGGTTCTTTTTCGGTGTTAAGTCAGGACATGGCTTTTTATTAAAATAATTGGAACCCAATTTACAGTTGACCCTCCTTATTCATAGGTTCTTCATCTATGGATTCTACCATCCATGGCTTGAAAACATTCCCCCCTCAAAAATAATTTCAAAAAGCAAACCTTAATTTTGCTATTTTTTCTAAACAGCAAAGGCTCACATTACTTTTAAACATTTTTTAAAAATTCTATCTTTAAAAACTGATTTGAGTTGTTTAACATGTTTTATCTTGTTTAAATTATTTATTGATTTTAATATAGAACTGCTTAAATTGTTTATATAGTTTTATCAATTTGTATCCCAAGATCTCATGATAAAAGAGCAGGATAAAAAATAATTTAATGAATAAATAAGTAGATACTCAGAGCTGCAGACATGTTCAAGAAATATACATGGTATGGGAAGTTTAACCTCTGTACAGCAAGAAAACACATTTTAGAAAAAATATAGCAATTCCAAAAATGCCTAATAAAACCTTTTATTTATTCTTGAATAGAGGGGATGCACCTTTAAATCTGGCTTTGAGATGTGTGAAGAACCACAAACAAAACAAGTACCTGCTCTGCCAGCTGGTGCTTATGTTCTGCTGAAGTCTTTTCCAGCTCAGCTATTCTTGTTTGTTGCTGCTGCACCACTGACCTTAAGTGTTTGATGCAATTATGATTCGGTAACTCATCTTTGGGCATTTCCAAGCTGTACAGAAGAAGGAACAGAAAGAAAAGAGAAAGGAGAACACTTCACAGCACTGGTCACTGTTGGAGCAAGAAGCTACACTCTAAGCAAACTGTGACTGATTTCAGTTGTGTCATGCTACTGGGTGCTAGTACTGAACAACTGGCTTACACATCACGCATCATAAAAGCCACCTCCCACTGAGCTTTGACAGGGTGGATCACACAGCTGGTGTCTTGTTTGCTTGTTTAGGTGAACAAACAGGTGAAATGCTGCTGACCATATGAAAACCCACTAGGTGACCGTGGGGCAATAATAATAATAATAATAATTATTATTATTATTATTATTATTATTTATATGCCACCAAATCAGCAAGGTGGGTTACAGCAGTGGGACAAATACAAAGCAAATAACAATAACAATTAAATAATAAAACAATTTCAGCATAACAATAAATAACAATAATTATAACAATATATACAATATAACAAAAATAACAAAAATTAATAGAAAAAAAATCACATTGTTCAGCAGTTATTAAAGAAAAATCCCAATTTCTAACCCTCATTTCAATCCTGGAAAAGAAACAACATCAATGACAATAATATAAACAATAAACAGTCTTAACAGACCATAACCTAAAACCATGAAAAAGGGGGAGACTAAAAATTATCAATAATAATAAAGATAAAGCTCTTAATTTCCTAGTGAGGAATGGGCTGGGGGCTTATAAGGACTCCACCCACGCTGCCAAGTCCTGGGCTGGAAGGGAGGCCACAGGTGTTAAAGGGCCAAGCCGGCATAGGCTCTATGTCCTGAAGAGGTTGGCTCCCTGTCCTCCAAGATGGTCCTGGGCTGGAGGAATGGGATGGAGGCTTATAAGGACTCCAGGCTGCCAAGTCCTGGGTTGGAGAGGAGGGCCTAGGTGTTAAAGGGCCAAGCTGGCATAGGCTCCCTGTGCTCCAAGATGGCACATCACACTATCTCAGCCTCGGAGGATGGCAATGACAACCCCCCTGAAGAAAAATACCAAGCAAACCCTTTGATAGGGCCTTAGGGTTGCCATAAGTCAGAAACAACTTGAAGGCAAAACAACTATGTATTCCTAACTGCAGCACTGAGGGGAGGGCATTTGGAGGGAGAAATTACTACTAGGACAGGAAGGACTAAATTCTTCCCAACACTGTGGCCCCTGCCCTGAAAAATCACCCCTCCCTTAATGCAATGAAGCTTTGTCCCTGCCTTAGACTTGAATCAGTATTTAATGGTGCCTTGGATCAATATTATCTACATTGGACAGTACTCACCCACATCCCTGTTCACACGTCACAGGCCGTTTTGGATTGTGTTCGCAGTCATTGAGGTGAGACATTAGGTTGTCAAGTCGTACTACAGCAGTACAACCAAAAACAGCATTGTCACATGTGATTTGCAGCTTAGACAACATATTACGCATGATCCGGGGAACTGGACGCAGGTGGGCCACAGTCACAACACTTCGGTCCACAGGGCAAGTCTGCTGTTGGGAGAACCACTGGGTGATACAGGCATTACAGAAAGCATGCTCACAGTGAGGAGCCTGGGGAGAAAACAAAGCAAGGCATGCCAATTCAGATTACATCAGGTTCCTGTTACTTAACTGCTGTTTCTATATCTATATTTCTTCTTCGTGGTCTCTGCGAATCATACAAATGGGTTCTCTGCGCCTGCGCAGTCGAATTCGGAACTTTCTGGAATCACTGGGCAGAAAAGCGGCTTGCAACTTTTTGCAACTTTTTGGCGGTAGCCCCTCCCCTCCTCTATATAAGCCCTGTTCCCGCTCTTTTCCTCAGTTCCTTTTTTTCCGCCGCGTAGGCTACTCTAAAGGAACAGTGTGGAATCGCTTGGCTTGTCTCTCTTGGTTTTCTCGATCTTCGGCTTGCTTCTCGACTACTCTCCCTCGTCTGTGACTCGGCTATTGTTTGACCTCTCGGCTTGATTGACTTCGATTTTGGATCCCGATTTGGACTTGATGTCTCCGGCTCCATTTAAGCACTGCGCTGTTTGTGGGGCCAAGGTCCCTCACACGGACCCCCACTCCAAGTGCTTGATCTGCCTGGGCGAGGCCCACGACACCCAGAGCTGTGCCCTCTGCAGATCATTGACTTCGCAGGCGAGGAAGAACCGTGCCTCTCGGCTGAAATCCTACCTTCTCGATCGGGCTTTGGCCCCTCAGGAGATCCTGCCTTCGGCTTCGGTTCCGGCTTCGGTTTCTAAAGCACCCGTTCCGGCCTCCAAGATGTCTCAGGAGAAGGTGACTGTTGTTTCCCCTGTTGGTCCCTCCAAGTCCTCCCGGGACGCGGAGACTCACCCCGCCGAGAAATCGGCTAAGAAGACGGGTGAGAAGTCTAAGTCCTCCAAGAAGGACAAGCCCAGGCAGGGCAAGGACCACAGGGATGAGAATCGGAGAAAGAAGGTGAAAACTCCTTCTCAGGGCGTGGCAGAGGGCTCTTCCTCTCTGAAGGAATCCACTTCTAAAGCCCCTGCCAAGAGGAAGCATTCTACCGAGGGGGAATCCCTCCGGAAAAAGCGCTCCTCTGAGGGTGAGACCCTCCAGAAGAAGGCCCGCTCCGATTCCGACGTGGGAACCGAGCTGCCACGTGCGTCGACACCGAGGGATGTTCCCGCCACGGAAATTCCCTCTGTCGAAAGGTCCGCCTCCGTACCGACCGCCTCCGTACCGACAGAAGCGTCGCCTCGCTCCCAGGCCGCCCGTCGCGAGACATCGGTGCTGCGCAGCCTGACGCCCGCTCAGCGCTCCCCATAGCTGAGCCAGAGGTCTCGTGGTCGCCGACCCCTATGGCCGAGACCGAGGACGAGCCGGAATACTATTATGATAGCGAGTCCGGCAAGTACTTTGTGGCGGTTGACCCTTCTACTCTTGACAGACCACGAGGCAAGCGCTGGCGCCCGCTGGATGTGTCTGCCAGAGTCGGCGACGAGGTCCAGGGTTCTGCACCGTCGAAGGTCGTTGACGAGGCTTTGACATCGGCCACCCTCAGGCGGGAGGACGCCGTTCGCGGAGAGGCAGCAACTCAGACGGCCTACTCCCCTTCCAGTGCAGTACTCTGTGGAGAGCCCAGCTCCGACTCGGACGTGGAGTTCGACACCGAAGGCTCGGTCCCATCTCCGATCGATACCGACACCGAGGAAAAGGGGCCGGTTCGACAGGCCTTTTACCAACCAGGTCCAGTGTCCCCTACTGATAACGTGCACACCTTTGGGGAGCACGTCATCAAGATGGCGAATGCTTTGGAGCTCCAGGTGTCTCGGTCCGAGGAGGAGGCCCTCGACCCGGTCGAGAAACGAGTTCAGGGCTCGGCACCAACATTGGCAGCCATCCCATTCCTGCCGTCTTTGGAGAAGATCGCCAAGAGGTCGTGGCAGAATCCAGCATCCACCCCGTCGACCTCGAGGAAGATCGACTCCATTTACAAGATCTCTCCATCATCGGCAGAGTGGCTCCATTCACACCCGCCTCAGAATTCGGCAATTGTCGAGGGGTCACAGAAGGTCTTCACCCCAAAGACCTCCCCGTCTCCTTCGGACCGCGAGGGCAAGAAGATAGACGGGATTTCGAAGAAGATCTTCGAGGCCTCAGCCCTGGGACTGCGGGTGTCGAACTATAATGCCTGCATGGGGGCCTACATACAATACCTGGTGGAGAGGATGTCACCCCTGTTGGCGGACCTCCCTCAGGAGAAGGCTCCTGCTGCAAACCAACTCCGGGAGGAGGTACACTCGGTTGCAGGCCTTCTCATTACCTCGGCTCGACACACGGCGGACTGTTCGGCCAAGTCCATGGCTTCCAGTGTGGCCCTCCGGAGACATGCCTGGCTTCGGGCTTCTGATCTAACCCCGCAGGCGAAGGCCGCTATAGAGGACATGCCGTTCGATGGCGAAGGGCTCTTTGCTAAGGACACCGACGAGCGGCTGAACTTCAAGTACCGCATGAAGTCAGCCGCAAAGAAGCACGGCATGTCCGCTCCCCAGCAGGCCTTCTCCAGGAGGCGCTTCGGGGCCAGACCATCCTTCGGACAGTCGCAGAGGCCATTTGAGCAGGAGAGGCAGTACCGTCGCCAGGACACCAGGCAGAGGTTCTCCTCTCCATCCTCATCTTCATCGGGGAGACGTCTTCAGTCCCGTTACCGAAGACCGCTTCCGAGGAAGCCCGGACCTGATTCGGGTAAGAAGGGACAGTGAAGGTCTCCAGCGTACTCCGTTGTCTCCCCTTCTCGTCCCTTCTTTTTGGATCTGTTGAGGCCTTTCTATAACATCTGGGCCCAAATCACCACCGACTCCTGGGCGCTGACTATTATATCCAAAGGATATGCCCTCGAGTTCGAAGAACTCCCGCCTACGGGAGCCCTCCTTTCTACGGATCCCTCACCTTCCCTCCTCGACGAAGTACGCACTCTGTTGGACAAAGGGGCCATCTCCCCCCTGGATCCGGACCTGGCCCACCGGGCGTTCTTTTCTAGATACTTTACGGTACCGAAACCGGATGGAGGCCTCCGTCCCATACTGGACCTTCGGGACCTTAACAGTTTTTTGGTTTACAAGAAGTTCCGGATGGTAACTCTTGCTTCCATTTTACCATTGTTGTTGCAGGGACTTTGGTTTGCGACGTTGGACCTCAAAGACGCCTACTTCCAGGTCTCCATTCGACAGGGACACAGACGGTTCCTCTCCTTTGCCATCGGGACGGAGATGTACCACTACAATGTCCTGCCCTTCGGTCTCGCCACCGCGCCGAGAGTCTTCACCAAGTGCATGGCTCCGGTAGTCGCCTATCTGCACCAGCGAGGGTCAAGAGTCTTCCCCTACCTAGACGATTGGCTCTTCGCGGCAGACTCCAAAGAGGCCCTTTGCCAGGACATCTCCTTCGCCGTCTCCCTGCTCCAGTCTCTCGGCCTGGTACTGAACCTCGAGAAGTCCCACTTGACCCCCGTCACCAGGATCAAGTTCATCGGGGCTATCCTCAACTCAGAAAGTTGCATCGCATCTCTGCCCGAGGACCGTTTCCTGTCCCTTTCCAAGGCCGTCCGGCATTGCTGTGCCAACAGACGGGTGCGGGCTCGAGAAGTCCAGGTAGCGCTGGGCCATATGGCCTCGACCACCTTCGTCACCCCGTGGTCCAGGCTCCGGTTTCGGCCCCTACAGTCGTGGTTCCTCTCCGTCTTCGACCCGTTGGCCGATCCTGCAAGCAAGTGGCTCACGGTACCGAGGCCCGTCGCTCGTTCCCTGTCCTGGTGGCTAGACTCCCAGAACGTCTGCACCGGCATGCCGTTCGTCCCTCCGGACCCGCAGGTGGTCCTCACTACAGACGCATCCATGGACGGCTGGGGAGCCCACACAATGGGACTCACCATAAGGGACAAGTGGCAAGCGCGTCACCAAGATCTCCACATCAACGCCCTGGAGATGCTAGCTGTCGAGAAGGCCTTGAAGGCTTTCGAATCCGAGCTTCGCGGAAGGGTAGTGCAGCTCCTGACGGACAACACCACTGTCATGTACTACCTGAACAAACAGGGCCGAACCAGATCTCCAACTTTACTGGAGATAACTCTTCGGATTTGGCACTGGTGCATCCCGAGAAACATCTCCCTGCAGGCAGTGCATCTTCCCGGGGAGGAGAACGTCTTGGCGGACCAGCTCAGCAGGTCAGATTCGCAGTGCCACGAGTGGACTCTCCACCCCGACGTGGTCGCGGACCTCTTCTCCAGATGGGGCACCCCGCAGACAGACCTCTTCGCGTCGGAGACCAACGCACACTGCAGCCAGTTTTGCTCCCGGGATCGGTCTCGACGCTCGCTCAGGGATGCCTTTCTACACAGCTGGACGGGGGAATTTCTGTATGCCTTCCCTCCGTTCCCGCTCATCACGAGGGTCGTCTCCAAGATGTCGAGAGACCGGACGGACGCCATCCTGATCACCCCTTGGTGGCCCAGGCAGCCGTGGTTTCCGTCCCTTCTTCACCTGTCGCGGAATCGGTTCCTCAGGATCGAGCCCAGACCGGACCTGCTCACTCTACAGGAGGGTCGAGTTCGTCATCCGGACATCGAGGACCTTCCGCTCGTGGCATGGCGACTCCGGCCTTAGCGGACCTTCCGGCGGCGGTGAGGCGTGTGATCTTGGCGGCCCACAAACCTGCGACCAAGAGGTCCTACTCCTGCAAGTGGCAGAGATTCCTCCGCTTCCTGGATTCGAGAGGCCTGTCTCCATCCAGGGTGTCGACGCCGACGGTGCTGGAGTTCCTGATGACACTGGTGGAGTCGGGGCTGTGCCTTAACTCCATCAAGTGTTATTTGCCCGCTATTTGTTCCCATTTCCAGTTTGATGGGAAACCTTCCTTTTTCAAGGACCCCTTGGTGAAGGGGTTTTTGAAGGGCTTTAACAACCTCCATCCGCCGGCCTCGGTACCGGCACCGGCGTGGAGCCTCGAGGTTGTTTTGTCCCGTCTTGGTACCAAGCCCTTCGAACCTATGGCTACCACTGACCTGAGGCTGCTGACTTGGAAAACAGCCTTTCTGGTAGCCATTACCTCTGCCCGCCGTGCTGGCGAGCTCTGTGCCTTACGGAGGGACCAACCTTTCCTTTGGTTCCACAAGGATAAGGTGGTCCTCCGTACCGACATTACCTTTTTGCCTAAGGTAGTGTCTGCTTTCCACATGTGCCAAGACATTGTGCTCCCGACCCTGGCCCCGAACCCGACCACCGACACTGAACGTCGTTTGCACCTGTTGGACGTTCGGAGGGCTTTGGCCTTCTATTTGGACAGAACTTCGGGTTCGAGCCGCTCTGACAGACTGTTCCAGTGCTACTCAGAGCCCAAGAAGGGACTACCCGTGACTGCTCAGAGGTTTTCTAAATGGGTGGCTGGTACCATCCACCTCTGTTATGAACTGTCGGGTAGAACTCTTCCAGCCAGGGTCAGGGCACATGCAACTAGGACGGTAGCGACATCCTCCGCTTTTTTGACTGGGGTTCCGCTGGAGGATGTCTGTAAGGCTGCTGTCTGGTCCCAACCTATGACTTTTATGAAACATTACCGGTTGGACACCAGGGCAAGGACCGATGCAGCCTTTGGCAGAGCAGTGCTACTGTCTGGTTTACACTAATGTCAAGTTCTGTACTATGCCATGTTGTGTACTATGCCATGTTGATTTTACATTGCATTGTTGTTGCATATGACACATTGCACTAACTGTTGCACTGTTTGCCTTTTTACTTGATTTCCTTTGCATCCAGGATTGGGTGTTATGGTGTCGTTCTGATTGCATTTATACACCATGTATATAGTTTGCTCTCTGAGTACTTGGTTTATGTTCTGCTCTGTGAGCAGCATTGCACTATTGTTGTTTTCTTCTATAATTCATACAAGAATCACACAAGGGTTGGTTCAATTTGACAATTTTTATTGTGAATCAATAAAGTTTTTTGGTTCACTTCACAACTGTTGTCATGACACTCCCTCCGCCGCTTACCTAAGCTTGCTAGTCTAACCCATTTGTATGATTCGCAGAGACCACGAAGAAGAAGGACAGGTTGCTTACCTGTAACAGCATTTCTTCGAGTGGTCATCTGCGAATACATACAAATCCCACCCTTCCTCCCCTCAGTGTCCTGCTCAACATTGTTCTGCTCCTCCGTCGCTTGCGGCGGAAAAATTTCGGAACTGAGGAAAAGAGCGGGAACAGGGCTTATATAGAGGAGGGGAGGGGCTACCGCCAAAAAGTTGCAAAAAGTTGCAAGCCGCTTTTCTGCCCAGTGATTCCAGAAAGTTCCGAATTCGACTGCGCAGGCGCAGAGAACCCATTTGTATGTATTCGCAGATGACCACTCGAAGAAATACTGTTACAGGTAAGCAACCTGTCCATGTTTTCCATGCAGCCTCTTTCACCAAGAACTTTTCATGATAAGGAAAAGAGTCAGAAGTAGGACTGAGCACCCATCAATTAGTTAAGTAACCCCAAGCTACCAGCGGCAGATCACTTTAGAAGACTTTAAGGAAGCAATGCAAAGGATTTCCAATGGATCCTAGTCCATTTTTGGTTGGATTCACGCTGAGTCTTCTGCCATTGGCACTCTAGTCTCCGTCCCACTCGTTTCATCACTGCCAGCTCCCTAGTGAACTGGGGAAAATGTTTGGCTCCACTTTGGTCCTGCAAAGGAGCTCCTCCAAAGGGGCAACCCTGGCAGCAGTGGGTCCGCCACAGCAGGCACCCAGTGCCTTACAGTTGACAGTAAAGCACAGACTTAGCTATGACTCCTCTTTCAAGAAGAAATTATTCACACATAAATACACTTTAGCAACTCAGCTCCTTGTCATATGATTACAGCTCCCAAGCAATCCTAACTGGAAGAAAGTTTCATTTCATGTAAGTTAATTTATAATTCTTGTGTTTCCCCCATGCTTTCCACCTCATAACAATGCATTTACATTGTCTTCTGGTGCACTCACAAGATTTGCCTATTCATTTGCAGTACTGAGCACTCCTTTGCTCAATTTATAACACATGCTCCTCAATGAGGATGGTCAGCCCACTAATCATCAGAAGGCTACAACTGGTTTAACACACTACAGAAGTGACAGCATACCTATTGACCAAGTGTACTGTGACCAAGTGTACTGCTATATTCGAAGAAAACACACACCACTTGCAGAAAAGTCAGAATCAGATTAGGTTACAAGACCGTCATCTGCTTGGTAAGCAGCAAAAAGAATAAATATGAAATGAAGGGAAATTATTGCCTTACTTCTAGAACACAGTGATACAAAATCTGGAAGAAGAAACTGTTTCAAGTTTTTACTAATAATAGTCTACAATTAATTCATAGGACTCATATTTTGAACTGAACAAGAAATGAGTGGCCAACAGAGTTGTCTATGCTCACTAACTCAGCCCCATGTGGGTAGAAATAAAGGCACAGAACACTAGCCTATGTGTGTGCACACACACACGCACAATGTCTGAACAACACTATCTTCGGTTGAGATCCCCTTTTTAAAAAACCCACCCACCCACACACACCATGTCTGAACACAAACTTTGGCTGAGGCCTCCTTTTTAATAAATCCAAGATGCTGATTCCAGGACCTACCCCAATATTAGTTGCCAAAGGGCATTCCTTGCCAAAGGGAAGCCTGGTTGTTTGCTGTGTCCATATTGATTGGGCAAGAGCTTAAAATTTGAAAGTGTGAGCCATTTCCTTTGGGCCACTGGGAGGAGGAAGTAGAAACCTCATTCTATATAACTGCTTGCATAGAAATTTTTCTTTTCATATACATATATATATATTGTAGTCAAGGAGGGTTGGAAGTACAGATGAGAAGGTGACCTAGTGTTGGAAGGCAACTCATTAAATTTTTATACTTGTCTTTTCACTATTCCCTTAAGGGGCTGTGGGGATTCAGAGGAAGTGAATCAGGGACTTGCCTCTGGAAGGAGCTAGCAGGCAGCTCTCTAGATAACTATAGGCCCAGTTGATTGAGTTCCCTAACAGAGCTTGGGGACAAAGGCCAGCCACACAGGGATTCTTTACGCTGGTGTTTAACAGGAGAAGCCCACAGTCTCGTTTCAGTGCCTCCTTAAGACTTCTCACTATGGACACTGAGGGACCTGATGCAGTCACCTGCAACACTTGTGATATGTTTATCTTCTTGCCTACAGATGTGGGGAAGTTCACCTGCCCCAAGTGCAAGTTGATAGCCCTCTTAGAAGAGAAAGTACAGCAGTTGGAAGCTCAGGTGTCTACACTTCAGCATCATAGAGACAGGAGGTTCTCCTGAACAGAATGGGCTGGACGGTCTTGGACAGGAAACACACAGAAAAAGTTGCTGGGGAAGAAGAGGTCACTTCACACACAACAGAAGTAGATGGTTGGAGGAATGTCACACACAGAAGTAGGGAAACCAGGGTTCATTCTGTGAGGTTGCAGATACAGAACCGATTTGAATCTCTCTCTGTTATCAGAGATCATGAGGAAAAGCAGCCGGAACAGACATCAGGGACAGAGCAGGGGAGCTTGAGAGTACCACAAAAGGGAACAGCCGCTGCTAAGCCTCGGAGGAGGCGTGTGGTGGTCATGGGGGACTCCTTGATGAGGGGTACAGAAGCAGTGGTTTGTGGGCCTGACAAGATGTCTTGGGAGGTGTGTTGTCTCCCTGGGGCAAGGATCCATGAGGCTGACAAGACTTGTCAAGCCTACTGCTGTTACCCCTTTCTTTTGGTTCATGTGGGAACCAATGATACTGCAAGGCACAGCCTTCAGAATATCATAAGGGATTATGAGGCTCTGGGTAGGAAGCTGAAAGAGATGGATGCACAAGTTGTCATCTCATCTCTTCTCTCAGTTGAAGGACATCATCCAAGAAGTGAGAAGAAAATAGTGGATGTAAACAACTGGCTCCGTAGATGGTGCCGCCAAGAATGGTTTGGATTCTTGGATCATAGGCTGCAGTTCCATGAGGGGGGACTTCTGGCAAGGGATGGGCTGCATCTCACGCCATTTGAGTTATGTGGGGGAGGGAGACAGTATTCTAGAAGGTAAAAAGAATGAAGAAAATAGTCAAACTGACATAGAGAGAACAAGGGAAACAGTGAAAGGACCCAACAGTGGGAGGCAAAAAAACTTCCACAGGCAGCAAGTAAAAGGAACACATGTTCTTAGATGTCTCTACACTAATGAACAGAGTATGGGGAATAAACAGGATGAACTTGAACTCCTAGCACAACAAGAGAAATATGATATAATAGGCATCACTGAAACCTGGTGGGACGAATCTCATGATTGGAATGTAGAAATAGAGGGATATAACCTTTTAAAGAGAAACAGGACAAACAGGAAAGGAGGAGGAATAACATTATATGTTAGGGATATTTATACCAGTGAAAAGATGGAGAGCATCTGGATAAAAATTAAAGCGGAAGGAAACAACAGGGATGTTATTGTGGGAGTCTACTACAGACCCCCAAGTCAGATGGAGGAATTGGATTATGCCTTTCTAGAACGGATAATCACACACTCAGAAAGGAGAGATGTAGTAGTGATGGGGGACTTCAACTATCTTGATATTTACTGGAAGTCAAACTCAGCCAAATCCTCAAGGTCTCACTTGCCTCGAAGACAATTTCATTGTCAAAAGGTAGAAGAGGCAACAAGGGGATCAGCCATTTTAGATATTATCTTAACCAAAAGGGAAGACCTAGTTGATGGGGTGCAAGTGGTGGGATCCTTAGGTGGAAGTGACCATATTCTCCTGGAGTTTGTTATACAGTAGAAGGGAGAAGCTAGGCATAGTCAGACATGAATTCTAGACGTTAGGAGAGATGATTTCCATAAACTTAAGAGAAATATTGGAGGATGATCCTGTGGGCAGGAATACTAAAAGAGAAGGGAGTTCAAGATGGATGGGAGTTTCTCCAAAGGGAGAATTTCAAACAGTTCCAATGAGGAAGAAAAATGGGAGGTGTCTCAAGAAGCCAGGATGGATGACTAAGAAACTTTCAGCTGAGATAAGTTTTAACAGAACATGTATAAGAAATGGAAAAATGGGGAAATTACCAAAGAGGAATTCAAACAAATAGTCAGCACGTGTAGGGCTGAAGTCAGAAAAGCTAAAGCGCAGAATCAGGCTTGCTAGAGAGTGTAAGAACAATGAAAAGGGCTTTTTTTGGATATGTCTGCATCAAAAAGAAAGAAGAAGGAAACGGTAGGGCCACTGCGTGCAGAAGATGGCAAAATGATAACAGGGGACAGAGAAAAGGTAGAATTACTTAGCACCTTCTTTGCTTCAGTTTTCTCAGAAAAGACAAAGGGTGCTCAACCTAAGGATAATGGAGCAGAAGACAGAATAGAGGAATTTCAGCACAAAATAAGTAAAGAGATAGTACAGGAAAACCTGGTTAACCTAAATGAATATAAGTCACCAGGACCAGATGAACTACATCCAAGGGTATTAAAAGAACTGCCAAATATAATATTGGAACCATTGGTAATAATCTTTGAGAACTCCTTGAGAACAGGAGAAGTCCCAGCAAACTGGAGGAGGGCAAACATTGTCCCCATCTTCAAAAATGGGAAAAAAGAGGATCCCAACAATTATCGTCCAGTTAGTCTGACATCAATACCAGGAAAGATTCTGGAGCAGATCATTAAACAGAGAGTCTGTAAACATTTAGAAGGCGATGCCATAATCACAAAAAGTCACCATGGGCTTCAGAGAAACAAGTCATGCGAGACAAACCTGATCTTTTTTTTTTTTTGGATAAAATTACCAGCTTGGTAGATGAAGGGAATGCTGTGGACATAGTATATCTTGATAGCTATATCTATATATCTATATAGTATATCTTGTTTACCCGACAAGGTTCTCCTAGACCACCTCTTGGAGGACTATGGAGAGGTGATACGAGCAGCTAAGAATTCGTTCTATGCTGCCCGTGTCGCGTCCGCGGAGTCGCGTCCAGCAGAGTTGTTCAGGATAGTGAGGGAGCTAACTCAGCTCCCTCCTGCCCTGAACCAGATCCTTGAACCTACTAAGGCCTGCTGTGACCAGTTTAACAACTTCTTCGCGGATAAAATCTCTCGGATAAACGAAGATCTGGATGCCAGTGTTAAGGCAGAATCCAGAACAGAGGCATCCAGAGCTTCCGTGGACTCTGTTGTACTGGATCAGTTTGAGTCTGTCAGTACCGAGGATGTGGACAAGATCCTTAGAAGTGTTAGGAAAACAACTTGCTCCCTCGATCCCTGTCCCTCGTGGCTAGTGGCACAGGGGGGACCGGCTGTAACATTATTGTTACGCCGAATTATCAACACATCCTTGAGGGAGGGGCGGTTTCCAGAAAATCTTAAATTGGCCATCATAAAACCAATACTAAAAAAGCCCTCCCTCGACCCCCTGGTTCATAACAACTATCGGCCAGTTTCGCTGCTGCCATTTTTGGGGAAGGTGATCAAGAGGGCGGTTGCAACCCAGCTTCAATCGATCTTGGATGAAACGGATTTTCTAGATCCATTTCAAACCGGTTTCCGGGCGGGCTACGGGGTTGAGACTGCCATGGTCGCCCTGGTCGATGATCTCCGTCTGGGCATCGACAGGGGTAGCGTGTCCCTGCTGGTGCTCTTGGACATCTCAGCGGCTTTCGATACCATCGACCATGGTATCCTTCTGGAGCGCCTGGCAGAGGTGGGAATCGGAGGCACTGTGCTCCAGTGGTTCCGGTCCTACCTCTCTGGGAGGTTCCAGATGGTGCAGCTGGGGGACGTTTGCTCCGACAAGAGGGCCATCAGATCTGGGGTCCCTCAAGGAGCCATCCTGTCCCCCAGGCTTTTTAACATTTACATGAAACCGCTGGGAGAGATCATCCGGAGGCATGGGGCGCGGGGTTATCAGTACGCTCATGACACCCAAATAGTTTTCTCTATGTCTCCGACTGATGCAGTGACCAGGGATGGCGTCGCTCCTCTCGTGGCCTGTCTGGAATCGGTAATGGGCTGGATGAGGGAAAACAGACTCAGCCTGAATCCAGAGAAAACGGAAGTACTCGTGATAGGTTCTCCCGGCCCAGGAATGGAGGTGGTTCCACCTGTCCTGGACGGGCTCACGCTTCCCGTTAAGGACACTGTACGCAGCTTGGGGGTGCTTCTTGATTCGTCGCTCCATCTTGCTTCTCAGGTGGATGCGATGGTCAGGAGCACCTGCTTTCAGCTTCGGCTGATACGCCAGCTGCGTCCCTACTTGGACCGGAGGGACCTTGAAACTGTAGTACATGCTCTGGTAACCTCTCGATTAGACTTCTGCAATGTGCTCTACATGGGGCAGCCTTTGTATCACACTCGGAAGCTACAACTAGTGCAGAATATGGCAGCACAGCTGGTCGCTGGGGCTCCCAGGACCTGCCATATAACACCGGTATTAAAAGATCTCCATTGGCTGCCTATTCGCTTCTGGGCTCAGTACAAAGTGCTGGTTATTACCTATAAAGCCCTAAATGGCTTGGGCCCAGAGTACCTGAAGGACCGTCTCTCCTCACATAATCCACCCTGCACACTTAGATCTACTGGGCAACTATTACTTAAAGTTCCAGAGGCCAGATTGTCAATCACTAGGAAGAGGGCGTTTTCTATCGCTGCCCCGAGCCTCTGGAACTCATTGCCCACAGAGCTCCGCCTGGCGGCCTCCCTTACCCAGTTTAAGAAGGGGTTAAAAACGTATTTATTTGAGCAGGCTTACCCCTGACTCTCCCCCGCCGATATTCTTCCCCCACCATGGCTTGGATCGGAATACCGCCACCCCTTGGGCCGAAATTGTTAAATTGTTTTCTGATTAATTGTTTTTAACTTTTGTATAAGTTTTAATTTTTGTATGTGTACACCGCTCTGATCGTTGGAAGAGCGGTATATAAAGATTTATTATTATTATTATTATTATTATTATTATTATTTCAGTAAGGCCTTTGATCAGGTTCCCCATGACATTGTTGCAAACAAGCTTGCAAAATGTGGGCTAGACAAGTTAACTGTTACAGTGGTCCCCCGGGTTACAAAGGTAATCCGTTCCGGATTACCTTTCGAAACCTGGAAGTATTCGTTTCCCAGGGGACCGCTAATTCTGCCGGACAGCGTGGCCGATTTAAAGGGGCCGCGTGGTTTTTCTTGTTCGTATCCCGGGGGATCCTTCGGATCCCAGGGGATATTTTTTGGTCCCGCCGGTTTCGGATCCTGGGGATTTCGTTCTCCGGGGGATTCGTAAACCGGGGGACCACTTATGGATTTGTAATTGGTTGACCGGCCGAACCCAAAGGGTGCTCAACAATGGTTCTTTTTCAACCTGACTGACCAGTGGGGTCCCACAGGGCTCTGTCCCGGGCCCAGTCCTATTCAACATCTTTATTAATGATTTGGATGGCAGAATTGGGGGCATACTTATCAAATTTGCAGATGACACCAAATTAGGAGGAGTAGCTAATACTCCAGAAGACAGGATCAAAATTAAAAGTAACCTGAATGGACAAGAAAGCTGGGCCAACACTAACAAAATGAAATTCAATGCGGAGAAATATAAGGTACTGCACTTAGGGCGAAAAAATGAAATGTACAGATATAGGATGGCGGACATCTGGCTGAATGAAACTACATGTGAAAGGGATCTAGGAGTCCAAGTAGATCATAAATTGAACATGAGTCAACAGTGCGACGTGGCAGACTAAAAAGCCAATTCTATTTTAGGCTGCATCAATAGAAGTACTGTATAGCATCTAGATCAAGGGAAGTAATAGTGCCACTCTATTCTGCTTTGGTCAGGCCCCACCTGGAATACTGTGTCCAGTTCTGGGCACCACAATTCAAAAAGGATGTGGAGAAACTGGAGCATGTTGAAAGAGGGCAACTAAGATGGTGAAGGGCCTGGAAGAAATGCCTTATGAGGAGCGACTTAGGGAGCTGGGGATGTTTAGCCTGGAGAAGAGAAAGTTAAGAGGTGATATGATAGCCCTGTTTAAATATTTGAAGGGATGTCATATTGAGGAGGGAGCAAGCTTGTTTTCTGCTGCTCCAGAGACTGGAACATGGAACAATGGATGCAAACTGCAGGAAAAGAGATTCCACCTCAACATTAGGAGGAACTTCCTGACAGTAAGGGCTGTTCGATAGCGGAACACACTCCCTTGGAATGTAGTGGAGTCTCCTTCCTTGGAGGTCTTTAAACAGAGGCTGGATGGCCATCTGTCAGGGATGCTTTGATTGGGAGTTCCTGCATGGCAGGGGGTTGGACTGGATGGTCCTTGTGGTCTCTTCTAACTCTATGATTCTAGTCATGGTTGTTCCAGTTACCCGCCCACAAGTCGATCTCAACCCATGGCGACCCTGTGGATGAGGCATCTCCAAGAATCCCTGTCCTTCACTCTGCTTAGTTCCTGTAAATTCTTTCCTATGAACTCTTGAATACAGTCCATGCACGTGACTTTCCTCTTTCTACTTCCCTCCACCTTTCTTAGCATTATCGTCTTTTCCAATGAGTAATGCCTTCTCATGGTGTGACCAACGTATGGCAGCCTCAGTTTAGTCATCTTGGCTTCTAAGGAGATGTCCAGCTTGATCAGTTCTAGGGCCCATTTATTCCAGCACCACATCTCAAATCAATGTTTTTTCTTCCTATCTGCCTTGTTAACATATTAAATATTGCATCCTTGCCATTAAGTACTTTATATCAGAATAAATACTCTTTGGCTCATTCTTCCATTTATTAAATTATGGCTTGTCAGCTCAATATATAACATTATTTTCAAAATTTTACTCCTCAGCCAAAAATCAAAAAGTGACAGATATACATCTAAGCAGAAAGCATTGTGCCAAGTCACATTATTAAATCCACTGTACAAATGCATGAAAACATGTCTTTTGACTTTCAGAAATCTACTGACCTATCTATCAACAATTCTGGTTGTTTTTAATTGGTCACACAGGTCAGAAAAGCAGCTTCAACTGTCATTTTGTTCAATTCATTATATTTTATTTAATATACTAGAAAAATGGAAAATAATTTAAAAACCTACAAAATACATCATCATCTTTGCAAAGAATCATTGTTTAACATGGAAAAAACAGAGATTACCTTTATGACCTCAGTCTCCAGCAACCAAACATTCTCAGTGACCATCGGGAAACAAATGTCTAGTGAAAATTAAGTCAACTGGACTTTGTGTGTATGTGTCTTCAAGTCAACCGTTGATTTATGACAATCCCATGAATTTCATAGGGTTTTATTAAGCAAGGACTACTCAGAGGTGGTTTTGCCAGGGCTGCCAGTTAAAACCATGGTTTCATATGTATTCACAACATCTCAGAAGAAATCCTAGATTATTAGTAAACTATGCATTAAACTACCACCCTTCTTTGGTGGTAATGAAGCTTTTAGGGGAGGTGGGTTTGCATTATTTCCATTAACCCCATACAAATTTATTAGGAAAGTATTAAATTATTTTTGAAGCCATGATACAGATTGTATGCTTCTGTAACAAGCAATTATCTATGGAGGCCTAGCCACATTTTTTCCACCTGGTGGCACCTATCAAGGCAAGTAACTCTAAGTGAACTGCTGAGTCCTCAGCTGCAAGATATACCGTATATTCCAATTTCAAAGATCTGTAGGGTAGATATTGCCCCTTACCCAAAGGAGTGTACATGAGTACAAAATCAAGTTTATCCCACAATATCTATCTAAATACAAGAATGAGAAAACATAGGATTACATGAGACAGAACGTTTGTTTTCAAAAGCCCTTTAAAAAAAAAAAAGTATATAATCCCTGTGCCTTTGAATCCTGTTTTGATCTGTAAACGATGACATGGCAGAAACTCTGGACACAGTTAACAACTCTTCAAAAGCTAATGCTATAAAATGCTTACATTGTAAGTCTAGCTTTTTGTGAAGTCTGCAACAAAACAAAATTCTGGGAGACAAAACAGCCCTTCTGCCTAGACAATGGAACATTAACTATTTCATTTACTGTCTATTCAACCATCCTTTGCAGTAAATTGTTATCTTCCCCATATTACATACTATGAAACTAAGGCCAGGGGAATAATACCTATGGTGAGTTTGTCGCGCTGAATTTGAAACCAATGTTATCTACTCCACTGCTTTTTAAAAGATATTCCCTCCCTCCATTCTGCAAGTATATTGAGCTTCAAGTTAAGGGTGCATTGAGTTTTCAAAATTTGCTCAAATGAAAGCAGAAAGTAAAGAAATTAATCTAAGGGAGCCAGAAACCACAGGTTCTGCAGAATAACAGTTTATAGGAGAATGCAACATGATTTTCTTTCTGAAGGAGTGTGCCTACACACAGTTTCATCCTGAAACTTTTCTCTGGATTAAAGCTAGTATAACTGATTACATATACATAGGCAATCAGACATATGCATATGTCTAAATGCCAACATTTGCTAGCAATCTGCTTGGGTATGAGGCAATCACTCCATGGAAACCATTGAAGTTCAGGACTGTGTGCTCAGGACAACCTGGATACAAGAACAGCACTGCCGGAATTGTGCCACAGCATAGAAATATGTCTCACAGAACTGAAAGAAAATGAAAGCCTCCTGTAAGTGAAAAGTATCAGCTCAGAGAAGAGACTAGCTCCTGAATCTCTGCATGAAACACTGTTCTGGCCTGGCCTCTTTCCAGCCAGCTTCTGCTAAGGACAGGCAGTTCTGCCTGTCTGCATACCACCTGTCATTACTCTCAAAGCAGAAACAGAACACAACTTCCTGACTACGGAGGTGGCTTTCTCTGGGTTTGCCTCCTAATCAGAAGACATGCACAGATAAGTGGTTCACAAAAACCACATAGAGGGTATCCATCTTATATTGTTATCTAATTGTATTTTGTACCTACTGCTATGTATGCTTTGCAACGGATTTTGGTCAGAAGCAATAAATGGGCATCACATATCACTGAGAGTGTAGTAATACTTATCTTATTAAAAAGACTTAATCTTTTCCTGCTAGAAGAGTTAAGTGTGCTTCAAATACTGAATTCTGGGAAAAAAACATGTGAGGTGTCCAGACAGACACTACCCTATCCTCTTCATATACAGCAGAAGCCCTGAATCCAGCATGTGGCATTCTGCTGATATGCAGATAAATTGAAATTGATGGCTGAGGCTCTTGATAAGTGACTAGGGTGAGGTGAGGCAGAGAGCAACTACTGGGCAGTCAAGCTTTGTAAAAGAATGCAACAATTAATGCACAGTGATAGACTAATACAGAGCATAGAGATCCCCAAAGCCTTCAGTCTGTTACCTTCTCCACTCTCCCAAGGTCAAAGTTTTCCTTTTGAGTGATATCTCAACACAGGTAGCTGAACAGGACATGTAGCTCTTTACTGTACAAATCATGCCCCAATGCATAAAATGTAAAGTTTGTTCTAATGCAGACTTGAAGCTGTCACTTCAAGTTTAAACACAGAGCAACCAATGGGAGGTGGGTGGGGGTGCTTACTGAACAAAAAAGATTTGACCATAGTCACACAGAAAGCTGGCTTGCTAAGTTACAATGTTTCCAGTCTAATTAGAAGTAGCAATCAGTAATGGGAGTCTTTGCAGATGTATCAAACACTACCACCACTAGAATATTTCATGTGGATGGATTAAAGCTCCATGGATGTGGTTTTTTGAGACATCAAGGTTAGCAACAGCTCTCTAACGTCCTCTGACCAAGAGACAGAAAAGCAGCATTCCAAATTGAAGTATACATTTTATAGGTCAACATGATCAAGCAAAACACCTTTCTTTGCTGTGACATATAGGATATGACCTGGGAGCTATGCTGACCCACACTGCTGGTTTGCTATCACCTTCTAAAGTCTGCCTTGGTTTTGGCAGGACTTCCAGCTGGACACTTGTATAATTTTTCTTTACTGCATCCAGACATTTGTTTCTTGGGAGTTTAAAAAATTCTGCTGCTATCTTTGTTGTGTATTTAAAAATAAATATATCAATTTTTAAAATCTGTACTGAATACATTTTAAATCTGAAACGTAGAATAAAATCCAAGTAAATATAAGGATACAGGATCCTTGGGGGTGAGCAAACCCATACTTTCAGAAGACGCACAGGATCAAAGCAAGTCACATCACACTTAAGGAATATTTCTTGGTTAATACTTGTCCATGAAGATGTTACATAAGGAGAAAAATTGGTATAATAGTCCCTGCCTGTGCCCTGTGCAAAAAATGAGTCTATGCTCCATCAGTTTCAGCTTTTCAAGACACAAAAGCTTTTTTTCCTAAATACTGAGTGACAGGTCCCTACATAACTAACATGTGAAGATTCACCCTTTATTTTGGATAAAAACTGATCATGTCAGAGTTTTGCACTCAGTGTTTTTTTTTCCTTCCAAATATATTTCTCAGAAGAACTTGTCACCAAATGATTTTTCATATGCAAGTCAAGCAATCAATATAGCACTCAGAAGCTTGCTGTTCAGCTTAAGCTCTCTCTCCAAGGGCACCTTCCCATCAGAGAAATCAATCTTTTACCTATCCAATTTATTTTCTACTGCACAAAGAACTTATTCTCTACTGCAAATAAAAGAACCAGGACTTTAAGGTGCTTAGCAGTGGCCTCAAATGTTGCAAGACTTCTATAGGAACATGAAGATATGTGCTCACATGTGACAATCATACATCATTGTCACATCACGCCAGATCTGGCCACATGCCTTGGTTACATCCTGTTTGGACTACTGTAACACACTCCACTTCGGGCTGCTTTTGATGAGTGTTCAGAAACTTCAGCTGGTTTAAAGAACTGCAGCCAGGCTGTTAATGGGGACAGGTTATAGAAACCACACAATGCCGTTGCTGAAACAGCTCCACTGGCTGACAGTTTGTTTCTGGGCACAATTCACAATGTTGGTGATGACCTATAAAGTCCTATATGACTCAGTTCCAGGCTATTTAACAGACCGTATCTCCCTATATGAGCCAGCCGGGACTCTGAAATTCTCAGCGGAGGCCCTTCTCTCCATCCCACCACCATCATGGTTGGTGGGGACATGAGAGAGGACTTTTTGTATGGCTGCTCCTAGATTCTGGAACTCCCTGCCCAGGAAGACCAAAATGGTCCCTTCCTTGTTGGCCCTCTGCTGACAGATGAAGACATTCCTCTTCAGACAGGCATTCAAATAAGAAAGCTTTTAAAGAATGGGCTGAGGTGTTATATTATTTAATGTGTTTTAAACATTTTTATCTTTTTAATCTATTTGATATTTTAACAGGTAATTTGTTTTAATTATTGCAGTAATTTAATTCTGTTTTAATGTTGTTGTAAGCAACCTTGAGTCACAATCTTGGGAGAAGGTGGGAAATAATAATAATAATAATAATAATAATAATAATAATGGTCACTATCCAAATTATACTTCCTGGCAGATAAATACCTGGTGAAAAATAATATATATATGTGGATCCTGGATATCACTACATACAATTTGCACCATAACATGTATTGCACGCAGAGGAATCATGTAACTGTTGCATACAATATGAAGTCAGGCAGCTCCCTTATATTTGCCAGAACACCACTGTTTTCAAATTATGAATGGGTGACTAGAAAAATTTTACAGCATTGATTTAATTTTGATCTTCTAGTAGAGACCCCTATACACTTGACAACCAGGAAAACTGCTTCACATGTTAGACATTAACCATGATTTTGCTTCTACCTGGTGAATATCTAAAATCTTTTTAACCTAGAAACTTCTTTTAGCCAATATGTTGTCGTTTTGAAAACGCCAGGAAATGCTGTTGCACATTGTACAAATGACCAAAAACATTTTTTGAAGATATACTTGTATAGCTTGTCTACATAATATATCCTGAGGATCCAGAAGATGCATTTGACATTTGCATTTTAAAGTGAGATATATTTATCTATGTCTATACGAAGCAAATTAATCCTCAAGCCTGCTGAATACAAACTGAATCACACATGTGGATAACTTGCTTACATTTGCAGCCCTAGATTTTTGCTATGGAAATCCCAAAGGGTATTGCTGTTAAGAAAATGGTGTACTTTGATAGCTGGTATTATTCTCATGAAGTGTGTGGACTTTTATTTTCAAAAGTTTTGTATCAAATTTTATGACCTTTTATGATAGAGAATTCCCTATCTACCAGATTGGTATTCTCTGATTAACACATGCAATAAAGTTTTGTCTCAGCTCTTCAATACTGTAATATTTAGCAAACTCCACTGGAATTTGAACAGATTTAAATTTTTTGGAAATGCATTTTTAAATGCATTTCTTTGGCTAAATTTATGTAGATCAAACTGGATTACTGTAGTAAAATAGAGCTTTAAAAGAAACAAACCCCTCTCTACTATCACACACATCATTTAGCTACATGACTTGAGGAGAAAAGATTAAATACAAATTTGCCATAGAAAACCTCCACCAAATACAAGAAACACCTACAGGAACTCTTTAGATTGATCTCTAACACCTACCTGCACTGGCTCCTCCAAGACCCCACTGCAGATGGGGCATATGAGGTCTTCATCAACATCCCCTTGAAAGCGTGCTACATCATACCCCATTTCTCATCACTGATGCCAAAACCCTGGAAAAAGCAGGAAGGAGACAAACAATGAAAAGCTGGGCAAAAGCATTTGCATTCTTGCCACAAGAGACCAGTACACGCAAAATTCTGTTTCTGTGGAGTCAGTTAAAAGCCATTCTTCTGGCTGGGCTGCCTGCTAACCCGATAAGGCTGCATTCTAACTCTGAGATTCACAGACAAAGCTCCAAGTCCCTGAAGAGCAGGGTGTGGTACAGAAGAGAGGGAGAGCATTTGACTTGGCCCCATTTCTGTGCACCAAATTACTGCACAGTCTTACTTGCCTGCTAACAGCAAATTAGATATTTCCCTCCACATTACTCATCTCTTCATTTGCATTTTTTATTCCCACACCTCACTTTTTTCATTTTATTCAATTTGAATATTAGTTATAAAAAGAGTACCTAGGCTTCATACCAAGTTATAGAGGAGGCAAGAGAGCGCCTTAACTGGAACAGTTGCTGGGGACTCAATGTGTTTTACATTCATCTCTTGTGAGCAAGACTGAAGTTAGAAAGAGCTTGCAAGCCTTGCTGAAAAAGGAAGCAGAGGGTGACCAACTCTAAGCAAAGGGGAGATTAGATCACCCATTTCTGATGCAGAATTACAGCACTTCTACCTATCCAACCTGAGACTGATCAGAAGAAAGGTACACCCTCTCTCACATCATTTTATTTTGCACAGCACATGGTCTGGCAAATGACTGACATACAGACCCATCCATTAGCCAGAACCATGCATGAATTCTTACAGCTATTTATACAGCAAGCCTTAGTGAAGTTTACTTTCCAAACTACAGTCTCTCAAAACCATGCTCAAATCACAATTTTTTCCCTAAAAATAGATTGATGTGTGTGAAGAACAAAAAGTGAAAGTTTACTGAATTTTACACACTGCCTTTTACCCAGCTTGGAAACAAGATGCCTTATTCCAAACCAGACCATTGGTCTGTCTAGCTTAGTAATAGCTCACAGTTAACCTCCAGAATGTCAAAAAGGAGTTTTACTAAATCCTGTCTCAAAATGCAGCAACTGAACCTGCACATAAAGCATTCAATCTACCACTGAGATCTTCCTTTGTCTTCACAAAAACCTAGGACTGTCATAGCACAAAAGATGGATTCCTCCTCAGAGTTGCTGGGAAAGCACAAGATCCTCTCTGATCATATCCCATAAACCCAGTCATGACCCTTCCAAAAAACAGATCTTACACTTCCATCTCCTACAACCTATACACATTTTACTTTGTTCACCCACAAGTACTGAGCTCAATTGCAACCGATTGTGGCAGGCTACTAATTAACATCAATAGCTTAGACTTAGGAAAATGCTTTTAGTTAGATCATGCACCTTGGTATAGACAAATGACAAATCTCTAAGGTATGGGCTAATGTCTGTCAAGTTCTTTATAGTTCCTAAGGGAAACTTACAGTCAGCAACAAAAGAGAATTAACCACCTAGCTTTAACCAAGGTTACTCAAGTGACCTGTAGAGACTTTAGGTACTAAAGCAGCTTCTGATAATTGCTGCTTGCTTAAGGACTACCTTTCAGCAAAAGAGCTGCTGGGAAGACTACATTGTGCTCTACCTTACAAGATATCTTGATGGATATATCTGTAACTGTGTGAATTATGACATCAAAGGAGTAGGGGTAACTGATGCAGTCCGATTGGCCAAGGTGGTTTAATTTTAAGATCCCAGACTAACATGTCATACCTTATCCAAGCTGACAACAAATTCAGGCATGACAGGGGGGCAAGGGGAGTACGGAGTCATGGGCACAAAACTGCATTTGAAGACACAAAGCACTTCCCAATGGAAATACAACCTTCATGTTACAGAAGTGGGAAAGAAAGGAAAAAGACTTACCCAAGATCAGAAAGCAGATGGCAAGAGTAGTCCACATTATCAATTTAGCAGCATGGTCACCAGTTTAAATTGCCTCTTGTGGTAATTATGCACTGTTGATAATCAGATATAAAGAATTCAGTTTGTGCACAAATGGACATTGTGTATACAGGTTGAGTCTCCCTTATCCAAAATGCTTGGGGCCAGAAGTGTTTTGGATTTCTGAGGTTTTTCTTTTCTTTTCTTTTTCTTTTTCTTTTTTTCTTTTTTGAAGATTGCATATACATAGTAAGTTATCTTGGAGATGGGACCCAAGTTTAAACATGAAAATTATTTATGTATCATATACACCTTATACACATAACTTGAAGATAATTTTATACACAATATTATTTCAATAATTTTGTGTATGAAACAAAGTTTGTGTGCACTGAACCATCAGAAAGCAAAGTTGTCACTATTTCAGCCACCCATGTGGAAAGTTTTGAATTCTGGAATATTTTGGATTTCAGAATTCCAGATAAGGGAGACTCAACCTGTATTAAATGTTTGGATTAAGAAGAAACTTTTCTAATGACTGTAGCAACATAACTTGCTGGTTAATTATCAAATTCTGTGCTGCTTAATTATGAAACCCAAATTTTAGGGCACTTCCCACTATTTATCTCTGTTTACCACAGAAAGACCTTTGATAAAGATGAGCCTTGAGTGCTCACCTTGGATGGACAATAGAGAAAAGGTAAACATAAAACATCAGACAACAGACCTCTGGAATATACTAATCATAGTGAAGCAATATATTCTGGCTGGGACAATCTGTCTGGAAAGCTGACAGCCCTGTCCAAATTATTAGGTGTCTATATTTTTTGTAAGAAGCATCCAAATGAATCATATCTCAATGGCAAAGAACAGCTAGCAGTTTTTCACTTTACTGAAAGCCAGTGTCAAGTTGAAATCTTAATTAAAACTTGTTCAAGATGTGACTGAGCTTTACAACCATAAAGACTTTAAAAGGCTGCCTAACAACCTAAAATCTGGTCCTTTAATGCTAACTAAGGTGGATGACATGAAAATTATAACTGCCAGGAGACCAATATGTCAACAGTATCCTCATCCCCTCTCCCAAGCATTGGGCACTAAGTCCACAAGTAGTTTTCTTATCTAGACTTTTTAAAAGAAAGCAAATAATTTGCTGCTACCATAGTAGAGACCAGCACAGAACTTGCAATACTGGAGATCACTGGCCAAAGAAAACTAGCAAAGCAGCTTTCACTACTCAATAAATCTATTGTCAGAATGATGATAGTCTGAGCATATATCACATGAAAGATAGTATGTGCTTTGCAAAACCAGAATTACATTTTAGATTCACATACAGGTGACTTGAAGGCGTGCACATGCACACACACACACACACACAGAGGACATCTACCCTTTCCCTTAAGTTCTCAAACTGATTGAATCTGAGAACAAAGGAACACTCTTCAAGAACAAAACATTAACAAGTGATGAAACTCATTAAGAAAAGGTGCTTTTGCAAATTATGTGGGGTTTTTTTTTAAGTGTTTCCTTCTTTTGAGATTTGCAGGCTCTAATAACCCAAAGTCCTATACAAACAGATCCTATAAAAATGAGTGGGTTATTGTTACCCTCCAGGTCCTTTTGGTCTTCGGTCCCATGCCCAATGGTAAGACACTGTGGGAGTTGCTGTCCAAAAACATCTTCTAGAGCATTTGTCCCCAACGCTAGACCATTGGTCCCCCAAACTGCGCCCTCCATGAGATTTTGGACTTCAGCTTCCAGACGTCTCAGCCATGTTGGCCAATAGTCTGGGATTCTGGGAGCTGAAGTCCAAAATTCCCTTAAAGAGCACAGTTTGGGGACTGATCTAGATGGTCAGCTTCCCATCTCTTCCCCACAAGAATTTTCAAGGTTGAGATACAGAAGGTCTAGGTAGAAGAGGCACTTGTGGCTGTGGCATATCATGCCATAGTGCTACAGACACAAAGCTGCAGCTGCTAAAATTACACCCTTCAAGTAAAGACAAAAAACCTAGTCCTTTAGTGTACACAGCCTACATTAACATTCTATGGAAACAAATAATAGTTTAAAATAGTGAAACAAGGAGTTCACTTATTGGTTCCAGAGATGTTTCCAGGTTTTATTCTGAACTTCACAGATGACTTATTCATGTGATCCCAAAAACAACAGTGATTTATTCTATTTTTAGTACGTGGGCATAAAAAAAAAAAAAGTTACAGAGTGAAGACTCTCAATACTTCTAAGTGAAAACAGGTGGGAAAACACCCAGTAAAATCAGGTTTATTCCAATTTCAGGAATTACTTTCACTTCATATAAATAAAAATCCAGCCTAGCATTCCCTGTATGTAGAACAGCAGCAAAAGCACTTCATAATTGGATAAGCTTCCTAATGTTGCAAAACTTCCAAAGTTTAGCTAGCGAAATTATTCCAATAAAACTTTCTAAAGCCAGAGAGGTCTGGAGGAATTTCATTACTGAAACCTAATTAGACCAATGCTGGCTTAATGGAAGAATATCAACGCATCAAATTTATTCAAAATATGAGTTTCTACTTATTTCAAATGTCAATGGCCATTTCATCTGTACTGTTTGTTCCCTTTCAAATACATGCAGAGACTATTTCTCCTTCACCATAGAAGGATGATGTGGTTTGATGCTGAAATAATGTTCATGAAACCTAAATTGGAATGTGTAGAGAAATCTAAGACAATTAAATAACCATCTTCATGGTTTAGTTGTAACCTAGTTTCCTAAAGCAAAGCACAGGAACTAAAAATACAATATAGTGCACACTAAAAAACTGTTGGAATCCATCATTTTGAAAAGTGGCACAAGCAATGGGATCAGTAATAAAAACATGTGGCAGATCAATTAAATTATGGGCTCTGAGGAAGGCATATTATGAGGAAATCCTGAAGAATGCCAACAAAGCCAGCTGGGAAAGCTGGGTTTTATGTGGATAAACAAACAAAAGCTACTGGCAACTGCTGCCTCTGGACATCTAGAA
Organism: Urosaurus nigricauda; assembly: GCA_034509955.1. NCBI lineage: Eukaryota > Metazoa > Chordata > Lepidosauria > Squamata > Phrynosomatidae > Urosaurus > Urosaurus nigricauda. Next base: position 166,675,503 of record JAOEGL010000002.1, read on the forward strand.
GTTGTACTGCAGAACATTGAATGGTTTATACATTAGAATGCATCCCTAAGGGGTATTTTAGGTAACACCAAATCTGCCTTATTTTCTGTACCACACCCTGAGATTTCTTGATAAAGGGCAAGAAATAAACATTTTAATAAATCAATATATCTGTGCTGGATATACTGAGCATGACAATTTAACCCTGTGTTACACGTGACTGTAAAATATAAACTGGCGGGGTGAAGTTGAAACCCATGTTTTTTCAAAGAGCTTATTTAGATTTACTTTTCGTGGTGCTAAATAATCTACACCTGCAATGCTCCAAAAATTTAATACGAATACTGCATGAAGCTATAGCCTTGTCTTTCCTGGCAACACAGATTTGAACAAGACTTTTTTTGATACTGCATGTTACCTGAACTTAAGATAATGAAATTTTGCATTAGCTTACATGAAGGTTAAATAATGCAGATTGGCAACAGACAGACAAGTTAATGCCGTCATAGGAAACCAATCCCTTAATTTCAGAACAGCAAAAAATTATTCTTCCTAAAACCCTGAAATATTTGGCATAGTTTGGGTCACCCTTACAGTTAAGCTTCCTCCATAAACTGTAAGGTATTTCTTTGTTCTCTGTAGTCAAGTTTCATCATGTGACTGCAATCAGCTAGCAGGAACTAATGTAATGTAATGCTGCTACAGCTGTTTGAAGCCTTTTAAATTCTATTTCCTTCCCCACAATAGGAGGGAGAGGGATTAGACAGCTACAATTAAAAACCACAGTCTACTCCTAAGTACAGGGATCTGGGCATCTTTTTTGACAGGAGACTGTTATCTGAAATACTGCTATTCCCTCAGTCTTCAAATATCTGCACTGTCAGTAACTTCAGTTTCTACAAGGATAGTTGTACATAGATGATTTGCTTGATCTTGCTAGACGCTGCAATATTGTATAATGCTAGGGGCCTAAAGTTCACATGCTGATTACCACTTCACTTGAAACAACTTGCAAACTAAAATTATCAGCATTCTGACCATGTCAAAAGAAGAAAGTTTTGTTTATAGATAACAGTGTGGGAAAAACAATTTTATTTTGGAATCGTTCTTTGAAGTCAGAGCTCTATAAATAAGAAATGTTGGTTTCCTTTATGGCAATACATGTCAGACACATGGCCAAGAGTTGTGTCTTTCCAGGATTTGCAAATAAACAACCTAGAGGTTTGTTATATGTTAAATTCAATTAATTCCTATTTGCCTTTCTAAAAAGAGTGTTGCTAGACCAGCTGCCCATCATTCTAAAGGTTCATGAGTATCATGTACTGTCTTCAACTTGAGAACTGATCACTGGATCAATGTATAAAATAAAGCAGGGATTCAACAAAAAAGGGCTTGGGCATTTCTTATTCTTTATATACATTTTCCTGTGTAATACTGTGTTTCTCAAATTCTGATTATACTACATGTGTTTTGTGTGTCAGACATTTTGAAATTGCTGCCTTACTAACGTACAATTTTCTGTACACTGCTGAGTGAAAGTATAGTCTTAAGAGGTTAGGGAGTTGGTTTTAAAAAGAAACTTAAAAATACTGTAAATATCCAGAAAAAGACATGTAAAGGGAGTTTGTCAATGGCACAGTGCATGAAACAATCGCCCAATAAGATACCCTTTCAAGACTTTATACCTCACAGTTCATCAAGATGCATACAATGGAACAAAATTCACATCAAGATGCTCAAACACAGGTTCCAGTATAACTTTCAAGAAAAAGTCTATCTTGGAGGTGAACACAATGTTGCTACAGATACAAACCAATGACAAAATAAAATCAACTGTCCTTTAAAAAGAAATTAAATGTGTGTTTTTTTTTTCTATATAGAGACACAGAGAAAAAATTAACAAAAATACTAGTTGGTCTCCCTTCTAATGAGGATTCCAATCACGCTAATTTCATTTTTATTACAACGTTCAATTGATCTGATGTGTAATCTGTACTTAGAACAAGAGGCTGCCATCAGAATGCAATATGGAGAAACAGAATGATTCCCAGTCATACTATTATCCTAATTATTCACTCTGTATACAGAAAATATGCAGAGCAGGCTTAGATTCAGAGGCAGGAGGAGTGAAGATAGGAAGAAGGAACATAACAATTTAAGATATGCAGATAACAGAGACCTTGGAACAATTACTGAAGAAGGTCAAAGGTGGAAGTATCAAGGTTGTGTTAATGCTGAACATTAAAAAAAATGACCATAGAAGATCTAAAAAAATTGACCCTAGACAATGAGACAACTGAAATAGTGAAAAAGTTTCCATATCTTAGTTCAGATATTAGTCAGAACTGAGAATGCAGTCAAGAAATCAGAAGACGACTAGGACTGGGAGGGGCAGCTATGAAAGAAATGGACAGGATCAAGTGTAATGACAGAACTCTGAACATTAAATTGAGGATAGTCCAAACCATTGTGTTAGCCATCACAATGTACCAATGCGAGAGCTGGACAGTAAAAAAAGCTAATAGAAAGAAATTAACTCATTTACAATGTGGTGTTGGACAAGAGTGCTGAAGATACTGTGGATGGCCGAAAAGACAAACAAATGAGTACCAGAACAGATAAAGCCAAACTCTCTCTGGAAGGCAGGATGACTAAATTGAGGCTGTCATATTTTGGCCACATTATGAAGAAAAAATGCATCATTAGAAAAGGCAATAACACTAGGAAAGGTGGAGGGCAGTGGAAAGAGAAGAAGACCACATGCCACATGGTTAGACTTTATCAAGGAACACACAGGCCCGGACCTGCAGGACCTGCGCAGAGAGGTTAAGGACAGAGGGTCTTGAAAATGTCTCATCCGCAGGGTCGCCATGACTCGAAGTCAACTAGAGGCGTTAACGACAACATTTTGCAGATTGGATGTCACTTGGCACAGAAAGTCATTATAAAACAGATACTGTGCTACTGGTCACTACTTCCTGGATTTTCAAGTGCACTGCCTCCCAGATTTCAAAAGAAGATAGCTGCTCTTGCTCAATAAACAACCATGTTATCAATTACAGAAATACAAGACAGAGAGCTTTTAAATATTCAAGTGCAGGGCTGAAGCCATTCTGATTCCAAGCCTTTGTGAAGCCTGAAGATAACAGTTTGGTTAAATCAAGCCAGATCACAACAAAGGCTCAGAAATATGGGCCTCTTGCTATGGAGCCGATGACCCATTAGCCTTGCTATGCAACATACTCCTGCTGCTTCTCATATATTACAAAACACACTTCTGACTGCACACAGCTTGCACAAACAGAAAGGAAGATCTTATTTGTAAGCAACTTCTCTGTCATTCCATTACAGCATGAATAGGCAACCTGGTGCCTTCCAAATAATTTGGCACTGCAACTCCTATCAGCCCCCACCAGCATAATCAATGGACAGTCATCCCAGGTATTGCTGCACAAATCATCTGGGGGCACCACCTTATCTCCACTGTCCTAGAAGTACACACAAAATTATTTATAACATTTTGGTTCTAAATAAGTTTGCAGTAACGCAACATGGTTTATTCCCAAGTAGACATGAATTCATCAGTTCTAGTCCTCAAGATGATGTTTGGCATGCAATAACTGTAGTTAGCTGTAACAACTGATCTGTACTAACAATCTTTTCAAAATAAGCTTACAGAAAATTGTATCCATCAGTGAAAATAAGCTGACTAAGTGGCAAAACAGACCAGCAGTAAGCGCCAGGTTGGAGGCGGCATCTGACCTTGCCACATGCTCTGATGACTCCCCCCCCCCCCCATGCTGCCAAGAAGCCACATGGCTGACCACACATGCGGCAGCTTCACGGCGTTTTGGAGGTGTGGCATTTACATGCACCTCACTACTGAAAAGTTATAATGAGAAGAGTGCCCTTTTTATGTCCCAAAAACGAGTGGCACGTTGCCACAGCCCTGATCTGACGTTCAAAGGGGCAGCCTGATACTGCCTCCTTAGGGCCGTTCTGTTTCGGCCCTAAAACAATAAAAATAACATCTCAATTGACGAGTTAGATTCAAGACAGATTCAAGAAATCAGCTCAAGGAAGATGAGAACTACCATATGAGTCAATGTGTTGCTAATTGCTTCCTAAGGGACAACTAAGATGAAAAATAGTGGGGTTTTTTCTACAAAAATAAACAATCTCTAGGCAGAAAATCTTCCATATATATATGAACTACAGTGGTCCCCCAGGATACAAAGCCCCCGGGGAACGAAATCTCCGGGAGCCGAAAGAGCCGCAAAAACGGCCCCGGCTTACGAAGAAAACCCCGGGATACGATTAAAAAAAACCGCGCGGCCCCTTTAAATTGGCCGCACGGTCCGTCAAAGAATGCGGTCCCCCGGGAAATGAAAATTTCCGGGTTACGAAAAGTTCATTCTTGAAATGACAAGTTCATTCTTGAAAGCCAATACTTTTCATTATTTAGTATCTATTTCTTCCCTAGTAATACTAAAGCCAGAGTCATAGTTTGTGTTATATTTTAAGCAGAGGTTGCACTGAAACAAAGTGGGGGTTCATATTATGTTATCTCATTGAAACTTTTGGCCATCTTAAATGCATTTTCTAAGAACAAATTTTTCTCCAAGAGAAATGTTGCTATTTAAAAAGAAACTAGGAATTCATTTTCTGAATAAATGAGAGTTCATTTTGGTATTTTTGCAATGAAAATTTATTACTCATACAGTGCCAAACAGATTATTCCCCAAGAAAAAGTAAGCTTTAATTACTTTCCAGAACATCGTGCTTTTAAAAGTAATAATGACACCCAGGTTGAAGATTTCAGAGGCAGGGAGGAAAGCCAGCCACTTAATGAATGGTGAAATTCAGCCCTGGAACCTCCCTATGTCAAGAAAACAACTGGTTGAAGTACTTTACATATATGTTACACGTAAACACTCTTCAACCATCTGTCCTTGCTTATTTGTTGGTATACTTACAGTTCATGTCCAGGTTATTTGAATATGGTATGTTCACTTACAAACCAGCCTATGTTTTAAGATCTGCTGGGGAGGCCCCTCTTTCTGTCCCACCATCCTTACGGGTACATCTTGTGGGAATATGGGAAAGGGCCTTCTTTATGGCCACCCCTAGACTCTGGAATTCCCTTCCCAGAGAAGTTAAACTAGCACCCTCCCTGCTTTGTATTCACAGATATGTAAAGACTTCTTTGTTTAAATTGGCATTTGATAATTAACTATTTAAGAACCATACAAACAAAATGTGCTGGACCTTGCTAACTGTTGTGTTTGTGTACGTGCGTAAATGCTAAATTATTTTATTTCCATCTTCCATTTGAGAAGAATCGATGCAAAAGAAAGAGGAAGAAAATGGGCAATGTGGGGCGAAGGCATCAGAGAATGCAGGGAATCAAAATATTTGTGGACTTTCCTCTCAACCACACCTTAAATCAAGGACTACTTGTTTTTTTCCTATTGCAATTGGTCTTTCATGTCTTGCTCCTTGATACTACCAGTGAATAACCTGTGACTCTCCAGATGTTGTTGCACAACTCTCATCACCTCTGACCACCGGCCATACTGGCTGCGCATGTAAGAGTTAGAACCAAACATCATCTAAAGGCTCCTCGCTCCTCTTCGATACCCACTCTAGAACACCAATGCTTACTGCCAAGAGAAATCTCCCCCTACCTCACTCTGTATTTTCCTAAACTTCTCCAGTTACTTCTAATGTTAGTTTTCTTTTCATTTAGTCCTCCTTTTAAGAAGAACACCCTTCCTCCTTTTTCCTAATTTTTTAAAAACCCAAATTATATAATGTAGTTTTTCTTCCCTAAAACTTTACTCTGAAAGTAAACATATTTACCTCCGAACTCTGACTTTGCTTTATGCTGACGCTAAGAGTGAGAGGCTTCCATGACCCCAATCAACAACTGCCCTCCTTAGCTCAGAGCTGTGGATTCCTTCATTAAGTCAACCCACTTCTAATACAGTATTCCTCTTTTCCTATTGTCTTCCATGAGAATTGTCTTTTGCGATGTGTTGTTTTCTCAAGATATTTGCAAATTCTATAGTCTCAGCCATTTTGCTTTCAGTTGAGAGTTTGATTTGATTTGCACTGTAACATATTCTGGAAAAAAAATCATACACCTCTTCTCCAGCATCATATTCAAAGTTTTTTTTCAAAGTTTTTTTTTTCTTGAATGCACTCTTCATTATCTAGCTGTCATATCTATACTTGGAAATCAAAAATACGATGGTATGAATGATCTTGACTTTAGTATTCAACTACAGTTTGAATCTCTCTTAACCAAAATATTCCAAAACCAAAACTTTTTTTCACGGGTAGCTGAGACAGTGACACCTTTGCCATGTATAGGAACTTTATTTCACGCACAAATTGAAAGGATTTAATAACCTCTGGTCTATGAGTATGAGGTATATACAAAATATAAATAAATGTCATGTTTAGACTTAGGCCCCATCTAAAAGATACCTCATGTATGTATGTGCAAATACAGGTATTCCTAAATCCAGAAACAATGTCTTCATCATCAACTTTAAAATTATGCAGATCTTCTGTGGTTATTATTTTGTATTCTTAATATTCAGCTGTAATCCTGCTTTTTCCTCTTCTTCCTTGACATTTAATAGTAATTCTTCCAAGTCTTTGCAATCTTCTGCTACTAATAAGAGAGTCACCTGCATGTCTTTCAAAGCGTGTAATACATAGAAACCAGTGCTGCTTGGCTGCCTACACGTGAATTTAACTAGAATTTAGATTCTAATAACACCTACTGCAATCAGTATTTCCACAGAGCTTTCAGTTTTAGAAAGTTCTGAAGTGCACAAATATCAAAACAGAAATAGGACATAACATATATAAACAATGCAAGATAAGCCAATCCACTTTAAGATGCCATTTTTTGCTTCTCTTTAAAAACAGGATGTGACACGAACAGAACCTATCAATGCATCCATCGAACCACACAGACATTTATGGATCTCAATTCCGAGACTGAGATGCTTTCAAAAAAATTAGAAGTACTTTGAGCAATAAAATGTTGTAAACAAAGTGGTTTTACCTTTTCTATTACAGAATTCTTTCCCAAACAGCAACAAAACAATTTTGACCTTGGGTTGCTCCTCTGAAAGAGTTTGCTACAGCAGCCCATCTTCTTTCCTTTCCGCATTCAAGCTATGTCATCATTTTCCCCTGCAGCCAGGACCTGTGGCCATAGGAATAAATAAAAAGTTAGTATCAGTATCAATATGAAATTACAGGCACTAATTGACAGTATGGCAAGACATGTAGATATACGATCTTTAACAACTACAGGGAAGCACATCAAGTATTTACACACCCAAGAAATAATACTTCATCATCAATTCATCAACTAAGTAGACATAGCTTTGCTAACCCCAATATGCTCTTGTATATATTTTGCACTAGTCATTTATTCCTTATGGAGACTTAGAAAACAGCAAAGCACTTTATTAAAATACAATTTATTTCCATGCTCTTGGGCTGGGCAAATGTTTGGAACATACTGATGTTTGATTTGTTTAGAAACAGATTTCCTCAACAGCAGTATTTCTATAGACTCCTCTGATAGTGAGTTTTGTTCCCTTGCATGACAGTTTACAGTAAGAACATGTTCCCACTATTTAGCCTAAGCACAGAGTATTTAATAAGATTCATGTTCAATCCTATCTTCTGAGGAAACAGCAAATTGGTTAGCCCCTGGGTGCACAAATGTTTGTCCCTCAAATGTTGTGCTTCAACTTTTAAGACATCTCAGCCAGAATAGACAAAGGTCAGCAATCACGTGAGTTGTAGTTCAGTTACAAGTTGCTCGGCAAGGTTATTCATCTTGTACTACTTGAATCTCCATTCAACAAACCCCCTTTTGCTATACATATAACTATAGACTGATGTCCTGAATTAAGAAAGACTTTAAAACATGAGTTATAAAAATCACCACTCACCATCTTCCTATAGAAAGAAAAACAGAACCTTGCATTAACATCATGGTTTCGTTTCTGAGGCAAAATTTTGAATTCCAAGTTAATGATCCGCTGTGTTGTATGTATCAGAGGATAAAACTAAGCACAGGCCCACATGTACTGGTGCAAGGTCCATCCCTATGTTTGAGTATTTGGAACCCAAAATCGAGCTACACAACTGCTCTTCATGTTTCTCACATAGCACCCTCCACTGACAGTGGAAGCAGAATCTTGTACCACAAAAGCCACAACCAGGAATTAGATCACTTCTTAGACCATCATTTTGAAGAGACTATTCAACTAAATGTGCCGTACGTTCCTTTGATTATTTATTATACATGTAAAGGGGAGAGGTAGGGGAAGATCTTCTAAATCTATATTACACATTTTACAAAACTAAGAAATAATTATTTTGAGCAGGATATTCCAATTAAAAATATTATCTGAGAAAAGAGTCAAACCTCAGACACAGGTCCTGACATTATATATTAAGCTATTTTTACCTACACATCAATCTTCATTCCTACAATTTTCCATATTAGTCAATAAATTCTATTTTATATGAATCACAAGGGTTTTTTGTCTTATTGCATTAATATGCAAGAAGAATACAATCACAGTTTATTACTGTTTCAAAGGTTTTGGAAAACATAACCTTAGTTCACAACTCATGCTTCACAAAATAATTTTTAGAATAATATATATAATATATAATATTCCAAACTCTGTTCAATTCTAAGCAAGTGTACTTGGAAGTCCCACTGCATGCTGCAGTTTATTCCCTAGCGAGTGCATTTAGGATCGTATCCCAAACAACAATTTTGCTCATTCTTTATATACCAAACTTAAACTGAGGCATTAATCTAGCTCTACAACCCATGGTGTGTTTGTGTGGCTTATACACTGATTCATAAAAAGTTGATGGTGATAATTTTATTAGTTTCCCCACATCTGCCATGCCATGTGGATGAGCTTTATAAACTGTCAGAGATTGTATTTTTCTGCATGCACTTAACCAATAATTATTCTGTGGCCCTTAAGACAGCGTTGGGCTATAACTCATCAGGCCCAGCCAGCATGTCCTATGATTAGAAGAGATGAGAACTGCAGTCCACCATCTTCAGGCCTTCACCACTGCACTTTAGAACATAAAGTATTCAAAATATCAAGACAGATCGAAGGCTGCTCACTTTCTATGCCTTTACTGCCATACCCTCCAAGTATTACTTTGTATATCCTGCTTAAAGAGCTTGGATTCCATAAGCACACAGCATAACTATGGGGAGGCAAAAGGACACCCAAGGGTGTGTTAAGAGTCCCATGTTCATATCCAGATTCTTTAGCTTAACCGTGCAACAGTTCAGGTATTCCATGCTTGTGACTTACACAACCAAATGAAGGCAGCAAAAACCTGTTTTACACCATAAACAAAGTTAGCTCTCTCTGTTATCATCAGTGCTCTTAAACTACACTAAAAAAAGCTGCTTGGAGTAACAGAGAAATTCTCCTCTGGGCCATCAGCTACAAGCTTCTTTCTCCTTGCCTTAGGCTAAGTCTTGCCACAAGATCCTTCATGAGGGTGTCTTGTTCCATTCCAATAAGCAGGGCTGCTGTATGTTCTGCCTGCCTTCACTCCACATTTCTAATGTCTTATTAAACAGAACCACCTCTGGCCTACTGTATGGGTTCAACAAGCATGCCACACATTAAAACTGACTGTTTAACTACATCCTGACATTGTTTCTTCAGTCCCACCCACAATGTGAACTAATCCCAAAACAGAAAACTGGCATTAGTCTGGAGGGGAAGTACATGCTCTCCAAGCCCACCTCATTCATGACACTGCTGCCTCCAGCCTTTACAAGGCAGTCTCTTATCTAGCCCTTCCACTCTGACTCTTACTCTGGGGGTGGCACAATGCAGAAAAGGACACAGAACCCACAAGTACTTAAAACACTTTTATATGTTTTTAATTGGATTGTTCTTTTAATTTGCAAGCTGCTTTGTGTCCCAACTTTGGGGGGGAAAGAAGGATATAAATAAATGTAACAGTAACAACAACCCATAACTCAGCCACATCTCTCTTCAACCCCAACTCCACATTTCAAAATTACTCTCCAACAAAGTAACATTATCCACCCCACAGATTACTTTCAAGCCCTCAAAAGACCCACCAAGACCCCTCTACAGATTTCTTTTCAAGTAACTAGGTCCTTGACTCTTCCTTCTTCCCCTACCAAAAGGGCAGTTTCCAACTTTTCCTGGACAGATTTCCTACTGAGCAGAGGTTTCTGGGCACTTTTTTTTAACCTAAAAAGACATTAAACCTGGTTCTTGTTATATAATTGTTTGATAAGTATCACGGAGAAGAGTGCTGAGAATACTGCGTAGCACCAAGAAGACAAACAAATGGATGCTAGAACAGATCAAGCCTGAACTCTCCCTGGAAGCCAGGATGACTAAATTGAGGCTGTCATACTCTGGCCACATAAGACCCAACTCATTAGAAAAGGTAGAAGGTACTAGAGAGAGAAGCAGAGGGAGACCACACACCAGATGGACAGGTTCAGTCAAGGAGGCCATGGCCCTGAACCTGCAGGTCCTGAGCAGAGTGACTGAGGACAGGGGTCTTGGAGATGTCTCATCCACAGGGTTGCCATGAGCAGAGCTCGACTCTAAGGCAGGTAACAACCACCACACAGCCGGGCAATATATAAAACTCAAGTCAACAAGAGCCAGGGTGACCAGATGTCCTAACCACAAAGGAGGACAAGGCACCACAAAAAGTAGGACCTTCTAGAAAAACGGAGGACGTGACAAAAACAAAAGCTCAAAACACGCATATAGATGCAAATTCCTGTTTCCTGGCCACACTCAAAACGGAGGGCCTTTTGGAATTCCTCCTGTACAGAAGACTGAAATGTAGAAATGGTTTGTATTTTAACATATTATATTGTAATTTATAACTGTTTCAATCTAAAATTGCTTACCTGCTTTTATAATAATAATAATATAATAATAATGTTTTTATTTATACCCCGCTCTTCAGCCAAGACTATCAGAGCAGCTTACAATTTGTTAAACAAACAGCTTCATTTACAATTGTAAGCTATTTGCCCCCAACAATCTGGGTACTCATTTTAGCGACCTCGGAAGGATGCAAGCCTGAGTCAAGCTTCAGCCCTTTGCTGGTCTTGAACTCGCCACCTTCTGGTTTTGAGTGAGTGGCTGCAGTACAGGCATTTAACCACTGCGCCACCAGGGCTGTTTAAAATTTTACATTCATGTATTTTAATATTTTGAATTGTTTTTAAATTGCAATATTTTTATACATGTTGTTCACCGCATTGGGTCCCTATATTGGGAAAATGGCGGGGTATAAGAAAATAACAACAACAATAATAGGGCATGTCAAGGAGGACAAGCCTGGTCACCCACAAGTACACACTTAGAACATAAAAGCATTCAAAGGCCCATTTTAGATTGGCAAAAAGAGGTGTGTTGAAGGCTGCATGAAAGCCCAGCCTTTAGATGAGAAAAAGGGAAAGTGTGCCATGAAAACACTATTTTGGAGTTTTAAGGGAGAAGAAGTGCCTTTAAAAAGTAGTTTGATTTCCCCACTACTTTTTTAAAAAGGGTGCAACATTGCTATTGCATCTAAAGGCTAAGGTGTAGTTGCACGGTTAAATGGGGCTCTGTCTCTTTAAAGCACTCATTTAAAGGTAGCGATACAAGTGCAGAGGGAGGGAAGGTGCCAAGACAAGAAGAGACCTTCAGAGCCCGGCCAGAGTGCGCCTGCACCTTCCTTCACCTCCTCCCTTTGGTTGAGAGAGTGTGACTTCTAGGGAGACAGCAGGGCACTGGAGGCGCTCAGCCAGGCCAGGGCAAGCTGGAAACAGGAGGAGGAGGAGAAGGGGAGGGACCTGGAGCACCTCCGCTGCCCTGCTTCCCTGCAAGTCACACTCTCTCAGCCAAAGGGGGGAGGAGAAAGCAGGCCCAGGCACACTCTGGCCAGGCTCCAGGGCTCTCTCCTGGCTGCCTTCCTCCTCCCTTTGGCTGAGAGAGTGTGACTTGCAGGGAGGCAGGGCAGCAGAGGGGCCCCATGTCCCTCTCCTCCTCCTCCTCCTCCTCCTGTTTCCAGCTTGCCCTGGCCCAGCATCAGGAGGACCTGGAGCACCACCGCTGCCCTTCCTCCCTGCAAGTCACACTCTCTCAGCCAAAGGGAGGAGGAAGGCAGCGGGGAAGGAGGGAGGGAGGGAAGGAGCCAGGAAGAGACCCCCAGAGCCTGGCCAGAGCACGCCTGGCCCTCCTGCTTCCTCTTCAAAAAGAAGGCTGGAAAAGTAGGACGTGTCCTGGCAAAGGAGGACGTGCCTGGTCAACTTGGAAAAGGGGGGCCTCTGCTCAAGAATGGAGGACATATGGGAATCCCTCCTGGACAGAGGGCTGAAACCTCAAGACAACTCAATATAATGCTCTGACAGAACACAGACTACAACTCCCATGAGCCTTTGCTACCATTTCCCAAGATGCCTTAATTTGCAACAGAAAGCCGACCAGTATGTTCACATGTGATGAATTCTTTTGTATTGACTCTGCATTTTCTTTTTGTGTAGATGCTCTCTTGTTTTGTGTGTGATGGGCTTGTGCGTAATCACGTGCATTTCCGAACTGACCTCACTTTCTCCCTCTTTCGGAATGGTCCTGTACTCCCCCATGTGATAAGCTCCGACTGTATGGTGTACCTGCGCAATTGCGCAATTCGCAGCCAGCAAGGGAAAAAAATGTTTAAAGCGCGGCTAAAAGCCACGTTCCTTGCCGCCCATGTAGCTGCTCCGCCTGTGTTTGTAGCGTTTTGACAGCTTCCCATGTAGTTGCTGAGCCACAGAAAAAACCTCAGTCTAGCTGCCCTGTACTTTTTAAATGCACACCTGGGGCTTGCTGTCTAGCTGCTAAGCATTAAGGAAAACGCAACTTCATGTCACACTTTCCTGCCAATCTAAAAAGCCCCAAAATGTCAGGTATTTGAATTTGAATCCATAGAGTATTCAAGCATTTGAATCCATAAAGTACAGTATTCAAAATATCCCTCCCTCCCAGAAAGGCTCTCAGGACTTGGAGCCTGGCCTCAGCAGTCTACCCACAACAACAACAACAACAACAAAAACACCTCAATACACAATATTTTTTGTGTGGGCTTTGGGCTATGTGGCGATGTTCTAGAAGAGTTCCTTTCTAACGTTTCGCCAGCATATCTGAAGAGGCCAGCCACAGATGCTGGCGAAACATCAGAAAGGAACTCTTCTAGAACATGGCCACAGAGCCCGAAAGCTCCACAAAAAACTATGGATGCCAGCCATGAAAGCCTTTGACTCAGTACACAATGCACACAAAGAAACATGGTCTCTTCAGCCTCGCAGCCTCCCTCTGCCCTGACCTGTCCTCATTTTCCAGGACCTGTCCTACATTTCACCAGTCAGTCCAGGAAAAATCCCAAAATGTTCTCCACCGTGGCTTGACTGTTGGACTGCAACTCCAGAGGCCAGGGTTCGAGTCCCAGCTTGGCCATGGAAAACCAACGGATGACTTTGGACATGTCACACTCTCTCAGCCTCCTTCCTCCTCAGGGGAAGGCGATGGCAAGCCTCCTCTGAACAATTATTGCCAAGAAAACCTCACGACATGTTCACCTCAGGGGCGCCATTTAGTCCGAAATGACTTGAAGGCTCCCAACAGCAAAGACCTTGGGCAAAAGTCACACTCTCTCAGCCTCAGGGGAAGGCCACGGCAAACCCCCTCCAAACATACTTTGTCAAGAAAACCCGAGGACAGTGTTGCTGTAAGTTGGAAATGACTTGAAGGCAGTGTGCGCACACAACACACACTCGCACACAAGAAAGGACCCCTGTGAATGTGGGAAAACCACAAATAACAAAAACACCATGTTTTTACCTGAGAGGACACCTCTCTAGGAATCTCTAGGTCCTCCAGGGCAACTCTGTGCAACCATAGAACTGCACTGGAGGAGCTACAAAGGCCTAGTGGAGTGTCCTCTCTAGGAATAATCTCTAGGTCTTTCAGGGCCACTTTTAGTTAAAGTTGACCATAGAGTTGCACTGGAGGACCACCTAGAGATTCCTAGAGAGGACATTATAATCAAAACCGTGAATAATCAAAGCCACAAATGTGGAGGGGTGAGACTACACCTCCCATGATTCTACAGCACTGAGCCAGCAGCGTGTTTCGGACCCTGGCCTGCCTCCCTCCCTCCCTCCCTCGGCCGCCCCTCCGTCTCCTCAGAAGATAAAAGCCCTTCCTTCCCACTGAGGCCCTCAAAACACAGAAGACCCTCAGCAATTGAGCCCTTCCTTCCTTCCTTCCTTCCTTCCGCGTACCTCCCGCGCGGGGCCAACCGCCGCCTCGCTGCAGCAGCAGCAGCAGCAGCAACCAACACTGCCCCTGCCTTCCTCCTCTCTCCCTCAGCAACAAGCAGCCCCACCGGAAACACGTCACCTCCGCAAACCGGATGTGAGCGTCCGCCGTCACACCTCACTCAGACCTCACTCACACTGGCCGCTCTAGGCACCGAGAAGGGCGGGGGCTCTGTGGTTGAGTGCTTCTTCATTGCTTTCTTTCCCCGCCAGGCGCGCAGCGGGACACAGAGTGGGCGTGGCCACGGCGGGTGGGCGTGGCCTCCATGGGCGAACTTCGGGTAAGTGGGCGTGGCCGCGGCCGCGGTGATGGGCGTGTCCGAATGGGCGGGGCTTGTTGTGACATTGGAACCCACGTGGAGGTGCCCTGCCTGGAGAAGTGCGTCCCTAGTCCTCCCCACTCTAGAGGTGATCATAATGAATTTCTTTGTATCCCGCCTCTCCAATGAGATCGAGGCGGCTTACAACAATATTTTTTTTTAAAAAAAAAAAACTTAAAATAAATAAATAATAAATATTTATATTTATTTATTGTTGTGGATGATGGGAGGTGATGCACTTCACCCAGGCTCAGGTCCTCACCATCTGGTCAAAGCTGGGCTGATCATAACTGATCAATGGTGTGATGTGTTGCAGGTAGCAGAGTTGCCCATGAAGCGGCTCAGGAACAAAACATCAGCTCTGGAACTTCTGGAATCACTGTTGCTGCTTCTCTCTTCATGCAGTCAACAAACCACGCAAGCTGTGCACTAAACTATCTTTATTGACTACCTGAATAATACAAACTCTATAGTAAAACAATAAACATCATTTTGCAACACATTTCTTGCTCTTGCTAAACACACTCTGGCTATGCTAATCAAGCTATATACATACTCATCTCCTCCTGCACAAAAGCTTAGTTACAAGTTCAGGTTCACCTTCTAGTTCACATTGTTGTTGATGTTGTGGTGTGGAGGATGGTGCAGGGTTGGTGCAGGGATGGGATAGGATGGTGCAGGGATGGGGTGCAATGGCTCACCGGAACAATACTGAAATAGTTCAACTTTTGTTACCACCCACTGGGTGTGCACTGGGTGTGTACTGGGTGTGTACAATCAATACTATTGGTTATTTCCACACTTTCCCATACTATAGTCCAACCTCTTACTATGACCTAAACACTCATGTGATGTTTTCAATGATGTCGTTGTTTACCTTTTCCATGACCTTCCTTTCCGGAACTTGTGTTGCTATTCCGTGTGTGTTATGGCTATACCCACATCTGTTGTTGTTGTGTACGTGTCTGACTACACTATCTCACCTTGTGCTGGAAATTTACAGACTTTGGTTCTCACATACAGCTTTGCATTTCTATGACTATAATTCCCATGCTCCTTGCCTTAACATTTATATCCGCCTCTCTGTCAAAGACAATCAAGGCGGCTTACAGTTAAAACATACAAAATCCTAATTTCCTCCCTCCCTCCCCTAAAACAACAAGCAATTAAACATTAAAATAAGACACACATCAGTAAACAAGAATGATAAGTTTCATGCTTTGGTCCAAAACGCACTGCAGAAATAGCCCAGTTTGTGACCGCTTTAACTGCCCTGGCTCAGTGCTATTGGGGAATCCTGGGAACTATAGTTTTGTGAGACTTCTCTGTCAGGGAGAGCTCTGGTGCCGCAACAAACTACAGTTATTATTATTATTATTAACCTTTATTTATATAGCGCTGTAGGTTTACACAGTTCCCAGGATTCCCCAATACCACTGAGCCAGGGCAGTTAAAGCAGTCTCGAACTAGATTGTTTCTGCAGAGTGTTTGGGACCTTTAACTGCCATGGCTCCATCCTATCAAAAAAGTCCCGGGATTTGTAGTTTTGTGTGGCACCAGCACTCTTTGGCCAGAGAAAGAGTGACAATCGGATGTCTTCACTGCAAAGAATGGAAAATTTAGGACATTCCAGACAAAATGTAGGAGATGACCAAAGAAAAGCTAAAAACAATAAAGATGAATTCCATTATTATTAATCTTTATTTATATAGCGCTATAAATTTATAAATGAATGTAAATTCATGCTTCTTGGTCATGCTCAAACACAAGATAGAAACATAGGCCAGGAAAAGGAGGACATGCCTGGTCACCTTGGGCAGAGAAGGCTAAACACCTTGTAAAACTACATATCCCAGGACACGATAGGATGGAGCTAAAGCACTCAAAAGTGGTACCAAACTGCCATATATTCATAGCGCAGGTGCACCCTAGAGCCCGTGTGGTGTAGTGGTTTGTGTGTTGGACTGCGACTCGAGACCTAGGTTTGAACCTCAGCTCCAGGCCCCACAACAAACTACAATTCCCAGAATTTCACAGCATTGAGCCATGGCACTTAAACTGGTTTATTTCTCCAGTGTGAATGCAGCCAATGAAGCAAGTGCAAGTTCCACAGAACTCAATGAAGACGGTTGTTATGTTCTTAAAACTGAGTCTGGCTGCCTGATCTCAGTCCTAGCCCAGCACTCAAGCTACAGTACTAAACCATGCTGGCTTTCCCAGTGGTGTTCGTGAATAAGAAAATAGACTTTAGGTCATGCTGTGAATGGTTCTTTCTGTCTCTGCTTCATTCTGAGTGGCCCTGTGTCTAAACTAAAAAAACCCTTGAGGTGTAATCGTTTAAATGTGGGCTAGGACTCTGAGAGACCAGGGTTCAAATCCTTGCTCAGCGGTGGAAACCCACTGGATGACCTTGGGCAAGTCACGCTTTCTTAGAGGAGTTTATCACATGGGAGGGAAGCGCCCAAATTCTGTGGATAAATGGGGATTAAATCCAGGAATTGTTTTCAGATGATGTCATGCAACATCGCCATTATCCTGGACTTAACCCATTAATTAAAGTGCGCAATTTGGCCGCTTTTTATTTTCGTGAAAATCCAGAAAGCAAAAAGTGGCACATTTTGATCGCTTTATTCACGGGTTAAGTCCGGGATAATGGCAGCATGATATTCACCGAGGAATATTCACTGGATTTACTGCTTTTGCAGGATATTCACTGGATTTAAACCCTGTTTATCCACAGGATTTGGGCGATTTGCCTCCCATGTGATAAAGTCCTAAGTATTGGGTGAAGGCAATGACAAACCAGTTCTGAGCAAATCTTGCAGAGAAACTCCATAGAGAATACTGTACCACACGCTTACAGTGCTGCTATTCCATTTTTACTGTCACGTTTGCCTCTTGTGGCATCCTGGGATTTGCAGTTTAGGGAAAGGCATTTAGAATTCTCAGCCAGAGAGCTCTGAACTACAGACCCCAGAATGCTACAGGAGGCAGCCAGAGCAGAAAAGTGGAATAGCAACACCAAAAACTATAGTGCGGTATTGTCCTAAAATAGGGACACCTTAGGGCTACTGTAAGTCAGAAACATCTTGAAGATACACAACAGATAAATGGAATGAGCTACAAGAAACACCAGGGCCAATTAATACATACATTGAAAAGGATCAGCTTACATTAGTTTACTTAATTAATTTATTTGCGATCAAGTACAGAACACATACAGCCTTACAAATGTTGGCCAGCAATTGTCCGCTGCTTCATTTATCATAGTCAGTGGTGAAGAATGCTGGGAGTTACAGTTTGGGAACATCTTCAGGGCTTGCATCGAACTATTATCAAATTGAGAGACAGCATGGTGTAGGGGTTTGTATGTTGGGCCTCATTCCCACTTATAGATAAATTGGTGTGCGATCTGAATCGATGGATCGATTCGACATTGGATCATGGTTTACACTACATTTGCCCCAATCACACTTTCTGTCATTTTCTGGCATCAAAATGACCCACTTGTGGTTCCCATTCACAAATGAATCGATTCAAAATGATTCGGTTCCAGCCAGCCAAAGGGAAAATTTGAATTGATTCCGATCCGCTTGTGATTCACACTTGCATAGAATTGATTTATCGAAAAAGAAGCAGAAAAATCAGTGTCAAAAGGATGCAGGTTAAATGGGTATGGAGTATGGCCCCCCTCTTGGAATTGCTTCAGCCATTCGGATTAAGTGGGAACCAGGGTAGTTGGAACCACTTCAAACCAATTTGCGATCCGGTTTAAAAGGTAGTGGGAATGAGGCCTTGGATTAGGACATTGTTAGACCAGGGTTCAAATCAGCGCTCAGTCATAGAAATCTACTGGGTGATCTTAGACAAGTCAAGCTGTCAGCTTCAGAGGAAGGCAAAGACACCCATTCCCCTAAAGTTCACCTTTGGGTCTCATAAGTAAAAAATGACTTGAAGGCACATAACAAAAATTGTTGACTAGAATTTAAAAAGCACACATAAGGAGATTTTCTACAAAATACCTACCAGTATCAGCTCCAGATTGCATGACCTAGCACATGGAATTGTGGAAGATGCAATCCTAAACACTAATTTCCCATTCTTGAAGTATAGCTGTAGTTCAGCATCTATGGCATTTTTTCTCAACCTTCTTAATGCTGTGACCTTTTCATACAGTTCATCATGTTGTGGTGATCCCCAACCATAAAACTATTAATATAATAATGTACAACATGTGTTTTCCGATGGTCTTAGGCGACCCCTGTGAAAGGGTCATTTGACCCCCCCCCCCCAAAGGGGTTGCAACCCACAGGTTGAGAACCACTGATCTGTGGCCTTCCATATCACTTTTTTCCTGTCAACCCTATCTTTTGCAGGATAATAAAACACAAGGGGTTATGAGAGTTGCAGTTCAAAAATATTGTGACAGCCATGGTTGCCCTTCCCTGTTTTCTTCAGCAACATATAAAATCTCCCTAATCTTGATGAAGAAATTGTACTTTGCACCTGCTCAGAAGCACACTGTTTTTATTTCATATTTTTCTGGTTTGGCTTCTGAAATTGAAAATACATATCAGGCCTGGTCTGAGTTTATAGTAAATATGTGTATGTGATTTAGGGGATTATCAGACAGGGATAGGAGTAAAGCGGATTGCACTCCCATCCTTATCGCAATCACACAAAGCATTTCATACACATCATGCTTATCCTATCATTACGTTGTCATTTAGTTGGAATTGTCTTGTAATTTTGTATTAATGCAAAATCCTGTTAATACAAAATGACAGGCCAATTCCACTTCAGTTATGGGACAATGATAGGATAAGCAGGAGGTTGTATGAAAATTGTGCTATTGCAGTCAATTGCAGTTCTTGACAGGATAAGCGCAACTTCATATGAAAATCTTTTTGTGATCACGCCATAAGGATGGGAAAAGGATGGGCCAATGACATCCTTTTCCCCGTCCAATAATCTCCATTGCTATGCTGCACATTTCCTCTAAAGAGCTTGGGCTGATAGTCGTGCCTTACTCCATGTTGCTCTCACAAAAGTCCAGTGTTGAAAGAGATGTCGGTAAGTTTTATGGCTGAGTGGAGATATGAAAAAGGGTTTTCCCCATCCAGGTCTAATGCTCTAGCCACAGAAACACAGTAACTCCAACCAGCACAATGTTGATTGTGTAGGTGCAGTTTGTCAGTTCTGATGTGGCTAACCAGTCAGGTTAATATTTATGCAGTTTAAATACCTAATAGATATTTGTGCTTGTTGAATTCTGAAAAAATGTTTACCATGTGGGAGAATGCAGTCTTAACACAATGGAGCATTCAGACAGATAATGTTTGTGAGTATACCACCTCCTTAAAAGACACACACACACACATTACTGGTGACTTAATCATATTTCCATATCAGCTAATTACTGTTTATTGTTTGCTTCTTTCCCCTCACACAGAACTTTATCACATGGCGGATGGGATGCTGTTGTCCAGTCCCTATCCTGTGCTTCTTGGATTATCGTGGCAAGTACTAAATTGTACTTATTTACTAAATTGTGCTTATCTGGACATTATCCTGTCCAGAAAGTGTGAGCGAAAGTGATCATGCGAAAGGCTGATCCCGTGAATGAAGAGGAATTGTCCCATGAATGAAGTGGAATTGCCCCCCTCATTTCCTGTCTTTTCCCCTCATTTGGTATTATCAGAACATCCCATTGATGCAATTCCATTTCACTGATGGGACATGACAAGATCTGGGCGATGTGGTGAGAAAGCCTTTTTTGCGACCACTTTCACTCGAGCTTTCTGGTCAGGATAAGGACCTCCATTCTCGTGTGATAAAGTCCATTGGAAACAGGCTTGCAAACAAAACTAGGTTAGAGGATGTAAGGACCCACTGTGCTGAACCATATTGCTCTGCAGGTCCTACCATTAGGCAGAGTATGGCAGCATATATGAAGAGAGAGAGATGGGGTTGGGGGGATTTGTCTTCTGCCGTAGGGAACAAAACATCTTCAGTTTGCTCTGACCTAATCTCCCCTCCACTGTGTCAGACTTAAACCATCCCGCCCCCCCCCCCCCCTTTGCCAACATTCAGGCACAAAGGCAGGTACAGTATACCCAAAGGCAACACGATGCACAAATTCCAAACCAATATTTGACCTGACAGCAGTAGTTTTTTGAGGCCTGAATAATTAGATATGACCAGTGTTCTTTGTCCTAGGGAAGAAACTGGTTTTTCCACCTCTTGTATAACATCTGCTGCAATGTTAGAAGATTCTGAGCAACTTCCTTCATTCCTCATTTTCTGTAAAAAGAAAAATATGTGAACTTAGTCCCGTTTTTGTTTGTTTGTTTGTTTGTTTGTTTTTTTAATGTGACTTCAGGTTGAATCTGATCTGTGGTGACCCTATCATAGTATTTTCTTGGCAAGATTTGCTCAAAGTAGGTTTGCCATTCCCTTCTCCTGAGACTGAGGGAGTGTGATTTATATAAAGTCATTTCTTAGGTTTCCATTAGGGATAATTTGAACCCTAGTCTCCTAGAGTCCTAGTCCAATGTATTATACCACACTAGTTCTCAGTCCTGTTTTGTACCTTCCTTTTACCATGTAACTTGTGTAAGGACATAAAACTGGCAGCAACTGCTACCTGGCTTTTTCATGTCCTAACTCTGCAATGCTTCTAATACTACACAGATTAAAAATACACCTTGTCTCTCAAAAGCTAAGAAGGCAGTATTTGCAAATCATCTTATTTTCTCCTTCTAAGGAGGAAACAGCCACTGAATTCTGAGCCATGGAAGGTAGGAACCCCAAACAAGCAATGCTAAGGCGTAGAGAAACGATTTTTTATTTGTTTTTAGATTTTAACATCCAGAATCTCCTCTGCTGCCATCCAAAAAGTCACTTTTTGTTTTCTCAGTTCCAAAACCAGAGAGACACACTTCAGAATGTGAAATGTCATAAAAATAATGCTACAGCTCAGCCTTCCTCCTCCCTCCAATCTAGTTAAACCTGTGCTCTGTGTTTTATAGAAAATAATGATTAACACTGTCCTACTTGTAAAGTAGGTGTAATTTAAACCCTTGTTAAGGCCCTATTTCAATGAAGGTCAGTGGTGTAATGATTTGAGCATTGGACTCGGACACTGGCTTGGCCATGGAAACTCACAGGATGACCTTGGGCAAGTCACACTCTCTCAGCCTCATAGGAAAGCAATGACAAACCTCCTAACTACAAATCTTGCCAAGAAAACTCACCCAAGTCCTAACCAGGGCTGACCATGGTTAGCTTCCAAGATCAGACAGGATCTGGTGACTTTAGGGTATTTATTCCATTAGTGGCACAATATTTAACATAACTGAAATAAGTTTAACACATGTTTCTCTTCATCCTTGCCTCCTCATCTGGCCCTTTTATTTGCTGTTTACCTCCCCTATGTTAGGTTTGGGTGTTTCTCTGGAAATAAATATTTCTTCTAGTACAGTACATATTCCATAAAACATCATGTGTAGAGAAAACTTTCTTTACGTAAATAACACTGATTAATAAATAATGACATAACTGGTATGAC
Source organism: Urosaurus nigricauda (assembly GCA_034509955.1). Lineage (NCBI taxonomy): Eukaryota > Metazoa > Chordata > Lepidosauria > Squamata > Phrynosomatidae > Urosaurus > Urosaurus nigricauda. Next base: position 166,697,803 of record JAOEGL010000002.1, read on the forward strand.
AGATCCTTTATTTGATCTAGGGAATCTGCTGATCAGTTTCTGGGCACAGTACAAGGTGCTGGTTTTGACCTATAAAGCCCTACATGGTTCAGGTCCATCCTATCTAAGGGACCGCCTCTTCCCGTACAAGCCTCCCCGCACACTTCAATCCTCTGGGAGGAACCTGCTACAGCCCTTGAAGACCCAGCTGGTGCAAACCTCCCAAGGGCCTTTTCAGTTGTCACCCCCAAGCTGTGGAATGACCTGCTGGATGAGATACGTCTCATTCCATCTGTTGAAGGCTTACAAGCCCTAAAGACGCATCCCTTCCTGCAGGCCTTCCCAGACAATGATTAAATTTATGACCGCCATTGTCCATCCAGTCTTACCCATAGAGACATTAGTCATTCGAGGCCACCTATTCATTTTTAACGAGTATTCATTTTTAACGAGTGTTAATGTTTTATGGTTTTATTCTACTGTTTTTTAATCTTATCTCAGTTTAATTCAATCTTAAGAGGTGGGAGAAGGGATTGGGTTGCTATATTTTAATTGTATTTGTATTTTATATGTTGTACCCCACCCTGACTGCTCACCCAGAGGGGCGGGATATTTTTCATTATTATTATTATTATTATTATTATTATTATTATTAATCTTTAACCTTCCAGATGTTTTGGAGTACAGTTCCCATAATCTTACCATTGGTCATGCTGGCTGGGGCTTATGGGACTTGAAATCTATAGCAGTTGAAGAGCCAAATATTTTCTCCCTTCTAGTTTTCAAATAAGTAGCTGAGTTAGTCTCTTGAAACATAAAAAGGAGGAAGGAAGGGGAGAATAATAAATAAATAAATGTGGCAGCACCTTTAGGACTAACTGTTTTTTAATTTTCACATGAACTTTTGTGGATAATAAATCCACTTCTTTGGATGCTGTACTCTTCCTAGTGTAGACTGTGCCTGATCTGTAAATTCTTTCAGAGCAAAAGGTTTCAGCAAAACATGATATCAGATAACTTCAGCCTTGAACAATATTATCAATCTATTGCTTAAAAACAATTAAGATGATTTGCAAATACAGTCTTCCCCCAGATTCGTGAGGGTTGAGGGTGGAGGACCTTTGCGAATCCGAAAGATTTGTGAATATTGGGGGGGGGGGACTAGTGTGTGTGCACGTTTCCCCTCCAAAGCCTCAAACAGCTCTAGCAAGCTTGGACTAGCGAATAATCAAATCTGTGAATCCCAAAGCCACAAATCCCAAGAGACAACTGTAAATATATGTTATTTGTCTGTACATGCATCTATAGAGAAGCTTGTATTGTGAAGTATGTTTATGTATTAAAAACTGTAATGGCTGTGCCATTGTCACATCCCCAAAATCTTTATTTTGCTGTGGAAATATTAAAGAATGTTAATGAGCCCCTGGTATAAATTAAATACAATATGTTAATGTTTTGTTAGATTACAGGCTTGAATTTACTTGTACATTAATGTTGATTTTCATTATAATAACACATTTGCATGTACGGACAGAATGGTAGTTTTATTTCTCATGAAAGTTGAGATTTTCACAGTTAGGTGATTTTAAGTTTTATTCAGGGAATAAAAGAAATTAACATGTAATAAAATCTCTTCAACAGAGAATGTAGAATTGTGAAAAAAGAAAAATAAAGATTAGAACATTCACATTAGGGTTGCTTGTCTTACTAATATATATATATTACCTTCTTTGTTCAATAATATTGAACACATATGATCTATCTCAGTATTAAGCACTGTTGATAAAACCTTTTGTAAACTTAAAATGCCCACAGAGAAAGAGAGGCCTGTTCAAGCACTATATATTCCATGTCACATAAAAGTTGTTGAAAAAAACTTCCATGTGCCTGCAATTTTACAGGTGATATATTTTATAACTAGCAATGGCTTGTGTGTAGTAAATAGTGTGAAACCTGCATTTAGAACTTGACGTGTGTAGATCATATAGAAACACAGAATCCTATGGTTGGGTTCCATAAGGACATCCAGTCCAACCCCCTGCTATGCAGGAATATATAATCAAAATATTCACAACAGATGCCCATCTAGCCTTTGCTTAAAAACCTCCAAAGAAGGAGATTCCAACTGATTCCAGGCAATATATTCCAGTGTTGAACCACTCTTACTGTCTGGAAATGTATTCCTAATATTTAGGTGGAATCACTTTTCCTTTAGTTTGAATATGCATGTTGCTATATGTACATATAATGCAGACATATTTGCAATCTTCATGTGATGATCTAACAAAAAAATTAATATTATCTTCTGCATAGAAGAGGAAATATATAATGGTACGCAACTCTCAGAATCAGAACATTAGTAGCAACTATCAAGTATAATTGATATCTCCCTCAGCTGCTTATGGTCATGCCATTCCAAATGCTGTGGAAATTTTTATAAAACTATTGATTTCATAAAATCCCCTCTGAACAAATCTTGAAAACTTGAAGGCACAACAAAAAAATGTAATATAGATGTAAATATACCTTACATTGTACTTAATTTATATTTGTGACTGTTTTTAGCTTTTGTGTTATCATGTCCTCCATTTTTTTTAATGTCTTTAATTTCCCCATATTGACCTTGGCTAAGAAGCATGCATTTATGGTGAAAATGTTAAAATCTAGGTTAAAATCTTTAATATACCATGAAGAAATAAATCTAGATCTAAATATATAACTTGTTGTTTGTTGTTGTGTGCCTTCAAATCATTTCTGACTTATGGCGACCCTCAAGCAAACCTATCTTAGGGTTTTTTGGTTTTTTTGGTCAGATTTTGTTCAGAGGGGGTTTGCCATTGCTATCCTTTGAGGCTGAGAGTGTGTGACTTGCCCAAGGTCACTTAATGGGTTTCCAAGCCCAAGCCAGGATTTGAATAGTGTATTTCAACTGTGATTTCCTAGTGTAATGAGGTTTGCATTGGCAAACCCTCTCTGAAGAGACTTCCTCAGAAAACCCCATGATAAGTCAGAAATGACTTGAAGGCACATAGATGAACTACTACTGTACTTGCAGTACAAAGAGAGATCTTGTAGCACCTTTGAGACTAACTGAAAGAAAAAAACTTGGCAGCATGAACTTTTTTATACTTCAGTCTACTTCCTTAAATATAGACTGTAGGGAGTTTATCAGATGGGAGGAATTTCTCTTTATTTCGAATGGAGCTAATTGGAGCCAATTAAATTTCACGTGAATTCACTAGCTTAGCGAATTTACGTGAATTCCAATTGCATTCAGAATGCGTTCAGAATGACTTCCCATTACCCAAAAATGATCCCCCATTGCCCGAAATTACGTGAGATGCTTTAATACGAAATAACGTAAAACCCATGATTGCGTTCGGAATGACTTCCCTTTTTGCCTGAAATTGCGTGAGATATACTCATACGCAATAATGTGAAACCCCATGATTGCGTTTGGATTGCCATTGGATTATACTTCCCATTTCTGTCGTCTGATAAACTCCTAGGTCTCTAGGCAGTTCACAATAGCCAAGACATTAAATTCCCTGTCGTCTAGCCACTGTTGTTGTTGTATTCCTTCAGGTCCTTTCCAACTTAGGGCAAACCTTAGGTGAGTCTATCACAGGGTTTTCTGAGGGTGAGAATTCTTTAGAGCGAATTAGCCATTGCCTTTGGTCACCCGCTGGGTTTCCATGGCCATGCAGTGAACTGAACCCTGATCCTAGAGTTGTAGTCCAATGCTCAAACCACTACACCATGCTGGCTCTCTAGCCATAGTAACAACTAAAAGGCTTCTCCCCACATTGCAGATAAAAAGAATTCTAGGAGGTGGCAAGGCAGGGTGGCTTTTTATGTGAAATTTCCTGTGAACTTAGTTCTGGTGCTGATCCCAAATTCCAGGGCAGGCAGAGCAAGTGCCCAGAGGCACTGTGTTTCTCAGTATCTGTCTGCCCATCTGAGTCATTATGTTGCACCTGGCTGTGGTTGGTGGATCTTGAGGTTCTTGTTTAAACAAAAACCCACAAAGTAATTCCTGCAGATTTGCAGTCTGGCAACTCTGCACCACAGGAGAGAAGAAATCAGAGACATTTATAACACTGTTATTGTTGTTGTTGTGACCTTTAAGTAGTTTCTGACTTAAGGTGATCCTAAGGTGAACCTATCATGGGGATTTCTTGGCAAGAGTTGTTCAGAGGTGGTTTGCCACTGCCTTCCCCTGAGGCTGAGACAGGGTGACCACTGACCACATGTCTTAACTACAAAGGAGGACACAGCACCATAAAGTGTAGAACATTAAAGAAAAATGTAGGACATTACAAAATAAAAGCTACAAATCTTAATATAAATATAAATATAAATTAATCCTCCTTACTCATGCCCAAAATGGGGGACATTTTGGAATTCCTCCAGGACAGAAGGTTTAAATGTAGGGCATATCCTGGAAAAGGAGGACATCTGGTGATCCTGGGCTGACAGCATGTGACTTGCCCAAGGTTACTCAGTGGGTTTCCATGGCTGAGCCAAGAATCAAACCCTGGTTTACAGAGTCCTACTGGTAGTCCAATGCTCAAAGCACTATGCCACACTGGCTCATACATCTAACACTAGTATTTTAAATTTAAGGAAGAGCATGAGTTGCACACATTGATTCTATGATACTCAGAGTATGAGAGTAACAAGTTAAAGGCAACAAAGTAGTGGCTTTTGTAGTGGGCAAATTTTATAATCAATATTTAGTTAATATTGTGCATATAAAGAATGAACTAAATGGCTACTTGAACCAAAAATTTAGAATGTTGAATTCTGGGAGAATGGAAAAACCCAAACTGGCATGTAGAAAATAGGGCCAAGTGAAGGTTGCTGAAGATGTTTAGGTACAAGGTGCTCTCTCACTTAAAGCAGAGGTGCCACAGTAAAAGTCAAAACATAAACATCAGACAGTAAAATTGCAACTGTGTAATTGTGTACTAAGGCTCCTGATATCATTTTTTTGTTGACAGGAAAAAGTAACTTTTGTAAGGTGGCCTGATGAGTCATAAGTGGATTTTAATTATTCATGTATTTGTTGCCTGATTGCTTGAGATTCATTTGTTTAGAGTTAAGATTAACCAATAGAAAGTATTTTTGGAGATCCTTTGTGTAAAATTACTATAAAGCCTATAATTTTGTGTAATTCTGGGCCTCAGTCTTTGGAAACTGAATTTCCACTGGGGACCTTTGCCGGCAGGAAGAATAAACCTGAGTTCTCAATCAGACTTTCTGGGTTCGTTTGTCTTCTTCACTCTGTCATTCTAAGAATTTTTATACAAAATAATTGTTAGTAGAACCCATCATCTATTACACTTTGAGGAGCAATGGGTGCACTAAGAATAAGGTGACAGTAAATTATTTACTTTATAAGTATAATGAGTGATGGCTTGTGGATACTTCCCAAAGGTAACTTTTTAATAGCATTTAAGAGATCTATTGACAGTCCTCACCAAGTTCTATGCCATTTTCTTATCAGGCTTAATTTCAGTCTCTCCAAAAGAAGAAACAGAATACAGTGGGCCATTGATTCTGATGTGGTTTGGTTCCAGGGCCTGCTGTGGATACCCAAATCCATGGATGTTCAAGTCTCATTAAATACAATGGTGTAGTAAAATGGTGTCCCTTATACAAAATTGTAAAATCCAGGTTTTCTTTGGGGAATTTATATATTTTAAAAAAATATTTCCAAGTGGTGGATGGTTGAACCCATGGATAAGGAATCTGTAGATACAGAGGGCTGACTATAACAATAAGGCAAGAAGCAGCACAAGCAGCATAAAAACTTAAAAGATATAGCCATGTTAGTCTGTAGAATCAGTATGTAAAGAGATCTTTACATACTGAAAGATTAACTGAAAGAAAGAAATTGGAAGCATGAGTTTTCGTAGACTTCAGTCCACTTCCTCAGATGCATTTAAGATGCATAAAAATTGTTTTTCACTTTCTGTATCACACCATGTATATAAATGGGTTACTTTCTGATCCCTGCAGAAATAATTATAAAAAATTAGTGTCTCAAGCTCCGACAACAGTTTCTCAACCAGATTGTTTCCTCCCAACAAGAAGTCAAAAAGAAAGGAGCAGGGATTGCAGCTAGGAAATCAGAAAAAGGTTAAAAATAGGGAAAACAATGGCTTGTATGACTCCAACTTTTGTGTTCAGTTGCAGATCTTTGCATTTTAGAATCTTTTCTATTTCTTTTATAGCCTCCCTCCCCAGAGGCTATAAAAGAAATAGAAAAGATTCTAAAATGCAAAGATCTGCAACTGAACACAAAAGTTGGAGTCATACAAGCCATTGTTTTCCCTATTACCATGTATGGATGTGAGAGCTGGACAGTTAAGAAAAAAAAATAGGAAGAAAATCATTTAATTTGAGATGTGGTTCTGGAGAAGAGTGCTGAGAATACCCTGGATGGGCAAAAAGACAAACAAATGGGTCCTGGCCAGAAATCTTCCTGGAAGCCAAGATGACAAAACGGAGGCTGTTGTACTTTGGACACATAATGAGAAGGCACCACGCATTGGAAAAAAACAGTAATGCTAGGAAAGGTGGAGGGAAGAAGAAAGAGAGGGAGACTATGTGCCAGATGGATGGACCCTATTAGGGAGGTCATGACTATGACTTTGCAGGACCTAAGCAGAAAAGTGGAGGACAGGGAGTCTAGATGTCTCGTCCACAGGGTTGCCCTGGGTCGGCAGTTAACAACAACTGAGTACGCCCACATTTCACGATGGCAGGAATATTTTATATGGATCCACTTCGAACATCACCTAGGAAAAAATATGACAAAATATCCACAGTGGAAAAGAGTGCATACAATTTTCAATCAGGCAAGACAACACTAACGTTCTAAGCATGTATTGTGTGACATTATTATAACGCCTGATTACTCTTTTGTAGGGAAAGCTTGCTCAGACGTTAACTATAGTAATGTCACAATACATGCTTGGAACCTTAGGTCTGAGAGGCTATGGACCTTATCAGACGGGAGGAATTTCTCTTTATTGCGAATGGAGCCACTTCGAATTCACATGCATTCACTAGTTTAGTGACTTTACGTGAATTCCAATTGCATTTGGAATGCATTCAGAATGACTTCCCATTACCCGAAAATGACTGTCCATTGCCCGAAATTGCGTGAGATGCTTTAATTTGCAATAACATGAAACCCCATGATTGTGTTCGGATTGCCATTGGATTATACTTCCAATTTCCAATGTCTGATAAGGTCCATAGATGCATAGGCTGAATGCTGGCGCTACAGGAGTATCCTTTTGGGATATGAAGATTGACAGTGCACCCGCACTGTAGAAATAACGCAGTTTGACATCATTTTAACTGTCACGGCATAAGCACAAAGGAGGACAAGGCACCGCAAAATGTGGGACGTCCAAGAAAAATGTAGCACACGGCCAACCAAAAGCTGAAAAGAAACTCATATAAAAGTGTAAAGTCATGCTTCTTAGTCATGCTCAAATGGAGGACATTTTGGAATTCCTCCTGGACACAAAGTTGAAATGTAGGACATGTCCTGGAAAAGCAGGGCACCTGGTCTCCCTGATCCTACGGAATATTGGGATTTGTAGTTTTGTGACTCACCAGTGCACTTTGGCGCAGGAGGCGGAATACCTTGCAAAACTACCAATCCCAGAATGGCGTCAAACGGCATTATTATTATTATTATTATTTTTCCAATTAATTTTTTTAAATTGAGTTTTTACAATAAAACACATAAAGCCTATAGAACGACGACGAAAACAACAACAACAACAACAATTAACTGCTAGAGCCAAGAGTATGCATCTGATGAATAAAACAGATAAATAGAATAGAATAGAATAAAAAGGATAGTTACTCTGCAGCAGAATTAATAAAGTTAGTTGTCTGTCTCAAACTGGATAGGAACTATAGTTTTATGGAACATTGAGCCTTCTCTGTCAGAGAGAGCTCTGGTGCCACAATAAACTACAATTCCCAAGGTTCCCTAGCACTGAGCCAGGGCAGTTAAAGCGGTCTCGAACTGGATTATTTCTGCAGTGTGTGGTTTGGACCAGAGAGACTGGAGGATAGAAATTTTCCTTCTTCTTTTTTTTTTTCAGTGCGCCACAGCGCCCTCTGGTGCCCAATTGGAAAAGCATCGGTGGGGGGCAGTAGTGTGACTGTCACTTTAATACTCTACCCTGCTTGCCATTGGCTGGAAGGTTGGAACATTCCTGCATGTCGAAAGGCAAGCGGAGGCCCCGATTGGCTGCTCAGGGCGCTGCAGGAGACTTCCTGGAATGCCTGCAACCTCAACGTTCTGATGCCCTGGGAAAGTGGAGACAGTGCTGCTGGACTAAGGGACCCTGGTCTCTTGCTGCTGCTGCTGCCTGCCATTCTCACCATGTAATCCATGGCCTTGGAGTCAGTGGGCTCTTATGATAATAATAAGCCCTTTGGTACTTTGGAAATGGTGGGGGGGATATATATATATGTGTGTGTGTGTGTGTGTGTGTATATGTATTATATTATATGCATGGTGTATTATATTATATTATATTGTATTATATTAGTCTCAGGGTCCCTATTTCCTTGGGGATCATACTGCCTGCCCTCACATTTTTAGTAAGTTGTTTCATTGTAGTTTGTAACTTAATTATTTTCTGATAGTTATTTCCTGGGGGTGCAGAAACTGGCTTTAAGAATAAGCAAATCAGTCAGGAAAAAAAAGAGCCAATAGGTTGCATCCAGACTGCAGAAATAATCTGGTTGGATAGCACTTTAGCTGCCAAGGCTCCATGATGTGGAATTCTGGGATGGGTAGTTTGCTGCAGCACCTCTGGTGCTGCAGCAAACTACACATCCCAGAATTCCACAGCACGGAGCCATGGCAATTAAAGGTCCAAAACACACTGCAGAAATAATCCATCTTGAGACTGCTTTAACTGCCCCGGCTCAGTGCTAGGGAATCCTGGGAATTGTACTTTCTTGTAGCACCAGAGCTCTTTGGCAGAGAAGGCTAAATGTTTCACAAAACTACACTTCCCAGGATTCCCTAGTATTGAGCCAGGGCAGTTAAAGCAGTCTGAAACTGGATTATTTCTGCAGTGTGTTTTGGAGCAAAGTGGTGTGAAACCGGATTATTTCTGCAGTGCGGATGCAGCCGTAAAAAGAACCTGCCAGGAGATGCATTTTGTTTTGTTATGATGAGAAGGGTGCTGAAAATTTGTCTAAAAACTGGGGAAGGTGCCTTTTTCATAACAGTGCTAGTGATGTCTGAACTGTCCCCCTGTACAAGGATGCTTTGGCATCTTTCCCTGAAACCAGATTTCTGCTAAACAAGTCTCTTGTGTACTGTCCTTAAAACAGGTGAAAATAATTGGTGTGCAACTGGACAAAACAGGAGTTGCAGCTTTTGCAAAATACCAGGATGGGTGTGTAATTATGTGAGTATTAATAACCGTGGTAATGACAAGAGCAATAGTGCTTTATCTGTGTCTGGAATTTGGTTCGGGAATTTGGGTGCAACTCTGCAACCGTCTTTTTGGAATCTCAGTTGGAAGCATTAAACTGAAGAGAGCAGAAGATTGAGATTTCTCTGTTGTTGTTGTTTATAAATGAATGACACGAGTCTCCTATTTACGGTAAGTCAATGATTGTAAATATACAATGAAGGAATGTATATAATGGTTTGGTTTTGGATATCCACGCTAAGCTTGTAACCAGTATGGGCTTTGATGATGATGATAAGAATCTTGTAATCAGATAAAGATGAGAAATTCTGTGACGTCGGAATGGAGTCCTTATTTGAACGAAAAATAACTCTAGGGAGAAGGTTAGTTTGTTTTCATTCTTCTCTATAGAGAAATGCTTACATACATACATACATACATACCCAGAGGTATGTGATCTGCTGTTCATCTCCTTAAAAATTTCAAACGCCATAAAGAAAAATCTTGCAAAAGTAAAACCTCACATATAAACAGCCACTCAATACAGATATTGCATATGTGCTTGTATGTTTTCAGATCAGGACAATAGGGAGGAGGCATTTGAAAAGTTTGGCTTGTAGACTGTTATTGTGACTAATAAAGGTATCACAACCTGCTGCTCTCAGACTGTGGAACTCACTTCCAGAGAAGGGTTTCTGCTCTTCTTCTACAGCCAAGCAAAGACATTTAAATGTGTGCGGTCTTTTGTTTATTTACCAGTTGTTGCAGAAGGGTGTTTGAAAGAGGTTGGGAGCAGGTTTGCGATCCTTTTATTTTTGTTGTTATGTTTAAAATACTGTGCTTTTAATTTGTTTTAAATGAGTGCCATTATAATAGGACTTTACACTTTGGTAGTATAATCTTTGTTTCTAGCTGTTCTTTGTTTTAACCAACTTGGATCCCGAAAAACTGATATGAATAACTATAAACTGTACATTAATAACTATACATTAATAACTATATACCGATTCAGATAGGTACCAGAGCATCCAAAATGAGTGGATCACAGAGGCAATATCCATTGTAAGACTTTGGTTAAATTTCAGATCCAGGCTTTCTGGAAAAACCACCAAAAATGATACCTATGGTAAGGGATTATAAATTTGAAGTCCAAAATATCTAGAGGATCCAAGGTTTCCAGCTCACCCACCCCAGGCCCCCATAGGTGTATATTCTTGTCTTCCTCTTCTGTACTGGGCTGCTGTCTGCTCTCCAGATCAGTAACTCAGCTAGAAACAAATCTCACCAAAGCAGGGCAGGTGAACATGTAGCTGAAGCCCCTCCAGCATTATTATTTAATGCCTCAATCTTACAACATACTTTCCAAATAAGTTAGCCATCTTTGTTTTAGATATAGAGATGGAGTTTATATTATAAATGGAAAGTTGTCCTATATTGACTCTTGGGTCTCTGGATATTTTTTCATCACTATTTTTGAGACTGATTTGCTGTTTAAAAAGAAGATGCACCTACTTTTAGAATCAGGGCTGGGAACCTCTGCCCCTCTGGCTGTTTTCAACTTCAGCTTCCATAATTTCTTATCATTGGACATGCTAGCTAGTAGTTCCATACTCTGGGAGGTATAGTTCCATACTCTGAAGACTCAAAGGCTCCCCACCCCTCTTCTGTCCTTTTGAACACATAGCACACTACAGACAAAAAAAAATCTGTCTAACCAGCACTGTAAAACTACTTCTGAAAATTCTATGATTCTGTCCAATTTTTGAGTTGCATAAATTTTCCCTCTGACATATGCTAGATGAAAAAAGTATTAAGATTACAGAAGCCAAGAGTAATAGCTGTGGTTGTAGGGTTTGTGGTGACACACAATAGCACGAACCATTCATATCTGGACAGTATGAATCATAACTTCTATATCCTTAGTAGAAAAGGGCACAGAATAGTATTAAAGTAACAATGACTCCTGCTAAGGGTTAAAGTAAAAGGATTTTATTATCTACTGCAGTCAACATTTTGTTTGTTTGTTCTACTTGCTGTCTGTTAAGGTTTTTAAAAATTATAATTTTTTGCTTAGACACTGGAAATTGAAAGCCATTCAACATGACAACAGAAACACTGGTGAAGGATATTAAACCAGGCTTGAAAAACCTGAATCTTATTTTCATTGTGCTGGAAACAGGTGAGTGCTCTTTGAACGGAAAGAAGATGGCTAGTTTGTTTTTATAACCCAGTGCAAGATAGTTGGAAATTAATTGTACTTAACTGTTTTGTAGAACTTTTTTGTGGACTGCAGTTGGCCCTCCATATCCATGGATTCCTTCTCCATGGATTCAAGCATCCATGGGTTGAAAATATTTTTTCAAAATGTTAAATTCCAACTAGCAAACCTTGATTTTGCCATTTTATATAACAACAACAACATACCTTTATTTCAGCCAACAGGCCATTAGGCAACAGAACATATATAAAATATATTAAAATAGCACTGTAAAAACGAATATTCATAACATACTTGTAAAACATACATATATACATTAGCATATACATGTACAAAGTCACTCACATGTACAGTAGGTGATATTAGGCCATATGACACTGGGACTAGGTGGATATTGGTATGGGTATTTAAGGAACAAAAGACAGGGGTACTTGTTATGCGTGGGTCATAATCTTGCGAGTTTTAGCAGCAGAAAGGAAGGACTTTGCTATTGCTTCTGTTTTATTTTTCTCAGAGTCATTTAACAAGTACACCAGGTACCAATTAGTTGGGCTACCTGGAAATTTAAGCAGGAGGAGTGAAATTAATCTTAGTCTCTCATCCTTAAAAAATACAGGAAAATAGGACATGCTCTAGAGACCCCATTTTACTGTGCCATTGCATTAATGGGACTTCAGCATCCACTGATTCTGGTATCCACAGTGATGTCCTGGGACTAAAGTGCAGTGGATACCAAAGACCTACTGTATTTCATTACCTTCCTTTATTAATAATTGTTTAAGTCGATTTACAGCTCAGTCTTATACATGTTTACTCAGAAGTAATTCCTCTTGAGTTCAGTAGGGCTTCTAGCTAAGTGGATCTAATCCCAGCCTCTGTGAGGAAGGCATTGTTGCATGATTGCAGTTGGTATTTGGGAATAAGAAACTATGAAATGAGGAAACAGATTACCATGTCATGGAATACAGCTTGCTAGGGAATTTAGATATTTTTCTATTGTTTCTGTTTATCTATAGATAGGTACTGTATTGTGGTGTGTATTCAGAAAAGTGTTGCATATCTTGCATATTTTGTGTGTCTGTGTGCTTGTGCATGAGTTTGATGTTAGCTAGCAGTTATGGTCCTCATTGCGAAAATACTGTATTTTTGCCTCACATTAGTGTACATGTTAGTGTACATTGCATTTATTTTATTGCATGCTTGTACTGCTTATGTGCTTTCTTTTCTTTTCTGGAGGACATACTCTCCTCTCCCCCATTTTTTTCTGCCTGTGTTTCTTTGTTGTTTTCCTTCTGGGACTGAAGAGTGGCCCATTAAAATATTATCATGGGATTGAATTAGAATGGGACTGTATTGCTCTTCCTGTCCTTCTGATGCAACAGCAGAATGCCCTCTTAGCCCCCTTGACTTATGGTAACTTTTTTACCACCAGGCCGAGTGACCAAGACTAAGGATGGCCATGAAGTGCGGACGTGTAAGGTAGCTGACAAAACTGGCAGCATAAACATCTCTGTGTGGGATGACATTGGCAACCTAATTCAGCCAGGAGACATCATCCGACTCACCAAAGGGTATGGCTAATCTTTGTGATATGAGTGGGTGGAGGGAAAAGATGGGAAAAGTTAACTTTTGAGCCTATGGCTAAAGAGCTGCTAAGTGAAAGGAAGAAGTATGGAATGATTCACTTCAGGCCCCATTGGGTTGCTCACACAAGATCACTTAATGCAAACTAATTATCCCTTCATATCTTTTACTACTATCTTCATCCTGGTTAGGGAGAGTTAATATCTGTGATCCTGTGTGGATATAGTTTGGAACAAGTTCCATTGAACCCAATAGATCTATATAAAATTGGGATGCGTGAGACTATTTTTTATTTTATTTTTTTGGTACTACATCTTCTAGAATCTGCTAGCCAGCATTCTGCAGAAAGTAACTTTTCCAAGCTTTAGTGGCCACAGCAAATGCCACTCTCTAAAAATCAACTAATGTGCATAGCACAGGCAGATCAGAAATTCAGTATCTGTGCCCTTCCAGATGTTGGCCTTATTATTGGCTGTACTGGCTAGGACTGATGGAAGATGCATTCCAACAACATCTGGAGGGCTGCTCATTGCCCTTGTTGCGTGTCTTCGTCACTTCTGGCATGGTGTGAGAGTGGTGTACTATTTTGAGGGTAGGACTTCAATGCTGGTGATCGGGATTTGATTCCTTGCTCAGACATGGAAGCCCACTGGGTGACATATTCTGAGCCCCAAAAAGCCCCACAATAGGTTTGCCTTATGGTAACCATGCATTGGAAACTTAAAAGCACACAACAACAACAGCAAACCAAAGCTGTCACTTTCTTGGCAAGATTTGTTTAGAGGGGGTTTGTTATTTCCTTCCTCTGAAGCTGATAGAGTATGATTTGCCCAAGGTGGGTATCTGTGGCCAAGTGGGGATTTGAACTCTGGTCTCCTGGAATCGTAGTCTAACTTTAACTTAAACCAGTCCATCATGCAGATAAGCTCATAAATGCCTACTTGTGAGCTAGCAAAAAGCTTTATGTGCATTCCTCAAGGCATTTTAAAAACACATCTCTTGTTCTGAGTACAACTAGTTTATTTTCTGTGTTAATTTAGTTTCATGCTGTTTTTGACCACGGATTTCTCCTTATCAGGTATGCATCTGTTTTCAAAGGCTGCTTGACCTTGTATACTGGACGTGGTGGAGACCTGCAGAAAGTTGGAGAGTAAGGCCTCTGGCTTATCCCAAAGTTGTTTTCCAGAGCTAGGGGTTGGGTAGGTGGGTTTCCCCTAGTGGCCCATGGTCCAGACAAAGGGATTACCTCACCTGTCACAATGAGGTGAACCAACCCACCCCCAGCTCAAATCACAGAACACTGGTATGGGTTACTATAGTTTGCTTGTTTAAAATATTTCAATATCCAAGGATCTTAAGGTGACATACAATGGAATCAGTTTAAACAGGGAGAATAATTTCAACAGACAGAAAGCATGTTTACAGTTTAAGAAGTTAAAATACAACAATTTTAAAAGAGTTGAAAGAGTGTAAGACAATTCAAAGCAACGCATATGTGCAGATTTGGATGAAATTGGTAGGCTGCAAAGTAGGAGCCAGTCAAGTTGTAAAAAGTCACAGACTTAACTGATGATAGAATGACACCAATGTGGATGCCAATTGGGTCTCCTTGGCAGAGGGCATTCCACAGTCAGGGTGCCACAATGGAAAAGGCCCCTTCCCACAGCATGTGGACTCATTTGAGCCAGTTCAAAGATAAGATTCTCATTTTCACCAAAGAATAACAGTAGTCCAGAAGGTAAAACATGAACTGAATCTGCAAAGGACAATTTCATTTGGTTTCTGGGCAACAGTACTGGTGATTGTTTGGCATTGTGGCCATACCATAATAAAATGTTCAGCTACCAATTAGAAAATGTACTGAGTGCTGAGATTCATCTCTTACTCTAGAAATCACTGCCTGGTTCCATGACTGAAGAATAAATCCCCATTAACCTCAAAATACCAGGGTAGGGCTCTTACCTTGATATACTATAGCACAGATGTTTCAAAAATATCTCTGCATTTTTACTTTGTAATCTGAGTTAAATTCCATAGGCCTTCCTCTTAAAAATGACTTTCTTTGTTCAATATGTTTCTTTAAATCCTGCAGTAAATCTTGAATGAGTTGACAACTGAGTATATATACCTTTTCTCCCAGTTTTATCCTCATAACAACCCTGGCCAATCTGAGAGAGAAAGTGATTTGACTCCAAGTCACTCAGTTTCATACCTGGGTGGGAACTCAAATGTGGATCTCTTATATCTCAGTCCAAAAGTGTAAATGCTATACCAGTTTTTTTTTTGTATTTTTTTAGCTATGAGGCAATGTTCTAGAAGAGTTTATTCTCTGAAGATGCCACCCATGGCAAAATGTCAGGAATAAACTGTTCTAGAACACAACCTCATAGGCTGAAAAAACCACAAAAAATATGGATGTTGGCCGTGAAAGCCTTTCACTTTACACTACACCAGGTTTTCTCACTGGCTGCCCAAGAAGGGGGGGGCATTACAGTAAACTATCCACTTCACCAGGTCTTTTAAGTTTCTCCCCTTAACAGCTCAGTGTTGTTACTAATCTTATCTCTACCCCCCCCCCCTACTTTTAAAGATATGAACTCCAGATCTTGACAGTCTGAGGATCTGTCTTTGTCTCTACCTGCCACTTATGAAAATCTGTAGTCCAAAAACCCCTCTAATCCAGTGTTGATGGATGCTGGGTTTTACATTCCAACACAGCTGGAAAGCCACTCATTCCCTATTCTGCCTTTAAATACTGGTGTCTGCATTTGTTATTTTCCTCTTCCCTCCCTATCACTTTTGCCTTTTATGGTGATTTTTTTAGATTTGGAGTCTGACTACAGGGGCTCGCTTGTTTTTTAATTAATCTTTTTAACTGAACCACAGTGTAAAACTGCTTTCAAGAAAGAATGATGCTGCATACACTGAGGATGGAAATAATTTAAAGGAGATATGGCTGCTTATATAATTGGCAATATCTCTTGTCCCAGGTTTTGTATGGTTTACTCTGAAGTGCCAAATTTCAGTGAGCCAAACCCCGAGTATGTTGCCCAGCAGTCACAAAACAAAAACGTGAGTATAAGTTGAAAGTTGAAAAATGTTTTTGGGAGTGACATGTATTTTGCAAGTAGGATTGCATGGCCCTGGAAACTGTCCAGACCCGATCAGAAGATTGCTCTATATCACCTGTGATGCAGGGAAATGGGCCATACCATAACTTCCAGTTTCCCTCCCTCACTGCAAAGTCCAGGAGACACTTGAATTCTGTTCTATTCCTGTACCAACCTATTCCTGCACCTATTCTCTGTACATTCTGAAGGCTGAATAGTGGGCCTTTGCTATCTATTGGGGTTTAGTTCCAAGGCCCCTCGTGGATACCAAAATCTATGGATGCTCAAGTCCCATTATATACAATGCCTTAGTAGAATGGTGTCCCATATATAAAATGGCAAAATCAAGGTTTCTATTCTGGAATTTATATATTTTTTTAATATTTCAAACCGTGGATAGTTGAATCCGTGGTTTAAAAAAATCCATGAATATAGATGGGCAATAGTATTTTTTAATTTTTTTTTTTGAAACAAGTTACTGCTATATTTCCTTGCCTTCAGGAATTGAAAGCTACAGTAAAATTTTAGGATTTTACAGCTTAACTTTTCAGGAAACAACCCATAAAGCTGTGAGGACCAGAACATGAGGCAGATACTACCGTATATCTATAAATGTTCCCCCTTCTTTCTACATAATTGCTAAAGGTACCAGAATTGTCTCAAACTTATGGATTTGACAGCCATTCTGAGTTACCTGAATGGCTCTATCTTGACAGGATGGCTAAAAATGTTAGCAATCTGCTAGGCATACAGAATTGGGTGTTCTCATTGTTTTGGAATACTTCCAGGAGCCTTTTCGCCCTGCACAACCACAGCATCATAACTGCCCTGGTTGCATCCTATGGAATCTGGAGTTTGTAATTTGGTAGAGGCATCAGATGAGCTCTCTGGCTTGAGAGTTCTAATCCCCTCCGCCAAACTGTTAACCCCAGGATGTCACCGTGGTATTTCAAGTGTGATCATAGCAATATAACTGTTGAGTGTGAAAGGGCCCTAAATGACAACAGCTTCAAAATCCCCTGGCCAAGATTACTGTGGATATTGTAGTTTGTGGGGTCTCTATTGCCCTTCCTCCATATGCCCTGATGTTTGAAATGGTTGTAACCTCTTTATACTTTTTTGCCCTTAACTTTGCATCCCATCCCCACTTATGCAAGTGAGATTGGTTTTTCAGCATATTTGAGAGAGACGTGTGTTGCGCTGTGTCCAAATGTCCTTTGGATGTGTGAAATCCACATTGATTTAAATAGATAATGTGAGAAATCTTTGGTTTTCTCTCATAGACACAGAATGACAATGCAGCATCCACGGTTTCCCAGTCTGGACCAGGACCCTCTACATCATCAGCAGGTAGGCAGTTAGTACATTCACATCTCTCATCCAAGGAGAGCAGAACTGGTTAATCTTGTTTGTTCAGCCATAAGTAGGTTTGGCAGAATTATTGTCATGTTGTGGTCTTCGCCTTTGAAACAATGTGGCCCCCCTCCTCCAGCAATTTTTGTAGCTCCCAGTGCACCAAAGTTGTCTGTCTGTTGGTTTTGCTTCAAAAGGTCCCCAGATGTCCTCTATGGGGCATTTTGCCTTGTTTTTGGGCCCCTTGGACCATTTTAGGCTCAGGAGATACTATTTTTAAGAACAGGAAGTGAAAATTTTCCCTACAATCCCTAGAGGGCATGGAGGAGGAATTACTTTTTTCTGGGAGGTTCAGTGAAGAGCTGTGGCGCTTCAAGGTCTCCAGGAACTAATGCATCCCCCTCTCCCCTAAAGTTCCTTACTTTTGGCATTACAGTTGTGCTTCTGAGCAAACAGCATCACATTGTGCTCATGGTTGCAACTAGAGCTTGTTGAAGTTACTGTTTTGTATTACATTTCCCAAAATCTGGGAGCTGTAGTTAGAAACAGTAACTTTCTCATGTGCTAGCTTTCAGTCTTATGCATATTTACCTAAAAATAAACCCCACTAAACACAGTGGGACTTACAAGTAAACAGACAGAGGCATAGGATCCGATTCCCAGGGGTGACTGAATATACTTCTACATAAATACTGGTAGTTCTTTCAAACAGCTCTTGCAAATTATTATCTTGAATATTTGTAAAGAACCTTATGTGCAAGATTGTGCATGTAAGTTATGTCTCTGTTTGCTTTTTCAGTAGCAATTGTAAACTGCTTTCATTTTTAATTGAAAGAAATGGGGATGGATATCGTAAGTAAATTGCTATTGAAGAAATCAAAAGTCCATCAAATGCAATTTATTATGCTTATGATAATTCATATTGTACATATGTGGGATATACAAATTAATAGCTCATGGTAGACTTTAAAGAATGAGTTCAGGAGATGGGATATGTCATTGTTTCAGAGGCTTAACTCAAAATGTCTGAGCAATTTTATGCGAACTTAAATTATTTGGGACCAGGTCTGCTGCAGTCCACTTGCACCCATATGAATCTATCCTATCCTATCTTATCCTATCCTATCCTATCTCCTATAGTATCATAGGTCTCTTTATTTGCCTTTATTTTCCCTTCCACTTCCCCTTCAAAATGGGAACAGAAGGTGACATGACCTCTCTTCTAGTCATCATTTTGAAGGTGAAATAGAGGGGAAAGAAGGTACTTTGGCACCTTCTGATGTGCGGGGGCAGTACAGCCTTGCAGGGTGGTGGTAAAAGATCGCTCATGAGTCCACTCCTGGTTTATAATTGGAGTGTTTCATGTTGACTCTGATTTTTAAAAGTATATCTCACTGGATATATTATATAACCAGTGATTTTAATGCCTTTACTGCTATCATTCCAGTAAGATTTTTCTGTTCTCCTTTTTTCCTCCCTGCCTTGCCAAAGCCACTGACAACCAGAATGGAAATGGATTGATCACCACTGGCCCCAACAACTCTGCACACTCACCCGCTGTCACCAGCCACCCCACCAGTGGCCGCATCACCAGGAGTCAGCCCAACCACCAGAGCGGAAGTTCAGGGACAGGTTCCTCTTCCAATGCTGTCAGCAATGGCAAAGAAACAAGGCGAAGCAGCAAGAGATAACGGGTGAAGGATTAAGGGGTGCTTTCATACCTCTTCCATCCTCTGCCTGTTGTGCTACCTTTTCCTACCTGCTCACCGGTACTGAGACAGCAAATGATACTGAGTATAAGAGATTGATACCAGGGTGGTGTATAGACTGTGAAACCAACTTATGTTTAGCCACTGAAAGGTGCTTTGAACATGTGATGCTGATCAGGGAAGGAATATAATGTCCAGTGTGTTTATAATGATTCTCCAGATCAATCTTGTTTTTTCCCCAGGATTCGCCATGTATGTATATTACATTCATGCTTGGCAGGAAATCAGAATAATGTTTAATTCCTTCTGTGTACCTCCTGTGGTATGGGCATGTCTTTTTGAATCTACGTCCTGTTATGAGTCTACAATCCTTAAATCTATTGACTGTGGATGCGTGGTTAAGTCCATAAAGCGATTTTAGACTGAGCGGTTTTAGAATTGTAGGCTAAGATGGTTGCGTTTGAATTTCCCAAGGTTTCTCGGCCCATATGGGTTGCCTTGTACAGAAGGAATATCTAGGCAAAGAGAGATTTTCTGCCAGTTTTCCCTAGCCAAACTATCAGTTGGAAAGACTATCCCAGAATGGGATAATAAGAGAGCACTGTTTTCTTGAAGATTATATTGATTGGTATTGTAGCTTACAGCAACCTGTAGGTAAGTTTCTGTTATGTCAGAAGTCTGGCAAAACTGATGCAAAAAGGAAGCTTAATTTTTTGTAAAAAAAATTAGTAATCGAAAAAATAACAATTTTGTCACTTAAGGAAATGGATTGCTATGCTGACAACTTGAAATAGGTCTGTGTTTTTATTTCAGAAGGTGGCTGGTGTTGAGAGCTGGCGATATTGGTGTTGAGAGCTGGCAATATTGGGCATTTGTTGGGGCCTATCAGTCCAGTGATGTCATAGGTAGGTCTTGTTGAAGTCACAGGAGATGCAGGTTCACCTCTAAATTGGCCAGGCCTTTGTGTGAAGTAAAAAGCTTCCCCAGATTCCCCTGTGGCATTACAGAAGTTTTGTGGAATATTTAACTAATATATTCCATGTCCCTCACTGGATATACTTCTCTCTTGTACACAGTGTTTATGAGGGGCTCTCTTAAGCCAAAGTGCCCAAGGTCCACAGAAAATTATAGATGGTCCTGGTTTCACTTATATGAAAGACAACAGAGTCTGCAACATCAAAGGATATACTAAATATTTTGAAAGGAAAATAGAATGAGATGTTAACACTACACCTTTTGCCAAAGTAAACGCAATTTCTGAAGAGCCAATAACAGGTCAAAATAAACTTCTTTCCTTTTTTGTAATTGTGGCTTAATGGCCAGTGCTGAGCTGAACTATATTTTAAAACATTCTGAAGTGTTCTTTAAACTAGCCGTTTGGGTCCCACCCTCCTTTTCTTCCCTTTTCTCTGTTCTCCACTTCCGGATAATTCTTTCAGTTACTTATCTGAAGGTTTTTGCTATTTGCTTTTTTTTAATATCACTATTGCTTGACTCTGATGTGGCTATTTGAATGTAGTATCATTGAATGTTTGGGGAATAAATATTTTAATTTGCCTCTTAATCTGATTTAGAGTAAATGTGCCATTCCATAGGACTATGGATATGAGTGTTAATGTTTGCTTACAAACTTAGGACAAATGGACATCATTATACAGGTAACCATTGTTGTAGTTAAGTGCTTTCAAGTTATTTCTGACTTATGGCAACCCTAAGGCAAACCTTTTATGGAGTTTTCTGAAGCTGACAGCATGTGACTGGCCCAAACTCACCCAGCAGGTTTCTATCCATACTTTCTGCACTTAAAATTTTATTTTGACCGCACTGTCTGCAATCTCACCTCCAACCACACAAACTGCATTTCTTGCTGAAATTTGGGATAGCTTTCCATGCATCTGGAAAAGTGGGTTACAGTTAATTCCACAATTAATGTATGCAAAGAGATCTTGTAGCATCTTTGGGACTGAGCAAAAGAGGTTGTGACATAAGCTTCCTCAGATGCATCAGATGAACCAGTAGACATAGGGAATGTCAACATTGTGGAAATAATGCAGTATGACACCACCTTAACTGTCATGGCCCCATCCCACAGAATCCTGGGATTTGTGGTTTTATGAGGCACCAGCACTCTTTGACAGAGAAGAACCTTGTAAAACTACCAATTTGAGGATTCCATAGGATGGTGCTACATCCCTTAAATTGGTCCCAAACTGCATAGCTTCTACAGTTTAGATGGATCCCCAAGTCTACAAAGATTATGCTACAACAACATTTGCTCAGTCTCAAAGGTGCTACAAGACTCCTTTGCGTACTGATATTCCAAACTAATGCAGCTGTGTGTCTGAATTCTTGAGGATAGGATAGTTTCCAAGGCAACAGATTAGCATGCTACTGTCTTTGGAAATTACTGCAGAAAATAGTAACAGATTTGTGAAAAATACCAATTTAATTCCTTGGATGCTGTTAGCTCCTATCTCATCCCATCTCCCTTCCTTCATGGAATAAAAACGGCAGCTACTGATATGAAGTAATGTAGAAATCCATCTGTTTTCCATCTCAGCTTGTCCTGTTTTTTTTTTTTTAAAGGAAGAAAATAAATCTGGTCAGAAGTTCATACTTTGTTTAGTAGAGTCACTTTTATCTAGGGAAACATGGTTTGAGTGTTTAATTGTTTTAATAGGCTTTGCCAACTAGAAAAGGAGAAACACATGGCACCAGAAAATAGAGTGATTATGAAATACAGGTTGAGTTTTCCATATATGGATTTCAAAAATATTCCAAAAACCAAAATTGTCAACATGGGTGGCTGAGATAGTGTCACCTTTGCTTTCTGATAGTTTAGTGTATGCAAACTTTGTTTCATGCACAAAATTATTTCAAAATATTGTGTATACAGTTACCTGTAGACTATGTGTATAAGGTGTGTGCAAAACATATATGAATTTCATGTTTAGTCTTGGGTACCATCTCCAAGATGTCTCATTATGTATATGCAAATATTCCAAAATCTGTAAAAAAAAAAATCCAAACCCCAGACACTTCTGGTCCCAAGCATTCTGGATAAGGGTAATTCAACCTGAATGGTTTCCTCCATGTTGTGTGGGAGCAGAAAGATTACAAATTACATATACCAAGAACATCTAAAATCCACAAAACAGTGATACCTTTATTGGGGCCAACCAAAAAGCACAAAATACATGATGCAAGCTTTGGAAGCTCTACTGGCTTCTTCATCAGGCAAAGGTGTTAAAAATCACAAAGGGGTGGAAGAAATGACAATGTTAGTCAGAGGCCTGCATTTTGTCAAGATGTTGATGTTGCTTTGAGTATGGAGGGATATCTATGCAGGCTGACTACTCATAGCCATGTAGTACTGGGACAAAAACCAACTCATACAAGATGTTATCTGAGAGCTAGAGAATAAAGGAAGCAGATAAGAGGAAAATCTGTTCATTTGAGATGTGGCACTGGAAAAGAGTGCTGAGGATACCATCAACAGCCAAAAAGACAAATTGGTCCAAGAACAAACACAGCTGGAAATCTCCCTGGAAGCCAAGATGATCAAATTGAGGCTGTCGTACTTTGGCCACATCATGAGAAGGCACCACTCGTTAGAAAAACACAATAATATTAGGATTAGGAAAGGTGGAAGGCAGCTGAACAAGAGGAAGACCACATGCTGGATGGATAGACTCAATGAGGGAGGTCACAGGCCTGAATCTACAGGCCGGAGCAGAGAGATTGAGGACAAGGGGTCTTGGAGATGTCCCATCCACAGGGTCATCATGAGTAGATGTTGACTTGAGGGAAGTTAATAACAACAAACTGGGAGACAAAGCACTTTTAAAGTCCAGGAAATTTTAATTCCCCTGTTGTTAACTGCCCTCGAGTCTGCTATAATTGGACTATACCTAGGCCACCCTCAAAGTCCAAATGACCCATGTAATTATCCTGCTGGGTTTTCATATTTTAATATGTTAACTGCCCTGAAGTGGACCCAAAATTCATGTTTGACCCTGTGGGTGAAGTATCTCCCAAGACTCTCTGTCCTCCATTGCTTTGATCAGGTCCCATAAACTGAGGCCCACTGCTTCCTTACTAGAGTCCATCCATCTAGCATGTGGCCTTCCTCTCTTCCTACTTCCCTCCATCTTCCCTAGCAATATTGTTTTTTTCTAATGAACCATGCCTTCTCAAGATGTGACAAAAGTATGACAGCCTCAATTTAGTCATTTTGGCTTCCAAGGAAATTTTGGGCTTGACCTGTTCTATATTATATTAAATATAAATAGAGTGATACATTTATTATAGTAATATATTTATTATATTACTGTACATAATATATATATATATATATATATATATTTAATATAAAGTGGGTCCTCCACATTTGCTGGGGTTAGTGCACAAGACCCCTGTGAATGTGGAGAAACCACAAATAAAAATAAACCTACAATTTTTTTTAACCTGAGAGAACACCTATGTAAGAATCCTTAGGTCCTCCAGCACAACTCTTTGGTCAGCATGCGCCAGAAGTTGGTCACAGAATAACACTGGAAGACCTACACATGGCTAGAGAAGTGTTTCCACTGGTTTCCTCAAGGGAGTTTATCACACGGGATGAATCCCATGCAGAAACTAAATTTAAAGTGAAAAGAAACTGCATTTGTGGGATGTTTTTTAGACGACATTTGCGTGAAAGAGAAATAATGTGAAAATAACCCAAACGCAAGGTTGCCAAAACCAGCTCCTTTTTACTTTCGTTGAATTCCAAAAGTACAAAGGAGCTTTCCGTTCAGATTATTTTCGCGTTATTTCTCTTTCAAACCAACACATCTGACAAACAACACCTGGATTTTAAAATCCTGTTTCTGCATGGGATTTTGCCAATTCATCCTCTGTGTGATAAACCTCTAGGTCCTCCAGAGCAATTCTATGGTCAGTTTCCAACAGAGTTGCGCTGGAAGACCGAGAGATTCCTAGAGAGAACTGGAGGAGCTACAAAGACCTAGTAGAGCATTCTCGCTAGGAATAATCTCTAGGTCTTTCAGGGCAACTTTTAGTTAAAGCTGACCATAGAGTTGCACTGGAGGACCTAGATATTCCTAGAGAGGACATATTAATCAAATCTATTAATAATCAAATCCACAAATATGGAGGGATGAGTGTGTGTGTCTGTGTGTATATATATGTGTGTGTGTATAAATGTAGATATAAAATAATATATATATTAAGTAATTATATCATATATCTATATCTTGTATTAATGTTTATATTAAATATTATAATACTGTATATATTAAATAATATGTATATATTAAATAATTATATATATTTTATATTCTTATATAACATATATTTAATGTATATATTTATACATAATATATTTTATATTCTTATATATTATATATATATATTTAATGTACATATTAATGTATATATTAAATAATATTCATATATTAAATAATATATTTTACATTCTTATATAATATATATATATATATATAATATTTAATGTATATATTAATGTATATATTAAATAATATGTATATATTAATTATATATATATTATATTCTTATATAATATACTGTATATATTTAATGTATATATTAAATAATATTTATATATTAAATAATTATATATATTTATATTATTATATAATATACAGTATATATTATTTAATGTATATAAATGTGTATATTAAATAATATGTATATATTAAAAAATTATATTATATCTAACCTATATTATATTACATATACATATACATATATATATATAATATATTATTTAATGTGTATATTAAAGAATATAATAATGGCCCCATAAAGGTGTCTTTAAGAAAAGCTAGGCTGCTTCGACTAATGGTGCTGAGCCACGTGGCGTGAGAGCGTCAGACTCATTCATAGTCCTCAGGGGGCGTGGCCTCAAGGGGCCACGCCCCCACCAGCTCCAGCCACGCCCCCCCTTGGCCCTCCGCTCCGTCTTCATCACGTGTCCGCCTGTGGCCACGCCTACTCTCAACCCCGCCAGCCCTGCCGCCGCGCTGTTCGCCACGCGAGCCCCGGGGTCCTCGAAGGGTCCTTAGTGCGTGATCGAGTTGGCTAAGTTGTGCCTGCGTCAAAGAGAGAGGCCGCTTTTTCCTGGGGGAGGGTGTGTGTGTGGAACGGGAAGGGTGGGTAGGAGGGACCTCGGTTATTCGCCTCGCGTGGCGCTGATGAAGCCGGGAGCGAGGGAGGCGTAGGGTCAGGCGTGGGTTAGACAGCCCTAAAGGAGAGGGAAGGAAGAGAGGAGCCGGCACTGAGTGGTGAGAAGAGTAGGAGCAGCAGGGGCCTGGGAAGGGGGGGGGGGGAGAACCATTGTAAGGCTGATCATAAGGAGTTTACTGCATAATAATAGATGGAGAATGCAAAGGCATAGCCCTGTTAGTCTCTAGAGTCAGTATGCAGAGAGAGCTGGTGGCCCCTTTGAGACTCACTGAAAGGAAGAAGTTGGCAGCAGGAGCTTTGCCTAGACTTGAATCTACTTCCTCAGATGCACTTGGATATAATAATAATGATAATAGCAATAACTGTAGAGAGATCTCGTAGCCCCTTTGAGACTCACTGAAAGAAAGAAGTTGGGAGCATGAGGTTTCATAGACTTCGCTCTACTTCCTCAGGTGCATTATGTGGATCTAATGGGTCTGAGGATCTAATGCATCTGAGGAAGTAGACTGAAGTCTAGGAAGGCTCCTGCTGCCCACTTCTTTCTTTCAGTGAGTCTCAAAGGGGCTACAAGGTCTCTCTACATACTGATTCCACAGACTAACACGGCTATATCTTTGAATTCTACATCTATTATTAGTATGAGTATTATTAGACAAAGGGAAGATTTTGGCAGCATGAGCTTTCCTAGACTTCACTCTACTTCCTCAGATGCATTAGGTCTACCTAATGCATCTGAGGAGGTAGACTTAACTCTACGAAAGCTCCTGCTGCCAACTTCTTTCTTTCAATGAGTCTCAAAGGGGCTACAAGGTCTCTCTACATACTACTAATAATAGATGTGTGTGTTGTGTGCCTTCAAGTCGTTTCTGATTTATGGCAGTTCCCAAAGGGAACTTGTGTCACGGGCTTTTCTTGTCAAGTTTCTTCGGGAGGGTTTGTGAGGTTGAGAGTGTGTGACTTGGCCCGAGGCTGGGTTCGAACCCTGGTCTCCAGACTCATAGTCCAACACGGCACCACGCTGGCTCTCCTAATAATAGATACACTAACCAAAAGCATCAAAACATTGTCAATTGATACACTACTGTCATGTAGGCATGCAGAGTAAAGGAGAGACAACCTTCTCTGTGCCACTCATTACATTGGGTGGTCTTAAGTGAAGCCATAATCTCTTCCTAGTCACTGCAAAATGGGGATAAATAATAATAATGGCCTGCCTTCAGGGTTGTTGGGAAGATTATGGAGATTATAGAGATCTTGCATGTGTGCATCTATGTGAAGACAAAGTGGTTTGGCTGTTGGACTATGACTCTGGAGACCAGAGTTTGAATCCCAGCTCAGCCACGGAAACCCATTGGATGACATTGGCCAAGTCACACTCTCTCAGCTTCAGAGGGAGGCAAAGGTAAACCCCCATTGGACAAATCTCACCAAGAAATCCCCATGAGAGATTAGCCTTTGGATGACCATACATTGGCAATGACTTGAAGGAACACAACAACAACAACAACATTGTGAAGTTCTCAGAGCACCCAACTGGGTCAGGTGTTGCTCCTGTTATTGTTTATGTAACAATAGGAAAGAATTTCCTATTGGTGTTCTCCAGATGTAGAGGACTACAATCCTCATAATAGCCAACATGACTATAGAAAGGAAGACACAGGTTCTCTCTCTCTCTCTCAGCTTTATCAAACGAGGGAGATCAAGGGGTTAATGCAAAGATATCCCGGAGAAATCGCGAAATTACGCAACACCGTTTCACACAACATTGTGAAAAACCTGCAGTTAAACTAGACTTAAAGAAGGATTAAGTGACACTATTTCACATGACGCCGCGAAAAACCCACAGTTAAACTAAGGGGCCGTTCAGACTACCATATGAACCAGTTTGTAAACCGGTTTAAAATCAAGATGTTCATACTGAAACCGGTTTTAACACTATCAAATCCGGATCTTGCACACCCCTAAACTTGGTTTTTCCCAAAGCGGTGTATTTACCATTTCTTTTGGGAAAAAACGGTTGGAGGGAATGTAATCGGGTCAAGTTCAGGGGAGAGGAAAAGGCCAGGGGGCGGAACATGCCTCCTCTCCTGGCAAAATCGGGCACTCCTGCATTTTAAAATATTTTTTATTTTATTTATTATTTATTATTTTATTTTAATTTATTCTACTTAGTATATATTTTATTTCATTTCATTTTATTTTATTATGTATTTTATTTACTATTATTATTATTATTATTATTAGAATTTGACAGCTCATGCGCATTCTACACGAGGCCCTTTAAATCGGAGGCTCCCTTTCCATTCATTTTAAAGAGCCCCATTCATGGTGAGTTTATGAATGGGGATTTTCAAACTGGAGGGGAAACTGTCCCTCCAGTTTAAATAGCCTCATTGAGTGAATGGGCCTCTGAATGGAAATGGAACCTCCAGTTTGAAGTGTAGAATGCGCATGAGCTGTCAAATTGTAAAAATAAAATAAAAATAATAATAAATAGAATACAATACAATACTACATAAAATACAATAAAATAAATATAATAAATAAAATAAAAAATAACTAAAATAAAATAAATAATAAATATTGAAAATATAATAAATAATAATTAATAAATACTAAATAAAAATAAAATAAAAAAATAAAAAAATGCAAGAGTGCCCAATGAAGTACTGGGTGCTGATAAAAACGGAGGGGGAGGGGGGGAAAGGATCCCCACAAGCTGCACCACTCCATGCGCATATTGTCAAATAAAAAAGTATTTAAAAAAATACCAAGCAGCTTGTGTGGCCAATGGCTGCATCAGACGTCACCATGACATCATTTGATTGACAACCAAGAGGCTCCATTTTGAATCATTACTTTTTCGTGTATGAACTTAAGTGGGGTAAAATGCATCGGGAAGCATCGATGGGGGCAAAAGGTAGTATGAACTTCTTTCTGGAGAAATTCGGTAATGACATGCACGATCTCATCCGGATTTAACCAGGGCAAATGGGCTAGTATGAATGGGGCCTAGATTTAAAGGAGGATTAATCCAC
This sequence comes from Urosaurus nigricauda, assembly GCA_034509955.1. Classification (NCBI taxonomy): domain Eukaryota; kingdom Metazoa; phylum Chordata; class Lepidosauria; order Squamata; family Phrynosomatidae; genus Urosaurus; species Urosaurus nigricauda. The sequence continues at coordinate 166,726,471 of JAOEGL010000002.1, forward strand.
ATCTTTTCAAGTTTGGATCTCTACAGAAAGTATAAATTCGAAATTGCTTTAATTGCAAAATCACGCATGAACATTAATTGCGAAATAATGTTATTTCCACTTTAAATTCACTTTAAATTCGCTTTAAATTCACGAAGGCTCAGGTTTGCTTTAACACCACTTCAGTGTCATTTGAACATAAAAATTGGCCCCTAGTGTGATAAACTCCTATGTCTTTCTTCAAATCACCTGCCAGTTTATGGCAACCCCATGAATTTTGCTGCTAGAGTGTAAAAGAGCACAGGAGCATGAATACTTGCAGTGTTTTGGAATGTACAGTAATTTATTGTTGGAGGAAGATGCAAGTTAGGGCTGCTGATGACCAAAGGGTGGAACAGAAGGAAAAAGTTAGGGGTATCTGTATTTCAAGAACTTTTATATAGTACTGATTTCCTTAATATCATTTATGCTGCATCTACTTCCAGTTTGTTTTTCTGTTCAAGTACACAGTGCAGCTCTCATCTATTTTAGTGTAATCTGTGTTTAAGCATGTCAACACACTGTCCTTTGGCAATTTGATCTGTATAATATCATCCTTCTCTCTTTGGACCACTTGAGGCCCTATGTCCAGAATAATACAGAGGATAACTCCGGCATCCACAGAAATTTAAGACAGACAGATAGCTTTATATTCCACTTATCCAGCGAGACTTCCCATGATTAATTTTCAGTGGGTCAAGGCCATCATCATTTCAGCTGTTTCCACTAGCAGAGAGAGAGAGATCAATTATATCATGTTTGGATTTTTTTAAAAAGGGAATGCTAGCTGGAGTTGCTTTATCTACAAAGTATATTGAGAGAGCTGTGTATGTAAATCTGTGAGGAAGATTTGATGCAAGGACTATTTCTAAAACCCACAGAAATGTATCAGAGAAAACAGATCAAGAATGTTTTCCCACTTAATGCTCTTGGAAAGACATCTTCAAAACACATACAAATGCTACATGAGAAATTGCTTTTTGTGGGATGAAGAATAGAGTTCAGTACAACACTTTTCAAAAGTAAATTGTTCAATGTGTTTGATGGGCCTTATTCCCTCAGAAGCATTTAGGATTACAGGCTTAGCCTGCAATGTTAAACAGCTTTCAAGGGGCTTAAGTGCCAACCAGTGGGATTTCTGAGTAAACCTGCATGGAATTATACTGAAAGACCTCTTGAACTGATTCACGTATATATTTTGGTTCCTAATTAAAAGCAGTATTTAAAAAAAAATAAGTTTAGTACAAGAACTGAAGATAAACCCACTCACTCTTAGCAACTCTGGGAGTCTGGTTAAAAACACTCATAGTTCACTTCTTACCTTGACTCTTCTAGTATACAAACACTCTTCGAAATGGAATCACATATTTTCCCAAAATCCCTTTTATAAACATCAAAAGCTGTGCATTTAGATGTGTTGCTCTTCACCACACTAAGGACTGTATCGCATGGGGGAAAATCAGGGGTTTAAAAGGCATTTTCCCAAAACAGTTGCACAATCGCAGCAAAGATTTTCACACACATTGCGCTTAGAGAGGACTTATCCCGGGAAGAACCAGGAATGTTCCAACAACAAATTTGTTGCTGGAGCGTTCCTGGTTCTTTCTGGGATAAGTCCTCTCTAATCGTGACGTTGTGTGAAAATCTTGCCACAATCGTGCGACTGTCCCAGGAAAATGCCTTTTAAAACCCCTGATTTCCCTTGTGTGATAAAGCCCATTCATGTAGAGCAGGCTGATAACTGAATTTGTTTCTAGTAGCACACAACTATGCCAGCAAAATGCACCTGGGTGGCTTATTTCATATGTGAGACTAGAAATCCCTGTGTTTTAACACTTTTGCATGTATCCCTGTATAATTGACTGGGGACAGCCATACCTATTTGGTGCACTAATATGTGTGTGTGAATATTGTTATATATAATATTTCTTAACTTCCTTGCTATTTGAAATAAAAATGGCTTAATATTAAAGGCTTTCCCTTTTCAAATGTTCATGTTTATTTTGAAATTGGCTGCAACAATATTAATGTGTGCTTTAATGTTAATGTGTGCTGATTTGAATTGTAAGTGAATGTGAGCATTCACACCCATGGATTTGCTTGGAGATGGCTGAAGGTTTATCTTGTATTTGAGGCCAAAAGCCAAACTATGCATGTGGCACAACTCCCACTTTAATTTGATGCAGAAGGAGGAAACTTTTGAGATTGGAGCCTTGGAAGCTGTTGTTATATGTGCCTTCAAGTAATTTCCAATTCATAGGTTTATTTTGTATGAGACACTCAGCACCATGATCCACATTCACTGGGCTACATGGCTTAGATTGCAGAGGAAGGAATGCATTTTGAGTGCCCCGGAATTAAAGGGGGTTACAAAAAACCTTTCTTTATATAGAAAAGAAACAGACCTAACTAGGATCTTTCTGGATCCTGTTACAGTGCATTCCATTCAAAAAAATGGGTTTATATTCATGAAAGCCACTTAGTTTTAAAATTCAAAGACAGCTGTGTTAATCTGGAAAATCAGTATGCAAATGGATCTTTTAGCACCTTTCAGACTGAGGAGTTTATCATACGATGGAATTTGGGGGTATAATGCAATGGCAATCTGAACGCAATCATGGAGTTTCACGTTATTATGAACGAATGTATCTCACGCAATTTTGGGCAATGGGAAGTCATTCCGAACGCAATCATGGGGTTTCATGTAATTGCATATTAAAGTATCTCACGCAATTTCGGGCAATGGGGGGGGTCATTTTTGGGAAATAGGAAGTCACTCTGTACACATTCCGAACGCAATTAGAATTCACGTAAATTTGCTAAACTAGCAAATTCATGTAAATTCGAATTGGCTCCTTGCGAAATTGGGAGAAATTCCTCCCATGTGATAAACTCCTATAAGAAAGAGGTTGATAACATGAGCTTTCCTAGACTTGAGCCTACCTCCTTCATCTGAAGAAGTAGTCTCAAGTCTATAAAGGCTCATGCTACCAACTTCTTTCTTTGTATATACCATAGTTACTCTAGTCCTAAAGGTGCTGCTACATTCTTGTCCATTCCTTTCCTTCTTTTTACACTAAAATGAAATAGCTTTCCCCTCTTTTTAATCTGTTTAAATATCTTTCTCTGAAGATGCCAGCCACAGATGCTGGCGAAACGTCAGAAAGGAACTCTTCTAGAACATGGCCACATAGCCCGAAAGCCCCACAAAAAACTATGGATGCCGGTCATGAAAGCCTTTGACTCCACATTGTTTAAATATAATTAAAAATAATTCTGTACATGTGAGCTTGAAGTTCTGTGGTCCTAGAAGTGCAACATTTTGCAGTATCTGTTTTTAAGGTCTTTCTTAGACAAGGTCATATACCATTTCAAAAGCCAGGGCTTGGATCAGGAGATAGTCTGGGAGCTGTACAGTACTCTGAGAAGCAACAGTAATATCAAAATCAGTGGATAAACAGTATGAATATATAGAACTGAAGATTATGTTTGAGCTCTTTATTATAACATTATAAATTATAAATGTTTTCTGGGGACCCCAGCATATCCTCTATGAGCTTCTGGTTTGAGTCATAAGTGTGGATGTTATTTTCAGTACAGTCAGTTGTTCCTTCTCTTGGAAAATGTTTCCCTAATTTTTAATGATTTTTTTTTCATGCACCTATGTACATGATGTGGCTTTGCAGAGGGGGATTATTTTGTTTTCTGTATAGATTGGGTTAGCAAGTTAACATATATTTCAAAGAGTCAGGATGACAAGTCATGGGCAAGCATCAGGAAACTAGCAATAATGGCTGCATTTGGACAGTTGCACAAAGGACACTTTGTGTTCTAAACCTGAGCCTTGGCAGCAAATGCTACTTTTCAGAATATTGCTTAGCATAAGTTGCATTATAGAGCCTGACTGATCATGGAGAGGCATATGCACATACTGTATTTTGAAGCCTGTGGTTGGTTATTCCTCCTAATGAAAGCAATTTGCTTTGGGATTTGAGGCGACAACTAGAAATAGCTTACTCAACATCTGACTTTCTATGTAGGTTGTGGCACTTGCCCACACTCACAAAGATGAATGGCTGGATTTTGAGCACGGCTTGCCTGTCAGCTCTCCTCTTACTTCTGCTGAGTGGTGCTTTTGCCCGGAGGAGCCAAGATCTCCGCTGTGGAGGTAAACTAGGCAATCTGTTAATTGATTTCATTAAGAATGTGAAATTTTGAACAAGTATGAGAACAATAAAAAAGATTTGATTAGTCCAACTGCTTTCTTCGGACCAGTATACTGAAATTTCTGAGGTGTGTTCCCAAGTGCAAAGTCTACATTACTTTGCAAGGAGCAATGGTATGGTGGGAAAGACGGTCTTTAGGGGAAGCTTATCAATCACCATTGCTGATCTTCTCACCAAGAAACCCTTGATAGTCATAATCTCATTGCTAAGGTCAAATTACATTATAGCATGGGCAGGCAAAGTGTGGTGCTGGGAACTCCAGGCTCCCCCTATTTCCCTTTTTCTAGAAAAAAAGAAAAGAAAAAAATGGATAAATTGCCTGTCCTGGAAAACGCCAGGTCTAGCATCAGGGACCTCCCCCCCCCCCCCCCCGCACTATGTACTTCTATCTATTTTTCATTTCACTTTTCTTTTGGGACAATCTGTTGTGGCCCTACTGGAGATGGATATCTCACCCCTGGATCTGCCTCAGTTGGCCACTCTTGCTCTATTATTTGCCATGCAAGCATGAGTAAGTTCTTTCTGCATATTCTCCTTCCCTCTCTATTCCTCTCATTTTAATTTCACTGTTACATGGAGATGAGAAGTAAACCAAGATTAGGCCTTACGCTAAGGATACAGAGCTGGAGACAGCAGGCTTCAACCAGCCTACTGTGGTCTCCCGTCTTACTCTTAACCATAGACCCTGATCCAAAGGACCTTTCCATTTTTATATACATTGCCTGAGTTTTGCAATAGAATTTCCCCATGCCCCATGCAGTTCAGGTGTGCACATTATACAGAGTGTGTATGAGTTCCTTTGTCTGTGGTTTAAGTCTTTGTTTTAAGAGAACATTGTTAGAGACATTGTTGGCTGGTCATTGGAAAGGAAGAATCATAAGAGCCCCTTGCTTTATGTCTCTGCTGATACAGGTTGGAGTTCACCTTGCCAGCCCATCAGACCTTGCTCAGTTGTGAATATGGCTTCTGTGCATGCTTGAAACAACATTTTCTTCTCCTTTCTAATTGTTCAACTAACTCATAATGGTTAACCCAAGGTGACTTCCAAGTGGCATAATCTTTCAAGTGGAGAGCGGAGAGCAAACACATGCATATTAGATCCTTGTTCTTCATGTGTCATAAAAGTGGCTAAGTGAAGGAGTGAGTGGGCAAGTGGCTAAGGGGAATAGCAAATGTCTCTTTACAGCAAGGCAGAATGTTGGCCTGGATAAAACAGGTGGTGGTAAAACCTCTGTGGAAAATTCCCTCCCTGAACTCCACTATACAGGACAATTACCAATCAATCTCTAGTATTCCATTTTTAGACAAAGAACTGGAGTGTGTGATGGCCTCTCAGGTGAAGGGGCTTCTGGAATCTGATGGATTATCTAATTCAATTGCAATTTGATGTCAGTCCTAGCAATGGAGCAAGGACACTTTTGTTCAGCCTGGTGAATGACCTGTGCAAGGAGCTGGATAAAGGGAGTGCATCTTGGTTCGCTTCTCTTAGTAGCTTTCAGTGCCATCAACCTTTGCATGCATCTGATCTCCCACTTTGGGATGAAACTTGGAAGCACTGTTTTACAGTGACCTTGGTCCTTCATAGAGGGGCAAATTCAGAAAGCAGAGCTGGTGAATTCCTATTCAGTGCCACTGGCTGGTAAACAAGGCAATAAAGCTTGAGCTGGGAAAGAATAGGATTCTGCTGTAGCCAATTCTACTGTAAGTGCTTACCTAGAACAGGCAACATAAACAGGAGCTGCCTCCAGAATCCTTAGCATGCGTAAAGAACAAAATAGGGAGAAAAGAGTCATGAAGATTAGCATGCTTTGCCAACTACCCCGGGATGTTAATAAAACATAGATCTATAAGTCTGGCTACCAAAAGGGAAATCAAAAACAAAGTACAGGCAGGTGAAGAGGAAAATCACTCTGAATGTACTTTGTTTATTTGTGCAAGCCTTACCTGATCAGCTTGTTTCATTTCACCATTGCTACACCAAATGGGAACAGAGAGTGGAAGAATAAGAGGCTGGGTTTATTTAGTTGCCATCAAGTCTATTAAACTAGCTGGTGCTTGGTCCAGGTTAGGGGCTAGAAAGATGACTTCTGTCTCATGATTGATCTCTCCCACACTATATGTATGCCTTGTCTATCTAACATAGGTTGTAAATTCTCTGTTCAGGATTTGCTAAATAAATTGTTCTCAGGTATATGCACCTTTCCATGGGATGATCCCAGGTTTTGAAGAATACATTTGTTTAGAAGCCAAATTTGGGGAATGTTCCCAACATTTCTTTAACAGCCTAATTTGGGGAATTCTCCCAACCTTAGTAGTGAATCCCAGAGTTAATGTTTGTGTGCTGGAAGGAAGGAGGTGCAGGTGGATATGATCCCTTGATATCAACTAACTGAAACGAGGTGGAAGGGTGCAGTGAAACCTGTTAAAGCTGAAGCTGAGTGGAATGGAAATACTTTGTGTTTTTTTTCCCCTGAGCATTTCGGTTGTAATCATCAGGCTGCTTAGTACATGAAGATGATTTGGTTCATCCTCATGGTAAAATGGGAAGATATGGAGACGGTTTTTAAATATTTATAGCCAATCCACATTGAATGTGGCTGTTCAATAATCGTCTTTGACTCAGTTTCTGACTGCAACAATCTTAGTGCTTCCTAAATGTTCTCTCTTCTTGTTTTAAGCATGTAGGGCCCTGGTGGATGAACTGGAGTGGGAAATTTCTCAGGTAGACCCCAAGAAAACCATCCAGATTGGTTCCTTTCGCATCAACCCAGATGGAAGCCAGTCCATTGTAGAGGTAACACATTTCATACTTGTTATAGAATGCTTGAATTGTCAAGGCTCCTGTTTTAATTATCAAGATGGGAAGTCAGAGTAATGGGAAATATATTAGCCATGGGCTGTTACTTTAAACATATGGTGAAAGATAATGGTAATATTTCATTTTTTCCCATTTGGATTCCTTCCCCAGATCTATTTTCAGTGTGGGGAGAAACTGTTCCTGCTCCAGAGAGAGACAAGATAATGGCTAGCAATGTATGCTGAATATGTTTAAAAACATTTAATTTGTGTGTGTGTAAATATTCCATCATTGTTGAAAACCTTGAGGCAGATTAGAATAACAGAAAGGATAAGACAAAAACATAGATTTAAGAAATGTCAGACATTCCATAAACCCTTTGGTTTTTAAAACCGTTTTTTTAATTGACTGTTGAATTTGATTGAAAATAATTTAAAACTACACTTTATTATACATTGCTTTGGGAGCCTTAGTGTGCACAACAGTGATTAATAATAACTCTTCATGATTTAATAAATTAAACAGTTAGCAGCTCCATTTTAGCTGCAAAAAAAGCAAAGCTGCAAAGATAATACAAAATAAAGTTAGCTCTTGCCCCTTAAAGGCTACCTAAACAAAGATGTATTTGTAGGTATCATCACAGAATTATGATATATTTTTATTGACCATGTGAATAATACATGGGCTTTGGTCAGTCCTCCTAGGAACCTTAGCATCTTTTGGAAATGTATTTTGAACTAACTCTGACCTCAAATGACAGAATTCTATACTTGATGCAGTACAACTTTCATAATAGCTTCTTGAAAGATTTTGATTTCTTGAGTTGAGAATGGAGTAATACTGTACCAGATTGTAAAACTCCATAATATTATCTGTTTATATTGTTGGGGGGAAAATTAATGAAAATTTCATGATACTACTTATTGGGCAACTAATTCCAGAGTTTTGGAGCTTTGACTGACAAGGTTCTGCTTACCCCTTAAGCAATTCTAAATCATTCTTGGTAAAATCACTGATCTTAAATGATGTGGAGGCCCATACAGCAATTGAGATTCTCTCTAAGACCTATAAATCCCAACCAGAAACATATTTGAAGGCCTATGCTTACAGTATGGATGCTAGTATTAACAGTTGGGGATGTAGTTGAAGAGCTTCAGACACAGCTAAGAGCATAATGAAGAGGATCCCAGAGTCGGGATTTCTGTAGTTTTTTTCCTGACTGAATTGTAAAAGTTTAAACAGGGTTGTTACTGCATCTGTATATTCCTAACTCCAACAGTGAAGTGGGGAGCTTTATAGGCTCCTTTTGGCACGGTCACTTCGCTTCACCTTTTCCCCCATTTCTGTGGTGATATCAGGAAGCTATGTAGTGTAGTCCAATTTATACAGTAGCAAAATGATTGACTACTCCTTAGTGGTAGATTGAGTAAAACAACTATAAAGATATGAGTCAGATGCTGAACTTCCAGAAACTGGTACCTGCAGGGAAACAAATTGGGTTTTTCTTCTCATAATTGTAGAGATTGTACATCTTTTGCCATCTGCCTCTCTGGCTATGTTTCTTCTCTTGTAGGTGCCCTATGCTAGGTCTGAAGCTCACTTGACAGAATTGTTGGAGCGCATCTGTGAGAGGATGAATGATTATGGAGAGAAAGTGGACCCCTCCACCCACCGGAAAAACTATGTGAGAGTCATCTCTCATGATGGAACCAAGATGGACCTTTCCGAAACCAAAATTGATGGTGATGTGACATCAAGCCTGAAATTTGCAGTGAGTAATATATAGAGTGAAGTTGGATTGGGGACTATTCCTGTAAGTTTGGGTTACAAGGGAAGAAAAAAAAACTTCTGTGCTATATGCTTCTGTCTGTGATCTTCCTTCTGAATGTTTTACTTGAGAATTCATAATCTGTGGCCCATTGCTGCGCCAGGTGCAGTTCAGACCCATTTCCTCCCAATGCTTCTCTGGTGGGCATGGTGGGGGTGACGATGGGGCTGTTCTACTGTTGCAAATAGCAGTGCCATGGCAGTGTTCTCAGTCAGGAAAAGTGGAAGCCTCTTCCAGTCTCCAGTGATTGTGTTTCTGAAATCACTGTTTTCTTAATGCTGCCAGTGATGGAAAACTGTGATTTCAATGGAGATTGCTGGGGGAGGGGAGAAAAGGAAATTCTGGTGTGACTCCCAATAATGCCATTTCTTAGACCACTATTTTCTTGTTGCTGTTTAGCAAGAGGAAAAACAGGGGGCCTGATGATGGAGGATTTCATCAGGATAGACACATTCTTTTTCTCACCACCTACTTGTGTTCCATTCATCATAAGGAGTAGGGAGAAGAGGACCAAACCTTCTCATCCCTGTGGGTTGAGATGTGTGTGCCAGAGAAATGGGGACAGAGAATTGTATGTGTGAGCTGTTTGTATGTGTAGCTTTCCATTCAACATTGGATGTTGCCCTCAGAATAAAAATATTGTGCATCCCTGGGCTGTGGTGACAATATTGCTGATCTACAGTATCATAACTCTAGCCACAGAGCTGGACCAGCTGCACCACATGCAAGAATAATGAGGGAAGAAAAACAGACTTACTACTGCCTATATTATTCACTGTCAACATTAAGAAAAAGAACTGGCTACAGGAGACAGACTAAAAGAAGTATATAAAACAAGGGTGGAAAATCCATGGTCCTGCAGATATTTTTGGCTCCCATTGGCCCAGCCAGCATGGCCAGCAGCCAGAGTAGGTAGAAGTTGTAGTCCACCAAAATCTGCAGGCTCACAGGTTCTCCCCTGACTGCTGAAAGGCATCACTGACCTTCACAATTAGTATGGTTTACATGCAAAAATTGCCTATCCATCTGAAATGGAAGGAATAGCTTTAGAGGTTATGATTTCAATCAATGATTTATTAATCCTTAGACCAAAGGCCATTTGCATACAAAGTATTAAAATACAATACATCATGTAGGAACAGCATAATAAAAGTACAATATAAAATAAATTACATAATAATCTTGCATGTAAAATTTAAAATTCATATTTGTTAAAATTGAACATTAAAATTATAGTTTTTTGTGGAGCTTTCGGGCTATGTGGCCATGTTCTTTCTCTGAAGATGCCAGCCACAGATGCTGGCGAAACGTCAGAAAGGAACTCTTCTAGAACATGGCCACATAGCCCGAAAGCTCCACAAAAAACTATGGATGCTGGCCATGAAAGCCTTCGACTTCACATTAAAACTATAATTAAATGAGAGCATCCCCAGATGTTACAAGAGACAAGCATAGTCTCTCTCAGAGATACATTCATCACATCTACTGTATATACTCGACTATAAGTCGACCTCATGTATAAGTCGAGGGCAGGTTTTGGGGCCAAAATTATGGATTTTGGTATGACCCGTTGATAAGTCAAGGGTAAAACTTAGGACCATGTAACAAAGGATGTAAAAGATGAAGCAAAGGAAAACGATGCCAAAGACCTTACAAAATTCTGGCAGGCATAACTGCTGAGATAGTGGCACCTTTGCTTTCTGATGGTTCAGCGTATACAGACTTTGTTTCATGCACAATATTATTTTTAAAGTATTGTATAAAATATTGTATAAAGGCTGGATGCATGTGAGAGTAGAGATGGTTGGTGCTTCTTTTTAGATTCTTTGAGGCTGGACAAAGCACTTGCATCTTGCCTCTCTACTCAGAAAAAGAAGGTGACCACACACACACACACATATGTATATGTACAGGATTTACATTGACCCATGGAGAAGTCGATCCATGGTTTTTGGGTCAATTTTTTGACCAAAATTTCTAGACTTATACATGAGTATATACAGTAAACCTTGGGAAAGGGATCTCTTCTTAATCCAAAGGCTGAATTCAGTGTGTGTGAGGATATATATATATTTGGCTCACATACAAAGTAAACAAGTTTCTACCTATAGAAGAAAAGAGGATATAATGTCAACATGGTAAAGGCTTTTCCTGCCCTGATTAAATAAATAAAATAATAATAAACTTTATTTTTGTACCCCGCCTTTCTGCTGCAGCAATCAAGGTGGTTTACATGACTAAAATATATTGGAATAATACATACAAAGTAGGGAAAGTATACAAATTAGATGAGCTATTCTGGGAAGGCCTGTCAAAAGAGATCCGTCTTGACAGCTTTTTTGAGGGTGCAGGGTGGATTGTACAGAAATAGGTGATCCCTTAGATATTTGATTTATCTCACATACTGGGAATATGCTCCTTTATGGAGCTTTATGGTCTACAGTTTTATGGCTGAAATCCTGAGTTAGCCTAACATTGGTGGGGTTGAAGGGTGGGCTGGCTCAATGTACGTTTGGAATGGGAAGCAGAGATGTACTTGGCTGACTTCTTTGGTTCTACTGTGCAGTGTGAGAGTATAGCTGAAGAATACGAAGATGAGCTCATAGAATTCTTCTCTCATGAGGCAGAAAACGTCAAGGACCGATTATGCAGCAAACGAACAGGTAAACATGAGATTATCAGATGGAAAAATGGGCTTCCAACATTAAGAGCAGATAGCATACACAATCGTTTCATAGTACTATTTGTGTGGTTCAGAGGGTAGGAGGTATGGCTGCATTACTGAGCCAATTGTTCTATTTAATTAAAAAACCTGATCAATTAAAAGAGTCCACCCAGTTAATTGGGCAACCCATGCTTTTGATTTTGATTTTTGATTTTTAAAAAAGTAATACTTGCAATAACAAGTAACAAGTCTAGGGAAGGGATTCCCTGATTCACAGAGACAAGAATTCTGTTTTAAGATGGCACCTAGTGCCTAGACTTATTTTCTAAAAGGATGCCTTGTGTGCATCATCTTAAAAGAAGTAATGAACACTCTCCTTTGTAGAAGTATTGTTTGATATATGTAGGTCTTTGCCCTAATTTATTTTGTTCAAACTTGTGTGATTACTGTACTAAGATTTCTTTTACCTAGGTGATGGTAACAGACAACCTTGAGTTTATATTTGAATTTGTCCAGGTTAAAGAAATCTTATATTAAAAGCTGTGCATGTTTTCCGCAAGAAATATCTGCCCCAAGAACATTGAATACAGGTTGAGTGTCTCTTTTCCGGAATTCTGAAATCCAAAATATTAAAAAAAAAACGAACAACAAAACTTTTTCCATGAGTCATTGATTTAGTGACCCCTTTGCTTTCTGATAGTTCATAGTATACAAACTTTGTTTCATGCATAAAATGAAAAAAATATTGTATAAAATTAGTTTCAGGCTATGTGTATGATGTCTATATGAAACATAAATGAATTCTGTGTTTAAACGTGGTCCCATCTCCAAGATATCTCATTACTGATCAAGCCAGAACTCTCCCTGGAAACCAAGATAATCAAACTGAGGCTGTCATACTTGAGCCGCATCATGAGAAGGCATGACTCATTAGAAAAGACAATAATGCTAAGAAAGGTAGAAGGCAGCAGAAAGAGAGGAGAACCGCATGCCAGATTGATAGACTCAGTCTGTCTACCATAGGCCTGAATTTTCAGGACCTAAGCAGTAGAGGATAAGGGGTCCTGGATATGTTTCATCCACAGGGTCACCATGAGACAGTGTTGACTCAAGGACAGTTAGCAACAAACAACAACATGTGTATACAAATACAGGTATTCCAAAATCCAAAAAACCTCTGATCCTAAGCATTTTGTATAAAGGAGACAAAATCTGTAATATAGTCTGTCAGCTTACAGACAGAAATGTTAGGTTTCCACACTCCGACCACCTCTGAAAGCAAAGTTATATCAGTTAACTAGGGTTTGTCCGTTTAGATATTGCCTCAACTGTAACAACCACAACTGCAGTTTACGTACTCACTTTGGATTGTGGTTTACTATTTGGATTTGACAGCCAATTGCAAATTATGATCACACACTAAACTATCTTTGATGGTTTGATGGGCTGTTTGAATAGAGTTTCTCTTGGCACACTGCAGTTGAATGAATCTGCTTGCCTGAAAGGTAATACAGTAAATACAGTAATTGAAATATTGCTCTTGGGGGTAGCTGCTTCTTGAGCTTGGCCTACATTATGCTTCATTTATTGTCTAGAAGTGTCCTGGAAACCTAAATTACCTACAGCTGGAGGAATGTTGAGATTAATGTTCTTTCCTTTTATAATTCCCTGCAGATAATTTTATTTTGGGTCCCTTTTTCTTTTCTTTTCTTTCTTTCTTTTTCTCCCATCTGTGCATTTTCACTGGCTGTGAGAGAAGTGACAAGTGGCCGGTTGCCAGTGCTGTTCAGGAAACTGGCTCTTCCTGTACTGCTGAGCTATTTTTGGATTACCAACCTGACTGTGCTGGTTTCCACCTGACCCTTGCCCTCTACTGTGCAGCACCTATTTCTAACCCTCAGAACAGTGTGGTGCTTTCTGTTTCATAATCGGCCTTCTGTACTATCCAGCCAAGAAATTAACACACAAATCCTCCAGGTTTTTTTGGTGGTTTTTTTTTTTTTTTTTTTTGGTTGGTGAAAAGCTGACTTAGCTGGGGAAGTCTAGACAAAGTCAATTCTTAATAACCATTAATACTGTTACAGATCAGCAAGATGAGGCTGGCAGCTGCTGTTTGGCTGGTAGAAGTGGCCTTAATGATTGGCTAGCAGCCAGACCAATTGCATATTCACCTGATTTGTCCATACAGTCTGTTTGCCAAAGTGACTGGGATTGCGTGGCTAGTCTCATGATGTTCGTGATAATTAGGAAGATATATTAACCCTGCATGATCCCATGACTTCAGAGCAATTGCTAAGTCATCACTGGCATAATTTTCTATTCAAAAGAAAGAAGAGAGGTTTTAGCCATATTTTTCCACCAAGTGAAAAGTGGCTTGAATGAAACAAGGCTTTAAGAAGAGCCAGGCTGATCAAAGTATTTCAGTGAGGAAGAACTGCATATATCTCTTAATGTATACATGCCTTGAGGTTCACCAGGATAAACATGGGCTTCTCCTGCTATGTCTGTTTGACTATCAGATACTGAGAACTCTTTGATTTTGCTCTCCTGTAACTTGAGAAATATGTTTAGGTGTGAATGAAGCAACTTGCAGGCCACAATATGCCTAGCAAGTAGGCATTATGTGGATTTGCAGGTCACCAGTTAGACAGGCCTGGGGTTAGGCAACATGTGCTATATCATTTTGCTATGATACAATATTGTGTAAACCTGAATCAACCTGCCTGTCTAGCTGGAAGCTCCTGTTCTTGCAGTAAGTGACTTGTTTTGTGCTTTTCTTGCAGATCTCTGTGACCACGCCTTGCATCTCCCACATGATGAACTATGAAATGCAAAGTTTTGACTGACCTAGTAGATGAATTTGTTAGTCCTTTGTAGACCATCTCCCTTTATTCGGCTCTTCTAATTCTGGTTCCAGCAACCTTCTTTCAGTTTTGGGATGAACCCCCTACATACAGTCTGGAAGCCAAAGAATGACCTCTAGAAGACAACAAGAGAAAAGCTTCTTTGTAGATTTTCTGTAAGAAAACAAAAGATGCTGTGTCCCTCACATGACTTTTTTTTTTAAAGTCTGCAATTATAAAACCTTATTTTTAAATGGAACAGAAGAAACTTCAGTTTCAAGACTGAGGTTCATTTTTTCTACTGCGTAGACGATTCTCTGTTGCTGTGAGTTTTTTAAAATGGTTTTTGGCATTCTGCAGATGAAGTAATCTGTAGGTTGAGTCAAGGACTAGCCACACAATTCCTGGATTCCTTCCAAAATTCACCAGAATTTGGGTCACTGAAACTTAGGAGTTCTATTGTTGTTCTGCTACTATTTTATCATGACACTAGGCAGGTGCTTTCATTTCTCTGTGTAACCTTTTGTGTGGGAAGAGCAGAATAATGGATGGAGACACCCATGTAGTCATTCCAAATGGAGCTGCTCTAAGAAGGATCAGTCAAAAGCACATGAATGAATTATGGCTGACCAGCCATTTGTAGGCCACAATAAATTGTTATTGTCCAATAATGGTTTCATGTTATAGATGTATCATGTAGATTGGCTTACTTCTTGGAGCTGTCATGTTGTATGAAAAATCTTAATACCATCACAGTGGCCTTCAGGAATTGTTCACTATTGTGGAAATGTCATATGAACCAGGTGGGCTAGGTAGCAAGCCAATCTGTATGTAATGCCTGCCTGTGAAGGAGTTACCCCATAGAAACTGTTTTGCCAGACTCCTGTTGAATCTATGGGCTGACCCTTGATACAAGTTTCTGTCTTGTAGAATCCATGAGGGTGCTGGTTTGAAACATCGAGCATTTGGAAAATTAGGTAATGTGGGGCAGGTGATATTTTTCAAAGGGCTTTTTAAATGATGTCTTTTTCTTTTATTACCAACTGTTTTCATGATTTTGGATTAATGATCTGTCAGTGATGGCAAGAAAATAAATCATGCTTGTAACTGAGCTGATTCTACTGGAGTTGAACAACTGGCTTTCTTTACTGGTATGTGTTAGCCTGAGTGTACTGCTGAAGCTAAGGTCACATAAGTTCACCCTCATTTTTATTTGTCATTATCCTACACAAGTTGTCATCCATTTCTTGGGCCTTGGAGCTGGAAGACCAAGTAAAAGAATATTTTAGATTTTGAGAGCCCAGCCTGTTTTTTAAAAAAATGATTGAAAGAAGGAAGGACATTGTCCTATTATTCTGTCAGCTTCAACTATCCAACATCATTATGGAAATTACTAAACTATTTTCTGGGGTGTTTGTAAAAGATTATTCAGGTAATGGATGGGAAGCATGCGATATAGTACCCACGCCAACTGCAGACTTGCCATTCACATATCTGAGCTTCTGCAGACAGAAAGCCCTGGCTTTTTAAATGGGTACGCACACACATGGCCACAAAAACAATGGAATTAAGCATCTATTTTTTGCTATCCATGGTGAGGTGGGGGGGCAGGTCTGGAATGGATCCCTACAGATAGCAAAGGACTACTGCATATGATTGCAGATTGTATGTACAGCACTGTGTAAATTTACAGCGCTATATAAATAAAGGATAATAATAATAATAATAATAATAATAATAATAATAATAATAATGCATATGGACAATAGTTTTCAAGCAGCTTGCAGAGATGACCTTTATTACTGCTGAGACCATGTTTTCTGAATTTGATGGTTCTCTGAGTGTAGAAGAACCTAATTGATTCTAAATTGTACATGTAGGGGCTGGGAGCCCTAGGACTTTCAATGCTTAGAGATGGAAAAATTAATGTGGTGAAATTCCTTTTTCTTATCTGTTTCTCATTATCTTACCCGGTCTAGTATGGCTGTCTCTTCTTCCTTCCTTTTAATTTTCTTCTTCCTAAGCCTTTGGGGAATGTGACTCTTGCTACCTAAGCATATTATGCATTACTATTTTGCCCATGGAATAGTGACATGTGTCCAAATTCTGTTTAATGTAGATGTGAAGGAAGATTAGAAAAGATAATGCTGCAGCTTTGCAAACTACTTATTAATAAGAAAGTGAAGCTCAGCATTAATAAATGAAATGTATGTAATTGTTATGCTACTACAAGCATACCTGCTCTTCTGGATAGGCCTGTGTCAACTAGATTGCTTCTTAGCATATTATGCAAAAGAGCCATTCTGACAGATTATTTCAACACCCATGCATGTACTGGAACAATGTTCAAAGATCAACTATGTTACTGTCTTACAGCAGGATGATGTATTTTAAAAATTACCAGATGATGAAGTGTGCTCTTAAATGTAAGTCGTCAAAGTTTCAGGACTTCTGCTCTAGGAATGAATTAAAAAAAGCTAGTGAAATAACCTGATGGAGAAGGAATAAGAAGACAGGTTTGGAGATAAGAAAAAGGGCATTTTTTGTGTGTTCCAAAAGGAGGCTTATCAAGATACAATTGTCTCGAAGAAAAAAATGTCAAGAAGAAAAGTTTGAAGAAATGTGGGGGACACAAGACAGGTTAAGCAAGAGATAAATCCAAGATTGTTGAGGTAATTCATTCCTGGTGCCAGTTCTAGGAGGTTAAACTGCCTTTGAAAAACTTCCTAAATTTTGGGAAACTTCCATTGGTTCAGAATGCAGCAGCCAGACTACTGTTTTGTGTTAGATGTTCTGCTCATGATCTCACAATTGTTTCACCGGTCCCTAGATTGCAAGTCTGCTCCTGGGCCAGTTCAAAGTGCTAGTTTGCATTTAAGGCTTTATACAACCAAGGACCAGGATAACCTTTTCATGTTCAGGAATTTCAGCTCCACTCTCAGGGTCTAAGTGCGTTGCAGTTAAGGATGTGTGTTACACTTAAGGATAACATACCTGGGAAGAAAAATAAACTTACAAAGCAAGATAGTGTGTAGAGTTCTTGTAGCACCTTTGAGATTAACTGAAAGAAAGAAGTTGCCACCATGAGCTTTTGTAGACTTGCTACTTCCTCAGAGCAAGATAAACTGCAGTTCTCCAGATGTTTGAACTGCAACTCCCATAATTTCTCACTATTGACAGTGCTGACAAGGGCTGATGAGAGTTGCAGTACACTGTGGAGGACTGCAGTTGCCACCTTGTTGAAGAGGCAAACCATTGCTTTCAAACTGGTTCTTTGTTTTTTAAGAGAAGCTCAGATGGGATGATCCTCCACTCGATCAATTGAAAAAGTACAGGCAATTTTCAAAAACAAAATCAAAGGGCTTGTTTCCTGCACAGTAAAATCAGTGTCTATAGCTTAGCCCTGAATGACAGAATGTCATAAGAAGGAGTGGCTGGAAATGCCACTCTTCCAATTTGGAAAGGGAATACAGGATGACCTTCTGGTCCTGGTTCAGGTTGAATACTGTGTACTCTTGTCACACATTTGCTGCATGAGGGGCCATCAGGACACAGGCTAACCCCAGGATATGTGTGTATGGATTGGCAGCCTTCAAAGGGAATTCAGCATGGGAAGGCACTGGGACAAATGGCAGGAGACAGAGTTCACTGGTGTGATATTGCTTGCCCAGCTCACCAAAAAAAAAAAAAAAAAAAAAAACTTCATTGTGCAATAAGTATATATTTTTG
Source organism: Urosaurus nigricauda (assembly GCA_034509955.1). NCBI lineage: Eukaryota > Metazoa > Chordata > Lepidosauria > Squamata > Phrynosomatidae > Urosaurus > Urosaurus nigricauda. Next base: position 166,744,577 of record JAOEGL010000002.1, read on the forward strand.
CGCTGTCACTATCTCACAAGATTTTTTAGTCCTGCTATGTGGTGTAATCCAGCATTGTGTCAAAACTAGCATGGTGCCCAGTGCTGTCCCATGCTATTGCAATACCACTAGGCATGCTTCTATGCAGCTGGTTCAAGACAGTTGCTGCCCTGAGGCCAGAGAGAGGGCAATGCCCATTTGCAGCAGAGCAGAAAGGAGTGGCAGTTTTATCTTGTGCTCGTGTGTATGTGCCTTCAAGTTGTCTGTTGACTTATGGTGACCCTATGAATTTATCTTACAGTACATCAAAAGTGAAAATGGAATTGCATGCCCCAGGACCCCCATAATGGCTTAGAGGGTGCAGGACAGGCTGCATGGCACATACAGCTCTCTCCTGTAATGCATAGCTGAGGTTTTCCATCTTGCAACATTTGCTGTGTGAGGTGGTTAACTCAGGTCCAAAACACATTCCAGAAATAATTCACTTTAACTGCCCTGGCTGAGTGCTAGGAAATCCTGGGAATTGTAGTTTATTGTGGCACCAGAGCTCTCCGACAGAGAAGACTAAATGTTGCACAAAATTGCAGTTCCCCAGAATTTCCAAGCATTCAGCCAGGCAGTTAAAGTGGTCTCAAACTGGATTGTTTCTGCAGTGTGTTTCGGACCTCAGTCTGCCTTAATTGGCAAGCAAGTCTGGGGAACAGCACTTGTAACACCTTTATATTCAGATGTCAAATGGAGGTGACTTTTCACCCGGTCACAGAAAGATGTACCTCTTGTGTGATCTTGTAGATGTGCCAGAAAATTACTGTATTCTTCCATTCCATCAACTGAAATATCTCCACAACCCTTTTCTACTATACTACTACAAGAATATGCTCTGTGTCATTGTTATGCTAGAACAGGCTTCCCTGTGATGGTTCATTTAAGTGTGATAAATGGATTAAAGGATTGCTTGAACAATTATCTGCACTACAATTATATGCTGTGATTGTAATACAACACCCACCTGTCCTCCCACTCCCTCAATTCTGTGTTCAAGGCTAAGCATTTTGTCTGACTTTTCCATGCAACATGTTCCATGTGTTAACTGTGTTATAGCCATTCACACAGGTGTTGCTGCAGGCGCTTAAAGCTGAAATCCTGAGTACAAACTGCCCTCCATATCTATGTATTTTTTATCCACAGATTCAAGCATCCAGTTTGAAAATATCTTAAAAATATATAAATTCCAAAAACCAAACCTCAATTTTGCAATTGTATACAATGGACATCATCTTACTGTGCCGTTGTATTTAATGGGACTTCAGTATCCATGGATTTTCGTATCCATGGGGGATTCTGGAACCAAATCCCAGGAGATACCAAGGGTCCGCTGTATTTTATATTGTAAATACATCTCATCCAATACAGTGACATTTACTTGGGAATAGGATTGGGTTACAACGTTCTCCCAAAATGCTTTATTGGGAAGGAAGAAGTTTCACTGTACTTTGTTCAACTGTGCTAACAACTCTGACAATTTCAGGTATAACAGCAGGAGCATGTCATCATGACCTTTCCCTGTACTAGAATGAAGCATTGCTATTACAGTTGACCCTCCACATTTGCAGCTTTGACTTTTGTGGATTTGATTAATATGCTATCTCTAGGAATCTCTAGGTCCTCCAGTGCAACTCTTATGGTCAGTGTCTGCCAAAAGTTACATTGGAAGACCTAGAGATTGCTAGAGAAAACACTTCTCTAGGCATTTGTCAGTCTTCCAGCATGATTCTATGGTCAGCTTCTGGCATATGTTGACCATATAGTTGTGCCGGAAGACCTAGAGATGCCTAGAGAGGTGTTTTCTCAGATAGAAAAATTAGCATTTTTTCACATTCACTGGGATCCTGTGTTCCTAACTCCAGTGAATGTGGCAGGCCCACTGTATATGTCTGCAATCTTTGCCTTAAGGCCAATTGTTAGTCCCAACTAGATTACACCCATTGAATAAATGGTATTTATATAAATTTCAAGAGGAAGGAAGTATCACAACCATCTCCTTGCCTAAGAAAACCTTGTGAAATTAATGGTGCTGGCATAAGTCAACAGTTATTGGTAAAGCCTACTCTAGTTTTCTCAACATAACAACACAAAGTGAGGCACACACCATATTAGCCTGAGAATGTATGGATGACAACTTATTTCCCCCTTCTAAAAATAAAATTGATATCTAATAAAATATCCTCCCAGTGGAAATTTATCAGGTCAAATTTTCCTAACCAAATGCTTTAAAAACAAACACTAAATTAGGGAAAATTTGGCAACTGCAAGCATTCCCTCTCCCCTCTTTGAACCAAAATTTGGTTAAAAGGATGTTATAAATAAATGTTCAGAGATATCGCTGTGTTAGTCTGTAGAATCTAATTTTATAAAGATCATTATGCAAAGGGATCCTGTGGCACCTTTGAGACCCACTGAAAGAAAGAAATGGGCAGCATGAGCTTTCCTAGACTTAAGTCTACAGTTAGCAGACTATAGTACATCTGAGGAAGTAGACTTAAGTCTAGGAAAACTCATGATGCCAACTTCTTTCTTTCAGTGAATCTCAAAGGGGCTACAAGGTATCTCTACAATTACTACTACTACTACTACTACTACTATAATATTCAAATGCCTCTGAGGAAGAAAACTTCAGTCTAGCGAACCTCATGCTGCCAACTTTTTTCGTTCAGTGAGTCACAAAGGGGCTACAAGATCTCTCTACATTATTATTATTCTATCCAAATGCATCTGAGGAAGTAGACTTTAGGAAAGCTGATGCTTCCAACTTCTTTCTGCCTCAAAGTGGCTACAGGCCAAGCTGGGATTCAAACTCTGGCCTCCAGAGACCCAGTCCAACACTCAAATCACCATACCACGCTGGCTCTTGATAGTAGTTTAATAGGATTAAGAATAACGTTTGTCTTGTAGCACATGAACTTTCCTAAGTTTGTAGACTATAGATTTAAGTCTAGGAAAGTTCATGTACCACAAGAGAAATAAACATTATTATTATTATTCCTAATAAAATAATATTAAGAGCCATGGTGGCGTGGTGGTTTGAGTGTTGGACTAGGCCTCTGGAGGCCAGGGTTCGAATCGTGTCTCGGCCTTGGAAACCCACTGTGGTGACTCATCTCAAATAAGTCACAAGGCTATGGAATTCTGGGAGTTGGAGTTTGTTGTGGGGCCCAGAGGCACCTCTTTAACTCTTTGTGTGGCTGAAGGCTATGGAATTCTGGGAGTTGGAGTTTGTTGTGGGGCCCAGAGGCACCTCTTTAACTCTTTGTGTGGCTGAACGCTATGGAATTCTGGGAGTTGGAGTATGTTGTGGGGTCCAGAGCCACCTCTTTAACTCTTTGTGTGGCTGAAGGCTATGGAATTCTGGGAGTTGGAGTATGTTGTGGGGTCCAGAGCGGAGCTCCGCTCCGCTCTGGGCCCACAACAAACTCCAACTCCCAGAATTCCATAGCAGTGTGTCACTATAAGGACCACCCCCTTCCCCTCAGGGGCCACGCGGCCCCATCAGGCATTCGCCTTGGACACCTAAGCGTCTCTCTCCCAGTCAGTCAGTCAGTCCCTCTTTGCGAGGACCACACCCTTCGAGCAGCCTCGCCAATGGCGTCTCGGAGCCTAATGATTGGCCTTCGGGAGAGAGAGGGGGCGTGGCTATTCAAATGAACCCGAGCGCCTCGGTTGAGGATTGGGCGCCTCAAGCCAGGCTCGGTGACGCCATCGCGTCGCGAGGCCCCGCGCGGTGTGCTGGTGCTCTTTCCCCCCTCCCCTCTGCTGCTCCAGTCCTCCTCTTCTTTTCAACCTTGGTCTTCACCGGCGGCGGCTGCTTCTTCTTCCTCCTCCTCCTTCTTCCCCTTCCTCCTCCTGAGTCTGACTGAGGCTGCTGCTGCTGCTTCCCCTCCGCTCCTGCTCGCCATGACCTTGCTGACTGCCAGCAGTAGGGCGGCCGCGCGCCTCCTGGGCGCCAAGGTGAACGTTCTATTTGTTATATTTCTCAAACGCACCCCCCCCCCCCAGTTTCCTTACTTGGTCTCTTCCACTCCCCCCTCCCCCCCGAGTTCTTTTCTCGGGGCGGAATGGAACAGGCCGCTCTTCTTAAAGGGGCCGCGCCCATCTTTCAGGGGGGCCTACTAGGACAATGTTTTCCATTGTGGAGATAGAGGGAGGGTCTCGGGAATCCTCCTCCTCCTCGTGGGCTTGGATGGGGGGTCCTTTGGGGCCTTTCAGGGCCTAGGCCTATAATACTGGGGAGCCATTGGTGAGCCCTTTGTGCAAAGAGTTCGCAACCTTGGGTGTGTGTGTATAGGTATATATAGGTATACTGTATTAGTGTGTGTTTATATATATATATATATAGAGGTATATATAGATATATTAGTGTGTGTGTGTATATATATATATATATATATAGGTATATATATGTATAGGTATATATAGGTATATTAGTGTGTGTATGTGTATATATATATAGGTATATATAGGTATATTAGTGTGTGCATATGTATATATATATATATAGGTATATATAGGTATATTAGTGTTTGTATGTGTGTGTGTGTGTATATATGTGTGTGTGTATATGTGTGTCTGTGTACATTAGTGTGTGTATGTGCATATTTATATATATATGTATCTCTCTCTCTGTGTATATATAAGTGTGTGTGTGTGTGTGTATATCTGTGTCTGTGTGTGTGTGTGTATTCCAGTCTATTGGCCAACGTGGCTGAGGCTTCTGGGAGCTGAAGTCCAAAATCTCTTGAAGGCCACAGTTTGGGAACCACTGATATATATATATATATATATGTATATGTATATCAGCCTCTATATATTTCTCAGTGGTCTCAAACTGTGCCCTTTAAGAAATTTTGGACTTCAACTCCCAGAAGCCTCAGCCATATTGGCCAGCAATCTGGGATTCTGGGGGTTGAAGTCCAAAATCCCTTAAAGGGGACAGTTTGGGGACCACTGGTGTGCAGAGAATCTCTCTCTCTCTCTCTCTCTCTCTCTATATATATATATATATATATCAGCGGTCCTCAAACTGTACCCTTTAAGGGATTTTTGAACTCCCAGAAACCCAGATTGCTGGCCAATATGGCTGAGGCTTCTGGGAGCTGAAGTCCAAAATTTCTTAAAGGACACAGTTTGGGAACCACTGATACACACACACATACACACACACACATATATATGGTCCCCAAACTGTGTGCCCTGTCAGAGATTTTGTACTTCAGCTCCCAGAAGCCTCAGCCACTTTGGCCAGTTGTCTGGAATTCTGGGAGCTGACGTCCAAAAACCCTTAAAGAGCACAGTTTGGGGACCTCTGAGATATATATACATGTGTGTGTGTGTGTGTGTGTGCCCTGTTGGCCATTTAGCAAATCCAATCAAAAACCCACCCAGCAGTAATACCTTTATTGCCCTACCAGATATTGTGTATTTTGGTTGGACACTAAAGGTATCACTGTTGGGTGGATTTTTAATAGTGTTGTGTGTGTGTGTGTACCTTGTGGTGTGTGCCAGGCAGGTAGATGGTGTCTTTGTGCATGTGAAGAGTATTGTTATGTCCTTTTATTGGGGCCTACCATCTCACTTTCTCTCACACCACATAATTAAATTGTTTTTAGATTATTGTCATCGGCCCTTGCAATCCCACTGTGGGAGAAAGGCAGGATAGAAATCCTTGGAATGAATGAATGAATGAATGAATGACACCGCTTTAAGTGCTGTGGAGTCCTGGGATGTGTAGTTTTGTGAGCAGTTTAGCCTTCTCTGTGTTCCGCACTGCAGAAATAATCCAGTTTGATGTTGCTTTAACTGTATGGGATTCTGGGGATTGCAATTTGTTCTGGCACCAGAGCAGAGAAGGCTAAAACTCTCACAGAACTACAGTTCCCATGATTCCGTCGGACAAAGTGATACTGTACCAGACAGGATTATTTCTGCAGGGTAGATGCAGCCTCTGTCAGAGACCACTGGTGCGCCACCAAACTATGCTGCCCAGGGTTCCTTAGGAAAGAGCCATGATGGTTAAAGCAGTGTCTGACTGCATTAATTCTGCAGTGCAGATGCAGCCCTGACTTCCAGGCCCAGGAAAGTGAGCCATGAATCTCATTAATTCTGCAGCATGGCAGCAGTCCAAGTGTGTGTACCTGTTTCTCCCTCCCTCCAACTCAGCCATGGAAACCCCACTGGGTGACCTTGGGCAAGCCACACTCTCTCAGCGTCAGGGGAAAGCAGTGGTAAACCCCTTCTGAAGAAACTTGCCAAGAAAGCCCCATGATAGGGTTGCCATAAGTCAGTAAGGACTTGAAACCACAAAACAAGAAGAAAGGATGACTTTAATGGCCTTTTCTATTCCCCCATTTGGGTGTCTTTCCTCTCTCGCCCAATAAAATGTTGAAAGAAGAGGGGCCCCACTTGTTAAGTCTCTTCATTTGTTTCTACTTGGAGGGCAGTGGAAAAATTTCAAAAAGGAAAATGGGTGGGTGGGAGGTTGGTCATAGATCAGACTTCAGAAGGAGGGAAGGTCACTGCAGTCCAAGGTTATGTATATGGTCTGCCTTGATCTTGGGATTTTTCATGGGGTTTGGCTTCTTGGGAGAGTTGTAGGCCCTGGCAGCGCCAGGCTGGCCATTTCCTCCTCTTTGCAGGTGACCTCTAAATGGGAAGCAGCTCTAGTAGGGGCAGTTTATATATAATGTAGCTGCTAGAGACCTACGTTTGGTATTTAGGGGAAAGGTGCATCCTGGGTATTCTGGTTCCTTTTTTTAGCCTCTGATTGAAGCAGCTAAACGCTGCAGCTTAAGGTGGTGGAAACAGTCGCTTGGAAAAGACATGGCTGCACCTGCACTGCAAAAATAATCCAGTTTGACAGCACTCTAATTGCTGTGGCTTGCTGCTATGGGATTCTGGGAATTGTAGTTGGTGCCCCAACAAACTGCAATTCCCAGAATTCCAAAGCATTGAGCCATGGCAGTTAAAGTGGTGTCAAGCTGCATTATTTCTGCAGTGTGGATGCAGCCTCTGCCCTACTTTCTTCCCTCCTGCTTACCAGCCCCTCTTCCACAGCCTGGTCACTTGAAGGAGAAGTGTGCTTCCTTTATAGGGTACTTAGAGGGCAGTAGGGTCAGCTGTCAAAGGATGATCTCTGAAGAAGCTCTGGCCTTTTTGACTGCTTCCTCTTTAGTTTGGAATATTCCATACGCCTTCAGTCCTGTGCTGAGATTTCTTAAACTTGAAGTGCTCATAAAAGTCACGGTATACAGAAAATCTGTGCAAATAAATGGCTCTTGACTGGCTCAAGTCCCAGTGTGGTGACACATTGTGGGGCAAAGTAGGCCTCCAGGGATGTTGGAGCATAGTCTGACCTGATTGTAAAATAGCTTATTTCTTATCTCTCTCTCTCTCTTTCTCTCAACTGCAGATTGGCAGTTGTTAAAGTTGTGGAATATGTCAAAGGCATTTAACTCCATCCTGCCTTACTCTGTAACAGGTGACAGGATCTGTGTAAAACATTTTCTCTAAAATGGAGATTGTCCAGTTTCCAATTTTGTCCTTGTGCTTTTTGGACAGCTACCTGTCTGGCTTCTGCAGAAAGTCGAGCAGCTTGTTTGCTGTCGTCTTGCTGGAAAATCTGCCCATGACCTCTTCATAGGGCGAAGGGCCTCTTGACAATTTTATTTGGACTCCAGACCTATGAAAGTTCCCTAAAGTATCGATTGCAGATAGCTGCTCCCAAAGCACTTATTTCTAGCTTATTTACTTTTCCCCATTTCTAGGGCTTTTCTGCCCCTCCAGGTAGAGGAAACCTGCTGTGCTAATTCTGTTTCAAGCAGATAGCACTTGTGTGCTTGGCAGAAGAGTTGAATGGTGAAGTTAAAATTTGAACATACTTAGCTTGTATCTGAAACAAAAGCCAGATGAGCTACACTTGCAGTGACCTAAGTAAGCTGTTCAGCGTTCTGCTTCTACGTTCTGCTTCTAATCCTATACTAGCCACCCTCCCGTTTCCATTTTTATCAATGTCTCTCTCTTTCTGCATTAAATGTTGCTTCTTGATGTGCAGCCTGTTCTTTCCTCTTCTGGAATTAATTGCATTTCTAGTGCTCCTAATTCTATTATTGTGGGGGTATTTGGAGAATTCACCATTTTCTTTGTTGCTGTTGTTGTGTACCTTCAAATTGACTGGGATTTATGCTAACCCTATCATAGCATTTTCTTGTCAAAGTTTTTCAGACTTTTTCAGAATTCAGGGTCAAGATGTCTTCTTCCAAGGATGAGAGCGAGACATGCTCAAGGTCACCAGGTAGTTGAGAAGAAATTCAAACCCTGGCCTCCCAGAGTCTTCATCCAAAACTTACAGCACTATACTGTGATGCTGGGCTTTTTTCAGGGACTTGAGAGGAAAATAAATCCCCTATTTTACATCAGGAATACTAGTCTTGCTTTATGTAGCATGGATGGCTATACTTAAGGAATCCAGCATACCCACTGTTTTGTTCAAATTTGGAGTAGTTATGTGCCATAGGTTCTCCTGGCAAATGTCTGGTTGTAATATCAATCATGCAGTATGGAGTATTTTCTTTTTCTGTCGAGTGTTTTGTTGTTGTTACAAGTGTTAGCTCTAATTACAAGAACAGTAAGAACTGGCACTATTTAGACATTTAGGTGGACAGAAGGATTTATCATTACTCTTCTAGAACCTTTGATAGCATTTCTAAGCCATTCCTTGAAATATTCATTCACTTTGTGAGCTGTATCCACTGATGTCTGCTCAGCAATAGGGAGAATGCCATTAGAGGGGCAGATTTTGTAGCCCTTATACCCCCCAAAACTCTGTTTCAAAGGATACCCCAGCTTGACAGAGCAGATGGGATGGGGACCATTAGGGTTTCAGAGATAGGAATGGAAAAGCAGATTGCACTGAGGTGTTAGATGTTGCTTAGCGCCCTCTGTGTCTCTGTGTTTGCATGACTTGTCCTGACAAGTATGTAAGAGGCTTCATACATAGGGCTAAGCCTTTGCTTGGTAGTTTTGATTCATGCAAAAGGCTGTAGTCTCTGGGCCTATTCGTACAGCCTTTGGAAAAGTGGACGTAGAAACATGGGCAGCTCCCTCATGCAGAGCCAGACCTTTGGTCCAACTAGTCCAGTATTATCAACGCTGACTACTTGTAGCGGTACAGGTTACTTGGAAGAGGCAGAGGATGATTTGAACCTGGGGTCTTTTTGTATTCAAAGCCAATCTGTGTCACTGAAGTATACCCCCCTCCATATACACTGTAGTGGGTTTGATTTGCGATGGCCATATCAGTTTCTTGCCTTCATGCTCCTAATCCATCTTGTTTTCTCTTCTCCAAACCACATTTCCTCTTTCCTTGTTCTTTTTCTCTTTTTTCTGGTTTGAACAACAGATAGCAGCAGGATTGCCTCTTAGTTCTCCATTTCCCACTCCCTGTCACAGTCACTCAAGCATTGGTTCCTGGCAGCATCGAGAGCAGCCAGCCCTCCATTTTCTGTTCTTGTACTGATGTAACTTTATCCTTTACACAACTGAGATAAACCTTGAGCATGATAATTCAAAAGCAGGCATAAATTTAGTGTCCAGCTAGAGCATTGTGTGCTTATCATTCATCCTAATAACATGCAGTTTGTATCTTCAAAATGGTGTGTGGTTTTTAAAGATCCTGTCTGGTGTTTAGGGATGTCTTTCATCTGGTCATTGACTGAAATAAGGCTTCATTCATTCAGTTCATGGAGGCAGGTGAGGCAGCCTGGGGAAATGTGAGCTTCCTGCTGTGTTCCCATTTTCACAAAAGATCTAATCATGTCTTGCAACCCATGGCTCTGCTGTAAAGATGGCAGGACCTGTCTCTCCTTACCAGTCTTCTGGGTTGCAGGTGAAGTAAGCAAAGGCAAGAATGAGTGATGTGTAAGCTTCTGTTCCCTGAAGCAATAATGGGGAGGAGGTAAGTTCTCGTTTACCTAGGGTTTGCCTGAGATCATCTTTCTGATCTTGTCATCCTAGCCTTTGCTGAAAAGGGTGTGGGAGAGTGTACTTGGCTAATATCTACAGCTAAGTGTGAATCTTGTGCAATTAGATAATATATGATTCAGAGACCTACTCAGTCTGTCAGTGCCTCACAGGTGTGCACCCACCATTTGCAGAGAGATGGTGTGCTGATTAAAATTGCAGCTCTGCAATAGTGCCTCTCTTAAACGTTTTGGCAAATATTCTGCTAAGCACTCCTGCATTAACACTTCAGTCCTTCATGGTTCTTCTCTTTACTCAGAATATGAAGAGATTGTGAGTTAATAATGTTGACTTATAACTTTAGCCAGAGTAACACATATATTTATTATTCCTCAGCCATGGTCATTTCTCCCTTTTGAGGGTTGCTTAGCATCTAGAGTCAGCATTGAGAAGAGGAAATTGGTTTGGAGTTGAGCAAGTAGGTTTGTGAGCACAGCATGCACCATAATCTCATAGTGATCTTTCCAGCTGTTTGGCTGTCTAAAGCTCAGCATAAAGCAGATGCCATATTTATTCTAAACTCAAGGCGTGGTGGCATCTGTGACCTTGGTTTGGAGACCAGGGTTATGCCTGCTAATAAAGGACTTTGGGATTTGTATATCATTGTTTCTTCAAATGGAGAAAGCTGCACTATGATTAGACTAACAAAGCTATGATCTCCAGAGCCTTCCTTATTTATTTCTTTATAAGTGTCTGTTTCAGAGCTGTAAACACGAAAGGCACCTGCATACTGTATTATGTTTAATCTCATAGAATACCTTTGTGGCTGAATAAAGATGCTGACAATAGCAGGAGACTATGTCCTTGTTTAAATTCAAGAGTTGGGCAAATGATGTTGTGCTGCAAGTCCCATCATTCCAACTCAGTGCAACCAACAGTGAGGAGTGATGGATGTAGTATTCCAGTAACCTCAGGAGAGCCCCAGGTTGTTCACTCCATTGCAGTTAGTTGAGTGACTGGACTGAGGAAATGTTTAAAATTACTATAGAAACAAGCTGTGTTATACCAACTTAGAGACATGGCTGTGTTAGTCTAGAATATCAGTATAGAAAGGGATCTAGCACCTTTGAGGCTGTGTGAAAGAAGTTGTAGCTTAAGCTTTCATAGCAGACAGTTTGAAACAGTTAGTTTCAAACAAGATCCCTTTGCATACTGTTATACCAACACAGACTATCTAGGTTAGTGTCAAAAATCCCATTAGACATTGGCAGAGCATGATGCTCCAATAGCATTCTTATACTAATGGTAAGAACATTTCAGCAGTGGTACAAGACTGCCTTAGAAGGGATCTCCTTCTTTGGGAGTCTTTAAGTAGAAGTTGGATGAGTTATCATAGCCATGTTGTGTTGACTTCAAGCAAGTTAAGGCTTGTGAAACATAAATGGTTTTGATTTTTTAAATCTTTTATGGGCCTGTTCCCACTGATGGACAGTTGTCCTGTTACATGTCACAGAGCCATCTCACAACTCTTGTTCTGTTAGTCTGATTTCTTCTTGGTTCAAGCAAGTTTGTAATCTGTAGAAGTCTTCAGTTAGTGGGGTGCAGCTTTCTGCTGTAGCCATAAACACTGAAGACACGTTAGGGCAGTGGTCCCCAAACTGCTCTTTAAGGGATTTTGGACTTTATCTTCCAGAATCCCAGAATATTGGCTAACATGACTGAGACTTCTGGGAACTGAAGTCCAAAATCTCTTAAAGAGCACAGTTTGGGGACCACTGCATTAGGCTGAGCACAGTCATGGTAGTGGAATTTTGTTTGATTTGGCATCCTTTAAATGAAAAGCATTTCCAAGTGAACACTGTAGGGCAAGTCCTGCATGGAGAGAACCATGCACGGCTGAAATTCCAAGGTCACTTATCTGACTCATGGAGGTTTCTCCCATGATGAGTTAACAGTCTTGCTGAATTGTGCCCAGTAAGGTGGCCAACGACTGGGTTGCGTCATCTGCATGCTGATAACAAGGTTGAAATGACATGGAGGTGTTTGACTGGCCTTGCCACCATAATTGCACTTACTGTTGATTGAGCAGATGCACATGGCGCTAAATACCAAGGTCTGCATAAAGTAGGTGACATTCATCAAGAGCAGAGTTGGGGATCACAACAAGCTTCACATACTGTTGGACCGCAACTCTTCATCACTAGCTATACTGGCTAGGACTGCTGGGATATGCAGTTGAACCACACCTGGAGGGTTGCATGATTGCACCTCTACATTGAGACCTCTTCTAAATAACCTGAGGCACACAAGTGAGCACAATAAGTCCAGGGGTTTGGCTGGTCTTTATGGGTTTGAAAAGGAAAAGGTTGGGTTGCAGAGGTTAGATGCAACACACTCTGGGTCATAGCATGTCCAGTCACTTGTACCTTAAACAGATTTGTGTTGGAATCTCTTAAGTGGATTTGACTCCTGCTGGCAGATAATACAGAAAGGCAGCATTATTTTATTTATACTACTATCCTGCCTTTTCTCTAAGGAGCTTAATACCTGCATACCAAGGGTGTACCTGTAAAGCACCTTCCATTCTAACACTGAGAAAATAGAACTCCTGGGCAGCCTTCTCTGTAGAACTTAAGAAAGTTGCCTTTTCTTGGACTAAAATTTCCTGAATCCTCTGGTCAGGATGGGGATGGGTGGATTTAGCATTTTACTTTTCTAGATCTTGATGATTCTACCCTCCGTTTCCTTTTGTTTAATTTGAAAGCAGGAAGTTTCCCCCTAAGACTAACTGCAAGAGGGGATTTTAATTGAGATTATGCATGATGGAGTTGAAATTTTTACCCTTGTGCATTGCAATCCTCATGAAAATTTGGGGCTTCCTAGGGAGAAAATGCCACAAAAGCTGCTGGCCTAGCCTTATATTAATATAAGATGTAGTTTGGCCCTGATTCTGAGCCCTTAAAGGGGTTGTACTAGGAGGCAGTTTTCAGTAGAAAACCTATCAAGGCCTAAGTGCTCTTTCCCTAGCTGTAAGGTAAGCCCACTAACCCAGACACTCCACGTGCCTCAAATGACCTGTTCAACTTAACATCTTGTATTCCTTCAAACATAGAAAGAAACGTGGAATGTAGCTTGTTATCACATAGTTTGCTGTCTCTTCTGCTGTATCCTCCAGCAAATTTTGTTAGATTTTTTTTTAAATCCAAGGAATGATAACTCCTGCTTTATATAAAAGGGACTGTGATTTCTGAAGTGTCAGATGGGCAGATCTCAACCATGACTTTACAGAATGCCCTCAAAACTAAAGCGAGGAATTCCACAGCACTTGCAAAAAGGCAGTGTTCATTTTATTTGTGTTTATTTATTATTTATTTATTTTCTCTTAAAGCAGGACCCATGGGAGCTTCCAGAGTTCTGTCAGGTTCATATGGGCAGATACTGTCTTTCAGATAGTCTGGATCTAAGCCATATAGGCTTTATAGGTCATGACCAGCACTCTGAATTGTGTGTGGAAATGAACTGGTAGCCATTGTTGCTGTTTTAAAAAGGGAGTTATATACTTCCTATAACTGACCCCTGTCAGCATTCTGGACCCACTGAAGTTTTCAAAGAGTTTCCAAAGGGAGCTCCGTGTAGAGTGTGTTGCAGTAATCAAGGCATGTGGCACTATAGCCAGATCTGAAATTGGACCATTATGCATTTCTTTTCTTAAAGGAACCTCTGTTTCTTGAGCAGTCTCCATTTCACCTTTATCTGCTGTTAGAATACTTCCATTTGTTTCAGGGGCAGAGCTTGCATCTTTCCAATTTTAAAGCACTGTGGCAAGTTGACATGCAGTACTTTATAAATAAGAATAGTTCCCTTTTTCACAAAAATATTGAAATCTGGCTTGAAGTTTTTCTTCAGTTTGCACAGCAAAAATTTATAGTAAATTTTTTGCTCTAAAAATTACTCTGGATTGCCATGGATGTGTTTGCCTCTCCTGGAGGCTACGATAGCTGTTTGGTTCTAATTCTGTCTTCATAAAACAAATGAAAAACACTTAGTATTACACAGTTTTTCCCTTTACAGATTTGAGTTGAAATGGAGCCTCTGTTAATAAACTCTTCCTTCTGAAATATTATTTATTTATTTATTTATTAGAGTATTTATACCCTGCCCTTCAGCCTTAAAGGCTATCAGAGCAGCTTACAATTATTATTTTAATTAGACGGTTCCCTGCCCTCAGGCTTACAATCTAAAAAGACACAACACAAAAGGAGAAGGGAATGGTGGGGGGCAAGGGGATCAGGTCCCAAAATTCTTCTCTCCCTTTGAGGCCTGGACCATGGCAGATGGACTGAAAGGAGGGCTCTTCTTCTTAGTTGAGGCCAGGCCTGATGGAGCTGGCAGGCCTTTCTCTCCCTCTGATGATGTAGATGGCGAAGGGAGGGTTCATCTGCTTACTTATTATGTTTTTAATTTGGAAATATTTTAAATATTTTAAATTGTTAACATTGTATGTCATCCTGAGATCCTTTGATAAAGGGCAGGATGGAAGTATTGGGGGGGAGGAGGAATTAATAGTGACTTAATTCTTAAATTGTGACTTAAAGTTGTTTGCCTTGGGCAATAAAAAAGGAGGAGGTCCCTAGAAAACCCAGGCACTTCCAAGACAGTGGAGTATGCAACCAGTGTTGATGTTTCATGCTCAGACCAATACTTCCAATAGCCTTCAGAATCAATAGATGCTACACACAAGTGGTGGTTTCAGCAAGTTGGGAAACAGGTATAACAGCACAGAAAGGAAACCTTTAGGGCTATAGCTCCCAGAATCCCCCATTTAGTATGGCCATTGTTGTGCTTCTGTGTGAACTAGCACTTTGTGGAAAATAGCCTTAATAGAATGTTTCCTGCCTTCTGTCTTAAGTATCACTGTATTACAGTTGGTGTTCTATATCCACGGATTCTGTATCCACATATTCAACCATCCATAGCTTGAAAATATTTTTTAAAAATTCCCAAAAGTAATCCTTAATTTTGCCATTTTATATTAGGGAGACCATTTTACTACCATTTTGTATATAATGATACTTGAGCTCCATGGATTTTGGCTTCCATGCGGGGTCATGGAACCAAGCCCTAGTAGACACCAAGGGCACACATTAGTAGCAGAACTCTGTAAAAATTGCAGCTGTGGTAAATATGTATATTGGTAGAATAAGTCTGTGACAAACATGTGGCATTGTGGGACTACTACTTGTTCCATTCAGCCTTTCTATCTAATAATGAGATATTCTAGAAGTCTCTTAAAAGGTTAGTGAAGGTTGAAGTTCTGGTTTTTATTAGATGTGCAAGTGTGAAGTGCAAAACATGAACAGTTAATTGGATCAGCCCTGAAGTCAGAGCCAGCAAAAACATGTCACTGTATGTTGTTATATGCATGCATACATATACCTACTCCTTTATAGATGTAATGCTGGATTTTTTTCTACTCTCATTGTAGAAAATCCTTAAAGTAAATACAGCTGGAAGCTATTTCCTGCCCTAGAAACATCTTCAGTATTTATCCACATGGCTGGTTCCCAAGAATCTTTCCTCTGCTGTCCTGTTCTTGATTTTTTTCCCCTGTCTCTCCCCGCCCCCCATGAGTGGTGTGTGTGTGCACATTTTAAAGTGTTATGTTAAAAGAAGAGAGCAATCTGTTGTTGGGTTTAGGTTTTGTGACTTGAGGCATGAATCCTGAGCCCCCAGTTTAAAGCATAGTCTTCTGTCTTGAATTCCACTGAGGATGAAAAAAAGAGGCTGTCCAGTTCAAACATGTGGGACTGATTGTTCCACTTGTAGGGATGTTGACTTCCTTTACAAAATGGGGGTAGTAACCTTTAACCTTTCAGAAGTTGCTATTACTTCTATCGTCATTGGCCAAGCTGACTGAGGCTGATTGGAATTAAAAGGCCAAGAGCAAGGCTGCAGGATCCACTTCCTGGTCCCAAATAGAGTAGATTTAGTGGGATTCAAGTAAGATTGTTGTTGTTGCTGTGCGCCTTCAAGTCATTTTCAACTTATGGCGACCCTATCATGGGGTTTTCTTGGCAAGATTCATTTGGAGGAGTTTGCCGAGACCAAGAGTATTGACATACAATCCAGTAGTTGGTTCAGTGGATCTGCTCTAGTTGGGACTAGCAGTTGGATTTAGGCTTGAGTCTCCTTTCTGCCTTCTCTTTTACACTTCAATCTATTGCTGCTGTTTATTATACTTCAGTTTACAAATCCAGTTCATAGGAATTGGGAATACAGTAAAGAGAAAGTGAGCTGATGAACAAGAGGTGGAGAAGACACACTCTTAGGGGACAAGGAAGTTGGGGAAAATACTAAATTACTCTCATTCAAAAATTTCCAGATGGCAACTGTAAGTGCCTCATTAATCTAATTAGTTTGCACAGAGGCTTTCTTATGTTGCACCAAAATTAATCTCAAACCAAAGATTGCAGCACTTCAAAGGAAACTGAAGCCACCAGAGTAGAAGAGAAGGACGGATAGCAAAGAGAGGTCGTAATGCAGTTGAGAAGATGTCTTGTGGTACAAACAGGCCCTCTCTTTAATTGTTGTCTCACAGTGTACACAGTGTCTTTTGCTGTTCTGTTACTGGAATTGACTATGTGTTCCTGTCTGGCTTCCAATTGCTGGCATGGGCTCTTCATTATATTGTCTAGTTGCCCTAAGCCTCTGAAATAAAATTGTGCTGAGACATGGACTGTTTCCTTTATTCCTGTCCCTCTTCAAAAGTGTAAAATGCTTGTCATGGATTTATGAGCTCTCTAGAAATGGAGTGTTTGCTAGGTTTCCAGTTGCACTTTGACTAGATGTTAGTATTTAACCAAGCAGTACCTAGTGTTCATGTGTGTTTGGGGACTGGAATGAAGAATCATTCTGTAGAACATCTTAAACAAACCAGCATTTAGCAAAGGATTTCTACATGTGCATACGTCTGATTTCCAACACACATTGTAGCTTTTGGTTCATATTGGTCTTGGGATGGTCAAATGAGAACTCACAGGCTTCCTGACCCACTGAAAACACCATCAGAATAATATAATGTTTGTAAAGGTAAATTTGTAAAAGTGCTGTGTTTCAAATGAACATTATTTTGAATTGGAAAAATGGAAGGTTCGGTCATTGAAAACTAGCTTGCTTTTTGACTTGGTGCACCTGCTTCCCAATAAAAGTGTATTAGTTGACCTAAAAAAGGATGGACAACTTTTGAAGATGGGGGGGGGGGGCGTCTTCTGATCCTCTGACCTTAGGGTAGGTTACAGGTACAGTACAGTACTACTAAAATTGCATACTCCTTGTACACCTTGTGTTGAAGTATTCATACATCGGGGGCTGTAAATGTGCTGGTAAAAAATGCATGTGGTCCAAGATCACTTTTTCCAAAATAAAAATAAAAATCTTACCTTGAATGATAAATTCTCAGGATGGCATATATAATATAATGTTGTTTCATTAAGACCTCATTTAAATGAAAAATTGTGCCTTAAAAATTAAATGCTGCTTTTCTCACTTCTGTAGTATTAAATTTTGGTGCCTGGGGAGACCTGTGGGCTCAGATGTTGACCAGATTTTACCAATTCTTACCTAAAAGTAACATTTAATGATCAGCCCCCAGAAACTCTTACTTGCAGACTAGTTGTCTATACCAATAAATATTAAGCATTTAACAAAACAAAACCAAAGAAAATGTGTAAAATAAATCTCCTTTTTGATAATCTGGGAGAGACTGTTATGTGCCACATGTTACAGCCATTTCAATATCTTGTAATATCCTTTCATCAAAAAATATTCCTCAGTGGTTTATACTTGTACAAATATATCTTATGATCACAACACATTGGCATAATTGATTTATTTTTTGTAAAACCTATAACTGCATTCCTGATAGGCATAGAATACTGCAAGCATCATCCTGGCAGAGAGTTCTATTGCTGTAGATTTTGTTGATCTTTTAAAGTACAGATTAAAAAGAGCAATGAAATCTACAGTAATTGAACTCTCTGCCAGGATGGTGCTTGCAGCTTTGAATAGGTTTATGAGCAGTGTTCTTGGTTTGTCAGGAAGGCACTGAGTTCCACAGGGCTGTTCTATTCACAATGCATGTTTTGCCCTGAACTTTACAAAGAGGAAAGGCAATTACGTTACATTAAACACTGGTTCAGCTCTGTAAAAACAGCAGGGCATCTACAGGTTGCTAATCCAGAAAGCTTTGTTAGCCCACCTCCTTCCACATCTGTGTTCACCACATGTGTAGCAATTTGTACTTATCCTGGGCATCCGATTAGTGGCAATTTACAAGCCTTCTTGAATTCAGTTCCTTAAAGGGGAGGTTTTATAGGCTACCAGATGCCAAATCCTGCAAGGCTTCTGAGAAATTAATTGGCAACACTGTTCTGTGTATCAAAATTTCCACCATCCCACCTAGACAGCTAACTAGCTGTTAGTGTAGAATAATTGTAGCTTGTATGCCATTGTCTTGATCCACCAAATAGCATGTTCTGACAGTTCAGCCACCTGCCTGCAAATAAGGTAGGAGACGACCATCTTCAGTGCACCTTCCATTGGATATTTGTTTTCTTCCCCAAATTCTTTCTATGAGTTGTCCCAAGATATTCCTCTAGCTCTAGAGTGAGGAAGCCGGGCTTGTTGCTTAGATACTGCTCTGAGAACTATATCACTTGTTCCAAAGCATCCTGTGCTTTGAACACTGACTCGGTTCTTGGTGATCTGCTCAGGGAGTAAAGCAGTTTCCTTTGGCAAGCTGAAGCTGAGCAGTCTTGCAGCCTTTGTTGACAGAATCCCAATTTTGGCACTAAATTGGAGTCTGTAGTAGTCTTAAAGCAAAACCTTGAACATCAGTCCGGGGACCATCATATGCCAGCAATGACATGCCTGCTGTCCCTTCCTGATACATTACTTAGAGTGATTTTGGACAAACTCTGATAACTGGGATTGGAAAAAACCCAGTTCTTTTTAAAACAACCAAAATAACCCATTGTTGTTGTTTTGTTTAAACATTTATGGTTTAAATCAGGGCTATTGTTGTTTTGCAATAATGATAATAATAATTTATTTATTTATGCTCTCCCTCTCCATTAAGATCAATGCACCTAACAGCATTAAAACATTAAAATACAATAAAATACAATATCCCAGAAATCCACCCACCCACCATTAATGTTTTAATGGGAAAAAATTTGAACTCTGATTACTGTACTAATACTGTGAAACATTTTATATATTAGAAAGTGTGATCAACCATGTTTTAATGCTTTACAGCATTAACAATCCATAGTTATTAGACTTTGATATAGATTTTAAAAAAAGAACCCGAAAACACAGGGGAATTGGTTTCTACCAAGTTGTTGTTTTTGTTGGCATCAGTGTATAAGACATCATCAATCTAAGATTAAATCAGAAAATTAAATAGCAAACTATAGTTCAGATGTTATTGCTATTAGCTTAAATAATCATTGTTCTTTTAACAGTGTTCTTTTAAGGCAAGTTCTTTTGGTTGAATTTATGCTAATTGAAGGATTTGTTTATGAATGGGATCTCTTGCCCTATAAAATAAAGTGATTGCAAAGAAACAACTGACACTGGTTACTGATCTAACAATGAACAGCTGTCAATAAACAGTTAAAGTTGAAATGTTTAAATTTAAACAGTTATTGTTGTTGCAGTAAGAGGTTTTGAAAATAGTAATAATAACCAGATTTTTTAAAAAAATAAGAATAATAAATTAAAAAAGGAGTATTTTAAAAATAAAAATTGGATTAAATCCAGTTTAAAGCAGCCAACCCTGCTGATAACCCTCCCTGCTCATCTTCCAGGAGGCTTCAGGCCCTTGGGGAGCATTGGTGAATGGAATTGGCTACTAACATTCTCCTCAGTTGGGTATCTCTTTCCAGTTGCAGAGGTGTACATATTAAACCAAGTAGTGTCAGCATGGGCCACCCAGAAGAGAATCATGTTTATGTACATTACTTGGTAGGAGTCACAGGGATGAGTGCTGAAGAGGTAAGTAGGGAGGATGTTCGGGGGTAAAGCTAACAAGCAGTAACCCAAGAATACTCAAAAGAAGGGGAGAGCTGGACTGCTGGGAGTAGGAAAAGAGCTGTCTTCAGGGCCTGAAGGATCTGTTACCAGGTTTGACACCTTGTAATTTAACTGGGCCAAGCTACACTAGTTGTTGGCCTACTCTGTGGTGGACAGTGGCATAAGAGTTCTCATTCTTTGGTCCCCCAGAAGCTGCAGCCACACCAGTTGGTAGCAGCAGAGGGCTTCATGTGAACTTGAATCCATTTTTCTGGTGCATGTCTAAAAATCTGAGTCTCTTTTTGTTTAATACCATTCCAATTATAAAAAATTATATTCCATTTAGAACTTAGCAGAAAGATCTGGTGAACTATATTTGGAATGGGAAAAAGCCAAGAATAAATATTAAATATCTTCAGGAGAAGAAAGACAGGGGGGGATGGCTCTCCTAAATGTCAAATTATACTATGAAGCCTCTTGTCTAACATGGTTAAGGGAATGGATCAGTCTAGAGGATGAGGACATACTAAGATTGGAGGGGCCAGATTTAAGATTTGGCTGGCACGCCTACCTATTTTATAATAAGCTGAAAGCCAATATGGATTTTAAAAATCACTTCATCCGAAGCTCCCTATATAGAATTTGGCTTAAGTATAAAAACAGAATAGGAGTTAAAATTCCTCTGTGGGCCTCCCCCCATGAGGCTCTATTTAGTAGTAGCCAGAAGACAGAACCAAACTGGATAAGGTATAAAGACTTACTTGTACTGTAATCAGTAATGAAACAATCAAGTTAAAATCTCAAGAAGAACTCAAGGAAAAGGGATGGGAGTGCAGCTGGTTGTTATATAGGCAACTAAGAGAAAGGATGCTGATGGATATGAATCTCACGGGAATTGGAAATAGTGGATCAAACTTAGAAAAAGAATTATTGTCAAATAAGGAACATCTATTGTCTAGAATATATAACTGCCTTCTGGAAATCTTTTTAGTCACAAAGTTTTGGCTACAATTTAGAACTATCCCAATGGGAGATATGTTGGAAAAAGAGGCTAAAATACTCTAAGTGTCAGAGTTTGAGAGAAAGCTACTATAAAATTATATACAGGTGGTACCTCACTCCGCAGAGATTAAGTGTGATGTATAAAAATTACAACCCTCACTGTTGGAAATGTAATAAGCAATTAGGTTCTTTGTATCATATGTGGTGGACCTGCGGAAAAGCATATATTTTTTGGATTCAAATTTATCGGGAAGTTAAGGTGATTACAAATGAAAATATTGTATTTAAACCTGAAGTTTTTTTGTTGAATATGTTAGATGAAAGTCTGGAAAAAATGTGGTAAAATTATGTTCTATATGCTATCAGCTGCGAGAATTGTGTGTGCACAAGTTTGGAAGAAAGAGGAAAATCCAACTATTGAAAAATGGGGAACGAAACTGCTGGATTTCCTAGAACAGGATAAACTAGCAAGAAAATTGGAATTTGAAAAGAAGGATAAGTACTTAGAAGATTGGAACTCAATAATAAACTATGTCAGAAAGGGGATTTAATCTGTTAAGTATGAAGTAAATATTTCTATTATTAGACTGATAATCTAGGAAATTTGATTTGTAATAGATAAACATCTATCTTATGTTAAAGGGCTCTTCTTAAGAAAAAGTGATGAAGTAACAATGAAAAGGGATATGATTAATCCAAGGAAAAAAACCAGTCCGAGTAGTAAAGAAATCTGCAAAGCATTCTAAGTTTAAATGACAGGAAGGGAATGGATGTATCTGTATGCGAGAGTGTTTGTAGTCAAGTTTTTTTTCCCATCACGGGGTTCTTTGTTAGAGGTATAGGGCTAGTCACTACTCTAAAACTGGTTTTATGTGTTTTTTCACCTGATCTGCTTATATGTATGTATTTTGTGTTTATGTTTTGTAATCCAGAAGTTTGAATGATTGGAGATATATGTATCTTTTTATGGAAAAATTTTTATGTCGAGCTCAAATAAAAATCGTTTATTAAAAAGAAAATCTGAATCTTCAGAGAATTCAGAAGCAAGTATGGAATTGGGTCTTTTTAATAAGTGCCAGGAAACCTTCCAACTAGAGCTTGGTGCAAGTTTTCTGAGGCCAGAATTCTTTTCTGAATTCATTCTGTCCTGTAAACGATGTACTTCCCAACTCTTCCACACACACACACACACCACATTAACTCTAGCTTTCTTCCTTTCTGTAATATAACACTGAGCAGTGGGGAAAGGGGAACATAACGTTCTATGGTTAAATAAACTGGAGTATGTCCAGAGAAGGGCGACCAAAATGGAGAAAAGTCTGGAAACCATGCCCTATTAGGAGACATGTAGAGAGCTGCATATGTATAACCTGTGGAAGAGAAGGTAAGGGGTTACATGATAGCTATGTTGAAATATTTGAAAGGGTGTCATATGGAAAAAGGAGGAAGCTTGTTTTGTGCTGCTCCAGAGACTAGGATACAAAGCAGTGGATTCAAGTTACAGGAAAAGAGATTCCACCTAAATATTAGGAAGAAGTTCCTGATGGTAAGAGCTGTTTGACAGTGGAATATGCTGCCTCAGACTGTGGTGGAGTCTCCTCTGGAGGTTTTGAGGCAGAGGCTGGATAGCTATCAGTTGGGAGTGCTTTCATTATGTATTTCTGCATGGCAGAGTTTGGACTGGATTGCCCTTGTTGTCTCTTCCAACTCTAGGATTTTATGAAACTGCTGGTGTTAAATAACACTTACTGGTCTACTGCATATCACCCACCTTTTTACAGCTATGTCCAGTCTACCTCCTGCCCACTCGTCACAATCAATGTTGTCCATCAGATTGGTACATAGTACTGCCAGTCATGAATTATGCTTTCATTTCATGGACTTCAGATCCATGACCCTTGCTTACTTGTGAGAAGGAAATGGAGGAGGTTAAAATGGGGCACACGCCCAAGGCCACTCGCAGGCACATGCCCCCATTCAAGCGTATGGGGCTTGAATATCTGAGTTTCCATTTTCATTGGGGTGAGGGGAATCCGGAACAGATCCTCTGCGAAAATGGAGGGCTGACTGTAATTTGGTTTAAGAACCCACCCATCTTGGTGGCATAATCTCTGGTTCTTAGGACTGTCTTATGACTTAGGCCACCTTTATTGCTACCAAACAATGCTTAGTGGGTAAAAGTGGACTGGGTTCAACATGAATTGTTCTCAGATCTTTTGGTTTGTTTCCTGGTCAGAACCATCCCTTGATTTTCCAGCTGCCTTACATACGTTTTGGAACCTGTTTACTCTCAAGTACGGTAGTTATTTTGCCCTTCTTTTATGAAATGTGAGACCTGAAGAGGAAACCCTCATTTGAAATGTTATTCTGTATAATAGAAAACAGGAGAGACACTAGTTTTCAATGATGGTGAATTAGCATTTGAGTATGCAGGACTGTTGAATTAGCATTTTAGTAATCAGCAGATTTCTTACGTGTTCCAAGAGGCACTACTTCCAATATTCTGAAGCAGCTTGTTGCTAATGCTCATGGTTGATAATAAGAAAAGGCAAATATGCAGTGCATGCTAAAAGTTTTGAGTCTGATAGGAAAGGCTTCCTGTCTCTTTTTCTTCACAGGAAGCATCTTGAAGGCTTCCTTCCCTCTTTTGTGTCTCCTTCCTGTCTGTCAATATATGAGGAGTCCCATTCCCCTATCCAGTCTTTACTGCAGCACTTTGCAGTTAGAATGTAGCCAGTGGTTTCTAATGATTCCAGTTTGAATCTTGTCTGGGTTTCAATCTGAGGTTTAAAGGAGCTATCCAAGGATGCTGAGCCCTGTCTCATAAATGTTTCAACACATTGCAATACTTCTTTAAAGTTAGGGCTAAACCCTGGAGTGGAATACCTGCCCCGTCGATATTTGCTATCATCAGACACTGCTAGAAGGGTCTTAACTCAGAGTCTTAAATCCTGGTCTTGTGTAATTGTGAGAGACTTCTAACCTATAGGTTGGAGTAAAACTCAAGTCTCAGTGTTTTCAAAGTGTGGGCATGTATTTATGTGTGTGACTGTATATGTAGTCATTCCCTATCCGGGCTTTCTCTGTTCTTTCTACCTTTCCCTTGGGTGCACTACGTAGAAGTACATGTATATGTTTTGGATTGCCATGGCCTATTCCATGTGCAGGCTGTTTGAGTGGACACTGAAGTGCATTTGAGGGCAGAAGGGCATATCTCTCTGTAAAGGAGCTGGATTGCAGTGGATCTCAGCACTCCCGTGCAGTTAAGGTCTGACCCTCACTTTCAGTCATTGCTTCCTGTGGCACTGCCTGTCTCATTCCCTCTTCTGTTTAGGAGTGAAGTACAGTAGGAGGGGGAAGGCAATAGTGGCTAGGATTTGGAGGCCTTAGTCTCTCATTCATGCTTAATGTGCAAATTATATTTCTGTTTGCTCTTCAGCTGGTACCACTAAAGAAAATCCCAAACCTACAAAAATCTTAAAATAACCTCAAATTTTCCAAAACCAATTCAGCAGCAATATAAACAGGGAAGAACATAATACTTTGGAGGACAGTTTCTGTGCAGTGCACGCTGTATAACGTTACTAGCTCAGTGAAGGAAATTCCATTGGGTTGATGCCAGAGAAGAAACCCTCTTGGTTCTGTCTCCATAAAAGGAATATGGAGGAAAGATTTCCTTAGATGCTGTCAACCAATGGGTACCAAATGCGTAGCTACTGAATCTTCCATTTTGTCAGTGTTTAGATTTTCCCCACCTTAATCTATGTTCATGGCAGTTTCTGAGGGCATGAGATTAAAAGGCTGGTCCTCTTAAATCAGTGGATAGATGAAGTGCAGCCTATGGGCCATGCATAGCATGTGGCCCATGAAGCCCCCCAAAGCTCCCAGACACCAATTTCTGACCCCAACATGGCTCAACACCTCTACAGAATGCAGCAGGTTTGCACCTCCCTTACTCCACATATTCCAGTAAGGGGGAAACAAAGCCCCAGAAATAGACTTAAAATTGAGACCAGCCCACTAGGAAGAGGCACATTGGTGAAAACTGGCCTTCTCTGCATTTACCCACGTCTGCCTTAGGTGATGTATACCTGGAATAACTCAAGTATGTATGGAGTTAAGAGTGTGTTGAACTAAGAAGTTGGCCCAAGTTATCAGATATTGATTTATACATCACATGCTAGCCTTTTGTAGTGTTGTTTTCTGTTGATTTGCATCCAAGGGAGGTTTAGTTTAAGGATGCAGAGGATAGAGCTGGGCTGGGCTGGGTATTACAGAAATGGAAAATGTGTGGCCCTCTGGTTGTTGCTGGACTAAAGCTCCAATCATCTGTCATCACTGACGGCATCTGGAGGGCCACATCTTCCCTGTCCTGGTGTACAGTATACAAAAACAAAACAAGGAAATTTGAATATTACACAGTTGAGACCAAAATACTGAAAGGAAAAACAATGCTGGATTTAGTTACGCCAATGAAGAATGAAAATTAAACAGCATGCATCTTTCTGGATTTGCATGAACCCACAGACAGTATACACTTCTGGATATGACTTGTGAACTGTGAGCATTTTTAGGTTAGGTTGATACTGGGATGGATTTCCCAGAGATAATGGTTAGCTCTTTGGACAGCTGAAATTAGGCTGCCAAGGGTTTGGTAATAAGTTAGTGACTGCTGTTGGCTCTTTTTGAGCAATGATTGTTATAACCTTGTTGTGGTCTATTTAAATTTTGGCCCTTCTGATGATATCTGCTGTGTCTTTTAATATGAGATTGAAATAAGACTGCAGCTCTGTAATTCTAGTGTTGACCCTCATCAGCTTGCAAGGTATCCAATGCTGCTAAACCAGCAAGATTGCTGGACTGTGAAACTGTAGCACACTGCTTTCCCTTGTGAGAGTGACTCATAATGCTTTAGAAGTGGGGTCCTGCCCAAAACTCTTGGACATCTAATAAGCAGACAACATTGGTAGGAGGACCTGCAGATGTGAAAACAGAACTGTACAAAGTGGAAGTATGTTTTGTTAGTGAGGAGAGTACAACCGAGAAGGACAAAATAATACTCTTTGCATTAGCTCAGGAATAGTCAAATTGTGGTTATCCAGATGTTGGTTCACTGCTACTCCCATCAGCAGTAGCAAGCATAACCAAAGATGAGAGATGGTAGTTGTCTACCCCTGCTGGGGTGAAAGAAGAAGGGGCCAGTTTTAAAACAGTGATGGGTAATCTTTGACTTTCCAGATTTTTAGGACTTTAGCTCCCAAAACCTTCAGCCAGCAAGAGAAAGGGATTATAGGACCTGTACTTCAAACACATATCAAACACATTTTCTAATTCTCTACTTTAATATTTAATACTGCTGCAACATAGTGCTGATATCTTGCTTATAGGTTCATTAGTTAATAGTTATAGGAAAATATGTTCTTGAACTTAAAAAAAATAAATTGAATTTGGTTACAGCTGATTGCTTAGAGCAGACCCATCTCTATATACTTTAGGGATATCCTGGAAAGGGTATCATACAAGTATTTATGAAACCTCCTCCACTCATTGAATATATTGTCAAAGTACTGACACTGTTCACCAATGGACTGCACTTTGCTAATACTAATGAAAGTCTCATGATTAAGGAACAAAGGTGCACATACAGCACGGGTTTGCCATCTGCTGTTTTAACTTTCATGGATGGCAAGCCCTGGCTTTCTGAATGGATGCGTGCACACGTGGCGACACAACTGGGAGCGTGCGTCCATTGAGAAGAATGGCACTTAAGGTCCTGCATTTTTTACTATCCATGGGGGATCCAGATCCCCTGCGGATAGCAAGGGCGCACTGTACAAGGTGAATGTCAAATGGAAGTGGTTAATGTGTTGCAGCAACACCTTGAGTTGCATGTGGAGGCATGGATCTTTAAAGAAATAGACTTTCTAGAGATTTTAAAGTCCTGGTTCTGCAGAAAAAAAAAAAAACATTTAGAGGCAAATTGAAATAGATGCTGTACTTACTTCCATATCAAACCCTTATTTTACATCTTTAGCAACAAAAATGTTTTATTCATAATTTGGGCAGTGTATAAAATATGAATATTTGGCATATTTCTGAAGTTTAAAAATAGAAACCCCTAAATCTTGTACAAACATGAATATACCCTATACAAGAAAGAGCATTGCAAATTGTTGCACTCTATGATGCAGGTTTGCTTAGCACATGTGATTTAGGGCCAAAACAGACTGCAGTTTGAGACTACAGTACTTTAACTGCCCTGGCTCAGTGCTAACGAATGTAGTTTGTTGTGGTACCATAGCTCTCTAACAGAGAAGGCTCAATGCCTCACTAAACTACAGTCCCCGGAATCCCCTAGCATTAAGCCAGGGCAGTTACAGTTGTCTGAAAGTGGATCATTTCTGCAGTCCGTTTTGGCCCTTAGTTTTTGATAAGAATCAGGAGAAAATGAATCAGTGGAGAATCGGGAGAAAATTAAAAGAGAAACTGCAAACATTCTGAGTGTGACCATTGATAATCAAAATGGAAGTGTGTTTGGACAGAAACTGTCACAGCCTTAAGAGTTAGGCTAGCAACATATTTGGGTGTAAAAATTAGATAAAACTACAGTACTAAACTGTTCGGTAATTTGTTATCACAAACAATGAAGGCTAACCCCAGAATCTACTAAGAGCAGAAATGCGTTTTGAATTTGAGTGTTTTATTTGTCCATTGGATGCCCCAAAATTAGCATTCTTTAATTCTGTAGATAGTCTAACATGCAAATCTTGAGTCGCCAAAACCTTGTCTTAAGAACCATTTAATAGATGTATAAGGGGAATGGTTTCATTGATGTTTTTGTCTGTGTTCCCCAAAATTACCAATTTTACCATTGGAGAAACTGAAAAATTGTCTGTGTGTGTGTGTGTGTGTGTATGTGTAAGACTGGGCTTTCCCCCTGAATTTTGTTAGTGTAAAGCAAATATTTAAATACTTCTCTTTCTCTTTGCAGAACTCATCATGCATCATTTTTGCTGCAAGACATGCCAGCACTTCCACGGTAAGTTGCTCTTTCATTTCCTTGTGGTTTGTACAAGATTAATTTGACTCTTCTAACCTCCTAACCTACATTCACCCCTCCGTTTTTGCTGGGGATCCATTCTGGACACCACTACCCTGCCTGAAAACAGACTTTCGCATATATTCAAGCCCCATTGTCTTGAATGGCCACACAGCCCTGCATATGCGCCACGGGCGCACACACCATTTTAGCCAATGGGGATCTCCCTCCGTGAATTAATTGAGACCACGGAATTGGAAGTCTGCGAAAACGAAGTAGTGACTATATATCCAGGACTATTCCAATACCATCGAAAAATAAAGAATACAGAATGGCCAGTGCTTTACTTGGGTTCTTCTATAGAGAGAATCCAGTTCATTTGGCAGACTTTCTTTTTTCCCTTCTTCTTTTGCTCTACCTCTTTCTTTGTGATGTTAACATAAATGGTCTAATTGTCATTTTTGTATAAGGTCTCACTTGATTGTTTTCTTTTCAGAATTTGAAAGATGTTCTTGCAAACATGATCCCTAAGGAGCAAGCAAGAATTAAAAGCTTCAGGCAACAATATGGGAACACAGTCATTGGTCAAATCACTGTAGACATGGTGAGTTTTACTGGCAAAGTGGCATGACTTTAAAGTATGTGAATATGTAAATATCCTAGTTGTTGTTGCTTGTAAATTAAGTCACTGCCTGCAGGCTGCTACCAGAATAAAGGAGTTATAAAGAAACCTGTGACACGTTCCCTCTATTTATTTCTTTGCAAATATTTACGGACCGATCTGGAGGTTTTTATCATCTGATTAAATGCCTTAAGGGAAGAGTTGAAAACTGCCCTGGGAGACCTGAAGTTCTTCCAGATGAGACCAGAGACTTGTATTGTGCATTGTTGTGGCCTGTTCCTGGCAGCTATCCATCTAGGGTCAACTCTGCTCCCTTTGTGGCAGCTGAAAGATGAAACAGAGATATCCTTTGTGGCAGTTGAAAGATGAAACATTAGTAAAATCTAGTAAAAGGATCACAAAGAACTGGGATTTGTGACACTAGAGCACAACTAACAAAAACAAGGCCATGGCAAAAAGAAATGGTTCAGTGCCAGACTGCACGAACAATAGCATCTCAAGTGGAAGATCATCTAAGGAGGCAGAAGTAGAAATTACCTCTGCCAGGATCTTTGAGTGCTGCTGTCAATCTGAGTAGACAGTAAGTACTGGATTCAGTGAATTAATTGTCTGCTTCATGTATAAAATTTTCTTTTACTATATTAGCAGTTAAAATACCTAGCTTCACATGGGTTGGAGTTGCCCTTTGTGAAGCCAGGTATTTTAACTGCTAATATAGCAATGTTATGTTAGAGCAGTGGTTCCCAGCCTTTGGCCCTCCATTCATTTTGGACTTCAGATCCCAGAAGCCCCAGCCAACTTAGCCAACAGTCAGAAATTATGGGCACTGAAGCCCAAAACGTCTGAAAGACCAAAGATTTGGAACCACTGTGTTATGTTGATTATATTGTGCCATTTCTGTGCCACAAAGAGAGGCCAGCAAATACCACCCTACCATTGTTTCTTGAAGCCACTACTTGCTTCTGGCTTCATTGACTTGCAATCCTATGCCCTGGTTAGGGAGGTCTGCCACCTAGTGACTAAAGTGGCTAGAGGCTTCAAAGATAGAGGCACATTTAAACTGTGTGTGTTAACAGCTCTGCAGTGCCCAGCTCTAGGATCTTGCTGGTATGCATTGCAAGTTTCAGATGTCCAAGTTGTATGATCTCTGAGCTATTGTTCTTGCCAGATAGCAGGTATAGTCCCCTTTTATCGTTACAGATCACGATTGGGAAAAGTGTAGCCTCGGGGCTATGTGCAAACCTACGGACCTGAACATATGCAGCCTCTAAAGCAGTGGTCCCCAAACTGTGCCCTTTAAGAGATTTTGGACTTCAGCTCCCAGAAGCCTCAGCCTTGTTGGCCAGTAGTCTGGGATTCTGGGAGCTGAAGTCCAAAATCACTTAAAGGGCACAGTTTGGGACCACTGGTCTAAAGCCCCCCAAATCCCCAGTTTTATTTTTGGCAAAGTTTTAGAGGGATTTTCACTTAAATACTATTCCCAAAAGTCACAAATGTGTGAAAAAATCACAAAACCCATTCTCAACCCCAGGGACTCCTCTCCATCCAAAATACCTCTTTTTTCAGCTGTACCCTGGACAGAATGGTAACCACAATTTTAAGATGGATACAGCTGAAAGGGGATGCATATGGAGGAGAGCTGGGGTACATTTCCTTCCAGCCCGTGCACTTGACTACTCTTATTAGACAGCAAGCAGCTACTTGTTGAGTGTGGTCTTTTGTATTTTATATTTAGTCTTCTGAGAGGCATACAGAGTCTGTTAATGGATCTAAATTAGAGATGTGTGTACCCTTTGGTTTGGATTTCTTTCTGATCAGCCATGACCCTTCCAAACAATTCAGCTGCACCAGGTCTTGCAGCAATATCATGCTCTCCCTGTCACAGGGATTAGCAGGAATGTCCCAGCTATAATCCATTGATCTGCAATTTCCTGCAGTAAATTGCTCTTTTTTTTTTTTTTTTTTGGTCTGTGGCTGCACATAAGGGCTGGCAACTCCACCTCAGAGCTATGGCATCTCCCAGTTGATAATATTTTAGGTAAATTTAGAAGGGTTTCTCTGTCTCCACCTGCAAGGTAACTAGCATTTAAAAAAAGATTTCTGTTAATTTGTCAAAGTAAATTTCACTGAATCTTAAAGCCTTGCAGTTACCTTATTTATCTGTTATCCTATATCTTCATGGCACATGTAGATGCTAAATTGGCTTCCTGATTTGTATTAGTTGCCAAGTTGTGTTGAGCATTTCCTGCCTTGCTTGTGAATCAATTCATCTAGTGAATTGGCACTTTGGTGCCCAGCAGCAGAGTGCCAGCTGGAAACAGCTGAGCCCTGATGCTTCTTGAAAGCAACTCTGTTGAGGTCACTATTCTTGACAAAGAAGCTGACAGAAAGAAAAAAGTAATTTAACCAAAGCCAGTTTTTAAAAAGATTTGTATGTTTCTCCTACTTGCTTCCTTTAGTGTGCTGAAGGGTGTGTCCAAGGAATACAACTGTCCTTTTGGTAGGCAGAATGGAGCCTTGAAAATAACTCTGTGCCATAAGACACTGAGACTGAAGAACAGGTTGTGAGGCAAATGGTGCCTGATGTGTGAATGATTCAAGTTGTTGCAAATATTGGGATGTAACAGAGCTTTGGTCACCTGTAAGCGAGTGGAAAGAGTAGTAAAAGATGCCTCATCTCAATCTCCATTGAATGCTGTTTTCTGTAACTTGTCTAATATTTCTGACTTCAAAGGATGTGTATGTGAGAGAGAGAAGGAGGCAAAGAGAGGTGTGACTCCAGACCAGGAGGAATACACATGTGAGGGATATATTTTTAAATTATATGCAAGATGTCATGACACAGGCTGTCATGGACATGAAATGGTTGCTTTTTATGTAAAACAGTCACCACAACATTTTTCTCTCTAGAACAAGAAATGAACCAGTGTGTCTATTTGTGGGTTTGAGAACATTTATTCCCCCCCTCCCCCATGATAAAGAAGTCCTTATAGTATGTGAGGATGGAGAATATACATCTCTGTAATGTAATTCAGCATCTTCATCCATTGACCATCAAAATAATCAATAAAATCTTCTTTTACAGCTGTGGCAACAGTCTCAACTGTTGTGGACATCCTGAAGGGCCCAGGATGGTTGCAGTCACTGATAAATTGAATTAGTAATCCCGAAGCCAAGTAGGAAACTTGGTGTGTAGGTTAACATACATTTGAGTGCAGAAAAATGTGTGAATATGGGTGCATCTTGCCTGCAGTCTCTATGGCATTGGTGGTTCTGCTTTGTTCATTTGAGATGGCTTGCATGTGATAGTGGAGGAAGGTTTTTCTACTTGTCTAACTGCTTCCCTTTGTCCCCAGGTCTATGGTGGCATGAGAGGTATGAAAGGACTAATATATGAGACCTCAGTCTTAGACCCTGATGAGGTAAGATGCTCCACGTTTTCTAGGAAAACATATTTATAAATAATTTAATAGTCTTGTCCATGAAATGTGACTTTTTCCTACATTTCTTGGTCATATTTTTAGGGCATCCGTTTCCGTGGCTACAGCATTCCTCAGTGCCAGAAGCTGCTGCCCAAAGCCCCTGGAGGTGCAGAGCCCCTTCCTGAAGGTTTGTTCTGGTTGCTGGTGACAGGAGAGATTCCCTCACAAGAACAGGTAAGGAGACAAAAGTATCTCATTGGTTTGCAGCATATGCCAGAGAGGGCCAAGAAACTGCAGCTTATATCTTCTGGCTCTGCAACTCACTTTAATGGCCCTTAGAACCATCATGTAACATGTTTCTGTATCCAAGGACATGAGGAAAAGGACTCAGGTATCTGTGGAGCTGAAGGGGGATGGCAAAGAGCAGGGGAGGCTTTGCTGTACATTGGCTTCTATTCCTTATTGCTTACAAAGGCAAGGCATTGCACTTTCTTTGTCCAGGTGAACTGGCTGTCTCGAGAGTGGGCCAAGAGAGCAGCCCTGCCTTCCCACGTGGTGACCATGCTGGACAACTTCCCCACCAACCTTCACCCCATGTCACAACTCAGTGCCGCTGTCACCGCCCTCAACAGTGAGAGTACCTTTGCCCGCGCCTACTCTGAGGGAATCCACCGGACCAAGTACTGGGAGGTAAATGTAGAGTAATAGATGAATGGACCTTTCTTTCTGTACTGAAAGTGGGAAATTTTGGCTCATCAGGTGGCCATTTTCCATTCCCGCTATGGGTAGTTCTAGCCTCTTCTGATGAAACAAGAAGTAACTGGAGAGCAACTTCTAGTTGTTCAAAAACTGGTTGGGTGGGTTGTGATTGTATTTTGGTAAAACAGTCATGTTGGGGGAATGGCTTGTTTTAAAGGAGAACTGTGTTTAGAAGAACAACAGCTAGCTTTTTGAAAGGCAGAAATGCAGGGACTTGCAGCCCATGGGCCATGTGATTGCCATCCATTCTTGACAAATCTACATTATGTGAGTGCTTGTGCGCATGTGTGTGTAGCAGAGGGGCCCTCCCAATGTTTTGGGTGACAACTTCCAGAATCCCTTGTTAATCATGTTGGAATGGACTGAGAAGGTTAAGAGGTGACATAGTCATGTTTAAATATTTGAAAGGATGTCATATTGAGGATGGAACAAGCTTATTTTCTGCTGCTCCAGAGACTATCAATGGATTAAAGCTACAGGAAAAGAGATTCCCCCTAAACATTAAGAGGAACTTTCTGATGGTAAGAGCTGTTTGACAGCAGAAGAAGCTGCCTCAGAGTGTGGTGGAGTCTCTTTCTTTGGATGTTTTTAAACAGAGGCAGGATGACCATCTATTGGGAGCACTTTGTGTTTTCCTGCATGGAAGGGAGTGTGGACTGGATGGCCCTTGTGGCCTTCTCCAACTCCACGATTCTGTGATTAGAAGCGTAGGCCCAAATATCTGGAGCACCATTGCTTTTTTGTGCAGAGAAGAACACCTTCAAGAAGCAAAGTCTTAAAAGTGCATGTTGAAAAGGAAATGTAGTTGGTTCTCACTACCAGCTACTTCAGAATGTTTAAATACCTTATTTGTATTGAGGAACTATGAAAATTGCTGGTATGTGCCTTCAGATGGTTTCCAATCTAAGGCATAGGTGTTTGTTTTTGCCAAGGTTTGTTCAGTGGGGTTTTGTCATTACCTTCTTCCAAGACTGAGAGCGAGTGACTTGCCTATTGTCACTCAGTGGGATTCCATGACCAAGTGGCGATTCAAACTCTGGTCTCCCAGAGTCCCCATCCAACACTCAGACAATTAGTACACCATGCTGGCTTAGAGTTGTGCCACAGAGGTTAAATATGGTTTCTGCTACACAGTGCAATCATCATTGTGGAATTACACTCTTTCTTTTGTTGAAAATAAAAGCAAACATCTCTAGCACTCATTGTTAAAAAAATAAAAATAAAAGCCAACATCTCTAGCACTTACTGTTTAAAAAAGATGTGAAGATGATGCTAAATTTGTAATTGTAGGGAGTCGGAAGATAATATTATGGCTTAAGGCACACTCAAAGGTACATTACAGTTATTATTTGTTGTTGTGTACCTTCAGGTTGTTTTCCAGTTTATGGAAACCCTAAAGCAAACCTATCCTGGGGTTTGCTTAGCAAGATTTGTTCAGAGGAGGTTTGCCATGGCTTTCTGCTAAGGAGGCTGAGAGAGTGTGACTTGCTTGAGGTCACCCAATAGGCAGGGAATCGAATCCTGGTCTCCAGAGTCCTAGTCCGACACACAAAGCTACATCCCAACTTTCTATGCAGGAAGAATGTTAAAATGTCCTCCATTTTGAGCATGACTGAGAAACATGAATTTATATTGTTTTTTATTAATGTTTTTAGCTTTTAGTTGGTTGTGTCCTCCATTTTTATTGAATGCCCTACATCTTGTCTTACCTTTTGTCCTACATCATGTCCTACATTTTTCCTACACTTTGAGGGGCTACTGGGGGGGGGGTGCCAAAATATTTCTCACCTATGGTGGCAAAAAACCTAGAGCCAGAACCTGCATGTGTGTGCTCATGCTCGACGATGAAAGGATGTGACTTTGGTTGAGCTCCAGCAGCATTAATCATTCCCCCCCCCCCCCCCCCAGTGTATGTGTGTAAAGTGGGAGAGGTATGGTGGTACTTCTGCTGTTGCTGTCCCTTATCCCTGAGTTAATCCTGTCCAGTCTATGTATTGAAATTAACCTATTATAGGAGAATTGTTAGTGTGGGTCCTGAGGATGGTGCCAGGGAGTCTTGGCCCCAGCCTTGCATTTGGTTGTGTTGTCTCAGTGCATTTGTGTATAGTCCTAACATACCCACTTAACTGCTTTGGAATTGTTCACTGTATTTTCAAAGTGGGCTTCCCATCTCCAGGATTAGAAAACAGAGGATTCAGTGGTTATGAATAGATAGTACAGGTATTTGGTATTTTTCTCATCCCATTTGTAAAACATTCATGACAGATCATCTGTGTTAATTGTGTATAATTATTAACTGTAGCATTTTAGTTTCCTTGCAGAATCCAGAAAGTTTTATTTGAATGTAGCACATGTCAGTGATCTAGTTTGTTGATTATTTAGTAAGCATAAATTCTTCTTCTGCCATGTCTACTCCATTAAGCAATAAGTACTGTAGCTGAACTGATATGTCTCCATATAACACAGGGCTAAGGGAGTCACTTTGAAGGTTCACTTCAAAGCTAGAGGTTCACAGAGAAGGATACAATTGCTTGATTTTGATCCATCACTCTTGTACTTATTTTTCCTTGTTTCTCCCCCACTCTGAACATTACTGCCTTCTGATTGTTTCGCCATTTTGGCTTGGATCACCTCCCCACCCATCCCCTTTGCCACACTGCTTCCATTTCAGTGAGATTGAGGGATTCATATTCCTTTCCTGAACCTCCCTAGCTTCATCTTGCTGCTGCCGCCTCTGCAGCTACTGAGTCTCTCCTGACCTAATCTACTTGTTGACGTGTCTGAATTGGGGGCCCTTATCATCCCTTTCTCTTCCCTTGATTGTAAATCTGGTGGAGAAAGAGCACAAAATGACAGTAGAGATAAGCCTGCCTCATTCATAATCAGATACTACACAATCTGCCTCACGCCTGCCATAATACCCCCATCCTATCACACCCACGTCACCGGACTTTTTGTATACAAGCACCACATTGTTTGTCCTGACAAGGTTGCATAGTTACATCAGCCCAGCAATTGCATCAGGGCTGCCAGCTTGGAAAGTAACTAGGCAAGCCAGGCAATGCACTAGGTGCAGAACTACCACATATAGTTAAGTATAAGTTGAGAAAATTGAATTTAAAAAAACTGACCCAAAAAACCTTATTTACAGGTCAGTATAAGTACTGTACCTTACCTCTTATCAAAAAAAAAATAACTATCCCTGTCTCTAAATAGAGTGACAAGGTGAGAGCTTAGCCCAACCAGGGAGAATCTAAAACTCCTTCTACTGTTTTTGCCACAGAGCCATTTCTGACCATTTTGAATGCCTGGTCAGGAAAACGGTGGTTCTTAGGTGCTTCCCCCTATAGAGAGTAGAGTGAGTCAGTGCTTCTTTCAGAGTCTCCCAGGATGTGCATTCATTTATTCCAGCAATGAGGAATTCCGCTTTGAAGGATTTGAATAAGAAATTTGTGTATTTTTGTCAGTTTTTCTTGGTTAAAATCAGGCAAAGTTCTCATAGTAAAGTTAAAGGTTGTAATCACTTCTAATGTAGCTGACATTTGTTTCCTTTGCCTTCTCGTCCTTTTTTGACATGGTTGCATTTTCTTACCCCCACCTGCACCTGGTCAGTTCCCACACGCATTGCACAGCCACCATTTACTGTAGTTCCCTCATCATCCATCCGGCCTTTAGTGTGAACACAAAATAGTTATGCTTGCTGTAATTTTCTAAGTTCTTTGGCAGTTTTCCTTTGCTTCATCGTTTACATCCTCTGTTACATGTCCCTTTTTGATTTCTATGACAGAAATCAAAAGCCATAATTTTGACTCCAGACCTGACCCAGACTTATACATGAGGTTAATTTATACACAATTATATAGGACACTCTGACCCAAACCCCAATCCTGTGGGGTAGCCTGTTGAGTGCACCCTGCATTTGAGATGTGCAGAGATGTGTTATGGGAGATGGTGCTGTCCAGTAGGAAGCAAGGTTGGAATTACACCTTTGTCTTGGCCTAATGCTCAATAATAATATTGTAGAAGAGTAAGGATGGAGGAGGAGGCTGAGGAAGCTTGTCTTGCACATACACACTCTGGTTTTTCTTTTCTTTTGAAAGCTTTCACAGGAAGACTTTGCTTAAAACCAAAGCCAAGAGTGGTATCTAGGGTGTGGAGTTGTTGATGCTGTTGTTGTTGTGTGCCTTCATAGTTGTTTACGACGTATGGCGACCCTAAGGCAACCCTATCATGAGGTTTTCTTGGCAAGATTTATTCAGAGGAGATTTGCCATTGCCATTCCCTGAAGCTGAGAGCATGTGACTTATCCAATGTCACCCAGTGGTTTTCATGGCTGAGCGGGGAATCGAACCCTGCTCTCCAGAGTCATAGTCCAACACTCAAACCACTATTCCACGCTGGCTCTCTTGACCTCGTTATCAGCACAGAAGAGAAATGCTTATCAAACTGCTGAGCCCTGTGGGAGGTGCTGTCTTCCTATGGATTTTACAAGTGTGAAAGCTGGAGACAAGTTCATTTTTTTCCTCCTCATTCTGCACAGAATCTATTAGACTATGTAACAGTGCTTATTGCCATTTGTTTCTAAATCTGTTTTACAGACAATGTGTCAGGACCAGCAAACTCAGTTTCCATAGAATCATAGAATCATAGAGTTGGAAGAGACCACAAGGGCCATCCAGTCCAACCCCCTGCCATGCAGGAACTCCAAGTCAAAGCATCCCTGACAGATGGCCATCCAGCCTCTGCTTAAAGACCCCTAAGGAAGGAGACTCCACTATACTCCGAGGGAGTGTGTTCCACTGTCGAATAGCCCTTACTGTCAGGAAGTTCCTCCTAATGTTGAGGTGGAATCTCTTTTCCTGCAGTTTGCATCCATTGTTCCGCGTTCTAGTCTCTGCAGCAGCAGAAAACAAGCTTGCTCCCTCCTCAATATGACATCCCTTCAAATATTTAAACAGGGCTATCATATCACCTCTTAACCTTCTCTTCTCCAGGCTAAACATCCCCAGCTCCCTAAGGCGTTCTTCATAGGGCAAGGCTTCCAGACCCTTCACCATCTTAGTTGCCCTCCTTTGGACATGCTCCAGTTTCTCCACATCTTTTTTGAAATGTGGTGCCCAGAACTGGACACAGTATTCCAGGTGGGGCCTGACCAAAGCAGAATAGAGTGGCACTATAACTTCCCTTGATCTAGAAACTATACTTCTATTGATGCAGCCTAAAATTGCATTGGCTTTTTTAGCTGCCGCATCACACTGTTGACTCATGTTCAGCTTATGGTCTACTTGGACTCCTAGATCCCTTTCACATGTGGTCTCATTCAGCCAGGTGTCCCCCATCCTATATCTGTGCATTTCATTTTTCCGCCCTAAGTGCAGAACCTTACATTTCTCCGCATTGAATTTCATTTTGTTAGCACTGGCCCAGCTTTCTAGTCTATTCAGGTCATTTTGAATTTTGATCCTGTCCTCTGGGGTATTAGCTACTCCTCCCAGTTTAGTGTCATCTGCAAATTTGATAAGTATGCCCCCAATTCTGTCATCCAAATCGTTAATAAAGATGTTGAATAGCACTGGGCCCAGGACAGAACCTGACAGAAAGACATTTATGACAGAAAACAAAAGACTTCTATTTCAGACATTAGAACAGAAATTCCTAGTAGAGTATCTTTGCTGAAGTGAGGGTCTTTTCCCTCTGTCATAGTATTAGAATTCAAACTATCCAGCCCTCCCCTCCCCTTTTTTTTCCCCTGGATGTTGGTGCCCAACCTTTGATTCTGTTCAAAGCAATCTTTCATGTCCCCTTTTCAGGTTATCACAGTGTTATATCATGTAACAGCATGCCATCGTATCATCATGACAACCATGCACATGGGTCTAACATCCCGCCACCCCGCTCTAAGCACAATACCAATACAGTCAGCCCTCCTTATCCATGGATTTTTTATCCACAGATTCAAGCATCCACAGTTTGAAAATATTCCAAAAAAAGTATACATTCCAAATAGCAAACCTTGATTTTCTGTTTTATATAAGGGACGCCATTTTACTATTTCATTGTATTTAATGGGACTTGAGCATCCACAGATTTTGGTATCCAAGGGGGATCCTGGAACCAAACCCCAGTGGATAACACTGTATTATCATGAGTAGTCTAACAACAACCCATATAACACGCCATCCTATTAAATTTGAATCCCCAGTGGTCAAGAGAGTCAAAACGTATATATAAAAGCAAATACTTAATTAAACATCTCGCTGGGTCTGGATTTCCCTTTTCCTGAACAGCAAAATATCACCATAAATATCTTCAATATGACATAAGATTATGCCTAGCGATCGGTTAACTTATTTCAAGCACAACTGAAGCTGTGATGGTCTAATGTTTCTGTCTTGGCTTCCAGGAGCTGCACCTTTAAGGTTCGAAGTCCCATAAATTCCCAGTTTTGTTGTAGGCA
Source organism: Urosaurus nigricauda (assembly GCA_034509955.1). NCBI lineage: Eukaryota > Metazoa > Chordata > Lepidosauria > Squamata > Phrynosomatidae > Urosaurus > Urosaurus nigricauda. The sequence goes on from JAOEGL010000002.1 coordinate 166,783,942, forward strand.
GCCATTGAGCTATTAACAATTATCATTTCTTCGCAAAATCCCAATAGTCACCTTAGTTTGTCCACTGGCCTCAGCCTTTGGACTGAGGTCCATCTCTGTCAGATGGGGTTGTCAGTGCAACCTGTGGAGGATCAAAACCATCAATGGTCCCTCCACTCCCACACCCCACCAGTAACTTTCAAAAGGTCCTTCCCAAAGGGGAGAGTTATCAGAAGCCTCGTCTGGCCATAGGCCCTAGGTTTCTTGGCTGTGTGACTTCCCCCTCAGGATGGAGGGCATCTTACTGCTCTGGTTGCATGGATAGATTCTGGGTCTCGCTGGCTGCAGAAGCTTTTCCGTTTGTGGTCTCGGCCAGGCTGAATTCTGAACCAAGGAGGACTGCGGGATGGAGTTCTCTCTGTCAGGAGCCTTGTGACACTGGGCTCCCCCCACTGGGATCTGATTCTCTTACTCTAATCTGGGTTTTCAAGTGATCAAGTTCTGCTGCACAGTGTTCACTCCATCAGGGAGCTTGTGAGCCTGGACCTCTGAAGCTCTGCTCCAGCTCTGGTCTCCATGTTTTGGCTGGATTGTCTTTCCCATTCCCAAAGACACTGGCTCTGCATCTTTCCCCCCCCTTTTATCCAGTGCAATGGGGACTTCCAAGCTAGCCACCAGGAGGTCTCCATCTGAATTTGTCACTCCCCTGTAGGTAAAAGGTTTTGTGGTCGCCAGCGTCATTCGGACTCCATAGGTCCTGGGTACTGGGATGGACTCTGGTTCAACTTTTTGGATTAAGAGGTTCACCATGAGGGCCATTACCTCTTGAATCTCTATGTTGGAACATTTGTAACTTGAGTCTCTTTGGCTAGTCACTAAGTCTTAGTCCCTTTGCCCCCCTCCATCAGCCCTAGTTATCTGCCCTCTTCCGAGCATAATGCTGGAGGCTTTCTGGAGCCCCTGCTTGAGCAGATTGAGGGTCACACCAATGTCCGAGCTGTCTTTTATCACCTTCATGGACCCTCTGCTGCCAGGGCCTCTGTCTCTAGAATCTTGTCTCCAGAATCTGAAACCCCTGGTGTCATCATTTCGGGGTTTGGGCTGTCCTCCAACTGTAGGCAAAGCCCACCAGTCCCACGCCACCCCCATTTAAGGCCTCTTTTTGGGTCCAGCTTCTTGTTACCTTTGTTGGGGTCAAAGAATTCTATAGGTTCTTTGATGATCCTGGGCTCAAAGAGGATCATCAAGTACAATTTTTGTTTGGGACCTTGAGCCCAACTGCACAGTTTGTCTTTCAGTGGGGATGGAGCCGATCACTCTCGTCTTCTGCAACTACTTCTGTCAAGTCTCTGTGAGTGGGGGATGTAGCCTACTTGGTCCTCCTGGATAGCTTTACCCGCTCACTCTTGCCAAGGGACCGGCTCAATTTGCACAATTTCAATTCAGGAGCCCGTGTACACCCCTTGCCTACTGGGTCCTCAAAAATCTGTTCCCCTGGCCTCCACCGGGCCCTGGGGTTGTGGAATTGCAACCTATCTATTCCTGGGATCCACTGGCTGCTCATGGTCAATTCCACCAGAAAATTAATTCTTTTCCAGTGTTCCACCACCCCAAGCCACAATGTCCTGGTCCACTCACTGGTGAGCATCTGCCCCATCATCCATCTGCTAGATCTTTGGTACCTAACTTTAGTTCTGTGGCTACATTTAGGTTTACAAATCATCGGGCAAGTCCATTCTACTTCCTTCCTTTGGGTTTAATAGCTTAACTCTCAGGGTATACCAGCAAGGTTGGTGATGTTTCCTGCACTCACCATTAGAGCGTGGATGCTTGCGTCTGTTGTCAGCCTTCCACCACTGTCAAAGGCTGGCCTGGACAATTTCCTGCCAGCTCTGCTAATAATAATAATAATAACAACAACAACAATAATTTTTATTTATACCCCGCTCTTCAGCCAAGGCTATCAGAGCAGCTTACAATTTGTTAATTAGACATTTCCCTGCCCTCAGGCTTACAATCTAAAAAGACACGACACAAAAGGAGAAGGGAAAGGTGGTGGGGAAGGGGGAAAGCCCAGCAGATCTTCTCTTAGACGCCTGGACCAAGGCAGATGGACTGGAGGGAGGGCTCTTCTTCCCTTTAGGCAAGGCCTGTTGGAACTCTGGCTTGCCTTTCTCTCCTCCTCAAGATGGTGGATGAAGGGAGGGCTCTTCTTGCTTGCAGGCCGTAGCCTCGGGTGGCATCTCTTTCTTTTCCAGGACCTCCTGTCTCAAGGTCACGGGACTGGAGCTGGGGAAGGTGCTGCTGCTTGGGGAGCCACCGCTCCCACCCAGGGCCAATCCTATTGCTGGGGCCCACTGTCCTGCATTGACTGTCCCACAGAAAGCCCTGCTACTCCGTGAGCTGACTGTCCCACTGAGATTCCCGTGAACACATTTGCTAGCTACCTCAGTCAGAAGGTCATGGAACAAGCACACCTCTGCCAGTGTTGGCTGCATTCATATTTCATAGCCATCCTCTTTCTCACTTTCACTCCGCCACTTGTTTGGTATCTCTGGGTCGAAGGGGCCCCTGGGTGCTTTGGTCTGTAGGCTTGCCCTCACTGGTGTGCCAGAATCCCCAGTCCGGCCGGCTGCTTATTATTATTATTATTATTATTATTATTATTATTTTATATAGCGCTGTAAATTTACACAGTGTTGTACATACAATCTTAAATTAGACGGACCCCTGCCCTCAGGCTTACAGTCTAAAAGAGACAACACAAAAGGAAGAGGGGAAGGTGATGGGAAAGGGGGTGAGGTCCAGTGGTTCGTCTCTCCCTCTGGGGCCAGGACCAAGGCAGATGGACTGGAGGGAGGGCACAGCTTCTTAATACATAGTTAGATGGAGGCATCCTGGGGCAGATGGCACAATCCTGGGAACACTTCCCTAAACAATATAGTCTTTAACAATATAGGGGCTTTCTAGATTGGCAGGAAAGTGTGACATGAAGTTGCCTTTTCCTTAATGCTTAGCAGCTGCACCACAGCCTTTAGATGGAGCTGCGCTGTTCCGCAGTTTTTAAAAAAGAAGCTCGGAAAACCAGCACCATTTTAAAGGCACTTCTTCTCCCCAAAACGCAAAAAAAGGTGTTTTCATGGCACACTTTCCCTTTTTCTCATCTAAAGGCTAGAGTTTCATGCAGCCATGAACACACTTCTTTTTGCCAATCTAGAAAGCCCCATAGTCTTTATTCCTGCAGTACCTCCTCACTCAGCTTGGGGAGTGGAGTCAAAGGCTCAGTTCTCCCCTTCTGGTCATCTGACCTCTCTGGGCTTACTTTCTGAAGCTGCTGGATCCATTCCCCGCACTTCCCTCAACGTCTAGGGGCTGTTCCATCACACAATTTGACATGTCTTGCTGGGCTTCTCTCTGAAGCTGCTCTTCATTCCCCATGCCTCCCTCAGCATCTTGAGGCCATCTGGGTTGGGCTCCTGGTTCAGGAGCCATACCTTCTCCCGGGGCTTTGGTTCCTTGGCTGTTTCCCAGTCCTTCCTCAGAAGGCTTTTCTGCAATGAGTCATCATATGAGGTGTGTTTGTGATGTTCAGCAAACTGTCAGGATCAGTGAACTCAGTTTCCAATGGACAGAAAGACATCTTACTGTGACAGAAAACAAAAGATGTTTATTTCAGGGATTAGAGCAGAAGTTCCTAGTTGAGTATCCTTGCCAAAACTGAGGGTCTCCTACTTCTATCATAGTATTAGAATTTAAACTATCCAGCCCCCCATTTCTGGCTGTTGGCACCCATCCTTTGATCCTGATCAAAGCAACCTTTCATGTCTCTTTTTCTCCCTCCTGTGTTTATCATTCAATCGCCCTTAAGAGAGGAAAGGAAGTACCCCTTCTTTTCAAATCAAATCCTCCTGCAAGAAAGGTAGGGTCATAAAACTATAAATCGTCACCCTGTGCCCATCCCCCCCCCCCCGTTTGTCTCCAGACCCAGAGCATCTACTTGATTAATATACAACACCCTTCGATATTCCCCATATCTATCCTCCCAATAATTCATCAGGTTATCAGAGCATTATATCATTACGTCAGCATGCCATCATATCATCATAATCATCATGACAGAACCATGCACATGGGTCTGACACAGTATTTTGTAGCACCTTAAGGACCCACTCACGTTACAAATTCTTGTGAACTAGTTTCCTTTTACGCTTGAAGGCTTGTGCAGGGAAAGGGAATTAGAATCCTGTTGAATGCTCCCTCAAATCTTAATATTAACTGTTCCAGCTGTGGTCAGCTCACAGGCAGTGGGCAATTATTTAAGGTGGAATTGGAGAGGGAAGAGCTGTGTGAAAAATTTCTCACCTTCTGCCCACCTCTTTACTACTTTGCAGTTCATCTATGAAGACTCTATGGACTTGATTGCCAAGCTGCCATGTATCGCTGCAAAGATCTACCGTAACCTGTACCGCGAGGGCAGCAGCATTGGCGCCATTGACCCTGCCTTAGATTGGTCACATAACTTCACCAACATGCTGGGCTATACTGACCCCCAGTTCATTGAGCTTATGCGACTCTACCTCACCATTCACAGGTACGCTGAATGTGTGTGTACAAGCATGCATTGGTATTAATTTAAGCTTCTGGAAGTATCAGCTTACATGCACAGGTGGGAATTTTGCAGCTCTGTAACTGTCAGCAAGCCTCACTATTGGCTGTGCTGGTTATGGGTGGGATGTGGGATTCCTCCTTCTACAGCCTGAACTATGGAAGAAGAAGGACATGAAAAGCCAGACCTGGGGCAGAGAGAGCAGTGCATGCACACCACCTTGCTTTCATCATCGGCAGTTGGGGGAGGAGGCAGTTGCAAGTGGAAACTTTGCCAAAAGGTGATGAAACACTGATAGACATCAAGCACCTCAACTGGACTCAGCCCCCATTTTTCTGCTGGCACAGAACCCCATCTGTTTTGCAGGTGAAGAATTAGCCATGGAGAGAAATAGAGCAATTTAGGACAGAGCCTCTGTGAGTTTATTATTTCTGCTCCCTGCTTTTGCATTAAATGTTGAGACATTCCCCCCATGTGTTCTTTGGTCTCTTGTGGGAAACATAGGAAGTGAAGGTGCTCTTACCCCAGAAGTAGGAGATGGAGACAGGGATGCAGGCAATGCATACCTCCGTATGTGGGAATCTTTCTGTTTCCTCCTGTCTAAAGCATGGATACCCTTGTTGAGCCTTTGGGAATTGCAGGATTTTCTGCTCTTTGAAGGAAAGGCATTGGGCCTGCACAACATGTGTCCCACTGAGCCAGAAGTGGGGAACCTTTTGATCTCCAGGCATTTTCAACTTTTATCTCACATAGTCCTTTACCTTAAGCTGTGCTGGATGGAGTTGATGGATTTTGCAGTATCAGTACAGGATCTCCTGATGGGCCTCTCTGAGGTAGCCTTTGGCTCATGATGTGAACATGCCCTTCCTGGAACTTTGGAAAGCTGTCCTAGGCTAAAGGATATACAGTAAACCCATGTATTATATGCATTCATATTACGCTGTTTTATGTTAATTCTCTGTAGGCATTTTCTAGGTCCCCCACCGCGACTCTCTGGTCAGCCTCTGGCGGAAGCATACCATGGAATCATGCTTGAAGACCTAGAAAATACCTAGAGAGAATTTAATAATAATAATAATAATAATAATAATAATAATATCCCATTCCCTCTACAAGCTTACAAAAATTAAAAACAACAACAAACTTACAATTCAAATCCCTCAATCCCCCCTTAAAATGAACATAAACAACATAAAATATACAACATATTTTTTTAAAAAAATTGTGGCTGTGGGGAGGCCGGCATTCAGCAGTTAGATTTCGTGGAACTATTCAGGAAAGACCTGCCAGAAGAAATCTGTCTTTATAGCTTTTTAAAAGCTGTTTAGGGTGGTAATACAGCGGATCTTGGCAGGCAGGCTGTTCCACAATCTGTGTGCGACAGATGAGAAGGTCCTCTGGGAGGTCGTGGACAGTCTTGTTTTATAAGGCTGTATGGAAGGAGATGGTTCTGAAGATAGGGTGGAACACTTTGAGGGAACACTTTTCATGTTTCAGTTAAGAAAAATAGGATTCCAGATGATATGCAAAGGGCCCTAGAATGGATCCCTCATGTAATCGCAGGCATACTGTACTGCCCTATAACCGTGCTGATAAAGCACCTTCATATAAAATGGAACACCCCTCAGAATTGCTAACATAAAGGGTAGTACAGTTCCTAGGATTCCCTGGCACTGAGCCAGGGCAGTTAAGGTGTCAGGGTGGATTGTTTCTGCAGTAGGGATACAGCCTAAGAAGCATGAGTTTCCATTTCTATGAATGTTTTAAAGCTTTTCTTTGGGCATGTCCTCCATTTTCCTTGAATTTCCTACATTTTGTAGTGTCTTGTCCTCCTTTGCAGTGATGATCTCTGGTCACCCTGCCAGAGGGTCATATCACTGCACACCGTGTATGGGGTACCCTGCTTTTTGATGCCCCTAAAGATGCCTATGAGATCTCTGCACTCAGCAACATAACTCACCTCAAATATTGTGTGGTGCACACTTAGCCAATGGGTGCATCTGCTCTGTAGAAACAATGCAATTTGACTCCACTTTTACTGTCACAGGTTCATCCTACAGAATCTACAGGGATTTCTAGTTTGGTGAGGAACCACATTCTTTGGCAGAAAAAGCTAAAGATCTGGTAAAACTATAAGTCTTAGGATTCCATAGCATTTAAGGCAGTGTCTAACTGCATTACAGTTGTCCCTCCACATTTGCTGGAGTTAGGAGTGAAGGACCCCCATGAATGTGGAAAAACCACATATAAAAAAGCACTATTCTTTTTCCCTGAGAGAACACCTCTCTGGGAATATCCGGGTCCCTCTCACAGGGAGAGTGGGGCAGGCCAGTTCCATCAGGCCTAGCCAGGAAGGTCTAGGCCTCAGAGGGAGAGAGGATTTGCTGGACTTGATCCCCTTCTCCATTACCATTCCCTTTTCCTTTTGTGTCATGTCTTTTTAGATTGTAAGCCTGAGGGCAGGGAACTGTCTAATTAACAATTTGTAAGCCACTCTGAGAGCATTTTTGGCTGAAGAGCAGGCTATAAATACTCCAAAACAAACAAACAAACAAATAGTAGTTTGCTAGTGTTCAAAACTGCATGCCTGTCTCTCAGGGAATAAATTAATTGCAGTACCATTGTACTTTTGGAGTAATATTTGAACCCTCATTCTTTCTTGTTCGAACTAGAATAGAAAATGTTGACAAGATACTTTACACCTCTGTGTAAAGTAATGCTGGGCTGTTCCCTGCTGATTTCCCTCTTCTCTTTTTTCTTCTTCTTTTTTTCCACAGTGACCATGAGGGTGGGAACGTCAGTGCCCACACTAGCCATCTAGTGGGCAGTGCCCTTTCTGACCCTTATCTGGCTTTTGCTGCAGCCATGAATGGTCTGGCCGGGCCACTCCACGGTCTTGCAAATCAGGTAGGGACCTCATTGCCTAGCAATGGTAGTGCACTTTATGTTCAGGAGGAAGAATTTGGTGGGTGTTCCTTTGTTCTTGCATATCATCAGCATATTTCATGGGCCTCTTGCAGGAAGTGCTGGTATGGTTGACCAACCTGCAGAAGGAGCTGGGTGAGGATGTGTCTGATGAAAAGCTGAGGGATTTCATCTGGAACACCTTGAACTCTGGCAGGGTAAGTGGCAGCATCCTGGTCTCCAAAACAGTTGAAGCAAAGTGTGTGATAGGAACAAAAACAAAAAAAAATTGTAAGCCGCTGTGATAGCTTTTAGGGCTGAAGGGTGAGGTATAAATAAATAAATAAATAAATAAACCTTAATCTGCAGGGTTTGTCAGATGAGATCCATTCTGAAATGTGGAAGGACCAAAGACTAAACTGCTATTTTTTTAATTGAACCACAGAATCTTAGTTGTAAGGGCCTACAATGAAATGGTGTGAGTGGGATAGAAATTGAATAGGCTACACAGAAAAAACTAAAACTCCCAACCTGGATTAATGGTAGCCAGAGTTTGGAACAGTTTACCTTTTTTGGTCTACAAATCCCAGAATTCCCTAGCCAGCATGACCATTGCCCATGCTAGCTGTGGGATTCTGGAAGTTTTAGTCTTCGAAAGTAGTTCTTGTCAAGTGAGAGCTAACACTTCTTATGTAAGGAGAACTAATATTTTTGGGCTAAAATAAACTGTTCTGTGATAACTATGCTCCTGTATGCTGTGTAAACTATGAGGTTGTGCATAATTTACTTTCTTTTGCATAACCTGTTTTTCATTATGAGGAAGGACCAGGGCACTGAAATGCCAACCACTTGTATCACTGGAACCCATAGTTCCGCCCAAACTATCACCATCCCCAGTTCTCCTGGGATTTCAGGGAGCACTTCCTCTGCACACTCTCTCAAGCATATTTTTGTAGCCATTAAAAAAAAAATCTAAGAATGAACGAGACTGTAGCATACAGTATTGCAAATTCCTGATTCCTTGTTTTCCCATCCCCTTTTCTTCAGTCTCTTATAAATAGAACTCTTACAATGCTTAAAGTCCCATGTTAAAAAAAGAATCTGCTCTCTATTCACTACTTTTAATTTTATGGAATTGTGATGGTTAAATGGCCTCTGTTCTTTTGCAAAGGCCACTAAAAAACAAAGCAAGCATAGAGTAGTTGGTGCTTCTTTGTGGTCCCACTGAAGGGATGGTACCAGTTGGCCTAATAACAGGGAATGAAAAAGATAATCCCAGTGTTTGCAAGAGAAAGCAAAAGGTACAAGGCCAACCTCTGCTGTGGGGCTAATGGGGAACTTCTGCTACACCATAATGTAGTAAACGTACAAAACAAGTATAGTGGTTTAGACATCATCCATATTGTGTGTGAGTTTAAAAACACAACTCTGGGACAGAAAAAAAATGGAAAAGTACAAAACCCTCTTCATTAAGACACTGTTTTCTTCCAGTTATTCCAATGACTATTTCACTACATGATGGTTCCAGTTTGGTCTCTCTGAGGTTTTCTATCCATTTAATATTCCAAAAGATTGAGAGCTGGTGGGAAGCACCTAAAATGAACCACCCCTCAGATCTGATAACATAATAAAAGGTGGTCATTTGATAGTGTTTAAGACTCCATGCAGATGGGCACGTCAGTAAGTAGATTTGGGAAAGTGTCCCCGTCTCTCACCTTCTCTTGCATCATACCAGGTGTTCCCTATAAGCTTCTAACATCATTGTGTGTTGCAGGTGGTTCCTGGCTACGGCCATGCTGTACTGAGGAAGACGGATCCCCGCTACTCTTGCCAGAGAGAATTTGCCCTCAAGCACCTTCCCAATGATCCCTTGTTCAAGCTGGTGGCCCAACTGTACAAGATTGTCCCTAATGTACTGCTGGAACAAGGCAAGGCTAAGAATCCTTGGCCTAATGTGGATGCACATAGCGGGGTCCTGTTACAGGTGAGCTGCTACTTCATAGGAGATTGAGAAGCCATGTGCTTCCCTGCCTTAAATAGTGTTCTGTAATCTGAGTCTCAGATTGTGAGTCTGTTCCAAGCCCACCTTATTTCCTAGCAGTGAGAGGGTAAATCAGCTCTTCAGTGACTTATGCTGGTGGTGTCAAACTTACATTTTGTAAGAACTGTCCTGTCTTGGTTGTTTCGTGGTCCATTCTGTATCACCCTTCTTGGGCATGCTCTCAGCTTGTGGGTATTGAAGGCTCTTGGTTCTTGCTTTTGTGAATGCCCAGTATTCATAAAGCGATTGTTGCTGTCAGTACTTTGTGCATCTTATTTCCTTACCTGACATAATTGTCTACACCAGAATATATTTGCTAATCCTCAAGGCACTTCAAGTCTGCCTGTTGTTCAGTGTCCTCTGTATGTGTAGCTCATGCTACCAACATCTTTCTTTCAGTTAAGTCTCAAACACGTTGCACCATCTCTTTACATACTGATTCTGCAGACTAGCACAACTATATCTTTAAGTGTCCTCTGTACATGTAGAGAAAGTTGGGGAATTGTGGGCTGTCTACCTGAGACATAACTTGTTCACAGTTCACATTAGTCTGGCTGTGCAGCCCTAGACTCTGTAGAAAGGAGTCTGGAAAGTGACCTTCCCGAAGGCAGACAGGCTGGTGGTGTGGGGCTCCCTCTAGTGGTGCCAGTCAGGTTCTACCAATGCTGGTTCTGTATTGTCACAGTCAAGACTCAGGTGAACCATTCAGGAACTCAGCTTTCAGAGTGGAAGAATATTTCAGATTTGACTCAGGATGGGACCTTCTGTTGTGTACATGTGTGTGCGAACCTTTCATGGAATAATATTGCCTTGAAAACAGCTTCTTTTCCTTACTTCCCTCTCTTGGAATTGAACCAGTCCCACCATTTTGTGGCTTCATATAGACATAATTACGTCATCTAGTTATAGAACAGCATGTTTTGTGGTCTCTTGGTATCGTGTGAAGATGGCTTTTCTGTTCACCCAGAACAGTAAATCATAATATGGGGTCCAAAACACACTGCAGAACTAATCCATTTTGAAAGACTACTTTAACTGCCATGGCTCAATGCCAGGGAATTCTGGAGACTGTAATTTTGTGAGACATTTAACCTTCTCTGTAGAGAGAGCTCTGTTGCCACAATAAATAATAATAATAATAATAATAAATTTTATTTATACCCCGCTCTTCAGCCAAAGCTATCAGAGCGGCTTACAATTTGTTAATTAGACAATTAACTCCCCTCAAGATGGTGGTTGAAGGGAGGGCTCTTCTTGCTTCCAGCAGGAGGTGGCCTGCCTTTCTCTCCCCTCAAGATGGTGGTTGAAGGGAGGGCTCTTCTTGCTTGCAGCAGGAGGTGGCCTGCCTTTCTCTCCCCTCAAGATGGTGGTTGAAGGGAGGGCTCTTCTTGCTTCCAGCAGGAGGTGGCCTGCATCTCTCTCCCCTCAAGATGGTGGTTGAAGGGAGGGCTCTTCTTGCTTGCAGCAGGAGGTGGCCTGCCTTTCTCTCCCCTCAAGATGGTGGTTGAAGGGAGGGCTCTTCTTGCTTGCAGCAGGAGGTGGCCTGCCTTTCTCTCCCCTCAAGATGGTGGTTGAAGGGAGGGCTCTTCTTGCTTCCAGCAGGAGGTGGCCTGCCTTTCTCTCCCCTCAAGATGGTGGTTGAAGGGAGGGCTCTTCTTGCTTCCAGCAGGAGGTGGCCTGCCTTTCTCTCCCCTCAAGATGGTGGTTGAAGGGAGGGCTCTTCTTGCTTGCAGCAGGAGGTGGCCTGCCTTTCTCTCCCCTCAAGATGGTGGTTGAAGGGAGGGCTCTTCTTGCTTCCAGCAGGAGGTGGCCTGCCTTTCTCTCCCCTCAAGATGGTGGTTGAAGGGAGGGCTCTTCTTGCTTCCAGCAGGAGGTGGCCTGCCTTTCTCTCCCCTCAAGATGGTGGTTGAAGGGAGGGCTCTTCTTGCTTCCAGCAGGAGGTGGCCTGCATCTCTCTCCCCTCAAGATGGTGGTTGAAGGGAGGGCTCTTCTTGGTTCCAGCAGGAGGTGGCCTGCCTTTCTCTCCCCTCAAGATGGTGGTTGAAGGGAGGGCTCTTCTTGCTTGCAGCAGGAGGTGGCCTGCCTTTCTCTCCCCTCAAGATGGTGGTTGAAGGGAGGGCTCTTCTTGCTTCCAGCAGGAGGTGGCCTGCATCTCTCTCCCCTCAAGATGGTGGTTGAAGGGAGGGCTCTTCTTGCTTGCAGCAGGAGGTGGCCTGCCTTTCTCTCCCCTCAAGATGGTGGTTGAAGGGAGGGCTCTTCTTGCTTCCAGCAGGAGGTGGCCTGCCTTTCTCTCCCCTCAAGATGGTGGCTGAAGGGAGGGCTCTTCTTGCTTCCAGCAGGAGGTGGCCTGCCTCTCTCTCCCCTCAAGATGGTGGTTGAAGGGAGGGCTCTTCTTGCTTCCAGCAGGAGGTGGCCTGCATCTCTCTCCCCTCAAGATGGTGGTTGAAGGGAGGGCTCTTCTTGCTTGCAGCAGGAGGTGGCCTGCCTTTCTCTCCCCTCAAGATGGTGGTTGAAGGGAGGGCTCTTCTTGCTTCCAGCAGGAGGTGGCCTGCATCTCTCTCCCCTCAAGATGGTGGTTGAAGGGAGGGCTCTTCTTGCTTCCAGCAGGAGGTGGCCTGCATCTCTCTCCCCTCAAGATGGTGGTTGAAGGGAGGGCTCTTCTTGCTTACAGCAGGAGGTGGCCTGGATCTCTCTCCCCTCAAGATGGTGGTTGAAGGGAGGGCTCTTCTTGCTTCCAGCAGGAGGTGGCCTGCCTTTCTCTCCCCTCAAGATGGTGGTTGAAGGGAGGGCTCTTCTTGCTTCCAGCAGGAGGTGGCCTGCCTTTCTCTCCCCTCAAGATGGTGGTTGAAGGGAGGGCTCTTCTTGCTTCCAGCAGGAGGTGGCCTGCCTTTCTCTCCCCTCAAGATGGTGGTTGAAGGGAGGGCTCTTCTTGGTTCCAGCAGGAGGTGGCCTGCATCTCTCTCCCCTCAAGATGGTGGTTGAAGGGAAATACACTTCCCAGGAGCCAGAGCAGTTAAAGTGGTCTCAAACTGGATTATTTCTGCAGTGTGTTTTACACCCAGATCTTTCAGTTTTAAAATCTATGTTCTTAATTGTTTTAGCTTTGCTTTTATTATAATATTGTATATGGAGCTTTTTGAGATTCCCTGTCGACCTGTCTTATGTGGTGGCTGTAGTAAAACAAAAATTGTACCACTGGATCAGATTTAAATCCATTTGTGATTACAGCTATGACCAATTATGTATTGTATTTACAGCTATGAACAACCAGATTTTTCTGAAAACCCACAGTTTGGCTATATGATGTATAATATGATACCTGTAGATCAGGTTTGAGTGACTTCTGCAGGTCTAGGGGCCTCCAGAATCCTCTGTGCACCAGTCAAGATACAGAAATAAGCAAATATCTTTTTTTTAAATTAAACCTGAAAATGAAATCTTCCCATTATCAGCTTGGGTGTTGCAACCTGTTTCCATAGGTGGAAGGGAACTGGAATTTTTTTGTGAAGGGAAGCAAAAGCACCCTGGGAAACATATAGATTGTGTAATGGAGAATTCTACTATAGATGTAAACTGTATTTTAAGTTATTTTGGCTAATAGTTTGAACTGATAACATCCATACATAATCTTCTCTAGACTCAGCCAATGAAATAAAAACAACCTCATTACACAATTCTGCAGTTATTTCAGAATGAGGATCCAGAAATCATTCATGGAGACGTTTTGTATTGAATCACAAAGTAGTAGAAGTTGCCATATTATTTTCCCATGGGACTCCTGGGGAGCTAGCCTGTCCCAATAAAACTGGATTCTTGTGAAATAACCTTGACCAATTTTTCTGCCCATGTACAGGAATGAGGAGATATGCATATGAGTCGGCCTGGAAATGTATATCCCCCTTAGATGTATAAGGAAAGGTCTCTTGCTTCCCTTGACAATTCCTCTAACCTCTAATTTCCCTCTGTCTTTTTCTTTCTATGTCTGCAGTACTATGGTATGAAGGAGATGAACTACTACACAGTGCTGTTTGGTGTGTCTCGGGCCCTTGGTGTACTGTCACAGCTCATCTGGAGCCGAGCCCTAAGCTTCCCACTGGAGAGACCGAAGTCCATGAGCACAGATGGGCTGATGGTGCTTGTGGGTGCCAAATCTGGTTAGAGCAAGGGAAATGTGGCAAGGGTTAGTTATTGAGGGAATGATAGAGACAATACAAATTGTTTTGTGTTTGTTCAAAGGGCCTTGAAAAGATCCTTCCTTAGAGGCACTGACCATTGCATTTTTTCAGGTTATTTATGGGACAAATTCAGATATGCCTAGGGTACTTACTCCCCATCCCACCCATTACCTTAAATACCACCTAAAGTTAGATTCCTGAGCATAGGGGGCTCCAGGGCAACTCTGCGCAACCCGAGCTGATGCTCTAGAGGGAGAGGGTTGCTTTCTAGCGCAGCCTCTTCTTCTCTGTTGCCCCCTGTTGCAAGCCAGAAGCAGAAGAAATTTGTCACACACACCCTTCCCCCACCCTTTTGCAATCATGTCATATCACCTGCTCTTTTGGTACTGCCTTTCATTTCCATGCAGATAAATTGTGCTTCTGCATTAGAACAATGCCCTCCTTTTCAGCTGGCTTGAAATGCTGCTGTTGGAGAGAGGAGTAGGGAAGTGCCCAATCCCCTTTCTCCTTTGTATGTTCTTCTGTTACAGTAAAAACTGGGGATTTGTGTCCTTAAAAGCTAGAGCAGGCAGGACTGCAGCTTGTTATGCTGTGTACTGAGCAGGGATAGCTCACCTCTAGAACTACCAAAGTATCAGTGCTGCTGTTCTGCTCACTGTACCCAAACTTGCCACTTCATTTGCTTTGATGCACACAACCCTCCCCTTCCCTTATGCAAGATTGTGCTTTGTTCCCAAAGGCAGAGTGCTAGGAGATTGCTTCTGCTAGGAACAAGCATTTTTTTACCCTTTCCTGTTTGACCCAAGGGAATAAAAGCAGGGAGCCTGTAATACCTGCTTTCTTCTATCCTTCCTTTAAAAAATCTTCAAACTTCTTTGTGAGTGCTGTGGTATTTAAAAGGTGGGGTATGTCCATCCTTAAAAATTAAAGAAGGTATTAGTTTTATTTCCAAATTGGCAGTTGTGGCAACACTGCCATGTGGCCACTAAAGCTGACTACCCATATTTTTGAGAGCCGTGATAGCAAAGAATGAAATCTGTCTCCTGGCCTCCTTTCCTCTCTAGAAAGGACTTCATACACTCCTACCAATGTTTTTTCTCTCTCTCTGTGTGTTTGTGTGAAACCTTCTGTCCTATAACCACACACACAAAAAAAGGATTACCCCAATCTGAGTTGAAGGCACAGTGTAAGTGGCTGTGTAAGCATCAGCGTTCTGTTGCAAACTTCAGGTGGTTCTGTACAAACTGCAAAATAAATGTTTTTATTAACAAGCTACAGTGATGGAGTCTTTCTTAATATTGCTCACAAGTGATATTGGGCTGAGAGTTTTGCCCAGGGCTTTTCAAAGTAGCTTCTGGCAAATCTGTGCATCTTCCAGTTTTGATCCCATTGTAATTTACTGGCTGGGAGGGTCATAGATTTTGAGCAGAGGTAGTCTCTTACATGTGGTAAACACACAGTCATCAGTAGAACAAGCACCTTTAACATCAGAGTCCCTGTGGGGTGACTGGTCAGTGGGAGGAGCTGGCCCACTTAGCAGTTCTCATTGTTTTATGTTCTCATTTGCTGCTCCTACTTTTGTTTTCTGTTTGGGAAGGTAAGAGACTACCATAAGTATTCACCACAAATGTAGGAGGAGAGTCCTGAGTATCTAGACCAGGGTGGGAATTCTGTGACCTTCCAGATGTTGTTGGACTTTACCTCCTAAAATTCCTTTCCACTGGCTGTCCTGTATGGACTATATTATTCTCTCTGCTCAAGATCTATTTCCTCTCTGCCCCTTTTTAGGGGTAATATTAGTTTATCCAATACAGCTTTAGGATATGAAGTAATTATATTTTATCTACGAAGTGTGGCAGTGGTTTAAGTGTTGGACCATGCCCTATCAGGAATGACTTAGGGAGCTTGGGATGTTTAGCCTGGAGAAGAGAAGGTTAAGAGGTGATATGATAGCCCTGTTTAAATACTTGAAGGGATGTCACATTGAGGAGGGAGCAAGCTTGTTTTCTGCTGCTCCAGAGACTAGAACACGGAACAGTGGATGCAAGCTCCAGGAAAAGAGATTCCACCTCAACATTAGGAGGAACTTCCTGACAGTAAGGGCTGTTTGCCAGTCAAACGCACTTCCTCAGAGTGTAGTGGAGTTTCCTTCCTTGGAGGTCTTTAAACAGAGGCTAGATGGCCATCTGTTGGGAATGCTTTGATAGAGAGTTCCTACATGGCAGAGGGTTGGACTGGATGGCCCTTGTGGTCTCTTCCAGTTCTATGATTCTATGACTGCTTTTTAGGGTTCGATTCCCCACTTCGCCATGCAAACCCAGTGGGTGACCTTGGCTGAGTCACTCCTCAGCCTTAGGGGAAGATAATGGCAAACCACCTCCGAACAACATTTACCAAGAAAGTCTCACAATAGGTCACCATAAGTCGGAAACAACTTGAAAGGTGCACAACAAAACGTTTGGTTCTGCTAAGCCCCCATTTTATGTGATGATGGTGGTTATGTGATGATGGTGGATATAAAAACCAGCTACATTCCTTTATTGTGCAAGATCATTGTAGAAGTCCCAGAACAGTTCAGAGTGTGGTGGCACCTGCTCAACATATATTTTTAGGGAAAAATGCATATTGTTTTAAGTGTGATAAGTACATCTGGTATTAGTAGATGCCTCAACATAGAGCAGTGGAGAAATCTGTTGGACCTTTACACAGATCTGTTTTGGGTGGAGGAGGTAAATACATTATTTTCACTTTATATGCTAAGAACTCTTGCTGCTGCTTTGGCTGTGCCACTTGAAATTACTTCAGTGACCTGTGCATGAAGTAGAGATTGCTATGTAAATTAGCGCCCATGAGTTCACTGTGTTATACAGAGCTTAACTTTGCATCCACTTGCTATCTGTTTCATTAGCCTGCTTTTTTATATGGGAAAAAAGTACTGAGAGCAACCACTTACCTCTTGCCTTGAAAAAAGGAAATATGTAATTAGTAGCCTCAGTACTGTATTTAGAGAAAGCTGCGATTCAAGTTGCCTTGTTTGGAATCAGATGACTAGTCTGTCCGAGACCAAACTCCCCAAAATTTCAGCATGCAGTCATGCCCAACCTGACTTGGATATGCATGCAAAACATGTGGTAGAATTTGAAATCAGAAATCTAAGCCCAGGCTTATTCTCCCAGTTGATATTGGGCAAGCTTTCCTTAGCCCTTAAGGACATAGTCCCTGCAGAGGAGACTGTTCTAAGGCCCTCTGGAATGGAGTTCCCAGAAGCATTCTATAAATAACCCTGTTCCCTTGTGGTTGTGCCAAGCAACAGAGGCTATGCTTTGAGAGTAGGCCTGTTTCACTGTTAACCCAGGAGCACCTAAAAAGTATGCAACGCAAGTGTTCATTTGCACTGAAGGCGAGTTAGATTTTCTTCCATCCCATCTGGAAAGTATTCAGATGTAAGTCACCAGCAGTTTAAATGACCGCCGTAAAACGACCGTAGTGTATATATTCTGAATGGGAAATTAGGTTTTGCTGTGTGTTAAACCAAATGTTCTCCTCCTATACAGGAATGCTAACCACCACCACCCACAGTGTTAAAATATGCCATTTGGACATATTAGGTTTATTGCTTGCTTTATCTAGTATTCTGTGCATTGAGGACAGGCAGGTTTGCCAAATGGGAGGATCTTACTTCTTAGATGTTAAAAACAAACAGTGGAATAGTACAGTACCTGGGATACTGGCATCCCAGATACAAGGGTTACTGAGCACTCAAGAAAATCCAGCTGTGAAATGTGTGTGAATGCAGATATTTCTGCTCAAAAGCTATGCAAGATTAGAGATTTTGTCTCATTTCCCACCTTGGAAACATTTCTGAAGAGTGTATACCTATACACACCTTTCCTTATTACAGCTCAAGAAAATTTTCAACCAAGAAATACTCAAGTCACCTGAATCCTTTTGCAAACAAGTTTTTTTTAATTGGTCTATAAAAATGTTGTGGGATTGGTTCGGTCTTTGAACATTCTCACAGAGATTTATGCAGTTATCAAATAAGATTCACAGTTAAAGGGTAGGGAAAAAAAAACTATTATTTCCTCCTACTGTGCATGATTTCACAAACATTTTATTTTCTAGAAACATCCCCGTTCTTACAAGCTGAGGTAGCACATGCCAGTCTAACAAGCAAGAGGCAGCTGGGGCTGGTAGGAAAATGGAAGCAAAAGGCACTGCAACATTTAGGTCAGAGCTGCTTTGCTCATGGGAAACCAGCAAGACCAGGAGTTTAACACAGTGGTGTATGAGAAGTTTAAGAGCTCCAGCCTCACTGGATGGGGTCGGGGGCAGCTGTATTAAGAACCATCTGGTCTGTAAGGGAAGATAACTGTACAAGCAAGCCACAAACAAAGCATTGCTGATTTTATGCAAGTTTAAAAACAAGCCTTTAACTTGGACACACTTGCTTATACACCCCTATCAGTTATGTACCCTACAGCAACTGAAATTCAGCAGGTCTAGCTTAACTTCAGTCAGATCAGCAGCATGAAGGCGGTTGAATGTAAATGATAGAAAATATAAGCTATGACTCAGGGATCAAATTACCATAATTTGGAGTAATGGCAGAGCTACTAGTGTATCTTCTGGTAGCAGAGAGAGAAGACTAGTCTGTGTTTAGATCTAGTCTACCTCCCATCTTTCCAATGGGCAGAAACAGCTTGCTATATCTTCATTCATAGTTAGCTGGGCTTGGTACATACCCAATAAATGATTAAATGCAACATTTTTCCTTCCCTTTTGATATTAGGTGGCATTTTAAGTTACCAAATAATGATGATCACCTTGCTTGAAGGAAAGCTTAACTGCTACTAGCTAGTAGGCTCAGGAACCAAGAACCATAAAGTGTTAAAAATATTGTTTTGGCAATAGCACAATGAAATCCAGCAATTTTTCAGGACAGATATCTGGCCCAAAGAAGTCAGTATCCACAGTCATGACAACATGGCTCTCAAGAAGCAATATGCATGTAGGGCGTCTATGGAGAAACAAACTCTACATAGTATGCAGGTAGTATTGCCATGGAGCCACAGGTGGTGAAGGGCTGCCTGTAGATAAGTAATTCAAGGCATGGAGAGAGAGTGTGCACACACAAGTGTGTTGAGTCAAAGGAAACAATGGAGTTTTCATGTTTTGTGTAAATTACACAAATTGAAAAGATGTAGTGGTGCTTTTAAAAATTGCACAGCCTATCCTGCAACTCTTACTGCTATGAAAATCACAGAAATAGGCAAATTTCAGCCCCTACCACATCTGGGATTTCATAAGAAACCACCTACTCATTTTAAAGTCACAATTCATAAGAGCTACACACTTTTTTCTTTCTTTTTTTTTTTAAAGAGGAAGAAAGCTAAGATTCTCCCAGAAGGTGAATTATATACAAACATTCTGTGGCTTGGCAGGGACATTTGCTATCTCTGGAACAGCAGCACACTGGTATATCACATTAGGAAAAGCAAGACCCCTGAAGTCAACACATGCTCACAAGCAACCACTAGTCCCTGGCAAGCTCCAGGCCTCCTCTTAAGAGCCCCAGACACAACAAGCAACTAGTCTGAAGAAGCACAGCCCTAAGATACTAAATTCAAGGGAACTTGCTCTCAAGTAAGTATGACTAAGATCACAGTCTTCATTAGGAATGCCAGATGACAGGAGAAAGGACTGTTACTTTAATAAGTTATAGGGAGGGGATTATAGTTTCTGACAGGAGAAGCAATGGCACAAACAGCCTCTGCCTACATTGTTCCTGTGTATACCAACTGCTTTGAAATGCTTGTTTCATTATCTTCACAGCCATTCTTTAGAGCAGAAGCAGCAGAGACCCCAAATTCCCTGCACTGTCAAACTTGAAATTGAGATCTGAAACAGTAGCTCTGCCAGCCAATTTGAAATTCTCCTTCCTGGATAACAAAGAATTTCATGAAGACATACAAGTTCAAGCTTATTTTCTTTTCAAGTGTGCAGGGGTGGAGGAAATGTCTTTTTCCTTTCCTCCTGCATGGTCTCATTGTTACATTGTATGCTTTCCCATACCCACATGCATCCCAGGTCATGTTAGCTATACCCTCTTCTCTGCAAGACCCACTTTGGATCACAAGGGCAATGAAGCCAGATTAGGTATTCCAAGCAGCGCATTACAAGAGCTGATGATCTATGCTGGGGAACTAGAATGCATGTTTACCATTTTTCAATGAGATAAGCTCTTGCTTAGACAAGCATGCTGAGAAAGAGCGAGCTTAAAAATGCAAATCCTTTCCTTCCCAAAAGGGTTAAGAAGAGACCACTAATGTCCTCAACTGTTTGTCTTTCTGTATAGAACAACTACCAAAACTAAGATGCCCCCAAAGGGCAGGACTGGAACCATTCTTCTTTCCATTAGTTAGTACAATTTGGGAGCGAGAAGGGAGGGGAACCCATGCAAATATGAAATGAGTGAATATGGAAGACCAAATGAACATCTTAACAAAGGACACTAACAGTAGGGCAAAATCCATGAAGCTTGTGTGATCGCAATGCAACTCTGCACTGCTGGCAGCTGACATTCAAAACTGGTGCGGGGGGAGAGAAGCAGTTGACTGACTTGTGGGAGCTGCCTCAGCTGGACTGCAAGCTCAGCATAGCAAGTGGCAATGTTTCCAGAGCTGGACCACAACTGTAAACCCAAAGATTCAGAGGCAGACACAGAATTAGCAGGTCCATTTGGCAAAAAAGCCAAGCACAGATCCAACTCTGACTTAAGACTGAAGGAAACAACTGTTTATACCACAACAGGCATCCTCTTTCTTTTTCACCTTTCATGACACAGCTTGGTCAGAGCACAAACCAGGTCTTCCCAGTAGTTTTATAGCTGTTGTTTACATTCCATTACCTGAATATGGCTAGTTTGATCTATAGCCTAAGCCCAGGCTGGGGATTCTGGATTGTTTCAGTCACCTCTGCCAAGCCATTGACCCACAAGAACTGTCCCACTCCACTCCACAGAGAGCTTTACAGCATTACACTGAAGCAAGTGGGATGGTCTTGACTGCTGAACAGGATCACAAAGAGCAGGGCCTTGACCATCTACTTCTGTTCCCCCTTGACAATGTTTATTAATTCTTTATTGATGACATTTATGCCACATCTTTCCAGAAAAATGCTGCTAAATATTTCTTGAACATCGGGCAGAAAGCCTCAAGAAGCTAGAGTCAACAAATAGTTAAGAAAAGAAAGATACACACCAATTGCTCTCCCACCCTCATACTTGCCCAATGGCACACCTCTGCAATAGCAATTACACATGCATAGGCACACTGCCCCAAACCCACACTGCATGGGCCAGCCCTTGTTCCAGTCCTGTGGGACATGAGAGGAGGGGTTGGGCTGACCCCTCTGTGGACATTTAGCTGAGAGAGAGCTTGTTCCCAACCCTGGCAATCATGTGCGTGCATGCAGCTTGTGCAAAATGTGCATCTAACATGGATAAAACTTCTTTGCAAACCAAGAAGAAGGTACTGAGTTTAAAAACAAGATGGGCAATGCAAATGGTTCTCTCAAATGGGATTGGAAGATGCCTACAAGGCTACAAAAGAGGAGATGGTTTCTGCAGGGCTCAGGAAAGCCTTTTTCGACAACTTTCAGCCAGTGTGGCTGGTGGCAACATACTGGGAAATTCTGGGAGTTGTAGTGCAAAGAAGGACTTGGTGCTACACAACTTGTTTCAAGAGTGTGGGCTTTCTGGGAGAACTATAGGGCATGCAGCAGGTTTGTAACAGCCAACTTTCAAAACAGCCTAGAACTAGAATGCTACAGGATTTACAACAGGATCCTGGATCAGCAGTTTCCCAATTGCCCTTGTCCATGGCATGACTGGAGACCAGGTGTACTCTATCACTTTTCTCTAGCAATCCACACTATGGGATCTTCATCTCCTTAAGCACCAGAAGGCATGGCCTTCTCTCTTGATATGGGACTAAACTGATGGAAGAGGAACCATGATTCTAGGGAGGTGGCAATCTAGTTCCTGGAGCAGAAGCCCTATAGTGCCAGTGCCCAGACCCTTAGTAGAAAGCAACAAGTGATGATAAGGGCCAGGAAAATGGGAAAAGTCAGCTGAATTTTATCTGATTTCACTATCATGATAATTCTCATGATGCCTTAGTCACAGAAGTTCCCAAGAGAGGACACACAGCACTGGAGGTACAAGTAGCATTCAAGTACAAATTTAAATGAATTGGGAAGCTGTGCTACTCTGGATTTTACAGATCATTTGGGTAATACATCAAAAGGAAATGTTTATTCCACACACACCGTGCCAAAAAAAATACCCCAATGGGGACTTCTACTTTCTCATTTCTAAAATAATCTAGGCTACAAGAGCCATCTCTTCCTTAGCCTTAATTTGGCACTCATCTTCCAAGCTTTTTTTGCCTTCAGCTACTTAACAGCCAAAAAAAGCAATCATAGCAAGGCAGACAAGGTGCCAGCCTCCAGTACATAGCCTAATAAGAGGAGGAAAAAGACTCCATGCTTGATGGTGCCATCCTGGTACAATGTTTGCTTAATACAGCTTCAAGGCAGCAACTATTAAATATCCTTGGTTCTCCACCATCTCCTGTAACAGAAACCAGACATTGCCCTGTTATCCTGCCTGTCTTCTGCTACCTTTGCATCCCCTCCATTTGGCTCCAATCCTTCCAGAGCTGAAACCATCAGAGGCCCACAAAGCCAACCCCAACAACACTGTCAGGCAACAGGCACAGAGTCTCTTCACGCCTTCATCTTTCTTTCTGTTGCCAGAAAGCACCCTTGGCCAGGTGCATATTAAACTCATGATTTAAGAGGCACAGTTTCCAACAGACCCTTCACTAGGCACAGAAAGAGATCCAGATAACACACATGTTTCTGCCTTCTCTCATCTGAGATACACGATTGGCACCGTCCGCAGCCTAAGGCAGCCACACTGGGATATAAGACTGGGGAGGATGAAAGGAGAGATAATCTTCAGATTGGGCATTTTAAAAGGGGCAAGAGGGTGGAGGACTTCAAATAAAACTGTGCTACAATATATATATATATATATATCTGTATGTATGTATGTATGTATAGTATAGGTATGACCCAGCATAAGAGCAGGGCCAGGCAAGACAGCAGGTGGAGAAATTGCTCTGGAGGTAACAAAACAGCCTGGCCCCTTCCTTAGGAATAAGTCTCTTTCATCACACCAAGCCCAGTGGATAAATTAGACAAGATAACCAGGAGAAACCAAATAAATAGATAAAAACAGGAAGGCTGGGAAAGCCACATATTTCCCCAGCACTAAATGTCAGTGCAGCCACCAAAGCAATGGAGGTAAGCCTTCACGTCTGGTGGACCTCATGGAACATAAGCTCTCGGGGAATGCGAGTCTCCGGGCCGAAGTTCTTTGCTGCCCGCCGTTCAAAGGCTGCCACCATCTGCTTGACTACCTCATCGAAGAAAACTGTGGCCAGCTGTGAGTGCAGCAGGGAACGAAACTCAAAAGAAATCTAGGAAGAGAGGGGAGAAAAAGCACTTAAGATAAAGAAAGAAAATTGGGCATGTTATGCTTTAATATTGAGTCCAGGATGCAGCAGTTACATTGCTAGAAAAACATTGGTGGTCTTGAGGGAGAAAGCTCCTTCTCTCGGTGCAAAAGGGAAGCCAATGGCTCCCAAGTGCAGTTGTGAAGGATACAGCTGGGTGAGGGATAGAGCTGTATGCAGTGCAAATGTATTGTGTAAGGATGTTCAGGATTCCTCCTTCCACAATGTCTTGAAAAATACCCATGGTGGCAACACTGGTGTTATACCAGTATGAGCCACCTAGAGGATTCTGAATAGGATCACCAAGTCTCATTTTTGAACTGGGAAGGCTTTGTGGGGCAGACTTGACAAACACCTGCCCTGTACAGCTCCTTGTGGCTGATATTTACAAAGGGTTTGCAATCCTCTAAGTGCAAGAGACTAGGCTGACCAATCCCTTTTCACAGATCAAAGCAAATCTAATAGATACTGACAAGAGCAATGCTGACATTTTTCCTATAATAAATTCTTCAGTACAGTATATTCTTTGGCCTAGTGTCCAACAAAAAGAGTGACCACTTCATTTCTGCTTATAGCAAAAGTCTTGTGCCTGTTCTATTCTTTTCCCTCTGCTGGCTGAGGAACAGTCTGTCAGATAATACCAAAATCCTAGGTTTTCCATGTATTGGCACTATCTTGTTTCACCCTAGAGAAATCCAACCAATTTCTCTAACATGCCACTATAACCTTAGTGATACCATCCTAGAAAAGATGTAGCAAGTGGGCAAGAAAAGAAAATTCCTTTCTCCCAGTTTTTCTCACCCTCCGATAACTAAGACGGTACCATCCCCTTAGTGAGTGTCCCCAGACAAGGCCATCATTTTAGAAAGTCTTACCCAACAAACACAAGAGGAAGAAGGAGATTATGTTGCCTTGGGAATGGGGAAGAAGTGTGGGATTTACAATCTTTCACATTTTTATATATGAAGCAGCTACCTTGTCTCATGATGAGATTGGCTCTGTTCAAAAACAGGGTATTGTTTCATGAGCCCTAGAGTGTTAAAATTTAATAGAGGAGAGGTACCTCATAGATTTGGATCATTTCTGGCCAGAGGAGAAAACAAAGGCCCATCAACACTCAATATTCATACAAGAAGGTTGCAGGGAATGGGAGAAGCAAGTGTCCCAAAGCAAGTATTCACACCTCAGGGAGCAGACTGCTCAAGGTCACACCCATGAAGCCAAGTCAGGAGTTTGGGCTCTTAGCCTCACTTGCTCTCTATGAGCCAGGGAGTGAATCCAAGAGGCTCATGAGTCCTGCCTCTTGCATAAGCTCTTGTTCTCTAGACTACCTGGGCACAGGCGGAAAAACAATTGCTTCTTTGACTGTTTAGGCTTTGTTTGAGCACTGTTTCTGTCAGACAAGAAGGAACTGGATAAGATGCTTTTTAAAACTTTACTCTCCAAATCCTACAGCTAATATGGCCAGTGTCCATGCTGGCAAGGGGGCTTTTGGGAACCATAGCGTAAAACTTTTTCTCATTATGAAGCAACCTTTCCTGCCATGTTTTATATGGGCAAGCCTGCCCCCAACACCACAGACTGAAGGACCCTATATAGAAGAAGAGCTGAGCATGTTAGGAAACATTAGAGTCCCTTTATGCAAAGGGACCTTGCTGCACCTTTGAGACTTGGAGTGGAAATCCATCAGCCTCCTCAGGATGCTTGCACAGGTACACACATGATCTTTCTCAACTCAGTCTTAAAGATGCTGCAAAACCACTCTGCATACTGATATTCTGGACTAACGTGACTGTGTCTCTGAATTCTACCCCCACTAAAGTCCCTGTGCACTTACTGAGAAGTCCACTGTGCATGTGCGAGGGTAACCTGGAATGCCTGGGCTGAAACGCCAGTTTGTCTCTAGGTGGTTGAAGAGCTTTCCATCAGTGCAGACAGCCTGGATGGGGGGAAGAACAGAGGCAATATCAGAGATGCTCCTTGCTATTCCCACCCTCAAAAGCTAACCAGTGTCAAACCGCCTGTCCTCCTAATTCCAATTGCAACACTGTAGTCACAGGTAACTGCCTATGGAAGGGATGGCACCCTTCTTCCATTTTATACCTAAGCAAGAAGCAGGTGAAGCTCCCTAGCACCTTATTCTTTCATATTTTTGCAAGGTGAGTTCTTGAATACTGGGCCTCCAAACAGATCCACCCTGCAGGTTCTCACAGCCACTTAGGGCTAGTGCTTTATAAGGTGCCCCTTGCTGCCAACTTCTTCTCTTAATGCCAAAGACTCCTCCCCAAGAGGAGGAGTTTACAGTCAGGAGAGCATATCAATGTGTAGCTTACCTTCACTAAATGGGGCCGCACCAGTGTCACAATGGATGTATAACGTTCCATAACAGGAGGGAATCCAACTTCCAGCTGGGCTTTCACGTGGCCTGTGCGCTTAGAAACCACTACTGACTTCTTGCACCAGGGAACAAAATCCTTGTATTCGTCCACATTGGACACAACATCATACATCTCCTGCATAGAGTAACTGCAAGTAAGGGGGAGAGGGAATTCAGAAGCCACATTAACATCAATAACTTGAAGGCAACAGTGTGCTGTGATCATTGTGGAGGGGGGGGGGGAATCAACCATTATCTAACTGAATAGCTGAAGGAATGTATCAAAGGGAAAGTATGCAAACAAAGTAAGGGTGAAACTACAGGTTTAAATGCATATGTATGTGTGTCACAGGATATTAGAAACTCTTCTTTTTTTCAAACTCCATACTATCATGTTCATATAACATCCAAGACATAAAGAAACTGTCTTGTCTTCTACTGTGTCACCTTTCCTTTTAGAGGAGAAGGAAAATATAAGATTTGTGTCTTATATTAACTCAAAGATACAGTTTCAGGAGAGTGAAGCAAGGCATCAGAGATGGACTGAGGATATCACATTGCTGGAGAGGAGGAATTGGGAAGGCAACAGAAGCAAAGAAAGTAGTATAATAAGAGAGGAAGAACATACCCCTCTTTCCTATACCTAGCCTGCCAATGAAGTGTAAAAATCTAGATTTATGGTGGGTTCACCCCTTTCCTGGCAAGCCTCAGGTGTTACTAGCAAAAACAAAAACAAAACTTCAAACATACTTATATTTACTATGCAAAGAAAACTTGGAAATAAATAAAAGAGAAGAGTCATTTGGGATGCCACTGATAAATGGAGATATATATTATCTGTCCCAATGTTGGGAGCGTTTAATGCAGAGGCAATTACAAAAGATCAAAATGAGGCAAAGCTCCAAAAGTGCTGTATTTTACATACGCTTGAAATCCTCCAGATTTTTTATGGCCAGCACATAAGCCAGTTTAATGTAACTCTTCAGTGAATGTAATGTAACTCTCTTTCGTAAGTATTTTTCAGAAGTCCTCCTATAATTCCTGGAAATGAGTGTACTGACAGAATAGGTAAGAAGCCTCAGTACAGAATTCTTATTAGATGGACCTCTCTGCCCATCATCATTAGGATAGACAAATACATCATTTTTGCTATATGCGTGAGTGGGTGTGTCCAACTTACAGCAATGTAGAATAGAATACAGAGGCTTCAAATAGGAAACCTTGATTTTCCATTTTTATATAAGGGACCCCATTTTGCTATGTCATGATATTTAATGGGACTTGAGCATCCACGGATTTTGTTATCCATGGGGGGGGGGGGGGTCCTGGAACCAATCTCCAGTGGATAACAAAGACCCACTGTAGTTTGCATCTCTCAATAGTGGGCCCTCCGTATCCACAGATTTAACCATTCATGGCTTGAAAATATATTTTTAAATGTTATATTAAAATATTAAATATTAAATATAATCCTGCTTGGCAGGGGGTTGTACAAGTGTACAAAATTGTACATGATGTGTGCTACTACTACTAAAACATCAGTGTTGTCTAATGAAGCTAAATGGTAGGAGATATGGGACTTTGTGTATGTTGTGGGCCTTCAAATTATCTGTGACTTATGGCAACCCTAAGGCAAACTTTTTTTTTTAACAAGATCTGTTTTAAAAGCAGATTAGACCACTTCATAGAAAATAAGGCTATCACCAGCATTAGTCATGATGACTATATGTTACTTCCATTATCAGAGATATTATACCTCTGTGAACCTGAGAGCAGGAGGTGCTATTATGTTCATATCCTACCTGCGACTTCCCATTAGGAAGTCCACTGTGAGAAACAGAAGGTCTGATACAGCAGGGAAGGTCCTTCTTATGTCTTTACTCACCATATCTGCTAGGAAAGCAGGTGAAAGATATCTGGGCTAATCCTATAGACCGACTATCTAAACAATTAATATAACTACAATTCGCTATGTGAGGCACATCTGCTCACCCAATGATCCGCCTTTCTGAGTATTCCTTTCGTTTGTTGGTGAAGGGCGCTGTGAAGTTGATAAAACTCCGGCTGTGCTGAGTAGTACGATCCAAATCAAGACTGCTAGCAACCCGGGGAGCCCGGATCATCAAGATTCCACAGGATGGCATGTACCTGAAACTGAAAGTTTACTGCAGTCAGTTTGACTCAGTGGTTAGGAAATTCACTGCACCTGCCCAGAAGAATTAATTTCAAAGGCACGGATTCCTGGCCACCTAACTAAAACCGAAACAGGATTATTCATCTGAGACTTTACTCACTGAGAAGCTGCAAGGAAGACTCACCTAGCAGAGTCTTCTAGATTTCAGTTCTCCACGTGTGTCAGTAAAAGGAAATCCAAACACCTCTAACATACTACCTCCATGATCAGGAACATCAACAAACCTCCACAGTATTAAAATCTCACCTATGAGGCAATGGATTTCTAAGGACAACTGTGGCCCTCCCAATGTTTTTGGACTACAGTTCACAGCAGCACTAGCCAACACAGACAATGGTTTGGGATTATGAAAGTGAAAACTGAAAAGTGTCCAGAAGGCCACAGTTGCCTTTCCTGATTTTGAAACTCTTATATAATCCCCATAGACAGACAGACAACATACACATACATCCCCTCCCCCAGAATAATTTGTAAGAATGAGTCTTTAATGGATTTATATTACCCATCTGGCAAGCAGTGCAGACTATTCAATAGGTTAGAAGTAGGGTATACTTGGTTCATTAGATGTTATTGGACTGCAGTTTTGATTTGTTTAAACCAGATTGGTTTAAATCAAATGACTTTTTAAAAAAAACTCCTGCTTTTTAAATTGATTATTCATCTACACACACACACACACACAAACAAAAATCTGGCTATTATTACCATTTTCCAATTCTCTTAGTGAACAACAATGACTGTCTGAATTTAAACATTTTAACTTTAAGAGTTCATTGTTTGACCAATATACATTGTCTCTTGCTTCTTTGTAATCACTTTCTTTCATAGTGCAAGAAATGCCATTCAAAAACAAATTCTTCAGTTAATATAAGTTCAACCAAAACAACTCTGAGAGTACTTTGTATGTGTTATTATGTATAGTCCACATATATTCAGATTTAATAGGTATAATAAGTACAGTTGCCCCTCTGTTCTAGTGGACCTCTGTTAATTTCAGTGCCCCCCCCACACCCACTCCCAGGCACACAACGTTCCCAGGCACCCGTTCAAGCCTAGGGGGCTTGAATATCAGCGAGTCTCCGTTTTTGCAAAGGGGTCCTGAACAGATCTCCTGAAAAAACAGAGAGCTGACTGTAGTTAAAAATTGGTGTTTTATTGAAAGATGTAAACCATATCAAAGCATAATAACAAAGCGATCATAAAACACACAAGCAGGGATTTGTTTGTTTTCCTCCTGAGAGTGGGATCCCAGAAATAGCCAGACTATGAGGCAAGTCAGGAATGCTACTCAGGTGATACGGTTTGGTTACTATTAGGCATAGCCTGCCCTGGAGTAATCCTGGCACCTTTGTACAGCTCCTGTCCATTTCACTACTTCCCAATGGACTTTGTGTCCTAGGTTGGACAGCAAGGGAAAGAAGCAACAGACATTGGGATTTACATTCAAACCAGTTTAACTCTTAGGCTGGCCCTTAAATCATCTTTCTTTGGGATCAGGCAGAGTACACATCTGTACAAAGTCTGAGCCCCAGCTGGAACCATTAGCCACTCCTATTAAACAGGAGGTAGTGATTTCCTCTTCAACTTCCCCCAAGCCTTGTTCAAAATGCCACAGGAAAAAAACATCAGACACGGTATGCCAGGTCCACACACTTCCTTCTGCTTTGATCAGCCTCTGTCTCCCGCTTACACAATGGTCACAACTCAGCCCTCCCACTGGGTCAGCTGAGCTGCCCTGGCAACCTATCTAAGCTCGAGTCTCCAACAAAAAAAGTTCTGACCACAGAATGAGGAATTTAGGGGGTTTTCTTGTACTGGAGAGAAAAGAAGACTGCCTGAATTAATGAGCCAATGCTAGAGGAGGCATGCTATCATCCTATCTGGAAGATCAGGGAAGTGAAAAAAAAGACTCTGCATATTTGCTTCTCCCTGCCACAGCCCTAGGGGATCACTGCCACCCCATCTTAAATCCATTACGCTCTGCCTCTCTCCAGAAAATTAGTTGAATCAGGGCTTCCAAGAAGGCTCATCTGGTGTTGGCTGGGGTGGGTGCACATGCATGTGCAGGCACACAAATACAGATACACATGTATAGCAACAGCAAGTACACTTCTATACTGCTTATCAGTGCACCTAAGCACTCCTTAAGTGGTTTACAATGTGTAAGCTAACTTCCCCCAACGAGCAGAGTACTCATTTTAGCGACCTCCGAGTCGACCTGGAGCCCCTGGATGGTATTGAACTGAGAACCTTATAGTTTGTGAGTGAGTGGCTGCAGTACAGGCATTTAACCACTGCGCCACCAGGGCTCCTTTTTTCCTATATGAGAATGCACACACAAATACTGCCTCATACATAATGTGTCGAGACCCTCATTTAACCACTACTACCCGTTCTTGTTAACTGCCCTTAAGACGTCCCTGCCTCATGGCAACCCTGTGGGTGAGATATCTCCAAGCCCCCCCTACTCGTCCAATGCTCTGCTTAAATCTTGAATCTTGTAGATTCAGATTACCTGCAATGTCCCTGGTTGAGTCTATCCATCTGGCGTGCGATATTATTCTCTTTCAGCTTCCCTCCACCTTTCCTAGCATTATTACCTTTTTTAATGAACCATGCCTTCTCATGAGATGGCCAAGTATGACAGCCTCAGTTTGATCATCTTGGCTTCCAGGGAAATTTCTAACTTTATTTGCTCAAGGACCCACATGTTTGTCTTATTGGCTTATTGTCTTATTGGCAGGTAAACAGCAAACTCAGAAACCAAGGAACAGCAGTTCTCCATCTGCCCCACCACAACCTAGACTATTTTCACAACACACAATTATACACTATGATTCCACTTCAAGTGAAATGGATGTATCCTATGGAATCCTGGGGATTGTAATTTGGTCAGAGGCACCGGAGGAGCTCCCTGGCTTTCAAGTGCACCTCCCTAGAGCCATGACGGTTAAAGTGGAATTATAGCACCATCGTTCCGTTGCATGAAAGGGTCTCCAGTTATGGGAGAACCTGGGTAGGGTCCCATCAGCTCTGGCGTTTTCAAAAGGAGCAAGCAAGCCACATGCACCCCTAAGCCACAGGTAGTACAATCCTCTGGCTGTGAAAGTCTTTTCCAGAAATGAGAAAAAAAGAATCAAAGCATTGCTGTTGTGCCGCGTCTACTGCTCCTTTAGCATGTGTTTTATTCAGCAAAAGTGAAGGAGGCACTTCCAGGGCAACTACATAGGACATAACCTGAAGGTAGAGGGAGCAAGAGAATGACCCAACAAAAAGAATGGAGGTCAACCAGGGTCTATTTGCCAATGTGACTCATCCCCTGAAGGAGTGCCCATTCAAACTGCAAGGAGATGATTGTCATAATCAGGGATAAAGAGGCTCTAGAAAGAAAGTTAACAGTAATAGCTGCCTAGCAGGTTAGCTGGGGAGCATAATCTGGAGCCCCGCCAAGGAAGTGCTTGTGAACAGAACTATTACATAAAGAGGTTAAAGCTGAGGAAATCCAACACACCACTGCTGAAACCTGGTGTTCTTAATCAGGGTAATACAGGTTCTAGCCCTCTCTAGATTAAACCTCTCCAAACCCATCAGCCAAGAATACATGAAGCAATGGGGTCCAGGTTCCCCATCCCTCCTTATGTGGGTGTACAGCTTTTTAATTTCTGCTCTCAAGCCATCCCTCAGAGCTTAGGAGAGTTTTCCCTGGACCTTGGCCCCAGTTACAAAACCTCAGCCTGGTGGTGCCTATAGTGGCTCAGGCTTCAACAGACTGGCACAGCAAACACGTACAGGGAAAGACACACACATTGCGAGCCACCGTTTACCTACCCAACAAACACTGCAAGACATGCAATTCAAGTGCCCCAGATATCATCAGCAGATATTGTATGAATAGGCCCTTTCTATCTTTATTGACAAATTGCTTGATCATTTCCAAAAGTCTCAGAGGTCTTTATGCGGGAAATCAACTGGGCCTAAACAGCATTTCCAGTTTCGAAGATTGAGTAAGAGCTCTTCAGAGCTCTCACATAAAACGTATGGAATTTACCATCAACGCCACCCCAAAGCAGATGTTGCTCTAATCTTCCAAAAAATAATAGCCTACTCTTTACCACAGGCCTGAGCACCTGTGGTGGGTTCAAGGGGCATTTTTCTTGTCCCTGGGACAGGCAGCCCCACAGACTGTCAATAAACAAAAACAACAAACAAGGAAATGTCCATTTCTGGTTGGGGCAGGGAGTGTTTTTTTTTTTTTTTTAATTAAACAGTATATGGGAAGCTTCCAGGAATAGCAGTTCACTTTGGAGGATAGGGAAGGGCAAGAACAGTCCGGGGAACACAAGGTGCTGAAGGGCCACAAAAATAGCCCTGGAGGTTGCATATAGCCCCACATTTTGCCCACCTCTTGTTCTATCACTTCCTTTGTAATATTCCCTGATATTTGCCATCTACATTTCAACCCAGCTTTTTAATTCAACAAGCTCTCATAATAAGTCAAATTTAAATCCACACCTTTAAAACCAGCCCAGTTTAAATCCACACCTTTAAAAATGAATCACAAAATCAACACAACTTTGACAGCTTTGCCACACCTCTTCAAAGACAGGCATCTCTATCTATTGGGAATGTCTTTGCAAACTGATCTTCACAAACACCTTGTGTTTTAAGTACCTCCATTTTATTATCAGGAGGAAAGAAAGACCAAGAAGGTAAAAAGTGCAGAACAACATCTGACCCAACTAGGGGTTCTTGCAGTTTGCTAGGATGTTCAAGCACAACTCAAAGCCTTCCAAACACACCTAGGATTGGAAAACCTCATCCAGCATCTTAGCGACTTCCATACAATGCAGTCAGAAAGTAATATTAAACTGATTAATGCTACATGACACTCACACTCTAATTTTTAAAAAATGAGTAAAGATGCTGTTTGGCATTGGGAAAAAGGTGTCAGATGTAAAATAATTTCACTTCTTTACTAATAAAAATTAGATTTGAAGCAGAGGAGCCTCCAATGTTTCTGTTTTAAAATAGTATTAATTGGTTCTGTATGTTTATTAACAATTTAATAACATTAACAATAAAGCCAATCAAGGCCAACAATAAAACACACCAAATGACATTAATTACATTGAAATCATAGATCTGTGTTTTGTTTTTTACAATAAGCAAAAAAGGAGTTTTCATTGTGTCTTTCTATTTATTCAAATGAATGACTGGAGTATTAACAGTCTACTTTCTCTAGTGTCAAACTATCAATGGATGCCATATTCTACCCTTCATTTGTTTTGGAATTCAACGGTCATCACCCAGGCAGTATGGCCAATGGTCATGGATGATGGGCACTGTTAGCCAAAATGCCTTGAAGGCACTGTGCTAGGGAAGGATGTTCCAAATGGAAGATTTTCACCAAATAAGATATTTCCCTCCCCCAAAAGGAGGGTCTTCAGAGCACTGCAAGTGAATTAAATCCTTTTTTTGGAGGGAAGAGCTATAATATTGCAGTTCAGTAGCCCTTACAAGAAGTCTGTGAGGTTTTTAAAAAAGTTTTGCCCCATGCCAGATGAGAGCAGAGACAAACTCTGAAACTCTAACTGTCCTTAAATGACCCAGTGAGCTCACATATAAAAGATCTGAACTAAGGACTTCCAGCTTCTCGATCATGTTCCCACTATTACAGTACTTCATTCCACTAAGTTGAGGAAGGACACTACAGTGTGCTTTTCTTGCAGCATACAACTCTGTTCAAATGCTAAAGGATCAAATGATTCTCCTGGATGACATAACTCACTAGGCACCATCTACACACTAAACACCATCCTAATTCCTCTTAATCCTGCCTGGGAGAATACAAGTGCCACTCACTGCGATTGCAACCTCCATATTCTAGTACTTCATACAAATACAAACAAAATCTTCCACCAAAAGACATTACACTGTCATAGCTAATGCCACACACCCTAATGCCACACACCCTATGCCAACATATGGATCTGGGAGGGTTCTATTACACCATGTCTTGCATTTTATGTTCCATATGTTGTCTCTGGCCTTTGCTTCAATCAAGCAGTGCTAGACTATTCATTATAGGCACATATATCTTCTGGATTACATGCCTCTGGATTACCAGTCGCTGGGGAACACGAATGGGACAGCACTACTGCCTTCATGGTGTAGATGTCCTGGAAGCAAGTGTCTGGCCACTGTGCGTACAGAATGCTGGACTAAAAAAGCCTTTGGTCTGATCCAGGGCAATGCTTTCACATTCTTACAGCTTTTTCCACAGGCTGGTTAGAGAAAACATGACTTTGTATCCATTTGCAATTTCCTGTACATTTTATATGCATCCATACTGTAATTTTTCTGTTTATATGTCTGTTTAATATAGATGTCAAGGTTCTAAAAAACAGTATTAGGGAAATACATTTAAAAAACCCCATGTGTTGAATATGCTCAGAGTGTGGGAAATGAATATCAAATAATTTCTGTATTACAAATTACCTCTCAGAATCCCATAGTGAGGAGGGCCACTGACCAAGTTGACTAGGGATTCCAAGAGTTGTACAGGTTGAGTCTTCTTTATTCAAAATGCTTGGGACCAGAGGTGCTTTGGATTTCGTATTTATTTATTTTTAATACCTGTATTTATATATATGTACATGATGACATATTTTGGAGATTGGGCCCAAGTCCAAACACAAAATTCATTTATGTTTCATATACAGTTTATACATATAGCCTGTATGTAATTTTATAGAATATTTTTTAAAATAATTTTGCGCATGAAACAAAGTTTATGTACACAAAAGTGTCACTATGTTAGCTGTTGAAAAAAAGTTTGTTTTTTTGAATATTTCAGAATTTTAGGTAAGTTAAACTCAACCTGTAGAACTACTTTTTTAAAAAAAATCCAGCTGTAAGCAGAGTGAGCAAAAGTTCACAATGGAATTTATTTTGTTGGTATCATCTCTTCTTCAGCTCTGAACATCCATAAAGTACCACTTTTGTTTACTAAAAAAAAGTAGTCACTAAAAATCATCCTTAGCAGAAAGGGGGAAACAAGGAAAATTCTGCATTAAGCAGCCAGCATTACATTCTAAATTTGGGGAAGTGTCTGCTTCATTCTTGCTAAGGCCAGGACAAACCTACTGAACTGTAGTAACTAACTCCAATCTAAAGACTATCATGGGGGGGGGGGGGGGAGCTACACATCTCAAAGAGTTAACTGTTCAAATTTTGAGTTTTCTCCTTACTTCCATCTCCAATAGGTCACCTTTAAATAAGTTACAGAAACCTTCCATAATTTTCAACATCACTAACCACAAATTACACAATTGCAAATAAGAACTCGTCCACAGACCTTCTCCAAGTTACCACCTAAGCAGTAGGTCCTTCAGAATGGTATGGGCTTCTATTTACTATCCATTAATATTAATTTTACTGTTCTCTTATGCACCCACTGAAGTGGATAAACTCGTGTCTTAATTGTAAAAACAAAACCCTAAAAGACATATTACACAGAATAAACAGAAATAATGAGAATGTTTAATTCTGGTGACAAAAAGAGGGGGGAAAGTGCAGCACAGCTGCCTCTTCAGAAGTTGAAGGACCACAACTTCCATCAAGCCTAGGGGTTTCAAGGCAGTCCAGCAACTGGAAAACATGATCCCTATTACTTTACTACAGCAACAACACATTTGTAAAACACTACCAGTAACAGCAAGAGGCAAAGTGGCCTCTTTCAAAATAGCACCTGGCAATATCATGTGCTGGGGACAGCATTAGAATACAGTAAGCTCAAAGGAGAGGAATTTCTACCTAGGTAAACACAACTTATAGCGCACCTGCTGGCCTGCATATTTTGTTGTTGTTTTTTTAAAGTCACCAGGTATGAGGCATAATGAGTACAACCTTTTTCCATGCATCTCCTCTTTATTACAGAAGCACAATACTTAGAAGAACCTTATATAATTATTTGGGTTCCAACCTATATAAAACTCTTGTTACCCCAACAAAGGTTTCTCTCCCCCTCAGCATGTGTCTCCCTCTAATGCACCTTCCTAACTGACCTCTTTGCCCTCCACTCCTTACTTTCAATAGTTTTCATCTTAACCCACAAAATATCTCCTTGTTACTCTTCCACGTTCCCTTGCCATAGACGTAACCAATAAATCTCCATAAAGTACCATTATGTTCTTATCCTTCCTCAGAACATGCATTTTAACCTCCCTTTTCCTATACAGTACCTCTCCCTTTGCCACATTCTCCTCTGATGATGTTTCAGAAGTCATATGGACTTTTCTCTACAAAACTCCTCAGTGCTACACAATACAAAATAAGGGATGTTCAGCACAGCTCCCATTTGCACTATTATCCTTTCCATGCTCCCAGCACTCTCTGCCATATTTGCAAATATATCTTGTTTTGGTTAACCCACTTCCAATGGGTTTAACCAAGACTGTTAAGAGTTTTAAGATTGCCACCTTTGTTTGTTCTGAGGATACTGTGAACAGCCAAGACGACAAACACACGGGTCCCAGAACAGATCAAGACCAAGCTCTC
The DNA here is from genome assembly GCA_034509955.1 of Urosaurus nigricauda. Lineage (NCBI taxonomy): Eukaryota > Metazoa > Chordata > Lepidosauria > Squamata > Phrynosomatidae > Urosaurus > Urosaurus nigricauda. The sequence continues at coordinate 166,820,361 of JAOEGL010000002.1, forward strand.
CCTGGAAGCCAAGATGACTAAATTGAGGCTGTCATACTTTGGCCACATCATGAAAAGGCAGGAATCACTGGAAAAGGCAATAATGCTGGGGAACAGGAGAAGGGGACCAGATGGATAGACTAAGGTCCAAAACACACCGCAGAAATAATCCAGTTTGGGACCACTTTAAGCAACATTGCTCAGTGCTGGGGAATCCTGGCAATTGTAGATTATTGTGGCACCAGAACTTTTTGACAGAAAAGGCTAAATGTCTCACAAAACTACAGTTCCCAGAATTCACTAGCATTGAACCAGGGCAGTTAAAGCAATCTGAAACTGGATTATTTCTGCAGTGTGTTTTGGACCTATATCAAGGAGGTCATGGGCCTACAGAATCAGAGCAGAGCAGTTGAGGACAGAGGGTTGTGGAGATGTTTCATCCACAAGGTTGCCATAAATCAAACTGATGGCAAGTACCAACAAACAGGGGGTGGGGGAATATGTTTCTCTCCACTTTCCATTTTGGGTTTCTTTGTTTTTTTAAGTCTGATTTCTCCTCCCTTGGAGATGTCTCATCCACAGGGTGCCATGAATGGGGGAAGACTCCAGGGCAGTTAACAACAGCAGCAACAACAACACACTTTTTAAAATCCCTGTCCTCCTCCTGTGCTTCAAAAAACAGCTGTCTGGAGAACAGAAGTTCAACAGGTCAGTCTTTTCCTTACATGAAGGTAGGGAGGGGTAAACTTCACCTGTTGAATTTCTGTAGAAAGGTTAGAGTCCCTAAAGAAAGCTTGTTGTTGCTGATGTTGTGTACCATTTCTGATTTACAGTGACCTAAGATGACCTTAAGGTATCACGGGATTTTCTTGGCAATGTTTGTTCGGGGGAGGTTTGCCATTGCCTTCCTCTGAGACTGAGAAAGTATGACTTGCACAGTGTCACCCAGTGGGTTTCATGGCTGAGCTGGGACTCGAACCCTGGTCTCGAGTCAGAGTTCAACACTCAAACCTTTTAACCAAACCACATTTGTCTTCATGCTGTCTTAAGAGCCAGCTCAAGACATTTTGCTGCTTGAGGCAAAGAACAAGATAATACTCCCCCCCCCCCCTTTTAAACAAAATCCAAACAGACTGACAAACTGAACCTTGTTTCCCCGAAGCTTTTGTGTGCTTTCAAGTTGTTTCTGACTTATGGTGACCCCAAGGAGATGCTATCAATGGGTTTTCTTGGAAAGATTTGTACAGAGGAGGTTTGCCATTGTCATCCTCTGAGGCTGAGAGAGTGTGACTTGTTCAAGGCTATCCGGTGGGTTTAATGGCTAGGCTGGGAATCGAACCCTGGTCTCCGGAGTTGCAGTCCAACACTAAACCACTAAAGCTAACAATCCTAATCACGCCCTTTTGCTGGAGAGAAAACCCGAGTCCTCCTCTTCTCCGGCCATCCTCCCCCTCACTCCGTCCCTCTCTGGCTGGGTGACCAGGCGTCCTCACTGCCAAGGAGGGCGAGGCCCCACAAAAAGTAGGACACTCACGGGGGGGGGGGGGAAAGGAGGGCACGACCAAACAAAACCTAGAAACACACCCATAGCAAAAGGTAAGATCATGCTTCTCAACCCTGCTCAGAATGGAGGATGTTTTGGGATTCCTCCTGGACAGAAGGTTGAAATGTAGGGCAGGTCCTGGAAAAGGAGGAGACACCTGGACACCCTGGAAAGAGAGGACTACTCAAGAGAATGACTCAAACAGGGATCCATATTATTCCTGCTCTGACAAGGCCTGGAGTAACTTTCCTTCTCCTTCTCTCAGTTTCTTGAATGGTTGATGTCCTTGTATCTCCCTGACTCTGGGGTTCCTCCCTGGAAGGGTGACCAGAGGTCCTCGTAACCACAAAGGAAATCAAGGCACTGCAGAATGGAGGACACTTTTAGAGCAGTGGTCCCCAAACTGTGCGCCCTTTGAGAGATTTTGGACTCCATCTCCCAGGAGCCTCAGCCACGTTGGCCAACGGTCAAGGCTTCTGGGAGCTGGAGTCCAAAATCTCTTAAAGGGCATAGTTTGTGGTACTATAATATTATATATATATGTAGAGAGAGAGAGAGAGAGAGTATTATATATATATATATATACACACTATATATATAGTATTATAGTACCCCAAACTTTGGGGACCACTCACATATAACATATATATATATATATATATATAAAATATTATGTTTTATATATATATATATATATATATATATAAGTTATATACATATAACATATATATATATGACTTATATTATATATATATATATATATATATATAGTCCCCAAACTGTGCCGTTTAAGAGATTTTGGACTCCATCTCCCAGAAGCCTTGGCTATGTTGGCCAACAGCCAGGGATTCTGGGAGCTGGAGTCCAAAACCCCCTTAAATAAAGGGCCCATGAGTTAAAGACTCCTAGAAGGTACAGATGAATGCTTCTGAGTCAGGCTCCAAATGGAGGACGCTTTGGAATCTGGAGAGGAGACTGAAATGGAGGACCCACCCTCCCTCCCTCCCTGGGGCCCTTCGTCCCCCTCACCCTCCAGCCGGGGCCGCTCTGGCTCTCATGGCCCCCCGCGCTCCCACTTGCCAGACTTCCCGGAGCCGGCGGGCCGCCATGAAGGGGGGGGGGCAGGGAGCCTGGCGGAAGCGTCCAGCCCTCTCCCTCACTCCTCGCTCACTGACTGAGTGACTGCCAGCAAGAACTAAGACGCCGGCTCCGGCGCCCTCCCTGACCTCTCACCCCCGTGACGTCACAAGGCGTCAGAGCGGACGCGCCGCTGCGGCGCCTCTCCTCGACGTCATCCTCGTCGTGCGCAATGCATGCCGGGAGTTGTAGTCTTTCAGTGATGACCAAAGTGCTTTATTATTATTATTATTTTATTTTTTATTAATTTTATTTGCAATTAATATCATACAGCTTTCAACAAACAAACGTATTTCAAACCAATAAATTTATACATTACCAATTCTGTTCTCTTGTATAGATATATATATTTAACAACTGTGAGGCAAGTACATTCTCTCTTCGATTTCTTGTTGGATTATGCTTCAGAGGATATTATATAAAGTAGCAAAGCTCTTTGTTTGCATATTGTTAATGATTTGGTACCAATGGTTTTTCCCGTAATAATCATAGTCAACAAACCAATTCACGTTTAAATTACCAAAGATACAATAGAAAATAAACTAAAATAAAATAAAATAAAGTAAAAATACCTATTTGTGAAGAATTAAAGTCTGAATTTTCTTTCCTCATACATTTAGGACTAGGTAATCGTAGTTATTCTTCGATTTATATTACATTCAGTTACCTTAGTTTGAGTCCCGAGCTTAGTAAAACACGTTCGAGTACATTACAGTGAGTCCCTCTCTATTCTTCTATATATTTTCCCTTATATAATCCTCTATTTTTTCCTATGGTTCCTGTATTTCTGACATTATTTTATCATTCATCATATTTGACAGAAGATCCATTTCTTTCATATCCAACAGTTTTAGATACCACTCTTCCACCTGTGGTGTTATATTGCTTTTCCAATATTGTGCGTATACCAACCTTGCTGCAGAGAGCATATAGAAAATTATCCTTCCATGTTTTCTTTCAATTTTATTTTCTATCAATTTTAATAACATATTTTCTGGCGAAAATTCTATATTAATTTCCAAGATTTCATTGATTATTTGGTTTATTTGTTTCCAGAATTGTGTTGCGACTTTACAAGTCCACCACATGTGGAAGAATGTACCCCTTTCTGTATCACATTTCCAACAAATTGGACTGCAAGATTTATATATCTTATTTAATTTCTCCGGTGTTAAGTGCCATCTGTAGATTATTTTATAATAGCTTTCCCTTACATTCTGACTCAAGGTATAATTCGTTCTTTGGTTCCAGGCCCTATCCCATTGCTGTAATTCTAGGTTTTTACCACAGTTTTGAGCCCATTTGACCATTACTTCTTTTACCCTTTCCTCTTTGGTATAGTATCTTAACATTGTTTTATATAGCCTAGCGATTAATGCTCTTTTATTTGCCCATATTTCTTCTTCTAACTCAGTTTTGGTTTTGGTGAAGCCTTTTTCTTTCTTATCCCTTTTCATTCTTTCAGCTAACTGATGATACAAAAACCATCCACATTCTATTTTTTCTTCTCTCAGTTGTTCATATGATTTTATCCTATAATCGTTGTTTTTTTGATATAATATATCCTCATATTTTATCCAACCTTGATTTTTCCATGGATCTGTTGTGTATAGGGCTTCGTGTGGTGACATCCATAAGGGAATTTTGGAACATATTCTCTCTTGGTATCTCCTCCATACTTTTAGTAGAGTGGATCTTATTAGGTGCCTATCTATATGATAATTAGCTTTTTCTTTATGGTAGAAAAGAAGTGCATGCCATCCTGTTTTTATTTGTGAACTTTCCAATTTTAATAGTGATTTATTCTTAAGTTTGATCCAGTCTGTTATCCAACTTAGACAACAGGCTTCAAAGTAGATTCTGAGATTAGGCAGGGCAAAACCACCTCTTTCTTTGGCATCTTCTAATATTTTGACTTTGATTCTTGCTTTTTTATTTGCCCATATAAAAGTTAAAATTTCTCGTTGCCATTCATTAAACATGTTCCTATTTTGAATTACCAGAATGGACTGGAAAAGAAATAAAAATTTCGGAAGAATGATCATTTTTACTAGTGCAATTCTGCCTAGCAGTGATAATTTCAAATCTTTCCATTTTCCTAAATCCCTTTTAATGTCTAACCATGTCTTTTTATAATTATTTTTTATTAAGTCGGAATTTTTACTTGTCAATATGATTCCTAAATACTTTACTTTTTTACTTATATTTAAGCCATATTCTTGTATTATTAAACAGACTGACTGCCAGCAAGAACTAAGACGCCGGCTCCGGCGCCCTCCCTGACCTCTCACCCCCGTGACGTCACAAGGCGTCAGAGCGGACGCGCCGCTGCGGCGCCTCTCCCGACGTCATCCTCGCCGTGCACAATGCATGCCGGGAGTTGTAGTCTTTCAGTGATGACCAAAGTGCTTTATTATTATTATTATTATTATTATTATTATTATTATTATGACAGGGAAGGTTTCTTCAAAGAGCCTTGGAAACCTACTGGAGAGATAACCCGGTTTGGAAGCGCTTTAACTCTGTTTCACTCACTGCTATGGAATTCTGGGAGTTGGAGTTTGTTGTGGGCCCTTCCCAGAATTCCATAGCAAGTGACCCAAACAAAGAGTTAAAGCGCTTCCAAACCGGGTTTATTCCTCCACTGTGGGTGACCTTGTGCAAGTCACACTCTCTCAGCCTCAAAGGCAACCCCCCCCCCCCTTCGCAGGCCCATAAACAGCTCAAACACAAATACTCAGTTCTGGGCAAAACAATTCAAAAAGAATGTGGAGAAACATGTCCAAAGGAGGGCAACTAAGATGGTGAAGGGTCTGGAGAAGGTTTTAAGAGGTGATATGATAGCCTTCTTTAAGTATTTGAAGGGGTGTCATATTGAGGGGGGAGCAAGCTTGTTTTCTGCTGCTGCAGAGACTAGAACCTGGAACAATGGATGCAAACTGCAGGAAAAGAGATTCCACCTCAACATTAGGAGGAACTTCCTGACAGAGATGATGCTCTGGACTGGGTGGCCCTTGTTGCCCCTTCCAGTTCTATGATTCTGTTGCTAAACTTCCTCAGACAACAGCATGCTTTCATAAGATGAGATCTTAGGGAAAAGTTGGTAAGACACTATAAATATGGAAAAACTATGCATTTTTAATTTTAATTTTAATTTTTCTACTTTATTAATTATAATAATAATGATGTTTATTTCTAGTCCGCCCCTCTGAACAAGCAATCGGGGCGGTTTACAACAAGGGTTAAAACAGTATCAATTAAAATATCCCATCCTTTCCCTTACCACCCCCCCCCCCTTAAAAAGAAATTAAATCACAATCAAATTAAAACAGTAACTGGCTAAAATAAGCAATAAAAAACAGCAGTAGGAAAAACGACCCAAAGCCTAGGTTGTGTAGAAGTGGAAACAGGGGAAGGGAGGCTGGGAAAAAAACACACACTCTAAAACCTAGGTTTGGAGCCGGGGATGTTCGCATTCTCTGGGAATTTTGTGTATGTGTGTGTGTTTCGTCTCTTTAATAATAGGGAGAATGTAATAAGAGGATGGACCTTATCAGATGGGAGGAATTTATCTTTATTGCGAATGGAGCCAATTGGAGCCATTTCGAATTCACGTGAATTCACTAGTTTAGCGAATTTACGTGAATTCCAATTGCGTTCGGAATGCATTCAGAATGATTTCCCATTACCCGAAAATAATTGCCCATTGCCCAAAATTGCATGAGATACTTTAATACGAAATAACGTAAAACCCATGATTGCGTTCGGAATGACTTCCCTTTTGCCCGAATTTGCATGAGATACTTTAATTCGCAATAACATGATACCCCATGATTGCGTTCGGATTGCCATTAGATTATACATCCAATTTCCAACGTCTGATATGGTCCGATGGAAGCAATGTATGGTTTATATAATTGTTGTTATTGTTTATAAACTCCAGGACTTGTAATTGTTTTAAATTATAGGACGGTAGATTTTGATTGAATATTACAAATAATCTCTTGGCAGTAAGAGGAGTTACTGGAACCAATTACAAAAAGAGGTGTTGTGGGGGCTGTGCAGACCGGCCATTAAGGCTGGCCTGGAGGCAGAGTTGGGGCTCAGCATCCATACGACGCACACCCCGATTCCGCCCCCATGGTGGTGTGACGCCACACACCGCTCCACATGGTGTGTGGTGTAATGTTGCTCCTCTGGCGCTGTGTTTATACAATGCAGTGCCAAAGGAGCGCCTTAAAGCCGTGGCACATGGCTATCGCGCTTTTTGCAGCTTCTTTTTGCACCCCTGGAAAGGCCAGATTGTTGCTGCAGCCTTGATCTGGGGAAAATGGAGGCAGCTGCAAGCCACCCCTTCAGGGCTGGTCTGCTTCACAGGCCTGTGGTCTCTTTTTCTGAAAGTCTTTCAAAAGATGCTGGACAGCTATCTGCTGGGGGTGTGTGCTCTAGCTGGGGATCCTGCATTGGGGGTGGGAAAGTTGGATGGTCTAAGGTCTATGGGTCCCTTTCCAAATCTGTGATTCTATTCTTCTAAAGAAAGTATGGTCTAGTGGCTGAAGGGGTATCTTTACCTTGCAGGTTTAGGAAGATATTAAAATAAAAAAAAAACATTGATATTATTTTCTGCAAGAAGTAAGGGTAATACAACAAACAATTATAAACTGTTATCACTGTTACACAGGACTCTGGCCTTGAAATAATTATAAAATCCTGAGCTATTGCTTTGAACCTGAAACTGAATCTCTTCCCTCCCATTTTAGCAGACATGGATATAGAAATATAAACGTCAGCAGGCCTGCCTAGCTGCTCTCTTCACGAGCCTAAATCCAGCTTCTAGTTCTTGTGTAGACCCATTGAATCAATGGGATTTACATAAGACAAGCAGTGGGATTTACATCCCCTCTCACGATCATATAGTCTGATTATAAAAGGGCAGATTCATTATCAGAAATTAATGAAATGATCTAGAACTTTGAGATTGACAGGAAGAATTTAGCTGTAGCTCCTTTTTACATTAAAAATCTCCAAAATCTGTTCTGCTTCCAAAACAATATCTGATGTCAGTAAAGGACGGAATAATGGTGATCAAAATGAAGTTTAATCCAGACAAAACAGAGATAATGCTTTCTACTTGATGGGATTATTTATATTTCCTTTGAAAAAGTAAACAAAATTCCAACATATTGCTCTTTTGCAAGTATTGGTCACTTTATGCTTTACTGCATACAGATATGTATCAGTAAAATGTCATTCAAATTCCCATAGTCTTCCAACTAAATTGTTTCATTTAACAGAAGTTTGAAACTGTCCTTATTAGTACAGTGGGCCCTTGGTATCCACTGGGGTTTGGTTCCAGGAGGACCTTCCATGGATACCAAAATCTATGGATGCTCAAGTCTCATTAAATACGGCATAGTAAAATGATGTCCCTTACATAAAATGGCAAAAATAAGTTTTGCCTTTTGAATGTATTAAAAATTGCACCCCACATGTGGCCCTGCAGATGTTGTTGTGTTGCAAATCCCAGCACTTCTAACCTGCATAGCCAATAGTGGACCCTTGAATCCATGAATAAAAAGTCCGTGGATACTGAGGTCTGTAACTTACATAATGAGGACTGTTGGGAGTGGCAGTTCAACAGCATTCTGGAGGGACACACTTTGGCATCTCCAGCCTTGTACTCAGCTGACTACCCCTAAATTGCCAAGCTCTTCTGAAACATCAGAGCAAACAAGTTAGACTGAAAAACAGAACTCGAGGTCATGGCTGTCTTGATTGATTCTATCCATCTTTAATGGGGTCTTCCTCTTTTTCCTACTGCTTCTGCCTTACCAAGCATTATTGTTTTTTTTTTCTAATGAGTCATTTCTTCTCATGATATGATCAAAGTACAGGAGTCTCAGTTTAGCTGTCTTGGCTTCTAGGAAGAGTTCAGGCTTGATTTACTCTAGGACCCACTTATTGGTCTTTTTAGCAGTCAATGGTTTCCACAGGACACTTACCATGTAAAATCGCAAGTGTTATTTTTATTAATTTTGATTAAGGCTCTGTTTTTCAAAGGTTTAGGCCTCATTTTAAAGTGAGAAATAGGAAGCAGACTGAAGTCCATGAAAGCTCATGCTGCCAATTTCTTTCTTGCAGTGAGTCTTGAAGGTGCTACAAAATCTCTTTATGTACAGGTTAAGTATTTATTAAGTACCCCGGCATGGGTTTCCCATATTTCTGATATTGCACAGTCAGTTGTCAACTGCTGATAACCAACACTTTGTATCAAATTATATCCCCTTTTCTGCTTTCTTGATTCACCATATCTAAAGCGCAGTGGCTCATCTTACTTAGTTGTGCCCTTGGAAAGGCAAAAAATAAGGGCTAGTGGAAATGTCTTTAGGAAAAGGGAGAGTCAACATTTTTCTATTACCCTGCTAATGTTTATTAGCAAGCCAGGGCTGGCACACTTTATGTTTTCAAGACGCCTTAGGAATTATGAATACTCTTTTATCTGTAACCAGTATCCTGTGTGCCAGCTGACTAGAGAGAGGGAGCCTAAGTGTGAATTAATTTTGTTGTGTGCACTTTGGAACATTTTGTTTTATTTCATTTTATGGCCACCATACTTTAAATAAGGAAAATTTTGGATCTTCCTAATAAACCTAGTTTTTGCTTTTTATACAGAGGTAGAGAATCAGTTTAACTCTCCAGACTATCAACTTAATGACTGTGTGATTTTTCTCCAGTAATAGGAGATGTATTTGGTAGTAACCTATTAATTGTGTCTGTGTATGGACTACCAACAAGTATTGAGTTTTGTTGGGGTTTCCCCTCATCCTCAGCTTTTCAAATAATCTTTGAGGTTCACTGAGCATTTGTATTACGGCTGGGTTTATTGGTAATATTTCTTGCATGTTTAGCATGCTTTTCCACTGTAATATTTTGTTAGCTACCCTGGTGAGCTACAGATCGAAGGCTGGAGAACAAAGATGTCATAGCTTACTAGTGAAATGCATAGCATTGGGATTCCTCCATCTAGAAGCACGTACTAAAAGGAGAGGAAAAAAAAATAATTCACAATAGTGTTTTGTGTTTTTTTCAGGCTATGAGGCCATGTCCTAGAAAGGAACAATTCACCAGCAGCTATGGTGGCATCTTCACCTTTCTCTGAAGATGCCAGCCAGAGCTGTCAGAAATAAACTCTTCTAGAACATGGCCTCATAGCCCAAAAAAACCACAAAAAATATGGATGCATGATGTGAAAGCCTTTGACTTCACATTCATTCACAATCTTTACCATTACTAGGGATGCTGCGGTTAAAAGAAGGTAGTGGGTGACTATTACCATTATTATCTTCAGTACACATCCTGATACTGCATTCTTATATAGTCATCATGGAAGAAACAGCAGTTAACACAATGGCACTTGATTTCAGATAAAATAGTGTAGGATTGAGCTACCTCACAGAGAGCAAACTCACTGTACGCATAGCCATAACTTCTCTGAAGCAAAGCAAAATAGTTCCACAGCATTACATTTAGAAAGGGTACTGTTCTCCTTCTTTCATTCTTCATTTCCATCTGTCACTACAAATACAAGCTGCAGTCCAAAAGAGGGATGCTCCTGTATGTGGTACTTTGGCTTCAGAGGCCAAAGACTGCTGCAACAACACTACAGAATGAATGCAGTTTGACACCACTTTAACTGTCATGGCTCCATCCTGTGGAATCCAGAGATATGTAGTTTGTTGTGGCACCAGAATTTTCTAATTGAGAAGGTTAAATATCTCACAAAATTACACATCCCAGAATTCCATAGCATGGAACCATAGACTTCAAGCAGTGTTAAACTGCATTAATTCTGCAGCCAAAAACAGCTTAAGAAGTGGCTCTGCGCAAACATTATTTTCTAAATAAGGGACTCAGAAAAAGCACCTAAAAGAGTTTAATAGTACATGCTCTACTGGTGAAGTCATAGAGAACGAAAGAGAAAGAGGGAAATGTTTTTCTCTTTATTGCTATAAAATCCTGAAGTATCAAGTTGAGTGCTTCCTGTAGGCAAGGGAAGGCGAGATGGTTGGTTATGGTAACCTTGTAGTGTGACTTGGCATGAGACAGCCGTCTCCAAGGCTTTCTGCTTTTAAATTGGTTCAAGTGAGTTCATGAGGGAGAGATCAAGGGAGTGTGCTGCTAAGGCTATTTTTACTCATGTTACTGAACCTGAAATTAGCCATGTTACCTAATAGTGAAATCAAGGTGAAATGACAGAGGCGTCAAGATCAGTACATGACATTTTCATTCACTACTGAACACTTTCTCTAGAGAGCTACTTGGAAATGAAATGGAACAGAGGAGGGACATTTCATTTATGTTTTGGCTTTCGTCGATTATATTTCTTTTTCTAAACTCAGACAGGTTATTTTAGTTTGAAAAGAACCAGTGTGGTGTAGTGGCTTGAGTGTTAAGATTATAACTCTGGAGACACTGATTCAAATCTCAGCTTGGTCATGTAAACCCACCAATTGAGCCTGGGCAAGCCACACTCTCTCTGCCTCAGAGGATGGCAATGGCAAACTCCATCTGAAGAAATCTTGCCAAGAAAACCCCATGATTGAGTCACTATAAATCAGAAATGACTTGAACAAATTGTAGTTAGTAATTTTTAAAGATCACTTGGATTCTTTTGTCCTTAACCTGTGAAAATTGTACACCATCCTAACTGTGAACTGCCTGAAATTCAATGGTTAATTTAATCCTGTTGCTACTAAAATAAAATGTAAGGTTAATACAATATGGTAGCAAAACATCCCTAACCATTAGTTCATCCTTGCAGATCTAACATCTTTTGGAGGAGACAGATTGGTACTCTGTATTACCATAACTAAGACTGGTTTCTTTACAAAATAGTATGTCCATAGTCCACAAGTTGTGATGCTCACTAATGGCTGTTCTGCTTTGACAACAATTTGCTGTTGAAATAATCCTGTCCCACAATGCCATCACTATATATATGAAAGTGGAAGGACACAGAAAATTGCTTCTGGGGAAGACACAGATTCCTATGGAAGGCAATGGTCAGTAAAGTATTGTGTATTTAGACTTCATGGCATTAGATGCAAATAGTTGAGGCAATGATTATTAGCGGAGAAGAGGGCAGAAAGAAATAACTTGAAGAAAGTAAAAACAGTGGCAATTCAATCAGAGTAAAAATGGGGACAGGGATTGTCCATAACTGGTGCTAACACAGTCATATTAACAAAGCTGAGTTTCATACACTTATAATGGGACAAAAAATTATTTTCTACTCAGACCCAAATAATTAAAAATTAATTTTTAGATTAACTGTTATTCAGTAGTTTAATGGTGGAGCTTGCTCTGAAATTATTTTGTTCAACACTAACTCAACATCTGCAGCAAAGAGTTCTGGTTAGTTGAAATGTCCTGCAACCAGTTTCTGAAATCAGATTTGTGTCAGATTTCCTATAACAAGTTCTATACAAGGTAAGCAGACTTATGGCAGAGGATGGGAATGATGTGGCCCTCCATATATTGTTGGACTGAAACACTCAGCATTCCTCACTATTGGTTATGCAGGTTAGAAGTGCTGGAATTTGCAACACAACAACATCTGCAGGGCCACATGTGGGATGCAATTTGAGTTTGCAAGGGTGTTTACCCCTTCTAAAGAGAAACTAAAATATGCAGGTATGAAAGTTAAATTTGTTAGAGTTCAACTTTCATCAGCAGAACAACGAAAGTGTGGGTCAGACTATTATTTTAGATCTGTCTTCCTAAAGAATAAATACTTTATAATTTGTAGTTTAAAAATTAATAATAATTGCTTTAATATATAAATACATAACAAACTAAATCCTACCCTAACTGGTGTTAATATAGCAGGAAGATGGAGAAGAGGCTGTTAGACTAACAGTCAGAATAGAGACTCACTGTAAAACTAACCGTTTAAAATCTGGAGAGAGACAGTCTTAGAGAGCGAGACCTAAACAGAAATACCTGTCTATATAATGAGGGGAAAGAGAATGCATAAGTTTCTTGCAACAATTCCCTTCTCATTCTCTTGGATCCACATCAAGGATCTTCATCCCATCATGTAGTCTCTAGAATTGATCTTTTGCCAGAGGTTTAGGGAGGATGTCTGCAAGCATCACCTCAATGTTGCAATATTTCAGTTGGACAAGTCTATTCTTACACATTTATGTTACTTTATGAAAAGCAATGTCAATTTTCTTCTTGAGTGGCTTTTCATTCTGAGAAATCTTGATGCAGCTTTGATTATCTTGCATCAAAAAAGTTGGTTTGGGTTCTCTGATCCCAAAGTCCAGGAGTAAGTTGTGCAGCTATTTGATTTAGTCACATGCTGCTTTTGCTGAAACACACTCTGCACCAGTAGAAGAATCTGTAATTGTAGATTGCTTCTTACTTGTCCAGCTTAAAGCTCCTCCACCATAGAAGATCAAGTTTCTGGTGGTTAATTTTCTGTCTGCCAGATCTGCAGTCCAGTCTACATCCACGTAAGCAATCAGATGTGGTTTGTGACAGGATGGCAGCATAAATTTGTGGTCTACTGTTCCTTTTAAATATCTGGCAACTCTCTTCACTGCAATGAAATTTCTTTCAGGAGGAGAGTTGACCATTCTACATATGATGCCAACAGCATTTGCTATGTCAGATCTGTTGAAGTTGGCAATATATAGGAGTTTATTAACTGCTATATTTGTCTCCATTTTGCAAAGGTTCAGATTTCCTAATGTCCCTTAAGAATCCTGCTTCCATTGGAGTTGGCATAGCATTTGCATCTTTTAGACCAAGACAGTCTAGAAAATCCAGTATCCTTTTTTTATTCAAAAATGTTAGGAAGGATCTAACTAGGGGAATTTTATTTGGCTCAAATTGTCAAGAGTGGGGCCCTAACAACACCCCTTGAGATCGTGTCCCATTGTGTATACCAAAGGGCCAAAGAATCCCTTGAGAGATGATGCAGAAACGGACTATTCCCAATTAATATCTAAAAGTTTATTACAGGGAATGCAAGGGGGCACACATGCTCACACACACGTCCAATGCTTGACGAAAGCAAAAAGACAGAAATAGGGAGATAGGTTGAGAGAGGCACCACTACGGGAAATACTCACTTCCAAAGGCTTTTCCAGGGGCTCTGATGTGAAGTGGATGATGGAAGAAACACGGCCGCTGAAATGTGGGGGAAAGGATGGCCAAGGGAACTAAAATCAGAGTTCGGTCTGGTGAGGACTGGGCTGTATTCTGATAATAGCACACCAAGTGGTCAAAACTTAGGGTTCTTATAGGCAAAATCTAGCCTATAGCAATGTTAATGGTCAAGACAAAGGTGTTTGATTGCCTGGGCTTTGTTATGCTGAGGTGAGGACAGGTTGGACAATGCAAATGGGCCTTTTTGTTCTTGGAAGTGATGGGCTTCCATTTGGGAACTCCCAAACCTTCCTGTGGGGAGTTTCCAGAGTATTATTTCTAAGGGTCTTATGAGGCTGATATCATAATGGCCAATCTGGCTACCTGACCTTCTTGCCTGGCCATAATGGCAGACCTGCTCTGGGGGGGTCAGCTTGGGGTCATAGAGGGAACTCCAAATTTTTAATAAAGCAGCTGTTTTAACAGGAAGAAACTTCCATCATTGTCTTTTTGTATTTGCACTCCAAGATAGTGCAAGATGTCTCCCAAATTATTTATATCAGTCTCTTTCTTGAGAGTTCTTGTGGATTATCTCTTCACTTTCTGCTTTGTCTTCACTGCATGGGATCAGATCATCCACATAACTGTGCACTATTTGCTCCTACTTCTTTCTCTGCACACTGTTTTTTTTAATTTTAAGTGGAAAAGTAATAAAAAATATTCCCCCTTTGCTGGCACTGTCATATCATAGAATGTTGGGATGGGGATTTGTATTATAGCACCAGTGCTACCGTTAACCTTGCAGCTTTCACTTCTCTCATCTTCACGATATCCGAAAGAAAGGAATCCACAAATTATAAAATGTGAACCAACATTTTTTTTGTAGTCGTTTCTACTAATCAGGATAAAATAAGTTGCAAACAAGTCTCAAATTCCACTAATCTTAGCTATATCTTGTAACAGAGACTGGGAAGAAGGTAGCATCACTGATGCCGTATACCTGTAATTGTTTCATCCCCAGGGAAACTCTTTTTTCTTTGCCAGGGAAACTAAATTTTGAAAAGGCTTTAAAAAAAATACTTCACATAGAACTCCCAAAACACACTGCAGCATGAACTGATGATGTAATGCTACTAAAGTTTAATATGACATTTAGAATAAATTTCTTTTTCATTAGTGGGTGCCTTCACTGAAGGGCTGTGCATGTTCCCCAACACCATTGATTGTGATGACGAATGTGTGAGACACCCGTTAATGCAATAGGGATTTATTATAAATTTAATATTTGTCTTAACATTAGTCCAAGAAGCAGCTCACTAATCTTGGAAGAACATTATATGTTGGAATGTGTGTTTGTGGCCTGTTTCTGATAGGCGCGAAATGGCGCCCTCATCACATGCTAGAGTTGCCTCGGGGCAGGGCTTACACACGCCCCGCAACCCTAGCATGTGATCGGGGAGGCATCACTACATAGTGCCATTTAAACGGAGCTGCGCAGTGGCGATGTACTAGAGGTGCCCTATGGCACCTTTTCCCTTTTTTGCATCACAAAAAAGGTGTGGCGTTTGCACACTTTTTTTTTACTGTGTACCTTCGCTGCTCCGTCTAGCTGCTGCAGCAAAGGTGCACAGTAAAAAAAGGTGGCGCCAGACTGTCCTTTTTGGGCAGTCTGTAAAGCCCCTGTGGTATTTTTTCTTTGATGTTGCATTCACACGTGCACAACACTGTTAGATGTTATAGCCGTCAGGTGCTAAAAGTGCATATACAGTCCAAAAGATACACACACACAATTAGGTATGGGGAACTTGGAAACCTCCCAATGTTATTGTACTGTAACTCTCATCATTCCCCACTTGTAACTGGGGCTGATAGGAGCTAAAATCCAACAACATCTGAAAATGCCCAGATTCCCCATTCCTGTTTCTAAATCAAAAGAAGTAAACACACAGCAGGAAACACTGAAGTGCATAGCTGAAGTGATGAATTTATTTTAATGTGTCTTTTTCTGGGGAAAACATTCCACTGGTATTCAACAGGAGGCCAAACATTTCAGTGTAATTTGCAATCATATAAAGCAAATAAAGGCATCTCCTTCTTCCCACCTCAAACATTAGTACTGTTCTTCTTTATTCCTTCTGTTCTTATATTCCACCAGAGAACAGAGGAACAAACACTTGCTCTTACCATATAGTTGCAAAACAGAATTTGTAATAATTACCAGTTAAAGTGTTGTATTTTCATTTGTCTATACTTTCTCAAATAGCTTTACTGTGCAAGATGGGGCAGTAATGGCAAAAAGAAAGAACGGAAGAGGGGGAAAAAAGAAAGAAAACAGAAAAAAAGAAGAAAAAAATTGGTAAAACAGGGTCAGGAGGAACAATGCTCAGTGTAAACCAGGACTGTATTCTCCAACATTTCAGATGAAAATGGGGAAATTAAAAATAAAAAAAATAAAAGGTGGGGGTTACCATTATAATGATAAAATTTTAAAATCAGACCTCTGTACTTCTGATAACCCTATTCATTGGCTGAAACAAAGGACAAGGTGCATGTGTGACATCCCCATTTCACATAGAATCACCAGTTAGTCTGACAGCTGGAGTGTACTTCGACATTGGGCAACAGAATCTTATTTTAATCTTGTACCCCATGGCACAGAATAAATTAGGAGAGAGGCCCTGTGAAATAAACTGATCTGTCCCACAATGGCGGACAATGTTGAGACTGCCCACAGCATTTGTTGTATGAGTTGTTTCCTTCTTGTGGCTCATGGTGGATCAGTCTTGCTCACCATCTCCCAAAGCAGTCCTTCTGACCATCTCATAGGGATATGATGAAGTTTCTCAGATAATTGTGCATGCATTAATTAATATCCTATGCTTCAACTCAGTGGTATCACTAAGGTTGGTGTCACCCTGTGTGGTAACTCATGGTGTCACTCCCACCCCCATTGACCTCATCCCATACAACACCATACAGAATCCTTAGGAATGTTTTGTGTACTATTGTTATTCATGGATCGTAATTCCCATATATCAGTGAATGTAATGGCAATAGTTGTGACATAAACAACTAGCACAATGACAATTATACTGTTAAATTACAGTATCATACACACTGCCTAAATGCATTTACATATACATAGTGTCACATGGATAAAGTGAACATTTGGTAAAATATGATGTTTTTAAAATTAAGTTTTAAAATAATATTTTTTTTAATTTAAAAATTGATTTTTTAAAAACCTCTAATTTCTTCTCCCACTGAGCCTCACTCCATCTCTTCAGCATTTTAAAGTGATGAAGGCAAATGCCACAGCCTATTTCTTTCAAAATGCCTCTTCTAGTCTAATCTAATCTAATGCTAGAATTACCAATTGAAGTTTTAGCCATCCCACATTCTTTTAACAATCTTAATTTGTGCCTTCCCAAAAAGTTATATGAGTGGCATGAATGAGCAGGGCAACCAGATGTTCTCATTTTCCAGGACATGGCCGACATTTCAGCCTTTTATCCAGCAGGAATTCAAATATGTCCTCTATTTGAGCATGACGAAAAAGCATTAATTTATATTAATATTTGTGTTTTTAGCTTGTATTTGGTAATGTTCTCCCTTTTTCTTGAACGTGCTACATTTTGCGCTACTTCGTCCTCCTTTGTGATTATGACATCTGTTCACCCTATGAATGATAAACAATCACTGCTGATGTCTGCATTCAGGTGACCCTTCAAAGTCATAGGTTCTGCATCCTTGGATTCAACCACCTATGGCTTGAAAATATTTTTTAAAATATTAATTCCAAAAAGCAAATGTTGGTTTTGCCATTTTATATAAGGGGCACCATTTTACTACTGTACCTTATTTTGTATGATTGTCCTTGAGCATACATGGGTTTTGGAATCCCCGGGGGTTCCTGGAATCAAACGCCTGCAGATGCTAAGGGCCCATTGTATTTGCAAAAAATGTCAAAGGCAGAATAACAGAAATTAACTTGAAAGCTGGCAACCATAAATCTAATGGTTACAGCATGATGGAGTTCTAACCAGGGTGTCTGAGAGTACATTGAGAGGGATAGTGCCCTCTACTGGGTCTCAAAAATTCCATGCACTTCAGGAACAGGCGTCCAATCTTGTACAGGGGACGCACATATTTGACATGGCGGTTTTTTGTGAGAATCATAGAATCATAAGATCATAGAGCTGGTGAAACAAAACACATGTATGATTTTGTAGATTTGAGCATGGGGTTAAAAAAAAAAAAAGAGAGCACAATTGTCACCTATAATTTATCTTTAATCAGTCAGATGTCTCTGAAGGTTGTACAGTAAAAATAATCTGAGCATCTAAATAAAAGGACACGCTGTTGATATTGTAAAATAAGGACAGCCCTTTAATGACATCTTGTTCTTTAGTAACTGTAAGTGGTCAGTCCATAATGTAATTCTTGATATACATGCTAAACCTGGAATAGTTTACATGCCACTGCAAGATACCAGGCTATAGGAAGATGTGCAAAATGAAAGAAGACTGTCACCAAGGCTATGGTTTGGGAGGGACAAGGCATTTGCTATTCCTGTACGCACCTTTAAGTCAACTCCAGCTTATGACAACCCTACGATAGGGTTTTCTTGTCAAGATCTCTTCAGAGGGCTTTTGCTGTTGTCTTCCTCTAAAGCTGAGGGAATGGGACTTGCTCAAGTGGGCTTCCATGGCTGAACAGGGCTTCAAACCCTTTTTTTCTGGCCTTCTGAAATCCAATACTCAAACCACTGCGCCATCTTTGCTCTTGCAAAGCACCCTCCAATTAAAAACCAAAACCAAAATTTAAATGTGAAAAGATATAGGAAAAATATATAGTATAGCTCCTCTCAGATGCCAAATAAACAAGGTGACAGGAAATGTCACTGTTCTTAATACATGTGATAATCTGAAAAGTGAAATGACCTGATGCTGTTTACTTATCAAAGATGAATAAGAAGAGTAATTAATCTATCAACCTGAATGCCAATAAAAAGGAGTGGGCAAAGTGGGCTCCCCCCATAGCTGTTTTTTCAGCCTACATGGCCCCATGGAGTCAAGGATAAACACACAAATACACACAGAGTTATATATTCACGTAGAAGTCTAAAAAAGTTAGTTAAAAATTGACCCAAATAATCTGAGTCGAATTATTCACAAGTCAATACTGTACTTTAATTCTAATTTTAAAAGAGGAACCATTCCCTGATGAAAGACAGGAGTGTAATCTGTCCTGGAAGCACTGACCCCTATACCCTCTCATCCATCCAGCCTTTAGGGTGAGCAATAACAGTCATGCCTGCTGGAATTTTGTAAGTTCTTTGGCATTGTGGAGTCGAAGGCTTTCATGGCCAGCATCCATAGTTTTTTGTGGAGCTTTCGGGCTAAGTGGCCATGTTCTGGAAGAGTTCCTTTCTGATGTTTCGCCAGCATCTGTGGCTGGCATCTGAAGATGCCAGCCACAGATGCTGGAGAAAAGTCAGAAAGGAACTCTTCCAGAACATGGTCACTTAGCCCGAAAGCTTCACAAAAAAACTATTCTTTGGCATTGTTTTCCTTTGCCTTGTTCTTTATATCCTTTGTTACATGCTCCTAGGTTTTGCCCTCAACTTATCCTTGGGTCATACCAAAACCCATAATTTGGGCCCCAAAACCTGCCTTTGACTTATACACGAGGTCAACTCATAGTTGAGTATATATGGTATGTTTGTAAAATATTGTTTTGGTCCAGAATGCCCCCAAATGAACTCTAGGGGTGTTGAGGACATTTTCATCATGTTTGGTGCCTCCCCAGGTAATTATTTAAAATTACTTATTAATAAATAAATAAATAAATTGCCCCAAATGTTCCAAAATGTCCACTGGGGCTATGGGGTAAATTTCCATCATGTTTTGCAGCCCCTCTGTGCCATTAAGAAGAGGCCTTGAAAAAACACCACCACCCAAAACATGAGAAAATGCTTCCATATGTACAGAGATTTTTGAGGGCAAAACATTTTATTTATTTATTGTGGGAGCATGTGAAGCCCTCCAAGGTCACAGTTGCCCATCCAGCAATATAACATGATAGAGGGTAATGGGTATACTCTTAAAATGTTGTGGTTTGTTGGGGAGAGGCTCTCTTCACTAATGTTTATAAAACATGTTCTGTCTCCATATAAAATACATAAAGAATAAATATGCCAGAAAATAAAAAGCAGGATTTTTTCCACAATAAAATGGTGTTGCAAGTACATTTTCTTGGAAGGTATTCAGGTATGGACTTTGTAGTTCTCTTCTTCCAATAATGATAATGGGGCTGGCCTTCAATTATTACTTCTGTGGGTGCCTCCTTGTTGAATTGCCACATAATGATCTATGGGGTATGCTCTCTCTTGGCCATAACTACTGTGTTAACAGATAGGGAAAATCAAATTGTTACCTACTACTGCTATATGTTTCCAGCATCTCTCACTTTATATACTCTTTGGACATTGAACTGACATTCTCTTTCTAATTTCTTCTACAGCTAGAGAGAGCTGAGGGTGCTCACTTAATGGCCTTGAATGGATGGCACTGTCTGAGACTGTCTCACAAGTCTGCCTGAGTGGGAGTTGAAGGTAAGAGCTTTACACTTTGTATTTGGCCAAAAAAGGAGAAGGAATCACGTGCCAGTCCTCAAGAGTACATGCCATATAATCCAGCAGTATTTATTTCAGGTAAAGCACCACGTTATGAATTTTACACCTACTTGCTAAGAAGCTGTCTTTGGAACTGCAGTTGATTTCAGTGTATCCTAAGCTGCCACTAGATTCAACCAGTCACAGCTTGAAAATATTATAAAAAGATATAAATTCCCAAAAGCAAACCTTGATTTTGGCATTTGATATAAGGTACCCCATTTTACTGCCCCACTGCATTGAATGGACCTTGAGCATCCAGGAATTTTGGTATCCGTGGGTGGCCCCAGAACCAGACCCCAGCAAATACCAAGGGTCCACTGTATTTGCTTTTAAGTCCTGTCTGCCACTCATCTTTAAACAAATACTACAAAAATATGGTATTCACATGCTCCAATACTGACATACTCAAAACACTTATTCCAATATTTACATGAAAACTGGGCCTGGAATGGCTTAGGAAATTGTAGGAAGAGAGTCATGAAACAATACCTCTATTTTTTTAGTATATTGTTGTTTCAAGTAAGTAGTTTCTGACTTAGGAAGGCCCTTGGGTGAACCTACCATGGGGTTTTCTTAGCAGGTTTCTTCAGAAGGGGTCTGTTATGGCCTTCCCTCTGAGGCTGAGAGTGTGTGACTGGCCCAATGTCACCCAGCATGGTTGAGTGGGGATTCAAACCCTGGTCTCCAGAGTCCTAATCCAATGCTCAAACCACTACACCATGATGGCTTTCATTTTTTAGTAGGATACAATAATTTCTTGGATTACCTGATATAGGGGACTAGTAATTTCCCCCCTAATGTTCCAGGATCTCCTAACATATTTGTGCCCATTGACTACAACTCTCTCCTTTCTTTTGTGCTGTGGACTGGCACTACCACTTTGGGTAGGACTGGCAACACATTCATGCACCCTTTTGAAATGATACACCCAGCCTCATAAAGTTTTTCTCAGCTTTGTTGTTACAAATGCCTTGCCACCTCCCTAGCCTCATAGCAGCAGTCTCCCTTATCTGTAATTCTTAAATCCATAATATTCCAAAATCTAAACATTTTTTTCATGGATGGCTGAGACAGTGACATTTTTGCTTTCTGATGGTTCAATGTACAGAACCATGGTTTCATGCACAAATTTATTAAAAATATTATGTATAAAATTATCTTCAGGCTCTGTGCATAAGGTATATATGAGGCACACACACACACACACATATATATATGAGGCAGAATAATAATAATAATAATAATAATAATAATAATAATCCTTTATTTATATAGCACTGTAAATTTACACAGCGCTGTACATACAATCTTTTAATTAGAGGGTTCCCTGCCCTCAGGCTTACAATCTAAAAGACATGACACAAAAGGAGAAGGGAAAGGTGGTGGGGAAGGGGATCAGGTCCAAAGGTTCTTCTCTCCCTCTGAGACCAAGGCAGATGGACTGGAGGGAGGCTTGGTTTCTGAATACATAATTAAAACAAGGCATCCTGGGGCAGACAAGGGCACACATCTGGGAACGCTTTCCTAAACAATATAGTCTTTAACTCAATTTTGAAACTGGTTAGAGAAGTGATGAGGCACACATGTGGGGGAAGAAAGTTCCAGGAGTGAGGGGCACCAAGTGAGAAGGTGTTAAGGTAAAAGCTAATAAAGCCATTGATAACCAACTGATAACCAATAATCTCTGCCATTAATGATCAATAATGAACAGTTCAGCCATAGTGAGAAATAGAGCTAAAGGAAAAACTTGTCCTTTTGAATTCGGCCTGTAACCCCCACCTTAGGAGGGAGGAGGGAAGCCCAAGGGGAGAAAGTCTATTAAGCACAGATTTCTCCTAGCTTCGCTTGGGCCTCTCTCAAGGTTACTGTCAGCCAGCTTAACTGATAACGGTTCCAGCACAGACATTCATTGATGTTGCAATTTGCTTTGCTAGAAAGAAGATTCATGCCAACAAGTTGCTGTCCAGTTTAAACTAGCAGAACCATGTGGAAATAGAGAAAGGAAACTTAAGTTTGTAAGAGATGTTTTCTGCGCATGTCATAAATCTGTAGAAGAGCCATAAAACTGTCTTTCAAATGGGAGGAGCTCCGTCTTTGGAGGACACATTCCCCAGAGGCTCATTCATTGCATGCAACTAAACTGTTTGGATGAATAAAGGCTGAATCTGCTTGGAAATCTTCACAAATGCCTCAGTTTGCATAACTGGTTGTTAATGGGTTAATTAACCCTTTGTTACCGTAACAAAGGGACAAATCCGAGAGAGGGCAGTGGAAATCCTCGGCTGGGACAGGAGACCTTGACTACCAGAACGAGGGTACGAGTAGGAATGTAAGGAGGAAGAAGGTCAGATAAGTAAGGAGGGGCCAGTCTGTGTCAGGCTTTGAAAGTCAACAACAAAAGCTTGTACTGGATGTGGAAGGGGAACGGGAGCCAATGAAGGGAGGAGAAAAGAGGAGAAACATGGTCAAAGCGGCGAGCGGTAGTGATAATACGTGCAGCTGAGTTCTGGACAGAGATTAAAGGATGGAGGTGAGAAAGAGGAAGCCCCGTCAGAAGAAGATTGCAGTAATCTAGTTGTGAGACCACCAGGGCATGGACCAGAGTCTTGGCAGTGGAGGCTGAGAGGAATGGACGGATTTTAGCAATGTTGTAGAGAGAGAATCTACAGGCCTTGGCGGCAGCCAGGATTTGGGGAATAAATGACAGGGAAGAATAAAAAATGAAACCAAGACTGCAGGCTTGCTGAAATAACAACAACAACAATTTGAATCATAAATGAATGTTGTGTTTAAAGTTGAGTTCAGTCTCCAAGATCTCATTAAGTATATCCAAATATTCAAAAATCTGAAATCCAAAACACATCTGGCTTCAAGCATTTTGGATAAGTGAGATTAACTCTGTTGACTATTATCTAAATATGATTGTGATGCCCATCTTTCCAGTTGTAAAGGGTTTAACAGTGGAACCTGTGCAGCCTAATTCAGTGCATGTGTGCTCAAAGTTTGTCTTTAACAATAGACAATAAAGATCATATTAATAGGTCTACGTGGTTATTTATTGCTTTCAGGCCTACACTTCAAGTGATCATATGTGAACTGAACACAATAGGGCTTCTTCTGAGTAGACACACAAAACCAGCTGTGAACGTTGCTTAGTTTCATGGCTGTCTGCTGAGCTTTCGGGACAATTTCTGCTGTGATACCATACACAGGTATCATGTATACCTAATCAGAATTAACCAATGCACACTTTTATAGTGCTCTAATTCCACTTTAGTTCTTATGGGTACCTCCTGTGATTTGCTGTTTAGGGAGAGGCATTTAGAAGCCTCAACCAAAAGAGGTCTTAGGCTTTTCTGAACTACAAACCCCAGAATTCCACAGGAGGCAGCCACAGCAGTTAAAGTTGAATCATAGCACTATAAAAGTGTAGTGCGATATTGACAGTATCAACAATACCACACTTCAGGAATTGCTAAAGACATGCTACCCACTTGTATGATTTTGACTTTTGTGTTCAGTTAAATATCTTTGCATTTTAGGATCTTTTCTAGATCTACCATGTGAACTAAGACCAGCAGAAACAGAAAATGCAGGCCTATGACTAACATCTTCAATTTCATTCTTCTGTTTGCCTGATGAAGAAGCCAGTGTGACTTTGAAAGCTTGCAACGTGTAATTGTGCATTTTGGTTGGCACAATAAAGGTATAATTGTTTGGATGTGTATGGTTGTGTATATATGTTTGTGTTTGTGTAAATATGTGTGTATATGTGTGGCTGTATATATGTGTGTGTGTGTGTGACTGTATATATGTGTATGTGAATGGGGGGATGGATGGGTGTGTACATGTATATATGTGTGTGTGTGTGTGTTATACTGTATGTATGCGTATCTGTGTGTGTGTGTGTGTATAAACACACACATATCTAATTATACATACATATACAGACACACACAGTTGCTGAATGGCACACATACACACACATCTCTTGAGGAAAGAATGCTTTCACACTTTGGTGCTGCTGTCACTTATTGTTCCATTATTTTGTTCATTCAGGCTGTTACTGGAGGAGTATGGGCTCCTTGGATTTCCCTCTGAGCACAGACTTCAAAATCCTTTTGGAGCCACCGCTACACAGTTGGAGAGCGGAGATATTGTTGGCACTGTCGGTATCGCACTACACTTTTATAAAGCTGTGATTCCACTTTAACTGCTACGGCTGCCTCCTGTAGAATTCTGGGGTTTGTAGTTCAGGGAAGCCTAAGAGCTCTTTTGGTTGAGCCTTCTAAACACCCCTCCCTAAACAGCAAATCCCATTAATGATCCCACAGGAGGTAGCCACAGCAACTAAAGTGGGGTTGTAGTGCTATAAAAGTGTAATGTGATATTCAGTGTGCATCGGTTAATTCAGATTAGGTGCATATGATAACCACCCAGGGTGAGGGGGGTTTCCCAGCAGACAATGGATCATTACGTAAACGGACACCCAGTAGGCCTTGCCATTCAACAACATAACGATACACAGATTAACGGCCAGCAGTATATATACCCCACTCGCTTCCATGCCAGCATTCTCTGAAGATGCCAGCCACAGCTGCTGGTTAAACATCAGGAATTAGACTCTTCTAGAACACGGCCTCATAGCCTGAAAAACTCACAAAAAACTATGGATGCCAAGACTGTTTTAACTGTCCTGGGTCAGTGCTACAGAATCCTGGGAATTGTAGTTTATTATGGCACCAGAGCTCTCTGACAGAGAAGGCTAAATATCTCATAGAACAACAGTAGAAATAATCCAGTCTGAGATCATTTAACTGCCCTGGCTCAATGCTATGGAATTCTGGGAACTGTAGTTTTGTGATAGAATTAAAAGCTATAGTGTTGGTCTGTATAATCAGTGTGTAGAGAGCTTGTAGCACCTTTGAGGCTTTGCTAATTACCACACAATTAAAGAGCTGCAGTTCTATTCCACTTTAACCACTCTGGCTTCCTCCTCCTGTTGCATTCTGAGATTCACAGAGGGGCATTTAGAATTCTCAGCCAGAGAGCTCTTAGGCCTCACTGAACTACAAACCCCAGAATGCTACAGGAGGCAGCCAGAGCAGTCAAAGTGGAATAGCAGCACTGTAAGAGGGTAGTGTGGTGATGTGGTTAGTGAAAGAAAGTAGTAGTCTTAAAAGCAGAGGACCTCTTCTTTCTTTCAGTTACCACATTGCCTGACTGCACTCTTATAGTGCTGCTATTCCACTTTTGCTGCTCTCTGGCTGTTGCATTCTGGGGCTTGTAGTTCAACGAGGCCTAAGAGCTCTGTGGCCGAGAATTCTAAATGCCCCTCACTTAAACCACAAATCCCAGAATGCAACTGGAGCAGTAAAAGCGGAATAATAGCAGCACTATCAGATTGTAGTGTGGTAATCTAGCCAAAGTCTCAAAGGTGATAGAAGATCTCTCTCTCTCTCTCTATACCAGCAATCTCCAAACATTGTCTTTTATTTAAGGGATTTTGGACTCCAGCTCCCAGAATCCCACAGTATTGTCCAACATGGCCGAGGATTCTGGGAGCTGAAGTCCAAAACACCTGGAAGGCCAGAGTTTTCACAGGGGTCCTTAAACTGTGCCCTTTATTTAAGGGATTTTGGACTCCAGCTCCCAGAATCCCAGATAATAATTTTTTATTTATACCCCGCTCTTCAGCCAAGGCTATCAGAGCGGCTTACAATTTGTTACATAGACATTTCCCTGCCCTCAGGCTTACAATCTAAAAAGACACGACACAAAGGGAGAAGGGAATGGTGGTGGGGAAGGGGGAAAGTCCAGCAGATCTTCTCTCCCTCAGAGGCCTGGACCAAGGCAGATGGACTGGAGGGAGGGCTCTGAGGCCTGTTCCTCTGAGGCAAGGCCTGTATTAGGGGTGTGGTTGCGAGGGCGGCCCAGTAGGGGTCGCTGTCCCTCCCGCCGCCCCTCCTTATATTCGGATCCTGCTCCTTCCTGGGCTGCGTTGGGCGGGATCAAGGCCTCCTCCTCCTCCTCCCGCTCTCTCTCTGTCTTCTTGATCCGCACAGCAGCAGCAGCAGCAGGGCCCACCAGGAGGACTAGGAGGCGGCCCCCTGCCTTCCCCCCGAGTACTGTACTGCTCCTCTTCCTAGGCTTCTTCATCTTGGGTGCCTCCTCGGCTCTGTCCTCCTTCGGCTAAGCGCCCTCCTCGATGCCGGGGTCTGGGAGGACGAGGCGGCGGCGCTGGTGGAGGTGGTGCTGGTGCTGCTGCTGCTGCTGAGCCCGCCCGCCCGCCCGGAGATGGGGATCCTCAGCATCACGGACCAGGTACGGCAGAGAGGAGGAAGGAAGGAAGGAAGGAAGGAAAGAAGGGAGGGAGAAAGAAAAGGAAAGAAAGAAGGGAGGAAGGAAAAAGGAAGGAAGGAAGAAAAGAAGGGAGGGAGAAGGGAAGAAAAGAAGGGAGAAAGGAAGGAAGGAAGGATGGCGCCTCTTTTCCTCCTCTTCTCCTCCTCCAGCAGCAGCCCCTGCCGCCTGCCCCCTCCCTCCTCCCGGCCTCGCCCTCCACGCCAGACCGGGGATGTGCGGCCTAGTGCTGCGGAGCCGCCCACTTCGCTGGCTGGCTCGGCGGGAAACGCGGCCTCCTCCTTTTCCTCTTCCTCCTCCTTCTTCTTCAGGCCAAGGAGGGAAGGAAGAAGGATGGAAGGAAAAGAAGAAGAAGGGGGAGGCAGCCCTGAAGGAGGCCCAACAACAACAACAACGCAGCCTCGTCTTCCTCTTCTTCTTTCCCGCCTCCTCCTCCTCCTCCTCCTTCCTTGCCCCAGCGGGGGGTTCCCTCCCTTCCAGGGCGGCCCAGCAGCAGCAGAGAACCGGGCCCTGGTGGCGGCTTCCTCTCCTTGGGGCGCACTCCCTGCAGAAAGAATAAAGCCGGGCCGGACTGGGGTGGTGGCCCTGCAGGGTGGGTGGGTGCAGCCGAGAGAGGAGGAGGGGTTCTTATAGGGAGATATATATATATATATATATATATGTAATATGATTTTTACCGAGTGGAATTTCCCCCTTTTTGAATGCTGCTGCTGCTGCTGGAAAAGAAACCCTCCTCTGACCCTATATATATGTGTGTGTGTGTGTGTGTGTGTGTATCAATGATCTTTACAAAGTGCAGTTTCTCCTTTTTCAATCCTGCCCGAAAAGAAGGCCCCTCTGACCCCATATATATGTATATGCATATGCATATACATTTACATATATATGAATTTTTACCAAGACTAATTACTCATTTTACATTTGCTGCTGCTGCTGCTGGAAAAGAAACCCCCTCTGACCATATATATATGAAAACACACACACACACACACATATATATCTATGAATTTTACCAAGTGCAGTTTCTTTTTTTTCAACACTGCTGCTGGAAAAGAAAACCCCTCTAACCCAATATATATATGTGTATATATATATATATACACACACACACACACAGACACATATACAAATATTGGGTAAGAGGGGGTTTCTTTTCTAGCAGCAGCAGCATTGAAAAAAGGAGAAATTGTGTGTGTGTGTGTATATATATATATATATATATATACACACACCCACACACATTACACACACACACACACATATATATATATATACTTTTTACCAAGTTCAGTTTCTTCTTTTTCAGTGCTGCTTCTTCTGGAAAAGAAACCCCTTCTGACCCTATATATATATACATATATACACACATACACATACATACATATACTGTATACATATATTGGGCCACAGGGGGTTTCTTTTCCAGCAGCAACAGCAGCATTGAAAAAGGGAGGAATTGCACTTGGCAAAAACCACTCCCTCCAGGCAAAGGCAGAGGAGGCCTGTCCCATTAGAGAGCCCTTTTAGCAACATTGGTCCAAAACACACTGCAGAAATAATAATCCAGTCTGAGAGGGCTTTAACTGCCTTGGTTCAGTCCTAGGGAATCCTGGGAATTGTAGTTTGTTGTGGCACCAGAGCTCTGTAACAGAGAAGGCTAAATGTCTCACAAACACTACAGCTCTCAGGATTTCCTAGCATTGAGCCAGGTCGGTTAAAGCGGGATTATTTCCGCAGTGTGTTTTGGACATTATTTCTTGGGCATCCTGTGCTCCTTATACGCTGCTGACTCTGCCTGGCCCCCAGATTGGTGCCTCCTTTCCCCCCTCTCAGTTGGAGATAACTGCCCAGCTCAAATTGACCCCAGCCCATGGGGACCTTGCGGATGAGGCCTTTCCAAGACCTCCTGCCTTTAACCTCTGCTCAGGTCCAGGCCTGTGTCCTCTTTGACTGGGCCCAAACACCTGCCACATGGTTTCCTTCTCTTTCTACCTTTCCCTGCGTTGTTGTCTTTTCCAGTGATTCCTGCCTTCTCATAACGGGGCCAAAGTACAGCAGTCTCAGTTTAGTCATCCTGTTTTTGGGGTGGCTTCCAAGCTGTGGTTAGGAACCTAGTCCTAGTAATTGTTTACCTTCTCTTGAACCTTAAGGAGAGGTGGGAAAGAAATAAAATAATAAATTATTATTATTATTATTATTATTATTATTCCAGGGAGAGTTAGGGCTTAATAGCCCCTGTTCTAAAACTAATTTGTTTGTCTCCTCTGCATCCTCATTATTTACACATGCCAAAATATGTGCAGATGGACCAAGCCTGCTATTATTTTCCCCAAATACAGTTCTCAATATAAGAACCTTTTTATAGGCACTTTTTTCATGGCCAAGTGTGTTGTCAGATGTATGTGACATATCAGATTGGATTCATGCCGATGGGCAAGTAAAATTTTGAGTAGCCTATTCTGTTTTTGTTTACAAGCAGAATATTACAGAATTGGCAAGGAGTGGCTTACATCCTGGTCTCTCCACAGCCTTTCTTTGTGTATGCATTATACCAGTTCATTTCAAGCTATTTAATCTGGGCACTAGCAATTCCACCCGCCCACCCGCAACATGCCAGGGACTAGTATCGTATTTGTGCGCATTGGCTACAATTGTTCGGGTTGTTTTTTTTCACTGATAACTTACTAGGAACCAGCAGCCACTGGTTTATGGACTGGCACCACTCCATGAACCATCACATTGAGCCGCACTTCACTATCAATTTTGCATCCTTCTAGTTGGAAACTAATTGAAGGCGCACAACAGCAGCAGAATACAAGGGTGAGAAAAATGTGGCCTTCTAGAAGTCATTGGACTGCAACTCCAATAAACCCAGCCTGCAGCCCATCTACAGCTGGAGGGTCGTGCAATTCCTATCTCTGTTCTAGTAGTACTGTAGTACTGTTTGGCCTTTTGTGTGACTGTTTTTCTCATAACCTGCTTTCATTTTCTGACCTTTTGCCTATTTCCTGCGAGCTTAAGAAGGTTTGGGCTGTTCTCATTGGTTCCCATTCTGTGCATTTAGCTGAAATTTTTAAAAATTTTTATCTTAAACTCTTTTTGGAAGACTAAAAAATAGTTCCTTGGCCTGTTTTCATTCCCTGGATCTTGATGATACTGCCACATTAAATGCAATCTGTGATGTAACTTATAGGATGGAAGTGATACCCTGAGGTTGTGACTGGATGTTTCTGTAACATAGCTTGTCTTTCTTAGTGTAGAAGGTAGTTATCGTCTGGGTGAATAAACTCATGGATGGGTGCCCAGTTTTCTGTTCTTCCAAGTACAGTACCATATATGTGGTACTTGGCCAATGCAGTTTGATTTACTCTGTTTAGTTAAACTAGACTACATTATTTTTGTTGATATAATGTCTCTCAGGGTTGTGATGGCCCATCATCTTCATCCAGATTGTCTCTTGCTTGCCTTTGGCTTGTTTTTGACCACATTTGCTTGGATGACGGCCTATATAGAGATGCCTCTTTCCCTCACACCAGCCATTTTTATAAAGCAGTTAGAAACCTGTGCAAATGCACAAACAGGTGCATTGTTGCCCCCATCTCTTGGAGGTGGAAGCAAGAAATCGGGAGTGTATGTGTGTGAGAGAGTAATCAGCTGTATAGCATATTTAATTGCTGAGTATATAGAAATAAATCTCATTTATCTTTATGTCAGTTCTGTGAGATAAATTATTATTGCTCAGGGCTGGAAAAAATCCAGCTTTCTGATAGTCTGGGCAAGAAATTTTATATGGCTGGAATTATTAGTTTTTCCCTTTTCAGGCCATTTTGGCTGGTTGATCAAATTTGAAAGTGACTCCTTGGAACTTGTAGCATTTTTTCAAGCCTCCATAATCTGGCTGTTCATTTACAGGGAAGGCTCTTAGACTTTCCATGTCCAACACTTGAATATTCATTAGACACACAGATTTGATGTGGGCTTTTATAATCAGAGCATCTTGTGAACAATGTGTGGGTGTGTCCTACTAGTTTTTTAAGGAATTAGGCAACACTAGATTGTAAGGGTATGGTGATCTTCTAGGAAGATCCTCTCTTTAAGGAAGGGATGCCTACTGTATTCCATGGGGATGAGTCATTTCTCTATGTCTCTCCTTCTGCTGCTTTATCCAAGAACTTGAGTAAACCAGTGGTTGTGTATTGTTGCTCTCTTCAAGTTGTTTCTGGCTTATGGGAACCCTAGAACCTTTCTGGTGGGGTTTTCTTGGTAAGATTTGATCAGAAGACGTTTGCCACTGCCTTCCTCAAAGGCTGAGAGAGTGTGACTTGTCCAAGGTCACCAAAGAGGATTCCATGGCTGAGTGGAGATTCAAGCTCTGATCTTCAGAGTCTTAGTCCAACATTCAGAACACTACTGTATATCATTCTGGTTCCAAACCAGGGGTTGGCTGGACCAAAAGGCTTCTGTGGAAAGAGAAGCCGAGACAACATTCTTACAAAAGATGAACTGAGCAGATGGGATTGGCCCTCGTTCTGCCTGGTACAAGTCTGTATTCATGTGTGTAGGAAGACCCATAAGGGCAATGGGTACTACACTCTCTTTCTTTTCTCTCATGGGACTGCAGTTTAGAGCTGTGCCAAAAGGATAAGGGGGTCTATTTTGTTTGTTTATTCCTGTTAAGTATATGCCTTGAACTCTAGAGCTCTCAACAATGACTCTTAAGTCTTACAGGTCTTGTGTGTTGAATATTGTGCTTGTATCAAGAAAGGCTTGGTAGAGCTATGCCGTCAAAATGAATCTCTGATCATTGTACACATAAATAAGCAGCAGGACTGTGATATGTGTTGTTGCGGTGCTGGTTAGTGGTAAGAGATATAGCTGCTGATGAGTTAACCAAATGGATATTGTATTCCGAAGGTACTCTGCTTCATTGCCAAATAACTGAGTATTTTACTCATCTTCTAATCTAAGCCATCAATTTTGTCAATTTTCCAGGCTTAGATGTGAAGAAAAGGATACTTTGAAGTACTGCTGTGGCAGACTTACAGTTTCGGTGGTTGTTCCATGATGGTCTTTTGCTTGAGGGCAAAGGGGATAAGATTGCTTGAGGATAAGATAGCTTGGGTCCATCTTATCTTAGGGACCGCCTCTCCCTGTATGACCCCCCCCCCCGCACGCTTTGGTCCTTTGGGAGGAACCTGCTGCAGCCTATGAAAACTAGGCTGTCGTAGACCTCCCGGAGGACTTTTTCTGCTACCGCTCCCAAGCTTTGGAATGGCCTGCTGGACGAGATCCATTTTATCATGTCTCTTGCCTGCTTCAAAAAAAAAAAAAAAAAAGCCATAAAGACGCATCTCTTCTGGCAGGCCTTCCCGGAAACATCTTAATCTTCCGGCTCCAAAGCTAAAGTTCTATGATCCCCCAGCTAGCTCCTGCACTATGACCCCCCCCCCCCAGTGTTATAGCCTGTGCTGCTCAAAGAACTATTAATTTTTATGTTGTTAAATTATGTTTTTATTTTGCTTGTTTGCTTTTAACTCTTGCTAGTTTAATTTTGTTTTAAGGGATTGGTTTGTGGGAATTGTTTTAACTTGTTGTATCCCGTTCCAATTGCTTGGACAGAGGGGTGGGTTATAAATAAAATTTATTATTATTAAGAGGGTAGTCTAAAGCTAGTGCATTAGATCTGAGTCTGAGTTCAAGCTGCACCTCAGCCATGGGATCTTTGTGTAAACTTAGACCAGATGTGACTCTTTATCCTCTTTTATACCTTTATAGAATCAGTCTAGTCATTATCTACCTGTCTTGCTGCATCGTCAAGGGCAAGCATAAGAGCGAAAAAAGAAGCCATTTACCAGTACTTTCTTGGTTGGTTTCTGGCAAACAATAGACAATAATATAAATGAAATAAAATCAAATAAAATATATAAAATATGAGGCCTTCCTTTTTGGGGTATGTTGATGAGATCTAGTTAATGTAAAACATTTTTGTGTGGTATAACATATTTGGGTTATGATCTAGGAAGTAACTTGTTTAAATGTGAGTATGGTTTCTGAGTGTGGTAAATTTTCCAGAAGTGTATTGATTGTTCAGTCTGTATTTAAAATACATACCCACTGTTATAGGTAGCATTTCCCATTAAGAATCATCTGAACCTCCATGTGTGACACCTGGGCCTCTAAAGACATTCTCCATGGATTGTCTCAAAGAAAAAAAACAAGAATTAACTTTGGGCCTGAGGCTGGTGAGTGTTTTTTCTCCCTTCCACCATGGAGAGAGCCTTATGGGAGATCCAGATGTTGCACATATATAGTTGTGTATTCTTCTGCACCTGTATAACTCTGCCACCTGCTGATCTTCTCAAGTTGGGAATACAGATCAGTGCACTGATTGGAAGGTCTTGATTTCTTGTCTAGCATAAATATTTAGGTTTCTGGACTTAGGATGTAGAGTGGTTGGCAAGTGGGAAATAAGGAGAGGCATACATTATGGTAAATTCCTTCAGTAGTTTTGGTATCAAGAGTAGTGCGGAGGGCGTTGGGAAGGTTGAATAGACTTACAGGGATGAGCAGAGGTAGTTCTGCAAACTCTATGTACGTAAGAATCTTTATGAATGTCTCTGCCAAGCTTGACATGCATAAAATAGGTAGAGTCATTCAGAACTTGCATTCAGGGTTCCTGATTTAGAATAAGATGTCATGAAATCCTGGAAACATGACTTTGTCACATTCTGCCACACAGAATAAGAGTGTCTCCAACCTATCTACCAGGAGTAAAGTGGTTCTCTGTACCTTATTCTGATGTATATAAAGTTATTGTGGCTAACTTCTGCAACCCTGGTCCCTCCAGATGTTTTGGACTACAACTTCCATGGGACCCAGCCAGTGTAGTCACTAGTCAGGGATTATGGAAGTTGTAGATCAAAGCATACTGCATTATGGTACAGTACTTGTAGCTCACTCCTTTCTGCTTATTTACAGTGGTTCTTCCTTTTTTTTCTCTATAGCCTCCTCTGGTCCAAGCCATCTTTAACCGTGATATAGAGGAGGTACGGTCACTGCTGAGTCAGAAGGAGAATATCAATGTATTGGTAAGTATTGAGTGATATTTTTTCCCCTTTTGCGATTCTGTTTCTCTTGGCCTTGCATGAAGGCTTCATTTCTCAAAACTTTACACTGCTTTCCTAGCTTCTGACCATGTGAGGTGTCCTCTCTCCACACTGCAAGTAGAACAGAAAAGACAGGAATTAGATCTCCTAGGTCTTTTGACATTAAATTGTTACATGGTCAACATCCAGTTGCAGTGTGTGTTGCTTTTAGTGCCTCTTCTTAAAAAATGAAAGTAGAAACACTTGCAAGCGTTTAACTATTTCTTTATCTGTGTCTGGCCATTTGGTACAGAGCTTGGATATTGGTCTTGGAGAGACCTGGCTTCAGAATTCAGCTGAGTCATGCTCTTAGTTGGCTTCTTTCAGTGTGGTTTGATCTTTTGTCCTCTGCTCCCCATTTGTGGAATGTGAATGCTAGTAGACATAAGGTTGTTCTAGGAGGGGAATGAGGTTCATGAAGTACTTTGCATGCCCAGAATTGATATACACAATAGAAAAGATGACATAGCATTAATAAATGTTGACTTTGTTGGGACTTGGCTGTATCAGATGTGGTGGCCTAGCTGTACAGATCAGTGGGTGGCACTGGCATCAGCTGTTGTCTTTGGAACTGAGTATGTTCTGGATTACTTTTGTGGTCTCTGAGTGAGAACAGCATGTGTTAACAGTGGCTTTAGAAAAAGAAGATACTGTTATTATTTAAACCACAAGTCAGTAATTGGTTCTTTGTTTCATTATGGCTCATTCAGGATAGGCATTTGTAGTGTATGCCTTGTACATCCCCTAAGTAGCACAATTGGTAGTAAGGCTTATGCTGTTACAGACTCATTTGGTAGGAGGGGCAGGAGAACCTTTCAACGCTTGGAATGAAGCAGAAGCTCTTGTCACATAAAAATGAATGTGAGTGTGTCTCCCTGACAGGAGAATTTGTTGGTAGCAGCCTAATATTTGGAGCCAGCATGGTGTAGTGTTTTGAGTGTTGGATTATGGCTCTGGAGACCAGACTTTGAATTCTGGCTTGGCCATGTAAACGCACTGGGTGACTTTGGGCAAGTCACACTTTCTCAGCTTCAAGTGATGGCAATGGCAACCCCCCTCTAAAGAAACTCACCAAGAAAATCCTACGATAGGATCGCCTTAGGGTTACCGTAAGTCGGAAATGACTTGAAGGCACACAGCAACAAGAAGGAAGCCTAATCATAGAAATATGGCCAGTCTAACACCTTGGAAGGTGGCTGACCACATGAGCAGCACTCATACATATATTTGGAGAACATCTCCAGTAGAGTATACATACTTTGGAGAATATCTCGAGTAGAGTATGGAGATAGTTAATGTCTTTGATTTGAAGGCACACAACAACAGCAAAACCATCACAAAGATCTCCTTTCACTGATTCTGTTTTGGACATCATTGTTTGAAAATGTTCTGACACTTGGATTTGGAGAGAATCGCTCTGGAAAAGACATTCAGATATTTTGTCATTACAAAAGGAGGGACCAAAGTAATTGCAAAAGTGTCATTTTATGATAAAGGATGTTTAGAAGAATTGATGCATATTTTTTGTGGCCGTATGATTGCCTTTTGTTAGGGACAAATATGTTAGCAGATGAGTGTATATGTTAGCAGATGAATGTAAACCTTTCAAAAAAGGTGGTTGCACTAGGAACTACTGGGTTAAACTCCTGACGTGTAAGCAACCAAGTGAAAAGATTGGCAGCTGTTAAATCTTGCAGGCTAATGAGAACAACCTGTTTTAAAGCATGTCTCTAATAGTCAGAGTGCAGTCTGCTGCTTATTAAAATAGAAGCCAGTGATTTACAAGGGCAAGATTTTCTAGTCCAGTTCTTGGTTGTAAAGGGGCAAATCAGCTTCCCCCTGCCAGGTCACAGTGTGCCACATCCAGAGAGCAGATTCACTGCATGACACTGTCAGCAAAGCAGATATACCTAGGTAATTAAACATGTGAGCAGAGGAATCAATCCACTTGCTTCTAGGGATAGTAAAATGTTCCATCCATTTTGAATAAGATAATATTTTTTTATTGAACTTGACTGTAATGGTGAAAGTGAAGCCAAGCTTTAAGGCTTGGTAGTGCTTATCTCCAGGGATAAATGACAGAATTTCAGAGTTACATGCCTGCCAGTCACCTGTTACTTCTAAAAAGTCAAAATTACTTAAGGGGGGAGGGGGTGGGCATGTGAAATACGATGAGCAGTTAGGTGTTGCGTGGAACCAGAAGTTAGTTGGGTGGGAAGAGGATTTTGGAAGAATAGTGTCATGAGTGAGTTGATTGTTTTTGTTATTGTGTACTTCTAAGTTGTTTTTGACCTATCATGGGGTTTTCTTGGCAAGATTTGTTTAGAAGGGATTTGCTTTTGCTTCCTCTGAGACTGAGAGAGTGTGACTTTTCCAAGGTCACCCAGTGGGTTTACATGGCTGAACGGGGATTTGAAGTACATGTCTGAGTGGGGATTTGAAGTTGTAATCCACCACTCAAACAGCTAAATTATGCTATAGATGGAAACATTTTTTTGGAAAAATGAATTTTAATTTGTACACTGAACAATATTTTGTAATAAAAATTATATATAATTTAACATAAGATGAAAAGCAGAAAAAATGCATTAAAATAAGATGTAGTAATGCTCAGTATGTACAAATACAATTTTTGTACCTCTTCAATTTACATGTTGCTTATCATTCTTATTATTGTTGTGTGTCTTCGAGTTCATTCCAACTTACAACTACCCTTCTTGACAAGTTTTCTTCACAGAGAGTTTGTCATTGGCATCGAGAGTGTGACTTGCATGGGTGTGGGTTTGCATGGCCAAGCTGGGCTTCGAACCCTGGTTTCCAGAGTCACAACAATGCTGAAACCACTCCACTCCACTGACTTTCTTCCCTAATAATTATTAAATAGTGTGCATTATCCTGCTTTCTTATAACAAAGATTTTTTATAACAAAGTTTAATTTGTGAAATAAAACTTCATTTGGTCTTTTACACAATCTGAGTCTCAGTGTCTCCTCAGCTGATAAAAGAAGAGCCTTGTTAGATTGTACGAACGGCCCTAGAAATGCAGCATTGTCTTCCCCCAGCAGATAGCCAGTTACATGTGGGAATCCAAAAAGCTGAAAATGGCAGCAACTGATACTTTGAGATAGTTCATTCTTTTTACATTGGGCCCTTGTTAACTGCTGGGGTTTGGTTCCAGGACCCCCTGTGGATAACACAATCTGTGGATGCTAAAGTCCCATTAAATACAATGGTATAGCAAAATGGTGTCCCTTATATAAAATGGCAAAATCAAGGTTTGCTATTTGGAATTTACACCTTTTAAAATATTTTCAAGCCATGGATGCTTGAATCTGTGGATAAAAAAACAAAAAACAGTGGATAAGGAGGGGCAACTATACTTGTTTCCAAGCACTGATTGGCTGTTTCAGAGATTCACCCACCCATGCATTTTATGGGTTTGTGATTTAAAAAAGGTTTCCTTCTTCCTAAAGAATTGAGATATACTTGGAAAGCATATTGTGATGTTAAATTACCAATATTAAAAAAGTTGTCTGCCTCTTTCTCCCTCCCCCCCCCCCCCCCATAGAAAAAGAGATTGATAGCCTATCCTAATTACTGTACATTTGTTTGGAAGTTTACTGAATAGAATAAACGTAATTTTTCTTTGTGGTCTTTGAGAATCACACAAACAGGTTATTCTGTGCCTGCACAGTAAAGCTCGGAAACTTCTGGAATCACTAGGCAAAACTTAACTTTGCAGCTTTTTGGCGGTAGCTCCACCCACCCTTATAAAGCCCCTAGCGTTCCTGCTCTTTCCCCATTTCCTTTTGCCCGCTGCGCTAGCAGCATTGAAGGAACTTCAACTAATTAACTAAAGAAGTCCTTTGACCATGGTTTGTCTGGCCATTTTTAACAGATTTTGATTTGGTAGATTCTTTGCTCATTGCCTGACTCGGATTACCTGACTTCGATTTTGCTATACAAACCTATAGACCTCCAACACAGTTTGAAATGGCCTCTAGGTATACCTCTTTTAATAAATGTGTTAAATGTGGGTGCAAGGACCCCCACAAGATGTGTCTTCTGTGCCTTGGAGAGGGTCACAACATCCAATCTTGTGCCCTCTGTAAATCTTTGACTCCCAAGATTCCAAGCTTAAGGCCGCCCTTTATCAGCATGTCCTGGTCCCAGTTTCTACTTCAGTTTCTCAGGCCACTGTGACTTCTCCACTTTCGGCTTCTGATAAACCCAAGGAAAAGGGACAAGGTGCAGAAAAGGTTTCCAAGGATAAAACTCCTAAAGAGAAGTCTGATCGAGACCAAAGCCCCGACAGACCTGCAGGAAAAGAGATTCCACCTCAACATTAGGAGGAACTTCCTGATAGTAAGGGCTATTCGACAGTGGAACACACTCCCTCGGAGTGTGGTGGAGTCTCCTTCCTTAGGGGTCTTTAAGCAGAGGCTGGATGGCCATCTGTCAGGGATGCTTTGATTTGGAGTTCCTGCATGGCAGGGGGTTGGACTGGAGGGCCCTTGTGGTCTCTTCCAACTCTATGATTCTATGACCTAAAAAAGCCTCCAAGCGCAAGTACATTGAGGACAAGGGTTCAGGCGAGAGAAATCTCTCAACCACTTGGCCTCTAAGTGACCTCGTTCCATCTCCCTTCATGGGACCAAGTAAGCCAAGCCAGCTAAGTCCTTAAAAATGCCTTCTGCAGTTCTCGATTCTGACCCTGAACGGCCCCAAAGGGCACACTCTGAGAGACCAGCCACCTCTTGAAGTCTCGGTGACTTGGAGGACTCGCTCTGTATTGTGGAACTCGGATCTGAATCAGGAGAGATTTGTGAACCCAATCCACCTACCTTGACTCCTCATCTTGAGCACACGTCTCCGACTCAACATGTTCAAGAGCCTACTGAGCCTCAGAACTGACCATTCTTCGCTTCTATATGTGAGGATAGGCTACCTCTGAAGTCCATGCGTGAGGAAATTATGACTCTTGGAACCAAACGCTCCATGCGAGAAGAGAGGATGACTCTTGGTATGAAATGTGTCCATGCTCACCAAGGCATTGACTCCAGCTTCCCAGAAGGGTCTCTCTTCTGTCATTATCCAGACTTGGTGTATGATAGTAATACCGATCTCTACTTCATACCCGTTGACCCCAACCATCTTTGATGACACATGGCTCACCTGAGATCTCTGTCCCCAGCCCACCCGCTGCCCACACAGCACACAATAACAATGAAGGCTTAAGTAATTCAGGCCACCACTCCTCCCCCCCCCTTCCAACTCTGATCTGACATCAATCTTTAAAGGACAAACCACTCACTAGAACACCTGAAGACTCCCTGAGCTGTTCATGTTCTTCCTCCTCGGAATCTGGTTCCCCAAGGGTGTCCTCTCCACAGACTTTGATCGTGTTCAATCCATCCTCTCCCAATGACAACGTCAATTTTTTTTTTTTTTTTTTTGCTGAGCAGATGTTGAGAATGGCAAATGCCCTTAATATTGAGGTCAACAATACTGACCAGGACGCATTGGATCCCATTAACTGCAGAGTCCATGGCAAAGTACCCACCCCTGCTTCTATCAGGTTCCTGCCCTCTATGGAAAGGATTGCACAGTGTTCATGAAACATTCCTGCCTCCATCCCATCCACTTCTAAGAAGATAGATAATCTGTATAAGATTACTCCTTCTTCTTCTTGGCTCTATGAACACCCAAAGCCAAACTCGGCAATCATAGAAGGTGCTCAACTGGCCTTCACTGCAAAGATGTCAACTACCCCGGTGAATAAAGACAGCAAGAGGATTGACTGGATGGCCAGGAAATTCTACGTGGCTTCTGTGTTGGATCTGAAAGTAGCCAACTACTTGGCTTGTATGGGGGCTTACTAGCAACCAACACAACAGGAGGCTTACACAGAAACTGGTCAAAAACAAGGAGAGAAGGAAAACTAAGGGGTAGATACACAATATATCTCTAAGTACAGTTATCAACAAATAATGAGATACTTCACAAATTCTT
The DNA here is from genome assembly GCA_034509955.1 of Urosaurus nigricauda. NCBI lineage: Eukaryota > Metazoa > Chordata > Lepidosauria > Squamata > Phrynosomatidae > Urosaurus > Urosaurus nigricauda. The sequence continues at coordinate 166,860,372 of JAOEGL010000002.1, forward strand.
AAATTTCTCAAGTGTAATTAAATGAGTGTCAATGAAAATTTGATCATCTTATAAGTAGAGAGCATTAATGTCAATAAAGAGTTTAAACTGAAACACCTTGAAGGATGTAGCTGTGAATGGTATGCAGTGATAAGAAGCAAATCCTCTTCTTGCTCTTGCTGTAATGAATCCATGGTAGTCAATATAGGATAGCCATCACAGTAATTCAATAAGCTGAAAAATAATCCTCTTCAATGTTTAAATATTAAATTGCTCTCAAATGTGTAGTGGCAATAATGCAGGTTGCAATAACAGTAATCTAGGTAGCACAGGTAGTAGACGGCTACCACTGGAGTTATGAAGCCATTTTGACTTTATAGTCTTCTTCAGTAGTATTATATTTCAATTCCGGATTTCACTTTAGGAATATCAAGTTTCAAATTGGCTATTCCATATTTCTAATTATGTAAAACTGACAAACGTTAACAATGGAAATTATAATTATAGCAATTATATTATTCCATACAATTATAAAATGCTTACCATAATTTTAGGCCATATTCAGCTTGCATTACAGCAAAATCAATGAGTACATACTGATTGTAACTAGTGGTGCTAATATACACCCTCTTCTAAATACCCTGCATGGGGTTTATTCAGCTGTAACATTTCTTAAAGGAACATGACTTCCATACAAACTAAATCTCCTGGTTTACCAGCAGAATGTATGCTCCCACTTCTAGATTATTATTATTATTATTAACCTTTATTTATATAGCGCTGTAAATTTACACAGTGCTGTACGTACAATCTTAAATTAGATGATCTACCAGACCATAAAAAAATCCTGACATTGACACTGCAAGCTGAAGCCCATTCTCTTGGGGGAACAACGGATCACGTCAGCCAGACATTCGGCAGACTGTGCCTCCAAAGTGCTGTCGGGTTCCATTGCCATAAGGAGGTATGCCTAGCTCAAGTCCTCGGACCTCACACCTCAAGCCCATATGATGATTGAAGACATGCCCTTCATTGACTCTGGCCTCTTTAACAAGGAGGTGGACAAGAAGCTTAATTTCCAATATACAGTGGTCCCCCGGTTTACGAATCCCCCGGGGAACGAAATCCCCGGGGTCCGAAACCGGCGGGACCGCAACAATTCCCCCGGGATCCAAAGGATCCCCCGGGGAACAAAAGGGAAAAACCGTGCGGCCCCTTTAAATCGGCCACGCGGTCCGTCCCTTAAAGCGGTCCCCCGGGATACGACAATTTCCGGGTTACAAAAGGTAATCCGGAACGATCCCAATTAGATCACCCTACCAAATGGCTCACGGTACTGATTGCCAAAACACTACACTGGTGCATGATCCTGACAAGGTTTGTGCCGGGATGCCTTTCTCACCTCCCCAGCCCAGATTACTTAAATGATGGATGCTTCTCTGGAGGGGTGGGGTGCCCACACCTCCAACTTCATAGTCAAGGACAAGTAGTTTGCTCAGGAGAAAACCCTACAAATCAATGCCCTCGAAATGCTTGCTGTAGAGAAAGCTCTTCAGGCCTTCAAAACCTTCCTTCAAAACAAGGTTGTACTTCTTCTGACAGACAACATCACTGTCATGTACTACCTCAACAAACAAGGAAGGACACAATCCCGAACGCTCCTCGACATCACCCTACACATCTGGGGATCATCCTGCAAACCATCCACCTCTCTGGAGAAGAAAATGACCTAACAGAAGAACTGAGCAGGTCCTCTCACTTGTGCCCTAAGCGGAGGCTCCATCCCAATATGATGCAAGACTTATTTCTAAAGTGGGACACCCCCTCTATCAACTTGTTTGCCACTCATCTCACTGCTCACTATCAGCGGTTCTGTTCCAAGACTTGATCCCCAGGCTCCTCAGGAGATGCATTCCTGTTCAAGTGGTCAGAAAAGACGCTATACGCCTTTCCTCTGTTCCCACTCATCACCAAAGTCATTGTGAAGATGAGAATGGATCACTCCAGTGCTATCCTCATCACTCCATGGTGGCCGAAACAGCTTTGGTTCGCCTCTCTCCTTGATCTATCTCGAAGACAGCTTTACAAGATTCCCTTCTGCCCTGATCTCCTGACTCTCCAGGATGGTTGGGTTCAACATCTAAACATCGAATCTCTTCCCGTGGTGGCTTGAAGAATACGTCCCTAGAGTCTTTGCCCAACTCGGTATGGACCATGACCTGGTGGCCCACAAGCCATCCACTAGGAATTCCTATCTACTTAAATGGGGCTAATTTTTGGATCTAGACCCTTTTCAAACTGGCTTCAGGACAGGCTTTGGGGTTGAGACTGCCATGGTTGCCTTGACCGACGATCTGCGTCTGAGCATCGACAGGGATAGTGTGACCCTGGTAGTGCTCCTAGACCTCTCAGCGGCTTTTGATACAATAGATCATGGCATCCTCTTGGATCGCCTAAAGGGGTTAGGTATTGGAGGCACTGCATTGCAGTGGTTCTGGTCCTTCCTCTCAGACAGGTCCCAGGGGATGCTGCTCGGGGACAGTTGTTGGAGCAAAAGAGAGCTCACCTGTGCGATCCCACAGGGGGCTATTCTGTCCCCGATGTTATTTAACATCTATATGAAGCTGCTGGGTGAGATTATCCGGAGTTATGGAGTTGGGTGTTATCAGTACGCTGCTGACACCCAAATCTATTTCTCATCGGCCTCAAATTCCAATGGCGTCTCCTCTCTCAATGAATGTCTTCGAGCGGTAATGGGCTGGATGAGGAAAAACAAATTGAAACTGAATCCCGACAAGACTGAGATCCTCACGGTAGCGGCCCCAAAACCAAGAATTGGGCTGCAACCTCCAGTCCTAGAATCATAGAATCATAGAGTTGGAAGAGACCACAAGGGCCATCCAGTCCAACCCCCTGCCATGCAGGAACTCCCAATCAAAGCATGCCTGACAGAATTCCTGGAATTCTGGATGAGGTCACACTCTCCTCCAGTGACTGTGTTCACAGTCTGGGGGTACTCCTTGACTCGTCGCTCCTGATGACGAATCAGGTAAATGTGACAGTCAGGAGTGCCTGTTATCAGCTTCAGCTGATACGCCTGCTGTGCCCTTTTCTGGAAGTAGGGGATCTTGAGACTGTTGTTCACACACTGGTAACCTCTTGTTTAGATTTCTGAAATCGCTCTGCATGGGGCTACCCTTGGGCTTGGTTTGGAAACTACAGTTAGTACAGAAGATGGCTGCCAGACTAGTGTCAGGAACATCTAGGAGGGACCATATTATTCCGGTACTAAGGTCCCTACACAGGTTGCCTATCAGTTTCCGGGCCCAGTACAAGGTGTTGGTTATCACCTTTAAAGCCCTAAATGGCTTGGGTCCAAGCTTTCTCAGGGACCACCACCTCCCCTACAATCCTCCCTGCGTACTCCGGTCCTCTGGGAGGAATTTGCTGCAGCCTCAAAAATCTAGGCTTTCAGCTACCTCCCAGAGGGCCTTTTCTGTTGTCGCCCCCAAACTGTGGAACGGTCTGCCAGATGAGATCCGTTTAATTGACATCAAGACGGATCTCTTCTGGAAGGCCTTTCTAGGATAGATAACCTCAGGACCCCCCTTTCCGGAGGACTCCCCAGTGTCCCCTCAAAAATTAATTAGAATGTAACTACGTTGCCTATTATAATTTTTATTACTGTTGTTTTTATATTACTGGTTTTAATCTGTAACAGATTTAATAATTTTCTAAGGGGAGAAGAGATGTAGTTTGTTTTATTTGATGTAATTGTATTTTACTGTTGTTAGCCGCCCCGATTGATCTCAAAGGGGCAGGGTATAAATAAATTTTAATGTTGTTGTTGTTGTTGTCGTCGTCATCGTCATCATCATCATCATCATCATCCCTTCTTAACATCCAAGGGCCTTTCTCCATCCTGAGCCTGGGTCCCTGATGTCTTGCAATTCCTAATGACTCTGACAGACTCTGGACTCTGCCTCTCTTCTTTGAAGTGCTAACCTGGCCGCCGTATGCTCCCACTACCAATTTGATGGTCGACCCTCCTTTTTCAACTTTCATCCTCCATTTTTGGTACCAATCCCAGTGTGGAGCCTCGTGCTTGCTTTCCTTTCCACAAAGCGATTGCTGAGAGAACTTTGTGCCCTGTGGGTTGACCATCCTTATCTGTACTTTCACAAGGACCAGGTAGTGCTCCATCCTGATAATACCTTTCTACATAAAGTGGTATTGTCATTCTATCTTAACCAGAACATTGTGTTGCCCACTCTGGCCCTTAACCTGACCACTGACACAGAGCGCTGACTGCACACCCTCGATGTTTGGCGGGCTTTAGCCCTTGGACTTTGGGTCTGAGATGTTCTGAGAGACTGTTTGTCTGCTTCTTGAACCTGAAGAAAGTCTCCCTGTTTCCATGCAGAGATTTTTGAAATGGATAGCTGCCACTCTCCACTTGTGCTATGAACTGTCTGGGAAGGCTGTTCCAGCTCAGGTTTGGGCTCACTTTACTAGGATGGTAGCAACATCCTCTGCCTTTTTGAGTGGACTACCTATACAGGATGTCTGTAGAGCTGTTGTCTGGTCCCAGCCATTAACTTTTATTATTCATTAGTGACACCAGAGCCAGACAGGACACAGCTTTTGGGAGAGCAGTGTTGTCTTCTGGTTTACATTGAAGTTGCTATGTATATTCTACTCACTATTATGATACTGTAAAGAAAGAAAGATTCACATTTAATTGAACTCAATGTATAGTTTATTGAATGTTTATTGAGATTACTGATGCATTTTCATACTTATGCGTTGAGAGTTTGCAGTAAAGCTTTATGGTTGTTCACACATTCTCTGCAGACTTGGCACCAAACCTAAAGGCCAGATACAGTGGGCTCAGTATGTGCTGTGGTTTGGTTCCAGGACACCTAGGGGATACCAAAATCCATGGATGCTCAAGTCCCGTTATATACAATGGCATAGTAAAATTATGTCCGTTATGTAAAATGGCAAAATCAATGTTTGCTTTTTGGAAATAAAATTAAAAAGTCAAGATGTGGATGGTTGAGTCTGTGGATGCAGAATCGGGGGGTATGGAGGGTCGAATATATTGGTTACCCTGTTTCAGTCTGTAAGTAGTGCTTTCTGCCTCTTGATAGCCTTCAGCAATGAGTTCAATTTTCATGCCTTATCAGAGTTACAGTAGAGTCTCGATTATCCAGCCTTCGGTTATCCAACATTCTAGATTATCCAATGTCGCGGCTGCTGTGATTTCTTTAAATTTTCTGTGATGTCTTTAAATTTTCAGAGGACTGAACTGTTTATACCGTACATCACAATGTTGATCAGTGATTTCTTTACATTTACTTTTACTGTTATTGCAATAAAACTTCAATACATTTGCAATTCATAGTGATTTCAAGGCTTTTCTTGGACCTTCTGGATTATCCAACATTTTCAGTTATCCAGCTATCAGCCGGTCCAGTTTATGTCGGATAATCGAGACTCTAATGTACTTAGATTGCTCTTAGGATTTGATTGTTGCTGGCATGAAGTTTAAAAGCAAGCTGAATGGCAAGATCTGTGTGATGCTTCCAGAGCAACATCACACAGCATTTGTTTTTCAGAATGTCTTTTCTTTTAAGTGTCTTAAATGCTTTGTCAATGTTCATTTTACCTTTCAGCCTGGTTCTCGGTGCTTATGTGCTTTGTTGTAAACATCTCTGATCCAGGAACAAATGACTTGTGGGCTCTTCATTTAAAAGTCTAATGTTTTGTTTTGTTTTCTGTGGAAAATACTTAAGCTTCTAGCTCTCATTTCTGTAATGTAATATTTTTGGAGGGTATGAAATTACGAAGAAAAATTGTTGCACAGTGGCCTGTCTCTTATTGTTAGTTCTGATTAGAGGAGACCCATTGTATTATGGGATGTACCTGTGTCTTGATTCATTGTTTATCAATTGATTTAATGAATCTCCAGTAATGGGGGGTAACCAATAGAATAATAAAAAGTAAATGGGAACACATCTCAAATGTAAACTGTATTTATAACCAAGATAAGTCACTGTGATGGCATAGGAACACCTTTGGTTTCTATTGCAGCAAGCTGCACTGTCCTGAGTTGTATATATGTCTGCTCTGTGCAGTTGTGAACTTGTCTGCTCAGAAGTAAATCCCAGTAGTACAGTATCAGTGGGTCTTACTTTCAGACATGGTCTTTTACCTGGGAAGAAGTCCCTCTAAAAATAATGGGTCTTGCTTTTGAGTAGAGGTGTAAAACAATGTACTATAAAGATTATTATTATTATTAACCTTTATTTATATAGCGCTGTAAATTTAAAGATCTTAATGTTCTCCAGTTCAAGAGATGAAAGTATGAACCAGCCACATTATAGTTGGCCAAAAAAAAAAAAAAGTTTTATTATCTGGCAAATCTCACCATCTAGAAACCTAATGTATATATTAGGTTTCTAGGGTCATATTTTAGAGGGCACACAATCTCATAACATATGTAAATGAAATGAAAGGAAAATGGATACTGAGTTACACATTCATGGTGCTATTGAAGAATTCACTGTTTCATCACCATATACAGTGTACAGTATATAATGGAAAGGAGGAAGGGAGGGGTGGAAAAAAATGAATGTAGGAGCACTTTTAAAGATAACTAGTTTTTATTTGCTTGAGCTTTGGCGGATATAAACCCAATTCTTTGAATGTTCACAGAGCATTGGATGCTTACAGCACACTTCTTTGAATGCTCTGTAAACATCCAAAGAAGGGGTTTAAATCCACATAAGTTCATGCAGAAATAAAAACCATTTAGTCTTAAAGGTGCTGCATATTTATTCCCCCCTCCTTTCCTCCTCTTTATGCTGCAAGAGACTAACACGGCTACTTCTTTGAAATGTATATTTTATAGTAACTGAAGATACATATTAACTACGATTATTTTAAGGTGTGTGTGTGAGTCCCAGAAAACTGTAATTTAAAATAATATAAACTCATTTTTATTTCTTTGATCTGGACTATTGTCTGAATTGTTCTGAACTTTCACTATAAACCTGAGGGACAAACTTTTCTGTTCTTTTTATAACATACTATTTTTTTTTCCTTAGAAACGTGAACTATTCTTCCCCCAGACAGTTATTACTGCTCTCCCTTTTTGATGCTGAAGAGATGGAAGTTTGGTGTATGAAGCCCATTGCCATTATATTGCAGGAATAATAAGATTGGCATAGTTGCCAAATGCAAACAAGATGGTTTTGTTTTCTGCAATGTTGTAGTTTCCCATTCTGGCACTTACCACTCCTGGACTTGCATTGACTTCAAAGTGGATGGCTGCATCGTGTGTTCTCAAGCCATACATTGGAAGCTTTGAGTCTTGGAACTGGAATATTTGCAGTAGTGCGAATTTACTATCTAGCACTTGTGCCACTGCTTTTGCTCATCATTTTGAAAGATAAGATACTGTAAGAGGATTTTGCTTAACATTTTCTTTCCTGCATCTGTTTTTTCAAGACTCTGGATCGGAGCAAGGGACTTTTTCTTTGTTTTGTTTTTATGAATTTTCAGGATTTTAAATTTATTATACTATTAAATTATTATTATTATTGTTACTAGTAGGCTCTCCATATCCCTATTCATTTTTTCTGGCTTGCTTTGGAAAACTTGATGGCAATAATTGATTCATAGACACTGTTCCAATTTATTTCATGATTTCAAAGTCCATAGCAACATTCTGCGAGGCTGAGCTGAGGTTTTTCTCATTTGGAACAGACAATTCCATGGGAAGAACATTGCAGGGAAAAAAAAGTGTTGTATGCAGTATGCCTGTGGGCATTTGCTCAGTGTGCTTCCTATTCAGGAACATTATGTTCAGATTAAGGTAATTATTTATAACAAATTATGCAAATTGGCAATAGATACAGGGCTTTTCATATATATCCAGTGTATTCTTGATGTTCAACTAGTTGTCTAGCTCTATTGTATAGTGTTCCTTGTAATTTTACATCTAATTTTAAGAAGAAGCTTTGCATTTTCTTAACAGATCAGCTCATTGGGTTGATTCTAAATCTAGTAATAAAGTAGATACTGACCAGAGGAATCACAAATATGTTTGTTATAATCCTAATCCTTTGGTTGGTGGGAGTAGCTGGTGTAATACTGTAGTAGCTGGTTGGTGGGAATAGCTGAAGATCTACCCATTCTATCAGTTAGCTTTCTTTGCTCCTCAGATTGCGTTTTCCTGGATTAAAGCGGCATTGAACGCAAGCTATATATTGGATAAATTGCTGCAGGCTTCAAACATAGGAAAATTTAACTTAATTGAAATTAAATTAATCTTTCAAAATCAAATTAAACCATTAAAAAACCCAGATAGCCTGTAAGTGCACTTCACTTCTCTTAACTGGCTGCAGGATTTTGAGAGCTGTAATTCACAAAAGCAGCATTTCCAAGCTCCGATAACTGAACTGGGCAGTCCAGAAGTCCAGACCTTCTGACAATCACAGGGCAGATGTGGCCCATCCATATTCCTTTCAATTTCTGAAGGGGGCTCTAGAGTCCTACACTTATCAGGTGCTTGATAAATAAACCCCCAACTTCCAGACTTGCAGCATCTATAATGAACATATCCAGTATTTGAATTAGTATGATGTGGTTGTGTTTTCAGATGTTGAATATACTCTTCTTCTAAAGATGAGCATATATTTCTAATAAAGCCTAAGTTACAAAAATGGATGGGGCCAGAGTTTTGAGTTTATTCAGCCATCTTGATTAAGGCCGCTGTGCACTGACTGAACTAGAGAGTCTGTGTCCTGTCACTTCTTTCTGGTAGTCTAGCTGTTTTTGTGTGTTCTACTAGCTTTTTGGAGGGCATGGAGGATTAACTTGTTTGCTACCCAAGTTTCTGTACATATGCTGTATCATTAGGGATATCTTTTCTATGTGAACTCATCTTTTGAGGAACTCTAAACACATCTGTAGAACCTCAGTGTGTTGCAAAAGATTTTGGGGCACACACTTGCTTAATGCTGGACATTAGCCATGTCTTTTAGACCTTGTCTTTGCCCTATCTAAATGTCACCTCCTGTATCACACCATGTAGACCAGTAATTGCACAGCAGATTACTGGTTTTGGGCAGCTGTCATTCAGGAAAATTTATTTGCCATTATGGATCTTTTAACTGAGGAACCACTGATGAGCTTCTGAGGAACCCAATAGTATCTCATAGCACAGTTTAAAAAGCCTTTTGGCCCTGTTATTCTGAGACCTTTGTAGTTGAATTTATCACTGAAATTAATTAGAAAGAACAACATCAAAGTAAAATAAGACTCCATGTCAGGATGGAAGATGAGCAAATTCTCTGACAAGATAGTCTTGTTAATTGAACTTGGATGTAGTGAAGTTCAGCCAATCTCATTACAAAGTGATGTAAGCTTTGTGAGCTAATGTTATACCTGGGTCAAAATGACATGTCAGTATGCCCAAATAATGAGATCAAGCAAGCTGTCTATATTTTCTATTTCATTAGAAAAGGCAAATAGAACAGGACATGTACTGACATTCTGCAAGATGTACAGAAGTAGTAGGTGCATGAGCTGAATGTACTCCTGGTTCTTCCTGTACTCTTAATTCTGTCATTGGGCCCCCAGTTATGTTCTTCCCTAGACAGGGATAAGATGACCACAGTAATTCATGTACTGAAATCTTCCAGATTAGTCTACTTGCAATATTTTTATATCCGGCTGACCTAGAGTGTGGCCCAGAAGCTGTAGCTAATGCAACACACAGCAGCTCAGTGGCTGATGGGAACATTTTATAGAAGCCATATGACACCAGTTTTAAAGGAATTGCTCTGGCTGCAAGTACTCTTCCAGTCTGAGATAGTGATAGCATTTCAAACCCTAAATGGTCTGGGACCTCAATACTGGAATAAGCATCAGTATTGATTGGGGTCTTGTGAAGCGACCCCTTCTGTGTTCCACTGTGGGAGAGGATTTTCTCCACTGTGGCATCCCATTATGGAGTGTCCTTCCCTTGGAGGCCAGTGGGCACTAAGAGCTGCCTTAATTTTGTGCTAAGTTATAGTGTGGCCTTTTATCAAAATCATTGGACCCCTAATAACTTTGTCTAAATATGTACAGGCACATGGCTGTTTTAAAGGGCGGAATATGCTTTTATACTGCTTAAATTACCCCTTATTGTTTTATTTATCTGCTACCTTGAGATTTTATGATATAGCTCAAGACATAAGTTTTTTAATATAAAAATGAAAACAGTTATTCCATGGAAAGCAAGTTTTTGAGGAAATTTCATTGTCCAATTCTGTATGCACGTGTCAGGGAAGAGCTGGAATTTGGAGTGGTGGCTCTATATATAAATAGGTTTTAAAGTTCTGCTGCTTTGTGTTTAGATGCAGTTATTCACCCATGCTGTACAAGTCTTAGGCATCAATATAGTATATCTCTGTGTAGCTATAAACTTAAACATTTTACTATAGATCAAACATAGCAAGGTTGTAATCTTTACCTGGAAAGCGACCAAGATTATGAAAGGTTTGCCTTTTGGATTCTGCTTAAATATATACTAATTATTTTTATCTTGTTTCCCAAAATCAGGACCAAGAGAGACGAACCCCTCTGCATGCAGCTGCATATTTGGGGGACGCCCCTATTGTTGAACTCCTTATTCTATCAGGTGAGTAGTATTTGTGTATGATTTTTAGTTGGCAAGATGTCTGATGTGTTCTGACAGCAGAAAACTGCGAATTGAGGAAGAGAAACAAACAAAACAAACAAACAGCTTCATTTATATACCGCTTCATACCCTTAAGGAGTGTCTAAGCGGTTTACAATTGTAAGCTATTTGCCCCCCCAACAATCTGGGTACTCATTTTAGCGACCTCGGAAGGATGCAAGCCTGAGTCGAGCTTCAGCCCTTTGCTGGTCTTGAACTCGCCACCTTCTGGTTTTGAGTGAGTGGCTGCAGTACAGGCATTTAACCACTGCGCCACCAGGGCTTTAGAAGCATGCCTTTAATTCTTGTGTAAGAAACAGTAGCCTGCAATTCAGGAATAATGCTAGTGGGAAGCCCTCAGGTCAGGCTGAGCAGTCGCTGGGCATTTGCTGGAATGGAAGAGGAATGCATGCTTTTCCTATCCTGTGGTAGCCAGCTGCTTTTTTAAAACATATTTTAATAACATTAACCAAATTGTCAAAGGTGATTGGAAATGGAGATGATAAAATCTCAGAAAAGAGGACTCTGTAATGCTGATAGAACTTGTGTAGTTCTGTAGCTGGCTCCAGATTCAAACCTCAAGTTCAAACTCATGTTAAGTTACAATTGTTCATCCTATGATATTATTTAGAAGGGGAGTTACAATCTTATTTGAATGATTGCAAGAATGAACGAGAGACTATAAAACACTTTATTTAGTTCAGTCTGGGAAGCACTACAGTTAGCAGATTGCTGGTGCTAATATTACTATTGCTAACATGATTTTAGAATAGCAGAGATTTATGGAAATGTTCAGTTCAGTTTAGTGAGGCTGTTTTAGAATTGACAGCTCCATCCACTATATTTCTTCTTTTGTAAGTTGCAGGACAGAGTTAGTTTTCTGGAGAGTGGAACCACCAGCACAGTTGATTCTTAATGCATGTGCTAAATTTCCCCAAATTAACTGGAAGGGCATATGTTGGTTATTGCTGGTGTATGCAAGTTTTAATTTTTGGTTCTATCTTAAATCTCTTTTCTTAACATCTAAAATCATAATGGTTGTGGAACTTAATTGTTTAGTGCCTGAAGAGATCTATATTCCTTTCCCCCTTTTAAAACTGTTTTTGTAAGCATAGTTCCTTGATGTTTTGATAATGGTGTCTTCTGCTGCAGATAAATTTTGTAGAAGAATTTTGCTTCTCTGTCCTTTGGAGTAAATCACATTTTCTGCTCAATTAATCAACTGGGTTGTCCTTGACAATTGAATAGTTATTGTTACTGGAAATAAAGCTGAATTTTGTCCAAGAAGCCAAAATAACAGTAACCTTGACAGCCGTGTGATATTAGCATACTATGCCCATCAGTTGGAGTTATTATGCTATCATCATGTGCATGGTAGGGTGATTTTCACTTCTTAGCCATGTGTTTTGCTTGACAGATAATTTTCTGAATATAGTGCTGGTCCGCCTTACATTTTAATTTGTATGCAGTTAGAAAATAATCACCAACTCTGGAGATATACACTGCGATTAAGAGTATCAAAGAATCCTGGTATTAAGGTGCAAGGGCAAGCATGCTAACTTTCTGTTGGTCAACTGTCTGTACGTACTTTGTTCCTCAGGTGCTAACGTTAATGCAAAGGACACCCTTTGGCTAACCCCGTTACACCGTGCTGCAGCTTCTCGCAATGAGGTAGGTGCTATACTCTTGGCTTTGGCCCATTGTTAACATGACAAGAGACTTGATGTTCTAGACTCCTGCAGCAACATTTTGAACAAATTGATTTGCCTCTCATATTCATAGTACTCACCCACGGGCATGCTGAAAACCATGAGACCTGAGAAACTGGCAAAGCAGTCCAGATTGTGCAGGGTAGGTTGGTACAGAAGGGTTTCTCTGTGGGTTCCATCTACAGATGGAGACAGGAAAAAGACTTTAATAAGGTTTCCTGCCTGGCCACCTTTTTGCTTACCATCAATTATAAAGTTTATAGTTGTAGTCAAGCATGGGCTAAGCTCTCTGACTGGTGGCCTTATTTCATGTTCCCATCCATACTTTATACATGGAATTACAGTGTTAAGAAACAAGTTCTTTGGGTTCTGTGCAGATCTTCATTCTCATCCATCATTAAAAAAAATCTGCCTACAAGTGCATGGTTACATGATAGAAAAAAATAGTCTGGTAAATTGCAGTTAATTTCTCTCATAGACTGTTCTTGGCATAGAATTGTATAACATCATCTGATTGACACTGACCTTCAGCACTCCTATATTAATTCAGTGAGCAAGAAGGGTGCATTGCCCTTAATAGGATAACACCCATAAATTGATAATGGTCTGGATAGTAAGTGTGCTGTTGTAAGATCTTGCTGGACATTTCTGTAAAAGCAGCAAGTAGATTTCTTGTAAAGATGATTATGGAGTAAGTTTCTGCCATTAATTGCACAAAGACTGAGCTCTCCAGAGAGTATTCTCCTGGAAAAGCTTCCGTCCTTCACCTGATTCTGTTAACTTGTATAATTGCTTTTTCCTGCTGGCCTCACGGCTTCAGGCCATTTTCAACATCTGAGAAGTACCACTTAAGCTGGCTCGATTAATTCACCTCTTTGCTCTAAAACAGTGTCAGCGATTTTACTGGTGGCTGGCTTCCAGTGGGGTGGGTAGGGGGCCTCATCTCAGGCAGAGTTTGTGAGAGAGTGAAGGGGCAGTGATATATCATCTTACCTTAATGAAGGGGCAGGATTCTGCAAGAGATTCCAGTATCAAAATATAGGGCATTAGGCCACTTTTGCCTAATGCCAAGCTGCTTATACTTCACTACTCACCAAAGAGCATTCTTCAGCTGTGGCAGCACCATCAGACAGATTATGATAGATGTCTTTGTACTGCTATCTCCTTACCCAATCAGAATGTTTGTATAACTGAAATCACTCCTGATCCTGTATTTGTAAAACTTTGAAAGTGTGAAAGTCTTGACTATTTGCATTTTCTGCACCTGTCTCCTTAAAAATGCTGCCAAATCTTGTTGCTGTTTCTACTCCTTTTTGTGGTAGCCTCCAGTGTTCTTATTCTGGCTGTCTGGGTGTTGAAGCTTTGACCTGACAGTAAGCTGCTTTGAGAGAGCTTTCTTCTTTACAAGCCAGACTAATCTCATTTGAGCAGAGTCTTGACTTTTAAAGCTATGTGACACCTTGGAAGTTTGGTCTTGAGCAAGTTTTCTTTATTGTTACCATGTATAGTCAGCCCTTAACTTTCACAGGAAAAATCTCAAATATAGGCCTCCTTTTTTTTAACCTGAGAGAACAGTTTTGTAGGCATCAGTAGGTCCTCCAGCGAGACTCTATGGCTAACTTCTGCCAAACCTTTGCGTCATGTAAAACTGAAATCTAATTGCATCGCTATGTTTGCTTCCTTTAGTCCAAGGAGGGGGATCCTCTTTCAGATTAAGGATTAAATTTAGTTTCAGACAAATTCTTGGATGCTGCATCCAGTTGTGGGTGAGGCCAAAGACAACAGAGTTGGGACCACAAATACCAGCATATTTAGCTTAAAGCTCTCAATAACAATTACTAAGCTTTAGGAGAAGTATATCAACATTTGGAGAATGTTGGGAATCCTTGAAACAGTGGTGTCACAGGATGGGATTTTGGCTGTCTGAGGAACTACAAAGGGCTGATTTGGAACCTGGAGAAAGCCATTTTCAGACTTTTGGTTGGAGGTTTCCTATCATTGCTTTGGGCCTTAAAGCCCAAGGTTTGTCCCCTGTCTTCTCTCAGGGTGCTAGATCACTTCAAGTTTTAGTTTCTCCTCTCTTGCAAAGGCTCCCTCAGTCCATATCTGTATAGCTGGGCATCTGGCATTCGTCCTTCTCTCCAAATTCTTCAGGCCATGATACCAACTTTCTTTGAGCATCCCACGTTTTGGTGTCTCACAGCATTGCACTGTTGCCTTGCTCCTTAATGTGTCATTGTTTCTACAAAGATCCCTTGTCTGCTCAGCTGTCTTTCTCTTTTGTCCCTGGCAGAAGGCACTTAACCTCCTCCTAAAGCACTCGGCAGACGTCAACGCTCGTGACAAGTATTGGCAAACACCACTGCACGTTGCCGCTGCCAACAGAGCCACCAAGTGTGCTGAGGTCATCATCTCCCTGCTTAGTAGCGTCAATGTGGCAGACCGCACTGGCCGCACAGCACTACATCATGCCGTACACAGTGGGCACATCGAGGTAAGCTGTGACATCCTCCTTCAAGGGTCTTGCTGCATGTACCACTCTCAGACGTGGCTGAGAAGTGAAGGACATCTGTTCTTAGGGGAAAAGCAGCTTGCAGAGGAGGTATATGAAACAGGTAAAGGGACAGGGAAAAGACATTGCTTAATCCTTTCCTCTTTTTTCCTGCTATTCTTAACCTCCACACACTGCTATTCTGTCCTCCTGCCCTTCACAGCCAAAGAGTTCAGTAGTCAGAAATCTCTCTCTCTTTCTGCTCATGCATGCCCACTGTGCTGTATAACATGAACTGCTATGTTGCAAAAGTAGAACTGTTGATTCCACAACACTTAGGAGGTCAGGGAGTACCAAATAAATTACTTTGTGTTTTGATTTGATATGGCATTTGGTTTTTAACTTCTGTAGCCCTTTCTTCTCTACTTTTTTCTAGATGGTAAACCTACTCTTAAATAAAGGGGCCAATCTGAGCACGTGTGACAAGAAGGAGAGACAGCCAATACACTGGGCGGCCTTCCTTGGTAGGTCTTTTCTGTTTTTGCAGTCATTCTGGTGGGTTTGTTTTCTAGCTCTGTGTGTGTGCGTGTTGTGCAAAAGAAAAGAATATTCTAGACACATGTCCTGCACAGAGCTGGGAATATCAGTGTACTGCTGTAGTATAGTGAACAAGAGAATGAACTGTGAGCCAGGATATCTCTAGTTCATAAATAAAGATCAGAAGAGACTCATTCTACCTGTCCTTTTCCTGCTTTTGCCATTGCCCCTTTCTCAACTGCTGCAAAGCTAGTGAGAGCAGAGAATAGGACAAGATAAAGAAATGGATGAAAAGAACATTCTTGTTGCACTAGGAGATTTAATGCAATGTGTAGTTCTTCCTGGTTTGTGAAATCACACAATGGGTTTTTGCACTTGTGCAGTAAGCACCCTGGAACATTCTCGATCTGAGATTTGGCAGTAGCCCCATCCCCACTACCTCAACAGGCATGTCACAGTGTACCTCCCCCAAATCTCCTCAGTTCTTTTTTGTCCACCACATTAGCATCTTCTAGGAATGTTCTCTGAGCTTCAGAGTTCTTTGCATTGCTTTCCTCTGCCTTTAAACCTATCTCTTGTTGTCTTCCTTTCTCTTTGTCATTTTGGCCACTGCCAAAAGAAAAAAAGGAGAAAAGAGGCATACTTCAGAATCCGTGCAAGGTGTTCCTCTCTGAGGACTCTTGGATGGCCTTGAGAATGCTGTTTAAGCTCTACATTTCCAATAGTCCTTTCAGACAGTCACACTGAGTGCCTGTGTTGTCTGTCTGGGGGAAGAGCATAAAGTTCAATCCTGTGCCATTTACTTTGGGTTTTCCAAGCAGGGTTTCTAAAACAGACAAAGTTAATGCCATCTTTGACTTAACACTTATCTCACTCTTTAGTCATCTCATCTCTTTGCCTCCACCTATGTCATCAGCTTATCATGCCATTATCACGTTTTTTGTGCCATTACCAACAATCAGTGAGTACTTAACCATCCTTGAATTGGAGTACGCCATAGAACTTGAAACTCTCTCTTCCTCAGAATGCATTCAGACTAGAAAACCATCTACAGAGAAGAAGCTACAATCCTCTTACAAAAGAAAGTAGTTTCGGAGGTCCCTCCACATAGGGCCCATTTAGGTTTTCACAGTTGCTATTTTATAGGCTTTCGAGTCTCATTGAACTTATGCTTTGTCTGCTTCAACAGCCTTCCTTAGAGGGGTTCTGCTTCCAGAACTTTGCAGAGCAGTTACATGGTCACACCCTCTCACTTTGCTTTTTCATTATAGATTTGATATGAGAGCAAGAGCTGATGCTTTTTTTTGGTCAAGCTGTATTATAGATCCCCATATCCTGGTGTATTAGCTAACCAGTCACCCATTATGTGATATCAGAGAAACCATAAGGAAGAAGTTGATTACCTGTAACTGTGTGCAATGGGATCTTGTAGCACCTTTGAGACTAACTGAAAGAACGAATTTGATAGCATGAGTTTTTGTAGACTTGAGCCTTTCTTCCTCAGTTACATCTGGATCTGTGGTTCTTCAAGTGCTCATCTGTAAATTCACCCAACTCCTCTCTCCTTCCCACTTTCCACGTCTGCCTGTTTGCACCAGACATGGAACAGAGGAGATTTGGGGTAGGTGTGCTGTGACATGAGTTGAGGTAATGGGGGTGGGGTTCCTGCAAAATTTCTTAACTCAAGAATGTTCTGTGGGGATTATGGTGGCAGCACCAAAACCTGCACAGATGATCACTTGAAGAACCATAGTCATCGGTAATCAACCTATTCATTTCTGTCTGACTAGCCTCATGTGGCTGTTTCAAAGTTTATAAGTAAATGCGTTGAGTTCTTAGAAACCTTTGTATAAACCCACTCAGGCCTTCGAGCATCACAGTATGGTTGGCCTAATCAGGGTAAAAAAAGCCAAGTAGCATGCTAGAATGCCTTCCTGAACAACAGAGAAGGGAAAGTAAGTGACATTTGCATTCATAGGTAGAAGCAGGTCCAGTGCAGAGCCACAGAGAAGTCAGAGCTTCATTTATGGGCAGAAGCCCTGTGTGACCATCCTCACACGATAAGAATTAACACCTGTACCCAGTTATGAGTGCTGCAGTAGTCTATCTTCTCTGTGCCAGTTTTAAAGGTGTGTGGAGTAACCCTGGCCACCAGTTTGTATCTGTCACTAAGGGGGGGGGGGGTTGTTCTTAAAAATAATCTTCATTTTTAAAATGACAATCAGCAATTATTGTTATTACTACTGCAGTTGCTAGTACTCTTGCTTAAAAATTGTCGTTTTGTATTGCTGCCTCCTATGACAGCAATCCCCTTTGCTGGAATTAAAGTGCCTTGGCTCCGAGGGGGTCTTGGAGTCTGGAATTAAAGAAGTAGGGTTCTAACAGGAAGCATACATTGTGCGACCACCTCTTCTGGTAATGGAGTGTGTATAGCAGGGTGCTTGGATCATCCATTGCCAGTGGTCACTGCTGCTGCACTTCTGTTTGGACTTTCAAATTCTGGGTAACTTGGTATTTGAGTGGTGAAAGTATCAAACCAGGCTGTTGTACAAGTGGTTTGACACCATGGCATCCGGAATGTATCACAGAAGATAGAGTTGCCTAAAAGAAAGCCAATTGTCAGAACAAAGTAGTATTAATGTTGTGTTTTGTTTATTACACTTGCTGAGTTTCCATGTAACAGGAAGCCACACCACCACTTTCTTTGATATATAATTTATTTGTGTTCACCATATGCGGCAAAATTGCCTGGAAATCTGTGCAATTCCCACATTAAATTTAGTTTTGTCTAGGGGGCTGTGTTGTTTTGTGTCTTGACACTTAGCTTCCAGTTATGCCTTGCTAATTTTATTCCCACATTTGATGCTGGTACTGTGGTTTTGTTTTGTAATAGCCTAGCACTGTATGAGGGTCTTGAATGTAATAACATCTGGTGCAAATCCATACATTCTTCCTAGTTGCGACTTACATGACATTAGCTTCCTCAGCCATTGACTTGAAGACTTCCATATTTTGATGGCTCTCTTTTTTAAATTGGAAGAGATAAAGGGAACAAAGTCCCAAGTGCTGTTGATGGTCTATAAACTTTATTATCTTGAAAAGCCCAATGCATTTTGGCCTTGTCATAAATTGGCCTTCTTCTGGGGCTATTACCACAGATTTCAGGAGGTTGCAGTCTTGCACTCTCAACAAAATGGACACTGTAATATTGATACTGCATCTCTTCCACTGTGAATATTTGCTTTCCAGTTTTTTGTTTTGTTCTTCTTTTTAAATTGACAACCTCTTTTTCTTTTCTTTTCTTTTTTAAGATGAAGGCAGTGTAATTTGGAGCTCAAATGTATGTTATAATCCAGATATGTCAATTGATAAACCTAACTGGTTATTGAGACTAAATCATATCTAATTGTAATAAAGGCACTCAGATAATCCGTTCTGTGGGAATTAAAGGTTCTGTGTATGAGGGATCTGGTGGCTCTTAGATTTTGAGCAGAACAGGCATATTTCTAAGGTACAACTGAGCCATGATGAAATGGCATCTGTAGTGCTGTAAACAGCTCTTACTGTAGAACCTTATTGGCATATTAGACATAATGCTAAAACATAGTTTAGGATTGTATCCCAGATAGGTTGAGTGATGCTTGGCCTGTTTGATATGGTTAAGAGAATGGCAGTGAGTTGGTAGATAACATGCTGACTCCCTTCTTTGGCATGAATTCCACCCTCCACACACACACAGCTGTTTGGTAAAGTATAGATGTTCCTGCAGTTAAGACTAATTGGACCTTCATCATGGTTTATATTGCATGTGAAGCAATGTTATACTATGATTAGCAGAGGAGCAAGAAAACACACTCAGAAAGGGAAACTCTGGGGAAAATGGACCACCTTCTGCCTCCTAGCCCAAGTTAAATGATTTACATTTACTCCAGCCCTAAAAGCACTAGGCAGCCCAAAGTTGAATGTATCCTTCTATTTAATTGCCCCCCCCCACACCTTCCAGCACATAGAAGGAGGAGGGCTGAAGATAACTGACTGAGACAAGATCCTAGCAGGACAAAGTAGCAGAATATTGCAAGGATAAATCATGTATGGGTCTCCAGTGCAAGAGTGGTGTTTAGAACCTGTGGCTTGGACAGTTTTTGAAGATGGCTTTTCAGTATGGAACAGCGTGAGTGAGAAATACCCCATCTGCCATAGCAATGGAAGCAGGGTGCAGAGCTGTATGGGAAATGGTAATCCTTTTCAAATTGCCTTACTTTTCTGTGTTTTTATACATTGTCTCCTCTCAGGGCATTTGGAAGTCTTGAAGCTGCTTGTGGCTCGAGGTGCTGACGTCACATGCAAAGACAAGAAGGGTTACACCCTGCTGCATACAGCAGCAGCCAGCGGCCAGATTGAAGTGGTGAAGCACCTGCTGAGGCTTGGAGTTGAGGCAAGTCATGTGAAGTCCTAGTTCAGTGAACACTGTGGTGTGACTGGATTTCTCTTTGCTGTGTTCACGTTCTTGAGCACATAGATTCAGCCCTATACCTGGCAGCCCATGCTGGCATAGTTTCAGGTTATTTAAACTTATTGTGAGATTATGACAAACATGGGAACAACTTTGTCATGCATACCTTCATAAGAAAATACATGTAATACACACACACATCCTGTTAGTTATGTACACTCCTTATATTAAAAGTCATAAGATGTGTATGTTTAAAAATAAATGTTGGAAGTAAGTGCATACAGGTATTAATTGTGGCTGTCAGGGTGGTATGGATGTTGAAAAGTCATCTGACAGCTGGTTTCATAGCTACAAATGTTTGCCAGCAGAAAATGGATATTTTTATGTTGAGAGAGTTATTGCTTGAAGCTATTGGCCTGAACAGGCCCCATCCATGGGATGTGGTAGTTACCTTGCTCTGCTAAAAGTTTAGGCATATTGAGCTCCAAAACATATATTCCGGGGTTTAGGCCCAATTTTCCTATTACAAATTAATTTAGAATCTATTTGCTTCAATATTTGAAATTATTTGCTGATAAAGACATGAGATTACATGTGAGAGGAATCAGAATAATGCTTCAGACATATGTGAATACAGTGGAGTGTGTGTTTTTTTTCCCCAGCAAGGAGAACATGGTAGATTGCACTAGAAATTATTGATATACATTATCCTAGGTACAGTTTGGAAATATGTGCCATCCTCTGGAAGAAATGCCAGCACAAACAGTCCAAGGACTGTTACAAAGCAATCCCATGCAGTTAGAGTGGAAAGCAAATCAATCCTAAATACTCCCTGAAAGCCAAGATGACTAAATTGAACCTGTGGTACTTTGGTCACATCATGAGAAGGCATGACTCACTGGAAAAGACAGTAATACTAGAAAAGGTAGAGGGCAGTAGAAAGAGAGGAGGACCACATGCCAGATGGCTAGACTCAATCAAGGATGTCACAGGCCTGAATTTATAGGACCTAAGCAAAGCAGTGAAGGACAGGGGATCTTAGAGATGTCTTATCCACAGGATCGCCATGAGTTCGGGCTGACTTGAGAACAGTTAGCACAACACATACATATGCCTCATGCATCCTAGGCAGTAGATTCTGTGGTGGTGAAGAATGCTGGGGGAGAGCCCTTTCATTCCTGTGCCACATGTCAGTTCACAAGAAAATCCTTTAGAGTAGAGGGCATCTGGATGAAGATATAAAATGTTAAACTGAACTCTGAATGAGCTGTGTGTGTATGAATGTATGTGTGCACACCTCTATACATATATACACATGCTTCGTCTTAACATGAAAACAGAAAAATTATGAGTGGCATAGCCATTAGAAATCAACTAGATATTATCTGGTAGGTATTGTGAGAGGCAGATGCAACAGGTGCTGTTGTATTCATTGGGAATCTGAGTCTGCAGTCCTGAGAGCCTATGGCCTGAAGCAGATGGGCGGCGAGGCGTGGCCTCTGGCTGCGATCAGTCTGGGACTGCAGAGACTGCACAGCTTGATCTCAAAGCAGGCCACTGCTGTGGTCCCAAACAGACTGCCGCTAGGAGTGGATTAAATCCGTTCCTTTTTCCAGTTGCCTTTGGAGGCCTTGTAGCAGTTTCAGGCTGCATGTTATCTGAACGCCACACTTAAGAAGCCATTTTCTTTTGGCTCGTTTGTTTTGGACCTATGTCATTGAACTCAGTTGTTCTTACTTCTGAGTAGCCATGTATGGGAGTGCATTGTATGTTTCTCACTACTGAGCCATGCAGACATGACAGATTCCAAGTACCCAGGGAAGTGATTGTCATTTATTGGGGCCTTCAACAGCATTTTGAAGCAGACATGGTTCTTATATGCATAGAGCTGCTATTATACAAAGCACTTGACAGAGTAACCTTACTAAAAGCTTTTAGGAGAATGTAAAAAGAAGGTGCAGCAGATCCATGGGACAGGATAGGTCTTTAAGCTGGTGTCTGTAACAACTAAATGGAACACCAGCATTTGAGCAGCCTGTATCTTAATACTAGGTGTTGTGAACCAGGAACAAGAGAAGGCTGATGACAACCTGTAGGTTTCCTGTTAGTCACGACAGGTCTTTGCCCTAACAGATTTTCCATCTAAATGCTAACAGTTGCAGACACAATAACTAGGAGAGAAAGAGGCAAGAGGGAGCAGTGAGTAGGGATGTGAGCCATGAAATATTCATGCCTGTGTTTCATCTCTCTTTCACCCCCACAAACTCCCATAACCTTGACCAGTGTTGCGGGATATTGGGAGCCCAGCTACATATAAGGAGCACTGGTTCCCAAACCCTGTAGTAGTAATAAATATATTATTTTTTCACTAGAGACCTTGCAGATTCTTACTGAAGCTAATGATATAAGCTGGAAAATTGGTGTCTACATTTTTGAATGAATCTCAATGGTTTATGCTGGCTTCAAGTTTTAGCTACTGCTGTTTCAATTTTTATATTTTGTATTTAGTGCTTGTTTAGTAGACTGCCTTACAAAAATTTGCATCTGAAAAGTGGGGTATAAAAACACCAAAGAGATAAAGATAAAATAGGTGAATGTGAACACTTATTGGAGAGGGTAGAGGCTTGAATACAAGTTGAAGCTGGACCGTTGGATTACAATAGTTAAAAAAATTGTAGCAAAACAGCCGCTGGAGTTGCTTTCTCACCAAGTCCCCTGTGCAGTAATAACTACAGTGTAATCAAATGCTGTCTTCATTTGCATATTCTTTTAGATTGATGAACCAAATTCCTTTGGCAACACTGCACTTCACATTGCCTGTTACATGGGCCAGGACGCTGTGGCCAATGAACTGGTCAACTATGGCGCCAATGTCAATCAGCCCAATGAGAAGGGCTTCACCCCCTTGCACTTTGCTGCCGTCTCCACCAACGGAGCCCTGTGCCTGGAACTTCTCGTCAATAATGGAGCGGACGTAAACTTCCAGGTATTACCAGTCAGGTTGGATTCACCAAGACTTTGAGTGGAATAGGTGGGAAGCAAAAACTACTAACTGCTTTAATAGGTTTAAAAACTTTTGTATTCTAGGAACTGGGATAGAACTCTTTTCTAACTTGCTTTAATGTTTGCAGAGTAAAGAAGGGAAAAGTCCTTTGCACATGGCTGCCATTCATGGACGGTTTACACGCTCTCAGATTCTCATACAGAATGGTAAGTTGTCAGCTGCCCTACAGCTTTAGCTCATCTTTAGTGTTTTATGGTATTCCTTCACTATTTTCTTGTAGCTCTTCCTTTTAGTACATAGAATAGTCTTCGGTATTTAAATAGTTCTGATAACCTATTTGTATTTTAATCCATCTGTATCTGCTAAACTATTTATATTTTAAGCAAATGAAGTCTTTTATTTTCAGTTGAACACAAATCTTCACTTTCTGCAAATAGCTTTTTAAATAAAAAATATAGATAAACCAGTTACCTTATACAGTAAGTATCAGATTGAACACTTTGGACTTCAGAATTCTTTTCAGAGTATTAATCACTTGTATTCAGAAGTCTCAGTTGGCCCGGCATCAGATCATATCCTCCTTTTATGAATGCTAGACACAAACATAAATGACCTATTTGAAGGAATTGCTAGCAGAACTAGGAAGACTGAAAATCATTCATACTTATGATATTCAGTACATGGCACACTGCTTCTTGCTGAGCTACAGTTTTCTATTGCTTCTGGTCAGTCTGAAGTAAGTAGCAAGCCAGGTAAATATTGATGTAGAGAGATGTTGTAGCACCTTTGAAACTAACTGAAGTAAAAAAGTTGTCAGCATGAGCTTTTGTAGACTTCAGTTTACTTCCTCAGATGCATATAGACTGAAGTCTACAAAAGCTCATGCTGCCAACTTCTTTATTTCAGTTAGACTCAAAGATGCTACAAGATCTTCCTGACGGTAAGGGCTGTTTGACAGTGGAACACAATCCCTTAGAGTGTGGTGGTGTCTTCCTCCTTGGAGGTCTTTAAACAGAGGCTGGATGGCCATTTGTTGGGTATGCTTGGATTGAGATTTCCTACATGGCAGGAGGTTGGACTGGATGGCCCTTGTGGTCTCTTCCAGCTCTATGATTCTATCTCTACATACTGATTCTACAGAGTAACACTATATCTTTGAAGTAAATACTGAGTTATGCTTACTTTTATAGGCAGTGAGATTGACTGTGCTGACAAATATGGCAATACCCCCCTTCATGTTGCTGCTAGATACGGCCACGAGCTGCTAATTAGTACTTTGATGACGAATGGTGCTGATACTGCAAGGTGAGGATTTTTCTCTAGGTGGCATCTTTGGCAGATAAGATTATAAAGATTGCCTGTTTAAATTGGCATGGACCACTCCTCGGTCCATACATTTGGGATGAATAGCAGTAGATAGATGTGTGAAGCCACTATTCTTCATTGTGTATTGCAAATGCAGTTGTATAGTTGATTGAAACAGATAAAGGTAGTATGAAAAGGTGTAAATGGGAGTCACTGTGTTAGCTATGGCAGGAAATCCACTTTGTCTGCTTTTGGCCATGTTTGCTGTACCCCGCTCTGATTGCTTGCTCAGAGGGGCGGGTTATAAATAAATAAATAAGTACTACTGTAGTGTGTTCTGTGTATTTGGGAAAAACACAACCATATTCCTTTTCTTTTGTTCTTCCAGGCGTGGGATCCATGACATGTTCCCCTTGCACTTAGCTGTTCTCTTTGGATTCTCAGACTGTTGTCGTAAGCTACTTTCCTCAGGTATGTAGATGGTAGGCTCTTAACTTGGGCTCACCCTTCAACTCAAATTAGTTGTTTGATGTAAGAACATTACATAACAAGCCAGTCCTTTCCTGTTCTTGAATTGCTGTATCTGCATCCAAAGCAATCGACTTTGTTTAGGAGCTTAATGCGATTCTCATGAATCTAATTCTGCTTCAGAAACCAGACTTTCCATGGAATCTGTGGACAGGATCACAATATACTAGGAAGCTTGTCTACTCCCCCACTTACCTCGCTGTCTCCTGATTCATAGGTCAGTTGTACAGCATTGTCTCCTCACTCAGCAATGAGCACGTGCTGTCTGCAGGCTTTGATATCAATACGCCAGATAACCTCGGGAGGACCTGCCTCCATGCTGCTGCTTCCGGAGGGTGAGTAATAAGAACAGAATGCTATTTTGACAAGGTATAGCTCAGGTTTGATCTGCTTCCTTTAGGTAAAGAAGAAGGAAAGGTAGAAGGTTGGCCATTTTTATTTAGCTAGTGTTTTTGTTGATTAAAGATCTACAGACAAAGGATTATTGGTTCCACCAACGCGTATGGCTCTGTCAAGGCTGCAAGCCTTTGATGATCTGGCTTCGCATTTGTGGAACAGTCTTCCTTTGCACGTTTGGCTGGAGGAGGATCTTACTCACTTTTGCAAAGAGTTGAAGACCTTCCTCCTTGATTCACTGGATTGCTGAGTGTGTCTAAGGTTGTCAAGATGCACAGTGAGTGATAATGAGTTGCTTTATTATATTAGCACGTTATTTTAGCATTGTAGCATTTTATTGTCTGTGTTTTATTGTCTGATTTTGCTTATATATGTTTGATGTTCCATCCTTTGGTGGAAAGGGTGTTATAAATAAACATTATTATTGTTGTTGTTGTTGTTGCTGCTGCTGCTGTGTATCATCAAGTCATTTTTGACTTATGGTGACCCTAAGGTAAATCTATCACAGTGTTTTCTTGGCAAGATTTGTTCAGTCGAGGTTTGCCTTTGCCTTTTCCTTCTTCTGAGGCTGAGAGAGAGTGACTTGCCCAAGTAATCCAGTGGGTATCAAGAGCTGAGTGGGGATTTGAATGCTGGTCTCTAAAGTTGTAGTCCAGCACTCAAACCAGTACACCATGCAAGCTGTGTTAGAACGGAATCCTAAGGTTCAGAGGATATCTGTTGCTTCCAGTACAGAAGCAGTGTTGTAATGAAATTGAAGTTCTTTCTGTTTCTAGTGTACACTGAGCAGATGTATTTGGGAATTCCTCGATAGTGTGAAAAAATAATTCTTAATTGCTTTTCAGACCAGACAGGCATGGTAGTGGGGTAGTAATTTGATCCTCAAACATCAATACAACTAATAGGATTTCCTATTTGCACAGTCATCTTTCCCATTCCCTCCAGCCAGCAATTCTCTCTCTTTTGGAAGATAAGAGATAAGAACATAGTGCTCTTGACAGATATGCTCTCAGGCAGACACCTTTTCCGTAGGGTGCATGGATCTGTAATAGTTGCTTTAAATTTGTACCAACAGAGGTGGATTTGTGAAGCTTGCAAATTGCACAGAAACTCAGTTGATAAATTCTGGAGGGAGCAAATAATGCTAACATGAATTCTGTTGATAGTCCTGACTAAAGTAAACCCATTCAATCAGTGAGGCTTACCTACATGTTGACTCACTGTTTAACAGTTGTTTGAATAGTTCTACTCTAGTTGGGGACTGACAGGATGGGGACTGACAGGATGCCAGCCAAAGAACCACTTTTGACACTAAATTCAGTAGCAGGACATCTGTTGTGTACTCCAGTGCTATTGTCTTGACGAAATAGTCCATCTTAACATAGCAAGGCATAAATGAATCTAGTAGTACTTTTGAGACTAACTGGGAAAACTAGCATAATCTTTTGTGGACTCCAGTCCACTGTCTCAGATGCATCAGAAGTGGGCTATCGTCCATGAAAACTTATTATAGAAATGGTGCTAATGGTTTCCTTTACATCTATTTTGTTCCGAGTATGACAGTCAACAAAAACAGTCTGCTTTCAGACAGATCTGGTGCTCTTGGTTGGTCACTGTTTCTTTACCAACATTGTTCAGTTGCATTGAACAATTCAGTGGCATTGTTCCTCATTGGCAGTGATATCATTCAAGTGTATTCTCTGTTTCCTTTGTTTTCTCTGTAGGAATGTTGAATGTCTTAACTTGCTGTTGAGCAGCGGAGCTGACTTGAGGAGGAGAGATAAGTTTGGAAGGTAAAATGAGAACACAGTACTTTTTTGCCCATGGGTGAGGAGGGGGTAGAATTGTGATTGAAGATTATGAAGCTGCTGATAAAATTAAATTGCTTATTTACATGTATGGTTTTGCCCCACCAAACACAGGTGCTGCTCTTTTTGGAGCTGTGCAGTTAAGAAGGATATAGATTAAACATTTTTCTTTTGCTTGCTTCTGAAATGTATAAGAACTAAAACCACTTTTTATTACATAAGGTTTGCTTTATAAACAATAAGTGTGGTTCAGACTTCCATTCCTTCATTCTGTTAACAAACTGGCTTTTTTTGGGAGAATGCCTCCTTTTGGCCAAACTTTAGTCTTATCTTTGGTCAGTTTGCTATATGGGCTACAGCTGTTCATAATTTGGTGCTACTGTCTCTTTTTGTAGACCATCTGTTCAATAAGCAGCAGTCAGGGACGTAGCTAGGATTTTGGGGAAGGGGGGGTCCAGACTAAGTGCCACCATTATAATGGGGCTTGGGCGCGGTGGCACAGCAGCGCACGCCATTCACTGTATTTAATGGAAGGGGGGTCCGGCCCCCTCGCCCCCCCCCCCCAGCTACGTCACTGCAGATAAAAGGCCTTATCCCTCCTTTTCTTCTTTTTCACACCAGGACTCCTTTGCACTATGCAGCCGCAAATGGCAGCTATCAGTGTACGGTGACGCTAGTCACTGCCGGAGCCAGTATTAATGAAGCTGACTGCAAAGGCTGCACCCCCTTACATTATGCTGCTGCTTCAGATACTTACAGGAGGTAAGAAAAGGGCATTCAGGTTTTTCCAGGCATGGCAACAGGTAAGGGTTTTTTCTCCTCAGAAAATCTTGCAATAGAAAGTTTCTCTTTCTTCCTCACTCTCAGGTCTGGTACAGACTGGAGCAAAGTGCCGGCTTGGGGCTGATTTTAGGGCTCGGGAATGCAGAGCGTCCGCACACTCCCGAGCCCTAGAGCACAACCCTGGTGCCATGATGACGTATGTGCGGCGCAGCCTCCAAATGGCGCCGGACCGTGCATATGTCATTGGTGAGCACGAGGGTGCCAATGGCGCCCTAGGCGCATCCCAGAAAGAACCCACTGGAAGCGAATTCTTTTTATGCCTCCTGGAAGCTGCACTGTTTGGTTGGTGTGGCCTCTGTGTGGGGCAAAAATGGGCGGCTGCAGGCTGCCCTTTCAGGGCTGTCTGTAAAGCCCCTCAGTCTTTCTGTCATCTAAATTTTAGGACAGAGAATCAGTTTAGCACTGAAATTCTCACTCAGAATTTTAGGAATTAGAAGTAATTGGTCTCCATATTCTTGTTTAACACTATAGAATGATCTGAAACTAACTATAAAGTGATAAGAATTATAGCTCTACTTAGCTCCTATGTTTAGAAATTAAAAATCAAGTCAAAATAATGATGAAAAATTATGTAACAGATCCTTCCCTAAAATTAATGCTTATGTATAACTTAGACTGTGATGCATTTTCATGTCAAGAAAATACTCTCAATATCTATAGGCTTTTTCATGTTATTCTTACTGATGTAGGGCTTACAAATAATGAAGTCCAGGGCTGTATCTGCACTGCAGAAATATTACAGTTTCATACCACTTTAATGGTCATAGATCAATGTTATCAAATTCTGGGAATTGTAGTTTATTATGGCACCAGATTCTCTGACAGTGAAGGTTAACTGTCTCACAAAACTACAGTTCCCAGAAGTGAGCCATAGCAGTTAAAGCGAAGTCAAACTGCATTAATTCTTCAGTGCAGATGCAACCTAAAAGAGAGCCCTGACCTCTGGCAGAACATTCAGGATTTGTTTGCAGATCAGACTAGTGTGAATTTGTAGCTTAAGTGCATAGAATACATTA
Source organism: Urosaurus nigricauda (assembly GCA_034509955.1). Taxonomy (NCBI): domain Eukaryota; kingdom Metazoa; phylum Chordata; class Lepidosauria; order Squamata; family Phrynosomatidae; genus Urosaurus; species Urosaurus nigricauda. The sequence goes on from JAOEGL010000002.1 coordinate 166,889,176, forward strand.
GTGTTATTAGGCGTGATGGTATTTGTTCTTGTAACTTGTTCTGAATACCAGATGCTCATAATTTGTTTGTCTGTTGGGTTCCCTAGTGTATGACCCTTTTGGAAGGCATGCACGTAGTTACATGATCTGCCTTTAGTCTCTCTTCTGCATTCTGGCAAAACTGATCTAAGTTTCTGCTCTTGTAGAGCTGAGACTCATTCAGGAAACAGCCATGACACTGATGAGGAGCCACTGAAGGAGTCACGACTGAAGGAGGCAATCTTGTGAGTAGCTCCTCTTAACTCTCCCTGGCCTCTGTCTCCAGGAGCTCATCTGTCACTCCCCCACCCCACACCCCCATTAATTTTAACAGCTAGTTGCAAGTTAGATTTAACATAGCACAGTTAGTTTTTGGAATTTTTAACATGGTGTTGGATATGCTTTGAAAATTTTTGGTAGCACCCACTGTTCAGGGATCCTGTTATTGTTCCTGAAACCATTCACCCACTGAGCTTTTGCCAAACTATTGTAGAACTTTAGTATGATTAGGTATTCATTAGTCTTCCTGTTTCAACTTTGAAAAACCTTTATAAAAAAGAAAACTTTTTTAAAAAAATGATTTGTTTGGAATTGAGTTGCTCTTTATTTTTCCTGCTCATGACGGAAACTGCTCTTGAATGGACATTTTATAAGTGTCCAAATGTCAGTTTGACATGGAAAGGGGAATTGAATTGCTATTTCTACATATTATGCATGTTGTCCTTTCACTGTCTTACACGGCTGGTGCAGGGAAAACAGAGCAATTACTCTTCTCCCAGCTGTAGTGTATTCTTTGGATTGAAAGGAATGTTTTATTATGAGCTGACCTTGGAATACAACTGTTCTTACTCTGCCAGGTGGTGTTTTTTTGTATTGTGACACAGTGGTGGTGGTGGCAGGACTTCTTTCCTTAGCAACTAAAATGTTTGTGGGACATTTTTATAACAAAACCATGACAAAGACTGAGTTTGTGCAGAAGCTTTTAGTCTCCTTGCATATGTAGGATTCAGGTTCTGGTCTAATCTAATCACATTTCTTCCAGTTGTTTAGAGTTCTTATTGGATAATGGTGCTGACCCATCTCTCCGGGACAAGCAGGGATATACCGCTGTCCATTACGCAGCTGCCTATGGCAACAGACAGAACCTTGAGTTGGTAAGCTTGACCTGATTTTGAAAAAACTGGATCATGGTTTTGGAAGTGAGACTGATCTGTGAAAGAGTTGACATTTTTCTGATGGGTCAACAAAAGTTACTGTACATTGTTTCATGTAAACACTTTTCCCCTCAGTTTGGAATATACTTTAGCTTTTTTAAAACTTGTTTTTATTGTGCACCAATATATATAAAGTTCTTTGTCAGATATATACAGTTTTTCATTTTTGTGTAATGGGAAGTTGAAATTACAAAAATCAAAAAAAAAATTCAGTTACAAAATAAAATACATGATATTAACATACAAATTTTAAAATGAATTGCCAAATCCTAAATAAATCCAACCATGAATAAATAAGTATATTCAATTAAATCCATAGAGACTCAAAAATATATTAACTAATACAGAATTGAATTTGATATATTTGGTAACTATAATGATATATGGTATCATACACAGTTGTAATTATAACCTATTTTGTCCTATTTATTCTTTGTACTAACCTCTTAACAGTTTTAGTTTTCAACTTATTGTCCACTCTTTAAACTCAATTCCTCTTTTTTCCTTTACTTTGTCTTCTAGTTACCTATTTCCTTTATTTTCTTTCTTTAATACCTCCTCTTATTTCCCCATCTTTCGCCATCTTTCCTTTTTCCTTCCTTCCTTCTATCCTCCTTTTCTTTCTCCTTCTCTTTTCTCACTTCCCTTCTTTCCTTTTAACTTTTTCTTCCTTCTCTTTTTCCTTTTACTCTCCTTTTCTCTTTCTTTTCTCCTTTCTTTCCTCCTTTTCCCTATCCTGCGTTCTTCCTCTTTTTCTTTCCTTCTAATATCCTGATGGATACATTTCAAACAACCTACTTAACACCTTCTTTCCCACTTACTCTAACCTTCATAACAACTTATTCATTACACAAGTGTGCACTTGTGCTTACCTTCAAAGCAATATACTTATGCCTTCTTTTGCATTGTTTCCACATTACCTCTAGGAAACTCTCTTCTTTCATTTTGCCTCTTCTCTTCCTCCTCTTTCCTGTTCACTTTATTGACTCTTATACTGTAATCATGCTAAATAACCTAAATCCTTGGGGGGAAAAATCATTCCCCCTGTTCCTTCTTCTTCCCTTACTCTTCTTCTTACTTTTCTTATCCCTCTTTTTCATGTTTCTTTCTCTTTCTCTTCCTTATATTTTACTTTCCTTATTTTACTATATTCTCTAAAAAGAAAAAGAAAAAGTGGTATAATAATAATAATAATAATAATAATAATAATAATAATAATAATTTTAATAATAATAATTATTATTTCTTACCTGCCTCTCCTCACGGCTTGAGGTGGGTTACAACATAGTTAAAACACAACCATTACATAAAATACACCTATTAAACTGCTTCTCTACGCAATTTTTACATTACAATATGTAGGACAATATTTAAATATAAAATTTGTGTTTAAAATTTTAGGTGTGACTTCTTACCCTTGGGTTTCAGGGAATTCTTATCAATAAAGTAGATTTCCCCCTCCTTCCAAATCTTACTAAATTATGTTATTTGCTTTTGTAATTTAATAATTAGTTCTAAAAAATTATTTTGCTTCTGTTTTTCAGTTTGTTTAATTCATAGTCATATTTCCATGATCTTTAAGAGTTTCCTTCCCTCCCTTCCCCCCCCCCCTTACGTTTTATCCTTTCCTATTCTTTCTGATGATGATGATGATGATGATGGTGGTGGTGGTGGTGAACTGGCATTCTTCTTTCATCTAAAAGTAAAGCTATATTCCCATAATGGACTTAATTCTTTCCATTCTTTTACATATTATCTTCCCATAAAGGACTTGATTCTTCACATTCTTTTACACATCGTCTAGTCTATTGTTTATCATATTTGTTAAGATAGCCATTTCTATCATTTCATATAATTTAATAAACCACTCCTCTTTTTTTAGAATCTCCTCAGTTTTCCATTTTTGGGCAAATATTAGGCAAGCTGCTGTTACCCTGTATAATATAGTTTTCCCATATATTTATTTCAGTTTGTTTTTCTAAACAATGCAGCATATTTAATAAAGTTCTGGGGTTATGTCATGTGACAGTTAATTCTGAGAGTTTGGGTTATTGAGATATGTATGAGTTTCCAAAATTTTGACTATTGGACAGAGCCACCACATGTGATAGAATCATAGAATCACAGAGTTGGAAGAGACCACAAGGGCCATCCAGTCCAACCCCCTGCCATGCAGGAACTCCCAATCAAAGTATACCCAACAGATGGCTATCCAGACCTCCAAGGAAGGAGACTCCACCACTCTCCGAGGGAGTGTGTTCCCCTGTCGAACAGCCCTTACTGTCAGGAACTTCTTCCTAATGTTGAGGTGGAATCTCTTTTCCTGGAGCCTGCATCCATTGTTCCGGGTCCTGTTCTCTGGAGCAGCAGAAAACAAGCTTGATCTCTCCTCAATGTGACTTCCCTTCAAGTATTTAAACAGGGCTATCATGTCATCTCTTAACCTTCTCTTCTCCAGGCTAAACATCCCCAGCTCCCTAAGGCGTTCCTCACAGTGCATGGTTTCCAAACCCTTCACCATTTTAGTCGCCCTCCTTTGGACCTGCTACAGTTTCTCCACATCCTTTTTGAATTGTGGTGCCCAGAACTGGACACAGTATTCCAGGTGGGGCCTGACCAAAGCAGAATAGAATGACACTATTACTTCCCTTGATCTAGACACTATACTTCTATTGATGCAGCCTAAAATTGCATTGGCCTTTTTAGCTGCTACATTGCACTGTTGACTCATGTTCAACTTGTGGTCTACTTGGACTCCTAGATCCCTTTCACATGTGGTCTCATTCAGCCAGGTGTCCCCCATCCTATATCTGTGCATTTCATTTTTACTCCCTAAGTGCAGAACCTTACACTTCTCTGTATTGAATTTCATTTTGTTAGCTTTGGCCCAGCTTTCTAGTCCATTTAGGTCATTTTGAATTTTGATCTTGTCCTCTAGGGTATTAGCTACTCCTCCTAATTTGGTGTTGTCTGCAAATTTGATAAGTAGGCCCCCAATACTGTCATCCAAGTCATTGATAAAGATATTGAATAGCTCTGGGCCCAGGACAGAACTCTGTGGCACCCCACTTGTCACTTCTTTCCAGGATGAAAAGGAACCATTGTTGAGCACCCTTTGGGTGCAGCCAGTCAACCAGTTACAAATCCATGTAACGGTTACCTTGTCCACATTTTGCAAGCTTGTTTGGAAGAATGTCATGGGAAACCATGTCAAAGGCCTTACTGAAATCAAGATATACTATATCCACAGCATTCCCTTCATCTACCAAGCTGGTAATTTTATCAAAAAGAGAGATCAGATTTGTTTGGCATGACTTGTTTCTCTGAAATCCATGGTGGCTTTTTGTGATTATGGCATTGCCTTCTAAATGTTTACAGACTCTCTGTTTAATGATATGCTCCAGAATCTTTCCTGGAATTGAGGTCAGACTAACTGGACAATAATTGTTGGGATCCTTTTTTTCCCCCCTTTTTGAAGATGGGGACAACGTTTGCCTTCCTCCAGTCTGCTGATAAAATGTACCTTTAATTTCTTTGCATTTCCAACACTGATTATTAGTATTTTTGGAGAATTTTGCTATTTTTTCTGGGGCCAAATGCCACCTGTAAAACATCTCACAATTTTTTTCTTTTAGATGATAGCTACTTGTGAATTTAAGACTTGTGTGTCATGTTTTTTCCCAGTGTTCTAGCTGAATTGTGTGTCCCACATTTTGGGCCTATTTGACATCTTTCTGATGGGTCAACAAAGGTTACATTGTTTCATGTAAACACTTTAATGTTTAAGTGCATATCAAATTTGCTTTGCAAGGTTCTTTTTTCTGAATACAGTACAACCCCCATAAACATATCTGCGGGAATACACTCCCAGACTTACCATGGATAATGGCAAATGCAGTATTTGTGCCAGCGGTTGACCGTGTAGTCATCCTGGAGGACCTCCAGATACCTAGAGTGTCTCTAGGCATCTGGAGTTCTGACTCTGTGGTCAGTCTCTGACTGAAGTTGACCATAGAGTCACCATGGATGACCTCAAGATGTCTAGACCTTTTCCCTCCGATGTGGATAAGTGAAACCACAGCTACTGATCCCACGCATACAGGGGTCGGACTGCATTTCAAAAAAGTTTACTTTTGTATGTGTGTACCATTTTAATGGCTGAAGTGGACTTTTAAGAAGACAAAAGTAATATTAATTAACAGTCTTCTCCAGTATTGGGAGCATTTTACATGCAAATGTCCCCCATAGTGACATACAACCATATTTAAAACAAACTAATTACAAGTAACAGTAAACATAATAACAAATTTGAGAGCAGAGCAAACAGTCAAATTGAGAGGCAACAAAAAAGTTTCATAGAGGAAACAACAAATTAACACATGCCTTACTATGGTGAAGAGACAGATATAACAGTGATCATAAAAGCTACATGGAGATTAATCTGGTACATGTAAAAGTTGACTGGTTCATTACTTCTAATAGGTAATATCATGTCTTGCAATTCATTTGGGCTTAAAGATGCCTTTAGAGAGATGGCAGAGTAATACATTTCTACATTTTATGTGCATATGATTATGATTGACAGAAACACTCTGCTGCACCTCCAGACTCAAAACTTCCAGTTGCGTGATATTTCCATAATGCATTTGTGATTTGGTGAAACATTGCTTTCCTACACAGGAAAGCTATATCGTTTTCTGGCCTTGCTGTTGAGAGATCTGAAACCTAGGAGAGCTGAAACATTTGTATAGTTGTTCCTCTTAATTACAGCTCCTGGAAATGTCATTTAACTGCCTGGACGATGTGGAAAGTACCATTCCAGTCAGCCCTTTGCACTTAGCTGTAAGTATATCTTGTTGTTCCTTTTAGGTTACAGTCTCCAGTTTTACTTTTTAGATTAAGTGACCTTCACTTTAGGTCCGTTATAATAAGGTCCCACTGAATTTGGTGGGCTTTACATTTCAATAAGTATGTTTGGGACTGTAGCTAAATGGAGGCAAGACATGGAAAACTGTCTAAATATTGTTGTTGCTTCTAGGCCTATAACGGTCACTGTGAAGCCCTGAAGACACTTGCCGAAACCTTGGTGAACCTGGATGTGCGGGACCACAAAGGGCGGACGGCTCTGTATCTTGCCACGGAGAGGGGCTCCACGGAGTGTGTGGAGGTGCTTACCAGCCATGGTGCTTCTGCTCTGGTAAAGGAGAAAAAGAAGAAGTGGACACCCCTACATGCTGCAGGTGAGCATGACATTCTCTCCTCAGGGATGCTTGCTTTCCTTCTCTTGAAAACAGATATGATGCACGCACTGGAATTTTGCTTATAAATGGCTATTTGAGGAACTGCTAGAAAGGAAACACTGTGCTTAAACATGCCCCTTTGTTCCTCTCTGATTTATTTCAGCTGCCTATGGGAACACAGATTCCCTACATCTTCTCATTGACAGTGGGGAGAGAGTCGATATCACAGATGTCATGGATGTCCATGGACAGTAAGTTTCCATTGATTTATATAAACTAACCCTTTAACTTGTTTGGGGCTAAGGGCCTTCTGTGAAGGAATCCAATATTTTAGTACCAATAATCACATGCAAAGCTGTGTATGTGCTATGAACTGATAGATGGGCGAACATACCAAAATAAAAACAAAATACCCCCAACCCCTATAGAATGTAAATATTATAGACTGTAATAGTCCAGAAGTGAGCTTCTCGAGGTCTCTATTTTCATTTTAAAGGAGGATCATGTTTCTAGTCAATATGGTTGAAAAAACAAAACAAAAACCAGACAATGAAGTCTTAGAGAGCAGTGACTGAGCAAGATTTTAGCTTCGGGTAGGTGGGAATTATAGCTCCTTGTCCCTCCTCTTAACGTAGCAAAAACAATATAGAGTGCTAGCCAGAGAGGGGAGAGATAAAGAATATGCACACTTGCTTAACCCTGAATGCAGCTATTCAGTACCTTGTATACAGGTACAAGCGGAACTACTATAATAATCATTGCAGAGAAATAGGCGGTGACAAAAAATAAAAATAAAAATAAAATAAAATGAGACTTCTCCCCCAAGATCTGAGAAATCAAAGGGAAATTTAAACCAGGAGTGGTGATGCTCCACAGTTAGCTGGGGAACGCATTACATGACCAAGTAGAATTAAAAAGAAGATGGAAACAATATACAGAAGAACTGTATAAAAGCTGAAAATGTGACAGATGCATTTGAGGAAGAACTGTATGAAGATGAACCTTTGATTTTAGAAATTTACCAATACAGCTTCTTCAGTCTACAGAAACAGAATATGAGGAAGTAGACTGAAGTCTACAACAGCTCATGCTGCCAACTTCTTTCAGTTATTCTCAAAGGTGCTACAAGATCTCTCTATATACAGAATCTACTCTAGTTCTAATTATAATTTGTCAGCAAATATGGAAGACAAAACAATGGCCAACAGATTGCAAACACTTAATATAGAGTACATTCCATCACCCAAGAAAGGGGGCACCAGGGATGCAGTAACTACAAGACCATTGCATTACTTTCTCATAAGTGTAATGTATGGTTTTTATTCTGTATTCCCATCTTGATCCACAGGGAGAGGCGGTAAATACTTATTTATGACATAAACTGTATATGTCATAAATAAGAGGCGGTAAATATTTATTTATGACATATAAACTGTATGCATGATTCTTCCTCTTTCTCTCTAGTGAGTGATGATAGCAAGTAAGGGTCTATAATCCTATCTTTCTTTCAGTTACAACAGGTATATTAGACAATATTTAGAACTTGGGCTGTTACTTTGACTCTGCTTGTGTAGCCACTCTTATTCTGGCCATAAAACCTCAATGTATTTCTAGAGCAATGCTTAGATTCAGGTCTGGTTTTCATTCTTCTCCTTTTACTAACCATCAGGATTCTATCTTTTCACCCTCTCCTTCAGTAAACATAGCACTGTATGTGCTGAAGTTCTCTAAAATGGGGATGAGGGAGTTTATCTGTGTTAGTTGTATAATGCCTGAGCTGTTCTTGCTTTCCTTGCAGAACCCCGTTGATGTTGGCAGTCATGAACGGCCATGTAGATTGTGTCCACCTCTTACTGGAAAAAGGATCCACAGTGGATGCAGCAGATAAGAGAGGCAGGACTGCACTGCACCGGGGGGTGAGTGAGAGAATGCTTTTACGTTTATATGTGGCAGACAGACATTTCTTAAGTAGTCCTTTAGTTTTCTTCTTTTGGGGAAAAAGTAGATACTTAAAACATTTCAAATTGTCAGCTATTGTTGGTCAGTCATTGTATATTTCAGATCATTGCCTTCCCTATTGGCCAAGTGATTCCAAATGATGGACTTTCATTATTGTGTTTGAATATGTGAGGGAGGTAGACATGGTAGACAGGATCATTTCAAGCCAGCATCTGTGTGAGGAGAGTGTTTAATTACAATAGGTGAAAAGATAAAAAGGCTATAGGGAGACTCCCGATTGCTTGTAGTCTCAGAACTTACTATTATGCTTCATATGCTATATGGCTTATTGGTTAATAATAGAGAATATTCTCCACAACTCCCAATATTTGCAGGTCTGATTTCTTTGACAGCAATTGTTTCTATCTTTTCCATATGTTTGAAACAAAAATTATTACTTGAGCCCTTAAGATGCAACCAAAAGGGTATACTTCACTCTCATCCTGAGCTTGCCATGTTACCTTTTAGAGCTTGGGTTTAATATTACATTGTCCCATTTGCTTCCTCCTGTTCTATGGTCATAGGCTGTGACTGGCTGTGAAGACTGCCTTGCAGCACTGCTGGACCATGATGCCTTTGTATTGTGTCGGGATTTCAAGGGCCGGACCCCGATTCATTTTGCCTCGGTGTGTGGGCATTCCGAAATCCTGAGGAACTTGCTGCAGGCAGCGCTCTCTACTGACCCTCTGGACTCTGTGGTGGACTATAGTGGCTATTCACCAATGCACTGGGCTTCTTACAGCGGTACGAATTCTGCGATTTATTCACAATTCCTGTGGCAGAAGAGAACCAGTCTAAATAGATGTTTGTTCAATAAGACAACTAATAGTACAACCTTGCTATAAAGTTAGATGACAGCTACAGTATGGGAAATATATAAGACACTTGCCATGTCAGATGTCAATTTTTGAATTTTCTGTAGCCAAGCAATCCTTTTCCCGTGGCTTCATCTTCCTCTGAAGCCTAGTACTTGCAGAGGGTTCTAAGAACTCTTCTGATATGTATGTGCTTATTTATTCTTGTTTAGTTTCACTCAGACTCAGCTATCTCTTATGACTCCATATTGAAAGCAAGTTCAGTTGTGATGGACACACTGCTTTTCAGGAAAGCTCATCTGATATTATTGATTTTCTCATTGAGGATCACATGGTAATCATCTGAGGAACTATAGGGCTCCCTGAAACGTAACTTAAAAGGAGATAACATAAAAGGATTTAAATTTGGTTTCTGTTCCTGCACTTCAGTTCTGAAGAATTCAGAAGGCAAATACACAGTTGCCCCTCTGTTTTCATGGACTTGAAGTCTGTGTCCCTTGCCCAATTGTGGGCGGAAAATGGAAGGGGATAAAATGGGGCTTGTGCTGCCATTCAAGCCAATGGGGCTTGAATATAGGTAAATTAATATGGGGGGTGGTGGTTTGGAACGGATCCCCATGAAAACCGAGGGGCGACTGTATAAACAGAGTTCTGTAGACTATAAAATATTAGACTGTAATTTTATTACATCTGTTTCTTCTGAAATCATAAGAGTTGATTTAAGGTAGGTAGCACATGTTTCCCCACAGAGACCAATCCTGATTAGGTTGTTGTGGCTTTGCTGTCTTTTGAGGTTCTTTTTCTCTTTTCTGCATCTATTGGCCTAGTCTCAGCAACAAGAAAAAGATTAAGAAAGCATGAAATGGAAAAGAATTCTTAGGTAGAAAGAAAAAAGGGAGCTACTGGAGCACAACCTCCAGTAATCAAATGTTAGGATTTATTGCTGTAGACAGTGTGCAGAAACTTCGGTCTTCCAATGGTTTTCCCCTCCCTTCCCACCATGACATTATTTTCTCCTCCCTCCTATGCATCTTGTTTTCTTGGATAGAAATTACATATCGGTTAAAATTAGAAATAATTTAAAAATAGAAACTTCATTATACAGTCAGAATGAATTACATATATTTGTGCAAATTAATATCATACAAGTACAGAACTTGGTAATGCAGAAAATAAGCTTTCTGGAGTTGTTGCTCTGAAGGTATCTCTTTTAAAAATGAATTTTATTTGACTCAGTTCACACATCATGCTAACTCAAGAAATATAAAAGGATAAGCATATACTTTTACTTGTACAAAATGAGAAGCCAAGATTCACTACTTAGATATAACATCTTGTGACATACACATACAACCCTGGGACTATGGTTCAGTGCTTGTTACAAGCCAGAATTTGTAAATAAATTGGATTAAAGAGACATTTATTTCCTAGCTTGTTCACAAACACTCAACTATGTCTGACTTCACAAATCACCAGTGAAATTTTTTAAATACTTATTTTGTTTAATACTTGTTTAAGATCTTGTTTTGACACTCACATGAAGGGAGTAGTTAAACATTAGCAAAGGTCTTGAATGGGGATGCACACTAGTCATTTGTCCTGGTGTATTAAGACACATTTTTTGCTTTTAATTACATGTAAAAGCACTTTCTTTGGTAGCCTGGCTGATTAATGCAAACTAGAAGATATATGGCTATTGGTTTCTTAGGTTTTTAATGTTTTTATAGAGAACCTGAAGAATTTGAATTTGCCCTGGTTGGGCAAAGGGATCTTTTGATTCTGATGTACAGTTTTCCTTGGGGGTAGAAGGTGATCTGATAATTTCTCCTGTCTGTTTTCCTCCTTTTTCTAGGTCATGAAGATTGTCTTGAATTGTTACTTGAACACAATCCATTTGCATACCTAGAAGGAAACCCCTTTACTCCATTGCACTGTGCAGTGTAAGTCCTTTATGACCATTGAGATATGGTGTCTATATGTACATACCTATAGTAATAAAAGAGAATGTCTGCATGTCTGTGGCAGACGTAATTTACAGAAACATTATGGTGGTTGTCTCAGAATTTGACTGTTTTTAGTTGTCATCCATGTTATAGTGCTGCATTTCAAGTCAAAATTCCCTGTGAGAGTGCTCAGTAGAAGAAAAATTGGGGGCAGCTTTAATTCATCAGGAAGTTGTGGTAGATATCTCAAAATCTGACAGTATGTTTTTGCTTGTTGCCCAGTTTGCAATACCCAATTTCAAGTCAATATTCCAAATAGGAAACTTCTTATAAGCAAAACAATGGCCTGCCATAATTAATTGGGATATCATGTGAAGTACTTCAAATATGACAAGGGGTTTTGGTTGTCACATAAACTGCACTGCCGCATTTCAAGCTGAAATTCCAACTGGATTTTCCTAGTAACAAAATTCATCTGTTTTTTTTAGTCTAGAAAACAAAGGGGATCTCTGAGGTGCTATTTCTAAAATCCCTGAGGCAGAAATAAAACCTGGGAGTACACCAGAGCGCTAACACATTGCACTAGGATTTCTGAGAATTAAAATGGGACTGGAAAACAGAAGCAGACACTGAGATATTGATGGGGAAATTCCTGAAGGTAGAAAGGGGGTGGGTGAGAAAACAGGAGGACCCATGGGTCCCTTTTGGAGCATTAGGTACAGTCCTAGAAAGTGGTGTGCATAGTTCAACTAGAAAACAAAAGAGGACTCTGTGGCATTGCTTTTACGGTTACCCAAGGTTTAAAAAAATTGGTAAAACAGGAGAGGACTCCCTTAGATATTGCTAATGTGATTCCTAAGGTAAAGGAGGGTGGGAAAACAGGAGGCCTCATGGACCTCTTTGGAAGTAGTAAGTGTGAACCTGGGCAGCACTCATGCATACAACTGCTTGTGCAAATTAAATTAAGATTTGAAGTAATTGTTATATTCTGTATGGTTTATATTATATATTTTATAAATTACTTATTGCATGGCCTTCAACCACATATTAGCATATATCGTACTATTCATGCCGAATAAGCTCACACACACCTTCCATTTGAACTGTAGTTACCTCTGCTCAGTTCCACCTAGTGGCTTCATCCATGTCATTTTCACAGACCAATGTGGAACATGGTCCTGACACCTCTTCCCATAGGATCATGAGAAATCATAGCTTAATGACATACTGAGCATTTCATTTGATAGATATTCTTAGTTCTTTCTAACTACAGCTCTCAGGAATTGCTAACTTGAAATCACTACAGGTCAACCTGGTGTAAATTTGCAGTCTTGCCACCATTGTGGCCAGTGACTAAGAGATAATGAGAGTTGTGACTACATTAAAGGGTGCTTCTCAACTGTGAAGCACTTGCCTCTTTTCATTGCCATGGTGGGTCATTTATCTCAATTTAAGTTTTCTTCTTGCAAAGTATGGGTGGCAGAACTGAATAGCAGACCGGGGTCAGGATAGCAAAGTCATATCCCTTATTTTGGTAGGGGTGAAGCTCATTGAAGGAGCCATTGGAATGTCCTGGGCAGCAATTTTGTCTCTGTGGATTTATTCCTAGTTTGCCTTTATCTGAAGAATCAATAATGACATTTGATTACATGAATGTACTGTTCTCTGCTGGCTTAATTTTGACCTTTCTCTGCTGGTTTAACTTTGCCCTTAAAAACATCCCTTACAGATGAGTTTTGAATGATTTTCAAGTTTGGACTAAAAAAGGTTCGAGGGAGAGGGAAGTCCATTACTGGGGGAAACTACCAAAGACTATACATTTTTTTTTTTGTTTGTGCACATGTGTATGTGTGTGTTTGTATAGTTTATCCTGACTTTCAGTCTCATAAATTTCCAAGGTTGACTTCATGATACTGCCTTACCCTGAATCAATCACAGTCTTTTCCATCTGTTCTAATTAGCCTTTGCTTTGTGGGAAAGCATTCCACAGCCTGGATGGCCATGGTGGCTGTGGATGATGGGAGATTGAGTGTACATCTGGAGGGCACCAGCCTGGGTAAAACTGCTGTATGGTCTCAAGATTGTCCTGCTGCCTGTGTTCCTTTTAAATAGGGATGCCAGTTATTGAACTTTGTATCTTCTGCATGCAAAGTGTGCTCTGTCATTGAGCCATACATACTTATGTGTATGATGTGTCTCTTCTCATTTTGACATCCTACAAGTGAAAATAAAACTAAGCCATGCTAACTCATTTGCTTCTCACACTTTCTTCCTTTTGCAGAATTAACAACCAGGATGGCACTGCTGAAATGCTTGTGGAAGCATTGGGTGCCAAGATTGTTAATAGCAGAGATGCCAAAGGAAGGTGAGTGAGGATGCAGTCTTCTTGATTGTCTCTGAGGGACAGTTCTCATCCCTGCAGATGCTCTTCAGCTATCACTGCCCAGCCCATTATTTGATAGGAAGCTTCACCTGAAAAAGTGACATGGATGCTAGTGCAGAATAGAAGCTTTAACACTAATACTATAACCTGGGCTCATCTTGAGAAGGCAAATGGTGGGAAATTCAGGACAGGCGAAAGCTACTTATTCAGAGAATGCATAATTAAACTAAGGAATTAGCTATTACAAGATGTATTGGTGCCTGTAGAAGGGGATTAAAGTAGTTAACAGATAATAGGGATATCAGTGATACCTTGTTTGGGCCAACCAAAATGCACAAGTACATGCTGAAAGCTTTTGAAGTTTCACTGTTTTTTTCATCTGGCAAAGGTGTTAAAATCATACAGGAGAAAAATATAAAACAATGTTAGTCACAGGCCTGTATTTGTCAAGATGTTGTAATTGTTCTGAGAGGAATATTCATGCAGTCAGACCCTTCCTCCTGGCCATGTGAGTACCCCAGGGAATAGAGTTTAAATTTAGCAAAACAAAAAAAATAAAAATACTTCTCTTGAGATTCAAGATGCTTCCATCCTTTGTAAAGCTACAGATGCCTTAGTTAAGCAGAGAAAATTGAATTTCTAAAGAAAGCTCCATGCTTTTGCTTTAGGAAACATATTTTAGGTGCTGTTTTGGTAAAACATGCCAAATGTAGTCCAATTTTTATTTGAGAAAAACATTTAACTTTGTTGGAGGTAGAAACCATGGGGCTCCTTAACCCTTAACCCCAGTGAATGTGGATGGACTATGGTAATCTGTTGTGTCCTTTTCTTTTTCCAGGACCCCCCTTCACGCTGCTGCCTTTGCAGACAACATCCATGGTTTACAACTGCTTTTGCACCACCAGGCTGAGGTAGACACAACTGACCAACTGGGAAGAACCCCTCTTATGATGGCTGCTGAGAATGGCCAGACAGCAGCAGTTGGTATGTGATGAATCTTCTACATGCATATTTGCCTTCCCTCCTTGCCCCCCTCCCATTCTTCTTTCTTGAGGTCTGCTTACAGAATGACAATCTTTTTTAAAAGTTGTAAGATTTAGAAGCCTGCTATCAGATACATAACTTTGACTTTTCCAAAGGGTCAGGCAGAGGCTGGTGATTTATAACTGGCTAAGCTTCCTCCCAAGCTCATTTCTGATTGGCATTTGGCTGTTTTCATGGTAAAGGTACACATCTTCAGTCAATGGTGAGATGCTTTTCTGCAGTTTAAAAATTCATGGCAAGAATATAATACAGGACAATGTTAAAATAAGTATTTGGGTTCTGTTTAAGTGAAAAGTGGGCCACTGTGACCTCCCCAATGGTCAGATCAAGCATCGCTGAAAATGGTGAGGAATTGTGGGAGTTCCAGTCCAAAAATGTCTCGAAAGACACAGTTTCCATACTCTGGCTGAGATATTTACATCTTTACCCCCAAAAGAAATACTTCTGGGGATATGTCCTAGAAAAAATTGGTATCAATGCTTTGGTATTAATTGCTCTGTGTCCTCTCCCCCCATGCAAGAATTACTCAGTATAATTTGGTACCTGAGGCAGAAGATCTAAACACTGTCTCCCATCTCTGTAGCATCAACAGTGGCATCACTGGGGAGAATTGTTTGTGTGCAGACTGAGCCAGGTGACACCCTAAGTGTGGGGTGACACTACTACTCAAACATCTGTGTTTGGGAAGAAATGGGATGTCGCTGAAATGAAGTGAGTAGTGTGAGGCTCAGTGAGAGTAGAAAGGAGAGGCCCCAGATATTAAATTTAAAAATTTAAAAATTTTAATTTTTAAAAAATTAAAAATGTTTTTAATTTTTAAAAGATTTTAAAAATCTTTTTACATTTTCTTTTAAAGCATAACATCAATTTTTTATTTTAACCACATGAATTTCTGTATATGTAAATACATTTAGGCTGTGTATATGTAATTTAAAAGTATAATTTTAATTGCTTATGCCACAACTATTATCATTACATTCAGTGGTGTATGGGAATTATGACTTATGAGTAACATTAGTACAGAAAACATTACTAAGGATTCTGTATGGTGTGGCATGTGAGGAGGTGACACCATGAATAGCTGCACCTGGTGACACCAACCCTAGTGATGCCACTGAGTATCAAAACTTATTTTGCTTCTTTTGGTACCCCAAACATTCAGCATGGATTCTGATGTCTTGCCTTATTGTAGGTTTTAGTCTGATCTTTCTGTGGTAAAGTGGTAAAGTGAATGGCCAAACTGAGAGGCGCTCTGACTATTTGAATGCAGAATTCGTTTTTAAGGATTTTACATTTTTGACTTGATTTATTAATGGGGTGTTTTAATTGTGTTTTAAAATTGTACTGTTTTATTGTTGTTTTTAAGCATGTTTTGTGAGTTGCCTTAAGTCCAATTTGGGAGGAAGGTGGCATATAAAATAAATAAATAAATAAATAGATAGATAGATAGGAGATTGGTGAGGGAGAAGAAGTACAAAAATCTGATCTTAATTAATCCCTGAGGAATATTCAAACAGTCCCATCATTGTATCTCTACAAATATGCTTATTTTCAAAGCAGTTATCAATGACCTGGTTGTACAACTCATTCATAGGTGATCTAAGCCAATTTAAATGTGAATCCTTTTTGCTTAAAAAAATATACCGGAAGGACTTATTAGAAGGCAGTGGAATTCTTGAAAGAAAGTCACTTAGTGAAAACACAAAGGAAATGCTTAAAACATTTAGGTTTACCCTGTCAGTCTAAATAGGACCTGTTCTACTATGGTGCTAGAACTCTGAAATTTCCATTAATTTGCTTTTGATCTTTCAATAAGAGAAACTGTATTCTTTTGGAAGACAGAATTTGGACCATATCTCGCGTGTGTGTGTGCATGTAGAGAGGAGATTGTTTTCTCTTACTTTCCCCCCATTTTGGACTGGTTTCCTGCTGCTTATTTGACTTTTTCCTTAGCTTATTAATTTCCTTAAAGGGTCCCTTTAAGGGAGGATTTTAATGATTAAAAATAAATAAAATAGGTAGCAGTTTGTACCCCTTACTTTGTTTTTCCACCTGTTTCCAGAGTTTCTGCTGTACAGAGCAAAAGCTGACCTAACTGTGCTGGATGTCAACAAGAACACAGCTCTTCACCTGGCCTGCAGTAAGGTATAGTATCTATCAATCAATTTTATTATTATGATCAACTGATCAATCATCAAATATGCATCAGATGAACAACAACCATGACAATAAAATAACAGTAACCTTAACATCCAATTATAAAAGTGACTAAACATTTAAGGGTATAAAATTGTTCTAAAATTATTATAAAAGCATTATAAAAATATATAAAATCATTATAAAATCTTAAAACAAATTTTACCATTTTACACCAACAGACCATTGCCGCTGCACGGAAACTAGCCCACATAAGGCTCCACCAAGATCTATAGTATCTATGGATGGACCTGCAGGAGACATTTCCACTGGCTATCTTTTTGTCTATCTTCTAGGTTTACTGGTGGAAATGCTCCTTTACTGTTCAGACTGAGAAACAGTATTTAGGCAGACTTTCATATTTTGTACCCAAAGCAAAAGATTATTTCTTCCAAATAAGTGGCGTAAAGATAGTTGCTAAGTTTGATTAATTCTCTCTCCCTCAAAAAACACTTTGATTTCTGCAAAGTGTGGATTATTTTTTGTTGGCAAAGAGTAGATGTATATAAATAGGAGATGAAGTAGGTGTAGAAGCCTGTCCTATGAACACTAGATACTTAAGCAGACACTTTAAAAATAAATAGACAGTATTAACACAACCATAAGGAAACTGAAAGTTGAAGCTCTCTGAATCCATGATCTATGCCAAATAAAGTCCTTTCAGTCATTTTTCAGAGAGCATGAGCCTTTTCTATTTTGCTTTATGTTTTTCACTACCCTTGCGATTTTCCATCTTGCTTTAATGTTGCAGAGGACTGAATCAGTTCACAGTTATTATTGTTATTTCTTAATATAATAGTCAAACATACTCTGCTGCCATTGGTAGGTTAGGTTAGAGTTTGTTAAAAGAATATGTAGCTGACTTCATACATTTTGCTACTAATACTTAGTATATACAGGATGCAAGAGAGCTGCCATTTCTTCTGTTTTTCCACTGAAATGAATTGCTCTGGCTTAGGAAAATGTAATTTCAGTTTCCCCCACAAGGGAACACTGCAACAGTTTTAAAACAGAAACATTCCTTGTCAAACATGTTTTCTCGCATAGCCCCACTACTTTGAAGGATCAGATATGTGACATGGGGTTCATATATGTGCTCCTCCATCCTTATCATGACCAGTTCCTTCCTCCATTCCAGGTTTCCTCTAATTATAGTTTATTATGAAAACTGTAATTGTTCAATATGGCAAACTTCCATGTAGAGAAAACCTGGGGTCACCTTAGGAAAAGAGCCTATTTTCAAAATAAAACATTTTAATCATTTTATCTTATCTTTCCAGGGTCATGAAAAGTGTGCCTTGTTGATTCTGGGGGAAACCCAAGACCTTGGCCTTATCAATGCAACTAACAGTGCTCTGCAGATGTGAGTATTTGCACAGCTGGTAGAAATGAAGAATGCTTCTCTGGGCTGGTGAGAGGAGAAATCCACACAACTTGAGTTTCTCTCATCACCGCAGAGACAGACAGGAAGAGCAAAAATTCTTATGATAACTGAGAAAAAAACTATTTTGACTCCTCCCCATTCGGCCACCTTAGAGACCAGTTCCTCCTGCCTGTGCCCAGAGCTCTGTTTTTTATTTCATTTCTTTTTTGACTCATGTTTTCAATTCTTTCGGGCTTAAATCTGTCTTCTCTTCTTTTTGCCCTTATTTACTTTGGAAGGAAAAAAACTCTTTCTCTTTTTCTTCTACACTTCTTTTGCCCTTTTTCTTCTTTTCCCCTCTGTGATGGCTCCATCAGGTGAGAAGGTTAATGTTGTCACCAAAAAGAAGAAGAGGCATGTTTCAGCTATTGTAGATTGTGAAGGCACATCTATGATCATGCTGGATTAGGGCACTCTGATGGTGCATCAGGCTCTGCTTTGGAGAGGGCTCCTCTGCTGCTCAAACCTCTTCAGCAGACAATGAGACAAGCTGCACCCAACTCCTTTCCTTGTATGGCTATGACAGCACGCGAGGAGGACATTGAAGTGGTATTGGAGGAGGATCAAGTGCCAGAGAGGGAAGCAGCAGATGCAGCCACACCTTGTAGCTCGCTGTGTCTCTTCTGGGAGGATGAACAAATTCAGGTTTCTTTCCCTTTGCCTTTGCCTTTCCCTTTCCCTTGGGGGATCTCACCAGCTTCCAAGGGGTTCCAATTCCCCCATGCACACAGACATAGGCCATGCACAACACAACAGATCCTGACTGCTCTTAGAACATCTCAGTTTTCCCACCCTTTTGCCTTGGAGCAGTGTAGTGATGATGGCAGCCATTTTGGGTGTGATTTTGAGTCCCCCAAGCAGTCACCCCCTGTGTATCTGAATCTCAATTAAATGATCAAGCACAGAAAGCAGCACTTGGCAGCATACTCACAAGAAAATTTAACAGAAGTAGGCAAACCCCTTATCTGGCAGGGAGCAGCACCATTCTTGCTTAGTGCCCCCCCATGGAATTATGTGATCCAGTTACAATCTATTACGCCTTTAATAATTATCTAATTCCTCCCACCCCCACCTGCTACCGCCCTTCAAAGCATAAGGCCCCTCAGCAGAGAGGACAGTCCTGTCCCTTTCAGCCCAGCGTGTCCAGACACATTTCCTGAGCAGACACACCTTACTTATTGGAGAATGGAGCCTAAATCTTATGGTGTTTTTCCAAATAGAAAATATGTTCAAAACCTTTGCTATGGACATGTTTGTGTCTCCAACAGATCACAAGTTCCCTAGATTCTGCACTAAGTTCCCTCTTCTGCAAGTGGAGGGAACAGATGCATTGCAGTGCCGGTGGCCTCTGTGGGGCAAAACAGACCACTCCTTTGTGCTGCCTTCTGGGCAGCATAGGAGCGTACACACCTCACATTCCCAAGCTGCCTGGAAGCCACCTGGCTGTTTACATGAGGCCAGCACACTGCCGAAGCATCATGAAGCTGGCTTCCAGCCACAGTGCAGGCAGAAAAGCCCCTTTTTTGCTGCCAGAAAAAGGAGAGTCTTTAAGGC
The DNA here is from genome assembly GCA_034509955.1 of Urosaurus nigricauda. Taxonomy (NCBI): domain Eukaryota; kingdom Metazoa; phylum Chordata; class Lepidosauria; order Squamata; family Phrynosomatidae; genus Urosaurus; species Urosaurus nigricauda. The sequence goes on from JAOEGL010000002.1 coordinate 166,909,004, forward strand.
AGATTGGGGCCGCAACATGCAGCTGCCGTGCCTCCAGTCCGTCTATTTCACCCCAATGTCTTCTGTATCTTTTCCCCTACCCTTCCTCTCATCGCCAGGGTGATCAGGAACGTGAGGGAGGAGAATGGCCAAGTAATACTCATCACTCCATACTGGCCCAGGAAACCATGGTTTTTGAGCCTCACGAAATTGCCCCTGATGTTCCATGGCATCTTCCTCAATAGTAGGACTTGCTGGTTCAGAGTCCCCTACAACATCCAGGTGTGGCCTGCCTCCACTTAGGTGTCTAGAGGTTGAATGGAGAGCTTTAAAGGATTGTGGGTATGAGGAGTCAGTTATTAAAACTCTTGTCTTCCTTATACCAGGTAGTATACATCAAATTCCCTGCAGGGCAATAGGGCTTCACATCTCCTGGTTTCTGGTTTTCCTACAGAAAGAACTTGATTAGGCCTCAGGCCTAATGCATTGAAGATGCAGGTGGCTGCCCAGTTCTCATGCCTAATGCCCATGTGGCCCCACATTCTTCTCCCCATCTTGTAAGAAAATTTCCTGGGGGAAAACTCCTCCAGTCAGGCAGTGGTTTCCAGCATGGAACCTTCTATTAGTTTTGAAGTAACTAATGAAACATGCATTTGAGCCACTCAAAAAGGTTCCCTTGAGGCTCCTCTCCCTGAAAGTAGCCATTTTGGTATCTGAAAAACCTTTCAGTTATGGACCTTTAACCTTTGGAACTTTAACAAAGGCTATGGGCTGGTTGCACTTACAGACTGTCTGTAAGTGCCGGTTTGGGAGCGATGTGGGGGTGTGGCATTTAGATGATGCATGCCCCGATACCACCTGACCAGATGGTGGGCAGCGTTGTGAGTCTCTGGCTGTGCAGCATTCAGACGCTGCACGCTGCAGAAGCACAGAACAGCCAATGCCACAATGGAAAGGACGGCTTTTTTCCACCCTAAAAAGGAGCAGCATTTTACCCCTTCTTCTCGAGCCAAGAAAACACTGGAGTGGAGCTGTGGTGTGCAATTGCTGCAGCCCCAATCCAGCACTCAAAGGGGTAACATCAAGCCACCACTTTAGGGCTGTCTGTACCGGCCCTACATTTCTCTATATCCAGATCTTCTCTTTAAACCTGAGGTGCTCTCTTACCTTTCATATATCTGAGGAACTCAACCTTTCTTCTTTCTATCTTAATCAGTTGCACTCACTGATACGTTATGGCACAACCTTTATGTGCATTAGGCACTAAAATTAAATATACACGGGATTGGTTTTGGCTTTGCTGGCCTATCAATTTTGCTTACTCCTTCAGTCCAAGCTCAGTGGGATGCAAGATGTCTTGTTCCACAATAACCACTTAGATGAAGCCATGCATCCTGGTAGCATATCATTTCACTGAGCTACCTTACCCTGGTAACATGATGGCTCACTTTTTCTGCAGTTTTTGTTTCAATTGTTCAAGTTAGCAAAATTGGTAGGACCTCCACCTGAAGTACTCCTTTCATTCATCATTACAGGTTTGACAAGTTTAGGTTGGCAGATGCCACCTTCAACAACATGGATACTGCAGGAGTTGATTAGGCACTAGGATGCAGTCACTACCTTCTCTTACAGTTTTTTCAGATTCTGGGTTGTTGAGAGGGGGAATCCTCCACTTCCTGTCGTAACTGCTCAATTTTTTTTCCTGGGGTGTGATAGATTTGTTTTTCATTTTCTGTTCTGCTGACCTTTTGAATTCTTTGTGTTTTGGCGTGGCTAATGAGTGAACTGATCCCTAAGATGGCTGAAGGGGGGGGGGGAGGGAGTCAACTTGTTCTTTCTATCTGTCTGTGGGGATTGGTGGGAAAAACCCAGGCTGTGTGGATTTCTCCTCTCAACAATGCAGAATACACTTTTACATTATATACCCCATGTAGCATTCTTCCCTTCTCACCTTCCTCAGTTTTATGGCTGTTAAACAGCATTCTACACATCGAGAAATAATTCAAGAACCTTTTTGTCTTGTAACTCTCTAAAAAGATATCGCTTACATTCAGGAGTCAAGTGAATTTTGACTGCTTCCAGCTGAAATACGGTAATTAACTAGGAGTAGGGCTAACAGTGAGAATTTAAAGAACAAAGGAACATTGGGAACACTGGTGTGGCAAAAGAAAGCACATCATTGTGCTTCCAGGCATGGATAAAATTAAGGATGTTTGTTAAGTCTTATGAAGCAGTGTTTTCAAATAAAATCTTTTTAAATCAAAGCTCTCACAGTCATAATTGAAGAAGCATCTAATGTTCATTTCAATCTTGCTTTCCCATCTGTAGCTTTTCATGGGAAACTTTCTGCCAGCTCTAGCCATTTGTCTTTCAATCTCAGTATCGTCTACTCTGGCTTCTTTCAGACCTTTGAAGTGGCAAAGAACTTTGCTAGGTCTTCTTTTTTTAATGAACATACCGGGGTTTTAATCTAGTACCTTTTGCATGCAAAGGATATTATCTATGTTCCCAAAGTTTAAAGTTGTTTTTATTGTAAAGCTTCCCAGGTTTTCTTCTGTTCAGTCACCCATTTCAGCTACATTCTAAAGAAATACTCTTGGCTAAGAGCTGTCTGTCTATTAAACAATCAACATTTGCTACAACACCAATGTCAGTGATTTGTTGAGAGTCAATGAAAATACATTTATATATAAAGTACTGACTTTAGTAATATTACCTCATGATACCAGCTTTTTTTCCTGTACAATAGACTGTTACTGATTACAGTCTCTTAAATTTTTGAAGATTTGCCATTTGCTTCTGAAAACACACTATGAACATTTGTTGTAGAAAACAAGCTAAATATTCTTTTCAAGTTTTACAAAATTCATTTGAGGAAAGGCTCAGCTCTTTCAACTCGTTGTTTAAAGAGTTGTGTAAAATGATGTCCTCTTTTACAATGTGATAGTCCTTTCTTGCAACATGAGTCTAATGGCTTATGGTTGCCCTCAGTTCCAAGAGACACATCCTGTCCTCTCTATCAAGGTTTGTCCAGTAACACCCTTTCTTTTCCTGCTGTGCACAGGCCACTCCATATTGCAGCTCGAAATGGACTGGCCTCTGTTGTTCAAGCTCTGCTGAGCAGAGGTGCCACTGTGCTTGCTGTTGATGAAGAAGGTGCGTATTTTTCATGCCTGGATACTCTTCTAGATGAGTGGGGTCTGGTACAATGGCATATTTTCTTGCCTGGTGAGAAGGAGAGTTCCAACAGAATGTGTTTAACTGCTTTGGTCAAGTAGTAAGGCAGGGATAACATGGCAGTAATTTTTTTGTTTAGTATTAGTGACTGTTGGCTCATCCTCTGCTTCAGCCTGAGACAGCACTGGCATCTTCTCACTACACACTTCCAGCCCTACTGTGCAGAAGCAGGAATGAGGAACATAAGTCCCTCCAGATGTTGGACAGCAACTCCCATCATCTCCCTTCATTGTACTGGCAAATGATGGTTGTAGCTGAATAACTTATAGAGAATAAGATGATTCTCCATTTCTGGCATAGAGTGGAACAAGGAAATATGATTGAGAGAGCAGAGCCAAAGATTTTCTAATTGTATGAGGGATATAAGAGTGAATAAGAGGCAGTGTTGGTTACAGCCGGGCAAGGCATGGCATCTTCTGGATTTCATTGTCCTTAATTTCTTGTTTCTTTAGACCAAAAGAATGTCTTGACATTCCTACTTTGTTGCAGAAAGTGGTAATGAAACAGGAACAGTAAATATCATCTGCAGTGGTGTCATTAGAGGTGTGCGAACCACACCAGGTGACACCCCAGAAGGGGTGTCATCTGGTGGGGCATTACACCTGAAGGAACTGGCACAGCTACAAGGCAAGTAAGAAAGGGTGCTTTCCTGCTTGTCCAGCAGTTGCACAGGATTCTAAATCAGCCCTCTGGAGGCTACAGCACTGCCCCCCCCTCCCTCAGTTGTGGCAGCTGCTGAGAGTGCTGATGTTCAGCAGTCCTCTCTGCCCTGGTTTCCCTTAGAACATGGGAGGGGTGGTGCTTATGTGTAGGTGTCTGGCCTGGGCATGCATCTCTCAAGCAGTAGATATGTAACCTCTCTGTAGGAGAACCTGAAAATATATTTGGAGAGCCTGAAAATATACTTGCAGAGTTAGGAAAGAGAGGAGTAATGAGAACGGAATTTTGTAGCAGATGCATTGGTAATATATATTATAAACAAGTATACTGCTCTTTAGGTAGTAATGGACCCTCATGGTGTAACACCTTTTTGCTATGTCTAAATAAATGTCTAGGACCATGTCAGTAGTGTTAGTAATGGAATCGGTGATATTTTTGGTTAGCAACCATGCTTTGAGGATAAGAAAGTGATGCTTTCAGACAAGGGGTTAACCCTTTCCTCTCTCTGATCCTCCTCTGTCTGTAGTCCACACACACAACATTGGGTGAGGAGACAGGGACAGTAAAAATGGACACAGGGATGGCTGGCTAATCTGGGAAACTCAGACTGCCACTTGATTAGTTACTTCCTTCAAGGAAAGGGAAAAAACCTGAGTCTCTCCAGGCATAATGTGATTGCTCTAGTGCTCCCAGAGAGACCTTTCACCCAGTGCTGACTATCACTGTCCCTCTGCAGTTCATGAGATGCTGTGGAGGTGTTCTGCAAGGTGTGTTCAGTAGTTGGTCCTATTCTTGGAAAACACAGCACTACTATTCTTCGGGTGTGGGGAGGGTGCTTAAGTATGTGTGTGGTTAGGATTGACTTTGTCTGTCTGTTTGTTTTTACAGGCCATACCCCAGCCTTGGCTTGCGCCCCTAACAAAGACGTTGCCGACTGCCTGGCACTTATCCTTTCCACCATGAAGCCTTTTCCACCTAAAGACGCCATCAGCCCTTTCAGCTTCAGCCTCCTCAAGAACTGCGGCATTGCTGCCAAGACAGCAGCTTGCAGTGCCCTGCCCAATGGGAACAGCTGCCCCTACACCAAGGATAGACACAATGCCATTGGCTTAGATGGCTGTTACTCCGAGTAGCTTAAAGAAACCATGATGGGTGATCTGATATCTTCTATTTATTTAGGAATTATATAAATATAGGACACTTTAAAGGAGAACAAGACTGGGATATGCCATCCAAAATGGCTAGAAAGGGGTGGTGGAGGATCTCAGCTTCTGCTTCCTATCTAGACTCCTGCTTTGACGACTAGCATCCCTTACTGTCAAAATTAATAAGACAGCAGTGTGGCTCACAAACTAATTGATAGTTGTTTGATCTTAATAATTCTGTTTTATTAATTCAGGTTTTAAAAAAGCCCATGAAACCTAAAATAATCTATTTGATATTTGCTGTTTCCTATTTGTCAGCCAGTGGTTTTATCTGTTGGTTCTGAGTCTGTGACTTGGTTAACTTCAAAATGGCCAGTTTTAAAAAATCCCAGTTCCTCTGGCTTTGGTGCATTCAAGAACTGAAGAGCAAACCCAAACTAATTTCATGTGCTGCTTGCTGAGTTGCAGTGCCCAACTCTTACTTGGTGGGAGCCTGAATTTGAAAGTTTGAACCTTTTAAAATTGACACATCCCAGGCTTCCCATTTAACTGGTTCCCACTCATTTTGTACTACATGTCTACATGCTTTACAACTGAAAACATTCTTTTTGTTAGGCTGTGAGGTCTAGGTGGGGAACAGAAGCCTGAATTTCTCCATTTTTATTTGGCATGAGTGTATGTGGTAAACAAAGGACCGCCAAGAAGGGCAGCAGCTCCTGGCAAAGTGCCACTATAACTGCTCCTTCCTTTCTATTAATTGTGTGTGTGTGTGTGTGTGTGTTCGTCATGCTTGCCCTTTTTTTGATTCCAGTGAAAACACTTGAATTGAGAACTACTGTACCTGGGACACTAGGATACCTTAGGCAGCTCGAATTCCCTTGTATGCAAAATGGGTGCTGTTGCCCAGCTGACTGCGGTCCTCTCTAATAATTTATGTATGCGCTGCCAGAATTATCCCCACCACCATATCAGGCACTTTAGGGATTTTCTCTTTTTGGAGGCTCATCTTTGTTTTTTGGGGGTGGGTGGGAAGAAGGGATTACAAAATGTTGGATCTCCAAAGAGAATTTCCTTCGTGGCTCCTTCCCCTCTTTGTGTTGTGCAGTGTTTCCACTTTAGGCAAGTCAGTGTTGCTTTTTTTAAAGAAAGAAATTATTTATAAAGAAAAAAAGAGGCATTTATCCTTTTAAAAGCAGCAAAAAGAGCTTTTGCGAGGAAAACAATGCACTTCAAACCTTAACAATCCTTCATTTGTATTTATAATTTGTCCCACTAGCATGCCCTCCAGTAGGTTTCATTAGGGCTTATCTGTGTTTTATATATGTAGATATGTCCATGGATGAGGTTAGTGTGTGTGTGTTTGTTTTTATTTTAAAATTTGTATTTATTACACATTTAAGTGTATGCACTGTTTTCCCCCCTTGTTGTACTGTAAACTGTATCATGCATAGAAACTTATAAAAAAATTATCATATCACAAGTACATTCAAAGCCAAAGATTGGAATGTAGCAATTGGTTGAGGGTTGCCAGGGCAAATGCTTTTGATTCAACAATCTTTCCCTCCTCTTTCCCAGTTCTGCAGTATTGCACTGGTTCTTGGACCAGCAGTTGGTAAAGTCTAGGAGATTTGCAAAATGAATTGTTTCAGAATGTTGGACATCTGGGCCAGTGAGCTGTTAGGGATAAGTATCTCTGCAAAACAACTAGTTTTTATAGTCCCCAACCTCCTCCTCTGAGAGACTGTTAAGGAGAAAATATGAGCCAGCTTCATGCTTGAACCATCCTGCTTCATGGTGCATTTTTACACTTTAAAAATGTAAATATATATATATAAATATTAATTACAGTTTCTTTAACCAAAAATTTACATGGAAAGCCAATCCTCCCCTGCTCCAGTTTTATACTGATCTTGTGAAGTGACATGGACACAATTGCCATTTCCTTAGCCTTGTTTACTTGGGCACTGATTAGCTTCTCAAGAAATTCAGAAAATCAGAAACCAGCTAGCTTTTTTTAAAAAAGGAACATAATCCAGATATACAAAAGACAAAATAAAATAAAGTTTCTTCTTCTTTTGGCACTGTTTAATTTACCAAAGCCAAATTCCTAGAGCCAAATATAGAAGCCACATTCTTGTCATTTGGCAAACAGTGTGTTTTAAAGAGAGATTGTCACCTCTCATTTTCCTTTACCCCCCACCAAATGGACTCTGTCTTCCCCACAGACCTTTGCATATCATTCTGAATCAGCTGTTTAAGCATTAGCTGAACATTTTGTTGGTTTGCTATATATTGGATAGTTTGCAAAAACTGGGGGCCTTAAGGTAGCAAGTTCTAGTCTTCTAACAAACCCAGCCATTTCCTTCAACTAAGCCTTCCACAAAGACTAGGGCGCTACTAGCTTAGCTGTTTTTCTTTCTTTGATGCCCAAGGAATCTTTAGAGATCTTTTCACTTTGCAGCTACTAGATATGAACGTATTAAGGTTTTAATGCACTTGCCAAAAAGCACAGCAACAGCCTGTTGCAAGTTGGCTGTGAGTTTCCTTGCTGCACTATGATCAGGTTTTCTGTGCCCTCAGTTGCTTCAAGTTTTCTACCTTGAAAGAAAGTATTAACCTTTCTACACCAAATACCTCACGTTGGAATAGAAATGAACAAAACTTGAATTAAGCATCCACCTTCCTCCCCACCCCCCACTTTTTAATACAGAAAGGTCCTTTTCCTCACTGTTTAGTGGGAGAGTTGAAAATAATTTTAAACCCTTGTTTACATTGTTTTTTTAAGGTACTAGCAATTTGCAACTTAACAAATTGCCTAATTTTATTTTTGCCTTTTAAGCACATTCCCCTTGCCCAAGAGGGGAGGGGATGACAGGTTGTAGGGAACTAAGTCTGAAGCCACACACCCCCTTCTTCCCTTTTAAGGGCTAAAGTTTAATCCTTTTCTAAGGGCCGGAAACCTCTATGGAAAGGCTTTGGACAGACATTTAGAAAAAAGTGGCAAGGGAGAGGATACCATGTGCTAATTATTGTGCTACAATTTGGAAATACAGATCTTCAGGTCCTTTGTATCATTCCTTGGATGTTCTTGAGCATTCTTGACTTTGCACTCTCACCTGTACCTGTCAACAGAAACCAGTTTTTGTTACTCAGTGGAATATGTATTCCTATCACACACACATACACACAAAGCATAGAAGAAGTATAGCTTTACTTTAGAATGGAAACATTTGTGCTCCTGTGTGTAATGTTGAGGTTAGTGCTCCTCATGAGTTATATCAGTTTTCTGTGATGGAGACCCACAGTTGTTGGTTGTGGAGTGTTACAGAGGTGGAAAGCCAAGATCTAACTGTCTGAGTAGCACAATTCTTTGAACAGCAAGTGTGGCCCTCTCAGTTTTTAATCTCTGTTTTAAAAAACCAAAAGGCATTGGGGGGAGTGGAGTGAGCGCATGAGTGAGTGAAATGGGAATAGGTTTTCCAAGATCATTTCAAAACAAGGGAATCTCTTAGTCCTTGAGATACATGGGCTATGCTTGCATTTCCTTTTCTTTTATTAAGATTGTAGTGAGTTGTTACACATGCTTTCTTTTTATTAACAGGGGAAAATAATAACCTGACACTTGATCATTTTTAGTACTTTCTTGCTGGTAATGTGTTCCTCTTCTCATATGTCAACATAAAAATTCAATATAAGACAATCAATGTGATCTCTTTAAGGGCTTCAGTGTTCTTAGCTCTGTAGCATCATGCATTAATATTTTTATGCTAAATTTTGCCTTTGTTTTTTCCCTTTTTCAAAATGATGATGATGATGAAGAAAATGGAGTGGGAAAAATTCCAGCAGCGCATACCTGAATTAAAATATTTAAGTAAATAAATCAATAAAATAAAGAGGCGGAGGCATAAATTAGATGGATGGTGGAGAAATGTGACCAGTTTTGTTGTAGTTGCCAGTCTTGTTCTCCTTTAATGTTGTTAATGTGTACATTTTGACAGCACAGCTTGACAATTTAAGTAATAATCAAAGTGTCTGGTGGTAATAACTTGCATTTTTGTGCTAAGATGAGAGTTGGTTTCCCTAGTGCATTGTAAAAGAGGGCTGGAGGCAAACTTCCTTTTTACTTCCTATCTTGTCTTTTCTTCTGTTCCCCTGCCCTTCTGCCCAGTATTGTGAGAGCACATTTGGTCTAAGAATGTGCAGTATTTTTTTTTTGCAGGGTTGGGGAAAGTAGAATGTTGTTTTACTTTTGCAGATATCTCACGGTTTGTTCCTATTGCCACCTTCTTTATGAACAGGATTTTGAACATACATCTTTTTCTTGACCTCAGTAAACACTTTCAGATCTTTCCGTCCTCTCCCCTAAACAATCTGTTTCAAAAGCAATCATTGAGCTTCCCTCCTTAACCAAATAAGGAAGTTTCTCTCCAGCCACCTTTCTCTAAAGCACTTGCTTTACAAGTAAAAATAAGCACTTTTGTTTAAAAGCATGAGGGTCTAGTTCCCCCTTTTTATAGCAACCCATAGGAGAAAGGCCAACAAGGGGGAATGGGATCAGGAGGTGTTTGGTTTTGCTTTATTTTCCTTTGTTTGTTTTTGCTGGGGTGGGAGGAGGGCAGTTCTTTTAATTAACTTCATGTCTTTAGAGAATTAATGAACAAAGGGAAGTTGTTTGAAAAAAAAAACAGCACAAATACATTTCAGCTTGACAAGTGTATTTGCACTGCCATTGTTAGATAAATGGGCCACCCACCGGGAGCCCAGCTGAGCCATATAACTATTGACAAACACTGAATGTAAATGTCCTTGAAGAGGGCACGTACTGGGAAGCTATAAATTGAACTTATATTCCTAAATGGGCACTTCAGCAAATTTGAAACAACCAGTCCTATTAAGATGATGCTCTCTTTTCTTTCTTTATTTTGCCTTTTTTTTATTCCCAAGTTGCTGGAGAGTAAGAAAATTTTCAGTTGTTTTTATTAGTGCTATTACTACTATTACTATCACTTTTAAACTTCTTTTGCCCCCCTGGAGTGGGAAATCATGAAATACCTTCCTCTCCTCTGCTTTACACACACAGCTCTAAGGTAAGACATGAATTATGACTGGATGGGTATACCTAGAAAAGTATTATGTAAATTAGACTCCAGAATACCTGCATGTTGTCCATTATAGCCTCTTCGTTTGTTGATGGCAGTAGTTTTCAAACTGGATTCTGTGGAGCCTGCAGGGACCTTTATCAAGGCTCCTGGAGGAAAAGTTCTGTAGTGGTTTCCAAGATGTCTACAAAGCTGCATGGGCTACCACTGTCAAACTTGCGTGTTGCTCAGTTACAGAGAAAGCTTGGGTGCCTCTTGGGGCCAACCCTCAGTTTATGCAGGACAGCAGGTAGGTCCAACATACCTGGCTGGCTCCTGATGTAACTGAAAGTAAATCCAAGGACCTAGCCCAGAGTCCTTTGTCTTGTGCAGTGGTTCTATGACCAATGAGGCAAGGGATCCTTGGCAGACAAACTAATGCAGAAAGATTCCTCTTGTGGGTAGGAATGTTGAAGTCCCAACTGGTTTAAGATGCACCAGAGCAACTGAAGGCCTTGGTGCGTGCGTGTGTGGTTCTGTTCATCTTTTAACAGAAGCAGCCAAATACCTCCCCTTTCCCCTCTGCACCTATTGAGTAATAGAAAGTGTATTTCCACAATTTCCACCTTTGTCTCTCCCTGCCCCTTGTTTTTCCCAAATAAAATACTTCCATACAGAAATTTTGTGTAACTCAAATCTAATCAGATACCCTCCCTCCACCACCACCCCCGCCCATTAGTGCCAAAGGGACCACAAAGTAAAAGAAAAGAGGGGGGCAATCTGTTAGTTGCAAATACAAATTTATTTTGCAGTACATTCACACTACAATTTACTTTAGCCTGGGGTTGACTTTTGTTTTGAAATACAGGAAAATTGCAGGGGAGAAAACCTCTGCAGTTGTGAAAAACTTGGATTTATTTAAAGCCTCTTCTCTGGGCTCAGTTCTGGGGGATTTACTGTTGAACGTGGAGCGTTGTAAAAGCAAACTTGGCTTCAGTGCCATTTAATTCCTTAAAAACTGTCAGTGTTGGTGAAAAAAAAAAGAAATTAAGATATGAATAGAAATTTCCCACCTGAAGAAAGGACATAGATGATCATAGTGAACTGTGGAATGGTGGCTTCATTTGAATAATTAACACTGGGTCAAAGAAAAGTCCTTGCGGTAATAGATAGAATATAAACCAGGGTGATGCGGGAGGGGGTTAAATCTTTAAGGACTCTTTTAAGGCATCTCTAGCAAGTTCTTGGTGTCTTTCCTTCAGTATCCTATGTGTAAATGCTGCACCTATGTATATTATGCACATAAAACATTTCTTCTGAATAAGATAGGACAGACCTCATCACCAGTCAGGTATAAACTATTCTTCCTCTTCTGTGTGTCAGTTTTCCAGTTTGTGTGTGCGTGCGTGTGTGTGTATGTGTGTGTATCTGCAATGAGCATCTTTTCAAATTCACTTTCGGTGCAAAAATAAAAGATTTTTAAAAAAGGAAAAGAAAAATAGCCTTACTTTTAACTCCAACCTTGTCTTATTAGTTTGTCAACTTGAATACAATAAAGCAAAATTGCATGAAAGTCTTTGAAACTAGCTGAGCCTTGTGTGCAAGGTGGATGGCAGTAAACTTTTTTCTAAACAAAAAAATAGTATGCAATTTCAGCTGCACTTGGCTCTTTCCAAAATTCCTGCTTTGTTTTCTTCAAAGAATGATGCAGGGTGGGTTGACTATACCAGCTTGTGCCTGCCTTGCCTTCTCAAAACCTTGGGCAGTGATTTTCCCCCACATATATTGATGAGAAGAAAGACCTGTTTAGCACTGCATGAGTAACCTCTAATTGTATATTTTTTTAAATAAGACCAGCATTTTTGGAAAGTGAGACTTTAAAATTTTGTTTAAACATCAGCTGAATAGGTGGTGTAGATGGATAATATATTGAAGACATTGCCACCCTTATAGAGCTCTGGAGGGTGCAAATGTTAATATAAAAGCTGTAGCAAAAAAGCCACTATGTCTGTAATCAGAACTAGTTTTCAATTTGGTAGAGAAAAAAAAGCACTGTTGCTTGTGGCGATAACTGGAAATGAGAAGGAAGAGTTGTGAAGTTGCCGAAGACCAAACATTTTGCAAAACACCAGGAGATACTACCTTTTAGTTCAGATTATCTCTTCTGTTATCTCAAGATATTTGAGTGTTTAACGTTTTCTGATCTGCATTGGCTGCATATTGGATTGGCCTTCAAATTGCAACCCCTAATATAAGTGCTTTGTCAGCAGTGGCGACTACCTCGGGAGAAAGCATGAATTGTCCTGAGCCCTGGAAATGGCTTATGGCTTTGTCTTTTGGTGTGGGTCTTGGACCAGCATGTGTATGTGTTGTTCCTCTCTGTGGAGATAGAAGGATATGTATTTGGCCCCAGTCATCTTGGTCACAGCCCAGTAGGTCCACACTGGATTGGTCAGCTTGATCATAGGGATTAGGAAAACTAGTTCCATAATGTGCCCTTCCAGATATATATGTGTGTGTGTGTTGTAACACAGAGATGCAAATGCACATGTATTTTGTACATCTGCCAGAGTCTGCCTGGCTATCACCTTGAACCATATCTGCTTTTGTTAAATTTATTAAAACAATCCTCCCCAATGGTTCACTTTTGATTTACGCAGACCCAGTATGCCAAGAGGAAATGGAGTAGATGTAAGGAGATGTTCTCTGAAAAGTTGATTTTGTAGCATCTGTTACTTGTGTCAGGAAGGAAGTTTAGGCTCTCATTCTCTGGGCATTGCCTTAATTCCTGAATTTTGCACTGATGTGTTGTCTGGCCAGTTGGAGGATCTCTTAAGCAAAATGGGAGTGGGTGTGGGGAGGGGGATGTGAAGGCATGAATCATGTATACTTTGATGTGGGAGGGAAGGAGACAAGTGTTGTCAAGTGACCAAAACCAGTCTTTCTGTTTGTGGTAGAATGAACACATGTAGCCTTGTACCCAACCTCAGGTGGCAGGTGGGAGACAATATCCCTTTGGTCTGTTGAGTTGAGCAGCATGTTTGTGTATTTGAAACATTACCTGAGGTATTGTTACACCTTTTAGAAAACTCTAGTGAGTAAGATGCAAAATTAAAAACCTTTCCCACTGCTAGCAGAAACAAATTCAATGACATCCATGCTTGGAGCTAGTTTTCAATATGTAGGAATCCAAAAACTTTGGCCTGTGAGAAGGCAATGAAAGGAAGGGAAGCTAGAAAGACTGAAAAGAGAATAGGGCATAATGGCAACCAGTGGTATCTGCCAACTGTTAGTGCTGTATTTTGAAAGGTCTGTTTCACTGGTCCATTTGAAGGTGCTTTCCAAAATGGCTGCTCATATTTCTGTATTTTATGTTAAACTGAGCTTTCTTGATAACTGTAGTTGAAAAAAGCTTCCTGTGATGTCTTGGATGTGTTGCAGTGGTCCAGGTGGTGTTGGCATCTGCTGCTTGTCAAAATCTATGTAGTTGACAAATGAAAATGTGTTAAAAGGAATTTTGTTGGTATGTCTCTAATGTGCTTTTATCTCCTCCCCCACATCTTCACCCAGGAGTTTATACCTTATTGCTCTCATTGATTTCTGCTTCCTTCAGAATTTTGCAGTGTCATCTGAAATTACAGGCTTCAGATCAAACATGAATATGGTGTTACAGGTTTACTCTTTTTAAAAACAAGCATGTTAAACATTCCAGAAGCTTTAGACACATAGAGTGCATGTAGCTTCTTTATTTACAAGGAGTATCTTTTGGGAAGATAAAACAAATTGAACAGATTGTTCATCCTGAAGCCAGGAAAGGCTAAAAAATAAATGATGGCCTTTTCCCAAGGATAGGTGACAGTTGCATCTTTGTTAGGAGAGGTATTGAAAAAAAGGAATATATTACCCAACATTCCCTCACATATTCTGCCTACCATGTGTATCTCCTCCACTCAGCTGTAGGCTAAAATAGGCCTTCCTTGTTCCCTTCTCCTGTCTGTTGCTTTTTTAATTATTATTTCATCTCCAGCCCAAAAGAGTTGGGATTAGGATCCCCCCTCCCTTCATGTGCACATATATTTGCAGGACATGCAAAGTTCTATATCTTGCATAGAAGGTAACTGACTCACGTGCCCATATTAAGTGAACTACCCTTAGATGTAAAGCCTTATAAAGTATGTATGATTGGAATCAACGTAATGATTTGAGTGTATTTCATCTCAGGTGTAATGGAGAGATACGGCTAACAATCTGGTCTCTTCTGTTCTAAACTTCTGTTCCAGCCCTACTTTCCGTCCCCAGAACCTGTACATACTACCCCAATATTTAGAAAACACTGTGGTCATAAAGGCTTCTCGTTCCTAATGCTTTTAGTTTATCTTCCTCCTCTGTGCTAGCTCAAGGATGTAGAACAGTGCTTAATTTCACTGGTTCATGACACCACCCTTGTGGCTTACGTGCTATCTTCAGGGCAGAAACACTTTGCTTCTTCTGCTGCTTAGGGAGCATTGTGAGTAGAATAGATGATTATCTGTTTTTCATGTGGATTTAAATAATTGGGAGTGCCTGCAGCATAGGAATTTTTCCTTCTGAAATTTTGATGGAAACCCAAGGTTTGGCCCATCTTTTCCCCCAGGCAATAGAAAGAGTATGCTGTGTGCTTTGCACTGAGTTAATAGTTTATTCGTACTGGTTGTAGATGTTTTGAGGGCCTACTTTCCTATGTCATTCTGTGTCCTTTACTCATTACCTGAGGAACTCTGTAAACCTTTCTGCCTTGCAAATTCTGAAATTTCACATCTTTTGGAAGGAAAAAAAAGGAGGGGGTCTTCTACACTGTCTAAACAAGTTTCTGTTTTCAAAAAAAAAGTGTTTGCTAATTCTTAGTTAGTATGGTTCTTCTCTCTTTAAAACCACCCTGCAGTAACCTGATGCCATGGTTGCGTTGTGTAGATTCAGACATTTAAAAATTGCACTGTTTGGTTAGGTGACATATTTTCTTTGTTTGGCCTTTGTCCTCCTTTTTCACACCAAAAACAATTCTTCTTTTCCTGGAGGATGGAATAAGTATAGTGGTAATCTGTTCATTGCTAGTATTTGCAGGTGTATGAAGGCTTAAGCATGGTCCTTCAGAGGCTGGAATCCTGTTGGTTAGTCCTGACTAGAGCATGGAATCGATTAATGAATAGTCAGTGAATATGTAGATATGTCCAGTGACTTCTTTTGCGTTACAGAGCTCAGTGCTAACACGAGGACTGAGTCAAAAGTGTGGTCCACATCCCAAAACAATTTGATGCTTACTGTTTCCACTTGAATGAAGACACGTGTAAGTAACTGACAAAACAGAGTCCCAAGAGAAGACCTCTGTAGTGGTTGTATTGTTACCCAAATGGTGGCTTTTCAAATGGGAACATGAAGTGAGAACTGTGTAGTCAAATCTCTTTCCCTCACTCTGTCCTTGATAACTATTGAGAAAAGCAGTTGTGAGATTCTTTCACAACTGACAGGTACAAATATAGCCTTGCTGTGAAGTATTAGGAGAAAACAGAATTATTGATTGCTCTGGTACATGAAGTTCAATTCTTTGGTCATTTTTTAATCCATTTTTCCTCTCGGTTTGGGGTCCCAGGATTCTGGCCCTTGTATTTGAGCACCATCTTAACAAGGATTATGTGTTGTTAGCTGTATTTGCATGGTAGTCATTGGTTCTCCTGCTTGTAAGCCTTTGGCACAATATTCCTTCCTACGAAAATTAAGCACAAATAGAGAATTTTTCCATAATGCTTCAGCTATCATAAGAACTTGATAGTAAAACTAAGACCATAAGTAGTTAATTTAATACAGAAACATGAAAACTAGAAGCAACAAGACACCTTTCCGTCTCTGGAGGTATATTCCTTTCCACCAGCAGCATCTACAAGAAATCAGTAATACTTATCATCCCTTTGATTCTTCTGTTTGAGTGTTGATCCACTTAGGAATATATGTTCTAGTGACCCAGTGAGAAGAAGTTTAATTAGATAAGCAGGATTTTTTGGATTTTTTTTCAGTGAAGCTCATATGTACATGTCTAAAATCAAGAGGAAAATTCAGTCCATGTCCTGCCAAGTTCCAGGCCTGAACTCTACTTCTTCAACAAGGGGGTGGAGAATGCAGAAAGATAAAGAGATAAACCACAGTCGGTCATGAATGCTAATCCTCTTAAATGCGAAGTAGAAAAATTTCAAGCCCCTTTAAAAAGGAAAAAAAATCAGAATAACAGAATAAGCAAGTTTTTTCATTGTATGTTGCTCAGAGAGAAAGTTGCACCAATATTATATTTGTTAGCTATGGCACTGTTGTAATTAGGCAGACTAATAAAAACTCTTACTATTTTTACCAGTTCTGGCAGGTAGTCTGCTTTGAAACTGACACTGGGATGCCATTTTGACAATCTGACTGCAGAGTTTTAGCATACTTAGTGTCTTGGTTACATAAACTCCTTTGGTAAATTGCATTTCTTTCTTGAGGTGGAGCTATGATGGTTTTTTAAAACTATTGTTAGTGTTCTTGTTGCATGTTGTATTTTTAATTGCCTAGCCATGCTGTGGTTGCAGCTTGGAAGTCATGAATGTTGTTACCTTGGAAGGTATGTTGGTAATTCTTTTGAAGAACAGCAGGGGTTGCTTTCATTTCCTTGTATTCTGTTGATTACAGCATGCTCCAGTAGTGGCAATCCTGCTGTTTTGCTGGGTGTGTGCTTGTCTTATAGCAATACTTGTTGGCTCTGATCTTACAGGCACTTCATAAACTACCTGTGCTCCAAACAGATTTCTTCCTTGGGAGGAGCAATAAAGGGATGGGGTAAGATAGGGCGAGGAAAACCCATGACTGCTGAGAAATTTTAGTCTGTTACATAGCTTGCACTAATGGGAGTTTTGTTTTATTTTATCTGTTTGAGGGAGTATGGTTTTCTTTCTTTTGTTTCTTTTCTTGCATTTTAGCTGTAATTGAAGGATCTGAAGAATTGGGATCAGAACTGTGTGAGCACTAACTTCATTCCCAATGGAGTTTTCATTCTTGAAAGTATTGGTTATTCCCATGCTGTTCCATATTATCTTTGTCCTTTCTACCAGCTGTGTTGTTCTCTTCATCTCCTCATTTGGATTCTTCATAGACATACACCCCAGTTATGTTGCACTTGAACACACAAATGGTGTGTGTCACACAAGGAGAACCATAATTCTGTTTTTGTTGTTTGTGTGAAGTAGGCTCAGACAGTGCTTTTGGTCTTGATTAGTACAGGGTGACATGTGTGGTGTGTTCAGTCTATACAAGCTGGTAATTGTGCCTCCATTCTCCCCAGCCATCTCTCTTGTGACAAGGTACACCAGAACTTAGCTGAAGAATGTGTACTGCACTCTCTCATTACCCTATCAAGAGACAATGGCTTTCTTTATCTGTAGGTAGCATCCAGCCTGTCTGCTAAAGATTTTCAGAAGCATCAAACTGTTGGTGGCAACTTGTGGAAACTGATAGAATTGATTATGGAAACTGATAGAATTGCTTTTGATTAAACAGATTTAGCATAAGTAAGGCCAACACTGGTTTAAACAATGCAAAAATATAATTCAGATACTGTCTTGAGAAAAGAGTGTAGAACTCCCTTTGGAGTAGGCTTTTCCAGGATCCTTGCTTGGTGGACTCTTGTAGACTGATAGTTGAACAGAAGTTGTACCTGTTGGGGCTCTTTTAGTACAAAGACCTTGTCTGTACCTGCTGCAATGTACTGGAAAGCTTTAGGCAGCAAAGCAAAGGAAGCTGTAAGCACATACAAATACTCATTTTCTTGCTCTTTTTTCTCAGTGCTTGATTATTTCTCAGTATATTCCATTTTAGTCTGGGACAAACACCATGTATAATAACCACCACAACTTTGGGAGCTAGCCTTTTGACTGCTAGTCTTGGAGAAAAGGAGAACCCCATTATGTTACAAAGGAAAACCTGCCCTATTTCCACTTAAAGCACCAGGAGAGTCAATAGCGCATAGCAACAAGGTGTTTGTGGAGTAGGAGGTATGCTTGCTGGTGGTCAGGGTAGCATTCTGTTAGTTTCATCAACATAATTGAGGCATTGTTTTAATTATTCATCAGCACTATTCATCAGCACTCATCAGCACTGTTTGCTTTAAATTCTGTCAAGGTCAGTTATATTTTAAAAATCAAATCAGTAGAGCTTTGTCTTTTGCTTCTACATCTGCCCTTCAGGTAGCTGAGAAGTAGAGATGCACACCACTTTGGAAACATTTAGTAACTGTTCTCTCTCTCTCTCTCTCTCTCTTTCTCTTGTGGCATTCATCTAACACTTGCATGCCCTGATTTTCATAGGGATGCAGTACCACTTGATAAATACTCAGTCAGCAATACAGCAGAATTGGCAGTGGACTTGTGTATTCCATGGTTGCCTTTGCTTTCATTCCCTGCCCTTGCTAAAAGATTTTGCATCTGGGGCCATAGCCGCAGAGATCCCAAATATGATGGACCAGTATTTAGGGTGTCACCTATATGAAAGAGTGGACTTGAAGTGGGGAATGATATTCACTGTAGACCTCATTTTCTCTTTTATTGCCTTCCCCCGTGTGCAAGCACTTTATTGTGTCTATGTGTATGTGTGTGCACCCACACACATGTGCTGAGGTACAGTCTCTACATGTATTAGTTAAAGCTGATCTTAAGGACAGAGGTGTATGAATAGCTAAGGTGTTAAAACATCACCATGGTGAGTTTTTTTTTAAACTCTTTCTCCCACCCCATGTGCATGAAGACTCTGACACCATCCCAGGCAAATCAGGAAGTTGCATATCCTTCCTCCAGGTATTTCAGAAGCTGATCTATACATTATACTTATCATAGGGGTTGACAAGCCCTGTGGTATATTCACTTTTGGTTTGTCTGTCACCACTGCATTACTTAGTTTTGGTTCCTCCCATGACATGTATATTGTTTCAGCTGGCTTCCAAAGGGGTTCCGGGAGGTGGAAGAGAGATGTTCTTTCGCCACATTTTTCAGAACTATTCATGCCATATAAGCAAAATCACCATTTGGTGGATTTACCATTTCAGATAGCTCACCCTACTTTTTGCTCATTAGTCCATTAAAATAAAATCCATGTGTATCTGTTTTTGGCATCTCTTGTCCCCTGACCAGTACAGAAGAGCTCTATAGGATTGAAACAATTTAGATGCCTCCTCCAGGAAGCTGTGGGTGTCTTGGTGTAGAGTTTGGTCCCTTCAAAAGTTCATTTGGGGGCAGGGATGAAGGGAGAGCAGGTCTTCATACCTACCTCTTGCAATAAAAATGGAGTGGATCAGGGCACTATAAACCCCTTCATGCTCTTCATCTGAAACAAGGGCAAGCAGAGTTCATACAAGCAGCTCCTACTAGAGTAGGACATCTGAACTGGAAACATGTTCTCTGCTCTGTATGAATCTGTTTTCTTATCCAGCAAGAACTTAATGAGCATAAAGCTGGCAGGAGAACTGGATGCTAGCTCTTAGATCTTCACCTCATGCTTAATGGGCTTTGTGTGTAATTGTGTGGGTGGGTCGGGAAAGAAGAGTAGTTGTATTTTATTCTTCAGAGCACTAAACCTACAACCTGCTGATCCAAAGCAGCATGCAGTCATGTTGTTCTCCTTTGAGGCAGGGGCCTTAATTGGGGTGGTTTGGGTAAGTAGGATCTTTTTTAAAACAAAACAAAAAAAAAATGAGATGCCTTTGTTATATATAATATATAATTTGGGCAAGTTGAAAGGGTGGGTGGGGAAGGGAGTATTGTTGGTGCAGTGGCGTTCTGTGTGAGGATGGGCATGGGAGTAAACATGGAAGCACTGCCTACAAAGCATTCCCTATCCACTCCTCCCCTATGCCTGTTGTTGACCCACAGTTACTGTGGAGCAGCTTTCTTAACCATTTTCTTGTTTGCGTTGGAGATCTTGGACCAATGTTTCGAAGAGATTTTAAAATGCACATTTAGATCAGTTCACATGCCTGTGTTCCTGCTCACAGACACAATGATCTTCCTTCAAACACTGGTTTAAAGCACAAAAAGACCCAAATCCCAGAATGCGCACTGAGGGTATTTGGGGAGGTTGGTTGTGGGGAGGGAGCTTCCAAGGCCAGTTGAAATCCTCCCAATGTACTCTTTAGTGTTCCAATGTGCAATCAGAGTGTAACTGTTTTCTACATCCCACCATGCAGCCTTGAGGCTTGCAATGCCGGATGCCTTTGTTGGCAATCTTCCTTTCTTTCTGGTTCCCTCATATTCCTCCTCTGTTAGGGGTTTCTTGACAAAATAAAGCGCTTCTCTCTGTGTGTCTTTTAGAAACAACTAAACCTGTGTTCTGATTCTGGAAGGAAATGCAAATGTGTCAAACCCACCACTAACTCTTCTCCCCGCCTGGTTGTTCCATGAAGTAAAAACCTGTATAATATATATTGGAGAACAATAAAGAAATCAGACTAGTGTCACAAGCCATCCATTCCTCTTTCCACACACTGTACCCCACCCCTGCACAGTGTGGAAGCCACCTGGTATAAGCCCCTTTATGTGAACCCAGTGAATGGTTACCTTTTTTGTCTCAGATGTTATATATGCATTTTCAGAATTTCTGCATCACCTTTTGGGGGTTTGGGAAGGGAGGGGGGTTAAACAGGAACTTAAATGCTAAATTAAAAAACAAACAAAGCATTCAGACTTGATCTATTTTCTACAATGTATGCTGCGACCAGGTCCTGTTATTCATATTGTGGCTTTGAATCAATTATGTTTATTAAAATGCTGTTGCTTCTATCTGTCTCGATCTTGTTTTTTCTTTCTTCAAATGTGGCATAGGAATGACAAAGTATCTGGGAAAAGTGTGGATTATTTTTACTTTAAATTCTAGCTCTATAATCTTGGTCCAGCTATGACTTTCAAAATATTTACTTATTTAATGTCCTTTTTAAAGGAGGGAACCACTCTTCCATCATACCATCAGATATAAGCTAGCCTACAGGATTGCTGTATTAGAGACTGTGTCCTTGAGATCCAGAAAGATAAGTCTACATTAGTCAGGGATGAGCTGGGGCAATGCTCTATTTTGATCTCTTGAATCCTCTGTTTAAAAACTTGTTTTACAGTGTGCTGCTATGCATAGCTATTCAGAAATACAGTAAGCTTGTTGGTTTCATTGCGTCTGACTCCCAGGTAAGAATGTGTAGACTGAATCGTATATTTAAACTCTGCACCAGTGTTGTTTCTTTTGGGAAAAGGTTACAATATGTCCTTAAATGTAAGCATGGCCCAATAATATTTTTCCTATCTCTTCATCCTCATTCACAATGTATTTTAGTCTCCTGTTTCTCCAGGTACCACATGCACAAGTCCTCAGCTATAGAATCTATATTTTTGTGTAATTTATCTGTTGCTGGATCATATACAACACTATGCTACTAGTAGGGCAGATATGTTCAAATACACCAACACCACCCAATCTTGTATGTAATAATCCTGCATTTCAAGGGCAAGGTTCTGATGGCCATGACAGTAGTACTAGGTTTGCTATATGGACAGATGCAACTGATAGCTCATGCTAGAGCTATTGTGTGGTTGTTTTTTAATAATAGATATTACACTATGGTGGTTTGTGTATTTGTGTGCACGCATGTGCGCACACAAACAAACAACCATAGTATAATCTCTATTATCGTTGACAGTCTCCCATCCAAGTACTAGCCAGACTGACCCTGCTTAGCTTCTGAGTTCTGCTGAGATTTGATGATTTTAGGGTATTTAGCATTTGCTTGTTTCCACACTAGTGTGCTTTTCTTTTTTCACATAGAATGAACCCCCTCCCCCGAAAAAGCTAAGATACAATTCTGTGTAAATTATTAAAGGGGGATGACTTCCTTCTCTTCTGTCTTGACTGCCTTTTTATATACAGCCCATGTGCATATGGAGAGAAGAATGTTCTTCCCCACCTAAATGGCCTAAATACCCTAAATAAATGGCACTAGATCCTGTATGATCTTGGAAGCTAAGCAGGGTCAACCCTGGTTAGTACTTAGATGGGAGGCCAACAGTGAATACCAGATGCTGTAGATTCTATTTCAGAGGAAGGAACTAGCCCCCCCCCCCCAAAAAAAAACCATCTGAAGACACTATGGAATTCATAGGGTCACCTTAAGTCGACAGACTTCCAGGAGGTGGGACTTCTGTCTTCGAAGGGGGACTTGTGAGGCGAAAAATCCAAGGCATGCACACACTCAAAAAACCCAGGGCACACATTAGCAATCGCAATCACCCTCTGACAAATCTTTCCAAGAAAACTCCATGATAGTTTCACCCTAGGGTCACCATATGTTGGAACGATCTGAAGGCACCACACACACAAGTCATGCTCTGTTAGCCTCAGAAGATGGCAATGGAAATCCTCCTCTGACAAAGCTTGCCCCATGATACTTTTACCTTAGGGTCACCAGGAACTGGTGCTAGGAAGGGAGTGTGCTCTGAGCCCATAAGTTGGAAACGACTTGGAGGCACACAACAACAAGCATAATAAAGCAGAGAAGGCACATCACAAGGACAAGAACAAAGAGAACCGGCAGTTTGACCATGCAACTCTGAAGACCAGGGCTTGAATCCCAGCTCAGCCATGAAACCCACTGGCAGACCTTGGACAGGTCACACTCTCAGCCTCAGGGGAAGGCAGTGACAAAGCCCCTCTAAAGAAACTTGTCAAGACAAATTTTTGATATGTTCACCTGCTGTAAATTGGAAAAGATTTGAAGGCACACAATCCCAACCTCAGCCCCATGTTTTACCAGAGGGTAGCAGCTTTTCCTAGCCGGGACTTGTAGTAACTCTTTTGCCAACCTTCCTGGGACAGCCTGAGGACGGGCAAGAGGAGGAGGAGGTTCCTGGCTATGGGTATGGAGAGGCCAGAAAGGCTGGCTGTTTGGCTAGGGGGCAGGGCTCCCTGGAGGACAGGTACAAGCTCTGCAGGCAATGGCATACCAGGGTGTGGCGTCATCTGGTGCAGGGGGCCGAGACCTCTGCCCAGAAGGGCCACGCACCATCCCTCCTTGTTGCAGCTCAGTTTTCTGCGGTAGAACCAGGCTGGCCACATGCACACCTCCCTGCTCCTCCTTGCTGTGGCCTGGGTCTCCTTCGACATGGGCCCCTGGCTTTACATACCAGAGAGGACACGCATGCCATGCATGCATGCTTTGGCAACGCAGTCCTATGCAATGCACACCTTGGCTCCCTTTTGTGCCTTAGTTCTCAAGTGTAGGAGACTTGTATGGATTAATGCTGATGACACACACATACAGAGACATCTGTATGCCTTGATCAGGAACCAAGCAGTGTTACAGAAGGATGGTCAGCGAAGGGAGTTTTTATTATGCAAGAACTTGAGGAAAAGGCCATGAGCAGTAGTACTGGGGGTACAACATTGGACTGTATGCCACTTCCATTTACGTCTGGAGCAATTCCTTGTGCAGTCAGGTCTTTTTCAAAATCTTTTGATTGAGAGGTTAAAGTGATCCTTGGTGCCTTCGATATTTCCTCTTTCAGAACATAAAGTCCTGTGAGGACAAACCCTGATGCCCTGCCATACACATTCTTTTCATGCATCCTATCTGGCAGTATGAGTTAAGAGCAGAAAAGCTTGCGCCGGGAAGGCTTCACGTGGGTCAGCAATTCTACCCACTATTATGCTTGAAATGTTGACTTGCTGCGGCCTCTTTAATTCTATTTTCAGTTAGGAAAATGAATTTCACACAACGGCAAGAGCTTGCACAAGCTGGCCATGTGTCAACTGCACCTGGAGTTGTTTTTGTACCCTTTGGATTCCATCCTTGTGCCCCAACCCTGAATAATATTTCCTGTTGGAAGCATCCTTTTAACTGAAGCGCCATTGGAACTTTCCCACTGCTATCAAAAGCAAAATGCTGTGATAAGATTACTGCAGTTCCTTAAATAACCCCTACTACTTCTTCCATTCTGAGGAGTCATGGAGCTGCCTCCCTGCGAGGTTGTAATCCCTTCCACCCTTTATAAAAGACACATCATTTTGTCATTTTTAGCCATTTGATTTTCACAACTGGAAGTGGCAACTCTTACAGAAGCCAACAGAGGGTGGTGGGGACATTTTTGCCACCAAAATATACACAAGAAGATGGAGTTTCGCAGGAATAGGCAGTTGTTGTTGCTTCTGGTCCCCATAACAGAATCCCCCACAGCTCCCTTGAGCAAGAATATGGTTGCAATTCTGTTGTTATTTCTAGAACTTAGGTAAAGAAAGGAGCAGTCACTGCTGAAATGGGGCACGACTTCATTCTGTCTGTGGGTTTTCTTGTTGAAGAGCAGAGCTACCCATCCAGACGGAAACTGATGTGTTCTTCAAAGAGAGCAATGCAGAGCATGAGGGCTCCTCCACTGAGGAAGCCCAGGTTCTGGAGAAGAAAATGTAGGAGGGAGACCTTTCTGCCCTTGGGAGAACTCCTTTGCAGCATTTCAGGCAGCTAGGGGAAAACAAACATGGCTTGTTATCTCCTTGGTGGCAGCTGGTTTAACAAGTGGGTTAGTTACACAGCACAGATAGAGGCTCTTGTCCTTGAGAAAATGACAACTATAAAATTGGACCTTAGTTACCACACAACCTTTGGTTACCCGAGTCACTGAGCAACTGAGCTTTAGGAGGCCTCCAGACAAGCCTACCTACTAGAGTTCCCAGACTGGAAACTGGAGAGGGATCCTGTAGGTTTAAGGGTTATATTGAAGGAATTTTAGCAGGTGTTGCTTGTGGGACAAGCAAGAATTGCTTAAATTCCCTCCTTTATCTAACTATTAAAGCTACAGGGGCCCTCAGGTTGCCAGCCTGGCAACCATGGTAATGTAGATTGTATGGGGCTTGTAGGAGGGAAGCTTTGCTCCCAAATTTATGCAAGGGGCCTTGTGTGCCCTCATCCCAGTGTTTGGAGTCTTGCAGGACAAGGACAGTCTATGTTCTAAATCAGCAATTAAAACTGAGCCGGGTTGTCTGAGGTATGCCACACACACATATACACAATTGATCTGGCACCTCCTTTGAAGGTGCAATGGCTGCCACCCTTAGGGAAAGAGAGGCCACTCAAGAAGAGTGCAGCTGTGTCTGCAGCAACAGCTCCCTGCTTCCCTCACCTCTACCTAGCAGAGATATGTTCCCACAACTGGATCAAGACATACGGCTTCCTGGGCCAAAAGACGGGCCAATACCCCTGAGCCCAAACCCTATTCCATACACAGAAGGCAACTGAAATGGCAGGTCAGCTCTAGTGGTGATAGGATAGCAGGCTAGCTTCGTGGAAGAAAGCATACATAACTCTGTCCCATAACTGTCTGCAAATTTCTGCACCTCCTTTAATATGTGCCATGTAAAGTGGCTGTCCTGTTTACTACAAGCATGAGAAAGTCAGTGTGGTGTAGAGTTTTGACTACTGGACTAGGACTTGGGAGACTAGAGTTTGAATCTTTGCTTATCTATGGAAACACATTGGGTGACCTTGGGCTAGCCCAGTGGTTTTCAAGCTTTTTACCCTTGTGACCACCTTTACATCTACATGAGAATGTTGCATTTTGTCTCCCCCACTTGACATAGTATATGAATAAAAATGTTTTGTTTTGTTCACACATTCATGCATATTTATATTTTAACATTTTATAAGGAAATACCTCTCCCCCACTCAGGCAGAGGTCCAAGGACCCTCCTTGCCTTTCTTGTCCCCTTCAGGACAGAAAAAAAAGGGAAGCAGAGGAGGAGGAGGAGGGATCATGGCTTCCGAGTTTCATGCTCACCTTTGAGCCCCCCTCCCCCCGCCACATAGGAGAGGTTTCACCCCACAGTTTGAGAATGACTGGGCAAGTCATGCTCTCTTAGCTTGAAAGGAAGGCAGTGGAAAACCCTCTGCTGAATAAATCATCTCAGGAAAACCACATTATAGGATTGGCTTAGGGTTGCCCTAAGTTGGAATTGACTTGAAGGCCCACAACAATTAAGAAGTGCCAGTCACTATTCATCACACAATTGTTACACAAATTCACACATTTACTCCCTTGGAAGGACACACTTCCATCCAGAGAAGTGGATGGCAGAAGCTAAACTGCTTAACCTGACTCAGAGGAACCTCCTAGTAGTTCCTGTCTCACTAGAGTTTATCACACTATGGGCCAATTTCGATGTTAAAATGACATTGAAGTGGTGCTAAAGCAAACCTGAGCCTTCGCGAATTTAAAGTGGAAATAACATTATTTTGCGATTAACGTTCATGCATGATTTTCACAGGTGTCATGTAATTTCACGATTTCTCCAGGATATATTTGGATTAACCCCTTGATCTCCCTTATGTGATAAAGCTCTTACTAGCAGTGTTACTAGCTCTGATCACTGTGCCAAGAAAATAAGCAAGTAAAACTTTCTCCATAGCTTTTATCTCTAGGGTAGGAAATACATGGACTAGTAAATTTCTGTATTAGAATGGTGTTAAAAATGACATTAAAAAAAACAAAACACACCATAGCAGCTGAGAGCTTTGATCCCAGAACAAAGGGCTGCATTCTGGGCCATTTTAAAAAACGTTAAGTCACAAGCACAACAGTACAGAACTACTAGCAGTTGCCTGCACAGCAATTGCAACAGACATGTGAAAATTAACACAAATCAGATCTGAGAATCTCACAGAAATCAACAGAATGCAAAATGTAAGCAGTAACATATATGCCAGGTTGCCTAAGACAGAAGAGTGTTTGAAGAGCAGAAGAGTACCCTTCCTCCAGCGAGTTTACTCCAGATGTTTTGGACTTCACTCTCCATCTCCAGCCACAATGAACATGGTTAGTGGTGAGGGATCATAGGAGTTGAGATCCAAAACATTGTGATGACATCAGTTTGAGGAAGACTAACTTGGTGGTGCCAAATGAATTTAAAAAAAAAAGACATACCTAGCAATAGCAAATACATTTCTATACCGCTTATCAGTGAACTAGCACTCCTTAAGCGGTTTACAATGTGTAAGCCAATTGTCCCCAACAAGCTGGATACTCATTTTATCGACCTAAGAAAGGATGAAAGGGCTGAGTAGACCTTGGAGCCATCCTCTAGGATCGAATTTACAGTCTTGTGGCTTCAGTACAGGCGTTTAACCACTGTGCCACCAGGGCTCCTTTTACCTAATTTGTTCCCTTTTGGCTTGTTGGCAGTTAATGGGGGTGGGGGAATATCTAGTCATCAAATGGGAGACAATCACCCCCTTGAAAAAATCACCTTGTATACTTTAGGTGAAGGGTAGGCAAATATGGCTCTCCAGTTATTTTTGAACTGCCACTCTAACAATTTCTCACCATAGCCATGGTGGCTAGGACTGATGGAAGTTGTAGGCAATACACATACCCCTGGAGGACCACAACTGCCAACCCCTGTTTTCGGTGACCAGAAAAGTATCCACTGGACTCAGTCAACTTCCAGACCAATCAGAATCTGCTGAGCTCTCCCCAGCTGATGCAGTGGTTAGATGTTGGTACTGCAGCCACAATGATGAGTTCATCCCAGAGGGCTCCAGGTTGACTCAGCCTTCCAGCCTTTCATAGGCTGGTGAAATGAGTACCCAGCTTGTTGGGGGCAACTGGTTTACACATTGTAAACCACTAGTGCTTCGTTCACTATGAAGCGGTATAGACATGTAAGTGCTATTGCTAAAGCATTTCTTTAAATTATTTCATTATCTGACTGCATTTTATTATTCAAAGACACAGCTGTGTGAATCTGGAAAATAAGTATGTTAAGAGATCTCACAGCATCTGTAAAACGAACTGAAAGATATTAAGTTCGTAGCATAAGCTTTCACAGACTTATGCCTACTTCCAGATGCATGTGGATTCTTTCCTTGGTCCACACGCATCTGAGGAAGTAGGCTCAAGTGTACGAAAGCTCATGCTACCAAGTTCTTACTGTTTGTTTGTGAGCCTTCGTTCTTCACAAAGACCTTGGTCTAGGCAACCTGCCTACATACATCTACTCTCTCTCAGTGTGTAAGGGACACAGCTCGTCTCTATATGCCTCAACAGTTCTCATACTAGTAAGCCTGGTTTTTTTGAAATGGACCACACCATACTACCCCAGGGCCATTCTAGCTTTGCTTTCTTTAGGCTGAAGACATAAGAGTCTCAGATTTAAAATCCCTGCTGGTTTGGGTGGACTATGTGGCTTGCTCTCAGCTTGTCTCACCTTACAGGATTGTTGTGAGAATAAAAGAAAACTATCTGAGCTCCTCAAGTGAAAGGTAGAAAGCAGACTTCAAAACAAAAGATCCCAAACCAATAAAGGCTATTTAAACTTGGTGGCCTTAAAAGTCTCAAGTGTGATCATGCCAGGCTAAAAGAAGGAAGAAGTAGCTTACCATGTCCACCAGTGCCACATAGAGAAAGATGCCAGCTGTGATGGCAAAGACCCAGGGGGTGACTTGGGAACTGCTCCGGCTGATTATGGTTCCCATCATTGTGCCACAGTAAGCCAGGAAAGCAGAAAGCAGGTTAAAGACCAAGACCCGTCGGAGTGGCATGCCAGCCTGTAGTAGGACAGCACAATCTCCTGACAAAGAAAGAGGGAAGTTAAGGGTGCAATGGCCCACCACTTGTGAAAAGGCCTACAGAAGTGAGTACACTTTTCCCCCAAACCATGCAATGTCTTGGATTCTTTAGATATGACTCTGTTGCCCTAGCATGAATTGGTTGCTGCCATTTTAACGGTGATTCCTCGGTGATCTTTAAGAGGGGCAGGAATCATGCAGCCCATCAGATATTGCCAGATTGCAGATTGCAGCATTCCATCATAGTGACTATGCTGGCTGGGTTGATGGAAACTGATATCCAACACCATCTGGATGGCTGAAAAATCCCCCTGCTTCAGAACATAAAAGAAAGGAAAAATAAAACAGACCAAAAGCCATAGTGGCAATAAAAAGGTTCGAGTGGTCCAAAAAGTCGATACATACTAATTTAAGGATCACTTCCTTTTACCTACCAAGCTCATGGGGCAGTTCATGACAGAATACGGCCACCGTTGTACTTAAACCGCTAGAGATTCCATCTGAGAAGGCAGCTCCTAAGGGATAAGAACTTCATTTTATAAAGGCTAATAAACTGAAAGAGGGTTTCCTCACTCTCTTTCTTAAACTAGCTGAGTTGTTTCAAATCATCTGAACTACTGAGGCTTCTTCAACCAGTTTGCAGCACAGTAGGCTTAAAAACTGAAAGAATCTTACATTCAAGAAGGGAGCATTTTGCTTTGAGATACTTCTCACCTAACTCTTTTGTTTCAGGGTCTGCCAATAAGCACCCATTAATAATAATAATAAAAAACCTGCAGATAATCTTGAACTTTCCTTGGCCCATGCAAGTACACATTTAACTTGGAAAGACAGCCCATTCTGCTGCATTAATGTAGTGGTTGACATTTTCTAAGAAGGCTAATAAATGAAGATGGAAATGTAACAATTAATAGTTCAAGTGCTTGTTTTCAAAAATTCAGGGATTTTACTGAGAGATGAGTCTTCTATCTATAAGGGTAAAAGAATTATTACTAGTCATCAGGTTTGCCACCAGTATAGCCTATTGCAGAGATGGGAAATAATAATAATAATAATAATAATAATAATAATTGTTTTATTTATATACTGCCTTCCTCCCGGTACAGGGACTCAAGGCAGCTAACAAAATTTAAAATAGTCCAAGTTAAAACCGTACATAACAATAAAAATGCAAAGTTTAAAAAACAAAAAAATTTCAAAACATTAAAAACATTACATGTTCAAATTTAAAATTTAAAAACTCTTTATAAATCTCTTACAGCACCCATGTCAGTGTGAGAAAGCCTGGAGGCATAAAAATGTTTTTATCTGCCGTCCAAACGAAAACAGGGATGGAAATGTTCCCATCAAACATCTCTCACTATTGGCTAATGCAGATGAGAACTGCACTCCAGCACCACCTGTGCCAACTCTGGTCCAAGGAATGGATTACCAGCCTTGGAGCAGGATGACCTGAATTCAAATCTATGCTCAGTATTCCATCACTTCTGACAGAAATTTGGCTGCCAACTGCATTGCAGAATTAATGCAGTTTGACACTACTTTAGCTTGCCATGGCTCAGTGCTATGGAACTCAGGTATCAGTAGCTCTCGGACAGAGAAGGCTAAATATCTCACAGAACTACACATCCCAGAACTCCATAGCATTGAGCCATGGCAGTTAAAGTTGTATCCAACTGCATTAATTCTGCATGCAGATGCAGCCTTGGTAGCAGCCAAGTTTACAGATAGCTGCATTATTAGATATTCCACATTGCTGGAGCTAATTTTGGAAAGAAAAAAAGGCTGCTCCTGTTATATAACCTTCTACTACATCTACTTCAGATAATGTTTAGATTTTCCTTTGGAACATTTAAAACCTGTTGGGTTGGGTTATCATAAAACAAACAATAAATGGGTTTTTTTTAAAATCAAATAACTTCATTCTGTCTCCAAAGAGCCAAAGTAAATGCAGCCCTCACTTGTGGGACTTTAAAAAAAACACCCTTGATCCCTTTGAGTCTAGGTCACTGTGAGAAAAAGCACAAAAAGAAGAGGGGAGAGGGATGGTTTGCCATGGAAAATGACACCTTTCTCAAATCTCCTACAAAGCTCTGAAATATAATAATCTGTCTCCAGCTATTTCTCCATTGTATGCACAAAAAATTCACTTTCTTTGGTAAAGAGTTAGATTTTTTGGGTGTAATTTTTGTTCCACAGCAAAAGAATAAACCCAATCCTGGTTTAAAATCCCTTACCTATGGCCAGTCCATCAGTGAAATTGTGTATCCCATCTCCCAAAATAACCATCCAAGCTATGTCTGCTATTCCAGCATTTTGGGCATCTGCTGGACTGTGGGAATGGCCATGGGGATGTAGCTGTTCTGCTTGCCTCTCTGAGTTGGCCTCATCCTCCTCTGAGCTGCGAATCTGGATGGAGCAGTCCTGAGCTTCAACATAGAGATTCCCAGCTTCTTCTTCTGGCACCGTAAGACTCTGAGATTCAACACCTGGAGCCCACAGACAAGTAAGTATAGCAACAGCAATAGCAGGTATATTTCTATACCGCGCATCAGTGAACTAGCACTCTCTAAGCAGTTTACAGTGTGTAAGCCAAGTGCCCCCATCAAGCTGGGTATGCATATAAAGAAAGTAAATAAAGATCACTTCAAAAAGACCCCTTCACCATCACCACCTTTACCACGACCACCACCTCAGCATAACAGTATATGTTACCAAGTAGACTATTAATCTAGGAGAAGTAAAACAAACAGTCATAGATGTCCTTAGGGCCTTCTTCTGAACGTACAGCAGGACAACTTGGTTACCACAGAGCTTTGCTTTGTCTTTTACTTTGAACAATTATTTACAAAGGACATTGAGGGTGATAAACACAACTACTGCATTCTAACTCACACTGTCAGCCCACCTGTCTCAATACTCCCTACTCTGACCTGCAGAAGTTGCACAAGGCCTGAGGAAGACCAGAGTGCAGTGCACGGGATATACCACAGACTGACAGTCCTTTTCCCCCATCTACAAGATTGGCCTAATAAAATTTGCCACTTGAAATTAGTAAGAATGCTTTCTGTGTTTAAAACCAACATCCCCTCTGTGAGAGCTCATTAACTAGGCTTGTTTGTTGGCTTTCAGCTTGCAAAGACCGATAAGGGCAGCAATGTACAACAAATAAAAACGTAAAAACATAGTTTTTTTTTAAAAACGGATATAGCTACTGGGTGGGGGAAAGGAAGGTGTTGCGTAAGAATTCTGTCTCCTCAAATAAAATGTTCATTCAATCCTGAATTTTCTAGCATCACATTAACTTAAAACTTCAGTTGAGCATTTAGAAAGATAGTTTCGGCACCCGAAGGAAAGGGGCAGGCACAGTGACCAAGGGAATGCAAACACAGCAAACAGAAGAGTTCTAGGTCTGAACAATTTTCATTCTCTCCCTCTACAATGCTAGAAGTTTTGGGGACTGAAGAAAAATTTCATGGGGCAGAATTCTTATTGGTGGGCAAAGCCCTCATTCTGCTCCCCTGTAGCTATATCCTATTTAAGGCTTAAACAATACTGCCAGAGGAAGCACTACCAGCTCTGGTGCTGATGCTTAGGAGTTTATCAGATGGGAGGAATTTCTCTTTATTTTGAATGGAGCCAATTGGAGCCAATTCGAATTCACGTGAATTCGCTAGTTTAGCGAATTTATGTAAATTCCAATTGCATTCAGAATGCATTCAGAATGACTTCCCATTACCCGAAATTGACTGCCCATTGCCCGAAATTGCATGAAATGCTTTAATACAAAATAACGTAAAACCCATGATTGCGTTCAGAATGACTCCCCTTTTGCCCAAAATTGTGTGAGATACTATAATATGTAATAACGTGAAACCCCTTGATTGCGTTCGGATTGCCATTATATTATACTTCTAATTTCCGTTGTCTGATAAACTTGTTAGTCAGTGGGGTAACTGTTCCACCCGTCCAATAGAAGGTCAGACCTTGGAAAGAACAGAAGGCTTTAGAAAACTGTTTTCTACCCTATACATAGCTAAGTGTATTTGAAATTCTATTACTTACAGAAGGGTCCAAGTGTGCACAACTGCATGATGGTGCACAGCTGCGGACCATGAATTAATCTGACTCCAGATATGAAGGAGGAAAACACAAAACTGTTCCCATGAAGGGAGAGCACGGAACCAAAACAACAACAAAAGGACCATGATACTAATAAAAATGTAAAGGAAAGGACAATCCATGGCTCACTCACCTGGAGATGTCCTTAAACTGACCACACTTCTCTCATCCATTGTAGCTGTAGCCTGGTCAGGATGTTTGGTGGCCTTCTGCAAAACAAAAAGCAAAACTGGTAAGAAGCATTACACTGAGATTGGAATGGGAACCCTGTTCGAAAGATGCTTTGTACTTTTGTCCCTCTGAGTGGTAGCCGTGCTATATATAGTCCTGTCTCCTTCTAGTGGTGACAGCAGCTACAGTCGCTGCATAAAATGCACCATTTGCTGGAAAAGATTCTTCCTAACTAAGGGGTTGTCCGCACAGGCCAAAATACCCATATTCACCCTGGATCTCACACTGTCTAATGCAGATTATGCAAGCTAAAACCCCAAGGCCAGGATCAGGCCCGATGTTGTTAGACCGGACATGGAGCCAGTGGATCCAACCAAATCCTGGAGTAAACAGCCATTACTCTCAGGTAATTTGACTCCTTATTTGCTGCACAGTTTCCCCAGCTGTTCATATGGGCCAATCATACTCCTTACCTTGCCGCACCATCACTGGTGCTCAGAAGCCCTTGATCACCACATCTGACATGAAAATTGGGTGCCTGGCCATGGGGGTATAGCCAGGTGTCCCCTTTCCATGTCAGACGCCACGGTGGGCAGCTTCTGAGTGCCAGAGATAGCGTGGCAAGGTAAGGAGTGAACTCTGGTAGCAGGTCCCAGGTTGGCGTGGGAACAGGTGGGTAAACACCATCCCATCCCCATGCTGACCCAGGGACAGACCTGGGTGAGCACTGAGGCCAGGACAGTATACACTGAGCCCATGTTATCCTAGCCTATGTTATCCTGAGCAGATGCTCGGTCCCTAAATTTAAGGTACAGGAAATGACTTTAAAATGTTGCTGTCTTTCTATCAGCCATGCTGATTCAGCACATACCTGACAACATCATGACAAATTTAGACATTCACAATGGCATGCTGATCACTGCCTGCTGGCAACATGAATGGCTGTACAACATAGCCTACAACGTAGGCTTTAATGTTACTACACAAAACATTTTGTTGTTGTATGCCTTTGAGTCATTTCTGACTTATGGTGACCCTAAGGTAACTCTATGATGAGGTTTTCTGAGAGAGTGTGACTTGCCCAAGGTCACCCAGTAGGTTTCCATACCAAGCAAGGTTTCAAACTGTGGTCTCCAGAGTCGCAGCCAAATCCTTGCTCTTGGTTCAGCTTTGGGAGAAGCTTCTTTCTGGGTGGTCTCAGATAGTGGTTACTGGTGGCTTCCATGTCATTGGGGCAGTGCATCCATTTCAAGTTTTATTTTGAACTTTAAAGAAGTTACCTAAGGTGATGAATCCTATTATCAAAATAGATTCAACATTTTAGCTAGCTCCTTTAATGTGCAGATTAAATCCCAGAACGGATTTACTGCCCCAATGACATGGAAGCCACCAATCACTACTGGGCATAGCCTGGGCTGCACGGCACTTTTACTAATCTGAAATGGGATTCTCAGCTTGGAGAGCAAGTGGGCTGATGGGAAAGGGCTACTGCCTTGGCTGCAAAAATAATTGTGCTGCAATTTCTCCCTGCCAGTTCATATATTGCCTGAACTTTTGAAGAGCTGGAGAGAGGGGGGACAACCCCATGCCATCCTTACCCTCTTTGCCCAGAGATGCTTCAGGGTCCCCATGAGGTTCTCAATGAGGAACAGGAAGTAAATGCCCCCAAACACACACAGGCCCTTCAATACAGCGTCCTCTGCTGTTGGGGTGGGCTGGTGTTTCGGTGACAGGAGTCCATGCGCTCTGGCCTGTGCCTGAATGAAAACAATTCCTTTGAGCAGAGAAAGGGAGAATTCAGAAAATAAATGGATACATTAAGCCAAATTTAAGAAGATATCTGTTAGATCAGAGCAAAGTTTTCCTCCCCTTCCCACCACATAACACACAGAGTAGCGCAATTTGGCAACACCCCAAACCTACTAAATAGGATCTGAAGCCACTGTGCATAGTCTGAGGCCAGGAGGCACCTAGAGGCTAAAGCATGCGTAGATAAAGGTCTAATGTGTCACCCTGAAGTTGTGAGGAGCCTACAATCAATAGAAGATTGCTATGATTGCATCTCTGTTTACAATAGAAGGTATGGGCTGCAGCTCCCATGAGCCCTCACCATTTACTATGCTGGCTACAGATGACGGGAGTTGGAAGCCAAAACTCCCATCAGCATAGGCAGGCATGGAGGCTACAATTGTTCACTCTTATTTTATACAGTTATTCTGACATAAGAGATGATAAGAAAGCTACCCTAAGCCTTTCATCTGGTATGGGACATTACTCATCATGTCAGCCAGGGGTGGAAACCCAATGGTCTGTCATGTCTCAGTCTGGGCTCCTGTTTGCCAAACTCCAGACCACCTGGAGGAAGGGCTGTTACCTCCCCCAAAACAAAATTGCTGCACATGGAAACCTCCAGGACTTTAGTCTCCTTAAAACAAACCTCACTTTGTTCCACTGCTGGCCTCCCCGGGGGATGTGTGCTACAAAACTAGAAAATAACTTCTGGTCACTTGCAGTTTTACTTTTTAGGGTTGGTGTGGCCCATGATTGTATACCTTCCAAGTATCCCGATTTGGCAGGGACAGTTCCTATTAATACTCTGCTGTCCCAATTTTTCAGCTGTTTTTAAAATGTCCCAGTTTCTCACCCCTCCTTCCACTTCTCCTTAGTCCTCCGTTTACTATGATTGCTGCAAATCGGGATTAAAATGCAAAAGTAGTTTGTACTTAGTTTTTTGTGGGGCTTTTGGGCTATGTGGCCATGTTCTAGAAGAGTTCCTTTCTGATGTTTCGCCAGCATCTGTGGCAGGCATTTATCTGAAGATGCCAGCCACAGATGCTAGCGAAACGTCAGAAAGGATCTCTTCTAGAACATGGCCACACAGCCCGAAAGCCCCACAAAAACTACAGATGCCAGCCATGAAAGCCTTTGACTCCACAGTTTGTACTTAATTAACTCAGGAGTGAGGACTGGAGCAGGTGGAATCTTGCCCTTCCCAGTACACTCAGGCAAAAAGCAAATTACTGCAGCTATCCAAGTTTGTATGAGGTTACTCATTAATAACTAATTAACTTTGGCCATCATGACTACACTCTGATGTTACTTTGCCCCATGTGTCTAGGTTTTCATCTGTGAAATGTTGGGGGTATGTGGTTGACTGAAGAAAACTGAAATTTGGCCTCTGGGACTTTTGGAGCCTGTCCACTCCTGATGTTAAACATTATTTGGGTTACCCCTGATGTTCATAAAAGAACCTTTGTATGGTTCAAGAGTATTAATGAAGATTTTATGCACAGGTTTTATTATGATATTTCAGAATATTCTAAGATAACTTCTGCATCTTAAGACTGGAAATAAATGCGCTCTGTAGACCTAAGTGTCTTCCTTTCCACTTGGAAGTGGATTCTTCATTTTTCACTTATCACTGCAAAATGTGGCCCTTAAGGGCATTCACACATGAAGCTTAAAACGGTTGACACTTCAATTGGGTTTTAAAAACAAATGTATTAAAAAATGCTGGTCACGATTACAAATGCTTACAGGAAAGGTGAAAGGATATCTCAAAGGCAATGTCAGCCTCCTGTCTGAATATACTCCTAGGATTTGCCAAGAGACAACTCATCCTCTCCCAAAACAGGAGTAATTAGTTTGCAGACACTCCCATCATCCCAGCCTCCTGAATTGGTGTGTCTGTATGTGCCTTCAAGTCGCCTTCTAGTGATCCCATCGGTTTCATAGGATTTTCTTAGGCAAGGAATCCTCAGAGGTTTTGCCAGTTCCTTCCTCTGAAATTTAACTGACAGCACCTGCTATTCTCTAGGGGTTTATTTGCATCAGTTATTCAAACTACCAATGATGTGGATCTTTTTTAAAATCTTGGGGGGAAACCCGATATTGATTATGCCAGATTAAGTGGGTTTTTTGGCAGGCCACTCAACTGAATCAAGTACATTTGGGATGCATGTGATCAATGGAAATTTAACCCAGATTCATCCTGGATTGTTTTCACAGTGTGAATAACCCCAAGGCTTTATTTGCAGTTCTCAGAGCACTGACACAGGTTGCACAGGTTGAGAGAGAAAGATGACTGGGTAGCTGGCTTCCCTGTGGAAGAGCCAAAGGGAAATGGTATCGCAAGAGGGAGGGAAGATGGTTACATACGTGTGGCCAGAGATGCAGCAGTGCGTCCCCACACAGCGTCCCCACAGCCAATGCCACCAGAAAAGCCAGGAGGAAGCGGAAGAGCTCATGGTTGAGGAGAGGGACGAGGACAATGGCCAGTGCTGAGGGCAAACTGGTCAAGGTGATAGCCAGAAATCCCCAGCCCAGGCCTGGTGGAAATGAGAGAGGGAGAGCAAGGAAAGAGTTAGGAACTGGAGCTTCAAAACAGTCAGCAGGATCATACTTTGAGGTCCCAATATTCATTTCCTCTCCTCCCCCTGCCATTTCCACCCCACATGTCCGGTAGCATTCCTTTCCATAAATTCTGACATGTAATTACTGGAAGTACAAAAGGCATCAATGTATACCCCGAGTAACTGTGCATTCCTGCATGGCTAAGGGTTGGACTAGATGGCCCTTTGGATCCTTCCATCATCATCATCATCATCATCATCATCATCATCATCATTATCATCTTTATTTATAAAGTGCTGTAAATGTACATGGCGCTGTACAAGAACCAAATAAAATCAAGAATATGTAAAAGCCTGCCTATGGCGTACAATCTAGAGGTTAAAACAACTCTATGATTCTTTGTATCAGGTAATCTGTGGGAGAGGGGCAAGGAGCAGATAGAAGGAAAACCCCAGGGACTGTCTATTGTTTCTTGGATACTTAGTCCTTTTTGCTTTCTCCCAACCTGTTAAGGTCGCTTCCTCTGCCTTCAGGGCTCCAACCTCAGTAATGGTTGCTGACCTTGTCTGAGACATGGGAGAGAACTTTACGTGGTCTTGAAGCTAAGCATAGTATAACTGTTTTTGATTATATTATTTTCTATCCCTTGATGGATTTTATGAGACAATAAAAATGTTTTTGGCCTCACTTAGAGATATATCTACACTGTAGAAATAATGCAATTTGACACTGCTTTAACTGCTATGGCTCAATGCTAAGGACTTATGGCATTTGTAATTTTGTGTAATGTTTAGTATTTCCTGTCAGAGAGCTCTGCTGCCACAACAAACTACAAATCCCAGAATTCCACAGCATTGAGCCATGGAGGTTAAACTGCTGTCAAACTGCTGTATTTCTGCAAAGTATTAATTGCTCCTGTATCTGCCATAAGCTTGAATTGTATTAGCCCCTTTTAGCACAAATGCCCAATATTCTTGCAGTGAATTCCTCTCACTGAAACAGTAGGGGTACAACACATTTGGTAAGTCTGATTAGCAATAGTTTTTTTTAACATTTTGCCCAGAAACTGGACATGTATGGAGAAGAGACAACATGGGAATTTTGGTTAAATTGAAGGGTTCTGTTCTATTCCATAGCATTTAAGAAACATTGAATGAAGATTCACTGGAACTGGAACTGAAAGTTTTCAGAGAGCATTCTGAAGCAATTTACATAGTGTATTCAATTAGGGTGTCTCTGCAGAAAAAAATATTGTGCTTGTATCAGGAAAAAGCATATACAGACACATGTTGTCTTACATGTACTTATATGCTTTTCCTTCAAAACAAGCACAATATTTTTTCCCCTGAAACTGAATACATTATGTAAATTGAATACACTTATGATAAATTGTTTCAGAGTGATCTAGGAGTTCTAAATTCTTTGCAAATTCACATCTCGGGTCTGATCTGTCATACAAATTTAAAACACATAAAACAATAAAAACAGGTTTTATGTGTTTTAAATGTGCAGGGAATGTTGTTTTGTGTATTTCAAATGTGTAGGACAAATCAGACCCAAAATGTGAGTTTGCAAAGAATTTAGGACTCCTAAATAAGCAGAGAGAAAGGTAAATGAAGCAGGGAAGAATTGGAATCTGAAGGGCAAGCAAAAACAACAGATTTGTGGGACAAGGTCTATAGCCAACAGGAGAATAAATACACATAATTTCAGGGTTCAAAAGTAAGTATCACACTGAGTTCCCTTCTGATTTCTAAGTTTTTCATTCAGGATTTTATTCATAGTTATAACATGCTAGCAACTTGCTTTTCTTTTCTTTTCCCCCTAAAGTTAAAACTAAATCTTTGGATGCCAAAGTCTACAGATCCCATGTTTACAAGGTCAGCTAAAAGGAATGTGCATAGCCCTGCACAGGATTCTGAGCTGATTCATGGGGCTAGGGGTGGGCAGTGCTTGTACTCAGACCCCTTCCTGGGTCAGACTTTGAGAAAGGCAGCATGAATTACCAGCCCAGAGATTGCTGCCCGGCATGCCAAAGGCCACTTCGTCATAGTGCTGGATGCAAACACGGCTGTCAATCTGATAGAGCAAAGCTGGGCACAGCAGGGTAAACTGCTCTGGCGTGATCTTGGAGACAGAGTTCAGCCCAAAGTTGACTAGCAGCTGAGATACATTGAGGCACTGGAGACAAAAGCAAAATAAAGGGAAAACAAAACAGCAAGGGGGTTTATTGCAACAAGGAGTAATTGTGCTGCGTCTCCAAATGATGCTTAATTGACTGCCAGAAAAATTACCCATCGAAGGGCTTGATCAAAGCTCCCCCCCATTTGAAGCTCTGCAGCAAGGAAAATTTTAAATAAGGAGGAAAGGTCACCAGTTTTAGTAGGAGAATGGAATTCAGAAGTTTCAGTAAGAACAAGGGGGTTGAGGAAGGCAATAAGTGACAGTATACAGTCCAGAGATATACTTTAGCCTGCAAGAGTAGTATTAAAAACAAAACAAACCCAAATATTAGCCTATCTCACAGAACCATGTCTCCCTAAAACAAAATATAAACCAGAAATAGGATAGAATACATTGAGGGTAGGACTCGTTCAGCCCTCCAGATACTTTTGGACTGCAACCCCCTGAATTCTTTACAGTAAATTTAAATTATAGGAATTACTGTAGACACACACAGCCCTTCCTGTATAATTCATCCAATGTGATTCCTGCTTTATGGGGGGGGGGGGGGAATCATAACTGTGGGCAATAGTTACCCCTCACTTGTATCACACTTACATCCTCATGCAGGTGATTGTAGACAGAGTGATCTAATGCAATCACACTCTCTAAAAGATTTAGCCCAGAATGTCCTTGGGAAGGCTTGAAAGTGTCTTTGTTCTTTCCAGACTGTTCTGGTGCTTGCACAAAGCTTGGCTTAGTGATATGTCTCCCATGGAGTGTAGAAGATACAGGTGGGGTTAGGGTAGCATAACCCAGTTGAGGGATTCCTGGCCTGCAGAAAGCAAAAAGTAATCATTGCTAAAGAAGAAGAGCATAATTTACTTAAGTATGTAAACGGATCTTGTAGCAGTCTTGAGACTAACTGTGCAAAAAAAAGTGGTAACATGCGTCTGAGGAAGTAGACCACGAAAGCTTATTCCACAATTTCTTTTGCACAGTTAATCTCGAAGGTACTACCAGATCCCTGTGCATACTGATATCCCAGACTAACATGGCTATGTCTCATAATTCACTTAAGGTTCAAAACATACTGCAGAAATAATACAGTTAGAGACTGGTTTAACTGCCCTGGCTCAGTGCTAGCAAATCCTGGGCACTGTAGCTTATTGCATCAG
Organism: Urosaurus nigricauda; assembly: GCA_034509955.1. Taxonomy (NCBI): domain Eukaryota; kingdom Metazoa; phylum Chordata; class Lepidosauria; order Squamata; family Phrynosomatidae; genus Urosaurus; species Urosaurus nigricauda. The sequence goes on from JAOEGL010000002.1 coordinate 166,949,730, forward strand.
AGCTGTCTGACAGAAAAGGTTAAATGTCTCACAAAACTATGGTTCCCAGAATTCGCTAGCCATGAACCAGGAAAGTTAAAGAAGTTTCAACCTTAATCATTTCTGCAGTGTGTTTTGGACCTAAGTTGCAGCCCTAGCACACTATTTCCAGTGTATTTCAATGAAACAGACAGCAGTATAGGTTAGCCACCACTATGAAAGGTAATTGATTACACTTCTAACTTGACAAGGTGCTATAGTATTTTGAGCTTTGATTTTAAAATATATTGTCAATGGAGCTAACTTGGTTTTGTTGGGGGGGGGGAGCAATACTTGAACCAGCAGCCAGACAACTGAAAATTCTCAGCACTGAGAAGCTGCTAAGCCAAAAAAGTTCCCAAGACTTGAGATGTCTCTACATAAACTAGCTTGGCCACAATCAACAACATCAGCAATTCTTCCATCAAGATATTAGCTTGGTGGTAAGCAAGTCAAATAAGCCAGAACAGGCCCTGCAAGGTATGGGCTGCAAACCAAGATCAAACTAGACAGCTATTTAAATTTTACTGTAAAGAAGCAATGAAGGTGTACCTCATTAGCCAGGAGCATCATTAGGAGAGTGTGAAGGATGAGGACCACACTGCATGACAGTCCAGGGGGGTGGTACACTCAGTGGGACTGATGTCGCTGCTGGGTGAGCAAGAAAGTGTATAACCTCCCTTTCTTGCTTGCCCAGCAGCCATGCCAGATCCTGCATGGGTCATCTGGGGGCCATAGCACTGTCCCTCAGGAGCAGTATGCTTAAACATCTGCCGGCTGCTAGGTTGTGAAACAGGAGAGTGAGGAGGAAAGAATGGCAGGCCAGTTGACCATTGCCACCCTCTGCAGCTCTTTCCATTAGTTCAAAATTGACAACTGTCCATTAGAGAGAAAAACTGCATTCATGCAGAAGTTGTTTTTGCTTACTATATAGCCCCCCCCCCCCCGAAATAAACATTATTACCTGGTGGGGTTAACATTCTCTGCTTGTCCCTTGGTTCTGTGCTCTGTCTTGCCGAGGTGCTCCAAGGCTGAGTGAGAGTGCAGGTGCTTATTCTCTTGGACCTCCAGGATGTCCAGGTGGGAGACATGGCCATGGCCCAGCTCTTCATGCTCAATCTCCACCACTTGAACCTTTCCCAGCCCCAGGCTCAGCAGGAGGCGCGTCAGGCCCTCAAAGGACAGTGTGCCATTCTCTCCATACTGTCCAAAGAGTTGCTGCAAGTAGTAGCCCTGCTCCTGAGTGGCATCTTCCGGCAGGGTCCACGCAGCTCCATGAGGAAGCAGGTCTGGCAGATCAGCTAATACAAAATGACAGGCGCTCTGCAGGAAGATCAGGGCTACCCAGGCTCCAGCCAGACACAAATGTGATGTCTTCTGGTCCATAAATGGGGGCCTGCAAAGCAAAGAAACTGGCCCTAAGCCATAGCATTCCTATGAGAAAACATCAGCACTCACCAGTGGTGTGGTTCCCAAAGCAAAAGAGGACCCTTTTAACAGAACTTGAGAATGTCACTTTTTGGATGACATTTGGCCAAGCTTGTTAGGAGATTCTGGAAATTATCTAAGAAATAATGTTCACAAGCTCTAGTTGTATCTCTGGAAAACTGTAGGCTTCTGATGGTAGAGAACACATACACACAGATAAAGTCTCAACTAACAGCTAAATATCCTAAAGGAACCAGATCCTGTCAGATCTTGGAAGTTAAACAGAGTCATGACTGGTTAGTACTTGGGTGGGAAATCTTCAATGAAAACCAGGTACCGTAGTCTATATATTTCAGAGGAAGAAACTGGCCAAACTACCTCTGAGTATTCCTTGCCTAAGAAAATTCTATGAAATTAATGTGGTCACTATAAGATGACAGGCACGCACACGCACACACAATACCCACACCTTTTGAGAGAGTCCAGGTCTGCTTTGACTGGGCCAAGAGAGAATGTGAAATTTCGCTACCCGGTCTCTTCTCTAGCATAATAAAGAATGTCAGACAATAAGTTGTTGACTGCACTCTCCATTTTTCACAGAGGGTTTATACCTCAGGTGATTTTTCAGGAGTGGCATGTCACACCCTCCAACATTTCACAGATTGAAGCTGGGAGTCATATGACCAAGTAACATCAGAGTGTGATCTAGATGGTAAAAGTTATTAACGAGGATGGAAAACATAAGCTAGGAGAGACTGCAGCAGTTTACTTTTGCCTGAAAAGGTAAGAGGACACTGGATGAATTGGGACTGTCTCTGCCACATCAGGACAGTCAGAGGCTATGCTATAGTCCTCATTGCAGACCATGTTTCTGCCTTGAATAATGGCTGCAACCATCTTTGTGGCCTTACTTTAGAACACAAGTACCTATTACAAATATATGATGTGCATTAAAACCCCACAATTTATAGAAATGCATCTTAAGGAAGGGGATGATTTAGAACAGAGAAGCAGGGTAGAAACAGCGCTTAACCATTTCCATCAGTTTGAAGCACTGATCATTTCTGTTTAGTTGGTCCCTGAGTTCAGATCCTCATGCTAATGTCTGACAGACAGGGGTGATGATTTGTTGCAGCCAAAAGAGAAGAGTGTCTTGTGGCACTTTAAGAACTAACACGTTTTATTGGTCAAAAGATGAAGTGGGCCAGAATCCACACAGTATCACAAGACTCTGTTGTTTTGATTTCAAATTTCATTTATGCAATTTATTTATGCCCCTGTCTTCTTCCCAAGATGGGGCCCAAGCGGCTTCACAACATTAAATTAAAAATAGATTAAAATGTGTAAAAACAATTAAAGAAACCATCTTATTAAAAAATTACTAATTTAAAACAATATAAAAACATAGGACAGGTCTACACTGGCCAGAATATTCTGGGCTGCTCCTGGAGGATTGCTAGCTGCTAGTGTGGGTTCTGAGGTAGCCCCAAATCCCCCCATTACTTTTTCAATCCTGTGTTTACACTGCATCCTGCTGTGCCACCTAGCATTTCCACTGCAAGTGTGGGTCACTCCTCTAAGGTTGAAAATGAGGCACCCAGCATCTATCACACATTTGGGCACCTCGTTGTGACCTCAGAAGGAGTGACTGGAATGTTCCAGATCTTCCAGGAAAATCTGAAGCAAAAGCTAAGTCTTTTTAAACCAGTTTAAGGCAGGTTGAGTGTAGACATGGCTCCGCAGTCACACTCTGCAGTTGAATCAAGGCTTTGGCCTTGAGTCATGAAGACAGATTGTGGTGTGGGCAGCGGGAAACTGATTTAAATAATACGTGTTGTCGATATGCCCTAAATCAAGAAGATGAAAGTACTGTACCCTTGTTTAAATAATCCTGCTGCATCAGCCAGTTAACAGCCACTGTTGTTGTTAACTGCTCCCGAGTCGATCTTGATCCATGGTGTGGGTGAGGCACCTCCAAGAACCCCCCTATCTTCCATTTCTCTACTTAGTTCCTGCAATCCCATGCCCATATCTTTCCGACTGAGTCAATCAATCTGGCATGTGGACTTCCTCTCCTTCTTCTGCCCGCTACCTTTTCTAGGATTATTGTCTTTTCCAGGAATCCATGCCTTCTCATTATATGGCCAAATTATATCAGTCTCAATTTTATCATCTTGGCTTCTTCGAATCAGATCTCTGGTGACCTGTCTAAACAAAAAGGTGTTTGCCTGCCAACAGAAAAAGAAAAGAGAGAGGCCAAGCTTGGTTCTTGACAGAGGGAATTCCACTACCTGGGCTCAGCCGCCAAACAGGCCATCTCATGTCCTTAACCAAATGGGGTCGTGGCAGTGATGGGAAGGAGAGAAAGCCCTCCCAAAAGGAACTTAAAGCTTAAACAGGCTCATCTAGGGAGAAATTCTCTTTCAGATAGCCAGCACCCAAGCCACTGGTGTTATAGGCCTTAACCAGTGTTTTGCATTCCACCCAGAAAACAATGAAGCTTGTGTAACAAAGGAATTACATGTTCCCTCTAACCAGCCCTGGTAAGCAGCCTGGCTCCAGCATTTTGGACCCACCGAAATTTACCAATCATATGCAACAACAAGCCCAAGTAAATAAATACAAAATATTATAAACAATATAATTTAAATACTGAAGTTTAAAGGACATCAAAATTTGAAAATGAATCTATCCAAAATCCTGTTCCAGCCCTGTTGCTTTGGATGCCAGCTGGTGTCTGCACAAGCCAGAATATTATGGGAGTGGCCTGGAGTATTCTGGCCCTGAAGCTGCCCTGACATACCCTTGTTACATAGGCACACCAGAGACCAGAGCAATGCCAACGAAACCCGCTGCCTCTGCCATCATGGGTCACTCTGAGGTAGAAAACAAGGTCCCTTGCGTTCTGAGTTCAGAGGAAGCCACTTGTGGATGTGGCGGCAGGTGGCACAGAGGGATGTGTTGTAAACAGCTGCCTAGCTTTGCTCAAGTAGGGTTCTGGATCTTGTTGGAAAATCTGGAGTAAAATGTGACTTTATTTAATCTGTTGAAAGTGTGGTATATTGTGGGTTCAGTGCTGTACTGGCTGTATGTCGTCCAGACAGTTGAAACCAAAACCATATGTCATTGGATCATATGTTATTCTGACTGATTGCTGTGAGGATAGAGGCAACATGTTATTTGGCCCGTGTGCTGTCCTCTTATAATACTTTTGCTGTGCTTACTTTTTCCTCTCCAGCTCCTTTTTGGATCCTTGATTCTGAAGCCAACTATCAGAGTTCACCCTCAATTCTTTACAGAGGGAATTCAAGAAACTGAGAGAGGACAAGGAAAACTTATCCAAGGCCTCTCTGTGGTGCCTTGTTAGAGCAGGAATATGGACCTATATTTAATTCACTTGGATAGTCCTCTCTTTCCAGGGTGACCAGGTGTCATCCTTTTCCAGGACATGATCCACATTTCAACCTTCTGTCCAGGAGGAATTCCAAAATGTCCTCTATTTTGAGCATGACTTAAGATGCATGAATTTATTTTTATATTAGAGTTTTTAGCTTTTATTTGATAATGTCCTCCATTTTTCTTGAATGTCCTACATTTTGCGGTGCCTTGTCCTCCTTTGTGTTTAGGACATCTGGTCACCTTGTCTCTTGCTTCTCAGATGGCTGGGTTACTTGGAAGCACTAGAGGGAGGAGGTATATGCCCATGGTCTGAGCAAGGGAGATGGGCTCCCACTTTTTTGGATTAGGAACACTCAACAACATCAACAATCTTTATTTATGGTCAATGGACCCATCAAAGCATACAATAACTTAAAACATATAAATGGAAATATTACATATAACAGAAAACCAATACGAAATAAAACATTTCATTAAATTAATTAATTTTACTTTAACTTTCTGCATGTTAATGAAACTTTTTATTTTATATTGGTTTTATGTTATATGTAATCTTTCCATTGATATGTTTTAAATTATTATATGTTTTGATGGGTCTATTGACCATAAATAAAGATTGTTGCTGTGTTAGGAACACTCACACTGCTCAGACCATGATCTGATCCTGGCTATATCAATTGCATGAGAATTTCAAATCAGTTCTGTGCAAGCTGTCTAAGTAAGCAAGCTGCAATAACTCTCCAATTGTCCTGATTTGGCAGAGAGAGTCCCAATTAATCCTCTATTGTCCCACTTTTCCAGCTGCCTTTAAAAGGCCCCAGTTTCTTTCTCCTCCTCCCATGTCCTCAGCTTGAGTTGCTGCAGACTTTCAAAGAGCAAAAGTGATTTGTACTCAATTAACAGGAGAGAGAAGAGAGGAGCAAGTGACATCTTGCCTTTTCCAGGAGACTCAGGCAAAAGCAAACTTCTGTAGCCCCTCTTAGCTTTATTTTTGTAGTCCTGACCACACTTTGATTTTGCTTGGTCCCTCATGTCCCAGTTTTCATCTGTGAAATGTCAAAGGCTATGCAACTCTGTAAATGTAGGCCAGTGTTATCCCCCTTACAGAGGAAAGGGTGAGAGTCAGAAGCTACTGTCATATTGTACCATTAATGCAACTTGACATTTGTAGTTTGTCATGGCACCAGAGTGCTTTGACTGAGAATGCTAAATATCTCACAAAACTACACAACCCAGAATTCCAAAGCATTGAGCCATGGCAGTTAAAGCAGTGTCAAACTGCATTCATTCCGCAGTGTAGATGCAGCCAAAGACTTGCCAACACTTCGCTACTAAGAGAGTCAGTGGTAGAGAGCCATGGTTTTATTCGGGGACTTTCTACTGCAGTTTCTTAACCAGGACTCTCTTTACTTGCACCATCTCTAGATTTTTCATCTCCCTGAGACATAGCTGGAAAATCATTAAAACAAACAAATAAACAAATTATGAAATGAAATAATATTTAAGAAAAACGATTTCCCCTTACCGTGATGCTGTCCAGAAGAAGCTCTGGAGCTACCTTCCAGCCCACAAACCTTCTGACTTTCTGGGTAATGCACTTTGAGAGTTGTTATCTGCTTATTCCAATTATTTGTCAGGGCCCGGTTTTCCAAAGTCAGGCTGAGCACTAATTAAAAATAGCAGGTTCTCAGCACAATCGTTTTTAATCGTAGAGGAGAACTGCAGCATTCAGGCTTTTTAATAAGGGTGTTTTTGCTCTCACCAGGGCTTTTGAACAGCCTCAGTGGTAGGTGGATTGCGTTTCATGAACATAGGTGGGGCCTGATCTGTCACCTCCTCTTCACAACAGGTGGAAACCAGGGAGTAGGACTGGATTTTTAGACATTTCCCAGAAAGTGTTCTTAGGTGGCAGGGAAGGAACAACTTATTCCTTTCCTGGTGCTGGGAAAGGATGGGAAAGGTATTGTGCAATGAGGTCTTCATGTACACAGACAACTTTTGATCTTGGGGTCTTAGAAATATTAATGCTGAACATTTGTATAGCAGATTTGAGTGCTCTGAATGCTTTATTTGCAGATTATACAACACGTAGGACCAGCCCAGGGTGACCAAGTGTCCTAACCGCAAAAGAGGATAAGGCACTGCAAAAAATGTAGGATATTCAAGAAAAAATGTAAAGACACGACTGAATAAAAGCTAAAAACACCAATATAAATATAAATGCATGCTTCTTAGTTGTGCTCAAAATGAAGGGCATTTTGGGATTCCTCCTGGACACAAGGTTGAAATGGAGGACATGTCCAGGAAAAGGAGGGTGTATGGTTACTCTGGGCCAGCCCTACTATTAAGCAGAGTGAGGTGGCTGCTTCAAGCAGCTCATTTGGGGATGTCGGTGTCATTAAAGGGCATCAAACTGAATGTTTAAATGCATTATTACTGTGGTTTTGCTGCCCAAAAGAGGGGAGTGGTGTTTGTCACATTTTCCACTTCAGGTGCCAAAAGGCTGGGATACAAGACACCTGGTGCTGTGGATTTTATTGGAGTGATATTTTCAGGTTCACCGGAGGCAGCAAAAGGTCTTCAGAAGGAGCTTCAGTGTGACTCTAATATAAGTCAGCATTACTCTACCCCATGTTAGAGTTGGGACTGCGGTTGAAACTGGCTAAAGGCCTTCTAGTAAACTGATGGTAGAGGTAAGAGTCAAATCAGAGATTCTAGATGTGACATTTCAGCCCCTTTGATGTTACACAATTATAACACCATGGTTCCATTTAAACTGCCTTGGCTGGATCATATAGAATCCTGGGATTTGTTGTTTGGATAGACACCCAAGGAGCTCCCCAGCTGCCAATCCCAGGATTCCATAAGATGATTCCATTAAAATGGAACCACAGTGCTATAACTGTGTACTGTCAAAGCATCTTTTAGTTTGAATCACAGATCTACAAAGTGAAGTTCCCTGTGGCTGTTTTTGTGGCCCCAAAAACCTCTAGAGTCCACAGGTAGCTCTTTTCTTGGTGCAAAGTCTCCCTGCGGTGCTTTTAAAAAAAGAAAATTTGTTGAATCAGAATTAGTGGGCACATCTTTGTTGTTGTGGTAAGCCATGATGCCTACAAAGAGTAAAAGCAGTCCTCAAATCCACTTCACTTGCTCACCTCTCAGTGCCTTACTGAGTATATTTGATACCCAGTGTGGATCATTTTTTAATACTCCCCCTTTGCTTCCCTCCTTGCTTCAACAGCCCTTTCTGAGTCCACAACTCTGATAGCTGGGTGGGAAAAGGAGGGGACCTGCTTTCCTACCCAGCCAGCAGAGTCGCCAGACCTGGAAGGCAAACCCTTCCCTCCAGGGCACTAGGTGGCACCCCACCCCCCAAAAGTGTCACGTAGTGTGGTCTGCACACCTGCACCCCCTAATGATGCCCCCGCCATCCATGACTTAAACGAAGGGAAGGGAATCTCCGGCTCACAGGCCTCACTCAGTGTACAAAGCATTTGGATTCAGGCTGTATGCCGCTGTGGGAACATCCTCCTCCCACCCCAAGCTTTCACTCCCAGGAGTTGGGGGGATTTCCCATGTGCATTTTGCCTTCCATTTGGAAAAGGAAAGAGCCAGGCAAGAGAATCCCACTGTTACCTCCTAACTCAGATTTGCAATAATATAAATGTGTGCATGGGATATTCTCATGTCCTGTCTGAAATCAGAGATAACAAAGACATTCTCCACACCAAGAGAAGCATGACATGATCTTCGTCTTTCTGCACTAATGGGTAAAATGGACACCTGAATGTTGTAGACCCAAATGATGGTAGAGGAAAAGCAGAGCTATTGGGTCACCATCCACTTTGCCTGGTTGGTGGCAATCTAGGCTTTTGGTGACCCTTCTCCATTCTTGTTTTAACCAGTACAATGCACAGCTCTCATTATCTAATAAAAAAAGTTAGCACCCTCAGACCAGGCCATTTTCAGCTATCTGATCAATTTTTTTGTATGCCTAATACAAGGAAAACTAAAAAGCATGACATTAAAAAAAAAATCCACAAAACATGGGTACAATGTACCTTGTGTGAGAGAATCTTTCCCTATAGATATTAGAACTTGGAAGCTATCTATTCTGGTTGATTTAGGCCGGGCAAGCAAAAGAAAGTACAGATTATAGTGCTCAAAATTTAGTATTCCCTACTGCAAGATGTGGAGAAAGCGGAAGACTTTAAAAGAGGGATTAGCCAAATTAATGAAGGACTCAGTCTATCAGTGGCTATCATCTGTCTCGGCTAATGAAGAGCTTGGAATAATTACTTTTGTGGATTACAACTCCCACAGGCCATGAGAGGAGTAAATCAAAAAAGTAATTTCTCCAAGTCCTCATGAAATGTAACCTCCATGTTCAGAAGGTGAACACCAGTCTGAATACCAGTTGTTCGCTTGGATGGCAGCTGGCACGGTTTAGGTGGCTATTGCACTGAATCACTTATGGGCTTCTCAGAAGCATCTGGATGACCACTGTTGGAAACAGGATAGCCTGGGTGGATCTTGGGTTTTTAAACTGTTCTTATGCCTCTATGGCAGAAGTGTGGAACCCAAAACTTTCCAGAATTTATTGCACTCCAGATTTCACCAGCTCCAGCCAACATGGCCAGGGATGATAGGAGATGTAGTCCAAGAACATTTGGAGGACTGTGGGTTCACTGCCCCTGGTCCAATGTATCTCTGGAAGGTTGGTTGCATTTCCTGCTGTTTGGGAAAGGATGCTCACTGTTAGAGGGGCAGGAGTACAGGGTGTTCTTGATAGGTAGTTTAGCAAGCCAAGTTGCTTTATTTGGGGAAGTTAATGGTTCACCCAGCCACTCAGAAATAAAGGGAGCTCCTTCCCCTGCCAAACAGGATGTATTAAAGGTCAATTTCTGATTGCAGGGCTTTGCATTGTATTGCTTTTGCATTAGAAAAATCTTGGACATTTGTAAATACTTGGGTTTACTTGAATTAGATTCCTGGAGCCTGGCATTTAAATGATGGTCCATGCGGTTGAATCCTATATGCCCTTCCTGCAGCAAAAAGATTTATACTGCATGATTGGAAAGACAAATACTCACCATCACTGATCACAGGTCAGAGGATTAACCACTTTATCTCTGCATGAATGAGTATCTGACAGAGACTCATTTCAACCAGTTTTTTCTCACGTAGTCAGCTTATCATTAATGTATATGCCCAGTATATGGCTGTATCTTACTTACTGGCCCCCTTTTTTCTCTTTCCTCCTGCCTTTTAAAAATATCTGTGATTAAAAATGTACACTAGCATCCTGTTCATTAATTACAATAGTGTAAGACACATGCTCTCAGCCTCAGGGAAAGGCAATGGCAAACCTCCTCTGAACAAATCTTGCCAAGAAAATCCCATTATAGGTTCTCCTTGGTGTCACCATAAGTTGGAAAGAAGTTAAAAAACACAACAACAACCAATATTGGCATGCTATCACAATTCGGTTTTACACTTGTTGCACCGGTCAGAAGATTAATCCAACCGTGGAATGACAAAAAGTCCCCCCAAATCCTACCTTTAAGCAGCTCCAGCACAAACATTTTGATATTCCTGGGGAGCACAGAAATGCATGGGATGCATTCAGCTCTTTTTCCTGTAGCTGGATGTGCTGCATCCTTGCACATGACTGTTGTAGTGCATCAAGCTACTGGGAAAGAGCTGGCTGTGTCTTTGATCACCCCTCTACTCTCCAACAACATGCAAATGGCTATGCTGCAGGTGCTGTGTTACTTAAAAGGTAGGTTTCAGGAGGCAGCATCAGGAGAAAGATACAGAGATATAACTGGTCAGTTTATCACACTGGGGCTAATTTTGGCATTAAAGAGAGATTAAAGTGCATTTAAAACATCCCGCAAATAAAGTGAAAATGGCGATAATTGCGTGAATGATTATCACATGCAATTGCACAAATAAAGTGATATCGGAAATGCATTGTCACTGAAATCCCGGAAGTAAAAAGATGTGTGTTTATGCTTCTTTGTGACCACTTTAATGGCAGGTTTTGTGCAATGTCATGTGAAATCATTTTGCATAATTATGTGATTTTTCTAGGATATTCACAGAATAAACTCCCGATCTCCTTTGTGTGATAAACTTCATATGTCTCCATAGCTACATCTCCTGAAGCAGGACCTCATTGTGATTTTTAAACCTGATGCTATCATACGTTGGGTGTATTATGTTGAGAAGATGCACTGGAATAGATGCTAATGTTCAGTAAAGGGGAAGGCACTAGAAGAGGCAGAAGACCACTCTCCAGGTTAATTGACTCAATTAAGGAAGTAATGGCTCTGAAGCTGTATCTGCACTATATCATCATCATCATCATCATCATCATCATCATCATCATCATCAAATTTTAAGCCAGTTTTCTCTCAAAAAGAGACCCATGGTGGCTCACAAGATAAAGACTGAAACAGTATAAAATTAAGATTGAAGACTGTAAAAATAATACAGTTTGAAACCACATTAAGTGCTGTGGCTCCATCTTATTGAATCCTGGGGTCTGCAGTTTTACAGATTCTTTAACCTTCTCTGCCAAAGAGTGCTGTTGCCTCACAAAACTACAAATCTCAGGGTTCTGTAGGATGGAGCCATGTCAGTTAAAGTGGTATCAGAGTGCATTATTTCTACAGTGTAGATGCACCCTGAGTTTACAAGACCTGAGTGAGGCTGCTGGCGATTGAGGCTCATAATGGTCTCTTATACATCAGGCCACCATATGTTGAAACCAGCCTGATGGCAAATAACAAGAGTAAATAGCCAAATGCCTGATATATAGTTCCAGAAAGGGTGGCGGGGGGGGGGGGGGCGATATTTGGAAATAAGGAGAGAAGTGAGTTGATTTCCCAGATCTGTTTGGTAATATGTGCAATTACTGTTTATTTACTTGTACTCATACTACAGTGTGATTATTGGTTACCAACTGGCAAGAAGTTAACTGCGAATGTCATTGTTCCCCTGCTGAGGGAAATGATTTTACACAACATCAGAGGTAAAAACATTAGCAGTCCCACTTTGTTGTAGAAAAGCCAAGGGTAGACAGTTTGGATGTGGGTGGGTATAAACAGGACTTCAAGCCAAAATTAACATCCCCATCCCCACCCCAAAATTAACATTCAGACGTGAAATGATGATTTAAGAATTTATGTGAGAATGTCCCCAGTTCCATCCTCTCTACAATATTCATTACAGGGTACTTTTTAAACAAATGTAACTTTTCTCCATTCCTAAATTTTAAGTGCATTAACTTCTGATAATATTTGGTACCAAGAGCAGAAAATGTTATTATTTTTAAAGCAAGTTGGGGTTGAAGATGAAGCTCTTTCACTATTTTTTGCTTATTTGAAAATATTAAAAACAGTGAAAGGGAAAGCCCAGCATACTTTGGGCTTAATATAAATTAATACAAATTAATTAATACAATATTAATTTGACATCAGCTTTCCACTACCACTGATCACTGATCACCCACAGCATGGTACTCTTGAACTACATTTGGTTTGGCAAATCAAGATTTTTTGCCTCCTGGTTTCAAACCATTTACTGAGAAAGAAATTAAAGGAATATCTCCTCCGAATCAACAGTTTTAACACCATATTGGCTGAAACTGTTTTACACTAGGCTGCAACAGTTGTTGAAGAAATATAATAGTTCACAGAGCTCAGATGAAACTATCCAATAGTGAAATAACTATATTGAACAGTTGGTGGGTTGGCGAATGCCAGCTGATCATCATGAGTGATTTTTGAGTCATTTGGAAAACATTGTTACAGCTTTTGACATAGATCTCATGACCAAGTTATTTAACCATTACAAGCATATATTAAATTGTCCTACACTGAAGGAGGAGACAAACTCTCCCTCTCTTGATTATTTGTAGGACAAAGAATGTGATTATTTGTAGGACAAAGACTAAAGCCAAAGACAAGGTCCTATGGTCTTTCTTTCCCCTTCCCATTACAGTCCTCCACATCACCAAAAAACTGGGGCCTTTTCACGCTACACGGTTATAGTACTGTGATTCCGCTTTAACTGCCATGTTTCCATCCTATGTAATTGTGGGATCTGCAGTTTAGTGAAAGGGTCACTTACAAGAACCCTCTGCCACATTACTCCTCTGATGCCTCTGACCAAACTGCAAATCCCAGGGTTCAACAGGATGCTGCCATGGCAGTTCAAGTGGAATCATAATGGTATAATAATTGTGCAGTGTGGGAGGGCCCCTAGATTTAACCTGTAAATCCTGCTTTGTGTATCCTAGTTCTCATGCAACTTGATGAAATGCAAAAGAAATGTAATGATGGCCTTAGTGTGCAAAGGCTCAGCACAGTTCTTTTGCTACAGAGAGAACATTCCTATCAGCTTGTAAATGCAATGTGTTCAAGTGGAGACGTGCCCACATTCAGCTGCTAGACACTGAAGCCCAGTTTGCACCTCTGTGATATAATTTCATCTGTTGAAATGTTTTTCACCTGGGCAATTTCACCTGTTCATCTGACTACCATATACTTGATAACTGGTAGCTGAACAGGTGAAATTGCCCAGGTGAAAAACATTGAACCCAAGTGGATCAAACCGACTGTCCATCCACTCCGGCATCCTGTTTTTATTAAGGAGAACAAAAAGAGACCAGGGAGAGAGAGAAAGAGAGACCAGCAGCCAAGTAGGAACAAAAAGACCAAAAGGTCTAGCACTGAATGGAAAAGTTTAATCAGTATTTGCATATGGCTGGCATATTTGGGAGCATCCACTCCTCATGAACTGGAAAAGTAATACCAAGTAAATATTACCAATGCCAACTGAAAATTAACAGACTTTTAAGGCTTGGAGAACTGACCGGTGTAGCAGTGGATGAACAGAAACCACTCCAAAGACCATGAGCAGGACATTTAAGTAGTAGTTCTGTCTGTGGGGTTACCCCTACATTTCAGCCATTGTATGTGTGTTTGTGCACACAGTTGCAAAGATGCAGGACTGGGAGTTTGAAGGATAAGAACCACACAGAAATGGGTTGAAAACCTGTCAACCCTTTATTAGCTACAACATTTATGAAGGCTGTTACTCTGTGGCCAGGGACTGTGGAGTGACAAACCAGATAATTTTTGCTTTGAAAATTAAACAAGATCAGCATGGAAGGTGCAAAATAGTTTTGCTTACCTATTTTTCCTTGTGCAAAAGTGATCATATCATGCAAGACTAGAGTACCGTTGTGGCTGCAAATCTGAGATCGGAAGTGTAAAAATTAAAAACCAGTACAACTCCCACCTTGCCATTCAACACCATTTTTTTTGGTACCCCAAAAGCTGAGAGCTCATGTAGCAAATTATGTTCTAGAATAGCTCTTCCACACACATTTAGGATGACAATGTGATTCTCAGTGGAAATACAGAGAAAAAAAAGAGGGATATTGATTCCAGGAAAGACCAACAGCAGCAGCAGAAGCAGCCACCACTGCCCCGCCACCATTTCTTTCCCATCGACCCCTCTTCAGGTCTGAGCATAATGAAAGTTATGTGTGATCAGATGCAATGGAGAAATGGGCTCCTATACTTTTAACAGTCCTGCAAATTATAACCTGAGTAACAGCACCTGCTGATAGGCGTCTTTGCTACATAACTATTAAAAAGTACACAACCCTACCTGCCACATTGAATCACTCTAGTTCGGCTGGAGGAGTCAGCACATGGAAGAGACACTATGTGGAGATAATAGGTATCTGGGCATGGGTTGGGTAGAGGGATTCCGATGAAACCAGTCTGTTCTGGGGAATGTGATGGAAGTGCAAATATTACATCCATGTAACTTTTTTTTTATTTAGCTTGTGGAGCTTGTAAAAATCGTGCTATTTTAAAGAACGGTTCTCAAAAAGCTACTGTGGAAAACCTGAAAGATATTTCTCTGCTGAATTACTTGGGATTCTCAAAGAAAAGACATGAACTGTAAGCAGAATTAGAGATATTGTTTGCAAATACCTCTCAGGTGAAAAACCTGTCAGCTTATTGTGTGTGCGTATGTGGATGCATGCAGGTGGCTGTCTCTCTTGCTTTCTCTGAGGGTGATGGGGGAAGAATGGCATCTATAGTTCACTGAGATATAAATTGGACAATATTACCTTAGGTTTTTTCAGCCTCTTTGGCAGGTGGGAATTCCAGGTGTTCCTGCTTCTTTGGGTGCTGGAAGGTGCCTATCTGTCTAAACACCCAGAAGGGTCAAGGGTCGCTGGGGCTCTACTGAAGTCCTGCTCGATGGACCTGGGAGTGGCAAATACAAGGCTTCAGCAGCCTGAGGAGGAGTCTGGTCTGGATATTGAACAAGCTGCCTGGGTGACAGCTCATAGAAGCAACTATTGAAACAACCCAGCACCTCATGGCCCACATATTCCCCCCATTGTTTTTTTTCTTTTTCCTCTAAGAGCAACCTGTGACATAAATAAAACTTTACCTGGTATAAAGTGGTGGGGTGCTTAATTTGTTTTGTGTGCTAGGCTGCTACTTTAAAAATACAACAGAACAGGTAGAAAGGGAAGGGAGGTTGGCAACCTTATGATCCCTTGAGTATGGGACATACAATGCACAAAGGAAGGAACATTCCTTGAGGTTCTTGGGAGACCTAGTCCACAGATGCAGGGTAAAAAAAGTGCTAAGGAAAATGCAAGGGGAGAAAATTCTCTGTTTTTAGGCATTTGGCAATCATGTGCTGAGGAAAAGAAGGCATCTTGAACAAATGAACCATAACTCCCTGCTCAGAAAAGCTAAATTTTGCAACAGCATGATAGCAGGAATGTGTGTATATTTGCATAGGCATGTTTATGTTATATAATTTGTTCTGTTTCTGCTACTCATCTGGTTGAACAAAGGAATGGGCAGAGGACATTGTGAAAGTGGGGGAAATCCCAGACATCCCTTGACCTCTAGAAATTCTGATTAGTCTTTCCTCTGGCTCTGGGATTTTCCACAGGCATGTATGCAAACAACAGGGGCTAGAAACTTGTTCTTTTTTTAATTTGAAAGTGGAGATGGGCTGGATGCTTTATTTCTGCAATCAGTGTCCAATTGTGTGCTTTAACACAGTACCCACAGGGTGGTGGCCCTGATATGTGCAAAGTGCTACCAAGACTTTTCAGCACAGCAGAGAAAAAGCCATGGAATATTGGCACTGGTTGTCCTGTATTGGAAAGCACTATGAGTCCTCGTCTTCCTCAGCTAGCAGGTGAAGATGCCTTGGATCCTCAAAGCAGCTCTGAAAGAAGGAGGAGAGTGTCTGGCGAAGGTGACGCTGGTTGTGATCCAAAAAGAGCATGTGGCCTTCATCTGGGTAGATCTGGGGAAAAGACACATCTATGGTTAGGGATAGGGATAGAGCTTCTCACTACTCACAGAAGTGGGGTGACCATGATAAGGAGTTTCCTATTGCACCAAATCTGCTCCCTCCTTCCCAGTACCTGAGTGGTGTAGTTGGAGCTTGCAGCTAGCAGCTGGATGAGAAGTTCAGCTGTATGTTGGAAATGAACTGTGGCTGCCAGAAGAAAGAGGGGAAATATGAACTGGTTAACACATCAAGGTGTGCCTGCAGAGTGGAGTTTATTGGCGCTGTCCTTCCACACAGAAAAACAGAGAAGCAGTTGACTAGAGTTACTTACATCATTCACTCATATGGCCCTCTATTGCCCAAACCTGCCACACATGTATCTCCCTGCAATCTTGGAAACACCAATATTGGCACAGTTCCATCAGTTGGAGAAAACTTTTTTGTTTGTGTGTAAGTTAGCAAACAAAAGTTCTCACCATCTCCAGTTCCATGCACAAGCAGGAATTTTCTGTCCTTGAGGCGGGCAGCTTCCTCCAAGACAGAGGCTACCTGTGAGAGGAAATGGAAAAAGGGAACTATAAAAGAAGTGGGGAAAGTAAGCACTACCTCTCACTTTTGGCTCTGCTCTCAGGGGGCTTTAAGGGCAGCCTGACATGATGCAACAGTTAAAAGCTTTCCCATCATTTCAACTCTATAGAGGAAAATGTCCCTTTGCCTCATGGCTGCAGAATCAGACTGCTCTTGAGTGCACAGGATCTGGAGCTTGGGCCAGTTTGCCCCTCTTTCAGATGATGGGATCATATTTTTTAGGGGGCTCCCATGTCCATAAGGAGAAGGCAGGGATCAAGTTGGGTGATGTCCAGGTCAATTTGAGGATGGGACATTTAGCAAAAATAATACACTAGTCAAATGTTCACAGTGCAAATAATTTCGGATTAATGTCTTCAACAAGGCAGGAAGCAAATGGCACTCTCACAGCTTGGAGATGAATACCATCAAACTTCATACCATCTTGGTTGCCCGACATTGTTGCAGAGGAAATGTAGACTGGATAAGAGGCACTCAAATTGTGGTCAGGAGATGAGGCCTGCCTATTTCTAACTCGTCCAGAAGTCAAAAGTAGCAAATGGGGAGGAGGGGAGGGATAAGGGGAGGGACCAAGAAACTGAAGATTTCCTTGGATGTCCATTTTTCCATACCGTATAGGCAGCATCTTCCCGGGCTGGCATTCCAAGGTAGCGTTCAGAGAAGGTGGCAGCTATGGCAACAAATAGAAGGGAAGTTTTCAGAGCAGCCTCCTTCAGTAATCATTACAGCCACACAGCGGCTGAGCCCCACACTGAGGGAGAGTGACAAGGCTAGAGAACTTCTGACTTTGGACTTAATGGTCTTATGGAGACCCAACCCCTTTCAATGGCAATATATATTCCTCCTGTTCAATCCTTAGATTGACCTTAGATGTCTGACCACAATTCCTACCCTTATGGCACCACTATACAGTAAGACCCTCAAGGTTTGGTTCTCCCATCCCTTGTCAATGGATCCCAGCCAATCAAAGATTTTACTCCTTCATCATTCCTCCACTTCCCACCAGTAATACGAATAGGATTAAAAGAGGTATTTTTTTCCCTTTACTCCTTTGGGCTACCTTGATTCAGAATTCCAACTCTATTTTTAAAAAATAAAAATAAAGCATGTATCCCAGCTGCGGCTTACCGTGGAAACGGAAACTGGTGATGGGTGCCACTGTTGCTCCACACTTAAAGAGGTCCTCTGCTGCTGCCATGAGCTTCAGTGCCAAAAAGCCCCCATAGGCCTGGGGGAAAAAAAAAGGGGGGGGAGATTAAAAATGCATTGGTGTGGTTGAAATTTTAAAAACATTTTCAAAATGGAGTGGCATACAATGTTCTGAAATTAAAAAGCCATAATTTCTTTCTTTAGGTGCTCTCTTTCCCCAAGTATGGCTGTTTTGTCCCAGACAGGAATTTCAGCTGAGCAAAGTTGCAGGTAAAGCAAAAGGATCCAGCTGGAGGTATAAGTTCTGGAAAGGAAAGGCCAAGCAAGGCAAAGTTCAGATTTTGCCAAGGCCAGGAAAAGCAAAACAAGGCAAAGTTTAGGTTCTGGGTAGCACCTTGGATAGCTCCATGTAAGGGGTCAGGTTCCAGTGAGGAATTGAGCTCCTATGTTGTTCCAGCAATAGACAACCCATATAAGAAACCTGGAGCACACTGGAAAATTATGCCAGTTTGATACTACTTTAAATACCATGGTTCCGTCTATGTGCAATTGAGGGTGTGACTTTTGGATTCCTCAGCCTGAGAGCTCCTCTGGGTGTCTCTGACCAAATTACAAACCTCCCAGGATTCCTTAGGTTGTTTGCCATGGCAGTTGAAGTGGTATCAAACTTTGTAGTGTAAGGGGGTCCTTATACAGCTGTCTCTCTGTATCCACTGATTCTTTATCCATGGATTCACCCATCCATGGCTTGAAAATATTTTTAAAAATACATAAATTTCCAAAAGCAAACCTTGATTTTGCCATTTTATATAAGGCATGCCATTTTATTATGCCATTGTATTAATGTATTAATTGTTTTAATTCCCCTGAGCATCCACAGATTTTGTTATCTATGGAGGAGGCATCCTGGAACCAAACCTCAATGTAAACCAGGGGCCCACAATATAGGCTTCTTCTCAATCCCAGTCTGGATGGTTAGCTTTGTCTTCACTGGAAGAAGACCTTTCCAGTTTAGGAGCCTGGCTGGTTTCAAGAACAATGGCTTAAGGGAGTGAAGGTGGAGAGGTCATGCCTTCTTGAGAACTTCGAATTGGAATTCTCAGACTCTTCATACTGGGGATATGGTAGCCAAATATGGCCCTGAGATGGACCAGTTTCTGGGAAAGTGGGGTCCATAGTGGTTGATATCAAAGCAACTCCCTTTGCCTCCTTCATGTTTCCTCCAAATCCATGAGCCCATGAACCTCTAGATGAGTAGCATGATCTCATGGAAGAAGTAATCTGGGCTGCCACTGGTTTGAGTGCTATTGTTTGAAGATAGCAAATAGCAGGGTCCAAATTAGCTATTTGTTCTCCAGCTCCTTGCTCCCACAAACATTTGAAACAGGGATGAGAAGACAGGGGTGAAAGAGGGGTGAAAAGAACCTTGAAGGGAATGTTCCCCCGATCATGAAATAAACTCAGTTTGTTCTGATTTGTACGAGCATAGACACTTGAGTTCCTTATTAAGGCTTCAGGTTCAACTCTTTTTCAGCTTTGATGGAATGAGGAACTGGGAGTTAGTGAACAAATTGCACTTCCAAAGGAAACAGGGATTTGCATCTTAGCAATATGACAGTAGAACAAGTCCCCTAGTAAACACTCCACATCACTGGTCCTGGTATTGAAATATGGAGTTTAGTTAAATTGGGATGGGCAACTCTGAGTCTTTAGATGTTTTTAGTGCCAGGTCTCCACGCCCCCGCTAACTGAAGGAATTTGTCATAGGTAATATGAGCTTCCCAGTCCCAGAATTTGTCCTGTGGTAGGAATGAAGGAACTGCCCAGATATGGTTGGACAGCAAACTGAAGCAGCCCTAGCTAACAAAAGCATGTGAGGAATGCTAGGAGTTGTAGTCCAACAGTACCTGGAAGGTTGTCCACTGCTGTGGGGACAATAGAGGAACAGACTCTCCAGTGATGAGATTTACCTTTCCATAGACTGCTGTGCTCCTCTGATCCACATAGGGAAGCTGCAACAGCCACCTGTGGGGTACAAGCAACATTAGGGGCCTTGTTAGTGCAACCCACTGCTGCCCCTGTTGTAGCCCACCAACCATCATGATTCTTCTTCCCACACTCAAATTTTCTACATGCCATCCAAAAGGTTAATTGCCTCCCAAACTGTCCCATTCTGTTAAATAAAAGGCTTGGAAAGATGAGTTTCTCTTATATTGTTGGAGCAATAGATGGTGCTGGTGAGGGATGATGGGAAAGGAAATCCAGCGATGAGGACATGTCCTCCTAATACCTTTAGCTCATATTTCATTTTTTTAATTTCTTGGAGTAAAAGTGCAGCAAAACAATGTGCACAAAGGCACACTTTCTCTTTCCCTCTCCTTGCATCACAAGAGCTCCCCTTCCCCAACTCCTTCCAATGTTATCTGTTCTTTGTTTTTGGTTCTACACAACATCAGGTAGGCAAAGAGGGTCAGAGACTCTTTCTCTTTCTCACCAGAAAGAATTTCTCAGCTCTTTCACCTGAAAACTCTGCCCTGATTTTAAAATCAGAAGTGGGCAACTGTGGTTGAACTTGCAGCCATTTTAATCCCACCCTAAACTCTCTTGGGGTCTCATACACTGCCAAAATTGTGCCCCAAAATCAAGGGGGAAGGAGCCAAATAAAGAAGCAGCCAAAAAACCACTTCTGGTTTTGAAATTGAGTATTTTTCCTTTATTTTAAACAGTACCAAGGGCTCAGTTTGAAACCAGTTTAAAAGGCGGATTGCCAGTTCTGGCAATTTTTTCCTCAGAAAGGTGGTCTGGAAATTGTCCACAAAAATTGTCCTGGAAAGCTAAACAAGTCCTTTGCACCACAGTTTGTCCACTTCTATATTAAATGGTTTAAAACACTTCACCAGGATGGATATTGTACAGAAATAAACCTGGTACTAGAAGAGAATAGAAAGCTGCAGGACAAGATAGGAAAACAAAGCTGTATTCAGGAGATGAGGAAAGTGTGGACCTGTGGATATTGTTGGACTCCTATTCTCATCAGCCCCAATCAGCATAGCTGAATTTGAGAAGAGTTGTTGTTGACAATATCTGTAGAGCCACACATTCTCCATCTTCAAGGTTTTATAAATAAGTAGCCAGACTCCAGGTCCAGGTCCAAATCTCACCCTATGTATTAGGTCCTTTCTTGCCATCTTCTACCCTACTGTCTTTCTTTTTTGTACTGCATATTTGTGCACCATGTAAAACAAAATGGGCTGAGTTTAAGAATAAGAGAGTTTAAGAGAAGATAATTGCCCACTCACCTGTACAGAAAAGGTTTGACAATCCCTCCTTTCCCATGTGTCAGGGTGGGAACATACATCCCTTGGAATAGCACTATCATCCTGTAGCTAACTCAAGTGTGTGCAACATGCAAACAGTACCCAAGGAGAGTCAGATAGACTTACTGCATCAAAGCTATATGGTCTTTCATGTCCAAGGAGCCCAACTGGTGGCTGACCTCATGCAAGAGCTTGAGCCCTTGGTTTCCAGAGCCTCGGCCATCAAACTGAACCACCACAACACCCAAATTGCTGGAGAGGACAGTATCCCAGTCAAGATGGAATTCCTCAGTGGCCACCTGCCCTCCTAGGGCTTCTGGCCTGTAAAACGTGTAGACAGAGGGTAAGTCAGTCATTGATATTTCTATACTTGAAATAGCAATTAAGAATCCACCCACCCACCCCCACATCACAGGCTGGATCTTTTATTTTTAATTTTACTTTTATGGAGAGGGACACTGTAGACAACAAATCATTTAATTATATGTATTATTTTGAAATGTGCCATTTGAGGGGAAACTGGAATGGAGTGCCTCTTGTTTCCACATGTGTGGCAATCTTGTTGAGCTCAGTAATAAAGCATCAAAGTAATTTTTTTTCTGTGTCTTCAGATGTGAGTGTCTGGTGAGGTAAAACAGAGTTTTGTTCTTCTACAAATATCACTCGTGTTTTGAGTTTAATCATCTTTTCTTGAATGGGAAAAGATTCCAGCCCATTTTAAATTGCACATCTTTGGTGTACTCTGACTCAGGAATTCTTTCCTAGCTCACACTATCTGAAATTATGGTCTCAGTGGTGGGATATAGATTAGATCTTCAAATATTGATCAGCTGCTGCTCCCACCATCATGACTCACCACTCACCAGGCTGGCTGAGGCTGAGGAAATGGAGGCTAGAGTTCTCTGTTCCTCAGTCCCATCTTAGTTGGGTTTAGTCAGTCCTAAATCAAGAAGCCAAACTAAGTATTATCAGAACTGGAGACTGTGTATCCTCTGATGTGGTGGTGGTTGTGGAAGTGGCTGGATTCCAGCCTACAATCTGGTTGTCCCAATCACAGCAAGAGTGGCAAGCCAGATCTAGTGATTCATATTTCCTGGATGCTTTGTTTAAAGCACAGCTCCCAGGTTGTCATCATTCGTTACACTGGCTCAAGTTTCTGGGAGGTGACCCCAACCCCCCTCCCCCCAATTCCACAATTTAAACCCTGGGGTTACTCATGTTTTTTCTATAAGATCAGTCGTGGGAGATGATCCACCTTGAGATCAGATATTAGGGACACAGCCCTTACATCTGGGATGTGTAGCTGAGTCTGATACCACAAGATAGCAATGACAGGACAATCTCAATAAATTAGTCCAAATTTAGGACTCCCTCCTCTATGTTGGTATCTTCTGTCTTTCCTCGACCCCTTACACCCCTGATGGCGAACCTATGACATGCGTGTCAGCACTAACACGCATAGCTATTTTTGAGGACATGCGGCCGCTAAGGCGGCAGCATGCAGACAAGGTTGTTTCATCCTTGGCTCCTACATGACCAACTGCAGTAGCTGAGGATGAATAAGACTCTAGTCGCAAATGTTTCATGCTCGGCTACTGCACTTGGTGCATTCTGCTGCTCCCTGCTCTGCCAGCAGAAGTGAGGGCAAAGATCCCAGATTAACTGGAAGTCCCAGAACTAGACGTTCTGTGATGGACTTCTGTTGTTTTGGCCTACAGACCTTTGGCACAGAGTGTCTAATAGGGGAGGATGAAACATTTGCTGCTCCTGAGGATGAAACAAGTTGCAAAGGTTTCATCCTCCCCTGTTAGACACTCTGTGCCGGAGGTCTGTAGGCCAAAACAACAGAAGCCCATCACAGAGCGTCTAGTTCTGGACTTCTGGTTAAGCCGGGATCTTTTCCCTCACTTCTGCCGGCAGAGCAGGGAGCAGCGGAACACAGTGGGGGATGCATCTCTGGGGCCCCTATCATTACCAGTAACCAAATAACAGTTAACTACAGCAACCATTATCTACTGTTTTGGGGTGTCATAGATTTCTAATCCATCATTACTGAGATAAGTGATTTAAACTATAAATATATAAACTATAAAAATAAGCAAAATAATGTTTTTTCCTCAAAGTGACACACCACCCGAGTTATGCTCAGTTTTTTGGTGAAGTTTGACACACCAAGCTCAAAAGGTTGCCCATCACTGCCTTATACCCTACATATATTTCAAGGAACCATCCAGATCTCACTTAGTTTGCTGGTTGTGTATGCTGACAGGTTATGTACGTAGAGCTGCAGGGGGCAGGATGAGGATACAGAGGCCAGGCAAGACAAAGGGAGTCAGAAGAGTCACTCACAGCATCAGCAGCAATGGACAGAATGTGCACTGGTGTGGTGGTGGCAAAGTCACACGCACTGGCAGATCTGGGTTGCAGATGGAAAGAGGAAAAAAAATGATGTATAGCTGGACACCCCCTAAGCCTTTATCAACCTAGTTTTTAGTTTGTGTATTTTATTCCTGTTGTACCCCGCTCCAATTGTTGAAACAGAGCAGCGGGTTATAAATATTGTATTTATAAATATAAAAATTATTATTATTATTATTATTATTTTATCTTCATGCTGTCTTAACAGCTGACTCAAGACATTTTGCTGCCTGAGACAAAGAACATGATAATGCTTCCCCCAACACTTTTACAAAAGCCAAATACACTTGCAGCTGAACCTTATTTCAAGATTGCCAATGGGACAGTATCCTCCATTACACCTGTAAGGCGGCAAGCTAGCACATATGGTGCAGGGCAACCTGTATGGAATTCAGCTCACTCCTCTTTGCTGTTGTCTTCCAGCATCAGTCGCTTGAGGCAATTGTCTCACTCTGCCTCACAGTGGAGCCATTCCTCTGCTTATTTATATGTCTTGCACATTCCCAAGGATCTGTGCTGCTGCTGCCTTAAGACCTTTGACTCCTGCGGGACAACTTTGTGACCCTTGTAATTTGCACTGTCAGCTCACTTCCAGTTTCAGTTGTGGCCAACTTCAGTATTGTACCACTCAGTTCAGGAGTGGAAAAAGTGCAGCCCATGGGCTGCATGTGTCCCCTGAGGCCACTTTTATGAGTGCCCAGGGGTCAAATATAAATCTCTGGCTGTCTCTCTATCAATCACTGTAAAATGCCACAAAATGACCTCTAGGGGATGTGGAGGGCATTTCCACCACTTCTGGCCATCCCCTGGATCCTCCTGGGGTCAAAACAAATGTTTGCAAAACTGCTCAACATTTTTTTGTCTCAAAATTACCCCAGTTGCCCTCTAGAGGGTGTGAATGCCCTAGAGGGTGTGAATGCCCTTTTGTAGGCTTTTGTAGATGGTGTTGGGGGCATTTGGAGGCAATAACATGATTTTATAAGAGCGGGTATGGTGGGGGATTGCACTCCACAAAGTCTCATAGGGAGCTAATGAGATCTCTACTGGGCAACTGTGGAACAGTAGGGATCTCATTAGTCCAGTGGTAGGGGCACTCATCACATACCTACTTTTATAAAATAAAGCAAGGGGTGTTTTTTTCATTGTTGCCAACTTCTGTTTTAGTTCAATTATGGTTAAGGCCCCGTGAATACCAACCCTGAACATACTGACGAAGCAGCCCTGGCATGACTACTAGCTGTTAACTTTTGTGTTCCTTCACAGCCACTTCTCTGCCAATAAAGACACAGCTGCATATGCATCTTACAAGTGCAATCCTAGGGATCTTCACTTGGATGTAAGACAGGCTATGTCCAGAGTATGGGGCTCCCCCGATTCATTTTGGTGACCATACTCTGCTCAGCAGAATGGAACGAGAGATGCCTTGTTCAATATCAACCAGAGTCTGCCCACCCTTAATATATAGTAGGGTATACAATTGAATGCGTGAAACTAGAGGCCAATTTACAAACCTGTGCACCCCCAACAGGGCGTACCCTTGCATGGCCAGTAAAATGTAAGGGACATGACATCATTTCTGGTTCCTGTTTTTAAAAAATTTGGGCCACTGTTTACAGGTAGGGTAAAACAGTAGTTGGTTACAATCACAGTTATACATTCTCCTCCCATGCACTTTGTTATTCAGTCCACCTAACAGAGAATGGAATAGCAGTACAATCCAGTACATGAACTATGTGATATTTCTCTTCCATCACTGAGCAAAGCCACATGCCCCATAATCATTAAAGAAACTAAAAAGTTTAGAGTTCTATAACAAAAAGAGTGAAGTTATGCCACATTAAGTTATAATCAGATTTTTTTTCAGTTATATCTTTGCTATTGGAAAAGAGAATTAATTACAAGTAACTATTTCTATCACCACTTTAAGAGCATCTCTCTCACACACAAACATACCCTCTGCAGCTTTCCCTTCCTGCCCTGGAGCAGGTTCATCCATTATAATATCAGCACAGAAAGGAGAATTTAAGGTATAGGATTTGTTATTACTTGCTGTCAGGTTGACTTTGATTATGGTGCCCTATGAATGAAAGACCTCCAAGAGCCCCCATTATCAACTGCCCTTGTTGGGTCTTTCCAACTCAGACCTTGTGCCTTCCTTGACTGATTGAATCAATCTAACTGTAATTTGGTCTTCTTTTTTTCCTACTACCTTCCACTTTACCAAACATTATCATCACCTCCAATTAGTTACATTGTCTCATGACATCCAAAGTATAACAGCTTCAGTTTAGTTATCTTTGCTTCTAGTGAGAGTTCAGGTTTGATTTGCTTTAGGACCTAGTCATCTGTCTAGTATCAACAGAATTCCTTTCCAGCACTGCATTTCAAGTGAGTTGATTTTCTTCCTGTAACCTTTCTTCACTCTCCAGCTTTTGCATACACACATAAAATTTTTAAATACCATGGCCTGGATGATTCTGGTATTGGATATCCCAGTCAAATTTGTCCATCAACATTAAAAATATCAGAATAAATCTTGAGACCTGTTCATATACATCATATGTCATACACATCACATTGATTCAAACTTGAATGTCACAGGCCTTGTATAATTTACACTGCTCTGTGTATAACCTGTAATTTATTTTACTTTTTGTTAGAATCAAAGAAGCAGCAACACTTGTACAGAGTAATTAGTGAAAGAGGGAACTGCAAAGAGCATACCTGCCCTTTTGTTTCACCTCACTGTTTCTTTCTTTGATCTATATTCTTCTTCAATCTATGTGGAAATCATAGAATTATAGAGTTGGAACAGACCACAAGGGCCACCCAGTCCTTCCCCCTGCCACATGGGAAAATACAATCAGAGCATTCCTAATAGATGGCCATCCAGCCTCTGTTTGAAGACCTTCAAATAAGGAGACTCCACCACACTCCAAGGGAGAGTGTTCCACTGTCGAACAGCATTAATGTCAGGAAATTCTTTCTAACATTGAGCTGGAATCTCTTTTCCTGTAGCTGGAATCCATTGCTCCATGTCCTAGTCTCTGGAGCATCAGAAAACAAGTTTGCTCCATCCCCAGTGTGACAACCCTTCAAATATTTAAACAGGGCTATCATATCACCCCTTAACTTTCTCTTCTTAAGGTTTATATACCCAGCTCTCTAAATCTCTCCTCATACGGCATGGTTTCTATACCTTTCACTATTTTACTCACCCTCCTCTGGACAAATTCCAGCTTATTAACATCCTTCTTGAATTGTGGTGCCCAGAACTGGACAGAGTATTCCAGGTATTCCAGAGAGGAGTGCTTCATTCCTGCCTACAGAGTTTACTTCCTCCTTCTCCCAAAAGTTAGTTAGTCCTTTGTCATCCTTTGTCTGGGAAGTGCTCCCAAGCTTGAGGTTCCTGACTCAGGATGGATGATTAATGCCATCCACTCATGAGAACCAGCCTTAGGAGCATTTCTACTGAAGTTTAGGTAATCTTCTTTTGTCTGTTTC
Organism: Urosaurus nigricauda; assembly: GCA_034509955.1. Classification (NCBI taxonomy): domain Eukaryota; kingdom Metazoa; phylum Chordata; class Lepidosauria; order Squamata; family Phrynosomatidae; genus Urosaurus; species Urosaurus nigricauda. The sequence goes on from JAOEGL010000002.1 coordinate 166,976,906, forward strand.
CTTTCCTATCCCAAGATCGAGTTTTTGAAAGGATACATGTAATTTTTCCTCCCCCCCCCTTTTTTTTTACCACACTAGAGCATCCTGGGTATTTTCTCCTGTTTCTACCATAAGCTGATATTGCACTGGCTTTGCTGCACTCTGCTGAATATAGGTTCCCTAATATTCCTACACTTTTAATATAAAAAGGAAGAAGTAAGGGGGAGAGGGTTAAAAAAAGGTGGCAGCACCTTTAAGATTTTTTTTTAATTTTTGTATGAGGGTTCATGGATATAAGTCCACTTCTTTGGATGTAGTGCTGAGTGATATTAAGGTCTCTGGCACAAAGCACAGAGATTAACCTTGGGCTGATGATCTTAAATAACCTCATTAGCCCAAGAAATGAACATAGCTAGTTCTTTGAAAACTGCACTTTTAACCTGTCCAGTAACAACAGTTCTTTAGGCAGAGTACAAACCAGAAAATTCAGCCATACCCTTTCCAACTTGAAAGGCTTGAAATAGTGGGGTGTGGGTGTGCATCTTTGTGTGCCCCCCCCCGGCAATACTTGTATTCTCACCATAGCCAGCTAGTCGGTAGGACCGGAATTCCACTAATGGCATCTCCTTATGAAGAAGGCTATCTTGCAAAGGTTGGTTCTCTTCCAGCAGAAGGAAGTCTGTGGTCAGTTGGGAGGAATGAGAAACAACAAGAAAGAGAAAAAAAGAGATGATTATGAATAGGATTAGTGGCACTTTGGAAACTTCTTCCAAAATATATTTGTGGATGGCAATCTTTTAAAATCTGTCCTTCTAGACAGAAATAGATTTTGTTTATGGAACACATTGCCTTTAGTGTATTTAGGCCCAACATATGGCTAGCCTGTAAACCAGAATGGTTTAGGCCTAGCAGATGTCCCTTATTATAAGGCATGTTCCTCTTTTGAGGGTTGGAAAGCTTTTCCTTTTATATAGATTGAATGAGATGCAAAAATCCCCTGCATTCGGGGATGTGGGCCCTTCAAAAAGACAGAAATATGTGCATCATGTCATTTATGAATGTGGATGATAAGTTAATTTTAATTTTACAGAGAGACACACATATGGCTTAATTAACTGAAATAATCTCTTTTATTTGTTATTTAGGTGGAAAACAAATTTGTCAATAGCTACTTCCTAATTATCAACTCTGCAATCATTAATTTTAACTGTCCCTTATTTCTGTTTTGAAATCTGTCAACACTAGAATGGTTAGTCATACTCCAAACATTGACGTACCAAATTTCACCATATATTTAGGTCATTTTTGCTACCAGCCATCAAGGTTGACATCAAACACCACTTGGAGGAGACATCACCATTTAAGAAGGGAGGGTGGTCCTTTTCGCTTCAGTCGTGATACTTACCATGTGGGTTAGCTGTGCAGTGAACAGAGACTTGAGGAATTCCAGGCCCTTTTGAAAGTTGGAGGTGGGGGGAAGAGAGGAGGGGAAAACTCAGATCAGTATACAAACTGTAGGTCTGATATGCTGATCTATACATCTCATCTTTCCCAGACACTGTGGTCAATAGTGGGAGACAACGTGGTTCAGTGGATGGGGCCCACATTTCTCATTTCTACCTTATGGGAAGTAGGATCTGCATTTTGCCCCAACCTCCTAACTATAAGCCTAACACTAGCCATGTTGATTTAGAGGTGATGCTGGGAGCTATAGTCCAAAAAGTAACTCTCCTAAGCATTTCCCCCCTTCAAGTATATCTGCGCAGCCTGCCTTGATCCTTGCCCTGGAGTGCCATATACTGAATAAGTAGGCCTGTTTGTGTGTGTCCATCTAAGTATGCTCATAAGTAAAATCATGCAGTTTATAAGATGTGGCTTGCATTACTCCTGTTTTCCTCTTCCAAATCTGAGGACTCTTTAAAATTAATTCAGAGGCATGACGGTTTTATTACAGAGGCAATAAAATTATTACAGAGGCATGTGTGATGTGCATCCCATTTTCAAATTTGCCTAGTAATCAGGATGTGCCACATACAATATATCAAATGTCAGCTCCCTATCTCTTTTGGAAGTTCCTTAACCATTCTGATATTCCTTGTGGTATATTAAAACCACTACAGAAATAAGATATCAAAGTATGATTCAGCTTTTGCATGTGTGCTGGTAAAATACCCCTTCCTTGCAGAAACCTACCATTGCAGAACAGTATAAAATGGCCCCTCTTGGGGCTGAAACTGACATCTACAAAGGAGCAGCCAGGCCTCAGGCCGCAGGTCACACAGGTACGGTTGAAGGAGCTGTCCAGGTCCACACTGCCCAGGAAGAAAAAGCAGAGGAGAAAAGGAGCCCACATCAAAGTAGCCTTTCCTTAACAGAGACCCTCTCATGGCCTGTCTGGATCCTGAAGACACCTGATCCCCTTCCTCGTTGCAAGCAGTCAGCAAGCTATTGAATTGGGTGCAGTGCTGGAAAACTGAGTCTGGATGCAGGAAACACGTGTTCCCAATTAATCTTAGCACCAGCATGTTTGTATGGTGCCACTTCTCTTGGTTCAATCCCACCTCAACCCCCCTTTTCTTTTAAGCCTTTGGTTCAACCACTTAGCTTCTTTGTGCAACCAAAACAGTGACATATCCTTCTCCAGTTTATTCCTGTCTCTCCTACCTCTTGTTTACGTTGTATTGAAGTTTAGATTGTAAACTCCTTGAGGCAGAAAACTCCTCTTGCACTACATAAAGTGCCACTAAATGAATGAATAATCAGACTAAATGAATGAGTCATTTAAGCTCCCCTAGGCAGGATTCCTGATTACATGGTTAAAGGCCAGTATGAATGCAAATATTCTGCAATATGCACTTAGGCATGCTGACATGAAGAAAGCTTTGATTTTCCTCACTGCAGAATATTTACAACTCCTTTTTGGCATTCAAAGTGAAAGCATAAGGATCAGAATGCCCCCCAGCATTCCTGATCTTTGTACATAAACAGAAGTATTGTAGGGCAGGGCTTGCAGCTTCCTTCACATGTTTATTCAGAGCACCCAAAGAGGCTGAATTAAAGTCTTAATATTTCAGTCTGAATCTGATTTGGGATAAAATGAGCTGGAGGAAGGCATGATAGATTAGGATGTAATCCCCTTCTAATGCAACAGGTGGCAGCACATTATCATTTACCTTATGTGTAACATAATATGTTTCCTCCTCTGATGCAAAGTCTATTTCTTGATAACACAAGGGAGGCCTAAAGACATAATTCCCTCATATGCAAGCAAGGCAAGTGACTAGTGATCAAATCTCATTCAACCATGAGCCAACTAGCTGGCCTTACGAAAGGCACTAATCCTCCAACCTCAGTTTTCCTGTCTGCAAAATGGGAATAAGCCACAGACTTTTATTTCATGAGGTATTTATAAGGATTACTGAGAGACTTCATCAAGTGCTTTGAATCTTGAAATTGTACATGCCTAACAGTGAATTCATTCTTCCGGTGTTATAATCTATGTACCCAAAACATCTCCATCCATACCCACAGGAAAATATCTGCAGGCACGGGGAAACTCAAATGTTTGCAAAGTTTTTCTTTTTATTTTAAGGCAGGGAAGAAGCCAAGTGGATAGGAAAGAACCAAAGAGTCCAATGAGGACTCTACATGGTTAGGGTGCATGGATTGCTGACTGTCCAGGGGCAGGGGAATGGAATGGAGTATTCTCAAAGAATGGATGGTTGCTTGGCTGAACTCCTGGACAGAAACACTCTACTCCACAGTATTTTGCTGTCACCCATTCATGTGCTATATGAATTCTAAGCTCAAGTCATATGATAAAAGCCAAAGAACTCACCTGTACAAATGTCTAGCGCTGGGCCTGTCTTCTGAACTCAGGAAATATCTAGGAACAAGAATAAGGTCAGCCAGATCCTCTTTTTGCCATCAACCATGATCTAGAAGAGCTCATCCAAAGCAGGTGGAGAACAGACCATAGTATCAATGAGTACTCACAGGTGCCTGTTGTTCTCATCATAGGCCAGGATTCTGGTGACATCCCAGTTCCCAGAGGTCAGGAGGCGCACGCTACTCTCCTTGCGGTTGGTCTGGGGTGGTGGTGAAGAAACAGAATGTGAGAGTTGCAGTGTGTGCTCCCTAGAAAATAGGGGTTAGGTGGGCTAAGGCCCCATTTCCACTTGTCATTTTGATGCGGATTTTATTTGATGCGGTCCAACACAGTGGCTAATTTGCATGCAACTCGAATTTTCCTCTTCGTTTCCATTTAAAAGGAGTAACAAAGTACTCTGCATTAAATTTACCCCTAATCGTTTCCATTACCCTTAACCCGCATTCTCTTATCCCGCACATTTGACACGGTTTCGTTTCCATTGATTTGCCTCTGATCTGGCCCGGATTTACCCAAAAGTTGCGTTAGAAATGTTGTGGCAAATAACTCTGCAGTCACACGGCATGAATTCAGATTAAAACAATATACTGTGAATTGTTAGAGATTGACAGTGAATCCTAATGAAATCGAGGAACATGGAACCAGGAGTGAATGCGCCTTCAAGTGGAAACATGAAAAAATACATCGCTGCAAAATCTTGGATAAACCGCTTTAAACACCAGTGGAAATGGGGCCTAAGTTGTTGCCACCCTCTTCTTTCTTTTTAAAAACCTGGCTCTGCTCCTGTCTCTTTAACAGTGGAACTCAAATAAATTCCCATCACTTCCATCTCTATGCCAAGAGAAAATTTCACCTGCTTAATGTTTGCATGTCAGGTTGTTGTACTGTACCATGCTTAAATTAGGGACGGGGGAGTAAAAATCCTAGGTGGAAAATGCTAACCGTGAAGGTGGGGCTTATAGTTTATTAGTTTATTACTATTTTACCAAGGAATAAGAGAAACTGTTCTCCTTCCTGATGTGCAGTCATTGCTGTGTGTGTATATCGGTGTGCTAAATCAAGCAGCACCTCTGATACCATTTTTTTTCTGATATGTTTGCTGGACAGGATTGACAACTGATCAGAAAAAGCCTGACCTGGCCTGCTCTTGTTCTTTTTAAAGATATTTAGAAATCTGCAAGTGATGCTTTTCAAGGCATGGAAATGAACACACCAAGCTGTCAATCAAATACACAAAAACAGGGGGCCCATTGAAAAGCTGGCAATTGTATTATCAGGATGCATTTGCCAAGTTTCCATCACATTTTCCTGCATTTTATTTACACGAGCATTCAGCAAAAGGTTGCCACAATGCATCTAAATAGTAAAGAACTCAAAACTAGCTCCTTCATATGCCTTGTAGGTCTTCTAAATTGTGGATTGGGGGAGTGTGCCCTGTGGACCACATGCAGTCCCCTTAAGGCCATTTTATGTCCTCCAAGGCCCCCTGGGGACAATCATTTTTGTTTGTTTGTAAAAAAACTATTTTTTTTTTGCTCCAAAATGTCCCTCTAAATTACCTCTTGCATATGTTTAGGGTTTTCACCATATTTTGAGCCCCCTGCCTCCCCCAGGGTTCAGAAATATTTTGCAATAAAATAAAATAAAATAAAAATCCAAATTTCTTTTGCCCCCATTCTGGGGAATGGAGAGTCACTTCCACCACATTTGGGGTGGTGGGTGGACCAATTTAAGCCCTGAACAGTGAAGAAGGCTTTTTTGAAACAGAAAGTGAACAGGAAATTACTTCCTTCCTCTCATTTAAAAAAAAAAAAACTTTTCATGGGCATAAAATGACCCAGGATTGTAAAAACATGGAGAAAATCTCCCCTAAGTTCCAAGGGGCTTGATTTTTATTTATTGTATTTAAACAAAACAAACAAACAGCTTCATTTATATACCGCTTCATACCCTTAAGGAGTGTCTAAGCGGTTTACAATTGTAAGCTATTTGCCCCCCAACAACCTGGGTACTCATTTTAGCGACCTCGGAAGGATGCAAGCCTGAGTCGAGCTTCAGCCCTTTGCTGGTCTTGAACTCGCCACCTTATGGTTTTGAGTGAGTGGCTGCAGTACAGGCATTTAACCACTGCGCCACCAGGGCAGTGGTTATTCATTTATTTATTATTTATTATTCATTTATTATTCATTTATTTATTTATTCATTTATTTATTTACAGAAGTGGGTATGGGATAGGGATGGCTTTCCAATGTTTCTTGGGAGTCCAGTGCAGCCCTCTAGCCTCCCACAGTGGCCCAAGGCTGTGCTAAATACTCTCCACCTCCCCACCTTCCCCAAACTCTTCTCCAGTATCTTGTACACATATCCCAGCAACCTTCCTTTCCCTATGCTTTGATTTCTTTTCATTTTCAGTGTTTCCACTGGCAAGTCTACTCTGCTATTAACAGTTGTAAAACAAGGCAGTAATCCCCAAATGTGAAGCTTTTTCCTATCTTGTTTCTAAGCCCTGAAAAGCTTTGCCAGTCAAACTCCTGCAGAAGGGAGGATGAGGTTGCTGGCTCTGTGCATCCAGTGGCGACTTACCTGTGTGGAAAGCATGGTAATGTGATAGAATTCTCCCCGGGCTCCTTGCTTCACTGGCACTGGCAGAAACAAGGTTTTAGCATCTTCAGAGAAGACAGGCACTCCTTGCTGAAAGTACAGGAGAAAAATGCATTACAGGTAGAAGATGACTCAAATCAAGGAAGCCGTGGCCTTTAGTTTGCAAGTTCTTAGCACAACAATAACAGGGTGTCTTGGAGGTCTCTCGCTCATAGAGTTACCATAAGTTGAAGCCAACGTAATGGCAATTAACAACAACTCTGCTGAAATACCCATGAATGAGGCTGTGAGTGCACTGCAGAACATTCAAGATCACGGCTGAGAAAATTCCTTTTTAGAAGAAGGAATACAATGACGGAGCAGCGGGAGTGGATAGGCCGGACCATCTTGGGCCTACAAAGGCCCCATCTCAGCCACCCTCCCCTCAGCAACAGCGCTGTGCGGACTGCGTGAGAAGTCACCAGGTTATTATTGGGCTCTCTCAAATCTTCCTCCCCCACTTGACAGCATATGGCAATGGTGGCCATGAGGACTAATTATTGACTACTAACTCTAGCAGCAACATATGTCTCTGCTTTTTAGTCCTTGTACCAATGCTACAGCAAAGGGTTCCATTTAGATAAGACAGCAGTCAACACCCATTTATGGTTTGCTTGACACCATCTACACACTGTGGGATAGGAATTTTGACTGGATTACTTATCTTTATCATCAGATAATGGAGCTGGGTATAGCCGGGGGGCGGGTATTGAGGTAGTGTGGGGGCAGGGAAGGTACGGCGGTAACAGAGTGGAGACATGTTACAAAAGAAGAAGGGATCGATGTTTGGTATCTATCCCTTCTTCAGTCCACTCTGTTTCCCAGGATAATGTGGAGAGCGTACCAACCGTTCCACAATCCCTTAATCTGCTCCTTTGCAATGTCAGGTCGGCCAAAGGTAAGACTCACATCATCCATGATCTTCTTGTGGATGAGCAGGCCGACCTGGCATGCTTTACCGAGACCTGGCTGGGAGATGCCAGTGCTGCTACATGGGCACAGGCTCTCCCAGCGGGTTACACGGTCAGCGAGCAGATAAGGGAAAGTGGGCGGGGGGGCGGTGTGGCCATAGTCCATAAAACCAACCTAACTCTGATCAGGAAACCTGTCCGGAAAACAGTCCACATCGAGTGTATGTACCTTAGCCTGAAGACCAGGGACAGCTTGGGGATTCTGTTGGTTTACCGGCCACCCCGTTGCCTAACAGACTCCCTGACTGAGCTGACTCAGCTGGTCTCTGAGTTGCTGTTGGAGTCCCCCAGACTTCTGGTCTTGGGTGACTTCAACATCCCTCTGGAGACCAGCCCTTCTGATCTATCTGGAGCAGCTCGGGAGTTCATGGAATCCATGACAGCCATGAACCTATCCCAATTGGTCAACGGGCCCACCCATTGTGCAGGTCACACACTCGATGGGATTTTTAGTACGGAACAGGAGCATCCGTGGGCGGAGATAACCAAAACCTCCGCACTGTCATGGACGGATCACTTCCTGATCAAGATGGAACTGAAAGCCACTTTCCGTCCCCCCGGGGGTGGTGGACCCATTAGAATGGTCCGCCCTCGAAGGCTAATGGATCCAATTGGTTTCCAGAAGGCCTTAGAGGGATTAATGGTTGGTAACGCCGGTGATCCAGTCGAAACCTTGGTGAATACTTGGAACACCGATCTTCCCAAGGCTATCGACGCGATCGCCCCTGAGCGTCCTCTCCAACCCGCTCCCAATCGTAAACCCTGGTTCACAGACGAACTCAGAGAGATGAAGCGGGTTGGACGACGACTAGAGCGCAAGTGGCGGAAAACTCGCCTCATGTCCGACAGAACTCGCCATAGGCAGCATCTTCGCGCCTATCGGGAGGCTTTGTGTGCAGCGCGGAGACTCTTCTGCTCTGCACGCATTGCGTCTGCAGAGTCCCGTTCAGCAGAGCTGTTCAGGGTGGTGGGGGAACTGACGCAGGTTCCTCCTGCGCCGAACCCCTTACTTGACCCGACGACGGCCTGCTGTGACGCGTTTAACACCTACTTTGCAGATAAAATCTCTCGGATAAGAGACGACTTGGATGCCAATGTTTTGTCAGAATCCATTGGCGAGGTGTCCAGCAACTCCGTTGCTGTCAGTTTACTGGATGAGTTTCAATCGGTGAGTACCGATGACGTGGACAAGCTCCTTGGCAGTACTCGGAAGACGACATGCTCCCTCGATCCATGTCCATCTTGGCTGGTCGTCCAGGGAGGGGATTCATTGAGAACATTCCTTCGGGATGTGATCAATGCATCCCTCAGGGAGGGCACGGTCCCATCGTGTCTGAAGGAGGCGGCTGTCAAGCCTCTCCTGAAGAAACCTTCCCTTGATCCCCTGGACAGGAACAACTACAGACCAGTGTCCTTGCTCCCATTTCTGAGCAAGGTGATCGAGAGAGCAGTCGCCTCCCAACTCCAAGCTGTCTTGGATGAAACCGATTATCTCAATCCATTTCAAACCGGCTTCAGGGCAGGACATGGAGTTGAGACCGCCATGGTTGCACTGGCTGACGACCTCCGCTTGAGCATTGACAGGGGTAGTGTGACCCTGTTGGTGCTCTTGGATCTCTCCGCGGCTTTTGACACTATAGATCACTCCATCCTTTTGGATCGGCTGAGGGAGGTAGGGATCGGGGGCACCGCTCTTCAGTGGTTCCGGTCCTTCCTCTCTGACAGATCCCAAAGGGTGAGGCTCGGGGACAGTTGCTCTTCCAAAATTGAGCTTAATTGTGGCGTCCCCCAGGGTGCCATCCTGTCCCCGATGCTATTTAACATTTATATGAAGCCGCTGGGTGAGGTCATTCGGAGGCATGGAGCTCAGTGTCTTCAGTACGCTGATGACACTCAGATATACCTCTCCATGTCCAGATCGTCAGCACAGACTTCAGATGGCGTCTCTCCTCTTAATGACTGTCTTGCGGCGGTAATGGATTGGATGAGGGAAAACAAATTGAAACTGAATCCAGACAAAACGGAGGTACTAACAGTCACAGGCCCAAAACCAGGCTTGGGAATACAGTCTCCAGTCCTGGATGGAGTCACACTCTCCTCTAAGGACTGTGTTCGCAGTCTGGGGGTACTCCTAGATTCGTCGCTCCACATGACCTGTCAGGTGAATGCGACGGTCAGGAGTGCCTGTTATCAGCTTCGGCTGATACACCAGCTGCGCCCTTTCCTGGACATGAGGGACCTGGAAACTGTGGTACATGCTCTGGTAACCTCACGCCTGGATTTCTGTAATGCGCTCTACATGGGGCTACCCTTGTGCTTAACCCGGAAACTTCAACTGGTCCAAAATATGGCAGCCAGGCTTGTAACTAGAACATCAAGGAGAGAGCACATAACACCGGTGCTCAAGGCTCTCCACTGGCTGCCAATTAGTTTCCGGGCGCAGTACAAGGTGTTGGTTTTAATCTTTAAAGCCCTACATGGCTTGGGTCCACCTTATCTCAGGGACCGCCTCTCCCTGTATGAACCCCCCCGCACACTCCGATCCTCTGGGAGGAACCTGCTACAGCCGGTGAAAACTAGGCTGTCGCAGACCTCCCAGAGGACTTTTTCCGCGACCGCTCCCAGACTTTGGAATGGTCTGCCGGATGAGATGCGCCTTATAACATCTCTTGATTGCTTTAAAAAAGCTCTGAAGACGCATCTCTTCCGGCAGGCCTTCCCTGACACCTCTTAGATCCCAGCTCCGAATGGGACCTATAAATTGACCCCTTGCCTGGTGTTATCTTTTCCTCAATGTAAGAACTATGGAGGATGAATCATGTTTTTAATGTTGTTGATTTTAAATTATTGCTAATTTAATTTATTTTTAAGGGGTGGGTGGCTGGGAATGGGTCAATGAAGTGTTTTAATTTGTATGTTTTAATCTTGTTGTACCCCGCTCCGATTGTACTCACAGAGGAGCGGGCTAGAAATAAAGATTATTATTATTATTATTATTAATGATAAGCAGAAGCCACCTATAACTGACCACAACTAGAAGGAAGATGGTCTAGGTGAGGATCCCAGACCATCACTTCTCAGTTATGGATGGTTTCAACACAGGATTATATTCAGTCTTCTTCAATGTAATTTCCCAAGCAATGGATCTCAGAAGTGTTTTTTCATCGGATTGGCTCAAGGTCCAAGGAAGACCTTGGGCAAAGTAAACGCTGGTGAGCCACGTCCTCTGTCAGTAGACTTACATAGGAGGAGCTGGCAACATTTATAAGCAACATCAGGAAAGTGAATCTATCTGTTATTTTAAATTCCTAGAATGCTGCAGGGTGGTGGTACATGAAGGGTGCTGTGGGAAACCAAGATGGTTGCTGATAGACTTCGTATAAGGGGCAAATACTGAGCTTGGATAATGTTGTCTGTAAATTGTAGACCGACAAGATAACCTTTTTCAAACTCTGGGTGAGCATCAACAGCAGGTTCTTATTAAGCCACAAGGTAACTGGGAGCTGCTCAATAATGCTAGGTGCTAAAGCCTTGTTTAATACACCCATGTATAAACATGTTTGCCTGATTTCAATTTCTCCCTTCTCATACCAACAATACTTCTTGCTGCAAGCCTGTAGAAATTTTGTGTGATGGACAGGCTTCAGGAGCTATTGAAAGCCTGTACAAAACAACACAAATCTCTGTACAAAGAGGCATGTATATTTAAATTAAAGTTAGTCAATATTACAATTTCTAAGTCATTTTTCAGATTGTCAGGTATTTGTCAATTATCCCAGTGCCTGCATGCTTATCAGCCACTAATACAGGAAGTTGGGAACATGTTTACTTCTAATGGAGCTCCCAAGGTCCAACGGAGCTCCCAAGGCTGGCTAAACAAAATTAAAAGGCTAACTGCCACCCATATTGCTTATTTTTTGAGAAAGGTCTGGACTCTACTGCTTAGTCTCAACTACAGCAGATCAATGGAATCCATTTTTGAATGCAGGTAAATCCTCTTGACTCAATACATCTATTGAATATAGGACTCACAGCAGAATTCAGACTCCTGCTACTTGAATCTTAGGCTAGCTGACCTTCATTAGTGAATGAATACTGCTGAGCGATTCATGTTTGCTATAACATTCAGAATAGGTTTTGCTTTTCTGGGGAAAAGCAAGAATAGATATTGAAAAGTGCATATTATAGGTCAACAGAAAAAGGAGGCCGGTCTCCATGTGCTTGTTGGTGGTCTAAATCTATTCTTTAAAAGCCCAACATGTTTCGGTCTTTACATAAACTGGTTGGCCTTCTTCAGGGACTACATTAGAAGTAAACACTAAAACATAGGGGCCATATATGGACTGGGGGTTTTCCCTCTGGTTTAAAGAGCCTCGTGTAGAATGCCAGAACCCAGATCTTGAAATCTAATACAGAGTGATGTAACTGATTTGAATGAGTATAACAAAGGTACAAAAAGATATAAAGCTGTTACCTGCATATCCACCCAGGTGTCTGATGTCAGTTTGTATTTCTAAAGAAAGAAAAGGTTATTAAACAAACTCTTCGGGGGGAAGAAAACAAGACAAACTACACAATAACACTGCATACAAAATGCCACGTATTGTATATACTTATGTATAAGTCCAGAAGTTTTAGTCAAAAAATTGACCTCCAAATCATGAATTGACTTATCCATGGGTCAAAGTAAGAACTGTACTTTACCTCTTATTAAAAAAGGGAACCATCCCCTGGTAAAAGCCAAGAGTGTGAGATGTCCTGAAAGCACTCTACTCTCTCATTTATCCAGCCTTTAGGGTGAGCACAAACAGATAATGCCTGCTGGAATTTTGTAAGTTCTTTGGCATAGTTTTCCTTTGCTTCATCCTTTAGATCTATGTTGCATGTGCCTAAATTTTACCCTCGACTTATCCATGGGTCATATCAAAATCCATAATTACGGCCCCAAAACCTGACCTCGACTTATACATGAGGCTGACTTATAGTCGAGTATATGGTACAGTGCCTCCACATCATACGTAGGCATCCCTTACTGGCTTTCAGTTTACACTGAAAGCAGTGCACCAAAAGAGGCAATGGCACACATGCCCGTGGCACATGCATCACATGCACAAGCCCTGTTGTTTTCAATGGGGCTTGAGTATACACCGTATTTCCCTTACGTGGGGGTGAGAGTCCGGAACGGGTGTCCCGTGTAAGGGAAGGGCCCACTGTACTTGCATTTTTTGTCTAATGACCATATTTAAGACCCTTACAATGAATTAGCAGTTGTACTCCAGCTTCACTGGAAGGGTAGAGAGCATATAAATATTGTAATCTGTCTGAAATCAGACCACTAGTCTGTATTAAGGATTGAAAAAATATTCAAAAATATTCAGTCAAAGGTTGAAAGAGGTAATTGTGTTGAGAATCTTTGCAATTCAGGTCTTTTCTGTGCAAGAACCCCTGTGTGGGGAATTTGCACAGAAATCTGTATGTTCTGCTCAGAAATATGTTATTCAGTGCAGAAAATCTTGTTTTCTTTCTTTCCATTTCTCTTAGTGAGAAGAAAATTCATTTAAAAAATTGTTACTTTCTTCAAGAATGAAATTAATGAAGATTTACTTCACTACTCTGTATAGCCCAGTATTGTTGTTACTGATGGACAAGAATGATCTAGGGTTTTGAGAAGGAATTTTTCAACTGCCAGAGACTAAACTTGGGACCTTCTGAATGCAAAGCATGTGCTTTTATCACTGAACTGCACACTAACCTGGATGAAGTGTGTGCCTGAGTATGCCTTTTTACACACAGAACTCAGTCCTCCCCCCCTCTTTATGTGTTCTCTCTCTTGCTTCACACTAGTATTGCCAGGTTAGGACTATCCCAGGCCCTAAGATTTTTGGGGCAAAATCTGTGATCTAAGGGCAACCTCTTCTGATGTCATAGGAGGACAACCCCAGTGATACTACAACTGACAGTATAGGGTGATATCTATAAACATAATAAGTGTCAACCACAGTTGCACAGAGTATCCCATTCAAATAAAAAACACTAAGGGTGGTCCATGACCGCCCCAGGAAGCAGCGGGATGGGGCCAAGGCTGCCATACTGGCAGCCTCCGCAGCCCCATCCCACCACTTCCAGAGGCCGGGGGAAGCGGCAAACTGCCAATTCCCCACAGCCTCTAAGGGTGCCTGCTGCACCCCTTTCTCCCTGGGTCTTTTTTGCGGCTGTCTAAAAGCCGCGGCAAAGACCCACCCACAAAAAGGAGCTCCTTCTTTGCACCGCAGAAAGGCTGCGATTTGCGCCCTCCTGCGGTGCAAAGGCGTCATGGCGTGCGCAGTGCGTCTAAAAGCTGCGCACGCCATGATGCCATCACGGCGCGCCCATATGGATGCCGCCATTTAATTATGGCGGCATCCATACGCGCTAGGGTTCGGGAGGGTGTAAAAGCTACGCCCTCCCGAATCCTATTCGTGCCGCTTTTGGTCCTAGACGTGCCTCTTTTGGCACATCTAGATCGGGCCTAAGAGCCTTATCACATAATAAAAGAAAGCTGAGAAGCAGTGATAGAGAAGTATCTTTCTCCTTGCCTTTCTGCATGCTGTCATAGCATTTCTGTTCTCCTTCCTCACAGCAACAGTCATAAAAGTGTGCCTTTTGCCAAACAGATTTTTCCAGTGTGACAAAAGACATGCTTTTACAACCGTCTCCCTTGGGAAGAGAATGGAAATGCTTCGAGGATATGAGAACAGGCAAGGAGAAAGCCGCTTCTCTCTCACTGCCTTTCAGCTTTTTTGTCAGGTGATAAGGCTCTAAGAAATGTCTAAGTAATGAGTAATTAGTAAAATCTAAGTATAGATAAACACACTTCTCAAGGTGGCACTCACACCCTGAGATTCTTCTCCCTTGTTCTGAGAAAAAAGGCCAGGCAACCCCCTCCCTCCCTCTCTCTCTCTTTACTTTATTGTTACCTTATGACTCCAACTTACTTCAGTACAGTACACATACACTCTCTCTTTACCTTATTGTTACCTTATGACTCCAACTTACTTCAGTACAGGCTCCCGTGGCAGCGTCACACAGGTTCAGCACAGACATATTCTGAGCCCTGTTTAACCATCGCACAGCCAGCTGGGAACTGGTCACCCATTTTACCATGGTGATGTAATATTCCCTGGAGCAGGATAAAAAGATTTAAGTGAATTGCTGATATAGAGGTGTATGAGTGGGAGAACTCAAAACAATCTTGCTCCCAAAAAAAGGTTATTTGGCCAACAGTCAGCCAGGGTACTGAAGCCTTCCCATGCTTCCCAGACTCTGGAACCTGTGCAGATGGAGCCTCAGAAGAAGCATTACTACAGTTTTCTGTTGCCACCGTGTTACTCCTTCTCAATCTGTCCATTATTAAACAACCATATCTAAATGATGCTGTGTCTACCATATTATTTTTTCCAAAAGAAAATTTTTTGAATCTACAATTGCATAATCAATGGGGAGCAAACACAGACCATTATCAACCCCAACCACACCCCAACAGCATAACTTCCCCCCAGCCTCCTTGCTGTTCCATTTCACCTGCCCTGGAGGTGTTCAGGAGGCAGGAGCTCCAGTGAGTGTAGCACCTCAGAAAGGTTCACCACAAAGAGCCGAACAGATGGGATGGGCTGGCCTGCCTAAGTAGGAAAGAGAAAGGTAAGAGACAAAGGAGGAAGTCAAGAAGATCAAGGAAAGTGCAGGCAAGATCCTAAGCTTTTAAAGACTGTCAAATCAACATAGCATGAACTGTAGTTGAAGCTTAAAAAAAAAAAATCACAAACAGCTAAGCCAGTGGTGGAAGAGAAACCATATTTCCTTAATGTTAGCCAGCATGATGTAGTGGTTTGAGTGTTGGATGATGATACTGGAGACCTGGGTTCAATTCCCCACTTGGCCATGGAAATCCACTTGGAAACCTTGGGAGAGTCACTAACTCTCAGCCCCAGAAAACCCTAATATAGACTTGCCTTAAGATCACCATTAAGCAGAAATGACTTGAAGCCACACAACAACAACAATAACAACAATATTGCTCAAAAGGATAAATTTCACTCGATTATGTAAAACAGGTCACTGAGGCAGGAAGCCCATAGGGCAGTCACTCCCAAACTAGTGCCTTCCAGTTTCTACAGCTCTCATCTTATACAGATAGCATTGCCAATGATTATAGAGTTTGTAGCCTAATGTATCTGAAGGGCATTAGCCTGGTGAAGACGACGATAAAGACCTTTCATATTTGGTGTGGCTCAGTTCTGCTGGCAAGACATAAAGAAAAGCAGTTTTAGTACTGTTGAATTAGATGATAGAAGGGAAGGATACTATTGTGGGGAAGTAGTATTGTATAGATACTGTGGGACTCTGAGGCCTGCAGTCCCCATCACCACTTAGGACTTTATCCCACCAGCCTGCTGTTCAGCCACAATTGTGATAGTTTAAGAATGGAAACATACTGGTTTGGCATCATTTCCTAACACACTTTCCCCCACAATAGCACTTTGGCAATCTATAGTTGCATGATCTACAAACACCACTCTTCTGGAGGAAGGGTGGGAATGAGTGATTGTGCCTGCTGACTTCCTCCTGATGCTGGCTGCTGTGTGAATATGCACACCCACTCCCGAAGTATGGGGCTGCTGTGTGCACATTCTCACAGTAGTCCTAAACAAGCAACTACAGCTTCCATCCAACCACCTCCCAAAGCCTCCTGCTTTGTAAATGTACACACAGCTGGCTTTGGGAAGCTGTTGGTGGCCATGATCACTGTGTGTGGAAAAAAAACAGAATCACATCCACTCACACCATATGACTTCCTAAGAAGCGAAACTGCAGTGGAAGAGTTCTATTGCACATAGGTAGTAATAGAATAGTAGCAAGATTGAGAGCCTACTGGTATTGACAGGTTTTGCCCATCAGTGAAAGACTGCATAACAGTAACAAATGGAAAGCAAGGCAGCAGCAGGATGGACATGAGGTCATGTGATAGTCACTGGCCAAAAGCACTTTTATCCTGTTAAATTTCCACTTTTTAGCCTTGTATTATAAAGTCCCAAGTATAAATCCCAGGAAACAAATGCTGGTTTTTCAAACTAACATTCTGGAAAGAGGAAAAATTATGCCAGTTAGGTGGTTGTTCTAGCCCTGAAGTGCCTAAAACGGGGCTGAATTACCATTGATAAAAATGGTGCAATTGCTCTGGGCCCCTCACTGATTAGTGGAGTTCAATGTCAAAAGGGAAAAAAGGGCCAGGTGGCTAGAGCCAGCCAACCCCATTTGAAGGTGCTATGAAGGTGGCATGTACTAGGGAGGGATACAAACTAGAGGCTGCTCTGTAAAAAGGGAAAAGATAAAAAAGAGTTCAGGCAGTCAGAGACAGGGGAAGGTTGTTTATGAGGAAAGATCTGAACAGGGCTTTGGGAGCTGGAAATGTCGAACTTGTTCAGGGACGTCATGTTTCACTTCTTTGTTATATATAACAAATTTGTACTGGTTTTATTTTCTACAACTGTATCTGACTGTTTACATTTAAGAACTGAAAGGGACTGGTCAAATGCTACCACACTGTATCCACTGATCAGTCCAGCTACTGGTTCAGTATAGTGGTCACCAGGAAGGGATCTTAAGGGTAAATGGACAAGGTGAGTGACAAGAACCAAGGGTTGAATGTGGGCCAAACTGGAGGAGGGTTCCTTCACAGCATCATTTGCTTCCTCTTATTCCTCCTGCTTCCTGAGTGTCCTGAAACATCTGTTTCCATTCATATTTGGGTATTACTTGAGTAATGGAATTAAAAAGTACATGGGATCAGGTTGTTGGTCTCATGAAAATTGAAGGATTGAGGAGAGGATTCAAATATGAAGATTTTCTGCTGTCATCTGTTATGCTTTGTAACACATTGTTTGTTTTCTCTGCCACCCCTGTTAGCTCCACTTGCAGCATAAAGGGAGGGCCACAACCACTTTGGCCTGGCCTAGAAAATTTGCCTGAGAATGTTGTTCTATGTCTGGAGGAAGGGGATGGAAGTGAGACTTACCTTGGGATACGGATAGTGCTGACTGGTTGGGTAGTTTCCTCCCAGGAAGTGGGGAAGCTCCATCTTGGGAACATTGGAATCATTGATGCTAAGATAGGCCAGCCAAACACCATCAGGGGAACACCAGTGCGTGCTGGCTGAATGCAGGATCTCCTCTTAAGAAGAAAGGGACATCCAGCATGAAAGCCATGCAGAAAACTATTTGCTGAAATTCACCCATCTATCTATCCCAGTTAGCTATACAGCATATACAGACTGGTGAAAACAATCATCAGAGAGTTACTTTGCTGGCGAGTGGGGGACTCTACACATCTCTTTGAGATTTTGACCTGGATTCTAGCATACTGAAATAACAATTCAGTCCTGTCCAGCTAATTTATCCAAAAATTTCAGACCTCCATGGGTGGATCTTCTATCTTGGGTCCCTTAGTAGGAGAAAGGTGGAATATAAACTGAATAAATAAAGAAATCTGCCATAATGGGATCATTATGGGCTTCTTGAACAGAGCTCTGTTTGATGGCCACAATATAATGGTAAAATGTTATATTCTCCAAGATTTCACAGATGAAAACCTAGAGACATTTGGGTAAGGAACATTAAAGTGTCAAGAGGACAAATGTTATTAATGAGGAGGAACAGACAAGTTAAGCACAGCTGCAGCAGTTTGCTTTTCCTGAGTTAAGGCCAAGATTCCGCTCTCTCCTCTCCTCCCCCCTGACCTAACTGAAACTACACTTGCATTTTGAACTCAGCAATGAAGTTAGCTGAGGACAAAGGGGAAAAGTGGTAAGACAATAGAGAAGATGGGACATCTAAAAAATCAATTAAAAACACACACAAATGACAGATTAATTGGCACTCTACCTGCCAAATCAGGACTGTTGGAGAGTATGTGATGCTATTCCCTGCATTGTGAAATGTTTTGTTTATAAAGGGAATGAAGCCGTGTCTGGTGTGTTGCTAAGTTCTTAAGAAGCCTGCAGATAGTGTAAATTGCTTGTAACCGGAGCAATGCTGCTCCTTTTAACCACCGCTTCATACTTTCAGAGGAGAAGAGGCAGGAAACAAAGTAAGGTGTCTTTTATTACAGTGTTTTCTATAATGTCCTTCTGTACTAGACAGGTGATGGAATGCCATCAGCTCTAGGGCAACCTTCACCCATCTTGGTGTCTTCCAAATGTGTTGGGCTACAACTCCCACTATCCTCAGACAGTATGGATGTTTGGAAGGTACCAGAGCAGCTTGAGGAAAGCTGCTCTAGATTACTGACTCAGGGCTCATGGCAACATAAACATGGTCCCATCTTGTTTGGGGCCCCCTTTACCTTCATAGAGCCAGTCAGAAATCCCATTGAAGACAGCTCCTAGGCGTCCAGACGAGGTGATTTGCCTGGCCTGGCTGAAGACACCAGGCTGATAGTAAATGTCATTATCCAGAACAAATACCTGGGAATAGAAGAGAGTTAGTAAGATGAATAAAGCATCTCATCTGGACCATCTCCTTCTCCCACACAATTCCTTCTCCAGGAAGCTAACTCCTCATTGGGAGGAGAGCTCAAACAGAAACTTTTCAGGCAAAACAGAAACTTTTCCTACTGAGGTCAGGCAAATTTCCTAGAATTCTAGGAAATATATTCCAGATTCTAGAAGCTGTGGTCCAAAAAAGTAACTGTCCCAGTCTCTGCTTCAAGCACTTGAGAGATTGGCTATTGTGATTGCAAAAGAAGCAAAAGGCAAAGGAGTCCACCTTTCCCTAATACCTGTATAGCTACACATGAGGAAACAAGGATGAAGTAAGTACAAGCACCAGAAAAATAATTTATATAAAACTGAGACAAAGAGTAAAATATAAATATGACAAGCATAATGAACACATACCAGTTGCTTCTTTTCAATCACTTTATTGTATAGTGTGAGAAATGCCATTCAGAAACAAATCCTCCAGTTAATCTAAATTCAAGCAAAACAACTCTTACTTTCATAGTCTACATATATTCAGATTTAATAGGAATAATAAGTAGTAAAAATGATGTTTTATTGAAAGCCTAAGAGCTTTGGATTGTTAATGTTAGAAAGCATTAAAACATGATTGATCAAGCTAATACATAACATGTTTCATAGTGGTGATATAATAAGTGGGATTCAATTTTTTCATTAAAACATTAATGCTTAAAAAACCCTTGGTTTAAAGCAAAGCCAAACCAAACCAAAAAACACCTCAAAACAGCTTTAAAAATGTGTTGTTTTTTTTTAAAAAATGTTTTCCCCCAACCCAGGCCTATAAAGTACCTATAGGAATGTAGAGCCCAAGCTTGTTGCCCCTCTGCCTGCTTGCTTGGACAGGTCACTTCCCTAATAGTGCTGTTGTGATAAATTGACAGCAGGAATGTTATCAATACCTGGCTTCTTCAAGTAGTTGCTTGGTCCCCGGCACCATATCAGGGCCCACCATAAAGACCTGCCCTGGGCAGCGATTCATCCTCCTTCCACATCTCCCAATGCTCTGAACAACATTAAGTACTTGAGCTTAGCTCCAGCTCTTATATCCCACAATGTCTAGAACAGTAATTCGCAACCCTTTATCATCTAGATTTTGGGACTTCATGTCCCAGGATCCCAGACTATTGGCTGTGCTACCTGATCCTTCCGGGAGTTGGAGGGCAAAAACCCGGAAGACCAAAGCCAGTGGTTTATAATGTCACTCTGGGGAATTGTGAGAAATTAAAATAGCAACATTAGACTCAGGGTGCAATTATACTGTAAAAATAATGCATTTGATACCACTTTAAGTGCTGTAGCTCCTTCCTATGAGGACACTAGGATCTGTAGTTTTACAAGGTCTTTAAACATCTCTGTCAAAGAGTACTGATGCCTCCCCCTCCCCCCAAAGAAAAATTCTGTAGGATGCAGCCATGACAGTTAAAGAGGTGTCAAACTGCATTATTTCTACAGTGTAGATGCACCCTCAGTTGCCCAGGAATGCCAACTGCTCAGAGAATGGGGCTCACCAGAAGAACCTTTGCCAAGAGAAGGTAGTTGGGCAACAAAGATAGTGTATGTAGGCCATCAATAAATAAATATCCCCAGGACAAGGGTACTCACTCAGGAGGATGTGATTATCAGTGTGTGTGCGAAAAGGTTGCTAAATCACTAGCATCTATCACCTAAGATGGCTGCCTAATGGTTTAGGCAGCTCTTAAAACTAAAATGTAAATAAATTGAATAGATCCTTACCAACTGATTATCTTGTGCTCCCCAGGCTGCATGTTGAAGATGCATTGCATCTCCTTTAGGCAGGTTTAGATGGCTGGTTTCCCTTGCAGGAAAAAGAAACATTAGGTTACTTCCTTGCAAAAATAATTACTTGAAAAGTATGGTAATCTGAAATGAATGTAACTGGACTTCTTATGTTATTATCTGTTCCACTTTAATCAAGGATATGCGGATGTGAGATGTGTGTGAATGAGAAGAAGGAAGGGGAAGAGGGATAGAGGGAGGGTGACACAAACAAGGGAAGTGTATTTCTATCGGCCTAGAAATGGAGCTTGCAAAATAAATGTGCACATTTTCATAACTGACAGCTGCATCAACAAGCATATCTTTATCCAGAATGTAGGGTTAACACCAAAATAAAGCAAAGAATGTATGCAATCTTAATTAGACTTCATTAAGCATACAGTGCATGCCTTCCCTACCATCCTGCATCCCTGAATAATGTACCTTCAGCAGCATTTAGGGACAAGAAGGATCCCAGCTCCAACTGTCCATTGCAAATACAAGAAGAGCTCCTATCTTTATGGGGTCATTATCTGTAATATAATAATGTGTTGGGACAAAAGATACTGGAAGCAATAAAGTACTTGATGTTGAACTGTTAGTGACGGCTCATCATGACAGCTACCTATTACTTCCAAGTGTTTTTTTATGGGTCAGGAGGCAGGTGATACATGTCCTCCTTGTAGGCTTCCCATTGGCATCAAGTTGGCTACCAAGGCCAGTCCTACCATTAGGCAGAGTGGGGCAACCACTTTAAGTGGCAGGTGCTGAGATGGGTTGTCCTAGCTATTCCCTTCTGTTGGAGGGCAGAACTATGGGTGCCTTGATTCCTTAAATTGCTCATGTGCCCTCAGTTTCAGTGAGGATGCTATTCCTTTGCCAGTATTTAAGTGCTAGTTTATTATCTATATATGGTAGCAAGGAAAGGGTGCCATCTTGTCCTTTGCCTAGGAATCAAAATATCTTGGGCCAGCCCTGTTGCCCTCTGTGGGAAGTGAATGGACTTTATCACACGGGAGGCAAGCCTAATTAAATTAGCATTAAATCCTGTCAATATTGTGCAATAACAGGTTGATTTTCACACGAAAACATTTTTACATGAAACATAAATGAATTTTTTGTTTAGACTGGAGTCCCATCTGCTAAATATCTCACTATATACATATATGCAAATACAGATATTCCAACATGAAAAAAAAATCCAAATTACAAAACATCTCTGGTATCATGCATTTCAGATAGGGAGATTCAACCTGTATTTCACAAATTACAACGTTTGGTTTTTACCACAATAAAATACTACTCAATCAGAATAGATGTGTAACCTGAGTGTAAATTGCACAGTTTCTCATGAGAGTTTAATTCTTTTCATATGTGGAACGGACACATGCTGGGAACTCAGTTATGTGTTCACCAAAATCCTAACTGTAATTGTAGAGCACTGCAGTCTACTAATAGATTTCACATTAATTCCTATTCATAGACTGTAATGACAGACTGTAACGTCCATTGAATTTTTTAAAAGAATGGCCAAATTGGCTGCCAGCCTGCAGAAAGTAGGAAGTGTTGACAGGTGTGATTTTTTGTTTTTAAATAATTCTTTATTTAGATGTTCTTTCAAAAGTAACCATCACATAATCAACGAGACCACCAATTATTATAAACAAATGTTTTATAAAATAGAAAGTATGTCAGAAAGTGAGCGTATGTGAGAGAACATTGGTGTTGATACAGCTATGCATAATGAAGAGCCTCTCTGTTGAGCCTATCTACAACCCAGTGCCAACCCAAGATATTTTGCTACATGAGGTAAAGGACAAGATGTCCTCTCCACAATTCCACATACAGAAGCAATAGCTGAATCCTTCTTCAACACCACTGATGGGACAATGTCCTCCATACTACCTGAGGGCAGCATGGCACATGCAGCTCTGCCTCATAGCCAGCAGAAGGGAATGGCTGGTGATCTCCCCATTGCTTTCTCCCTCCATCCCCAGCTTTTACTCTTTGAGGAGGTTTCCTCGTCCTTGTCCAATGGTAGAGCCAACCCTGCTACAACAATATGATAATAATATGTCAGGGATTTAATGTGAAAGATATTCAGTTTTACCTAATTACAGTATTTTGGACTGTCCAGCCATTTTTATCCTGTGGTCTGATCCAGTGGTGTCCCCACCCCTGGTGTCACCCAGTGCAGAGGGGATCACTGAGGGGGTGGGGCAAGGGGGCTGCCGGGGGGATGACCAAAAGGGCACGCTTGGCTTCTTTTGGTGCAACAGAACTGGCCTCCTCATGAGGAAAGCAGCACCGCTGCAGTGAAGTCACAAGAGGCTTTCTTCATTGCAGCGGCACCAGCCTCCTCATGAGGAAACCAGTGCTTTGCAGCAAGGTCAACAGGACTGCTCTTGGCCTTTCTCACCCTGCAGTGGGACAAGAGCTCAGCTGGGTGTCAGCCCTTTTTGTGGTGTCAGCCAGTACAGGTCACACCCACCTAATGATGCCATGGGTGATGATATCCTCTTCTGATACATTGCATTTTCAAGAAAAATCAGGAGCCGGCCTTGGACTTGCACTTTTCCCTTACCTAATCACACTTCCTTTATCATAGGGAGGAAGGAAAGATCAGTCCAAGAAAGAACCTAAATTTCTTTCATTGCAGAACCATGAAGGGTAATAGTTACTCTTTTAACCTTGTGGCTAAGTAAGGAGGAGACCCCACATTTAAATTAATTTTTATTCCCCCCCCCCCCCCCATGTTATGACATTTACTTCACACTCTCATGAGATGTGTGGTGGAAGACTTGGAAGGAATATAAGGAAGCAATTTGGGCTTGAGGTCATTCACTGCCGATCCTTCCTTGGAAACCACAGAGAGGAGGAAACCCACCTAAACAAAGTTTGATTATTCACAGTGCCATGGCTGAAATCAAAGCAATCACTTCATGTGAGATTGGGGAAACCTTGCACAATCCCAACTTCACATGAGCTAGAAGTGGGCTAAAGGTGTTGGTTTTTAACCTTTAAAGCCCTACATGGCTTGGGCCCATCTTATCTCAGGGACTGCTTCTCCCCGTATAAATCCCCCACACACTCTGATCCTCTGGGAGGAATCTGCTGCAGTCTGTGAAAACTAGGCAGACTTTCTCTGCTATCGCTCCCAAACTTTGGAATGGCCTGCTGGATGAGATGCGTCTTATAACATCTCTTGATTGCTTTAAAAAAAAACTCTAAAGATGCATCTCTTCTGGCAGGCCTTTCTCGAAACTTCCTGAAACTTCTTAGATTCCGGGTCCAAAACTGGATCTATTAATTTGGATCTGTTCCCTTGTTTGGTTGTCATCCCCTCCTCGTTTAAGAACTATGCTGAGGATGCATATGTTTTTAATTTTGTTGTTGATTTTAATCATTGTTAATTTAATTTATTTTTAAGGGGTTAATTTATTTTTAAGGGGTGGGTGGATGGGAATGGGTTGTCGAATTATTTTAACCTGTATGTTTTAATCTTGCTGTACCCTGCTCTGATTGTGTTCCACGGAGGAGCGGGCTAGAAATAAGATGATGATGATGATGATGATGATGATGATGATTAAAATTATTATTGGAATAGGCTCAAAGGCAGAGGTGTGACTAAGATCAAATGATGCCTGTAGACCCATTTTTGAATACACTGCATGCAGTACTTGAATAACTATGTTTTAAGTAGCTAGACCTTTCTGTTTTCTATTAAAAGAAATTCATCCTATTTTGTGGTTGTATATTACCGGTATGCATTATAGATACATATTTAGAGCAAAAGATACCCAGTTCAGTGTTAAAGACACGATGGCTGAGATGCTGCATCCAACAAGTAGCCACAATGTTGTGGCTATCTCCCCATCTGACCCCTGAAACAGACCCCCCCCTGTTTCAGACAGCTGACTGGCTCTAAAGATGGGTTATATAGTGCCACAACTGAAAATGAGAATACAAAGCAGTTACAATATCTTAAATCCAATTTATGACATCGTAACTGACTAACACAACGCCTGCCATTGCTGTTGTTATATTTTTAACCTTGAAATATTCTGATTCTTGGAAAGTGCCTGGCATCTTTTTTAAGAAAAAGAGGTCTAAATATTTTGGAGGAGGAGGCGGATTCTAGCAGTGTAGCTCCTACCTGGTGTCTACATTATAGATTAGGTAGCGGGCCATGGAAGAGTAGCGGAAAACCTACAGACCAACAGAGCAGAGAAAGATGGTGTTAGTTGGTGGTATAAGCACTGGAATGTAAACCCCTACCTTTTCCAGTGCTGCTTGAGATTTGCAACCCAAGATGTTGTTTCAGAAGTCTTGGTGGATAGGTTTTGCACAACGGCTGATTGATTTGGAATTGGAAAACCACAATCCAGTCACAAGATTATTTTGGCTCTAGCTACTTTTAGGGCCAAAATAATTCACTCTACCTGTTCCAATGGACTCTGACTCTTGGCATTCACTTGGGCAAGTTACAGAGGGTTTATTAATTTCATCTCACCTTCTCAATCCCTTCCAAGAGGTTAATGCCTTCTGGATCCTAATCGGAATTAGTCAGAATAGTAGCTAATGGGAATGTATATGCCCAAACATGAAAATTTCCCCTTCAACAAGGGATTTCCTCAGACACTGGCAAATAAAGCCCATATTCACCTACTAATGTATAGTAGGTGAACAGGTAGAGTGAATTATTTT
Organism: Urosaurus nigricauda; assembly: GCA_034509955.1. Lineage (NCBI taxonomy): Eukaryota > Metazoa > Chordata > Lepidosauria > Squamata > Phrynosomatidae > Urosaurus > Urosaurus nigricauda. The sequence continues at coordinate 167,002,419 of JAOEGL010000002.1, forward strand.
GATGAGTGATAGAAAACAAAACATGCCAAATGCAAAATACATAGGGGAAGAAAATATTGTTTACTGACAAACAGCAATCTTTCATCACTTGATGAAGCACGTCTTTTAAAAATATGTTATGGTGGCTTCATGCAGCTTCTAGGTTGAAAGGCAATATGTCTTTAAATACCACTTGTTAACAAACTCTGGACTCTTTCACACGGGAGGAATTTCTCTTTCTTGTGAATAGAACCAGTTTGAATTCACATGAATTGGCTAGTTTAGTGAATTCATGTGAATTCCCATTGCATTCGGAATGCGTTCAGATTGACTTCCCATTACCCGAAAATGACCCCCCCGGCTCAAAATTGTGTGAGAAGCTTTAATTCGCAATAACGTAAAAGCCATGATTGCGTTCGGATTGCCATTGGATTATACTTCCAATTTCCGACGTCTGAAAAGGTCCAATATCTGCAGGTGCCTACCATGCTAATGTTCTCTCTGTGTGTTTTGTGTGCCTTCAAGTCATTTCTGATTTGGCGACCCTATCTTGGGGTTTCCTTAGCAAGATTTGTTCAGAGAGGTTTGCCATTGCCTTCCCCTGAGGCTGAGAGCTTGTGACTTGTGAGCTTTTCATAGGCATCCAGCCACAGCAAATAGGATATTGAGCTACACAGGTGTTTGTTCTGATCCAGCAGGCTTCTTATTATGCATAAGTGGAAGATCATACAGACCTCCTCCTGCAGATACTAGATATGGAAAATACAGGCGCTCAGGGTCTTGTCCAAAATTAATTACAAGGGATGACTGAAGAAGCAAGATTAATCTCCATAGCTGGCTTGATGAGGGCCTCTGAAGCTGGTGCATCAGCATTTCTGCACATTTGTGTGGTTCATCATTCCCCAAGACAAGAACAGGAGAAGGCAGCCAATTTCAGCCCTCACTGGCCCCTTCAAGTTTTGATAAGTGATATCAATCTTAATCTTTGTACAGAAGGTTATTGGGTTTTTTATTTTATTTCAATGCTTTTGTTTTGCCCATTAGGTGTAGACCAACCAGTCTGGGAAGAATGTGAATCCATTATAACTTACCTGCTGTACATCACAAGCCAAAAGCAGGAACTGTAGATCTGGAGATGTTTGGAATCTGGAGGCTTTCAGGAAATGCTATAGAAGATCAAAGAAAGAGTGAGAAAGGAAAGGATGCGGAAGGGAATGCTTATAGGATGGGGCAATTACACCCCATTTTGAGGGTAAGATTAACTATATTGATACCTGAAAAAATTCAGGTGCTCAAATTCAGGAATAGGAGAATACCTTGAGCAGGCAACCAGTAAACCAGTGAAGACTGATGATCTGGCAGCATAAAACAGAACTTGGAAGTAATGTGTTAAAAGTAACACTGTTATTCATGCTGGGTTTTTAATGCTTTATTTTTAGTAATAAGGCTAGTTGTGGTTACTTTGAACATTTTAACATCAGCAGTAACAGTTCCTTTCTGGAGAGAATGGATAAACGTGTTACTTTGGATATTATTTTCAGGGTAGGGGGTCTGTTTGGAGGACTGGGGAGCATTTTTGGTCATTTTGTATATTTTAAAATGACACAGGTATTAATTAAACAAATTATTTCTTTATCATATTTAATAATGTAATAATTAATTACAAAAATGAACATGTGAGTAACATGTTAAGTATTAACAAGCAACACAACACGTTCATTTAGAACAGTGACCAAGAGCTAATGACAATGAATTATCTTTTAACGTTATTCAAAGTAATGCTAACCTGTTTACATTTCTAGTAACATTTTGAAGTTCTGGCATAAAGTAAGTATCACAGTGGAGCCAGGGTTTACGAGGTCGAAGTACCTGAACTTATGATGACAAGGGCGATGGCATAGTCCTCATCTTACCCAAACCTCTCTTATAGCAAATTTTCATAGTAGTGGGATAGGGGAAATAGTTGTTCAGCAATAATATTTTGTGAGCTATTTCCTATTGCAATGCAACTGACGGGGGAGAAATCACTATTAGTATTTTTGCTGATCTTCCTGCTAATTCAAGTTTTCTGCTCTAAATAGAATAAAAAGCAGCAGGAAGCATAGGAAGTTGCAGATTTTTACTTTCCCACAGTTCTCCCAGAGCATTTCTACCTTTGCCTTGTGGGAATGTCAAGATGGTGGTGTCACACCAATGGTGGGTTTACTGGAATGTATTTTGCCAACATTGGGGGAGTCTGCCCTGGAGCTGGCCTTTCTCCTTCCCAATGGCTGCCTACTGGTCTTCTCTGATATCTCCTTCCTCCTTTCCTTCTTGTCATGTGAGAATGGGTAAGGAGAATGTCTTTCATTCCAGTCCCTTTCACATTATACTGGTTTGATACCATGACCATGGTTGCATCCTACAGGTTCCTGGAATTTGTAGTTTGCTAAGGCAGTAAAGCACTCTGACAGAGAATTCTAAATACCTCACCATACTACAGATCCTAGGATTCTATCGGAAGGCTCCATGAAAGTTAAAGGGATATGAAAATACTATAAAAATGTGTAGTATGAAGGAGACCCAGCACAGATATAGAATGAAATCTAGTCCAGGATGTTCTGCATTCAGACTTCAAAGAAATAGACTCCAAAGGATTTTTCCGTTGTTCTTAACATCTTCTTCTTAACAACCTGGCCTATAAACAATTGTTTTTTACCAGATCTCTGTCCTCCACCAACGGGGTGCTGTTCTTTTGGCTCACATGCCACTTCATCATTGCTCCTGTGTTGCTTAGCACCACTAGTTCGTCATCTGCCCAAATGAAGAAAAGCAAGTGAAATTCACAAATTGGATTTTGTTATTTATCCTGTGCTTATTTTATACAGAAACTGTCATCTGTTTGTATATGAAGCAGAGGCTCATAAAAGAACAAGAAACTGTGGTCAATAGGAAGGAAAAGAAGTGAGGAATTTTGCTTCCCAGACCATTCACTTTTGCTATTTAATATGTTTTGGTGGCTGGATGTAGAATCCAGGGTCTAATCTGAACTGCAGAAATAAGGCAGTTTGACGCTCAATGCTATGGAATTCTAGGATTTGTAGTTGTGCGAGATATTTAGCCTTACCTGACAGAGGGGCCTGGTGCCACAACAAACTACAAACCCCAGGATTGTATAGGATAACACCATGGCAGTTAAAGTACTGTAGTGTCAAACTGCATTATTTCTAGTGCAGATAGTGGGAATAGTGAGTGGAGAGAGAGGAGACACTGGCACCATGTGACTGCCCAATCCTGGAACTGTCATAGGAGTAATTTATCATACTTGATGACTAAATCAGCCCTGGTGGCGCAGTGGTTAAATGCCTGTACTGCAGCCACTCACTCAAAAACATAAGGTGGCGAGTTCAAGACCGGCAAAGGGCTGAAGCTCGACTCAGGCTTGCATCCTTCCGAGGTCGCTAAAATGAGTACCCAGATTGTTGGGGGGCAAATAGCTTACAATTGTAAACTGCTTAGACAGTCATTAAGGGTATGAAGCGGTATATAAATGAAGCTGTTTGTTTGTATGTTTGTAATGCTATGCCAGCACATGGGAGCTTATTGACGGGGTTTCCCTATCAGTGGCAAGGTGTGGGCTAATCACAGTTGGAGGACAAGGCAACAACGAGATAGAGACTGCGTCATGTGAAAATTATTTGTCAAAGGTGCTTTCCCCCAATTTTTATGCTGATTTAAAAGCCATGTGTGATAAAGTCCAAATACCATGATTGTCCATAATTACTGGGTGTTCCCTGCAGTATGCGACCACAGAAGAACTTGTGGAGATCACACAGTCAGTATACACATAGCACTGATTCACCCGAAGGTAAAATTTAAAACAAACAAACAAACAAAACCCAAACAATCCCACTCTACTCTGCAATATATGACAGTGCAATACATGGGGACCTTGTAACAAGCAAATCTCTAATCATCACTTGTTGCAATTCTGGCACTCACTGGGAAAGAAACAAGATGACTTACCTGTCACCCAATGTACCTGGGGATGGCGGGGTTGGAATTCTTCACTTTCCAGGTCAGCAAGCGTCAGTGGGGTTCGGAAGCCCAGTGGAGGGTCTTCTAAAGGAAGAAAGACAAGATTTACAAACGGGCCAGTTATTTGCCCTGGTTCCCTATTGGGTGCCTATATGGGGAATTCTGGGCATTGTGGTACAAGATTGAAACCCGGATCTCAGACACATTACTTTTTGGACTCCAAATCCCACTATTTCCCAGCTAGCCTGGCCACTGGGAATGTTGACAGAGGGGTTATGAGAGCTACCGTCTGAAAAATAACTTTTCTAAGAGGTGCTTTACAGTTGGGATGGATCAATGGATCAATTTTTCTTCTTCTCATGTTCTTTGACAGCATAATTTTCTTGGCTTTAGGATGACAAAATATAATATTAAGCACATACATAACAGGCAATATGATTTGTCCATGATATTGCTTAAAGGCTGGAAGAATTCCCCTTCTCAATTAAACTTAACCTTTGGAGCCCAGTTGAGAGATCCAGCACAGTATAGTGGTTTGAGCATTGGACTATGACCCTGGAGACTGGAGTTCAAATCCCTGCTAAGCCATAGAAACCCAGCCTTGGGCAAGTCACATTCTCTCAGTCTCAGAGAAAGGCTCCCACCCTCGTGAGGACAATCTTGGCCAGTTTATCACATCTCCTTTCTGGTTCCCAGCCTGCACAGATCACATTCCCAAATTCACTCCTCTATTAATATGGTCATCCACCCTTATTGGCCTCAGGCAACATCTTCCCTTCTGCCTTTGTCCCACAATGGCCATAGTTAAAACTAAACTTATCACTTCATCACCATACCCACAAGTTTGCATTTCTATAGCTATTGATATAGCCAAATTATAAAGATCTAATCTGAACTGCAGAAATAAGGCAGTTTGACGCTCAGTGCTATGGAATTCTAGGATTTGTAGTTCACTCCATGAATCTGAGGAAGTAAATATAATCTACAAAAGCTTATGCTACAACTTCTTTTACACATTTGCTACAAGATCCATTTTCATACAGATTTTCCTGACTAATATAGTTATATTTCTGAATACAACCCAGTACAGGTTATTGTGACTCTGGGGTGGGTGAATTCAATTGTCATTGTTATTTGTGTATGTGAAAAATTTACACCAGTAATAGAGAAATTGAGAGCTAGTGTGGCATAGCGGTTTGAGTGTTGGACTATAATTCTGGAGATCAGGGTTTGATTCTCTGCTCGGCCATGAAATCCACTGGATGACCTTAGACAAGTCACATGCTCTCAGCCTCAGAGAAGGCAATGGCAAACCTCCTCTGAACAAATCTTGCCAAGAATACCCCATGATTGGTTCACTTTAGGGTCACCAAAAGTTGCAAATAACTTGGAGGCACAGAAGAAGAAGAAGAAGAAGAAGAGGAAGAGGAAGAAGATTTATTTCTATTCCGCCTTTTCTGGGTGGGTAATCAAAGAGGATTACACCAGTTATTAAAATAGAATACTATATCACAGTCAACTTAAAATCCCCTTGCCCTCCCTCCTCCCCTCCAAAGACATATAAGATTTAAAACATTGATCTAAAAAGGAATTAAACAATAGAAAGAGTTAAAATATCAATACGAGGAATTAAAAATAGAAATAAATCTATGTACATAACAACAATAGAGAAATTATGTTTAAATTGGTTTTAACCTGTATGTTTGGGAAGGCCTTCAGCAGAGGGCAAAGATTTTAAAATGGGTCTGCTGGACTTTTAAATATTTTACTGGTTTCTTATTATCAATTTAGAGTTTTACAATTGTTTTAATTTATGTTTTAATAATATCACTAATTCACATTCTAATAGGTATAGTTTATTGTATTTTATTGGAACCTTTTGTAAAATAAAATATGTTGGAAGCTGATTGGATCCCAGTCCTGAAGAAAAGATGGGTTATAAAGCAAAGAAAAGAAAAGCTATATGTAGTAGTAGTAGTAGTAATACTGGTAGCAGTATTTTTGGCTGCTGTTTTATGTACTTGTGTGTACACATCTATATATGCAGCCGTATTGACTCTTATCATTGGGTGTGAAAGATATTTTCCATAAAAACATCTGTCCTAACATCACATTAATTCTTGCAAAAATTGGTGCAAAGTATTTTGTGTGTATATATCCCTTTTCATTACACAGCTTATTCAGACTGTAAAACCAGTGGTGGCTGATAGCATATTTTAAAAATGCTGCTAACTTCAAAACCTAGCACCAACTTTTATTTATTAATTTGTTGTTATGTGCCTTCACGGATAATACAGTTCAATGCCACTTTAAGTTTGGTAGCTTTATTTTATGGGTTCCTGGAATCTGTAGTTTTACAAGATCTCTAGCGTTCTCTGCTGATTTCTTACCAGGAACTTGACTATTGTTAAGTCTGCTGATCTGTGTTTGTGCAGCATGAAATTATAATTGAAATACCAATTTGGCTTAACATGACTTGTCAATGCTGATGAAGACCTCAACAAGTCGAAACGGCCTCACAATTCTCCGGAGGTAGCCGTCAGGACATTGCCCTCCAGCACTAAAGGACATTGCCACCAACATGAAGCCTTGTTTCACTACAAGTGTCACTGATTATTTTGTGGACTATTTTGAAGATATAAAACACATTGCTGTATAGGATACACTTTTCATGATTTTGGTATTATTATATAAAGCTACAGAAAACGGATTTACCTATTGCTGGCTTGTAGATGTATGTGCTTCTTGTTTATCTGTGGTAGGTTCTTCTCTATAGTATTATACTTTTCCCAGTGGTTCACCTTCTCTAGCGTTCTCTGCCAAAGAGCACTGGTACCTCACAAAACTACAAATTCCAGGCTTCTGTAGGATGGAGTCATGGCAGTTTAAACTGGTATCAAACTACACTATTTCTATAGTGTAGATACACCCCAAGTCAAATCTGACTTATGGTGGTCCTCTCATAGGGCTGGGAGATTAGTCATTGCCTCCTCACTCAACAGTGTGACTCACCCAAGGTCATTCAATAGGTTTCCATGGCTAGGTAGGGATTTGAACCCTTGTCTCCCAGAGTCATAGTCCAACATTCCCATCACTACACCATGCTAACTTTATTAATAATTTATTACTCTTAAAAATAATTTTAAAAAGAAGGCAAGAAATGTGCCCAGGTCTTCCAACATGCTGGCACTGATGAAAGTGCCCAGTCAGTGGACCTCACCCTCTCACCTGGTGTGAGCAGCAGAATAACCACAATGATCACTGAAGCCAGCATGGCTACCACCAGCATGGAAATCCCAATTCCCTTCCAGTTGCGAGGTGGGGAGCGGGTGATTCCCATGTTCTATGCGAGGAACGAGAGGAGGGGAAAAAAACATGGTCAGTAAAACATAATGGCTGTTAATAAAACATATTGACTGCAGAAATAATCCGGTTTGACACCACTTTAACTGCCAGGGCTCAATGCTATGGAATTCTGCGGACTGTAGTTTGTTTTAGCAGCAAAGTGAAGCTCCACTGACTTCTTCAACTGACAAAGGTGTTAAACTTCATACAGGAGAAAGGAAAAGATGACAATGGTAGAGTCACAGGCCTACATTTTGTCCAGATGTTATTGTTCTCAGTTAAGGCGGTATAGAGGGATATTCATGCAGGTAGAGGCCATTCCTATTGGCCATGTGGGCTCTGGGAGACAAAGAGCCTTCTTCTATAAAAGAAGAAAGCTGAAATGGAGCAGGACAGTAGCTGCTTTCTCCAGGTCTCTCTCTGCATGCCATTGAAGTGCTTCCCAGGGGAGACTGTCATAAATGCGTGCCTTTTGTTGAACAGATTTTTCCAGCAAGATAAGAGGCACTCTTTTACAACTGTCTCCCTCAGGAATAAGTGCTAGGACAGCATGCAGAGAGAAAGATGCTACTCTCCCATTCCGGTTCAGCTTTCTTTTCTCATGTGACACAGCTGAAAGAGTCTTAAAGTCCCAGGAAATGAAAAATTAACTCCATTACCAACACAACAGCATGCTGCCTTTGGGACCCAGGTTGCCTCTGTCTTTTGCGAGGGTAGTCTCCCATTATTGGGCAGAGAACATTGCATTTCTCAAGGTGTCTCTATACCATTGTATATGGAACACTTTTAGGTGCTGTTCAGATATAACATACCAAATGTTTTGTGGATTTGTAAATGTTCTTATACTTTTTTCCTAGGACTCTTTCAGACGTGGGAAATTGGAAGTATAATGCAAGGGCAATCCAAACGCAATCCTGGGGTTTCACGTTATTGCGAATTAATTCTTCTCACGCAATTTCGGGCAAAAGGGAAGCCACTCCGAATGCAATCATGGGTTTTGCGTTATTGCGCATTAAAGGTTCTCACGCAATTTCGGGCAAGGAGGGGTTATTTCCAGGTAATAGGAAGACATTCCGAACGCCTTCCGAACGCAATGGGGATTCACATAAATTCGCTAAACTAGCGAATTTACGTGAATCCGAATGGGCTCCATTCGGATTTGGGAGAAATTCCTCCCGTTTGAAAGAGTCCTTAGGTAGAGAACAACCAATTTCTCAACAAGTTTCTGTACTGTTACATCTAAAAAAACTTTTAGATGCTATCTAGGCAATACTTCCCAATTGTAGTCCGATTAAATAAATTTTCTTTTGTTGGAGGTAGAAAACCTTAAAGAGTTAAGTCCCAGTAATTTGCCTCCCTCTTGTTTTAAGCTTCCCCTGTTGGGGCTAAATTGGGTATAATCAAATCCAGGATATGTATTCAGGATTAGCCTAGCTGGCCATGCAGCAAAAATATAACAATGTTTTTTATGCTTTGGAATTGGCCCAATAAAGATATCGCTGCTTGTGGATTTTGGAATTTGTTGTATTTTGCTGCATGGCCAACACAACAGTCTCTGAATATATTTCCTTATCTGCAAAATTACTATACCTTATGACATTTTTTACGTCACAAGAACCCTCACAAGAACAGAGCCCATCAGTTACCACCACCAAAGCCCTAGCATCACTGTGTTAGGTGAGGATACCACAAACTTGCAACACAACCTCTCTTCCCACACTGAAACTACAAACCTTCCTCCTGTAGCTACAATCTCATGAGCAAAAAACACCCTTTGTTCTAATTTAGAACAACACCTGCCTTTGCTGCTTTTATTTAATAATAACACCTTTCCTGCGAATGCTACACATTTGCTAACATGGGTCTGCACTTTTGGTCCTTTCATGGACTGTAAGTGGGGAGGAACAAAATGGGCCGTGAGCCCAGGGCATGTGTGCGGCAATGCACGCAGGAGCACCCCCCATTTTAACCAATCGGGCTTGCATATCTATTATATTTCCAATTCCCAGGGGTGGGTGGAAGAGATCCCCCATGAATTGTGAGTGATGAGTGTATTTTATATTTTTTTATACCTTTTTGGTCATTAATAAATACTTTGATTATTCTGTCAGTGTCTTGGCTTTTTTCTTTTAACAATTCTAATGGAGCCACATGGAGCTGCGAATGTAAGGCTATTTAATTTTTTTATTTTTTATTTTTTTAAATTTTATTTTACAAAGCAAATAAAAACAAGCTGTAATAGAGATTACAACCAATAAAGATGTTTTATCTCAACCTCTATACACGATAATGCATTGAAACAGTACTTCCACAGTCTCTTTTATGCCTGGTCACAAATCTTTATAATAATCTATAAAATACTCCTCTTTTTTCCCTTTTCCTGATTTCTTTTTTGTATCCTGAAAGTATAATTACCCATAAACTATGACATTTTAAAATGTAATATATGTTAATCGCTTTCTCTAGAACAGTGATCTGCACTCTTTATTGTTTGTTTTTACAATATAACAGTATCAGGACCCATTCTTCTTCTATTAATTCAATATCTTTCTGATTTAAGTAGCAGTTAATTTGTCCATTTCACACATTTCATATACCTTCAGCATCCAGTCCTTTTTATTTGGCATTTCCTGACTTTTCCAAAGTTGTGCAATTGTAATTCTGGCAGTTGCTGTTGTTTCTTCTGACTCAATTAATCTAAGGAAAGAGAGTTTATATTCTTTTCCTAAAGCAAATTTTAAGGTGCTTTTTCTTTAGGTGTGACATTACATAAAGAAAATTATCAGAGATTTGTGAAACATTGTACAGTGGACATATAGAAGTTTACTCCTGATCCCCAGGGCCTAAGGTCACATATTTTGGAACTGAAAAGAATATAAAACAAATGTTACTGGTTGTTCTAATTTGCAGATGTTATAGTTCAACCCTGCCCTGAAACCTTTGGCTGAGAGTGAACAGGACACTTAACTCAGAGGGAATACAAACCCTTCCAGATAAAGGAACGGTACTACCTCGGTACTATTTTGCTTTTCCCTTCCCAAAAGGCATCCTTCCTTCTTCCTTATGCAAAAGGAACTCTGGGAGTGGTACTTCTTAATGCAAGAGTCAGTGTGGCATAATGGTTTGAGTATTGGACTGTGACTCTGGATAGCAGGGTTCAAATTTGTGGTTGGCCATGAAAACCCACTGGGTAACCTTGGGCAAGTTACACTCTCTCATCCTCAAAGGATAGCAATGGCAAGCCCCTTCTAAAGAAACTTGCCAAGAAAACCCTACAATAGTTTTGCCTTAGGGCTGCCATATGTTGGAAGCAACTTGAAGACACAACACATACACACATACACACACTCTTGATGCTAGGGCTCTTTCACACTACACAATGACAGTAAAGCAGTATGCTTCATGGCTGTACCTGGCTAAGTCCCCCACCCTAAACCATCCTGGCTGGAACAAATGGGAATCTGAATTCAATATCTGGAAGGACATAAACATCTTTGGTTTATGCCACTCTTTCCAGTTCATCCCTTTCCTCTGCACATAATCCCATAGCCATTGTCATTTTCTCATCCCAGAACTCTCTGGTTTACTTCTGAGGGAGGCAAGAGGTCCCTCAGCTTGTGCTGGAAGAACAGAGCATGACAATCAGATAGGAAAGTTTACTCAGGGCTCTTACTCTTTCTACATATATCTTCTTTTAAAACCTGTGTGTCGTTTCAGTGTAGGCACTGTAAATGAGGCCTAATTTTATTCTTATCCTTACTAACAAGTTCATCTTAAAATATAAAAAATAAAAGAAAGTAAAAATGACAAATATTGGCTAAAATGGATTTTACAGAGGGGAGGGTGGGGTACAGACAGACATTAGCTTTCAATACATTTGTAGGTTACTGTTGGTCCATCAAGCTTTGTCATATTTATATCAAGAGGGGGTAATCTGGAGGATGCTGCAGATTGAACCTGTAGCCCTCCGAAATGCAAAAGATGAGATCCACCATTGAGCTCCTTGAATCCAGTGATGGTGGAGCTTCCTCGATTCCAACCATTCTTGTCAGATTAACGGCATAATTTTATACATGCATTTGTTGATGGTGTTCTGTACATTCAAGTTGTTTCCACTCTATGGAGACCCTAAGGTGAAACTGTTATGGGGTTTACTGAAGACGAGAATGTACGATTTCCCTAAGGTCAGTCAATGGATTTCCATGGCCAAGCCAAGATTTGAACCCTGGTTTCCAGAGCTGTAGTTCAAACCACTATGAGATCAAGTGATCTTTGGCTGCCAGCTCTCTCATTTGGGATCCAAAAGTTCAGTGTACATCAATTTGCCACTGAGGACTGCAGGCAAAGATCACTTGATCTCATTCTTCTACAAGTTTCTTTTGTGCTCATTTTTGTTTCTTCTGTACAAGCAAAAGAGTAATAATAATAATAAATAGTAATAATAATATAGCTGATAGAGTCTAGCTCCCTTATTGATCTATATCCGTAAGGCTTTTAACTAATTGCTTGGCTCTATTTCTGTTCTTATCCCTTACTGGTATTTTCAGTCTTAATTAAGAGATCACTTCAGAGAGCTGCCAAAGCAGCTTGGACAAGAGCCCAGCAGGGTGGATTCATGGCCCACCCCTACCTCTAGACACAACATGGCTCTCTAAAAGGCTTACACTCTGAATCCACAATCCGAGAACAAAGTTATGTTGGTACAGTAATTGGTGTCATTCTGAGACTTTAGGCTAGCTATCCATTTAACATGTCCTCCATTCACACTAAGAATGAATTTGATCTTCAGTCTTAAAGATAGGAGGAAAAAAACTTTCTTCAGGGACGGAAGATCAAGAAATGAGCTTTTACCACAATGGATGCCTCTGCCCTTTCTTGTGGTGATTTTCTTACACCAGAATGGTGGTGTTATGTGGTCTCTCACTATAGAGGTGTAGCACTGAATGAGGCCAGCTTGTAGCAGTGTGTACATGAGAGGGGTGCAGGCAGGAAAGGTCTTATAATGGAGAAATTTGCCCCAGACTGAAGTAGTTGCCTCAGATATCTGAATATTGGTGTCATGAAAGGAAGCATATTGCTGTTTGCTTAACACATGAATTGGATCTTCTCTTTTGGGTGTCAAAATACCCAACATGGTCAGGCTTTTGGTAGTCCAGTGGCATCGCCAAGGTTGACGTAACCTGGTGTGGTAAGTCATGGTACCTCTCTCCCATTGACCTTCTTTCATACCACACCATACAGAATCCTTAGTCATGTTTTTGTACTCATGTTACTTATAAATCAAAATCCCCCTGTATCACTGAACGTAATGGCGATAATTGTGACATAAACAACTAGACCAATTTGTCAGGGACAGTCCTTATAAATATTTTGTAATCCTGCTTTTTCAACCGCTCTTAAAATGATGCCTTTAAATTACAATATCATATACACAGTCTAAATGTATTTACACATACATTGTTTCATGTGATTAAAGTTAAAGTGAAATTTTGGTAAGTGTTGATGTGAGGTTCCTCAAGAATCTGTGTTGTCCCCTATGCTGTTTAACATATACATGAAACTGCTGGGAGAGGTCTTCTGGAATTTTGGGGTGCAGTGCCATCAATATGCCGATGATATTCAACTCTACTACTCCTTTCCACTTCAATCCAGGGAGGCTGTTAAGGTCCTAAACCAGTATCTGTCATCAGTAATGGACTGGATGAGGGCAGACAAGACAGAGGTGCTCCTGGTCAGTCGGAAGGCAGATCAGGGAATAGGGATCTAGTTTATGTTAGATGAGGTTTGCAGTTTGAGAGTACTCTTGGACTCAGCTTTAAACCTGGAGGCCCAGGTCAGTGCAGTAACCAGGAGTAATTTTGCAAAGTTAAAACTTGTGTGCCAACTGTGCCCCGTTTGGACTTCTGTAATAGGCTCTATGTAGGGCTGCCATTGAAGAGCATTTGGAAACTTCAGCTGGTCCAAAAGAGCTGCAGCCAGGCTGTTAACTTGGGCAGGTTACAGAGACCTCACAACATCCCTGTTGAAACAGCTCTATTGGCTGCCAGTTTGTTTCTGGGCATAAAACAAGGTGCTGGTTATGACCTATAAAACCCTATATGGCTCAAGTCCAAGCTATTTGGCAGACCATATCTCCTTGTATGAACCAGCCCAGGCCCTGAGATCCTCTAGAGTGGCCCTTCTCTCAATCATAAGCATGGTTGGTGGGGACATGAGAGAGGGCCTTCTTGGTGGCTGCCCCTAGACTTTAGAATTCCCTTCTGAGGGAGAACCAGAATGGCTCCCTCCTCTAAACAAGTCAGTTCATCATTTTTCATTAAAACATATATTTTCCAGATCCAATCTAATATATCAGGTTTCTCCTCATCGTATTATTATTATTATTATTATTCATAGATTAATCTGGCCGAAGAATTTCTGTGTTGTGTTTCTGATTCTATATCTATTTCAAGTAATTATTTATACAATTTAGAAATAATTTTATTATAATCTCCTAGTAATAATTTCTCTAAATCTGTTTTTACATTATCTAAACCATCTAACTTTCTATCCATTTTAAACCTTTTCAAGAGTTGTCTGTACAAGTACCATTAGTATTTCTATCTTTGTTCCTTCCATTCTTCTGGGGTCTTTATTCCAATGTTTCGTATGTCTCCCTCCTTCAATGAATCTTTTTAAGTCGCTCACCTTCCTCTTATTATTTCTTTCCTCTGATAAAAATCTTCATTAATAGAAGCCCATAATGGGATTCTCCTATTTATATGAGCTTTATATTTCTGCCATACCCTAAAAAGTGGTCTCCTAATGTAATGGTTCAAAATGCAAGAACCTTCTTCTTCTTCTTCTTCTTCTTATTATTATTATTTAGAGTAATCCATTCTCTCATCCACTGTAGACAAGACACATAATAATAATTTTTTAAAGATAGTAAACCCAGACCTCCTCTCTCTACTTTGTCCTGCAGTAGCTTAAATCTAGTTCTGGGTTTGTTATTCACACTATGGACCTTATCAGACGTTGGAAATTGCAAGTATAATCTAATGGCAATCTGAATGCAATCATGGGGTTTCATGTTATTGTGAATTAAAGTATCTCATGCAATTTCGGGCAAAAGGGAAGTCATTCCTAACACAATCATGGATTTTACGTTATTGCAAATTAAAGCATCTCACACAATTTCGGGCAATGGGGGGGGGTAATTCTGAACGCATTCTGAACGCAATTGGAATGCATGTAAATTCACTAAACTAGCGAATTCACGTGAATTCGAATTGGCTCCAATTGGCTCCATTTGCAATAAAGAGAAATTCCTTCCATCTGATAAGGTCTTATAGAAACCACATTGTAGCCAAAGACTATGTAGGGGAATTTCACTTAGCTCAAACTGAGAGGAGGTTGGCTACAATGACCCTACGAAACTGTCTCCCACCTGTATACTGAGGGGTCGGTGGATCTAAGAAATGATGCAGAGGCAGAAGTCTCCAATTAAAGTATATTTTTATTTAAAAAGGAAAACAACACAGCAATTCACTATCACACACTTATTCATTCAAGGCTCAGGAACTGAGAGGTTAGCTTGGAAAAGGTTTGAGGCAGAACTACGGGCGATACTTACTACAGATGGGGCTTGATTCCAGAGTCCAATTGGGTTAAGTAGGGTGAGACATAGCCATTCCGAGAGCATTGGTTGAACAGAAGTGGCGAAGCTAGGCTAGAGATCACAATGACATAGTGTTTCCATGAACTCCACACTAGCACACTGAGGGGAGTTTTCCAGTGGTTTTTAAAGGCTAAAACTAGCCACAGGGCACAGGTGTTTGATTGTAATCTGGTCTGTCATTAATCAAAGGAAATGGGAAGGGAGTTAAGTTGTTAGCTGGCTCATCAGGTGAGACATCTAGACAATCATCACCCATTCTTCTGTTTATGGAGGTGATGATAGTCCCATTAGCAACTCCCAAACTACGTGTGGGGCTAGTCCGAGGGGCATTGTTCCCAAGAAGTCCCACCAGGCTGACCTCACCTGGGTGTAGTGTATACATGTCTCATCACTTTGGGGATCATGGTGGGCTGCAGAGCAGGATCCATTTGGGTTAACGTGGAATACCACACACACCAAAATTCAGAAAAATGCAGTTTGATTAACAGCATCTCTCCATATGTCCACAGGTGGGCAGGCACATCACACGTGTGGGGGCCCTTCCTGTGTCCCCGCACCCACCAGCACCCCTCAGCCAGGCAGAGGCACCTCCTCCCACTACTTGAGGAGGTCAGAATCCCTTTTTCTCTCCCCTTTTTTCCTCTCTCTTTCCCTTTTTTCTCACCACCGGCGGCTATTCTGTTGGGGAAGAGGCAGTGCTTTCTTGACCAAGGGGCTGTCGACAATGCAAATATATTCGAAACACATTCGAGGTATGCAGAATTTCATCTCGATTCTATTTGAGTCTATTTAAATCGGTTATTTACACTGCCAAGTACGTGAAACTTTAAAAAAAAAAACTCAGAAAATACCCTGATATTGATTATCCTGGGGTAAGTAGGTTTTTTGGTATCCCCCCCCCCACACACACTTAATCAGGTACATTTGGGATGCATGTGAACAACAGAGATTTAACCCAGATTCATCCCAGATTATTTTCAACATCAGTAACCCTTTAGCTCAGCCTTGGGGATATTGTGCCACTCACTATCTTTCAGCCTAACTATCTTCATCTACCCCGAAGGGTTATTGTGAGGATAAAATGGAGGCAGGATGGAAGGAGTGGATGGGAAGGTCTCAGTCATAAGAGTAAAAAAGAAACTACCAGGTACACAAGGAAAAGGGTAATTTGCCTTCTTATTTTTATTTGTTCATATAACATCATTGTATATGATGCTGTATATTCTTAAGATAAGCAGGCCAACATCGTGGAGAGCTGGGTTATGATGATGGAGAACATAGTTTGAATGCCCATTTGGCCATGGAAACCCACTACCCTGTTTTCCCGAAAATAAGACATCCCCAGAAAATAAGCCCTAGTAGAGGTTTTGCTGAATTGCTAAATATAAGGCCTCCCCCGAAATTAAGACCTAGCAAAGTTTTTGTTTATATAATAAATGTTTAATTTTTTTCTTCAACAATAATGTGAATTCTTCTTCATGGAAAAATAAGACATCTCCTGAAAATAAGACCTAACACATCTTTGGGAGCAAAAATTAATATAAGACACTATATAATTTTTGGGAAACATGGTAGGTGGTCTTGGGCAAGTCAAACTCTCTCAGCATTAGAGGAAGGCAAAGGCAACTCCCTTCAACTTAGGGTCTCTATAAATAAGAAATGACTTGAAGGCACACAACAACAAAGTCGTAAACAGTTTTCACTCAGAAAAACAAATGAACAACAGATTTAAAGCTAGCAGCAGCTAGTTTCTTAATAGGGGAAAGAAACATGAATTTTCTCTTGGAGGAGCAATAGGATCTAACTGTAATAATAAATAGCTACAATTAAAGCATAACAGCAGTGTTTGTATTAATCCATTTTCAAACCTGCGCCCTACCCTTTTAACCATCAAGGGCAGGCAGAGGCCCAACCATTTGGTAGAGTGAGGCAGCCACCTCAGGTAGCAGGTGTGGGGTATCAAAGATGGGGTATCAAAGATTGTTTTATTGTTGCATATGCACTGTCATTGATTCCACTTTATGTTCTACAATGAATTTCCTGCCTTTGGTTAGTATGCACCTTGAACTGGATAGATGCCATCAGCTGCTGCCCTCTCCCAAATAGCAAAACATATTGGAACAGACTAATAGAGTGGTAAGGATGAAAAACTAACATTACAGCATTCCATAGAGGCAGTTTGACTTCCTCTTATATCCTGCTTTGAAGCTCTGTATCCAGAGATTCTGCTGCAGCAAAGTAATTATAAATACAAACACCTATCATGAGCTTCTGAGTTTTCAAATACTGCTGTTACGTTCTGACTTCATAGTACATATCTTTGCAATCTATTTTACTGTCAAGTCTTTATTCAGCAGCTCTGCACATGATTTAAAAGCTGAGAAACTAAGGAACCTGATGTCCTCCAAATGTTTTGGACTACACCACCCACAGTTCCTTATTGAGGCCACAATGAATGAAAGTGATAGGAATTGCACGCCAAAACACCTGGAGGGCCAAAGATTCCTTACCCTCCCATTCCTTGTTCTACATTGAATAAGATACAGATTGAGTCTTCCTTATCTGAAATCTGAAATATTCCAAAAACCAAAACTCGTTTCATGGATGGCGATGATGCTTACACCTTTGCTTTTGATGGTTCAGTGTACACAAACTTTGTTACATGCACAACATTATTTAAAATATTATACAAAATGACCTTCAGCCTATTGTGTATAAGGTATATATGAAAGAGAAATAAATTTTGTGTTTCAACATGAGTCCCATCTCCACAATATCTCATCATGTATGCAAATACAGGTATTCTGATATCCAAAAAAATCCACAGTCTAAGACATTTCTAATCCCAAACATTTCAGATAAGGGAGACAGAGCCTATTAATGAAAGATAACCTCCTCTTTCAACACCACAAAATTGATACTTTTATTAATATGCCTTTTAAAAATATTTTTTATTAATTAAAAGCTGGAATAAGATATAAAAACGAAGCATGTTTGGATATTAATGGAAGTATGCTCACAAGTTCTGAGTACAGTGCTGTATGCTACAACTCAACCCAATTTGTAATAAAAGTATAACTATAATCCTGGCTAAAATAGTGTGCATCAGGCAAGTTTTCAACTGATAATTCCCTTAAAATAAATTTGATGTGCTTCTTAAATGGATTGGAATGAGAATGCCTTGACTCAGGAGTTCTTCCTTGCCAGACTAAAGAACACTTGCAGCTTCTGACCCAACATCTACAAGGCTGTACTTTGAAACTAATGGCAAATAACTTTAGTATGTACTATGTAATTTTCCCTGTTAAAAGATTCATGGTGGGTAATAATCTTTAAAAATGAATGCATGATGAAATAATGCTAGGAATCTTTATGTTCCTGTAATCAAAGGAAACTTCTGCAGGCAGGTGTGATGTCCAGACCCCAGTAAAATGAATGGGAGTAGCCTAAGATCACAGTGGGGCTTTACAGACCGCCCATAAAGGGCAGTCTGTAACACATTCAGGTTGGATAGTCATTGACAGTCCAAGCACTACAGGACTTCACTTCTGAGAGAAACGGAAAGTGAAGTTAAGAAGAGTGGTTGAGGCTTGTGGCACTTTCTCAGGACAATCCTGGAAATGTTCTATACTCACCAACTGTGCTGATTTGGTTGAGACAGTCCCTATTAATCCTCTGTCATCCCACTTTGTCAACTGCTGTTAAAATGTCCCAGTTTCTCCCTCTTCCTCCCACTTTCCTCCTTTGTCCTCGGTTTACTTCAATTGCTGCAAACTGAGTTTACACTGTAAAAGAAGTTTGTACTCAATTAACTTAGCAGTGCAGTGTGGAGAGAAAGGAGCAAAATCTTGCCCTTCCCAATGATCTCAAACCAAAGCACACTGCAACAGTTTCTCCTAGCCTATGTGTTCTTCCTTGTTAAGAACTTTTGACATCTTGACCCCAATCTGATGTTTCTTGGTCACATGTGTCTTCATTTTCATCTGTAATATGTTGGAGAGTTTGACATTAAGTTTAGAATGTGTACCTGTGTGTGCAGGAGATGTTACACTTCTGTTTCAGCAAGTTTTGATGAATGACTTGTTAGTGACCATTGCGTGAATAACTGCTTTCTATACAGGTTAAGCATTCCTTATCCAAAATGCTTGGAACCAAATGTGTTTTGGATTTCAGAATTATTTATAATTGAGTCATGGATTATTCTGTCTTTTTTTTCTACTTGTGCTTTTCACTATGGCTGCAACATGAACTTATCACCCATAACCATCCAACTGCCAAGTCCTTGCATTTTGAAGGCCAGTGTGCAGACCAAGTTTCTGAAACCTTGGGGCTCTACAGACCGACACTTTGTTCCAGCCTGTAAGTGACTAGGGCTGAGCGTCCACATGCTCAAAGCCCTTGCTGCGCTGTCCGGATGCCATCTTGGTGCATACCTGTCTACACGGCACACGCCATGATGATGCTCATTGTGTACAGCGCTTAAACAGCGCTATGCACAAGGGGCATCATCATGGTGCACAAGCGCGCCTATGGCGCCACTTCTGGGATGCAAAAGGAAGACCCTTTTCGGGGCTTCTTTTTGTTCCCTGCAGGGAGCAAATCACTGCCATGGTGTCTGGTTGCTGCAGCAATGACCCACGTCTAAAAGGGGTGGCCACATGCGACCCATCTGTGGAGCCCCCTTCTCCCCATCATTATCATCATATTTATTTATATCACACTTTCCCCACAGAACTGGGACTAGAAGTGGGTTATAATTTAAAATAAAACAATTAAAAACATACAAAAGTGAGCTAAATTATTAAATTGGTAAAAAATTAGGGAAGCAGTCATTTACACAATCATTAGTAAAGGTTGTCTCATCAATATGCATTTTGGATTTTATTTAATGGTCAACATATCACCTACTGTATTTACAGATCTATCACAGCATGAATACAAGTGATGTTGGGAAATGAGGCTAAACGAACCAGGACAAAGGACCATATTGCATTACCTTTTAACCCAGCAGCAGCCTAATGGGCTGCAGCCAGGATGCGGCATGGAGATGGAGATGATCACATTGTAAGTCATTGCCGAATTACTGGGCGCCAGCATCCTGTGTCCCAGCCGTGCTCAGCCAGCCCCTTTTTGAAAATGAAAGCTCCCCAAGTTTTAAAACGCACGGCTGAGCATGGCTGGGACACAGGATGCTGGTACCCAGCGATTCGGTGGTGACTTACAATGTGATAATCCCTGCCTCCATGCCACATCCTGGTTGCAGCCCATTAGGCTGCTGTTGAGTTAAAAGATTATGTGATAAACTCCAAAGAGTGTGTTGTCTGGAGTGTATACAGTCCCCTCATGTACAGAAAAAACCCTCTGTCAAGTTTCACTCTATCATCCTGGAATCCTAGGATGCATCTACAGCAATAGCAATAGCAAGTACATTTCTACACTACTTATCAGTGCAGTTAAGCACTCCCTAAGCAGTTTACAATGTGTAAGCTAATTTTGCCCCCAACAAACTGGGTACTCATTTTAGCAACCTTGGAAGGATGCCGGGCTGAGTCGACCTTGAGTCCCTGGCTGGTATTGAACTCACAACCTTGTGGCTTTCAGTGAGTGGCTGCAGTACACACATTTAACCACTGCACCACCAGGGCTCCTACACTGTAGAAATCTACACTGTAGGAATAGTGCAGTTTTGACATGACTTTAAGTTTTGTAGCTCCATCCTATGGAATCTTGGGATCTGCAGTTTTACAAGGTATTTAACCTTCTCTGCCAAAGAGTGGTGGTGCCACACAAAACAACGTACCTCAGGATTATGTAAGATGGAACTATGGCAGATAAAGTGGTGTCAAACTGCAGTATTTCTATAGTGTAGATGTACTCTTGGAGCCCATAACTAACTTTGCTAACCACTATGGTTTAATTTAATTTTCCCTTGTTCTATGCTTTGTTTTTTGTTTTTACTGCTGGTGCTTTTCCTTGTTTGAAACCTTCACATCTGCTTCACCTGCTTCCCACTTTATCTAGATTTACATGTTATACAGGCAGAGGTGGTCAAATTCTGGAATGAAGCACTTCAGGCAACACTGCAAGTGTTTGTGCTATGTTTGTAAATGCTCTCCTTTCTCATATCAGGAATACCAAATCCAGTCTCTGAAGAAAGGTTCGAAATGGCCTCATACATGTAGAAGAGGGAGATTTCAGCATGCTTGGAAGGCAGAACCCCAAAATAGCCAAATAAAAACTGAGCATTACTTGGTACATAATGTTGAGATAAGGAAAGAAATGAAAAGGAAGGCAGCAATGGGATGGTGTGTGACCTCGAAAAGTGCATGGCTGGTTGAAACCTGAATAGGAATATGTCACACTGCAACATTTGTTGGAGAGCTTTCTGAATTTAATACCAAACCCCTACAGTTACTATGTTAATAGATGAAGGAAAGTCACCTCTACTTCTTTACAAATCTTTCTTTCTATTGTCTTTGATTTTCTAACTTTCCATAGCCAGGGAACTGTGTGGTTGTTTCCAGTCTAGGGAGGTTCAAAACTACATCATGCAACCTACATTCTGAAGTGCTAGATTCAAGGGCTACTGCTTTAAGTCTGATTTGTATTGTGAAGAGCTCAGCTCTGAGCTATCCTGCTGGCAGTGCCCATGGATGCAGCTATAGAGCATCGCCAACTCTCCCCCCTCCACCTGCAGCAATGAGAGAGCTGCCCCATGAGCTCTGAACATCTAGTGTAAAAAGACCTCCTTTATATTATGCCCAGAATAGTTTGTGATTCATAAAATGACAGAAGGCAGCACAAATAATTTTGTAGAGTAACCACATCAGTTTTGTAATACAGTACATACATCTTAAAGTAGGATTTGGAATAAGGTGGCCCAAGGGGTGTATGGGTCTGGTGGAGCCTTGAGGTACCCACCGACCTCTAATATTAACCCCAAGAAATCAGCCAAAAAGTATTATTCCAGAAAGATTATGTTAAATAGTGCTGTTTTAGAGCCTCCCCTTGCCACAAAAGAGCAAAACCAAAACTAGATTCAACACACACACCAAAAGTGATAGGGAGCCATGAAGACATCATCTCTGGTTGCCCAAGAGGTGTGGAGTTCTGGTGTATGACCCAGTCTAGATCATGTCCATAGCTGTCTTATAAGATGAGATTTTGAAACCTCCATTCACTTCTGAACACTGTGAATAAAACTGTTAAGCCAATATAGCCAAAAACAAGTGAATGTCCCTCTCAATACATTTCTTTAAAGTCTGATACTCCCTTCCCGTTTTCTCCATCAGCCACAAGTGCGTGGGAGTTTAATAATGTGCAACAAAATTCTCACCAAGCAAGAACACTAATTTAGAAAAAAGGTGGCATATACTGTAACACAACTATTTAAAAATAATGTCTTGACTTCCGGGTTGGTAATGGCGCCTCGCTAGGAGACTTTCCCCGATCTGGTGGAGAAGATCCTTGGTAGCACAGTAGCTGGGTTAACTCCGGGGAACCGGGTTATCCCAAAATACCCCTGAGGTATTGGGGGTTCAGAGGAGGCTCGTCGGAGACCCCGATCCGCGGTGGTAGTGCCCCCAGAGACGGCTCTTAGTGGGTCGAGCGGAGGCAACAGCCTAAGCGGGGGTCGGAGAGCAATTCACGCGTGTACTACTTCCGAAAGGACAGAAGCGTCACCAACTTTTAAAATAATATTTTTCGTTTAACTTGAGTAAGTTCATATTTTTTCCAGCGGGGCTCATTTGTCTCTACTATAAGAACTCCAGTGAGATAACATTTTAAATTTTGACAACTTTAAATTCGAATTGGACAATTTTTGTAACTCGGCAGACTTGGGTGGATTGGATTTAAAAAAAAACAAAAAATTAAAAACGAAGGAATTGAACTTAAAAGTTTCGGGTTGAGGATTGAGGACTTCTAATGGTCCCAGTTCGTGTATTTGGATTTGGATTTCGAGATCTCAGTGGGCAGTAAACGGCGGTAGTGAGAGACTGTGGGAAAGTGCGGAGGAGGAAAGAGTGGAGACGAGAAAGGATTCCAGTGTGGATAAGCGACTCTTGAGCAGTGCAACATTTGAGCATACAGATTATCTTGGATTTTTTTTTGGAATCTGGATCTATAATAATACATCAAATTTGGATCTATAACATTATAGTACCATTAAACTATAATAGTACTGTGCTGCACATAAGTGATGAGGCATAGAGGACGGTGTATAGGACATTGAGGACGGGGGACGGGACATCGAGGACGGGGGACGGGACAACGAGGACGGGGGACGGGACATCGAGGACGGGGGACGGGACGACGAGGATGTTGGAAGAGATAATTTAGGCAGAAGGAAGAGTCCCTAAAGGAGAAGGAAGAACGTAAAAACTTGAAAACGGATATAAGGAAAGCGGAGATTGTGGATCACTTACGCATGGAAGCTTGAAACAAGACGAAATTTATTTTATTTTCTTCTTTGGATTTGGCTCTTTTGGACCTTTATCTGTGTTGTTCCTTTTTGGTTTTGGTTTTGAAGATTAATAGAGACTTAACTCCAGACCCCGAAGGGTTAATTAAGGGCTAAGTGAAAGAGGAGGGGTATCTGCAAAGGGCGGAAGTGGCGAATTAGTGAGGGAACTTGGGTATTGTAGTTTAGAGCACTGAAACTTAACAGAGCCGGAAGAGGGTGGATGTTCAGAGGACTCTGGGGGTTTTAGAGGGCTTCTGGGAACTGTAGTTGCGGCAAGAGAAAATTGTGAAGATTCAAGATAGAAGGTGTGGAGAACATCGAAATTAAGGGGAAAAGATTTGTATATGTGTAAGGGGGTAACAGAGTGGATGATATCTTGATTAATATTGTAAAGTGCTTTTTTTCTCTCTCTCTCTTTCTCTCTCTCTCTTCCTTAATTATAGTGCTGTTTGTTCCCACACTGTAGCCTATTTTGGTTGAGTGAAGATTTAAGGGGGGAAGTTAAATATTGAGCACATTAAACATATTGTAAAGGTAATAATTTGATAATAGGGAAGAAGGGAACCATATGAGGAAGTAGGTAAAATAAAGAAGAAAATAAAGACAAGAAACAAGAAATAAGATATAAATAAGAAATAAAAAGGAAGAATATATTGAATAATAATAAATCAATATCAGA
Source organism: Urosaurus nigricauda (assembly GCA_034509955.1). NCBI lineage: Eukaryota > Metazoa > Chordata > Lepidosauria > Squamata > Phrynosomatidae > Urosaurus > Urosaurus nigricauda. Next base: position 167,026,563 of record JAOEGL010000002.1, read on the forward strand.
ACTATTATAAATATGGCTTCGGGAAGAGGAAACAAACCTCCAAATCCAACTCAAAGAAGACCCTCACTAGATAAAACAGATTCGAATAGCTTAATTTTGGAAGAGATTCGTAAACTAAGATCGGAATTAAGTGATTCAAGAGCGGAATGGAAACAGGACATGAAAGAGTTCAAAAAGGAAATACGACATGAAATTAGATCAGACATGAAAGAAATTAACTCATCTTTGGAAAAATTAACATTTGAAGTAACTACAACACAAAAAAGGGTCTCATCTTTGGAAAACAAAACAGAAAGATTGGAGGAAGCTTGGAAAGAGATAAAAGATGATAAAGAAAAAGATCTCGATGATAAAGCAATGTGGGAATTGAAACTTAGGGAGAGGTGCCTGAAGATTAGAGGGCTCCCCGAGGAGAAAGACGAGGATCTTATGGCAAAGTTGGTACCGATTTTGGGAGAGAGTCTAGACAAAGACAATATTTCGATGGAACAAGAGATCGACAGATTGTTTCGCGTGAACTCGAGAATTGCTTCCCAAAGAGATCTACCCAGGGATATCATTGTTTATTTTTTGAGAAGGCGAATCAGGGATCAAGTGCTGTTGAACCATAACGAATCGCCATTGGAACATCAGGGAATTGTGTTGAAAATTTTCAAGGATGTGCCTACAAGATTATTGAGGAAGAGAAGGGACTACCAATTTGTAACTTCGCAGCTGAGAAATGATGACATTCCATACAGGTGGGAATTACCAGAAGGTTTAACCTTCTGGTACAAGAAGAAGAAAATTAGGATTGTATCTGTGGATGAGGCAAGGCGATTCATGAAACAATACATACCCAAATCAACAATGACTACTAGGAGTAAAAAGAAGGAAGGTTCTCCAGAACCAGAATTAGAAAAGGAAGAGACCAAAACTCAAGATTTACAGCAGGATGAAGAGGCATTAAGAGGAGCAGTAGGAGGGAGAGATGAAAGTGAAGTTCAAAGAGAAGAGAGTGATGGAGAGATATAGGAAACATATTTGAAAATATAATTTATTTTAATGGTAATTGGAAATGACACGTCAATTGAAATTATTAACATGGAATGTCCAAGGAATGAACACTCCCCAGAAGAGAAAGAAAATATTTCATACATTAGAAAAACTTAAGTTGGATGTCATTTGTATAGAGGAAACAAGAATAAGAAGAAGAGATGGTAAATATTTAAGAAATTCGAAATTAGGAAAAGAATTTATTTCCTCCTCCAAACTCAAAAAGAAGGGAGTGGTGTTATATGTGAATCATAAGTACGAGGCGAAAGAAATTAAGAGTGACGAAGAAGGCAATTATATTCTAGTAGAAGTGAATATGCAAAATCACATTTATCTTTGTGTGGGAGTATATGGCCCTTTAGAAAACAAAGCAAAATTCTACAGGAAATTAAGGATAGTTTTGCAAGAACTGAATTATGAGTCGTTGATCTGCATGGGGGACTGGAATGGCGTGGTGAATCCATTGATAGACAGATATTCTAGTAAACCGATAAAGAAAAATCAAGGTAAATTACCAAAAGATTTTTTTGAACTTATGGACATGATGGAAATTAAGGATGTATGGAGACACAAATATGGAGACTCTAAAGATTATACTTTTTTTTCAAATCACCACAAAACTTGGTCGAGGCTAGACATGTTCTTTCTATCGACACACTTAACTTCTAAAATCGACAAGATCGAGATACTTCCTAAGACGTGGTCAGACCACCACCCTGTTCTATTGAGATTGAGGTGTATTCCAAGAGAGTTTCAATGGAGATTGAATCGCTATATACTGAAGAATAAAAAAGTAATAGAAGAAGTTTCAACTGAGATGAAACATTTTTTTGCGGAAAACCTCGATAATGAAGTTTCCCCTAAGGTGGTATGGGATGCACATAAAGCAGTGATAAGGGGCTTATTGATAAAAAAAGGGGCAGAAATCAAAAGAGAAAAAAATAGACGCATGGATGAAGTAACGGAAGAAATAAGAAGAAGAGAACAAGAGCTTAAAACGGACCCTGGAAACTCTGTCAAGATAAAAGAAATCAAATTTTTGCAAAGGCAGCTTTCCCAGATGGTAATGGAAGAAATTGCACAAAAAATTCAATATGTGAAACAGAAATATTATGAAAATGCTAACAAACCTGGGAAATTACTCGCCTTTTTACTTAGAAAAGAGAGAGCCAACAGAACGATAAAGAAAATAAAAGATGGGAAAGAAATTTTAACTACTGCGGATAAAATGAAAAAGGTATTTCAAAAATATTATGCAGATTTATATAAAGGGAAAGGAATTAAAGAAGAAGACATTAGAAAATATTTGGATAAATGCGGAATTCCGAAAATATCTCCAGAGCAACAAGAGAAGTTAAATAAAGAGATTTCGATGGAAGAGATTATAAAGGCAACAGCAAGAAGTAAAATCAACAAAACACCAGGACCGGATGGTTTTGGCGCTGAATATTATAAGACTTTTATAACACAACTATTAAGACCTTTACACAGAGTAATGAACGAGATAATAATGGACGGTATTCCTTCTACCTGGTGTAATTCCTCTATTACATTGATTCCTAAAGAAAATAAAGATCCACAGGAGATGAAAAATTATAGGCCTATTTCTCTTTTAAACGTGGACTACAAATTGTTTATGTCAATACTTGCAGAAAGATTGAAGGGATTATTGAGAGATTATATCCACGAGGACCAAAATGGATTTCTGCCCAAGAGACTTATAAGGAAAATATTAGGACTATTTTGAATCTTGTTGAACTACACGAGAAAAATATAGATAAAGAATTGTTGCTAATTTTTCTTGACGCAGAAAAAGCCTTTGACCAAATTAATTGGAATTTTATGAAAGGGGTGCTCAAGAGAATGGATGTGGGACATAATTTTTATACTTGGATTGACAAAATTTATACGGAACAGGAAGCAAATGTTATAGTTAATGGAATGAAATCCGATACCTTTAAGATATCGAAAGGAGTTCGTCAAGGCTGTCCGCTGTCACCCCTTTTATTTTTGATAACCCTCGAGATTCTATTAGTAAAGATACGGGAAGAAAAAGAAGTGAGAGGGGTTAAAATAAAAGGATGGGAATACAAGGTGAATGCTTTCGCAGATGACTTAAATATCACGTTATCAAACCCAGTGGAAAGTGTGGAAAAGTTGTTGAGAATTTTGTTGGATTATGGGAAGGTTTCGGGATTTCGAATTAACAATAACAAAACACAGATAATGACAATGAACATTCCAGAAGAAAAACAAAAAGAAATTTGCGACTTAACTGGATTTCAATTGGTAAAGAAGGTTCGTTATCTGGGCATCACAATTACCACAAAAAATACGAATTTATTTCAAAATAATTATGAGAAAATCTGGAATGAAATTAAAAACGACATGAGGCGCTGGGAAAATTTAAACCTATCCTGGCTAGGAAGGATCTCTACAATCAAAATGGCAATTCTACCAAAATTCATGTACTTGTTTCAGAATCTACCAGTGATAATAAACGAATCTCCCTTCCAGAGATGGAATAAAGAACTACAAAAATTTATTTGGCTAGGTAAAAAACCCAGAATAAAAACCAAGCTGTTAACTGATTCTAGGGATAGGGGTGGAGCCTCGTTACCGAATTTAAGCTTGTATTATCAGGCAGCAACGATGAGTTGGATACTAGACTGGATCAGATTAAAAGAACATAAAATCTTGAATTTGGAAGCTGCAGGCTTGATATACGGATTACATGGCTACTTACTATATGAGAAGCACAAAATTAACCAGGAATTTAATAACCACTTTATCAGAAAATCATTGATGAGGGTGTGGAATAAAGTGAAAAAGCGATGGTGTCCCAAAATCCCGTTATGGACTTCAATTAATGAAGGTCTCTTTAAAAACGAAAAAATGTTATGTAATAATTGGCCGACCTACGAAGATATTTTAAAAATGGAGAATGGGAAATTGGTATTAAAAACAGAGACTGAACTTATAAATGAAGAATATAGGCTTAATTGGTTTTTGTATAGAAGACTAAAAGAGAGATTCACTCAAGATGTTAAGTTACTGGGGATAGGTAAAGGAGAAGAGGAATTCGAGAAGATAATTAGAGAGGAAGGGGGACATGAAATATCTAAATTTTATAAATTATTATTGAAGGAAGACATGGAACAAGAAGTGATTAAAAAGTGCATGATAGATTGGGCAAAAGACATTGGCCAAAACATCCCGTTAGCCCAGTGGGAAAAAAATTGGAAAAAAAGAATAAAGTATACTCCCAACAGTGGGATAAGAGAAAACATGTTAAAAATGCAATTCAGATGGTACTTGACCCCCTACAGACTGTCGAAAATTGGGAATTGTAGTAACAAGTGTTGGAAATGTGGAGAGAAGGTGGGCTCTTTTTATCATTGTTGGTGGGGGTGTAAATTTGTTCAAAAATTTTGGAATGACATTCATGAGAAATGTGAGGAGATTTTAGGCTTTAAGTTGGTGAAAGACCCTAAGCTTTTTCTTTTAAATATGCTGGACAATGAGCAAACTGAACGTGACCATGGTAAACTGATTTTTATGATGGTAAGCGCTGCTAGAATACTTTTAGCAGGCGTGTGGAAGAAGGAGGACATTCCGACTATAGAACAATGGACAAATAAAATGTATGATCTTATGGAAATGGACAGAATTACTTATGTTGTACAACAAAAATCATTTGAGACATTCAAGAAAACATGGGAACCATTTTTAAATTTTATCTCTAGGAAAGAAGGACATCAGGCAATAATGATTTATAGTGGAATACAAAACAAGAAATAATTAACTGCCATAATGCATATATATACGATTAAGAATTTAGAAGTGTGAAGGATAACTTATGTATGCAATTACATTTATAATAATTAAGGTTTTTTTTTTGGTCTGTAAAAAGGGTATCATCTGGAGATGAAGAATGCTTTTGGTAATTAGAGACATTCGTTTAATTTAGAAGAATCCCGAGGAATTGTAGTTAAGGAGGTAAGATAGTAACAATGGTATAACATGTGAATTATATATATGAGCTGTAGGTTTTTTTTGTATTTTGGAAAATAAATAAAGAAAAATTGGTAGAAAACATCCAGAGATGGAGACCCCAAAAAAAAAAAAAAAAAAAAAAAAAAAAAATGTCTTGAATTTGGATATAGCCACAGAGTGATATGGACAAAGTAACCTATGAAACAAACCTACTGCAGTAGGTTCAAAAGCAGAAACTTCCAAGCTTCCATTTTAAAGCAAACTGGATTTGAAGAATCCACACCTCTGTTTAGTCCAAACCAATTTCTATTTTCTGAAAGACCATCTCTAACTTTCTTCACACACACACACACACACACACACACCATGCTCAGAGGGCAGCTTCTAAGGAAAGTGAAGAGCCCTTTAGGTGGCAAGCTGGGGAGAAATGGCCACCATAAGATTTCACATCTAAACCCTTATCACAGCAGATGCTTTAAAATCTCCACTGTTTCCCAAATTGCCTTCTCTGTTAGGAAATCTACATCATTCAGGACAAGCTCTGAGGATAAGAACTCACCAGGACAGTGCCCATGTTCTGATGGGCAGCAAGCATGCTGAGGGTTTATTGGAGAAGTCCAGCAGGCAGGATGTGGATAGTCTCTTTTCTCTGTATCCCCAGGGGATTCCTCAGGTCCTCTGGCTTTTAGGAGTGGCACCCAGCATCCAAAAGCTGTTGTTACCTACTCCTCCTTGCAGGGATCCACCTCCCCCTTCACAACCAGAGTTGAGATACTGACCAAGGCTGAGGAAGGAGGGGATCAATCAAGATGACAAGACGCAATCTGGGCTCCCTCAGCAAATATATATATATATATATATATATATATATATAAAAATCATGTCGATGGCTTGGCAGGGAGCTTGGCCAATTAAAGAGGATGGAAGGGAGAAAAGAAAGGAAAATATATTCAGGCAAGAACCCAGAAGGTGTATTAACTGTTTAGGGGGATACAGTAATGGAAGGAACTGAATCATTACAGAGGAATCCTAAGTTTTGTGGTACCATTTCCCCAGACCTTCAAGAGGATGGCAAGCATCACAGAAGGCATCAGAACCAACAAGTTACTCAAAGACAGGACTATTAAGTCACTAGTTCTCGTTTGCCATCAGCAATCAGTCAAGTGAGGTCCAAATTCATCTGAAGATTAAGGAGGTGGAGTGGGGGAAGATAGGAGGGACTGCAAAAGAAGTCAACCTTGGCTGCATCCACACTGTGGAATTAATCCAGTTTGACACCACTTTAACTGACATGGCCCAATGCTATATAATTATATATATGGTTTGTAATTTTGTGAGCTATTTATCTTTCTCTCTCAGAGAACGCTAGTGCCACAATAAACTACCGATCCTAGGATTCAATAGCATGGAGCCATGACAATTAAACCTGTGTCAAACTGCATTAATTCTGCAGTGTGGCAGCAGCCTTTGGGTTAACTGAGTTGAGTTATCCAAACTACACCCAACCCTCCACGCAACCACCTGTCAAATCCCTTTCCAATTTGACTTGGCGTGAGAAGGGGGGCATTCCTTCTCTGTACGTAAATACTAAGTCACCCCCCACAAAATCATGTTTATGCTGGAATGGATGACTTCAAAATGACACCCAACAAATTGTAAACCATGAAGCAGCAAGATAGCTAGATGTAGTGGTGGACCAAAAGAGTACCTGGTGGGAAAAGGAACATTGGCCTTTCCTGTGAGATATTGTTTATCAGCAATGCAGCTGGAGACACTCTCATGTGGATTGGTCTTTCCTCATTGCTGATCATAGACAAGAAGTAGATTTCAAGGGAGTTGAAAGGGGGGAGCAACCCCTCATATACCTTAGTCCATGATACAGCCAAACATCTAGCCTCTCTAATATTCTTTTATAACATATAACATTCAAAGAAAAAAAAGGAATGAAGAGTGAAGGCACACAGCCATGCCCAATGCTGAAAGCCTACTGTGTGACCCAAGAAATTACCACTTCCTCCTTGAGATAGTTCAGGGTGGGATCGGATATCTCTGTCTGCATTCCTAAAAAGTAACATCTCACAGGTTAGGCCAATGTTTCTTTTTCCAGCGATGGAGACAGAGACATCCTTATGTGGGACATATCACAGCCACTTCCCTGTGGATGGCTCAACTGAGATTGACTGTTTCAGGATTGCAACCTGCAGTACCCATCTACTAAAGGAGGCCTTCCATCGATTTGAAGACACTCCCCACCCCACAGTAGTGGCACAGACATGTAGATGGAGACATCCATATCACAGTTCTACAGATGTCTATGATAGGTATGTTCGTTGACATGGTGGTTGAGGTGGCAGCACTATATGTGGAATGAGTGACAACTGTCCTCAGAAGTGGGGTCCCTGACAATCAGTGTCATAAAGTCATACAATCCCTCAACTTAACTTGATATCATTGATGTAGAGACCTTTCCTCCCCACCAATGATGGTTAGAATGAGACAAACATGCAATCCAATGCTCTGAAACACTTTGTATGGCTAATGTATATCTTGAGTGCCCCGCGCACATCAATGGTATGCCACAATTTCTCCAATTCCTTGGCAGGGTAAGGACAGAACAATGGTAGCACAATCTCTTGTGCTTAGTGGAAGGTTGAATTTACCTTAAGAAAGAAGGTATGATCCATCCTGAGTACCACCGAGTCTTGATAGAAGATGCAGAGCTTTTCCCTCACTGACAAGGTGTCAGATATACATCTTTGATATCCTTCTAGTCAAAGTTATGGCCATTCAGAACAGCACCTTCCACATCAAGAATTTCAATGATGCATCTCTCAGGGACTCAAATGGGGCTCTAGCCAAAGCAGACAACCATGAGGCACATGTCCCAAACTGGGTACAAGCGTATTGTAGAAGGTTTTTATCAGAGTTGCTGCTCTTAGGAAACTATTGAGGCTGGATTAGACTTGCAGGAAGTAGATATGAAAACTGGAAAAAAGAGCATCAAGATATGCAGATAACACCATATTATTAGCCAAAAAACCCAGCACAGAATTCGAACAACTATTGAAGATGGCAAGGAAAAAAGTGCAAAGTACACAGTTTATTATTTTTACTGGCACGATTGTATTTACAAAGTTCAATTCCAAAAAATGTCCACTGTGTTTCTTTCCTGACCATTATTATTATTATTTTGCTTCATTTCATGACTATTACTAAATTTTGTTGTAGAAAGGAGGGGGGTGTTTAAAAATTATCCACACCACGTGTCAGCTATACTAGGTACACCACTGGCTGTATGAGAACATTTCAGACAGGAATTGTAATTCAGAGGTGTGGGCAACATGGGTGGAATTACTTACAAAATGTATCTCATGAATCACTGATTAATTCTAAAGGATTCTGATGATGATTAATAAATTGGCATAAAGTGGCGTGAAGCATAAAAAAGCTAACAATATGGTGAAATTGAAATAAGCCTGCAATCCCGTATCCACGCCTCTGATCTCAGTAGGGTTTTAATCCCTACATGGGCATAGAGAATTGTGCTGTAAAAATAGGCGCTACCTTGGTATTAAAAAAAAAAAACTATTAAAAGGTCAAAGCACTAGTATCCAAAACACAGAACTATTGTGGTTGCCAGCATCACACCTTCTTCCAGCATACTGTTATCCAGATGAGCCTTTTGGAACAGGGTGGGTTACCAAATTCCACATTACATAATGTTGGTCAGACTAGTTTGACCTGGGTCTATCACACTGAATTGTCACCTGATCTGATTGTTCAGCCTCCATGAAGCCAATAGGACTTGGTGGAGAAGTAGGTACTCCCTATAGTTTATGGTCAGAATACTGAGTAACCAGAGGCGACTGTTTCGACAGAGGGGTGGGTAAGAAATAATAATAAAATAATAATAATAATAATAATAATAATAATAATAAATTTACAAAGTGTGATGGAAGGAAGGGCCTTCTCAATTGGGGTGCCCAGACTGTAGAATGGAGTTGCCCTTGGAGTTCCAAGTGGAGCCAACATTGGTTTCTTTCCAGCACTGAGACAAAGCATGGCTTATTATTATTATTGTTGTTGTTGTTGTTGTTATCATTATTAATTAATTAATTAATTAAGGCCCTCAGGGACTACGGGAATATGGTTTTAAATCAGGGGTGGGCAATTGTGGAAGACTAGGCAAGTGCATTACTTTTCCAGGAGGCCTTGGAGGGTTGCCCTCCGGGGCACATAGGAACATGTTTTAGGGCCTTCCTGATTCCCTAGAGGGCATTTTGAGACTTTACAAAAAGCCACAAAATTTCATTTTCACTTGGTGGGTTGGGGAGATGGTTCAAATGTGATGGAAATGCCCTCCACACACCTCTAGAGGTCACTTGGGGGCATTTTGACCCTGGCAGCCCTGGGGAACGACAAAAACATCCCAGGAGAGGCACTAAAACCTCTGTTTTAAATTGTTCCAGCTTTTAAAGTTGTTTTCTCTTTCAATTTATCTTGTTTCAGTTATTTGTGGTTTTAATCTAGAAGTGTTTAAAGTGGTTATCTTATGGTAAAGGATGGGTTAGAAATATTTAAATCAGGTGATCAAAGTAAAGCCAATGGGCAAAGTGCAGGCCCCTCAGTAATTTTTTGGCCTCCAGGGGTCAAAACAAAATTTTGCAATTTAAAAAAAATGGCTCAAAATGTCCTCTAGGGCATGCCTCCTAGAGATATTTGGGGTCAAAACATTCTTCTTGGTGAGGGAAATTTCAACAGGGATGAATATGAGGATGGCAATAGCAAATCCCCTCTGAAGAAACTTGCCAAGAAAACCCTGCTATAGGGTCACCTTAGGGTCACCATAAGTCAGAAACTACTTGACGACACACAACAAACAAAATTACATCTGAGCATGTGATATGAAATGCACAAACAGGATGGGTGACACTTGGCTTGAAAGCAGTATATATGGAAAGGATCTAGGGGTCTTAATAGAGCAAAAACTGAACATGAGTCAACAGTGTGATGCTGCAGCCAAAAAAGCCAAAGCAAGTCAGGATAGTATCAATAGGAGTATATTATCTCCTGATGAAGAGATGTATTAATGACACTCTATTATGTTTTGGTCAGACTTTGCCCGGAATAGTGTGTCCAGTTGTGGGAACTACAGTTAAAGAAGGATGTGTCCGGAGAAGGATGAGAGAGATGATCAAAGGCCTGGAAACTAAACTTCATGAGGAATGACTTAGTGAGCTGGATACGCTGAGCTTGGAGAAGACTGAGAGGTGACATTAGCTATCTTTAAATACCAAAAAGATTGTCATGTAAAAGATGGAGCCAGCTTCCCCCCCCCCCCACCCCTGCTGCTCCAGAGATTAGGACACAAACCAATGTTTCAAACTAGAAGAAAAGAGGTTCCACCTAAACAATAGGGAGACCCTTTTTTCTTCTTTTTCTTTTTTACTGTAACAGTAGTTGAACAGATTGCCACAGTGGCTGGTGGACTCTCAGTCTTTGGAGCTTTTTAGGCAGAGGTTTATTGGCATCTTTTAGGAATGCTTTGATCGTGTATTCCTGTATGGCAGGGGGCTGGATTAGATGGCCTTGTGGTCCCTTCCAACTCTATGATGTAGTTTTCCAAGGTCTCCAGGAGGACTAATGCCACACTCTTCCAGTTACCCATTCCTTATTTAAATAAATAAATTCTATTATTAGTTAAAGAATCTAATTGATGGAACAGTCCTGCAGACATTTGTCTCATCACAAATAAAGAAAGAAATAGGAATACTTATTTTGCATTGGATTTGCAAAGGGCCCATGATCCTCCCCTTCTCATGCTGAAGGAGTAACATAATTTTTTACTTGTTTTCAATTGCATTTTAAATTTCATTCTATTTTAATTGTTGGTTCTGTTTTGTGATGTAATCTTGTGCATATGAGCCATTGTGAGAAAGACAGGATATAAACATAATGAACTGATAAATAAAATAAGAGCCAGCGTAACATGACTCCTTCCCTCTTCTCTTAGGCATGAGAAGCCCTCAGTTGTATGGTGGAATGCATGTCCTCCCCAACCTAAGGTTGCCATTTGTCCTGGAAAAACAGGAAAATCCCAGACTGAAGGGACTAAAAAATGTCCAGTCAGCTGGGCCAGTTGAAACAGTAAATCCCGGATTTCTCCTTCATCAAAGGCATGATGGGTAGGTTACAATAATGAAGCAGAAAACTGCAAGAAGACTGGCACTGGCAGGCGCCGCATCCCACCCTGCAGGCTCCGGTTGCTGGTGCACAGGCATAGCATTGCCACCTTATTCTTTGATTCCCTCCCCACTCCCCAACAGGCCCAGAAGATGGGAAAGGAAAGGTGGCAAGGAGAGATGGCTTTGTGTTGTGCGGTGATTGTGTTGGTGGCTTGAGCCTATGCTAGGAATCATGGTGGAACTTCCCTTTCAAACATCCTCGAGAGAGTAAAGGAGAGTTCCTTTAGTCTCTGGGGCTGCTTGGAAGCCTCCCTGTTTTCACACCAGCCAGTGGGGAAAAGAGGGAAAAGAGAGCTCTTAGCTTGGTACTTGTACTGAGGCTGAAACATAATGGGAGGAAAAGTGCAATGATTAATGTGTTTGATTTGCATAATCAGATGTCAAATTAATAATATGCATAATTATAATGATTTGCATAATATATGTCCAGATATGAGGGACTGGAATATGGCAACTCTGCTCCAACCATTCAGGAAACTGGGGTGACACTGGTGTGAGAAAAAGTCACAGACAAAGCCTTCTCTGGCAGTACAGCAACTGATCAGAGTCAGGAGGAGCTGTGCTGGTCGTGCGCTGGCTCCCATGCTTAAGTATAGCATATAATACAGTACTAGTGTATTACAAGTAATGCCAAGTAGGATTTCCTTGCTCAGCCATAGAAACCCACTGGGTAACCCTTGAGCAAGTCCCACCGTCTCATACAAAGAGGAAGGCAAGGGCAAACCTCTTCTGAATAAATCTTGCCAAGGTAGCCCTGCGATAGGGTCACCTTAGGCTCGCCATAAGTTGGAAACCACTTGAAGGCAGCACATTACTTCAGGATAACAACAACTTAGGATTATTTTAAACATGGCAACATAACTTGTTAATGTTACTTTTTAGTGTAATGAATCTATTGTTACCTCTTGAGCATAAACCTTGGGGAAAGCATTTTTGCACAGCTGATGTGTGTATAGTGACCAATTCTCCAGGCACCAGCTGAACACACTCTGCAATTATTATGCTTTACCTGGTCTCCAGCCAGGTAGACAAACCTTTCACAGGTTATGTGGACTTTAAAAAAGGAGAACATTTGTGGTGTGTGCGTGTGAAAGGTGACTCTAAAGTAAGGATAGGCAAAGTGGGGTGCATGCAGTCCAAAGGGTTACTTTTGTGAAAACAAAATGCCCCAAATAACATGCAAGTCATTTTCATACTGCCTTCCACTTTACCAAGCTTTATCATTTTTTCTAGTTTAGCTGCTGGACACATGTTGCCACACCTCTGCCAGGAAAAAAAGACATCCACCCCCTCAAACTTTGACAAATTTCTAGACTCAGAATGAGTTCAAAGACACTCTGTTCTTTAATTCTAGCTTGGGTTAGCGGATCTTAGGATTCTAGTAAAAAGCAAGTGTAGATCCAGCAAGCCTTAGCTCTGCCCATCTCTGCAATACAGCATGGAGAGCTACACAAAGCGAGAGCTATTTTATTGGTATCCATAGACATACAGTATAAAGAAAGTTAGCAAAGCATACTTTCTCTCCTCTGGCTTTGCATCAATGTCAGTTTACTGACATATTCTGTACTAGAGAAATAATGCAGTTTGACACTACTTTAACTGTCATGGCTCAATGCCAAGGGACCCTGGGATTTGTAGTTTGTTGTGGCACAAGAGCTCTCTGACAAAGGTGGATCAATACCTGACAAAACTTCAAATCTCAAAATTCCATAGCACTGAGCCAGGGCAGTTAAAGTGGTGCCAAATTGCATTATTATGGAAAATGAGTGGTCTAAAAATGATGCATACATGCACAACTTCATGTCATCCCGTCCCCCCTCCCTTTCCCCTCAGAATGGACCTTCCTTGCTGAATGAGATTTTTTCCTCTCTATCTGCTCCTCTTGCAACCTGTCCAATCATGTGGAAAGCATCTTTTTCAGAAGGATGCTTTGAGAGAGGGGATTTTACTCTCAACTTCTTGACCAATCAAACATGCATGCTGGAGTTTAGGGCCACACATTTGGAGTGTCAGGTCTGGAGTTGGCTCTTCCCGGTGTGCTCTTAATTCATCAAATCATTTTAAAGAGGGAGGAAATTACTGCAGAGATAGATGTTCATTAAGACTGTCACTTAACAGGGCACTTTTCTGTCAGGAAAAGAGTGTATTATGATTGAAAGGATAATGGATATGAGCCAGCACATGGTCCACCGCTTTCACCAAGAAGGCATTCATCAGCACACTGTCATGGAAGTTGCAGGGTCAGATTTTTAATGCGTAGGTGGGATTCAACAAAGGTGAGGGATGGCAAATTTTATTAGAGCTTCCTAGAGCAGGCTGAGCATCCAAATGATGTTGGACAGCAACTCACAGCATTCCTCCCCATCACTGGCTGGATTTGCTGGGAGCTCGAGTCCAACAACATTCAGCAAGCTGCATGATTCTCATCATGGACTTGGAGGAGCTGAAGTATATGGAGAGTTGAATAACTGACTTTTTTTAAAGAAGAAAGTATTCTGGCCCAATACATTTTTGTTGCCTTCATTAAGGAACTGCACCTCTCCCGCTTGATGTGGAAAAAGCAACTGGACTGGCTGAACCTTGCTTGGGACAATGTTTACATTTAAGGTACCACTCTCCTTCTAATACCCTTCTGCTGCCATCCTTCCTAAACAGCCTTGTATCTATTTTGGGGTTAGCCCAAAACACACACTAATACATTCATCATTTCTGAGTAGATGGTATTTTTAGCATGTGGGCATTAGGCCTGAAGATGGAGAGCTGAACTGAATGCTATGTTTTAGCATCTGGTAAAAACCACTTCTCTGAATGTACGATTTGGGTTAGTCCAAAATTTAATTAAGGAAACACCCCTCCAGGGGTTCCTTACACAATTTTGAGTAAACTGGGTATTATAAGCACAGGACTTCATGAATAATAGTGCCTTGTAGACACAAGTATGTGGCATCTCATATTGGCTACTCTTCCTGAGATTTGACTATATGATTTAGATTGGATCCTTTCAGTTTCTTATTCATTATTAAAATCCCTTCTCAGCCATGTAAATCCACCCTTGGGCAAGACACAATTTAAGAGGAAGGGAATGATGCTCCCTTTGACCAAGGATTGCCATAACAATGAAAGGAATGTCATAACAAGCTTTTTTTTTTTTTTTTTTTTTTTTTGGAGGGGGGAGCCACCTGCTTGACATTATCTGGCATTAAAAAAAATGGAGTGGAAATAATGCTGTAGCAATCCATAGAAGACACTGCAGTGACTGGTTAGGTAACAGCCCTATAGCACTTTGTAGGTCTTATGTTCTCCACCCTACTGTCAGTACTGCAGCAAGTTAGTCTCTCTCTTTGCTTCACAGATAAGATTGTTTAAATTGTGCATTTCCATCTCTTGGGATCCAGCCCTTGCTAAAAATAATATTTAACATTATTCATCATAACTGGTAAGGATTTTATCCTGGCTCATAGTCTCAAGGATGGAATTATTATCTTCTCTCTCTTCCCCAATGGGTGTTCTTGACTGAGATCCATTCTGCAATAATTCTGCAGTGCAGATTAGACCTGTGATTCAAAGTAAAACAGCAACAATAGACAGACAAAAAACCAGCATGCAATGAAAAGGCAAGACTATAAAGTAGCACTGACAACTTTTACAGCTTGATTACAGTTCCAAGACTACTTGCTCACAATTCACATACAGAAAAGGGAAAAGATTTAAAAGCCATGAAGCTTCCATGGCAATAGAGTCCAGCTCTAGATTGTACAAGGGGCAACACCCAGCTGGAAAGAAAAACAAAACCCAGGTACTTTCTGAAAGTTTAGCTTTGCTAATACTGGCAGATATAGAAAGTGAGGATTTCTCAACAACTAACAGATCTGCTTTTATACAAAATATATGCTAGAATAGCTTGCAAGTGTAGTGCACTGGCGTGGAATCCCTCTCTTGTGCAGCATCCTTCCCGGACTCAAGAGAGCAGCTCTATCAAAGTAACTGCGCCCCCATGTGGCGTGCCAAAGGTACTGTCCCTTGTTCCTAGTTTTAAATGATTTGGTCTGGAATGCATGTTGTTGTTGTTTTGAGAAACCAGAAACACCCCAGGAGAAGTCCCTTAGCCTCTGAGAAATATGTGGAGAGTCTTCACTTCTGCGAGGATGTTCTATAACACTTATATCTCAGGGAGTGGGTTTGGATACTCTAGTGAAGAAACTTCAGATGCAGATCTTGGGTTAAAGAGAAAGCACAGTTGAGAAAACAGCAGCACCTGTCACAGAAAGAAATACAGCATGGTGAGCCATGGGGAGATTACAATCAGAAAGCCTCATTCAAAGAGAGAGCATAAGCTCCTTTTAGAGTCCCACTTCCTGGGATCATACAGTGCAATCTGGATAGAGGAAGACCAAAGCTCCAGAGCCAGCCAGCATTACAGGAAGAAAGACAAGAAGTTTGAGGGTTTCATATCCATATCCAGTAACAATTCATATAGGAAATCTTTCAGGGATGCTGCTGCACTCTCAATACCCCTGCAGCAATGAACTCACTCTCCAAAAAGAGATGTTGAGAATTAAAATCTCAACCAAATCGTGCTCATGGCTTACACCAGTATGGGGTTGGTGTTCAGGGACTCTGTGATGGATGCCTATCCTACATCGTATTTTTTTTTACTGTTTGCAGACAGACAGACAGATACAATGATAACACATGTTGCCAATCTCTCTAATACGCAATGCATGAACACATATAGATACACAGAGGTGATATACCTAGTGCATTTGTACACACAGGAAAATCTGAATGGCCCCACAGTGCCAAGACTCAGAAGGCAAAAAAATGGGTCCTTACTCTTGGGACTACTCTGGCCATCAGGTTCAGGCACCTTCCAGTCCATCTTCCTCCCTTTCTCATATAGGCTCTTCAGCACCTTCCGGAATTCCTCAGGCTCCAACCCACCACTGCTCAGTTCCATGTACTTCCTGTACAGCTGGAGGGCTGTGCGGGCATCTTCAATACTGTCATGAGTCTCCCCTTGGATCTTTAGATCTGTCAGAAATAGAAAAAGCTTTAGCATATGGCCAGTGTTGCATTGCTTACTTCCCTTGCTTCAAGAAGAACCACCTCTAGGCTAGTACAATGGGTTCCTCCTCTTCACAGAATGTCAAATACTGGAGACAAACTGAAGCTTCAGAGTCTGGTTATACCTGGTCTAGAAATCCTCCCTATGTACAAATATGCCAGGGTTCTCCAGTTCATGCTCTACACACCAAAAATTTCAACTACAGCACTGGACTTGGATTGCCATTAGAAAACAAGCACAATTTGACCCCACTGATACAAAAGGGAAATCTTTAGGGAAAATCTGTGTCAGCTACATCATTTTCTTGAGAAAGAGATGCCATGCTAACTGGGAGGCTGGCTCAAATTAATTCTGACAACAAAATATCTGCACTGACCCAAAAAATACCAAGCTAGGAAACGTAGTGAGATCATCCTCTTCCTCGGCATGTGGAACAAGTACACTGTGTCAATGACTTGGTCTCTGGGAACCTGTTGAGAAAAGCATGGTCCAAATCAAGAGTTCTGGTATCATATGAGCACACACTCATGAAAACTCTACAGGCCCTCAACAAATCAGTTTGCTCTTGAGTTAAAAGAAATTGTACCAAAGAAACACACCTCCTGCTGTTACTACTACAGTGGTCCCCCGGGTTACGAAAGTAATCCGTTCCGGATTACTTTTCGTAACCCGGAAATTTTCGCAACCCGGGGGACCGCTTTATTTGCCGGACCACGCGGCAAATTTAAAGGGGCCGCGCGGTTTTTCCTTTCGGATCCCGGGGTTTTATTTGTAAGCTGGGGCCGTTTTTGCGGCCCCGGCTCTTTTGTACCCCGGGGTTTTCATACCCCGGGGTATTCGTAACCCGGGGGACCACTGTATTAGTAAAAATTTGTGTAGTTTTTTTTTGAGGGGGTGGGGGGGTCAGGCTATGTGGCCATGTTCTAGAATAGTTTGTTCCTGACATTTCGCCAGCAACTATGTATCTGGGTTCGAATCACCCCACTCAGCCATGGATTGTTGTTGGGAAAGTCACATTCTGAGTCTCAGAGGAAGGCAAAGGCAAATCCCCTCTGGACAAATCTTGACAAGAAAACCCCATGATACCTTTGCCTTAGGGTAGCCATAAGTCAGAAACAACTTAAAGGCAAAACAACAATACATGTAGAATTTTTTGTTGTGTGCCTTGAAATCATTTCTGATTTATGCAACCCTAAGGTGAACTTATCACATGGTTCTATGTGTAAGGTTTATTTAGAGAGGGTTTATCCTTGTCTTCAGCTGAGGCTGTGAGAATGTGACTTGCCCAAGGTCACCCAGTGGGTTTAATGGCTGAGCAGGAAATCAAACCTGGTCCCTAGAGTCATATTCCAACACTAAAACCACTATGCCATGCTGGTTTTCAATGGTATTTTATTGTTTAAAAACTGTTATAAATCACCTTTTAAGTGACTTATAAATAGGCAATCCACAAATAATAAATATTACACTTGTAAGAATAAAGGCCAGGAGAATAACTCATGTTAATGAAATGCTAACTAAAGTTAATATAAATAAAAATAAACATAGTGGAAATTTGTACAGTGTTTTCCACATCCTATGATAAAATCCTGTTTTTCATTTAGGATACCCTGCCACTTTACTCCTTGTATCCCAAAGCATAAATATTTGCCAATTTAGCCACAATTTCTTAGAGCAGGAATGGGTGACTAATGGTGACTCTTCAGCTTGTTGGACTTCAGCTTCTATCACAACCAGCTAACATAACTAATGATGAAAGGATGATGGGACTTGTTGTCTTACACTACCTGAATGGTCTCAGGTTGCCAAGCCCACTTCTAGATGCTCCCTCCATGCCATCTTCCCATATTTTATCATTCACCTTGCCCATTCACAATTAACTGCACTCTTCAGTGTTGTTACTTCTTCTACACACAGAGACACACACAAGCAACACCCCCTCCCCATTTTCACTCAATATAAGCAGCTGTGTGGGGAAAAAATGATGTCAGAATTTGGAAGAAAGCAGTCACCATGATGTTGATGACCCGGAAATCTTTCTGCAACCCGTGGCCCACAAACTTGACCCCAACGTCAATCAGAAAGCGCAACTTCAGGTAGGTGGATTTGAGGGTGGTGAGGTGTTTGGAAGAAATTTTGGCATCCAGATCCCCTGGCTTTATTCCTGAGTACTGAGTGAGGTAATCCACCACCTACAAGAGCAAAGAAAGCATGGTTACTATGGTGAGGAAAGCAATACTGTACTTCAGGCGGAGGCTCCTTCTCACAGGGAAGAGGATACCCTGAGATGTTGAGTCTTGCCACCCACTTCAGCTGGCAGGAGCTCTTCATTTGCATGGAGGCCCCTACCATTCATAAATGCATACTTAATAGGGAAAAGACAAGCAATATTAGAAAGTAACTCAATTTTTAAAAACCCAAAACCAAGCTAACTGTAAAACTGCAATATGTTATACACAGCCTGGAGAAGTAAGGACTCTTCTGTACATAACATACACAGAGGTTAAAAGGAGGAGAAAGGACAGAAGGACACTTCTGCAGTGCAATATACTAACTACTGGAAAACATATCCACTCTTACAGCCTGGCAAAGCAGAAGTCAGTGAGAGAGGATGCAGAGGGGAGCCTCCAGCCTGCCTACTCTAGCAAATCCAAGTGCTAGAATGCTGTATGTCATTTTCTGCCAGCTCTTGGCCAACCTCGGGTCCTGCAGCACTTGTGCAATGTTTGCATTAAAGGTAACTCCCTTGCGCTTGATTAACCGAAGTGATTAGGGATGGAGAAAATATAAAGGAATATAAAGTGCATATAAAGGAAGGGGTTTTGTGTACATGAAGACTTACAGAGCAGACTGCTTATTCTATGGAGGAAGAACATTAACTCCCAGGACACCCTCTTTCCCCAAGGCATGAAAGAGGGAATACATGCTAACTCACTCTGAGTTTTTAGAAACAGGAGGAAAAGAAATCTAAATTGACCAACAGCTGCAAGACTAGTTCCAATATCGGTTCTCCCAATCCTTTTTTTCTTCTATAGTATTTTTCTCCAATTAATATTCTTATGCTCCACACCATCTGGCCAACTAGCAGGTTTAAATAATGTAGAGAACAGGACTTTCTGTTGCTATCCCTAGCCAACCAAGGGTGTAGGGTAAAGGTAAGGAACGTGTGGCTCTCCAAATGTTTTGGGCTACAATCGCTATCATTCTTGATCACAGGCCATGCTGGCCGGCATTGATACAGGTTCCATGCTCCTACTGCAGAGATACTGAGCCAATCTTTAAAGAAGAGTACTACAATATGGCAAAGAATGCATATCCTATTTCACAAAACATCTGGAATGAACAGAGCTGGAGGACCAACTTATCCAAGGCTTCCTTGGTCTAGGGCACCAGCATAACCTCCACCATGCTTTAACTTAGGTTTCATACCTGTTCTTGTGTGGAAATGTAATCATCAATGAAGGGAACACCCTCGTTGGGACCCTGTCCCCTGACGCAGGTGATCCTCGCCACTGACATCTGACTGGGCTTGATGGTAGACTTGGTTCCATCACTGCGAAGTTCAGCTTCCTCCTATTACAGATGTTTAAAAGGGTGAATGAAGATGCTCTGTGGTAAAACAGGGCATTTCTCAAAGGCTTACGCTCAAGTAAGCTTTATACCTCTTCCTCTTTTACACCCTCTTCCTCCGTCCCCTGTGCAATGTGTACCTCATTAAGAGTGACAAACTCCGCATCCAGTCCCACCAGGTCTCCTGCCTGTGGCATCTCATTCAGCATGAGTGGGATAAAAGTAGCATGGCATTTGCGCTGTTTGCGGGCGAGGGAGGCTTCAGCAAGCAGCACACTGGCTTCAATAGGGTTCTTGACTTAAAGAGGGACAAGAAATATGATTAGCTGATTCATTCAATTCTAGGATGCATATTGAGATTAAAGTCTTAAGAAAAAGCAGGGAAATCTCACCTTGGCTGGGAGATGCCCCAGAGGCGAAAGCCACATAGGAAGGGACTCCTTTTGATATATACAAATTATATTTGATTTCCAAAACTCTGAGCTGAGTGGAAAAGATCAGTCACTCAGAACAATATAGGGAAGTAGGGGGCTAGGATGATATCACAAAGCTGACTCACCTAGAGGATTTACTGTACTCAACGTCAGCAAATGAAGGATTTTCCTATTAGGACCAGATCTACAACAAGGGAATCTCAACACTGAAGTTGTTAACACTAATTCACACAGCACAAGAAGCATACGCAAGTGGGTTTGGTGATATGTAAAGGTTAGGAATGCAACAACACCAGTTCATATTTACATCTTTCAGAATACACTAAATTGTGGCAGAATCACTGCAAATGTTTCTGAGAATCCGTCAGCTGCTGTGCATATATGGAATGGTCTAGACCTGTGGGAGGGGTGTTGCAATGTGTCTGAACTCAGTCCACCTTCTACTGATTTCCGTTTCCTAGTGCCACTCAAAGGTTGTGCAACCACACCTTGACTTGCACCAACAAAATAGTTTCACCGGAAACAGTGGTTTTGGGTCTCCCTGTTTGAATTTTGCACTCTATAATGACAAGTCCTTTCCATTGTATCATGATGATCTGTTTGCTTCACTTCCTCTTGACTGCAGTATACTTCCTCACAAAATGTACTCACATTCTTCCCTCAGTCTTTGCAGCATATGACTACCTCACGGCAATTTTCTTGATCCTCACACCCCCTTTGTGAACAAGGGTAGGGCTATTCCCCTAAGAAATGAAATGCTGTTACATGGTGGGTCTCACTGGAATTTCCTTCTCAGGCAGTAGTCAGTTTTCAAGACTTGGCAAAACAGAGACAAGGAAGGCAACAGAGAAGGTCAAAAGTGAGAGCATAGGGGGCATACGGAAGAGGAATGGGACTGGACTTGATCAGCTCAAATACACAACCTATCATAAGCAAGAAACAGACCATTTCCCTCTTAGCAACTGAAGGTTTAAATGGCACGGAGGGGAGGGGAATAGTCCACAGGCTGCATGGATTCCCCCCCCCCTAAACTATTTTTGCAGCTATTACTACTGCATTTACTAATGCATTGTTGAATCAGAGGGAAGAAATGCATATCCAGCTTAATATAAAGCTGCATGCCCAGACATGCTCTTGGAAGTATGTGATCCAGCTTGGAAACAATCTATGTACTCACATGCAACTTGTTTTAAAGCAAAAATGAAATTTGGTCAATGCTTCATTTATTAGAAATTGCCTAGCCCTGGATTAACATGAAGAGGCTTGAATCCCCACATGGACATGGAAACCCACTGGGTGACCTTGGGCAAGTCACACTGTCTCAGAGAAAGCCCTCTCTAAACAAGGCAAGCCCTCTCTAAACAAATCTTGCCAATAAAAGCATGTGTTAGGTTCTCCTTAGGGTTGCCATAAGCTGGGATCAACTTGAACACACACAACAACAACAGTTCCACTTTTTCTTTCAAAAAGGTTCTGTCCTGGGTCAAATGTTATTTGACGTCTTCATCAATGACTTGGATGATGGAAGAGAGGACATGCCTATCAAATTTGCAGATGACACCAAATTAAGAGGGATAGCTAATATCCCAGAGGACAGGATCAGAATTCAAAATGACCTTAACAGATCAGACAGCTGGATCAAAACTAAGAAAAACAAAAATGAATAGGGAGAAATGTAGGATACTACATTTGGGCAGTAAAAATGAAATGCAGATATAGGATAGACAACATTTGGCTTGACAACAGTATATGTGAAAAGGACCTAGGAGCTTTAACAAACCACAAGCTGGACATGGATTAACAGTGATACAACAGCTAAAAAAGCCAATGCAGTTTTAGGCTGCATCAACAGGGGTATAGTGTCTAGAAGATCAAGGGAAGTAATAGTAGCACTCTATTCTGCTTTGGTCAGACCTCACTTGGAATACTGTGTCCAACTCTGGGCACCACAATTCAAGAAGAATATAGACAAGATGGAGTCCAGAGGAGGGTGACTGAAATGGTGAAAGGTCTGGAAACCATGCCATATGAGGAGTGGCCTAGGGATCTGGGCATGGCTAGGCTGGAGAAGAACAGGTTAAGGTGATATGATAGCCATGTTCAAATATTTGAAAGGATGTCATATGGATGTCATATGGAAGGATATCATATGGAAGAAGGAACAAACTTGTTTTCTGCTGCTCTAAAGATCAGGACATGGAACAACAGACTCAAGCCACAGGAAAAGAGATTCCACTTAAACATCAGGAAGAACTTCATGATGGTAAGAGCTGTTTGACAGAGGAATACGGTGCCTTGGAGTGTGGTGGAGTCACCTTCTTTGGAGGTTTTTAAATAGAGGCTGGGAATTTCCATCTGTTGGAAGTGCTATCATTGTGGATTGCTGCCTATCAAATGGCTCTTGTGGTCTCTTCCAATTCTATGAACCTTATCACATGGGAGTCAAAGCACCCAAATCCTGTGGACAAATGGGGTTTAGATCCTATGAATATCCTGTAAAAGTGGGATTGTTTTCAGACACGTCAGGCTAATGGAGAATTAACTTGAAATTAATCCATGCAGAAACTGGGCAAAATCGTGCCACTTTTTATTTTCGGGAAAAGTGGGGTGGGTGGGTGGGTGACGGTGTGATTTTGTGATTTTCTGCACAGGTTAATGTCACGTTAATGCTCAATTAGCCCAACGTCATCTGAAAACAATTCTTCTTTTGCAGGAAATTCCCTGATTTAAACCCCGTTTATCCATGGGATTTGGTCTCTTCCTTCCCGTGTGATAAGGTCCTATGATTCTATGAATGTCAGATGAGTGTGCTAAATAACAGAACACTGAGAGATAACCAAGTAAGAATGTAAAAAAATTGACTGACTACAAGCGAAATAGACTACCAGCTATTTCTTGGGATAAACCAATCAATTTAACCCTACGCACTAGGATGTCCCGCTTTCTGCTTTAACCCACACCCTTGCACAGCATAGTTATAGAAACTCTGGTGTTAACCATCCTTGTAGAAGCACAGATTTAGGGTGTGTTGGTTTTATTTGACAGATTTTTCTCTATACACCCACACACATGCACTAGGTGATTTTTCATCAGAATTTTCACACATAATATTTCTAAATACTTCAAGCTGTAGGGACAGAAGAAAGTGAGGCCTCTTGGACTCAGTGGCAGAGCATACTTGAATCTGGCTTCTGTAAGCCAAATAACTGCTCTAGCCCCATCCATGTCATCAAATACAAAATGAACAGATTCACTCACTGATTAAATTGTACTTGGAGTGAAGGTTCCTCCGCACATAATAAAGGATAGCTGGCACCTTCCAGCTCATGTCAAATTGCACAGCTTCACACTGCAAATCCAAAATGAAACACCAAATAAAGAGTAAGCAAAAATGAGAACACCAGGTATATCTGAGTTAAGTGTGCACATCTTGGATTGTTTTGGACCAGAAAGCACAAAGTGGGAGCAGACTATAATTCCCAGATAATGTACTGCAAGAAACCCATGGCAGGGCTTGAGTAACAGCCCAGCACAGAGCACTCTCAAATCTGATTTACATTCCTGGCATCTGGCTTGCATATATATATATATTTACAATGAAATTTATGTTGACACCTACTTCGTTCCTACTGTGACTGAATACTTATTCATTATGCTTGCTTTATTCCCCCAGGACAAAAAGAAGGCTTTATTTATTGATCTGATGTCAATGTACATATTACTATTTCCTATACAGGCATCCCCTGCTTTTCGACCACTCATTTTTTGACAACTTGCTTTTTTAACTGCTCGAATCCAGAATCTGTATATTTGACATGGGGTCTGTTCTTTCAATTAATTTCATTTAAAAGTGTTGAAAGAATTGAGGTTTGTTCTTTGGTTGAAATGGAAGAGAGGGTTTTTATTTTTGCAGGGAGGCTAACACTTCTTGGGCAGAGGCAACTGTGGACTGGGCAGGGAGGCATTATTAATACACTTTTATTTTGCCTGAAGGAACACTGAGGGGTCTATGACCATGGGAATTACTAAATGGGGAAGGATACTATATAAGAATATTTATATTCTTTCCATGCGAGGGAGCATTTTAGCTAGGCAACAGCATGGGCTGAAGAGAACAATTTAGGGAAAGCAGGGGGGCATGCACAGGCTTGATGGATGGCTGGGGAAGAAGATCCTCAAAGCCACTGCAGCTGAGCAGGAGGAAACAGAGTCAGTCAGAGGTGCCAGCTCTTGTGAGGGAGGAACAGTTCAAAGAAAAACCCTGGTGTAGACCCCAGTGGCTCCACAGTGTCAGTGTGTTTGTGAAACCTTTTCAGGATTTACTTTGAACTGTTCCTCCTTCATCACTTTTCTTTACCTCTGGCTGTTGGGAAAGCAGGGAAGGAGGAAAACTCATTAGAGCGGGAGCCCCCACGCCACAACTGCCCAGCTGTAACTGGCTGCAGAAAGCGCACAATAAAGTGAGCTGAGCTGAAACCACTACAGCCAGTGCTGCCACCACCTCTTCTTCTCCTTCTCCTCTTCTCAGTAGTGATGGCAATGAGGCATGTCATTCTTCTTCTTCCCCAGCTATCCAGTCAAAGAAGCACTGCCAGCCACTGGTCCAAGCATGCCTGTCAAGCCCGTGCACATCCTCCCACTTTCCTTCAATTATTCTCTTTAGCCCATGCCACTGCCTTGCCAAAACACTCCCTCACATAGAATACACACACACACACACACACACACACTAAAAATGGTATCTCTCCCCTGTGCAATACAAGTGTCCCCCATCTTATTCAACAGATTAAGGACCAGAAAACTACAGGTTCCACATTTTGACAATTTCCATTTTTTGACAGTCCTCTGGTCCCTAGCACATTAGATAAGTGGGGGCTTACTGTAATAGGCAATGCAGCATGAGATCTGATGCCATATCTAACCTGTTGAGAAACACAGCTTTCTGAGGTTTAAAAAGCAAGGTTCTTACATGTTGAAAAAAATCAAGACCACAGAGTATGAAGGTCTTTTTACCTTGTCCACAGGCTCAATGAGAAAGTCATTGAATAGGTACCACTGTTGGTGTGTAACACCCTGGGCAAACAGAAGGAGATGAGAAGCATTTATCAGTGGCTGCAGTTTTCATCCACAGATAAAAAGACACAGTCAAACAGTGAAGATTACTTCTATCCAAAGTGGCCTGACATAACAGAAGAAGGCCTTGACACGAGGAGGGATTCTCCAACAGTTTATACACCACTGATGAAAGGACAGGAGATGTGAACAGCATAGGGATTTTTATTATTTTAAGTAGCTCACCTCTTTTCTTTGGTGATAGGTTTCCCCCACTTTGATATGCCCCACTAGGCTGCCTCCAGTGCGGGAGTCTAGAATGTGCACAACAGTCGCCATGAGGTCATACACATACGTCGACTCCTGATCATCCAAGATGTTCAGCTGGAAAAAAAAGATTATACCACCAATAGGTTTGTTTTCTGAGTAGCTGAAGCACACACACACACACAAAACTGACTACCAACTAGCACCATCTTCCTGAACAAACTCCAGTGTACAAATGGCAGCTCTGTGTACCATTGATAGGACTACAGCCTAGGCTTCTTCTGTTCCAGCTCTGGAATTTTATCTATTTTTCCTGATGCATGAACTGCTTCAGAACATCGTTACAGCATCTTTGTTGGTTTTTTTTTAAGAGTAAGAAATGAGGGGGAAAGAGGCAACATTTGCGATAGCTCCACACTATATGCTGCTTGCTATTTTCCTCAGAATGCTCCACAGTCTAGCTGGGTCTATTCAGATTCATCATACCCACCTGAGAAAGGGAAAACACTTTTTGGCATACACTACAGCTCTTGATTGAACAAACATGATCCATGTTTGCTTTCCTCCTAGAGTGTGGACCTTGTTCCATCTTATCCTAGATATCCTAGCAATGATTTCTAGCCATAGGAATCATTTCATCACATTTATAGCAGCATTATGACATCTGCATGCTTTTTCCTAAGCCAAATCAATTATTTCACTCTTCCTTTAGTTTTTTTTTAACACTTGATAAAATGGTGTGATGCACAATAAACATATACCTGGTAGAATTTTGGCTTGTTGCTCTCAAGCATGTCTTTATTTTATGTCTGTTTATTCAGTTTATCACACTACCACCCCACTATCGTTTACACAAACACAGGACACACCTACTATTAGTCTACTAAACTTATTTCAGAAATTGTTGATGCAGCTGATTCTCTCTGAAAGGGAGCAGAACTAGGAGGAGTAGCCAATACTCCAGAAGACAGGGTCAAAATTCAAAATGACCTGAATAGACTAGAAAGCTGGGCCAGTGCTAACAAAATGAAATTCAATGCGGAGAAATGTAAGGTACTGCACTTAGGGCGCAAAAATGAAATGCACAGATATAGGATGGGGGACATCTGGCTGAATGAAACTACATGTGAAAGGGATCTAGGAGTCCAAGTAGACCATAAGTTGAACATGAGTCAACAGTGTGATGCAGCAGCTAAAAAAGCCAATGCCATTTTAGGCTGCATCAATAGAAGTATAGCGTCTAGATCAAGGGAAGTAATAGTGCCACTCTCTTCTGCTTTGGTCAGGCCCCACCTGGAATACTGTATCCAGTTCTGGGCACCACAATTCAAAAAAGATGTGGAGAAACTGGAGCAGGTCCAAAGGAGGGCAACTAAAATGGTGAAGGGTCTGGAAACCATGCCCTATGAGGGACCACTTAGGGAGTTGGGGATGTTTAGCCTGGAGAAGAGAAGGCTAAGAGGTGGTATGATAGCCCTGTTCAAATATTTGAAGGGATGTCATATTGAGGAGGAGCAAGCTTGTTTTCTGCTGCTGCAGAGACTAGAACACGGAACAATGGATGCAAACTGCAGGAAAAAAGATTCCACCTCAACATTAGGAGGGCTGTTCGACAGTGGAACACACTCCCTCGGAGTGTAGTGGAGTCTCCTTCCTTGGAGGTCTTTAAGCAGAGGCTGGATGGCCATCTGTCGGGGATGCTTTGATTTGGAGTTCCTGCATGGCAGGGGGTTGGACTGGATGGCCCTTGTGGTCTCTTCCAACTCTAAATTTCTATGATTCTATGATTCTATTATTTTAAAGCTATGAAAGCATTTCCCAATCAGTCACTATAATGTGACTTGTGAAGAAATGATGCTTACTTCAGCACTTTCATCCCAGTTGTAAACCTCCAGTTCCTTATTCTTGGAGAGCTTCATCTTTATGGAATAAGGAATCCATATGTTTTTTAGCTCTTCAACAGAGGTATAAGAGTGCCCTCCCTCTGCTCCTCCCAGTTCATTCCTAAAGCAAAGAAAACACAAGAACAAATGGCACCAAAGAGTTAGAAGAAAAGATAATGAGCAAGGCTGAGATGCTAAGCTCAATTTTGCAGCTTTCTGGAGTTAATTAGAATTACAGCAACACACACAAACCAAAGAGCTTGAAAATTGTAGGGAGAAAGAACAGATGGTATTAGCCAGTTGGTCATCTATATGATGCCTAATTCCTAAGCAAGTGTTTACCTGTCTGGAAGAAATGCCTATAACAGAAAATACAAAACCATCCATATATTTTACAGGCAAAATTTAAAATAGGAGTAATAATCATTCAGCCCTCCAGATGTTGGTGGACTGCAATTCCCAGCATTCCTCACAGCTAATTAGCAACAGCCCTTGTGGGCTGGGAGGCAACACAGAAATGCTTTAAATAAATAAATTCCCACTCACCCTGAGTTAAAAGCAAGAAAGGATGGGAGGAATCTGTTGATTTGTCATTCTTGATATAAGGGAATTACTTTATGAAGAATAGATGTTACGTTGGAATTAGGCAGGTCAGGTTATATTCCTGCTCTGGTTTTTTAAGTGTACACTCTGAAAGCTAAAATGATGTTTTTGGCTCACATCTATTTTATAGAAGGCAAGTATGCTCCTGCTCTGATTTTTGAAGTCGTAACACATTAATACAGCCTGGTAAAAGTTAGGCTGTGCAGAGACTGGCATTTTTTCCCTTTGATTTTTGTTGATGGTCGGCTAAAGATGGGCCTAGTTCAAATGCCACCATGTATCTCACAGCCTGAAGCTAATGTCTAGCTCAGAACTGTGGACACAGAGGCTTCAAAGGTATTTTAAATCACAGAAGGGGAAGTGTGCGCAACATTCACAACTACTGTACTATGAGTATGTAGCATGAAATCTTGGAATTGGACAGGGCTAGTACAAAGCCTGTTCTTCTATCCTTGTTTTGACAAAACCAACTGCTCTCAAGAAGACCAAGATGGAGAACACATATTCTGAGTGTGGATTTAACATTTAACATTTTAATTTTTTAAAAAGAAACCTTGAGGCTGCGGAACTCCACAACTGCATTGGAAAAAAGAAGGGAAAAAAACAGCAAGGGGGAGGGAAGAAAGGGGGAAGGACTCCATGGCACCAGGTGGCTGCCAATAATGCAACTGCCCCAGGAATGACTCTCCACATCCAGGGCAGTGCGCTATTGGCAGCTCATTCATGGGTTTCCCCTGTGAATGCAAAGAGATGGCCAGGGGACAGAGCAGCTATGGGAGGGGAGTGATATCATTTGATCAGTGTTGTTGATGCCACTTCCCTCCCGTGGGAATCGCTGTGTAAAGCCGCATGTGATAAAGCCCTTAAATGTAAATGCTCACCATTCCCCAAGAGATATTTCTCTACTGGTGGGGAGTTCCAGGCCACCCTTCTTCATCATCAGCTTCTTAAAGGAATACTGTTAAGAAAGGATAAACAAAAATAAATGTACATTCAAACGCTCAGTGATTTCATTCAGCACCAGATACTTCCTACATCTCCATGTTACTATCAGGAGATTAAGAAAAGGAGTTGAAAAGATGCTAGACTTAATCCGATTACTCCACAACCTTTACTTCCCCTCTGAATTTATATATTTGCCCTGCCCTCAATAGAACTGACAACTGATTTGGGGATGCAGTGGGGCCTAAACACATATAACAAAACAAAAGCACACTCAATTGCTTAGATTTTTATTTTAGAAACTGATCACATAACATTGGCTTGAGTGTGTTGGGTTATTTTAATATAGGCCCCAGGTGTCAGGAGAGCAAGTTTATTGCTTGGTCAGGAGGATAAATCACACTGAAAAACCATGGGGCAAAATCTGACCAAGCATTTTCAGACTGAGCTCTGACTGTATAATTAATACAGGTACTCATCTATACCTCTGCTTGCATTTTCCAGAATTCCGCCTCCTTGGAACTGTTCACTTCACAGTTAATGACCAAAACATCAGGCAAGCAGCGGATGTTGCGGGTCTGGACCTTGAATAGAAGGGAGAAGGCATGCGATGTAAGAACAAGCGACAAAGATAAATACTTGGTATTAATACTGTGATTTTATATTAGACTTTATACTGTCTGATCAGACAAATGGTCCTTCCAGAAAGCAGATGGGAGCACTAAATTTTTAGAAAAATAAGTATCAGAAGTTAAAATGAACAGAAATAAAACTATATCCCTCCTTTGGAATTGATTGTTCCATCTATGACATCAGCAAAAATTTTAACTTCAAAAGCATAACAGTGATTATTCGCAGACCCTCCAATATAACAACTACATACTGGTGTCAGGTGTTAGCTCTCTATCATGCACCCAGCTTACATGATCAGGGTGCTTTTGGTTGCTGCAACCTTGCAGCCATATACCAAGCTTAGTTGGTATCAGTGTCACAAAATAGGGTGATCTGTCCATTAACACTAGTTTGAATGACACATGATTTCCCTCCTGCTTACCGTGGGTTGGTATTTCTCACAATTCTCACACCAGGCCTGGGTGTTCTGTTCCAGACAGATGCTCCTCTTCAAGATCTGAGCAAAGTCATAATCTTTGATTTTATCTGGAAAGGTGGCAAGAAAAAATATGCAACCTTCACTGACTCAAAAATTAAACCAGGAACTAAATCTGAACCAGCCAGAGAAATGCACTGAAGAAAATTCTAAGTGAACAAAGACCAGCTGCTAAACATGAGGATATCAAGAAACAGTTGCCTAGACTCATTGATAAGCATAACTCGAACCGATTCAAAGGTCTAAAACTTTCATCTCACAGAGCACTGCCCAGCCAAGATGGGGCCCTTACTGTTTAGGTCTTTTCACAAGAAGCTCAAACAAAACATGAAATTAACCATGGAATTTATACTATTACTAGGTCCCCAAGGTGAGACACTAGTCTGAAGGGCTGACATTTCATTACAGCTCACCCCACAGCCCTTCCAGGTGAAGAACAGGATTTAAAAAATAAATAAAGCAACCTTGCTTCAGAGTGGTGAACTTGGACTCAAAGATATCTGGGCTCATATTTAGGTTCCTCAGTGAGCTGAGTGGGTTTTCTTCAGCAAGTTTACATCTTCTCCATGGAAAAGATGAGGAAATATAATTATAAAATCATATAGGGTTACTTTGCGAATTACCTGGACAAATCTTGTAAAGCACTGCTTATGTTAAGAAGTGCTGTTGTAGTTAAATAATAAAAGCCCTCTCAATATATTCTTAAATATTGAAACCCGCCCACTACTTATCTTGACTGTCATATGGGAAAGGACAGATCGTACTCAAGACAGATATCATAAAAGCAAGGAGCTTATAGATGTCTTAAGGAACAACTACAACATTCTATAGATACCCCAATGATCACATGGGTGGATGGAGATTCTGGGAGTTATGATCCAAAATCTCAAGTTTTCCAAGTTCTAAATAGATGTATCCTATCACATCTTGAGAAACAACTCCAAATTGCTTTTAAAGCCAAGTTGTTCCTGCCTCGTAAGCCTGGAAAGACCAGATGGAAAGCCACAAGAGACTCAATGGAGCTGCCCTAGGTTTCAAAAACAAAATCCACTTCACAAGTCAGCTCCATGTTTCTTCTACTCCTTTATTAGTCCCTGATCTTCATACCATTATTTTCTGGGTAAGAGAGAGTAAAAAGGAGTGTTGAAGATACTCGAACTGTCTCTTTGCCACAACGACACATGCTGCAATTCTCCACTTCACAGCTGAAAAGCTGCCCAATGACTGAGTCCCCCGTAGATCCAAAGCTGCTAGAAGAAACAAGACTATTTTAGCAGCACCAGAAATAAGGCATTCAGGTAAGCAATTCTGAATTACATAGAGGATACCTATCAACTATCCTCTGTGTCATTTTTTAAAAGTATTCTGTTGTTCTGCGACAACTTGCAACTGGTAACTATGTGCAGCCTTATCTTATCTATCTACTATAAGGTACCTTGCTGAATACATTTACCAGTTGTAACTTGTCACAAAATTATTTAAAGATTTATAAGCCCACTTTCATATGAAATAAAATACTCCAAACAAATTGTAAGATTAAGGGTCACTATAAGCATGGCCACTTTAACAATTAGATAACAAGAATTTATATAGAACAAAAATGTAAAACACTTTAGACTGATCCATGTGTCCCACTGAGTTTATGTCACACATTGGACAAGTAGCTAAAACCATTTGATCCTTGAAGATCAGACTTTCAGAGCATCACAGTAAGTTCAGCAATAGGGTGGAACTATTTAATCTTTGATGTTATTGAGATGTCATATAAATGGAAAGATTTTTCTTGTTTTTCTTGTTTTGCCACTGAAATACCTAACATACGTTTCACACTGAATTTTCTTATTCCAATAGATCCTATTTTTTTAAAAAAAGGACTGGTTTGTATTTGTATAAAATGGGAAATTATACTATATTGTGCTTCTAAGTTCAGAACTACTATTTTGTATTTAGATGAGGATAACATGTTCTATTGCAACAGATCAACTGTGGTAATGGGATCAGAAACCAGTGCTGGGTATTTCTTATTTGGTAAGGAATTTATGTAGTTATTATTATCTCTATGAGCTTTGTTGTGTGTTACAAGGTAATATTGTAAGGTAAGTGGAGGGGTTGGTAGTTTAAATTTAATTTATTTCAGGTGAAACTGGAGATACATTATTCTACAGTTGTCAATGTTTGGTATTATGATAAAAGAGTCTTGACTGTACCAGCCCACAGTTTAGTATATTTGCATTTCTACCTTTGTCCTTGAATCAGAGTAATCAGAACAAAACTTTACTGGAAAAAAATGTTGATTTTTACCTGAAATATGTTCATTTCCAGCAGCAAAAAGACGGAACATCCTTTGGATGTGTTGCTCTTCCCACTCACTCCATTAGGCAGGTTACTCCTTTCCACTCACTCCTCCTCCTCTTTTTTCTTTTTTTTTTTTTTACTAAAAGAGAAAAGGCTGCTGAACAACTTATAGAAGAGAAAACAGACACAGTCCTAGTGACCCAATCCTTTCTATATATGTTTTTGCCCAACAGCAGCACATTTCCAGGTGGCAGGATGTTCATCCCTTGCTTCTGGAAATGAATGTATTTCAGGTAAGATCAACATTTCTTTTTCCAGCAGCAAAGGGAGAAACATCCTTTGGATGGGATATACCAGATTTCTGAGATAAGGAGTGGTGGTACTTATATTCCTTGAGGTCTGAGTGCAATAACTCCTGGACATCCTTGAGACTGGAAAGAAGTAGATTGTTGCAGTATAGGTAAAAAAAATTCAACCAAGATCTCCCCCAGTGTGCCACCAAGGCCAGCATGATCTTGGTAAACACCCTGGGGGCTGACAACAAGCTAAACAAAATAGCCTTGAATTAGTAATAGGAGCCCCCATATACAAAATGGGGAAACTGGTGGTCTGAGGGATGAAATGGGATATCAAGGTAGGTTTTGGTCAAGTCCAATGATGATAGGAAGTTCCCTGGCTGCAGGGCTTCGAGGATGTGCTCGCAAGAAACTGTGTTTCTTGATAAACCAGTTCACACCCTTTAGGCTCAGTATCGCTCTTCAAGTACCATTTTTCTTGGGCACTATGAAAAAGATCAAATAGCAGCCTCTGTATTTTTGTAAAGATGGCACTTTCTCTATTGCATGAATTTCCAGCAAATGTTTGATGGCTACTACTAGAAGGTAATGTTTTTTCCAAATTCCTAGTCTTTGGAGAAGCCACGAAAGGGTTGTGAATTCTGTGGAAGAACTCAGTTTGATATTCGACCCTGAGGGTGTTCAGCACCCACTGGTCTGAATTTGAGGTCTCCCAAATACCCCCAAAGTCTTAAAGTCTGTGCCCTGCTGGTGGATCAGTGTCAGGGCCTAGGAGTGTTTTTCAACTGCCTCTTGGTGCTATGGGAGAGCTGCAGCCTGCTAGAAGTCTCTTACTTAGGCTGGAACCTAAGTTCACCCTGAACCTCCTGAAATCCCTGGACTGAAACGGGGTGCTGAAGTGAGGTGGATAGAGCTGCCTGGATTGGCAAAATTTCTGTCTGTTGATCCTTTCTTTCCCCTCTTTTCCTGCCCAGGACTAAGGCTTTCTTCTTATCCTTAGTCTTGATGAGAAGTGAGTACAAAAACCCTTCAAAAACCTTAGAGTCCAGGAAGGCAGTAAAGGTGAGATTCTATTTGGAGCACCAGTCCACATTGCAGTTTTTAAAGCTATTTTTGCCATCTGACCGCTACAGTAATCTTCTCCTGATGAGTGTTCATGCCACTAGGGAAATCTGATGGTTATTCCTGCAACTCTTTGCTGGAGGCCCTGCTGGGTTTATTTGGTTGATTTGGTCTCAGATGCCAATACCCCTGGTCAGTCATGTAGGCAGTGGGATATTTAGGTCTAAATCTTATGGGGCCTCCAAGAAGGCAGCAATCAGACCAGGAAGTCAAGGCCTCTACATTGTCCTACATATTTGTGGCATGCCCATGCGCTCATACCAGCAAGGAAGCTGCATCATGTGATCAGGAAAATGCTACAGCCCATATTCCAGGAGGCCATGTATGGCAGAGATGAGGGAGGGGCAGAAGGTCAATTTCCACATCTGTGGCCCCACTTCTCTGGTACTGCTGAAGTGACAGGAAAAAATGGTGGCAACCGTAGCAGCCTACTAGGAGACCAGTGCTCAGAGGCCACACTGCGAACTTCCAAGGAAGCTCCCTCCCAGCTATCCTAGAAAGACTACTAGTGCCCACTTTATTCACACCTTGCAAGTCTTGAATCAACACCTTCTTCCCTAGCCCATTTCCCACTGGGTGTGGGCAGCATAGGGAGGCAGTGGAATGGAAGGACTGTTCCTCATCTGGTTGTTCCCTACATCCACCACAGCTACAGTCCTCTCTAAGCCTGTCTCCTGTCCACCTGTGGAAGCAGCAGGTGAGCTAGAGAGGAGGGGAGAGTCTACAGGCAGGCCGGCAATCTTCTTCTCAGACCAGGGAGGTCTGGACACATCTATGGCCAGCTGTTTGAAAATTCCTTGACTTCTGGGGAGAGGTGGTAGGGAGAGGCGTGAAGGGGTGAAAGAATCAGAAAGAATCCAAGAGAAGGAAAGGTAAGAGAAGGGTGTGGTTTTTTAAAAAAGAGAATAGGAGGAACTGATGAAGATAGAAGAGAAAAGGGTTAAAGTTGAAATTAGAGCAAGAACATTCCCTAATGAAGAGTGAAGGAAAAACGGATCCTATCTGAACAGTAAACAGGAATATGACTATCCTTTACTGGGGATCACTTCCCCCGCGGAGACACAGAAAAAGGTCTACCTTCTTTCTGCCTATTGGAGTGAGTGGAAGGAGCAAAGAATGTTCCTCCCATTCCTGCTAGGAAACCCACTGACTGCTGTTGTTATTAATGTGCATTTTCATTGATATACTTCTACTATTATGCACAGCTGTAAAAAGACAAATACAGTGGTCCCCCGGGTTACGAAGGTAATCCGTTCCGGATTACCTTTCGTAACCCGGAAATCTTTGTTTCCCGGGGGACCGCATTAAGAGAAGGACCGCGCGGCCGATTTAAAGGGGCCGCGCTGTTTTTCTCCTTCGCATCCCGGGGGATCCTTCGGATCCCGGGGGATGTTTTTTGGTCCCAGCGGTTTCGGGTCCCGGGGATTTCGTTCCCCGGGGGATTCGTAAACCGGGGGACCACTGTATTCAACACATTTCTTATTATAATAGTGTTTCAAACTGTTACTGTTGCTTTCCATTCTTGGGACTTTTGTTTTCAGTTGCTTTGCTGTCTGGAATTAGTCTTATTTCGTGATACTGTTTTAAAGCTCATCAGACATGAAGAAGAATGTGTTGGGAGATCGCTAAAAGTGGCATGAGGCCGAAATCAGCATAAACTGTATAATCTCAATCCCTTCACAGTACGTTAGAATGGATGGATGGAAAATGTTTGATACCTGCTGCCAATGCCCCGGTAAGCCTGAGGGCCTTCCTGCTCTTGAGTTTCCTGATGGAGTTGAGTCAGAATGAAACGGTTCCAACTTTGAATCAATCGCCCTAAATTCACTTTTCCCGTAGCCTCATCTGAATCAGCCAAGATCAGTCCCAAAGCAGCTGCCTCTGGAATAGTGCGGAAGGCACGCAGGAAGTTACTACCCTAGGACAGAAGAAATGAACAGACAATTGCTTACATTGGGTTAATATACTGTCTGAGCTGAAGCCTGAAGAAAAAAACACTCAGCTCAAGACTGCTCTATGGCCTCTGTTAGGTGTAAAACTGATGTCATAAGCCCCCACTGGGCAAAGATTAATTGCCAAGGAAATGGCAGAAACCCTTATCTTTCTAACACCTGACACAGGAAGAGGAGAACACAAAACTCTTAAGGTTCAGTAGCCCAAAGCACTGTACCAGATGAAAGAAATGACCATAGCCTTTTGAAAACAAAAGCTTATTCATGGGAAAGGGCCTTTTTATGAGTAGACAGGCAGGGTATTAAGCAGAGAATTCATGTGCCTTGCAAGATTGCTTGGAATAGATTGAGAAACTCAGTATGAGGTCAAGTGAGAGACAGAAACTGGAATACTCAACTTTCATCTGAGGGCTTGGAATAATCAAACAAAACAAAACAAACAGCTTCATTTATATACCGCTTCGTACCCTTAAGGAGTGTCTAAGCGGTTTACAATTGTAAGCTATTTGCCCCCCAACAATCTAGGTACTCATTTTAGCGACCTCGGAAGGATGCAAGCCTGAGTCGAGCTTCAGCCCTTTGCTGGTCTTGAACTCGCCACCTTATGGTTTTGAGTGAGTGGCTGCAGTACAGGCATTTAACCACTGCGCCACCAGGGCTGTCTAATCAATTGAAATAGACCAGCAGGGGGAAAAAAAACCAAAAACCAAAATGGATATGTATGTATCCATTTTTAATCAATAAAATCTTTTTTTAAAAAAAGAGAGATAGACCAGCAGGAAAACACTTCTCTCCTATTCCATTTGACAGTCCTACTCAGTCCACATGATGAGATAATACAATGATGAAAGAAAACTGATTAGGAACAGGATGGGATAGAGTTTGGAGATCATAGTGTCATTTCTGCCATATGGCTCTGCTACATGCCACAAGCACAAAAAGATGTTCTACGGATAAGAGCGCTATCTTCAATATGTTAAAATGAGCTGTGCTCAATGCAATTATCCTGCACCGTAGAAAAGGTGGAAAAATGGAATGCACCCCCATTTTCCCTCTCCTGGAAATGTTTCATCAAGGTCATCTATGCATGTATACCAGGGAAGAGCAAATTGGCAGGCTAGTTCTACTCTGCACAACCTGCAGCAGCTTCTCTGCACCCACAAACAGCTTTGGGATCGGTGTATATTAGCCAAAAGCGAGACCAAAAGTCGTGTTTCCAGATTACTCATTGGCCCACAATTGTCACCATGGACTTGACAAAGAGGGTGACGGCAACTCCAGATTCATAGTGCAGCCATGCAGGCTTTTCCTCTGCTCTTAGCTCGACTCTAAATTATATCCTACCAAAGATTCTGCATGGTACCTTAGATCTATCCATCTTTACCTGACAAGGGTCTCCTCTGGACAAGTCCAGCATGTGAAATAAGAACCCCAGTTCACAGCTCAGGCAAAACTCTTTCTGGCACAAATGATTCTGGACCAAGCAGCGGACAGGCTCCAAGAAATAAAGGACCTGGAAAAGGAAATAACGGAGAGACTGGGGTTGTCAGAAGAATGAAGGGTCTGTACAAAGCCATTACACAGAGAAGGTAACATTGTGCTTACCTGGATCATGCAGTTACAGTAAGCATTTGGGATGTGGGGCTCTAGGCCAGCAAAAAGAGTCTTGTTATAATGTTTGAAGTCAAAGTCCTCAAGGCCCAGTTTGGAGTATTTGATTGTGACCTTAATAAGACAAACCACAGAACATCCTTGAATGGCAATATGTTGACAGAAATATGATGGGACATGTGCTCACTTAGCACTTTCAACATGAGAGAATTTCACTGTGCATGAAACAACTGAAATATCCCCAATTCTTTTCACACAAGCAAAAGCACACTTGATTTCAGACTCTAATCTGAGAAGTTACTGAGATAATTCATATTTCAGTGCAGTTCCTGTGATTCATATCACAGCAAGTTGCATATCACAGCAAGTTGCAGAAGTAACACCAAACTGAACATTATCTCCCACTAGCTTTTCTTGCTCCACATCATGAAAAAAGGAAGTAATCTGCCCTGCTTGGATGGGACTATGAGTAAGACACATATTTTACCCACCCTGGTTAGCAAGCTTTATTATACATTAGAGAGGACTGTTCTCTTGCATAATAGATTGAATTCATTGTGTGGATATGGTGAGAATCTACAAAGCATGTTGCAAATAATTTCATGAAAAGTCCTTGTAAACTGCTTTCTTCTGAAAATCCCTCATATTTGTTCATATATTCCTCTGTAAAAAATTTAAACACCCAAGATAGCAGGTAAATACAAACCTTCCTGTATTTCTTTGCCACCATGTAGATATGTGGCTCCTCTTCTCGTCCAATGGGGGATTCAGGGACCTGGCTGAAATTGTCAAACTCATTATCAAGCTCTTTCAGCCGATAGGGAATCTGCAGAAGACAGGAGCATGCTAGCCTTAACAGATAGATTGTAAACCACATCCATTCTTACTTTATGGTTTTCAAGGATAAGACAGAGGTGATACACACACTAGAAGCAGGTGTGATTTAAAAATTGGCATACAGACCCACTTTGACCCTATCATACACAAGACAATCAAATCCCTTTCCGCAATGCATCTAAGTAGACTGAAGTCTACGAAAGCTCATGCTGCCAATATCTTTTTTTAGTTAGTCTCAAAGGTAGAATCTACATACTGATTCTACAGACTAACACAGCTATATCTTGAATAATATGAATCCAGGACATTTAGCTATCAGGCAGATAAATATATGTCCAGTTTTACTGTAGCATGTTCATGTAAATCAAACAGCCAAGGTAAAATTTACTGACACCAAATCACAATGTTCCAATACCCACAAACTGGTTAAGTGGTAGTCATTAGGATACATAGGTGAAGCTATACATCCTGTCCTGAAGATCAAAACTATATCCTATACCAGCGCAAGCTTATGTCTCAATGCAAAGATTTTCCCCCTTTTTCTTCAACATAAAGCAGGGATGGGGAACATGTGGCTTTCCAAACATTGTTGAACTGCAACTCCTATCAGCTGTACAGACAATAGGAAGGAGCTGCATTCCAAAACTCTGAAGAGACCCACTCCTGATTTGAACCATATGTTCCTGTGACATATTGTAGATCTTTGTAATATTGACCACTGTCCAGAACTACAACTCTCTAAGTCCTTAACAAGCACAAGTTGACACCTGTCTCAGCAACTACCTGATTTCGGAGCTTGGTCCTTGGGTTTGGAGCATACCCAATGAAGCCAACTTTTTTCATGGTGCGAAGGATCTCTGGGTCAACTGGTGGGGCTCGTCTATAAAACAAACTGTGGTTAAGACACAGCTTTCAAGTCTTGCTTGATAATGTTCTTTAGCACTGTTCCCCTCAAAGAGTAGTACAAATCCCTGAAGAAATACAGGCATGTACAGTGGTCCCCCGGGTTACGAACCCCCCGGGGAACGAAATCCCCGGGACCCGAAACTGCCGGGACCGCAAAACAGCCCCCGGGATCCGAAAAAAAAACCCGGGATCCAAAGACGAAAAACCGCGCGGCCCCTTTAAATTTGCCGCACGGTCCGTCAGAGAATGCGGTCCCCCGGGAAACGAAGATTTCCGGGTTACGAAAGGTAATCCGGAACGGATTACCTTCGTAACCCGGGAGACCACTGTATTAGAAGAATTGCACAATCCAGAGACTATGTCTCCATAGCCATGATAAAATATATTACACTAGGCGCTCCCCTTACGCAGGGGATCTGTTCTGGACCCCCCCCCCCCCGTGTAAGGGGAATTCCGTGTATGCTCGAGCCTCATTGAAATGAATGGGGCTCATGCACGCGGCAGCACGCGCGCCATGGGCACGCACACCATTACCCCTTTTGGGGCGCGCCAGGTTTATTTCCATTGCGGCTTTTAGCATATGCTGAAAGCCGTATATGGCGTGCCTGTGTAGGATGCAAGAACACTGTATTATTGTGCATTATACTATGTATAAAATAGACTAGAGCATTTTCCACTTTAGTTTCTGATTGCAGCTACAGGTTGAGTGTCCCTTATCCAAAGATTTAAACTATTCCAAAATTGAAAACAAATGAATTTCATGTTTAGATTTGGAACCCAAGATAACTTATTACATTTATCCAAATATTCAAAAATTTGAAAAATGATGAAATCTGAAACACAGTCCCAAGCATTTTGGATAACGGACGCTCATCCTGTACTACCAAACTCTAAATACTGGCGATTCTGACATTTGTTTTGGAAATGTATAGCCCAGCTTGTGTCATAGCCAGGATCTAATTGGTCACTTAAGAAAAAACGTATAAATGAGTAAGAGCTAAACTAAGAACATAGATAATGTAAAAGCACAAATAACAAAACAGTAGTGACATATTAACAAGGAGGATAGGAAAAAAGCAAAGATTTAGTGAATAGCACTAACTCATCTTTCAAACAACCCTTTAAAGATCTATCCTCCTGTTGAGATTTCCTGTCCTCAAGAATTACCTGGGTGCAGGGACTGAGTTTGCAGCTGGCCAGTCTGACAATAATGATTCAGTGGTCAATGGCACAGGAATAAGTGACAGGGGCATGAGATCTTGATTCCAATCAAGGTGGGGCAAAGAGTCCACAATACATGGCAAGGCAAAGTCAGTCTCCCGGGAGTAGGCATTGAAGGTGATCTCAGGTGAATCAGCCCACAGGTGGACACAGCCTTCTGAATCTCCAAAGACCATGGCTTGCTTGCTGGCTGACACATCAAAGCTCATAATCAGCTGGCCCACTGTGTTCACATGGAAGATGTCAGCAGGGTTGGCTAATCCAGTGGGCTCACAGAACTGACACTGACCTAAATGAGGCAAAAGAGGGGGGAAAAACCAACAGGAATTC
The DNA here is from genome assembly GCA_034509955.1 of Urosaurus nigricauda. Taxonomy (NCBI): domain Eukaryota; kingdom Metazoa; phylum Chordata; class Lepidosauria; order Squamata; family Phrynosomatidae; genus Urosaurus; species Urosaurus nigricauda. The sequence continues at coordinate 167,067,333 of JAOEGL010000002.1, forward strand.
AGTTTCTCTCCAGGGATTTGAAGCAAACACTGCATTCTCTGAACTCAAAGCAAATCCATTCCTTCACACTGGGGTTAACTCTTTAAGAAGATTGGATGTTGGCAAGATAGGACTCTGAGGTTCCAGTAAGTCCATCAGCAGAGTTTGAGGATACAGAACACACATGTTCAGCTACCCACCTGTCTGTGAGATGATGGCCAAACGAGATGTATAGGTAGGAATGAACTTCAGAAACAGAGGATCAATATGGACTTGCAAAGGTGTGATGGCTCGTAGCATGCGGAGGTCATATACTTTGAGAAAACGATCACAGGCAAGACCATTCATCCGACTGGAGAAGCCACATGTCACCAGTAGGTTGCCATGGACATCAAAATCTGAAAGACTACCTGAGTAGGCATCAAACTCATGCTCCACAGCAAAGGTACGGAGGTCACGTAAGGACACCTAATTAAAAAAACAAGAAGATACTCATGAGAGTTGTTTAAAAGCACATGAAAAATAGAATGGCATAAATGGAGCATCACAGAGTAGTGACAAATCACTACCAAAAAAACTCTATTTTATTCTATTCTCTATTCTGTTCATGATACAGATGGAGTTCTGGGTTTTGGATGTTAACTAGGAAAGCCTGTGATCAAACTTACCATAGATGAGACAGGTGCCTCAATCTCCTTTTCTTTCTCTCTCTGTCTCTCTCTCCCTCTGTGCCTCATGGCACCCTAAGGTTTCATAGAATTGTAGAGTAGGAAGAGACTTCAAGGACCATCAAGTCTAACCCCCTGCCATCTAGGAATACACAATCAAGTACCCCAGACAGATCTAGTCTCTTTTTAAAAACTTTCAAAGAAGGAGATTCCATCATACTCCGAGGGAGTTTACTCCACTGTCAAACAGCTCTTACTGTCAGGAAGTTCTTCCTAATGTTGAGGTGGACTCTCTTTTCCTGCAGTCTGAACCCATTAGGCTGGGTTCTGTTCTCTGGAGCTGCTGAAAACAAGCTTGCTCCAGCCTCAATATGACATCCCTTCAAATATTGAAACAGGGCTATCATATCACCTCTTAACCTTCTCTTCTCCTGGCTAAACATACCCAGCTCCCTAAGTCACTCCTCATAAGGCATTGTTTCCAGACTTTTCACCATTTTGGTTACCTACTCTGGACACACTCCACAGGTTTTTTATAACCTCTCATTGGGAAGCATCTCAAAGCTTTCAAACATCTGCCCAACTGGCCACCCTCACGGGGCAAATGTCTCTCATGATCTCTGTCACTCCTCTGTGATTTACCCTCAATAAATGCAACTTAAAACCAACATGAAATGGAATGAAATCTTATTGAGTGATGCCACTCTGTTGTCAGCACCAGGACATACAGAAAATGGGGCAAGAAGCAGCTCCTGCTTGTTACTGAAGGCAACGCCAACTATGCAAGAGTGCACAGCAAAATAATTAAATACACTCCAATAGGTCATAGAGCAGTTCTGATCTCCCATGATCACCTCTGGGATTTCAAGAGAAGAAAGAGTACATGAATCTGGTCTGAAAAGCAGACTTTGCAATGTAGAACAATGTGGCAATTCAAGGCATCCCCACATGGAAGACAAAATTAAGAAATGACACAGACTTAGGTCCATTCTGATTCTTTATAATAAGGTGAGGAGAAGCAGGTTCAGCCTTAGAAGTCAAATGGACCAGATGTTGCTCAGCAGTTGCAGCACCTAAATTTGATGCTTGTTCTGAATGATTTCATAGCTCAACAGCTCCCTTTAAGTTCTGACAACTTTAACACACAGTAGTCACTCAGCTTTACCTGCAATATGGGGAATGCAAGCTGCCCAACCATCATTGTGGTAGGAGCTTAGGGCCAGAACAGACAGTCCTTCAAAGCTGCCATCTGGGCGGCTTCAGAACATGGTGTTTAGATGATGCATGTTGTGAAGCTGCCCTGAAGTCGGAGGCAGCTTCAAGACACTCTGGAGACACGGCGTTTATACATCACATGCCGCCAGAACATCTTGAAGCTGGCTTTGGGCTTTGGAAGAGCCAGAAATGTCAGCTTTTTTCCAGCCCAAAAAAGGAGCTGATCTTTTCTGTTCCTTTTTGGGCCATCTTCAAGGCAGACTGGGGCTGCGGCATGTGGTTGCCACAGCCCCAATCTGTCTGCTGCCCCTTCTTGCCAGTCTGTTCCAGCTCTTGGCTACTGGTATCAGGATCTAATTTATATCTGTATTTTCAGAGACAATCATTTGACAAGAGGACAGGTGGACCTGAAACAAACAGTATTAAAAATCCAGAAATGCTCAAATAAATTTTGGATTTCCTACCACAAAATAAAATGAACAAATGCACAAACCCACTGCATCTAACATCTTATAATATTTTGGGGGTATTTTATCCACTAAAGCAGTAGTCCCCAAACTGCTCTTTAAGGGATTTTGGACTTCAGCTTCCAGAATCCCATGCTATTGGCCCACATGGCTAAGGCTTCTGGGAGGTGAAGTCCAAAATCTCTTAACAGGCACAGTTTGGGAACCACTGCACTAAAGGATAGCATACAAATGTCTTAATTGATCCTTTGGATTAAAATACTGATTTTTCATAACACTATTTGAGGGGAGTGAAACATCCAGGGACTTGAGAAGTTAACTAATGATACCTTTCCTGATGTGTGGCCACAGAAGAAGAAACGGTTCGACTGTCTCATGATAGTGACTCCAGGCACTTCCACCGTATACTAAAATAAACACATTATAATTAGAATAAGATCTGGACAGAGGCAAGGCAAACCACAATAAATATACAGAAGCTATACATTGGTAGGGAGCTTAAAGTAACATAACAGAGGCTAGCTACCATTCCACCCTGCCTAAGCAAAAGAACTTTTCAGCAAAATCAATAGCAACTTTCCAGAAAATTAACACTGGCTATAGGAAAGATACAGTGCAAAAATATTAACTAACAAGATAGTGCCACACATAGACAGCCCTGGTGGCGCAGTGGTTAAATGCTTGTACTGCAGCCATTCACTCAAAAGCATAAGGTGGTGAGTTCAAGACCAGCATTAGGGCTAAAGCTCAACTCAGGCTTGCATCCTTCCGAGGTCACTAAAATGAGTACTCAAATTGTTGGAGGGCAATAGCTTACAGTTATAAACTGCTTTCTTCTGTCCTAACAATGGCAGCTGGACTTTGGACCAGGCCTTGCTCAAGAGTTACAAAATTTCCTGACTCTGTAGAGTTTGTGAGCTGGACTGTATTCATCTTTATATATCCTAGAGTTTTGTCAAAGCTTGGTAGACTGTGGTGTTGCAGGGAATGGAACTGGGGATTGTTTGTGCCCTAAAACAGAATGTTTATAAATATAAATTAGAGTGAGGCAAGGGGTGGGAGAATCTTTCCTTAGTGAGCCCTCCTTACCCACAGATTCTTTATCCATAGATTCAACCATCCATGGCTTGAAAATATTCAAAAATATATAAATTCCAAAAAGCAATCCTTGATTTTGTCATTTTATATAACAGCTACCATTTTACTATGCCACTGTATTTAATGGGACTTTAGCATCCACGGATTTGGTTATCCACGGGGAGTCCTGAAACCAAATGCCAGCCGATATCAAGGACCCATTGTATTAGTATTTCCTGAGGAAGGTATCTTCCTGTCTTCACACTCCAGTTTATCAATTTGGATCATGACGATGTACTAATAATTTCATCAGCTGAACAATGATGAATTCACTGGATATCCCCCTTCATCTTTGTGTAAAGCTCAGGATGACCAGCCTTTCTTCTTATAACAGTTTGTTTTGTGAGTAACCAGAACTGATGCCATAAATGAGATCCATATTCATGATAAGATGAATTATACCTTCTGGGTCTCTTGCACAGTGTTGAGGTCTATCTCTATCACATGGCTGGTGAGCCCCCCAATAAGCAAGGTGCTTGGATCGGTCAGCAGAAGGCTGTGCATATCTTCACTCTCATCCATGCTATAGAAGAAAAATGGAACAGTCTGGGCCAATTCCAATGTAATGTTTTCCTGTCATACAGTGACTTTCCCAATTTACTTAGTGAGCACACATGTAGCAAATTACATCACAACATTACATCATAACATTTTTCAGGCTCATCCTAGATGTTGTGTTGAAATCTGTCAAAATTCTTCCTTAGGAAAGACAGGATATGAATGATCTCATGCTTCTCAAACTTATGTTGGAATTTTTCAAATACAGCTTATGCTGGCAAAGCGTTTCTCAACACAGCAAATGAATGATTAAAGCTAGAAAGATTTCATGATGCTTGATAGGGTCTGCCTGCTCTTCTAGTAAGCTAAGCAGCTCGATGCCCAATGAATATTGCACAGACTTCAAAACAACTCCCAACCAGTGTTAAATTAATGAAAACCACTTACAGGTAATCAAAGATTATGAGTCCCCCTCTGGACATGTATTTGAGGTTATTTTTAGTCAGAAAGAGCACCCCATTCTCCAGGCTCTGGATCTGCCGGATGTCATCACTGTTGTGTACCTGAAAGGAGGAGTAGCGCTCCAAGGCTGGACCAAAAAAAGAGGTGGCATGACCCTAAAACAGAGAGGCAAAACCAGTCATCCTCACTTCAGGTTTGCTCTGTAAACATGTACATCCCACCCTGGAAGGAACTGTGGACAAACAGAGACAGCTGTCTCATGAAAAGAGTCCCAGGCAAACAGTCACCTTCAACTACCAATCTTACTTCCTATACAGTTAATCCCTTTTCACTGTCATGAGACCATCTACTCTGTTCTACAATTCACATGCTGAGTTAACCAACCACAACTTGCACTTTCTTCTGGACAATGTATGTACAAGTTGCAGTTCTGTCAATTATAACAAGCACATAGAAGAATTTGAATATAGAAAATATTAGTTGATTCATCTAATTTCATCAGTTTCTATCTTATTCATCAAAACTGGTCTTCAAAACAGATGAGTTAACAATTCATTTGAAAATGATCCAAAATTAATATATATCCCCAGTTTTTTAATCAAACAGTGGTCAATGTGACTAATTGCCATATATTGTATTGGAATATACAAAATGAAATACAACGGGACTGCCACATCAGTAGGCTAGCAATCTACGGATTGCACCATTTGTGGATTGCCATGCCCACTATTATCACATCACACACTGAATAATATGGGACTTGAGGATCCTTGTTCCCCCCATCTATGGAACAACCGCCGCCCCCTCCCTGGATGGAAAGGGTCCATTCTACTATGGAAAGGTCTCATTTTAAAAATTTATTATCTTCTATCCCATTCAAAGAAAATCAAGTGAATACCATTAGTGATTCATGGTACACTCCTGAAATGACTCAGCAAAGTGGAATAAAGTTGGGCAGACTGTCAGCAAATTGTTCATTCATGGTAGGCATGGCTTACATGGCTTACACTAGCCTACGTCAACTTAGAGCCCTCCAGATGTGCTGGACTTTGGACTTCTGCATTCTCAGCCAGGAAGATGGCTTACAGTGGCTGGGAATGATGAGAATTATGGTGTAACACATCTTAAGGGTGTCAGGCTGTGGAAAGTTGGCTTACACACTAAAAACCTGAACAATTCAATCAAACTATGCCATCTGAGTTTTTTTTAAAAGTGTGAAAAATGCAGTATCTTTTAAAATACCTATCAATATCAAAATTACCTATTTTCTAAATAGAAGTTAGAAAAAAGAAAGTTGGCTTCACTAGACTTTTAGATTTTAGGATGAAACCATTTCTATAGTTTCAAGCTTAAAGGGAGAAAAAAAAACCTTCCATATATTCTCCCAAATGTTCTTAGCCGGAGGCATCAAAATGTTTAGCAAAAGCTATGAAAGTATCTGAAAGATATAGATATTACTATCTACTCTAACAAGATTTTCTTTTGGTTATTTGTTTATTGTTTAAAAAGGTCCTTTTTTACTGTAAATAAAAATTATTATAAAGTATATTTTAATATATTAAAATAAAAACAAGATGGAATTAATGGTATTCAAAACAAGACCCTACAAGCTAGGAAAATAGCTGCTTGTGGGCTTTTTTTAAAAAAGGTTTCAAGCGGCCTAGTTAAATGGTAAAATCACTAATACTCGGATATATATTTCCACTGCAATAGATATATAATCCAAGATCACAAATGCACTATTCTTTTCAAGAAAGATAAACAGAGTACAAAACCCAGGATTTGGCAATTAATACAGTATACTAAATCCAGTAGAATTAAAACCAGATTCAATGGCTTGTAGACCATGCCAATACTCCAAACTAGATATGTAAAATTTCCAGAAATTTTGAAGCCATGGAAAAAAGTTTTTCCCCATCCCCCCCCTTTGAAAAAATGGAATTTTGGGGGGGATATTGGAAAAATGCAACATTTGCTCTTTTTACAGAATGAAAGTCACTCTGTTACTTTAGGAACATAATATATGACTATGTACAATTTGATTTGGCATACTGTACAAATATACAATTGGTATATTAAAATACAGTGTATTCAAACAATTATTACAAACAGAATTTACTTTTATTTATTTTTAAATTTTGTTTGTAATACCGTAATCTCCTGAACTTTGGTTTTATTAGTTTATGTGGAGCAGGCAAAAAAACCCAAAACTTTTTTTAAAAAACAGAAGAAATCATCATTAGTAAATATATATATATATATATATATATCCTCTCCAAAGTATCAAATAGGCATAAAGCATCCATTCCCTTAAAATATAATGGGGGGGGGGGGGAGTGTGTGGAAGGGTGGAGGGACTAGGATTCAATTAATAGGCATAAAATTTGATCAGAGTCATTTTCTGAGCTCTGGGCTGCATCCGCACTGCAGAAATATTCCAGTTTGACACACTTTAACTGTCATGGCTCAATGCTAGGAAATCCTGGGAATGTTTGTTGTGTTTGTTATGGCACCAGAACTCTCTGACAAAGAAGGCTAAATGTCTTATAAAACTGTAAATCCCAAAATCCCATAGCACACAAGAATCACTTACCCCATGGTTTCCAACCCAGAGCATTTCTTCATGTAGGTCAAAGTGTGAGAAGGAGACAGGAACACCCACTTCAGAAACAACAGTGTGGAGCTCTGAATACATGCCTTCCATGATGTGCACTGAGTCAGGGACAGGAATGCCTTCCAGAGGCACCCCCTCTGGATCCAGCTCCACATTCTGTAGAAGGCTAGGGTTGAGATGGGGATCCAGGGCAGGATGGAGGGCAGGTACATACTCTGCAAGGGCTGGGTCAAGGCCTTCAAAATTCATGGTGGTTGTTTACCTATAAGGTAAAGAAAAGAGTTCACGGCTTGTAGATTACAGAAGAAGCTATTATTATCATGACAGCCACAGGCATAATTTCTTATCAGGACTAAGTATTTTGGACTAAACCATGGGGAATGCACTAATTGATTCATTTTACTTTTGATCAGCAAGAAATGTGGTGGTTTGGCTGTTGACATATATTGTATTTGACACATACAGACATACACTTTGGCATAGCCTTCCAATAATAAGCGATTCAGTCCTCAATGAGGGAGAGGAACTCATATTAAAATGTTATATCCATTTTTTAGATGTTAAAATGTCAATAGAGGCAGTACAATCAAATACAGAGGCTAAATATTATGTTGGTAATAAATGTGTGCAACATGAATCTCATTTTACAGGGGGAAATAGAATAAATAAGACTCAGAGAGGTTTATCACACTAGGGGGCAAACAGGGGGCAAACAGGATTTAAACAGGAATTAAACAGGAAATGTCCTATGTTAAACATAAGGCATTTCCTGTTTAATTCCTGTTTAACTCTAATTTAAATCCTGTTTGCCCCCCTTGTGTGATAAATTTCAATCACATCATCCTGCCATATATTCCTCCTTCACCACAAGGTGTTTCTTGTGACCAAGAATTTCCAGTTTATTTCCATTTTTACAAACCCTGTTCAACCCCTTCATGCTCTTTAACTGAACAATGAAATCCTATACAGTAGATTTAATAGTTCACTTTGGTTTTAATGTTGACTTTTGTATGCTTTTAACCTTAACCTTTTACCTATCTGGTAAATAAATTAGGATTCCTATCTAACTCTTCTCTCAGTTTGAGCAATACATGATTTGGACAGGATTACAGGCTCTTTTTAAAGGCAGGTGAATTTCATAGTTCCTGTACTGTTTGTATGGACTTTATAGGCATAGAAGTGGATTTTCATCTTTTCAGGGTGACTTCAGTTGTCACAGAGTGCATGGTTAACTACACTGCAGAATTCAGGACTAACAAGAAATCTGGGATACGTACTCTTATTGGTAAAGGAGAAGGAAGATGCTGGGTCCAGAATTGGATATTTATGTTTTTAAAATATGTACATATAGTACAGTGGTTAAGCACTGCTATGGAATCTTTCAAAGGCACTGTTCCAATGAAGCAATTCTTATAATTGGTGCTGAAAGAAAACTGCCAGCAATCTGTAATAATTTTAAAAGTATTTTAAGAACCAACAGCACCTATTCAAAGAAGAAGATACTGGCTACTACTGGTACATTTCTGCATGATTATTATTCTGGCCTTGATTCTTTTCAAGCAGTTACTGTTGGGTTTGGTGGAGGTTAATTCTCTACATCCAATATGAATAAATCATTTGTTCACATAGTGCAGAGATGTAAAATTAATTCTCAGAGATGCTACCAAAGAGAAGCTGTCAGAGGAGATTGCCTTTTGTGGTTTTTTATGGTTCATTGCTGTGTTTTTCCCAAAAACAGTAGCTCATCCAAACCCTTTTTGAATAAAATTTTAAGGTAAAATATTATGGTAGTAGTAGAAACTGTAAAACCCATCTCTCTGTGTACATTTTTTGGACTGCAGCTCTCATGTTCTTCACTAGTCTTTTCTGTTGAAGGGCAACTGGACTCCTTGTTTTACAGGTGGAAAAAGGAAGACTATTTCCAAAAGCCATGGAAATTGTTTGCTAAGGCTAGTTTCCCCTAACATGGTGGAACCAGCCACACACCACTGACTTCTTTACCCACAGAAACTGTACTGTTAATGTAACCCAAGAACGAAACCGCTCTGACCACCTAAGGCTGCAATACTAACACACTTCATAAATACTTTGGGTCTTATTACCACATTAATATGTGTCAAATCTTGCTGTATTATTTGCAATCGTCTGCCTATTATATCAAAACAGTTTTGAGATTCACTTCAGCATTAACCTCCCATCCTTTCTAAGCTTTCAACCAATGGCTTAAGCCACTGGAAACATCCAGATCCAGAGTTTGAAAATTTTACTCCCCCCCCCCCCCACTACAGGTCCCCTCCAAAAAAATTCCTGCTAGCATAGCCATTGTCCGTGCTAACTAGTAGATTCTGGGAGTTCAAGACCTCTATGATTGAGTCTATCCATCTAGCATGTGATCTCCATCTCTTTCTACTGCCCTCAACCTTTCCCAGCATTATTGTTTTTTTCTAATGATTCATCATGACTTCACATGTGTGACCAAAGTACAGCAGCCTCAATTTGGTTATCCTTGCTCCCTAGGATTTTGAGCTCAATCTGTTGCAGAACCCATTTATTTGTCTCCTTGGCTGTCTGTGGTATTCTCAGCACTCTTCTCCAGCACCATATCCCTTTACTGTCCAGTTCTCACATCCATACATGGAGATGGGGAAAATGATGGCTTGGGCAATTCTCACTTTAGTGCCCAGATTTATATCTTTACAATTTAGGATCTTGTCCAGTTCTTTCATAGCTGCCTTTTCTTAATCCTAGTCGGGTTCTAATTTCTTGACTGCAATCTCCATTTCGATTAATGTTTGGCCCAAGGTATGGGAACTCCTTGGCTATTTAAAATTTCTTGTTATCTATGATGAATTGAGGTAGATCTTTTTAATGTTCAGTATCAAGCCTACCTTGCCGCTGTACCAGCTACTACGCCCAAACTCTGGCCCTTCCCGAATCATTTTAGGCCTAAAATGCCTTTTTAAAAAAAATCAAAGGGCATAGAAGCCACTTCTTTTTTCCAAAAAGACCTCTCTAGGGCTAAACCAACCACTCCCCAAATGTAATGGAAAAGCTCCTCACAACACTTAGTGGCAAATAAATAAATAAAAATGGAGGGGAGGATTTGCAAAATAATTTTTTCATCTGGGGGAGGGGAATCCAAATGCTGTGGAAACACTATCCACATTTGCTGGGAAACATATTCAGGTGTAGCTGTGTTGGCCATATAGCAAAGTACAATAGCATCAAAGTACAACAGCAATACAAAACAGTGATACCTTTATTGGACCAATCAAAATGCACAGAATACATGAGCTCGCTTTGGAGCAACCACCCATCACTGCATGCAGGTTGGTTGGGCTGGTGGTAGATAACCAGGAAAAGTGCACCTACGCTGTAGAAATAATGCAATTTGACATCACTTTAAGTGCTGTAGCCCCATCCTATGGTGCCCTGGGATTTGGAGTTTCAGAAGGTCTTCTCCTTCCAGGAGTGCTGGTGCCTCACAAAACTACAGATCCCAGGATTCCGTAAGAGGGAGCCACGGCAGTCGGGTCGAACTGCATTATTTCTGTAGGGTAGATGCAACCTCTTTTACATCTGTAGCGTGTCCAAAGGAGGAAAACCAAAATGGTGAAGGCCTTAGAAACCATGCCCTGTGAGGAATGACAGGGAGCCAGGGATGTTTAGCCTGGAGAAGAGAAGGTTAAGAGGTGATATATTAGCCCTGTTTAAGTATCTGAAGGGATGTCATATTGAGGAGGGAGCAAGCTTGTTTTCTGCTGCTCCAGAGAACAGGTCACAGAGCAATGGATGGAAGCTACAAGAGAAGGGATTCCACCTCAACATGAGGAAGCTGTTCCTGACACTAAGAGCTGTTTGACAGTGGAACGCACTGAAGTCTCCTCCTTTAGAGGTTTGTAAACAGAGGTTTTTTTAAAATGGGGATGCACTGATCTAGAGTTCCTGCATGGCAGAAGTGGGTTGGACTGGACGGTCCTTGGGGGGGGGTCTCTTCCAACTCTATGATTCTATCCATGATATGTATAATATCTATAGATATAGATAGATGATATAGATATGATATAGATAGATAGATATGATACAGATATGATGTATATAGATATGACACTGTATAGATCTAGAAATGATATATAATATATATATATATATATAGAGAGAGAGAGATGATATAGAGATGATGTAGATATATGATACTGTGTAGATATAGATATAATATATATAGATATGATATAGATATGCTACTGCATATTATAGAAATTATATATAATATATATATATAGAGAGATGATATAGATATGATGTAGATATGATACTGTATAGATATACATATGATAATGTGTAGATATAGATATGATATAGATATTATATAGATCTAAAAATGATATAATATATATGCATATATAGAGATAATATAGATATACTGTATAGATATAGATATGATGTAGATCTAATATATATAGATATGACATAGACATGATCCTGTATAGATCTAGAAGTGATATATATATATATTAGAGAGAGAGAGAGATGATATAGATATGATATAGATATACGATGCTGTATAGATATAGATATGATATAGATATATAGCTATAAATATGACATAGCTGTTATATATACAGTATATATATATATATATATATATGATATAGCTATGGATATGGATATGGACATAATATAGATATCTATGATTCATCTATGACAGAGATGTGAGGGAAGTAATGGCTATAACTCAAAGGGGGCTCCTGTTGTGTTGATGTTCAAACATAAAAAACTACCCAGAATTCAATGCGGGAGGAGGAAGTGAGGTGGCCCTGAACCACTTGCTCCCTCCCTCCCTCCCTCCTTCCCCAACCCTGGGTGCGCCCTTTGGGCCAAAGGAGCAGCCTTCAGACACACTCGACTGCTGCTGCTGCTGCTGCTGCTGCTGCTACTATCGCCCCCCTTCCTTCCCTCTTTCTCCCTCTACTAGGCCTTCCCCCAAAAAAGGCCATTGTTTGTTTATGGGGTTGTTATTATTACCCACAATCCTTCGCTCTTCCGGGTTCCCTGCCTTGGCCGCCGCCGCCGCCTCCGCTGCTATGGCAACGCGAACCCTGAATCCCTTTCCATCTCTCCTCCTTCCTGCTTCTTCTCTCTCTCTCTGGGGCAACTCCGACGATTAAAGGCCGCCTTCTTTCCGACCAATCACTGAGGTGCCTTGTAGGAGAGTAGCCAATCAGGACAAAGAGGAGGCGGGGCTTTCCCCCCCCTCAAGCGAGTGATGACGTCACCCCTGAGTCCTCCTGTCCTGAGGGACGGAGCTCTAGGAGGGACAAAAAGGTTGAGCTGTTAAATAAACTGCGTCCAAATGGATTGGATATAGATATAGGGGTGTCTGGGATTTGTAGTTTTGTGAGAGATCTAGCCTTCTGGTGCCACAATTCCCAGGATTCCACAGCCTTGAGACAGAAAAAAAAAAGAGTTAAAGCGGTGCCAAACCGGGTTATTTCTCCAGTGTGGACGCAGCCTTATAAAGCTGCTGCTATTATTCTGCTTTTTTACTGCTCCTTTTTTTTTGCATTTTGCAGTTTTAATGAGGGGAATTTAGGATTCTGAGTCAGAGAGAGCCCTTAGGCCTCGTTGAACTACAAGCCCCAGAATGCAACAGCCAGAGCAGTCAATGGATGTATCCACACTGGAGAAATAACCCCGTTTGGCACCGCTTTAACTTGCCTGGCTCAAGGCTATGGAATTCTGGGAGTTGGAGTTTGTTGTGGGGCCCTTGAGCCAGACAAGTTAAAGCGGTGCCAAACAGGGATCTGTGGTCCCAAAAATGTAATTTCTAGTGGTTTCCGACTTACAACAACTCTAAGGCAGTTTGCTTTAGGGTCGCCATAAGTCGGAAACGACTTGGAGGTTACATTTGTGGGACCAAATAAAATACCATTTCTGACTTTTGTTAGAATTGTATTTATGATCATGGAATGTATTTTGATCCAAATACGGGAAGCAATTGCAAGGTATGAGGCTTTGGAGAGGAAGGAGGAAAGGCACAGGGAGTTCTTTTCATTCCTGTCGCAGGAGCATCAGAGCAATCTCTGCTATGCTAATCCTTCACTCCCTTGGACCCTCAGAAAGCCACAGCACACAGGCTTACCTGGCCTCCATGATCTCAATGATCCCAGAGCCACACCAAAGGTTGATTAGGCCACAGATGGTCAGAAACTGGTGGACAGAAGAGTCCTCCCTTTGTGGGATGATGACATGTGGGTGAGGAATTTCAGGATGTCCACATTGTTCAACATAGCAGATTTCCTCAGACTTCATCTGCTGCCGAGGGACACATTGATGTCGAGAAGAGGGTTGCCATCACCATAAGGTGACTTACTACAGGAAAGTGGCATGTCAATTCCAGATTAGTGTGCCCACAGCAGCTGTGATCTGCACTGATGTCATCCTGGCCATAGAAAAATTTCTTCTTCCGAAAGTAATCATCTTGGGGGACTATCTCTCAATGGGGTCCACGGTCTCTTCCTCGGAATGAGTGATCTGAATCTCCAACGCGTTGGCCATCTTAATGAGATGTTCCCCGAAGTTGTGGATATTGTCCGTTGGGGACAGCGGGCCCGGCTGATAGAAGTTTTGGACAGCGGGCGGCCTCTGCTCCTCGGTGTCGGTATCGAGCAGCGATGGAACGGAGCCTTCACCCTCAAGTTCTTCCTCCTCTGAACCCGAACTGGCCTCCAAACACAGGACAGAGCTGGACGGAGAGTAGGCCGTCTGGGTGGCAGCATCACCTCTGTGGGCCTCTTGATGGGCGGAGACGGTCGCCATCGCCTCACCTCTGACCGTGGCTGACACATCCAGTGGGCGCCAACGCTTGCCCCGAGGTCTATTGAGGGTGGAGGGATCAACAGCCACAAAATACCTCCCAGACTCACTGTCGTAGTAGTATTCGCGCTCGTTGTCCGACTGTGCCATCGGAGTAGGAGACCTCTGGGACCTCTGGCTCCGCTGGGGGGGAGAGCTGGGCGGGAGTCAGGCTGCGAGGAATGGACACCTCACGGTGGGAGGGCTGGGCCTGAGGAGAGACTTCCCTCGGTACGGAGGTGGTCGGTACAGAGGCTGGCCTCTCTGTGGCGGGAGTCTGCATCGGTGTCAACGCACGTGGCAACTCGGATCCCACGTCGGAGTTGGGGCGGGCTTTCTTCCGGAGGGATTCACCCTCAGAGGAACGCTTTTTCCAGAGGAATTCACCCTTGGAGGAATGCTTCCTCTTGGCAAAGGTTTTGGAGCTGGCCTCCTTGATGGAGGAAGAGCCATCTGCCACGTCCTGAGAAGGGATTTTCAACTTCTTTCCCTGACTCTCATCCCTGTGGTCTTTGCCCGCCTTGGGCTTGTCCTTTCCCTCCTTCCTGGAGGACTTGGACTTATCACTCGTCTTCTTGGCCGATTTCTCGGCGGAGTGAGCCTCCGTCTCCTGAGGGGACTTGGAGGAGAGACCAACAGGAGAACCAGAAGTCGCCTTCTCCTTGGACTCACGAGGCATCTTGGAGGATGCGGCCGAAACTTTGGAGCCGGAGACCGGAACGGAGGTCAATGGAAGGATCTCTTGCAGGGCCAAAGCTTGGTCCAGAAGATAGGACTTCAACCAGGAAGCCTGGTTCTTTCGGGCCTGCGGAGTCAGGGACCTGCAAAGGGCACAGCTCTGGGTGTCGTGAGCTTCGCCTAAGCAGATCAGGCACTTGTTGTGGGGGTCTGTGTGAGGGACCTTGACCCCACAAACAGCACAGTGCTTGAATGGAGCCGGAGACATCAAGTCCAAAACACAGTCCAAAATCGAGGTCAACAAGCCGAGCGGTCAGAACAGGAGCCGAGTCACAAACAAGAGAGAGTAGTCAAATAGCAAGCCAAAAATCCAAAAACCGAAATAAGACAAACCGAGTGATTCCAACACTGTTCCTTTTGAGTAGTCTACACGGCGGAAAAAAAGGAACTCGGGAAAACAGCGGGAATGGGCTTATATAGAGGAGGGGCGGAGCTACCGCCAAAAAGTTGCAAAGAGTTGCAAGCTCTACTTTGCCCAGTGATTCCAGAAAGTTCCGAATTTGACTGCGCATGTGCAGTACAACCCATTTGTATGATTCACAGAGACCACGAAGAAGCTTTAATACGCAATAACGTAAAACCCATGATTGTGCTCAGAATGACTTCCCTTTTGCCCAAAATTGTGTGAGATACTTTAATACTCAATAACGTGAAACCCCATGATTGCGTTCAGATTGCCATTAGATTATACTTCCAATTTCTGTTGTCTCATAAACTCCATTGATAGGTTCACCATTGGTCA
This sequence comes from Urosaurus nigricauda, assembly GCA_034509955.1. Taxonomy (NCBI): domain Eukaryota; kingdom Metazoa; phylum Chordata; class Lepidosauria; order Squamata; family Phrynosomatidae; genus Urosaurus; species Urosaurus nigricauda. The sequence continues at coordinate 167,082,708 of JAOEGL010000002.1, forward strand.
AAGTTGACTCCAGGGCAATTAAAAACAACAAATCATCACGGTGTATTTAAGCCAACTTTAAAAAAAAAGTTTTGGTGTTATCTGCCCTTGAGTCGACCTGTGGATGAGACTTCTCCAAGTCTCCCTGTCTTCCACTGGGTTAATGAGTGTTATTTTAAAGTCTTCCCCACCCCAATTTATCACAAATATGTAAAAACATGGGGTAGCTTGGGCAGATATGACTTAATAAACAAAGAATACTGGCTCTTCTGCCCACATATATCTGACAAATTACTAAGCCAGTCATTTGTGGGTTAGAACAAAACCAAGAGGAGGGAAATCCAAACTTGGTTGTCAATTTGCCCTTTAGGGTGGAGTAGAAGGGAATTTCTTTCCAACGTTGAGATCACGCCTATATCTCCAACAAGCTCATTAACTGTATGCATTGAATAATTATTTGTATGTATGTGTACACATACACACACACAAACACACACTCTGCAGGACCAGCAAAAAATCTTGCAGTTTGAAGTGCTTATTCAAGGTCTTTGCTATTCCATGTTTCCCTGCCCCATTTTTCTTCCCCCACTCCTTCCAACACTAAGTATTTTGTACCAACAAAGTATGCTCAGTACGCACTCAGCTAGTTTTTCCCCACATACCTTTTTGTCCTTGGAGAACTTTAAAAATAGCTCAGCGTGAACCAGGAAATTACCTCAGCAGACAGGGAGATTGCTTTCTCTCAAAGCCGCCAGCTTCTTATGTAGTAATATCGGGCAGCTGTATTTCAAAGGTCTGGAACAGATGGGCAGGAAAATTAGTGGTTCAATCCTGCTTTTTCCTAAAGTAGGTCAAAACCCTACTGCCTTGATGGCCCACTCCCAAGGCAGGCCAAATACGCACATGCTAACTGCATGGTGTGGCACCTAGCCATGCTGCCTCTCCATCATTCATGTGCATTACACAAGCACATTGCCTGCAACCTCCAATAACCTCCTGCATCTGGCCAGATGCTATCCCATTGCACCCCTGCTCTTATGATCAACCCAGTTGCACATGCACACATGCAATGCTCCATCCATACAGGGCATCAGTGCATTGGACAGATGTGACAGAGCATGTCACCTAATGTGGGTGGAAATGTTGATGTAATTGCCATTATTGATGGGGGGGGGGGGGAAGAAGCCATGGAAGGGGGGTCCTTTTTGAATTGATTCATTGGTAAATGTGAAGGAGAAGTGGGTTAATTTGCAACAGAAAAATTGGATTGGCTCAAATAAATGTAGTGTGAACGACACTCCGCTGTCAAACCGAACCATCTATTTCGGATTACAAACTGAATTACTGTATTTGTAAGTGGGAATGTGGCCCCTGATTTTGCCATTTTATGTAAGGGGCCCCATTTTACTATGCCATTGTATTTAATGAGATTTGAGCTTCCATAGATTTTGGAATCCACAGGAAATGGGTGGTGGTCCCAGAACGAAACCCCAGCAGATACCATGGCCTCACTGTCCGTGTTTTAGCCAGAGTTGTTGAACTACATTTGGGTGTCTATAGAGGCAATGTTCTCTCTAAACTGATCTGTGAGCAATTACCACTGAGGGAGCAGGGAACAGGGCCTTTATTAATTTCTTTCTTTTTTTCCTTGTGTAACACAGTCTCAGGGTAGTGTACAAATAAAATGGATTTAGACCAATGGAAAATATATTAAATAATTGAACAAGTTAAAACCCTGATTTAAAAGGTTAAAACAAGTTTAAACGATATCCATAATGATTTGGGGATAAAGGCCTGATGGCATGTTTTTCCTTGGCTTGTTAAGCCCCATTGTTGTTATTGTTATTGTATGCCTTCAAGTTGTTTCCGATTTACTGCAACCCTAAAGGTAAACATATGGGGCTTTCTTGGCAATAGGAGGTTTACCATGGCCTTCCCCTGAGGCTGAGGGTAGTTGACTTGTCCCAGGACACCCAGTGGGTTTCATGGCAGAATGGTCTCCCCCCCCCCCCCCCCGCCAGTTTTGGTGCACTTGTGCCTCCAAGAGAAAGGCATTCCTCAACAGGATATAACAGCTGAGAAGTCCATTCCTCACATCCTTACACAACATATTGATCCTACTAGTGGGATAAAGATGAGGGCCCTTCATACAGAACTCAGTCCTTGGGTAGGTGTATATAAAGAGAGGCAAGTACTGAGATTCCAAGCCAGTTAGGGCTTTAAAATGTCATCAGAAGCACCTTGGATTAAGACTGGAAGAGTATTGGCAGCATTTGATGACCTTTTATGTCTTTTCCCTATTGTTTTAGAAGAGGGAGGATGGTGGGAGGTGATGTAACTAAAAATGGGGAAAATCAGGAGACCCGGGCTTGTGGATTTCATCACAGCCACTACCACCAACAACCTGTATTTGACCCTGACTCAACACCATCGCCGGTAGCTCCCATTCCCTCCTTCCCACAAGCCCACTATGTCATTCTCTTTCCGCAAAAGATGGAGTCATCTTCAAGGCTTTTCACCTCTGTGAACGTTCCCCTCCTACCTCTTTACCTCAAGTTTCTGTTGATAAAAGCAAAACTATACACAGGGAAGTTGTTTTACTACAGCCTGTTTCCTCGTTATAACAACACTGTTGATGTGTCCTTTGCAAACTGTATAGCGACAGAGAGAAGTAGGGATGATGATGATGATGATGATGATGATGATGATGATGATAATAAATGTTTTATGCATATTCCACTTTTTTGTAAAGGAATCAAAGCGGATTACAACAGTATAAAATAACACAGTATACAGTTAAAATTACAATTAAGAAAAACAATCCCAGAACCCAGCCCACCCCCCGTCATAAAAACTTATATGCAAACATGATAAGATAAAATTGTGGATGGATTGTACAAAAAGGTTATCGGGGGGGGGGGCAGGGATTGTGACATTCTGTCCTCAGATGAACTCATGCTTAAAACAATACCACACTTTAATTATTGTCATGGATCAATGCTATGGAATTCTGAGCTTTGTAGTTTTGTGAGACATTTAGCCTTCTCTGTCAGAGAGCTCTGGTGCCCCAACAAACTACAAATCCCAGCATCCCATAACATTGAGCGATGGCAGTTAAAGAAATGTCAAACCACATTATTTCTGCATTACAGATGCAAGCATAGAAAATAAGAAAAAAATAGTGCCCCATTCCAGCATTCCAGCCTACCAGCCTTTACTTGGATAAACAAAGCAAAAAGTATGTCTCCCTCATAGGGTCTTCAATACAAATTAGAATTGGCTGATTTAAAACTGGAGAGGACTCCTGTACCACTATTATTATTGTTGTTGTTGTTATAATATTATTCACTTATATCCTGCTTTTTAAAATCAATAATGAGACTCAAGGTGGCTGACAATATATTTTGTACAATCCACCCCCAATATATAAGGGGGTGTGTGTGCAGGGCAGGGTCCTGATGTCCCCCCCCCCTTTCTGGGGTATCACCTGGTGCAGGCTGCACCACAGCACTGCCTTAGTGACACCACTGGTGGGAGGACAGCCGAATTGGGTGTCACTGGGTGTGGGTCGCACCCCCCCTCCAGCCATGCCCGCTGGACACAGTGTAGAAGTGTAGGACATGTCCTGGAAAAAGGAAAACATCTAGTCCACCTGTCTATCACCTTACAGCAATGCCATTAATTTCATTGGGTTTTCTTAGACAATGAATAGTCAGAGGTGGTTTTGCCTATTCCTTGGGAAAGGCAAATCCCCTATGAATAAATCTCGCAAAGAAAACTTCATGATATTATTGCCATATAAGTTGGAAATGACTTAAAGGCACACAATAGCAACAACAACAGAGAGACCTGTGTGGGGTGTGGGAGCAGGTGCTGAACTTGAAAGCGGGCCGCCTTAAGGATGCCATAAGTCATAAATGACTTGAGAGGCACACAACAAGAAGTGCTGGGAATTCCCTAAGAATACTTCAGAATGGGGAAAATGTTATGAAGATCTAAAAATTAAAAAAAGAAAAAGAAAAATGGGAAAGGACAGGAATGAAACTAGGTTTTCCCAGATTTGGTTTTTGGTTTTTTAACTTTGTCTGGATGGCCCCAGGAGATACTATCAGTTCTAATTAAAACCCTTTTTTTTCTGTTAATGGAACCTGATAGCATCTTCACTCTTCATTCTTCACTAGCTTCCCAAGGGAGAAAACCCAGAAGTAAGAGATTTCATTATTTGGATCAGAGAATTAGAAAGGAAAAAGAAAAATTATTTATGTATTCATTTATTTCCAAAATTTATATACTGTTTTCTTTTTTGAAAAAAAAAATCCAAAGCAGTTTGACAATTAAAAAAAGACAGATACAGTAAAACAGTAGCTCAAAGGATCAAATTAGAAAACCATGGAAGTGATTAATTCTATAAAACAATTTATGGAAAACCAGGAATAACTGACGTGGAATGAACGGATAGGCAAACGAACAGAAGAATGCCTTCTGTTGTGGGTAAACAGCTAGGTCTTCTCTTGACAGCAGAAACAACCAACCTTGGAAGACTTTCCCATTTCAACAGGAAGGCCATTCCACATGGTGGAAGCCACAACAGAAAACCATCATGGTATGGCAGTTTGCGAGAAGTATAAAGTGAGATAAATGGTTGTTACATGAGGAAACTCCAGACAATTGGACTATAAAGGATCCCCAATTTGGCTTAGGTTGTACACTGTTTAGAATCTGGCAAGATGATTAATTCATTCATGCCAAAATAAAACATTGACAATGTTTCCTGTCTTGGAAAGAATCAAGAGTTAGGCTGTTGAGGTAAAGATATGGGTGAAAGGATTAGGAATGCTACTTTCACTAGATATCAACGATACATTCACTATGAAACATCAACAAGATAATTTTAGTGTGTGAGAAGAAAGATGGAACAAGGAAGAGTCACCAGAAGAGACATGTTTGGGGAAATAGAAGAACTCATAGACAATAGCACAGAATGACACAGAAATGGCCCAATGAGAATGATCTGAATCCAGAGCATCAAAAGGTGAAGTCAGCTCAAGACACATGAAGGCAGTAGATTTGCATCTAAGCATAACTGTGTAGCTTTTGAAAGACAACACCTTACAAGCTATCTCTTAGGAGCAGTAAATGTATTCATTTCTACACAGAAAAACATGAGAGCTCTCTGCAACAATTTTTGATGCCTCGCAGAAGATGCAAGCCATGTGTGTTATCTATTTTTTGAACACAATGGTCAAACAGGAAGCATTGGGAAGTGGCTATGAAAAACAAAGTTCAGAAAAGTCACCTTTTTGACCTGAGTCTCGCAGAATTCCCCAGCCAGAATATCTCTGAAGGACCAGCTGTGTGATGCAATGGCAGCTCTCCAGAATGGCATGTGGGTGTGGGTGCAGTTTTATTTTATTTTGATTTTATTTTGATCCTTACTGTAGCAACCACTTCATCTAATGATAGTCCAGCCTGCTCACTTATGTTTCATTTCTTCTCCCTTCTAAATCCATCTATTCGGCTCCCATAGCCTGCCACCATCCCTAATCACCTTTTCTTTCTGTAGTGCCTTTTCCCGTTCCTTATTGGGCAAATGTTGATTTTTCTCCAGTCTCCATCTTTCCTTTAACTTTTGCTTTAGAGATATTAGGATTATACTGCTCATGTGCTTGGGAGTGATGTAAAGAATACACTTTCTCTTTTGTAAAATGGATTTATCAGTTTATACACCCAGTAAGTTCAAGATAACATCCATGGCTCTCCTTCTTTCTAATTTTATCCTCACAAAGGCAACAATCTGTGAGGTAGATCAGGGTGAGAGAAAGTGACTAGCACCTGTCTTGAGCTGGCTACTGGTAACCCAGTGAATTTCGTGACTCAGTAGAAACAAGACCTTATCTCTCAAGGCCTAGTCCATGGATGGAAGTGATACAGCCCTCCAGAGGTTGGGCTGCAACTCACAGCATTCCTCATCATTGGCTGGGCCAGCTAGCCTGCTGAGAGCTACAACCCAACAACATCTGGAGGGCTGCATGATTCCCACTCTCTCCTAGTCCAGCACTCCAATCACTATACCATATCACCTCCTCCCTTTCTCTCTCTCTCAATCTGTGAAAAACAAAAGCTGCAGAAATAAAAGTCTAGGCTTTTGAACTCTGAATGGTTGCTGGGGTTGCTGAATGGGGTTACTGAATGGTTGCTCTACTGTGTGTGATCTACTGCTCAAACAAACAAGTGTTCCTGTGTGCATGGACAAGGCTGTGCGGTAACTAGCAACATAAATTATGAGAATTGTCCCATACATGGTATTAAGGTTATTTGATTATTAAATTTATACTTCATCTTTTCTCATAAAAGCTTACGGTAGCCTCCTGAGGAATGGTGGTATCACGGGGGGGGGGGGGGGGGAGGTGTGCAGAACTGCAGAAAAGCAGTTTCAAAAAGATGCAGCATTTTTCCGTTTCTTCCTGGCTTGAAGCCATGTCATGTGGTTGTGACATGAACACTCCAGCTGCCTTGGGAGCCGGTGGTGTGGTTGGTGGGGTTTCAATGTGGCTTCAGAAAAGGCAGCTTCAAGCCACTTTTTCCTGCCCATCTGTTTCGCCCCTGTATCTTTTTAAAGAGATGATGCTGGGGGAACCCTTTCTAGTCTGCCCTGTTTTAGCTGCATCTGCACTGCAGAAATAATCCAGTTTGACACCACTTTAATTGCTATGGCTCAGTGTTGTTGAATTCTGAGAACTGTAGTTTTGTGAGACATTTAGCCCTCTCTTTCAGACAGCTCTGGTGCCACAACAAACTGCAAATCCAAGAATTCCATAGCATTGAGCCATGGCAGTTAGTGGTGTCAAATCAGATTATTTCTGCAGTACAGATGCAGCTATAATTAATGGAGAAAGGTTACCACCACCACCACCCCACCACCCATCACCCACATATATCACAGCCCCAGCCCTGCACCTACCAGAGCATTCTGGTTTTTTCTTTTAAGATACATTAAATGCAGAAGTGCAGTTTGGACTCTTAAGAAGATGACAAATGGCTGAGTTAACTAACAAAAAAGCACACAAAATGTGATTAATGGCTGACATTTATAAAGGTATTTCCCCCTCACCAGTAAATGTTTTCCCCTTTAAATTATGTTATCCAAGTTTGACCAACAGTATTTGCAAAAATAAAAGGTGGTGTGTGTATCAGGGTGGTGTGTGCATCTTTACAGTCTCAGCTATTATTTCACTTGAGATAAATACATCTTCACTGCTCAGCAAACCCCAGTTAGAATTTCCTTAACACACTCAGCCTCTTGGATCCTCCACATTTCAGCCACTTTTTAAAAAGATGAATGGAATTTCACTAATAAGGGCAGGGCAAGGATCCTGGGAATTCCAATTTGTGTAATCAGAAATCCAGTCTTAAAATCCTGTTTCACCCCAAAACTCATTAAAATGGTAGTAGGTAGATGGTGAGGGAACTGAAATCATTAAGGATTTCCCATACCTTGGATAAATCATCAATCAGAATGAAGACTGCAGCCATGAAATCGGAAGAAGATTAGGAACAGGGAGGGTAGCTATAAAAGAACTGGACAAGATCCTAAAGTCCAAAGATATAACTCTGAACACTATAGTCAAAATTGTCCAAGCCATAGTGTTTCCTGTCACTATGTACTGATGTGAAAGTTGGACAGTGAAGAAAGTTGATAGAAAGAAAATCAACCCATCTGAGATGTGGTGTTGGAGAAGAGTGCTGGGGATACCATGGACAGCCAAAAAGACAAGACCTAGAACTGATCCAGCCTGAGCTTAAATTGAGGCTGCCATACTTCAGACACCTCATGAAAGGCATGACTAACTAGAAAATACAATAATGTTAGGGCAGTGGGGGAGGAAGACCCAATATCAGATGGATAGACTAAATCAGGGAAGCCATAACCCTGGACATGCAGGACCCAAATGAAGAGGTTGAGGACAGGGGATCTTGGACACGTCTCATTCACTGGATTGCAATCATCATCATCATCATCATCATCATCATCATCATCTAGCCCACCCCTCTGAACAGGCAATCGGGGCGGGTTACAACAAAAAGATTAAAACAATATCAGTTAAAACATCCCATCCCTTCCCTTACTGCCCCCCCCCCTTAAAAAGAGAATTAAACCACTATATAATTAAAAATATAAAGTAAAACAAATTACAACAGTAAAAAGCAGCAACAGGGAAGCGGGCCTGAAAACCTAGGCTGTAAAGGGGTGGAAAAGACACTGGAGAAGGACAGCTGGAGAGGCACTAACGCCTAGGTTTGGATCCGGGAAGTGTTTGCATTCTCTGGGAAGGCCTGCCGGAAGAGAAAGATGGAATGAGACGCATCTCATCTGGCAGGTCCTTCCACAAGGTAGGATGGACCCAAGCCATGTAGGGCTTTAAAAGTCAAAACCAACATCTTCTACTGTGCCCAGAAACTAATCGGCAGCCAGTGGAGAGATTTGAGCACAGGTGTTATGTGCTCTCTCCTAGATGTTCTAGCGAGAAGCCTGGCTGGCATATTTTGGACCAGTTGAAGTTTCCAGGTTAGGCACAAGGGTAGCCCCATGTAGATTGCATTACAGAAGTCCAATCGTGAGGTTACCAGAGCATGTATCACAGTTTCCAGATCCCTCATCTCCAGGAAAGGGCGCAGCTGGCGTATCAGTCGAAGCTGGTAGCAGGCACTCCTGACCGTCGCATTCACCTGACTAGTCATGTGGAGCGACGGGTCAAGGAGTACCCCCAGACTGCGAACAGGGTCCTTTGAGGAGAGTGTGACTCCATCCAAGACTGGAAGTTGTATTCCCAAACCTGGTTTCGGGCCTGTGACTGTGAGCACCTCCGTTTTGTCTGGATTAAGCTTCATCGGTTTTCCCTCATCCAATCCATTACCGCCGCAAGGCAGTCATTGAGAGGAGAGATGCCATCTGGGGTCTGAGCAGATGATCTGGTCATGGAGAAAAATAGCTGAGTGTCATCAGGGTACTGATCACACTGAACTCCATGACTTGAAGTTGACTTGAAGACAGTTAACAACAATAAGCATCAATGCTTTTAAGCCCTCAGAGCAGTCAGATAAGTTTTTTAGGGAAAAGCCCAAGGCTTTCACACAGCAGAATGATGCACTGGACCAAACCTGACAACTGGCAGCAGGATTGGCTTACCCCATACTGTCACCTTCATCATCAACATCTTCATCATCATCCTCATAGCCTGGGCTTTTCACAAAACTGAGACTCAAAACAGCCTACAGCAATTAAAACAAGTACAAATAAGTACACCACTGGATAAAAGCACTCGAACAAACCAGTTAGCCCTCTACATTTGTGGCTTGACTTTTCTGGGTTTCATTATTTGCGGATTTAATTAATATGTTCTCCCTAGAAATTGCTATGTCCTCCAGACAAAGGTCTTCCAGGATGGTTCTATGGTGAGATTCTAGCAGACATTGACCATAGAGTTCTGCTAAACCTAGAAATTCCTAGGAGTTTATCACATGGGATGAATTTCTCTCAATTGTGAATGGAGCCAATTCACTAGTTTAGTGAATTTACGTGAAATCTGATCGCGTTCGGAATGCATTCAGAATGACTTCCCATTTCCTGAAAATGACCCGCCATTGCCCAAAATTGCGTGAGATACTCTAATACGCAATTATGTGAAACCCCATGATTGCGTTCGGATTGCCATTAGATTATACTTCCAATTTCCGTCATTTGATAAACTTCCTAGAGAAGTGTTCTTGCAAGTTTTTTAAAAAAGTTTTTTATTTGCAGTTTTCCTACTTTCACAGGGGTCCTGTGCCCCTAACCCTAGTGAATGTGGAAGGTCCAGTGTAGTTAAAAGTGTAATTAAACTATCTATCTATATGTATGTATTAAATTAGAATCATAGAATCATAGAGTTGGAAGAGACCACAAGGACCATCCAGTCCAACCCCCTGCCATGCAGGAACTCCCAGTCAAAGCATCCCCGACAGATGGCCATCCAGCCTCTGCTTAAAGACCTCCAAGGACGGAGACTCCACTACACTCCAAGGGAGTGTGTTCCACCGTCAAACAGCCCTTACTATCAGGAAGTTCCTCCTAATGTTGAAGTGGAATCTCTTTTCCTGCAGCTTGCATCCCTTGTTCCGGGTTCTAGTCTCTGCAGCAGCAGAAAACAAGCTTGCTCCCTCCTCAATATGACATCCCTTCAAATATTTGAACAGGGCTATCATATCACCTCTTAACCTTCTCTTCTCCAGGTTAAACATCCCCAGCTCTTTAAGTCGTTCCTCGTAGGGCATGGTTTCCAGACCCTTCACCATCTTAGTTGCCCTCCTTTGGACCCGCTCCAGTTTCTCCACATCCTTTTTGAATTGTGGTGCCCAGAACTGGACACAGTATTCCAGGTGGGGCCTGACCAAAGCAGAAGAGAGTGGCACTATTACTTCCCTTGATCTAGACGCTATACTTCTATTGATGGAGCCTAAAATAGCACTGGCCTTTTTAGCTGCCACATCGCACTGTTGACTCATGTTCAACTTATGGTCTACTTGGACTCCTAGATCCCTTTCACACGTAGTTTCATTCAGCCAGATGTCCCCCATCCTATATCTGTGCATTTCATTTTTGCATCCTAAGTGCAGTACCTTACGTTTCTCCGCATTGAATTTCATTTTGTTAGCGTTGGCCCAGCTTTCTAGTCTATTCAGGTCATTCTGAATTTCAATTTCAAATTAAAAGGCAAGAATAGAATCATAATACAGCTCAATATTGAAAGCCCTTTCAGTCATTTTTCAAAAGCCTGTCATTTATTTGAAGTAAAAGAAGCAACTTTTCGATTATCATGAAATAATAACCATGAAACATGAAATAATCTCCCCTCCCTGCCGCAGGATTCCCCTGAACCTGAGTTGCAGTCTGTACAGGAGCTGAATGTTTTTGATTGTTGCGGTATGTTCCTAGCATCAATATATTTCTGTAAGCTTTTTCTTTTATAATGTAAAGTATGAAGAAGGTAGTTTGGTTTTGAACAGGCAGTTAAGACCTACTAGCCTTACAAAAGACCTACTCCCAAGGGAGATGGAAATTGCTAGATCTGGTTTGTGGATATGGATCAATGCAACTGCCTCCATTTTTTGACACTTGAGAACATGGCTGTAGAGAATGTTATGATGACTGCCTGCACTCCAAATTTTACCACTGAAGTGAAGTAATGCATTTTATTGATTAGGAACCAAATCTCCATTTACTGCACAAAGATTTGCTTTAATTCCTGCAGGAATACTTGGTTTAAGACTATATGTTGAAAACTTCTGTCACTGGGATTTTTCCCCCTTGTGAAACACCGGTCCTTGCGTGAGGGAAGAGCAAAAGCATAGCTTCTTCCAAGATTACATTATTTGGATAAACAGGCTCTACCATCAATGCCATTCTTATCGTATTCTTATTTCATACCCATCTGAAACATTTGGAGCTCATTATTTATTAATTTTTTAATTGAGGAAATACAGAACTTCACTTTCATTGGCTTGCATAAATGTGCTGCCTTCTGTCTCCTTTGTAAGAAGATTTGGTACACACTCTGTCAACGAAGATTCCAGTCTGTATGAGTCGAGGGATCTTAAATCTTCCTCATGTTCTGCTCCATGATTTTATTTTTATCACTGTGTTGGACAGGAAATATAAACATCCCTTTCTCTCTAGCTTTCCTAGCAGACAAAGCACTATGTATTGTTTTATCTGATACAATCTCCTGAAATAACTTTCAGTGGTCTTTTATACTGCAATAAAGACAGCAGCTCATTTATTAACAACTTGATTCATTTTACTCTTTCCATCCTTTTATTTATGAGTTGGTCAACTATGCCACTGTACAGCACTGCTCTATCTCTTGTCTGTACCTGTGACCTTTTGTTTTGTTTGTTGTCTTGGTGACTGCTCTATATATGTAATAAATACTTGTTCTACTGATGTTACCCTTCAAAAAGGGGGGCTTCCCAGAAATACAATATCATTCACCTAACTGGCAAAACATCCTCAATCCCCTACTGTAGGGAAGTTACCAAAGCATTCTAAAAACCCCACAGCTCATCAGCCTCAAAACACATAGGGGCTTTCTACATTGGCAGGAAAGTGTGACATGAAGTTGCCTTTTCCTTAATACTTAGCAGCTACACTGCAAGCCCCAGATGTGTAATAAAAAGGCATAGGGCAGCTACACTGAGGAGGTGTGAAGACAACTTATCTGAAGTCTTTTCTGTTGCTCAGCAACTACAATGGAAGCTGTCAGGATGCTAGAAACACAGGCGGAGCAGCTGCACGGGTGGCAATGAACAGGGCTTTTGGCCGCACTGAACCTTTAATTTTTGTTGTTGTTGTTGTTGCCGGCTGCAAAATGCGCAGTTGCACTGCTACATCATACAGGCAATTGTATTGCCAGCTGCGAATTGCACAGTTGTGCAGGTACATCACACATGAACTGTGCAGTTATGAAGATCTGTCAAATTACCATTGTGGTTTTGCTTCCCTTTTTTAAGTGCGCAGTTGCATCGGTGCAACATGAATGAACCCCTTTATTTTATAATAACAATAGTTGCTGTTGTTGTTGTTGTTGTTATTATTTATACCCCACCTCTTTGAGATCAGTTGAGGTGGCTTACACGTTAAAATACTATTACATCAATAAAACAAACTGCATCCCTAAGTGTGACTAAGATGGTTGAGATGGGTAGTGAACGATAAGAAGTTTGTTTTAGTCTATTAGCCTATTATTTTAGTATTTTGGCATTTTATAGTGTGTGTTTTATTGCCTTTTTTATTACATATGTTCCACCCTTTGGTGAAAAGGCCATTATAAATAATAATAATAATAATAATAATAATAATAATTTACTATCTGGAGCCAGTAGCTTCTTGAATTTTAAAATGCCTCTTCCTGTTAGCAACTCCACTTCCAAAGGTGCCTTTGCAGAGCAAACAATTTTTCTGCAGTGGCCTTATTTTTCATTAATATGTGTTAAGAAACTACTGACAACATCCTTGGTCAGTATAGTAAGCAAATCCCTCTTGTGTGATGCCTCATCTTTTGGAGCTGAAATGTCCTTTGTCACATACAATTTATCTAAGACCCACTTTGTTTCCCATCATGCTATATTAGAGCATCATGTCAAACACTTATGATTAACCACTCATGTACAAGGCAAGAAAACCAACTACAAGTTGTGATGCGTTTAGCCAGTTACTACTACAAACACTGTGAATGTGCTTTCCCTCTTCCCATGGAAATCACTGTTTTGAACTCAGCACCTGTAATTTGCTCTCCAGACTAAACAGATAAGTTGACTAGACAACAAAAGATGTGATGCTTGTATCAGTTTTGTACTGGATAGGAATGAGCTGAACAACTGAAAAACCAGCAGCAGAATTCAAACCATTTTTGTCATGCTAGCCTGAACACTCATTGCACCATGAATACTATTCAACAACTAGTGTGCAAAGATAAAGAGAATTACTATAATAATGTAGAGAATAGAAGAAGAAAAAGGAAGAACAAGAGACCTCTTCCAAAAGATCTGTGAATTCAAAGGGAAACTCAGACCAAGAGTGGGGTGCTCTACGATCAGAAGAGGAACATATAACATGACCAAGATGAAATAAAAAGATGGTGCAACCAATATATAGAAGAGTTAAATAAAAGAGATGAAAAAAGGAATGATGCATGGGAAGAAGAATCATATGAAAACAAAATCCAAATTTTGGAAAATGAGGTGGAAGCCGCACTCCAACTGGGAAGATTAAATCACCAGAAAGAGATAATATTCCAACTGAACTGCTACAAATCACATAGACAGAATAAGCTCCAGAGCTAACTAGTACTAACTAAAATCTGCCAACAAACATGGAAAATGTAACAGTGGCCAACAAACTGGAAATAATCAATATATATTTCCATCTAGAAAAAAGGGGAAACAAAAGACTGCAGTAATTAGAGGCCTATTGCATTAATTCCCATACATGCAAAGTTGTGCTCAAAATTCTGCAGCAAAGACTCCTACCATATATGGAGTGAGAAATCCTAGATGGGATAAATTGGAACTATCATGGTTAGGTAGAATATCAAGAATCAAAATGACGGTACTATTGAAGATGATGTTTTTATTTCAAAATTTACCAATTATAACAAATGATACTCTCTTTCAGAATTGGCATAAAGAGATTTCTAGATTCATTTGGTGAGGGGAAAAACAAGAATTAAATCAAAACTACTACAAGACTCCAAAGAAAGAGGAGGACTGGCTTTACTGGACTTGAAATTATATTATTATGCCACGTCACTATGGATTATGGACTGGATACACTTAAAAAGAAACAAAACTATTAATTTGGAAGGAGCTGGGTTAATGTTTGAATTACATGGATATGTGCTTTATGACAAAATGAAAGTAAACAAAGAATTTAATAATCACTTTATAAGAAAATCATTGTTTAAAGTGTGGCAAAAAGTAAAAGAAAGATGGTTCACTAAAATTCCATTGTGGACCTCAATCAATGAAGTACTATTTAAGAGTGAAAAACTATCTTGTGAGAACTGGATGACTTACAAGGATATTACTGTGCTTGGAACGTTTTTATACTATTACCATTTAATTCTATTTTAGTTGTGGGAATGGGGGGCGGGGGAGATTTAGGGTTTGATTTTATTGTAACTTCAGTGTATTTTATTGTTGTAACCCACGGCGGGCTAGAAATAAATCTTCTTCTTCTTCTTCTTCTTCTTATTATTATTATTATTATTATTATTATTATTATTTTACTATAATAGATAAAAATCAAAGAAGATTAAAAACAGGAGAAGAACTACACAAAGAAGGATACAATTGTAATTGGTTTATATATAGATGCTTAAAAGAAAGATTTAGTCAAGATGTGAAATTGGCAGGAATAGCGAAAGGTGATGAAGTGTTCAAAAAAATCATAAGACAAGAAGATAAACATGAAATTTCTATAATATACCAAATATTGTTGAAACAAGACTTAGAACAAGAGATCGTTAAAAATTGTCTGGTTAAATGGGCACAGGATCTAGGCCAAAATATTCAACTTGTACAATGGGGGGGGGGGTGAGAATGAAGTACTCTAAAAATTATGGAATTCAAGAAAAAATTAATTAAAATGCAATACAGATGGCATTTGACTCCTAATACTATAGCAAAAATGAATAGTAATAAAAAAATAATAGTTGGAAATGTGGTTCTGAAGGTGGTACTATGATGCATTGCTGGTGGAAGTGTAAAAAGATTGGGAAATTTTGGTCGGAAATACATTTGGCTATTCAAAAGGTCTCGAAAACTAAGGAGTTTATCACAGGATAGGAATTGGAAGTATAACCCAATGGCAATCTGAACGTAATCATGGGGTTTCGCATTATTGCGTGAAAGCTGATCACACACATTTTCGGGCAATGGGAAGTCCTTCCAAATGCAATCGTGGGGTTTCACGTTATTGAGTGAGAAACTATCACATGCAATTTTGGGCACTGGGAGGCAATTTCAGGCAGTTCTGAATGCGATGCAGCGTCAATACGCAATCACATAAATTCGCTGAACTAGCGAATTCACTCAATTCCGAACTGGCCCCATTTTCATTTCTTTCGAAATTGAGAGAAATTCCTCCTGTGTGATAACCTCCTTAGATAAATAAAGACCCAACATTGTTTTTGTTAAATATGGTAGAAGATAAGGATTTGGAGAGAAGAAAATGGGAAACCATTATTTCATTTAATCTGTGCAGCTAGAATATTGTTAGCAGCTTCATGGAAAAAAGAACAAATACCTAGTATAGATGATTGGGTGTTAAAGGTATATGATTTTATGGAATGGATAGATTGACCTGTTGTATAAATAAGAAACCATTGAATGGTTTTGAGTGAGACTGAAACCTTGGATAAACTACTTAAAAGAAGAAAAAAGAATGTATGCTAGTATAATTTTTTCATGAATCCAATTCGCTAAAAAGAGGAATACACTATGAAAAATAAATATAGTTAGGAAGCATCATGTTATTAGAAAAGAAGATTGAAAAGAAAAGGTCATAGTTTACCAGACATTTACATGTCGAGTATATAAAAATAACAAAAATATCGAAAGGTAAAAAGTCAAGATGTAGAATATGTGGAAATGGATAAGGAAGATCCAACTTTGTAAATATGTACAATAGAAAAGTATGACTCCACCACTCTCCAGGTGGGGCCTGACCAAAGCAGAATAGAGTGGCACTTGTGACTTGTGGTCTGCTCAGACTCCTAGGAGTTTATCAGATGATGGAAATTGGAAGTATAATCCAATGGCAATCCAAACGCAATCATGGGTTTTCATGTTACTGCGTATGAGTGTATCTCACACAATGTCAGGCAACAGGAAGTCATTCCGAACACAATCATGGGTTTTACGTTATTGCGTATTAGAGTATCTCAAGCAATTTCGGGTAATGGGAAGTCATTTTCGGGCAATGGGAAGTTATTCTGAACACATTCCTAATGCCATTAGAATTCACATAAATTCGCTAAACTAGCGAATTTATGTGAACTCGAACTGGCTCCATTCGAAATAGAGAGAAAGTCCTCTTATGGACTGCAAACTAGTGAAAGAACAGGAATCCAAGGATAGGAATAAATCGTTGGTAAGTAGTAGGGGTCCTACAAAGGTCTGCATTGGTTCCTGTGTTTTTTAACTTGTTTGTAAATGGTTTGGAGTTAGGGATGTGTAATGAGATGGCCACATATGCTGATGACAAGTTATCTAGGAGGGTTAATACAAAAAAGGATTGCAGAGAGCCCCAAAAGGATCATTTCAAACTAGAGGAATCAGCAAAACAATCTGAGTTTAACATACACATTGATGGGATTTGAACTAGCAGCATCTGACCAATAAAGAGAGAGAGTATGCATGCATGTATGTATGTGTTTAAAGTATTTAGAAATAATTTTTCTACCCACCAGCCACCCCAAAGAGAAAAGTAATAACATCATAATACATATATATTAAAAAAAAAACAGAAACAAAAATACTTTTAGGGAAAAAAAAACAGCTATAATGATAACAATATATCAGTAAAACAGTTGAACCATCAGTGTGTTGCCGCAGTGAAAAAGATAACTTTCACATTGGGCATAACTAGAAAAAGAACAGAAAATATATCTGCCAATATCTTATTTCCCTTATAGTTCTACTGTGGTTAAATATAGTGTATACAGTTCTGGCCACTGCCCCCATTCCCACCACCAAGGATATCATATAAAGATCTAGAAAAGGGTTACCAAAATGATTAAGGGACAGGAGCAGCTCCTCTATAGAATGGAAAATAAGGCAAGAGTAATCTATCCATAGTAAATACTTATACTTGCTCAAAATGCAATTAGCAGTTTGGAGGTATTATACTTCTGATTATCATCTGCTGCTGAAAATGACTGGAAATGACCATCTTCATCAGATGAATCACTGTCTGATTGGAGTTAGACTGCTGAGTTAGTTTGGGGGGGGGGGTCCTCAGGTGTGGAACATGAGGTCCTCTGAAACTGTTGGTCCACAACTTTATATCAGTTAAAAGTCTATTGCAACGCTGGTCAATTTTTTATTTCCCCACCCCCAGATATTGATGAACTACTGTTCCCATCATGAGTCATAATGGTTGTCTGTGCTAGCTAGGACTGATAGTCCAAAAACATCTGAAAGACCATAGATATTCCACCAGTGTTAGCTCCCCATCCTGGGGATAATCTTTTATCTGATCAAACAAGGAATTTCTCATGTTATTAAACTCCAACTTATTCTAAGTCATATCTGTCAGGAGAAATAATAATAATAATAATAATAATAATAATAATAATATTTATAACCGGCCCCTCTGAGCAAGCAATCGGGGCGGGGTACAACAAGATTAAAACAAGTACAGTTAAAAAGTTCTTACACCCCAATCCCTACCTCCCACCCCTTAAAATAGGATTAAATTAGTACGAGTTAAAAACAGAATAGTAACACAACTAGCAATAAAACAATACAGTCGACCCAATATGTCCAATCAGTCGTTCTTTGGCAGCATGGTGTAGCATGAGTGTAGCTTTGTGTGTAGCTTTGCAGCCGGGGAGATTTAGCCACTATCTGGGAAGGCTTGCCGGAAGAGTAAAGCCATTATAGGTTGAGCTGTCACTTTAAAAATTATTTTTAGCATGGTGAGCACTTCTGCAACTGTTTTGACGTGCCATTGAAAGTGACAAGATGATAATTAGCATACCAGTTCCTCCATTCTTTTGTAAGTCAAACTGAAGCAAGAGATGTAGTGCTGGCAGTGTTGCCCAAAGGTGTTGTGGTTATTTATGAAGCAATTGCTACATTCTTTCCCCTCTCATCCTCTCTCTCTCTCTCTGTCACCCACACTCTGTGTTTTCAAACAAAGGTGACACGTGGAAAGGCAGAGTGTTGCAATTGGCCAGTGGGGACAGCAAATTGTGTCATGTGGATTTCACAGCTATGTGCAGTACCTCTCTATGCAATGTGGGATCATTCAGGAGAATAGCAAGGGAATTCCCTGACTGGTGTAGGTTTCACTTAACTGCATTGGGAATCTCCACCAGGCCAACCTGGTGTCTAGCAAGTTCGACTTGGCAGTGACCTCCATTAGAGAAGCAGAACCAGGAAGGTTCTCCACAGCTCATTCTACACTTGCAGAGGCAATTTATCATGGCCCCAAAGTGCCTATTGCATTCTTGCTGTTCCTGGCAAATCACAATAGCATCAGAGACTCCACTTAAAGCAGCTAATTTCTGCATACCATTTGTTGTTACTGGAGTTTATCATACGATGGAATTTGGGGGTATAATTCAATGGCAATCTGAACACAATCATAGGGGTTCATGTAATTGTGTATGACTGTATCTCACGCAATTTCGGGCAATGGGGATCATTTTCAGGAAATGGGAAGTCACTCTGAACGCATTCCGAATGCAATTAGATTTCATATAAATTTGCTAAACTGGCGAATTTACGTGAATTTGAATTGGCTCAATTCGAAATTGGGAGAAATTCCTCCCGTGTGATAAACTCCGTTGTGTGTCTCAAAGTAATTTATTTTATTACCTGTAGTGGTTTGAGTGTTGGACTATAACTCTGGAAACAGAGTGACCAGATGCCTTCCTATTTCAGGACCTGTCCTACATTTCAAACTTCTCTCCAAGAGGAATTTCAAAATGTCCTCCATTTTGAGCATGACAAAGAAACATGAATTTATATTTATATTAGTGTTTTTAGCTTTTATTCGGAAATGACTGTTTTTCTGGAATGTACTTCATTTTACACCGCCTTGTCCTCCTTTGTGGTTAGGACACCTGGTCACCCTGTCTGGAGATCAGGATTCGCTTTTCCCACTCAAGCATAAAACCCTGCTGGGTGACCTTGGGCAAGTAACACTATGTCAGCCTCAGAGAACGACAATGGCAAGCCCCCTCTGAAAAACATGCCAAGAAAACCCTATGATAGATTCGCCTTGTGTTGCCATAAGTCAAACATGACTTGGAAGTACACAGCAACAACAAATGTTGTGCAGAGAGGGGCTGCTGTAGCACCAATCAAATACCTGTGAAGACTGCTTTTATCTAATAATATTACCTTCAAGCTTCAAGTGAATGCAAAAGTCAGAGGCTGGTGAAGATGAAATATTCATCCCTTGCTATGGCTTCCCCTTTTCCTCATTTTTTGTTTGCTCCTCTCAAAAACCCACCGCATTCTTCTTCAGCAAGGGAGTCTGCAAACAGCCTAAAAAGGAAACATTAAAATGATATCCAAACAACAAAATAAATTATTATAATAATAAAATCAGGTGGGGAAAAAAAATTACATTAAATGGCATAACCCCACCACCACCACCACCACCACCACCAATTCATCTTCCACCACTCCAGCCTGAAGAATCCATGGAAAAGCCTTCATATAGCACTAGAAAGAAGTATTTTTAGTTGTGCAATCATATGGGTTTCCCTTCAGACCCAAGAACAGCGGTCCCTGAACTAAACAAAACAAAAAAACTACAAAGAGAAATAGCAGAACTGGAGTATATCCACAAACTCCAGTCAACCAACAATTAGTTGAAAAGAGACACTGGTTTCCTCGCACACTAACACATTATAACAATAGCTAACCTCCCAGCCTCGTGAGGGCTCTTGGCCAATTCATCACATCTACGGGTTGGAGGTACTACGGTGTGCGATAAGCATCAACAAATCTGCTTTTTTTCCGGGTCTAGTGGAAGTTTAAAAGCAGAGTGTAGTAATCTCCCATATCACCAAGAGTTCCTGCCATAGATATTGATACTGCATGTAACATTTCTTGTATAACATGCTGGTTCTCAGATATATATTTATATATCAGTAATCAGTAGTAAACTACAATCATCAGTAATCAGTAATCAGTAGTCATTAAAGATGAACCAAAATTGTGGGTTGTATGGAAAAGAGCCTTCAAATTCCAACAAAAGATTGTTCAGGTTGCCATGGGGCCTTATTTGTCCAGGTTTCTGGGGCACATAATGTCCGATCATGCTGAGAAAGGCATTCCTGGGTTCTCCTTAGTGTCTGTGTGGCTATTTCAACTTGTTTTTCTAAGAACATATTTAAATCTCCTTCCAGTTCCCTTCTATGACTGTCGGACTCTTCCTTTTCTGCTACCCACAATAACATCACAAACAGTTCCACTCCCAGTGGCTCTGAGGGGAAGCCCCCGTGGTGACATTAATGGTGATGAAGTAATCTGCTTGTGGTCTTTTGGTCAGGATGTGGCCAGGAGAAATGAAGAGAGGATGCCTTTCTGACAACAAGGACAGACAGTCAAAATGCTTTGAGGAAGCTAAATGGATGTGAGGATCATTTCCAACAAAAAGTTAACCACATGTGACCTGTCACTGTTTTGTCACCTTCTCTGTTCATGTCCCCCTCTCCCCCATGACTTTGTCACTGTGTCATCTCTCCTCCACTGCTTTATCACCTCTTCTCCATCAGCCATAGAGATTGTGAAACCCTTGTTTAGGAGAGAAATTAACCATATGTGGCTTTTTGTAGAGACACCTAGTGTATTAATACCAAGGTTCACCTGCCAGTCATCTAATAACAGTTCAGCGTTCAACCTTGGACTGTGTGGCACAAGGTTTCTGCAATCCACTCCCCTCCAGATGCATTGGCTACAACATCCATCGTAGCACACATTATGAGAGTTTATGGAAGTCATAGTCCAAATGACTTGGACAGCACAAGGGAGGGAGAGGCTGGATGCTACCAAGTGTTATACTTGGCAGTTTATTGTTTGCAAGGACTGTATGCTGAATGGGGAAATGGTTGATGTGCATGCAATATTGGTTGTGCAGACGGTCTTTTTGGCAGACGGTGGTAGGGTCCAGACATTGGGCCCATTCACACTACATAATCACAGTGTTATGATTCCACTTTAAATGATATGGTTCCATCCTGTGGAATCCTGGGATCTGGAGTCTAGCAAGGGATTTTTAGAAATCTCAGCCACAGAGCGCTAGTGCTTCTGACCAAACTACAAACCCCACAATTCCATAGGATTTAGCCATGGCAGTTAAAGTGGAACCATAGCACTGTAACTGTTTAGTGTGAAAGGGCATATAGTCAAATGCTAAGGTAGCAGAAAAAAAGATGGTAAAATTAGAAATGGAAACTAATGTCCTTTGAGCAATCTCTCTGTATTATTTCATGAACTAGACAAGGCAAAAGCCTTGTCTGAATGCCCCTGTCTTCATCCATGTTGCCCCCTACACTGATTTTTTATAAAAGCTATTACCCCATGATTTGCCCAAGGCTCCAAAAATAGGCAGCAATCTGAAACACAAAATAGGATCTACAGTTTCAAAGCAGGGGTGGAAGGACAGTTGTGCATCCCCAGGCATCATGCTGCTGGAGGGAGGCTTTCAACCCTTGTAGCTGCACAGCACTGATTTAAAATGTTAGCTATAAAAGCGATTAGAGTGCCTCTTCATTTCTAAACTAAAAGCCTCTCATGGTCACTACTGAGATTTCTTACAGCAACAGCTATACTATCTCTTAAATAACATCACCAGTGTGCCAGATTAGGATGTGGCACGTACCTTGAAAGTCATGTCGGGAGCTCTCCCAGATTTTTATTCCTGACTCTTCTTGACAACATGTTAAGGTATGATAAGAAGGGGGCACTTTTCATGTGTGCTAAACACTTACATTTTCGTTTCATGGTAAAAGAAAGTGAACCAGGAGCAAGAGAAAGGAACACATATGGTGTCAGGGCATTAAACAGAAGCTGAAGGTATGATTATTCCATTTTATGTGGCAAAATGTACCCTTTTTGCATTTCCTCTAGGATGCTCAATATCAATTTGGATCTATCTGATAAGTTTATTAGGCATCAGACACCATCTTCAGTATGCTTTATGTAAGTATCCCCTTTCTGGAAGGGAGAAAAAAAATAAAAGGGGAAGTATTTTTGGAAGAGAGAACTGCAGTACAATGTTGTAGCATGGAGTGAATCTGTGGAGGATTTCAGACAATTAATTCTGCTCTTTTTCAGGGTAATCAATTACATTCCTTCCTCTTTCTGATTTCCTACTCCTGACTGTCAGACAGTATTCTGTACCTACTAGTATTGCCAGGTTTTCAAAATAGCAAAAAGGGGCAGCAGAAATTCCTGACACGTATGTTTTGTTGTTGTTAACCAATTGGTCTTGACCCATGGTGACCCCAAGGATGAGACATCTCCAAGACTCCATGTCCTCCACTTTTCTGCTTAGTTCCTGCAAAGTCATACCTATGACTTCCTTCCTCTCTTTCTGCTTCCCTCCACCTTTCATAGCTTTATTGTTTTTTCCAATGAGTCGTGCCTTCTCATGATGTGGCCATAGTACAACAGCTTGGCCTCCAGGGAGGTTTCTTGCTTGATCTGCTCTAGGGACCATTTGTTTGTCTTTTTGGCTGTCCACAGAATCCCCAGCACTCTTCTCCAGCATCATATCTTAAATTAATTCTTATCTTCTTTTTTAACTGTCCAGCTCTTACATCCATACATGGAACAAGGAATACAATGGCTTGTATAGTTCTAATTTTTGAGATCAGTTGTAATGTTTGCATTTTGTGATCTTTTCTAGTTTTTTCATAGCTGCCTTTTCCATTCTTAATCTTCTTCTGATTTCCTGGCTGTAATCCCTCATTTCTATCAATGTTTGATCTCAGGTATAAGAACTCTTCTACTATTTTTATTTCTTCATTGTCTAGGTTGAATTTGTGTAGATTTTCCATGGTCATTATTTTTGTTTTCTTTATATTCAACAGTACATCTGACATTGCATTTTCTTCCTTGAACTTCCTTAGTAGTTGTTCCAGATCTGAGAGGTTTTCTGCTATGGTAGTATTATGGTGTCCTCTGCGTATCTTAGATTGTTGCTATTCCGTCCTCCTATTTTCACTCCTCCTCCTTCTATATCCAAGCCTGCTTTTCTTACAATATGTTCAGCATCTGCATTGAACAGGTTGGGTGATAAGATGCAGCCTTGTCTGACCCCTTTGCCAATTGGAAATGATTCTGTTTTTCCATGTTCTCTTCTGACAGTAGCCTCTTGTTCTGAATATAGATTCTTCATCAAGGACTATCAGATGTGTTGTCACTCCCATGTCTTTAAGGGTATTTCATAGTCTTTCCATAGCACATGCTATGATTTTCTTTTGGAATTCCCTGGTGCACTCCATTAGTCATTGTATGTTTTCAGTGTGGTTGCCAGTGCCTCTTCCTTTCCTGAATCCTGCTTGCACCTCTGGGATTTCTCTCTTCATGTACAGTAGGAGTCAATGTTGCAGAATTTTGTGCACAATTTGCTTGTGTGGGAAATTAGTCCTAGAGTTGCTGCAGTCTTTTGTGCCTCCTTTTTTTGTGGGTGGGAATGTATATTGATGGCTTCCAATCTATTGGCCATTGTTTTGGTTTCCATATCTGTTGACATATGTTAGTTAGCACTATAGTTGACTCTGTCAACACGGATTGCAGCAGTCTGATTGGATTATCATCTGTTCTTGGTAATTTGTTTTTCGCCATATTCCCTTATTGCAGCTTCCACTTTGCTTTTTAGAGTTTGGTTTTCATCTCCATATGGCTCTTCATTCTACGAGTCCTTCATTTTATCATCTCATTTATATAACTCTTCTGTGTATTGCATCCAACATCTTTTTATTCCTTCTTGATCTTGAATTATATTATTTTTATTGTCATAGAGCATCCCGCCCCTTGGTTAGAATTTTCCTTTGATTTCCCATATCTTGTGAAATAGGTCTCTCATTCTTCCCATTCCGTTGTTGTCTTCTACTTCTTTGCATCTCTTGTAGTAGTAGTTTTCTTTATCTTTATCTTTTCTTTATCTTTTCACGCCAGTTGCATTCATGGTTCTTAGTTTGAATAGGGCACTTTGATTCAGACAACTAGAAGGTGTGTTCTACTCAGAGAATGAAAAGACACAAAGAAATGGGGTGGCTTTCATACTAAGAAAAGATATGGCAAAAGCAGTCAGATGATACAATGCAAAATCAGACCAAGTCATCTTCATGGAAAACTATGAATATCACCATAATTCAAATATATGCACCAACCACAGAGGCAAAACAGGAAGAAATTGAAAGATTCTATGAGGGAATATAGGAAGAATTGACAGCATACCAGCACAAGATGTCAAACTGATCATAGGTGACTGAAATGCCAGAGTTGGAAGCACACAAGAATCAAAAACAGTAGGCAGATTTGGATTAGGTAAAAAAGAAGAAGATGCAGGTGAGTGTCTGATAGATTTTTGTGTAGCCAACAACCTATTTTTGTGGCATTTTCGGACTATGTGGCCATGTTCTAGAAGAATTTGTTTCTGACTTTTTGCCAGCATCTCTGGTTGGCATCTTCAGAAAAAGATGCCAGCCACAGATGCTGGCGAAACCTCAGAAACAAACTCTTCTAGAATGTGGCCTCATAGCCCAAAAAACCCACAAAAATCTATGGGTGCCGGCCATGAAAACCTTCGACTTCACAACAACCTATTCATTGCAAACACATTTTTCAGCCAGAAAGAACTCTATACACATGGACGCCACCAGATGGCCACCACAAAAACCAAATAGATTATATTATAAGAAGTAAAAGATGGTAAAGTTCCATACTAGTTGTGCCAACTACAGACACCGACTGTGGCTAAAGAAGAAAACAAAACCAGTCATTATACCAAAATATAGTCCTGACATTTAGGCTGGACAGTAAGTAAGCAGGTTTTAACAAGTTTGTGTTCCCCCTAAACACCAAATGAAAGTATTGATTTAATTACCCTTGCCATGTATTTCTCTACAACATTAACATTGCATTCATAAATTACATGATAAAAACATTTCTGCCTTTATGAAAGGACCCCCCCCCAAAAATATTGTTTGCATCTTGTTCAGTCTATATAGCAAATAAATAAATAAATAAATAAACAAATAAATAAAATTGCAACCCTCACATAAGGAATATCCTATAAGGACAGCACCCAGCCCTATAGAGACAAGGTTTCGAGTTTCTAAATAAGAGATATCCCTTTTAATAAGGGACACTTGGCAAGCCTAGTACCCACTGGGCAAGCTCAGTCCCCATTGGCTGTTTTGACATTTGACACCAGTACCATCTCTCATCCCAGCTTTCTTTATATCTAAATATTTTGTGACAAGAGTGCAAACTCAGAAATCATAACTGAGTGTGATGTGATCACAATGACATGTCTTTCAGGAAATCCGCTCACATGATTTGGGCACTTTCATAATGTCAACATCCAGTAGAGAGCTATTGTTAAATTACCACATAGCACATTATTTTTAACAAATCACATGGATTGTTTTACAGGGGTGGGATTCATGTGCACTCGGTACGGCTAGTAAGTAGCAATTTATGCAATTAGATTGCGTCAGTAACCAGAGACTCTTACTGGAATCTTGTTGGGGCCTTAAATGTTCATAAGTGATTTTATTTCTGTGGGAATTAGAATTGCACAGCTACATAGATTATTTTACTATATTCAGTAAAAGGGTAATGTTACATTACTACTCAGCAATGCTGTCAAAGTTCCCAAGGCACATGCTGCTTGATGTACATCAATGTGCAACACATATTGGTGTGTGATGTGCTCTGGTGTGCATTGTAAACAGATGTGCATCCTTCACTGATGCCCCATGAGTGCTATTGCTGGTGTCCCATTATGGAATCTGGAATTCAGTAAAGGAGTTTCATAGCAACTCTGCTACATAGCTAGGTATAAGTAAAGCTAATAGGTCATATATGATTCCAGTGTGTAATTATTTAGCACTCTGCATCAGGGCATATTAGTGTGCTGCAAACGAACAAGTAGTATGTCAGGAGATCATTTAATTTTACAAATAAAGTGTATGTGCCATGAACCCAAAGCATCCGAGTCTCTTGGCTTGCCTTCTTCAGAGAGATGGGCTCTCACCTGAGATTAATTTGGATTCTTTCATGCTACAAAGGTGAACAATGTATGTGCCTCCAGTTTTAGTTGTAGCTTGTGGTTCTATCTCACAGGAAAAACAAACAATTAATGTGCCACTAGGTTTGTGTGCCCCAGTAGTTCTTTCCTGTGGAATGGGCTGATCTCCAGAGCCAGATCTGAGAGCTACTACTTCTTCAGCAAAACCCTACCCATTTTCCAAGCACTGGCTTGCCTTAGCCTCTTTGTACCTCCTCCTAGACTACCATCATTAGAGTACATAAAACAAGAGATTAAAAGATCTAATCTAGTAAATTGAACACCCGCTTTCTAATAGCAATCTGTTTAAGGTTACCATGGGCCCGATATACACGGGCAAAAAAAGGCGCCTTTACAGGAAAAAAAGGCGCTTTTAGGGTTAGGGAGGGCGTAGCCTTTACACCCTCCCTAAGCCTAAAACGCGTGGACGCCGCCATTTAAAGATGGCGGCGTCTACACGCGCGCGCCGGAAGAGCGTCATCACGTGCGCAGCGTTTTGACGCGCTGCGCACGTTCTGACGCTCTGGCGGCGCGGGAGGGCGCCAATCGCGCCCTTACCGCGCCGCAAAAAAAGAGCTCGATCCCGGAGCTCTTTTTTGCGGCACGTCGTTGCGGCGGGATGAGGCCTCCGTGTAGAAGCCTAGGCCTCATCTCGCCGCTAGAAGGGGCGAGTTTGGACCGCCCCAAAGGGTAAGTGTAAAAAGCACCAATATTTCGAAAAGCAAAAAAGAAAACACATTTACCAATTGATTACTTCAAACCAGCAATCATTCTCAGGCCTCATTCAGAGTGATGTCTTTTTTTTTTTAGTGCGACAATGTGAATCATCTCACTCGCATGCACATCTCTGTGAGTTTGATTGTTCACACATGCGAGCATTTAAATAAAGATGGAGTCGATGATGTAAATATATTCAGAACCCCTTTTTTGTATGCAGCATTTTACCCTGGGTCTATTTGGGTCTATTTGCATTGGTTATTCACACTATCAATGGTGCAGATCTTTTTTAAAAAACCAAAAACTCGGGGGGCGGGGACCCAATATTGATTATCTTGTTTGTTTGTTTGTTTGTTTGTTTTGCAGCCTCCCCAACTTAATCAGGTGCATTTGGGATGTATGTGAACAACAGAGATTTAACCCAGATTCATCCTGGATTATTTTACAGTGTGAATAGCCCTTCCCTTTAAATGCCCTTCTATACAATCTGTGGAGTTCTGCTAATGCAATTTAAGTTTTAGGTAGGTTTTTTTTTTAAAGAAAAGAAAGAGAAACAATAAAATAAAGGCAACCAGCCTGCTTGGGAATAGTGTGGGTGAGGTAGGACAGGAGGCAGAGAGGACACATTGATACCATGTGACTGCCAATATTGGAACTGCCTGGACAGTGACACTTTCCACCTGAGGCTTAGCATGATTGGAAAGTCATTGATGGATTTCCCCTATCAATGAAAAGGGACACCCTAACCATGCTTTGGAGACACAATAGCTATGGGTCAGAGGTGGCATTGTGTGATATGTATTCCTAAAGGCACTTTTTCTCAGCTGTAATCATGGTTTAAAAACCATGTGTGTTTGCCTTCTATGTATCACATACAAATGACCCTGCCCTAAAATCTGTACCATTCAAACCAGAAGAAATTTATCCAATCTCAATTGCAATGAAAGGTAACATTACAACTATTTATAAGGTAATTTTACTCACCACATTTTTCCAATCTGTAAGCATTCACACACTCTTCTGGGAGGATGTCAGATTGAACTCAATGGTACTTACTTCGGAACAGAGAGTTGCAGGAAGCTTGCACTGTGTTGATCTTGGCAATGAGCCACTCATGGTACAAATCTGACCAACTTCTGTGGAGACCTACTTTTTTTAGTAACTTGCTATAAAGAAACCATAGTTATACCATGCATGCATACCTAGTTATTTCATGCATGCTGGGGAGAGGGAGCCTGAACCTGCTGCAGTTGTGTGACCTAAAGTAATCTGATATAGTGAGTGTATGAACATTGTAGAAATGCCCTTTTGTACCGATGTGACTTCAGGTGGGGAAATATGTGGCTTTCAAGACAAATCTGAGTTCAGATTAAAACAGGTGTTTGTGATTTTGATGGAATCAAAGCAGGGCAAGATATTTTGCCCTGGAGCTGGGATATATCCCTTGTGTGGATTCAGCCTTGGATGCTTTAGTGCTGTATATTTGGGCTGCCTTTGAAAAGAGTTCAGGAAACCCAGCTGTTTCAAGAATTGGCAGCATAGGTGTTGCAACCAAAATATTGCTCTCTGTGTCCTTGCTTTTCTTTTTTCTTTTTAAAATAATCTTTATTGTTACACAGAAAATAAAAGAAAATAAGTATAAATACAAAGTTAAAATTAGAAATTACACTGTTCTTATCTTCATCTATAATTTCTAATTATACATCATACAAACTATTTTTATACACAAGTATGTATCTTCTTGTTCTTTAACAGTTATGAAAACCATCCTTGCAAAACCTTAATCAATTTACATCTCATTTTATCTCATCTCATTACTTCTGACAATATTTATAGTTCTTCTTTTATCTGTAGTTCTTCGACTATTTCATCTATTATTTTAAGGTATTGTTTTCCGATATTCTATCTTTAGCGTATATAAAAATAACCTATCATTTTTTTCCCTTCATGTTCCAACCTTCCATAACTTATTTATATACTTTTCTAGCGGAAACCAATCCCCCCCCAAGTTTTTATTCTTTAGTAAAGCAGACATTTTATCCATTTCCTTTAATTCCCAAGATTTTTAAAACCATTTGTCGATTTCTGGAGTTTTTTCTGATTTCCAATACTTTGCTATTAATATTCTAGCTGATGTTATACAATATAATATTACTCTCCAGTATTTCTTTTGTATCTCTGTTCCCAAAAAAGAAGTCATATTTAATAAATATAGTTCGGGGACCATTGGATAGTTTATTTTAAATATTTTTTGCAATGTTGTATGAATTGTTTTCCAAAACTCTTCCATTTTTGATCAGGTCCACCATGTATGAATATAAGTTCCTTTATCTGACTGACATTTCCAACATCTATTTTCTTTTAATTTATATACCTTAGCTAATCTTACCGGAGTGTAATACCATCTGTTTGATACTTTTACAAAATTTTCTTTAAGATTTTGTGCGACCATAAATTTAGCAGTTCTTTTCCAAGCACATTCCCAATTTTCAAGTAAAATAGGGTGCCCTATTTCCTGTGCCCACTTTATCATATTGTCCATTATTATTTCTTGTTCTAATTGTCTTGACATAAGGAATTTATATAATTTTGAAATTTTACCTTTATCTTTCCCCCAGATTATTTTATCTAATTCATTTTCCCTTTCTTCAAAATCTACAATTGAATCCTCTTTATATTTTGATTTTATTTGTAGATATCCGAACCAATGTAAGTTGATTCCTTTAATCTCTAACTCATCTTTTGTTCGAATTTCTCTTTTCCCCTCTGGATTTACTTTCAATAAATCTTTATATTTTATCAATTTTTCTTGTTTTTCCCATCTACTGAAAAATGCCTCTTGTGTAGATATCCAAATAGGTGTTTTTGAATAAAAATTTTCTTTAATTTTTTCCCCCAGATCTTTAATAAGGATTTACGGACAGAGTGGTTATTGAAATCTCTGTTGACCGAATCTGTTTGATACCACACATATGCATGCCAACCAAATCTTATATTTGAAAATTCGATATTTAAAATGCTTGTATTTTCTAATTTAATCCATTCTTGTATCCACAAGAGCCCACAAGCCCAATAGTACACCTTTATATCAGGCAATGCGCATCCTCCATTGAGATTTCCTTTTTTTAGTTCTCCCATTTGATTCTTGCTTTTTTCCCATTCCAAATAAAGTTTCTAAGATCTGTATTCCATTCCACAAATACTTTGTCATTAATGATAATCGGTAAATTTTCATACAAAAACATTAATTTTGGCAGGACGCTCATTTTTATAGTGGCTATTCTTCCCAATAAAGTCAAACTTAATTTATTCCATAACACTAATTTTTTAAAATATCATTCCAAAGTCTCTTATAATTGTTTTCAAACAGATTAATATTTGAGTTAGTTATCCAAATACCCAGGTATCGAGCTTTATTTACAATTTTTATTCCTGATTTTAATGATAATTCTCTTTCTTCCTCGCTCTTTATATTTTTTGTAATCATTAGGGTTTTGTCCTTATTTATTTTGAAGCCTGATAAATTTCTAAATTCATTTAGTTCACACATCACGTTTTCCATGCTCCTTAACAGATCGTCCAGAATTAAAACCATGTCGTCGGCGTAAGCCCTTAATTTATATTCACGTCCATACATTATCCTTATTTTTATTTAGCTCTTCCTCTAGTATTTTTAGTTCTTTTCTACATTTGTTTGTCTCTTCCTGTCTTTGTCTTTTAATTTCCGAATTTCTTTTTATGAATGTACCCCTCATGAATGCTTTAAAGGTATCCCATACGGTATTACTTTTTACCTCAGATGTGTTGTTTTCTTTTTAAAAAAGTATTTATTACACTTTTTGATTTTTCAACAAATTCTTCATCCTTAATTAAGTCTTCATTTAATTTCCATATCCATTCAGGTTTTCTTGAATACGTTTCTAATATCATTTCTATCATATTATGGTCTGAATATATTCTAGGAGCTATGTCCATACTTTTAACCCTTGTAGTTAATTGTTTAGTTATCAGAAACATATCTAGTCTGGACATTGTTTTGTGAGTTTCAGATCGAAACGTATACCCTTTTTTTCCTTATGAAGATATGTCCATGTATCAACTAACCTGTTTTCTTTGATCATGTCAAAACAGGATTTTGGAAGCTTTCCTTGACTATTTTAAACTTTTTCCCTTGATTCTCTGTCTCTGATAGCTTTTAGTACCCCGTTGAAGTCTCCAGCAATTATTAAGTTGGGTCCTTTACATTTAGTTAAAACTTTATTTAATTTTTGATAGAAAGCCTCCTTTTTTTCCAATGGAGCATAAATACATACTATCTCCATTTTTTCATCCATTAAGTCTATTTCTATAGCTACACACCTTCCCTCTTTGTCTTTGAAAATTTCTTTCACCTCATAACTTTTTTTTAAACATATATTGCTACTCCTCTTCTTTTATGTTCCTCTGATGAATGAAAAAGCCAACTTAGTTTGGGATTTCTCAGATATTTTATTTCATTGTTTCTAATCTTAGTTTCTTAAACACAAACAACATCAAAATTATTTTTTTCTAAATAATGAAATATCTCTTTCCTCTTATGATTTTTATTTAATCCTCTCACATTATACGATCCAATTTTTATCTTCATTTTTTTAATTCTAGCCTACAATCCTTCTTTTCTCCCCCCTTCCCCAAATCGTTTCCCCTCTGTATCAATAAGTATCTCCTATTGATGAATCCTCCTCTTCTATCTCTTCTTCTATATTGTCTTTCTTCTTCGAGTCCTTATCTGTTTCTTCCTCCTCTGCTTCTAGTTTTATTTCCTTATTGTCTTTTTCTATCTGTAAGATCCATTCTTCTTTCTCTGAATCTTGTACCTGTGTTCTTTCCCTTCTTTTATTTTTTTTATAAAAATCCTTGGCTTTTTCTATAGTATTTACTCTGAATCTTCTTTGTTTGTATGTTAGTGAAATTCCCTCAATTTTTCCCATCTGAACCAGATTTTTTTTTTTTTTTTTTTGCAGTAGTTGTGTTAAAAATCTATATTCTTGTCTTCTTCTTAGAACTTGGGCTGGGACATCTCTAAATATCTCAATTTCCTTGCCGTCTATAATTAATTTCTCTTTATGGTTTTGTTGAAATATTCTCTCACAGAAACTTGAATTTATAAAACAAATTAAAATGTCTCTTGGGGGATTTCTCTCTTTAGCCAGTGTCGAGTTAATTCTGAAAAAATTTTCTATTTGTAAATCTAACAAATTGTCTGACAAGTCAAGATAATTCTATCCAAAATTTGTTCATTCTCTGTCTCGGGCACTCCTCTAAGCTTCACAAATATCTCTCTATATCTTATTTCATGGAAAAGAATATTTTGTTTTTCTTTACTTATTCTTTCTGTTCTCCTATCCAAATCTTTTGTTTTCTTGTTTACTTCTTCCACCTCAGCTTTAATTTCTGTTATTTCTCTATTTATCTTATCAATTTTTCTGGATAGTGCTTCAATCTCCTTATGCACATCAGCTCTAATTTCATCCCTTGTCTCTTTTAATTCCTGTCTACTTTGGATTTTAAATTCTCTTTAAGTATTGTCATACTAATATTCGTCTGCTTATTTGTCAAATCAAAAGAGTTTCTTCTAGAGTTGGAAAATACTTTAACCTGTGTCTGTGTTTTAGATCTTGTTCCTGAAGCCATTACTAAAATGTCTAGTTACCTTTAGCAATAATAATAGACAAATCCCAATTTATCAAATACTTCAAGTTTATCAATACTTCCTTTATCCCTTTAACAACTGTCTTAAAATTTATTTAATTTTCTGAAGAACAAAACCTTGACCGGGCTTAAT
The DNA here is from genome assembly GCA_034509955.1 of Urosaurus nigricauda. Taxonomy (NCBI): domain Eukaryota; kingdom Metazoa; phylum Chordata; class Lepidosauria; order Squamata; family Phrynosomatidae; genus Urosaurus; species Urosaurus nigricauda. Next base: position 167,115,809 of record JAOEGL010000002.1, read on the forward strand.
GTGATAAACATGTGCTAAAACGCTTTCCTTGTTCAGCAATAACAGAGATGTAAAAAGGGTAACAACAGACTGGTGCTATAAAGCTATATCTAGAGACACTAGCTACTCTGCAACCTTCTCCTTCTCCTCGAGCCGATACACCCTCCTGGAGATGAATGGATCAGAAGATGGCAAAAAAAGATTCCCCTCGAGTCCCCAATACCAACCACCTTTTTGCGTGATGGAGAGCCGTAATGCCTCAAGAAAAATGGTTAGCGAGGTGAATACACCTCGTGTCACCTGACGTCTGTTTCCCCTGAACGGGCTAGGCGGAGGCGAAGGGAAGGACTAAATGTTTGAACCTCCTCCTCGCCATGCTGCCACCCGCCAAAGAGGGAGTTGGTCCGGGAGGCTATGAAGGCCCCTGAGCTGCTGCCGCTCTTCCTCCTCGCCGTGCTGCTGCCCACCCCTCTGTGTCCTTGCTTTTCAAAGATTCGCTGCTTATTGCTTAACTTCTGAAGGTAATTCAAAATGCTAACTCTAAATCAAGGGTAGGCAATATTTTAGCTCCCAAGGGACACATGTTTTGCAACCGGGCAAGAACATGATTTAAATGACAGACAGGACACAGATCTGATTCTACATCTCTCCTGTCTGTTCTAGCACAATTGGTATCACAAATTTGGTGGGGATGGAGCTTGGGCAAACCCATGGGCAGTTACACTGAACAGTTACAGCAGCTTGGGTAAACCCATGGGCAGTTACACTGAAAGCCTCTAAGGACAAACACACAGGTCGCTGACATGTGTTTGAAAAAGAAAACTGTGATCACAATTCCTGGAGAAGCATTTTTCCCCTCTTGAACCCTTCTGCTAACCAATTAAATCATTTTCCATTGCTATCCCCTTTTCAGGCAGGGCTGCTTAATCTTAGGATAAGATTTTTGGGCTGTGGAATTCTCTCCTGAAGAAAGAAGGCAGATCCACCCTGCTGACCCATTAGAATTAAAAAAAATACAGTTAAATGATCATTGTACTTTAGGCTACTGGGATAATGCTTTGGAGCAGTGGCATTATTACCTATGGAGACACCCAGTGTGGAGGGCTGTCCCTCTGGATAACTTGCTCACCTGCACCCCCTTCCCTGGCCACCTGCCCCACTCCCTCAGTTATCCTTCTCCCTTTGACTCCCCTCCCCAGCCGATGCATGGTGGCCAGGCAAGTGAAGCATTGATAGGGGACAGAAGGGGTGCACACCACCTCTCCTTCTCCTCCATTGCCAGGCTTCCTTCCCAGGGAGAAAGCCCTGTGACAGAGCAGCTGGGACGGTCGCACTCACCTCTCTTGCAGCAAAGGTGAGCATGGCCAACTGGATGTCCCCTCTCCTCTGGGGTGTCATTTGGTACAGCCCACACTCCCTATACCCCCCCCCCCAGTGATGCTACAGCTTTGGGATACCACCTCTTGCTAGATCTTAAACACTGGACATTGATTCACTGAGCATAGCTGCTTTATCACACTAGGGGGGAAACAGGATTTAAACAAGAGTTAAACCAGGAAATGTTGTGTGATAAACATCAGGCATTTCCTGGTTTTCTCTAGTTTAACTCTCCTTTAAATTCCATTTGCCCCCTAGTGTGATAAAGCAGATTATGTTATGTTATTTAGCATTGTTGAACAAGACATATATCTCCATTGGAGATCCTCTTTTTTTCTTTTGTAAGCTACCTTGGGTCCAGTTTGGGGAAAGGGCAGCATATAAATAAAATAAATAATTCCACTGTAGAACTAACACTAGGCCAGCTTAAGACAACTTCAAGCAATTACAAAAATTTCTTTTGCTGGTTCAACTGTTTTCTTTTATAAATGGATTTGTGTCATTATATAGTTTAATGGTGCAGTCTTGGACATGAGTGCTGAGAAGTAACCCCCACTTGGTTCAGTGCATCTTAGGTGGAATCCGCAGTGCAGAAATAATCCGCTTTGATACCGCTTTAACTGCTATGGAATTCTGGGAATGGTACTTTATTGACCATTTGACTACCAAACTACCATTCCCAGAATACCATAGCATGGAGCTATGGCAGTTATAGCGGTATCAAACTGGACTGTTTCTGCAGTGTGTGTGCAGCCTAAGACCTACTGAACCAAGTGGGGCTTACTCTTGTATAAGCGTGCGCAGGATTCCAGGTAAAGCTATTGAAAAGCAGAATGCAATGAAAATAGGAATATAAATAACATAGATAAGGAGGGTCATTACTCTTAGCCATTAGCACCTTGCAGGTATGGGAATAATGAGCCAGAGTTTGGGAAAGTTACTTTTTATCCTACAGCTCCCCAAATGGGGACTTCTGGGAGCTGTATTCCAACAAGTCACATTTCCAAGCTCTGGGTTCAGAGAAGGGAGCGTGGGAGGCCAGCCTCCTGATTTCCCATTCCTAGGTCATCCTCTGACATAGGTTTAAGATGAGGCAAGAAACATCTCTTTGGGATTTTTACAGGTAGGGAGAGGAAAGGGGGATTTGTGATTTAGCCACCACCCTTCTTGGAGCTGCCCGTGTCTAAACGTGGGGAACCATTAGGCAAATGAGCTTTACTCTGAGGTTACCCACAACACTCCACCTCGGAGAGCCCAGAGAATGGGTATCATTTCTGCTTTTCCAGTGGATGTCAGAGAGATGGGGACCTGCTAGCTGGAGTGAAGAGCTGCCTCCCTGACATCACTGCCATGGAGTACCACCCCCACCTGTCAGCCTAGAGGGGGGAAATCCCCACTCTTGGCCTTAGTCACCTGTGGCAGTGGCAGCAACACATATAAATATAGATCCTGGTTCCTCAATCTCCCAGTCTCAAACCAAGTCTTCCTCCACCACCACACTTCCATCATCATTGGCTCAGCCAGACTGCCTTAGAGATGATGCACAACCTGAAGAACCACTTAGGAAGGTGCCTTCTTGGTCTCCTGTTGCTCTTTGTAGCTTCTAGAGGGATGAGGTTGCCCAGAGAAACCAGCAATGTTTGGCAGCATGGTAAAGATGCCTCATATGAGATCCTCAGGCAGTTGGAGAAACTGGATATCCAGGAGCCAGAGGTGAGTAAAAAACAAAAGTTGTCTTCTTCAATGAACACATATGGCCCTAAGTTGAAAACAGGTGCATGGGCCCTGGACTAAGGAGAACAGGCAGAATCCTGGGGTTCTACATCTCCAGAAATTTATCTCTGCTACGCACTTGTAGCAATCAGTGCCACTTTAAATGTCATGGCTCCATCCGATGTGGTGCTGGCATTTGTAGTTGAGATACTTGGAATTCTCTTTTGGAGAAAAGCCTAGTTCTCTCCTCTTGGACTACAGATTCCAAGCAATCCTGAATAGCTTCATTAGAGGATTAAGCTAATATCACCCCCAGTCTCTCTTTTCTTGGGGTACTTTGGTTCCTTCTATGTACTGGCACCAAACTGCAAATTGCATGATTTCTTTTGATGGAGCCATGTCAAAAAAGTGCTGTCTGTCATTCAGATACATTTTGGGTCACCTGTATTTTAAACAAGTGAATTTGTTAGCACTGTACCTCGTGACCCAGCATCTCTCAGCAAACTGAGTTGGAGGGCAAGGGCTATAGTATCTCAAGTTTGGAAGACATGCTTTCAATGCAATCAGCCTGAGGCTTGATCTTTGGCATTTTCAGTTCTTGTCGTTATTCCTGGAGGCAGCATTGATATGACAGAAATCCAGATTAGAACAGATGCTATTCACAAAATTCATGAATACAGAAATGCATTCCAGAAAGTAATGCATAGTCATGGGAGATGTCCATATTTGTACCATCAAATTGGAGATATGATGGGCTCAGTATAGATTGGAATTGCAGGTCTGGAAGAACAATGTGTTAGAAGACTCATACTCCCTCCATCAGGGTCCATGAATCCTTGAATCTGTATATAGTCTATACTGCTAGCTAGGAAAGTGGTCAAGAAAGGCATTTGGTCTGGTCCACCAGGGCTCGCTTTTTGGTTCTTACAGATCCATGAAATTTCTAGCTCAGTTATTTACTTTTGCTGGTAGTGGTGGGGCATCTTGGTTGGGGAAGTGGGTTTATTTTCTCAATTTCATATGATTTATTTCTTCTGTTTAGATATTTGAAGGGATGCCTCTTTTTATCTATGCTTGAGGCAAGGGGGGATTTTTCTGTATCCCACCAATGAGGTCAATATACTGCCTTAAGGACACGGGAAAGGGCCTTCTCAGTTGTGGCACCCCAATTCTATAATGCCATCCCCATGAGGCCCAGTTAGCACTGGCTTCCTTTTGGCACCAAATAAGAACATGGCTATTCACTAGGGCTCCTGCAGTCTAACCGATTTACTGCAAAATGTTTATGGCCCATAGTTTTGAATGATTTTAACCTTCTTTAATCTGTGTTTAACTTGTCAGCTTTTTCAATATGGTTTGGTCTATTTAAATTGCTTTAACTTTTTAAAAAAATATTTTTATCCACTTTCCAAAAAGAAAAAATTGCATATACAAACAAATACATAAACTTTAATACACAAAAACAGACACACTGACAAAAAAATCCCCCCATTTCCCTTCCCCCATTAAAAGAAAATGACTTCCTGCTTCTCTTAGACTGTATTTTAGATATATTTCTATGCTTCTCCTCTTTCCAATTTATATAACAATTTATATTCTATGCATCAAACCCTATAATACTGGTATCCCCTCTTTAAAAAAAACCCCAACTTTTATTTGAGTTTGCTGTATTGCTGTAAATTGTTTTAATCTACTTATAGTTATGTCACTTGTATGCTGCCCTGAGATTTCATGATATAGGCATAAAATAAATAAAAAACAACAACAATGAAAATTAATAATAATATACCAGAGGCCAGTTGAAGAACAGGATTAGGAAGGCAGTGACAGCAGAACCAAAGGTGTCTAAAGATTTTTAGTCTTTAGATTTTACATGAGGAACAGTTACTGAGATGAGTCCTAATGCCACCTATGCAAAATCCCATTTTTAAATTCTATGAGCTAGTCCAGACAAAGTCAGTTGACCATGGGTCTTCTTGAAACCTATGGGGCACACTATTTATGGGACTCTTTCAAACGGGAGGAATTTCTCCCAATTCTGAATGGAGCCAATGCGGATTCATGTAAATTTGCTTGTTTAGCGAATTTACCTGAACCCCTGCTCCGTTCGGAAGGCATTCGGAATAACTTCCCATTACCCGAAAATAACCCCCCCCCTTGCCCGAAATCACGTGAGAAACTTAAATTCGCAATAACGTGAAACCCATGATTGCATTCGGAGTGACTTCCCTTTTGCCCGAATTTGCGTGAGAAGAATTAATTCGCAATAACGTGAAACCCCAGGATTGCGTTTGGATTGCCCTTGGATTATACTTCCAATTTCCCACGTCTGAAAGAGTCCCTGGTGACTGCAGTGCTACACAACCCTAGGAACAGTACAACTTACTTCTGAGTAAAAATGTCCCACATTACAGCCCTATTTTAAATTCAACCCCACATTACCTAATCTGGATTACCAACTATGCACTCACAGTAATCCATTTAGATCTGAATTCCCAATTCAGTCATAATGAGGAACAAGAAAAATCCAAGCATATGAAAAAGTAATACCCTTACCACAATATTTTTCTAAGGAGTCTTTCCCATATTTTTTCATATAAAATCATCTGTTTAAAATGGCAAACAATGTTATTCAAATTATCCTCACCACTAATATGAATTAAAAGCAACCATTTTGCATTAAAGAAAGTCCCCCCCCCCTTCTACTACACACACATATGTATTTTTAAAGTATCATAGTCAGTCTTGTTTCTCTTCCATTTTGAAACTATTTGACATGATGTGATGCAATTTCTGATTTTTTCCTGTCTCTATTTAATATTCTGATATTGCAGCATCATTGGCCCTTATGCTTGGGAGGGAAAAAAAGCCCATCCTCTTACCACACTTTAACAACTCTGATGTAATATGGTTCAAGAGTGCAGAGGAGTAATGTATTCAAATTAAGTTGCTTTCTTAACTGTGTGATGTCATAGCTGCTAAGGTTGAGGTACTACATCAGAATTGGTGAACATGTAGCCTTCCAGACATTATTGGAATGCATCTCCTACCATCCCGGTTTATATCCCACATTTCTCCCAGTACAGTACCAAAGGATACCTTAACAAATTTCTCTCACACATACATAGGCACAACTTTAAAGCTTCTGTCATCACTGTAACATTTTACTGTTCCTAAAAGAAGACATTACCCAACTTGGCATTTTGGAATTTTCTGATGGATCACATGACTACTATGCCTTTTTCTTCTACACAAAATGGCACCAATACCACTGGTGCAGCTCTCACTAAACTGTGAGCAACCTATATCTCAACTCACCATTTAAAGACCAATGTCCTGAGAGTAAATCAGGAAGCCTAGAATAATAAAATCTTAGAATTGGAAGGGACTGCAAGGGCCATCTTATTTTAACTCCCTGCCATGCAGGAATACACAAGTTGTGTCCAAGCGACACCAGAGTGCGGTCAAGGTAGCAAATGTTATTAAAGATAAAGAACACATAAGCTAGGAGAGGCCTTTGACTGCTTACTCAGAAGGACAAGATTCCTTTCCTCTCGCTTCGCCTGGTGAACTGAGCACAAACTACCTTTGCACTATGAACTCCGTTTGAAATTACCATGTATACTTGACTATGAGTGATCTCATGTATAAGTTGACGGCAAGTCTGGGACCAAAAGTATGGATTTTGATATGACTGGGGGATAAGTCGAGAAAAAAAATTAGGGGTATGCAACAAAGGATGTAAAGGACAAAGTTTACTGTCTTCGTACTCATTCCTGCTAAACAATCTTGACTAGGTCCACCTGATGTAAATTGGTTTAACAAGACAGAACTACATCACATGCAAACAAACACAAATAGGGGCCCTCCAAACCAGCTTTGGGGTAAGGATGGGAAGAAAGAGAATTTCAAGCAGAGAAAGAGCAACAGGGAATAGGTTCTTAATTGCTCAGAATTATCCTGCCTGCCCACCCCTAGAAGGATCCCACACACATCTCCTTCTTCTCAGAGATCCTTGAGAATTCTAGTTCTGTCAGTGCAAGGGAGATATAGATGAGCATTAAAGTTCCCAGGATTCGGGGGGGGGGGGGGTCATGTGAAGGGGAAAGACACACATTTGGGGTGCAGTGCCTCATTTTGCCCTCTCTCCCTGTAGCTGGTGGGCAGCAAGCATAATCTAATGCGAACAATGCTCCCGAAGGCATAAAATGCTGAGAAACAGGAGGAAAATACTCTTTAAAAGCAATTCAGACCTGTTAGTTATTGTTTTGGAAAGCAGTCCATTGTTGTTACTTCCTATAATTTGTGCTGTTACCTCTTCATTGCTTTTTCTAAGCTTTTCGTGCATGTGGCTGTGTGCAAGGAATCTTAGGATTTCTAAGAGAAAAGCATAAAACTCAGCAGTTAAAATGGAATCATACAACTACAATGGTGTAGTGTGAAAGGTCACCTAGACTCAATCCATCCATAATTTTTGGGAGAGGCCAGCAAAAAAATGGAATGGAAGACAAGGAACTTTATAGGTTATTGTAAGAAATGGGAGATGCTGGTGAATGCACAGAAGACAGAAGGTGCAGGGGAGGGAGTAAGCATATAGGCTGAAGAACATTTTTATTTTATCAGGATTGGACTGCTTTCCATGCAAACTAGAAGTACACTTTTCCATTCATTGTATCTGTTACTCCCTAGGTGTTTAACACAACTGTCCAGTTTCCCCAGCCAATTGAATGCAGCGACTCCTGTGATCCAGATTCTTTGGCCACCACAAATAAGATGGTAATTATTTTTTAAAACCAACATGAAGAAGCCATATTGATCATTAATACCATCACCATCACCACCTAGCAAAAATGCTCAGCAAAATGGTATTGGAGGGGGTGGCCCTGGTAGTTGGTTACATGATAAAGCTAACACATTCATTATGGCATATATGTTAATCTTCAAAATGACACAGAATGTTCCGCTGGATGTGTATCTAAAGGTTTTTGTGTTGTTGTTTTAATTTGTCCTCAAGCTTTATTAATTTGAGAGTTACCCTAAAATCAAGGTTAAGTTTACAAATATTAGTGGTTCACAATCTTTCAGCTTACTTTCAGTTTCAGCAATGCTTTACCCTATGATGTTACCATATCATTTAACTAGGTGGTGTGCCTGGCATTTAAAATAAAATAAAACGACCCTTGTTTCTTACTGTGTTTCCTAGCACTGCCTGACAAAAATCAGCAAGGGACTTCACGATTATCGTAACCTCCTGGTCATGTTTGATGACCCAGAGGTAATGACGACGACGGAACTCCAAAAGGCCCTGGATTCATTGCTTCAGCTGCCCCTTCTAAAGGTCAGTCTATGGAACAGAAGGGATTTGGCTGGTTGGATCACAAAGTGGTGTAAATCAACGCTGTTTGAGAATTAAGACCAAGTAGTATGGTGTATGGGGGAAATGAGATTTTTAGACCACCTTTGCTAACTTTGTAGCTAAATGGACCAATTTCACTGCACTACTGCTCACACCAGTGGACATTTATACAGAACTATGGCCAAAACTATTTATACAGAACTATGGATAATGAAGGGCATAGCAACAGAACAGGCTCTGTGGGACCTAGGTCGAGGCTAGCTGCAGAATAAGACAGTGTGGTCAACCACACAGAACAGAACAGTGAAAGACTTTCTTGACTTGCATTTAGAAAAAACTAAAGGGCAAAACACTTAAAGATATATATAAATGGATGAGGAATATGTGGCTGTCCATATGTTACAACTCCCATAATCCTGGATCACTGGTTATGTTGACTAGGGATGGAAACTGAAGTCCGTTTATTTGGATTACTCATTTCTGATGTGGACAGAACTAAGCTACCTAGAACCAACAGTCCACCTCAGTGCGAGTCAGTTCTGCATGTCACCTGCCTCTTTGACTTTCCCTATAGTCTTGCCTCAACCAGAGAAATATTCTACAATGCAACAAAGGGGCTGGGACTGCTAGCTGCAGAATCACATGGAGTATCTAAAAGCTCTTGCTTTGCAACTTAGTATTACTTCAACCACATATCTCTTCCCCAGAACAAGTGTTCTAAACTGGACTCTGTTATTATCTGAGTACCCATTTAATACTGCCCACTGCTTTGCACTGAGGAAACAAATGCAGTTTGGTTTCTATTTTGCACTTCTTTCCTTTTAACCAAGTCTATGATTGTAACAGTTGTAACATCACAGTTGGCTGCCCCTCAACTGACGTGGAATCAAAACAGGATAATCCACAAAGATGTTTCTCCACACTGACATGTAGAATTTCATAATCTTTAAAATAAAATCTCACAACAGGGACAAAACTCCAACTGGAAACAAAGGACTACACATGCGTGTCATTCAAATCACGTTCTGTTATGCGCAAACATACCAACCCAAAGAATGCAACTGGTTAAGCTTGCATTCTCTCTGCACTAAGGATGTGTATGTTTTATATGCAGAGTGGACTGGTTGTATACCATATATGCATTAACAGTTGCTACATTCCTCCCAACTTTCCCAACAAGAAAAAAAAATGCTCCGGACATTTTGTTGCAAGTCTATATTGCTGGGTTTTAAGCAGTCAAAACAAAATAAAAATAAAAGTTGCCAAACCAGTCAATCCATGTCAAACTGTTAACATCTTAAGCAAATGTGTTGGCTCTAAGAGAAATTCCAAATTCCGTATTAATGTATTACTTATTAAGCCTTGTGACGGACACACACAAAAATGTGTACAAACTTGAAATTAATCATCAAGCAAGTAGTTTCAAAATTAAAAACCAGATTTGAGGGGCATGGGGGATACAAGCGGGAGAACATGACTTGTTAAATAAGGGGGGAGAGGTCTGCAGACATTTGAATTGAGTACTACAAGTCTCACACGCAAGGATCCCAGGAGCAACATGTAATGTTTGATGAAAATACTGTTGATGAAATACTGCTGATGAAAATATAAAATTCAGCTGTAGAAGTTCTGACTTCATATTTTATACAAAGCACACTTATACATACAAAACTGCTTGTGAAACCAGCAATCTACTCATAGTGACCCCTACCACCACCTGCTTTCATCTTAAACATATGGGAAAAGAGGCACTAAGTGTTACTGCCAAATAGAGAACTCTGCTTCCTATTTAGGAAGGGAAAGATACCCTTCTTTCCCCAAGCATCTCTTATGTGCCCTTTTGCAATATAACTAAGCAAATGGAACATTTTCATATGAATGCACCTTAGGTTATTTGCTTCCATGGGCTATTTACTTCCTGCCCATACTAGGCACCATTGCAAAACCCAATGTGTTATATTCCTTTGGCTCCTTTGACTGGGGAATTATCCATCCAACATTTCCTCGCCACTGAATTTTTAGTACTTAACTCCCCTGCTCCAATGAACTTATAATGAGAATGGGCTGACGGACATCTATACTATACAAGTTTGTGCTATACCCTAAACAATAAAGCTGCAATAAGCCTTTGTAAGAGATGAGGCACTGTTTCAGAATCTATCATGTAAAGATAGGAATCAGGATTGGGAGCATTTTTAACCCAAATGCTTTATCTTCTGCAGGATGGAAGCAACAAGGAAAGCAGAAGCCCAGTCACCAAGACCTCAGGCCCAGCATGGCAGAAAGGGCCGCTGCAGAATTTGATCCTGTGGCGCCTGCAGTCCTTTGGGGTGGTGGTGGCAAGAGTCTTCTCTCACTGTGCCTCTTTGTTTTAGATCAAGACAGGAAGGTCTAAGGAGAGAAACCAATGGAGAAGGTCTTTGGGGTTATAAGTATTTAATATGTATTTAATGTGTTATATGTACTTCGGGTTATATGTATTTAATGTATTTGTTTAATCTATGTATTTAATTTATGTATTTATTTATTTATTATTTATGTGGCCTGAACCCTGCTAGACCAATGATACACCACAGCGATGTATCAGGATGTACAGGGAAACTTGGTGCCAACTATAATTATTATTAAGAAAGGGGTAGGTTTGTTCCAAAACTTGACTCCTTTTGTTTCCATATTATGTACCCATCCTGTTTTTAAGGGATGACAAGTGACTTCTATGACTTTTGCATGGATTTAGTCCAATAAAGAATTTTATTACACGGTGTAGGTGGAAATGGGCTTGGTCTCATTTGTGATTGTGAAATAGAGAAAATACAGTAGAAATGAAATAGAGAGAAGGAGGAGAGAGTGTGGTTGAGGGAAAGAGACTTGGCCCTGAAGCAGAAAAGGGCTTTTTATGTTGCTACTTGCAATAATGCCTAGTGATTGTGCATTTGGACTTTGTTGGAATGACCTGAGCATTCCTTCAGAATTTTATTGTGGCAGGAAAAAGTATTTCATTTGTTGTTACTGTGTGCACCTTCAAGTTGTTCCTGAGTTATGGTGACCCTATCATAGAATTTTCTTGGCAAATATCTTCAGAGGATGTTTGCCACTGCCATCCTCTGAGATTCAGAAAGTGTAACTCCAAAGTCCTAGTTTAACCCTCTAATAACTATACCATGCTGGCTCCTCGAGGATTGCTTTCCATTGCTTTCCAGCATTTCCAAATGGGGATGTGTGGACTTTAATTACTTATATTTCTCTCTTTATTTTTAATTACTCATTTACTTATTTTCTTCCTTTTCTTGTTCACAAATAGCCAAACAGTAGTATCATATCTTGCCATTAAAAAAAAAACCACTTCCAGTATACACAAGGTGGTGCTACAATTGTATTTTTCATCTCAGACAAACACCACCTGAGATAAACACGGAAATTCAGAATACAGTACCAGCAATTTGACAATGACATCACTGTGGCAAGGGTAAATGAAAGGAAATTCCATAAGAAAAGGAAATCTAGACATAAGGACTTGTTTGGAGGCAACCCTTATCTATGTTTGCATTTACAAGTATACAGTTGGATTTGGTTTGAACTCTAAACCTCTCCATGAGAAGAAAAATTCCAGAGTAGCCCAAAAGCATGGTTTTCCCATAAATAATACTGGAGATATAAATGGTATTTTTCACTGTTTATTTACAAATGTACACATTCAAATTCAAACCATTACCCCTCAAAAAGTCAACATTTAGTCCCCACCACAGCTATTAATTAAATTCTGACATATAGCCATCAAGCAAGAAGCAATTATGTTTTGTTCTTTAAGAAAAAACAGATATAAATCTAAGAAACATATCTAAGGGTAGCTGTGCCAGCCATATAGCAATGTAGCATCACATCCAAAATCCACAAAATCCACTGATACCTTTATTGGGCCAACCAAAGTTCACAAAGCACATGTCACAAGGTTTCAAAGCTCCACTGGCTTCTTCAGGACTGAGACATCCTGAATCTCAAAGGAAATATATTTTTGTGTTGCTAATGGAATTTAAATTTTATTTCCTGGACTTGAAAATACTTTGTCTCCAATGAAAGGAATATTAAGTGGATATATACCTCAAACATGGACACAAGCAAATATAACATTAATCCCAAAAGAAAATAAAAATGTATTGGATCCTAAAAATTACAGACCAATTTCTTTACTTAATTTGGATGATAAATCATTAGCCTCAGTGTTGGCGGAAAGATTAACAAAAGCCTTAGTCAATTGGATTCAAGAAGACCAAAGTGGCTTTTCCCCAGGAAGAATGATAAAAGATAATATTAGAAATATATTAATTTAATAGAAATCCATGAAAGAATATAAATAGAAAATTGGCCCTGATATTTATTGATTTGGAGAAGGCTTTTGATAATATTAATTGGAAGTTCATGTTTGAGATTAAAAAGAATGGATGTGGGGAATAATTTTTTAAAATGGATACAGATGATCTATGACCCACAAGAAGCAAGAATTACAGTAAATGGAGAGAGAATCATGCAGGATTTTCAAAGGAGTAAGACAGGGATTTCCCTTGTCACCATTATTGTTTTCGATAACACTGGAGGTTCTATTACAGAAAATCAGAAATGATGAAGCGATTGAAGGAGTTAGGGTGAAAAACACAACATTACACTCATATGTGGATGATCTTGTGTTAACCATTGCAAACCCAAACTACAGTATGGAACATTTATTTAAAAAATTGAAAAATTATGGGGAAGTGTAGGGATATCGAATAAATAAAAATAAAACAAAAATGTTGGCTATGAACTTAACAAAAGAGGAAAAAAGGAATTGATGGATAAAACTGAATTCCAAATAGGAAAAAAACGATGAAATATTTAGGGGTAACAATAATAATTAGAAATATGCATTTGTTTAATAATAATTATGAAAAAAACATGGCAGAAGATTAAGAAAGATTTAAATAAATGGAATAAATTAAACATAACATGGTTGGGTACAATCTCAACAATCAAAAGGTTGGTACTCCCCAAAATGATTTATCTTTTTCAAAATCTTCCAGTGATTACAAATGATGTGCCCTTCATAAAATGGTACAGAGATAATCACTACATTTATTTGGAAAAACAAAAAAATCAAGAGTAAAAATGAAACTTCTGCATGATAAGGTGGAGGAAGCGGGACTGGCTTTACCAAACTTGAAATGGTATTCTTATGCTTGTTCTTTAAATTGGTTAATAGACTTTATAACCCTGAGAAATAAGAGAACTATAATGTTGGAAAGTTGTGATCTGAAATTTGGAATGCATGGTTACCTGTTTTATGATAAGTTGAAAATTGATAAAAGCTTCAACAAACACTTTATTAGAAAAAAATCTCTTATGTGTTTGGTCAAAATATAGGTCAAAATGGTGTAATAAAATTCCATTATAATACTCAACAAATGAGACAATTATTTAGGAGACAGAAGATAAGTAATGATAACTTGATCTCATATAAGGAATTAACAAAAATAAAAAAACAACAACAAAAGAGATGAAAACACAAGAGCAACTATTATCAGAAGGATATAACTGTATTTGGCTTGCCTACCATCAATTAAATGAAAGGCTTAAAATGGATTTCAAGTTGGATGGAATTGGCTCAGTGGATAAAGATTTAGGAATAAATATAAAAGAAGGCACCCAAAAACAAATATTAAAAAATTACAAATTAATAATGAAGTATGAAATGGAGGAAGAGACAATTAAGAACTTCATGTTAAATTGGGCAAAAGACTTAAAATATTGATTTAGAACAATGGGAAAAAACTGGGAAAAAAGAGTTAAATATACATTAAATTTTGATTTAAAAGAAAACCTATATAAAATACAATGTAGATGGTACTTAACACCATTAAGATTATTAAAAATATCAAAGAAACAAAATAAAAATGTATGTTGGAAAAAGAGGTAGGTACCTACCTCCATAGTTGGTGGAGCACAGTTTTTTTAGCTGATTTAGCTAAAGAATATTGGAAGAAGCTACATGAAGAAATGAAAAAGGTTTTTAGTTTTGGGGGTCATGTAGATTCCAAGATGTACTTGTTAAACATAATAGAAGACTAGGACTAGAAAATACATTTGGGAAACTTTTATTACATTCAATAGCTGCAGCTAGAACATTGTATGCAAAATATTGGAAAAGTACTGAGCTACCCAGACTGGAAGAATGGATGATTAAAATATATGAATATTTTGAAATGGATAAGCTTATGTGTTTGATAAGGAAAGATTCAATACTGTACAAATGTTTTATGAAAGGTAGAAACCTTGGATGAGTTATGTATAAACAGAGAAAGATGAAGTTATGTGTATTAGCTTAGCAGAATGATGAATATATATCGCACATAAAACTAGTATGAAAGTACAGTTGGCCCTCCATTTTCATGGGTGATCCATTCCAGACCCCCCGCACAAATGGAGGCTCATGCATAGTCAAGCCTCACAGACCTGAATGGGGTTGCCCCTGTGCGTACTGCCTGGGCATGCGCACCATTGGAAACAGCGGAAATCGCCCCTCTGCGGGTAATCAAGGGTGTGGATCCGAGATCCATGAGTTAGGAGGGGTGTCTGTAATTTAGAAGCCAAAATAATAAAATAAAAAAAGTAACAAAATGGATAAGGATTACTGTAAATCTGTTTAGTAAGAAAATATATATTTGGGGATAATGAAAGCACAAGGATAACATGAAGTCAAGAAAGAACAAACAGTAGGAAGTAGAGTAAATAAAATGTTTTATGTCAATATAAATGTTATTTGAAGACAGAAATGCTTTGGTGAGTGTTTGCTGTTGTTTTGGTTTTGTGTTCATGCTTATTGTTTTTTTTACATATATATATATATATATATATATATATAATATATATATATCTTAATAATTTTTATAAAAAGAAATACTCTGTCTCCCAGTGCCACATGGC
Organism: Urosaurus nigricauda; assembly: GCA_034509955.1. Classification (NCBI taxonomy): domain Eukaryota; kingdom Metazoa; phylum Chordata; class Lepidosauria; order Squamata; family Phrynosomatidae; genus Urosaurus; species Urosaurus nigricauda. The sequence goes on from JAOEGL010000002.1 coordinate 167,131,188, forward strand.
CAGGAGGAGTAGCCTGCCTGCATAGCTATGCCTTCATACTCAGAACCACCCCAACCACATCCTGACAGGTAGTCCTGTGACTACCGTCGGCAAAAAGTTTTTTCTCCTGTATGATTTTTAGCACCTTTGCCTGATGGACCTTTGAAAGTATTTTGTGCATTTTAGTTGGCCCCACAAAAAGTACCAGTTTTGTAGATTTTGGATGTTATTGTATAGAGATAAATCTGTCAGCCTCTTTTTAAACTGAGGAGTTTATCACACGGGAGGAATTTCTCTCAATTTCGAAAGAAATGGAAGTGAGGCCAGTTCGGAATTGAGTAAATTCGCTAGTTCAGCGAATTTACTTGATTGTGTATTGACACTGCATTGCGTTCAAAACTGCCTGGAATTGCCTCCCAGTGCCTGAAATTGCGTGTGATAGTTTCTCACGCAATCACGCGAAACCCCATGATTGTGTTTGGAAGGACTTCCCTTTGCCCAAAAATGTGTGTGATCAGCTTTCACACAATCACGCGAAACCCCATGATTGCATTCAGATTGCCATTGGAGTATACTTTCAATTCCCTTCATGTGATAAACTCCCGAGTCAGTAAACCAGGTTGTCAGGCTGAGTCACTTACTCCCCTTTCCAGGTTTTCAGAAGAATGGCTGAACATGTGTGCCCTTTCCTGCAGCCCTCCCTGCTCCTACACCTCAGCCAGTCCCATATCTTGTCCCCAGAGTGCCTGCCACCAACCCCTTAGTTACAAAAGAACAAATTCCATTTTTGGCCGGCTCTTGCATCCCATATGCTGGAGGGGAAAACTTCAGCTCAACTGCAACTCACCCCAACTACTCTTACCTGGTCGTGTTTAAAAACAAAGAAGTAAAAGAGAATTGTTAAACAGAAGGAAAGGAAATCTGGGATGGAATTCTGTATAAGGAAATATTGTTAACTGGTGGGGCAGCTCCCAATACTTTGCTGCCTGATGCTAAAAAAGGAGCAGAACTTCTCTAGAAAGTGAACTACAGGGAATACAGATGGGTGAAAAAGGCACCTACCCTGTAAATCCCTCTGTTTTCAACACACTCTTGCTTGCTAACAGAAATTACTGTTACCAAATTACTAAGCCACTATTCTATTTTCTGTACTATTTACCCCCAATTTATCTAGCTCTGCTGATCTACACACACTTCAGTGTGCCTCCAGTGTCTAATCCCACCATTATCATGTTTGGAATAGCCATATATATTCCCTTTCCTAACTGGTTCAGAATCCTTTTTGAGCTGGTAAATGAGAAAGCTCTGCTTCATACTGAGGGATGTAGGACCACACACAGATATTCAGCTTGGCAGAAAACACTACTTTCATTCTCTGTCCCCTCAGAACGGTTGTTACTTTCAAGAATATGACTACTTGTGTCACTCAAAGTCTGCTTCAACCAGATTCAGCTCTTGTAATTCGGGGGCCATGAACAGTTCAGGTGCTATTGGTCCCAGATACTGCTCTTCATCTGGCTGTGGGAGATAAGGATCTGGAAAAAAAAATGACAGAAAGAGACTATCAGCAGGAAAAGTGAAGGGAAAAAATTACAGTAATCTAGGGTAGTGAAAGTCAAAATGGAAACCAGAAACTTTGCAAATGTAGTCCCATGAGATAATTCTGTTTTCTATGATGGGTGGGTTATAATGAAGATTTCACTTTTAAAAGGGCCACAGATCCCCCAGTACTCACCTTGCTGGTCAAACAGAAGGCCTCCAAGTCCTTGTTGTAGCTCCTCCATCTCTCTGGGCAAAAGAATATCATTTTCAAGTACATCATTCATCTCTGGCGTGCGGCAGTCTGGAACTTGGAGTTCTGGGGCATTTGCCTCTGGAACCTGGAGTTCTGGGGCATTTGCCTCTGGAACCTGGAGTTCTGGGGCATTTGCCTCTGGAAGTTGGAGGTCTGAGGCATTGGGGTTTGGAAGTTGAAGGTCTGGAGCCTGGGCTTCTTCAGGTTGTCTAGATGAATAGGTTGTTATATTCAAATAAGGGAAAAAATAGAGGTTGGCCCATCACTATAATGTAATCTAAAAAGCATACCTGTAATGCCAAGTTTTGTATTACAAAAAGTTCCAGGAAATGCAGTTATTCTGAGTAAGGAATGTAGGTACTAGTGGCCTGGTTATCTGCTGGCTAAGGCTAAGCCGACAGTCAAGGCCTTGCTAATCAGCACAACCAGATTTAGCTGTTTATGAAGGAATGGGAACACCCTTCCCTCAGTGATACTTGTCTGAGGCTGCATTTACACTGCAGAATTAATGCAGTTTGATGCCACTTTGACTCCCATACCTCAATGTTATTTAGTCTTCTCTGACAAGGAGCTCTGGTGCCACAACAGACTACAAATCCCAGGATTCCATAGGATGGAGCCATGAAAGTTAAAGTGGAGTCAAACAATATTAAGGTAGCTTGCAATCAGAGCAGGGAAATTCAATATGCACAGTTCCATTCATGTATACTGTGTGTGAGTGTGCATACAGAAATATAAATATAATGTAAAATATATTGATTTGATTGTAGAACTCTTCAGAGCTCAGAGGCTTCACTTTACTCAGGTTTAGAAACAACTGCAAAACAGAAATTAATCCTAGCCTAGTTTTGGGACCTATAGAAGCAACAATAAAAGTAGGTTAACAGAAATGAACTTTCCTACCCCTCTACCTTCAGAGCTGCCCCTGAATGGGGAGTTCGGAATGCGTTCAGAATGACTTCCCATTACCCGAAAATGACTGCCCATTGCCCAAAATTGCATGAGATACTTTAATACAAAATAATGTAAAACACATGATTGCGTTCGGAATGACTTCCCTTTTGCCCGAAATTGCATGAGATACTTTAATACGCAATAATGGGAAACCCCATGATTGCGTTCGGATTGCCATTAGATTATACTTCCAATTTCCGTCATCTGATAAACTCGTAAATTGAGTTATAAAGTATCTTTTTCCCATGCACAAGTCAAGCCCTGCAGAGAAGGTCTGGGAGATGAAGTGGGGGTCCTAGTTCCTGATGAAATCCAAAGCATGGAAATTAAGCTGTTGGAAGTATCTGACCACAAGAACAAGAGGGTGTTGCTCACCTAGACGAGACACTGATTAAGCGGCGTTTTAGGTATTCCCTCTTTTCTGTCAGGTCTGCTAGAAAGAAAAAGGCAGAATAAGATAAGCAGGGGTGGAGAATCAACAGGCAGCACCAGCCCTCCTCCTCAAAGGATGCATTGGCCTCAACACACAATGCCAAGGCTTAGCCTACTCAGGGCTCAGAGTGTCCAAAGTCTTTATGACTGGGACCCAAATTCCATAAATAAGACAAGCTCTGAAACTCTTGCATACACAGATGGCCACTGTGGGCATGATTTTTTCTTAGAATTAACTCTATTAATAATTTAATAACCCAGAGACTCAGTACAAATTGTAATTACCTCAGAAGTAGTGATATTTTTGCAAAGGATTATGTTCCTCTGCACAGCAGCATAATCTTAACAATATTCTAGATAAAAATCCCAGGCACCCTCATCATCACAGATGTCTATAAATTATAAAAATTGTTTTCAGTCTCCTGTCCCAAGGCAATGAAATTGTTTCTGGATGCTGGAAACCTCTGGTAGTAATTATGGAGATACAAAATAACTATGTATATGGTCTGCCTACACACAAAAAAAAAATGCTGCCCATATGGATGTTTTAGATATACGGAGGATCCTCGGAATCTCCCGGAAAAACTGGGAGTGCAATACCTTCTCGGTGTTCGCTGTAATAAGGACCAAAAGCTTCATCACGGGGAATGTCTGGATAGAGGTAATGGAGTGGATTTTCTGGGATAACTTCCTCAGCCAGGACGTGATAGTCATGGATAATGTCAGGCAGTGGAAGGACTCTGAGTTGTTCTCTGGTGTAAGGCTCGACTGCAGAAAACTTGGGGGAACCTGTGGAATTTGCAGACACTGATAAACTAAAAAGTGGAGATTAATGTGGTCTGCTACATCAGAGACATGGAAAAGTTCAGGGGGAAACAAAACAAAACCAGGGAGTAATTAATAAAGTGGAGGAAGGAATGCTGTATTAAATACTTCATTTTGGAAAGTCCCAGAACACAGTTTAAACGCTCATTATTATCAGATTTTCACATTGCCCTTCAATGGATATTATTTGATACAGTATACACCAAGCTTCAAATGCAATAAAGCTTTAACAAAATTTTAAAAATATTGCAGGATAAAGGCAGCTGTAAAATGGATAAACAGACATAAGGCAGCAGAGAGAATTTCAGGAGTTCACCTTTGTCATCATATTCCACCCAAGTGCAGGTGATGCCACCATTCCGGGTAGTCTGACTGAAACGGAGGAGGAATGTGCCCCCTCTCTTTCTCTTCAACAGATGCTTCTCCCGTTTGCGGCTCACAAATCCCATGATGAGACTACAGTGAGAAGAAACAGCAGGGTAAACCACAGATCACACTTGCTCTGTGTTTGCTGCTTACAAACTCCTCTGATGCTGCATTGTTTCCCTGTTTCATGTTGGATAAACTGGTGAACCAAGCCTAACATTGAGCATGGTAACTTTCCCTGGCAGTTTATCTCCTGTCTTCTGCATTTCTAGGTATAGACTGTATCTTAATGGGCAGCTGCATTCTTTTATCCCAGCTGCCAGAGCCACCAGGGAAAGTCTGTAGCTCAGTAGCACAGAACACACCTTGCATGTACAAGGTCCCAGATTCAATCCCTGCCATTTCTATGTAAGGCTAGGAAAGCCCCCTGTTTTTTTTTTTCCTTTTTTTTTTCCTTTAAGGAGGAGAAAGAAAAGGAGGAGGCTGTAGTCCATGTGCTTGGGTGAGATCTAATCTAATTTACACTTGAGCCATTGCATTCTGGGAGCCAGTGCTGGGAGGCTACTTAAGGCTACTCAAGGCTAGCAGAAGCTTCATTTCCTTTAAGGAGGAGAAAGAAAAGGAGGAGGTTCTAGTCCATGTGCTTGGGTGAGATCTAATCTAATTTACACTTGAGCCATTGCATTCTGGGAGCCAGTGCTGGGAGGCTACTTAAGGCTACTCAAGGATAGCAGAAGCTTCATTTCCTTTAAGGAGGAGAAAGAAAAGGAGGAGGCTGTAGTCCATGTGCTTGGGTGAGATCTAATCTAATTTACACTTGAGCCATTGCATTCTGGGAGCCAGTGCTGGGAGGCTACTTAAGGCTACTCAAGGCTAGCAGAAGCTTCATTTCCTTTAACAAAGGAGAAAGAAAAGGAGGAGGTTCTAGTCCATGTGCTTGGGTGAGATCTAATTTAATTTACACTTGAGCCATTGCATTCTGGGAGCCAGTGCTGGGAGGCTACTTAAGGCTACTCAAGGCTAGCAGAAGCGTGCGCCGAATTTTGATTTTTTTTATCTAGTCAAGGAGGTGTTTAGAGAATAGAAGAGGAGCCGGCCTGAAGCATCAGAGGAAGTGAATCAGAGACTTGCCTTTGGAAGGAGCTTTTAGCCAGGAGCTCTCTACCTAATTATAGGCCCCATGACTTGAACTCAGTGACAGAGCTTGGGAATAAAGGCCAAGTCTAGCAAGGGAAGCCCACAGTCTTGTTTCAGTGCCTCCTTAAGACTTCTCAGTATGGACACTGAAGGCCCTGCTGCAGTCACCTGCAACACCTGTGGGATGTTTGTCTTCTTGCCTACAGAGGTGGGGAACTACACCTGCCACAAGTGCAAGTTGGTAGCCCTCTTGGAAGAGAAAGTACAGCAGCTAGAGGAGCAGATATCTGCACTCCAGCATCATAGAGAGCAGGAGAATCTCCTGAACAGATCAGACCAGAATGTCTTGGGTGGGAAACAGACAGAGGAAGTTGTTGGGGTGGAGGAGGTCACTCCACATATAACAGAGGTAGATGCTTGGAGGAAGGTCACACACAGAAGTAAGGAAACCAGGGAACGTTCTGTGAGCGGCTTGCAGCTACAGAATCGCTTTGAATCTCTCTCTGTTGTCAGAGATGATGAGGAAAAGCAGCAGGGACAGACATCAGGGACAGAGCAGGAGAGCCTGAGAGTATCACAAAAAGGAACAGCCACTGCTAAGCCTCGGAGGAGGCGCGTGGTCGTGGTGGGGGACTCCTTGCTGAGGGGTACAGAAGCAGTGGTTTGTGGGCCTGACAAGATGTCTCGGGAGGTGTGTTGTCTCCCCGGGGCAAAGATCCATCATGTGACGGAGAGGCTGACAAGACTTGTCAAGCCTACTGATGAATACCCCTTTCTTTTGGTTCATGTGGGAACCAATGATACTGCAAGGCACAGCCTTCAGAATATCAAAAGGGATTATGAGGCTCTGGGAAGGAAGCTGAAAGAGATGGATGCACAGGTTGTCATCTCATCTCTACTCCCGGTAGAAGGGCATGGTCCAGGAAGGGAGAGGAAAATAGCAGAGGTGAATAACTGGCTCCGTAGATGGTGCCACCAAGAACAGTTTGGATTCTTGGATCATGGGCTGCGGTTCCATGAGGAGGGACTTCTGGCAAGGGATGGACTGCATCTCACGCCAGTTGGCAAAAATGTTTTTGCCAACAGTCTGAAGAATCTGATCAGGAGGGCTTTAAACTGAGTTATGTGGGGGAGGGAGACATTATACTGGAAGGCAAAAGGGATGGAGAGAATAGTCCAAGTGGCATAGAGGGAACAAGGCAAACAGTGCAAGGACCCAACAGTAGGAGGCAAAAAAATGTGCAAAAGCAGCAAGTAAAGAGGACACATGGTCTTAAATGCCTCTCCACTAATGCACAGAGTATGGGAAATAAGCAGGATGAACTTGAACTCCTAGCACAACAAGGGAAATATGATATAATAGGCATCACTAAAACCTGGTGGGATGAGTCTCATGATTGGAATGTAGAAATAGAGGGGTATAACCTTTTTAAGAGAAACAGGCCAAGCAGGAAAGGAGGAGGAATAGCATTATATGTCAGGGATATTTACACCAGTGAAGAGATGCAGGAAGTCAATACTGGAAGCCAGGTGGAGAGCATCTGGATAAAAATTAAAGGAGAGGGAAATAACAGGGATGTTACTGTGGGAGTCTACTACAGACCCCCGACTCAGGCAGAGGAATTGGATGATGCCTTTCTAGAACAGATAATCACATACTCAGAAAAGAGAGATGTAGTAGTGATGGGTGACTTCAACTATCCTGATATTTGCTGGAAGTCAAACTCAGCCAAATCCTCAAAGTCTAGCAAATTCCTCACTTGCCTGGAAGACAATTTCATTGTCCAAAAGGTGGAAGAGGCAACAAGGGGATCAGCCATTTTAGATCTGATCTTAACCAACAGGGAAGACCTAGTTGATGGGGTGCAAGTGGTTGGATCCTTAGGTGGAAGTGACCATGTTCTCCTGGAGTTTGTAATACAGTGGAAGGGAGAAGCTAGGCATAGTCAGACACGCACTCTAGACTTTAGGAGAGCTAATTTCAATAAACTTAGAGAAATACTGGGAGTGATCCCATGGTCAGGAATACTAAAAGAAAAGGGAGTTCAAGACGGATGGGAGTTTCTCAAAAGGGAGATATTGAAGGCACAATTTCAAACAGTTCCAATGAGGAAGAAAAATGGAAGATGTCTCAAGAAGCCAGGATGGATGACTAAGGAACTTTCAAATGAGCTAAGTTTTAAACGGAACATGTATAAGAAATGGAAAAATGGAGAAATCACGAAAGAGGAATTCAAACAAATAGCCAGCACATGTAGGGGTAAAGTCAGAAAAGCTAAAGCGCAGAATGAACTCAGGCTTGCTAGAGAGGTTAAGAACAATAAAAAGGGCTTTTTTGGATATGTCCGCAGCAAAAGGAAGAAGAAGGAAACAGTGGGGCCACTGCGTGCAGAAGATGGCAAAATGCTAACAGGGGACAGAGAAAAGGCAGAATTACTCAACACCTTCTTTGCTTCAGTCTTCTCAGAAAAGGCAAAGGGTGCTCAACCTAAGGATAATGGAACAGGAGACAGAATAGAGGAAATTCAGCACAGAATAAGTAAAGAGGTAGTACAGGAATACCTGGTTAACCTAAATGAATATAAATCTCCAGGACCAGATGAACTACATCCTAGAGTATTAAAAGAACTGGTAAATGTAATATCAGAGCCATTGGCAATAATCTTTGAGAACTCTTGGAGAACAGGAGAAGTCCCAGCAGACTGGAGGAGGGCAAACATTGTCCCCATCTTCAAAAAGGGAAAAAAAGAGGATCCCAACAATTATCGTCCAGTTAGTCTGACATCAATTCCAGGAAAGGTTCTAGAGCAGATCATTAAGCAGAGAGTCTGTGAACACTTAGAGGCCAATGCCATAATCACAAAAAGCCAACATGGGTTTCAGAGAAACAAGTCATGCCAAACGAACCTGATCTCTTTTTTTGATAAAATTACCAGCTTGGTAGATGAAGGGAATGCTGTGGATATAGTATACCTCGATTTCAGTAAGGCCTTTGACAAGGTTCCCCATGACATTCTTGCAAACAAGCTTGCAAAATGTGGGATAGACAAGTTAACTGTTACATGGATTTGTAGTTGGTTGACTGGCCGAACTCAAAGGGTGCTCAACAATGGCTCCTTTTCATCCTGGAGAGAAGTGACCAGTGGGGTCCCACAGGGTTCTGTCCTGGGCCCAGTGCTATTCAACATCTTTATTAACGATTTGGATGACAGAATTGGGGGCATACTTATCAAATTTGCAGATGACACTAAACTGGGAGGAGTAGCTAATACCCCAGAGGACAGGATCAAAATTCAAAATGACCTGAATAGACTAGAAAGCTGGGCCAGTGCTAACAAAATGAAATTCAATGCGGAGAAATGTAAGGTTCTGCACTTAGGGCGGAAAAATGAAATGCACAGATATAGGATGGGGGACACCTGGCTGAATGAGACCACATGTGAAAGGGATCTAGGAGTCCAAGTAGACCATAAGCTGAACAGGAGTCAACAGTGTGATGCGGCAGCTAAAAAAGCCAATGCAATTTTAGGCTGCATCAATAGAAGTATAGTTTCTAGATCAAGGGAAGTTATAGTGCCACTCTATTCTGCTTTGGTCAGGCCCCACCTGGAATACTGTGTCCAGTTCTGGGCACCACATTTCAAAAAAGATGTGGAGAAACTGGAGCATGTCCAAAGGAGGGCAACTAAGATGGTGAAGGGTCTGGAAACCTTGCCCTATGAAGAACGCCTTAGGGAGCTGGGGATGTTTAGCCTGGAGAAGAGAAGGTTAAGAGGTGATATGATAGCCCTGTTTAAATATTTGAAGGGATGTCATATTGAGGAGGGAGCAAGCTTGTTTTCTGCTGCTGCAGAGATTAGAACGCAGAACAATGGATGCAAACTGCAGGAAAAGAGATTCCACCTCAACATTAGGTGGAACTTCCTGACAGTAAGGGCTGTTCGACAGTGGAACACACTCCCTCGGAGTGTAGTGGAGTCTCCTTCCTTAGGGGTCTTTAAGCAGAGGCTGGATGGCCATCTGTCAGGGATGCTTTGACTTGGAGTTCCTGCATGGCAGGGGGTTGGACTGGATGGCCCTTGTGGTCTCTTCCAACTCTATGATTCTATGATTCTAGAACCTCTCTCTGACATTATCCATAAATATAGGACAGAAGCTGAGGCACTCCAGATGTGGCTTGACTACAGCACCAGTCACCATGGGCCACTGTCCATGCTGGATGGAGCTGATGAGAACTGGAGCTGAACATCATCTGTAGAACTATATGCTCCCTATTTCTAGTGTAGATGATTCTGAGCTAAAGGAACCAATTGTCTGAGGAGTTTATCACATGGGAGGAATTTCTCTCAATTTTGAAAGAAATGGAAGTGAGGCCAGTTTGGAATCGAGTAAATTCGCTAGTTCAGCGAATTTACTTGATTGCATATTGACACTGCATTGTGTTTAGAACTGCCCGAAATTGCCTCCCAGTGCCTGAAATTGCGTGTGATAGTTTCTCACGCAATCACGCGAAACCCCATGATTGCGTTCGGAAGGACTTCTCTTTGCCCGAAAATGTGTGTGATCAGCTTTCACGCAATCACGCGAAACCCCATGATTGCATTCAGATTGCCATTGGATTATACTTCCAATTCCCTTCATGTGATAAACTCCTGAGTCACGATAAGTCATCTCCTACTGTGGCCTACCATCTTGATTTATAACCTGTATGGTCATATCGTTTTCTCCATTCTCTCTCATTGAGTGACAGAAGCATGTATACAGCAAATGGCTTTTGGAAAGGTAAATCCCTTCTGCCTAAACAAAATGTGCTTAGTTCTGTGCAGAAGGGAGTCCACCTCATCACCAAGCAGGCCAACTAACACCTGATCTTGAAATGACACTTCCAACACATTCAGAAGAGTCACTTCCTTCTGAGATCAAGACATGTAGTTTTCTGTACCCAAAAATGCCTCATATCAATTCAGACTGTTGGTCCATTTATTTGGCTCAGTATTGTTTCTATTCCAGTTACGAACTCTCCAGTGTTTCTCCCAGCACTAACTGGAGATGCCAAGAATGGAATCTCTTTTCCATGTGAACCATATGTTCTGCCACTGAGCTAGACTTCCTCCTTCCAAAACACACACTGTTTGAGCTAGTGAATTGGTGCTAGTGAGCCAGTCTGTACCACCTTGTAAATGTACAATGCTTTCTTTGCATGAAGGTGAAAGAGGACCAAAGGCCAGGGTGTGTGTCTATCTTCTAGGTTCTACAGTCTTTGTGAGCACACATAACCCTCAAAAGATATTGTGGTGTTATTTTTGGGGAGTGAGGTACTTGAAAACCCACTGAGGTGGTTTTTGAGACAAGCAATAATGGGTCAACACTTCTCCTAGTGAACACTGCCAGTGTGGCATATCATTTGGAAATATTGCCTTGGAAACACTGGCTGGAAAACCCAGGATTCCTCAAGAACTACACTTTCCAAAGAATGAAGTCAGCATCGAATCTCCTCCTTCCTTCTTCTTTTATCATTCCCCTCTCTGCTCTCCTACTGACACCATTTCTTACTCATTCCTCCAGAGCTGCAGCAGGTGTTCCTGAATCAGGAGCAAAATCCCATCAATCCAGGTCCAGAATGAGAAGCTGGAAGGAGAATCCTGCAAGAAGCCAAGAGTGGAAACAACCATCTTTATTTTTCTAGAAAAAGAGGCACACCTTGGAAAGATGTGAGTTTAGTTAACACAAAACCTCTGTCTTAAAGATAGACCAATATCACTAGAATTCTGAAATTGGGGCTAGTTCTAGGGTACATATAACTCTTTGTTCAAACAACTTCACTGGCTACAGGTCCATTTTGTAAGGGATATTCAAAGTGCTGGTTATGACCTACAAAGTCCTGTAGAGCTTAGGTCCAGACTACCTGAAAGACAGTATCTCCCTATATGAGCCTGCACAAGTCTTATGAGCTTTGTGAGAGTGCTTTCTCTCAGTCCCACCACCCTCACAAGCCTATTGCTGAGGACATGGCAGAAAAGGGCTTTCTTGGTGGTTGCTCCTCTGTTACCACTCTTTCTCTTATCTGTTTGCCAGCAGGCAAAGATTTCTTTATTTAAACATCCCTTTGGTTCTTAATGGTCTGGGGCAGAAGGTTTTTTTTTAAAATAAGTTACATTGCATCTATGTTTGGAATGTGCTTTTAATGGTTTTAACTTAATGTATTAATTGGACTAGTATTATTTTGTTTCAGCTTATATTGTAAGTCACTTTGGCCTGATACAGACAGGCACTATGAGGCGCCTTTAGGGTTGGAAGGGGCGCCATTAGGGTTTGTGAGCGCGCAGCGTTCGCATGCTCATGAACCCTAATGTGTAATGGTGGCGGCACCATTACAGAACGCCGTTTAGCTGCGCAGCTGTGGCGAACTAAAGGTGCCGAATGATGCCTTTTTTCTTAATCGCGCCACAACTGCAGCGCAAAAAAGGAGAAAGGTTTGCCCGCTCCTTTTTTGCTCCACAGCTTCACCGCAGCATCTAGCTGCTGCAGTGAACCTGCGCAGCAAAAAAAGGTGGCGACAGACTGCCCTTTTGGGGCAGTCTGTATTGCCCCTTTGTATCCCATGTTGAGAGAAAGGTGGTAGAGAAAGTAAATTAAAAAAACTCCTAAATCAGAAGCTAGGTGTTTACTAGTGGAGAGGCTACGCAAACAACAATTAACTGGATTACCACCTCCTGTGATGAGAATGTCTATCTTGCTCATTAACTTTATTTGAGAATATGTCTGCAGCTCCTCAATTTGATTTAAAAAGATCAGCTTTTAGCATATGCTAAGGAGTAATGGAGAATAGCAAATGGTAATTTAGCTAGAGACAGGCTGACATATGAAGGAGAAATGTGAATTACAATCTTGCAGAGTGGTTGGAAACCCAATGATAGTGGATTTATCCTCCATGTCATCCCATAAATAAACAGCTTCAATAACCATATAACACCATTATCCTGCAGAAGACAGGATAATGGACAGGGATTCTTAGTACACTCCTGGCTTAATTTGAAGTTTTGAGAAAGAAACAGTAAAGGAAAGTGAGGGACCTGCAGACTAAATTATAACAATGTCAGAGGAGCCTTTATTATTGTTATTGTTTCAAGGAGATAACATGATGTTACACTTTAAATACTTAAATTTATTATTGCTGACTGTGGCTGATCTTGAGATAGCTCAGCCTTCTAAAAATCTTACAAGTGTACTAATCTGGAAGGAAAATATCTAGACAATTGTTATAGAGGAAAGTGTAAACAAAACACAAACACATCAAGAAGCTCAGAAGGGTCAGGTCTTTTGTAATCTGTCTTCCATTTAACTCATACGTTGTGAACAGTCTATTGCAGTAGTTCCCAACTTTTAGTCCTCCATTTATTTTGAACTTCAGATCCCAAAAGCCTCAGCCAACTTGGCCAACAGTCAGGAATTATGGGAACTGAGGTCCAAAATATCTGAAAGGCCAAAGGTTGGGAACCACTGGCCTATTGGAACTTTCTCCTAATGGTGAGGTGGAATCTCTTTTCCTGGAGCTTGCATCCATTGTTCCAGGTCCTAGTCTCTGGAGCGGCAGAAAACAAGCTTTCTCCCTCCTCAATATGACATCCTTTCAAATATTTAAACAAAGCTATCATATCACCTCTTCATCTTCTCTTCACCAGGCTAAACATCCCCAGCTCCCTAAGGCGTTCCTCATAAGGCATGGTTTCCAGACCCTTAACCATTTTAGTCGCCCTTCTTTGGACACGCTCCAGTTTCTCTGCATCTTTTTTAAATTGTGGTGCCCAGAACTGGACACAATATTTCAGGTGGGGCCTGACCAAAGCAGTATAGAGTGGCACTATTACTTCCCTTGATCTAGACACTATACTTCTATTGATCCAGCCTAAAATTGCATTGGCCTTTTTAGCTGCTGCATCGCACTGTTGACTCATGTTCAACTTGTGGTCTACTTGAACTCCTAGATCCCTTTCACATGTGGTCTCGTTCAACCAGGTGTCCCCCATCATATATCTGTGCATTTGATTTTTCCGTCCTAGATGCAGTACCTTACATTTCTCCATGATGAATTTCATTTTGTTAGCTTTGGCCCAACTTTCCAGTCTATTCAGGTCATTTTGAATTTTGGTCCTGTCCTCTGGGGTATTAGCTACTCCTCCTAATTTGGTGTCATCTGCAAATTTGATAACTAGGCCCCCAATACTGACATCCAAGTCATTAATAAAGATATTGAATAGCACTCGGCCCAGGACAGAGCCCTGTGGCACCCCACTTGTCACTTCTCTCCAGGATGAAAAGGAACCATTGTTGAGCACCCTTTGGGTGTGGCCAGTCAACCAATTACAAATCCATGTAACAGTTACCTTGTCTAGCTCACATTTTACAAGCTTGTTTGCAAGAATGTCATGGGGAACCTTGTCAAAGGCCTTACTGAAATCAAGATATACTATATCCACAGCATTCCCTTCGTCTACCACGGTGGTAATTTTATCAAAAAAAGAGATCAGATTTGTCTGACATGACTTGTTTCTCTGAAACCCATGTTGGCTTTTTGTGATTATGGAATTATCTTCTAGATATTCACAGACTCTCTGCTTAATGATCTCTATGATGATCTTTCAGAGAATACGTTCAACCTACATTGAGACCTGGCCATTCTAAATGAAGCATGTGATTGCTCATGGAACACGGGGTTATGATTGAGTTTAGGTATTGTTATTAATAAAAAGTAAAAATAAAAGTGGGTATTTGAAAAGAAAAGCTGCTAGTTGTGAAGGCAGATGGAGCCCAAAAAGGCACTTTGCTGAATAACCACTTACTTTAGAGAACTGAGCCCAGGTGATGATGCTCTGTGCTGTGGCAGTCGTTCCATCTGTAGGGCAAACCACAAGCCACATTAATTGCTTTGAGACAAAGGTGTGTATATGTGGGAAGGGGTGGCATGTTGAGACTCCCTTAAATTTCAGGTTCTTCCCATTGCTTCTTCTATATGGAGATGAGAGAATAGAAGCCTTTGGCAACTAGCCATGTACTCAAGATAAATCCACAGATGAGGTAGGAAACTTTAAGTCCTAGGGCAAAATCTGGCCCCCTGGATCCAGCCCCCCAGCAAGCCAAGTCCCCTTCCCCAAGTCACCACTGTTTGATGGTTTCCCAGTTTTTCCCTCCTCCCATTAGACTGAAATAACTCTCTTAACATTTACTTACTTGCAGTAACAGCTCTAAGCTAAAACAGGGCAGCATTTGTGGCTACATCCTTTTGCCTTTGGCCCTGCTTACTCTTGTAATGCAACCCACAAAACATCTCTGAAACTGAATCCAGCCCTAAGAGTAAAGGAGGTCCCACACCCTGGATAGGCCAAGTGTGGCCCATGGGTCACAACCGATGAAGCAGTTTTGGTAGTCCCCAGATCACCCTTTCTCTGAGGAGGGATGTGCACAAAAAGTAAATTGCCCTTTCTGGAAGCCTCTTGGGTAGCAACTTGCCTTCTAAATAGATAGCAAGCTCCCCTACACTGTTTGTCATTAAAATACATAGTCAGCCCTTCACTTCACTAGGGTTAGGGGCACAAAAGTGGAAAAACTGCAAATAACTCAGCCCCCCCCCCCTGCAAAAATTAACACACACAATTTTAACCCACCCTGGATGCTTTCGAAATGGCAGAGTTCCTTCTCAAGATAGAAGCAGGCAGCTTCTCAATCTTGTGAGGCATGCAGTCCCTATTAAAAATGGCATTAGGGGAGAAGTGCAGGTGGCAGTGAATAATCAAATCTGCAAAAGTCAAACCTGCAAATAGGGAGCCCTAACTGGCTTTGTTTAGTCCCCCGCCACAATCTATTTGGTCCCTAGTGGGGACCTTGACAACTAAATTGGCTCTTAGACCTGCCCTAGTTGCCCACCCTGATCTGGGGTAACTACCTCAACCCTCAGTTTCATGTTTACAGCTACTAAACCTGTGTTAATAATGCTTTTTCCAACCAAATGCCCTTGCTGAGAAAGTGAGGATGGAATGCATCTCAACAAGTCTTTGGACCTCATCGTTCCCTATTTTAAAGTACTGTGTTGCCCTGGCCCTGCATTACCAGACTTCCACATTACCACAGAGTTTCTCTCCCAGCATCTTGAGCTGATCTGCATTCAGGCCTCGTTCAGTAGCAGCAGAGAACTGCCAGCTCAGAACAGTGGACAGTTGGGCCCAAGTGGCAGCGGGCGGCTTAAAGAAGAACCGCTGGTTCTAGAAGAGGAGAAAAGGAAAAGAGTAAGAAATACACATGGCATAACAGTCGAGGGGAGATCAGGAGCATCCCACATGAGGCATGTGTTAATAAGATCTGGAACTGCAGGAACCTTTTTGTTGTTGTTGTTATGTGTCTTCAGGTAGTTTCTGACTTATGGCATTTTCATGGGGCTTTCCTGACAAGATTTGTTCAGAGGAGGTTTGCCATTGCCTTCCCCTGAGAGAGTTTGATTTGCCCAAGGTTACCCAGTGGGTTTCATGGCTGAGCTGCAATTAGAACCCTGGTCTCTAGAGTCTTAATCCAGCACACAAACTGCTATGCCATGCTGGCTTGACATTTCAAATAAGTACCCATTTGAACATTACAAACATTACAGGGCATTTCCCTTGTGATGGGAAATGTACTTATTGTTATGCAAAATTGCACATATACTGATATAATGATTGGAATTTTTTAAAAAGGCTGAATCTGACACCGCTTTAACTGCCATGTTCAATGTTATGAAATCCTGGAATTTGTGGTTTGTTGTGGCACCAGAGCTCACTGACAGAGAAGGCTAAATATCCCACTAAGATACAAATACCAGAATTTGATAGCACTCAGTCATGGCAGTTAAAGGTCCAAAACACACTGCAGAAATAATCCAGTTTGAGGCTGCTTTAACTGCCCTGGCTCAGTGCTAGGGAATCCTGGGAACTGTGGTTTATTGTGGCACAAGAGATCTCTGACTGAGAAGGCTAAATGTTTCACAAAACTACAGTTCCCAGAATTCTCTAGCATTGAGCCAGGGCAGTTAAAACGGTCTCAAACTGGATCATTTCTGCAGTGTGTTTTGGGTTTAAGTGGTATCAAACTGCACTGTTTTTGCACTGCAGATTCAGCCAAAGAAAAATGTGGAGAAAGCTATTAGAAAGGGGCCACTTTCACACTAATCAGTTATAGGACTATGATTCTACTTCAACTGCTACAGCTGCATCCTTTGGAAACTAGGGAGGTTTGTAGTTTGGTCAAAGGCACAAGAGAGGCTCCCCAGCTGAGGACTCAAAGGGCCTCTCTTCTCAATTACCAATCCCAGGGTTCTATGGAATGGAGCAAAATGGAGTTATAGTACTATAATTGTAGTGTTGAAAGGGCTCGGGGTCTCGTGGAGAGCAAAAGTACCAGTAGTGATTATGAAAAACAACACCTCTCTCCACCTCTCTAAATCCACTGCTTTGCTACATTTTAGGCACTCTAGGATAAGAATCCTGCCCTTTACTGGAACAATAGGCAGTCAGTGCTCAAACACATTCAGTGTTGTGGCCAGAAAATAGTAAAATGATGACATAGGTCCAAATCACACTGCAGAAATAATCTAGTATGAGACCACTTTAACTGTCCTGTCTCAGTGCTAGGGAATCTTAGGAGCTGTAGTTTATTGTGGCACCAGAGCTTTTTGACAGAGAAGGCTTAATGTCTCACAAAATGACAGTTCCCAGAATTCCTTAGCATTGAGCCAGGACAGTTAAAGTGGTCTCAAACAGGATTATTTCTGAAGTGTGTTTTGGACCATAATTACCCATAAAATAAGAGGATTGGTCGAAGTAACCCAAAAGGTACTGTGTTGTACGTAATGTGTAAAGTGTTACTCCTAGGCATACTCCTAGACATCTCAGTCTGAATAGAAATGGTCTGAATGTATCACATATTTATCATTTCATACAAAACAAGATTCCAGCATTAAAGGCCCTTGTACAACAGTGCTTACATGCACCCTGAACATTGAGATGCTCATTCTGTGAAGTGATGCTGTACTTACAGAAGAAGGCACACTAAGGCCTGTGCCCCCAAGTGCTCCCAGAGACAAGCCCAGATAAACCAGCCACTGGCACAGACATTAGCACAGTCTCATTACTTTCTAAAATGAACATGCGAACTGATAATGCCAATCATTTCTGTGTGTGCACTGTTTACTTGCCACTGCTAAAACAATTAAAGGGTTTTTTTTACCATGGTCTTAATTTTTTTGAAGTATTCAAATAACATGAAAGTAATAAATAGCAGTCACTCTTTACATAAGCAAGCAGCAACATAATCATTTGGAAGAAAGTAAGAAATGATTTTCTAAGCTTTTGTTTATTTTTAAGATAAAAAGCCCTGTAGGAAAGTATATCTCCAATCCCTGTTAACACACTCCAGTAGACAGTCTGCCCACATATTGATTACAAATAATCAACAGGGCCATTCTTTCACTAAAATGAAAGTCAATAAAACTGAGACTAACAAGTTTGTTGACAATAATTCCCATTATTTTTTAAAATTAGGGATAGGAACTATTGACCCTCCAGATGCTTTGGTCTACAACTTGTATGACTTGCCACTGGACATTCTATCTGTTGCCACTGTGTGTGTAGACCACAAAATATAGAGGATCAAAAGTTCTTAATCTTTATTCCAAAGGATGGCAGGAAATGAAACAGCTAAACTTCTGTAGGCAAAGAATTATAGACGTGAGGTCTCCACTTATCAAATCTCTGAAGGTGGCAGCACCCATTTGAAGTAAAACATTTCAGATAATATTAGAGGTCTAGAGGTGTGGAAGCATATTTCATGAAGCATGCATCATTTCAGATAACCAGAATTAGATTACAAATAATAAGATCAAGTAAAAGACTAACAAGGTAAATCCAGCCGAGGTGGCAAAACAAGTAGAACACGCAAACTGTGGAAGTGTTGATTATTTTGTTCCGGATGCACTTCCAAATAGAAAATAAATTATATCTGTTCTTACCTTTAGGTCTTTACTGAGCATGATGAACCATAAGATGGAGGCCCAGGCACTGGATGTCTGGTTGCCATTAGAGATGATCACCACTGGCAAGGTGGAAGTCTAATGGGAAAAGATCACAAAAACTTAAATGAGTAGCATATGTGCTCATCCCAGACTGTATAGGGTTAGGTTTCAAGAATAATGGTCCTCTAGGCCAATACTACTCAAAGTGATGGTCTGTGCACTGGTGCCAATCCAAAAGCCACAGGCTGGTCTGCAGTATGTTTCTAGCGAGGGAGAATTAACTGTAGTCAACGGGCATTGATCCCTGCCACACTGAGAAAAAAACCTACCAATCTGCCATGTAAAATAGCATAAGAAGCACTGCTCTAGGCCAAAACATACTATCTTTTCTGTTGACATTCGCATGACAAAGCAGAAACAAAAAGATCCCCAATTGCACCAGTTTTTTCCCTGCATAAAAATGTTAGAAATAAGAAGTTTTTCCTAAGACACTGCAGGGACAAGAAAGGAGATACTTCTTTAAATTTCTTTTCATTATCTCACTTAACAAAAGCAAAGCCCTGATTTGGGATTGAGGTGTGTGGCAAAATTGCAGTGCTGGTAAAATTTCACTTTGTCTCACCAAAACTATACTGTCACTCTTCTTAGGGAGATCTAGTTGGTCAGCACGATCATGCAGCTAGAGGTCAAATTTCCTATTTGTGAGATGCCCAACACAAGCATGGATCCTTGCTTGCTTTCAACAATCCTGGTGCCATCAAGTGTTTTTTATAAGTATTTAAGGAGTATTTTAATGTGTCTTAAAAATGCCTTCTCTTTGTATTGTTTTTATAGGTTTTTATTTGCTCATTACTTTGGAAGCCCTTGTGGGCTGGGAGACAATACAGAAATACTTTAAAATAAATAAATTGAGGTTCTCATACCTGCAGCTGGCACTTGAAACCTTGGTAACAATAGTCCAGGGTAAAAGTGATGAGATGCAGCTCCTCTGAGACAGACAACCCTCCCTTCAAGAAAAAGAAAGACAGACACACACAGAGAGAATTTGAATGAATGAGGAAAAGGAATTAAAACACTTACCTGTCTGATTGTACATACTGTGTGTGTGTGTGCGCATATATGTGGCACCATAGGGGCATTAACTTTTGTGGATTAGATGAATATATTACACTTAGTTGACAAACTATCCACACCAGTACAATGGAGGAAAGGAGTTTAAGGAGTGGGTGAAAGGGCCAAAAAATGGGGGTGTGGACACTTACCCATGGCCAAAAGTTTTGGTCTGGGGTTGGAGCTTCAGCTGGGCAGCACCACATGTACCAGTACCAGCCTGTCTTCTTCCCGGGGGCCCAGCGGCCCCTAGGAAAGGCATAGATAAAGTTATGGCCAGCCAATGAGGAGTGGTCTGCCTGCTTGGTCCTCACTAGCTGGCTGAAAGGCCAACCAGAGTGAAGACCACAACCCCTGAAGTCTTTTTTCTGATTGGTTGGAGCAGCATAATTTGCAACGGGATGGAGAATGCAGCAGAAATGGCTGGCCCAGACAGGGCTTACACATTTCTGGGAACATCACCTTAACGGAGGCATGGGGGATCTTGCTGGGAGGACATTGTCCCACCTCCATTCTCCAGGGGAGGCTGGTCTCATTGCGCAGCATGTGGGCTGGCCAATGCCTGGATCCAATCCCATGAATGCGCCAACAAACCACAGATGTAATCAATGAATAGCTGTGGCCATTTTAAATTCTAATTATGTGTGTAGGTCTTCATTTGGCAGAAGTGGAATCACCCAAGGACACACAAGGGCAATACAGTGTATCTGCCTGCTGTCTTTTAGATGTCATTTGTGTTTGCTCAAACAAGCAACTTCTGTAATTTGCACTTATAATTTACACAGCACATATAGTTTGAAATATACTGGACAGTTACAAAAAATACAAAAACCCCACAAAAAACCCTTATGCTTGCCTAACAAGCTAAGGAGGTATAGGCCCAATATTTCTCACAAATGGGAGAACCAGGGCTGAGAGATATTTCTCACATTCACACCTAAAGTAAAAGTGACACGGTGCTGAGGTGAGCCAATATGGAAAAATTCCACCTTCCTCTGTGCTGGGCAGCTGAACCTTTAGAGTAGTTATTCCAACTGCTCCACAAAAGGTTCCAAGACTTTAGCTCTTCAATTCCATGAGAAATTCCAAGCTGGTGGGGAGAGCATGCCAGTTACAATAAAAGGGTGTTTGTCTATGTATGGGAATAATATCTTATTTTTAATCACAGAAGTGTACCCACCACCACCACCTATGCCTATTATTTCAACTGCATGAATATAACTCCAAAATACAAGTGTTGGGTTTATTTGGTTGCTAACTTTGAGGCTTAGGAATAAACCTATGAAGTATAGAGCATAACCTAAAAAATACAGCATATAGTAAATAAGATATAATGCAGAAGCTAGATGTATTAGAATGTGTGTGCATTTGTATTATTGTGACTCTAGTGGCAGCTTAAGTCTGGGAAAAATGCCAACTCAAATGTAAACAAGATAAGGGATTCCAAGACTCAAGACTTAATGTTTCAGTTAAATATTGATGTCAACTCTGCCTGTCTAATTTCAACCTCTACAGTGAATTGGGCACTTGTGGCCAGAAGGTGATAACGGAACCAAATTAGATGACAAGTGACAATGTAAGTCATAGGGGTGGGGAAGCTTGGCTGCTTCATAAGTTTTCTGGATGGATCACAAAGGTTCTTTGCCTTAGCTCCAATTTTGGTCCTTATGCTCTATATTCATCAATGCACAGCTAAGAAACCAGTGAGCCTACAGATGTTTGACAGACTCTCATCCTCCTTCATGTTTGCCCAGGTTGACAGGGGTTGATAGGAACTAGAGTGCAACTTCTCAGTTCCTCAGCCCTGCACTGGCAGCATGGGAGGGTGGCCTTGGGACTGCTGCTTATCAGCAGAACTCACCTCATTGATGCCTTTGCCTCCTTTGCCCTTGCCGGAGCCAATGATCTTCTGCTCTTTCAGTGACTGACAAGAGAAGGGAAAAGACAGCATGCATACATGAGCAGAGGAAGTCACTTAAAGCCACTCAGGCTAAGCCACTGCCACATAAACCACAGAAGCTTTCCTCATTCTTCTGAAAAACAGATCTGTGCAAGCCAAGCCACAAAGATCAAAGTAAAGCAGAACACATGCAACTAATCAAGATAACCAAAAAGTCTGTGGATGCTATACAAAATCGAAATAAGGAGATACACTATTAATGACTGGACAACAGTCAGTTGAGTAGCCAAGGGAAAGACAAATTTTAGGGTTCTGTTCCCTTCTAATTGTGAGGTTCTCTTATCTTTGTGTTTTTTAAAGTTCCTGTTTCTTAAGTAAGATAAAAGAAAAACCACAAACACAGTATTCTACCTAAGTTAGGCACTGAACCTGCTTCTGCTTTCCACAGCACTGTTGAGGAGTATAAAGATGAGAACATGATTTGCTATTTTAATGTATTCCATCAATTAGATTTCTTGTATTCTGATTTTTGCTGCAATGGCCCTATCAGAATATCTTACCGCACCACTACATAATGTTTGTTTATACCCTCTTCTTTGGCAATTTTCCAATTTAATCACTAATAACAAAAAAGAAATGGAAAAAGAAAAACCCTAGACAGAAAAAGGGGAGGAGACAACAAAAAGAAAAAGAAGAAGAGGATGGGAAATAGCTTGTGGTGTTCATGGCATATAGAAATAGAAGGGAAAAAATTAAAAATTTAATTTAAAAAAAATTAAAAAAAGAAATAGAAGGGAAAAACATGTACTCTCAGCAGATAAAAACTAAGCACATGTCTCAACAGAAAAATTGACTAAATAAATGGTTGTATTTGAGCCATGCATTATGACAGTTTGGTAAAGTCACTAATAACTTCAAAGAAATGCTTGAGATGGACAAATCTGTAGACATCAGAAGTGTTACTTTTTCTATTTTTTTTTGGAATACAATTCCCAGAATTCCCCCAATTTGGAAGAGTCCAAATTTTCAGCCCTTTATTCCATCACTTGTGGTGCATCCCCATCTCCTTCCCAGAGGTTCTGAGTTTTGAGTCTCTAGCCCAACTGGCCTCTCAGATAACCCGTACAATGTGCTTGAAGTCACAAACAAGTCCATCTATTTGGGGCTTATCCATCGTCAAGGTCTTGGTGTTTGATGTAAAAATGTTGAACTTCCGAAACCTTTAAATAAAAAAAAGAAGAAATTTTAAAGAAACGAGAACAAGCACATATCCTTCACAGAGGCATATTGCCATCCTCTAGTGGCCTCAGACAGTCATGTATTTTCACTGGCACAACCTGTTATTTCAACTGCCTGCCTAACAGTCTGCCCGCTTCTTCACAAACCTGTGTGCATTTGATGCAATTCTTCTCATGTGCACCCTTCAGGTTTAATGTGGCCCCACCACATGCTGGGAGAGCTTCCCTAGGGTTGGAGCTTCATGGGGTGTACCTGGAAGGTTGTCTTCACTTTGGTTCATTGCCTTGCTTTGAACTGGTACCATGACCAACTCCCCCAGTCTCATTCTTCTCAGCTGTACCACAGGTCTCATGCCCTCCCTCCCTCCTCCTCTATTTACCACATGAATAAATGATGTCACCCTTTGCCCTCAAACACAAATGGCTTATTGCTCTCCACTGACTTTCCATGGCTGGCTCTTACCCGGCCAAATTGGCAGAATCCCTGGAAAAGAAAGAGTGGGAGGAGAAAGGTCAGTGCATGAGAGTTCATTTTCAGCTCCTTCCCAATTGTACTGTCACAATCTCCAACCCACCCACTTCTAACATTTGAAGGCTAGGTTTCTTTGACATAGAGCCCTACCTGTCAATCTCAATCTTCACTTCCATTGGATGGTTCCGATCCATCAGCTTCACTAGGAGCCTGGAGAGGAGCAACAGCATTGTGTTACAACCCATGCAATTGGTAGTTGTAGGTTTGTGCTTTCTGAACAGATACAATAATTCCCAAGACCTAAAAATTATTTCATTTCAAGGGTTCCTTCAGGGTAAAAAGGTTGAGAAAGGCTGGTTCAGTTTGTCAATGAGGATTGTATTGGAGCTGAAATCCTTTGGATGCAGTCATTCTTCTGGCCCCCTCTTATGTCTTTCATTTTCTCTCCCCCCTCACCTTAACTCATCTCATCTCACCTCCCCCCAAAAATGGCTACCCAGGTGAAAGGATGTCTCTCACCTGGCACGGACAGAGAATTTCTGATTTGCTCTCAGCACCAGTGGCCGTCGATTAGGGTAAGGCATGATGGGCTGAATCTCCACCACAAAGGCACTGGAGACCAGAGAAGGAAGATATTAGTATTCAAAACTTTTTCCCCCTTGCCCTCATCAACAGAGTCCTTTGCCACCCCCTGCCCCACCAGCACCTTTCCAAAAGGAAGACAATTTGTTCCTTCAGTCGCTCTTCTAGATGGGGCAAGGTGCATGCTAGAGGGTCATCGGCATAGGTCAGCTTTTCTTGCAGCTCCCGCAGTGTCTTCAATAGCTGCAGCAAATGGAAGAGGTCCTCACCATTCGCGGTGAACCTGCAGTACACAAATGGGATCAACAAGTTTAGGGGGACCACAGACGGGGGATACAGATGAACGTGTTAATGAGGTGGGGGTGAGGAAGGGAGGAGCCCTGCAAGAGTCAAGAAGATTGGTCAATGAAGTGATGGACTGGACTGCACAGGCATGCCTTGGGGAAACACAAATGCAAATAGCACACCAGGCACATGAGATCCTTTTCAAAAGCTCTAGTTGACAGAGAAATAAAGGTAGTTTTCCTCAAGTTGACCCCCCCCCCGATGTCTTGGATGGCAAATCCAATCAGTGCCAAGTAAAATTGCCAACTGTGACAGATCTTGAGACTTATTGGCCCAAATATTTAATAATAACTGTAACGTGCAGTCATTACCAAACAGCTATAACACTTTTTCTAGGCAGGTAGTGTCCTCACCTGCCCTCTGCCCTAAGAGCAATGAGGAGCTGCACCACTGGCAAGGACCACTCTGGGACCTACCACTTCTCTAGCTGTCCTAAGCTGGTATCACAGGTGTCTCCAATACATGCTTGCCGCTGGCGATCTTTCCATGCGTCTCGCTCTTTCAGTAGCAATTCCCTCAAAGTCACTGAACGACCCAGCTGTTCATGGATCTGGGCCAGCACTTCCTATGGGGAAGAACTGATGATAACTAATAAGGTTCAATGTTTAGGCTCAAGAAGGAGGGGATGGGGACACAGCAAACATTGGACTAGCCCCTACAGCCTCTGTTTTAGCCACAGAAAGACAAAGGCATTACTGAGACTTAATCTCACCCAATCACAGTACTATGACTGGTGCTCAGACTCACTTTCCGGCAACAGTCCACGTTATTTAACATTACTTGTAACTCCTGCTTTCTTCGTTCCTGAACAGGATCATTATTAGGCACCGTACTTTCTGCAATAGAAGACAGCATTTAAGACAGGAGTGGGTTACATGAAGGAACAAAGTCACATGCGTCCCTTCCATTTCTGTATCTCCTTGTTTGCTACCAAATTAGAACAGATGACCACACACTCAGAAAGGAGAGATGTAGTAGTGATGGGGGACTTCAACTATGATATAAATGATTCTATGATTCTATGAAATTTATGATGACAGCAGGCTACCATAAAGGCAATTCTGCTGAGGAACAAATATATTAATGAGACTTTGTCAACCTCATTTTTGTTGCATTTCTCAGAATCATGCTGGGATTCTTGTCCCATCCCTGTTCCATTATCTTGTGAGATTTTTATTTCTTCCCACATGGAGACTCTTGTATGTTTGTTTTAAAAATGTACTTTTTAAATGAATGAAAGGTATGACGGGCTGCTGGCTTGGCAGGAAAGCAAGTAGCCTCCCTTTCCTGTCTGGCCAGCAGCTCCACCAGACCCAGAAAAGACTATTGCAGAGAGAAGCGGGGTATTAAAAATGACCTACACTGGGTGTCAAATATACTAGGCAGACCACTGTGTACAATGGAGCAGCAATATAGGCTAAGAATTACAACCCGGGCAAAGGTCAAACATGTGGACAGTGACAGATCCATGCCTTAATTTAAAAGCAGTCATCTGATTCCCTGCCTTGAAGAGCCCTCCCTTCATCCACCATCTTGAGGAGGAAAGAAAGGCAGGCCAGCTCCAACAGGCCTTGCCTGCAAACAAGAAGAGCCCTCCCTCCATCCACCATCTTGAGGGAGAGAAAGGCAAGCCAGAGCTCCAACAGGCCTTGCCTGAAGGGAAGAAGAGCCCTCCCTCCAGTCCTTCTGCCTTGGTCCAGGCCTCCAAGGGAGAGAAGATTTGCTGGACTTTCCCCCTTCCTCACCACCATTCCCTTCTCCTTTTGTGTTGTGTCTTTTTAGATTGTAAGACTGACAAACCTCAGACCTGTTTCTAAACTTAGTCCATGTTCAAATCACAGGAGGACGAAGTGTTGGCTTTGGGTGGATAAGGCACCTGATTCCTACCCCTCATGCCCTTTCTACCCATTTGCATTTTTAACCTTGAAAATTCCCCCCACCCTCTTGGGACCACAAGAGGCAACTTTGCCATATTTATGAGTGTATGGAGTTTATCACACGAGGGAATTTGGGGGTATACTCCAAAGGCAATCTGAACGCAATCATGGGGTTTCACGTAATTGCATGATAACTTATCTCACGCAATTTCGGGCAATGGGAAGTCATTCCGAACGCAATCATAGGGTTTCATGTAATTGCGTAATAACTTATCTCACGCAATTTCGGGCAATGGAGGGTCATTTTTGGGGAATGGGGGGTCACTCTGAACGCATTCCGAATGCAACTAGAACTCACGTAAATTCGCTAAACTAGCGAATTTACATGAATTCGAATTGGCTCCATTTTAAATTGGGAGAAATTCCTCCCCATGTGATAAACTCCTATGTGTTGGCTTTGGATGGATAAGGCACCTGATTCCTAACCCTCATGCCCTATCTACCCATTTGCATTTTTAAACTTGAAAATTCCCCCCACCCACTTGGGACCACAAGAGGCAACTTTGCCATATTTATGAGTGTATGTGTCTGCCTATTTTAATAATAATAAATATTTATTCATAGCCCACTTCTCTGTGGAAAACAATTGGAGCGGGTTACAGCACAAATTAGAACATACAAGTTAAAAACAGTACAACAGCCCATTCCCCAACCTCCCACGTAGGAATGTTTTCCAAAACATCTGGTCACTTCTTGTTTGGAGCAAACATCTTGCCTTCGCCTAAAATAGCCCAGCCAGCCCTACCCCATCCCATGGCAAATTACAGTCACAACCCCAAAGTGTATTGGAGGGGGCTTAGTATTTTTTTAATGGGGGCAGGAAGTATGGTCCTCTCAGAACTGTATGGTCCTCAGATGTGTGTAAAGTGCCCAAATGGCAAGGAAACCAAGGCCAAAAGGCAAGCGTTACATGCACCCATAAAGACATTGTTTTTAAACAGAGTTGGGAAGCCTCTGCAGTTTACTAGAATCAGGAGATCTGCTAAAAATAATTAGGAGGAAAAGACTTGAAAGAGAAAGGATTCTAAGCCTAGAAATCAGTGACTTGAGCATATAGACTTTCTACACAAAATCCACTGTTGGTTGTCTCAAACTTTCTACCCTTCCAGTAGCATAATACAGAGATGGTGCGGGATGTGGGAATCAGTTGCTACTTTTAAACATCTGGCAGACAGGCATCTGTCACCCAGAGATCTGCTAGTAAGATATCTATCTCCCACCTGCCCTGACGGTTAATAATACACAAAAAGAACCGGCCAACTCTAGTCTAAACCATATGTCCAGTCAACAGTGGCTCCCGAATGTTTCTCACCCAAATGTTTATGTGTCTTGTAACAGAAATCAAAGGTGTCCTGAAGCAATTCAAGTTGATCTATGGAGGTTTTCAGAGCCTGTGGAGTAGGAACCAGGTATCAATATCAGACAAAGCAAGCTGAATTAGTCAACTCAAGTAACAGGTAAGGGACGGAGAACCCTGCCTATGACAACTACTCGACCACCTGCCAGTGGCTGCTGGTGGCTTCCATGTGAGTGAGTGGTGAATTCACTTCAGGTATTATTTGAATGTTAAATGAGCTATCCAATGTGCTGCACGCTTTACCAAAAAACATTTCAGCACATAGGATAGTTTACATTAATACCTGGATTCACTGCCCCAGTAACATGGAATCCACCAGCAGCCACTGCCATGTACCTACACTTACATCATACCCAGGCCACTGGGATCCTGTTAATTGTCTATCACCTGTGCCCTGCTTCCCAACAGTGAGGATGTAAGATTGTTCTTCAGAAAGAAAAGACAGCATGAGTCATGGCAGAAGGCATTGTGTTCACACTGATACTTATTTATATTATTTTATTTTAAGGACCAAAAACCTTCCAGGTGGCTATAAAAACTTCAGTTAATACACATGTAAAGCCTACTTAACAACTTGATAAAAGTCAAACAGTAGGACTAAACGAGAGCAAAACAATTTCCATTGGTAGCCAATAAAATCCCAGAACATACTGGGAGAACTTTTGGCCTACCACTCTCCTCAACCTCACCCCAGCATGACCCCAAGATTGAGCATTTGTGGCAGTTTTCTCAAAATATCAAGAGAGGCAAAGGTCTCCCTTCCTCCTGCTCTATAAGAATTTTCCTCAATCTTTGGCCCTCCAGATTCTTTGGGCAAATACGATCAGCTCCAATCGGCATGGCTAAAGGTATGGGACTGCAGGACTTGTAGTTCCAAACATAATGAAGTCCAAAGGTTCTCCAGTTCTGCCTCAGGAGAAGTCCATTCAGAATAATTGTATCTTTCAGACAAGATCTAGTATGACACGTATAGGGTAGAGCTCCATATACCAACAACATGAAATTTAGTGTGCTGTGCGTAAAATCCATGGCTTGCCAAACCAAGTGACCCTAAATTAACATACCTTACAATTGGAAATCTCTTCCTAAAAATAAAACACCACTTTACAGAAAGAAGACTAACAATACAAATTGTTCTACTTACTCCAAAACCTTGTGCATATAGCACTCTCACCTGAATTGCATTTCGCATTGTTGCTAGCCTGTTCTGAATGTTGTACTGATGGCTAGAGACCATGAGAGCATCCGTTGGGGGTTCCACTACTGGCTGCATGGAGAAGAAAAGAAAATACATTGCAATCTATAACATATAATAGAAGGACAAAAGCCAGATTCCTTTGGAAACAAAGTACTGCTTGGGGCAACTTTTTAATAACCAGTGGCCTTCAGATTTTCTTCCTTCAGAAAAACCTTTCCACAAGGATGGCTGGCTATGCAGTTTGCATAAGGGTATGTTCTAGGGTTCATAATTTATATAGGATTTGGTCATAAGCCTCTACTCCTTTTTGCCACAGCATGTGAGCTGAAAGTATATTCCATGAGAATCTGCTGCAGTTGCATACTGCAGAGGAAATCAGGAGTGATGCATAAGCTGTCTTTTAGGCACGGCTTGGGAAAACTACTACTACTGTACTACTACTACTCCATAATTAAAAGTCAAATTAAAAACATCTTCAACTTCTGACAGAAAGACAGCAGGGAGGAGGCCAGCCAGACCTCCCACAGAAGGGAGTTCCACAGCCTAGGAGTAGCCACAGAGAAGGCTCTCTCCCAGGTCCTGACCAACTGTGCCTGCAAAAGTGATGAAACTGTGAGAAAGCCCACCCATATAGATCTCAAAGTTCACACTGGCTTGTGAAAGGAGATAAGGTCTTTCAGATATTCTAGACCCAACCCATGTAGGGCTTTAAAGGTCAAAACCAGCACTTTGAATTCTGCCTGAAAATGGACTGGTAGCCAATGGAACTATTTCAATAAGGGAGTGATAGAATCTCTTTTAACCAAAACGCAATCAACAGCCTGGACTCAGCATTCTGGACCGAATGATGTTTCTGAAATTTCCAAATGTGGCCTCACACAGTAGTCCAAATGGGATGTAATCAAGGTGTGTGTCACTATAGCAAGATATGACTTCTCAAGGAATGGGCACAGCCGGCACGCTAGTTTTAAGTGTGGAAATGTGCTCCTGCCTGCTTAGGTAGTCTACCAAGCAGACCAAAGCTGTCTCTGTCCCATAGCCAGGCATGAAGCCAGATTGAAATAGATCTAGATAATTAATTTAACCTTTCCTTTCATTAATTATTCTACAAACAGACGTATTTACTCACTTCCTAATATACATGTGTGCCTCTGAATGATTTAATAATAATAATAATAATAATAATAATAATAATTATTATTATTTATACCCCGCTCTTCAGCCAAGGCTATCAGAGCAGCTTACAATTTGTTAATTAGACATTTCCCTGCCCTCAGGCTTACAATCTAAAAAGACACGACACAAAGGGAGAAGGGAATGGTGGTGGGGAAGGAGGAAAGTCCAGCAGATCTTCTCTCCCTTGGAGGCCCGGACCAAGGCAGATGGACTGGAGGGAGGGCTCTTATTCCCTTCAGGCGAGGCCTGTTGGAGCTGGCCTGCCTTTCTCTCCCTCAAGATGGTAGATGGAGGGAGGGCTCTCCTTCTTTTCAGGCAAGGCCTGTTGCAGCTGGCTTGCCTTTCTCTCCCCCAAGATGGTGGTTGGGCTCTTAATTGTTTTAATTTAATTGTTTTCCCCCACATTCCAATTTAGCTTTTTCTGTAGATCATGAAGAGAATGGCACATACATACTAGCTGAAAGTGTGATATTAACAAGGTGGGATGAAAGCATGGGCAAAGGACAACACTCAGTAAAGTTGAGAAGCAACCAAGAGATACTGTAGGATGATTTATTTATTTATTTATTTATCCATGCATCCATTTATTAAGTTAAGATTGGAAAATTCAATAGGAAAGGCCAATCAGAGTTCTCTTACCTTAGAGGCAGCCAAGGCAGCCGACAGAATAGCTTTCTCCTGCTTCAGCAGACCATCAATGACATTGGCCAGTTGCTCAGGATGTTCTTGATATAGGGCCTGGAAGGAAGACAAGAATGGATGAAAAGTTGCAACTACATCCACATACCAGCTTTTCACATGATCTGCTGACAACACTGAGAAGAGAGGAGGGCACTGTCCACATTGCAACCCACCGGCCATGACAATTCACATGCAACCTTGTAGATTTCCCAAGCAGAATACATTTCAGTCTTTTGCTGTCAGGTTTCACAACCTCTCTTTTTATACCTATGTGTGTTTGAATTTCTATCTATCCATTACCCCTGCATATACAGTACGAGAAGAAGGTTTTATCCATATAGTCAAGTGGGCTCTCATCCATGAAACCTTATGCCACAACTACAATACCAGTTGCAGCAACAGTATCCGAAGCAGCAGCAATAGTATTCATATGGTTCCCATCAATCTACACATCACCATCCTATATCTGTTTATTTGGTAGTTACTACCAATCAATTCAACAGGGTCTATTTTCAAGTATATCTACAAAGTCAACACCAGTCAGTTATTCTTGAAGAAATAACAGGCATCTTTGTTGTTGCTCTTCAAAGGCCAGCAAGAAGTAGGCACTTTAGAAAATGAATTCACTAATTATTACTGATTTGAAGTAGAAGGATGAAAAATGTGGTCTTAAGATTGCACTTTTTATATCAAATGTAGTAGCCAAATGAAAGGGGAAAAAATAGGGAGGAAGAGAGAAAACAGTACTAAGCTTAAAGGATGTATTGAAAAGAGCTGACAGGTAAGATAATGAACTTCATCTTCATTTTAGAAGGAACAAATATCCTGCAATGGTCAAACTATGAGCCACTCCCACACTTATGGTTGAATCTTAGGGCTTTACCAATCTCTTTAGTGCTGCAATCACACTAAATAAGTAAAACTGCAACATGCTGCTTTGGTTGCAGCCATCATTGCACTTTCTCTCTTGCACGACTCCCTGGTGTCCTGTCCCTTGCCTCCACCCACTTCCCTCCTTGGCATGCCTTTCTCTATTTTTAAATATTTTTCAACTTTTGTTGTGCAGCTCCCATTTAAGATTTTTTAAAGAAAAAAAATCATTGAGACTGCAGAGTTCCGAAACCACACGGAAAACCTTAGGGAAAAAAAAAAAATTCTGAGGAGGAGAAAGAAGGGAGGAGGAAACAGTAACACCATATGACTGCAAATCACATGAATACCCTGAGATGGCTTTTTGCACCTGGGACATCACGCAACTGGTAGTTCATTCACAGTTTTCCTCCATGAATGCGAAGGGAAGGCTGGGGGACAGGGCAGAAATGGGAGGGAAATGGTTTTGTGTGATCATTGCCGATGCTACTCCCCCCCCCCCCATAAAAT
Organism: Urosaurus nigricauda; assembly: GCA_034509955.1. Lineage (NCBI taxonomy): Eukaryota > Metazoa > Chordata > Lepidosauria > Squamata > Phrynosomatidae > Urosaurus > Urosaurus nigricauda. The sequence continues at coordinate 167,163,085 of JAOEGL010000002.1, forward strand.
CACAGTTTAAAAGCCCTGTGTGATAAAGCCCTTAAATAACTGTATGATACAGTAGCTATGATATGCTCTCTGATACTTGGGTACTGTCAATTTTATCATCTTGTCAGATCCTTTCAATACACCATATTCACATTTCTCAGCAACTTCTAAACATATTGAAATGGGAGTGGTGAGTTATGATGGGAAATGTGCATCCTGCCTAGTAATACCGAATAACCTTCTCCTCAATAGCTTATCTAATTCTACTTTAAAGCAGATATCAGCAATTTCCACAATTTAACTATAAACTTGGCAAACAAATGTTTCTCATTAACTGTCCTGACTCAACTATCATTTAATTGCTGTATATAATGCCTTGCTCTAGTACTACGAGAGAGGGAGAAAAGTTACTTGTATTACTAGGGTCATTTTTTGTGATTATTTATCACTGTACCTATGCATCCATCCACACGTTAACTAACTGAAATTTTGTTAACTAACTGAAAATTTTGTTAACTAACTGAAGTTTGTGATCTTTAAATTGGTATCAGCCAGCCCTCTCTGTATTTATGGACCCAACCATCCACAGACTGAAAACATTTTCAATTCTCTCCCCCAAAAGCATTTTACTACACCATTGTATATATAATACTCTCTTTTCTATCACAGCTGGCTATTTCTGAAAATCAGCAGACAAACTTTATATTGTAAATTAATCTTCCTTGGCCAGGTGTCCTCTAGAAAGTGTTGAATTATTACTATTATAATTCCCACAATACTCTGACCACTGGCTATTCTGGCTAGGATTAATGGGAATAGAAAAATCTGGATGCCACTAGAGTTAAGGGAAGGTACAAAATGGGAGCTGTCTCCCTCCTGCAACACACAATGTATTGGCGGCAACCACTTGCACTAGAATTGGAAATCTTTGCTTCTGTAAATATAGTGATCCACCAGAGTTGCATTTTAGGAAATCTTTTATGACAAGGATGATCAACTGCAATAAAGGCCACTTTTTCACCCCTGTGGTGAACCTCATCTGCTGGATTCTGGTGAAAAATAAGACTGAAAATCAGCCCCAGCAGTCAACTTCTGGCTTACTGAATTTTTTCAGCCAATTTTCAGTCAGGAAAACCCCTGGGTTTTTAGGGAATTTGAGATATTTAAAATGTCACTGGCCCTTCAAAAGTCATTTTTGTACACTTTTCCAGCATTTGGATGAAGGCACCTGGGTGCTCAGAGAGGGAATCTGGGGCTGCAAAAGGGAGCTGGAGGTTTCAGGTGGTTGAGGGACTGCATGCACCCCACTCCTTTCCTAGGAAAAAGTGAGGTTCTTTCAGCTTAAAATCCAAAAAGATCAAAGAGAATTTAACAAAAGTTCTGAGGAAGCAGCATTCTAATGGTGAGCAGGATCTAAGATCCCTAAAATTCTACCATTTTTTCACCTTAAAACTCTTACGAACTCCTAGAACATTTTCACATGGGAACCTATGTGCTTCCATCCCAAAAATGGTTAAAGTGTTGGCATCCCGGAAAAGCAAGCAAATTTGCCAATGCTTACAACATACACAGCACAACAATGGGTTAAAAAGCACATTACTTAGGTAATGTGCATGAAAGTGGGTCGAATGCAAATTTGGGTTTCAAACGGATAAGGATAAATCCCGTTGCTAGCTTGGAAATAACTTTTTTGCGCATGCTCCAAAGTGACATTTGCCTAAGTACACAGACACACACACACATGTTCCAGAGAGGGAAGGGAAACCGGGAGGAAAATCCTCTTTGCTCCAGAAGGCAGGCTGAGGTTTCCTTTACAAACTCCCTTATAACCATACACAAACACACACACACACACACGCACTAGAGAGAAAAAGGATGGGACTGGTCCATAAACTTGCCTGGTTTCAGTGAGGGCTGAACCTCTCAGATGCCCTCCTTTTCCAGGACATATCCTCCATTTCTCCCTCCTGTACAGGAGGAATTCCAAAACCTCCTCTCTCTCTCTGCCTTCTCTCACCAGCTGTTCCCTTACAGGTTGCTTAGAGGCTCCATTAGAGGAGGAGAGCAGCAGTGCGAGGGAAAGAGGTGTGTGTGTGTGTGTGTGTGTGTGTGCATGTATAACTTTAAGAACAAGGCTGCCTCCCTCTCCTTGGCACAGAAAGGATCTCTGGGAAATTTGGGAACAGGGAGCATCTGGGACTTGGTTTTCAGACGGATGCTATAACGTGAATGAACTGAACATGCAAATATGGAAAATGCTTATTCCCAGATTCACCTCACTTTCTGTCTGGAGCCTGACCGGTTAGAACACAGTGTTGTGTGAAAAGCAAAAGCGAAACTATCTCTTAATGCCCTCGATGACCCTGCATTGTGACCAGTTTAACCTTCCAATTTTCCCTGTGTCAAAAAATCCTTAGTTACTCAGGCAATTAAACCTAAGGAGATGTATTTAATCCTTTCAAAATGGTGAAAAAACTGTAAAAAGACAGGGAAACCATCAAATGGAGTGGGGGCGTGGCCAGAAATAAACTAGGATACCAGGAGGGCCAATAAATATGATCAGACTGTCCAGGCTGGTCCGAAAGAACAATAAAAGACTTCCTGTTTGGCGTGAGAAAAAAAAAGTACAGTTGGCCCACCCCATCCACCTGGGTTTGGTTCCCCATCCACCCACATTTACAAAAAAAAACACAGGACCTCAAGTCCCACTATTGTCAGTGGATGCCAACATCAACAGAACTGCATCAGCACTTCTGGGTGCATGCACTGCCATTGACTATAATGGCCATCCATGGATGCTCCAACCTCCAGATGGTTAACCCATGGATGGAGCAGGCTGACTGGTATTCTCTTCAACTCAGACCCCTCAGCTCCCAGTTCTCCACTCCCTCACCCCGCCACCATTCACATAATGCTTGTACCTGGAGATGAGCTCTGGAGCGTTGCAAGTTGTGTTTGAGCAATATATTAGAGTTGTTTTCTTCACCCAATGCTAAACGCCCCAGTTGATCATTCAGGAGAGTTAGTATGTCGTGGAAAAGCAAGCAGGCCAGTGAGGGGTTTGAATGTGCTACTCTGTTCCTAAAACAGACACAAAGGTGGAAAATAATCGATAAAGAGTGGTACTTCAGCTTGTACACACAAAACAAAATGCCTCTGAGATAGATTTAAGTTGACAAAAGCCCATGCCGCCAAGTTCTTTCTTTCAGTTAGTCTCAAAGATGCTACAAGATCTCTTTTCACACAAACCAAAGATACAGATACTGGAAGGTAGGGAGAACTTGTGGAGATGGAAGGAATATTAAAGGTGATGTCAAAAAGTACGAGGAAGAGTAATAAGGAGTTTATCAGACGACAGAAACTGGAAGCATAATCCAATGGAAGTCCAAATGCAATCATGAGGTTTCACGTTATTGTGTGAGAAACTATCACATACATTTTCACTCAATGGGAAGTCCTTCTGAACGCAATCGTGGGGTTTCATGTTATTGCGTGAGAAACTATCACATGCAATTTCGGACAATGGGAAGTCATTCTGAACACGATGCAGCGTCAATACGCAATCATGTAAATTCGCTGAACTAGCGAATTTACTCATTTCCAAAGTTAATGAAAGTTAATTTCCAAAGTTGGCTCCACTTTCATTTCTTTCGAAACTGAGAGAAATTCCTCCTGTGTGATAAACTCCTAAGCCTCTGCTGTGTCCCACAGCACCCAGCTTGCTTGGCCACTGTCTCTAGGGAGTTTATCACAGGGGAGGAATTTCTCTCAATTTCGAATGGAGCCAATTCGAATTCACGTAAATTCGCTAGTTTAGCGAATTTACGTGAAATCTAATTGCATTTGGAATGCATTCAGAATGACTTCCCATTACCCTAAAATGACCCCCCCATTGCCTGAAATTGCGTGAGATATTCTAATACGCAATTACATTAAACCCCATGATAGTGTTCGGAATGACTTTCCATTGCCCGAAATTGTGTGAGATACACTTATATGCAATTACGTGAAACCCCATGATTGCCATTGGAGTATACCCCCAAATTCCGTCGTATGATAAACTCCTAGGTGGTTATGAGGCCTCATAGTTGTTGATGCAGATTTACTGATCACATGAAGAGGGTATTTTTCATATTAAAAGTGTCTAAATGTCTCCACTCGTATCTGTGGAAATACGGTGATCTCATTAGGGCCTCCTATTAGAACTTCATAGAATTCCTGCTACAGTTTGCTTCAAGAAGCAAGACCCAGTTGAGAAAGGGTAATGCTGGTGCTATAAAACAGCCTCCTAAAAAGAATCCTCATTCTGGCACAAACAGATCAGCAGCCATAGCCCAGAAATGTCAGGATTCAACTGGAGAAAGGAAGAGATTTTTCCCCTTTTTCTTTAGATCTCTCAGTCCTTCCTCACCCTCTTCCTGCTGTGAGAGAACAAAGTGTCATATTTGCTCTCTCACAATACTAGAACCATGGACATTTAGTTAAATTGAATGATGGGAGATTCAGAAGAGACATATTTCAACTGCAGAATCCTCTGCTAGCAAGTTGGCCAAAAACTTGGTAGGGCCCTGAAAGGAAATTACTTTTCTATCTTACTTTTCCTCCAGTAGGCTCAAGGAGCTCTGCATGGCTCTCCCCTGCCTGAGTCTACCCTACAACAATCCTGTGAGGACAGATTAAAGGAGCATGACTGGTTTAAAGCCACACAATGAAATTAATGGATCAGTGGGGACTTGGACCTCAATCTCCCAAATCCCAGATCAACATTTTAGCCACTACACCAGAAGCTGGGAAAGTGTGGCCTACTGGCCATATGAAACTCCCCAAAGCTTCTCAACACATGAAGGCTTGGGAATTAATAGGGTGCAACCACCCCCCACTAAAAAAACCAGAACATCCCTTCCCAAAGAATAAAACCAGAAGCTGAATTCTGGCCAGTTCCAGTTCCAATTGCTGTTGTTGTATTTTAGCCTTTTGTACAGCACATGCCTGATCGTTGGGGCCCAAATTTGAAGCTGCCCATCTCCATGTTACACTAATTGATATTTCAGACAATTTCATGAAAAACCACCCATGGTTGCTAGTCGTCATGGCTATGTATCATGTCCAGTATGTCTCTGCCTATCAGTTGTTTGGAAGCACTATTCAGGGGCTACAGTTGCTCCCATGTCCTATTGGGGCTTCTGGCTACCCCCTGTGAGAAGGAAAAGCTGGATGGAACAGGTCTGAACCAGCAGTACAGTTCTTTCATTATTTATTCATTCATTCATTCATTCATTCATTGTTTATTTCATTTAAATGCCGCCTTTCTCCCAGAGTGGAACCCAAGGTGGCTCACAAAAGAAGTCAGTTAAAAAATCAATAATACAATTTGTAAAACAATTATCATCACCATATTTAAAACAATATAAAATTACTTTAAAAGCATTCAAAAATAAATAAATAAATAAAATACACTCCAATAAGAAGTCTCCCTACAAGCAATTACATATTAAAACCCTGCTTACAGAAAAAGGTCTTTGCCTGCCCTAAAGATGCACCAGATTCCAAGTAAAACATGTCAGGCATTTCTTAAGGACTAAAGGTGCTATACTACTCCTCACAAAGAGCCTGGAAGGCTGCACCCCTCCCATTTTTATTTCTACCCTATAACCTGGGAAGTCCCATTTTTTCACAACTCCACCAATGGCCAAAAACACCTGCTAAAGCCTTTGGGAGGGGATGCTATTGCCCATTTCACTGTGTTCTGGAACCATTTTCCATTTCCTTCACCTTTTAATAACCGCATTTCATTTAATGTAATAATACCATAGCATTCTTGTATTGTTGTTGTCTTGTCTTTGCAGACCAGGAAAGAGAATGATGACAATACTAGAATCCAATAAGCTGACATTAATTTTATTTAGCCTAAGAATCACTGGATGGAATATATCAGAGAAAAGCAATCTCACGGGAAGCAATCCCAATGGAGTCCTATGAGCAATACTTATAGGAGGAAAGGAATGAGCAGTTGCAGAAGAAGGGAGGTGGAAGTCTCCTTTTTAGGCAGCAATCCCATAGCATTACCAGTCTTGGTCCTCAATCCAGTATGCCAGGTACTGTCGCACTTCCATGGGCAGGCTGTTGTCCAAGTAAAGGTCATGCACCTGATTCAGATACACTGTGTCCAATGACTGGATCTGCTGCCACTGGGCCATGTCGGGGAGAGGTCAGTCCTAGGCTCCACACTGCTGACAACCCTTAAAGAGAGAAAAGTCAGAACATCAGAAGTTAGAGAGGAGTCCTTCTGCAGGGAACCAAGAAAATAATAATAATAATAATAATAATAATAATAATAATAATATCCTGCCTCTCCATCAGGATTGAGGTGGCATACAATATGCATAAAAATACAACAATATAACCCATTGTCCCTCCGACCAACACAACAGTTAAAATTCCCTTATAACAATAAATAACATTCCATTATTAAAACAGTCAGATCAATTAAGTAACACAGAGAGTTGGGTACATAGAGTATTCTGTAGGGCAACCAAGTCAGTGGGTGACCAAGTGAGTCATTCTAGGAAGGCCTGCCAGAAGAGATCCATCTTGACAGTTTTTTGTTTTGTTTTTTGAAGCTGTCAAGGTTGGTAATGTTTCAGATCTCTTCTGACAGGCCATTCCATAGTTTGGGAATGACAGCTGAGAAGATCCTCTGGGTAACTGCAATCAGCTTGGTCTTGCTTGGCTGCAGTAAGTTTTTCCCAGAGGGTGGATTGTTTGGAAGTTAGCGATCCCACAAATAGGTTGGACCCAGGCCATGAAGACTACCAAATACAGTAATAAAAGACTCTCAAATTCAGTACCAGTTTATTGTTGGCAGATAATTTTGAATTAAGAAAATTTCAATAAGCTAACTTAAAGTGTGTGTGTGTGGATCTGTATAGCAGAACTACCAGTTACTTCCGATTCTTCTGACCATATCACAAAATATTTCTGTGTCCTCAAATATTTGTATTACTAAATCTTTTTTTTTTTTTTTTTTTGGCAAAGGAAATGGGCCATGAACAAATCCCATTCAGATTCAGACTTATATCCTTTAGGATAAATTCAACATTAGTTCTACCTAAACAGATCCATTGCAATCAGAGGGATTTAATTTAGTTTACAAAGAGATCTTGTAGCATCTTTGAGACTAAATGAGAAAACCAAGTTTGTAGCATGAGCTTTCACAGACTCAGTCCTGCATGGACTGGCCCCTCCGTATTTATCTGAACTGCTTTTGCCTTACTTTCCCTCTCGTACCTCCTCTCTGGTAGTCAAGGTTTCCTGTCCCAGCCTAGGATTTCCACTGCCCTGTCCCAGATTCGTCCCTTCTCATTTGCTGCCCCTCACTCCTGGAACCTCCCCCCCCCCCCCCAGCGCCTCATCACTTCTCTAACCAGGTTCAAAACTGAGTTAAAGACTATATTGTTTAGGGAAGCATTCCCAGATGTGTGCCCTTGTCTGCCCCAGGATGCCTCATTTCATTTATGTATTCAGAAGCCCAGCCCTCTCTCCAGTCCAAATGCCTTGGACTGGACAGGCCTCAAAGGGAGAGAAGAACTGCTGGATTTGATCCCCTTCCCCACCAGCTTTCCCATCTCCTTTTGTGTCGTGTTTTTTTAGATTGTAAGCCTGAGGGCAGGGAACCATCTAATTACAGATTGTATGTTCAGCGCTATGTAAATTTACAGCGCTATACAAATAAAGATTAATAATAATAATAATAATAATAATAAAGTCTACTTCCTCAGCCACATATTAATTCACCTGATACTAACAAATTCTCTTCATTTCAATGGGTCTACTCTAAATAAAAAAATGTCTTGGAGGCAGACAACAACAAAAAAACCTCTAGCAGAACCCTACGTTTAACCCAGAGGTGGGCATCAATCACCCTCCAGATGTCACTGGATTGTAATTCCAGAAGCTCTAACCCAGCACAAGCAATGCTGAGAAATGCTGGGAGCTGCAGCTCAACAACTCCTGGAGAGTTGTCTGGTCCCCAATACTAATTTAATGTACTGGGGGAGCAAGATGAGGTTTAATGGAACCTTACCCCCAGAACTTGGAAAAGTTGCTTTTGGCTTTTGGTGGAATACAGCTAGGATCTGAAAAATTTGTAGTTCAATAAAATCATTATTCCAAGCTCTATCTGTTTCTTCCTCTTCCCTGGCCAGCCCTTAACTGCAAGGACAAGTAATTTGTGATCCAGGATTCTAGGGAAAGTGGAAAAGACAGACTATTGGGGAGGGACTATGGGTTGAGGTGAGCCTTCATGCCAGGGGTGAGCTTGGGTAGGAGAGATGCATTCAGATGGATTGTGCCCACATTTTAAAAGCCCATTTAAAACAAAGGAAGAATATTGAAAATGTATCCCATCATGTAGTAGATTCTACCAGTGTTGCAGGCCAAATCCAAACCAGATCATCCCCATTCCACCTGCGGATTTTACAAATAGGCTTCACAGAATCATTTTGATGGTTTCAAGACTGCGCCTCACAGAAATGAAGAGCGTGCAGTAAGCCTTATGTTTAACATAGGGCATTTCCTGTTTAATTCCTGTTTAAATCCTGTTTGCCCTCTAGTGTGATAAACCCCGAAGTCTCATATAAACCTGGAGGAATGCAATGAAGGTCAGTTCCATTTCCACCATCTCTCTGGTAAGATGAGAGGTAAGTAACTCTTACCAGTTTCAACAGTCAAATGGAAACAAAAGGAGATGTGAAACTAAGAAGAGAACATTACAAGCAATGTGGGAAGGTGAAAAACATCAAACCAAACAGCAAGGATGATGTCAAAGGCGTTTAAGGAAACAGGAAATACAGTCCTCAATAAACACCCATTGTAGCAGGCCAAGGAGTTGAAAATGGATTTTGCTCAAAGGGAGAGGAAATTATCAATGGCGCTGAACAGCCCAAGCCCTCTATAAAAGAGGTTCCATTTTGATGTGGCTATTCAAGGGAACAATCCTAGATAGCCAATGAGCACAGCTAAGGGGGCTGCTGCAAACCAGTGGGTTCTCAACCTTTGGCCCTCCAAACCTTGCTGGACTAACTCCCAAAAGCCCCAGTCACAGTATGACCTGTGGTCAGGGATTCTAGTGGTTTGTGTCCAAAACAACTGGAGGGCCAAAAACTGAGAACCACTGCTGCAGACATCCATTTCTGGACACCAAATCTGTATGTTTTAGTTACACAGAGAGAGAGAGAGTAGTATTTTATTTATTCAACCAGTGAATAACAAAAATTGTAACAATCAGTTATTTTCTTGAAAACATACCTTATAAAATTTCTAACAATTTGATTATCCATTTCATGTAGTTATAAACCCATTTTTATACATGGTTTGAGTTCAATATTATAATATAACAACTTCCATTAACTTTTGTATATTTTAATAGCAATTTTATACTCTTTTTAGTGAGATGAGATGATTATAATTGTTTTAAAATTTTCATTGTAAAATTTTATGTGTATTTATCTGTGAGCCATCTTGCGCCCCTTTTTGGGAGAAAAGTGGCATACAAATGAAATAACTAAACAAATATAAATATTCCTGGGAATCTGAAGAGCTTTTCACTTCCATGGGTGCACCTCCATTACAGTTGGGCCAGAAATAGGCCACACACCTGCACCTTTCTCATGACATGCCTGAATCAGAAGTGATTCAGGGCATATATGCCAGCCCAAGCGCTTGTGTAATATATGCCAGCCCAAAATATATGCCAGTCCAAGTGCTTGTGTAATAAATTCCCTCTCACTGGAAACAATAGGGGTTAAATCACCCATCTGTCCCTCACCTTTAAATCTAGCTGGTACAAGCCAGCAGACCTTAGGAAGTGGTTGTCTTCACACCACAAACTTTCCACACTCACTACCTTGAGACTGCTCTGTATCTTAGAGTGCAGACGGTTTTACTAGTCTGCCTTTATCTTGTCTGACCAGGAAAACATAACCACCAACACAACTAGCAATCTTTAATAAATAAATAAGCCACAAGCCAAAACAATTTGGTATTGCATGAAACAGCACAAAAAAAGAGCAAGAAAGAGCCAAATTAGAAAAAACTGAAAGAAAAAGCAGATCCAGGCAATTTCCAAGAACAGAGCTGAAAACTATGACCAGAAACAAAATAGATTTCTATCCATTTTTCTTATATGCCCAGGTGAAGTCTGCCAGATGATGCTGCACACTGTCTGGTCCTGAAGGTTTTGCCGGAGGGAAAACCCATAATACGGATGCCCCAACAACTGAAGGGTCCTACATTGGATCAGTTGGCTTGACCCTTGCTAGGAATACCTAGCTCAGATTCAGTGAAGGATTGAAGTGGGCTTCTTCACTACCATTTTATTATGCTACGGCTCTGCTGTAGAGTATCTGGAACTAAGTGCCATAGAACTAGATGGGTCTTACTCCTGTGAAGACAAGTATAGCTTGCTCTGCTATCTCCCTCAACACCTTACAGCATTTTAAGGAAAGTTTCCACCTGACAATCTTCTAGGGCAGCCGCACTTGTTGCCCTCCAAATATACTGGATTCTCATCATCCTTAGACAACATGGGACTTGCAATCAAAAAGATCTGATGGTACCAGATGGAGGAAGTCTGTTATAACACCTATAGAGATGCAAACATTGACCTAGACCCAACAATAAATCTATAAACAATGGGATTAAGTTGTGAGGTGGGCCCTCCAGATTCACTGGGGTTGGGGGTCCAGGATCCCCCATGAAAGTGGGAAAAACGCAAATTAAAAAACACTATTTTTTAAGCTGGGAGAACATCTCTATATGAATCTCTAAGTCCTCCAGCACCTCTATGGTCCACAGAGGATCATGCTGGAGGACTTAAAATGCCTAGAGAAGTGTTTTCTCTAGAAATCTCTAGGTCCTTCAGTAGTCATTCTATGGTCAACTTCCAGCAGAGTCACACTGGAGAACCTAGGGATTCCTAGAAAGAACATATTAATCATGTCTGTGAATAATAAAGTCCATAAAAGTCAAAGCTGCAAATGTGGAAGGTTGACTGTATTTAACAAATCAATCTTATGCATATTTACTCAGATGTGTACAAGCAGCTTAATCTCTTTTTCAAACAGAATTTCCTCGTTCTCAAACTTTCCCCTTTTTTCTAAACCAGATTACTCCTTGCCTTCAGTACTCTTGTGGAATAGTACTGGAAGACCTAGCGCATCTTTGGGAGCAAAAATTAATATAAGACACTGTCTTATTTTCGGGGAAACATGGTAGCAGTAGTTTTAGCAGTAATGAAAATAATAATATAATTAAAATTATTCTTAAATATAAGTGACATTACCAATAATTCAGATGACTTTGTTTCCTCTCCTAAATTGCATATGAACATGCGGAAGAGTTATTATTCAAAAGACTCAAAGCAATCTGTTATATACAATGATGAGTCCATGCTGTGTTTCCTGCATTCTGAAAACCGGTATGTGAAATTTGTCGTTCTTTTTTGTTATTGTTTAAATAAAGTACAATAAAACATTAAAAAGGGGGGAAAGGTAGGTCCAACTCATTTCGCATTCTATCACAATTTCTGTTTATATCAATAGGGTCACTAGAGGAAGTCACCCAATCTGGCATTACACCAGGAGGAACTGGCACAGTTATTGGGTGAGTACGAAGGAGCTATACACAAACCTCAGTAACACTACTGGTTGACATCCTATCATTTTCTCTCTTATCTCCTCCTCTCTTCTTCCAGCAACCATGTTTCGATCTCCAGAGACCAACTGCAGCAAATCTCTGTGTAGGGAGAATTTAGGGACAGGACCAGCATGAGGCTAAGAATTCCCCATGCTGGTCCTGTTGCTACTCATTCTACTCATAGGAGGAAGGATCCTGAATACCAGGAGGAGGAGATTGACAGTATTCATTTGCATGTGCTGGGTTTTGATTTTGGTGTTTTTCAGGATTGGTTGCCAAACCTTGTTTACTTTTAGGGTTTCTTCTTTACTGTTGAAGTTGTCCAGGTGTTTGCGGATTTCAATGTGGCTTCCCTGTGCATTCTGACCTGACTTGAAGACTGGGTCAGCGAGAAAAATCAGCAGTAGCTGTACACATTAGTGGGAGGCGTTATATAGAGCTACACTGCTAGCTCCATCCCCTAGTGACTCACAGAACTTCTACCCTTTCTAGAAAGGCTCTGAAGCTGCTAGATCCACCCCCTGGTGACTCACGGGTCTGACTCACAGAAGGTCCGCCCCCAGCAACAACAAACTCTCCCAAGAGTTTTCAAAAATTCAACTCTCACCCACTTAAAAATAGCCACCCAGAACTCCTCTCTTCCTCCTCCTCTCCAGCAGGAAATGTTTTAGAAAGGTTTAGAAAGGCTCTGGGAGGCATTATATAGAGCTAGACTGCTGGCTCCATCCCCTAATGACTTACAGAAGCTCTATCCCCAGCTGGAACTTTCTGGAAAGGATCTCCTAGCTCCACCCCCTGACGACTCACATGTCTGACTTACAGAAGCTCCACACCCAGCAACAACACACTCTCCCAAAAGTTTTCAAAAATTCAACTCTCACCCACTTGAAAATAGCCGCCAATAAGTGCTCTCCTCCTCCTGTCCAGCAGTAACTGGTCTAGAAAGGTCTAGAAAGGCTCTGGGAGGGGTTATATAGAGCTAGACTGCTAGCTCCATTCCCTAGTGACTCACGGAAGCTCGACCCCCAGCTGGAACTTTCTAGAAAGGCTCTGCTAGATCCTCCACCTGAGGACTGACAGGTGTGAATCACAGAAGCTCCGCCCCCAGCAACAACAAACTCTCCCAAGAGTTTTCAAAAATTCAACTCTCACCCACTTAAAAATAGCCAATCAGAACTGCTCTCCTCCTCCTCCTCTCCAGCAGGAACTGGTTTAGAAAGTTTTAGAAAGGCTCTGGGAGGGGTTATATAGAGCCCCCAGCAACAACACACTCTCCCAAGAGTTTTCAAAAATTCAACTCTCACCCACTTAAAAATAGCCACCCAGAACTGCTCTCCTACCCCTTTTCTCCAGCAGTAATTGGTCTGGAAAGGTCTAGAAAGGCTCTGTGATGGGTTAAATAGAGCTAGGCTGTTAGCTCCACCCCTTCGTGACTCACAGAACCTCCGCCCCAAGCTGGAACTTTCTAGAAATGCTTTGAGACTGCTAGCTACACCCACTGAAGAGGCACAGGTGTGACTCACAGATGTTCCGCCCCCCAGCAACAACACACTCTCTTAAGAGTTGTCAAAAATTCAATTCTCACCCACTTAAAAAAAGCCACCCAGAACTGCTCTCCTCCTCTTGCTCTCCAGCAGGAACTGGTGTAGAAAGGTCTAGAAAGGCTCTGGGAGAGGTTATAGAGAGCCAAACTGCTAGCTCCATCCCCTAGTGACTCACAGAAGCTCCACACCAAGCTGGAAATTTCTAGAAAGGCTCCACCCCCTGGTGACTCACAGGTGTCACTCGCAGAGCCTCCCCCCGAGCAACAACACACACTCCCAAGAGTTTTCAAAAATTCAACTCTCCCCCACTTAAAAATAACCATCCAAAACTGCTCTCCTCTTCCATCTGTCCAGCAGGAATTGGTCTGGAAAGGTCTAGAAAGGCTTTGCGAGGGGTTATATAGAGCTATACTGGTAGTTCCACCCCTTAGTGACACACAGAAGCTCCACATCAAGCTAGTACTTTCTAGAAAGGCTCTGAGACTTCTAGCTCCGCCTCCAGCAACAACAAACTCTCCAAAGAGTTTTCAAAAATTCATCTCTCACCCACTTAAAAATAGCCAATCAGAACTGCTCTCCTCCTCACCCTGTCCAGCAGGAACTGGTTTAGAAAGGTTTACAAACACGCTGGGAAGGGTTTTATAGAGCTAGACTGCTAGCTCCATCCCCTAGGCCTGTGAGTCATCAGGGGGTGGAGCTAGAAGTCTCAGAGCCTTTCTAGAAAGTTCCAGCTGAGGATGAAGCTTGTGTGAGTCATTAGGGGAACCCCTAGTGACTCACAGAAGCTACACCCCCAGCTGGAACTTTCTAGAAATGCTCTGAGACTGCTAGCTCCACCCCCTGGTGACTCACAGGTGTGACTCACAGAAGCTCCACCCCCCCAGCAACAACACACTCTCCAGAGTTTTGAAAAATTCAACTCTCACCCATTTAAAAATAGCCACCCAGAACTGATCTCCTCCTCCTCCTCTCCAGCCGTAACTGGTCTAGAAAGGTCTAGAAAGGCTTTGGGAGGGGTTATGTAGAACTAGACTGCTAGCTCCATCCCCTGGTGACTCACGGGTGTGATTCACAGAAGCTCCAACTCGCAGCACGAACGACGTTTCCCAAGTGTTTTCAAAAATTCAATTCTCACCCACTTAAAAATAGCCACCCAGAACTGATCTCCTCCTCCTCCTCCTCTCCAGCCGTAACTGGTCTAGAAATGTCTAGAAAGGCTCTGGGAGGGGTTATATAGAGCTAGACTGCTACCTCCATCCCCTAGAGACTCACAGAAGCTCCACCGCAGCTGGAACTTTCTAGAAAAGCTCTACTAGCTCCACCCCTGGTGACTCACAGGTGTGACTTACAGAAGCTCCGCCCCGAGCAAAAAAAAAAATACTCTCCCAAGAGTTTTCAAAAACTCACCCACTTAAAAATAGCCACCCGGAACTGATCTCGTCCTCCTCTCCAGCAGGAATTGGCCTGGAAAGGTCTAGAAAAGCTCTGGGAGGAGTGATACAGAGATAGACTGCTAGCTCCATCCCCTAGTGACTTACAGAACCTCTACCTCCAGCTGGAACTTCTCTGAGACTGCTAGCTCCACCCGCTGGTGACTCACAGGTGTAACTCCCAGAGGCTCCGTCCTCCAGCAACAACACACTCTCCCAAGAGTTTTCAAATCCCACTTAAAAATAGCCACCCAAAACAGCTCTCCTTCTCCATTTCTCCATCAGGAATTGGTCTGGAAAGGTCTAGAAAGGCTCTGCGAGGGGTTATATAGAGCTAGATTGCTACCTCCACCCCTTAGTGACTCACAGAAGCTCTACCCCCAGGCTGGAACTTTCTAGAAAGGCTCTGAGACTGCTAGCTCCACCTCCTGGTGACTCACAGGTGTGACTCGAAGAGGCTCCACCCCCAGCAACAACACACTCTCCCAAGATTTTTCAAAATTTCAACTCTCACCCACTTAAAAATAGCCACCCAGAACTGCTCTCCTCCTCTTCCTCTCCAGCAGTAATTGGTCTGGAACGGTCTAGAAAAGCTCTGGGAGGGGTAATATATAGCTAGACTGCTAGCTCCACCCCCTAGTGATTCACAGAAGCTCCACCGCAGCTGGAACTTTCTAGAAAAGCTCTGCTAGCTCCACCCCCTGGTGACTCACAGGTATCACTCATGGAAGCTCCGCCCCCAGCAACATCAAACTCTCCCAAGAGTTTTCAAAAATTCAACTCTCACCCACTTAAAAATAGCCACCCAGAAGTGCTCTCCTCCTCCCCCTGTCCACCAGGAACTGGTTTAGAAAGGTCTACAAAGGCTCTGGGAGGGGTTATATAGAGCTAGACTGCTAGCTCCATCCCTTAGAGACTCACAGAAGCTCCATCCTCAGCTGGAACTTTCTAGAAAGGATCTGAGACTGCTATCTCCATCCCCTGGTGACTCCCAGGTGTGACTCACAGAAGCTCCGCCGCCAGCAAAAACACATTCTCACAAGAGTTTTCAAAAATTCAACTCTCACCCACTTAGAAATAGCCACCCAGAACTGCCCTCCTCCTCCTGTGGTCCAGCAGTAACTGGTCTAGAAAGATCTAGAGAGGCTCTGGGAGGAGTTATATAGAGCTAAACTGCTAGCTCCATCCCCTAGTGACTTACAGGAGATCCACCCCCAGCTGGAAATTTGTAGAAAGGCTCTGAGACTGCTAGCTCCACCCCCCTGGTGACTCACAAGTGGCACTCGAAGAGTCTCTGCCCCCAAGCAACAACACACTCTCCCAAGAGTTTTCAAATCCCACTTAAAAATAGCCACCCAGAACTGCCCTCCTCCTCCTGTGGTCCAGCAGTAACTGGGGTAGAGGTTCTGTGAGTCACTAGGGGATGGAGCTAGCAGTCTATCTCTTTATAACCCCTCCCAGAGCCTTTCTAGACCTTTCTAGACCAGTTACGGCTGGAGAGGAGGAGGAGGAGTTCTGGGTGGCTATTCTTTAGTGGTGATAATTGAATTTTTGAAAACTCTTGGGAGAGTGTTTTTTGCTGGGGGCGGAGCTTCTGAGTCACACCTGTGAGTCACGAGGGGTGGAGCTTCCAGAGTTTTTCAAGAAAGTTTCAGCTGCGGTGGAGCTTCTGTGAGTCACCAGGGGATGGAGCTAGCAGTCTAGTTCTACATAACCCCTCCCAAAGCCTTTCTAGACCTTTCTAGACCAGTTACGGCTGGAGAGGAGGAGGAGGAGATCAGTTCTGGGTGGCTATTTTTAAATGGGTGAGAGTTGAATTTTTGAAAACACTTGGGAAACGTTCGTGCTGCGAGTTGGAGCTTCTGTGAGTCACACCTGTGAGTCACCAGGGGGTGGAGCTAGCAGTCTCAGAGCATTTCTAGAAAGTTCCAGCTAGGGGTGGAGCTTCCGTGAGTCACTAGAGGGTGGAACTAGCAGTCTTGGTCTATATAACCCCTCCCAGTTCCTGCTGCAGAGGAGGAGGAGGAGAGCAGTTCTGGGTGGCTATTTTTAAGTGGGTGAGAGTTGAATTTTTGAAAACTCTTTGGAGAGTTTGATGTTGCTGGGGGTGGAGCCTCTTCAAGTCACACCTGTGAGGCACAAGGGGGTGGAGCCAGCTGGAGGTGGAGCTTCTGTGAGTCACTAGGGGATAAAGCTAGCATTTTAGCTCTATATAACCCCTCCCAGAGCCTCTAGATCTTTCTAGACCAGTTACTGCTGGACCACAGGAGGAGGAGGGCAGTTCTGGGTGGCTATTTCTAAGTGGGTGAGAGTGCGTTTTTGCTGATGGTAGAGCTTCTGCGAGTCACCAGGGGGTGGAGATAGCAGTCTCAGAGCCTTTCTAGAAAGTTCCAGGAGAGGATGGAGCTTCTGTGAGTCACTAGGGGATGGAGCTTCTGTGAGTCACTAGGGGATGGAGCTTCTGTGAGTCACTAGGGGATGGAGCTAGCAGTTTAGCTCTATATAATCTCCTCTTCTCCAGCAGGAAATGTTTTAGAAAGATTTAGAAAGGCTCTAGGAGCCATTCTGGGCATAAAATGCTATTTGAAAACACTGAAATTCTGGACCATGCCAACAACTATCAGGTCAGAATGCACAGGGAAGCCATTGAAATCCACAAATACCTCAACAACTTCAACAGGAAAGATTAGAAGAAACCTTTAAAGTAAACTACATTTGGTTACCAGTCTGAAAAACACCAAAACCAAGACTCAGCACATTCAAATGAATACCGTCCAGGGTGAGGGGGTTTCCCAACAGACAATGGATTACTAATTAAATAGACACAAATCCTCCTTGCATGTCCACCCTGAGGCCTTGCCATTCACCAACAGACCAACACACATGTACTGTATTTACTCATGCAAAAGTCTAGAAATTATGGTCAAAAAATTGACCCCAAAAACCTTGGTTGAATTAGCCACAGGTCAATGTAAATACTATATATTAATTCTTATTACAAAGGGATCCATCCGATGGTGAAAGGCAAGAAGAGTACAATCTGACCTGGAAGGACTGATCTTCTTCTACTTCCTCTTTCATCCTGCCTTTAATGTGAACCAAAACAGGTATGCCTGCCATAATTTTGTAGGTTCTTTGGCACTGGTTTCCTTTGCTTCATCATTTAAGTCCTTTGTTGCATGTCCCTAAGTTTTACCTCCGAACTATCCAAGGGTCATATCAAAATCCAAAATTTTGCCCTCCAAACCTGCCCTCAACTTATACATGAGTATATACGGTAAATCACTCCTCCCAACTTAGGGTCACACAGTATATATATATACACCCCATTCTCTTCCATGCCAGCATTCTCTCAATCTGCCAGCCACAGGTGCTGGTAAAAAGTCAGGAACAAACTCTTCCAGAACACAGCCACATAGCCTGAAAAACCTACAAAAAACTTTCAGTCTTGGGTTACCAAAGCATCTCTGTGGTAAACAATGCAACAAAGAATAAGGCAGGAAAAGGGCACAATTCTACTCATGTCAATCTAACTGTAGCCATGTGTTCCTCCTTGCAACAGGCAACTCGCTTTGGAATCCCTTACCGAGCATATATGAGTAGCAAAACAGAGACTTTGGGGCTAAATAGACAGGCAAAAAGAGTTGCTTTCAGGCTGGCTTGAAGGCATGGCATTTAGATGACACATGCCTTGAATCCAACAGAAAAGTGCCCTTATGCAGAGAAAAGCAATTTCATAAAAGAAGCAGCTTTTTTCCACTTCTTCTGGGCTTGAAGCCATGTCATGTGGTCATGACATGAGCACTCTAGCTGCCTTGGGAGTCAGTGGTGCGGTTGGTCGGGTTTCAATGTGGCTTCAGAAAAGGCAGCTTCAAGCCACTTTTTCCTGCCCATCTGTTTCGCACCTAAGAGACAGCAGATACTGTATATATATTGGAGGCTAGTAAAAGAAATAAGAAAGCACTGGATGTATTTTGGAAGAATTTTTTAAATTCACTCATGCAATGCTTACCTGACCTAATTACTTCATTTGGCATGCACATCTCTCTCTCTGAATAAAGTCTACTAGAGCATGTTCACACTGTTCTTCCTTTTTGTGGGGTAGGAATCCAACCTACTCTTTCCATGTTATTTCTCCCTTTGATTCCAAAGTTTTTATTAAAATAGAAATACCCAGGAACTGAAGTACACTTATCAATCCAGATTACACATGTGTGTGTGTGTAGGGGGGGGGAATAATAATAATAATAATAATAATAATAAAGTTTTATTTATAGCCCGCTCCTCTGTATCCAATCGGAGCGGGTTACATCAATTAAAAAATGCAAGATAAAATATACATGACCCATACCCAACCACCCACCCCTTAAAATTAAATTAAACTAACATCAATTAAAACGACATAATAAAAATTTCAATTTAAAATGGCAACCCATTGCATAGAGATCAGGGTCAAGATGTTAAAATGCTAATGGGAGAGCTTAACCCAAACAGAGCCAGGAGGTTAAGGACTTTCTGGGAAGGCCTGCCGGAAGAGATGCGTCTTCAAGGCTTTTTTAAAGCAATCAGAAGATGTAATAAGACGCATCTCGTCCGGCAGGTCATTCCATAGCCTGGGAGCGACAGCCGAGAAGGCCCTCTGGGAGGTCTGTGTCAGCCTAGTCTTCATAATTTTTCTTTCATTACATTTTTATAACTTCAGCTCTAGCAGAAAGGTTTAAGCATGAGTTGAAGGAAGGCAGCATGGGGTGATACAGACCGCCCACCTTTTTTTGCTAGACGCTGCGGTGAAGCTGCGCAGCAAAAAAGGAACGGGCAAACCCCATTCCTTTTTTGCATCGCAGTTGCAGCGCAATTTGGAAAAAAGGCACCAAAAAAGCATCTAGCAGCTGTGCAGTTGCAGCACTGCCATTACAAATGCCATCTAAACGGTGTTCTGTAATGGCGGGGATGCCATTACACGTTAGGGTTTGTGGGCATGCAGATGCTGCACACTTACGAACCCTAATGGCGCTGCCCAGGCGCCTCTTTGGGCCTGTCTGTATCAGGCTCATGTGAATAAAAAGAATTGTAAGTAAAGGCCCATTTAAACATTACTTCCTATCCCAGATTAAACTCCACAGAAAATCAAGGTCCTATAAAGAAAATAGAAGGAAACTGCCTTTCTCCCAACATGGTGATGGACCATCATTCTCATTTTCCCAGCCATAACATTTGAAGTCCATGCAAATTATAATCTAGCAATATCTGAGTAGCAACAAGTTCCCCACCATGCCATCCAGGTGTGATCAATGGAAGAGATGTTTCTCCCTTCCTTGTATGGATATACGGAAGGTATTTTTGTCACTATTAAGTGAGGAAGAAAGGAAACAGAAAGAGAGATGCCACCATTCACGAATTACAGATTGTAGTCTCTTCTTTCCCCTGTAAAATGCACAGTAATCTTCCTCAGTAGAGATTGGTTTGTTAACTAAATTAAAAAAAACATTGACATTAAAATTATTAAAATTATTTAAGGTGAAAAGATAAACTGAAATTCACACTGTCCAAAGGTAATGTCTGGGCGAAGTGGATGAGCACCTTCTGTTTGGATGAAAATACCATATGCCATACACTGCATTTTAACCACACCTTTTTCTTTCTTTACAACATTTCTAACTGGATTTCAATTAGACCAGGGGTATCAACATAGCGCTTTTCAGGTATGTAGGTTTGGAAGAAATTGGATTGAATGATGTGAAGATGAAGGAAGCTATGTTCAGATATCCTTCAATCTCAACTAACAGCATTCCTCACCAAAAGCTACAGTAGTTATGGAAGGGCCATATGATCCTGAATTGCAAAGTGGTTAACAAAACAATAAAACCAGACACAGTAATTGTAAAACTAAACTAAAAACGTCAACAGAAGAGCAAAATCTGGACAAAATCTTCTGTACAAATTAAGCCACACAAACCAAAAGAAAATCAAAATTATTTCCAACTGTAACTCCTAAGAATAAATCCTAAAGTAAAGCTGAGATGCCACCACCAAGACTTTTTGTGCCCAATTTTTGGCAAAGCGACCACGAGGTTTTCTGGGGGCTGAGAGTGTGTGAATCGCCCAAGGTCACCCAGCAAGTTTCCGACGCCGAGCAGAGAATCCATTTCCGGTCTCCCGAGTTGTAGTCCAACAGTCAAACCACTTTACCTCAACCTCTGAGCAGTTTCATAAGGCAAAGCGATCCCTGAGATAACGCTGGTCCCACCCAGGACGGTGAAGGCCAACGTGAAAATGCGCAAGAAACCAGAGACGCCATTTTAAAACTGGTGTGATACGTGCCAACCAACAATCAATGGAACAGTCAAAAGCGTCTTCGGTTTCAAAAGCAGCCTCACTTTCACCGCCGTGCCAGAGTCTAAAATGTGGGTATTACTGGGCTATAACACAGCAGTGACCAGGTCCTCTTTCAATATTTATCATGATAAACACTCTTCGGGGCCATTTCTACTGACTTTAGAAGAAATCAAAGGATTCTTCTTTGAAAGGGCAGGTCAGTTCAGAATGGAAACCGATTTTTCAGCAACTGGCTATTATTCTTGCGGTCTGAAAATTGATGTATTTCTATATATTCACACCCACACAGTAGTATTCGTACCACTGACACACTTGGATTATCACACTAGGGTCAATTCCAGAGCCATCCCACAATTATCCCAACACTGGCGACGAATACCCCATTACTGGCCATGGGATAATTGTAGGACGGTTCTGGAATTGACCCTAGTGTGATAATCTCAATACATATAAAATGCATATTCAAATCCCCATTGGGAAAGGGGAGTTTACAAAGGGAAAGAATGGAGCCCAGAAGCCATTTAAGGAAGCTGAAAAGCACCAGATCTTGGGAGCTAAGCAGGGGCAGCCTTGGTCAGCCCTTGGAGGGGAGACCGACAAGGAATGCCAGCTGCTGCTGGTTATGTTTCAGAGGAAGAAAGTGGCAAAAGTCACAAAAGCACCCAAATGAGAAAATCTAGGGCTGCGTCCACACTGGAGAAATAACCAGGTTTGGAAGCGGTTTAACTCTTTGTTTGGGTCAGTCGCTATGGAATTCTGGGAGTTGGAGTTTGTTGTGGGCCCTTCGGGCCCACAACAAACTCCAACTCCCAGAATTCCACAGCCTTGAGCCACAGAAAGAGTTAAAGCGCTTCCAAACCGGGTTATTTCTCCAGTGTGGATGCAAAATCCGCCAAAGACCCGGCGCCTCACCTGACAGCCGGCTCCAGTCCTTCTCTCGCAGAGCGCTGTTCCTCAGAACGTCCTACACGCCCTCCGCGCTCCAAGAAGAAGACCACGCCCACCCTTCCTCGTGATTGGACGACGGCTCGGAATCCCCCTCCAGCAGCGGAGGGAGGAGCAGCCCTTAAGAGGGAACAGCCGCTGGAGATTTCGATTTCCCAGGAATGACGTCAGACTCTGGGGGCGGGGCCTATCTCGAGCCCTGTAACCTGTCAGTCAGTGGGGGCGGGGCCTATCTCTAGCTCTGTCACTCAATGGAGGCGGGGCCTATCTCGAGCCTTGTTGTCAGTTAATAGGGGCGGGGCCTACCTCGAGTCCTGTCAGTTAAGCAGGGCCTGTCTGAAGTGAAGTGAAGTGACTCACTTCAAGTGAGCACTGGGCCTGCAAGGCTGGTGTGTCACCCTCTGAGGGGACTCATGTTGTCACTGACCTCCTCCTCCTCCTCCTCCCATTATAAATAAACATTACAAAAACCATACAGAAAACATTACAAAAACCTCCCCCACTGCCCACAATGTTGCTCATAAATCATAATTCCTGTATACGCCGCTGAATGTGATGCTAATCGTCGTGACGTCAACAACTAGCCAAAATTTAAAAATTACACCTTCCAATTAAAGCATCATGTGCGCGGCCTAAATGCATTTATGCAGACTTGGGACCTTATCAGACGTTGGAAATTAAATCCAATAGCAATCCGAACACAATCACGGGGTTTCACGTTATTGCGTATTAAAGTATCTCACGCAATTTTGAAGTCATTCCAAACATAATCATGGGTTTTCTGTTATTGCATATTGGAGTATTTCACGCAATTTCGGGCAATGGGGGGTCATTTTCGGGTAATGGGAAGTCATTCTGAACGCATTCCGAACGCAATAGGAATTCATGTAAATTCGCTAAACTAGTGAATTCATGTGAATTCGAATTGGCTCCAATCGGCTCCATTTGAAATAAAGAGAAATTCCTCCTGTCTGATAAGGTCCATAGTGAAGATTTGGTTTTAAAAAATGGGATGTTTTTAAAGAAAAAAGTTAAAATGTGTTTTTTAATCTTTTTTTAAAAAAATGAAAATTTGAAATTTGAGATTTTAATTTAAAAAAAATTCTGGGGACTTTCTCTTTCCTCCCACTGAGCTTCGCCCCACTCCCACCATCTCTTAAAGGGTTTTAAAGGGAAGCGTGTGAATACCACAGCCTCCTTCTGCCAAAATATAGGTGTTTGAAGAGCGGGAGGGACAACCCCCCCCTTTAGGGTGTCACCTGGTGTGGTCTGCACCCTCTGCATCCCTTAGTGATGCCACTGGGTAAGAGGATGCGGACTGCTCCGAGTGACGCCTTAAGGCAGTGGTTCTCAACCTTCCTGATGCCACAACCCTTTAATACAGTTCCTCATGTTGTGGTGACCCCCAACCATAAAATTGTGGCGTCTTGGTTCCTAAGACCATCGGAAATATGTGTTTTCCAATGGTCTTAGATGACCCCTATGAAAAGGGGGCATGACCCACAGGTTAAGAACCGCTGCCCTAAGCGGTGACACCACTGCTCCTCAAACACCTGCCTTTTGGCAGAAGGATTCTGTGGCATTCATCTGCTCCCCTTTAAAATGAGGAAGAGTTGGAGTTTGCATATACATAATGAGAGATTTTGGAAACAAAATGCAAGTCTAAACATTAAGTTTATTTATGTTTAATATACAACCTTATACTTATAGCCTGAAGGTCATTTTATACAATATTTTAAATAAGTTTGTCCATGAATAAGTTTGTGTACACTGAACCATCAGGAAGCAAAGTTGTCACTATCTCACCCACCCATTTAAAAAGTTTTGGTATTTGGAATATTTCATATTACAGAATTCTGGACAAGGGAAACTCAACTTATATTTATGCATAAGCAGATCCCGATTATAAATAATCAATGATCAAAAATTTCAGCCAATAAAACCTGGTATACTGTGGAGCTAATAACAACAACAAAGCAGCAGAAATAATGATTCTGGCAAGAATGATTGCTCTGTGTAATTTAAAGAGGCAGTTTTATTCTGTTTATGTAACTGTATCCAAGGCACTCCCACTCTCTTGTCTTTGCTAGCATTTGATCAAAGTGAGGGAAAGCAAAGCAAATAAGCAATGATACCAACCACAGTCACAATTAGCACAACACACTGTCCTTCCCAGAACAATTCTCAACATGCTTTTGAGTGCAGACAGTACTAAACAGGTGAAGATTGGATTTGTTTTGCATTGAGCATGTTGAATTTTTTGCGGACTGCAGCACCCACCAGTCTTTAACTGGATAGCATAAAACCTGAGGGTTTGAACACATTCATATTGCAGAAATAATACAGTTTGACACTGTTCCATCCTACAGAATTGCCATGGCTCCATCCTACTGAATCCTGGGATTTGTAGGTTTGTGAGATATAGTTCTGACAGAGAACTTTAGGGCCACAACAAACTACAGATCCCAGAATTCCATAGCATAGAGCCATGGCAGTTAAAGTAGTGTCAAACATCACTATTTCTGAAGTGCAGATGCAGTCCTGGAATGAGGAGCAGAAAACAAGCAAGTAGAAGAGGAAACAAATTAAATGTCTGCAGAGCAATTACTGGACAAGGTACTTTTTGAAATCCAGCTTCCAGAATCTTACAGCCAGTGATCATGATGGCTGTGGGACTATGGGAGCAGCAGTCCAAAAAAGTTTTTTTCCCCAAAGTTCTGCTTAGGAAGTACAGTACTGAGTGGTTACAATTACAGGATGATAACTTGGCCAGAGTAGTTAGAAGGGACAGTGTAAGGCTCCTCTTGCTGCTGACTGAAATAGTCTATCAAATAACGTACCCCTGCTTTGACTCCTGGCTTGACTGCTGCAGAAATCCCTATTGCGATACCCCCTCCTGCCCCACCTGTCATAGCAACCAGGGCATCATAGCCCAGGTCTATGGCACCATCCACAGCACGGTCCTCCGCCAGGTCTGTGCAGTCCTGGGTCGCATAGTAAATGCTGGTTCCAAAGTTATATAAGGTACTGATTCCAGGTAGCCACTCCATGACTGCATGGACTTGTCGCTCCCGTTCACTAGCACAGTCCTCTGGGGTAGAGCGCTGGACTCTTGAAAGCCTATGGCACTGATGGAGCCAGGAGTGGGCGCCTTGGTGGGGCAAGTAGTAGCTGCCATTTCGTTCCACCACTTGGAAAGAACTGGTGCCATTGGCAGAAACCCCAGCACAAGAGTCACCCAGGTGGTGACAAGCTACAGAAGCTGCCAGAAACCCTCTGTGGGTGCTGTGTCCCTGACCATGCAAGACAGCACCATTCACTTGGGTCAAACCTCTGCAGTGCCAAGTCTGGGTGGGTGCCAGCTGGTTTAAGTTGAACTGTAAGGCAGTGGCACTGCTACTGTTCCTACCAGGGGGCTTAGCTGTGCCCAGAGCTTCTACCATAGTGAATAGGAGGGCATCTGTATCTGCCTGTCCCAGATCTTTGTAGAGGCGAAGGACCAAAGTTTCTGCATGCCAGTTGCAGCCTGCACTTTGCAAGACAAGTGCCAGTGAAGCTCGAATGAGGATCTGGGACTTCCAAGGTACATTGGCAAAATCTCCCAGGGCCTCAGGCATCAGATCTTCGCAGGAGACACCCTTCTGGCGCATCTGGAATTGGAGGGATTTGGAGGATATGGAACTAAGGAGGGTGTGGAGACGGGCCTGATTGGAGTCAGAGGTAACCTGGTGGGTTTCAACATCATTCTCTCTTGGGGGGACTGTGGGCATCGAGTGACCTTCTGATTCTGGATGTAGCAGGAAGCCAAGAAAAGCCAAGACAGTCATGGGCAGTGGTGAGTACATGGTGGATTGCTTCTTTCAGCCCTGTTGAAAATGGGAAGGTATTATTGCATTTCAATCCGACTTTGAAGTCTTCCAAAATACCTGCAGAGTTACACCTGCTGTGAAGCACCTACCTCTGAAATGGCTCCAAGGTTATCACATCCACATTTAGATATGTCCAGGCTTTCTCAGCCTTGGAGGAATCCTTGAAATTATTTTCAGGTTCAAGGAACCCTGCATAAGAATTATTATATCTGTAACAAAAATGTTTTTCCTCCCCCCAGCCATGATCTCTCATGAAACCCCTAGCAATATCTTGTAGAACCCTGGTCAAGAAATTCAGAATTAGACAGTTCAGTGGTGATCAAGACTGCTGCCACATGGCAGAATTAATTAATTAATTAATTAATTTACTGGATTTTTATCCCACTTTTCTCTCAAAATAGGATTCAACACAGCTTACAATACTTTAAAATGGATAAAGTGATGAAGGATAACAAAAATTAATGAACTTTGACACCCGTTTAACAATCATGGCTCCATCCTACGGAATCCTAGGATTTGTATTTTATTGTCGCACTGTCTCCCCGATAAAGAAGGCTAAGTGTATCACAAAACTACAAATCCCAGAATTCCATAGCATTGAGCCATGGCAGTTAAAGCAGTGTCAAACTGTAGTGTAGATGCGGCCGTAGAACTGTTGATAGCTATTTGTCATTATAACTAAATGGGTCCACCTTGTCCAAAAATATAGACCAACTGCTGGTGACCAGAGGCAAGTCTGCCATTAGGCAGAGTGAAACAATTCTCTCAGGCATGAGATGTTGTGGAGCCACTGTGACATCCCCTTTTCTTTCTCCTGGATTTTCAGCCTGTTTCCCACTATTCAGGGAAAGTTTGACTGACATGGCCAGCCCTGTAACCTCTAAATTAGCCCGCTGCCCTCCAGAGGACATTGTTCCTTTGCCAGTGATGCCATAAGGTTCAGGTAGCTTCTGTACATAAAACTATGGGTTTTCTTCTCTATCTTGTCTCAGGCAGTAAAATGTCTGTCTTGTGGTACAGCCATGGCAGCCGCTGCCTTCATGTCCTGCCTGGAAATTGCCAGAAGAATTTAGTTAGCCATTGTGGTGTCAATAAGTTAGACTAGGTGGAATTTGGTCTGATGCAGGTCAATATTCCTATTGTACTTTTAGTGTCTGTAGGATCCTAGTGATGGTTCGATATGTGCAGCTAATGCACAGTTTGCATGCTCAAAAAAGCAGATTTGCACACATTTGTACTGGTGGCCCTGGAGGTTTCAACCACCCTAGCAAATGGAAAAAAAATTATACATGCATGTGTTGTTGTTGTGTGCCTTCAAGTCATTTCCAACTTGTGGCAACCCCAAGACAAACTTATAACAGGGTTTTCTTGACATTATTTGTTCAGAGGGAGTTTGCCTTTGCTTTCCTCTGAGACTGGGAGGAATACTTGGTTCAGCACATGTGAAAAGGACCTAAATATTATTGCTGATCATAAATTGAACATGAGCCAGCAATGTGATGCTGCAGCAAAGGCAAATGCTATTTTAGCCTGCATTTTTGAGGGAAGTAATAGTCCACCAATATTCTGTGCTGGTCAGGCTTCATTTGGAGTACTGTATTAAATTTCTGGTTACCTCATCTTAATAAGGATGTAGACAAGTTGGAGTGGGTTCAAAGAAGAGCAACAAGGATGATAAGAGCATGGAGGACAAGACATATGAAGAGAGGGTGAAGGAGCTTGGCATGTTCAGCTTGGCAGAGAAGACTGCACTCTTTAGATACTTCAAGGGCTGCCACAAATACATTCCACTACTTCCCTCTCCACCAACTATACCACACTAAAACATCATAAACCATTAAAACAATTAAAACAGTCAACAATCAAGCAAGTCAGAGACCCGGGGGGGGGGGGGGTTTTGGTTAATCTCTATAATAATCTTTGTCCATGGAAGACTGGGTGAATTATTCAGGGAAGGCCCATCGGAAGAGATCCGTCTTGACAGCCCCCTTGAAGCTATCAAGACTGGTGATGTTATGGATCTCCTCCAACAGGCCATTCCATTATTTGAGAAGTGACAGGGAAGCCTTGAGGGGTGAATGTTTACCCCTCTTCCTCCCCTGCCACCTTACCTTCTCAGGAAAAAGACAGGTGGAGGAATGTGGCAGGGTGAGCATTTGCCCATCCTCCTCTTCCAGAAAAAGCTGGGCAGTGGAGGAGTCTTGAGGGCAAGCGTGTGCCTGTCCTCCTCCTCCTCCTCCTCCTCCTCCTTCACCTCACAGTCTTCTCCTCAGAGGGAAAATCGAGCAGTGGAGGAGGCTTGCAGGGCCAGCATTTGTTCATCCTCCTCCTTTGCCACCTGGCTTTCAGCTCAGGAGAAAGCCAGACAGTGGAAGAGCCTTGCAAACCAAGTGTTTACCCTTCCTCTTCTTTCTCCACATGGCCCTCTCCTCAGGAGGAGGCCAAGCAGTGGAGCCTTGAACTTGTCCCACATCTTCGCAGGCTGCCTGAAATCCTTTGGTGGGCCATGTGGCTCCCCGGACATAAGTTGTGTAAGCCTGCAGAAAGGTCTCCTTCTGAACCCTACCTACAGATAGTTGAGATAAAACCTACAATATAATGGGCCCTTGGTTTCCACCAGGGTTTGGCTGCAGGACTCCCCGTGGATACCAAAATCCATGGATGCTCAAGTCCCATTATATACAATGGCATAGTAAAATGGTGACCCTTATATAAAATGGC
Source organism: Urosaurus nigricauda (assembly GCA_034509955.1). Taxonomy (NCBI): domain Eukaryota; kingdom Metazoa; phylum Chordata; class Lepidosauria; order Squamata; family Phrynosomatidae; genus Urosaurus; species Urosaurus nigricauda. Next base: position 167,191,603 of record JAOEGL010000002.1, read on the forward strand.
AAAATCAAGGTTTGCTCTTTGGAATTTAAAAAACAAAAAAAAGAGAGAGAGAGAGAGATTATTTTCAAGATGTAGATGATTTAACCCATGGATACATATGAATGACTGTGGTCTCTTTCTCTTTGTCACGGGGAAATTGACTAAAATAAATGGTTTCATTAGGGTTGACGTTTCTAAGCAGAGTGATGAAGGTACTTGACTAGAGTATTTGGTACAGAGTTCTCTGTGGAACTGGCTTGGCAGAGATTAGAAAAGTAGCAACAAACAGCATTTTGTATGTATGTATTTTATCTGTTGTGATCCCACCTCATTCCATAGGGAGAGGCGGGAAATAGAAATAAAATTATTATTATTATTATTATTATTATTTGCAATAAGTAATTTACTACAACTGTATCTTCACTAAGGAAATACGCTTCAGTTTGTCCCATATTTGTACTGCTTACTTTACTAATGGTAGGGATGCAATAGCTTAGTAGTTAAGATGCCAGTTCTGATTATCAGATTGGAAGGCTGGCAGTTCCAAGGCCTGGGTGCTGCATGATGGGGGTGAGCTCCTGTCACTAGTCCCAGCTTCTGCCAATTTAGCAGTTCGAAAGCATGCAAATACAAGTACCTTCCCACCAGGTACCATCTGGTGGGAAGGTAACAGTGTTCGGTGAAGTCATGCTGGCCACAGAGCAGTCCTCAAACAATGCTGGCTCTTTGGCTTAGTAATGGAGATGAATACTGCCCCCTACAGTTGGTTACAACTAGACATTCATGTCATGGGACTACTTTTACCTTTTACTTTATTAACAGGAGGTAAAACGGCTCTTTCAAGAGAAATTTCACCTTCCCCATGATAATGTGCTCTGTCATGTTTGGATTAACATATTGAGAAGTATTATTGGTGAACTCGCCACGGGTCAGCGTAAGAGATACAAGAACTCCCTGAAACAACATCTCAAGCTCAGCCAAATTGATCACCAACTATGGTCCGCCCTGGCCTCACATCGGGAGGCATGGAGATGCACTATCCACAATGCTGCAGCCTCTTTCGAGAACTCACGCCAAATTTGTCTAGAAGAGAAACGACAACGCAGAAAGGACCACAACTTGGAAACATCTCCCAAGGAGACTTTCTGCTGTGCTTTCTGCAACCAGACTTGTTTATCTCGGATTGGCCTTTTTAGTCATCAACGCGCTTGTAGAAAGCATGGGATGTGTCCTTCCTGAATCTTCGTTAGCAAAGAAAAGCCAGAGATATTGCCCACAGCATCCCTCTGGAAGAGGTCTTTGGTTTACTGATTAAAGCCAGGAGTATTTGCGGCATGTGACCCTTCATCAAGAACAAACAGTGAACCCTCCACAGTCACTGGAGTTAGGGGCACAGGATCCATGTGGAAGTGGAAAAAACACAAATAGTGTTGTTGTTTTTTACTGGACAGAACAACTCTCTAGGTCCTCTAGTGTGACTTTTGGCAGAAGTTGACAACAGTCGTGCTGGAGGGCCTAGAGATAATATATTAATCAAATATGTGCATAATCAATGCAAAAGTCAAACCTGGAAATTTGGAGGGTCAACTTTTGTTCCAGCTGTAAGGACAGATAAAGACTTTTCTGCCAGTAAGACCCCAGCTAGCCTCCCTGACCCCTTCAGGCACTTTCTTTCACTGCTCTTTTTGTAAACTTCTTTCACTGCTTTTTTTGAAGGAGAAAACACCATCTGAAGAAGCAGCCAGATGTTTTGAGAAGGGAAAGATGAAGGAAAGGGAGGGAATAGCTTGCCTCTTTGCCTGTTGGAAAGATGAAACCAGCCGAGGCTTTAAAATACCAAAAGTGAAGGGGGAGAGAAATGAATGAGGGCAGAAAAGTTGTGGTCAAAGGTTGTATGACTGGACATCAGTGCCAAATGGAGCTGTCTGCACTGATTTTTAAAAACCATATTTAAAAAACCCCACAACACAGGAAGCTTCACCAAACCCAAGAAGTTTATGCTATGGCAGAATGTCTTTCCCATTGCTCATGATCAGAAAGCAAGTTAGACATTAAAACCTAAAGTCTTTTGAAGGAGAATTAAACAGCTGTATAAAGAATCTATAAATTTCTTGGGTGTACATTTACATTTGATTGCCTGGGACACTTCCTCAGAGGTCTGATCAATGATATCTGAGCTATATTCTAGAAATAACCATGCTATACAATTAGGCATACTATCAAGTAGGGATGGAACAGTTATTAAACTACATTTCACACCTCCTGAGATTGTCCCATTGCAAAGTACATATTGACTCTGCAATTTGTGCATTTGAAGGTAATGATGTGTTTCAGTGAGGACAGTGTGCACACAAAATCAAGCCCACATATGAAAAATGAAAAGACAAATTTTCTTACTGGAAAATATGGAACTGGAAAGGGTTGAGAACGTTGGTGGGAGTGATCCACACAAATCTGGCAAATGTGCATTCTTATTGGGAGGGCCTTGTTCCCTCCAGATCCTGATCTTCCACTGTGGAAATACAGGGAACTGTCTCGTTTTATATATTGCTCCTTCTTCAGAATGAAATACTGAAATATGCTCATCTACAAGGAACTGGCAAAACCACCTGAGTCTTCCTTGCCCAAGAAAACCCTATGAAATTCATGGGGTCGCTAGAAGTCAACAAGTGACTTTAGTAGTATGGTGACACAACCATACTAAATAATAATAATAATAATAATAATATTTATTTCTAGTCTGCCTCTCTGAACAAGCAATCGGGGTGGATTAGTGATGGTCCAAGTGTTGGTCCAAGGACTAATGTTGGTCCCCATGCCATTCATTGCTGGTCTACAGTGAGTTTTACAGGAAAGAAAGAATTGTATCCAATGGGGTGCACAGTTGGTAACACTCCCTAGCATACTGGGGGGGGGGGGGCATCTCCCCATTAGACAGCTTGAAGTACACTGCTCTAGAAGGCATTCCTGTCCTCTCCCCTTCCCACTTCCCAGGCACTGAGAGGGCGTACCTTACCTGCTTGGAGAAGAGATCCGACTTCAGGATGAGAATTAAGATCTGCTCCAAGTCAGTGCTTATATACATATCCCAGCTGGACACCCTTATCAGCAGACCCAATTGCAACATGCAGCATCACTGGCAAATTCTGGCACGTTTCATCCCTTTGCAAGGGCCCCAAATGTTGTCTCTTTCCACTAGTTCCTGTCCTTTGTACTGGTTCTCCAGTTGATTTAGCACTAAGTTAACTAGAAATTCACATGCATACATCCCATGGACAGCTCATGAAGTGGTATTAGGACATCTCCCCTCACCAACTTGGTCCAAGAACAGCCACTAGCAAATGCTTTACAATGGGTCAAAAACAAGGTGTGAAAAGAGCATTCAAGAAATGCTAAGTAATGGGGAGGGGGGGGGGGTTGGAAGAGAGGAGAGGAGGAGCTTCTGCACACTGGTTGCACCTATTTGCACAACCAAAGTCCAAAACATCTGGAGTAGTTCCCTCCTGACTCTTGACCCAAAGTTACAGTTGGAATGCAGGTCAAAAATGTGGGAAACCTGAATGTACTTAGTGTTATTATGATTGCCTAAAGGTAAGGTCATCAAGATCACCAATCACGATGTTTTCACCCCTTCCCTCTTGTTATTCAAAGCAAAGTGTGGTATGTAAGACAGGCAGAGAAACCATCAAGACATTTTATTTCTTGAGAATTTATCAAACAAGGTTTGGTATTTTTTTTAAAAATATATCAAAAGTAGAACATACATGCAGAGACACAGAAATGTTACATGTGACATTTGCCACGAAGGCTATCAGGAAGCAACCCATGTGAAGGTCTCTGGTGTTGCTTCTCTCTGGAACAGCCAGAATGACAAGGTTAATAACGTGATAAAGGCTGCAAGACAGAAACAGCTGAAGCAACTGGCAACCACTTGGGGATAGGATGCCTGGGTGCGACCCCCCTCTTGGTACAGACCCCCCTCTTCCTTATGTAGCTGTTGCTTTGAGTTCCTGCCCCCCTCCCATCCCTTGCAGCCCTGTTGTCACTTTGTTCTTAATGCCTGACATGAAATGGAATAGGGAGAATGGGAAATGTCCCACTACTGCTGCAACTCCATGGCACAACAGGAATAGCAGCGACCAAAACAAATATGTCTGCAGGTAATTTAAGGCAACATGTGACTAAACAAAGGGAATGGGGCCAAGAAATCTCAACCAGATTCCAGGGAAGAGGTGGAGTGGAACAGCCCCAAGCCCAGCCCATGAAGAGCCTGAATGCCTGGCTCTCCTGTCTGTAAGAATGGCTCTCATCCACTCATGACAGACAAATTTAACAATGTCATTTTGGGGAGAAAGCATCACAGGGTGCAAATGCTTATCTAGCAACATAATATAGTTTAAAGGGAGACTTCTTGCCCCATGCCAATCTATTGTAACATAGCAGAGCTGTATGAAAATAAGCCCCCTGTGAAACTGCTCTCCATCTTAGCTGACCCCATGCTTTTTTCATTTAGGCAGCCCATCTTTGTATTGTGCACAGAGAATATGGCGATTTTGATGGTTTCCAGTCTGGTCTCTCCAACTTTCCACTGCTGGAGGACAATGGTTGCAGAGCTAGTGCTAGACGTAGGGGTAACTGCCCCTCCTGGTCCAGGAAGAGAAGGATGTTCCAATCCATCAGTCTTCCTCATCCTCTTCCTCAATTCGAAGGCGCTTCCTCTTGCCTGAAGGACAGAGTTCATTTTCCTCTCTGGAACCTGCAGGGCCAAAGTCAAATACAGCATATGGGCATTCAGTTGTGTCTAATCCAGGCATGGGTACAGCAGCACCGGAAATTCATGCTGCCATCCATTCATAATTTACAATCACAAAGACTAGAAAGTTTTTTCAAAACCCAAATGCAATATTGGTGGAGTTCTCTAAAACAGAATTCAAAAGGCAAGAGAGGGCAGGTTCAGAGCATGCAAATAGGATGGACAACATTTATGGGCTGTCCATTCCTACGTAAGGGCTACTTTGGGGACATAATTCCTGGAGATCTGAAAAGCTGAAGCACCTTATTTATGAATGAAAACTGGAAGCAAATGTTATTCTTATATCTGAAAAAACTTTATTTTTAAAGGTTATAGAGGAATAAAAATTAACCACCTTCAGTGGGAATTTGCTTCCTAGACATATGGTTGGTGACTCCTGGTTAAAAGGATGCTCAGAGCAGCAACTCATGTGAAGAGGACAAAAGTGAAGTTTTTGATGGGAGAGTATGCTACATTCTCTGTAAGAGAAATAACTAAGCAATCCAATTACAACCTTACGCTTTCTACTATTCTCCTCCATTTTCTCTTTATTATTTACTATACCTGACTGTTTATTCTACTTGCCTACTGCCTCCTCTCACCTGTACTATTTCAGTCTTTTTAGAACAAGTAAGCTATTGTTCACTTGTTTGGTTTTAGTGAGAAAAGTAAATTAAACTACATCTGACAGAGAAATATGGCAGAACAGCCTTTCACTCCCAGTACATACGGAAGGGAAAGAGACCAGGAGCACCAAGCATACAGGGACAGAGTAGGTATCTTCCCCCATCCATGAGTGGATACTTGGGCCTTATAGAAGCCTTCTAAGTAATTTCATCTTATTTCCCAATTACACACCTGCCATTTCTTAAGGTACAATTGTATGTCTTTTACAAAATCCAGAATTTACTGTTAAAGATGTAGTGAGCTGATGGACATGCATGAGAGGAGCAATCCACAAACCAAGGAAGAATGGGGAGTGGGGAGTTTGGGAAAAGAAATGAGGGGGAGTGACTGTGCTACCTATGCAAAACATACCTAGGCTGTGGGGTTCCTCTTCCTCCTCCTCTTCACTCTCACTTATCAAGCGGCTCCGTTTGGGTCCCAGAGGACGCTGGATGGGTTCGTCCCTACAGAGAAGAATGCAAAGCACTGAGATATCTTCAGCCTCTCTGAGCAAGAAAGTCAAAGAATATAAATAGGGCTTTAAGTTCTAGCTTGGGAAAGAGGGCTGTGATGCCATGAACTTTTGTAAAAAAAAGTGTTGAGAAATTAAGGCAAAGTGAACATACAGGTGTCATGTATGGTATACGTAAAAAGGTAAGTGATCTGTCAGGAGTAATGTCCAAGGGGCTGATGATTTGGCTGAACGTTCTAAGGGATTTTTAAAAGGCTACTATGTATGACAAAGTAAGAGAGGGAAATATGAATTTGTCAAAGGTAGGAGTTATATCAGGAATAGGAGGGAGGGAGGGAAAGGTTATTTAGAGTCAGCCAAGGTTTAGATGAGAAAGTAAACTTTCATTATATATTGAACTATATGTTGAATAAGTAATCTTTGTCTGCTGAACCTCTGTTTAATAAAACAATTTCTGTATTAAATATTTGTGCCTCTGAGAATGCTTTTTAATGGTCATTGGAGCGCTTGATTTCAGACACATGATGTTTCTCTAGTTGCAGCAGTTATTCAAGGCTGGTGGTATCCAGAGGTGGGGTCAGATGAATAAAATCTCACATAGGAACCATGAGGGAATCTAGAAGGCTCCCACATTTGATGCCATAGCATTGGGACAGGAGGTGGTCCTCACATGTGGCAGTGGTATATGATCCTCACATGGTAAAACCTTTTGAGTGTGTGTACGCCAATTTCTGTATCAAAATTTACATTTCTGAGAGGAACACAAAGAGGTGAATCTAGTTGAAAACATGTGTAGGAAAGTTACACATCACTATGAACCTTGTGCCATGAGGCAAATCAATTTAATGCTTCCATGTGCAAGTAAGTAAATACTTGCCAGTGGGGCAAGATACCAACAGAAGGAGGGAGAAGAGTGAAAAAAGTGACTCCCTCTATCTATATCATGCTCTTGCTTAGACTATGCCAGCTTTCAGACTGATAGCTGGAAGTACAAACCTTTGAAATCTGAAATTTAACAAGCTGGGTGTGAGGGAATTAATAATCAGGAAAGAAAAAATGAGACCAAAAAGTAGGAGTGGACTGTACACAAATGGAATTTAAAACAAGTTTGCTCTATCCATTACTGCCCTAAAGGCTATGGCTAGTCCCAACTAAAGAAGACCAATGAAGTAATGGGATTTACCTACATGCTGACTCATCATTCCACAATTGATACAAGTCTACTATAGCTGGGACTGACAGGATTTAGACCACTGTTGTCTCCTCCTGCTATAAGCTCTTGTTCTCAACCTTGCAAGCAGGTTGCCTCTTTTGTACACACACCACTTCCTTTTTTAATGCAGAGCATTAGTTCTCACCTTTCTGCTGTTAGGTACCGTGGCTCCTCTGTATCAAGATGATCTTCTTCTGAAACTAAGGGGGGAAAGAGTGTGTCAAGTGAAGAAATGTCAAGCCTCTTCTGAGATAGTTTCCTTGTGTTAGCTACTTTCTGCATGCTGGTATGTGCACTCTTTCAAGTGCAGAAATCCCTAAGGAAGAAATTGGGACACCCCAGAACAAGTCTGCTCAACACCCATCTGGAGAGTCTCTTTTTCTTATGGCTGCAGGAGAATTAGTAAGAGCTTAAACACGGATGTACAGCAACATCTAGATACACAATGTGGACAACTGTGGGCGTACAGGTGTTTAGGGCTGCAATACTAGCCAATAGTTATTGCTGAAGAAAACTGTGAGTTGCAGCCCAAAAATATCTGGAGGACCACTCTGTGGCTTATCAACTTTCTTTCTTCTTTAGAAAGGGAAAAGAAAAAAGAAAAGGAGGGAAAGTCTAAGCACAACAGAGGGAAGTTATAAAAGTTAATAGACGTGTTTATATGAGTTAGGATCATTTGTATGCCATTATGTAGTTGTGTGTAAGTTTTTGTTTTGTCTATGTGTATTTTATTAAATATTTAATAAAAATTGAAAGGGGGGAATAAACACAAGTGATTGTTTTCCATTTTGGAATATAGGAAACTGGTTTCAAATGTCTGATCCAGAAATCAGTTTTCCACAGGATACACTGCCTTTGTAGCCAGCATGTATTCCAGACCATCTGGCTTGTGACTGAGTTATATGAACATACTGCATTAGTCATGTTCTATGGCCTCGCTAGTTTAAATGGAAGCAAGTAGCTAAGTTTAGTCTTGTGCATCTCTAATTTTTCCTCAAATGGGAAGGAATATAGAAACTCACCTCTTCCTCAAACAAGTAAAAGTAACTTAGCTTTCTTCCTCCCATAAGCATTCCAGATGTGCCAGGCTGTAATTCCCATCATCCCCAAATATTATGGCCATTGGCCATACTGCCTGGAGGGTGGGAGATGAGAATTGTGGGTCGCAGATTGGTATAGGACAGTATGGCTTATTAGGAAATCAGTAATTAATTCCAGAAGTTCACGTGTTTTAAGAAACAAAACTGAGCAAAAGGCTACACTTTAATAAAAATGCTGTGCCAACGTTTGATACTAAGCAATAATGTCAACAGGAACTGGAACACCAGACTACAAAACTCATTCATCAGCAGTCTGAAGAAGCTATTTTGGTGCAGATTTTGCAATAAATCACATCTGAACTTGGGGTTAAAATTTAATCTTTGCAAAAGCAAATGTCTCTGCATTAGATAGGCAACAGCAGAAAGAAAAATGGAAAGAAGATGCTCTAAGGCGCACGTGAATTAAGTTGCACCAACAAAAGAGCAAGTACAGATAAAGAAAACGTTAATTCTGAACTTGCATTGTGAAAAGATTTGCCTTTGGGATCTGATACTGCTTGAATTTGCTGGTTGGATGTTATCTGAAGTTATATATACAAAACTTAGAGGCTCTAAACCAATTTTATACATAGGAGAGAGTATAAATGTGTGTGAAACCCAGTGCAGTGTAGCAGTTTGAGTGTGGAACTATGACTCTGGAAAACGGGATTCAAATCCCTGCTTGGCCATGAAACCCTTTGAGTGACCCTAGGTAAATCATAGTCGTTCAGCCTCAGAGGATGGCAATGGCAAACCCCCTCTGAAGAAACTTGTCAAGAAAGCCCAGTGATAGGTTCCCCTTTGGGTTGCCATAAGCTGGAAATGACTTGAAGGCATGCAAAAACAAGTATGCATGCATGCATGCAAATAGTACTAGAATTGCCACTGGCTGAGCTGCTTGCACATCACAAATGGCTCACAAACAACCTAAATGTTAAGAAGAAAGGTTCAGCAAAACAGTAATATGATATGAGCATAGATTTGAAAGAAATCATTGTCTGTGGCCTTGTGATGACTACCAGCATCAGTCCAATTTAACAGGAAAGACTAATTTCAGCAGAGTTTCAGCTACTACCAGCCCTTCTCTTTTCGTTGTTGCTTGCTCCTTAGTGTATACCTCACCTGCTAGATGTTCTTTGGTCTCTTCCTCCACTTCTTCCAGGGCAATGGAAGCAGCAAGTTGTCGCAGTTGCTCTGGGCTGAGTTTGGCTGAAATGCGCCAGAAAGTCTCCTGTAGGAAGCAGAAAGGCAAGGAAGTAAATGGATGCTGCTAGTTCCTGGCCACATAGCATGCTGGCTGCGAGAGAGCACTGTTCTCATATCCTCTCAAAAAACGCTTGATGCAAGTGGTGCCAGCGGGGAGGCTGACTTCACATGAAAGCAACAACATACAAGTTTAGGCCTCATGCACAAGCTCAGTTTTAAAAGGAAAGATACTTACAGCCATAAATGTATGAGAGGAAATGCTAGACAAAACCCTAATAAAGAAGGGCAAGTGCAATGACAAAAGGTCCAAGTGTTTAATTAACTAACACAGGAAACAAAACAACTATTAATAGCCATCTTATATGGCTGTTATAAGATGCAGGATTACAAAGTACAAACTGAATGAGTCCTAACAGGAAACATAATCCATAATGATTTCTATAAAGGGAAAAAAGCAGTTCTTGTTCCACCACATCTAAGAATCAAGTTCTGGAATGAATGAACAGCTACGGTTAGTGAAAAGACAGGAATTTTTATTTTTACCCAGAGTCTAAGAATGGTTTGCTGCCTTCTTAAATATCTGTATACACACACACACAAATCCCACTTAAAGCAGACTTGTTAAATAGATGAACTTCCTATGTTAACGCTGATTCAGTGAGTCTGCTTTAGCTGAAAGTAACAACTGGATTTAACACACATGTATTTCCCCATAAGAGGGTTAAACCAAGAATTCCTGAATAGGACTGTGCAAACATCCTGAGAGCTCATATTTTTTCTGTCTGCTGATACACAAATCATGGATTCATTCCCAGCCCTTCTAGGTCACTTTGACCTTGAATATACACACTACAAACATTTCCTCACTAGAAAATAACTAAACCATTACAAAACCAGCTTCAATGAAATCAGAAGGGGAAGGACTGAAAGTTCAGCACTGCCTTTCAGTAGCCCTTTGTACTCAAACACTCAGATTGGATGTAAGCAACTTCAGCAGATATAAAAGCTGATTTACTGCATATGAACCTGTCATTGCTGCAGTGGATGTCACTTTAAAAAGGATGTTACCTGCTCATTGGCTGGTGCTCTCATCCCCATTTTCCGTAGAAGCTTCTGGAAGTTTTGGTGTTCCATGGCATCCTCATTCTCTTCAGACAGCGGCACCAAAGGCACAGGCTGGGTGCATCCTGGTGAAAAACAATACTGCAGGTTGAGTCTCCCTTGCCCATAATTCCAAAAGCCTACATGCTCCAAAATCCCAAATTGTCCACATGGATGGCTGAGATAGCGATACTTTTCCTTTCTGATAGTTCAAAGTAAAGTATACAAACTTTGTTTCATGCACAAAATTATTAAAATATTGTATAGAAAATTACCATCAGGCTATGTGTGTATGAAACATAAATGAATTTCATGTTTAGACTTGGGACTCATCACAAGATATCTTATTATGTATATGCAAATATTCCAAAATCTGAAAAAAGTCCCAAATCCAATCTGGTCCCAAACACTTCAGATAAGGGAGACGCAACCTGTATCACTATCAATCAAGGTTCTGTTAATCATCCTAGAGAGGCCAGGAATATATTCTTATATAGATGGCTCTGGAAGGTTTTCTGCTCTTGCCTGGGGAGGGAAATGAGGTCACAGAATGAAACCCCTCCCCAGTTCCCTTTAACAGAGGACAGCCATGAAGCATAATTCTTCTTTCCAAGAACTGGCAATATCAGGCCCAAGTCCCACTACACTCACCATCCTCTTCTCGGTCAACAGCTGTTCGGTTCAGACTACTCTGGAGCCATAAGAGGGGACCAGACAAACCTATGGGAACAAAAGGAGAAGAGGAGATGAATGGACCCCTTCTCTCAATACTTTTGATACAATGAAATGGGGCCTTGTAACAGCTGGATTCGGTCTCCATATGGAGAAGGATGAGGTGGTAGAATAGGCTGCATAACTTCAGAAAACAAAGGTACTGCGTGGGGAGGGTGAAGGAGTATATTTAAATGCCACTCCTTACACTGCAGTTATAGCTGCTGCAACAACAACAACAACAACATCAGCACAAGAGGCAAAGAGCTGGTCTAGAGTATCTCTTGCGGACTGCACTAATTTTCTATTTGTATGGAATATGGCAATGCACTGATTTTCTATTTGCATGGAATAATAATAATAATAATAATAATAATAATAATAATATTTAATAGTAATATTTATTTATACCCCGCTCTTCAGCCCTAAATGGTATCAGAGGAGCTTACAATTATTATTTTTAATTAGACAATTCCCTGCCCTCAGGCTTACAATCTAAAAAGACACAACACAAAAGGAGAAGGGAATGGTGTTGGGGAAAGGGATCAGGTCCAAAAGTTCTTCACTCCCTCTGAGGCCTGGACCAAGGCAGATGGACTGGAGGGAGGGCTCTGCTTCTTAATCAAGAACAAGCCCGATGGAGTTTGGCCTGCCCTGTCACTCCCTCCTAGGCTAGATGGTGTTGTCATGGAGGGAGGGCTCTTCTACTTGAGGCCAGGCCCGATGGTGTTTTATACAAAGGTGAATTTAAAAAATAAAGCATATTATTTGCCATCTGCAGTCTGAAATAGTAAAATCAGGTTTTGTTTTTTTACCTCCTTTCATTATGCTTAGGCCAAGGGTTGGATAAAGAGAATTTAAGGGGCATACATAGGGAAATGCACTCTATTAATACTTCCATTTGTCATCTCCAATGACTGCCCTAAATACTGATTCCTAAACTGGAGTAACATTTGTATGTGCAAACAGCACTCTGGGTAATTCCTTGAAAGACTGCCTGCCATGGCTTATCTCCTGCTCCATGGCCTCCTTTCATTATGCTTAGGCCAAGGGTTGGATAAAGAGAATTTAAGGGGCATACATAGGGAAATGCACTCTATTAATACTTCCATTTGTCATCTCCAATGACTGCCCTAAATACTGATTCCTAAACTGGAGTAACATTTGTATGTGCAAACAGCACTCTGGGTAATTCCTTGAAAGACTGCCTGCCATGGCTTATCTCCTGCTCCATGGCCTCAGAAGAGAGCTTATGGAAGGACATACAAACTCCCCTCAATGGGCTAGGACATCTGGCCAGCAACTGTCTTCACTGCATAAGCAAACCCCACATCTCCATGGGAGGTTCTGCAGCAGAATTTGGGTGTATCTATTCAGACTAGTGGGCAAAGGAGAAATTTCTTGAATTTTGGAAGTTTGAAAACCATTGACTGAATGCTTTAGTTATATGTCAATAAAAAAGAAGGTAGTGCCCTTCAGATGTCTTGTACTAGGACTCCCACTAGCCCCAGCCAGCACAGTCCGCCATAAGGTATAATAGGAGTTGCAGGAGGATACCCCTGTAATAGATGGTGCTGCCCAGTAAATGTCCATCCTCTCTTTGGCCATCAAGGAACCCAACACTTTCTCACCTTCCTGTCTCAGGCTCTGTACAAGTGCCTTGATGCTTCTATCGGATGTAGACCTGGATTTCTTGTTAGTCTGTCTATCCTGGCACCTGTTGCTGCCACCTTTCCGGGCTGGCTCCTCCTCTTCCTCACTGTCCAAATTATCATCTTCTTCCTCTTCCTCCTCCTCCTCCTCTTCATCATCATCATCATCAACCTCATCCAAGTCAGGTATTCCAAAATACTTGGGAAATGCATCTTTATTCTAAAAGAAAGATTAGTTGATAGCATGACAAAATAGCAAACAGACACAAACCCAACATGTCCCTCCCTCAGCAGATTGTACAAACTGCACAGAAATCTCGTAATATTCTAACTGGCACAGCCCAGCCCAGATTTAACAGCCTTACTACAAGCAAATCCCACAGTCCAAACAGTTCTTTCTCATCAGATTAATCAGTGTCCCTTCACAGGAGAAGAGTTACAGGTTTCCAAGGAGGCTTCCACCTATAAATTCATCCCTTTTTGTCACTTGCCCACTGATGCAGTGTTGTGGAACATTTACAAACATCCTAGGCTCAAGGGTGGGATACCTTTGGCCATCCAGATGTTCTGGCCTCTCCTTCTCACATTCCCTTACCATGCTGGGGGAGACTTATGGGAATTATAGGCCAAAGCATTATATGCAAAAATGTCTGAAGAGCCAAAGGTTCATTACCCCTTTCTAGCTACAAGATGAGAAAGGCTCAGTTACATAATGCTGACCTAGTATCTATTCAACAAGGGAAGGGAAGTCTCACAGCTCCTAGATACAAGATGTGCTGTGTGTAGTTAGCAAGAGGACACAGAAGGGGGACTCATGTTGCAGGAAGTTCACTTGCAGGGTCAACTGCTTCCTCCTTCCCTGTTCCTCCCCCCTACAAAAAAACGTCGAAGGGATTTGTTCAACTGCTTTAGGTTCCAATGTTCATTTGCACTCTCATACATGCAGGTATGCATTTGCACACATGATTATGTACACACTATGGAAGTAACACACAAAAGAGGGGATGGGCATCATACCATGCCAGAAAAATCAGGCTTCCGCTTGCGCTTCTTGTATAGTTCCTTACGGTCAGACACCAGCCCCATGCTGAGCAGCTTTTCAATGATGCGAGCCTTGGAGCGCTTTGCAGTAATGTGCCTCATTACATTGGCCAGGATATCTACAAAGTAGGAGAGAAAGGAGCAAAGGTAATATTGAGTCAGGAGGAACTGGCAAGGAGGAAGTAGAGATGGGTCAAGTGGTTTAATAAACCAATATAATAGTAGCCCAGCTTCCTTCTTCACTAAAAAGTGTCAAAAATACACAAAACTGTCAGAAATACATGTACACCCCTGCCACAACTTTTCTGTGTATGAGTAACCAGGTCTGGATAAACCCTATACTAAAAAAGTATCAGGCAATGTGTTAACACAGAAAAGGAACACACATTGTATTACAAGTCCTCTTCGAAACACATAACAATTCTAGGACGGTTTTACTTCAGAGTTCTTACAGGCACATATTGAATTGCATTATAACCTTTTGCTGACCTCTCTCAGTTCACAAGACAACCAAGCTCCTCCTCTCAGCTGGCCCAAACCCCATCTAACTCTCCTCTTGCTCATTTCATCTTCTTAATCCCTCTTAGCTCCAGCCCCCACTTGTCAAGTGACTTTAAATGACCACAGCAAGGAGGAGTCCAGTCTTTGTACTTGCAGGAGGCTCGCAGGAAGTAATCCCTCTACATATAAGTAAACATGTCTTAAACAAGGTTTGCAAGGGCAATGCCAACACACTAGTCTCAGCACTTCCATCACTGCCCACCCTTTTCCTGCCAGCCAGTCGCAAGAACTTTGTATTATCTGGCTGCAGACTCAGGAGGACTTTTCAACCACTCAGTCTCACCATCTGTGTTCTGGAACTCCTCAAAGAGCCGCTGAAGCTCCAGCTCTTGATCTTCTGTCCACAGCACAATGCGCATCCCCTTCCTGATGAAGAAAGGACAGCATATTAAGGAAGCCCCACATCCACAAGGGATACAGTGGCTTAATGGTTAAGATGTCAATTCTGATAATCCTAAGGTCAGAAGATTGGCAGTTTGAGGCCTGAGTACTACATAATGGGGTGAGCGCCTATCACTAGTCCCAGCATCTGCCAACCTAGCAGTTTGAAAGCATGAAAGTTGATAAATAGGTACCACTTTGGTGGGAAGGTAACAGTGTTTGGTGCAGTCATGCTGGCCTAATGACCACCAGAGTCATCTTTGGACAACGCTGGCTCTTTGGCTTAGTAACGTAAATGAGTACCTACAGTCAGTTATGACTAGACATTCATGTCAAGGGACTACCTTTACCTTTTACATCCTCTTACATCCCAGGATTTCTCCACAGGTGGCAAGACAAAGCAGGTGGTGAGCACAGGCCGTTCTCAGAAAAGAGCACGACTCTTAAAAGACTGTTGTGTGAATCACAAAGGAAGGGAAGGCTTTAGATACTTCTGTAATATTCCATGGCTCAAGAATCATACAGCTTAATTTTATTCATTTTCAAAAACCAAGTTCCTAACAGTTTTCCTATTTTCAACAGAAAAATTGCATTGACTGTGAGCACAACTTTCATAAGCAGCTACAGATGTATTGAACAGAATCTACAGAGGCTTGGTAAAACCTACATTTCAAAACTCTTTTTTCTTAGATGCTGAGAAATGTAATCCAAATGAATGAAACTTATTTCTAAATGAGTTCTTTCTTATTTAATTATGTATTTGTTTTATTTATATTCTGCCTTTCCCCTTGCACAGGACCTAAGGTGGCTGGTATAACACACCCTTCCCATCCAGGAGCCCCAGCAGATCAGAAAAAACATGCATGTACAAGCACCATTATAGTCAGTGAGTGCCAATATGTGTGTAGCTGTGTTGGCACAGCTGTGTACTTGCACCATCATTGACAATGAGATGGGGTGATTCATGGATATGAATCCACATATGGCTAGCCCACTGATATGGTTGGCCCACTGTTTATATCAGAGGTGGGAATCATTTGGCTTTCCTAATGTTGTAAGCTTGTCTTGCACAAATAATGGTGAAGAATGCTGGGAGCTACAGTCCAGTGACATCTGGAGGGGCCACATGATTTCCAGCCTTGGTATATTTACCTTTTGGTACAAGCAAAATACAACAAACCACAAAATCCACAGAAGAGCAATACCTTTATTGGCCAACAAATAAACTTTCAAAGCTTCACTAGCTTCTTCACCAGGAAGAGATGTTAAAAATCATACAGAATAAGAAATGTGATCATTTTAGGCCTATGTTTTGTATCAAATATTACTTTGCTATCAGTTAAGACCATAATGAGGAAGAATCTTAATCCAGAGGTTGCTTCCTTTCTTGGCCATGTAGTGACCAGGGACAAAGGACAATAAAAGAAAGGTAACAAAATTTCAACTCCATTAGCAACAGAAAAATAGCTTCCCCTGAAATCCAGGTTGCTCCTGTCCTGTATGAGGCTGATTTGTTGTATTTTGCTCCATAGCTAACAAGGCCACAATATGGGGTGGTGCAATACCCCTGAATATGGTTTGATACAAGAGTTATTCATCTTTTGCTGCTTTGGAAACATACAGGGAAACATGACACAAGGGAAGACAGCTATCCACAAATGGCTCAGAAGTTTTTATTAAACATTTATACAGGTAGCTTCTGAGTGCTTCCAAATAATTCACTGCAATCACACATTGCTTTAAAAATCACTGTTGTGTGGAGGAGACTAGAATTCTGCACCGATTAAAGTAAGGAATGCTGGATACACAGAAGAGACACCCCACACTTGCATTTTCCTTTTGTGAATGCCACAGCCTGTCAGGCACCCTGCTTCTCTCCAGCTAGACCCATAGACCACAACTGAGTCTACAAAACTGAGACCTGCCAATGTTCCCTGCCACCAGAAAAGAAGAGACTATGTATCCATTCATAGAATCATAGAGTTGGAAGAGACCACAAGGGCCATCCAGTCCAACCCCCTGCCATGAAGGAACTCCCAATCAAAGCATCCTCGACAGATGGCCCTCCAGCCTCTGATTAAAGACCTCTAAGGAAGAAAAAATGACCTACCTCTCCCGAGGGAAATCTCGCACACTGTTCGCCAGCCCCAGGTGCACTAGCTGCTTAGCCACCTGCTTACGTGTCCGGTTGTGAGTGCTCAGGTGAGCCAAAATGTTGTTAAGGATGTCTTCACCTGGTGTTGGAGAAGAAAAGTATGTGTGTGTGAGAGATGTGGTATGTACAGGTTGCTTACCTGTAACTGTGTTTCTTCGAGTGGTCATCTGTGCCCTCACACAATAGGGTTTTGCGCCTGCGCAGAAGTTCCATTCGGAATGCTGAAAAGCTGAGCAGATTGGCGGGGGCCCTGCCCCTCCCATTCCCTGAGCATGCCCAATCCCGCCAATCTAGCTCCTCCTTCAGTTCAAGTCCGCCACAAAAAGGCAGGGACCTGACCGAGGGGAGGTAGGGCGGGATTTGTGTGAGGGCACAGATGACCACTCGAAGAAACACAGTTACAGGTAAGCAACCTGTACTTCTTCTTCGTGGTCTCTGTGCCTCACACAATAGGGTGACTGAAAAGCTTACCTATGGAGGTGGGAAGGTCACTGCAAGATCGAAGAAAGGACAGCACGACCAAAACTAGCATCTCTCCGGGATCTGGAGTCCAGCCGGTAATGCCTCACAAACGTGGATGGCTGTGACCACGTGGCTGCCTTGCAGACCTCTGGCAGGGGAACACCTCTAAGGAAGGCAGCAGATGAAGCCGTAGCCCTGGTTGAGTGGGCACGAACACCAACCGGTAGAGGGCGCTTAGCCAGTTCATAAGCCAGGGCGATGGTTTGAGCAATCCACTTTGCAAACCGTTGTGATGAAACTGGGTTGCCTTTCCTGGCACCACCATAACAAATAAACAACTTATTGGATAATCTGAACTCTTGAGAACGCTGAACATAAAAAGCCAAAGCACGGCGAACATCCAGGGTGTGCATAGTCTTTTCCAGAGGCGAAGAAGGATCTGGATAAAAATTAGGAAGCACAATCTCCTGGGAGAGATGAAATGGAGAAATCACTTTAGGGAGGAAGGAAATGTCCGGTCTGAGGACCACCTTGTCCCTATGAAAAGTCAAGTAAGGCTCATCCGAGCGTAGGGCTGTCAGCTCAGAAGCACGCCTGGCTGAAGTTATGGCCACAAGAAAGGACACTTTGAGTGTCAGCAGTCTCAAGGAAGCAGAGCCTAAGGGCTCAAATGGAGGCCTCGTAAGCTGTGTAAGCACTAGAGAGAGAGAGACCAGGCCGGAGCCAGTGGTGGCAATGGTGGGTAAAGGTGATGTAATCCCTTGAAGAACCTCTTTAACGTGGGTGACGTGAAGAGGCGAGCTGACCGTGAGCCAGGTGGCTGGTTGGCAACAAGAGCCGACAAGTAGACCTTGAGGGAAGAGAAGGCCAGTACTAAGGCTCACAGGTGAGGAAGGTTCAGACCTAGCCTCCGCGAAGGCACAGAAACGCTTCCACTTATATGCATAGGATCTCTTGGTGGAGTCCTTTCTCGAGGCAGACAGGACCCTGAGCAGGTCAGGAGACTCTATGGATGGATCCTCCACGCCGTCATCCGTAGATTGACCAAGTCCGGATGCAGAACCGCTCCACTGGAGTGAGACAAAAGGTTCGGCCACTTCGGCAGGTGGAAGTATTGGCCCCTGGCCAAGTGAAGAAGAGGAGTGAACCAGGGTTGTCTCGGCCAGAATGGAGTCAACAGTATGGCGTTGGACCGATCCCTGGCCATCTTGGCCACCGTCCTGGAGATCAGAGGAAAGGGCGGAAAGGCATACAGAAGGTCTCGACTCCAACTGCAAAGGAAGGCGTCCCCCATGGAACCTTGTCCTTTGCCCGCTCTGGTGTAGAATGCCTGGCATTGGGCGTTCTCCGGGGTGGCGAACAGGTCCACTGAGGGAATTCCCCAACGAGACATCAGGAGATTGAAGGCTGGGCTCGACAGAGTCCATTCATGCTGCAGCACCTTGTCCCTGCTGAGGGAGTCTGCCAGCACATTGTCCTTTCCTGCCAAGTGAATGGCCACTGGATGAATGGATTGGTGGTGGCACCACGTCCACAGCTGCTGGGATAGACGCAAGAGGATTGGAGAGTGAGTTCCTCCTTGCTTGTTGATGTACCAGACAGTGGTTGTGTTGTCTGATACTACCTGCACAACTCTGTGGAGGAGATGATTTTCGAATGCCCTGAAGGCTTTGATGACTGCCAACAGTTCCAAGGCATTGATGTGCAGTTCTGCCTCCTGTGCAAACCACAGTCCTTGTACACATAAGCCGTTGAGATGTGTGCCCCAACCTGACATGGACGCGTCTGTAGTGACCATCCTGGACGGTTCTGGCGTCTGGAAGGGCATCCCCTTGAGGATGTTGGAGGGAGATATCCACCACTTGAAAGAGTCTCTGACATGAGGTGGCAACGAGAGTCTCTTGGACGGATTGTCCCTCAGATGATCGAAGGAAGCCAGGAACCAAGCTTGGAGAGGCCTGAGCCTGAGACGAGCCAGGTAGGTCACCGCTGTGGTTGAGGCCAGGTGGCCTAGCAGTCTCTGGATGTCCTTTGCAGACGGACGGTGAGTGCGAAGGACGGATTGCAGTTGTTCCCAGAGGGTTTCCGCCCGCCTGGTGGGAAGGTAGGCTCGACCCATCACAGAGTCCAGGGACGTGCCTATATAGTCTATCACCCTCACAGGGTGGAGAATGGATTTTGGTAGGTTGACGTTGAGTCCCAAGTCGGCTAGAAGGTCCAAAGTGTACTGGACGTCTTTGTACAATTGTGTCTTGGAGGACGACACCAGAAGCCAGTCGTTGAGGTAAGGGAATATCTTTATTCCTTGGAGACGAAGGTGAGAGATGACCACCGCCATGCACTTTGTGAACACTCGAGGAGCGGTAGAGAGGCCGAAAGGAAGAACGGTATATTGATAGAGATCTCCATCTATGGCGAAACGGAGATACTTCCAGTGTTGTGGCCTGATGCTGATGTGGAAGTAAGCATCCTTTAGGTCTATGGATGCAAACCAGTCCCCTTGGTGCAGGAACGGCAAGATGGATTGGAGAGTCACCATCTTGAACTTGCGAATCATGATGTATGAGTTGACGCCTCTCAGGTCCAAGATGGGGCGGAGACCTCCTCCTCTCTTCGGAACTGTGAAGTACCTGGAGTAGAAGCCTTGGTGCTTGTAACATGGTGGAACACGTTGTATGGCTCCTTTGTCGAGAAGGGAGGAAATCTCCTCCAGAAGAGGAGGAGAGGAGGGAGTGGAACAGAAAACGCCATTTGGTGGAATACTTGAGAACTCTATGGCGTATCCCAGGCGGATGATGGTAAGCACCCAGGAGTCCGTGGTGATCTTGGACCAGTTCTTGTAGAAGTGGCGAAGTCTGGGGACTGAGGAGAGGGTGACTGGCAAACAAAAATTGGGTGTCGCCTCCAAGAGCCCGTCAAAAGTGCGACTTGGAGGATGGTTTCCTGGAAGGCTGTTGTTGCTGACGCTGCTGGCCTTGCCTTTGCTGTTGTTGCTGTTGCTGCTGCTGTTGAGGCTGTCTGTAAGGCCTCCTAGTGTAAGGCTGGGTCCTATAAGTGGAGGACGGAGCCGAGTGAGAACGGGTGAAACCAGGTTCGTATGGCCTTTGGCGCCAGACACGACCAGATGAAGGCTTGCTAGGTGTCAGCCCAAGTCTCTTCCCGTTCAGACGAGCCTTGGCCATGGTGTCCAGGGATTCGTTGGTCTTGGCGGCGAATAGACCTTCACCATCAAAAGGAAGATCTTCGATCTTGGACTTAGCTTCCTCAGACAGGGAAGTGGACCTCAACCAAGCGAAACGGCGGAGTGCCACTGCACCGGCCATCACTTTCGCAGAACAGTCAACAACATGTCTAGCTGAGTGCACCTCCTGGGCAATGAGGGAGAGTGCCTCAGCGTAAAATTCCTGAGCTGCCTCTTGTTGTGCCTGAGGCAGGTAGGGAATAAAAGCAGCCACACGATCCCACAGAAACCTCTGATAGCCGGCCATACAACCTTGCATATTGGCGACCTTTGCTGCCAAAACTGCAGAAGAGTAGAAACGGCGGCCAAAGATGTCCATCCTCCTGCCATCTTTGTCCACGGGGGCAGAGTGAGACTTGCCTGTAGACTTACAGGTAGATTCCACCACCAGGGAGTTAGGAGCCGGGTGGGTGAACAGGAACGGTGCTGTATCCGACTGCACCCGATACAAAGAGTCGAGCTTCTTAGAGGCGGGTGGCGTCGAAGCCGGTTTGTTCCAAGAAGCCACCATGATGTCAGAGAAGGAGGGCAGGAATGGGATGACCGCTGGTTGCTGGGGACGCACCACGAGGCCATCGATGGGGTCCCTGGGAGGCTAGGCCGTCTGCGCCGTTTGGAGGCCTACCGCCCTTGCCATCCTGTCGACAATTCCAGTAAACAGATGGAGGTCTTCGACAGGTGAACCCGGTGTCTGGTCTTCAACTTCCTCATTAGGAGAGGAAATGGCAGGCTGTGGGGAGTCGGGACGGTTGTCTGTCTCTCCCGTGGACTCCTCTGTAGACTGAGAGGCCGGCAATTGCGGGTCCACATAGGGCTGTGTTGGCGCCGTAAGGAAGGTCGACGTCGAGGCGTCCGCGTAACTGATCGGAGACTATCGACGTCGAAGTAGTAATCGTAGCTGAGGCCGAAGCGGTCATAATGGTGCTCGATTCCGGGGGTTTCGACACCGTAGCTGTCGAGGCCAGCGGGGGTGATATGGCCCTGTATTCGGCTCGGGATCGAGAAGGAGAACGAGATCGAGAGCAAGATCGTGAAAAGTCTCTGACGTGGAGGTCACGAACATGGTACCGATCCCGGTACGAAGGGGAGTAGGAGCGGTAAGACGGATGGCGCTCTCTCCAATAGGATTCGGCCCGACGTCGCGCCATAAAGGAGGCCGACGAGTGGGGCGAGTCGAAGTAGTGCTCCTCAAACGGTTCCGGAGACTTCCGGGGTGGAGGAGATGGGAACCGCAGCCTGTAAATGCGCTCCGAAGAGGCTAGGATTTCCTTCGGTGGTACAGAAGTCGAAGCTGAAATGGGCGAAACAGTAGAGACCGAGGTCGAGACCGTCCCCGTAGGGGCGAGGACCTGGGTAGATGCAGGCTGAAATGCGGGTTCCAAGGTCTCCGGCGCCGAGTCTACTACAGTGACCGGGGCCGGGACAGAGAGGTCAATGGCCGAAGGTTGTCTAAGAAAAGACATGGCCAGGTCTGCCTGGGCAGCCGCTGAGGCAACCGAAGCAAGGACCTCCTTATGCTTATGCTTTTTAGCTTTCGGCTTCTCCAGCTCGGTGGATGAAGGCCGCTTCTTGTGCTCTCCGTGTTGCCCTTCGGGGCGAGACATAGTAGTCGTGGTCGAGGCCGACGCCGAGGAGGCTTCCGTCGGCGTCGAGGTCGCCATCGACTTCGAGGTCGGTCTTTTGATTTTCGGAATCCTCGGGAACTTAGAGATGGGAAGGCGTCCTAAGGGGTCTGTGGACGATTCCGAAGAGTGGGAAACCGAGAGGGCCTTCTCCCACAGGTGAGCCTTGAGCCGATCTGCTCTCTGGCGAAGTGTGGCGGGGTTAAAAGCCTTGCAATGCTTGCATTTCTCCGGGATGTGGGAACTGCCTAAGCAGAAAATACACTTCGAGTGTCCATCCACAACCGGGATTTTACCGCCACAGTCAGAACATTTCTTGAACGGGGCGGCCATAAGAGGCCGGTCCGATCGCGAGGGGCCCGTCCGGGCCAAAACCCTCGAGTTCCGAACAAAAAGGGGCAGCTCAAGGAAAAAAACGGGAGTAAAACGAAAAAACTCAGAAAAACGAAAAAATAAAGTAAGTAAAATAAAATAAAACAAGTCTAGCTACTCAGCTTTCGTCGCAATGAAGAGCACTCCGAAGGAGATGTTACTCTTGCGGCGGACGAAAGAGAACTGAAGGAGGAGCTAGATTGGCGGGATTGGGCATGCTCAGGGAATGGGAGGGGCGGGGCTCCCACCAATCTGCTCAGCTTTTCAGCATTCCGAATGGAGCTTCTGCGCAAGCGCAAAACCCTATTGTGTGAGGCACAGAGACCACGAAGAAGAAATGTCTAATCCAACCTCACTTAAGACAAATCAAAGAGCAAAAAAGCCCTCTATGTAAGTTCCAGACTATGCATTTTACTGGCTTACCTGCCTCTGCTAGCCATTGGTAGCATTAAAAAGAATCAGCTTCTGTAAAAGCTTCCCTCCCTTATAGGCTAGAGCAAAGAACAAGAAGCAGACTTGCTAGTATTCAACATTTTCTGACTTAGGACTCACCATTAGTTTCAAACAGCATTATGGAACCAAATTTAACTCCCCACCCCTACTTTTTAAAAAAGGCTTTTTATCCCTTTAGGACTGGTGTGGGTGATTGTAGCCCTCCAGATGTGTTCTGGACTGCAATTCCCATGATCTTTCATCATTACATATGCTTACTGGGGCTGCTAGGAGTTTTAGGCCAAAAACATCTAAAACACTTGCTTGATGGTGACTGGTGGCAAAAGAAATCAGTAGCTCTCTATTTCTGTGAACTGCAAAAAGAGGGCAATTTGTTCAAATGCAGCATTGTCATGTCAGGGTGAAAGCCATCTTCTCTTTTGCATGTGGTCATCCTTTTATGTTCTCGTATAATCTGCATAAAGAGAGCTGTGGGGGTAATGGTACATTTTGTGCCACCTTGAAATTCATTTTTGCTCCCTTTGAAATGTGAAAGAGGATAAAGCAACTTCAGCCTTTCCCATCACATGACCCCAAATTGGTTTGGGGGTTTTAAAATAAAAAAAAAATAAAAAACATTCAGTCCAACCAAGGGATAAAATGGAGGATTCTATACTGAGTCTTGATCTTGCCCTCTTTGCCTCATTCCCTGCTCTTTCTCTTGTGCTGTGCCCTCCCCTGCATCGTAATGTGATCTGGTACCTTCCACTTCTTTGTACTTGTAGTAGAGTTCCCGCAGCTCCTCTTCCTCTTCTTCAGTCCACCGGGTAGCCTTGCAAGAGCTGGAACTGTTTGAAGAAAAACACACTGGACTGAGAAAGGCTTCCTGGATACTGCCCACACTCAAAAGAGTTTTTGAGGGGGTGTGAGGGCGATGGGAGATATTTTGTAGAATTTCTGGAAAGCTACTTGTACAACTGTTGGTGGGTCGGAGCAAGCATTCGTTCACAGCACTTTTTAAAATGTTGGCTGCATCCACATTGGAGAAATAACCTGGTTTGGCACTGCTTTAACTGCCCTGGCTCAAGGCTATGGAATTAATTCTGGGAGTTGGGAGTTTGTTGTGGGGCCCAGAGCAGAGCTCTGCTCCTCTCTAGGCCCACAACAAACTCCAGCTCCCAGAATTCCATAGCTTTGAGCCAGTAAGAGTTAAAACAGGTTAGACCAGGTTATTGCTCCAGTGTTAAGTCTTTAACATATGTCCTGATATGGCAACTAAAGTGGTGTCAAACTGCATTAGTACTGCAGGTGCTTTGTTTTTCTTATTCAGAATATACTGGTGGGGAATGTTTGGCTGTCTAGATACTGTTGCCCCTCACCTCTATGTTTGATAATACTTCAGTGTTTCCAAAATGCAGTAGTCACAATGCTAACCAGGGCCAATTACTAGAAACCCTTGCTGGAACAGCTTCACTGGCAACCAGTTATTTCTAGGCACAACTGAAAGTGCTGATTATGGCCAATAAAGTCCTAAACAGCTTAAATCAAGACTATTTGAAAGACCATGGCCAAAATTCTGTTAATCTTGACTAGGATGATTATATTATTTTTATTATTATTACAGTAAACTCATTGGGATCTATGGGATGCACCTATATGTTGACTCAACAACTGACTGGTTTGCTGCCTATTAGTTTCCGGGCACAGTATAAGGTGCTGGTTTTAACCTTTAAAGCCCTACATGGCTTGGGTCCATCTTATCTCAGGGACCACCTCTCCCCGTATGATCCTCCCCGCACACTTCGATCCTCTGGGAGAAATCTGCTAAAGCCTATTAAGACCAGGCTGACGCAGACCTCCCAGAGGGCTTTTTCTGCCACCGCTCCCAAGCTCTGGAACGGTCTGCCGGACAAGATGCGTCTCATGACATCTTTAGACTGCTTTAAAACAGCCTTAAAGACACATCTCTTTCGCAGGCCTTCCCTTGAAACCTTTGACCCCGGCTCCTGACTTAGACTATGCTTTTCGCCTGCTCCCACGTCTCCAACCCTCAACTTATGATGTGGCCACATAAGAAAGGGTCTGGATACACCTATATTGTTTTTAGATCCTACAGTTTTTAATTTATTGCTGATTTAATTTATTTTTAATGGGTGGGGGGTTGGAATGTGGGTTATGGGACTGCTTTAATTTTAACTTTGTTTTAATTCATGTCTTTTAATATGCTGTATTCCGCTCCGAGTGTTCTTACAGAGGAGCAGATTATAAATAAACCATTATTATTATTATTATTATTATTATTTAGTTGTGACTAACTAGTGGGTTGCCATATCTTATATCACTGGGGCCAAACAGACTGCCCTGATATTTGATTGCTGCCACAAGCCACAGCCCCAATCTGATGTTTTTCCAGCCCCAAAAGAAATGGAAAAATGCCACTCCTTTTTGGGGCAGAAAAAAGCCGCCCTTGCTCTTCCCTGTTTCTTTGGTGCAGCATGTCTAAATGCAGCACTGCAGAAACATTGTGACACCGCCCACTATCTGGTCAGGCAGGCAGCGTGATGCCACTTTTGGAGTGGAGTTGGGGCAGGTGGAAGGTCACCATGCCTCCACTCCACCCCGATGCCAGCTCATAGTGCCAATCTGTATACAGCCCCTGTATGAACTTTGTGTGGGTGTGTTTTCTCTCACTTCCATTCCATTCACTCAGAGACGTTTGGTGAAGACACAGGAGAGGGCCTTCTTGGTGTCTACTCTTAGGCTGTGGAATTCCTTCTCATGGAAAGCCAGACTACCCCTTGCTCTATTCTTTTTATTTAAACAGGTATTTGATAATTAAGGCCCCATCCATACTAGCCCATTTGCCCTGGTTAGATCCGGATGAGATCGTGCATGCCATTACCAAATCTCTCCGGAAAGAAGTTCATACTACCTTTTCCCCCCATTGGTGCTTCCCGGTGCATTTTACACCACTGAAGTTCATACACGAAAAAGAAACGATTAAAGATGGAGCCTCTTGGTTGTCAATCAAATGATGTCATAGTGATGTCTGATGCAGCCATTGGCTGCGCGAGCTGCTTGGTTTTTTTAAAAAATACTTTTTTATATTTGACAGATTATGCGCATGGAGCAGTGCAGCTTGTGGGGATCCTTTCCCCACCTCCCCCCACCTCCTCCTCCTCCTCCTCCTCTCATCGGGCACTGTTGGGTTTTTTTATTTTTATTTTTTTAGTTATTTAGTAATCATTTATTATTAATTATTTTATTTTAATTTATTCTAATTATTTTATTTTATTTCCATTTCATTGTATTTATTATTGTATTGTAATGTTTTTAAATGGTTTTATATTTTTAAATAAATTATATTTTAATATGATGACTTTTTAAACTTTTTTTAATCAACATTTATTTACTTCTATCTTGTTTTAACTTTGTTGTAAGCTTTGTTGGGCCACAAGTCAAGATAATTTAGAATATATCCCACCATGTCAGGTGGCATATAGAAGTTTAAAAGAACAAAAAAGAGTATGTAGAAGCTTGTTCACCAAAAGCAAGTGAGAGAACACAAGCAGACAAGAATGGGACTGCAGGAGGGAACGAGCGGAGGGAGCTGCCCTTTTTCTTATCTCATCTTGAGATTTAAAAAAATAACATCCAGCATCCAGGATGAGGTAGCAGAACTAAAGAGGAAATTGTTGTTGAAGGGTTTGCTACATTCTTCCATCCCTCGGTTGCTAATTGGCAGAATACAAACATAGCCTTCCAGAAAACATGTCACTGACAAAGATTTCAGGAGCTCACCTGCCATCTTCCCGCAGCGAGGTGTAACCTTCAGTCATTTCACGTACCACAGCTGTGGTTTTCCAGAACAGCAACTCCATGTAGGCTTTCTTATTGGTGGATGCTAGTGCAAAAAACTTGCCCACAACATATTTGGCAAAGGTGACCAGCTCCTGGAGAAGAAGAAGAAAAGTGTCTCAGGGATCAACAGCAAGCCCTACTGTTGACATTTGCTGCATCTACATTGCAGAATTAATGCTGTTTGACACCACTTTCACTGTCATGGCTACATTCTATAGAATCCTGGGATTTGTAGTGTCCTGTGGCACCAGAGCTCTCTCATAGAGAAGGTTAAATGCCTCACAAAACTACAATTCCCACAATTCCAGAGCACTGAGCCATGGCAACTAAAGTGGTGTCAAACTGCATTAGTAATGCAGTGCAGATGCAGCCAAGGAAGTAAAGAAGCTCCTCCTGCCAGCCAGTAAGCTGATTTGAGCTCCACTCAGGAGAACAGTGGGATATACATCAAACAAATAAAATAAAATAGGTTGTTATCTACATGGTAATAAGTAAGATACACGTGAATTCGATGTGGGTTTGAGACTTTTTTCCCTGGATCAACTGTCTTTGTGTTCAAAAAATAAAATTTCAAATGACAGCTTACACAGCTTTTTCAGTAAATTCTTGACACAATAGTGCTTTCTTTAAAGGTCTTCCTGATGATTCTCAAAATAGTTAGCAAGGCATAATGAAATAGCAGCTTTTCCATGCAGAAAGTTCCCTTTGGGGCTTTCTAGATTGGCAGGAAAGTGTGACATGAAGTTGCCTTTTCCTTAATGCTTAGCAGCTGCACCACAGCCTTTAGATGGAGCTGCGCTGTTCTGCAGTTTTTAAAAAAGAAGCTGGGAAAAGCAGCACCTTTTTAAAGGCGCTTCTTCTCCCCTAAAACGCAAACAAACAAACAAAAAAAAGTTTTCATGGCACACTTTCCCTTTTTCTCATCTAAAGGCTATACTTTCATGCAGGCATGAACACACTTCTTTTTGCCAATCTAGAAAGCCCCCATATGCCTTTAGTTCTTCTCATCTATTGAGAGATTCATTTAACAGCCCAAAATGCTAAGTACTGTTAGACAAATAGAATAAATAAATAAAATCACACTTTAAATTCATGTAGCACCTTAAAGTGCCGAAATGAATCACATACATTATCTAATTAGTGACTACAACCACCTTGTAAAACCACAATTCTCAACTTGGAGGGAGAGATATACTGACTTGCTAAATCCTCATTAGCAGAGGCAGGATTTGAACTAGGAACATCCTGGTCATGAAATTCAACACAGAGAAATGTAGGGTTCTGCACTTAGGGAAGAAAAATGAAATGCACAGATACAGGATGGGGGACACCTGGCTGAATGAGACCACATGTGAAAAGGATCTAGGAGTCCAAGTAGACCACAAGTTGAACATGAGTCAGCAGTGCGATGCAGCAGCTAAAAAGGCCAATGCAATTTTAGGCTGCATCAATAGAAGTATAGCGTCTCGATCAAGGGAAGTAATAGTGCCACTCTATTCTGCTTTGATCAGGCCCCACTTGGAATACTGTGTCCAGTTCTGGGCACCACAATTCAAAAAGGATGTGGAGAAACAGGAGCAGGTCCAAAGGAGGGCGACTAAGATGGTGAAGGGTCTGGAAACTATGCCCTATGAGGAACGACTTAGGGAGCTGGGAATGTTTAGCCTAGAGAAGAGAAGGTTAAGAGGTGATATGATTGCCCTGTTTAAATACTTGAAGGGATGTCACACTTGTTTTCTGCTGCTTGTTTTCTGCTGCTTCAGAGAACAGGACCCGGAACAGTGGATGCAAGCTCCAGGAAAAGAGATTCCACCTCAACATTAGGAGGAACTTCCTGACAGTAAGGGCTGTTCAACAGTGGAACACACTCCCTCGGAGTGTGGTGGAGTCTCCTTCCTTAAAGGTCTTTAAGCAGAGGCTGGATGGCCATCTGTTGGGGATGCTTTGATGGAGAGTTCCTGCATGGCAGGGGGTTGGACTGGATGGCCCTTGTGGTCTCTTCCAACTCTGTGATTCTCTGATTCTATGGTCCATAGTCTGCTACAGAACAATCTTTATGCAAGTTTACTCTGAAGCAAAATTCCAGCATGATTAATGAGGCCTAACCCATAGCAAGTATGTTTAGAGTCACAGCCTGATCCAAATGTCTAACACAACTCTTGATTAGAATATTATTATAGTTTGTTATCTTCCTGCATTTTTTGTCCACTGGTATTTTGCAGTTTGCCTATTTAGTACAACTGGATTTTATAAATATAATTTGGCTCATCTATTCTCAAGTATTCCAAAGCTGCTTTTATTAAACTGTGTAACCAAAGTGCCTCAGTCCTAACAACATCATCACACTATGAACTATTTTGGCTTCTGAATAAAGCTTGCTGTTTTACACTGAAGTTTTGTGTTCTTGAGTCAGAGACTGCCACTACACAACACTTCCGCTACATGACACCGTCACCCAATAAAGAAGGTAACACTGTAAAGTAAAGCAAAAGCTTACACTGATTATTGTATTTATAAAATACAATGTTATTGAGCCACCTAATTCAGTACTGTCTTTTATTGACTGGCAGTATCTCTTAATTGGCAGGATCTTGGGTATCCTAGCCTTTCAATTTCAGGATCCTTTCCAATGGAGATGCCAAGAAAGAAGACACGAACTTATACAAGGTGGGCAAAAGAACCATGACAGAGGCCAACTTTGGCCCCGTGTCATTGCCCAGTGGGCTATACCAATGCCAAAAAGAAAAGTAAAACAAAAACGGAAGTCACTTCAATTTTGCTTTAGCTTTACTTTCAGCTAATTTTGGCTGCCCATTCCCCCATATTTAGGACAGCATACAGAGGTTGGGGCGGCATGCGGCCCAAGCTTCCCCACCTGTGTTATATAAGGAGGTGGAAAAAATATATCCTTTGCCCTTGTGCTGAGGCTCACTACTTAAACATAGAGTTTTTTTAGTACTACTTTTTAGTACAATCGGCACCCTCTACATTTAAACACAGAGACACATCCTAGCTATTACTTAAGGTCCCCACACCTTGTAAGCTCCAGCAGCTGGGTCAGTCAGGAGGCGATTGAAGAGGCAAAAGACAGACAGCTGGAAGAGCAGCGCTTCCATCTTGAGGTCACAGGCAATGCGGTGCAACATCTTTACAATACAGTGGTTAGTGTGAGTGCTGTTCTGCTGGTAGTTCTTCAACAGTAGGATGTAGGCCTTGACAACATTAGCACTAGCAAACCTATCCCACCCACAAAGAGAGAAACATTAGACATATTCAGTGTAAGAGCAAGGTGAGATATTTACAGTTAGGAATGTGTGTGCATGTTCCAGCTCCGCAAAAGCACAAAAATTAGTGATGGGCAGGAGATTTAGTTCCAAAGAGAGTGTGTGTTTATTTTAAGTAACTTTTTAGCCCTTCTGCATGGGATGGGGGAATAGTATAATAGTCACTAAGGTAAGTTGACAAAACTAGGGGAACTTTGTGACATCTGAAATAGCCCATACACACAGGAGATGAAAGGAGAGAAGCAAGGGATGGGACACTTACTTCCTCTTCTTACACCTATGCCTCTCAAATCATGCTTACCGTTTCACATAATCCAGGAAGCTAAATTCTTTTTCTGACACATGTACAGATGCCAACTCCTCTTCAGCAACCTCCTCTTCCTCAGCTGCCTCTTCAGGTTCATCTACTTCTGGTGCTGCTTGCCCTGTGCACACATTGGAAGGAGTGAGTGAAATTTAAAGAAAATGGTCCCCCAAACACTTGGGTTATCACAGTAGCAGCCAACACTCAGCAAAAGGGGGCACTATACAGTTCCTCAACACTAAAGAAGAGATTATGAGGTACTGTTAACAGTATTTCAAGAGCAACATGTATAGCAAATTTTAATGAGAAGGATAAGGCAGAGAGACTGTGCATGGTAGCCCACCAACTTGAAAACAACAAACCATAGTGGAACTCCCTGACCTAAGGTACAACTATCCCTCTTCCCACCCCCGCCCCAGCATGCTTTCAAAGGCTTTATTATAATCTATCTTTATTTAAAAGAGGGGAGCCTAGGTTTTAAATTGTCAATCCTATTCTCTTAAACAGTTTTTAAAACCTTATTTGTTCACACTGTCGTTTTAATGTATTTTATGATTGTTACCCGCCTCAATCCTTCAAGGAGAGGCGGGCTATAAATAAATATTTATCATCATCATCATCATCATCTTAGATATTGCTCTTTTTTTGAAATGACAATATGCCATGGTGGGGGGGGGGGATAAACTTTTCAAAAGATTACATAGACACCCTTTGTATAATTAATAATAGAAATTCTCTCTTATGGAAAGCACCTCAGACAGCCAGATACCCTTGATTCCTTCACTGTCCACCACCATCTTTGTGACTATGTTATCAGCTAAGGCTAACCCCTCTGCTTCTATTCCATTTGATTTCTCTCATGGAAACTGAATACTCACGAGGAAGGTTGGCAAAAAAGATTTGTCTCAGCAACTCAGTTTCTTCATTTGGATCAAGGGTGGGCGATCCAAAAATATCCCCTTCTGGCCACACCTCCCTTACAAAACAAAATGAAGGTAGGAGAATTGGCTAAGCACAAATACTTTAAGTTTAGTTCCTTACTAAATAACCTAAAAGCACTAGATCTGGTCTTGAAAGCTAAGCAGGTTCAGCTCTGATTAGTATTTGGATGAGAGACAGCCAATGAATACCAGGTGCTGCAGGTTATGTTTTAAAGAACTGCCAAAACCATTTCTGAGGATTCCTTGCCTAAGAAAATGCTTTGAAATCCATGGGGTCACCAAAAATCGACAGGTGACTTGAAGGCACATACACTTACACACCTCCCTCACCCCCCATCATCAAACAATGGGTGTCATAGGCAAAATCAAATATACATGTACAAGTGTGTGCAGAGGGAGGGGGGAGGGGGGAAGAGAGAGAGAGAGAGAGAGAGAGAGAGAAAATAAAGAATTGTTAGCAATAAGAGGAGACCAGCAAATATCACTACTCTCATCTTTTATATATGCATCCTGATCATCCTTCATGAATAAATTAAGAAAACAAATTACATATCTTCCTGGCTCAAAATGTTTTAAATAATAATATGATTTATTTATATTCTGCCTTTTCCCATTGGGAATCAAGGCGGATTACAAGTATAAAAACATCATATAATTGAAATTACAATTAAGAAAAAACAATCCCATATCCCGACCCTCCCTATCATAAAAATCTTAATATCGAATTGTTAAAAGAGAATTAAACAATATAATGAATTTGAAAAATATCCCTGTTAAAGATTCACTGCAATTAAGAATAAATTTAAGGGAGAGACATATTGACAGAGTAATAGGCCTGTGTGAAGCTAGCACTCTTGCCCTGACATAAGGTGTGGAGACCATATCACATACCTGCCTTGTCCTGCATCTTCTTCCAGTCCCTTTTTCCCACCCTAGAACATGCATTTTGG
The DNA here is from genome assembly GCA_034509955.1 of Urosaurus nigricauda. Classification (NCBI taxonomy): domain Eukaryota; kingdom Metazoa; phylum Chordata; class Lepidosauria; order Squamata; family Phrynosomatidae; genus Urosaurus; species Urosaurus nigricauda. The sequence goes on from JAOEGL010000002.1 coordinate 167,224,081, forward strand.
ACTGTTCTTTGAGGCAAGGACCCTTGCTGCTGTGACCCCACAAAGCACTGCACACGTGAGTGCTGCTCTATTTAACCACAAGCAAGCCCATATATGCTCACTTGCCTTTCAGCTAACAAGTAATAAGTTTTGTATGTTAGATGGCACTGCTAAAAGTTCACTTGAACTTTTAAAATGTAAATTTGCAGCATTTTCATGTTATTGATGCACAATGATAGGGAGAGCCATTCAAATTCCAGTGGATCAGGTCTAAGCTTTAGCTAAGAGCTTGCCCTCAGTCATTGCACTGCTTTCATCCACAAAGAAGGCATGGCACTCCATGTGTCTCAAAACCTAAGGCTTAAATAATAATTAGAATGGAATTCTGTGTACAAGTGGTAGCTTATAAGCCTGCAGTTTTTTATCGACAAACTGGTAAGATGGTGGATGCATCCCAAAAGTAGCATTCTTACCGTGCTGAACGTAAGAGGGAGAGTGCTTTAGGAGCCTGACCAGCCAGGAGGCTATCTTGGATCCGCACCATGGCCTCAGTTCGCTGCTCCTCTAGTGGAATTTCTGATGCAGCATCAAAAGGGACGATATCTTCTGGAAGAGGCACAGAACTCTGGCAGAGAAAGAAAGATACTCCATAAATTCACAAGCGGACAAGAGGGCAAGCTTTAGGGAAATATTAAATGCAGGGGGAGGAATGATTGCTCAACATTTCTAGTGAACCCAAAAAGATTTTGTAAGTGTCAAGTCTAATCACAGGCATATATTAAACAGATAAAATGACTGTGCAGGAAACCCCACAGATAGCGGCATCACTAGGTGGTGTAGGGATTGTGGAGCACACCAAATAACACTCCAGAAGAGGGATGACACCTAGCTGTTTATGTTGTTGTTGTGTGCCTTCAAGTTGTTTCTGACTTATGGCAACCCTAAGATGAACCTATCATGGGGTTTTCTTGGCAGTATTTGTTCAGAGGAGGTTTGCCATTGCCTTTCTCTGAGGCTGAGAGCATGATTTGCCCAAAGTAACCTAGTAGGTTTCATGGACTCCAGAAACATGCCAGCTTTTTCTATTTATTTACATCCTCATTTTTTCCCCAGTCTGGGACTTAAGGCAGCTTATAAAGGTTAGATTTCATATCATATAAAATGTAATAACATAATTAAACCAAGAGCAGAATTAAAAGCAGTGAAAAACATGACCATAAAAAAGAAAACAGCAAATAAATATTACAGCACATTTTGAAAGGCTCATTGCCTCTTAACCATCAATCCTGAAAGGCCTGTCAAAACAAAACAGTCTTCACATGCCTTCAAAAGGAGAGCAGAGAAGCTGCTAGTCTAGCCTGTCTAGGAAGAGAGTTCTAGCACTTGAGAGCAGCCACTGAGAAGGCCCTGTCCCATGTTCCCACCAAATGCACCTGTGACAGCGTTGGAACAGAGACAACATCTGCACTGCAGAAATAAATCAGTTTGACATTGCTTTAACTTATGTCAGTTAATCCATGCTCTGGTGCCACAGCAGGCTACAGACATCAGGATTCCATAGAATGGAGCCATGGCAGTTAAAAGTACCATCAAACTGGATTATTTCTGCAGTGTGGATGCAGCTAGTAAGAAAGGCCTCCCTAGCAGATAACCAGGACCAGAGCCATCCATATGGCCCTTCCGTAATTTCAGTATATGATTGAACAGTTTACATTTGAAAGGAAAAAGAAGAAAAGGGCCTTTAAAGAGTTGGGGAGCAGAGTCCTGAAGATGCATGCCTGACTCTGCCCCCAGGGCACCCTGACGCCGTGCACTGCTCCAAACAGTGTGCAGTGTCATGGCATGCCTCCTGTGCAGCATTCAGATGATGCAGCACTGAAGAGGCACCATATAACTGTGCTGCCACGGCTATGGCACCCTTTTGAGGGCACAAGAACTGCTTTTTTTGACTCCTTTTTGCACACTCGAAAGGCTGGATCAGGGCCATGGTGTGAGGTTGCTACAGCCATGATCCGGCATGGAAAGGGGTGGCTGCAGAGCCCCAAAGTCTCTCTAAGAAGACTTATTTTAAACCATCTAGAAGACCATCTTCCAGTTGCTAAAGGACACATCAATCTATTGCTCATGCTGTCAATTTCTTTCTTTCAGTTAGTCTCAAAGGTGCTTCAGGATCTCTCCACATACCTTTCTTTTGCCTTGTATAAATAGTATGCAGTTGAAGATGCGACGGATTCTATTTTTACCCTTTTTATTGTACTTTACCTTATTTATATGCTGCTTTCTCCCAGCATGAGACCAAAGGCAGCTTAGACAAGCTAAAACAAGCTTTAAAAACCTTGATAATCACAGTTAAACACCACTAATTTTTGAAGTATAAAATCATTTTAAATCATAACAATGAAGTTAAAAATATACGAAGGCACCCTGCAGCCAATTAACAATTAAAATCCTATCTGAATAAAAAGGTATTGACAGCAGAAGGTTTTGTGGAACAGACTGTAGTTCAGTGGAAGAAAACTGGTTCGATCCCTGCCATCTTCAGATAAGGGTGAAAAAGAACTCCATCTGAACCCTTGGTAAGGCTTTCCCAGTCAGCCTTGACAGTTATGAGCAGGATTGACCCTGTGGTCTCTAAGGCAGGCTCCTGCAACCCACACTCTTGCAAGATGTAGAACTCAGAAAAGCAGAGTTAAGAACACACATTCTTATTCTCTTTGAAACAACTAGAAAACAGAATTTAGTTCTTTCTGATCCAAGGCCAAACCCAATATTGTCCTTTCCAACAGCACTATCCTACCTTTATGCATTCACTCATTTGATCAACCAGCTGTGGCCACATCTCCTCCAACTCTTCAGGAGTTCGGGATTGCGCGTCTGAACCAGCAGGGCAAACCTGGCGCTTCTTCTTCTTCTTCTTGACCTTTTTGCTCTGCAGTAATATAAGCCACCTAGTTTTTGACCCAGCTTTTGAGGAAAAGGGAATGTTGATAGATAACTGTAGCATTCCCAGAATCCTTAACCCACAAGTATTGTCCATCAAAGAAAGTGGGGGGAGGATGGGGAAGAGAAAGCATAGCCTTTATGGTCTTGGCTCAGGTTTGCCAGAGTGAAAACTGGAGATGGCCCTTTTCCCTTTAAAGCTTGTGTAGATAAGGGACTTTCAGCAGGTGTTGACTGTCAAGCAACTAGGTAAGAAGCAACACCTGCTGAAACTCCTACTTCTATACAAGCATTAAGGGTACAAGAGGCCTCTCCAATTGTCCCTTGAACAACCCTACTAGTCTCAAACTATGGCCAAGAGACAATAGTGGAGTTGCACAGCATAGTTATGATAGCATAGCTACATCATGAGTGCACTACACCACTTGCATATTTGACTGTGCTGTTGCATGAGCAATCACTTCACAGCAATGCATACTGCCGCAGTGCAATGGCCAAAGTGCATTAGGGGAAGCACTTATGGAACACACATGAAAAATACAAATACAAATGCTTGCACTATGGTTATCACCCACAGCACTCTGTTTGCATAATCAGGAAATGAATCTTGAGCAACATCCTGAAATGTTCAACTGCTAGTTTTTGACTAGTTTTTAATTTTAATGGTGTTAACTTGGATAGAATCTTATAGAACTGATTCATTTTTAAAATGGTAATATTAATTGTTCAGCTGGAGGCTGTTTTGAGGAGGAGCCATTCAGGAAAAGCAGTTTGTTTGTGTGTGTGTATGTATATATATATATAGATAGATATATTCAAATCTTTAATCACACAAGACTTTCTGCTTATGTGCAACAGTTAGGATTTTTTAAAAAAGAAATTATGCAATTCTTTTTAAGGGTTTTCTTGCCATCCCCTGAGGCTGAGTGCGCATGTGACTTGCCAAAGCCCCCCCAGTGGGTTTCATGGCCAAGCAGGGAATTGAACCCTGGTGTCCAGAGACGCAGTACAACACTCAAACCACTACGCCACACTGGCTGAGCTCTCTACTTTGCCATGAAACTCTCTGCAAGACATTGTACTAGTGCACTCTCACTCTGACTAACCAGTCTCACAAGATTGTGATGAGGACAATGGAGAAGGTGAAACCATAACACTACCCTTAGCTTTTTGGACCAAGACTAGACAACTACACTAGATGTCCTTGGTCAAAAGGTCCTTAAGGGAATAAACTAAGATCTGGTGACCTAAATAGCAGAGCTCTGCCCCCCCCCCCCCCCAAAACACCAAGATGTACCTGGACCACTAAGGTGCTCCTCCCTTTGCAAAATCTCTCAAGCATCTTCAAGAAAAGGTGAGTTGTTTCCACCAGATCTTTGAGGAATGACCGGGGCTGTTTTGTTTCATCAAACTTACGGAAGAGAGCAAGGAATAGCTCACGATACTCCATCATGTAGAAAATGTTATCTAGAGGGAGAGGGAACTGAATCAGTTGTATTACAGATAGAGTTAGTATCTCCTGTTTTGTAAGAGGGAACAGGTTTTCCTCCTAAACCAATCTGATCTTTATGAACTGGGAAACAAGAGAAAAAAGTCTTCTCCTTCCTGTCCATTCTCCCATCCATTTAGTAGGGAATGCTTTTCTGAGAGACTGTCAAGATCCTCACTGCAAAAGGCACTAATTCTTTTGAGAGGACCTATGCCTATCCACCCAATCTTCAGCTGACAAACATAGCAGATTAGGACCAGAACTTTGGAGAACTAATTTGTTTCCAACACTTATTCCAATACTCATTCAGGGGTGGGATGAAGTGCTCCCATGTCCAGCAGGGTTCCAGCATGACCCTCAGATATGTAGTGGCTGATCACCCCTACTTTAGAAGGGGGAGGACCTGGAGATTCCTAGAGAGGTGTTCTCTCAGGTAAAAATAGTTGTTGTTTTTTATTTGTGTTTTTTCCACATTCATGGGGCTCTTTCACTCCTAATCGCAGCAAATGTGGAGGGACCACTGTACTGCTCACTAATTTCAAGTACATTGGAAGGAAGAGGTAACTCCTCACAAACAACTTTCCAGCTCTGATTATCATCCAAGAATATGGCATTCCAGGGCACTAGGCCTGCTTTCCAGTTAGCTAACCCTAACCCTGCTTTCCAGTTAGCTAAAATTTCAAATCCTCACTTTTTAAAATGTGGCTGCTGTGGCGGATAGCTTCTTCTTGTGAATGGTCCATTTCATGCACATTCATCAGCAACTCTTGGTAGGCTTTGAGAGCCAGATGCATCCTGGGAGCCGAGAGTGAGAGAGAGAGAGAGAGAGGCAAGAGTCATGTTTACACAGAGATGTAGGAGAAAAAGGACCCGTTCCAAGTCACAATGGAACCCAAGGAATAGGAAACTCACAAAGCCATTCCACAGCAACAGGCTCCTACCTTCTAGACCAAGAGGTTGCCTCTTTCTTATCCATGAGCAGCATTTCATAGTAATTGGTCAGATTCTGCTCAATGAAGTGGAAGGTCCGGACTCCAACAGTTTCAGAAACCAGCTGTGGCTGGAAAGAGTGGGCCCGGTTGAAGGCCATGAAAAAAGCCATTGCCCACAAGTAGTATGTCTCATCATGCTGCTGGGCTTTCTCTCTCATAAGGTGATCCTGAGGAAGAAGTTAAGACAATGTTCATCATACGATCCTTTCTGTACTATCCTTTCTCTTTTGGGTTCAGATTCAGAGATACTAAACATACTATCCCTAGAGTTGTGAAGACCTGATAAAAAGTTAAGGGGGGACATTTTTGTCCACTTTTTTTCTGAATCATGCTAAAATAAAATACTTCATAATCAATTTTCTTCCTTTTTTCAAATTTTTCTTGTTTTCCATCTGGGTGTTTTCCCCCCATTTTTCCCAGACTGGAAAAAGAAAACACTGATAAAAGGAAGAAAGTCAGAGATTAGAGAGCAAAATTATGAAGTCATACTTTTCCCTCCTGTAACTCTTATTAAAATAACTAGCAATTTGCCTGTTTGGTTTTCAAAAATTCTGTATTATGCTGCCCTGCACCACCATGCCAGAAATTCAAGAGAAGGATGCCATCTGAATCTCATTCCAAAGAGAGTTCCACAATTTGGAAGCCATCATTAAGGCAGCACACCTCTGAAGGCAGTGAGACAAGAGCAGGATCACAAACACTTGTGTGCAAGAAGCAGCTCTCCAGAAAATCTGGCTCCATATCAGTTGACTTTTGGTTGATTTCCTGTTGCAAAAAAAGACCTCTTCTAAAATGGCCACTTTAGAGGGAGGTGCTAGGGGGGGTCATAAAAAAGCCTTGGGGAGCTGCATGCACTCCAGGGGCTTCACTTTTCTCACACCTGAACTATCAGGATCACTGCTTTCCTACCATAAAGACTTTGGCCTCAAAAGTACCCCTCTTCCCCACCACCCCACAAGTCTAAGAAGGGCTCATCTTGTACCTATCCTACTTCCATCCAGTCCTGTGTACCTTACCCTCTTCAGACAAACTAGCATCTTATCAAGTTTTACCTGAAAATTCCACCTGAATCTTGACCTCACTTCTAGGTAAGATAAACACATGGAGTGGAAAACAGTTGAATTTGGAGATCCCAGGCTTCTAGAGTTCTCACTTGGCCTGCTGGATACTGCATCACCAGTAGGTGCCTGTGACTAACTCCACCCCAAACAAGCTGGTAGCAATAATTTTCCTAGTGGCATCCAGGCCTGTATCATGAAAGGACAGAGCTCCATTCCAATCCCTTCCTCAACTTTGGTAGTGCAACTAAAGTTTACATTCAAGGTATTCCTGATAATATTCAGAGCCCTAGATGCTTTTGGAGCACAGTATGTGGGGAACAGCTCTCCCTGTACTCTCCTGTCCAAGCTTTAAGGTTGGAGATTGTCCTCTTCTGTGTCCCACTACTTTACACAGAAATGCGAGAAAGGACATTCTCCAAGATGGGTTGTGGGTGTGGAATGCCCTCCTTGAGGTCTGGCTGCTAACATGGCCTCAGGTCACTACCAACTGAAAACCTGGTTTTTCACTCAAGTTTTTGTGTGCCTAGTGACCACAGCTTAGTTTTGGCTTACTAGATTGTAGGTTTTGTTTTCTGTTTTGTTTGATCACTCCTTAGTTTAAAATTGGTTGCACTGTTTCAAAGTTGCACAATTGCACTATGCCCTGAAATCTTGAATACAGGATGGGACAGAAATAATTTTCACAAATTTTAAGCCACCACAGCACAAGAGGAATAAAAAATAAATGATTTGGGGAGAGAGGTAGGATATAAGTGCAATAGTGCAATAGATACACAGTTGTCCCTCCTTATCCACAGATTTTTTTATCCATGGATTCAAGTATCCATAGCTTGAAAATATTAAAAAATAATCCAAATAGCAAACCTTATATAAGGGACACCATTTTACTGTGCCATTGTACTAATGGGACTTGAACATCCATGGATTTTGTTATCCACGGGGGTGGGGGGGTGTCCTGGAACCAAACCCCAGAGGATAACAAGGGACCCACTGTATAGATAGAGACACACAGAGGCCTATGAAAAAAGATCAACTTTTGCTGGATTCAGGTGAGTACATCTCTGCATCCAAATATAAATAAACTGGGGAAAATAAGATTCATGGCATCATCTGAGATCACCAACACTACCATGCCCTCTTTTTCTAACAGTGTTAGAAAACTACAGAGGACATAATTAATGGTCATGTGGAAGAGGAAATTTCAGCAGGTGTTGCTTGTCAAGGAACCTGGTAAGAAGCAACACCGGCTGAAATTCCCTCTTCTACATCAGCATCAAAGATACATGAGTTGTCTCCAATTTTTACTCTGGCAACCGTATTCTCTAATGTCATCCACTCCTACACTCCCTCACAGGATATGGGCTTCATTCTCACCTTGACCAGATACATCAGGCGATTGTAGCAGTTCTCCAAGAACTCCATACAGAACTCCTTAAGGAACAGCCGCACGTTAAGAGCTGAGCGGCGACTGGCAGCCTCACTGTCATGGGCAAGCTGCCGTCTCTTTGGGACCTTCTGGACTTCCTTGCCCAAATCATGGCTATAGTTCTTCACCTGAGAATACAGATGAGATATGAGAAGGGGAAATAATTCAGAGACAATGTCTGCTGCCCTACTCCTCTCCTACCTAATAGGTTCTGCTTGCTTTAGCAAGTAAGAGAGAAGTGACTGTGATAGTGCAGAGAGGAGCACAGCAGATGCATTAAATCTGGTGGGAATTATATCTGACTCTGGAAATGTACGATTTTCAAGATTTTTGAAGCCATGGGAGGAGAAAAAATGCCCCCCTCCCACTTTTTGAAGGAAAAAACATCAATTTTGGAAAAATTGAAAAATGCAATAATAACCCTCCTCTTTACAGATTGTAAATCATTTTGTTACCTGAGGAGCATAAAATTCATTATTCATTAAAATTAATTATATAACATTGGTATAAAATTATAATGTCTGATGTATTTCTGTATCCATTCTTTCTTTATCCATGGATTGAACCATACAGACCTTGAAATACTTTAAACTACAACTAGTTCAGAACATAATTACAAACTGAAGATGGCAAAATGCTAACAGGAGATAGAGAAAAGGCAGAATTACTCAACACCTTCTTTGCCTCAGTCTTCTCAGAAAAGGCAAAGGGTGCTCAACCTGAGGATAATGGAGCAGAGAACAGAATAGGGGAATTTCAGCACAGAATAAGTAAAGAGATAGTAGAGGAACACCTTGTTAATCTAAATGAATTTAAGTCTCCAGGACCAGATGAACTCCATCCAAGGGTATTAAAAGAACTGGCAAAAGTAATATCAGAGCCATTGGCAATCATATTTGAAAACTCCTGGAGAACAGGAGAGATCCCAGCAGACTGGCGAAGGGCAAACGTTGTCCCCATCTTCAAAAAGGGGAAAAAAGAGGATCCCAACAATTATCGTCCTGTTAGTCTGACATCAGTTCTAGGAAAGATTCTGGAGCAGATCATTAAACAGAGAGTCTGTGAACATCTAGATGGCAATGCCATAATCACAAAAACTCAACATGGGTTTCAGAGAAACAAGTCATGCCAGACAAATCTAATGATTTCAGTAAGGCCTTTGACAAGGTTTCCCATGACATTCTTGCAAACAAGCTTGTAAAATGTGGGCTAGACAAAGGAACTGTTAAATGGATCTGTAATTGGTTGAATGGCCGAACCCAAAGGGTGCTCAACAATGGCTCCTTTTCATCCTGGAGAGAAGTGACCAGTGGGGTCCCACAGGGCTCTGTCCTCGGCCCAGTGCTATTCAACATCTTTATCAATGACCTGGATGACAGAATTGGGAGCATACTTATCAAATTTGCAGATGACACCAAATTAGGGGGAATAGCTAATACCCCAGAGGACAGGATCAAGATTCAAAATGACCTGAATAGACTAGAAAGCTGGGCCAAAGCTAACAAAATGAAATTCAATACAGAGAAATGTAAGGAATTGCACTTAGGGCGGAAAAATAAAATGCACAGATATAGGATGGGTGACACCTGGCTGAATGAAACTACGTGTGAAAGGGATCTAGGAGTCCAAGTAGACCACAAGTTCAACATGAGTGAACAGTGTGATGCGGCAGCTAAAAAGGCCAATGCTATTTTGGGCTGCATTAATAGAAGTATAGTGTCTAGATCAAGAGAAGTAATAGTGCCACTGTATTCTGCTTTGGTCAGGCCCCACCTAGAATATTGTGTCCAGTTCTGGGCGCCACAATTCAGAAAGGACATTGAGAAACTGGAGTGTGTCCAAAGGAGGGCGACAAAAATGGTGAAGGGTCTGGAAACCATGCCCTATGAGGAACGACTTAGGGAGCTGGGGATGTTTAGCCTGGAGAAAAGAAGGTTAAGAGGTGATATGATAGCCCTGTTTACATATTTGAAAGGATGTCATATTGAGGAGGGAGCAAGCTTGTTTTCTGCTGCTCCAGAGAACAGGACCCGGAACAATGGATGCAAGATACAGGAAAAGAGATTCCACCTGAACATTAGGAAGAACTTCCTGACAGTAAGGGCTGTTCGACAGTGGAACGCACTTCCTCGGAAGGTGATAGAGTCTCCTTCCTTGGAGGTCTTTAAACAGAGGCTGGATGGCCATCTGTCAGGGGTGCTTTGATTTGGATTTCCTGCATAGCAGGGGGTTGGACTGGATGGCCCTAGTGGTCTCTTCCAACTCTACGATTCTATGATTCTATGATTCTATGAACTTACTTTTAAAAAAAAAGATCAGGGTGCTTATCTATAACTATGGTTCCCTGAGTGGCCATCTGTGAAAGACCTAGGGGAATTTCTGTACCTCCATAGATGATCTTCAGAAATACCTGCAGCTAAATCTCTTCAGCTGAGGGCCTGCCCCCCCCCGCCCCCACTATACAGGTTCAGTATGGTTCCTGCTAAGACCTGCTTAGCTCCATGTCTGCCAGAGCAGCTAACAACCAAGAAAGTCATGTGTATTAATAGAGAGTAGGTGGGTGGGTTGTGTGAGTTCACAGAAGACCACTCAAAGTACAACACTTATAGGTAAGCAACCTGTTTTAATCCCTTATGTGTGAGTCACAGACACCACAAAGAGTAATTTTAATTTTTGTCAGAAATGTAGCTACAAGGTCATGAACTGTAAGGAACATCTAAAATGCAAGGAAGCTCTTTGGTTTTGCCAAAGAGGAGCAAGCAAAAAATAACCACACACACAATAGGAACAGAACAAAACATCAGTGTAAATAATACAAGGGAAATAGTTTTGTCTAGTTCTCCATAGTGTCAAGCAGACATAACATACACTCACACCCTAAAATGAACTGAGAAAAGGAAATCAATACCAGGATTTATAGTGATCAGACACTGTACACAGTGCTACATAAAAGTCTTTGTCTTTCATAGGTTTTAGAAATTATTTGGGGGTAATTAATATGTGAAATGTCTTAAACATTTTATTCATTATTCTAAAAGAAAATACAGCCTCCCCTCCACATCCACGGACTTGAAATCTGCTGACTTGACGATCTGCGGATGGTGACCCGCCATTGAGGTAAATGGGGTACACTCCCACACCCTATGCTCGCACACAGGGGCACACATTCATTTCAATGGGGCTTGATTATCTGCGAGTCTCCTAACTCGCGGGGGGGGGATGTTTCTGGAACAGCCCAAGAAGCTCCCGCAGGGGAGGAGCAACAGCCGTGATCCTGAGCGGCAGCTGCGTAGGCTCAAGGTGTGCCCCTAAAGAGCGCCTGCAGGTGTTTAAGCACCACCCGCAGGGGATGGGGAGCTTTTATCCACCGTTCTGAGGTGATACCGCCTTTTGGGGTGTCACCCAGTGTGGCCCGCACACCCCCTCGGGATGCTACTGCTCTACCCACCCCCTTCATCCCAACTCATGCCCTTTGGACCATCTGGTGCTAGAATGCTACCTAGAGCAGATCCTTCCCAAATCATAAATCAGTCCTCAGGGCAGAAAAAAATGTCCTCTGGAACCACAGATTTCAGAAGAAGTAGACAAACTAGGTGGTGCATCCACCCACAGCATCCCATACTTCATTTTTTCCGGTTAGGGGTAGCCAGTCTTATCCCATCCCTATTCTTGCTATTGAAAAGCCCTCAGTCTGATTCATATGGGCATGCAGGACATACTGAAGCTTCTCCCAGACTCTTCAAGCCCCTCTTGCCCTGTAGTGGCATGTATTGACTTACATTGTGTAGTCCTTTGTGCATCACCACATCTCTGTCTCCAATAGATTTCAAGCCCTGAATGACATAGCAGCCACCAAACCGGGAGTGCCTGGGGGAAGCAGGAGAAACGGACATTACCAGAATGTAACAGTTTGTCAAGAAAACAGCACATAGGACCAACAAGACATAGCAAGTGATCAAAGACCAGGTTAGAGTTTTGGGCTCAACTATCTAGCCCAAGATTATTTCCACTGCCAGTCCGAGGAGATAATCTGTGATCCCCTATGGAGAATACAGTATCTGCTTTCATTTCCTTCTCCACTGCTCCCATGGGTTTTCCTTCCCAATTTCATCAAGTTAGACTGAAGGCACAGACAGAAGAGGGCCTAAGGGAAAAAATCCCAAAGGGCTGCACATCAGTGTGCCAAGGAAGAATCAATCTGCACACTACTGCCCCTCATGGCAAGACTAAATATGAAAGAACAAAGGGGGCAATATGGCACCAATCTCTAGTGGAGCTTCAACACAGGGGGTGGGATTTAGTATACAGGCTAAGAGGAAGTGGGGGGGGGGCAGGTGAGTAACAGGCAGTGCTTGTAAGGAAAGAGGGGCCTCACCAAGGTCATTCTTGGTGGGGTATTTTTTCCCACAACAAGTCTTCATAGGTCATCTGAGGAGGGATGATGGCTTAGTGTCATGCAGAAGGTTCCAGGTTCAGTCCAGTTGAAAGAAACAAATAACTGGTGATGGAAAAGACATCCTTCTAAATGTCACATTGTCCCCTGTCGACATGACAGGATGGTCTGTGAAACTCAGGAAGAAGACAGTCTGATTCATAATACAACTTCCCTAACAGAGCCTGACCTACTGCTCCGCTGGAGAACACGGCTCTTCCTCTCAGCTAGTTCCTTCTGCCTCAGGACCTCCAATTCGGCTATGTCCGTGACCCTCTCTTTGGTTGAACGACCTTGCCCAGTGGCTGCCAGTTGCTCTGGTTTCTGTTGGAAGACACAAAGTCTTTAGTGTCTTCTTTCAACCCAAGCAAGGGTTACGCAATCAGCTCCCCAAAAACAAGCTTGGAGAAGACCTGTAAAAACGTTATAGGAGTATGTCGCTCAGCAAAGCTCAGCCAACTCAGCTAACCCATAATTCTGTCTTTCACAATGGGCAGCCAAAGATAACTGAGGCAAATATGCTTGAGAGCACCATCCTGTCTTTTTGCTCTGAATGTGAGGCACATCAAGGTATTCTGCCTCTGAACACAAGCTCTGTTCCTGGGCATCAGTGACTGACAGCCAATGAGTTAGTCATCTTTCACCCTCCCCACACATACGCCTTTTAAAGAGACTATGCAGTATTGGTAGCAGCCACCATTTATATTCCTTCACAAATACATTCCACCACACTTTGCCTCACTACTGTCAGATACTCATATCTCACATTTTCTGTTGAATTTGGATTAGTACTTAATCGAATAGTGAGGACATGGGAGAGAGTGGCTGCTCCAAGGCTGTGGGACTCTCTTCCACTAGAGATCTGCCTCTTCACCACTCTCTTACTGCCAGCAGGATAAGACCTATTTATTTAGGCAGGCCTTTGATTGATTTTTTATCATATAACAGAACAATGTTGAAAGCGGTGTGCTTTTGTCTTGTATGTTTTAAATTATGTCTTAAATGTATTTAAATTATTTTTAACTATCTCCTTTTGTTTATTTTAAAAACCTGTAATACAGTCGGCCTTCTGTATTCTGCACCCATGGATTTAACCATCCACAGCTTAAAAATATTCCCCCTTCAAAGAAATTCCAAAAAGCAAACCTTGATTTTGCCATTTTATATAAGGGACACCCTTTTACTACCCTACTATATATAATAAGACTTGAGCTTCCATGGATTTTGGTATCCATCGGGGTTCCTGGAAGGGCCCACTCATAGAAGACAAAGACCTTTCAACACTGCCCCCTTCACTTTTAGCTAATTTTAGCTAATTTCTATTTTAAATTACTGTAAGCTGCCTTGGATCTCATGGCAGGAGAAAGGTGAAGTATAAAGCCTGTCAATCAATCAATCAATCAATCAATCCTTTCCCTTTTATTCCTTTGCTTTCTACAGATATACCAATTCCACAAAGGTTTCTGGGGATTTGTTTTAAGTTCCAAAATGGAGATTGCATCTAATGCCCCTTTTCAAATAGACTAGCAATGCAACAGGTCACTGGGCAGCCACTCATAGAAGACAAAGACCTTTCAACACTGCCCCCTTCACTTTTCCTCGACTCCCTGTCTTCTTTACCTGGTCCCGGAACATAAGGGAGATGATCTCCAACACATGTAGGCTCCACTGTTGCTCACTCTGGGAACTGGCTAAGAATTTAAGCAGGTCATCCATGCCACTGATGTGTATGGCCCATAGCACTCGGTCATGGGTGTTGGCATCATCATCAATGTTCTACAGGAGACAGATAATAGAGGTCTGAGAAGGAAGACTGGGTTTCCTAGACCTAAGAAGGTCCTATTTTAATCTAGAGAAGAACCCCATTGAGTCTTGTAGGGGAAGGAGGGGCAAGTCTTAGGCTTCAGCATTTAACTTTCATTTTTCATTAGAACTCTGCAAAGTGAAAACAGTGTTTCAAAAATGTAAACCTGAGGAACACAGTTTTTCTGAGCAGACACTTATTGCAGAATATATATTTTTACAAATACTCCTGTTCTCCTTCTACATTCCTTAATTTCAGCACTTTAATTTGGGGGATAGTGAGAAAGGTTGCTGCTGCTATAAACCCCGTTATTTTAAAACTTTCCATCAGCAATTTCCAAATTGCCATTCTAACAAAACCTAAAGTTTTGCAGAAACTTACTGGGTCCTTCCTGACTAACTGATAATAAGTACTTTTTTTAAAAAAAGGGAATAGCTGTAGTAGGGAGTGTGTTCTAAGCAGTATGGCAGGTGAGGTGTCCCATTGACATTTGTAGACACACATGGAAATCCATCATTTCATGTCACATACATGAACAGCTGGAAAGGCCGACACAGCTAGCAAGAGAAGAATGAATCCATGTCAATATGTGAATCACAAGGTAAATATGCAATTCTCATTTTGGAGGATATTCCTGGAAAATGAAGAGCTCACACCCCCAACTGACCATCTCCCATTTCTTTTATTTTTTAAAATCAACGGATTAAAGTGGGTTTAACTGAAAATTAGTGTCATCCCTGGTTCATATGACACATCAGGAAAGCCACTATCATTCAACCTCTCTATGTGACATGAACTACAACTCCCAGGATCTCCAGGCCAGAGACTGGCTGGGGGATTATGGCAGTTGTAGTCTCAGACATCTAGAGGATCCAAGCTAGTGAAGATTGAGTCAGCCCAAATCCACACACCCCATCTGCAACAAGGGGAAAATAATATGGCAGTATGTTGACTGTCAAACTGGATGATATAATGAATGTGAAACAGAATGTATCCTCAGGTTCTTGTTCCTTCACAGATCTTGGCACAGCCCTAGACTCCTATCAACCCAGCAACAATCTGGTACCCGCCTCCAGACAAGTACCTTCTCCTCATCAGGATCAGCTGGGACATGCAGCACATTGCGCACTAGAAGCAGGATGCGCTCGATTAACAAGTTATCCTCCTCCTGACGCTGTTCCCAGTCCTGGAAGTAGGAGACAAGAAAGGGACAGATTACCACAGATTCCTGTCCACTGGGTTCAAAGGAAAGAGCTGGCTGGAGAAGCTGGCTTTTGTCACTTATCTGCCTCCACCCTAAAACCCAGCAAAGTGTCATCCCCTTCCATAAGGAGAGAAATACTTCCAGGCTAATTCCTCTCCTTGAAAAACAAGAAAGCCCTCTACATAAAAAGCCAAGCTGTGATATGTTGAATTCTGCCTTGCTCTTATGTCTCAAACCATCCCTATGAACAAACCATGACTTGTTAGCCAAATGCAAATCACAAACAGATCCCATTATTTGTTGTTCTCGTATGAATTCCAGCTTGTTAAAACTGCAGCTTGTTGTTATATCTGACTCCAGAATTTTCTCCCTAGCTGCCCAACTGGAAACAGAAGGTGGGGAGGAACTAATAAAAGCAGAATCAAGGGAAACAAACTGGGATTTGTTTGGTTGTCTATAGAACAGTGCATGGCTATTGCAACAGATTACTGGTAGCATAAACCATGATTTAATATGACAAAGTCACAGAATTTGAATATAGAACTTACCAGCTGCAGAAGGTTGTACAATTTCTCACTCAGCACCCCAAATACCTTCTCATTGGCAAATGCCTATGGGTAGGGAAGAAACTACATTAGGAGAATACATAGTTCCAAAAGAACAAGATTTTCCAAAAGATGATTAGTGCACACATCGCAACCAGGACCTTTCCACCATAATCTGTTGATCTTTATGCCCCTGTGAGTATAAGGTTTTCCACAATTCTTCCCTTGAAGACTGCAATTTCTCCCTTCCAACATCTATGATCTTTGGTCTTAATGTGGCAAAGCACTTTTAAAAGAAAGCACTTCACAAGGGAGCATTACTATTTAAAAAAAACAAAACACCTTCACATTGCATGGGCTTACATGCATGTTCCTCCCCACTTCAGGAAGTACTGGAATGGGAAGGGGGAAGGGGAATGAGAAAGGTATGCCAACTCACTTCTTTGTAAGCCTGAAGATAAGAGACAATTTGGAGAAAGTGATGACGAAAGCTGGCATCCTGAGGGAGCTTACCAAAGCAGAGGACAGCTGGTTGAGTTAAATTTACCATTAACCTTGGAAAGGGGAAAAGGAGAAAAATAAATAAATAGAGGCTATAGCAATTATTGTATAATAATTTTAGCCCAAATCAAATGATATCCTTGGTGTCATGCTAGGACTACCAGCTGGATGTTAAAAACCAAACAATTCTTCTAGTCAATTGGCCTGTTCATACAGAACAAGGTTGTAAAATAAGGGGAGAAAACTATCTGTTCTCCAGGTATGCAAACCTTCACTTATTTCATCTTCACACAGAACAACAAATAATTCCAAAAGTTTTCTCCCTGTTTGCTAAGATTATGTGTTTTTATGCATTTTTCAATGTTTTTTCTATACTCTTTGACCTTTTTTCTCAAAACTTTGTGCAAAACAATGCATTTCATGTAAAACCCAGTACGTTCCATGTACAAAAGGGTTTTTCAACAAAGAACAATTATTCTTTTGTGTAAATAAAAATCTTGCAAAATAAACTCTCCCAAAATTCACCTCCCTCCAAAAGCCTTGTAGTAGTTTACCATTTCTTTCAATGATAAGAACATTTTCAAGTTTTCATGTACCCCTTCCTTTAATCTGAGACATTGTAGATACCAGAGTGAGGCAGTGGAAGTATATTCTTAGTTGATATGTACATTTTCATCAAAGTAAAACAGGTTTGGATACAAAGAGCTTGGATATAAGGGTGTTAAGAGTTTTGCTGACTTAATTTATATCCTTACATCATGATCTGCTACCTTAAAGGTAAAAGTAGTCCCTTGACAAGAATGTCTAGTTGTAACCAACTGTAGAGGGCGATGCTCATCTCCACATCTAAGCCGAAGAATGAGCGTTGTCTGAGGACTGCTCTGGTGGTCATGTGGCCAATATGACTTCATCAAACGCTGTTATCTTTCCACTGAGAAGTGGTACCTATTTATTTACATGCTTTTGAAATACTAGGTTGGCAGAAGCTGGGACTAGTGACAGGCACTCAACCCATCGTGCAGCAACTGGGCCTCAAACTGCCAACCTGCTGATCTTGCAATCAACAGTCAACATTTTAACCACTTGAGCCACTACATCTCATCGATCTGCTACTTAGAGTACTCATTATTAAGATTTTCTACTGATTATAGTCAGTCATGAGAGTCCGTGTGGCATAGTGCTTTGAGTGTTAGACTCTGGAGATCAGTGTTATAATTCCTGCTTGGCTACAGAATCCTACTGGATAACTGACACACTCTCTGAAAACCCTATGATAGAATTGTCTTAGGATTGCAATAGGTCAGAAATTACTTGAAGGCACATGACATGCTCAGTCATTCCCTGGTTACCTGATTACAGCATCAAAGAGCTGTTTATCATGAGGGTACTGGATAATGATCGGGATCAAGTCATTCTGTAAGATCTGAGCTGCTCCCAGCTGTTGTCGGATATCCCGAGTCTCATCTTCGTGACGCAGGTAGCGGATCAGGTCCTTCACACTCTCTGAAGGGATACAGACCACATGGAAAAGGTAATAAAATGGTTGTGAAATAAAGGAACAGGAAATCTCCATTCCACCATTTAACATATTAAAACTGGTAGGAACAGGAGTTTCTGTTTTTCAGAGAGACAGAATGTTTTCTTGGCTTATTTTCTGAGCTTATATTCCACCTTTCCCTCCATATGGAACACAAAGTGGCTCATAATTTATGTTGTTGTACCATATAAGCAAAGGAAACCAACAGAAGACTAAAAATGAGTTTTTAAGATAAAAACATCAACAATAATCATTATAAAGCATCCTTTCCTATTCCTCTATTTCCTCTCCTTTATGGCTCAAGTGGCCCCTTTTAACAAGTTACAAACAAAGTATATAGGGCCTTTATTACCAGCCTTCAAACTCCCCCAACCATTCTGGTTCGCTCACCTAAGCAATCCGGCTCTTTGTGGTAAGTGTCCCCCTCCAAGAAGCCAAGGGCGCTGCATGTTGCTAAGAGTTCGCAATTCATCATGTACAAGTCCATATATCTCAGTCTAAGTGAAATACTGGAACCTGTAAGGAAGAGAGGCACTGGTAAGTCATATGGTTTCTGGTCTTCTCTGAAAGCAAAGGAATAACCTTCATTAAACAAAACAGCACCTGAAATTATGTCACCTAGACTTCATTGCATGGCAAGAAATGAAAAAGATTCTTCTAGGAATCCCTCTCAGTTTTCTGACTTCACTGCAGTGGCAAATACCAACATAGGGAGAGAAGACAGTAGAGACTTGCATACAATTAGAAGGCAACATCATCTGGATCCTATGTAAAATTCAGTGAATGATAGGGAAATAGCCAGCAGCTTCCATGTCAGTGGAGCAATGGAATCACTCTGGATTTTAGTCCCAACTTTAAAAGAACTATTCAAGGTACTGAGCTGATTCTGGGCATAGGGTTAAGCACCTTAGATGGCTCTTTTAAAGTTCATTCTAAAAAGCAAGAGTCACGACTCCCACTGTAGCAATTTGATTGTGTTCTGTTTTTCTTATGCTTTGAATAAAGGGAAGCCCTATTATTTGTTGGGAATACTGAAAGGAGAAAAAATAGAGGGCAAAATATGCATCTATCAATGGTTTAATAATATGGTGAATGACTAAATAATGGAAACATATGTAAATCTAACAATAATATAACATTTCTAGTTCCAAGAGTACCTGGCTTTGTTTTACTTTTTAAACATTTTCAGTAATATGTGAATGAGGCAGCTGAATGCATAACAAAAGCCTTATTTGTTCATCCCCCATGTCTGTTAACAATGATCAGAAATTTAATTTTTGTCACGAGCATCTGCTAGAAATTTTTCTTTTTACAACCACCAGTCAAGATAGAGAGTACCCCTTTCAACATTTCTGCAGGCTGTAGATGGCATCAGGGTTATGACGCTGACACAGTATCAATGTGATTGCAACACATACACAAACTACCACACCTGCTGCTCTTCTTCTGTACAAATGTCCTTACCAGGTAGTGGATGCAAAATAGGTATCTGTACTTTCTATCTATAGGAACTGGAACAAGAAAATAGAGCATCGCCAATCCCTAAAGGCAACAGTTGACTACTACATTCAGCCAAAATAATCGGAAATTAAGATTGGTGAAATACAATAGGCAGAACCTTTCATTGGACCCGTGGTCCATATGAATCTCTTGCCTGCTCCCCCTAGGCAGAAGGCTTCGTTCAGCTTCCTGTCGATAAACAATGCAAAGAGCAAATCGGAACATCTATAGGCTACGATTTCCACATAGACCACAGAAAACTTGCATAAACACACTTTTTAAAGACTTTAGTCCAGGTAAGGTGTTAAAACTGAAGCGAATACACTACAGAATCAAGACCCATCCCTGCAGACTAAAGAAGTATGTACAAGATAGCACAGAAGATATAGAACTTTTCTTGCACTACAAAAAAGAAAATAGAAGGCTCCCTTCCATCACCACACACTATCTGTTCAATAATCCACCGCAGGTTGTCTTTTACCAGCCAAAACTTTGAGCTCCAGTGACCTTCATGCACAGCAAACTCCTCACATATATGTGCATCTGGAATCCTCCCAAAACCTTTGACTGCTGTGACAGTAGGGCTAGACACTAACAGGTCTGTGAAGAGCAGCAAAACCTGACTCCTAAAAAAGAAGGGGACTTGCTTTCTCCACCCACTCCTTGACAAGGCAGCCCCCTCCTCACAATTACTTCATTCACACAGAATCAAAGATCACATAACCTGGTTTATGCAACTAGCCTACTTACCCAGTGTCCTGTATGGATCTAACCTACTTTCTAGCAGTCTAGGAAGTTATGATAACCTAGGTCACTATGCAGCTGGGGAAGGGGTGGGGAAACAAAGACGAAGGCAGAATACTTTGGGAGGTCCAATCTGCTCTGCAATCCCATATCTTGCTTAAATACAGTTGCAGTACCATGAGTTTATTTATGTAATATCTGATGAATCACTCAGAGGTTTGTTTTTGTTTTGTTTTTTGAAATAATATATTTTTTTAAAAAACCACTACATGCAGTTTTATACTGCATTCTGCATACCAGCGAAAGTTCCACCAAGATGTAAGTTCAAATCACTGTGCAGCATGATTGTGCAGACTACTGCCAATCACTGTGCAGGATGTTGACAAGCTGGAATGTGTCCAGAGGAGGGTTACCAAAATGGTGAAAGGTCTGGAAACCATGCCCTGTGAGGAGAGACGTGGGGAGCTGGGTATGTTTAGCCTGGAGAAGAGAAGGTTAAGAGGTGACATGATAGCCATGTTAAAATATTTGAAGGGATGTCATACTGAGAATGGAGCAAGCTTGTTTTCTGCTGCTGCAGAGACTGAAACCTTTAAAAACCTTTGGAAGTTTTTAAACAGAAATTGGATAGGGAGTGCTTTGATCATGTATTCCTGCATGGCAGGGGGTTGGACTGGATGGCCCTTGTGGTGTCTTCAAACTCTTTGATTCTGGTCCTTTATTACCGTTGTTGTCCGATTTATGGTGACCCTATCACAGATTTTTCTTGGCAAGATTTGTTTGATGGGAATTTGCCTTCACCATCCTCTCAGCTGAGAGTATGCAACTTGCCAAAGTTCACCCAATGGGTTTCTATGATTGAGCAGGGATTTGAAAGTCCAACAAATCACTACACCATGCTGGCTCTCATACAGTCTTCTATTTTCACACTATGTTATAATGTGAGTACTTAAATGCATGTTTAATCTCATCTTTCTATCAAAAGAAAGGGAGCTAACAATACGAAGGCAGCTCAAGGCTGGTTTGAAAAGTTGTGTCTTCACAATTTTTTTTTATTTTTTTTTTTTTGTAAAAGCAGTGAGTAAGAACTTAATGTATTTCTGAAGGGACCCTTGGGTCCTATTCTTTTAGTACAAAGAATACATTTTCTCGTTTGTGATCCACTTTCTTGCATGCACATGAATTGGGCCTCCACAGGTCACAGCATTCTCAAGACTGCCTCTTCTGATAATCGTAATGCCTACACAGGCTCATTTTAAAAAAAGACATAAAGACATGCCGAAGTACCACGTTAATTGTGCACTCAGCCCCTGTAAGGTCCATTTGCACATTAAGAGTTAGAAAATCCAGGTTAGCCAAAGGCTGTTCCCATGACAGGCAGCCAATCCTGACTCTCTGAGGGAGACATCTAAAAGATGTATGTCCCTCCAAATTATATTTTGTCTAATTTATACATTATATTTGAAAATACAAACACAGAAAACATGAGTATTTACAAGGGAGCCCTAAGACAGAAAGACAAACAGTGAACTGGGCACATAGCCAGGACAGCCTGGCTACTGGCAAGCCCATTCCTCCCTGCATATTCCAGGTGACAGTTTGACAATGGAAACTCACTTGCCGCTCACGACTGTTCTTTTCAAGATAAAATGGCAGGAACAGCAGCAAATTGAAAAGAGTGACCATTTACACAGAGGGCAAAGCTACCACTCTTTTACCCTGGTAATGTTGCCACAGGCAACAATAAGAGCAGAAAATACATGACTCTTCATGCCACAGATGCTTCTTGAGCACCCATGCTCAAGGCCAGATCTAGAATTATCCCAGACGTGAACTTAAGGCTAAGAGTGGCAGCTTGTAATCTTCCAGATAAGCCACAGTCGGCATAGCCAATAGTGAGGGATGATGGAAGCTGCAGTTCCACAATCTCTGGAGCATTTTAAATTGCTCACCTCTGCTCAGAGTGATTGGAGTTTCATTAAGAGGAAAGCTTAACTCTACTTCCCTAGTTAGTGACAGACACTTCCACACAATTTTGTTTTGCTTGAGCTTAAGTTACTAGCCCTCAACCTGCCAGTTATTAAATCCAGACTTATCCACTGTCTCATGCGAACCTAATGGACATTTGGAGGAAGGGAGTATCAACATACTGATACCACCTTGCCCCAGATGACTGGATAGCCTCTTCTAGCAGCTGCATGTAGATACTATTTCTGTTCAAACCTTACGTATGTAAAACAAAA
This sequence comes from Urosaurus nigricauda, assembly GCA_034509955.1. Classification (NCBI taxonomy): domain Eukaryota; kingdom Metazoa; phylum Chordata; class Lepidosauria; order Squamata; family Phrynosomatidae; genus Urosaurus; species Urosaurus nigricauda. The sequence goes on from JAOEGL010000002.1 coordinate 167,246,478, forward strand.
CACAGGAAGGGAGAAGTGTGCTAACACCACCCTATATCATCCATCACTGGTTCTGCTGATTTTCTAGTGCTCTGGTTCATCTGGAGTCTCCATATAGAGGAGGCTCTACACTCCAGGAAGGAAGGCTTCATTGTGAGGAGAACAATGGAAGAAACAACAGAGGGTTTTATATACATACATTAAAATAAAAGAGTGGAGGAAAACCCAAGCAGGATTCCCTAGTACTCTGCAGTGTGAGCACCATGGAGCAGAGCAGGAATTCAGCAACATCTCCTCCCATAACCTGTCTGTCCAAAAGTGTGAGAACCACCCAAAGACACACAAATAATCGGCGGTGTTGCACTCCCTGTTCTTCATAAACTGTATGTCAGCACAACCAAATTAATTTCAGTACCCAAATTAGGCAAAAACAGATCAAGATAATTTGTGCTTCTGAGAATTACTGGCTGAGTTGCCACAGCTGACAACTACTTTGCTGGATGAGGAGAGAGATTATGTTACCCAGCCTACATTTGTCACAATTACTTCTTCAGGAGTGATCCAGGCTACCTCCTTCACATCAGGCATTACTTCTTCCCCCATGAAGGTTTTTAATCACCTTATGAATCCAAGCAGTCATTCTCTCTTAGCAAGATGTTAACAGCCAAGATGTAGTAGAGCCAAGGTTCTTGTACCCTCTCAATTCCTTCTTGTATCACCAAAGAAATACCACACATCTTGTCTATAGTGAGTCAGTGTGTGTTTCTCTATAAGTAAAAAAAGATGTGGAGAGAGAGGCAATCCTACAAATGCACGCCTCTGTCAACAATAATTTAGGAATGGAAGCAACCATTTTTCTCCAAGGTAACATTTGAAATCCAAAGATTAGAGACATATCTGTTGTGGATAGAGAAATCAGATGAGTCAGTCCCTCCTCTCCTCATCCCTTTGTGGAGGAAATATCTGCCTGCTTGCCATCCCTTTTATTTTTCTCATACTTCCTTATAAGAAACCAGACAGATTGCCATTCCATAGCTGGAGGTTAATTCTCAGGAGTACACTGGAGCTATTTTCTGCAAAACCTGGACAAAGTTGTTAACAGAACACTTAATTTAACCCTGTACCTTCTCCTCTGTTAACTATTCCAGTTTGTGCCACTTCTTCTGTAAATAATTAGTTTCAGTTTCCCACTGCTTCATTCTGTAACTGCACTGAATGCTGGCACATTACCTCCCACCCCACTACATCCCTTCGTGCAGGCTAGTATTCTGACAGTAGTAAGAACCCATGGATTTCTCCCTAACCTGGCATCTTCTAGATGTGTTGCACTACTATCTCTATACACTGACTGAGGATGATAGGGTGATAGGTGTTTCAGTTCACCATATCTGGAAGGTGACTACTCAGGTGAAGGAAGTTTGCTTTCCTTGTACTTGGCAGTGCAACACTTTGAATTCTTTACAGGTTTCTGCAATCACTCCTGATGAATTGCTGTTTGCCTACACTCCGTCCTTTCTAGAGTTTGCCCTAGAAATAGCAATATACATCGGAGCCCAATGTTTGAACCAGGGCTCTGCCTCAGAACCTGGTTTGAATCCATTCGACTTCATGTGAAAGAAAGAAAGAAAGATGTGTGAGCATGCCAACAGAGAAGCGATCACCGAGTACATTTTGTTCACTAATGAGCAATCATACTGAGCTCAAACATAGTTAGGATTAGGTAGCACAGCTTGCAGGCAGGCTTGGTACTCACTGCCCCTTCTATTTGAAACACAGACTCTTCTGTTTCAAAATCAAAGGCCAATACAATTGAGTCAGATAGGGCCACTTTAAGCTGCTCTTTTACTTGAGGCAGCTGTTTTTGATAGCGAAGTGATCATGCACAGCAGTTTACCTCAGGTATCAGGTGTCTCTTAGGTAATGCAAGCCACCAAGAGCATACTGCATAAGCATGAACCATCAGTTCAGCATGGTAGTCTTCTGGGTAGCAATAGCTTCACCAAACAAAGCAGTTCTATCTTCTCCACATACATATTAGACTATAGGCACATCTGTTAACTATTTTATTAGTGATCTTCCTTTCATTTATTATTGATTTTTGTGAGCCACTCTGGGTCCCATCTGAGAGAAAGGTGAGATAAAAATTAAAAATAAACACATAGATAGATGCTGGTCCTGTGTGCATAGAGGCAAGGGATATTCTTTCACTTACAATGTAATTCATTGGCTAATTCATTGGGACCAGAAGTAGTTTTCCCCCCAGTACCATATTTGTGCCCTTTCACTACAACTGTTTCTTTCTTTCCTGGAAGCTCTCCATGGCCCAGGAGCCAATGGCTTGTGGGCTACCACTGGTCCAGGGACCATCACTTGGAGTAGCACTGGGCTAAGAGACCCAATGGGAACCAGCAAAAGTTATTCCCTCAAAATTATCTTTTAGTAAGCTGTTGTCGTGGTGTTACCCACTATGCCAACCTCCAATATGGTGAAAACACTGCCTTGCTTTACAGGGTTCCTATAAGAATTGCACTCTGTTGGGAAGAACTACAAACCCTTTCAAATGCTACATAATGGTATACAGGTTGAGTTTCCTTTATCCAGAATTCCAAAATCCTCCAAAACAAAAACATTCTTCCTGGGTAATTAAAATAGTGATACCTTTGCTCTCTCATCATTCAATCTACTCAAACTTTGTTTCATGCTCAAAATTATTTAAAATATTGTATAAAATTACCTTCAGCCTATGTGTATAAGGTATACACAAGAAATAAATGAATTTCGTGTTTAGACTTTGGTCCAATATCCAAAATATATCATTATGTACATATATGGAAATAATGTATAGCTTTCCCAAAATTAAAAAAATAAAAACGAAAATCCAAAATCCATGTGCCTCCTTGCACTCCAGGTGACTGGGACCCAGTTTCATTCAAACTCCTTGGGAAAGCATGGAACAGATCACCTGCCAATGAATAAGCCAAGCAAGAGCCTATCAGAAGAAGCACATCTGAGTTGCACAACAGACCTCTTTCTTGACCACACACCATGCTGCTGTGTGAGAACAAAAGCAGGTACAGTAAATGCAAAGAAATGGGTCAGAGCAGGCCGCCTGCTATACTTAAAGATGGGCACAAAATCTTTGAAAAGACCAAGGTACACCAACTTCCTTGTAAGGCGGTCAAAAGAGTTCCATTTTGTTGTTCAGAACAGTGTGGTAGGTTCACTACTATGGCATCTCAGAACTCTTTCATTTGCAAATGTTTCTTTAACACCTGAGTTTATATTATGAGTTCCATCTTGAACACATTTAATATAAACCTACCTTTATCTTCTAGTCACATACTCTACATGGTTTATTTTAAACTGTCAGCAGAGCAGAGGAGTTCCTCCCGCACAATCTCTGACATACTAGTCTCTTGTGCTTAACATGAAATGGCATAAAGAATGTTATTCCTTTACAAGACTGTTAAAGAGTCTAAAAAAAGAAAAAAAATGTATTTTTATAGGGTGTAGTAATGTAAAAATGGAAGAGAAATTTTAAAGAAATGCCAATATGGATACTGAAGAGGTCATGGGACCCAGTGTAGAGTAGTGGTTTGATTGTTGGACTGTGACTCTGGAGACAAGGGTTCAATTCCCAGCTTTGCTATGAAACCCACCGGTTAATCTTGGGCCAGTCACATGCTCTCAGCCTCAGGAGAAGGCAATGGCAAACCTCCTCTGAACAAATATTACCAACAAAACCCCATGATAGGGTCTTAGGGTCACCATAAGTCGGGAATGACTTGAAGGCAACCAAGAACAACAAAATCAATGTCATTTTTGTCACATTTGACTATTTTATTGATCTTCTTATAAATACACGTTTGGCACACCAAGTTGATGTCATATATAATTTCTCCAGGAAGACAACTACACAAAAACTGCAAACTTTCAATACTGCTTAAGTCTGCTGAACAATAAACTGAGGCTACATCCACACAGCAGAAATAGTCCTGTTTTGCCACCACTTTAACTGCAATGGCTCAGTCCTATGGAATTCTTGGAACTTTAGTTTTGCTGAACTCTTGAAGAGAATGTGTGTGAAATATGATAAGCCCAGACACCAACAGAATCAGTGTTCTCTACATTCAAATGTTAGCTCACAGTAATAACATAGACTTGTATATGAATGATCACTTACCCATTGACTTTTTAAAAAGACCCTGTTTTTTATCTGTACAACAACACATTCCTTACTGAAACAATTCCATAATTCAGATGATACCAAGTCCACTAATATCCTTTTGCTTGAGAGAACACTTTACCCCAAACTGATGAAATGATCATCCTTTGACAGACAGGCATTATCATTCAAGGACAGAAAGCATGGGAGAAGCAGAACTAGAATCACATGCAAATTGTCATTCAATTCAAAATAACGTGGAGTCCCAAGTATAAACACGGAATTTATTTGTTTCCATATACACCTTATATACCCTGTCTGAAAGTAACTTTATGCACAATACACAATATTTTTAATAATAATTTTGTGCACGAAACAAAGTTTGTGTATTTTGAACCATCAGAAAGCAAAGGTGTCATTATCTCAGGCACCCATGTGGACAATTTTGGAGTATTTTGGAATTCGGGACAAGGGAAACTCAAGTGTGTGACACACAGCGACTACTTGCACAAATACATAATAAAGTGTAGATGTGCAAGAGATAATTGGAAATAGCAGTGTAGGACAAGGATAAGATTGGATGGCTATACTTTTTAAATAATAATGTAGTAGAGGTAATTACAAAAGTCAGCATGGCATAGTGGTTTGAGTACTGGACTACGACTCTAGAGATCAGGGTTAGATTCCTCGCTTGGCCATGAAACCCACTGGATGACCTTGGGTAAGTCACACTCTCTCAGCCTCGAGGATGGCAATGGCAAACCTCCTCTGAAGAAACCCGCCAAGAAAACCCCATGATAAGTTTGTCTTAGAGTCTCCATAAATAAACAGAGGCAAAAAAAAATGGAGGCACAAAACAACAATCAAAGAGGTAATTTACAGCAGCTGCAGTGTGTGTGACAACCTATGCTTGCTAAAATTTCTTCTTCCACATAATTACTGATGGTGCTCCTCCTCCTGACACACTTTTAATGTGGCCACCCTAGAAAGAGAATGAAAGCAAGAAAGCATTGGCTTTGCTCCTCTCCTTTAAGCATTTTTATTCCAGTTGGAGTAAGTGAAATTCAAAATTCTAGTTAAAAACACTAATGAAAAGAAATCAGCTCTTTTCTCCCAATTGTTTCTCAGTGTTGTGTCTTTTAAATTGCTTGGCACACAACAAGTCACAGCCTGTATTTTAAATTGCTTGTCACAGAACCAGGATTTTGTTATTTTCATTTTTGGACACCACTCTGGGATCCTCCATTGATTGATAAGCAACAGTGAAAAAAAATCAAATGAATATTTAGCCACCTGTAAACACACAAACTGCATTTCATTTTCACAGTATGACCTATACTAGACAGCGGCAGAAAATCTGCACCTTTTCACCATCCTATTACGGTATTGTAGCACTTCCTTCCCACCCCCCCCCCAACACACATACCACACAGAGACAGATCTATGGAAAAATGCAAACATACTTAAGGAACTTACTTCCATTCTGAAACTCATGCCCCATCCCAGCCACTTTTTATTTGATCTTCTTGGAAAGGAGAAGGAGCATACCTCACTCAAGATGAACTGTCATAAAATACTGGAAAGCACAAGCTTTGTATGGCTAACCAAACTGTAAATATATCCTGTGTCAAATGGAAGTCATGGCAATGATTAAGTACCAGCCAATATTCCAAACAAACTCAAACTCAGAGAAATTTGAAGGAGATAAAACCAAGAGCAAGTTTAGAGTTGCAAACATGTGGGAAGCAACACTATAAAAAAATCATGAAAATAAGCAAGCAGCATCTAAGACAGGTAAAAACTACTCATCATAGGAGTCACAGTAAAACCAATTTCACACCCCAGATGGTTAGGCATGTTAAGTCTGGTACTGCAAAAAACAAAATCTTGTGGCATATGAATGACAAAGAGATATATCATAAGGACTCACTTGATGATTTGATGAAATGGTGCCACAAAACTGTTGTTTTTTGTTTGTTTGTTTGTTTTGGTAATGCTTCTCCCCCCCCCCTTTTTTTGTTTTTGTTTTTTTTTTTGTTAACTGCATCTAGTGTTGACTTATGGCAACTGTATGAATGAGACCTCCAACTTCCCCTGTGTCCCCTGCTTGGATGTTGCTGACTCAGGGCCATGGCTTTCCTGATGGTCCATCCATCTGTAATGTGGCTTTTCTTTTTTCCTACTGCCTTCTACCTTACCAAGCACTGATGTATCTTACAGTGAGTCATGTATTCCCATGATATGGCCAAAATAAACAGTCTCAGTTTAACTATCTCAGTTTCTAGGTAGAGCCAAGGCTTTATTTGCTCTAGGACACATTTATTTGTCTTTTTAGCCATCCATAGTATCCATAGAACTCTTTTACAGGACATTTCCAGTGATCTGATTTTCTTGCTATTTACTTTCTTCACTGTCTAGTGCTCACAGCCACATACAGAAATGGGAAATATGATGGCACATATAATCCTAACTTTAGTATTCAACGATATGTCTTTATACTTAAGAATCTTGTCTTGTTCCTTCATAGCTGCCCTTCCAAGTCCTAGTCTTATATCCCCAACTCTACATATTTGTCCATTTCCCTTTTATTTTTAAGGTGATTCCAAAGAGACCTACATTCCAACCTTCAAAAACATTTGTAAACAGCAGTATCTCCCTCTCCCGTTTAACACTATAGCTCTCAAAGACAAGCCAGTTTGAAGATGGGGTAAAGTGGACAGGTAAAGAATAGCAACTGTTAGCAGGAATCTTTTTTGTATCCTTGCTCCTGCTCATGACCTGGCCTGAATATGTGGTGAGGAAACGCTTGTTAAGATGAATCAGCTTGCAAGATGTTACACTTCCCTCCCAAAAGCCAAGACTGCCATCCTGGAATGTGTAGTTTTGAGATATTTACCTTCCCTGTCAAGAGTGCTCTGGTGCCACAACAAATAACAAATCCCAGAATTCCAGCGTTGAGCCATGCCTGTTAAAACAAGGTCAAACTGTTTTATTTCTGCAGCATGCCAGCAACCTCCCTCAGAGTTAGCACCAGACCCCGTCTGATCTTGGAACCTAAACAGGGTCAACCCTGGTTAGTACTTGGATGGGAGACCACCAGCAAATACCAGGTGCTGGGGGTTCTATTTCTGAGGGAAGGAACTGGCAAAACCACCTCTGAGCATTCCTTGCCTAAGAAAACTTTATTTGCCTAAATATCCTGAAGGCACTAGATCATGTCTGTAATTGGAAGCTAAACCAGGTCAGCCCTGGTTAGTATTTGGGTGGGCAATCATCAATGAAGACCAAGTGCCATAGGCTATATTGTTGGAGAATACAGCATCAATGCTTGTAGCAATAGGCTGTAGCTATAGAGTTGGGAAAAAGGATGGGTCATCTTCATCACAGCAACATTGATTACAGTATTAATATGGTCATTTGGTCGGTGTGACTGTGTGAAGAGGTCACTTCCTATCCCCTTCCCATTCTGTCAGAAGTTGGGAGATTTACAACCCTTTGTTCAGAGTAGCCCCTGTTTCTCTCCATCTTTCAACCAGCAAAGGCTAACCACAAGGCTCTCTTCTTAGGATGTTTTTCTTCTTACTTCGGGCCAAAACACACTGCAGAAATAATCCTGTTTGAGAACTTTTTTAACTGCCCTGGCTCAGTGCTAGGGAATGCAGGGAATTCTAGTTGGTTGTGGCACCAGAGCTCTCTGACACAAAAGGCTAAATGTCTCACAAAATTACAATTCCCAGGATTCCCTAGCATTGAGCCAGGGCAGTTAAAGTGGTCTCAAACTGGAATATTTCTGTGATACGTTCTGGAGCTAACACACACGGAGAACATGCCACTTTGACTGTTTTTTTGACAAAGAAGCAGGGTAAAAATAAAGCTTTGATTTGTATTTATTTATCAGCTTTTAGGAATTTCTCTACCATAACATAACTTTCCCCTACTGATTAGTTATTTTTCTAGAACCTAGATGCCACAATAAAGTAAGCCTTTATTTTTACCTTGCCAACGCTTCCTGCTTATTTGCTAGAAGCTCAGTTCCAAGTCCTGTGCTGGATGCTTGCAGAGTTTTGCTATGGTTAACATAACATTTAAATGCCAAACGTACCCATTTTTAACCCCTCCCTAACATATATTTCAGAGGAAGGAGCTGGCAAAAAACACCTCTGAGTCGTCCTTGCCTAAGAAGATCCTATGAGATCCACAGGGTTGCCGAAAGTTGACACATGGCTTTGAAGGCGCGCGCACGCACACGCATGCACCATAGGCAGAAGGCTGGGTTGGAGGACATGTCTGGGAAAAGGAGGACATGTCTGGTTTCTCCCCCTTCCCATGCCCAGCCACGTGGGCTGTCAGACGTCTGTCAGGCAGGCTGGCTGGTGTCAGGCTGGATCCAGAACACGTGGAGAGGCCAGGCTTCCACAGGGAGAGGAGCCCATCATCCACCCTCCTCCACGTGGGCTCCCTGCACAATCAGCCAGCTGCCCCACGTGGAGCATCCCCAGCAGCTGGAGAGGCAACGTGACCAAGGGATGACTGAGGCCAAGACTGCCTCTGCAAAGCCAGGAGGGCCAAGCTTCTCCCTGGAGAGCCCACAACACAGCCCTGGAGGAAGGTGGGTGAGGCTGCAGAAATAATCCAGTTTGACACACTGCAGAAATAATCCAGTTTGACACCACTTTAACTGCCCTGGCTTAGTGCTAGGAATCCTGGGAATTGTAGTTTATTGTGGCACCAGAGCTCTCTGACAGAGAAGGTTCAATGTCTCACAAAGCTACAGTTCCCAGAATTGCCCAGCGTTGAGCCTGGGCAATTAAAGCGGTCTCAAACTGGATTATTTCTACAGTGTGTTTTGGAACTATCTGAAAGAAAGAAGTTGGCAGCAATGAGCTTTCCTAGACTAAAGTCTACTTTCTCAGATGCAAATGCAGGCCATATGCAGATTCAGATGCAAATCTGAGGAAGTAGACTGAAATCTACAAAAGCTCCTGCTGCCAACTTCTTTCAGTTAGTTTCAAAAGGGCTACAAGATCTCTCTACATACAGGGAATTGTAGTCTGTTGTGGCACTAGAGCTCTCTAACAGAAAAGACTGAATGTCCCACCAAACTGTAGTACCCAGGATTCCCAGGCCTTGAGCAGTTAAAGTGGCCTCAAGCTGGATTATTTCTGCAGTGTGTTGTGGACCATAGGCTCCATTTTGTGGAGGGCCTTTTGGAATTCCTCCTGGACAGAAGGTTGAAATGGAGGGTATGACAAAATAAAAGCCAAAAACACACTAATATAAATATAAATTTATGCGTCTTGGCGATGCTCAAAACAGAAGACATTATGGAATTCCTTCTGGACAGAAGGTTGAAATGTGCAGGGTGTCCAGATGTCCTCACCACCAAGAAAGACAAGGCACCTCAAAATGGAGGACATGCCAGACATATGGAGGACATGACCAAATACAGTAAAAGCTAAAAGGGCTCATATAAATTGGTGTTTCTTAGCCATGCTCAAAATGGAGGATACTGGAATTCCTCCTGGATAGATGGTTGAAATGTGCAGGGTGTCCAGGCATCCTCCTTTTCAGGACCTGCCCTACACTGTCAGGGGTGACAAGATGTCCTCACTGCCAAGAAGGGCAAGGCACCACAAAATGGAGGACATTCCAGAGAAATGGAGGATATTCCAACATGAAAGCAAAAAAAAAAAAAAAAAGTCCCCCCCAAAACCTAAAAAACAACAACAACACAACATTCATATAAAAGAACATTCATACCTCTTAGGCACAAAATGGAAGACATTTTGGAATTTCTGGCCAGAAGGTTGAAACGTACAGGGTGACCAGATGCCCTCCTTTTCCAAGGCAAGTCCTCTATTTTAGCCTTCTGTCCAGGAGGAATCCCAAAATGCCCTCCATTTTGAGTATGATAAAGAAGAATGAATTTCTATGAGTGTTTCTAGCTTTTATTTGGTAATGTCCTAAATTTTTCCTTAATGTCCTACATTTTGAGGTGCCTTGTCTTCCTCTGTGGTTAGGCCATCTGGTCACCCTAGATATGTAAGGCATGTCCTGGAAAAGGAGGTCCTCTGGTCACCCTGGGGATAGGTGGGGAAGAGGACCTATTCTCAAAGCAAGGCCCTCTCTCAGGTTTCAAACCCTGGAAAACAACAGCTGCTTTGGGGGGGGGGGGGGGAATCCAGCACTTGGATGCCCTTTGAATACAATTTCAGCACCAGGCAAGTCATTTGAGATGTGATGCTGGAGAAGGGTTCTGGGGATACCATGAACAAATCAACCCATGGTGAGCCTATGAATGAGGGACCTCCATGTCACCCTATCCTCCACTGCCCTTTTTCGGGACAGCAAAAAGACAAATGAAAGGGTCCCAATCAGGCCCAACTAAACTGAGGTTATCATATTTTGGCCATATCATGAGAAGACAAGACTCATTAGAAAAAATGAAAATACTAACCAACATCCAAAACACACTGAAGAAATAATGCAGTTTGAGACCACTTTAACTGCCTGGCTCAATACTAGGGGATTCTGGGACATGTAATTTTGCAAGACATTTAGCCATCTCTCGTCAAGGAGCTCTGGAGCCAAAACAAACTACAACTCCCAGAATTCTCTAGCACTGAGCCCAGGCAGTTAAAGCATCTCCAAATGGATTATTTCTGCAGTTTATTGTGGACCAATGTGGAGGGCAAACAGAAAAGATTCAATCAGAGAAGTTACAAGCCATGAATCGTAAAGAGCTAAGGAAGGCGGTGGAGGATGACTTGGAGGTCTCTCATTCTACAGGGTTGCCATTGGTTGAAGACAATTTGAGAGCAGTTCACAAGAACAACAACAAGCCAGTCGCCACAGTGAGAAGGCATAGGTCCCCGACACAGGGGTGCCATGCAAAGCTGTGAAAGGTTTCAAGCCACATCCAAGTCCTTTTCACTGATCCTTGCTCTCATGCATGCAATACAACAGCAGTACTGTGGTGCAATTCTCAGAGTAGTTCTCAAACTTTGGCCATCTAGATAGCCTGGACGTCAACTCCCAAAAGCCTCTAATACTCTGGCCAATGACCAGGAATCCTGGGAATTGCAGTCCAAAATTTACACTGAAAGCCAAAGTTTGGGAACCAGTACAAGTGTGCTCAAAAGGCACTTCCATTGCAGTCAGTAGGACTTAAGAGGTGTTGTAGGATTGCAGCCCTAAATCTAAATTCTATTGACAGTCCTGACTAGAGAAGACTCTACTGAATCAATAGGATCTACCAACATTGACTCAGCAGCAATTTTTTCAGTGAGGCTTCTCTAGTTGGGACTACCCCACTGGATTCCAGCTTTAGCCTCTTACCAATGCAAAGTTTCTTCCTATCGTGCTGGTGCTCTACCATTACACACTACTTATATTGCTTTTTAAGTACACTTCAGATACATTGTCACAAACACATGGAAATTCATCCACCCCTCTTAAATTTTAGAACCATCTGAGCAGGGTGGGAATGTTTCTCTGTGCATGGCATTCCTCATCCTTTCTAAAAAATATCTGTATCTTAGAAACATAATCAGTTATGCAGAACTAAACAAAGTGCAGTCAAATATTTTCATATCATAATTCCATAGAGCCCTGGGAATAAGCAGTCACTGCCATATACAGGAAACAATACACTGCATATAGTGAATTGAGCTGGGTCTCCACGTTGGCTAGCCGAGAGGCAGTCATACATAAGAGGCCTGAATGTAGCCTATTTAAAAGTTACAAGAGTTAACTGTAACACAAGTTACAATAAGTGTTCTATAGTCCATTTAAAATAGCTAAGAGCTGTCTCTGAATTGTGTGAGAATAACATAACCCCTTTCCAGCATTTATAATTTGCCTGGATAGCATGAGAATCTAGGGTTAGATACAGAAAAAAAGTTGCTTAGTAAGTGAGATCTTCAAGTTTTACATTAGACCATAAACAGTGCAGACCTTATATGCATCTACTCACAAGTAAGGCCCAGTTCCCGGTAGGTGTAAGAATGTAACCTTACTAACTTAAAAACTGTATCCAGCCATAGCCATGTTGGCCATACAGCAAAGTACAATAACATCCAAAATCCATAAAACAGAACATTTTGGTTGGCCTAACAAAGGTATTGCAGTTCTGTGGATTTTGGATGTTATTGTACGTTAAAAACATATGTTTACAGAAGGCAACAATTACAAAATACTGTAGTGTGCACTTCCTGGCTCAGGAGATAAGAATGGACAACCAGAGCACCCCTACAAGCATTGGTCGACTCTAGTGTTATGAAATTTCCACCTACTCTCATCCATTCAGGTCCCCTGCTACCTATCCATCCCTGTCACAGACAGACCCAGCAACATATTTTCAGGGAGATTTGTAGCCCTTCCAGAAAACTAAACCACCTCTACACTAGGAGGAACTGCATTTGCTAGCACAGCCTTGGCAAATGTCAATATTCTGAATGCCTGGTTATTTGATTAGGATTGGAAAGATTCAGGTTCAGACTCCCAGTTTAGCTATTAAGCATATCTGGTGACCAGTTACCATCTTTCAGTCAAATTATCTCAATGGGGATCACCCTGAGCTCCCCGGAAGAAACACAGGACATTTTTTAAAATACTGTATCTAAACTGTAACCAAGACAAGGAAGGGGAGAGTGCTGTCTAGACAACAGTTTTATAAGATAAATATTTTCCCTTTGCCTTATAATAACTTTGATTAGCAGTAGTAGCAATGATTACATCATTAAAGTAACTGTTGTTTTAACTGACTTGCCTTTATTTTATTTTTAAATTAAATTGGCTTCCAAAGTGTATTTTATTAGTACACTAGTTGTGCTGAACACCACTTTGAGAAGGTAAACATGAGATATACATTTAATTAATTAAGCAACACTGCTACCGGTATTGCCTGTCCCCCAATGATGGAAATTAATTGGCTTAGTGGCCAAGAAGAGGGGAAGGGATGAAGACAAACCAATCATTTCTAACTTTCTATATAACACCCAGAAGAGATCCTGTATTGGAGGGAAGAATACAAAACTTTCACAAGATTACAGCCAGCCCTTGGTATCTCCTAGGGTTTGGCTCCAGGACACACATATTTTACCATGCCATTGTATATAATGGGACTTGAGGACTTGACGTTATCAGACGACAGAAATTGAAAGTATAATCCAATAGCAATCCAAATGCAACCATAGGGTTTCACGTTATTGCGTATTAGAGTATCTCATGCAATTTCAGGCAATGTGAAGTCATTCCGAACGCAATCATGGGGTTTCACGTTATTGTGTATTGGAGTATCTCATGCAATTTCAGGCAATGGGAAGCCATTCTGAACGCATTCCAAACATAATTAGAATTCATGTAAATTTGCTAAATTAGCGAATTCACGTAATTGCGAACTGGCTCCATTTGCAATTGAGAGAAATTCCTCCCGTCTGATAATGTTCACACACCCATACCAAAATCCAGGGATATTCAAGTCCCATTATATACAATGGCATGGTAAAATTGTGTCCTTTATATAAAATAGCAAAACCAAGGTTTGCTTTTGGGGTTTAAAACAAAATACTTTCAAGCCATGGGTGGTTGAATCCCTAGATACGGAGGGCCAACTTTATAAAGACTGTAATTCTCAGCATACTTCAAACAAATTACAGTAGTAAGCAGACAGATATAGAACTGTGATGCAAAAGAGCCATGAAATGGCTTTAAAGGCTACAAAATGGCAAGATATTCATGCCAAAGCAACAAAGTGGTAGTAGAAAGGATGTAGTTTTACACTTAAGTAACACAACTAGGGAGCATTTACTAGGCACAAGACCAAAACTAAAAACATCCTTTAAAATATATATATATATTTAAAACATAGATATACTCGCTCAAGAATGGGAGATGGTCTGTTTCTTATTTCTTTTTTATTTCTCAGAGGCCCTGAAACTAACTTATAAACAAAATTGAAAATAGTAGCACAAACTACTACCAGTGGATGCCATCAACATACCTATAACTGAGTCTACTCAATATTTCTAATGAGTCCACTCAGTATATCTAATTATTTCCCCAAAACTGAACACAATACATATGACTTTGGAAAAATACAATTAAACAGTACATAGAAGGAGGAGGGGGGGGGGATACATCTGGATCCCCTGAAACAAATAAGCCCATGGGAAGCCTATATTTAAAATGATACTGATAAGGTTATTGAAAGATTCTTTTCAAAAATGGACCACAGAGATACTTAAACTGAGTAATATCCAAAAAGCTAGTTATGCTAGTCAGTTTGATTATAAGTAATATTCAAAGAGATAGTTATAGTAATCAGTTACTGAAAGATTCTTTCACAAATGGACCATAAAGATACACTAAATTAAGTAATATTCGGATAGTTATGTGGTTTTCATTATAAAAAGAAAGGGAAAAGGGGAGTCTTGTGATACCTTAAAGGTTCAGAATTAGCCTTTGTATCCATAGATTACAATATACTTTTTCAAACATACTGCTTGAGGAAGACAATCCTCCAGCACAGTCTCAAAATAACAACATCACAACAATCATCCATCATACTCTCAATATCCTCCAAACAACAGTCTCAGATATAAATGAGAAAAAAGGACAACTGTTAAGCTGCTTCACCCACAACATCCAACTGTGCATTTATGGATTTATACCTGAGACCTGAAGGTTGTGGTCAGTTAAAACTATACAAAGAGTCAGCATTTGCCCAGCTGTTGTAACCAAAAAAAGCATACAAAAGGGGGGGGGGGGAGCTTTTGCCTGCCACTTGAATCACAACAACTACAACTGAACTGCTCAGCACAACAACCAAAGCAACAACCAGGTTTTGCAAGAACTGGGGGTGGGGTGGGGATGTTGCTCTCCTTACCTGTAATAACCTTGCGATGGTTCAAATGAAACCAGCAAAGCAGGAAGCCTCTGCACATACAGTGTCTCTGTTTCCAAGGCAAGTCTGCCCTTGATCTCAATGCAAGAAGGACCCACCAGCAAATGACAGAATAAGAAGGAAAGCAAGCCAGACTCAAGAGGGTGAGAGGCTGAGCAGGAGGAGCCAAAGAGGAAAGGCAGGCAGCAGAAAATCCTGGGAAAGAAAAGACTCAGGGACACCTGAAGCTGGAGGACAAGGCACCACAAAATGGAGGGCATGCAAGAAAAATGGAGGACAAAACAACAGCTTTGAAACAAACCACTCACAGAACCGTCAATTCATCCTTCCTGGTCATGCTCAAAAGGGAGGACCTTTTTTTAAAATTCCTCCTCCTGGACAAGATGGATGAAATGGAGGAAAGGTCCAGGAAAAGGAGGACACTGGATAACTTGGCCCTGAGCTGTACTTTGCAAACCATTTGGCACAGAGATGAAGTAGTAGCTTCAGCAGCACACTGGGGGACCAGACCTGTCCTACATTTCAGGCTTCTGTCCAGGAAGAATCCCAAAATGTCCTCCATTTCAAGCGGAGCTAAGAAGCATGGGTTTACATTTAATAGGAGTGTTTTTTGCTTTTAGCTTGTCATGTCCTCCATTTTTTTCTTGAAAGTCTTACATTCTGCTGTGCCTTGTCCTCCTTTCCAGTGAGGAAAAAGATTACCCAGTGAGTGAGGAACCCCAGAGGTGACCAGATGTCCTTCTTTTTCAGGATCTGTCCTACATTTCAGCCTTCTGCCTAAGAGGAATTCCAAAAGGGTTTCCACTTTGAGCATAAGAAGCATGAGTTTATATTTTTACATGAGTGTTTCAGTTTTTATTTGGAAACGTCCTACATTTTTCTTGAATGGCCTTCCTTTCGTGATGGCAACCTGGGCAAAATCTCCCCCAACAAAACAACTCTGAGAACAGCCAGGACACATGAACATTTTGCAGAGATTAGGATGCTAACCAGTCAGCATAAATGTAGTGGTTTGAGCGCTGGACTAAAACTCTGGAGACCAGGGTTGGAATCCCTGCTTATTGATGGAAAGCTACTGGGTGACCTTAGGCAAGTCACACTCTCTCAGCCTTGGAGAAAAGCAATGGTGTGCATGCACACACCCCTCTGAACAAATCCTACCAAGAAGACCCTGTGACAGGATGGCCTTGATGTTGTTGTGTGGTATCAAGTCATTTTCAACATACGGCAATGGGTTTTTCTTGGCAAGATTAGTTCAGAGGTTTGCCATGGCCTTCCTCTGAGGCTGAGATGGTGCGACTTGTCCAAAGTCACCCAGTGGGTTTCCATGGCTGAGCTGAAAATGGAACCCTGGTCCCCAGAGTCATAGTCCAAAGCTTGAACCACTAGGCCACACTAATAAACTGGACTACATATGGCACGTTTTACCAAGACAGCATCTAAAAAAATGTTTCCTGTTTCAAAAACATGAAGGGCTTCTTCAGAAATTCAATGTTCTCTGCCTAACAAAGGGGCTTGTAGGATCACTGGTGGAAGTGGGAAAGAAGGAGCCGGCTACAGACTCAAAGATATGCGTCTTCTTTGGGCAACCCATTTCTTTTCCCCATTCTCCCCCAGTCCTGCCCCACCATTGATGCCATCATACAGTGCCACACTGAGAGCAATGGGGCGTGTAGGGGTGTGTACCTTCAAGTCACCTGTTGGCTTATGACCACCCTATGAATTTCAAGGGGCTTGTTAAAGCCAAGGTATCCTGGGAGGTGGTTACCCACTGCCTTCCTCTGAACCATAGCTTACTGACTTATGGTGGCCCTATCATGGGGTTTACTTGGCAAGAGTTGTTTGGGGGAGGTTTGCCATTGCCTCCCTGTAAGGCTGAGAGAGTGTGACTTGCCCACGTGGTTTCATAGCCAAGCTGGGAATCAAACCAAGCTGGTCTCCAGAGTCATAGTCCAACACTCAAACCACACTCCTGCCTCTCAAGATGGCCTACAGCACCTAGTATTCCTTGGCAGTCTCCTTTCTGGTGCATTGCCACTGTGGAAATAATGCAGTTTGACACAACTTTAAGTGTTTTAGGTCCATCTTATGGACCTAGGATTTGTAATTTTGCAAAGTCTCTAGCCTTCCCTGCCAAAGTGTGCCTCTTTACAAAACTACATATCCCAGGATTCTTTACAATGGAGCCATAGTAATTAAAGTGGTGTTACACTGCACTGTTTCTATAGAGCAGATGCACCCTGGAGAAGTACCCAAGCCTAGCCCTGTTTAGCTTTCACAATCAAGCCAGGATCTGGCTTCTTCAGGGTAGTTTGTGGCTTACTGCTTTATCACACTAGAGTGCAAACAGGATTTAAACGAGAGTTAAACAGGAAATGCCCTATGTTTATCACAGGGCATTTCCTGTTTAACTCTCGTTTAAATCCTGTATGGCCCATAGTGTGATAAAGCAGACTGGGGTTGCCTTCGATATGCAGAAATAATCCAGTTTGACACTGCTTTAAACTGCCATGGCTCCATGCTACAGAATCCTGGCATTTGCAGTTTGTTGTGGCACCAGAATTCTCTGACAGAGAAGACTAGACGTCCTACAAAACTAGAAATCCCAGAATTCTATAGCATTGAGCCATAGCAGTTAGAGCGGTGTCACACTGGGTTACTTCTGTAGTGCGGATGCAGCCTTTGGCTCTGGAGAGCAGGGCTCGAATCTTGGCTCTGCCATGCAAACCCACTGTGTGACCTTGGACAAGTCACATTCTCTCAGCCTCAGAGGACAGCAATGGCAAACCTCCTTTCAACAAATCTTGCCAAGAAAACCCAGTTATAGGACTTTTATGCAGGGCAAGCATTTTGTATATAATGCATAGGAGGGTGGTTTTTGCAGAGCTAGTGGGTTTTTACTTTTAAGTTAGTTTGTTTTTAACTTTTGTATATTTTATGTGATTTTTTTTTTATACTAGATGTAGATGTTTTAATTGTTTTGACTTTTATTGAGATTTTGAACGTTTTAATCTGTGGTACCTCTGGGGAGAACAGGAGCATATAAATGAAATAAATAAACAATAAACAAAAAAAGAATCTCCATAAGTCAGAAACCTCAGGAAGTTATGGGATTTTTCATGATATTAATCATTATTTTGTTGGTTGGTAATATCTGATGTCAGATGGTAGATCATTTCTGATTTTTATATCAATAATTGTACCTTGTATCAACAATTGTATTTTACTCTATTATTTTACTTATTTGGCCTATTTATTCTAACTTTATTTTATTTTATTTTATATTGGCCAATGACCGAAATAAAGATAGATGATGATGGAATCATTATTTGGTATTTTTAATGTATCTTAACATTGTTTTAATGTTGTAATAAGCCACCTCAATCCAATTGGAGAGGCGAGATATAAATCATCATCATCATCATCATCATTATTATTGTTATTATTATTAGTCAGAAATGACTTGAAGGCACACAACAACAAAATCTTAGAATCACAGAGTTGGAAAGAGAAAACAATCTATTAATCTTGAATTAATTGTAGACACACCCCAGAAACCTGAACTGAACTCTTTCTTCATCCTTAGAGAGCTCAGCCTCACAAAGCTAATAATAATAATGAGGATGATGAAGATGTAATAATAATAATATTATAATAATAATGTAATATAATAATAATATAATGTAATAATAATAATAAACATAATAATAATGTAATAATAGTAATATAAAATGTAATAATTATAATAGTAATAATAGTAATAATAATAAACATAATAATGATGTAATTATAATAATATAAAAATATAATAAACATAATAATAGTAATTGTAATGTAATCATAATAATAAATAATAAAATAATAATGTAATAATAATATAAAATATAATAAAAATAATAATAGTAGTAATAATAATGTAATAATAATATGTAATCAAAATAATATAAAATATAATAATAATAGTAATTATAATGTAATAATAAAATGTAATAATAATAAACATAATAATAATGTAATAATAATAAACATAATAATAATGTAATAATAGTAATATAAAATATAATAATAGTAATAATAATGAAATAATAATAAATCATAATGATATAAAATATAATACGTAATATGTAATCATAATAATATAAAATATAATAATAATAGTAATTATAATGTAATAAAAATAATGTAATAATAATAAACATAATAATAATGTAACAATAATATAACGTATAATAAAATAATAATAATAAAAATAATGTAATAAACATAATAATGATGTAATAATATTAAAATATAATAAAATAATAATAGTAATAGTAATGTAATAAATATATTAAACATAATAATAATAATGCAATAATAATAATAATATAAAATATAATAGTAGTAGTAATAATATAATGTAATCATAATAATGTAATCATCCTCATCATCCTCATCCTCCCTATTAAAGCCAATAAACAAATAGTGGGAGCCTTCTCCTTGTGGAGCTGGAGGGCCTTCCTCCCCTTCCTTCTAGGAAGCCCATAAAGACCCTTAACCCACAGCTGCTGAGTGAACCCCAGTTTGTACGCACCGCAGCCATCTTGCCTCCCTTGCTTGGACTAGACAGAATAAAATCAGTAGCTTTTTCCCGCCTTTCCAAATCAAAATGGCGCCCAAGCCCCGCCCCCTCAGCTCCTTAAAAGGGCCGCAGCCTCCTCAGGGATTAAGGCCTTGCTTTGAAAGCTCTCTCAATTAAAGCAGTGGGTCCCCCTTCACCAAACTGTGTGCTCTTTTAAGGAATTTTTTTTGGACTTCAACTCCCAGAATCCCTGGCTATTGGCCAACGTGGCTGAGGCTTCTGGGAGATGAAGTCCACAAAAAAAAAATCTCTGAAAGGGCACACAGTTTGGGGGCCACCACTGCTAAAGCATCTGGAACTCCAAGCTAATGTTGTTCCCTAAAATCCTGTATATTTGTATTATTCCCTGTGTCCCATAGTTTGTTTTATATTGCACTGAGAATGAGCAAAAGACGTTGGAAGTATAAGTTTTCCCATGATAAACTGGCATTACAACTCCTTTTGCTCAGTTTATCTGTTTTAGTATATATTTATTATATACTTATTATTATGCCAGTAGTCCCCAAACTGTGCCCTTTAAGGGGATTTTGGACTCCAGCTCCCAGAATTCCAGGCTATTGGCCAACGTGGCTGAGGCTTCTGGGAGTTGAAGTCCCCAAAAAATCTCTTAAGGGGCACACAGTTTGGGGACCACTGCTGAGTCTAAAGCTTCTGGAACTTCAATTTAATATTGTTCCCTGATAAATAACTCTGTATATTAAATAAATAAGAATAAAGAATTAAATAAATTATTTTTAAAATAATAATAAGTAATAATAAATAATCCTGTATATTTGTATATTTTAGATTGCATTGAGAATGAGCAAAAGAAGTTGGAAGTATAAGCTTTCCCATGATAAACTGGCACCACAACTTCTTTTGCTCTGTTTATCTGTTTTATATTATATTATATTGTGTGTATGTGGGGTGAGGGTTGGGGGTTGTTGTTTACTACCTAGTTTGTTTTATACCTATATAGTTTTCATTTTAATCAACTCAGTTTTATCCCATTTGTTGTTTAATTTCTATTTTATTGTTTGTTTGTTTGTTTTGGTTAATGTTGTAATCCGCCTTGATTCCCCTGGGGAAAGGCGGAATATAAATAATAATAATAATAATAATAATAATTATTATTATTCCATTCCTTCCCTCTGTGGAAATGGAACTGAATTTTGTGGACTGTAGTTTTGTGAGATGCTTGGCTCCGCTCTGGGCCCCACAACAAACTCCAACTCCCAGAATTCCATAGCCCTGAGCCACAGAAAGAGTTTGTAGCATTTGTCAGAAATTTCCCCCCGAAGGAGGCAGGAAACTGCAGCCCGCGATTCACTCTATACTTTCTAGCTCTATGAGTAAGAACTGGCCCCGCCTGGACCCAAAATGACGTATTTCAGCGCGTGGAAGCACAACTTCCGGCTTTGAGAAAGCAAGTCGATAGAAGCTCGCGCACAGAGGACGCGTCTGCGCATGCGCCCTCAAGTTGCCTGTAGATTTATGGAAACCCCGTGAATTTTTATAGACTTTTTGAAATAGAGGAACAATCAGGCGTGGACTTCCGAGTATACATATACCGCCATTTTTGTTAGCATTGCCCTGCTTTGAAGGCATTTGCGAAACCGCGCAAATCTAGGCAGATTCTGGCAGATGTTGACCATAGAGTTGCACTGAAAAGGTGTCAAATATGAAGATCTAATAATAAATAAAAAAAGTAAAACTGAAATCAAATCGAGAGAACAACTGGAACAGGAGGGTATACAACTCAATTGGTTACACTATTTACAAATTAGGAAACGATTTGATATAGACTTACAAACATCAGGAATAGAATTAGAACGAAATAAGTTTGATCCAATAATACACGGAGGTGAAAAAGGTTTCATTAAAAAAACCTATAAGCTTTTGCTTGATGTTGAATTAAAACACGAAACTGTTAAAGAATGTATGATCAAATGGATGCCGAATATAGGTAGGCCGATTAATAATAATAATAATCTTTATTTCTAGCCCGCTCCTCTGTGAGTACAATCGGAGCGGGGTACAACAAGATTAAAACATACAAATTAAAACACTTCATTGACCCATTCCCAGCCACCCACCCCTTAAAAATAAATTAAATTAGCAATAATTTAAAATCAACAACATTAAAAACATGATTCATCCTCCATAGTTCTTACATTGAGGAAAAATTAGCACCAGGCAAGGGGTCAAATTCAATTTATAGGTCCCATTCGGAGCTGGGATCTAAGAGGTGTCAGGGAAGGCCTGCCGGAAGAGATGCGTCTTCAGAGCTTTTTTAAAGCAATCAAGAGATGTTATAAGGCGCATCTCATCCGGCAGACCATTCCAAAGTTTGGGAGCGGTCACGGAAAAAGTCCTATGGGAGGTCTGCGACAGCCGAGTTTTCACAGGCTGTAGCAGGTTCCTCCCAGAGGATCGGAGTGTGCGGGGGGGTTCATACGGGGAGAGGCGGTCCCTGAGATAAGGTGGACCCAAGCCATGTAGGGCTTTAAAGGTTAAAACCAGCACCTTGTACTGCGCCCGGAAACTAATTGGCAGCCAGTGGAGAGCCTTGAGCACCGGTGTTATGTGCTCTCTCCTTGATGTTCCAGTTACAAGCCTGGCTGCCATATTTTGGACCAGTTGAAGTTTCCGGGTTAAGCACAAGGGTAGCCCCATGTAGAGCGCATTACAGAAATCCAGGCGTGAGGTTACCAGAGCATGTACCACAGTTTCCAGGTCCCTCATGTCCAGGAAAGGGCGCAGCTGGCGTATCAGCCGAAGCTGATAACAGGCACTCCTGACCGTCGTATTCACCTGACAGGTCATGTGGAGCGACGAATCTAGGAGTACCCCCAGACTGCGAACACAGTCCTTAGAGGAGAGTGTGACTCCGTCCAGGACTGTATTCCCAAGCCTGGTTTTGGGCCTGTGACTGTTAGTACCTCCGTTTTGTCTGGATTCAGTTTCAATTTGTTTTCCCTCATCCAGTCCATTACCGCCGCAAGGCAGTCATTAAGAGGAGAGACGCCATCTGAAGTCTGTGCTGACGATCTGGACATGGAGAGGTATATCTGAGTGTCATCAGCGTACTGAAGACACTGAGCTCCATGCCTCCGAATGACCTCACCCAGCGGCTTCATATAAATGTTAAATAGCATCGGGGACAGGATGGCGCCCTGAGGGACGCCACAATTAAGCTCAATTTTGGAAGAGCAACTGTCCCCGAGCCTCACCCTTTGGGATCTGCCAGAGAGGAAGGACCGGAACCACTGAAGAGCGGTGCCCCCGATCCCTACCTCCCTCAGCCGATCCAAAAGGATGGAGTGATCTATAGTGTCAAAAGCCGCGGAGAGATCCAAGAGCACCAACAGGGTCACACTACCCCTGTCAATGCTCAAGCGGAGGTCGTCAGCCAGTGCAACCATGGCGGTCTCAACTCCATGTCCTGCCCTGAAGCCGGTTTGAAATGGATTGAGATAATCGGTTTCATCCAAGACAGCTTGGAGTTGGGAGGCGACTGCTCTCTCGATCACCTTGCTCAGAAATGGGAGCAAGGACACTGGTCTGTAGTTGTTCCTGTCCAGGGGATCAAGGGAAGGTTTCTTCAGGAGAGGCTTTCAATGGATCTGTGGGAAAATACATGGGAAATCACATATAAATTTTCTAAAGGTAATACTCTAAAAGAGAACCTTTTGAAAATATTTCACAGATGGTATTTAACTCCCTCCCGACTATCAAAAATGAATAAACACTGCAGTTAACAAGTGTTGGAAATGTAAGATAAAAATTGGAACTATGTACCATAGTTGGTGGAAGTGTAAACTAATCAATAAGTTCTGGAAAAAGATACACAAAGAAATAGAAACAATATTGAAAATAAGTATCCCATTTATTCCAGAAATATTTTTGTTAAATGTCATTAAGTACACTTGAAACTGTCCTCTAATCAAACAGGCGTTTTATTGTATATGATTTCTGCTGCCTATATAGTTATAGCCAAGCACTAGAAAACCAGTACAATCCCCTCCATGGGTGAAGGGAAACTCAGAGTATCTGAATTTTGGAACATGGACCGAATATCGATGTATTTATCGGGCAAGTCAATTCAAGACTATGAAGAGAAATGGAAAGACCTTCTTAATTTTTGGTCCTAATTTGAAGTTGTTCTCTTTAAAGAAGTAAATAATTCAATTTGTTTTCAAGAAGTAACACTACAAACTTAATCCGATTGGTCCACTTACTATTTCGTTGTAACTACTTTATACACAAATGTGATTTAATCAATATTCAACGCACTTATATACAAATTTGATTGATGGATTTATACTATGCATATACCATTTTTCTCGATTGCCCTCCCCTATACTTTCCTTCCTATATCTTGGGTCCCTTCCCCCCTCTTTTCTTTTTTCTTTTTCTTTTTCTTATTTTCTCTTTTAATACTCCCCTTTTTCATCTTCTACTATGTATTTATATTTAATTTCGAAAATTCAATAACACATATTAAAAAAAGAAAAAAAAAGGTGTTTTCTTAGGTAAAAAGAATAGTGTTATTTGTGGTTTTCCCCACATTTGTGGGGTTCCTTCACCCCTAACCCCAGCAAATATGGAGGGTCCACTGTAGACTTCACTACAGAAGTTGTGTGAATAGAGCATTGTGTGTGTGTTTTTAAAAGGTAACTTTTTGCCCCAAGGGGGTAACTTTAGTTCTTGTTCATTATATTAGGCCAGTGCGAAGTAACTTGTTCTTCTCTGTTCCTTCTGAAATGTGGCTTCCTTACCAAGCTCTGAGACCAAGGTAACATATGGGACTGTCCTTGAGGACTGATCCCTCCTTCCTTTTCCCTAATAATACCATGGAGAGAGGGCTCTTCTGCTTGATGCCAGGCTGATGGTGTTGCTAGGTCTCCCCAGTCCCTTCACTCCTCTTAATACAAAAGTACCTTGTAAACCCCGCCCCACAAAATTGCGGCCCCTGTAAACCCTGCCCACAAGAGGCATTTTGACGAATTCAGGGAGCCAATCAGAAGATTCCTTCGAGGGGTGCCTGGTTCAGGGAGCCGATCAGAGGATTCCTTCGAGGGGTGCCTGGTTCAGGGATCCAGTCAGAGGATTCCTTCGAGGGGTGCCTGGTTCAGGGATCCAGTCAGAGGATTCCTTCGAGGGGTGCCTGGTTCAGGGATCCAGTCAGAGGATTCCTTCGAGGGGTGCCTGGTTCAGGGATCCAGTCAGAGGATTCCTTCGAGGGGTGCCTGGTTCAGGGATCCAGTCAGAGGATTCCTTCGAGGGGTGCCTGGTTCAGGGATCCAGTCAGAGGATTCCTTCGAGGGGTGCCTGGTTCAGGGAGCCAATCAGAGGATTCCTTCGAGGGGTGCCTGGTTCAGGGATCCAGTCAGAGGATTCCTTCGAGGGGTGCCTGGTTCAGGGATCCAGTCAGAGGATTCCTTCGAGGGGTAACCCTCTCACATTGCATGCAAATCCATGATCCTTCAGCCTTCCTCAGCCATCCCAACTCTCTCGCCAAAACCATTTCTCAGTTTCCATAGCCTTGAAACCTTGGACTTCTCCATAGTTCCGGGGCAGTGGTCACACGTAGTTAGCCATTTGGTAAGACCGGATCCGTTCACTCCGCCGTGGTTGCGGGGCAGTAGCCACTGCCTGCCTGGCCACTTGGTAGGCATGGATCCTCGAACTCCGCCTTGGTTCCGGGGCAGGAGCAACAGCTTGGTCGGCCAGTTGGTGAGCTCAACTCCTTGCATTTGGCCGTGGTTTTGGGGTGGTGGCAATGGCCTGCTTGGCCATCTGGTACGCACGAATCCTTGCATTCCACGTTGGTTCCGGGGCAGGAGCAACGGCTTGGTCGGCCACGTTGTACCCTTGAATCCTTGGGCATCTCTGTACTTCCTGGGCAGTGGCCATCCCATGCTCTTCATGGCTGTTGTTTCCTTGGCAGGCCAACAACTGTGGATAGGCCTGCTGGGGCTGAGTGTACAAAGACGGGCGATAGCTACAACGGGGCACAGTGCAAGGGGGGCACCGAGAGGATGAGGCATACACAGCTTCTCTGCAAGATCCTTGGTTCCCCGGCTGAATTCAAAAAAGAAGAAGAAGAAAAAAGAGAGTGTGACCCATGACCAAGCTGGGATGAGAACCCTGGTCTCCAAAGTCACCCAATGCTCAAACCATTATGCTGGCTCCTTTTTATTATCATCTATTCTACATTGTAAAAATAATCCAGTTTGCCACCACTTTTAAGCGCTGTAGTTCCATCCTATGGCGTCCTGTGATTTGTAGTTTTACTTAAGCCTTCTCTGCGAAAGAGGGCTCGTGCTTCAACCGAACTACGAATCCCAGGATTCTGTAGGATGGAGCCATGGCAGGGACTTCGAGCGGCTTCATAGCATTAAAAACAGTACAATAAAAAACATAGAAAAAAGTACATTAAAAAGGAATTAAATTATTACAGTATGAAAACAGATAGTTATTAAAAGGATAAAACACATTTTAGAAAGATAAAACTATAAATAAGAGGGGGCAAAAACTATATCACATTTTTAAAATGGTACAACATCCCATCCTTTATAGCAATTCCTTAAACACCTTATTTTTATTTATTTATTTATTTAATTCATATCACAGATAAAACCTTTAACACATAAAATATGTGCATCCTCTTTCCATGTTTGCAATGTAATTTCTAAGTTTGCAATATTATGTCCAACTTTGCAATATTATTTCTATGTTTGTAATATGATATTTTATTTATTTATTTATTTATTTATTTTTATTTCATTGATATCCTGCCTTTCTCCCCGGAGGGACCCAAGGAACCCTTTAAAATGGTTAAAAAATTCAAAATGTCTATATTTAAAATCACATAAAATATATACAATATAAAATATAATATAAAATAACATTATATATACACACGTTATTTCCAAGTGTGCAGTTCAATTTCTAAGTTTGTAATGTTATTTAATTTATTTATATCCTGCCTTTCTCCCTGGAAGGACCCAAGGGACCCTTTAAAATTGTTATATGATTCAAATTATTAAAATGTCTATATATAAAATCACATCAAATATACATAATATAAAATATAATATAAAATCATGTAAAATATACACACATTATTTCCATGTTTGCAGTGTAATTTCTAAGATAGCTATTTGGAAGGAATAGGATTGGGGAAATTTGCTAGCATTTCTATAACCATTGCAAATAGTATTGGTGAAAGCGGGCATCCTTGTCTTGTACCTCTTGTTACATTTATTCCATTTGTTATCCCATCATTTACCATTACCTTTATTGAGTTATTACAGTACAATTGATCTATTAATCCCCTTATTTTTTCTCCCATTCCAATTTTTTTCCAAAATTATTTTTAATGTTGGCCATTCCACACAGTCAAAAGCTTTAAATATATCTAATGCTAAAATTCCTGCTTTTAATTTTTTTATCCCAATTTCATGTATTTTACTCAAAACTCTTCCTACTAAGTTAGACATTTGTCTTCCTTTTATAAATCCGCATTGATCTTTTCCTATATATTTGTACATACATTTATTCATTCTATTATGGCTGTTAAAATTTTTGCATCCTGATTTATTAATGATATGGGTCTATATGACCCTGGGTCAGTTAAATCTTTGTCTGTTTTGGGTATCAATATTACCAATGATTGATACCATGATGCCGGAATTTTTTCTCCATTTATTATTCCACTATATAGCTCTAACAATTTTGGGACTAATATTTTTTCAAATATTTTATAATATTCAGGTCCCAAACCATCCATTCCTGGAGTTTTTCCATTTTTTAATTTTCTAATTATTTCCGTTATCTCCTCTTTTTCTCTGGGTTGTTCCAGTAATTCTTTATCTTCTTCCTTTATTGATTGTCCTCAATTTTCTTCCACATACTTTTCTATCTTATCTAATGGATTTTTTCCTGCTTGATATAATTTTTTGTAAAATTCTTCAAAAATGTATAATTTTTCTTTCATCAATCTACACATCTTTCCTGATTTATCCTTCACTATGTTTATCATACTTCCATTTTCTTTTTCTGTGTGGATTTGGCCAGCATTTTTGAGTTTTTATTACTGTATTCAAAATATTCCCTTCTTAAATAAATCAAATTATCTTGTACTTCATTTATTTCCATCTTATCCAATTCTTCTCTCTTTGCTCTTAATTCTACATAAATTTGCTTATCTCTGCTACTTATATATTTATTCTCTAGTTTTTCTATATCGGTTTCTAGTTTCTTTTTTCTTTCTTGTTTTTTCTTAAGGTTATATGATTCTTTTATACATATTCCTCTTGTTACTGCTTTCATGGTATCCCATAACAAACCTTTTGTTACATCTCTATCATTTATATCCCATGTTTCTTGCCATTCCTTTCCAATCTTATCAACAATATCCTTTTAATTCAATATTTTAGTGTCTAACCTCCACCTTCTTATTTGTTCATAATCTTTCTTAATAACAATTTCTACATTCACCAAAGCATGGTCCTTTATTTGAATATTTAAAATTTCTGAATTTAAAACTTTATTTATCATGTTTTTTGAAACAAAAATATAGTCTATTCTAGTGTACGTTTTATGTACAGCGGAATAATATGTATATTTCCTTTCATCCCCTTTTACTAATACTTTGATAGCCTTGGCTGAAGAGTGGGGGGGGGGGGGTAGAAATAAAAATTATTATTACAGTATTATTATTATTATTATTATTATTATTACTAATCTACACACATCTTTAAAGTTCTTTTTTTTTATTATTTTATTTAAATTTGTTATATTTCTATTTTTATCCTTTACAGAGGGGTTAGATTTGTCTTTAATCTTATCCATTTGCATGTTAAAATCTCCCGCCAGAATCACATATTGTTCTTGCATATCATCTACTTTTTTAAACACCTTCTCATAAAACTCTTCTTGTTTTTCATTTGGAGCATATACATTAGTAATACTCTGGCTTCTCTTCAGATCGTATAAATCTTTCGCCTTTTATATGCAAAACCACTTCTGAGTATTCCTTGCCTAAGAGGACCCTATGATTTGCATGGGCTGCCATAAGTCAATGGGTGAATTGAATACAAGCCTGCAGTACTTCACCTAAGCAGAGATTATGCAGCAGTAAGAACAACAACCAAAACTGCTTGTTGTTGTTGTTAACTAACTACAAGTCGACTTCGATTCATGGTGACACTGTGAATGAGACATCTCTTGCAGACTCAGGGTTGTGTCCTTTTTGATTAAATCTATCCATGTGATTTGTGGTCTTTCTCTCTTCTCACTGAGTTCCAAGTACCATCATCTTTTGTAGTGGATCATCCTTTCTTATTATAATTCCTTTATACTTTTTTTAAAGTTCATTAGTTACCAATAGAATTAAAATGTTTAAAGGTAATTATTTCCCTGCTTATCTAAAGCAATTAATTTAGTTAAACTGTAAAATCTGAATGCTACATCCCAGTGGTACAAAACATTCTCTTCCCATTCACCTCCTTGTTGCCTCATCTCCCATAACATAGCAGGAGACACTAAGCCAGAATTTGAATTACTGTATTTGATATATCTCCTCCACCTTGTAGTGTTGCTACACTCACATAATGGTAAAAGTACAGTGGACCCTCAACATTCCCTGGGATTTGGGGCACAGAATCCCTGTGAAAGTGGAAAAACCACAAATAAAAAAAGACTATTTTTTTTTTAACCTGAGAGAATACCTCTCTATCTCTAGGAAGCTTATCAGACGGGAAGAATTTCTCTTTATTGCAAATGGAGCCAATTGGAACCAATTCGAATTCACGTGAATTCACTAGTTTAGCTAATTTACGTGAATTCCAATTGCTTTCGGAATGCATCCAGAATGACATCCCATTACCCAAAAATGACTGCTCATTGCCCAAAATTGCGTGAGATGCTTTAATTTGCAATAACGTAAAAACCCATGATTGCGTTCGGAATGACTTCCCTTTTGCCCGAAATTGCGTGAGATAATTTAATTTTCAATAACGTGAAACCCCATGATTGCATTCGGATTGCCATTAGATTATACTTCCAATTTCCAGTGTCTGATAAGGTCCTAGGTCTTCCACGGTAACTCTGTGGCTAACATCTGCTGGAAGTTGATCATAGAATTTTGCTGGAGAACCTACTAATGCCTAGAGAAGAAGTGTTCTCTCCGGCATGATGTTTTACATAGAGTTGTGCTGGGGGAGCTAGAGAATCCAAAGTTGCAAATGTGGAGGGCCGACTGTAATTTAGAAAACATGCAGGGGTAACTGTGTTGGCCATTTAACAAATACAAACAAAAATCCATCAATAATACCTTTCTTGCCTGATGAAGAAGCTCATGGAGCTTTGAAAGCTTGCAACAATTGTGAATTTTGGTTGTCCAATAAAGGTATCACTGATGGATTTTTGTTTGTAATTTAGAAGTTAGTATTACTCATAAAAATGAGTGAATACTGTCGCTCATTAAGTTGCAGTCATAATGTGATGGAGTTATATCATTTGAGGGGTGGGGGTTATGTTTTTGTTCTTATTGTTGTGTGCCTTCAAGTTGTTTCCAACTTATGGTGACCCTAAGGTGAACTTATCATGCATTTTTCTGGGCAATATTTGTTCAGAAGAGGTTTGCCATTGCCCTTCCCTGAGGCTGAAAGCATAGGACCTGCCCAAGGTCACCCAGTGGGTTTCATGGTCGAGCTGGGAATCGAACCCTGGTCTCCAGAGTTACAGTCCAACCCTCAAACCACTATGCCACACTGGCTTTCCTGGGGGATAAGGCATTACTAAAAAGTAACTAGCTATATGTACATAGTTACTGCAAGTGCTGGTGAGAATAATATTCTAGGACCATTATTTCCTTGCACTGTTTAATGCACTACTTAATTCATTATTAAATTCATCATCATCATCATCATCATCATCATCATCATCATCATCATTTCTGTTTCTTCCCTCCTCCCTCTCTCCCTCAAGGAAGGGATTGGGTTGCCCTCCAAATGGAGCTGAGATGCAGTTCCCAGTTTGTATACCCAATGGTGAGGGATGCAATGAGTTGCAGTCTAACAGTATCTGCAAGGCTACACAGCTCCTACCAAGGACACGGTGGCTCAGTGGTTAAGACCCTGATGACTACAAGATTGGCAGGTGGGCAGTTCGAGGTCCAAGTGCTGTGTGATGGAGTAAGCTCCTGTCACTAGTCCCAGCTGCTGCCAACCAAGCAGTTTCAAAGCATGTAAAAGTGCAAGTAGATAAATAGGTACCATTTTGGTGGGAAGGTAACAGCGTTCCATTCAGTCATGCTGGCTACATGATCACAGAGTTATCTTTGACAATGCTGGGTCTTCGGCTTAGTAATGGAGATGAGCATCACCTCCTACAGTCAGACACAACTAGACAACCTTTACCCTTACCTTTACCTTTGGCACAGTGCCAACTTCCCTTTTTCTATAGTACATTTCACTGGTTCATTTTAATGGTATAAGCATTCTAGGGATTGACACTCATCTACATTCTGCACTTGAAGATCCATTGTTGTTGTGGTTTTTCTTTCTGGTTCTCTTTTCTTGTCCAGTCAGGGTTCTTGTGCTTCACCTTTGCTCAGCTTTAACTGCACAGTTCTATGGGCATGTTGATAAAACACTCAAGTATGGTGCAGGGTTGTTATAAGCAAGCCAGCATTTTCCCCTTTACCTGGGTCAATGCTGAGATAACAGCTTTACAGTACTTTTTGGAATTGTGTGCGTGGGAGTGTCCCTGGCCATTTCCCCAGTGGCACTGACAGAACTGGAAGCAAGTTGCAGTAATAACAGGGAGAGGAGATCCACAGCTGGAGTTCACAGACTGATTAACAGAATGGGCAGACTAGGCTGTGCTTAATCTTAGTTCCAAAACACACTGCAGAAATAATCCAGATGATGATGATGATGATTATCATCATCATCATCCTTTATTTATATAGCGCTGTAAATTTACACAGTGCTGTACACACAATCTTAAATTAGACGGATCCCTGCCCTCAGGCTTACAGTCTAAAAGAGACAACACAAAAGGAAGAGGGGAAGGTGATGGGAAAGGGGGTGAGGTCCAGTGGTTCGTCTCTCCCTCTGGGGCCAGGACCAAGGCAGGGACTGGAGGGAGGGCTCGGCTTCTTAATACATAGTTAAAAGGAGGCATCCTGGGGCAGATGGCACAATCCTGGGAACACTTCCCTAAACAATATAGTCTTTAACTTAATTTTGAACCTGGTTAGAGAAGTGATGAGGTGTATATGTGAGGGAAAGAAGATTCCAGGAGTGAGGGGCAGCAAGTGAGAAGGGACGAATCCGGGACAGTTTGAGATCTCTTTAACTGCCCTGGTTCAGTGCTAGGGGATCCTGAGAATTGTGGCACCAGGGCTCTCTGACAGGGAAGGCTAAATGTCTAAAAAAACTACAGTTCCCTGAATTCCCTAGCATTGAGCCAGGGCAGTCAAAGCAGTCTCAAACTGGATTATTTCTGCAGTGTGTTTTGGACCCTAGAAGAAAGGTGGGGAACATGTGGGCCTCCAGATGTTGAGATGCAACATTTGTCATACCTCACCATTGGCAATGCAGCCATAGACACAGTCATATGGTCCTCATGCTATCATTAGAGGATGTTCTGAAGACACAAGATTCTACTAGTGAGGTTAAATTAGGCATCCTTGGATGGAAAACAGTAAGTGTTTCTTCATGTTTTATAGAACAGTCTTTGTACTTTGACCTACATGCCTATTCACAAACAAACTATGTACAAGTTCACTCCGGTACACAACGGGGAACACTGCTTTCACAGTGGATGGATTCTACAGTCAGCCTAGAGTACACTGTTGATATTTCCTCTTCTTCAATCATATCCCAAAGTGGTTTGTTCCCCCATGAAAATCCAGATGCAAAAATTGTTGAAGAAAGTTGGCAAGATTACTGTACATACGCATGTATAAGTCTATAAATTTTAGTAAAACAACTGACCCAAAAAAAACGAAATCGACTTATCCATGGATCAATGTAAATACTGTACTTTAAATGTTGTTGTTATTGTTGTTTAAGGTATAATTCCCCAGTGAAAGTGAAGAGCGTAAACTCTCCTGGACCACTGATACAGCATCTACTCTCTCATCTATCTAGTCTTTAGTGTGACCCCAAACAGTTATACCTCCTGGAATTTTGTAAGTTGTTTGGAATCATTCTTTTGCTTTGTCCTTTACATTCTTTGTTACATGTCCCTAAGTTTTACCCTTGACTTATCCACAGGTCGTATCAAAATCCATAATTTTGGCCCCTTGATTTATACATGAGGTCAACTTATATTGAGTATATATGGTAAAATTGTACTTAAAATCTTGGTGCATTCACAGCTCTTTTCTTGGATCAAAAAGACAAAAAGACAGGCAGCAGGTAAACCTCTTGATGTGCCATAAGCAGGGAAAGTCCTCTTTCTGGTAGCTAGATACTTTTCTGCACATGGTGGGTATACCTAGAGAAAGTCATCCACTGGAGACTGTCATGTACTGAGAGGTACCTATGGAGACAGACTGTCCTTCAAATACTTAACAAAGGTCAGTGGTGGGGCCTGTTGCATTAATCTCCAGCGTATACACCCACTTTAAGCATCACAGAAGGGCTCTTGTGATAACACCCAAGACCTCCACATTCTTTGGAAGCAAGAAATGCTTAGGGAAGTGTTCTCTCTAAGAATTCCTAGGTCATCCAGCACAACTTCTGGCAAAAGTTAGCCAGAGGCACACTAGAGATTTCTAGAGAAAACATATTAATCAAATTCATAAATAATCAAATCCACAAAAGTCAAAGCTGCAAATGTGGACCATACAATAAACAGAAAACTTGTTTTCTACTTACGGCTTCCTCTAGTAGACCTTAGAAAATTAAGTTTTGTGAAGCAAAAAAGAAATGTTATTTGGGGCAGATAGCTCACCCTGAAGAGTGACAACTTCAGGGCAAGGGAGCAATGGATCTAGAACCATTGTGGAAATATGCAGGAGGAGTAAAATAAGGCTGAATTAACTGCCCTCAGGTCACGGCATGCTGTTGTTCTCTGAGTGGGATCTGACATTTAATGGGGAAGGTGCTGTCCTCTGGTTTTTGAAGCTATGTATGAATCCCAACAAGAACAAAACACAACAAAATATAGACCCATCCACACCACTTAAATGTGAGCACTCATGGTGACAGGATGAGCAGAAAAATATTGGAGGGCAGCGGTTCTTTGTGGTATAATGATTAAAAAGAAACTAAGGTTTTGTCATGCTCTTGTTACCTCTCCAATGGTTTTACAAATGTTGCCCACTATGACATGGTGGTCTGGTACATTCAGTATTTTTACAGCCAGGGTAGTGTGGTGGTTAGTGTTTTGGAGTAGAACCCCAGAGACCAGGGTTTCAGTCCCTGCTTGGCCATGGAAACCTTCTGGCTGACCTTGGGCAAGTGACACTCTCTCAGCCTCAGAGAAGGCAAACCTCCTCTGAATAAATCTCATCAAGAAAACTGCATGATATGGTTACCATAAGTCAGAAACAACTTCAAGCCACGCAACAAATTTGAAAAGGGCACTAAGTAGTCCAGGAAATAATCATAACTGACAAAACAATTGGATAATGGAAATACAAAGAGCTCCTGTTCGAGAACATAAGAATGGAAGTGGTGTTCAGTTGCTTGGTTTTTGCCATAAATATTAGGCATGTGTAGAATGGGTTCTTGGATCTCAGGGTTTGACCTACAGTTTCAGGCTTTCATTTTAGGTTTTGATTTCATTTGTAAATCAAATCAAAAGTGTACATTACATTTGAATATACAGTACATTCAAGTCAAAGTGGTCTCCTTTTCACATCCTGTTCTTTGTGTAGAGGGTTACTGTTAACACCTTAGAGAATGAGAGAAAGAGGTTTGTAGCATAAACTTTTGTACACTTAGGATATCCCTTTGCATATTGGTCCAAACTAACATGACTGTTGAATTCTGTTCTCTTGTTAATACAGTCTGGACTGAGATGTATCTTTTGTGTTCCTTGTGAAAATACTTTTGACTTCAATACCTTGTTTTAACTGTGCCTTTTAACTCTGCCTCCCCTTCCAAACCATTATCAGAAAAACTCTACAGAATAAGACTAATATACTATTCTATGTGCTACAGTTGGCAGGTGGATGCTTCTGGGAAGCCCAAAGGCAAGATGAGAAGGCAACATTTTCCTCTAACTATTGCAACTGCTACTGAGATGAATAACAACTCTGGTTAGAGGTAGCATATAACTGTTGACAGATACAGCAGAATTATATATGTATCTGTTCAGAAGTCATTGGAGCTTACTCCCAGCTTATTGTTTAACCTCCTAAAAATGCTATAACTATAGTAGTGCAATTTAGAGATGGAAAGGATATTTGAAAAGTGGTCAAAAACAACTTTCTCAGTTGTCAGGAATTCTTGCTTAATGAAGCTCTTTACAAGTTATTCTGCATGAAATCTGGACTTTTTTGTGCCGAAAACAGCAGCTTTTCGTATTGAACATTTTATTGCTGTGCAATACTGTTTGCTATTTGTGTGCATGCATGCACAGACATGTGGATTTTGGACATTAAACATCCCCAATTATGAATAATCTGCAGTTTTCAAATACTTTCTTGTAGTGGGAAGAAAATTGCTACAATTATTCATTTTTTTCTTTAAGAATGAAATCACTGGGAGAATTACATCCCTAGTGCAATTTGATGTATTATGATGTTGAAAATATTATGTTAAAAACACTGTTCCCTCAATTTCACATTTCTAAAGTCCAATAGGCGTGTGGCATTTATTCCTTAGGCAGATCAATGCTTGTGTGGCTGAAGCCTGAAAATATAAGATCCAGGATTATTTTCTTGCAGTGTCCCATTAATCTCACAACATATCTCATCCTTGTAAAAGCACTTTTGTAACCATGTCAAGTTACTAGATTTCCCAGACACAGAGTTGTTACCAAAAATAAATTGTAGCATTTAATCAAAGAAAGAAATTCCATCACAAAATCAAAAGAAGTTCTTTATACCTGCGAAAAAGAAAGTTGAACCGTTCATTGAAAAGGCTAACTCATCCTGCTATTATCCTGCAGGAAAATTAAAAACAAGGAGCAACAAGGAAATAATTGGCATCTCATGCACAATCTGGATAGGTCTATTTTTTTATTTCAGGGTGATCTAGTATTATCCCATTGGGTCTAGTCAACTGACAACTGGATTCACACCAACTATTAGTCTCTTAGTTTTGTAGCAGTGGTCATTGATCCTTCTAATCATAACATTGGCTTTGTCCAGTTTCAGTTCTTTTAGCACCAAATGTAGCCCACTGAATCAGAGTGACTCCAGTTTCAAACTAGTTATACCTCTACTAGACCAAAAGAAACAAACCTATTGTAATGGAGAGAGTCTAGAGTTGTAAGTGAAATAATCCAGTTCGTGTTGGTTTATAACCCATCAGGACTCACGATGGATATAGTGGATCTTGGTAGCGTGACTCCATGCTGTGAATCCAATGATGGGACTTTCAATTTCCATTAGTAAAAACACCAGTTTTTACTATAACAGAAGTCAGGCTTCTAAAATAAATTCACACCGTATATCTGAAGAAAAATGATCCACCCCTAGATATGTCAACACCGCAGAAATAAACATGCTCCAAATATCAGTTCACGTGGAAAAACCTGCAATCCCATTGCTCACCATTACTATTTCCCTCTCTCTTTTGAAATCATCACCAATTCTCACTCCCAGTAGTTCTTATCTCGGCAGATTAATCTCTCCCCCAGGAGATGAATAGAGAGCATAAACTCTGCCACACCGAGTAAGACCAAAGGTCCATTTAACTCCCCCCCCCCCCCCAGAGCCTTGCTGGATTAGCTGAAGGGTCTGTGCTGTTGGTTTTATGTTTCCAAAATGCATTTGTCTAGTTAGCTTCTGGGAAATCCATAAGCAGGGCACAAAAGTATCACTCCTTCACCATAAAGTAGATGTTCAGAGACCTCTCCAAAGATGGCAGTTCCATTGAGATATCTTACTTAGTGGCCATCTCTAGAATATGCCCAGCCTTATTTTAAAAAGTCAATTATCAGACCCACCTTTTGTGGTACTAAATCCCTTTAATTAAATTGTGTGAAGGCATTTTGTCTGTCCTGAATCTACTAGTATCCAGTTTCATTGCATGACACTAGGTTCTGGCATTACAAGGAAGATACATTTTCTTTCTGTGGATTTCCATCTCATGGTTCATCAGCCTCCTTCATTCTGGTGTTCTTTGCATGTGTAAGTCTACATCTGCCATGGCCATGGTGGCTAGGATTGATGGAAAGTGGAAAGTACTAGTTTGGAGGAAGCTGCTATATCTTTATTAATTTTCCCCCCTAAAATGTCCCAAGGTTTGGATATTATTTGCTGAGAATATGCTTCAGCTCTTTTTGCATCCTGTTTGAGATGAACACCAAAATTATACATTATCCAAATATGGCTCCGTGACAGATTTGTATGAAGGGATTTCCCATTTATTTCTATCTTCTTGTTCCTGTTCTATAATAGGTCTTATCCCAAACTACTATCATCTTATCCCAAACTACTAAATTTACTAAAGAGCCTTTATCCTGCCACAAGATTATATCTTCAGATTTGTCCTATCTGCACTTGTGTTGATACTCTTAAAGAATTCTAACATGATGATGCAGGATTTAACTATAAAAGCCTTACTGTTTCTTCTACAGTGAGGCTTGTTCTTTATAATTGATCATTCTAGTTTAATGTTTTCAAATAATTTGTCTGTTAGCCTACGTTAGGCTAGGAACTAAAGCCCAGTGACTCTAAATAAAATGCAAGGATGAGAGCAAAAGCCAACAATCCTAAATTAATTAAAGTGATTTAGTACCACACAAAGTGATTCTGATAACTAGCTTAGATGGTTTTAAAATAAGGTTCGGCATATTCCCAGAGATGGCCACTAAGTATGATAACTCAACGGAACTGCCATCTATGGAGAGGAAGTATGTCTCTGAACATCTGTCTTTATGGTGAAGGAATGTTCAAATTATAAAGAAACCTATAGTTTTCAGGTTCTTTTATCTCCACATTTTTTCCTGGAATGCATGGCTTCAGTCACCTTATGAAAACAGCAGTGAACTAGAAGGCCAGCCAAGAACTTTTCCAGCTTCTGGCAAAAGAGAAAGAAATTGATCTATTTTGACGTAAACGTATGCTTTGATAAGGGGGCTCATTTTACTAAATGCAAATTTTGTTAGAGGACCAACAATTTCACATTTGAGGTATTTCAAATGGGGACCTATTGTTTGTTGTTGCAGGATCTGGGTAGAGAAGAAAAAGGCAAATCTGAAATTGTCTGTTGAAAAGTAGGGAGGTTTTAAGTCTGGCCCAAAATTCAGATAGCATTCTAACACCATCTCATCCCACTTTGAGCACTGGGTCAGATTATAAGGGTGAGTGAAGGAGATAAAAGATTATCTCACAGAAAAAAGACAACACACAGATTAGATACATACATACATTAAATACAAAATCAAGAACTATTATTCCCAAGAACCAAACATGGCTCTGAGGCTCGCTTATCTTTGTCATGGTTGGTCTCCAGCTGCCATTTTAAAGTTCTGACAATATCCCAGAGTGCCCAATGTACCAGGGGACTGAGGAAAATGTACAATAGTAAGACATTTCCCATTTCATTTGCCTGCTTCAGGAGGACCAGGTCTGGTATTACTAGTGGGCACAGTATCAGCATCCAATAGACTCAGGCAGCTTTTTAACTTTTTAAAAAACTTTTGTAAACCACATTAAGTCTCAAGGATGGGGAAAAGGTGGGATATAAATAAATATAATAGTAAAAAAAAAAAAAAAACAGTTTAGAGCAGAGCTTAGCAGTGCTGTTTCTTAGGACTGTGTGCTGTTGCTCCCATCCTCGCACTTTACTTTGGAGTTTATCATACAACAGAATTGGGAGGTATAATGCAATGGCAATCTGAACGCAATCATGGGGTTTCACGTAATTGCGAATGAGAGTATCTCACACAATTTCGGGCAATGGGGGTCATTTTCAGGAAATGGGAAATCATTCTGAATGCATTCCAAACACAGTTAGAATTCATGTAAATTCGCTAAACTAGCAAATTTATGTGAATTCGAATTGGCTCCATTCGTAATTGAGATAAATTCCTCCCGTGTGATAAACTCCTTAGAGCCACTGGACTTTGACTCCTAGTTCTAATCTATAAATCAAGAATGAAGAATGAGTCCCACCTCTCTTTTATTTTATTGTTTTAACTGGAGACCTATGTTATCATTTTTAAAATGGCCATACCTGCAAATGTTTCCCTCTTCCCTGGACCAGATCGAGATATGATGGAGCTGTGGGCAAAATATGTTGAAGCTAGAAGAGGGCAACCAAAACGGTGAAAGGTTTGGAACACATGCCCTATGAGGAATGGCTTAGGGAGCTGGTTATGTTTTTGCCCGGAGAAGAGAAGATTAAGGGATACATGATAGCCCTCTTTAAATATTTAAAGGGATAATGTATTAAGGAAAGAGCAAGCTTGTTTTCTGCAGCTCCAGTGAATAGCACACCGAGGAATGGATTCAAATTACCAGAAAATAAATTCTATGTAAACATTAGGAAGAAATTCCTGACAGTAAAAGCTGTTGGACAGTGGAACATGCTGCCTCAGAGGGTGGTAAAGTCTCCTTCTTAAAGGTTTTTAAACAGAAGCCAGATGGCCATTTCTCATGGGTGCTTTGATTGTGTATCTTGCATGGCAGGGGGTTGGACTGGATAGACCTTGTGCTCTCTTCCAAATTTTAAATGGGTCCTCTCCACTCTCTGTAGGCCCTGTGGGACTAACCCCATGACAAGGGCAATGCTGGTTGGTTGGGTCACTGAGCCACTAGTTTAACATTCCACAACACACTAGAGTAGCATTACATTGGGCATGATAAAATGATGGCTACAGCCAGCTATGCCATGAACCTCAAGGCCAGATCAAGGGGAAAAAATGAAGGGGAATTCAGTGTAGGCATTAGTAGCTGGCCATTGTGGATTACAGACACTGGACCTCCTCCTCATCACAATAATTCTCTCACTTACATACACACAACAGATACGCAAGTATACAAACACCTTTTCTCCCATATGGACATAGATCCCCTAGTCTCCCTCCCCTGCAACCCATGAACATATATGCCTGTCTGTCTCTACACTCCCCCTCCAAGGAGGAAGATACTCTATTCGGAGTGGCTAAGAAAGGGCCATGCAATCTTTTCACCTCTGCTGTTCCTCCCCATCCAGTTGCCCCCAACCCACCTGTGAGTCAAGCTTCTATATACCTTGCTAGTACAGCCGACAGAGATGGGGCTGGAGTCAGATGATTAGGAGCAACAGGGAGAAAGAAGCGACCAGTAACGAACTATGGATGAGTCTGGTTTGGTCTTCCAGTCCTGTCCTAAATAAAATGATGCCTCCAGCATTAGTAGCAGAACACAATTTCAGTCATGAGCAAGTTGTAGATCACCGAGATGCAACAGGTGACAGTGCTCGGTGAGAGGAAGGGAATACAGGAAGCTGTTCAAAGGCTTCATTTACAGTGTAAAGTTTACAGATATGTGCACACATGTGCACACACACACACGCACACACACCACTTAACTAACTGCCAAGGACTCTACATGTATAATTACACACAGAGACACAGCTCCAAAGTTTTCCAGGGATTTAAAAGGGAAGATCAGGTGAAATTATTACAACTTCCCCTCCATAAAACTGTGTTCAAGATTTCTCACTGCAAAAGAAATTACTTAAAAATCAGGCAATAACATCATTTCCCTCCACTACCCACCCCACCCATTCTCCCCCATCTATTGCCCCATGTTTGTTGTAGGATTTTTTTCTTGCTTTTGTTTTTGGAGAGAGAGACAAACTGAATGACAAACTGTCCCTTCAGATCCATCTCTCCTAAGAGACCACTTCCTACTAGTTAGGAGCAATAACAGTCTGTATACTGGGCCAGTTGTTTCTGCCCCCTCTTTCCCCAGAGAAAGGGCATGTGTATGCTGTGGGTTTTGTCACCCAGAGGCCAGTGTTTATAGTGCTTGCGTTGTCAGCTCAACAGGTTCTCCAGGAGGTTCTGGTGGCACACTGGTTTCAACTGGCTGTTCACCTTTGAGGATAGACAAGCGCTCTGAGACCCCACGCATCCGGGGGAAGAGGATGAAGTCATACAAGAAGCCACCCAGCACACCACCAATGACTGGTCCAACCCAGTACACCTAGAAAGGAGAGAAAAAAAGGACATGAGTGAAGCAGTGAGATACTGGAGTGGAACGGGTCTCAGTACTGCACATACAAAGAAAATGCCCTTCCAGAGTTTCAGAATATTTGCTTTTAAATTGCAAAAGTAGTGAATTGGCAGAGTTAAGATTAGTCAGCACTGCTCTTGACTTTGGGAAATGAACCTAGAAAAACAACTGTAGGCTTTTAGAGATGGACAGCTCCTAGTGCTACCTGTCAGTGGGCATCAACAGCCAATCCCAATTTTTCTCTCCTTGTGGTAAGAAAATTGATAGAAAAGGTGATGGAAAAAGCTGGAGTGGTTCCAAATGGAGGAGAGCATTGTCTGCATCCTTGATAAACACTGCGTCTCAGCTAGGGCAATTGCACAATAAAAATCTCATGTGGAAGTAACTTAGCACAGTAAAAAAGAGTGGTTTAGCACAGACCTCTCCCTGCTGTGCCACTTTACTACATAAAAAGAAAGCCTTTTGTATTTGATTTTGTAGTGTATGTAGTGCTAAAGGCCAGCATTCTGCAAACTCAGGTTGGTCTTACAGTGGAGACCTTCAGTACAACTGAAAATCTAATGAAAAGATTCCCCCAACCCCTGAACAAAGAGAGCAATTAAAATTAGGAAGAAGGTCTTGAACTGTTACACAGTGGAATGTGCTGGCTTGGTATTTGGCAGCTTCTCCTTCTTTGGCAGTTTTCAAAGAGAGGCTGGATGGCCATCTGTCGGGGGTGGTTTGACTGTGTCTTTCTGCATGGCTGCAAGCTGAACCGGATTATCCTTGGGATCTCTTCCAACTCTATAATTCTATGCCTCTGTCTAGTCAACACAGAATGAGAACAGACAGCCATGGCTTTTTTATTCTGTTTGTGTCAGCAGCTCTGTTCAAAAAGAAGTCATGGAAAAGGATCCCTGGTGGCACAGTGGTTAAATGCCAGTACTGCAGCCATTCACACTCACAAGGTTGTGAGTTCAATCCCAGGCAGGACTCCAGGCAGGACTCAGCCTTGCATCCTTCTGTAGATCACTAAAATGAGTACCCAGCTTGTTGGGTGCAATTAGCTTACGCACTGTAAACTGCTTAGGGAGTGCTTAAGTGCACTGATAAGTGGTATAGAAATGTACATTCTATTGCTGTTGTTCAAAATCATTAATTTTCCAGTCTGTTCTTCTGTCAGGTCTTCTGATCTCTTAATGCTATCACTATTTTATCTGTGGTAATAGAGAACTGTAAGGTGCTTTCATATCATCACTGTTCTAAATGATTCTTTAAAGTAGGCATTATAATTTAACAACTTGTCAGAGGCTGAACTTTTTCTCTGCAGAAATCTGCCAGCTGTTTTGTTCAGAACTGCACCAATTAAATTGGGCAGAGTCATACTGGATTCCTTGCTTTCTGTGCTTGAAGGGATTCCCCAGAACATATGACGTACTGCTTTGGTGGATTCAGGTTAGATCGTGGTACTTTCTCCAACAACATTCAGCTTGACATTTTGTTACATACTCAACTGTGTCAGCTCTACTTTCTTACCCCTAGAAACCTCCTCCTTACCCAGTGGTTGACAAAGTTGCGGGTGATGATTGCTGGTGCAAAGGAACGAGCGGGATTCATGCCAGCTCCAGTGTAGTTCATCTGCAAGAGAATAGGGTTAGGTTGGACAAAGTATTTCTCCCTGGACATCAGGTACCCATTACTAATGACATGGTGGGATGTGTGGGACATACCAACATTTCTCCATTTAGAACTCTTACATCCTAGGCAACCCTCTGCAAATCTGCAGTCACATGGAGGAGCTGTAGACAAATAAATTGACAATTCTAATTCACTGTACGAGCTTCACCATTGCTGTTCTGTGTTTTACTCCCAGATATAGCTAATTTAAAAGGTAAGTTTCAAACCCTTTTGCAAAAGAACTGAATGTGTTCGTTGTTTTGCAAACAGAATGAAGAATAGCCAGTAAGTTAGTTTTAAATGTATGGAGGGTAATGCTGTGTGGAGCTGATCCTAAAAGCAAGATAGAATTGGGGCAGTATGTATAGTGATTGTTTAGCCTTGCAGATGTATCATACTGGTGCCATGCCTGCCAAGGGCAGGGAAGTTTCTTGCAAATTGAATCCATTACCCCAAAAAGGTGTCCAAGAGTGAGGGAGAGTCCCACAGCCAGTGCCACGGATCCCATGCGTCCGTTACGTCTCTCGTCATAGGTAGCGAAGATGCATAGGACAAATTGTAGAGTCAGGAAGATCTCCACAATGGTAGCCTGGCCTACATTTACACTGGGGTGCATCTGCAGGTAAGGAGACACAAACAAGGATAAAACTGTGAGGGAACAACAGAAGCCATTTCATCTCCATCAGAACAGCTTCACTTACAAACTGATCTGACCAGAGCTTCATCTTGTCAGCACAGCTGTTGAAGGGAATACTGAAAGCAGTTATTCCATTATTAGCAGATGTTTCTGGAGCTGGTTAAAACTTAGATGGGAAGATTTGGGTAAAATATTTAATTACAGTTAGCCCTCTTATCCATAGATTCTACAGCCACAGATTCAACCATCCATGGCTTGGGGAAAAAAATTTAATCCAAAAAGCAAACCTTGATTTTGCCATTGTATATAAAGGACATCATTTTACTATGCCATTTAATATCATGGGATTTGAGCATTCTCGGATTTTGGTATCTACAGGAAGTCCTGGAACCAAAGACCATCAGATACCAAGCCTATCAGATACCAAAGCCCATAGAGATACTATATCAAGGTTTGTCACCTAGAATTAGAGGCTATGCAAATCTAGGGCCAAATCTACCATTAGACAGCATCTCCAGTGGCAGATGAGGCTGGGTTGCAGCTCTCCTCCCTCACTGTTTCTCACTGTTCTCTAGCTATTCTCTTCCATTAGAGGACAGACCTCATTGTGCCACAAATAAGAGATGTTAAATTTCCAGAGATCTGAAAACCATGGGGAGGGAAGTTTCTGTGATTGGGGGCGGGGTGGGGGGTGGGTTTGAAAATGTATTGAAAACTTTTAAAATGTGATATTAGCACCTTTAACAGATTGAAAATCACACTGTTACTTTAGGAATACAATGTACCATGTATAGTTTTGTTTGGTGTAAAATTATCACGTTTGAAATTTTAAAAGAGCAGGTTATTCAGACAATAATTACCAATCAAAAGTCCTTTAAAAAAAAGATGTTGCTTGTTATAAATGGAAGTTCTTGAATTGTAAT
This sequence comes from Urosaurus nigricauda, assembly GCA_034509955.1. Taxonomy (NCBI): domain Eukaryota; kingdom Metazoa; phylum Chordata; class Lepidosauria; order Squamata; family Phrynosomatidae; genus Urosaurus; species Urosaurus nigricauda. Next base: position 167,290,714 of record JAOEGL010000002.1, read on the forward strand.
GGACAACTTTGGTTTTGCTACCTTATTGAGAGCAATAAAAACAGAAGAAACCATTAACGTTAATCAGATAAAATTATTTTGTCTCACTAAGCTCTAATTCCCATTCCAGAACTGAGAAAAGGAAACCAAGACCAGAAACTGGAATGATCAGATGCATTTTATTACATAAAAGTCTTCCTGTTACATAGTCTTTAGAAATAAATATGTGAATAACAAACCCGAAATGCGTGAGTGAGATGATTCACATTTTTGTGCTAAAAAAAGTGAATGACCCCTAGGATACTGGGAGACCAGCGTCTGAATCCTCACTTGGCCATGGAAACCCACTGGGTGACCTTGCGCAGGTCACACTTTCTCAGTCTCAAGAGGGCAAACCGCCTCTGAACAAATTCTGCAAGCAAATCTCCATGAAAAGGTCACCATAAGTCAGAAACAACCTGAAGGCACACAACAAGAACTACCCATTCAAAACCAATTACACTAGTTGCTGCTCTGTAAGGGCAGTCTTTTGTACAGTATAAAACAGAGCTAAAATGCCTGAGAATTATACAAACACCTTCTGAGATACATCTGAGACCAGACAATCCCAGTCCCTCTGGAGCAGTACTGCATCGGCATCATCAAGAGATGCTGCTCAGGAATTACTAAAACCCACCAACAGGCATAGGAGTTTATCATACAACGGAATTTGGGGGTATAATGCAATGGCAATCCAAACGTAATCATGGGGTTTCATGTTATTGCGAATGAGGATATCTCGTGCAATTTCGGGCAATGGGAAGTCATTCCGAATGCAATCATGGGGTTTCACGTAATTGCGTATTAGTGTATCTCACGCAATTTCGGGCAATGGGGGGTCATTTTCAGACATGGGAAGTCATTCTGAATGCATTCTGAATGCAATCAGATTTCACGTAAATTCGCTAAACTAGCAATTTCACGTAATTGCGAACTGGCTCCATTCGCAATTGAGAGAAATTCCTCCCATGTGATAAACTCCATAGTTATCTATCAGATATGGCAATCAAACCATAACTTCAAACGTAATATATCTGAATTTAGTTAAATAGAAAGGCTCTAAGGCACACACAAAATTAGGGATACAAAGGGATTCGTAACACCTTTGAATCTATCAGAGTGAAAGCTGTTGTAGTCTCAAAGGTGCTACAAGATCCCTTTGCAGACTAATACTCCAGACTCCAATCTGAATTCTACCCACAAAATTAGGGAGTTAGGGAACTCAAACCTACTCTGCCTATATTTGTAATCAAAAATTTTATATATATATTTATGTTGGTTTAAAAATTATAATTTTTAACCAGATAACTGATAATTAAATATTTTAAATATCAAACTCAAATTCAAGATTTGCAAATTCAGTATCTATAATTTAATGTCTTTTGAGTTCATTTGAAAAGCTAAGTTTGTTTTATTAATACTTTGTCCTTTCTCCAGGAATAAAACTTGGATCTGAATCCTACTGGTTAATCCCAACTAGAGTAACACCATTGAATCTGATGTTGAAATTGCATCAATACATATGTAAATCTCATTGATACAGTAGGTCTACTTTAGTTGGGACTAACAATTCAGGCTCAGAGTTGTGAACATATTTGGGCTTGCAACCTAAGTGTAACTCCACCTCTTCCAGCAATTAACATGCGATGAAGTTGGTTTCTCCGAGCCCACCATGACTACCAGTGGGTACAACAAAAAAATCCTCACATTCTATTGATCCAAAAGTGAGAGGATGATTTAAACCCAATTAGCTCAGATACTATTATCATAACTGTGTAGTAAATCTAGGAGGGGAATTTTGCTTGCCAAAAATACAGCTACAGTCAGCCCTCCTTATCCACAGATTTTTTATCCATGGATTCAAGCATCCACAGCTTGAGAATATTCCCCAAAAGTATAAATTCCACATAGCAAACCTTGATTTTTGCCATTCTATATAAGGGACACAATTTTACCATGCCATTGTATTTAATGGGACTTGAGCATCCACAGAAGTTGTTATCCTGGAACCAAACCCCAGCAGATAACAAGGGCCCACTGTACTAGTAAAACTAGGGAGAGTCAGCATGATGTAGTGGTTTGAATCTTGGACTACAACTCTGGAGATCAGGGTTCAATTCCCAGCTGGGCCATGGAACCTATTAGGTGACCTTGGGCAAGCCACATTCTCTCAGACTCAGAGGATGGCAATGGCAAATCCCCTCTGAAGTAACCTGCCAAGAAACTCCAAGATAGGTTCACCTTAGGGTCATCATAAGTCAGAAATGACTTGAAGGCACACAACAACAACAACAACAACGTTTCCTTAAGTAGAACGAAGGTATCAACACATAATGCAAGTTCAGTACCAGCTCTGAAAAGAATGGCTTTCTGTCCCATGAAACAAAGGGGGAGACTAATAACAGATGTTTTTGTTTCAGTTTTAGAACATGTAACAAAGCTTTCAGGTGTGATCCTTTGCATGGTAATGTATGCATAGGATCACTATGCATGGTACAGGTAAATGTTGTTCAACTCAGAGAGACCTACTTTGTAATATTTAGGACTGCACTATTAGAGAAGTGGAATCTGCAAGGTGTCCTACCAAAAGCTCAGCCGTATCCCTAATTTTGAAAGAGGGGCACAGCTATGAAGCCAGCACATCATATGTGGGCTTGCATCAAGAGAGGGAAGGGATTTACACACACACACACACACACACAAAAGGTTAATTTGGTATTTCCTTTAATCTGTCTGTAATCTAAAATCACAATTAGCTATCACGGGGACAATGAAAGCATGGACCACAGGCCATCCCAGCAACCTTTCTGGTCCCTCCTCCCTCATTGCTATGAGATTAAGGCCTGCCGTTTTGCATTATGTCTGACAATAACAATGTTTTCAGACATTGTTCAACTAGCAGGCAGACGCCTCAGAGGCTTTTATTTGTAAAAAGCCTCTTACACAGCAAAATCTTGTCCAAAAAAGAGGGTTCTTTCTTTTACATTTCAATAGGATTATGAAATAGATTGAAAGTAATCAAAATGATACCACAATTATTTCATAAAAACCATTGACAACCCCACATGAGAGATTATTTGACTTTTTTCCCTCTCAGATCTGGACTCTCTCTCTCTCTCTCTCTGAGTGTGTTTGTGTGTGTGTGTTGCTTTGTTTTCCTATTTGTTTGCCCTCTTGCTCTCCCCCTCCCAGTACACATACTCATAGGCATAGCAAAACAACAACAAAGTACAGTAATTGTCAACCAGCATTTCCCAAACTTTGGTCCTCCAGGTGTTTTGGACCACTATATCAGGAAGAGTACAGATTAACATCTCTTGAACACTGCAGTGTGATAACCTCCTTCAACTCCCAGAAGTCCTAATCAGTTTGGCCAACAATCAGTCCAAAACTTCTGGAGGACCAAAGTATGGGAAACACTGATATTTCTTGCTTACAAAGCCAATATCATGTTCTTAAACCACAATCAGTCCCACAAAATAGCTGGGACAGATGCATTTTTGCATCTCTTATGTAAGCACATAGGTCTTGTGTATTCCTGGCTTTAGGCTGGACAGTTTGTTTTATCTATCAATCTTTGGATTAAAATCTTCTCCTGATAAGAGATGTTAAAAACAACACAACTCTCTCTTCTGCTGTCACTTCTGGGATAGTCTAATCCAGATTTTACCAATCACTCCTTGTAGTCCTTTAGTGGATGCCCTGCATACAGCAAACACTATGTCATATCACCTCTTAGCTGCAAGAGTTGTCACTCTACTCACAAAACTACTACAACCTAAAGAAAGAAGGAAGAAAAGAGGGAAAGGAAAAAAACCACCACACTCCCCAATAGGTCTGCCTGATCCAGTTACCGTGTTGAGGGCCAAGTTACCCCTCAGCGCTGCTGGTGTAATTCCATAAAGCACAGCTGCACCAGCCACTCCTCCCAGGACCTGGGCAACCACGTAGAAGACAGCGCGGAAGAAGGAAAGCTGAGAGCCCAGCAGGAAGGCTACAGTAACAGCCGGATTGATGTGGGCACCACTCACGTGGCCTAGAGACTGCACCATGGTGGCTGCGACCAAACCAAAGGCCAGGGCCACCTGCAGAACGTTAATGGGGCCAATGACCCAACGCAACGAGGCCCCCAGGCCAAAAAGTACATAGATCATTGTGCCAAAGAACTCGGCAAAGACAGCCCTCCAAAAGGAGGACGAGCGTGCCTCCCACATGACAGGGCAGGAAAGGTTGGTTTGTAGTGGCAGCAGGACAGTCCTCAATCTTACTGCTGCTCCATACACAGACTCAAACCCACCACTTTCTATTGGAACTGTGACTTTTATAAGGCTCCCTAGGCTATGCCAGCCCTGGAGGTGGGAACTTAGCTCAACTAACTGAGCTCTCTTAACTCTTCACTGACCAGATGGGGAAGCTGTAATGCCCTTATAAAAGGATGAAGATGCAAGAGGGTTCCCAGAATCTTCTACTGCCATCCAAGCATTGATCCCCAAAAGATCTACCCTCTTCCTGCATATCAGCTTCCCCAGAAGCTGGAGTCATTTCTCAGTGGAGAGGCTTCATTCTAGGGTTTCTTCTTTGTAAGTGCTGGTTGGATGCATCAGTAGTAATTTGATTTCTGAAGAACATATATGTTCAGAAGTTTCTTATAGGGAAGGGAACCTCCTCCCTGCACCGAGAGAATTTCATAAAGGGACTAGTATAAATTGCGAAAGGTCCTATGACTCTGTGGAGATGTATCTGAAACTCCGCTTTATTCAGGGCTGTTACCATTCCCTTTGGAAGGAATGGAATAGACACAATGTCTGCACTGGAACAAGTTTTATGTACTCAGTTTGGGAGGGAGAGTGGGAGCCTAATTCTTTGTATGAATGCAATTGTATTGTTTTAAGGGTTACAAATCAAGCTCAGGGCTCGTTTAGTTACTCTTTTAGACTGTGTGTATCTGTTTCCAAGTCGCCTATTGACTATGGCAATGCCATGAATTTCACACCATTTTCTTAGATAAGGAATACTAAGAGGTGGTTTTGCCAGTTCCTTCCTTTGAAAGATAGTCTACATCTTCCGATATTCCTTGGCAGCCTCTCATCCCAATACTAACCAGGGCTGACCTTGCTTAGCTTCCAAGATCAGATAAGATCTAGTGCCTTTAAGGTATAAGCTCGCTCTTATACCCTAAAGTAGTTTTTTGTTTTTTGTTTTTTTGGTTATACCAAAACCCTACTCAGCACAGACACTAATTATGCTGGCTGCGAAATTCATGAAGTTGTAGTTCAAAACAAGAAGTTGATGCCCAGGCAGTGAGATATAGTTGAGAATACAAATTATGAGTTTTAGACTGATCTTGACCTCTCACCTCCTGGAGTTGCCCAGACTCCAAAGATGATGTTATCTTCAAGAGGTAGTTTGACTGAGGCCTTGAACTATTAATTCAACAACTGGAGACAAATCAAGCTGGTAAGAGAGAGGCTCGCAATATCCTGCTTGTAAACTCCAAGGAGATGGATGGTTCCACTCCATATTTTTGCAGTCAAGGGTAACAAGGATATTCACAAGTCACAACTAACTGTGCTATTGATTTCAGGGGGGTCTGCTTTAGGTGTGATGGTGTCTGGATCTGATAGTGTGGTGTGCGCTGCAAAATATCCCAGCAGATATTTCTTGCAGAGTTCTCCTGTGTTCCTACTTAAAATTAGACATTTTGAACTGTATATACATGCATGTGCACATCACAGGAATGCTCCACTGGGCTAAATGGAACCAATTGCCACAGGCATAAATCTGTAGCATATTATCTGTTCAAACTGCTACATGAGAAGCAACCCTTTTATTAATAGGTCTGAAGATTTCCAGTGAACACATTCCTTTTTCATAGCAGGGCAAAAACTCCACGATGATGTTCCCAGATTGAATTCTTTTCTCCCACAAAAGGAATTCTGGAGCCTTCTACTGTAGGTAAGAAACATACCTTGGAAAGTGAGTGTGATTTGGTATATATGTAGGAGAGGGGGCAGAAAGTAGATCAGATTCTAGCAGTAGCTCTCTGGCTTATTTGCAGTAGATTGGCAAGTATATATGTTTAATAATAACAACAGTATGCACCCTAAATTATACTTATGAAATTAATGTTGATGGCTATAAAGAGGAACAAATATTTGTGTGAAAGATGTTGAGCTCTATTCAATTCTGGTATTCAAAACAAATTTCCGGGTTCAGATTTATTTAGTTTTAAGTGCACGTCTTTTATGCTAGGTCAATGGCTTGGTCTTGGGGTTCTAGAAACAATGTAGAACCTTTAAGACTGTGTCTGCGCTGTAGAATTAATGCATTTTGATACTAGTTTAACTGTCCTGGCTCAATGCTATGGAATTCTGGGATTTGTAGTTTTGTGAGAGATTTAACCTTCTCTGTCAGAGAGCTCTAGTTCCATATCAAACTACAAATCCCAGGATTACATAGGATGGAGCCATGACTGTTAAAGTAGTGTCAAACTACATAAATTCTGCAGTGCAGATGCAGCCTAATGAGACTAAAATCTCTCCACTCTTGCTCTTAATTCTAATTTGGATTTATTCCTTATTCTAAGGGCTGACTGTTTTGTTAACATATTTTGAAGACTGGATTTTTTAAGCTAATGTTTTCATGACACAATTATTGCACACAATTCATACCAAGCATTAAAAAAGTCAGTTGACTTTAGCGTGGATAGGTTTAAACACAAACTCATTAAGGAGATAAATATGACTCCAAAATGCCTTACTTGGCTCAAATACACCCCATATTTTTCCACCTTCAAATAATACAATTGAGATGATCTTCCAAGCAACAGTTAGTATTTACTCATCAGAAACTGACGTTTATTTCTTCTTTAACTATCATAAATATTTGTTTACTGGATTGGCATAATATTTATTTTAACTGACTGAGGATGTATTCCTGTACTGGAAATATAAGGTCCAGAAATTTTTTAGGTTAGGCTCAGTGCTGTGGAATTCTGGGAACTGTAATTCATATGGCACCAGAGCAGATCTCTGTTCTTCTCTGGGGCAACAACAAACTAAAATTCCCAGAATTCCACAACATTGAGCCATGGCAGTTAAAGTAGGTCAAACTGGATTATTTATGCAGGGTGGGTGCAGCCTTAAAATGTGCCAGGGCCAGCCCTATTGTTTGGCAAGGTAATGCATAATCCCTGACATCAGATCTGAGAATACTGTTAGAAAGTTATGTTTAGTTGGTACCTGTTACTGGAATGTCATTTAGAGTATCTGCCCCAAGCACCAATATGACTTGGGACTCTTTCATACAAGGCTAAATTGGAAGTATAATTTAAGGTCAATTCGAATGCAATCATGGGTTTTATGTTATTGCAAATTAACTCTTCACATGCAAATTCGGGCAGGAGGGAAGCCAATTCGAATGCAATCATGGGTTTTACCTTATTGCGAATTAAAGCTTTGCATGCAAATTCGGGCAGGAGGGGGTTAATTTCGGGTAATGGGAAGTAATTCCGAACGGAGCAGGGGTTCATGTAAATTCGCTAAACAAGCGAATTTACATAAATCCGCATTGGCTCCATTCGGAGTTGGGAGAAATTCCTCCCCGTTTGAAAGAGTCCTTGGATAATTTTTGACCCCATGGCTAACCATATTCAGGGGACTTATCCTCCGAGTGTACGTATGTGTGATTTCTACATACAATCCAGTACTTGGATGTGAAATCTGAACATTTCTGTTATCTGAAACAAAAATAAAAAACAGTGCATGACCCACAAGCAACATTGGTAGCCCTCTTCCCTGGCACCTGGACAAGCAATAAAACCCTATCAACTCCAAGGATTTCAGAATACACTGTACTCCAGAGGCTGTGTACCATGGATTGGTACCATTGCGCCTAGAATTGATCAAGGTTGACTGCAAATCTCTGATAAGGTTAGCTGCCTAAAATGATGTTGGGGAAGAAGGTGCCCACTCATCAGCACTAACACAAGAGGGTTAAGAGCGTAGCTACAAACAGTAGCAAAATTAGGACATGGATTTCCCCCTCCCCAAAGTAGTATGACCCATCTGAAATTGATCATGGAAGTTACAGTCATAATTCCACTGCCTGCTTTTATCAACAGTTGCCTTCACACTGACAGAAGACTCTTTTGCCATGCCTGGATAAACAAATCTCATGGTGAATAATACTGTGGATTTCACTGTTTATGAAACAAGCTACTTCTGGCAATTCCCAGCACCTGTTGAGAATTTTACTCCCACCTCTAAGTGGGTTTCTTTTTCATTTAAAAACAAATCAGAATAATACAGTCCCTTCTCTTCTCTTTCTTGCTTCTTTTGTAAAAATATTTGTAGCGTTACAATGCTATAGTGAACCAATCAAGTAGCATTTTCCATAATAACATTTCAGTTTTTTTAAAGGAGGAAATTTCCCATTCGAACCATGGAATTACTTCAGAAAACCATGCCACAGTTAAAAAAAAAGGAAGAATCTTAGTACAGATTCATTAAATCATTACAAACAGCTCTCCCCAAAAGAGTGAAATGAATAGACGCAGAGGCAATAACAGCCAGCATAACTCAGTATATTGTAAGAGCTTTCACTTGTTTAGAGCAAACAAGAGCCCCCAAATGACAAATTAAATAACTAGTGATTTGATACCCTTTCGTGGATGCCTAATGGAATGGCCAGCCTTGCAACCAAGGCATAAACCAGGCCTTCTCAGACTGGAGTCTCTGAGAATAACGGCTCAGCAAAAAGGATGAGGATAAAACTAGAGACACACACATACACCATGCTCAGAACAAGGCCTCTGGGATATTTGTCACTACAGCATTTTGGAGCAGAGGTTTAGTCAGAGCTGTTTAAGAGGCTCCAATGCTCCAGAGGATTTATCAGCCCGTTTGGTGATTGAGCAGGCAGGACAAAAACTGCCAGCCCTGAATGCAACCAGGACAATAGGACTTGCTGGATTCAGCATTTTACCAGGCCCAGTTTGTTCCAGGCATATGGAGAGTGAATCAAAATGTATGCAACACACACACTCTCTTGCAGCATCCCATTTTATTGTGCATCAGGTTTACAGAAGGGGTTGGCTTATGCCTGTTGTTGAACTCCACCCATGTGGCAAACAGAACAAAGCGGTGCACTGGGTCTTTTTGAGATGTTCTCTGAGCATTGCTACACAGCAGTGTGGGGAACAACATGAAGGGAAACGGACTTGCCAAGGGTCATGTGATAAAAACAGTGTCAGTGAAATGAGACCTTGGTGGCCTAGTTTCCAGTTCTTCAAGTTCCACCTCTGTAGTCACCATGGAGTTTATCAGATGACAGAAATTGGAAGCATAATCCAATGGCAGTCCAAATGCAATCATGGGGTTTCACGCTATTGCGTGAGAAACTACCACATGCATTTTCAGGCAATGGGAAGTCCTTCTGAACGCAATAGTGGGGTTTCACATTATTGCATGAGAAACTATCACACACAATTTTGGGCAATTTTGGGCAATGGAAATTCATTCCGAATGCGATGTAGTGTCAATACGCAGTTACATAAATTTGCTAAACTAGCGAATTCACTCATTTCCAAACTGGCCCCACTTTCATTTCTTTTGAAATTGAGAGAAATTCCTCCTATGTGATAAACTCCCATGTCAGTCTTTGGATAGAAACCAGAAATAACCTGGTTCCTCGTTCCTCCTGCTTCTCTCCAGGTATTAAGAGAACTCAAAAATCCTGGCTTCCAGACTTTCTCTCTCTGTTAGCCCATCAAAGTCTCTCATGTTCTCTAGGCAGGGGAACAGAGAGCCCCATAGTTATCACCCTGTATTGCAGGGACAGGGTGACCCTGGAACAGTTTCTAAACATCCTTTCCCCAGACATGGAAAACTGGGTCAGGAAATGTGGAGCAGGGAATGTGCCAGCATGGAAGTAATTTGAGTGTTGGAATATAACCCTGGAGACCAGGGTTTGGATCCTGGCTCAGCCATGGAAACCCATTGGGTGATCTTAGGCAAGTCACATTCTCTCAGCTTCAGAGGGAGGCACTAACAAAACCCCATCTGAACAAATCTTGCCAAGAAAACCCCACGATAGTGTGGGAGACTGGTGTAATGGGGCCAGGATAGAGTGTGTGGGATACACAGCTCTGTCCTCCAGTAGTAGTTTACACTTTGTAAACTGCTTAGTACATCGGTAAGTGGTATAGAAATGTACTTACTATTGCTATTGCTAGTAAGATTGCCAGAATAAAAACTGGAAAGGGTTCCTGTCTTTTTAATGGCTGTACAGAATTTTAGTAGGTGCTGCTTGTTACCTTTTTGTGTGACAAGCAACACCTGCTGAAATTTCCTCTTCTACTACACTGCCATTAAAGGGACAGAAGTCCTTTTCACCTTTCACTCTGCTGCCACTCCTACCTCACAAGGTCTGCCCCCTGAAATAGCCACTTTGCTCCACCTCATTCTAGGACTGGCACTGCAGTGCTCCCTAAAGGGCTTCCCATCCCTTGACATGGCAAGGAAGTGTTGATAAGGGGGACATAACAGGACAGTAAAAAGGATGGGCAGTAGTCATTGCTGCTGATTCCTACTCAGTGCCATGTTCCCCCTTGCAAGTTGACTTGGCAGGAGCAGAGAGTGAAGAACGAGACATACTGGCTGCCTCCACAATTTCAATGTCACGGCAGGACAGGCAGGCAACTAGCTTTTCCCGTGAAGCACTGTGGGCCAAGAAGAATTCGTAGGACACTCCAGCAAGGACAGCACCTAGTGTGGGGCCAAGCCAGTACACCTGGGAGAGAAGCAGAAAGGGAGAGGCTGAGTGAGAGACAGCACAAAGTAGGTTTGAAAGCAATAGGTCATCCAGAAGGAAGGTGTGAGGGAGAGAGAAGATGGAACAAAAGTACAGTAATTGAGAATGGGAAGGTGGTCATTTTACACTGCAGTTGAACCACCTTGATGGGGCCTCAAGAGAGACAAGCAAACATTGCCTTAGGTGGGGCTCAGTAAATCTAGCTGGCAGCACAAAACTAGAGTATCCAGAGGAGGTCCCGGTGGCAACCACATGTTAAAGAAAACTACATTCACAGCAGTTCCTTCATGTTCACAGACTTCATGCTCAGCTCCTCAATTATGAAATTCAGGGAATGGAGAACTACCAAATGCATAGTGCCCGAGGGAAGGTAGAGTGTCGTTCCTCTCTGAACAGAATTCCAATAAGCATCGGCTCACCCAGTGATGCTCCCAGATTCCTGTCACTACTGCGGGTCCCAGTGATCGGGCTGGATTCATACTGCCTCCAGAGAATGTGCCCTGTAAAAGCATCATATTGGCACAGTCAGTAATGGTCATGCACCATTGTCTTCCTTTGCTCCATGAACTGGTTTGCAGTCAGTCTTTCTTTAAAAAAACTCTTGTCTTTTTGACTGGTGTTTATCATTATCATTTGTCATTTATAAAGCATACTAGTTGGACTAGGTACTGCAGAGAGATTTGAAAATAACACATGCCTATCTCTTGGTGTTCAAACAGTTCAGCTTGCAGATTACACATTGTATGTGTAAAATGTAGGTTTGAATGCCAAAGAAAACCCAAGCAACAAAACCTCAGATTCTCCCAGTTCTGTGCTATGCAGAAATCATGCAAATAGACATAAATTTCCTTATAAAATGGTTCTGTATGCAAATGCATAGTTTCTCTGATGCACTCCTCCACTCATGATGATAATGACAATGACACCATAGTACTTGGAACATCCCACATTATCCAGTGACATTTAACAGATTTCAAAACTGAAACTTAAGGTGTGTGACGGGATGGGACCTTCTTTAAGACCTAGGTTGATTCCACAAAGAGGAACTATGTATTTGCATACAGAATAGCCATGTACCTTCTGAATTAGAAAGGTGGAATCAACCTAGTTCTTAAAGAAGGTCCCGTCTCATCACACACCTTAAGTCTTAGTTTTGTAATCAGTTAAATGTCATTGGATAATGTAGGATGGTGTCATTGTCATTAGAGTTTTGTTGTTGCTGTTTCATTATTTCAATGGAGTAATCCCCTTCTAAACTCAGACATTACGCAGGGGAAGGATTTTACAATGATATATGCAGGTGATGATAATTCCACCTTTCTAATTTAAAAGGAACTTGGTCATACAACATAGTTCAACTACAACATGTATCAACAATACCATTTAAGAGCCTAAGTAAAGCCAAGTAAGCTACTGTACTCAGGCTTAATGTTGATTAGAAGTGACTAGAACTGAACTCTGCTTTGCATGCTTGGTGAGGAAATGTCCCCAAACAGTGACCTAATCCATGCTTTTCATTCATTCTATATACTGCTGGAATATGGCCCCAAGAGCCCTTCCAAATTGGAATTTGACCCTGGAGAATGGGGCAAGTGTCCCTCCCCCTTCCCTTGCATTAAAGGGACATCCTGCTTGACTTTGAAGGCACTTACTGCAGCTAAGGCTCCTGCTATCACAGAGAAGCCAATGGCCAGGATTCCAGGCTCGCCCATTTCACGCCTCCGATGATCTTCAACAGCAAAGATGGTGAGTGCCAGCTGGAAGGTGGAAAAAACCTCCATCCCTAATGCCTGTCCAGCATTTCCCTCACTGCTGACCTAAAACAGAGAAATAAACAAGAGTTACAACAGAGAGGAGGAAGAGTTGAGCATGGGCACTGTGAGAGGGATATATTAGTGTCATGTGACTTTTACATACATTTGTATAGGACAGCATGGTGTAGTGGGTCGAGTATTGGATTATGATTATAAAGACCAGAGTTCATATCCCCTCTCAGCCCATGGGAACCCACTGGGCAAGTCATGCTCACAGCCCCAGAAGAAGGCAAAGACAAACTCCCTCTAAACAAATCCTGCCAAGAAAACCGCATGATAGTTTTGCCTTAGGGGCAAAATGACTTGAATGCACACTATACCAACCATAAGGAGCATTGACTTCTAATTTATTTAGAATCAATCTTGCGCATACATTTTTGAGCATTCTCTATTAATTGCACCTTTGGATAATAAAAAAGATTTATGTCTAGGTAGGATATCAAATGTGAAGTAATAATTCTCATTATCTCTCTATATTATGAAAAATTTAAATAACAATACAAAAATTATATGGCTAACATTTATTTATTTATTTAAAATTGTTACAAAGAAGGGGTATGAGGAAAAATATTATATATGCTACAGTAAGCTTGTGTTAATGTCATTCTAAAGTAAAGTATGTTTACTTTACTATATGCAAGTTGCCTGCTGACTTGTGCAGACCGCATTAATTTCACAGGGCTTTCTTAGGCAAGGAGTACCAGAGGTGGTCACCCACTTGTTGCCTTCCTCTGATGTAGCCTACAGCACTTGGTATTTCCTGGCAGTCCCCCTTTCAAGTACTAACCAGGCCTGACCCTGCTTAGCTCCCAAGCTCAAGCAGGATCTGGTAACTTTAGGGTATTTATTAAGATAATGTCAATTTGGTCTCCATTTCAGGTTAGCTGACAATTTACTCATCCACCCCAAAAATATGTACACTTATAACTGAGAGATACAGAGGGGGATTTGAATGTGTTAAATCCCTATGGACAAAGATATACAGTAGAGTCTCTATTATCCAGCCTTCATTTATCCAACATTCTGAATTATCCAATGTTGTGGCTGCTGTGATTTCTTTAAATTTTCTGTGATTTCTCTAAATTTTCTGTGATTTCTTTAAATTTTCAGAGGACTGAACTGTTTATACTGTACATCACAATGTTGATCAGTGATTTCTTTACATTTACTTTTACTGTTATTGCAATAAAACTTCAATACATTTGCAATTCATAGTGATTTCAAGGCTTTTCTTGGTCCTTCTGGATTATCCAACATTTTTGGTTATCCAACTATCAGCCGGTCCAGTTTATATTGGATAATCGAGACTCTACTGTATATATAAAAGTATGATTCTTAAGGGGAGATTCTAAAGAAGATTGTTTGCTTCACCCTATCCAGAGATTTCCACCCTAACCATAGATTATTTGATGAGATTTATACAGCCAAGTATCCTGCAAGGGGAAAAATGGGCAGCCAATTAGCATATATTTAATGTAGCCAATAAGAGGAGGGCAAAAAGACAATGGGAGCAAAACTGACAGGTAACCACTGCTAGGACTAGGTATCCTGCTTGCTCAATCTAGGCCTCATTCCCACTACATTTTAAACCGGTTTGCAAATTGGCTTGAAGTGGTTTAAATTATCCTGGTCTGCACTTATCTAAATCACTGAAGTGATTCGAGGGGGGGAGATGCTCTAGACCCATTTAATCTGCATCTTTTTGACGCTGATTTTTTTCTGTGTCCTTTTGGATAAATCAATTCCACGCAAGTGTGAGCCAGATGCAGATCGAAATTGATTTTAATAATTGATCTGAAGAATCAAATTCACAAATTGATTCAGTGTCAGTGTGAATGAGATGTGGATTGGAATCGATTTACTATGACGGGATAAGGAGTCACCAGGTGGGGAAGTGGAAATTAACAACCTGTGTTTGCCCACCCTTCAACCCTTGTACGGAAATACATAAATGTGATTGCAGTGATGGACAGAGGGAAAAAATCCCACTGAAAATGCTTCAGATTGAATTGATTCATTTTTTCAATGTGAACCACAAGTGGGTTATTTTATTTTATTTTACTACAAGAAAATGCAATCAGGGCAAATGTAAAGTTAACCACTCTCTGCTGCTGAACCAATCCATCGACTCAGATCGCAAAGTGATTTATTTGTAAGTGGGAATGAGACCCTGGTGATCAAGGAGATTCGCTTGGCTTCAGTTAGCCAGAATTCAGTGATGATGCACAACCACTGTGGACTCTGGGCTTACGGTCAATGAGATACTACACACCATGGCTGATGCAGCCCCTCTGGGCACCAGTAATTAAGTATTTTTATTTTTATTGCTGGCTGAGGAAGGCAGAATGAACTTTCATTTGTTTGATATCTTCTTGTGGGTTGGGAAGGTGAAGAGGTGGAGGAAAAGGAAGACACAGGAATGAGGTAGTTAACTCACCTTTGTGACCAAATGCCCAATGCCTGAGGTAGGCAACACAAGGTAAAAAACCCCAGATGCTAAGATGGCCCCCAAACACTGAGCCAAGATATAGGTTGCAGCATGCAAAACATCCAGTTTGCGGGTGCAGAGGAAGGCCATGGTGAGTGCTGGGTTGACTTGAGCACCACTGATCTCTCCAAAACAATGAGCCAAGCTGATAGCTACCATCCCAGCTGCAAGGGCTGGCTGGAGTGGGGAAGGGAGCTCCTCTCCAGGACCAGCTGGGGATGAGGCACCCAGCACCACCCAGACAAAGATGAGAGTGCCAGCTGCTTCTGCCAAGAAGCAGTTCCAGAACCTACGGCTCTGCAGTTCCTGGAACAGAAAGAATAAGGGAAAGTCAACCAGACCTAATAATAAATAATATTTAATAAATAATAAAATGTTTGTTTATATATCCCGCCTCTCCACATGGATCAAAGCAGGAGAACAGCATAAAAGTCAATAACACAATCAATATAAAATTCTAGAACCAATAATGAATCCATCAATCAATAGCCAAAAGCACAATTACCATCTTACAGTACAGTATTTCAGATCGTCCAAATGAGGAGTTGTTCTCTCAGTCCACTAAGATAGATCAGGAGGGTAAGCCCTTTGGAAGAAATCCATCTTAAGTGCCTTCTTAAAGGCGTCTAGAGTATTAATGAGATGGATCTCTTCCGGGAAGTCATTCCAAAGTCTTGGTGCAGCAGCAGTGAACCTTTTCCCACTGGACTCATCATAATATTATATCCTAAATTCTTGGTCCATTTAATCATACATTCTTTGACCTGTTCATTTTCTCTGATAAATCTTAATAATAATTTATTATTCAAAAAGGATGTGGAGAAACTGGAGCGTGTCCAAAGAAGGGTGACTAAGATGGTGAAGGGCCTGGAAACCATGCCCTATGAGGAACGACTTAGGGAGCTGGGGATGTTTAGCCTGGAGAAGAGAAGGTTAAGAGGTGATATGATAGCCTTGTTTAAATATTTGAAGGGATGTCATATTGAGGAGGGAGCAAGCTTTTTTTCTGCTGCTCCAGAGAACAGGACTCGGAACAATGGATGCAAGCTCCAGGAAAAGAGATTCCACCTCAACATTAGGAGGCATCTCCTGACAGTAAGGGCTGTTCGACAGTGGAACACACTCCCTCGGAGGGTGGTGGAGTCTCCTTCTTTGGAGGTCTTTAAGCAGAGGCTGGATGGCCATCTGTCAGGGATGCTTTGATTGGGAGTTCCTGCATGGCAGGGGGTTGGACTGGATGGCCCTTGTGGTCTCTTCCAACTCTATGATTCTATACAATTTAGCTATAGTATCTCCCCACCCCTCGAATTAATTATATTCTCAAGTACTGTTGTTTTCTTTTCAAAGCTATAATTTATATAATTTTCTTTAATCTTTCCCTTAATTGATAAAATGTTAGCCATTGCAATTTAAACCCCCTTTCTTCTAAATTGGCTGTTTAATATTCCATCTACCTTGATCTTCCTCTGTTAGATCACCATATGTAATCCAATTCCTTGCATCACCTAATTCTATAAAAGGCATCTTGAGGCAATAATCATTTAGGAAATTGGGGGTTCAACCTACTTTTGTATTTATCCCAGATTCTTAATAATGCCCTTCTTATTATATGATTTTTGAAACCTGAGTTTGCCCTAATCTTTCCATACCATATATATTATTGCCAGCCAAATTTAAGTTAATGTCTCTCTAGATCTAATAACTTTGCATTATCTAACTTGATCCAGTCTATTAACCATGCTATACAAAATGCTTCAAAGTATATTTTCAGGTCCGGTTCTGACTGTGCTCCTACTGGGTATTGGCTCTAACTTAACCATTTTGACTCTTGCCCAAACTGTTTCCTCCTCATAGCAGTCATAATTGTAATCAGGATATATATATATATATATATATATATATATATATATCTCCACACACACATTTCACTTTTTATGTGTTACACAAGAAAAATTTGAATGGGTAACCTTTGGTCCTTCCAATGCTCTTGGGCTGACACCCTAACAAGAGATGGAGTTGCTTATTCCTAGCCTAGAACATTGATGTTCAACAGGTTGGTCAAAGTCAACCAAGTCAACCATGATATAACCTGAGCGCTGAGTTACCAGTGCTGGAAAGGGTATGTTTTTGTGTATGTGTATGTGTATGGAGAGGAGGGTAGGTCAGTTATTTAACAAGTTCAATAAAAGGGGGATTCATAGAAAAACGGACGACCATTCCCCAACTATCTTAAGGGATGATTAATACCTCTATACCTATCCTTTGGGAACAATATCTGTCAGCCACTCAAAATGTTTAGTTCCTCATTCTGAACATCTCAGTACAGTGAACACATTAACTCTAAACACACCATCTTTGCAGTGTCATAATTTCCTTGTTTGTAGCTATAAAGAGAAATCAATTGCTCTCTGAAATGGAAAGCAATTGATTAAGCAAAATATACACACAAAGACAAATTAAAAACAAACATTTGTGGGTTTTTAAAAAATTCTTTCCAGCAGGTGTGAATTTGATTTTAAACATTAAAACTGAGACAGCCATTTTGGAAACATTGGTGAATATATTTAACGTGATCATTTAATTGAATGTTAAGATAAGAAACTAAGTGTGTTCAGGGATTATAACAAGGCAAAAGTATAAAGACAAACATAGCCAGCAAGACAGAAAAGGGAATATTTAATTGAGTATAGGAAAGGAGTATGGAAAACAGGTCAGATGAGCAAACTAATGGAAAATTGGATGAACTGTTATCAAGAATAACAGGTGGGTGGAAAAATTACAGAAAGATGGGAAGATGGGGAATGAACATCCTATTTGACTGCCTTTGGGACTCAAAGAGGGGAGTCCTTACTTACCTCCTTGATGCCCATGGTGCCTGGCTTCCAAAATCTCATTAGAGTGAGAGAAGATGTGTTGTTGTTGCCATCACCTAGTGGTTTATCATACCCTATCCTTCCCCCACATTCTGCCCTCCCTCATCCTCTCACATCACCAGTTAGGAATTGGATCCTTTTGAAGATGAAGCAGATGCAGTTCAGAGGAAGATGAAGGGTAGGAATATCTTAAAACAGTCAAATACTCAGAAGCAGAATTGGAGGCCAGGGTTCATGAAGTATCCCAAGAATTCCTAATAGATTATTATTTATAATCTGTGCCATCAACTTTATCACAGTTTCTTAGAATGTCATTGACACTTGTGGACTGAGTTGAGTCAATTGTGCTTCTGTGCTATTATCCTTGCTTCTTCCAATACAAAGTCCCTGGGGAGAAGACAAAATCTTTTGGGATCATGATTATCTCCATCATCATAATTTTTATATAAAAGCTTTGAAACAATTCTGTGGATGGAGGCAGAATATGATCTATGCTAATCCTAAGGATGTCAAGGCAACAGTTTCCTTTGAACTGAACCCAGGACCTGATCTGAATGGAGTTGCCACAGTTACCATCGGTCAAGATGGACTTTATTTCTGTGTGATCAAAGGTGATTGCACAGAAACTTCAAGAAATTTAAATATGCAATAGATAACAGGTTTGCAATAGGGTTGCTGAATTTTCCATTAATGTGTGTGACTACAAGAAAATCACAGAAATGTTTTAAATTATCTACCTGTATATGGGTAGCTTTCATTCTAATTTTTAGGAAATTTAAATCTAAGTAAATTGGGATGCGGTGGCTTAGTGGATAAAGACGCCAATCCTGATTATCATAAGGTCAGAAGGTTGGCAGTTTGAGGCCCAGGTGCTGCATGATGGGGTGAGCTCCTGTCACTAGTCCCAGCTTCTGCCAACCTAGCAGTTTGAAAGCATGCAAATGCAAGTAGATAAACAGGTAGTATCACTTCTCAGTGGGAAGGTAACAGTATTTGGTGCAGTCATGCTGGCCACATGACCACCAGAGCAGTCCTTGGACAATGCTGGCTCATGGGCTTAGAAAAGGAAATGAGCACTGCCCCCTACAGTAGGTTACAACTAGACATTCATGTCAAAGGACTACCTTTATCTTTACCTTTACATGTGTAGAAGGTAGCATTTGAGTGTATATGTGAGTATTCTTGCCTATGTGAGAATGAGTTCTGCCTACATCCTATTGATCCTCAGCTCTTTTTGTAATGTGAGAGGTGCAAAGGAACTGTGGGACCAATGCAGCAGATTGTTTATTGTTAATTTGACACCACATTAACTTCCATGCAATGCAATGGAATGCTAGGATTTGTAGTTTTGTAAGATATTTAGATTTCTCTGTCAGTGAGTTCTCGTGCCACAACAAACTACAAATCCCAGAATTCCATAGCATTGAGCCATGGCAGTTAAAGCAGTGTTAAACTGCATTATTTTTCCAATGCAGATTCTGAAGTAAGCCAAGGACAAAGAGGGGAAGTGAGAGAAGAGTTCCTTTTTAAAAAGCAGCCTAAAAAGGAGGATGGCAGAGAATTAATTTATCAGCACATTTGGTGTTACATAAAATGGTGTTACATAGAATGAGAGCCTTAAAACCAAAGTGCAGGAGAAGACAAAGCTTTAGAACAGAGCTTCTTGCTATCTTTTAATAAGTGTCAAACAAACAAACAGCTTCGTTTATATACCGCTTCATACCGGCTAAGGAGTGTCTAAGCGGTTTACAACTGTAAGCTACTTGCCCCCAACAATCTGGGTACTCATTTTAGCGACCTCGGAAGGATGCAAGCTTGAGTCGAGCTTCAGCCCTTTTGCTGGTCTTGAACTCGCCACCTTATGATTTTGAGTGAGTGGCTGCAGTACAGGCATTTAACCACTGCGCCACCATACAACTCAGTCATACCCATGTTTGCAGAGGTCATACGAGTTTATCACACAATGGGAATTGGAAGTATAATCCAATGGCAATCTGAACGCAATCATGGGGTTTCGCGTTATTGCGTGAAAAACTATCACATGCAATTTCAGGCGCTGGGAGGCAATTTCGGGAAGTTCCGAACGCGACGCGGCATCAATACGCAATCACTGAACATCAGGTAAATTCACTGAACTAACGAATTCACTCAGTTCCAAACTGGCCTCACTTTAATTTCTTTTGAAATTGAGAGAAATCCCTCCCGTGTGATAACGTCCATAGAAATGGGAGGGAAGAATTTGTACTGTAGATTGAAACTGGTGAGCAGGAGAAAAACTTAACTAATCTACACATTCCTCCTAGCCCATGCCATACCACTCCAGCAGGATGTTTTTTTCCTTCACGTTAGGCCTACTTCTGGTTCTAAGGCTAGGAGAAACAAATTAACAAGGTTGGGAGGCAGGGGGCACATTTACAGTTACATTTGTGCAACATGGACTAAGCAATGCTGATGAAACGATTACTCTATTGTTGATGGTTAAAACTTATCTTTGGTCTTGACTCATATTCTTCACCTAAAAAGGTCATGAGAACCTCTCTACTAAAAATCAAGTCTTTTTAGGTGGAAAGAGTGAAGTATGCCTCCAGTTTTAACTAATTAAAAAGTGTTTCTGGGCCTTTAGGTACTTGTTAGGACACCTCAAAATCTACAGGAATTTTAGAGCATCCATCCATTAGATGTCATGTGTTAAAAACTCATTAGAGCCTCACTTCTGATTTTTGTCAAGTCAGCATCTGGCTCAGCAAAAGCAAGGCCTTATGTTGACCTCTCCCTGGCATATGCTTGCTCTCTTTCTGTTTGTCTCTCCTTTCTTTGGCCAGCGCTTGCTGACTTGCTGCAAAGAGCCAGAACAATCCTGTCAATGAAAAGGTGGCAACAATAGCCACCTCCCCACAACCTATAGCAGTCATATATACTTGTCACATTTCATTAATGCCAGTGGAGTCCTTTAGGTCCAAAGACCGGGGAAGCCATTTTGCAGCAAGCAGCAGAAATAGGAGGCAAACTTACACTTGCTGCCTTCTCCCAAAAAATATTGAAGGAGCTGCAAATATTCAACTTCATCCTAATACCTGTAGGACGTTCCTTTAAAACTGAGACAAGGAGTACCAAGATGGGTGCACATTATAGCCTTATAAATATTACAACCTTATGGAGGGCCATTTTTGCACACCCAGCCTATGCTACCATTTTCCAGTACTGTCAAAGATGTTTGACCACTTATGGCTACTTCTGTCAGTTTTTAAAAGCCTTTACTTTTACTTTGTTGGCGCAGGTGAAGCTCAACATTGCAATTGTTGGCAAAATGACCCCCATTTTATTTTTTTACTGAAAATCACAATATTGAGCTAATTTTTAACAGACTGTGGCATAGAGAGGGCAAGTGCCACATGGAAGATACAGAGACTGCACATGGCTGACAGGCTGCACAATTGCCACCCTTAGTTAGAGTTGTTCAGATTGTGGTTTGCAATCCCACTGACTTGGCTGAAAAATTGAAGTGGAGTCATAAGGCCTGTGTTGTTACATGTGAACAGTATTGTATGTTAAACTAACAGTGAATTTTGGGAGGGTCAACTTAAACTAGGTACAAGCAGCTACTAGGTACAAAATCCACAAAACAGCAATATTGGCCAACCAAAATGTAGCAAAGCTGTAATGGTATAGACTTCTTGAGAAATTCAATGTTCTCTGCCTAAAGAAGGAGCAGGTAGCTTCATATAGGACAGGGAGAGCCTGGACCGCAAGAAAAGTTAATTTTCTGTTGCTAATGGAATTGAAATTTTATTACCTGCCCTTTGTCCCTGGTCCTCACATGGCCAAGAAGGGGAATGGTTTCTGTCTGCATTGAGATCCCTTCAAGACTATCTTAACTCATCACAGAAATACCATCTGAGACAAAAATTTAGGCATGGGACTCTTAACATCGTCACTTTTCTTTTGCTGTATGGTTCTTAACATCTTTGCCTGATGAAGAAGCCAATGAAGCTTGGAAAGCTCACATGTTCTATTGCGTGCATTTTGGTTTGCCAATAATGGTATTGCTGTTTTGTGGATTATGTTGTTGTTTTGCTGCTGCTAGCCCTGAATGTTTTCTAAAGACAAGCAGATGCATGGTGGCATCAGAGGGGTCTAAAGTCTAAATGCAGGTATAAATCCAGCATGTCAAGATTGTCCCAGCATTGAGATGCAGTTAGCAAGACTGGGAGTTTGTTGAACTGGAGCCTGCAAAGTCTGTAAAAAAAAGGGTCATACATGCGTTCATGGCTGTACTGTACGTTTTGCTTCCAAAAGTGTTTAGTGTTTTCTTGTGGGGTTTTTGGACCATGTGGACCTGTCAGGACTCTTTCACATGGGAGGAATTTCTCCCAACTTCGAATGCAGCCAATGCGAATTCACGTGAATTCGCTTGTTTAGCGAATTTACATGAATCCCCATTGCATTCGGAAGGCATTCGGAATGACTTCCCATTACCCAAAAATGACCCCTCCTTGCCCGAAATTGCGTGAGAAGCTTTAATTCGCAATAATGTGAGACCTATGATTGCATTCGGAGTGACTTCCCTTTTGCCTGAAATTGCATGAGAAGCTCTAATTCGCAATAACGTGAAACCCCATGATTGCGTTTGGATTGCCCTTGGATTATACTTCCAATTTCCCACGTCTGAAAGAGTCCCTGTTCTGGAAGAGTTTGTTCCCGATGTTTCGGCAGCATCAGAGAAGATGCCAGCCACAAATGCATCCGAAACACCAGGAATAAACTCTTCCAGAACACGGACACATGGCCCGAAAAACCCACAAAAAACTATGGATGCCAGCTGTGAAAGCCTTTGACTTCACAGTACTTAGAATCTTCTCCCAAATCGCCAATTCCATCAGAATCCTACTTCCTTCTGAATTAATCCAGTTTGACACCACTTTAACTGCCATGGCTCAATGCTATGGAATCCTGGGATTTGTTGTGGCCCCAGCACTCTGTTATTGTTGTTGTTGTTGTGTGACTTCAAGTTATTTCTGACTTATGGCAATGCTATGATGGACTATTCTTGGCAAGGTTTGTTCAGAGGTTGGCCATTGCCTTCCCCTAAGGCTGAGAGAGTGTGACTTGCCCAAGGTCACCCAGTGGGTTTCATGGCTGAGCAGGAACCCAGCACTACATAAATAAAGGTTAATAATAATAATAAGGTTAATAACCCTGGTCTCCAGAGTCATAGTCCAACACTCAACCACTACGCCACTCTGGGTGCTCAATGACAGAAGGCTAAACATCCCCACAAATCCCAGAATTCCATAGCATTGAGCCATGGCAGTTAAAGCCCTGGTGGCGCAGTGGTTAAATGCCTGTACTGCAGCCACTCACTCAAAACCATAAGGTGGCGAGTTCAAGACCAGCAAAGGGCTGAAGCTCTACTCAGGTTTGCATCCTTCCGAGGTCGCTAAAATGAGTTCCCAGATTGTTGGGGGGCAAATAGCTTACAATTGTAAACCGCTTAGACACTCCTTAAGGGTATGAAGCAGTATATAAATGTATATAAATGAAAGCAGTGTCAAAGTGCATTAATCCTGAAGTGCAGTCTGCCTAAAACAAACACAATGGAGGTCTCAGTGGTGGTCCCCACCCAAACCGTGCCCTTTAAGAGATTTTGGACTCCATCTCCCAGAAGCCTCAGCCATGTTGGCCAATAGGCTGGGATTCTGGGAGCTGGAGTCCATAATCCCCTTAAAGGAGCACAGTTTGAGGACCACTAGAATCATCATTCATCATGATTCCAGGGCCTTTTGAGAAAGCTCCGCCCCCTTCCATAAAATGGCGGCCTCGAGCTATATCGCTACCGCCCTCCTGGATTCAAGATGGCGGAAACCCTGCCAGGTTGTGCCCTCATCCAAGATGGCGGCCGCAGCTGAGTAGTGGAATCCGTTCAAGTGACTCCCTCTCCCGCTTTTCTTCTAAGATGGCGGCGCCCCTGCTGAGGGGAGCAGTGAGGAGGAGGCAGCGTGGCTGGAGCCTGCCTTGCTCAGGAGGACCCAGGGGCCGAAGCAGTGGGGGGCCCCGAAGAGGTAGGGAGACGGGAGACGGTGCTAAAGCAGGCCCTTCCCTAGGACTCCCCTAGCACTGAGCCAGGGAACAGTTACAGCGGTCTCAAACCGGGTTATTTATGCAGTGTGTTTAAGCCATGGTTATTATTTCCATTGTGGCTGCATCCACACTGGGGAAATAACCCGGTTTGGCACCGGTTTAATTGCCTTGGCTCAAGGCTATGGAATTCTGGGAGTTGGAGTTTGTTGTGGTGCCCAGAGCGGAGCTCTGCTCCGCTCTGGGCCCCACAACAAACTCCAACTCCCAGAATTCCATAGCCTTGAGCCAAGGCAATTAAACCGGTGCCAAACCGAGTTATTTCCCCAGTGTGGATGCAGCATAAGATTAGACCCATGGAATGGATGGAGCTTCATTCAAAAATAAGGGGGTTGGGTGAGACTGATAACACACTGCTCTGACTTGGAAGCTAAGCAGGGTCCGCCCTGGTTATCCCACGGATGGGAGACCGCCAGCTAATACCACCCATGTGGTGTAGGCTATGTTTCAGAGAAGGGCTATGTTTCTGAGCCCAGTTTATCAAGCATGAAGTACTCAGCAAGTTCAACTGTGCCTAACATAGAGATAATTTTAAAAAATAAATAAATGTATGCCTAAGCTTGAAGTATATTTGCAAAATGTATCCTGGTTTTGATTGTACTTCCTCATAAACATTCCATATTTCAGTGAAACATACGTCCAAGCGAAGTTGCTGAAAGGTAACACCACTATTAACGTATTTAAACTCAGTGTAATACTGTATAATGTTTGTATTTTTTCTACCTGTGTAATACAAACTACAGTTGTCCCTCCACATTTGTGGCTTTGAGTTTTGCGGATTTTATTATTCGCGGATTTTATTATGTTCTCTAGGAATATCTAGGTCCTCCAGCACAACTCTATGGTCAGCTTTAACCAAAAGTCACACTGAAGGACCTGGAGATTCCTAGAGAGAACATTCCACTAAGCAATTGTAGCTCCTCTTGCACAATTTTATGGTCAGTGTCTGGCAGATGTTGACCACAGAGTTGCTTTGCAGGACCTAGAGATTCCTAGAGTGGTGTTCTCTCAGGTAAAAACATTGCATATTTATTATTTGAGGTTTTTCTACATTCACCGGGGTCCTGTGCCCCTAACCCCAATGAATGCAGAGTGACGAGTGCATTGACAAATGTAGATGCCAACATATTAGAATTTTTCCTGCATTTCTTTATGCATCCAAAAGTCTTAATTGTATTCAGCCAGTCACCAAGACCAACCAAAATGGCTTATTTATATCGAATTATTCTTCACTGTGGTAGTCACATTTTTGTATAACTTTTCTCATATAGCTTTTAACCAGACAATGAAAAGTAATGGTTTGGTTGGCATCTTTAGTGTTATTTTCTTTTGCTCACCTGTTTCTGTTTTGTTTGTTTTTTTATCCTTATGTTCCCCGATACAGATGTAACTTAGCAATCAAGATATTGTTAAGTGGGTGACAGCCAAGTATACCTACTGAGGTGTTGGTCCTTCACCTGTTTTAGGGACTTCAATGTTCACAAGCCACAGCCAATGAAAAGACTTTAATATAGCCTTTATTGGCTGGGACTCTGGGGAGCTGAAGTCCAAAAACATGGGAGGGGCACATTTTCCAACCCCTACACTATGCTTTCTTTTATTGTAGATTTTATTGCTGTTTGAATTTTACTTTCTGTAAGTTGCATGTGTGTCCTTAGAAGCAAACACAATAGCTGCCTCTTAGTACAACAGCACATAGTTCAGATACAATGCAGGGGGAAACTCCTTGGCGTTACAAAACAAAACTGTTCTGTTAAACTTTAGTATTCTTTTCAGAGAAGTGAAAAACTTAAATGTTTCTGTTTTCTTTTAATTGTAGAGATCAGTTTCAAACTGGATGAGAAGACAGCCCACAGCACCTTGGACTTGTTCAAAAAGGACTCTGGTGTCATTTACCGCATGCTTGGGATTGACCCCACTACAGTTCCTCAGAACCCTGAACGCTTCAAGGATTGGGCTGTAGTCCTGGGAGACAACACTGTGTCTAGTGGCTGTCATTACTGGGAAGTGACTGTCAAACTATCACAGCAATTCCGCATTGGAGTGGCAGATGTGGACATTTCCCGAGAAGTTTGCATTGGCATGGATGACAGCTCCTGGGTCTTTGCTTATGCTAATCCGCAGTGGAATGCCATGTTTGCCAATGAGACCACTCCTATCAACAACATTGGTAAGCCAGAGAGAGTGGGTTTGCTTTTGGACTATGAAGGCAAGAAACTGAGCTTGGTAGATATTAGCAAAAACATGTTTATCCACAGCATTTCTGCGGAATTCAAAGGCCCTGTGGTGCCTGCTTTTGCCCTCTGGGATGGTGAACTGCTAACTCATTCAGGCCTTGATGTACCTGAGAAGCTCAAGAGTAACTAAAAACTTTCCAAGCCCAATGATAAATTTTCAGAGAATTTTGTGCCTAAGAGACTGGACTGTTTAGGATGCTACAAAAAGGAGACATCTCCCTTTTACAGTATCTTACCTTGGTAAGAAACCAGTTTTTAACTGTCCAAAATGCTTGCCTCACAGAAAAAGATTAGACATCTAGGTACTGGATTGAAATATATCAATATGTATAGGTTGAAGACCTTAACACAAAGAGCTCAGCAAGAGGACCACATTTGATTCTCATCTGCTGTGATAAATAAGGTTTTGCTGCCTAGAGAATGGGGATCCATTTGACTCATAGCAGTTCTGGTTTGTCTATACACAAAATATGCTTCAGAAGATACGACTGGCCCATGGTTGTCTAAAGTAATAAGACTGTACCATCACGCACCCCCTAGTGATACCAGTGATCTAGAGATTCTTAGAACATATCAATCAAATCCATGAATAATCAAATCTGCAAAACTCAAAGCTGCTAATGTGGAAGGCTGACTATACTGTCTACTGGTGATGTCCTAGGCTGATTGAAGTGAACAATTATTTTTCCTGGAAGCATACACAGTTCAGGAAAGTGTTGTTTGCTAAAAACAAAAGTAACCCTTAAGGTTTTATTTAAGAAGTGGCCTACAAAACCTGCAATGACATCAGTTTGGTTACACAGCAGCTATGGTGGAACATCACACAGCTTTAGGGTTGGAGATTTTATTGTGACAGAACTGAAGTTCTTTTAAGAGCAGCATTGTTCCTTTTTAAAAGAGAGAAGCTCTAAGACATTAACAGTGCTACTTGGGGGCATGAAGCAGTGACAATTTTTCTGGGGAAAAAAACATACATACTCATTTTCTCTATTCTAGTGTGCATTTTTGAGTATACATACTAGGCTCAAACACTTTCTAAATATTTCAGTATGTATGATTGGTGGTTTTCTGTAGTCGTTTACCTGTACTGTGATACAGGAAGCCCCCACTTATCTGACAGGTTAGGGACTGTAAAACTGTTCGAAACCAGAATTAGTTAAAAAATAGAACTCATTTAAGGAACATGGGGTATTATGGTGGCTTATTTGGAACTGCTTGTGTGCCCCTTGCACAGTATCTCAGTTAGCTTGTAACTTTTTCACACCCTGTCAGCTAGCTTTACAAGCAGTGCACACCTGCATGGTCCATTCCAAGCAAGCCTCCATAGCCAAGAAGAACTGATGAAAGAACAGATCTCTCATTGGATTAATGGAACTTGTCCTTAATTTGCAAGTGTCAAAAGAATGAGTCATCAGATAGGAGACAAAAGGTGAGACCCTGTATGCAACAGGCCCTCCTTATCCACAGATTCAGTCATCCATGGCTTGAAAATATTTCAATCCATCCCCAAT
The DNA here is from genome assembly GCA_034509955.1 of Urosaurus nigricauda. NCBI lineage: Eukaryota > Metazoa > Chordata > Lepidosauria > Squamata > Phrynosomatidae > Urosaurus > Urosaurus nigricauda. The sequence continues at coordinate 167,318,602 of JAOEGL010000002.1, forward strand.
AAAACAATCTGAAAAGCAAACCTTGATTTTGCCATTTTATAGAAGGGATACCATTTTACTGCTCCATGGATTTTGTTATCCACAGGGGGTCCTGGATCCAAACCATAGCAGATACCAAGGACCATTGTACTTTACATCATGTTCCTGATCGTATGTCACTACATCATGTTTGTTACCATATTAATCCATAAATTTATGTAGAACATTAGGGCAAGATTTTTTAACTTTCAGATCACTTGTTTTGCTTTCCCAACAAGCATAACAGGAATTGCTTGTAGTGAGTCTGTTGTCCCTATACATCATGGATGGTGTTCACGCTGCTCTCTAAATGTTGGATGACAGCACCCACCAGATAGCCAATCAGGAGGGATGTGGAGATGCCATCCAGCAACATTGGGAGGGATGTACAATTCCTTCTCTAATGTACATTCTTCATCACTTTGTATTTGGGGGCACTTCCGTTAAATTTGTACATACTGTACTGACAACTGTGTGAAAGTTTTTGTTGTAAAAAAATTAAATAAATTGCAATTTCATCCTGAAAGCTTAATGTTTAAATCAAGACTCAGAATGTTTAATGGAATTCCTATGGCATTTTTTTCAGGAGCAGCTGAAAGTTAGGACTTCCAGGAGGACCAGATGTTTATGTTTTCTCAAATCGGTTGAATAGCTGTATGCATGTATCAAGAAAAGGGAGCTTTTCCATGTCAAAGATAGCATAGGTAAAAAGGTTTCAGACATTCATGATTGGTAATAGTGTTTGGTTTTTTAACTAGAAACCCAAGTTCCACCAATTGGTGTATGCTGCAAAATATACACATACAAGAAAACCTTGTCCAGAAATTTAGTACTACAACAGCTCACAATCTTTTCATACAAAATTATATTCCTAGGAGTTATTCAAACAGTAAAAATAATCTATGACTAATCTTTGTTGTTCAGATGTATTTCAAATGGATCCAATTAAGTTTTTCTTTGGGGGGGGGGTTGCCAAAAAACCCCACTTAACCCAGGATAATTGATATCAGGTTTTTCCTGAGTTTTTTATTATTTTTATTTGGTTTTTTTTAACAACAGTACAAACAAACAGTTAATACATAAGTAACAAACAGCCTTGGAGGACTATAAGTAAACTTGTATAATAGCTATATTTTGTGGGGTAATAGTGGGAACAAAGTCATAAAGACATCACTCAGATTCGTTAGTTGATGAAGTTGGAATCAAAGTATCTTTCCAAAGAATAGTGTGATGAGTAGGAGATCTGATAGTAAATGGTGTTGATGTAAAAGATTTGCATCATCAGCAGTGTGAATAACTGACGCAAATAGACCTGGGATAAAACTCTGCATGCCTTAAATGTATTTTGAATATGTTTGCATGATCGACTCCATCTTTGAGTGCTTGCATATGTGAGCACTCAAACTCTAGTGATGCACATAGATGCAGTTCCACAGTGTGAATAACAAACCCAGAATGTGTGAATGAAATTATTCGCATCATTGCACTAAAAAAAAGTGAGGCCTGAATGATCTCCTAGTTACCCTAAACTTCGTTTCAGCACTAAAATTTAGCTTGGGGGAGTCACTTTGTTGCAGTTGTTGAATAATTGTCAGGTAATGGTGATCTGTTACAAATCAAAGAGATCTATTTGAAGATCCTGTTTTTACCTCTCACATCTCTTGTAAGGAAAAAGTTACAGACTTAAGCATAGTGCCTGCTTGCTTTTTGAAAGAGTTAGAGAGAGAGAAATAATATAGACCTCTTCTCTCTAGAGTTGGCCCTTAAGTGCATTCAGCCTAGAAAGCTGTTCTTGCTTGCATCTGCATGCTGTTCTCACACCATACTTTCTAAGTTCTCCTTGGAGAGATCTTCGGCTGCAGTTTCAGCTTGTCTGGCTCCCAGGATGTATGTGTCTTGATAATCCTTGAGCAACTTCATCACCTCCAAATGATTAAATTGGATAGCATCATCTAAGGCAATGTTCCCCCACCTGCAAAGAAGACACATTAAGATAGTGATTGTATAGGTGAGTAGGAGACTAGGGAACCAGTGTCAGCTAACCACTTTATCACAACCAACCAGACCATCCTATTATTCACATATCAGTGTTCTCTAACTATTGCAATCATATAATGTACCATACTGTGTCCAATTCTGGACACCACAATTCAAGAAGGATGTGGAGAAACTAGATCTAGAAACCATGCCCTTTGAGGAGTGGCTTAAGGAGCTGGGTATGTTTAGCATGGAGAAGAGAAGGTTAAGAGGTGATATGATAGCCATCTTTAAATACTTGAAGGGATGTCATACTGAGGATGGAGCAACCTTATTTTCATTTGCTCCAGAGTCTAGGACCTGGAACAATGGATTCAAGCTACAGGAAAAGAGATTCTGCCTCAACATTAGGAAGAGCTTCCTTCCCATAAGAACTGTTTAATAGCGCCTCAGAGAGTGGTGGAGTCTCCTCTTTTGGCAATTTTTTAAAAAGCTGGATTGCCATCTGTTGGGAATGCTTTGATTATGTATTTCTGCATGGAAGGGGGTTGCAGTGGATGGTGCTTGGAGTCTCTTTTCAACTTTATTATTCTAAGATACCAATCAGAACAAGCAGTATAAGAGGACTCGGGGGTGCCACAGCATATGCTATAGGAGGAGTTACTTTCCCATTTCCACAGATCTCTAGAAAATCTGATAATTCTTTCTCAATGAGTGAGGTCAATGATATCTCTCTCTCATCAGAGGGGCAAACTGATGACTGTTGTCTTTCTAATCTTAAAGCAAATGCTGTTGTAATAGAACACAACATATACCATCCATTAAACATTTTGCCTCTAGCAATGACAATCCCTGACATCCCCAGGAAAGGGATAGAAACTGCCAAAGTCTTTTTCTGATCCAGCTCACAAACTTAACACTATTGCAAGGATACATTTATGTACATATGCATAGCTTTCATACTTATGGAGAAGAAACATATGCTATTGCTGCCTGTCTTGCTGAAGGAGCTGCACATAACAGTCTATTGTTGCTCTTGCACATCAGATGATTTTCAAAGTCAAATGCAGTTAAAGATGTGTAGCCTGTCAGATTAGGGTCAGTCTTCTTGGACTTGGACTTTCATTCAGGCAGCAAAGATGATTAAGTCTTTGATGGGCTTATATATGTGAATGGCAGGCTGTGCAGTCATGATCCAGACTAGAGATAGGCAAAATGAGGCTTCTTGGTGGGTTTGGTTTTTTTTTTGCCATAGATGAAATTCAGCTGTAGAAAAAAGCCACTTTTTTCCTGCATACGTTGATCAGAAATTTCCCATGTCTCTCGATTTTAAGAGAAAGTGCCAAAAAGAAAAGAAAAGAAAGCAAGTAACTTTTACTATTAATGCTACTAAATTCTAGTGGCGTGTTGTGTTTCCCAGTGGGAAAACAGCCATTGGACCAGTAGAGCCTTCCCAATTAGATAAAAGGCCCTCTTTTCTTTTCTGCCCTCACTCTTCTATATTTTTAATCTGTCTCTCTCTTTGGGTTCCTTCCCATCTGACTTCAAACATGCTCTTGTTTCTCCAATTCTGAAGAAACTCTCTCTTGACCCCTCTTCTTTGTCTAGCTATCATCCAATCTCTCTTCTTCCTTTACTCTCTAAGGTTCTGGAACGGGTAGTTTATTCTCGCTGTCTTGAGTTTCTCAAAGCCAACTCCATCCTGGACCCTTTTCAGTCTGGTTTCCGCCCACAGCACTCCACAGAGACAACCCTCACCAAGATCTCAAATGATCTCTTGCAGGCCAAGGCGAATGGTCTACTCTATTCTCATTCTTCTAAATTTGTCTGCGGCCTTCGACACCGTTGATCACTGTCTCTTGCTCAACTTACTTTCCGACCTCGGGTTCTCCGACTCTGTTCTCAACTGGTTTAAATCTTACTTGTCAGACAGATCTTTTGCAGTGGTCACAGGTGGTCAGACTTCCTCCTCTGTTCCTTTACGTGTTGGAGTTCCTCAGGGCTCTGTCCTGGGTCCCCTTCTGTTCTCTCTATACACACTGTCCCTTGGTAAACTCATCAGTTCTTTTGGTTTCTCCTATCATCTGTATGCCGATGACACTCAGCTGTATCTTTCCACCCCTGACCTTTCGCCGGGGCTTGAACAGCAAGTCTCCTCTTGTTTGGCTGCCATCTCTCAGTGGATACGGCATCGGTGCTTGAAGCTCAACATGTCTAAGACAGAGCTTCTCATCTTCCCACCTAAGCCCACCCTTCAATACTCCTTTTCTGTTTCCGTTGATGGCACTTCTATTCAACCGGTTCAGCAAGCCCGCAGTCTTGGTTTCATTTTTTATTCTTCTCTGTCGTTTATTCCCCAGATTCAGGCCCCCGCCAAGACCTGTAGATTCTCTCTCTACAACATTGCTAAAATCCGTCAATTCCTCTCAGCCTCCACTGCCAAGACTCTGGTCCATGCCCTAGTGGTTTCATGACTAGATTATTGTAACCTTCTTCTGACAGGGCTTCCTCTCTCTCACCTTCATCCTTTAATCTCTGTCCAGAACTCAGCTGCATGTATATCACATCCGCTCACCGCTTTGACCATGTTTCTCCTCTTTTCTCCTCCCTTCATTGGCTCCCGTTCCCCTTCCACATCCAGTACAAGCTTTTGTTGTTGACTTTCAAAGCCCTCCATGGGTTGGCCCCTCCTTACTTGTCTGAACTTCTTCCTCCTTACATTCCTACTTGTACCCTCTGTTCTGGTAGTCAAGGTCTCCTGTCCCAGCCGAGGATTTCCACTGCCCTGTCCCAGATTCGTCCCTTCTCACTTGCTGCCCCTCACTCCTGGAACCTTCTTCCCCCACATGTCCACCTCTTCACTTCTCTAACCAGATTCAAAATTAAGTTAAAGACTATATTGTTTAGGGAAGCATTCCCTGGATTGTGCCATCTGCCCCAGGATGCCTCCTTTTAACTATGTATTAAGAAGCCGAGCCCTCCCTCCAGTCCATCTGCCTTGGTCCAGGCCCCAGAGGGAGAGAAGAACCACTGGACCTCATCTCCTTTCCCATCACCTTCCCCTCTTCCTTTTGTGTTGTCTCTTTTAGACTGTAAGCCTGAGGGCAGGGATCCATCTAATTATAAGACTGTGTAAATTTACAGTGCTATATAAATAAAATTAATAAATAATAATAAATCCAAGCTTTTCTTGTTGTGTTCTGTGTTTTTATTCTAGGGATTTTATCACAAACAGATAAAATGTCCCATGCCCTTTTCCCATCATTAACTCATTCGTGACTGTGGTATCATGAAAGGTTTTCAAATCATAGTGCCGATCCTGCTATTAACCTGTCATTAAAGCGGTGTTGCAATAACACGAACTTTCATTATTGCAAAATACCAGCCACTGTCGCTTTAATGGCGGGTTAATGACAGGATCTGCGCAATATCATGTAAGTCTTTTGCACGGTCGTGGTCAATCACGCTTTTCAAACGGGTTAATGACAGGATCTGCTCAAAATCATCTGAGAGTCCTTCCCGTAATTGCACAGGAAGGATGGGACAGGAACAGGACAAGGATGGGATAACCCCCGTGTGATGATTTCCATAGTCTTTAAGCTGCTACAAAAAAGTAGGAACAGGCAGGCCCTATTCCATCTCTGCAATTTCAACCTGTCACCTCTTACCTGTCTTTGACAAAGGGATTGACTCTGCAGGCCTCCACCAGAAACTTCACAACCTCCAGATGTCCTGGGAGGAAATCACATAAATGGAAAGGTACAAAGGACTGTGACACAGACACACACCATCCAACAGAATCAGTGTATGCATCCTTGACCATTGAGTTCTTCAAGCAGAGAGCAGGTAGGTTTCCAGCATGATACTGCAGGACAAATCCCTCACTTGTATCAATGGTAATTTATCTAGATAGTGTACAGGGTGAATGGTAAACCCAAATTCTAGATGCAAAGGAATCTTGTAGCACTTTTGAGACTAATCAAAGAGAAAAGCTGCTAGCATGAGCCTTTGTATACTTGAGCCTACTTCCTCAGATGCATGTTTGGAGTGGAGAGTCCAGAGAAAGACCTATATAAGCTGGCCTTCTCATCTCCATATACATAAGGTTTGACATTTCAATTGACATTCTCACACCCAACCAGCTTATATTCATGCATCTGAGGAAGTAGGTTCAAGTCTATGAAAGATCATGCTACCAGCTTCTTTCTGAGCCCTTTGCATACTGATATTCCAGACTCTGAATTCTACCACCAAAATCTAGAACATTAGTTTCCAAATAATTTGCTGGTATCCACTAATGGGATGATGGAGCCTAGTGCACAAATCATGTTGCTGGAGATGACCAGACCTAAGCTGTACCGAAAATTCTAAAACTGGTATAATGTATTTTATTCCAAAATTACTCCTCTCTTTAACTTTAACTAAAAAGTGTGATTGTTTGATTAGACAGTTCTGTGATTGCCATACACCCATAATTCCCTGTTTGGGAACTGTGATAGTGAGATGATAGGAAACTAATGTAAACCTGAAACTTTTTAAAAACAACCACAGTCACTTCTGTTTCATTAACGCCTGCAGTTCCCACTTGCCATCAAACAAACATCACTTCCTTTCATCAACATCTTTTGGATTAAAATTATTATAGGACATACATTGGTATAGGGAGAGAGATCCATTTATGGCTTTATGCTGATTTGGACTATCAGACATATTGGCAATTTTAGAACTTTTAACATTCCCAGTACTGGAAACTACTTCTGTCCTTGCCAGCAGCCTTCTGTTGCTCTCTTGCTGGGTGCCTTCCACCTTTGACTTGAGTTGCAATTCTCATGCATAGCACCTTATAGCAAAGCTATGATACCACCCCCATAGCATCACTACCACAGCAGCCCCCTTTTTCAGAGCAGATGGACAACAGATTGATGCAAAGGGCAACCCAGATTTGAGACAATCCAATGAGCACTATAGCTCTGCAGGCATACAGATTCAATGCAGCCCTGGAGAAAAATACAGGAATCATGACATATTTGTGCCCTCGGCATGCTACCTTCAGCTGCAGCTACATGTAGAGCTGTGCGGGAATCATAATCTTTCTGCTCCATATCCATAGCTGACAGAGCAAATCTAGAGTGAAGTCAAGGAGAAGGGAGTCAAATATCATGCAGGATGATTTAATCTACACTCTGATCAACACAGGTTTTTGCTGAGTTAGCAAGCACATACCTCCGAAGAGCAGAGACATCTCCACTGTAGGCAGCAAAGAGCAAGTTTACGACAGTCTTGTTCTGAAAGACAAAAAACAAGGTATGAGTAAGCATAGTATTTCCTACACCTACATCTGTTCATATATACCATCAAGAGAGTATGCAAAATGTTATATCCGGTAAATGATTTCTAGACCTCATTATCTGGAGGTGTTCAAAAATACTCATATGAGAGTAATGTGGTGTACACATTACTCCAAGAATCCTCCAGCATTGGGTTTTGAATACAGTGCTAACACCAAGAATGCTTTAAGACAAGAATCAAAAGCCTGTGGTTGTCATGATTAATAAAGTTGAGGATTCTTGATGTAGAATTGGTTTTTTTTCCCTTAGAGAACAAGAATACAACTTTCTGGGTTTTGACCACTATCCTCCAGCACTAACTTCTGTAGTATTTATGTTCACAATACTCCTAAACTGTGCTTTCCATGAACTTCAAGTCTGCCAGTATTTCTCAGCATTAGTGTATATCACCATCAAAGCCCTAACCCTAAAGATTTTTCCCACAGTCCACTGCAGTCGGACCCCAAAGCCCTGGGGTTTTTTCCTATTTTGTTATTCTAGCCCAACCCATAAGTGACTTTATTTGTATTCCACCTCAAATATTTATTTTGTTCGCTTCACTCCCCAACTCAAATCTGCTATGTGTCTTTCAGCAGTGGTAGCTATTTTTTCCTCTTACCCTAACTTCATCTCCTTCACGGCGTGGGTCCATCTTGCGGGTACAGTGCAGCAAATTGTCATAGTTGTGGAAGTTGAAGAGTGATACCAGTTCCTGGAGAATTTAGAATCAAAGGGCAGCGGGCTGAATGAGAAAGTGCAGGAGGAGTGGGGAGTTGCAACAGAGACACAATAATACAGTACTTTCTTCTGAGGCTTTTACTCACAGAATTGGAAGGAATCCCAAGAGCTATCTAGTCTAACCCTACAAACTGCTAAACTATCCCAGAGAAATGGCCATCCAACCTTTGTTTAACACTCCACTGCTATAAAGGAATATCCATTACCAAGGTTTGCTGAAACATATTGAACTGCTCTTCTTTTTATGGGGCAAGAACCTATCCCTATTCTTTCCATGTTAATTCTGCTAAATTTTTCATGAAGGAAGTAATTCCTAAGAACACATCCACTTCATTAACTGAGGTATGCCTATATTTATTCTGCCCTGCTTTGTGTACATATTTTTATTGTGGGATCCAAATACTGCCACCTTCTACATGTAACCCACTTGTGTTTTCCCACTCTTCTTTTGTCTTCTCATCAGAAAAATAAACTATTAAGGAAGAGAAGGGATAGATGTAGAATGTCTTTTAACTGATAGCCCTAGGAGAATTCTGAATAGAAGCAAGCAAGGTAACTCATACAAAAACAATACATATTACGTGTGTGTGTGTGTATCCCATGCCAACTCCCCCCTTTTAAGTTAACTTATTTGAATAGACAAAATCTGAAGAAAAAATCATATGCACCCCTATTTTGCAGGGCTCCAAATGTTTATTGACCTGAGCAAACAGACATTTGGAATCAAACAAGGCAGAAGGAGGGGAAAGTAGTTTGGCAAAGCTGATCTGGAGTAGAGAAGCAGAAGACAGGGTTAAAGTTAAACACTCCCTCACTTCTTTCCCATTCCAAATCCCAGCTGAATGATATTTTTCTTCCTGTTCCTTTTCTAAAAGACATTTGTTTTTTGTCATGTATATTGGTGTTTTACATGTTCTTAGCTGATCCTCAAGACAGCCAGTATGGTGTAGTGGTTTAAGTGTTGGACTAAGACACTGGGAGACCAAGGTTTGAATTTCTGCTTAGCCATAGACCTACAGCGTGACACTGTGGGCAAGTCACATATTTTTTCATTGTCAGAGGAAGGCAATGAAAGTCACCTCCCCCCCCCCCCCCCCAATAAAAATTGCCAAGAAACCCCTGCCTCAGGGTTGCCATAAATCAGAAATGACTTGAAGGCATGACAACAAGAATCAACAAGAAGCTGATCATCAAGAGGTTGTAGTCCAGGCATTCTTGACCATTTTTGCAGTGGATCCCCTTAGGAGTCTGGTGAAGCCTATGGGCCCCTTCTCAAAATAATGTTTTTCAGTTCATAAAAAGGCTGAATTCCATTTAGAGAGGTTAATGAAAATAACAAGGCATTTTTTCCTATCTAAGTCCACAGGCCTTCCTGCTGTAAGTTAAGCAGCAATTCACATGTGGACTCAACACAAGTTCATTATTCTCTCTTGGAATCTTACCTCTTCTGCTCCCTCTATGTAGGTCACAGGTGAAGAAAACTGTGTCCCTGAAGCTACAACAATCCCTGGATTGCCCTTTCTGACACCAGCTAAAAGGATGGACCCTTTAAATAGGTTACAGCCCACCCCCCACCTCAGTTCAACATTTTTTCAAAATTCTCTTTTTGAAAACCAGAAGTGGAGTTCTGGCCACTTCCTCCCTCCTTATATTTTTTGCACTTTTGAAATTCTTGGTGCTCCCCAGAGGGTCCCAAGGTAGACAACTGGCCCATGGCCCTACCTCTGATCTTGACCCTTTAACATCTACCTCTTAGACCTTACAAGCACAGCTGTGATTTCTTATAAGGAGTTTTGTGGGGAAAATTTTAATTCTGCAGATATTTTAGTGCTGTCGTATGTTCTGATCACATTCAATCATAGCTTAAATTTTTAATTGTATATATCATTTCGTGTAATATTTATGGCACCAAACATGGTCCATAAATGCCACTTAAATATTTGTTCTGTTGTCAAAATTGTTCTCATGTTCTTCAGACTGACATGATGAATTACCACTAGTGTGCTTCCGAAGCAAAGTTAAATGTTATTTGCCTTTCAAGGAAATGAAGCACACAGAGGGACTTGCACAAAACTCCCACCCTCACTCCAACTTCTGTGCTATTCTCACTGACTCTTTTGTAATGGTTGCTCTTGTTCCTACTGTTTTATAAACCAGTGGAATTAGAAAACTTACCTGGCAAAATCCAATCCCTCGTGTGCTGTTGCCGCCTTTATCTAGAGGAGGTGAAAGACACATCACACCCATGACATTGGGCACCACCAGTAGGATGGCTCCAGAGACTGCAGATTTGGCAGGAAGACCAACCTGAGGATAAGGAAGGGAAGGCATTAGAATGGGCCAAGTAATGGCAGCATAGTGGTGGGGGAGGCAAAGGGGTTCTTTTGTTAGTTGTACATTTTAGCTGTGTTTTTTTTAACTGTAGCAAATGGCCTTGAGTCCTAAAGTAGGGAAAAGGCAGGAAATAATATAATTATCACCACCATCACCACCACCATTTGTTTCAATATTTGTGCATACCCAGATCACACAGTGGTATGGACAGATGGCATAGGTGGGCTATACATTGGATTATAGGTTAATAAATGGATATGCATGCCTAAGAGTATTGAAAGTGTCTAAGCTTGCCAGGGTATGAGTCATAACTAACTGTTCTCATGAAAGCATTATGATATCTATCTTGCCATATTAAATATTTTCTCAGAACACAAATGGATAGGTGGTAGTCAAAGATACAGCAGAAACTCACATGGAAGGCAAACTGCCCTGAAAAGTCGTACATGCCACATGAGTGCATGAGGCTGAGGGTGTTGCGGACAGCTTCATCGCTCAGCATACATTCTCCGGTGATAGGACAGATCCCGCCATTGGCTAGTGTGGCTGCCATGACACTGCCAGACTCACAGGTCACTTCTACAGAGCACAGCTAAGTGGAGTGGGGTGAGGGAAGGCAGTGAAGAACACTTAGTAAGTTGTTAAGACAGATTTTTCTTCTTGGGTCAGTTGACCAAACTGAGAACAACATAACCCAAAAAGCAACCTACCTGGAAATACAAGTCAAGGGCTGCCATCATGTCTACACCACGTGGAAAACACTTTCGTGTAGAGACCAAAAAGAAAAAAAAAGGAGAAGAGAAAAGAAGAGAATTTCATTAGATATTGCCAAGGGCATACCAATACATCCCATCCCAACTTAGGACATCTCATCAAAATGGATCATATCCTGGATTTTTGTCTGTTGTTCCTTTTCCAATTCCTTCCCTCTACATTACCTTTTTGTCCTTCAGGTAGTAGCCAATGGCATAATTCCGGTCTCCTGTTTCTTTCTCTGATTGAAACCTACAAAGAGATATCCATATCCTTTGTTTCTCTCCAGACTCTGGATATCCACTGTTCTAGAATGATTGTTCAAAAAGCAATAGTCCTGCTGCACATGCTGCATTAATCACATCCACAAGTCCCAATCAAACACTATGGGTGAGCACCTCTTGTGAAAGCAACACTGGCCACACATCCACAAAGTTGCCTTACGTGGTATTGCTGAATCCAACATATTCATTTCCTGCCATCTTCTTCAAATAATCTACTACCTAGAAGAAAAACAAAAACAGGGCTTCCAAATATATATACAATTCAGTATTCATTTTTATTCCCTCTTCTTCTTCCATCTGTTTATTTAGATTTTAAGTATGAGGACAGAACTTTCTCACTGTAATACTATGTTATATGAGTACGTCAACAACTGTAGTCTTCATGAGGTTCTAGCTGGTAGATAAGAATATCTCCTGAGGTAAAAAAAAAAAAAACTTTGAGTGGGTTGTCATGTTATTAGAGAGGAAAATAAGTCTGAGCTGATCACAGAACTGCTTCAAGTCAAATCCTAATTGGATCATTCAGAAACTCAATTTGTCACTTTGCAGTTTAGTCAAGAGCAAATGATGTTTGAAAGCAAACCCCTGTGATGTACATGTTTCTTTACCCTTAACCACTAACACCTTTAAGCAGTTCTGAAAGCACAAGGTGAATATGAATGTGGGCCGAGACTGCAAAACTGGTCAGCCCATTTTGTCAGTGAGTTTGTGCTCCTTAACCCAGGCCATAAGCTCTGAGAAAGCATGAACTGTTATCTTTAGCTACAGAAAGGTAATGCTCATACTCACATAATCAAACTTCTCAGCTTTCTTGCAGCCCATCTGAAAGAAAGATCAGAGATTCTGAAACAAACCCATGTATCCTTGGCAAACCCCAACTCAAGTGAGCCACAGAACTCTTTATCAAATGGATGAACATGGATATTTCTAGGAGGCCAAGAGGATCCAAGGTTATCTTGAATATCAAATAAATATAAAGGGCCATGAATCTTTGTAGCAACCAGGACTCAGATGATTTGAGGATGTGTCCTGCAGGATTAGAACTGGGTTGGATTTAGGATGGATATGGATCTGAATGGTTCTTCCTCTCCGATGCAGAGAAACCCAAGAAAAAACTCAAGAGTTCTGGATGCAACTCTAGTGAGGAAGAAATACCCTACTTTGGCAGTTCAACACTTCTATTTCAGTTACATCTCATTAGCAGTAGCTGCCATTAATATGACCGAAGCCTGTAAACACTATCAACATAGGTATGAAATTCTATTTGCTGTAGGACAGTACCAAAGCGAATTTTGTCACTGTAACTCAGAACTGAGAATCCTGCAGCCCTCCAGATGCTGTCAGGCTGGAACTCCTGTCAGCCCTAGCTAGTATGGTTGCTAGTAGGCTGTGGTTGCTCCAAGAAGGAACCCCTGGTGGCACAGTGGTTAAATGTCAGTACTGCAGCCACAAAGTTGTGAGTTTGATCCCAGGTGCTCCAAAGTAGAGTCAGCCTTCCATTCTTTTGTAGCTTGTAAAATGAGTAGCCAGCTTGTTGGGGGCAATAAGCTTACAAATAATAAGATTTGTGTGTGCTGAGTTCACTGATAAGCGGTATAGAAATGTACGTGCTATTGCTATTATTATTGCTATGGCTACATTTGTTCATGCTAGCCCAAGATAAGTGGAGCTATAAGAGATTATCACAAGGGGGATGGGATACGGATGGGATCGCTCCCCTGCCTTTATCCTGTCCATGACCTGAGTGAAAGTGATTTTCATACTGCAGCCAACTGTATTAACTAAGCCGTTAATATAAAAAACTGCAAATGATGGCTGAAAATGCTTTTAGCTGACAGCTGAAAGCACTTTTCAGCCCGCTGCAGTGTAAAAGTGGTTTCCGCAATCAGTCTCACTCGCGCTTCCCTGCAGGGTCAAGTGTGGATCAAATGTCAAAGTGCTTCCTGTGATCAGGCAGGAAGGACAGGACAGGGATCGGGCAATGACATCCTATCCCTCGTGTGAGAAACTCCATAGAGTTCCTTTGTTCTATACTGTCAAGTGAAGACCTGTGGTAGTTGACAGTGACTTACCTTGATGAGAGAACTGATGACAATGGCCCCTGCATTCACCATGGGGTTATGGGGAATCCCTTGATGCCAAAACAAAACCAAAATCTCCTATTAGTGCAAAGTCATCCATGCTCTTCCTCCCCAAGCCATGACAGTCTGCCTAGGTTTATAATGCAGAAGCTATGCTAGCATCCATTGTCATTATGGAATATGTGTATTATCCTCTGAGCACACTTGAGCCCAGTTCCACATTACTGTGGCTCTGAATGAGATGGTGGTGGTACCTCAATGTTCTGTAATGTCTGGGACTAGCTGTCTTGCTTATTCATGTTACCACTCAAAAAATGCTATTAACTCAATGTATGAACTTTCCAAACTATACTCAAAAAGAAAAAGATCAGTGGATAAAAGATCAAAGGCTTTATAACATGATCAAACATGCATACAAATGAGGGTAGGATGAGTCAGTGAGGAATTCTAATCTCCCCACTGCAATCGTTCATATCTCCCAGGAGGGTCTGCATTACATTTTGAAAAGCCTGCTTTGAGAGGTGTGTGTGTGGGAAACACAGGTCATGAACTGGGAATGGGTGGGTCTGCTGCAGATCACAAAGCACCATTCATCTGAGAGATCAGTCAAGGTTCAATCAAAGGCCTCCCCTATCATGGGAATAACAACAAGGGCAAAGGGAAGGAACTACTTATTCAAAGGGTGGCAGCCATCATTAAAGAGAGAAAGATCCCAATCATTTTACAACTTTCAATAGGCAATATGTTTTACATTGGGATGGGCAACTGTGATGGGTCTGGAGGAGTCTGTTTTTTTGCATCAGAACCCTCTTGGAACTTCACAGACTTCCAAAAATGCTCCAAACACACCCAAAACAGCCCATTCAGAAATGGCTAGAAGACTGCTTTCTAGTGTTGAAAAATAGGGTGTTATATGTTAAATATTTAAGGGGAGGCCTATCTATTAAAAAGTTGAATTACTCATAGAGAGATGGAATTGTTTCAGGAGAAGCAACTCACCTTTAAAAAATACTGTCCAAAAAAAGAGTGGTACACAGTCCTGCTTTAAACTGTCACAACTCTGGATTTCTATACATTTCAAGGGTTTCTATACTGTACATCACATAACAACAACCCAATTCAGTTTGCCATTGAGTATGTGCTTAATAGCTAGTAACAGAACAGAGTCTGAGAAAGGTATTTGACTTACATACTTTCCTTTAGATGAGGGCCTCATAAGTGAAACAAACCATAGAGACAGAGTGACTTGCCCGAAGGCATTGGGTGAGCATCATGGCTGGATATGAGGATTTCACCTTTGATCCCCAATGTACAAATACACCAGGGCTCCCCTCCATGAGCACAACTCTCCTCCCTCCTTGTACTCCGGAGTTGTGCCCTCTTTACCTTCCTCATTGAGAGAGAGCTTGTCATAACGCAGCCCACTGGGCTCTTTGCCCACATATTGATGCACTCGTTTGGTACCCAGTTCATTGACAGCAATGGCATATTTCAGAGGTTTCACACAGGACTGCAGGCAGAAGGGGGTCTTGGTGTGGCCCATAGAATGCCTGGAGGAAAGGAGAGAAGGAGAGATCTGGTGACAAAACCTAGTGTCAGTATGGTTTAATGTTTTCAATTGGAGGATGCTACAAATCATAGGAACAGAGGAAGCTACCTTATTCTGAATCAGGCCATCTAGTTGTCCACACTCCAATATCAGGGGCTTCCCAGTTTGGGATGAGGTCCTTTCCAGCCCTGCCTGTAGATGCCATAGATTGAACACAAGACCTTCTGTGTACAAAGCATGCCACTGAGTCCTTCAAGTCTTAAGTATGAGACAGTGCCATTCTAATGAATATTTAAAAGGGCACAAATTATTTAGCTTGTCTTGTGTGACACTATTTCTAATCTACCAAGACAAAAGGCCGGTGGTGGCAGAAGCACTGACATCAGCACCACCATGTTGGGGCAGTTAGCAGGAGCATATATTTGAACTGTGGCTGCTGGCAGTTCCCTTGTCAATAGGATAGTGAATTCACATGAGGTTTCAGTACCAACCTTGAGGTGAAAGCCAAGATCCTGAACCCTATTTCCCCCTATGTGCCTCCTTTGAACAGCTAAAATCTGGTACAGATTCACCACCTCACTAACATGGAACCCACCACTGAGTCTAAACACTCCATGACACCATTTGGCACATGAGGTTTCCTGCTGTCATCTGGGAATGCCACAATGCCCACACCTGTCTGTGTCATTTGTGGTACCAATGTTGCAGACTGGGTTCTAGAGGGTTCCCAGGTCATCTCTGGTGCGCAGGGTGCAGTGACCCTTACCTTCACATATTATTATCCCTCTTTGTGACTGTATATTATCTCAAAAACATATCTGTAATGTCTAGAAATATTTCAAATAAATAACTCACTCCCTTGCTCCTTTATATAATCAAATACCAAACACCAGTCTTCATTAATCTTCCCTATTGTTTTATTTTGTAATATTTGAGTCATTTTATCAATTTCTATTATTTCTATTAATTTTCTTATCCAATCGTTTTTACTGTGAACTTCTTTCATCTTCCACTTTTGTGCCAATAGGATTATAGCCATAGCTGTCATATAAAAGAGCGGTTTTCTCTGTTTTACCCTGATTTCTCTATCAAAGAATTCTAATAAAAAGGATTCTGGTCTTAATTCTAATTCAATATGGAATATTTTACACATTGTTTCCTTAATTTGTTTCCAATACTTGTTAACCTTTTTGCAACTCCACCAGCAGTGTATAAAAGTCCCTGTTGATTCCCCACATTTCTAGCATTTATTATTTTTATTTTTATAAATTATAGCTAATTTCTCCAGAGTTAAATACCATTGGTAAAACATCTTGTACCGGTTTTCTTTTATGTTTTGGGAAGCCGCATATCTTAATCCTTTCGTCCAAACTCAGTCCCATTGGTCTAATTGAATATTATACCCGAAATATCTAGCCCATTTAACCATTGTGTCTTTAACCACTTCATCTTCCATCTCTTTTTTCCAATAGTTTCTTATACAATTTCCCAATTAATTTAATATTTTCTCCACATAATATTATATTATGTTAATGGTGAGTTCCTTCCACTCACCGTTGTCCATCCACTGTACAAAGTGAAACACCCCAGATGTCTGGATTACACTTTGCCAGCTGTGGGATGTAGTTTGCCACCTAAAAAGGGAAAATCTGTTTAGTAAAGGGGATGTGCACCAGTCTCAGCTGAAGTATACATGTCCATTGGATGGAGGCATAGGCAGCTTCCTTTGACTGAATATCTTCAGGAATATTCATTTCGCCAACTCACAAGAAGTTCTAAAGGGGTCACTATTCTTGTGGAAAAAATGTATTCGAAATGTAGGATGGCTCTTGTAATATTTGTTCATTTAAAAGCCAACAGGCTGAACATAGGAGAGCAGTCCATACCTTTAAAGCAGCATCAATTTTTCACTAACAGAAGCAGCTTCCACATAAAAGGAGGCCACCTCCATTAAAAATGTTCCTTTTACAAAGAAAATCAGTGTGGCTTCAGGAGAAAGCAGCAAATCAGCAGCAGCTTTTTCCTGCTAGTTTTCTATGTTCAGAGAATATTTTACTTTCCTGTTCAAACACAGGATGTCCCTTTTTCTAGCCTGAAATTGGTACAGTTCAGCAATAGCTGTCCCACCTGATTTTGCTTGAGAAGTCCAACTTTTAGGGCTTTTCTACACAACTTATTTTATGTGCCTCAGCAGCTATTTTCCCACCATTTGTGGCTCATATAAGGGTACTTTCAGACAAGATTGTTAAGTCACAATTACCTTTCACACTTCATCATCTACCTGTAATTGTACCATGTTTCCCGAGTTTCTCTCACTTTGCTTTTTATTACAGAAAAATCCTTTAAGGAAGGAAATGCAGAGAAGCAGAGAAGTGCATTTGCTGATAGAAATGGGAAAATAATTGAGATACTTTTTTTTTCCTGGAGAAAGTGCATGATGTGTTAGGGATGCTCCATCTGTCTCTAGTTTTCCCATTCCAAAGGCATTCTGCTTCCCTTACAACATAACAGCTTTGCACCCACATTGAAAGTAGCAGAGTTCCACTTCCTCATGCTCATCACAGTAAGCCCATGGGGTTGCTTGTTACTGAAATGAACAATGGGTGATCTTCACAATTGGATTGTTCACCCTTACTTTCAGTCTAACATCACTGGAAAAGCAAGATGCTGCTAAGACATCTCTTTCTCTCTTCATGTACACTGTGGCTGATTATCACAATTCATGTCCTCTAGTCTGGAGTAGAGCACAGTCTCTTATCTGATAGAGTAAGATAAAAGGACAGAACCAACAACTTCACAAAGAAGTGGGAAAGGCATTGCAGATTTTTATTGACCAGATCAGGCCTGCTTATTGGGATGTTTAGCACCCATGGGGAGGAGAGAGGCCAGGTCTGTGCCAAGGCTTCTGTGTAGGTGATACAATGCTACAGTACCCTTGCCCAGAGATGCAGGTTTTATTTGATTTAGAATGGCTCCTGTTCTTCTTGGCAGCCCTTTTTAAATCATTAACATCAAAAGCTTCTTAAGTAACTGTTTCCTTAACTTGTTACCCTCCTGAAATGTGTTGTCTTCTATGCCAGCACTGAAATTAGCTACCAAATGGAAACTGCAGCCTTTGCATTTGTTCACTTTTGTACTTGAACTGAGCTGCCCTTGCCAGCCCATTTCTAACATATAACCACGGGCAAGGATGGAACACAGCAGAATAAATGACTGTGTACCTTTTATGTATAGAAAGCTTGCAACAAGTCTACTTGCATCCTGGAGCAATGGTTTTTCAGCAGTAGGAGCCTCCCACCTGGAAGCACTTTCAGGCCTGAATCTGCTTGGTCAATCCGAGCTAAAGTAAAACCATTGAATCAACTGCTGAGTGGTAAGATATAATTCAGTGGGTCATCTCTTTTTGGGATTAAGGACTTCATCACATGAGCCTTTAAATCTGCTATTATATTTAGAGAATAGTGCCTCTGGCAATACTTATTGCATGGCGTTGTAGTCACTTTGTCTCTCCTTCACTCTTAGAGTGTCCCTTTTCACTGATGGGAATCACCTGTCAATAAGGTCCCAAACATGCTGGTGTAGCATTTCTTCTCAAGTGCAGTAACTTCCTGGCATGGTTGTTCTTGGCGTATTGGGCAGCAATGGTATTATGCAGTCACATGGGTCAGTGTCCCTGCCTCCCTCCCCCTCCCTGCTCTCCCTCCCTATTCCAGAGAGGCTTCTTTATCCCCTGCACACACATACACACACCCCCAGTCAAAGAAGGAATGACTACTTCCTCACAAAAGGACAAGAATGGGAGGCTAGGGAGACAGGGTTAATGAGAAAGACCCTTTATGGCACAAAAGCCCTGTCATACTATTGAAGAGAGGAATAGTATTTAAAGTTCCAAGACTGGTATGTTTTCTTTTAATAATATGACAGACAAGACCAAGGCTCGTGTGATAAAGTCCTAATAGTAGGACTGTGACCTTAGCTTTCCCATTTTCTCTTTCAATAAGATGATTGCAGCAAGACCAAGGCTCATGTGATAGTCCTAATAGTCCTAATGGCAGGAGTGTGATGTTACCTTTCACATTTTCTCTTGTGACTCTCCCACAGCTGCATATTCATAGTGCTCTATATGTTCCACCTGTAGGAACAGACACTTCTTTCAGGTAGCATTTCAATGGCTTTTGTGAGTGCCATGCATCCTACCCTGGCACCCAGTAAATATTGTTTGAAATGTGATAAGTAACATGAGTCGCACATTAGCTGCTCCACTGTATGTGTGCCACACAAACTGTGCATTCCAACTGCTGTACAATTCCAGCACAAAAGGAGCACAGCTATCTTTTTAAAAGGAAAATAAATAAAATAAAAATAGGCAACCAGGTTTCCTCACTTTTTTCCCTTACCATAGCAATGCCTGGCTTAATTAGCAGCGGGAAAGGAGTTTTAAAAATTCTTTGGGGTCTATGCATTCCTTCTCACCTGCATAAATGAGACCTGGTCAAGTGGGATTTTTTTAAAAGGGAAAGAGCACTGGTATGGCTATCCCTCCACTGTCTGTTATAGAGGGATGGAATATTATGCTCTTTGCACTGAACAGGAACTTGCAGGAGTACTGTATGTGCTCCTGCAACAATCTATTGGTTAGCTCATCCATTTGTACATCCTACAGCCATTAAAGAGGCTGCCCAAGCTGTCAGACCTATTTTGGAATGATACAGTTCAGTACCTTGGACAGCTCTTTTGAAGTTCTGACTGAAACTCGAAATAAATCAACTGACACAATGACATGGGAGCCACCTTTCACCCAATCCCAAAAAGAGACCTATAACATTTGGGTTCTTGGTGTGAGATTTCCAAATTCTGTGCTCCCTCATTGGCAAACAATCCTCCTCCTCCTCTTCCTCCTCAATAAAGGAGTGCAGAATGTGTGGCGTTCCAAATATTGTCAAACTGAAATTCCCTTCACCCTTCATCACTAGCTGTGCTGGGCAGAGCTGAGACGAGCTATTGTCCACCAGCATCTAGAACAGTGCTTCTTTTGCTGTGAGAACCAGGGCATTTTTTCCCCTCAATATGCCATTGACTGGTACCATATACATTGTTTCTTTCTTTCCTGAAAATTTTGTTTGGACTAGCAGGCAATGGTCCAGGGACCACCAATTTGAATAGTGCTGCCCTGGAAGACCACATTCCCCTGCTACTGTTTCCATGTCATCTAGGACAGCAGCCTCACGGATTAACAGCAAAGTTGGGCAATTCACTCACCCTCCTTTTTCCCCTTCCCTCATATTCTTTCTGAGAGTTACAGGGACTGACTTGCTTTCATTTAACCTGTACACACACTGCTTGTTCTTTTTTAGTACCTTGCCCTCCCAGAGTCCTTTGGTATTCTCAAAAATTTGCTCCACATGAGAGGTGAACTGGAAGTCAGGGATGACAAATTTCTTCCGGAAGGCCTGGGTCAACAGGACAATATTGCTGCTCACACACCTAAAGACAGAAAGAGGATATGAGAGAGTGATGCGTTTATGCGTGGACATAAGAAAAATCAATCAGAAGGCCTATTGGGACTCATCTTCATACAGTATGTCTTTGTCCTGAAAGCAAGCTAACATCACTAGATCAGCTAACACAAGTTTTGCATTTTTTCACACTCTATGGTTCTATGATTCTGTGAATCATAGAAAAGGCAACAAGCTCGCTCCCAGCTTTTAAAAAAGTACAGTAGATGGCTTATCTTCAGCTCTAGCTAACTCTGTTGGTCTTTTGAAAGATAAATCCTCTGTCACTTCTAATGTTTAAGTGAGCTCCAGGGCTAAAAGAAAATACCAGTGGAGTCTTCTTTTACAATAAATTATTTCCAATAAAGTGTGGGACAGAATAGTAAATAGTCCCCTCAATTCCCCCCCCCCCCCCGGCAAAAAGAAGCCAGAAGTTTCCACAAATTTCTGGCAGATTACTTTTAAAATTTTGAAGGTACAAGTATTGGCAATGGTCATGCACTTATTATTCATGAGGAGACACATACGTTAGAGCTGCATGAATAAGGAATATGATAACAATGAACAAGATGGCATAGAAATGCTTGATACATTCATGTGAAGGAAGGCATCTAGCTACTCCATCATTTCCTCCTTTACATTTTTTTTCTCATGAGAAAAGAAATGGAATAAGCAGTGGGTAAACATGGGAAGATTATAATTGGAAGATGACATTGCCAGAACTCCAGCTAAAATCCTGGGTGTAATCAAGTCTATTATAGGAGGAGGAAAAAAACTTGTCTAAAGGAATACGGGTATCATGGGACAAATGGTATAACCATAGGGACTGGAGGCTGTTCTTGCCTGTAAATTTTTATATTTATAACAAGAACAGAGAAAGTGTGCTTCTTTGTTTCTGTCTCCACAAGAGTTCAAGACCATAAAATGTAAACACTTGAAACTTAATATACATAGTACAGCACCCTAGCAGATACACCTTTGAAAGGGATAATGTTAATTAATTTAAATATATCCATGGCTACTAGAGGACAGATATCCTTAGCAGGGGTACAGCTACAGGGATAGGGGCAACTCTGCACCTCAAATGAAATTTTCTTCAGTCCAAGTATTTAAAGCATTGCAGAAAGTGGCAGATTAAAAACCATTCACTATTAGAACTCTTACATTTGTTGTGTTCCCTTTCCCTTGGTCTCTTTGCCTGCTCCTTTTTTTTTCTTTTCTAAATGTTACAATGGAAATTTTTGGTTACCGTATCGCTAGGAATTTGGAAAATTAAGGAAAATTTCACCTGAGATCAAAATTCTTATTTTGTGGGTAATGCCTTCATTTTGCCCTCCCCATAGCTACACCCCTAAACAGAATCGTGATTGAGAAAGCATGGGCTGGAGGGAAAGAAAGCCTTTCCATGTGGTAAGAGCAGAAAAAAGTGAGCAAAGGGAAAAGCTGAGCAAGCCTCAAGGTGGAAGGAACTAACATTTCAGTTGGGTTGGGGGAATTGGAAATGGGGGGAAAAAAGAAGATAGAGAGAAAGAGAAAGAGCTGTAGGTAGGATGTATACGGGGAAAAAAAGAACATTTAGTTATGTTGGAGAGAAGGAGCTCTCTCATGGGTCAGGTGGGGGGTGGGAATAGAGCACCTGTGTGAGTGGGTGGATGCAGGGAGAGAAAGAGCAACAGGGAAAGCATCAGGTTAAGACTAAAGCTGGATAGGATACTACAGCTAGTAATTCAGAAAATGATTTCTATTCCAACTTACAAAGTATTAACCATAGCAACACCACAATGCATCCGATCCAACTGTGACTCATACCTCCGGAAAAGCTCTCTGTTCAGTGTTCCTCCAGTGCTGGGATCCTGAGCTGCTTTCTGCATCAGATTCATGCAGTCACGAAGGCGTGGATCTGATGTCCAAAGGCCGGTGGCTTGTAATGCCTGAATTGGAAAGAGGATGACATGAAAGCACTCATGTCAAGGAGGTTATAGTACCGAGAACTGGATGTCTGTGACAAGAAGGCCCTTTTACACTACAAAGCTATAGTGCCATAACTGCAGTTTACTTGCCTATGGAATCCTGGGATTGGTAGTTTAGGGAGGATACTTTGAACTCTCATCCAGATAGCAGTAGTGCCTCACCAAACTATAAGTCCCAGGATGGCAGCTGAAGTGGAATCATATTGCTGTAACTGTATAATTATATGGTGTGAAAAGATCCAGAGACAGAATTTCTCCAGGAAGTTCCAAAGGACATCATGCAAATTTAACACTAATCTAATGAAACAACATTGCCCAAGCAAGTATTTCATTGTCAGGGATTCTGTGTTACTTGACATTCAAAATAATGAATTGGAATGCCTCAAAAATGTGGATTTAGATTGTCATTAACAAGGGGCAATTAACTAGTAGTAATATCTGCCCATGCTGTAAAGAAAATTTGAGCATTCTTTTAGTTCTATGGGTTCCTAATTGGACACAGACTGTTGGCCTTTTTAGATGCTACATCACCCTATTGACTCATTTTCAGCTTGTGGTCTACTAGGACTCTTAGATCCCTTTCACATGCAGTCTTGTAAAGCCAGGTGTCCTCAATCCTATATCTATGCTTTTTGTTTTTTTATGCCTAAATCATTTTGTTAGTTTTGGCCCAGCTTTCTAATCTATTGATCCTCTCCTCTGGGGCATTAGCCACTTCTCCTAATTTGGTGTCATGTGCAAATTTGATAAGCATGCCCTCTATTCATTCATCCAAGTCATTGATAAAGATGTTGAATAGCACTTGGCCCAGGAGAGAACCCTGTGGTATCCCACTGGTCACTTCTCTCTCTCTCTCTCTCTCCAAGATGAAGTGCCATTGTTGAGCACCCTTTAGGTTCAGCTGGTCAACCGATTACTAATCCACCTAACAGTTGCATTGTCTAGCCCACATTTTACAAGCTTGTTTGCAAGAATATCATTGGGGACCTTGTCAAAGGTCTTACTGAAATCAAGATATACTATGTCTACTGAATTCCCATTTTCTAACAAGCTGGCAAATTTATTTAAAAAAGAGCAGATTAGTCTGGTATGACTTGTTTCTCAAAAACCCATGTTGACTTGTTATGATTATGGCATTCTCTTCTAAATGTTCACAGACTCTCTGTTTAATGATATTCTCCAGAATCTTTCCTGGTATTGATGTCAGACTAACTGGGCAATAATTGTTGGGATCCTCTTTTTTTTCTTTTTTGAAGATGGGGACATATGCCTGCTGGGACTACTCCTCTTCTCAAAAACAATAGCTCTGATATTACATTTGTCAGTTCTGTTAATACCCTTTGATGTATTTTATCTAGTCCTGGAGACTTAAATTCATTTAGATTAACCAGGCATTCCTGTACTACCTTGTAGTGAGCAGGCCATGGAAACAGCCAATCACTGAGCTCCAGGAGTCGAGCCAATGAGAAGCTGGCTGAGCAGGGCTATAAAAGAGCCTTGACAGGGAGTGAAAGGGGTTCTATTTTGTTGGAGTTTTGGAGGGAATAGACACCTCGGAGGGAGGGTGTGCTCTTAGGGTTCCTGAGGGAACATTTATAGGTTAGTTTATAGACCAGGGAAGGGTCTGAAGAGTCCAGTAAGGGACTAGAGAGGCTTGAGGGAGTCTAGGAGAGAGACTCATGGCAAGTCAGTTGTGATACTGAAGATAAGGTCGCCTGAGTGGCTGTAGTAGTATTGTTTAAGGAACTTTTGTAACAAAGGAATAAGACAAACAAAGCTTTAATTATTATTCAATATTTATTTCTTTATTTTACAAATAAACTTTATTCCTGTTTTGAAGTACTGCTTGGCCTCTGTGAACTATTGATACACACTACCAAAGTTATCAGTGCCTCAGTAGAGATAGGTGGTGGGTGAACCAGAGAGAATTATCACGTTCGTTCAGTTCAGGTCCGCACCACACATATAATAAAATTGGTGGCAGCGGTGGGATCTAAAGGCCCAGGGTGCTGTCATCCAAGAAAACGTAGGAGTGAACAAGAAAGGGTTCACCACATACCTCTTTACTTATTCTGTGCTGCATTTCCCCTACTGTATCCTCTGATTCATTTCCCTCAAGTTCAGCACCCCTTTCCTTTTGTGAGAAGACTGAGGCAAACAAGGCGTTGAATAGTTCTGCCTTTTCTCTGTTCCATTAGCATTTTGCCATCTTCTCCACACAATGGCCATACCATTTTCTTCTTCCTTTTGCTATGGACATACACAAAAATCCCTTTTTATTCTTCTTAAACTGTCTAGCAAGCCTGAGCTCATTCTGCGCTTTTGCTTTTCTGACTTTACACCTACACATGCTTACTATCTGTTTGAATTCCTCTTTGGTGATTTTCCCTCTTTTCCATACATGTCCTGTTTAAAACTTAGATGAGTTGAAAGTTCTTTAGTCATCCATCCTGGTTTCTTGAGACAACTCCCATTTTTCCTCCTCACTGGAACAGTTTGAAATTGTGCTTTCAGTATCTCCCTTTTGAGGAACTCCCATTCATCCTGAACTCCCTTCCCTTTTAGTATTACTGACCATGGGATCATCCTCAGTATTTCCCTAGGTTTACTGAAATCAGTTTTCCTAAAGTCTAGAATGCATGTCTGACTGTGCCTGGCTTCTTCTTTCCACTGTACAATAAATTCCAGGAGGACATGGTCACTAAGGATCCCACTTGCACCCCATTTACCAGGTCATCCCTGTTAGTTGGATCAGAACTAAAATAGCTGGCCCCCTTGTTGCCTCTTCCACCTTTTGGACAAAGAACTTGTCTTCCAGGCAAGTGAGAAATTTGCTAGACCTTAAAATTTTGGCCGAGTTTGATTTCCAGCAAATAGTTGAAGCAGTGGCATCCCTGTCCCGGGTGTCACCCCATGTGGGGAGGTGCAGTTCTAGGCAGGACTTCCGTCAAGACTTCCAGGGGCAGGGTCACATGAAAACGGTTGTGTGGGCTGCGGAAACAGCCGTCTGCTGCCTGTCCAGGCTGGAGACCCCTCTCCTGAGTCCAGAGATACCCCAAAGGATCATGGAAATGGCTGTGCAGCCAAAGAAATGGCCACCCACCACCCACCCAGGCCGGAGACCCTTCCCCTGAGGCCCAGAGACCCCCCAAGGTCTATGGAAATGGCCACGTAGCTGGGGAAACTGCCATAGGCGCCCCCTGCTTGACCTGGTCAGAGACCTCTCTGAGGCCCAGAGCAGCACCCATGTGGGCCCAAGGAGTACCGGTGGGGGGCTGACCGCGTGTCATCCCTCTTCTGGGGTATCATCTGGTGCAATCCACAAATGCAGCACTCCCCCCAGTGACACTACTGAATTGAAGTCACTCATCACTACTGAACTGTTAGGTCCTTGCCCTATTTGCCTTCTTCCCTATATAACAGTTTGACTATTTTCTTTAGCCCATGATGAACTCCTGACTTCCAAAAGACTGTCTGCCTCCCACACATAACTCAGTTTAAAGCACTCCCAGTCAAATTTTTGAGACTATTGGCAAAAACATTTCTGTTTGGTGTGAGGTTGGCAAAAAAGTTTTTTGCCAAATCTCAAAAAGTTATCATATGTCAGTCACCATGCAACTGGGCATTCTTATGTACCACCAAAATAGCTGAATGTAATATAGTCGTCCACCGGTTTACGAATACCCCGGCCTACGAAAACCCTGGTTTAAGAAAGAGCCGGAGCCGGAAAAACGTCCCTGATTTACGGAAAAAACCCCGGTTTAAGAAAAGAAAGCGGTGGGAAATTCAAATGGTGCGGGGGCTGGTTTAAGGGACCCTGGTTTACGAACTTTTCGGGTTAAGAAAGGGGTGCTGGAACGAATTAATTTCGTAAACCGGGGGACCACTGTAGATATTTAAATTTATTAGTCACATTATATATCCATGCTATTGTTAGTGGCAGTGGGTGGGTGCACTTAGCGACATTTTTGAAACTAATCCCAATTTTTTACGTTAATGGATTATATTTGCACATATTTAACATGGGAAATTAATCTTTTGACGTTATCTTGTAGCAAGGCTGCCATTTACTACAATCATTGGTGGTGGGAACAGAGTCAAGGTGGACAGAGTGCTGATTTTTAAGGAAATGGCTATGAAGCAGGTTTACCAAATGGGAGCCCTTACATGAAAAACACCTTTTGAAAATAGAGGCAAAGTCCATGAAAAAAGGAGCATCTTCCAAAACCCCATGTGTCCCATTTTTACAACTTTAAGAGTTGCCTGTGTTTTTAAAATTATTTATATTGAAATAAGATAGAAATCTAACATCTGACTAATAATTTTCCAATGTTGTCTAAACAGTAAAAGGATTTGCAAGTCAACAAGTCCACTCCACTTATCCCACCCCAGCCATTAAGATTGCTCAACTCTTACACTGATGAATTTATGGAGAGAAATGCACTCTTGTCCCTCAGCTACTGTGTAGAAGAGAAGGTCACCAAGACGGAGCAGCATCCCATTAGCTGACAGATCCCTGGGAAGAGAGGAGAGTCACAGATTGCAGTGGGCATTTCAACCGAAAATACTTGTTTTAAAACCTCTTCCTAGAGCTTTGCAGGTACACACAACTTCATAAAGAGCTTTCAAGTGGGGCAGAGGGAAGGCTGCATTTGTAGCCTAGGAAAAGTAGTGGGGAACAGAAAGAGCAAAGTAAAGCCACTAGCTACAGAAAGAGCCAGGAAACATGTTCCTCTTAGCAAGGATCATCACTTCACACTTACCGAGTTCCCCTCTCCTTTTCCATTCATTTCCAAAATTCTGCTTCCTTGAAATACCTGGGGAAAAACTTTACCAAATGTTGACGTGTGCTTCATAATGAGGAATAACTGAGATGTGTGCAGGGTTGTGAATAAAACTGGGGATTCCTCCTCTTTAACTTAGGCCTGGCCCATGGTATTTTACAGCCTGAGGACATGGATGTCAGTGGACAAATATGGACACGTGGATGAACAAACAACCCTCCCCTGATGTGCACAGTATACAAAGCCTGCTAAGTTATTCTGGCAGTAAATCCCATGACAGAACCTCTCCCCTTCCCTACCAATAAAACAATAATATATACCTTACAGGCCGCATGCATCAACATCACTTTAACTACCATGGCGTAATGCTATGAAATACTGGGATTTGTAGTTTTGTTACATATTTAACCAGCATTAACGGCAAAATGCTGCCACTTTCTGGTGCTCCTTTTGGCATGTGCTATCCAGACGCAGCGCCAAAGGAGTGCCGTGATGCTGTCTGCCATGAGGTCAGGTGCACAGTGTGATGCTGGCATCAGGGCGGCATTGGGGCATGTGTCATGTGGACACCATACCCCCACTTTGCCCTGTGGCAGAGTATAACGCTGGTCTATTCATCCTCTAAGTTTTCCAAGCTCTGAAAATGAGCCAGGATTAATTCTTGTTCATCTTATTATCAACTCTTTACGTCCTGCCTTTTCCCCAAAACAAGGACTCCCAAAACTTGGCTTGCCAAGATCAATTATCATTCAATGGCAAAGATGTATGTATGTACATATGTATGCATTCAAACACTGACTCACTATAAAATTTGCTGGACTTTCACTAAATTTTAGTGTGATATTTTCCACTTATTTGGAAGAGAAGAATCTGGGCATACCATGTTGCTGTAGGTCTAATATTATGGTCAGTCAGATTTAAGACCTTGTACATTACCTGTTATCTTGCCCATTATCTTGTCCTTTGTACACAGAACAAAGGAATAAATTCCTCTTGTACATCTTTAGTAATAATTATGTTAAAATTTCCCCCTTTGTTCTGTGTACAAAAGAGAAGATAACATGTAAAGTTCAAAGTCCTGAACCTGACTGACCAGGCCTATGAACACCTTACCTTTACAACAGATTCCTCCCCTCCCAAATAACTTTTTTTCCTCTTCAGATCGTATAAATCTTTCGCTTTTACAAATAAGTTTTTTTAATTACCTCATCAGAAAACTAGTCAAACAAATATTTATATCTTTAGTTGTTTTAATGTATACACATTTCTTTGAGATTTCAAGGGGTTTTGAATGAAGTGGTCAAATGAAGTGGTGCAACATGAAAATCTCAGATTCCAAACCAACCAACCAAACAATAGAAACACAGAAATTGAAAGAGGCTTTCAGAATGTCACAAATGCTGTGATAACAGAGGCATTAGCCAATACAATAATAATACTAATAACAACAGTAATGTTTATTTATAACACACTTTTCACCAAATGTTGGAACATCAGACATATATAATCAAAAATGAAATAATAAAATATCACCACTCCACTAGAATATACTAAAAATGAAATCCTCCCCACCCCATCAGTGGCTACCCATCTCGGCAACTTTAGGCCCATTCAGCAGCTTAAGCCAGCAAATCAAAGAAGGTGGTCTTCAACTCTTTATGAAAATGGGTAAGATCCTCCTCCAGTTGGAGGTACAAATGAAGAATGCTCCACAAATGCAGATCTAGATCCTGAAAGACTTGCAGCCTTGACATCACACTAGAGGGCAAACAGGATTTAAACAGGAATTAAACAGGAAATGCCTTATGTTTAACATAGGGCATTTCCTGTTGCCTTATGTTTAACATAGGGCATTTCCTGTTTAATTCCTGTTTAAATCCTGTTTGCCCTCTAGTGTGATAAGCTTCTGTGTTGGCTGAAATGCCAATAATAGTTTGCCTGATGAATAGCTGGTGAGGCAGGCTTATCTGCTCTCCCATTTCCTCTCTAATTCGCTGTTCTTTTATACTCAGTATGGGATCCTGGAGGCAGCAGCCGTTTACTTTGCCTGTTTTAGGCAGGTACGCAGCTACAGTACGATGGACACTTGAGCATCTACATTCCAAAAGGCACATCAAACATGAAGGGGACAGCCATGGAGTTATATATAATATGTGACAGTCAAATTGAAATCTCCACTGGCTGCCAATTAGTTTCCGGGCGCAGTACAAGGTGTTGGTTTTAACCTTTAAAGCCCTACATGGCTTGGGTCCACCTTATCTCAGGGACCGCCTCTCCCCGTATGAACCCCCCCCCGCACACTCCGATCCTCTGGGAGGAACCTGCTACAGCCTGTGAAAACTAGGCTGTCGCAGACCTCCCAGAGGACTTTTTCCACGACCGCTCCCAAACTTTGGAATGGTCTGCCGGATGAGATGCGCCTTATAACATCTCTTGATTGCTTTAAAAAAGCTCTGAAGACGCATCTCTTCCGGCAGGCCTTCCCTGACACCTCTTAGATCCCAGCTCTGAATGGGACCTATAAATTGACCCCTTGCCTGGTGTTATCTTTTCCTCAATGTAAGAACTATGGAGGATGAATCATGTTTTTAATGTTGTTGATTTTAAATTATTGCTAATTTAATTTATTTTTAAGGGGTGGGTGGCTGGGAATGGGTCAATGAAGTGTTTTAATTTGTATGTTTTAATCTTGTTGTACCCCGCTCCGATTGTACTCACAGAGGAGCGGGCTAGAAATAAAGATTATTATTATTATTATTATTATTATTATAATATAAAACTTTCAGTTTTTCCTTCAAGCCATTAATCAGATCTCTGCCAAATAAGCAATTTGGCAATAAGAACTATTGGTGAAAGATGTGTATGATGAAGAAGAAAACAGACCGGAAAGGGAAAAAAACAAATATGAGTTTCCACTCAATAGTATCTGGTAAAGAAATGTTTTCCCCCCATCATAACAATACTAATTTCACATTCCCTTGAATATGGATACAGTCATGTAGGAACAGCAGAGATTTGCTGCCATAGGCTAATTTTATTCCCCCAAAAGTTAAAAAAAAATCAGTTTCTAGGCCACAAAGCAGAGCCAAAACCTGAGGGTTTTTCTTTTTTTCCTTTTCTTCTTTTCTTCCCATTCTTTGCATTCTAATTTGAATGCAAGTCTGCTGTCATGGGGATGTTTCTATGGTAGCCAACATTTCCTCTGGGAGCAGAATCAGCACCTTCTCCCAGACTAGTAAAACTGGCGAGGTGATTAGTGCTTTATAAAATGTCTCATACTGTGGAATAGAATGAACACTAAAAATATGAAATAAGAAATGTCCAAAGTCAACAGCCACTAAAAAAATGGTTCACTTAATGTGCACCTCTGGAAGTTTTAATCTCTGACATATTCTTTTCCCTGCTTCTGCACAGAACAGAGCATCTCGTGATGTGGAACAATAGCCAGGTCAAATTCTTATGTGTGTTATAATTCAAGATTATAGACTTGTAGCATCATAGAGTTGGAAAACAAACAAACAAACAAACAGCTTCATTTATATACCACATCATACCACCTAAGGAGTGTCTAAGTGGTTTACAACTGTAAGCTACTTGCCCTCAACAATCTGGATACTGTACTCATTTTAGCGACCTTGGAAGGATGCAAGCCTGAGTCGAGCTTGAGCCCTTTTGTCAGTCTTGAACTGGCAACCTTAAGGTTTGGAGTGGCTGCAGTACAGCCATTTAACCACTGCGCCACCAGGGACCACAAGGACCATCTAGTCCAACCCCTTGCCATGCATAACATCACAATCAAAGTACCCCAGACAGATGGCTATCCAGCCTCTGTTTAAAGACCTCCAAGGAAGGAGACTCCACTACATGCCAAGAAAGTGTGTTCCACTGTTGAACAGCTCTTACTGTCAGGAAGTTCCTCCTAATATTTAGGTGGAATCTCTTTTCCTGAAGCTTGCATCCAATGCTTTGTGACCTAGTCTCTGGGGAAACAGAAAACAAGCTTGCTCCTTCTTTCATATTGCATCCTTTCAAATATTTAAAGATTCTGATACGTACTTTTATTTATACTACACCTCTTCCAGCTTACTAGTTCTCTTCAAAATCATAAGACTTCTCAGCTGGCTATGAAAAAAATAAATAAGACCAGTGAAGTGGGATTGCAGAATTCATGCTTGGATGCCAGCTTGACTTGTTGTGGTGTGAACTCACTGAAAGGGGCATCTGCCTGTCTTAAGAGATAGGAAGTTCACTGGACTCTTTCAGACATGGGACATTGGAAGTATAATCCAAGGGCAATCTGAACGCAATCATGGGGGTTCACGTTATTGCGAATTAGAGCTTCTCATGCAATTTCGGGCAAAAGGGAAGTCACTCCAAATGCAATCATAGGTTTCACGTTATTGCGAATTAAAGCTTCTCACGCAATTTCGGGCAAGGAGGGGTCATTTTCGGATAATGGGAAGTCATTCCGAACGCCTTCCAAATGCAATGGGGATTCACGTAAATTCACTAAACAAGCGAATTCATGTGCATTCGCATTGGCTGCATTCGAAGTTGGGAGAAATTCCTCCAGTGTGAAAGAGTCCACTAATGCAAACAAAGGGTTGAACCACAGAGAGAAACCCATTCACTATGGGGGGGAGAGTAATGTGATTCAGTGTAATATAATAGCAATAGCAAATACATTTCTATACCACTTATCAGTGCAGTTAAGCCCTCCCTAAGCAGTTTACAATGTGTAAGCTAAATGCCCCAACAAGCTGGGTACTCATTTTAGTGATCTACGGAAGGATGCCAGGCTAACTCAACCTTGAGCCCCTGGCTGATATTGAACTCACAACCTTGTGGTCTGTAAGTGAGTGGCTGCAGGACAGCATTTAACCACTGCACCACCAGGGCTCTTACAATATAAGTTGAAGAATGGGAAGGGCAGTTATGAAAGAACTAGAAAAAATCTTGAAGAACAATGATAATAATAATACTAATAATACTAATAAATTTTATTTCTAGCCTGCCCCTCTAAACGGGCAATCGGGGCGGGGTACAAGAGAAGTTAAAACATCACAATTAAAATATCAGTCCCAATCCCAACTCCCCCCTTAAAAAAGAATTAAACCAAAGGCAAGTTAAAAGCAATTGCAGATAAGTAAGAACAAAAATATCACAGCAAAAGACTTCCTGAGCAGCTTAGCAGGATGGGGACTAGAAACTAGTAGAAAATAGAGCTGGGAAATGTTAAGCATTTTCCAGGAAGGCCTGCCGGAAGAGATGCGTCTTCAAGGCTTTAAGCTGTCAGTAGATGGAATAAGACGCATCTCGTCCGGCAGATCATTCCAAAGCTTGGGGGCGATCGCTGAGAAGGCCCTCTGGGAGGTCTGCACCAACCTGGTCTTTCTGGGCTGTAACAGATTCCTCCCAGATGATTGAAGTGTGCGGGGAGGTTCGTATGGGAAGAGGCGGTCCCTCAGATAGGATGGACCTGAGCCATGTAGGGCTTTATAGGTTAAAACCAACACCTTGTACTATGCATCTAAGCACTACAGTTAGAAGAATCCAAGCCATCGTATTCCCTATTACCATGTACAGATGTGAGAGGTAGACAGTGAAGCAAGTGGATAGGAAGAAAATCAATTCAGTTGAGAAGTAGTGCTGGAGAAGAGTGCTCAGGATACCATGGAGGGACAAAAAGGCAAAACAAATGGGTCCTTGAATAATAATAATAATTATTATTATTATTATTATCCTTTATTTATATAGCACTGTAAATTTACACAGTGCTGTACATACAATCTTAAATTAGTTGAACAGGTCAAGCCTGAAATCTCCTTGGAAGCCAAGATGATCAAGTTGTGGCTGTTGTACTCTGGACACATCATGAGAAGACCCAACTCATTAGAAAAGACCATAATGCTAGGAAAGGTGGAGGGAAGCAAGAAGAGAGGAAGACCATACACGAAATGGATAGACTCAATGAGGGAGGTCACGGGAATGGACCTGCAGGAACTAAGCAAAGCAGTGGAAGACAGGGACTCTAGAACCATATCTCCCTGTACAGCAATAGCAAATACATTTCTATACTGCTTGTCAGTGCCTTTAAGCATGCCCTAAGCAGTTTACAGTGTGTAAGCCAACTGTCCCAAACAAGCTGGGTGCCACTTTTAGTGGCCTTTGGATGCCAGGCTGAGTTGAACTTGAGCGCCTGGCTGGTATTGAACTCGCAGCCTTGTGGTTTGTGAGTGAGTATGACCCACCAGAGTATTGAGATCATCTGAAGAGGCTCTTCCCTCTGTCTCACCACCCTCTCAGGCACATTTGGTGGGAGCAAGAGAGAGGACCTTCTCAGTGGCTGCTCCCAAACTCTGGAACTCCTACCCTAGAGAGGCCTGGATGGCTCCATATTTGGATTCTTTTTGGTGGCAGATGAAAAATATTGTTTTAAAAATATCTTTATTACACATATGATCACACTAGAATACAGCCACAATAAATATTCATAACATAACAAACGTGATATTCACTAACATAACACACACACATATATATCTTCGAAACATAATCAATAAAAAACATACAACATAGAAAATTACTTCCTTTCTTCCTTTCATGGGTGTTGTAAATTCCTTTAAATTCACTTTAATAATAGTTTTTTTTGTGTATATATACACAATTATTGTTTTGTTTTTGTTTTAACTTTACCATCCTCTGGTGGGGGGGACATTTTTGTGGCACCAGGCCTTCACATATTGACACAGGTGCTGTTTTCTTCTTTTTTAAAGAGTTTTAAATCATTAAATTTTGATAATGTAATGTTCTTGTTTGGATTGTCTTTTTAAACTTTGTATTTTTAATGTTTTACAGCAATAGCAACAGCAGCTTTATTTATATACCACTTTCATACCGCAATAATAAGCAGTCTCTAAGTGGTTTACAACCATAAGCTAATTGCCCCCAACAAGCTGGGTACTCATTTTAGTGACCTCAAAATGATGCCAGGCTGAGTCGACCCTGAGCCCCTGGCTGGTATTGAACTCACAACTGTGTGATTTTGTGAGTGAGTGGCTGTGGTACAAGCATTTAACCACTGCGTCACCAGGGCTTGTTTTAACTTAAGACTGTTTTCTGTTAGCTGCCTTGAGTCCCTGTACCAGAAGAAAGGTGGGATATAAATAAACAGAATAATAATAATGATACACTTGTTCCTCCATATTTACTAGGGTTAGGGGTACGGGACCCCCATGAATGTGGGAAAACCACAAATAACAAGAATACTTATGTTTTTACCTGACAGAACACCTCCGTAGGAAACTCTTAAGTCCTCCAGTCCAACAGACACTGACCATAGAACTGCATTGGAGTAGCTACAAAGGCCTAGTAGAGTATTTCTCTAGGAATCTCTAGGTCTTTAGTGCAACTTTTAGTTAAAGTTGACCATAGAGTTGCAATGGAGGACTTAGATATTCCTAGAGAGAATGTATTAATCAAACCCATTAATAACCAAATCTGCAAAAGTCAACGCCGCAAATGTGGAGGGATGAGTGTAATAATATTCCACAGGTTCACCACGAATCGGAGTCGACTAGAGGGCAGGTAACAACAGCAACTTATTTGAGCAGAGGGGTAGCATGGTGTAGTGGTTTGAGGGTTGGACTGGGACTCTGGAGACCAGGGTTTGAATCCCCTGCTCGGCTGTGGGAACCAGCTGGGTGGCCTTGGACGAGTCACACTCTCTCAGCCTCAAAGAATTTTAAATTGTACTTTTTTTCTTTTTTCTTTTAATGCTGTGAAGCCACTCTGAGTCCCAGTTCTGGGGAAAGAGCGGGATACAAATAAATATGATGATGATGGATGGAATGGCAAGCCCCCTCTGAAGTAAGTTTGCCAAGAAAACCCCATGATAGGTCAAGTCACACTCTCTCAGCCTCAAAGGATGGAATGACAGAGCTCCTGTGAAGAGACCAGGATGGATTTGCCTGAGGATCACCACAGAGACACACAGAGCATCATGTATTGGGGACACACCACAGTGAGTGATGATATGGCACATGGGTGGGCCATGATGATGATGATGATGATGATGCAGCCCTTACTGGTCGTTCAGGTGCTGCTGCTGCTGCTTTTGTGGGTGGCGGCCATTGACCACCACCGCCTCCCTGCCTTGAGCCGAGGAGCAGAGGGCCTTGCTGCTGCTGCTGCTGCCACCCCCATCGCCCAAGGAAAGCAGCAGCAGCCTCTCCAGCCGGGGCTGCTGCAGCTGCAGCACCACCACAGCCCCCCTGAGGCAGAGCATGGCTCCAGGACTGGGCCCACTAGTCCTTTAGTCCTTCTTCTTCTCCTCCTCCAATTCTGCAGCGCCTGGAACCGCCTCAAGGGGGAGCCCCTTCGAAGGAAAGCCCTTCAATCACACTCCTCCCCATTTCAAGTGTAGCGGAGTAGTAGTGGAACAGGCAGAGGCGGAGTGGTAGGGTAGGCCGAGGAACTGATAGACGGGACCGTCAGCCTATCGGCAAGAAGGAGGAAGGGAAAGCCAACCAATGAGCAAGGGAGGGAGGGGTTTTGTTTTCCCCCTTGTTTGTTTCTCCAGGTGACGCGCAGGAAGTGATAGACGGGCTCTTCAGCCTATCCGCAAGAGGGAGGAAGGAAATCAACCAATGAGGAAGGGAGGGGAGGGGTTTTGTTTCTCCAGGTGAGGCTGAGGGAGTGATAGACGGGCCCCTCAGCCTATCAGCAAATGGGAGGAAGGAAACCAACCAATGAGGAAGGGAGGGAGGGGTTTTGTTGGTTCGCCCCATTTGTTCCTCCAGGTGAGGCTGAGGGAGTGATAGACGGGCCCGTCAGCCTATCAGCAAATGGGAGAAAGGAAACGAACCAATAAGGAAGGGACGGTGGGAGGGGTTTTGTTTCCCGCACGTTTCTCCAATTTAGTGAAGCGTTTTGAGGAGGGGGGGGAGCCATTTTAACTTTTAAAAGCTCTTCCTCTGAACTATCCTGTTATTTATAGGCTTTTATAGCGCTATAGAAACAATCCAGTTTTTGACTGCTTTAACAGCTCTGGCTCAGTGCTAGGGAATTCTGGGAAGTGTAGTTTTGTGAGACATTTAGCCTTCTCTGTCAGAGAGAGAACTCTGGTGCCACAAGAAACTACAATTCCCAGGGTTCCCCAGCAGCACTGAGCCAGGGCATTTAAAATGGACTCAAACTGGATTATTTCTGCAGTGTGTTCTTTGGAACCATAGTTGCCTCCTGTGGAAACCTGGGATTGGCAGTTTAATAGGGAGGGAAATTAAGGATTCTCAGCCCCTAGGGAGCTCTTCTTGGGCCCTCTGTAAACTTCAAATCCCAGAATTCCCCAGGAATTCCCCATACAGCATTAAGAGCAGGATGATAGCGCTATTAACAGTGTAGCGTGTTACTGTCACAGTATAATCACCATGCCTGAGTTTACCAGAAGATGGGGGCTGCGTCCACACTGGAGAAATAACGCGGTTTGGCACCGGTTTAATTGCCTTGGCTCAAGGCTGTGGAATTCTGGGAGTTGGAGTTTGTTGTGGGCCCAGAGCGGAGCAGAGCTCCGCTCTGGGCCCCACAACATACTCCAACTCCCAGAATTCCACAGCCTTGAGCCAAGGCAATTAAACCGGTGCCAAACCGCGTTATTTCTCCAGTGTGGACGCAGCCGGGGTGACCAGACCTCCTCCTTTTTCCAGGAGGTGTCCATAAAATACACTATATCCTCTTATAATGCTCCTATTCCAGTGTTACTGTCTCCTGTTGCATTCTGGGGCTTGTAGTTCAGTGAGGCCTAAGAGCTCTCAGGCTGAGAATTCTAAAGGCCCCTCCCTCAACTACAAATCCCAGAATGCAACAGGAGGCAGCCGGAGTGGTTAAAGTGGAATAGCAACGCTATAAGAAGTAAAGTCATCATCTAGTTAGTCTTCAGCTTCGTGTCCTGTGGCCTCTTTGACCAAGTCTGTCCATTTGACCCGTGGCCTTCCTCTCTCTTTTTTGGGAGAAAGGCAGCATCAAAATGAAATAAATAAAAACAATAATAATAAATAAACAGATTGATAAAATGCAGCCTTGTTGTCTGACCCCTTTGCCAATTGGGAACCATTCTGTTTCTCCATATTCTCTTCTGACAGTAGCCTCTTTTCCAAAGTACAGATTTCACATCAGACTTTATGTGCTATTTTTTTCATGGACAAACTATTATTATTATTATGCTTTATTTATATAAGGCTGTAGATTAACACAGTGATGTGCATACCAACAATAAAATACATAAAAGTCAACCTGCCCATGGCATACATTCTAAGAAATAATAGCATGATACATAACAATACAGAAAAGGACTAATTTGGTCTGTGAACTATTTTGATTCTGAGGCAATACTCAGTCTGCAGCAAAATAGACAGCCAGAAGGGGCAGCTAGACTGGGGTTGTTGTAACCGTATGCTCTGGCCCCAAACCACGTTGCAGCCGCCCTAAAGAGGAGTGGCAAAAGTCTGCTCCTTTTTCTGACAGCAAAAAGCTGGCTTTGCCAGTTGCCACCCATGGCCCATGATGCTCTGGGGGCGTGTGCAAAGTAAACACCGTGCGGCTGGAGCATCATGAAGCCATCCCTGCTGGCTTCCGGGCGGCTTGGGAGCGTGTGATGGGTAAACACTGTGCTCCCAAGCTGCCTGGAAGGCTGCCCAAAGGAGTGGTCTGTTTTGCCCCTCTGTTTGGTAAATATAAAGGTTTCCCCTCTGACAAGATTGTCTAGTTGTGACTGTAGTGGGTGGTGCTCGTCTCCATTACTAAGCTGAGGAAGCCAGCGTTGTAAAAGATTACTCTGTGGGCATGTGGCCACCATGACTAAATGCCAAGGTTCTTGGAACGCTGTTACCTTCCCACCAAAGTGGCACCTATTTGCCTACTTGCAGTTTTTCATGCCTTCGAACTGCTAGACTGGCAGGAGCTGGGACTAGCTCACTCCGTCATGCTTGGGTCTCGAACTGCTGACCTGCCCACCTTGCGGTCATCAGAGCTGACGTCTTAACATTTGAGCCACCACACTCCATACTCAGTTTGTTACAGGGAAAATTTAAGAGTTAATTTCTCCAAATATGGAAAAATAATACTGGATCTCATCAGTTTGTTTCATTCTATTATTAACCAATCAGGTAATTATGTTATTTTCATTTTTTCATGCCTTTTCAACACATGCACATACCAGCAGAATAGTAAGAACAAGAAGAAGGGCCCTCCTTCCAGTCCATCTGCCTTGGTCCAGGCCTCAGAGGGAGAGAAGAACCACTGGACTTGATCCCCTTTCCCCCCACCAATCGTTTGTCCTTTTGTGTCCTGTCTTTTTAGATTTTAAGCCTGAGAGCAGGGAACTGTCAAATTCAAAATAATTGGAAGCCACACTGAGAGCCTTTAGGGCTGAAAGGCAGGATATAAATACTGTAAAGGAATAAATAAAATAAAAAAAAATTGAGGCAGTCTTTGGGTGTTTTCATTTATTATTTTTTATTTATTTATTATTCAGTTGCCCTATCTCATTTATGGAATTTTACAGGGGTCCAAACATGGGCTGCATCTGCACTGCAGAACTATTGCAGTTTGACACCACTTTAACTGCCATGGTTCCATCCTATAGAATCCTGAGTTTGTAGTTTGTTGTAGCACTAGAATTTTCTTACAGCTAAATATCTAGCAAAAGTACAAATTCCATAGCAAGGCAGCATTAATTCTGCAGTGCATATGTAGCCATGGTTTCCATTTGTAACCCTGCTGCCAGCATTTCTCACAATTTTAATCTTTCTTCACGCAGAAAATAGACTCAGGTCCAAAACACACTGCAGAAATAATCCAGTTTGAGACTGTTATAACTTTGCTGGCTCATTGCTAAGGAATTCTGGGAACTGTAGCTTATTGTGGCTCCAGAGCTCTCTGACATAGAGAGGCTAAATGCCTCATAACACTACAGTTCCTGCAGTTCACAAGCACTGAGTCAGAACAGTTAAAACAGTCTCAAACTGGATTATTTCTGCAGTGTGTTTTGGACCACAGAGGAAAAGAGTGGTAGCATGGGCTCATCTCCATTTGGAAGCAGTGACTTTGTTTCCCAGTTCTTTCTCCTGAATGGGGAATGCTCTGTCATTCTACTGGGCCAAAAGCCCAATTTTTGCTCATTGCTTCCCCATGAAGTATGTGTTATGATTTCCTAGAATCTCAAGGAATTTCTTCCTTTATTTTGGAACAGAAGAGAGGCCGGAGGAGGGAAAGGAAATCATTGTTTCCAATTTCCTATATAGTGCTGGCAGAGGAGCCAGCGTGGCCTCATGCTGGGGCCTCCTTTCTTAAGGCTACTTAACATGGTGCATTTTAGCACGTACACTCTAAAAATGTAACTTCTGATGTAGACAAATTTATATTTTGATAGAAATTGCACAGAGTATTGTAAAGTCGTGCCTCCATGGGCGATTTTTAAAATATTTTTAATTTTATTTTTTGTTTCAGATTGATATACTTTGTTGTTATGTCCCTTCAAGTAATTCCTGACATAGGGCAAACCTAAGGTGAACCTATCATGGGGTTTTCTTGGTACCATTTGTTCAGAGGGTAGATTTTCTTTTGCCTTCCTTTGAGGCTTGATGTGATTTTCCCAAGATAATTAAGTGGGTTTCCATGGCCCAGAGTCCTACCCCAACACTCAAACCACTACATCATGCTGGTTCTCTATTTTTATTAATTATTTTTGTTCTATATATATATATAGGCTTATAAATTAACTTAAAAAGAAAAAATGTTTTTATGTATGGAGAAGGCAATGGCACATGACAGTCAATTGCTGAAGAGATTATCTAAATTAGGCTATTATGCAACAATTTGTAAACATCAGAAAATTTTGTACTTTGCTTAGGAATTTTCTACTTTTACTTTGTAATGTTCAAACATCATTCATCATCCAATTAAGCAAATGTTTAGAAGAAAATGGCAGCCAATTTTAAAATGTAGCTTATGCAGTAAACTCCCTATGGTCATGGCTTTTGGCACACCCTATACAGTAGTATATTAGTATAAAAGGACAGAATATGCTCACAAATGGGAAGATACAATGGGTTGGTTTTAAAAAATAAAATAAAAATAGAAGCAGCCATTTGGTCCATGAGTAAGAACGCAACGGGGAACAATTTTATTGGGACCAACCAAAATAGTATTAGCTTTTGAGTTCTCCAGAACTCTTCCTCAGGCTAGATGATACCAAAAATTAGGGAACTGAGAATAAAACAAGTATACAAATCTATCCATCTATCATGGCCATCAAGTCTTCAGTGAGACTAATCCCCAATAGGGAGATGCAAACAGAGTGAAGAAGATGATGTGAAGGTAGCAGAGTTGTTTTCTGGCTCCGTGTTGTTGTTAATTGCCTTTGAATTGACCTCAATTAATGGCAACCCTGTGAATTAGACCCCCTATTCTCGGCTTCTCTGCTCAGATGCTGCAGGTTCAGGCCCATGATCTTCCTGGCATGTGGTCTTCCTCTCTTTCTACCAGCTTCTACTTTTCTCAGCATTATTGTATTTTCTAATGAGCCGTGCCTTCTCATGATGTGGCCAAAGTATGACAGCCTTAATTTAGTCATTTTGGCTTCCAGGAAGAGATCAGGCTTGATCTGTTCTAGGATTCCATATCTGGAGACAAAAAGGATTGCTGAAACTTAGGGACTGTAAAGATAATATGTTGATTTACAAGGCAGACCTTGGAAGCTGTAGGCACTTTAGCAGGATCCAACCTCAGCAAATGCTTTGACGAGTCTGACATGCAATCAAAACAATGACAACAACGCACACTTTAAAATCACAATCCTGCAAGTAACACTGCTCTCATTTTATACAGAAGGAAGCAGAGACCCAGTAAAGAGAAAAATATATGTTTAATGCCATTTAAAGTGCAGTTGGTATCAGTAAACACTGTGAAATGAAAACAGATCATATTCTTCAAGTTTCCACTTATCATCTACTTAAATGTGAAATTTCTTGAAGGCTGTTTCTAGTTTATACTTTTTTGCTCCAACTTAACTTCCTTCAATCCCTTGCATAAAACCGAATCCCATGCCACATCAGGTATGGCTTAGCCCAGTAAAATAATTGTTTTTTTGGGAATGCTTATCTTTGCATAAGACTGATCAGTTAAGTTGGATTCAGTCCTGTCAAACTCCGTACAATTTGTTTTGAAGTAAACAAGCACAGAGCGAGGCTACATAGAGAATGACGATGTTCTGAGAATGTACATGCCAGGCATATATTTTCTGTTCCTCTAATTGGCTACTTTTGGTTTCCAGACAATTTAGGGGTCATTCACACATTGATTTTTTTTTAAGCGTGGCTGTGTGAATAATCTAATTAATGCATTCTGGGTTTGTTATTCACACTATGGGACTGCATCTCTGTGCATCTCTGTGAGT
Organism: Urosaurus nigricauda; assembly: GCA_034509955.1. Classification (NCBI taxonomy): domain Eukaryota; kingdom Metazoa; phylum Chordata; class Lepidosauria; order Squamata; family Phrynosomatidae; genus Urosaurus; species Urosaurus nigricauda. The sequence goes on from JAOEGL010000002.1 coordinate 167,360,364, forward strand.
TTGGTTGCTCACATATGTCAGCACTCAAAAAAAAAAAAAAAAAAGATGGAGTAGATGATGTGAATGTATTCAAATCATTTTCAAAGCATGCAGAGTTGTATCCTGGTTTATTCCAGGCCTATTAGCATTGGTTATTTGCACAGCCAAGAATCTAAATAATTTAGAAAAACTGGGGGGGGGGATCAATTATCCCAGGTTAAGTGGGGGGTTTTTTTGCAGCCCCCCCCCAACTTAATCAGATGCATTTTAAATGTATGTGAACAACAAAGATTCAACCCAGTATCTCGATTATTTTTACTGTCTGAATAAACCCTTGGAAGCACAGACTTTTTTCAGTGATTGTTCAAATTCATAACTCAGGCTCTTAGGAAGGGTTAAATGAACAACATTTATTTATTTATTTATTAGAGAATTTATACCTTGCTCTTCAGCCTTAAAGGCTATCAGAGTGGCTTACAATTATTATTTTTAATTAGACAGTTCCCTGCCCTCAGGCTTACAACATATCCAGAGTTTGGGAGTAAAGCTACTTTTTGGAGAAACATGGGCAAAATTCCATTCACAAAATAACACGTTTTAAAAGATGCAGTAATTAACCAATGTGATATAACAGTTTGAGTGTTGATGCCCTATGCTCTAGTCAGCAACTGTCCCAGGAATCAAGTGATCAGAGTACAAGAGCTGTTGAATAGTTAGTTCAGTTCAAGTCAGTCACAGGGTGTCTAGTAAGATGAAGGGAGAAACAAGATGATTAACATTCAGTAAGTTTGTAATCAAAGTCAGAAATATTACTACTAGTCATCAAGAAGGAAGGTTGAAAGCAATAAAGACCCAGGGAGTGGCATGGAGATTTGTAGGCAGCTTTTTCAAAACCCTAGGTGCCTAATTAATTCAGTGTCTGTTACTTAATAAACTTTGGGAGCTGCACAGTCTTTCTTTGTCCTGTTGTTGCTGGATGAATGATGGCAATTGATCTTCAGTCTGCCCATCTGCCTTTATGTGTGGCTGTGTGGACTTAGATACAGGTATAGCCTTGTTATCGGGAGCTGCAGATTTCTGACACCCTGCCTCTTTCTCTCTGTCTGAATTGAACTTTAGCGAGTGAATCATGACAGCTGGACTAGGACTCTGGGAGACGAGAGTCTTTATCCCAGCTCAGCCATAGAATCCTACTGGCTGACTTTGGGCAAGTCATACACTCTCAACCTCAGAGGAGGGCAATGGCAAACCTCCTCTGAACAAACCTTGCCAAGAAAATGATATGATAGGATTGCCATGAGTCAGAAACAACTGGAAGGCGCACAACAGCAACAACAATTTAATTATTACTTTATTTCTAAAACACCAGTAGGGGTGTAATTTGGGGAACATTTGGCCATTTTAAAATTTTTATATAATTTGATGATGGTGATGGTGATCTAAAAATAAACATTACTTACATAGTACAGTAACAAGCAGAGTCTAATGCAGTACATAGAAATAAAATTCCATGCTCTAGACTCTTTACCATGTATGATCCTAACAACCTAGAGGTACATAGTTATTGGGACACATGAAGATTTTTTTAAAAAAGGTGTCGCATTTGTTTAGCAAAACTAACAGAAATTATTTGTGGGACTTTACAGATAAATGGGATAAGTATAGCATAAATTTTTGGGGATTGTAGGAACTGTGACTGGATCTGTTGATGAGAAAATGAGGCTGGGTTCTGTGGGAGAGAATTCTTTGTACTATTGCAGACTTGGCATGGGAGTTGGCTGTTAATATATTCTAAAAATGACCCTTGTTATAAAAAAAATTTGCAAGGAAATAACAATATTCTAGGGTATCCCTCTTGCTGAAGAATTCAGTTTTTTTTTCTAACAGGGTGCACTAAAAATGTAATGCCCTCTGATACTCAACTTACTCTGCTGCCAACATAGATCCATGCCAGACAGAAGTTTAAAAAAATAGAATTTTGAGTTGTAAAATACCTCTCCCTTCGCTCCATGGCACTGGTCTTACTCCCTACATCCTTTTTGAAGTGTAACATCCTTATGCCCTTTTTACACACATACACACACACGCATGCACACACAGATTGAGAGAGAGAGAGAGAAATTTGCAGTTACAGTAATTATGTTGCTCGTAACTTATTATTTCTACACTCTAACTCAAGTGAAGATGCTTTTGTATGCAGGTTGTATGATGCATGAAACATCTTTCAGTGATAATGACAACTGATCAGACATAGTGGAAGGAATGGGTAGAAACTGAACAAAAGTTACTTGCTAGAAGGGCTCTGTTTAGACACCCCACTAGGTGGCATTAGTTCTCCTGCTTCCTGACAGAAACTAATTTTACAGGCCTTTTATAAAGAGAATTCTCAAGGGAATAATCAGTCAGCTTAGACAATATTTTGTATATATTCATTAAAGGTACTGAAGAAAAGAATTGAGGACCTTTTATAACCATTACCTAATGTTTAAGATTCTCATGAGGACTAGAGGCTTTCTCCTTAAAAAGAAAAGAAAAGAAAGAAAACCAGCTTAAAAAAAAAAGCAATGCCAATAAATTCTGCACAGGATACTTAACAACTTAGTTGTATGCTAAGTTAGGCATGCTGGCATCTATTGAATTCAGGAGACATGTCTAGCTCTGCATATGCTTGAACTACACATTACATACTTACAGCCACAGGGATTTTTAAACGTTGCAAGAAAAACATTGCCCACATATGTGAGTTATGTTCTTTTCTTTTCTCCATTCCTTTATACCTTCTAGACATTTAAGACAATACAAACATTACAGCATTAAAATACTGGAAAACAGTACCTTTGTAACAATAGCCATGTGCATCTTTACTGATGAGTTAGGCCCAGAACTGACAGGCCAAAATAAAGCTGCTTCGGGTCACTTTGGAGGTATGCTGTTTAAACAACACACACATCTTAACAGGTCAGAAGCTGTGCCAAAGCTACGCTGCAGACTGGAGCATGGCTTTGGCGTGGCTTCCGTCCTCTTAGGACACATGCATCATTTAAACAGCATGCCTCCAAAGTGACCTGAAGCAGCTTTATTCTGGCCTGTCTGTGACCCTAAGGCCCATTTAATACAAGGGTGCTAAATTCTGAGTAAAGCTGCACATAGTCCATCATATACTGTTGGATGCAATTTCCAGCCTCCCCCATCATGCTGGTATCTTAGCATGGACGGATTAATACATTTCGTTTGCCATCAAGTTGACATCCACTTATGAAGACCCCAAAAATAAACTACATGGTGACCTCATGAATAAACTACATGACAATTACTTCAGGGCAGTTTTCTGTTATTTATGATGCCACTTCCCCATGTGTCCTTATGCTCCAACACTAGGAAAACCCTGAGCAAAGCTTTGAGGCCTTCAGAAAGTACAGACTGCTGGGTATAAAATACAGACCATTTGGGGTTGTGGGTGTGGGGTTTCCTATCAAGGATAAAGCTACTAGTAATAAGGGCTATACATTACCCACAGTGTCAGAAGTAACATGCCTCTGAAATACCACTTGCTAAAGATCATCAGCAAATGATTGCTAGTGCTCTCATGTCCATGTTGTGGGCTTCCCGCATAGACAACCAATTGGCCACTCTGGGAACCAAATGCTGTACTTCATAAGCCTTTGGTTTAATCTAGCAGGGCTCTTCTTGTGTCTTGAAGGCCTTCAGAAACACTGCCACCCAAGAATCAATGCAAGATACAGTTGCACTCTAAACTATATTGTTGAAGAAAATTATAGACTAGCAGTCTTCCATCTGGCTTGACTGCTTCTCCCAGTTACAGAGCTACAGAAGGGAGAGGCCACCAAGCTTTTCCTAAGGCACTTTTAATATGAATACTCAGCACAGCATGTTTCCTTAGCTCAGCAAGTCAGTTTCACCACACACCTGGCCTAGTGGTTCTTTGGCTTCACTGAGGTGTATATTTATGGTGCCATCTGATAGGAATTATTAACTGTGGAGGGTCCTTGTTGTTATTACCTGTTTGTTAAGTGCCAGCAAAAGAGGGCTTGGGGAGGAAGGAAAATAGGAAAGATAACTTTAGCAGGCTATTCTCTTATATATTTTTTTCAATGGCCTAAAGACAGCTGAACAAGCACTGGAGAGAGAAATACTTCCCTTGGCTCTCACTGATTGGAGAGAAAAGGAAAAGGTACACTTTTATTTCAGACTAAGCAAAGCCCTAATAACTCCATTAAAAATAAGAAATATGTCTTTAGGTCTTCCTGCGAAGAAGTAGGAGAGCATCCCACCCACTTTGAGCACTGACTTCCCTGATCTTAGCCTCAGAACTGTGCTCTTTCCTTCCACTTCTGAACCACAGATTTTCTTTCAGAAGAGCAAGCAGAGGCATTGCTCTCTCCTACTAATATCTGTGTCAGTGGAGGATGGACTACTAATTGTCGAAAGGGCAGGATTTGCTCCACTGCCAGGCCAATTCTGTGCTGTGCATTAGTTTTATTCACAGGAACGGAACTTCCATGCAAAAAGATGAATTGCAGTGGTCAGTTTATATGAACTGCACTCTTGGGAAGGGACAAAGCCTACTCTTTTCTATTCAGAGCTTGAAGGTCTTTTTTTTTTAATAAGTCATCCAATCTGTATGGTTACAAAGCACCCTAAAATAACTTGTTGCCATTAAAATTACAATTTTAAAAACTTTGTTCTACATGCTTGGGTTTATATTCTTAGGGTGGGGGTGAGGATATCAGAATTACAAGAGACTGACACAACAATTTAAAAATCCAACTTTTCAGCCTTGAAAATTAAGGCGGTGGATAGCTAGAATGCAAGTTATATAATGTACTGATTTATTGATTTAAACACTAAAAATTGAATACACACTCACAAACAATATAGTATATAATATATAATCCAGAGATAAATTTTTTTTAAAAGGCATGAGAAAAATAAAAGAAAGGCAAAGAAGGAAAAAGAAGAAGAGTGGGAAGGGGAAGAAGGAAAAAGAGAGGAAAATATAACAAGAACAATAGGTGTCTGAAAACCCCCCCTCCCTCATCTTACCTATAATGAAATAAAAAATACATGGGATTACAATGGGACTTAGATGTCAACAGGGTTTCAGTTCCAGAAGCCTTCATGGATACAAAAAAATATGTAGGTGCTTAAGTCCATTATATACAATGGCATAGTAAAATGGTGTTTTATGAAATAGCAATGTCAAGGTTTGCTTTTTGGAATGTATATATTTTTGGAATCCTTTAATTCTGTGGATGAATCTGTGGATAAAGAATCTGGGAATAAAGAGGGCCAATGGTATATTATTTCCCCCCAAAAAACTATTAAAAGGCATATAAGTAAATAAAACTGTATAGTTATATTGTTTATTTATAACTAAATAAAAATATTGCTGAGGGGGGCAGTGTTGGGAAACATATTCAGTGGAAAGAGAAGCAAGAAATCGATGGTTGAAATGAGGTCTAGTCCTAGATGTTTTTGTGCCTGTGTCAGAAGAGGCAAATGGCATTCTCTCCAGTTCACCTCATATTAATTTATCCACTCATATCTCTGTGGACTAAGCCTCTGGTTCATATCTGTCTCCTATTTTGTGGTCCTTAAAACAACCAATAATTTGCTACCTGAGGCCATCTGACCCAGTTTCATGATAAATATTCATCTGGTTGTATATTATTTTAAAACAATTATGTGGAACTTGTGATCCTTCAAGTGTTGCTGGATTACAATTATTATAACCCTTAACCGTAGAGGATGATGGAGACAGGAGTCCCAACACTGTTAAAACTGTGGGGCTGATTTGAAAGTGTCCCAATCACACAAGATAAACATACTGTTTTTGTCTGTTTAGGTAAGCCCTAAAAAGGGTTGTGCCAGTTTGCAGTGTGGTTTAGTGTGAAAGGGGATGAAGTAACTGTGCAGGGTGCATACTAAATACTATCTGTGATCACTGGAAGAAGTACATGTGGGATGTTATACAACCCCCTCCCCACCAGTATACACAGTAGGAAAATAGGTGAAGGAATTTTGCTAAGCAGCCCTGCACCCATTTCTAATGAGTTTATCAGACGGGAGGAATTTCTCTCAATTTCGAATGAAGCCAATTTGAATTCATGTAAATTTGCTAATTTAGTGTATTTATGTGAATTTTAATTGCATTTGGAATGCGTTCAGAATGACTTCCCATTGCCCGAAAATGACTTCCCATTGCCCAAAATTGTGTGAGATATTCTAATACGCAATAACGTAAAACCCATGATTGTGTTCAGAATGACTTCCCTTTTGCCCGAAATTGCGTGAGATACACTCATACGCAATAACGTGAAGCCCCATATTGCATTCAGATTGCCATTGGATTTTACTTCCAATTTCCGTCATCTGATAAGCTCCTAAGTACTCATTTGGCAGCCTATGGATTTGCACAAGGAAGGAGCTTCAATGCAGGGTCCCTTCATACTGCTGGTGGAAAGCGCAACCAGTGGACCCCCCACATTCGCTGGGGTTAGGAGCACAGGGCCACTGTGAAAGTGAGGAGGAGGGGAAACCACAAATAAAAAGCTACTTTTTTTAACTTGCAAGAACATCTCTAGGAATCTTCAGCAACAGAATTGCACTGGAGGATCTACAAATGCCTGGAGATGTAAAGCCGATGGCTTTTATGGCTGGCATCCATAGTTTTTTTGTGGTTTTTCCAGGCTATATGGCCATGTTCTAGAAGTTTTTATTCCTGACATTTCACCAGCATCTGTCTCTGGCATCTTCAGAGAATCTTCAGAGCATTCTCTGAAGATGCCAACTACAGATTGCTGGCAAAACGTCAGGAATAAACTCTTTTAGAACAAAGCCACATAGCCTGGAAAAACCACAAAAAAGCCTGGAGAAGTGTTTTCTCTAGGGAGTTTATCATACGGGAGGAATTTCTCTAAATTTTGAAAGAAATGGAAGTGAGGCCAGTTCGGAATTGAGTAAATTAGCTAGTTCAGCGAATTTACGTGATTGCGTATTGACGCTGCATTGCGTTCAAAACTGCCCGAAATTGCCTCCCAGTGCCCGAAATTGTGTGTAATAGTTTCTCACGCAATAACGTGAAATCCCACGATTGCGTTCAGAAGGACTTCCCTTTGCCCAAAAATGTGTGTGATCAGCTTTCACGCAATCATGCGAAACCCCATGATTGCATTCTGATTGCCATTGGATCATACTTCCAATTCCCTTCGTGTGATAAACTCCTAGGAAACTCAAGGGCCTCCAGTTTGACATCTGGCAGAGTCGCACCAGAGGACCTAGAGCTTCCTAAAAATAATGTATTAATCAAATATGCAAATACATAATCAAATCCACAAAAGTCAAAGCTGCAAACATGGAGGGCCAACTGTATACTTCTATGACTCCACTTTAACTTCCATAGCTGCATCTTATGAAACCCTGAGACTGAGAGTGGAGGGAGGGACCTTTAAAACTCTCAGCCAGTAAGCTCTTCTGGCGCCTCTGACCAAACTGAAAACACCCATGCACTTCATCCTAGGATTCAATAGGAGGTAGCCACGGTAGTTAAAGTGGAATCATAGTGCTATAATGGTTTAGTATGAAAATGCCCTATGTGTGTATGGATGGCAGACACGTGCACTCCTCTCCCACATTCTTATAGGTGTGAGAGGGTTTGAGTTATCCCCCTAGTTTTTAATTTGTTCAGAAATAAAATGTATGCATACATTTCTCTAATAAGGCTAAAAACGGACCTATAAACAAATTATTGTATAGATTATGTTTTAGAAAATAATAAAAGAAAAAAAGCAGAGAGCTCACCCGCAACATGATTGGAAGGGCCTTCAGTTGAACCAGCATTCAACTTACTGATGTGCCTGTCATGGAAAAGGCAAAGCTTGATTCAAACGTGAGCTGAAGAACCTGCCATCTCTCACCAAGTACTCTTGCCTTGTCCAAATCTGTTACCTTTTGGTAGGAAACATTATATTGCAATCTTTTATTTACTAGGGAATTGTGTATGTGTTGTATGCCTTCAAGTTGTTTCCAACTTATTGTGACCCTACCATGGGGTTATCTTGGCAAGATTTGTTCAAAGGAGATTTGCCATTGCCTTCGCCTGAAGCTGAGAGCATGTGACTTGCCCAAGATCACTTAGTGGGTTTCATGGCTGAGCGGAAATCAAATCCTGGCCTCTAGAATCATAGTCCAACACTCAAACTACTGTGGCACACTGGTTTTCTCTGGTTTTCTGTGCGAACAAGCAGTGGAGTACAGTGACCAACATTTAAGCATAAAATAACAAACAAAATGTCAGTACTATTGGCTGGCAATGGAGTCTGCTCTGGAGTTGAGAAGAAAATCTTTTCCCAGATAAAAATTTAGTTATTAGTTCTGTAGTTGCTGATGCTGCCACCACCATTACTGCTCCTGCTCCTGTTACAGAATTGAAGTGTAGTTTCCAGAAGAGCTCTCCAACCATAAAGTGAGTTGCTTTTGGCAACAATGAGACTGGAAGAACTCAATAGTCATGGCTCTAAGCCTGCTCCCGTTAATAGTTTCCCTTCCTTGCCAAAATAGGAACAAGTCCTAAGTCTTTTATCTCCTGCCCCTGACCTATTAGAAGTACATGTAGAATTTTCAAGATGCTCAAATTTGTTTTTGGATGGAGTATGAAGTTTATATGTGTTGAGCCTTCAACACAGACTGGCTGCTCCCCCACATTTCAGGCAACCTTGTTGAGCCACTGTCACTCCCATTATTCCCTAATTGGAACTCTGCTTCTGGACTGGTAAGAAATTGCCTTTCCTATAATTTACCTTTAGTTTAATTAGTTTGTGTGTGTGTGAATGCTACTGCATGGATGGTGATTTTTTTTTTCTTTGCTGTTAGTCAACAAAACTAAGTTGTATTTAGTTCCAGTTCTTGGACCTGTTAGACAAAGGCCACATCCCGACTCTTTTAAATTATCCCGAGTCCTCTCGCTGCTATTAATTTGAGCTATTAAAATTCCCTGATATATATTAATTTGTGGGTGCCATCTCAGTAAGCTAGCAAGTTGGGTAACAGTGGACTCTTTCACATAGGAGGAATTTCTCCCAACTTCGAATGCAGCCAATGCGAATTCACGTGAATTCGCTTGTTTAGCGAATTTACGTGAATCCCCATTGCATTCGGAAGGCGTTTGGAATGACTTCCCATAACCCAAAATGACCCCTCCTTGCCCGAAATTGCATGAGAAACTTTAATTCGCAATAACGTGAAACCTATGATTGCATTCCGAGTGACTTCCCTTTTGCCTGAAATTGGGTGAGAAGCTCTAATTCACAATAACGTGAAACCCCATGATTGCGTTTGGATTATACTTCCAATTTCCCACATCTGAAAGAGTCCAGTGTGTGTGAGAAAGAGAAAGAAAGAAAGAAAAGAGAGAAAGAGAGAGAGGCATAGTGGTTTGAGTGCTGGACTTCGACTCTGGCAATCATGTTCAATTCCCTGCTTCAGCATAAAAAAACCACTGGGTGACTTTGGACAAATCACACTCTGGAGTTTATCACATGGAGTTTATCCCGTGCAAAAATGAGTTTTAAATCCTGGAAAAACCCTGCAAAAACGAGATCATTTTCAGACACATCAGGGGCATTGAGCATTAATCCGATGTTAATCCACAAAGAAAGTGGACAACTTTAGCTGCTTTTTACTTTAGGGAAAATCCTAAAAGTAAAAAGTGTCCGATTTTGTCCACTTTTGGACAAGTTCACTCAGGGTTTTGTGTGTGTGTGTTTTTGTTGTTGCTCAAACAGGGAATTGAACCCTTATCATCAGAGTTGTAGCACAACACTCAAACCACTTGCAATGGCAATAGCAAACCTCCTCTGAAGAAACTTGCCAAGAAAACCCTATGATAGGTTCACCTTAAGGTTGCTATAAATAAAAAAAGACTTGGCGGCACACAACAACAACAACACACATACAATTTTGAGTAAATTATAATTGCCAGAATTCAGTTGTATTCTACAATACATTCTTAAGAGCAACAGGTAGATGAGAGGTTGTGAAAAACTTCAGCAACTGATACAGTAGTTGCTGATGCTAAAGGCACCAGAGTAAGCAAAGCCCCCTCCCCTCTGCTTGGCAACCTAATTACTTTTTATTTCTACCCCCATCACCCTATTCCCAAACTTTTCTGCACTTCCAGATTTCAATATAAGTAAATCAGGTCCTATAAAATACTTTGGCTAAAAGCTGAAGATGTGGGTTACATTTTTAAAAATGGTAATGTGGCATCTTACACTGGCCATTTTCCTCCTGTTCATCTTCTCGTAGTTACCTGGGTTGTCTGTTTCAGACAGGACTATATAGTACACATCAGCTTTTCCTGTTTCACTCCAAGTATAAATAAATTTAGAACCCAATCATATATTTGAAGAGAGCAGCAGATAACTCCTGGACTGGACTATACTAACTGGAATCAACACACACTTCATGCTGTGCAGAAGGATTAAATAAATTTAGTTGCAAATTTTATTTTGGTGCTATTGTCTCACAATCTCTTTAAACAATGACTTAAACCGCCAGCCTCTCAAATGCCCCCAAAGGCTAGAATTCCTGGCATTTGGGGGGGGGGGGGTCACTGCAAAACAGGGTCTTCCCATCCCCCTTCCACTTGGACAGAAACTGTCATGCAGCCAAAACAAACTGGCCACATATTTTCCAACCATTTTGCCCCCTCCCTTGCGCAGATAGTTGGGCTGGCATCCAGCACATCTGCAGTTACGGTAGGCCTCGCCAGCTGGAAAACCCAAAGGCTGTGACGCTAGCAAAGGCCTCTCCAGCCTGACTTTTCCTCTGGCGCTAGATCCCACCCTTTCCACTCTCTATGAGGCTGTTCCACTTCAAGAGGAAAAAGACTGGGTTCTCCTTGACCTCCTTGGATCAGGAAAAGCAACATACTGCCTCCAAGCAGAGGCACCCCATGGTCTTTGGAACTTGGGCTTTGGGGCCAGAGCTAAGTTCTGGACAACGAGGAAGAATCATTAAGGCTGGAGAAGAAACTATCTCAGTATGTGCAGAGAAAGTTTCCAGCTACACTGAGCAGCCACAGCCAGCCTTCACTAATCAGGGGTGAGGGACCAGAGATTTTGGAGCAGAGGATATGATGCTAGTTACGATTCAACCTTGGCCCACATTGTGTCATTTTTTTTTTTCAATTGGGGGAAGAATAGTCTTGCAAAGTTCCTTCCTTTATCCTATTTTTTTTATAAAATAAATATTTTTTTCCTATGGACATTAACACACAAACCCCATTCTTGTAGCAATCACATCAGTTTTTAAAAAATGGAAACATATCAGGTTCAAATCAGCCATTATTCTATGTCTTCACAATCACACAATTGGGTCTGCTGTCTCTGTCTCACACTCTTCCTGATTCCCCTTTCACCCTGAATCCCTTCCCTATTACCTAATTAGCATTCTTTTTAAAAACTATTTATTTATTAAATGTAAATAAATAGTAAATAAATAAGGGGAATCAGCCTGCTTGGGAATAGCAAGGATGAAGAGGAGACACTGACGACTGCCAATATTGCAACTGCCCCAGCAGCGATGTTTCATACATGAGGACTAGTGCAGTTGCAAACTCTATGGTCCAAAAGTCACTGATATAAATAATCTGGTCTGAGATCACTTTAACAGCCCTGGCTCAATGCTAGGGAATACTGGGAATGGTAGTTTTGTGAGACATATAGCCTTCTCTATCAGAGAGTTCTGATGCCACAATAAACAACAGTTGCCAGGATTCCCTACCACTGAGCCAGGGCAGTTAAAGCAGTCTCAAACTGGATTATTTACACAGTGTGTTTTGGACCATTGATGAGTTTTCTCATCTATGCAAAAGGATACCTTTACCGCACTTGGACAACACAGCAGCTACAAGTCAGAGGCATTGTTGTGCAATAAGTATCATCAAAGCTGAATTTTTCCAGCTCTAATTGCTGTTTGAAACCCACGTCCAGTAATCTATATTTAAACTGTAGAAATCTCTTTGGATACTTAGGAGCTGCTGGCTGCACAAAGTGAATGTCATGTCCCATTTTTAAAAATTAACCTTACCTTTATTATATATCAGTTCTAGAAATACCATGTTTCTTCTGGTAGAGGAGAAGACTTGTTCTGTCCCACAAAATACAATCAATACTCATATTCTGCCCCCATTAACACATTAATATCTATTCAATGCTGATTTACTTAAAAATCAACAACTTTCTTTTAAGTAGGTGTGTACAAACATGTTTATAAATGCACGTTTAATCAAGGTCACTTTTATTTTTGTTCAATGGGATTTACAGTACTCCCTAATAAATGTATTTTGGGTTGTTGGAATAAACAGAAGTTACAGTTCTGTGCATAATGACTGAGTCTTAGTCTCCATCAATACTTTGAGTTTTATTTCAGAATAAAGAAGCATTGGAATTCTCTGTAAAATCCCAGGAAACTTTATAGTATTGTCTCACTACCATTAATGTGACCTATTTTTTAAAGAAGTTACATATTCTAAACAGGTTACAAGACTCAGAAGAGTTAGCCCTTTAAGGAAAGTGCAAATAGAATGAGCCCCACTTCTTGATGAAAAAGAAGACCTGCAACTATTTGCAGAGTTAAGGCCAGGGGACTTAACATACACCAGAGGTGAATAACAAACCAAGCTGGGAAAACAGCCAAGGGAGAGAAAGAACAGAGCTTGGCCATCAGTCCAAAATGAAGGGAGGGGGGTGTACATTAAAAATCCATCAGCTTGCTAGAAGTAGTTAATGCTATCGGGGTATGAGGGAGATCAAATGGAGAGTCTGGAACATAGATAAAGAAAACAACCTACAGCTCAAACAAGAACAGAAAGGAAAACCTGAGAACAGTTATTAGGTACTGATGGCACAAATAGGTCCAATTAGTAAAATTCTTCTTGTTATAGAACATAATTAAAACGTGGGTACAGGACTCCCTTGTCTCCTATGCCTGGTTCAGGCATAGTGAATGTGAACTACGGTACTAGTTCTTGAACATTTGGTTCTATGGCCAAAGATGTTCAGTCCTCGGTGAAAACTTGTAAAACGACTGCCTGACAGTAAATGTGTTATAGTAGGCTCTATTATTGTCCCTACTTTTCTACAGTTTTAAAATGTGCCGCTGTTTAAATTCCTCAGATTGTGGGGAAGGGCGCAAGCAAGCAAGCAAGCAAACAAACAGAACCCTAAGGACAATAAAATGACATCCCAAATCCCACAAAACAGTGATACCTTTTTGTAATAAATGCACAAAATAGATGTTGTAAGCTTTCAAAAGCTTGCAGCATATATTTTGTGCATTTTGGTTTGTCCAAAAAAGGTATAATTGTTTTGTAGATTTTGGATGTTATTGTGCTTTGCTACATAGCCAACATGGCTACCTCGCATATATTTTCAGAAACCCAAATAATGTTTTGAAAGGGGGTGGCATAGTCACATCATTTTAAATAACTATTAATTTTCTTTTGATACTGCTGTCCTGTCTTTACCTTCTACTGAGAAAATAAATTAAGATTATAATTATATGTAAGGGTGATGGGGGAATGATACCATGACAGCTATCCACCTGAATGTTACCCATCTCTGATGTGGCAGCCGTGTGTGTATGTGGTTATCTTTTATTAGCACTACATTCACTCTTAAGTTGTTAATATACCTTAAAACATTAACTGTTTCCATAGGGTATTTCCCAACCTTGCCCAAAGAACTCTTAGTAAACTTTTTAATCACTATATGTTTGCTCTTCATGTTACAAAAAGTAGATTGATTGATAGTGGCTTGTCTAAGGCCAACAGTGATTTAACAGCTGAGGTAAGATTTTATAATAATGACCAGATGGATGATTTAAAAATACTCCACTCACAGAAGAAACAGGAGCCTTGTGATCTGGCTATATGCTTTGAGTAGCACAGGTTCCTGTCACATTATAGCTGGAGAATGGGGCCAGTCAGATGATAGATTGGATTTGTTGTTATTATTTATTATTTTTTTCTTAATTTCCCCCAGTCTGGGACTCAAAAGCTGTTTACAACAGATTCAAAAACACATGGATAAATGTCAACAAAATATAAAAGTTAACAAGAGTTTAATTAAAAAAAAATTACTGCTAGAGCTACAGCAACACAGGAATACCTTGTTAAAGTTGATATTAGGATGCAGAAATGGAGAAGAAAGCTTAAGGGAAATCCAGGAGCAGATGAGTGTGCGCAAGTGTGAAAGGACTTTGAATGGGGTGTTTGTTGTACAAACTCTTTTAAGAAATGGGGTGCTTCACTATGATAAGAGAAAGAAGGCCCCCCCATATTTACTTACTCTATAGAATTCCTTCTCAAGAGAGACCAACCTGGCACCGATATCTTTTAAGAAAAATTCAAAGATATAGTAGAATCAGTATGAAGAGAGATTTTGCAGCACCTTTGAGATGAAAATTGGCAGCATGAAATTTCCTAGACTTCAGTCTCCTTCCCCAAAAGCATCTGAGGGAGTAGACTGAAGCTCATGCAAAAGCTCATGCTGCCAATTGTTTATCACAGGACATTTCCTGTTTAACTCTTGCTTAACTCTCGTTTAAATCCTGTTTGCCCCCTAGTGTGATAAAGCAGTCTCAAAGGTGCTACAACAAGATCTATCTTTTAAGTGTCAGGGAAGGACCCTTTCCCCCTTTTTATTCTTCCACACTCTTAAATGCACATTTTATTTTGACACATTATTGTAGCATTTTAATTATATATTTTACCTCCTTCTTGGAAACAATCCTTGGTGTGCTGAAAAGGGGAAGGATACCTTTTAAACAAACCACAAATCAATAATGTTGAGTTCCTTCTGAATCTTTTAAGACAACTGCCCCAAGCCAAGTTTTCCATCTTACCCTGAAGGAGGAGCCTCTGTTGTAAAATGGATGCACCACCTTATAACCTGCCAGCAGTGGTGGGGAAGTTTTCTCTACTGGGATTATGAGGGTTTTCCTGAGCTTTGGGGTTTTGATTGATTGATAGATTGATTGATTGATAGATAGATACCTCTACATAAACTGCAGCAGCAAGTGATCTCTCTCTGTTCTAATGGTGAGTTAACATGGGCTACCAATGAACAATTTCCCTTCTTCTGTAGGTCTGATTTCTTCTCCTTAGGGAATCTATTGAGTTTTTAGGGCTTGGTTGCCATCACACCCCAGAAAGATGCAATTTGTCCTATTCCTTGTTGCTTCTCTAAAACAGCTGAACTCACTATGAAGTCCATAGGTTTTCTGATATCAAACATTCAGGTACCTAAACGGTACCATGGGCCAGAGCTATGTCATCACAAGAAGGTGGACAGAAGGGCAGCAGATCCACAAGGATATATATATATATATATATACAGTGTATATATCTACACACACACACATTTATGCACGCACACCTTAAGACCTAGAAATTATAAATACCAATTAAATTACACAATACTGTAGTAAAGTCTCACATACACAAGTACGCATACAGATACTTATTTATATAGCTATACTGAGAGTCTACACAGAGATTTCTAATTCACAGTTGTCTCAAAATCGTAGTAAGAAAAAAGGCGTATCTGCCCCTGAAAATTAGGCTGCTGGTGTGTTGTGTTTTTAAAATAAGAAATACTGTTTGATATAATTTTGTTGTTTATGTTGTGTATGGATATTAGTTGGATATAACTGATGTGTTTAGTGAGAAAATAAACTGCAAAAGATTTGTGTTGATGTCGTTAAAAATTTTATATTAAAAAATGAAAATTAGGCTGCTGAAATTATAAAAGCTTGCAGTGCGGGAATCAAGAGTGGTTTAAAAAAAATATTGAAAAGACTGTGAACTCTGTTTTGATATGTAAAACATTTATTTGTCTTAGCAGGTACTATACTGAGATCATGAACCATGCATGAATACATACACATGGCACCTGTCTCTTGGCATAGCTCTGGGAATCAAATCCCACTCATTCTCTATTAATCCAAAATGTTGGGGTTTTTTTAATTTAAAAAAAAGTTCTGGGTAGTGGTTGGACTTTCCTGGCAGCTGTCCTCAAACAAGCAGGTAAAACTGAAACAACAAAATCCCATGACTACCAAAACCTAAAGCAAAAAAAGTAAGTGTGTCCCCTTCCCCCCTCCCCTCCCATTCATCACTTAGCAGATTTGGCTTTACTGAGGTATGCAAGAGTTGATTGTTGGGAAAAGATCTTATTTTCCCCTAAAGGGATGTTTATCCAGTTCAGGCCTGCTGGGCTATTTAGTATGGTCTCCTGGACCATTGGGTTGCATCAAGTTCCTAAGGCAGTAGTTCTTAACCTTTTATTTACCAGGGACCCTCTTTAAATATATTTTGCTGCTGTGGATCCCCAAGACTTAACTCAAGATTTAAGACCTTAGTAGTAGTGGTAATACCATTTGAAAACCAAACCATTAATGATTACACCAGCCAAGGCTGGTGGCTGTCCTAAGGGATTCAGTACCTTTAAGGGCAATAGAGGAAATTCTATCAGATGTGATTTTTCTTCTTACTATTTCACTTAGAAGAGAAAAGTGGGTTTCTAGTGAGATTTTCTGCTTCTATGCCACACTAAAAAACCTACTTTCATGGTAGGATTTTGGTGCAGCAGCATTGTTGTTGTTGTTTTGTGAGATTAATATATTTCTATTCCTACTTTTGGAAAAGAAGAGAGGCCAAATTAAAAAAAAAAGGAAGATATATGTCTTCAGGCAAGCAAGGTATGGCTAGTGAGCAATGCCTCTGGTTGGTGTTTTGTGGAGGTCAAAGGGCTATTTCTTCCTTTTTAAAGAAAAAAAATCACAGCTGATTAATTTCTATATGGTACCCACAGGAAAAAAATTGCATCTGTTGAATTTCTGCATGGTACCAAGCTTTTAAGATCAAGAGCCTCTGTTAAGAGGGAACGATGATGTTCTTTAAGGCAGATTGAGAAGTGCATTAGGCCTGAAGCAAGTGATGTGAGTGAGGATTAGCAGCAGACAGTATGTCAGAACATGGGGCATCAGGTCTCTGAAGTGGTGAGATATATCCTGGAAACTGTAATACTTCGAAGAAGCGGGATGTGGAAGACAGTTCAGTAAATGCAGAATCCATGCAGAACTGCCTGCAAGGCCTAGAGAGTTCCACTATCCCACAGAGGGAAAGAGAATCTGCTTTAATATTTAATCCAATGCTGCCAAAATGTTCACTAGATAATTTTGTTATTCTTTCAACACTTCACTCCGTTAAATCACCTTCCTCCTCTTCTGTTTTACTTGCAGTTAGATCAATTAAATAATGATATTGGTTGGATTTGTTCCCCCCCCCCTCAATGTTTACTAAAGAGGGATGTATCATTGCCATTTGCCGCTCAACAAGTCCCTGGTCTGCTCCTGTACCTCAAAAGAACAGAAGATTGTGGGTGAAGCTCATCAAAGTACAAAGATAAAAATAATTTCTATACACCAAGCTGCTCTTAAAAGTACTCGTTGGTATACCTGTGTATTATTGATTTAATTTACTACATTTGTGTCCCTTTTTTCTCTAGGGAAAAAAGTGGCATAAAATTCTTCCTGGCAAATCCATATATGAAGGGGTATCCAAGTTTTAATGATCACCTTTTAAAAAAATTGACAGAAAGTTTGTTTTGATTTGTAACTGTTAACTTATCTCTATGCAGTCACTATCTAGATTTATGCATTTTTCCCAGCATATCTTGACCCTCCAAATACCAGATATAGTAGATGTCTGCAGATTGCACCTTACGGGGGGGGGGGGGGTATCGTAAAGTAATATCACCCATAAGTTACTTTGGCATTGATGAAATTTTGTCAGTGTCATCATTGGTTCCTAAGTGCAAGTTGCTAAGAAAATCATCTCATTGCATCCTTCATTTTTGTGATTGGCTCTGCCATAAGTGACTAACGTGTAAAATCCTTGTTAGGCACAATCTGCAGACTTCTACAGTATCAAACAAACTTTCTGTCAAAATTTTTAAAAGGTAATCATTAAAACTTTTAGATAACCCCTTGTATGAAGAAAGAAAAGGCAAAGGTGATGATGGCTGCTTCCACACTTCAGAATTAATGTGGTTTGACACCACTTTAATTGACATAGCGAATTTGTAGTTTGTTGTGGCAGAAGAGCTCTCCGAGAGAGAAGGCTAAATATCTCACAAAACTACAAACCCCAGAATTCTATAGCATTGAGCCATGGTGGTTAAATTGGTGTCATAAGGTTTAGGAATGTTGTGCTATTTAAAATTTTAAGGTTTGTATTGTAATTTTGATTTTAACTCATAACTGTTTTAACTTTTAAACCGGTTTAATTGGTTTTTAAATTTTATATTTATACATTTTAATGCTGTATGGTTGTTAAACTGTATGGTTTTAAATCTGCTGTTTGTCACCTTGAGTCCCTATATTGGGAGAAAGGTAGGAATATAAGATTCTAATGATGATGATGATGATGATCATAGAATCATAGAGTTGAAAGAGACCACAAGGGCCATCCAGTCCAACCCCCTGCCATGCAGGAACTCTCCATCAAAGCATCCCCAACAGATGGCCATCCAGTCTCTGCTTAAAGACCTCCAAGGATGGAGACTCCACTACACTCCAAGGGAGTGTGTTCCACTGTCGAACTGCCCTTACTGTCAGGAAGTTCCTCCAAATGTTGAGGTGGAATCTCTTTTCCTGCAGCTTGCATCCATTGTTCCGCGTTCTAGGCTCTGGAGCAGCAGAAAACAAGCTTGCTCCCTCTTCAATATGACATCCCTTCAAATATTTGGACAGGGCTATCATATCACCTCTTAACCTTCTCTTCTCCAGGCTAAACATCCCCAGCTCTTTAAGTCGTACCTCATAGGGCATGGTTTCCAGACCCTTCACCATCTTAGTTGCCCTCCTTTGGACCCGCTCTAGTTTCTCCACATCTTTTTTGAATTGTGGTGCCCAGAACTGGACACAGTATTCCAGGTGGGGCCTGACCAAAGCAGAATAAAGTGGCACTATTACTTCCCTTGATCTAGAAACTATACTTCTATTGATGCAGCCTAAAATTGCATTGGCTTTTTTAGCTGCCGCATCGCACTGTTGACTCATGTTCAGCTTATGGTCTACTTGCACTCCTAGATCTCTTTCACACGTAGTTTCATTCAGCCAGATTTCCCCCATCTTATATCTGTGCATTTCATTTTTGCGTCCTAAGCGCAGTACCTTGCATTTCTCCAGAGTGAATTTCATTTTGTTAGCGTTGGCCCAGCTTTCTAGTCTATTCAGGTCATTCTGAATTTTGATCCTGTCTTCTGGAGTATTGGCTACTCCTCCTAATTTGGTGTCATCTGCAAATTTGATAAGTATACCCCCAATTCTGTCATCCAAGTCATTAATAAAGATATTGAATAGCACTGGGCCCAGTACAGAACCCTGTGGAACCCCACTGGTCACTTCTCTCCAGGATGAAAAGGAACCATTGTTGAGCACCCTTTGAGTTCGGCCAGTCAACCAGTTACAAATCCATGTAACAGTTACCTTGTCTAGTCCACATTTTACAAGCTTGTTTGCAAGAATGTCATGGGGAACCTTGTCAAAGGCCTTACTGAAATCAAGATATACTATATCCACAGCATTCCTTTCATCTACCAAACTGGTAATTTTATCAAAAAAAGAGATCAGATTTGTCTGGCAAGACTTGTTTCTCTGAAACACATGTTGTCTTTTTGTGATTATGGCATTCCCTTCTAAATGTTCTCAGACTCTCTGTTTAATTATCTGCTCTAGAATCTTTCCTGGTATTGATGTCAGACTAACTGGACGATAATTGTTGGGATCCTCTTTTTTTCCCTTTTTGAAGATGGGGACAACGTTTGCCCTCCTCCAGTCTGCTGGGACTTCTCCTGTTCTCCAGGAGTTATCAAAGATTATTGCCAATGGTTCCGATATTACATTTGCCAGTTCTTTTAATACCCTTGCATGTAGTTCATCTGGTCCTGGAGACTTATATTCATTTAGGTTAACCAAGTATTCCTGTACTATCTCTTTACTTATTCTGTGCTGAAATTCCCCTATTCTGTCTTCTGCTCCATTATCCTTAGGTTGAGCACCCTTTGCCTTTTCTGAGAAAACTGAAGCAAAGAAGGTGCTAAGTAATTCTACCTTTTCTCTGTCCCCTGTTATCATTTTGCCATCTTCTGCACACAGTGGCCCTACAGTTTCCTTCTTCTTCCTTTTGCTTCGGACATACCCCAAAAAACCCTTTTTATTGTTCGTAACCTCTCTAGCCAGCCTGAGTTCATTCTGCGCTTTAGCTTTTCTGACTTTACCCCTACATGTGCTGGCTATTTGTTTGAATTCCCCTTTCGTGATTTCCCCATTTTTCCATTTCTTATACATGTTCTGTTTAAAACTTAGCTCAGTTGAAAGTTCCTTAGTCATCCATCCTGGCTTCTTGAGATATCTTCCATTTTTCTTCCTCATTGGAACTGTTTGAAATTGCACCTTCCGTATCTCCTTTTTGAGAAACTCCCATCCATCTTGAACTCCCTTCTCTTTTAGTTTTCTTGATCATGGGATCACCCCCAGTATTTAAGTTTATTGAAATCAGCTCTCCTAAAGTCTAGAATGCATGTCTGACTATGCCTGGCTTCCCCTTTCTGCTGTATAACAAACTCCAGGAGAACATGGTCACTTCCACCTAAGGATCCCACCACTTGCACCCCATCAACTAGGTCATCCCTGTTGGTTAAGCTAAGATCTAAAATAGCTGATCCCCTTGTTGCCTCTTCCACCTTTTGGACGATGAAATTGTCTTCCAGGCAAGTGAGGAATTTGCTAGACCTTGAGGATTTGGCTGAGTTTGACTTCCAGCAAATATCAGGATAGTTGAAGTCCCCCATCACTACTACATCTCTCCTTTCTGAGTGTGTAGTCATCTGTTCTAGAAAGGCATCATCCAATTCCTCCGTCTGACTTGGAGGTCTGTAGTAGACTCCCACAGTAACATCCCTGTTGTTTCTCTCTCCTTTAATTTTTATCCAGATACTCTCCACCTGGCTTCCAGTACTGATGTCCTGAATCTCTTTACTGGTGTATATATCCCTGACATATAATGCTATTCCTCCTCCTTTCCTGTTTGGCCAGTTTCTCTTAAAAAGGTTATATCCCTCTATTTCTACATTCCAATCATGAGACTCATCCCACCAGGTTTCAGTGATGCCTATTATATCATATTTGCTTTGTTGTGCTAGGAGTTCAAGTTCATCCTGTTTATTTCCCATACTCTGTGCATTAGTGTAGAGACATCTAAGAACATGTGTTCCCTTTACTTGTTCCCTGTGCAATTTTTTTTTTGCTTCCCACTGTTGGGTCCTTGCACTGTTTGCCTTGTTCCCTCTATGTCATTTTGACTATTTTCTCCAGCCCTTTTGCCTTCTAGAATAATGTCTCCCTCCCCCATATAACTCAGTTTAAAGCCCTCCTGATCAGATTTTTGAGACTACTGGCAAAAAGATTTTTGCCAACTGGCGTGAGATGCAGCCCATCCTTTGCCAGAAGTCCCTCCTCATGGAACCGCAGCCCATGATCCAAGAATCCAAACCGTTCTTGGCGGCACCATTTACGGAGCCAGTTATTAACCTCTGCTATTTTCTTCTCCCTTCCTGGACCATGCCCTTCTACTGGGAGAAGAGATGATATGACAACATGTGCATCCATCTCTTTCAGCTTCCTACCCAGATCCTCATAATCCCTTATGATATCGACGACGATGATGATGATGATGATGATGATGATGATGCATTCATTCTTCAGTGTAGATGCAGGCAATATCTAATGTTTAGTATTATGTTGGTTTTCATTGTTCCAAGAAATGTCAGTATTTTGGTTTGGGGGATTGAACCAAGAACATGAAGAAAGTTGAGGTTAGAGAGGACCTTCTTTTATTTTACTCTGTTAAAATACAAGTGAGTTTGGAGAGCTGTAGTTGCATGATGTGGAACAAGTTAAGCTGTTTACAAGGGCTACGTGTATTTAATTGTGTAAGCTACATCAGATGTTGGCATGGTAGTGGGAATCTGTGCATGGGGTTAATATCCCAGGCCAGCTGTTTGCAACCTGTGCTCTGGGGTGCATTGGCATTGGCGTTCCTCTAGTCTAAAGCTTAAATGCGGGTTTCTCAGGGAGAAGCTAAGCCACAGGAGCCAACTTGCCCATTTGGTGCAAGTGTTCCCTCTGCAGTGTTCACTCTCCCCATTCAGAGTGAACAAAAACAGTGTGGCCCAAACAAATTTGACCAGAGCGTCACATGAACTGTGTTGTGCTTTCTTGTATGGGAGCACTTTAGAAAATCCTGTATGCAGGAATTCCACTGATGATGGTAAATAAATATAGAAAAGGTTCCCTGAAAGCAGAACATTTGAACACCTTTGTTCTAGGCCTTGTTCAAATCACAGTCTATTGTGAGATACTGACTTCTTAATTTGTATGGTTAGCCCGGTAATGCAAAGCAGGCATGGATCAGTGTATGGATCATGGGAAAGTATTGAAAACCTCATGTAAAATGAGATAGTGGAAGGAAGAGAATGATTGTATAATAAATAAACTCACATTCTTGTGTAGACAGGGGTTGTGCTCACATAAACAGTGGCAAGTCTGCAAGAGGATTTTATGCAGGGTGCATGGACTTTTAGATGAAAGAGAATGAGACTGGTCATGTTGTAGATCGTAGTGGATATGAAGTGAACTGGTTTCTTCAGGCAGTCACCACATCTCCTTTTTGTTGTATTTTGTTGTATTGCTGTATTATATATAAGTTCCAGACCACAGGTAAACAATTGCTTCTCCAGAAAAATCCTGGAATGCAGGGGTGGATAGAGAACCTTTGACCCTCCAGAAGTCCTGTCTGCCCCAGTTATCAGAACCAGTGTCTAAGATGATGGGAGCTAGAGCTCAACAAGGCCAAAAGGACCAAGGTTTTTCCATCCATCCTTGCATTCTAGGATTTTTCTGGAGTGGGAGAGGTAATTGTTGTTTTTGTTCCACAGTTGAGGAGTCGAGGCTGAGTTTGCAAACTCCTAAATTCCACTGGATTGTGCTCCTGTCAATTGTATTCCACTGTAGATGCCTGCAGATGCTTCTCATCTCCACAAGAGATGCTACCACAATTGAATCCAGGCTTCTTTGTAGCAACTTTGGAAGTGCCTAGCTGACCATGCAGAATGCAATATGAAATGGGGAAGAATGTAAGTCATTGGAAGATACTTTCTTGCTTTTTCTTACAGCTTTCTCCATAATTTTTCTGGGCCTTGCACTGCTTTCCCCTGTAGAATGGTGCCAGTGAGAGCTCTCTTACAGTTTGCCAGGTAGAAGTTAGTTCCTTGTGCCTTCATCACTTGTTTGTGAACTTTCCAAAGGCACCTGATTGACCACGGGGGGGGGGGGGGGGGGATCAGGATGCTGGAAATGAACCCATGCCTTCCTTGAGAATGACAGCTTTTATGTTCTTACGATGTTTACAGGTATGGGGGGTGGGGGGGGAGCATTGGGACCCTTCTGAGAGTGTCTGTTTGTGTAAACACTGGATAATTATGTAGATGGCAACTCCCATCATCCCTCATAATTGTCTGTGCTGGCTGAAGCTGATGGGAGTTGCAGTCCAACAGTGTCTGGCGGGGGGGGGCATATGTTGGATTAATATTTCATCCTGTGTTCATTTCCCCTGCAGATCTGGATTCTGTACTGCCATTCTGGTTGGCGTTGTTAACATCATGGTATGTGTCTTAAAGTTTGTACTTGTTTCAGCTGAAGGTTCCTGGTCAAGATCCAATTGTTGATGACTGATCTCCAAAGGAGCTATGCACATAAAAACAAAAGCACATGTGATAGGGTCCCATTTGTGCCAGTTTGTCAAGATGTCTGAGAAATACTGGAAGAAAGAAGCAGCTACAGGACAATTGTTCAATTACCCCATCTATTCATTCAGTTCTTCCTGAAAGGTGAGTTTGGGATAATTCTCTATTTGACTACAGGAATTTTGTAAATAATAATAATAATAATAGATTTATTTATAGCCCGCCTAATCACTAGGAATCCAGGTGGGTTACAACAATGAAAATGTGTTAAAATACAATAAAATACAAGCTGATCCCTTCCCAACCCCCCCTCCCCAATATTAAAACTGCAGTTAAACACTCAAATTAAAAGCAATTAAAAATACAGAATATAAAACAGTTTGGCAGGAGAGAGACATCACAGAATTTGGGTCATATACATAAACATCCACAGAGGGAGAAAGCTAAGATATATTACCTAGGTTGGGAAGGCCTGCCGGAAGAGATCCGTCTTAAGAGCCTTTTTGAAGGCTGTAAGAGTGGAAGTATGGCAGATCTCTTATGTCACCAGGCTGTTTGCAACAAGACTTGGGAATTACAACAATACATCCCATAAGGAAAACTAAATTGCTGTATACAAAAATTAATTATGTAGACATAAACCATATTTTGGAAATGCCCTTTCTCAGCATTATAGTTGAATTATCATGGGGTTGGAATTCATCTGCCTCATGGTAGTAGAAAGGCTTGCGGCTGAACTGGACGTAGTAGGTAAGTGGATACGGTTATGAGGGAGAAATAGGCAGATAAGAGGACTTAACAGATTGCCCATTCAAGATGCAGAAAGTCCCTTGATGCTGATGTTCTTTGTCAGTGTTTTGCATATTATTTGTTATTAACAGCCTTCGAGTAAGCCTTGATTCATGGCGACCCTATGGGTGAGACATCTCCAAGCTTCCCTATCTTCCTCTACTCTGCTTGGGTCTTGTAGATTCAGGCTTCTGGTCTCCCTGATTGAGTCTAGACATCTAGTGTGCGGCCTTCCTCTCTTTCTACTGCCTTCTACCTTTCATAGGAGTTTATTACACGGGAGGAATTTCTCTCCATTTCGAAAGAAATGGAAGTGAGGCCAGTTCGGAATTGAGTAAATTCGCTAGTTCAGCTAATTTACTTGATTGTGTATTGACACTGCATTGCATTCAGAACTGCCCAAAATTGCCTCTCATTGCCTGAAATTGCGCGTGATAGTTTCTCACGCAATCACATGAAACCCCATGATTGCGTTCGGAAGGACTTCCCTTTGCCCGAAAATGTGTGTGATCAGCTTTGATGTAATCATGCAAAACCCCATGATTGCATTCAGATTGCCATTGGATTATACTTCCAATTCCTTTCGTGTGATAAACTCCATAGCTTCATTGTCTTTTATAGTGAATCATGCCTTCTCATGATGTGACCAAAGTACAGTGCACCCACACCAAGTGGGAGTTTACCATCTGGAGTTTGAGCTTCCATGGACAGCGAGCCCTGGCTTTCTGAATGGTTGCGTTCTCACATGGTGATGCGAGTGGGAGTGTATGCCCATTGAGAAGAACAAGACTTAAGATCTCACTTTTTTTTTTTACTATCCAGAACAGATCCCCCGCAGATAGCAAGGGTGCACTGTACAACAGCCTCAATTTTGTCATCTTGGCTTTCAGGGAGAGTTCAGTTTTGATCTGTTCTAGGACCCATTTATTTGTCTTTTTGGCTGTCCACGGTATCTTTAGTATTCTCCTCCAACACCTCATCTCAAATGCTTTGATAGTCTGAGGGTTTTCTTTGCTGTTTCACTTCACTGAGTTTTCAGATCCATACATGATGATGGGGAATATGATGGCTTGGACAATTCTAACTTTAGTGCCTAGTTGTATATCTTTGTACTTTAGGATTTTATCTAGATATTTGATGGATGCCCTTCCCATTTCTAAACTTCTTATTTCTTGACTGCAGTCTCCGTTCTGTTCAATGTTTAAACGAAGATATGGGAAATCCTTCAACTATTTTGATTTCCACATTACCTGGATTGAATTTATGTAGATCTCCTATGGTCATTATTTTTGTTTTCTTTATGTTCAGCTGTAAGCCTCTCTTTGCACTTTCTTCCTTGACCTTCCTTGGTAATTGTTCCAAGTCTGTGATTTATTTCCATTAGTAGTATGGTGTCATCCTCATATCTGATATTGTTGATTTTCCTTCCTCCTATCTTCGCTTCTCCTTCTTCTGTGTCAAAGCCTGCTCTTCATACAGTGGGCTCTCCCCTTACGTGGAGGATCTGTTCTGGAACCCCCCCCCCCCCGCAACGTAAGGGGAATTCCACGTATGCTCGAGCCCCATTGAAACGAATGGGGCTTGTGTATGCGGTGGCATGTGGCATGTGCACCATGGGCACGTGCGCCATTATCCCTTTCAGGGCGCATCCGTCACGGTTTTCAGCATATGCTGAAAGCCGTGTGCGCCCATGTATGACATGAGTGCACTGTATAATATTTTCTGCGCACAAGTTGAACAAAAACAGGATGATAGAATACAGCCTTGCCTGGCCCATTTGCCAGTTCGGAACCATTCTGTTTCTCTCTGTTCTGTTCTAACAGTTGCCTCTTGTCCTAATTATGGATTTATCATCAGGACTATCAATGTAGTGGCACTCACCTATTTTTAAGATTGTTCCACAGCTTTTCATGATCTGTGCAGTCAAAGACTTTGCTATATAGTCTATACAGCATATGCTGATTTTCTTCTCAAATTTTTGGTGCACTCCTTTAACCATTATATATTTGCAATATGGTCCCTAGTGCCTCTTCCTTTTCTGAGCACAGCTTGTCCCTCTTGAATTTCTCTTTCCATATATGATTTAGAGTCTGTGCTGCCGAATTTTAAGCAATTTTGCTTGCTTGGAAAGTAATGCTTTGCTCCTATCGTTGCTGCAGTCTTTTGTGTCTCCTTTTTATGGATTGGGATATATATTGATTCTTTTCCAGTATGCTGGCCACCATTTTGTCTTCCATATTTGTTGGCATATTTTAGTTTTCACTAGAGTTGATACTGTCTGTGTGGACTGTAGCAATTCTATTGGAATATCATCTGTTCCTGGCAATTTATTCTTTGCAGTATCTCTTATTGCAGTTGCCACTTTGCTCTCCATGATTTGGGGTCTGTCTTCATATGCTTCTTCATTCCTTATGACTTTAATTTTTTCATTTCTTTTTTATAGAAACATAGAATTGGAAGAGACCACAAGGGGCCATTCAGTCTAATCCTCTGCTATGCAGGAATACACAATCAAAGCGCCCCCTGTTTACATTGTATTTTATTCATAGTCTTGTTCCTCTTCTGATCATAGAGCATTCCGACCCTTGGTTTTAACTTCCCTTTGAGTTCCTGGATCTTCTGGAAGAGGTCTGTCATTCTTCCTGTTTTGCATACAGTACTTTCAGGTATATTACCCCAACCATGAGAATTAGTTATATGCTTTTTAAATATATGTTCGGGTTCCATGAAATCTATGGTGCTATTGGATACTGCACTGTAGGACTGTGGAATGTATGTGGCTCTTTAGCTGTTGTTGGACTGTAACTCCTGTTAACCTGTCCCCTATTGGCTATACTGATACTGTCTTAACAACAGCTGAATGCCCATAGGTTCCCCACTCTTCTAGTGCTGTCTTCCAAATGGAATTGTAGTGGAAGGACAGGTTTGTGCTGTCAGACTGGTAACAAGTGATCCTTTAAGTGCTCCATGTACAAGGGGCCAGAAGGGACCTATATGCTTCAGCTAGCTAGGCTTGGGGCTGCACACATGTAGAGTACACATGTTGAATGGAGGAAGTCCCATGTTTGGTTCTTGGCATTTTCCACATGAAAATTTGAAAAGATACTGCTAATCAGAGAAGTCACTATTTTGGTCTCGACTAAGTATAAAGTAGCTTTATATGTTTGTCTGATTTCAGAGGATGACCTCATGTCCCCATAGCAGCATAGCGTTCTGTGACTTTCCACCTTTATCCTGCAGTTGTTTTTGCTATATCCATCAAATTCTCTGTATGAAAGAGCATTTGGGTCTCATATTACATTCTGAGTGTAAAAGTTACTTGAATCTGTATTCCCTTCCTCTGAGCACTAATTCCCAGATGCACTGGGACACACTAATGTGACATGAGGAAAATGATTAACTTTCCATAAGAAATAAAGAACTAAATAGCCCAGAGGAAGCTACTTGGTGCATCTTTGAATGATTTGTTGCTCTGACCTTGCCTCCTTTCACTGTGTCGTTCTGTTGTATCTCTGCACTGAGTACAGCAGAAGCATTTTAATGACTCACTATACAAAGACAAGCAAAATTATCCTCCCCCAGAAGAGGTTGTCCATTGTATCTCTGTGTGATTGAATGTTCTTTGCTTGACTTACTCAGACTGGGAGTTGCACTTCAAACATTGACTCATCCAGAGACAAAGGTTAGTAAGCCCCTCTGAAGTTGGCTAATTTTTTTTAAAAAAGTACTCCTATTTCAATTGAGAAAACTTCAGTGTGGCATGCTGCTGCTGCCAGAAATTTGCAAAAGAAATGCTGTGTAGGCTAATATAAAAAAAACCAGGTAGCAATTGAAAGACTCAGAATTCTATTTTTTACTGTAGGAATAATATTTAGATGTATATTTAAAAACCAGGCAGCAATTAAAACACTCGGGATTCTACTTTTTACTGTAGAAATAGTCTGCAGAATTCAATTTGTATCCCAGGAAACGGTAAACCCCGAGGGAACTCTCAACTACTTGTCCAGGCATCATGTTCTGCCCAAGAAGGCAGCAAAGCCAATGTCCTGTTCATTTTAACACTGACTTGTCCTGGAATGTTTGAGATTATAACAGATTTATCTGTTACATCTAGTACATGGATTTTGGGATGGAAGTGTACCCGATACCTAACAGCCTTGCGGTGTGGTATGGACCAGTCTTGTAGTTTTGCTTATCCTGTGGAGAAAGCTGTCAGTGTAAATAGGCTGCTGGAGAGTTTTGTGAACTTGGCATGTCTTTTCTGTACTACCCCCCCTCCCTTTCTTCAACAGCCAGTGTGGTGTAGTAGTTTGAGCATTAGATTAAGACTCTGGAGACCAGAGTTCAAATCCTGGGTCAGTTGTGGAAACCCACTGGATAACCTTGGGCAAGTCGCATTCCCTCAGCTGTGGAGGAAGACAATGGCAAACTTCCTCTGAACAAATCTAGCCCAGACAACTCCATGATAGGATTGCCTTTGGATCGCCATAAGCCAGAAAGGACTTAAAGACACACATGCAACAACAATGTGCACTTGAGGGCATTGGTGCAAACCTTCAGGTAATTTAAATACCAGTGCGCTGTTTGTTGTTTCTCTGTCCTGCAAAGAGCTGTATGTTAGCCGGGCCCTAAGTAATGCACTGGAGAGACTGGTAAAGAGGATGAGAGTGCCAGGGTGATTCCAGTGCAGGATTATGCCATGCCTGGTCATTCCTAGTTTTAGAAATGTATTCTGTGAACTCTTTTGCATGTCCAGACAGTAGACTCCCTCACCCTCAGAGGATGAGCATGGCAAACCCCCTCTGAAGGAACTTGCCAAGAAAACCTCATGATGGGTTTGCCTTAGGGTCGCCATAAGTCAGAAGGGACTTGAAGTCACGCAACAGCAACAACAACTGCTACTTTTTCTCCTTTCCAGAGCAACCAGAGGCTGCAGTTTTTGTCCAGACTCCTGCGTCATTTATGGTTTAGACCTGACATGTCTCTCAATGTGAGTTTCCTAGTTCTTGTGGTGGGGGAAGTGTACCAGTGTGCCTGGCGCAAGCATTAGGACCTGGTGGAAAGCAGACACTCTGGCCCTGGATTCCAGGCTGGCTTGCCTTGGTGACGTAAGCCAGAAGCCCTGTCTCCTCTCTCTCTCTTTCTCTCTCTCTCTCTCTCTCTCTCTCCCTCTCCCTCTCTCTCTTTTCTGTGTGTGTATGTGTGTATGTGTGTGTGTCTCTCTCTCTTTCCCCTCTTCCCCCTCCCTTCCCAAGCTCAGTAACATTAAAGCGAAAATGCTCCTTTCTGTGCCTCCTCGTGCAGGAATTGCCACTTTTGGCTACAACAAGAGCAACAAGAAGGTAAGGAAGCCAGTCTGGCCTTTCTCTTAACCCCCCCTTCCCTACAAGCCCCTTTCTGCTTCCTATTCTCAAGATCTTGGAAATGTCCTTGGCTTAGAGAGGGAGGAGAAGTAGAAAGGAGGGTGGGGGGAGAAGGGGTGGAGAAGGGGGAAGCAAAGGGGTACCCTCCCTTGAATATCCCAGCTTGAAAAGGTGGAAGGATTGGGGGGGGGGAGAGAGATTTAGGAAGGGATTGTGCTCATTTTCTTTGGAGAGGGTGGCAGGCTGGTTTCCCAACAGGGCAAGAAACCTATGGCGGGGCTGTGTGTGTGACTGATCTTGGCCTCTGTTCCTTTGGTGACCCCCATCCATCCCCACCACTGAGCCCCCTTCACCAAGGCCAGTGTCCCCAAGGGCGAGCTGGGGGTCTGGAGTGGTTGGAGGAAAAGGGGGGGGGGGGAGGAACAGAGCAGAACACAGACAAAATCACAGCACTTAGTGAACATCCATTAATGATTTTGTGGGTTCCTCTGGGCAGCCCAAGGGTGGTGGGGAAAAAGGTGGCCCCTCCATCTCTGGAAATCGGAGTCAGTTCAGATTTTCAGGCATGGGGTTCTCATCAGGACTGGAGGGAGCAAGGCCTGCTCTGTTAACCCTCTCCTGGCTCTTTTCCTTCCTGGGTGGTGGAGACTTTGGAGTCCACCTCTGGCTGGGTGTTCTCCAGGGTGGGGTTCCAGGATGTGGCTTCTATGGCATCCACGTGTCCTGAGGAAGCGTGTGCCATAAAGGAGGCTTCTCCCACCCTGCCCATCCTCGCCTTCCCACCCCACTGCCCTTCCTGATCCCTGGATCTGGAGCAGGAGAACAGGAATGCCACATGTGGCTGGGAAGATGGGGCATTTGGCCTGCAGGAGGATGCAGTGGAGCTGGAGCCTAGGGGGGAATGTGCCCACCCTCGGCTCCCCCTTCCCCAGCAGGGCTGTCATTGAGAATCTGAAAGGCCTTGTCAGGTTGGCAAATAAAGGTTGGTTCCCCATTGGTTTCTTTGAGGACTGGCACCATGAAGCATGTTCTAGAATGACACCACAAGGGTATCTAGTTGGGGTTCAAGGAGGGGTGGGGATGGGTGAAAGGGGGATATTTAAAAGTCTGGGAAGTGGGGACCCAGACTTCTGGCATTTGAAAATGTCTCTCTTATCTCCATTGTTGATATACTGTGTGACCTTGGGTGCAGATGTTGCAGAGTAAAAAGGGTGGTGGGTGAAAAGGACACTTTCTTTTCTCTTTCTTTCTTTCTTTTTTCTTGGCTGGGGGGCAGCTGGATGTCCTCTCTCTTTAGCTGATATCTGGGGCTGAAGGTTTTACAATGAATGTGCAGATTGAGACCGCTGTAGGAATGAGGTTGGACAGAAACCTGAGGTGAAACGTAAAGGCCAAATTTGTGTTTATGAATTGTATTTCTCCATTTCAAGAATGGATACAAGTGGCACTTAAAACATCTCCAGATATTTTAATCACTCTATTAATTTGGCTATATTCTCGCTTTGAACCTGGGTGTCATTTTCTTATCCTGATCCTGAGGTATCAAGGAACATGTAAAAACAGGCAGATGGGAGGGGACAGACTTTCTGATACTGGTAGGAGGGCTGTCTGTGCCAGTAAGGTACATGTGTGGGTTATGGATACATAACATTGGCCTAACCTAAAACTCACTTAAGGACAAATTGCCAGCAATGCAGGTATAATGAATATTAGCTGTGAGTCCAAGTAAAGTTGCTGCCACCCCTCTGGGGCTGCTGTGAGCATATTGTATAAACATTTCTCACCTCTCCCACTTTTTGCACCCAAGTTTGGATGTTTGTGAATTTATTTATTTGCTTTCTTATATATCTTACATTTCTTCCAAACGAAAGCTCAAAGCAGGTCCTCACAAGGT
Organism: Urosaurus nigricauda; assembly: GCA_034509955.1. Classification (NCBI taxonomy): domain Eukaryota; kingdom Metazoa; phylum Chordata; class Lepidosauria; order Squamata; family Phrynosomatidae; genus Urosaurus; species Urosaurus nigricauda. The sequence goes on from JAOEGL010000002.1 coordinate 167,392,283, forward strand.
TAAAAAGAAACCCCGATACAACCTGGAATGCAAAAACTTTGCCTGTGTGAGTTCTCTGTGTCTATTTTATAATAATAATAATGGCACATCTCTAGGTACTTTTGAGTCAGTTGGCATTTTGTTTCATGGTTTTGGCACTGGGGGCCCATACTAGTTTGTAGGACTAGCTTTCTCAGTGGCAAATGTGAAGGAGATTGTCTCCCCTGTCTGTGTACACACATGCATTTCTTGGTAACTATGGGCCTAACTATGCTTGTTTCTGTAGAAACTCATTCTATGTGTGTATTTAACTTATGTGATAGCCACCATAGAGGTATGTTGTTCTGAGCTGGGGCCAGCATTACCATCTGTGTGTGTGACAAGAGAGAGAGCAGGCAAGGATGTTTGTGATATGTGTAGAACGATACATTTGTATGACCATAGGTGGAAGAAAGACCTCTTCCAGGTTAATTGGTTAGTATGCCACTGGAAGCGAGGTGTGTCTAATGGGTAACTTTGGCTTACGACAGACAAATCATTTCCTGAGCTGGAAAACTTTAAGCTAGCAACACCATTATCTTTAAATGTATTTACATGGAAATGAAACCTGTTGATTGTAATGAAACTTAAATCCACAGCTGTGTTTGAACCTGGGGCTCAAGTCAGTGGGGTTAAACCAGCCTAGGCATATTTTTTTTTTATTTAAGCAGATTCTTCATTGCATTTTGTGTTCTTCTGAGCTATTTCACATGTAATATTGAGAACCCCACTGTTTTGGGTCATTTCTTGCCACTCCTAATATTCCAGTCTTCCGCAAATGCTGGAGCATATGCAGCATCCCAGTTCCAGGAGTTTCTGAATGAGGTAGATCCTTATCAGTTTGGATTATGGAACTGAGACTGCTTTAGTCACTTTCATGAATTGGACAAGGAAAGTGGTTCTGCTGGTCTTCTTGTTGGGCTTTGATACTATCAACCAAGGTATCATTCTGATATGTCTTTCCAGCATGAGTTGAAGATGTTCGTGAGAGCTCTAGATCTTTTTGGTGGGACTAATTCTAAAAGTGGTACTGGGATAGCTATAACTGAACACTGGTCATCAGCCTATGGTTTTTCAGGTCCCACCTTGTTCCACATGTCTCTAGGAGGGCATGTCCAGAGTTTTCACATTTGATGACATCATATGGTGATCATATCCAGCTCTTATCCCGCTTTTCCATTGGTTTCCTTTCCATCTTCAATAGCAGTGAGTTCAGTGCAGTGAATAAACGGAAAAATTATCCAGGCAAGACTGAGGTGCTCCTGGTTAGTGGAAAGGCAGACTAGAGAATAGAGATTAAATTTGTGATGGAAAAGGTTAGGCCTGTCTTGAAGACTTAGACTGGCTATTTGAGTGTACTGCTGAATTTAACGTTGAACCTAGATGCCCAGGATTTGGCATTGGCCAGGATTGAGTTTGCACAGCTGAGTCCAGTTCACCCATTGTGGCTATCCTTGGAGACATCTGATCTTGCATAGATGATGCATACATTAGTTACATCACTTAAGGTGTTTTACATGGGGCAGCCTCTGAAAAAATGTTTGAAAATTGATCCATAATAATGCACATTGTATACTAGGGCCGTATCTGTCAGTGTCTTGTTTAAGATATAAAACTTTACATTTGTGATCACATTACAGTTGGCCCTCTATATCCATGGCTTCCTTATCCATGGATTAAATATTCACCACTTGACAATATTTTAAAACTATATAAATTCCAAAAAGCAAACCTTGATTTTGCCATTTAATATAAGAGGCACTATTTTGCTACACCATTGTATTTGATGGAACTTGAGGATCCATGGGATTTTAGTATCTACAGGGGGTCCAGTGAATACCAAGGGCCCACTGTATTTGTCAGAATGCACTCTTCCATGTGAACCTGTTGTTGTGTGCCTTCAAATAATTTCTGACCTGTGGCAACCCTAAGGTGAACCTGTCACAAGATTTTCTTGGCAGAATTTATTTAGAGGGGGTTTGCCTTGGCCTTCCTCTGAAGATTGTCTTTCATAGAATCACCCAATGGGTTTTGATGGCTGAGCAGTGATTTGAACCCTGGTTTCCAGAGTCATAGTCCAACACTCATACTACTATACTATGTTGGCTTTCTCGAATATGAACCTATCTGAATTTTAAGATCTTTGGGGTTACAAGGCACAGCCATGTTTGATGGGGTTGCAAGGAGTGGCCTTCTCTGTGGCCACTCCATGATTTTGCTAATCTTTTCCAAAGAAAACTAGGCTCTTCCTCTTCTGTTGTCCTGTCAGCAGGCAAAGATGTGTTTACAGGCGTCTCCTGCTTTTCGACAAGCAAGGTGATCGAGTGGGCAGTCCCCTCCCAACTCCAGGCTGTCTTGGATGAAACCGATTATCTTAATCCATTTCAAACCGGCTTCAGGACAGGACATGGAGTGGAGACCACCATGGTTGCTCTGACCAATGACCTCCGCCTGAGCATCGACAGGGGTAGTGTGACCCTGCTGGTGCTCTTGGATCGCTCAGCGGCCTTTGACACTGTAGATCATTCCATCATTTTGGGTCGGCTGAGGGAGCTGGGGATCGGAGGCACCGCTCTTCGGTGGTTCTGATCCTTTCTCTCCGACAGATCCCAAAGGGTGAGGCTCGGGGACAGTTGCTCATCCAAAATCGAGCTTAAATGTGGTGTCCCTCAGGGCGCCATCCTGTCCCCAATGCTATTCAATATCTACATGAAGCCACTGGGCGAGATAATTCGGAGGCATGGAGCTCAGTGTCTTCAGTACGATGATGACACTCAGATATATCTCTCCATGACCAGATCGTCGGCTCAGACTTCAGATGGCATCTCCCCTCTTAATGACCGTCTTGCGGTGGTAATGAATCCATCCAATTGGATGAGGGAAAACAGATTGAAGCTAAATCCAGACAAAACAGAGGTACTAACAGTTACAGGCCCAAAACCAGGTTTGGGAATACAGCTACCAGTCCTAGACGGAGTCACACTCTCCTCGAAGGACTCTGTTCGCAATCTGGGGGTACTCCTTGACTCATCGCTTCACATGACTAGTCAGGTGAATGCGGTGGTCAGGAGTGCCTATCAGCTTTAGCTGATATGCCAGCTGCGCCCTTTCCTGGACACGAAAGACCTGGAATCTGTGGTACACGCCCTGGTAGCCTCACGTCTGGATTTCTGCAATGTGCTCTACATGGGGCTACCGTTGTGCCTAACCCGGAAACTTCAACTAGTTCAGAACATGGCAGCCAGGCTTATTACTGGAACATCAAGGAGAGAGCACATAAGACCAGTGCTTAAAGCTCTCCACTGGCTGCCGATAAGTTTCCGGGCACAGTACAAGGTGTTGGTTTTAACCTTTAAAGCCCTACATGGCTCAGGCCCATCTTACCTCAGGGAGCACCTCTTCCCATATGAACCCCCCACACACACCAGTCCTCTGGGAGGAACCTGTTACAGCCTACAAAAACTAGGTTGTCGCAGACCTCCCAGAGGACTTTTTTAGCTACCGCTTCCAAGCTTTGGAACGACCTGCGTCGAGATGCGTCTTATTACATCACTTGTTAGTTTCAAAAAAGCTTTAAAGATGCATCTCTTCCAGCAGGCCTTCCCCTGAAAAAATCATCAATTCCCGGCTCTGAAACGGAAATTGAGTAGATAACCTTGGTTGTCCCCTTTATTTAACTTTCTTGATTTCATCTATTGTTTATTTGCACAAGAATTGTTCATGCGATTGCACTTTGTTTTTAACTATTGTTGATTTTAATATTTGCTGGTTTAATTTAATTTTAAGGGGGCATGGTCGGGAAGGGGTATGATAGTTGTTTTAGTTTGTATTTTTTAACCTTGTTGTACCCTGATCCGATTACTTTGCTAGAGAAGTGGGTTATAAATAAACATCATCATCATCATCATTATCATCATTATCATCATTATTACTGTATATTGTAAAAGTCATTCATGGTGTTGCTGTGTGCTTATAGTACAGCAATACACAGGTTTTGTTGTTTGTTATTAACTGCCCCTACTTATAGTTGTGCATATACAGTAATATGGGTTCCTCATTTCAACAATTTCCACTTTTTGATAGTGCACTGATCCCTAACCTGTCGAATAAGCAGGGGGTTACTGTACGGAGCCAGCTATGCAAGCCTTGACATATAGGTTAGTCTGCTGGTATAAGGGATTTAACTGGCTATAACAATACACATATGTTATTGTTGTTTTTCACTGGTTTGTTGTATCATGTGTTAATCAAGAGTTTTTCTGTATTATTGTCCACTGCGTTGAGCACCTTTAATGGGGGAAAAGCAGGAGGCAAATTAAAAAAGAAATAGTGTTTTATAAATGAAATATTAGGATATGAATTAAAAAATAAATTGACGTATTTTATGTAGATATTGTGTAAGCATTTACAGCACCAAAGCTTACAGATGGTGATTGCAGAATCTTCTGTGATTTGTAATGATTATGAAAATATGGCTTGGGTCATTTTGGATCATGAGAAGTCACTGTAACTGTGGGTTTTTATGTCACTTCACTCATGTGAATGAAGGTACAAAAATGCCACCAGTGTGTACATGGAAGTGAAACCTCATCGTTTTGACATGAGGGATGGCCCCTTGTTGGAATGAGAAATGTAAAATTTCTGGGGCATGTTCACTGGGTTGTGGGTCACTTTGGTTTGTGCAGAACTTTCCCCAGAATCCCTCAACCTGCATGGCCAGTGGCCTTGTTTTCTGGGACACTGTGGGAGTTGTGGTTTGTGTCTCTGTTGTGGGAATTAAATGTTCCATCCTGTAACTCTGCATGTGCTGGTGGCATCATCAAGTTGGGTTTCTTACAAGCCTATAAAGCTAACCTTGAAGGAGATGAGGTGGGAGCATCTTTTGAAAGTAAAGGGAATTCTGTTCATCACAGTTTGCTGACTCTCTGCAGTTATTCTCTGCTAATGGTTGGAAATATACTCTGCAGGAAGCATAGCTATTTATACCCAGCTGGAATTCTTGGGCCTGTTTTAGGCTTGAAAAATTACTTCAAGTTATGGAATCATCACTGAAGGTTTTCTTTTAAATAGGCCTTAATTTGAACCTAAGAACATTTATTATCCATTTTAACCTTCATGGAAAGAACTCAGAGTGATGTACATGTATCTCCCACATGTCCTCATGGTTTATTTATTTATTATTTTCTCTGCCTTTTCAACAAGGATCTAAAGGGTAGTGTATATGGCACTACCTACCCATGCTGCATTTTGTCCTCACAACAGCCCTAGAAGGTAGCTTAGGCTGAGAGATCATAAATGGCCCAAGTTCACTCAGTGTATTTCACATCTGAGTGAGAATCAGGAATCATGCACAGCAGTGATTCCCAAACTCTGGTCTTCCAGATGTTTTGGACTTCAGTTCCCAGAATCGCAGACCACTGGCCAAAATACCTTTAGGACCAGAGTCTGGGAATCACTGATATATATCTTCCTAACCCTTGAGCTTCTGCCCACTCTCGGATTCTGCTGCCAAACTATCACTTGTAATATCCTTGCCCATAACCCCCTAACTGAGTCTATACATCTGTACATCTCCCCTTCACTTGATTTGTAAACAATTCTTAAAATATCAGCAGTTGAAAGGTCATTCTAAAATGACGCTAGGTTGAAGTAAAAGTGAGGGAGAACCTATGCTTGTTGTTGTTACCTGCACTTGAGTTGGTTCCGACTCATGGTGACCCTGTGGATGAGACATCTCCAAGAATCCCTGTCCTACACTTCCTTGCCCAGATCCTGAAAGCTCTTGCCCATAACCCTCTAATTGTGTCTATCCATCTGGTTTGTGGCCTTCCTCTCTTTTTTCTGCCCTCTACCTTTCCTAGCATTATTGTTTTTTCTAGTGATCTATGCCTTCTTATTATGTGGCCAAAGTGTAGTCTAAAATGATGAAGACTGAGGCTGCATCTGCACTGGAGAAATAATCCGTTTTGACATCACTTTAACTCCCATGGATCCATGCTATTTAATTGTGGGAATGGTTGTTTGTTGTGGCACCAGAGCTCTGCAACAAATGACCATTCCCAGAATTTCATAGCATGGAGCCATGACAGTAAAAGTGGTGCCAAAATGGATTATTCCTCCAGTGCGGATGCAGCCGGAGCCATGAACCAGGTAGTCCCTTGTTCCGAGTGTTCCTCTCTTGTGAAGTCACTAGCATTTTCCTACTTGTTCTTTTATTTAAAACTGTAGTTCATACAGGTCTTATAAAACATCCCAACAACATCATTATAAGCCTAAATTTTTTCGTTCTGCCCTCTTTTGTGAGACTGTGTATGTGTGTTTAAGGCTTTGTGATTTGTGGCAGCTTCTCCTGAAATAAAATGCTGTCTCAGGTAGCCTCTCTGGTTTAGATTGGCAAAGTGCCTTGAAGAGCTTCTGTGCCTTTAATTAAAACACCTCCTGCTTTCAGGTTTAGCCTGTTTTTATTGCTTCCTGATTAATGCTGGTGGACAATTAATGCTAACCTAGATTATTGTCCCTTGAATTGGCACCTCAAGTTGCCTAAATTCAGTTTGCGTGTGTGTGTGTGTGCGCGCGCGCACGTGTGCGTGCACCCACATGTGTGCCCGGAGTGGCAAGGGCTGGCTTTAATTAGTCTTTTCCTTTAGTTCATGTTTTTGAATGGACAAATAGCAATATTTCTCAATCACGAATTGAAACAACAGCAATATAATTAGAAAAAGAAAATAGTTATTGCCGCTGTCCCTCCACTCCATACGCTTTGCAGGATCAGAAACTGAAACTGGGACAATTAAATGAAGGCTGTTCAAGAAGCAAAGCTGTGCCAGTGTTGTGTAGTAGTTGGAGTGTTGGATTACGGTTTTGGAGACCAGGGTTCAATTCTTAGCTCAGCCATGGAAACCCACTGGGTGACCTTGGGCAAGTCACATGCTCTCAGCCTCAGGGGAAGGCAATGGCCAAACCTCCTCTGAATAAATCTTGTCAAGAAAACCTTAGGGTCAGTTGTGCCTTCAGAAACGACTTGAAGGCACAAACCACACACAATGGGCAAATACTGTGTTTTTGTCATTCACCACTGATCTCTTATCTATGGTTATATGGGAAGTAGTAGAACAGGCTGAGCATTCAAGGCGGAAATGTCTAATTAATGTCATTGGAAGCCATTTGCTGAATGGGACCTGTTTGTGAGCAAATATTATAGGGAGAGATCTTTGCCATAGAGAAGGCATTGCTGTAAAGCGAGGTTATTTTAGGTGCTTTGTTTTAATTCCACTTTCTGCCACTGGTGCTTCAATGATGTTAGAAGGACTCTAACATGGAAGCAAATTAAGGAAAGGTTAAACCATGAGGTTTATCACACTAGAGGGCAAACAGGATTTAAACAGGAATTAAACAGGAATTAAACAGGAAATGCCTTATGTTTAACATAGGGCATTTAACATGCCTTATGTTTAACATAGGGCATTTCCTGTTTAATTCCTGTTTAAATCCTGTTTGCCCTCTAGTGTGATAAGCTCATGACTTTCCTCTCCAAGGCTCAACTCTCCCAGTGAGGAAATGAGGTTAATAATACTCCCCTAGTTTTACAGGGTTGTTTTTAAAGATGATAAAACAGAGTATGTAAAAGTGCTTTGGGTATTCTAAAACCCTATACTTACTACCCTCCAGATGTTTTGGAATACACCTCTCATCATCCACTGCTGGGGATTTTGGGGAGTTTAGTCTACTGTAGAGAGAGGAGCCTAGGATGGAAAGGCCTACTCTATAGAAATATTGTGAGAGGTTGTCATGGGTGCTAGCTAGCAAACCAGTGTCCTCCACACTCAGCCTTTCTCCAATTCAAACTGACAGTGCTGGAAACTTACAGATCTACTGCCTTCTCTCCCCACCCCAACTTCAGATCTCACACTAGGAGTAAAGAATTACAATGCTTTTTCAGGGCAGCAAAGGTGTGTTTAGACCACCTGCCACACTTAAAATGTTATGTCTGTTTTCAGGAATGAAGTTGGATCACTTTGCTGTCTGTTCTTCAGCTCAGAAAGCATTTCCAAAAACCATGGGGTTTTTGTTGTTGTTGTTGTTAGTTAATTCTCCATATGTAGATTCTGGCATCCAGATCTGAATTACTGAGAATCATATCTCCTTTTAAATTTACTTTATAAAATCAGAGTCCAAAACTTTGTAATTAGAGGGTGCGTGTTTTACACAGACACTGTCTAGAAGTGACTTCACAATTCAAGAAGCTGAGCTTCTTGGCCTGACTATCTCAACTTTTCCATACTCACCTGCCATGCTCGTCAGTTCATTTTATTTTATTATTTTATTTTGTTTTCTGTAATGCAACAGAAAATGTATATTCTGCATTTCTCCCCAAGCAGGAACTAAGATGGCTTACAAAGTAAATTAAAACAGGACACAGCTGAAGATCAATGATAATATTAAAGAACACTATGAAAACAATTAATTGTATTACAAGCAGCAGTGACTTAAAACAGTTTAAAATAATTGAAATCATAACAAATGAGAAAAAAATGCAGCACTGTCCCTAAAAAGACCCTTCTGCAGCAACCAATTTATGGCCAAAAGTTTGTCTGGGTAAAAAAAAGTCATTTTATTTAGGAATAAATGAAAGACCTACATAAAAAGCAGTGCAAAGAGAGGAGACAGCCTAGTCTCTTGTGGGAGGGAGTTCCACAATCTTTATGCTGACCTTTCTAGCTCTTCATGCCAACACACAACTCTTTGTCAAAGATTCTGGGATTTGAGACAAGCTCCAAATGTGGATTCTTATAATGCAAAATAAACATATATGCATAGACTACGGTGCTGAAATGGCAGAGGATTGATACAGAACTGCATGTATGTACACTTGTATTTCCTTATACAGGCTAAATATAGGCTTCCCCTGTGAACAATATTTGGACGGGACTGTCAGCATAGATGTAGGATTTTGGACAAAATGATCCAAATTTTGATGCCAAATTGAGGTAAAGCTTGAGACTAAAGTCTTTTCATAGAGTTGAAGACTGCTTGGAAGAAGGCTTATTGGTCATGGTATGCACACTTTGTCCTTTCTCTAACTGGTAAATAAGTTTTCTTGTATATATACTATTGTTTCCAAAAGTTGTTTGACCATAGGCAACAGTGAGACAAAGACATAAATGTTCATGCACACATCTGGTTTTCTGGTCTTCCAGATGTTTGGGATTTCAGTTCCTATAATTCCTGAGCATTAGTCATACTGGATAGGATTTCCAAGAGCTGAAGTCCAAAATATATAGAGGACCAGTGTTTCAGAACCACTGTCCTTGAGTGTGAAAATAAATTGTTAACTGTAATCAGTTATTTTCCCTACCAAGCTAGATTTAACTAAGTGACACTTTGGTTGTAAATTAACAAGGAATGACATCACTCCTTTTGCAGCATAACTGTAACTTTTTAGTAGTTATTGAGATGTGGCTTCTGTATCACATATTTTAAGTGTAAGTTTGTCCTCTAATTTATGCTGTTGCCGCATGATCCATTGTGGGTGTTCAGGCAGAAACTGAATGGACTACTGTGTGGTTTTTAGTATGAAATTTATTAAGACAACAGAAAATAACAATGTTAGTTACTTCTGGGCATTCAAAAGAAAAAAAATTAAATTGTTACTATAAGGACAACTAATTTTGTTGAGTCTTTAACGTTCCAGATTTTGCTTTTTGACATGTCTCTCAGACCACGTTTAGTCTTGTGAACTATGGTCTGCTTTTTGCATTAGTCGCTCATGCTGTTGAAACACGGTGTTCTTTCTGACATCACAGTTCACAGATCATTGTTGTTGTGTGCCTTTAAGTTGTTTCTGACTTATGGTGATCTGAAGGCAGTCCTATCATAGGGTTTTCTTGGTAAGATTTGTTCAGAGGGAACTGGGGTTGAGAGAGCGTGACTTGTCCAAGGTGGGCAAGTCACACAGTGGGTTTCCATGGCCAAGCGGGGATTTGAACCCTGGATTCCAGAGTCATAGTCCAGTGCTCAAATCCCTATAGACACTGTCTCTCTCATAGATAATTAAGATATGGCAGGCTCTTACTCTTCTGGTTCAAATAATTAAGCTTTGAATAGTTGCTATATTCGATACTGCATTGGTTCTCCTCCCCTTCCTCCTAGCTGGAAGCTCAAGGGCAGAAACCATGGGCTTATCCCTAATTATTCTCATAACAGCCCATTCAAATAGGCTAAAAAGAGAAATTGTGACCTGCCTGGAGGCCAGCTTGTGCTTTCCTTGACCCACTGAGAGTACTGAATAGAATGAAAAGAAAATGTCTGCTTTCAATTAATGCAAAAAGAAAGTTTCTAGCCCTCAGGCCTATTAAATAAAAATTCAAGGTGTGCTTACCCTGTGTGAAAGTTCAGAATCTCCACTGTGCCAGAGATTTGGATGGCTGCTCCTATGTACCTTATAAAGCTTATTGTTAACTTCATTCATCTGTATCCTCCTTTTTCCTCAAGAGTTCAGGAGGTTTATGCTGTGTTGGAGGACCAAAGCAAAACCCAGCTGTCCACATGTCCTGACTCCTGGGAGGTAGGTTGGAGTTGCTCGAACAGTGACTCTGGCTGGCCTGAGATACTGATCATGTCTGGGTGAAAATTCCAACACTCCATCTCTCTTCCATGGATTAAAATAGTGTACAGGCTAGGATAGGAATTTTGAGTCATCATTAGGATTTCCTGTTGGAGACTTTCTGCTTATTTAGCTTCCATGGGCTCAAAATGTTGTAGTAGGGTTTTTTTGTTTTTTGGCAGGGTGGGGGGATAAGTAAGCTTTTATTTGAAGAAGAAAGGATATAGATGGAAATGAAACAGGTACAATACAATGAGATGGAAATGAAAGTGATACAATGTACATACAATAAACAGCTGAAAATTTGCCCTTCTTTTATGGCAGTGAAGGTCTGTGGCCTGAAGATAGTGCCATCTAGCCCTCTGATTGTTGGGAAATATGGGTATGGATGGGGAGCCTCAGCAGCAAATGGACTTGGCCAAAAGCCATTGTGCAGGCTTTGAGTCTTGACCCTCCACCCTTTCATTAAAATTATCTTGAGGCAAAACAGAATTGACCAGAGGCTAGCAAGTCTCAAGCACACTTTGAGTTAAACTTTAGAAATCTGTTGATGTAATTCAGCCACAGTATTATCTTGTGAAAGTGTTGTCAGGTTCTATTTTAATAGCACCTATTGAAATTGGAACCTTCCCATAGTGGTCCCAGGGACAGAATAAGACATATAAGTTACTAATAGAGTAAATCTTTCATCCAGTTAGATATGGAGCAATCTGTTCCACTTGTCCCTTTCATATGTCTTTTTTCATAATTCTGCTCCATACTATTATTAAAGAACTTTCATCTGTCTATCTGTCTATCTGTCTATCTATCTATCTCAGATGAATTGAGTCTATTTCCATGTTTCGGAAGTAGACTCAAGTCTACAAAAATTCATTCTACCAGCTTCTTTCAGTCAGTCTCAAGGGTATGACAAAGATCCTTTTGCATACTGATTTTCCAGAGTAATATGGCTGAGTCTTTGAATTAGTCCAGATAGTTCACTTCACATATGAATTTGCATACATCAGATTTCTCAAAAGTCTCCCTTGAAAGATGAGAACAGAGGCACAACATGTGAAAAGTTACTTTTGTGTAGTTGTTGGAGGAAACCAGAGCAAAACAAACAAGCATCCATTCCTCAGGTACAAGATGTCCTTAAAAGCCATTCTGCCCTTTTCTTTTTTTCTTGCTGATAAAGAGTATAACAAACCTGTACTTAAAACGAGTCCTTGGATTCCATGCAGTAGAGACAGTCTTAATGTGATGCACCTGATGGGAAAAAGTCAGGCGTTAATTTTATGAAATCAGGAGATTAGACGAGTATCAAGAAGCAATTAACCTAGTCCTGTGCCTCAGCTCCTTCCTCTCTCTTCAAGATCACCTTGCAGCTCTGACCACTGTCTGCCACAAAGACAGGAAAACTGCAGGAGAGGTGGATACAAATCCAAAGTTAGTCACATCTGGTAACTCAAGGAAGAAAGCCAGTCTGCCTTCTGTACATTACTACAAAATCTGTAATTTAAAGAATGCATACTTATGGACTGCTTTATAACAAACTTAATACAGTGGGTCCTTGTTATCCGCTGGGGTTTGGTTCCAGGAACCCCCGTGAATAACAAAATCCATGGATGCTCATAATAAATAAATAAATAAATAAATAAATAAATAAAGTTTTATTTATAGCCCGCTCCTCTGTATCCAATCAGATGCTCAGATTCCATTAAATACAGTGGTATAGTAAAATGGTGTCCCTTATATAAAATGGGAAAATCAAGGTTTGATACTTGGAATTTATACTTTTTAAAAAAATATTTTCAAGCTGTGGATGCTTGAATCCATGTATAAAATATCTGTGGATAAGAAGGGCCAACTGTATTTAGACTTAACTTGACATCCCAAACATTTTTATGCCAGTTCAGGACCAATTGGCACTCGTTAGTTCTTTTCAGAAAATGGCTAGTTTTGGTTCAGTTTGCCTGTAATTTGATGTAAAGTAACTTGATGTAAAGCAGTTTTTGCCATTCAGGTAATTCCAGTCATACTTTTTTGTTTCATTGAAATCATGACTAACATCATCAGCATCAGCCTGGGCAACCAGGTAAATTCCTAGTAGATTAGCAACAACAAGTTCAACTTGTTAATCAAGCTGTTTTAACTGAATAGCATCCTAGATGATTCTCTATATAGACTGGAGCAGATAGATAGGCAGGGCTTTTTATTACTGAAGGATAGATTTACTGGTGGTTGTTAGCTGTGATGGTTACTTTAGTTAGAAATTAAAGCTGCCTAGGTTAACCGACAAGACTCAGCAAGAAGAGTTTACCATCTAATATACACTTAAGAAGAGATAGTGGATAGATGATCATAATAGTGCCTCCACTTTTGGAGGCAGTCAATGGTTGCATCTGCACTGCAGAAATAATCCACTTTAATACTACTATAACTGGCATGGCTCAGTGCTATGGAATTCTGAGAACTGGATTTTGTTGTGGCACCAGAGTGGTATCAAACTAGATTATTTCTGCAGTGTGCATGTAGTCTATATCCAGATGTGGAATTCTGGGAATTGCATTTTGTTGTGGCACCAAAGCTCTCTGGCAAATGAAGGTAAATGTCTCACATTTAAACATTTAGCAAAACCCAGAATTCCATAGCGTTGAGTCATGACAGTTAAAGTGGTATCAAACTGGATTATTTCTGCAGTGTGTATGCAGCCTATATCTAGATGTTGGGGACAGTGAATTATGGAGAGCTATTGCCTTCAGGGAGTCACATTTAAGCTTCCTAAGAAGCATTCAGCTGGTAAGAAGAAGAAAACATGATGGAAGGTTGAAAGATCTGGGCCTGTTCAGCTTGAGGAAGAGAAAACAATTACAATCTTTAAACACCTCAAGTGCTGTTATAGAGAGGAGGGGACAGGCCTGTTCTCTCCTGTCCCAGGTCTAATGGTTTCAAGTTACATGAGGATAGATTTTGATTGAACATTAGAAGTAATCTCTTGGTGGTTTTAAAGAGGTAAGACAGATACCTGCTGGAGATGTTTTAGTTGACAGTCTTACACTAAGCAGTGTCTTGAACCAGATGGCCCATGAGGCCTCTTCCAACTCTGTGATTCTATGATTCTATGCCTCTGTACTAGGGATGGAAAGAATATTTGAAAATAATTTGACAAATATGTTTCTAGAGTGTTGAGAAGCCCTGATGAAAATAATACTGGACTGACAAGAATCTTCACCGTTTCGGACTTACTCTGTGCAAAATGTGCATTTGGTTGTCTTGCTCTGAAAATAATGTCTTCTGCTCAGTAAATAATAATTAAGCACAAAATCCTATTTTTTTCCCTACAGAAAATGCTGTTTTCTGCTTAGAAAAAAAATGCTGTAATTGGTGGCTTGTTCTGTGCAAAATTTACGCATGATTATTTTCTATAGGAACTAGCATTTTCTGCACAGAAAACGTTCCTGCTAAGAAATACTATATTCTACTCAGAAAATACTGTTTTCTGAACAATACAATGGTATGTGAAGCTCGTCCAGAAATGACTCAAGTTATGATTAAGTTTTTTTTTTTTAAAACATGCAGTTTTTGAAAATTTGCTAGCAGTGGGAAGCAAATTGCTAAAATTACCTGTTACTTCCTTTGAGAGGGAAAATAGTGAAGAATTACACCCTTACCTTATACATAGTAGAATGCAGCACTAGATGGCCCTTGATCAGATCTCACAGAATAATTTTTGCCTCAAAAAGCTGCTCCTACAGAATCCTGAAACTGCAAGTTTCAGCTTTTCTGATTTCCAAGAGCAGGTTTATGACCGAGAGGGCGATGGGGAGGGCAGCCAGGAGGCCACTGAGCAGAATTGAGAACCATGGTTCAAGACAAATCTGGTTGGCATTTGATTTACTTAGTGCATATTATTTTGCATAATTTATGCTATTTGTGAGCCTGCAAAAATGACTTGTCTTGCTTATGACATTGTTGCCTTTGGGTTTTAATAAGCAATGGATCACAAATTAATGCCCTTACGGGCAGTTCACCCCTTTTCTGCTCCAGTTGCTCTTCTGTGCAGTTCATGTTGAGGGATGAGGAGAGACACATTCTGGAAACCAGAGGGTCAGGAGGTACTGAATATGTAGCATTGGGGAAGAAGCATGTTTTCCAGAATTTTGCCAGATGGGGCTTAAGCTTTTACTCCTTTCTGGATTCCTGATATTGACATGTTGAGTTTGCTGCAGCTGTGGCATGAGCAGTTTTTTTCAAGAGAGAAGGAGAACAGGTTTTTACAAGCCTGGAGTAAAATAATAATAATAATAATAATAATAATAATGCAGTATTTAAAAAATTAAAATGTATTCAGGTTTGGGTTTGGGTTGAATGCCACTGGCACCAGCAATATAAGCAAGCTTTATCCATTTAGCCTTCTGGCTACATCAAAGCAACAGTCACAGTCAGACTTCCTCCATCAAGTTGCTTAGGATCACCAAGCCTCTGCCTCACCAACACTGGAAGTATCCCATGCAGCCAGAATACCCCTGAATTGACTAATTTTAAACCTGCCCCCTTCCATGTCTCTTTCCTAGGCCAAGACAAGTTCCCAGGTGTGCAGTGGCGGAAAGGCAGTCTGTTAATGTAGAAAATAAGATGTAAGAATATTGTTTAATTCCAGTCCACCAATGAATTAATCTTAATAGAAAGACAGTATGAAGTACGTACTGAAGGTTTTTTCCCCTTCTTTTAAAATATCTTTTAAGAATCCCATCCAAAGGAACCCAGATACTTTTAGAATAAGGAACTGGCAACACCATTGTAATTATATTCCTTGCCTAATAAAATCCTATCAAATTCATAGAGTTGCCGTAAGTTGACAGGCACCTTGAAGACACACAGACACACAGACTAGAGTAGTGATTATAGATTTTGTCACACGGGGGGTGGGTGGGGGGGTGGGGGTGGGGAGCCGGGATTAAAAAGACATTTTCCCAGCAAAGTCCTGAGATCATGGCAAGACACATCTTGATTAGAGAGAATTTATCCTGGGAATAACCAGGGAATAACCAGCAACAAATCATTCACGGGATTTCTCAGTGAATGATTTGTTGTTGGTTTTTCCCGGGATAAGTCCTGTCTAATTGCGACATTGTCTGAAAATCTTTGCCATAATCTTGGGACTTTGTTGGGAAAATACCTTTTTAATCCTGGCTTTCCCCTGCGTTCTCCATTTAATAAAAGTCCTTAGGAAACAAAACTGGTGGAAAGTGCTCTTGTCCAAGTCCCATAGAAATGAATGGCTTTGTAGCGTCATAGTGAAGAAATAGCAGCTGAATATCCTCTTCACTTTTTCTGAACCATGTGTTCAGGTTGTAAGATGGAGGGCTGGGATTGCCATACTACTCTGAGCAGTCTGCTCAGAAGATACAAAATATAAAGCATTGTATCCTGTTCAGAGAGGTGTCCAAAAATTGGCTTGTTCCCCTGCCCCTATTGCTGACCCCTGTTTTAAATAAATAATTGATAACCTTACAAGTATAAAGTAGATTTTAGGTTCTTAGGCAGAAGAAGAGTCTCACAGTAGATCATGCCTCAAGGGAGTAGCTTAAATCTTAGTGTTGGAACCTCTAGTGTTGGCATGTGTGCCTCCATCCGTAGTACAGATGTGTCCAAAAAACAGGGAGTGTTATACAACACAGACTTCAGTTGAACAGGAAAGGCAGCGTGTCTCCAGAAAGAGCCAGATTAGAGACAACTTGATAAGAGAAGATTTTTTTAAAAAAGTCATGCCTTTCTTGTAACCTTCCTTTAGAAGCTCATTTGTTTAAAAGGAAAATAAATAAAAAATATTTTTGTTTCTTATTTAAAAATGTGTAAGAAATAGTAGAGGAAATATTTTACTCTCAGCTTCTTAACCATGAGAATTATATTCAGCATAAATTAGTATTTCTTCAGTACACATCTCCTTATCAATTGGATCTTCTGAGTCTTCAGTTGTCTTTTAATATTATTAACATAACATCCTAGATCTAATACTGGTGGAGCCTAAAACTCTGCCAGCATTATTGCACTAGCTTCCTGATTGCCTGGCTGCACCATGCTGGTTGGTGGCACTGAAGTCCAGCTCACAGCTGGTTTTGAGACAGAGGGACAGGGAGGCGCACTGGTACTTTCTTGTTGCACTTGGGCAGCTGTAAAAAAGAAAAAAAAAAGGAAAAAAGAGGAGTCATTGTCCTTCCAGACTTCTAGCATTACACTGTATGTGTTGTGCTGGAAGTCTAGGAGGGTGACAGAGCTGTCCCTTTTCTGCAGCTGGCCAGCTGCAGTTGGACAGTCCTTGTTCATCTCCCTGGTTTTGTGTGTGTGTCTATGTATGTACATACCCTGGTGCCATCATTTGCAGTTGCACTGAGGAGGTAGTGAGTGCTTCCTTCCCATAAGCACATCAAAACACATACAGTGACATACAGTCATTTCCAGCTTATGTCAACCCTAAGGTGATCCTATCATGGGGTTTTCTCGGGCTGAGTTTGTGATTCACCAAGGTCACCAAGGGGGTTTCCATGGCCGAGCAGAGAATCAAACCCTACTCTCCAGAGTTGTAATCTGATGCTCAGACAACTACACCAGCATAGGAGTTTATCAGACGACAGAAATTGGAAGTATAATCCAATGGCAATCTAAATGCAATCATGGGGTTTCATGTTATTGCATATTAAAAGTATCTCACGCAATTTTGGGCAATGGGAAGTCATTTTCGGGTAATGGGAAGTCATTCTGAACGCATTCCGAACGCAATTGAAATTCATGTACATTCGCTAAACTAGTGAATTCACGTGAATTCAAATTGGCTCCAATTGGCTCCATTTGAAATAAAGAGAAATTCCTCCCGTCTGATAAACTCCATAGAATTCAGTAGGATTCTATCCAATGAATTTGTATTTGTATCATTTTAAATCATATTGTGAGCTACCCTGTGTTGGCATTCTGAGAGAAAATCAGAAGGTTGAGTAAATGATACAGAACTAGAATGCAGAAAATGGATGACTAGGGAGGCAAAGTTCTGTGTTTTAGAAAACACATGTATATGTAGTGCACATGCATGTGTTTACAACTTCCCCTATATTTTCTCTGCTAAATTCTGCCATGGTGGAGAAATACTAAAGAGGAAGCTGATGTTGAATGGAAGGGAGGGGAGCACATCTTACTTCCTGTTCTCTTATCTCCTCCGTGGGAAAACTCTCTTCAGCAAAGCGATGCCTCTATTCCGAATGCTTTGCTTCTCTAGATGCAGCTACATAAGTACCAGTAGGAGTGATGATCTCAGCTGTAGCTGAAGCCTACTCTTTGATGACTGGGAAAGCGAGAGGGAGAGACCACAAAGTCTTCTGCATTTCTGGAGAGGAAAACCTCTGTCTCTTCCTTTGTCACAGTGAGAGCCAATAATATGGTTGTTCTTGGGGATTTTCCCCTGGCTTTGGGGGATGTCTGATCACATAGGAAGCTGCTTTGGTATACTGCACTGTACTGTCTGTACGAGCCTTCCATAACCTGGTGCTCTTTAGATCTTTTGGACTTCAGCTCCTATGATTCTTCACCATTCGTCACTATTAGATAGAGCTGGTGGAAGTTGCAGCCCCAAAACATCTTGTGGGCACTACCTTGGAAAGCTGTTTGTATGGCCTAGCAGTGGTTTTCCAAAAGTTTCAGAAAAGCCTTTTTATCCTGTTCTACCCAGATACTGATGAGTCTTCCTTTTCTGGAATTCTGAAATCTGAAATATTTCAAAATTGTCCACATGGGTGGCAGCAATAGTGACACCTTTGCTTTCTAATTATTCAATGTACATAAACTTAGGTTTTTGTGGAACTTTCGGGTTATGTGGCCATGTTCTGGAAGAGTTCCAGAACATAGCCACATAGCCCGAAAGCTCCACAAAAACTATGGATGCCGGCCATGAAAGCCTTCGACTCTACGTAAACTTAGTTTAATGTACAAAAATATTTAAAATATTGTGTATTACCTTTAGCCTATGTGTGGGTGAAACATAAATGAATTTCATGTTTAGACTTGGGTCTCATCTCCAGAATACCTCATTATGTATATGCAAATATTCCAAAATCCCCCAAACTCTGAAATCCAAGACACGTCTGGGCCCTAGCATTTCAGAGAAGAGAGACTCAACTTGTATTGTGGATTGAAACTGGGATCTTTTGCTAGCAGTGCATGTGCTTGACCTCTGAGATGTAGCCTTGGCACCCTTGAACCTAGCATCCACCTCTGGCATGCATGGTATCCTGTTTATATCTATAGTACATGGCAGCAGTGGAGGAGGCAGTAGATCCAGGGAGAACTGGGGCACAGAGATCTGTGTCCATCTCTTTTGCTGCATCAGGGGATGTCAAGCAAAACGTAGGCTCCAGGCTGTGAGCTGGTAAATATAGCTGACCCTTTGTTGCAACTCTAGGCTGTAAAGAATAGGAAAGGATGCTGCCAATCTCTTTTGAACTTGCAGTGTAAACCTTGTGTAGGTACTGATGAAACTCTCTTCATATACATTTCTCTTCCCACCTCTGCAAATAATTAGGATTATTATATTGAAAATTTATTTATTACTTGATTTTACAGCATGGGTATGAGTATTCCTTGCCTCAGAAAACCCAATGAAATTCATCCATAAGTCAACAGGTGACCTGAAGGCACAAACACACACAGAGTGAGCAAATAGTCAAAACAAGCTCAACAGCTTGAAAAAACAGAAAAAGGGCAACAGAATAAAAACAAGGAGTACTGTTATTAGACAGATGAACCAGATACCAGAGGTGTGTTTTGTACCCTTTTCTAAAGTTCATTAATGGAGAGAAGGAGAAATTACAAATGCCAGGATAAGATTTGATTCCACAGTTTTAATTATGCTATGGATGTAACTTACAGGTTTTTCCGATTCTTTTTTGTTAAGGTTGCTGTTGTTGATGATGTCATCACCACCATCATTGTCATTTCCTTTTAATCTCTAATAACAGGTGAGCAGAACATGGATTGTATTCCACATGTAGATTTGCAGCCATGTTCTGGTGAGCCACCTAGTAGAGCTGGTTGATTGCTGGAATTCTTTCAAAGAATGTTGGATGAGGTAGACTCTAATCATGTACTTCTTATGCTCCTATTAAGTCAAGGTGGGAGATTGTAGGTCCAGTTCAGATTTGACCTAGACATGGTCCTTTGTCATGGATGAGTTGCTGTCCTTCTGGAGGGCAAGAAACTACCCAGACTTGTCCTAAGCTAAATTGCATTTTGTTCTGCACAATAAAGGACTTTTGCCTGTGCTATGGGAGACTCATTCTTCCTTCTGCTGCACCCCTTCTTCTCTTTGGAGAGGGCAACTCTCCAGAAAAGATTTTTGGGAATGTCAGGACTTTTTGATTAGTGAGGAAGATAATTATGTCATCTGGCTTCTGTATGTCCCCTAAGATTAGTTGATGTGCATTCCTTTCAGCTGATGTGGTAAGGTGGGTGCTGGTGGATTTTCTCAGCAATAACATCTTGTTCTGTGCTGCTTCTGTGGTAATATGGTGTGGCTTGATTTTAAATGGGCAACTAAGACAGATTTATTTGATAAAAGATTTAGGGCCCATTCACACTACAGAATTAGTGTGCTTTTATTCCACTTTAACTTCCCTGACAATATTCTATGGAATCCTAAGGTTTGTAGTTTATAGGGAGGGGTATTTAGGATCCTCAGCCAGGGAGTTCCTCTGATGCCTCTGATCAAACTACAAACCCTAGGATTCCATAGGATGGAACCACAGTGATAAAAGTGGAATAATAACACTACAGTATAATTGTGTAGTACAAATGATTCCCTGTTTCTTTTTGTGCAAATGAAAACGGCTAGAACTGATTTGGTGCAATGGATCAACACAGCTGCCTATGTATTTGGACTCTCCTTGGAGATGTGTGGCTCCAAGGCTGTTATAGTAATGAGTACTTGCACTTCAAAATTTACCACTATGTTGTGCAGTATTTTTTTCACCAAAGGTACCTAGTTCCTTTGGATCACCATAGTCAGGATTACTTGGCACAGATTATTTAAGACATACAGTACTTGTTAAAGTACTCCAATTAAGAGCGCTTGCTTTGTGACGATAGAGCATATCAGTTGATTGCAGGGTTTTCTTATAATTCAGTGTTTGTTTTAAATATGGTGACTTGTTTAATTGTTTTTTAATTGGTCTCTGTCACAATGCTCTTATGTTCCTCTCTCTCATTGAAAGCTAATGTAAGGCAGTACATGATACTGATTGGCTTTAGCTGAATTTTGTTTTAACTTTTGTTGTAAACTTCCTTAGATCCTGTAATGACAAAAAGGTGTTGTTCTTGGTGGTGGTGGTGTGTTATTTCAAGTCATTTGTGACTTATGGTGACTCTAAGGCTACCCTATCATTAGGTTTTCATGGAAGAATTTGTTCAGAATGGGTCTGCCCTTGCATTCTTCTGAGGCTGAGACAGTATGACTTGCCCAAGATGACTCAGTGGGTTTCCATGGCTGAACAGGGATTCAAACCCTGGTATCACAGTGTCTTAGTCCAACACTCAAACCACTGTATCATACTGGCTAATGGCAGAAAGATGGGATATAAAAATAAACGAGTAAATACATACATACATAATATATAAATAAGGGTTTTGTTGTACTTCTCTTACACCCTTCACTTTCACTGAAAGCCAGTACAAGATGCTTTCTTGTTATGGGGTATATAACGTAAAAGAACTAAATTGCTTGCCTTGCTAGGGTACATAATGTTAAAGAAGTGAATGGGCTGCTTTGGTCTCCCTTCAGATCCTTTCCTTATTTGTCTGCTTGGGATAGAAACTGTGTTTCAACTATGCAGAACTTGTGTAGTTGAAGAGGTGTCCCAGTTGAAACCTGCCTAACAACTGAAGCGGGAAGCCCTGCCTTGATACGTGTGTATTTAGAGTACACTCAGTATTTGATTGAAGGTTTTATTTGTGTCAGAACCAGGGCTCTGGGTGCATATATACACAAATACTAGAAACCTCTTAGCAAGAACTAAACCAGGCTGGGAGGGATAGGGCATGGTAGGGCCTTCAAATTTTGCTTCCATCAGCTCTAGTCAGTTTAGTAGACAGTAGTAAAGAAGTTTGGGAACTACTATCCAACAGCTGGAGGGTTGCACACTTTCCACCCATAAACAATGTAATCCTGACCAGTAGGGATGATTGGATCAATTCAAAAATAAAATCTAGAGAACTTGGTACTTTCATCAGGTGATTTGGATTGTGCTCTACATTAGTGCTGTCCAAGCCACCTGGTGTGGGGGAATGGCAGTTGTTTCCCCCAGTGTGCCAGAGAATGCTATTATATTTTTGCCCATTCACTACAGTTGCTTCCTTTTTTCCTACGAGCTCTCCAGGAATTGGCACCTGCTGGCTCAAGGACCAGCATCTTTCTGTGGATCATCACTTTGAGCTCTAGGTCTTTAGATGCATCAGAAGGAAAACAGACAAAATGTATTTTCTTCAGGTCAGGGTGGGAACCATGTGGCCATCCAGATGGAGTTGGGCTGCAACTTCCTGCATTCCTTGCCACTGACTATGCTGACTAGAGCTTCTGAGAGTAACAAAGTAGAAGTTTACTAGATTAGGAATGATTTAAAAGAGAAATTGATTGGCACTGGGTTCAGGAGAAAAGGAAGCATTTCTTCACATACTAGATAAATAACATTAAAATTTATTACCTTGAGTAATAAACAGTAATGTCTGTTTAGCTTAAATATCTAAAAGGCAACAGATCCTTTCTGACCTTGGAAGTTAAGCAGGGTCATCCCTGGTTAGTGCTTGGGTGGGAAACTGTCTGTGAATATCATATGCTTTAGGTTATATTTTAGAAGAAGGAACTGGCAAAACCACCTCTGAGTATTCTTTGCCTAAGAAAACCCCATGAAATTCATGGGGTTGCCATAAGTAGACAGATGATTTGAAGTCATACACACGTGCACACACACTTGCACACACACTATAATATTTATGAGCACCAAAGACTTAAAATGTAATATTAGTCAAATTTAGGAAGGCAGATCCATTAGTCATCACTGTAGACCATAGCTAATAGTGGAAATTCCTTGTGCCAGTGCAGTATACTCTGACTATGACATGGTGAGCAAATTGATAAGAAACGGTACTGTTTTGTACTGCTTTTTAACACCTAACTAGATCAGGCTTCCCATACCAGATGCCCTTCAAATGGTCTGGACTACAGCTCCCATCTGGTCATTGGCCATGTTGGCTAGGGCTTTTGTGACTTCTGTCTAAAATATCTGGAAAGCTTCACATGCTTCAGAGACATTTTACTAGTCATTGTTGAAGACAGGGTGCTGGCCTAGGAAAGCCATAGGCTGTTCTTCAGCTCCCTTTTATGCTGATATTGGAAGGGATATGAGACACAGTAGAAGCAGCTTGGGGATCTGTAACTTGCAGAATTAGCCATATCATGTACATTTCTATACTGCTTATCAGTGAATTCAGTACTCTCTAAGTGGCTTACAATCTGTATGTTAATTGCCCCCAACAAGATGGCTACTCATTTTACTGACCTATGAAAGCATGGAAGGCTGAGTCAATTATGGAGCCCCTGGGATGGAACTCACAACCTTGTGGCTGCACTGCCAGCATTTAACTACTACACCACCAGGGCTCCAGAATTGGGGATTCTTGTTTCTGAATGCTCAAAAATAACTTTTCCAAGCTCTGAAGAGGAACATGAGCACATCTGTGGGCTGGAATGCACAACCAGGAATCCCGACAGACTGAGGTGTGGATTAGTTAATCAGGAATTGAGAAGCAGCCTGAGTGGCTCAGGACAGCAATGTTCATGTTGCCCAGCCTCTTGCCAGGGTCAGGTAGGGGCAGGGCTTCTTCATCCACTGCAGAAAACTCTGAATCATCTCATCTCAAAAAGGCACCTTTTTCAAGGACTTTTGTCTTCAGCCAGATTGCTCTTCAAAAAGGTAGGGCACAAATGTACACAACCTGTTCTGCCATGAGTGTTTGTGCAGCAGCTTTTAGGCTTGGCCTTTGAATGAGTGTTGTACCTTCCAGACTTCGCTAAGTAGGACTGAAATGAGGAGTCAGGACCAAGGCATGTGAGTGTATCAACTACACCACACCCTGATGGCATCACCATTGAAGCATCTTGTGAGAGCCTGTATGATGTCACTTGCTGTTTCCTCTGAGAGCCAGGATCTATCTTTCTTTTTTTCTTCCTTCCTTTCTTCTTGTTCCTCCACACTCTCTCAGAAACAGTCAGAGGCTGTTTTGTGGGATTGTAGGTCGTTGTCCGTCTGGGTGTGACTCATCAGAGTGTCATCTCAGGGAGTGATTTCGCAAAGCAACTTTCATCCTGGCGTGGGAGCTGTGATTCATGTTTTCATTTTCTTTTCTGTTTTTTAAGTTGGCATAAACTTATATAACTGAAACTTTGACTGATAATTTCTTAAAGTCAGAGAGGATTGTGAAGATTGTGGAATAGGTGCAGCGTGGTAGTTAGAATAAAGAGGCTCTGCCAGTCTCCTCCAAGCCCTGCCCACTTAAAGGTGGAGAGGAGAGAAATCTCCACTGTTGTCTACAGTCAGAGATTGGAGATAACTGGAGGGGGGGGGATTTTCCTTGCATGCCACTTCTCATCTCAGTTGCAACAATAACCACTGTGTAGAGGTATCTGTGTGTTCAGTTAGTGCTTTGGTGGCTTCTGGAAGCACAAGCTTTTTCTCTTGGCAGATTTGATGGCCCTTGAGGTCTCTTTCAACTCTATAATTCTATGATTCTTCTCCTCCTGCACAAGGAATAGCTGACAAGTATCATATTTCCCAGTTGGTTCTTTACTTAAAACTTAGTTCTTTTGGATTTTTGAAAAATTGCTGCTTACTCTGTTATCATACTATATGTAAAGTGCATATGTAAAGTTTCCCCACTTTTACTACTATGGCTGCCTCCTGTGACATTCTGGGGTTTGAAGTTTAGTGAGGCCTAAGAGCAATCTGGCTGGGAATTCTGACTGACTCCCCTAAACTACAAATTCCAGGATACCACAGGAGGCAGCCATAGCAGTAAAAGTGGAATAATAGTGCTATAACAGTGTTGTATGGTATGGTGTATCTCAAAGTTGAGTACAGTAGTTACAAGAGTTAGACCACAAAATTCAAACCACTACAAAAGCAGATAGTAAAGGAGTTGTTGTTTGTTTTTTGTTTTTGATCAGGTGTGGATAGATGAGTTAGTTCTAAGGTTAAAAGATGTAAAACCAACAAAATTAGGGGCAGCTTTAAAGAGAATGGTTGGTTTTGCATCTACAAGGAGGTATCATAAAGTTTTAATTATCACTTTTAAAAAATTTGACAAAAAGTTTGTTTTGATTTGTAGTTGTTAACTTATCTCTATGTTGTCACCATCCAGATTTACACATTTTTCCCACTGTTTCTTGACCCTCCAAATACCATTATTGTAGAAGTCGCAGATTGCGCCTGACAAGGATTTTACACTTTAGTCACTTCTGGCAGAGCCAGTCACAAAAATAAAGGACGCAGTGAGGTGATTTTCTCAGCAATGTGCACCTAGGGAACCAATGATGACACTGACAAAATTTCATCAAGATGCCATAATAACTTCCTGGTGATAATTATTACTTTATGATACCCCCTCGTAAGGTGCAATCTGCAAACTTCTACAATATCAGGTATTTGGAGGGTCAAGATATGTTGGGGAAAATGTATAAATCTAGATAGTGACTACATAGAGATAAGTTAACAACTACAAATCAAAACAAACTTTCTGTCAATTTTTTTAAAAGGTGATCATTAAAACTTTACAATACCTGCTTGTAGGTGGCTCTCTTGT
The DNA here is from genome assembly GCA_034509955.1 of Urosaurus nigricauda. Classification (NCBI taxonomy): domain Eukaryota; kingdom Metazoa; phylum Chordata; class Lepidosauria; order Squamata; family Phrynosomatidae; genus Urosaurus; species Urosaurus nigricauda. The sequence continues at coordinate 167,417,781 of JAOEGL010000002.1, forward strand.
TTTGGCCATAAAGTTTTCATCATCTATTCCAGGAAACTAAATTCTGAAGTTGTTAACTGCAGTACTTTTGCTAGGACCCTCATAGGAATTGGCAAACTAAAGAATGGGAGAGGGTAAGGAAGGGGAAGAGGAATGGGTTTTTCCAAAAATCCATGCAATTTTCACCTTCTCTCCTAAGCTGAGACAAGAAAAAAGCAAGATGGAGTGAAATCAAAGAAAGTATTTCCAATTTTATTTTGTAATTATTTTATTAAAATTTAATTTAAATTATAATGGCAATTTACCATAAACGTAATAGTTGTTTCACCCAGAATAGAAATGGAATTGAATTTGTCTTTTTTTCAGCTTAGTAATGATTAACTAAACAGATTAACCCTTTTCTGCTAAATTTCCTATCTGTTGGTATTATCAGTGGTTAAGCAACTATTTTGAACTGCTGCTTGTCCAATTGGATGTGGTATTTTTTTAAAGGTACTAGGGATTTGATTCTTTGCTACCTAGCATGAGTGTTCCATGTTTCTAGTGTATTTCTGTGAAGGGTTTCAAACCATTGTGTTGTCATCCTCCCCCCACCCCCCCAGCTCTGGACACATTTTTTATATCATTATGCTAGTAAAACTATCTTAGAATGTACAAATTAGCAATGTCTTATGTTTGGGAGGGTGCAGTTATGAAAGTTTTGCAAAAGATGAAAATGGGAATTCATGGTGATGGTAGCACAACCTGTGCCTTGCAAAATTTACAATCATTAAGAGGATAGCTTGCAAAGGTACAGTCCTTTAAAAGGATTAGAAGTTTAGAAGGCACTTTGTTTCAGAAGCTGAGGGGGACTTGGGAGTTTATCACATGGGAGGAATTTCTCTCAATTGTGAACGGAGCCAATTCACAGTTACGTGAATTCGCTAGTTTACCGAATTTATGTGAAATCTGATTGCATTCGGAATGCGTTCAGAATAACTTCCCATTTCCTGAAAATGACCCCCATTGTCTGAAATTGCGTGAGATACTCTAATACGCAATAATGTGAAACCCCATGATTGCGTTCAGATTGTCATTGCATTATACCCCCAAATTCCGTCACATGATAAACTCTTTGGAGATTCAGCCAAAGGCTTCATGGGATTAAAGGTTCAATATGAGAGTGAAAAGAGAGGAAAGATTTATGAAATATGTCTTTTTAGGACACATTATTGCTTTGACTCTGCCTTGTTTGTGCTTGCTTGCAACAACCTATCAAACATTCATTTCCAAGAAGGTAAATTAAGACTATGTTTCTTGCATCTAAGGCCAAGGCCAAAATGCTTGGTCATCAAAGTCTATGCTCATGTTTCCACAGGCTAAAACAGTTACATTGGTGGAGAGAAGAAAAAGGGCTTCCATAGTTGTGGTTCCTCCATTGTGGAATTTCCTCCCTTCTGTTGCATCCCTTACACCTTTGATGCAGACCTTTCAGAAAGCTTTGAAATTTGTAGGAACACATTTCTCATAGGCTATTTCTCGTTTACACATGACACAAAAAGAGTGGAACCAACTTCCTGCATAGCTGTAAATAAAGTCAAAACCATTTCAGGCTGCTTTACCTGAAAGCAAGTCCCATATAATGAACTGGAATAATTTGAGTAGTTGTATGTCAGATTGTACTGTAAAACTGCATGAACAGCAGCTCACACATGAACAGCAAGAGCCCTCAAAGGGGCTTTAAGTGACACATGTACTGTAGAAATGCCTCTCACTTTTTATGTGGAGTGGGAGAGAAGAAAAACAAGCTCATATGGATTCGTCATTAGTTGCATTGTTTGAATTAGCTGAAAACTCAAACTCTCAGGTTGTCCTTAAATTTCCTTTGGCCAGAAGATAAGTGAATCATGAGTATGAAGAGGTTATTCTGAAACCTCAGGCTGCTTTTATGTTTTCTTTTTGTGGAAGCATATGATCCTGGGCACTGTAACTAAGAGAAGACTGGAATTGGGCTATTTGTCTAATGCAGTTTGGCTTTACATTCTCAACATGGAAATAAAAATAGCCCTACTAGGTCAGAAAGTCCTACTAGGGAAAGACCTCTGCCTGAGGCCTCAGAGCAATGCTGCCAGATGGAGTAAAGACAATGCTGGGCTAGACAGACCAATAACCTAACACAGTATAAGGCAGTTTTATTTATACGATCGCTTCCAATACAACCCCAGTGTGCTGAGAGGCACAGCGGGCCTCTCATGTTTTTCCTCCTGCCTAGGACCATGCTTTGGACTCAGTTGTGGTTATACCTTAATCTTCTCAGAAAAAGAGCAAACAGCCAACTCACCCAAAAGAGCTCTCCCAGCCATTGTTTGGAGAGAGAGAGGAAGACATTGGATTGTGACCTCCAGACACACTTGGCAAGGAGTGGAAGAAGTGATGTGAAAGGAATGGACGTTCTGGCCTTTGCATCCTGCTTCTTTGTGCTCAGTAGCCCATTCTGGATACTTGTGTATTTGGATCACTTTAAGAAAGGGGCTGGGATCTCACAATTTAAGGATGAGGTTGTTATTTACATATTTGCGCCTTAGATTCCCATTCTTGGAAACTGACTGGAAGACCTTGAGCACATCCCATTCCCTCAGCTGTAGAGGCAGGCAATGGCAAATCTCTTCTGAACAAATCTGGCCCAGAAAACCCCATAATAGGGTTGCCTTGGGGTTGCCAGAAGTCAGAAAGGACTTGAAGGAACACAACAACAACAACAAGAACAACAACAACAAGAACGACAACGTGCCCTTGAGGGCATTGGTTTCAATCTGTAGGTCATATTTGCTTAGATACACTGCTTCTCTATCCTGCAAAGAACTGTATGTTAGCCATGCACTAAGTAATGCAAATGGAGATATTGGCAAAGAGGATGAGAGTGCCAGGGTGAGTCCAGTGCAAGATTGTGTCATGGTCTGGGCATTTGTGTTTTTAGAGGTGTGTTCTGTGAATTCTGTTGTCATGTCCAGAAAGTAGGTTGTGAAAACACAGCCTAAAGAGATAACTGTATTTAAGGTTAGGAAAGACTTGTCCCCCAAACACTGGAAGATCTCAGACTGGCTGCCAGAAGGGAGCAACACTGTGATCTGAGAAGAGTGTTGGTCTGAGTCAGCATACAATAGCTCCTTATGTCTCTTCCCCCACCCCCATCCATATTCCATGCAAACTTGTTCCTGGCTGGATGCTCTCTTGTGAGGATACTTGCTCCAAACAGTTCATTCCCAGGGTTTGCAGATATTTACAGTCAAAGAAGTTGTTAGGGAATTTGGCATTTTTGCAGCATCTTGCTGTTTCAGCAGAAGATGCCCGAGGCTGCTGAATGTTATGTGCATCAGAAGCCAACAGCTGCTACCAGCTGGTGAAAAAAACACAACAAAGACAGAGTAGGCATTAGGACCTGGGTAGCTGCCTCTGACTCAAGTCTTGGAGGCTCTCTGGCAGTCTTTGTGGCTGGGGCTGAGCTGAAAGGAGCAGCAGGTTATGAATCACTTCCTCCTCCTATTTGCCAACACCCCCTGGCACAGGATCTGCCCTCTTTTTACATCCCCTGCCTCTTAAAGACCTAGCACCTTCCCTAAGCAGCCCATCCAACTTCTCTTCCAGTAAACCTTGCCCCAGATGTCCTGAATTGTTCTTAACTGTAGTCAAGTCAGTGAACTTATGAATTAGAGACAGACCTAAGTACCCTAAAAGCACCAGTTCCTGACTGAAGAATAGGTTCTTAAATAACCTAAAGGCATCAGATCCTGTACAATTTTGTAAGTTAAGCAGAGTGAGCCTTGGTTGGTACTTGGGTGGGAGACCACGCAGGAATACCAGGTGCTTTAGGCTATGTTTCAGAGGAAGGTTCTGGCAAATCCACCTCCTGAGTATTATTTGTCTAAGAAACCTGGTGAAATTCAAGGGATTGCCATAAGTCAATAGGCTACTTGAAGGTGTGCATGTGCACCTACATACACAAATTACAGATCTCCAGGTCACCATCAACAGCTCTGCTCAGGTCTTGCAGACTCAGGGCCATGGCCTCCTTGATTGCCATTGAGTACTGTGGTCTTCCTCTTTTTCCGCTGCCTTTCTAACTTGGCAAGCATTATTGTCTTTTGTAGAGAGGCATATCTTCTCATGATAATGCTCTGAATTAGACTAAAATAATAAAATCTTAGCAGCTGGAGTGAGTGGAGCAAAATTATACCCTGTGGCTATTGGTATCTGCTGGGGTTTGGTTCCAGGACCCTCCATGGATACCAAAATCCATGGATGTTCAAGTCCCGTTATATACAATGGCATAGTCAAATGGTATCCTTTATATAAAATGACAAAATCAACCTTTGCTATTTGGAATAAGAATTCACATTTGTCAGGTTTTGCGAAGAATCTTGCCATTTGCATTGAGGTTGAAAATGTTATAATCTTCCCACTGCTCAAGTTCATCATTTTGCTATGGAGGAAGTAACTCCCCCTTCCCAAACATGGACACACACATACAGTACTCATATTGGTGCTGTGCTTGTGTAAATAAGTATTTTATGTTTCAGCAATTCACTGTACCAGTACAGAGCAATAAAACTCTCAGTAAGATGTTGACCATGGCAGACTACAACAACAAATTAAAATGTCACACTGGCACAATGAACAACATTAGTTTTTGGAAAGCTCTTGCGGTGTTTTGCTGCAGCAGTTTCCAAAGTGATGCAGTCACCTTCCTTGTGTCAAGCCTGTCACCTGCAAACAGGTTTCCTTTTTAACTGTCCAGAACTGAATTCCATCCAGTATCAAGGGCAATAACTTATTTTTGCTGCTGTACCTGTGGGTACCATGTACTGTGTGAGTGTTGTGAGTACCTTATGGGATGGTTCCTATGACATAACTTGCAATGAAGGATATCTTTTTCCTGGCTGTCTCTCTGCATCCCCAACATGTGTGCTATTTTGTGAAACATGTTTTTAGTAACTCTTCAGTGGGGGAGTCATATAGCTGTCTGCAGAGTCAGAAAGGCTACCAAGGCTACCAGGGTGACCAGGTGTCATCACTACAAAGGAGGATAAGGCAATGCACAATGTAGGGCCTTTAAGAAAAATGTAGAACATTACAAAATAAATGCTAAAAATTCAAATACAAATACAAATATAAATTCATTTCATATGGTTTATTTACAGCTATATTACATATCCAGGATTTTGTTATGTACTCAACTGTATTTTTCAGATGAACTTTGTTAAAATGCTTTGTTGGCTTGCAATATACCTATAGAACTCAGTGCAATACAGATGCTTAAAACTGTACTTTACCAACAACAAACCCTTGACAGGATCTCAATTTAAATTATTCCTTTCATTTATCCATTGTCCTGAAATTGAGGGGGGAAAAAACCTTTCAACATTTGCATTGTGTCCTCAAGCAGCCCATTCCCTAATATGTTTGCTGTCCTTCCCCCTCTGATAAAAAAAAGAACTTTTGAGGGAGCAATCCTTTCCCCCTATTTTCAGTGAGGTTAAGTTGCAAAGTAGACATATTTCTCAAAGAAGAACAGCAAACATTGTGCTACTCAACATTCTTCTTAGTCATTCTCAAAATGGAGGACAGTTTAGAATTCTTCCTGGACAGAGGATTGAAATGTAGGACATGTCCTGGAAAAGGAGAACATCTGGTCACCCTGAAGGCTACAGTTTCCTCCCTCTGTCAAGTAGTGCTGGGAATCCCTTTCTTTCTGAATGCCTTGCCTAGTATGGCGCATGTTTGCTGCCTTTTTCTGAAGTGTACATCCTGAAAAATGTAATCTCCTGCCCACCACTTCTTCCTCATACATAAAACTGAAGATGACTTCATAAATGACAGTAAAGTTAATAAAGCACCAATATGGCTCCTGTCTAATTCCAGCCATTGTGACATCTTCTCCCACAGCTCCATGAGAATTACCACTTTGCATTCATGTTGTGGTTAAGGTACTGGGGTCATTGGTGAAGTCCAGTGGTAGCAACTCTGGTCACAACTGTCTGGCTGGTCTATAATGCATCTGTAAACCCATCTTTTATAACATACAGGTTGAGAATCTCTTCTCTAGAATTCTGAAATCGAAAATTATCTATGTGGGTGGCTGAGATAGTGACACCTTGGCTTTCTGAATGTTCAGTGTATACAAACTTTGTTTCATGCACAAAATTATTTTAAAATATTATGTGTTCCTTTATTCTTTACCTTTATACCTACATTTGTAAAATAATATGAAAAAACACCTTTTCTAACTGTTTTCATTTATGACTTCTAATTTCCAAAACCCAAAGATTTCTTCCTTTTTGTCTCTCAGATTATAACTTATACATTTCCTGATTTTCTCTATCGTGTTAGTATTGTGCAATAACACTATGATTATCACACAATCTTGCAATTATGCCATGATTATCCTGTGAATAAAGAGGCATTCTATAGCCACTTTTTATTCATGGGAAAGTCCTGTGAATAAAAATCGTGCTAGAATGCCTCTTTAATCACGGGATAATTGTGTGATAATTATGATAATCATAGCATTGTTGTGCGATATTGACGGGAGCATCCCACTATGCTCCTGTCTTTTTTGCTAGTGTGATAAAGTCTTATCTGTCTTCTCACTGTGGGCTCAGTCTGCAGGGACTGTCTGTCTCAGATCCCTTTTCTTCCTTTTCAGAAAATAAGCACACTCAGTGCTTGGAAAGCACATGGGTCACAACCTTGAAGATTTCACAGCACTTCTAAGCCAGTCCAGGGTCCAAACAGATAGGAGGAACTGGAGGACAAGCTTGTGAGGTTCACAAAAATAAGTTGGCCATTTTGTAACTAGTGCTATTAACCCCGTACCAGTCATGGCAGCTTTATACCCTCCTTGGGCTCCCCTCTGTCTGTGCAGCAAAGTTGGATTTCTGTTTGTCACAGTGAAACATGCGATAAGACTGGGGAAGGAAGGGGTGGAAGGAGCCATATTTACCCTTTTACTGACTGTATTGTGAGATTTAAATTGTATCCAGTTTCTGGGTTGCAAATTGGCATTTCTCCAGAATCCTTTGACAGCATAGATTTGTAAACCATGAGGATAGAAATCTCTCACAGTAATTTCTATATTATGTCTTCTGTTGTTGATGCAAGCCATTACTTCCTAACTGCCTATATTGCCATTTCAAAGAAAACCATAAGCTCAATATTTAAACTGGGAGATTGAGAGGCTTAATTTTTTTTTAAAACCCCCCCCCCCCCCCCTTTACCAGATGGTAGAGAAAAATTTGTAAACATGGCTCATGCTCCTGAAAGAAATTAGAGGGCAAAGAGTAAGTGGTCAATAACAATTCTTTGACTTCTTGGCTTTTTGAAACCCAGTTGTATAATTTTGGAGACTTGATTTGAAGACCAGCTTACCACTTTCACGTGTGTCAAGTAAGGCCTATGCTTTTTTATGTGCTTTTTGATGGGGAAGTCAGAGGACTTGTTTGTGCCCAGTCAGAAACAGCCATGATGAGTGGAAATACAACTGCAGCTGCCACAATCTGACGGCTGTGGTAAGTCTCCCATTTTTACTTCTTGATTGAACAAGTAGAGCTTCACCGAGAAAGCAGCAGTGTTGTATAAACAATTGGACACACAATGGATGGAGCTGGATTGGCATCCACATGGCTCTGATGTACCGGATTTATCAGCTGCCAATCAAAATCAGAACCAGAACAATTTATTTGTTGTTGTTGTTGTTGTTGTTAACCAACTCATGGCTGCCCTGTGGATGAGACACATCCACGACTCCCTGTCCTCCACTACTTTCCTTAGTTCTTGCAGATTCATACCCATGGCCCCCTTAATGGATTCCATCCATCTAGTGTGTGGTCTTCCACAGGGCAGCCATTGAATGAATGTATTTTCTTGTATCCTTTTTCTTAATTGTCCAGCTCTCGCTTCCATGCATAGCAATGGGGAACAGAGTTGCTTGTACAATTCCGACTTTCATGCTTATTTTTATTTATTTATTTATTAGAGTATTTATACCCCGCCCTTCAACCTTAAAGGCTATCAGAGCAGCTTACAATTATTATTTTTAATTAGACGGTTCCCTGCCCTCAGGCTTACAATCTAAAAAGACACAACACAAAAGGAGAAGGGAACGGTGGTGAGGAAGGGGATCAGGTCCAAAAGTTCTTCTCTCCCTCTGAGACCTAGACCAAGGCAGGTGGACTGGAGGGAGGGCTCTTCTTCTTAGTTCAGGCCTCTGATGATGTAGATGGCTAAGTGGGGGAGGGCTCATCCACTTACTTTAGGCCAGGCCTGATGCAGTTGGCAGGTCTCTATCTCCCTCAATTTATAATAATAATAATAATAATAATAACTTTTATTTGTATACCGCCCTTCCTGCGATCAGGGCGGTGCACAGCATCTACAGTTAAAACATTTCAAACAATACGATAAAAAATTTACAATAACACAAGAAATAAAAACAAGTAAAAACATTATCCTCCCCAATGCGATATAGAATGGCTTATTCCAACGGCTTATCTGGGGGGAAGATGGCGATATCAATAACAATCAAAGATAAGCCTGATTAAATAGGTGCGTTTTTAGCTCCTTTTTAAATTGGGGGAGGGAAGTAGTCAGGCGGAGCTCAATAGGTAGTGAGTTCCAGAGGCTCGGAGCAGATATAGAAAACGCTCTCTTGGCAGTTGTCGAGAGCCTGGCCTCTGGAACTCTTAACAGGTGTTGTCCGCTTGATCTAAGTGTGCGGGGCAGATTATGTGGGGAGAGACGGTCCTTTAGGTACTCTGGGCCCAAGCCATTTAGGGCTTTATAGGTAACGACCAGAACTTTGTATTGAGCCCGGAAGCGAATGGGCAGCCAATGAAGATCTTTTAAGATCGGTGTTATATGGTGGGTCCTAGGTGCCCCCGTGATCAGCCTTGCTGCCATATTCTGGATTAGTTGTAGCTTCCGAGTGTGGTACAAAGGCTGCCCCATGTAGAGCGCGTTGCAGAAATCCAACCGAGAGGTTACCAGAGCATGTACTACTGTTTCAAGGTCCCTCCGGTCCAGGTAGGGACGCAGCTGGTGTATCAGCTGAAGCTGGAAGCAGGTGCTCCTGACTGTCGCGTCCACCTGAGAAGTAAGATGGAGCGACGAATCAAGGCGCACCCCCAAGCTGCGTACAGTGTCCTTTATGGGAAGCGTGATCCCGTTCAGGACAGGTGGAACCACCTCCCTTCCTGGGCCGGGACGACCTATCACGAGTACTTCCGTTTTCTCTGGATTCAGGCTGAGTCTGTTTTCCCTCATCCAGTCCATTACCGATTCCAGACAGGCCACGAGAGGAGCGATGCCATCCCTGGTCACTGCATCAGTCGGAGACATAGAGAAGACTATTTGGGTGTCATCAGCGTACTGATAACCCCGCGCCCCATGTCTCTGGATGATCTCTCCCAGCGGTTTCATGTAAATGTTAAAGAGCATGGGGGACAGAATGGCTTTTTGAGGGACCCCAGAAGTGAGGGCCCTCTTATCGGAGCACATGTCCCCCAGCTGCACCATATGGAACATCCCAGAGAGGTAGGACCGGAACCACTGGAGCGCAGTGCCCCCGATCCCCACCTCTGCCAGGCGTTCCAGAAGGATACCATGGTTGATGGTATCGAAAGCCGCTGAGATGTCCAAGAGCACCAACAGGGACACGCTACCCCTGTCGATGCCCAGACGGAGATCATCGACCAAGGCGACCATGGCAGTCTCAACCCCATGGCCCGCCCGAAAACCGGTTTGAAATGGATCTAGAAAATCCGTTTCATCCAAGATCGATTGAAGCTGGATTGCAACCGCCCTCTCGATCACCTTCCCCAAAAATGGCAGTAGCGAGACTGGCCGGTAATTGTTGTGAACCAGGGGGTCGAGGGAGGGCTTCTTCAATATTGGTTTTATTGTGGCCAATTTAAGCTGGTTGGGAAAGATGAATTGATGATCCGGTGTAACAGGGAAGTTACTACCAGTCCCCCCTGTGCCACTAGCCACGAGGGACAGGGATCGAGAGAGCAGGTTGTCTTCCTAACACTTCTAAGGATCTTGTCCACATCCTCAGTACTGACAGACTCAAACTGATCCAGTACAACCGAGTCCACGGAAGCTCTGGATGCCTCTATTCTGGTTTCTGTTTCAACCCTGGTGTCCAGATCTTCATTTATCCGAGAGATTTTATCCGCGAAGAAGTTGGTCACAGCAGGCCTTAGTAGGTTCAAGGATCTGGTTCGGGGTAGGAGGGAGCTGAGTTAGCTCTCTCACTACCCTGAACAACTCTGCTGGACGCGACTCCGCAGATGCGATACGAGCAACATAGAACAAGTTCTTAGCTGCTTGTATCGCCTCTCCATAGTCCTTCAAATGATGGTCTAGGAGAGCCTTGTCGGATAAACGCTGGTGTTTCCGCCAGGTGTGCTCTAGCCGTCGCAGGGCCCGCTTCCTTGCCCGGAGATCTTCCGTATACCAGGGCTTCCTTTTGGAAGCAGGCCTGAGAGGGCGCTTGGGAGCGATACTGTGTATAGCCCTGGAGAGATCCTTGTCCCAGGTGTGAACTAGGGCATCAACAGTGTCGCCGTCACTTCCAACCATATATCCCTCTAGGGCTTCTTGGAACCTATCAGGTTCCATCAGCCTTCGAGGGTGGACCATTCTAATAGGTCCGCCACCCCCGGGGGGGATCTGGGTTGATGCCTTGATGCTTGCCTCCACCAGGAAATGATCCGTCCATGACAGGGCGGAAATGTTGGTAATTTCCGCCCACGGAGTTTCCATGTCCGTACAGAAAACCAAATCAAGAGTATTCCCCCGCAAAATGCGTTGGACCCAAAACCAGCTGAGACAGGCCCATGGCTGTCATGGTCTCCATGAATTCCCGAGCCGCACCAGATGGAACATTGTTGGCCGCGAAGGGGATGTTGAAGTCTCCCAGGACTAAAAGCCTGGGGGACTCCAACATCAGCTCCGAGACCAACTGTGTCAGCTCGTTAAGGGAATCTGTTAGCGCACGGGGTGGCCGGTAGACCAACAGAATCCCTAGACTGTCTCTAGCCTTCAGGGTCAGGTAAATACACTCGATATAGGAAGTCTGACGAACATGGTTCTTGGTTAGAGACAAGGTGTCTTTATGCACCAAGGCAACACCCCCCCCCCCACCTAACCTGTTCTGGTCCTTCACCGAGTACCCGGAAGGGAGGACCTGAGCCCACACAGCATCCCCTTCAGGCCCAAGCCAGGTCTCGGTTATGCACGCCAGGTCACAGTTGTTGTCCCCTATCAGGTCATGGAGAATGTGGGTCTTGTTTTTAATGGACCTGGCGTTGCACAGGAGCAGAGACAGGGTTTGTGGTACGGTTGGAGTGACCCTCAGGTCCCTTTGGTTAGGAGTAGGACTGGATCTCACAACACAATGAAGTAGTCGGCAAAGGGAGGGCTTGTCCTCTTAGTTTTATGTCCTTGTTCTTTAGGAACTTTTCAGTTCTTTTATAACTGCCCTTCCCATTCTTATGTCCCCGTTCTGATCAGTGTTTGATCCAAGGTATATGAACTCTTACTGTTTCTATTTCCTTATTGTCTAGGCTGAATTTATGAATATCTTCCGTCGTGGTGGTGGTGGTGGTGGTGGTGGTTATTATTATTATTATTATTATTATTATTTTGTTTTCTTTATGTTCAGCCGAAAGCCTGCCTTTTCACTTTCTTCCTTGACCTTCCTTAGTAGTTGCTCTAGGTCGGTGATATTTTGTGCTAGTATTATGGTGTCATCTGCATATCTCAGATTGCTGACATACCTTCCTCCTATTTTCACATCTCTCACCTCTGTGTCCAAGCCTGCTTTTCGCATAATATTTTTTGCATACAGTTGGCCCTTGGTATCTGCAGACTTTCCATCCATTGATTCAAACATCCATGGACGGCAAGCCTGCATTGTCCCCAGTGGTGGTGCGTGCACACGGTTGAGCTGTCATTAGGGACAGCCCCATTGTCCCATTGTGGCCATGCTGCTATTGAATCCTGTTGTCTCTAATGCGGCCGCACTGCCACTGGGGCTGTCCCTAATGGTGGCGCGGCCATATGCACACTTGAGCATCCATGGATACCGAGGGCTGACTGTATAAGTTGAACAGATAGCGTGAAAGGATTCAGCCTTGCCTGACCCCTTTCCAGTCAGTAACCATTCTGTTTCTCTGTGTTAGGACAGTAGCCTATTGTCCTAAGTACAGATTCCTCATCAGGACTATTAGATGTGTTTAAGGGCATTCCATTTTCATGATGTATGAAAAGTCATTTATTATAAGTCACTAAATACATGATAAAAAGGAGGGAGAGAGGAGCAGGCAAAATGCAGTTCTTGACTGTTGGGCTTCTGTTGGCTTTTAAAGATTCTTAAAATGTAACACTACTAGCAGATAGGGATTACAGTTGGGTGGGTGCGAATGTGCACTGATAACAATTTTTTGGCAAGGAAACTCATGTCATTTGAGCACTTGTTTCATTTCCCACATCATCACTGGATGTTGGACTAGGACACTGGGAGACCAGGGTTCAGATCCCCACTTGGTCATGGAAACCCACTGGAAGATCTTGGGCAAGTCATGATCTGTCAGCCTCAGAGGAAGGCAACGGCAAGCTCCCTCTGAACAAATTCTGCTGAGAAGACCCTGTGTTAGGCGAGCCCTAGGGCTGCTATAAGTTGGAAATGACTTGAAGGCACACAACAACAACAATACCATGGATGGAGACCATTTGGCCCTCTGGATACTTCCAGACTTTAGCTGCCATCAGCCATAGCCAATAGTGAAAGAAAAGGATAATCTAATAACATCTGGAAGCCATATGTCACCTGGAAGTATTTCTGACTAGCCAGGAAACTGGTCAATCAGTCAATCACTCAGTTTATATCCCAAAACACTATTTTGCTTGACAGTACAGGAAAAAAAGTTCTCAGGAAGGAAGACATGTTTTGAACAGGTGACCATACATCCTACCTAAACTCTGGACAGCACATCAAGGTACTTATTCTAGGCTGTCTGGAGCGTTCAGTGGGAGTGATGCTTAAGGCAGAGGTGAAAAATTTGTGGCCCTCCTAATAGTGTTGGACTGCAACTACATCATCTCCCTCTATTGGCTGCATTGGGTTGGGTGCATGGGAGTAGCAGTCCAACAACATTTGGAGGATCACAAGTTGCCCTTCTCCACATAAGGAACTGGAGACACACACATCTCACCTCGTTACTGATGTTAGCCTGTACCAAGTCATAGCGTCAATTACAGGCGTGGGGGACCTCTGAACCTTCATTGCATCCCCCTCACCTTTGTAGTGTTCACTTCAGCAGTGTACCACACCCTCCCCCCAAAGCAGAACTGCGAAAAGATTGGATTTGGTATCAGCTGTTTGCAGGCGCCTCAGCCTTTGGGGAACTGAGCAGTGATTAGATTTGAGCATAGCAACATTGTGTTCCACTGATGTGCTAGCAGTCAACAAGATACAAGTATTTGTCAGTACAGTATTTCAGAACCTGAGTAAGGTAGATTATGACTTCTCCTTCTACATTGTAGAGCTTTGTACATAGTGACCAATGCCCTCTCAGAGTGCAATCCATAAAAGTATTTCCTGTATTCTTTACAAATTGTATTATTAAACTTTATTTATATAGCACTGTAAATTTACACATGGATGATGGTAAATGGCATGGAGGGAGGATAGTATTTTTAGGCTAGGTCTTTTAAAGTTGTGAAGCCGCTCTGAGTCCCAGTTCTAGGAATGTATCCCTGAACAAAATGGTCTTTAACTCAGTTTTAAAACTGGCTAGAGAAGTAATGAGCCACGCTCGTAGGGGAAGGAGGTTCCAGGAGTGAAGGACAGCAAGTGAGAAGGGATGAATCCGGGATGGAGCAGTGGAGAAGTTAGGCTTGGACAGGAGACCTTGACTACCAGAACAGAGGGTATGAGTAGGAATGTAAGGAGGAAGAAGTTCAGATAAGTAAGGAGGGACCAGCCCATGCAGGGCTTTAAAAGTCAATAACAAAAGCTTGTACTGAATGCAGAAGGGGAAGGGGAGCCAATGAAGATAATAGAGGAGAAACATGGTCAAAGCGGCAAGCAAGTGTAATAATATTTGTAGCTGAATGCTGGACAGAGATTAAAGGACGGAGGTGAGAGAGTGGAAGCTCTGCGAGAAGAAGGTTACAGTAATCTAGTCATGAGACCACTAAGGCTTGGACCAGAGTTTTGGCAGTAGAGGCCAAGAGAAATGGAAGGATTTTGGCAATGTTGTAAAGATGAAATCAACAGGCCTTGGCTGTGGCCTGGATCTGGGGGATAAACAACAGAGAAGAGTGAAAAATGAAACCAAGACTGGGCTTCCTGGACTGGTCAAATGAAGATGTCATCAACAGAAACAGAAAAGGAGTATTGGAGGGTGGGTTTAGGTGGGAAAACAAGAAGCTCTGTCTTGGATATGTTGAGCTTCAAGCGTCGATGCTGCATCCACTGTCAGACAGATGAGAGACAGCTGTCAGACAAGAAGAAACTTACTGTTCAAGCCCTGGCGAAAGGTCGGGGGTCAAAAGATACAGCTGAGTGTCATCGGCATACAGATGATAGGAGAAACCAAAAGAGCTGATAAGTTTAACTAGGGACAATGTGTGTAGAGAGAACAAAGGGGAACCCAAAACAGAACCATGGGGAACTCCCAACAGATAAGGAGACGGAGGAAAAACCCGTGACCACTGCAAAAGATCTAACTGACAAGATTTAACCCAATCGAGAACAGAGTCAGAGAAACCAAGGTCAGAAAATATAGCAACTAGGAGACAGTGATCCATTGTGTCGAAGGCCACGGACAAATCTAGAAGAACAAGAATAAAGGCTGTTCGCCCTGGCCCGTAAGAGATCGTTCGAGATCTTGGTGAGGACCATCTCTGTAGAGTGCCATGGGCAGAAATCAGACTGGAAAGGGTCTAGAATAGCGTTGGCTTCGAGAAACTCAAGACAGCGAGAATAAACAATGCATTCCAAAACCTTAGAAAGAAAAGGAAGACCTTCCGAAGAAGCGAAATCAGACGATAGCTAGACAAGGAAGAGGGGTCAAGAGAAGTTTTTTGAGAACAGGAGAAACTAGAGTGTGTTTAAAGACCGAAAAGAAGGAGCCTATAGAAAGAGAGAGAGATTAAAGATATAGAGAAGCGAGGGCAAAAAAGAAGGGGCAAAATGTATGTTAAAAAGCAAATACATTTGTCTCTGTTTCAATTTTGAACAACAGAGACATTCTAGTATTCATTTCTGCTTGTTGGCCTTAATTGCCTGCAGATGACCTCTTGCAAAGTTTAACCTAGCTTTTGCAGATAATGTTTCTTGCAAAGCATTTAGGCTTGAATTTGCAGGTCTGTTCTTGCAGGGCTTACAGGTATAGTAGCTGCAAAATTGTTTAGAAAGGAAGGGTTGTATGATTAAACCAACCGGAAGAAGAGGAGGTACACTTGGAAACAATACTAAGACTGAAAAGTGGTAGGGAGAGCAGATCTATTCTAATACTGTACCTACTTATAGTTTGGAGTTCAGCTAGAGTATTGGCAGGCATTTTAAATAACACACTACATTCTGGCCTGCTTGGACATGTTAGGAGATGTAGCAACTATTTCCTACCATTCCTAACTCGGAATGTCCTTGATAAGAATAAAATCCTGTTTAATCAATAGTTCCCCAGAGGTTGTTGAACTCAAACTTCCAGAATCCCTGACCATCAGCCATGCTGGCTGCAGGTTCTAGGTTTTGTAGTCCAACAACATATGGAGCCCAGACTTTGGGAACTACTAAGAAAATTCAAACAGATTAAGCAGAATGTAGAGGTCCAGACAGATTATCAGCAGCTATTGCATGTGTGTCACCAACCAAGATAGATCGTAAAAAAATTGTCTATCATTTACAGCCTAAAATTTAGAAACCTTGAGTATTAGGAATTCTAAGTATGAAAGAGTTAATGATGCCAGCTTGTACACTTTATTTTCTTTTTAATATTGTACTACTTATTCCTCTGTCAATGGCTCTTGGAATACACATTTAATTGAAGAAATAGGAAAAAAGATTGTGTAAATAAATAAATGATATTTAAAATCTGCCTCAAGGAGGAAGTCTAGATTTCTAGGAGAGAAAACGATAACCCTGTAAATGACATATTTTGCCTCTTAGCGAAAGACTTCCAGATACTGATTTCAAATTTTAAATGCTCATTAGTGAAGTCCTGCTATGAGTGGTGGCCAAATCAGGTTCCATTCTGGCAAATGGAGGATTGCTGTGGGTTCTGGAAGACTGGAAGGCCATGAACTACCTAGTCAGCAAAGTGGCATTTTATAGGCCTTTATGGTCAAAGCTACAGTAGAGATCAAATGGAAATCCATTTCTTTAAATGTCTGTTAACATGCAAAAAACAGCTGCTGGGGTGATAGATCTGGATTGGGACCTTGGTAAAATAAAACAAAACCTTCTTCTGTGTGTCATTTTTCCAATTAAAGCAGCCCCTTCCTTGAAACTCTTACTTCACTAAGAGCGCATCCAGACTGATTAAAAAGACCAGAATGTCCCAGCTTTTGTTCTTGTCTTTTTCTGATTTTATTTTTCAGTTGCATACACATTTTGTTTATCCAAGAATATTTTCTGTTAGCTCCCAGTATGGTCAGGAAGTGTTTATACCAGTTCTCGAGGTCGGTATAAAATCAGCAGGAACAAGAACAAAATCTGGGACTTTTCAGTCACGATGGATGTGTCCTAAGAAACATATCGTATGTGCATCATTTTTCTGCCCTAAGGAGAAAGTAATAGCTTGGAGAGTGAGTTGAATTTCCTTGGGAAAACAGCATGGGAGGGAAGGGTTAGCCTTATGTTTTGATAGACCTCTTCTCCTAACAAGGCTGCTCTTTGCAAACAGAGACTAGAGATGAGTTTATGTATTGCTATTGTCACATATAGTTTGTCTCCAGGTTGGAAAAAAAAACGCAGTATATCAAGAAGCACAGTAGCAGCCTCTCAGCTTTGCAATTGAACATTCATTGTGGTGGTGGTGTGCCTTCAAGCTGTGACTGACAACCCTAAGGCCATAAACTTATGGCAAGCTGACTTATGGCAATCTAAGGCCATAAACCCCTATCATGGGGTTTTCTTGGCAATTTTTTTCAGAGGGGGTTTGCCATTGCCATCCTCTGAGACTGAGAGAGTGTGACTTGCCCATGGTCACCTAGTGAGTTTATATGGCTGAGCCGAGATTCAAACTCTGGTCGCCATAGTCACAGTCCAACACTCATAGAATCATAGAGTTGGAAGAGACCACAAGGGCCATCCAGTCCAACCCCCTGCCATGCAGGAACTCCCAATCAAAGCATCCCAGACAGATGGCCATCCAGCCTCTGCTTAAAGACCTCCAAGGAAGGAGACTCCACTACACTCCAAGGAAATGTGTTCCACTGTCGAACAGCCCTTACTGTCAGGAAGTTCCTCCTAATGTTGAAGTGGAATCTCTTTTCCTGCAATTTATATCCATTGTTCCGCGTCCTAGTCTCTTGAGCAGCAGAAAACAAGCTTACTCCTTCCTCAATATGACATCCCTTCAAATATTTAAACAGGGCTATCATATCACCTCTTAACCTTCTCTTCTCCAGGCTAAACATGCCCAGTTCCCTAAGGCATTATCCTCATAGGGCATGGTTTCCAGACCCTTCACCATCTTAGTTGCCCTCCTCTGGACATAATAATAATAATGTTTTTATTTATACCCCGCTCTTCAGCCAAGACTATCAGAGTGGCTTACAATTTGTTAAACAAACAGCTTCATTTACAATTGTAAGCTATTTGCCCCCAACAATCTGGGTACTCATTTTAGCGACCTCGGAAGGATGCAAGCCTGAGTAAAGCTTCAGCCCTTTGCTGGTCTTGAACTCGCCACCTTCTGGTTTTGAGTGAGTGGCTGCAGCACAGGCATTTAACCACTGCGCCACCAGGACATGCTCCAGTTTCTCCACATCCTTTTTGAATTGTGGTGCCCAGAACTAGATACAGTATTCCAGGTGGGGCCTGACCAAAGCAGAATAGAGTGCCACTATCACTTCCCTTGACCTAGACGCTATACTTCTATTGATGCAGCCTAAAATTGCATTGGCCTTTTTAGCTTCATTGCACTGTTGACTCATGTTCAGCTTATGGTCTACTTGGACTCCTAGATCCCTTTCACACGTAGTTTCATTCAGCCAGGTGTCCCCCATTTTATATCTGTGCATTTCATTTTTCCATCCTAAGTGCAGAACCTTACAATTCTCTGCGTTGAATTTCATTTTGTTAGCATTGGCCCAGCTTTCTAATCTATTCAAGTCATTTTGAATTTTGATCCTGTCCTCTGGGGTATTAGCTACTCCTAGTTTAGTGTCATCTGCAAATTTGATAAGTATGCCCCCAATTCTTTCATCCAAATCATTAATAAAGATGTTGAATAGCACTGGGCCCAGGACAGAGCCCTGTGGGACCCCACTGGTCACTTCTTTTCAGGTTGAAAAGGAGCCATTGTTGAGCACCCTTTGGGTTCGGCCGGTCAACCAATTGCAAATCCATGTAACAGTTAATTTGTCTAGCCCACATTTTACAAGCTTGTTTGCAAGAATGTCATGGGGGACCTTGTCAAAGGCCTTACTGAAATCGAGGTATACTATATCCACAGCATTCCCTTCATCTACCAAGCTGGTAATTTTATCAAAAAAAGAGATCGGGTTTGTTTGGCATGACTTGTTTCTCTGAAACCCATGTTGACTTTTTGTGATAATGGCATTGGCTTCTAAATGTTCACAGACTCTCTGCTTAATGATCTGGTCTAGAATCTTTCAATTGTTGAGCAATTCCAATTATACCTCAGCCTCCAGTCTTGTCTCTCCACTCCAGCTTTAGACAGGCCTTGCCATGCTGAACTCTCCCATCCATTTGCTACCACTGCTGTTTGCCTGGATGTCTGAGCATAAAGGAGGGCAGTGGAGACTTTGGAAAAGTGAGAGGGTAGTCTCTTGCACTCTAGCTGCCAGCAGCTGTGAGAACAGAGGTAAGAGAAGCTCGAGTGAGACACCTCAAGGAACTTCTTCTTTACCTTCTCACTGCCATGTCATCAGCTGCTGTTGCTTCTCCCTTTTCTTCTCATAGTGCCACTTGCTTGAGCAAACCAGAACTGGGGCTTATTGTCCTCTCTCTTCACCACTGTGACTACTGTGGCTCCTCTTCGACTTCCAAATTGGGGGGTGGATGAACGGCAGCAGCAGCATCTGTGCTCTTGGCCTCATCAAGGAGCAAGGACCACTTCTGCAGAACATCTTGTTAGCTTTTCCTTGCTGGGAGAGGCAATGGCAGCACCAGTGGTGGCCAGATGAAATGGGGACAGACTGAGCCAGAGGGGGAGAGGCAAGACAGCTGAGCAAGCATTTAATTTGATAGTCTGCATGACTGTCAGTCCTGTTGTGTGCCATGCATCTGAAGAGCCTTCTGTTACTTCTCTTTTATGATCATCTGCCTGGACTCTGTTATAGTGTTGGCCTCATCAGGCAGCCATAGTGGGAGAATGCATTGGGGAGGGGGACCATTTTGGAAAAGATCTATGGCTTCTCATCCTCATTCTGGCCATGGAGAACAATGCAATGAAAGCTTGGCTTTAAATCCCTACTAGAGCCAAGATAGATTCTTCTGGAAGCTACCATGTATCTTTTGACTTTAACATGGGGCTTCACTTGTTAATTGGAATAATTATTCCTTTCATTTCCCTGGGTTTAATCTTTTGGTAATGAAAACTGAGTTGAATTTACAGGACCGGGACAATGTCTGAAGGATTCAAATCCTGGCTCAGCCATGTAAACCTACTGGGTGACCTTGGGCGGGTCACACTCTCTCAGCCTCAGGATGGCAGTGACAAACCCCCTTTGAAGAAACTTGCCAAGAAAACCCCGTGAGAGGTTTGCCTCAGGGTCACCATAGGTTGGAAATGGCATACAACAACAACAAGAGGCACCAGAGCTCTTTGACAGATCAAGCTGAAGGCCTCACCAAACTGCAAATCCCGGGATTCTGTAAAGTGATATCAAGCTGCTTTAATTGTGCTGCATGGCTACATCCAAGCTTGCCTTTATGAATACTTTCCACCTCTTGAACTGCCAGTCCAGAGGCGAGAGGTTATCTGATGGATGAGAGGGTGTTTCTGCTGTGCTTATAATACTTGCCATCAATACTTTTTAAGGAGTAGTGGTCAGGGTAATGTAGTCCTCCAGCCATATCTTAAGATGGCCTTCCAGTGGGCATAGAGGGCTGTGGTTGGTGTATCAGTTTTAATTCTGTTCCCAGACATTCCTTACATATGAAATGAAAATATAAGCTGGCCTAAGCACAACCATATTATTTTTGAGTTAATGAAGACATTGAAGGGCAGACATAGGAAGCACTTGTATTCCAAATTCAGGCCCCAATTGGTGTTTGTGTTTTGTACAGCCTGTTTAGCCTCATATGAGCAATGCAGAAGAATTTCACTCTGCTTTAGGGAATGAACATAAAATGGCACCTCAGCCTGGTAGGGTTTTATATAGCCCCAATTTGGCTTCATCTCAGCAAACTGTGGGATTCCCCACAAAAGAATTCATCCAGCTGCTTGAGTTACCTGTCTGAAAAAGCAGAAAGAAAATGACAACTGCGAAGTATATATGGGAGCATGTTCAAATCCCACTACAGAGGCACATTTTTATTTTCTGAATGTAAATTGGAAAATTACCCTCTCCATCCCTCCAAGGAGCCTATCTGCTTGTTTCCATGTTGACTGTTTGTGCTTCCTTACTGGAAGAAGGTGAGCTTGCAACAGTAATTCATCCAAGGACGCAACAGGCAGCCTCTTCTATTGATGAGTAATTCTGAGTAGTAAATCATGCATGGATTCAGTAGGCAGCATCCTCTGTGGGTGGGTACTTTGTGCTCACAGGAGGTTTGTAAGTACTGTGTTTATTTATTTTCAGTGGCAAGCTAGCATGCCCGGTGCTCAGTTGGGGGAATTACTGGAGTAAACAGCCTGTATTCACCTGCCATCTCTGAGTGATTGTCTTTGTTCATATTTGCTGAATGGATCCTTGAATATACTTGATGTGAAAATAGTCTTGTACTGGATCAGTTGCTTTTGATGGGAACAGGCAAATTTTGAATTGAGAAAACTGAATCAATGAGTATGGCCCATAAACATAGGTCCTGGAGGGAGTAGCAGCTCTTTCATGTCACTTTCTTTCTACTAAGGTTGTTCTGTTAGGTTCAGGAGAAAGGTGTGTCAGAGGTTGGACAGCTTCGGGCATCAGGAATCTATTTTGCTGCCCCCCCCCCAAAAAAAAACACAGACACTCATCACCTGGAGGCAGGTGCAAAATGGTGACATAAACCAGCAGAAGTTAGGGTAAAAACTAAGGAAAAGGGTGCTTCTGAGCATATGCTCTGCCCAGTGAAATTGTGATCTGCACAGGCTTAACGCCAGATCACAGGTTCTTCCACACTGAAACCAGCTCCTGGTTTTTCTCCAAGCATTCTTTCTGCCAACTTAAGCAACCTAATTCTGAGGGAAAGGTGCTTAGTTGTTGCTAATATTAATTGGAAGTCAGAAGCACTTGCTGATCTACAGGTAAATTTTTATTTTAGCTACAGTAGCAGTTCTGAGGACAAGGCTGGTTGCAGATATGAGGCGATAGATGCCTCTGAAAAAGTTGTGGCTACATCCAGAGGGTCTGGTCCAAGACATAAGGCAACAGTTTCTGAAATACGAAATCATTGCCACCAGACCATAGAACCACTTCATAGTCTGGATAAGCCATTTCCTGGCCTGCACGCACACACACACACACATTTGGAAAGGCCCTTCAGGCAGAAATTCCCATAAAACTAAATTTTAATGTAACCATGAGCTTATCCATCTTCACATAACTGTTAGCAGCAAAGAAGTCATTCATATTCTCTCTGATACTATTTCACATGAAATAAAAAACAAAGATTATTGTTTAGTTGTTCAACATGACAAAAATAGTTTTGTGAGTGTAAATGTAGTCCTTCTGTCACCTGATGGGTATGACGTTGAATTACAACAACCCTATAGCTTCTAATTCATTCCGAATACTTCAGATCAGAAAACATAACCCATTGATATTATACTTCCATTTCCTGGTGGGGTTTGAGCTGAAGCTGGGAGAGAAGTTTTCACAGCTCTGAAATGTAGTTTACTGTTATTGTGCCTCGATTGCTAGATGTGTGTGGTTGGATTATGTGGAGAGAGAATAATTTTCTACAGCTTTGCTTTAATGGAGGATCAACATTGCAAGTTTGAGGTATGTCTAAGGATAGTTTGGATTCCCAGCCAAAGAGACCCCAAACAAAACATTCCCCAAATCTTGATCATCTAAGTTGTCCTTCAGATTTCCTAAAAGGCCAATCCATGTTCAGTGTTGTGAAGATGTCTCATGCTCCATTGACTTACATGCAGACAGGCTGTGCTCTTATATATTCAAAAATTAAACAGTAATGACTTTTCTATGCATAAGCTTGAGATCCAGGTCAATACAAGGATGTCTGTTTTTTGCTGCTATATTTGTGTCTGCATGTGCAGTTTGTGAAGGTTGGGTGAGGGGGATACGTATTCTGCTGCCCAGTCAAAATAAGAGTAAAGTTCTGGATTTCCTTTATCATTCCTATGGGCAGCTTGCTCTTTTACCTTGGAGAAGAACAAAAGTTATCAAGGTTATATTGAAACCAGAAATTCAAGATTCCCATCTCTCTACCCCTCCCTTTATTTCTGTGAGCTAGTTAGAGGCTCCTGGGTCAATGGGTTCAGCACCAAGCAGGTCCTTAGAAGCAGGAGAATCAAGTGGATTTGGGTGGTGGTGGTGTTTTGTTAAACAAAAAATGCACATATTTATTGGATCCCTCCCCCCTCCTCCGTCAGTTGGCAAACCATAGAATTGTCCCTGCTGATTTAGTAAATTAATTGAGTAAAGGCAGTTAAAATGAAATGCTCTCAGTGCAGTAGCTACCAAATATAGAAGAAGAAAGAAGGCACTTAAGGACTTCATCACACAAGGCTAAAAGGAGGAATTTTAACAGGATAAAAGCATCTTTGGCTGGTCCTTATCACACAATGTTGTATCCGTCCTGCTACTGCCTTGCATTCCAGTTGTTACTTTTGATAGGCAAAACCCATCAGTAGGCTCTCAGTTTCGCTGATACTCCATTTCCGTCTTTGTGCGATAGGTCCCTTCAACTGCAGCCTTTATTTATTTGGAGTATTTATACCCTACTCTTCAACCCCAAAGGCTCTCAGAGTGGCTCACTTTTTTTTTTTTTAATTCGACAATTCCCTGCCCTCAGGCTTACAATCTTAAAAGACATGGCACAAAAGCAAAAGGGAATGGTGGTGGGGAAGGGATCATTGGTTCATTGGTTTTTCTCTCCCTTTGAGGCTGTGGCCATGGGAGATGGACTGGAGGGAGAGCCCTTCTTCTTTCTTTGTCTGATGGAGCTGGCCTGCTTCTCTCCCCCAATAATGGTGGACGGGTTGCAGGAAGGACTCTTCATCTTTGGCCAATGGAGCTGGCCTGCCTCTCTCTGCTCTTTAGGCCAGATGATGGTGGATGGGAAGGAGGGGGGCAGTTCCACTTCTCAGGCAGTCCTATGTTATGAGTGGGAATGATTCTGCTCCTCTCCCCTTTGCAGCAATCAACAACAGCAGCTTTTTGGAAGGAGTTGGCAGCCTGGATCACAGGGCTTCTGTGTGAATGTGCACACAGTGGCCCCATACTTTGAAGGTGGGGGGACAACAATAACAATAACCAACATCTTCCTGAAGCTGGCTCCTATGTGCACATTCACATAGCTGCCGTATTCAAGAGGTGGTTGGTATCCGCGGTCACTTGCTCCTACCTTTCCTCTCATTTGGCAGTGCGGAAAACAGATCACGCAACCATGGAATGCCAGAGTGCTATTGTGAGGGAAAGTGTGATAAGCAATGATGCCAATATGCTTCCATTTTTCAAACATGAATGTAGCAGTACAGCAGGTTGGTGTGATAATGTCCTAAAAATGGACACATGTGAGTTATTTGCAGAGATGTGGTGATAGGGAATAATCTGCCACAGGGGTTTACAATGTACTTGATGGCCTATGGATTTATCTTGAAGCTTAGAGTACCATTCTTGGTTGTGAAATTTTAAGCTTATGGTGGTTGTGGTTTAGAAATGACGGTTGTGGTTTAGAAATGGTAAATGGTTATGCTAGACTGCAAATTCGTTGAAAGAGAGACCAGACATTTTATATATTCGTCTTGAAAGTGCTGTAGAAATCATATTAATAACAAATAGTAATGTGGCCCAAGATTGCATTTTTAAAAAGTTATTGTAATTTGCAAAGTCATTAACAACAAACTTAATAAAATTAAACAATCGAACAACATGACAGGTTAGATGCAGTCACATATAAAAGTTCATTAATAGAAGGCAAAGCAAAGAATAACATTTGTCTAAATGCCTGTACTGCAGCCACTCACTCAAAACCATAAAGTTGCGAGTTCAATACCAGCAAAAGGGCTCAAGATTGACTCAGGTGTGCATCCTTCCAAGGTCACTAAAATGAGTTTCCAGATTGTTGGGGGCAAATTGTAAACCACTTAGACACTGTTTAGGCAGTATGAAGCGGTAATTAAATGAAGCTGTTTTTGTTTTGTTTTGCTTGAAACTTTGAAATGCAAAGAAGATTAATATCGTGAGAACTGCTGCTGTTGCACCATAGTCCTATGACACCTTTAGTCACCAGATTTTTTAAAATAAAAATACACTGTGTGGGTTGTGAGATAGTTTTTGACCCTAGTAAAAATTGTGTTTAGGATGAGGATTAAGGATGAACATGAGGATTAAGGTTAAATTAGGGTTAAACAGTGAGCCAGCATGGTGTTGTGATTTGAGCGTTGGAGTATGACTCTGAAAACCAGGGTTCAAATCCCAGTTTGGCCATGGAAACCCACTGGGTGACCCTGGGCAAGTCACACTTTCTCAGCCTCAGCAGATGGCAATGGCAAACCCCCTCCCTCTGAATAAATTTTGCCAAGAAAACCCCATGCTAGGTTCACCATAGGGTCATCATAAGTCGGAAACGACTTGAAGGTACGCAACAATAAATGTTAAACAACAAAGGGTTTAACATTTCTAATGAGAATTCCATAATTCCCCTTCTCCTTTCTTGCAGCAGAAATTTCTATTACCTGCAAATGGAGCCAAGTTACTGATAACCAGATCATATCCTTTTTGCCTCATAGCATCATGATTAACTAAAAAAACTGCCTGAGCATTTTTTGTCCCACTATTTTACAATGGCTGGGACAAAAAAAAAAGGCACACTATTGTTAAGATGGAACAGAACTGTAGAGATCTTTCTTTTTGTCTCTTGTTTGTTTTTTTAACCACTACATGGCTGAAATTTGTGGAGGATGTTTATAGTTGTGCAAGTGACAATGTCACAGAATGTCTACATTATGGGTCTATCTCTAGGTGGATTCTACAATAAAATGTAAGCTGGTGCATGATTATGCATTTAGAAAGTTGTTATATCATGAACTTTTTTAGACTATGGCATGATTAAGAAGCATGATTAAGAAGCCATGCCCTCCCTCCAGTCCATCTGCCTTGGTCCTGGCCCCAGAGGGAGAGAAGAACCACCGGACCTCACCCCCTTTCCCATCACCTTCCCCTCTTCCTTTTGTGTTGTCTCTTTTAGACTGTAAACCTGAGGGCAGGGATCCGTCTAATCTAAGATTGTATGTACAGCACTGTGTAAATTTACAGTGCTATATAAATAAAGGATAATAATAATAATAATAATAATAATAATAATAGTAATAATAATATGATCGACTTCATCAGGTCTCTCTGGGTGATAGTCGACACAAGTTTGTGCTGTAATAAATTTTACACTTGATGGTGCTACTGGACTCTGTTTTTCCTAAAGTTACAGAAGTCCTCTTTTTGCTTTTACTCACTTCTCTTGGCTGACTACAGTCAAGCATTTGGAAGAACTTCTTGAGGGAACAACTGTGCCATAGTAGAATAACCTGCCATTGAAGTGGAAGGACTCTCATTCATTTGAGTTGTTTAAAAAGATTAATGGCTACCTCTCAGCATCCTTAAGCAGTGGACTCCTGCATGCCGGAGGGTTGGACAACATGGCCTTTGTGGTCACTTCCAACTCTCTGGTTCTGTATTCTGTTCAAGATAAAGAGTAAATACTTCCTAGCAAGGATACCTAAGAGGGGCATCTTAATAAACAATGGGAAGTAAATATGATTAACTTACACTAGATTCTTCCATTACTTTTCATCTCATTGAGAAATTATTCTGTCCAATAACCATTAGCCCCTGCTTCTGTAAGGTCACTGAGTGGTCATCTGTCTTAATCTGTGATCCTATACACAACTCAGCATGTAAACATCTTCCATTGAACTCAGTAGGACTTAGACACATACAGATTTGTACTGTAGGGTACTACACATGTTCTTGTAGGACACAATAGTATACATAGACAGAGATAACTACAAATCTAGAAATTTCACAGTTGCCCACTTACATAGTCTCTAAGAAGATAATTCTGCAAAAGGTATATCCAGAGGTCTTGGATTATGCTGAGATTGCAGAAGGACTCTTTTTTGTGTCAGACAAATACATTGCAATTGAGGATGCATCTTATGAAATGGACAGTATTCATGAAAAGCTGTGCCAGTGTAGATCTGTTGATGTTTATGATACCATAATACTTTTTGTTGTTTCTATCCTTGGGTGTCCATGTTGAGTAAATACATCATTGGGAAAATTGATTTAATTCAGTTATTTAAAACCTTCCCTTTTTTTTAATAGTGATTTTAGGGAATGGTTGCTTGGATTTAAATTACTATAGAATTAATCCACCCTGCATTGTAATGGCTATACAGACTATGGAGTTTATCAGACGACGGAAATAGGAAGTAAAATCTAATGGCAATCTGAACGCAATCATGAGGTTCCATGTAGTTGCGTATTAAAGTATCTCACGCAATTTCGGGCAAAAGGGAAGTCGTTCTGAACGCAATCATGGGTTTTACGTTATTGTGTATTAAAGCATCTCACACAATTTCAGGCAATAATGGGAAGTCATTCTGAACACATTCCAAACGCAATAGGAATTCACATGAATTCGCTAAACTAGCAAATTCACGTGAATTCAAATTGGCTCCAGTTCGGAATAAAGAGAAATTCCTCCCATCTGATAAACTCCTATGCAAAAGTGAATGTAGCAGTTAAAGTGATAAAGGTTCCTTTTCCCATTCTTTCAGTATATGTTGAGAAATAATGAGGGAGTTGAGTCAATTTACAGCCCTATAGTGACAATATCATATGCATGAGGGAAATAATGAGGGACTTGAGTCATTTTACAGCCCTGTAGTGAGAATATCAGATACATATGATAAAAATGAATGAAAAAAGAATGTAATGGCATTATGTTTTGCACACACTGGTGGTTTGCAGAATACAAACAGCTCTGCCTTTACTATTGTTTCCACAGGGTTTTATTTCCAGTTGTACTCTGCTGCTGTTTTTCTGCCTGTTCTTACTTTGAAATCGCCTTACAGTCCCAGAGTTAGGCCCCTCTCAAGCAGAGAGTTGAGCCTGCTGAATAGCAGAGCAGTTTTGCAATACGAAATACTCCACCCAAAACTGTCCCAGTGGGCAGGGCAGACTCAGTGACTTCAGCAGCACTTTGCAAATGAATGATGGGAATGGAGTGTCCCTGTGCACAGCCAAACATATGTGCCTCTCTTCTAATTCCACACATGCCCTGGAGCAGAGAAATAATTTTTAAGCCCAACAATCCAGCGTTTGAGACTGTTTCCCCTCTTCCCGGGATCACAAGATCTTGCAAACTGCTTGAGGAATGGGGCAGTGTTCTGAGAATCTTAGAAAGGGGGCCTTGGGTAGGCCGCGGTTTTGAAAGTTGCGCACAAAGGGTTTTCTCCACCCTTAAAAAAAGGTGAAATGGAAGAGATCAGTACAGATAAGGTTTCCAACATGTGCTCCCCTAGCTGCAGCTTGATCTACAGACATGAGCAGATGATCATACTTATTCTGATGCTGTGTTTCAAGTCTGGAGATCAAGCTGTTGTCAAAGACACAGGAGCTTGTCCAGCCAGTTTTTGTCTGGCTAGTTGGCAATTTTAAATGCAGCTATAAATTATTTTTATTCAAAGCACCACCCTCTTCTTATGTTTTTTGGGATGTTTTGGCTTATTTGAAAAGCATTTTAATCCAAAGCCGAATTTAGAAGGTTATTTCTGGAAAGTAATTTCCCCTCAGTATTTGATACAGTGTTTAAAAATGTGGTTTGTTGCTTTTATTCATTACAATATTTTAAAAAGTAAGTAACATTATGCATTGCGTTCCATGTTACTTTTTGTTAACTTCAGGAGGGATTTTAGGATTGAGAAAAGATTGTCATAAAGCTTGAGAAATTCATGCTAAAATAGTTATGGTAGTAATTATAAAGCATTGCTTATTACACCAATGAAGTAACTTTGTCCCCACCATTATGTCCTTTGGAAATGGAAATTCACTGAAGCTTTATTAACCAAACACAAAGCAACTTGTTACCAATATCTACATTACTTGCAAGTCATTACACTCGTCCCTCCACATTGGGATTAATGGCACAGGACCTGCATGAATGTGGAAAAAACACAAATAACAAAAACCCTACGTTTTTACCTGAGAGGACGCCTCTCTAGGAATCTCTAGGTCCTCCAGTGCAACTCTGTAGTAAATATCTGCCAGACATGGACCATAGAGTTGCACTGGAGGAACTACAAATGCCTAGTTGAGTGTTCTCTCTAGGAATCTCTAGGTCCTTCAGTGTGACTTTTAGTTGAAGTTGACCATAGAGTTGCACTGGAGGACCTAGATATTCCTAGAGAAAACGTATTAATAAAATCTGTGAATAATCAAATCCTCAAAAGTTAAATCCGCAAATGTGGAGAGATGAGCGTATTTCCTAACTCTCTTCTAAAGGCTTACTTCACATACCTTCAGTTTATGGATTTACTGCTTTTGTAGAACATTATCTTAACTTTCTCCAGAACATCCTGCAAATGTTAGTTTGGTGTGCTGAGAATTTTCTTCATAGATCTTTAGTCCTCTTTCTTAGAACTGTAATTCCCAGGATTACCTGGCAATAGAGAATGTACGGTTAAATTTAATTGTACTAACATTATTTTTGTTTAATTGACATGATGTTTCTAAAAGATGGAACAAGGGAATACTTGGCTTCTAAACTGATGTGTAGAAAAGGTCACCACAAAGATCTTGGCATAAGAGAAGGAGCTGTACCACTTGGTGCTACTGATTATCCTTGCATTTTCCAATATGTGCATGCAGTAAGCTCAGGCAGCAGTATCCTCCATGGCAATCAGCAGGAAGAATGAATATGAATATACTAGTGAGGGAAGCTACATTTCTGCCATGACACAATGGCTACTTGGATACTTAGAAATGGTTCCTGGGGGGGAAAAGGCACCTGAATACGTGAGCAATGGACATGCATTCATTGTGCAAAGAAAAGGACTGTCTAGGAAATCCCAGAGCTGAGAATGTTCTAACCAAATTTGCTTGCCGGCTATGTGATTATGACATCAAAGGAGCCTCAGCCAATGATAGTGAGGATGTTTTCCCTTCCTTTGGATGCTCTCCTCTCTGACAGTGGCTGTGTTGCGGGGCGGGCTTTTGTTATTTTCACGGGTTAAGATCTTCTGGAAGGGTGGAACTTCAGATCATCCTGGATGAGGAAACCTCCTTACTTCTCCCCATCCGGGGATTGAAGGCAATTGACCAGGGGACACTTTGGGTCAGGAAGGGTGGTTGGAGGGTGTTCCAGACTTGAGAAAGGAAAACATTCTGATATGCCCATTGGTCTAGGCCAATCTGATTTCACAAACACGTGTTGAGTGTTTTCTTGAAATTGTACATTCTTCCAAGCAGAGGGGGAAGAAGGGAGGATGTAGGGAATGATTCTGGTGTCCTTGTCCCAAGGACCTCATCTAATACTTCCCGAAAGGGGATGCCTTGCTTCAAAGAGCTTGTGCCAGAAGAAGACAGGGAGCTTCCTTCTTCCACCCACTGCTTCTCTCTACAAGCCATTCTGCACATGTGTCTCACAGTTGCAGAATGTTTCCTCATATCTACATTGTCTGGAGATTAGAGTCATAAGTTTAGGAGGAAAAGAAAGTAGTAGCTGAGTGGATGGAATTCCACAGATCTCAGTTTGCTTCTGCCTTGTGGTTGGAAGTCTTTTCCTGCTAGCAGTATTACAACATTTTTTACTCTTTCCCACCATGGACTCAATCTTCCCAGCTCACTGAGTTTTCTCTGTTTGCCCCACAGCCTTATGTCTCAGTGGCCCAGCAGATGGCACCCCCGAGTCCCAGTGGCAGCAGCAACAACAACAGCAGCAGCAGCGGGCCAGGCGGCGGAGGTGGTGGTGGGGACCAGCTGAGCAAAACAAACTTGTATATCCGGGGCCTACACCCGGGTACCACAGACCAGGACCTTGTCAAGCTGTGCCAACCGTAAGTCTCTGGGGCAAAGTGACTTCAAAGGGAGAGCTCTTGTTTTAAGTGGCAATCAAAAGGAGATATCTTACTGCACATAAGATCCATCTCCTTCCCCTGACCCAAATGAAAACCTTGGCTTTCCCCGGTGATGCTTTTGTCATTCGCTGTAATTGAAGGTATAACATGAAATGATGCCAGCATGGCATAGTGGTGTCAGTGTTGGACTACAGCTCTGGAGACCAGGGTTTTATTCTCCCCTTGGCCATGAAACCCATTCAGTGACCTTGGGCAAGTCACATGCTCACAGCCTCAAGGGAAGGTAATGGCAAACTTCTTCTGAATAAATCTTGCAAAAGCAAACAAAGAAACAAACAAACATACATGATATGTTCACCTTAAGGTCACTGTAAGTCAGAAATCACTTGAAGGCACACAACAATAACACAGGCAGTAAAATGTTTTCAGGGCTTATTCCTGTGCTGAAGCCAAGGGTCTTTTCCAAGGAGGCCTATACCATACTTATGCTCCCATGCCATGTATGTGGAGCTGGCAAAACAGGGTGTGACGCCAGACCTCCAGATGGAGGATGAAAGAGAGCACATGCACAGAAAGGAAGGTGACTATCACTCTGACATTACAAGATGCCTTTTGACCCTGATCTGGTAGGGCAAGGGTGGCCAACTTGTAGCCTTCTAGATATTGGACTGCAGACCCCATTAGCCCTAACCAGCAAAGCCAATGTAAAGGATGGTGGGAGTCCAACAGCTTTTGGAGGGACACAGGTTTCCCATCTTCAGAGCTAGGCCTCATGGAGAAAAGATTTAGGAGAAACAAAAGGAGATCCAGTTAGATAATTGGAATTTACAATCAGTACATTAGGTAAGAGAAGTAGTCAAGACTGCAGTGGACCCTACATCTGGGGATTGTCAAATGGGGATTATGCTCCTGACCAGCCATGGTACAGAGATCAGCTGAATCAGTAAAGGACAAACCAGATCCAGATCTGGCTTGCTCACAGGCTGAGAGTAATTTGAGGATGTTAATTCTGCTTTTGCTTCCTCTTCACCTTTTATTTCATTTATTTATTTATTTATTTATGGTCATAGACCAAAATGTAAACCAGACTATAAAATAAAATTATGAGAGAGAGAGATTGAAAGAGAGAGAAAGAGAGGCTGCTAAAATTCATAAAGCATAAAACTCATCATATTTATGATGGATAAATTCTGATTCACTTTGCCCCACCCTCCAATTTATCTAGAGCCAAATTTGACAATGGATTGGTAGGGCTGGCCCTGAGCTTCTTGGCAAAACTAAGAAATTCCATAGGGAGAGATCAGAGCTGAGAGAAAGGCAAGCTCCTCCCTTTGTATCTTTTTTCCAAGGAGGCCTATACCATACTTATGCTCCCGTGCCATGTATGTGGAGCTGGCAAAACAGGGTCTGATGCCAAACCTCCAGGTGGAGGATGAAAGAGAGCACATGCACAGAAAGGAAGGTGACTATCACTCTGACCTTATAAGATGTCTTTGGACGCTCATGCAACTGTGTTACCTGTCATCACTGCTCTTAGTTATGTTAACCAGTCCAATAAAAACTGTTCTGTGCTCTTGTAAGTGCCCTTACACCTCAGTCTAGGTGGTGCCCTAGCCCAGAAGAGCAAGAAATGTTCTTTTGGCATTGATACTGTGTGTGACCCATGGAGGTGATGTGAAGATGATTGTACCCTGCATAAGGAGTATTGAATGAGAATGATTTATTGGGGGAGAGGTTAATATTAAAATAATATTTAAATTAATATTTAAAAGTCTGTAGATGCCTGTATACAGACACACACACAAAATTTGCTATTCACCAGAACTTGGAGAAGTTATTTTTTGGACTACAGGTCCCAGAATACCGCAGCCGTGGTGGCCAGAAGAGTTTCCTTTCCCAAGCTTTGGTATTTACATAGGGAAAGCTTGTCTATTTTATGTCTCCTGTCTGCCAGAGTTTGCCCTATCCAACTTCTCCAGTCCTTGTATGAAGGAGTCTGGGGCCAGGAGGCCAGGGAGGGTGGGCAGGCAAGGGGCTGTTCCTCTGTCACCTCAGCTCACCCCAGCCAGGAATGCTGGATCCTTCCCCAAAGCCACACTTGACAAAACGGGCCTGCTTCAAAACCAGGAATCTGAGTGTGAGGGAAGGGATCCTGGACAAGAGTTGCAAACTGCTGCTAGCAGGGGGAAGATGTGGGGAGGGGAAGGAAACAGGTCCCGAAGTTGTGTCCTGGCAGTGGCCGGGAACTGGGAATGCTGGGTTGTTTCTGATGTTGTCTCTCTCTCTCTTTCTCAACAGTTGTGCTGCTCAGTGCCCCTGGGGTGTCTAAGTCAGTTCCCACATCTGCAGAGCAGGAATTCCCCCTCTTCCCCCACCATCCCTCAAACCAGAGTTCTCAAGCACTGCATTCAGTCCTGTGATCTGTCCCACTCTGAAACCCTGCAGCTGGACTCCCTTGAGCCTGGGCTGGGAGGCGCCAGAACTTGGTTGTTCTTGGCGCCGCTCGGATTTCCTGGGCTTGTCCTTCCCTAGGCAGGAAATCCTGCTTGAGGTGAACAGGAAGCATGGAGGTGGGGTTGGAGGGTAACTGGGATGGACTGTGAAGGGTTCAGCAGCTGGAGAGAGCAGGAGGTCTATCAGGCTTATTTTGAAACATCAAACTAAAATTCACTTGTTTTATTCATGCTGGCTGTTTGTAATGACTGAAGATATCCCTGTTTAATTCAGTAAAAATTACTTTGTAATAAGCATCTGTAAAACTGAGCTTCACTCTTACTTAATTTATAAAATCATGCATGGATGAAGTGCTTCTCTTTGGGAGAAAGAGCTAAAGAGTACAAACCATGTTGGACAGAAGAGTTTGTTCTAGCAGACGAGTACCTCACAAGAACAATATTTAACTATTCAAAGCACGGTGGCATGACTAATACAGGTTAAATCTCTCATACCCAAAATGCTTGGGACTAGAAGTGTTTTGAATTTGGGATTTTTATTTATTCATTTATTGGATTTTAGAATACCTGTATTTGCATATATGTACATAATGAGATATCTTGGAGATGGGGCCTGGGTCTAAACACAATTCATTTATGTTTCATATTCACTTTATACACATAGCTTGATTCAAAATATAATATTTTGAATAATTTTCTGCATGAAACAAAGGAGTTTATCGCACGGGAGGAATTTCTCCCAATTTCAAATTGAGCCAATTCGAATTCGCTAGTTTAGCAAATTTATGTGAAATCTAATTGCGTTCAGAATGACTTCCCATTTCCCGAAAATGACCCCCCATTGCCCGAAATTGCGTGAGATACTCCTATACGCATTAACGTAAAACCTATGATTGCATTCAGAATGACTTCCCTTTTGCCCGAAATTGCGTGAGATACACTCATACACAATAACGTAAAACCCCATGATTGCGTTCGGATTGCCATTGCATTATACCCCCAAATTCCGTCGTATGATAAACTCCAGTGTTTGTGTACAGCCATGAGAAAGCAAAGGCATCACTATCTCAGCTACCAATGTGGACTATTTTGGTCTTTGGAGTGTTTTGGATTTCAGAACTCTGGATAAGGGAGACTCAATTTGTATTCATTTACAGTGGTTTTAAGGTATAGAAGTCATAAAAATTTAAATGAAGTAGTATAAATGTAATTTGCATGTTTGTAATGTTTATATCTTTATATCTACAAACACCCCCCTCCAAACACATTCTATCATCCGAACTCTGCATTCTTCATGCCTGGAATTATACTGTGCAATATCTGCTAGAACTTAGAATGACAGGATCCCCTGCCCACCAAATTCTAAAATCTTTATTATGCAGGTTATATTAGCATATATAAATTATCCTGCCTAATTTATTCTGCATCTGTCAGCCACAAGGGAGGAACAAGAAGTCATGTAGAACACTAAGGCCCTGTCTCCTGCCAAGTCTGTCTCTGGCTTCTGATATCTCTCTAAGTACTAATAAATTTTTAGAAAACTTCTTTCTATAGCCCCAAGGACTAGGGGCTTGGTATTTTTTTCTCTTTCTCTTCCTTTTCATCCTTCCTACCAAATATCAGGTTTTTGAATTTGTCACCAGATAGTAAGCTCTACCTTTGAACAATATGATTACAGACGTGCAGGGCATAGAGTTTGCCTGTGCTTGCTGGATTGTCCCTGAAAGTTTTGTTACTTGCCATGCAAGAGACCAATCTTTGTCAAGGCTTGTGCCCTCCAGAGAGCCAGTTCAATTAATCTTCCATGGACCAGTGAAATATTTTCATGGCGGACACCAGCTGTATTTGCCAGGGACCTTTATGTCTGTAAATGCATAGGATCACACATGGCCAAGTGTGGCTGTGGCATCATTACTTGTGAATCACTTGCTTGTGCCAATATATGTACCAATTTCAGCTGTCATATATGTTTATTGAAAGACAAATGATAAACCCAGCAACTACTTTGTATGCTACAAGCAACAGTGGCTTGCTTGTGATTGAGGCTTCACCTTGGAGTGAGGGGATGACCTTTCCCATTCCCTGGTAGGGCTCTTCTGCTTTCAACAGTTACAGTGGGGCAAAAAAGTAGTCAGCCACCAATTGTGCAAGTTCTCCCACTTAAAAAGATGAGAGAAGCATGTAAGTGAAGCTGTTCCCAGAACTCAGATATGATGATGGAAGAAGTGTCACCTGTGGGATTTCTTTCTATTCTTCCAGTTTCTGGAACAGAGTGAGGGTTCTTGTTGTTGTATGCTTTCAAGTTATTTTGACTTATGGCAACCCTAAGGAGACCCTATCTGAGAAGTTTCTTGGCAAGGTTTGTTGAGAGGCCGTTTGCCTTTGCCTTCCTTTAAGGCTGAGAAAGTGTGAGTTTACCAAGTTCACCTACTGGGTTTCTATGGCTGGGTGGGGATTCGAACCCAAGTCTTCAGAGTCATGGTCCAACACTCAAATCACTACACCATGCTGGCTTTCAGAGTAAGAGTATATAGAATAAAAAGCATGACTTCTAGTCATATGGGAGACCAGGTACTTCACATTTTAGAAATTGAGTGCCAGCTGGGGAGATAAATATCCAAGATGTATGCAAATATGCACCAGTAGTTCTAGCTACTAACCACTAGATTCTTCAAGTTTACTGGATTGCCTGATAGTGCAGGAAGAATTTGGTGAACTTCAGTGATTATTGGAACTGCTTTAATTCTGTCACTGACCCTTATGCCTTTTCTGTGCTCACAGATATGGCAAAATTGTTTCCACCAAGGCCATTCTGGACAAAACGACCAACAAATGCAAAGGTAGGTGCCAGCCGAGTTATGCTTTTGACTCTAGGGGAGAAAATAACCTTGTAGTTACACACAAGAAGGAGGTGGTGGTGTGTAGGCTTGTTACCATTCCTCAGGTGCCTGCTGTCTGCTTCAGGTTTTCAAGTGGGAATGTTTGGAGTCAGAGTATTTTACTGTATAGTTTTAATCCATCTTCTGTGGGCCTGTGATTAAGTGCCCTTCTTATCCAAAGACACCTTTTCTTTAATAGGATGGTGGCAGTGTCATCTCAGGGGCTTCTAAATTTTGAAAACTAGGCAAAGGTGTGGGAGAGGCAAGGATCACAATTGGAATCTAGAGCCAAGTTTCCGGTGGAGGATGGGTTCTGTCTGGGCGGTGGGGATGGGTTATCTGTGTGCTCCCACACAGGCGGTGCCTGTGTGGGGTGGGGAATAGCATTCCTGTCATGCCAGACATTGCTGAGCCGAGGAGGGAGGAACACCCGCACAGAGTGAAGGCTTGGAGAGGGGAAAGGGAATCTCTCTGCAGAAGCCTGAATGCTATGCAAGTGAGGCAGGCCCTAATTCATTCCCTTTCCTGTCAGTATTTACTACTTGGCCAGGTAGCATTAGCTCAGTGTGTCTGTGTGTGTGTGTGCCTTTATGTCGCCTGTTGACTTATGGCAACCCCATGGATTTCCTAGGATTTTTTTAGGCAAGGAATATTCAGAGGTGGGTTTGCTGATATTTGTTGGTATTCACCAGGGTGGGCCCTGCTTAGCTTCTGAGATCAGATGGGATCTGGTGCCTTTAGGGTATTTAGGCCTTCTGTATTGGTCCTCATAATTTACACTAGTCATAATGGGTGCTAGAAGGTGCAGTGGGGTAAGCAATGGAAAGAAAGGTGGGGAGAGGCGAGAAATGGTGTGCTGGGACCTAAAATATTTATTGTAGGATGGGCTCAAGAAGGTGTGTTAACTTGAAGAACACAGAGTGTGTGTCATGCAAAAGCGGGACTGAATCATACTACTGTAAACTCTATGATTCTCCAGCTGTTTCGTTCTTTATCTCCCCAAAGCCTCCACAAGTGTGGCCCTATGATGATAGATTCTGGGAGCTGAAGTCCAAAACGTCTGGAGGACCAACAATTGAGGGTCATGGCACAAAAGGGTTCCCCATATAATCAATTCCTCTGCTGCAGAAGCAGGGTTCTCATGGACTGTCAGCCTAGCTTTTATCTCCTTAATCCTACAGGGTATGGCTTTGTGGATTTTGACAGCCCCACAGCAGCTCAGAAGGCAGTGACAGCACTCAAAGCCAGTGGGGTACAAGCCCAAATGGCCAAGGTAAGATGTGTACTCCTGCAACTGCCAGCAGGGACTAACATCCCTTCCTTCAACTAAGGGGTGAAGCCTCCTCCTTGGCTAATCAGCTATTAGAACAGCAGGTTCCCTGGAATTTCATCCAGCTCAGGCAGGCTCTTCCCCTGAGCCAATCTGCAAATACATTTTGGTGCCCTTTATATGTTACACCATTGTCATGGAAGCTGTTTTTATATGTGTTCATTCCACAATACTGCTGTAATCTTTAAAAGGCACCCTTGATACAGGTTTGCTGTGATGACACTTCTGCTTTCCAGGAGCACTCAGCACAAACCTGTGTGGTTGGTGTGTTTGGCAGGTTTGCCCTTGGCTCTCTATGGTCTCAGGCAACCATTTTGCTACAAGCACAGCAAGGATAGCAGTTTACCTAGGAATATGTTGCAAGCTTGGACGTGAATCAGATCTCTTAGTCTTGATTTGCACTTCCCTCAGGAAAGCAGTGAGATGACCTTATCCCAGGGCAGATGATTTGAGTACAGTATCTCTCCTCGTATTGTCTCTTCTGACTGACTACAGCTTTTCAGGCAGACAGAAATCTTTCCTGTTATCTGCTATCAGAATATATTTTTTTTATCCTGGAGATGCCAGGAATTGAAGCTGGGTCTTCTGCATGCAGAACAAATATGTATCTATTGGACGGTATATCACATGTCTTAACCATTTCATGATTTTGGTAGTTAAATCAAGCTAGCAGGGAGAGCCTTCAGGGGCTCAAACCAGTAGATACACAAGGAAAAGATAGTTCCTGCTTTGTGGCTGTCTCCACTGACGAAGACGTTGTTTTGGATCTGTCAAGACCATTTGTGAAGGCCTCTAACACAGTCTTAACAGAAGCTCCGCATTTTATGCAGCTCATGTTTCATGCTGGTGTTCCACTAGTGCTTCCCACAGCAAATACATCGCAGTATGTGCGTGTGCATGTATAGGTATACAACATCTTTATATACCTATTTGGACACCTTGGCATTTCAGGATGCATGCACCAACATGCATGCGTCATGCATACTCTGTGCATGCTGTGGAAAACACTGGTGTTTGCACATTCTCCACGTCCATTTTGAAATCCCAGGTCCTTTCAATGCTTCCAAGCCTCAGTTTTGGTATCCCAATCCTTGGCTTTTCAGTAAGGTTACCCCAAGCACAGTAGGTGCTTGTGAACTGAATTCTCATTTTTTAGTTTTCCACCTGTACTGAGAGCCTTTATTATGCACAGAGGTTGGGATATGGCAAGTGTTGTGAACAGAGAGAGGCTATGAATTCAGGGGAAAGAAGGGACAGTTTGAAAGGAATGAGTCCCAAGGGATGGGATGGACTATTGCTAAGCAACAGCCTGACTTCCTTGTTTCCATAGCAACAGGAACAGGATCCTACCAACCTCTACCTGTCTAACCTGCCTTTGGGCATGGACGAGGCTGAACTGGAGTCGATGCTGAAGCCATTTGGACAAGTCATCTCCACACGCATCCTGCGCGATGCCAGCGGCACCAGCCGGGGAGTGGGCTTTGCCAGGTGAGGAAGAAAGGCAAGCAGGGCAGGACAGCTTTCCTTGTTCAGTGGCACACTGCCTTGTGCTCCAGTCCTAAACAATGTATGAATTGTTATCCATGATTATCCTGACACCGTTGTGGTAGCTTGGACATTTGTGCTGCCTAATGCAAGCATGTTCATTTCCTTCTCAGATAGCTGCACAGTCATTTTTCTCCTCTGTTGGTAAGGTGCTATGTACTCACAGAAATCCTCAGATACTTGCCCTTGCATTGACCTGCAGCCCTCACATGAATAAAAGTCTTCGCCTAAACCCCTTTCTCTAAAATGTACTTCCACAACGACTTTTACTCAAGTCATTTTTACTCAAGTCGTTTACTCAAGTCCCACAATGACTTTTGTTTGGACAAAATCCTTCCTTAGGCATGGAGTCCTTGCAAGTGATTGAATGATTCATTGATTGTCTTTTCCCAGCCGTGGAACTCAGGGCAGCCCTTACAAAAATTAAAACAGAAAGAGCTAAAAACACAAGACTCAAACACAAATGTTAATAGGTAATTACAATATCAATAGAATTAAAGCAATTTTAAAACATTATCTGTTAAAAAGCAAGAAATCCAGACACTACTGCACATTATTTAGGGCCTTTTCCCCATTAAAAAACAGTCCCCAAAAACCTGTAGAAACCAAACAAGAAACCACCCATATCTGCTTCCAGAAGGCCACCATGAAGGATGCTCATCTAGTCTCTCTGTGAATTGAGTTCCAGAGTCAAAGAGCAGTTGCTGAGAAGGCCCTCTCCAA
This sequence comes from Urosaurus nigricauda, assembly GCA_034509955.1. Classification (NCBI taxonomy): domain Eukaryota; kingdom Metazoa; phylum Chordata; class Lepidosauria; order Squamata; family Phrynosomatidae; genus Urosaurus; species Urosaurus nigricauda. Next base: position 167,457,397 of record JAOEGL010000002.1, read on the forward strand.
TATTCATGCCAATGGGAGTAGTGAAAGAGAGAGAAAGGCTTCCCCTGAAGCTCTCAAAACCTAGAAGGGTCATATAGGACATTATGAACCACCAGATAACTTGGATCCAAGCCATATAGGGTTTTATAGGTCATAACCAGAACTTGGAATTATGCCCAGAAACAGATTGATAGCCAGGGGAGCTGTAGTAACAAGGGAGTTGTGTATTCCCTATAACTAGCCTCAGTCAACAGTCTGGCTGCAGCTTTTCTGATCATTCTTCAAAGGCAGGCTCATGTAGGACACCACATTTAACACAGAAAGCTAGGTCTAGAATATGCCCAGCATTTGAGTAGGGTCAGATCCCACTTGGGTCAGACCGATGATCGTCATGGATAATATGAATTCCTGAACCTCTCCTGATGGAAATCTCAGCATGGATGTCAAAGTGCCCCAAACCAACAAGGCAAGTGGACTTGCAACACTAATTCCAAGACCACCCTGGCTAGCTCAGGAAAGAAGACTGTTGACCAATTGCATGGACAGTACACCTACAGAATCCTTATTCTGCCGTCACCACCCACCATCAAACCCATACACTGTGGACTCCAGGGTAGGTGAAAGAGGTGGAATCAGGAAAGGCCATCGTTTTTCTCTCTCCCTCAGTCTGTGTAGACATCATTGGCAGGCATAGTTAAGCAAGATTACCCTATCACCACCCACTCATATTTTGGTACAGAGAAGAGGTTGCATTTCAACATACAGTGGCCTCTTCCTATGGGGAAAACTGCATACGGTTAAATCCCATTATTTTCTATGCCGGCGTGTTCCCGTGCCAGCAGCGCCCATGCCATTTTGTCTGCCATGGCTTGCCTTACTCATAAGCTCAAATCCGCATAAGGTAAGCCCGCATATGGCATGGGTACACTGTGGGGCTTTTTAGATTGGCAGGAAAGTGTGACATGAAGTTGCCCTTTCCTTAATGCTTAGCAGCTAGACTGCAAGCCCCAGGTGTGCATTTAAAAGGTACAGGGCAGCTAGACTGAGGGGTGTGGGAACGACTTATCTGAGGTCTTTTCTGTGGCTCAGCAGCTACATGGGAAGCGATCAGAACGCTACAAGCACAGGAGGAACAGCTACATGGGCGGCAATGAACGCGGCTTTTAGCCGTGGTGAACCTTTAAATTTTTTTTCCTTCCCGGCTGCGAACTGCGCAATTCCTCAGTGCCCTGCAGGTGTAAAAGCTGGGGTTTAACCGCGAAGTTTTTTAAAGCTCCCAAACCCTAGCTCCACCCCTAATCCGAACCCTAGACATGCACAGTAGGGACTCTGGGATGCCGTTACTGTTATTCTACTGTGGATAACATGTCAATTCATTCACAAAATAAAGGGGTTCATTCATGATGCACCAGTGCAACGGCACAGTTTAAAAAGGCAGAGGAAACGCAATGATAATTTGACGGATCCTCATAGGTATACATTTGTCCTGCACAACTGCGCAGGTTTGTGAACTGCGCAAACGCAGTTACATCATACAGTCAAATTATCATTGCCGGCTGCGAACTGCTCAATTGCGCAGTTCGCAGCTGGCAGCCGGAAAACCTGCGCAATTGCGCAGGACAAATGTATACTTATGAGGATCCGTCAAATTATCATTGCGTTTCCTCCGCCTTTTTAAACTGTGCCGTTGCACTGGTGCATCATGAATGAACCCCTTTATTTTGTGAATGAATTGACATGTTATCCACAGTAGAATAATAGCAACGGCATCCCAGAGTCCCTACTGCGCATTTCTAGGGTTCGGATTAGGAGTGGAGCTAGGGTTTGGGAGCTTTAAAAAACTTCGTGGTTAAGCCCCAGCTTTTACACCTGCAAGGCATTGAGCGTTTTAATTAGAAGTGAAGTCCACACCACGCATGCTCCCAACCCACGATCCATTATGATCCGCACCTGTATCGCTGCCTTTAAATGGGTGCTTTAAAGAGACAGAGCCCCATTTAACCGTGCAACTACACCTTAGCCTTTAGATGCAATAGCAATGTTGCGCCCTTTTAAAAAAAGTAGTGGGGAAATCAAGCTACTTTTTAAAGGCACTTCTTCTCCCTTAAAATTCCAAAATAGTGTTTTCATGGCACACTTTCCCTTTTTCTCATCTAAAGGCTGGGCTTTCATGCAGCCATCAACACACCTCTTTTTGCCAATCTAAAATGGGCCAGCTCCTTTTTAAAGGCACTTCTTCTCCCTTAAAACTCCAAAATAGTGTTTTCATGGCACACTTTCCTTTTTCTCATCTAAAGGCTGGGCTTTCATGCAGCCATCAACACACCTCTTTTTGCCAATCTAAAATGGGCCAGCTCCTTTTTAAAGGCACTTCTTCTCCCTTAAAATGCCAAAATAGTGTTTTCGTGGCACACTTTCCCTTTTTCTCATCTAAAGGCTGGGCTTTCATGCAGCCATCAACACACCTGTTTTTGCCAATCTAAAATGGGCCTGTATATCATAGGCCTTAGTGGATATTACAAAGTTAGGAACAACCCAGAAAATGGAACTTCTATGCAACCTTTGCAAGTTTGGTGTGGATGTTATTTTTCAGAGACACAGCCATGTTAGTTTGGTATATCAGTATGCTCTTCTAGCACCTTTGACTAAGTGAAAGAAGTTGTGACAAAAACTTATGCTACAATGTCCTTTGCTCCATTAGTCTCAAAGGTGCTACAAGATCCTTGCACAGAGATGTTTTTATGTTCAGCAAGAGGATCAGCTTCCTAAACTAGTTCTCTCCCCCCCTGCCCCACATGCCTTCAAAGCCATTTCTCTTGGTACTTAGGAATCTTTATGGTTACTTGTGTTGCTGGAGTTATAGTCCAACAACATCACTATTGGAGTTATAGTCCAACAACATCTTCAGTGCCACAGCTTGCTCACCACTGGTTTATTGCTATGTACTGTGTAAATCTGAGTCATGATGTTGTGAGGTTTCCTACCCATCCCCTTTCCATACACTCCAAAGGTGCTGGCATTCATCACAGATGGAGAAATTCATAATTTGATGGTCTTGATCCACACAGTACAAAAACAATGCGATGATCACAGTGTCTGGTTAGGTTTATGAAGAACTGTTGTTGACAAGAGCACTGATGAATCAATGAGGCTAGTAATTAAACGTTTCTGGGAGTATCTGAGTATGGGATCATAAAAGGCTTGACCCTAAATGAAGAAGAATAGAAATAACTATTTAGGGTAGGACATAACTGTTTATGTTTTATGTTGATTTTATACTGCTTTAACTAGTTGGTTTTAATTATTTTTAAATTCTCATTGTAAAGTTTTAAAAATGTTTTTATCTTGTGAACCACCTTGGGTCCCTTTCTGATAGAAAGGTGGCATTAATATAAGGAGCACAGTTAGAGCTGGCAAAGCTTGAACACATTTTATGGAAGGCACTGAGGACCTTTGTCTTTCTATCTCATGTAGAGCCAGCAAAGTGTTATGGTTTAGACATTGGACTATGACTCTGGAGATCAGGGTTTGAATCCCAGCTTGGCCATGTAAACCCACTGAGTGACCTTGGGCAAGTCACACTCTCTCAACCTCAGAGGATGGCAATGGCAAACCCCCTCTGATGAAACTTGCCAAGAAAACCCCATGATAGGATCACCTTAGGGCTGCCGACTTGAAGGGACACAACACACACACACACACACACACACAAAGAGCAAAAGAATAAGGCTGGTTCCAGGTCATACCCATTTTTTTCCCTAAAATTATCCAAGCTCACTGGCCCGTATTTGCCAGGTTGTAGAAATACTTTAGGATTTACATATCCCAAGGCCAGGATGACGTTTGAGTGCTGAGACATCTGGGTGAACAGCCACCTCAATTCCACAGTCTCATCTTTGTGTGCTAGTAGCATGGTGTAGTGGTTTAAATGGTGGACTAGGACACTGAGAGACCACGGTTCAAATCTCCGCTTGGCCATGGAAACCCATTGGCCAATTCAAGCTGTCAGCCTTGGAGGAAGGCAAGGGCAACCCCCTTCTGAATCAGCTCTGCCAAGAAAACATTATGATAGGTATACCTTAGGGTCTCCATAAGTCGGAAAAGACTTGAATGCACACAACAAAAACAATGGTGGGGGTAGAAGCTACATCCTGCTTTGTCCTAGAATGCCCCCTGCTGCCAGGATTCTGTTTCTTACTGGATAAAGCCTAGTTCCTTTTTTTCCTGCTCCACTGGAACATTCTCTCATCATTAGCCCACATTGAGGGAGGGGACTGAGGGCTGCTGCTGTGTCATTCCTGAAAGGAGAAATAGGAATGATAGGATAATAAGGGTTAACTGGACTAGGCTTTATTGTTCCTGATGGAATAAGAATGAAATTAAAGCAAAGGATTGCTGGGGAAGGATAGAGGCTCATTTGACTGAACTGCTGTTCCTCATTCCCCTCCCCACTGCCACATGCAGCAGCTGTCAGTTACTTTCCCCCTGGTGCTGGGAATGCGGGTGCACTCACCCTTTAAAGAGGGAAATGATAATTGGAGAGTAATGTGTGCTAGCCTCATAGTGTGTAAACAGTGGCCAACATTCTTGGGAACTCTGTGCAGTACTGAAATCTGATGGATCTGTTCACCTGGAGTTGAGGGTGACTTACCATAGGTGGTTTGACAAATGTTAGATGACAAAACTGAATGGTCCATTGTTCTTTGTGTTTCCCAGGCTTGTCATAATGTTAGATTTTGCACTCCTGGATTGAGTTTTATAAGTCATTGCATGGGAATGTTACCTGGGAATCATAGAATCATAGAATCACAGAATTGGAAGAGACCACAAGGGCCATCCAGTCCAATCCCCTGCCATGCAGGAACTCTCCATCAAAGCATCCCTGACAGATGGCCATCCAACCTCTGCTTAAAGACCTCTAAGGAAGGAGATTCCACCACACTCTGAGGGAGTGTGTTCCACTGTCAAACAGCCCTTACTGTCAGGAAGTTCCTCCTAATGTTGAAGTGGAATCTCTTTTCCTGGAGCTTGCATCCATTGTTCCGGGTCTTGTTCTCTGGAGCAGCAGAAAACAAGCTTGCTCCCTCCTCAATATGACATCCCTTCAAGTATTTAAACAGGGTGATCATATCACCTCTTAACCTTCTCTTCTCCAGGCTAAACATTCCCAGCTCCCTAAGTCGTTCCTCATAGGGCATGGTTTCCAGACCCTTCACCATTTTAGTCACCCTCCTTTGGACACGTTCCAGTTTCTCCACATCCTTTTTTGAATTGTGGTGCCCGGAACTGGACACAGTATACCAAGTGTGGCCTGACCAAAGCAGAATAGAATGGCACTATTACTTCCCTTGATTTAGACACTATACTTCTATTGATGCAGCCTAAAATTGCATTGGCCTTTTTAGCTGCTACATCACACTGTGGACTCATGTTCAACTTGTGGTCTACTTGGACTCCTAGATCCTTTTCACATGTGGTCTCATTCAGCCAGGTGTGGCCCATCCTATATCTGTGCATTTCATTTTTCCTCCCTAAGTGCAGAACCTTACATTTCTCCGCATTGAATTTCATTTTGTTAGCACTGGCCCAGCTTTCTAGTCTATTCAGGTCATTTTGAATTTTGATCCTGTCCTCTGGGGTATTAGGTACCCCTCCTAATTTGGTGTCGTCTTGCAAATTTGATAATTAGGCCCTCAATAATTTCATCCAAGTCATTAATTAAAGATATTGAATAGCACTGGGCCCAGGACAGAACCCTGTGGGACCCCACTGGTCACTTCTCTCCAGGATGAAAAGGAGCCATTGTTGAGCACCCTTTGGGTTTGTCCAGTCAACCAGTTACAAATCCATGTAACGGTTACCTTGTCTAGTCCACCTTTTGCAAGCTTGTTTGCAAGAATGTCATGGGGAACCTTTTCAAAGGCCTTACTGAAATCAAGATATACTACATCCACAGCATTCCCTTCATCTACCAAGCTGGTAATTTTATCCAAAAAAGAGATCAGGTTTGTTTGGCATGACTTGTTTGTCTGAAACCCATGTTGGCTTTTTGTGATGATGGAATTATCTTCTAGATATCCGCAGACTCTCTGTTTAATAATATGTTCCAGAATCTTTCCTGGAATTGATGTCTACGTGACTTTTCCAATCTGTGGCCAAAGGCCTGTTGAATCTTGTTTATGGATTAAGTTCTGAGGAAGTCATGTGGGCCTATTTCCTTCAGAATCACATTAAAATTCAAGTTCTTGAACATAAGGGTGACAAGTGATTTGTGGGTACTGAGTAGTATTCTGTCTTCCAGGGGTGCCAACATTAACAGGGTTGCTAACAGTCTACTGCATTTTCAACAACTATGCCTCATAATTTAAGGCAAGAAAGAGCAAGTGGTTTATAAACTTGTTTTAACCTGACACTCACCATTGAAAAGATTTGACACCCTCATGACCCCATCTCCCCTGATGGTTTCTTTTCATTTTTTCCTCAGGATGGAATCTACGGAAAAGTGTGAAGCGATCATCACCCATTTCAATGGCAAATATATCAAAACACCCCCAGGGGTACCAGGTGAGAAAGCAGGGAGAATGGCAGACAAAACAAAGGTTGTAATAGAATATATAGAGCATGATGGTAGGTGAACATATTTTCTACATGTAGAGCCATGTAAGATAACTTTTACTATGCTTTCGCTGTGATTGTCTTGGCCATCGTAACTGCTGGCATAGACTCAGGGCAATTAATAATAAATTTAATACTACAATTTTAAATGAGTGCAAAATCATTAAACAGTAGAAATGTAAAGTTTAAAAAACAATTAAACAATTATGAAAGTTGAAAACATTACTCATTAAGAATATTAAAATGTATTAAAAACTACTGCAAGCCTTAACCTCTGGATTGCACAGCATTTTAAAAAGCCCATTCATCATCAATTTGAAAAGGCCTGCTGGCACAGTTTTTACCTGCTACAGAAAGGAGAGAAGGGATGAGACCTTCCTGGCTTCTCTAGGGAAGGGAGTTTAGAGCCTTGGAGCAGCCATTTACAAGGCCCTCACCCTTGTTCCTGCCAAACAAGCCTGAAAGGGTGGTGTTACAGAGAGAAAGGCCTCTACTGATGATCTTAGCACTCTAATGAACCCATAAAGGGAGATGTGGTTCTTCAAGTAGCCTGGACCCAAACTGTATAGGGCTTTATATGTCAAAACCAGTACTTTCAGTTGTCCCTGGAAACAGAACAGCAGCTAAAGGAACTGTTGCAACAAGGGAGTGGTGTGCTCCCTGTAGCCAGCCCCAGTTAGCAATCTGGCTACAGGTCTTTAAGCCAACTGAAGTTTCTTGAGAAACTGAACTTCCTATGAAGGTAGTTTTGTGTTCTGCTCCTGTGCTTCTCCACACTCTTCCAAAACCTGCTTTATGGAAGGCACCAGTAGGATTCCAGCCTCTGTATCATTTTAGAGTGTGGGTGTGAAACTGTAAGTTTGCACCCTTTCCCACAAAGTTCTTGAAATGAGACATGAAAGGGACAATTATGTTGAATTAATTACTTGTGTGTCTCTTCTCCAATTCACATCTGAAATGGGGCAGGTATGGGCATTTCCATTCCCCCCCCTTCCCAATGTGCAGGTGAAGGAAACAGAGCTTCCATAGTCATTCCCAACCCATCTTTGTTATACTCTGTTGCTTCAATCACTCTCACACTTTCTGTTTTCATGGTGCTTGAGATGAGAAGAAAAGAAAGAATATTTTGCAGAACTTGGGGAGGTCCCAGTTTTGGACTCCCAACTCTCAAAATTCCCCAGTCCACATGACCAGTAGCCATGCTGGCTGGAAGGTTTGGGGAGTTGTATTCCAAAAAATGCTGGGATTTTGGAAGTTGTAAATCAATATTTTTCTACTAACATTACTTCACAGGTGAGGAAGAAAATCCTTACTTTGGAAGGGTTCCATTCCTTTTCTCTGCACACCCTTTTTATTGTAAAATGTGTACCATCACATGCATGTTTTACACATGAGTGGGAGAAGCACAAGGACAATAAGCATAACACTTGTCACTTCTAGTCTGTCCCCTAGTCCACTGTATGGGATGCTGTTTTTAGTATACAAGGCATTTCTTTCAAGAGGAACTTGTACCACCACCAGTTGATTTTACTGAATGTGTAAACTGGTTGTGCCAGCACAAAGTTGTATTTTCAGTGTTAGACCTTTGGAGACTAGGGTTCAAATCTTCACTTGGCCATGGAAACCCACTGAGTGACCTTGAGCAAGTCACACTTTCTCTCAACCTCAGAGGAAGGCAATGCAAACCCTCCTGAAACCCTGTGATAGATTTTCTTCAGCATCATGATAAGTGCAAAATGACTTGAAGGCAATCAACAAGAAGAAGTAAACTGGCCAACTGGCATGTTGATCGAAGGAGAGGAAATCCCAGATGAATGTTTTGTAGATAAGTGGTCCACGTGGGCTGTCATTGAAGTCGTACAAGAGCACTATGTATTCTTTTCCTTCTCTGAGAGAGAATTGAAATGTGTTCCTGTTGGCTAGTAGCTAAAGCAAGCACTAACTGTGGACCTAAACAAAAAATAGGATATCTCACAAGCCTGAGTGTTGGGTTTTATATTGAAAGCTCCCATTGGCCATTTCTCCGCGGATATAGGTAGATGTGTCTCTTATGATAAAAGTTCTGTATGCTTGGCATTGGTGTTAATAGTGCGAATCTATTCAGTTTAATGCCAGTAGTGTTAATAATTATACCATGTTGGGGTTTACCATGTGTCCTGGTTCACCTTGTACCTAGTCAATAGCCCACTCCACAGATATTTATCGACTTGAAGCTGAAGGAGAAAAAACAAGCAGGTTGTCTATAGGCTGTGGGGAATAATATTGCGGTGAGAGAACTCTCATTAAATAGGGAAGGAGCATAGAACCAGCAGCCAGAGCAGTAGGGATTACATGTTTAGTGAAAGAGGCGCAGCTTTGGTTACCTTGTTGTGGGTCTTAACATATTCAGGGCTAAAGGCAGCTATACAGCAAGCTGGTGTCAGAGGTGAAGATTAACAAGGATCAGAGTTAGGATGGATCTTGGAGTGGCACTCAGAGCAAGCAGGTCAGTGAGGTGGCTCAGCTAAGCTGTTAAGAAGTGACCTTTAGCTTGGGACTGAAGCACACTAGCAGAGCCTCAGAGCCAGGGAACATCAGAGGAACAAGGAAGGATACAGATGTGAAAACAGTAGAGCATCTCAGTGTTAACTTCACTCTCTCTCCCTGTGCAGCACCCCCAGATCCGTTGCTCTGCAAATTTGCTGATGGTGGCCAAAAGAAACGGCAGAATCAGGGCAAATACGTGCAGAATGGACGGGCCTGGCCACGGGAAAGTGACACGGTAAGGAAAAGGGCAGGAGAGAACAGGAGGGCTAAAAATGCCAGAAAGCAAGTTTGCATGAACACACACATGGTTCCAAACCCAGCTTCCTTAACCAATTCACAGTTGTGAGTTGGAGCTGGTGGCAGAGGCACATTCCAGAGTTTGGGCAAGTTCTTTTTTGGATTAAAATTCCCAAAATCCTCCAGCCAGTGGCCGTTCTGGCCTGAGTAATTCTGAGTGTTAGAAAGTCAATTGTCCATGCTTCCCCTCCCTTTCTTACTGCTGACCCAGCAAAAGGGCTTATTTCTGCTTGGAGCAGACTGGAGAATCAGTCTTTTCCTTCCATTCACTGTTGGGGCAAGGGAAAGTGGGGAGGCCTGGGTAGAAACTGATGGGGCAGCTGAGGAATTGTTATAGCTCACACCTGACTTGTGGACTGAAGTTCCTCATCTCTGCTGTGCCAGTTTTTCCTGCCAGTCTAGTTGAGGGCCCAGGTGACAAGACTCAAAATGTGTCCCTAAGAACAGAAGAAATTACTGACTTATTCTGAAAGGTGAAGAGAAAATGAGCATGCATGGGTCCATATATAAACTGTACAGTATTTCCATGCAGGGCGGGATGACCTTGACCTATGACCCCACGACAGCACTACAAAATGGGTATGTCACTTGATTTACCTTTGGTTTGCCTTCACAATTCCCAAGGGACCTGGCAGAATAACTTCTGCATGCCAGCCTCTGGGGATGTGGGTGTTTATTCAAACCTTTCTCAGTCTTGGCATGAGGTTTGAATGTTTTCTCCCCGAACCTCTGCAGATTCTACACAACGCCCTACAGCCTGGCTCCTAACAGGATGATTGCCCAGACTGCGCTCTCCCCTTATCTCCCGTCGCCTGTTTCCTCTTACCAGGTGAGTATCTCACACAATCCATCCACACCAAATATTGATGGAGGCAACCTTGGACTTGTGTCACCATGTGAAACGAGATTGGGCAGCAGCAATAAACGTCCCACATCACCCTTCTTCCATGCACATGACTGAATCATTGTATTTGTCTAGGGTGGGCTGTGTAAATGCAGAAAATTCTAATGTGGCTCTGTTGATTGAGAATGAGTCTAAGATACTGAAATGCAACATTGTGGCTGAGGACCAACTTGGTATGATAATGGTACATTCATTAGTTTAAACTCAGTCATGGAAAAATGGAGGTTAAAGGTATGATTTTTAAAGCAAAATGGGCACGGGGAGGGGAGTGAGTACTAAATTTGTGCCCTGCTTGTGTGGCTTATTTCGTAGCTGTCTTCCTGAACAGTTTCCTAATCAGCTGAGTTCTGATAACAGAACCTGAAGCTTGGGTAAAGGAGAAGTGGGAGCAGAGGCTGAGATTATGGGATGAAGTGAATGGTTGAGTCAAGGAAAGTTCAGTTATCCTCAGAACACATCCAATGTTACAATAATAATATGGCCCCCTTAACTCTGATTTCATATTTGACTGTTTTCCAATTAAACCATCCCCTCTTGCACCAGTGAGTTCCCTCCAGTAAAACCTGATCCTATTCATGGTCCTGTTTGAGACTTCTCTTCTGATTCTGTCAGTCCTACCTATCATGTCCAATAGACAGGGATGATGGGAATTATAATCCAAAGTGTCTGGAGAACCAGGGAAGCCTGGTTCAACTAAACTGGTGTACTGCTGTCGCATCTGTTTTGATGCTTTAGGAGTGTGAGCTGTGAACCCATGTTTCCAGTCCAGTCTCATCCATACATTGACCACATGGCCTTCAATGTTGAGTGGCTTTTTTGAGGTTAAGAAATATTGACAGAATATGTGAGAAATGTATTAAATAAATATTTCTTCTTATCGCTAGGTTCATAGCCCGTCCTGGATGCACCATCAGTCGTACCTCATGCAGCCCACGGTGAGACCCCTTCCTCCCAAACTGTCCCGCCTGGATCCCTTGTCTCATGGCATTTTTGCAAGTGACAATAAGAGGGTCTTTTATCTGGGAGTGTCTCCTCTGTCTGCACAGACATCTTTGGGGAATCTGTGTTTGCTATCATAGTCTCCTCCAACATAGCTACTCTCTGTCCTTTAGAGGCCATTTTCTTTTGTCACTACATTCATACCATTTTGTCTCTAATTCATTCTTTCTCTCTTTGTGCATTTGTCTGTTTGTGTCTTGTGCTTACACACGCTTTCCCTTTATGCCAAGCAGGGGACTGTGCTGACGCCTGCCATGGATCATGCCATTTCCATCCAACCCACCTCCATGATGGGACCCCTCACCCAGCAGTTGGGCCATCTGTCCCTCAGCAGTGCAGGCACGGTAAGAAAATTCTTTCTCCACTCCCTTTCCTTATCCTCCTCCTCTGCTCAGGTGCTCTGCAAACTCATGACATCGCCTCTCCCTCCACTTCCCTAGTATATGCCGGCAGCAGCAGCAGCAGCTATGCAAGGAGCCTACATCCCCCAGTACACACCGGTGCCTTCCTCTAGTGTTGCAGTTGAGGTAAGGAGTCACTTTCATTTATTCTGCTCAAATTAGAGGTCACTTGCCAGGCACTGATTTATCCCATTGTATGCACACGTACCATGGCTAGTATGTTTATTAGCTGGGATGATCAACCTGCTCATGCAGGGACCCTTGATCTGCACTGGTAACATAGATTTGTGTGCTTACAGAACAGAAATTCTGTGGACTGTTTTTGGCCCATAGATGTTCAACATCTGCCCAGTGCAGGTTCTCTGTCCAGTCTGAAGAGATTCCCTCTGAAGCTCTTCCTTCCAGAACCTGACCCTGGGCCCCCAGAAGAATCCCTGCTCTTATCTGCAGTCAGGGATAGGAGATAGCTCCAGTCTTTCAGAGTGTATCTACTTTGTAGAAACAATGCCATTTAACACTACTTTAAGTGCTGTAGCTCCATCCTATAGAATCCTGGGATTTGTGGGCTGCCAAAGTGTGCTGGTGCCTCACAAAATTGCAAATCCCAGGATTCTGTACATTGGAGCCATGGCAGCTAAAGTGGTGTCAAGCTGCATTATTTTTATATTGTAGATGCAGCCACAGTCAGTAGTCTTGACTGAGAGAGAAAGCCTTTTACAAAGAGAATTTGCACTTTTAACTCCAGTCCCTAACTGGAGAGAACAGTGTGAATTCCCTTTGTGAAATGCCAGTCCTCTCCATCAGGACCAGTAAGAGGACTGTTTCTGAATGGAGTAAGAGTACTGACTCATTCAGGAGCAAGTCCTGGAAGCCTTGCTACAGTACAGATTATGCCAGAAGTTTCTTTTTCTTCCCTATAACTGTATTGCCAGCTGAGGGAAGGCAAATGGGAGGAGGCTACTTAACACCACAAAGAATGGAAATTGAAAGGGGTCAGGGTATATGGGGCAGGGGAGGGGGGTTGATGAGAAGTCCCTTGAGACTTGGTCACATCCTGCAATTGGCTCTTCTGTCAGGGAGCTGTCTTTACACCACAATTTGGAAAAGTTACTCTTTCAGACTCCAGCTCCCAGAATTGTAGTTAAGCTATGCTTGCTGAGGAATTCTGGGGTATTTGGTCCAAAGCAGTGGCTTGCTTAAGGTGCACTTTAGAGATAGGAATGACACAAGATATGGAACTCTCATCAGTAGGATTGTCATTGTACCCATCGAGTCCTGTCTCTCTGCAAGGCTATGGACTGACTTCACCTCACGCAACTCAGTGAGTTGATATGTTGGTGAAAAAAAACATCTGCCATCATATTTCTTCCATTAATATTTTATGACAGGAGAACAGTGGTCAGCAGAGCCACGTGACAGTGGAGTCCCCATCGGATCATGCTGCCTACCCGTATCAGTACAACAAGTAACAACAGGTAGGGTTGGGCAAGCGGAGGGAGGTGGTCATGTTGTGGGGGGCAGGATGGAATATTCTGGGGTAGCAGATTCAGGATTTCTTGAACAGTTCCAGAAGGAATGGGGATGGAATATGGTGCTCTGGCCTAACACCAGAAGAGAGATCATTTGAGCACAGATGATTATGGGCTCATGGACATGGTAGGAGTTCATCCACTAAGCAGAGTTGAGGCTATTGGTTGAGGCAGGTGATGATGAGTGATGTAGGGGACAGAGCGACAGCCCTTCACTGTTCCCCTCTCTTGGAGGACCAAGTTGTGCCTTCCATATGGCCTACCCTTCACTCCTTAGCTTGGACGTCAGACTCAGCAACCATTGCAGTTGGTTTCCATGGGTGGAATACAAAGAAAGGGAGGGAGGGAACAGTTTGTGGGCTCCCCTCTCAGGAAGTGACGTAGAACATGGGCTAAGGAAGCATGGGATGAGAGTTTTGAGTCCTCCTGAGAGGAAGGTGTGGTCTTCACCTGGTGTGGTCTTCATCTCCTGCACCTGCCCAGTGATGCCATAGCTCCCGACCATGGGTGAAAAGAAAGAATTACAGGCTCTCCAGGAGGATTCCTGTTCTGGCTGGAGAGAGCTTGACATGGAGGGAGTTCTTGGCTTGGTTGCAGGATTCCAACTTCCAAAACAGTTCTGCCTTAGGGAGGGGGTTAAGAGGGATCTCCAACACCTAGCTACTCTTGAGCCCATCAGGAGGACCACTGCAGGGGCCAACTAGCCTTCCCCATGACATGATTCCTAACCAACTATTTTTCTGAATAAAAATGACTTACCAAGTAGCATCTCAGCAGAACCATTGCTATACCCCCATCCTAACCACATCTCACCCACATTATCTTTCCCCTCCTCCTCCTCCTCCTCCCCCCCCCCCCCTCAACAGACTGCCCCATATACCCTGGCAGCAGTTCCCTTCATACTTGTAGCCCCTTTTTAGAGACCAGGTCAGACAGGTAGCAATAGTAGTGGGGCTTTGGTGGATTGTGTTTATAAGAGCTCTCTTCTTCAGGGATGTAAAGGTTAAGCTAATGCAGGCAGATAGGCAACAGCCAAGACCTGTTGCCAAGTAACATGCTCAGAGAATTTAGACTGCTTGCATTTTGTCATGATTTGACCTCACTGTTCAGTGTTGTTCCATGTGTACGTCACTCTCTCTCAATCACATTGATCCATCTTATCTACCAGTATCTATCTACCTACCAACCACCTATTTTATTATTATTATTATTATTATTATTATTATTATTATTATTTTGCCAAATGAGGGTAACATTTGAGGCAGCTGATGAAGCTGGCTCCAGTCCCCAAAGGTTTGTGCTACTGTGGTTAATTGGTTCATCTGCAAGGTCTTATCAAGCCTCTGTTTGTTTTGCTCTGACAGAGGGATGCTGCTGGTCCTCAGAAATTCTGATTTCAGCCCTGGCCAGCAGATGCATGATGAGCGGGCACACCCTGTACTGAGTAGGTTTCCTGCCTCTGTGCCTGGCTGGTAGCATTTCCTACCACAATGTGCAAAGCTACTCTGACAGGGTCATCATACACATATCAACTCAGCAGCGTGGTCCATTCTGCTAAACAAGGCTCACAGCCAGGAAAGTGGGTCCAGCTTCAACACAAGTGTGTGCAAGGGGTTAAATGTCAGGAGCTAAGTGGGGTTGTATGTGCTAGCTTTCCTCCTCTACCATTTGCTTCTTTGCAGAGGCCAGAAACAGGAATGAGTAATGCTCAAAGAATAAGGAGTCATGGTTAGGATGAATATTTGCAAAAGTGAGGTTTTCCCTCCTTTCATAGTGACAGTATTACTTGCAACAGTTTGTCCTGCGCACATGCTGTTCCATCATATTTGCTGGCCAGCCTTGTAATTCCATTTTTCATCCTTTTAGTGCCATCAAGCAGCTCAGCTCTGAGCAATCACTTCGAGGGAGACAACTTTTTGTGTTCGTTTTTTTTTTTTTTAAATTGTGCTGCATTTAGAAGATGGAACCGTTTCTTGTTTTTGGGTTGTTTTTTTTTTTTCTCTCTCTCTTTTTTTGGGCAAAGAAAATGGTTGTTTTGTTTTGTTTTTTAAAGAAGGAAATAACCGCAATAGACTTTTGACACCGAGGAACCAAAGGAGGTTAGAGGTGGGGGTGGAAAGGATATTCCCCCATCCTTTAGATGTACAGATGGACTAAGGACTATTTTAATACAAGGAAAACATTTTTGTGCGTGTGTGTGGGTGTGTGTGTTCGCGCGTTTTATTTTCTGGTTAACAACGAAATCAAATGCTTTGGATGCCACAAAATTTCCCAGAGAAGAGTTTTTCCCCCCCTTTCTTTCAGAAAGATGGCTTGGCACCTCTGGGAGGAAATTTTTGCTCCTTTGGATTTGTTTTGTTTTGTTTTCTTTGGTCACTTAAAAGATTTTTAAAGGACAAATATGCAAAAGTGTTTGAATAACATTTTTTCCTGGTTGTTTTATAAGAAAAAAGTTGCTCTGAGAAAGCCCCACCTTGCAGCTGTAGGATAAAAAAAATCAATGCAGACTTTTTTTTCTTCTTCCTTGGGGTTGGAGTTAAGGGAGGGAATTTTGCTTTGAAAGGATTATTTTATTATTTCAAGAGGGTAATTTTTTTTCTAAAAAAGACAAATTTACAAAAAAACAAAAAAAAGAAATCTACAAAAAAATCTACAAAAAAAGGAAATCTACAAAAAAAGTTGAACTTTTTGACAGCAGCGAGAGGGGCTTGCATAAAACTTGTCAAGTTGGAGGGAGATGAAGCAGCTGGTGGCATTCGATGAACTGAATATTATTATTTTTTTGGCATAAACTGCCCCAGTTGTCAGAGAGAGAGAAACAGAGTTTGCTTGAGACCTTCATTTCTGCCCTGTTTTGATGGGACCGGTTCTCGCTGGATACTTTGGACTCTGATTTGAGCTTCTGCGCGGACTCTTCTTTGCTTCCATCTGGATCTTCTCCTTCACCTGCCCTGCCCTGGACGAGGGAAACAATAAACTGACTGAGGAATCTGCTGCCAGTGATGTGTCATCACTTCTGGACTCTTGGACACTGAACGGACAGGCTGCCGCCACCGCCGCCAGCAACAGCAGCATTTCCTCCTCCACCCCTGGGTCACACACTCTCTCTCACACACACACTCACATACACACACAGTGCCTTCTGCCCCCTGCGGTCCGGACTGTGCTGCCGTATGCCCTCTCCAATTCCTGCATGCCTGTCTAACCCAGGTGCACAGTGCGTCTGTTTTTTTGGGCAACCCAGTCGTGGCCGGCGGTGGTGGGAGAGGCAGGTGTTGATGCTTCCTGCTGGCAGGGATTGGGGGAAGCCTATTCCCATTGCTTTAAGAAAATGCTCACTAACCAGGGCGCATCCAGCACCTTGCTGGAGCTGGCAGAACTCTTCCCTCCCTCTGAAACGGAGATCCTAGTTACTATGCACGTTCCCCACACCGCCCTCCCTCTCCGCGCACGCAGCCCTTGGTTGCTGGCTCCCCAGAATCGCAATAGCAGGCGACTATGTGCAATAATCCGGCCCTTCCTACAGCGCGTTTTCCATAGAGAGCCTCTTGAAGGTACCAAGTGCTTTAGACACCTCTGCATGCTTCCCTTCTCTTCTTCCATCCTCCATCCATGCCCCATTGCTTCCCCTCAACCAGATGGTGCTAAATGTCTTATCCTCTCTCTGCCACCGTAAGATCACCCCAGCCTGGCCGGCATTAAGCTGCCCCCTTTTTTTCACTATGTTTTGAAATGTTGCTTTCCCACATCTGATGGACTGATCATGAGAAATCTTGTCTAGCACCCCACCTCAACCCACCATCATCCTTGAGGCCTAGCCCAGACCTTCAAGGAAATAGCTCTTATGCAGCTGACAATCAAGGAGGACTAATTGCAGAGCCCATACGGGTGTTGAGTGAACCAGGGAGGGAGCTGGGGGAGAATGAGTGAGCCAATATGAACATGAATATATTGTATGCATGTGTGCGTGTGCACGCTTGTTTGTGAATGTGTGCATGCACCACCCATGTGCAAGGAGTTGTGATAGGATGGCATTTGAAGATGAGCCCCCTGTATCAACTCGGTTTGTGACTTACTCAG
Source organism: Urosaurus nigricauda (assembly GCA_034509955.1). Lineage (NCBI taxonomy): Eukaryota > Metazoa > Chordata > Lepidosauria > Squamata > Phrynosomatidae > Urosaurus > Urosaurus nigricauda. The sequence continues at coordinate 167,474,727 of JAOEGL010000002.1, forward strand.
GGTGCACGTGTTTCCCTTTGTTTGTAAAGGCTTTTTACTTGGTGTGTGTTTTATTTAAAATATTGCCCTGACCAAACATGATAAGGTTTAGCTTCAAGCAAGTGTGCTTGAGGTTTTTTGAAAATGTAAGGATTCAGTTCTACCTGTTCATTTGTATAGCTCTTGCTCAGTTTGCCCACTTGGTTATCACTGCTTCTGGTGCACTTGATGGTGGACAGGAGTGGCAAGAGACTGGTGCCCACCAACCCCCCAGCAACACTTAGATACAAGTTAAAGCGAGATCTTGGGGTAAGCAGTCCCTACTTAAAATCACCCTTTTGCCAGAACACTAGTTTGGGTCCTTAGAACTGAATTAGCCAGATAGCACCTCTTTTACCTTCAAGGTGCTAAGCAGAATCAAAGTGCCTTATTTTGGGAATGGGCACTTGCCTTCATCTCTTAAAATCTTTCTTCCACAGGCAGAAATCAAGGGCCAAACTGATGTTTTGTACTACCAAGCTCAAATAATCATGATAGATTTTGTGGGATAGTTTAGGTCATGCCGTCCATAACGATGGTTCTGACGTGTTGAGTTGTTGTACCGCTATGTCTGTGGGACAGTGCCCTATTTGCATGGCACAGTTTCCATCTCAAATAGCCACACTCTGTTGGAACCAGATGAAAACTGTGCCACGCAAATAGGGCAGTGTCCCACAGACATAGGGGTACAACAGCTCAACACATCAGTACCATCATTCTGCCACCCAATCATCAGCTTCCCAACAGGCATAGACAATTGAGGGTTGTGCGTCACTACTCCCTCCTCATCATGATGGGATGGGTATTTCTCTTAGATGATCAGCTTTCTACCTTCCTATGATGCTAGCACAGTGCAACATTTAAAAGCATAGGTCTGATTTAGCCCCTGTAGGCCTCCACACATGTCATAGGCAGCAAGTCCTTAGATTGAGTGGCAAAGGATTCAGGGTTAAATAATAAGCTCTAAATATGTTCCAAAAGTGAGCAGCAACCCAAAGGATACCTTTGATGTGAAGAGCTCCTTCCGTGTCGGCATCAGGATTTGCTAGCCTCCTCCCACCCACCACCCACTCACCGCAATACAGGACATAGTGCTGCAACTGAAACTCTTTCCCAAGTTTCAGGAGCAGCTTTTCAGGGATTGTGGAGGCAGGAAATATGCTTTTAGAAACAAGAGATGGGAACAAGAGGTGGCAGGTCCTCTCTGTAGGCAGAGTTTGCTGTGCTAACTCACTAGGTTTCTTTGGAAAACCCCATTGGTCTGAACAGAAGTTATGAGAGAGCTTTGTTGCGGTTTTCTGTCACTTGCATTTATTTCAGTGTGACTTATGCAGCAGTGTGTCAAACACCTGGTTTGTTAAGTAATTCCACCCCTTTCTTAACTCTGATTTCTTCCAAATTGAAAGCAAATTAAAATTGAGATTTATGTGGGCATGAGGCTTTTGGCAATATTCATGATTTTAGTTACCCTGCTCCAGTTTTTTTTTGGGGGGGGGAGGGGGTAACTCTGACTAGAATAGAAAATATAGTAGGCATGTATAAATAGGATAGTAATGGCTTAGAATTCGAAAATTGGTTCATCCCAGTGTAGGCCTGGTGCCTAAATTGTTGATGAATGTCCTAAGGGAATTGTACCCTGATCACTGACTTAACAAAATTTATGAGAAACCTTGCTGCAATTGTAATGTTTATATATGTGTATCATTCCCAGGGTGTGTTGCTTTGCCCCTAGTTAAGATTAATCATGGTTTTACTTCCTAAATGAATGCTGATGCCAGGAAAGCATATATGAGATCAGTTTGTTATCATGGTTTTCTTGGTAGAGAAGGAATATCTAACTATGGTTAATACAATCAATTGTTTGCAAACCCACTTTAGATTATAATTTTACATCTTTGCAGCTAATCCTTAACCATGGCTCAGGCGTCCAGGTATAATGAGCACTTAAAGATGGTTAAAAAGTGCTTAAAGGCCTTTAGATGATCAAATGCTAGCTTACCAGGACAGGATATCCACAAGTTTTGTGCAGCCACAAACAGCCCCAGAGTGACTGCTTTGCTGTTTCATTCAAATGAGCAGCAAAACCAATGAGGAAGCCGCATTTCACCAAATCTTCCTTTTACATCAGAAACAGTTGCTGTGATTAGTAGATTCCAAAGAAGCCTCTCTTTTGAATCTTGGCTAGTTTTGAAGCCAGTAATCATAGGGAATATCTTGGCTTGCAATGCTAGAATTTCATTGTCTTAAACAGCCCAAGTCTATATGAGATCATCCCTCCCCCAGTATATATATGATTCCACTCTGTGGCAGCTCTAATATGCTAGGAATTTAGGATACAAATAAGCTCTTAAGAAAACCTGATTGTATCTAGCATGTAATTCCGTTCCCATTCAGGGGAGTGAATCCAGCAATTGTATATAAAGAACCCAGTGTGGAACAAGCAAGAGATCCATTCAGCACATGGAAATTCAAAAAATAAATTGACCCCTCCCACCCCCACATAGGAATGTATTTTCAGTATGCAGCTGGGTCATTAGCTACCACATTGCAACAAATATCTGGTTCCCATTGAACTGGGAATGCATATGTGCATCTCAGGCCACACATTGCTGTGTGTAACCAGTTTTCTATATCCAAAGCTAAACTGGAGACACATTATTCTAGGTATCTTGGAGTTAAATATTGCTAACTCCAAGATACTGTACCTAGATATTACTAACTCCAAGATACCTAGAACAATGGTATGGGTACGAACGTACAACATATGAGCCTGTTTAAGCTGCACCACCAGTTATTGGGATGTAGGCCAATTTTTTCAGGTATGACCTTTTCTTCCTTCTCCCTCTCCTCTTGCTCTTTTCCCAGTCAGGTGCACCAGGTTGCTCCTATGTGCCCTTACAGCCACTCTCTGTGGACCCATCCTACTAGGCACAGGTTCTGTGCTTGAACTGATCTGGACTGGGTGGAAGTGTTTAGAAAGGGGAAAGTCACATTCAACTCAGTGGGTGCCATTTTGCATGAAGCTAGTTGTTTTGTGTAGCAGATACCAGGCAGCTTTTAGAGGAGGAGGAGATGGTGTTTGAGTACAATCCCTTTTGATAGGAAAGAGTGAAGAGCAGGTTAAGCCTTTACTTTCATTCATATTCCCCAGTCACTTATTAGCCATCTTTCTTTTCAGTTTGCCATAGATAGGAAATATCAAATCCCTCCAGGGGAAACAGCACACTGCTTACCTTTCATTTTTGTAAAGAACCAGAGCTAGGAAAAATTACCCTTTTGGAACTTAGCTCCCATTCTTGCTGGGTAATTCTGGCAATGAGTGGTCCAAAAAAATTAACAGAGAGAAGCTCTGCAAAGTGCATTTTCAGTGTGAAAAGGCAATGTTTAAGAAGCCTAATTGTTACCTAGTGTAAGGTCTACTGCAAGGAGAATGAAAGGGAGGATTCATGTAGCAATGGTAAGGGGACAAACCACAGAGCTGAGAGCAAGGGTGGGAGAATGTAAAGGCAGATGATGGGGGCCCAGACTGAGAATGAGTTGGTGGCTACAGGGCAGAAGACCTGGTGAGAACAGAAAGCAGTCTTGAAGGAATTAAGATGTGTGAAAAGCTGGGTGCTAGGACTGGGTGTGTAGCTATGAAAGATTGTTTTGTGTGTGTGTGTGTGTGCGTGTGTGTAGACAAGAGACGTGTGTTGTGGGCATGGCTATAATACAAGCCATGCACTTCACCAGTATAAAGCTTCCTTTGGCTCCTCAGTCTTGTTTCACTCTCCCCAGCTCCATCCTAAACCGTCTCCTAGCCTGCCCACCCACCCCCAGTAAGGGGGCACATCCACGACAACCAGACATACGATTGGGGGCAGTTTATCCCAATTTCCCCCTTCTGAAAGGAAGTGTGATTTAAGAAAAACACTAGCTTTCCTTTCCTCTCTCTTCCTGATCAATAACCTCCATGGGCTGCAGAGGACATTGTTTGAACAGCACCGCTCCTCTGCAGTGCCAGCTCAGAGCTGGTAGGAAGGGTCAAGGCTGCCTTGTTGCAGCAACTTGACTTTGTAGGTTAAGTCCCTGTTTCCTAGTGGGATACGATGACTAAAGGCATGGTCAGAGGGCAGAAAGGTCACAGATGGGTACTCATCTTTTTTTACACTCTGGGAGTTGCCAGTGAGCAACGATGTTTTTTTAAAAACATCATTCACATGCCTAATGTGGGGCCCAAACACACTTTTGGACCTCAAGAGTGTGCCCCTCAAGAGCTGCTGGAGTTTTGATCTTGTGCCTTGATTTCCCCTAATCCCATTCTGTCAGTGGGGGGAACAAGTCCCTGCACTTTAAACTTCCAGTCTAGTTAAGGCCTTTTCTTGTCCTGCTCTCCCCCACCCTGTTTGCAATGAAAGGCTCCCCCAACCTCGTACTGAACTGAGCTTGCAAGACCTTGTTTTCCCTGCCTTGCCTCCCTCTGCACAATCCATCAGTCCTCATCTTCTGCAACATAGTTTGTCCTGTCCACCCCACCAAAGGAGGAAGCAGCTGGCTGTCCCTGAGACCTGGCAGCCTGAACATGGGCCTCAAATCTTTTAGTTCCCTCTTCAGTGCTGGTATTTTTAAAAAGCAAGCTGCATTGTCCAAAACCCTTTGTCTACCTACCAATTCCATGCTTGCATTAAAACCATGTCCTCCTTGGAAGTTGTTGGTGCTATTTGGGGGAAGAAAAAACCCGGTTCATGATTTCCCTCCATTACTCTGCTCACCAGTTCCAGTTTTGTTTTGTTTTTGCCATTCTTAGCTACACATCTACCTCACATGCTCTTGCAGTTCATTTGTATATCCTGAACCGGCAAACTGCACCTTCTCCAAGGGACAAGGTCCCCACCTTATCCTTAGAAAAACCCTGGGCTGCTCTGTTTCATTGGGGGGGGGGGGAAGAGAGGGAAATGCTTCTTTTTGATGAGAAAATACCCCCATGTTGCTGCTAATTCCTGAGAGTTTTGTTAAATGTACCATTTTGCTTTTTTTAAATGATACTTTGTAATGTGTTATTAGCTGGCTTATCTGAATCTGAACAGCAATGTTTTGCCCAAAGGGAGGACACAAGTTTGGTGGCCTCAGTGTGGGATCCCAACCATAGCAAAGAATCCACACAGGTAATAAAATGGTTCTTTCCCTTTCTTGGTTTAGATTTCTGGCTCCAAAGCCTTCAGAGGCTGTGCTACTTGCACTGGAGAAGAGGAAAGCTTTCCATTTGAAATAGAGGCTCTGGAGCGGCATATGCCTGTTGGTCTTGAAAGCCATTGGTGATGGCCGTAGCCTCTCTTCCTTGAAATAAGTAAAGTACAAGGCGAGCATATTTTGACACTGTCCTTTTCCCCATGTGCTTGAACTGTCAAGGCACAGCAGTTAAACTAGCCTTTTGAGTCAGCAGTCATGACGTGTGGGCTTTTTTCTAACTTTTATGCCCTCCTAAAAGGTTTACGGAAATATGGAATTCAGAGGAGACAAAAGAAATAACTGGCCACATGTTAGGCAGCTTTCTTTAAACATCCATGTCTAACTTTACATTTCTGGGAGCCAAGTTAAATGCAACAACCAAAATCCAATCAGCCATAACCTAATAGCAAAGGTAGGTGAGGGAATGCACTTTTTGCCAAGGGTTACTACAATGTGTTGAAATTATCCATACCCAAAGTTATGTGCAAAAAGATGGAGAAAATTTACACCTTTAGCACCACTGTGCTGTAAAAATAAAAAAATCTCTTCAGGCATCAAGACCTGGCTCATCTTGGAAGAGGAATCCAGTCTGACCCAGGACAACTGTTCTCGATTGCCCCAAAGTGGTTGCACATTCTTCTCTCTCTTGTGCGCACCCTCTCAACGGCTGTAAAGTGTCAGTCCTTGTAAACTGGGGAACCTCTTCTGTACCGAAGGAAATGATGCTTCTGATAAGTATAGCTCTTCATGAAATACAGCCACCATGAGTGTAGTCAATGGGGTCAGATGATTTCAGACAAGCTGGTTTGCAACCAGATATTTCAGACCAATTCTATCCCTGGCAGGACACACAAGACTAGGTGTTGTTATTTCCTGCTTCCAATTTTTGCCACAGACTTGCTCTTTGGAGGCAGTACCAATATAGCTGCTGGTAACTCTTTCTGGGGAAGACTGAGAAGAGTGTCAGTCTTTGTCTTCCAAAAGCCACCTCACCTTGGTAGTCAGAGCTAATACCATTTGTCCTACTATGAATTGAATGGTCAGAGTTGATGCAATGACAGCATCCTCTCCAAATACTTCTGACCATTTATAGTAATAACTGGACAAGTAAGCCTTCAGGGTTGCAGGTTCCTTAGTATTGTTCTTCTGTCTTCCCATCCCTAGTAGTAAGATCCAGTGTGGATTAAGGTTAAGCTGAAATCCAATGCAACTAGCTCCAAACTCTCCTCTCTTGGACAGGTTTATAACTTCTCTGCACTTTTCTCTGGAGCAATATGTCCTTTCTTGGTGGGTTTGATGCTTGTACTGATGCCTTGCTCTACAGCAACTTGCCTTTAAAGCAAATAGCAATAGGCATCCATTCTAAGCAACATACATACATCCGCTGGTTCATGTCTACAGCAGGCCACAGGCTTTCTGGTGTGCTTTAAAACACTTTCTATTCCTGCTTAACAATGGAACATGTCAGCTAAATAAAAGCACCAATTTGCCATGGATGTAATGAGTCTTTTGCAAACTCATTGGCACTCAAAGCGACAGAAGAGAAAGCTTTTGTTTGCCTCAACATTCAAAACTCCATGTCAAAAGTATTGGATCTCTCAAAGGCAACTTGTCTGTGCTTTCATTTGCCACAGACTTGGTGAGAGCTCTAGACTCCGCCATCCCAGTTCATGTCTCAATTCATTTTACTTGCTAGTTTTATTTATATACTTAGGACTATTTGTACAGGTTTTTTTTTAAAACAGAAGTTTCTATAGTTTTGTATCTTCCATGCTATAGCCAGGCCTGTTTCTCTCTCTCAGTCCCATACACTTCCCCCTCTGTGGAGCTCTGACTGGTCTCATTTTGAACAATTTTTTTTTTTGTTTTGAAATAAAAGGTTAAAAAAATTGAGTTGGCTTCTTTTTGGGAAAAAAAGTATGTTTTGGACTGATGGTCATTTATGGTATGTGATGTTTGTCATTAAAGTAAAGCTCAACTTCATTTAACACAGGTTTATTATCCCTTAAATTGTGACATTCAATCTGTTTCAGAAAACACTGAGGTTGTATGGGAGCGTATCAAAGGTTTCTCAGTAGTATCAGGAGAGGTGGAACAAGGTTTTTCCCCAAGGATTGCCCAGCACTGTGATCTTCCACCTCAGGGGAACATTGTATTCTACGGTACAGTGTATTCTCAAGTTAGTGTTTGGGAGCTGAGAGACAACAGGCTTGGGTCAGTGCTTCATGTGAACTGACTGTGCACTTCAGGATAGGCAAGCACAAAATTCTGCAACAAGTGTGTCCTATGCCATACTCACATGGGCATCTTAAACAAGTATGACATGGGTTTTTTTAAAGGCATAAATTTGGAAAATTATTGCTTCCACAAAATTAAGCTATCCCTGTTTACTCACAAGTGGGATTATATAGTAAAAATTTGGACTTTTCAACCCATTAACTTTTACTTCTTAAAGGAAAGGAAAAATCTAATATATCAGTACTTACAAGAAAATGATTAGCAACTGCTCTGATGTTAAGAAAGTATATAAAAATCTTCTTTCTCATATCAAAACCTTGGGGGTCTTTCATTAAAATTGTTCAGCTGTAGATTCAGGACAAAGTGAACTACTTTGCTACCTATACACCTAAATTTTTGGAATTCATAGCCACAGGAGATAGATGAGTATATACAAACTGATGGAGGACAGGTCTATCAACCATACTGTTAAGCCATGTTATTTGCTAAATATTAGTAGGTGAATGGGTTGGATAGCAGGAAAGGGTATGACCCTCAGGTTCTGCTAGTAAGTGTATAGTTGGGTGCTGTTTGAAACAGTATTACTGGGCTAAATGGACCTTTGGTCTTCTCCAGCAAGGCTCTTGAAATAGGGTTGAGAACATATGGGGCAATAGCCTCCCAGGGGCCAGAGCTATAGCTACATGAGACTTTTAGTGATTAAAGGAGAGGGCTTCATTGATCCATCAATGATGAAATGTGGGCAGAAGACTGAAAACTTTCATAACCAGCTTGGATTATACAGCTTTTCTTAGCAAACAAAGCACACAGCACTGTTGATGCAAACTTTCCTATAGATAACCAATCAAATGGGTCACAGGGAAGTAGAAGGGCAGCTCAGGCATGGCCTCAGCCAGGACCTGAGGTTCAGGCAGTAGCTTTTGGGTGCCTGCAGAGCAACAGTTTGTCGAACATAACTCAAACTTTTATAGGTGTTATAAAAATTGGCAGTAAGCCGAAACTTCACAATGTTGCCAGAAAACCCTATTGTATGCAAGTTACTGAGGGCTGGGGAGCATCATGGACAAAAATGCACAGCCCAGACCCAGTTGTATGAAGCAGCTGATGGATACCACAATACATGATGCCTGTCCCAATGGTCAAAGTGATTGCCATTGCTCAAGTAGGAGATTGACAGATCAGGTTGATCCAGTCTCTCCGCTTCTGCCGTCAAATGAAAAATTTTGCAAGGCAGCAAGGAGCAGCCTAGATTCCACTGAAAATTGGGCCTCTTTCATGTGAAATACACCTGACCTGACACACATATGCATACATACAAGAAAGACTGCCATGCTATGACTGTGTTGTGCTGTCTCAGTAAATGAAGAATACTCAAGTTCTACATCAAGATTTTCAGTGCCATCAGAAGTACGATTATAGACCTGTGCAGTTTGATTGTTGAACGGCTTTGGTCAGCCACAGGAGTTCCACTAGAAAGCCCACTCCTGCCCCTGGCTACTAGGTTTTCACTACAGATGCATCTGTCAAGTGTGTCTTCTGGCATTTAAGAAACAGAAAATTATTACCTGGCCTAATCAGTATTTTTAATAAGTTCAGGGACAGGTTGTCAAAAAGCAGGGAGAGAATCATACTCAAGACTGCATTGGGCTCCCATGAGAAAAGACGACATTCCCAAGCACATTCTTCTCTATCAAACGTGGGTTGTTGTTTTTTTGTTTATTCTTTGAAACTTGACAAGCACTCTAACATCTGTACTTGTGGAAACATCACAAGGAAACAAACAGGAATTCTAGACTTTTTTTTCCTTTCTTTTTAAACCTTATTAAAAATGAGGTTGGTCCTAAAAATATAGAAAGAAATCAATTTAAATTCACAAAAAACTGTACATTATCAAAAATTCACTAAAACAAACACATTTGGTTATTCATATAAAAAGTTTGATTTCCCCCCTCCCCTCCTGCTGTTCAGAGCATCTCAGGCTGATGGGTTCGTTGGTTACTTTCTGATATCAAATCAAGATGACAAGGGGGAAAAAAAGCCAGTGGTTGAATGATAAGGCCAATTCTACTTCCAATTCTCAATTTTAGTTTTAGAAATCCATGTAACTTTTAAAACCAAAGTTTTTATAAATGGGTGAGATCATATTCCCCTAATAAAGATCAAACTAGGACAAACCTGGATTCATTTTTTAAGGTGTAAGGGTTTGATTCTAAAAATTCAACATTTCTACAGCAAAAAACAAAACAAAACAAAAACCCAACAATTAACACTTTCAAAACTCTACAACTTTTCTCGTGACTGAGCAAAAAGAAAAAAAAAAGAACCAAACAGATCAGGAAAAAATTATTTTAAAAAAACATCAAAAAGAAGTTTTGTTACAGCACAAGTTTAGATAAAATATAAATATTTATGTATAATATAAAGTCAGTTTCAAATAGACTTCAAATCTACCACTTTATTTTAAAAGCAAAAAAAAAAATCCAAAATTTAAAATAAAATAAAGTTTGAGGTTATTTGATAGAAAAAGGCTACGTTTTGTTGAAAACAATGGGATGGGGTTGGGAGGAGTGAGGTTGGGGTGGAGGAAGCACAGTAAGGGAGGTTTCGGTCTACAGGCTACATAACCTGTGGTTACATTTTACTTACATCAGTGCTCTTGCAATTGGATTGGTCGACGCGGGTTGGGGGAAACACACAGGAACGTGTGCAGCATGTGCACACATACTTCATTCAGATGTAGGACAGGTGGATACCAGGGAGGAAAGCCATCCTGGTGGACCCCGCCAGCCATTTATCTGCTCCTAAATGATACCCGTAATTAACAATGGTTTGAGGAGCTAGGCTGGATTTAAAAAGCAGCAAGGGAGTTAAGGTTCCAGTGGATGGCTTTCCACCTCTCTGATCCATCCTCCAAGTGGTGGAAGAAAAGTGAAAGAACCAAGCAGTCTCCTCTGGTCAGTCTCACATGCCTCCTTGTCTCTGCGCCAGATACAGGAATACTGGACCAGCATTCTGGAACAGAGAGCAAAAAAGAATCCACAGCAGCAGTGCCTCTGTCCAAGCATGGCAGGCAGCTGGGATACAATGGGTTTCAGAGCCTATGATGCCTGGTTGGCTTAATCCTGGCTAGCAATGTCCCTTTAAAATCTTGCTTTGCAAAAGTGAGAAGATGATGCCCCCAGACTATGCTATCATATAAAACAGAGATGGAACGTAGGCTTCCATGTTCCACCAGGAAAAGAGTAACTGAGAAAGGCTGCCTTGTGAGCAACAAGATGGTAAATTCCTTTTGCAATTGTGAAAAGTTGCCTCTGGGATCTTTTTTTTTAAAACAGGCCTACCCACTGATGATGAAAATTATTATTTCAGAATGCCTTTCCAATGACCTCTATCTTGCTCTTGCTTTAATAGTACACATATGAGGGAGGTAGGAAGTGACTGAATGGGAGGCTGTCTGGCTCCCCTCACAACTGTTTGAATCTGGCATGTATTTGTTGAGTGCCTCAAGTCATTTGCATGTATCTAGCACCAGAACTCCAGGTACAAAATGTGACAGTTGTGTGATGGGGTGGGGAGTGTATGCAGAGAACATTCCCAGTGGATTGTGCATGTTGAACAATCACACCTTGAAACTGGTGTAACCCACATCACATCTGAATGGCAGCTGGGCTAATGTCTGCTACACATACAGGTCCATTCTTGCAGCCTTACAATAAATTCTGGTTTGAACAGCTCTAGCTGGAGAAAATGACAGGTCAGTGCAACAGGTGCCCTTCCTTAATGTGGGAAAATTAACATGGGCTAAACAAATCAAGGTTTTGCTTCCCCCTCTGAAAATATTTTGTAGACTTCAAAAAGAGAGTAAGAAAAAAGCTAATACGTTAAAAATGAAGTATGCCTGTGGAGATCACCTGGGGATGCCAAGAAACAAGAACCTACACATCTCTTCCATAATGACACTCTCTTCATCAAGAGGGAAATACACAAGTTACTACCTTTACATTCTCTCATGTGTACTGCCCAATGCTGCACTTTGACATGAATACCAGTCAGGATAAACCCAAGGCTCTGCACTTTAGACCACAAATACTAAAGCAGGTTGGCCCATTGCCAGGAAACTGCACTACTACCCTTTCTGCACCCCCCATCCCTATTTTAAAATGTTTCTCACAACCCCTGGGGGGACAGGGGACAATTCTACCATGTTCTGTCTCCTGCTGCCTGGCTGTATGACATCCAGGAGAGGGCTTTCTTAAAATCAGAGAAATCAACTTCTGTTTACTCATTAATTTTTTTCAAAGAAACACCTCCCCTGAGCCTAAAACAGCCGAGGTAGGATACGAACATGGTAAAAAAGGATTGTGAGGGGTGTCATTTTCAAAATTTATTTTTAAAAAATCCCATGTGGGCAGGAGTTTGCAGGGCCCTCGGGAACACAGATTTCAGGAAAACATGCAGCCTTTGGGCTGCATCTTGCCCACCTTTACATTAAAACATGGATCAGGAAACATTTGCCCAACATGAAGGAGAAAGAAATCGTGCCAATTCTCCTCCATTTATAAAATTTGAGGTTCATATGGACAATAAAGCAGAGTTAGACCTAGTGCAGTCCTCCATATGCTGCTGGACTGAAATTCCCAGCATCTGTATCCAGCACAGCAAATGGCAAGGCATGTTGAGAGTTTTAGTCCAAACATACTTAGACAGCCACACTTTGCCCGGTCCTAATTGAAAAGATGGAAGGACTGTTCCTTTCTTTCCTAGCAGGATTAATCCCACCTCTTTCTGAGGGAGGAAATATTTACGAACATTGAGAGTCACATTCTAAAGCAGGAAACAAAAAGTCCTGCCACACATACACACAGAGAGCAGATCAAGCTTTGTAGACAGTTGCCATCCCTGAGGAATAACACTAGGGCAAGGTTTAGTGGAGCAGGGGGAACACTCAATAAGGCCAGAGTCTCATAAAATGAATCTTGAAGAGCTGGAAGAGGGCATCCAAAAATCTATTCCATTCCTCCTAATTCCCACTCCTGTAAGCTCCTGTACTTTGGTCCCTTGTAGCTAAGTGATACATTCCAGTATGTTGCCCACAATCAGAAGAAAAATAACCTGCTTTGTTATAGTAGAGAGGAGTCTGCTCTACAGTATCACAATATTTTCACCAGCTACCCTCCTGAAGTGTTCCTTATGAAGGCAGAGTGGAAGAGAGATAGCAGGATGGTTCTGTAGTTTCCATGCCTAGAGAAAAAGATGATTTGGTTTCCTTGATGGACTTCTGGATTATTCCCATTTTGTTCAACTCCCTTAGAAACAAAATGCAAAATAAACCAGCTCTGAGCATGTGTGCGCAAAAGAGGATGCTGATTTAGATGAACCAATTCTAGGAACCTAAGCACCCCCCCCCCCCCCCCCCCGTACAAGGGCTTCAGTTAGGTCCAGCTTTTCATTAAAGTAAGTACCTCTTGATTAAACAAAGGAAGAGTGGGTGGAAGGGATGAAACTGATGAGCACATGCACCCCTTGGATAGGGAAATGGATATCGTCAGCATCCTGCTCCTTCTTTCCCTCCTTCCTTCCCTAAACGCATATCCACTATAAGCCACACTCTTGATTTCAGAAAGGAAATTATTACTTGATGGAAGGAAATGGATACAGCTACAGGTGAACTGCTCAGAAGGGGAACAGTAGGGCTAAAACAGAGTTGGGAGGACTGAAAAGGTGGGAAAGTGAAGCAGCATGTTTCAGTGTCATCAGAGCTGTCATTCCCCGAGGCAGGAGTGATCTGCTTTTATACATTTCAAAGTGACTCTAAAATGGAGGAAAACTTAACGTCCACATTACTGGCCATTAATGCATGGAACTGACACTGCACAGAAAAAAGTGTTCTTACACATTCACTAAGAACTATTGCTATTATTAAATAGCCCCAGCTAAGGTGGGGTTGTGGGTGGTTGCTTTTCCATTTGAAAAAAGGAAACTTTTTTTATTATTATTTGGCTTACACAGTCAGAGAGCTTGTGTTGCTTGGAGCAAAGAGGTGGGGAGAGGGCTTCTGAGGATCCAGGCGGTAAGGCCGCCCCGTTGTTAAATGTCAGTCCAGGTCCAGTCATTGTGAGGGGGGGAATAATCAGCAGGTAGCAAGATGAGCTCCAAAGAGACAGTATGCAGCACAGGGCAAAGGGGGAGGGGCATCCCCTTTGGCTCCTCTCACTTTTTCCCATTCTGCCAGCTTCATGGGTCTGTCTCCTGTTTTCCCTGATAAAATTCCTCCCACCGGCTCTCAAAGAACTGCCGCATGGTCAGCCCGGCCTGTCCCACCTCTGACTCATCCTCATTAAAGGTCCTGCAGTTGTCAAATACCAGGGCAGCATCAGCAGCAAACTCCTCACAACTTGTGTACCTGTGAAAGAGAAACAGCAGCCGTGAGTTTCTAGGCCTTAGAAGCCCAGTCCTAAGGAGGAACCTGCTGTAGCACAATAGCAACATAGAAATATCACTGGTGGATAGGCTTAACCCACACAACTATATTCATTTCTGATTACTATGAATCCTCCACCTTCTTCAAGCTCTATCTGATTCCTTTCCTTTCTGCCTATGGTCATAAGGCAGGGAGGATTAATGCCAGATCTAAATTTCAAACAGTTACAGGCCAAGGCACAATCTGGCAGTGTGGTGTCTGAACTGCTGCTATTACCTTTTATAGGGCTGCAACATGTTGTGGACACAATGGGGAAACTCACAGTAGCCTACCTCCTCCCCCTCTTCTCTCATACCCTGCCTGCCTTGTTTCACCAGAACTGTCTGTAAATGTACTCAGAAAAGAGAGGTGGTGCTAAGCCCAGGGAGTTTGTAACAGATGTGACATGATCACTAATGGTAATAAGGCTGATAAAGAGAAGAACAGGAAGCATGCTCAGTTTCAAAATCCCTTATGCAAATTTAAAGAGCAAAGATAATTATTGAGTCCCCCCACCCCCAGTGTTACTGCACTGGGACTTCTCTCCTAATTCACTAGAGTCAAAGCTTTTCCCTTCCTTATCTTGCTCTCTGCAAGCACTTTGTCAATAAACACGTCAACAAAAAAGTACAGGTTGCTTACCTGTAACTGCATTTCTTCGAGTGGTCATCTGTGCCCTCACACAATAGGGTTTGTGCCTGCGCAGAGATCCCATTCGGATGCTGAAAAGCTGAGCAGATTTGCGGAAGCCCCGCCCCTCCCATTCCCTGAGCATGCCCAATCCCGCCAATCTAGCTCCTCCTTCAGTTCAAGTCCGCCGCAAAAAGGCAGGGACCTGACCGAGGGGAGGTAGGGCGGGATTTGTGTGAGGGCACAGATGACCACTCGAAGAAACACAGCAATCTGTACTTCTTCTTCGCGGTTTCTGTGCCTCACACAATATGGTGACTAAAAAGCTTACCTGTGGAGGTGGGAAGGTCACTGCAGAATAGAGAACAAAGCAGCACAGCCAAAACTGGCATCACTTTGGGACCTGGAATCCAGCCGGTAATGCCAAACAAACATGGATGGCTGTGACCACATAGCTGCCTTGCAGACCTCTGTCAGGGGAACACCTTGGAGGAAGGCGGCAGATGAAGCAGAGGCCCTGGTTGAGAGAGCACGGACACCAACAGATAAAGGGTGTTTAGCCAGTTCATAGGCTAGAGAAATGGTCTGGGCAATCCACTTTGGAAATCTTTGTGTGGAAACTGGGTTGCCCTTCCTGGAACCCATAACAAATAAACAACTTGGTGGACAACCTGAATTCAGCAGAACGTTGAACATAAAACGCCAAAGCACGGCAAACATCAAGAGTGTGCATAGTCTTTTCCAGAGGAGAGGAAGGGTCTGGATAGAAGTTTGGTAGCACAATCTCTTGAGAAAGGTGAAAGGGTGAAACTACTTTAGGGAGGAAGGAAATGTCCTGTCTGAGGACCACCTTGTCCCTGTGGAACATGAGGTAGTGCTCGTCTGAGTACAGGGCCATCAACTCTGAAGCATGTCTGGCTGAGGTGATAGCCACAAGAAAAGATACCATGAGTGTGAACAGTCTTAGAGAGGCTGAGCCTAAAAGCTCAAAGGGGGGTCTCATGAGCTGTGTGAGCACCAATGAGAGAGACTAAGCCGGTGCCAATGGAGGCAGTGGCGGATAAAGATGGTGAAGTCCTTTGAAGAACCTTTTGAGTGTTGGTGATGTGAAGAGTCAAGCTGATGGTGAACCAGGTGGCTGATTAGCAACAATAGCTGATAGATAGACCTTGAGAGACGAGAAGGCCAAGCCTTGGTCCCGAAGGTGTAGTAGAAAGTGAAGTACAGTAGAAAGCCTCACAGAAGACGACGACTTGGATCTGGCTTCTGCAACAGCACAGAAACATTTCAACTTGTAGGCATAGGATTGCTTAGTGGAGACTTTTCTGGAGGCTGACAAGATCTAAAGAAGTTCTGGAGAGGTCATGGTCTGTTCTTCCATGCTGTCATCCATAGATTGTGAAGGTCTGGATGTAGGACTGTCCTGTTGGAGTGGGACAGAAGGCCCGGCCACAGGTGAAAGTACTGGCCCTTGGCCAAATGGAGTAGTGGAGTGAACCAGGATTGTCTCGGCCAGAAGGGGTCAGCAGTATTGCGTTGGACCCATCTCTGGTCATCTTTGCCACCGTCCTGGAGATCAGTAGAACAGTCAGCACTGAGCATTCTCTGGAGTGGCAAACAGATCCACTGAGGGAGTTCCCCATTGAGATGTCAGAAGATGGAAGGCTGGGACTGAAAGAGTCCATTCGTGCTGGAAGACTTTGTCCCTGCTGAGGGAGTCTGCTAGCACATTGTCCTTGCCTGCGAGGTGGACCGCCACCGGATGGATTGAGCGACGGTGGCACCACATCCACAACTGTTGAGACAAGTGTAGAAGAACTGGAGAGTGAGTTCCTCCTTGCTTGTTGATGTAACAGACGGTAGTCATGTTGTCTGACACCGCTTGTACAACTCTGTGGAGGAGGTGATTCTCGAACGCCCTGAAGGCTTTGATGACTGCCAGGAGTTCTCAAGCATTTATATGCAGCTCTACCTCTTCTATGGACCACTGACCTTGAACACAAAGGTCTTTGAGGTGTGCACCCATCCTGTCATGGATGCGTCTGTGGTGATCATCCTGGATGGTTCCAGCATTTGGAAAGGCATCCCCTTGAGGATGTTGGAGGGAGACATCCACCACTTGAGGGAGCCCTGAACATGAGGGGGAATCAAGAGTCTCTTGGACGGATTGTCGCGGAGATGGTTGAAAGAGGCCAGAAACCATTCTTGGAGGGGCCTGAACCTGAGGCGCACCAGGTAGGTTACTGCCATGGTGGAGGCTAGGTAGCCCAGCAGTCCTTCGCTGTTGGCTGGTGAGTGCAGAGGACATATCGAAATTGGTCCCAGAGGGCCTCTGCCCTTCTGGTTGGGAGGTAGGCACGGCCCATGACAGAGTCCAGAGAAGTGCCTATGTAGTCTATCACCCTCACAGGTGCAGAACAGACTTGGGGAGATTGATCGTGAGTCCCAGGTCGTTGAGGAAGTCTAAAATGTACTGAATGTCCTGGTAGAGCTGTGCTTCGGAGGATGACACCAGAAGCCAGTCATCGAAGTAAGGGAAGATCTTTATACCTTGCAATCAAAGGTGAGAGAGGACCACTGCCATGCTTTTCGTGAAGACTCGAAGGGCAGTGGAGAAGCGGAAGGGAAGGACGGTATATTGAAAGAGATCTCCATTGAAAGCAAAGCGTAGGAACTTCCAGTGTTGGGGCCTGATGCTGATGTGAAAATAAGCATCCTTCAAATCAATGGATGTGAACCTGTCCCCTTGATGTAGGAATGGAAGTATGGACTGCAGGGTCACCATCTTGAACTTGCGAGATGC
Organism: Urosaurus nigricauda; assembly: GCA_034509955.1. Taxonomy (NCBI): domain Eukaryota; kingdom Metazoa; phylum Chordata; class Lepidosauria; order Squamata; family Phrynosomatidae; genus Urosaurus; species Urosaurus nigricauda. The sequence goes on from JAOEGL010000002.1 coordinate 167,492,084, forward strand.
GATGAAGGAGTTGACGCCTCTCAAGTCTAGTATGGGGCGAAGACCACCACCTCTCTTCGGTAGAGTGAAATATCGAGAGAAGTAGCCTTGAAACCTGCAGCTGGCTGGAACCTTCTGTATGGCTCCTTTGTCGAGAAGGGAGGAGATCTCCTCTAGAAGAGGAGGGGAAGAAGGAGTAGAGCAGAAAACACCCCTTGGTGGAATACTTGAGAACTCTATGGTGTATCCCAAGCGGATGATGGTTAGGACCCAGGAGTCCGTGGTGATCCGGCACCAGTTCTCATAGAAGAGGCGTAGTCTGGGGACATGGTAGGAAATGACTGGCAAAAGAAAGGTGAGTGTCACCTCCAAAAACCCGTCAAAAGTATGGCTTGGAGGGTGGCTTCCTGGAGGACCGCTGTCCCTGCCTCTGCTGCTGATATTGCTGCTGAGGTTGTCTATAGGTTCTCCTAGGATAAGGCTGGGCCCTATAAGTGGAGGATGGAGCAGATCGGGAGCGAGGATAGCTCAATGACTGAGGTCTTGGATGCCAGGGCTGGCTACCAGATGGTTTGGTTGAAGTCACCCAAAGCCTCTTGCCATTAAGGTAAGCTTTGGCCATAGAGTCCAAGGATTCATCGGTCTTGGCTGCAAAAAGTCCCTCACTGTCAAAGGGCAGGTCTTCAATCTTCGCCTTGGCTTCCTCCGACAAGATGGTGGATCTGAACCAGGCGAACTTGCAGAGGGCCACTGCACCAGAGATGACTTTACCAGCACAGTCTACTACATGTCTGGCTGAGTGGACCTCTTGGGCAATCAGTGACAGGGCCTCAGCATAGAACTTCTGGGCTGCTTACTGCTGTTCCTATGGGAGGTACAGGATAAAGGCTGCCATCCTGTCCCACAAGAATCTCTGGTATCCTTCCATACACCCCTGCATGTTGGCAACCTTGGCTGTCAGGGCTGCCGAGGAGTAAAACTGTTGGCCGAAGATGTCCATCCTCCTGCCGTCCTTGTCCACCGGGGCAGAGTGAATCTTGCCTGAGGATTTACAGGTGGACTCCACCACCAGAGTTGGGAGTTGGGTGTGTAAAAACAAACGGAGCTGTGTCTGACTGCACCCTATAAAGAGAGTCCAACTTCTTAGAAGCAGGTGGAGTGGATGCTGGTTTGGTCCATGAGGCAGTCATAATATCAGAAAACAACAGCAGGAAGGGAATGACAGCAGGTTGAACAGGTCTAACCACAAGGCCATCGATAGGATCCCTGGGGGGCTTTGAAGTTTGGGCCTTTTGCAGGCCAACCGCCTTGGCCATCCTGTCCACAATCCCTGAGAATAAGTGGAGGTCCTCAATAGGGGAGCCAGGTGTCTGATCCTCCACCTCCTCATTCGGAGAGGACATGGTTTGGACTGGGGACTCTACATGTTCTTCTACCTCGCCTGTAGATTCCTCTGTAGATTGGGAGGATATTGGATGAGGCAGGTCGACGCAGGGTTGTGTCGGGGCCGAAGTGAGGGTTGATGTGGAAGCAACCACCTGGACTGCCATCACAAATGGCGTCGATGTCGATGTAGTCCTTGACGTCGAGGCCATAGTTGAGACCGGAGCCGACTCGGGCAGTCTCAACACTGTTGCAGTCGTCACTGGGGCAGGCGAAATTGCCCTAGACTCACTGTGGTCGCGGGCAAGAGAACGGAATATTGACCTTCTGTGATAGAGCGGGTCAAAGTAGGGATCCCTCACATAGTACCAGTCCCAATACAATGGAGAATAGGACCTGTATGATGGATGCTTCTCCCTCCAGAAACTCTCCGCTCGATGTCGAGCCAAGAATGAGGCAGACAAGTGAGGGAAGTATCTCTCCTTGTGTGGTTCAGGAGACCTTCAAGGTGGAGACAGGAACCGCAGCCTGTAGATTCTCTCCATAGAGGCAAGAATTTCCCTTAGTGGGACCTCAGATGGAGGCAGAAAAGGCGAAACCGTCAAGTCAAAGTCGAAACCAGGAATGATGGCATCGACGTGATGTTGGAGCAGGCTGTGCCATCGGTTCCAAAGCCTCCGGTGCTGAGTCTAGTAGTGACCAGGGCCAGGGCAGGGAGACTGGCGGCCAGCGTGGAGGTCGGTTTTAAGAAAGCCATAGCCAGGTCCACCTGTGCCATCACTGTCGAGACGGCAGCAGAAGCCTCCTTGGCCTTGTGCTTCTTCTTTTTGGATTTCTCCCTCTCCTGGGATGGGGAGTGTTTCCTATGCCCCTGAGCCGGTTCCTCTGAATGAGGCATGAGCTTCTTGGGCGAGGAAGTTCACGTCGAGTATGTCAAGGTTGTCGATGCCGATGTCAAGGTGGAAAATGTCGATGTCAAAGCCATCGATGTCGAGGTGGCTGAAGTCGCCGTTCTCTGAGAGATCTTAGGAATCCTCAGGAACTTGGAGATGGGTAGGCGTCCGAGAGGGACCGATTGCAGCTCTGACGACTTGGAGATAGAGACGGCCTTCTCCCAAAGATGGGCCTTCAGCTGTTGAAGAGTGGCCAGATTAAAGGCCTTGCAATGCTTGCATTTCTCGGGGATGTGGGTGTTCCCCAGACAGAGGACATACTTAGAGTGTCCGTCTTTAACAGGGACTTTATTCCCACATTCTGTGCATTTCTTGAAGGGAGTGGCCATAAGAGGCCTAACCATGCAAGGGGGCCCAGCTGGGTCAAAAACCTCGAAAAGGGGGTCCAAGAAGGAAGGAAAAGGGGCAGTCCAAGGAGAAAGGTATAAAAAGGGAAATAGGTAAAATAGGAGAAATAGGTGTAGCAAAATCTACTCAGCCGTTCGCAAAGCAAGGAGCATTCCAAAGGAGATGTTTCTCTTGCGGCAGACGAAAGAGAACTGAAGGAGGAGCTAGACTGGCGGGATTGAGCATGCTCAGGGAATGGGAGGGGCAGGGCTTCCACCGTTCTGCTCAGCTTTTCAGCATCCGAATGGGATCTCTGCGCAGGCGCAAACCCTATTGTATGAGGCACAGAGACCACAAAGAAGAAGTCATACATTTCAATACATCACTAATTAGAATACAATAAATAGGGTGGAGGGGACAGACCAGAAACCAGCAGAAACTCCTGGTAGCTGAAAAACTAGCATTTACTATTTTATAAGCTTTCATGAACTAGAAACTCATTTCATCAGGATGCAGTAGGTGTAGAAATGATAAAGAGAAATAGGAAGGGAATTGCAAAGAGTAAGGTCAGTAGAAAATGAAATGCAGAAAGTATACAGTGACAATTATGCTTACATATGTTCCAACCTCACTATTTATGAGTTTCCCTCTTTTACTGCTATATAGACATATGCCTGTTGAAAAAGAAAACTACTTCATGCATCTGATGAAGTGAATTTTAGCCCACAAATGTTTACACCATGAAAAGATGTTTGGTGGCTTATGTGCTTCAAGAGTCTTGCTGCAGAGAAAAGTAACAATGTAGCTATCCTTTGAGAAAATAGGAAATATTTTTCCAGGAGCATTCGCTGTTGGACTCTGGAGACCAGGATTCAAATCCCAGCTCAGCCATACTGTATACTCTTATCAGGGAAAGGCAAAGGCAAACCCCCCCTGAACAAATCTTTCCAAGAAAACCCTCTGATAGATTCATTCACCTCAGGATCACCATAAGTCAGAAATAATTTGAAGGCACACAGCAAAAACAGCATTTGTCAGGTGAACAGATCTGTGACTTTTCCTTAATGTCAAGTTAAAATTCAAATAGCATATTACTCCAAAAGATATGTATGTTCATCATATCCTAGCACAAGCATCTTCACAAGCATCACCCATATCATAGTTCTCAGTTATCATAAAATTAGTCTTGACTTTCTTTCATTTTCTTCACAAAAATCTCTCTTTCCAGCCTGGACTTTACTGGTGGGAATGTTGTGTTTGATAAGAATACAGAAGAAAGGCCTATGTTGTGGTATGTCAAACCACACATTAGCTCATAAACAACAATATTTTGATATACAATGTTTGTCATTTATGGTATATATACCCACCTGCCCAATCACAGAGTCCTCAGACCTGGTGTTTGATGGAACCAAAATGAAGATTACAGTAAGGTTTTGTCAAATTAGTTGACTTGATATGTCAACTAATTTGAGTACAACCTCAATGAACACTTTGGATTTCTGTAGTCTTTACTCTTAAGAGAATAATTGTGAGTTGATTTTAATCAAGTCTGAATATTCAGACTTTGACCAACATACTGAACATTAGTAAATAAATTCAGTTTTTTTCCCCTCTTTTGCACGGTGTTTGGTGTGACACAACTTTTTAAGGATTACATATGATACCTCTGAAAACTTTTCTTTCAATCAAATCATAAGCAAAATCATCATGTTCAATTTGGATTATGCTGCACATATTTCCTAATAGCATATTAAATGTCCCAACCATGACCAGTCCTCACAGAATTCAATCTGTGCTGGCTGCAAAGGACAGATTTCGCAAACCAAAGGGTAATTACTGAAACAATTATGTGCTGATTTTATTACAGGTGAGAGGAATTATTAAAATGCCAGGAGCTTGCCCTACTACCAATAAGCATTTCCCCAGTACTCACCCGCCACGCAGCAGCCGTGCTCTCATGGTGGCAAAGTCCATGGGATTTTTGATGATTTTCCGGTAGCCCGGGACTAGCCGGGGATTAACTGGCTCCAAGAAAGGCCAGGCAGCTTCATGTGATTCCATCTCCATCAAGATGATCCTGATGAAATGAGGGTAATACAGAGTCAGAGGTTAATACAACTGACAAGTTCACCAGTCAAGATTAAAGGCTCTGCCAAGGAGCAGGTCCAAGGGGGTTTAATTCATCCACCATCTTCCCAGAACAAAGGAAAGAAAGAACAAACCCTTCTCACAGTTGGAGAGGTTTCTTCTATCAGTTCTCATGTGCATGGAAGCTGAACACTGTGTCCCATGCTTCCCAGCCTCCCTTTGTCTGCTCCACAAGCCTCCCCCATGGGCCCTGGAATTTCAGAGGAAACCTACTCGCAGAAAGTGAGGTCAGCACTCTGGCCTCGTGCTGACACTCTTCTTCGTTTGGATGGAGACAAGCCTTCGCCTGAATATCGGGGTGGTACATTTGCCAGGTTACTACGCTGCTGGGACCCTGCTGTCCGAGAGCGAGGGCTGGACTCCTCTTGCCCCAGAGGAGCTCCAGAACCACCAGCTTTCCGTTTCTTGCCACGCCGTGGAGAACCATAGTCATCCTGGTATTCCCCTTGCATCTGCACCACACAAAAAGAGCAAAGGACAGAGAGGAGAAAAGAAACTACAATCAGTTCCTAGATGTAAGAATCTCTTTTAGGGAAAAAGTCACCCAGAGGCAGAATAGCAAAATTTTAATGCTCTCTGCTAGGGACACTGTAGTCTCCCAAGCTGGGTAAGTGCACCCATGCATATAAATATACACAGCACGTAAGACTCCCTCCCTTGGAACACAATACACTGTTCCACCTCAGTACAAATTTGGGGCAAAGGAAGCCCTGTCAGTCAAATAGGAAAACTCGGGGAATTTGGGATGGGACAGATTCTAGCCCACATGGAGCCAGCACCTGAGCGATGCAGAGGGAGCAGAACCAGTCACCAGCTGGCACCTCGGTCATCTTGGGCCGGTGGCAGTAGAGGTGGCAGCCACGATCGCAGCTATCACATAGCAGCAGGTTCTCATCATCGTCCCCTTTTCGGCACACTAGGCAAGTCTGAAGGGCAGGGAGAACAAGGAGGGGTGAGGACCAGCCCCAAGCTAGCCAAAACTCCATTCAGAGGGCCAAAGGTAAAGCTGAGCCCTGAGAGGACTCCCTTGTCCTTTGTCCCAAAGTTTAGCTGCTTCACAACTGGATTCATCCAGGCCAGAACTCTGCTCTAGCCTTGGAATAGAGATGTCTTTTCAGAGATCTCAGTCTGGCTTCATTTCCTCATAGCACAGGCTTCATTACACATGTGCCTCTAAAAAGCCCACGAGAAGGATCAAATTGTACAAGTTGCTTAGATTCATTCTGATTTCCAAATTTACACTTGTTTTTACTTCTTACTCTAAAATAATTTCTCCCCCAACCCCGTGCTCCTTCCTCACCGCTCTGACAACTGATTTCTCCCAGGCAATAGAGCGTTCCAGCTGGTAGATACACAGAGCAACTTGGGCAGCACTGTGGCACCTTTCCAAAGTCTGACGCCATATCCGCATCCGGGGCGTAATCTCGTATGCACTGCAGAAGGGGGAAAAAAACCATTAGGTGGAGAAAAGGCAATCTTGCCTAGCAAAGCAAATTATTAGCTTTGAGCCTCTCTGTGGCTGTTCATCATGCTTACTGGAACATCCTGAGGAAGAAACAGGCACTTTATTGTTTCACTTTAGTGACAGAGTTGTGAGGATAACTGAGAAAGGCAGGTTGCCTATCTGTTAGTATAAGTCTTCAACTGATCACCTAAGCAGTCACACATATGGGTTCTGTCAACAGCACAGTTAAACAGAACTCTAATACGAAGTATATCCCCACTCTCATTGCACATGGTCAAGAATGCATGGCTGTCACCCTTCCTACCCAATTCCCAGAGATTGTGACAGTAGAAAGGATGCAGAGGAATGTGGCAAAGTCCATACAGAGTAGACAGCAAATGGATGGGTGATGGCACAGATGATTACTTGAGGAACTACCACGAAGGACCACTTGAAGAACCAGAGATCTGCAATAAGTTTGCCTTTGTGGTTTCAGTGAATGACACATACATGTGAAGAGAAAGTTGATTTACCATAAGTAGAACAGGTGAATGAACAGAACACTAAGCATCAAATAGCCCAACTAAATAAAGCATCCAACCTTGCTCTGACATCTAGTCTATAATGGATGAACAAAGATAAACATCTGGGAATTGCTGTTTATCCTACAAAACTGAAAGTGACACCATGCAAAGGATGGCACAAAGAGGGAAGAAAGAATGTTTTCATGGAGTGACCATGCAAGAAAGTAGGATGGGAAAATATACCACCTTGCAAGATACTCTAAACAGCAAATTCACCCACTGAGGAAAGCACTGCAAAGTTACAGGGAGACACCACTGCAGCCTCTGAACACCAGTACTACTGCCAAACAAAGAGTGTCTGAATATTATCAAAAGATGCTGTCTTGTCCAGGAAAAAGAGAAAAGCACAGTGTATAGCCAGGGAATGAAAAGAAACGTTAACTGTGTGATGAAAATGTCTGGCAAGAAAACACCTTGATTAAGATAGAGAAATGGACTACTTCAAGGAGGAAAAGTGATGCCAACTCAGGGGCCAGTTTGTACATGGCTAAATACAGTGGCTCTACAGGTAAAGCACACAGTTTGTCTGCACAACAGGTTAACACATCAGTAGTCAGGAATGCTATCTTTAGTGTCAAGAATCTGGGAATAGGTAATTAATAGGTAATTAAGGAGTCAAACAGCTTGGACCAGAAAAGTACAAATATGGCACCTGAAAGGTAAGTAAGAAATTGAGGAGTCCTTTCAGACACCTCTCAATAGTCAGGTGAAGAAAACAGATATCATAACCAAGAAGAGCTTTGCAGAAGAAACAGCAAAACCATATTTCAGTGCAAGGAGAAAATTATGGTACACCACAACAGATATGCCATATCAAACCAGTAGTATCTCACAAAATTAGAGAAATAAATCTATTTGTTTTTTTAGGACTGAGAAATCTTTGGTTTCAGGTTACACCTATTGGTTCACCATTGTAAGGAAAGGCAAACATGTCCTGGTAGCTGGAGGTAGAATTGTCTCAGGTCTGCTCTTTGAGCATGAGCATTTGATAAACCAGTGCTTGAGTACACACATATATACATGAGCAAGAAGTGTTACCAATGTAAAGGAAACCATGAATCATGAAGCTGAATCTGGGCACCTCTGCTGGTCCAAGATTGAGAATATACACCTGCTGTTGCTACAATGTTGTCCAAGAGTAAAGGTCTCAACATTATCCGAGGGTAAGTGTATCTGCCCTTTCATATGAGTCTCAAAATGTTGTTCTGTTATGCCATGAAGTGCAACTTTCCGAGATTGATGCAAAGCTCAAAATTTAACCAACCCAAAGGATTTGCTATCAAATACTGGATTAGTGGGGGTGATAGTGAAATGACAATAGACAGGCAATGATGGATTTTTTCAAACATTGCCCTATAACAAATGTGTTTAAAGTATCGCAAATATTTCTTACTGAAATAGCAAATATTTCCAGCAATACGGTTTATTTCTCTTTGCTGAATTCACCCTCTTATTTCTATAGTAAGTAGCAATGGATTAAGCTTCCAGGCGGACTGGTATGTCGTCCCCAAGACAGAGAGATAAATATGAATCACAGTGTGGTCCAAATATGTCCAATCTCTGGGCCAAACAGGAAGTTTCTCAGGTTTTCTGTAATGAATATGTTTTGCAACAATTAGAGAAATACAAATATTCACATTCCCTTCTCCTCAAATGTCTTGTAGCTGAAACACACACAAAATTCTGACCCAACATGGTGGTAGGTAAAAAAATCTGTGGTGCTTCAAGATGACAAGTGGTAATGCTTAAATCACTGGCAATAATTAATTGTCATTTCCTGAAGCTACCTGAAAGTTGTAAAGTGGAATGTAAGATGAATCTTCCTTGGTTTTAGGAAAGTATATAGAACTAAGAGCGAATTCTACACAATTAATTGAAGGTTTAAAGAAATATTATAGCTATCTTGTATCATGTGTCATCTGTTTCAAAGTAACAGGACCCTTTCAGATAGGAAATTAAGAACCCTCTGTGCCTTGGCAGTCCACAAACATACAGCATCTATCTTGGTGATCCTTTCTAAATATGTTGGCTCCTCCTTGTGATGGCTCTTCACTTTTAATCATCCTTTGAATCTTTTTCCTTTGACATAACAAGCACTTTCCATAAACATTCATGGAAATTTTAAATGTAAAAAACCAACAACAACAGTAACCAAACAGCTCCAGTACAACTTTCAAGCATCTATGAATGACAGAAGCAGTTCTCAACCTGTGGGTCGTGACCCCTTTGGGGTCGAATGACCCTCTCACAGGGGTCACCTAAGACCATCAGAAAATACATATTTCCAATGGTCTTAGGAACCAAGACACCAAAATTTTATGGTTGGGGGTCACCACAACATGAGGAACTGTATTAAACGGCCACGGCATAGAACCACTGCACAGTTGAGAACCACTGCACAGGCTTAACATGGAGGCAACATGAGGAGAGGAAAATTCTGAGGAGCTAATCCAGTACAGCACTAACATTATAAACACTCCAGATCTAAATCAGATACATGATTGCTAGAATATATAAAAGTATATAAAACTTTGAATGACACTGAAGTACTTCACAGTTATAGTAGCAATAATGCATGAGCACCTTACAAATAGCAGAGGTAAATAAAACTTTTATAACAATAAAGAGAACTGGTAGATTAGATAATTACTTGAACTAAATACACATCCATTCTAACCATAGTAATCATAGAGAATGTATTTTTGGCACACTTAATTATTTTAACATTACCAGTTTCTTTTCCCCCTCCTTGTCTGAATCATGGTTTCAATGGCATTTTTATTTCATGGAAGAGATGTTAAGGACATGGTTTGACTGTGAAAGATAATTTCAACAAAGAGAAGCACTTTTCTTGTTGGGGGGGGGGGGGGAATGCCCTGCTACCTCTTCTGAGGTGTTAAGGACTTTGCCCTGATATTAAGATATTATAACACTTTTTCAAGAAAGCCCCATAAGAAAGCAGATTTTTTTCCAGAGAAGCACTTATATACTTTTAAAATTTGTAGTTAGAGGACTTAAGACATGAAATCCCTGAATTGTGCCATTCATACAGAAATGACAGCTCAAGATTTTTCCTCCTGAACTTTACTAAAACATCCCTAATCTTATCACTTACAAGAACATGACCACCAAGCACCCTGAAGCAGGAGTAATGTCACCCTCAATGATCATTAAATCAGAGAATGTAGCTGATGTAGCTTAACCGTGTCAGATTTGCTCATCATTTACCTGATTTGTACTTGCTCCAGCTCTTACATTATTCTTTCTACCAAACTTTTCAAACATTGGCAGGTAGGTTTGAAAGTATGTCAAGTAATGTATAAGAATGTTGATGAATTTTTTATTGTTTTAACCTTATCTCCACTGCTACACTCTGTAGTTTATATCTTCACCAGACTACTAGTTACAGTATCTACTTTTTCTCCCAGAGGAGTAATTGTGTCACTCTATTCTGGTCTAAGATCCTGTCAAGGTTCATTGATTTGGTAAAGAATCTTTGTTTGAAGAACTGATCTAAATTCCATTTGGCTTTTAAATTTCTTCTCCCCACGTCCTCTTGTTCATCATCCTGGTCCAGACTTTGTTTCCAAACAGAATTCTAGCAAGATTTCTTTATTACTGCCAGCTCCTTGCTCATATTATTTTATCTCAAAGTATTTTACAAGTGCTAGATTACAAGCTTATTCTCTTTAGAAAATATACTGACCAGATCAAAGGTTTTACTGCCTCCTTGTTGAAACCATCCTGAAAATATTGGGCTAATTGGGTAAAGGCGAGTCTCTGCTCAAGACAGCAGAAAAAACTGCCTTCTCATAGACAGACCCAGAGCAAGATCTTCCCTACCTGTTCATGTGGGCTGTCACACATGTTTTATGTGTGGATCATTGTGTGATAATTGTTTTTAGCTCTTGATATTGAAACAGAGCATTCGGCTCGAGCCCAGAGTATACTGTGCCCTAAGCCACATGACTCTCGCACATCATCACCAGAATTTTGGGCAGATCTCAGAGAAGACCTGTCCCAGGAGAGCTTCACTATGTCAGGGACATCCTGCCTTCTCAAGGTAAGTCTTAATGCTTATTTATTGCAGATGAAGATGGAGAAGCCTTTAAAGGCTAGGAGAGCCCCCCCCCCCCAGTAGAACTGGAGAGGCTGGAGAGAAGGAAAGTGTAAGAAAGTGTCTGGATCGTTCAACTGGAGGTTTAATGGCTTGATGAGACAAGACCTTGACAAGATAGTATCAATCAGGTCAGGTATAATTTTCTGTATTGAGTTTTGTTTATTGAAAGCTGGCATGAAGTAATATGGAAGAGAAAAAAAAACAGAGGAAAAGACTGCAGAGGAAAAGATTGTATGTTAAAACAGCTGCCTGATGCAGAAAGGCAATCAAAATGGCTACTGCCAGAAGTGTGGGAAAACTGCTGCTGCACTTGTGAATCTGGAGCTAAGCATGCTGTCTTCACAACTGTGCCTCTCCAGAAAATAATTTTTGAGAGGTAAAAAGAAGCCCCAGCTGCCTTTTCCTCCCCTGAGCAGACTTCGCATTCCTGAATCAAAATTATCTGAGGGGATTCATTCCTGCACTGCACCTGTCCTGAACCATCTCCCTCTCAGCCATGCCCACCTCTACCATCCACCTCAACCATTAATGTTTCCCCCCTGAGCAAGACACAGCTGCTGCAGACATGGTAGCCACAGTTGGCTCTGCACTATTAACAGGAGATGTCAATGCTGCAGATGGGGAGATATGGCTTTCTGGACTCATGTGGCTCCTGAAGGAGGTAACTTGAGTTTCAACAGTAACTTTGACTACCCAGACCAACTGCAAAGGGACCGCTGTGTCTTGTTCCTTGCTTTTAGCAAGAGCTTTTGCAGTGACCTTCCCTAATGCTCCCAAATACTAAATCTGAGTAAGGAAGGGACAAAAACAAACTGGGAAACTCTGAAGGGGAAGAAATGTGAAAAGAAACAGGTGTGTGGAGTTGAAGGCTTTCAAGGCCAGCATCCATAGTTTTTTGTGGGGCTTTCAGGCTATGTGGCCATGTTCTAGAAGATGCCCAGCCACAGATGCTGGTGAAAAATCAGAAAGGAACTCTTCTAGAACATGGCCATATAGCCCAAAAGCCCCACAAAAAACCAGGGGTGTGTGGCTAAACATGAAAGGATGAACCCTTGTGTGGTGAAAACACTGTAAGGAAAAGACACAGATACAATTGTGATAGAACAAAAAAAGTTCAAGAATGGTCTCAAAAAGAAAAGACAAAGATATGTTGTTGTTGTTGTTGTTGTTGTTGTTGTTGTTGTGTGCCTTCAAGTTGTTTCCTACATAAGGCAACCCTAAAGCAGACCTATCACGGGGTTTTCTTGGCAAGTTTCTGCTGAGGGGGTATGCCATTGCCAACCTCTGAGGCTGAGAGAGTGAGAAATGCCCAAAGTCACCCAGTGGATTTACATGCTGAGCTGGGATTCGAACCTTGGTCTCCAGGGTTGTAGTCCAATGCTCAAACCATTACATGACGCTGGTTCCCCAATTAAATGAGAAAGAGAAATGCCAACATTCATTAGATTTTCAACAACCACAGCAGTTTGCCTCATTATATCCTCTTATCTTTTGAAGTTTGGTTATGGGACCTGGAAATTAATCAGACCTTCAGTCTCTAAAGGTTCAAAGACAAGAGGGCAAATGCTTTTTAATAAGAATACAATCCTGATTCTCAAAGTTAAATGTAGGATCCAACCAATTCACTCAATGAAAGAATGCACTCACATTTCTGGGGTGCCCAACTCCAGGGTACTGGGGCTATTCAACAAAGCTTTTTCTACCACCACCTCATGTGGGGGCCACAGGGGTTCTCTGAGGTATCTTCGCTCGAGGTTCTGCTCTAGGTCTGCCAGGCGAAGCACTGCTAGGTCTAAAGGGTGAGTGGATTCACGCTGCAATGCTGGCCCTTCACGTCGGTTTTTCATGGTTATATCTTCCAGAAGTTTCAGTTCACGTTCACAATACTGCAAATCATTTCGAACAGAATCAGGATTTGGACTTGTCCAGCCCTGAAGGGAGAGCAGAAAGCCAAAAATGAAGTGAGCAGGGCAGGAAAGGAAGAAGAGATTATTAAAGCACTCTTTTAGGAAATCCAGAAGCATTTGGGAGACTTCTCTCCAAATACTGGATGGAACTGATCTGGGTGTGTTTATGACTTTTTCCTTGTGTCATGCTTAAGAAAAGATTCATACAAGATGATGATGATGTCTTGGGATAGATGTTTAAAGCAAGAAGGGGCGCCCCCATATTAGAATGAAATACTGTACATTCCTTGATTGAAGTCAGCTCATAATAATGAAAAAAATTGAATTATTGTTAGTGTTACCAGCTGTACCAATGTTTTACAATGTCAGAAGCAGCAAGAGACTTTCATATATATTTTGCATTGCTATGTCAGATTTAGAAATTACTAGATACTTTCAAGATGACCTGTAATAATAATATAAGTTTTATTTTTATCCCGCCTCTCCCAAAGAATCAAGGTGGGTTTCAACATAAAATACATAAAAATACATAATTAATTACAAAGAAGACATGAAATCCCTACACCACACTAATAAAGAACACACAAAGCTAACAGGAAAGATTCAATCTCTACAGGATCTTGATACCTACACGGATCTGCAAATCTGCCATGAGAACCCGCTGCTCCAGCTCTTCCACCCACTGAAGAACAGACAGGTCTACCTCAAAGGCCCGTTCAGCCATTGACCACTGGGCCAAGGCTTCCTGAGAGACAGGGTGGTTGGTGCCCTCGGGATGAGTCTGGAAAATGGGGTCTAGGGGAAAAGGCAAAAAGAAGCTGTCAGAGGGGCTAGGCATGCAATCATATAAGCCCCTGGGCTTACCACATCCCTTCATTGTATCAGATGGAGAGCTCTTACCCTTGGCAGCACGGGCACACACCTCCCGTAAGTAATCCTTGTGCTTGATAAGGTGCTTATGCAAGGCCTTTTCACGGATCCCTCGTGGATGCAATACTTGTACCACAGCTTCCAGCTCTTCTGGATCCTGTAACCACCACCAGCCATTTTGCATCTCTAAAAGGGAAGAACCAGGAAGGGGCAGAAGCCAGCTCAAAATGTGGTGCCACTAATGAGCATCACAGAACTGAAATGTTTCCAAGCCCAAACACTTGCAACAGGCCATAATCATACAGAGAGTGAAGAGAAACCACCTGAAATACAATTTCTAACACAAAATCTTTAAAAAGTTGTTTTAAAAATAAATACTAGAGCTCACATTGTCATACTATTCTCTTTCCACCAGCAGCTGAAGACATTTTTATTTAGTCAGACTTTGGTGCTGAATTTTACTTGTGCTGGTTTTAACTTACGTTTTTGTATTAATAATGTTTAATAATTTTTAACTTTTGTAAATTAACACTGTAACTCCTGTCTTTTTAAATTATTTTGTCTTTTTAAATCCTTGAAATAAATAAATAAATAAATAAAGCAAGCAAGCTGCAGTTCCCCCAGCAGTTCTTCAAACAACATATCAGGATCTTAGAAAAGAAGCACACAGAGTCCAAATTATACAGCAGAAAATGAAAGTGCAGTTGTCTCATACCTGGAGGTATGGGCTGTGCTGTCAGCTGTGTCAGGTATTTCTGTTCTATTTGCTTGAAGAGTTTAGTAGGGGGGCGTCCCCGTCGTCTTGGCTGCCCTAGAGTCTCTTGGGCCTTACTGGGAATTTCCTTGACTCTGGAGCAAGTACTGGGAACCCTGGAGCTGAAATGGAGAGGAGTGGAGGCCAGTGATGGCAATGCTGGGCTGGTGGTGGAGAGGCCATTCAGCTGTGGGGAGGGAAAATCAGAATTCATAAGGCAATGCACACATGTCATAAAGTGCTAGCTAACACCTCTAGGGGGTGCCCACCTCCAGAAGGAACTGCTTCACTCTATGTTCCAATATAGAAAAGGTTATAATGTGCCGTGAAAGCCTGAAAGACATACAATTAATATAGTAGTTGACATCTTAATTTGGCTTCATATTGCTCAAGAAATTCAGTGAGGAGGCAATAAAAACTGAAAGAGGGATCATTTAGGAGTGGAGCCTGGGACTACACTAGGATCCTCGTTCCAAACTAATAAGTCCGGAAACCCTTCCTAATGTTGAATGTACATGTTCCTTTTCACATTTCTAACCTGTGGCTTCTGATACTGTTCTCTATGAACACTGAGGGCAATATATATATTTTAACAAAGGAAAAGGGGAGCTAGTTACCAGTAGACTGAGTAGTGGCAAAGAGAATAGAAAGTGAAGAATAATTTGCTTCTAAGACAGAAGGCAGTCTATGTCTGAGTGGAACAATGCAGGAAAGAGACAGACAGTTGAAGCTGTTCTCTCATATGAGGGGTCATTCCACACAAGGTTTTGTTTGTTTGTTTGTTTGAAATAAGTCCTGCCTATCAGAGTGAGTGGCTGGAGCAACCACTGCATGAAGAGAGAAAGAGTTGGACTAAGAAGTAAATCCCAGCCATAAATCCCATCCCTGTCCATGCAGGTGTACACTGTAACAGTCAAATGGAAAACAGATTGTCACAGGGAAATGCCTACAGGATTCTCATTTCCAAAAAAAGTCAATTTTTGAGTAAGAACTGAGTAAGCCCCCTCCATTCAATTTCTTCATCCTTGTCCCCCCACTTGCCTAACCAAGGTCAAAAGTGGAGTTCACACTGCTTCCTCAGGACATGCCTCTGAATGATACTCACCTGGCGGGCTGAGGCCTTTGACTGGTCCCTGGTAGATGGTTTGCAGAGTTGGGGGGAAGCTTTGAGAGAGGGCTGTTCAATGGAGGTAGTGTGTGACGAGTCATTACAAGGTGCTCTGGGCAGCAGATTGAACCAGATAACCTGTGTTTCTGTGGCACTTTCATCCTCTGCAGCAGAGTCTGGCTCATCTGGAGGTACTGAGTCCGCTTTGCCAGGACTGCTATCTGGAGTGAGTACAGAGCTGTCAAGCAGTGAGGATGCCTGCTGTGTCTGGCTGAGCCAGGACAGGAAGGCTGACTGGGTGAGGTCATGCTGAGACTGGCCCAGGGACATAGAATCCTCCAAAAACCCATTGACAGGTTCTGGCAACTTGGGATCCAGTGGCTCTGGTGGCAGCAGCCCAACATCATCCCGCCAGGGCGGGCCCCATGAATGAGAGGTTGTGCAGTTCATGTAATCTGTAACTGGTGGCATGTCAGCAGTCTCCTTTTTCATCGGGGATCTCTCATGCTCTTCCTCTTTCAAGACCACTTCTTTTTCCAGTGCGTTTTTGGTCATCTCAGGAGGAGCTGCTTGAAGAAGAATAACAACAGTGAGATCTGTGTGGATCTTGCCACTAGATGGTGCTCAAACCTGTCTCAAAAATATGAACCGAAATCTCCACTAGGCTATGGAAACCCGTTGGGTAACATCAGGTAAGTTACACTCTCTCAGCTTCAGAGGGACGCAGAGGCAAATCCCCTCTGAGCAAGTCTTGCCAAGAAAACCCCATGACGGGATCATCGAAAGTTGGAAATGACTTAAAGGCACACATTCTGTGTTTCATAGGCAAACTACATACAATGGGACCTCTATGGGAAATCCATTCTGTTCCATACACAGACACACACCTACAGATACCAAAATCCATGGGATCTCAAGTCCTGTCGTCCCCAATGGCAGTGCAGCCGTGGGCACACATGGTCAATGGGGATAACAGGGCTGTTCCTAATAGTGGCATAGCCACATGCATGTGTGGCCACTGAGGACAATGGGTAGTTTACTATCTGCAGATGCTTAAATCCACGGAGAGCAAGTCCACGGATATTGAGGCCCAACTGAATTACACTTCCTCCTTCTGTGGAAAGTCTATTCCCCCTCCCTATCCTACTATGAATCACTTATGTTTTCCAAAACAGACACAAATCCTCTTTCCCCCCCCCCCCCCCCGACCACAGGAGACCCTTTCTTAAAGATGATTCAGAACAGAGAAGGAAGCTTAATGTTCCATACATGAAAGGTGTAATTTCATTCACAGATATGTTGCCCTCTGGAAGTAATTTCATTCACAGATATGTTGCCCTCTGGAATTCACTCAAATATAACTATGCTATCTCTGTTCTTTCATGCTGCTGCCACCCACATCAACCAAAACAGCAGTTCATATTAGAACGTGCAATGTGATTCACATGCTAAAAATCCACTTCTATTTTTATCATTCTGTATTCAAATACCCTGTGGTTCTTATTCCATTAGTTCTTATTCCACATATCTATTGCTAGCTGCACAAATCCTATTCAATGTGGTCTGAAACTCTACAGGGTCTTTATTCCTTCAGGGTTTTTTTAAAAGCACAATCATGTATCTTCATTTCAAGCTTCATGTACCTGTTGAGGCCTCACAACCTTCTACAAAGATCCCACCTAGATGGGGCAGGACCCAATACCGGCGCCGATATCGATCCTGCCCCAGTGATGAAGCCCGTAACAACTGAGAGGCATGGAGCAACTTCTTGCGAAAGAACATCTGGCGCTGCAGGAAGAATTAGAAAAAGAAGATCAATACAAAAAGTTTTGGGCTCCAGAACAATGGATGCACTTGTACAAACAAAGCCCAACAAACCCACTAAGTCTAGCAAAAATCACAGCTGCATCTGTCTGTTATCTACTCAACTTTTCAACCAAAGGTATTTACCTTGGAAAGCTTTTCAATCTGCCTCTCCAGTTCAGGAACACTGGAAACTGGAATTTCATTCTAGCAAGGGAAAGAGATATGTTAAAACCAAATCCTTTATCTGCTTCTTAAATCTAGATTGACTTGTTCTGGAAAAGCTTAAATACTCAAAAGGAAAGAAACAGAGAGAATAGGTAGTAACTGTAGAACTGTTTATTTTTAAAAAGGCTTTCATTACTTAGAAGCAATTATTTGGTTAGTCCAACAGAATTTACTGTTCCAATTATTCTGCATTTCTTGTGCTTTTGGACCAACATTGCCTCTTCCAAATCTGCCACTCCTTATCAGAATGGAGATTCAGTGGCAATATATATGCTCCTGCCATATGACTTCGGTCAAAGCATCATCTACCTCATAGTCTTTCCGGGCCTTGCATGCTCTCCTCCTTTCTTCTTCATCCAGGTCCATATCCTCATGGTCCTCAGTGATGCGTGAGCTCCTTCGCCACCGCCCTTCTTCCAACCCAGAGATTTCAGATTCAGGACGACCAGTCTTTTTGGCAAGGGCAATCTTTAATCTACAGTGCAAGAACAGGTTGTAAGGTGTGGGAAAAGAAAGCCCACTGCTGTAAAGGCATAATACCTAAATGTAATAGACTTTAGTTTAGGAATTTCACTATGGGCAGGGGATCCCTATCAGGGAAGAACCTGAATGACCCCATAAACAATACTATTGTTCTGAAATTATTTCCTTAGGTGTCAGGTGACTCACACCATAACATGAAGAAAAAGTATGCTATTTTCCTCTAAATCCTCTGGCAAATCAAAGATGATGGAAAATAATACAAGATCAGTTAGGATCCTGTGTTCACAGTAAGATTTTACAACTCTGTGTGAGAAATGACTTAAATAAATAATTGAATGGTAAACTTTCAGGTTTTTTCAGCTGTCTCACACCCATTGGCAGCATCTGAGTGCTTTTAAGATAGCATAATAACAGGATTATTATTATTATTTAAACTAGCATAGACCAAAATAAATTATACTGACACATACCTGCGCAACTTTCCCTCAATGATCCATTTATTTCTCCTGTGGTTGGACATGTTCTCTAGAGTCTTGTCAATTTCACTGCAGCAAAAGGAGTTAAGAAAGATAATTGTGTACTGTGTGGTGACAAATGTGTAAGAGAAAGCATTAAATGATTCCCTTGGTACCAATATATTTGTACTGATTTGAGAGCTGCTAATCCACACACAAATGTACAAAATCCAGTCTGCAACAGAATCTGGCAGCAGCAAAGTAAGTCAGCCACCCATTTATCTAAAATACTGAGAGCAAGTTCATGTAGGGGCAAGACATTTGGATTACAAACACTATGATAATCTGTTTTTTGGGGGGGGGGCGGGGGTCTTGAGCAAAATGATCAATTGACCGTTTAACATCTTCTCTACATATGAGTCAGTCATTAATCAAAATGGAGAATGCATGTTGGAGAATGCAAGAAATCAGGAGATGACTAAGATTTGTAAGCGTAACTATGAACGAACTTGACAAGATGCTGAAGTGTAAAGCTATATATATCATTGAATACTAAAGTTAAGATGGCCCATGCCATCATATTTCCAGTTGCTATGTATGGCTGTGAAAGCTGGCCACTGAAGAAAGCTGATAGGAAGAAAATCAACTCATCTGAAAGACCTAAGCACAGCTGTTAATGATAGGATGACTTGGAGATGTCTCAATCATAGAGTCACCATAAGTCAAAGTCAGCTTGATGGTGGTTAACAACAAGAACAACAACAACATAAATTTTGGGTTATGTGTACCAGCAAGATAACCAAGATAATATGTTGCACCAAACTTTTGCTTGGCTCTCAAGGTGAATTATACGTTAGGAATTTATTTTCTAGCTACTTCAGATAAATGTCTAGCACAAGTAGTTCCAGTGGGCGTTCCAGCTAGGCCACTGTTGTATTATGGTGGCCAAATGTATGACCAAATCCACAGTCAACTGAGGTCATAAAACATGGGGTTAATATAGGGTGAGCATTTGTGGTGGTGCAGGAGCTAAATTTCAACCCCATGGACACTTGACAGGGCATAGTGCCCCAAAACTGGCAATAAAGTTGGCTAAACATCCAGAGCCAGAAGTAACTAGAAGTTTCAGTTTTCAGGTCTGCGAAGGAAACGAATGTTCGGGGGCTTATGAAATCAGGAGCATCAGGTAATCTTCTGTTCCTAGAGGCCCCTAGGACTTGAAATGTCTACCTCTGGGACATAATTTTACAGACATATCTTCTTTTTAAAGAATTTTAGATGTGGGGGCTTTGTAGGGAACAGTTGGGGGGAGGGAAGGGGAGAAGAGATCACAAACAAAGTTGGGACTCTCATGTGGTCTGTAAGCAACACTTTCTCCACCACAGTCTGAGCATGTTGATCTCTACAGCTCACCTGCATGTTTTCCCCAACCCATTCAGTACAGTAACAGCACCTTGGGACTTGCACTCTACCCAGATTAGAGCTGAGACTGTGCTACACATTTCACACACAGAGATACATTTCAGGAAATTGCTTGACTCATCACTTACTTGATGATAAGAGCACTGCCGTTGAGTTCATTGACTAAAAAGGCCAGGACAGCAGCTTTTCTGTCTGGGGGTAGTGCTTGGAAGGGTTTAGTGTGCAAGCTGTCACACAGGTTATTGTCAGCCCCATAGGCTATGAGGAAGCATCGAAGGATCTCAGACACAGTGTCACGGTTCAGACTTATCTCTGAGAGTTTCTCCCCAAGAATCTTCAGTGACTAGCAGGATAAAGGGGGGGGGGGGGTAAAACATCAAAAGTATTTAGTAATCATATACACATATGAGCCCACAGTGCCTCAGAACTGAAGCTTTCATCTAAAACAACAATACTGTACCTATAAAAAGCTGTTCTTAACTGAAAAGGGACAGAGATGAAAGTATGCAAGTGGTATCTGATTAAATCTCAAAATCAGTAATAAAGCTGACAAACATGTCTAAGTAAGCAAGAGCAGGGCTGTGTTCCATACAGCTTCTCAGTATGGCCTTATAGCAGTGGTTCCCAACCTTCCTAATAACGCAACCCTTTAATACAGTTCTTCATGTTGTGGTGACCCCCAACCGTAAAATAATCTTTTTTGCTACTTCAAAACTGTAATTTTGCTACTGTTATGAATTGTAATGCAAATATCCAATTAATTAATTAATATTAAATAATTAATATTTAATTATTATAAATCATTAATCATTAATTATTTTAATGACTAATTAATAATAATTAATATTAATACTATTAATTCCATCCTCTGCTGCCACCACCCTGCTCTTTCTTGGGAGAAGGCCAAGCAGTGGAGAAGCCTTGAGCAGGGAGGCCAGATGTCATAACTAGAATGGAGGGAAAGAAACCATAAAATATCGGACATTCAAGAAAAATGTAGGTGACACCACAAAATAAAAGCTAAGAACAATAATATAAATTCACAAAATTTATAAATATAAATGTACAAAAACCCTCCTGATGCCCCCCATGCCATTGCGCTCCCACCCAGCCCCCACAGCCCACTCCTTAGAAGTGAGAGTCAACTGGAATAGCACATCTCACTCTAGAAGGTAAATATACTTGAGCAGTTTGCAGTTTATGTCTTCCCAATTTATAATAACAGCTACAAAACTGAATAAGGGTAACAGCATAATGGCCACTTATATCCAAAACACACTGTAGAAATAATCCAGTTTGGGGCTACTTTAACTGCCCTGGTTCAATGCTAAGGAATCCTGGGAACTGTAATTTTGTGAGACATTTAGCCTTTCCTGTCAGAGAGGAACCACAAGAAACTACAGCTCCCATGTCCCCTAGCATTGACCCAGGACAGTTAAAATGGTCTCAGAATGAATTATTTCTGCAGTGTGTTTTGGACCTTACTTTTTAAAAAATAGTCCAGATTTAAAAAAAACATTTCCATCTCCCAGCTATGAGATGGTTTGGGGAAAACGAGAAAGTATTGGGGGGAAGGACTGCCAATACACTGGGTGATGCATTTTGGGGTGTGTACAATTTGTGGCCAAGCAAGTGACTCTGGGCACGTCATATACTCTCAGCCTCAGAGAATGGTAATGACAACCTCCCTTTGAAGAAATTTGCCAAGAAGACCCCATAAGGTTGCCTTAGGGTCGCAATACATCAGAAAGTACTTGAAGACACACAAGAACAACAACAAAAGTCTGCAGTTATTTCATATGGAATAGTACATAAGAATAGGAGCCAGCAAGTTGCCATGGTCTGAGTGTTGGACTATGACTCTGGAGACCTGGGTTCAATTCCCTGTTCTGCAATGAAACCCACTGGGTGACTTTTCAGCAAGTCACACTCTCTCAGCCTGAGGGGAAGGCAATGGCAAACTTCCTCTGAACAAATCTTGCCAAGAAAACCCCAGGAAAGGTTTGCCTTAGGGTCGCCATAAGTAGGAAATTATTTGAAGCCACACCACAAAAAACAACAAAGCCTCAAGAAAGAGCCAATGTGGTATAGTGTTTTGTGAATTGAAGATCAGGGTTTGAATTGCCGCTTCATCATGGAAACCCATTGAGTGGTCTTAGGCAGCACCAGACCTCCCTGGAATACACTGTCACCAGCTCCAGAGCCGCCAGAGCAGGACAAGGAGGAAAGAGTAAAAGAGGTGCCCTCCCTCAGATGGTGCCCCTGAGTCAGGCACTCTCTGGCCCCAACTGGGCTGCCTGGCCCACTTCTCTGAGACAGTGGGGAAGAAGGCAGTGACAATGCACCCTCTTTCTCTTCTTGTCCCCTGGTCACCCCTCCTCTAAGCCCAGGCAAGGCACAGGCAGGCTGTCCTCTGTCTTCCCAATGAGCCCCAGCACTGCCAGTAGACAAACCCAGCCCAGTGCCCTCCTTTCCCTCCCGCTGCTTCCTCTGCTCGCCTGTCTCCTCAGCGGCTACTCCTTGCCCACAGCTCCCAGCCAGGACTTCGCCTCCTTGCTTTTCTTAATCATCTCCTTCCCTCCCTTTGCTTCCCTTTCAGGTGCAGCTGCAGAGGAAGGGTCTCGGTGGAAGTTGAGCATCCTCAAATGGAGGACGTTTTCCAATTCTTCCTAGACCCCTCAGTCAGAAGGTTAAAATGTAGGGCTTGTCATGGGAAAAGGAGGATACGTTACCCTGGTCTTGAGAGGTGAACAACTGCCTTTTCTCCTCCTGGCTCTTTCTTGCGAGCTGGCTGCCAGGAATTTTTTTTGGTGGGGGGGGGGCTAAGACTCTTAGGCAACCCCTGTGAAAGGGGTAGGCGACCCCCCAAAGGGTCCCGACCCACAGGTTGGAAACCACTGCCTTATAGCTACCAGACAAATATTACCTTGAGCAAAATGTGCACATAGACAAATGTGTTTAATTTGCAGGCTTTATACTTTGTATAATTAATATTTTCTTGGTATAAAATTTTGATTCTGCTGTTTCCCACACCCCTTTAAGCAGCCAAACTATATGTACTGATCTATAACAATCAATAGTTTTTTATTCTTTTGACCCACTGAAACAGTTTCTAACACACTAGTTAAAAACAAATAGCATTGCTCAGGCACACTCTAGTGCAAGGGGAAAAGGCAGTTCTTGCGACTCTTTAGAAGCCCTTCAACGACCCCATATCCCTTTCCATTTAAAAAAAAGGAGGCAATTTTCACATAATTTTTTTGTCCGAAAAACAGGGAAAGTCTCCCAAAGCCATCTAAAAATAAGGCAGTTTGCTTTGTCTAACCTCACAAAAATGAAAAAAAAAAATCAGCTGAAGGGTGGTCAAAATGGCAGCCAGAAGATATACTGCATCACGTCAGGTGTGGTAGAATGCAATGATGCAGGCTGCCAAGAGGGTACAGAGAGGAAAAATGGCCCCCATCATATGTACAGTTGTCCCCTTCTGTCCTAGCGTTTCATTCCAATATGTAGTTTTAGATTATGTGTATGCCAAGCCTGGGACATCAGTTAGCCCAAGAAGGTCCCATACTGGCAAAAGTGGGATTATTAATATTACTACTACAACAACTACTACTAATAGCAGTAATATTAATAATCCCACTTTTGCTGTCATGGGACCTTCTTGGGCTAACTAATATCCCTGGCTTGGTATACTACTGCTACTACTACTACTACTACTACTAACATTGCTGACATTTGATGAGCAGTACTTGATGAGCTGGCATTTAATGAGCAGCAATCCCAGTCCACATCTTACCCACAGAGTAAACAGAACAAAAACAACCACTGGACACATGTGTATGCCATGATTCTACAAGAAGCCAAAAAATATGTGCAATGTGGCATTAAATGCAAATTCCTAAGGCTCGCACTTCTTTTTTTTTTTTAATCTAATTTTTCAGACTTTTTAAATACAAAAAAAATTGGGATATTGCCCACTAATATCTGAGAAGCCAGAAGGCTAACTAAAGAAGATTTTAGTGTTTTGGATAAGGTTTAGTACTTTGTGTACTTCACTGACTACCCTCACAATAAAACCAGAAGAAATAAAATAAGTTATGCAGATATATTCAATTATCCTTGGTACAGCACACAGTTAAAAATAATAGTAATACAAAGCATGCACAGTTCTGATAGTAGTATTAGTACTACCTGCTGGCCTTTCGCTGGCAAGTTAAAATATTTTTTTTGCCAGCAGGCTTTCTGTACATAATGCATAACAGGCTGATTTTATGGCGCAGGTGGGTTCTTAGTCTGTTTTTGTGTATATTTTATATAATAAAATATTTTATATTTTGCATATATTTTATGCAATTTTATATACATAGATGTTTTTAAATGTTTGAATTCTACAACAATTTTAAAGGTTTTATCTGTGAGCCGCCTTGAGTCCCTCTGGGAAGAAAGATGGGATATAAATGAAATAAATAAATTGTATCTTGTTCATGTACCCACCTACACAAACTCCATTAATATCGCCTTTTCAGCTCACACTGTTAAGACCTGCACATTAACAACAGGTAATACACACATGCATCCATGCCTTACCTGACAGTAGGGTGGGAGGCCAGGGTCATACAATACAGCCTTCACCAGCTTTACCAGGAGGTCCAGTACTTCACCCAAGCTGTCTCCTACATTAAAGAGACCCTCTTGCAGGGTACTCAGGCTGGGAACTTCTTTGGCTACATCAAAACCCAGCACTTTGCCATAATTGTGCAGGAACTCCACAATAGCTAAGCAGTCAGAGAAAGCATGGCTGGGCAAGATCAATCCAGGAATGCGAGAAAACTCTGGCAGAGGCTATGGAAGAAGACACATTATCAGTACAGAAAATACCAGACTTACTTGTACTATAATATGATTTGGGCAGGGACTGCAGGAGGACAAGAAAGATTATCATTCAAATGCCCAGTGTGGTGAAGAGCAGCAGTAAAGACTCCAAAGTTGCAAGGAAGCTTCAGACATGCTACCCAATGCCCAACAACCTGACATGTTATGGTGTGCCTTCAAGTAATTTCTAATGTATGGTGATCCTAAGGTGAACATATAGCATGGTGTTCTTGGAAAAAAAAAAAATCTTCAGAGAGGGTTTGCCTTTTGACTTATTCTGGCAGAGATTGTCTTGCCTGAGGTCACCCAGTGGGTCTTCATGGCCAAGCGGTGATTCAAACTCTGGTCTCCAGAGTCATGTCCCAATGCTCAAACCAATACACCACACTGGTTCTTGGGCTCATGGCCAATTCACTTTTGCTCCCACTTTTGGTATGAACCAAGAAGATATCGAGAATGAGAGGGGAGAGTCCTTCCTTCCTGATTCCAACTGCTATTTTTCTGGTCTCTGAGGATGAAAAAGGGCCCCCATGGACTGTTGAACTTAACCCCTCCCCATTCTTTTTCCCTTCTATGTTTTAAATTGTAATCCTGAGGACAGGGGCTGTCATGTTAACTATTTGTAAGCCAGCCATGGAGTATTTTTGGCTAAAGGAAAGAATATAAACACTTTAAATAAGTAACTAATAGAACAATGTTACGCTGGTATTAATGTCTCAGTAAAAGAGCCAGACTTTTGTTCTGGTACTAATATAACTGCCCCAAACTTTGTGCCTCTCATCTCGCCAGGGATGATGGAGGTTATAATCCAAAACATCTGCAGGGCTAGAAGAGGTTGTGTTAAAGTAATTACATGGCACTGCATGTTAAAATTTCTCCTTCTATACTGTCCATGAAAGCCTTCATGGAAATGACATTTCCTATCCTAGATTATTGGCTCCTTCTGACAGGAGCTTGAGAAACCTATGACATCACACTGGTGAGCTCTTGTAGATCCTAAAGGGAAGTTGAAAACTAAACATTTGTTTGATGATGATAATGATATTATGTAATGGCTCTGTATTTTATGTAATATGTAGCTTTGGCCATAGTTGTGCAAAATGGTTAAAAACTTGAAATAGCTTTGGTTTCCATTCCCCAGTAGGCAGAGCTACATTTGTTTGCACAGCTCTGTTCCTCATCCCATAACACCTTTCCTCCCACCTCTCTACCTTTAAAGGCTGCCATCCCATTCACCACAACCTTTTCTTCTCCGTACTTTTGCTTTCAAAAATCCATTTCCCCCACAAAACTGGAATCCTGGAGCAGAATAAATTAGCAAGTGATATGAAATACATAACTATATCTGCATATATATTGTACAGATACATGTGTGGGGCAGGATTTATGTTTTTAGTTCAGCATCCAGAGTCCAGACCAAATACCTTCATCAGCTCCTGAACTCCAGAAAAATAAAGGCTAAAATGCCTCCAGTAAAGCAAAGACAAGAAATTCATCCACAAAGAACTCTCAGTAGTACAGGGAGCACCATGTTATTAGTCCTTCCTACCTTTAACTAGGGCCATGCTTAAGAGGTTGCTGCAGATTTGCAGTCATTGGTTTACTTCCTAAATATCACAGCTCATTCACAACAGAATGAAATAGGAAGCTGCCCCCTGCAAAGGTCACTGTTGCCAGGCATACCTGGTGGTCCCCCAGACACATGTCTTCAGTGGGCTTCTTCATCTCCTCCAGGATCATTTGTTGCCGTTGTCGTTCTTCCTCCTGCCGCTGAGTAACAAGATTCTTATCTGCTTTCCGGATAATCTTTGCAGGAGTAACCATCCTCTTTTCCTTGGGCTTCATCTTTTCTTTTGGCTTTACCTTCTCTTTTATTTTCTCTGGCTTAGTCTTCTCTGGTTTGCTCTTCTCCTTCTTTACCTGGAGCTGGGAAAAGGAGAAATTTGTCAAGATTTCATTGGATTTATTCAGGATCTAGGCACTTTTCAACTTTTTCAGATAGACACTCATGAGAATGATCTACCTTAGGCTTCTTTTTGACTTCCTTAGTCTTATTTTCCTTGGGCTTTGGTGCCTTGGCTTCCTGCTTTTGCTTATTTTGGACCTAGCATGAAAACCAAACATTACAATGCATCAAGAACACAGGAAAGAATTCTCAAAATAGAAGTCACATAGGGAGAAGATATTCCTACTCCATCTTTACTATTCTGGTCACAAAAAACTTTACCGCCGATATATTTTTTTTCCAATTAAATGCAGGCAGCTTCATATTATAACAGATAAATAAAAATGCCCCAGCATTCTACTAACTGAGATAGCACTCCTTCTTACACTGCTTAGACTCAGCATGCAGTCATGTGAGGCTTGGCATATTAAATATATCAAAGTAAAAGGTAAAGGTTTCCTCTTTGACAAGGTTATCAAGTTGTGTCCAACCGTAGGGGGCGGTGCTCATCTACATTACTAAGCCAAAGAGCCACCATTGTCAAAGACAACTTTGTGATCATGTGGCTAGCACTGCTACACAGAACACTCTTACCTTCCCACCAAAGTGGTACCTATTTATCTGCTTGAACTTTTACATGTTTTCGAACTGCTAGGTTGGCAGAAGCTGCGACTAGTGACAGGAGCTCACTCCGTCACATGGTACTTGGGCCTCAAATTGCCAACCTGCTGATCTTGCAATCGTCAGAGTCAGCATCTTAACCCTGAGCCACCATATCTCTATTAAAATATATTACTTTTGAATAAATGTTTCTGTCCTTCATGGCTGCACAGAAAAGTCTAGAAGAGAGTTAAGAGTATCAGGCTCTCCAGGTAGTTTGGACTGTAATTCACATAATTCCTTGCCATTGGTCATGTTGACTATGGTTTCTAAGAACTTTAGCAGTAACCCAAAAAGGGAATTCCCTCATCCAAAGTTCCCTTCCCTGCTCTACCCAAACTCATTTTTTCCCAAAATTATTCCCCCCTTTCCTATCTAGCATACAGTGCTCCATTCCACTGCATGTACCTTTTGCCTCATTTTCTTCTTGATCTTGATCATCTTCAGTTTGTCTTCATCACTGAGCACCTCTGCAAATACAAATGAGATTAAAGGGAGAATGAAATAAATATGTGAGAGAGTAAATTCTGCAGTCCACATTTAACAGTATAATCATGCTTTACAGAAATGTACAACTTCTCCAAAAGGTAGATTTCCCACTCAAATCTGTCAACATCAAGGTGATACAACCTCTTTAGTGCAGATCAACCCTAGTTAACAAAACTTCCAATAGTGAAGCTCCTTTTTACAACATCTTTTTATGGCCTCCTGCCAGACCCATCCTTCTTCCTCATCCTAACTAGCTGGAGAATTGGTAGAATAGTGAAGGAGGACTGGAGAAACGGACATTGGTACTTACCCGTGATTTGTCCATTTCCAGTAGATAAGACCCCCACATCCTGTAATTTGGGGATAGGTCATAGCAGTGCGTCTGCAGTAAATAGTGCAATAAAGATTGAACTGGGAAACAGCAGTACTGTACTCCAGTTAATCTGACTAGCCATGTCTACCTGCCTACAATGTGCAACACGTGTTCAGAGCCTCTTACTTCATGAGAGAGACAGAGAAAAAAGCTCACAGCAGATAAGTCTGCCTCACCAGCTATTCCCAGCATGTTTTTTAAAAGTGCTGGTCTAGAAGCCTGGCCATAATCATAAGAAAAGTGAAGGTTGGTGAAAGAAAAGTGGTCTCTACAAGGTTCTAAATGTTTTTGTTTCCTTAGACAAGACAAAGGCCCGAAACAGACAGGCAAACAGGAGCAGCTTCCAGCCGTTTTTATGGTGTGGCATTTACACAACACATGCCCCCGAAAGCCTCCCCCCCCCCGGGGCTGTGCCAGGGAGGTCTAAGGTGACCCAAATCTGGCCCCATAAGGAACAGATCTTTTCTTTTTCTATCTGGGGCCATGGCAGGAGGCACCCTCAGGGCCGCAGCACGTGTTCTTCGTGGCTTCTGGCAGCTCCTTCCTGTCCATCTGCTTTGTCCCTTACCTGACCTGTTTGTTTGATTTCACATATGCATATTGTTAGCGATGGATAAAAAATTTGCTGAAAGACACTGAACTATTATTTTTGTGATGTAGGAACCTATCCCTATTATTTCATGTTATTTTTGCTGCTGGTACAACATTTTCTGTTAAAGACGTATTACCCAGGAATGCATTGACTTAATTAATTGATCTATATTTATACTGAAGTGTCATACCCTTCCTCAAAATTTGTGCTACTGGCTATGCTAGCCCTGACCAACATTTTTTTTCAATATTTGCCCAGTTATCAGTTCTCAATACCTCACAAGAGTGCTGAATTTTTCAAAATCTAGCCTAATGTGACATTATTCATGAGGATCAAGCAGGGCTTCTTCTGCATAGACAAATGAAAAATAACATCAGAACTGTAATTGACATGACTGAATACCACGAGAAAAATAATGATAAGAAGCTTGCTGTGCTCTTTATTGATGCTGAAAAGGCGTTTGACTGTGTCAACTGGGAAAGCATGTTAAAATACTAGAAAGGCCAGGTCTTGGAGGAAAGTTTATGCTTTGGATAAGGAACATATACTGTGATCAAAGAGCACAGTTAATAATAAACTTTGAAAAGACAAAGGAGATTAGAATTCAATGTGGGGTTAGACAAGGATGTCCTCTGACTACAAACGCAGAGCTTATGCAGATGGTCTGGTGGTGTTTTTAGAAAAATCTGTTAGGAAATATTGATACACTGATGCAAATCATGAATAAAGTCAGAAACATAACCCGGTTTAAAATCTGAATTTTCTTGATGTACAAATTGAACAGCAATTCCTCCAGAGATTGAATTACATGCAGCTTGTTGATCTGCTTTATTTTTCAGGGTAAAAAATGCAATGTTCTTGATGGACAAAATGAACAGCCCTTACTCCAGACTGACAATTAATTCGTGCCATGAACTACTTCTTTCTTGTGAAAGGTACTAATGAGCGGAATGAATTAGTCTAGCTGGTACCTTGAGCTTCCAGTTTCTTTAGAATCCGGGCATCTGTCTTGCTCAAAAGGTCAGGCACTTTTACTTTAGGAGGCCGGCCCCGGCCACGTTTTACTTTGGGCATTTCCTTAGCCTTTTCTTTCTCAATATTTCGGGGTCGACCACGCTTGCCTGTGATGGCCTGGATACGAGAAGGAATTTCTTCAGATAACAGCTTTACCCATTGCAGACCCTGCAAAAAGAAGAGAGATTTACAGTCACTGGTCCCTCTCCATGCCTACCAACTCCAAATCTCTACAGCAATCCATCAGCTTTTCCATGTGAGACAATCTATCCTAGTGATATTTCCACTACTTTCCAGTCCCAATATAGTCAGGCCTCACCATAGATCCTGAAAGGATATTTTAAAAAGAATTGGAGGAGGTAGAAAGCTGAAGGCTACAAACACATATGTCACAATTTTATTTATTTATTTATTTATTTACAGTATTTATAGCCCACTCTTCAGCCCTAAAGGCTCTCAGAGTGGCTTACAGATAGTTATTCAAACTGTTCTCTTCCTTCAGGTGTACAATCTAAATAAATTTACCACAGTGCAGCAGTGGATGGTAATGAGAGATAATTCCTTGTTGTACCTTACTTAGGTCCAGAGCACAATCTTTAGGAAATACCTCATCCTGAATGGAACCCCCTTCTAAAACATCTTGTGCAGTTTATCATTTCCACAGTATGTGATTACAGCAAAAGGGCAACTATAGAGAAGCGAGGTGCAATTTACTCCACGTGTTGCACCAACACTCACCTCAGGTGTATCCTGCTCTTCAAAGAAATCTCCCACTGGCATTCGGGGACTGAAGCTGAAGTGTTCACGGCAGACATTCTGCACAACATTTCGGCTCAGGTACTAGAAGGGGAACAAGACATGAAAATATGAGTCAAGCATATTCTATGCATGATCCAGCCTTTTGCTAGGGAAGAACTTTTCTCTGTGAATTGAACACAGGCTACTATCACAATTCTGATCAGCTTTCTGAGAAAGAATTAGGCCAAGAAATATAGACAGTGCTTGTCCGTATCTAATTTATTAAGGAACACTCAATGTCGACTTTACTTTGGTGTGCCTAGTTTATTAATTCTACGCTCTTACTGTCTGATAGAAAGATTTCAAAGCAGGCAAAGCAAACATGATTTCTAACCCAACGTTCCAGAGAGAACACATGCAACAACTGATCATCCTTGATCCCTCTCTGGGAAGCAGATTTTACCTTTATCACCTCTGGAAACTGCTTCATCCTCTTGCCACAAGGAGCATAGTACCAGGTCTCCCCTTGCCAGCGGCTGCTGCCCTTTTTAATGCGCACCTCCCTTCGCCACCTGAATATGAACATGGCAACTTAAGATTAGATATTTACATTCCCACTCCACACTGTGGCTGGATCAGTACTATTATAATGTAGCAATGCTGCCAGTCAAATAATACTACCTACCCATGCTTTAAAGGGTAAAACACCTCTTCCACTGTGGCTATCCGCCTTCTTGGAACATCACCTAATCAGAACAAACAACCATTGACAATGCTTTCAAATGATGACTGATCTTTAAATACAGCCAAGACAACTAAGAAGTCTCAGTGAAAGAATCTACTTACTCTTAGCTGATGTCTCTTTGTTGCTTTTGTCTATCATGGATGTAGGTTCTTCTCGGCAGCTATTCTTAATTACTTCTTCCAAAGTGGCATCTACAGAATCTGGTTCAGCAGATGCTTGTGAATCTAGAAATTCTGCACCCTCTCGCCCCACTTCACTTACACTTGCCAGCTCCAGGCTACTGTCTGTTAACAAAGAAAGGAGAGACTGTTAGATGGAACTTGAGAAAGAAAAGGACTTCCACACAGTCTAAAAAACTGAAGGCAGACCAGAAAGTTTACAATGTTTATTTATCCATTCTGCAGCACACTTAGAACACTAGAATTAAACCTATTCCTAAATGGAATCTGTTCTGGGATGAAGGCTGTGACTGAGGAAGAATAGATAGTCAGCATTTTGTTCAGTGTATATGTTGGGGAAAGGAAGAGGAGAATGTTCTCCCTTAGAATACAGTATAAAGAAACTTGAGGTACAAAAACAAGCTTAAAAAAAAGAAAAGAACGATGCAGAATACCAGGACCAATCAACAAGCTTACGATTTAAGATACCAGCCATAGATTCCCAATGTAAAAAGAAGAACAGAATATTTCAAATAAGTATGTCTAGTAGGCTGGCCTTTGATCTTTCATGCCTTATCCTAAGGATTCATAACTCCACAAGAGGAATGCTGGTAGATGGGTGTCAATCTATTCACCAAGCATATAAATAATTGGTTCTCATCACCTGGAGCTTTTCCTCTCCTGTTCCTCTTCCAACAAGCAAACTAACCACATTACTGCAATCATAATGGAACAACATGATCTTCCATAGGTGCTGGTATATTTTTTATTTTATATTGCAGAAGGCAATTCTACTTTTATCTCAAATTGTAGATTAGTACTCCCTAAGTAGTGGTTAATGAAAATTCAGCTAAACAACTATCTATTGAAATTATTCTCACAAAACACAGCGAAAAAAATCCCTATTCATGGTAAAAAAATGATAATGGATGCAATTTTTTTCCCTTATGCTATCTTTCACATGCAGAGTGTGAAAACAAGGCTCACTGTTCCCAATATTTGCAAAATATTTGCTTCTTCATTACTAAAACAGAGCCTATCAGGACTCCAAGTCTACACTCTCTTTATCTTTGGAAATCAAACCTGTCATAAAAAATACATTTCAAGATTCCACATGTTCTTATAAAAATGCTTAGCAAAGACTACTATAACTGAAGGTATATTAATGCCTGAAAGAATCAGGCTTTTTTTTAGACTTCAAGTACAATAGTGGAGGAAAGATAGAGTAATACCTCTTGAAATCAGTAGACTTTTCTCACCTTGCAAAACAGATTCTCCAAGAACTGGTGGCAAATTGGCACTTCCAAAAAGTGAGGTGTCAGGCTGAGTGTCATCTGTCAAAAGGCTGAAGGAGCCAGAGTGGTTGAGAGAAGGACTACCATGACAATCTAGGGCAGAGATATCAGGAGCATCCTCCAGAGGGGATTTGCCGCTCACCAGCTCTGAAGTATCCATTTCATAGAGATCGCCTGTCCCTGGGTCTGCAAATCATGAATTTGAGATGCAGACATTACACATTATTTAACACAGTGGTCTTAATCCTCTATAGTCTTAAGTAGGGTCACATCACTATTTATAATTTTAGAGTACTTTCAATATGCATACTCTGCAACTCATCCTTGTTATAATTTTGTAAGCTTGGCTAGTATTAATTACATATCATAAATGGGGTACTTAAGCTGACAGAAAGCAGGCGTGGTTTAGAGCAGCCTGCCAAGTTCATGGCAAAGGCAAGATCTGAACCAGGAACTTCCTGGCTGATGGCATTTTGACTCACATGCTGCATGTATGTGAATATACAAAACTGCAGTTAGATTTCTCCAATTTCTGAGAGAATGTTAAGAAATGAGGAAAAACAGGATTACAACTGATCCATTTTCCAACAAAAAGATTCTAGAAACAGGAATAAGAAATGCATTCCTTTTCAGCCTTTATAAATTTTAATATTTTTGTTAGAAAGAATAATGGGGTCTCTAGGCCTCATTTCTCCAGACTTATTATTCAGAATGGAAATTGATACATGAGAAATATAAAAACTTATAAAACCATTCTGAATGTAATTATCCCCAACAGAGTTGTTAAATGAGCAATAAAAGGGGATATATATATATATATATATGTGTCAATCATTTCTTTTATATTAACAAGGTTAAAATAATTAATATGATTATTACTGAACTTTATTATGGATAAATAAAGAAATAATATAGGAAAGAATGTAGCCACAATAACAACATTAAACACATAAAACAACGTGATACTGGAAACACGCAAGGTGTTAAATTATTATATTTGCTGTATTGACCAAGCAGTTACAGAGATATTTAAAGTAGTATGTTTCCAGCAAATAACTATCTGATCCAAACTCTTGATAATAATAAAGCTGTAAGGATGGAGAAATATCAGTTATTTACATGTCAGAAAAGATGAACAATCAAAAAGTCACTATTAGGAAACAACTGAAAAATGTATTGTGGACTTTGACATAATAGCATCTCTTAAGCTCTTCTTGCATTTGTGAAGTTTATAATATTATTTCTTACGGATTATTTTGGTATAATCAATACTGTTAAAAATTTGAAAACTAACTAACTTTAGTACCGGTAGTTAAGAAAACAGGGATTTAATAGGAATTTTACAATGTATAGGCATTTGAAGTTTAAGTTAGTAAATGAAATGTCTAAACAAAGCTCAGGAAGTTCATTTTGTGTAACTGTTGGGCTTTCTAGATGGGCAAAAAGAAGTGTGTTCATGGCTGCATGAAACTCTAGCCTTTAGATGAGAAAAAGGGAAAGTGTGCCATGAAAACGCTTTTTTTGCGTTTTAGGGGAGAAGAAGCGCCTTTAAAGAGGTGCTGGTTTTCCCAGCTTCTTTTTTAAAAACTGCGGAACAGCGCAGCTCCATCTAAAGACTGTGGTGCAGCTGCTAAGCATTAAGGAAAAGGCAACTTCATGTCACACTTTCCTGCCAATCTAGAAAACCCCTTTGTGTACTGTTTTACTGTCAATATGTATTATGTTTTGTGTAGTATATAGATAGTATGTATGTATTGTCTCACTGTTTTTTTTAAAGGGGGGTATTGTATTGTTTTATATTTGTACTATTTTACATGCTGTTAGCCGCTTTGATTGTATCTACAAAAAGCGGGATACAAATAAAAGTTTTATTTTATTATTTATTTATGTATTATGTGCAGTACGTTCGTTGTTGTTGTTGTTGTTAACTGCTTTCGCACCGATCTCAACCCATGGGTTGATTTTCTTCCTATGTTTTTTCCATCTCTCATATCCATACATGGTAATAGGGAATACAAGGGCATGTATGATTCTGATTTTTGTGCTGAGTTGTATGTCTTTGCATTTTAGCATCTTTTCTAGTAGGTAGGAAGTATGTAATTTATTATGGCTTTGTTTGTTTTGTGTGGAACTATATTTTTTCTATAATACTCTAATAATTTCTTTTAAAAAATCAATTTTGGTGTTTTAGGAAAACTGGGAAGTGTTAGGGAGTTAAAAGGCAACTTATTTCAAAATACTAGCACTGGTGGGACTGAAAAGAGGATTCAAAGTGTAAGTGACAAGTAGAAATTAGTTATTTTCTATGCCTGACTGTTTCAAGCTTAGCCAGTTGTCCCCAAAGTATTATTCTTTTGTTTACGGTCCAAAATGCGCAGTAGAAATAATCCAGTTTGAGATCACTTTAACAACCCTGGCTCAATGCTAGGGAATCCTGGGAATTGTAGTTTACTGTGGCACCAGAGCTCTTTGACAGAGAAGGCTAAATGTCTCACAAAACTACAGTTCCCAGAATTTCCCAGCACTAAGCCAGGGCAGTTAAAGTGATCTCAAACTACAGTGTGTTTTGGATGTATGTTTCTTTGCAACATAAAACTGGCCCCAATTTCCAGTACTTGGCCAAGTCTACATTTGACACTATGTAAAAGCATAACTCAAGGACACATTGAAGAAGCAGTGTGTAACTTATAGGCAAAATTAAAGACAGATAAGCACACTAAAATGGCAGTCTGAGCATTGAGAGAGCCAACTTTCTCTTTAATTCCATTCAAAGTCTTTGCTTTGGCAACTACTAAGAAGGCGAAATAATGTTCAAACTTCTGTTTGTGGGTATTTAGATACAGAAGCTGTCAAAATGTACAACAGTGCTAACACATGGTGACAACAAATGCATGCATGGTTAGTTGCATGGTTCCTGAATCTCTCTCTCTTTCTCATGTGTGTGTGCGCACATGTGCGTGTGTATGTGAGAGAAATCAGGAAAAAGTTGCAACTGCCTGTTTTTATACAGGCCCAAATAAGTTTCTTCATCAGCAAACACCATATAGCTGCTACAACACATGATAAGGATAGTCAGATGAAAAAAAAGGAGAGGGTAGAATCTAAGCAGAACAGAAAAATTTCAACAAGTATAACTTTTCATAACAAAAGTTATCCACAGATCCCCTTGTTTACACAACTATTAAAAGCACAGAAGTCCTCTACTTTTTTTTTGTCCATCAGGCCAAACTACAATAACATGATAATGACAACCTAAAATGACATCATTTCAAAGATGTCAGGGGAATCAACATAATAAACCCCACCCTAAAAGGATAAAAAACTTCACCCATTTACCTCTGTCTAGTGACTCAAAAGGCTCCAAGGAATCTTCTAGAGGAGGAGGGATCCGAGAGGCATCTTCCAGACGACAACCACTTCCAGCATCAGGTTCCAAGACAGAGGCTTCCTGGCTGAGCAGCTCACCAACTGAAGAAGAGCCATTGTAAGCTACACATTTCCATATTTCGATATTTTTTAAAAGGTCAGACTGTACTTTCTAGGCAACAACAGCTTTCAACCTAACACCTCCCTCCCAAAAGAACTAGACAGATGAGTACTAATAAGCATTCCATATACCACTTCTAAGTGCTCAAGACACATTCCACATGTTATTCCAGTAATCTCTACCACTTGGTTTGGTCTGCTTGTTAAATATACATTATTATTCTTTTACACAATAGCATCAGTACATGTAACACTTTAAAGAACAACGTACGCAAAAAAGAGAATGCCCAACCCAAACTGTTTTGCCACATCTCTTACGGAAACTATAACAAGAAACTGAGGCAGGAATTCTGTATTCCTGGGAATCACTGGCAAGTGCATAGGATATCCTGGACCTTTCTATTCACCACAGACAGAAAAGGAAGTCCACAGGCAGAAATTCCCAGTGTAGAGCTGGAAAATCCCCCGGTGTCCCACCTTTGGTGTGCTCTGTACTGAGGAAGGCCAAATGAGAAGTTCTCAGGTCCTATAGCAGAAGGCTATGAAACAGAGGAACCTGAGGCCCTCCACTCACCTAACTTACACTGAAGCAGGTCTTGAAGCTCTTTAACTGGTACCGTAATACCCTCCTTTTCATTTCAATTTGAGAAGAAATCATCACCAGCAACAAAACCCAACAGCAAAGAAGCCAGCAAAAGGCTATCACCTCACCTCCTGCCTGGCCATGTGGTGGTAGCTCTGCTGCAGATTCCCCTCTGTACATATACCTGCAGACACCTGCGTACACCTCACAGAGCTTTGCTCTGACCATTCATACTCCACATCTAAATACAAGGTGACAATTCCCAACTGAGTACTAACTAAACTGCATTTCGGTAAAATGCGCAGCTTTCAAAAACAACATTCAACCTAAAAATGCCAAGAAAAGGAAATGTGCTCTCCTCACTTCTCGGTTGACTGGTTGGAAGAACTCACAATGCCCTTTTTCTTTTCGTTCTGAACTAGAATGGGCCAGGTGATACTTAGCTTACATTTCTGTGACATTGAAGCCATATAATATATATCGGCAAAATTCTGATATCAGTGTTGCTACATTTGCTGTTTCAAGGTTTCAGCATTTTAGTGTTGTCAGTCACTAACAATATTTTTTAACAATATAACATGCAGCCACTGCTATCCATTGCACCAGATGCAGAAAATAGCATGGAGATAGCAAGACCTATAGCGCACTCCTACTACTGAAAGTTAACATTTTGTTGCAAGAAACTTGGACAAAAATCGATAGAAACCGTACCTTTCAAAAACTTAAGAAAATAGCTATCCAGAGTGTGAGTTATTACGTCCCTACCTAGTTGGCAGTACTCATCTCTTTAACATCTCACAAAGTATAAAAATTCTACCAGAAAGATCGTTGCTTGCTATTTAGATTTAAATGCAGACTGAGTCTCTGAATAAACCTGGGAACCAATTGACCCACTCAAAATAAGAAGATGCTGGAGACAGATACATAATCACATGAAAATGGGAACTGACCGTACTTTTGTCTTTTGAGTAAGCTAAGTGTCCATCTATGCTACAGAATCTTATTATTCTAGCATAACTTTGAAGCAGCTCCAGACAAAGCCCAAGAAAATCAAAAACTCAAAATATACTTTTGGCATGAAGCAGTAAGATCTTCAGTGTTCAAATTCAAATCAGCTGGATAGAAAGGCTTTGACTCCTGGATTTCTAAGCTGAAGTCCACATTATACTAAGTTGAGAGGATTTCCTGACAATTTTGATCAAGGGAAGTCTCTTTCTAGTATAGTGCTCAAACGTCATGCAAGCTCATTCCTGTTCAAAGCCAATATACAACTCATCTTAACTGTGACAGCTCATGAAATACTTGCATACTCTTGTTTCCACAGAGCTTCTAAAAATCCATGAATTGTCATTCCAACATACCCAAATTCCTTCTAGGATCTGGAACAGACAGGCAGAAAAAAGCAGTTTGATCCTGCTTTTCCCCAAAGCGGGTTGAAACTCCATTGCATGAATGTCCCGTTCCCAAAGCAGGCTGAATATGTATGGGCTGACCACATGGTGCAGCATCAAGCTGCGCAACAAGGTAGTATTTTTGGTTGCCTCCCCACCATACACGCGCATAAACACACCTGCGACCTTGATTACCTCCCATGTTGCATGCAAATGCCATTCCATTGGAGACCTCTCTGATCAGTCAGTCAAACATGCGATTCTCTACCAGTTCAGGGCATCAGTGCATCAGGATGCGAGTGATACATGGGCAAAGCACAATCATGGAAGCCCCCCTATACATACACCCCCACTGAACTGTCTGGATTGCGTAACTTGCAATTAAATCCATTAGAATTATTGCACTTCCATTTCTTTCCTTTGCTGCAGCCCCACACTCGCACTGGCACATTTAAATGTTGCAACAAAGATGTACAATTTTCACCTTAAGTTGAACTATCCCAGCCTCTTTTTCCTCCAGTTTTTAGCCCTGGAGTGCAGCTTCGGTACCGTTTCCAGCTGCTTTCGGGTATGTGTCATCTAAATGCCCTGCCTTCAACGTGGCTGGAAACTACTTTATTTAGCCTGCCTTTTTCACTTGTAGGAAAGGGAGATGGATGGTTTGTGAGGACTTCGTGTAAAAAGCAACTTATGATCAGTGCCAAACCTATGCAGATGAGACTTCCAACACAAAGGTGAGGAGAGTGAACCTCTATGGCAACATGCAGCCCCTCTGGCTGTTATTCTGACCCTCCTTCTACAGATTCAAAGGCTCTCTGACAGCACCAAAGAGTGAATTTCTGCTCTTGGAAGCCTCCTATAGAGTAGCAATTCAACTTTCAAATAGATTGCAATAGTCTGAATGAAAGACCTCCCAATTTAAACGATGTATTTCAATGACTCCCTACATAATAATCAGACACACAACTGTCAAAGAACTAGAGGGTTAGCCATTATAGAGGCATACAGATCTATGAATGGCACAGATAGTTGGAAAGACATATTCCAACGCTTCATATGCATATACGGCATTCTAATGACTTACATACACAGAACTCACATGCCAACATTCCTCTCTTATTCTGCTACTACATCCAAATGTAGAAGTAGTAAGTTATTTATAAAATCTACTACTTCTTCCTGGGAAAGAACATGGAATAGAGAAAACAACCATCAAATCCTGGACTGTTAAGATTTCTAAAGAATCATGACTACAAGCAAGACTGATACAGTCTCTATTCTGAGGTGCTTCCACATGATTGCCTTGTAACAGGGCAGTCAATTAATTTGAGTCCCTGTCCACTAACACATGAGGCCTAAAGATTCATTCAGACATGTTCCAAAACAGAAAGCATATTCAAGTGGAAGGTTTCCTCAGAACAAGGAAACATTAATTTACTCAAAAACAGGTAATTTGTTGTTTTAACATGTTGCTGGATGGCAAAATAGTATTACAGTGGTCCCCCGGGTTACGAAAGTAATCCGTTCCGGATTACCTTTCGTAACCTTAAAATTTTCGTAACCCGGGGGAGAAGAAAGAGAAAAAAAAAGTTGTACTTACTGTACTGTAGCAGGAGGGATTGGGAGGGCTCCGGGGAGGAAGCCGGCCCTGTGGAAGCCACGTCCGGCCTCCCTTTCAGGCAAGGCCGGCGCGTCCCGAAAGGCCTCCTCCGCTGCTTAGGCCTCGAGCCTTCGGGAGAAGGCCTGCGCCGGGCGGGACGAGCTCCCCGTGCGGGCCGCGCTCCTGGCGGAGGGGAAGGGACGGCCCCGTGCGGCCCCGCCGGAAGGCCGTCCCTTCCCCTCCGAGGCCTCGCCGCCAGCAGAGGGGAAGGGACGGCCTTCCGGCGGGTCTGCGCGGGGCTGTCCCTTCCCCTCCGCCAGGAGCGCGGCCTGCACAGGGAGCTTGTCCCACCCGGCGCAGGCCTCCTCCCGAAGGTTCGAGGCCTAAGCAGCGGAGGAGGCCTTTCGGGACGCGCCGGCCTTGCTTGAAAGGGAGGCCGGACGTGGCTTCCACAGGGCCGGCTTCCTCCTCGGAGCCCTCCCAGTCCCTCCTGCTACAGTACAGTAAGTACACCTTTTTTTTTTGTAACCCGGGGATACGTTCGTAAGCCGGGGCCATTTTTCCGGCCCTGGCTCTTTCGTATCCCGGGATTTTTGTTCCCCGGGGGATTCGTAACCCGGGGGACCACTGTATAGTACTTGTTAGCAGCACAGTTTAAAATTAATTTAAAACATGTACAATTAAAAAAAATACAAAGAATGGCCAGAGTGCCTCAAATAACCCCCTCAGTGTTTTGATGTAATGAGTAACCATTGCTTGTCACTTTAAAAAAAAACAAAAAACAATATCAATATTGTAACACTTAAAAGTAACAAGATTGGTACTCACTCCTCTCCCACCTCTGCAATGTGCATTATTTCCAACATCTGGGTTTTCTAAATTAAGTTTGGAAATAATTTGCTGCTATACAGTGGTCCCCCGGTTTACGAATCCCCCAGGGAACGAAATCCCCGGGACCCGAAACCGCCGGGACCAAAAAACATCCCCCGGGATGTGAAGGATCCCCCGGGATGCGAAGGAGAAAAACCGCACGGCCCCTTTAAATCGGCCGCGCGGTCTGTCTCCTAATGCGGTCCCCCGGGAAACGAATATTTCCGGGTTACGAAAGGTAATCCGTTCCGGATTACCTTCGTAACCCGGGGGACCACTGTACCTATATATAGCCACTCTGATAGCCTTTAAGGCTAAAGGGCAGGGTATACACACTCGAATAAAAAATAAAAAATAAAATAAAAAATACCTGGCTGAGTGTTTTCCAGCTCCATGCTACCTAATAGTCTGGTGCCATTTTCTGAGACTGCAGATGAAGTTTCTTTCACATTCTCTTCAT
This sequence comes from Urosaurus nigricauda, assembly GCA_034509955.1. NCBI lineage: Eukaryota > Metazoa > Chordata > Lepidosauria > Squamata > Phrynosomatidae > Urosaurus > Urosaurus nigricauda. The sequence continues at coordinate 167,533,329 of JAOEGL010000002.1, forward strand.
TGCCTGGCCCATCTTGCTGAGCAGAGAAATCCTGACTCCCTGATCCAAGCATGGGGGAAGGCTGAGATGATGTATAGAAGCTGGAAGGGCCATTTTGCAGGAGTTCAAAGTTCTGATCATCAGGGAATGAGTCGTAGAGCTCTGTGGAGTCAAAGTTCAGTCCCATGGCCCCAGGGTTTCCATTGGCCCAGAACTCTTGCCCACTGCCTCCCCTCAGATTGGTGCTATGTCCTGGTGAGCCCTGTCGGTTGCCCGCAACAGTACCATTCAGTGGATACTGGGAGAACAGTGGACTGTCCTTGAGGTTGTTGCCATTGCCAGATGGATACTGAGAGTAGTTCCAGAGATAATCATAGGAATGGTGGAGATGGGAGCTGGTTGAGGAACGGGTCCCTGAAGTACTAGCATGAGATACAGTAGTTAAGCCATTAACATTCACAGCTCCATTCAAACCTGCCAAGAGGGAAAGAAGAAAGGGCACAACAAAGAATAATGACATAGGAGAAGGTTCTCTCCATCTTTTGGTCCTGCTTCATTTTACAAGGAAAGATGGGGAGAGATGGTAGAAAATTTAATAAAGCTTGGTAACTGGATAAGAACTACTACATTATAAAACATATCACAAAAAACAAATTGCAATTTTTTTATCTTCTCAGCAACCCTGAAACATTTTGCTGAAAAATAAATCCAAATGCTAGTTCCAGTTAGATTAGACCGACTAAACAATGAAAACTTGATACAGTGGTCCCCCGGTTTGCGAATCCCCCGGGGAACGAAATCCCCGGGATCCGAAACCGGCGGGACCGCTAAAATTCCACCGGGATCCGAAGGATCCCCCGGGGAACGAAAGGGAAAAACCGCGCAGCCCCTTTAAATCGGCCGTGCGGTCCGTCCCTTAAAGCGGTCCCCCGGGATACACGTATTTCCGGGTTACGAAAGGTAATCCGGGGGACCACTGTATATTTGTTACACTGATTCAGTGAGACTACCATAATTAGGTTTAACAACTGGATTTAACTCATGAAGAAAGAAAATTCAATCTATCTATACTGTTATAGCCCAAACAGACTCTCTTCTTTTATTATACTGTATTCTCAACCTGTTGGGTACCATTTCCCCAACTGCAAACAAGTTCTGAAGGAAAGACCAGTTTTGTTTCTGAAAGTACAACACTTTGTGGATGTACCTAAGTGCTTTCACAAATGACAATAGCAGAGCAAGAGCTTTTTGAAACTGCCTACTTATTCTCTAATTAGGAATACTTTTGTATTCCTAATAATTAAAAAAAAAGTTCAGATTTCCAGATTAGCTTTGAATATTGTCCTGTCACAGAGACCTCAACATCAACAATACAAAGATAAACAAAACCTTTCCTACTGTGGAGATATTCGAGTTCTTTATAGCCCTCCTGAGGCTCAGCCCTCATCCTGGCTGTAGTAGTCATAAGACCACATGCCCAATCAATACTGATAAGGAGCCCTGGTGACACAATTGTTAAATGCCTGTACTGCAGCCACTCACTCAAAAACCATAAGGTTGCAAGTTCAATACTAGCCAGGGCTCAAGCTTGACTCAGGCTCGCATCCTTACAAGGTCACTAAAAGGAGTACCCAGCTTGTTGGGGGCAATTAGCTTACAGTTTTAAACAGCTTAGACACTGCTAGTTCAGTATGAAGTGGTATATAAATGACTCTGTTTGTTTGTTTTGATACCTGCCACAAATTTTACAAAGATCAGGTCTGTTTCCCCAACTTACTCTTCCCTTGCTGGGGGAAGTTCACAGGAGATCCATTTGTGTAGACATCCCCTGAGGAAGGTGCAGGTTTCAATCCTGAGGCAGCAGGTGAAGAGGGAAGGCCAGTGAAGTTAAAATGGTTGTTTGCCTCCATTTCTGAAGAGAAAAGGCAATACAAAAAAGAATTAGATAGCTGTTGCAGCTCAACACAGCCTGCAGTATAAATCCTCCCTTATATCACTTTAGCTACAAAATTACAAAACTACAAAAACATTACGTATTTTCTTAAATTTACATTCAGAATACCTCACACATCTTATTCAATGATCCTTAAAACAGAATTCTGTTAAGTGGAGCTGTTCTGGCCACAAGGGACAGATGATGCCAGGAGGTGCTTCCTCAAACCATTTCTGCTCCATGCAAAATTTGGAAAAAACACATGGCAAATAACAATATCACTTGTAATAAATTGCTTTTTACACTGATGTTATTGTCCAAGTTGGTGCTGTTTTTGCTGTGGGCCACAGGGCTTGTACTCTGTAATGCATCTGATGAAGTGGGTTTATATCCACGAAAGCCCATACGAAAATAAAAATGTGCTGCCACATATTTTTCTCACCCTCTCCCTTCCTCCTTTTCTACATTGACAAGGGGATAATGATATTCCTTTAATGACTGGTAATGTTATTAACCCCCACTTGCCCATTCCAGTAATCAGTAATCTATACTTGTCACTTCTGAAATATTGGGTTTAGGAAGTGTTTGGAGAGGGGCTGATGGGCATTTTTCTTAGAGTATTATTTATCAAATAAAAAACAAATACATAAAAGCTAACAAAAAGCATTAATAATGTAAAACTTGTAAAGTACTAAGTATTGTGTCGTATGTTGCACTTTCAAAATAATGACTAACAACTCACATTACTTTTTTAAAAAGTAATTCCAAGCTACCATATCATTAAGATGCCTTTCTCAGACAGAACAGTGCAATCACTCCACAGCTCTCTCTCATCCCCTTTCCCTAACCTAGACCTAGAAGACAAGTGGGACCAGATGAGGAAGCCAGTGGGCAAGAGACTCAACCTCACCCACCCTTGCTGTGATATTGAATCAGTTCTACTATCCACACATATTGTGGGATAGGGAAGAGGAACAAGTAAGAGTGGAAGTGGCTTACCTCTCACCATTAAGTAAGGGAATAGCATTAGCTCTGTCTCTTAGCTACTCTTCTATATTAGCTCCCATAAATACATACCATCCTCTCCAACACTGGACTTGCCATCTGCGGATGCTTAAATCTATGGATGGCAAGCCCACGGCGGCTGCAGGTGAGTGGCATGAGTGTGCACGCTGCCATTGAAAACTGTGGGACTTGAGGTCCCACATTTTTTCCATCAAATAATAATAATTATTATTATCTGAAACAGAACCCCTGCAGATAAGAAAGGCCAACTGTATCAAGAGAAGCAGATTTCTGATAACATCTTAACCAGAAAAAAATGGGTGGCCTTGGCTCCATTTTTATTAGATGTAAGCTTATTTCAAAAACTCCACAGTTAAGTTCAGAATTAACTGAAAGAGTGATGAGGTTCTAAAGTTGTGGGTCTTAGGACAGTGGTACATATTCCACAAGTATGATACAGAAATACTGTTGGCCCTCCATATCCACAGATGCTTTATCCATGGATTCAACCACTCAAGGCTTGAAAATATTTTTTAAAAGTATAAATTTCAAAAAGCAAACCTTGAGCTTGCCATTTTATATAAAAGACACAATTTTACTATGCAACTGTATTTAATAGGACTTGACCATCCACAGATTTTGGTATACAAGGGAGGTCCTGGAATCAAACCCCAATGGATACCAAGGGCCCATTGTAGTCTCTATAGACACAGATGTTTTAGTCACTGAAATAAAAATGATTCCCAACAACTCTAATACATTTTTCTTTATATCTTTGTACAATTAATGTAGCAGAAAAACTGTATACCCAACAGTGTTATTACAATTTCCCACTGCCAACGAAATTACTATTTTTGTGTGCCTGTGTTTATTTCCTATACTACTACTGCAATTGTTGTGTCCTTGAAACCGTAAATGATACACATATAAATAGAAATACCTATAACAATACATACTGTCCTTGTTAGAAACAGTGGGGCTTTTTGTTTCTATCTTAGTGGGATCCAAGATCATGGATAGTGTGATAGGAAGAGGACGTCAGCTATAAAAGACTGACAACCACTTTTCTGAAGAAAGTAACAGTTTCTTGAATAAACAATCGGAGTCTCCATACCGAACTGCGTCTAAGAAAACATGAAAAGTAATAAAGTGAACATCGTCACCAATACCAACTCCTTCTTATTTCAAGTGGGCAACGTCAAACAGGAGTTCAGCCACACCATTCTAATAATATGTGTTTAATTAATCTCTTCCAAATCTTTGCAAGCTACAAGCTTGCCACTGCCTGGCTATCAGAGTGAAGCTCCCCCATGACTATTCTTAATACAAAGTTAACATGTCAGTTTGTAACACCAATAGGTCCCTAGTATTTTTGGTAGAGAAAACTTATGAAACAAAGAATTCTGTAAAATGTGTAAGAAACTCTGTTGCTTCTGTAATGGGGGGATGCCATCTATATACAGTGAACCTTTCATATCAGAGGGTATTTGTTGTCCTCCCCCCACCGCATGAATGCCAGAAACCCTAGGACCTCAAGTCCCATGGTTTTTAATGGCGACGTGCCATGTGCGCAACTATATGCACACACTGCCATCAGGGGAAATGGGGCAGGGCCATCCGTGGACACTCAAATCTGCAGATGGCAAGCCGTACTTCATTCCCTATTTAACATTTTGTGATATGGTCTGCCTGTTGAGTTTATAACCTGCTTCACGGTTCTTTTGGGTCTGATATGCCAGCATGAGACTGTGAAGTAGCATATGACAATTTCACATCAGATGATGCAAAAGTAATAATGATAATGATAATAATATTTATTTGTATCCCATTTTCCCTCCAATTGGGACTCAAAGCTGCTCTCAATTTAAAATAATACAATTAAAAACATACAAAATGGAACACTAAAATAAAAGTATTAAAACAATTCCCACCTCAAGTTAAAGGAATAAATGCAATTAAAAAAAATAAAAGTGCTTAAAAATAGTTCTAAGTCAGCATCCCCTAGCCCATTCTTTAAAAGCTTTAAAAGCTTAAAAGTCTCTCAGAATAAAAAGGTTTTAGCCTGCCTATGGAAGGACAACAAGGAGGGGGCCATTCTGGCCTCCCAGAGTCTAGGGCCAACCACTGAGAAGGCCCTCACTTGTGTTCCCACCAACTGCACTGGTGCTGGTGGTGGGACTGAGAGAAAGGACTCTCTTGATGATCTCAGAGTTGGGGCTGGCTCATGGAGACAGGAAGATTCAGTCTGTCAACTATCCGGGTCCAAATCTGTGTAAGGCTTTATAGGTCATAACCAGCACTGGATGAACATTCACTGCCCTGCAGCTCTAAGAAAAAAGCTATTTCCTGTTACTGAAATTAACACATTAAACACGCGCACTGTTTCTAGAAACTGAACAAAAATAAGAAAAGTAGGCAAAATGTCATGGTATGGGGCCTACTCAATTCCTTGAATGTTCGGAGTAATGGCTCCCAATGATGGCACATCCAAGGTCAACCACAGGTATTCTCTCCCTCTTTTTCTACGACATGTATTTGGCATTCCCTGGGCATATGAAGATTTTCTTTGATCCTGATAAGACACCAACAGTGGCAAACCACCCAGTGGACCACAAGAATTGAGCATGTACATTAGTAATTTTCAAGGGCAACTCCTACTCTAGGATTTTAACACAGCAAAGGTCTCTTGTCTGTTTGGCAGACATAATGGTCTCCAAGAACACAACCTTGAGGGATAGAAGACAGAAGTCATAGATGGCCAGCAATTCAAAAGGTTTGCCCATGAGACTGGATAGGACTACACACAAGCTCCAAGGAGGGAGTTCATGCCACGTCACACTGGCATGCACAAGGGCAGGTTCTTCAGATACATCTCAGAGGAATCATTTTATCATTGGGATTGAGAGGAAAGCCAGAAGGTATTATATAGTATCAGAATCATGCAGCAGCACAGAGGCTGGAACCTCCAAGCATGAAGGACTTAGAAAACTTGCTCCTTGGATTTCATTACTGACAGCACATTTTCACAAGGTGGTGCAAAGGAATGTTGATCTATTTCACTTAACTTGATAACATTAATTTTGGCAGTAAGAACAGGTCTCCATCCAGTCTTCCTTCACAAGACAGAGCAAATAACAGTTATGGTCTCTGTCCTGGGTAATTTGCAATCACATTCTTTCCACTTTTGTCCTGAAAGTTATTGCATTATATGCATACAGTTGGCAATAAGAATTAAAAGGAGAAAAGCTATGCAGGTTGTGTCTCCCTTGTCCAAACAAGTGTTTTGGATTTTGGAATACCTACATTTGCATATACAGTGGGCCCTGGTTATCCATTGAGGTTTGGTTCCAGTAACCCCCCCCCCATGGATAACAAAATCCATGGGTGCTCAAGTCCCATTAAATACAATGGCATTGTAAAATGGTGTCCCTTATAAAATGGAAAAACCAAGGTTTACCTTTTGGAATTTATATATATTTGAAATATTTTCAAGGTGTGGATGCTTGAATCCATGGATATGGAGGGCTGTATGCATGTATGTAATGAGGTGAGAGCCAAGATAATGTAATGGTTTATGTGTTGGACTACAACCCTGGAGCCCCTCTCAGCCATAGAAACCCACTGTGTGACCTTTGGTGAGTCACACACACTCAGATTCAGAATAACCCATGATAGGGTCGCCTTAGGATCACCCTAAGTCAGAAACAACTTGGAAGCACATTACAACAACATCATAATGAGATATTTTGGAGATGGGACTCAACTCATAGAGTTGAAAGAAACCACAAAGGCCATCCAATCCAACCCCTTGCTTCGCAGGAAAACATAATCAAAGCACTTCCAACAGATCTAGCCTCTGTTTAATCTAAACATAAAATTCACCTTATACACATAGCCTGAATTTAAATTAATACAACATTTTAAATATATTTGTGTACAAAATAAAGTATGTAAAATGAACAATCAGAAAGCAAAGCCACCCATGAAAGAAGTGATGGATTTTGGAAATTTCAAAAGTCTGGGTAAGGGAGGCACAACTGTGAAACAAAAACAAAAAAGGAAATGTATTAAGAAGTGGAGAATAGACCTTGCATAATTTATAAACTCACAGAGAAGATTCTCCCTATTGCTATGAGGCTGGTGGTTGGAACAGAACTGAACAGGAGAGTCTGAGATTCTCATCTCTTGATCTGTGCAGTCTCTCTGAAGAATAGGAATTTTAACAACTAGATCACAGAGTTGGAAAGGGCCCCATAGCCCAACTGCCCTCACCCAGCTCAGTACAGGAACTCCAACTAGAACATCTGCAGCAGGTAGCTGTCCAGGATCTTTATGAAGAACTCCAGAGAAAGAGTTCCCAACAATTCTCTAGGTAATTTGTTCCCACTGCTGAACTGCTCTTACCACCAAGAAGTTACTTCTAATGTTCAATCAAAATCTCCCCACCTGTAAATTAAAACAATTACAACAGGTCCTAACCTCTGGAGCATCAGAGAACAAACCTGCACCCTTCTTTCTGTGACAGCCCTTTAGATGTTTAAAGAATGCAATCACCCTCTTAGTCTTCTTTTCACCAGGCTGAACATTGGCCAACTTCCTCAACCTTTCCTCGTACATTTGGTTCCCCATACCTCAAATCATTCTTCTTGTCCATCTCTGAACCCATTTCAACTTATGTATAACATCCTTAAAATAGTGTTGAAGGCTTTAGAGAACAATGCTCTGCTCAACCACAATATATTTGCACAGACAACACAAAAAAGTTTATTTTCAATATGCTCTTGCTCAGAAGGAATTTTAGAATTCTTCATTTCCAGGCAGCAAAGTGTTAACTAGTCCAAATCTAACACTAAGAGATCAATCCCTTACAGCAGAGATGTGGAACCTCTAGATTAATGCTACTCAAAGTGGTGGTCCCTGGACCAGTGCTGCTCCCTGGGCCACTGGCTGCAGTCCCTGGAAAGAAAGAACTGTAGGAAGCACACAAAAATATGATGCTGTTTCCTCGCATATGGGGGGGGGGGGGGTGATGGTGAGGATTGCTGGTCTCCCATATCAGATAACCTGAGAAGCACTGTTCCATATGACATTGGCATACAACTTTCATAACTGAAATTGATTATTGTTGGCCATGGAAGTTGGGGTGATGGGACTTTAGTAATAACTATTATTGACCTAGAAGGGAAAAGCAAAAATGTTTTTCCCCCCAGCATTTGCTCCCCATCAGTACCAATCTAAAACCAGCTTCTATCACCTCCATAGTCTAAATCAATGTGCCATATACATTTCCACCCACTCCACAGGAACCACTATCAAAATCAAATGTATGTACCCAAAATATATATAAATATAATAAATAACCATGAAACAGTATTTCATCCACAGCTTCTGCTCCACTAGTTCAATTATTATTGCATCAGGAAGCTCGTCTCCCTCCTGCTCCCACGCACGCACATACACCTATATTACTGCAATGTCATGCCAAGCTTCGCCACCTAAACTGAGTGGCTTCTATAACTGTGGGGACGAAAGGAGGGGGGAAGGCTACCAATAGTGGCAGAAAAAGTGCCCTTCCCTCAACTACATATTTGCTGTCAGCAATCACCCATGCTTGTACTAAAGCCATCCTATGTGGTTTCCCCTTCAAAAAGTAATGGATCTTACTCTGACAGTGGCTAGCAACTGATCTGAGCATGAAATTGCTGTGAATATCTCTTTAAGTGCCAGAGCAGCGGCAGAAAAGGCAGCTGCTATTCTAGCACAGGGACAAGCTGGGCTGGCGCTGAGGTGAAGGGAGGTGCTGGGAAGGCATTGTAATTAAAGGGGAAGACAGAATGGCTTCCTAGGAAAGACGCCAAGCAAAATGGATGAATTAATTGCAGCCAACACAGAAAAGGAGTTTAAAGGGAGGGGTGTGGTTTGACAAGAACCACACACGCAGAGATAATACTGAACAGCTGATACAGTCTGGGAAGGTCCCACTTATATCTTAGGCCTCTGCTTCTGCCAGAAGAAGGAAATGTTTTTTAAATGTATGATCTCTGCAATTTGAAAAATGACAAGGGATGGCACAATAGAATATTGCCTTCACTTGACTTCTAATCTGGGTTCATTTCTCCCGTGGGCACAGCAACTATTTTAGATGGCTCACAGCCTTGTCTAGTCATGACTTCTTCTATTAACTATTTGTTAATCAATAGGCTATGAAGCTGGGAACATATACATGATCACCTACCACAGAAGTGAGCTATCTTGACTAGAAGGTGGAAATGCCCTGTCCTGTGTGGTTTGAATTTGTTTCAGATGGTGAGTCAGTTCTGCTTATGAACTGTCTCCAGAATGTACCTTGAAAAGCTGTTTTTTCTCAGCCCTAATAGAAATTAACAGGCTCTATCATCACACATGGACTCTTAAAGAAGCAAAGTATTTGCCTGAGCTCCCAAAAATCTATGAAGTTGGTATTTCTCTTAGGCCACAGAGAAGGAAAGGTGAGTCATGTCCAGGGTAACCTAACTATAGCATTCCATGCACCTTATAATACCACCACCACCACCCGATTTTAAAATACAGTACATGTCGTTATCCTATAAAGACTTTCCTTTTACAAAATAAGAAGAAGATCCTTGTTGTATATTACAGCTAGTCAGATGTTTTTAAAAGATAATTATAAGCTCTGGCCTAACTGTGCAAAACCATTAAAGAGTAATATGACATACAAGATACAGTGATCAAAAATCTCAAGAACCCAGAAACTTTTAACCAACAACTGCCATCAACAGTTAAGTACTAATGTGTTATATATTCCTTTAATGGATCTATGCATTTGCCAAAGAGAGGAAACACCCAAAACTATAATTTTAAATAGTGTGCGGAGCTAGGAGGAAGCTGGATTCCTCTCCCCATCACAGGGTAGCAGATATCATCAGGTGGGTTCTTCTCCTAAAGCCACTCTCCCTCGAAACCTATCCCTGACATCTACACACTCTTTCCCTCAAAACCCATCCCTGACAACCACACACTGAATAGAACAGCGGTTCTCAATCTTTTTACCTTTGTGACCCCCCCCCCATCTACATGTGGACGTCACCCTCTCAACCAACACAGTGTATATGAATAAAAATATTTCATTTGGTGTGCATACATCCACACATTCATGTATATTTATATTTTAACATTTGATAGGGAAATAGCTCTTCTTCTCATCCCTCGGGACACTAAGCCCCTCCTTGTCTTTCTCTTCTCCCCCCCCCCTCCCCGTAGAAAAAGTTTGGGAGGAAAATTTGGGCCTCCAAGTCTTGCATCCTTGAGCAACTCTCATACAGTTTGAGAACCACTGGGTTAGAAGGTTGCTCCTCCAATCAGAAAGATGACATTCCTCAACCAAGGCTTTCCCTAACCTGGACAACCTGGTGGAGCAAAGAGAACCACATCTATTTCAGTGTTTAAAATAAGGAGCAATTTAATTTACTTTGCATTAAGGGAAGAATGAGAACAAGTCATGGGTTACATCTTCAGTAGCACTGATAAAATTTACTCTTTTATCAGCTCCAGTTAGGGTTTTGGCTCACATAAAGTCCAACAGGAAAACAAGAATGTTCTGTGAATGCAAACTGCCAGGATTGCACCCACTAACAAAGATCTCGGGAAAACCTGTTCATCTAGGCATTTTTCACGAACTCATAACATAATGTCTATTACACAGCATTTGAGACCTATATATAAGAGAAAGAGCCAGTCCATTTGTTAAGATGTGCCTTGGAACCTTTCTCCATCTCCAAGTGCCACTGTCATTGTGGCAAACCCCACAATTAAGGCCTTCTCAGCGGTGGCACAATGACTTTGACAGTCTTCCCAGGTGTGTGGGGGGGGGGGGGGGAGTTGCTTGGTGCAGAGTTGCTTGGTGCTAAATATCAGGTGAATATTTTTCCTATTGCTCTGTGTTCCCAAAAGGTGTTTGTGTGTTTTGGCTGCTGTTGGTACACTTCTGGTTAATTTTAATTTAGAACATCCTAACTCCCTCATATACCATTCAAGAAGGGTTAGGGATAAGGATGAGGTATCCCTCTGCCAGGGAGGGGAGAAATTCATCCTGAACACCACCACTACATTCAATCTAAATGACCTAATTATGCCTGTAGGAAGCTCTGCGAGGAGGTGTCAACCGCCAGCAATGTTCTTGATGGTAGTAGCATCAAGCCTTCAACAGAGTTTTCTGGAGTGGGACAGGGATAGCCTTACCTATGGAAGACTTACTGCTTTGTCGTGGTGCTTTTATAGGCTAGCATATCCTTGAAATATAGATGTGGGGGATGGAAGGAATGTCTGCCTACCTATCCTCTAAAAACTGTTTACCTTCACTGGTACAAGCTAGCAGGGCCTTCACCATATATGATCCAACACTTTATTACCCATCCCACTCATTGATGAAACAATATCTTTATACTGGAGGCCAATGTAAGAATGTCACACGAAAGAGAAAACTATAAAATGTTCAGATAAACAATTATTTTTATATTTGTCCATCTTTGACACCTGTCGACTTATGGCGACCATGTGAATTTAATCAAGTTTAGACAAAGAATACTCAGAGGTGGTTTTGACAGTTCTACTAGATTACAAATATAAAATCAAATATGAAATGGAAAACAGCATTATGCATCTATTTTAAAGAGTTGACTATATCTCCAAAAGGAACAGTTTTTTAAATCTATTATCCATTCATCTGTGCACAAACAACCTCAGAACTATTATCAATGCACAGTTATCTTCCTATGCCTGAAAAAGGAACTCCAGAATAGGACGCTCTGAGGAACTACCTGTTCATGCAAAAACAGGAGACCAAAAGGATTATCCTTGTTGAATCTGGGATGGGCATGCAACTCTCAATTACATTTTGTATGAATATTTCCAAGCACAATTGCCTTTGAGTGACTAGAAAGACACAAAACACACTAAGACCTGTCACTTTAAATTCTCTGCAGGGCAAATCTAGCCAAGAGCTTGGGCAGATCCAGAAAGCGAAAGCATATCTGATTAAAAGGGACATTTCAAAATGCAACAAACAGTCCTGCCACTTCCTGCAAGGATGAGGGAGGGAGCAGAGGAAGAGGACTGTTTGCATCAAGGTTCAGCACACATGTTTAAGCAGAGGAAGAAGACAGTTCTCACTCACCTCTGAGCCATTTACCAGGGATTCCCTATTGCTTACATTCTACTTCCCCAAACACACAAAGAGCTCTTTTAGCCTAAACCACACTCATAGCTATCCTCCTAGTACTAAGGGAAGATCTTGACTGTTCAACATCCTCCCAAATATACAAGAGATTACCATCGAAAACCACCCCATTCTGTCCAGACCCGCTTTCTGTATGCATTAAACCCTTAGGGAGAGCCTCTCCAGTGCTGGAAACTATCTTACACACTGACTACGATATGTAGTTGAGAGTAGTCCCAAACTGCAGCATCAGAACCCGGGAACGTATCCCTAGAGAATCTGCAACCAATATGCCTACATTTCCTCCCATACATCTGACAAAATGTCTCTTCTACAAACAGCAGCATATTTATGACAGTAATGTGTGTGCACGTGTACATATGTGTATATATGTGTGTATAGGACTAAGAAACATTACCTGTTTATAAGCCATCCTCTCCAAAAGCTGTTAACACCAGACAGGAATTTCTAATGCAGAGCCAGGATTCCTAAGGGGACAGGATACAGCCTACTATCACCCAAGGATGGAGCAACCCTAGCCTCTTTCAGCCCAAACATTATGCCCTGCCGGAAGAAGGTCCACAAATACCTAATTCACGCTGCCTATCCCTACGGGAGCCCAGATGGTCTTCCCCACCCCAGATGCAAGGACCAGCAACCCTCCTTCCTCCCACAGAGACAACAATGATGATGACGATGTTCCTGGAGTAAAGGCCCAAAGAAGTCACTCCTCCAGGCTGCCTCAGTCCATCCCACAAAAATGCTCCTGCTCACACCCTTCCCCAGCTTCTGGCAGAGCTAACACTTCAAACCACCACCTTCCCATACTTCGATGATGATGATGATGATGATGATGATGATATTCCCCTCTTCTCCTCTCTTGCTCCAGTAACAAAACCCAAACCAGGGTCTCCCTGCTCCTTCCCTTCCCTTTGAATCCTCTAGGGCTCGCCTATATTTCCACCACCACCACCACCACCAAGATCAGGATCTCATGCTCTCCCGGCCAGACACCAACAAATGGGTGGCTTTTTCAGGACCCCATCTCCAAACAGATGCCCTTTGACATGGGGGGGGGAGGCTTCTGGCCCCTTCATGACCCACCCATTGGGAAGGTGGGGATGGAGGAGGAGGAGGAAAAGAGTGAATCATAGAGTTGGAAGAGACCACAAGGGCCATCCAGTCTAACCCCCTGTTATGCAGGAGCTCTCATGAGGAGGAAGAAAAGAGGGGAAAGGAGGGGAAGGAGGGCTAGAAGAAGAAAAGGAGAAGAAGGGGGAAAGGAGGAAGAGAAGGAAAAGGAGGAGAGGGAAAAGGTGGGAGAGAGGGAGGAGGACAACAACAACAAGAAGAAGAAAGAATAGGAGAAAGAGAAGGAGGAGGAAAAGGAGGAGGAGGAGCTACTTCCCAGGAAGAAGAAGGTGAAGCAGCAGCACTGCCACCTCTGGCCCTCCCTTTCTCCCTCTCAGGAGAGAGGCTTCCTTCCTATGCCCCCCACCACCACCCTTCCACCCCAGTTTGAGGGCCTCTTTCAGGCACCTGCCTTTGGAAGGAGGGTCGGTGGCCAGGCTCAAGGCTCTGCAGAGAGAGTGCCTTGGTGCTTGCTTGCTTTCAACTGATGGCTTGCAACCCCCCTCCCCCTGAGTGGCTTCAGAGAGAGAGGAGAGCCCCAAGAAGACTCCTTTCAAAGAAGTAACTCCGTCCCAGCCCCAGAATTAGAGGAAGGAAGGAAGGAAGGAAGGATGGGGGGAGAAAGAGATGGTGCTCCTTCTTCAGCCTCCCTTAAGAAGCAACATTAGGCTCCTTAGTCCTCCCTCCCTCCCTTCCTGGGACCATTATTATTATTATTATTATTATTACACAGCAGCAGCTTCCCCTTCCTGAGTCTTCCTGGGAGAGAAAATGGACTCCAGTCAATCCTCCTCCCTCCCTTCCCTATTAATTATTATTATTATTATTATTATTATTATTATCCTGCGTATTTCCCTCCTCTCCTCCCCCTCCCTCTCTCCTTCCAGCGCGAGCCAAACTTCTCTCTCCCCCCTCCCTCCTCCCTCTAACTACGTCACTCGCGCGAGGACAGGGCAGACAGAGACGTTGGTGGCGGGGGGGGCGGCTCTTCCATCTTCTAAACCTCCCCCCGCCCCCTGCGCTCTCTCTCTCTAGTCTCCCCCCCCCTCCCTCCTTCCCTCCCTGGCACAAAATGGGGGCCGCTGTGAGAGTCCTGACCTGCTGCTGCTGCTGCTGCTTCCTCCTCATATAGACCCTGCTGCTGCTGCTGCTGCTGCAGGAGGAAATGGGGAGCCCCTTTGACGCAGCATGGCCCTAGGAAGACTTAGGAGGGAGGGAGGGAGGGAGGGAGGGGTAGGTGGAGGCTGACTGAAAGGGAAAAGGCCAAGCCAGGCCACCGTCGTCGTCGTCGTCGTTTCAGTCTCTGGGCCAGGAAGCCAAGGCAGCCAACGGACGTCGGAAGGAGAGAGAGAGCGAGCGAGCAGGGCCAATGTGTGTCGCGCGACTGCCGACGCCGACGCCGGGTCCTAGCGCCCGCCGTATATAGTCACCGCACTGATGACCTAGCACAGTGCCCCCCCCCGAGGCCTTTCAAGGGGTTTTGGTGGACTCCAGCTCCCAGAATCCCAGGCTATTGGACAACACGGCTGAGACTTCTGGGAGATGGAGTCCAGACTCTTTTAAAGGGCACACAGTTTGGGTATCCCTTTCAGGGGTTCCCAAACTGTGCTCTTTGAGGGATTTTGGACTCCAACTCCCAGAATCCCAGGCCATTGGACAACACTGCTGAGGCTTCTGGGAGATGGAGTCCCAAGATTCTCTCAAAGGGCACACAGTTTGGGTATCCCTTTCAGTGGTTCCCAAACTGTGCTCTTTAAATGATGTTGTACTTCAGCTCCCAGAATCTTAGGCAGCTATTGGTCAACATGGCTGAGGCTTCTGGAAGATGGAAGTCCAAAAAACCTGGAAAGTCAGTTTGGGAATCACTCACAGTGGTTCCCTAAACTGTGCTCTTTAAGGGATTTTGGACTCCAGCTCCCAGAATCCCAGACTATTGGCCAACATGGCTGAGGCTTCTGGGAGATGGAGTCCAAAGTCTCTTAAAGGGCACAGTTTGGGGACCACTGATTTAGCAGCATCAAAATGGAGGAAGCCACCCCCCCCCCCAAGAATGACCACAAGGGCCATCTAGCCCAATACCCTGCCCTACAGGGATACAGGACACAAAGACATAATAACCGTGTCAGTCTGTAGAGACAGATCTTGTAGCACCATTGAGACTAAGGTCCAAAACTCACTGCAGGAATAATCCATTTTGAAACCATTTTAACTGCTCAGTGCTAAGGAATCCTGGGAATTCTGGTTCACAAAGAGAAGGCTAAATGTCTCTCAAAACTACAGTTCCCATAATTCCCTACCCTTCAAGCCAGGGCAGTTAAAGCAGTCTCAGACTGGTTTATTCCTGCAGTGTGTTTTGGACCTTAGTCTCAAGGGCGCTACAAGATCTCTCTCTACAGCTCTGATTCTACAGACTTAAACACAGCTATGTCTTTGTGTCCTCCTGTATTTCTGCAGTGTGTTTTGGACCAATCTGAAAGAAGTTAGCAGGATTAGAACCAAATGCATCTGAGGAAGTAGACTGAAGCCTACAAAAGCCCATGCTGCCAACTTCTTTCTTTCAATTAATCTCAAAGTTGCTACAAAATCTCTCTACATCACCATCTCTAGCATGTCCTTTCCCTATAATGTAGGGGTAGAAAACCAAAGGCCATCCATCTACCCCCACCAAAGAAGTACTGGGCGGGGGAGAGGGTGTCCAGAGGCCCTCCTCACCGCAAAGGAGGACAAGGAACCACAGAATGGAGGCCACTGAAGGGAAATGGAGGATGTGACCTGGGCAAAAGAGGACAGTGGTCCCCCCCCCCCAAACTGAGGGGCACTCCTTGAGAACTCCTGGAGAACAGGAGAAGTCCCATCAGACTGGAGGAGGGCAAACGTTGTCCCCATCTTCAAAAAGGGGAAAAAAGAGGATCCCAACAATTATCGTCCGGTTAGTCTGACATCAATTCCAAGAAAGATTCTGGAGCAGATCATTAAACGGAGAGTCTATGAACATTTAGAAGCCAATGCCATAATCACAAAAAGTCAACATGGGTTTCAGAGAAAGAAGTCATGCCAGACAAACCTGAACTCTCTCTCTCTCTCTCTTTCTCTCTCTCTCTCTCTCTCTCTCTCTCTCTTTTTTTTTTTTTTTTTTGATAAAATTACCAGTTTGGTAGATGAAGGGAATGCTGTGGATATAGTATATCTTGATTTCAGTAAGGCCTTTGACAAAGTCCCCCATGACATTCTTGCAAACAAGCTTGCAAAATGTGGGCTAGACAAGGCAACTGTTAGGTGGATTTGTAACTGATTGACCAGCCGAACCCAAAGGGTGCTCAGCAATGGTTCCTTTTCATCCCAGAGAGAAGTGACCAGTGGGGTCCCACAGGGCTCTGTCCTGGGCCCAGTGCTATTCAACATCTTTATCAATGACTTGGATAACAGAATTGGGAGCATACTTATCAAATTTGCAGATGACACTAAACTAGGAGGAGTAGCTAATACCCCAGAGTACAGGATCAAAATTCAATATGACCTGAATAGACTAGAAAGCTGGGCCAAAGCTAACAAAATGAAATTCAACACGGAGAAATGTAAGGTTCTACACTTAGGACGGAAAAATGAAATGCACAGATATAGGATGGGGGACACCTGGCTGAATGAAACTACGTATGAAAGAGATCTAGGACCATAAGTTGAACATAAGTCAACAGTACGATGCAGAAGCTAAAAAGGCCAATGCAATTTTTGGCTGCATCAATAGAAGTATTGTGTCTAGATCAAGGGAAGTAATAGTGCCACTCTATTCTGCTTTGGTGAGGCCCTACCTGGAATACTGTGTCCGGTTCTGGGCACCACAATTCAAAAAGGATGTGGAGAAACTGGAGCATGTCCAAAGGAAAGCAACCAAGATGGTGAAGGGTCTGGACGCCATGCCTTATGAGGAGCGTCTTAGGGAGCTGGGGATATTTAGCCTGGAGAAGAGAAGGTTAAGAGGTGATATGATAGCCCTCTTTAAGTATTTTATGGGGTGTCATATTGAGAGGGAGCAAGCTTATTTTCTGCTGCTCCAGACACTAGAACGCGGAACAATGGATGCAAGCTCCAGGAAAGGAAATTCCACCTCAACATTAGGAGGAACTTCCTGACAGTAAGGGCTGTTCAACAGTGGAACACATTCCCTCGGAGGGTGGTGGAGTCTCCTTCCTTAGGGGTCTTTAAGCAGAGGCTGGATGGCCATCTGTTGGGGATGCTTTGATTGGGAGTTCCTGCATGGCAGGGGGTTGGACTGGATGGTCCTTGTGGTAAGAAGAAAATAAACTCACGTGAGATGTGGTGCTGGAGAAGAGTGCTGAGGATACCATGGATGGTCAAAAGACAAACAAATGGGTCATAGTACAGATCAAGCTCAAATGCTCCCTGGAAGCCAGGATGACTAAATTGAGGCTATCATACTTTGACCACATCTTGAGAAACTATGAATCACTGGAAAAGCCACAATGCTAGGAAAGTTAGAAGGTATCAGAGAGGAAGACCACATGCCAGATGGATAGACTCAGTCAAAGAGACTACAGGCCTGAGCCTGAAGGACCTGAGCATAGTGGATGAGGATGGGGTCTTGGAGAGGTCTAACCCACATGGTCTCCATGAGTCAAAGTTGATTTGGCAGTTTACAACAACAATAAATAGTAGTATTGTCCAAAAAAAGTAACTTTTCCAAACTCTTTCCCTTACACAGAGGTTAAGCTATCTGAGAGTCTGCTGGGAAACATTGGAAGGCATGAGATATGTTGGAAAACCCCGGTTTTGTTCCATTCTACAAGAGCAGATGAAGGGGTCAGTAAGTCTACATCTAGCTGGTTGTGATCAAATAACCAATGGGCAGGGCACAGGCTTTGAAAGCAAAAGCAATCAGGTTCAGTACCTGGGATCTCTAAGCAAAACATGGGATGATCCCTGACTGCTTCCAGTCATTATTGCCTGGGGATGGAGACATGTGCCCCTCCATATTTTGCTGGATTCCTCTTCTCGTGAATTTCAGCCAGTATATCCAGTAGTCACAAATGATGGGAGTCGTCCAAAAAACATCTGGAAAGACATATGTTCTCACCTCTTAGGGTAGATAATACTGAGCTAAATAGACTGATGATCTGAGTCCATTTAAGACACTTTCCAGTGTTCTTTGCTCTTTAAAACCTTTAGCTCTCACTGCAGCTTTAGTGACAGGTGTCACTCTCTTGTTATGGAAAAATACCTTGCACCTCAATAGAGCTTATCTCTGCACTGGTTTCCACATGTGAGTACACAGTTGATGAGCATAACAGCTTTGCAATGACTTGCATGTGTGAATTAGCTTTGTTGTTCAGTACTGTACCTTCAAGTTGTTTCTGACTTCTGGCAACCCTAAAGCAAACCTATCAGGAGGTTTTCTGGGGCTCAGAGTGTGTGACTCACTATGGTCACCCAGTGGATTTCTGTGGCCAAACAGGGAATTGAACCCTGATCACCAGAATTGTAGTCGAATGCTCAAGCTGCTGCACCACACTGGCTGAATGAGCTACCTCCAACTAAACACCACAGAGAGGATTTGGGTAAACAGCTAGTATAGTGTCATAAATAAATAGGGGTAGAAAGTTGGAACACTGCAGAGCTATGAAACCCATTAGGGCAGAGACCCTGGACTATCCTACATAGTAGGATTGTTGTGATATAAGAGCTGGGGAGATTTTTGTCCCTTTTGTTCTACAGCTAAATAGTCTCTGCTAATACATATCCAGCCCAGGGGTAGGAATCATGAAGCTCTCCAAATGATGTTGGACTGCAACTTATTGTATATGCTTTGCTGGTTGCTGGGACTTATAATCCAGCAACACGGGGGGTGGGGTGGGGGGTGTCACATGATCCCTAGTCCTGAATTAGTTCAGCATCCTCCTTCCAGAAATGGCTTTCCAGATGCAGCTAGGATAGCCTTCCTTAACTCAATGGCCTCCAGATATATTGGACTACATGTAGGCCTTGGCCATTCAAGTTGGGTTGCTGTTGGAGGGATTTTAACAGGCCAAGTGTTCCTATCTTTTTTTACTGTGTATCTTTGTTGTTGTGTGCCTCCAAGTCATTTTTTACTTATGGCAACCATAAGGCAAACTTATCATAGGGTGTTCTTGGCACATTTCTTCAGAGGGGGGTTGCCATTGCCATCCTCTAAAGCTGAGAGAGCGTGACTTGCCCAAGGTCACCCAGAGGATTTTTATGCTTGAGTGGGGAGTTGAACCCTGGTTTCTAGAGTTGTAGTCTGGTACTCAAATCACTACGCCATGCTGGCTCTCTATGTATCTTTGCTGCACTTTAAATCTGTGGTTTTAATTTTTTTAATACTATTTATTTTCTTTTTTTTTTAAATCTGAATTTTTAACAGTGTTAAGTGCCACTTTTAGAGGATCAGCAAGATGTAAATGTAGCAGGTAAACCATAGCCAACTTCTAGCCAAAAAGAAAATCCTAAAACACGTCACTTTCATACCTGTAGTCCTCCAAGAATGTGAATTTCCTCCTACACATCTTCCTGGGTTTTTTAAAATAAAAAAAATGTAGATAAACCATTCCTTGCTGTATCCCAGATTACTGAAGATGTGAATGCTGCATTCCCAGTTGTGAGGATGGCTGGTTTACTTTACAGTGCTCTAATCCATATAGCCCTAGGATTAATGCAATTTATAGATGGGAGAAGGTAACAACCTTTCAAATTTAGGATATTCTGAGCATCTGATAAGATCTGCACAATAGAATATGTGTACTTTGGGCCTTAGGAACTGCAGCGCTTCCTCAGTAGATACCTGCTACGATTACTTCAGCTTACTAGCTGTTAGTGATATTGGGAAGTTGGTCCTTCCACAGCCCATCAGCCCCTCCTTTCCTGAGATGCAGAGGCCGACGCCAACAGTGCCCACAAAATATATCTCTTGTGGCTGCAGAAGAAACTGAAGCAGAGGGCGGAGGAAAAAAACAGAGGGCAGCTGGAGGACACTGGAATTACACAGACACACAAATGCCACCACCAGTAGGGAAGAGAGGTAGAAATATAGATGGCTTATGTCCCATGCCTTGCCTAGGAAGGTCTATGGGGAAATCTAGAATTTGGGAAACAGGGATACTAGGGGATGCGGAGAGGGGAGACTGAACAAAAAAACCTTCCCCAGTTCCCAATTAGCTCCATTCTGTGTTGAATCCAGCTGGCTGAGTCAGCCAGGCAGCAACAGCAAAACAACTCATCATTGTTATCTGCCCTCCTCGGCTAGCCTCCCACCTCACATGCCGAAAGCCACTCGTTAATTAATCATTGTTAAAGGTTTGGATTTGCTCAGCAGGAGGAGAAACTGAGGCAGAGATCTGATGATGTCACCCAAACCCCCTCCTGTTGGGCAGCAGCAGCAGAAGATGCCAAGGTGTTACACAGCACAACGCGTTCCCTTTCACTGTTGTTGTTGTTATTGTATGCCTTCAAATTGTTTCCGACTTATGGCGACCCTATCATGGGCTTTTCTTGGCAACATTTGTTCAGGGAAGGTTGGCCATTGCCTTCCTCTGAGGCTGAGAGCATGTGACTTGCACAAGGTCAAAAAAAGTTTAATAGAGTCACACCACTGATTTCAATTATCTGCTACAAAGGTAACAGACAGAGGTTTACAATTTGAAGCTACAGTCCTATACACCTGTGGGCCACCTGTGGCCTCCCCACATAGTTTTATGGCTCCATGCTACCACCACGCTACCAAATTCGCTGATAGGACACAGAAATTCAGTGATGTGTGCCAATAGAGAGAAGCCTTTAAAACAAGCTGCGTGGAGAGCATGTACCTTGTTTTCAGATTCAATAATACACCCAGAAGCCCACTGGCTGTTAAATTTGTAAATAACCCCTGAGTTTCCTATCTTTCTGTTTTTAAAGGAGAATTGCTGTTTGTTTTTTGGCTACTGTGTGTTGCCAAATCCCGTCAATAAGGGAACAGATCCTGGTACATTCAAAGAGAAGCCAGTACAGGTCGCTCCCTCCTTCAGAAGTTGCCTGTTTCTGCTATACACATCCATCTGTGAATATATCCCATATAACCTAGTAGACTTACTGTACTTCTGGGTGAATATGTACTGGATCATGGGGTAAGTCTGCGGTCCTAAGTCCATAAAACTGGAAGTAAGGCTTACTGACCTCAGCAAGACTAGCCTTTGAAGAGTCATGCATAAGATTTTGATGTAAGGGAAATGGTCCAATGCCTTGTTGTAGCTGGCAACTCAATATCCTGCCTCCTATTTTTTAAAATTAAGCTGGATTGTTCCCTACACCCCTTGCCCACTATGCAGTGTTGACAGTGCAATTCTATACTTGTCAGATGTAAGACAGAAATCAGGCTGTACTCCATTTGTAAAAGACAGTGTTGGTGCTCAAGCTTGCCAGCAAGCCAACCATAAGCTCCACAAGCTCCTGTTATCAGTGCTTTTTGTGTGGTGGCATGCTGTGGCTTCAATGCATGGGAGAAATAAACCCCTGCATATATGCACACATATACTTCTTTTCACTGTGACGTCACATTTTTCCAAAGACCCATGTTGCTGAAAAGACGTCCAGCACAAACCAGATCTTTTAGGTTTAAAATATGATTCGGTCTGTGAACATACAATTCAGTAAACTGCAGTGTTCTCCAGAGCAGCTTCCCCAGCCTTGGTGCCCCCCAGATGTGCATGGTAATTCCCACCATCCCCAACTAGAAGGGTGGAGAGGAATGATGCATGTTGCAGTCTACTGATGCCTGAAGGGGGCTGGGATGAGAAAGGTCCGAAACACACTCCAGAAATAATCCAGTTTGAGACTGCTTTAAATGCCCTGGCTCAATGCTAGGGAATTCTAGGAACTGTAGTTTTATGAGACATTTAGCCTTCTCTGTCAGAGAGCTCTAGTGCCACAATAAGCTACAATTCCCAGGATTCTCTAGCACTGAGCCAGGGCAGTTAAAGCAATCTCAAATTGGATTATTTCTGCAGTATGTTTTGGACCAAAGTCTTCTAGAAATGTGGCCCACTCTGCCTGAATACATTGAAAACTAACAAATGACACCAGGTATTTCCCATAGATACTAAGACGCCATCCAGGTTGCAAGAGCATTGCTCGCTGTCTCAGACATGTACTGTATACATAAATATGCACACAAGCTGGCGCTTAATTCTTAGCGGCAGAGTCCCCGATGACCTTGCAGATGGAAACACAAGGGACTTCCTTCCAACCATTTTAGGAATGCCTGCCTATGTGATGTCAGCAGCAAACAACTTCCTCCCCATCTGTGCGGGTACTGCAATTCTAGCCACGGCAGCATGGTGGGTCATCACTTGGCAGCTAATCCCCAGCTTGGCTGGCACTTCCTGAAGCAGACTCCCTGCAGGCGGTGCTGGATGCACCAGACAGACCCATTAGGCAAGAGCAGCATGCGCTCGCATCCCTTTAACCCAATGAGAGGAAGAAGAGAGGTTTCTGCCTGTCTCGATTGCTGGAGGCAAAAGTAGGCTATGGCGAGTTGCAGGAATCTTTGTGCATGCTCTGGCAAAGAGTAGGGGGATGGAAAAGATCTGGGAGGCTGGCTGGCTGGCTGGCAGAAAGAAAGAAACAGAAAGGCAAACAGATGTGGGGAAACCCTTCCTCCTCCTCCTCACCCTGTGACTCAAAAGAAGAATGAGCACAGAATGACCAACTTTCACAAATGCCTGAGCCAGCTATGTCCTTGTATCTTGTCACCTTAGTGTTTGGGTAGAAGGGGCACTGAGCCAGCTGGCAGGAGGCGAGCTTTACTTGCCAACACTTCTCTTTGACAATGTATTCGGGTTTCCCCAAGAATGCTATTTTACCTTATTCTGATAGATTTCAGTGATCTGTCTGCAGGTTGCTGGTCCCAGAAAGGCAAGAACCAAGCAAGTAATTGTTTCATCACTGGAATGACACTGTCTTTTCAGTGTCCTCAAATGTATTAAGATAAAAATAATCACCTACTTCACAGGCTTATTGTCAAGAGGTAATAGCTGGCCTTCCATATCCACAGTTTTTTTTTAATTCATGGATTCAAGCATCCAAAGCGTGGAAATATTCAAAAAATATACAAATTCCAAAAAGCAAGTCTTGATTTTGTCATTTTATATAAGGGACACCATTTCACTATGCCATTGTATTTAATGGAATTTGAGCATCCACAGATTTTGGTATCCATAGGGGATATCTGCCAAACCCTGGCAGATACCAAGGGCCTGACTGTATATGCAAAAATCAGAGTAGCGTGACTGATAAAAGGATTGGGGGCAAGTTCAAATCCTCCACTGGCCATTAAGCACTGGCCTCAGGTCACCATGTCCTGACCTAATCTACCTTGTTGTGATGATAATATGCACAGCACCACACCTTTTTAGATGAATCTAACTTGCAACTGTGATCATTTTAAACCGAAATGAAACATGAAGAATACACCCTTTCTTCTCATGAAAGGAGATCTGGGATTTTAAAGCAGGCAATTTTATTTCCTTGCTCTTTCTTTAGTTACCCCTCAGATTATGACATGTATGATCCTAAATTGATCTTCTATTAAAATCTCTTTGAAGTACCATGTTGCAACAATATCTAATTGACCACTACAGCCACCCCAAGACATTCTGTTGCATGCAGAACCTTTTAGTCCATGAGTGTTTGTACACACACTGAATGAACTGATGGATGAATTGTAGTTCAGCACTAGCCATGGGATCATACTTCAACACTGGCCACTCTGCCACATCTGGCAGCACCTTTATTTAGGGGTGCGGGGGGAGCTGTATAACTTTATGTATAGCAGAGAATAGTGGAACACCATGGTCTCTGTACAAAGATCCCACAAGCTAGGGTTGGGTCCTCACTGTCTATTGTAAAGGGGCAGAAATAGAATCATAGAATCATAGAATCATAGAATCATAGAGTTGGAAGAGACCACTAGGGCCATCCAGTCCAACCCCCTGCTATGCAGGAAATCCAAATCAAAGCACCCCTGACAGATGGCCATCCAGCCTCTGTTTAAAGACCTCCAAGGAAGGAGCCTCTATCACCTTCCGAGGAAGTGCGTTCCACTGTCGAACAGCCCTTACTGTCAGGAAGTTCTTCCTAATGTTCAGGTGGAATCTCTTTTCCTGTATCTTGCATCCATTGTTCCGGGTCCTGTTCTCTGGAGCAGCAGAAAACAAGCTTGCTCCCTCCTCAATATGACATCCTTTCAAATATTTAAACAGGGCTATCATATCACCTCTTAACCTTCTTTTCTCCAGGCTAAACATCCCCAGCTCCCTAAGTCGTTCCTCATAGGGCATGGTTTCCAGACCCTTCACCATTTTTGTCGCCCTCCTTTGGACACACTCCAGTTTCTCAATGTCCTTTCTGAATTGTGGCGCCCAGAACTGGACACAATATTCTAGGTGGGGCCTGACCAAAGCAGAATACAGTGGCACTATTACTTCTCTTGATCTAGACACTATACTTCTATTAATGCAGCCCAAAATAGCATTGGCCTTTTTAGCTGCCGCATCACACTGTTGACTCATGTTCAACTTGTGGTCTACTTGGACTCCTAGATCCCTTTCACACGTAGTTTCATTCAGCCAGGTGTCACCCATCCTATATCTGTGCATTTTATTTTTCCGCCCTAAGTGCAATACCTTACATTTCTCTGTATTGAATTTCATTTTGTTAGCTTTGGCCCAGCTTTCTAGTCTATTCAGGTCATTTTGAATCTTGATCCTGTCCTCTGGGGTATTAGCTATTCCCCCTAATTTGGTGTCATCTGCAAATTTGATAAGTATGCTCCCAATTCTGTCATCCAGGTCATTGATAAAGATGTTGAATAGCACTGGACCGAGGACAGAGCCCTGTGGGACCCCACTGGTCACTTCTCTCCAGGATGAAAAGGAGCCATTGTTGAGCACCCTTTGGGTTCGGCCATTCAACCAATTACAGATCCATTTAACAGTTCCTTTGTCTAGCCCACATTTTACAAGCTTGTTTGCAAGAATGTCATGGGGAACCTTGTCAAAGGCCTTACTGAAATCAAGATATACTATATCCACAGCATTCCCTTCATCCACCAAGCTGGTAATTTTATCAAAGAAAGAGATTAGATTTATAGAATTATAAGAGTCCAGTATTTGGAAACCCAGCATGATGTTGTGGTTTGAGTGTCAGACTACGATTCTGCATTGGATTCCCAGCTTGGACATGAAACCCACTGGGTGACCTTGGGCAAGTCACATGCTCTCAGCCTCAGGGAAGGCCAAAGGCAAACCCCCGTCTGAACAACATTTGTCAAGAAAACCCCATGATAGGTTCGCATTAGGGTTGCCATAAATTGGAAATGACTTGAAAGTACTCAGCAACAAAGTTCAGTATTTGTGCATCATGAAATGCAAATGTTTGTTATTTGTATGTCTTGCCAAGTGGGATTTTTTATTTTTATTGTTATTTTCCTATGGCAAGCCTATGAATGGGAGACATCCAAGAGACCTTGTTATTAACAGCTCTGCTCAAGTCTTTTACCTTGGGTCTTCCTTGACTGAGCCAATCCACCTCTAATGTGTTCTTTTCCTGCTGCCTTCAATTTTTCCAAGCATCATTATCTTTTCCACAGTCGTGTTGTCTTACGATTGAAAACCTAAGTTGAGCCATTCCAAAAGGTGGGACATTGCAGAAATCATTCAGACACCAAGAGTGGGCCTGCAGGATGCAGTGGCACCTGTCATAAATTAATTATGAGCATGAACTAGAGTAATGAGTTATAAACTAGTTATGAGAAAGAACAAACAAGCTATAAGAAATCAGTTTCCTGCATGTCTGAACCACCTCTCGTCCCCAAAATAATCTATAGGGCCAGCTTCACACACTGATGTGAAATGATACAGAGCCCTGAATCTGACAGCTGTTTAGATAACTGGTCTCCTGCCATTCAAACACACTGTAGATACCAAGTGAGAAGACAAGGCCTTTTGGAACTCCCTGCGTCTGTGTGGATTGTCAAGAGCCTGCCAATGGATGAGTCAGTCCTCTACAGAAGTGTCCAAAAATCCATTTGCCTGACAGCAGCTGATATGCCCGAGAGCATCAAAAGACTCAATAAATAAACCATAGGGACGCTAAAGAGTAGCTTTAGCCAAGTGACTGGACAAGACGTGACATGTTTCCTCTAGACGATGAGCGACTAAAGGAGCTGGTGCATTGTACCTTTTGCACAGTCTTGTCTGTTCTCTCTTGACCTGAGCAATGGATGACTGCATATCACCTGCTGAAAAATATACATTTACAGTAGGAGAACTGAACCCCAGTGCATCTGTGGGGAATGCATTCTGCCACTGGAACCCTCTGGAAGCCGCATGGATTGGTGAAAATTTGGAGGGTGGGGAAAGCAAGCTGGAAGTGATTGGAAGTCAATTTCTGGTTTTAAAAAATGAGGGTTTTTTAATGTTAGGTTTAGAGGGGGTCCTAAAACTGCTTAAGAGGTAAATTGTCTCTGCTGGAGGATCCCAGAACAGGCAGTTCACACACACACACACCATTTTCTCCCTTCTGTGTTTTTTGACCAGAAAATGAATGGTCCAGAGAACTTGGAGGGAGTAAGGGCTGCAAAAACTACTTGGTGGGCCACATGCACACCCAGGGATGCACTTTGCCCAACCTGACCTATAGCCAGTGTGATCTAAAGCAGTGACCTGGATCCAATTCTGCACCTGTCAAAACCCTCTAGTTCTGCATCATCCACCCAGAAGTCAACGCCTCCAGTGCATATGAGATTATGAATGAGGTACTAATTTCATCTCAGCCATGAACTTACTAGGTGGCTTTAATCAAGCCCTTGTTCTTTGCACTTCAGAGCCTTCATGTGAGAGACAGAGATGGTAATACTGAGTCCTGTCTTACAGAACACTTGCCAAGAATTGCTGCAATTATATTTGTGGAGCATCCTTTGCAAACTATTGGCCTATAGAGAGCAAACTATTGGTCTATAGCAGTGGTCCCCAAACTGTGCCCTTTAAGAGATTTTGGACTTCAGTTCCCAGAAGCCTCAGCCATGTTAGCTAATTGTCTTGGATTCTGGGAGGTAAAGCCCAAAATCCCTTAAGGGGCACAGTTTGGGGACCACTGGCCTATAGAGATCACTAGATATCAATGTGAGGTAGCGGTTTGAGTGTTGGACTATGATTCTGGAGATCAAGGTTTGAATCCCCTCTCAGCCATGTAAACCCACTGGGTGACCTTAGGCAAGTCACACTCTCTCAGCCTCAGAGAAGGGCAAAGACAAAAAACCCCTCTGAAAACACTTACCAAGAAAACCCTGTGAGAGGGTTGCCCTAAGCCAAAAACTCACACAACAACAACAAAACGAGCAGGCTGGCAAAGGGACACCCAACCCAGGGTGACCAGATATCCTAACTACAAAGGAGGACAAGTCTCTGCAAAATGTAAGATCTCCAAGAAAAATATAGGACATGACCAAAGAAAAGCTTTAAAAAAACCCACACTCAAATAAAAAATATAAATGCACAGTTCTTTGTCCTGCTCAAATTGGAGGTCATTTTGGAATATTTTTTGTCCAGGAGGAATCCCAAAAAGGTCCTCCATGTTGAACAGAGCTAAGCAGCATGGATTTATATTTTTATATGAGTGTTTTGAACTTTTATTTTACAAATAAATGTTTTAGCTTATATTTTAAATATTATAATTATAAATAAATTTTATATGTGATATATAATTTATATTATAAGTATAAATCATAAATATATAATTTATAAATATAATCTATAAATATAAAATTATATATTATATAATTCTATAATTAATTATAATTATACCCTATATATATAATTTATAAATATAAATATCAATTCTTAGCCATGCTCAACATGGAGGGCATTTTGGAAATGCCTCCCGGACAGGAGACTGAAATGTAGGACTGGAAAAGGAGGATGTGTCTGTTCAAAAACTGCCTCCCTTCCCCATAATAGCAGGTCCTCTTCTGCTGCACTGCCCAGTGAGATGGGGATGAGGATGCAGGGGCTGCGGACTGCACCAGGTGACACCCTAATGCAGGGGGTGGCACACCACTACTCTCCAAACATCCGCCTTTGGGCTCTGGCATTCGCCTGTGTTTCTTTAAAATGCTCTGAGAAAGTGCCTCAGATCACTAAGGCTGCACCCACACTGCAGAAATAATACAATTTGACACCACTTTAACCACCATGGCTCAATGGTATTTAATCCTGAGATTTGTAGTTTGTTGTGGCACCAAAGAAGTCTGGCGGAGAAAGCTAAATAGCTCACAAAACTACAAACCACAGAATTATATAGCTCTGAGCCATGCAGTGGGGTCACGAAGGGGCTGCAGGTGGTGCAGACTGCACTAGGTGACATCCACTACTCCTCAAACATCTGTCTTTGGGCTTTAAATAAAAGAAGAGCCTTCTCTCTCCATGCAACACCAACTGACCCAGGAGGAAGTGAAAGGAGAGGCCTAGCAACACCATCAGGCCTGGCCTCAAGTAGAAGAGCCCCCTCTCCATCTGGCCTAGGAGGGAATGAAAGGACAGGCCAAACTCCATTGGGCCTGTCCTAGAGTATGAAGCAGAGGCCCTCCCTCCAGTCCATCTGCCTTGGTCCAGGCCTCAGAGGGAGAGAACAACTGCTGGACTTGATCCCCTTCCCCAGCACCATTCCCTTCTCCTTTTGTGTCGTGTCTTTTTAGATTGTAAGCCTGAGGGCAGGGAACCGTCTCATTAAAATAATAATTGTAAGCCACTCTGATAGCCTTTAGGGCTGAAGAGCGGGGTATAAATAAATAAATAAATAAATAAATAAAATATGCTGAAGAGATGGGGCAAGTGTAAGATTGCCTTGCCATATCCTGGTTTTTGCCAGCCACATCCTCCTTTTCCCAATCCTACATTTCAGTCTCTTGTCCAGGAGGCATTTCCAAAATGACCTCCATCATGAGTAGGGCTAGGAATTGGCATTTATATTTATAAATTATATACATAATGTATAATTATAATTAATTATAGAATTATATAATATATAATCTATTTATAATTCACAGTTTTTAACTGTTTCTGAATGTCCCGGCTCAGGTTTAGAGCCAGTCCCGGCTCCCTCCTCCTCCTCCACCAATGCCTCCTGCCCCGCTTTTAGTGGGGCAGCAGCGGCATGCGAGACCCAGCTACTTTGCTAGGCCTCGCTTGGCTCGGGAGGGCTCCGGGGGACCTCCACTGCTGCCTGCCGTGTAGGACCTCAGCCGGCTGGCTGGGCCCCAAGGACGGAGGCCGCCATGACAAGGCCTTTCCTTCACTGCTGCCTAAACTCAGCTGGCTGGCTGGGCCCCAAGGGGATGGACCACAGAGGCACTGGAGGAGGGTGGATGCAGGTAAGGCAGGTGAGCATCAAATAGGCCTCGCCGGGGGCTGGAGGCCATTGGGCCTGCATTTAGATGCATTTCCCATAGTCTCAGAGGTGCGCCTCCAAAATCTCTATGTCTGTGAAGTCAATAAATATTATTATTATTATTAACTGAAAGAAAGGAGTTGGCAGCATGAGCTTGCCTAGACTGAAATCTGCTTCCTCAGATGCATTTAGTCCCAAAGGTGAAACAAGATCTGTATATCTTTAAATTCTACTTCCTCAGATGTATTTTATTATGTTTGTTATTGGTGCCTTAAAACTGTTTCCACAGAGAGGAGGAGCTACATTTCAACCTTCTGTCCAGGAAGAATGTCAAAATCCGCCTCCATTCTGAGCATGAATAAGAAGCATGAATTTATATTAACAGTTTATTGTAAATAAGGATTTATATTAATGTTTCTTTTATTATTAATGTTTCTATCTTTTAGGTGGTTGTGTCCTCCATTTTTCTTGAATGCCCTACATTTTAGGGGTAAATTTAGTCAAACATTTGTCCTACATTTTGGTCTAAATTTTGTTCTACATTTTTCCCCAGATAGCAAATTATGGCAACCCTAGGTGAGTGGGACACACTGCAGAAATAATCCAGCTTGACACTGCTTTAACTGCCCTGGCTCAATGTAGGGAATTCTGGGAACTGTAGTTCTGTGAGACATTTAGCCTGAGACTCCTTTGGAGTCACGGATTTCTTTCTGCAGTGTGGAAAGCCAGGCTAGAGACCTTGTAAAACTACAAATCCTAGGATCCCATAGAATGGAACTACAGCACTTAAGGTGGCATCAAACTACATTATTTCTACAGTGGAGATGTATCCCTCTGAAAACTATAAGATGTAAGCAGCTTTTCAGAGGGGATGCACTTGCATATATACACACATTGATCTCTAGGCCAATAGTTTGGATTTAAAGGATGATCCGCAGATATGTGCCAGTGTGGTGTAGTGGTTTGAGTGTCGCGACTGTGACTCTGGAGACTAGGGTTCAATTCCCAGCTTGGCCAAGGAACCCACTGAGTGACCAAGGGCAAGTCACACTCTCTCACCCTCAGAGGAAGGCAAGGGCAAACCTCCTTTGAATAAATCTTGCCAAGAAAACCCACCTTAGGGTCAATGTAAGTTGGAACGGACTTGAAGGCACACAACAACAACAAGTATGACTGCAGCCATTCTTGGCAAGTGCGGACACAGAGAGGCAAAACAAGAACAGAAAGCAAACACACACACACAAACAGCCAAGCTGGCTTCTCCTGGGCACAGGTGGCTACTCAAAGGAGGAGGAGAGAATTGGCTTGGAAACTCCCCAGCTTGACTTTTCTTTATGGTGTGGGTGTGGGTGTCACACCACTCTCTGGAAGCAGGCAAGCCACACACTAGTTGCCACATTACTGCACTCCCCTCTTATAGTGCTGCTATTCCACTTTTACTGCTCTGGCTGCCTTCTGTTGCATTCTGGGGAGCAGTAAAAGCCAGAGCAGTAAAAGTGGAATAGAAGCACTTTAAGAGCGTAGTGCAGTAATCTTTCAAGGAACACAACAAGAACAACTTGCCTCTTCTTGCCCACCTGCTGGAGGCTGGCACATCCCTTTTCGGCTGCCCAGCTCAAGCAGCCTCCAACTGTCCTGGTGCCAAAACCAACTACCATTCCCAGAATTCCATAGCCTGGAGCCAAAGCAATTAAAGTGATCTCATATCAGATAATTTCCTGCAGTGTGGATGCAGCCATGAGCACGGTGACCAGATGTCCTAACCGCAATGGAGGACAAGGCACCATCAAATGTAGCACATTCCAGAAATAATGTAAAATAATGTAAAACCAAGGAAAAGCTGAAAACATTCATATGAATTCATGCTTCTTAATCCTGCTCAAACTAAAGGACCTTTCAGAATTCTTCCTGGACAAAAGGTACAAATGTAGCACATATCTTGGAAAAAGAGGACCTCTGGTCACCCTGGACATTGGGAGATGGATACAAAAGCGGGATAATTAGAATCCTAATCCTAGAGACCTCCAAGCACCATCCAATTCAACCCACAGCCATGCAGGACGACACCATCAAAGCACCCTATGGCCATCCAGCCTCTGTTTAAAGGCCTCCAAAGGAGGAGTGTGTTCCACTGTCAAACAGCTCTCATTGTCAGGAAGTTCCTCCTAATGTTGAGGTGGACTTTTGCTGTAGCTTGCATCCATTGTTCCACATCCTATTCTCTGGAGCAGCAGAAAACAAGCTGGCTCCATCTTCAGTATGACACTCCATCAAATACTTAAACAAGGCTATCATGTCACCTCTTAACCTCTTCTCCAGGCTAAACATACCCAACTCTCTGAGTCTCTCCTCATAGGACATGGTTTCCAGACCTTTCACCATTTTGGTTGCCCTGCTCCAGACACGCTCCAACTTCTCAACATCTTTTTTGAATTGTGGCGCCCAGAAATGGACATTGTGTTGCCTCCTCTCTCAAGTCAGCTTGCAAAAGTGGCTGAGGTCAAGATTTCTTTACTTATTGCTCAGTTAGACCCCCTTTCTTCCAAGGAGATAAAAGTCATGGTCTCTTCCCCATTTTTATCTTCACAACAATCCTGATTATGATTGTGGTGTCCCGTTGCCCTAGAGCGTTCTGAACAGAGAAGCCTAAATGTCCTACAAAACTAGAAGTCCCAGAATTCCATAGCATTGAGCCATGGCAGTTAAAGTGGTGTCAGACTGGATTACTTCTGCAGTGTGGATGCAGCCCATGGCTTGCTCATGAAAGCCCGGTGAGCTTAATGGCTGAATGAAGATTTGAACCTGGGTCTTCCCACTCCTCATCCAACTTTCTAATCTCTGCATTATTCGAGCAATTAAACATGCATGTAAGCTCTACTAAGCACAGTGGGACTGAGGTAGGAGTGTACTACTCCTGCTCTTCCTAGATGCACTTTTCCTTTCCTCCCCAGATTTATAGCATTGGAGAGAGTGAGAAACTGAAAATCCTTCACAGCTAGAACTCTTTCTATTTGCTGTATCCACATTGCCTTGGTAACTTTTGCTCTTTTTCTTTTGGATGCTTAAATTGCATTTCTAAATGCTCAGCTGAAGTTTTAATGCTTCAGATTTAGAGAATGAAAGAAGATTTGGGGAGGAACAGTATTTTTATTTGGAAAGACTAACTGCTTCTTTTGCTCTTCTGTAGTTACACTCCTGGCCTGAAATATCTATAAAAATACATAGGATTGCACCATTAAGCATGTTAAAAGCTATTTCATATTAGTATGCCTGGAGGAAACAGTGGCTCATTCCTGTGTTATCTTATAAATTCAAATATGTAAGTAACTCCCTGTGTATTCTCAGCTCAGCCATGGAAACCCACTGGGTGACCTTGGGCAAATCACACTCTCTCAGCCTCAGAGAATGGCAATGACAACTCCCTCTGAAGAAACATGCCAAGAAAAATCCACAATAGAGGTTTTTGCCTTCACGTCCATAAATCAGAAATAACTGGAAGAGTCAGCATAAGACAGAAATGACACACACCAACAACAGCAACAACAACTCCCTCTGTACTATGTCAAAGTGTCTAAGACACTAGAGCAGTGAACTGACAGAATTTGAGTGAAGAGGTACTTCATGAAATCTCTCCTTCCACAATGTTCCTTGACCATTACCAGTTCCTGTGCCCCAACCAACTGAGTGGCTGGATTAAATATATATTAATCAGATTCATAAATTGCATCCCTCTTGCCTCATCCCTAAACATAGCTTTTCAACTCCCTCACAGAAATTCCTACTTCCTCTCTCCATGTCATTTCATCTTGAGGCCAAAATAAGGAGACGTAGAAAAGTAAGGGTTTGCTTCTTCATAAAGTCAGGCAGGTGACACTGACAACACTCACCACTCAGGGAAACATGGCCTGTTTATAGGCATCACTGAAGCATGCACAACTGCATAGAAATAAACCCACACCCTTGTTGTGGCATTACAAACAAGCCTAAAAGGGCTTGCCTCTAGTGCTTCATTTATTCCATTTATGGAAAACATTTGTGCCTCATCTTTCCACAAGTTCCCAAGGAAACTTGGTCCATCCATTTGAATCACTATCTTAAGGTACATCTATACTACTGTTTTGAATAATGTAGTTTTTGACACTAATGTAAGTGCTGCAGTTCTATCCTATGGAATCCTGGAATTTGTAGCGTTTAGCTGTTTCTGCTAAAAAGTGTTGGTGCCTCACAAAACTACAGTTCCAAATATTCTGTAGGATGAAGCCATGGCAGTTAACGGTGGTGTCTACATTATTTCTCCGTTGCAGATGCATCCTGGAACCTCCTGATCCAGGATAACACTTTCTGCATCTGATGAAGTAGATTCCAGACCACAAAAGGGAATGTTGAAATAGTCTATAAAGTATTGCAAGCCTGTTGTTTTACTTGAAGATGAAAATTGGAGCTCTCACAAGACCAGCATCCCTTTGTATTAATGTTCTTTGAGTGTTTTATAACATATAACTACAAATGCATACATTCACTGGGCAAGTCACAATCTCTCCACTTTAGAGGAAGGCAATGGCAAACCCTTTCTGAACAACTCTTGTCAAGAAAACTCTGTACCTACACACACAACAAGCACACAACAAGCCCTCTCTACCTGCTTCCTCCCCCCCCCCACACCAAAAAAAACACCTTGTTCCAGAGTTTTAGAAACTTGGAAATCATCTGGAAATAGATTTTCAGGTGTCACAGAAGGATACAGTGGTGGTAGGGAAGTTGAAGGCTGCATTTGCACTGCAGATGGCAGTTAAAAATGGTGTTAAGCTGCATTATTTCTGCAGTGCAGATGCAGCTTTAAATTCCCTACCACCACTGTATCCTTCTTTGAGACCTGAAAATCTATTTCCAGATGTTACAATGTTTTCCTAAAGTCCTAAAAATAGGAAACTCCCAAGATAGTTTGATCTACAAATGCCATCATTCCATGCCTTTTTGAGCCAAAATATCTACAGGGTACTGTGTTGTTGACGTACGTACTTGCCCACAGAAGTAAGGTATTATCTCACCAATTTACATACGTCTCTTTTATGAAGTTGTTTGAAGCATATCGAGCTCTTGAAAGAAAGAAAAAATCTCTTCCAGTTAATCAGAGTTTCCTTGCCCAGCAGCATGAGGTTGTTTATTTACAAGCTTACATTAAAGCAGAGGTGGGAAACAGCCTTCCGATTTTTTGTCCTATAGTTCCTAAAACTCTTTACCATTGACCATGTTGGATAAAACTGATGAGAAGTTCAAATTCAAAACCCCTGAAGGATCAAAGATTCCTCAGTTTGACTTAAGGCATCCCTCGTGCAATTGTTCATAGACTGATAGTTATGTTCGCTCCTGATTCGAGTGTGCACCTACCAGTGCAGGTGGAACTTTTGTTATATGTAAAACACTGTCTGTCTGAGAATGCAGTCCTTTGCATGATTAAGTAATCCTTTAGGCTCAATAAATGAGATTTACTTTCAAATACACACGTATAGAATCAGGCCATAAGACTTACAACCCTTTGTGACATAGTTTCACTCTAGTGATGCTATAACTGCACCATTCATATTTACTTTGATACCACACATAGACTTTATTCAGATTGTGGTTTGTTGTACAACCTTCACATCTCATTCAGACCCAAGAATGTAATTGTGGTTTGGCCGTCAGACTTGTGCACTCCTCCCTTGACCATTCCAATTTCTCCCTGCCCCAAAGATGGCTAAACCATGGTGTGAAGTAACCATTTTTCTATTGAGAACACAAATCATGGTTTTAACTTCTAAATATATAGGCAAGTCGAGACACAATAGCAGACCACAGCTAGAGCTTCCTCAGCAGTTAACAATGAACTAGCACACACCTAAAATGCATCTCAAGCTTTCCCATCATTTCTGAGCTCAAGGAACCCATACCTTATTTTAAGTCAATTTTGTCCCATATGTTGGATGTCCCTAGGTGCTTAGAATGCCATCATATCCAAGAACTTGCAAAAGACTGTTTTTCACAAAGACACAGAAAATATTACTTCCTTTACATATAAAAGAAAGAGTTAAAAAAGAGGGCTTGTCCCTCATTTATAAACAGAACTGTTGTGTGTGCTGCAGTTCTGACAGACTGCAAGGAAAGCACGCAGTGTTGTTCTGGGAACAGAAAGCAACTTCCGGAGAATTTCGGCTCACTCACTCTTTTTTTAGCCTTGTGGCTGCAAAGATATGCCTGAAAATGTGTGTGGGAAATGTCGGCCAAAAGGCATGGCCAAGGCAGAATAACACTGGGCTTGGAGAGATGCTTTCAGAACTCTGGCTAGTTCATTGGCCCTCCTCATGATGACTGGGAAAAGCAAAAAAAGTAATGCATTTTTTAAAAAAAAAATGCTGAATTATGCACGCAAAGGAAAATTATGGTAAACTTCATCACTATCTGGCATGATTCTGCATTTTAAATATACAGAAGAAACATGCAGGATCCACCTTTTCTCAATGCATAAACTAAATTTTCCTTTAACACAAATCATGCATGACCCTGTTTATAGTTCCACTATGCACACTAGATATCACTCTTCTCACCACTAAGAGGACATACAGACCAGGAGAGCATCTAACCCACAGCTCAAAGGAACTGGGCTTATGAACTGCAGAGTTAATCACTGACTGTTAACCCAATAGCCTGAGACACACAGGCAAGTCTGGAAAACCCATGATATCTAGAAGATGCCAAGAAGGGTTACCCTAATGGGTATACAAAAATACCTGCATTCAGAGGCTGGAAGGAAAGCTAAGGCCAATTCACAGGTTATTATACAGGTTGCATCCATGCTGCAGAAATAATCCAGTTTGACACTGCTTTAACTGCCAAGGCTCAATACTATAGAATTCTGAGAATGGTAACCTGTTGTGGCACCAGAGCAAAGCTGGTGCCACAAGAGACTACCATTCCCAGAATTCCATAGCATTGAGCCATAGCAGTTAAAGCAGTGTCACATCGGATTATTTTTACTGTGTGGATGCAGCCAGGGTCACTAGCAGACCCTGCCCTACCATTTGGCACAGGGGGGAAAAAAAGAACATTCCTGCTTAAAGTTGATCAAGCTGCAGCTATGCAACCTGGCTGTGAACTTGGAAAGACCCTATAAACCACTGACACACATTCAGAAAGGGTTGGTGATCAGGACATGGAAAAAAATCATTGTCAGAGATCTCCAAAACACAGCAAACCAAGAGAGAGGGAAAAACAAAAAAGAGAAGGCCCAGCTTAGCCATGAAACCCACTGGGTAGCACCAGTCCATCGCTATGATGCTATAGTGTCATAGTGCAATAAAGCAATAAGTCTTGCTAAGGGTTCATAGTTTTCGCTACACTGAATGATTGGAGAAGTTTATTTTTACTTTTCAATGCAGAATTTGTATGGTGGTATTTGTCCTATACTATGACAGCCAACATGGCGTAGTGGTTTGAGTGCTGGACTTTGACTCTGGAGACCAGTGTTTGATTCCTAACTCAATCATGAAACCCACTGTAAGTCACACACTCACAGCCTCAGTGGAAGGCAATAGCAAACCTCCTCTTGCCAAATCTTGCCAAGAAAACCCCATGAAAGGGTTGTTTTAGGGTTGCCTGAAGGTGCACAACACATACACACCAGCTTCACAGGGTGGCAAAGTCAGGCATTTGCTGTGGGTCCAGATGGACAAAGGGCTGATGGCCCCAGGAGCATCTCCATTCCCACCAAAAACCACTGGGGCAGCCCAAGACAGTTTATTGCCTCAGGCAAAGGACTTTACCCCACTCAAACATACAGAAGCAAGCTGGATCAATAGTTGCACCTGAGGCAATAGGCTTTTTTAACCAGAGGGAGTCAACACTGAATCCCATCTGAACAAATTCTGCCACAAAAACATAAACCATGATAGGCTTACATCTTAGGGTTATAGAAATGACTTGCCTGAACATGACAACAACCCTGGAGTTGGAAAGTGACCTCTGGGACCACAGTTCCCAGAATCCACTGCCAAAGCTGGAGATTCAGGGATCTGTGGTGGTTGTTAGTGTATGCCTTCAGGCTGTTTTAGACTTACGGAATTTTGTTGGCCAGATTGGTTCAGAGGAAGTTTGCCCCTGCCTTCCCCTGAGGAGGCTGAGAGAGAGAGAGTTGCCCATGGTCACCCAGTGGGTTTTGTGGCAGAGAAGAGAATTGAGCCCTGGTCTCCCAGGGTCGTAATCCAACACTCAAACCACCACACATTCTTTACCCCAAAAAGGTATTCCCTCCCTCCGCCTTGTTTCTAAGCAAATAGTGTTTGCTGGGATGCAACAAACCAGACCATCCAGAGTCAACTTAAATCCCCTTCAAGTTAAGTTGTTGGGGGGGGGGGGGGGGGAAACATAGAATCATAGAATCATAGAATCATAGAATCATAGAGTTGGAAGAGACCACAAGGGCCATCCAGTCCAACCCCCTGCCATGCAGGAACTCCCAGTCAAAGCATCCCCGACAGATGGCTATCCAGCCTCTGCTTAAAGACCTCCAAGGATGGAGACTCTACCACACTCCGAGGGAGTGTGTTCCACCATCGAACAGCCCTTACTGTCAGGAAGTTCCTCCTAATGTTGAGGTGGAATCTCTTTTCCTGCAGCTTGCATCCATTGCTCCGCGTTCTGGTCTCTGGAGCAGCAGAAAACAAGCCTGCTCCCTCCTCAATATGACATCCCTTCAAATATTTGAACAGGGCTATCATATCACCTCTTAACCTTCTCTTCTCCAGGCTAAACATCCCCAGCTCTCTAAGTCGTTCCTCATAGGGCATGGTTTCCAGACCCTTCACCATCTTAGTTGCCCTCCTTTGGACCTGCTCCAGTTTCTCCACATCCTTTTTGAATTGTGGTGCCCAGAACTGGACACAGTATTCCAGGTGGGGCCTCACCAAAGCAGAATAGAGAGGCACTATTACTTCCTTTGATCTAGACACTATACTTCTATTGATGCAACCTAAAATAGCATTGGCCTTTTTAGCTGCTGCATCACACTGCTGACTCATGTTCAACTTATGGTCTACTTGGACTCCTAGATCCCTTTCACACATAGTTTCATTCAGCCAGATGTCCCCCATCCTATATCTGTGCATTTCATTTTTCCTCCCTAGGTGCAGAACCTTACATTTCTCCGCATTGAATTTCATTTTGTTAGCGTTGGCCCAGCTTTCTAGTCTATTCAGGTCATTCTGAATTTCAATCCTGTCTTCTGGAGTATTGGCTACTCCTCCTAATTTGGTGTCATCTGCAAATTTGATAAGTATACCCCCAATTCTGTCATCCAAGTCATTAATAAAGATATTGAATAGCACTGGGCCCAGGACAGAACCCTGTGGGACCCCACTGGTCACTTCTTTCCAGAAACAGCACCTCCAGTCAGTCCCTTGCACTGCCAGCTTGTACTATGGCATCATTAGGGTTGGGGACACCAAGTGCAGTAACTCATGGTATGACACCCCCCCCTCAACTGACCTCTTCCTATACCACACCATATAGAATCCTT
The DNA here is from genome assembly GCA_034509955.1 of Urosaurus nigricauda. Taxonomy (NCBI): domain Eukaryota; kingdom Metazoa; phylum Chordata; class Lepidosauria; order Squamata; family Phrynosomatidae; genus Urosaurus; species Urosaurus nigricauda. The sequence continues at coordinate 167,572,593 of JAOEGL010000002.1, forward strand.
AAGTTGTGTTTTTTGTACTAATGCTCGTCATTAATCATAATTCCTGCGTATCAGTGAATGCCATGGAAGAGTTGTGACATAAAACAACAAGTAAAATTAAAATTATATCTTCAAATCACAGCATCATACGCACATCCTCAATGTCTTTGCATATACATAGTTTCATAGGGTTGAAGTGAAAAGGTAATGTTTTTAAATAACATTTTAAACATTTTAATGGGCCACAGGTGAATCCTACAGCCCAAAGGTATATGTTTGAGGAGCAGTGGTGTAGTGTGTCACCCCCTCTTAGGGTGTCATCTGGTGTAGGCCACACTCCCTCCACCCCACTAGTGATGCCACTATTTCTCCTCCCTCTTTCACTCCTGACTTTCAAGGAAATCCTGCCTTATGAGGAGAGGGAGCTAGGTATGTTTAGCATAGAGAAGAGACGGTTACGAGGTGATATGATAGCCATGTTTAAACATTTGAAGGATGTACTGAGGATGGAACAAGCTTACTTTCTGTGGCTCCAGAGACACAGAGCAATGGATTCAAACTACAGGAAAAGAGACTGAAAAGAGTTGACTAAGGACAAGTATAGGAAATTTGTTTGGAACCCTCCTCCTCTCCCCTCAAACATACTATCATACTACAAGAAGGGAAGCCATGAAATAAGTGGGAAAAACCAAGGATAAGCCATTGAATTCCCCCCTTTACAGCAGTAAAGGCTTGTACCAAACAATCTGAAACAGCCCCACTAGCCCTGTATAAGTGTGAAGTTGAAGGCTTTCACAGCTGGCATCCATAGTTTTTTGTGTGTTTTTGGGCTATGTGGCTGTGTTCTGGAAGAGTTTATTCCTGACTTTTCACATGCATCTGTGTCTGGCATCTTCAGAGAATGCTGGCATGGAGGTGAGTGGGGAACATATATATATAATACACTCTGTGACCCTTGGTTGGGGTGAAGTGATGTATATGTTAATCTGTGTGTTGTCCTGTTGGTGAATGGCCAGGCCTCAGGGTGGGTGGGTCACACACCTCCATTCTCTGAAGATGCCACAGATGCAGGCGAAACGTCAGGAATAAACTCTTCCAGAACATGGCCACATAGCCCCCAAAACCCTGTATAAGCATTTGAAGGGGTATCATACTGAGGATGGAGCAAGCTTATTTCCTGCAGCTCCAGAGAACAGAGCTTGTTTTCTGCTGCTCCAGAGAACAGGACTTGGAACAATGGATGGAAGCTTCAAGAAAATTAGGAGGAACTTCCTGTAACAGTAAGCTCTGTTAGGCAGTGGAAGAGTGGAGAGTGGGGGAGTGGAGTCTCCTTCTCTGGAGGTCTTTAAACAGAGGCTGGATGGCCACCTGTCACAGGGGGTGTTTTGATGGGGAGTTCCTGCATGGCAGAAGGGGGGGTCCAACTCTAGGATTCAAGAGTGCCAGGAAAGGTGGGGAAAACTCCCTGCCTGGCGCCCTTCTGGCTTTGGGACCCAGGGGGAGGCCAAACAGCAGGAGGAACAGCAGCTGCAGCCAGAGGGAGGCAGGGAGGAGGGGTGCCCCTGATGATGGAGGAGACCCGCCTGGTGGGTGGCATCTTCTGGGCTTCCCCGGGGGGCTCCCACCCAGCCATGGAGTCCATTGCAAAGGGTGCCCCCTTACCTGGATGCCTGGGGTGGTAGGGATGGAGTTGAGTGGTGCAATGGAGAAGGGGGTCCTTGCAAGAGCAGTGCTCCTTCTCCTCCTGGTGCTCTGGCTCTGGCTGATGGAAGCAGGTGGCTGCTGCTGCTGCTCCTGCTGGAGCCCTGGCGCTGATGTCACCAGGCTGCTGTTCCTGATGCCTCTCTTGCTGTCTCCTCCTCCTCCTCCCCAAGCAGCAGCAGCAGCAGCCCCATGCAGGAGGCAGAGACAGAGAGAGGGATGAATTATTTAAAGAGGCAGGAGGCATTTGCAGCCCCACGCAGGCAGCCAGACAGCAGGCTCAGAGGCAGATTGCAAGGAGAGGAGAAGAAAACGTCTGGGGGCTAGAGGGGGGGAAAGTAGGGTGCATCTTTTTGTGTGTTGCAGATGGATATTAAATTTCCCTGGACTTTGAGAATCTAGTCCCACATGGCCAAGAGGAGGAGGAGGAGGAGATGCCAGCCTACTAGAGCCCTCCTCCAGGCCAGCAGAACTTGAGAACAAAGGTCCCAATAAACAAACACACACACTGCAGGAATAATCCGGTTTGAGGCCGCTTTAATTGCCCTGGCTCAGTGCTGGGGAATTGTGTCTGGAGAGATCTTGTGGCACCTTTGAGACTAAGGGCCAAAACACACTGCAGAAACAATCCAGTTTTGAGACATCTTTAACTGCCCTTGCTCAATGATAAGGAATTCTGGGAGCTGTGGTTTTGCTGTGGGGAATTTAGCCTTCTCTGTTAGAGACAGCCCTGGTGCCACAATAAACTACAGTTCCCAGGATTCCCTAGCACTTAGCCAGGGCAGGTAAAGTAGTCTTGTGAAGGTAAAAACCAATAACCTATGCCATTGATAACCAATGATCATCTTAAATAGGGCTGTTTATTGACTTTTATTGCCCTTAACAGTCTCAAACTGGATTGTTTTTGCAGTGTGTGTTTTGGATCTATCTGAAAGAAAGAAGTTGGCAGCACAAGGCTTCAAAGTTTACTTCCTCCAATGCATTTTTTAGGAAAGTGCATGCTGCCAATTTCTCTTTCAGTGAGTCTCAAAGGTGTGGCAAGATCTCTCTCCATACTGGATCTAACACGGCTATATCTTTGAATTGTACCATTGGAAATTGTAGTTTGGTGTGGCACCAGAGCTCTCTGACAGAGAAGGCAAAATGTCTCACAGAACTACAACATTTCCAGAATCCCCTTGCATTGAGCCAGGGCAGTTAAAAGGGTCTCAAGCTGGATTATTTCTGCAGCATGTTTTGGACCAAAAACAGGCCTACGATTTACATCTTCATTTTTTCCCCTCATCTATGTTTTTTAACACCTTGCCTGACAAAGAAGCTGGTGGAGCTTTGAAAGCTTGCGACATGTATTTTGTGCATTTTGGTTGGTCCAATAAAGGTATCGCTGTTTGGTGGATTTTTAATGCTATTGGATTAATACCCCTTGGTATTTTATGCACCCTGGGCAGGGTGACCAGACACGCTCCTTTTCCCAAGACCTGGCCTACCTTTCTAGTTTCCATTCAGGAAGAATTCCAAAATGTCCTCCATTTTGAGCAAGACTCAGAAGAGTTCTATAAGCTGGTATTGCAAGCCAGCAAGGCGTTTTAATGTAGATAAGTTCATCATAAAAATAGGGTTCTGTACATAATGAAATACAGTGTATGTAATAAGAGCTCAAATAAACCAAATAAACTCCAGTCTTCAGGAGGCAAGATGCCCACTCGAGCCAAGTCTTTGGGAAATGGCAGCAACAATCTTATGCTCCCTTAACTAGCCACAGGCAAATCCTCCTGGATACAGGAGGTCTTACTTCAAGTAAAGATATATAGGCTCAGGCTGTGTTGTCACTGCTAGCTATGTGGATGAGGGTGAGGGAGAGGGAGAGGTGCAATTCCTGTGTGTTAGTGTGGTGAGAAAACCTAGTCTTGCAACCTTGTGGGGTGTGTAATCTACTCAGCCAGGCCTGGGTCTCTGTCAGGCTTATATGAAAGAGAGTAGGAAAGATCGAGGTTTATCACACAAGGGGGGCAAACAGGATTTAAACGAGAGTTAAACAGGAATTAAACAGGAAATGCCTTATGTTTAACATAGGACATTTCCTGTTTAATTCCTATTTAAATCCTGTTTGCCCCCTGTTTGCCCCCTAGTGTGATAAAAATGCCGGATGGATAGACTCAATCAGGAAGACCATGGGCCTGAGCTTATAGGACCTGAACAGAGAGGGAGAGGATAAGGGGACTTGGAGACATCTCATTTACAGGGCTGCCATGAGTCGAGACTGACTCGGAGGCAGCTAACAAAGGGGGCAAAAAGCCTACATGGATAATGGGATTGGGCCAAAACATAAGGGCAGCTCTTCCCCTTCCATATACTGAAGCTGACTGCAATGGCAGATAATGTTCACTTCCATTTTTCTGACAGGACAGTGTGAACCCCCTCCCTCACTCAGATCAGCCATCTAGTATAGAGAATAGACTAGGCAGCTCTGCTCTCCAAGAGAGACGAATGGCCAGTGGACTCAAAGAAATAGCCACAGACTGCTGCCACCTGTGTCTGCTCCATTCTGCCTGGTGGCAGCGCCAGTCCTGACAGATATTTCTCTCATCCGGGAGCCATATGATAGCCCACATCCAGAGCAGTCCAGAACAGACATATAAATTATAGAGGCTATGACTGATGGAGCCGGCATGGTGTAGTGGTTTGAGCACTGGAATATGAGTCTGGAGACCAGGCTTTGAACCCCACTCAGTGACGAAAACCCACTGGGCCACCTTGGGCAAGTCAAACTCTCTTAGCCTCACAGGATAGCAATCGCAAATCCTCACTGAAGAAACCTGCCAGGAAAACTCCATTATAGGTTTGCCTTAGGGTTGCTATAAGTTGGAAACGATTTGAAGGCACCAAACAATAGCAACAACATGAGGGATGGGAAAATGTTGGCTCTCCAGATGCTTTGGTCTATAACTCACAGAAGTCCCAACCAGAGAGGCCAATGGTAGGGATCATGGGAACTGTATTCCAACTTAGGCCCTAGACAAACCAGTACTTTGTGCCAGCCTGGGGCCAAAACTAGGGCTAGATAGGGCTGGGCGTCCACAAGCACCAAACCCTACTTTTGCCACTCTTGCACCATTATGGCGCACCCCTGTTTACACGGGATGCACCATGATGATGCATGGGTGTCAGAGCGTCCAAACGGTGCTGGCCAGAAGGGATGTCGTCATGGCGTGCAAGCGCCATAATGATGCCCCTTAGGAAGCTGCTTTCGGCAGCTTCTTTTTGCTCCCTAGAGGGAGTGGATTGTTGCTGCGGTGTCTGGTTGATGCGGCAATGATCCGGGGCAAAAAGAGGCAGCTGCAGGTTGCCTGTCTGTCGAACCCCTTAATCTGGTTGAAAGTTCCCAACTCTCTTTGTAAATGCTTTGGAGTTCAAGGCTACCATGATTGGTTCTCTACCCGCCCTCTTCATCCTCACAAAAACCAGGTTAGGTTAAGAGACAGCAAGTGGACCAAGCTCATGGCTAAGTGGGAAGGTGAACCCCAGTGTGCATTAAAGTTTTCCCAATGTGCTTCCACACCAGTACCACACTACACTCTTAAAGTGCTGCTATTTATTGCTCTGGCTGCCTCCTGTTGCATTCTGGGGTTTCTAGTTCAGTGAGGCCTAAGAGCTCTCTGGCTGAGAATTTTAAATGCAACACTTTAACTACTCCAGGTGTCAGAAAAGGACAGTTGATGGGCTGCATGAGCACCCTGATATATTAGCCTGCACAACTTGGCAGTAAGTACCGTAGGGGCCAAAATTAAAATAGGCTAAATTTCTTTAGGCTGCAGATAGGTTAAAATTAAATATTAATTAAATACTAATATTAACTAATTAATAATATGAATTAAAATATTAATTAATATTAATTAGAATTAATCAATATTAATACCTCCTCCTCTGCCTGGCCCTCTCCTCACCATTTTAGTCGCCCTCCTTTGGACCCGTTCCAGTTTCTCCACATCCTTTTTAAATTGTGGCGCCCAGAACTGGACACAATATTCCAGATGGGGCCTGGCCAAAGCAATATAGAGTGGCACTATTACTTCCCTTGATCTAGACACTATACTTCTATTGATGCAGCCTAAAATTGCATTGGCCTTTTTAGCTGCCGCATCGCACTGTTGACTCATGTTCAACTTGTGGTCTACTTGGACTCCTAGATCCCTTTCACATGTGGTCTCATTCAGCCAGATGTCCCCCATCCTATATCTGTGCATTTCATTTTTCTGCACTAAAGTGCAGAACCGTACACTTCTCCATATTGAATTTCATTTTGTTAGCTTTGGCCCAGCTTTCTAGTCTATTCAGGTCATTTTGAATTTCGATCCTGTCCTCTGGGGTATTAGCTACTCCTCCTAATTTGGTGTCATCTGCAAATTTGATAACTTTGCCCCCAGTACTGTCATCCAAGTCATTAATAAAGATATTGAATAGCACTGGGCCCAGGACTGAACCCTGTGGCACCCCACTTGTCACTTCTATCCAGGATGAAAAGGAACCAGTCAACCAATTACCAAATCCATGTAACAGTTACCTTGTCTAGCCCATATTTTAGAAGCTTGTATGCAAGAATGTCATGGGGAACCTTACTGAAATCAAGTCTGCAAGTTGAAAGGCAAGTTCAACAAGCATCTTGGTTCTTATAGTGAGAGGAAACATATATAATGTTTAACATTCCTATGTGGATTCTTTGGTAGGGATCCCCCTCCCCCTCAATAACAGTAAATCATCATAATCATCATTTTGGTTTCCTAGCATCATTAGGTCTCAAACTGATAAGATTTGGACCATTAGTTATCCTATCCAAGAATCTAGGATTCAGTACAATATCTTCATATAATGTGGGATGTTCCAATTTGGAATTGTGCCATAGTTATCCTATCTCTAGAAATCCCATCCTCATGTCACTCTGCTTGAGTTGCTCCCAGAAGAGAAGGAGGAGACATATTTTCTCACCCGAGACCTGAATTAATTTTGCAACCTACCTTAGCAATATCTAGGACCTTCATTACTCCTCTCTCAATAGGAAGACCATATTCTGGTATCAAACTGAGTATGATTTTGTACAGCCCTTTCATGATTGGAGTGTGGAAAGTACACTTTCATCAGGTCAACACTACGAGGGGATCACCTTTTTAAAAAATTGACAGAAAGTTTGTTTTTATTTGTAGTTGTTAACTTATCTCTATGTAGTCACTATCTAGATTTATACATTTTCCCCAGCATATCTTGACCCTCCGAATACCTGATATTGTGGAAGCCTGCAGATTGTGCCTTAGAGGGGGTATCGTAAAGTAATACTTATCATCCGGAAATTATTATGGCACATTGATGAAATTTTGTCAGTGTCATCATTGGTCCCTAAGTGCATGTTGCTGAGAAAATCAGCTCATTGTGTCCTTTATTTTTGTGACTGGCTCTGCCAGAAGTGACTAAAGTGTAAAATCCTCATCAGGCACAATCTGCAGACTTCTACAAGATCAGGTATTTGGAGGGTCAAGATACTCTGGGAAAAATGTATAAATCTAGATAGTGACTACATAGAGATAAGTTAACAACTACATCATCAAAATGAACTTTCTGTCAATTTTTTAAAAAGGTGATCATTAAAACTTTTGAATACCCCCCTCGTACATGTAAGTCAGAGAGGCCAAGCACAAAAATAAACAGCAAATCAGTTCAGTAGCATCAAGACGAAAGCAGGAAACCCACAGCAAGGTGTGGTTAATTTTGTTAAAGCTGGTGAATTGTACTCATGGTAGACCCAAAGCAGGGCAAATGAAGAAGAAAGATATAAAGGGATTCAAATGAAAGGTTGATCCACAATACTGCAGGTAAGATAGGTGGTATCTTGAGCACCAGAACTTCTGAGGTTGGCATGGAAGGAGCACTAGGGGCAAGGAAGAGAATAAAAATTTCAAGGCATTCTAGGCAAGAAAGCTACCAGAGTCTCTGCAGATTTAAAGAGCCTTCGTAACCATCATATTATCTGTAAACAAATTACAGATCTAGGAATTATACAAAAGTTAAAACACCAAGCAGTGAAGCAGGCCACTCTGCTAGTACAGTATACAATCTAAAGTGGTTTATAATCCATTTAAATGACATTCAGTATACAGCATTTATACTCAAGACACCCAACCATAGCCCTATTTGCTGCTGCCTAATGGAGGAAGATACTGGGAATGGAGGCTGCTCTCAGACTAGTGGCCTGCAGAAGATGTTGATAATCTAGCAAGCCATGTGCTTAAATGGCTTTAACAGTGTGCAACTGGATAACAGTAGTGGTTGCAACCCCAGTTAAAGAGTCCTTCGCATTCTGGGTCAGTGTCTGTTCCCTGTAAGTGGAACATTCCCAATTCAAGATTTAATAAACTTTAAATGTGGCTGGACTCCTTTGCAGCTGGCCAGAGAAGGAAAAGCCATGGTTAAATCTCACCCCACTACAGATGGGATATGCAGCCTTTCTGTCAGCTGTTAAACTACACCTCCCATCAGTCCTAGCTTTCACAGACATTGTTACATACTGTAGTCAAAAGAACTGCAGTCCAACAACATCTGGTGGGCTAAACATTTTCCATCACTACAATAAGCTTCAGAGAGACAACAGAGAAAGATGGTGTGGGTAGGGGGAAATATGGAGTCAGGGATATACCGTAATACAAAAGAAAAGGAAATAATATGTATATTTCATGCAGCTATTTCATGCACGCTCCAGCCTAGTTATCATGTAGACTAAAGACCTCCTTCAGCTATGTACTTCAGGGATACATTCTTAATTTACCTTGCTCAGCCTTCATCTCTGCCAGGGAAGTTTTACTCTGAATCCCCTACTGTCAAAATCTTTGAGGATACCAAAATTCCTGTCACAGAGCTCCTCTCTCTCTCAGGCCAGCTTTGTGGAATAATAATAATAATATTTATTTATTTATTTATACCCCGCTCTTCAGCCCTAAAGGCTATCAGAGGGGCTTACAAATATTATTTTAATTAGACGGTTCATAAAAGTTAAAAATAAAATAAAATAAAAATTTAATTAGATGGTTCCCTGCCCTCAGGCTTACAATCTAAAAAGACATGACACAAAAGGCAAAGGGAATGGTGATGGGTAAGAGGATCAGGTCCAAAAGTTGTTCTCTCCCTCTGAGGCTTGGACCAAGGCAGATGGACTGGAGGGAGGGCTCTGCTTCATAATCTGGGACAGGCCTGATGGCTTGTCCTTTCACTTCCTCCTGGGTCAGATGGTGTAGCATGGAGAGAAGGCTCTTCTACTTGAGGCGAGGTCCGATGGTGCTCCTAGGCCTCTCCTTTCACTCATAGAATCATAGAGTTGGAAGAAACCGCAAGGGCCACCCAGTGCAATCCCCTTCTGCCATGCAGGAACTCCCAGTCAAAGCATCCCCGACAGATGGCCATCCAGCCACTGTTTAAAGACCTCCAAAGAAGGAGACTCCATCACTCTCTGAGGGAGTGTGTTCCACCGTCGAACAGCCCTTACTGTCAGGAAGTTTCTTCTAATGTTGAGGTGGAATCTTGCATCCATTTGGGGCCTTACAAAGGCATGGGAGATTCTTGGAGGGCTGATATTTTGTGTCAAATACAATTGACAATAAGCTTTGCAGAAGACAAATCGTCTACTTCTGAGTATGCCTTCACATGGTTGTGCCATTTGAGTACTTGTTTAGTTTGTATTTTGATCTATTGTTACCTTTCATGGTAGGATCTTTTAAATATGAGTCCCCCTCAGTGATTTTTAACGCTGCTTGATGTGCTGGTTTTAGCAGAGAATTAGAGCACATCTGTCTTTAAACACACTTTGAAATACACTTGGATATTCTATTCGCTCTAGATTAGCAAACATTAATAATTGCTTAAGTGAATAAATTAAATGAATTCATATTTGATATTCATTTAAAAATGAAATGTCATTAGGAGTAATACCATCTGCAATATTAAACTGATAAAGTAATAGATATGACATAATCAAGAATTTAACATATTGATTATCAAATAATACCAGTCTAATTAAGAGTCAAATAATCACAATTAATGTTTGCTAAGTTATACACATTCATTGTGGAATATGGATATTGAAAATGAGTAAATTCCAAACTAATATCTACACATCTATTCTGAGTCAATACACAGGCCAGAATTAACTGCATTTAAGCTAATTGAAACCAGTGGATTAAGTGCAGCATGATTTAACTCTGCAATGGGTTGTGTTTATAATTGATGTTTATAATTACTTTCACTCCTATTTTAATGTAGAAGAGAACTCTGAGCCTCAGCATTCCACAGCTGTAGAATGGGACTCACTGATGAAAAACAAAGAATGGCTGAGTGTATGATTGTGAATCAGAGTCTGGAAAAATTTGATTCTGGAAGCTGTAGCCCAAAAAATAAAATTTCTGAGCTTTGTTATGATTCCCATCTGTAAGTTCACTGTTGGGTATTGAGAGTTATCTTCCAGTTTCAGTGTAAAATGGGACTTGGAAAATTATCCAGTGAAGTGGGGCCAAATAAATCTGAGAGTCCGATTTCTTTTTGAATGATACTGAAACAAAGAGCAGCAATATTTCAGTACTATTTGTGCCCTTTCACTTTCCTGCCCCACTCCAGAGGAGGCTGGATGGACAACTGCTGTTTACCACTGTGCTTTGTAAAGGCCGAGTTAGATCAGGGCAGTTTCTTGAAAGAGAGTTGCAGTCTTGCAGAAGCGCAAGCTTGTGCTAGCAACTAAGCCTGCTACCCAGTTCCTGTGTGTGGAGGAAGGCTGCAAATGAAGAAAAAATTCTGTGATGTTGTACATGCTCAGATGCACTCTTTCTTAATGTGATTACAGTGGGCCCTCCACAGCTTACAAATATTAAAATATGTATGTAAATTGCAAAAAACAAACCTTGATTGTGCATTTTATATAAGGGGCACTATTTAACTATGCCACTGTATTTAATGGGACATGAGCATCCACATATTTTGGTATCCAAGGGATGGGTGGGTCCTGGAACCAAACCCCAGCAGATACCAAGAGCCCACTGTGCTTCAGGTTGCACCAAACACTGGCAAGGTGTATGCGGAAAACTTAAAATAACCCAAATAACCCATATCACAGGAAGCCTTTCCTAAACCAGAACTGGGCAAATCTGCTTGCCTTAACATTTTCTGTACCTCCCAATCTCCCTCCTTCTGATTTCAGGAAATCTGTGTTGGCGGCTCCTCTTGGGGGTGATGTACAGCTCTCTAGAGCTAGGCAATTAAGTGCTTGTTGAGCATGTAATCTCATATGCTAATAATGATTGAAACTGCCAGTTTCAGCAGAAAAGCTGCAAGTCCCAGAGGAGGCAAGATTGGAGAGTAGGGGCAATTGTTAAAATGTCATCCCGACTGCTATAGGGCAGGCTGTAAAAGCACTTGGGTGTGTTATCTTGTAAAGTCAATGTACGACCCAAGGCAGTTATACTTTATGGCCAATGAAAGCTGTCTACCTTTTGCTACACTGTAAAATAAAAGATCTGTCCCCTGCTCAATAATTAATCAAGATCACATGGCCTAGCTCTGCCCAGAAATCATCCTTCTCTTCAGTTCTATCATCATAATCATCATCACCGTCATCATTCAACAAGAAGGCTCTGGTGTGAATTTGAAAGATGGTCATGCTTTGGCAAGCCTTCAGAGGAAATTAATGTTGTAGTTGCCATTTGTGGGGAAGAGGGCAAAGAGATTGAATGGATGAGGGGAGCAGCTGTCCAAATTAATTCTTGTATAGATTCAGAATTAAAACTCCAACCTTACAGCCTATAGCTGGCTTTTAACAGGTGATATGACAGAAACAGCCATTGTGGCCCCCTCAAATGTTGCGCAACTGCAGCTCCCAGCATCCCTTTCCCATTGTCTATAGGCTGGTTAGGGTTGATGGGAGCTTCTGTTCAACAATATCTGTCCTCCTCATCCTGGATGCCACAAGGTGCAGCCACAGCTGTTCAGATTAAATCATGGCACTACATATATTTGTGTAGTGTGAACGAGTGCAAAGTGGGGAATCTCCTCTTATTCCAAATTCACATACTAATTTCTTTATTCGCTCTTCAAAGAGTCCTCCAGAAGTAATGGTTCTTCTCCATCAAATGTTCTTATAAAGAACCCTAAGGGGGCTCAACCCCATATCTGAGAAAAGCCCTGATCTGAGCAATCACCCACCATATGTTGTACAGAAAGGATACATAGCATGGGATCTCCAAGGAAAGTTGTAGCTTGCTTCATATAAGAGAAGGTGGTCATTCAAGTATGCTGGATCCACACAGTATCCCTTTGAATTGGGTCTAGAGACCGATTGTGGGACAATATAATTGATGTAGAAACAGTATGTCCAATGTGCCCCTTTCCAATTATAACCTAGTACAGGGCTTCTCAGGCTGTCAGAGGTAGTGTTTTCCTCTCAATGTGCCAAATACCAGCACAAAATTTGTGCCCATTGGGTACAATTGTTATTTCTTTCCTGGACTAGCACAGGACCAATGATTATCACTTTGAGTAACACTGCCCTAGTGGATGCATTCTCTGCCAGGTATAAATAATGATTTAGTTTCAGATGCCATCCTGGTATAGTAATTATTCACATTCCAAACTGCACCCATTTCTGTAATGTGTGTAGGTTAGAATCACAGAGTTGGAAGAGACCTCAGGGTCACCAAGTCCAGCTTCTGTGATGTAGGAATACACAATCAAAGTACCCCCAAGAGATGGCTATCCAGCCTCTGTTTAAAAAAACTCTAAAAAAGCAGACTCCACCACACTCAGAGCCAGTATGGTCAATGTGGAAGCAATGATCTAGAAAATTAACTTTTCCAAGCATTGCATTGAACAGTAGGGCCACTAGATACAATTCCACTCCCTCTCAAGGAATTTACTTGACACTTGGAGGGAATATGTGAGCCTGTAGACTCTTTGGAATAATTATCTGGAGTTCATGACTGAAATAAGGAGGAAAGAACAGCACTGAAATGAAGTGACAGCACTGAATATAAGAAGGTACTTTGAAGCCTGGCTTCTTAACAACCTGGCACAGTACTGGGAAGATTAATCACCTATGGACAAGTACAATATACATTTGAATACCTATGGACTTTGTGTTGGGTGACTAAATTTGTACAACTAGGCAATGCATTTTCCATTGTTACAATCATTAGCTTGCTGCCTACTTTTAAGGAGGCATATCCCTTCCACTCCTTTTCTCCCATAGCAGCCCCTAATTTCCTTCCCTTCTTCCTGCTACAAGCTGAGAGGGTACTGAGAACAGTCTGTAACTGTGATTTCTGGACTTTCTCATGGGTTGCCTTTGGAATAAAACTACCATTCCCACCCTATACATGATGTCTCAAGTGGTCTCACTGTCAAATTGATTATTTTATATCACATCTGAAGGGTCACTCACACTACATTATAGATCGGATCACAAACCGGTTTATAAGTGGGTAATTCCCACTGGCACTGGTTTTTGCAAACTGAGGTGGATCTAGGGCATGGGTTTTCTGAAGGTGGTTCTTTTCCTGGTTCTTTTTGGAAAACCTGATTTTTCCATGGTGCTGGGAAATGTGAACTTTTCCATGATCCTGCTTGGGTCATTTAAAGGGGGAGGGATAAAGGTTAGAGGGTGGGCAGTTGGGCGGAATATGCCCCTCTCTTGCCCTGGTTGCTTGGCAAGTGCCATTTTTTGCAAGCGCTGGGTGCCAGTTTCCACTCCTGAACTGTCATCCGTGTAATCCTTTTACTCCTGCAACAGGGGAATGTCGCTTGGCCCATTGAATTTTTTTTAAAGTTTGTGATAGTTTGCACATTTTTGCTCTACCACGTTTTTTTTTTTCCCTTTTGCTTTCTCCTGCTATTGCAGCCAAAAGTTCATATATGCACTTTTTGCTCGGATGTTGCTGGGGCCGGCATTTGGGATTTCATATTAAAAAAATAAATAAATAGATTATGTGAATGTTTGGTATAGGGTGACCATTTGGGTGACATGTATTTATTAATATTTTCACTGACAGAATTTACGATGTCTGGGATTTGTGTGTTGACTCTTGCAGGGTGTCATTCCCCATTCCATCCTCAGACAGTACTTTCCATATGGCTGCAATATTACTAGACACTGCTAATTTGCGGGGCCATTGGTGCTTTGTGTTCCCAAATCAACCGGATGCGCATATTCTGCCAGATTTTCTTTTTAAAGAAAAACACAGTTGACGAAAAATGGCTGCTGCAGATACTAGTGACACATCACCATTGATGATAGCAGAAATGAACATGCACGTCATTTGACTGACAGAACCAAAAAAAACAGGAATGATCAAAAGCAATCGATAAGGAGGCTGCATCTTAAATCCATACTTTGTAAGTGTGAACATCAATCTGGTTAAATTGCACTGGGGAGGTTCAATTGGGGTAAAGATAGTGGGAACTTCCATTCTGGACATATTCGGTATTGGAGGAATGGATCTGCCTGAATCTACCCAGAACAAAAATGCTAGTGTGAAAGGGGTCTGAATTTCATTCCTACCCTGTGGAACGTATTGCACACAGTTGAAAAAGATGTCTCAAGCCTCCCATTCCACATTCTCACACTCACTCCTTCATCCCCTCTCACAAGAGTCCTCTGGAAAAGATGTTTCCTATATCATTTAATGAGCTTACAAAGAACAAGCAAGACACTTAGCCCAAAAGAGATTCAGCACCACAACTGAGGAAAGCTCTGATATCTCGTGTTAATGGAGTACTGAATATGTTTGGATTTTAATCCAAACTTTAAATGCCCCATCCAAGGTGCTAAACCCTAACTCCCAAATAGGACCTGCAGCTTGGATAGCGACTTTAAGTTGGGAAAGAACATACTAACTTGGAACTCACCGCACTACCTGACCACCAGTGATCCGACCACTACCTAGTCCTGTTTCTAAAAAGTTAAAAAGAAAGTGTGATGGGGTGGGGGATAACCTTGGCTAGCTTGCTTGCTTCTTGCAACTTGTAAAAGCTGGCATTGGACAAAGGCACATCTGTGTGGCATCTGGGATTTCCATTTCCTGTTTGATTCTTAAGTATTCTTGCTTAGATTCCTAGGGACTTGGACATTAATGGATCCTTTTGAAGCAGTGCAAACTGAAGGGGGGATCCCTGATTTGGATCAGGAACCCAGAAACAGGTGGAGGTTAGAGACACTCCGTCCTGTATGGTAGCATTCTGATCAAATCCCTGACCTGTACTTTAGAGAAAGGAAAAGGATAAAGGTACCACTAGCTGAGTCTTTGCCTTTGTGTATTTTTACCTTGGATGCATGTACTCTAAGGCAAGAATGAGAAAACCTATCTGGATAATGGGCAAATTCCCTCCTGCAGTCTGGATTATGCCACCTGTGTATGCCTCCCTATCTCCCCAGTGGGCAGTGGGTCTTTCCCTGGGCAAATTGTGCAGTGTTGCTTCTCCACTTGACTTTTCAGATGGAAATTCAGCCTCATAACTTTTTTGCTTTGTCAATGCAGGAGGAAAGAGGAAATGCTATGAGCCTGTGTCTGCAGCCACCAGCTGAGCACAGACCTTGAGGCTGCCAGGGCCTGTAGGATGGCTGAGCTTTGCTCTTCCTTCCTTTTTCCTACACAAGGAAGGGGGAAGAGAAGTAAAAGATTCTCAGATTGCACTTGAAGGAACTAGATGAGAGCAGTTGGCTTCATCCACCATTTTCTCTCTCCCTTGGCAGGGAAAGCAGCATGCACGGGAGTTCCTGCTTCTATCCATGATAACAGATTGGAGCTAACAGCAGAGATCTCTGTCCCCCACTGTAGGATGGAGGGATCAAGGAGGGACAAGGGGTGATCCAGGTGCTTCCCAAGCCTGCAGACAAAACATTCTTCCCTGCACTAAGCCTTCCATTACATCATGGTTTTATATACTTTGGGTCACATGGAGAACTGTGTTGTTTTGGGGTCTTCCTGAGAGTTGCAGTGTTGTCATGGCACAATTTTGGCAGAGAGCGACGTTGCATCACTCCTGGTCACCTTTTTGAGAAGGGCGTGTTGTTTAAGGAGGTTGTTGTTGTTGTCATCTCTAACCTATGGCAACCTTAAGGCAACCTTATAATGGGGTTTTCTTGGCACGTTTCTTCAGAGGGAGGTTGCAATTGCCATTCTCTGAGGCTGAGAGTGTGACTTTCCCAAATTCATCCAGTGGGTTTCCATGGCCAAGCCAGGATTCAAATAGTCCAATGCTCAAAACTTCTACTCTTCTCTGATGAGGATCAGTAGAATGCTTTTCTTTGTGGGTGTCACAGGTTTTATGAGGGTCAGTGAAGCTCCGAAGGATTGCATTGGACCCTCCCCAAGGGCTGCATGAGGCTTGCAGGCCACACAGTCCCCATCCCAGTATTACATGATATCAGAAGTCTTATCTGGGCTGGGGGGGGGGGATGGCAGCTTCTGGCACCAGAAGCCTTCAGCTTTAAGGAATAATCTTACAATTTAGTAGTGAAAAGGAACAACAGCCAAAAAATAACAGGCAAGTCAACAACTATCACCAATTACTTTAAAATATAACAGCAGGTGATGGCAACAAGTTACTTTTAGAACACTTAAAACAAGTAACAGGAGCAAATTACTTCTAGAAAGTTACTCTCCAAGCCCTGGCATTTTGTAGTGTGGTCTGAAAGTCCTGTTTGTGTGTCTCTGTGTGGTGTAGCTTAAGTTCCTATCCACCCTACTTGCAACCTTTTCCCTTCCCTCCACTAAGTTATGTAACTTAGCTTTGAAAACCTGTGACATGTATTTTATGCATGTTGGTTTGCCCAGTAAAGGTACAGTGGCCCCTTACTATCTGTTGGGGTTTGGTTCTCAACCCCCCCCCCCCCCCCGTTGATACCAAAATCTGTGGATGCTCAAGTCCCATTAGATACACTGGCATAGTAAAATGCTCTCCCTTATATAAAATGGTAAAATTAAACTTTACTTTTTGGAATTTATATTTTTTAAAAACATTTTCAAGCCATAGAGGGTTGAATCCGTGGATAAAGAATTGGTGGATAGAGCCTACTGTATCCCTGTTTTGTGGATTTTGGATGCTATTGGATTAAGTTTACAGGAAAAAGAGATTCCAGCTCAATATTAGGAGGAGCCTTCTGACAGTAAGAGCTGTTGGACAATGGAACACACACTCCCTTGGTGAGTGGTGGTGTTTCCTTCTTTGGAGGTCTTTAAACAGAGGCTGGATGGCCTTCTGTCTGGAGTGCTTTGATTGTGTGTTCCCACATGGCAGAAGGGGGTTGGACTGGGTGGCACTTGGTCTTTGCCACATCTATGATTCAGAGGCCCAAGCACACTGCAGAAACAATCCAGTTCGAGACCACTAACTGCCCTGGCTCAATGGGATCTAGGAGTCCAAGTAGACCATAAGTTGAACATGAGTCAACAGTGCGATGCAGCAGCTAAAAAAGCCAATGCTATTTTAGGCTGCATCAATAGAAGTATAGAGTCCAGATCAAGGGAAGTAATAGTACCACTCTATTCTGCTTTGGTCAGGCCCCACCTGGAATATTGTTTCCAGTTCTGGGCACCACAATTCAAAAAAGATGTGGAGAAACTGGAGCGAGTCCAAAGGAGGGCAACTAAAATGGTGAAGTGTCTAGAAACCATGCCCTATGAGGAACGACTTAGGGAGCTGGGGATGTTTAGCCTGGAGAAGAGAAGGTTAAGAGGTGATATGATAGCCCTGTTCAAATATTTGAAGGGATGTCATATTGAGGAGGGAGCAAGCTTGTTTTCTGCTGCTGCAGAGACTAGAACGCGGAACAATGGATGCAAACTGCAGGAAAAAAGATTCCACCTCAACATTAGGAAGAACTTCCTGACAGTAAGGGCTGTTTGACAGTGGAACACACTCCCTCGGAGTGTGGTGGAGTCTCCATCCTTGGAGGTCTTTAAGCAGAGGCTGGGTGGCCATCTGTCGGGGATGCTTTGATTTGGAGTTCCTGCATGGCAGGGAGTTGGACTGGATGGCCCTTGTGGTCTCTTCCAACTCTATGATTCTATGATTCTATGAATGCTAGGGAATTCTGACAACTGTAGTTTGGCCTCTGTCAGAGACCTCTGGTGCCACAATAAACTCCACTTCCCAGGATTCCCTAGCACTTGAACCAGGGCAGTTATAGCGGTCTCAGACTGGATTATTTCTGCCAGAGAGATGCAAATAGGGGGAACCCTTTGGGGACAAAATACACACACAGAGTGATGGTCTCCCTCCTCCCTGAGTGTGTGTTTTTGGGAGGGAGACAACACTGATTTTCATCTTGAGCAGAGAGATTAACTTGAGCCAGGCCTGCCTGCCAGGAGCCCAGTGCCAGTGCCAAGCCTCCCCCCATCATCTCCATGCCATCTCCCAGTTGAAAGGTGTGGGTGGGCACTGGGCAGAGGGTAATTAGTGGAGGACTGGGAACAGTATTCTCTTCTCTTCTCTTAGTACTCAGCAGAGAAGGCTTCGGAAGCTGTAATTCGAAAGGGAAAAACCCAGAGGCTGGCTTTTTCTGTTCTTCTGCTGTGCTGGAGACTGAGTACTCTGACCTCTTCCCATTGATCCATGGAACACAGGCCTCCTCATCTTGCTAATTAAAGGGGAGTGGAGGTGGAATGGCAGGGCCACGTGGCAAGGCTGCTTCTGCGGCAAGGGAGCAGGCATTTCCAGGGAGATTCAGTGCTGCTGGCACTGTTGCCCTGGTGGTTAGCAGCTTCCCAAGCAAGCAAACAAATCAGCAACTTCCCACGCAGAAAGGAGGCGTTTTTCAGAGATGCACAAACCTTCCTTTTTTTTTAATAAAGGAGAAAAAGTGACGTATTTCAGTGCAAGATTTCCCATCTTATAGTCAGCCCTTGGGAGGATGAATGGGGGGGGGGGTGTCAAGGAAGAGATTATAAAATATGTGCTTTCCACTGCCTGTTGACTTATGGCGACCCCATTAATTTTGTAGGTTTTTCTTTGGTAAGGAAGATTCAGAGGTGGTGGTTTGCCATTGCCTTTCTCTGAAATACATCCTAGTGCACCTGGGATTCCTAGGCAGTCCCTCTTCCAGTATTAACCAGGACTGGCTCTGCTTAGGTTCTCAGATCAAAGAAGGATCTGGCATCTTCAGGATATTTACACAGTGTTTGTGTGTATATATGTACATGTTGTTGTGTGCCTTCTAGTTGTTTGTGATTTATAGTGACCCTAAGGTGACCCTCTCAAAGGGTTGTCTCTGCAAGATTCGTTCAGAGGAGGTTTCTGATTGCCTTCCTCTGAGGCTGGGAGAGTGTGACTTGCCCAAGGTCACCCAGTGTGTTTCTGTGGCTGAGATGAGATTCAAAACCTGGCCTCTGAAGTCTTAGGTTGCTGCCACACTGTAGAAATAAAGCAATTTGACAATTTAACTTCCATGGTGCAATGCTATGCAATTCTGGCATTTGTAGTCTTCCCTGTCACGAGAGCTCTGGGGCCCCAATAAACTACAAATCTCAGAATTCCATAGTATTGAGCAATGGAAGTTAAAGTGGGGGGTCAAACTGCTTTATTTTTTTCAGTGTGGCAGCAGCCCTAGTCTGACTACACTGGCTCCACATCCAAATCCACATATTTCAGAGTCAGAAGCAGGAAATCTTGCAATTTCTTCTCACACTGTGATCACTGGCAGGAGAGGGATGTAAATGTCGATATGCTCTGCCCTGACTAATGGGAGAACAGATCTCCATCACTCACAAGGGGCTGCTGCCAGGGAAAGCAGGATGGGGGGGGGGCATTTACAATTGTGGCAGTAATTCCAACATTATGAATACATAGGGGCCATGAATGTGACTCAGCTATCCATTTGTAACTACAGTTGTGAATTCCAGCCATAATCAATAGGTCACCAGAGATAGTTCTACTGCAGCATCCTGGAGGAAAACAGTATCTAGTGCAGATGCTTCACTGGTGAGGCTATAGGCAGTGGTGTCACTAGCGTGGCAGCGGACCGCATAACATGGCACTTTGGGTGTGTGTGCATGAACCAGTCCATCCCAAGACCTCCCGCCAGCCTAGACTGTAAACCGCTTAGAGAGTGCGGAGTTCACTGATAAGTGGTATAAAAATGTACATGACATTGCTGTCCATTGGCTGCAGCCTCTGGTATGGTGGAGTGTGGCTGACATTCAGTAACTTCTGCTGGAGAGAGGAAAAAGGCTGCCAGGCAGCAACAGCAGACATTTCCAATGGAGAAGCATTTCTCAGAGGCAGCAGGGCTGGAGATTCAACGCTGGCTGTGTTGTCCTGGTGGTTAGGAGCTTCCCAAGCAAGCAGGTCCTCAGCTTCCCACACAGAAACAAAGCATTTTTCAGATGCATAAACCTTCCAATCCATCTTTAAGGGGGGGAAAGCAACATATTTCAATGCGAGGTCTTCTATCTTATAGCCAGGCCTTGGGTAGATGAATGGATGTGTGTGTGTGTGTGTAGATTGTAAAACATGTACCTTCCATTGCCTGTTGACTTTTGGCAACCCCATTACTTTCAGAGATTTTTCTTAGGGAAGGAAGACTCAGAGGTGGTGGCTTGCCATTGTCTTTCTCTGAAATACAGCCTCCAGCACCTGGGATTCCTAGGCAGTCTCTTTTCCTAGCACTAACTGGGACTGGTTCTGCTTACCGGTAGCTTCTCCAATCATAGGATATTGAGGCAATGTGTGCGTATGTATGTTGTGTGCCTTCAAGTTATTTCTGACTTACGTTGAACCTCTCATGTGGCTTTGATGGCAAGATTTGTTCAGAGGGGCTTTCTGATTGCCTTTGTCTAAGAGAGTATGTCTTGCCCTTTATCACCCAGTGGGTTTCCATGGCCTAGCAGGGAATCAACCCCTGGTCTCCACAGCCATAGTCCAATGCTCAAACACCATGCTGGCTCTGATACGAAAATACTGTAACAATCCAAAATACTGTAAAACAATGCAAGTATTGTTATAACATAAGTAATACTACAGAAGGATAAAGTTAATTATGACTGTTAGTTCTGTTGTTGACTGCGTATGCCAGCATTAAGGAATGCATGAAAATTGCTTGAGCTGTTAAATTATGAATAAAAACAAAAATCCAAGGATTATGAGCCTAGTCTTAATTAGATAACTAATTCTCCTTTCCCTATATACGATATACTGTATTTCAGGCTTCAAGTCTTAGCATATTTCCTTTCAAGCATGAATATTTGGAGAAGCCAGCATGGTGCAGTAGTTTGTTGGACTATGACTCTGAAAACCAGGGCCTGAATCGCTGCTCAGCCATGAAAATCTACTGTGTGACCTTGGTCAAGGCACACTTTCTCAGTCTCAAAGGAAGGCAATGGCAATCCGCCTCCGAACACACCTTGCCAAGAAAACCCTGTGATATGTTTGCCTTAGAGTTGCCATAGGTCAGAGATGACTTGAAAGGTGCACAGCAAAAATGAATACTTGAGTAAATCTCCATAGGACTAGCTTGTCTATCAAGAATGGGGAACACTTGGCCCTTCAAATGTTTTAGCTACCCAGAAATCACAGCCAGCATGGCCAATGCTAACTGATGGTGAGTGTTGTACTCCAAAAATATGTAGAAACTGAAATGTTCCCCACTCCTGCTGTAAATTGAATGAGAAACTTACTCTGTGATGACACACATGTTGTACAGAAACAGCCCTCAATCAGGCTAGCTGTGCCCTTGTAAAATCCAGAGCAAGCAACACTTATTGTAATGATTCTTTTTAGCCACAAAGGGCACCTTGAAACAGGCTCATTCAAATAAGGAGTCCCGTTTGCACATGAACTCGTTATTGAAAAGGGAATCCTCTGCCAAATGACTTGTTCTGCGCTTCTGAAATGGGAGCAAGAGGATATGAAACTTGGTGCTTCCCTCCCTAAGCCAAAATGCAGCAGGAAGCTTGAGAAATTGACACTGGAGTTTTTATTGATCTTTCAAAGGCTTCAGCTAAATTAATCTCACATTACTTGCAGTTCACGGCTACCAGAGGAGGTTGTATTGATTCCTTTTTACAATGCAGCAAGGATTATTAATGAATTTCAGTCTCAACTGTACAGGCGTCTTATCTCCAACCTTCATACTAAAAGAATTATCACTCACTTTACTTGCGCCTGGCCAATAGCCCTTAAAAGTGGAGGTCTGGCAGAAAGGTTGGCAACAGAGCCAGGGAAAGAGAGAAATCAATAGTTAGGTGTTTGGAGAAGATGGTCTAGCTACCAAGACTTTGGAAAACAAGTCCCAGCAGTGCTTGTCAAAAAAGGTTTTGGCTTGTTGAACTACAGCCCAATGCCCCAGCTCCACCACATCCCCCACTAGGATCAAGTTTACAAAGTTTGGCCATGGCAGACAAATTATTCCCTTAATCCATGTATCTAATACTACCTGGAGACGGCTCTATTTAGGAGCACAGCACTCCCTAAGCGGTTTACAATGTGTAAGCTAATTGTCCTCAACAAGCTGGGTACTCATTTTAGCAACTTCGCAAGGATGCCAGGCTGAGTTGACCTTGAGCCCCTGGCTGGTATTAAACTCACAAACTTGTGGCTGCAGTACAGGTATTTAACCACTGCACCACGAGGGCTCCTTACCACACAAGAGATATTAGGAAGCCCCTGGAATTTAAATAATCATAGAATTTTGTTAATGCTGCACAAGACTAGGGATTGCATGGTAGCCCAGCACTTTTTAATTATGCCTTTCAAACATCATGTGGCTCAAGTTCTGTGAGAGATGTATCCATATAGTGTATTTATGTACAAGTGCCCTTTTTTGCTTGTCTGGCCCTAAAAGAGAAGACAGCAATTAAATCCAATGCATTCCTAACTGCTCCCGATACCATGTTTGTTTACAATACACTGCAGTTTGTAACACACCCAATGCACCGCATTTTAGGGATGCTGTAGTTCTAAAGAAAGTGCTCCAACTACCATACTGAATTAAAGATTGAAGGCTGCATCTGAATGTAAGATTGCAGGGGTGGGGTTTGGTGGAGTGGGAGGTTACACATGAAAGATACTTGAGCAGATGAACACCTGGCTGTAAGCCAGCATTATTAACCTTATGCACAAGCAGGGCTGTCATGTCATATTTTAAAAGTGAACAGCAACAGCAGGAGGAATCAGCACTTGCATGTGTCATTCCTATAAGGTTGCTGGATTTTCAGTTACCAGTTCAGTGAAATACCTATTTACTGTGCCTACCAGCACACTGGAATTAACTGATTTTTAATCCTGTTCAGCAAAATTTCCTTACCATCAGACAAGCAAAGGAGTCAGTAGGGTGCAGCAGGTATGTTGCATGTTCTCCCCCTCTACCCCCACATGCCACTTGCACCAAGACAAAAACCACTTCTGTGATCTCACCAGATATTTTATTGGAAATGTTTAAATATTCTGCAGACATGTTGCACAGCTTTTCAGATGGAAACCTCAACAATATGAACCAATGGAAATTTGATAATAGGATTTAACTTAGCTACAGACTCATGAATGCTCCTCAGCCAGCTTATCAGCCTTTGCCACAGCTTCTTCAATGGGTCCAACCATGTAGAAAGCCTGCTCAGGGAGGTGGTCATACTCTCCTGCAAGGGACAAGGAAGATGTACAGTCAAACAATAGATTCAGCTGGCATTGTTCAGAAAAAGCAGTGGACTGAATTCTTTGCAAGGAGTAGGTTTTGCTGCTATTCGGGTGTGTCTTGCTTGCCTGCTTTCTGGCCATTAGATGAATATCCTCTTGGGATATGAATCAAGTAGCAGCTATTGAAAAGCTTCCAAAGTCACTATCCACAGGCAGCCAACATGGAAGAGCTGAGGCCATTTGCTGCACCTGTGCTTGCCTGACAGGTTGCCCTGAACTGATGCAATGTCATATCCAGCTCTTATTTTAATCTATTTTTTCTGGGGGGTAGGGGTGCCTAGGGCCTGCATTTAAGGGCTCCAAAGGTAACATGTAATGAATGGGCTGCATTTTGCCCACTCCTGCTTTATAGCATTACTGGACAAAATGCTCTCGCAAGATATTTTTGTAGTCTCTGACCCCTTATTTACTGCTTCTCTTAAAAACCTTTTGAAACTGCGATTCATCTTTTGAACAGATTACAACCCTCCTCCAAAGTTCTACATCAAAAATACTAATTTTCCAAACAAAGAAGGGGCTTCCAGCCACTTCTGGTTTTTTGATGTTGGCATTTTTGCAGTCTATGTGGCCCCAGAGAATCCTAGGGACAGAAAACTGGTCCACAAAATTTGCCCATCTCTTTTTTATAAGCTATCAAAAAAAATCTCTTACCTGTCAGGATCTGCTGGAAGCCTTTGATGGTTTCCTTCAAAGGTACCAGCTTGCCTGCATGGCCAGTGAAGACTTCAGCTACCTGGAAGGGCTGGGACAGAAATCTCTGGATCTTACGTGCACGGGCCACTGTCAATTTATCCTCTTCAGATAACTCATCCATACCCAAAATAGCAATGATGTCCTGGAGAGACTTGTAGTCCTAGAAAGAGCAAACAAGAACATGGATGGAGCCAACAGAGGCACGTGGTCAAATATCAGGCATCAGCTCTTTCATTCTGAGTTTAAAATGTCATCATTTAAAACTTTATGGAGTTTAAATAGTTCACGAAGATTAAAATAGTTTAAATAATAGTGTAAAAGTTTATTAAGACAGATAAAGGTTCTTGCTCCAAAATCTCTCTTCTCCTTAGCCCAGCCCACCCCTCAATGTTAAGCAGTCATTTCTCTGGAGATAGAATAACTTAATTATTATATTCAATCCCTTGCCCACTTGCTCCTCACCTGCAAGATCTTTTGAACTCCACGGGCGACATCATAATGCTCCTGCCCCACAATATTAGGATCCATGATACGTGAGGTGGAATCTAGAGGGTCCACAGCTGGATAAATGCCCAGTTCAGCAATGGCACGGGACAGGACAGTGGTGGCATCCAAGTGGGCAAATGTGGTTGCAGGTGCTGGATCAGTCAAGTCATCAGCAGGTACATAGATGGCCTAGGGAGTGTGGAATAAGGAAGAACAAACAAGTAAAGATACATCCCGAGGGAGCGAACCATTTTAATAATGTTGCTTGCACTGGAAGTAACTGTGCTGAAGTGAGGGGAAATGAAGACAGGGAAAGACAAGTGATTTCTGGAACAGAAGAAAACTAGCCATGTGCATAGCTTTGTGGAACTTAGAGCATAGAGGAGAATTTTGTAAGAGTTGCTACCTGCACAGAGGTGATAGAACCCTTCTGAGTTGTTGTGATCCTCTCCTGCATGGTACCCATATCAGTTGCTAGAGTAGGCTGGTAACCCACAGCGGAAGGAATTCTGCCCAGCAAAGCTGACACCTGGGAGAAAAAGAACAGGTCATTTTTCTAGTCCTGCATATACAGCACAGTTGGAACATATAAGATCTCCTCTTTTCTCCAAAGCCAAAGTCTTATGCACTTGATCCAAGAAATTCAGGGCTGATTCTAGATCAACCAAATTACATTCTTTGACATGCTTCCTTAACTTGGCATCTTACAACCTGAACAAACACTCTTGAGAGATCAGAGACCCCTTCCAGATTCTAATCAGAAAGTGGAGCCGCATATTTTCATTATGGTCACCATTAGTCCAGTACATTCAGAATAGATTAGTTTACACCTGTGATCAAGGCCAGTTGTTATGTCATAGGTTTGTATATAAAATACCACTTCAATTATTGCATATGAGGTTTAGCTGTTGGGCAAGGGAAGAGAATTTAGAGTAATGAAGGGGATGCTGTTTGGTGGAATGCCTGAGGTTTGTATGACAGTTAGCCCGAGCTGGGTGTTTGAGCAGAATGAAACAAGGAAAAAGGTTGAGAGGGTTTAAACTGGGGTTGGAGTGAAAGAAATGGGTTTGAGTAGAGTGACTGGTAAAGGTCTGATTTTGCTCAAGAAAAGAGAGTGCGGATGTTTTATAAATCTGTTATTTTAAAGTTTTTAAAAAAAATACATTTTGTCCTCTGGAATTGCTGTCATTCTGACAGCTTGGTTTCAGACAAGGCATCTGTGGTGGCAGTCTCCACATTTAGTTGTTTAAAGGGTAGAAAGTCCACATTTGATGCTCCCAGAGATGCGATAAGGGTTTGAAAACCCCACATCAGTCTATCCAAGCTTACCTCAGATCCAGCCTGTGTGAATCGGAAAATATTGTCAATGAAAAGCAACACATCTTGGCCCTCCTGGTCTCTGAAATATTCAGCCACAGTCAATCCAGTTAGAGCAACCCTGGCCCGAGCACCAGGTGGCTCATTCATCTGTCCGTAAACAAGAGCAACCTGAGACATAAAGGAGAATCAAATTAACAGTGAACCAGCCTCTGGCACATCATTATGTGACTGTATGTTCCCAACTGCATCATAATGAATGCAATGGAAATAACTGGAAACAGTGTAGCCCTTTTCTTAAAATGCAGCAACTCATATCTGTATGAATAATGAAACGTAGGGAAGCCAATCCACCCTTTTCTCCATGTGTTCACAGCAGTTCATCAACTGAATTCTGGCTTATAAAAGTATTATTGTTGAACACATATTCCTGATTGTGTCTCTTAAAATTCTAACAGGAATGAATTTCCAATCTCTACACTTGAGTAATGTTGACACTTTGCTGCCATTGTCGGTTCTTAAGATCAAGATAAGCATTCTTCATCTTCAAGGCACATTAAGCCAAATAGTAATACATTTTTAAGAGCTAGAAGCAGTGGACTACATTTGAGACATTCATATTAAGAATAGACAAATTAGAATCAGATGGACTTCTGGAAGTCATGACCAACTAGTCCCAATGTTTCAATGGGTTTGCTGCTAGTAGGACTAACTCTGGATCCAACTCGTCTTTACCCACCAGGATCTCCTGACTAGCTAACTCACCTTGGATGTGGTGTCCTTCAGGTTGATAACTCCGGATTCAATCATTTCATGGTACAAATCATTTCCTTCACGGGTCCTCTCCCCGACACCAGCAAACACTGAGTAGCCACCATGGGCTTTAGCAACATTGTTGATCAGCTCCATGATCAATACTGTCTTGCCTACACCAGCACCACCGAACAGACCTGTGAAAGGAAGCTTGTTTAGCATCTCTAAATTTATTTCCCCCAATATCTCTATTACCCTGATTTTCCTTCTCAGAAAGAGAGTTGCTTCAGCAATCTCAGGAGAACGAAAGTCTTGAATTTACTCATCAGTGAAGGAAGTAAAGCTAAAATTCACCTGCAGTATATCAAAATTTAACTGTAGCCTAGTTTTTAGTGAAGGAACTTGAGACTGTCAAGTCATGAATTGCCACACCCCCTTACAGGACTTCCTTGAGTAACTTACCAATTTTACCACCTTTGGCATAAGGAGCAAGGAGATCCACAACTTTAATGCCGGTGACAAGGATTTCCTGTTCAACACTCATCTCAACAAATGTTGGTGCTTCAGCATGAATAGCAGCAAACCTAGAGGAGACAGTTAACCTGATTTCAAGGAATGTGTATTT
The DNA here is from genome assembly GCA_034509955.1 of Urosaurus nigricauda. Taxonomy (NCBI): domain Eukaryota; kingdom Metazoa; phylum Chordata; class Lepidosauria; order Squamata; family Phrynosomatidae; genus Urosaurus; species Urosaurus nigricauda. The sequence goes on from JAOEGL010000002.1 coordinate 167,599,852, forward strand.
TATCTGTGTGTTCACACTATACTTACAAACAATTGAGCCTTATTATTCAGTGCAACCCTGCAACTCTCCTAAGCAAGGCAATAATATGGCTCCTTTTATGTTTTTTGTTATTCCTTGTGTTCATTGTTAGTTTACACTTTTAACAATATTAAGCATACCATCATGAATGCATGGAGAGATCTCATATTAGTTATTTAGAATTTAGCATAGTTTTGTTGCAAATATGGTATAATGTTCAGAAATAATCTTAAAAACTAAAAAAAAAGAAGAAAAAAGAAAAAGAAAAAAGGTGCGAAATGAAAGGACAACTGATTGTATTCCACCCTCTGCTGACAGTTTTCTGATCTGCAGGGGCTTCTACCTTGACAAACCCCACTCCCACATGCACTTTCACGTGTGCTCCAGAGGGTTGGATAGTCTTTGAACACATAGAGGACGTGGCACAGGGATGGAAAAGTATCAACAAGCATGCCTGGTGGATCAGAATCTTCCGTCAGCAACTGGATACAAGCCAATGGAAGTATCTGTAGGACAGCGGAGATCCTCATATTGACATATTCTTCAAATCTGTGTGAACTGTGGGAAGGCTCTGCTATCTAGTCTCAATAGCCACATACTACAATTGTAAAAGAGGTTCTCTAAAATGTTAGATTACTCAATGAATGTTTTAATTACTGGACAATAGCCAATGGCTGCTTTATCATTAATTTTTTAGATTCCCACTTACTGTTTTGTTGTAATTGGGCCTCTCTCATCAATTGGTTCTCCAATGACATTCATGATTCTGCCCAGGGTCTCAGGTCCTACAGGAATTCTAATGGGTGCACCAGAATCCAAAACTTTCTGGCCTCTCACCAAGCCTTCAGTACCATCCATAGCAATGGTACGAACAGTATTCTCACCTGCAGTGGAAGAGAAACATTATAGAAGATGGCCTTTCCACTATGTTAGCATGTAAACAGTGAAAATACTTTCAAGTATTCAAAGAAATACCCTTTGGTGCTTATACTCAACAATAACTAATAATAATAATAATAATAGTAATAATAATAATATTTATACCCTGCTCTTCAGCCCTAAAGTTTATCAGAGCGGCTATTAAGCTATTAAAGCAGGGCTGAAGAATGCAGGATATTTCAGATATCTGACTGCAACTTCCATCATTCCTCACCACTGCTAACTAGGGCTGATGACTTATAGTCCCATATCTGCAAAGTCAAACTTTCTTCTGGAGTCTGAATTAATATGCTGAAACAGTTGTTTTTACTGAAGTCCAGTGTCTGCATCTATGCATTAAAAGAAACTGAGCTTCTAAGTTAAGGACAAGACCTGACACCCTTCCCCCCCCCCCAAAAAAAGCATTTCCATCTTTTAAGGTTCCAAGAAAAAGATACCATTCAACATCTCATGCAACACTTCCGCAACTGGAAGAAAAAAACAGGACTTCAGTAAAACAACTGTTTCAACAAAATAATTCAGACTCCAAAATTCATTCTTACTGCATGTCGATACCTAGGCTGCTGCAAGAAGTGGAGAAGCAAGAATTTTTTGGTATCCCAAGGCTCTGGGCTCAAAAATCCCAAAGGGATAAAATATTTCTTATCAAGAAAACTGCCAGGTCATAAATGCCACTGCCATAAGCACTCACCTGGTGTGTTAAAACAGTACAAGATCTAAAACACAGATCCAGATTGCTAGCTCACATGATCTTGTGCCCATTTGTCATTTGGTTAATGGATTCGGTTTCCTTCTCAGATCATAAATATGGCTTCAGCAAGCTCAGAAGAACGAAAGTCAACTTTTATTGATCATCAAGGAAGGAACACTGAAGAACGACTAGAGAGAGCAAGTACACCAGTGACACTTACCTAAGTGCTGTGCCACCTCCAACACCAGTCGTGTGTCCCTGCCTTGTACTTCAAGAGCATTGAGGATTGGTGGCAAGGCCTCATCGAACTGGACATCCACCACAGCACCAATGACTGCAACAATGCGTCCTGTAGCAGCTCCAGCTTTAGCAGCAGGAGCTGTTTGTGCAGCATAGTTTCGGCCTACAGAATCACAACAAACAAGGTAAGTCAATTCAACTGCATGAGGCATCTTCATTTTCTTTTACACTTCTACCAACTGACAAAGGAAAGAAGTCTCTCCAGGGAGTCAAGCTCAAGATTTCCTCCCTTTTGACCCAAGCAGCCTCAGAACATAGATTCTGATTGTATCCTTCCCCTAGCTTCTTGAGGTCATGACCTGTGTGACCTTTTCCTAAAATTCTCAATGGTGCAGTGACCAGGATGCAGAACAGACTGCTTCCAAGATCAGACCAAGTGTCATTCCTTCAGCATATAATAGAGGTGGGGGCACTGACCTTATTACTGCATCAGTGTGCAAGCTTTCCCAACTTAAGCTTCAAGGAAATCTTTCAGTATCAAAAATCCCTTCACACTGCAGAGAATTCTTGACACTCATGATTTGTTAGGTTCAAAAGGCAGTGTGCAAGTCTAAACTTTAATGATGGGAGATATAGTCCAAAAACTCCAGGAAATAGAATTGGGAAATGCTTCTCTCCCCTATATATAGCTCTATGCTTACTTTTATGTGCTTTTTCCACAACTGGTTTCCAGTCACTGGGCCTTTAAATCTGAATGGATGCAAACTCAGAATCATAGTTTTAGGGTGCATCTACACTGTAGAAATATTGCAGTTTGACACAACGTTTAAGTGCTGCAGCTCTATCCTATGGAATACTGGGATTTGTAGTTTTACAAGGTCTTTCAAACCATGCTGGTCCCTCCTCACAAATCCCAGGATTCTATAACATGAAACCATGGGATAAATTTTCTCTATGGCGTAGATGCACCCTAATGCTACACTAAAATGCTAGTTTTCATCAAATTTGCTTTTTGTGCTTTTATGCATTCACCTACTCCACACGCATGAAAGTAGGTGACAAATCCTGCCAAGCCAATAAAATCATAATCTGCTCCCTCCATCTTCCTCATGATATTGAAAGCAACTGCCCCTCTGCAGAGCCCACTGCTATCCTCATCCCAATGCATAAAAGGCTCCAACAAAGATCCAGCCTCTTCCTCATACCCACCAGTTCTCTCTAGCAGGGAGGAGGACTGAAGACGGCTTTTTACCGCTAAGTACTTGCAGCCACAGGAGACCCCTCCGCAGGCCTCGTTCTACACCACCCGTGAAAGAGCTCACCTTGGCAACAACCTCTTGCAGAACACACAATTCTTTCCTTGTTGTATAAAAGGGAACCTTGCTAAGTGGATACCCCTGCAAAATGGAGACCAAAACACCTAGCCTAAATCCAATTGTCAGTGAATCCATTTTACAAGGGATTCATTCAACAGTTCTCCTCTGTTTGAGACCAAGCTGATGGATTTAGGCCCTTGTGTGCTGAGTATACTGTGGATGGCTAAGGAGACAAACAAATAGGCCCTAAAAACCCCAATTATCCCTGGAAGCCGACTAAATTGAGGATTTGGTATTTCGGCCACATCATGAGAAAAAACGAATCATTAGAAAAGACAATGATGCTAGGAAAGGGGGAAGGCAGTAGAAAGAGAGGAAGACCACACGCTGCATTGTTAGACTAGATCAGGGAGGACCTGAGCAGAGCAGCTGCGGTCAGAGAGGCTTGGAAGAGTCCCAGGGCCGATTCCCAAGGCCTCTCATCTGACTACATGCTGCGCAAGAGCTCCCCTTGGCAGCAACCTCCTCCAGAACAGAGTTTTCTCCCCTGTTGTGTAAAGGGGGTCCCTGCTAGCTGGGCACTTCCGCAAAATGGGAGGCCGAAATGCTTAAAACAGCAATCCTCAGACTTTAGTTCACCAGATGTTTTGGACTATAGCTCCCAGAATCCCTGATTGTTGACCAAACTGGCTGAGGCTTCTGGGAGCTGACGTCCAAAACACACGGAGGACCAAATTTTGGGAATCGCTGCCCTAAACCCAAATGCCATTTGCGACTGGAGAAGCCCCATTAAACCTGTCTTGCAAGGGATCCACTCAACGGGTCTCATTATGATTCCTAAACTCTGGTCCTCCAGGGGTTTTGGACTTCAGCTCCCACAAGCCTCAGCTATCTTGGCCAACGCTCTGGGATTCTGGGAGCTGAAGTCCAAAAACACATGGAAGGCCAGTGTCTGGGAATCACTGTATTAAGATGATGGTGTTGAGGAGGCCAAAAAGATATTTGATATATTTTAAAAACTTGATATAGTTTTTTTATATAGTTTTAATATAGATAGTTTTTAAAACGTGTTTGTTTTTAATATTGTGAAACTGCTCTGAGTCCCAGTTCTGGGAAGAGAGTGGGATACAAATAAATATAAGAAGAAGAAGAGGAAGAAAGCAAACAAATGGGATTTTAAAACAAATCAGGCCTGAACTCTCCCTGGAAGCCAAGGTTAACTAAATTGAGGCTGTTGTACTTTGGCCACATCATGAGGAAAAATGAATACACTCATCCCTCCACATTTACAGATTTAGCTTTTGAGGATTTGATTATTCATGGATTTGATTAATATGTCCTCTCTCTAGGAATATCTAGGTCCTCCAGTGCAACTCTATGGTCAACTTTAACCAAAAGTTGCAATGAAAGGCCTAGAAATAATTCCTAGAGAGAATACTCTCCTAGGCCTTTGTAGCTCCTCCTCCAGTGCAGTCCTATGGCCAGGGTCTGTTGCCCAGGAGGACCTAGAGATCCCTAGAGAGGTGTCCTCTCAGGTAAAAACGTGGTGTTTTTGTTATTTGTGGTTTTCCCACATTCAGAGGGTCCTGTGCCTCTAACCCTAGCCAATGTGGAGGAATGAGTGTAATTAGAAAAGGCAATGGTAACAGGAAATGCAGTAGAAAGAGAGGAAGACCTCTTAGAAGATGGCTAGGCTGGATGAGGGAGCCCTGGAGGACCTGAAAAGAGCAGCTGAGAGGAGGTCAAGGGGAGCCTTGGGCCCTAAGGCGCCCCTATCCTGGGCTTTCCTTGGCAAGGTTTCCTCAGAGGAGACTTTGCCATGGGCTTCCCCTGAAGAGGAGGCTGAAGAGGAGGCTGAGAGAGTGTGGCTTCGTGCCCAAGGTCACCCTGGGCTGGAGACTCTCCTCCTCCAGCTTCCCGCAGATGATCAGAGCCATGTGGGCGCCGCCTCTGCAAAATGGAGGCCGAGAGGAGGAGGAGGCCTAAGCAAAAATGGAGGGATGCGTTCAAGGGGTCTCTTCTTCCTCCTCTGCTTGGCTCCAAAACACACGCTGCAGAAATAATAATAATAATAATAATAATAACCCACTTTGAAGGCTCAGGAATCCTGGGAATTGTAGTTCATTGTGGCCTCAGCCGCCGCTCTAGGCCCCAAGGTGACCCCGCCTTGCCTCCCCCCCCCAGCGCCGCCCGCGGGACTTACGGGCCTCGGTGGCGGCAGGAGCAGCGGCGGCGGCGGCGCCATTGCGGAGCCGGAGCAGGTCCTTCAGAGGAGCGGTGGGCCCGCTCCGCACCCCGCGAAGGAAGGAGGCCGCCGAGGAGGCGCAGCAGCGACCCGCGAAGCCCAACATGGCGGCCACCGGAGGATGACTGACTGGAGGGAAGAGCAGCAGGGACTGAGAGAGAGGCCTCAGGCTGAGGGGGGTGGGCAATAGATGTATCCTGGCTCTCTTATTGGTTGGGAGAGTGGAGCTTCTCACGCCTATTGGGTAAACGCCTTGTCACTCATTCAACGAAGCGGCCGCTGGTTGGAAAAGGTTGGACGCACAGGGGGAGGGAGATGGGATGCTCCCGCCTATCGCGTTAGCTTATTCGGCGCTGGATGTGCCCGTCAAGGCCTGCATCTTTGCTATTGGTTGGATTCTATGTCCGTCATCGGCATTCCGCTACCTAATTGGACAAGGCTAGCTCCCCGCCCCCTGACGGGTACGATTAGCCAATGGGTTCAAAATAGGCGGGGACTATCTCTAAGGTCACTCTTCTGCTTGTGGGAAGGGAAGGGAAGGGAAAGGGGGGGGGGCATTGGGCACGTGTCCTAGGTTTGCCCTTGCTGGAAATATTGTGGAGGTTTCCATACTAGTCTCGCCCACCACCGTTGGAAGGGTTTTGCAAAGGGGCCTCCGGTTCCAGTGTTCACTGAAAAATCAAGCATGGAATGAATGGATGCAAGGTTGCATCCACACAGTAGAATTAATGCAGTTTGACACCGCTTTAATTGCCATGGCTCCATCCTATGGAATCCTGGGATTTGTAGTTTGTTGTGGCACCAGGGCTCTCTTAGAGAGAAAGCTAAATATCTCTCAAAAAACTACAAATCCCAGAATTCAACAGTATGGAAACACTGACATTACGCTCCATATCCCTCCATATCTGCAGCTTTGGCTTTTGTGGATTTGGATTTGGTTATTCACGGATTTGATTAGTATGTCCTCTCTAGGAATATCTAGGTCCTCCTCCAGTGCAACTCTATGGTCAAGTTTAACAAAATTTTGCACTGAAGGACCTAGAGATTCCCCGAGAGAACACTCCAGTAGGCCTTTGTAGCTCCTCCTCCAGTGCAGTTCTGTGGCGAGTGTCTGTTGACTACAGAGTTGCACTGGAGGACCTCGAGATCCCTAGAGAGGTATCCTCTCAGGTAAAAACATGGTGTTTTTGTTATTTGCGGTTTTTCCACATTTGCGGGGGTCCTGTGCCCCAAACCACAGCAAATGTGGAGGGACAAGTGTAATTCTCCAACATACTTTACCTAGCAAAAGGGCTTTCATTTTATAGCCAGGCTCAGCCTCATTGATTTGAATGGATTTGACACAGTGTAATATAGTGCCTGCTTGCTCTCAAGTAAGACCCATTGTGCTCACAGGGACACACTGCCCAGGAAAGATGTCATAACCGCAAAGGGGGACGAGGCACAGAAAAATGGAGGACCTCCAAGAAAAAATGTGGGGGACGTTACAAAATGAAAGCTAAAAACACTAACATAAATGTAAATCCATGCTTCTTACTCATGATCAAAATGGAGGGCATTTTGGAATTCCTCCTGGACAGAAGGTGGAAAAGAAGGAAATGTCCTGGAAATAGAGGACATCTGGTCACCCCGAGGATAACTGTAACTGCCACTCTCTAGTCATGTCTGACTGTAGGGGGCAGTGCTCATCTCCGTTACTAAGCCAAAGAACTAGCACTGTTGTCAAAGACAACATAGTGACCATGTTGCCAGCATGACTGGACAGAACACTGTTATCTTCCTACTGAAGTTGTACCTATTATGGTACTATTTATCTACTTGCACTTTTTATATGCTTTTGAACTGCTAGGTTGGCAGAAGCTGGGACTAGTGACAGGAACTCCTGTCAAGACATGGCACTTGGGCCTCAAACTACCAATCTTGCAATCGTCAATAGTCTTAACTGCAGAACTATCCCAAAAAGGCAACATATAAACCCTTAAAACAGCACCAAACGGCATTAAAAGTCAACCACAATCAGTTTCCAAAAGCCAGGCAGCATAAAAATGTCTTAACTTGCTGACAGAAGGACAGCAAAGGAGGCTATTCTGGCCTCTAGGGTGGGAATTCCAAAGTCTGGGCGATCCAGTGAAAAGGCGATCTCCCTTGTTTCCACTATCAGGTCAGAATGCACAGGGAAGCCATTGAAATCCACAAACACCTAGACAACTTCAGCAGGAAAGAAGAAACCCTGAAAGTAAACAAAATTTGGTCCTGAAAAACACCAAAATCAAGATCCAGCAAGTGCAAATGAAAATCACCCAGAATCAGGGGGATTTCCTAGCAGACAATGGATCAAATAGATCAACACAGATTAACATGCAAATCTCTTCCTTTCTACCAAGAGTCACACAGTATATATACCTCACTCTCTTCCATGCCAGCATTCTCTGAAGATGTCAGCCACAGATGCTGGTGAAACGTCAGGAATAAACAATTTCAGAACACTGCCACATAGCCCGAAAAACCCACAAAAAACTATGGATGCTGGCCATGAAAACCTTTGACTTCACAATGTGGAAACAGCTGTCAGAAAACATGTGGAAGGTAATAAGATTTGAGTTATATAAGCCAATTCCATTATGCAAAAGAATATTGTAGCACATTTGAGAGTAATGGTGCAAAAGAAGTTGTAGTATGGGCATTCTCAGATTTGGTCTACTTTCTCAAATGCATGGAGAGGAAATTGTCTGTGGAAGTAGACCAAGTCTATGAAAGGCCATGCTACAACTTCTTTCGCACAGTTACAGTTGGCCCTCCATTTTTGTGGGGGATCCGTTCTAGAGACCCCCTCCTCCAAATAAAAACAGAGGCTCGTGCATATTCAAGTCCTATAGACTTGAATGGAATGCATTTTCATGCGTGTGTGCTGGGCGTGCGTGCCAGGCGCACACTCTATTGAAAATAGCGGAGGTTGCCCCTCCGCAGATTTTTGAGGTCGCAGATTGGATGTGCGAGTTAGGAGAGTCTACTGTAGTTTCAAAGGTGCTGCAAGATCCCTTTGCATACTGATATTCCAGACTAACACAACGATGCCTCTGAATTCTAATCCAATTCCATGTTTGGGAAGAGTGATTGCATGCCTATTCATTGGACAGCATCTAATAATGCTGATGGAGCATAACTGTCAGCATAGCTATGATGGGTGTGTGTGAGAGGAAGTGGGGGGGGGCTTGTCCTCTCAGGCATTCAAGGGTAGCTGGAGGTTCACGTGCTTGTGCCTGGGAGCCCTATGGCTGCTCTTGCACACATAGAGGAGAAGCAATGGCAGTCATTGTCTCACTGGACAAGGCTGGAAGCAGATTCTACTTCCCAGGTGTTCAAGAGCCCTGAACAACCTGGCAGCCAATCAGTGGCCAAGGGGACGGAGTGGCCTCTGTTGGCTCTTGTTCTCACGCAGGGAAAAGCTGTGGCACTACAGCATATAGGGTCCCTCCTTCAATGAGTGCTTTAAAAGTACTTAGCAAAGGTTTTGTCAGCAGCCATTTCCAGATGTTGCCATCTGTATCCTACCCTGCCTTTTGCCAGCTAGTGCTCAGGAGCAGGGTTATGCTCTGCCAGGTAATTCTCCTGCATTTGTTGGCTATAGTGTGGGCTACATTACAGAGTCGTGATGGGTTCTTATTCCTTTTTTGGTATGAACAATATCACTGCCCACATATTAGCGGTAGTGTGGGAAGAATTAATATTTCATGAGGCCTCCCCACTCCAACAGGCACAGAGCCAGGAAATTTGTATACTGGTAATATGATGGCTTAATTTTCAAGGAACACTTCATTTACATTTATATGTATACTAAATTAAATGCCAGAACAGAAGAACATGCCATTTTGTTTCAATCAGGGACAGACCTCTACATGGATGTGCAAGCAATTGCTAGTAGTTTCAGGATCCATTAGACTGGAGAGGATGGGCTTAATGTATCTTAATCTTATATCTTAACATATTTTTGCATTCTGTACTTCCTGAAAGACTTCACAATTCTCCTGCACACACACTTTTAATTCTCACAGCTCTATATGGTAAGCTAGGCTGTGTCCCAAACTCACTTTAAGAATTTAATAGAAGATGGATTGAGTTGAACATAGATTTCAGCAGTTCAAGTCCACTTTGGCAAAGACTTTCCCCACTTCTGCAGAACTACCTTCAGTGAAAATGTTGGCTGAACTGTGAAGCTGATGTTTTTAAAAAAGGCAAATTTCAAGCTGGACACAATTAGAAAGGGAGCTGCAAATAACAATTTGCTTGTGTATAAGTCTACAGTGCACTTGGAAGAAAGGCTACCATAGACCTAAACAAGGTTCAAAAAAGTCTTTTGGGGTTTTTAAACTTAGAAAAAAGGGTAATATGAAGCATATAACATAACACATGTTGCAGCATTTTCTTTCTCTTTCATAATACTAGAATCCAGGATCATCCACTGAAATCAAATTGAGAGAGATTAAGAGGACATAGCTAAAACTGTGGAATTCATTATCATTAGACACAGTTTTAGAGTGCACTATCATTAGATACAGTTTGCCTACTTACTATAAGGGATATATATACTCTGTATCTTACCAGAGGCAGGATGCTTTCCAACATCATTTACTGGGGAGCACAGGCAGAAGGGTGGCATTGCCTTTATGTCTTGTCATGTCTTGGTTTCCTACAGGCATCTGATGGACCTCTGCGTGAACAAATGTTGAACTAGATAGGCCTTTGGATTGATCTAGCATGGCTCTTTTTATGTTCTACGTTTGAGAGCAGCTGAAACTAAGCAACTGTCATCCAGATAAGTGAAAGTGTTTTTTTTTTAAAATGTATATGAACCAGTCAGACAGAAACTGAATGACTTCGGATAATTGGGAACTTCTTTAGTGTATGCTTTCTGAAAGCTACTATTGTACTGAATAAAATTATGACAGGAAAGGCAATGTTTTTAGATTTCCTTTTTTTAATTCTCAAATTATTTTAATATATAATCTACAATGGAAAAACATACAGAAGACATGGAGAATCTTTAGATCCTCTAGAAATGCAAGCTCCCCTTTCCAAACTCTATTAAGAAAAAGAAACTGTGGCTTTGAGATGTGCTGAAATGGCTCCTTCCTGAAACTGAGTCACAAGAATAATATTGGCTCTGAGTCCTTTTTATGTGGCTGCCTTGGAATTCATGCAAACAAGGGACAGTGGTCTTTTAAACAGATTAATTATCCTAAAGCCAGCAGCAGATCAAAGAAAAAGGGTATGTTGTCAGCAAGAAAGGCATACATATTACCATAGAAGATAATCCCAATTTATCAGATTTCCATATGCAAAAGATCCCACAATCATAAAATCAAGGCATTTGATCTAAATTAAGTTTTAGGACTCACAAAGAGCACCAACCTTGGAATTATCAGAGACTACATTAGGAAAAGACTCATGAAACATGCACCTCATTTCTCCTATTAAGATACATACTGGAATTTATTTAATGAAGCTAAGACTAATGGAAAAGACTCAAGAAGGTCTCCTAGTTTCCATTTCCTATTATAAGTGAGAAAAGCTGGGATGTAGAGAGTTGGTGCATAAGGCTAGTTTCATCTTTATCTGGGAAGGACTGTGGAGCTCATGAAACAGAATAGGGCACTGGGATATAAATACTCCTGGATTTTCTAGAAGAATAGCTGGTTTAGTTTAGGGACTTGGTGAGGGCAGAAAGCCACTTGTTCATGTTGCTTCCCAATAATGTCAGATCTAGCACTGCATGGACATCAGAGTGCCAGGGTGTCTTTGATGAGGCGCCGCATGGTGGTAGTGACAGAGGTTCCAAGTGAGTCAGTGATCTGGTAAGAAATCTTGTACAGGTAGGGCTGGACATCCCGCAGCCCTGTATCAAAGACATTGTCCACCTCAGACTGTGTAGGCATCTTGGGCAAGTACTCGTGTCGGTTCATCACTTCCACAATATTGATGATTTTTTCACAGAGTTTCTCACCCACCTTCTCCCGACAGATCTGCCGCTCCTGTTCATTAGCCAGGCTCACTACATTCACTTTGACCGTCCAAACCTCCCAAGGGATGCACTCATCAGAGAATGGCCATCGTGATTTCTTCTTCTGATAGAACTCCAGAGAGATCTGTCCCATCCCATCATTGCCTGAGTTCCGCAGTGCATCCTGGGAAAAGAACAATGGGTATTGGTTTCCCAAGCTTCCATTATGACACACAGAAATCGCTGCTCCCTGTACTAAGAATCGTAATTCCTTGTGCTACCATAGCCAAGAGCCAGGATCACATTGAACACACACTTGGAATGGAAAGCCTCATCAGTGCAGTTATGCTAGTCACAACATTTAGTGTTATTATTGCCATTGGCACAGATGGTGTTTCTGCTTGATAGAACTGTGATGCCTCACTGACCTAAAGATAAAGAGGCCATGATCCAGGCCACAAACTGTATGGCCAAAATCACCCCCAACCACTGAAGCTGCAAAACTATACCCCTTCCTCTGGTAATAAACCTTATTGCTACAATATTTATTACTTGTAAGTAGGCATGTATAGGGTTGTATGGGGCTTAGCTTCTTAACACACATTCCCTGAGACAGTACAGAAAATCTCAATACGCTGACATATTGAAGAGCTATCGCAATTTCTATTATTATTATTATTATTATTCCACTTATTATTGCATTCCATTTATTACATCCTGTCCTGAACCAAAGGTACTCAATGAGATTCAATCAAATGAAATAATATAATCACAATTAGAACATAGCAACTTAGCAAAAAACAAACAAACAAACAAACAAAGAAACAGTAGTTGACATCATCTTAAAAGAAGAAATAACAAAATCCTGTTTCTATAGCTGAATACAATGCAGGAAGTGTTGCAGCTAAATATACCTGTTCCAAAAATGTGGATGCTGCAACTAAGAAAACCCTCTTTCACATCCACCTTTGTACCTAAGGCAGTAAAAAGACACAGAAGAGGAATGGAATTCTTGGACAGATTTTTTACAGGAGGAACAGATTCCAAAAATACCCCATTCCTATGCTTTCTAGGCCTTGGCTTTATATGTTAAAACCAGCACTTTGAGCCTGGAAACAAACAGCTAACCACTGTAGTCAATCTCCTGGTCCCTTGGGACTGAATTCTGAATCAAGAGAACTTTATCTTCCTGACCAGCCCCCCACAGTTGTAAAAAAGTGCTCATAAAATAATCATAGCACCTTTACCTTGAATTCCCCAACAGCCTTTCTCAATGCCCGGTCAAGCTCTTCTGAAGAGACCCTTACGTAGGTGAAATCAATGAAGTCACAGTCAACATCTTGTGTGCCAACTGTTCCAATAGAATAGGTCCCTTCCTTCTTGTAATGAAACTTCCCTGTGCTGCGATGGAGCAGTATTGTGTGTAAAACAGCCAGCATAGCTTCTTCAATTTGGCGACCCTCGACTGATATCTCCAGCACCTCTGAACGACAGTTCATCTTGGCTTTTACAATGGTAAACAGCTAAGCTGCTCTCTAGTAAAAACAAGAGTGAAAGCAAAACAGATAAATGAATTTTCTATGGAGGACAGGAATATCCAAGATTAACTGCTTTAATGTTAATATATAATTCCCTTTCTAATGTGTGTATATGTGCATGTATGTATAAATTACTGGGTAACATTTTATGTGTATGATAAAGTGGACTGTTATCCATGAAAATGTATGCTATAACAAAGTTGTTACCGTAACTTTACAACAGTGCTTCTCAGGCTATCTAATGGTGGGGGACTGGCATTTTTTCTCTATTGTGCCAGGGACTATATTTGGTACTATATTTAGGCTCACTGGCTAAAACTCTTTGTTTGTTTGTTTCTTTCTTTCTTGGAAACTCTCCAGAAACTAGTAGCTAGTAGCACATGGACCAGCACCAGTCCATACATCATGATTTTGAGTAGCTCTGCACAAGAAGACTGTTGATTTTGTATTAATGAAGCGGGACGGCACAAAAGCCAAAAGAAACCTCCCTTTTTTACACAGCTGCTAATGTCTTAGGAACACTGTTCCTCCCCACCTCCCCCAATCTTACATAGAGGAAGTCTTTAGGAGTCAGAAGAAGTGGTGGTGGTGGTGGGGAAGCACAGCCACATATCCCTTGCCTGGGACATTGGGGGCATCAAGCAATAGAATCCAATGCAGTTTCACACTGATAGCTCAAAATCTGCTTCACAGGGTTAAAGGATTTAGCTCACTCCCCTGATTTTCAGGGAATACTGTAGGTTTATATATCTACAGTAGTAATGGTTCACATACAAACACAAAATGGTTTCCATGACTGTATGCTATTCTCCATTTATCATACAAGTCAATTTGAATGCTACTGGCTCTTTTGACTTGTATACAGAAGGGTGTTTTTTTTAATCAAGAAAAGGTATGATGGTTTGCAAGGGGATCACTTGTAACACCTTTGAGACTGAGTTCAGCTTTAACTATGGTCATTGAGGGACAAAAGCCGGAGGAAAGATGTTGCCTAAGGCCAGGGAGAGTGGGTGGATGGCCATATGAATGGTGGAGGGAATTTTGGAGTGTGGTGTGTGCAGGCTGGGATATTCGAGACTAACAAGGCTATGTCTCTGAATTCAACAGGTATGATGGTAGTGGTGGGACACATGCAACCAGAATGTATCGTCTATGGGCATGTCATTGGCCACAGCTAAAACACTACCTGATAGCTATTGTATTAGAAGTAAGAGATAGTGCCTTCTTTCAATACCCGTAACTGACAGAGATTTAATAAGTTCTGTAAGTTTCAAACAAGCTTTCAGATTGCCCCCTAGTGGTTTCCAATGTGGCTTCAGGTTGGAAAATTTGAGTACACTGCATATTTATTCATTTATTTGCATAGATTACTCAACACTCAGTATCAGATAGTAGACATGAACACCTTGTAATTGAGCTACTTGCCAGAATTCAATGGTGTATGTCTAATAGATCTCACTGCTTCTGACAGAATTGGCAATGCCCCCTTCCAGCAACCCCTACACCATGCACAGCTCCACAGCTAGGGGCCTGTATGAGGCAGGTTTTTATACCACAGAAGGCTGCAGTAGAAGTGGGAAGGAAGGTAAGTTACAATTCTACTGGTGTTATATTAAAGTAATCTGTTGGGTCCTGGACATTATGCAAACAAACTGACAAACAGAAATGTGTTTGTAATGCCATGATGTGGGTTAAAATTAAGAAGTGTTTCTCTGTCCTGGATAAAGACAAAATTCTCTTGGTTTCATTAATATAATGGTTCTCACACATTAAATACTGCTTTCATTATGCTTCCTTAATGTTAATGATCCAGCTCCACAGACCTTTTCTGAGTAAAGATGCATAGGACCAGGCTCTGTATGGTCTTAATTCGTTTGATTTGTTTTGATATTGAGGTTCAGTTTTACCTCTTACTTTAATATCTGCCCACACATGAGAAACAGCACTGCACAAGACAGTTGTGCAATAAAACAATTTATGACCCAGATATTATGATCTGCATTATAAAAAAATATCCAGAATGAGAATATAAATGGTTGGTATAGCTGAACATGAGTCAACAGAGTAATATAGTGTCTAAAAATCTAATGCAATTCTAGACTGCATCAATAGGATAGTGTTCAATCAATGGAAATAGCAGTGCCCCTCCATTCTGCTTTGGTCAGGCCTCACCTGGATCACTGTGTCCAGTTTTGGGCACCATAGTTTAAGAAAGATATTCACAAGCTGGAACATGTCCATAGAAGCATGACCCAGATGATCAAAGGTCTGGAAACCAAGCCCTATGAGGATCGAGTTAGGGAGCTGGATATGTTTAATTTGGATAAAAGAAGAATGAGAGGTGGCATGATAGCTATCTTTAAATATCTGAAGAGATGTAATGCAGAAGATGGAAAGATTTTCTATTCTGCCACCCCAGAGAACAGAACATCAAGAAGAAGAGATTCCACTTTAACATTAGGAAAAAACCTCTTCAATGTAAGACCATTCAACAGTAGAATAGACAGCTTTGGGGGTGGGGTGGATCTATCTTTGGAGGTCTTTAAACAGAGGCTGGATGGGCATCTTTCAGGACTGCTGTGATTATGTACTCTCGCATGGCAGGTGGTTTGACGAGATGGCCCTTGTGGCTCCTTCCAGCTCTAAGACTCTTATGATTCTATGAAATACGGAACAGGTGGCAAACCTTAAGCCAGAAGTATAGCAGCCTCAGAGGTTGTCACACAAACTGTACAGGGATTTATTTCACATTTCCAAGCTGCTCCTCACCACCACCTAAGGACAGATAACAGTACAATTAAAACAAGCATACTTCTGGTACCAATAAGAAGGGCTTAAAATTCTTCTTCTTCTTCTTCTTCTTCTTCTTCTTATTATTATTATTATTATCTTATCTCTCGTCTTTCTCTCAACATAGGCACTCAAGGTGGCAAACAATAAGCATGAAACAATACAATTTAAAAACAGCACAACAATATGAAAATATATAAATATAAAATTTAAAAACCAATTAAACAATTTTAAGAGTTAAAACAGTATAAATTAAAATATAAGATATATGAACCATTAAAATTTATATAGTACAGCATTAAAAATCCCAGCTCTGGAAGTTCTACATATCAGCATCCCAGATTTTCCTGGAAAGTCAGGAGAAGTGTTGTTCAGTTTGTCCTTTTTATAGGAAGGACAGAGCTTCTTCTTCTTCTTTTTTGTAAAGGACATAAAGGAGGGAATTTTGGAAGAAACAACATTTCTCACCCCAGTACTGCTATGACAGGAAAAACTGTACAGAATTGGCCAATATTCTATTCAAATATTAGAAGTTCTGCAGAAATGCCCTCTGTTTTGTTGCAGAGAGTAACTGTAGTGTTTCCCTAGGTCTCCAACTTGCCAAAATTTGGGGTTTTTTTAATTGCTGATGTGCTCAATGATGATGTGGTTTTATGGGAGAGATTTTAAAAATATGTGGTACCCTAAACTGATCTGAATCTCATTTAATACATACTGATTATATTTCATCAACATAACTAAAAACATACTCTACAAAAAGACAAACAAATGGGTCCTTGAACAGATCAAGTCAGAAACCACCCTGGAAGCCAAGATGATTGAACTGAGACTGTTGTACTTTGGCCACATCATGAGAGGCACGATTCATTGCAGGAAACAATAATGCTAGGAAATGTGGAGGGAAGCAGAAAGAGAGGAAGGCTGCATGCTAGATGGATGGGCTCTATCAAGGAGGTCATGGGTACGAATTTGCAGGACCTAAGCAGAGCAGTGGAGTACAGGAAGACTTGAGAAATGTCTCATCCACAGGACCAACATGAGTCAGGACTGACTCGAAGGCAGTTAACGACAACAACAGCAGAAAACTGATTTGTTGTCGTGCATGTTGTTGTTGTGCACTTTTCAAGCCCTTTCCGACTTGTGGCAACCCTAAAGACGACCCTTTTGTGGGGTTTTCTCAGCAGTGTTTCTTCAGAAGGGGGGGTGTTAATGATTGATTTTAACGATTTTGTTTTGTATAGATTTACTATATTAGAATTATCGGCTTTATTTTACGAAAGCGGGTAACAATGGGTCTGTATTTGTACTATGTTGTATGCTGCCTTGATCCTTGGGAGAGGTGGGATAAAAATAAATACTAATAATAATAATAATAATATGTTTAAAATTATATAATTATAAAATTATATTATTATTATTATTATTATTATTTTGCCATGGGCACCACCCTGTGAGGCTGAGAGAGTGTGACTGGCTCAAGGTCACCCCAGTGGGTTGACATGGCTGAGAGAGAAGGTGCTGGAAGCGCCTGACAAGAGAGTGAGTGACAGCTTTGGCTCTTAGGCACCTCTTTAAAAAGGTCTCTCAGGCGGCGCTGGGAGAGAGAAGGCCGTTGGTAACTATGGCAACGGAGAAGGGGGCCGCGCGCGCCGCTCACTGCGGGGGGGGGGGCAACATCCAACGGCAACCTCCCCCCCCCCCCTTGGAACAAAACTAGGCTCACCTGCCTCTGGAATCCTGGCGAACACCTTCACCCTCGGACCGTACCAACTGAGTACCAAAGGGGGGATCACTTCAAAGACCACCATCTACGACACTCTCGGAGCAAGCCAACTACTCTCCTCATGGACGACGGCTCAACGTACTCCTGTTTAGTTGTTGTTTGTGGAGAGGCTCCGCACTCAGGCTTCTTTGCCTTCTTCCCTCTCTCCTCCCCCCTTTTTAAAAAATACTTGGTACGTTCCAAGAAAACAAACCTGCAGCAGCAATCCCAGGAACAGAAGGGAACGTCACAACCAAGACGGAGACTTCCGGGTGCGACGGAGGGAGGCGTTTAGCTCTCTGCTGCCTCCTGCCGGCTGAAGGCGTAGTTGCGTTATTATTATTATTATTATTATATATCGTTATGTAACCTGAACCCTGGGCAAAGAAGTCACACTCTCTCAGCCTCCTCCTCCTCCTCAGGGGAAGGCAAGCAAGGGCAAACCTCCTCTGGACAGATCCTGCCAAGACTTGAAGGCACACAACAAACAAAAACATAATATATTATATACACGCACACTATATATATACATATACTGTATATGTGTGTGTGTTTTCATTTGTTCATTTTTATTTTATTCAGTGGGTTTCCATGGCTGAGTTACAGTCCAACACTGAAACCACTGGGCCATGCTGGCTCTATATAATTATATATATATGTGTGTGTGTGTGTGTGTGTGTGTATATACACACACACAAACACACACATATATAGTATATGCATGTTATGTGTATATAGACATTACATAATACAGATATACATTCATTCGTTCGTTTTATTCTTTTCTGGGGGCAGGTTCCTGTTACATAAAAGAGGTCTCTAGGTGGGAGCATTTATATATAGGATGGAAATGTATATATCTATCTATCTATCTATCTATATAGGATGGATATGTGAACTATGTAAATACAGTATACATCTATGGAAGTGTGTGTGTGTGTGTGTATATATATATATATATATAGGGTGGAAATATGATCTATCTATCTATCTATATATACTGTACACATCTATGGAAATTTTTTTATATATATACAGTATATATATAGGACAGAAATGTGACCTATATGCTATAAATACACACACACACACATATATATAGCACATTGATCCCATTTCCATCCTATTTATAAGCCTGCCCTCCCTCGCTTCCACACGGAAGCAAAGACGTAGAACATCATCATCATCATTCCATTTCCCACCTCAGTGGGTGCGCAATGCGCATGCGCATTCAACGCCCCCTCGTCAGCCCCCACTGGCCCCCCAGGAAAAAAAAACAACACCTTCGCCTACGTAATACGTCATCCGCGCGCGCGGGGCGAGGGAGCGTTCTTCTTGTCACGTGGGCGAGGCGAGCAGCAGAAGGCGAGGGCGGAGCTCTCCCTTGATGGCGTCATCATCATCGAGCTCGGCTGCTGGGTTGCTAGCACAGCAGGCAGGTGACTCTGTTAAGCGTGTGTCGTCTGTGCGCATGCGCAGGAGAGCCTGCCTTCGGATCCATCTCATATTATAGTTTTTTTTCCCCCTCAGGCAAGGAATCTTCTCACTTAGAGGTGGCTTTTTTTTGCCAGGCCCTTTCTCTGCACCACCTGGCTGGGATTCGCTGGCGGTCTCCCATCCAAGGGCTAACCAGGGCCGACCCTGCTTAGCCTTCAAGATCAGAAAATAACTGGTGGCTTTCTGTTATCTTGTGACAGGAAGCTTGTCCCTTGTTATAAAATTCAAAGATATAGCCATGTTAGTCTGTGGAATCGGTGTGTAGAGAGATCTTGTAGCCCCTTTGAGACTCACTGAAAGAAAGAAGTGGGCAGCAGGAGCCTTCCTAGACTTCAGTCTACTTCCTCAGGTGCATTTAAGCATATTATACACATCTGAGGAAGTAGACTGAAGTCTACAAAGGCTCCTGCTGCCCACTTCTTTCTTTCAGGGAGTCCCAAAGGGGCTCCAAGATCTCTGTATGTACTAGCAATACTAGGTTTAAAATAAACAATAATTTTACTACTACTACTACTAATAATAATGATAATATAATTTTATGTTAAACTCTAACAGACCTCGCAGATGATGAATAACGTTTCCTGAGGCATCTCGAGCAAAACAGAGTCTTCAAACGTGGTTTACAGAAACATGGCTTCCATAAGTAAAAGAAGTGACTATTCTGTTAACCGGAGGGACTTTGGCTGCTCCAAAAGTGTAAGGGGAAATCTATAGACATTTAGTGATAAAAGCAGTGTAGCAGTTTTAGAACAATTTAACGTGATTTTAAAAATTGATGGAGAGTGGACTGTGATTTTTTTTTCCCCCTGGGTCATCTCCTGAACCTGAACTAGGAGAAAAACATTTCTCACCTTCCCCCAGAAGTTAATTTGACGTTTACTCTGCAGTCATTTTCATGTTTTACCAGTTGTCTGGTAAAAAAGGCTTTAAAAGTCTGAAAAGCTTGAATTTATGTTTGGATTTAGGTCCAATAATTCACTGGGACTTGTTCCTAACAGCCCAGTGTTAAATTTGTGGGATAATTTACATTGTGTTTGTTCCTCTCTTATACAATATGTTCTGTTCAGTAATTGATAAGTAAAAACATATTCCATTAGACACTCATATATACCGTACTTCTGATGTGGAATATTACAATTTTACAACTCTTTATTACTCAAGTAAGTCTTTGAGCCAAGCGAGAGGATTTTACAACTTGACACTCTTTGAATACAGTACCTCACTTTCCGAGGCAACAGATATACATAGACATGAATCTGCAAACAGTGCATCACTTGAGTCTGCTGGGTTGGATCCAGGGAAAATCTCCTGTGTACAGAAGGATTCCTTCTGTCAGCAGCAGCAGGCTTTCAATCCAGCTGAGCTCTTCTGCTGGCTGAGCAGCAGGGAAAGAAATCTTTGCTGATTCTTCTGCCATTTCTTGTGTTTTCAGAAAACATACACTGAAGGCTTTGGAACCCTTATGAAATGGCGTGAGGTGGTAGTTGGTGGTGCGGTTTGTGAAGAAGAGAAAATAGCCTCCCTCCTCCTAAACTAGTAGCAGTATTCTGAGCATCCCCAAAAAAAAGAACTTGCAGGAGGAATATCATATGTGCTAACATTTCACAGACAAGACCTGAAACATGTGTGACCAGACAACCTCAGAGTGTGTCTTAAGATGGCAAAAGTTATTAGTAAGGAAGAACACACAAGCTAAAAGAGGCTAGAGCAGCTTCCTTTTTTTGCTTGAGCCTTCTGGGAAGAACACTATACTGTACCTCTCTCTGCCCCACTGAATTAATGAGTCCAAGCTATTTTTGCCCTTTGGAGGACTCAGTTTGCAGCATTTGAAGGATGAAGGGTAGAAGTGGGAGGAGGAAAGAGAAACTCGGACATTTTAAAAACAGCTGAGAAAGTGGGATAACAGAAGATGAATCAGGGCTGTCGCTGCCAAATTAGGGCAGTTGGAAAATACGGAATACATCACAATCATTGCCATTCAATATTTGGGTAGCTGCCAGATGACTTTTTTAAACCCTAAAACCAGCAAAAACATAAAAAACTATCTGCATTGCATGGTGGTTTGTCTTCTTCCAGTACTAGAACCTTTCAGTTCCAAACTTGTTTTTAGGCTGCAAATGGGCTGAAAATGGTGACTAGGAATGATGCCACATAACTCCTGTTGCATTGCAGTGAGGCCATGTGGGGCACCTGGATAAAAATTAGCTTAGGCTTTCCACACAATTGCCCATGCCTGGTCTAGAGGATAGTCAAGGAGCCTTTGGCCCACCTGGTATTTTAGACTACAACTGCCTCAATGGTTTACAATTAGCCATGCTAGGTGGAGCTCAAGGGAGCTGTAGGCCAACACATCTAGAGGGCCATAGTTTCCCAACCCCTTGTCTAGAAAAACATTTCAACAAACATTATACAGTATATTTATTAATACCCTCACAATAATAGCCGGCGTGTTTGTCCTCTTTATTCATTAACCTTTAACATGTTAGTGCAAAAGGTCGGCATAATGTTGAATTACTTGTTGCTGCCCCCCCCATCTCAGCCAACTTATTTTGTTATGCCTTCTATTATAACAAGGGTATTTGCAGATGAAACTTTTTTGTTAAAAGCCATTGGTTTAGTGTATTTAGTGTGACTGGCTTCATTGTCTTTTCACCTCCTGTCAGCTGCTTTGTGGGAGAATCAGTATTCCTACATAGACTGCACATACTTCTAGAAAGTACACTTCTGAAGTTGTTTAAGCAGATTGCCCCTTAGCAGCCACCAAAAAGCCCATTCATTGGGCTCAACGTAAAGCCAGTTGGATTTATTGTTTTCCAAAAGTCTTTTAGGAATAGTCCTTACATAGGAGTGTACTATATACAGTACTCTGGTTAATCTGCCACTGACCCAAGGCTGAACAGGAAGATTATCAGGAGCTAGAGAAAGGCATGAGGTGCAGAATGTTCCTTTTCTCTAAACTACCATAATTGACTGTGATGATAAATGGAGTAAACTACAGAGGGCTTTCCGACTTGAAACTATGACTATTAGAGGTCAGGACATAGGTGGGTGAAGTAAAAAAAAAGCACAGCTCCTACCCAGATCTGAGTGCTCCTGGAGTAAAAAGGGCTCTGACTGGAGCCAGAGAATACTTATTTATATATGTATTTGGCTTTAAAAATGGTTAATTTGACAGTTCCGTGCCTTCAGGCTTACAGTCTAAAAAAACATGAGGAATGAGGGAGATGATTGTCTGCTAAATGCTGTCTTCTGTTCTTTCCCTCAGAAGCCAGCATAATGGCTGTTGGGATGGAGGAAGAGGCTTTCCTCAGCTGCTGGAATCGTGTCATGTGGCTAAGACATAAGCATGCAAAAGATTAGGAGGAAACCAGGAGCCTAGTGGATTCTGTAGTTGTATGGCATTGCTTTAAAAAAGTAAAACTATTGATGTGACCCTCCAGATGTTGGACTGTAGTTCCCATTAGCTTTACACAGCATAATCAACGGTGAAGGATGATGGGAGCTGCAGCCCAACCACATGTGGAAGACCCTACAAAATCCCCACTCCTAGACCCTAGCAATATGAAGACTAAATGTTCTTTCTCTTTCTTTCTCTTTATAAACAGCAAACTGTTCTTGAGGACTACAAAGAGTGGCTTGAAATTAGAGTTGCTGTACTTTAATGTAGGGGTTGTGCTGTGTCTTTGGCTGCAGTTTTATGTATCCTTACTGGAAAATACAGCTTGATAAACTTCCTTCTGAGTAAGTGTGCATACATTGTGGTGCCAAAAGCCCAAATTATTTTGCCATTTAAACATTGCAGTGGAGATTGTGCCACCACTTGCAAAAAGTTATTTTGCACATTGTGGACAGAACAACTTTCTCTCTCTAGAGGACAGCAAATTATATTCTATGTGGAAAATACATTAGAGATCATGAAGAGTAAGATGACAGACATACTTTGTGTTTGTCCTGTCTCAGGTAAACCAAACTGAACACAGCTCAGACTCAAAATCTGTCTCTGTCTCTCTCTGTTTTGCAGTCAGGGAGTGCAATGATTTCTATTTAAGGCCTTTATGTCCTGCTTTTTATCCAAAACAGCTTCCAGAATGGTTTGCAAATTGATAATTTGACCCCCCCCCCCCCGCCCTCAGGTTTACAATCTAAATGAATCATAAAACACAAAGAATAAGGGATAGGAAGAGAGAAGTGGATGTAGCATTAGACACTTGGTCCTATTTTATACTACAAGTGCATGTTGTTTTTTTAGACAGCTTTAATTGTGTCAGCTTTCCCTAAATAATCTTGGGAACTGTAATTTGGCAACCAGTATTCCTATGCCTACTAAAAAAACTACAGCTCCTGTGGCTCCGTGAGAAGAAGGCATGGCTATGAGACCAGCTGTGAATAAGCATCTCTGTCCTTTTTCATGTTACTAGGGTCTTAGATAACAGACTACAAGCATTCTCCTTCTTTTTATATTTTTTCCTGGTGTGAGGTGGTTTATTACCTCTTCTCTTTCTCTTCCTTAAAATAAGCTACAGAGTCTCTTGCTCTGCCCATTACATAAGATAGCTGATAACTGGCCAGTCTCAAAATAGCTTATTTCACCTTCTGGGATAATTAGGCTGCAAAGGCTATTTTTATTTACCTGAAAATTAGTACCACTGAATGCAACAGCTTACCTCCAAGTAGACATAGGTTTCCAATGTTAATGGTATCTCAGTGACCTCAACTGACAAACCTTTGCTGTTCCCTCAAAGGTAGGATGATGGGTCAGGTGCTACCGATTGCCCTTCCCACCTCTGAGCCTGCCAAGGCATGTGCCTGCTCCTTGTTGATGACAGGCTGAACTTGACCGGAGTTCAGAGAGAGGTGTGGTTAAGTTTGAGCAAAGTGACTGCATCATGTGTCTTGTCTGTGGTCCAAAATGACTTTGTGTCTGGACATTTATGGTATGGGTTACTTGCCTGTTCTTTTTACAGTCAAGGGCACTGCTAAATGCAGACCTCGTTATTATTCCACTAGCCTAGTGTGTCTGCCAAGTCCTACCCCAAGAAACCCCCAGAATGGAGAAGTGTCATCTCTCTCTCTCTGAATGCCTATCCCATTACGCCTGACTCTTTCTAGATGGGGCTTTTCCATAGAGCTGTCTCTCCTCTAAGCAGGTGACTTCCCACACACAGATAGCTGATAAGGGTTAGGAATGTTAAAAAAACAACAACAACCCAAATCCCTCATGTAAATTGGCTTGAGATGGCATGAGCCAAATGTGTGCCTCTATTCCTCTTCCTCTCCCTCTTATTAGCATTGATAGTGGAAGGCATAATCTGTCCATGTTCAGATCCAGAAGGACATTTTAAGGGATTTCAGTGGGTGGAAAATACCTCAGGGAACCTATGCTACAAAGGAGTTGGGTTGAGAGAGAGAAAAAATGGAGCTGAAAGTGTTGTGTCAGTGAAACTTGCATTTTTACTAGCAAGAATAACTAAAATGTGGGAAAATTTAGAAAATAAACTAAAGATCTAAGTTTTCCTGAATCCTGTCTGCGCTGGCTTTCCTTTTGTTCCTTCCTTGTGTAATCCCAGATGTGTGTGACAATGGATGCAGTCCTGTGCTTGCTGAGGAGTCTCACTGACCACATGATAGAGGAACACCAAGTGCTTTCAGTCATAAGACATTCTGCTATTTTAGCTTTCCCTTCAGATTTTCTGCAGTAAGAACAAAGTGGGGATACTGCAACTTAAAGTTGTGACATACAAATGAAGCAGTTGGAGGAAGAGAAAGATGTTTGAACCCTCTGTTAAATGCAGTGATCAATGTAGGTCCCCTGCTGGAAGCATTCCTGAACAAACATGCATCAGATTATGCTGATGACTGCTGTTATTTAAGAGGGAGGTGAGAACTACTCTGCACATTTTCTAGGACTAGTTGCCAGCAAAGGGTCATGGTGGTGGTGGTGGAAAACATCTGTCTGCCCTGGTCTGAACGCTTTGTTCTACTTCTCTCCATGCCAAAACATTTATTTGATAAGGATGGCTGACTGTAATCCTATTTTATACTAGGGGGATACTTTTGTACTCCTGGAACCTTCCAGGTGCCTCACAGTTTGCTAAAAATGAGTATATTGGAAAATGTGCACAGTGTGGTAAGCAGTGCCACAGCAGGGGTTGAAACCTATTAAAGGTGAATTGCTTCTCTTGGCAGTTCACACCTGCTCTGGCTTTTTGTTCAGGGAATTTGGAAGTGGTTAGGGATTGCAAAAAGTGCCCCCTTAGCTGGACATTTGCTCAGCCTGATTTAGATGCATTTTATGGCCCCTGTTAATCCTAACCCCTTAATCCTTTAATAGACATTTACAAGATTATGCCCTTAGATGCAGAGCTTCACTTAGCTTTATGACATGTCTGGGATATGCTATTACCATTTTACAAGGAGGCAACTGGGTTACCTAGTGATGAGATTTCAACTCATGTCTCACACTTTCAAGTAGGTTACCCTGCTCTTCTCTATTGCCATGCTAATGTTTCACTTGCACTCATAACTTTCTTTGAGGTTCTCGAAGCATTGCCACAGCTATACTCCACCCCACCTACTTCAACAACCACCCACTCCTTTTGTGGATCAGCACAGGAGAACCCATCTGAGCTGGAACTAGATACTCATCCTTTCCAGTTGCAGTATCACCCTAGCTGCTCCTTTTTCCTCTCCCAAAGGTCCCAGCAGGCCCCAGTGACCTCCTTTCCGTTGGGCTGCCTCACATCTATTCCTTATTGATCACTCCCTGTCATATGTCTCATCTCTGATCCTTTAACAGCAGCCTGGGCAAAGACAGAAATGTAGCACGGGAAGCCTAATTTTAAGAAAGATATAGGATTTTTCACATGAGGATTAAAATGTGGAGTTAGAGCAGGATAGCATCCTCCATGGCTGTACCTTATGACACGATGCTGTGTGTGTCTGGTAGCTGATCTGTAGTCCATCTGTTGCTGGAATGATGGGCAAAACCATTCAGTACCTCCAAATCGGGCTGCTTCTGATCCTTTGATTCAAGTGTGATAGGTTTCTCCCAAAGCAGTTCCAGTATGCAAGCAGTCAAGTGTGATGTGAATATGCTCTTCTCCACTGTCCCCTTTGCTATTCCCAAGTAGTCTGTTTTACTTTCCCCCCAGATTTTTCCCCTCTCTTTCTTAACTTAATTGATTGCCGTGATTGTGTAATTGTGCTGAAAAGACAAATAAGAATAAATACAGACTGAAAGGCATACTGGGAAGGGGTTAGGGCAGGGAGGTGGAGTTATGGATGCTGGTGTGTGGAAGGCAGGAGCCAGGACCAAAGCAGCACTAGGGTGATTTGGAAGAGCTGTGCAATAATGAGTATCCCCAGCCTAGTATGTTTGCATTTCCTAGAGTAATGGAATTGTGCCTTACAAGCCTGTTGTAATAAAGTCCACACATAAGTTAGAGCAGGTTCACAGAAGGGCAGCAAGGATGATGAGAGGTGTAGCAAACAAAAGAAATGAGGAAAAGTTGAAGATGTTGGGCATGTCAGCTTGGTGAAGAGATGGCCCAAGGGAGAGATGATTACATTCTTTGAATGTCTAAAGGGCTGTCACAGACAGGAGGGTGCAGGTTTGTTCTCTGTTCCCTCAGAGTGTAGGACCAGGCCTAATGGTTTTAAGTGATGGGAGGGTAAATTTGGATTGACTTTAGAAATAACTTCTTGGCATTAGATGTGAAAATGGTGGGGTCTCTTTCTCTGGAGGTCATCAAAAATAGGCTGGACAGCTACCTGCTGGAGGTGGTCTCGGTGATTTCCAAACTCTGGTCTTCCAAGTGTTTTGGCCTTCAGCTCTCAGAAGCCTCAGCCATTTGGGCTGGTGGTCTGGGATTCAGGGAACTGAAGTCCAAGATACTTGGAAGGCTAGAGGTTGGGAATCACTAGCTGGAATTCCTTCATTGAGGGGCTGCACTTAAGAGCCTTCCAAGTCTATGTGATTCTATGTTTTTTTAATATCCTGGAGATAAGTGGTGAGGGAAGGCTGAATGTTCTGTGTCAGCCTGGCCAAAAAAGCCCAGGCTCAAGGCCAGTGGCAGTCTCCCCGCCCCCCCCGGCCCAAAGTGCTGTGCCGTAACGACACCAAGGTGTCACGCCAATAACCATGACAGCAGGGACGTGTCTGTTCCGATGTTTCCATGCAGCTGGGCTCTGGGCCAGAGCTGGGCACAAGGAACGGCCCTGTCTCACGCGCACAGAAATTGCCTTGGGCTCCCCAGCTCAGGTAACATGTAATTACCGATAAATATAGGTACGTTGCCAGGGAGAGGGGTGTATGTGTACGTCTCCAGAGCAGGATGTGACTGCTAGTCTCCCATGCGGCAGCCCGCCCTGGGATTGCTCCAGTTTGAGCTCCTAAATCTGCCTTGAGCTGTGCCTTAATTGCAAAACAATCCCATAAGGTCAAATGGAGGTCAGGGGAAGAGGTGTGCCTGATAAGAGGGCTTCAGAGTTGCTCCTGGTGTCCATTTGTATAGAAGGAGCAGAATTTGTGCTCTGCCTGCAGAAGCCCCATAGGAAAAGAGCAAACAAACAAGTTGCAGCAGGTGGTTGCACAGAATTATTCCAGGATCAGTGAGCAGGAGATGAAGCGGGCAAAGGTTGGGTAACAGCCTTTCAGTACTCAATAACACTGAGTATTCTTTCAGGTCCTGTTGATCTAGATTTAGCTGCCACACCTTTCCTCCCTCAATCATGTTTATTTGGTACTGCATCCTTCCCATCTTTGGTCACTCTTGAATTCATTAGTGTAACAGAATTTAAATGATTAGTCTCTCACACAAGTCTGTGGCAGTGGTACCACTATTTTTCCATTCTGAATTTCCTGGTAGTGAGCGGTTTGAGACTACAAATCAATTTCCGCAAAAAAAAGAAAAGAAAAGAAAAGAAAGCTATTGAAGGTACAGTAACCCCCTTTTGAATTTTTTTTATCACAAAAATGCTGTGATGAGACGATCCACAATGAAACAAGAAATGAAATATTGGAGATTATCACACGGGGCAGGAGGGATCGCTCCTGTGCTTACCCACCCTTATTGCACCTGCACTTATCCCGTCCTTCTCCTGTCAATGGCCCTGTCATTGTATTAACACAAGTTTCTGTTAATACAGACTGATGGGGCCATGCCACTTCAGGGACAGGAGAAGGATGGGATAAGGGCAATGTCATCTGAAAATCTTATGACGATTGCACCATAAGAACAGGCTAAGAATGGGATAATTATGACGTGTGATAATCTCTTTGTGATCACATGGGACCGATAGGACAAGGACGTCCTGTCCCCTGCGTGATATTCTCTAGTGTCAGAAGATGAAACTCCCAACAAGTTACTGGGGTAGAGCAGTGGACAACTATGAGTAATGTGACTAATGATCAAACTGGACTCGAGCAGAAAGGACGTTCAACTGCTGTGGTGCAGAGATGTGAAAGGAAAGTCTGAAGCTGCACAACACATATGATGGCAGCATGGAATTTGGGAAGTGTGAATCAGGGAAAGATAGAGAGAAAAACAGGCAATGGAACATCTAACCATTGCAATACTTGCAACAAATTGATAGAGTCAATCGAGGAAGTCATGGCTCTGAGTCTGCAAGACCCGAACAGAGCTGTTGCTAACAGGGTGACTCTGGGTTTATTCAGATGGTGAAAATAATCCAGGATGAATCTGAGTTCAGTCTCTGTTGTTCACACACATCCTGAATGCACCTGATTAAGCTTTGGGGGGAGGGCTGCCAAGAAACCCACTTAATCCGAGATAATAGATACCATCCCCCCAAGTTTTTTTAAAAGAAGATTGTGATGTAAATAAACCCGAATAGACCTGGGATAAAACTTCCCATGCCTTGAATGTGTTCCAAATGCATTTGCACTATCAACTTCATCTTTATTTGAGTGCTTTCACCTTTGAGCAACCAAACATGCAGAGGTGCACAACGATGCGCTTCCATAGTGTGAATAACAAACTTGGAATGTGTGAGTGAGATGATTTGCATCATTGTGCTAAAAAAAGGATGTCTGAATGACCCCTTTGAGGTCTCTCATTTATAGGGTTGGCATAAGCTAAAATCGATTTGACAACAGTTAACAACAATAACAATGGAAGGGTTTTGAACCACTGCAAGAGGCCTGACCATCCCACTGGGGCTGTTGAAGAAGAGTCATGGTTCCCCACCCTTACATAATACTGGTACTTGATGGAATTTAACAGTGGGATTATGACTGGTCAGTGGTGAAAATGAGCAGATTACCCAGTACTGATGCTGCTCATTTTCACCGCTGACCAGCCACAATTCTACTGTTAAATTTCTTCAAGTGCATAATAGGTCTGCATTTTTTTCCAGCAGGCTTTAACGTGTAATTTCTTCTGCTGTTTAAAATTGACTTTAAACTTTCCCCCCTGCTGCTGCTGCTGTTGCCTGCCGCCACCTCATCTGGAATGAACCATGTTGATTTTGTTTTCAGCTGCACTTTTAAAAATCAGAACAGCTCTGGGTCTTCTATGAGCAGAATGTGGGGTAAAGATTATACAGCATGAACTGGCATCACCCTAGGAATCTTCTTGTTCGATCTCCAGTGTCACAGATGGGACCAGAGATCTCCAACGTCTTTTTCCAGGTTGCCAGCCCATTGATATTGTGCCAGACCCTGTATTCCAATCGTTGTGCCACATCTCTCTTGGGCAGAGTGATCAGCACACTTAAGCCTATTTAAAAGCAGCATAATATTTGTTCTTTTGTGCAATCAGGAAGCAGAATAATAAATACGTCCCAAAGGTGAGATGTGGCTGTCTATGTATTTAAGGGAACTTTGGACCTGAATGTGTGTCCTCTGCTGGCAAGAAGCAGAACTTGCCTGCCTCTCACATAACCTCCAGTTCTCCTCAGAGAGTTCAAGCCTAGTTTATCCACTAGGGATGCATCTACACTGTAGAAATAATGCTGTTTGACACCACTTTAACTGCCATGGTTCCCTACTACAGAATTTGTAATTTTGTGAGGCACCAGCACTCTTCAACAGAGAAGACTAAAGGCCTTGTAATAAAATAACAGATTCCAGAACTCCATAGGATGGAGCTATAACACTTAAAGTGGTGTCAGACGACAAGGAAGTTCCTGAATAACACCTGTAATTTCTATAACCACTTTGCAAGAAGATGTTTGACAGATGGTTGTTTTCTTGTTTTTTGCAGTCCCAGAAAGATTTGCCAAGAAAAGCCACATCAAAAATTGGGGTGGGGTGGGGGTTGAAACAACCCTCCTTTATGGAACGGTTACTGCGCTTGCTTTTTACCTTTGGGAGAAAGGTGTATAAAGAGGTTATCACTGATATGGGTAAAATTATGCATGGAATGAAAAGTTATATACTGTACAGCAAGTAGGTTTTCCGCCCTCTCCAAATACCCAATATCTAATGATATTAAATTGTGCAAGGTTCCAGATTACCATATATACTCGACTATAAGTTGACCTCATGTATAAGTCGAAAGCAGGTTTTGTGGCCAAAATTGTGGATTTTGATATGATCCATGGATAAGTTGAGGGTAAGAGTTGCATAACGAAAGATCTAAAGGATGAAGCAAAGGAAAGCAATGACAAATAAGTTACAAAATTCCAGCCAGAATAACTGTGCTCACACGGAAGGCTGAATGAATGAAACAGTAGAGGATGGCCAGTGATTTAAAATTGTCAAGTAAACATAGAAGTGGGCTTTAATTCCTAAGAAAAACGTTATCCCAAAATGTTAACATTTAGTCCAGTCCTAGGCATGTGAGTTCAGAAGTAATTCCTATCATGTTCAGTGGGACATATGTTAAGGTGCTGTACAACGGGGTCCTGGTATCCACTGGGGTTTGGTTCCATGACCCCCCATGGATACCAAAATCTGTGGCTGCTCAAGTCCCGTTTTATGCCATCGTATAGTAAAATGGTGATCCTTATATAAAATGGCAAAATCAAGATTTGTTTTTCTGGGAAAAGAGCGGGGTAGTACTACTACTACTGCTACTAATATATAACAACTTGTGGGTAGTTGAATCGGTGGATGTATAATCTGTGGATATAGAAGGCCAACTGTAATGTTATAACAGAAGGATGTGTGTGCAATTAAAGTAGTTTAATTATAAAACAATTTTTGCCACCCAGGTACCAGAAGTGGTTGGTGGATTCCCTTCAGAGATTGCCTTGGAAATCTTCAAGAGATGGATAAGCTGGTCATACTCACATCCCATCCACTAATGGATCTTTCATGAAAGTGCAATGGGAGTTCTAAAACTGAAAAGATTACTGGTTTATAGTGAGAAAAGGGGCCATTAGTGGATTATTTCCAGCATGAAAAAATGCACATTTGCAATGGCACAATGACGAAACAATGCTAGAACACCAGCAACATTATGTGGTAAGACAAAGTTGCTAGTGGCATTGATTAATCACTATGATGCTATAGCATCATGGTGCAATAAGGTGCTTGGTCTTAGGAACCTTTATACAGTACTCAATTGCACTTTTTATAAGTCTGCTTTCTCTAGAGGTAAGTTTTGTTAAAGGTAGTGGTACGGCTATAGAAGGAGGATGACAAAATGAGAATACAGTATCATTCTTCCCAATAAGGATTCTGCACCCTCATGAAATTTTCTTCCAGTCCCCAGATTTCTAGTACTGCAGAAAGTAAGACACTATTATTGCTATTATTGGGTTAGCACACATTAATTCCCTTCATTTCCCAAAGCACTGGATATGATAGTTCTCTAAAAGGAAAGTTAGGACTCCCTAACAAAAGGGTCTGATCTCAGAGAACCCTCAGCCAAGAGTGCCAATATGCAAAATACAGTAATGACATTTCCTCCCAAATAAGATTCTGCCCTTCCCCACCTACTCAGTTTCCAGATGTCTACCATTGCAGCGAGTAAGTCATTCACACCTAGAACATGTCTGCCTTTCCTTGGCAACTTCGCCTACCCATTTTATTTGCATGCCTAAATTGTATTTTAAAAAAAAGGTTTTAAGTTACTACAATGTTTGAAATTTGGGTACTGAAGGAAAATTTCATGTGGAGTGAACTGGAATTATTCTTTTGGGGAAAATGCCTAAATTTTGTCCCTCACAGCTACATAAAGGGTTCCTTTAAAATTATTTTATATAAAGCATAATTAACAATTCATTACCAATAATAACTGAAGTAACAATTTCAAATATAGAAAATCAGCAGGTTAGAAGTGATGTCATATTGTCTTACTGACTTTAGTCCAGGACCATTCTCAATAAAAAGGTGATTGATCATAAGACCATCTTTAGTTACTATCATTTATCCTAAGAAATCCCTTCATTGTTTTTTCCACATGGTGTGTTGGACTTTGTCTAAACTTGTAAACTGGTGCCATGTTTAATAAAAGTTGCCCTTATATCATTGCTTTGACTTCCTTTGCCAATATTTCTACAAGGACAGTTATCCAGATTCAATTTTCCTGTTGTGTGACTTGGCTTATCAGGTCTTCCTTTTCAGTTTGCAGAGATTTAAAGCCTTCTAAAGAATTCTTGTTCTGTCATGGTTTATTGAAAGGCAATACAATTTTAAAATCTTGTTTGACAATACTGAGTGCCAAGAAGACAAGGAAAGTACTCAGCATCCAAAAACATTCCGCTCCTTTTAAAATTATCCAGTGCTGAAGTCCCATCAAACTTTGAAAAGCCTTTTGTGCTTTTCATCTGCAAACAATAGAAATCACAGTTAAATTTTGGCATTATAATAATCTTTCCTGTTGGGAATGGTTATGCCATTGTGGATGAGGAGAAATGGAATAAACAATCCATTATGCATTTTATTTTAATTTTGTTCCTTGCAGTCCATGACAAGTTGACCTGCAAAACTTAAATAAATTTATTTGCATAACAGTAAGAATGCAATTTTCAAGTACTGTAGTTTTATTTGTGGCATGTATATTCAAGATTTGTTTGCAAACTTGAGAGATCACTTGAAATATCTATTTGTTCAACCTATATTTAAAAAAATATAATAAGAAAAGCAAGTTTAGACTCAGAAGTAAGAGGAGTGAAGATAGGAGGAAGGTACAGCAACAATCCTAGATATGCACACAACACTATATTACTAGTGGAAAACATCGCAAACTTGGAACAATTACTAAGAAAGGTCATAGAAGAAAGTGTAAAGGAAGGCTTAATGCAGAACAGAAAACAAAAATAATGACCATGGAAGAAACATATAAACTCAACCTAGACAACAAGGAAATCAACTATCCATCATCACTGGTTATGCTAGCATCGGTTTGTAGACACTACATTCCAAACATTGTGGATGTTTGGATATTTCCCCCACCTTCACCCCTGCTTGTAAGCACTAGAATATGCACAGATGACATCCCTCCTCCGAAAATACAATCTTAGAACTGATTAAGAATCACATTTTATATTGCATAAATTGAAACTAGTAAGAATATGGCAAGAGTTGTATTTACATCCTCTGATCATGAATGCACCTGAGAATAACTGTAAGAAAATGGACATTGAAATATTACTGCTTAAAAAGAGAAACAAAATGAATCAATCCAATACTTCAGTTTTAATACACATTAAAAGACACAGGCTATAAACTTATTACAAAATGATCAAAATGTTTAATTAATTAATTAAACATTAATTAAACAATTAATTAAAGTAGTCTTTTAAATGTGGCCATAATGGCAGCATGTGACTAGTGATGATACCTTTTGTGTTGTTGATACTTATGGATATTGTTGGTGTGTTCTGTGATTACCTCTTTGGCTACCAGATATGGTGAGTGGGCTTCCCTGTGGCTGCTGGCAAAGACAAATTTGAGAAACACTGAATTGCAAGTTCGGAGCAGTCAGCCACAAAACAAGTTGAGAAAAGCCCCTTTGATCTCCTTCTGTTAGCTAGCAAAGACTTTTTTATTTCAACTGGGGCTGAAATCCAACATCCCCTTGGAGTAGTATAAATATCTGCATGTGGAGATATGTCGTGCCAACACTATGCAATGCCTATTCAGAATAGCAACATTGCACAATCCTTATCAATAAGTGGATGCTGATGCACAACAATGTGTGGTGTATAGTTGCAATGTGCAATCCACAACTGCAATGTATAGATGCAACCATAATGTAAAATGCACAGCCACAATGCACAACTGCAATGCACTGTATGTATGTATGCACAATTCCGCTTCTGCTGTTGTCAGCAGAAAATGTCTGTTGTTATGACAAATAATTCATCCTGCATGATTAGCATGATTTACGCAAGCATATGTCACTAACAGGATGCCAGTCTGAAGTTGGGCTAGTGACTGGTTGTTTCAGAAAGGCCTTTTAATGACAAGTGTGTGCTGTAACTTTATTTTCAGTGTTCTGTTTTAAATGATTTTCAAGTATTGTGTATTAGTGCTGCTTTGGTAGGTTAATTTATTTAAAAAAACACACATTTTAAATTGCGATCATTGAAAAAATTCTAAATCATCTTAACCTGTGTTGATAGGTACCTTTGGTTTCTTGTTAGAAGAAAGGTGAGATGTTTAACAAACAAACAAATAAATAATGGAGCAAATCCAAAAGCAAGATTAATAAACATCATTCTGTCAAATAATCCACTTTCTGAATTGCTCTGTTGTCCAGTAGGAGCCACTAAATCAACAGGGGCTGTGTTCACACTGGAGAAATAAACCGGTTTAATTGCCATGGCTCAATGCTGTGAAATTCTGGGAATTGTAGTTTGTTGTGGGGTCCAGAGCGGAGCTCCGCTCCGCTCTGGGCCCCACAACAAACTACAATTCCCAGAATTTCACAGCATTGAGCCATGGCAATTAAACCGGTTTATTTCTCCAGTGTGAACACAGCCTGAGTTCAAAGGGAAAGCAAAAATCTGCAAGAATTTTCAAAGCTGGAGCAGCTCATGGTGTTGCAGAAAATCAAAGTACATGTTCCATATCTAAAATAAATTTCTACCTCATTGCTTGTTACATATACAAAGAGACAGAGGCCCCTTGAACAACTGTGTAGAAACAAACATTTTGGTAACAAGGGCAGCTTTTTGTTCCCATGCATCATTCTGACAGGATTAGCTTGCCCTTGCTTCAATTCCTTGTTCTTCACGAGAGTTAAATAGACAGATGCCTTGTCCTCTTTTGTATCTGGTTACCCAGGCTTTGCACATCTACAATGAGACAATTTCATGCTTTTGTGTGTTTCCTTTAGACCCGGAGAAAGGAACCTATCATGGCTATCATCTGTCCAACAGAGGGAGCCAGCAGTTCAGGCTTCTGGTGTGTTCTCAGCTGTTGGCAAGCAAGGAAGAACTAGATCAGAATTGATCACAGTTGTCTCATTACACTCTCCTGGCTCACCTATTTTAGGGAGATTTGTAATGCTGGATGGTGGTGGCTTGCTTTGCTAGCTAAGCAGTTTATCATACGATGGAATTTGGGGGTATAATGCAATGGCAATCTGAACGCAATCATGGGGTTTCATACTATTGCGTATTAGTGTATCTCATGCAATTTCGTGCAATGGGAAGTCATTCTGAACGCAATCGTGGGTTTCACATAATTGTGTATTAGAGTATCTCACGCAATTTCAGGCAATGGGGGGTCATTTTCAGGAAATGGGAAGTCATTCTGAACACATTCCAAATGCAATCAGATTTCATGTAAATTTGCTAAACTAGCAAATTCACGTAATTGTGAATTGGCTCCATTCACAATTGAGAGAAATTCCTCCCATGTGATAAACTCCTAAGTGGCATTTTTTCAGATCACTTGTTGCAAGCCATGTAGTGAGTGAGTTAGAAAGTTTATGAAGCAGCTTCAAAGGATCAGGCTGGTTCTTCCTATTCTCTGTTAACAGTTAAAAGGACTTTTTACTGGTTTATCGTAATCTGAGGTGTCATGAAGTGGTTTCAAGTGAGCTGTTTCAGGATTCCCCATGCATACAATGTGGGCATATGTGTGCAGACACATGCATGCTGTAAGACTCAGAAAATTTATTTGTCTGGGCCTTTTGTTGTTAACCACTGTCAAGTCGATCTCAACTCACGGAGACCCTGTGGATGAGACATCTATCTCCAAGACTCCCTATCCTCCACTATTCTAAGCACTTAAAGATTCGTACTCATGACCTCCTTAATTGAGTCCATCCATCTAGAATGTGGTCTTTCTTTCTACCTCCCTCTACCTTTCCCAGCATTATTGTCTGTTCTGATGATTCATGCCTTCTCATGATGTGACCAAATTATGACATTGCTGCAACTTCCATAATCCCCTTGCTACAATATTAACTGCTTCAAATTGTAATCTCCCTTTTTTCCTCTCAGATAGTCCTCTGTTCATCCGCAATTTCCCAAAGAAGTGTTCTGAGCATGAACTAGCTCTGCCCTTCCACTGCATCACAATAGATGGTTCTGCTGAGCCTTGAGCCCAACACCTTTTGGATTCCCTGGCATTAAGTACCCCATAGGGAAAACAAAGAAGGAAGTTTTTTAAACTTTCTAAATTGTTTAATTGTTTTTAATCTCTCTCCACTTTGTAATGCTTTTACATTGTTTTAAATTTGCATTGCTTTAAATTTGTTGTTAGCCACCCTGAGTCCCTATATCAGGAGAAAGGTGGAATTATAATAATAAGAGCAACAATAGAAGTATTGAAGAGGACAAAACCCTGTGGCACTCCAGTTGGGACCACTTTCCAGCTTGAGATACAGCCACTTACGGCAAATCTTTGAGCATAATTTCCCCACCAATTATGGATCCATCTGATGGTGTTTCTATCTATTCCACATTTAGTCAATTTGCTAATCAAAATATTATGGGGGACTTTATCAAATGCTTTCCTGAAATCTTTTGGAAAATTCCAGTATTCTTTCTATCTCCTCTCTTGCTGTTAGAGCAATTGGGGTTGAGATAGGACAGCGTTTCCTGCATGTGAAATCCCTCTTGTTTTTCTCCTCCTTTGTTCTTCCTATCCTTTGAAATGCATGGTCATAAATACCTTTTTTGGTATCCAAGTGACTAGATCATGTGACGTGGGAATCTTTTTAGGGTCATTAGTCATATAAAGACTCCCCCCTTCTCAGTCTCACTGTTCTCCATTATTTGGATCTCTCAACAAGATGCTGTGTTAAAGACCTTATCTAATCTTTTCATTAGCTAGTTAGAATGTAGGCTCTCCATATGCATATGGAAATGTAAAAGCCATTAGTAAACTTTTTTAAAGTTTGTAACTTCAAACTGCTTGCCTTGTTTATTTTGAGTCCTTTTAAGTTCAGGGGAAGCAGTGTAAGGTTCAGGCATGCATTATATGCTACTCTGATAAAAGAACGATGATTCCTAATACAGTCGCTCCTCTGTTCTCGTGGATTTGAGGTTCACAATCTTGAATATTCACGGAGAGGCAACCTCCTTTATTTTCAATGAGGTGTGCCACCACGGCGCACACCCTGCGCATGCTCACAGGCACGCACCCCATTCAAGCCTATGGGGCTTGAATATAGGCGAGTCTCCGTTTTCATGGGATGTGTGTGTGTCCAGAATGGATTCCCCGCAAAAATGGAGGGCCAGCTGTAGTTTTAGCTTTGATTCCTCCCCAACCCCTGAACAAGGGCTCATGCCATGGAAAGCTCTAGTTTCCAACACATCCAGATAAATGACATCCATAGCATTGCCACCATCTACTAAACTGGTGACCTGATTTTTAAAAAAAGATATAAGGTAAATTTGTCAGGATTTATTCTTGACAAATCCATGCTGACGCCTTCTAATCACTGTGTTGCCATTAACTGGACTGGATGAGGGAAAGGACTGGATGAGGGAAAACCAACTCAAGCTGAATCCAGATAAGACAGAGGTACTTGTTATAGGGACCCCGAAACTGGGAATGGAGATATATGCACCTGTCCTGGATGGGGTCACACTGCCCCTGAAAGACTGTGCCCGCAGCTTGGGGGTGCTCCTTGACTCATCCCTCCAGATGACAGCTCAGATAGATATGACAGTCACTGATCTTTCATGTTTGAGATGAACCTCTTACATTTTCTAGAGTTCTTTGTACTGTTCTGACATAGGCTCTTGTCCTGAGTACAGATTCCTCATCAGGACTATCAGATGTGTTGGCAATCTCATGTCTTTAAAGATGTTCCATAGCTTTTCATGATCTACCGTATGGAGTCAAAGGCTTTGCTATAATCTATAAAGCACATGCTGATTTTTAAAAGGAATTCCATGGTGCACTCCATTAGCCATTGTATGTTTGCAGTGTGGTCCCTAGTACCTTTTCCTTTCCTGAATCCTTGAACCTCTGGGATTTCTCTCTTCATGTATGGTTGGAATCTATGTTGCAGAATTTTGAGCGCAATTTTGCTTGCATGAAAGATCAGTGCTATGGTCCTATAGTTGCTGCAGTCTCTTGTGTCTCTCTTTTTTTGGATGGAGATGTATATTTGTTGCTTCCAATCTTTTATCTATGGTTTTGTTTTCCATATCTGCTGACATATGTTGGTTAGCACTAGAGCTGACTCTGTCAATTTAGATTGCAGCAGTTCAACTGGAATATCATCTGTTCCTGTTGATTTGTTTTCACTATTTCTCTTATTGCAGTTTTCACCTCACTTTTTAGAATTTGTGGTTCATCTTCATATGTCACTTGGTTCCATGTGTCCTTAATTTTGTCATCTCTTTTGTATAATTCTTCTGTGTATTGCATCCAAAGTCCTTTTATTCCCTCCTGGACTTGAATTTTGTTATTTTTGTTGTCATAGAGCGTCCCAGTTCTTGGTTTGAATTTTCCTTTGATTTCCCAGATCTTGTGAAATAGGTCTCTTGTTCTCCTCTTTTTGTTGTTGTCTTCTATTTCTCTGCATTGCTCATTGTAGTAATTTTCTTTATCTTTCCGCACAAGCCGTTGCACTGTTGCATTCAAAATTCCTAGTTTGTTCCTATCTCCCTTTTGTTCTTCTTCTCTTATTTTCTTTATTGCTTGTACTGTTTTTTTCTGTCATCCATAGTTTTTTCTCTTTCTTTTTGTTTATTGAAAGTATCTATCTGCATTCTCCTTTATTATATCCCTGGCTTCAGACCAAAGCAAATAAATATTTTATTATTATTGAGGGTGGGAGGGTTATTATGGAGGTTTGTGTTGATTGGGGAATATCTTTTTCTTACTGTTTTTGCAATCACTATTTGATATGCTGTTACCTGCCTCGATCCTCAAAAAGGGAGAGGCAGGATACAAATACATATTTTATTTATTTATTATTAGCATAGTCTTCTCAAAATTCAATCAAATTCAGTTCTCAAAAGGCCTTTGAATTTAACATGTGTTAAGATTTTCCATGCTCATTCATGCTCCAAAATGGCAGAAAATTGCAATTTTTATGGGTCACACCTTTTACAGACAAATATTTAGACAGTATAGACATGATTGGAGAGTAAAAATGGTGTCGTGGTTTGAGCATTGGACTGTGACTCTGGGGACCAGGCTTTGACTCCCTGCTTGGCCATGGAAACCTACTGGTTGACCTTGTGCAAGTCATGCTCACTTAGTTTCAGAGGAAAGCAAAGGCAGACCCTCTCTGAACAAATCTTCTCAAGAAAACCCTGTGATAAGTCAGGAACTATTTTGAAGGCACACAACAAAAATGATATGAATATGATTTGGTATCCTGTGCCATTCCTAGGAGGAGCTTCATTGCTACCTTGGTGCTGGATGACTTTTAGTATCAGAGTAACAGACCTACTGTAGATTCCAGTTTTGTCTGTTCAATAGAGTGGATATGGCAATGGTTCCCTGAACTTCAGCTCCCAGAATTCCTAGCTGTTAGCCAAGCTGGGGGGCTTCTGGGAATTTAATTCGAAAACACCTGGAGGACCAGTGTTGGGAACTACTGAGATATATGAAGTTTATGCCAATGAAGCTACTATTCCAGTTTACAAGTACCAGATTACAACTAACACAGACCACATAAGACCCACCATGATCATTATCAGTATCTGGCTGACACATCTGAGAGCTTCATCTGTATCACTGTGACTTCCCCAGCTGGGGAAGATGGCATACATTAGTGCATCTTTCTCATATGGGGGACTAGCATTTATTTTCTTAATGTGCCAAGGGTACCATATTGGGTCCCTATTGGCTGCTATTGTTTCTTTTTTCCCTTGAAGTTCACCAGGCACAGGCAGAGAATGGCTTGTGGACTGTTCCATGGGCCACCATTTTGATCATCATCATCATCAACAACAACAACAACAACAACAGCAATATTTATTTATATCCCGCCTCTCTCAAAAGGATCAAGGTGGGTTGCAACACAAAAATACACCATAAAATACAAAATACATACATAATTAAAAATTAGACAATCCCCTTATTCCCTTATTTTAAAACTAAAAAAAAAACAAAACACAATTATAAAATGAAGACTAAAATAAATTAAAATAGACATAACTGAGTGAGAGTTTTAGGGCAGTCAACAGGCAATCCATATCAGTGGATAGGGAGGATCATTCAGGGAAGGCCTGCCAGAAGAGATCCATCTTGACAGCCCTTTTAAAGGCATCAAGAGTGATGATATGTCAGATCTCCTCCGGCTGGCTATTCCATAATTTAGGAATGGCAGGTGAAAAGGCTGTCTGGGTAACCACAGCCACCCTGGTCTTGGCTGCTGTAGGTTTTTCCCAGAGGACCTGAGAGTGTGGAGTGAATTGAATGGAGGAAGATGCTCCCACAAGTAATCTGGACACAAGGGCTTTAAAAGTTATTACATACCTACACTTTGTACTGTGCCCAGAAACTAATAGGCAGCCAAAGAGGAGATTTCAAGCCTCTAGATTTTCTGGCAACCAATCTGGCTGCCATATTCTCAACCAATTGAAGTTTCTGAACTAGGCATAAGGGTAGCCCCATGTAGAGCACATTGCAGAAGTTGAGACGCAAGGTGACCAGCATGTGTACCACTGTTTCTATGTCCCCTGGCTCCAGGTAGGGCCACAGCTGGCGTATCAGCTGAAGCCGATGAAAAGCACTCCTGGCTGTCATATTTGTCTGAGCTGACAACTGAAGGAATGAGTCCTGGAGCACTCCCAAGCTGCAAACACAGTCCTTTAGGGGAAGCGTGACCCCATCCAGGACTGATTGACATATCTTCATGCCCGGATTAAGGGCCCCTATAATGGGTACTTCCATCTTACCTGGATTCAGTTTCAGTCTCATCCTCATCCAGTCCATTACCGCTTTAAGGCATTCATTCAGAGGAGAGATGCCATCCTTAGTCATCGCATCAGTCCGAGACATGGAAAATATATCTGGGTGTCATCAGCATAAACCCCATCCCATGTCTCCAGAAGATCTCCCCCAGTGGCTTCATGTAAATGTTAAATAGGATTGGGGACAGAATGGCGCCCGGGGTGGGGGTGGGGACACCAGATTTAAGCTCCGTATTAGAGGAGCAACTGTCCCCAAGCATCACCATCTGGAATCTGCCTGAGAGATAGGATTGGAAGCACTACAATGCAGTGCCCCCCAACTCCCAGCTCCCCCAAGCGTTCCAGAAGGATACCATGGTCGACAATATCAAAGGCCACTGAGCGGTCCAAAAGTACCAACAGGGTCACACTTCCCAATAGTGATGTCAACAAAGACCTGTGTGATCTTCTATCTGGCTCAAGGGAGCTGTAGCTGAGTGCCTGCATTTGTATGTACAGCACTGTGTAAATTTACAGCGCTATATAAATAAACGTTAATAATAATGAAGGCAGATGGAGGATGCATGAAGTGGAGTGACATGCTCAATGAATACTCCTTGACCCACACAGCTCAGTCATAAACCAGGTTCAGTCCCCTCTAAGGCACCATTCCTAACTGGGAAGTTTAAAGAGGGAAGGGAAATAAGGTGGGGTTGCAAATCCCATCATTATCCCCATTGCTGACCAGAGTTGACATGCAGGATTAACCTGCATGTTCCTTCCCCTCTTGATTTGGTAGGTGTGCAAAGTGAGGAGGTGCTTTCCGTGCCAGAGTCCAGGGCTGAGGGAGGGACTTCCCCAGAGCCTTTGCAACCCAATGGGGAGCTTCAATTTATCACCTTAGGCTTGGAGGCCTGGTCGTTCCCCAACCCTGCCATTGGTTCAAGGTCATCATTTGCTACCGTCTCAAATATATACTGTAGATACGTTATTTGATTTATTGGTGGAGGGGCGCAGAGATAGATACCCAGCTCTGAAAGTGGAAGAAGTTAGATTGATACTCCCTGTGTGGCATACCTCACTATAAATAGCCATGGCAGGACTGGGTGTGAAATCTAGATTTCAGACATGTGCCAAGGGGATGGGTTTTCACTTGTCCTGTGCCAAAGACTCAAAGAGTGAGAAAATGAGAGTGAGGATGGTGTCTGTCTTCATCACAGAGGTAGGGCAGAAGTACTCAACCTCTGAAATGATAAGGAGATGTCACTTTGCCATCATTTGTCAGCCTTTGCACATGACTCAGAGGTCTCCCTTATACTGCCCTAGTTCTCCCTGGAGGGAGAGGTGCCATCCCAAGCCACATTTCTCTCTCTCTCTGGCACCAAGTGTGTGAAAGCCATCCCTTTGGCACAGGCCTGAAAGCTAGGTTTCAGTCCTAGGTGAATTGCCATGGCTATTTATAATGTGCTGTGTCCAGAGGCCACTGGTGGAGGAGAAGACTTGAGAATGAGACAAAGTTTTAAGCTAAATATATGAAGAACTATTTTTTCATACTTTATCCTTGAACCCAGTCAAAGAATTTTTAAAACATATACTCAAATGTTTAAAAGGTGGATGCATTTCAAAATGCCAATAAAATTTGGTTTCAGTTGTCAGCATCCAATTTTCTTAACAGATGCCCTGGAACTATACAGAAAATGCACCATGCCAACCAATGGAGGGCAACCTTTCTCTCCCATTGGTGTGATTTGGGCACTGCCCTTGCTTTTATATACAGCACAAGTAATGGGGGAGATGCAAGGAAGGGGGGCACTATAGTTTCTAGAGTTCTGTGGCAATTCTATAGAAAATGCTGCATACCATGTGCTTCAACTGATACAAGATATATGATCATTTCTGCTCCAAGGCATGGAAGCACTTCTTCCAGAACTAAAAGGGACCCCTTGATGGAATCCCATTGAGGCTTCTCAATCAGAGTTTGTAAGTAATGTGTCACATATGACACTGTTACTTGCAACAAATTA
The DNA here is from genome assembly GCA_034509955.1 of Urosaurus nigricauda. NCBI lineage: Eukaryota > Metazoa > Chordata > Lepidosauria > Squamata > Phrynosomatidae > Urosaurus > Urosaurus nigricauda. Next base: position 167,643,140 of record JAOEGL010000002.1, read on the forward strand.
CCTCCCAGATTAGGAGGGGACAACAGGAAAATAGATATTTAGTTTAGTTGTATTTTAACTGTTTTCTTAACAGTTTTAAAACTGTATTGTATTTTTGAAATTCTGTATGCTACCTTGTATCCTGTATTTGGTGAAAGGTGGTGTATAAATAAAATCATACATACATACATACATACATATGATAACATACACTTAAACAGATGAAAATCAGGGTGCATGAGGCCAAGCAATATCAGAGTGTAATTAAGTAGGCAAAAGTTATTAACGAAGAAGAACACACAAGCTAGAAGATGTTAACAGCAGCTTGCTTTTACCTGAGCTTTCTAAGAAGGGCAAGACTCAGCCCCCCTCTTCTACTGTTCCTGCTGCTGAGTTAATTGGGTGCAAACTACTTTTGCATTTTGAACTGTTTAGCATCAACTGAAATAAACTGAGGAGGAGAGACAACCAGGACATTTTAAAAGCAGTTGATAAACTGGCATGACAGAGGATTAATTGGGACTGTCCCTACCAAATTGGGACAGTTGGAGAGTATGCAATACATTTTTAAAAAAATACATTTCTGAAAATTTAAGCCATGTCAATTCTAGGTGTATATTTTCAAAGCTGCTGAGAGAGTCAGATAGCAGGAAATTAATTGGGACTGCCCTGCCCAGTCAGGATATTTGAAGAATACAAAGACCTGTTTCTGTTGCAGTATGATGTAATTATATTTCTTTCAGGAATAATACTACTGTACTTATTATTACTTTTTGAGGGGTGGTGGGTAGAAGTGTTACCATCTTATATAACTGTATCAGGTAGTCAGAGCTGTTTCCCATCTATGGTTTCTCTGAAAAGACAGGTCTCATATTGCTCAGAGAAGCTCAGGACCCTGTCTCCTGTTGGCATGGGAGTGATGTCTAGGGTCATTCAGTCTGAATCTTTGGCCACTCTAGTAAGTGTTGAAGGCAACCAGTAACACTTCTAGAGTGGCTGGAGGGTTGCATAACTGTAAGATGTATTTCTGAGTGATGCAACAAGCCACGGACGGGGCTCTGAGCTGCTCTGCATGGATCAACAGCACCCTTGCCTTCAAGTGAACTGTAAGGAAAGACCCTCTACACACCGCATGTAAATAAGCCACATAGCAACATCCCTCTCCCTGCTCCAATAGTGAGAAAAAGAATGGCAATGCATATTATTTCTAAACTATCCCCAAATGGTAATATTGACTGCGCATTGGGACTTCCAATGGGCAACAGAATTAAATGCATTTTAAATGTAATTTTCCAAGCTCTGATCTCAGCAAGGTTCTGATCTTCCCCCAGGTTCTGCTGACTCAGGTGGGCTTGGCATTACATCTGATAGTATAGTTTACACGGATAAAACACTGGATTAAAGCTGTTATCACCTCTGTGCATAGTTCGGCTCATTGCCTGGCAGGGTAAAGCAATACTATGATTGATTAATCTGTCGGGCCCAAAATAATAACTTGCTGATTGCATCACTTTTGAACATGAGATGCTTCTGTTATCCCACCCTTTGGAGGTCACCTTCAGCCTTGGGGCCAGGAGCCAAAGAGTACAAGCCTGTCTTGGGATTTGTAGCCTGGGGAGGGTGACACAGTTTGGGTGTGCCCAGCCTGATTTGATGGCCACTATCATATTTGGTTGTAGTCTATCACACTTAAAAAGATAAAGGTTTCCCCTTTGACAAAATTATCTAGTCATGTCTGAGTGCAGGGGATAGTGCTCATATCTGTTACTAAGCCAAGGGAGCCAGTGTTGTCTTGTGGCCAGCATGACTGTATGCTAAGGAACACTTAATGCTGTTACCTTAACACCAAAGTTGTACCTATTTATCTACTTGCACTTTCATATGCTTTTGAACTGCTAGGCTGGCAGAAGCTGCGACTAGTGATGGGAGCTCACTCTGTCATGCAGTGTTTGGGCCTCGAACTCCCGACTTTGTGATCATCAGTCAGCATCTTGACTGCTAAGCCACTGCATCACATTTACAGCACCTTCAAACCATTACTTCACTTTGTCTTAGGACATTACCAGCTGAGCCCTGCTCTCACAACAATCACTACAGGTTTTTTTAATGCAAACATACCACTTTCAGAGCAGCCATCATTGCACATCTTCTCAACTGTACAGCTGGGTCTTCTGTTCCATCATGCTCTCTTCCTAACTCACCCTTAACTCCCTGTCCTACCCAGCAAGCCTTCCCCCCCCCCCCACATTTTTCATGTAATTCTGAAGCTTTGCTACTATAAGTGGGTTTTTTTAATTAAAGTTTATTAAGTTAAAAAGGTAAAACAATACATACATACGTGCCAACATAACAATACATACATACATACATAACAATCAAGAACAAAATGATATACATACCTATCATCCGTAACAACACCTTCGCAGAAACATAGACATGGAAAAACAAAAACTTCCTTATGGAGTTCAGAATTCTATCATAATTAAGTTTAATCTTTAACATTAATACCCATCTTATATGCTTAAAGTTTCTATTTGCCGATTATTTACCAGATAACATTTATTTTCTATCTTGTTTTCTTTTCCATATACTACTCTGTATATTTACCAAATGCATTCTGTATCAAACCTGATATCTAAGTCATACTGTATATATATATATGGATCCTGGCTTTATTTATTTATTTTTGTTTCCCCCCCCCCTCCTTTTCCACCCTTAAATTTGCCAAACTAGATTGTTTAACTTCTTTTCATCTTTAACAAATTCAAACAGTGGTAACCAACTTTTTTTCCTTTCAAACCAGGCATTTCCTTTCACTAGACAAGTAAGTTGGGCCTGAAAAGGCCCCCAAGCCTTGTTTTCCTTGGCGGCGGCAGCGCGGCAGAGGAGGAGCAAGGCCGGACCAGCTGGGCCTGAAAAGGCCCCCAAGCCTCGTTTTCCTTGGTGGCGGTGGCAACTCGGGCAGAGGAGGAGCAAGGCCGGGCCAGCTGGGCCTGAAAAGGCCCCCAAGCCTCACCTTCTCCAACAGTGGTGGTGGCAACGTGGGCAGAGGAGGAGCAAGGCTTGACCAGGTGGGCTGAAGGCCCACAAGCCTTCTCCAGGTAACCCCCCAGACCTTCCCCAATCCCCAGCAGTCCGGAGTATGTCGGGCAAGGCCATCTGACCAAGCCCTGTAACACCTGTTACCAGCAGCACGGGAGGTTAGATCGCAAGGAAGGTCTAGGCAATCCATCGGTTTATTCCCCCAACCCCCAGTGAGTTGCCAACTTCTGGTTGCTGTGGCGAACCAATGGTTGTCTCTCAACTTGTGTGGCAGACGGCCACAGGATGCGGTTTTGAGTTGTGCATAGCACAGCTAAATCTCCCCTGGATACAGGGAAGTCAAAGGGGTTCTACAAAGACACATTTTTAGACCCAAGAAGAGCTGAGGTTACTCACAACTGACCTCACCCTTTGGGTCAAGGATGTCAAGGAACTTCCATGACTGCATCTTGTAGCGATCTATGCACAGAGACGCCAGCAACTTTTAAAGCTATATGTTGAAATTGTGTACTGTTTCCAATTGGTGTACCTCTCTTTAACCTGTTTTCTGGTGTTTTTTCTTTGTCTTGTGACAAAAGGTGATTCGAAATTGTAGGGCATCAAAAAAATCACGGAGTTTCAGTTATTTCTAGATAGCCTTTAATCCAAAATTCATCCTCTATTTTGCAAAGTGGAAAAAATATCCTCTCTCTCTCTATTTAGACAAGTTGAGTTAAGAATTTGAATGAGTGTTTTACCTACTCTGTACAATTGAAACGGAAATTATATTTAATCTCTTAATTGACGCAACAGGATAAAAAAATGGATTATAAAAAGAAAGGACAAGCAGGAAAAGTACAAAATGTACAACAGCAACGTAGACCATCTCTAGATCAGCAATCCCAATTGAATGATTCTAATCCATATTTAATAGAGGAAATATGAAAGCTTACAGCAGACTTAGGCGAAAAAATAACTATCTTACAAAAAGAAATGTCAGATTTCAAAACCGAAATAAGTGTGTTTTTTTAAAGTAAAGAAATGGAATAAAATAAAATACAGTAAAGGGAGCCAGGCTGCTTGGGAAAAGCGAGGGGCAGGGGAGAGAGGGGACAGGAGAGGACACTGACACCACATCACTGTCAATATCACAATTGCCCTGACAGCAATGTTTCAAACCTGGTGACTAGTGCGATTGCGAGATCATTGATGGGTTTCCATCCTCAGTGAAAAGGGATGCAACTGCTATGGGTCATAGACAGAGCAGCTATGTGTCAGAGACATCTTCATGCAATAAGTATTGCCAGAGCCACATTTTTCTGGTCTAATCAGGGTTTAAAACCCACTTGTAATTATCTCCTTAGAAATAAACCATACCAAAGCCTTAATTCTTTCCCACCCCCCAAATCTACAGACATAAAGTTTCTGCAGAGCATGGTAGTACCTCTTTGCTTCTCAGTAGCTCCATTTTGGTTGTGGACTCTGGAAAAGAGGACCTCACCCTCCAAAATTAACAATTCGCTTGTCAAAGTGGAGCTCCTACCACTTTAAAAACCATTTTAAAATCCAGGTTTTGATCACAGTTTGGGTAGTTTTTACCATCTGAGCTTGGTATTACTGTGGGCCCCTGGTATCTGCTAGTGTTTGGTTCCAGGAGCCCCCTGTGGATAACAAAATCTGTGGCTGCTCAAGTCCCATTGTATACAACAGCATATTAAAATAATGCCTCTTATATAAAATAGCAAAACAAGAATTTCCTTTTCGGATTTAAAAACAACACATTTTCAAGCTGCTATGATTCAATCCATGGATGCATAACCCATGGGTATTGAGGGCTGACTGGATTATAGGACAACAGAGAACAAAATGGAGTAGTCGATGTTTCCTCCTAATAGGAGTGAGATTAATTAACTTTTGCAAAAGAAGCCTATAGAGAATTGCCTGGGTGTATAGTGTCCAAACAGAGCTGGATTTGAGGAACTTGAACCGTTTTTTTCCTTCCCAGTTTTTTCTTTTAGCAAACGTCTGTCCCAAGTTGGGGGCAGGAATCATTACATCAATGCTATGTGGCCTCAATGCCTGCCCTCTCATTCTGGGAAAATGTTCTTGACAAATTTCAACCCCACTCCTGTAAACTCCCGTTTTACTGCTTTTTTTTTTTTTTTTTTTTTAAGCGGGCTTTAAAGAGCTTTTTATTTACATCAGTGTTTTTCTTGAAATGAGTGGTGGATTTCTAAATAATCATTTCTTTCTGCTTTAAATTGTAATATATGTTTTGTTGGTCTGAATGGAAATTGTGTTTTATTGCAGTTTTAAAAAGATACTCATAAGCCACCCTGAAAATCCTTTTGTTGTAAATGGCAGCCTACCATTCCTTACACAAACAGATGGATTGAAATAAATAATAATTACATTGAATAGTGGTTACCAGTATATGCCTGGTTGCTGCCATCTGAAGTCTTGGTTGGGTGTGCCTTTTGGTTCTAGGGTTGCCAATGTTTCAGTTTGTCCTTATAGCCATGCGTTTGATAACAGCTTGTCACGCAAATCTTAGCTGTTGATAAACTGACCATGCATATCTTCATTATTCCTACATATGAAACTGAAGTTCGAAACACCAGACCTAGGCAGCAAGTTCTTTTTGCTGGCCTATTTTTGAATGTGTGAAATGGGCTGCACAAATGTAAACCATGGCTGTATGTATATCTATATTCCAGTTTGAAAACTTGACTTAGGCTGCTGCTGCACTGTAGAATTAATGCAGTTTGATACCGCTTTAACTGTCATGGTGCCATCCTGTGAAATCCTGAGTTTGTTGTAGTTTGTTGTGGTGAATAAGCAGGGAAGTCACCACAAGCAGCTTTTAATACAATCTTGTCAGACCCTCTGTCAGCTTTCTTACAGCACACCTTCACTGTTGCTGTGCAAGATCTGGGAATCCTGCAGTTCTCTTCATCAGCCACTGCTCATGATTTCAAAGAATTACTGTTTATAATACCAAAAAGTGAGAGCAGTGGGCCTTCAAAGCAAAAAAAGATTTTCAACCGCATGCAAATAAAATATATTCTAACTATGCTGAAAACTAGTTTTTGGGTTTTAAATGAAAATAATTAAAACAGCTCAGCTCAAGAAACCTACCTAGCTCCCCTAAATTCCTACCATCATCCATCTGCACCCGTTCTTTTTGTCTCTCACCTATGAAAGTGCCCTTGCTGAAATTAAGGTTATTTCTGACTTTGCAGATGTCTAGCCTTGATATATGGTCCAGCTGAGCCTGATGTCCGGGGCTTGTGGAAAGGAGACATATTTTTAAACCTGAGTGAGAGGTCAGACAGGTCTCTGGGTCATTTGAGTACCTCAGCTGCAGCAAACCCCTGTGAGTGTTTTATGTCAGAGGAGTTTCAGGGGCAGCTTTCTCTCTTTCTCTCTCATGTAAAGCTAACTTTCATAATGTTATATGTGGCTGGTAAGCAACTCCAAAAGCAGAACTATATTTCCCAGGTTTCTTTGATGGAAGTAGCTGTGCATTAAGCCACTCTTATGTCTGTAGTGTAATACATGCTCATCTCTAAGACCTGCAGTTTTAAGCTCTTACTGTAAGCACTTGGTTCCACCAAAACAAAACTCTTCTGTATCCTGAGCCTGTGATTATTTCAGAAGCCATTTGCACTGTGATCTATAAAATGTTTTCGTTCGTAGCTTTGAAGCGTGTAATGTCATCTGTTTCAATGTTATCATTAAACAGGGACTTCAAACATTGCCACTCATGGACACTGGACATATTTGACTTTTTCACTGAAGGCAATTCATATATTCCTTCATGGGAATCAAAGAGCTCTCCTAGAATTGTTGTGGAAGATCTAGGAATCCTGCAGTTCTCTTTTTAACTCCCAAATAGGTGTGTTGGTGTGTTACTTTGACCAGGGAAGGAGCACCAGCAGCAACAGGGGCATCAATAGGGACAGTGAAGTCACTGGGGTGTGTGGACCACACCAGGTGACACCCTAAGATGGGGTGACATACCACCGCTCCTCAAACATCTGCATTCAGTGACATGTGGGAATTATAATTTATGACTAACATTAGTATAAAAAGCATGACTAAGGGTTCTGTATGGTGTGGTATAGGAGGAAGTCAATGGGTGTGTGTGATACCATAAGGTATCACACCGGGTGACACCAACCTATAGGGACACCACTGACGGGTGTGTGTGCAGCAGTTGCAGATCACACCAGATGACACCCCAAGGTGGGGGTGACACCAATCATAGAATCATAGAGTTGGAAGAGACCACATGCCATGACATCCAGTCCAATCCTTTGCCATGTAGCAACCGACAATCAAAGCACCCCTGATAAATGGCCATCCAGCCTCTGTTTAAAGCCCACCAAAGAAGGAGACTCCACCACTCTTCGAGGGAAGGTGTTCTACTTTTGGGGTGTCAGGGGTGTTTAATCATGTCTCCCTTTGTTATTTTCACAATCTAAATTTCATCTCTTTCCTAACTGCTATTAATTCCAGAAGGGAAAAATAATAGGTCGATCACCCTCTCCCCCAGCAGGCGTAATAACAAGGGAACATGGGAGGTTTTTCAGTAAGTTACATGGAGAGAAGAAGGGTTAAATAGATTTCCCACTGCTCCACAATATTTTCCCCAATGAAGCTAGTAGCTTCATATGGCTGCTCTGAAATAAACATGAAAACACAAACAAGATTGCGATCAGAGATCTCCCACATTACGTCTACTTCAACGTCTACTTCAACCCTGAGTTCAGGACATCATGTTCCCAGACGGACTCCAGCAGACCAAGGATAACTGTGAACTGGGATTTCCAAACTGCTAGGTGAACCCCTGAGCAATTCTGTCATTCATCTTCTAGCAGCTTGGAAAAACACTATTGAGAAGCTTCACTATGTGCGTATGTATGTGCAACTAACTGTGATACAGGCCAATATAGAAACTCCAACAGTCAAAACTCATTCCTTTGTTAATATGTTTTACTGAATTATAATTAATGTTGCAAAATACAAATAGTGCAAAGCCAACAGAAATGTTCTTTCTAATTTTTTTGTTATATTTATTATCATATTTTGATTTATATCCATTCTTCTGCTCACAACATGACTTCTGTTGTTGTTGTTGTTGTTGTTATGTATTTTCAAGTCATTTCCAACTTATGACAACCCTAAGGCGAACATATCATAGGTTTTTCTTGGCAAGATTTGTTCAGAGTGGGTTTGTCTTTACCTTCCTGTGAGGCTGAGAAAGTCAGATGTCCCCCAGCTCACTATGGATGCATTCACACTGCAGAAATAATGCAGTTTGACACCACTTAACGGCTGTGGCTCAATGCTATGGAATTCTGACATTTGTAGTTTGTTGTGGCACCAGAGCTCTCTGATAAAGAAGGTTAAATAGCTTACAAAACCACAAAACCCAGAATTCCTTAGCATTGAGCCATAGTGGTTAAACTAGTATCAAACTGCATTGTTTCTGCAATACAGATGCAGCCTATGTTGGTTGAGTGGGGATTCAAACCCTGGTGATGAAAAACTGACAAACCACAATATAAAGTTTTAAATGTATAGATGTGATTTTGTCTGTTTGTCTATATAACTATATATCTGTATCTATAACTATACGGCTGGTGCAAGGTGCTTCAAATGAGCTGTCATCCATATTACCACTCAGATCCGTATCTATTTAGCCCTGTTGTCTCCAGAGTATAGAGTGAGCCCTTGGTATCCACTGGGGTTTGGTTCCAGCACCCCCTGTGGATACCAAAATCCGTGGTGGCTCAAGTCCTATTAAATACAATGGCACAGTAAAATGGCATCTCTTATATAAAATGACAAAATCAAGGTTTGCTTTTTGGAATTTATATATTTTTTGGAAATATGTTCAAACTGTGGATGCTTGAATCCATGAATAAATAATATATGGATGTGAATGACAGACTGTATGTAATCTTATGCTTAATTTATCTGTCCTGGGGTGCATCTACACTGTAGAAATAATGCAGTTTGATACCATTTTAACTACCATGGCTTTATCCTACAGTATATTGTCATTTGTCATTTTGTGAGGCACCAACACTCTTTGGCAGAGAAAGTTAAAGACCTTGTAAAACTATAAATCGCAGGATTCCATAGGATGGAACTACAACACTGAAAGTGGTATCAGACTGCATCTACAGTGCACATGTACCTTAGGTGCAGTGGCATCACTAGGGTAGTGTAGGGTGTGTGGATGACTCTGGGTGACAGAAGAGGGGTGACACCCAGCTAAGTGGGGCCCCCACTTCCCTGCTGCGTGCCATTTCACTCACAAGAAGGCAGGGATGGCAGGGCCAAAAATGTACTGCCACACCTCCCTGCTGCTTCCTGCTGGAGCTGTGCATTGCTTTACCCTACCATGTACTGGTTTACTCATGGATAAATTAGTGCATGGCAGGAAAGTGAGGGTGCACCCTTTTGGCCCTGCCCCTGAAGCCCTGTACCCTGCACCAGATGATACCCAGGACTGAGACGCCACTGCCTAGCTGAGCTTTAGAAGTGTAGAATATAAAGCTTTGTTCCTAATTCCCTGCTGCAGCTGTCTCTTGCTGTCAGTACAGCAAAACAGGCTAAGGGAAGCATGTGGTAGTTTAAGTTGTAGCCTCCCTTGAAGTAAAGAAGTCAACTAAGGCTCCCCTACCAAGGTTACTCAGCAATGTCATCATCGTTGCTCCTGCTGATAAATTTAGCCTTGGCCTGCTTATAAATTAATATAAGCTGCAGCTGTAGGACGGGGAAAATCTTGGAGGCTGCTTTTCCAACATGTAAGAGGAAGATATGCCCTTTCCTCAACACATACTGTCCTAGTGAAAACTGCTACTCTCAGCTGCTTCTAGACCATCACCAAAAAGGCTGATCGTTTGCACATAGATTAAATCAAGAGCCCATGAGATTAAGCAAAACTCCTGTCCCGCTTACCCTCCAACATTTCACTGATGAAAACAGGGACATGTGTGGCTCAGCAACATCAGAGTGTGGTTAAAATGGCAAACATTATTAAGGAGGAAGAACACACAAGGTGGGAAGAACCTGTAACAGTTTGCTTTTGCCTGAGCCTACTGGGAAGGGCAAGATGCTGTTCCTCCTTTGTTGAGTTAAGTGTAAAGTTTGCATTTTGAATTCAGCAATTGCACCAATTGAAGTGCAATGGGCCCTCACTATCCCCTGGGGTATGGTTTCAGGATCCCCTGGATACCAAAATTTGTGGATGCTCAAGTCCCATTATATACAGTGGGTGATAAAATGGCATTCCTTATATAAAACAGAAAAATTAAGGTTTGCTTTTTGAAATGTATGTATTTTTGGAATATTTTCAAGCAATTCATAATTGAATCCATGGATAAAGCATCTGTGGATATGGAGGGCAGATTGTAAACTGAAGACAAGGGGCTAAGTGAGAGTAGGAGGGAGAAAATGGGGCCTTCTAAAAGCAACTGGGACAGTATGATGATAGAAGATTAACTGGGACTAGCCCTGTCAAATTGGGACAGTTGGAGGGCATGGCACCATAGAACACCTCACAGCGAAAGTGCAGAAAGTGCTGGTGGGATCTTTCTGTGCAGCATATTCATTTAGATTAACTGGGTGCCTATGCAACAACATAGGTGCCTATGCAACAACAACAGCCCTGGTGGCGCAGTGGTTAAATGCCTGTACTGCAGCCACTCACTCAAAACCAGAAGGTGGCGAGTTCAAGACCAGCAAAGGGCTGAAGCTTGACTCAGGCTTGCATCCTTCCGAGGTCGCTAAAATGAGTACCCAGATTGTTGGGGGCAAATAGCTTACAATTGTAAATTAAGCTGTTTGTTTAACAAAGTGTAAGCCGCTCTGATAGTCTTGGCTGAAGAGCGGGGTATAAATAAAACATTATTATTATTATTATTATTATTATTATTAACAATTCCTACGAGGAAGTTCTTGTTTTACAGTCCTTTTTAACCACTCCCTAAATAGTGACAACCAGGATCTGCTGGCACTTCTTTTCTCTCTCTCATTACCTCTGCTTTTAAAAGGCTGCCTTGTTAAAATGTTGTTAATCTGATTTGTCATTTGGTAAGATTTAAAATCCAATCTCCCCAAACTCCCAGGGTAAGTGCACCTCATCAATATTGCCCCCACACATAGAGGTGATTTTATTTGTTGCATTTAAATTGCACCTTTCCTCTTTAAAAAAAGCGAATAAACATAATTAAAGACAGAACAAGTTAGGGAATAAATAATTAAAACCAAATTAAGCAATAAAGCCATTAAGTCATTACCAGAAAGCTGGCCCTTATCACAACTGCCACCTGAAACTCCAAAGAGACCACAGAATCGAGGAGTACTCTCCAAGTAAGAATGTGATATTTTAGGATAGAGGATGATCCCTTCCAGAGCAAGGTTGAATACAGATTGCCAAACTGGACTTTCTTCTAATGGGTAGCATATGTCTTGCCAGGGTTTATTTTCAGCTCTTATCAAGATCACTACCATTTAAAGGTATTGGTTGCCTCATAAGCACATGACCTCAGTCCAGAGATTCAGCCCCAAGTGCTCCATGTACACATTGAATAACATGGAGGAGAGAAGAGAACGCTATTTGGCCATGGTGTTGAACATTGATTCCCCCCCAGCAGTATCTCCTGGGTATGACTCAACAGGAAGGATTGGGACCATTGCAATACAGTGTGCTCACTTCCTAATCCAAGCAGGAGATCCAGAAGGTCCATGGAAGGGTGCAGCTATGGGGAGGATTTCTTTCTCACAAATAAGAATAGTGCCCTCAATGATATTTCCTTTTAGTCTCCAAATGTCTAGTGCTGAGTATCTGAGCGTTTTGGAAACACAGTTTAGGCATTCAAGAAAAAGGGGCAGGTACAATGACCAAGGGAATGTCAACACAGCAGGAGTAAGTGTTCTAGGTGTGAACAATTTTTCCCGTCTCACTTTCTCAAATGCTAGAAAATTTGGGCAGCAGAATTCTTATTTGAGAGGGCAATGCCCCCACCCTTTGTATCCATGAAAACTAATAGAGGTATGCCTCCCTCCAGTCCTCAGTGTGGGGTCACTCACCAGGGTAACTAAAACAGTTCTGGTCCCCTGACCCAGCCTAAAGCTTGGCAGAAATCAGTCAAGATAATCATGGTGATCCAGGAACATCTGGTGTTTCAGTCCTCTCACCAACATGTTAATCTGAGACTGGTTTCTAGTTGGTCAGGTCTTCTAGGCCAACAACATGTTTTGCTTTGTTGTTGTCACTGTGTACCTTTAAATTGTTTCTTACTTATGGTGACCATAAGGGTCATTGTATCCACTTTATATTCTATCTTGGGGTTTTCTGAGCTGTTGTATCCATTTTTTCTTGTATCCTGTGGTTTTCTGGGACTGAGAGTGTGTGTGACTTGCTCAGTGTCATCCAATGGGTTTCCATGGCTGAGTGGAAAATCAAACCCTGATCTATAGAGTCCTAATCAGATGCTCAAGCTACTATATAATGCTTGGTTTTTGCTCCAAATCCTCCAGCCACCATGGACACTAGGCTAGCATGCTCACCGACCATAGGAAAGGAGTGAACAATTATGGAAGACTTGGGGGCCACATTAGCCCTCCTGAAGACCTTGGAGGCCTGCACCCTCCACTACACCTGCTCCCAACAAATAATAAATATTTTCCCTCTAGGAGACACACAAGCATGTTTTTGATCTTCTTGGGCCCCTGGAAGGTGGTTTGAGACATTTTGAGGCAACCTCCCTCTAATTTTGCAAAAAAATTGTTTTGGCCCCAGGGTGGAGCATCTAGGGGGACTCCAAATGTGGTAGAAATGCCCTCCACTTCTCAATCATTTGGGGTCATTTTAGAGCCACAAAAATGGTCCTAGGAGGACCACACTTTGCCCACTCCTGCCATAAAACAACTAATGTGTCAGAGTAACCATGTGCAAGGAAGCAGTTCTATATCTGCAGAGGGAGCTGGCAAGACAAAGAAAAAGCTAATCAAGCTCAAGTAAGATGAGAAGCGGATGCAGGTAGAGGATAGGAGTCCCATAGCTTTCATCTCTAGAAAAGGGAGCTTTGGGCAGGTGCATCCTTTCTTACCCCAGCATCATCCTAATGATGACAGGCTCTGCCTGCCAAAATTTCCCCTCACCTGCACAACTAGGGAAGCTGCAGGAGCTCTGTTCTCCTCTGCATCTTGAATTCCAGAAATGCTGCCAGATTAAAATTGCAGAAAGAACCTGTGGCATCTGAATGGATATACATTTTGTTCCAAAGGGCTGTGAGGTTTTAGCAAGCCTTTTGCAAGAAGAGAGCCCTCTATGGTCAGCCTGTGTTGTCTTTCACACACCCCAACTTGATGCCTTCTCTATGGAGTTTATCAAATGGGAGGAATTTCTCTCAATTGCGAATGCAGCCAATTTGCAATTACGTGAATTCTTATTTAATTTATTTACAGTATTTCTAACCCGCTCTTCTCAACCCACGAGCGGGGACTCAGAGCGGCTTACAAGGCAATCATTAGATGCCAGCAGTATGCAATTTAAAACATAAATACAGCAAAGTTAAAACAAGCACAAACAATACTTAACAATCAAACAGTTTAAAATCTCAGTATATGATCCTCCATATCCCAAAGCGGTAATCCGTGTTCTTATGACCATCAGCCAGTCCAAGTGAAGTGCTGCATTGCATTAATGTGCAAAAGCCTGGTCCCACAACCATGATTTTACTTTCTTCCTAAAGGCCAGGAGGGATGGGGTTGATCGTATCTCACTCGGAAATGTATTCCACAGGCAGGGGGCCACTGCTGAGAAGGCCCTGTTTCTTGTCCCCACCAACTGCAATTGCGAGTCTGGCAGGAGCGAGAGCAGGGCCTCCCTGGAAGATCTTAAGTTACGAGGCAGGATGTAGGGGCAAATGCATTCGGACAAGTAAGCCGGGCCAGAACCATATAGAGCTTTAAAGGTCAAAAACAGCACTTTGAATTGAGCTCAGAAATGGACCGGTAGCCAGTTTAGCGAATTTAGTTTAGCAAATTTAGTTTAGCGAGTTTAGTTTAGCGAATTTATGTGAAATCTGATTGCATTTGGAATACGTTCAGAATGACTTCCCATTGCCCAAAAATGACCCCCCATTGCCTGAAATTGCGTGAGATACACTCATTCGCAATAACGTGAAACCCCATGATTGTGTTCGGATTGCCATTGCATTATACCCCCAAATTCCGTCGTATGATAAACTCCTATGTTCCTTCAGAAAAGTACCAATGGTGCTAGAAGCGGGATTGTGGGTTTGGCAGGCATAAAAACCAGGCTCTGAAAAGTAGCCCAAAGAGCCAGTAGCACTTGGGATGGTACTTTTGTAAACTGCTTGGTCTGCTAAAACAAAATCATGATCAATTCCCTCTTTTTAAATATGTTACCTATTAATATAGGGTCCCAAGAAGGGTTACTTTACTGCTAATAATGGAATCAAAATTTTACTGTCCTGTGTCTTAGTCTGCACATGGCCAACACATTTTGATACAAAATGTAAGCCCATGACTCCAACAAAATGTAGGCCCATGACTTCTTTCTGCATTATGTTGTTCACATTTTTTTGCCTATGAAGAAGTCAGTGGAACATTAAAAGTCTGCATGATGTATTTTTTGCATTTTGACTGGCCAATAAATGTATCACTCTTTTGTGAATTTTGTATTTTTTAATTTTTTTTTTTTTTACTGTATGGCAAGCACGACTACTCCTGAATATGTTTCCATTAGTTTTGTGTTTTCTTACTTTTTATTATTTGACACAATACATTTAAAAATCTGAAATCCCACAAAAGTAGTTTTAGGAGTATCAGTGCCAGTGTGGTGTTGTGGTTTGAGTGTTGGACTACAACTCTGGAGACTAGGGTTCAATTCCCTGCTTGGCTATGGAAACCCACTGGGTGACCTTGTGTAAGCCACACACTCTCAGCCCCAGAAAACCCTGTAATAGAGTTACCTTAGGGTTGCCATAAGTTGGAAAAGACTTGAAGGGACACAATAACAGCAGCAGCAGCAGCAGCAGCAGCAACAACAACAACTGTAAACAATATTTGCCATCCTGACCAAACAATTAATGATGTTATCAGTCATTCTGTTATTTTGCAAAAATAACATTGTTGTCTTCTAGTTATTCCCTAAATTCAAATATTTCAGGTAGCATTGTTACTTTGTCATGTGTTACTCCCAGATTCTGTCAATGGATTATTACTATAGCAATGGATTAAGTGGAGATTGAGTCTTAAAGAAGTCATTGCCATGGTAAAATAAAATGTGATACAAACATGTGCTGGCAGCTGAGCCAGTCCAGTGGATTGTACTCTCAGTAAGTATGCATACAGTTGCAGTACTAGAATTTAAACCAGACCAGAAGCCCATTTTCAATAGAAATGAAAACTTATAAGTAAACTGAGAATTTGTGCAAACATTCTAATTAATTTAAAATGTGTGATATCTTTGAGCAAAACATACAATATTCACGAGGGATTTTGTGTCACATACTTCTGACTCATTAACAGGTTTATGATCATGTAAAGTAGAATTGTGGTATCACGCAACATTTGTAGTCTCAGGAAGAGAGTGACGATGTAGTTATGTCCCCAGTAGTATGACCCCAGGAGTGTGACCATTGTGCAAAAACAATGTCTCCTGGTGCATGGTATGTCCCAATGAACAATGTGTGATGTTGTGCAATGAGAGCCCCTATTAAACAATGAGACATTTTGTGCAGTGCCTCATTTTGCATCATCATAATTTACTAGCATGGTGGTGCATTGTGCCAGTAAAGTAGCTTTGTCATCGTAAAGCTATGCATTGTAGCCTCTGATACAGGATCTTTGCCCAGATTTTTTCTACCTACTGGTTTAAATGTTGGACTATGACTCTGGAGACCAGGGTCTGAATCCCTGCTTGGCTATGGAGACCTCCTCGGTTATCTTAGGCAAGACAAAATCTCTAAGTTTCAGAGAAGGCAGTAGCAAAACCCCTCTGAACTCATCTAGCCAAGGGCTTGTCTACACAAGGGGATAAAACTCAATACCTCCCAATCTGGTGCAATTGAATGTTGGTCTCCAGAATAGCAGTCCAGCTCTTAAACCATTACATTATCCTGGCTTTCTTAGCCTGGGTTTAAAAAATTCACAGTTTTCTCTGGAGTTTGCAGGAAACCCTGCTATTTCTTGTAGTGCAGACAATGGGTCCACCTTGTATTCAGGATGGGCATGGGGAGGCAGGACAGATTGCTGCCTGGCAGATGCCCCATTTACCTCAATGTCCAGGCCAGTTTCCAGCCCAGAATGGTTACAGGAGGGTATGTCCATTTGGACTTTTGCCCTTCATGTAGACTAGCCCCAAGAAAACCCCTTGACATCTTAGCAGCACCATATATCCAAAATGACTTGATGGCATACAACAACAACAACAAAAATAAACATCTAGTCTTACATAGTACATGATAACACTTTGGTTTCAAATGAAGTAACATTTCTCCCTGAGCTCACCCCACATTCTTAGCTTCCCAAACTCTGTTCTGATCTTGCCGGTTTCTTCCTTACTAATAGCCTGGGCTCTATTTCTGACTTGCTCTAACTCTCTTACAGATTAGCCTCTGGCTCCACGACCCCTCAGCATTTAATGAGCTGTGATTGGCTTGCCTAACTTCCTGCTACACAGTAGTATTATTAGGGAGAGGTTTTCATAATGATATAAATTGTGTTTCATACCAACATATGCAAGCCATTTTTCTCCTGTGCTTGATTTTGTAGTTTTCTACCAGCTGTGTCTATCTAGGATAAGTCTTCAATAAGTAGCAGCAAATCTGCCACTTTTATGGTTTTGCTTATGAGACTGAATTGTTTTATTCTTGGACTGTGTCCACATTAGTGTACCACAGTTCTCCAAAGACTTTGTTCAACAAAGATTCTTTTTCTTTTTGAGATGGTGATTCTGAATATGCCCAATTTACCCCTTCTCTTAAAACATCTGCCTCCCATGTGCCCATCCTGGAAGGATTTTGAAGTCCACATACACAAAACTCTATAAATATAACTGGATTTTCCATGGAAGATTTTGACCTGGCAGACCTGATGATGGGAGCTCAAGCTGATTGTATCCTTGTGCCCTGGAACAGTTTATAAATCAAGTGCAGATGTCATGGAACAAGCATAAGATGCCCAAATGGTAGTATAAAGCAGAACACTCAGATCCCACACTGAGTCAGTGAAATGGAAAGGTGAAAATCTATGTGGGAAAGATGGCTGTTGCTAATATTACATTAAGAATCGTATGAGATGTATCTGTGTAAAAACTATTGTGGGCAGCAAAATCAGCAAAGAATTGTGAAGCACCTAAAAGACCAAAGATGGAAATCGGGACACCACGCCTCCAGCCCGTATGTTGTTGAACTGTAATTTCCCAGCAGCCTTAGCCAGCATAGCCAAACCTATGGCACACTGGAAGTTGCAATCTAGAGGGTTTAAAGATTTCCACTCCTGGCATAGAAGATCACCCTTACTGCAGAGCACATGTAGCACAGCACTCCTTACTGACCGAGAACCCTCCATTCCATTGATCGACAGACTGTTGCCAAATCAGTTTTTATGGACCAGAGTTCCACATCATCATACATATGGTTTATGTGTGTATATGTTTGTATTTCACTTGTTGGCATTGTGGTTTTATGGTAGCATTAGATATTGGTGGTTTCAGGGAAGTTGCCATCTGCCCTGGCCATCCTGTGTGGAATGGTACAATATACAGTGGACCCTTGGTATCCACTGGTGTTTAGTTCCAGGACCGCCCCCTGTGGATACCAAAATCCATGGAATTTCAAGCCCCATTAAATATAATGGTGTAGAAAAAGAGTGTTCCTTATATAAAATGGCAAAACAAGGTTTCCTTTTTGCAATTTATACATATTGTTAAATATTTTCAAGTCGTGGATGCTTAAATCTGTGGGCTGGCTGTAAATAAATGTGATGGATATGTGTAAAAATGGGGACAAATGGCCTGATTTTCTTGTCTTCTTATAGGAGTTTGTCTATATATCAAAGCTGGGATGATTACACTATTCTCATCAATCTATGAATTGTTCTTTTGCTTCAGATAGAATTCTGAGACAGTAGGGTTTGTTTGGTTTTTTTTTTTTTTTTTTGCATTTAATGATCCTATTTTTTCTCTCTACTTATCCGCCCACCTTCCCACAGGGAGATAAGATAGGTAAATATGCCTCACAGTTAGGTATAATAAGATTTCCCCCCTAAATGACCTTGGTTCAGTTTCACTGAAGGGCAATCTGCAATCTTTTAAAACAAATGACATAGTATATCTGAGAAACAGATTGATGGTCCGCAAAAGCTTATGCCACAATAAATCCATTACTCCTGATTGTGCTGTATCTTGTGATACTGTCCTAGTGAACATCATGTAAACCCCCCACATCTGAAATCAGTTTTCCATCCTGTATAGCCACGCCGCACTCTCCTAGGCAGTTGCTGTTTCTTTTCCTGAATATCTACTTTGGTACTTGTATGTGTACAGATAAAGCAAAAGGCCTTTTCTGTGACTGCAGTGACAGTGAAGAAACCTCAGGAGATCCACTGTCTAAAACCTCTCTTAGCTCCTGCTGCAACCAAGTTAGAAGACTTTTTATATATTTCCAAGAACTAAAGGTATTCTATAAATTTCTGTCATGATGATGATGGTTATATATATTTATTTTACTTCTAGTGTTTTGCAACTGTATTTCTTAGAAATATTTTATTGTATATGTGGTTTTATTTTCTATAGTAGAGAAAAATCATTCAAGAGCTTGGAAAGATATTTCTTTAAAACAATTTACTTCTTTTAGTGATTACAAGCTTTTACTAATTGGAAAAAGAACAACAGCTCATTCTGACATTTGTATCTTTTCAGTCCGCGCTTATTATTATTGATAGATAAGGAAATATCGTAAAATATAAAGACTGTCAAGGTTCTTCTAAAATATTTTTAAATGCTTTTTAAAATTACTTTGAAATGTAACAGAATTGTTACTTATTACATTCATAAGCATAAATCCTGCTATTAGTCCTGACTAGAGTAGACCCATTGAATAAATTAGACTTACCTATATGTTGACCCACCATTTGATTATGGATTTAATGGGTCTATTGTAGTTTGGACAAACCACTTGGATGCCAGTCATAAATTGTCTGTTCCCATTTTTTCTTATTACTTTTGAAATAAATTGCCAACGTTATGACTATATGTTATGATGATGTTATTACTGAAAAAAAGGAACTTGCTCTGGATAACTGTTGCTTGAACCAATTGCTTTCAAGTTCCAAATTTAGAAAAAAAAAACAAATAGAAAGATATAGAAAAATAATTGAGAAGCACATTTGGGAGACAATGTGCTGAATGCAAAGCTGAATTTATGAGGAAAGTGTGAACCATTGTGCTAAGTCATATGTTGCGAAGCAGCCCTCATTGGAGTTTTGTATGCATTTTTCTTGAGCATGGCTACGATGTCTAGGGCTTGAGATCCTCTTTAACTGTTACAGTGGTGCAACACACACAAACACCGTTTCCCAACAAAGGAACCCATGTTCTGGTCCAGTCAGGCGGGGGCGAGTTGTATAACAAGGAGAAAACACAAAAGGAGGCTGATGCATTGGGAACTCTGACAGATGCCTTGCAAGGAGGCCCTTGTCTTCTGGGTGACCAAGGATTTCCTAAACCCACACGGCCAAAAACGTGTGGCATCCAGGCCTGGGAAAAAAAGAAGAACAGTCTGGGATTCCATCCCTGTCTTTACGTCAAGATTCCCTTTTACTATTGTACAGCCTTGGAAATTAGCAATCAATATGGAACAGAAAGGCCGTTGTTCTGGAGAGGGCGGACAGCCAGCTGTTTATCTCAGGGCATGTCAATGCCCCTCTTGTTAGCATAGTTATGGCCGTTCCCTACCCCACCCCCATCCTCGTCCTCAGTTGTCAAGAGCCACTTGTGAGGCAAAAGATGAAGGACTGTAACGTTTCGGATGGTGGGGAATATTCCCTATCGAGATTACAGCCACCAACCAGCATAGGAGCCATTAGTCAGAGGAGGCCCAAGCTAGGCCTTTTGGGGAAAGCAACAGCTTCAGCTAAAAGAACAAACTGAGAAGAGAGGCTTCAGGGGACTGAGAATAGGTCTGAGATGAGTTCAACTCTTTGTCAACAGTGAATTTACTAGGGGTACATCTGCACTGCAAAAACAGTCTGTTTGGGCACCACTTTAATTGCCATGGCTCAATGCTATGTAATTCTGGGATGCATAATTTGTTGTGGCACCAGAGCAGAGTATTGAGCCATGGCAGTCAAAGTAGGGTTAAACAGGATTATTTTTCAGTGCAGATGCAGCCTAGGAGATGGAAGGAAGAGTACAAACAAATCTAAAAAGAGAGGAAGCAGAGTGTTCTTCCAATATTGCAATCTCCCTTCAAAATATTTCTACCCATCTGTTGTGCAAGGACAGATATTCATTTCCTTGATGCTAGGTCATGACAGAAATTCATAAGGCAGGGGCAGACAGATTTCAAACCTGTGAAATTTATTCAAATTTGTTATTGTCGTTTCTTACTAGGACCCCAAAATCCACTAATTGGAGCCAAGGGCAGACACTTGGAATTAAAGAAATCTGAATCCTGAATTTTGTTTTGATGTAGCACAAATCGGCTTGCCAAGATTTGTGCTGGAAGAAAGTGACCTGGGGTCATCAGAGTGAAAACTGAAGTGGGCTCCTGTACCTTGAATATGTAGAAGAGGACACTACAAGATTGGGTGAGTACCCATCACTAGTCCCAGGTTCTGCCAATCTAGCAGTTCAGAAGCATGTAAAAGTGCACCAAGCCACATCAAGCTACATCTTTTGGTTTGTTTGTTTTTACCTCTCTCCATGCATGCACATCATCATACAAACACACCGTCCTGGAACTTTCCACCCACTGCCTTCCCATTGGATGCCCTGTGTGTCCAACCACACAGTTGCTCAAATGATACACCATCCGTACAGTGCCTTACTATGCCCAATGACACAGTGGCAAAGCACAATCATGGAGCGCCCCAGTAGTGTCACTGGAGCAGTGTGATCTGCACCGGCTGATACCCCAGAAGGAGGGTGACACCCCAGAAGAGGGGCTAACACCAGGTCAGCCCCCCTACACCATACCCCCTGTTGTGTCCACTCAATCTCCCTGCATGTGCACCTTCATTCCCCTGCATGCGCTGCTTCATGTTCCATGGGTGCACAGCACTTCATCCCTCACTTGCCACTCCATCCCTCTGCGCATGCCGCTCCAACCTCCACTGGCATGCATTGCTCTAGTCCTGCCCCATGTGCGCACCACTCCAGTCCTCCCGCACACATGCAAGCTCATCAGGAAAAGGGTGGGCCAGCCTGGGAAGAGGGAGTGCGCACCGTCCCTAGAAGCCCCTGCCTCTGAAAACCCGACTGGAAGTCCTGCCCCTGGAAAGGGGGCGTGTATGGGGACGTTCCCACCCCCTCACTGTCATTCAGTATGGGAACACCCCCATACACGTCCCCTTTCCTTTCATCTCATGTCCCCCCATTGGACTGTCTGGTTTGGGTATGTTTTAATGACATCCATTGCATTATAGGTGACCTGCTATTTTTGTTGTATTGTTGCATCATGGGGTGTGTGACAGGTCGATGGTGCAGTTGGCCACTCATGCACCTGTATGGTGAGCAATAGCACAGACAGCTGGGGTCTTAACCACTATGCCACCGCAGCCCTAATAACTATATATTTCCATCCTGTGAAATAGGTTCCATTTCAAATTTGTCAGGTCCTGACATGGTTGCAGCCCTCTGCAACCTGACACCCTCTAGATATCTTGGACTATAATTTCTACTATTCCAAGTCAACATGACCCATGATATGGCATCCAGGCCTGGAAAAAGATTACTCTGGCCCTGCTGACCTAAGATGATGGGAGTTGTAGTCTGACATATAAGAGAGCACAGGGGTGTAGATGGCTGCTTTATTGCTTCAGGTGACTGGTGAAAACCAGTTTCTTGTATAAAATATTTTGACTCATGCCAGTCCTGTTAGGCAGAGTAAGGCATGAGCCTCAGCTGGAAAACACTCATTAATGTGGTGGAAGTAGCACCGGCCAGAACCTTCTATTGGAGGACAGTGCTAGCTCTATCCTGAAGAAAAAATCAGCAACCAGTCTGGTCACCTTGTGTAGGTGGCATGGGAAGGCACTTGTCCTTTGAGTTAGGCAGCCAATGCCCATGCTGGCTGGGTGATTCTGGGAGTTGTAGTTTAGGGCCAAGAGTTTGTTGTCTAACATAACTACGCCAGGAGTAAAAAAGGATGGAAGCACATTTATTTTCTGATGTGGCCTTCTCAGAGTCTTTAGCTTTGGGGACTGACCTGGAAGTCAGGCTCTGAAGAGACAGAAGCCAGCAGCATCCTCTACAGGTGACAAGATGGTTTTCAATATCTTCCCCCCTCCTGCCTTTGTACACCCCTGAAAAAAATGTACTCCATTAGCCTAACAGATCTTTATTCCAGTGTAGTGCACCAATGTGATTCCAGCCTTAAAAAGTATTTTTTTCCCCAGTCCTTAAAAAAAAAGAAGAATGGTCAGGCACCTTTCCTTGTAATTTTGGAAACAAGCAAAGATATTTGTGGGTTGTTTGTATTTTTTACACAGACAAGGAAGGTAGGAACCTGTTCACAAAATTAATCAAATGAGATGGACGAAGATGTCCAGGGCTTGTTGTGTGGTCTTGCTATTTCCTGCAGTGTCAGATGAACCTGTGGTATGAATGGCTGGGTAAGCAGGGAGGGTAAAAGGGCTAACAAACTAAAGGAGGAGTTGCCTTTCAAAACTCTCAATAAACTAGTAATGAGACTGTGTTCCCTGTTCCCACAGATGAACGACATGAGAGAGGTTGGCGCAATCTGCTAATTGTGCAACATTTTACTTCTTTTTACAAATTATCGGCTCCCTTGCATTGGCTTGATTCCCTTCAAATAAACTTTCTCCTTTTTGGGCTGGTGGTGGTTTACAATTGGTACATGTTCTGCCTGACTGTTTCTAAATTTGGTTTTGTCTGGAACACCATGAAGCATAGCTGCTTATCCACCACTAACTACTTTCTGTCTAAGGAAGCTTGTGCCCAACATGCTGTCATGTGTTAGTGTGACCAAGAACCCAGAACCCAGGATGAGGCTGCTGTTTGATTCTTCATATCTGGGACAAATGGAGGGTGGGGGAGGAGGAAGACAAGTAACAGATCTATTCTTCTCCCACAGTAGCCTGGATAGTATCTGTTTACTGCTGTTCTTGTTCCTATTGGGAGGACACTTACTACTCCATTCAGGTTTCTCTTCCTTTAAAGCTGTCACCCAGTTCTCTGGGAAAGATATCAGCCACTTACTTATTTCAAACCATTTATATTGGGGATAGGCACCAAATAGATTTGTCTTAATTGTCTCCCACAAAACTGGGACAAAATTATATAGGACTGGATTGGGCGGCTTATAAACAACCCCTCAAAAGCACCCTCTCCCATTTTGACATTTAACATGGTTTTATTTCTGCTGCTGCTGTTATTTGTTTATATATTGCTGTTAATTTATATTCTAGTTTGTTGTGGCACCAGAGCTCTCTGACAGAGGCTACTTAGCTCACAAAACTACAGATCCCCAAATTCCCTAGCATTGAGCCATGGCAGTTAAAGCAGTGTCAAACTGCATTATTTCTGCATTGCAGATTAAAGCTAGATCTCTGAGTTCTAGCTGCTTAGAAGGAAATTTAGCAAAGGGTTTTTTTTCTCTTTTCACAATGGGAAGGATGGGTGTGGAGAGAAGCTCCAAAGCAGCAACCAGATCAAGAAGAATTCTCACCTGCTCTGGCAGCCGCTTGGAAGGGAAGTTCCATCACCTGAAGCAGCATCATGATACAATTTACAGAACACAACACAAGCCCTCCTTTGCTCACCTCCTTTCTTTTTCCTTCCTACCTCCTGGGCTCTGGGTCTGGCACATCTGCATACTACAACCCAGAGCCTCAGGCACAGGATGATGAATTTTTTGCAAAGTTTCACTCCTGCCTTTAGGCATCTGGGATCTGCTGTTTCAATTGGCCCAGCGGGCCAGGACATTTTTCAGACCCTTCAGTCTGGGATTTTCCTGGTTTTCCAGGACAAATGGCAAGCCTCGCACCAAATGGATGCTGGCCACAAGTTTCCTCCCCTCTTTTGTGTCCATTCTTACCACTGATGCTCTGCCACTGACAACACAAGATGTAATTTGTCTTGAAAAGTGTCCGTGCGGGGAGCACACACTGTGTTTTAGACCAGCATCATACTCTCAGAGGTCTCCCAGAAATGTAGACCTTTTTAAAATTCTGCACACCTTTGCATGCCTTGTTCCCAGAAGTCATCTTGTTTTGTTTTGCTGTCACCCTTGTTCTGCTGAATTTCAGCAGCAGAGCAGGTAGGAGCGAAGTGTGATTGCCAGCAGGTCTAGGTGGACAATTTGGCTTGAACTGGGGGTTGTCATGGGCCAGGAGTTGGCTTCCCCAGCTGAACAGCAGCCTTCAGTTGGGGAAAGTGAAACGACTCCACCAACAACTAATTACTCTCAAGGCCACAGAGGCGAAAGGTGCTAATGAGAACCTGCTGGGTATAGCCCTCTTAGGCAAGGCATGTGGTGGTCCTCAAATGCTGGACACAACACCAGTAGTTACTGGCCTGCATCTTGCTCCTGGTATCCTTCATCTCAAATCCCTATCTGTTGTCTCTCTGGATTTCTTGACCCCTGGACTGTTTTGTATCTTGGAAATCACCACACAAAAGCAAGCAGTTTCAAGACTATTATCTGGATACTTTACTCTTTACTTTATTCTTGCCTGGCAATGGGTCCTGGGAGGAGGGCTATAACAGTGGTGACTGATGGTTCCCATAGTAGATGGAGCAATGAATCCACTCTAGGTTTTAAATCAAGCTTTAAATTATCTATCAAGTGCTGAACCTTATTCCTAAGTAAATAGGACAAAGAACACCTTTAAATCTAGCAAAGGATGGAATAAATTCACTGCCCCACTGACATGGGATCCACCAACTGGCATTGGCCTGCAGATTTTGCCCATACCCTTCCCAAAATAAATCACAGCTATTTACAAGTTTAAACAGAATAATGAAACTGATAAGATTATAATGAATACAAGATATGCACACACGTACACATATAATAAACAAACAGCATAGTTAAACAGTTATAAAATGGGAGACTGACATCAACTTTAGTTTTGAAAAGCTGAAGCAAATAAGGAATTTATTTTCCCTCTTCTGTCTTTGGAAAATTAGCAGGAGGGGTAAATTATAAACCTTTCCTTGATGGGGGCTACACTAGGGGGGTTTGGGGTGTGTGGACTACACTAGGTGACACCCTAAGGGGGTGTGTGTGACACCACTTCTCCTTAAATACCTACCTGTTGGCAGAAATGGGCTCTAGCATTCATCTATATCTCTTTAAAATGGTTTAAGAGATGGTGGGAGTGGGGTGAAGCTCAGTGGGAGGAGAAAGGAGAGGCCCCAGAAATTTTTAAAATTAAAATTTCAAATCTCAATTTTTTTTAAAAAAAATTGAAATATTTATATCTTTAAATTCTTTTAAATTTTTCTTTAAAAAACATCACATTTTAACCAAATCTTCACTATGTATATGTAAATACATTTAGGCTGTGCATATGCTATTGTAATTTGAAGCTGTAATTTTAATTTTGCTAATTGTTTTATATCACAACTATTGGCATTACATTCAGTGGTATATGAGAATTATTATTTATGAGTAACATTAGTACAAAAAAATCATTACTAAGGATCTTGTATGGTGAGAAATGGGAGGAGGCCAAAATTGGAGGTGGACACCATGAGTTCCCATACCAGGTGACACCAGCCTTAGGGATGCCACGGGGGGGGGGGGGGGGGCAACCTAGCTTCCCATAAGGTAGAATTCAGAGTCATCTGTATGTTGTTGTTGCTGTGTGTCTTCAAGTCATTTCTGACTTATAGCGAGGTTAAGGCAAACTTATCATGGGGTTTTCTTAGCATAATTTGTTCAGACAGCTTTTGCCCTTGCCTTCCTCTGAGGCTGAGAAAGTATAACTTGCCCAAGATCATCCAAAGAGTTTCCATGGCTGAGTGGGGATTTGAACCCTGCTCTCCCAGTGTTCTAATCCAACGCCCAAACCACTACATCACACTGTACATGAGATTGTCTTAAATGCTGTGGAAGATTATGCTGGGAAGAAATATTTCCTCAATGAAGCAAGGTCCAAGACATTTCAGACGAGGGTTGAGAACCAAGCTTTGGTTGAGAACCAAGATTTTTTGGCTGCACAACTGCAAGAAGCCTCAGAATACACTAACCAATCAGTTACAATAGGCACTGGTTAAGAATGCCACAAAGCATGCTAGGGTTATCAAGGAATCACCAAATATGAATAAATGTAGTAGAACTGAGTGACAAAATGCACTGCAGCTGTAGTGTCACAGCAGGGGAGGTATCAATTTATTATATTCACCATGTATGTGGGGGGCTACTGCTGATAACAAGCTCAGATAACACTCTGCAGATGCAAGGTGGGAAGAGGAAATAGGAATGTTTTGCCACCATTGATGGTACTGAGGATGCTCTAACATGACCTCTGATCTGTTGGATTTAGTCCAATTTTTCCTCCTTGCTCCTGTCATTTCAGCTGTCATCTCCCTGCTGTTTCACCCACCTTTAAGTAAACATGTCAAGTGCCTGGGCCAGCTCCCGATAGCCCAGCTCCATTGGGTTATCACTAGAGTTTCATGCAATCCCATCTACATTGTTTAGAATTCAGAGACATAGCCATGTTAGTCTGGAATATCAATATGCGATGAGATCTTGTGGCACTTTGAGACGAAGAGATTACTACTTATGGCTTTTAAATCAAGTTTATAGCCATTAAAAAAAAGTTTTGGCGATACAGTGTGCCCTTGCCTCACACAGGGGATCCGTTCCAGACCCCCCTCCATAAGGCAAGTTCCATGTATGTTCGAACGCCATTGAAAGTAATGAGGCTTGTACATATGGCGGCGCCACTAGTGTGTGAGCCATTTCCTGTATGCCACGGAGCTTCCAGTGTAAGCTGAAAGCTGCATATAACGTGCCCACGAAAAACGCGGGCACACTGTACTTATCACACATTGCTGCCTCTGACTCATAGCAGCTACATCCCCAAAAGCATGGTTGGGCATCCCTTTTCATTGATGTGGGAAACCCATTAATGAGCTTTCAATTGCATCAGTCCCCAGGTGCAAAATGTCACTACCAGGGCAGTTCCAACATTAGCACTTATTTAGTGTCAGAATTGCCTGGAAAAGTGTAAATATAATTAAAAAGCCCCAAAAGCACTCTGGGTAGAGCATAGGGCACAGAGGCGGGGTTCAAGAGGAGTGCAGAAGACTATATGATGGCAGAAGTAGCCCCAGTTATGCAATTATGGCTTTCCTAAAACTACAGTAGTTAAGGTTTCCAGTTTTTAAACTGCCACAATTGTGATGCGAATGGGGCTCTAGCAGTATGTCCTAACTAAATGAAAGAAGTTGTATCAGAAACTTTCATAGACTTGCTTTACTTCCTCAGATGTGTAAAAGCTTATTCTACTATTTCTTTCACTCGGTCTCAAAAGTGCCAGAAGATCCCTTTGCATTCTGCATATTTTAAACAATAAAAACCCTGAAAGCTAACGAAAACTCAAATGGATCTGTCATTGTGGAAGGTGAGATATACTAATAGATTCCCTCATAAATCCTTCTAGAATCATGATGATTGTCTCTTTAAAATGGGGCTGTGAATCAAGCACCACTCTTAACAGCCCTAAGCATTATAGCCAAGGATGAGGAATGCTGGGGATAGTAAGGCAACAATCTCTGGAAAGCTGCATGGTTCCTATCCCTGATTTAAAGCATATGGCATGCCTTTGATCCAGTAGCTTCTAGGGAGGTGAACAGCAAATTTAATGCAAACTACTATTAGTGATAAAATGCAGAGCAGGCTAAAGCATTTGGCAAATTAAAAGCAGTTCTTAATCTGTAGTCCACAGACCATTACAAGGCCACAGTGTCTTCATAGGAGGTCTACAAAGTCTTGATGGATTCTTCCAGCATCTTAAAAAGTGCAGCTGTTATAGAAGGAATATCTTTTGATTGGCTTCATGCGTACAGGCCCAAAAGACAAGCAACAAGCATAGTGTGCATTATGTAACAATGTATTGTCCATTGAGGGTAGGAAAACATCAAAACTGTGAAGACATCTTGATAGTAAACACAAAGAACATGCTACAAAAAGCATTGTTGCTGTTTGTTTTTTTCCAAATTAAGGAGCAGGAACTTTGGTAAAGTAGGAAAATGGTAAAAAAGATTGCAAGTGGTTGTAACAATATTGTATTTAGTGAGTGCCTCCTAAGTTTGAAGTTTCTCAGATAATAGCAAAAACTGGAAAACTACATACAATAGCTGAAGAACTTACATTACGTGCTGTAAAAACAATGGTTTCTGCATTGATCATTCCAATAAAAATATTATAATAAGAGTATGTATATTTACTTATTTCTTCCTTCTGTCTGATTTTAAGACCTTTCAGGAGCAACTTTAAATAAATATGTGATGCACTTTAGGGGTTTAAATCTTGAGTTAAGTCTTGATGGTCCATGGCAACAAGATATTTAAAAGGGGCCCATGGTGAAGAAAAGGCTAAGAGCCAGTGCCCTAGAAAAATATAAAATATTTTAATTATGTGTCATAAATTAAGCCCTCTCATTTATTGTTGTCTAAGGTACTTCTGATAAAGAAACTACTTGGGGTGAAGCTTCAGCAGAAGATATCAAAAGGCATTGAATTTGGTTAATGTGGCCATGTTAATTGGAGTATGCTGGGTACCGTAATTGCTTTTCCTTCTTGAGTCATTCCATATCTGGCCAGCTGATGGGTTCACCATGGCTTAATGTAGACAAAGCACTTAATTGTTCTGGGTTACTTTCTTTGCTTGTGGTTAAGCATGAATATCAAAACCATGATTGATATTTGCTACAAAGAAGGCTATGGAAACATGTTTTGAAATGAGCTTGTTAACATAGTTAAACATTATGTTTCCCCTTGATAAACCATTTACTTCATTGTGATCTTGTGATCTTGTGATCTTGAATTGACATTGTGACCACTTTGTGACCTTGAATTGACAAAACCCCACAACTCACTCAGTGCACTTATAAAAATGAGGTAAACGAGGGTTAAATATAATTTCTCAAACCAGGCTTTGCTCACCAAGTTAACCAGACAACAATCAACAGCTAAGCATGGTGGTTAAGTCTCTCTGGCCCGATTTAGATTGGTGCAAAGAGCCGTGATAAGGGCTCCTTGCACTGCCTTTAGGGTTAGGGAGGGTGCAGCTTTTACACCCTCCCTACCCCTAAAGCATATGGGTGCCGCCATTTTAAAATGGCGGTGTCCATACGGAAGCATTATGAAAGCGTCATCATGTGCACAGTGTTTAGATATGCTGTGCACGTAAAGACACTTTTGCGCCATGGGAGGGCGCCAATCGTACCCTTTCCGCGGCACATAAAAGGAGCTCCGAATGGGAGTGGGTCTTTGCCGCAGCTTTTAAATGGCCGTGGCAAAGACCCTGGGAGAAAGGGGCCGCAGCCTTTCTCCCCTCAGCCCTGACTCCGGAAGCAGGGTGCAGCGGGTGCCCAGGGCACCTGCTGCACCCCGCTTGGAGGCCACAGGGAAGCGGCAGTTTGCCATTTCCCCGGAGCCTCCAGAAGTGGCGAGATGGGGCTGCGGAGGCTGCTGGTGTGGCAGCCTTGGCCCCATCCCGCTGCTTCTTGGGGCGGGTGGAGACCGCCCCTTTTGAGCGGTCTAGATCGCCCCTCTGTGTGTATTTGCCTTCAAGTCACCAGTTGACTCATAGCAACCCTCACAAATTTCCTAGGGTTTTCTTAGGCACAGAATACCAAACTGGTTTTGTCAGTTCTTTCTTCTGAAATATAGCCTGCAAAACCTGGGATTTGCTGGTGCTTTCCCATCCAAGTACTAATCGGGTCTGACCCTGTTTAGCTTCCAAGATCAGATGGCATCTAGTGCCTTTAGGGTGTTTAAGAACTCTCCGTTCTGAGTCAGAACTTGAATATAACTTGCTGGAAATTCATTTGTTGCCCATAAAACCTTGTTTTTAACAATTACTTTTGAATATGTTATTGTCTCTCAACAACTGGATTAATGGGCCCAGTAATTATGAACATTTCCAGTCACTTTAAATTATTACTTTAGGGAAAGCATTTTTGGTAAATTTTGGGCCATTTTTAGTAGTTTTAATTGATTTTTAAAATATCAAATTAATAAGTTACTAATGCGTTACAATACTAATGTTCTAATTTTTACTTAAAGTTTAAACATTAACTTGCTTGTATCACATGTTTAATGAGCAGTATGATTAACATTTTGAATTGATGTTAACACACTACTCTTCTGAGGGAACAAGAGGAAAAGAAGTGTCATACTAGTATAATACATTAGAATAACCTATTTTGAGAGCCGGCATGGCATAGTGGTTTAAGTGTCGGACCAAAACTTTCGAGACTCATCAATTTTGACTCCTCACTTGGGCATGAAACCCACTGGGGTGACCTTGGGCAAGTCACCGTTTCTCAACCTCTAAGGAAGGCAGTGGCAAACCTCCTCCGAACAAATCTGGCCAAGAAAACCCTATGATAAAATGCCATTGGGTCTCCATAAGTCAGAAACAATTTGATGGTGCACAACAATAACAACCTATCTCACTTGCAATCATAGAACTGAATTGACCTCTTCCTGGTCAAGGGTTACCACTTGGCAGGGGTAGGGGAAGGAAAAATGTCATCTGAGTATGCTCTGAATGAGAACAGGAATTATTCTGCCTTGCATGTTCTCATTGGGATCAGGTTTCTTCCAAGTACAGTATGTACAGTTTGTGCCAGACACACCCTTCATGGAAAAAAAAAAAACATTCCAGCATCACCATGGCTCATTTTTCATTATCTCCCCACATCCCATATGGCCAGGGTTGCATATTAATGGAAATAAACAGGCATGCTACATGTGCAAGAGAGAGAGAGAGAGAGAAAGAGATGATGAGAATGGCTATGGACTCTTCATTCTCTGCAAAGAGGAAGATGATAAGACCCTTCTGTTGAAATCTTGAATCTGAATCAACAGTGCAGTGTTCGGAAGAACAACAAGCAAGTGCTATTTTGGGATGTGTTAATTTACCAGAAGAATTATGTGTAAGTCATGGAGAACAGGAACAAATCTGCTTGGCTCAGCATTGATCAGACCCTGTTTAGCAAAGGAGCAGCACATTTCAGCATGGAAACAAAGGAAAGTGAACCTGACTTAGAGGATGGGTTTCCCCTCCCCTGCTCCCCCACCCACGTTTCACTCTTTCTCAGAAGACCAAGATCTTTCCTTTTTAGGTCTTCTCCTCTATATTTAGGTATTGAGCTTTGTGCTTCCAGAGCCCTGTGTCAAAACAAAGGAGTGATGCCACACCATTGTGTTGGCATGAACCTGCATCATCCAGGGACCAGGCTTTCTGGCACATCAGCACCAAAAAGCCCTGTGCGTGCGCGTCTGGATTTATGTCCCTTTCTGCCCACGCATTGTTCCACCGAGGTCTCAATGGTGCTACTGTCCAGAATGCAGTTGCCAACCAACAGCCCGCCTGCAAAGTGTTCCCTCTTCCTGGCTCGCCTGCTGTGAAATGAGATGGAACGGAACATTCCACACCCACTAGGCTGAACACCCAAAGATGATTCAGGGCCCAGCGACAGAGATACACAAGAGACCCTTTGGGTGTGGAATGTGTTATGTTATATTGTCGCCAACTGGAAGGATGCAGCCAGTCTTGAGCCTTTTCCCGGTCACTCTACTCCTCCGTACCATAGTGGAGTTGGATAGAATCACTGGAAGGCTGCTCTTGGTGGTCTCATGTCTGGGGGTCTTTTCTGCTCATTCTGTTGATTAAATGTGCATCTACACTGAAGAAATAATTCACTTTGACACCACTTTAACTACTATGGCTCCATCCAATAGAATATTATAGCTCCATCCTACAGAATTCTACATGGTTCCATCCTAAAAAATCCTACAGAATGTTGCCCTAGTACACTCTGTAATACCCCAGCACACTTTGGCAGAGAAGGTTAAAGACCTTATAAAATACAGATCCCAAGGATTCCATAGGATGGACATACAGCACTTAAAGTGGTATCAATCTGCATTATTTTTACAGTGTAAATTAATGTTTCCCAAACTTTGGTCCTCCAGATGTTTTGGACTTCAGCTCCCGGAAACCCTAGCCAGTTGAAAAAAACATCTGGAGGACCAAAGTTTGGGAAACACTAGTGTAGATGCATCCTAGGTTTACGACTAATCATGACTAAGGTGGGATAATGAATATAAAACAGTTACAGTTAGGTAACAGTTTCATATTCACAATCACTACTTAGTCACAATATTGACACTATTGCCATGACCATAACTTGCAGTCCAACAAAATCTATATAATTTCCATTTCTTCTTTCAGTGTCTCAGAAATAGGAACTATCTGGGAGCATCTGTACTACTCTCACAAAGGGATAGTTACTCCAGTTTACTCTAGTACTGTCTTATGGGAGCCTGCCTTTCCCACAGGATCTGATACTTATGTACCGCTTCCTTTGTTTCCTCATCCCCAGAGGGTAGGGCTGTGCTTTCTTGTTCCAAGAGTGGCCGGATGTGACTGAATAACAAGCACCAAAATACTTCATTCCTGCCAAAAGTTATGAGCAGGGAAGGGAGCAAGTAGAGGACAGGAGAAAGCTTGGTGTTAACATTGCCAGTCACCTCTGACTAATATAAGCTGAAGTACAGAACCAGCTCTACCATTAAGCAAAGTGAGGTAGTTGCCTTGGGAGGTGCCTGCTGACACCAGGGCATAGTGGCTAACTGAAGGTGCTGCAGCCACAACGTTATGCGTTTGAACCCGCAGGGCTCCAGGTTGACTCAGCCTTCCATCCTTTCATAGGTCGGTAAAATGAATACCAGCTTGTTGGGGGCAATTGGTTAACACACTGTAAACCTCTTAGAGAGTGCTTAGTTCACTATGAAGCAGTATATAAAGGTAAAGTGCTGGCTTGCTTGCTGCCGACAGAGCAGGAGAAAGCGGATGGAGGAGAGAGCTGTAGGAACAATTCCACTTGCCCTTTCCTCACTAAACTGTTTTGCTACACTAGGGTGCGGTGTGTAATGCTGCCCCCCAGTACAACTGTTGATGTAAGATTCAGCAATTCTGGTTGATGTCACTTTGGGCACAACTTATTTTCATCCAACCCTGTCCAGGTGAGATCTTCAAAGAAACTCCTAACAAGTTTTTGACCAGAATCCTGTTAGACATGTCTATGGGCACATCTGCATTGCAGTAATAATGCAGTTTGACACCACTTTAACTGCCATGGCTCAATGCTATTGAATCCTGGGATTTGTAATTTTGTTAGATAGTTCTCCTTCTTTGTCAGAGAGCTCTGGTGCTACAACAAACTACAAATCCCAGGATTACACAACACTGCGCCATGGCATAGGTAGTCCAGCTCTTACATACAGTAGATATGATCAGGTGGATTGTGGCTGGTGGCTGGCTGGCTGGGGAACTGGGAAGTTGATCTAGTCCTTTGGGGAAAATTTTATTATTTAAATGTTTTAAATTGAATTTTTAACAATATGACATAGTGACATAAGGTAACTGTCTTATAAACAGAACAAACAAGAAATGCACTGGGCCTTGCATATTACCTCCCCCTCCCATAAGATTTCCAGTGTTTATATGAAATCTTTGGTTAACAGAATCACAGAATGAAAAAATAAATTATTATTCAACAAAAGCACCACTCCATAGTCCAGATGTGATGGTGGTGAGCATATAAACTCCCCAATTTTGTTGATGAAATTAATGAAGCCACATTGAAGAGAAGCTTAATTCTGGCTGCTCATTTCTATTATAGGAAGAGATTTTATGTTGACCCTTGTGACTGGTTGAAGTTCAGATTCTCCTGGCTCATCATAACATCAAAGGCAACCTGAATGCACATGTTTTTCTTCAGGGAGTTACTGAGTGTCAGGATTGGTGGTGCTGAGGAAAGGGAGAGAAAGGTTAACAGAAAGGCAAAAGCTCTGTAACTCTGCTGCTAACCATTTGGAGAAATCACCCAAAACTGCTCCAAGCACAGGGTGGTAGGTGTTTCAGCCAGCTTGCTGCATCCTCACCCAAGAGTCATTTGGAAACCACATAATTAGGCTTTTCTTGCAGCCGGAATCCACTGATAGGCTTGAGAAAACAAGGGCTGGGTGAAGAGGAAACAAATCCCAGAATCCACTGGACAAGCTGGCAGGGCAATTCTGAGAGCTATAGTCCAAAAAAGGATGCTTTCTAAGCTCTGATGTGGAGAACCAATAACGTTCCAGCTTCCATGTGCACATGGCATCATTGTTCACTCTTCAGACAGTGCCTTGTCCCCAGGTCAGCTCATTGGGACATCATGTAGCCCACCACACTCTGCTCTGAGCCTCTGACTAGTAGCAGCTCTCCGGGTTTTCAGGCTGGGAGAGATCTTTTCCATCACCAGCTACTTGATCCTTTGACCTGGGATTGGACCTGGGATCTTTGGCATGTCAAGCTTGTGTTTTACCACCAAGCTGAGTCACTCAGCACATGACAGTGTGGCTAAATGTCAGCTGCAGGCAGCTTAATAAAAATGGTAAGTCAGAAGGAGACAGGAGGGAACAAGTCTTTAGAGGTGGATCTGGATGCCTAATAAAGTGGGCCTGTGGATTGCATTGCAAATGCAAGCCTTGTTTGGTTTTGATTTTTATAGGAGTGATATCCTATTTGCTCATGCTATATCCATCCCACCAGGCAACCCACTTATATCTTATATCTACAGTGAAGGTTATCTTGGTTTTGCACCTCTTCAGTCGTCATAACATCCAGCAAGGAAGCAAAAACAAAAAACAAAAAAAACAGCTTCATTTATATACCGCTTCATACCCTTAAGGAGTGTCTAAGCGGTTTACAATTGTAAGCTATTTGCCCCCCAACAATCTGGGTACTCATTTTAGCGACCTCGGAAGGATGCAAGCCTGAGTCGAGCTTCAGCCCTTTGCTGGTCTTGAACTCACCACCTTATGGTTTTGAGTGAGTGGCTGCAGTACAGGCATTTAACCACTGCGCCACCAGGGCTGAGCCTGAGATATGTAGTCTGGAAAAATGCTGACAGAAGCGTAAAGACTGGGAGGGGGTTTAAAACGAGAGCCCTCCCATGTTACAATTCTGTCATGCCCAATAAATTTTTCCTTCAGTCCTCAAAATTCTAGTGATGCAGTAATGTCAGTTGAGACATGTTAGGAAAGATCGAATTAAGGGAATTTTTAATTAGCTGAAATTTGCAAGAGTGGGACCCCAACAACATCCCTTTGAGACCAGGTCCCGTCGTGTATACCAGAAAGACCAAGAATCCCTTAAGTGCGAATGCGGAGACAGGCTTCTTCAATTAAAGTCTAATATTTATTAATGGGGAAATAAAACATCCAGCAATGAAACACATATTCATGCACACACACACACAATGTTCCAAGAAGCAAAAGGGAGGAAAAGTGGGAAAAGTGGGAGATGGACAAAACTCCGGGAAATACTCACTTCCATAGGCTTTTCAGAGGTCCAACAGAGGTGTGGATGATGCTGATGATGCGCGATGTGGGAGTGAATGGCCGAGGGAGCTAAAGTCAGAGATCAAACAGGCATGGAGTCTAGCTACACTCTGAGAATAGCACACTTGAGTTGAAAAATCCTAGGTTTATATAGGCTCAAACTTGCCTCTAGCCATGAACTTAACGGTCTAGCCAGGGCTTAGACAAAGGTGTTGAGTGCCTGGGCTTCGATGATGACTTAAACAATGTGTTTGGGTCTTGACACAATCTAGGAAGGCAGGCAGGTCTATCGGTGAATCATTTAATATGATCTCTCTCTATCCCTCCCTCTCTCTCTCTGGGTAAGGCACATTAAGTGTGAGATTCTGAACAAACATGCTGTATTGACTTATTCTTGAAAGTGATAGTTCTCCCATCTTCCTTCCTGTGGGGAATTTTAAAAGTTGTTTTTCAGGGGTCTTGTGAGCATGACTCATCTGCCTACCTGACCCACTGGCTTGCGAATTATGGCTGCCAGCCTGGCAGGGTCAGTTTGGGGTCATGAATGGAATCACACACACCATAATTTGATATAAAATCAGTCTCGATAACAGACTTTAGGAATACAGTTTAGGCATTCAAAAAAAATTGGTAGAAAAAGTTATCAAGGAGAATGCAAACACAGCAAATAGAAGAGTTCTAGATGTAAACAATTTTCGAGGATACACTCTCTGCAATGATAGAAATTTGGAGATAGAAGGAAAATTTCATGGGGGGGGGGCAGAATTCTTATTTGGGAGGAAATGCTATTATTTTGCAAAAACACACCACCTTGGTAATGACATCTTTGATTGAAGGTTCTCTGAAGAGCTCGGACCCCTTTTTATTAGGGAATTCTGATTTTCTTCTTGCAGAAGTACCCCATCCCACTTCCTTGGGAAATGAAGGGAATTAATGAGTGCTAAACCAATCATTGCACTTATTGTGATTTACACATATATTACCTATCACACTCCTTTCCATGACTGTAAAGTGAACTATGATGAAGGGTAGAGATGGACAGAAACCAATGCAAGGTTGGATGGAAGATATATCTGGATAGATCTCTGAGTAATATGCATTAACTTGATATGGTTTTCTGGCTCCCAGTTGTTCAGTAACAGCTGTAACAAAATGGCCATTACCATAGAATATACTGTGGAGATCAAGGAGGTTTGAGGACATCTGGAACACAATTTGTGCATTTGTTTGTTTTGCAGAAGGACTGTGAGTTCCATACCCCAGACCAAATTTCTGGGCTTGGAATTTTCTCTACATTTTACTCCAGGCTCTGGTTGATGGTTCTAAGGACTTTATCACATGGGCCTGCTATCCTGTCACAACCATGCTAGTTTAACAACAGAAGCATATTGGCTTTGCATCAAGCTTTATCACATGTTCTCTGTATTAGCACTTTCGTGCTGCTTTGGTGAGCCATGTCTGTGTTATCTGAACCCACCAAAAAAGAAATGAGAGTCCCTTTTCTAACTGGCAGGGGAGGCAGGGAGAAGCTGGCTGTGCCCCTCCACTCACCAAAAAAGAAATTAGTCTCTTCTTGCAAGGAGAAAACTGTAATTTCTTCTTTGATGGGGGGGGGGGCAGGGAGAAAACAAAACAACTCTGGAATAGCAAGTGGTGGGTGGGTGGGTGGAAGGAAAC
Organism: Urosaurus nigricauda; assembly: GCA_034509955.1. NCBI lineage: Eukaryota > Metazoa > Chordata > Lepidosauria > Squamata > Phrynosomatidae > Urosaurus > Urosaurus nigricauda. The sequence goes on from JAOEGL010000002.1 coordinate 167,680,689, forward strand.
ACTGATACCATGTGACTACCTAGTACTGAAATTGCCTATTGCAGCTAAGGACAAATATTATAGCAGGGGATTTGGAAGCTTATTGATGGGTTTTTCCCATCAGTGACAAGGTGCACTTTAACAGCACTTGGAGGACAAGGCATCAATGAAACAGTGATAGCATTGTGGGATAAGTATCGCCAAAGGGGCTATTATCTAACTTTAATAGTGATTTAAAAGCTGCATGTGATAAAGTCCTTAGTGTAACTGTGGCGGCTGCAGAGACTGTCAAGAATGCAACTTTTAAAGAAAGTGAATTAGCATTTCTGGAGGCTTAGCCATGGAAATCCACTGCTTTACTTTGGGCAAGTCACTCTCCCAGTCTCAGAGGAAAGCAATGGCAAACTTCCTCGAACAAATCTTGTCTATAAATCCCTTGGATAGGGTCACTATAACCCGGAGTTGATTTGAAGGTACATAGGAATGACAAGTACAATTTTAACGGGAAGATCCATAATCCAATTTCTTTCATGCTACAGTGCTTTCCACAAAACAACCCTGTTCCACTCCAGCAGATTCCATCGTTCTTGTCACTCTATCTCCCCCCTTGTCAACTGGAAAGGGATCAAGCGAGTGAGTCACATATTCCTCAGGAGACGGGACTCTCTCTGCTTCCTCTCTGTACTTAAACACCATTCTTTCAGCGACCTGATGAAACCCTTACCCAGAGAGAGAGAGGGAGGGATAGAGAGAGAGAGAGAGAGATCTGCAGCAGGCAGGGTGGACACTGGGGTGCCTTTGATTCTGTGCCAGGTAGAAAATTATTCCTGCCAGCCGGGGGGAGAGTGGAGAGATCATGATGCCTGGCCTATTCTGGGGAGAACAAATCAACAGCGCAACAGGTGTCCAGTCTCTCAGCTGCCGCCTGGGAGATATTACTTACTGTTCAAGGGCATCAGAGTTTCCACAGGGGCTCTCCGTCCGGCAGTCCCACCCACCTATTGGCATTGACTGAACTGCTGCCCCACTGTAAAGGCTTTTGAAGTGGAGGGTGAGTGGGCCAGGGGTGGGGTGGAAGGCTAGATCTGTCTCACTTGCACTGGGTTCTCTATTTTCCATGCAAGATTTTAAAAAGCAGGGGTTTAAATGAGACCAGAAACTGGGACAAAAGTTCTCTGCCAGCACAGCCAGTGAATTTGCAGGATTTGGGGAGTTGTAATTCAACAACTAATTTTGCTAAACTTTATAGGAGATGCACGGGTGGTAGATGTTCATGCATTGAAAGTGGTATAATAGTTACTTTGCTCCAAACAAGGATCCATGTTCTATTTGGAGCCTCTCAAGAGGGCAACATGCAGCCTGCCAAAAGTTGAAGAGCCTGAGTGTAGCTCCCCGAGTTAGATTAAACTCAGGAACTTACTAGGCAGAAAGACAAAGGCAGCAAAACGGCCTTCTCAGGCCTTTTCCTCTCCTGGCAATCTGTTCCTATGAAAGTCTAGCTGCTTTCTATTGTTGTTTTGCCTAGCTGAAACAAGCCCATAAGAGTATTTGATGGGAGAGGAGGTATCCTTGTGGCAACTGGATGTTTTTCAATGAAAATATGGAGATGGGATTCAAATATTTGAAAGGAAAGTTTTGACACCAGCATCACTTGCTTTGCTGGCTTGTTAGTTCACTTGACAACAAGCTTTTTTGAAGGTCCACTCTAAGGGAAAAGGTTATCTAGTTTCTTCCATTTTTAAAAAATTGTAGTGGTTACATTGATATCCTGCCCATTCTCCAGTGAGCTCAAGGCAACAAAATAGAGCTCTTTCTTCCCATTCTATTATCAAAAGAACAACTTTTTGAGATAAGGACAGGTTGACAGAGAGAGTGTGACTGTGGGAGATAGGACCTAGATCTCCCACATACAATCACTATAGCATGCTGTCTGTCTGACATGACTTTCCCCTCCCTTTCCCAAGTGGGCTGTCAGATGAAGCTCCCATGAATCGCATGGATCACACTGATGCTCCATCCAACGGAACCCATCCCTCAACTTCCCACCATTGTCTTAGCCCAGAGATGAGAATTATGTGGCTTTCCAAATGTTTGACTGCAAGTCCCAGTGGCCCTAGTCAACATAGCCAATGGTGAGGAACATTGGGAGTTGCAGTCCAACATCTGTAGCGGTGTATATTTCCCTGTCTTGGTTTTGTTAGGTTCATCAAAGAAAGCAGTATCCCTTTTCTGTTGTTAGTCCCACCCAGCCAGTCATTCATTTTTGTGTGTGTGTGTGTGTGTGTGTGTGGCACCTCAAGTGACCTGTCAATGTATGGCAATCCTACACATTTTGTAAGGTTTTCTTAGACAAGGGATATTCAGAAATGGGTTTTCCAGTTCCTTCCTCTGAAATATAGCCTAAAGCACCTGATATTCTTTGGTGATCCCTCATCCAAGCACTAACTAGTGCTTACTCTGCTTAGCTTTTAAGGTCAGACAGGAGCTGATCTCTACCTGCCCCTCTGTTTGAGAATGCCTTCTGGATTAGCTGATGGACAATCAAGCAGCACTACTTAGGATGCAGATATTGGCCTCTATACCACCTGTTACTTCAACATAGGGATTATGTGTCTAGAAGCAAATGTGCTACTATAACACAATATCAACCACCCCTTCCTTAACATGTCACCCTCTAGGAATGATGGAGGTTATCTGCTAATGCATCAGGAGGACATCATGCTGGTATCTGAAGGGCACTTTAGAACATAGCCCCCTCCTATTAGGAGTCACTCCACTCATTAGCAAAGCAGTTCTTTGTAACCTCCTAGTTTTAGTACATTGATCCCTCTTGATAAAAAAAACAACTGCTATCAGGAATTGCAAATAGCAGGTGATGCACACATTTTGAAAATACATTGGTGGATGGACAAGAATATTCTGTGTTCCACCTAGCACCTCTTTTACTCTGCAATTTCATCCTATGATTCCACCTTACCTACCATGGCAACATCCTATAGAATCCTGAGATTTTTTAATTTGGCTAAAGTCACCACAGGAGCTCCCTGGCTGAGGATTCAATATAATAATCTAATGGCGCCAGCATGCTGTTTGTGGTCTGAATATTGGACAGGATTGTGGGAGGCCAGGCTTCAAATCCTTACTCAGCCACATAGAAACTCACTGGGTAATCTGGGGCAAGTTAGGAGCAAGGCAATGGCAAACATCGTCTGAATGAAATTTGTTTGTCAAGAAAATGCTATGATAGTGTTGCCATAACTTTGGGTTAACATTAAGACATGCAACAAAAACAAGCCCCACCCCCTACAAATCCCAGGATTCTATAAGATTTTACCATGGCTGTTAAAAGTGGAATCATACTGCTATAATTGCGTAGTGTGAAAAGGCCTGGTGGTGGTGGTTGTGGGGAATCTTTCATTTGAGCCTTCTCTGTTCTCTATTTCGAGAAGCCATGTGGGTCAGTAAATATAAGCTAGTAACAAAACAAAAACTATGCAAGAACAGCAGCATGGTACAAAGCAGGTATTTAAGAAATGAAAACAGGCACAAAAAGGGACATTCAAAAAGAAGGTGAAAGAAGCAGCTAGCCATTTGAACCAACACTTATCTAAACTGACCAATCTGAATTGAGATTTCAGATTAGTAAATCTAACACAGGATTGTCAGAAGGCTTCCACAAATTCACATTAAAAATGTGGCAAGGTAGATCAATTGAAGGGTCACCCATTTGTCATGTTCACAAAACCAGTATTGTCCAAATGCAAGAGAGTGGGCAAAGCCAGACAATGCAAGTTGGTTACTAGTTCCCAGGTGTTTGTTTGCATGAAACCAGCTCTAAACTTAGTGATATTCTGTACTGTATATACAGAGAAATGATTCTCTTCAAGATAAATAAGAATTCTTTACAGTCAAATCTCTGCTTTTTCTTTTTGTTTGGGAAAGCATCATAATATTTGATAAGGCCAGATGGCAATTGCAGATAAAAAGTGGGTGCAGTTGTACTGCCTCAATATGCAAGTTATATACACCACGTTAATCGTACACCTGTACATCCAGGAGTGTGTCCTGTTACCAAGTTGCATCTGACAAAATTTTTTGTAATGCCAGGGCATTGCCAACCACAACAATATTTGTTGAATATAGCTAAAATATAGATGGATTTTGTACTTGTCTACAAGCTGTGAGCTATAGCGCAATATACATTTGCACCATTAGATGATTATATTTCAGGGCCAGAATTTTGGTGCTATCGTATCCCTGAGTAACAGTCTGTAGCGCTGGCATTAGGCATGCTTTTGAGGAGCATTTAGCAGCAGAATACGGCTCTGCCAGCTCCGAGTAGGAATGTAATTCTTTGCTATTTTTCTTCTCAAAGGGAGCAATGAGTAATTTTAGCAATTTTCTTTTCACTGCAAGAAACTCTTTGGAAACTGTACAGTGTTCAAAGACTATTCACAGTTCAGTTCTTATTCTGTACACACATACACATAGAGATCTCATGTGGTTGTTTTCCACACAAAACAACATTTTCTGTGCTGAGCAGGATGTGCAAGAAGTATTGGACAGGACAGCACTGCACACAAATATTCTCCAGAATCCTATATTACCCTTTATATATATATATAAGAAAATATATATATAACAACAACAACAACAACTTTATTACAGCCATTTGGCCAGCACACTTTATATAATGTAGATCTATGTTTTGTGAGATGTTTAGCCTTCTCTGTCAGAGTGCTCTGGTGCCACAACAAACTACAAATCCCCAAATTCCATAGTATAGAGCCACGGCAGTAAATGCAGTGTCAAACTGGATTACTTCTGTGATGTGGATGCAGCCTATGTATACTTAGCTAAGTAGCAGATGTGTTAAGAAATTATGTATGCATTTATTAAAGAATCGTGTTGTTGTTACTAACAGCCCTCGAGTTGATATCAAACTATGGACTCTTTCATACAAGGCTAAATTGGAAATATAATTTAAGGTCAATTCGAATGCAATCATGGGTTTTACGTTATTGCGAATTAACTCTTCGCATGCAAATTCGGGCAAGAGGGAAGCCAATTCGAATGCAATCATGGGTTTTACCTTATTGCGAATTAAAGCTTCGCATGCAAATTCAGGCAGGAGGGGGTTATTTTCGGGTAATGGGAAGTAATTCCGAACTGAGCAGGGGTTCATGTAAATTCGCTAAACAAGCGAATTTACATAAATCCGCATTGGCTCCATTCGGAGTTGGGAGAAATTCCTTCCCGTTTGAAAGAGTCCTATAGCGACTATGGAACGCCTTTGAAGACATGGGAGTACCAATGGATCTGATAGTCCTAATGAGGAATCTGTATTCAGGACAAGAGGCTATTGTCCAAACTGAACACGGAGAAAGAGAATGGTTCCTGATAGAAAGAGATCAGACAAGGCTGCATCTTATCACCCTACATGTTCCACTTATATGCAGAACATATTGTAAGAAAAGCAGGCTTGGACAAGGAAGAGGAGTGAGTAGGAGAAAGGAATATTAACAATCTAAGATATGCAGAGGACACCATAATACTAGCAGAAAATCTCATAGACCTGGAACAACTACTGAGAAAGATCAAGGAAGAAAGTGCAAAGGCAGGTTTACTATTGAACATTAAGAAAAATAATGACAATTGAGATTCTAGACAAATTGAGCTTAGGCAATGAGAAAATAGAAATAATAAAAGAATTCTCATACCTGGGATCAAACATTGACCGTTTGTAAACTTTATTTTGTTCTGTTGAATTGTGTTAAGTAATATTTCTTTCAATTTTTTTAAACAACAACAACAACAACAAAAAACATTGTTAATGAATTGTGAAGATGTGTATCAGGACGCTAACAAGAGTGCCCAATGCACATTGGTGTGTTATGGGCATTGGTGTGCATAACAACAGCCTTCAACTGGATATAGATTTTACAAAACTGTTCAGTTTCAATTTCCGTATATGTAAATCCACATATGAAGACATAACTCCCATACAGAATCCTGGTCAATTGTTGTCTACACAGAATTTTCCCCATCCCTACTCCTGAGCTCTTTGAGAATCGGCACAGCAGCTTTGTCTCCTGAAGAAGGTGGCTTTCCCTGTTGTCTCCATCCACCCCTTGGAGTCATGCCTAGAGACATTTTAATTCCTGCTTCCACCCCAAAGCTTTCTGTATATGCAGAGAACTTCTTTAGAGCTTTTCCCAGAGACATCCCATGGTAAATAAAGTGTTTTGTAAGCATTTCCAGAGGGAGGCCTCCTGAGCCATACTCAAATCCCCACTGAGCCATAAAATCCACAGGATGATCTTGGGGCAGTCATTCTCAGTATGATCTACCTGATAAGGCTGTTATGAGTGTAACATGCAGAGAAACAGGAAAGCCATATATGCTGCTGAGAGCTTCTCAGAGGAATAATGAGATATAAATACAACTAATTTATATTTATATTCCACTTGGTGGAACCATTGGTGTTTCCTTTGGAGAGGGCCAGGGTTAAAAAATTATATTTATAAATATAAATGATGAGATATAAATACAACTAAGCAATCATGGCATAGCAGTTTGACTGTTTTGACTATGACTCTGGAGAGCAGGGTTCAATTCCCTGCTTGGCCATGAAATTCACTGGCTGACCCTGGGCAAGTCACACATTCTCAGCCTCAGGGCAAGGCAATGGCAAAACTCCTGTGAACAAATCTTGCCAAGAAAATCCCATGATAGGTTTGCCTTAGGGTCACCCTAAATTAGAAATGACTTGAAGGTACACAACCAGAACAAATCAATCAATCAATATACTACTCAATTTCCCACTTCCCTGGGGATTTTCTGAGATAAGCAAAAAGTTAGTAGAAGTGGAGGAAAGGCTGTGAGTTGGGGAGCTGAAGCCCTTGTAAAAGTCAGCAAATAAGTTAGGGAATTATGTGATGAAAGCCTCCTTTGAAACTGCTGTTGGTGCATCTTCTAGAGGGGCAGGATATAAATAAATTTTATTATTATTATAGGTGAGGGTGGAGAATATATTCCTGTTGAAGACAGCAGGAATCTACCCTGTTGGTATGCAATGAGGAACACAGGGATTGTTGAAACAGGGCACACACAACAGGCCACGTATGAACCAGTCTCTCCCTCCAGCTCTGTGTTTCCTTTCTCTTCATCCCTGTAAGAGATAGACATCCAAACATAAACAAAAAACTTTCACTGTCCAATACATGTACAATAGTGTGCATGCTCCCATTGATTACCTCACATACAGGCATTATGAGCTATTTCATACTACACAATAATAGCACCATGTTTCCTCTATAATTGTCATGAGAGTGTCCTACGGAATCCTGGGATTTGCCGTTTAGGGAGAGGCCTTTAGAATCCTCAACCAGAGAGCTTATCTGGTGCCCCTCATCAAATTACAAATCCCAGGATTTAACTGGAAACAGCTATGACAGTTATGGTGGAAATAACTGTGCAGTAAGAAAAGGCCCTATGGTGGAATGCTGTCGGTTCACCACAATTAGAGTTGATTTAATTGTTGAAGGGGGAATCAACACTTGTCTAAATCCCATTGAATCAATGATTCTTTTCTAATCCTAAGAACCTTATCACACCAGACCAATTCGGATTGAATCTGAAGTGACCTTGGAACTGATTTATGTGAATTCATTTGTTACTGAATTCACTGAATTCTGGGGTGACTTTGGATTGGCTTTGGATTGGCTTCATAGTAACAACATTCACATGTGATAATTCACTGCACATTCATGTGAATTCACTTGGATGGAGGCAGAGTGACTCTGACTGGGGCTGCAAAAACCCTCGTCTGATAAGAGGCTAAGAAATAGGATTCAGGAGTGTGCCTAGATGTGGGATGCGATGAGGGGACAACATAAGAAAAGTTGCATGCATATATTTCCGAGACACAACAGCTTCTCTACTGGAGGAATGGCCATGCATTTGCAGTAGTTTAGAGGAACTGACCCTCCATGCTGTGGAGGATGAAGCAAACGTGCTCCTCTCCCTCTATCAAGGACTGGAGCCACAGTGTGGTCTGGGATGCCTGGGTGGGTCCAGTGCCAAGCCCCCACTCTGAGCCATCTGTGTGAGGATTAAAGAGAGGCTATTTGGGTGGCAGAGATAAGCTTGGCATTTGTCAGCTCAGCAGCTCCCCCAAGGGAGGAGGGATTGTCTCCCTCCCTTTCTGACCATTGATAGCCAGCGCTCAGTCACCCCAGGCCTCCTCCCATAGGAAACACCAATGGTTCCATCAACTGGAATGTGCAGCCCACAAGACACAGAGAGACAGCTGTTCCAGAGCACACCAGTACTGTGCCATGTTCATCGGCTAGCCTTGGAGAAGGATCAGCACTAAAATGCTTTGGAAAGTTTTATCGCTGTAGTGTCAGAATAGAACTTGCTACTTCCTGTTAACCAAACCCTCCAGGCAGATTAAGGTATTAAACAGACAGGAAGAGGATTCTCACGCCTATGGAGAATATTCAATCCGCCATGTTTTGATGGGCTGTATAGTCTACAAAAGCATATGCCATAAGGAATTCTTTAGTCTTTAAAGGGCCACCAGTTTGTTGGTTTGACATACTACATGCACAGAAATAACTGCCATGGAAGTGTTTCAAATTAACAGCATGCGTGGAAGAGAGCAAAGCAAATACCCGGTATTGTTGTTGCTATATTAAATTTCACCAATTTAATACAGCAACAATCTGAAATACAAGGTTGCTATATTAAATTTCATTAGGTGTCCTGATAGATTTCTCTTAGTTTTTAGGATGCCACAGGACTCTTTTTTTTTTTTAATTTTTACTACTTACTCAGAAATAACTTCAATGGGAGAGAGTTTTAAATTAACTTTGCTGTATAAAAGCAAATATCTTGTATTTCAGACCTGTTGCTGTATTAAATTGAATTGGTTGTTTTTGTTAAACATGGACTTTTTTCTGCAGCCTCTGTGTGGATATGGTACCTGGGTAGGTGCCGAGTTTTAGAAGAAGCTTCAGTGTTTCACAGTGTTGTAGTTGCATGTCTTTTGTGGGCCTTACCTATGAGACAGTTTTACATGCTCAATGAGACTGCAACTCACAGCAGCTCACTGACAAGGCACATATCAGGTCTTGGGTTCAATCTCTACTATTTATAAATAAGAAAAATGGGATGGTGTGTACAATGGGATGGAGTGGAGCTGCCGTCTGTCACTTTATTGTAGGAAATATGGAACTAGACGGTCTTGAGTTGTACACAAGGCAAAACCTAAATACCTTGAAGGTCCCAGATCCCATCTGATCTTGGAAGTAAAGTCAAGCCTGGCAGGTACTTGGAAAGGAGAAGACCATGGGTGCTGTAGTTTATATGAGGAAGGACATGGCAAACTGCCACTAACTATTCCTTATAACCCTATAAAATTAATGGGAGGGGGACATAAATCAATAGGCAACTTGGAGGGTATATGCACACACACACATAGATCCCTCACTAAGCACTCTCATTGTGGTAAAGCAGGGTAGGCAAAGTGTGGCCCTCCAGATGTTGGTCTGCAATTCCCCACCATTGGTTATGATGGCCAGGGATGCTAGGAGCTGTAGTCCACCATATTTGTAGGGCTATGTGACTCCAAACCCTGTGGTAAAGGCACATTTTAAATTGCTTCAGCATCCTGCAAAATTAGTTTCCCTTGGACATCTCATTTGAGCAGAGCAGGGGATCATGTGCCTCTGGTGATGCAATTGGATTGCAGTTCAGAAATACCTTTGCCAGCTTAGACCGTGGTGAGCAATGCTGGGAGCTGCAGTCCATCAAGATTTAGGCTCAAGCACATGATTCCCACATGTGCTGTGGAGACAAACTACACGACAACCTTTGCAAGGCATTCATTTTTGAACGAGATATCCTAAAGACATCCTTTTCCAACTTGGGGCTCTCCAGATGTGTTGAACTATTACTCCCATAATCCCATTTGCTGGCCAGAGAATAATAGGAATTTCAGTCCAACACAGAAGGTGCTAGTTTGGGGATGGCTGCCCTGTCTGTTTAATATTTTAGATAACTTTGATTGAACCTAACGGGAAATCAAAGACCTAAGCCTGAGTTTTGTTGGGTTCTTTGCTTCATTAATGCTGCAGCACTTATGGGCAGCCATGCAATGGTCATACAGAAGGCAGATGTCTCCGTGTTTGAAGACAAATGTGAACCATGATGTCAGTGGAAAACCCATGAACCGAAAAGTCCAAAGGCAGCTGTGAAACACAGACATTCCAAGTGTCCCCTATTATGCGTAGCAGGGAACATGTGACCCTGTGGAAGTGGTTAGACTGTAATCCCAAACATCCCTCCCTATTGGCTTGATCTGATAGGAACTGCAATACAAGCAGAACAACCGGAGAGCCACCTGTTCCTCATTCAAAACATATTATGTGCTTTCAAGTAGACTTTGACTTGACAACCCTAGCAAAGGGTTTTCTCAGCAAGGTTTATTCAGGTTTGCCATTCCTTTCCTATGAGGCTGAGAATGTGTGCCTTGCCCAAGAGCACCCAGTGGATTTCCATGCCTGAGTGGGGATCTCAGAATCCTAATTCAATACTCCAAACCACAAAATGCTTACTTGAGTAATCTCAGGAGTTTTCATTTCATGAGCCATTCTAAACATCAGAGCAGTTCTGGAGGACATGTACCCCTCCAGATGTTGTTAGTCCAAATCAGCAAAAGCGAGTTGCCGTTCAAAAACATTTGGAGCATCACAGCTGCCCCCACACTTGCACTAGAGTTTTTTCTTGTAATTTTTTATTGTACAATTTCAAGATGAAAGGCATTGCATATGTATGGGTAACTCCATCAAGTATGCAATGCTCCTTTATGGAGCAACCTTGCATGTCAGGGAGGATGATCCAAATCTGGGTGGACTTCATATGGTCCTTCTGATGCTGCTAGACAGCAACTCCAAGCATCCCTTGTTACCAGGATGTTGGCCCAAGCTGCTGGAAACTACAACCCAAAATTTGGAGGGCTTCAGAATCCTCCCTTCCAGTCTAGATGTAGCCCTCTCAGCTATGTGAGAATGTTTGTTTCTAGCCTGTTATTGAAGGATTCCCATGTATGATGTATATGCTCATCTTGCTTTTGCTTCTGATGAAACAAGCTCTTGTAATTTCACAACAATGGAAGAAACTGTTATCTAGACTTGTTTTGTTTCTGAAAGTCTCATCTGTTTCTAACATTTACTGCACTGACTGCTATTCAGTACCGCTTTCTGAAGAGGTACAACACAATTTGTAAAGCTCTTCATTGCTTCAGCAAAGGGGGTGGTTCTCACTGAGCAGCTGTTGAAGCTCACACCTCTGCAAAGTGTTCATTATCACCATCAACTCCTGGTCCCATTTTTGCTTTCTCACTTTCATTACCTATTAGCCTGACCTCTCTGTGTAGGCAAACAATGACAAGAGTGAGGAGACTTGCCTTGGGTCTTCCCTGTGTGGTTGTACACACCACCCAGTGGGTGAGTGTGTGCATGTGTGAGAGAGATGGAAATAGGGAGCAATGAGGAGAGAGACCTCCAGTAATGTAGTCTTGAGTCGATTCACTAGGAATCAAGTCAGATTCAAGTTGCTTCAATGACTCCACTTGGACTCAGCTCTGCAATAAATGACACAATGACTTGACCTAATTCAATTTGCGACATTTGCAGTTGGCCCTCCAGGGACACAAGAGCCTCCTTTTTTGGGAGTGGGGTGCAGGAAGGAGTCTTCAGTGTGTCTCTATGGTCAACTGCCAAAAGTCATTCATTTCAATATTATTATCTGCTGCTTCATGTTTCAACAGTAAGCCCAGGAACATGTCCCCCATGGATATAGGGCCATACTGTAATACAAAATATATTCTATGTATGTATACTGTCTGTGTGCTGCTAAAACACTGCTTTGTGTACTGAAATGTCCATGTTTAGTCCCTGTCACTTTCAGGTAGGGAATACAAAGAGAAGTACTGTATATTATAATGCTTGAACTATTCAGAACATCATGAGCCTAAATATTCTATTCATTGATTTACAATTGAAGGAGGGAAAATTTGATTTCCCTTCCTCAAGCTTTCTTGTATTTCTTCTTGTATAAGGGGGTATCCAAAAGTTTTAATGATCGCCTTTTTAAAAAAAATGACATAAAGTTTGTTTTGATTTGTAGTTGTTAATGTATCTCTATGTAGTCACTATCTAGATTTATACATTTTCCCCAGTATATCTTGACCCTCCGAATACCTGATATTGTAGAAGCCTGCAGATTGTGCCTGATGAGGATTTTACACTTTAGTCACTTCTGGCAGAGCCAGACACAAAAATAAAGGATGCAATGAGCTGATTTTCTCAGAAACGTGCACTTAGGGACCAATGATGACACTGACAAAATTTCATCAATATGCCATAATAACTTCTGGGTAATAATTATTACTTTACAATACCCCCTCGTAAGGCGCAATCTGCAGACTTCTACAATATCAGTTATTTGGAGGGTCAAGATACGCTGGGAAAAATGTATAAATCTAGATAGTGACTACATAGAGATAAGTTAACAACTACAAATTAAAACAAACTTTCTGTCAATTTTCAAAAAAGGTGATCAGTAAAACTTTTGGATACCCCCTCGTATACTCTTGCATGGCAGGGGGTTGACTATATTTGTTTTAGTACATATGTAACCCCTTCCAACTCTACAATTCTACATCCAACTTGACTGAATGACAGGAGATTTCAGTATTACAGGGAAGAAAATTGCATCCCTGTCCACTTTCTCTACCTAATTCACAATTTTGCACACCTTTGTAAAGTTCCTCCCCTTGAGTTTTTCTTCTGAGCCCAAGAACCTTAAACACAGTAAGAGTTCTGGAGTTAGGCTACTTCTGGAGGAATGCTCCCATTTTACATGGGGTTTCAGATTGTAGTTCACTGGCAGAGCCTGTACTCTGCATGTAGAGATATCAGGTTCAGTCCCCAGGATTCCATCTAGGGTCAGAGAAAAGACTTCTTTGAACCCCAGAACATTATTGAGCTAGCTCAGGGTTGGGTAAGGGGTGACTCACCCTCCAGTTGTTACTGGACTGCAATTCCCATCAGAACTAGTCATCTATGCCAATATGGATGGAAGGTAGGAGCTGCCACTCAACATAATCTGGAGGTCCACATTCTCTAACCCTGGAACTAGACAGATCAACTGCCTGGCAGGGTATGTTTAAAAAGCAGCTTCGTATGGTTAAAAAACATATATCTCTTTCCCACTAGACAATTTGATTTCATTTCGGCTGCCATGGCTGCAATCTATGAAATCCCAAGGTTTGCAGTTTAGTGCTCTCTGGATGAGAATTTTAAGTGATTCAAGAAACTGCAGATCCCAGGATTCCATAGGCGGCAGCCATGGCAGCAAAAGCAGAGGCAAAGGGCTATAATTGTGTAGTGTGAAAAGAGGCCACAGGCAAGAAGTAGAACAAAAGTGTTTACACAGCATGGGATGTGATGTCTGTCACTGACAGGCTCTCATCTTCTTTAAAATGTAGGACACTTAAGCTAAGCTCTCCAGTGCAAGAAAAGGAATAAATTTTTCTCTATAGAAGCTGTTTCAAACAGCTTGGGTTGCCCAGGAATTTGAACAAGTCTCAGGATCAAGCACATATGCTAATGTGGGATGAAACGTACATCTAATCAGGATACTTTTTTTTAATTCAATATATTAAATATATATATTAATAATTGGAAAAAAAGTCACATACTGGAAATTGTAAAGCAGGAATAGACAAATATAAATGTCAAAAAATTGGTGGACTTTACAATACAAAGTTATATACACAGAAAGGCAGAAGGTGTCCAGCAGGCATAGGGTAATGCACGATTGTCAATGACTCAAACAGAAGAGCCTCCCTCCCTCCCACCACCTCCGCCATCCATCCATCCAGTCATTCATTCACTCCTTCATTTATATTTACAAAGCAAATATGCTGTTTGTCTTATATACAACTTGTACAAAAAAATCCAGACATCCAACAAACACTCCACTGCCCTGGACAAAGCAGCAGGTGGGCAGCAACCAGCCATCCAATAGTTGCGTGCGTATTTACGGCAAAACCACTTCCCTCTCTCTCCTGCCTATGTTTTCAGGATGCAAGCAGCAGCTTCTATGCAAGAGTCCTGCAAGAGACCTATTCCCATACCTGGGAGGGAATTCTTAGCTGGGCTAAGACTCAGGGCCTGATTATGTGGATAAAAATAAGAGAAGGCAATTCTTCCCTCTCCACTTTTTAAAATCATGAACTAGCCTTTGACAGTATTTTATATATGTGTGTGTGTGGGTGTGTATTTATATATATATATATATTAAAACAAATATGGAAAAACAGAAAACCCAACATATTCCACACTTACTACAGAATGCTGATCTGTTTATGACTGTACAGAATCTAAGGTGTCAGACTGCACACACAGCTGTGGGCAGGTAGGTCATAGGGAAGGCAGCATCATTTAGGGATATTGTGCATGTAACTCTCGAAGGCACGCTGGGATTTTCCCCCATAAGGGTTTGTGTTTTTTTCTTCAAAAAGAAAAAAAGGGGAAAAAAAAGAAATCCAAACCCAAGATGTCATCCCAAATTCAGAGAGAATTACATGGCAATTCTGAATGTCCCAGTAACCTCTAAGCATTGGGCTTGGGGGAAACAGATAGGGCATATGGTGCTCTAGAAGTCTCCAGTCAGAACACCCTTCTCAAGTGTCTCTGGAAATGTTCCCACCATCTCCCCTCAGGATGCTGAATGGCAGGGAATTTCTTTCCTCCAGTTTTACCCCATCTGGAGGAGAGCAGGGGTGGGAGAAACACAAACCAAGCCAAAACGGGGGAGAGGAGAGGAAGAAGACACCCCCTGACAAAGAAAGCACCGTCCATCCACGGCAGTTTTTCCAATTTCAGTCCTCAGAAAGGTAGCGTGTCCATGAAGATTTTATCCACAATGGGAGGTGGGGGCACCAGGTCCTCCAGTTTCAGGTAGAAGATGCGCTGAAGGCCTTGAGTGCAGAGGGTGCGGAGTTCAGGGAGTTTGCTCAGCAGCTTTGAGAGGCAATTGGGATGGGCCTGTTCGTTGGTGGTGGATGTCACGTGGTCTTTAAGGCAGCTGACAATGCGGTTCTGGAGGTCCTCAACCTTCTTTGGCTCCTTCAGCCCATGGCGGTCTGGATGGGAGACAATGGTGAAAGGGGCACGGTGTGGGGAGAGGGGAGAGAAAAATGAATACCAAAGGAGCCATTAAAAGAAAAGCAACCAAGATGATAGCCTAAAACAGTCAGGGATGCTGTGATCTCTAGAATGTAAAATTCACAACTTCTTGCCACAACTAGTTTTCAAGCTGATCATTAGCTGTAGATGCTGCATGAGAAGAACCATCTTCAGACATGAAGTGCTTGGAGGCACCATCCACACAACCTGGCTGTTCTTGTGGATACCCTAGAATGCCTCCAGGCTCCCATGAATTAGCTGTATTCTCTCAAATACTGTTTATGTGCTGGAACCCTCCTAGGCCCTGTCTCCCCATTCTAATGGCATGTCCACTCCATCCAGAAACCCCAGTGTCCACCTACCTGTGATTATGACCAGTGCTGCAAGACAGGAGAAAGAGGGTACATCGATGTTCATGCGATGGAGGTTCTGGGAGAACTCAATGATAGAGTCTATCCACTCGCCAAAGCCCCGGACACATTGCATGCGATGCAGCACCACGCCATTGCAGAAGATCAGTTTGCCTTCTTCTGGCTTGGATCTGTAAGGTAGAACATGGTATTGACATACTGGAGGTAACTAAGAGCAAGGCTTGATAGGAAAATTTGTTTGGAATCCTCCTCCCCTCCTTGCAAACAAACTGTCATCATACAAGAAGGAAAGCCATGAAATAAGTGGAGAAACCCAAGGATAAGCCATTGAAAAATCACCCCCACCCTTTATAGCAGTGAAGCATTGTACCAAACAGTCTGCAACAGCTCCACTAATTCTGCTTTCTAGAATGATTTACTGGATCCTCTGTAGCCACTGAAGGGAAGATCATAAGCCATGGGGTGTAAGCACATGGCTGGGTCAATAATCCCCCTTCTTCCTGCCTCTGCCCAGAGGAACAGCCAAATGCTCCTTTCCATGCAGGGCATACCACAGTTAAACCTACTGCCACCACAGGTGAGTGGTTGAAGCACTCGCTCTGCATGCTCAAAGCCCTAGGTTCAGTCTCTGGGCATTTGTTTTGTCATGCTGGTCTATATGTGTGAGTGGCAAGAGAGCTAGGTATGTTTAGCTTGGACAGAAGAGTGAGAGGTGATATGACAGCTCTCTTTAAATACCTGAAGTGATGTCAGGCAGAAAATGGAGCAACTTTGTTTTTTGTTGCTCCAGAGACTAAAATACAAATCAATGGATTCAAATTAGATTCCACCTAAACAATAGGAAGAATGTTCTTACTGTATGAGCTCTTTGCCTCAGAGGGTGGTGGACTCTCCAACTTTGGAAGTGTTTAAACAGAGGTTGGATAGATATCTTCTGGAGTGCTTTAGCTGTGGATTCCTGCAAGGTTGGGGCTTGGATGAGATTGATCTTGTGTTCCCTTCCAACTCTATGATTCTATGATCTTCAGTCCTCCATATGGCTGGACTCCCAACTTACATCATCCCGAGTCGGATTATGGAAGTGACAGTCCATCATCATCTGGATGAATACAATTTCCCCATTCCTGGATCATATGCATTTTACACCATGCATATGATGATGAATAGCATGCCTCCCTACAAAACCTGGGAACTATATTTAGTGCAGGGGAGAAAATCATGCAGCCCCTCAGATGATGTTGGACTGCAACGCCTGACATTCCCTACCACTGGCTATGTTAGTAAGGACTGCTGAGGGCTCCAGTCCCACAACTTTTGGAAGGCCACACAGTTCCCACCCCAGACTTATGGGTTAAAAAGGCCAGTGCTCACTTCAGAGGGGAGACATGTCGCATATTA
Organism: Urosaurus nigricauda; assembly: GCA_034509955.1. NCBI lineage: Eukaryota > Metazoa > Chordata > Lepidosauria > Squamata > Phrynosomatidae > Urosaurus > Urosaurus nigricauda. The sequence goes on from JAOEGL010000002.1 coordinate 167,697,700, forward strand.
CCTGTATGCTAGTCGGAGAATGAAGAGTTCCAAAAAAGCAGATTCCAGAAGCAGGTCTTGGTCTTCTTTTGGAAGCTCTAAGAAGCCTTGGATCTTCTCTGCCCATTTCCGAATTACATCCATTGACCCTGTTAACAGGTCATAGAACTGCTGCACATCCACACAGTCTTCCTTCTCAAACTGGTAGGAGACTGATTCCTGGAACTGGTGGCACAAAGATAGGCAAGCTGTTAAAAAAACAGGCAGGATCAGGGTTTCTTTTCTGTCACCTCCTCTTTTTGAGGAGGCAGGCAGAGATGCTGAAGCCAGTACAATAATGTTCCAGCCACCAACACTCACTTTACAGAGCAGGAAAATTGAAAGAAATCTAATGAAGGTCCTAGCTGGAGTACCAAAACTATATATTCCAAGTCATAAGGTGACTCATGCTCAGGAACATCTCTGCTTCTAGATTGCTGATTTGGAGCTAGCATGTATTCAACAAGACCTCTGCAAGTGTAGTCTAGTTCTATGTTAGAGTCAGTACCACTGCAGAGCAGAGGCTCCTGAATAGGAGTGTTCTCCAAATGATTGGGATTACAACTCCTATCCGACCCAGTCAACAATGGACTGGGATTACAGGAGTTGTAGTTCAAAATGTCTGGAAGATACAAAACTCTGTACCTTGGCTCTTGAGCACAACCAGGGCATTGTACACAAAACCCAAGGAAAGATGCAACACAGATTTTCCTCCAAAAACTGAGAAGAAAGAGTAAAGTGAGTTTGCCTTCCTTTTCACTCACTCTTAAAATGTGATAGGGCTGTCAATAAGATAGGGACAGGGGGCTATGGTTCATAGGTGAAGCAGATGCTTCATATGCACAAGGGATGAGGTTTAGTTCTTTGAATTGCCAGGTAGGAATTATGGGGAAAGACCTTTCTTTGTTTGGCATACTGTGGACATTTCACAGATGATAGTCCTGTGTTGGACACTCCAGTGGACTGATCAGCTATAAGGCAGCTTCCTTTGTTTGAGAGAAAAGAGGCTAGATCTTAAACAACAGTGATAATCTGGTTGGTGGGAAGTCACAGGATCCTGGAGTTTTTTATACAGCAAAAAGGGTAAGCCAAACATAGGAGCATAAAAGGAAAGCAAATTCACTTCACTATGCAGGAGCATCTTGTATCAGCAGGTAGTGGGGAATTACTTTCTTTCTCTCTGCTTCTTGAGTTTCACAACTCACTAGCCAATTTGAGAAGGAAACCCAGAAGAGTTTGGGAAATGCCCTTCTATTGGCCTGATTTGACCCAACAGCATCTTTTAAGACATCCGGAGTGTATAAAGAAAGGGAAACAGTTTAATATTTATTATATAATTCTAGACATTGGGAAAATCCAGTGAAACCGACAGATACAGATTTTGAACAAATTCCTTCTTTAATCTGTATGCTGCCTTGTATCCCAGTTGGGGGGAAAATGGGTCTAACACTAACAGCAATACTAATATGTCCAGTGCATGAACAAGTTGAGACTGCCCCGTGGTGTGATGATCACCACCATGTTAAACGGGAGTGAGGGATCTGTCGCTCTCTTTATATTGTTGGCCATGCTATTTGGGGCAGATAGGCACTGAATCGCAGCAACATTTTAAGAAGTAGCAAGTTTCCCATCCTGGCTCAAACAAAAGGGATACACAGAGGATATTGGCTCACTAACTAACCTGAAAAACTAGTCACTGAATAACTAGTGCTGGGGACAGAAAAACTGAAGAATATTTACACTACACAGTTATAGCTCTCTGATTCCACTTTACCAACCATGGTAACATTCTATGGAATCTTGAGATTGGCATCTGAAAACAGGGCCTTTAGCTCCTCTACTGCCTCTGACCAACCTAAAAATAAAAATCCAGGATTCCACATAATGTTGCCATGAGAACTGAAAAGGTATCAAGCTAGTATAAATTCTCTAATGCGAAAGGAAACCAAGAGTGGACTGATGCCTTCATGGTCCACTCTCAGAAGCATCTGACTGACATATACTTGGAAACATGCTACTGGTTAAATGGGCCTTAATTCACCTCCCCTTACTGAAAATCATTTTATGGCAGGGGCACTTAAGATAAAATGACACGAGCCTGATCTTCACAGTGGCACATGGGCAAGATACTTCCTTCTGTACTAGTCCATTCCATTAACAACGACAAAAATAGTATGCCAGCGTAAGTTCAGAATGTTATGGAAAACAGATCTCTCTCCTAGGACACTCTTTGGGCTCTTTGCTGACAAACACAGCAAGCACTGGAAGGGTAGGGACCTTACCATGTCTGGCTTTGCCTTACTAATGGCATTAGAATTTAGCCTCCAAGACATGTAGTATGCTGTTCCCTTTATCAGTTCAAGACATTCTTCCAACCCCACCCAATAACAACAGTGGTCTCAGAAAGTAGATTAGTACCTTGGAATAGTCGAGCTTAGTGGCGCTGGGTATGGAATCTATGTGTGCTCTCACAAGAGATGAGATGAGGCTGACCGGAGAAGTATCTTGAGCTTGTTTCGGTTTTGAGGGCAGACGACCTCGACGGCCTTTCAAGCTGTCTGTCCGCACCACTGAGGGATGAGAGGGAGGGAGAAGTAAAAATGGAGAGGTGAGAACAGACTTAGACACAAGCAGGAGCTACTGACAGAAGCAGCATGTGGTTTAGGAAGGTTTTTAATCAAGGTGCACCATGTAAAACCTAGCCAGAGGAGCAGCAGACGTTGAACTAATTACCACATGCTGACAAGTTACACACACACACACACCCTGTACTACATGGTCTAGCTCAGTCGTATTTTGTACTTAATAACTGCAGTTTGGAAGTGAGAGTTTGCCATTTCAAGAAGAGATTTAGAATAGTTGGTGGGCTTTTCAGGCTATGTGGCCATGTTCTAGAAGAGTTCATTCCTGATGTTTCATCAGCATATACCCAACTCTCTTCCAGACCAACATATTCTGAAGATGCCAGCCACAGATGCTGGTGAAACGTCAGGAACAAACTCTTCTAGAACATGGCCATATAGCCCGAAAAACCCATTAAAAACTATGGATGCCAGCCATGAAAGCCTTCGACTTCATATGAAATTTAGAATATTCAAAGGAAACAATGCAGTATATTTCCACTTCTTTGCAGGTCTTTCCTGGAAGGAGGGATTGGAAGAAAACCCATCTTTCCAAGGAGCAAAGCTGCATCATCTCTCTCTTTTCTTCTTACTTCTTATTTGACATGGTTCTGAATAACTCAGCTTCTCAATTCCTCCTCTTGCAAAATATGTAGGAGAGCATGCTGACCAGCAGAAGAGAGTGGCAACCATGCCTACAGAGGCCACTGGCTAGATTCTCACCTTGGCTGTGCATTTAGCTACAGAGTGGCCCAGTGTCCATCCCTTGATTGGCTTAGCATCAGCAGAGCAATAGATGACTTAGCCCTGCTAGAAATTCACAGCTAAAGAATAGATTTCCAGCACATCTACTCCTTCAATACCTCTTTACGACTATATTCACATTTACAGTAGCTGTAAGTTCTGAACTAGGAATACTGGCTTCCTCAGATAACCAATGCAGGTTACAAAGGTGTCACCTTTTTTGGAGTTTAATTTAGCAGCTTATCACACCAGGCAGGAAAATCACAACTAGAGCAAGATAACAGTCCCTTTGGTTGGGGCTTATCACATAATGTCACTCCTCTTCTGCTGTTCTCCCATGGGAGACTGGAAAGCATTATTATAATTATGTATTTTGTTATTGTTAAACAAAAAACAAACAGTTTCATTTATATACTGCTTCATACCGCCTAAGCAGTGTTTAAGCGGTTTACAACTGTAAGCTACTTGCCCCCAACAATCTGGGTACTCATTTTAGCAACCTCGGAAGGATGCAAGCCTGAGTCAAGCTTGGGCCCTTTTGCTGGTATTGAACTCGCCACCTTATGGTTTTGAGTGAGTGAGTGGCTACAATACAGGCATTTAACCACCGCACCACCAGGGCTCCTTTCAATTGTTATTGTTAATTGCTATCTGATTTTATTGTTATTGCTTAATGCATTACCATTTGTTTTTTTAATTCATGTACATATGAACATTGTGTGTATAATCCCCTCTGTTGTAAGCCGCCTGCATTCCCAGTTGATTGGGTGGCATATAAATAATAATAATAATAATAATAATAATAATTACTACTATTACAGTACTATTACTATTATTATCAACAACACAAAAAATCCATTAATAGCCTCCTTTCCCTCTACTGTTTTGCTAGGTTTTTGAGTGTGATTGTTCAATTTTGCATTAATGCAAAATTGGGTGGTCAGTGGGTGTGCTTTTGGAATAGCCTAGATGCCCTAGTGATCAGGCAATAGAGAGAAGGAGTGGAAATTTCATCTTGATTTCTTTTCATTTGGCAAACTGAGAAACTTTTATATATATATATATATATATATATCAATCAATTTACAAATGACCATGGCCAACCCCACCAAATTGGGGCTTGTCAGAGAAAATGATAGAGGAAAACTTTGCTCCACCTCCTTTTCCAGTCAAGTACCTCCCTTCATGCAGACACATATGGAAATGTAAGTGGAAAAGAGACTTATAGTTATATATAGCATTTATTTTATTAACCCTGTTAATTGCTCACAGATTATTTGCTATGTTAGTGGCTAGCTTTCATCTGCCAGTGATTAATTAAGCCTATCCAGTATCAAAAAGTGCCACCTCACATAAGGAAAAAAAGGTATTTTAAAAAGTAAGACTGTTTTTGTTTCAATGTGGAGTTGAAGACTTTCATGGCTGGCATTCATAGTGTTTTGTGGGGCTTTCGAGCTATGTGGCCATGTTCTAGAAGAGTTCGTTTCTGATGTTTCGCCAGCATCTGTGGCTGGCATCTTCAGAGACATCTGTGGATGCCAGCCACAGATGCTGGTGAAACGCCAGAAAGGAACTCTTCTAGAACATGGCCACATTGCCCGAAAGCCCCGCAAAAAACTATGTTTTTGTTTCATTTTATATTTTTGTAGGAGGAAATCTTTGTGGGTGAGTTTGTAACAAACGAAAAGAGGCAGGAATAGTCTTGGAGGAAGTAGTGAGATAGTCTCAAATGCTCAAATGATAAGGTTTTAGTGCAAATGAAGGCTGCAATGACACAACAGGGAAGAAAGCAATCCCAACTGCACAGTGCTTTTGAAAACAACGCTATACTAGTGGGAGAAGAGACTGGTAAGACACTGCTTAACCTGTCCAAGACAGAAGGAAAACCTAGACATAGATAAGCCTCACCTTCTTTCACCATTCCCACAGCAAGGCACTTTTGGAAACGACAGAACTGGCACCGGTTTCTCCGCCGTTTGTCCACAGGACAATCTTTGTTGGCTAAGCAGATGTATTTGGCATTCTTCTGCACTGTGCGCTGTAAGAGAGAACAAAGGAGGGGCGGTTAAACTATTATACTCTTCCACAGGACAGTCCACTGCAACCTTGTGACAGAAAAACAAAGGTCTGCCTCCCAGTGATTTATGTATTTGTCATGTTCCTTTAACCTGTGGTGTCTCATTTCAGAAGGGCATCATCCCAAGCATATGACAGAAATCTCATTACCCATGTGGGTGAGTGCACCTTCCAGACACAGCTGTGCTGGCACATTTCTGCATGTGAGTAATAATACTCTAACGCCACAGAAACATGGTGATGAAAGATGGAAATGGCATCAAGCAAACTTGACAAGAGAAAATGAAGGAGACCTATAGCTGCCTCATCTCAACAAGTCTGAAATGTTTTTGTTTCAAATCACAAGCGATAAAGTTGGGGTATATGGATGCTTTCCAGGGTTTGGGGAAATTACTTCCAAGGTCTACAACTCCCAGGAGATTCTGGGAGGTGTAATTAGAAAAAGTAAAATTTCCAAGTTCTGATGCTCACACACCCTCATTTCCAAGTGATTACCAATAGTTGGACATTCCAACCACTACCACTGTAAATGGCTTCTGCTAGGGGTAGTATACCTATAATCGCCTGTTCACAACTAAAACTATTCAGCATTATAGTCATTGAGTGATGATATATGCATGATCCAGTCTTCTAATATAACATTTCCTTTTGAACACTTTGGAAAGGAAGTCCTTAATACCACAAACCAATTCCTCCCCCAGTCCACAGTTGGCATCACAACTTGAATCTTTTGGGTTGCAATTGAACATACCCACCCTCTCCAGTACACATTGTTTCTCATTTCCCCAAACCCCAATGGAAGCAAGAACACTTTGGAACAGGGATGTGTGCTGATTAAGGGACCTCCTTGCAGAAGCACTTGCCCAGCAGAACAGATTTGGAAACTCTTGGGCAAGTGAACACAATAATAATAATAATAATAATAATAATGTTTTTTATTTATATCCCGCTCTTCAGCCAAGACTATCAGAGCGGCTTACAATTTGTTAAACAAACAGCTTCATTTACAATTGTAAGCTATTTGCCCCCAACAATCTGGGTACTCATTTTAGCGACCTCGGAAGGATGCAAGCCTGAGTCAAGCTTCAGCCCTTTGCTGGTCTTGAACTCGCCACCTTCTGGTTTTGAGTGAGTGGCTGCAGTACAGGCATTTAACCACTGCGCCACCAGGAATGTGTCCACTGTTATAGCAGCAAAGTCAGCATGGCATAATGGTTTGAGTGTATGACTATGATTCTGAGAGCAGGGTTTGATTCCCTATTTGGCCAAGGAACCCACTGGGTGACTATGGGCAAGTCACGCTTTCTCAGCCACAGAGAAAGGCCATGTCGAACCTCCTCTGAACAAATCTTGCCAAGATAACCCCATGATACAGTCACCTTAGCGTCGCCATATGTCTGAAACAACTTGAAGGCACACAACAACAACAACAACAACAACAACAACAGCTGCTGAATTCTCACAAGCAAACTTCATCATAATTCCTGTCCACCTCTGGTATGAAATTGACTGTGAGATCTACACTGAGGGCTATAAGCATAGAGGAACTGCTTCCCCTAAAAAAATGTTCAGGCCTCTTGGAAATTTTCAGATTTCATTATAAAATCTAAAAATCTTGTAATAAAAAAGAAAAAGAAGAGCCTAATCTTTTTCCTTATGGGGATATGGAAAAGTGTGCATGCTGTATTGTCCCCCATATATATGAACATTAAGTCCTTTTGTAGCCAAAACAGCAGCCCCACATTCACGATGTAGGTATTAATAGGTTTGAGTGAATCTTGAGGTTTTCTAAAGTCTTTTGGCAGGGTGGGGGGAAACTCTTAGTGGTAAGAACTACTCCAAAATAACTTAGTGAGCATACTCAGTGGGCAGGGAAGGTTGGGCAACTCCTAAGGGTGAGGAACGCCAGAAAACTGGCAAGCTGAGCAAGAAGAGTATTGGAGTGGGGTATCCTGGAAAAGGCATGACCAACTAGAACTTCTAAAATAAGCACTCCGCCACACCACATTTTATTGCAGCTTTTTTGGATATGTCCGCAGCAAAAGGAAGAAGAAGGAAACAGTTGGGCCACTGCGTGGAGAAGATGGCCAAATGCTCACAGGAGACAGAGAAAAGGCAGAATTGCTCAACACCTTCTTTGCTTCAGTCTTCTCAGGAAAGGCAAAGGGTGCCCAACCTAAGGATGATGGGGCAGAGGACAGAATAGGGGAATTTCAGCACAGAATAAATAAAGAGACAGTACAGGAATACCTGGTTAATCTAAATGAATATAAGTCTCCAGGACCAGATGAACTACATCCTAGGGTATTGAAAGAACTGGCAAATGTAATATCAGAACCAATGGCAATCATCTTTGAGAACTCTTGGAGAACAGGAGAAGTCCCTGCAGACTGGAGGAGGGCAAATGTTGTCCCAATCTTCAAAAAGGGGAAAAAAGAGGATCCCAACAATTATCGTCCGGTTAGTCTGACATCAATTCCAGGAAAGATTCTGGAGCAGGTCATTAAGCAGAGAGTCTGTGAATATCTGGAAGATAATTCCATAATCACAAAAAGCCAACATGGGTTTCAGAGAAACAAGTCATGCCAGACAAATCTGATCTCTTTTTTTGATAAAATTACTAGCTTGGTAGATGAAGGGAATGCTGTGGATATAGTATATCTTGACTTCAGTAAGGCATTTGACAAGGTTCCCCATGACATTCTTGCAAACAAGCTTGCAAAATGTGGGATAGACAAGGTAACCGTTACATGGATTTGTAACTGGTTGACTGACCGAACCCAAAGGGTGCTCACCAACGGTTCCTTTTCATCCTGGAAAGAAGTGACAAGTGGGGTGCCACAGGGTTCTGTCCTGGGCCCAGTGCTATTCAACATCTTTATTAATGACTTGGATGACAGTATCGAGAGCCTAGTTATCAAATTTGCTGATGACACGAAATTGGGAGGAGTAGCTAATACCCCAAAGGACAGGATCAAAATTCAAAATGACCTGAATAGACTAGAAAGCTGGGCCAAAGCTAACAAAATGAAATTTAACACAGAGAAATGTAAGGTCCTACACATAGGGCGGAAAAATAAAATGCACAGATATAGGATGGGGGACACCTGGCTGAATGAAACTACGTATGAAAGAGATCTAGGACCATAAGTTGAACATAAGTCAACAGTACGATGCAGAAGCTAAAAAGGCCAATGCAATTTTAGGTTGCATCAATAGAAGTATAGTTTCTAGATCAAGGGAAGTAATAGTGCCACTCTATTCTGCTTTGGTCAGGCCCCACCTGGAATACTGTGTCCAGTTCTGGGCACCACAATTCAAAAAGGATGTGGAGAAACTGGAGCATGTCCAAAGGAGGGCGACTAAAATGGTGAAGGGTCTGGAAACCATGCCCTATGAGGAACGCCTTAGGGAGCTGGGGATGTTTAGCCTGGAGAAGAGAAGGTTAAGAGGTGATATGATAGCTCTGTTTAAATATTTGAAAGGATGTCACATTGAGGAGGGAGCAAGCTTGTTTTCTGCTGCTCCAGAGAACAGGACTCAGAACAACGGATGCAAACTGCAGGAAAAGAGATTCCACCTCCACATTAGGAGGAACTTCCTGACAGTAAGGGCTGTTCGACAGTGGAACACACTCCCTCGGAGGGTGGTGGAGTCACCTTCCTTGGAGGTTTTTAAGCAGAGGCTGGATGGTCATCTGTCGGGTATGCTTTGATTGGGAGTTCCTGCATGGCAGGGGGTTGGACTGGATGGCCCTTGTGGTCTCTTCCAACTCTAAATTTCTATGATTCTATGATTCTATGATTCTATCACTCATTCTATCATACTGTTCACTAAAAAGTGATCCAACTTGACAATGTCGAAATATTGTAGCTGTGTAAGGTTTGTCCTGTCCTGCAGGGATTCCCAGCCTATTTATGAATGCTTTCTGGCTACTGGCCTCTAGACCAGTGCTTTTCAGGCCCCATTCATACTATGTTGTAAACCAGTTTAGAAACCAGTTCAAAAGCGGGTTGCTGATACTTGGACTGGTTTTTGCCAACTCAATTTTTACGGGGGTGAGGGTGGAGCAAATCCCCCTTAACCCGATGCTTTTGAAACCACGTCATTTACTGTGTCTTTTCAAAAGCACAGGGGGTTTTCAGGGAGCCACCAATGGGAACGTGTTGCTGATACCATTCGGGGAACCCAGGAGGGAGAGGTAATGGGCAGAGGGACAGAACGTACTCATCCCATCACACATGTCTTGGCTGTGTTTTTCCCCTCTCAATGCTCACGGTTGCAAAAGGTGGGGGAGGGATTCTTTTGGGAACTTAGGGACGAAACAGATGGGCAGGAAAAAGTGGCTTGAAGCTGCCTTTTCTGAAGCCACATTGAAACCTCACCAACCACACCACTGGCTCCCAAGGCAACTGGAGTGCTCATGTCATGACCACATGAGGTGGCTTCAAGTCAGGAAGAAGGGGGGGGGGGAGCTACTTCTTTTTGAAATGGCTTTTCTCTGCATAAGGACACTTTTCTGCTGGCTTGAAGGCATGTGTCATCTAAATGCCGTGCCTTCAAGCCAGCCTGAAAGCACCTCTTTTTGCCTGTCTGTTTAGCCCCTTAGTGTGGCTTGTTTTTGTTTTTTAATGTTTTGACAGGTTCTGTGCACCGTTGCATTTGCATGGCTTCTACAGGGGTTCTGTTGCTGGCACTGGGGTTTGTGTGGCAGGCACTGGAGGTTCATTATTAGCATGGGGGGGGGGTGTCATTGTTGGCAGGGGTTATTCCTGGTATTGGCATCTAAGGCTGAGATAGTGTTCTTCCCCCCAAGGGGGGCTATTCACAGGGGTTTCTCACCAAGGATTTATTCAGGGCATGGTACCCAAAAAAGAACTGTTGTGCTACAATGCAAGTTCTATAGTGCAAGCTCTCATGCGACAATGCATCAAAAAAAAATCTTCTTTGCAGTTTGCACACTTTAAATTCCTCCACAGAGCAGGGGAATAGTTTATTGTTGGACTTCACCTGCATAACGTCTCAGTGACAAAGATGCATGTCACGAGATTGACAATTTTTTAAAAAAATGCCAGCTTCAAATCAACTTGTCCATAATGGAATATCCATTTTGGATCGGTCCAAAGCTAAATGTTAGCATCAAGTAGGTTAAATTCCAACAGACACCTTCAATCGTGGCAAACATAGTCAGAACTTCTATTCGGTGTCAAATCAATGACAAGGTTTGAAAGTCTTCAGTGCAAAAACGTGAGTGTGAATGGATCCTTTGACTATTTGATGTGAGGGACTGGCTATTATTTGTTTTTACCAGTGTGCCAGGGACTAGTACTGTATTTGTGGCCATTGGTTACAATTCCCACCCGTTTCAGGTAGCTTCACAGTGATTGGCATCAATCTCTGGACCACCACTTTGAGTAGCACTACTCTAAATCCGTGGTTCTCAACCTTTGTTCTTCCAGGCCTTTTGGGGTTCAACTTCAGCTAGCAAAGCCAATGATCAGAACAACTGCTCTAGACCATTACTTACTTGTAGCCTTCGCAATGATCCTTGATGGATCACAACTCCCAGATTCTTCAAGGGAGGATACAAGAAGTTGTGATCCAAAAGGGTAACACTCCCTACTTCTTTTATTTGGGCAATTCTTGCCTGCTTCTGAAAGGCACAAAAAAGGGTCACTTTTGAGATATAAGAACAATCAGAAGCTGCTGGTATGGGTCGTTTCCTCTCAGAACACCCTAATCATTTGCAATGGGAAGGCTTTCCATCCATGATTAGACAAATTCATAGTTATTGTAGATAAAGAGTTCTCTGCAGTTAATATTTGCTGGGAATCCTGTGGCTCTCCAAGTGGTGTCAGACTGTAAGTCCCAGAAAAGCCACAACAAAAAGGCCTGTTTTCCTTTCTTAATTGGAATGAATTTGGAACAAAAACTTCTGAACTACAATAATCGATTATTATTTGTGCCTCACAGTGATGTTCAGGTTTACCTCCTGGCAAGAGATCCAGTGTGGCGTAGTGGTTTGAGTGTTGGAATATGACTCTGGAGACCAGAATTCAATTCCCAGATTGGCCATCAAACCCACTGGTGACTTTGAGCAAGTCACACTTTCTCAGCCTCAGAGAAAGGCCATGGCAAACCTCCTCTGAACAAATCTTGCCAAGAAAACCCCATGATAAGTTTGGCTCAGAATCACCATAAGTTGGAAACAACTTGAAAGCACACAACAACAATGACATGCTGCTTTCTGAAAACTGTAAGAATACTTATTTTCCTTTCTAATATCCTCTTAAATTATTTACACCAGGGCAGGAAGCATACGGCCCTCCAGATGTTTTTACACTAGAGTTCTCAGCAGCCCTACCCAATATAGCCAGTGGTTGCTAGGAGTTGCAGTTCATTTGGAAGGCACATGATCCCCATCCCCCAGTTAACCAATGAAATACAGTATCTACATCTTACTGTTTATGAGAAACAGAGAACATCACAAGGCTGCTGGAGCTCACCAAAGGCTAATCTCTAATACCCCAAAATTGTTTCCCTGCCATCTCCCTTCCTCCCTTGAAAGGGAAAGTAGCTCTACAATGGGCTTCTTTATTTTGAGAGGGGCCAGTGAGTCATCCTTGGAGCAGTCAACAACCAAGTCATCCAAAACTACCATCACCACCACCCACCTCATCCCAAAAAAGGAGGTCTTGATGGCCCAGCATTCTTTGCACTGGCTGCAAAAGCACAAAGAAGACTGGAACTTGTCTGCTTGGCTTGGAAATGACACTTATGGGTGTTAATGTGAGAAAGGAAAATTCTGGCCTTACCTTGAAAAAACCCTTGCAGCCTTCACAGGTTCGGACACCATAGTGTTGGCATGAAGCATTGTCCCCGCAGACAGCACAGCGCCCCTCATTGGATCCAGGGCTGCGTGCCTTGGTTGGTGAGAGGGAATTGTCCATCAAGCCAGAGCTATCCAGGACGGGCGAAGGTTGGCTGAGTGGCAAAGGGGAAAAACTGACAGAAGGGGAGCTCTGGGGCAGTGAGAAGACATCACTGTCCACCAAATGCGGGTGGGATGCTGGCTGCATCTTCAGGGGACTCTGGGGGGGCACACTGGGGCTGTGGGTTGAGTGGCCAAAGGAGAAATACGAAGGTTGGGTAGAACTGTTTTTCGGAGGTTCTGTTGTTGTTGCTGCCGTGACCCAAGGCCTCATGTTGTCGTAGGTGTGCGTTGGGGAATAGGCCCCAAAGGAGTTCTCCCAAGATGGCCCCTGGGAAGTCTGGAAGCTTGGTGTGGAAGGGGAAGGGACAGAACAGGGGCTGCCGTAATAGTCTGAGCCACTTGAGGACATGGTCTCATCCAGCTGGCTGCTGAAAGGGCCAGGATAACAGCCGTACACCTGGAAGTCTTCCAGCTTGAAGGAGGTTGTGGTGGGGTTGGCAGCTGGGATCTGGTAGAGGAAGGCGTCAAATTCACCCGTGTAATTGTCCATGAAGGTGCTGAAGCTGGGCAGAGAGGTGGTGGCAGTGGTAATCTCTGTATTAACCAGGTCCATGGTGGGCTTGCCAAGCTCTGAGGTCAAGAGGTCTGCTGGGTAGCGATCGCAGAGTCCTCCATTCTGAAGCAAGGTCCCATATTGGGTTTGAATACAGGGCATCTCTAAGAGAAAAAGTGGGGAGGAGAGGAAAAACACTGTCAGTTACTGGATATTCACTTAGAAGTCCTCCAAGATGAGTCTGTGAAAGTGGGTTTTAACTCTGTCGTAATGGCTTGGCAGGAACAGCACTTGGGATAGTTACTTTTTTTTACTGCAACTCTCAGAATTGCCTAGCCAACACAATCACTTTTCCAAAGTGTGACAAAAAGGTAACTTTTCCAGCAGGAAATTGGCCAAAATGTTCCTGGGAGAGGAGTGGAAAGCAGTCCCAATTTCCCCTAAAAATGCTCCCCAAAATATCTTACAAAGGGGATTTTGCTTATTTTAACTTCTTGAGATCTTTGGCAGGAAGCTACTTTAATTTTCAGACACATATACACATCCTAGGTCTTAACATCCTTAAACCAAAGTCCATCTAACCCAGGTGTGAGAAACTTGTTGCCTTCCAGCTGCCATCTGATGGCAACTTCAACTAGGCTCAGCCAGTATGCTCAATGGTCAAGATTAATGGAAATTGTAGTGGATGGATGTAGAGTACTCACTCCAACCTCAACCTCTGCTCATAATTTTTTTAAAAAAATGGGTTGCATGTCAAGAAGAAAGAGGTGTGTTTTGAGTTAACATTAAAAGGGGACTAACACTTCTGATGTTAATGGAACTAGCAGGAGTAGGAGGAATAGTAGGGTCCAGCCATCCCAAGAGGCTTCTCCCTACTGCACAGAGTAGGGATGCTTGCATTGCAGGAATCACAGGTAGGACAAAAACACTTCTGCATATACCCTTCACAATATCCCCCAACATGTTTCTTCTCTGGGTAAAAACAGTTTATGCATGTCTGTGCCTTCAAGTTGCCTATCAATTTATGGTGACCTCATAAATTTCACAGGGTTTTCTTAGGCAAGATATTCTGAGATAGTAGTTTGTCATTGTCCTGCTCTGAAATACAGCCTACTGTATCTTTGTATTACCCCACAGACTTCCTTCCAATTACCAACCAGGCCTGATTCTGCTGAGCTTCCAGGGTTTGGTGCCTTCAAGGTATATAGGAAATTTCAGTGTTTATGCACTGTTTGCTAAAGCAGCTGGAGATGTGAAAAGCCATCCTCTCTTTCCTGACCTGGAACTCCACAAGAACAGCATTCTCATCTAGAGCCTCCAGTTGACCTCATAAAAAGACAAGGTACCTCTCTGTACAGACAAGGGTCTAAATGGAAAAAGCCAATTTACCTTTGATAACACACATAGCTTTCCAGCTATCTTAGCTCACATCAGGCACTGGGCATCTAAACTGGTTCACAGACAATGGGGGGAGCATTCTCTTTTTACAGGGGTTTTCAACCTCTTTTTATTTTATTCTTTGTTAATGGTTCTTACATGCCTTCAGTACTTTGTTGTTGTCATTGTTGTATGCCTCCAAGTCATATCTTACTTATGGTGACCCTAGGGCAAATCTATTACAAGGTTTTCTTGGCAGAGGGGGCTTGCCACTCTATCATCTGAGGCTGAGAGAGTGTGACTTGCCCAGGGTCACCCAATGGGTTTTCATGGCTGAGCAGGGAATTTGTCCAGGTCCAGAGTCATAATCCAACACTCAAACCACTGCACCACACTGGCTCTCCTTGATGGTTCGGCCAAGAGGGAGGAGGAATATATATATTTTAATGAAAAACAAAAACAACTATGACAGTAAGTGAAGATCATCATGCTCACAGAATCATAAGTAAGAAGTTCCGGTCCATATCATCAGAACAATGCTTATTTTAACTTAGCCTCAAAGGTGCTACAGGATTCCTTTGGATTTTTTGATGCAGAAAGAGACTAATAGGGCTATATCCTTAAATATGTCTTAAGTAAAGTTTCCACTTCCTAGATAATATGAACACCATGAATCATACAATCATTGGTAGAGTCCACCCAAAAAGTCTGTATTATTGGCTTAGCATGTAGATATGCTTGCATGCACATGCACACACAGACACATATATGCCAACAGAGGATACACTTCAAATGGAAGACATCCCTGCAATGCAGGCAGCAATTTTTTAATTTCTGGAGATGCCCCTGGATCACACCAGAGAGCTAGCCTCAGGTCTTGAGAGCATGCCATGAGGTTTAATAGTGAAAGGCACCCTTTAAAAGAAGAGACGTAACTGGAGTTTTTGGCCAAGATGAAAGCCGAGAGAGTAACAACCCTTGTGGCAAGTTGATAATGTCATGTATATCGCAGACCTTTAAAGGTTAAGTTCTACTGGTCAAGGAGCTGCTTGCTTTAATGGGCAGTAAAGGATTAGGGAACATTGAGACACACTGAATTCCACAGAGACTTTACAGGGTCGCACCACTGGAACAAGGTGAAGGCCCTCTTCTGGGCAGAAATAGGACTCCGCTTTCCAATTTAACTCCAGGAGTCAGAAAGCATCCCTTCCATCTACTGGAAGACTGCAACCCTGGAGCAAGGACATGGTTGAGCTGCAATTGCACAATAAATGGATAACTGATCCAGTAATTAAATAAAAAGAAATGCACGGTGTAGTGATTAAGAGTGTTGGATAGAGGCTTGGGAGATGCAGGTTCAAGTCCTCACTGAGCCACTGAAATTCACTGGGTGAACTTGGCCTGGTCTCTCTCTTTACTTACAGGCTTGCTAGAAAGACACAATAGGAAAGAACAGAGCCATGTGTACCACCTTGAGCTAACCAGAGGCAAGACTGGATACAAATTAAACTAACAAATAAAGTTATCCTATGGAGCTCAAGCCAGGCCTGCACGCTCTCTCTCTCTCTCTCTCTCTCTCTCTCTCATTTCCCTCTCCCTCCACAACCTGTCAAGAATCTCACATGGCATTCACATACATGAATAAACACAGATATTGTGGCAGAGGGAACAGGGATATCCTGGAACAGCAACAATTAACATGTATGATGCTGATTATACAGTCAGCCTTCCATCGTCATGGAATCAAACATCTACTGCTTGAATAAATTCCAAAAAGCAAACCTTGAATTTGTTACTTTATATAAGGGACACCATTTTACTATGCCTTTGTATTTAATGGGGCTTGACCATCTATGGATTTTGATATCCACAGGAGAGTCCTGGAACCAAACCCAGCAGATACCAAGGATCCATTGTACTATCAGGCATCTGTCGTCTTATTACACTTGTTGTTCCCATTCACCTGTAAAGACTAAAGACTTCTGTGCCATTCTTGCCCCCCACTGCAAACAGAAAATGAATTCAGTGTTGGGCAGAGATCAGACATCTTCCCACTTCTTCTAGGAGAGAAAGCAGAATAAAAAACAGGCTTCTTACTGTTTCTTACTGTTTAGTGGTCCCGACCGACCTGCCATGAGGGACAGGTATTCCATTTACCCAACAGGTGGGCTAGTCCAGGTCAGTTGCTTTCCTTAAGAACCAACTCATTTTTATGCTTTCTGCTCTTCCCATTGCCATCTAGGCTTGTTATTTTGCATTCCTAAGATAGAAACTTGGTCCCTTAATTGTTAGAACCTGTTGTGATTTACTGTGTTCAAATAGAGCAACAGATGCTACCTAGGGCTCTCCATAACACAGTATTTATTAGCTCTCTGCCTCCAGGGGAAGGTCTGACGCCTGCAAATGTGAGAGGACCAGTCTCCTGAGGTAATGCAAATCTAAGTAGTTCCATTACACTGCCTAGAGATCTAATCTTGGGGATTGCTCCAAGGTTGGAAAGTACAAGGACAGATTTGAGAGCAGGTTTTTAGCTGCTAGAAGGATCCACTGCTCTGATGCTCAACTATTGTGAATCTCTCTAGCCAAAGCAGACACTACTTGTCATATTGTTAGCCCTGGCATGTACGTTTTTCAGAAATAAGTAGCCAGCGCAGGACTTTTCATCTAGTTTGGGATACTGACAGAGGTGAGAATGCTTAATATGGTGTCCTCTGCTGCTATCCTGATCGGGACTGGGGGGCCTTTTTATTGGCTTTGAAGAAATATATATCCCACATGCCAAGCCTGTCCATGTGACAAACATCACATTGGCTCTTTGCTCAAAAAGGAAGACAGAAATAAAGATATGTCTCAGCCAATAATAGTAACTTCCCCTCTATGTTTAAGAGCAGAAGTATCAAAAATGGAATTTTTAAAAAACTGGGTAGGAAGGATGGGGCACAGCTCATTTCAAGATCTCAGAATATGAAAAGCACCCCAGTCTCATCCATGGAAAACATCTGCCTACACAGATCTCGGAAACCCAAAGGAGTTGGTTCACACTCTTGTCACAATGCTCTGAAGGTACACCTTAAGAAATGGGCTTGCAGGGTTTTAGGAAGATTTTCTACTGCAGGGCTGGGCAACCTTTGTCCCTCCAGCTGTTACAGTCAGCACACTGGCTGGGGCTTCTGGGAACTGAAGTCCAAACATCTGGAGAGTGAAGGTTTCCCCAGCTGTTTTGATGCCTACCCCCAGACCTGGACCTCCATAAGCAGAGGTAGGCAACTGTGGCCCATCAGATGTATTTGGCTTTGGTCATGCTGGATACAGCTGATGGGAAATGTAAGCCATAACCATCAGGAGGGTTGCCACTCCCCACCCCTGCCCTTAGGGAAACTAACAACAGTACATATTCCTGGGGAGGCAAGGAAATTATGAACTTTTGCTCAGTAACAGCTTTGCATGAATTACTGCTGCACTTAGAAGAGAGGTGGGAATAATGCAGCTCTCCAGATGTTGTTGGACTGAACTCCCAGGAATCCTAGTCAGTATAGCCAATGGTGAGGGATGCTGGAATTGGTTGGAATTGCAATCCAACAATATATGGAAGTCTGAATTAATAATAATAATAATAATAATAATAATAATAATAATTTATATCCTGCCCCTCTGGGTGAATAATTCCACCTTTGCCTTAGAGCGCCCATGCATGACTTGACTAGCAGATGTTCTTCAACCAGCTATCACAGCGGGACCCTGAAAATGCGAACATGCCAACATTAGCAACTAAGCATGGCTCTCAGTGTCTTCATGCCAGCTTTGCTTACTGATTCCTCCTCATTTAGCTTATATTTGGAGACAGAAGAGCAGGCAAGGCAAGATTATCTGCCCCTTGGCAGTCCTACTGCGAAATACTGACAGCACAGTACCAAGGCTTTGTGACTTCCACTAGACTGGCACAGTGATAAGTACTATAGTCACAATGTTTTTAATAGCTGTACATCCACTGAAATATATTTCTTCACTATCTTCAAGACTAGAGCGTAAAGTTGTTTCCTCTCCCAGGAAAAGAGAATCTTGTTGCTCAGTTTTATGTCATAAATATGCAAAGGGTACTTGCTTATTTCAGTTTATTTCGTAGATCCAAAACAGAGGGTAGTGTTGTTTGCTGTCCCAGGAAAAGAGATACTTGTTGCTCAGTCTTATATTACAAATATGCAAAGTGTACTTGCCTATTTCAGTTTATGTCTTAGATCCAAAAACTGGAAAGAAAAAAACTCTCTATTTAAAAAGTAAAAAGAAAGACAAGTGGCAAGAATTGAGATAGATAGCAATATACCCCATAGAAAAAAAAGTAACTTTCTGTGTGGGTGTATTTGTGGGACCCCGTTAAAAATTTCTCTCCTCACCCATTCAAACCAATGGAACCTAAGTTGGGCACGCGTGGCCAAGATCCCACTGATTTCAGTGGGTCTGCTCCAAGTTTGACGAGAACCATCATCCATCTTTCCAACACAAATCCTTATTCCCAACTGTTGCTATAAAGTAGTTTTTAAGCCCTAGTTACTGGAAGAAGCCATCTCACCTCCCAGGCCCCCAAATTCTTTTGGTCCCCTGAATTCCACCTACCTGGCTGTATGCTGCAGAAGAAACACTCCTATGCCTGCCTTGGGGGAAGGGGACCAGCGTTTGCTCCTGCCCTTTTTTCACAAAGCCTCAGGGTCCAGACATCAGTGGTCTGCAGCAGAGGTCTTTGTGGCACACGGCCGGGAGTGCCAGTCCCTCCTGCAAAGGCCTCTGAGGATGAGCATCTTTCTCCTCCTGTGGGCAGTGCTACCTACCAGCCCCTTCCCCATCTCTCCCTCTCACACTGCCCTGCTTGCCACCCAAGAACAGCCACGGTGCATTGTTGCTATGACAACGGGTGCAACTCTCCACCTCAGCCGCCAGCCCTCCTCGATTCTTGTTGTTCTCATGCACAAATGGCTCTTTTCGTAATGGCAGGCCAGCAGCCACAGTCACGCCACCCTCTTTCCAGCCCTTGACTCTATGGACAATAATTTTGCAAGGAGGCTCACCGCCCTGTTTGCTTCTCTTCCTTTGACAGGCTGGGTTGTTTGGATGCAGCTCCCCCAAGGCTCCTCTTTCAAAGCCAGAACGGGCAAAATGCAGCTGCTCAAAGGGTTTTTTGATTACAGATCCCAGCATTCTTCAGCTTTAACTATGCTGGCTAGGCCCTGCTGGGCCTTGAATCATAGAACTGGGTGCTTGGATCATAGAGTCGCAGAGGTGGAAGAAACCTCAAGGGCCATTCGGTCCAACCCCCTGTCATGAAGAAACTCACAATCAAAGCATCCCCTCTGTTTGAAAACCTCCACCACTCTCCGGCCTCATTCCCACTACGTTTTAAACCAGTATGCAAACCAGTTTGAAGTGGTTTAAATGACCCTTGTTTACACTTGAGCCGAATCGCTGAAGCGGTTTGAAGGGGGGGGCATGCGTTAGACCCATTTAACATGCTTCTTTTTTACACTCATTTTTCCTGCATCTTTCACAATAAATTGATTCAGTGCAAATGTGAATGGGATGCAGATTGGAATTGATTTTTTAAAATGACACGATCAGATGATTGTCCATGATGAAGGTTCCTTTGGAATCGAATCACTGGTCAATGTGAACAAGAAGTGGGTTATTTTACAACAAGAAAATACGATCAGGGCAAATGCAATGTGACCCATGCTCCACTGTTGAATTGATCCATTGATTTGGATTGCAAACTGATTTATTTGTAAGTGGGAATGAGACCTCTGGGAGAGTGTGTTTCATTTTAAAACAAGACTGGAAAAGCTTTAGCTCTTCAGATATTACAGGGAGGACTCAAACAGCATAATCATAGTAGGTTGATTCCACTTTAATTGCCTTGGTGCCATTCTATGCAATCCTGGGATATGTAGTCTGGTGAGGGAATTTGAATTCTCTACTGCATCCCTTTGAACTAAAACAACAGAGCTCTCTGTTAGAGAATTTCAAATATCTCACAAAAGGACAAATCCTAGGATGCAACAGGAACAATTAAAAGTAGTATAACATTGACATACAGTGGTCCTTCCATGTTTGGTGAGGTTAGGTGTGAAGGGCCCCCTGAATGTGGAAAAACTGCAAATTAAAAAAACAACAACACTAATCTTTTACTTAAGAAAACAACTCTCTAAGAATCTTCCGGTCCTCCAGTGCAACTCTGTGGTCAACATCTGCCAGAAGCTGATCACAGAATCATGCTGGAGGGCCTACAAATGGCTAGAGGAGGGTTTTCTCTAGGAACTTCTAGGTTCTTCAGCACAACTCTGTGGTCAACCTCTGGTAGAGTTGCACTGGAGAACCTAGAGATTCCTAGAGAGATTATATTAATCAAATGCACAAATAATCAAATCTGCAAAAGTCAAAGCCACAAATGTGGAGGGACGCACTACCCTGCAGTAACGTAGGGTACAACTCCCATGGTTTCCTTACTGGGTGGGGTTCATGGAAGCTGGTCTGAAACAGCTGGAGACTCCTGTTTTAAAGATAGAGCCAAGCACAGATACTAAATGCACAAACACACATCCTCGCTCACTACCAAAGCACAGATGGAGTTACCAACTGGCATAAGTCAGTAATTCCAAAGATTTCTGCCTGCTTGTACATTAAAATAGTTGCCTCAGGTGAGGCAGGTCACCTCAAATATGGCATACTTTTTGTAAAAGCAGTCAGAAGCACCTCAAAAGGAACTGGGGGCTCCAATGCAATTGGGGGGTGGGTGGGAATCTCTCAATACAATTTTCACTGTAGCTCTGCTTGCAGTTTGCTTGCTGACTCTTTTAGCATCACAGGCTGCTCATGAGCACCTCCTGCTGGAGTACCAAAAAAATGCTGATGGGTCAATGGAGTTTATCATAACGGAGGAATTTCTCCCAATTTCGAATGGAACCAATTTGAATTCATGTAAATTCGCTAGTTTAGCGAATTTACATGAATTCTAATTGCATTTGGAATGCATTCAGAATGACTTCTCATTTCCCGAAAATGACCCCCATTGCCCGATATAGCATGAGATACTCTAATACGCAATTATGTGAAACCCCATGAGTGCGTTCGGAATGACTTCCCTTTTGCCCAAAATTACGTGAGATACACTCACACACAATAACATGAAACCCCATGATTGCATTTGGATTGCCACTGCATTATACCCCCAAATTCTGTTGTATGATAAATTCCAGTGTCTCTGCACTTGATTATATTGGAGCAAGTTTAACCGTAAAGCCATTGAAAGAAATCCCTAACTTAGTAAACTCAAACACATGCTGCTCCAGCAGCTTTGACTACCGTGTTACTTCTGAGCAGGCAAGGCTGACAGCTTAAAGAGGCTTCTAGCAAAGACTATTACTGCCAGTATGAAACACATGGTTTGTCTTGCCTAAAAGCAAAACATTATAAAGCAAATTCTTGCTAGTCAAACTATTCTAAAGTTAACTACAAAAACATTTGCTTCTCCTCTGAACCATTTAAACAGAAGGGAGGTAGGTGTTGGCCTTGTCCCAGATGCCGAACCCTTCTGTTGTATATGGGCCACTTTCTCTCTATCCTCCACTCACAACTTTTAAGTTTATGCCTTTTATAACTCCAAAACATTGAGAACTAACTGATGTAGCGTTCCACAGCCTGTAGATGGAATGGATGAGAAAAGGCATACCTGTTAAATGTTTGAGCTGTGAGAAAAGAAGGTAGAAGCCATACTCCACATTGTTCTCTAAGCTTGCCAGCAGGTCACCCTCCAAAACCTCCATGCTCTATATTCTGAAGATGCTGGCCTCAAAACTACCTAGAAGCCAACAGCAAATTGAGGAAGTCCAAATCAGCCACCTGCACTCCAAGAGTTCAATGAACGGTCTTGCTTTTCGTTTGTCATTAGCTGTTTCTCTTAGAATGGAGTTTGGGGGTGATTTAATAAAGCATCAGGTTATCCTAGTGTAAATAGTCCAACAATCTTGTGCAGATTTACCCAGGAGTAAGCCCCATTACATTCAATAGCTTCTCCTTCTGAGCAGATACACCTGCAATTTGCTGCAAGAACACCGCAATTTTTTTTTGAAGTACCATATTACTGAATGGCATTTTATTGCTTCTCCTATGATTGCATAGTGGTTCAGATTTCTAGTTTGTATCCATAAATGATAGACATATGTGTGTGTGTGTAAGTTGTGTGTATCAACAAACATCACTGAAAAAAGCAGAAACAGCTCATGTGCTTTATTAACACAGCTTTTCAAGCATATTTGCAATGGCACTTTTAAATAATGAATCTGACATCACAATTCTATGTGTATCTAATTAACCCTAACACCAATGAGGCATACAGTTGGTCCTCCTTATCCACAGATTTTTTATCCATGGATTTGAGCATATATAGCTTAAAAATATTCCCAAAAAGTTTAAATTTGAAATAGCAAACCTTGATTTTCCATTTTATATGTGGGACATGATTTTGTTGTGCCATTATATTTAGTGGGACTTGAGCATCCCCAGATTTTGTCATCCATGGAGGGTCCTGGAACCAAACGCCAGCAGATAACAAGAGCCCACTGTACTTGTGACTTTCTTAAAATCCTACTTCAGTGGGTCTATTCTACGTATCTTGGATAAAACATTTATCAGAATGGAGACTCCAGTCAAGATATCAGAGTAGGAGTGGGAAGGGCAGCTATGAAGGAACTAGACAAGATCCTAAATAGTAAAGATGTACAAGTGAGCACTAAAGTTAGAATAATCCAAGCCACTGTTTCCCCATCATCATGTATGAATGGATGTGAGAGCTGGACAGCAAAGAGAGGAGATAAAAAGAAAATCAAATCATCTGAGACATGGTGCTGGAGAAGAGTGCCGAGTATACCTTGAACAGCCAAAAAGAAAACAAAGGTGTCCTTGTACAGATTAAGCCGGAAATCTCCCTGGAAGCCAAGATGATCAAATTGAGCCTGTTGTATTTTGGTCACATCATAAGAAGGCACGATTCATTAGAAAAGACAATAATGCTAGTAAAGGTAGAGGGTAGCAGAAAGAGAGGAACACCACATGCCAAAGACTCAATCAGGGAAATCACAGGCCTGAGTTTGCAGGACCTGAGCAGAGCAGTGGCGAGCAGGGGGTCTTGAAGGTTTCTGATCCATGGGGTCTCCATGAGTCAAGGTTGACTCGAGGGCAATCAAGAAAAACAAGAACTGTAAGTATAATGTAGGCTGGATCCAATTCAAAGCAACAAAAGTTATCTACACCTGTCAATCCGTAGGTTTTCAGAAGTTTCCCATCCCTCTTTACATTTTTGATGTTGCCAAGACTGTAAGACGAGGTGTCTGTGGTTCCATTTGGAACAAGGACGACTGAAAACACAAGTGCACCAAGTCGGCTGTGTCAGTCTTTGAAGCTCTGTGCATGAACTTAGAAACAAGAGGAGCCTTGGGAGCTGTTAAGGGTTGGGGGGGGGGGAGTGGGCTGCCAGGTGCTTGAATTTGATGCTGCACCTGTTGCTCAGCACATGCCAGGAACTGCAAGCCCACATGAAAGAGGCCAGGATGGAGCCCTTCCTGATTTATGCCCTTCACCACCTGTGATGGTACCAAG
Organism: Urosaurus nigricauda; assembly: GCA_034509955.1. NCBI lineage: Eukaryota > Metazoa > Chordata > Lepidosauria > Squamata > Phrynosomatidae > Urosaurus > Urosaurus nigricauda. The sequence continues at coordinate 167,721,662 of JAOEGL010000002.1, forward strand.
CTGCTTTGTAAATCAACCCCCCCCCTTTTTTTTTAAAGTGAAGAAGAGCATCTCTTTTGAGATGGTAATGGTAGTAAGAAATCAGACAAGTAGAAAAAGAGGGCTTCACGTTTTTCCCTGTGCCGTCCAACCCAACCCACCTTTCACAGAATGAAGTGACATTGAAACCTTTGGGAAATACAGAATCAGTAGGCTTGGACACACTGGTTTGGGACATTTGTTAAGATAAGTTTACATCTTAGTAATTTCAGTGAGTCTAAGCGTGATGAAGGGCTGGACTCAAACCATTGCAACAAATTTATCCAGAGTAGTGAGGAATAGAATTTTTAAAAGATTGGTTTGTTTGGAGACTACAACTCTTCAAATCCCCAGCGGCGCAGCCAGCAGCTGTGGTGACTGGAATATGTAGTCAATAAAGTAACCTTTTATATTATATACTAATGCTTTATAAAAGTAGTAACTGTTCCATGATCTGGTTGAGGACATTCTCTAAGGAGGGAGATTTACCTTGTAGACCTGAATGTGGCACCATGAGATCCAGTTGTCTTCAGAACAAGCAAACCAACCTGAAGCTCTCTCTCTCTCTCTCTCTCAGTGTAGAAGCTTGCAAGCTTGCAGGTTAGGCAGAAGTCTTTACCAGGCAGGGTACAGTCAGCCTGATGAAGCAAACTTCTGCGTAACTTGAGAGCTGCAGATTTCTAACAACCCAAAGGGCCAACATATATTGCTAAGATATTTATCTCCTTCTTCTCTCTTTCTCTCTCTCTCTTCCCAAAACATGGGTGTAACAAGGAAGCACTTGCAGCCTTCCAGCGAAGGCTTGCAACTGGGTGGTCTTTATTAGATGTATGTCATCCTCATAACCCACCAGCTGCATGTTGTACTTTGCCCCTCAAAGACCAGGCTGAATCCTGAACGCCATCAAAACCCTCCCGACCTGGCACCATTGCTTTTGATCCCAAACTGCAGAGCTTTTTTCCTGCCAAGCTGTTCCGCTGCCACAATCAAGGCTCCAGAAGATAAAAACTGTAAAAACAAAACCCCTGCCACATGAACGTCACTTTGGACGGCATCTGCCAAAACTCCCACTAAGCTCAGGTTACAGCAACTTCATCCTTTAAAATGCAAATACAAACTAGGAAAGCTGGCACTTTTGAAACAAGTGCACCATTATGGATCTTTCCCACCCAAACCACTTTGGACCTAAAGCCTTCAAAACCCAGGAGGAAGGAAAATTCCACCACACCCCTCCTCCCAAAACAAAATTATTTCCGCAGTCCTCAGAAATTAATCCTCCCAGGCAGATTTGGGGGTAAGAGTTTTCTGAAGTTGAACATCACCATGCTTTAAATCCCATCCTTTATAGAAAAGGAACCACCAGGAAGATCCTGATAGCAATGTCCTCCTCCTTGCTCAGCAGGGTCCGCTTTCTCTAATCTGCAAGCCCAGACACACCTACTTGGGCCACATCCGCATTGCAGAACTAATCCGGTTTGGCACCACTTGAACGGCCATGGCTCAGTGCTGCTCTGGGGCCACAACAAACTACATTCCCCCAAACCCCATAGCACTGAGCCATGGCCATTCAAGTGGTGCCAAACTGGATTAGTTCTGCAGTTTGGATGCCATGGCTGTGGTTTAAATACCCCTGAGCAGAACCCTGCTCCCTTAAAATGCATCACTGAGATATATCCAAATTACACAGTAAGGGTGTGGGGAAAAAGTTTTAAATGCACAGCCATAGTTGGTGCTTGCACTTCACCTGCCACAATTCCTCTTTGCCATTCGGAAAAGCTTTCTGGACTGCAAAGCTCCATGCATGAGAGAAATAGATATATTAACCAGGCATCCCCCCTTACAAACCCCAAATCCTTTCTTGCAGAATAACTTTTCAGTGTGCAAGCTCACTCTGCCCAAACCCAACAATCTGCAAAGAGACCAGCTTCTGAGATTTGTAAGCTTGAAGGCAGGGAGCTGTCAGATGAACAGTCTGTCAACTGCTCTGAGAGCATGGTACTGTATAAATACAAGAAAGAAAGGCAGAAAGTTCTCTCAACATTGCTTCTCTCTCCATCCTGCCAAGCTAGTCCGTTTCCATTTTCCTTCTCCCCTAAAACCTTTCCATCGCAATGCTCTGCAATACGGCTCTTTTGCACAGGACAAATAAAAGAAAGCAATAATAATAATAATAATAATAAAAAAAGTTCTCTACCCCTCCACCTGTCAACATTTCTTCTTTCTCCATTGCACAGGCTAAATCCTTTTCGAGTTCCCTCCTTCCCCCAAATCTGTCCATTGCAATGCTTTGTGGCTCCCTCTTTTTTTGCAGAAAGAATTTAGGTGGAGAAATAATAATAATAATAATTATAATTATAATAGTGTGCCTTCAAGTCATTTCTGACTTATGGTGACCCTAAGGCATGGGGCTTTCCTTGGCAAGATGGGCTCAGAAGAGGTTTGCCTTTGCCTTCCTCTGAGGCTGAGAGAGTGTGATGTGCCCATTGGGTCTCCATGGCTGAGAAGCAATACATAATAATATAATATTAATACAAATACTATAAATAATAGTAATAATGGAATAATATAAGTAATGTAATAATAATAATCATTGTCATTTCTGACTCCATGGCGACCCTAAGACATGGGGGTTTCCTTGGCAAGATGGGCTCAGAAGAGGCTTGCCTTTGCCTTCCTCTGAGGCTGAGAGAGTGTGACTTTTGCCCAAGGTCTCCCATTGGTTCTCCATGACTGAGAGGCAATAAATAATAATAATAATAATAAGTACAATAAGTAATAACAATAAAATTAACAAATTATTATTATTATTATTATTATTATTATGTGCCTTGAAGCCATTTCTGACTTATTACAAACAGCCCTAAGACTTGAGCTTTCCTTGGCCAGATTGGTTCAGAGGAGGCTTGCTTTTGTTTCCTCTGAGGCTGAGAGAGTGTGACTTGCCCCAGGCCTCCCATTGGGTCTCCATGGCTGAGAGATAATAATAAAAATAACAATAATAATATAGGTAATAATAATAATTACCACAAGTAACAGCAATAATAAAATTAACAACAACAACAATAATAATAATCTGAGGCTGAGAGAGTGTGACTTGCTCCAAAAGTCACCCAATGGGTTTATATGGCCCAGGGGAGGAAACCAAACCCCGGTCTGGTCTGAGGCTGAGAGAGTGTGACTTGCCCAGAAAGTCACCCAGTGGGTTTCAATGGCAGAGGATACTCCTAATAAATCATCATCATCATCATCATCAATGTGGACGTACCCGAGCGGGAGTCCCCGAGAGGCGTCTCCTGCTTCTGCTGCTGCTTGTGCTTCTGCTGCTGCTTCTGCTGCAAAAGGCGAGAGCGCTCTGCGCGGGGGGGATCCTCTTAAGCTCTCCTTTGTGACGCACAGCGGGGGCGGACGGGGGGGGATCCTCTGACGCACGAGCCGGGCTCCGGCCATCGCCATATAAGGGCAAAAGGGGCGGTCTGTTCCGGCGCCGGCGGAGGGGAGGGGGGAGGGCGCGGAATGTCGGCCCTGATGACGCACGCGGGGTTCCATTGACGCAAGCGCTCCCAGCCCTTTGATCTAAAAATAGAGCCAGAGCTGCCCCCGGGCTAAAAATAGCCCCGCGGAGGGAAAGGGAGGAGGGGGAGGAGGGGTTTTCAGGGATGGACTAAGGATCTGAGAACTCTGTAGCCACACTGGAGAAATAACCCGGTTTGGTCCCGCTTTAACTCTTTGTTTGGGTCAATTGCTATGGAATTCTGGGAGTTGGAGTTTGTTGTGGGCCCTTCGGGCCCACAACAAACTCCAACTCCCAGAATTCCATAGCCTTGAGCCAAGACATTTAAAGCGGGGACCAAACCGGGTTATTTCTCCAGTGTGGATGCACACCTCCTCCCCCAAGCCACTGGTTACCCATTGAGGACCTCAAGGTTGAGACAGTGTGACTTCTTGACCAAGGTCACCCCCCCAGTGGGTTTTCCGAGGCCGAGCCAGGATTTGAACCCGGGGCCGAGCGCTCAAACCGCAAGGCCGCGTCAAATCCCAGTCCGCGCCGTGCAAAAAGGACTTTAAATAAACGTTCCAAAGGACAACACAACCAAAGATCTGTGCCTGAGTTTGCAGGAAAGCATCCAGAATGTCAACTGGTGTCTAAATAGCCTGTCTGGCCCAAATCAGGTCCTAAATGCACTTTTTCTTTTTTTACTTTTCGACAGGAATCCAGAATCTGAAGTTCAGGATGGATGTACGCTCACAAACAGTTGGAACATCCATGAAAAATATACAAAAAGTGCACTTTGGTTTTGCCATTTTATATATGGGATATCATTTTACCGTGCCACCGGATTTAGTGGGACTTGAGCATCTACAGATTTTGGTCCCCGCAGGAGGTTCTGGAACCCAACCCAAGGGGCTAACAAGAGTCCACTGTACTTGGATTGCTAAGGAACACCAGGCTCTGTAGGCCGTTGCTTCTCAGGCTATCTGGTGCAGGGAGGCTGGCCATTTCCCTGCCCCAAGAGAGTGGCACCATATATGCGCCTCTTAGTTATAATGGTTTCTTTTTTCAGGGACTGGCAACCAACGGCATGGGGACCATCACTTCAAGTAGCCCTGCAGTAGGCTATATTTCAGAGGAAGGCAATGGCAAACAACGTCTAGAGTATCTCTTGCCAAGAAAATCCCATTTATAGGTTTTTGTGGCTTTTTCGGGCTATGTGGCCATGTTCTAGAAGAGTTTATTCTTCTAAATAAACTCTTCTAGAACCTGGCCACATAGCCTGAAAAACCCACAAAAAAACTATGGCTGCCGGCCACGAAAGCCTTCAGCTTCACAAATCCCATTCAATTCATGAGGTCTCCGCAAGCTGACTCGGTGACACACAGCTGGACCTCCACATTTGCAGCTCTGACTTTTGCAGATTTGATCAACATGTTCTCTCTAGGAATCTCACAGTCCTCCAGTGCAACTCTGTGGTCAATGTGTGCCAAACGTGTGCCAAAAAGTCATACTAGAGATTGCTAGAGGAAACACTTCTCTGGGCATTTGTCAGTCTTCCAGCAGGATCCTATGGTCAGCTTCTGGCAGATGTTGATCACAGAGTTGTGCTGGAGGACCTAGAGATGCCTAGAGAGGTGTTCTCTCAGGAAAAAAAATAGCATTTTTTTTATTAGCAGTTTTCCCCACTTTCACAGGGGTCCTGTGCTCCTAGCCCCAGCGAATGTAGAGGGACCACTGTACACATACAGAGATGAGAATGACATTTTGTTTCCATTTCACTGGCCCTACACCTACGTTTTCCTCCAGTAGCCAACATACTGGAGTGGGTGTATTTACCATTTTTCCTGGCGTGGCAATCAGGTTTTGATCTCCTCCCTCGTATCTGTGTGCCCTGCTGCTGCTGCTAAAGACACCCAGTGATGCAATCCTCCAAAGTTAATTTTAGCCAGCCAGTCATTGCCCTGTCTTAGCCTCATTTAGCAACACCAGGATGTTTCCAGGTTTTTGGCTTTCTTGCAGCACGGTTCACTGGTCCCCGGCCAGGCCTCGGTCTAATAAACTAATAAGGCACACGTGGAGCCACGTCGCTGGAGCCAAGCAGGTCAGACAGTGTGTGCTGATAGGACACTGCTTGGGAACCTCACTTCTTCCGTCCAGGGTGTGTGTGTGTGTGTGTGTGGAGGCAGAAAGGACGTGGGACAGACTATTAAAGTTTAGCACAAGCTTAAACCAGCTGCTATTGTAAAGCTTTCCCTATGAGCTGTTTACCTCTGATACAACAAAAGAAAATCAAACATCAACAAACCAACAAATTAGCAAAAACAAAAAGAATACTATCACACCCGAAGACTGTTCTGTTATTTAAAATCATATGCATTCTAGCAGATTGCACAGATGGATTCATTGGCATTTGGATACACAATGTGTACAGGCAAGAAGCAAATTGCGGGCCCATTCACACTGCACAATTATAGCACTTTGATTCAACTTCCAACTGCCATGGCTCCAGCCAATGGAATCCTCCTGGGATTTGTAGTTTGGCCAGAGGCACCAGTCCCACAGCTGCCAATTCCCATGGGGATGTTGCCATGGTAGCTAAAGTGGAATCAGAATGCTATAACTATCTAGTGTGAATGGGCTCTAGGCCTTTAGCTGATGCATATTTTTTCTATCAGGTACCCTCACCTTCTACACCGGGGAGAAATAGCTTTTCCAGGATGATGCTTGCTGCTGAAGAAGTTTTAATTTTGCCTTTAAAATTCACTTTCCAATGAAGGATTCTTTGTGTTGACTTTCCTTCTAAAATGTTTAGTCACTTAATCTGTTGCAGTTCTAAAAAGATACCGGCCCACATAACAACAGGCCCATGGAAAAGGACGGCAGAGCCCAATACAAACATTTTTTCCTCCATCCCCATCTCTAGCTGACTGGCTGATTTGGGCAGGAGCCTGCTGGAATCCCTGGTGTGCAAGGGAAACCAGAGACAAGGGTGACTAAGAAGTCCAAAGAACTAGGTCAGCTCCCGCACGTGCCCCTGTGCACCTGTCGCTGGCTGGGTGGCTTTCCTTGCCTGGCTCATCCATAAATACATTTTCAGAGGTATTTTGCTACCTCCCAGCGAGTTTCCTCAGAGACGTATCTCTAACATTGGGGGGTTGGCAAAATGCAGCTTAGGGGCTGTATATGCCCTCCTGCAAAAGCTGCTCTTGAGGACATTAACCATTCCAGACTCCCTGGACTGCCCTTTTTCTGAGCAAATACAGGAGTGCATTGTTTTTCCTGGAAGCATCCACAAGGAATAACGTACCTATAAAACAGGTTGTAGCCTTCTCCTCCACAGCTCAACATCAAAAGATAGCAGTTTTTCAAAACTGGAGGTCACTTCAGGACGCTTCCAGTTTGGAAGAGTTGTTTTTGGCAGTCCTTGCTATCCCTGGAGAGTCCAGAGCAACCATAGTTGCCCATCTCTGCTCTCCTACAAGGAACCTTCTGGTCGTTCTCCATTCTCCACACTATCCTTTCATGAAAGGCACGGGTTTCACACAACGTACTGTAAGTTTGCTCTGGAATCTTGGCCTTTCCTTTGTTCTCCTTTATATGGATTTATATCCTGCTTACCCACTAGCAAGTCATCATGGCAGGTTATAACAGTAAAACAAAATATTAGCACCAAACTAGTGTGTGCAAGAGAGTATATAAATGTTTTTGCATAAAAATCAACACATACACACAGATTTCACTGTCCTTATATTGTACAGCATTTACCTTTCACTTGAACACTAGACTACTAAGTTTTCATAAGACCAAACACTATGCAAGTAGCCTCAATGTACCACCAACCTTATTTATTTATTTATTTGATTTCTATCCCATTTTTCTCCCAAATGGAACTCAAAGCTGCTTACAATATAAATTAAAACAGAACACCTAAAGCAATAGGGAAACATTTGTAAAAGCATTAAACTAGGCATTCAATTAAAACACTACTTTGAAAACATTAAAACAATTAAAACACTTAAAGTACTCATAATTAAAAAACAAAACAGCACTCCTAATTGTAAAACCGTTTTTATGTCTAGAAAGAAACAGAAGCATAGTTGTTTTTGTTTTTTGGTGGGGTTTTCAGGTTATGTGACCATGTTCTGGAAGAGTTTATTCCTAATATTTTACTGTTTAATGGGTTTGTCTTAAATGGTTTTTAATTCTATAGATAGTTTAATAAAATTTCAAATGTAACTTTTTTGTATGCATTTAGCTGTATGCTTTTTTGTCTCTCTATTTTATAACATGATTTGACTCTAAGCTTTGAAGAAATGGTGGATTATAAATAAATGTCATACTAGATAGCCATCACCACTGGTCACCAATGAGAGCCATGGATTCTTCTAGACCTGTCCACATTGGTGGCCATCATATCATGTGGTGGAAAAAAAACCCAGTTTTATTATGCACCGTGTGAAGCAATGCTTTTTTTCATTTGTCCCGAGTCTTCCACTGTCCAGCTTCATTGCCCATATTCTAGTATGATAAGAGAGGGAGAAATGACCCCCTGTTTACTCTAGTGGCACCGTTCATAGTTTTATACACTTCTGCCACCCTCTCCTTTAATCTAAACTGAGGGTGCATCCACACTGTAAAAACAATGCAGTTTGACACCACTTTAAGGGCTTCAGGTCCATCCTATGGAATCCTGAAATCTGTACTTTTACAAAGTGCTGGTGTCTCACAAAACTACACATCTCAGAACTTCTGTAGGATTGAGCCATGGTAGTTAAAGTGGTGTCCAACTGCATTATTTATACAGTGTAGATGCTTGTTTTCCAACTCAATCATATCAGTTTATTCAGGTCCAATGATCAGAGTAGTACAATAGTATTCCAGGTGTGACCATGCCATACCTTTGCCCAAAGGTATTAAGATATTGGCAGGTTATTTTCAGTTTCTGTCCCTATGGTCCACTGATATGGTTAATTCACAGAGCAAGAGCACATACTATGAATTCCTTAACTATCCTGTGTTTAGTGATCCTGAATATATACCCTTACTTTCCTGAAGTAGTCCAGTACTCTGTTCAAGAATCCGCACAATCCAAAGGGGCTAGGCAACTGAGATCCTTCCAATATTTTTGCCCTACAACTCCCCCTTGGCCCATTATAATCAACAGAGCTAATGCTGGGTGCATTGTAGTCCCACACCACTAACCAATAACAATACTGGGCATTTGTCTCCTAAAAACCGGTATTCTCTGTACCAAAAGAATGCACAGTGCAGAAATATGCCCCTTTATCCCTAGATGCTAATTCTTGCCTTCTGAAGCCGTGAGGAGAATGGATCCCACACCTACAGTAAACCACATCCAATTGTCCTAAATTGGCAGAAACAATCCCAATTAAGCCTACCGTATGTCATCCCACATTTTCAGCTGCTTCTAAAATACTACGGTTTCTCTTTCTTACTCCCATTTTCTCTCTTCAAGCTCATTTTACTTCAATTGCTGCAAAGTGAATTCAAAGATAAAAAGTTGTTTGTATTCCATTCACTGGGGGGGGGGGGATCTTGCTGTATCGAGAGGCTGCAACCTCTCCTACCTTGTCTGTTCCTCCTCATTACAGTGAGCCCTTAGTATCTGCTGGGGTTTGGTTCCAGGATACCCCGCATCCATAGATACCAATGTTTGAGTCCCATCAATTACAAAGGCATAGTAAGATAGTGTCCCTTATATAAAATGTCAAAATCAAGGCTTGCTTATTGGAATATATATATATATATATATTGAATATTTTCAAGCCGTGAATACTTGATTTCATGGGTAAGAAATCCATAGATATGGACTGTAATAACTTTTGCCATCTTGAGCACACTCCAATGTTGCTTGGCTACATGTGTCCAGTTTTCATCTGTATAATGTTGGAGGGTATACAACTGAAGGATGAAACTCTCTGCATGCCTAAATCAAACTAAATTAAGTGAAACATACATTTAAGTCGACATTATTAGAATCAAGCTGTAAAGTCAATGTTTTGCCTCCCCCTTGAAGACCATTGTTTTAGTAATTGGGCCCCAAAACACTCTAAACAATTCTGTCATTGTAAAACTTTTTGTTTAAGCGATATAAGAAGGAGACCACTCCCTGCCAGTTTTTAATCTATCTACCCTCTACACAAAACCCACACGCCACCCCCCAAAATTCTCCAGCTTGGCAATATATTAGGCCTGTAGCCTCCAAGTGGAATTTTGTAGGCCAACCATAAAAGACACTGAAAACTCAGCAGCTGGAAAGATTGATGTATTTTCCTATTGTTAAAAATATTTTTAGCTTGGCCAGCCTCTGAGTTTGCTTAAAGGCCTCACGTTTGTAAAGCCGACTGCGTAACAAGATGCGTTTTTATTGCATGTTGGAGCTGAAGCGCCTGGCGGGAATCCCAGCACAGCAGCTGTGAAGGGGAATCAGCACTTGGTTCCTTCCAGCACTTTCAAAACATTGGCTTTTTAGGGCAAACCCTAAAATTTTAGGAATGTAGAATGGAACTAAGGATGTCCTGGGTCCCCCCCCCCCCCGCCTCCCTTCCAAATTAGGTTGGTAAATAGATCACTGAAGGATAATGGCTGTGTATGCGTATGCTGTCCAGGAATAGTTAAAGAACTGCCTGCTTCTAAAGCAGATTGTGGGCAGTCTTTTAGTTGAAAATAATTAGGAACAGAGGAAGCTGCCTGATGCTGAGTCAGACCACTGGACAACTCTGACCGGGGTCTAATCTGCACTGAAGAAATAATACAGTTTGATACCATGGCTCAGTGCTGTGGAATCCTGGGAATTGTAGTGGTTGTGGCACCAGACCTCTCTGAGAGAGAAAGCTAAATATCTCACAAAGATCCAGAATTCCATAGCATTGAGCCATTACAGTTAAAAGTGGTGTGAAACTGCATTATTTCTGCAGTGCAGATTAGACTTGGGTCTCTTGGGTTTCAAGCAGGAGTCGTTCTTAGTCCTCCCTAGAGATGACACATTTTCCCTGGTGGCAGTTGATCCACATTAAGCAGGTCCTGCATAACTGATGAAACCTGTGAGATTGTTATGTTTAGAATGGCTTTCTCTTCTGACCTCCACTATAGTCTTCCTTACCACTGCTATTCAGCATGGCCTTAGACTGTTTGCAATGAAGTCACAGAATCCTAGTATTACTTGAAAATTTAAAGATAATAAAGTCAACTCCCTGCCTTCCCCTCGTCTTAATGGTTCAAAGTCTCAGGTAATAGCAACATAATACTGAGGTCATGAAAAGAACTTATGCAAAGTAATGATCAGGGCTTGGAAAAGTTACTTAAAACATGCATCTGACGAAGTATGCTTACGTTTATGAAAGCTCATGCTATCAATTCCTTTCGTTCAGTTAGCCTCAAATGTGCTACAAGATCGTTGCATACAAAAGCAACATCTTAAATCAAAATGTAGACCTGCCACTCTAACACTGTCATTTTCTTCTTCTCCTGTATGATTTTTAACACCTCCATTTGATGATGAAGCCAGTGGAGCTTTGCAAACTTGCACAATGTATTTTGTGGTTTTCAGTAGGCCCAATAAAGGTATCAGTTGGGCTAAACAGGCAAAAAGAGGTGCTTTGAGGCTGGCTTGAAGGCGTGGCATTTAGATAACACATGCCTTGAAGCCAGGAAAAAAGTGTCCTTATGCAGAGAAAAGCCATTTCAAAAAGAAGCAGCTTTTTTCCTCTTCTTCCAGGCTTGAAGCCATGTCAAGTGGTCAGGACGTGAGCACTCCAGCTGCCTTGGGAGCCAGAGGTGCGGTTGGTGGGGTTTCAATGTGGCTTCAGAAAAGGCAGCTTCAAGCCACTTTTTCCTGCCACTTTTTCATGGATTTTGGAATTTGTTGCATTTTGCTATGTGGCCAGCATGGCTATCCCTAAATGTATCAAATAGCTAAAAAGGTTCTGTGTTGAAAAAGGATAGTATTTGGACCACTGTGAGCCTGGCCCCAAAGGCTCACTCAGACCTTGAGCCATTTATTTCATAGGTATTGAAGGGTCACAATAACCTAGCCCCCCTGTACAGTCATTGTATGCTCCGTGGAGAAAGGATGGAAAGCTGATATGATCTATTGGAAGGAGAATGACTGTGAAGAAATGATTTGTAGAAATTGATTTTGCAAATAAAATACAATTGATGGTGATTCCAGCTGAAAGAAGAGAGTAGCACCATAAAAGGTAAAAAAACAAACTGGCTAGGTGGTAGACCTCACAGAGGTGCAAAGAAATAACGTATTTCAAAGGTGTGTGTATGCAGCAGCCTAGACCTTCCATGGCTTCAATGGAAAGTTCCACTGGAGTGAATAAGGGCGCCTCAGAGTGAGTAGTGGTTTGAGGCTTGCAGACTTACTGATGTCTAAGGATGAGGCAAGATCTCCCCCCTCCTCCAGACATGGAAATGTGGCTTGCCACTCTGGGGGAGGAGTGGGGGAAACCTAGTCAGATCTCCCTCCCTGCCTTTAATGAGCCACCCTTCCTCCCGCATCCTCAGAGTACAGTAATTGCTAAAAGTTGTCACAGACAGAAAGGTGTTAAAGATACACATCACACCCCAGTACATTAGGTTCCACTCTTGACTGACATATAACTGCAAAATGGGAACTGTGTTTAATCAAAGGTGCACTATATAGCAGCAACAAATTCAAGAATTTTTGTTGTGCGCCTTCAAGTCATTTTTGATTTCTGGAGACCCTAAGATTATGGGGTTTTCTTGGCAGGATTTGTTCAGAGGAGGTTTGTCATTGCCTTCCCCTGAGGCTAAGAGAGTGTGACTTGCCCAAAGTCACCCAATGGGTTTGAATGACTGAGGGGAAATCGAAACCTAGTCTCCAGAGTCATAGTCTAACACTCAATCCACTACGCCATGCTTGCTCAAGAATGTTAGGATCACAAAAGAAGACAGAGCTCAGAAGGCAACTAGGATAAAAATCCAAACTAATCTATAATCCCTTACTGTTACCCACCATGAACAATAGTAAGGAATTATAGAAACTGGTATCAACAACACCAAGAATCCAACACTTTCTAGGAGGAGACACGGAAATCATCCAGTATATCTGGCTTAGCTAAACAAGCTCCCTTTCACACTACACAATTGCAATATTGCACTTGAAATTGCCATGGCTGCATTCTATGAAATCTTCCTGGGGTTTGTAGTTTGGTCAGAGGCACCAGAGGAGCTCCCTGGCTGAGGTTCCCCTAGGTACCTCCCTAAACTGCCAATCTCAGGATGTCACAGGATGGAGCTATGGCAGTTGGAGAGGAGCCATCACGCTTATAACTGAGTAGTGTGAATGGTGCCCAAGTGACAGCTGCAACATAAGGCTTAGGATTCTTGACAGTCCCTTCCAATACCCCTCCCTACCAGTATTCTGAGGGTGCTGAGCATGCACAGTTCCCATTAGGCTGGGTTTCCGCAAAGAGTGAGTGTGGAGGGTGTTTCAGTGTTGCCCCCACATGTTCTGATCCCCTTTCAAGCTGGCTGATACTTCCAATCTTGTGCTATGGATGGTGCAGTCTGGGCTTCATAGATACTCATACGTAGGGAAGTGAGGTTTTTGTTAGTATATATGAAAAGACAATGGTGGCATCTCTTTAAATCTCAGGTGGGAACCGTGTGGCCCTCCAGATATTGCTGAGCTACATTATACCTCATCACTGGCTCTGCTGGCAAGGGCGTTGTAATGTAAAAACATCTGGAGGGCCACAAACAATTCCCACCGCTGCTTTAAATAATTTTAGAGGATATTGGAAAGAAGCAAGAATACTTTTTAGATTTCAGAGAGCAGCATGCCAATGCCAGGAGGTAAATCTGAACATCATTGTGAGCCATAAGTACTAATTGATTATAGTAGTTCAGAACTTTTTGTCCCAAATGCATTCCAATTATGGAAGGGAAACAGGCCTTTTTTGTTGCGGTTTTGTTAAATTAAGATGACCATTCCTTTTACTAGTCAGCTGAGTGCAGTGAGCAAGTGGCCAGCCCTGCCTCCATTGCTGGGATGAACCCCATGTTAACATCCACAGCAACACCATGTACTGCCAATCACATTGAATTGCCCAGTAGAAAGGAACTCAGCTACGCACCCTGTTCCGGCACAGTCTGGTTCTAAAGGGAAAAAAAGTTGCAAGCCTGGTACTCAGGGTATGTTCTCAGACAGCTTTTGATTTCAGAACGTTCCTGATTTAAGCATCAGACTTAATCTTGAACTGGGGGTGGCTGGGACTCAGCAGGGAAGGCAATAAACTAGTCACTGTCACTAAAATGCTTTGGAGTTTGCCCAAGAAATCTATGCTGCTCTGTGGATTTTGTTACTAAAAGTGTTTCTGTACCAGCTATTTTTTCCTGATCTTCCACCATCAAACACTCAGTTTGTCTCTCTCTTTCTCTCACACACACATTCTGTTGGGATTCACAGTCAATGCTTTGTTCAAGATATCATTGTCAAGAAAGATCTCAAGGAGCTGGGCCTTCTGAATGGTAGCTTCATTCTTCAAATGAACTGTTTAGAGGAGGTACTGCACTGTGCATCATCATTACCATTTAGCAAACTTTATATAGTGTGCATCTTTTTTTAAATTTAGGTCTTTGGTTAATTAAGACAGCTAATTCAAGTGTTTGCTAACTGGATTTCTCTTTTTTTTAAGTAACAGAACAATATTCTGATTTGGCAGGCAACTTCAGCACAGGATTCATTTGAATTGCAACATGGGTGACGGGAGATCAGAAATCAGATCATCTACCTTGAATTGCCCCTAACAGCCTCCACCACTCATTGCAAGGGAGGAAGTCTCCACAATCCTTTGCACCATCACAAAAATACTCTGTGACATTGTTACCATTTGTGTGGGTCAACTAGTTGGTCCAGAAGGGACACAAACCTCTTATGTGCTGTTTTGAATCTGCCTGGTGGTATTGCCTTGAACAAACAATGACCTTCCAGCTGGTGTGTATTTCAGCTGCCAGAAGCTTCCATCAACATGCTCAATGATAATGGGTTCTGGAAGCTGAAGTGTAAACCATCTGGAGGACTAAAGGTTGAGGCTGTTGTGATTGCAAAGGGCTGCAGAACACATCCCGCTTGTTCGGCCTCTTTCTAACCACCTCTCACTTTCCTCATACTCATGGGCACATTCACACAAGTGGCTGTTGGGTGCACCTACTCAGCTCTTCCACAGTAAAGGCAAATTTGGCTCCAATGCCCAGTTTATGACACTGAATGGGTTTAGTTAAGGATTTTTAAGTTTTCCTCATACATTCTGTCAGGGTATGCAGTACTTTCTGTTGAAAGCAGGAACCAGTACTTGAGCAGCCTACTGTGTGATAATGCCCCACTTGCTCTCTGAAAACTATATAAAATGAATTGCTAGCCTTTGAAAATTCATCATTAGCCATGCTAGCTAGGAAATTCTGCAGTCCGAAAAGTAAGTTTTCCAAGCTCTGCTTATTGTCATGCACCATCTTGTACCTTTCTCACTTCAAACAGATTCAGGAAGAACACTACATTAGTTCTCAAGGAGGAGCACTGGAAATCTCATGAGTATTGGGGTTGCCAAATGGATGGCCTGTATCAAGCGTGCCCAGGCTCTTGACATTTCCCTCAGCCTTTTCCTATTCACAGTGAAATAGTTTCAGGCCTTTTGTGCTTAAATTCTAACACACAAAAGCCAATTTTGCCCTAGATCAAGGATGGGCAACATGGGGCTCTTGTAAATATTACTGGGCATCAACTCCCATCAGCTGTTGTCATTGGCCAGGCTAACTCTAGGGCAGATGGGAGTAGTAGGCTAAGAAACATTGGAAGGGCCACCATTGCTTATCCCTGCCCTAGATGGAGTCAGATCCCTGAAATTCTGCTTTGACCATATCAGCTCAGCCTACTGGCTCCCTTTTTCACTGCCTCTCACTTTAAAGACAACTAGACAGAAAGTCTGATCTCATGTTGAGCTTGGAGCTTCAGGAACCAAACTGAACAGCTGAGAAGCAGACAACTGTGTGCCCTGCCCAGCAGCCCAGGTGCAAAGCAGATTAGCAAAAAGTACAAAATCCTCCTAGCCAACTGCTGTGTGTTCTGGACAGGAATGTGCCAAGGGGGCTTGGAGTTCCTGGCTAGGACTGTGGCCTGTTGATATGCTCTAGATAGTACAGAAACATCCAAGAAGCCAAGAAGGCATTCCCAGGAGAGCAGGTGCCTCACTTGGCTGAAGTTATCTAACACGTTCAGGACCAAGAGTGGCTCCCAATTCCTTTGGATTTCAGAAGACTAAGCGGGGAGTGAGGATTCATAGCCTGTGTCCAAATTTAGGACTATGAAAGCTAGTCTGGTTTCCAGACCTTGGAAAAATTGGATTACAATGACCAGAATTCCTCAGCCACTTCACATGCTGCCTGGAGATTTGGGGAGGTGTAATCTCCCAAAAGGAACTTTCCCAAGATCTGCTAGTGTCATAAACACAGGATGAGACTTGGATCAGCGAGGCCCAGGTCTGAACTCTCTTTAGCAAAGGCTGCATCTGCACTGGTGAAATAATGCAGTTTGAAACTGCTTTAACTGCCATGTCTCCATTCTATGGATTCCTGGAATTTGTAGTTTGTGGTGAGACCAGAGCTCTCTGACAGACAAAGCTAAATATCTTACAAGACTACAAATCCTATAATTCTATAGCATTGAGCTATGGCAGTTAAACCAATGTCAAACTGCATTAATTCTGTAGTGCAGGTGGAGCCAAAGAATCACACTTTGGTTTTAAACTATTTTCAGCCCTCCATATGTTGTTGGGCTACAACCTCCTAGTCAGCATAGCCAAAGGTCAGCAGTTCTGGGAGCTGCAGTCCAACAACATATGGAGAACCACACAAATTCCCTCCCCCACCTGAACTACTACACAAGCTTGTGCGGATATTAAAAAATAAATCCTGTACATACTCCCAACCTCTGAATTAATTGTCGAATAGTGAGCAAACACTTGAGTAAATTCCATTTATTCAATAGGTTTATTCTATTGGGACTCTAAGTAAATTAATATAATGAGATAAGTCCTAAGGCGGCCAACCCCAAGGTCTTTGAAAGAAAGATGGAATACAATTGTGATAAAGTAAGTAAATTGGGTGGTGAGCAGAGCAAAATACTGTAGCTGGTTTCTAGGACATGGACAGTACTGTTGTATCAGAGGGGCATTATACTTGTGTCAAGGTTCCCAGTGGTTTCATAATATTAGTTCTGAACCGTTTCAGTTTCGGGTTCATAGGTCATTCCCTAGGCCAGTATATTAACTATAATAAGATGAATCTTGAATCTTATTATCCATCTTGTTTACTGACTCACAGCAAAATTTTGGTCAAATCGTTCCAGAAACCTAGCTGATGTTCATAAGAAACCATCAGGCCATTTCAAGACCTTCTGTTGCCAATGGCAAAGAACAAGATGGCGGCCCCTCCCATTCTATGCATAAAAGGCAACATGACTGGCAGCTGAATCCTTCTCCAATATAGGTGATGGGTGTGTGTGCATCCTTCACTATGTATGCAAGAAAGAAGGCTGCCTTGGGGAGCGCAGCCTACTTGGCACACAGCTCTTTCCTTGAACACCCTGCTGTCATATCTCCCAGAATTTGTCACTTAAGGCAGTGTTGTACCTTAGGGCCAGGGCCAGGGATCATTATGACAGAATTCTCCAAGATCCTTGCATGCTAGACCAGTTTTTATTTTGAAAGAGAGAAGCCTCTTAAATTATAAGTTTCTCTGCAGGTTATGGATTGGGGGGAAATCCCTTCCTAATTACGCAGAAGGGAAAATACTGAAAGAGACAGCTGAAAGAGGCTTTACCCTGGACAGCATCCTGACCTAAAATTACCTCTTATTGTTTAACTAGTTTCTCTACACACCATCAAACTCAAGACAATGTACACCTGTGACACATGCAGTTGGGAGCCCTGCCAAAACCATTTCAATTGGCAGAGAACCAGCTTCATAGTAAAGCATCTTTCCTGGCACAACCCAACAGGTGAAGGACAAGGTGTACGAACATGTCCATCTGAGGACTGAGTCTGGTGAGGCCTTCCAAAAGAAACACAACAGGATGAGAGGAACAACCCAATTCCTCAAGAAAGGCATTTTTCTTTTTAAGAATTCACCCACTTCTTTAACAAAAGTGGGAATTAAGCAGCCCTCTAAAAGATGTTGGACTGCAAGTCCCAGCAACCCCAGCCAGCATAGCTCAAAGCTGCACTGTGCTCATCTCAAATTTTATACAATGCAATCAGGATGCCTGACACAGGTGCTTAAAGTGCCAACCTTCCCTTTTATCCAGTACTAGTTTTGGGGACCATTTTGAGTTCAGTGTTTGTACAAACCACAAAATCTTAAAAGGAAACTTGCTAGAGTATTAGCCCCTAAGCCTATCTTCCTTAGCATTGTGTTCCCACAGAGGCCAATCAGAAGCCTATGGAAAGCCAACCAGCGGCTCAGGAGGGTAACAGTATCCACCCCAATTTAGCTGTCTAGCAATTGGTATTGAGGGACATGTTGCCTTTGATATAGGAGGAGTACTTGTGTGCAATTCATTATTCCAGAACAGAGTTTGGAACCACCAGCCAAAGACCTGAACCTATATTCTTCTGGCAGCCTTTGGCAAGGTGGAAAAGTTTATTTAAGTGTTCAACAGTTCCCTGCCACATGCTTTGTCTCCTGGTCTAGTGCTTTAACCTACTGCTGAAATCAGCAGTGGAGGTTTAGGTCGAGGTTCCTCAGCCTGGTGCCCTTTAGGGAGTTGTACCACAGCTTTCATCATCTCCAGCAAGTGGGGCCATTGGCCTGGCTTGTCTGTGGGCGATGGGTGTTCTTGTCCAACACATCTAAAGTGCACAAACCTGGGAAAGGCTGTTTAACCCATTTCGGATCTGTAAAACTCCAAGCGACTGACCAACAAACAAACAAACAAAAAGCAGCCAGAACTCAGATAAAAGAACAGGTCTCTTCCTCCCCCCTCCCCCCATGATGTTACACCCCATTCTAGACAAATGTAACTGTTTTTGGAAGATCACTTACTTAGCCCAGAATGTTAGAGCTACAATTATTTCCCTGTTTTCTTTCTCACACACAAATATACAAGGAAAGGGGAAAAAACTTGCTATGTGCTTAGCAAAAGGAATCTGCCGTGCAGTTAGCTCTTTGCTGCACAGAAGGAGTGTTCCTTTTGATCAGCTTAGACTCAGACTTGCATCTCCTGTTCCCTCTCACACGCACACCATGCACAAAGAAAATCTGCAGGTGCAGCAAACACCTTGTGCAGGAGCCACCTGGCCACTTGCCAGACGTGGTGGAAGGCACCAGCCCACAGCTGGTTCCAATCATCAAGGGCCGGGCCAGGAACCCTTCCTAGAGAGGTTTGGCAGGCGACACACTCGACGCACGCATGTTTGTGTTTCAGTGGAAGAAGCCAAGCCCACAGGGGCGTCAGAGAAAGCGTAAAAGGTGTCCCACCCACCCCTGGACGTCAGCAGCTGGATGGGCTCCGGCTCACGTCAGCAGGACTTGGAAGGACACGCAGGCCTCCTTATATGGGCCATGTGGGGAATCCCTTCAATACCAAGGGATCTTCCCCCTTCTCCCCCCACCCTTCACCTCTAAATCCTAGACCTTCTGGCTAAAGTCTGGGAAAGGAACTTGGAAGCCCCCCAGCAGGGCTGATGCCAAAATCCTGATGTGGCCGAGCAAACACTGACTGTTCTTCTTCTTTTAGCACAGTTATGAAAGAGAGTTTCTTTTGCCAGAGCAGGAGGCAAAGCTCCAGGAAGTTAACTGATGTGTACAACAAGAGTGGTGCTTATCTAACATTCATGCAGCTTAAGTCCTTTTAAAAAGGATACTTTTTAAATGGGGAGAGTTGACATACCCAGGCTCCCGTAAGGATCTGTGACAACCCAACCTGCATCAATACTTGCCACAGAGGTCTAGTCAATCCCAAGATTAGGATGGCTACTTTGCCACTCAAGCAAGCAGATTCTCACAAATTCAAAGGATTCCTCTTTGTGGAGCAGATCAGGTGTGTACAGGCCCAAAAGTGAATGATAAACTTTGCCATGCACCTGCTGACTCATCAGCAGGGGGATCTTAGAAAGAGCAGCACTCTTGTATGACCCTTACTGGGAGCTTAGCAATTCTAAGCATGCCCAGACGAGGATGACCAAAATGGTGGCCATTCCCTACGAGGAGAGACTTAGTTAGCTGGGTATGTTTAGCCTGGAAAATAGAAGGGTACGAGTGATATGACAGCTCTGTTTAAATATTTGAAGGGATGTCATATTGAGGATGGAGTAAACCTGTTTTCTGCAGCTCCAAAAAATAGGGCCCAGAGCAATTGATTCAAACTATAGGAAAAGAGGTTCTACCTCAACATTAGGAAGAACCTCCTGACAGTAAGAGCTGTTTGAATGTGGTGGTCATCATAGCCATAGCAACATCTGGAGGGTAGAGGACTTTGATTTAGACCCTGCCCTTCTGCACTAACACACTCAAGGCAGCTAGGAAGTCTGTATCATAACTAAGCTGACCAATAAAGAATCTACAGTCAGCTCCCCTCCCCAATACCCATGGATTCAGTCATCGATAGCTTGAAAATATATATATTTTAAAAAAATCCAAAAAGCAAACCTTGATTTTGCCATTGTAAATAAAGGACACCATTTTATTGCACCATTGTATTTAATGGGATTTGAGCATCCATGGATTTTGGTATCCATGTGGGGTCCTGGAACCAAATCCCAGAGGATACCAAGGGCCTTCTGTATGTGCAAACTACAATTTCACTTGAAGGGGATACATGTGCAGTGCTGAAGTCTCACTACCTCAAGTCGTATCTGGTCTTCACTTGCACTGTCAATATTTTACTGAAGAGTTCACAGTTAGATAGTTTCAAGCTTAACTTCATAATTATGATCATTAGAGGTTTCTTTTTCAGTTTAGAAACACAGGACAGTCTATGAGAGACAGCACATACCATACTGACCTGGTGCAACTGCAGATGGGTAGAAATTAAACATACTGAGCTACCTAGATCTCTAGAAAACCTGATTAATGGATAACAAAGCAAGAGAGAATGGTTGCCCTGTTGGAGAAAGACATAGCACTTAAAAAGGTCTTCTGAAGCATTGGCTTCACCAATGCTTTATGAGGTTGCCAGTGAGTGTTCTGAGGTGATTCACTGGGATTCACTCCAGCAGGTGAAAATAGATCTTATATACTTCTTGTTAGACAGCCAAGCAATGGTCTGCTTTATCCCCTTTGCAACATACACTGCATTCAAGGACTGCAACCCTAAGCATAGGTAGTGTGAAGTAAATCCAGCTGAACTCAGTGGGACTTATTTCCAAGAGCCAATGTGGTTTGAGCATTGGACTTTGATTCTGGAGACCAAGGTTCGAATCCCCGCTCAGCCATGGAAACCCACTGGGTGACCTTGAGTAAGTCACACACTTCAGCCTCAGAGGAAGAGAAAGGCAAATCCTCTGTGAACAAATCTTATCAAGAAAACCCCATGATGATTTCACTTAGGATCGCCCTAACTCTGAAATGACTTGAAGGTACACAGCAATAACAAACATACTTAAGATTACTCTGACAAGTCAGTCACTACACATACTTATTTGAGAGTCAGTTCTTTAAAAATCAATGAGATTTACTTCCAAGCTGATATGTCCAGGCTGAAAGAGTAGTGGTTCAAGTCAGTCAACATAGTCAGGGTAGTCTAGGAATTGGTTTTTGTGTCATGTGAAAATACTTCAGCAAAAGGGGGGGGGGCTTCTAAATGTAAATACAGGTAGGACAGAGAAAATATTTCAGTCAGTGGAGGGTTCTTTTTGCCTTGCTAATGGACTTTAAATTCTGTTTCCTGGAGTTATGCCTCTTTGTCTCCAGAGCCTGCATGGTCCAGGAGGAAGAATGGCTCTACTATACAAATATCTCTCCATCCGTCTGTACCATCTTAACTGAGAACAAATATAACAACATCTTGACAAAATGTAGGCCTATAACTCCTATATCATTATTTTTCTTTCTTTCTCCTGTTTAATTTTGAACATCTTTGCCTGATGAAGAAGCCAGTCGAGCTTTGAGAGCCTGCATCATGTATTTTGTGCATTATTGTTGGCCAGTAAAGGTATCGCTGCTTTATGAATTTTGGATATGATTGTACTTTGCAAGTAGGATGGTTTAAAATAAACCTCTCCAACTGTTGCAGGGCTCTTAGATATGAACCCAGGACAAAGAAATTTATCAAGAAAAGTAGTAAAATTCAATCACAGTAGGGCAATCCTAATGCAACAGCATGGAAACAAGACACTTCTAATTCTTCTGACTGGAAGACTCTTCCAACATTTTTAAAGAGCTGAAGTAGCCTGTACTTTCCAAGAAAACCTACATTACCTAGAAGTTGTCCAGTGTCTTCAGAAACAAACCCTTTCAATAGCATCTGGAGCCCATCGACTGCCACATACACTCAGTCCAGCTGTCAACAATGTGTGTGAATGTGCGTTTCCAAACAATCAAGATCCATCTGCTCCAGGAAGGCAAGGAAACCTTGGACATGCCACCCTCTTTCAGAGTCCAGAAAGAACAACTCTGTGGTACCATCCATATCCTAGTACTGCACAGCAGTCATGTCAAGGGAACCCAGTCAAGTTTCCTCCCAAATAAAGGCTCTCAAGTTTGCAGACTAAAGACATATAAGAGGGTACGTGAGTCCCCAAACCACCTTTTAACCTTATTTACAGTTCTGCTTGGGAAAGACTTAGAAAAGCCATGATACAATATATAGATCAGAGGAAGGCCATATAGCTAGCCTGTGGCCTCCCTGTCCACAGGTTGAAAATCTTCTCCCCCCCCCCCAAAAAAAAAAAAATAAATCCAAAATTCAAACCTTGATTTTGCCATTTGCTATGAGGGACACCATTTTATTATATAACAGTATTGTAACATCTATGGATTTTGGTATCTATGGGAGTAGGTGGGTCCTGGAACCAAAATCCTAGCAGATATCAAGGGCCTACTGTGCTGTGTTCTATCATATTCTGGAGACCAGGGTTTGATTCCCTATTCAGCCATAGAAACCCACTGGGTGGCTTTGGGCAAGTGACACTCTCTCAGTCCCAAAAAACCCCAGGAGAGGTTCGCCTTTGGGTTGGCATATACCAACAAGAAACCCCCCTAACTAGGAAGCCAAATGAAACTCAAGCTTCAGCTGTCAAGTCAACCCGTGTAAAGCCAACTGAACTCAAGAGGACTCTCACACATGAGGGAAAAAAAAAAAGGAAATTAATAGGGAAACACCATTCTCAGGGTGGGTGGGAGGGAGGAGGCTATATATAATGGAAATATTGTGTATGTATATGAGAGATTATCTAATAGTTGAGCATAGTTTTGAGATAGGGTGTGAATAATTTCTTGGTATGTAAGGTAACCAGGCGTAGGGGTTTGAGTGTTGGACTGCAACTCAGGAGACCAGGGTTTGATTCCAAGTTAGTTCAGGAAGCCCACCTTTGGCAAGTCACACTCTCTCAGCCTCAAGGGAAAGCAAAGGCAAACCCTCTCTGAACTAATCTTGCCTCGTGATAGGTTCCCCTTGGGATCGCCATAAGTGGAAAACCACTTGAAGGAATACAATAACCACAATGTATGGTAATATGTTGTACAATGGACCCTTGATATCTGCTGGGGTTTGATTCCTGACCCCCAACTCCCATGGATACCAAAGTCTGTGGATGCTCAAGTCCCATTAAATACAATGTCATAATCCTCCATAGTTTCACTGAATGTCCTACATTCTGTGTTACCTTGTCCCCCTTTCTGGTGAGGAGGAATTCTGGCCAGCCTGGGTACGGTACATCTTCTTAAAAAAAAAAATTAAAAACACGTAAGACCCACAGTTTAAAAACAAGACTCTGAAATCATTAAAATAGAATCACAGAACTCTAGAGTTGGAAGAGACCCCCCAAGGGCCATCCAGTCCAGCCCCCTTCCGCCATGCAGGAACTCACAATCAAAGCATCCCTGACAGATGGCCATCCAGCCTCTGTTTAAAGACCTTCAAAGAATGAGACTCCACCAACAGCTCTTTTTACTGTCAAGATGGTTCCTACTAATGTTTATTTTAAAATAAATTTTATCAATTAACATAAAAAATCCCTTCATACATCCATTCAAGGTCACACACATACCTATACGTACAAACAGGAGATAATTTCCAACATATAAACTAAGATATCTCAGTCATTCTAACTTCCTCAACTAGAAGAACTCCATGTTAGCATGATATACCTTTTCTTTTTCTGTTTTAAAGTGTTCTTACCTTACTTTTGAACTATAACGATCGGTCTGATTCTAACTCCTACAAAGGCGTAACACTTAATATCTAGATTTTAGATATGTTGATAGAACATCATAGAATTTTTTAAAAAAAATAAATTTTATTACTTACAAAAATACATCCACAAAAAGAAAGTAGACATCATGAAAAAGAAGGTACAAACATTTAAAACTGACAAACAATAAGACATAACAACAAAGAAACCTTCCTACCAAAACTTCAAACTTCGTATTTGTCAAATCCCGAAGGTTTCCTCCTCTCTTAAAAGATTCCTTATGAATTTAATGACTTAACTAAGGAAAAATATAAACTTTTGGTTATTTCACACCAGCTTTCAACCGTTTTAACCATTTGTCAGTACATTTCATTTCATACCAGGCCTATAGACCAATTTTCTCCCCAATTATTTTTTTCCAGATTGCCAGTCAAGGGGTATCAATTTTATATATACTGATTTTTTTAAAATAAAATTTTAATTAGAAAAAAAAGAAGGAAAAAAAAGAAAAGAAAAAAGTTTTGAAGGTCTCTTTTTTAAATTATCCAAGTCACTGTCAGATTCCGTAAAACCATAAGCTTTTAAATACCCAACCCTTTTGTATCATAGGATTTATTCAGTGATCCTGGCTATATAATTGTATCAATAGACACCCCCCCCCCCCAAATTGATCCCTGATGTATATCCTAATCTGTTCCCATTCCTTAATCCTTAATGAGACACATTCATTTGCCCAATGCTGCCTGTTCCTAATGTTGAGGGGGAATCCCTTGCCCTGGATCTTGCACCCCTTTTGCTCTGGAGCAGGAGGGGATTCCCCAGGGGATTCCCCCTCTCAAGCAGCAGCAGCAGCAGCAGGGACACCCCTCCAAGCCACTCACCTCTCTCAGTCTCCTCTGGGGCCAGAGGTCCTGCCCAGCCATGGCTGATCCAGAGCAAAGGCAACAGCAGCAGCAGAAGTCTCCCTCTGGCCAGCCTTTGCTTGGCTTTGCCTGCCTGGCCTTGCCTTGCCTTGCCTTGCTATTCATGCCTCTCTCCCTGGCGCCCCGCCCCTCCGACCCGGCCAGGAAGGAACCTCCGTGACGTCAAAGCCCAGCTCCATTGACGTCGTCGTCGTCGCCCTCGGAATCCCAGCCATCCTCAATGGAGCTAAAAATAGAACCCTCCCGGAATGCCCCCCCCCCTCCTCCTCGCCAGCCACAGAGAGAGAAAGGGCTAGTTCCAAGGCCAGGCACCTCCTCCTCCTCCTCCTCCCATTTCTCAGGACCTCTAGCCCTCCATTGATTAGTCCCAGAGAAGGAAGGATTCCTAAAGGGCCTCCATTTTGAGAGGCACACCAAAAAGCATGGACTGGTATTTGATTATACCAGGGTTTCCTCTCCCAGGGCCTCTCCTCCATGGCAGCCTTCTCTAGTCCAGGAGGAGTAAGGGTTCCAAATGGTCCTCCATTTTGAGAGGCACCAAAAAGCATGGGTTGATATTTATATCAGTGTTTTGAGCTGCTGTTGTTTGTGCACGTCCTACATTTTTTTTCTGGAATGCCCTCCATTTTGCAACGCCTTGTCAAGGTGACCAGCCGTGTCTTCCTTTCTCCAGGCTTGCCCTCCATTTCAGCCTTCTCTGGTCCAGGAGTAAGGTTTCCAAAAGGTCCTCCATTTTGAGAGGCACCAAGAAGCATGGACTGATGTTTCTCTCCCAGCTTCATGTCCTACATTTTTCCCCCCTGGAAGGCCCTCCATTGTTGCAGTGCCATGACCAGCCACATCCTCTTTGCTCAGAACCTGTCCTACATTCCAGCCAGGCTACATTCTCTAGTCTAGGAGTAAGGATTTCGAAAGGTTCTCCATTTTGAGCAGGACTAAGAAGCAGGGATCTACCTTTTTATATTAACATTTTTTAGCTTTTTATTTTGTCATGTCCTCCATTTTTCTTGACGATCCCACATGTTGCGGTGCCTTGGCCTTCCTTTGCGGTTAGGGCATCTGGCCACCCTGAGAGGGAGGGTGACCAGATGTCCTCCTTTTCCAGGACCTGTCCTGCATTTCAGCCTCCTGTCCAGGAGGGATTCCAAAATGTGCTCCATTTTGAGCAGAACTAAGAAGCTGGTTTTTATTTTGGAATGTCCAAAATACATTTTTTCTTGAGCGCCCTACATTTTGCTATGCCTTCTCATTCTTTGCAGTGAGGGCATCTGGTCACCCTGCTTTTGGGCCTGGGGCCCTTCTTGGCTCCACTCTGGTGCCACAACAAGCTACACTTCCCAGAATTCCATAGCATTGAGCCATGGCAGTTAAAGTGGTGTCAAACTAGATCATTTCTAGAACGGACCTGCCAAGGTGAAGAAAAGGGCCGGCAGCCAAATTCGGAGATTACGAGATTCTTATTTTGTGATTATCTCCCAAATCCAGGCTTAGTCCAGATGTCTGCAAAGTTCTAGGGTTTTACAAGGTTTGCATTTTCATACATGAAGGTTAAAGTGGGTTAAATCCCTTCCTAATGCAAATGTTATAAAGCTATATGGTCCAGCATGTCTTTCCTCCCTTTTGGGGTGCATCTTCTACACTGTAGAAATAATGCAGTTTGATACCAGTCCAACTGCTTTATCACACTAGGGGGCAAACAGGATTTAAGTGAGAGTTAAACAAGAGCCAAACAGGAAATGTCCTATGATAAAAATAGGACATTTCCTGTTTAACTCTCATTTAAATCCTGTTTGCCTCCTAGTGTGATAAAGCAGTAAGTTCTCCACTTCCATCCTATGGAGTCCTGGGATTTGTAGTTTTGCTAGGTCTTTAGCCTTCCCTGCCACAGTGTACTGGTGTCTCACAAAACTGGAAATCCCAGGATTGCATTGAGTGGAGCCATGTCAGTTAAAGTGATGTCAAATTGCATTATAGATGCAACCTGCTACTACCACACTGCAGAACTAATGCAGTTTGACCCTGCTTTAGCTGCCATGGCACCATCTATGGGACCCTAGGATTTGGAGTCTGTTGTGATACCACAGCTGTCATATCTCACAGTACGACAAATTCCAGGATTCCATAGCATGGGGACATGGCAATGTCACACTACCTTAATTCTGCAATGTAGTTGCGTCCCAGTTTCCATTAAAAGGTATCACAACTGCTCACATAAAGAGGAGTCAAGATGCTTGCATAGAAAGTGAGTCTTGTACCTTCTGTTAACACTTCCAAGAGATGCTAACTTAGCTATAGATCCTTCACTGAAATGGGATTATTTCTCTTGTGTGTGAAATTTATCCCTATGCCTGGATATGTTGGATGTAAAACTACGGTGTGTGTGTCTCAGTACAGGCAAACAGGATGCTGCCTTTTACCAAGCCACATATTTTGGCCACCTAGGCCAGTATCGCCCATTCTGCTCTCTTGGGTTTCAGGTAAAGTTGGGTATTTCCCAGAAGAAATTGCCTCAAGATGCTCAAAGCATTGTTGAGTTCCTGGTCCAAACATTTCTGAAATTTGCTATAAAATAGGTATGTATAGGCCATAGGGAATGTACCTGTGTGATTATTATTTCATGTAATGTGGCATCATGTATTTACATGTTATTCTTTTATATATTTATATAGCTCCTGAGGAAGGCCTCAGGAGTATAAATAGACCAAAATACATTGGGCTTTTTGTGCTAATAAAACAGTTTTGTGCATCTTGAAACATGTCTCCAATTTCTTCTGTGGATTCCATTAGATGTTTTCCAGTTTCTGCTTCCAGGGTCTGGTTTTTCCTAGCACTCCCTCTCTGATCTAAACCCAAACTTTGGACTTCATCTCCCAGAATTCCTGAATTTTGGCCAAGTAGGCTGGGGATTCTGGGAGTTGAAGTTCAAAACACCCAGAGGACTGAAGTTTTCGGAATCATTAATCTAAATGTTTGAAACCTAAACTTTTGAGGCCATGTTCAAATATCAGACTAAACCCTAATTTAGCTTGTGTCTTCTTCTACTGCATGGTATTGCTAAGACAGCACACTGACTAAACCATATTTGACAGCTTATGCGCATGGAGCATAGGGCTGGGAGCAGTGCGGATTGAGGCGATCCTGTCCCCTCCTCCTCCTCCTCCCAGTACTTTTTAAATTATTATTTATTATATGTTTTAATATTTTATTTTTTATTTTATTTAATTTTATTGTGTTTTATTTCATTTATTATTTTATTGTATTTTTAATTTTTAATTTAATATATATTTTATTAAATAAAATATTTTATTAAATATTTTATTATATTCTATTGTATTTTTATTAATTATTTATTGTATTATTTTATTTTATAGTTATTTTATTTATTATTTATTTCATTGTATTTTATTGTACTTTAGTGTATTTTATTGCATTTTATTTATTAGTAATTTATTTGCATTTTTGTATTTTTTTAAATATATTTTTTTTCTTTTTTTCCCCCAGCTTGTCAGCTGTCATTCGCATTGGCTCTTCCGTTTTTATGAATGGGGATGAGGGGGAATCCCTGTCCATATATGGATTGAGGTTCCCTTTAAAAGGGCCCCATTCATTCCCCTCCAGTGGTTTACAAAGTGTAAGCTAATTGCACCCAACAAGCCGGGTACTATTTTAGTGACCTATGGAAGGATGCCAGGCTGAGTCACACCTGAGCCCCTGGCTGGTATTGAACTCACAACCTTGTGGTTTGTAAGTGAGTGTGGCTGCAGTACCGGCATTTAACCACTGCACCACCAGGGCTCTTTTTAAAATTTAATTTATGTAGCAGTGGTGTAGAGCCAGCAATGGTTTAGAGCATTAGACTATGGCTCTGGAGATCAGGAGATTTGGAGATCAAATTCCAGCTCCGTCATGTAAACCCACTGGGTGACCTTGGGCAAGTCACATCCTCTCAGCCTCAGGGGATGGCAATGGCAAACCCCTTTTGAAGATGCTTGCCAAGAAAACCACATGATAGGTTTGCCTTAGGTTCACCATAAGTCAGGAATTACTTAAAGGCACACAGCAATAACAATAAGCAGTGGTGTGCATAGGGTGCTGTGGTACATTTCTTATCTTTCATTAGTAATTAATGATTTATAAACATTTTTGGTTTAGAACCGTTTTTAATGGTTTATTACAATTTTTAAAAGAATAATTGTAAAATAAGAATATAATGATTTTGTTTTAAGCTCCCTTAGATCCCACCTCGGGAGAAAGGCAGGGTATAAATTTAATAAGTGCATAACTTTCCAAGTTCTGTATCTGGGCTGCTGGAGGTCTGTTTCACATGTTGTTATAGGACTTCAGCACTAAACAGAAATCAGACCAAACAGTTTCTAAATATAGCTTCTGGCATATGGCTTCTGGGCCTCCACAGGTTCCACTCTCACCCTTCCCTGGGGCAGGATGTACAGGTGGCGGAACAGTAAGCTCTTGCAAAATGCTCCCTTGAGGCTGGAAAGCTGAACTGATAGATCAGTGCATGACTGTGCACTCTACAGAGTTTGTGCCAGTGTGCTTTCTCATTAGGCTGTTGCCCCTACCCAGCAAGATGGCAAAATTACTTACATGTGTTGCTATGTTTACACTGAAAAACTTACATTATTTTCACATTGAAAATGGGATGGTTATTTTAATACCATTTATTCTAACCTGGCATTTACATTCCCATTAGACTACTGCACTAAAAACCTTACAGGAAAGCAGGTAAACTTGCCATTCATGATTTCAGTTGTCCCCCATTCAGCTACACTTATCCCTATTGTGAGCAGGTTGTACTGGTAATGCTCAATACTGCTTTGAAATTCTCCTTAATTTAATAATACATACATAACTGCCAAAGCAGTTCTGTTCCTCTTAGAAAATACTGTACATTTTTCTTTAAAACTGTTAAATCAGCCCTGGTGGCGCAGTGGTTAAATGCCTGTACTGCAGCCACTCACTCAAAACCAGAAGGTGGCGAGTTCAAGACCAGCAAAGGGCTGAAGCTTGACTCAGGCTTGCATCCTTCCGAGGTCGCTAAAATGAGTACCCAGATTGTTGGGGGCAAATAGTTTACAATTGTAAATGAAGCTGTTTGTTTAACAAATTGTAAGCCGCTCTGATAGTCTTGGCTGAAGAGCGGGGTATAAATAAAAACATTATTATTATTATTATTATTATTATATATTTATTTAGAAATGTAAAAGACATTTCAATATACTGTTTTCTCTTTCTGGGCCTAAGTAGACTTGCTAAAATGTTGAAAATTAATCATGTCACCTACAAAGCAACTACAGACATTATTAATCCTTTTATGTTTTGCTCAGGAACCTTTGAAGCCTCACCTTCCCCCCCCTAGCTGCTCTCACCTTTCAAAGTCTTCTTCCTCTCCCATATTTTTGGTAATATTTGTGTCACTGCCACCCATTTTGGATGTCGCATTTCTCCAATCCACCTCCTCTATCTTCCTTTTAGTAGTTCTGCATGTCGTGGTTATGGACAACTATCATCCATATCTGTGCACTGTTGTGTCATTCTTTCCCCCTTTCTCTTTGTGTATTTAATTTTCTCTCTCTCTCTTTGCTCTCAAACTCCTCTCATTTCTCTCTGTCTCTGTCTTTCTGTCTTGATCTCCATCTCCACTCCCTCTGTTATCTCTCTTCTATCTCTGCATCTACTCCCACCCTTTCTCTCATGCTCTGTGGTTTCCTTCCTTCCTAGACATGTAGGAAGAATACTGTGGACTCCCTTGTTCTGCTCCTCCTACTGCCCTGTCCTTCACTGTCCAGAGTTGGGCGACCAAAATGGTGAAAGGTCTGGAAACCATGCCCTGTGAGGAGTGACTTAGGGAGCTGGGTAGGTTTAGCCCAGGGAAGAAAAGGTTTAGAGCTGACATGACAGCCATGTTCAAATATTTGAAGGGATGTCATCCTGAGGATGGACAAAGCTTGTTTTCTACTCCTCCAGAGACTAGGGGGCTTGACAGATTGGCACTTTGCGCCAGTCTCTGTCCGAACTAGGAGTGTGCGGGGGGTTAAGCATTTACACACTAAGCAGCCCTACCGTACACCCCGTGCGCCATCTTGACATGCCCCCGTACAGACGGGGCACGCCACAATGACATCCGCACATCGCAGCGCCCAAACAGTGCCGCACTGATGTCATAATTGTGCACGAGCATGCAAATGGAGCCCCACATCCAGCCTGAAAAGAACCTGCCAGGAGCAAGTTCTTTTTAGGCCTCCTGGAGGCTGAGGCCTTTGGTTGCTGCTGCCTCCATCCGGGCATAAAGGGGCAGCATCTCACCGCCCCTTTCTGCCCATCTCTCCAGCCCCTAGGACCCAGAGCAATGGATTCAAACTAGAGGAAAACATATTCGAGCTCAACATTAGGATGAACTTTCTGACAGTAAGATGTTAGGCAGTGGAATACATTGCCTTGGAGTGAGGTGGAATCTCCTTCTTGGGATGTTTTTAAAAGGGCTGGATTGGATGGCCATCTGTCAGGAGTGCTTTGATTGTGTATTCCTGCATGGCAAGGGCAAGGTGACCAGGCACCCTCTTTTTCCAGGACATGTCCTACATCTCAACCTTCTGTCCAGGAGGAATTCCAAAATGGCCTCCATTTTGAGCATGACTAACAAGCATGATTTTACATTTATATGAGTGTGTTTAGCTTTTATTTGGTTATGTCCTACATCTTTATTGAATGGCCTATTCTTTCTGGAGCCTTGTTCCCCTTTGTGGTTTGGACATCTGGTCACCTTGGACAGGAGGCTAGACCAAACAGCCTTTGTTGTCTCTTCCACCTCTATGATACTATATGTGTATGTTGTGTGTATGAAAATGCAGTTCATATCATTAATATGAATGCATAGTTTACAACCACTTTGTCTCTCCTCCTGCCACCCCAGCCCCCAAGTTCATGGAAAATAATATTACTTGACAAGCGTCTTGCCTTACTGCTCAAAGCACTTTTTGAGTACTCTCAAAAGCAACTGATTAAAACTATAATCTAATCTAAAAGGTAGAGCTGTGTATTTTCCTAATGGCACAAATGTTCTTATGGCTGGTATTAAGCTAAGTGTTTGATTTATGATGTTAATACATTTTCAATTGAAATTGCATCCTTATTAGAATAGAATATTTCGCCTTCCATTTTGTTCTGCTTCTTATTTTCAAACAAGATGTTTTGTTAGCCCACAGCTGTGGCTCAAAGTCATTTTTCAAAATTAGTAGTGTAGTGGATTGGATTATTGTTTGGGGTCAGAGTTTAGGTGGTACTTTATATTTCAACATGAGTATTGTTTTTGCAGTTGGATTTTGTACTTCAATTATATTGTGTAGTATTTAATTGTAAATGCTTTAAAAATAAATAACACTTTTATTTACATATTTCTGTATAAGAGCTTTTGTGCCATACCTTTTGAACCTCATAGCATGGGTGACTTGCAGTCATAAAGTAATAGTGTCCTATGTATATTTATTTGGGAATAAGCAACACGGAACACATGGGCCTTTGCATTTAAGGATATATCAGTCATAATGGATGGGAAACATAATCTGCCCTCCCCTTGTAAGGAAGTCAACTAGGCAAATTAGTACAATCTACCTGCCAGTATTGAGCCTTGCCACTTTAAAAACAGTTCCAGAGTACCTGATCTTTGTGATACAACCTACAAAAATGTTTGTCGCTTGATTTTTCTTTCTACACCAAGGATTACTGGATGCTACAGAATTTAAAACTTTCTTATGTGGGCATGAGCTGTCATTGGCTCTGGGGGTTTAAAGATAGGTTTAAAGAAGTAGGTTAGTTCATGTGGGAAGACACAGTCCTGGAGAAAACACTCTCCACTGACTCCCTTGTCTATTAGCATGGGAGAAGAAATGTGTACATTTCTGCAATCAGTGAAATTACCAATGCAATCTGAAGCATGGAGCAAACCTCATGCATCACCAGTCCTGAGCTTTTTTTTGGACTAGAACTTCTCAGTTTCATGGCCAATATTGCTTATGCTGGTGGAGTGTTCTGGAAATTGCAGTGAAGAATTTTTGCTGGCTCTGCTCCTATGAGATAATATTTTCATGGTGTTCTAAGACAAGTCCATTCTGTTCTTGTGTACTGTATATACTTATGTATAAGTCCAGAAAACCTGAGTTGAGTTATCCACGGGTCAATGTAAGTGCTGTACTTTAACTTTTATGAAAAAGGGGGGAAAAAAACAACCCCTGGTGAAAGACAAGAGCACTAGATGTCCTGGAAACACACACTCTCCTCTGCTTTCTCATCCATTCAGCCTTTAGTATTAATACAGTTATGCCTGCTGGAATTTTGCAAGTTCTTTGCCATTGTTTTCATTTGCTTCATCTTTTGGCTCCTTTGTTACATGCTTCCAGGTTTTATCCTCAGCTTATCTACAGGCCATATCAAAATGTGAAATTTTGGCCCTAAAACCTGCCCTTGACTTATACACGAGGTTGGCTTATAGTCAAATATATATAGTACTGTAAATACTATTCATTTCACAGACGATATGAAGGGGAATCTTTTGTTCCAGGGGGCTCATTAACAAAGGCGTTATCACACGGGAGGAATTTCTCTCAATTTCGAAAGAAATGAAAGTGGGGCCAGTTCAGGAATTGAGTGAATTCGCTAGTTCAGCGAATTTACGTGATTGTGCATTGACACTGCATCGCATTTGGAACTGCCCGAAACTGCTCCCCAGTGCCCGAAATTGCATGTGATCAGCTTTCAGGCAATAACGTGAAACCCTATGATTGCATTCAGATTGCCATTGGATTATACTTCAAATTCCTGTTGTGTGATAAACTCCTAAGGGATGTTGAGACAAGCATCAGACAAAATACTGTGAGTCTCTGGGGTTGTGTGCTTGGGGAGAAGTAGGAAAGATAAGACAGAAAAAGAGGAGAATAAATGATGATGGAACATTGTGGGATTTACTGAATGTTCAACATCTAACACAGAGTTTCTCAACCATAGTTCCCTGAAACCCTAAAGATCCACTAAAGGTTTTGCTGGGGGAAAAATGTAACTTTTATTTTTAGTTGTAGATATAATAGTTTTTATGCCAAAGTTACCTGAGACCTGAAAATTATTTCAAGGAATCTTTTAGTCTAGGGTTGAAAGGTTAAGGAAGGCTACTTTAACCAACCTGATGCAGGCCTACCTCAGATAACAAAGTCTCTGACAATAAAGCTCCTTTTAACAAAGTTTTAATGGGATCCCAGCCCAGTCTGCCCCTTTCTTGTTTTCTGTCTAGCTGGAAGGTTTATTTGCATATGCATTTGGGAAGATGGTGAAGGAAGGATGGAGAAAGGCAGACTTCAGTGCTGGGTTGTGGCAACCTGTCTGCAATAATGCAAAAAGCTTGACCTGGCAAATAATAGGATTCTGTTCTAGGCAATCTTACTGTAGCTGTGCATGCTTACGTATGACAGGCAAGGGGCATCTACAATCTCCTACTGAGCATGTGTGAAAAGCAAAAAAAGAAAGAAGGGAAACATATTAGCCTGCTTCACCAGCCCCCCTGGCATGTTGAAAAAGCATAGATCAACAAGTGTTGACACCAAAATGGAAATCATAAGAAAAGTGGAGGCTGTTGAAATAAACAAAAATTACCATGGACGCATTTTGGAGGCAGCATTCAAAAAAAATATTTTTTTTAATGCATGAAGGGCTTACTGTACCTAGTTTCATTTCACATGTGCATAATGTTAGTTTTGAATAAAAAGATTGCTGATGCATGGTGTAGGAACCTATCCCTATTATTTCCATGTTACTTCTACCTCTGGTACCAAATTTACCGTTAAAGAAGTAAAGCCCAGGAACAGGTCTACTTGGTTAACTGAAGTTATGTATGCCTGGTACTCAAGACTTTTCTGGCTTCTGCAGGGCTATACTATGCTGCCCTCGTATGGTCAGAGCCTGCATTAAAATGAGCCTTGGGATTTTATGGAAGCAATTCTGAATCATCCAAAAACGACAGCAGGCTAGTAATGTCTATGTTGGGATCAACTAAAACATAACAAAGTATTTTATATCTGTGGGCTCATCTACTCCATAGAAATTATGTAAGAGCTTATTGCTTGGGTAAATAAACTGGCTTACCTCTTCCGGCTTCAATTCTGGACCTGGGATGCCCCTGGATGTTATCATACCTAAATTGCTACCGATCTAGCTGGGATGCCACTGCCTGGATGCATCCCGGGTCAAAGCTTCACTCAGCCAGCAATTTTTCAAAGTCGAGGAGCTTCCGACTACAAAAATTCGCCAGCTGAGCAAGGCTTCAACCCGGGATGCATCCTGGTGGCAGCATCCTGGCTAGATCAGCGGTGATTTAGGTATGATAACAACTTCAAGTGATAAACTCCGTAGTTTGACACCACTTTAACTCCATGGTTCCAGCCTTTAGAATCCTAGGATTCTGTAGTTTGGTGAGACACCAACATTCTTTGACAGAGGATGCTAAAGACCTTGTAAAATTACAAATCTCAGGATTCTGTAGGATGGAGCTACAGCTCTTAAAGTGTGATCAAACTG
This sequence comes from Urosaurus nigricauda, assembly GCA_034509955.1. NCBI lineage: Eukaryota > Metazoa > Chordata > Lepidosauria > Squamata > Phrynosomatidae > Urosaurus > Urosaurus nigricauda. The sequence goes on from JAOEGL010000002.1 coordinate 167,757,070, forward strand.
TGTTATTTCAACAGTGTGGATACACCCTGTGATGCAGCCAGAGAAGTTATTCTGTCACTTATTATTTACAACTGTTTGCATTTACCCTGTTTTGCAGGAGTAGTTCCTGTATAGCCATGTTTGGTCTTGGTACATTATCCAGTGGCTAGTTTGCCTCTTCTTTGTCTTACTGAAAGATTTTGAGAATGGCAGAGTGGAAACCCAGAGTTCCAAGCTGATACTGTCCAGTTATTGTCCAGTTCCCTTTTGCCCCCAGAAAGAATAATTTTTGAGAAGGAGGGGCTTTCTGCCTAGCACAATGCCAGCACCCACAGAAGAACCATTAAGGCTGTGATCCTAAATGGATTATCATACGACATAAATGTAATTGGACACTGTCAGGCTAACCTATGAGTTAGGATGCATAGGTCTACTCTAGAAAACACTGTCAGCCTTTCTCAGTCTAGTGCCTTCCAGATCTTTTGATTCCAGCTCCACCAGCTGCTGTCAGGTTGGTCAATAGAAAAAGCTGGTTGTATTCATACTCCAGGAACATCTGGAAGGCTCAGGTTTTGGGGCGAATGAAATTACTAGCATTATATTGGACCCATCCTGCACTCTGACACACTGCTGCTAGAAAAGTTCATTTTGAGCTATTACTTGGTTATAGAACAACTGCATGACTATGATATGTCTAGCAGCATACTCTCTTGGTTTTGAAATAAGTGAGAGGGTCAGACAGAACAAATGAAGACCACCCACATAGAGAGGAGCCTCCAGCTGTGGCTGGAACCCCCCCCCCCCCCGTATGAGAAAGTGGGTGTCACAAGAACCACTATTTTCCTCCTTGAAATGTTTGGGTTATTTGCAGTGAAAATGCTCTCCTGTTGAACCCACCAGGAGGGAGAGTGAGGCCTCTGCCTCAGTCAGTTGACTTGGGCTGTCTTTTAAAAAAATTAAAAATTAGAACACAACTTTAAGTGATATAAAACAACATATATGGGAGGAAATACAACATGTACACCTCTGCCTGCACACACTAACTACTTGGGTTACCCACATTTACTTTCTTCATTTTTTGTTCGTGAAGCCTTAATCTTCTTTAATTTCCTTGGTTGCATTCTATGGAATCCTGGGATTTGTAGTTTAGGTGGAACATTATAGGATCTCTCTGACAGAGAGTTCTAAATACCCCTACAGATGTCAGGATTCCATAGGATTTTGCCATGGCAATTAGAGCAATCATATTGCTATCCTCTTATTTAGCTTCATGTGGATTGCTTGCATAGACCTGCAAACCATCCCATCTCACCCTACAACAACCAGAGGCTTGTTTTCTATTTTACAAAAATTTTTTGAGGATGCAGTGTTTCATTAGAAATAATGTGCAGCCCAAGTGTAGACCATCAAATGTTCATCTCATGTATACAGTCAGCCCTCTGTATTTATGGATTCTGCAAACTGATGCCTGAGGGCATGTGGGCTACACTTACCCCATCCCTGGTTTAGAACAATGATTCTCATCCTTTGGCTCCCCCAGATATTTTGGATTTCAGTTCTAAGAATCTCTGGCTGGAGCTTTTGGGAACTGAAGTCCAAGATACAGTACCCAGAGGACTAAAAGTTGAGACCACTGTTTTAAGTGGTTCTGAGCAATTCTGGTCACCACATTTCAAGAAGGATATTCACAAGTTGGAGGGTGTTCAGAGTGACTAAAATGGTGAAAGGTCTGAAAACCATGCCCTGTGAGGAGCAATTTAAGGAGCTGGGTATGTTTAGGCTGGAGAAGAGAAGGTTAAGGGGTGACATAATAGCCATTTTCAAATATCTGAAGGGGTGTTACATCGAGAATGTAGCAATCTTGTTTTCTGCTGCTCCAGAGACTAAGGGCCTAAAGAGACAGGCCAAAATAAAGCTGCTTTGGATCACTTTGGAGGTATGCTATTTAAATGTTTAAACACATCTTAAGAGGCCAGAAACTGCACCAAAGCTGCACTCCAGTCCTTAGCATGCATCATTTAAACAGCATACCTCCAAAGTAACCCAAAGCAGCTTTATTTTGGCCTGTCTGTTTGTGCCCTAAGACACAGATCAGTGGATTCAAACTGCAGGAAATTAGATTCCATTCAATATTAGAAAGATCTTCCTGACAGTGAGAGCGGTTAGATAGTGGAAGGTGCTGCCTCAGAGTGGCATCTTCTTCTTGGGAGATTTTTGAGTAAAAGTTGGATGGCCATCTGTCACAGGGAATCAGGGAATGGTTTGATTGTGTTTTCCTGCATGGCAGGAGATTGTACCGGATGGATCTGCTGGTCTCTTCCAACTCTAGGTTTCTATGATTTTATAAAGTTATTTTATATCTGTGCTCACTGACCTGAATCCTGAGACATAGCCATGTTAGCCTGGAATATCAGGTGCCAAAGGGATCTTTGAACAAAATACATTGTAGCATATGTTTTTGTAGACTTTGTCTACTTCCTCAGATGTAGGGACTTGCATGCATCTGAGGAAATAGACAAAGTCCACAAAAGCTTATGCTACAATCTTTCACACAGTCTCAAAGGTACTACAAGATTCCTTTGTATATTCCAGATTAACATGGGCTGTGTCTGTGCGTTCTGACCTGAATCCTGTCAGTCAGTCCCATCTAAGAGAGACCCACTGAGCCCATTGTTCAATGATGAATCAAATCAAATGGCCTCTGTCTTCAGCTATTATTCTTTGTGGGCTGCTTTACATTTTATTGCAATGTTTGTTATGAGCTGCTTTATTTGAAAGAGAGGAAGTACACATACAACCATATGAATGAAATACAAGCAGCCTACTTTAATGAAAAACCTGCTTCTATGATTACTCCAAGTAATAATCTGATTTAAACAAAACATTTAACCAATATTTATCTTTTTCCTCTCAGACATGTTGCCTTCTCATCCTATAAGTAAATGGCTTCTGTGTAGACATTTTTTAATGTGTGAATTAGTGGTAAATATTGATACTTGAATTAGAACTCAAAACATTGTCTTCAATATGCTCACATGTTCTTTCTTTAGGGTCAGAAGGGTTTCTTGATTGCCCAGTGCTTCATCTGGATGTATTGGGATGGTGGCCTATGTGTGTTTCTTATATGTGGAGAGCTGTTAGTGCTACTGATGTTGGGCAGCTCTTAGTCTGATTTTCTTTTCCTAGAAAGATTTTTTGTGTATGTTTGATAAGGAAAAAAAAAGTTGGAAGAGTAATGGAAAAATACAGGAAGCCAACAGATGCATTTTTGCTGCTGTTTGCTGTCAAGTTGGCTTCAGCCTCCAAGAACACTGTCATCAGCAGCTCTGCTCACGTCATGCAAATTCAGGGTTTCCTTTATTGAATCAATCCACCCATAATGCATCTGTAGAAAAAGAGGAAGATTGGAGTACAGGTGGATTGACACAACCAAGGGTGCCATAGCCCTAAGTTGCAGGACTTGAGAAGGGGTTTTGATGGCCAGGCCTTTGGAGGTGTCTCAGTCATATGATCACCATAAATCTGTGTTGACTTGATGGCAATTAATAACAACAGCCACACACACCCAACTCTATATTTTATTTTTGTTTGCTGTCAAGTTGGTTTTGACTTTTGGTGACCCATAGAATGAGTGATTTCCAAAATCCTTGGTCATCAACAGCTCTGCTCAGGGCAGCTATGACTTCATTGATTTTATCAATCCACCTGTAATGTGGTCTTCCTCTTTTCCTACTGTCTTCCACTTTTTTGTTGTTAACCACCTTTGAATTGGACTTGACCCATGGCGACCCTGTGGATGAGACATCTCCAAAACTCCCTGTCCTCCACTGCTCTGCTTAGTTCCTGCAAACTCATACTATGACCTCCTTAATAGAGTCCATCCATCTTCCTCTCTTTCTATTTCCCTCCACCTTTCCTAACATTATTGTTTTCTCCAATGAGTCGTGCCTTCTCATAATGCGTCTGAAGTACAACAGCCTCAGTTTTGGTTTGATCTGTCTAGGACCCATTTGTTTGGTTTTTTGGCTGTCTAAAGAATCCTCAGCACTCTTCTCCTGCACCACATCTTGAATGAACTGATTTTCTTTCTATCTTTTTTCTTAACTGTCCAGCTCTCACATCCATACATGGTAATAGAGAAAACAATGGCTTGTACAATTCTAACTTTTGTGTTCAGTTGTTTATCTTTGCATTTTGGAATATTTTCTAGTTCTTTCATAACCACCCTCCCCATTCTTAATCTTCTTCTGATTTCCTGGCTGCAGTGCTTTTTCCTATCAATGTTTGATCCCAGGTATGAGAATTATTTTACTATTTCTGTTTTCTCATCATCTAGGCTCAATTTGTGTAGATTCTCCGTGGCCATTATTTATATTTTCTTTATGTTCAACAAAAGTGCATTTGCCACTTTACCAAGCATCTTGGTAAGCTTCCACTTCACCAAGCATCTAATGAGTCAGATTGTCTTATGATATGCCCAAAATAACATAGTCTCGCTTTAATCATTTTAGCTTCAAATGAGAAGCTAGATTTCCTCTAGGATCCGCTAACTTGTATTTTTGATATCCCATGGTATCTGCAGTATTCTTTTCCAGCACCAAATTTCAATATCCCTAAAGATCTATGGGGGAGGCAGGTAGCCCCCTGACTGTCCTGAAAAGTCTTCATGGAATCACTGTTGAATGTGCCATTTTCTCCAGCAGATGGTGCCAGATGGAGTCATTTGTGTATTAACTGTGTTATATTGCATGGTTGCTTTAGAGCAGTGGTGGACAGGCTTCAGAGAAGCCTAGCAAGAAATTACTGTACTTTGTTTTGTTTTAATGAGAACCACAAGGTCTGTCAAACAGCCTAAAAGTGGGAAGGAGACACACTTAAAATGTTAAACATTCTGAGCCCACAATCTCCAACATTTCACAGATAAAAACCAGGACATGTTGTAGTCCAGCAGCATCTGGGTATGGTTAAGAATGTAAGTTATTAATGAAGAAGAATATGCAAGCTAGGAGATTCTGCAGCAGTTTGCTTTTGCCTGAGCCGACCAGAAAAGGCAGGATTCTACTCTCTCCTCCCTGAGTATGAACTTCTTCTGCACTTTGAATTCAGTTTGCAGCAAATGAAGTAGGTTGAGGCAAAACAGACAAACAAACAAACACACGAAAGTGGGAGAAGAGGGGAACTGGGATATTTTAAAATCAGCTGAAAAAGCAGGATGACAGAAGATGAATCAAGACTGTCTCTGCCAAATCAGAACAGTTAGAACGTATGTAAGCTTAAGAATCTGTTCCCAGTATAGTATTAGTAAAACTTTGCCCTTGATTGCTCCAAGGATTCATCCTTTCCTCTGTAGAATTTAGGACCAAATTTTAGACCATAGGGATGAGAAAATCATTTTAATGTTCCTGTTTTTAAGATAACGGGGAGTCAGGAATCCTTGCTGATTTATACTGCAAATCACTCAGAGATGTATCCATGGAGTCTATCACACGGGAGAAATTTCTCCCAATTTTGAATGGAACCAATTCGAATTTACGTAAATTTTCTATAAACTAGTGAATTTACGTGAATTCTAATTGCATTCGGAATGTGTTCAGAATGACTTCCCATTTCCCGAAAATGACTCCCCATTTCCCGAAATTGCATGAGATACAGTCATATGCAATTATGTGAAACCCCATGATTGCGTTTGGATCGCCTTTGCATTATACCCCCAAATTCCGTCATATGATAGACTCCCATAGCTCTAGTTCAGGGTTGGGAATAATGAGGGCCATGTGGTAGCTTCCATTTGCACCCTGAAAAATTGGTTTAAAAAGAATCCCACTAATTCTGGGGAAGTTAAAAATGCTGTTTCAGTCCGCGCACAAAAATAGCCCCCCTCATCTCCAAAAAGTGAGCATGAGTGTTGTGATTTTTGTGTGTGTCATAGTTTGTGCAACTATTTTTGTTAGTGCCCCATGAATGTTTACCTTCTTGTAGTAAACTCTGGGCTTGGGCATGCATGATGTTTGGTGTTTTGCATTGTCTTTAGAAATCCATTTCCATTGCTATTGTATGCCACTACATCCTACCTCTGTTTTGTTGTTGTTTATGATCAGAGAGAATATGGTGGCAATGGGAGTATTCAGCAGCCCTCTTGAACAGCTGAAAATTGGGTGGTGTGGCCATCTAAGAGGCTGTGAAAGTTAGTAGGGTTGGGGAGGTAGTTTTTGGCATTCCTTGATGACCCAGGAACTTGGCTCTTCCCAATCCTGCTTCTCAGCACACCTGCTCTAGGTCTTCCTTCTGTGTGTGCATGTGCCTTCAAGTCACCTGTTGACTTATGGTGACCCCATGCATTTCTTAGGGTTTTCTTGGCCAAGGAACCCTCAAAAGTGGTTCTCTCCTCTGAAATATAGCCCACAGCACCTGATATGCCCTGGCTTTCTCTCATCCAAATACTAACCAGGGCTGGCCCTGTTTAGCTTTCAAGATGGGATCTGGTGCCTTTAGGGTATTTAGATATAACTATCTTCCTTCTACCAACTTCCTGTTAATAGAACACTTGATGATGAATTGAATATTATCATTGACTTGAATATTAAGTTGAATATTATTATTCAACAACCTTTAGTAAATTGCTGCTTAATTAGGCCAAAGAATGTTGCTGCTTATTTAGGCCAGATTTGTGCCTACATTATCAACAAATGGGGGATGGGGTGATCCTGTTTGTAGCCACAGGTGACATTTGAATGATGAATGTGGTCCTCAAATTTGTTTAGCAAATGTGGGATCTAGTAGCTGTCTCAGCATTAGGTATCCTGAGGACTGAATCTTTATTTCTTCTTAAAAGCAATTGTCTATCCCTTATGGTTGTGGAGAAGAATTTGTAAAAAGAAAGGGGAGGAGTGTCTGGCAAAGGTTTAGAAATGAAAGGAGGGAAGGCCTCTCAGTATGGCCACCACCTGGAGTTTCTTTTATTTGTAGTTCCTGTTGGCCTGTCTCACAGGATTCTACTCCTCTGTTCTGCTGGGTCAGTCTTTTGGCATCTTTTCTTCCTGTGTACATCTTTTCTTCTCCCATCTAACCAATCTTCTGTCTGATTCTCCCACTCCCTCCAAAGAAGGAGGAACTGGAAACATCTGGTGATCCTGTGTAAAAGACAAGAGTTTCAGGATGTATAAAAGTAAATTTTATTTCTCAAATTAGTTTGCTCTCCCCTTTCCAAGAATGTTTAGAATACTTGAAATAGATGAATATCCAAAAACAGTCCACACTGACACTATTTAAATGTTTCATCAGTTAAAATCCTGTTGACTTATGTCTTATTAATTAGGATTATTAAAAATTGACCTTTAAATCATCAGATCTTGAAGGTCATCTTGGAAGTGGTATTCCCTTTCTTTTCTTTTGCCTGTTAAGTGGCACATGCTATTTACCTACCCATGGGGGAGACAGGATGTAAGAAAAGGGCTAGAGCAAGGGTAGGCAATGTGTGGCCCTCCAGATGTTGTTGAGCTACAGCTTCCACCATGCTTTATTCGTCTTTGGCTATGCGGGCTAGGGCTGATGGGAGTTAGTCAAATAAGGGCTGAAAGGCTACCCTTGAATTGGAGGGAGAATTGTGTGGCCTATGTAGTTGGACTGCAGGTCCCTTGAGACCTAGCCAGGATAGCTAAGAGTGAAGAATGCTGGGAGTTGCAATCACTCCATGGAACTTACTTTCAGTAGCCCACTCCAGAGAGCTTGTGCTTTTTCATCCAGAATTATTTTAATTATAAAAATATATTTATAACTTGTCCTGCAACATAAGATCTCTGGGCAGTATGCAGTTAGTGGTTTCAGGCCAATACAGATTTTTGTACAAATTATGCAAATGTTAACTAAGCCTTGAACTAGTTCCCAAGGGGAACTGACATACCAACAGCAGTAACTCCTTTTCCTTTAAAATTCCTTCAGAGCATATGTGGCCTGTGAGGCCATCCCTTCGTTGGATGACTTGCCTTCCTTTTGGCCTGGCCTGTAGTAAACGTGGGGGTGGAGGCCGAAGGCAGGGAGAAGTTAACATAACACAGCTTCTCTCTTCAAAAAGCAACCAAATCTCCAGGGCTTTCAAGGCAAAGATCCCTATTAGAGTAGAGAGAGGGCACTTTTAGACCATCACCAGGGTGTGCCTGCTAAAGCAAGCATCTGAGACTGTGTTCCCAAAGCACAGGGGTAGGAGGGGAATAAAATAACAGATCCCCATTCAGCTTGACAGACTGCAGGACGGTCCCTCAATGCCACAGGAAAAGCTGGGCTGGGACTTTCCAAGCAGGAATTTCACAAGATCCCACAGGAAACTGGGCAGGAAAAGACGCTGGATGAACCTAAAGTGCTCTCAGCGAACATCAGACATGTGTTGCTTTTATAGCCTCTGCAATAATAGGCTCAATAGGAGGCCAAATCCCCCCCCCCCCCACACACACACTCATTCACACACAAATACACACTGCTGCCTCAGTTCTATTGCCTGCTCCATCTTGGATTTCAAGCCAAAGCTGAGGAGTCAAGGCACATAGAGGAAAGCGTGAAGCTCATGGGACAAGTGCATCAGGCTCAAGCACCATCAGTGTGACTATATGCTCGTGTGAGTCAAAGCAGAGAATGCTCCTTGACTCAGATAGGTCATAATACTGCCCAGAAAGCAGAGTGTCTTGCCTCACACCAGGGAGGAAGCGCAGCATAAGAGGTTACTGAGAAGCCAAATGAAGGTTGAGTCACTTCTTTTTAATGTCTGGAATGTACTTGGCTGCAGTTATGCTGAAATGAAGAGGATTTAGTGCCAAAGTCCATCCTCCCCCCCTTTAAATCAAGTTTCTAAGCATCATGAAGATGAGGCTATGAACACATGGCTTCAGTTGTTTGTTAAAAGCTATAGAAGAAATTTTGTTACATAATTCTTCATTGTTAGCCAGAATGGACTTAAAACCCAGATAACACGCCTGTCCCATCTTCTAAAACAGGTGGCAAGGCTCCATCCAGCCTGATATGATCAGCAAGGGTTCCCCATTCTGCCTTACCTTCTGCTGCTGTTTTTGATCACTGCTTTAAAATACCTTTCATGGAAGTGAGCTTTGCTTTTCAGGCAGAAAAGCTGTTGGATGAAACTGAGCTGTACTTTGTCAGTTTGAAAACTCTTGCATAGAAATGACATGTGCTTTGTAGGCAGAAAACTATTAGACTGGGGCTTACTCCCAAGGAGTACTCCTGCATAGAACTATGATGTGCTTTTTATGCTCGATAGGAACCTGAGTACACTGGTAACTATATACAGCCCCATTCATTTTGTGCTGATTGAACCTACTCTGCCCCATCACAAGCTTCTTGATTAGTAGTGGAGAATCTCTATAACAAGAGATTAAAAAATGAAACCAGAAAATCCAGGTATAGTTTTAGATGCTTGGATAAATATTGATAGAAAAAAGTCAATAAAAATCCAACTGGGTGGTGTTATTGAGTGGTTAAAGTCTCAAGAGGAGGGTGGCATGTCCTCCTCCTCCTCCTCCTGGTCTCAGTAGTTTGATGTTTTTCTGTTAAATTTCAACAGGGATAAATGTAAGGTACTACAACTAGGCAGGAAAAATGAAATGCATAAATGTAGGCTGATGACTTTGAGGAATGACATGTTGTTTTAGTTGTTGTTGTTGCTGCTGCCTTCAAGTCATTTCCAACTTACGGAGACCCTAAGACAGATTTATTGTGGGATTTTCTTGGCAAGTTTCTACAGAAAAGAGGTTGCCATTGCCATCCTCTGAGGCTGGGAGAGTGTGATTTGCCCAGGATCACCCAGTGGATTAACATGGCTGAGCTAAGATTTGAGCCTGTCTCCAGAGTTGTAGTCCAATGCTCAAACCACTACACCATACTAGCTCTTATAGAATAATGTAGGGAGCTGGATATGTTTAGCCGCAAGAAGAGAAGACAGAGGAGTGATATGACAACTACATCTAAATATCTGAAGGGAGGTCATATATCTGAAGATGGAGCCAGTTTCTTTTCTGCTGCTACCAGAGAGTAGAACGCAAACCAATGGATTCAAATAACAAGAGGTTCCTCCTAGCCATTATGAATATCTTTTTTTAAACTATAAGAGCAATTTGACAGTAGACTAGATTGCCTCAGAAGATGTTGAATTCGCTTGCTTTGGAGGTCTTGAAACAGAGATTGGATGGGCATATTTCAGGAGTGCTTTAGTTGTGTATTCCTGCATGGCAGAAGGTTGGATTGGATGGCCCTTGTGGTCTCTTACAAGTCTAAGGTTCTGTGATTCAGGAGACACAACTGCTAGGGCCTTCCGTGTCAATGGGGGCAGTGAACTATGAAGGAACTGTCCAAAGTGCTGAATTCTATCCCCCAAACCAGTCTCAGTTCCATTAGAATTTGGACTAAAACCCTGAGCAGATTCACTTCACCATTGACATAGAAGCCACCAGCTACACTGATCCAGAGGTGGCTGGATAGGGTAAAGCCTATAGTGAACCAACTGGAATGTTTAACATCTATCTAATGTATGACTGTCTATTTTTCCATCTCACAACAATCTTTGTCTTTAATAGCATCAGGCATTAGTGGGTGGTAATGCTGGGAAAACATTACCTGCTAATTCCTACAAGTCTAGCTGGTGCAGATTCACCTCCATCCACCTCAGTTAATGGACAACCCTATCCAAACTACTTAAGGGGCAATCCATCAGCAATTGACCAACAGATAAGTTTGACAAACAGGGGAGCTTTTAAGTTGGCTCCTTCCTCCTATTGGCTCCAAAGCAAAGCTCTTGTGTCTTTAGCAACTGCAGGACAGAATGGCGGCAGTGTGTGTGTGTGTGTGTCCAATGAAGTCTTTCCCTTTTTGCTTTGTCTTTGTGCTGAATAAAGCCTAACATTTTATTTCTACTTCTTCTCTTGTTGTTTCCTTCTGTGCTTTGAGATGAGCATGATGGTCTTCCAAGTCAGAAGGCAGGTGGGAGAGAAGGCAGGACTTCCACCCCCTCCCCTGACTTTCTAAAAGCTTCCCAGCTGCCCCTCCATCTGCTCCCTGGGTGCACCTTGGGTGCTGGGCGTGGAAGGCTTCCTGGTGTTCTAACCAGCTGCCTCCATGCCTTGCATGCCATGCTAAACCAAGCGAATGCGCCTCATCGTCGTCCTGGGCCTACGGGCCTGTCACAATCTGTTTGCTTCTCAGGGTAGCTGAGCCTCTGTTGGCAGACTCCAGGCACCCTGGAATGCAGAGCTGTTGTCTTTACCCTGGCTGACTGTTTGAACATCAGGTGGGAAACATACACAGAGGGGCATGTGTGACAATGGGGGTGCACAGTGACTTCTTTATGCCTGATTATGTCCACAGAGGCAGGCATGCGCAAAAGCACCTTCAATCAGAGGCACATACACTCTGGGGCTTGCTCCAAGTGAGACTGGCAAATCATTTCAGCATTCTGCTGGGATGGTCTTTTGACACACTGTCCTAAGATTCAGTGCCAAACCTGGAAAAGTGATTTGTTTGGACCAGAACTTTGAAAATCCCCCCATCAGCATCACCAGTTGCCATGTTGGTTCAGTGATTCTGGAATGTATAGTTTTAAAAACAGTATGCAACGGGATCTTGTAGCATCCTTGAGACTAACTGTGAAAAAGAAGTTGCAGCATGCATCTAAGGAAGTAGAAGTAGTCTATGAAAATTCATTCTACATCTTCCTTTGCACAGTTAGTCTCAAAGGTGCTACAAGATCCCTTTGCAAAGTGATATTCCAGACTAGCACAGGTGTGTTTCTAGTTTTAAAAATGCTACACTTACATGCTCCCCACCCCCCACCCCAAAAGATCTTTGTGCTGGCAAAGATTAAGCCTTGTGCCTTTGGCAGGTATGGGGTAACTTTAGCCTTCTGCATGTTGATGAACCACTGGTCTCCCATCATGTTGCACCACTGGCCACGCCGGTTTAGGTTGATGGAAACTGGATTTCAACATCAAAAGGACAATATCTTCCCCAGACATGAAGGTGCTAGGGCAGTGGTTCCCAGCCTTCAGTCTTCAGATGTTAGTCTACAACTCTGAGAAACCCCTGGCCATGCTGTATAACAGTGGTGGGCAACTGTGTGGGGGCCAAGTCTTTTCTCCTGTACCACCCCCACCCCTGTTGAGCCATACCATTGTGTTTTGGGCACATTTGAAGTGACATTGTTATCACTTTTTTCTCCCTATTTAGTAAAGTGATGGCAAACCACATCTACACTTTGTGAACTCAGTTTTGCTAAGGACAAAGGGAGGAAGGTGGGAGAAGCAGAGAGAAACTGAGACATTTAAAAAGTAGCAGAAAAAGTGGGACGGCATTGGATTAGTTAGGGCTGTCCCTGCCAGATTGGTGCAGCTAGGGGCTATGAAATTTGGGACTTAAGTTTGAGACCTGCCATTCTAGGTTCTTAGATTATGAAGCCCTTCCTTTCCTAGAGGAAGGTAAGAAATTGAGATGGTTGGGTGTAGACTCAGGGCTTTTGCAATGTTAGTGTTAGTACAGGGGCTTTTGTAATGAGCTGCTGTTGGAAGATAAGCAGTGGTTTCAGGATCATTCTCTGTCCCTCTTGGAAGACCCCACATGAGTCCTCACAGTAACTGTATGAACAAGCTGCTCAGCCTCTAGACTTCAGCTCAAGACCCAGAATAGCCAAATGGACTATATTCCATCCCATAGTGGTGGTGTTCTTGGATATCTTACACAGTGTTGAGCTCAGTGCCTGATAGAATGAAGTTAGAGCTAGGAATGAGTGAAGGGAGGATGACAGAGGTGGAGAAAAGTGGAACACACTTTGTAAAATAATTAATGTCCTCTCACTGATGCTAAACAGCAATGGTATTGAGATAGATACAGCTGGACACAAAGTGTCAGGCTCCTACCAAAGAGATGATGGAAGCTGGGTAGTGGAGTAGGGAGTCTGAAACATGAACTGGCCTTTTATCGTTACAATGCAAAGTAAAGTTACTTAGACACCATTAAGGATGACCACGTATGGGAACAAACCTTGATTCCCATTTTACTATACCATTTTACTTAAGCATGTATGGATTTTGATATCTGTGGTAGGTGCTGGAACCAAACCCCGGTGAATACCGAGGGCCCATTTTATTATGTGGGGTGAGGTGGCTAGATTTATGGAGCTAAATTTATTTATTTAGATGTCATAAATGGCAAGCCAGGATACTTTTACTCTCAAGGAGAAGGGAGAAGTGCATGCAGGATTTTATTTATTTATTTATTTATTTATTTACTTATTTTGCCTCATGTGCCAGAATAACATCTGACACACTGGTTATTGTGCTCCTTGGCTGGAGAAATGGGCCACTATTGGCCACTTTGCCTCAAGCAGTATAATGGTTTCACTCAGCTGTGGCAGCTACTTTCCAAATGATCCTGGCCCTACACTTAATATAGCAGCCTACTACACATAACTAAATTTCACAGGTAAAGTTTTCAATTTCTTACCACTCAAAGTTTCAGTTGGTAAATTTCAATGTACCAAGCTGTGCCTGAAGACAGAAGAGTGTCTGAAGATAGAAGAGCACCAGCCCAATTGGTACTTATGACACTGGTGCCAAGGCCTGACCTTGGCCCAAGGCAGGCATGATAGTTAATTATTATAAAGTCATGTGGCGGTTGATAACTCATGAGTGAGAGGTGGGGCTGGTATCAACACCTGGCATTCTTGGAGAGGTGCCATGGCACAGTGCCTTGACAGTACCCACTGGGGACACTTGCATTTGGCATCCCCTTTCAAGTTTTTCTTTTTGTTTTCGCCTGGTACAATAAGCAACACCAGGTGGCTGAACAGTCTATCTGCCATTATAATTCCCCACAATGCACTGACAGAGAGCCTTGGATGTTCTTCAGCTCATCCAATGTCCCAATCTGCCCCTCGGGGTCTTCCCAGATGGTCTGCCCCCACTTCCTGTGACACCATATTTTTGTAATCCCCCAGCTTTTGTATGGATCCTCTCACACCCACACCTCCTTAGGCTTCTGAAAGGTTGACATGCTTCTTCTAAGCTTCAGTTAGTGGTGGTAAGAGAGGTGAAAAATAGGCTGTCATTTTAGATTCCATACTCTGGTCATAACCACCACTGGAACATCTCTGAAGCTGAATTCAGCCCTCTTCAATGCATATGTTCCCCATCATTGCTGCAATGCCTTCCACAAAATGTGGAGGAAGACTGGTTATGTCAAACATCAGATAGAGATAAAATTTAGCAACATGGCCATGTTGGCCTGGAATATCACTATGCAAAGGGAACTTGTAGCACCTTTAAGACTAATGTGTGAAAGGCATTGTAGCATAAGCTTTCGTAGACTTCCATCTGAGGAAGCAGACCAAATCTATGAAAAATTATGCTACAACGTCTTCCTCTCAGTCTCAAAGGTGCTACAAGATCCCTTTGCATACCAGACAGGAAGGGAGATAAAGATGTGTATGTTTTGTGAACTGTAAGATGAGTGATGTTAATGAGCTGTTTCAAGAGCTGCATAGAATTTAAGTAAGCACGGCTTGTTGGGCAGGGATGAAAAAAACAGTCTATGCTGAAGTAGTGCCTCTTTATCTAAAAGAGCCCTCTCTTCCTTTTTATCCAGTCACTCTTAAGAAGTGGTTCCCAACCATAGACATGTTGGACTTCAAGTACTTGAAGCTCAGTCAGCACAGCTAATAGTTCAAAATCAACACTATTAAAAAGTAGAGTTGTTGTGCAAAAACATATAGGGATCTGAAGGTTGGGTTCCCCTCCTATTGACTAGCCTTCTTCAACTTGGTGCCCCAGTTATATTTGACCTCAACACCATCAGACTGGAGAAGCTGCTCTAGAGCAATGGACATAGAGACATACAGTATATAATCATTTGCAACAAACTCTTTCTGCTCTGCTCTGCTGGCCTTATACCATCCAGGGTCAATTACTTTTTCCTTTGTCCCAGGAAGTAAAAACAAAAGCCACACAGGATTCCCTGAAGTGAAGGGCTTTCATACTACCAAGACTTGATAGTTCCGTGAAGGCAAAAACAGTTATCTGTGGGCTACATTCTGGCCACTGTCATTACCAAATGAGGGGGAGTAGAAGGACAACAAGAATAATTGTCTCCCAAAAAGCCTCCCTGTTGTGAATTGTGGGGATATATTCAGTCTAGAAATGGCTATATAAGTCTGTCGTGCAGTTGTTTGTCCTGTGTAGTCCTGCATTGTCCCTGAGCACAAACACTGAGCAACCTGTCTCCTCCATTAATGTGCAAGTCATGCCAAGAGAGAAAGAGAAGAAAAGAAAAAGAAAACTGATCTGATAAACTTGAGATAGGAAAATTAAATACTGGAATGTGGGTAGTGAAACCATCTGCGCATTTCTCCCTTTCCCCCTACATCCTTTTTTTAGACAGAATCTTATGTCAGCCTCTCTTACCTCCAACCACAGCACTCCCACTGGTGTCATTCTGCTTCTTGTCTTGATACCATTTCCTCTTCTGTCCATACATGGCTCTTTTCTGCTCAGACATGACCCTTGTGGCTTCCACTTGGGGAAGTTTCTTTCCTCACAAGCATAGATTATCAAAAGAAGCAGGTGTCTGATCACTAGGGAGTTTATCGCATGGGAGGAATTTCTCCCAATTTCAAATTCAGCCTATTCGAATTCACGTAAATTTGCTAGTTTAGCAAATTTACATGAAATCTAATTGTGTTTGGAATGCGTTCAGAATGACTTCCCATTTCCCAAAAATTACCCCCATTGCCTGAAATTGTGTAGGATACTCTTATACGCATTAACATAAAACCTATGATTGCGTTCAGAATGACTTCCCTTTTGCCTGAAATTGTGTGAGATACACTCATATGCAATTACACGAAACCCCATGATTGTGTTCAGATTGCCATTGCATTATACCCCCAAATTCCATCGTATGATAAACTCCTGAGAGAGAGGGCATCTGGTTATCCCAGAAAGCCAGCTGAGGAAAAGGATGCTATACAGAGCAGCTTCCTTGTGGGGGGACAAAAACCTACCTAAATCCCCTAAAGGCACCAGATTCCTTCTAAGCTAAGCTGAGCAGGATCAGCTCTACATATGTAGTTTCTAGATATTTAGTTTCATCCTCTCAGTGTCATTAGATGTGGAGGCAATGGAGGAGGTTGCTTGACATAGTATAAAAATGATATGAGTAATCCAATACCCTAAAGGCACAAAATCCTGTTTGATCATGGAAACTAAGCAGGATCAGCTTTGGTTAGTACTTGGATGGGAGACTGCCAATGAATATCAGATGCTGCAGGATATATTTCAGAGGAAGGAACTGGCAGAACCATCTCTGAGTGTCCTTGCTTAAGGAAACTGTATGAAATTTGTGGGGTCACTGTAAGTCTACACATGACTTGAAACACATACACAGAGAACTTGTACAGAGGAGGAAGCTGGTGGCTCCACCACTACAAGGAGGACAAATTCCCTCTGGCATTTACTACTGCTCCTTCTACAGCTACACCTAACTGAATTGGAGCTCTGTTGGTACTGAAGTTTGGCATTGAGTGGCAGAAGCATTCCTGTTCACCTCCGAGCATCTGCAGGAAGAGTGGTGGTTAACTTGAAGAATGGATTTGCCTTCTCTGCAGTGGTGGATCCACCAGTTGCCCCAGCATCCCCCATTGCAGCCACACTCTGATGGGAAAAGTTGAAGGGGTCACCTGGTTCACCTCCAGAATCTCAGCAAAGAGCTTCACAAAAGCTGCACGTTGCAGCCAAAATAGTAGTAGCAGAACTGCACATACGCACACAGTTCTCTCCTTCCTCTCATCATTCCCTTTGTCATAAGGAGGTGTGTTGTGCCACCAGCACACAGAGCTCCCCCCCCCCACACTGTCTCATGATTTGCATTAGTCATTTGGTGTTTGGCCACCTACATTTGGTAACGCAATTCTCCAAAAGCCAAGTGACGGAGATTTTTTAATATTCATCACGCCGGAACTGCCACAAATAAACTCCACAGAGTAATTTCTGTTTGGGCACAGCTTCTTCTAGACATTTCACCTCTTCCCTTCTTGCATCTTACGGGGGATGGATGACACACTCTGTGATGAACGCAATGAGAAAATGAGGAGGAAAACAGATTGGAGGAGGCAAGAGGAATCTCCTTTCTTACCTCACCTTGTTTGCAAGAAGAAGAAAAAGGCCTTGGAAGTGTGGGCTGGAAACAAGAGGAAAAATAGCAGTTAATCTGTGTTGTTATTTAAGGCTCTGATCTAATAAAATCAGCCACCCACATTACCCATACATTCCCATATTGGGTTGTAGTAGCTTCCTGAAGAGAAATGAAAATGGGGGCAGTGGGCCTTGGTATCCACTGGGGTTTGGTTCCAGCTCTCTCCATAGATACCAAAATCCATGGATGCTCAAGTCCCATTATATATGAATGGGTAATAAAATGGTGTCCCTTATATAAAATGAAAAAGTAAGGTTTGCTTTTTGCTGCTGCTGCTGCTGCGTCTTCTCCTTCTTCTTCTTCTTCTTCTTCTTCTTCTTCTTCTTCAATTCAAGCTGTGGGTGGTTGAGTCCATGGATGCAAAATCTATGGGTACAGAGGGCCAACTGTACCATGGACTTCATTTTCTCCAAGACAATTCCTCCTTCCCCAAGGTGGCTGTTTTCAATACAAGGAGGCAACATCAACAATCAGAATGCATTTAGGACAAGTATGGAAATTGTGCACCCCTTCAAATGTTGTTGGACCACAGATCCCAACAGCTCTAACCAGCATAGTTAGTGTTAAGGGATGCTGGGAGGTGCCACCTGACAACTTCTGGAGGGCTGGATGGTTCCCATCCTTAATATAGGAAATGGAAATATAAGGGAGAGTTCCACATCCTAGGGCTAACTTTGCAGGAGAGAGAACAAGGGCAATAAAAGGTTTTCCAAATAAAAGGCTGCTGGGAGACATGGGAGATGGCTGTGGCAGAAGGAGATCATTCTGTGCCCCATGTAAAGCTGGGCCACCAGGGTTTCTATGGAATTGAACTTCCTCAGGAATTATCAACCAGAAGGATGCTAAATGATCAAGCACTAAGAAATATTAAGATAGAATTCACAGACACAGTTGTGTTAGACTGAAATATCAGTATGCAAAAGGATCTTGTAGCACCTTTGAGACTTACTGTGCGAAAGAAGTTGAAGCATAAGCTTTTGTAGACTTGGTCTACTTTCTCAGCTGCAGATAGAAGTAGACCAAGTCTACAAAAGCTTATGCTACAACTTGTTTCACAGAGTTCCAAAGGTCCCTACAAGACCCCTTTGCACACAAATATTGAGACAGTGATTGAACACTTATTCCCAGTGAATGAAGGTTTTCTGCATTCTATCCTACAAGCCCCTTACTTGGGAGTAAGCTGTATTGAACACATAGAGGGGACTTCTCAGTACACAATGTGCTTGTTATAGTCTTCACACTTAAGGATGTCTGAATTATATTGGATGACAAAAGTAATTTACTTGCCCCTTGGAAGGAGACAAAATGAATAGCCTCCCTGCCAAAAGCTGAGCTTCTGCCCCTGAAAATTCCAGGGTCCCACTGGGAGGAGACTTAGGTTGCATTCACACTTCAGAAATAATCCAGTTTGTCACCACTTCAGCTGCCATGGCTCAATGCTATGGAATTCTGGAACTGTAGTTTTATGAGACATTTAACCTTCTCTGTCAGGTGCCACAACAAACTACTACCCAGAACTGAGCCATGTCAGTTAAAATGGTGTTAAACTGGATTATTTCTGCAGTGTGGATGCAGCCTTAGGCTCAATATGTTTTATGCAGAAACCAGGGACAGAGATGTCCCCTCGCCACTCCAAACTCTGGGGCAGGAAGGCATGTCCTACTTGGCAGAATTCAGGGTTCTTCTTCTCCTACAACTGGTTCTATACTGTACAGGGACCAAACCATCTAAGTAATGGGAAGTCTGAAAAACATGAAACGCATGTGTTACTGCTTTGCTAGCCACAAGAAAAGGTCAAAGAAGATACTTCCTCAAACTCTGAGCATTTCTGTATAAAACACAATGCAAAAGATGAAAAGAAAAGAAAAGAGGAGCAAAGCAGAAGATGAAAAGATTGCACCATTTTAAAGGTCATTCTGAGCAAACAGGCAACCCAAGTCCCTCACTGGGGAGGCAACACTTGTAAGGGGTGCAACTGGTGAAGCAGTAGCAGGCAGTTCAAGAAATATGCTCCAGGATCCTTTGCATCATTGCAGAAATGCTCAGGTGCACTTCTATTACTGTAGGGCAGGGGTCTCACCTTATTAAAAAAGGATGGGAGAACCTGCTGTACATAAGAGAAAGGACAAGGGGGTTGTGGTATATTAGCAGCTAAGGTTGCCAGGTAAGAAGCATCCCATTTCTTGAAATCTTGGGAGTGGATGCAGGTGGGTGAGGCAGCAAGAAATTGTGTGTGTTGGGAAACTGCTTCTGGGCAAGCTGATTACTGAAATGGGCTAGAGCAGATCTGGGTACCCCAGGCTGCATCGACACTGCAGAAATAATGCAATTTGACTCTGCTTTAACTGCCATGCCTCAACGCAACTGACTCCTGGGATTTGTCATTTGTGAGCTAGTTAGCCTTTGCAGTCAGAGAGCTCTACAAACTGCAGATCCCAGGATTCCATAGCATTGAGCCTTGGAATTAAAGTGATGTCAAACTGCATTACTTCTGCAGTGTGGCAGCAGCCCCAGCTAACCAGCAGATAAAGCAAGAGTGAGAACCCTATTTCTGGCAAAATTCAAGAGTTCCTTCTGCATGTGCCAGAAAGGTGGGCATACCTTTTTTAGGCGGGATGACAAAGGACCATAAGACAGTGGAAACAAGCACTACTTTTGGTGGTTGTAGGGTTTGCAGGCCACTGACTAAGTGCCAAAAGTGCTCACAGACACAGTTTTGAGGCAACGTTGGACAATGTCGTCATCACTTATTACAGCACAGTTTCAAAGCAACTAAGAACATTGGTTTCACATTTTCCATTCCATAGTAGAATATGTGACACTTCAGCCTAGTGTCTGAATGTCTATTTCACAAGTACCTCACAGATCTTTCTGAGAATATTGTACCTGAAAATATATCCGGGGGTAACTGTGTTGGCCACACAGCAAAGTACAATAACATCCAAAATTCACAAAACAATTATACCTTTATTGGCCAACTTTGCAAAATGCCAAATGCACAAAATACATAATACAAGCTTTCAAAACTCCACTGGCTTCTTTATTAGGCAAAGGTGTTGAAAATCCAATAGGATAAAAGAAAAAAAATGATGCTGGTTTCCTTTGGTGTTGCTAATGGACTTTGAATTTCACTTCCTGGAGTTTATGGACCTTATCAGATGGAAGGAATTTCTCTTTATTGCAAATGGAGCCAATTCGAATTCACGTGAATTCGCTAGTTTAGTGAATTTACATGAATTCCAATTGCGTTCAGAATGCATTCAGAATGACTTTCCATTACCCGAAAATGACCCCCCCCCCCCCATTGCCCAAAATTGCATGAGATGCTTTAATTCGCAATAATGTGAAACCCCATGATTGTGTTTGGATTGCCATTGGATTATACTTTCAATTTCCAATGTCTGATAAGGTCCTATTACTCTTTAATCCCAGAGTCCGCATGGCCAAGGAGGAGGAATGGTCTCTGCCTCCATGGATATCCCTCTGTAATATCTTAACTGAGAACAACTATAACAACAGCTTGACAAAATTTAGGCCTATGACTCCATCATCATTATTTCTTTCTTTCTCATGTTTGATTTTTAACACCTTTACCTGATGAAGAAGCCAGCGGAGGTTGAAAAGCTTGCATCATGTATTTTGTGCATTTTGGTTGGCCAATAAAGGTATCAGTGTTTTGTAGATTTTGGATGTTATTGTACTTTAAAATGTTGCAACTTAAAAAATATCTTTGTGAAATGATGCACCTCTAAAAAAATCAGTTCTACGTAATAAATAGAAAATAATATTACTTCAACTCCCATTATTAAATGAGATTTATGAGAAACAATTGCAACTAAAAATGAGCACAGCACCCAGATTTATTGCACACTACCAGTGACTCTGACAGAAGCAGAAGTTCAGCAAGACAGCACTCATTTTTAAAATGTAGGTATTCTACAGTTGGGCAAGAATGGTTAAGCCACCTAAGGAAGGGGTCTACTGGATGTAAACCTGAAAAAGAAATGGGTTGAGGGAGAGGTTAAATCATGATTTTATAATGAAAAGCCTAAAGAAATACAGTTTTATATGTTAATTGATCAAATGTTTGCAGCCATATAGAGCTATTAGATCACACACACACACACACACACACTCAAAAGTTACAAAATAGTAATAGCAAACTTTTAGAAACTCAGGTTAAGTTTTGTTATTACTCAAAAGTAGCAAAAAGGTGTTTTTCAGAACTGTAGATTATGTAACAATGGGGCTTTTTAGATTGGCAGGAAAGTGTGACATGAAGTTGCCTTTTCCTTAATGCTTAGCAGCTAGACTGCAAGCCCCAGGTGTGCATTTAAAAGGTACAGGGCAGATAGACTGAGGGGTTTGGGAACGACTTATCTGAAGTCTTTTTTGTGGCTCAGCAGCTACATGGGAAGCTCTCAGAACGCTACAAACACAGGCGGAGCAGCTACATGGGCGGCAATGAACGCGGCTTTTAGCCGCACTTTAAAAAAAATTTCCTTGCCGGCTGCGAATTGCGCAATTGCGCAATTGCGCAGGTACACAATACAGCGACATTATCATTGCCTGCTGGGAACTGCACAATTGTGCAATTCGCAGCCGGCAAGGGAAAAAATTTAAAGGTTCAGCGGTTTATCACTGCGGTTCCTCTGCCTTTTTAAACTGTGCCGTTGCACTGGTGCATCATGAATGAACCCCCTTATTTTGTGAATGAATTGACATGTTATCCACAGTAGAATAACAGTAACGGCATCCCAGAGTCCCTACTGCGCATGTCTAGGGTTCGGATTAGGGCTGGAGCTAGGGTTTGGGAGCTTTAAAAAACTGCGCGGTTAAACCCCAGCTTTTACACCTGCAGGGCATTGAGCGTTTTAATTAGAAGTGAAGTCCACACCACGCATGCTCCCAACCCACGATCCATTATAATCCGCACCTCTATCGCTGCCTTTAAATGGGCGCCTTAAAGAGACAGAGCCCCATTTAACTGCGCAACTACACCTTAGTCTTTAGATGCACTGGTGCTATAGCGCTCTTTTTAAAAAAGGAGTGGGGAAATCAAGCACCTTTTTGAAGGCGTTTCTTCTCCCTTAAAGCGCCAAAATAGCGTTTTCATGGCACACTTTCCCTTTTTCTCATCTAAAGGCTGGGCTTTCATGCAGCCTTCATCACACCTCTTTTTGCCAATCTAAAATGGGCCATCATATAATTTCACAGGGATGATGGTTTGTGGTATCTGTGTGAAAAAGGAATCGCTTTTGCAGAGGTTGTACTACCCTCAAATTATCCTTGGGCTCTGCCTGGCAACCTTGGCACTGGCAACAGGGGCTAGAACTCTGCTACAGTACAATAGTCAACAAAAAGTTTTTTCTTCACCTTAAAGCTCTACAACAGTCCTGCAAAAATGACAGGTTTATTATCACGTAGGAAAGCCTACAGTTTGCTGGCAGGATTCTTAATATGGGTCTGCAGTCTGGTTTCCTTTAGGTCAAGGGACAAGAAGGGTGTGGGGATACAAGAGAACACCTGGCTTGTAACACACGGTTTATCACACTAGGGGGCAAACAGGATTTAAACAGGAATTAAGAAGGAAATGTCCTATGTTAAACATAAGGCATTTCCTGTTTAATTCCTGTTTAACTCTTGTTTAAATCCTGTTTGCCCCCTAGTGTGATAAACCAGTCTAGGTCTAATCTGCACTGCAGAAATAATGCAGTTTGACACTGCTTTAATTGTCATGGGTCCATCCTATGGAATCTTGGGATTTGTAGTTTGTTGTGGCATCAGAGCTCTCTAACAGAGAAGGCTAAATATCTCACAAAACTGTAAAACCCCGAATTCCATAGCATGGAGCCATGGCAAATAAAGTGGTGTCAGACTGCTTTATTTCTACAGTGCAGATTAGACCCTAGTTGTAAACTCAATGAGAAAATTCTTCTAGGGATCTTCAGCAATGTCTCCTTTTCAGAATTCTGTTGGAGAATTTTGTGATGAAACAGGAGTCATGACTGTAAGAACTATTTTTGGGTCTCTCACTAGCAATCTGTACCAGTAGATGATTTCATGAAAGATATTTCTTAATAGTATGTAGATATGGTATGGTATATCTTATACCTTAATATCTTAATATTATATATCTATATCTATATCTATATATATCTCTTATATCTTAATAGTATGGTGCCTCGACCAGTAGTAGCTTTTTGCTTCTCTGCAGTTCCCCCTCCCCAACCTATTACACTTGTCCCTCCACAATTGCTAGGGTTGAGGGCACAGAACCCCTGTGAATGTGGAAAAACCACAAATGACAAAAACACTAGGTTTTTACCTGAGTGAACACCTCTCTAGGAATCTCTAGGTCCTTCAGTGCGACTTTTGGTTAAAGTTGACCATAGAGTTGCTTTGGAGGACCTAGATATTGGTAGAGAGAACATATTAATAAAATCCATGAATAATCAAATTAACAAAAGTCAAAGCCGCAAATGTGGAGGGACAACTGTATTTGACTGGACCACCAGGGAAACATTTCTCTGAAGCAGTTCAGTAGACAATGTTTTCCTTGGAACAGCAAAAGCTACCATTTAAGATTAATAGTAAAGGACTGATTATTGCCTTTATTATGGCAAAGCTGGGGAACATGTGGCCCTCCAGCTGTTGATGGACTCCATCTCCCATCAGCCCCAGATTAGGGACGATGCACGTTGTTCAACAATATCAGGAAGGCACAGACTCCCATGCTACCTATTTGTTGTTGTGTGCCTTCAAGTCATTTCCAACTTACGGTAACCCTAAGGCAAACCTAGGGTTTTTGTGGCAAGATTTGTTCAGAGGGAGTTTGCCAGTGCCTTCCTCTGAGGCTGAGAGCATGTGATTTGCCAGTGGTTTTTATAGCCAAGCTGAGGATTGAACCGTCGTCTGAATAGTCCTAGCGCAACACTCAAACTACTATGCCACACTGGCTACATGAGGCCCAACTAAAATGCCATGATAGGGAACAAGTTTCTCCTTTAGGCTGGGGAAAAATGAGAAGGGAGAAAAGAAATTTAGCAGGCAAAACTTTAAGTGGCATGCAGACAGAAAATGTTTCATTCTCTGAATTTCCACGTCCCATTTATCCGTTAAAGCTAGGGCTCATTAAACTGAAACCCAGAGAGCGCCTTCTGTACCTGTAATCTTTGTGTAGAAGGGGGGGGGGAGATTTCAGCAGGTGTTGCTTGTCACGCAACCAGGTAACAAACAACACCTGCTGGAATTCCCTCTTCTCCCCAACCATGAAAGATAGAAGTGTTGTCTCCAGTTTTCAGGCGGGCAACCCTAGTTAAAGCAGAGGAGCCATGGGGAGGGGAGGGGAGAGATACTGGCGACCCTTCTGTCACTTCCGAACATGCATCCTGATTGCTGCATCCTTTACGGCCTCCCCCACCTGGGCTGCTCCATGCAACCTGCTATAGGAATATCATTGAATAAAAATGCCAGGTGGGCAGGTGCTATGGTAACTGGGGCCAGGTGAGCAGTTAGATTTCAGCAGCACCTGCTGGGTCCAAGGGGCACGAGTGCCATTTATAGACTCAACCCCCACCTCGCCATACTCACTTCAGCTCTAGCAACATCTGCTAGTGATTACTAGCAGCCCCACTCCTAGCCTCCTAATCTTCACCCCTCCAGCCCCTAAGTAAACTCACCCCCCAAAAGCCTCCTCCTCCGTCCATGCGTTGCCTAAGGCTGCAGCAGGTGGCTAAGGAGCTATTCTACTATTAAGCCAATCTCCTGGGCTTTGGAAAAAACCTTCTAAACCATTTTTAAAAAACCTTCCAAACTCAGCACTGGTCTAGAAGAGTCCAGAAATAGTGGAAGATCCACAAGTGGAGTTTCGTCCATTACAGTGCTACTTTTGCAAGAGAAACAACTCCACCTGCCTTTGCAAATAAACAACAGAATGACATATTTCCTTGCAGGATTCTTTAAAAAAAAGATCCTGGTATTTTAAAAAAAACAGGGGATGGCGCGTGCATGTGTGTGTATGTTTTGTAGATTCTTTAAAAACCCCAACCTTCTCTCCTGGTTTAAAAAGAATGAAAATAATTTTTAAAATACTGCAAGGAAATCTCTCACTCTGTTATTCATTTGTGTAGCTTGTTTCTCTTGCAAATGTAGTATGGTAATAGAAGAAACTACAGCTGTGGATTTTCTGCTATTTCAAGATTCTTCTAGACCAATGCTGGGTTCAGAAGGCCTTCCTACTGTGTGAACTACATTTCTCAGACTGAATTTTTTCCCACCTTTAAACTATTAGTCCCCTTAAACATGCCTAGTCTCAGCTTGCAGCTTCCAAGACCCACAGATTTAAGGTTGTTCTGCGTTTCCCCTTTTAATTTTTGCGGTGTGATCTGCTCTTTATAGTGATTCCTGAGAAATATTGTGGGAAGCTAAAATGGTGGCTCCTAGATTCACCCACCCAGTACTAACTAGAACATTTCCACCACCAGGTTAGTACACCAGGGTGCAGCCCTGACTGTGAGTTGTCTTTCTCTTTTTCTCTGTACATCTACCCCATAGATACCAAAATCCAGGGATGCTCAAATGCCATTAAATACAATGGCATAATAACATGGTATAACTTATATAAAATGGCAAAGTCAAGCTTTGCTTTTTGGAATTTATATATTTAAAAAAACATATTTTCAAGGAATGGATGAATCCTCAAATAAGAAACCCATGGATATAGACGGCTAACTATATGATTAGTTTTAGCATTAACCAGATACCAATAGAAATTAGGTTTACCAACTGAACAGAAAACCAAGGAAGTACCATTTCCTTGTGCCTTGAGCAGAAATCAGCATCTGGTGCATTACACAACAAAGGCTGCTGCCACACTGTGGAAATAAAGCAGTTTGACACCACCTGTAAAGGCCATAACTCAGTGCTATGGAACTCCGAGGTTTGTAGTTATGTGAGATATTTAGCATTTCATGTCAGAGAGCCCTGGTGCCCCACCAAACTACAATTCCTAGAATTCTATATCATTCAGCCATGGAAGTTAAAGCAGTGTCAAACTGATATATTTCTGCAGTGTGGCAACAGTGAACAACTGCAACAATAATTGCTGATAAGTGTCCTGTCATCTGCATATAATCTTTATATCAGGTTACAGCTGAATATTAAGAAAATATTAAAAAGACAAAAATAATGACCATAAATGATTTATATAACATTAACGTGGGTAATTATATCATTAAATAGTTAAAGGTTTGCTGTACCATGGCTCAGTCATTAAAACAGACACTGCAGTCAAGAAATAATTTTTAAAAGACATGGACAGGCAGCCATGAAGGAACTAGATTAACTTTTGCAGACATATAATTAAATAATTAAATATAAATTAAATACTAAAGTCAGAACCATCCAGGCTATTGTATTTCTGATTTCTATGTATGGCTATGAAAGTTGGATGGTAAAGAAACCTAATAAACAGTGGACAATGAAGAAGTTAATAAACCTATCTGAAATGTAGAATGCAAAGGGATCTTGTAGCACTTTTGAGACTAACAGAAAGAGACAACTTGGTAGCATGAGTTTTGAAGTCTTGAGCCTACTTCCTCAGATGCATGGGGTTCATGCATCTGAGGAAGTAAGCTCAAGTCTACAAGCACTCATGCAACCAATGTCTCTTTTTCTGTTAGTCTCAAAGATGCCACAAGATCCCTTTCCATATTGTTTTCAAATGTAGGTAGATGGATTCAATAAAAGAAGCCACAGCTCTGGGTTTGCAAGACCTGACAAGGGAAGTTGATGACCGGGGATCTTGAAAGTCTCTCATTCATAGGGTCAACATAAATCAAAATCATATTGATGGCACACAACAGCAGCAACAACAAAGAGTTTTACTTGGTATCCTGCCTTGCTTCTAGTGCTGATTTCCACCTATGAGAATGGCTACTGAAGGCACAGTTGCAATGACGCATTGAAATATTAGCCACCTTCTTTGGAATGGAAGCAGAAAGTGTGACGTCTGGCTTTGCAATCAATTCCAAAAGGAAATGGGCCTTATTGGGAGTAGTGTGCACTCTGGAAACCTTTCTTATTCTCAGATGTTCTGTGAGCTTAGCAGATAGGACTTTTCAGCTAAATGTGCCTTTTTCTGAACAAGCCGTACAGGAAACAGTTGGTCTCAGCCTGGTAGCAGGTAACAGATGGGGAGTGGGGTGTGTATGTTCATCCAAGTAAGCTGCACCCAAGATAAAGCATAAGCCTCCTCAGCCCCCAATCTGCCAAACACAGCCAATTAGCCTGCTGCTTGTGAGATGTCCTTTGCAGAAAAGAAGGGTGAATACAGAGGGGCCATGGGCTGAGGTTAAAAAAAGAAAATGCCAGAATGAAGAGCTTCTGTAGATGGTTTCAAATAAGAGCAGATTTGTCAGATATAAAGGGAAACAGGAGGCCATTTCTTACTACATCATTATGATTCCACAGGTAACCTCAAGGCTGGATTTCTACAATGTGTATGCATTGGGCTACCTTTGGACCAACTCCAGAAACTCCAATTGGTTCAGAAAATGGAAGTCAGACTGAATACGGGTATATCCAAGAGTGATCACATTACACTGATCTTAAAATCACCCCACTGGCTGCCAGTTTGTTCTGTGCAAAATATGGGTTCCAAAGGCCCCTCCCTCAACTGCATACCCCATGATTCCATAGGATGGAACCATGGTGGTTAAAGTGGAATCATATAAAAATGTAATATAGAGGTTCCCATCCTTTGGTCTTGCATTTGTTTTGGACTTCAGATCCCAGAAGTGCCAGCCAACTTGGACAACAATCAGGAATTATATGGGAGCTGAAGTCCATAATATCTGCAGCACCAAAGGTTGGAAATCACTGGTGTAGTGTGAAAGGGCCTTATGGTTCCATTCTCACTATTCTTTGGTAAGGGGACCATAGCTTTCCAGAGACAAATGGCAGGCTGGATGAAGTACTTAAGATGCCTCCACATCCCCAAAAGAATCCCAAACTAGGAGCAAGCTTTATGGAAGATATATATGAGAACATGACTGTGTTTGAAGTAACTCAGAAGAGATGTCCTGAAGATGTTTTGGGCTACAACTCCCCAGATAACATCGGTAGTGAGATGGATTGTGGGAACTTCGGCCCCCAAACACCTGGAGGGCACCAAACTGCCTCCCAGAAGTACTTGGGAATAAAGCTCCACTGGACACAGTAGAACCTTCTTTAATATAATCATGCAAGAAGATTGCATTGTTCTGTCAGTTAATAGGGCCTGCTGGATAACTGGCTATAACACTGTTCCCCAAAAAATTCCCAGCTGAGAAAATTTGACATTTGATTAAAATGTGTTTCTAAAGACCAGATATACTGCTGATGTTTAGCCAAATTAAGAGGCTGATTTTCTGTAAATTCTTCCCTTCTCTCCTCTGACTCTGGACTTTAACAATAAAGTTTTAAAGCCAAATTTATATGCTGCTGTGATTTCACATGGGCAGTTAAAAAAGATAACCTAAATCAAGATTTAGTTTAAACTAAAGTACGCTCATTAAATCAATTGTTGTCAGTCAACACACAACATACATTAAGGGGGGGGGTATTTATATACATTGTTGTATGGTTTTAAATACTGTAAGCTGCTTTGATTGCTAGGGCAAAAAGCGGGGTACAAATAAAAGTTTTATTATTTATTATTAAACAATGAATGGGACTACATTGGTTGGGACTAATCTATGAGACTCAAGCTGCTATTTTTTTGTGTGAACTGCTTAGAATAGTGCTTTTCAAACTCAGGTCTTCCAGATTTTTGGACTTCGGCTCCAAGAAGTGATAACCAATATGGATAATGGTCAGAATTCTGGGAAAAGAAGTCTCAGGCCCCTGGAAGACTAGCATTTGAGAAGCACTGGTCTATAATCAGGTGGAATGGATAAGAGGAAAAGAACCAGGGTTTCCATTTATATCACTTTGCTGTTGCTCACTAGAAAGTCTGGAATATGCTACTTCACCTCTCCCTTTTCCTCTAGAACAAGTTTATCACTTACAAACCATCTTCATCTTAGATGCAGAGGTGGTTGCCATGGGGTACATTCTTTTTTTCCCCTGTTCAGTGGTTGGTAGCACTAGGCTCAGAAAATGTTGCTTTCCTCAAAGCCATTGATCAAATTGTACCACTGAGATGAGAGTTTTGAGGCCTGATCCTCTTGTCGAAATTCTACCCCTCCCTACCATGATGTCCCACTACATTATTCTTAAATTTTACAGTGACACAGTTCTTACTCTACCTCTTTTCTACTAGATGCTACGGAGGATGTCAGTGTTGCCTTTTAACTGGATGTACTAACATTATGAGAGTCTGCATGGTGTAGTGGTTGGGTGTTACACTCTCTGGAGACTAGGGTTCAAATCCTCACTCAGCCACGGAAATCACTGAGCAGGCCACACTCTTAACCTCTGAGGAAGGCAAACCCGCTCTGAATAAATGTTGCAGAAAATCCTGTGATAATTTTGCCTTAAAGGTAAATGAATGTCTAGTCGTAACTGACTATTGGGGGCGGAGCTCATCTCCAAGAGCTAGCGTTGTCTGAGGACTGCTCTGGTGTCGTGTGACCAGCACGACTGCACTGAACGCTGTTACCTTCTCACTGAGAAGCGGTAGCTATCTATCTACTTGCATTTGCATGCTTTCAAACTGCTAGGTTGGCAGAAGCTGGGACTAGTGACAGGAGCTCACCCCATAATGCAGCACCCAGGCCTCGAACTGCCAACCTTCTGGTCTTCCGATCATCAGAACTGGCATCTTAACCACTAAGCCACTGCATCCCATAAGTGACAAACAAAGGCACACAACAAACCAAAATTGTGGAAGAACTCCAAGAATAATTCAAAAGGCATGTTAAGAAATCACAACGCTCTACACCAGACATGGGGAACCTATGACCTTCCAAATGTTGCCAGACTGATTCCTAGTATGGCTGACCATAGTCTATGGAGCATGGATGGAAACTGCTGTACATCAAAATCTAGAATGCCACATGTTTCTCACACCTCTAAAGTGTTGGGGGCCCAAGTATCTTTTGGAGGCCACCACGTTTCTGCCTGCTGCATTATGCCTTGCAAAACCCCCAAACTCCTCTCCATGGCCCTGATTTTTTCTTTGTAGGCAGTTGGGCTCATGCTGCACAGGTTAATGTTTTGACTTAGCTCCCTTCTCAGCTGAGTAGCTCCTTCCTCCTGCAGTTTGCTAAAGTTCAAGCCTGAACACTTTGCAGAAGGTCCCTCTGGTTTAGACTCTCTTTTGAGGGTCGGGTTGAGGCAACTTGGCTGGATTAGGTTAAATCAATCTTGGAGGAGTCACCTTTGGACTACAGCTCCCAGATTCCATCCCCAGCCAACAAAGCCACAGGCTCTGGGACAAAGGGCCATCCAAGCCAGTATTTCCTTTCCTACACTGGCCAGCCAGA
The DNA here is from genome assembly GCA_034509955.1 of Urosaurus nigricauda. NCBI lineage: Eukaryota > Metazoa > Chordata > Lepidosauria > Squamata > Phrynosomatidae > Urosaurus > Urosaurus nigricauda. The sequence goes on from JAOEGL010000002.1 coordinate 167,787,756, forward strand.
TCCATCTTAGGAAGCCCAGAAGCAGGACAAGAGGGCATTGGCTTTCACCCATTGTTGCTTCTCAGGACTTCTGGACCAGAAGGTTGCATATAATCGTGACAACTACTAGCTATCAATATGCAAAAATTGTTTGTAGTCCTTTTAAAACCGTTAATGTTAGTGGTTATCGTATCCCCTGAATGGTAACTTCATACACTTGTGCTGTGTGAAGATCTGCTTCTCTCACATCCTAATTCTTAATAACATTAAATTTCCAAAATGTTGTTGCCTTCAGTTATATTTTAGCACCCTGATAAATTTTGGTTGCCCTTTCCTGACCCTCTTCCTGCTCTGTAATATCCTTTAGAGTTGTGAGAATCAGGTCTGTAAGACAGTATTATGAAGTGTGGCTGCACCCACAGAATTGTATTATGGTAGCTAAGCAGAGTCAGTGCTGGTTACTTGGATGGGAGGCTACTAGCAACTATTAGGTGCCGTAGGCAGTATTTCAGAGGAAGGAACTGGAAAATCTACCTGTTGCCTACAAAAACCCTAGGAAATTAATGGGACTGCTTTAAGTTAACAGGTGATGTGAAGACATCACACACATGCACACCAGCAGCATATGTGGGATTGTTGCTCTAGTTTAAGAACTCCTGGCATGGAGAACATTTGAAAAAAATAGTCAAGTAAGTGATGCAGAGTGAATTGACATTATAGAAATAATGCAGTTTGACATAACTTTAAATGCTGTAGCTCCATCCTAAGGGATCCTGGGATTTATAGTTTGCCAGAGTGCTAGTACCTCACAAAACTACAAATCCCGGGATTCTGTAGGCCGAAGCCATGCCAGTTAAACTGCTGTCAAACTGCATTATTTCTGCAGTGGCTATGCACCCATAGTATTTTCATGTATTCAGGATGAAGGTGGCTGCATGGAAGCAAGATGCTTGTGGTAGGGATGAAGGGGAACTGTATTTGATTCTTTCTTAATAGGAACATATCAATATTCAAGACATTTTTTCCTAGAAACACAGAAATAGCTTGAGGTTGTTTTTTAAGCTTTCAAATGGAGGAGAAAGCAGATAAATTCATCCATTCAGGCAGAAGGCTTTAAGGGCTCAGCACTTAATAATCTGACACTGAATTCCTGTGTATTTAAACCAGGGGTTCTCAGTCTTTGATCCTCCAGCTGTTTTATACTTCAACTCGGACAAGCCTTTGACAGGATGATTGGTTCTAGGAGCTGAGGTCCAAAACACCTTGGGAACTAAAAGTTAAGAACCACCAAATAAACCATGTTTGAATTAGAGATACCACCTTTCCCCCCAAGAAGCTCACAATACCTACAAGGCACATGGGTACCATATGAACTTCTCCATTCTGGGAAAAGCTGAACTTATTCCATTTCGCAGGCATAGATGGTTGAGAAGTTTGCGGTTTATTTTTAAAAAGAACTTTCCAAAATCTGTATTTTTTTCACAAACAACATGTAAAAAACTTGAGATTTTAAAACTCTGAATATGAGAGAAAAAGAAACAGACAGATTCGAACTACCTTAGCTGGTAGTTTAAAGGTTCAGCCTGGTACAATTTGAAGTCAAAACCTTGGCAAGTTGTTTCCCTTGTCTACTATATATACCCCACTCCTTCTTATTTAGCCCTGAGTTGTTTTTTGTTGCCTTCTTCTAACAGTTACATCCAGCGCCTGAAAGATAAGACTTTTGGGACTACAACTCACAGAATCCCCAGCCAACATGGCCATCCTGGGAGTGTTCAGCCAATTCTGGGAATTGCAGTCCAAAAGGTCACCTTTTTCAAGCTGTGCCAAAACTGAGGCTCATCTACAGAGCCTATCACCAGCTTTTTCTGATATGGAGCTAAGCAGTAGAAGAGAAACTCCACTAAAGCTGCATGGCAAATGACTTAAAAGCACAGTAGCAGGATCAGATTTAAATGAGGTGGCAATTGTTTCCATAAAATGGCCAAGTGGAACCTGCTCATTCTGAAGCTAAACTTAAGCAGAGATCCTTTTGATCTGGGTTATTTTGGGCTGTCAGTGAAAGCAGAACAGTCCCCTGTGCAATTAAAGGGAACCGCATGTGAATGCGTGGCAATCCAGTTCAGGAACTTCCAGTTTTAGAACATGGAACCAAAGATTGTAGACAGAAAGCCTCAGACTCTGCAATATTGAGGAATCACTGACTTGCTAGGGCTCCAGCATGCAGCTCAAGGATTTGGGGTGTGTGGTGTGTGTGTGTGTGAGAGAGAGAGAGAGAGAGAGAATTTCCAGTCATAAACAGCTCTAGAAGAAGAGATCCATCTGCTCTCAAAATCCTAGCTAAACACTCATCATTATATGGCTGTAGCAAACCATTCCTTTCCTTCATTCCAATTTGGTGAGGCATTAACTCTTTCTGACATACAGTCATCTGTGCAGTTCAAGGAACCACCAACCCAAAGCAACAGTATTCCCATTTCAGAAACATCAGAAAAGCTACTGTGCATGCTAAGATCGATGCAAAGAAACAGTAGCACCACCTGAATGCAAAAAATCTTGGTATATTTATCCAAAAGTTAACATCTGAAAATTGATGCATGTGTGTGTGTACAAAAAACAGCCTTGTGTCTACTTGGTGCACACTCCACTTTTATGCATTCTCCCGCCCCTGGCCTTGCTTTGCTTTCATTCAGGGGATGTGGTTACACTTGGTCAGTCAATGTGTACACTTGGTCCATTTCTTCCTTTTATGCTGTGTTAACCCCCTCCCCTTCCTGCAGCTATTTCCTGAGATAAGATTCAGCTACCATTGCAAAAAAAATCCAAAAACCAAAAAACCCCACAAGAATAAAACTCCACATTGGTTAAGCCATCCCTGAAGAGATTGTAAAAGCATTTAAAAACAAAATCAGGACTGTTTCACCTCCCACTTGCTTTAGGTTAATAACCCAGACTCCGTTTCCCCACCTCCTCCAGGATTAGTTCCAGATCAACCTCTGGCCTACCACATGTTTTGGCCTTAAACTCTCCAACCTCCTGGCCAGCATGACCAATGGTAAGGAACTGTGAGAAGTGTAGTCCAGCAATGTCTGGAGAGACAGAGGTTAACTCTTCCTGTTTTGAGGTCCTATCGTCTAGGAGGGCCTTTTTTAAGGATGATATTGCAGGGTCATGCCTTCTCCAGGCTGGCTTTCCTAATGTTTGCAAGCAAAGTTAGTTAAAATCGGAGGCAGGACTCAGGCCAGAACTCAGAAAAGTTCCTTTTTGGAACTTAGCTCCAATTCCCCAGGCAGCCTGCTGGCTGGGGAAGGTTGAGAGTTGTAGTCTAAAAAAGTAACATCTCCAAGCTCTGAACCTGTTTGATCAATTCAGCCCCCAAAGGCAGAACTCTTGGTCTGGGACTCACTGAATGCAGAGTGTCCACACTATACACTTGGTGACTTCGATAACTTCTCTTTCTGAGAAATTGAAATTCGGAAGGGCTTTCTGATAGACCAGCTTCCTCAGAAACATCTTCACACCTAAATCTAAATAACCCCAGTTCAAATCTGTAAGGTAGATGCACTCCTTCCTGGGGCCAGAATGCCTTCCAAGCTGTGTTTTATGTGTGACTGGTGGGGAACATGCAGCACATAAACAGCCCTCCCCTTCTGGCCACACTCTTTTGAAATTTGTTCCATAAACAGAGAAAAAAAAATCTTTAAGAGCATCTGGAGTTTTTTAAGGGCTGGAAGGAGGTTGTGGGGGAACTGGAATCTGGCCTCTGGAGGCGAGGAGACAGCCAGGATGTGGCTTGTGAAAGACTGCTCCTCTGAACTGATTACAGATAGAGATCGGCTGCTCAGAAACCACAGACGCACAAACTGGAGGTGGGGGGGGGGGATTTCCATATGTTGCAGCTGGATTTTGATACCAGAATGTCATTAGAATAGGTGACACATTGCTTATTGCCAGAGAAGCTTGGGCCTACGTGGCAAGGAGACATCCACTGGATTAACAATTCTGTCTCTTGAGCATGGCTGCAAAGCATAAGACCCCAGACTGGAAGGGAAAGGGCTGGTTCAGGGATGGAGACACAGATGTGGTCTTGTCCTACAACTATTTTCACTGGCAAGTAGCAGGGTGTGAAGATTTCCTGAAGTCCTCTGTAGATCTAAAACCCCTCCCACAAAACCCATTTTTATCCCAGAACTGGATATATCCCTCATTTTATTTCTTAAATAAACTTGAACCTCTAAACCTTAAATGCTACTTCAAGCCCTAGGTCAACATGCCAATTCTGCTAATGCCCTTTTAAGTCCTAAAACGAAGTCCACAGTTTACAATCCCAGACCACCCAAGCTCTTCAGAAGTTTTTTTTTTAAATCCCTGCTATTTTATAGCTAAAGCAGTTTTCTACTTCCTAGTTCCACCCCTTCCCAGAAGTCCTCTCCTGCTCCCCTCCCTTCAGCAAGGAACAACCTTGGTAGCATTAACAGATTGGTGCATTCCCTTTCCAGAAAGGAATCCTATCCTCCCAGAAATGAATGCCAGCTCACTTCTGCTTCTTTGGTCTTACAAAGTGCTACATTCCCTTTGAGGTCTCCCCTCATCTCCCACTGGTTCCTTGAAGACCCATCTTTTCTCCCGCCCGATGAGCTAAATTCCTGAAAATTGAAGTTGCCTAAACAAAGGTAAGGCCAGGTCTATTCAGCACTATCTGTACCTTGTAAAGCAGTGGTTCTGACCCTTTGGTGCTCCAGATGTTCGGAATTTCAAGTCCCAGAAGCCCCAGCCAACATGGCCAATGATTAGGGATTCTGAGAGCTGAATTGCCAAACAAGGAGGGCCAAAGGATGAGAAAAATTGTCTTAAAGCACAGGCTGACTTCCAAAATTTGGATCTTCCTTGGAAGCTACTGTCCCTTTTAACCACCCCAAAGGATGGCCAAATCCTCTTGCCAGTCAAATAAATAAATAAATAGCCACATTTGAAGGGTGTAGGCCTCTTGGCCCCACCTCATTGCTCCAGCTATGCATGTCTTTTTATAATTGGCTCTCTTCTTCTTCCAGAGAACGATTCAATCCAGGGATAAACTTGAGTAATCTCTTGCGGAAGCTTCCGTGTTTACTCTTCCTGGGCCTTGGTGTCGCTAAGGAATTCTTCTGTTCGCATGACTTGTCCCAGAAGTGGGCATTTCCATTGCTGCTGCTGCTGCATTTGACACTGGCACTGCGGGTGAGCGCTGGCCTGGGGTGCGAGGACTGGGCAGTCGTGGGGACAATGTCCAAGGAATTGGCGGAGTCAAAAAAGCAGGTCTGGTAAAGAGAGTCCTCGCTGTCATCAGTGGCAGTGCTGACACAGCCCACACTGCTGTATGTGCTATTGGCTCCTGGCAACAACATCTTGAAAGGCATGGAGCTTCTTGCCAAGGCACTGCCATACAGGCAGGAACGCACAGACTCCAAGGTGTCATAGATGCTGGGGTCTTTCACCACAATCCCTAAGCAGGGAAGGGCAGAGAATTAGAACATGGGAGATAGCTCAGTTCTCAAAGAAAGATAGTACTAGTTCTAGGCTTTACTTCTCCAGCATAAGAGAGGGCTACTGTTTATTTGACTTAAAAGAGATATGCAACCCAGGTTAAGGTCCCTGGCCTGAATGGTCCCAAAGAAATCACCAGTAGAGCAATCCAAAGATGGTACCCAAAGGAGATCCTATGGTGAAGCAACTGCCAAAACCAGAAGGATGTCCTTTTCTGCCTGTGGAGTTTAAATTTCTCCATGAAAAGAGAGGGAGATCCTCATCATCCAGCATCCTTTGGGTTGCATTCCCAGGGACTGCATTCCCAGGACTGAACTGTACAGAGAACCAGTTCAATGAAGATCTTTCCCAACAGGAACAAGAAGATGAACACAATAGCTTCAAAAATGGCAGGGCAGTTAGGTTGGAGAGAGTATTCCTATTTTAAGTCAAGCATTATGTGGATTTTAAGGGGCTTGATTGTAATCATCTGGCTGCTTAGAGTGCCCAGCCTTTAGCACAGTAAAGTAACATTAGGAAATGACTCTAAATGTTACATAAAGACTGACAGGGGCAAGTAGCAGTACTTTTCCCCAATGCCTAATATCTGCAACATTTGAATAACTGCATTACTTGCTTGCATCACTCACCTGAATTAGTTTAAGAGAACTGCATTTCCCCAGCAGCAAAATGATGCTGGGAAAATGTGAAATAAAGACAGGTTACTGAAGGAACTGACATATTTCTGAAGCAAAAACAGCTTCTTGAGAAAAACATATATATTCTGTTCCCATCAGCTGCCACAACAAGGCATTTAATATGTAATTAAAAGGTGTAAACAGACTGGTAACATAGACCAAGGATGGTATTCATATAGCCCTCTAGATGTGGTTGGACTGCAACTCCCAGCATTCCTTAATGCTGGCTAGAATTAATGGGAGTTGCAATCTAATAACATCTGGAGGACCTCATGCATCCTAACCATAGTCTAGAAGATGTTGCTCATGCAAATGGATTCATTCGCCAACGCTTTCCTGAACCTCACCGTGGACCAGACGCTGCTCTTGGACCATCAATGACCGATATTCTCCCCATTTCTCATAAAGCGTTTGCTGCAACAGAAGGAGAGCAGTTTAAACAAAAAATCTAGTCATCCATGTCAATCTCTCATTCCTTTCCCCCCCCCCCCCCAACTGCTCCAAAACAGTCCCAATTCCTGCATATTTACCTATCTATAGAAGCTAGATAGCTTATTTTCCGCCCTGAGCTTTTCCACAAATCTGTCATGCTTTGGAAAAGACTAGACCATGACTAAAGCTTATGTGGAAATGGATGGACTGCAGAAAGAAGGAACAACAGCCACAAAAAGGGCCAGGGACCAACAGTACTGGCCAACCACCAGACCCTTGGATCTAAACATGGAGAATAAATTCTTAGGCTCACAACTTGTCAATCAGGTACTCTCCAGAAGGACCATCACTCATGGTATATAAAACTTGGAAAAACATACCTTTTTGGACTACACTCCCTGAATCCTTCAACCATCCATTGTCATTGGCCAAATGGTAAGGGTCTTCTAGGAGTTGCAGTCCAAAAAACCTACTTTTCCATGTTCTAGTGGTGGAACACATACTTTGCAAGCAGAAGGTCCCATATTCAGTCAGGCATCTCCAGTAAAAAGGCTTGGGTAAAATGTGATGGGATTTATCTTTTTGTCCAACACATGAGATAGACATGCAGAGTAAAAAATTCTGAGCTAGATGGTTTTTGTAACAGGAAGTTTCCATGATTCAAGGACTGCACACTATCCTGGCAAATGGGCAGAATGCACAGAGCTGTAAGACTTACACCAGTGGCTTGGACCTCTGATGCTTTTGTATTACAACCTTCACAGTCACAAGGTATATGGGAGCTGCCACCACTTTGGTTCAGGTGCCATTTCACACCAGATGGGAGCCCCTGCTATGTCTATCCTACCCCCTATTGCTAATCAACCCCATTTACTCTCTGTGTGTGTCTTCAAATCACCTGTCAACTTATGGTAAGCCCATGGACTTCATAGGGTTTTCTAAGGCAAAGAGTAGTCAGAGATGATTTTGCCAATTCTTTCCTCTGAAATATAGCCTACAACACCTGGTATTACTTGGTGGTCTCCCATCCAAGTACTAACAAGGTCTGACCATGTTTAGCTTGCAAGATCTGATTAAGGTCTGGTGCCTTTCAGGTATTCTATTCTCTTGGAAATGGATCTAGCTGATATCTTTTATTTTGGGACAAGAATATAGCTTCTATTTACAGAGCAGCTTTGTTTACAGCAGTGACGAAGCAACGTAAGACTTAACATGGTGAACTGCCATGGCAATTGATTAACCCAGGGCAGCAATTCCGTTACATGCATTCCCGTTTTCTGCATTTATGTTCTTTTATATTGTAAAAGAATATATCTGCAATGACAAATGTGTTCATAGTTCTAGAGTATCACATAAACTGTCTATGGAACATATCATTGCTATTGTATGATTTTTAAAGAAAAATCACTGTTATCCTCTCTAAGTGGTGCTAAAGCAGCACTCAGGTCCAGTCAACTGCTTGCATCCAAAGCCCATTGCAAAACATACATCATATACAAAAGCACAAGCAGATAACAGAAGCACTAAAAAGTCTATAAATTTATGTCTATAAATAGACAAAACTAATTATTTTCATCTTAGAGATTGCTTAATTCATTCTTTTTTCTGTATGCTCTTCACTTGATGGATTACTAACCTTGAGGTACTGCAAGCGAGCCTCCAGTTCCGCTCTCCGGATTGATGTGCCATACAAGGTTTCTAACCTAAAAAGGTGGTTAAAAGCATGGTTAATGGCAGCTGGTTGGAGGCTATTGCCCTACATGAGAGAAATTCATAGAATCATAAGAGTTAGAAGGGACCACAAGGGCCACTCAGTCCAACCCTCTGCTATGCAGGAGTTCTTCCCAAAATAACCAACCCTGCTTCTACCTGAGCACATTTCCAGATGCCTTGATGATTTCCACAATTTCACGGTGGCGGATCCCTTCCACATTGAGCCCATTCACAGCAGTGATTGTGTCTCCTACAGAGCAAAGATAATGGGAAACCATAAGGCGCTGAGATCCCTTTCACAGCACAAATTGGCAGAACAGGAGTGTGTTGCTTCCCCTGGCATTAGATCACGGGTGGGAGTTGTGTGGTCTTTCTATTTGTTGCATGTCTCCCATCAGACTTAGGATGCTGCCACACAATGGAATTAATGCAGTTTGACCCCACTTTAATTGTCATGGCATCATCCTATGGAGTTTGTTGTGACACCAGAGCTCTCTGACAGAGAAGGCTAAATATCTCACAAGACTACAGATCTCAGAAGTCCATCACATTGAGCCATGGCAATTAAAGTGGGGTAAAACTGCATTACTTCTGCAGTGCAGATGTAGCCTGAGCTAGTGAAGTCAATAGTGAGGCATGCAGAGAGTTGCAACATCAGTGGATGGGCCCAAAACTCCTACCTTTGGTGCTGGACTGTACCTGCTAGAATGTTCTTTAAAAGTTAAGTCCAGAGTTCGATTCCCCATTTTGGCCATGAAACTCACTGGGTGACCCTGGGTATGTCACATGCTCTCAACCTTAGGGAAATGGCAAACTTCCTGTGAACAAATCTTGCCAAGAAAATTCCATGATCACCTTAAGTCAGAAATGAGTTGAAGGCACAGAACAACAACAACCTATCTACTACTACTACTATTTGTACCCTGTTTTCCCCCCAGAATTGGGATTCAAATCAGGTAGGAACTTAATCTTTTTGTGGGCACACTAGCCATGTGACAGACAGTTTTATCTAGCACCACAAGAGATCGAGCCCAGCCCAGATTTCACTGTATAGACATGTTCCAGTAGTCTTAAGGGCTAGATTTTTTAAAAAAATCTTTCTTTTTTGAAAAAAACAAATGAAATCGGATTCTCAGATATATTGCTGACATCACTTGTTTTCTATCTTTTCTGCTATGGGATGGTACCTGCCAAGCCCTGGATATGAATGCATTTCAAACCACCTGCAGTTCATGGGTGGGGAGCAGGAAAAGGTCATCTCTTTACTGGGAGGAAGTAAGCAAGTAATGCTGCACAGCTAAGCACCCTCAAGCACCTAGACTCCTGCCTGGCTTCTCTGAACACAGTCTGACTCTGTCTGCTATCAATGTGACCCTATGAAGAGCCATGCAGACATCAGCTCTCCTGGGAAGAGAGCAGGTGGGTGCATGGTGGAAAGGAGTCACACGCACTGCTCATGATGATTTCTCAGTGTCCTTTGCAGCACACCTGTACTGGCAGCTGTGGTTCCCTACAAGAAGTGAATCAGCACATCATTATCAAGCCCACAGAAGAAGAAAACAGGGGTTAGTCCTTCACTGTAATGCTCCTCAACCCTGACAGAGATGCCAGGCTGCTGAAATCCTAATTATCCTGATTTTTTTAAATCCTGAAATCTTAATTGTTCCACTTTGGTCCAAGAAGAGAGATACCTTTCATGGATGTGAGCACTCTGCCCACTTTAAATTGGGCAATGCCACATTCCCTTCTGCTCAGGGCTGGCAGAATGAGACAGTGGCCTCAGGTAGCTGATTTTGAATGTCATGAGAGAGTATAACAACACTGTTTATTTTATTTATTAGGCTATGATTTCTAGCCTAAAGTGGTGGTAATGCCCCCTACAGCCCCAGAGGTCATTTGGGGGCATTATGGAGCAAAACTTTTACACCTGGGGGCCACAAAAATGACCTTGGTGACCTCACTTTGCCCATCCCTGCTACAGAGCACCTCAGGCAGCAAAATGTTCCACTTTATCCTCACCCCAGCTTCTTTCCTTGATCAGTTACATCTTGGCTAGGACTTGTACACAACAAACTGAACAAACAAACAAACCCTGTTTCTCCTAAAATAAACATCCCCTGAAAATAAGACCTAGTAGAGGTTTTACTGAATTGCTAAATACTGTATAAGGCCTCCCCTGAAAGCAAGACCTAGCAAAGCTTTTGTTTAGAAGCATGCCCATTTTTTTTTTTTTTTGGTTCAACAATAAATGTGAACTCTGCTTCATGGAAAAATAAGACATCCCCTGAAAAAAAGACCTAATGCATCTTTGGGAACAAAAATTAATATAAGACACTGTCTTATTTTTGGGGAAACATGGTATGGAAATTAGACGTCTGTGTGGTGTGTGTGGACACGTTGCAACTTCCTATCCTGATTGCATTACTTCCCCTCTTGAGAAACCCTTGAGAAAGGAGACATTCTTAAATTATTATTATTACTACTATTACTACCACTACTATTAATTTTTACTGGCAGAAAAGGAAAAGGTCTCAGAGTAGAAGAGACACTCTCCTGGATCAGTCCTTGCTCTCTCCAAAGTAGAGGAACAGCCACCATTAGGAGAAAAGACAAAGATGCAGCTCTGTTTTCCTCGTGCCTGCTTTTCCGTGTCAGTAATTCAGAGGTCATTAGGAGAGGTGAAGCCAGCCATTTCATGGAGGATTTCACTGCCTATTAATCAAGGTTGAAGAACCCTTCAGTCCTCTCGATTCTGTTGCACTGCAACTCGTATAATCCCCAACTAATTGGCTATGACAAAAGTCTAGATGAGCCACTCTTGATTAACAGGCAAGTGAGTCCTCATGATATCACTGGCTTCCTCGACAGAATGATGTGACCAGCTTGTCACATCATTGTCATTGCCCTTCCACAGTATTCTGCCCTAGTACTAAGACAGTTGAGAGTGAGTGGCTTCTCTTTGAGGCTCAAAAAGGACGGAAATCTCATGGTAAGGGGCCAGAAGTAAGGCAGGAGGTTATCTTCTTCACGGCCCACCCCATTATTATACAGTACTGTTTAAACCAGAGCTTGGAAACATTACATGCTTTGACTCATATCTAGGGGATTCTGGGAGTTGTACAGCCATAAAGTAACCTTTCCAAACTCTGGGGACCTTTTGCACTATAGTCATAATAGCACTGTTGTCTCACTTTATCTGCCATGGCTGCATCCTATGGAATCCTGGATCTGCAGTTTTGGGATCCAGGAGCACTTTCAAATTCTCAACCAGAGAGTTCCTCTGATCAGACAATAAATCCCCTGATTCCACAGGATATAGCCAAGGCAGTTAAAATGGAACCATAAAACTGTGTAGGGTGAAAGGAACGAAGGTTTTAAGCCAGCCTTCCCCAAGCTGGATTCCTTCAGATATGTTGGACTACAATTCTGATTGCTCTCCAATTAGCCCTGGGTCAATGGGAGATGGAATACAAGACAGCTGGAAATGACCAGACATGGAAAGGCTGGTTAAATAATCACTTTTCCTGCGTGTTCACAGAGAAAAATAGTGGCTCTTGAAACCAGATACTCAGCAATACTCAGAATTTTGTGACAGAATTCTATGTTCTTTGCCTAACTAAGGGGGTTGTGACCTCACAAGGAACAGAAGCATCTTAGAGCTCAGAGGAAGTCCTTTTTGTATTGCTAATGGAGTTCAAATTTTATTTCCTGGACTCTGGAAAGCTTTGTTCCCAGTGGCACATGGCCAGAAGAAGGAGGGGCCTGCCTGCATAGATATCCTTCTGCATCATCTCAACACAGAGCAGCACAACATCATCTTGATAAAATGCAGGTCTGTGATTAACATCATCATTTTTTTAAAAAAAATCTGTATGATTTTGAACACCACTGTTTGATGAAGAAGCCAGTGGAGCTTTGAAAGCTTGCATCATGTATTTTGTGCATTTTGGTTGTCTGGATAAAAGCATCATTGTTTTGTGGATTTGGGATATTATTGCTACTCCTGAATATTTCCAGAATTGTGAGAGCTGTTTAATGGGTGAGGTGGGATGTAGAAGGGAGCATTAAGGAGGTGTGCATTAAGTTTTCCCACCTCTGGCTGAGTGTGGAAGCTGTGCACTGTAGATTTTCTACCTTGTGTTCTCAGCTTGGGGCAGCGAGACACTTTCATTTCCCGTTAAAGACAGCTCTGAAACCTGATCGATATTTGCTCAGCTGCTCGAGCCAACCATATATGAAAGCAAGCCTTGTGAACCCTGAAGTGATTCATTTGCTTCCCAACAGTAAATCTTGTCATTATCTTACCAGGTTTGAGTCCAGCTACCTGCGCTGGACTACTATCATGTACACGGCATACGAAGGTGAACATCTCCACACGTTTTGTGTCCTGGTGGTGTAACCCATATGTCTGGAAAGGAGCCAGGAAGATGGGGATGGTTGGAGAGATTATGAGGTTAGACTGTGGCCATCTCACAACATGCAAGCTAGAGCATTATCTAATAAGGTTGATTACCTCCTAGCAGCAGGAGGATCCAGAAATGCATGTCAAACAGTGAGACAAAAACAAAAGAAAGAAAAAAAGAATCTAAATTCAGTATTTCCCAGTAAGAAATTTCAAATATTTATTCCACTATATGAAGATCAAAGTGTGGTAAAATGCAAGATTTGCCAGACTTTCAATTTTGTCATTCTATGGTAATCAGGTGGCTCTTCTGATGTTATTGAACTGCAGCTCCCAGGAGCCTTAGCCAGCATCACCAATGGTGAGGAATGCTGGGAGATGCAGTCCAGTAACATCTGAAGGGCTACAGAATTCTCACCCATGATTCGAAAGCCAAACACAAATATGCTCATACAAATACCGGTAATTTGTATGGTCATCAACCTCCAATGGATTTTAATCCACAACACACTTGTCTCCTTGTTGGATCTTGAACATATTAAAAGAGAGATGGAAGGGATGACAACAAATTTGGGGGGGGGGGGGGGGGGGCGGGGAGAGAGAGAAGTCAAGAATTCTGTGTTAACTCACCTGAATCTCAAAACCAAAGGCTTGTCCCTCTTCTTTCTCTAGCGTAATCACCTTCCTGAAAAGTACAAGGAAAAGAAGTCAATGCCCAAGATTTCCCAGTAGTGGCACAAGGCACAAACAGATCAGGTGTGCAATATTCATTCTCTCTCTCTCTCTTACACACACACAACTTTTTAATTTTCTTGCCTGCATGTATTGAATCAACCCCCCTGCACAACACACCAACCATAATCAGTGTCAAAATTAAGTTGCAAATGCCTCCCTTTCTAATATCTTAGAGCTGCTCTCCAAAGAGATATTTTCATGTATTGTTTGAAGGGCAGGTGGGAAGTTTTAAGAAATGTGGGCACCAAGGGTTACTACTGCATGACACATCTCCTCCCACATGTACACTCTTCCCCCAACCTCCACCCCAATAACTAGGAGCAGATTGGCTTCCCACATCATCCATCCTTTCAGGAACCTAAGCTGGGCCTCACAGCTGGCAACATGACTGTGGATGGAAGTGAGCACCAAAGGCAAAGCCAAAAAGGCATGAAACAGAAATCCAGTTAAAGAAAAAGTCAGGAAAGTCAAACAACGGGAACAAAACAGACCTACTAGCAACTCATTAACACATATTTCAACAATACTCTGATCTCATGACAATTTTTTTTGCAACTGTATAATTTATTTTATTATATTTTATTTTAATATCAATATCAATACACACACACACACACACATGTATATCTTCCAAAGTACCATAAATCAAAGCATTTGCGTTACAGTAGATTTTACATTATTGGTGAGAGCAACCATAAGGTCCTCTGTACAATAAATTCAGTTCCTCCAATTGATTCATTACATCCAATTCAATTCATATACAATAATATTAGGCCTAGTTGTTATTTAAAATGTTTATTATTCATTATAGAAGGCTATTTCTATTTAATTTTACTAACTAGAATGCACTGTAGTGCAACAGTAGGTCTAAATTAAGACATAACCTAAAATAATGTATAAACATTAATGATACACCTGTGGTTGCATTCTTTTGCACAGTTTTCTTATTTTGGGTTCAATTGACGATAATTGCAGACAAATGTTTGGTTCTGCACTTAAACAGCTTCTGTATTCTCTTTTGATAGCTGTATAGGCAGAAAATCCCGCTTCACAGATATATGTAGTTGAGAAAGGAATCAATACTAATTTTGCTTTCTCAGATAAGATTTTGAATTCATCTTGTATATGCAACCAAAACTGTGGAAGACTTTGGTTTTGAAACACAATTTTAGTTCGCTGTAAGATGTCAAATCTATGATGACCTCATATTCTGCTAAGTTTAAGATGATTTTTTTTTTGTTCAAACTGAACACATTCTGTACTCTTTTAAAGTCATCGAGCACCTTCTCTTGAACTGTCTGAAAATACTGTAATGTTCAAATGAGTCTTTCAAAGCTTTGAGATGTGTCTGAATATTTTAATGTATTTTTTCTTGAAGCTTGATGTTATTTTTATTCAAGAAGCTATTTGTAAGAAACAAGTGATATCTTCCTTTTCCACACACTCCAACCAATATATAAGTTTCCTCCTAAAAGAAGACCCTTTGGCATTTGCATAAAAACTGTGTAGTTTTATCTTGCAATGACAGGTTCATGTCTTTCATTTTGCTGAAAATGTCATCTCATGACAATTTTTTTGCAAGTTGCAATTCATTTGCAACTTTATAGATTCTGGCTAGATAGCACTGGATTAATACTGAAGAGCTGTACCATATGAACTTTTCCATGTGGTGCTCCTTTTGGCAGTCTGCATGAGTGGCAATTTCCCCCAAACCTTGGTCTTTCTGCTCTGTGAATTTCTCATGTAAAAGGTTGCTGAGATAATACTTTTCCATTTGGTCAGATTGTTGATAATCCTACTTAGCAACTTGGTGTAATTTTAGTAATTAATATTCAAATGATGGTAGTGGGGCCCTTAAGCCCAAGGTTATGCAATTATTTTCAGCATTCCATGTTCACTATTATTTACAAGAAAGGTTCCTCAGCTAAGAACAATATACTATCAGGGAAGAATTGTATGGTCCTCAGGAATTAAATTTGCACTAGCTTTCCATTGAGAGTTGAGTGAATTATTAACATCTACCTCCTATTTAAGCTGTTTATAGCATCCACATATCAAACTTTAATAGTACTTGTTTGATTAGAAGCCTTTATTTACACACACACAAATATTCATAGAATAAGAGAGGCTTTTTAAAAAAAGTGATGGAATCATCTCAGTCACATCTCACAATAGTTAGATCTCTTGTAAGAAGAGAAATCCCAGTTCTTCTAGCCAAGCACCAGAAGGTCTTCACAAAACCTGCCAGCTAGGTTCATTCTTCAGAAGAGAATCAGCTCAACATCCTCTCCCCATCATTGCCACCACTGGAGATGCAGAAGGGGGGGCACAGTTTAGAGTTAGAGAGCACATGTCAAGTGTAAAAGGACCAGGTTTCAAGCCCTGGCATCTTCAGTCAAGTACAGGAACAACTTCTGAATAAAGATCTGGAGTGCTAGACAATGCTGTATTAAGGCATATGCTTGTGGTGTTTTAAGAAGACCTGTCCTCAGCTTGTTTCATCCTTACTTCCTTTCACTGTGCAGAAGAATTATCAGCTCACTGCCAGTTATTACAACTTCCTCTTATCCTAAGCTTGGCTGCTGTTTATATATGATGAACTTGTACTGCTGAACAACAATACAAAACCCGTGGGTGAGACACACTGTGCTAAAAGAGAGAAATTTTGTAATTCTTGCTTCACTTCCTTCACAGAGGAGACAGGAATCTTCACCATTTTCCGTTCTGGGGTCAGCATGTTGTGACCACACCAATCACCTCCTCCCCTAATTCCTGAAAGTTGAGAAATGTTTATTTTACTGGTTTTACAATATTTTTCCCTCAGCACACTTCTTCAGAAGGTTGACTTGAGAATTTCCAGTTTCAAATTCATTGCAAATAAAGCAATTTCTAAGGAGCATAGTCCTCCAAGAAATTGAACTGGGCGTTGAGTCCATAAAGAGAAAGTTGTTAGGACAATCTTCTGACAACCTCTTGTCCTGTCCAGACCATATCAAATTCCAGTTCCCATCAGCCCTGGCTAACATGCCCAGTGGTGATTGATGAAAGGAGCTTAAGTTCAACAACATCCGGAGGGTCATTGCTTCTTTGCCTCTGATATTAAGCTTTGGCTCATATGCCAACTGTGCTCCATCCTAGAATTAGAGAACCAAAAGATGGTAGAGCATGAGCTAATCAAAGCTCGACTTCTGCAATGTATGATACATTGGATTACATTGTACCAAGTCTGGAAACTCCCAACTGGTTCAGAATATGGCAGCCAGACCAATTACAGGTACATCCAGGAGTGATCACATTACACTGATCTTTAAAATGACCAGTGATCTCCTGACAACATTCATGAACATACAGTGGGCCCTTGGTATCCACTGGGGGTTGGTTCCAGGACCCACTGTGGATAAATCCGTGAATGCTCAAGTCCCATCAAATACAATAGTGTAGTAAAAAAGTGTCCCTTATAAAAAAAATGGTAAAGTGAAGGTTTGCTTTGTGGAATGTATATATTTTAAAAACATTTTAAATATGTGGATGGTTAAATCCATGGATAAGGAATTCCTAGATATGGAGGGCCTATTCTATTTTTTAAAATGAGGAGCGAACTTTACCTACTCTAGGCTTTGGGGTCTGTAGGCCCATCTAGAAGAGAGTGTCACAGGTTGTCTGTTTCGCAGCTTTTATTCTACAGAACTGTAGACTTGACACAGTTGACTTGACACAGGTATTCTTCTGCTTATGGATGACAAACAGACTTTCTCCTAATGATGGGAGGTAGGGTGGTTAATGAGATGTACTGAGCTGATTCCAAGACAGCTGGACCCAGTCATCCTGGACCTAATTGCCCCATTTCATAACTTGACATTTCTTTCCCCTTCATTAACAAATTAAATCACACCCAAACAGTGCCCTCCTCATAAAAAGCATGCTGGAAGACACTGCTTTACCCTTCTATCAATGCGCTTGAGCTGCTATCTTTGTAAACCAACATTCTTCTTTGCTCTGAAAGCTGTTTTAGAACTCAAGAGGAGATGCAAAATTGTTTTGAAGCCAGCAAGCAAAGCAAAGAAAAAGCAGTAGTCATGCAAGTTTCTTATCATCATTTCCATGCACTGAAGTATGATCCTACAGGCCTTAGGATGGGAGGTGAGGAAGCTAGGTGATGCAGAAATTTGGGACTGCAACTCCAACAATCCTTTATAATTGGCTGTGTATTTGGGACTTCTGGGCATTGAAGTCCAAAATACCTGAAAGGGCAGAGGTTCCCGGTGAACATATCTACAACACAATCTCACTTTTCATCACTGTGTCTCCCTCAAAGTAGAACAAGATCCTGTGCTAGACATTTGCACAAATATATCCATGCAAATATACTTAAGTGCATGGCAGCAATTGATAGAATTTGTTAAGAGAAAAATTGGAGATTGTGTGTGGTGAAAATGCTTTTTGGATGCAGCCACATCCTGCAAAGTAACAAATGAATGGATAGCTATGATGGAAGGATCAGCCAAAGACACACTTCCAATCCCAACACATTGCCACTTGCAGAGCACATGAACCACAGAAAGACAGCTACAGCATTAACCACCACTATAATAACCCAAACTGGAACTAGGGCCTGCTCAAGGCTTTTGAGCTGTCTGATAAAGATGACACCACTCCCATTCCGATGAGCCAACTGGACCAGAAGATAAATCTTCCTTCAGTACTGGAGATGGGACTGCATCTTCTGTCACAACTGAGGACCACACAACTCTCCTTCCTTCAAGAGATGTGAGGTGAATGCTGTGCTGCCATCATACATTATATGCCACCCACGTGAACCACCTGGTTCTGCCTAATTATGGAACCACCCCAGAGCTAGAATTTGGATAGACCTGGACAGAGAGCAAGCAAAAGAGTGCAGAACTGATGAGCGAAAGGACCACCTTGGCAAGGTACACTATTGCAGGCACACATAGTAAAGAGTGTTAGACATGTGGATGGAATAGAAGTGGTGATTGTGGGCAGAATCATGTACTTCTTAAACAGTACCAAAGCTGGCCATCAGAAAAGAGGGTAGGGACAACTTCTCAAGCACTACTTGATAGCTTCAGTCTGTTTGATGGAAATGCAGTGATGCCACCAGCCTCATTATGGTAACAGAGGCAGCCTGTGCCTGATTCTGCATTTATTTCCAGTGATCACTCCTCTTGGTACTGAATAACTGACCCATGAATCTCCAGATGGGCAATACATTCAAGTTACTCTCCTATTTCCTTATGCGACTAATCTGCTTTGATTCAATCAGCATAGCTTTTGACCCACCTGCTACATAGCCTGGCTCTCTGTTCGACCTTTTTCCAACCTGCTAAGTTGTTTAGATGCTTTTAGTCTGCTCAAAATATTTTTATTCTTTTAATTTTAAATAGTTTTAAAATTGTGAAATAGTTCTTATTTGTGCATCACCCCAAGATCCTGTGATGTAGGGCTGGATATAAATACACAAATATATAAGTGATTAAATAAATTTTACTTGACTGTGGTTGCTAGCATTTCCAACTCTAGTTCCTTTTACTAAAATGGGAATGGTGAAGTAAAATGACAGCAGTTGGCCCTCCACATTTGCAGCTTTGACTATTTGCGGTTTTAATTAATATGTTCTCTCTATGAATCATTAGGTCCTCCAGTACAACTCTATCAGAAGCTGACCATAGAGTTGTGCTGGAGATCCTAGAAGTTCCTAGAGAAAATACTTCTCTAGGCATTTGTAGGTCCTGCAGCATGATTCTATGATCAACTTCTGGTAGATGTCGATCACAGAGTTACACTGGAGGATCTAGAGATCACTAGAGAGGTGTTCTCTTAGGTAAAAAGTATAGTGTTTTGGGTTTTTTTATTTGCAATTTTTCCACATCCACGGGGGGGTCCTTCACTCCTAACCCCAGTGAATGTGGAGGGACCACCGTAACTGTCTGGATAAAGACTGGGATGTGCGCTTCACATTTTAAAATAACTGTTTTCTCCAGCCTCATGCCTACACTGGACTACGATTCCCATCATCCCCAACTAGCCTGAGCCTCATGTTGGGACTGTGCCATATTGGCTGGGGGCTTCTGGGCGGTTAGTCGAAAAGAGGGAAGGTCCCCAGTCCTGATATTAAGTCACATCTATCATGATCATGCTTCCTTATCAAGCACATCCCAGGAGGGGGAAAGTGTCACATATCCCCTCCAAGATCCCTTTGTTCTCCACATTCTAGAAAATCAGGGAACCTATTGTGGCTGCTAAAATATCTCCTCCAGAGAAAAGAATGATTGGAGTGCTTCATTAATGTCCTTCCTCAAAGGGCACTCATGCTCCAGAGACCATGAACTGGGCTGAGGCCACTAGAAGGTGGTGGCACATGTCATAGCTCAAATAAATAAGAGCATAGAGGTATTTGGGGTGCAGAGCTTTATGCTGAAGAATCAGGTAGTTCTTTTTATCAGAGGATGGTAGTGGAGCTAACAAAGGCAGCAAGGCGACACACCTAGAGAAGTGTTAAGTAGCATCAGAATCTGTTTAGCGGTCAGGACAGAAACTGCTGATGCTGCTGAATTTCCCTCACTAGCAGAAAGGGACAAAGGCAGTTAGTTACCTGTGCTGCTCAGGCGACTGGCTGAGAGAACGCCATTTGAATCCGGAGCCCTGAGGGAGCAATGGTAAAAGAGAAAAAACCCACATAATTAGCCAGGAACAAGGAATGAAACATGCCTCAGAGCCCTCCCGCATGCACACCCTCCCACACACGGGAATTCAATAGGGAGCACAGGGAAACCATTTCATGGCTTTGAAGCCACAGAAATGCCACAGGATAATGGGCTGTGAAACATGCCTGCATATGAAATCCCCCTCATACATACTGCCCCTCCTTTCACTGCTTTCTCTAGCTCTTAAGAAGACTCTGTGGGGTCTTTGTCCTGCTTTCTGGACCTTGTAAAATATTCAAGGAGCCCATTTTTAAAAAGCCATATGGTAGCCAAGGCCGCATTGTTGTGCAAGGCAGACAAAAATAAGGAAGATGGTATAGGAAAACTACCAAGACAGAGACAGGGAGGCCTGGCTCACGTGGCACCTTATCCTTGGATGATGCCCTACACAGGAACTCTATAACCCCTGTGTACCTTAGTTGTAAGTAAAGACTACAGAAGTAATTTCCACTTTGTGCTTTGAACAGCCAAACCATGCTATACACACACTGTGTCATATTAAGCCGGGGCTTAACAGCTGTGCAAAGGAATGGTTATGAGGAACCTTGTGAAATAATATGAATAGCAATGGGTCCACCCCTACCATTAGATATATAGATATCAGATGTTAAGGGGGCAATCATGGCATCATCTTGGCTGTTTCTCCAGAGCTTCCCACCACCAGCAGCCACTTCTTTGTATTGGAGGATAGAGTTGTGTGTACAAACACAGTGCCTTCAGCCCTGGTAAAAGACATCTATGTCAGCCAGCATGGTGTAGTGGTTTGAGTGTTGGACTAGGACTCTGGAGATCAGGGTTTGAATCCTGGTTTGGCCATGTATGACCTTGGCAAGTCACAGTCTCTCTGCCTCAGGGGATGGCAATGGCAAGTTGGAAGAAACTTGCCAAGAAAACCTTATAATATGTTCTCCTTAGAGTCGCTATAAGTTGCAAAGCACTTGAGGGCACACAACAACAACAAAGAAAACATTGTTCCCAGTTCAGCTGCCGTTTGTGCATCAAATTGGAGAAAGCACCCCTTTCCCCTTTTAGTCAGTCCATAAAACTCTCTTTGATTCTTGGTTTTTAAACAGAGGTTAGATGGCCACCTTCCAGGGTGCTTTATTTACGTGAGGATTCCTGTGTGTCGGGTACATGTGTTTGTGTGTTTGTGTGTGTGTTTCCTAGACAGCCCTTGCAGTCCTTTTCCATTCCATGACTCCCTTTGCCTCTGGCATCAAAATGTCTTGTGCTGTCCCTGACTAGCTATTTGGTCTTTATTATGAAGCCCTCCATTCTGAAAATAAGGGGAATCTCTTGTTTCAAAACCCTTTCTAATGAACAAACTTTTAAGGATCAAACTAGGCGAGAGTTGTTTGTGAACTGCTAAAAAGAAGAAACAGGAAGGTAGGGAAGAATCCAGATGGGGAACCCATAATGGTGTGTGTGTAGACAACAAGCTGCCCCAATGAAGGAACAACATATTTCAAAACACTGGGCTTTTTCATAAATACAGGCATTTTAAGACAGGATAACCAGATATCATAACTGCAAAGAAGGACAAGACACTGTCAAATGTAGGACATTCAAGAAAAACATAGGAGATTACAAAATAAAAATTAAAAACCAGTACAGTCAGCCCTCCCCATTGGCGGACTTGCTTTCCACAGCTTTGAGCTTATGCAGAAGGCAAGCCTCGGCAGAAGTAATGGGGTTCATACCTGCGCTATGCGCCCCACAGCAAGTGCTCACCCATTATTTTCTATGCGCTTGAGTATACACACTTTTCCCCATACGCAGGGGGTGGAGTGGGTCCAGAACAGATCCCCCATGTATGGGGAGGGCAGACTGTAATATAAATATAATTTCATGCTTCTTAGCGATACTAAAATTGGAAGAGATTTTGGAATCCCTCTTGGGCAGAAGTTTGAAATGTAGGACATGGGAAAAGAGGATGCTTGGTGGAGACAACAGGCAGATTAGAATCTTGGCACTAGTCAAAGGGAGTAAAGCCAGGAAAAGGTGGGCCCTGCTCCCAGGAGTGAGTATATAAGAGGGAGGAGCAGGTTTGAAAGAGGATGGTGTTTAGTGTGCCCTGAGGGCTGAAGAGCCATTGAGGCTAGGGTAGGCTGCTGTGAAGACAGTTAGAAAGGGTTTTAGGTGCCCAAGAAAGGGATGAGCAGTTTCCTTAATTATATTGCTGTAGTGTCCTGCAGGAGACATAGTGTTTGGTGGCTAGTGGAGTCACAGGTAACCAGAAGGGCTGTAAGATACAAAAGTTTAATAA
The DNA here is from genome assembly GCA_034509955.1 of Urosaurus nigricauda. NCBI lineage: Eukaryota > Metazoa > Chordata > Lepidosauria > Squamata > Phrynosomatidae > Urosaurus > Urosaurus nigricauda. The sequence continues at coordinate 167,810,208 of JAOEGL010000002.1, forward strand.
AGATTCTGTGAGAACTTAGTCTGTAAGGGAACATATATAAAGGTATAAAGAAACAATTACGAAGACAAGCCAAACTGTTAAATTGTGTAACTAATAAAGTATTTATACACCATCTCTATTGTGAACACCACCAGCTAAAAAGAGATACTGTATTCAGCCTGACTTGCAAATAAATTTACTTTATTTCAAAAAGCAGCTGTCTGAAGTAATTTCAGAAACACATTAAAAACGCTACCAACACTGAGAAAAGTCTTAGGTTTCGGACACATTAGATAGTGGGAATGGGGCTGTCAAAGAATAGTTGGTTTCAAGCTGGGGGTAAAATTAGAAACCGAGAGGGCTGGCATCAAAAGAGAGCTATAGTGCAGGAGACACTAAAGAGAGTCCCGAGTAAAAGTCTCACAGTGGTGGGATAGTAGCCATCACCTTCACATAATTGGTGGCAGCAGTGGGATTAAAAGACTCATTGTGCTGCCATCAAAGAAAAGTAGTTGAGTGAATTACTTTCATCACGACATCCTGTTTGGGACCTTTGCCTCTTTCTCATCTTTGCCTGTTTTGTTTCCAGTGCTCCCTCGTTCTACTTATTTCGGGCCAACTCTGATAGCCAGTGTACTGTATGTAGTGTTTAGTGCTAGATAAGATTCTAGTCCTAAGTGAGCAATGAAACTGCCTGAGTTCAAATGAGTTGCATTACATGTCTACGCAGAAGTAATTATCACTAAGTTCGATTACGTTTATGTCTAAGTAAGGCAGGGGTGGGAAACCAGATGCTGTTGGACTGCACTCCCTGCATTCCACACCATCAGATATTTTGGCTTAAGACTTCTGGGACTCGCAGTCTGACAACATCTGATGGGCTACATGGCTCCCACACCAGAGGTAAGAGGATATGGGCCTACATCCTGCAAAATGGCTATTGCATTCTTGTTAATGAGAAATGAGTCTTCCCTTTGGACAAAAGAGCCATGTTACAACAGTAGTCACAATGCTGGCCTGGAACTTGGGAGATCCCAGTTACAACTGAGCCATTAAAATCATTAAGGATTCTTAGGCTAGTCACTCTCTCTCAGCCTGGCCTACCTTAAAGGACTGTTGTGTAATCTACCTTGAACTATGTGGAAGAAAAGTGAGAAATTATTTAGGGTGCCCTGGTGGTTAAATGCCTGTATTGCAGCCACTCACTCAAAACCATAAGGTTGTGAGTTCAATACCAGCAAAAGGGCTCAAGCTTGACTCAGGTTTGCATCCTTCTGAGGTCGCTAAAATTAGTTCCCAGATTGTTGGGGGCAAGTAGCTTACAGTTGTAAACCGCTTAACACTGCTTAGGTGGTATAAAGCGGTATATAAATGAAACTGTTTGAAATACCAAATACAAAAATATGTGAATGCTCAAGTCCCATTAACTACAATGAGATAGTAAAATGGTGTCCATTACATAAAATGGCAAAATCAAGGTTTGCTATTTGGAATTTATACTTTTTTTCAATATTTTCAAGCTGAGGATGCTTGAATGCACGGATTAAAAAAAGCTGTGGATATGGAGGGCTTATTGTACCTTACTACCATTTTAGCAGAAATCTGCAGATTTTAAGGTGGTTTTCCTTGGAACTCTCCCCAACCTTGTCAACTGTTTCGGTCAGTAAGACTACAAACTAGGAGGGGGGAAAAAAGAGGGTCTTGTGCCCACCACCAGTTTTGATGTCAAGCATGGAAATGTAAAGTCACATTCTGAACACTGCTGGCTTTTCAAGCTACATGGCTTGATGCCATGGGGAAATGAGAAATCCTGGGGAGAGAAAGCCTGTTTTATCCCAATGCCCAATTTTTAAATAAAATCCATCATCCTAGCCCCTTCCAAACAAACCCTTTCATTGTTGGATATCTGAGCAAAAATGGCACACCCAGGGCACGGTGGGAGCTGGGGTTGGGAGGACCAATTAGGCCAATCTATTAGCACAAATATATCCAACCACCCTCAGGAGGTGGGCGGTGGCCCCACATTCATTCCAGTTCACATTTAGCATTAAGAATGTCAGACATCTTGGCAAAGTCGCAAATGGCCCAGCAGTTGGTGAACGACAATGTTCCGCCTTTTATTAAGTTTTCCAAGCTGGGCGAGCGTGCTAACGTCTGTGCCTTTAGTCTCCGGTTGAACTCAGTGTCTCGGGCTGGGGAGCAGCAGGTTTCTATTAAACAGCCACACATGCAATTGGAATTATGTTTGAAGGCAAACATATGTTCCAGCACGGATGCAAATGCCTCAGCACGCCAGCCAGGCACAGAGACGCCCTCCTCCTCCTCTTGCCCGCTCTCTCGCCAGCCTAAAATGACCTCCAGGCTTACACTGCACCAGGGGCTGTTTCCCACAGAGATGCAACACTTTGGTAGCCTTTCTGACACAATTTCAGAAGTCAAAACTGCAATGAGGTTTTCAGAGCAGTATGGTGGTGTTTTTTTTTAAAAGGGGGGCAGCCAGAGCTTTACAGCAATGCTGGGAAGTTAGGTCCCATCCACACTGCAGATATAATCCAGTTTAACACTGCATTAACTTCCCCAGCTCAGTAATAGGGAATCCTGGAATGGGCATTTTATTACAGCATTAGAGCTCTTTGACAGAGCAAAGGCTAAATGTCTCAAAAACTACAATCCCCAGAATTCCCTAGTATTGAGCCAGAGTAGTTAAAGCAGTGCTCAACTGGATTATTTCTGCAGTGTGGATTGGACCCTAGTTATCTATTGCTGGAAAAACACTGATCAATGAGTCCCAAACTCTGGCCTTCCAGGTATTTTGGACTTTTGGCTCACAGAATCCCAGATCCAGGCAAAGATGGAGGAGGCTTCTGGGAGCTAAAGTCCAAAACAGCTGCAGGACTAGGATTCTGGAATCACTACAGTCTAGATGATTTAGATTTAGATAACTTCGACCCGATACAGATGGGCATGAAGAGGTGCCTGGGCAGCGTCTTTAGGGTTCGGGAGCGTGCATCATTTACACGCTCCCAAACCCTAACCTGTAATGGTGCCAGCACCATTATGCAACACGGTTTACACGCCATACATAATAGTGCCACCGCAACTGTGCAGCTTCCACACAGAGCTGCGCAGTTGCAGCGGTGCAAAGGCGCTTAATGGCAACTTTTTTCTTTGCTGCACAGCAATTGCGCAGCAAAAAAAGGAGTGCGGTTTCCCCGCTCCTTTTTTGTGGCGCAACTGTGCCGCAGCATCTAGCTGCAGCAGCACAGTTGCACCACAAAAAGAGGTGGAGCCAGACCGCCCTTTTTGGGCGGTCTGTACCGCCCCTACGTCCACAAGTCTCACAGCCTCCTTAGTCACTTGGTCTCTGCCGGGGTTTGGTTCCCTTGTGGATGCCCAAAATCCATGGATGCTCAAGTTCCATTAGATACAACGGCCTAATGAAATGGCATCTCATATATATATATATATATATATATTTTAAATCCAAGTTTTGCTTTTTAGAATTTATACATTTTAAAAATATATTTTCAAGCCATGCATAGGCATGTAGTTGAACCCGCGGATAAAGAATCCATGGATATGGAAGATCAGCTGTGCATGCATATGCACGGGGAGTGAGAGAAGAAGAAAAAACCGTTACTGATTGTGTACACATACATGTGCATGCATGCCTGCAAAAGAAAGAGAGGTTGAGAGAGAGAAAATGCCACGTATAGCATCTGAGTAAATAGCAAACCTCTTCGCTGTACAGGGACTGGAGCCAAGTGACCGGATAGTTGTGGCTAAGGGAGCCTTTATCACACCAAACCCTAGGAGGGAAGAACCTCTCAAGAATAAACACACAGCTCTTGGCCAAGAGGCCTTCCTGAGTTGGACCAGCAGCACCAATGACAGAAGTTGCTCTGCGTACATGGCAGCTGGCTGAGGGAGGAGGCCTTACTTAGGATTACAGCTAAAACTCAATTACTCCTGTTCCCTCCTTCAGCCACCTCCTTCTGCTTCAGTCCCTGGGCCTTAAAAGATGCAAAAGAGCAGTGGTGGGCCTATAGAGATTGCTGTCTCCAGCAGTAATTAAATACAGACTTCAGGCAAACATGTGCTTCCAATAACAAGCTGGAGGTAATGGTGGCAGCCATGAGAACTGGGAGATGCCCTCTGGGTTGGGGAAGGCATACAGGTCTGTCCTACCAAAAGAGTGTGTGTGTATGTGTGCAAGCCTTTAAGTCACATACTTAATGCGTGTGCAAGCATGAAGTCACCTGTCCACTTATGGCAACCCCAAGAATTTCACTGCGTTTTCTTAGGCAAGGACTAGTCAGAGGAGGTTTTGCCAGTTCCTTCCTTTGAAAGGGAGCGTACAGTAGCTAGTATATTTATGTATTTATTTATCTGTCATTTTTCTCCAAGAACAGCTCCCACCAAGGCGGCTCCAAAATGGTATTCATTGGTGGTCTCCCATTGAAGTACTAACCAGGGCTGGCCTTGCTTAGCTGCCAAGATCAAATGGGAGCTGTAAGGTATTTAGTGCATTGCTCTTGCTGTTGTGTGCCTTCAAGTTGTTTCTGACTTTCAGCGGAGCCTATCATGGGATTTTCGTGGCAAAATTTGTTCAGAGGAGGTTTGCCATTGCCTTCCCCTGAGGCTGAGAAAGTGTGCCTAGCTAAGCATAAATAAGGAAAGGGTGCTAGGGGGAGAATCAGCCTGAAGATCACTTAGCTCTGATAGGACCTAGGATATACAAGGCAGAAGAGACAGTAAAAGGGGATGCAAATAATGCCAGTGCAGCCATTTTTGATAGTGAAATGAGACTCTGCTGTATTTGTTGGCTCTCAGTCTCCCACAGATCCTTCCCCCCCCCCCACTCCCCCCCACCCCGTGCCTCAACCAACAAACAGTTGATGGTTCCATAAACAAATGGAGCTTTTCAACTCCTGGCTGAGGGAGAATGAGAAAGGCCCCCGTTTCCTGTTGTTGGTGCTTCTTTGGGGCTTTATAAAGATCACAGAGCAAAGGCACGGCCAAGGAAAACTGCTCCAGCCAGCACAGGACATTCTGCGCCTGAAGCAGAGTCCAAATGGCACCCCATTCTCCCCTTCTTCCCCCATTGTGCATTCTCTCTCTCACACACACATACACATAGTCCTGCTGAAGAAGATTGCTTTACCCTAAGGAATGGCTGGGACCTAGGTCAGGACTGCAAGATGTCCGTCGCTGTTGTTGTAGTGTGCCTTCAAGTCAGGTGAAACTATCATGGGGTTTTCACGACAAAATTTGTTCAGAGGGGGTTTACCACTGCTATCCTTTGCAGCTGTATGGGTGCAACATGCCCAAGGCCGTCCAGTGGGTTTGCATGGCCAAGCCAGGATTTGTACCCTTGTCTACAGAGTCATAGTCCATTGCTCAAATCATAACACACACAGGGCAAGATGCCCTTATCCTGAGAAAAATCAAGGCCTCCACACACATTTACTTTATTAGCCGCAAAGCTGAGATATTCAGAACCTGGCAGAGTTCCTTTTTATTTAGGACTGCCACCACCAACTCACCATATAAGCATTGTGTCCTCCCCACACTAACACAGCTATTGCCATGTTGTTAGAAAGCAAGGAATGTGTGCAAATGCATCCTGATATCTTTCTGTACACAGATATGCTGCAAGGATGTTATCTGCAAAGAGCTTGCAAGGACTCATGGAGATCTCAATAGATGTTCATCGCAGCATGGCTACTTACTAGAAAATAGCTAGATGTGTCCCCATTCATCACATTCCTCTTCAGCAACATGGAAATGACTGACTCTAGGAGACTTGCCCTGCTTGCAAGGTGAGGCATAAGGTGCAGCATCAGGAAATGTAGCTATGGAGACATAGCCATGTGATAAGTGTTTCCCGATGTAGGAACTCAACCAATGGATGAAAAATAAAATTTGCTGCTCATGAAGCATCTCTTTTGTGCGGATAGTGTTTCCAGGTTTTCAAAACACCAATAAGAGACAGCTGTAATTCATGATATGCTGGGTTAATCGAGAAGCAGCTATTAACAACTTTGTGTTCTCCCCAAATACCAAATGAAAAGCATTGATTCCAGTAAACGTAGCCATGTATTTCTCTGCAAAATGAGAATATTGTCCACATTACAAATTATACTTGCATTGACTTCCTCTGAAGATAAGAAGTATGACTTGTCAAGGGTCACCCAGTAAGTTTCCATGGCTGAGCGGGGCTTTGACTCAAACCAACAGTACACCAAGCTGGATTCCTAAACTCTCATTAAATTAATTTGCCTTATAAAGGTCCCAATATAGAGTTGGATGTAGGGAAAGGGGTGCATGCTGTGTGGTCTTGCCCAATGGTGGCAAATTTCTGGGGAAAAGGTAGATGGGAAATATGCCAGATAATAAAACACAATTTAGTTCTGAACCTAGAACTTGCTCTTTTGAATGCATTTACAGGTAGAAACAAGGCTGGCCTTCATAAGGAATTGACTCACAGTTTGTTTGTTTTTATAAATGGCAGCAAGAATAGAAGGTTGGAAGGCTAAGATCCCAATTTATACTATCTTCTGTTATGCAAGAGCATGGATGTTAACTTTTGATGAAAAATTAATGCAGCAAATGAGAGAAAGTAGAAATCAAATTTTATTAACACCTGGTCTGTCTTTATTCAATTTATTGAAAGTAGCACCAAGTATGAAACCACCTGGGACACATTTGAATGTCTGGCAAAATCTTATCTGATAATTAGTTCATTGAAACTGGAAATGTAAATCTGGGTGGGTAGAGAAGGCACAATAGTGATCCTTAAAACTATTATTAGATCATGTACAGCCTAGATAACCTAAAGGCATCAGATCCTATCTGATCTTGGAAGCTGAGCACCGTAAAACCTGGTTAGTACTTAGTTGGGAGACCACCAATGAATACCAGGTGCTGTAGGCTATACTTCTGAGGGAAGGAACCGGCAAAACCACCTCTGAATATTCCTTGCCCAAGAAAACCTTGTGAAATTCATGCGGTCGCCATTAGTCAACTGGCAACTTGAAGGGACATACACATAAATTAATGCCTTTCCAGAGTACTGCAGTAGAGTCAAACATTATACTTTCTCTAGAAGTTGTTGTTGCTATTTTATAAACAATTTTTCCACATTATCTTCCAGATATTGTAATTTTATCTCTTAATGAAAATATATTTTAAGAAAGATAATGACAGCATGCTCTCAATCTCCCTTCAAGACTGCATAAGAAGCCATACAATGGCAACCTTTTAGTTGTTCTGCTCTAAGCTACCTAGCTATCCTTGAATACCACAAGAAGCCAGGATTTCCAGCTACAATGGCCTCCTTGGTCTTAAATCTTTAGAATTCCTTTCTGTCCATAGCCAACAGCTTATTATCTCCAGTTAGTACTTGAGATGCCCGTTGTTGTGTGTCTCCAAGTCATTTTGAATTTATGGTACCCCCAAGGCAAACCTACCATAGGGTTTACTTGACATGTTTCTTCAGAAGGGGTTTGCCACTGTCATCTTCTGATGCCCTTACTCAAACAAAAATCTTCCACATTTGGCCTATGTTGGTAGGACAGGGCTGGGGAAGGTGTGACTCTCCAGAAACTGGGCTGCAACTCCTCACTGATGGGAGACGCAGTCCAGCAACACCTGGAATGCCATATATTCCCCTGCCCTGCTGAAACTGTTACCCACTCTGCATGAAGACTGATGTACTCCCCTGAGGGTCAATTCTGACAAAAGCACGACTCATTTATCAGAAACTGGAGGGATATGAATTCAGAAGTATGCCATAATCTGAATTCACCCTGGAAGACAACCAGTGGTCTGTTCACCCAAATTCACCACAGGAATACAAAGCTAGGACCAAACCCATTAGGAAATGAAAAAAGGCTCTGAGAATTCCTTTGGAAACAGGGGGAAAAACACTTTAAAGATGTTTCAGCAGTGGCAAATTAGAAAAGGAAACAAGTACCAAAATATCGTTATTTTCCCAACCTCAGCTTTTGATGCCCACAGGGGAGACGTTGTTTTGGAACAACTCTGTCAATCCAGCTAAGGAGCTGGGCACATGTGGCCCTCCCTCGCACAATTGTTCTGCTTTTTTACGCTTATGTCACTTCTGTTCTTAACCACAGTGATGTCACGGTAGCCAAGGTGCTTGAAGTGCAGACGTCACCTCGCCATGGCCGTGCGGCACCCCTCTGTCTCCCTCCTCTTCCTCTCCCCACAGGAAAGGTAAACCAACTCCATCCAACCTGGCAAAGGGACCTTGTGCGTGTAGCCAGTGGCTGGGACTCAACATTGTTTGCAAGAGGTCACAGCAGACAAAGCTTCTTTCAGCAGCTGTTATCTCGGCATGCAGTAGCAGGCTGCCATAGCCACAGGAGACTATTATGGGATGTGGAGAGCTGCACAGGAAATGAGTCCTTGGTTTTTTCCCCTCTTAACAGTTGCCGGCACAAACACAACTTCAGTTCAGCAACTGAGCACCAGCTCCCGTTAGAGGCTCCATTGTTCCCAAGGCCAAGAAAAAAGTTGTCGTGGCAAGTCTTTCACCTTGGAGTTCTTCAAAACAACACATTGTCTTGCTTTTAAGGAGAACTCTGACCAAAAGGGTCGTGGTTGTTGTTGTTGTTGTGTGCCTCCAAGTTGTTTCTGACTTATGGCAACCCTAAGATGGACCTATCCTGCAGGTTTCTTGGCAAATGTCTTCAGGGGGATTTGCCATTGCAGGCTGAGGCTGAGAGAGTGTAATGGTAACAGGTAAAGGTATTTCCCTTTGGCAAGATTAAGTCATGTCTGACTGTAAAGGGCTGTGCTCATCTCTGTTACTAAGCCAAAGAGCCAGCGTTGTTCGAAGATAACTCCATCATCATGTGGCCAGCATGACTGCACAGAATGCTGTTATCTTCCCACCGAAGTGGTACCTATCTACTTGCGCTTTTACATGCTTTCGAAATGCTAGGTTGGCAGAAGCTGGGAATAGTGAGGGGATCTCACTTTGTCATGTGGCACTTGGGCCTTGAACTGCCAGTCTTGCAGTCACCAGAGCCATTGTCTTAACTACTGAGCCAACATGTGCCCTGAGAGAGTGTACTTTACCATTATTTTTTCTTAGAGATGCTGGACTACTTGCCTAGATTAGTGGCAGCTAACTGGTGGCTACCAGAATGCCACTGCCATCATCCCTCCCAAATGGCTATGGTTGTGAGAACTGATGAGAGCTGCAGTCAACATCTAAATGAATCATATCACCAACCCCACCATATCTGTTGGGAGAATTTCCAGGTGATCATTTCAGGGGTATTTGTACTCAGAAGAAATCAAAGGAAGACTGGGAATGGGTAGGGCTGCTATGAAAGAACTAGAAAAGATCCTAAAGGGCAACGGTATACATCTGAGCATTAAAGTCAAAATCATCCAAGCTATAGTATTCCCCATCATCAGGTAGGGATGCGAGAGCTGGACAGTGAAGAAAATGGATAAGAAGAAAATAATTTCTTCTGAAATGTGGTGCTGGAGAAGAGTGATGAAGATACCATGGATAGCAAAAGAAACAAACAAATGGGTCCCAGAGCAGATCAAGCCAGAAATTTCCCTGAAAGCCAAGATGATCAAACTGAGGCTGTTGTATTTCGGACACATCATGAGAAGGCATTACTCATTAGAAAAGTTGATAATGCGAGGAAAGCTGAAGTAGAAAGAGAAGAAGATCGCATGCAAGATGGATGGACTCAAGAAAAATAAAGGTGTGAAGTTACAGGATCTAAACAGAGCAGTGGAGGACAGGGAGTCTTGGACGTGTTTCATCCACAGGCTCGCCATGGGTCAGGGACAACTCAAAGGCAGTTAACAACAAAATAGCTATACAGAGAGCCTGTGTGGTGAAATGGTTTGAGTGCTGGACAAGGACCCTGAGAGACCAGAGTTTGAATCTCTGCTGTGCAATGGAGGCCAAGTGGGTGACCTTAGGCAAGTCACAGTCTCTCAGCTATAGAGGAAGGCAATGACAATTCTACATTTAAAAAAAAAAAAGAAAACTATAGGATAGGGTCACCACATGTCAGATTTAACTTGAAGGCACATAGCAACATCAACTAGGTAACCACCTACTCTATTTCAAAGGAAATGCTGCTGAGATGCTGCAAAATGAGAAGGATGGGCAACACTGTTGACAACAGAGCAGCTGGATATTGGTTCAACAGGGGCCACAGTGCAAAATGGGAGGCAGGAAGAGAGAAGACTTAATGAACAGCCCAACTACATTTCTAATTACTTTAATGTTTAAAAATACACGGGGGGGGGGGGGGGTGACCAGGCACACCCTTTGCAACCTGTATGGCACATGCCCACCTCAGTGCTTGGACCTTAAGAGCCACATGGCAATGGGCTATAGGAGGGATAGCGATCAAAAGGATGAGTCTTAAGGGAGGTTCTAAAGCAGTGATTCCCAAACTTTGGCCTTCCAGGTGTTTTGGACTTCAACTCCAAGAAGCTCCAATAGTCAGGAATTCTGGGAGCTGAAGTCCAAAACATCTGGAGGACCAAAATTTGGTAACCACTGAAGGAAACAAGAGAAGTGGCATCATTCTCAGGGGTGGCTCCAAGCATATTGAGAAGCTAGGGAGAAACTGAATGGGGAAGAGCTGGAGTAGAAAGGGTTACAGGCAGGGTATGAAGGCAGAGAGCTGGGAAAGGGGCTAGATAGGTATCAGTCACACACCCCTGAATAGTTATCACCACACTAAGGAGGACACACTTTGTGTGCTTCCAATCCAGGCCACACACTGTGCAAGGGGAAAAGGAAGATGCTAGGGTTTGATTAGTAGTGTTGATTCAACAGGGGTGTTAGATGGGTACCCAGTAGCCTGCATCAGCCAACCTACTGTCACACGAGACATAATAAATAAATACATGAATATTAAAAATTAAATTTGGTGAGACACTAAGGAAGGAAAGGGGAAACATGTTCATTTTGTAGCAATAAAATATACTGTACAGTACTAACAACACTATTTACAGTTTGCTCCTTACTGCAAATGGATCTTGGCTAAACAAATGAAGAAAAGGAGTGCTTTTAGAACAGATTTTGGGGGGGGGGGGGCAGGAGGTGTAAGCCAAATGCATTGAACACACACAAGCACCACTTTGAGTTCTCGCATCCTTTCACTTGGATCATACATTCCTAACAATCTGGGGCAGCCTACCTCAACCTGGTGCCCTCCAGAAGCCAGAGTATAATCCCCCCCTCATTTCCAGTCTGGTGGAAGTTCTAGTCTAAACACATTTAGAGTGTAGAAAATAAAAGACAAGAAACTTCAATATATTTTATAGACCAGTTGAGGATAGGTTAATGTATGCTTTATTGAGAGATGTTGACCAAACCAAGGCAAGCTTTGCAAGAGCACAGAATCAAAGGCAAGTCTTCCTTTTAACACACTAATGCAGAAATGAGGAATCTCTGGACTACAACTCCCACAACCCCTTATCACAGGGCACATAGGCTGGGGCTGATAGGAGGTAGAACTCAAAATGTTTGGTGAGGCCAATGGAATCCTCCATGCAAGCTTTCAAGCTACCTTTGAATTTGCTGCAGGGGTACAGCCCATCCAATAGCTCCCCAGCATTTAGAGACAATGTGGATGTTTCAGGAAAAAAACCTCTTCTCTTCCAATGAGAGCCTCCCAAGGCCACCTTGGCACCTGTTGAAGCCCCATTTTTCTTGCGGAAATGTACTTTTAAGGGACGCAGATGGAAGAAATGGGGACTACAATGCCTCCTGAATTATTATTATTATTTATTTTATTTATATAGCACTGAAAATTTGCACAGTGCTGTACATACAATCTTATAATTAGATGGATCCCAGACCTCAGGCTTACAATCTAGAAGAGACAACACAAAAGGAAGAGGGGAAGGTGGTGGGAAGGGGGATGAGGTCCAGTGGTTCTTCTCTTCCTCTGGAGCCTGGACCAAGGCAGATGAACTGGAGGGACTGGGCACGGCTTCTTAATACATAGTGCTTGCCTGAATAAAAACAGCACATGCATCCCCACTACATCAAGGAAGTTGACAGCAACCCATGGAAGGTAGGAAACCAAGTACTGTTAATGAGTGAAAAATGAAACCCCTGACTATAAAAAGGGGGAGTCAGATAAGCAAGCATTGCTTGGTACGCAATCTTCTACAACTCCCACAATGATTTAATATTCATGAAATCGGTAGAGGATGGTTGGATCAAGCGACAATCAAGGGGATTAGTTTCTTGATGAAGGGAGAGCAGGGATCACAAGAGAAGTAACCATATAGATGGCTGACGGAATAAATTACAGGCAAGCTGAAATTTGGAACAAGGGGTCTGGAGACTAGAAGGTGGAAAAGTTACTTGTGTGGATGACAGTTTCCAGAATCCTCCAGCTACCACAGCAAGCAACCTGCTGGTTGGGGGATTCTGGGAGCTTAGTAAAAAAGAAATGAAGAAAAAGAAACTTTTCCACACTCTAGTTTCCATACATGCTGGTAACATGGGAACAGCACAGTATCTATTGTCAACTATGGTTCTATTGTGCCTTTGTTCCTCTTTTCTCAGAAAAAAATGACCGGTCACATGTACACGCACGCCAAGGGCCATGCAAATGAAGTTTTGCAATTTGGTGTTAAAACACTGTCATTTGACTGCATCATCCATAACAATCTGAGACACAATGCAGAACTGCAAGCACTAACCTGAAATGTGGAAGGAAATTTACCAAAGACTGGCACCCCATTTATTAAGAGTTAAGTCTCAAAGATTACTTCCTAGAAAGCACAGTCAAAACTCCCTGGATTATAAAATAAAGTCCCTGTCAGTTCAGGAAGGGGGGGGGAACCCTTTTCATTCTTGAGGTTTTAACTGTAAGCATCCCAAAGACTCTAGTAAAATTAGGTTTTGGGACCAGGCACTAGCTGGGGACTCTGGGAGATGTAGACAATGAGTTATTTTTGCCCAACTCTACATCCGAGTACACTGCCCCTTGCCCCCAGGAGATTTCTGATCAGCTTTCCTAGAAGCACTAAGTCCTATAAAGAAACAAATTTAGCAGCAACTCAACTTGAAGGTATAAAAAGCAGCCAAACTTTCCAGGGAATCCAAAGATGTGTCCAGAACAAGGATTTTGGATGGAAACCAAAAAAGCACTGGTGTACACATATGCAATTATTGCTCTAGAAAATGAGCATCCCGTACAAACAAGGGAAAATTCCCTAAACTCTAACCAGTTTTAAACCCGATCCCTGTATTTTAAGTTAAAACACAGCCCAATCCTTTGTATGTTTACCCAAAACTAAATCCCACAGAAAACTGCACAACCCACCCGCTTCATATATGTCTGTTTCTGGACTTTCCACTCCACCTCATTTATCTGAGGCAGTAGACTCGAGTTTATGAAAGCTCATGCTACCAGCTTTCTTTCTTTCTTTCTTTCTTTCTCTTTCTTTCTTTTAGTCTCAAAGGTGCTGTAAGATCCTTTTGCATTCTGACTTTCTAAACTAACATGGCCTTTGTCTTTGACTTTCCTAAAAATCCATTTACTGACAGTTTAGAACTGGAAGAAAAAATACGCTAGAATTATTCGTCCTACATTTTACCACCACTAGATTGTGGCCCCAAGACATTGCATTTGGTGTTTAAATGGAAAAGGTTCAGTTGAGTCCTCACGCTTGGGACTAGTTCCTTAGTAGCGATAGGGATCGTGATGATGATGATGCCATGTGCCCTTCCTAACAAAGCCTGCCTTGCCTCAACACTGAGAAATTGTACCAAGAACGATATTTTTACAGTCGCTTTTACACATGAGGATGCTTTGACTATTTGATCATTGACCAGTAAGCATCAAAAGGGCTTCAAGATGCTTTTGTATACTAATTTTACAAACTAACACGGCGAACCCCTTGCTAAGGGTTAAGGGGGCTACGGATTCGGTCCTGTTTTCGTGCATCATGGGAGAAACGGTTTCCCGGCCTTTTCGATGAGTAATAATATAAGAATGGTGCCATTTATAAACACAAATGGTCCATCCAGCCAAGGCAAGATGAACATTTTTTAGTGTCAAGGTGACACTCAGCGGCACCCCCAGAAGACGCACAGAAAGCTGTGCCGGCTGCTGGGCCACGCAACAACATGAACATTGAAAATGCCTCTTTATATATCAAAATCTGAGCAGCTGCCCAGTTGTTTCCTGGCTTTCTAGTTCTCTTTTTGTAAAAGGAAACGTCCAGCGGCTTTGAAAATAATGGTGCGCCCAGCTCCAAATAATAGACTCTGCTTCTCTATGTAATACGAGGAACCACAGGCAAGAAAGTTTCAGTGTCGCTTTAGTTAAAACCAAAATTACCCAGAATCCCCCCCAGGATAACAAAGTGCTGGTTGCATGAGTTGTAATCAAAAAAAGGAATAAGCTCTGCTTAAAAAGAGGGACACTAAGTTCAGAAGGAAAGTGAACACTTTGGGGATAGAGGGCACACTCTCTTCCCCAACTGGGCAGCCTCCAAATAGGTTCAAACTATATATCCCATCGGATGTCCCAACTGCAGATGAGCAGATGTCCTAACCGCAAAGCACCGTGTGACATGTAGGGCATTCAAGAAAAAAAAATGTGAGAGGTGACCCAAGGAAAGCTTTGAGACACCCCTATAAATGTCAATCCCTGCTTCTCAGGCTGCGTTCACACTGGAGAAATAAATTGGTTTAAGTGCCATGGGTCAATGCTGTGAAATTCTGGGAATTGTAGTTTGTTGTGGGGCCCAGAGCGGAGCTCTGCTCCGCTCTGGGCCCACAACAAACTACAATTCCCAGAATTTCACAGCATTGACCCATGGCACTTAAACCGGTTTATTTCTCCAGTGTGAACGCAGCTTCAGTCCTGCTCAGAAAGGAGAGCCTTTTGGAATTCCTCCTCCTGGACAGAAGGCTCAAATGTAGGACATGTCCTGGAAAAGGAGGACGCCTGGTTACACCCAGCCCTCACCCCACAATCCTGTTGGGTAGTCTAAGGTCCCAAACACACACTGTGGAAATAATCCAGTTTGAGACCGCTTTAACTGCCCTGGCTCAATGTTAGGGGGGATTCTGGGAAGTGTAGTTTTGTGAGACATTGAGCCTCTTCTGTCAGAGGGAGAGCTCTAGGTGCCACAGCAAACTACAAATCCCAGGATCCCCCCTAGCACTGATTATTTCTCAGTCGCTTAACGCAGCCATGGGAATTGTAGTTTTGTGAGAAGAGATGTAGCCTTTCTGTCAGAGAGCTCTGGGTGCCACAATAAACTACATCTCCCAGGATCCCCCCCTAGAACTGAATGATTGGAGTCTATGTATAAAAGCCCTATCAATTCAAAGGAGCCCTGATGAAACTACAGATCCCAGGATCCCCCACAGAAACTACAGAGCTCCACTGTCAAACTGCATTGTTTCTGCACCTTCAGAGACAAAGAGCCAAGGGGGGGGGGCACTCTCCAATGCCGTCCACGGAGAGCCCACTGCTGCTACTCACCCGCCTGGCCCTGGGCAAGGTGCCCCCGGAGGCCGCCAGCGCCTTCTCCAGCTCCACCTCCGAGGCTCGCCCCCCATCGGCCGCCACGGCCAGGGCCGCCTCTGCAGCCTCTTGCTGCTGCCCGGGCCGGAGTCGCCGGAGCCTCCTCAGGGTCATGGCCGAAGAAGGGAGACCACGCACACCAGCATCCACTCCGCTCGCCGGCCCAGCAGAGACAGAGCTATTCTGTATCATCCTGGGATCCCCTAGGGGCAGCAGCAGGAGGGAGAAGGTGGTGGCCACGCCCCTTGGTTGTGGCCACGCCCCTTGCGAGGTCCCGCCCCCTTCGCTTCTTGTTCTTCTCACAGGAGCCATGCTGCATGGGTCGGCCACGCCCCCTTGCGAGGCCACGCCCCCTCCACTTATTCGTGCGAAGGGTCCTCAGAGGAGCCATTCTCTTTGAGCTGGCCACGCCCCCTCATCTTCTTCAGGGTCCCCTCCTTTATTTTATTTATTTCATATATTATTATTTGTTATTATTTCATTTATTCTTTCCATTTGTCCCTAGGTTGTTTTAGTTTCTCTAGGAGTGTTTAATTAATTATTGTTTGACTTGGTCCCAGCCGGGAATCGAACCTAGGTCCCCCGAGCCTCAGTCCAACGTTCCAACCGCTACGCCACGCCGGCTCTAGGGTTGGCCTCTATCGATTCCCGACTCTTTCTGGGTGCCGGTGGAGGAAATCCCCGCCCCCTTCTCAGAAAGCTCCGCCCCTTTCCCACCACACCGACCACGCCCCCCATCGTGTGTAGAGAGTCAGCATGGTTTGGTTTGAAGGTAGAGCTAGGACTTTGGAGACCCACTGGGTGACCTTGGGCAAGTCACACTCTCTCAGCCTCAGAGGGCAGCCAGGGCAAACCCTCTCTGGAGAAACTTTGCCAAGGAAGCCCTATGATGATAGGGGTCACCTTGTTGTTGTTGTGTGCCTTCCAGTCTTACGGTGACCCTATCACAAGGTTTTTCTTGGCAAGATTTGTTAGCCTTCTCCTGAGGCTGAGAGAGTGTGACTTGCCCACAGTCTTTGTTATTGTGGGCATTCAAGTCATTTCCCACTTAATAGTAATTATTATTATTATTATTATTTTTATTTCTATTTCCCGCCTCTCCCCACGGATCGAGGCAGGATTCCAACATAGTTTAAGAACAGTATACACAAAACAATCGACTAAAAGGGATCCTAAAATCATCATAAAAACAAAACATGATCCAGTAATACAGTACAGTCTAACCCCAGATAGATCACAGATATACATAGCTGTCAATCAAGTATTCTGCATTCTGGTTTCAAATGAGGTGTTATAATGATCAAGATAATAAAAGGTCAGAAGGGTAGGCTCGCCGGAAGAGATCCGTCTTAAGTGCCCTCTTGAAAGCGTCCAAGGAGGTAATAAGACGGATCTCTTCCGGTAAGCTGTTCCATAATTTCGGGGCTGCGGCAGAAAACGCTCTGTGGGAAGTCGATATTAGTCTGGTGTCAAAATGTTCCAACAGGTTCTTCCCCAAGGTTCTGCGAGTGTGGAGCAGATTGTGTAGGGAGAGGCGTTCCCTCAAGTAACTCGGGCCCAAGCCATATAGGGCTTTAAAAGTAATGACCAACACTTTGTATTGGGTCCGGAAGCTGATTGGCAGCCAATGTAACAATCTTAATATGGGGGTAATATGGTCTGGATGCCCCCGTAACCAATCTGGCTGCTGCATTCTGGATCAGCTGTAGCTTCCAGACTTGGTACAAAGGTAGCCCCATGTAGAGCGCGTTACAGAAATCTAAACGAGGTTAGCAGTGCATGTACCATTGCTTCAAGGTAAGGACGCAGTCTGTCCAGGTAAGGACGCAGTTGGCGTATCAACTGTAGTTGATACCGTGCACTCCTGGCTATCGCCTCCACCTGGGATGTTAACTGGAGGGATCAATCCAGGAGTACTCCCAAACTGCAGGCTTTGTTCTTCAAGGAAACTGTGACCCCATCTAGAACAGGTTGACAAATCTCCGTCCCTGGATTAGGGGAACCTATCACAAGTACCTCCGTTTTCTCTGGATTCAACCTTAGTTCGTTTTCCCTCATCCAGCCCATTACCGACTCCAGGCAGGTGTTCAGAGCCGAGATGCCATCCTTGGTCACTGCTGCAGTCGGGGACACAGAGAAATATATTTGGGTGTCATCAGCGTACTGATAACACCATGCCCCTAAGGTGAACCTATCCTGTTTTGTTTTGGTTTTTTTGGCATGATTTGTTCAGAGGGGGTTTGCCATTGCCCTCCTCTGAGGCTGAGAGAGTGTGACTTGGCCAAGGTCACCCAGTGGGTTTCATGGCCAAGCTTGGAACCAGATCCTGGTCTCCAGAGTCACAGTCCAACACTCAAAACACTATGCCACACTGTCCGTAGGGTCGCTGTAAGTCTGAAATGACTTGGAGGCAACAACATGGACCAAAACTTTAGTTTACGGCTGCATCCGCACTGCAGAAATAATCCAGTGTGACACCACTTTAAGGGCCATGGCTCCATGTTATGGGATTCTGAGCATGGGAGTTGGCTGTGGCACCAGAGCGGAGCTCTGGGACATTATCACATTTCGAAAGAAATGAAAGTGGGGCCAGTTGAGAATTGAGTGAATTCGCTAGTTCGGCAAATTTACGTCATTGTGTATTGATGCTGCATTGCGTTTGGAACGACTTCCCATTGCCTGAAATTGCCCAAAATTGCTTGTGATAGTTTCTCACACAATAATGTGAAACCCCACGATTGCGTTTGGAAGGACTTCCCATTGCGCGAAAATGCATGTGATCAGCTTTCACGCAATAACATGAACCCCCATGATTGCATTCAGATTGCATTCATGATTGCATTCAGATTATACTTCCAATTTCTGTTGTGTGATAAACTCCTCAGAGGACATGTCTGGGCATCCTGTCCACATCCCTCCACCGCCATCCCATGTTGTTGCAGTTGTGGGTGTGTGCCTTCAAGTTTTTTCCAACTAATGGTGACCCTATCCTGGGGTTTACTTAGCAAGTTTTATTCAGAGTGGGTTTGTTATTCATAGTTCTTCTCTGGAGCTGAGAGAGTGTGACCTTCCCCAGGTCACCCCTATTAGTTTTCAGCAAACAATGGGGATGTGCTCTGTGTTGTACCCTGCCTTCTCTTCATGAGGAGTCGGGAAGGAAAGGGAAGCAGCAGAGAAAGGGAAACCCACCTGCTCACTATTTATATATTCATTGCAAACTCAATAAATCTCGCCTGTGAAACACAAATGCAGTTTAAAAAGGATCTGGGACTGCAAACCTAGGCAGGAGAGTGTGTGTATATGAGTGTGTAAGATAGCAAAAACAATACAGGTGAACAAGAGTTTTAAAAGTACACGTATATATGATTTTATATATATATATATATATATATATATATAATGATCAGCAACTGCAAGCAATACATCTGTATACACCCCTACCCCAGTCATTCATAGATCTATATACATATAATGAATGAATATGTGTTGCATATATATGTGCATTTTCCACCCACTTTGTCATCAGTATAGCTTTATTCAGCTAGAAAATATAAATATGATGCAGTAGCACCCTCTGCTGACACCAAACCTAAATTTCAGGAAAAAATATTTCCTGATATAGTGGGCCTGTGGTATCTGCTGGGGTTTCGTTCCAGCACACACACTCCATACCAAAATTTGGATATACTCAAATCCCACTGAATACAATTGTATAGGAAAATAGTGTCTTTTATATAAAATAGCAAAATCAAGGTTTGCTTTTTGATATATATATGTATGTATGCATGCATGTTCAAGCTGTGGATGGTTATTGAATCCATGGATAAAGAACCTATGGATATAGAGGAGTGCTTATACCTAGAAAGCCTTAACTGAATAAAGGGGAATTGGTTAGTTACAGAAGAAGTGACCATGTAAAGTTGAAAACTATTTGTTATGTGCACAAGTTCTCAGTATCTGCTGGGGTTTGGTTCCAGGATCCTCTTTGGAGACCAACATCTGTGGATGCTCAAGTCCCACTAAATACAATGGCATAATAAAACAGTGCCCCTTATATAAAATGACACAATCAAGGTTTGCTGTTTGGAATTTTTTATTTGGGAATTTGGGAATTTTTTTATTTCCATGTCCATGGATATGGAGGGCTGACTATTAAGAATACATGATCAGTGATAACTACTGCCAGGCTTGTGTTTGGATTCTGAAAACTTGTATTAACAGGAGCCTCTCTCAGCAACACTGTCAGATCATGTAGCATCACATACTGCATTCAAAATGTGCGTTATGGATACAAGGAAGAAATGTATCAAACAGGTACATTTTTCAGAGCCTGGGATCTGAGTGTTGAGAATCCACTTTGGTTGGCAAACCCAGGTAGGTTTGATTCTGTGCAATGGTCCACAGAGGATCACAATTCCTGTCTGAGAATCAGGACTTTATAGCGATAGTGAACGCAGCACTTATCACGCCTTCTGTCCCGCCACAATCACATTAGTTTAAGAACAGAAACATTACCAGTTTGGTGTTATTTTTAATCACACTTTCCCCCAAGATAGCCCTTTGGCAATCCATGGTTGTGTGATCTGTTTTCTGCACTGCCAAATGCCACCTGTGAGTATGTGCTGCTCTTCCCTGCTCCTGAAGAGCAGGGCTTCCAGACTTTGAGAAGCTGTTGGCAGCTGCAGTTGCTGCTCCTATGCCCTCTTGAAATGCATGCCTGCTGCATGTACATTCACACAGCAGCCCATGCTTTGGGAGGAAGCTGGGGGACAAGCTATCCCAGCTACCAACTGTCTCCCAAATCAGCTGCTATGTAATGGTACACACAGCAGCCAGCTTTGCGGAAGGGTTTTGAGCAGCACTGATGCAGAGGGCTCTCCTGGACATGTGGTTGTAGGATATGAAGAAGTTCTTTGTTTGTAATTGCTGTCTGGGGTCACCAAGTATTTGTATGATGCAGGGAAAAATGACAATTTTGATTGGAGATCAATCAAAATTCATTATGGAGACTATAATGATCCGCGATATGGGACAATCTAACAGTTCTTTGGACAATGCAGGCCTATACTTGTAAACCTTTGGCCTTTAATTAGTTTACAGACTGAACTCTTTTGTGTACTTTTGCATGACCAGTGGTCTAGCCACTTCACCAGTTATCTTTAGGTTGCCCTTTCTCCTTACTCATTGCCTCTATGTAAGAATGACACACCTGCATATTGTACAACAACATCCACAACAACATCCAGCCAGCTGTACTCGGGAAACTCACAGACATAGCAGTTATAACAACATTTTGTTGTTTGCACTCAACACCAGAAAAGTAGTAGTACGTATTCAACTTTTAGTTAGAGGTTATTGATTCTAATGATTAGAACAATCCTATAAACTCAAGACTAAAAAGCAATAATAGATTTCTCTTCCACAAATCCTATGCTTAAGTCTGGATAATTTACTTCTGAGTAAATGTCTACAGGACTGTGCCACACCTCTCCTAAAGAGTCATTTTAGCTAGCAGCCCCCACCTTTGCTGCTGTTGTGTGCCTTCAAGATGTTTCTGAGTTTTGATGGCCCTAAGTGTGACTTGTCCAAGGTTGCCAAGTGGGTTTCTATGGGCAAAAAGGAAACTGAACCCTGTTCTCCACTTTTGTAGTCCAACACTCAACCACTACACCATGCTATCAAGGCATTGTATAGACAGCTATTATGCATTGCACTGATACATTCTTTTGTGTGCAGTGATTGTTAATTTAGTGCCATTATTTGCACTTAGTTCTTGTATTCTGCAGGTGAATACTTTTTCTTTTTTCACCCGTTATTTTATGAACCTCTGTAATAGGATCCTTCAGCCTCTCATCCCATTGCTTTACTGAGGGAAACCCTCCAGTTCAGGTGGCAATCATTCAAATCTAGACTCAAACTCTGGCATAGCAACCTTTGAATTTACTCTCTTTTTTGGCCAAACTTGTTGGCTGTTAATGCTTGACTTCTGAAATAAGCCAAAGAAGTGGTTTATCTTGTGGACCAAATTCCTGTCATCATCCTCAAGCAAGTATGCCACAAGAGCTTTGCTTTCAAGAGGGCATTTAGGGACACACTGAATGCTAGTGAATCATTTCCCCTTCCTTTACCCTAGTTAGCCTTTCCTAATAGTTACAGTAATAAAATATAAGTGTGTTTGCAGATATGTCCCTGAACCATTATAAATTATATGCGTTATCTTTTTGTTTTGCAAAACAGAAAAACCAAACAGCATTCCACTTTTATTATCATCTTGCCACAAAACTGAATGTCCCGTTTTGGAGCCATTCTATTGTTACTGAAAATGACTGATCTTGTGCAACAAAAACAGGCACAAATTCATTTGCCTTGCTTACTTGCTATATTGACATTTTTGTTTCTTGTTAACTTTTCTTGGAAGAAAATCAAATGTGGAAGTCCTGCTGTCTAGCAGTTGCTTTTTTAAAATATAATAACCACAATGTCTCATTGTCTAACGTACAGTTCAAAATGTTTACAGTGAGATCAAGTGTGCAAATTGTGAGGTCCTCCAAATATTGTTGAACTGCAGCTCCCAGTTGTCCTAGCTAGCTTTGCCAGGAGTAAGGAATGATGGGAGTAATGATTCCACTCCGATTTGACACCCAGTCCCAATGTAGATGAAAAAGATGTGTGGATGACGCAGGTAAATAAGTATCAGCATATTAATTCCTACTTTCCTTGTCCTCCCACAAAGACATAAAAATGATGAAATGGCAGATAAAAGAAGAATTCAGACAGACACTTTCAATAAATAAAAAGAAAGAGAAAAAACCATGGATGACAGAAAAACACTACAAGCAATAAAGAAAAGAAGAGAAGAAAAACAAAAGGGAGATAGGAACAAACTAAGAATTATGAATGCTGCAGAGGAGCCTTGAGGGGTGAACATTGGCCCCTTTTCATCCTCTGCTTCCCAGCCTTCTCAGAAGAAAGCTAGGTAAAAGACGAGCCTTGCAGGGTGAGCATTTGTCCATCCTCCTCCTCCATCACGCATTGTTCTCCTCGGAAGAAAGCCAAGCAGTGGAGGAGGCTTCCAGAGTGAGTGTTTGCCCATCTTTCTCCTCTGCTACCTGATCTTCACCTCGAGAGAGCCTATTGCAAGCACCTCAGTTTTCTCTGGATTCAATCTGAGCTTGTTTTTCCTCATCCAGCCCATTACCGAGTCAAGGCAGGCATTCAGAGGAGAGATGCCATCCTCAGTCACTGCATCAGTCGGAGACATAGAGAAATAGATTTGGGTGTCATCAGCGTACTGATAACACCGTGCCCCATGTCTCCTGATGACCTCTCCCAGCAGTTTCGTGTAAATGTTAAATAGCATGGGAGACAGGATGGCGCCTTGAGGGACACCAGATGTCAGCTCTCTTTTTTGAGAGCAGTTGTCTCCCAGCTTCACCATCTGGAATCTACCTGTGAGGTAGGATCAGAACCACTGAAGTACAGTGCCTCCAATACCTAACTTCCTCAGGCATTCCAGAAGGATACCATGGTCTATGGTATCGAAAGCCGCTGAGATGTCCAAGAGCACTAACAGGGTCACACTTCCCCTGTCCATGCCCAGACGGAGATCATCGACTAAGGCGACCATGGCTGTCTCAATTCCGTAGCCCGCCCTGAACCCGGTTTGAAATGGGTCCAGATAATCGGCTTCCTCCAAGACTGTCTGGAGTCTCAATCACCTTGCCCAAGAATGGTAATAGGGAGACCGGTCTGTAGTTGTCTCTTAGCAGGGGATCTAGGGAGGGTTTCTTCAATAGAGGCTTAACTACAGCCTGCTTAAGTTGGGATGGAAATTTCCCCTCCCCGAGAGACGTGTTGATGACACGTTGGAGTAGTGTCACCACTACATCTCCTCCCTGCACGGTCAGCCAAGAAGGGCAGGGACCGAGAGGGCATGTCGTCCTCCTAAAAGATCCAAGCAGCTTGTCCGGTTCCTCGGTACTTACAAGCTCAAACTGATCCAGTCTAACTAAGTCCATGGAGTCGCTGAATACCTCTCTCATAGTTTCTGTTTCAATGTTGGCGTCCAGATCTGCCCTTATCCGAGAGATTTTATTGGCAAAAAAGTTGTTAAAGGCGTCACAGCAGGCATTAGTTGGTTCTAACAGTAGATTCAGGGTGGGAGAAGGATGTGTTAGCTCTTTAACCATCCTGAAAAGCTCTGCTGGACGAGACTCTGCCGATGCAATACGAGCAGCATAGAACGAATTCTTTGCTGTATCGATTGCCACTCCGTAGGAACTAAGAAGGTACCCAAGGAGTGTCTTGTCGGATAAATGTTGGTGTTTCCGCCAACGGCGCTCTAGTCGTCTCACAGCTCGCTTCATTCTTCTTAGATCTTAGTGTACCAGGCCTTCCTATTAGGAGCAAGCTGGAGAGGACGCTCGGGAGCAATACTGTTTATAGCCCTGGTGAGGCCATAGTTCCATTTATCAACCAGGGTTTCAACAGAATCATCGTCTACCTAGGGCTTCTTGGAACCTTTTGGGTTCCATCAGCCTTCGAGGGTGGACCATCTTAATAGGTCCTCCACCCCAAGGGGGGAGTAGGTAGAGGCCTTTAAGCTCGGTCATTAATCAAAATAAAGACTGCAATTAAGAAATCAGGAGAAGATTAGGGCTTGTAAGGGCGGCTATGAAGGAGTTATGAAGGACAAGATCCTCAAGTGTAAAGATAAATCATTGAATACTAAAGTTAGGATTGTCCATGCCATCTTATTTCCAATATCTGTGTGTGGTTGTGAAAGCTGGACAGTGAAGAAAGCTGATAGGAAGAAAATGAAAAAATGTGGTGCAGGAGAAGAGTTAAAAAAACAAATAAATGGGTCATAGGCCTGAACTTTCTCTAGAAGCCAAGATGACTAAGCTGAGGCTGTTGTACTTTGGCCATATCACGAGAAGACATGACTCACTAGAAAATACAGTAATGCTTGGTAAGGCAGAGTCAGTAGGAAAAGAGGAGAACCACATTCCAGATGGATGGACTCAGTCAAGGAAGCCATGGCTGCTCTGAATCTGCAAGACATGAGCAGGGCTGTGGATGACTTGGAGGTCTCTCATTCATAGGATTGCCATAAATCAAAGTCAACTTGTTAACAACAACAACAAGCCATCTCAGCCTTCTGGAAAGTAGGAATAGAAATGTTTTAAAATAACAAATGAATGACTGGAAATGAAATCAAAAGCCTTTCTAGTTCAGAAAATGAGTCCCCAGATTGTTGGGGGCAAGTAGCTTACAGTTGTAAACCGCTTAGACGGTATGAAGCGGTATATAAATGAAGCTGTTTGTTTGTTTGTTTGTTTGTTATATTAAGAACATCAGTTTTGGACTGCATGCAAATTGATGTATTTATATTCAGATGTAACATTTCTACTCTGCCTTTCCAATAATTCCAAGTTGGCCAATGAGGAAATATAATATATAAATAACAAATAAAATAAAACAAACTATATGCCTTGGACCCTTCAAGGTGTTATACACACATACAGACGCGTATGTACTTACATGGGAAAGAGGCGGATTATGGCAGAGACAGATTAATCCTCCTTGCACCTATAACTACAGTGCTGGTAACTGAGTTTTTGCTGTAGCCCAGAAGTTCCTTTGCCAACTTCAAAAACATGCTCTCGTTTCGGCTTGCTTGGGCTCAGCAGCTGGTCTTAATTTTTAGCAAGGAATGAACTCATCACTGGCATCCAAATACTTCTCAGTTTAGAATAGACACAAGAACTGGGTGCCTGGGGACAGCTGGCTAGCAGCTGTAAGAAAATTGCACAAGGTCCTGATATTTTGCATTTCGGAAGCAATCCCCAGAATGACGTGAGCTATGCATTGTTTCCTCTGCTGGAGTTGTTTTCTGGAACATCCATCCTTTGAAATATATTCAGAGGGATTCCCTTGCTGTTCCACTCAGCCTTAAAGAAATAGCTAAGCGATTCCTAGCAGGGGGTCATTTGTGTTAATATGCTCAAGCTTTATGGCCAGGCCTGAAAACTCTTCTACTAAGGATAGAATTGTTTGGCTGAACTGCAACAGAGAACTTAAAGGGATTTCTAACTTTAATTCAGAAGTTTTGTTTTGGTTTTTTGGAGTATTAGCGCATGCAGCTCCTGCACAGGGAGTTTCAGCAGCAGATCTCCATTATATAAAAGAGTCCAGCTCTACTTCCAATTTCAGGGCCTAGAATAATTTGCAAGAACTAGTCAACCTAAAAATGCTAGGCATGTTGGAATAGAATGACCTAAAGAAGAAATCACAGAAGCAACTTTAGGGAGCCCTTTTACACTACATAGTTTAGCACTATGATTCCACTTTAACTAGCATACCTACTTCCTATGGAATCCTGCTTTGTTTTTGTGTTTTGTTTTGGGAATAGAATAATGCTACGAGAATTAAAATAGAATATTAGTACTCTGACAGTGTAGTGTGAAAGATCCCCAAGTCATGGGTTGTAGGAAACAAGGAAGCATACACATGGGCAGAAATTGTTTTCCAGGATTAAAGTAGGACAAATTCTATGTCTTTCATAAGAGAGAAGAAAAACCCTTATAGATCTCAGTCAGTCCCTACCTTTTCATTGCATGTGAATGCACTACTGCAAGTAGCTAGAAACTGAGATGAAATTAAACATGTGAATATGATTTTATTACAATACTTCTGTGTCACTTGGTATGATAAAGTATAGCCACATCCACGTAGAAGATATTTTTGAAGTAATGCCAAGTTGTTGAGCAACCAACATCACCCACTCCCCATTCCTTAAAAGTATAGAAAATGAGAACTGAAGATGTTTGGGGAAAACCTCATGGGATACAGAATTGAGGCCCAGATGGCAACCTCCTGTCTCACACCCAAATTAACCCCCTAATTCCATTTGGCTGATTCTTAGAGGTGGGTAAGACTCCATAATAGTGTTAAGAGATAAAAGCAAGTGGGAGGGGTGAAAGGTGGATTGACAGGATGGGATGATTTTCTTTCTCACAATATGCACTGCCCATGTGGTGAAGTTTTTAATCACAGAAAATTGGATGAACAGGTTACCTCCTCTTATGCCAAAGAAGAGCTTAAAGGGGACCAAATTTATACTACTAGACCAATAAGAGAGGGAATCCTTTAATTTTTGTTAAATACACTTCAGTTTTCAGGCTGGTTAAGCTTGTTATTAGCTCTGGAAATCCTCTAGTAGAAATGTATGACACTTTGACAAGAATGACAGATTTAGCGAATTATCCCCATCTCTCTCTTAAGCTCCACATTTGTCTCTATTGCTCATGACTGCCACATGATTTATACATATTATATATGGGAGGAAAATATGGGGCAGTGTGGTCTTAGGCTGTGAATCTTTTTATTGGGTTGGAAGGGGTAAAGACTGACAGGGCTGGCTAGGTCCTTATTCAGGACTTAACTGATTCTCCCGTTTTCAGGTTAGGATGCTCTGGTGTGTTCTTCCAGTATCTCAGTTAAAGCAATCTAGATGGAAGCATTCAAGAAACAAATCTGCAACATTCAAGAAACAAATCTGATTTATTTGGAAATTCCATCTACCCCAGCAACCTTACCTGACTCCACGTTCTGCATTAACAACTTATTCCTCACAATCTAACACTATGCCCAGTTTTTTTTTACTTGTATCATATAATCTTAATGATAATGTGCAGTCTCCTTTCAAGCACTGCATTGTATTAAGACCTATATAATCCTATATAAGGATGTCAAGACAAAGCAAATGGCAATTACAGTAGGTTAGCAATGATTACAGTATTTAACTTTAATGGGACAACTTTGCCTGATTTTAAGTCGGAAAAGCTGACAGATTTCTTACCACTAGAATAATATTGCTGGAAACCCCTTTTCTGAGTGGAATGGTAAAAGGCGAGAGTTTAGTTCATCCTGGGAGAACCTAAAAGCACTACTGACCTCTTAGTGTTCATTTGGATTTGCCAAAGAGCTGCCACTACCATTTCCCACTCAGGCATCAAAAATGCCACAAGTGGTTACAGTCTTGCCAAGAAAACGGACAGGTTCACCTTTGGGTCACCATATGTTGGAAATGACTTGAAGGCAAACAAGACACACAGTATTATTTATTTCCAGGATTTATATCCTGCCTTTCTCCCACAATGGGATTTACACTGACCCGTGGATAAACTGATCCTGTTTTTTGGGGTCAATTTTTTTGACTAAAATTTGTAAGCTTATACAGAAGTACAGTAATTATGTTTGAGTCCCTTAAGTCCTGTGTGTCTTGAGTCCCACACTGGGAAAAGGGTGTGACATAAATACTGTACAACTTTAATTGTTTGTGGCTCTACAATTGTGACCCTGTGAATCAGGCCTTGCTCTAAACACTTCTTTGAAATTAGACATGATTGGGTCTATGGTGGTGCTGTTAAAAACATGATGGATCACATCATGTTATTTTAAATGTTTTACCCATTGTGAGCTGTGACAGAACAATGTCTTAAATAAAATATGTGGTGATCTGTTAGAAGTATTTTTGGTATGGGAGATACTGCATCAGTAGATGAATAAAATTTAACTATTTGGATCTCACTCAAGCCAGGACTTCTATATGAAGTTTTTCCTGATAAACTCTTCTTCCAGAAGATAGCATTGCACAATTGACATAGGTTTAAAGTTTCCCTGGATTTAAGCGGTAACTGTCAGTTTATTGTTTGCAAAGGACAAAAAGTGGAATTAACTATTTTTATGCTAAATAAACAGTATAAAGCACCTTAACCTAAAAATAATGTTCAGCATTCCTTTAGGTCTTCCAACTACTATTATCTAACATAATACTTGAACCATGATTAACTAAGCAAAAGGGAGAACGGGGTACACTACGAATTATGCAATCCCCAAGGTATTAGGAGAATCCCTATTCTTTATCCTGGGGACATATAAAACCCCTTTACTGCATCTCTTTTTTTCCAAGAGTAAGAATGAAGTATGACTATCAATGGAAGCTTGAAATCAACAGCAAAACTCTAAACCTCTGTCAGAAGTAGCCATATTTGGGGAACAATTAACACTTGTCTCATTATCACAGTTCTATTCCTATGCCCACTTACATTGGCAGGATGCACATGGTGCGCTGATGCAGAAGAACAGGAAGTTCTCTGGATTTCCTACTGGTTGCTTCATCTCTCTTGTTTCTGGGTAATATGCAAACTACAACTAGAAATTCTTTTTCATAAGACACATACATGGAGGAACAGGGGCTGGAGTTTATTACTCCAGAGAACTCTGATTGAAGTGCTGGTGTCTTTTTCCTCGTAAGAGATTCTGTTTCTTCAGCAGCAAATCACCTCCTACAGGACTTTTGAACAGGATCAGTATAACAGGACAAATCTGTACCCTCTTTGGATTATTTTCTTTTGCATTTGAATGGAGAGTGAATTCTGTGGAGCTCTGAGAGTCTTTGTTAGCTTTTACCATTCAGTTAAGCAGCATTTAATCAGAACAGAAAAGGTCATAATAGCCAATGTGAATAAAAACAAACCTTTAATAATGTACAACAGAAAACTGGACAGCCTCTTTCTTATATTAAAACAAAAGATTTCTTTCCTATATTACATATATTTACATTTGCATACTGAAGAGGTAAAGTGTCTAAGTGGCTATTTTACAGTCTTTTTCTAATAAAACGTACAAAACCTGAAACAAATATAAAGGTCAAGTAGGACAGGATGACAAAAAAGAGGGAAGAAAGGAGTTGGAGAAGAGACAGACAATAGTACCAATATCAATTTATTCTGAAGCCAGTGTGCTACCTGCCAAGAACCCACACCTTCTATCATCTAAATTTGAAAAAGTTTAAATGAACTCTTTTTTCCCTTGGAAGTTTGATACTGCCAGACTCTTCCATTGTAGGATGCCAAGATAAGATCTGGTTTGTTGTTCCCCAAATGGAATCCAAAACTAGAATTCCACTGCATGGCATTAGGTTACTGTGATCATTTAACTAAAAATAAATAAATAAAATTATTATTTTATGTTTTAGCTACTGCTATTGTTCTGTTACTCTCCCAAATACCCTTGGTTAGTGTTTAAAATGATTTTGGCTGATAGCTGCAAAGTTATGTATATCTCTTAATTTTTTATATTTATTTTTCATATATTTAGAAGGGAAAGCCATGCAATGACTAGCAAATTGGGTTTGTCGGCTGACGTGACTGTTCTTCCATATTTTTGTAGCTGATTAAGTGGAAGCAAGAAAAGCTGACCCTATAGCTAACTCCCACTTGTCACTGGCCATGCCTGTATTTCATGTTGGAATAAAGACATGTCCTAAATGAGCAACAACTCATACCCATGTGGAAATGCACTGGTGTCTTTTAACACTTTTCTGTTAGCTGTCTTGCTTTTCTTGATAGGGATGCATATTGGGAATGACCAAATTGATGCCTGTGTTTCTGCTCCAAAGCTCTTTGGAGAAGGAGTGATGAAAAAAGACACATAGAGCTCATCCCCCTCTCAAAGACTAGTTGTGCAAATTGATAAATGCTTTATACTAACAGCAAGTATCTGTGATATTGACTGCATCTCTTAGATGCAATGCAGCAGAGAAAATAACAGGTGACAACTTATCTATATAGACAATGTGTGTGCACTCATACATGTGAGTAGCAAGTTGTTTCAAGATATCAATTAGATGAATTACATGCAAATTCAAATTGCCTTTACCTGGAAGCATAACTCAACAAGATTTTTAGACTCTTGCCCGGCCAGCTGGCATGTTGGAAGAACCCGAGTTTAAATGGATTCATCCTTTTGTCTAACCAGAGAATCTACCTCTAGGTTGTATACTTACAATATCATGGGAAGAGAGCACAAACTAGAAACATGAAAGATGATCTCAAAAATTCTTCATGTCTTGGAGGGGGAAAGCTCAAAAGGAATGTGCCTATGAGAAAGGTGGGCCTTTCAGACCCAAGTTAATTTCTCAGCCCCTATTATTTTCCCATTTCTTCAAACCATTAACACCAAGGACTTTTAAAAGTGCAATAGCTCTTTAGATATTTTATTTTAAACAAAGGAGTGTTCAACAATGGAATTATGAGCACATGAATGTCCTATCACCACTCCGCCTGATTTAAATCTCTTATGTACTTTTAAAGATTTCCAGTGTCACAAATCAAATACACACACTATTTCTCATTTATATGCACAATCTAGAGAAACTTCAAGTTTTCATTTTTCTCTTAGACATGAAATGAATGAATGATTTTGCTTCAGCTGTGCCTCTTTGCAGGAAGT
The DNA here is from genome assembly GCA_034509955.1 of Urosaurus nigricauda. NCBI lineage: Eukaryota > Metazoa > Chordata > Lepidosauria > Squamata > Phrynosomatidae > Urosaurus > Urosaurus nigricauda. Next base: position 167,841,062 of record JAOEGL010000002.1, read on the forward strand.
GTGTGGTACCCTCTGGCTCAGAAATGATCAAGCAATTCACTGAGGAAGGCATGTTTTACAATCAGAGGCACAAACTCTGTATCTCCTTCCATGAATGGTAGCACCTGAGATTTTCAAAACACACCCTGGGAAGAAACAACAGCTTGTTTCAAACCAAAAGAAGAATGTAAAATTGACAATATGCTACATGACTCTTCAGCCTTACACACTTCCACAGTTGAGGACATAAAAAAAGGGGGGCTCAGGGCGAGGTGGGGAGGAGAGATACACATTAAGACAAACATCCACACAAACACAGACTGCAAACACAGAATGTTTTATATTCTTAAAAACATCCTGACTCAGAGTGGAGACACCTCCTCTCAGACATCAGGGTTCATGATTTGAGTAGAAACAGTTCCAGTGTAAAATTGAGCTGTGTGCATTTTTTCAGATTTTTTGCAGTGATTTCTTTATAAACAGAATGAGAGGTAATTATCAATTTTACTTCTCTTATAAAGAATAGTAAAAAAAGTTAAAATCCAGACCCGCCCATTAAAATAAGAATTAAACAAAATTAATCAAACCACTCCAGTTAAAAGTTATGGCTTCAGGAATTATCTACCACAAACACCCAATCCAATCCACACAAAATGGAGTTTTAATGCATTATTTGCACCATAATACAGTCTCTCAGGCTGATCCTAACACAAATGGGACAGCCTAATCAGTCTTACTACAACCTGATCATTTAATTGAAAGAAAATGCATGCAATTAATCCTTTCCCAACTCTTCCCCACCCTCCTCCTGAATGACTCTACAGTCATCCTAGAATATGGGAGACCATATATATATGTATATATATATGTATGTATATATTTACACACACACACATACACACACACACTAAAAATGGTAGTCATCATTCCTCAATGAGCAAATCTTAAAGTCTCTGAAAGCATATTTCCTATTCTGGCTTCACTCTTGAGAAATTTAAAATGCTAGAATTGCTCTGCCAAAGGCACCTTGAGAAATGGAAGGACAATGCTCCTATCAGGGGCAGTCTCTTTTTCTCGCCCTTCTTTTGCCTTACATCCTTTATAGTGGGACCAGCATCAATTTCAGATGACGTTCAGTCCTTCTGCAGATCACTCTGGTTGCCAGACAATGGCTGCAGCCTGGCATTACTTTTCCAAGGGAACCTTGCAACCAAACAACAACAAAATTTTTTCCCTGCTTTGCAAAGGAGGGGAGGGATGGCAGTGAGACAATTTGTGTAGTGCCCCCATAAGTCTCACAACTGGCAGGGTACATCACTCTCTCTCCCCTGGTGAGAAGACGGATTGCTAATATTCAACTAGTGGAAGAAGAGGGCAAGAACACCTGCACATCACAAGGGGTCACTACACTTTTCACATGCACAGGAGCACAAGCGGGCACAATACATACCTAGGGACACGTACCTTCGCACATGCACACATTGTTAAAGACTAACAGCTGCGCCGACTTCTGATCTGCCAAGCACTTCACATGGCCAGACAAGGGCGCACACAAGACGTGTGTGTACATGTCCAGTCCATAAGAACCTCCCTCTTCCCACACAGAACTTCTGTGTATAAGAAAGTCATTTCCTCTCCCAAGCCAGAAGGATTTTCCCAACCAGCGTGTCACTAGAATTTATAGGGATTTCCACCAGAGAAACAAAGGTTGCAGTTGTGGCCAACATTCACCTACAACCACCCCTCTTCACACTCTCAAGAGGAGGTTAGAAAAAGATGCAGTTCTCCTCCTAAACCAGGAAGAGAGCTTAGTCTATGAAGTCCACCCTCCTCAGCTAACCACCTGCAAACCATGTTGTCCAGTTGATAGCAGCAGGCTGTACAGAAATACGAGGTAGGCCTTCTTCACCATATATCAGTCCTAGCATGGCAGCTTTTGTGCAGTTTCCTCTGGATGGGGCTTTCAGGCTAAATTTTCACATCTTCTTGGACGCTGAGCTGAGAAAGAGTTTTCTTGATGCGCAAGGCTGTTAACCGTGCTGCCCCATTAGCATACCAGCACTCTCGCATCATTTTTCCCATTACGCGCAAAGCCTAAGAAGAAAGAGGCAGAGTTAGGGACAGGGATTTTTCTCCAGCAGCCAATGGCCTTTTTATTCTTCACACAACTAAGTGCTTATGTTATAAGGATACATTCTGCATATTTGTAGAAAACACAGCATACGAAGATGTACCCATAAATGTTACTTGGGAAACTAAAATGTACTCTTTGTTTTTAATGTTCAAAAGCAACAATACCTCATAACTCTGCCACCAGTTGGGAATGTTGGGCCGTAGCTTCTGGTCACATACAACCTTTCTCATTTCTTCGATGGAAGGGTCAGAGGGCACAAGATCATAATATGGGAGTTGATATTCTTCATGAATACCTAAAAAGTAGAGGAAGCAAGTCGGATTGTCATTCTACCTACTTCCCTTTCTCACAGACACAGAAAACCCATATTGTTTAATTCCATACTTCAGGCTGAAACAACTGTATGCAAAATCAATCTACAAATCTGTAGGATGGCATCATAAAATCTGTTAGCTGTTATTTCAGCACATGTATTCATAAAAAAGGAAAAGGAAACATGGGGGAAGCCTCTGAAAGTACATGGGCTACATTGAAATATTTATGACTTGAGCAAGAAACAATAAAAATAACTATTCTAGTATACTATTGCACCTGATAAATATTATATAATAACCTCAAGAAAAATAGGGGAAAACTCATTTTACACACCTCTAAAAGGAGAAAATAGTTATTGTCTACTAACATATTCTGTGTTGTTTTTCAAAGGTTTAAAGCCATTAATATTTCACAGATTAAAATAGAATTCTCTCCATTTTGGGATTTCCCCCCATATTTAGCCTCTATATTCTTCTTTCTGTCACAATCATTGAAATATTTTTCTTTTTTTCCTTTTAATGTAATCGTAAAAATCCTGGGATCAAGTGTCTTATTTAAATCCAACACCTAGGTTCAATATTGTCTTCTGATTTCCTATAGCATAATCACAACATCATTCACAGTGATCAAAAGTATCCTACTATTTTCACTCACACTCATTTTGGCTGCAATAACTGGAAGCTGACACTAGTGATGTATTATATTAAAATAAATTTTCTATAATGAAGAAGGCTGGCCTGTCACATTTACTGACTTTCACTCATAAAGGTTTCTGTCTTCTAAAATAGTCTTCCACTAGAGTTTATTTGCCCAATTTATGTGTGAGATTATCTGTTTAAAATATGTAACAGAAGGCAACACATTTGTGAAAAGACTTTGAGTGTGTCCCCCCCCCCCCCACATTCTTTGAGAGTATTCAAATATATCTGTAAACACCTGTTCGCTCTTTGTTGTTCTGATAGTCAAATGACCTCAATGCCATGCTGCTAACTAATTTAGAGAATCTGCATTTACCGACAGTGCTTTACAGTGCTATTCAACATTTTCATCAATAACTTGGATAACAGAATTGGGGGGGATACTTATCAAATTTGCAGATGAAACCAAATTAGGAGTAGCAGCTAATACCCCAGAGGACAGTATCAAAATTCAAAATGACCTGAGTAGACTAAAAAGCTGGGCCAAAATTCAACACGGAGAAACGTAAGGTACTGAACTTGGGGCGGAAAAATGAAATGCCTGTAACAGTATTTCTTTAAGTGGTCGTCTGCGAATACATACAAATGGGTTCTACCATGCGCCTGCGCAGTTCAGCTTCGAACCCTCTGGAATCACTGGGCAAAGTTAACATTGCAACTTTTTACAAATTTTGGGTGGTAGCTCCTCCCATCCTATATAAATCTCCTGCATTCCCGCTCTTTCCCCAGTTCCAAAACTTTACGCCGTATACAGCAACAAAGGAGTAAAACAATGATGAGCAGGACACTGAAGGGAGGATGGGTGGGATTTGTATGTATTTGCAGATGACCACTCGAGGAAATACTGTTACAGGTAAGCAACCTGTCCTTCTTCTTTGTGGTCTCTATGAATCATACAAATGAATTAGACTGACAAGCTCATGTCAGTGGAGGAGGGTGTGTCATGACACCAAATGTAAGGTTGAAACAAAGTTGTATTTATTGAAACAACCATAATAAATTTGAACCAAGAAACACCTTGTTTTAGGATCTTATTAAAACAGCACTTTAAATAATCAGTGCAAAGATAAAACCAATGTGAGCATTGCAAAATAAGTGGTAAACAATTCAAAGTGTGCAGGCATAATAATAATGCTTGCTTTAGAAAAAGAACCTTGGTCAATGGTGTCATTATCAATGCATTTAGAGTCAAGTACTATAAGTTCACATTCATAGACTGTATGAAACTGAAGTCAACAAACATGCAAAGATTGTAGTGCAAAAAATCACTGTAAACCAGATAACAACACTTCCCTCCCGATAGCTGAAATGACCTGGTGATGAAAGGAAACAGAGCAAAGATGTAAACATCCAGCCCATTCCAAGATTTAAGAAGGCATCACCTCAAGATTTCCCCTGATTGTTTCTGAATAGAATGTCCTGCAGCAACAGCTTTCTGCAGACGGGAAGAGATCCACCTCTGCAGTGCCCCACTGATGAAAGAGAATGTGTAGCACTTATGGATGGAGCACCTATTGGTGGCATGAATCTGACACTGTTCATGGCATCTGCATCTGTTATCTTCTCCAAGGAAGTGGACTGCGAAGATAGAAATGTTCCCACTAATGCACCAGTCCATTAGACGCAGGGTTAGCCAAAGTAGGGTGGTTGATCTCATTCTGCCTTGTTGATATAGTAAATGACTGTCATGTTGTTTGTTACCACCTGCACTATCCAATCGCAAAGCACTGCCTTCATTGCATGAAGAGCCTTCTCCACATTGAGAAATTCTAGCACATTGATATGGAGTCTTTTCTTCAGGAGACCACTTCCCCTTGATAGAAAGTCCATCAAGATGGGTCCCCTATCCCTCCACAGATACATCAATACAGTGGGCCCTTGTTATCTGCTGGGATTTGGTTCCAGGACCCTCTGTGGATAACAGAAACTATGTATGCTCAAGTCTCATTAAATATAATGGCACAACAAAATGGTGCCCCACATAAAAAAATGGAAAATGAAGGTTTGCTACTTGGAATTTATACTTTTTGGGAATATTTTCAAGCCGTGTATGCTCAAATCCATGGATAAGGAGAGCCAACTGTAGTAAAAAGTTGCTGCAGTTATGAGGGAGAAAGAATGTACTGATCTGTACATGTACCAGTTACATCCACCATCACAAGGTCCTCTGAATTGTTCTCAGTACTCTGAGCCACTATTCAGGGAATTGAAGACCCACAGGTACCAGGCTTGTAAAACTGACATTTCAGCCTGGCATGCAAATGTCATAGATGTTGATGTCATGAAGCCTAAAAGGACCTTCGGAGAGCTCTGTAATTGTTTGTTAGAAAGGTGGCCTGGGCTTGAGAGCCAACCATCGCTTGATGAACTTTATGACTTAAGCAGGAACTAAGCACAGCTTCTCACAATCCACCATCAGTCTGAGCAGATCCAGAAGCTCGAGGGTGGGATGAATATCCAGAAGCAGCTGGTCTAGTCAGTCAACTATACAGGAAAATAAGATGACACCTTGCTGCTGAAGTCATGATGATACTACTGCCATGACCTTGGTAAAGTACAGAAACCAAATGGCAGGACTCAAAATCTGCATGCATACTTCCCCACAGCAAGGCAAAGGAAACACCCATGACGTGGGTGGATTGCAGTGTGGAAGCAGGCATCCTTCAAGTTCAGCACAGCGAACACTAATCACTATCCTGTATCACAGGAAGGACAGATTTGAGAGTAAGTATTCTGAACCACTTTGAAAGTCTAGGATGGGATGCAGTCCACCATCCTTGATCACAATGAAGCACTGGTAAAAGAACCTGTGATTCAGATGGCAGAGAGTGAGAGGGTCAATAGCACCTTTCAACAAGGTAATCTCCACCTCCTGCAGCAACTCTGGGGATGAAGGAGTAACGCAAAAAAGTGGAAGGTAGAATCTCCTCAAATATTATTGCATCCCCCCCCCCCACTGCTGATATCGAGGATCCAAGAATCTGATGGGATGGCCATTACCTTTAAAGCCCCATATGGCTTGGGTCCAAGTTACTTGAAGGAACGCTTCTCTCTACACAATCCGCCCCGCACCCTCAGAACATCAGGAAATAATTTGTTAGAATCTACTAACACACGACTGATGTCAACTTCCCATAGGGCATTCTCTATTGTGGGCCCAAAACTTTGGAACAACTTGCCGGAAAAGATCCGTCTTATTACCACCTTAGATGCTTTTAAGAAAGCACTTAAGATGGATCTCTTCTGGCTGGCCTACCCACCCGACTTGCTTTAACGGACTAGGAATGATTACTTAAAATCATATCAATAATGGAAAAATGGCAGCAACAGATTAGGCTAAGGACCGAATTGCTCTTAATTTTAATTGATGTTTTTAAGATGTTTAGACTGTATATTGACTTTGATATTGTATTTTAATACTTTGGTGGAATCCTGCCTCGATCTGAAGGGAGAGGCGGGAAATAGAAATAAACATTATTATTGATATTGTTGTTGTTGTTGTTGTTGTTATTATTATTATTATTATAGCTCAGTGCTCTATTTATTTTCAAGCCTGTGGGGTGAAAGCTTTACACTGAAATCAAGTGTCCACAATATGGATGTCACCAAGGCACAGCAGACATCTCAAATGCCCGTCCACCTCAGACAATTTGGCTCCACAAGAGGTGCAACTTTTCAACTATGCCAATTCATCCAAATCCCCTTGGGGAATATGTACTTCTGACATTTCAGAACACGCTGACATTTCTCCACAATGTTAAGCAGTATCTGAATCCAGTCTGAGCCAAAAAATTGACAAGAGGAAGTCTGAAGTCAAAACTGAAAGTAGAAGCTTTAGATATGTTCCTCTGATGATGATGCAGCAGTGGACGAAAATGAACTGAGGTCAAATGGCAGGAGTGGTGCTATAGTTGCCTCAGGGTTGGTGGGATTACTGTAAAAAATCTTATGTAACTGCTCTAGAGGTTTCCTAACAGTGCAGTGCACAGGGGCAGTATAACCCATTTGTATGAAACAGATAACATGAAGAAGAAATTTTATTTTGGATAAAATATTCACTTTATAATTGTAACTTACTGTATTTGTTCAATTCTGCTTTCATGTTTTTTTCAATTTATCAGGTTAAGTTTAAACAAATCCACATTCATTTTATAAAACTGTATCCCCAGATAACATCCTGGTTTATTCCTAATCATCTAAAGTGTTGTTTAAAATTACTTTTTTTAATGACAGACAAAAATCCCTAGAAATGTCTTTTCCATCTCTTTTATCCAAATTTTTGCATAAGGATTTCACTGAGCAAATGTTTTAGTTATTCCCAGAGCACCCCACCTCCTGTATTACAATTATACTTCCACCCTATAAAGCAATCAAATTATTCTCAATCTACAACAGAAGACTGGGTGGGTGGGGAGAGAGAATCTAAATAATATTCCCCACTACTGAACAATCAAAGAAATATGCAAATTGCTGCTTATTACAGAGTTAAGTTTTGTGGACACACAGAGAAGAGATTTTCAATAAAATTCCAGTAATGAATTAGTGCGTCCAGGAGAACACAGGCAACCATTTTAAGCTTATCCAGAAACAGGGTTCTACCAAAGGGCAATAATTCCAAATGAACCTATTAAGGAGAGTCTGATGGGGATGCTGACTCAATGGGAACAAAGTGATCTTCAAAATCAGCAAGGCTTCTTCCTTTTTCAAACAAGACAGGTCAGCACATCTTTCCATTTTTCCCATCACATCTCTAGTTTACTGTAACACCAAGTTACTTAATTTACTATTTGGATGACACTACTGTATTCCAGCACTTGAAGACAATGGAAATTCTCTCAATTTAAATATATGAACAAGAAATAAAGTCTATTACCTCCTGAGTTACATCTGCGAGCAATTTCCCAGTAAACTAGGCCCAGGGCATAGATATCAGCACATTTAAAAGAATCAAAATGCTTCATGTTTATAGTTTCATCAAGAACTTCAGGGGCCATGTAACTGAAAAAAAAAAAAAGAATAAGAATCTGATTAACTATTAATGGCATCTACTGGGGACACACAGACAAATCCTCTCTCTCTCTCTCTTGATATAGGCACTTCTACATCATTTCCAAGACATTTATTTTAAGTAAAATGATTTAAAAATATTATTATGGTGTCAAAGTGTATTGTAGAATACACTTGTATTGTAGGCTCTCTGGATAAAAGTGCCTCATTTGAAAGAAATCTGTTAATCTTAAAATTAAATATATTTCTGTTTAAAAAAACCCTGTTAAGATGATACAAAATGGCTATGCTTAGCAGTGTCACAATCATCTCATAATATTATCCACTGCAAGCAAAATGCCAAAACACAGGTTTTTGATACTGAGCTCCTGCTAGACACCTCCAAACTGGAAGAGGAGCACAAGCAATCCTCCTGGGAAAAAGCTATTGACTAGGAATGCCAATGGTTCCATCATGATTGCAATGTACTCCAGTTCTCTGCTCTGTAATGCTCCAATAAAGGGACAGTTCTAGTAAAGCAATAACTACTGAAAAAACTAAGTCCACTAAATGAGCTAAAAAGTACAAAATACTATCAAGACCTTATATTAAGAGGCTCTGGAAAAGCCAAAATAAACTATTTGATGTATTTTAATTAGAAAAATGATTTAACTGAAATTCTCTTTCTATTTATGCAGACAGAATAGAGAAGCAGCCACTTCATTGTTATCCTAGGTGGACATCTAAAGCCAGATTATTACAATTAAACTTAATGATTATGGGGATTTTTTTTTGCATATTTACAGATATAGTTTCACAATAATGGTTATCTAATTTGCTTTTGTCTCTATTATTCATATAAAACCTGTCGATGGCTAGGATGTCTATACATTTGATCTAAACAAGTAAACACTTAAAAACATATTTCCAATTACATTTTTGTTGGTGAAATACCCAACCATAATGTTGTATGTGGAGAAAATTAATTAATGAGCAGATGGCAAGTATCTGGCAACAGGAACACAGATCCTCAACATTAGATAGCCAAAAGACAAAGAAGAAAAGGAGACAGTATGAAGGAAATATTTGCAACAACTTTTGACCATGCCTCTGCTGACATCCAGATCAGGTCATCCATTATTTCCTTACCGTTTTGTTCCAACCCTCTGATTGGGAGCAATGTCAATTGTATCAGTAACAGAATCATGGCGAACAGCTAGACCCAGGTCTGCAATGGCACATGTTCCATTCTTCTTCACTAGTATATTCTTGGATTTCAAGTCTCGGTGTGCAATCCCAGGCTTTCCTAAGAGAGTGTAAATAGAGAGAACCTTCCCATCACAGAGTAGCAATCTGCCACAAATAAAACAAAAAGGAGGGCAGAACTAGAACTGTCACTAGACACAGATCACCTTTACGATGCTAAGTGAAGTGGTAATCCGGAAAAGACAAGATCTTTTCTCAAACTCACTGCACTGACTTTAGCAACAACATCAGTTTATTCTTGTTAAGATAGTGGTCCACTTAAGACATACATCTCCCAACTTGTTGGGAGCATATGAACTATCTGCTCTCCCCTATCTGTTCCTCCCTTCTTTGATATAATAATCCTGGTTATCCTAAAGTCCCCATGATGGTCAACTATAGTTTAATGTAATTTATGAATGAAATGGTGGTCATGACTTACAGAGCTGCATGTGGCATAGGTGCAGACTATATGAAAATATCTGCGGATATGAACCTGGCAGAGTTCTAAAATCTACAGGGGAAGGCTTTCCCTCAGTCTTGCCACTATCACCGGCTCACTTGGTGAGGATGCGAGAAAGAATCATCTCAGTGGCTGCTCTGGCCCCTGGAACTTCCTTCCACAGAAGGAAGCTATCCCTCTCCCTGCTTTCCTTTCGCTGACAAGCAAAAACCTTTTTGATTAAGTAGGTTTTTAACATGTAACTGCATCAGGGCTTTTTTATAGAGGTGTGTGATTTATTATAATTTCATATTGCTTTAACTGTGGACAATTGTGTAGATTTTAATTGATTTCCTTCTGTGAGCTGTCTTGGACCCCATTTTGGAAGAAAAGCAGCATATAAAGTAAATAAATAAGGCTCTTAAATTATGTGTGATTCTAATGTTTATCCCTGGCTGTTAAAACTATAGTTCAGAAAGCTGGCAAACAGTTCTGGATGCCCATGTATTGCAAGTCTTCTCAATCAATTAGTTTTGGTTTGTCATTATTGTATCCAATTTATGCATTCATCTTAAAATTTTCAGCTCCAATATGTCAATCATCACTGAAGCTTTATCTATGAAAACTGTTTTTTTGTTTTTTTTTACCTTGGGTACCAACAATCTCCATGTGCAGATGTGCTAGTCCACTGGCAGCAGACAGAGCCAATTTAATCATCCCTTCAATGTTTACAGTGTATCGGTTGAGATAATCAAATAGAGAGCCATGCTCATGGTAATCAGAGACCAACCACAATTGAGTCCAAGTACCATTATCTGTTGATAAAACAAATAAAAGGGTGTTAAAATGGGGTGGGTAACTGTAGCCATACTGGTTCTAGTTTTATGAATAGCAGATGCTACAAGCAGATGGTAGCATAAGTGAGGAATATATATTTACTTTAACTGCATTTGCAAAGGCTCAGATTGCACCATTTACTACAAGAAATGTCTCCACTTCAGACTCATGTTTCCTGGTCCAGCTTAGTCCTTCCAGTAGACTTAAACAACTATAGGAATTTTACAGAGCTTTGTCCCAGCAACTCTCAGGGAAAAGTAATTGCCATTGTTGTTGCCATGTCCTTTCAAGTAGTTTCTGATTTACAGCGACTCCAAAGTGAACCTATCACAGGGTTTTCTTGGCAAGTTTCTTCAGAGAGTTTTCTATTGCCATCCTCTGAAGCTGAGAGAGCGTGACTTGCTCAAAGTCACCCAGTGGGTTTATATGACTGAGCTGGGATTCAAAACCTGATTTCTAGAGTCATAGCCCAAAGCTTAAACCACCACATCATGCTGGCTTTCTGGCCATTAACTGTTGCCAAATTGCTCCATGGCCATGAAACAAACTGAAAATATTGTGAGCAACTCAAAGCTTCAGAAGGGGAAATATAGTTTGAAAAACATAGCAACAGAGGTTAGTCTCAGCGCTTTCATTCACATCACAGAGAAAAAAAACCAGTCATTGCTGACTGTATTAGTAAGGCAACAGACTGCTTGTTTTGTCTTAAAAACTAATGATAGTAATCCTGGGATCATGGAATACCTGGACAGGTCTCTAATATGGCCTGACTTGGGTGGCAAGAAAAAAAACATACCCTACATGGTGGTGGTGCACAGTATATTTCTCTCATGTACAATATTAGTTTAATTCTTTAGTATCAACAGTAACAAATAAGCTATTCAACTATAGTATTATTGGGATGAAAATTACTGCTGTCCCTGAAGTCCCAAAACAAGTACTCTATGGTCTGGAACTGCATTCCCAGAGAGACTAAACTAGAACTATCCATTGTTGTTGTTGTTTTATTCATTTCTATCCTGCCTTTCTCCCAATAAATATTGTTGCTGTTCTTGTTACGTGCCTTCCAAATCATTTCTGACTTCATAGAAAATCTCAAAACACAGGCAGGTTTGTAAGGGGAGTAAAACACTTCAAATATAGCTAGATTTACATATATGGTCACTAACAGGAACCTATATTTGCTTTTAACAGAAAGCAACATTTAGCAACATTTTAAAATTTTAGACATGTCAGTCTTCCTTAGGAACATCACACACCAGTATACAAAGATACTTGCGACCTATTTTACTAGAACACAGAAGATGTAAGATACCTTTGTTGTCTGCAGCAATAAATCCCAAAATATTCTCATGGCGTAACATGACTGTCTGGTAGATCTCTGCTTCCCTGAACCAGGAGCGTTCTTCTCGCGAAGAGAAGATTTTTACAGCTACATCACCACCACGCCACCGACCACGCCACACTTCCCCAAAACGACCTTTGCCAATGATTTCTTGCAAGACTATTGTTCGAGCCACGGTGCGCTGGACAAAGAGAGGCAAACCTGACAACAAGATACCAAAGGTTACCAAACAGGACAAGGCAGACAAAAATCAATGTAAAACAGTGAAGTTGGAAAGGTTTTGCTAATCTTATTTAGAACAAACGAGGCAATCATCTCCTACAAATCCACAGCATGTGGGATCTTTCTCAACAGCAAGAATAATCATGATATCAAAAATGTGAGCTCCAAGCAAGCTGTCTGATGTGCAAGGAAGACCTTGACTACTGTGGTTAAAAGCTAAAGCCTAATCCTATATTTAAATTAAGCCTGCAGAAACATGCTTTAAGAGAGGGAAATGTTGAATATAATCCTGTAGAAAAGTAAGGTATAATGGCATAGAATCTGGCACTCCAGCCAAACTCTGTGTTAAAGCGCTGTTACTGTTAGCCCATATTAATGTCCAAATTAAATCTTATTTCAGGTACCTGTACATAGGATCATGATATGGCTTGCTCACTGATAAGCCTTAGACCCAGGTGTGCCCAATAGGGAACCATCTTATACGCTAGTTATAAAATCCCAGAAATCCACAGGATGGAGCCATGGAAGTTACAGTAATAACAAACTGCTTTATTTTTGCAGTGTAACAGCAGCCAGGGTATCAGAGCTGACCAAAAGATTGGAATTACTGTCCTTCCTCAGCATCTGTGGAGGATCCATTCCATGGATACCAAAATCAGCAGATGCTCAAGTTCCCCTGCTCTTAATGGCAGAACGGCCTCCTCCCCCCCCCCCCCATTCTTCGTCCTTCCCTTCCTCTCCGATGGCTTCAGAGGCACAGGCTGGAGCCAATCAGCCAGAGTGAGCTGGAGTTTGGGTCTCAGAGCCCATCCCCAAGCCCCAACATTGTCTCTGCCTCTGAAGTCAAGCCTGGGGCAGAAGCCATGGAGAGAAGGGAGGGAAAGAAAGGAAGGGAAAACAGGAGGAAGGAAGGAAGGAAGGAAGGAAGGAAGGAGAGAGGAGGATTTCAGTCGCATTGTCCCTAAAAGTGGTGTGGCTGCATGCATGCACCAACACTGGGGACAATGCAGGCCTGTCATCTGCAGATGCTCAAATCCACAGATGACATGTCCGTGGATACTAACGTCCCTGCAATTAGAACACACATCAGCGGTGAATGTAGCTGTGACAAGATTGTTTTTTAGCTATATTCTGAATATGAATGCTGTATGGACTGCTAATGCATCCCATATGAAGTATAAGAATGAGAGATCCTTCTTTGCTCCCCTCACCCATGTTCAAAAGGAGTTAAACAGAAATAATTGCTTGCTTTAGACACTATTCTCAAAGATGGAATGGGTAAGACAAACCAATTAACTAAGACAGGCAGATACACTATCTTAGTAATAGCTTAAACATCTATTCTTTGACTGCAGCCTGTACCAGTAAGAACAGTTTCAAAATTTCAGCATTTTAAAAGAGCTGGTTTAATGGTAACATACTGCTTTTTTATATATTGTTTTACAGCCATGCCTGCTAGTCTAGTAACATTTGTACCTGAACCAGAGCCAGAGGTAGACAGATCATATACTAAATCTTGCAGAGTTTTGTCCTTGGATAGGCACATCTCACAAGATGGATCCTCCATGTCCAAACGCTGACGATTGTGGTATACTCGTTGGTGATGGTGAAAGACAGAAACCACTATAAGTATAATGACAAACACAAGGAAGACTGGCCCGGCAATCACAGCCACTAGCTCCACAGGTCCCCATCCAGGAGGAGTATCGTCGTCTTTTCGATGACCTTGAAAGGGCAAAAACATCAACTTCTTCAGCTTCAAATACAAAATCTGCACTGCAGAAATAATCCAGGTTGCCATCACTTTAACTGGCATTGGCTCAAAGCTATGGGATTCTGGGATTTGGAGTTTGTTGTTGCACCAGAGCTGACAGAAAAGGTTAAATGTTTCACAAAACCTACAATTTCCAGAATTCCATAGCACTGAGCCATGGGAGCTAAAGGTATGTCAAACTGCATTATTTCTACTGACTTAAAAAAACAACAAAACACCATTGTGCTTAAGATCTGTGCCTAATGGGTTTGAAGAAACACATCCAAGAGCAAGGATAAGCCTGGCAAGAATTTACAGTAACTATGTGAATAAACCTTGAGCTTCTATGCTTTCTCTTTCTCTGATATGACCATAAGGATGTTTATGGAATTCACTTCTGTTTTCAACTAACCACAAGTTGCCATTTTATCAGAATCAGGATAGATTGTGGTTAGTTGAAAATGGATGTGAATGCTTCTTCTCCTTGCAACTCCAAGATAGAAAAGGGAGGGAGAGCAGGCCGGTGTCAGACCACTATGTTATGGTTTAGGATTACATCAAAACTAAGACACCGTAATCATGAAAAAATAAACTCAAAGAATTCTTGTTTTGCGCCAGTTTATCACCTCATGTTGAACATACACTACAAATAAAAGACTAACAATAAAAAAGGACAACTTTTCTATGTACCATACTTTTTTATGGAGTTTCCCAGCACCTCCTATATTCAAGAGTTTGCCACTGCTGTACCAGTCCAGCCTAATTTTTTTAATTGTTTTTTTTTTTTAAAAAAAATCTTGAACCCTACTTCTGCCTTTTTGATAAAAAGGAGTCTTTCTCATACTCTGATTGTTTGGCAAAAACCCATTTCTCAGATGTGGATTTGGTTGTTAAGATGTCTTAGGGAAGTGGCAAGTGCATGCAGAATTTCCATTTCAACAAGCAACAATTGTCTCCTTAATAAAAATTAAGTTAGTGAGTTCATATGTGACATTCAGACATTCTACTTGCTTGTGCAGTTGAGCATTCCTTTTTCAGTCTTCCTAACAGATTTAGCTGTACCTTAAACCAAATTATTTACTTACCACACACTGTATCTGTGTAAACTATGACTGAAATGTTTTAAGAGTGAGTTATCTTTTTGTACAATTTGTCATGTAAACTGGCTGTCTAGCACAAAAATAAAAAGGCTGTAATGAAACATAATACCACAAGGGGGAGCGAAAGCTATTCATATGTCTCTGCATAAGCACATACTGTACCATCCTGGCATTTAATGTGCAAGTACTCCAGCCCAGGTCACCAACAGCACTTTAAAATCTTGCACAGCTGCAAGCTACTTGGCTATGCCATATGATCACTGAGTGTTTGTAATGTTAAATTCTGTTTATACTCATTTTCTCTCATACTTTAGTATTTTTCAATCCAAAGGGGAGGACTCCCCCATGTGAATAAACAGCCAGGGTATAATTAGACATGTTCCAAAATAAAATTCCAATCAAATCCTGATAGGTGAAAAAATGTATGAAATCTAAACAACAAATACTGCACCAGCACTATAAATACATATCCAGTAGTATCTACTCAAACAAAACATCTAAGAAAATCTTAATTAGGAAGTTGCATCAGGCTCACCAAGCCTAAATAAGCAATAAATAATAAATAGCAATCTGTAAGCTGCTCTGGCGGCCTTTGGGGCTAAAGAGTGGGGGAGAAATACTCTAAATAAATAAAGTGGTTCCCAAAAATTTTACCCTTGTGACCCTCTTTACATCTGTGGATGTCACCCTCCCCCCACAACTTAGTATACGAATAAATATAACACTCAACGTAGTGTATGAATACAAATATTTTGTTTGTTTAGTGTGCATATTTTCATTTGCACATTCAGTGTATATTCATGAATATATCAATGTAGCAGCATCATGTCCCAAGAGCCAGGATAGTCCTGGGACAGGTGGGGGAATAAGCAGCAGTAGCTCAGGATAGGCCCTGCCAGAAGCTCTCTTCCTCCTCCCTCAGACACAGGCAGATAATTCAATTGAGGGTGCTCCCCACCTTCTCCCCCCCCCTCCTGCAGAACAGAAAAAGTTTGGGCAAACAGGAGGAAGGGTGGAGTGGGGAAGAGGGCCTTCAAGTCTTGCATGCCCCTCCCCCCAGCAACTCTTCTCCCCATCAGGGGCTGCACCCCACAGTTTGAGAACCACTGTTCTAAAGACAACAAATCCTGTCTAATCTTGGAAGCTAAGCAGGGTCAGCCCTGGTTAGTACTTGGAGGGGAGACCACCAATCAATACCATTAGCTATGGGCTATGTTTCAGAGGAAGGAACTAGCAAAGCTACCTCTGAGTATTCCTTGCCTAAAAAACCTTATGGAATTCATGGGTTCACCACAAGCCAAATCAACAGACAACTAGAAAGTGTGCAAACTCACACACAGCTCACCAGTTACCTCCAGAGGATGCAGTTGTAAAAGTGAAGCATCCAGACCCTTTCAGACAAAATAGCTTAAAATTGAGAAACAGTCCTGTTTGTCTGGAATATCAGTATGCAAAGGGATCTTGTAGCATCTTACAAACTAATTGTGGAAAAGAAGTTGTAGCATAACCTATTGTAGGCTTGATCTACTTCTGTGCAAGTTAGCATACTTACTTAAAAGCACAGAACTCTACAAGAATTGAAAAGCTTTTATTTCCTGTTTGTTTTTTTTTTACAAAAACTAGGTAGGCAAGTATTTAATCATAACATCTGATTTTTACCAAGTGCTTTGAATGTTGGCTTTGAAGCCACCATTATAAAGATTAACAAAGTTGTCCCAGGGGTACTTATCAGAACCATGGTACTGAAATTGCAATTTAAAAGGAGATTCTACTCTGGTTTCTGCATCAATCAATCTCCAGAGAGTGGCAATCTACCCTCTCCTTAGTAGTATGGAAGAAAGACAGCTTCCCCAGAGGCTGTGTTTTATGGTGGTGATCACATTTCTCCCCTGCTCACATTCCAATATTTTGTCACTACAAAAATATGGGCTTTCCCAACAAAGCATTTGGCTTCACTAAATGAAATGTGGTTGTGCAATCAGGGCCATGTATTGGCTATTGTTTGCATCATAATCACTGACAGCAAAGCCATTCCCCCACATTTTGTTGTCTTTTATTGTACAAATTAAAAAAAAACCTGATGCTTTTCAGTGGAAAAAAAGAAAGGAAAAACAGAGGGCTACTCTATCTATTCTTATACTGTTTAAGAACGTAGATTTTTCTCAGTTAAAACATATAAACAAGAAATGCAAACAGCATGATTGACTCATGTTCTGGATAGTAACAGAACAGTTTGCTATAGCCATGACAGCCATGGCTGAATTCAGATATAATATTTTGTTATTGGTAACAAACAAACCAAGAAAATTTTACCAACTTTGAACCTCTGAACTGGAGGTATAGAACTAAGGAGAAAAATACTGGTGCTGGATTGAGGTTGGTATAGGTACAGACATAAGCATGACACCCAGTTTTTCAGACAGGCTGGAAAGGCCCACAATGCATTTGTTCCATCAACATACTTACCACTGGGTACCAAGAGATCAATTTTATTACAGTAATCTGAGTAGCAGCAATGTGTGTTGCGCACATCTTCTGAACTCAGGCAAAAGAAGGGTTTTCCAGCAGGAATCAGCTTTCCTTTAGGGATACATGTCCGGACATGATGCTTCAGCCCATTCACATTTGTTATGGAGACAATGCAGGCACCATCTGTTTCACATGTGGCGTTGGCTTCATTGCAATCCGAACACAAACACAATAAAGCTGAAGGGGTAGAAAAGAGAAAAGAAACCAATGTAACATAACTATGGTCCCAGATTGTTCCAAAGGTGTTCTGAAATGAAGCTGGCTTTAAAAAAACACCAATAAGATTTTCAAAAGATTCTGGATAATATGTGAAGACTACAGAAACAGTATTTACTGTTATTTTACAGAATTACCATTTGTCAAAATCCATTCAAAAGAAGACTCATTTAATTTCTAGTGACTTCCAAGTGTTGTTATTACACAACTAAGACAGATGTAACTCTCATATATTGCCATGGTGCACTAATGTTTTTGAATATCCCATCATGCTGCACACTGACCATCAAGTCGTGTTTTATAACCAATTTGCTTCTGTTCCAACAGAGTATCTTGTAGGCTGAGTGTATTATGAGAAAGGGAATTTCTGTTGGAATCTGTTTGTAGTAATCTCTCCCTGTCCCAACTGGGTTCAAACCATGAAGTAAGTTTGACAACAGTATAGTAATTGATGATGGGTGTTTTACAAACAATAACTGGTATCCACAGAAGCAGTTAACCCCTTTGTGCTTCTCCATATTCCTTTAGAGTTCAGGTTTCAGAACATACATATGGCAAGAGCATACAAAACTCTATCCTGATTCTCCCAAGTATGCACTTGTTTTCTACAAAGCAACCGCCATGCACTATGCCATGGGATAAAGGCTGCATTCTCTTCTTTTTTCTAACAACAACAACAACAACAACAACAAACCAGCTGCCAAATCTCACATCTGAAGCCTCCAAGCAGAGGTTGTTCTGCTCTCAAGGTGCCTGGAAAAATCTGCAGCCAAATCCCCAAGCAGCAAGGATGAATTTAATAATGTCAAGGAGAAGGGTGGGTGAAATTAATAAGCATACCATACTTTCTGCAACAGTCATACGATCTTGTTTCCCCTGAGGGGATGTACAGCATGTACATACCTGCTGCACAGAGTTTTATTCAAAAGTTAAATGTAACTTAAAATGTAAAACAAAAATGTTTGTAATTAATTCCACTCTTCTATATTTTAAGTAGCTGCCACAACGTCAACTCAATGACTGCACCACATACCACGTACAGTAGTATTTGTTAATGCCACACTAGTATTCTTTTCTCTACTTGTAAACACAGGGTACAATTATGTATAATTCTGTAAGGTCTATCCAATGATTCTTTAGGGACACACAGCTGCCCTTCATAATTTGCCTTTGTATCTCAGAAAAGATGAAACGGTATAACCAAGAGAGATAAGTGTAAATACTCTAAAGGCATCAGATCCTGACTGATCTTGGAAGCTAAGCAGGGTCAGTTCTTGGATGGGAGACCACCAATAAATACCAGGTGCTGCAGGTCAGATTTCAGAGTAAGGAACTGGCAAAATCACCTCGGAGGATTCATTGCCTAAGAAAACCCTATGAAATTAATGGGATCTCCCTAAATTGACAGGTGACTTGAAGGCATGTACACAAACCCAAAGCAAACAAGACCTGTGTTGTGTGATGATTACACTTTTCTTTTTCCTTCACTTTTGAAAGGTAAATGAACAAAATAAAAAGAGCAACTGATCACAGGCAATGGCAAGCTGACAAGCTAAGGAGGGTCAGATTTGGGTCAGCACTTGCAATGACAATTCTAAGGAAATATTTAAAATGCTACAGGAAGTAGAGATGTGTCAGTAGACACTCTCTCCATATCAGTACTCTAGTGAAAACTCTAGCATAGCACTAAACAGGCAGGTAACAGTGACATTTAATGTCTTGGTCAAACTGCGTGACTCTTAAGAGGGGAACTGGATAAATACCAATCTGAGTAATTACATTAAGGCTTTCTATAGTTACCTTGCAGGTTCAACTGTACATAGCATTTCCTTCTCAAATTGCTCTAGTAAGCTATACACTTCATTATGAGGTAGTAAAGATCCCACTTCATACAGATTTTGTCTGGGCAATGTGCTACATACCTTAAGCTGTTTAAAAAGTCAGTTACAAACTAAGAGAAAAATAAAAGTTTTCCCTTCAAGAGTAATTTACTAGAGATAAACATAGATTAGTACTTCAGACTTGCTGTCTGGCACAGGCAGATATCCTTTCTATTTTGGGACTGGAAAAAAAGAAAATTGAAGGCAAAAACAATTGGTTATTCCAAAATGGATTTTATTTTATTCTCAGGGGGAAAAAAATCAGACAGCCCACTGACAGTTTAGATTGTAAAGGTAATTAGGCTAATCAGTTTTTGGTAGCAAGGCTGGCATAACCTCACTGAGAATATGACACAATCAGATACGATACAGTAGGTACTTTCACTCCACAACTTTGGTTAAGACAAGAAGCACGTTTTTCAGCAGAAGCCTTTTACTATTATCCCATCAAGTGACTTTGTTAATAGATGAAAAATACTATGAAAAGATTTTGTTCAGTTTAATTCAGAATGTTAAAAAGAAAAATTAATTCAAATGAGAAGAGGCAACAGTGACATGTTCTAGTTTGTTCTTTGGAGATTTTTAGCATGCTCAAGCACAGCACAAAGAATATTTAAAGGAAGGAGAAAGGTAAGTGACACAAAAATCATAACTAAGACAATGTCATTTTAATTAAACATTATTGAAAAAAGAAATTTTTTGTTTTCAAAATACTTTTTTCAGTTGACTAGCAAATATATCAAAACAAATATTTGTTGTAAATTTCTTTGATTCTTGATTGCGCACTATCAGTTTTTTTCCATTCAAGTCAGAAGTGGCCAACTACCATGGGCATTCCTCTGAAGATCAGCCAATGAGTGGCCAAAACTGAAACTGTGAGTTATTCCCATTTTCAGCTAATTATCTTTGTTTTAGTGGGCTGTGGAGCGATACAAAAAGCTTCCAGGAGTAGCTTTGGACATTCTGGGGGGCCACAGTGTGCCCGCTTCTGATTTAAGCATACAACCATGTGGAGACTATATGTATTCTGTCCTTGTTGCAGTAACAGAAAGGATAGCATCTAGCAAATACCGTGTTTCCCTGAAGATAAGACAATCTCTTATATTAATTTTCCCTCCCAAAGATACACTAGGTCTTATTTTCAGATGTCTTATTTTTCAACAAAGAAGAATTCACATTTATTGTTGAACAACAAAAAAAGAACATTTATTATATACTGTGTATATATATATACAAAAACTTTGCTAGGTCTTACTTTTGGGGAAGGCCTTATATTTAGCAATTCAGCCAAACCATACTAGGTTTTATTTTCTGGGGATGTCTTATTTTCGGGGAAACACAGTAAGTTGTCCTCCCATTTTACAGATACAACAATCTTGTGAAATAAGTTAAATGAAAAAAGTAATTTGCTTAACAGTCCATTACTCCTTCCACATAACCAGTGAAATGCTAGGCTTGTAGCAACTGCTGATCAGTCCCTACTTAATGGGTTAATCCTTTTCAAAGAGCCTTATTCTGCTTGGAATACTAAATAGGCAATACAGACATGTCCTGTTCTCTCCAGCGGAATTTCTAGACCAATTGTGCTAAGCCACAGTATAGCATACATCGAATACCCACAGGCAAGAGGACAGAAAGGTTGGGTGCACAAACATCCATGGTGAATCCCCAGTTCATGTCACATGCCACATGAACATGTGGAAATGGCTGTTTACGCTAAGCAGGCACTGAAGATGTTACTATTTTAAAGCTTGACAATATTGTTAATATTTTACTGCTTTATTGCTAACTGCTCATTAGTATTAATTCCAAATTTTCTAAAAGTAAACTTTTTACATGCTGCTACACTAGCAGGAAACTAGCAAATGAAAAGTTAGGTCTTGTTAAAGTACAAGGGGGTGCTGTAAAGTTCTCGTCCCCACTTCCCAAAATCTGAATGTATTTTTGTCATTGTAGTTGACAGAGTGTTCTTTTGTGTTGTAAACTGCCAATCTGTAGGACCGTAGCTTTAATTTCTGAATTTTATCAGATTATTGATAGAACAACATCAATGAAAAGTGTGGAATTTCAAGTGCTGAATTGTGGACCTTCATGAAGTTCTTGTTACAACACAAGAGAACTCCAAATGATGGAAACACTGAGTGAGAAGTGCCCATCAAACTCAACTGTGAAGAAATGGTGTGCCAACTTTCAACTTGGAATTTTGAGTCCAAAGAGGCAGCAAGGTCTGGGAGGCCTTCAACAATGTCAATTCCTGAAATTGTTGATTATGTTCATGATCTGATTTTGGCAAATCAGTGAATCTCAGCTAAACACTTGCAGCAACACTAGACAGAGATATCCTGGGAATGCACTGTCAGCCAAGTGCCAACACGTTTGACTGCTGACCAGAAAGGAAATCAAGTGGATTCCTCCAAGATGATTTTGTAGCATTTTGAACCAACTAGAGATAATCATCACTGTTCTTGAAACATGGTTAAATCACTATGACCCAGAGACCAAACAACAGTCCTTGCAGTGACTACTTATGAAATTCAAGACTCAAAAGTCAGCAGGAAAGGTAATGACCACAGGGTTTGGGCTGTGCGTGTGATCAGAAAGGTATTTTGATTACTATCTTCATAGGGGTCAAACAGTTAATGCAGAATATTGCTCTAATGGAAGGAGGCACTGAAGGATAAAGAGGGTGGGAACATGTGAAAAGGTATTCTCTTTTTGCATGACAATGCACCTCCACACAGCTGGCAAGATGATGATTGTTTTGAAGAATGTGGAGTTTCAGTGCAAAGCATCCACCCTATTCACCAGATCTTGCTCCATATGACTATTTCCTGTTTCCAAACCTTAAAAGGGTTTGAAAGAAAATTTTCTAATGATTCAGAAGAGCAGCAGAGCAGTATTTCAGTGACCAGACATCATAATTTTATTTTAAAAGGTTTAAAGAAACTTAGGAAACAATGTTCCTTGTGTGCCAAACCTTAGGATGAATATATAGGATAGCATGTAAGTTTCAAGGATCTATCTAGATCATTCTCTTCTTGGATGGGTCAAGAAATTTTCAGCACCCCTTGTACTATTATGAAATAAGCATGCAATAGTAGTCTCATAAATTAGAAATAGTATGCTTAATTTTCAAAAAATGTATTCTGTACTGGTTTCTTGCTTCCTATTTTTTGCATTTATAACTGAGATATCTGAATCAGTAATACTGCAAGAGGTTTTGGAAATAACTTGATCTGGGAGAATGATAAGCAAACAAACTCTCAGAATATGCTCTCAGACACAAGGAAAAGGGAGTACAAAGGAGGAATTGGAGCATTGGGAAGAGCAATAACTACATTAACTACACTTATGGGTGGAACTAATCTTAGATTTTTTTGTACAATGAGCAAACATGTGATGGTTGACTGTGCCCTCCTCCTCACTCCTCCCTTCAGAATAGGATTTATTTTTTGCCACCTGATGGAAGAAAGAAGTTGGTGCCTTTCTAAATATGTTTTGTGAAGCAACTACAGTCAACCCTCCATTTTCACAGGGGGTCCACTCCAGACTCCTCCTGCAAAAATGGACTCGTGTATATTCAAGCCTCATAAGGTTGAATGGGGCGTGTGCCCATGAGTGTGTATGTGGCGTTACTGAAAATAACAGAGGTCACCTCTCCGTGAATATTCAAGACCGTGGACCTCAAGTCTGCAAGAAAGGAAAGGTGACTGTATTTTGTAATACATTATGGTAAATCTGGGTAACTCAAATGGTTCACTACAACTAGGATATCCTTTAGCCCAAATACACCAGGATCTTTCTACATATGTATTTCAGCTAAATTACCAACAAAATAAATTCAGTTCTTAGGAAAAGACGTCTCATGTGCCACTTGTTTCTAACCAACAGGAGGAGCTTACATCACTTCCTGGCTTATGCATTTTGATTAAAACACTTGCTACCCATCAGGGATGGGAAATAACAACAAACTAGTGACTATGGGATGCTGGGAGTTAAACATCTGGAAAGCCTCATAATTTGTATTCCTGCTATAATCTTTTGTCTGAAAAAGAGAATCAACTCTCTCTCTTCCAGTTTACAGGGACATTGTGATTGCCACTGCCGAAAGAAAATGAGTTGTTAAAGTTCAAAAAAAAATTACTAACTAGTGAACTGCAGGTCTTTACCATACTGTGACTATTTTGAAATTGGCACTCATACTAACTTTAAAACTCCAGAATGAAATCTGAACAAAACAGTGATCAGTATCATTTGTTTGCATGACCCATGTATAATGCACATTGCATGGATGGGGGAAATCTTCCATTCATTTGAAAGCATTTCTTCAGAAATAAAAGAGAAAGAGCAACAGAAAAATCTGTCTGAAAAGTAGCAGTAGACTTCTTATGAACATCTACATGTAAAGTTGGTAAAATCAGTAGATTTTTCTTAACATTTTTATTTCAGTTTTCCTTTTAAAATTGTATCCATCTTTCCTCACACTCCATGAAAAGCATAAATATAATTAAAAACAGGTAACGAAAACCTATCAACACCAGACATCTTACACCAGGAATGGAAAGCATTTTTTATAACCAGGGGTAGAATTCTAATTTGGGAATGAGCTCAAAACTGTACACGAGGGGAGGAAGCAAGGGCAGGGTGTGCATGAGGCCAAAGTAAAAGGGGGGTGGGAAGCTGTAAATCTCACCAATTCTTCCAATAAAAACACAAAGCATAACTCACTTCTTTGTATGACTGCTCACACAATCAATCTCCAAGGTAACAATGCTCATGCATGCAAAGTATGGCTCAATTCTATGCATTTAAAGATATATAAAGAGCAGGGCAGAAAAACTTTGAATCTTGGTTGCTGTCTTCATTTATTGATTGGAGATAACTGTCCAGGTTTCCTTGTACAACACTGGGAAGGAGAAGGAATGGATGTGGATTCTGTATAAGCTAGTTAGCAATCTGCTATAATTCTGGAGATACAGAGCACTTTTTGAAAGATCTGCAGCCCCCTAGAATGCTCCTAATGATGCTGACTGGGGGATTCTGGGAGCTGTAGTCCCCAAAAGTAACATTTCCAAACTCTGCTTTTGAGTAAACCAAGCAGATTCATAATAGTTTTATGGAGATGAACAGAGGTACTTACAGCCCTTTGCCACCACTGCCCAAGAAACAGAGGAAATTGAGAGGCTGCACCCTTTTCCTCCTAGGAAAAATACTAAAGCAAGGGGAAGACAAGCTGGCTCCTTCTGTCACCCAATGAAGTAGTAACTGTACACTGTATAACCCTTTGAAAATTCTAGGTGCTTTATAATACTGCTGTTCCAAATTAACAGTGTGATGCTGAGATCCCTGTTCACTTGCAGCATCTTGTACAGGCAACCTGGTAGAGCTAGTGAAAATTCAACCCCTGCTTACCAAGGCTGGCACATGTAACATAAAACAGGTATATCAGCCTCAACGTTTCCAGAGAAGGAGACTAACATGCAGCCAGTAAAATCTAGATTAGAAAACAACATGTGCAGTTCTAGCATTTCAAGTTCTTATTAGCAACAGGAGAAAATATTTCTGCATCAATTAAATCAAAAGTGAACTTGCTATTATGGCAATTATTTTTCTACTGGATAATGTTCAGCAATGAACAGGTACTTAGGGAGACAGTGCAAGTTATTTTCCCATACCCACTGAGAGTTTATAGTGGACATGTTTAGACAAGACCAATTTTTAAAAGAGTGAAACAAACGCAAAATTGAAATCAGGCTTTTTTTTAAAAAAGTAATTGGGGAGGAAGGCAGGGAAATGCACTACTTAGGTAAAACACAAAACCCTATTAAATAAAATGCCTGGATTGGACACAAAAAGGGGATTGTGTGTGTTTAAGATTTTTATCTATGCCTCTTAAGAAAATGTATAAAGGTGCAACACAAGCTTGTGGCGAATTGTATTTATAACTGTTTGAGCAGAATGCCAGACACAGGCATGCCAAAGACAGACCCAACCCCAAATGAAGCTGTTTAAACAAGCCTAACATTAAGCTTCATAGGCTAAGAATGAAAGCTTTGTTCTATTAGTGATGTGCTGAAGTTAACTGACAGAGATTTCATCAGAGACAGAACACAGACTTGTGACACAAGTTTGGTTTAGAGTGAAAGTCTAATTCATTTTTCCTTCTCTTTCCACACCCCCCATCAAATGGTTTAGAACTTTCAAAGACTGCCATAAAGCAATGTATAGGACAAATAATGACAAACTCTTGAGTTCGTAGAGAATTTTTAAAAAATTAAAATTAATATATTGTGTGCTAAATTTGTAAGCCGCCCTACAATATAAACCACCCCTAACAGTGATACAATTTCAAATACTACTGATTTTATAAAACAATGAAATTCAGTATAAAGTTTCCAGTAGGATCAGGCATAATGAATCAAAACATTTAAAAGAAACCATAAATGGCTAGACATAAAACATGTTGGAATGCCTAGGGAGATTAAGAAAAAAATTGTCCTGACACCCCAGAGGCATCAGTTTGTGCCAGGTGAGCTTCTCTTCAAAGGGCATTCTAGATAATGAGGCTTCCAAGACTGACAATAGCCCTGTTCCTGGTCATCATCATCCACCTCATTTCAGAGAGCAGGGTGGGACAAAGGGGACAATTTGGAGATCATTTGGTAGAAGGCAATCTTTGACGTTCCCATTTCCCAAGATAAAATAATTTCTATCCACAGTGAACTACAAAATACAATGAACTGCACGTGTGCTGTACTGTAATTATATTCTTTTAAATTCTAGACAGCCATCCTTGTGTTGACAGGGCTCCACAGAATGAAGGGGGAATATTTTTATTAGAGTGGGGATTGGGAACAAACTATATATTTAATAGGGCATGATGAATTTTTAGATGGAGTCTTATTTTCCCAAAACTTCCATAAAAATCAAAGCTCACAGTGCAGCCTGAAATAATTTTTGCCAGATTCTTACTGGTTTCCTTGACTATACAACTTTAGGACTGAAGCTCTGCAAATTTTTATTAGAACCAATATCTACCGTATATACTCGTGTACAAGTCAACCTCATGTATAAGTCGAGGGCAGTTTTTGGGGCCCAAATCATGGGTTTTGATATGACCGGTGGATAAGTCGAGGGTCAAACACTAGGTCATGTTACAAAAGCTCTAAAGGGGGAAACAAAGTACCACTTCCCGCCCTACATCCTTCTCTCTGGACCTCTCTCAAGGATCAAAGCAACATGGGAAAGAGGAAACAAACCTTGACACACACACACACACTTCCCTTTACCAAAAACATTCCCAAGACTCATGGCTTGCAAAAGGGGACAGGCCTTTTTCTCTCTTTCTGCTTCCATCTCAGGATTCCCAACTAGAATCATGGCTTGCAAAAGGGGATGGACCTTTCTCTCTCTCTCTCTTCTTCACCCCAAGGCTTAGGTTGCAAAATGGGATACAAGCCTGGGGCATACTCTCTCTGTGTGTCTTGCCTGAGCAGCACCTACTTGCTCTTTAGCTCTAGCTGCAAGGGAAGGCTGAAATCACATACACACACATGCAGAGAATGAGAGAGAGAGAGGACAGCGTGCCGGGGAGTGAGACTCAAACGGAGAGCCAAGATCCCTGGCTACAGAGGAAGGAGGGCACTTCTTTCAGGAAATTTAGAAGCAGCATTAACTTATTGCCCCATCTATAAGTCTACCCATGATTCTGGAGTGAATTTGGGGGCATAAATTTCTCAACTTATAGTCAAGTATATACTGTACCTTTGGGATGTCACACTAATTAACTTTAATCCAATATTCTCTGAAGCCAAGACTTATTTATTCCATTTCTCAGTACAACACCCTCTATGTATACACGGCACACCTTTTCTTGCATCATGGTGCTATATGATAGCAGAAGAAGAAATTGCAGTGTCACCATATATATCACCAGTAATGTATGATATCCCAATCAAATCGCTTCAATCCACATTAACAGAATCAATACCAGTGCTAACTAACTGATGTCAACAGATATGGAAAACAAAGGAATGGCCAACAGATTGGGAACGATCAAAATACATCCCCATCCATGGAAAAGGAGACACAAGAGACTGCAACATGACAGTTAAAGTAGTATAAAACTGCACTAAGTCTGCAGTGTGGCAGCAGCCTCATTTAAGAAGAACTGTTCCCAATAAATCACTCTAGCCACAAACCTCCATTCTCCCATTCTTTCCTTTCAAATTGCCTGGAACAGCTGCATGAGCTATACTGAATAAAGTAAGAAATAAAAGCCTGCGGCATAGTTTCTGTCCATTTTCTAGAACTCTGGAAATCTTCATCAGCATAATATTTTTGTCTTTATATAATTTCTTTAATGAAATATTAGTTTGTTTCAATTTTTTGTAACTCGTGTATTTGATCAAGTGATATCTTTTAAGCAATGTTTGACCTATTAATTGATCAAATATTTTTTGACTAGTGACGTGGGCAACTAATAGTCAAGACAGCCAATCAGGTAGGCACTAATTAGGGAAAGAATACCTTATTATTCTTTATGAAGAATCAAGCCTCGGGGTTGCCATCAGTTCCAAAGGGTGGCAACCATAGGCATTTGCTAGAACCTCAAGATGAAATATTAATACTTTTTAAATCTCAATAAAAATAAGATCTAGCCAAAGTCAGAAAGTATGCCCTTGTTGCCTTTTCTCTGGTAATGCAAACCACCTTTGATAAGCTCATAAAACAGTATTATTTACTGAGTAGCACACTTTCAACTTGTCTGCTTATTCCCACCATGAGGCCACTTACAAGTGCACTTTCAACAGAGCTTTATACAACAGGACATCCAGCTCCACTGCCAAAAGTGTGTATGGGACATCTAGCCAAGACATTTTATAAAAAACTCAAGAACTCTTTTTTTTTTTTTTTGGACAGTGCATTCAATTTCTAGTAAACATGTATTTTCCTTGGAAAGTAAAAGGCATTAATTTTGATGTATTCAGAACTAATCTAAGCTGATCTAAAAAAAGTATCAGCAACAGAATCTGCCAGTCTGCCCATATATTATAATTTATTTTCTTTAAGCAATGGCCAGATTTTGGACCATTGGATTTTCTGATCCAGAAGACACTTCATGTTCAACAGTGGTGGAAATAAAACAAATTGCATTTTCATACAGAATCAGTAAGTAATTGGAATCTATGCACAAATAGATACTGAAAACTGCCCTTGTTAGCACCACATAGGCAAGATGTTATGGCTGTTTAAGCAAACAATAAGAACAATTAGGCTTTGCCTTTCTCCTGCAACTTGGCAAAACTGGTTTCTTGTGCACATTCATCTGTAAAGATCAAGCTTTGTTTGCACGTTTTCACATGCATACTGAATCAAGCTGCATGCACACCTTACTTAGGAATACTGCCAAAATATACACATAACATTTGCTGGAAACAGTGTCTCTAGCAAAACAAAGCCATCAAAGAATAAGGAAGTTATTTCCCCATTCCTGTTTATTTTTTGAACAGACATAAATTTTAAGGAAACCAATATGAACTTCTCAGAGCACTCAAAAGTATGACATTGATAGACAGGCTTGATCATCCATGGGCTTCACATACACAGCCATTTCATCTCTAACAATTAAACATTTAATGACCAGAAGACATCCACTAGATTTTCAGCAACTCATTTCCAGCTGCTGACCACTTGAGACTATTTAAAATGAACAACTCCAAGTAGAACAACCCAGTGTCTCAGTTCAATTCTTACTGGAACATTAACTACATTACAACTATAGCTACCTTACAGGTGAGAACAGAAGGGATGAAGGATTTAAAAGGTCAAGAGATCACATCAACTCGTGTTTCTTTTCCACCTAAGTGGAGCAAGGATATCACTATCAAGTTATAGTAACCTGCAGCCAGAATGTCCAAATATTCACCCCCTCTAATTGTTTTCACAATTGTAAGCTTTTCCCACAAGCAAAAACTTGGGTGGGTGAGGGGGGGTTATGTAGAACACTAACCTAGGCATGTCCACTTATAAGTAAGATCCAGTGAGTTCAGTGGAGATGCCACATGTTAACTGTGTAGAGGACTCCAGTATTTAGGGTGAAATCTTAAGCACACTTTTAATTGACAGATAATCCCTTATTGTTTCTTCTACTGCTGTTTTCTTTTTATTAGTTTTTAATCATTCTGATCACAGTATAACATTTTTAAAGCTGTTAACCATTTCCTTGCATTGCTCAACAAGAAAAGAGGGGTATCAGTGGTAGTATCAGTTTCATCATCCATTTATTAAACACGTGCCAGAGATCAATTTTAAAGTAAACATACTCAGGACTGAATGAAAAAACCCTGAAATCTAAACACACTAATACGTCAATGTATGTTTCTTGTTTTTCCTTTTAAAGATCATTACAGTTCTCCCCATGAAGGGGAGGGCTGCTGCTTTCCTCTGTACTAGATGACAATGTGAACCTTTGTTGTGGGTATCTTTAAACTGTAATTTAAGAGAAGGAATTTCTAACTGTCACTGACTTCAATGCTAAAAAGCAGAGTTCCTTTTCTAAAAAACAACACCAGAAAAACAAGGAGGCTTCAGATAAATCTGATGTGAATTCCTGATAGCAAAATCTCTTCAAAGCCATGCTCTTAGCAATGGTAAACAAACCGCCTTTAGAAACCAAGGCAATAAACCCCTTAACAATAAAACACATTAAACACAAATCTTTGGACGCCATCTTTAAAAAATATGGAGAGGTGATTTTCCGATATCTGCAAAGTTGTATTTTAAAGGCAATAAATCTACCACCCAAGACACTTTGTCTCCTTCCCCTCCTCTGAAGCTGTTTTTAAAAAAATCTTCTTCTGTACAAGGAGCCGCCCAACTATTCAGAAACCTGGTTATCTACCTAACAATGTTTCCAAAACTCAATGCTTCAAATCAGTGGAATGGGGCAATGCTTTATTCTTTCTTTTCCAAAAAATTGAGACCTTCTAAAGTAGAAGTGAACAACCTTTAGCTCTCCAGATGCTATAGGATTGCAATTCCTATCTGCCCTAGTCAGCACAGCTGAGAAGAAGGGGAGTTACAGTACATCAGCAGGAAGACCACAAGTTGTCCAGCTGTACTTTATAGCATCTTTTAACACATTAATGAACTGCCATAAGAAATTATCTGGATAAAACCAGTGACCTCTCTGGATCAGTGTTCTGTTCCTCAGTGGACCAATCAACTGCCTACAAGAAAGCCATGAGCAGAGAATGGATGTAGCAGGCCTCTACAATCTGATATTCAGACTTAGAGCCACTGACACTACAGACAGTAGGTAGCCATTGCTATCCTTATAATATGCGCCTTCAAGTCGGCTGTAGACTTACGGTTTTCTTAGGAATGGAATACTGTACTCAGAGGTAATTTTGCCGGTTGCTTCCTCTCAAATATGGCCTATGTCACCTAGTATTCATTGGCGGGCTCACATCCAAGCATTAACCAGGGCTGACCCTGCTTAGCTTCTAAGATCAGACAGGATCTGGTACCTTTCGGGTATTTAGGCCCTTCACTGATAGCCTCCTCAGTCTCCACAATTTATCCAATCTCTGTTTAAAGCCATCCAGGTTGGCAGTCATCTCTACATCTTTTACTGGCAAATTTCACTTCTTTAACTATGTTCCCTGTGAAACATTTCATCTGCCCTGAATCCTTTATTATTCATCTTCACTGCTGGTCAGTATTATGGGTTATTAGATACTAATATTATGAGAAGTAGCAAAGCTTTTCACTATCTGCTGTCTCCATAATACAGGGAATTGAACCAGACATGCCATGGCACACAAGGCAGCATACATAGCCTGTCACCCATTTCAACACTGACTAGGCAGAGAATTGGTAACTTTCAGCTAGGTGGTTATACCATGTGAAATCAGGCCATGACTTGAGATATCCAGAGGGCCTAGGTAGAGAAAAAAAAGCAATAATATAAAAATTTGAAAAAATGTCTGACTTGTGCCTTTTTGTTTCTCCCCCAGCATAATACTATAGATAGATAGAGAAGATAGGAGTATTTTTTGCAAATTGGTTCAAATATTGCTTCATGGCATTTTCTCAACCCATTTTCCCCCTAAGGATTCATAGGCCTTAATGTTGGAAAGAAAAATTCCTAACATTTCAGAACGTACAACATCTGGAATGTGGGTCCGATAACACAGCCTGGGATTGTATCATGAATATCCCTACTACAAAATGATGAACATATTCTCCAACTCTTCTGCTTTACTATTCCTTCGTTTTCTCAAAACATCTAAAGAAAGTGGAACATGTTTGGAAATTCTCACGTTTAATCAAGAAATAAGCTTGAACAGGTAGAAAAGCTTGTCTTACTGCAGGCAAACCTTGTCCAATTTATGTGAGCACTTTCCCTGAAACCTGA
Organism: Urosaurus nigricauda; assembly: GCA_034509955.1. Taxonomy (NCBI): domain Eukaryota; kingdom Metazoa; phylum Chordata; class Lepidosauria; order Squamata; family Phrynosomatidae; genus Urosaurus; species Urosaurus nigricauda. Next base: position 167,873,164 of record JAOEGL010000002.1, read on the forward strand.
GTGCTTTCCATGCCTGCTTGACACTGTGAAGATGGCATTGAGAATATAGTAAATACGTTTTTGTCTTACTATCATGTTGATTTTTTTTATATCCAACTGTAGCCTTTTGTCTGCTTCTCAAACTGGCAAAATTCAGTAGTGAGATCAAGCATTCAGCTATTCTTTATAAAAACTAAGAACATTTAAAACGGAATTCAGCAAATGTGCAATTGTTTTCTAAAGGATCTATAATAAAAATTTAATATAACAATACTTTTTAAAACAAACCAAGCTATATATTATACATTTTATGTTTTCAAAGTAATAGTGACTAGATCTGTAAAAGGCACAACAGAACTGCACGTATTTCAAAACAAACAACCCCAACATTTTTACCCAGGGAGCAAAACCCAACAAACCTGTTTTCACACGGTTTCAACATTTTAAGGAAATCTGTATCTATTTCAGATGAATTTTTATTAGATTATAGCACAGGCAATCTAATTTGCAATGAAAATAATATGTAACCAAAGAAAACAGAATGAAAAATATAACTAACAAGATAATAAAAGCATTCTCCCCCGACCATGAATCCTGACTGCAATTAAAACAAAAATTAAAGAAAGAAAAATATATATTATCATTCCATTATAGATCCAACTAAATAATTGTACTAAAATAACGATTCACCATAGTCACTATTGCTCCAAAAATCCATAAAGGGTTTCCAATCTTTCAAAAAACAAACAAACAACAACAAACAAACAAAAAAAAAACAGCCACACATTAATTTTATCATTTCAGCTAATTTAGGTCCAAAAACACACTGCAGATTAAATAAATCCAGTTTGAGACTGCTTTAACTGCCCTGGCTCAATGCTAGGGAACTCTGGGAACCTCGAAAAATACCGGTTTGGAAGCGCTTTAACTCTTTGTCTGGGTCAGTCGCTATGGAATTCTGGGAGTTGGAGTTTGTTGTGGGCCCGAAGGGCCCACAATAAACTCCAACTCCCAGAATTCCATAGCCTTGAGCCACAGAAAGAGTTAAAGCGCTTCCAAACCGGGTTATTTCTCCAGTGTGTGTGTGTGTCCCCATTCTCTCTCTTCCTCCTTGGCCTGTTCCGCAGCGGCCTCTCCTTCTTCCTTCCACACAAACACACCCAACAACAACCATCCAGCCGCCATACCTTTTGCCTGGTCCCCACCCTCCCCTCACAAAAGAGCCGCCTCCATCATCATCATCATCACAATAATAATAATAATAATAATTTTAAAAATTATTTTTATCCCGCCTCTCTCCCGCAGGATCGAGGCGCCTTACAACACACAATTAAAAATACAGCAGGGCCCCTTTTCAGCACAGCCACCAGGGCTTCTGAGGTACTTGCCCCATAGGGAATCATCATGGGGGGATACTTGCCCCATAGGGAAACGTTGGGGAATTGTCCACAAATTGTTGGGGGATACTGGCCCCATAGGGAATCATTGGGGGATACCTGCCCCTAGGGAGATATTGGGGGATACTGGCCCCATAGGGAATCAATGGGGGATACTGGCCCTATGGGAAATCATTGGGGGAGACTGGCCCCATAGGGAATCATTGGGAGATATTGGCCCATAGGAAATAATTGAGGGATCCTTGCCCATAAGGAAACATTGGGGGATACTTGCCCATAAGGAATCATTGGGGAATACTGGCCCCATAAGGAATCATTGGGGAATACTGGCCCCATAGGGAATCATTGGGAGATATTGGCCCCATAGAGAAACATTGGGGAATTGCCCATAGGGAATCATTGGGGGATACTGGCCCCATAGGGAATGAATGGGGAATAAGTGCTCACAGAGAACCACTGGGGAATATTTCCCCATAAGGAAACATTGGGGGGATACTTGTCCATAGGGAACCATGGGGTAATATTTGCCCCATGGTGGAGAAACATTGGGGAATATTTGCCCATAGGGAATCATTGGGGGGGGGGGATAATACTTCCCCATAAGGAAACATTGGGGGATACTTGCCCATAGAGAATCATTGGGAAACTTGTTATGCTTGTCCCATAGGGATACATTGGGGAAGCCTTGCCCATTGACCCAATGGCTGGGCCAGCCTTCCCCCATGATTCCCTATTAGGCGCACTGTCCCTTTGTCGTTTCAGTCCCAGCCTTCCCTCCCAGCCATAGCTATCCCCTTTGCTGCTGCTGAGGAAGAGGTCGGCCATGTTGGCGAAGAAGAAGAAGAAGAAGGTGGTGGTCCTGCTGCTGCTGCTGCTGCTGCTGCTGCTGCTGTGCTCACCTTGGGCCCCTCGGTGGCTCCCCAGCAGGGCCAGCATGGTCACCAGCACCGCCAGCCCAAAGGAGGAATACAAGGAGGAAGATGAAGATGAAGAAGAAGGGCGGGGGGGAGCCTGACCCCCCGCCATGGCAACGGCGGCGGCGGCGGCGGCGGCGGCGGCCTCGCGACAAGAAGAGAGAGACGTCGTAGTCAACGGCCGCGGCGGCGCGAGACAGAATCAGACACACTGAAAGAAAAAGAGAGACACACAGGAGAGAGGAGGGGGCGGGGCTAAGGAGAAGAAGGGGACCTTTTAAAGGGGAGGTGGCGCTGAGGGAGGGATTAAAGGGGAGGAGGAGGAAGGGAAGCGCGGCCGGGTTTTGGTTTTTTTGTTTTTGTTTTGCCGACCAGAAATGAAATCTTGTCTTGACAAAAAGCGGTGGTCATGTGGATGTCGTTGCGCATGCGCGGAGACACGGAGGTGTGGCTATGGTTGTTCAGAGACTCAGGGAGGGATGATTGGCGCCCCCAAACGCTGGTGGCGCAGTGGTTAAACGCCTGTACTGCAGCCCCGTTGAGCCCTCAACGTTGTGAGTTCGATCCCAGCCAGGGACTAGAAGTTGACCCAGCCTGGCGTTCCTTTGAGGTGGTGAAAATGGAGCACCCACATTGTTAGGGCGGTTAGCTGACACATTGTAAAAGAAGAGCCCTGTTGGTGGCCATATAGCAGATGATCCTCCGTTGTGTAACTTTGAACTTCAACTCCCAGGAGCCCAACGTAGCTTGGACCATAGCCAGGAATTCTGGGAGTTGAAGTCCAAAATGGCTGGAAGGCTAACGTTTGGGAACTGCTGGGCCAAACAAATGATACCTTTATGGGGACAACCAAAATGCATTGTAAATGTCTTAGGGAGTGTGCAAGTGCCCTGATAAGTGGTATAGAAATTATTATTATTATTATTATTATTACTATTACTACTACTATTAGCTTTATTTATAAAGCACCATGTCACCACCACCATGCTAGTGATGCCAATGGGCTCCAGTTGCCTTTTAGAAACGTCAGGACTTGCCCCCCCCCCATCAATGGCATACGTGCAAACAAGGTGACCAGGTGTGTCCTCATAACCACCAAAGGAGGACAAGGCGATGCAAAAATGGAGGACATTCCAGGAAAAAAAAATTGAGGGTTTGTCCAAAGAAATGCTTCAAAAGCATCTCCTATATAAAAATTTGAATTCATGCTCTTTTGGTCCTGCTCAAAATGGAGGGCATTTTGGAATTCATCCTCCTGGACACAAGGTTAAGTTTGTAGGACATGTCCAGGTAAAAGGAGGACACGTCTGTGTGCAAAGGACAGAGAAAAATCGCTGTTGCTGATGGAAGGTGTGGAGATGATTTAAAAAATAAACCAGGATCTAGGCTGCATCTACACTGCAGAAATGATGCAGTTTGATACCACATTAGCTGCTGTAGCCCAGTGCTACGGAGTTCAGGAATTTGTAGTTTTATGAGATATATTACCTAGCGTGGTGTAGTGGTTTGAGTGTTGGACTATTATGAAGATCAAGGTTCAAATTCCAATTCTGCCCTGTAAACCTACTGGGTGACCTTGGGCAAGTCACACTCTCTCAGCCTCAGAGGAAGGCAATGGAAACATTCTCTCTGAAGGAACTTGCCAAGAAAACCCCATGATAGGTTCACCTTAGGGTCATCACAAGTCAGAAATGACTAGAAGGAATACAACAAGAGATATTTAAAATATTCTTTCAGAGAACCCTGGTGCCACAACAAACTACAAATCCCAGGATTCTGCAGCCTGAGCCATGGCAGTTACAGCAGTGCCCAAGTGTGTGATTTCTGCAGTACAGATTGTTGTTGTTGTGTGCCTTCAAGTCATTTGTACATATGGCACCCTAAGGTGAACCTATCATTGGGTTTTCCTAGCAGGATTTGTTCAGTTTCAGACCTCAGTTATCTGGTTCAGTTCATAATCATGCATCTTAAGGGATCAAACGGGTTACTTGCATTGTGTAAATGAACAATCACAAGTACAGTACCGTAAGTGGAATTTTCATACTGTTTCACAATGCTTTTTAATGAAGTCAGTTCATGTATTCCTTTGTCATCAAAAGAGTTTGGCTCTGGCAGTTTTGTCTGTATGGGATTAATTTTAACAGGCAACTGCATGTGTAAAGTGACTTGATTAAAAAGTGTTGTACTCAAGGTGACGTGGAAGTTGCCTGTGCTTGTAACTGGTGTTGCCCAACACCAATAGAAGTTGGGACAGTGATTCCCAGAATCCCCTAAATAGCATAGTGTCTATGGTAACTAGGGGATTCTATGAGTAGTAGGCCAAAAATTAACTTTCCCAAGCTCTGAATGCTAGTCGTAAATAGGACAATAGAGGGCTCTATTTATATCATGTGTAAGGTGGATACTGGGATGCGATGTGGCTGCATCTGCACTGCAGAAATAATCCAGTTTGACACTACTTTAACTGCCATGGTATTCTGGGAATTGTAATTTGTTGTGGCACCAGAGCGCTTCAACAAAGAAGGTCAAACTACAAATCCCAGAATGCCATAGCATTGAGCCATGGTGGTTAAAGTGGTGTCAAACTGGATTACTTCTGCAGTGCAGATGTAGCCTAGGAGACAGTTTCCTGCTTCTGAGAGCCTAGTGGTGGTGGTGGGATCCAATTGTCATGTACACTTTAATAGCACTGTCTGTGCTGGGGATAGCTTAGTCTTGGTGTAAATATATTTCTTTCTTATTAGCTTGGGCAAGCTTACATTTCCAGTAAAATCACAGGCACAAGAGGTTGAAGGCCTCCCCCTCCTCTCATGTGCATGGATTAAAAAGTTGTTTTTTCAAAACGATTCCTGCACTGCTGGCCTTGTATGAAATGCAGACAGAATGACACTGGATACCCCTCAGTCTGAGCAGCTATTTTCAGACCCCGGCGTTTTTAAACCAGGCGCAGGATCTTTCTAAATGTATGACAGCAGAGTGGTGTAGGCCTGTCTCTGAGAGCTGTCTTTCAGATTCTGGTGCTGGTGACTCCCTAGAGTGTATCCGAGATCCAAGTTAAAATGTGTCTGGCTATAATAGAAAGAGACTGAGCTCTTTTTCTCCTTTCTGCCATGGTACACATGCGCTGTGCTACTGGTCCCTTGGGGAGTATGTGTGCTGTTGGAGCAGTTGCATTCCAGACTTCAAGAAAATCCCCCATCTTAAATTCTTTCTGGAGGCTCAGCTCATGATTCACTTGTGGAATTTCTAGTCTGCATGCGTGCGTGCGCTCGGACAGAGTTACGCCAGGCCTCTAAAAGCTAAAGGCAAGGAGAGCATGTCCAGCTGCAGAGTCCTTGCCAAGAGATGTACAGACTACAGATAAAGGATGGCTGGAAGTAATGTTGGACTGCAACTCTGGAGATCAGGGTTTGATTCCTAGCTTGGCCATGAAACCCACTGGGTGACCTTGGGCAAGTTACATGTTCTCAGCCTCAGAGGAAGGCAATGGCAAACCTCCTCTGAACAAGTCTTGCCAAGAAAACACCATGTTAGGGTCGCTATAAGTCACAAACAACTTGGAGACACATAACAAACAAAGAAAATGGGGCGAAAGTGGGGGAAGCCAATGATTTTGATAATTTGTCCAAACAGATTTGTTCTCCCTCCTTCCATTGTGGTTGCAAGGGCATCAGCCCACATCCACAGCATCAATGCATAAGCCAGAGATAGTGTTGATGAGCCAGATTGATAGTGTTGATGTAAACTAGATCATGGTTGATGAAGTATACAGAATTTTGGCAGTGGCCAGAGTTTTGTCATAGATCGTTATTCCAAGCTGAAATGGAAGTCAAAGGCAGTTATTTCTTCTTCTTCTGGTTGCTGTTAAAGTATTGTTTTTGTATCCACCACACAGTCCAGCTCTGCTGCCTCAACATGGTACGGAAGTGGCCTGGGGCTTTCAAAAGCCATGCCAATTGAGTGCAAGTTCAGGCAGGTTCTGCCAAGCTGGCAGGGCTTCAGGTAGGTTCCTGGTGGCAGACTGCATGCCTTCCATCTGAGAACCAAACTAGCTTCCTATGGAGGGGCTCATTCACAGAAGGCTGGCAACCAAGTGAACTGGCCACAACAACTGTGATCAGTGGAGGGACTGTGTGCACCTATGAAATCTCAAGTTTCCTAAGGCCTATACCTTCCATCACACATAAGGCATTTCATGTGGTCACCAAAGCACACAGCCCTCTGTCTTTAGCAGCTTCTAAGCTAAATGTCATAAGATCATGGAGGGATTTGGACTTTTTGTTGTTCTTTGTTTTTGAGTGGCTGTGGCAATACTGGAAATCTTACACCTCCTGCTTGATGAAAACAGTAGATGGGGTGGAGAGAAATGGGAGACAGGTAGAAACATCTCATCCATAGGTATAGCACCATGTATGTCCTGTGGCACAAATATTTAAAAAAAACCTATTTGCATTCAAAACACATAGATGCTTTGCCTTTTCCTTTAGGTTTTGAAACCTAGAGGGCTTATATGTAAGCAGGGGGACGGGATAGAAGTTCAGTAAGTAAATAAAGATAGCTTCCTCCACTTAGGACTGTAAAAACTATGAAGGTAAAGTTGTTTTTGCTGTTTTTTAATTTATCAGCTGGACTTTTAGTTGTTTACTGATCACAATTAAATAGGCTTTTTAAAGTGAAAGGGGGAGATTCTTGACTGTCACAGAGAAGGCCCTCAGGTTGCCAACCAGACGCACAGTCATCCCAAAATAAGTACTTGACAGTTAATATCCCTGTCAGGCTTAGGATTTTGAGCAATATGATTTTATCCAATAGGTTACTTCCATTTGGGGTACTTTATAATCTTTTGCAACCTTACTGGAATCAGTAATGGGGAGCAGGGAATCACATATTTCAGGAAATGTCATTGCACCATCTGGAATTTTATCAGAGACTAGAGGATCATTTCATCGACATTTTGGCCAATATTCTTTAGTTTCTGCCTCCCCCCCCCCCCCGCCCTATTTGCTGCTGTTATCAACAGGAAACTCCTACATTCTAGCTGAAGTGAATTGACTGATAAGGGCTTTGGTGATGCAGTGCATATGAGTCAATGGTATGTTCTGTTTATACAGTGAACTTTACAGTAATTTCCAAGGCCTGTAAGTGTAACTTGCTAAATAAAAAGCTATGTACAAAGTGCCTTTCAAAACAGAAAAAGGTGAACTCTGCATCAAAGCTAGATTCTGCAGCCTGTGCTCATTTTGCAAACTTGTGGCGTTTACTGTCTCTGGATCATTTGTTCTGCTAAACTTGGTGTGAGTAACCTTAAGGAGCGATTTTAGACCAACAATTTCACAGTTTCTTATTCTTAGCCATGTATGATTGTGTGAAAGTTGTTCAAACCCTCCAGCCAAGTCACTGATCCTTCTAAGGCCACTTCTTGTTTTATGGCATATGTCAGAAAAACTGTAGGAACTTAACTTATTCCTCACATCAGATTGATACTAGATACCCAAAGATATGTGACAGAAGTTCATGTATCTGGTAAATTATTAACATCACATTAAGACATATGCACTAGGTCTGATTTACACTTCTTAGCCATGGATTCATGGTGCCTTGAGGTATTGCATATTTGTCTCACTGTGTATCCCAGTAACTCAGTTGACTAGTTCATGAAGTGTGTACTGGTATGTGCTGCTGGATCGTTCCCATTTGCATTGCAAGGGGACTAAATGAACCATGGATCAAATATGTGTTTAGCATGACAGGAGCCCCACCCTCCTTTCAGTCATAAAACTAGCCCCAAACTGGATTTTTTTCCTATAGCTTTTGAGAGAAAAACAAGCCAGAGTATCACTTCCTACTGGGTTAGACATCACACTAAACCAGGTGTGGACAATTATGGCTGGTCCAGGGGGAAGGGTTGTTTTTTAATGTGGAGTCGAAGGCTTTCATGGCTGGCATCCATAGTTCTTTTTCAGAGAAAGATGCCAACCACAGATGCTGGCGAAACATCAGAAAGGAACTCTTCTAGAACATGGCCACATAGCCCGAAAGCTCCACAAAAAACTATAGGGTTGTTTTTTGTTTGTACACATACATGGTTCTACTTCTCCTGAAATTTTGCTTTTTATTGGCTTTTTTGGTAAAACTGGAAGTGACAGGGAAGTTCATTTCTGGTGTGAAAAAAATATGGCTAAGCCTCCCCCCCCCAAACAAAAACAAAACGAAAAACTAGTGGTGTGGTTTGCTTTAGAGCACTGGAGGTTAAGTGTGGGTGGGCAGCTTCCAAGACCATTTGTCTCCTTATTTTGAGGCAGTTAGTTTTTTGCAGTGGTTACAGGGTTGGTCTGGGGATAGTGCAGGACCTGTGAAAGCCATATACATATGTTACCCATAATGGTTAAAGAAACCACAAAGTATACATGAGAGCTAGCTACCCTATATGCAGGCTCATCCACAGCAAGCCAGAGTTCCTGAAGATGCTGGCTTATCATGACTTCTGAACAGGATATGTGTCTTTGTAGGTCTGGAGAACCAAACACTAAAGTGAGTATGCATGCAAATATATTGCAGATGTTGGTAAAGGCAGTATGCAGAAAATTGTATACATGCTGTAAAGAGAGCTATGAAATTTGCACTTCAATACCATCACAAGAGCACAATTGTGCTAAATCAGTTGTCCTCCTTTTTAACCTAAATTTCTCTTCCTGTAGCTCAGCATGCTTCTGCTTGTATGAGCACCAGTGGCTATGGAGACAAGAGGGTTTCTATCAGTTCCATATTTAGCTTTGTCTGAGACTTGTCCCTGAATTTACAGTCTGCACAGAAGGGCTCTCTTCCAGTACATGGAGTGATTTATATTTACTTTCTCCCAATCAGAGCTGTTTTGAATACACAAAATTATTAGGCACATGTGTTATTGGTTTGCATCTGCAAACTTCTGATTAAAATAAAGATACCGTAGAGCTTCTGTGCCAATGTTGGATACTGGGGGAGGGCGCAGCATTGATAGCAAATGGTGTAGGGAGAAGGCTTGGAGGGGCAAATGCACTGATATACACCCGCAAGTTTCACTGTTTTTTCAACATGCTATCTTGTGGTTTAATCCCACGTCTACTCTAGGAGCTGGAAAACTGACTGGGTCCTTATTACACACATATTTATTCACCCACAACTTAATAAAACATCCAGACAGAGCCACATGGAACCCAGAGCTTCCTAGGCTAATAAAAATAAAATGCAGAGCTAGTTGTAATATCTTGATAGCCAATAGCTTGCAGATTGCAAACAGCTGGCTGTAAAACCATGGAGCTGTTGCACTCTTAGGAGCACAAACCTAAATCTAATACTTCACTACCAAATGTTTGTTAGTGTGATGAGCATTTTCTTCCCTTTCCCAGTGCAGCCTTCTGTACCACCGGAATACCTTCTCCTTGTTTTGCTGATGGAAAAAGTAGTTCTTTCAGCAGCCATGCTAGCTGAAGGATTCTAGTTGTAGTCTAACTTTTCCAAGCTCTGTTGGGTCCTGTCTGAAAGAAGAGCCTCAATTCAAACCACTAGTCTCTAATATTGTAGTCTTATCTCTATGCTAACTGAAAAGAGGTTTCCAGTGGATTAGACTGGAGACTTTCCCAGCCTTACTTACAGATCCCAGAAATTGTACCTGAGACCTTCTGTACGCTGCTAATCATATGATCTCTCACTACCAAGCCACTGATCTTGTGACAGCAAAAACAGGTTTTCCCTCCCAGATCCCTTGCTTAGAATTCTTTCCCTTACAGAGAGAATTGACAGGAGACCAAATATAAATCACTGTTTAAAAGAGTTAGGATCCCAATCTTGTGTCACATATGCTCCAATTTGCATTTTCATGTACGAGACAGGGAAAAAAAATCTGGATTTGTTGTAAGTGGATAGTTGAGAAGTATAGCCAATGTTGGTTCCCTGAGTAATAGATTTGAAGGATACACATATTTACACATACCTGCAAATATATCTGTAGAATATACATATTTGCAAAAACATGCCTATCATGTTTGCACTGTACCTTTTTAGGTGTATACATAATAGAGATAAAACAAAATCCACAAAAGAGTGATGCCTTTATTGGCCAACCAAAGTGCATAAAACATATAATGCAAGTTTTTGATGCTCCACTGACTTCTTCATCAGGTAAAGGATGTTTTAAAAAATCACACAGGAGGAACAAAAAGGGAGGCTGTTGGAGTCACAGGCTTACATTTTGTATCACAGAAAGATAGAGTTGGAAGAGACCTCAAGGACCGTCCAGTCCAACCCCATTCTGCCATGCAGCAACTCACAATCAAAACACCCCTAACAGATTCCCATCCAGCCTCTGTTTAAAAGAATGCCTCCAAAGAAGGGGACTCCACTACTATCTGAGGGAGTGTGTTCCACTGTCAAAACAGCTCTTACTGTCAGGAAGTTTGTCCTATCCTAATGTGGAGGTGAAACAGCTTTTCCTGTAGTTTGCATCCATTACTCTGGGTCCTATTTTCTGGAGAAGCAGAAAACAAGCTTGCTCCATCCTCAAGATGACATCCCTTCAAATATGTAAACAAGGCTATCATATACTCTTCTCCAGGCAAAACATACCCAGCTGCCTAAGTTTCTTCTCATAAGGCATGGATTCCAGAACCCTCCCCATTATGGTTGCCCTCCTCTGGACACGTTCCAGCTTCTCCACAACCTTTTTGAATTGAGATGCCCAGAACTGGACATAGTATTCCAGGTGAGGCCTGACCAAAGCAGAATAGAGTGGCTCCATTGCTTCTCTTGATCTGTAGACACTGCACTTCTATTGATGCAGCCTAGAATTGCATTGGCCGTTTTAGCTGCTGCATCACACTCTTAACTCATGTTCATCTTGTGGTCTACTATGACCTCTAGATCCCTTCTACACTGTTGCACTGTTGTTAAGCATCAGATGTTGTTTCTGTTGCAGTTCAGTTGGTAGAGGGATTTCAGTGCAGGCACAGGCCACTCAATTTCTTGACCATATGGAAACTAAGACAAAAGGCATTAAAATTTAAACTCTATTAGCAGCAGTAAAGTAACTCCTCTTGGGATTCAGTAACTCCACTTGGGATGTCTCTTGTCTTTTGTGAAGCCACAGGCCCTTTCCTTAGGCAGAGAAACTGCATTTCTCAAGAAGTCTGTGGTGGATTTTATCTGATTGTATGACCGATATGGCCACCAATGAATACAGAGGTGCGTGTAAAAATGTTTATTGGAACAGAATTTTCTGGACTTACCTTCCATTTCCTGGAGGTGTATGAAGGCTCGGGAGACAGGTGGGAATCATAGAATCATAGAAATTTAGAGTTGGAAGAGACCACAAGGGCCATCCAGTCCAACCCCCTGCCATGCAGGAACTCCCAACCAAAGCATACCCGACAGATGGCCATCCAGCCTCTGCTTAAAAACCTCCAAGGAAGGAGACTCCACCACCCTCTGAGGGAGTGTGTTCCACTGTCAAACAGCCCTTACTGTCAGGAAGTTCTTCCTAATGTTGAGGTGGAATCTTTTTTCCTGCAGTTTGCATCCATTGTTCCTAGTCCTGTTTTCTGGAGCAGCAGAAAACAAGCTTGCTCCCTCCTCAATGTGACATCCCTTCAAATATTTAAACAGGGCGATCATATCACCTCTTAACCTTCTCTTCTCCAGGCTAAACATCCCCAAGCTCTCTAAGGCGTTCTTCATAGGGCAAGGTTTCCAGACCCTTCACCATTTTAGTGGCCCTCCTTTGGACACGCTCCAGATGTTGTTGTTGTTGTGTGCCTTCAAGATCTCGGGGGTTTTCTGGGCAATGAGTTCAGAGGGGTATTGCCTTTGCCTTCCTCTACGGCTGAAAGGGTGTAATTTGCCCAAGGTTTCCCAGTGGGTTTCCATGGCTGAATGGGGATGAGATCCTTGGTTTCCCACGGTCCTAGTCCAACATTCAAACCACTACACCACACTCAGGTGGGATGTACGTTCAGTCACTCAAACAATCAGCCAATCAACAGAGGTGCGACAATCAGTTATGGCAAATCCCAAAGATCTAAACCTATGGTCAGTAGGAATTATGTGTTCAGATTCCAGTTCAGTTATAGGCTTTCATTGGCCATGTCTCTTTTGCGCAGGAAATAGTTGGCAAAATGTATCAGCCCACCATTTGTTTTAGTAGTCTACCTGCCTAAACATCCCTGTTAAAGAGGGGAATCAATCAATTGCTGCAACATTTCTTTGGGGAATTTTTACTTGCTGGAGGTGAGCAACTGCAGACAAGCAACTACAAGGAAGTAGTCAAGGGGCCTCAGTTCCATTGGCCTTAAAGGGATAAAAGCATCCTGTAAATGGAATTGCTGCCTTGTTCTCCCCCAACCCCCCTTCTTAAGAAGTTTTTTTTTCTCCCTTGTCCTTTAATCTTTTTTCTTCCCTTGTGCCCTTCACCCTTAGAGAACATCTCATTGCCTCCTGTTAATGGTTTTCTCCTGAAACAAAGCCCTGTAATTTAAACTGTGAAAGACCCTGAGTAGAAGTATTTCCCTGTAATTCTGTTCTCCCTCTTGACATATTTGTATAAGCACAGTGTTTCATATGCAAAATAAAACGCTTTTGCAAAATGGTGTGACTTATTTTTTCCCCCTGGTGCATATTTAATAAATATAAAAACCCTTTCTGTGCAAAATAATGACATTTGAAAAGCGACCTTGGAGTATTCTTGGTGAAATGAGATTACAAGTTTTTCACTCAGGTTTACTCAGTTGTCTTGTCATGGGTACATTATGTGCAAGTATAAATGCTTCTGAACAGTTTAAGACAAGAAGGTTGATTCCCTGGAGGTGAAAAAGACAGCTTGAAGGTGAACTGAATAAACTGCCAAATATTTTCCCACACCTTTTCCATGAATGCTTGGTGTCTTCTGTTTTATCTTTTAATACTCTTAAAACTCACTCTTAGGGATGGTTAATATTGCAACCTTTCCACTACTCCCCTCCCTCCCACAATCTTTCCAGACTGCTTGTCTTCCATGTTACTGTTGTGTGCCTTTAGGTAATTTCTGATGTGTGGCAACCCTAAGGACCTTATCCCAGGGTTTGGATGGCAAAATTTGTTCAGGGCATCACCATTGCAAGCTATTGATGTGCGCATTGGCCCAAGTGTTTGGAAGAATAACTTTGTGCAGCCATCCCTGGAGCTGGAAGCATTTTGGACTGAAACTCCTATTGTGCTTGGATTCATATGCATGGTGTATGGGGCTTGTTAATGTTCCACCCCATGCACATCATGCACATCAAACCATCCCTTCTTTCAGACACAAAGTGTTATCTTCCTACCGTGATACTCAGTATTTAGAAGCTTTTGCTTTCTATTCAACCTGGCTTTCCTTAAAATCTAGTGCATTTGTAATTATGTAAAAACCAATGCTAGTTTCTTGAATCTAACCCAGATTGCTCTAGATATTTTGGGGAACACATAAGATCTCTTTCTCAAGTACAAGCAGAATATGCCAGAGAGCTACTGCAGTCACTGTTTAACCATGATTTGTTGTTTTAACCTTAGTCAATCAGAAAGGTCCAATCCAACTGTGGTTTAGTTCTGGAACTAAGTCCTGGTGGTGAGAGATACAGATCAGCAAAATAAATTTGCCAGTCATCATTGAAAGTACAGAGAGGGATTCATGGTTTTCTTGGTGCAGGTTTTGATTTTAGTTTATGACATTTATATTCCAGTTTTCTCCCATGACTGATTGAAGACAACATACAGGGGCATCCCTGGCAGTCTCCCACACCAAACTCCTGCTCAGCAAGGTTGCTCTGTTGCAGAGTGGAGCCAGGACTCAAAGCAAAGGAGTAGCAACATGCTTCGATTAGAAGGGATGGTGCCCTGCCCTGCTCAGGAGCTGGGAAAAGTTATTTTTGGGGACTACAACTCCCAACATTTCTCCTCTCCCCAGGGTAAGTAGCATTAACACAAAACTTTCCCAAGCTCTGATCTCCCCTTTGCAGTTCCCTCTGAGTGTAACTGCAATCTTCACAGCAGGAAGGTCTGAAGAGAAAGTGGGGGAAAGGAATATAGCAGCACCTTTAAGACTAACTGGTTTTCATTTTAGCATGAGCTTTCATGGATGTAAATCCACTTCTCTGTACTGCATCTGAAGAAGTGGGTTTATAGCCACTAAATGTGCCACATTCTTTCCCTCTCCCTCTCTCTTCCTTCTTTTTGTGTGTGATTGTGGGTTAGCCCTCTTGTAATTCAACACATATTGAGGTGGCTTGGCCTTGAATGGGCAATTAAGATCTATTAACACTTCAAAAAAAACCTTCCTGTTAGAACTAGTTGGTTACTAACAGTTGCCTTTGCAGGTTTTCCTTTGAGGCTTACCTGTGGGGATGGCTACATCCTGCGCTTCAAATTCACCAGTACACACCAGTGAGGTTTCTACACACACCACTAGCCTTCAGCTCCTACTCTATGAAAGCACCTGATGCAGCGAACTTTCCAAAGCAAAGTTGGGCTGGATTTGATCCATGAGTGTATGGGAGAGGTCACCTTGAAACCCCATGCATGCTGGCCTTGGGTTCAGCCACTGAAGAAAGCATTGCCACCAGAGAACTTTCTTCCCCTTCTTTCCCCAGTACAGCCATCTGCACTGCCAAAAAGCAAACGCTCAAAAGATTTCCCAGCTCTCTTCAGCCAATTCTGGGGGTGCAGTGGCAAAGAAGGGCTCTCTCCCTTTCCTAGTTCTACAAGATTCCAGCATTCTGCCTGCAGATCCTGACCTATGCTTATAGCCAACAGGGCTACCTTTGTGTATTGTATGCCAGCACTCCCAATGCCTTCCTATCTCTGTAAACCGCTGGGATATATATGCATTCCTGTCTCAAACTGCTCTGGCATGCAACCTGTGCACACATGTGCATATGGTCTGATCATGTTCCAGCAAGTAGGTGCCTCCTAATCTGCATTCCCCCTTGCTTGTATACATGCAGGCATGCAAGTAGGGATATAACACATACAAGTGGATCCTAGAGACCCAATATTTTTTTGAAAAAGGAAAGAGAGAGAGAGAGAGAGAGAGAAAAGACAGACAGACAGACAGACAGACAAGCTTATGAATGACCCTTAATTGATGTTTCCAAGGCAGCACCCCTTTGGGCAGAGCAGCTGTGCTCTTTCCAAGCACGATCCCTCCCATTTTTCAGGCGTTGGTGGCGAGACCGACTGGCGTCAGATTACAGATCCAGGGGGTATTTATATTAATGTATGTTCTGGGAGAGAGAGAAGGGGAGGGTGGTTGGTGCTCCCCCTCCCTTTCATTGCTAGAGAAAAACAAATTAAGGAGGCCTGAAGCATGTCATCTGTTCTGTGAAATTTCCCTGCAAAGGATCAATCCCAGTCCTGAGGGCTCAAGCCCAAATCCTCTTGGCCAGATTTCAGGCTTGCTCGCTTGGTGCTCAGTCAGCCCCACTGACCCAGGTCAGGAAGGCCAGTGGCTGGAAAGTGAAGGGGTTGGTGGGTGACCTTGAACTTTCTTGCTGAGCCAGTGAATCCGAAACTCAATCTCTGGTCCCAGAGCTGGTCCTTGCAGGTTAGGCGTTTTGTTTGGGTTTGTCGAAGGAGCTGCTGAGCTTTTTCAGTGTCTTTTTAATCCTTAAAGCTGTGAGTCTGGCCGGCGGGCTCTGGAACCAGCATTCTTTCATGATCTTAGCCAAGGCAGACAAAGTCTGGGAAAGGCAGAGGGAGAGTGTGAGAGAAGAGAATATTACTGTCATGTAGAAACAAAGTCTAGCCGTATTATTCTACAGAACCAGAATCCCACTACTGTACACCATTGGTTAAGCTGGCTAGGACTGATGAGAGTTGTAGTTCAACAACATCTAGGAGACGAACACTCCTCTATCCTGCAACTCTTGTAGAGAGCATGCTGGTCTAGATGTAC
This sequence comes from Urosaurus nigricauda, assembly GCA_034509955.1. Lineage (NCBI taxonomy): Eukaryota > Metazoa > Chordata > Lepidosauria > Squamata > Phrynosomatidae > Urosaurus > Urosaurus nigricauda. The sequence continues at coordinate 167,889,387 of JAOEGL010000002.1, forward strand.
CCATGGTCTTGCTCAGCATCTACAGCTTTCTGTGGCTTCAAGAAAGGACTTTCCCCTTTCATTTCATAAGGACAAGAAAAAAGAAGTTCCAGGGGAAAAGAAAATGATGCACATAGCTGTGTGTGCAGCCAGGAAGCTAAGTTACGCAAGATCCTCTCTAAAGGGAGGGTCAGGAAGGGAAAAATTAATAATATTGCGTGACAGTCAATTTGACAGTTTTATGTTTATTCCCTGACCCCTTCTTCTCTGAAGTTCCAGACTGGCTGGGGGAGTTTTATCTCTGTAGACACAGAGTTGATGTGAGCAATATTTTTTTTTTAAAGTTTAGTAAGCTGGATGAAAGTTGGATAAGTTAGTGCTGTCTCTAGGGCACTGGACCATCTATAGACCTATCCATTATTTCTCAGGGGAAATCTCTTTAGAAGACTTTTAAAGCACTTAAGGAAGACTTAAGGAGGGAATAGACCACTGCAGCCCCTGCAGCTGACCCTTGCCTTTCAAGCCAAAGCCTATATTTGTACTGTGGACATCTGGGACATGACTATGGTACTGTTTGCCCTAGAGATGTTTGCCTTGGGACAAAAGCTTCTGCAGTTCTTTAGCATTGGCTGTAATGGGGCTACCTTCTGGGACACATGCTTTTTCAGGCTCTCTAAGAGTGTGGAGAGTGTCTGACAGACATACTCACTGTGAATGTATCCTCAGACCATGTGAATGTACAGACCATGCCCTGATGGGAAGAGGGATGAAGAGATGAATACTTCTTTTTGAAGATCAGGTGGCAGTGGCGGTGAGGGAGGGGGGGAATTATGGATGGGGAAAAGGTGCTGTCTGGCAGCACCATACTATAGACAGAGTGCTGTTGCTGGTGCCATCAGGACAGGAAGAGGAAGGAAACCAAATTGCTGGACACAGGGGGCAGGGAATGTATGACGCTCCAATGTTGTTGGTCTCCAAGACCTTCCTAGCATAGTAGCCAATGGGGGAAGAATGTAACCAGCTGCAAGTTTGTAATCCTTGCTTTAATATTAGGGCCTGTTCAGAAGTCATGGCAAGCTGGAATTCTTGGGAATCATTCCTGCTTGCACTGGAGTGATGCTCTGGCTTATTTCTTCACCCAACAAACCAAAGAAACAACCTATGAAAACCTGGTCATAGCTTCCTAACATACCACTATCGGTCTCTTAGCAGATAAACTGGGAGCTACGTTCTGTTAGGAACTAGATTCTCTGTATGGTTTTGTAAGCTCACTGATCAAATAATGGTGGTGGCAGTGTGTGTGTGTGAATAAATCTTTAAAGCAAATGCAGTAAAATAAATAAAGCTGAAATTCAGCTGGGAAATGTTAGCAATTTGGATGCAATCTACAGTTGCTCAAATCTTGTAATTACAGTTGGCTGTAAGAATTGTCACCAATTCAGGCCAAGACTTGGAACAGAATGTGCATTGTTTCCTTCTTCCTTTGTGGATTAAGCAAACTGGAGAGCAGCAAATGTGGAAACTGCCTTTTGCAACCAGTTTTTGGATTTTTGCCCTTTCATTTGATACACTGTTTGGAATGTTTTTTATGCCAGATTTATGGACTTGCCAAAAAGGCTCAACTGTATGTGCATAGGTGGATAGATAGATAGATAGATATGTTGTTGTTTGGTGCTTTCAAGTTGTTTCTTACTTATGAAACTCTCATGGAGTTTTCTTGGCATATGTTCAGAAGGGCTTTCCACTGAGGCTGAGAGAGTGTGACTTACCCAAGGTTATTCAGCGGGTTTCTGTGACTGGGAAGGGATTTGAACCTGAGGCTCCAGAGCCAGTCCAGTGCTCAAAGCACTACATCACACTGGCTCATCATACAGATGGACTGGTATATATTCTTAAGAACTAACAATCTGCAAACAAACATCTTTACCAGTTGGCGTGTGGCACTTATGGGAAACTGCTGGTGCCACAGTGCTCTGGCAGAGCCCTATTGGTAATTACATTTGCCCTGATGACTGTACCTGAGTATCCCAGCATTTGCCCTGGTAACTGGATATCCCAGCATAGGCAGGGCTCATCCCAGTGCATGCTTTCCTGATGACTCTGGATCCTGCAGTGAACCTTTTTTATTCTTTAATCTATTTCATGCTGAACTTGGGGAAGTTACTTTTTTGGACTGCAACTCCCAGACCCACCCATTCCTTATACCCTCTTCCTGGTGTGAGTACCACCAGAGATTGTCTTAGGCCAGAATTCAGGATCTGCATTCAGCCTTGAAACATACTGGATGTTCTTAAGCCAGTCACCATCTCCTTAGCTTATATGATTGTGTTGTGAGAGGTTGGGATAAGCCCATGTCAATCTTACCTGGACCTTCAAAGATGTTGAACTCCTGCCTCCCTGCTTGTATTTATATCTGACTTATAAGGTAAAGCATGCTAAGGAGTGATGGGTGACTTAACCCAGGGAGGCTCAGTGGAGACTAGAAAACCTGGATCTCCAAGGTCCCAGTCCAACATCCTTAACTTCCATACCACACTGTCATAAAAGAGCAAACTTTTCCTCTAATGCTCTTTGCCTGCTAAATGCTTTTGTTTGAGCCAAGACCGAGTCAAGTGAGAAAGAGAACTTCTCAGAAACTCTTCAAAAGCTTTTCATTTCAGAATCCCTTGCCTATGTGGGTTGAGGTAACAGTGGTCAGAATCAAAATTTCTAATCCTTTATAGAGTCCTTTTCAATTTTTTAAAATATGGCCTTATTAAAAAATCACCTGCTAACCAGGAGTGTGCCTTGGCTTGTCAGCATGAAGAAAAGCCAGATGGAATAGCCAGAATAATATACAGAAAGCAACAGTATTTTCTCTCCCCTCCCCACCCTCATGCATGGTTTCTTCTGCTGCTGTGGAGGGGTGAACAGTACTGCGCTGGAGTCCTATCAAATGGCCACCCAAAGCTTTGGTTATCCTCCCTCTCACTTCTGAGATTCCACCAGGAACTGCCCACATGTGTTTATACCCTCTTATCTTCACAGCTTTCTCTCTCCAAGGTGTTTCCTCTCTTTTCTCTTGCTTTGCTTCCTCCCTCTTTGGTGGCATCAATGCTGAGCTTTCCCTATAACGTTTCAGTATCAAATTTTGCATTGGTGCCATCTGTGACTGCAGAAGCCATGCCTTAGAAAGCTGCCATTCTGTTACTGTACAAACTCAAGCGCTTTACTCTATGGCTGGTTTACCAGATTCCAACCTGACGAGCCACTCTGGGTATTAAAAATGAGGGCTTAAGTGGGAGATTCAGTGACAACAGTGCTTTCAACCTCTTCATTTTTCTGTTTGTACTTCTACTCCCTAACATATTGTCCAAGAGACAACTTGCTACAGCATCAGAGCAGAAAGGCACAGAGAGAAAGACTAACAGTGATGAAAGTAGAAGAATCTGTCTAAAGTGTCTTTTGGCTATGTATTACTATCAAAGCTATCATGTAAATCTCCTTGTTGGCAATCCTGGAGCCCTTTCTCACTTGCACCATTATACCACTATAATTACATTTTACATACCATGGCTCATTCTATGGAATCAATGTGTGTGGTTATTGTTGCTCTCTGTTAGTTTAGTCAGAGGCACCAAAGGAGCTCCATGGCTGAGAATTTAAATGCCCCTCCCCAAACTTCCAATCCCAGGATTCCATGGGATAAAACTGGGATTCTGGGATTTAATGGCGCTTAAAGCAGAATCATGGCACTATAACTGTGGACTGGGAAAAGGCCCCTGATTACTATGAAGGTTCTCTCTGGCTGAAAAGGGGCTACTCAAGTTTTTTCTTAGACTAGTAAGATGGCTTTGACTTGGAGGTTCATGCCCCCATGATTTCATAGAATGTTCGCTTTGGTTTAAGCAAGTGTGGGAACCATGCAGCCCTCTAGATCATATTTAATTGCATTTTCCAACATTCCTAACTGATTTTGAATAATGGTGGGAGTTGCAGTCCATCCATATCTCGGAGGCCTCATGAGTCTCAATTCAATTTAAATACAGTCGCTGGCAGACTTACTGACTCAAAAGAATTAACACTAAGTGTTTACTTACCATACAGTAGCTGATTCAGTGGATCTACTCTACTAGCATTTGATTTAGTTCTTCCCAAAGATAAAGAAAAATGCCTCAGAGTCATTCCTGGCTAAATTGGTTCTGCCGGGAGTTCAGCAGCAACCTTTCTCTCTCCCACCCAATCACTAGAAAATGGTTTTTCCCTTGACTCTGCTGCTGCATCACTTACCTGGTCAGAGTACAGCCTGTTTGGGATGGTGGGCCTCTGCTGGTCAACACAGACCACTTTCTTCATTTCTTCAAAACTGGGGTCGATTGGCACCATATCAAAGAAAGGAGGCTTGTAATCTTCCACAATCCCTGCATGATGAAAAGATGCCGGTAGAAGACAAGAGATGTGAGGTAAGAACATCCAGATGTACATAGCATGCAGCTCCATTCTTTTATGTGATGGACACACTCTTAACTTATCTGCCAGCAAATGCAACATCCTTCCATCTGCTAGTAGAGACCTACTGCTTTATCACACTAGGGGGCAAACAGGATTTAAACAAGAGTTAAACGAAAGTTAAACAGGAAATGCCCTATGTTTATCATAGGACATTTAACTCTCGTTTAAATCCTGTTTGCCTCCTAGTGTGATAAAGCAGTTAGTGAATCTGTGCCTTCTAAAAGTTGCTGGAAGTCTATTTCCCAGCAGACTCAGCCGGCTTGGACAAAGATGAGGGAGCAGTAGGTCCCAGAGAGACTGTCAGCCTCCTCACTATCTTTCTGCAAGCAGGTAAAAACTGTTGTTATTCCAGCAAGCCTTTGAGAATTGATTTTTTTGGGGAAATAGACCATGCATAATGTGCTGAATTTTTATTTGTTGTTGCTGTTGTTCTAATTTGTTTTAACTTGTTTCACATTTTAAATGGTTTAATTTTTACTCTTACGTATGATGTTAATTTTTAACTATGTTACTAAGCTGTCTCAAGAACCAAACTGGGGAAAGGGTGGAAAAATAATTACCGTATTTTAAAAACAATAATAGTAATAGTAGTAGTAGTGTTTGAAGGTGGATATGCTGCCTGAGTTTAAAACAGCATTAAGGACCAATCTCTTTTAGCAGGCCTCTCGAAAAGGTTTTTCAAATTATGAGTTTTTAAATTATGAATTTATTACTTTTAATATGTATACTTTTAAAACTGAAGTTATGCTTTTTAACTGCCTGTGTATTTTAAATTGGTGTTCACATTATTAACTGTGTTATGTGTTCAGTTGTTGCTGTATTTCAATCTGTTGTTTCCTGCCTCGATCCATAGGAAGAAATAAACAAGAACTTTTTAAAGGATTCCCCAGTCTTGTGGTAGTATCTGTCTCTCTAACAGGTCCCTATGTCACTGAGAAGAAACCAGTGGAAAGAGCAGAGACACATTCTTTCTTCAGGGCAATGGCAGCTGCAGGTTTCCCTGTCAGTGAGACAGTGCATCTGTTCTGACTTTTAGTTCTAAAAGGCTCAATCAAAACTGTTGAGCCTATATTGGGAACAGCAATCATGGCCTAAGAAAACCCTATCAAATTCATGGGGTTGCCATAAGTCAACAGGCAACCTGAAGGCACATATGCACACACATTTATCACTTTGGGCAGCTCCTTTAAAGTGTGGGCTGAGTTGTTTCATCCCACATAAATAACTTTTTGCTTTATAGCTATGACGACTTTACATCTGTCAACATATTTAAAATATGTGAATGCGGTTGCCCAATTTTTAATAAATCCTTTTTGTTAATGCTGCCCTACGTGTATTATTTTGATTTGGCTGGTTTGTTGCCTTTGTGAGGTGCTGAATTTTTTTTAAAGAGGCCTATATTTCCAAATGAAGTACAGCTTGAAATGCTTCCTGTGTTTGGAAAGACTCAGTGAAGATACAAACTGCGTCATGTTGACAGCCAAAGGCACATGCGGCACCATTAGGAGGAAGAAAAGACTTCAAGGAGACTGAATGCACCAATTAATGTATACCAAAGCCTTTCCAGTACTGTGAGCATCTGCCTAGCATTCTGTTAAGCCTCACACAAATAAACTTCACAACACAGATTAATCTCACCAAATAATACATTTCTGACTACTTTTAATTAGCATTTAGGTACTTCCTTGGCTGTGATTTTCAGCCCATACCTTGAAGGTTTTTAATTTTTGTGCCCATTGTTTTGGAGCAGCCTTCCACAACTCAGAAGCCTCTGGATGGGTTGGGCTACAACACACATCCTTCCCAGTCAGCACAACCCTGGCTGCTGTCCCCAGGTGGGGGAGGCTGTAGGTTAGTGAGAAGCAGGTGAAAACCAGCCATTGTTCCGGTTGGTACTTCACAATTTTGCAGGATGATTCTTAAAATTCTGAAATATCTAGGCAGCATATACCCCAGTGAGTGCCAGCATGATGAGTGTTGGACTAGGACTCTGGGAAACCAGGATCTGTGGATCTCCACTTGGCCACAGAAACCCACTGGGTGACCTTGGGCATACCACACTCTCTTAGCAAGCAAGGGTTAAGCCTGTGATAGGTTTGTCTTAGGGCCGCTCAGAAATGACTTTAAGGCACACAACAACAAAAAATGCATTCCAGCAAAGTTATTTTTTTGTTACTGAGCTGTGGCCCAAGAGTGCTAAAAAAAAGCATTTTTAACTGGCTGCAGAACTGATCATACTGATTACGTGCCCTATGAACTTGGCTATGCTTATGCTGTGTGTCTCTCATTAAACATTTACCCTCACCTTAGGAAGCACATTCTAGTAACAATGAAATGAGACTACTGCAGTGTGTTTCCGAATGACTAGTTTGGAAGACTTTTGAGGGAAAGTTCACTGTTACTCTTCTATTAAATGGTACTGGTTCCATAGAGTCTATCTTGTCAGTCATTAAACCACACTTTCCCTGCCTAGAGGTCTATTTCCAGGCACAATGCAAAGGGTTGCAGTTTACTTTTAAAGTCCTAAATGTCTTGGGATCTAGGATGCCCAAAGGTCTGCCTTCTCCTACTTTGGAAGTCTATCTGATGCTAGGTGAGTGTGGGCAGGAGACCCAGGCATGGAGCAAGACATGCTCAGGCTCAAAGCTATGTCACGTTTAACAGACTCTATGGGATATGTCAGTGTAGTGTAGTAGTTTGAGGGTTGGACTACAATTCTGGGGAGACCAGAGTTAGCTTGGCCATTAAACCCACTGGCTGACCTTGGGCAAGTCATACACTCTCAGCCTCAAGGAAAAACAAAGGCAAACCTGCAAAAACATTGCCAAGAAAACCCCATGATAGGTTCGCCTTAGGGATGCCATAAGTTGGAAGAACTTGAAGTCATACAACACACACACACACACACACACACACAGAATTTAACCCCATACTCTCCAACTGTTCCAGTTTGTCAGGGACATTCCTGATTGTCTGTCATCCTACTTTTTCATCTGCTTTTAAAATATAAGTTTCTCCTCTTCCTACGTTTCCCCTTTGTTCTCAGTTTAGTTGCATTGCTGCAAACTGAATTCAGATAATTTGCACTCAGTTAATTCAGCAAGAGGAAGAGAAGGGGGCAGAAATTTGCCCCTTACCGTAGGCTTATGCAAAAGCCAATTGCTTCAGGCAGTCCAGGCTTGTGAATTCTTCCTCATTAATAACTTTTACCATCTTGATCACACTGTGATGTTGCTTGGTCGCATGTTTCCTCTGTGAAATACTGGAGGGTATGTAACCCTCTACTCCATCAACCATCAGATGCATACTATTGTGTGTGATTATTTAGTATAATTAAAATGGCCCTTGTAATTTGAGTCCTCACAATCTGAGGGCTGGGTACCCCTTTTCAGGTTGGGCAAGTTCTTGAAGGCCCCATGGCAAAGGGCCATGGCTCAAGTAGAAGGGGCAGAGTTAGGGAGTCTTTTTCAGTAGGGTGGGGGGAAAAGACAATTGATAAAAAAATAGACGAATTTTCCATTTATATTTTATTTCACATATTTAAATTTCATTATGGACACGTAAAACCCTCCTGCTCCCAATTATTGAATAAAATCCTCAAACTCAAACATGACTCATTATTAAATTTATGTTTATATCCAAATGAACCTTAAATGTGACCTTGAATTGACTTTGAAGAATATGATATTGACTATAATATTGACTTTTGAATGTGATACTGGCCTGGATATCGATTATCTCATTGACTACAGTGCATTTAGTTTTATTTATCCATTGACAATAGTACATTTAGTGGTTTGCTGCTGAGTTTTAGTTGCAAACTGTGATGTCATTTTTAAAGAAAACATCTGGGGAGTACATGGGGTGCAAAAAAAAAAAAAAAAAGGGCTGGGGGGAGGCTGCAAATGGCCTGCACTTTGCCCGCCCTGCCCTAAACTACAGTTTATTAGCTTGAGCATAAATCCAGCCTTGCCTGGGATAGCTGTGTATGTGCACGCATGTTATGTATGTGTGTCTTTGAGCTGTGTCATTCCACATTGGGAATACCCTCCCCAAAGAGGCTTGTCTGGTGCCCCTCTTCTAATGTGCTAGGTAAATATCTTCTTATATTCCCTAGCCTTCCAGTATAACAGCTAGCTAGCTGATTTTAATCAAATTGCTTTTATTGTGTCTGCTATTTTTATTACTCGGCTGTAAACTGTATTTTTTACAACAGTCACAATATATTATGGGATTATGTTAGCCGCTCTTCAGAGTGGCCAGCTGAAGAGCCACCTTCATTTAAAATAAATGAGAACTACAGAAATCATGCAGTTATGCTTGTGTCTCTTCCCACCTTCCTTATTTGGTCATCTGATGGTGTCAATCCTGGGAACAACCTGCAGGCCATGGTAGCTGATACTTTCCCTGTCAGTGAGAGTGGTGGACCTGCTCCAGGTTTCAGGTTGAAATTCCACAGAGTTAACAGTAACAGAACAATAGCCAATTCTGTCTCCCAAATAGGTTTAGCATCTTTGAAGTTTGGACTGAAATCCAGAGTGGATTCAAAACCCCACTGATGGGGAAGTCACCAGCTACCACTGCTTGCAAGGCGAAGCTCATATGGCCATTGCAGATTTTCAGGGTGAAAATTTACTTTCAATTTGGTTGCTCATAAATATGTCACTGTGATTGTTCATAACATCCTTAACTTGGTTTCTGTATCAAGTGAGGGGGAAAAACATTTTAATGCAATCTGCCACAGACAGTGACATTTTGTGATGTGAAAAAGAGGGCAAATGTAGGCAAGTTCACTTCTGGAGTCATTCACACTACATAATTATAGCACTATGATTCCACTGGAACTGCTAATGGTTTTATCTTACAGAATCTTGGGCTGCATCCACACTGCAGAAATAATCCAGTTTGACATTGCTTTATCTGCCATGGCTCAATGTTATGGACTTAAGGGGATTGTAGTTTTGTAAGACATTTAGTCTTCTCTGTCAGAGAGCTCTGGTGTCTGGACTAAACTACAGATCCCAGGATTCCATAACATGGAGCTATGGCAGTTAAAATGGTGTCAAACTGGATTACTTAGTGCGGACACAGCTTTGGTTAGTTTAAGGAGGGCTATTCAGTGGCATCACTAGTGGTGTCACCCACTGCATTAACTCATGCTGTCATAATCTCCACCCATATCACACCATACAGAATCCTTAGTAAATTTTTTTTGTACTAATGTATTTATGAGTAACAAAAAATCATGATTCTCATATGTCACTGAATGTCACTGAATGCAATGGCAATAGGTGTGACACAATCAACTAATAACATTAAAATCATACCTTTAAATTACAATATCATACACATGGCCTAAATGTATTTACATGTACATAGTTTTGTGTGGTTAAAGTGAAAAGTTGGTAAGGTGTGATGGCTTAAAAGAAAATTTAAAAAGAATTTAAAAACATCACAGATGGGGATTCTGGGAAGCAATAGTGTTACCCCCCCCCTTCATGGTGTCATGTGGTGTGGCCCGCACCCCTTAAACCCCCTAGAGATGCTCCGGGGCTATGTAGAATTATCTTCCAGAGAGGTCCTCTGTTCCTCTGACCAAATTACAATCCCTGTCTGCCTCTGCCAGAATGCCACAGGATGTTGCCACAGCAGTTAAAGAGGAATCATGGAGCTATAAATGTGTAGTGTGAAAGAATCCCTGGTTTTGTTTTTTAAAAAATCATTGGACTGCATTTGGTGAGCAAAACAAAATGTGTGCATGTGGTGGTTTTGTGCTGTGTTTCGAAGTTTTCATAAGCGACAATTCTATTTCAGTGACAATTGTTATGGGGTCTGTGTGTCTGATGAAGGGTGAGGGGAATCCAGGTCTGCAAAAATGGTCCTGGAGCATGCATATGGCTTTAAAACCCTGAGATTCTCAACCTTGTTTAATCAGGCAAGTAGCCACAGTAAAGCAGGCAAAATTATAGTCTTTCCTGTCACCACACATTTTGAGTTGGATGCTCTAGTGGCATATTTGGTAACAGTTAATCAACAAGCTCTTTCACCAAGCACTGGGGTATCTTTGCTGAGATCACAGGAAGATGCTGAGTGATGCTGATTACAAAATCCTGTTGTTTTGGTACAGATTAATGTGAAAGCCATACAGCCTGAATGTACATTGTTGCTGCTGTGTGCTTTCAAGTCATTTCTGACATATGGTGACCCTAAGGCGACCCTATCACAGAGTTTCCTTGGCAAGATTTGTTCAGAAGCAGGTTTGCCATTGCCTTACTTTGAGGCTGAGAGAGTGTAACTTGCCCAAAGTGACCCAGTGGGTTTCCATGGCTGAGTAGGGTAGGGATTTTAACCCTAGTCTCCAGAGTTGTAGTCCAGCTTGAACTACACCACCAGACTTTCTGAATATACATTGCGAGGCCCCAATATTTACATGGCCACGGCAGGGGTATGAGTGGGGGACAGTGTATGGCTATAAAAATATCAACATAGCAAATCAAATAACACATTGCCTCCCAAATCTGCTCAACAAGCCTATCTCATTCTGTTTTGTGGTGGTGGTGGTGGGGAGTCATGCACCACCCAGATCTTGACTGCAATTTCCAGCAGCTCTGGCCGATGTAGCCAATGATGAATAATGCTGTGAATTGCAGTTCAACAACATGGGGTGTGGGAGAAGGCCAGATCCTGTTTGACTGCAACTCACAGCTGTCCTAGTTGAACAGCAATGGTGGTGGTGGTGGTGGTGGGGAGGCCACATGATGCCCAACCCTGGCCCAATGGTAAAGGTGGCCCCTGATCGTTTCCTATCCTTGGGCTTTTGAAATTAGTACTAAAAATTCCGTCAACAGCCGGAAAGACAAAGAAATGGGTCCTAGAACAGATCAAGCCTGAAATCACCCTGGAAGCCAAGGTGAAAAAACGGAGGCTGTCATACTTCGGACACCCATGAAAAGGCACAACTCATTGGAGAAAACATTAATGGCTAGGAAAGGTGAAGGGAAGTAGAAAGGGGGGAGGTCATGCATGTTAGATGGATAGACTCTATTAAGCAGGTCACAGGCTTGAATTTACAGGACCTAAGCTGAGCAGTGGAGGACAGGGAGCCTTGGAGAAGTCTCATCCACAGGGTCGCCTTGAGTCCAGATTGACTGGAGGGTAGTTAACAACAAACTCCCCTCCTGCTGTGGTTCCTGCTGTTATGTTTCAGGCTAGCAGTCTTATTTGGAAGCCCTTGCATCACAGGCGCCTTGGGTGGGTTGCTTTTCCTGGCACCTTATGGCTCCAGTGCCACCTGGCGGTGGCCAAGATCTCTGCTCATCTCTAGTCTCTGGCAGCTGGTCTTGGTTAATCCATTCCCTGACACATGTCTCTTGCACGGAAGGCTGTAAGGCTGAGGACACATATTTCTGACTGTTTGTTGTCCAGAGGCCCAAGGAAGTGCCCCTTGGTCCAACTAAAAGGGAACTCTAAGGCATTAGCAAATCAAAGGTAAAGGTTAAGGTAGTCCCTTACGTTAATGTCTACTGGTAACCAACTGTAGGGGATGGTGCTCATCTCTGTTGGAGGACTGCTCTCGTGGTGGTCTGGCCAGCATGACTGCATTGAACCAAACACTGTTACCTTCCCACTGGTACCTATTTATGTACTTGCATTTACATGCTTTTGAACTGTTAGGTTGGCAGAAGCTGGGACTAGTGATAGGAGCTCACCCCATCACGCAGCACTCGGGCCTCAAACTGCCAAACTTCCGATCTTGCAATCAACAGCACTGGTGTCTTAAATCAAAGCCCATCCAAAAAGGTTCTGCAACAGTCCTCATGAAAGGCTGTGGAGCTTCCTTTCACAGGAGCCTTGGCTGGTTCCTTTTCTGCTCTCCTTCCAGAAGCAAGCAAAGTCCACCCACCTTGTAGGATTTTAGGTGCAGGGGTTAAAATGCCTGTACTGCAGCCACTCACTCAAAACCATAAGGTTGCAAGTTCAAGACCAGCAAAAGGGCTCAAGCTCGACTCAGGTTTGCATCCTTCCAAGGTTGCTAAAATGAGTACCCAGATTGTTGGGGGCAAGTAGCTTACAGTTGTAAACCGCTTAGACACTCCTTAGGCGGTATGAAGTGGTATATAAATGAAGCTGTTTTGTTTTTGTTTGTTTTTCTGGCCATTAAACTGGTTATTCTGCAAAGGGTCTTCTAGTGGGGGTGTATAAATAACACCCCAAACCCACAGAAGTGCAATATGTATATTGGGCCAACCAAAAAAGCACAAAATACATCATGTTAGCTTTTGAAGCTCCACTGACTTCTCCATCAGGCAAAAATGTTTAAAATCATACAGGAGGAGGAGAAGGGGGTGGGGTTGGAGAAAGCCAATGATAAAAGTTACAGGCCTACATTTTGTTATGGTGTTGTTTTTGTTGTTGTCACTTAAGATGGAAGCAGAGGCCACTCCTCTCTTTGGCCATGAGGGCACTGGAAGATAAAGAGTCCCAAAATCCAGTCAATAAAATTTAAACATCATTAACAGTTTAAATCGATGTGTGTGTATCATCTTTATCCTCACTGCTATCTTTTAAATGCGTTTCAATGGTTCTAAATTGGTGCCGTTTTTAATTGAATCACTTATTTTTAATTTTTAAAAAATGTTATGATTGGTTTTCGTCAGCATTTTGTTTTAATCTGCGTTGTGAGCTGCCAGCTGAGCCCCATATGGAGAGAAAGGCAAGCTATTAATGAATGTGTGAGTGAAAGGAAGGAAGGAAGGAAGGAAGGGCGAGCAACTGTCTCTCCATATATTAATGGCTAGAGCCACACTGGGCCATATTTAGAGAAGTCCCATAATTAATTAGAAATGAATTAGATTTAAATAAGTAGGTTCCACTGAGTTAAATGGGCCTTAAACACAGATCCAATTCACTGCATAGGATCATACATTGCTGGAATTGGCAACTGTGGTAGATCCCAGGACCAATTTTCTTCCTCTGAGACCCTCTTGAGGATACATAAACTACCAAAACTGCCCCAATCCCAGGAATCTAAAACAGGTGATCAGAATGTTTTTTTTTTTAAATTTCTTACCCACCTTTCCCCAAGGCTTGAGATGGGGTAGAACATAGATTAAACCAGAGGAAGCCATTTAAGTGCATTAAGTTATTAATTTTTTTATATATTTGTTGTAGTTGTGTGTCTTCAAGTAGTTTCCAAATTACAGTGACCGTATCTTGGGGTTTTCTTGGCAAGGTTCTTCAGAGCGAGGTTTGCCATTGCCTTCCTCTGAGGCTGAGAGAGTGTGACTTGCCCAAGGTCACCCAGTGGGTTTTATATGGCCAAGCAGGGATTTGAACCCTGGTCTCCAGAGTCACAGTCTAATGCTCAAATGACTGCACTACAGTGGCTCCCTATTTAATATGTATATTTAAAATGTGTATTTTTTGATGTTTAAACAGTACTGGGAGGGCCTGCAACCTAATGAAAAGGCTAATTTCTTCTGGAGATTTCCTGGAGAGGTAATCTTCCCTCTTTAGGGCAGGTCAGCAAAATGACAATTCAGGAAATCTGCAAGTGCCGAGGACTGCAAAAAGAGTCTGGTGTATGGGATAAGAGAGCCAGCTTGGTGTGGTGGTCAAACATTGAGATGACAACTCTGGAGACCAGGGTTCAAAACCCTGCTCAGCTATGGAAAACCACCGGATAATCATGGGCAAGTCACACTCTCTCAGCCTCAGAGGAAGGCAAAGCAGCCAAACTCCCTCTGAACAAATCCTGCCAAGAAAACCCCTGTTATTTGGGGGGGGGGGGGGTCTTAAGGTCTCCATAAATCAGAAATGGCTTGAAGGCACACAACAACAACAAAATATAGAATAAAGCAGGAATGGGCAATGTGAGGCCTTCTTGATGTTACAGAACTGAAGCTCTCAGCAGCCCTAGCCAGCATGGCCAATGAGGAGGAATGCTGGGAACTGCAGTCCAAGAACACCTGGGGTAGAGATGGGGAGTAAGGTATGATGTATCTATGTGCCTGCATCATGGAAATTCATATCCACCCCACAGTAAGGCACTGAACAGTTAACAGGCATTCAGTTAAAGGTCATGAACTGGGCATATAATAGGCTTATTAATTGGTGGTGTTTATTCTGAAGGAGAGATAGGATTAGCCTGTCCAATCTGTGCCTTGACTAGGAGATTCTTTTGCTTTCTAATTAATGGCTCTTTTCTTTGAAGCCTCTCATTTTGGTGGGCAAGGGGTCAGACAGGAATAAAACATTGGAGTGGGGGTGGGAGGGAGGCCTCCTTTACTCTGCCCATGAGAAAAGCCCAACCTGCAATCTAATTACTGGTACTGTACTAGGGTTGCTTCTAGATCCAGCGTTTATCTTGCATTTGCTCTTTCCAGAATTTTATAGGCACCTCAGAGACACCAGATCCAATCTGATTGTGGAAGCTAAGCAGGCCCAGCCCTGGGTAGTACTTGGATGGGAGACCACCAATGAATACCAGGTGCTGTAGGTTCTATTTCAGAGGAAGGAACTGGCAAAACCACCTCTGAGTATCCCTTGTCTAAGAAAACACAGTGAATTTCATAGGCTACAGTCTTTCATTTGTAATCCTCCTGTGTCTTCCCATCACAGGCCCTAAAGCTAAGATCAAAATATGAGGCAGAATGTGCCAAGCTTTGGCTAAAGCTGGGACGAACAACTGCAAGCTGGGCATTTTTCAACCCCTAACAGGGGCTGCGTGACCAGAAGTGATGTCATGTCACTTCTAGTTTTGCTTTTGGTGGATTTTTGGCTGCTTTTTAGAAGGATTGGTGGGGATTGTGCATTGTGGGGCCTTGAGGGAGCCATGGGAGAAACACTCCATTTTAGATGGTGGTTATGAATTGGTTTTGGCCAAGAAATTTCCATTCACCCCCCCCCCCCCCACACACACACACTGTTTTTGAGGGGTTAGGAGGGCTTGTGGTGATCTGTAAGATATAGCCGCATGGGCAGCATTTTCTCCACTCTTGGGCTCAAGGAAGGCTTTGCAGCAAGGCAAAGCAGAGACTTAGAAATAAGGCAAAGTATCTTATCACCAGCAGCAAGTGCAGAGGCAAATGCTGAAGTGCAGGCACTCACCATGACATTCTTTGTAATCATGCCCCTGGGGACATTCCAGGCAGCTATCTTAATCCCTTTGGAAGTATTTTGTAAAGCTAATGGTTCCTAATTGCCCATACAAGGCCAAGCCACTGCATAATACTTTATTTTACAACAGAGATAGTTTACAACAATAGATCATTGTTGGGATAATCCATTTCCCCCTCTAGCTACTCTGAGAACTGCAACTGAAGTCAGAGTATGGATGGGAAGAGGGGAATGGAGTGAAAGATAAAGTCATTAGAATTCAGAGACATAGCCTTGTTGATCTTGAATATCAGTATGTAACAGTCTCATTATCACTACTAAAGAGCAAATTCTGCAGCTTCAGCCTTGCCTCCCCTACAGCATCACACAAGGACTAGTAAGACTCTCTGTCCTTTGCAAGAACCCCCAGCTCAGGTTTGGTTTATGTTCTTGTTGGTTCTTTTATTCTTGACAAAGAATTTCAGAAGTTGCCAGCTGCTGCTGCTTCTAACTTTTGGGGGTGTTTTTGTTCTTGGATGCCTTTATACACAACCCAGATACACAACCCCAACACATTGACCACAGGCTGCCCATCTAGTAGTTTACTTCAGTCTGTTCTTTTTCTGTCCCACCTTACTAGCTACATGTTTTAGGTGAGCTATCTGATTTTTGAAAACATTTGACAAAAACAGCCTGCACATTAAAAAATAAATAAATATACATTTCCTACCCTCCATCTGTCCCAATTTGGTAGTAACACTCCCTATTAATTTGCTGCTGTCCTACTTTTTCAGCAGCTGGTAGAATGTCCCAGCTTTTCTCTCCTTCCACTTTCCCTCTTTGCCCTCAGTTTGATTGCTGTAAAAGTGAGAAATTAGTTTATACTCAACTTGGTGGGGGGGAGAGGAGGAGGGAGTCTTGTACTAAGTTTGGCCATCTTGAGTAGTCACACTTGTCCAATAGTTTTTTGTAGGGCTTTCAGGCTATGTGGCCATGTTCTATAATTATGGTAGAATTATGGAATTAGGGTATAATTATGGAAGGGTTCTTTCCCCCCTCCCATAAGTATTCTGCCCCCTCAATGAAATTTCCCTTCAGTCTTCAAATTTCTACCATTGCAGTGAGTGAGACATTGGAGGTCATTCACATCTGCAGCTATTCTATTTGCTGTGTCCCCATTCCCTTGGTAACTGTGTCTTCCCCTTTTGTTTGGATGCAAGACATTTCTAAATGCTCCAACTGAAGTTTGAAATGACTGCTATGCTAGAAATGTGGGGAGTGAAGTAACAGTTCATGGATGGGGCAGAATTCTTATTTGTAGAGGGCAATGCCTTCACCCACCCACCCACCCATTGCTACACCTGATTACAAAACAGCAAAGATGCAACTATTTCCTGGCTTAAATGGATGCTAAGTGAGCATCAGCAGGGGTCTGTGGGTGGGTGGGTGAGTGGGTGAATAAAAGCAAGAAGCAGTGTTCCATAGACAGCCAAAAAGACAAACAAATGGGTCCTAGAACAGATCAAGCCGGAAATCTCCTTGGAAGCCAAAATGACTAAACTGAAACTGTCATACTTTGGCCACATCCTGCGAAGGCAGAACTCACTGGGAAAAACAATAATGCTAGGAAAGGTGAAGGGAAGTAGAAAGAGAAGAAGGCCACATGCTAGATGGATGGACTCTGTTAAGGAGGTCACAGGTATGAGTTTGCAGGAACTAAGCAGAGCAGTGGAGGTTAGGGAGACTTGGAGAGGTCTTATCCATAGGACTGTCATGAGTCCAGATCAACTCAAGGACAGTTAACAACAACAAAAGCCATCTTTCCATCTATATTATGAGAGGATACAGCAAGGATGGGGCTTTGCTGCTATTCTCCTACTGGATCAGCTGGAGGAGGAGACCAGAAGTTCCCGGGATGTGGCCCCTTGCCAGAGGGAGCTGTGATGCTGCTTGTTTCCTAATCAGAGCTGAACAAACAAAGTGCTGATTGAGTCTAATGGTCCCTTTAATCAGTGAGCTGGGCGCTGACACTAGATTACAGTGTTTATAATTTACAGCTAATCATTCGTGTGGAAAAGAAAAAGAAAAGAGAGAGAGAGAAAGAAAACACTGTCCAGCTCAGCCAATTGAAAAACTTTCACATTAACAGGCCTCTTTTTAGTGATTATTTCTGCACAGGGAGCCAAATGTAAGGGAGCTGGAGGGCAGAGGGGCCAGGCCTCAGTTCCATTCTCTGGATGCAGCTGTTGTAGTAAATCCAAAACAGGAGATTTCTGCAGGTGCTGTACTATAGGGTACAGGCTTCCTTTTAAAACCGGTTTGTTTTCCATCACCCCAGCCATTGGTCTATCTGGCTGGGGCTGATGGGAGTTGCAGTTTCTCACCTTGCTTTAAATGAACCAGTGCTGCTCTGAAGTGACAATATGTATAACTTTTTCTAAGGTTGCTTAGAGGCAAGACATTTTGGATCTAAGTCATGTGACTCCTAAGAGTATTGTAGCAAAAGACATCTGTCTCAAAGGGTTCTGAATCAGTACTCCAGATGAAGAAGGGATAGCATAGCAATCCTTACGGACAGCAAGACAATTGCCTTAGGTGGCAAATGCAGGGAAATGGCAGCAAAGTGTTAGAGGACAGAGCAGTGTCTCAAACTGCTTAAAGAGCGCTTTGTTCACCATGAAGTGGTATAGATATGTAAAATGCTATTGCTATTGCCCTCATGTTGGCCAGAGACCACTGGACAAACATTGCTATTACAGGTACCCTAAAACTGTGGTGATTTAAAAAACAAACAGGAAAGGTAGTGGGAACCTGAATTCATAAATGACAAACTCTCCCCAGGCCCTGCTTTTGCAGAGCCTTCCTTCCTAGATGCTAGAACTTAGCATCTGATTTCCCTTTTGGTGCATTTTCCCATTCATTCCCCCTTACCATTCACAACTGTCCTCCGGGCGATCTCCCAAAGGACCAGGCCATATGCCCAGATGTCAGTCCGCTTGAAGGATTCAAAGCAGTCCATGCGAATCTGTTCGTCTAAGACCTCGGGTGCCATGTAGCGTTTGGTGCCCACCCGTGGGTTGTTCCCAATGTCCAAGAAGTCACTGCTCTGGGAATGCATAACTGCCAGACCTAAAAGGGAGTAAGGATGATGGAGTCAGTGGTTAGAAGAATTTTCTTCGAGGAGATCATGTGTCAGCTAGCGGCTTCAAATTCCCACTGAGCATTGTGTGTCATGGGGCAAATTACTATATGGCTATGGTAAACTCTGGGACCACCCTAGGGACTGGAGGGATAAATATTAAAAGAACCAGAATTCTACTATTCTGTAGAGAACCAGAAAACTATTAAAAGAACTAAAAGTAAATAGGAAGGAAGGAGGAATGAATAAGAAAAGCAAAGAATAAACTGGTAAAAGGTGGGGTGGTG
This sequence comes from Urosaurus nigricauda, assembly GCA_034509955.1. Taxonomy (NCBI): domain Eukaryota; kingdom Metazoa; phylum Chordata; class Lepidosauria; order Squamata; family Phrynosomatidae; genus Urosaurus; species Urosaurus nigricauda. The sequence goes on from JAOEGL010000002.1 coordinate 167,908,380, forward strand.
AGCATGTAGTCTTTCTATGTTTTGACATTTTGGCCATTCCCACATTGATCTGTCTAGATCAGTGATGGCGAAACTTTTACAGTTTGCGTGCCATGAACAGGGCTCTGCCCCCCAGGAGACAGCTGGAGGTTGGAAAATGTCTCTGGGGATGAGCCACTGGCACATGCAGGGAGGAAGAGGAATGGGCACACGTGTGCCACTTCCACCTTCTCCTTTGCCTGTGCCCAGCAAAATCGCATCGTGTGCTACCTCTGGCATGCGTGCCATAGGTTCGCCATCACGCATCTAGATGATGAATAGGGCCAAAATGGGAGGAATATGGGTCTACTTTGCACTCCAGGGTGATTTTCCAGCATAAAACAGTACCCCCCTGCCCCCAATTAGGCCAAAAACTCCAGAGAATCCCCTGGACTGGTGATCTGCACATTGGTGCAAAGGAGAAGGGCTGGCAGGCAAGTGGAAAAGGTGAGGAGATGGCTGGAAGAGGTGCTGACCCACGGGAGTGTGCAGACAGTGCTGCTGATATCAGCCCATTGTGGGTGCCAGTTGAGTGGACAGCTTGTCCTCCCTGCAGATCTGGAAGCCCTGATGGTAAGCCAGGGTTTCCCATCAGCGCAGACACGGCCATCTCTCATAATTCCTGACTAGTGGCCATGCTGGCTGGGACTCTTGGGGAGTTCAGAGTCTGAACAGCTGGGAAAGCAGATCAAGATGGTAAAGATTCTGAAAACCAAGTTCTATGAGGAATGATTGAGGGAGTTCAGTATGTTTTGCCTGGAGAAGGCTAAAAAGTGATACATTAGTTGTCTTTAAATATCTGAAGGGTTGTGACATGGAACATGGAACAAGCTTGTTTTTTCTTGCTCCAGGAGATGGGACCTGAGCCAACAGATTCAAATTACAAGAAGAGAGATTTTGCTTAAACCTAAGGAAGAACTTCCTGACAGTAAGAGCTGTTTAACATCAGAACAGACTACCTGGGAAGATGGTGGTTTATCTTTTATTTGAGGTTTCTAAATAGACACACAGCTCTCATGGATACATTAGCTGTGGAACTCGGCTTAAGCAGGTAAATGGACTAGAGATTGTGAAATATTTTCCAACACTATGGCTGAACAGCTAAGCTAATTTCTTAAAAGATGTCATTATCTTTAAAGTGGGCAACAATGCAGTGTCTCTGGGCTGCCAGAAGGAACTGCTCAGCATCTGAAGTCCACTCACCCAGATCAGCAATGCAGCATTGTTTATTGTTCTTGACCAGGATGTTCCTACTTTTCAGGTCACGGTGAGCAATGGCTGGCTTGCCCTGGGTGCCAAAGATTTCCACATGCAGGTGAAGGAGCCCACAGATGATGGAGGAGGCCAAGCGGAGGCAGGTCTCCACATCAAGCACAGTGCACTGCAGGTAGTCGTAGAGGGAGCCATGCTCGTGGTAGTGGGTGATCAGCCACAGCTGTGTGCTGGAATTCCTGGAGGTCATGTCTGAGGCGATGAACCCTGCAGGATGAATGGGTGGGTAAGAAAGTCAGAGGTCGGGAGGAATGGGACAAGCACAGGGCCATCTCATGAGAAGGGCTGGTGCGCCACTCTGTGCGTGTGCATTGGTGTATCAGAGAAAGAAAAGCAAAGGAAATGTAGAAAAACTGTTTTAAAAAAGGATACATATTCAGAGGTAGGTGGGCTGGCCATACAGCAAAATAAAACATAATTTTGTTTGTTAAAGACAATGTTAGATAAATAAACATAGCCAGAGCCTAGAAAATTTACTTTTTTAGACTACAGCTCCCAAAATCCTGTGAGCTAACTGGGCCAATGTGTGTATCAGAGAAAGAAAATACAAGATGGTTGATAATGATAAAAAGCTTTTTAAAATGTTGTATAAATAAGCATGCACCATTGCTCAGAGCCTGGAGAATTTACTTTTTGGACTGCAGCTCCCAGAATCCCCCAGCTGACATGGTCTGTGTGTGTGTGTGTGTGTGTGTGTGTGTGCGAGGAGAGAGAGAGAGAGAGAGAGAACTAGAGAGAGTGTGAGAGAGAAGGAAACCCAACATGACTGATCATGTTGAAAAACTGTCAAAATCATGTAGCATCATGAACCACTGTCCAAAGCCTGGAAAAAAGGACTCTAATTATTTCACAACTTCCATAATCCTGCAACCAATATATACTGACTAGGGAAATCTGGCAGTTGTAGTACAATAATGTCAGTTTTCTAAATGATCTGAGCTGTTTTGTAATGTACAAAAGATGCTATGCAGCTCTACAGTTCTGGATTAGTTGAATGCAGAATGGGGTAGTGGTAGTGTTACTTTTTGTACTTCAAGTCCACAAAATTAAATTGTCAGAGCTCTGCTTTGAGAGCCAGCATAGTTTAAGCATTGCACTATGACTCTGGAGACCAGGGTTTGAATCCGCACTCAGCCATGGAATCCCATTCGGTGATCTTAAGCAAGTCACACTCTCTCAGCCCCAGAGGAAGGCAAAGGCAAATCTCCTCTGAACAAATCTTGCTAAGAAAACCCCACAATAGCCTTAGGGTTGCCAGAAGGCTACCATAAGTCACAAAACAATGAGCTCTGCCACTTTTTTGTTTGTTGAAGTTGAAAGTAACGAAAGTATCGACCTTTTATGTGTAATAAAAAGTTACATGTAAAAAGTGACTATATCCTTCCGCACTAATAGTGTGAATCCTGAATGGAAGGATATCAGCAGGGTCCAAGGCCAATATGGTCCTTTTTATACCTACAAAACCACAATGTTACACCTTCTTTCTTGCTGTTGTTGTTGTTTTTGGCACCCTTTTCTTCTTTTCATTTTTCAAATAGCCATAACCAACAGAGAGAGCAGGATCAGCTGGGAAGCCCCTTTCCTCCCATTAAGGTTCTCATCATCTTGAGCTATCTTGCCCTCTCTATATTTCAGAGGAAGGAACTGACAAAAGCCCCTCTGAGTACTCCTTGCCTAAGAAATTCCTATGAAATGCATGAGATCGCCATAACTGGATAGGCCATTTGAAGGTACACACACACACACACACACAGACAACTTAGCAGCCCACTACTGAGAATTCATAGTGGTGCTCCTAGCCTTATTTCAGTCTCTACCAATGGAGGACTGTTGCCTTCTCTCCCCTTCTTTTTGAGAGGGTGCCAGTGTATGTGGATGGGGGAGTAGCAGGCACCACACAATTCCTTTCACATCTCTGTTTGGTTCTGCATTTGTGTACACCCTTCCTATGCTTTTCTTTTGAAGCCCTCAGGGAGCAAATGGTCTTCCTATGCAGGGAAAGAATGGAAGGGCCTGTTCCCCAAAGAGAAGGAAAATCCAGCTGTTGCTGCTGCTGCCTTGGGCAATGCACTTTATTGCAGACCTGCACAACTTGGAAGTAGGCAAGGGCCAAAATTAAAATTAAAAGTTCTTCAAGCTGCAGATGGGTTTTTAGCAGCTCACTTTCCAAATAAAGGTATAATGAATAATTAAACTATTTTGCAAATAAACCATATTGTATAAAAAGGAAAATTTCAATTAACACAATAATATTAATAAATTACACTTATTAAGATGTTTTACTTATCACGAAATCACATTAATGTTTAAAAAATTACTTTGCTATATGGTTTTAATACATTTTAAAGGTTTTCTTACTGTTCACAATATTTAGTTAATGAGATATATTACACTTCTTGTCAGCAATCCATTTATCATACACCAATATCGTGTTTGAAATGGATGTTTTTAAAATCTCTTCCAAGTGTTCATTGGTTAGGGTTGATGGTTACCTAGTTATCCAGTATGTACAGCAGGCATGAGTGGTAGAACTCACAGACCTTGGACACTTTACCTGGGAATTTTGATTGGAAATGAGGGAAAAAAGATAGTATCCATATGATTTACCAGAGATTTTTTTAAAGAGAATAAGAGTGATGAAAATGCCTCAAATATCACAATAAAAAGAACAATGAATTAAAATGTGCTTCTCACATGGCCATATGTGATACCTTTAAAGTGAGATAGTAGAAAATTAAAGTAGGCTACTATAAATGGCTTTTTAAATTGGGGAGTTTTTATAATACAAGGCCTCTGACAGCAAAGTTCCTTTTACAAGGGTTTTTAAATGCCTGCCTAGTTCTTTTTCTCCCGCCTCATCTTCCATTTAGCTGCAAGTTTTTTTAGCAGCAGTGGCATTGGAAGGATGGTGAAGGAGAGCTTGGGAGTTAGGCTGGACTGTGGAGGAGGCTTGTGAACCTTACTTGAAACGTTGGTATGCGATTAGCAGCCAACTACCACGCATTCCACAGGAAATTGTCCCACCTCCTCATGGGTTGCTGGAAATGACTTGGCAGGCCGCATGTGGCCCCCGGGCCATATGTTGTGCAGGCCTTGTTTATTGTGACTTGTATGCAGTTTACACATGGGGTGGGGGTGGATCTGCTGGGTTACCTGTTAGAGGCAGGGAAGAGGGGAGAAGATGGAGTCTGGAAGAAGGAGAAATGGATTTTTAAAAATTAATAAAGTGGATGGATGCTGCTCAAGAGAAACACACCCTTCCTTTTCCCACCCTTGCGACTATGTGACTACTGTGGACAGAACAGCAGCATAGTATTCATGGAAGAAAAGGGCAGGAATTATTCAGAGCCATGGTGAAAGGTAACTTGGATTCTGCAAGTAGCTTCCAACAGGGCCAACCTGGACTATTTTGTTGTCTGAGGCAGAGTAGCAAATGGCCTTCTCCTCTCCACCCTTGCACAGGCCCCGATTCACCCATGCTTCTCATATTTTTACTGCTCTGGGAGAAAGAACAGAAGAAATCTGACAATTTCTATTGGGCTAGTTCCGAGAATAATAAAACAACTCTTTTACATCACCTGCTTAGATATTCTCTTGCTTTCATTGTCATTTGGAGCAAACTTCAAGTTTGGGAGCAATAACAACAGAAGAAAGTGTGAAGTGAATGACCTGGGATAGATGCTCTGATAGCTGATGGCTTCCAGGTCTTTGGGGTCCTGAATCCTCTTGGGGCTTTAATCTGAACTCTAAAGAAACCATCCAAGATGCTACATTACATCCCCAAAACAGGTGTTGCATTTTGGATAGCACCTTTAAAATCTGGACTAAAATCCAGATCTTATTCATCGCCACTTCTCAGACGTGAGAGTCCCCAGCTGCCACTGTATGTTTGGGACCTGGCCAGGGAACTGGCATATGGAAAAACATTTCTCTTCTCTGGAGGCCACTTGGGATTGCCAGGACACCAAGGTCTCTGTTCTGACATTTCTAGAAGGACAGCTATCATAATCTCAGCTCACCTAAGATGTTGTCATGCCTCAGCAGCACTGTGTTGTAAATCTCGGTCTCCCGGAACCATGACTGCTCATCCCGGGAAGAGAAAATCTTGACAGCCACGTTCTCCCCATGCCATATACCACGCCACACCTCACCATAGCGCCCTTTGCCTGTGGAGAGAATGGGTGGGAAACAAAATTGTCATCTGGATTGTCTTGTCTGGCTTTTGTTTTGATCTACATATATACCGTAGACATTCTCTTCAATATGTTGCTCTGTGGCTTGCAAGTGTACCCCTGAGTACATCCACATATGTTCTCTGTTATGCCACAAACAGGTAAGAGTTTGCTTCTAACAGGGATTAAGACCCAAAACCTACCAACCTGCACTGTGTCCTACTGATCAGCCCTGATCAAAACTTGCCACAGAACTGGGAATGCCCAGCTGGAAGAAAAAGGTCTCCCAATTCAGTACTTTTTTGGCTGTGAGGGAGGGTATATATTCATTAAATAAAATTATGGTTTATGGTGCCAGGGGGGAAAAAAAACTGGCAGCCTTTTATTGTGGCAAGTATGGGCGGTACAAACCGCCCAAAAGGGGCGGTCTGTAGCCGCCCCAAGAAGCAGCGAGATGGGGCCAAGGCTGCTGCACTGGCAGCCCCAGAGGCCCCATCCCGCCGCTTCTGGAGGCTGAGGGGAAGCGGCAAACTGCCGCTTCCCCGCAGCCTCAAGGTGGGGTGCAGCAGGCACCCTGGGCGCCCACTATACCCCGCTTCCCTCAGCGGTGCTGAGGGGAGAAAGGGGCCGCTGCTGTGGCCCCTTTCTCCCCGGTTCCTTGGCGCGGCTGTTTGAATTTTTGAGCTTCTTTTTGCGCCGCGGGAAGGGCGCGCTTGGCACCCTCCCGCGGCACAAAGTTTTCATGGCGCATGCAGCATATCATGGCGCGCCCGTATGGACGCCACCATTTTTAAATGGCACCACCCATACACTTTAGGGTTAGGGAGGGTGTGGGCATTGCCTAAAACCCTAAAATCGCCACAAAGAGCCCTAAACACGACTCTTCAGGTGCGTCTAGATCAAGCCATAATCACTTCAGACAATTTTTATCCATCTAGGAAGGATTGAAGAAAAACAACAGCCTACCAAAACATGCGGTAGTGGCCTGAAGTCCAAACTGGAGGTTTCATTCAGCACATAACTGAGGGTGGACAGATTATTTACTGTATGTACATTTTCCACCTCTAGGGCAAGCCTTGGAAAACCAGCTCTACAAGTTTTCATTTCCATTACACTGAACTAGACAAATCTCTACTTTGAAAGGGCTGACTAATTAGCAATTGTGATGTTACTAACATATCTCTGTAGTCCTCTGTAGTCCCTGCAATTGTTTTAAAATGTTTGCAGATTTGTTTAAAACACCAAACATATTGAGGAACACATTGACATATAAGCTGTAAAGGTTTTTGTTTTTTAAAAAACCAGTCGATAGATATAGTATTTGAAAGATAGTGAAGAATTAGGATCTTATCACATGGGGGAAATCGGGGGTTTAAACAATGATTATCGTATGCAAAACACGATATCGCAATTAAGATTTTCACAAACATCGCTATCAAACAGGCAATAAACAGCAACAAATCATTTTCGGGATTTACCCGTAAATGATTTGTTGCTGTTTATTGCCTGTTTAATAGCAATGTCATGTGAACATCTTAATCAAGATACTGTGTTTTGTATGGGACAATCGCTGTTTAAACCCCCAATTTTGTCCTATTTCCCCCTTGTAATAAGGTCCTAAAACAGACAGCTCAACTAGTGTCAAAACTTCATGTATTGATGTATCTAGAGTATACAGTTAAAGCATTTCAATACCACTTTAATGGTTGTGACTCCATTCTACGGAATTCCGAGACTTGTAGTTTGTTGAGGGGTTTGAAATTCTAGAGTAGTGTAGTGCAGTTCCTTGAACTACAATTGCCAAGGTACTCTGAGCAAAGGGACTGAAAATTAAATGGGAGTATTTTAGGAAATGTAGTCCAGGAGATTAGACTACAGCTTCCTAACAGAATTCTAAGCTCTTTTTCAAGCTATAAATCCCAGGATTCCATTGAATGGATGACAAAGTGGGATCAAGCTGATATTTATTTTAATTTTTATGCCACTTTTCTCCCAAAAAGGGACCCAAGGTGGCCTACAAGACAAAATCACTTTTAAAACTTCATAAATTAAAAAAAAATTAAAATAACCATGTTAAAACAAGTCTAACACATTCCCACCCCTTCTTTATATACCTGATATACCTGTCTAGTATAGATCTTCTTCAAGTTTACGATGCAATTTGCAAAGTTAGATGCACAATTTGAAGAACCAGCTATGAACACACTTTGAACACTAAATCTGATTGTCCCGTAACTATTTCAGTAGGTGATATTTAAATGGGACTAAATTCTAACCATGTTATTTTCTTTGCAGTAAAAAAGCCCATGTGCTACTAATGAAACATAGCATAAAAAAGACTTCCTGTGACAATCTTGGTTGATGCATACTGTTAATTTTTAGAAATGTATACTTCCATCTCCTACAGGATCTTAACTGATATGTCTTTTGTCATCTTACAGTATTCTGTAGCATTCCTTTATTTATATGCTTTGGAACCTAGGAGATTTTGGCAAGACCCTCTCCCCCGCAAATTAAGCTTACTGCCTGTGATATTTGCCCTTCTTTCAACACTCCAGTTTTACATTTTCCCTGCCTAGCTGTTCATCAGTCACCTCTCTTAGCAGGGTTTCCATAACTGTAAGCCAGCTTGCATCACATTGTGAACCCAAATTCTGCTAATATGTGAAAGTAATTATCTTTAAAGAGTGGAACTATGGACTGTTTTGGCAAATATGTATTTGCTAAACATATGTCTGCCAGTGAGTGGCAAAATGGAAGGGGGGCAGGAGGAATGGAATGATGGGGAGAATGTAGATGGGAGTCCTTAGGAAATGGTACTTAAGCCTTCACCTTCTGTATACATGTATACATGTAGCATCATAAGGGAAGGAGCTACAACTAAGCCCTCATGAGTCTGGATAAAACTCCCTTCAGCTTGGCTGGTGGTGAGGCATGATGGGAATGGTAGTTCTTCAGAACCTGGAGGGCCAGAGGTTCCCCAGCTTTTTGGGGAGTGATGGTCATGGACAGATGCATTTGCTTACCCACACATTCAGCCAGTGTGATCTGCCGAGCTACAGTTCTTTGGACAAGGAAGGGCAGCCCTGAGCCACTCCCAGTGGTGCAGTCATCATCCATCAAGTCCTGGATACATTTTGAAACAAATGATGAAGCTTTCGCAAATGACAAGGGAAATACACCTCATAAAATAGCAAAATCTCATATCAGTCTGCTAAACCACATAATATAATGCACCTGGTCATCATCCTTATTTTGATGTAGTCTTCTTGTCTGCTTTTCCGTCCTAGATAACTCTACCCACAAATGGAGATATCAAAGCCAGCTGTGAAAGACAATTTAATTGGGTCTCACGATTTACTTCCAGGAATGAAAAAGACAAAAGCACTGAAGATATATCACAGACAACAATCTCCATTTTTGGGATGGCTCATGTCAGCAATACAAGATAGAAGAATGGGTGGCTCTCTTCTTGGACTACCCCGCTCCGAGTGTATGTACAGAGGAGCGGGCTATAAATAAACTATTATTATTATTATTATTAACTTGCACAAGGCCTAGACATCACAGCCAGCGGCGAAGAATGCTAGGAGTTCTAGTCCAACAACATCTGGGAGGCCATAAGTTGCCATGGCCAAATGCTATCAGCCTCAGGGGGCAAGCCAGCAGATGGGGAAAACAAAGAAGATGAGCAGGAGGGAATTTAAGGGCAAACAGGCAAGAAGGAGAAAGAATACAAAGGAAAACAAAGGCAACCAATGCTAGTGACTTTATTTGTAGCCATGTTTGGGCTCAACTGGGGACTCTAACCAAAGATGTGGACCAGCTTGCTACTCGCCTTCGTCCCACTTCCTTCTGTGAAGGCTGCTTGGAGGCAGGAGCTCAAGGCAGGAGAGACAATGGAGTGGCCTCAAGGGAACATGTATTCAAGGCAGTATGTGGGATATTTTGTTCTTGACACCAACTTACTTCTAAGGTACTGTCGCCAATTACAGATGACTTCAAGATGAAATCCATGTCTCCTAGTTCATCAGATCCAAACTGCATTTTCCTTGGCTGACTCTGGGACACTTTCCATAAAACAAGTCCCACCAACACAGCGAAGAGCACAATAGCAAACAGTGGAACCAAGATCATCAGGAGAAGGTTCTTAAGAGACAGGCCCATTTGACTTTCACCTGATCAGAAAGAAATAAAATGTTTCGATCGGATTTCTGTTGTCTTTCTGATGGTGATAACTGCTTTGACTCCACGGAAGTAGCAATATGTACAAAATGAGACTGTATTCCCAACCTATAAGATTACCACTACTATGATTGGAACATGAGCCCAGGATTCCTTTCCCTCAGTGGCCAACTGGATGCCGCGACAGGAAGTTCCCAGGCAGGTCCTGAGTCCAACAGAAAACTCCCTCTCATGTTCTCCAATTGCTACAAAAGCTTAGGCTAGAATCAACCAATTAGTCCCAAAAATTCTACTGGATTCCTTAGCACTTTATATTAAAATAAAATAAAATATGCTTTATATTAAAATAAAGTATGACAGTTATCTTTTTGAATTCCACTAGTCTCAGTGAATGAATTATGAATTGTAGTATAATGACAGAAGGAAAAGTAGTTCTAACTTAACCCATACATTACAGTTGGCCCTCCTTATCCATGGATTTTTTATCCTCAGATTTGAGCATACATGGCTTGAAAATATTCTCAAAAAGTATAAATTCAAAATAGAAACCTTGATTTTCCATTTTATATATGGGACACAATTTTTATTGTGCCATTATATTTTATGGGACTTGAGCATACACAGATTTTGTTATCCATGGAGAGTCCTGGAACCAAACCCCAGTGGATAACAAGGGCCCACTGTAATTGATTTTAAATAGTTGACTCCTAAACTATTTAAGCTAAGCATACATGGTGCCAGTCTAGATGCAGATTAGTACACCTGCATGGAGGAACATTTACTCCTTATTTCCCTGTTTACTTTTTATCAACAAATTCACACACACAGCATGAAGGAATGAAAATCAACTAAAAACACCTCAATTGGCATGAGTTGGACTTTCCCAACATTCATTCTCACTTGACATTGTTCCTCTTCTGTTGTTCACCCAGTGGGAGACATTTTGGAAAGTGTTTCTTTTGCCAAAAGTGATTACCAGATATTTTGTGTTTGTAAAAGAAACCCTTTCCAAACCAGGAGAACAACAGAAGAGGAATGATGTCATCATGAGTCTCAGCCAAAGACGCTATCATCCTGCAGTTTACCTGCCTCATGTGATAGGCTTCTAAATAGAGTTGCCCCTTTGAACTCGCAGGAGATCTGTTCCGGAACCCCCCCCCCCCCCGAGTTTGAAATCTTGCACATAGTCAAGCTCCATAGGCTAATAGCAGTCACTCCTCCACGGATTTCCAAGTCCACACATTTCAAGTCCATGGACTAGGAGGGGCGACTGTACACCTCAGTTGGAATGAGTTGAGCTTTCCTATCTTTTAAAAATCTACCATGTAGATGAGTGTGAGGGAGGAGAAATTTTTAGATGGGTAAGGTACTGCACTCTATTCTGCATCAGAAGAAGTGGACTTATATCCACTAAAGCTAATACTAAAATAAAAAGTCTTAATAATGCCACTTTCCTTTTTTAATCCCCCTCCCTTCATCCTTTTTATGTTGTAAGAGACTAAAAGAGCTATTTCGTTGAAAAACAAACAAACAAGCCAACTTCTTTCACAACCTGTGTGCTGTTCCCAATTTGAAGCCTGGATGACACATTTTAGAGTAGGAGTGGGAGAAAAGCTGAGGAATACTGGTAGTCCAGTAACATCTGGAACATCATATTATTCCACCCCTGCCTTAAAGAATACAGTAGAACCTTGGTATCTGTTGGGTTTTGATTCTAGGACCCCCCCCCCCCATAGATACCAAAATCCATGGATGCTCAAGTCCCATTAAATACAATGGCATAGTAAAATCAAGATTTGCTTTTTGTAAATTTATATGTTTTAAAAATATGTTCAAGCAGTGGGTGCTTGAATCTGTGGATAAAATATCTGTGGATATGGAAGATCAACTGTATAACCAAGCACTAAAGAATGAAGGTCTTTTTATTGGAATAAAACCACAAGCAGCCTCATCAGAATAATGTCTCATAAGCCCCCACACAAGGCATGCCTACATTGGCCAATTATACTGGTTCCTGCTCTACCCTCACCACAACCTGTCTGAATGATGCGACACCAAATCCCCTGTTTGAGTGCTGCCTTCTTTTCACGAAGGAAAGCTGGTTCCGCACTGAATCTGCCCTATCCCTGCCTAAATCAGATTTAAAAAACCACATCTTTTGCTCTGAATTTTGCAGGAAAATCCAGAGTACTCTGTAGCGATGCCAGGTGGCTGTTTACACACATATCCCACTGTGCTGCCTAGGGTTGATGTGAGTTGCTCCCTTTGAGGTCAGAAATGAGGCCATGTGATTGATACTGAACACCTTATTTCTGACCTCAGAGGAAGTGACTTGAACCAACAGAGCCAGGCAGCACAACAGGATGCGTATGTAAACAGCCACCCAGTGTCGCTGCAAAGTGTGGAGGTAATGGGGAAAATTCGGAGCAGCTTTGGGGCCAGAATATTCTGGGAGTAGCCTAGAATATTCTGGCTGGTGTTGTATACAAGCCCTCGGTAGGGAAATTTTACAGGATGCTTATACTGTTATGAAATATGTTCCTCTATGCAGGTCATCTGGCACTCAGAATAGCTTTTAAAAAGAAGCCAGGCAAAGAAGGAAATTTCTAGGTCTTTTAATCTTAAAATCATTTAGTAGTGTTGTTGCTGTTACTGTTGTATGCCTTCAAGACACTTCCAATTTATATTGACTCTAAGGCAACCCTACCATGGGAATTCCTTGGCAAGATTTGTTCAGAGAAGGTTTGCCATTGCCCTTCTCTGAAGCTGAGAGAATGTATTTTAACAAGGTCACCCAAAGGGGTTCTGTGATTGAGCAGTGATTCAAACCCTGGTCTCTTGGAGTGCTAGTCCAGCACTTAAACCATTATACCACACTGGCTCTTCAGTAAAGACCATGTGACTTTAGGGGCACTAATTACTTCATTGCTGTTTATTCATTTTAATTTACATAGTGGTTGTATTTTCTGATCATCTAATCTGGGAGTAAGAACCATACGGCACTGCAGATGTGGTTAGGTTATAATTTCTGGCCAATTTAGCCAGTTCTGAGGAATGCTGGAAGTAGCAGTCCAGCAACACCAAGGCCATGGGATTTCCAACCTTGCTCTAGAGTAAAAATGGAGAGCTATAAGTCACCATTTCATGTTTAATCTAGAGTGCAATTTGATTCTCATGAGATAGAAGAGCTATCACAATGTTTTATTTGAGGAGAAGTGATAAGGTGGGAGAAAACACATGATACAGCATTTCTACCCTCCCTCCCTGTGTGGTATGATCCCTAAAGGAGAAGACCAACTGACATACCTTCCAACTGGATGGTGAGATTCAAATTGCACATGTTGGACGAGCAGCATTTCATGCCAAAATTTTCTAGGATGGAGCCCCTGCATGTCTCATATTCCTTTTCCAGGCATCCTATCCTGTGGATAATTTCTCCAGCTTCCCGATGTTTGCTTACAAAACACATCACTCCAGAACAAGTGGAATTTTCTCTACAGTTTGATCCTTGTTTGTCACAAAGACAGGTCAGCTCACCTACAGGGATGTGAAGAAGAACAGAATATATTTCACAGGATGTTTCACCATTTGTTCTTCAGCCTCCTGATGCAACCAATGCTGCAGGCAGCCACATATTACTCATTATTTGGACTTAAATGTTTTTGGAGGCAGAAAGACTGGAAGTTGGTGGATGAAGGTTGAATCCAGACAAGGCTGTGCAAGTGCATCTGTCTGTCCCACTGAACAATAATATGTATAGCACAGTTAAAGAAATAGATGTATTTGGTATCAGAGGCAAAAATATCATGGAAAGAAAAGGGCTAGACTCCTATCCCACAAGACAAAGAGGAATTAAACATGTTTCAGGAAACTTTTTATTTAAAACTAACAATATGTGCATGTGAAAGGGGAAAAAACTTATTTCCCCCGGAATAAGCAATAACATTTAAAACCTTCTAGAGAGCAGTTGAAGGACTCTTTCAAGATGCACTCAGGGATGCTTTTTCCCCATTCATCAGTATCCTCTTTTATTGCAATTTTCATTTTACAGCCAAACTCACAGAACATAGCTTTTTAAACATGCTGATGAGTAAGTGATGAGACAGACTTATCTGCTCTCCTCTTTTTTCCTCTGTTATGCTGTTCATTCATACTCAGTACAGTGGTCCCCCGGCTTACTAATCCCCCAGGTGAAAGCCGCCGGACCGCTACAATATCCCCCGGGATCCGAAAGATCCCCCGGGATATGAATAAAAAAACCACGTGGCCCCTTTAAATCGGCCGTGCGGTCCATTGAGTTTAGCGGTCCCCCGGGAAACGAAAGCTTCCGGGTTACGAAAGTAATCCCGGAACGGATTACTTTCGTAACCCGGGGGACCACTGTACAGTATTCTGGAGGCAGTGGCTGTTTACTTTGCCTGTTGTAAGCAGGAATACACAGATACAATTGGATGGGCTAGAGCCTAATCCCATTCTTTCCAAGCTCAATCTTTACTGCATTGTTGCAGCTGACACACTGCTGCAACTTGGTACCAAAAGTCTGTGTTTCTTCATCCCTCCTTCATTCTAATCCTAATGTCAATGCCACTAAAAAATTCTTCCAGCTAGAAGAGGACAAGTAGGCGAAGTGAAAAATAATTTCTTATAAAGAGCTCCTTTATCAGAGACCTTGTTAATGGAGATATGCCTGTATAGCACTTCAATACCACTTTAATTACTATGGCAGCATCCTACAGAATCCTGGGATATGTCATTTCACAAGATATTTAGAATTCTGTGCTGGACAGCTCTAGCACTGCATCAAAATAAAAATCCCTACGTTCGATAGAATGCAATCATGGCAGGTAAAATGGTATCAAAGTGCTATCAGTTGTGTATCAATTGTCCCATATATGTACAACTGACTTACCTTCTTTATGGAATTTTATGTGGGTCTGGATGACATCTTCCACCTGAAGTTCCCTCCTTTTCTTTCCCCATGTTTTCCTACCATTTTCTGATCTTTTCCTTCCTCACTCAAAAATCCATTAATAAGAAGGAAAAGACAGATTTGTCAGCACACTCCCTTTTGATTGGAAGAGGTGGGAATCTTGTCTAAAAGCTATTGGGCCCAGGCACCTTAACACAGCACTTTTCATGAAGCCGAGGAAGCCCCAGTCCAGTCAGTGCCTTGCTGTCTGCCAAATATGGGAAGCCATCTGGGCACCAGTAAAATGCCCCCATGAGCTCTGGTATATGCTGAACCTCCTGCCAGGAGAAGGAAATGCCAAACTGTCCTTGTTACTATGTGGGGGCCACTGTATGTAGGCTATGTTTCCTCTGTTAAAGGCAACAATCATTAATACAAACAAATATATAATAAATGATTGTGGCTCTTAACAGAGGATATGTTTATTGTATTTATAACCCGCTCTTTAGAAATGCTCTCAGAGCGGAATGGTTAATTAAACACTTCATTGCTATCAGGGAACATATAGTGCTAGAATTGCCAAAGTTGAAGAGACCTAGCCTGGTGTTGTGCCTTTTATTGCTGTAAGAATTGCCAGATAGTATCAGGGACAGGGCTTGTGCATCATTAACAGTTGTGTGGAAGAGAGAAGCAAGAGAAGGAACATGACAAGAGGTGTCTTTGGAGGCAATTCCAAGGATAGGTGGTGGCAAGGAAGAAAGGGAGAGCAGGGCCAGGAGAGTTTCAGACTTGAGGAAATGATGGAGTTGGGCATTAGTATGTCTCATATGCTTACTCCAGAGTAGGCATGCACTGAGTTGAACTATTTTTTATGTTCTTGGTGAGGAAATGTCCAGATTGGTAGGAATGATATTGGTCCTGCCCTATTCTGCTTTGGCCCACCCATTCTGCCCTTGGCTCTGCCTCCTGCCCTTAGCGCCACTAACTGTGGGACTACTGTCCCCTAAAACCCTACCCAAACAGGAATTTTGCCCTTTAAAGGGGGGGGGGGAGATTCCACCACCCTGCTTTAACAGAGATAATCCCAATTCACCTCCTAATCCCACCTCACCCCAAATTTCTTACCAGCAATAAAACTTCTTGAGAGATTCAGGATCATCAAGAAAATGCCCACGAGAACTCCTTGAAGCATTTTGTCTGCTGAGCAAAAAAGGAGGTTGAGTTAATAATAAAAATCGTAATAATGATCAGTAGCATTGCTAGAGTTGGTTCTCACGTGCTGCGGTAACTCATGGTGTCACCCCCCCCCACTGACCTCCTCCCATACCAGACCATACATAATCCTTAGTAATTTTTTGTACTATTATTATAAATCATAGTACAAACTCATGGGATCATAAATCCCATATATCACTGAATGTAATGGCAATAGTTGTGACATAAACAACTAGCAAAATCAAAACTATACCTTAAAATTACAATATCATATTTACATGTGCATAGTTTCATGTGATTAAAGTGAAAATTTGGTAAGAGATGATCATTTTAAAGAAAATGTATGAATAATATTTTTAAAAATTAAAATCTGAATTTTAAAATTTTCAAATTTAATTTAAAAAAAAAATCCTGAGGCATCTCCTTTCTCCTCCCACTGAGGTGGTGAGGGCTGCACCAGGTGATACCCCACTCACAATATCTCCAGCATTTTAAAGGGATACAGGCAAATGCCACAGCCTGTTACTGCCAAAAAGCACCCCCTAGTGATGCCCCTTATAACCAGTTTTTCAAATGCAGTCTTCAGTGGAAGCTGTTTTATGAAAAATATATGGTGTGTGTATACTCTTACACAAACTGCCTCATTCTGTTTGTTTGATAAAGAGAAGCCTCCACAACAGGACATTCCATGCAAGTAACAATAACAGTAGAAACAAGAGGAACAAATAGAATTAAATTACTACTACTACTACCAACCCCCCAACCCCCCCCCCCCCCAAGACAGGGAACTCTACTAAGATAATAACATTGCACATTGTGTCTTGTTTAAAGCTAGTCAATGCCCAGATGAGCACACCTATAGTGCACAAGAACTGACAGGAGGAAAGTTTGCCGAGTCCCAAAGCTTACATGGTGCTAAAAACAGAAACATGATCCAGGCAGTGGAAGGGTTCAAAGGGAGAAAAGATCCCAGAGTAAAGTTAAAAGCTGAGGGGATTTTCCAAAAGGATTAGTCCAAAAGGACATACCACACGTCAGACAGCATGGAAGCCATTGATGTTGGAAGAGTTGCATAGAGGTTTGGGAGCTCTTGTCTGCAGCAATGGAATGGCCTGGATAGAGCTAATTTATCACCAGCAGTTCAGCCCAGTGTCCTCTGTTTAAAGTGGAATGGGGCACTGCCTAAACTATTGCTCCCAGAACTTTTAAATTTACAATTCTGGGAAAGGTGAAGTATCTCTCCTTCTTCCTTATGATCTGCAGCTGGTGTCTAGGATGGCCTGTGCTTGGTGCCAGGCAGGATTGTTAGCCTTCTCCACTCCAACTGGAGCCCGTCATCCTGGCTCTCCTCCCTGCCTTCTTTGTCCACGGAGACCTCTTCCCAGTAAAACTTGACACAAGTGCCAAGACACAGTTGCCTGTTATTATTTCAGCAAACTTCCTTTAGTTTTTAGTTTTTTGTTGTTGTTGTTTTTTTGGCATGGTGTTTCTCAGCCTAAATTGAGGCAAACACCTGGAAGGCATCAGTTTTCTATGAATGCCCTAGACAGAAAGCTAGGGAAACTTTTCTGCAACTTCACTTGGCAGGCTTTCAGAAGTAGCTGACTAAAACTGGGGTGTGCAAAATGGTGCCATCCAAATGTTTGGGACTACCAGTCTCTTCAGCTTAGCCAGCCGGTCCAATGGTCAGAGATTGTGTGATCCAAAACATCTGTAAATCACCATGCCAAAAATACACATAACCAATAGGCATGCCAGAATCAAAGTCTTCTGAAATTGGGATGTGAGGTTTACAGTAATTCCACAAAAAGTTTTAAATTAAAGTTTAAAATCCATGTAGAATTTTAGTGCTTTCACCTAAATTACAAAACATAACTTTTTAAAATTCAAACTAGCCCAGAAAAACAAAACGGAATAACACATACAATGTAAATTAATTTGTGTAAATTAATTCCATTTATGTTAAATGGAACATACCATATATACTCGACTATACGTCGACCTCATGTATAAGCTGAGGGCAGGTTTGGGGACCAAAATTAAGGATTTTGATATGACCCGTGGATAAGTTAAGGGTAAAATTTAGGGGCATGCAAGAAGGATCTAAATGATGAAGCAAAGGAAAATGATGCCAAAGAACCTGCAAAATTCTGGCAGACATTAACTGTTTGTGCTCACCCTAAAGGCTGGATGAATGAGAGAGTGCGGGGGGGGGGGGGGGGGAGGAAAGAGAGTCAGGACATATTACAATCTTGCCTATCACCAGGGGATGGTTCCCTTTTCTATGAGTTGAAGTACAGTATTTACATTGACCGATGGATGCGTCGACCCAGGTTTTCGCAATAAATTTTTTGACTATTTTTTCTAGACTTATACATGAGTATATACAGTATGTGTTCCATTTATGTTCGTAGAAACATATGTGTACAATACCAGTGCTAGAATAAGTTCTGCATACAGTGGTCCCCCGGGTTACAAAGGTAATCCGTTCCGGGATTACCTTCGTATCCCGGAAGTTTTCGCAACCCGGGGGACCGCATTTTTGGATGCACAGCGCGCCGGAAGCGCGCTGTTTTAAAACTTCCGGGTTGCGAATTTCTTTCGCAACCTGGGGTTTTTTTCGTTGGCCGGGGGCTTTTTTTCTCCCCCGGCGGTTTCGGATCCCGGGGATTTCGTTCCCCGGGGGATTCGGATCCCGGGGGACCACTGTAATTCATTTGTACACCATGCTGCCTACACTTGATCTCTACAATAAACTCTTTATCTGGAGATGGCGTTCTAGGGATCTCTTCAGGACCTTACTAAGCCAACCCATGAAAAATGGGGAGACTTTAGAAATTGCTTGAAAATCAGATTTCAGCTGTGCCCACTTAGCTTTGGGGTTTTTATTCCTTGTCTCTACTTCCTCCTCTCATAGATGGATATCCAATATTGGTTCTTGTCAGCAGGTTTTGGCTTCCAAGGATGCTGAGTTAGCTCTCTGATATTGTGGGGATGAGTTCTTCTTTTGCTCTATTTGATCCTGGTTTGGTTCCAATCTGTCCAAACTGTTTCCATGAACAAAGGCCAGCTGCTGCTGGTTTTTTTCCCCAGAAGGCTTATCAATGATATAAAAATACTCTTTAGAGATATCCAGAAATATTTCAGCTGCTTCACTAAGGGAGACAGGAGGGTTTGGGTGGTGGGTGGAGGGCTTGCTTGTTTGTTCATTTTCTTGAGAAACAGAAAATCTTGCCAAGCTAAACTCAGTGGCGTCTTGACCTCACCCATTCTCCATCCAACTGTTGCAACCCACTCCTTTATTAAAAAAGAAAAAAGAAAAAAAACTTGAATAAAAATAAATACAAAGCATAAAATGTGGGGCCTGTTCTGGGAGTCTGGGGGCCATTTTTGTTCGCTGCTCACAGATTCCTAGCGTAAACAAGCTGTGTGTCTCCATTTCCTGCTATTCACAAATTCCAGCATGCAGCCAGGGCGTTGCAGTTTCAACAGGAATCAAGATTGCTTAGATTCTGCCCTTGATGGGGGGAAATAGAGACTTGTAAACAGAGCGGGTTTGTGCATTCACAAAGGCCTATCAGAAGAAACATATGCAGTAGGGCTCCAGCCATGAGGCCGCCTAGTAAGCCATGACACAACCCACCCACCCCACACAGGTTGCTTGTTTGTTGCTCAAGGAAACACAGGCGAGAGAACCTTGTTGCAATTCAGTCCAGAGGGAAGTAGCATCTTGCCTCTCAAATAGCAGCATCACAACCAGTTGGTCCATACTCTTCTTCAGTACAAATTTCTTCTCCTTTCCCTTGTCAGTCTTAACCATGATTTAGCATTACTTCTGAAATAACTCAAATCACAGTTACATACTCTCCAAATGTCCTGACCTGGCAGGGACAGTCCCGATTACTCCCTTCCCAGTCAGTCAAAAACAAACTGCTGCATCCTCTCTTAACTTGCCTATTCTTCCTCATTAGTAATTTCTGCTATCTTGACCACACATTGATGATGCTTGGCCACAACTTTCCTGGTTTTCATTTGTGAAATATCGGAGCGTATGCAGTTAGTAGAAATCAGGATTCTCTTCTTTACTAGGATTTGAAATCAGGATATGAAGATGGCTAAGACAAACTGTGGCTAGCACTGGTCATCACAAAGCCAGTGGGAAAGAGGCACATTCCCAGGGAAGGTTGCTGGTGTGCAGACCATGTTTGAGAGGAAACTGTGTTACATCTGCATGGGACTGGTGTTAATTTGTCTTATGTTAGTTTGTTTCCTGCACTTATTTAAGGGCTTTTCAAGAGAGAGCAAATGTTTCAGAGGGCTGCAGCATTTGTTGCTGCAATTCACTGGGGGTTTTATTTATATTTTTCTTTCACATATATAGTCACCAACATCTAGCATTATCCATATATCAATCATCTTTATAAAACTTTTAATTATTTCCCATATAAATTACATGCTCAACATTTTGGTACATTATAGTATAATCTTTCACTATTTCTTGCTCCATTTCTATTCTTAATAGTAATTTGTACACCCTTGATATAATGTGGTTAGCTTTATCAAATACTATTTTACCTAGATCCGTCTTCCCATTCTCAAGTCTTTCGTGTTTGATGTCCATTTTACCTCTTTTGTGTCATTGTCTATAAGTAAACCACTGACAGTTTGGTTGTTGTTTTGTGCCTTCAAGTCAAGTCACCCTAAGGCAAATCTATCATGGGGTTTTCTTGGCAAGGTTTGTTCAGAGGAGAGTTGCCATTGTTGACCTCCTCATTAATTACTGTATATACTCATGTATAAGTCTAGATATTTTAGTCAAGCAATTGACCCAAAAAATCTGAGTCACTTTATCCATGGGTCAATGTAAGTACTGTACTTTAACTCTAAAAAAAAATAAATAGAAATCATCTCCCAATGAAATGCAAGAGTGTAGTCTCTCCTGGAAGCACTAACCCCGGTCTATCTTTAATCCCTCCTTCATTGTGAACACAAACAGTTATGCCTATTTTGCAAGTTCTTTGGCATTGTTTTCCTTTGCTTCATCCTTTAGATCCTTTGTTACATGAGCCTAGGTTTGACCTTCAAACTATCCCTGAGTCATATAAAAATCCATCATTTTGGCCCCAAAACCTGTCCTCGACTGACTTATACATGAGATCGACTTATAGTTGAGTATATATGGTAATTCTTCCCTTGTTTAGTCTAGGCTTTGCCTTCTTTCACTCTAAGAGATCTTGGTACTTTAGCCAGCCATTTTCAATTAGTTTTTCATTTTTCATAAAGGCTTCATGTGGGGATGCCCACTGTGGTATCTTTCTATACGTTTTATTCTTGTATTTGTTCCATACCTTCCACAGCAATCTCCTTTCAAAACATTCTTTAAATTCTCTGTTCATTTCCAGTTTATTATACCAATGGTACACAGACATCCATACCTCAGACTATGTCCTTCTAAAAACAATAATCTTTTGTCTTTTGGGTTTTTTTTTTAAACCAAACATTTCGGTTGTTCCAGACCATTTTCTGGCCATTTTTGTTATCAGCTGCAACATTTCATTCCTGTCCTTGAGTGGGTTTCTTTTTAATTTCAAGATGTATTGGGAGGAAAAAATGTCTCAGGCATGGGTAGGAATGTAGTAGGGTGACCTGTCTTCCATTTTCTCTCTTTTGCTTTTTCATCCTTTGTACTTTTATTGTGGGGTTGTTAGTCTTTTTGTTGCTTTGCCATTTTATCTTACCGAGTAAATTGTATTACTGTATTTGTCACATTATTACAATTCTGTTGTATTACAGACAAACAAGGCTGCAAAGATAAGCTGCAACAAGGCTACAAGAGGCATTGGACTATACCCTCCCATAAGCCCCAGATTTGCTTAGCATTTTTAGAGGACTTGACAATGAGAAACCAAGCAAATTACAACATATTATTTGTCTTTGCACAAATCCTATCTAATACATTTCCTCCCACTCTGTTCTCTGTTTTTAGCTCTCTTTCTTCCTCTTGGACAGCTCAAGAGCCATGACACTTCAGCTCCCCCTTTGCTCCAGCTGTTTCCCAGACAGTTCTGCCCTTGATGTGAAATCCTGTGACCTCCTCCTTTTTCAGCTGACTTGTGAGCTTGAGGTTCTCATAGACACTGTCTGCACTGGAGTCTCCAGAGGGATAGGCCAAAGAGACTCCTTCTTGCATGTCTGTTGCTTTCCAGATCCTCTTTAGATGAGACCTTGGAAATGAAAAAAATCAGTTCTCTCTAAGAATCCACCCCAGAAATTGGGAAACAGTAAGTCCATCACTTCTCACACAGAGAAAAGGAGAATGGTGACAAGCATGAGTTGGGGGGGGGGATTCTTTCACCCAGAATTTGGTAATATTTCTTTTTTTGATTACAACTCCCAGAATTTCCTAGCCATGATGACTACTGGCCATGCCAACTGAAGGATTATGGGAATTATAGTAAAAAAAAGTAATACTTCCAAGCTCTAGTTTTTCCTGTGTCAACTCAAAATGAAGGAAGCTGTGGATGAAACTTTCAGACATGTACTTTGGGATAAATAACATAAGTCTGTCCAATTGATTGTGACAGCAAAATGCAAGGCGAAGAGGATGAAAATATCAAAGTTAAGTGTAGCCTACTGGACCACACTTTATCCTACCAGTAGTACCATTGTGACTGGTATTTCCAACAGGAGCCATGAAACAGCTAATTTTCTCACCTCTTTATTCATCCTTTGGGGGTCCTATAATTGCAATTAGTCTCTGATCACTAGGATGTTCTGATTTATGTGAAAAGGCAGGAAGGGAAGCTCTGAGCAGTCACTCTGAGAATCAGTTTTGACTGTTATGGCTAAGACTCATTGACTATGCTAGGTCTTTGATATACAATCCTAGATAGGTCTGGTATCTGATTCCATGGGGCTCTTCGAACATTGCTTTAAAAAAAACTTTCTCTCACTTTTTCTCTGTGTCTCCCCCTCTTACCCTTAAATGACATGGAGCCAAGCAGGAAGTGGAACCAGTGCCTCAAACTAAAGCTTGCTTCTGAGTGAAGAATATCACTGCTGAGTGGAATTGGTACTTGTTGCAGCTTTTGGTTGACAATTACATCACAATTTTCAGGGTGCATTGAAATCACATCTCACATGCACAATGCTTCTGGAAAGACAGAGTAATAAGTGGTTTGAGGACTGTGAGCTGGCTACATGGGTGAAGCAATGACACAGTGGCTTTACTGCAGGCAGAATCCTGCACAGAGCCACTCAAACCAAATTTGTACATGCCAATTTACTCATGAGAATTGGTCTTAATTTCTAATTTCACAGAATCTCATTTGTACATTAGGGAGCTGCCTTAAGTCACCTGGTTTAGCCATTAGCCCACAGAGCAGTTATCCACTGAGGCCAGTGTTGTTGATTTAGGTAAGCAGTATTGTTTTAGGTTCTCAGCTGGAAAATATCTTCCCCATTTCCACGGCAGGAGGTGCCAGGGATCAAATCCATCACCTTCTGCACGCAAGGAATGTGCTCTCCCACTGAGCTAGAGCTCCCCTTCTAATGATTTTGTTTTATCTTGGTTTCAGCTTCTACTCTCTCCCTCTACTCACTCTGCACTGGGGTGGGCAACCTGTGGCTTTAAAAGTGCTGTTGGACTTTAACTGACATTGGCCACAGGCTAGTATGCAAATGCAAGTAGATAAATAGGTACCACTTTGGTGGGAAGGTAACAGCATTCAGTACTCTCATGCTGGGCACATGACCACTGGAGCAGTCCTCGGACAATGCTGGCTCTTCGGCTTAGTAATGACATGAGCACCGCCCCCTACAGTCGGTTACAACTAGACATTCACGTCAAGGGAAAACCTTTACCTTTTAGAACGGTATAGCCAGGGATGATGGGAGTTGCGCATTTACCCACTCCTGTTCTATACTCTGTGTACCCTTTGAATGATGTTTTTTTCATAGCACTCAAAAGAGTATGAACTGAGTCCATGGTTCAGATCTCAACATGAACAAAGGCAAGTTACTATCTCATCCAGCACCCTTCCCCAACCTAATCTCAAGTTGGATTGATTATAATAATAGGCCTACCTTTCAGGGTCATTGCAAAGACTAAAGAGAAGATTACCAGAAGCACTCTCAAGACCTTCAACAAGTCTTCTGTAAGTGCTAAGTACAATTCTGTGGCTAAAAATCTCAAAACCTCAAACACAATGACTGCTTCTGCTTTATAATGCCAGGATAACGCTCATGACTTGGTTCCTTTTTCCCCCCTTTCCTTTTAAATGACCAGTGTGTGCAACTTCAAGGATAATTTTTGGCCTTGCTTCAAATTATGAGACTAGAAAGTTTCCCACAGCTGCAGTCTCCTACCTCGTGACCAGTGTGCATTTAAATCCAGTACAGTAACTGCAACATGCAAAACTAGGTGCTTGTGATTTAAGCTTTGTCAAAATTTCACACACAAAAATAGAATAAGTGAAATTCCACTTCATATTTTACTCTTGGTAGTTGTTGCAAAGGTACATTGCAGAATATTTCAGCAATCTGAATCATAATAATGAACTGAGGGAATTTGCTAGAGCCTGGCAAAATCAAGCCTGAAATTTCCTTGGAAGCCAAGATGACCAAATTGAGGCTGTTGAACTTTGGCCACATCATGAGGAGGCATAACTCATAAGAACAGACAATAATGCTAGGAAAGGTAGATGGAAGTAGAAAGAGAGGAAGACCACATGCCAGGTGGATAGATTCCATCATAGAGGTCATGGGCATGAATTTGCAGGAACAGAGCAGAGCAGTGGAGGACTCGGGGTTTTGGAGATGTCTCATCCATGAGTTGGGGTTGGCTTGAGGGCAGTTAACAACAACAACAACAACAACAAAGAAAAACATTTGAAATTCATGAAGTGGCAGAAAAAAATGACAACTCTGGTTAAGGAGAAATCCTTGACATATTTTTTGGAAGACTAGGAAATACAGTGTTTATTTCTTACATGTATTCTTACTGGAATCATTTATTGGTTCTGGGTTTTGTAAAACCAACTAGGCTTGCTTATACCATATATCATAGAAGTCTTGTGTACAGTCGGTCCTCTGTATATATGGATTCCTTTTGCACCGAATCAATCATCCATGACTTGAAAACATTTTTTTTTTAAAAAATTTAAAAATTCAAAAAGCCAAGTTTGATTTTGCCAGTTTATATAAGGCATTTTACTATGCCATTGTGTTTAATAGGACTTGAGCATACACAGATTTTGATATCCACAGGAGTGGGGAGGGTTCTGGAACCAAAACTTGATGGATGTCAAGGCCCCACTGTATTATGAATCAAAGTCGGGCAAGAGTGGGATATAACCATCCATTTCGGGGACAGGAAGTCAGAGAGTCTGTTAGTTTTTGTTAGTTTGTGTGTGTGTAGTGTATTATGTTAGGATTGTTGATGTTTCTTTCTGTTTGTAGTTTTTGTAGTATGGCATTTTTAATCACACACACACACACATATATATGATTAAATTATATTTCTGTTTGCTGTTTTATTTGTGTTTAATGAAAATGAAATTTTTAAAAAAGAAATTCATGGTTTGCCATAAGTCAAAAGGTAACTTGGAGTCACATACACACCTTGTTAACAACACTAACACAATATTGTGGTGGAGTCACTTTCTAAGGGATTAGCCATTTCTGACCATTTTTAAATTTATTGTAGAAGGTTTTTAAAATAAACAAATTACTATGTTAACTCTTTTTTTAAAAAAAACAACAATAAGTTTAATTTTAATGTGTTATAAGAATTTTAAAATTGATGTCTAACAGCAAGACATTACTGTTTAGAGCCCATTGTGGGAGAATGGAGGGATACAATTCCTTGAAATAAATAAATAAATAAATAAATATTCAAGCTCCAGATTTTATTGCCCCTTATCCCTATATGCTGGATGAGTTTGATATCTGATAAGAGCCATAATCCCCCCACCATTTCTTCTTTGGAGAGCACTCCCTTTGCAATTTTTTAGGCCAGTGATCAAGACTTTTTTTTTTTTAAAAAAAATCATCAAACTTTTAGTCTTGCTTGTCATTTTTGACATGTTATTTATTCAGCCATTTTACGCTTTCGTTATTCTACACGTTAAGTTTTAGGCTTAAAATTTTAGGGCATAACCTTAACAAGTCTGCTTACACCATAAAATATAAAACATATTAAAATGCTTTAACAGTTACAAAGCAGCATCTTAAAAAACAGATGGACTTTCTAACATGCTAAAAAATAGAAATTTTAAATAGGCACAGTTTTAAAATCAGCAGCATGAAAATATTTTAGCCTGGCTTCAAACTGTAAGAAGACTGAGGACCTTATCAGATGGGAAGAATTTCTCTTTATTGCGAATAGAGCCCATTGGAGCCAATTCGAATTCGCTAGTTTAACAAATTTACCTGAATTTGTATCGTGTTTGGAATGTGTTCAGAATAACCTCCCATTATCCGAAAATGACCCCCCATTGCCCGAAATTGCATGAGATGCTTTAATTTGCAATAAGGTGAAACCCATTATTGTGTTCGGAATGACTTCCCTTTTGCCCGAAATTGTGTGAGATACTTTAATTCACAATAGCGTGAAACCCCATGATTGCATTCGGATTGCCATTGGATTATACTTCCAATTTCCAACATCTGATAAGGTCCTGAAAGATTATAACAAGCATTTGTACTGGGATCAGAAACACACCGGCAGCCAAGACAATTGTTGCAAAATCAGTGTCATATAGTGGGCCAGAGTGATGTAATCATTGGCGTACTAGACTAAGCTTTTGGAGACCAGTGACTGAATTCTTGTTCAGATATGGAAACCGAATGGTGACCTTGGGCACGTCACAATCTCTCAGCCTCAGAGGAAGACAAAGGCAAGCCCTCTCTGAATAAATCTTTCTAAAAAAATTCCATGATAGGTTCATCTCAGGGTTGCCATAAGTTGGAAAAGAGCTACGCTGACCAACATATGGGCAGGTGGACGTATTTACAATAGTTTAACTTTCCAAATTGAAATCACTTTCAAAGGGAGCTTTATGTAGAATTAAATAGAGTTGTCTGATTTTAATTGTTAAAACATCACAGATCTATAACAACTACTAAGGAAGATCAAGGAAGAAAGTGCAAAGGCAGGCTTACTGAAGAACATAAAGAAAACAAAAATAATGATCATGGAGGATATACACAATTTCAACCTATATAATTAGTAAACAGAAATAGTAAAGGAGTTCTCCTACTGTGGATCAAACATTCATCATTATGGGGACTATAGTCAAGAAATAAGAAGATGACTAAGAATGGGGAAGGCAACTATGAAAAAACAATAAAAGATCCTAAAGAATATACTACTGAGCATGAAATCATAGAATCATAAAAGCCATTGTATTTCCCATCACCATGTACAAATGTGAGAGCTGGACAGTTAAGAAAGTGGGTAAGAAGAAAGTCAATTCATTTGAGATGTGGTGCTGGAGAACAGTGCTGAGGTTTCCATGGACAGCTATAAAGACAAACAAATGGGTCCTAGAACAGATCAAGCCTGAAATCTCTCTGGAAGCCGAGATGATTAAACTGAGGCTGTCATACTTTGGCCACATCATGAGAAGGAAGGATTCATTAGGAAAAATAATGCTAAGAAAGGTGGAGGGAAGTAGAAAGAGAGGAAGACCACATGCTAGACGGATGGATTCAATTAAGGAGATCATAGGTATGAATTTAAAGGACCTAAGCAGGGCAGTGGAGGATAGGGGGTCTTGGAGATGTCTCAACCACAGAGGGCCATGAGTCGAGATCAACTCAAAGGCAGCTTTAAAGCTGCTTTATGGGTTCCTTTTTGGATTAAAAGATGGTATATAAATTATAATCAGCCCTCTGTATTTACTATGGATGGATTCAAGCAACCATGGGCTGAAAATATTAAAAAAAAATACATTCCAAAGTGCAAAGTTTGATTTCACCATTTTATATAAATGACACAATTTTACTATCCATTGTACTTAGTGTGAGTTGAACTTCCATGGATTTTGGTATCCATGGGGGGGGGGGGGGTCCTAGAACCAAATCCCAGCAACTATCAACAGCCCACTGTACTTATAAAAATGTAATCCTAACCTGCCTTTCATATATGTAGTGTAAATATTATGTGGCATGCAAATGATCTTTATGATCTATTCACAGACCCTCCAGCATTTCACAGATGAAAACTGGAAAACATGGCCAAGCAACATCAGAGTGTGGTGAAGATGGCAAACATTATTAATGAGGAAGAACACTCAAGCTAAGAGAGGTTGTAATAGTTTTCTTTTGCCTGAACTTATTGAGAAGGGCAACCCCCCCTTCTCCCTGCTAAATTAACTGTGAACTCAGTTTTCAACAGTTGTGCACTTTGAACTCAGTTTAGAGCAGTTGTAAAGACAAAGGGGGAAAGTGGGAAGACAAGATTCAAATGAGGACATTATAAAAGCAGCTGAAAAAGTGGGCATGATAGAAGATTAATCAGGACTGTCCATGTCAAACTGGGACAGTAGAAAGGTAGGCAGTCAGAAAGCAATGAATATCTTTCACCAATACTGTAATTCGGGTAAGCCAGATTGAAATATCAGTATGAGTGTTGGACTATGGAGTTTATCACACGACAGGAATTGGAAGTATAATCCAATGGCAATCTGAATGCAATCATGGGGTTCCGCATTATTGCGTGAAAGCTGATCACATGCATTTTCGGGCAATGGGAAGTCCTTCCGAATGCAACTGTGGGGTTTCACATTATTGTGTAACTATCACATGTAATTTCGGCCACTGGGAGGCAATTTTGGGCAGTTCCAAACGCAATGTGGCATCAATCCGCAATTACATAAATTCGCTGAACTAGCGAATTCACTCAATTCTGAACTGGCCCCACTTTCTTTCGAAATTGAGAGAAATTCCTCCCGTGTGATAACATCCTATGACTCTGGAGACCACGGTTCGATTTCCAGCTTGGCCATGAAACCCACTGGGTGACCTTGGGAAAGTCACACACTCTTAGCCTCAGGGAAAGGCAATGGCAAATCTTCTGTAAACAAATCTTGCCAAGAAAATCCCATGACAGGTTTGCCTTAGGACCACTATAAGCTGGAAACTGCTTGAAGGTCACACAACCACAACAACCCATGGGCAGTATGGAGAGAATTTAAGAGCAATGACAAGCCAGAATTCTAGAGTATTTGGACTGGTCATTGGTGCTTGATTCCCAACCCCTTTGCTGGTATCAGAAGCAGTTCAACAAATTATAAACCTTCTGTCCATGGTTTCCTGTTATGTTTTAACCCAGCACAATGACAGGTCTCTCCCACAACAAGCCAGAGAAATAATCTAGAACATGCTCTTGGTGTATTTCCCTGGCTTATTGTTGCACTGGGACACATCATTATCTGAACAACTTAGCTTGCTCAACAATGGGTTTGATTCTACCTCATGCCTGCAGAATGCCTCCTCTAAGTAATTCCCTTCCTGCCATCTATGGAAGGCAACCTCTAAGTGCTGAAGCTAGTCTCCCATGGCCATTTAGTGGCTGGGAAATATGGGGAGTGCCTGGTAGCTGGGATCAGACCTTGGTCATCAGCATATCAGCACAAAAGCTACCTTCTATATTGCATGAGGTGGCAATGAATACCTCCTGCTGCAACATCCCCAAAATGATACACACTGGTATAAGTTCTAGGTCACACCAGTGTAGGTCACAAAGAGGATTCTGGCCTTTATCTCCTGAAAAATGTTCGCTTAAAATTTGGCAGAGGAGTGCTATTTCTTCCACAGTCTTACTGGGCATTGAGGAGTGATGGTTTTCTTCAGGCTTGCTGTGGGAAACTCTGGCTGATCTGGGGCTACTTTTCTTCCCTTGGTTATGCCTGAGGGGCCACATATATCAGAAACAAAATGCAAACCAGGTGTAGCTGTAAGTCCATTACTTGTTTGGAAAAAAATGGTATTTTAAAAATGTTTTTAAAAGTGCAATGCAATGTGACTATGCCCCCCCCAACGTTTTTTTTTTTTTTTTTGCCAGAAAAAAATGCAGTCTAGAGATGTTTGGGTGGAACCAAAGGCCACAAAAACAGCCTTAGAGGGCAACCTGCAAACCTGGAGGGCCATACTTTGTTCACTGCTGAATTAAACATTAATACCTTATGTGTAATATTGTGCATCATGGAATGCAAAGCACTGATAATACTATGGAAAGGTTCTTGCATCATTGAAAATGCAAGGTATAAAGTATGTGTGCCTTCAAGTCTTTTCTTACTTATGGTGACCTATGGTGACCGTAAGGTAAACCTATCATGGGATTTATGGGCAAATTTCTCCATGGCCATTTTTAATATATATTGAAATAAAATATAAATTATGGAGTTTGCCATTGCCATCCTCTGAGGGTGAGAGAGGGCAACTTGCCCAAGGTTACCACAGGGTTATCCATGGCCAAGCTACAATTTGAACCCTGCTCTCCAGAGTCATAGTCCAATGCTCAAACCACTTACACAACACTGGCTCTCACAGTTTAGCTGAATTATAATGTTCTCCTGTTCTTTCTTCTTCTACATCATTATTGTCATTATCTTCCCCAGGATCAATTGCAAGACAGGCCATAACACAGTGGGAGAGCAGAATATACATGCCTTGTGTGCTTTTCCAGTAAAGGAGATAAAAGATGGCAGGGCCGAGAAAGATCTTTTGTCCACCAGAGTAAGCCAGTTCTCTGTAAGATAGAACACTGACCTGACTGTATACTGCAACTTCACCTATGTTAAGAGAAGATGGGATGAGTCCTACAGCTTCACCACTTGCTTAAAGTCATACTTTTTGGACATTAATAGATGTTTTATTATGCCATTGCAAGAGCTTTTGAGAGTTAATCAGAATTTGGAAATACTAGAATATAGAGTTGGAGTCTCCTCAAAGAACACCTCAAACAATCTGCTGCCTGAGCAGGACATCATCTGCTACAGCATATCTGATTGGTGGCAAGGACTGCCCAAGTAACTTTATTGCCTGAGACAAAATGCCCCTCCCTGTTCCATATATCTAACACTAGCAACAGCAACAGGATAGCACCCTCCATCATATCTGATAGTAAGAGGGTTCTGTAATTTAACACACGCAGAATTCCAAGAGAGGGGAATGGCCACCGAACGCAAAAGGAATGGCTGGCAGATGTGCCCTGATATCCCCTGGCATTTGCCATCTGAGGAGATTGCCTCAAAAGGTGGATGACAGATGGATGACAGACCATCAGAGCTGGTGCTACCATAAAACAGGGTGAGGCAATTTGTTTCACAGTCAGTTTTTGCAAAGTCAGGACAGTCACTTGCTAAATTTGCCCAGCTGGGATTTTTCCACACTAGGCCATAACTAACAACCAACAACAACTATTTTCTTTCCCCCTGTGGGCCATCGCTTCCAACATAACTGTGGAAGGCTTCCAATACAGAAGCAGGCAGAGGGGAAGACTGAGGCCTCTGCCCCAGTCAGACTATTGCTGTCACTCCTCACTGAGTCATTTTACCACCAACGACTGTGTGGGAGTCCCAAAACAAAAAACAAAACAAAACAAAAACCCAACAACACACCAATAAATAGTGATCTGTCCATAAAAATGGAACTGTGGATGCATAGGTCTGCATAATCTAATTGAGCTATATAGATGCATACTGAGAAACAATTATAGTACTCCTCATAGTGGCAAAAATTGTGGCCAGGTGACCCCTGTACCTACCTGTTCAGATGCTCACTCTTTCCTGTGCTGCTGGGAATTTCATGCTGATTGATTTTTGTTGTTATGTGCCTTAGTTTCTGACTTATGGAGAGCCTTACCCAAGAACATGAGCCCTACCTAAGGACACTCAGTGGATTTCCATGGCCAAGAGGGGATTCGAACCCTGCTCTCCAGAGTCATAGCCCAACACTCAAACCACTACACCTTGCTAGCTCCTTAGTATTTAAATATTTTCTCCGTGCTGTAAAAAGCCTGAGGCCTAAAGGCTTCGATATTAGGAATTTCATGCATTTCCCCCCTCTTTTGCCTGGGAAGACTTCTCTTTCTTGTATTGAATTTCCTCAAATAAATATGGACAAATCAAGGAAGACAAAACTGTAATTCCAACTTACCCATGAGTTTTTGTCGGTGGAATGGAGCAGACTTTGGCTGTCAGTGGTATCTCAGCAGGCCTTGGTGGAGGCTTCCTCAGATGAGAGAATTCTCTTGGGTACCAATGTCTGAATTGGGTTTTGATTTCCTAGAAAAGGTGGGTTTATTGAGATCACCCTGGGCAGCTCCGCAAGGGACTCAGGCACCTTGCTTCAGATGGATTCATGGGTCTCCTTCCAGGTGACAGTTCCAGCCCTCCTGGATTTCCCACTGTAAAAAGAACAGTGTCCCCAGATTGAGCCTGGAACTGAGCTCCAGTCAAGTCTATCTCAGGGAAGCTGTTGGATTGAAGGCAGCTGGGAGTGTGTAGGGGTGGGTTGCGGGTGGGTCAGTGGGAGACAGGATCCTCTTGCCAGCCCCCTCTTGCGCTTTCCCTCTTGCTGAAAGCAGCGGTTTGGCAAGCTCTGGATGTGGGAGAAGTTAAAAATGTTTCTTATTACTGCCTCTTCCTGCCTGGCTTTTCTCCACCACTCCCAGCTAATAAAGCATTTCCTATTGCAGAGCACAGATCTATACACACACACAAAACACACTCTTCCTCCCTAGCACAGCAGGGCCCTTTGCAATTGTTCTCTATGATCCTCTCTCTGCTGTAAGAGGGAAAAGAAAAGAAAAATGAACAGTCCCTATTGCCTGATCTTTCTGGATTTTCTTTCTTTAATCCCTCTTTACTGCTGCCTTTGTTTTAATTTACTAGTCAGGAGTTGTATGGTAACCACACCAGTCACTTTTTTGTCTGTCCAAGCCAGTAAAATCAATGTGTCCTGTCTGGTAACTAGAAGATCAGACACTTGTAAAAACCGCAATAGTCATTCCAGGTTTTCTGGTTCCTTTGGACACTGCTTGGAAAAGGTACAAAAAAGTAACTTTCCTAAAATCTTTGGCCCAAAAAAGTAACTTTCCTAAAATCTACCCTTGGATCAGCTGCTATCAATGGGCCTCTTAACCTGGTAAAAGTTGTGAAGCCTGCAAACAGTCATTCTGGACAGTCCTGGAATATAGCTGGCTTAGGCCTTGTTTGGTTCTCAGGCTGCATCCACACTACAGAAATAATCCATGTTGACACTGCTTTACCTGCCATGGCTCAATGCTATGGATTTTTGGGAATTGTAGTTTGTTGTGGTACCAGTGCACCGCTTCTAAACTACAGTTCTCAGAATGCCATAGAACTGAGCTATGGCAGTGTCAAACTTGAATATTTCTGCAGTGTGGATGCAGTCTCAGTGCTTAAGTGAGAATGGCCGTTCTGAGGCCCAGAAAATACCTGACCTGGAGTCCAAAGCTGCAGATATATATTTAAAAATCTTTTTAAAAAGCTCAAGGCAAACAATGAAAACCAAAACGAAACAGCCTCCGGAGCAGACAGGGAGGGTTTTGGTGTGCAGATATCATATAAGAAACACTCACATACAAAAAAGTATGTGCTTTGCCAGTGAGCCCTGGAGTCAGGAATGAGGAGAGATGAGTTCCCAGGCTTCCATTCCACGTCTAGTGCTGCTAACCTGGAGATCTCTGTTCTTGCCCAGAGACTGTGCTGAGGGGGGTGGGGGTGGGGGGTTGGAGTTGGATTATTAACACGGTGAAAATAATCCAGGATCAATCTGGGTTAAATCTCTGTTGTTCACACACATCCTGAATGCAGCTAATTAAGTGTATGTGGTGGTGGTGGTGGTGGTGGTGGTGGTGGGGGCCTGCTACAAAACCACTTAATCCAGGATAACCGATAACAGGTTTTCCTCTAAGTTTTTTTAAAAAATCTGCCCCACTTCTAAACTACAGTTCTCAGAATTCCCTAGAACTGAGCCATGGCTGATAAAGCAGTGCAAATAGGCCTGGAATAAAACATTGCATGCCTTGAATGTGTTTTGAATGCATTCACATAATTCACTCCATTGAATGCTTGCACTTGTGAGCTACCGAAACCATAGAGATGCACACTGATGTGGTTCCATGGTGTGAATAACAAACCTGGAATGCATGAATGAAATTATTCACATTGTCACCCTAAAAAAGGTGATGTCTGAATGACACCCAACCCACTGGAGTGGGGAGAGGCATATCAATTCCTTGGGACCTCAGCTGATGCCCTGGGCCTGAAGCTGAGCTTGGGCTGAAGCCTGTCTTAGGGTGTCCCTGGAACAGTTAAACACATTTTCAACTGATCATTCCTCTGAAAGGCAGGTAAATCAGAAGTTTATCACACAGGAGGAATTTCTCCCAATTTCGAATTGAGCCAATTCAAATTCATGTAAATTTGCTAGTTTAGCGAATTTATGTGAAATCTAATTGCGTTCAGAATGTGTTCAGAATGGCTTCCCATTTCCTGAAAATGACCCCCCATTGCCCAAAATTGCATGAGATACTCTTATATGCATTAACGTAAAACCTATGATTGCGTTCGGAATGACTTCCCTTTTGCCCGAAATTGTGTGAGATACACTCATACGCAATTACGTGAAACCCCATGTTTGTGTTCGGATTGCCATTGCATAATACCCCCAAATTCCGTCATATGATAAACTCCAATAGTGCTAGGAAAGGTAGAGAGTAATAGAAAGGGACACAGTGGCTCAGTGATTAAGACACTGACTCTGACAATTGCAGGATCAGAAGGTCAGCAGTTTGAGGCCCAGGTGCTGTGTGATGGGGTGAACTCCTGTCACTTGTCCCAGGAGATTACCACGCATCATTTTTTGCCCGATCTGGGAATGGGATTTGATGGGTGAAAATGGGTGAAGTATGGAAAACCTCAGTCCTTGCAAAATGGGTGAGCTAAGCGAGGCTGGGGGACAGCTTGTAGTCTTCCAGCAGCACTGGTAGCCTTTGGCTGTGCAATAACATCTATTTTCACCCATTCAAGCTCGTTCCCAGCCCATGCCTGGATTGGGTGAAAAATGATGTCTAATAATCTCCCCCATTGCTGCCAACCTAGCAGTTCGAAGCATATAAAGTTGCAAGTACATAAATAGGTAGCACTTCAGTGGGAAGGTAACATTGTTCCATGCAGACATGCTGGCCACATGACCACGGAATCGACTTTTGGCTCTTTGGTGTAGTGATGGAGATAAACACTGCCCCCAACAGTCAGACATAACTAGACAATCTTGTCAAGGGAAAATCTTTTACCTTTAGTAGAAAGAGATCAAGACCTCATGCCAGATAAATAGATTAAGCCAGGGAAATTATGGGCATGGGTTAGCAGGACCTAAGCAGAGCAGTGGAGGATACGTAGGGGATCTTGGAAATGTCTCACCCACAGGATCGGAATCGACTTGAAGGTAGCTAACAACAAGAACAATCTTAAAGAATAGCATATTTATGCCCCTTGTAAATGGTGAAGTGAACCATTGCACATCAAACCTGGGAAGCCAACAAACCATTCTCATATTTCCAGGGGCTGAACTACAAAGTGTAGCTGGCAGCTCACTTTGCTAAGGCTAAAAAAGTCTCTATGTTTTTCCACATGTTGATTCAGTGTGGGAAAATGGCAAGTAGTTATTTTCCTTGTATATTCATTGACATGGCAGGGACAGGGAAGAAAATAGTTGAAACCCAGTTTCCCTTCTGACGTTTCCTGTTGTGAAAAAATTGTGGAGCCAGACTCTTTTCAGACATTGCTATGTCACCACAGATTAGTTTGCTAACCCATCCCACCCCCCTTCTCCAAATGCATGGCTTAGTGCATGCAATCTGAGTTCATCTGAACACCACTAATATTTAAAGGTTGTTCCTTATCTTAAGCAATGGTGATTTCAGGCTCTTGGATGAGAAATAAAAGAACTTTGTTGAGTCTACATTCTTTGAACTGGAAATAAAGAAGTTTGATCTGATAACAGCAGATCTGCTGCTGTGGAGGCAGGAAAAGGAAATCTCCTCCTTGCAGGAAATGTGTCTTGACTTGGAATACCTTTCTGTAATCACATTAGCCATCTTTCTTCCTTCTTGGAAATGTCAGTTGCCCACCCATCTCTCATAGAGTCAACTGGCTCTGGTCTATTTCTGAATCCATCTTTCACCCCTGCTTTATTTGACAATAGAAATGTGTTTTCCAGTATGAACTTGTGACATACATAGGTTTTTTTTAAAGTATCATGTAATTCCCCAAGGTTTCTTTTTTATTAACTCAAATATAATCCACAGCTCCTCAGAATCCCAACACAAACAAGAGCTAGGCGTTTCTGCTGTTTCACTCCTGGTAAGGAGGGTACCCACGTGGGTAATGTGGCCAGCCCCATAGCCTCCCACAGTTACTCACCCCTGCTCTAAAGAGAAAAAAGCATTTAGATGTTGCAAAGACTCTGGCTGGGGTCATAAAGTAGATTAGGGGGAAAAACATGGTTAGTTATTTGACACATTTTATATAAAGTAGACAGCTGTGCCCTCCAAAAGCTTTTGATCTACATTTCCCACTAGCCCTACTCAGCATAGCCAATAGAAAGATATTATGAGAGTTGTAGGCTAAAAATACATCCACACATTCTTTATCCATGGATCCAACTGTCCACAGCTGGAAAATATTTTTTAAAAATCAGTCCCCCCCCCCCCAAAAAAAACACCTTGATTTTGTCATTTTATATAAGGGACATCATTTTATTATGCCACTTGAGCATCCATGGGAGTCCTGGAACCAAACCCCAGTGGATACCAAGAGCACACTGTATCAGGAGGGCTACAGTTTCCCACCCCAGCTATACAGAATAAACAATGATTCTGGTGTTATCACAGCAGAACACTTGAGGGTAATTCATACTTTCTTTTATGTTTGGGTGCAGTCTTGAATGTACTGGGGAGCGAGATTCATAGAACTTGTTGTGTGCCTTTAAGTTGTTTTCTGACTAATGACAATCCTAAAGTGAAACTATTGTGGTGTTTTCTTGGCAAGATTTGTTCATATTGAGTTTGTCTTAGCCTTCCTCTGAGGACATGAGAATGTGACTTGTCCAAGATCACACAGTAGTTTCCATGGGTGAACTGGCATTTGAACCCTGGTTTCCAAAAGTTTTAAAAAATGAATTATTTATCATATAATCAGTAGGGCTTATTTTAAACATGCTATAGATTACTTGTAGGGACATGGTGGCTCAGCAGTTAAGATGCTGACTCTGATGATTGCAAGGTCAGCAGGGTAGCAGTTTGAGACCTAAGCTCTGCGTGACAGAGTGAGCTCCAGTCACTAGTCCCAGCTTCTGCCAATTTAGCAGTTCAAAAGCATATAAAAGTGCAAGTTGATAAATAGGTACCACTATGGTGAGAAGGTAACAGGGTTCCATGTAGTCATGTTGGTCATATGACCACAGAGTCATCTCTGACAATACTGGCTTCCTTGGCTTAGTAATGGAGATAGGCACTGTCCCCTACAGCTGGACATGAATAGACAATCATGTCAAAGGGGAAACCTTCACCTTTTTATGGATTACCTTTAGCAAGCCCTTTGGCTCAAGTATGTGAGTTTGTCCTTCTTTCTTTTTCTTAAGCATTCTGTCCAATACTGTTGTGCATCTACTTGCACTTTTACATGCTTTCAAACTGCTAGGTTGGCAGAAGTTGGGACTAGTGATGGAAGCTTACTTCGTCATGTAGTGCTTGGGTCTCGAACTGCCAACCTGTCGACTTTGCAATCATCAGAGTCAGCGTCTTAACCACCGCATCCCTAAATATAATCCTAGACTGCATCAATAAAGTGTAGTACTGAGGGAAATAATTGTGCGACTCTATTCTGCTTTGGTCAGACCTCACCTGGAATACTGTGTCCAGTTCTGGACACCACAGTTTAAAAGGGATATTGGGGCTTTCTAGATTGGCAGGCAAGTGTGACATGAAGTTGCCTTTTCCTTAATGCTTAGCAGCTGCATCACAGCCTTTAGATGGAGCTGCACTGTTCCACAGTTTTTAAAAAAGAAGCTGGGAAACCAGCACTTTTTTAAAGGTGCTTCTTCTCCCCTAAAACGCAAAAAAAAGCGTTTTCATGGCACACTTTCCCTTTTTCTCATCTAAGGGCTAGAGTTTCATGCAGCCATGAACACACTTCTTTTTGCCAATCTAGAAAGCCCCATTGACAAACTGGAGTGTGTCCAGAGGAGGGCAACTAAAATGGTGAAAGGTCTGAAAACCATGCTTTATGAGGAGAGGAGCAGTTTGGGGAGCTGGGTATATTTTCCCTGGGGAAGAGAAGGTTAAGAGATGACATGTTAGCCGTGTTTAAATATTTGAAGGGATGTCAGCAGGTGTTGTTTGTTATCTGGTTGCATGATCAGCAACACCTGCTGGAATTCTCTCTTCTACACAACCTGAAAAAGGGCAGGAATATGCAAGTTCATTTAGGGCAATGAGAATGCAGGTGATCCATTAGCAGTCTGAAGGTTGAGAGCCAGGGTAACAGCAGAAGTTGGGGAACCAAAACCAGGAGGAACACGCACATAAGAATTGTTTGAATTTAGGAACAGTGTAAACTTACAGCGCTATATAAATAAAATTAATAATAATAATAATAGTAATAATAACAGGGCTGAGCCTCTGAGCTGGCTTGAATATCTTTCTTGGAGTAGATGATCAGTGTTGTTTCCAGTGGCCATAGAGTGTCTGCTGCCTGCCTTATCTAGGGAGGCTGATTAGCTGCAGCTGTACCAACAGAGTTGCAGGTGTGCCAGGCCTCTCCCCAAACACTCCAGTCATGCTAGTATCTCTGAGAAAGACTCAACAAGGAGCCATTGCCAGTTTTCAACCTGGCAGTCTTACCTCAGGATATGCCCTTTACATGTCATTTTCCAAAGCTATAAGGGCATTAAGGGTCAACACAACACTTGGGAGTTACACTTAGAAATGAACCAGAAGCTAGCTTGTTGTTGTTGAGGTTGTGTCTGACTTAGGCAACCCTATTATGGGATTTTCTTGGCAAGATTTGTTCACAGGAGGTTTGCCGTTGCCTTCCCTTGAGGCTGAGTGCATGTGGCTTGCCCAGAATCACCCAGGTGGTTTCATGGCCAAGTGGGGAATTGAACTCTTGTCTCCAGAGTTGCAGTCCAACACTTAAACCACTATGCCATATCTAGAAGCCAGCACATCTCTTTAAAGACTGACTAGATATGCTCCTAATTGCAAGAAATCTTTCATAGTAATGCACCCCTGACAACTAGTACCTGCACAATCTATATATTTGGATCTGCATCAACATATAAAAGTCAGACACACAAGCTGAAAAATCATAAAGGTGGAAGCCATAAGATGGAAACTTCTAATTCACATTTCATGGAAAATTTAGTTACTTGTACTGTACTGCTAATTAAAAATTATGGAAAAATTACAGTTATGGTGATTAGCATTGTTGTATAATTCTATGTACTGTATAGTGCGCCGTGGAATCATCATTTTAATTCTGCTATCCATTACAGGTTGAGTCTCTCTTATCCAGAATTCCAAAATCCAAAATATTCCAAAATGCAAAATTGTCCACATTGGGTGGCTGAGATAGTGCCACTTTTGCTTTCTGATAGTTCATTATACACAAACTTTGTTTCATGCACAAAATTATTAAAAATATTGCGTATAAAATTACCTTCAGGCTATATGTATAACGTGCATATGAAACATAAATGAATTTCTTAGTTAGACTTGCGTCCCATTTCCAAGACATCTCCTTAGATATATGCAAAGATTCCAAAATCCCAAACACCTCTGGTCCCAAGCATTTTGGATAAGGGAGACTCAACCTGTAATGGAAAAGCAATGCCTTCATCAGCAGTGTTAAAAATCTCTCAGGGCAAAGCAACCCACATGGATTTTTCTGTCACAGGGCACCAGTGCTGAATAGAAACCATACAGTTACTGAAGTTCTCTCTTCTGTGTGAAATGTAAAGAAGCAGAAGCCCTTGGCTATTATAGTTAAGACAGTGAGAAAAGAATTTGTGAGGTTTAACAATCCGTCAAATATGTCCCATTCAAGAGCCAAAGTAACTCCTACACACAAAACTCTTGAGGAGAAACACAGTGCCAGTCAGACATTATGAAACATTTTAAAAGAAGAACGGGTTGGGATGGGGAAGAGGGACGGAAGTGACATTTTCTCATGGAATAATATTTAGATATCAGAAAGATGTTTTAGCCAAGTGTTCGACTTGTAACCTGTCACGATCAAAGCCTAGACCCCTTCTGTTGTTTGGTGTATGACACAAAATTTTTGGCACAGCAAGCCCAGTAAACCTCTGAGGTAAAACAAAGGCAGATGACAAGCAGATCTTGCTCTTGTCTCAGAGATGGAGGATTGAGAGTGTAGCTATATGGATTTGTAGTTTGGTGAAGTATTCAACCTGGTCTGTTAGAGAGCTTTGGTGTGTCTCCAAACTACAAATCCCAGGATTCTATAGGATGGAGCCATGTGTGGTGTCAAATTGAATTACTTCTGCAGTGTAGATACACCCAGAGTCAGAAACCTCTAATAGCTTGTCTACTCTTCTGCATTAACAACATTTGCCATCTAGATCACACTGATTTTGCTTTGTTTTCATCATCTGTTCAATGTTGGAGAATATAGGATAAGGTGATTTGGACTCCTGGCTTTGCAAAAAAGGAGAGGGGTCCAAGAAAGGGTTTTTCTATTCTCCTGATTTTCTACAAACCTGGAAAAGACACAGGAGACCTGCTGTCAAGGGTAGCCTCCTAATCTGCAGGGGGAAGAATATTTTAATGTTCCCTGTGCTCAAGCCCCCCCCCCCCCAACACTGTGTTAAAGTCAGGATTTGCTCTGTGTGCCAGGAAATTTGAACAGAAATAGGAACAAAATGGTTCAAATAATTTAAGTAATCAATTATGCTAGATATTTTCTAATAGAAAGGGGTAACTTAAAATCAATATTTTTAGCTGAAATTATTGGAATTACATTTTGTATTTTGGCATTAACATGATTTCTGAATTTAATTTTAAAGGTATAAATTAATTAAATGGCAGACTAAAAAAAATCTTATCTGGTTCTTTGCCCACAGCCTAGTTGTCTTGGATATTTTCCTTTTGTAAATACCAGTAATCTTACTGGGCTGAGGACTTTTAATGACTAGGACATGTTTAGAGTAGTTAGAGTGAGACAAACTTAATGTCTTTAGAGATCAGCATTCAGTAATTGAAATTCTCCCATTATCCTTCCATTTATAAAAATAATAAAAGGATCTATATTATTGAAATTTATATCTATAAACTCTGGACAGTTTCAGTAAAGGGCAGAGTAAAGAGCTGAGGTTAGAAGGTAGGGTGTGTTAAAAGTGCCTTAACAGTGTTTAAATTATTTTACATGTTCTAATCTATGTTGTACCCTGCCTCAAGCCTTGGGGAAAAGTAGGTAAGAAATAAATAGTATTATTATTATTACTAGTAGGTGGAGCAGATGAGAAACTGGGCTTTTAAAAATTAATACAGGTGTTTCTTTTTTTCAAAGCCCAAAACATGGGTGAAATGTGGCATTTTCTAGTTTAATTTCAATAAATCTTTTAATGAAAGCACCTAACTTTAATTTAAATGGCAAAATAATAAACTTAGGCCTGATCTAGATTGGCAAAAAGAAGTGTGTTCATGGCTGCACGAAAGTCTAGCCTTTAGATGAGAAAAAGGGAAAGTGTGCCATGAAAATGTTTTTTTTTTTTTTTTTTTGCATTTTAGGGGAGAAGAAGCGCCTTTAAAAAGCTGCTGGTTTTCCCAGCTTCTTTTTTAAAAACTGCGGAACTGCGCAGCTCCATCTAAAGGCTGCGGTGCAGCTGCTAAGCATTAAGGAAAAGGCAACTTCATGTCACACTTTCCTGCCAATCTAGAAAGCTCCTTAACAGTTCAAATATACTCCTAATGTAAATGTAACTGAATGAAACTGAAAGCTTATTAATGATTAATTGATGGCAGTGACAACCTGTCTCTGAAGAAACTTGCCAAGAACCCATAATAGGTTTGCCTTAGGGTCACCATAAGTTGGAAACAACTTGAAGACACACAGCAACAACAAAATGCATTAACCTCTTTTTCTATCTTTCCTAACTTTGGGTTTGAATAAGTAATATTAGTAGAAGAGCTTTGTGCGTAGTGTGGTTTCCTGTACTCATAATGTACTACCTGAGAGTGCCTCTCTGTGAGGAGCTTTTTTTTAGACCTAAAAGTGAACATGCATTTCTTGGTCACCCCAGTCACACTTCCCCTTCCTGTTCTGTGTCTTCTTGGAACATTATAGTTCTAGAAACTCAATTTTAGCTATACACTATTGGCCTGATACTTGGGAAGGAGTGGCCTGGACAGTGCACCTTTGAAGTTAAGACCAAAAGATCTTGATGCTACCTTCTACCCCTTGTTTTAGCATTTACATTTCTATACTGCTTAATTGTGAATTTAGCACTCTCTAAGCAGTTTACAATCTGCCAGCCGATTGCCCCAGCAAGCCAGGTACTCATTTTACAAACCTACGAAAAGATGGAAGGCTGAGTCAACCTTGGAGCCCCCGGGATCGAACTCACAACATTGTGGCTGCAGTACTGGCATTTAACCACTAGGGCTTTCTCAAACTAGATGTGATGCGGAAATGTTACTT
Organism: Urosaurus nigricauda; assembly: GCA_034509955.1. Lineage (NCBI taxonomy): Eukaryota > Metazoa > Chordata > Lepidosauria > Squamata > Phrynosomatidae > Urosaurus > Urosaurus nigricauda. The sequence continues at coordinate 167,950,907 of JAOEGL010000002.1, forward strand.
ATCAACCTTGTTCATATGTAAAATGGACAATTGCATGATGTGTGTCTTATTTCACTAATAAAAAATAAGTATAAGACAAGAGTGCCGAGACCTTTTGCACCATCTATCAGACTGTAGTTGCAGGTACATCCCTGTCTTGCTGTCTCATCTCTTAGCATTGAAATTGAGTAGGGAGAAAAGTACTTGGAGCAAGCACTTGAGGCACCAAGATAAGTTTCAAATGCAAAAATCGTTCGCCATCCTTCTCTCTTGTGCCTTTTATTGGCTGAAGTAGGATCCTTACCTACCCTGGACAGGCGAACAGTTCAAAATCACGAGTCTTATTACAATGACATCTATCCCCCCCCCGCAACACTGAATTAATGACAGTTTATCTTATCTTCTCAATCATCCCTGTCCTCAGCTTCCCTCTTTCTTCCTCTTCCCCACCAGACGCTGAAGACAGACTAGGACAGTGTGTACAGACTGAGTAGATGTTTCCTGCATCCGTGTGCTGCCTACACGCCTCCATCCCATATGCAGGCTGTGCTGGAGAAGTTAGATAAGGAAGGCAGCAGCACAGAGCGTGAAGATGAAATACAAAGCAGGACAAAGGCTGCCTTCAGAGAGTCCTCTTGAATTTCACAGTCCCACAGCTTCTCTTCCAATTGACAAAATCAGTGCTAGAACCTGAGTGGTGGGAGGAAAGGCAGGGAAGATGACACCTCTGTATCTCAAGACAGAGTTCTCAAGACAGACGGCCTTTTGTTTTTCAAAAACACCAGGAATTTAAAGAAAGCTGCTAATGGAATATGGACATTTTATGGAAAATCATTTCCCTAAAATGGCCAGGGGAAAAAAAAAATAGAAATAGCTTAATCTTGCCATGATTTACTGTATCGTGATTGCTTAAAATGTACACTTCTTTTACTTTTATGGATTTATAGTGGCTCTAACTATGTTGTTGTTGTGTGCCTTCAAGTCATTTCCTAAGGCAAACGTACCTCAGGGGTTTCTTTCCAAGATTTGTTAAGTGTGGGCTTGCCTTTGCCTTCTTCTAAGGCTGAGACAGTGTGATTCAGGTCTTGTAAACTCAGGGCAGTGGCTGCCTTGATTGAGTCCATCCATCTGGAATGCAGTCTTCCGCTTGTCCTACTGCTTTCCACCTTACCAATCATTATTGTCTTTGCTTGAGAGTCATGTCTTCTCATGATATGGGAATAAATAAATTTGGTCATCGTGGTGGTTGACCTACACAAGGATCAAGGCAAGAGGAGTGAGGTTCTGCTTCACCTTTTGGCAGCTTTTGGCAGTCCCATGGACTATTGTATCCTTCTGGGCTGCTTTGCTGAGACAAGACTTGAGGGCACATTTTTACAGTGACTTCAATCCTTCCTTGAGGGGCAAACCACGACAGTGGTCATTTCCTATGGGGTCCCTCAGAATTTTGTTTCCCATGCTATTTAACACATATATGAAATATCTGGGACAGGTTTTCCGGAGTTTTGAGGCTTGGTCTATTAGTCTTTTCCATTACAAACCAAGGGAGGTTTTTGGTTTTAAATCAGTGCCTGTCTTCTGTAATGGACTGGATGAGGTTAAATATGTTGCTACTTTATCCACACAAAATAGAGGAACTCCTGATCAGTTAAAAGGAATGTTAAGGAATAGGGAATATTAAGGAATAGGGATTCAGCCTGCGCTGAATGGGATTATGCTCCCCCTGAAGATGTAGGTCTGCAGCTTGAGTGTGTGCCTGGGTTCAACCTGAGCCTGGAAGTTTTGGTATTATCATGGAATCATCGGCTCCCTCTAGTGTCACTGAATCATTCAGGAAGAGTGAATGAACGTTTGAAGAGTGAACGTTTGTGTTTAGAGGAAATTCACTCTCCCTGAATGATTCAATGACACTAGAAGAAGCCGATGATTGCATGATGCTGAGGAAGTGTGCCAGGCTTTCATACACATGTGCTTCCTCAACGATCCAGGGACGATTGAGAGATGGTAAGCCCTAGAAGTTTAGCACACAATGGGAATTGGGAGTATAACCCAATCAATCTGAACGCAATCATGGGGTTTCACATTATTGCATGAAAGCTGATCACACACATTTTCGGGCAATAGGAAGTCCTTCCGAACACAATCGTGGCACTGGGAGGCAATTTCAGGCAGTTTTGAATGTGAGGTGACATCAATACGCAATCACGTAAATTAGCTGAACTAGTGAATTCACTCAATTCCGAACTGGCCCCACTTTCATTTCTTTCGAAATTGAGAGAAATTCCTGCTGTGTGATAACGTCCAAAGTGTGATAATCTTTTTAGTCTGAGACTTCAGATCTGGCCAGGGTGACACATGCTTAGGGGCAGAAAAGACAGGCACTTTGTGCTGGCCTGACTGTGTCCTAGGGCTGAGTGTCCACACAGCCTCAGCCCTAGTTCTGCCGCGAAGCCGCCATCTTGGCATGCACCCGTACAGATGGTGCACACCATGATGATGTATCTCATGCGCAGCATCCAAACGGCGGCCCTTATGGCGCCCCTTCTAGGGTGCAAATAGAAGCCATGTTTCAAGGCTCCTTTTTCAAGTGGCTTGGGGGTGTGACATGTAGCTGCCATGTCCCCAATCCAGCGCTTCTAGGAGTGAAACAAAGCCGGCTGTGAACGGGCTGTTTGTACAGCCCCTTAGTTACATCTTGATTGGTTTGTAGTAGCACACCCTGTGTGCGGCTGCCTTTGAAGAGTGTTCAGAAACCTCAGCTGGTTCAAAGAGCTGCAGCCAGATGGTAACTCAGGTGGACTACAGAGAGCAATTAAAATTGCTGTTTTAAACCTATAAAGCCCTATATGGCTCAGGTACCGGGCTGTATAGGTCTGTTTTTTTTTTTTTTTTTACAAACCTGCCTGTGCTTTAAGATCTTTTGGAAAGACACTTCTTTCTGCCCCTCACCCATAAGTACTTGTGGTAGAAAGATGGGAGAGGGCCTTCTAAGTGACTGTCCCCAGGCTCTGGAACTCCCTTCCCAGAGAGACTCGACTGTTACCCTTCGTATTCTCTTTTCACAGACAAATAAAAACTTTCCCGTTTTGACAGGCATTTCATTATTGATTATATAAGACCTGTCCCACCTAAACAATGTGCAGGATTTTTCTATTTGTTGTGCTGGTGTGTGTGTTTAACAGTTTATGTTTCAACTGGTGTTAATTTTTGATTGTTTAACTTCTTTTTATCTTTTGTATTTTGTGATGTGAATTTTAACTATTTTTTAAATCTGTGGTAAGCTGCTTTGAATGAGGTGTAATTACCAGATCATGTCTGATCTTGGAAGCTACGCAAGATCAGCCCTCATTAGTACTTGGATGGGATACCACCAATGAATCGCAGGTGCTGTAGGCTATATTTCAGAGGATGGAACTGGCAAATCACCTCAGAATATTCCTTCCCTACAAAAATCCTATTAAAATATTGGGGCCACCATAAATTGATGTGCAACCTGAAGGTGTATATGTGTGTGTGTGCGCACACACATGCACACAAGCTACTTTGAGTTTTGAACTGGGAAAAGACCGGAAACAAATTGTTGTTGTTAACTTCTATTAAGTTGACTTGGACATATGGCGACCCCATGAATGAATGACCACCAGTTTACCCTGTCATCAACAGCCCTGCTCAGGTCTTGCAAAGTCAGGGCAGTGGCTTCCTTGATGGAAAGCAGTCTTCCTCTTGTCCTACTGCCTTCCACCTTACCAATCATTATTGTCTTTGCTTGAGAGTCATGTCTTCTCATGATATGGGAATAAATAAATAATTGGCTAGATAGATAGATAAATAGATATCCTAAAGCAAGCATATACTTCACGCCACTGGCAATAACTCCTTAGAAAAGTAAGCAAAAGGAAAGGAGCATTAACTTATTGGGGGATAGGACAATCTATACAGTAAGGGTAGGCATTTGTCATAGGAGAACTGATTTTGACCTGGATTAACTAAATCAAAATTAGCCTTTCAGTGCCAGTGGATATTGCTTTAGATCAGTGGTGGGTAAAATGTGAACTTCCAGATAGGCTACAATTTACATAATTCGTCACCGCTGGCTGCTTTGCTGATTACGGATGATGGGATCTGAATTCCAACAACAGTTGCAGGGCCAGAACATGTTTACTCTATTTAAGATAAAAGTTTAGCCTGGAGAAGAGAAGGTTAAGGGATGATATGATAGCCCTGTTTAAATATTTGAAGGGATGCCATATTGAGGAGGGAGCAAGCTTGTTTTCTGCTGCTCCAGAGACTAGAACACGGAACAATGGATGCAAACTGCAGGAAAAGAGATTCCACCTCAACATTAGGAGGAACTTCCTGACAGTAAGGGCTGTTTGACAGTGGAATACACTTCCTTGGAGTGTAGTGGAGTCTCCTTCCTTGGAGGTCTTTAAGCAGAGGCTGGAGGGCCATCTGTCAGGGATGCTTTGATTGAGACTTCCTGCATGGCAGGGGTTGGATTGGATGGCCCTTGTGGTCTCTTTCAACTCTATGATTCTATGATTCTATGGCCTGATATAGACAGGCCTGAAGAGGTGCCTGGGCGGCGCCATTAGGGTTCGGGAGCCCACATTGTATACATGCTCCCGAATCCTAGTACTTAATGGCACCGGCGCCATTACGTAACACCTTTCAGACAGCATACATAATGGTACCACTGCAACTGCGCAGCTGCTAGATGCAGCTACGCAGTTGCGGTGTCGCAAAGGCGCCAAATGGCGCCTTTTTACTAAATCACGCCGCAAGTGCGCACCTTTTTAGGTGCCCAAGTGCGCCGCAGCCTCTAGCTGCTGCAGCAGAGTTACAGCTCTGAAAGAGGTGGCGCCAGACCACCCTTTTTGGTCCCCTATGATTCTACTCTTAGAGGAATTCTAGCAGTAAGAAGTATCACTGGCTGATTCTTGGGCAGACTTTTAAAGGCATAGAATCACTCCTTATCAGTCATCTCAACATAGCTGCAAATTATAATTCCTAGGAGTCTGTAATAAACAGTAATTCATTCGGTATTAAAATAATATGATTGCTTTATATATGACCTATCTGTTGCTGAAATACATGTATAGATAGGTTGGAGACAGCTGTTTTATTATCAAAGTGGAGAAACAATTCTGTATTTGTGTTTCTGTTGTTTTGATTTGGGCTGAAAAGCTGGCAGATGTTTCTTTTTGTTTTAGGTGTTTCTGGCTATATAGAGCATGAGTGCTAAAGACTTTTGTACAGATGCAAAGATATCTCCAGGGGCTGTGATAATTGTTTCATTTATTCCCATAACAGCTCTTGTGACTGTTTCACAGCACTGTTTATAGTCACTTGGAAATACTATAGAAATGCTGTTTTGTTTTTTTGTGTTTTAAATGATGCAGCTTGGCATATATAAGAGGATTGGGAATTTGTATTTCACTGTCATTGCAGCACATTTTGTAACAGCACTACAGAACATTGCTACTGAATTGTGTTGTAGAGACAGGGAGGAGCGAAAAACAGGAGACTAGAGCTGATTAAGAAATCAGTATATTCCTTTGAGGGAACATGAAAGTTGACACTCAATTCAAAATTACTACAGAAAAACGTTTTATTGAACCATATTTTTCATGAAAAGTATGTAGCTATTGATACAACAAGGAGACCATATCGCTGGCCACATTCTTTCAGTCTCAGGACAGCAGCATACATGGAAGGGGATGTGGAGATTGTCACATTTTTGCTCTCACAATGATTCTGCATGGTATGTTAGTCGAAAAATTGTGATTTGCTTACAGCCATCCAGAAATTCAAACCTAGGCCTTTTTGGTCCAACATGACATGTCTTGGAATACCATTTTCAGAGTCCCCCAGCCAGACTAAGCAATAGGTATTCTGGCTGAGGGATTGTGGGAGCTGTAGTCCAAAAAATTACCTGTTTCATAGTCATAGTCACAATCCAAGATATTGTACAAGGATTCATGATCCATATCTCTTTGGGTGGCATAACCTTCTGTTACCTCTTGCATTATCTATTCTTTTGAATAATCCGAGGTGTTCTTCCTACCCATCTAACCCCATTCAGGTCTAAGAATTGAAGAGCTCTGCTGGATCGTTAGACCAAAGGAGTATCTGGACCAGCACATTGTTTCCATAGTTGGCAGCCAGGTGCTTATGGGAAGCTCATAACTAAGGCCTTTCTTTCCTGCCTGTGGGAGCCCAGTGATAAGCAGTACAAATGCATATCCTGAACACAACTGCTGCTGCTACTTTATCTGCCAAGGCAGGGACTGAAGGTAAGGCAGGTGGTAAAAAGAAACCCTCATCGGTGGGACGCCAGGGTAATGTCCTATGTAGTCCAATGGTATAATCACAGACCTGGAAGGGACCACTAGTGCTATCTTGTCTAATCCTGTTGCCATGCAACAATATACATCTATGGTTGCTATGCCTCTACTCACAAGGACAACAGCATCCTGTATTTCTTGGAGATCATACATAGCCATTGTTACTCAAAGCCACTGGCAGGTTTATTCTCCATAAATTTTTCTCTCCATGCAGGCAAGAAAGGGTTCCTTCTCATCATAGGTGCAGGGGTGATTCTGCCTGTTGGTTGTCCTTAGGAGAAAATACTAGAAGAGCTTCACACCTAGGCTGCCTTTACTAGACTTTTGAAACATCACTTTCATCTAATGGCCGACTACAGTTTAACTATGACAGTGTGAGTGCACGATGAGGATAAATGTAGGGCCAGGATGGGTTGCCTGATTCAAATTGTGTGATATCATTGATATCACCTATGGTGTGATATCACTGAATTTTTCCTGTACCATCTTTTTGAAGTGAATTTTAGGTATTTTTCTTCCACCACTTGGTTCTGAAAGCACTAGCATGATACCATAGGAAGGGGAAGTTTCCATGGGCAGATTTCCTGAGGGGGTAAGAGAAAAACCATCAATGTTTACAAACCTTCCTGTTAATTAAAATGTTACTGGCTGCTGAAGTATCTGTTCCCTGGAGCCACTGGGTTCTGAAATTGCTGGGAATTTTTTTTAGCAATTTCCTCTCCCAGGAAACCATAGAATAAAACAAATGTGATAGAGGTGTGAGACAGACATGCTGACATTGCAGTAGTAAAATTAGAGTGTTTTAGGAGCTATATGACAACCGCATATTTTTTGTGAAGGCAAAAACCAGTTGAGTTTAGCTAAGAGAGTGAAGACAGTAGTATTCAAAGTCAAGTCATAAGAAGACTTTTACTTATAGTAAAAGAACACAGCTTCTTCATTGCTTGATAATGTTCATTGTGTAAAAACCTACAAATGTGACAAAATTGCTCTGGATGAAAGAGTCTTCGTGATGGTACAGATACTAGCAAACTGACCTTGTCCACAGCAGGCTTTTGGTGAGTGTGATTCCCCCCCACAGAGCTTGAAATGGAGCTGTACCTAATAATTTGTAATGGATGTGATAAGGGCACTTCCAAGCCAGGCCCATTCATCTATGAACATGACATCTGTCCAGGTATAGGGAAATTAGTAGAAATAAATTTATAAATAACTCTTAGTGAGTTGTAGGCAGAGATTGAGCTCAATAACCATTCATTAAATGGTTAATCAATTTCTATTAATATTTCCATCACTACATCTGTCTCACACTAGCAGAGGAACATTTGCAAGAATTGCTTGTGGAAGTCACTGGGTGAGTTAGTGTCTTAGTTTCAAACTACATGTAACATGCAAATATAGGTACATGAGATTTTGAAGACAAGTCACATGTCAAAGAAGGAATTTAAAGCATAGAAGCAAAAGGAAAGAGAGGACTGTTAGCTCATTCCAGTCCATTTTGATGGGGTTTCTAAGACATCTGTTACAAGAAAATCAGTAAGAGATTCAGGCTCAGAACATACTCATGAGGCAAATGTGCATCTGAATCCTTTGGCGGGGGTGGGTGGGGTGGGACAAGGAAAGGGAATTTGGGGCCAAAAACAGGGTCAGGCTTAAAGTGCAGATTGGAAAAGGATGGGCTGGGACCTCAACTCCCAGAACTGTCTAGTGAGCATGGTTTCACACTGGCTGGGAGATTCTGGATGCTGTAGTCTGAAAGTAATGTTTTCAAGTTCTTGTTTAAACACCCCACCCACAGTTCTGCTAAATCTCCCCTCCATATTTCCTCTCCCTGGATCATCAGGGACTTGTTGCTTATCTAACATGTAACCCAGCGGTGGCATCTATGTCCATCAGTAGTGAATGCACTCCTGCTGCTAATCTAAACTTTGAAGAAGCATCCAAAGCACTGAATCCATTTTGGCCAAATGTTAGTGGACCAGTCCAAGGTGCTGGGTCTATTTTGGGGATGGGATTCAGGACTTTGGATGACACTTTTAGAATCTCAACTAAAATCTAGAGTGATTTTACTGCCCTGCTGAAATTGCCATTGGTGTAGCATCCCATATAGTTAGCCTCTTCACCTGGCTGAGAGAGGATAAGAATTATGTATGGGTAATAATAACTTGATATAAGTGGCTGAGGCAAATTACAGCTTCCTAGTGGGAATGTCTTCCTTCCTCACAACAAGATCTCCTCCAATAGCTATGACTTCTTGCTTTTGCTTTTCTCCTTGCCCTTCGCCTTCTTAGATTTCCCAGCTTCTTCTGCTGCTTTCTTCTTCTCCTCCTTGAGCTCCTTGTATCGCCACTTGGGCAACTCTAATGTGTTCTTGTTCTTGGAGTGCCGTGGCTTCTTCTCTTTGGGGGCTGACTGGGCAGGCGACCTGGTGAGTTCAATTTTTGGGATGCCAGCAGGGAAGACGCTGTTGCGGCGCATGCGCAAGGGAATTGACAGAAACTTCACCAAGGTACTGGGTGGCTGGTATGGCACCAGAACCCGAGTAGGTGTCATGAGCTGGCCATTGCAGGAAGATGCACTGGCCATGGATTTGGCATCAGGATCTGGTTTATACTCCTTGAGGATCTCTGGCACTGAGAATCTCTGCTTGCCCACTTCTGGTGGGCTCTCAGGACAGATTGTTTGGCAAGCCGTAGCCACAAAAGGGCTGGCTAGGCAAGTAGTCATGCGCACCATGTGATCCATCACACCATCTGGCTCAGGGTCATGTGGAAAATTGATAGTAAATGTGGAACATATTTTTTTAGTCAGACGCTTAGCTCTGGATGTGCCCAAGGTTTCTGCCACCAGCTGAGGCAAAGCAGGCCATTGTGGCAAGTATTTGTTAGAGAATTGCTCGGCACATGGACGTTGGAGGAGGGTTCGAATCCGGACAATAGTTTCAAAGCGTCCAGTCAAGGCTGCCCATTCCCGTGCAGTCTTTCCTTTAATTGGGTCCACAGCAGTCATGTCAGCTCCTAGGAGAAATTATAACTTATTAGAAATCCAGGCTTGTTCATTTTCTGTTGATAGTGCCATAATGCCTTTCATAAAGGTTACCAAAGAAGTAATAGAATGGGTTGCCCTTAATATAGGCTTACGCTCCTTTTGCCCCATATATGTATGTAAAGGAGCTTAAAGATGGAGGTGGAAGATATGAATTTATGCCATTTTGCAGGGTGGAGAGGAAGGGGCATAGCATGGTAACAACATTTTCTTTTCCCCTTCTTCTTGAAAAGAAAAAGATTAGACACCACTGGCTATTCCAGTGTGGGACATCAACAGGAGCTAGGAAGGAAGTAGTGGTTAGGCCTAGTGTTGGTCTGAAACTTGGGAGATCCAGATTCAAGTCTCCACTAGACCATGAAATGCTCTGCGTGACTAAGGTCAGTCACTCTCTCAGTCTGACCTACCTCATTGGATTCTTGCAAGGATATAGTGGGGGAAGGATACCATGTACACTGGCTTGAATTCACTGCAGAAAGTGAAGTTTTAAGTGTAACAGGTACAAAGGTAGGTAGACAGATAAATAGCTAGCTAGGAAGATAGATGCCACCAGAGTTGCCGGTAGAACCTGGAACTGATAAACTCTCATGTTGATGCCTGGTCAGAAAAGAAAGGTTTTCTTCCATGGCTAGAATGGAAATCATAAGAAGAACCCATTGCAAACTGTTGAAATAGTGCACAAAGGGATCTTGTAGCACCTTTGAGACTAATTCTGGCTGCATCCACACTGCAGAAATATCCAGGTTGACACCACTTTAAATGTCATGGCTCAGTGCTATGGAATTTTGGGAATTGTAGCTTGTCGTGGCACAAGAGAAAGTTAAATGTCTCACAAAACTATAATTCCTGGAATTCCATAACATTGAGCCATGGCAGTTAAAGTGATGTCAACATGAATTATTTCTGCAGTGCAGGTGCAGCCTAAGAGAAAGAAGTTGATAGTATAAGATTTCTTTGATCCAAAACACACTGCAGAAACAATCCAGTTTGAGAATGATTTAACTGCCCTGGCTCAGTGCTAGGGAATCCTGGGAATTGTAGTTTATTGTGTCGTCAGAGCTATCTGAAAGAGAAGATGAAATGTCTTACAAAACTACAATTCTCAGAATTTCCTAGCACTGAACCAGGGAAGTTAAAGTGGTCTCAAAGTGGATTATTTCTGCAGTGTGTTTTGGACCATAGACTTGAGCGTACTTCCTCAGTCTATGGAAGTTTATTGTACCAACTTCTCTTAGGACCGAAACGGATGGCTCAGTAAAGCCACCTTCCAGGCGGCATGGGGGTGTGGCGTTTAGATGCCGTTTGCCCCCAAGATTTCTTGAAGCCGTCCAGCTGTTTAGACATGGGTGGGTTAAAGCTGTTCCAGTGGTGAGGCATTTATACACCACACACTGCTGGAGCACCTTGCAACTGGCTTCAAGCCACTGCGGGCAGGAAAAGATGGCTTTTTGCTGGCTGAAAAAGGATTAGATCATTGTTGCTCCTTTTTTGACTGGCTTCAAGGTGGATTGGAGCTGTGGCATGTGCTTGCCATGGCCCCAGTCTGGCTTCAGCAGGGGCGGCTTGAAGCTGTTCCTTTGATGCGGTCTGTTTTGCCCCTAAGTTAGTCTCACAAGTGCTATAAGATCCAGTTGCATATTGATCCAGACTACCATGGTGGCTATGTCTTTGAATGTTACAGCAGTAGATGCAGCTGCATACCTGCAAAGCTGAGTATGTGAATGAGGGGAAGGGGAAACATCCTGAGAGCTACCCAGAAAAGTAGTCTTTGAAACAGCATCAAATTCTGAGAAAATCTGAAGTGTTAACCACAGACCACCTATTTGCCATGTCTATTCAGTAGTAAAAGTGGGAAGCAGTACAAAAATCCTGCTTATGCTTGTCTGTTGAGCAGTGAGAAGGTCTAGAGGACATTACACTGTGAAAGAAAATGAATGAAGACTTTCAAATCATGAGTTTTAATTTGATGGTGATGGTGGTGGAAGAATCCAATCATTCCCAGCAGAAAACTATTATCTCATCTTCTGCTAAGACTGAAGTTCATTCCCTCCAGGAAGAGCTCCACACATCCGACACTCATACACATGGCCACCCTGTTCACCAACCCACCCTGCACCTTCTCCTAGAAACATATACAGTGGGCCCTTGGTATCCACTGGGGTTTGATCCCAGGACCCCCGTGGACACCAAAATCCATGGATGTACAAGTCCCATTAAATACAACGGGTAATAATATAGTGTCCCTTATATAAAATGGCAAAATCAAGGAAAAAAAGAAAAAAAAGAACCGAAACTACACTTTCTTGCTTCAGCACTGAACTCCTGACAAGTGAGGAGCCGAGTTCAAGTGCACCAATTATACTATTGATAAGCTGCCCCTGGCTGCATCTCAACAGATCTGTAGCATCACTTGAGTTGGTGCGATAGCTCATGCTGTTAACCTTCCTATTTAACCTCCTCCCATTCCACATCATACAGAATCCTTAGTACATTGGGCCCTTGGTATTTGTTGGAGTTTGGTTCCAGGACCCTCGCATGAATAACAAAATCCATGGATGCTCATTTCTCATTAAATACATTGGCATAATAAGATGGTGACCCTTATATAAAATGGCAAAATCAAGGTTTGCTCTTTGGAATCTTTATGTTTTTAAAATACAGGACTTTCAAGCTGTGGATGGTAAAATCCATGGATAAAGAATCCATAGATATGGAGGGGTGGCTGCAATGCTTTTTGTACTAGTATTACTCCTAAATCGTAATTCTTATATATCACTGAAATTGATAGCAATGGTTGTGACATAAACAACTAGCAAAATTAAAAATATTCCTTTAAATTACAGTATCATATGCATAGCTTATATATATTTAAATGTGCATGGTTTCATGTGGTTAAATTCAAAAAGAATATATAAAATAAAAATAAACATTTTATTTTTCTTAAAAACTTAAAAACTTGAGGGCTCTCCTGTCTCTTCCCACTGAGCTTCACCCCACTCATACCATCTTCAGCATTTTAAAGGGACTCAGGTGAACACCATGGCCTGTTTCTGCCAAAAGACAGATTTTTGGGGAGCAATGGTATCACCCTGCCCCCTAAGGTGTCATCTGGTGTGGCCTGCATCCCCCTAGTGATGCCCCTGTCTGGAGTGTCATAGTTTGGGAGAAGTTAAGATGCAGCAGCTCCGCGGTATTCCAGTTTTGGTGCCAATGGATGTTTCTCTTCTGGGGTAGCTGCCACCATTTAGAGTTGGATGTGTGGGAGTTGATTTTTATTGGGTGGCTGCCATGATAGTGGGGTGGTACATCCACTTTGCGATGAAGGACAGATTTAAAAGGAGCTATACAAAGTGCTGGACCTATTTTAAGGAATAAAGTTCAGAACCTTGGACAGCTCATTTAAGGTTCAGAATAAAACCAGGAAAGGATTTGCTACCCCACTGACATGGATGTCACCAGCAACCATGACTGTGTGATCTTGACCCCCCTTTTGTTGATCTTGATCACTATCCCGACCCTGATGTTTGCTGTTGAGAGTGAAATAGTCTATTCACAAGATATGCAATGTAATGTTGAATGTCATTATGTAGTTTTATCCACTGATTGTCATTAGATGTGGGGCAGCAATGGGTGAGGTTGCCAGACATAGGATAAAAAGTGTAAGGTAAGCCCTTACACCAGATCCTGTTTGATCTTGGACACTAAACAAGATCAGCCTTGGATGGGAGACTGCCAATGGATATTAGGTGCTATAGGTTATATTTCAGAGGAAGAATCTAGCAAAACCATCTCTGAGTATTCCTTGCCTAAGAAAATCCTCTGAAGTTCATGGGATCACCACACATCAACAGGCGACTTGAAGACACATGGGACTCTTTCAAACGGGGAGGAATTTCTCCCAACTCCGAATGGAGCCAATGCGGATTCATGTAAATTCGCTTGTTTAGCGAATTTACATGAACCCCTGCTCCGTTCGGAATTACTTCCCATTACCCGAAAATAACCCCCTCCTGCCCGAATTTGCATGCGAAGCTTTAATTCACAATAACGTAAAACCCATGATTGCATTCGAATTGGCTTCCCTCTTCCCGAATTTGCGTGCAAAGAGTTAATTCGCAATAACGTAAAACCCATGATTGCATTCGAATTGACCTTAAATTATACTTCCAATTTAGCCTCGTATGAAAGAGTCCATGGACACAGCAAAAGTTAAGGACAGCTGTTCTTCAAAACTGCCAGCAGATGTCAGTAGACACAATTCAGAAAGATAATCTCTTGAGTCCGTTAGATCAAGAGTAAGAAGTCAAAGCTTCTGGTTTCTATCATTAACTCTGGAGCAGGATGCTGGAGGAGAGTGTCAGCTGGATTCAGTCCAAACAGTGATAGGCCTTATCAGAAGTTGTAACTAATGTGAATTGCTCAGTGCTGAGAAGAGGTGAGAGAATTTAAACAAATCCAGGCATTTTTAATGTCTCTGGAGGTAAACTCTGAGGATGAGAGCAGCCCAACCTGACGTTGGCGTTGCTTACATTAGCAAAGCATTCATAGGTAAGGCATTTTTGGTTTATTGTTTGAAACTGCCATCCTTAGGTAGCTGCCAAGATCTCATCACCATGGAATAACCTATTTCTGCTGCCCTTCCTGCCTATGATTTAAAAAATTATTATTCTGGCCTGGAGTTCTGAACAGTTGTCAATGGCTGCATCGACCTGCCATATTAATTTCCCACAGTGCTCCTGACAAAGCACAACTTTGGAAAGGGTGGTATTGTGGGAAATTAAAATGGCAGATAGATGCTTATGGCCCATCATCTACACAGCAAAAATAATGCAGTTTGACACCACTTTAACTGCCGTGGCTCCATCCTCAAGAATCCTGGAATTTGTAATTTTGTGAGGCACCAGCACTCTCTGGCAGAGATGGCTAAAGACCTTGTAAAACTACAAGTCCCGGTATCCCATAGGATGGAGCTACAGCATTTAAAGTGGTGTCAAACTGCGAAATTTCTGCTGTGTAGATGCACTCCAAGAGTCCAAGTGGCACCTTAAAGATTAGCATATTTATTATGGCATAAGCTTTTTTGGACAATGTCTCTAACCACTACTGATTTCCACATCTTGAAGTGTTACATGAGATGGGAGAAAATGATTAGCTAAAAAAATGGATGATTGAAAGGATTAAGCGAATAGGCTAAGGAACAGCAATATACCTGCCATGAGCAAGGCTGCGACACAGTCATTCCTCCCTTGTACTGCTGCCTTCATGAGGGCAGTCAAACCTCTAAAGTCTCGCATCTCAAGCTCTAGTCCTGGATAGTAGTTCAGAAGATAGTTAACAATAGTGATGTGTCCTTGATGGCAAGAGAGAGAGAAAGGGAACAACATTAGGAACATTCCAGAAACTGATATTTAGCATGTGTGCTAAAACAGTCGGGTGCATTTCAAAAACCACTAGAGTGCAACTACCATCATATCCTAGCTGATGGGGAAACTATTTCCACCAATTCCTCTTTCCCCGTGCAGTCTCCACAGTGCCATCTCTCGCATGCTATTCTGGAAAATAACCTACCTCCAAGAATAGTTTTTCAAGAGTACAACAGGAAGGCTGTAGAGGGGACTGTTTGGCAAAATTTCACTGTTTTGCGTTTTTAAAATGGTCTTTGCTTTATAGTTCTGATGTCTCTCAATCACTGTTTGAGAAGCAAGTTACTGAACACTTAAACAGATAACTACATGAAGGAAAGCAGAGAAGCATGAAATGTTAATATCTCTGCAGGTTTGGAATGCCAAATGAGACCAATGTTTAAACATTCACATTGCCTTTTGCACTACCTGAGATACTAGTTCAAAACTACTAGGGAATATTTTTCAAAAATTTTTTTGCATAAGTATGCACGCATTATTAGCCTGTTTCTGGAATTTAGAGACCTTTCTCATAATCAGTTTAATTTTTAAAAAATGTTACATGAGATCATGTAGCAAAAGGCATCCTCTATAAATCCAAGTCAGCCTGTACAATACCCAAAGTCACCTGAGTTATGAAAATCCTACAAGCATTTCTATCTACTCTAGCTGTCAAAATATGAACATTGCTAGTTTAAGCGCTTTACCACACCAACCCCTTTTGCACTGCAGTCTCGCCAAAAAATTAAAACAGCAACATACTCATTTGATTGCAGCCATCACTGCATTGTCTTCCATTCACATGATGGCGGCTGTTGCCAGCATCATGCTCCCTTCCCGTCCTCTTCCCCTTATGCCTACCTAGCATGCCTTTTGAGTTTTTTTTAATTTAACTTTTTTGTGCAATTATGGAGCTCTGCAGCCCTGATTTTAGCTTCTTAAAACATTTTTTAAACTTAGATGCTTCAGAGTTATGAAATTGCACTGAAAATGGAAACATAAAAATTAAAAAAGTGAGGGGGAGGAGTCCATGTGACTGCCAATCAAACAAATGCCCAGGGGGTGGTTTTTCGTACCCGGGGCATTGCACGATTGGCATTTTATTCACGGGTTTCCTCCGTGAATGAAAAGGGACGGGTTAGTGACAGGACAGCTATGGGAGGGAAGTGGTGTCATGCGATCAACATTGCCAGTGCCACTTCCTTCCCATGGGAATTGCGGCTTAAAAGAAATGTGTGATAAAGCCCTAAATTACTAACAATTTGCTGCCCTTTTATGATGCCCAGAAATTGCTGCCAAGGCAGCTGCCTCATAAAAAGGCCAGTCCTGCTCATAACTGTTGGATATAGAACAAGAAACTGCAGAATAGACACCCATATAGTCAAAAGAATCACAGCCTTCTCCAGTGAAGCTGCAAGAAAGGGTTGACTGAAAGGAAAGGCCCCAAGGTTCTTCCTCTCTTCTCTCTCCCTTCTTGCTCTATCCAGAGCCATTTTACACACTAAGTAGCAACACATGTGGTACACTCAACAAGACATTCTCAGGGGGGAAATATATTACACAAACATGCCAGCCAAGGCAACCCAATTGTACTTAAAAAAAAATTAAATCCCTTGGAGATTGCGATTTTGAACACAAAGAGTGACTGATGGGGGAAGGTGTGCATAACCTTGTGTGAACTGGCCATTTCCCCAAAATTGGCCCCACTTTCCCCTTCAAGCTTTTCAGGTGTATTTATTAGGGAAAGTAGGCAGGGTTTTTTAAAACAGAGGGACATGTGTTGTTGATTTGCTTGTTATGTGTAGCTGGATCGTAAGCTTAGCCAATAAGTATCTAATGATAGATACATTTACCACATTCACATGTAAACTTCAATATGCATATACGTGCAGGGTTAAAATGCTATTACATATCTTAATGCTTCGTCTCACACTCAGATATTCATGTGGCCACTTCCTTGTTGTCAAAAAGAAAAGATAGATAATAAAAAAGACTAAAGAGGACATAGATTTGCATAACATTCACATATATTAATTTATATGGATCAATGCTAATAGTTAATTATATATTAATTTATATGGATAAATGCAGGTAATAGCTGTTTGTGCCTTCAAGTCAACTTCAAATTATGACAACCTTATTTTCTTGGTTTTCAGAGGGGGGTCTGCTATTGCCTTCTTCTAAGACTGAAAGAGAGTAACCTGCACACTGTCACCCACTGGGATCCATGGCTAAGCAGAGATTTGAATTTTAATCTTCTAGGCCTGAAACAGATGGGCAGGAAGAGGCGCCATTGCAGCGCCATTAGGGTTGGGGAGCGTGCATCATTTACATGCTCCCGAACCCTAAGATGTAATGGCGCTGGTGCCATTACGTAATGCCGTTTACACGGCTTACGTAATGGCGCTGGCGCAACTGTGCAGCTTATGGATGGAGCCACACAGTTGCGGCGGCGCAAAGGCACGTAATGGCATCTTTTCTGTTGTTGTGTCACAACTGCGCCACAAAAAAAGGAGCATGCTTACCCACTCCTTTTTTGTGGTGCAACTGTACAGCAGCATCTAGCTGCTGCGGCGCATTTGTACCACAAAAAAAGGTGGCACCAGACTGTCCTTTTTAGGCGGTCTGTACCACCCCCTAGGGTTCTAAGCGAACACTCAAATCACTGTACCATGCTGACTTTTAGAAATAACTACTCTAATTTAAGTAGCTGTAGATGATCACTCCTATCATGGTACTATCTTTTCATGGTAGTGGGATTATGTGCTTCTGTGAGGCAAGAGGCTATGTTGATGGTAGCACTGCTGCTGGTAGGCCTCCCAAGTCAGACAGGCTTATTCTGGGGAGACAGACTAACCAAACACTTACACAGCAGCAGCAATAGCGGTGAATGACACTGACAGGATCTCTCAAAGGGAATGATAGTGGCACTTTAGCTAAAGGAGTTAGTATTGTGCAGAATGATGCACTGGTAAATCACTTCTCAATGTCCGCTACCATGAAAACTCTACGGAGTTTATCACACTGCTTACCTTTCACCTTGCTCCCATTGCCCAAACATCACCAATCTGTGATGGGAGCCTCCTGGTGGGATCCCCGCATTATGCAATGCTTCCGGTTTTGTTGTGGAAGCGTTATCGTAATTGTTTTAAAAAGGGCTCTTTTTAAATAACAGATTAAATTAACAATTACAATAATGCTTCCACAGAGCATGGCAGAAGTTAAGCAGTGTGATAAACTCCTAAGATAAGACCATCCAAAATGAAGCAAGTGATAGCGCTGCAAGATAAAGCCCTCAGTCTACAGAATCTTAACAGAGCAGATACTACCAGGGTTTCTTGGAGTTCTCTCATTCATAGGGTCACCCTAAATCAAAGACAACTTGATGGCAATTAATAACATAAAGGTGATTAGTCTGCTGTTCAGGTGCTTGCTGGTGATTGACCACTTCCAGGCCTTACTCTCTTGATGATTTTTTTTAAAAAACTGGACTTGGTCCTGGTAGCCCTCTCTAAAGCTGGATATCTGGTCACTTTCTCTGTATTCTACCCTATTCTACAGAAACTGCTCAACATTATTCCTGAAATCCCAGCCGTTTCACACACACTATTCATGTGTTATTGTTTGTTTGTTTAAAAGAGAGGTGACAATCTCTGTCTTCCAGACATTGCTGAATTACAACGCCCAGCAGCCCTAGTCAACATAGTTAGTGGTATGAAATGATACAAACTGTAGTCCAACTACATCTGGAGGGCCGCATGTTTCCCACCCTGGGATGAAAACATTTTTACATACATTTTAACATGGCTACACAAGAACAGGAGCACATGTTTGTAGTGAAGGTCAAAGGGGCAGAATAGAACAGTCATTTCTCAATTCAGTAGATTAGTCTTTAAGTGTGTTCTGCCCTGCAAAATCCATGTGAGTCTGTGACACTTGGAGCGAGTACTGATAATGGCCTTTGGGCAGATGAGGCCATAGATAAATTAGATTGCTGCAAGTCACATATTGATGGAGGGTGAGTACCAGCTCCCAGTGTTATCAGTAGGTGCAGGTGACTCGTGCCATCTTGGGGTTTGTTCTTTGTGATATTCTCCTAAATAACCACCAACTTTTCCTTCTTTAATGAATTTACAGGACTAGAATATACTGATTGGAAGGACTTGGATGAATGATATATATTGGTCACACATCTCGCAAAGATCTTTTGGAATAGCTAATCTTCCTTTGTATTCTCACTGGCATTTAGTTGTATGTAACTAAGAGCTCTTTTGTCTGTTTTGTGATGGATTTGATGGATTTTTTGATGAATTCTGCTCAGTGTAATAATCTTCAGAAAACAAGTGTGGTGTAGTGGTTTGAACATGGGAGTATAACTCTGGAGAGCAGGGAGCGAATCCCTGCTTGGCCATGAATTCCATTGGATGACCTTGGCCAAATCACAGTCTTTCAGCCTGGTAGGAAGGCAAACCCTCTGAATAAATCTTGCCAAGAAAACCTTATGATGGGGTCACTGTAAGTCGGAAATAACTTGGAAGCATACAACAAGAGTATCCTGCACTGCTGAATTTCACAGGTCACTTGAGCACAATGTGAAATGTCATTCTTTAATCAGCTCTTTTTATATTCTAGATAGATGCCCAGCAGTGCTATCTCAATCTTCCACAGACCTGGAGTCCTCTCACTGCCAAACAAAGGCAAAGATACTGTTTCCTACCTGCCTGAGATGCTATCATGAGTGCTGTGTTCCCATCATTATCTTGATGATTGATATCTAACCAGGGGCATTTGCTGAGAACAGTGACAATGTCTACGAAGCCCTTGAAACAAGCCACGAGCAGGCCATTCTGCAGAGGAAAATGGAACAGATTTAAGAGTCAGATACCTAAGAGTCATACCATCTCATGTAAGAGTTTCATTCTTACCCATTCACATAGCCCAGCGTACTGCACCAATGCAACAACTATCAGGGCTGACACAAGACATTTTGCTGCTTGGGGTTAAGAAAAAGATGGTCCCATTCCAAAGTCCATGTACAGAAACTAAATGGATTGGCAGTTCAGTCTTATTTCAATACTGGTTAGAGATGCAGTGGCTTAGTGGTTAAGATGTTAATTCTGACAATCATAAGATTGAAGGGTTCGTAGTTTGAGGCTCAAGTGCCATGTGATGAGGTGAGTTCCCATCACTAGTTCCAATTTCTGCTAACCTACCAGTTGGAAATTATATAAATATCAGTAGATGAATAGGTACTACTTCGGTGAGAAGGTAACAGCGTTCTGTGCAGTCATGCTGGCTACATGACCACCTTCTTCAGACAATGCTGGCTCTTAGGCTTAGTAACAGAGATGAGAACTGCCTCCTATAGTTATGACAAGACAATCATGTCAAGTAGAAACATTTACTTTTACTTTATGGGACTTTATCATCCATCACATCCATGGCAATAAACTGCTTTGGGGGCCAAGGATAGTCTGTGTGACATCCACAGCTGTATCTTCCAGTAGGGGAAATGAGACAGAGGATGGATAATAACAAAAATTTATAAGGAACTACCTTATACTACCTTATACTACCAGGAATTTGTCCCCTTCCCTAGCATTTGCCATTCAAGTCTGCCCAAGGAGTTCACTTCACACTGCTAGATAGTATGGCTGGTCTTGAACAACAAATATAATGGCATTACTGTATATTCCCAGAAGCCCATTCAAAAGCATATGGATATGAGAACCAGAATGTAATGCAGTAACAACAGCTGCTCTCACAGCATCCCTGGCAATTCTGTTGGTACCCTTCTACCATTACAAGAATATAAGCTATCCTAACAAGGATGATTCCATACTAACCATCTATGGAAAGTATAGATGAATGGATATATGATGTGGCCTGAATGTCCTTAGGTCATCATGGAACCAGGTCCACACCTTCCCACACCTACTAGATATATGTTCTTCTGTGAATAGCTGACAACTCTTCTCCCATAAGACCTGTCTGTAGCCTGCTGTATAGTAACCTTGCTTTCAGAACCTAAAGGGTTCTGCCCAGGAGAAGACTTTGTGCCCTGGTAGGGTGGCTAATTTTCATACAAAAGATAAGAATTCATAGAACAGAACAGAGCATTTTTGCTATTGCTAGGGTGAGGAAAAGGAGCCATGTGGACAAGGTAGGTTAGACCTGGCCAGTATCAGTAGCTTAGTGTGGAGCAAACCTAGGAGACATCTAGGAAGAAGCCCCTTCCCACCGAATGTAAACCTGAGTGAGCATATTGCTAGAGGAAACCAAGAGAGTGATGGCCATGTCAATGAATGGCCTCCCTAATAGCCTCTTTCATTTTTATCCCAGGATGCCCTTTGTTTTGTCACCCCAATTTTAGGTGATCTAGCCACACCTTTCCTGTGCAAATTGATCTAGCTAGCCACAGCTATTGCAATTCGGCAGCTGTATTGCAGTCAGTAGGTTTATTATTATTGTATTACCAATTTTCTATATGGTTTCATGTTTCTAATTACATCTCAGGGTTGGACTCCTGGCAATGGTATAGATCCGCAATGGTGAACCTATGGCATGTATGTCAGAAGTGGTACCCCGCACTTGGTGGGAGGGAGGAGGAACAGGCACGTGCGCACCTGTTGCTCCACTTCCTGGATCTTTTCTGGCCTCCAGCTGCCTCTTGGATACAGTTGGAGGCTGGGAAAAGCACAAGGGGAGAAGGATCTTTCCCAGCATCCAGCTGTCTCTTTGGAGAGAGCTGGAGGCCAGAAAAGGCACGGGGAGGGAAGTCCTGCTCCCGGAGCGCAGAATTCATGCCCCCAGCACTGCGTAATATCCAGTGCCGGAAAAATTCTTAATTGGGGCATGCAGCCCCCAAAAGGTTCACTGTCATTGATATAGATTGTTTCTTGGACCAGAGAAGAACCATTTCTTGGTAGCCCCATTCTAACTGTGGCTTGACCCCATTTGAGCCATTGCATTCTTTTTATCCCAAGGCTGTTGCACACTACTTGTTAGCATGCTATCTCAGGGCCACAGCAATGTGCGTGTGTGTCTGAGGGGTATGTTTCTAATTACCCGTCCATTGATGTCCAGTTCCATGACTTCCTCTTTGGTCACTCCCTGATGGAGTCTGTGCTGTAATAGCCTTGCATCATTCTTGATGCAGCACTGATACAAGGTAAGCTGTGTGCCTTCATTAATGTCGGATGGAGCATGTTCATAGACAGGATAGACAGAGTCATCAGAGAGGATGCTGCTGGTTTCTGATTCTCCCCTCTCCGTGTCTTCACTGTCTTCATCTTCTTCATCTTCCTCATAGTGTAGTTCTGGATCTGACTCATCTAAGGTGGGTGATGTGCTTCGTTCTGCTGAGTTGCTGGCATCGGTCATCCAGCCTGCTCACAACAAGCGGCGTTCGTTGTTCCTTTGGTTGCACATGGTTGTTTTGGTGACAATGACCCTTCCCTTATGCTTTCATAAAAATCTTCACTTATGCACTGGAGGTCTGCATGGGAAAGAAAAAGGTTGATTGTTACTTGTTGTGAACAAGTGGCATTCCCCACCATGCTGTATGGTTTTCTTTTAAACATTTATGGATTTGAGAGACTGGTATTAATCTCTTAATTGTTTCAAGCCTACCCCATCTGCTCAATGTCTTCTAAGGAAGTGTTTCAGAGAACCTAGATATTCTGTGGAAGATTGTTAGGGACTGTTCAGTGAGAAGACGGGTAATGGTAAAAAACTGGGAAAAATACCACTCCTGATCTCTCCCATTTTCTAAGAAGGGAGCACTGCCATTTTCTAAGAAGGGCGCATTAGGTATTTTAGAGTGTACGTTCTATGCAGATATAATGACAGTGAGGCCCATGTGGGCCTCAGTTCATGTGAACTGGGGATCTAAGAACTCTCTGAAATAATATACAAGGGATTCTTTGTCAGATGTGCCAAGGCACAGTCTGGCAGTGGATATCAGCAATTATTTTTTGCCAGGATCTGGTACCATATTTGTGCCCATTGGCTAGAATTTTCCCTCTTCCTGGAAATTCCTCAGAAAATTTCCTGGAAACCCACCCGCCAAGAGCCGGCAGCCAAAATTATCCTTGGACCACCACTGTGAGTAGCACTGATCTATCAGGCAAGTCAGTCTGAAAGGCGTTTCACATGAGGAAGGCCCTACCATTAGGCAGAATGAGGAGATTGTTGTCTCAGGCTGCAGAGGCCAAGCAGCAGTAGCAGCAGCCCTCCACTCCACCATAAACTTTTCTTTGAGAAACAACTTATCAGTCACCTCTGTGGGGAAATTGGTCTGGACCACAAAGCCTGCCCTGATCCCTAAAATGGCCTCCTGCACTAGCACCTAATAAGGTCTGACTGAAAGTTTCTCTTCCCATCAAAGAAACAACCCATTTAACTCCACTTCCTTCCCTTCCCAACCCGATGTTAAAACCTCTCAGGTCCAGAGAAGGAGAAGGAGGTACTGGTTGCTCTGATGTTTGAAAAACAAATGGAACTTTAGCAAGAAGGCAACAGCCTGGCTGCAGGAGCCAAATCTTAAAGGTAGGGAAGGTAGGGAGCTTCCTAATGACCATACCTCCCAAGCCAAGAGGAGAAAGTATTTTCACCTTTCCCAAAGATACACTGACTGAAGCTGAGTACCCTTGTAGCTGAAAGGAAGTGTTGGGAGTGGACACAAGCCTACACATTTGTCAACATGGCAAGCCTGAAAAGAGCAGAGCCAGTATTTGTTTCCCTCCTTCCTTGTAAACAACCAAGATGTCAGAAAAGAGAGCCTTGGCAGCTCAGAGAGGCCAAGTCACACGTCAAGAAGAGTGGACTTAGTGAGTCTCCTTATTAAGAAGTGAAATAACACAGACACAGTGAAATATGCCCATCCTGCAGCTGGTGCTATTGCATGTGTGGTTGCTGTGGCCTGCCCTTTGGATTCCACAAGTCATAGGGGATCAGTAGGGAGTTGACCTGGCTGTTCTTTACAAAATGTGCAGGTCAGATGTACATTACCACAGAGCCAACATACAAGCAGTACAATATTTTGTATAAGTCTAATAGCCAATGCATACCTGCTATAGGCTAAAACAGCTGCTATAGGCTATATTTCACAGGCAGAAATTGGGAAAACCACCTCTGAGTCCTTTCCTAATAAAACCCTATGAAATTAATGGGGCTGCCATATGTCAAAGGTGACTTGAAGGCACATACATACATGCAACAATTGTAAGCGTCCTGAATCATGTGGTGGTATTTTCCTAGCTAACAATGGGGAGGTTTATTTTAATAAGTAAGTATTGATTTACTGTAGAAATACATTGGCCACCTGGTATTTACTGTCTTGTTTTTGTTCTCTAAACCAGTGCTATTCAATGTGGTGGCCCTTGGCCTGAGCAGTTTGCTACTGGTCCCTGGCAATTTTCCAGAAAAACAAAAGCAACAATAGCCACCAGGTAAAATTATGGGGGGCGGGGAAATTAACTATCAAGAGCTAAAAGTCCAGCCTTATCCCACTTCACTACACACAGTGTCACAAAGTCTCCTGAGGCACACTGCTTTCAGTTAGCCATGAAGCTCATTGGGTGAACTTGGGGCAGTCACTGCCTCTGAGCCTAATCTACCAGACAGGGTTGTTTTGAAGACAAAGATGGGATATAATTGAAATAAATAAATGCATATAAAAGTAATAGTTGCAATAGGTGGGAAGGTCTGGTAATATCCATAGATATACAGTTTTGAACTCATCTGGGCTTGCCATATCCTTACAAAGAGAAGTTCTTTCACAATTTTTTTTCCTTCTAGCAGCCCTTGTGATAAGCCATTCTTGGAATCAGCAGCCATGACTTGTGTTGCATTACAGCATGGGTGATGCACTCCCATTTGTGAATTACTTGCAACCCCTTTCATTTGCCTCCTGAGCATTCTCTCCCCCCCCATGACCCCCATGTGTGTATTTATTTCATCCAGTCTCATTATTACTGTATTTTTAAAAATCAGACTAAATAAAAGTTTTCATACTTAGGACAAAGACTTCTAGAAACACCAGGGCTGGCTCTGCCATTAGGCAGAGTGAGGCACGTGCCTCAGGCAACTGATTTTTGATGCCATAAAAGGACAGTAAATTCTCTGTTATTTGTTTTATTATTGCATTTTTGCTGTATGGAAGAAAAGAGATCCTTGTGGATTCTTTGTCTCAGATGTCAAAATAACTTGACTGGTCCTGATGCATCTTGATATGGGGATGAACTCTGGAGTGCCTTTTGCTGGGCCAGCTTGAGCAGCAACAACCTCTTATTTCTTGCAATGTGACCCAGTGGGGGGAAACTCCAATCCTCAAATATCAGGACAACATTGAAAACCACCCACTCCAAATGGCACAAAACATACACCAACAAGCCTTGTTTCAGGAGTGAAAACATAGCCAGCAGCTTCTGCCTTCAGGTATAGTTCAGGTATAATGAAGCCAGAAAGTTTTTTGCACTATTTGTGAACAATGTTGCATCAAATCAAACTACAGAATTCTGGTAAGAAACAAAAATACCTGCAACATTTCTGATCGTAGCAATGGGTAAAAACATACCTGGAGCGGATGCTGTTTCACCATTACAGCCTTTAAAGGGAAGATCAGAGCTGCTTGTCCCCACTCTTCGTTTATTCAGAGAAAGAGATTTTTTTGTGGGATGAGACAGTCTCTGCTTGGGGATCCAGTATGTTTGTCCTCAAAGGTAGTCCTTGGGGATGTCGCCTTAATGTGGACCTTATCTTGTAGCCAAGACTTTTCCTAAAGTATACGGACATTCACCTCCTGTGCCTCTCCCTTTAGCAGTTGTTGCCACATACACTGGGTGGAGCATCATTCCAAAATACCAAGACATGTGGAACCTTTTGGACACAATTTCCGGGGACAAAAGGAGCTTCAGTCTTGGGCCTGAGATGGGGATTTAGACTCCTGAGCTGTGACAGCTTGCACGTTGCTATAAGCTTAACTAGGCAAGACATCTTAATTTGCGATGTTACTTAAAACGGTCCTGAGAAGGATTTGGAGTATTTAAGTCAGAAGTTAATTTTAACCACTGGACTCTCCTTGGCATATTCATACATGGGATTCCTGGCCCTAACAAGCAGAAGAAGCTACTTTGGCTTGTAGGTTCAAGAAGAGGAAAGTGTTTTAGGCTATCTGATCCAACACACTTGGTGTCTGCTTTGAACATGTTTGCAGCTAGGGGAATAATACCTATCTTGTAAACTGGAGAACTGGCCAATTGCCAATTGTGCATCAATGGGGGATAAAGGGCCAGTTTATAAATAGCCAGAGTTAACCTGGAGCTAGATAACAACAGCAAGTTCCTCTAAATCCTGCATACAGGTCCTCATACCTTGCAGCTATGTTGCTGTTTATTATACAACCCTTTGACCCCATAGGAGGCAGTCAGCCTCCTGTAAGAGTGAGCCAGATTTGTGACCTGGGCCTACAACTTCCTTTGGCCCTAGGCAGCATAGCCACTGGTGGGTCTTGGGCAGGACCAGTTGTTCAGTTGGAGCAATTGCTCCAAGCCTAGTGGCCCCATGCTGAAGGGGGAAAAGGCACAGCTTCCTTGACCTGATGACCTATGAGGCCCTTCCAGCTCCATAGATGATTCAAAGATTCTTTTTTATCCCATTCACTTTCTGAATCCCCCAGTGTTTCTATTATCATTGAAATTTTGTGTGTTTTTGGAGTAATTGAGTACAAATGCACAGGGATTAGGCTAGGGTTGCCATATGTCTTCCTTTTCCCAGAGGTGCCCTCTTTTTCAGAGCTAATTTTTTTTTTTAAATGTGGGGATTTAAAAAATGTCCACTGCTGCTTCGCTTCCTACCTGCCAATGCTACTTCTGCCTCACCATCTTGCTCTGCTAGGGGAGGGGATGGAGGTGGCATCATGGAGTACGGAGAGAAAGAGAGAGCGACTCCAGATTGAGGGGCAGAGGTGTTATCAGGGAGGTGTGGGGGTGTGGACTGCACTGGGTGTCCAGAGGGGATGTGACAGTTCTACTTCCATACTGGGTGACACCAACCTAAGGGATACCACTGTTGGGGGGGGAGGGGGACAGACCTGGAAGGGGGAAGTGAATTAGCTACAGTGGCTCAGGGAGCCTAGTCTAGCCATTTGGCAAGGGATGCTTGGTGAGGCTACTATTGGAAGTAGCTATTGGAATGGGGAAAGAGAAGGCAAATTTGAAATATGTTGAAGATTAGGAATCTTTGTAGTAGTAATTACCACAGTCTATACAGTAGGGATATTTAAAGAGAGGGTTGTTGAAATGATTGACAGTTTGAAGTAGTCACTTGGTAAATGTGTCCTCTTTTTTTGCTTTTCAAAATATGGTAACCCTAGAATCAGGCTTGTAGTCATACAGAAGTTGTAGGGATGAAAATGAGTTCACGTATGAGGAATTTTTTTGGTGCTGTTTGCTATTGTACTTTGTATTTTATGCCTTTATGTAAGTAATCAGTTTCAGTGCCACCACTTCCACAATAGTTCACATACATGCAGGCAGGAGGCCCTATTTTTGGAACCAACCATTTTAATGCACCAATTTTCTTGGATATTTCTAGAATTTGTGGTCCAAAAACATCTGGAGAATCATATGTACCCACCCTGGGCTGACATAATCTTTCCTCTCTTCTCTACCTGCTCCCTAAAGAAGACATGCCACTGATTTCAATGAGATTTATGCCAAGTCCTATTTTTTTAGGCTTTACTGTAAACTAAGAGGAGAGAATTATGTGTAACAAAATGCTGAGAACATCTGATCTGTGCAGCACCTCACAACTCTGTAACTTGCATCAGGGTATGAAATCAGAGAAGGTGTGTGAGCAATTTAGAATGGGTTATCTGTATTCTATCCACATGACATACAGTTTATGTTTCACTATCAGTTTCCTAATACCTGTCTCTGGTAAAATTTGTGTTTGTGTGTGTATGAGCCTTCAAGTAGCCTGTTGATTTCCTGTTTTGCCTTTTAGAGAAGTATTGGCAATGCCATTTTGATTCTGAGAGTCAGTCATGTAGTGGTTAGCAGTGGTGTAGTGATACATTTTGAAAGGCTCACACTCATCATGATAATCTCTTAATCTCCCCCACCCCCCACCCCCAGAATAATTGAGAAAGCAGGCTGCCATGTGAATCGGGAGCAACAAACCAATTCTGGCAGTTTTCACCTTCTTTAAGTGCAGCAGTAATGTCTTTCTTGTACACCAAGGTGAGGGAGAAGGGCTTCCACCCTAATGGTGTGAGTGGGTGGTGGTACTTTCTCTCCAGTTGGTCCACTAGCCACCCATTAAAGCAGTCTTTGATAGAATCTTAACTGCCCCCATGCCACTGCAAAGTATTTTGTGTTGCGACTCATGACAGTATTTGATTGCTGGGAAAGTCTTCCTGTCTTTACCACTGGAGGATACATTACGAGTACAATATTTAAAAAAAAATGTTTATAGCAATAATTCTACACTTCTAGAGACATTTTAAGAATAATTTAGATGTTGTAAGGAGGCACTGGGGAGAAAAGAAACCACATGGGAGTTGGTACCTAGTTCTGTCCAGGGTGTTTTCCTGGTAACATCTCTGCAATTTCTGAAATAAAGTCTTGCTGTTTAATTTATAGAGGATTGATTTACTGAGTTGGGAGAAAAGTTCACCCAGTTCTTAACAGTCATGTGCAATATTAAAATACTTAATTTTCTAGAGAAAAGAAAGAAAAAAATCATTACTTGAGTAGATCTAATTATAACTTAGGATGTTTGCAAGAAACTCATGTTAGGAAAAGGGATGTTAAATTTTTAACTTTCCCTAAATTGGGAAAGAAATTTGTTTCTGCATTAGATAAGAAAAAGGGAGTAGTTATTTAAGATTGTGGTTCATTAGGAGCTGACAATACTATGCCAAATTCAAAAAGGTACAAGCATGCTCACAGTCTTCCCTGTCCTTGAGGTATTAAATAGGGCAATTAGAAAAGAAGAGAAAATTAAAGGGTTGGGGATTAAAATACATTTATAAATGAAGAGCATATGCAGATGATTTAATGGTCATGTTGGAAAATCCATTGGCATCTATGGAAGTATTATTAAGGAAATTAAAAGGGTTTGGAGAGTTGACTGGCTTTAAAATTAATAACAAAAATTATGAGAAAAGAGGTTAAATTGAGGTTAATTAAAATGTCTGGTATTAAAATAGAAAAAATTGAAATACCTGGGTATTACTTTTTCAAGTTTCAGAGATGGGAGATATTTAAGTTGTCATTATTGGGTCAAATTTCAATGATAAAAATGAATATTTTATTGGAAATGTTATTCCAGACAATACCAGTTGTGACAAATGATGTGTCATTCAATCAATGGCAGAAAGACTTGTCGAAATGTATAAAGCGGGGGGGGGGGGGGGGAATGAGAATTAAATATAGAATTCTCCAAGATGCTAAACAAAGTAGAGGATTAGCATTATCAAACTTAAAGTTGTACTTTTCCACTTGCTGTCTGGTGTGGTTGAAAGAGTGGGTTATATTGCAGAATAAAAGAATGTTGGAATTAAAGGGACATGATCTAAGGTTTGGTGGGCATGGCTTTATATGATATAAAAAGGAAAAGGCTAATGTTGATTTTAATAATTATTGTGAGGTGTGCTGTGTTAAGAATTTAGCTCAGATACAAACCAATGTTATGTCCTAAGATACCATTATGAGTTCCAGCATACGAAGCTTCCTGTAAGAAAGACATGATGGCAAAGAAAAAGTGGGTTACTTATCAAAATCTTTTATTGTTTCATAAAGAATAATATAGAATTAAAACAAGTGAAGAATTGATTTCAGAAGGTTATAATTCAATGGCATTCTTAAGGACAAGTCTATGAAAGATTTAATATGGTTATAAACAAAAAAAGTAAGAATTCATTATAAACTAAAGAAAGTAAGAGTTATTGCTATGTACAGATGATGAGCACCTGATTGGTAAGAGGTATAAATCATTGTTGAAACTGAAATGGGGGGTGGAACAAGTTAAAGAATGCATGACAAAATGGGGTCAGAATTTTGGTTGTAATATTTAAATAGAACAATGAGAAGGAATATGGTCTAAAGATTTGAAATTTTCTTGTGTTTAGAAAATGTTTATAAGATGATATGCCATTAGTATTTAACATAAGAAAAACTATTTAAAATGCATAAAGGGGTCTTGAGTTTATGATGGCCATAAGAACAACAAAGGGAAATTTTTTATCTTATGTGGTGGAGTTTTGACAGACAAGAATGTATTGGCAGTTGGTACATGGTGGGATCCAGATGATTTTGAAAATGAAATTACAGTTAAACCAGAATTTTATTGGGACTAGTAGACGAATAGATGGAAAAGAAGCATAGAAAATTAGTGCAATATATGATTACTGCAGCAAGAATGTGGTGTGTTCAGAAATGAAAGAGCACTGTGATACCAACACAAAAATGAGTGGCTAATGAAATTGGTAGACGTAGCAGAAACAGACAAATTATCTGCTTCGTTAAGGGACAAATCCCTGGGAACACTTACGAAAGACTTTGAATTTTTGATTATCTTCTGGATAATCAAACTGGAAATGGGTGTGGAATGAGTTAAAGAATGCATGATATAATGGGTTCAGAATTTTGGTTATAATATTTAAATAGAACAATGAGAAAGAATGTGTTCTAAAGGTTTGGGAGTTCATGTCAATTCATTTGCTATATTTGTTTCCAAATTTCTAAAAGTTAAAATATGCCTTTTCACAAGTCAGTGCACACAGCAATGATAGGAATGACAGGATTTATTTATTTATTTCAAAACATTTTTAAGCCACCCTTCCTGTAATGACACCTAGGTGGTTCACAAAAAACAAAATATTTAATAATTAGAAGCAACTCTTCATAGTATCTCTTGCCTAAAACAGATCCAGTAGGGGGAAAATGCTTACACATAGCTACATATTTTTATTTTTATTTTCATTTTAAATCACAACAACAAGTAAAATTATTCACTTAAAGCCAGTAGTGGATTTCATATCAGTGGAATGGGAAACCTGCTCCTGGTTTTTGTCTCAACTTTAAAAGAACTATCCAATGTATTGAACATTTTGGGGGGGGGGGCAGGGAAAGGGAGGGCCCAGAATTTTGGATAGCTTCTCTTCAGTTCCTAGTGGAAATCTGGGGTGGTTTCACTACTTCATTAACTTGGATGCCACCTGCGATCATTACTGGTGGCCTTCAGGAAAAGGATTATTTCTGCAGTGTGTTTTGGACCTCAGTAAAAAACTTGATTACAGTTATTCTAGGCTTGGAGGGAGCAGGATTCTTGTTTTGACTCAATGCTTCTTCTGAGCAGCCTGTGACTGTTGTGGAAGCACTCTCAAACTCCATTTCCCTCTTTTGCCATATATTTAACCTAAGCAAAGCAGGGCGACAACTGCTATCTCCCCTTCACTAAACCGATCCCTTTTCTGGAAGCGGTGGCTGAATTCAAGAATGATGCAGAGTGACGTCTGCCCTGATACCCCTGCTACTGCAGCCTGGCCATGCCATCCACGTGTTTCTAGAATGGACAATTAGCTAACCTTCCCGTGTCCTCTTATCACAAGCAAAGGGGCCCCGAGCGGCTTTATGGCTTACCAGGGTTATCTCAGGGAGTCGTGCAGTATAATCTGCTTCCTATGGGCTCAGCAGGTTCTGAGCGGGTTATGTCACTTTGGAAACCTCAGAAGATTGGAGGTTGGGTGTGGAGTTCTCTCCTCCTTCTCTGCCTTCCTTTGCCAGCATGTCTCTTCAAATATCATTCCAGCATCTAAGGCTGCATCTCCGCTGTATAAATAATGCAGTTTGACACTACTTTAAGGGCAGTAGCTCTGTCCTATGGAATCCAGGGATTGGTAGTTATGCAAGGGCTTTAGCCTTCACCGCCCAAAGAATGCTGGTGCTTCACAAAAATACAAACCCAGGATTCTGTAAGTTGGAGCCATGACAGTTAAAGTGGTGTCAAACTGCATTACTTCAACAGCGGAGATACACCTTCAATCCATTCTGCCCTCCATGCCCATCATACACACTCACGTCTCATTGAATTTGTTTTGATCTTTGATCTCTAGGATTGTTCATTTTTGTGGGGAAGGTGGCTTTTGTAATCTTTTGGAGATCACTGGGCCTGTACATATTTTGCTCTTGTTGCTTTGATTCCATAAGAACCAACACTCTGAGAATGTGCTTGCTGTTAAAATATAGGATGCTGTTTCACAGGTTCAGAAAACACCTGTATTAAAGTGGTTACAGGCCAAAAATACATTGTAGAAATAATCCAGTCTGAGACTGCTTTACCTGCCCTGGTGCAGTACTAGGGAATCCTGGGAACTGGGAATTGTGTCACTAGAGCTCTCTGACAGAGAAGGCTAAATGTCTCACAAAACTACAGTTACCAGAATTTCCTAGCATTGTGCCACACTTAAATACAGATCCTAGGGCAGCTCCCTAAAAACTATACTTGCACCTGGCAAAAAACTGTCACAGCTTACTCAGATTTCTGATTTCCACTTCTCCAACACCACCCTCTTCTGGTCTCTCTTTCACCAGCAGCTCCACCACAAGTTTTTAATCTCTCTTAACTTGACCCCTTATCACAGCCTCCCTCAACCTCATGCTTTCTAGATATGTTCCCCTATAACACATATTATCCTAAGAATTTGCATGGTGTTAGTTGTCCTGTGGCAGGGATGTGGAACATATGGCCCTTCAGATGTTGTTGGGCTACATATTCCATCATTCCTCACGTTTGGCTATGCTGGCAATGAGATTGCATCTAGAGAGCCATACATCCCCCTTCTTTTTTTTTTTCTCCTGAGTCAGAATACTGGTTCTAATGAACATGAAAAATTGTCAGAGTTTTAATCTGCTCCACTTCATATCACCCTTTTAAAGGAGCACAGGTTCCTGAATGGATGTAGCACTGAACAAAGTCTGAGGGCAAAAGATTCATTAGCAATTAATAATAATAATAATAATAATAATAATAATAATACCTCTGGAAGCTATAAGGGTTATTCTTACAAACTTTGCATTGTGCTTTGGCCTCCTGGGTTGTTTCAGCAATAACAGTTATTGTTTTAAAATATCAGTACCAGAGTTCTTACAGAGCCAACGTAACTCACAAACAGATCCTGAAAGGTGACATTTAAATACAGTGTGATGCTAGGAAATACGAAGCAAAGCTTGTACCTGTGCCAAAAAACATGAAAGTACCTATTGTTGACTCTTGGTTGTTCCACCACATGGTTCTAAGCCTGTTTTAAGCAGCAGTGGGGAACATGGAGCTCCTCCCTTTTCTCTCTTTTTTTTTTAAAAAATTAAATATTAAATGTATTAAAATTATACAATAAATAAAATAATAAAAGATTGCAACCCCTCCCCCACAAAATATTACAATTATAAAAATGGGCATTCAATATCATCACAAATATATAAGCCTAGACAGATTGAATTGTTTGAAAAAATCAAACAATAATGACAAATGGCAGGATGGTGGGTGGACAGTTATATGTACGCTGACGACACTCAGATATACCTCTCCATGACCAGATCGTCAGTTCAGACTTCAGATGGCATCTCTCCTCTGAATGACTGCCTTGCAGCGGTAATGGATTGGATGAGGAAAAACAGACTGAAACTCAATCCAGACAAAATAGAGGTACTAGCTGTTACAGGCCCAAAACCAGGTTCAGGAATACATCTTCCGGTCCTAGATGAAGTCACACTCTCCTCGAAGGACCCTGTTCGTAGTCTGGGGGTGCTCCTTGACTCGTCGCTTCACATGACTAGTCAGGTGAATGCGGCGAGTCAGGAGTGCCTGTTATCAGCTTCGGCTGATACGCCAGCTGCACCCCTACCTGGATCAGAGGGACCTGGAAACAGTGGTGCACGCTTTGGTAACCTCACGTTTGGATTTCTGTAACGCGCTCTACATGGGGCTACCCTTGTGCCTAACCTGTAAGCTCCAACTAATTCAAAATATGGCAGCCAGGCTTGTTAGCGGAACACCTAGGAGAGAGCACATTACACCTGTGCTTAAAGCTCTCCACTGGCTGCCTATTAGTTTCTGGGTGCATTTCAAGGTGTTGGTTTTAACCTTTAAAGCCCTACATGGCTTGGGTCCATCTTATCTCAGGGACCGCCTCTCCCCATATGAACCCCACCGCACGCTTCGGTCCTCTGGGAGAAATCTGTTGCAGCCCATGAAGACTAGGTTAGCGCAGACCTCCCAGAGGGCCTTTTCTGCTTCTGCTCCCAGGCTATGGAATGGCCTGCCGGACGAGATGCGTCTCATTACGTCACTAGACTGTTTCAAAACAGCCTTAAAGATGCATCTCTTCCAGCAGGCCTTCCCTGAAACCGTATAATCTACCCGGCTCCTAAAATCTTTCAGCCAATTCCCAACTCCCTATCCCCCCCTCTGTATTTTGTTGCTACCCATGCTGTAGCCAGCATTGCGTTTTTTATTTGTGTATTATGTTGTATTGTATTTTTATTGTTAGTAATTTAATTTTAAACTTAACTAGTTTAATCCTATTTTAAGGGGGGGAGGTTGGGATGGAATGTTTGAATTATTTTAATCTGTAATCTGTTTTTTAACCTTGTTGTACCCCGCCTCGATTGTTTTACAGAAGGGCGGGTAAGAAATAATAATAATAATAATATAATGTATGTTAACAAAAACAATAAAAGGAAACCATTTTTCAGAAAAAGATTCTTGGTTTTGTTGAACTAAGTTACATTTCATTTTATCTGATAGCTTCTCTATTGGTCCCAAACTTTTTCCCACCTTTTATCTAGGGACACAAGTCCTGTCTTCCAAGCTTTAGCCACTTCAAGTTGAGCGGCCATCACGAGAAACGTGATTAGCATTTTGTGTCTTAAATGTTTATTACCCATAGTATGGATTCAAAGTAACAACAGAGCTGGGCAAAAGTTGATTTTTTTTGTTTAGTAATTAAATCAGATTGATCGAGCACTTCATGCCAAAAGGAATTAATTTTGGGGCAGTCAATCCATATATGGTTATATGTCCCTGGGATTGGGCATCCCCACCAGCATAAAGGCAATATGGATTTAACATCTGTGATAATCTAATAGCAGTCATATACCATTTGTGGACCAGCTTTAAAAAAATTCTCTCTGGTCAAGGCTGATCTTGATTTCAGTGGGGGAGATGACCAGATAGCAGCCCATTCCAATTCGTGTATTGATATATTCAATTCGCCTTCCCAGCTTATTTTACAACTACTGTTGTTTTGATAGGTATCTTTCAATGTATATTGATAGATACAAGAAACTAAACCCTTAACATTTTCAAAAGGATCACTGCACAACATTTCAAAGGGGGTCACAGATCTTAACAATTCCCCTTTCCAAAGGAGACTTGAGGAGAATGTTTTAACTTGGTTGATTTGATACCATGAAACTGACAGTGCATCTAGAGTTGATATCAGGTCCTCAGTAGATCTGGGTTTGCCATTAGTGAAAAGATCTCTAATTAGGTAAATTCTTTTTTCTTCCCGACCCTTATACTGCAGCAATATACATTAAATTCCATATTAACCCAGGGAATGTTAGTACTTTTATTCACTAAGGGAATATGTTGGGGGGAGGTGCCTAATGGATTGACGAAAATATGGTTGTTTGTTACCAAAGCTAAAATAATTAATCATTCCTTACCACTTTTTAAATCATGATATTGAAGGGACCATAGGAATTACCTGAAATAATAATAATAAAAAGATGTGGGACAAAGAACATTTTCACTAAAGCAATTCTCCCTAACACAGATGGATTTAAATGTTTCCAGTCTCCTAACTTGAAACTAATCCATCTAGTAACACTATTATAACTCTGTAAAATAAGCTGGTTAACATCTATAGTCAAATATATACCTAGGTATATAAAGCCTGATGGATATAATTGTACATTTGTTAGTTCTGACTTTGTGTAGTTGATTCTCAGGCCTGCAAAATAATCAAAGGAGTCCAAGGTATCTTTCAATTCTGCAAAAGAGCTGTGAGGGTGTTCTAAAAAAGTAAGACATCAGGGCTATACAGACTGCCCCTTTACTGGCTGGATCAGGGCTGCAGCAACTTCATGTGGCGGTCCCAATCTGGCCTCTGGAGAGCACAAAAAAGAACCCCAAAAAGCAGCTCCTTTTTGCACCCTCTAAGGGGTGCCATAGCCATGGCGGCATGGCTTTATGGTGCCTCTTCGGTGCTGCATCATGTGGGTGCAGCACAAGAGGTGTGTAATGATGGAATGTGCCATGTGGACCGGTGCATGCCAAAATGGCACCCGAGGTTAGGAGGTCCAATATGAGGATGCTGAGCCCTGACTCCACCCACAGGCCAGCGCTTTCTGCTGGTCTGTATAGGGCCATCATCTATGAATAGGTTTAACTTGTGAATTTTTTTTCCACTATTTGGAACATGTATGTTTGGATTATGTCACATAAGATCAGCCAAATGTTCAATAGCTATGGCAAAAGAAGAGGTGAAAGAGGGCAACCTTGTTTTGTCTCTCTTTGTAAAGAGAGTTTTAGTTGCTTGTGAGCCATGATATAAAGATTCCCAAACTCTGATAAAGTTCATTTCCTGAAGAACTCCAAAAAGGTATTGCCAATTCAAGAAAACACTTTCAATACATCGAGGGACATCATTGCCATTAGTCCCTAAATAGGACGAATAATAAAATAAAAGGTTCCTCCCTTTGATGTTGTGATGTGTCTTTCAGTTGACCCTATCGCAGAGTTTTCCTGGCAAGATTTATTCAGAGAATGTTTGCCGTTGCCTTCCTCTGAGGCTGAGGGAGTGTGACTTGCCCAAGATAACGCAGTGGGTTTCCACTGCTGAGTGACAATTCAAAGCCCAGTCCTCTTCCAACACACAAACCACTATACCACACTGACTCTGGTTGCTCCCTACTCATTCACAATATTGGTGGACTTTAAATTACTTCAGGCCTAGTATAGCCAATGATAAGGAGGAAGGGAGTTGTAGTCCAAAGACATCTGGAGAGTCAAAGGCTCCTCATCCTGGTTTAATGAAGTCTACGGCTGCATTCATACTGGAGAAATAACCCAGTTTGGCACTGCTTTAACTCTTTTCTGGCTCAAGGCTAAGAAATTCTGAGAGTTGGAGTTTGTTGTGGGGCCCAAACTCCAATTCCAACTCCCAAAATTCCATAGCCTTGAGTCAGAAAAGAGTTAAAGCGGTGCCAAACTGGGTTATTTCTCCAGTGTGGATGCAGCCTACTCTCCCCTCCCTTGAGGCATTTGCTGCAACAAGAATCTGAAGAAGCCACAAGGTGGAGTCAGTTGACTGCAAATCTTATAGGAGGCAGCTGCTATATTTTGGAAAGGGCAAAGAACTTATAGTTGCTTCCTAATCAGGCTGTTTGCACTGAAATCGCTAGCAGGATGAGACTGACAGTTGTACAGCTGCCTTTTGTGAGTTGGTTGGTACCTCTTTCCACCATCTCTGGTGCATCACTAGCATGCAAAACAAATTGGAATGAAGCTGCATCCCGAGTAGCCCAGTTGTATCTTCAGTTGAGTCTGTAAAAATACAGCTTAGGCACTCAAAGAAAAGTGGCAGACAAAGTTAACAAAGAAGTGTGAACACAACAAATAGAAGAGTTCTGGGTGTGAATTAATTTCAATATCTTTCACTTTCGAAGGCTAAAAATTTGAAGATTGCAGAAAAATTTCATTGAGGAGGCATACCTTTCATTTAGAGGGCCAGTGACTTCATTTTGTTCCCTTCTTCTGTAGCTACACCCTGACTAAAATGTGTTGTTGTGGCTTATGTTGTTAAGTTTATGAATTTCTCCTTCTCCTGTTTGGAGCATTTAATGGCTGGATGTGCTCTACTGTTTCAGGCTGCAAGCTGTGGTGTCATTGGGTGGGTGCGGGGAGTGCAGACTGCACTAGGTGATACCTCAGAGGAGGAGTGACACCCAGTCAGGCCCTCCTGCTGTGGGGTGTATGTGAGAGTGACCCTTGTGTCTTTGCTGCCACCCTGGCTGTCTCCTTGTGGAGGGAGCTAAGGTGGCAGTGAGGGTGGTGGAGGGGTGGGCATGTTCCTCATGGCTTCACCACCTTCCTAGTTTTCTTCCTGAGGAGGCAGCTGAGGTGGCAGCATCGGAGGGGTGAGTACACCCTTTCTGTCCCTTCCCGCTTCCATACATGCCTGGAACCCTAGATGGGTGGACGAGCGAGTGAGCAGGTGGGAGAGGCAAGAGAAGCCACCATTTTGGGCCAGAGAGGGGTGGCATGTGAGCAAGGCAGTAGGAGAGGAAGATGGAACAGGCCACAG
The DNA here is from genome assembly GCA_034509955.1 of Urosaurus nigricauda. Lineage (NCBI taxonomy): Eukaryota > Metazoa > Chordata > Lepidosauria > Squamata > Phrynosomatidae > Urosaurus > Urosaurus nigricauda. The sequence goes on from JAOEGL010000002.1 coordinate 167,989,057, forward strand.
CTGTGCCCTCCCACAACCCCCCCTGCACTGCGTGTTACCAAGTCTAGCGATGCCACTGCAAGATAATGAGCAGTCTCACTCTGCCTTGTCTGCAGCTCACATTATGCCAACTGAGTTTTTGTGCCATATCGAATGGACATAATTAGTTATTGCTTAGTGCACAGCCCACTTTGCCACAATGGGGCTTTCTAGATTGGCAGGAAAGTGTGACATGAAGTTGCCTTTACCTTAATGCTTAGCAGCTACATTGCAAGCCCCAGGTGTGCATTTAAAAGGTCCAGGGCAGCTAGACTGAGGGGTGTGGGAACGACTTATCTGAAGTCTTTTCTGTGGCTCAGCAGCTACATTGGAAGCTGTCAGAACGCTACAAACACAGGCGGAGCAGCAGCACCAGCGGCAATGAACGCGGCTTTTAGCCGCGCTGAACTTTTAATTTTTTTTTCCTTGCTGGCTGCACAGTTCCCAGCTGGCAGCCTGCTGGGAACGGTGCAACTGTGCAGTTGTGCAGGTTTGCCTGCTGGGAACTGCGCAGTTGCGCAGTTGTGCAGGTTTCCCTGCTGCCGGCTGAGAACTGCACAACTGTGCAGTTCGCAGCCGGCAAGGAAAAAAAAAAATTAAAGTTTCAGCGTCATTCCGGTTTCTCTGTTTTTTTAAAACTGTGCAGTTGCACTGATGCATCATGAATGAACCCCTTTATTTTGTGAATGAATCGACATGTTATGCACAGTAGAATAACAGTTACAGCATCCCAGAGTCCCTACTGCGCATGTCTAGGGTTTGGATTAGGGCTGGAGCTAGGGTTTGGAAGCTTTAAAAAACTGCGCAGTTAAACCCCACCTTTTACACCTGCAGGGCATTAAGCGTTTTAATTAGAAGTGAACTCCACACCACGCATGCTCCCAACTCACGATCCATTATGATCTGCACCTGCATTGCTGCCTTTAAATGGGCGCTTTAAAGATACAGCGGCCCCTTTAACTGTGCAACTACACCGCAGCCTTTAGATGGAGCTGCGCTGTTCTGCAGTTTTTAAAAAAGAAGCTGGGAAAACCAGCACCTTTTTAAAGGCGCTTCTTCTCCCCTAAAATGCAAAAAAAAAGCGTTTTCATGGCACACTTTCCCTTTTTCTCATCTAAAGGCTAGAGTTTCATGCAGCCATGAACACACTTCTTTTTGCCAATCTAGAATAGGCCATTGATACATTTAACACATGATCGTTCTCAATAGCCAAAGTATAGAATTTGTGATGTCTGCTGTGTACCCCTTTTGCCAGTTGTAGACAGAACAGGTGCTCCCATGTTCCTACTGACTCATCCGCTGACAAAACATCGGCCCATGTGTTCTGAATATCTAATGGCCTAAATCCATTTCTTCATCTCAAGCAGAATAGAACCATCAGATCAATGGGAACTTGGTAAGTTAACTCTCCTGGGAATTCCATAGATGCAATGAGTCCACACTAGTTGGGATGAGCAATTGTATTTAGGCCAATGTGTTAATGTGAGTCATGCCCAAGGTCAATTGCTGGACTGAGCTCCAATCAAAGATCCACAAGTGCATTTATTTAGTGAGATCAGTTTGCCTTCATGTTTCACTGGAAGTTGTTTAGGCAGTCACTGTTCTTCTTCTGTATCCTCCCTTTCATCCTCCTCTGAGGTGTCTGGATCCTCTGTGTCATATTCATTATTTCTCCGGTTCCATGTCACCGTCACACTCAACCTGTTCCAAGGTACAGCCCCATTGTTGTAGCCCCTATTAGCGAAGAAGCACTGACGCAAGTTCCAGCTCATGACATAACAGAACGAAATGGTCCAGAGGCTAAGTCCAGTGAGGAAGCTGGCAATGAGCAACCGGATAGCGGGGCCAATATAATCTGGCAGGTTGTGGAAAGAAAGCGGCAACCACTTTGGGAAAGAAGCCATCAGCCTATTGTCCTCTTCCTTTGGAAAGGTCCTCTGGTGATTCTCGATGAGTCTGTGACGAGTTCTCCGGAAGGGGGCTTTCTGTTCGATGATCAGAGTGGAATTGGGCCCCTCCTTGGTTTCAAGTTCCAAGCTAATGTTTTTACTGAGTGTCTTCTTCAGCTCTCGAGAGATGTCAGGGCGCCCAATTTGTCGGAGACTTCGGGCCAGATGATCCCAATCTATGGCATCACTCTGCATCTTCAGCCATTGGTGGAGGCTTTCTTTGCACTGCTCCATGTTGGAAATGTCTTGCCATTGGCTTGGACGGAAAAGATTCTTCTCAGCAGATGGTTGTTCTGCATCCTTTGGCAAGGTGGTGAGTTGGAGGTAGAGCTCATGGCATTCTTCAGGGTTGAGGAATTCTGATATGTAGTTTAATATGGTGGCTTCCGGATCATGAATGGCCATATTAATGTAGGCAGTATGTGTTGCCAGCAAGAGGAGAGTCATTCCTAATAGTGCCAACATGACGTGAATTGTGGGAGTTATTGCCTTGGATCAAGGTTGGCCTGAATCTCCTACATTGAGCACTTTGAGTGGCTGCTGTGCTATGCATGTTACTGGCCCTACATCCTGTTTCTTCTTCACACACTCCTCTTCCTGCTTTATGAGGTCAGCGAAACATCACAAGCTGAGCTCACAGCGCCTGCTCAGTGACTGGAGGGTTTGTTGTGGTGCTGCTTTCTGGTTGTATCAGCTCAGAAGGCTTGCCTCTGTTTGAATGAATCAAATCTGGAACAACATCAATCTTGGCCATGCATATGTACACACATATGTACAAACAAACAAACAAACACATGGCCGATATGTATAGCAACTGTAGTGTGTTGCTTGGCATCCCTTTTTACTACAACACCAAAAATGCTTCTATATACTTTTGCTAAATAGAAAAAAGCATGCTAAATGCTTTTGCAATGAGGTAAGCTCACTTTTACTGTTTTGACATATCTGTTGCTTTTAGGGAAGAGACAGTGTGGTACTTGGGACATCCAGGTTCTTATCCCCATCAGAGCCATGATACTTACTGGGTGGCCTTGGCTAGTTATACACTCTGAGCTCGACTTCTCCCACATGATTATTGGGAGGACAAAGTGGGGAGGAGTTGTGACACCTTAAGCTTATTAGAGGAAAATGTGAGAGGTGGAACATTAGCATGCCTATACTAAAGAGTTTTTGATATGCATCTCTTTCTAAGAATTTAGACATAGCATGAATTTATGTTGTTTAGGAAAAACTTCCTGACAGTTCAACAGTGGAACACAGTCCCTTGGAGTGTAGTGGAGTCTCCTTCCTTAAAGGTTTTTAAGCAGAGGCTGGACGGCCATCTGTCAGGGATGCTTTGATTGGGAGTTCCTGCATGGCAGGGGGTTGGACTGGATGGCCTTTGGGGTCTCCTCCAACTCTATGATTCTGTGATTCTCTAATAAAGCATATGAAGCAGGTTTACTTACAAATATTAAAGTTTCATAATATGTCATGCTAAGAGGCTTTGTAATATGTACTCTTCAAATAAGAGTGACCTAAATAGACTAGCAAGCTGGGCAAAAGTTAACAAAATGAAATTCAATATGGAGAAATGTAAGGTACTGCACTTAGGGTGGAAAAACGAAATGCATTCATATAGGATGGGGGACGCCTGGCTGAATGAAACTACATGTGAAAGGGATCTGGGAGTCCAAGTAGACCACAAGTTGAACATGAGTCAACAGTGTGATGTGGCAGCTAAAAAGCCCAATGTGATTTTAGGCTGCATCAATAGTATAGTGTCTAGATCAAGGGAAGTAATAGTGCCATTCTATTCTGCTTTGGTCAGGCCTCACCTGGAATACTGTGTCCAGTTCTGGGCACCACAATTCAAAAAGGATGTGGATAAACCGGAGTGTGTCCAAAGGAGGGCAACTAAGATGGTGAAGGGTCTTGAAACCATGCCTGATGAGGAAAGAATTAGGGAGCTTGGGATGTTTAGTCTGGAAAAGAGAAGGTTAAGAGGTGATATGATAGCCCTGTTTAAATTTTTGAAAGGGTGTCATATTGAGGAGGGAGCAAGCTTCTTTTCTGCTGCTCCAGAGATTAGAATGAGGAACAATGATGCAAACTGCAGGAGAAGAGATTCCGCCTCAACATTAGGAGGAACTTCCTAACAGTAAGGGCTGTTCGACAGTGGAACAAACTCCCTCAGAGAGTGGTGGAGTCTTCCTCTTTGGAGGTATTTAAACAGAGGCTGGATGGCCATCTGTTGGAGATGTTTTGATTTGAGAGTTCCTGCATGGCAGGGCGTTGGACTGGATGGCCCCTGGAGAGTAAGAAATTTTTTCTTTGTGATGGATCTAGAACTCCAACCCCCATGTGCTGGAGTACCTGGTTCTCTATGAGAAAGAAAAGTGGTTATGGGACAAAGAATCTTCTCTGGCCTAACTTCCCCACTGGCAGGTACAGCAAGTGTTCCTAGCCACCCTCAGATACAGTGTTAGTGGACTGATCTTTCTTGGTATGTTCATGGAGCATTCAGTTTTCCAGATACTCACCTAAATTATTGGATCCTTTCACAGATAGATTGGCCTTGATGCTTCCAACATTGCAGAGGCTTCTGTTTGTCGAGCTGTCTTATGTACCCATCCTCTATTTGCAGGGCTGCTCAGTCCAATTCCAGCTGAAAAAGAATGAGGTATAAGGAACAGGGAGCAAGGCTGGCCTTGAAATTGCCTGTCATCACTGATTCCCCGGGCAGGCTGAATAGCCACACACAGGACACCTGGTCCCAGTCTTCTCCACTGTGGGTGAGATGTACAGTCGGAGTTGATTCAAGGGGAGTTAAGAACAACAATGAATATATGAATCAGATTGGGGCATTCCAATATACCCAGAGACCAATTTTCAGTTCCCAAGGACATACTAAGGACTGCAAAAAGTGACCAAAATCAAAAGCCACACCTAACTGGAAGGGTCTGGAAGTCACTCCTGGGTTAAGAAAGATGAGTATTTCTTAAATGGTGTTTGTGTAGGTCCTATTTAAAAGTTGAATGATCTCTCCTGGAGGGATATAAAAGAGGCAATTCACCAACGCCCTTTTTTGACCATTACAAAGGCAGTCAGAGGAACTGCAGAAGTTGAGGAGTACAAGAGCCTTGGGGTCATCCCTGGTGGAAATGGTCAAAGAGCTGCTGTCACCTAGCAATTCAGGGATGTGTGGATATGAAGCATGCTGGAGTTTATACATGGGAGGAATTTCTCTCAATTGCGATTGGAGCCAATTGGCAATTACATGAATTCTCTAGTTTAGCGAATTTACGTGAAATCTGATTGTGTTCAGAATGCATTCAGAATGACTTCCCATTTCCTGAAAATGATCCCCCATTGCCCAAAATTGCGTGAGATACTCTAATACTCAATTACGTGAAACCCGATGATTGCGTTCAGAATGACTTCCCATTGCCTGAAATTGTGTGAGATACACTCATTCGCAATTACGTGAAACCCCATGATTGTGTTCGGATTGTCATTGCATTATACCCCCAAATTCCACGTATGATAAACTCCATTTTTGTTATGTGCGTTCAAATTAACTCTGACTTATGGCAACCCTATCTTAGGGTTTTCTTGGCAAGATTTGTTCAGGGTTTGTGTGTTTGCCATTACCTTCCTCTAAGGCTGAGAGAAAGTGTTACTTGCCCAAGGTCACTCAGTGGGTTTCCATGGCCGGGTAGGAGTTTGAACCCTAGGCCCCTGGAGTCCTAGTCCGACCTTCCAACTGCTACACTATGCTGGCTCTTATGGAGCACATGTACTTCAATGTGCTGTGATTGCTGATTGAGGAAGTAGTTTCATAACTGCATCTGTTACATACTTAAAGGTATTTTCAGGGTTACAAACCCAGAAAAAGTTAATCCATATGCTCAATCTGGCCTTTAGATATCCAATTCGTCACTTATCCAGGAGTTGTTGCAGGCAAGCTCCCAGTGTGTATATATATTACCTGATAAAGAGTGTGCATGCAGCATTAGTCAAGGAAAAGTTCCTCAGCGTGTGAAAAAATCAAGTGATCACAGAGCAATGCTGACTCACTGACCAAAATTTGGAATTTATTAGTCTCCTTTAGGTCCCAGATCTCCCTTGCACCTGCTGGTGATGCAAGATGATACACTCTTCTGGACAAAGCCTGGAGTGCCTTGAGCAACTCTGCAAGAATTAAAGGCTAGCTTTTTCACCTTCTGACGAGGGTGTGGTGGAAACAGTGAATCTGGTGGTCTTATTTGAGGTCAGCTGCCCTTCAGTGCTTGGTCATCACCATCACAAAAAGGACACAATAATTCAGGCAGGAAGGGAAGTTGGAGGATTGATTTAGATCCCTGGAGGTGTCTCCTCTAACCTCATTTCTCTAAGCACCAGGTCAGGGCTGGGTTATGGGCTAAATGCAGCAGGCTGGCTGGGGGTCCAGCATCCACCTTCCTGCAGCTGGTGTAGGAATACTGGAACTCCTGTGCCTTTTCTGTGGATGTGTAGCTAACACGATGCTTTAGTGTGTTCAGGAGCACAACAGGTTTGTAAAAGGAAAAGGGCAAGGAAGAGACTGGCAGGGAAACTTGTTTCTAGGGTGCCATCCTCAAAATCCACTTCTGCCTCATTACCACCCCACCTCAATTATTTATTTATTTATACACTGACCTATATCAATAGATCTCAGGGTGGCTTACAAGCCATCATCATAATTTGCAGAATTATTTCTTACTTTGTCTTTTGGCACCAAAGAAACTAACAAGACAGCCTGAAATAACATAAGCAGTTGGCATTCAAAAATACTGGAAGAGGTTAAAATACAACAACCTTATATTAAGAACTTCTGTGGTCTACATATGAGAGCCAGCATGGTGTAATGGTTTGAGCACTGGACAATCCTCTGGAGACCAGATCCTGATTTGGCCATGTAAACCCACTGGTTGACCTTGGTCAAGTCACAGTCTCTCAGCCTCAAGGAAAGGTAAATGGCACCAGAGACTATAGTTGGAACTGTATATGGAGAATATACAGAAAACAGAATATGGAACAGAATATGGAGAAACGGAGTGCTTCCAAATTGGAAAGAGTCAGACAAAGATGCATTTTATTGCCCTGTTTATCTGCACCAGTGGTGGTGAACCTATGGCATGCGTACCCTCTCTGGCATGCAGGCTATCCTTTGAGGCTGAGAGAGTGTGATTGTCTGTGTGGTGCCTTCAAGTTTTTTCCAACTTATGACTACCCTAAGGTGAAACTATCATTGAGTTTTCTTGGGGAGGTTGCTATTGCTAGCCTGAGGCTAAGAGAGCATGCGTTGGGCATGTGTGCGTATGTTTGTGTGTGTTCCCCTTCAAGTTGTTCCTGGTGATCCTAAAGTGAAACTATTATGGGGCAAGCTCTGTCAGAGGAGGATTTCCATTGCCATCCTCTGAGGCTGAGAGACCGTGACTTGTGTTTGTGTTGCCCTCAAGTCGTTTCTGACTTATGATGACCCTATGGTGAAACTATCATGGAATTTTCTTGGCAAGTTTCCTCAGAGGGGGGTTTGCTATTGCTAGCCTGAGGCTCAGAGAGTGTGCTTTGGATTCCACCCAGAGGTCCCACCCCCAAGATGTCCCACCCCCAGAAGGTGGAAGTCCTACCCCTGGAAATCCCGCCCTCCCCAGGACAGGGTGACACCTGATGTGGGAATGCCACTGAGTTTGGGCACTCAGTCTCTAAAAGGTTTGTCATCACTTCTCTACACATTTAAATTACTCATCATTCCAGTTGAATAGAATATGATCTTCCCACACACAATTTTCAGGAGTTAGGGGGTTTTGTGGGAGGCAGGGCATGAAAAACTCTTTAAATTCAGTGTAAAATTATTTCATGTTTTTTACTAAAATTTCCGCTGAAATTTGCAGAAATATGCATTATTGCATGTGTGTCCATGTTTCTCATGTATTTGGATGGCTGCACATTTTCAGCAGAGGGAAGGTGAAGAGATGTTAAGAGATGCAAATTTGCACAAGAAAGTGAAGACAATTAACTGTCAATGCGAATGTACAAAAATGAGCACCAATTTACATAATACACTTATGTGTAGACTAGCTCCAGGACTTGCAAAGGCAGCTAGGAAAGAAAAAGACAAGACCCTAAAGTGCAGAGATACGCAACTGAACACTAAACTGCAGATTGTTCACTAAACATGCCATTGTATTTCCCATCACTATATATAGGTATGAGAGCTGGATGGTGAAGAAAGCTAATAGAAAGAAAATCAACCATTTGAAATGTGGTGATAGAGAAGATTGCCAGGGTGGCATAGAAGTCTGAGTGTTAGATTATGACTCTGGAGACCAGGTTTGATTCCAGGCTCATCCATGAAACCGACTGGGTGACCACGGGCAAGTAACACTCACTCTCTCAGCCACAGGGGAGGGCAAGGGCAAACATTCTCTGAACAAATTTTGAATTTGTATAGAAATGGCTTCCTATAAACCAGTCCATTCTTCTTAGTAAATTAAATATGTGATCAGTGAAAATAAACATTTTAAACTTACTACTATAATGACAGCATTTTTGTTGCCTACAGCCTTTGGAAACTACATACCCTTAGAATGGCAGACAGGTTTATGGCAGACAATACCGATGTTTCAGTGAGTTGGCTTGACAGAAAAGAAAGTTGGAGAGATTAAAAGTAATGAAGAAATGCTTGCAAAATTATTATCCATTCCTTAGATGGGGGAGGGGGAGAAAGTGTTGGCCTCAACCTCTTTTTGGGTGTCCCCAAGTACCCGTCCCAGCCAGGCCCCTCGACTTCCTCCAAAACAGTACTAGAGTGACAGATCACCCAAATGATGTAGGTAGATTTCCATACTGTACACTCCAACATTTGAAAGACAAAAAATGGGACGTGGCCAAGCAACACTGGAATGTAATCAAGATGGCAAAAGTTATTAATATTCAGAGGGATCTTGTAGCATCTTTGAGAGTAACTGAAAGAAAGAAACTGTTACCGTAGCATGAGCTTTTATAGATTTGAACCTATTTTCTTGGATCCATGCATCTGAAGATCCATGCATCAGAGGCATCCATGCACCTGACTCTGGAGAACAGGGTTCAAATCCCTACTCGGCCATAGAAACCCACTGGGCATGTCACACTCTTTCAGCCTCAGAGGATGGGAATGGCAAGTCGCCTTTAAAGAAACTTGTCAAGAAAAACCCCGTGGTTGGTTTTGGAAACAACTTCAAGGCACACAATAACAAGCAACAGCAGCAAAGATAAAATAAAATAACAATAATCTGGAGAGAAATGCTCAGTACTACTCATAGGATAAAGTCTAGCTACAAAACTGTAAAATCAAGTGCTTTAGAAAACAGTTTATTAGATAGGAATGCTTTGCCAATACATGGTATGTTAACTCTTTGAAGGTAAAGTGCTCTCAAGAACTGACTGTGACCTCTGAAATTGCAAAATGACTTTTGCATAAGCTGTAGGAATGGATTTTATGTGAAAGACTTATGTTCTACTGTTGGATCCCTATTCTAAATATTTCCCACAATGCTGTGTTGTGCTACTACTGCAGGACACTGTAACACAGTGGTACATGCCTTAGTTACATCCTGTTTGGATTACTGTAATGTGCTGTACATGGGGCTGCTTTAAAAAGTGCTCAGAAACTTCAGTTGGCCCAAAGAGCTTCAGCCAGGTTGTTAACTGGAACTGGCACAACACTCCCTTGTTAAAACAGCTCCACTGACCAGTTCTGCTTCTACTCACAACTCAAAGTGCTGGTTTTGACCTATGAAGCCCTATATGGCTTAGGTCTAGGTTATTTGAAGGACTGTATCTCCCTTTACAAGCCCATTGAAACATTATGATTGTCTAGAGAGGCCCTTCTCCCTATCCCACCACCTTCTGAGGCTTGTGTGGTGGCAGCAAGTGAGAGGGCCTTTTTGGTGATTGATCCTAGGCTCCGAAATTCCCTCCCTAGAGAGGCCAGAATAGCCCCATCCCTGCTCTCTTTTCAGCAGCAGATAAAAACATTTTTGTGCTGTCATGCTTTTCCAAAATGACAAGGGATGGGTTCTTAAATGTTATGCAATTAAGATGTCAAGATTTATATATAGTTTGCATATAGTTTTTCATACATTTTAATATGTTAATGTGTAATGTTTTAACTTTATTAATTGATTAATTGTTTTTAAACATTATACTTTGTAAATGCTTTTGCATTGTTTTTAATTTGTACTGTTTTACATTTGTTGTTAGCTGCCTTGGTTCACTATGCTGTCCTACAACTAAGTGCTATCTGGATGAACTCTAGGACAAAACAGCTAGAGATGATTGAGGTTCACTTGGAGTGAAGTCAATGAACCTATGGGAAATGCCTCGTGTTAACATGTCAGTTCATCAAGTCATACCTGGACCACTCTAGTCAGGTATGGATAAACTTCTTTCATAATTCATAATCTTTCACAACCTGCAGCCCTCCTGTTGTGTTAGACTACAACTCCTATCATGATGGGAGTTGTAGCTTAAACATACCTGGAGGGCCCCAGGCTGGGGAAAGCTGCTCTGTAATACATCCACAGAATTGTCTTCCCTCAAATGGTTCTGATGTTTTTGTTTTGACGACCTCAGTTTGCTCAGTTGTCTGGAACTTGAAGAACCTCTGAGCCATGCTGAATTATCCCAATAATATTCCTAAACAGCCAGGGAGGAATGGAGGAAACAGCCTCTCTCTAGTCTCCCAAAGGACACATATATACATGCATGCATGCTTTTGTGGGCTCTGCTGCACTGCTCATGAATAATAAAACAAAAGTGGTCCACTCTGGGCTCCCTCTGCCATGAATCAAAGCCCCATCGCCTGGTTGTTTCAGGAGGAGGAGGCAGCAAGGGTGTGAAGCAGGGAGTGAAGCAGAGGGGCTGCTGCCTGCAAGCATTTAGCATGACTAACAGATTTACGAGGGGGAGGGAATCCCAGTGGTCACATCGGATTGCCTTTTTAATGAGCTCTTCAACCCATATAGTACCCTCTTTGTAGGGGACAATGTCCTAGACATAAATTTTTGGAGGGATTTGCAGAGCTGCGAGGGTGGGTGGGGCTGCTGTGAAAGAGGTCTAAGCAGATCTCAGGGCTCATATTGTCCATCCCCACACCCTGGACTGGTAGCCAGGAGGGTGGGAGCAAGGCCCAGACCTTGGCCCCCATCAATATTCCTCTGTTTCCTTCATGGAAAGGGTGCTGGGATGCCAGGTCAGGTTACCCAACCCTCTGGGATTGCCCAGTTCCCTCCTTCCAGCCCGCCAAGGTCCCACCACAGGTGTTGCCATGTCTGATTTGTAGTCAATGATGGAGAGGGCTCTGGAGCATAAGGGGTTGCTGTTTGAGGGGTGTTTCCCACTCAGAGATTGAAGTGAAGGGGAGGAAAGGCCAAGTATCCAAAGGACATGGTGAGGCGGTCCAAGGGCAGAGGAGGATGAAAGGTTACGAGGCTGACACTTGTAGAGGGGACAAAATGCAAGACTGGAAAGATCACCCAGGGCTAATCAAGTCTGGAAGTGTTTTATATCCTAGCACACTTGTGTGTGCACACACAGATTGGTAGCCCCCATCAGGACAACTCTACCAGGTGACTGCATGTAGGAGCATTAAGTCCATGTTCCTCTTTTCTCTGCAGTGACTGATCAGTCATCCAGATGCTTTTGAAGCAAGCCCGCATCAAGCTTTGTTTCTTCTTTTGCAGCAGCAGCAGGTATTCAGAGGTGTGTTGTTTGTTGTTGTTCACCTTTGAGTTGTTTCTGACATATGGAGACCCTAAGGCAAAGCTATCATGGGATTTTCTTGGCAAGATTTGTTCAGAGGAGGTTTTGCCATTGCTTTCCTCTGAGGCTGAAAGAGCATGTGACTTGCCCAAGGATTCAAAGCCAAGTCTCTCATAGTCCTAGTCCAACACTCAAACAATAGTCCTGGTCCAACACTCATGCTGGCTCTGCTCAGAGGTATACTGCCCCTGAAGACAGGCTCAATTTAATTGGCAACTGGTTAAACTAAATAGTTAAATAGTTGGAGAACTATTGATAATATTTATATGAATATGTGTAAACCCTCTTTAATACCATATCAGTTGTTGTTTTGTGCCTTCAAATTGCTTCCAATGTATGTCAACCCTAAGAAGAGGTTTTCTGGGGCTGAGAGGGTGTGACTCATCAAAGCTCACCCGGAAGGTTTTCATGGCCAAGCAGGGAATCGAATCGAACCCCAATGCCCAGAGTCCTAGTCCTACACTCAAACCATTATACAACACTGCCTACAGTACCTACACTGCCTGTATTTCCAATCAAGGCCTTGGCAAACCATCTCTGAAAACCCTAAGAAATTGCCTAAGAAATTCCTTATGAAATTAATAGGGCCACCACAAATCAACAGGTGACTTCATAGTTCATATGCACAACGAACTAGCGGCTGTTGATACCATCACCAACTCCACATCTTCTGACAGTGAATTCCATAAATTAATTATTAATTATATAAAGAAGTACTTTCTTTTGTATATCCTAAATCAGCTGCCATTCCATTTCATTGGGTGACAGTGAATCCCAGTTATAGGCTGGGATTCCAAATAGACCCATTGGATCAATTGTTGAATGGCGAGCCAACATATTCAACTGATGCAATGGCTCTACTTTATTTTGGTTTAACAATGGGATTTAAGCTATAGAATATTTATTATTTTGAAACTGGCTAGACCAGCCATCAACATAACAGATTCTATTGCAGAGTACAGTAACTTATAAGTTATATTATAACAATATAACTTTAAAAATATCATTATCCTTCACATTACAGAGAACTGGGAGGCAAGAAACTAGGAACATTATAGAACTTGGCAAGAAATTCAATTTAAAACTAGAAATAAGGCAAAATTTCAGATAAGACTTTTTTGGGGGGGGAGAAAACACACATACTCAACAGGAAGAAGCTGTGGTACTGAAATTGTTGCGAGCCAGAGTGGTGTAATGGTTTGAGCATTGGACTATGATTTTGGAGACTAGGGTTTGGATCCCTGCTCAGCTGTGGAAACTCATTGAATGACCTTAGGCAGGTCACATTCTCTCAGCCTCAGGGCAAGGTGATGGCAAACCCTCTCTGAACAAATCTTGCCAAGAGTACTCCATAATAGGTTTGTTTAGGGTCACCATAAGTTGGATACAACTTGAAGGCACACAACAGCCCTGGTGGTGCAGTGGTTAAATGTCTGTACTGCAGCCACTCACTCAAAACCATAAGGTGGCGAGTTCAAGACCAGCAAAGGGCTGAAGCTCAACTCAGGCTTGCATCCTTCCGAGATCACTAAAAATGAGTACCCAGATTGTTGGGGGGCAAATAGCTTACAATTGTAAACCGCTTAGACACTCCTTAAGGGTATGAAGCGGTATATAAATGAAGCTGTAAAAAAAAATGAAATGAAAAAAATGAATCTGTAACAGCAGACATTGTTAAGGCTGTGAGCCTCACTAAAAAAATTGCTTGAGAATTTCTTCTTCCTTTGGAAGATCTCTCAGGAATATGACTCAGCTAGTACCCAAGGAAGCAGGTGGTTGGTGTGTAAGAGTTGTTGGGTGGTCAGTCCAGTCCAAGTCAGTCTCCAAGTATCCAAGTCGGATCAAGGGAGATGCATGAGGCTGGTCCTCAGCCAATCCAAGAATCATTAACAAGTCAGCATTCTATATACCAGAGCCAGCAAGAAATAGTCATCAAAGTGTAGCCAATCCAAGATCAAATAAACACAAGAGCCTGTGTTCTGTCAGTGATCCAGACAGAAGACATGGAGGAGATTTATGGTCAGCTACCCCAACAACACCTGGGGCCTAATTAATTAGCATCTCAGATTTAACTTCTGGTGGGGTTGGCATTTCTCTCTTCATCCTTCCCTGCTGGTAGGCTACATCCTCCCCTGCCCCAGCTCCCATTTCCTTGAATTCAGAGACAGCTCCACTATCAGAAGTTGCAGCTTCCTGATAATCTGTTTCCTGCTCTTCCTGATCTGAGTTGTCCAGGAAGTGAGTTATGTCAAAATTAGTGGAATGGTCTTCCTTTATTTAGCCCTAGAAATGGAAAATTTTGAGAGGACTTAAGAACATCCTGACTTGGTTCTGGAAAAACTGTAACAGTGTTCCAAAGCTGAGAGATTCCATCAAGGAATGTGGAATGGCTTCACCATCCAAGTGGAACAGAGTGGTGGAATGCCAGGGTTGACTGGGAACCAGTGCAGTGGCATCATTAGGTTTGGTGTCACCTGGTGGAGTAAGTCATGGCATCCCCTTCAAAAACTGGAAAGGGTTCTGAGTGGCAATAGCAGCAGCAGACTGCCCCAACCACCCTTTGCTACCACTGCTTTGCTGCCTCGCTTTCCCATTCACTTGCCCATCTGCCCAACATTGGCTTGCCAACCAGCAAGACCTGGAAAGGGCTGCCAGGGGGCAGCAGCTTGCCTCACCTTCCATCCCCTCTCACCACTTTTCCAGCCCACCTGCCTGCCTCCTGGACAGACTTAGAAATGTCTGGGGTTGGCTGGCTGGGAACAAGAGGCAGCAGGTGTGAAGGGATAGTGCTGTCCTGCTCACCTCTAATGAGGGCAGCACAGCAGGGGAATATGCAAAGGAGTAGTCCAGAGTCCAGTCCAAGGGTCACACAATACCAGTCAGTCAGTCAGTCAGTCACAGCAAAGGGCAGAGGCAAAAGCGTAGTCACAAGGCAAGTCCAAAGGTCAGATAACTAAAGTACAGGAACAACAAGGGTGCAAGACTGGTTGTTGGCTGCAAAGAATTCTGCAGCTGGAAGTCTTTTAAAGGGCCTCTGCTTCTCTCAGCTGAAATTTATTAGCTCTCCTCTTGGCTACTAGTCTGGAAGACCTCCTCAAGGACTCCCTGATCTGCCTTTTCTCCACAGATCCTAGCACCTGTGGCCTAGAGTCCATATAGTCTGTTTCTCCCTCTGCAGTTTCCTAAGCCTGCTCTGGGATTGCTGATCCAGGCAGCCCCAGACCTGCCTCTGTCTCAGCCTCCTCCATTTCTTCAGAGTTTGAGTCCTCTGACTGTGCCTCTAAGTCATGCCCAGGGTAGTCCATGACAGGTGAGGCAGTGGTCTGCAATAGTAGCATCTTCCTCTTCTCCCATGCCCCTTCCTCCTCCCTTTTGCAGAAGTGCACTAGCTGGCAGTGGAATGTATGGCAAAGGTGTGAAATGGATGATGAACAACTGTCCCACTGCATGCTCACCCTCTCTGAGCTGTCACCTGGTGTGTTCAGCACCTCCCTGTACCCTGCTAGTGAAGGTCCTGACCCAGTGGTTCTTAAAGTTTAGGTTAGGGACCACAATAGAGAGATAAGCAGTGAGCTTTGAAGGAGAAGGTCCCAGAAGTGATGGCTGATGACTTCCAAGCCAGTGGGGAGTTGAATCCTCTCTGGGATTTATTCTGAACAGTAAAAGTCCTGTCCAAGGTACTGAACCTCTTTTGGGGATAAGGTTCAGCACCTCGAGGATAGCTTCTTTAGAGTGAAACCTGGAGAGGATTCACCACTTCATTGACATAGAAGTCACCTGCTGCCAGTGTGTCCCAGCCCACCCTGACATCCTGAGTTAACAGGATCAGAGAACAAGAGATCGGACACCATGTATCTGAAACCATGAAGAACTGCTGTAGGAGTAGCCAGTGCTGTTTTAGATGAATAAATTGGTTGATTTGATAGAAGATAAGGTCCTATGAAATAAAGCTACGGAGAATGTTAGATGGTCATGCAGGGGGAGGGAATGTTTTTTCACTTTTACTTATTTTCCTTTCTTCCTTCAATCTTAATTATTAGTTTTCCCATCTGATTTTTAAAAACTGAGCAGGAAGTGAGATAATTTGTTCCTGATCTCCCCCTGCCCTCTCTTTTGATTTTCTTTTCAATGATGGATGACAAGTGCTTTATGGATTTATTTTTTCTCCCTATGTCAAGTGAACCAGTATGGCATAGTGGTTTGTGTGTTGGACTATGGGCTTTATCACACCAGCCTCTTTTGTGCTGCAATCACAATAAAAAATAAATAAAACGGCAACCTATCATTGTTATTACAGCCATCATCGCACTGTGGTTGTATTTTGTGCGACTGGGGGCTGCTGCCCCCATTGCACTCCCTTCCCACCCCATCTTATCCCTTAACCCTGCCCTCCCTCCCTGGCATGCCTTTATCTATTTTTTATATTTTCCCCCATCTTTTGTTGCTCATTTCTGCAGCCTCAATTTGAAGTTTTATTAAAAAAAACTCCTGAGGCTATGGAGCTCCAAAACTCTGCAAAAACCTTAAGCATTAAAAAAAAAGCAAGTGGGAGGGGAAAAGGGGGAGGAGGAGACACCATGTGACTACTAATTGTGTGAATGGCCCAGGAATGGCTTTTTGCACCTGGGGCATCGTACGATTGGTAGCTCATTCATGGATTTCCCCTGAATGAGGAGGGATGGCTGGGGGACGGGACAGGTATGGGAGGGAAGTAGCGTCATGCGATCACCGTTGCTGATCCCACTTCCCTCCCAATGAAATCATGGTTTAAAATCCGTGTATGATACAGCGCTATGATTTTGAAGACCAGGGTTTGATTCACTGCTTGGTCATGGAGACCACTGAGTGACCTTGGGCAAGTCATATACTCTCAGCCTCAGTGATGGCAAACCCTTGCTGAAGGAGGTGGCCCTTGGTAATGTTACAAGGGGTTGCCCCTGATGATATCATTAAGCATGGATACATGAAGCATCAACCACAGTTGTGCAGAGTACACACATATAGTGCTCAATGCAATGCTCTCGCTCTGTAATTCCTTCTCCTTGCTTTGAGGATTAGAGCCTTCATCTAAGGCCCTGTGCTTCTCTTTAGATCAGAATCAAAACATAAATAGCATACCTTTCAACTACCTTGATTTGGCAGGGAGAGTCCTGAAAAATCCTTTGTCATGCTACTTTTTCAGCTGCTTTTAAAATGTCCCAGGTTTTTCCTGCTCCTCCACCTTTCCCCTTCATCCTCTGCTTACTTCAGTTGCTACAAACTTACCGAGTGCAAAAAAGAAAAAAGAAAGAAAGAGAGAAAGAGAAAGAAAGAAAGAAAGAAAGAAAGAAGTTTGCACTTAACTCAGTAAAAGGAGAGGAGGGTGGGTTCAGGCAAAAGGAAACTGTTGCAGCTTCTACTAGCCTATCCTCCTTAATAACATCTGCCATCTTGATGTTGCTTGGCCACACTCCATTGTTGCTTGGTCACATATTTCCCTTTTCTTTTTAATCTGTGAAAATTTGGAGTGTATGGAATTGAACCTTCTAACACAACCAGAGATCCTAGTGAAATGGGGCCTCAGATCATACAGAAAATTCAAGAGAAGGCAGATAGAAGAAAATCATTTCCGGCCTTGCCACTCAACACAGTAAACTCTGAGCAGAGTGGAAGAGGGCTGGTGCACCTTCTGACAGTGTCCCTGAATCCCATGTCTTCCTCACATGTTGAGTAAGTCCTGTTCAGTATGAATGTGTGGAAAAGGATTCCTTTTTGAGTGCCACATTAACACATCCTGAGGCCTGAAGCTATGCTATGCTTAAGAGGCTCCACAGCATTACAAAATAAAAGAAAGAAATATTCTAACAACAAGGTAAAACTTAACATTAGGGAGGGGTCTTTTATTTTTATTGTTAATTACGAGTTCCTTCATGATTAGGGCCCTACTTAATTTGTGCATAAATTTGTGCATACATCTGTTTATCTATCTATCTAGTTGTTAAGATTTTCCACCACTCTCCTAATGTTCCCTCACAACATGGTGTGACCAAAACAGACAGAAACCTGGTGTGGTCTTCACCATTGCTAATCAAAGTAGTGCTCCATGGCCCCGGTGCCAGTCTCTGAGGCAATATGACACCAGTCCCTGCTACACTGAATGAAAAAAAAAAAAAATCCAGATCCTGCACTTTAGGTAGTTTAAGAAGCACTGATATAAACTATACATTACAGGAATTTGATAACTTTAAATTCCTGTATTTTGTCTTTCCAGCACAAATAATGGCTTTGCATATCCTTGGCAGGATAAGAGTTGACCAAACTTTCTTTTTTGTTTCTCACCCTAAAACAAAGTCTCTTTGAGTACAGGGTGACCAGATGTCCTAACCACAAAGGAGGACAAGGCATTGCAAGATGTGGGACGTTTGAGAAAAATGTAGGATGGTGAAATGTAGGAGATGTCCTGGAAAAAGCGGACATCTGGTTGCCCTCTTTGAGTACTGGGAGAGGAAGCCCCCCAACTATTGATTTGGCCTCCAAGGAAGGGCCAAATGAAGGACTTCAGGGCTGCTTGCTCTCTAGTTCTCTACTGAGGCCTCTGAGGCCAGAGCTGGGTGGCGTACGATAGAAAGTTTTTCTGAGCCTGTGAGGCAAAGAAAGGAAAGCAAGGGGGTCTTGCGTGAGGAGGGGCGAAAGCAACAATGGTGTCCAAACATCTGTCACACTCGGCCGATCACCTTCCAGCAATGATGGGGCCTGGGAGCTGAGAGGCTGCCTTGTTGGTGGATTTGGGGAGCAGAGACAATAATCCCTTTTGTGCTTTCCTGCAAGGTAGCGTCATGCTGACTTAGCGCTCTCTTTCCACCCTCCCCATGCCTATTTATTTTTTCTAAATTGTGACTGACAATTCTACCCCCAAAAGGTACCCTTTAGCATAATGGTCTTCAATACAGATGTGAGCCATCCTGATACACATGCAGTGCTCACCTGACAGCCACGCTGGGATAAATATAGAAAATATTTACCATTACACCACTATCTCTATTTTTGTGCAATTTTAGATAATGTGTGTTATGGCGTAAACATGACAGCGTAGTAGAAGAATCAAATCTTTCAAATTTTCCCCCTTCCTCATTTCCCCAAACAAATAATAGTTTGGCAACAATAAGAATTTAAAATAACATCAGTTAAGAACTTTGGAAATGATGAAAATGTTTTCATGGCTCCAAGTGTGTTTTTATTTTAAATTTCTAGATAAAGGAAGCGGCCAATGAGTTAAACCCTCTGCATTGTGTTGTAGCTGTTTTCTAGTAAGCCTGTTCAGCCAAGAAAACAAGAGCCTTTTTGTTTGAAGCCTTTTCTGCTGGCAACTTGGGCTAAAGACCTGAATGCTACTAAATCTGAACACTTCTGTAGTCATACGCAGTCATATTTAAAATTAAGTGCAATATTCATATCTTAAGTGTAGTGTCATTATATATATGTGCGTAAATCAGATGTAAGATTAGGTTCTGGTGTATATCCCCAGGAAAGTTTGTATTAAAAACTTTATTAATTATCTGTATAGTTAGCACTAGATCCCATTGACCTCTGTGGTGCTTATTTCTGAGTTGAGGTTTAATTACTACTTCTTCCAAATAACTGCTGAATAAGCATGCATAGGGTTGTGTGTGTTTTTTTTAAAATCCTTTCATCCTTTTTAATAGCTAAATTATTACTTTTTGCCAGCTATTTTTTAAAAATCTTAATTATTTAGTGTGTGTAAAATGTTAGCCATTCTGATGTAATTATGTTTTCTCTGTCAGTACCAGTTTGTAAATAAAAGAAATCTAACATGGCTCTAGACTTGATTCAGTATTGGTAAATCCATGATTTATTTATTTATTTATTTATTTATTTTGCAGAATAAATGAACAGTGATGTTCAACGCCTCAAGAGCCTTTTAAAAAAAACAACAACAACATTTTTTTAAAAAAAATAAAGCATATGTTACAAAAATATCAAGAGCATAGACAGGACAATTCAAGATCTGGCCTCAACAAAATATGAACTTTGTGGCCTGTATAATACATGCTAATAAAGCAAAATTGAGTATATTTGCAAGCCACATGACACAGCAGTATGTTGCAGATAACAGAAGAGCCACAACTAAGTGATGGAAGTCCTACTCAGTTTCTTCTCTTTCTTTACTGACTTTTGCAGTTTCATCAAGCTTAATCTTTCAAAATTTATATTTTCAATCTGAAGGACTGGAAATGTGATTTTTTTAAAAAAAGAAAAGAAAGAAAGTTGAGTTTGTGAAGGTTTTCACAGCTGGCATCCATAGTTTTTTGTGAGTTTTTCAGGCTATGTGGCCTTGTTCTGGAAGAATTTATTCTTGATGTTTCACCTGCATCTGTGGCTGGCATCTTCAGAGATGCAGCCCTTCCCAAACTGAATCAAGTGCATTTGGGATGTATGTGAACAACAAAGATATGACCTGGATTCATTCTGGATTATTTTCACAAAGTGAATAACCCCTCAGAATCTGAAATACATCTGTTCCCGAGGATTGCTTTAATGGAGAGTTCCTGAATGGCAGGGGGTTGGACTGGATGGCCCTTGTTGTCTCTTCCAACTCTGTGATTCTATGATTCTATGATTTTGGATAATAAGAAATCAACCTGTTGCGCAATTATAGCTTCCCTTTAAAACAAACAAACAAACAAACAAACAACCCTCCCACTATCAATCATGGAAGAGGAGGTAGAGTAAACAGAATGGTGTGTGTTGTATTTTATGTGCAAGAACATGGGAAGTAATGCCATCAGTGATGTTCCTGGGGTTGGTATCACCCAGTGTGTGTGTATGAGGGGGACTGCCTTGCCCTTCCCAGCTGCTCACCTGCCCACCCAGACTTACAGTCACAACCACCCTGAAAGGCCTTTAGGGTCAAGCGTGGCTGCAGCTGTGTTGCACCCCATCAGGCACTGCTACGGATGGGGCGGTGGTGCTGTGGCCTCTGGAGGGCCCTTTAGCATTCTGTGCAGCTGCTGGTTGAGTTGGAAAGACCCCTTTCTCACTCTCTCAGTAGCTGTGCTAGTCCATCCGGGTGTACTGCCCCACCAAGTGACACCTCACTCTGGGATGTCACCTGGTGCAGTTCACACACACACCCCTGGTGATGCCACCAAATGCCATTGAAGTCCAAAGGCGGTGATGTGGTGAAAGAATTCATTGCTATGTTGCTGCCTTTCCAAGTACAGGAGAAATGTTTTCAAACAGAACAACTGTGAACAACAGCTCAGTGTAATAAGCACCTGAGAGGAAAAGCTTGGAAAAGTTACTTTTTTGGACCATGGTCATGCTGGTTGGGAATTTTGGTATCATAGTTATCCCCCCCCTTTCCCAATCTCTTTGTATTTACCCTTATCTGTTTATTATGATAATTAGTATTATTATGATAATTAATATATATTCTTATTGGTAAGAGATTATAGTGGAATGATAGGGCTTTTGCCAGCCCAGTGCTGTGATTTGTTATAGCAATGGCAATAGCAAACACATTTCTATACTACTTATCAGTGCACTTAAGCACTCCTTAGCTTACAATGTGTAATCTAATTGCCTCCAACAAGCTGGGTACTCATTTGCTTGACCTATGGGAGGATGCCAGGCTGAGTCGACCCTGAGCCCCTGGCTCGTATTGAACTCACAACCTTGCTGGATGTAGTAAAGGCATTTAACCACTGCACCATAAGGACCCTTCTGTGCCACCAGTAGGTGCCTCTTCTCTTTATTTTATAGGAATTATAATTCCTTCCTATATTTTAAAAAAAGAAAAGGCTGGTGAAGTCCTCCTATGTTTCTTAAATGCCTAGCAGAGATAGGAAATATCTGCAAGGAAAAAAATCTTCTGTGTTCTTATCTATGATAGTTTCCACATCCACTTTCTTCTATACCTCATACACAATATTCCATCTGCAAAATTGCCAAACTGCTCCTCCGGCCTAACCTTCTGTTTTGACTTTCTATGATAAGCACAAGGAAAACAGAAATGAATGTTGGTGGCAGGGGGCTGGTAGGGGTGGAATCAGAAATCTAAACCTCTACCTCTGTTTCATATTACACCATCTTCTTCAAATATTGCAATTTATATGCACTGACTCTCTGTGCCTGCCTTTCCAGCTCATGTATCTGAAAGGTTATAAATGCCTTTAATAGAAAATGGTTCTACACTCCCTGTCTCCCAGGGGAGATTGAGTTCATATATTGTGTCCTTCCTGTAAAAGGGAGGGTATTTGCTTTGTGGGGAGATGGAGCATGAGCTTGGGTTTGTCTGTGCTGGTCTTCCATGCCTATTTGTGTGGATGAATATCTCTGAAAAAGGTAAGATATGGATATTAACATCCATTCTCCCACCAGGACAAATGCAGGTTGCTGGAATAGAGCTTCTAACGTTACTGCGAAGCTATTTTTTCTTTGCAGATTCTTTCTTTTCTTTTCTTTTTGCTAAGAAAAAATACAGAAGAGGCGGTGGAAAAGCAGATGAACCTGACATTTGAATCCTCTGTCAAATTCTGCAAATGGGACAGGATGATTACACTATAAAAACCCCATCCTCAGGCACCCCAGATTTTAGCAGGAAAATGGTGTAAGGAAAAAAGATGCATATGCCTTTCTCCCTCCACACCAGTCTATACTTTCAAATTGCCCACTCAGTGGCTACCTTCTATCCTGACACTTAGACCCATTCATACTGCACAGTTACCATGCTATGATTCCACAGGATGGAGCCATGGCAGTTAAAGTGAAATCATTGGACTATAATTGTATGGTGTGGAAGAGTCCACAGAAAAGACCTGAGAAAAAACAACTATCATCTATACACATTGTCTCTTCCACCCTGAGACTGGCTACATATAAGACCAGAGTCAGTTTAACCATAAAGGTAGAACAGATGCTATGCCAGGTGCCATGTTTTAACAGAATGTCAAGTTCTGTGATTAAATGCCTTGCCAGCCAGGTTCAAATCCTGGCTCAATCATAGAAACCCATTGGGTGACCTCGGGCAAGTCACACTTGCCGTGTGTTAAACACCAGGCATTTCCTGTTTAACTCTCGTTTAAATCCTGTTTGCCCCCTAGTGTGATAAAGCAGTCTGTCAGCCTCAGAGGATGGCAATGGCAACCCCTCTTTGAAGAAACTTGCCAAGAAAACCCCATGACAGGGTCACCTCAGGGTTCACAGAAGTCAGAAATGACTTGAAGGCACAGGCAAACAATAGCCACTATTCCTATCAGGCTTTCAAGAACAGAGTGGTAAGTCTTGTTATCTCTTTTATCTTGCCTTTTTCTTTTGAGGGGCAAGTCCATAGTCTTAGTTGGAGAGCAAGTTATTAGGAGCTTCAGAAATGACTGAAAATAAATACCTTTTCTTGGCCAGTGCAAAAGCTCCCAGCTGACTCTTCTTCCCCCTCACCTCCCCATCCTCATTCTCCTTAGTATGAATTTATAATAGTATAAATTTAAATGTATATAAAATACTGTGTTTCCAGCACAAACAGTGAACAAACTAACGACAATAAAATACAAGGTAAATACAAAATTATCACCAAAATATGAAAGCAAATCAAAACATAAAAGGATACGAATCTGAAATAGTTCAATAAAATGAAGGTATAACATGGCCAGTGAACACCTATTCCGTCAAAACTGACGTCAGCGTAAAGGTCAATAGTTTGTCTGAATAAGAATATCTTTGCCTACTGGCAGAAAGACAGCTAAGATGGAGCTGGCTGGGTCCTGTTGGTAGGCAAGGAGTGCCAGAGCCAAGAATCATCCACCAAAAAGGCACTTCTTGGAAGTCCCTAGCATTGAGCCTCAGGACAATTAAAGCAGTCTCAAACCGGATTATTTCTGCAGTGTGTTTTGGACCAAGGGCCTCTTTCAAGGATCTCAAGAACTTTGTTCTTTTAAGTCTCTGCACCCAAGAGAAAACACGTCTGCCCTTTGTAGGTTACAACCAGCATTTTGAAGTGTTGTCTACAGAGGCAAGGTTGGGAAGAAAAAGAAAAACATCCTTAAACATAAAAATCTCAGCTATCAAATCAGTTGTATGAGATCGTGGCTGCATCTACACTGCAGAATTAATACAGTTTGATGTCACTGTAATAACCATGGCCCAATGCTATGGAATCCTAAGATCTGTAACTTTGTGAGATATTTAGCTTTCTTTCTCAGAGCACTTTGGTACCACATCAAACTACAGATCCCAGGATTTCATACGATGGAGCCATGACAGTTAAAGTGGTGTCAAACTGCATTAATTCTGCCCTGTGTCAGCAGCCTGTGTCTGAGCTCTTCTGCTCCTAATTAATTGGACATTCCTTGAGCCCTTTTAGCTTTTCAACAACAAGGGTAGCCAAAGACATTTTGTTGCCTGAGGCAGAACAGTTAATAGCACCCAGACTTCAATATTGTGGTACCTAGACCACAAAGCCAAGTAAATAATTTGGGCACCCTAGTGACAAAAGCACTTCTTTTCATCTGGCAGCAAAAATACAGTGATAACAAATAAATAAATAATAATTTGCTTCTTTTTATGATAACCCAGATCTACTGATTGAAGCAGCTGCCTCATTCTGGCTAAGAGTAGGCCTGGCCTACAGAACTGGCGTGGTGAAGCCATAGAGATAATCTTATAGTTAAAAGTTTTATAGCATTCTATCGTCTGCAGATTATGGAAATGCTAAAG
Organism: Urosaurus nigricauda; assembly: GCA_034509955.1. Lineage (NCBI taxonomy): Eukaryota > Metazoa > Chordata > Lepidosauria > Squamata > Phrynosomatidae > Urosaurus > Urosaurus nigricauda. Next base: position 168,013,545 of record JAOEGL010000002.1, read on the forward strand.
GACACTATGGGACAGAGACATGCAGATCCTGTACTGTTAGTGGCACTAAATAAATAAATAGTACTCTTCCTATATTGGACAGGCTGTAAAATGGTGAGAGGAAGACATGTTAGGCAGCATTCCTTGGAGAGAGAAACTAGTGTTGAAAGTCATATCTTGACTTTTATCATTAAAATGTTGGAGGATAGGGGCAGCCCAATAGCAGAACCTATTCTACCTTTAGGCAGAGTGAGGTGGCTGTTTTGGATAGCAGATATGATGGGTCAGTAGTACATTGGGCTTAAGTATATGTGTAAACTGACTAATAATAACAGCACACCAAGAATTCAGATAATTGATCTGCCCTACTAGGAAAAAACCAAAATGTAACAGTAGAGTGACACTTTTATTAGCACAAACTACTGTGTTTCCCCCAAAACAAGACAGTGCCTTATATTAATTTTTGCTCCCAAAGATGTACTAGGTCTTATTTTCAGGGGATGTCATATTTTTTCCATGAAGAAGAATTCACATTTATTGTTGAACAACAACAAAAAAGAACATTTATTATATACTGTATACACACACACACACACACACACACACAACTTTGCTACGTCTTACTTTCGGGGGAGGCCTTATATTAAGCAATTCAGCAAAAACTCTACTAGGTCTTATTTTCTGCGGATGTCTTATTTTTGGGGAAACATGGTAGAATGTCTCAGTTCCTAGTTCAGGGAATTCTTTTTCAGACTGGACATTAGACATTCATGTGTGCCTGTACATGTATGTGTACATGCATGCACAGACATGCAAAGAAAAAATAGAATGGGGTACAGGGAAAAAAGAGAATGAGAGACTGAAAGAAGTTCCTGAGTATGATGAAAAAGCCGAAGGCTGCAATTTGTAATTGGAGTATAGGAGCAGTTAACTCATAAATACAGCGCTATCTCATGTATGCCTGCAGAGATCAAAGTCCCAAATGTACATCGCGTTGCAACCTTAATGACGTTACACCAGGCTGCTGCAAACATGTCTAGGGTTGCAGTACAAGCTTCTGGAAGAAAGAACAAAACAAAACAATGGATACTCTTGTCTTAAAAAAATATATAAAAGCTGCTGCTTAACCACGACAGTTCAGGTTTTTAAAAGGGTGGATATTAAATATTCTCAATAAAAGATTTATTCTTAAAATAGATCTAGTTGACTTAATAGAATAGTTGCAGTTCGCAGGAATTCAGTATTGAGGAGTGGGATGGAAAGGAGTGGTCACTACATTAGTGTTTCATATCCATGCACATGCATTTACCAAGATATATCTCTCCCTTGGGGATTTAACTTCTGGAAGAGGGAGATGAAACCTGTGCACATCCTAGCAACATTTTAAAAAGGCAGCTCCAAAAAGTGAAAGAGATTAATTTCCCGGGTACAGGTATCAATGAATAGGGAGAGAAGGAACGTGCAGGCTTGGCTTAAAGATTCTCACTTGGTGCCTGGCATTACAGATATAAAAACTGTCACCCAGGATGAAAGCTGGTAGAGGTGCATAAATATTTGAAGCTGATAATTTCCGGTTGCAACATGTCAAAGGGACTGCTTAGATGTTTCTTGCTGTAGCAATCTAGCTATTAGAAACGTGACACTTTTGTCTGTTTTTGCATTTGGAGAACTTGGAAGGGCAGCACAAAAATGTAATAAAATCATTGTCTCAATATTCCCTCCTTCCTCCTCCCTGCTCTAAGTGAATGGAATTTCATATGTCTCCTTGATTAAATTCCAGCTGCCTAGCCAACAAAGGCAAATGATCAATTTCAATTTCTCTTTATTCCGGGCTGGGCAAGAGGGTAGTGGTTCTACCAAATTACACTTGCTAATTCCAGAGGCTGTACTATGAGAGACAGGATAGCCACAAGGTCCCATGTGTGTGCATGATGAAGGGGGAGGGAAGGAGGGCGAGTAATTTAGCAGAGCAGTGTATAAGCTACAGTGAAATCTAGAAAGGGAAGGGGGACTCTGGCTACAATAATTGTATTTTTGATGTCGCAGATGGGGCCAGCTGCAGATAGTCCCTATAAAGAAGATGGATCGCCTTTTGCAGAAAGAGGCAATCACAGATCAGCGGCTTGCCAGCAGCGGGGTGTGGTGCATGTGAGTTTGTGTGTGGAGTGTGGAGTGAACTGTGTTATTCTCCTTTCATTATGTCCTGTGTTCATCAGGATTCTTATAAAGTATAAGGAACTGGTATGAATCAGAGATGATTTGTCAAGTGAAAAGCCAAAGAACATGTGTTCCTTTCTTGTTTTGTCATACAACCCTGCAGCTTATCTGCATTGTCACAGACATGTGTCTTTAAGCCACTAAAGACTTGCGTAATTAAAGAATAGTGGATCCACACTGCATTTATAACAGTTTGGTATCACAGTAACTGCTATAGCATCATTCAATTGAATTCTGGGATTGGTAGTTTGAGGAGGGACTTAGAATTATCTGCCAAAGAGCACTCAGACTCTCACTTGATCTACAAGATTAGAGCTCTCTGGCAGAGAAGACTAAATGCCTCATCAAACTAGAGATACCAGGATTCCAAAAGGTGTAGCTATGGCAGTTAAAATGGGATCAAACTACTGTAACCTTGTAGTGTGACTGCACCTCAGGAAACTGACTGGAGTCCTCCCATTTCAATTAAAGCACATGCTTCTATGGTGGATTTTGCCACAGTTTGGTTCCCTGCTTGTTTGGGCAGGGGAACAAAACGAAGTACACTGTTCATTGTGCACTGTTCTTAACAGATAATAAACAAAAAGTAATGGTGGCACTCAAGGAATGTATACTAGCTTCTGGTTCTTGTTAGATTGATAAAATGTTTGTGGATTGGTTATAGCAGGAATGGGAAACCTGAGGCCCTGGGGCTGAATCCATCCCTCCTGGGACACCAATCTGGATCTTCAGGGTTCCCTTTATTGCCACATCCCCTTCCTCGTGACATCATCACTTGGTGGTTTCCTTGCTTTTATGTGGTTTCCTTCCATTCTAAAAAGTTGCAAATTGGGTTGCCAGGTAAGACCTTCACTGCCAAAGCCTGGCACTTAGGGATGACTCTTTGTAATGTCACAGGGGCAGTCCCTGGTGATGTCATTAAGCATGACACATTAAGCAACAACCACAGTTGTACAGAATATGCCATTCAAATAAGCATAAAGTCCAACAATGGAGGAAAATAGATATATACATCCTTTTCAACACAGTTGTGCTTGCCCTGAGGTTCCTTCCCCTTGGACTGGAGAAGGGATTCCAAACACTGAGACTCAAGCCCAGGCCCAAATATCTGGGAACCCTAGTTGAAATGTCTCTCTTACAGTGGAAACATTGTCAGGGAGAGTTGTAAATTAAAATGTGCTGGCATGTTCAATCCCACTGTTTTCCTTCCCCCACCTCTGGAATGCATCCCTCCTCCACTCATACAAGAACATCTCTGAAAAATTCTCTGAAAGAGGCTCCTTCCTTTTGGGTTATAGAATAAATATAGCCAGTATTGTTACCTCTGTTCCACCTATGGGTAAATAGAGGGGGCAGGCAAACAGAGGTGCCCGAAATGAGATTCTGTGTTACAGATAAATAACAACCAAAACCACAAAAGCCCTGGATGATTCTCCAGAAATGCAGCTTGGTCCAACCAGTCCTCGATAAGCAATAATGATTAGAGATGCTGGAAAAATTACTGTTCCAGTTTGGCAGGGGCACCCCAATGTCATCCCACTTTTTCAGCTGTTTTTAAAATGTCCCATTTTCTCTCCTCTCCTCCCACTTGGCTTACCTCCATTGGTCCAAATTATTCAAAATGCAAAAGCAGTTTTTGCTTAATTAATAAAGTTTCCAGGGCCAGATAGACTTCATCCAATGGTATTAAAAGAACTGGCAGATGTAATTTCAGAACTATGGACAATACTCTTTGTTAATTCCTGGAGATCAACAGAAGTCCCAACAAACTGGAGGGGGGCAATGTTGTCTCTACCTTCAAAAAGGGAGAAAAAGAGGACCCAAAATGGGTGATGTCACCCAGTTAGCCTGACAACAATACCAGGAAAGATTCTAGAGCAGATCATTAAACTGTTAGCACTTAGGAATGTCATGATCACTAAAAGTCAATATGAGTTTCTTAAAAACAAGTCATGACACTAATCTTATCTCTTTTTCTGATAGAACGGGAAGGTTGGTAGATGAGGAGAATGCTGTGGATGTAGTGTATCTTGATTTCAGTAACGCTTTTGACAAGGTCCCCTATGATATTCATGCAAAAAGCCTGTAAAATGTAGGCTAGATAATGTAACTATTAGGTGAATCTGTATTTGGTTGATGGACCAAACCCAAAGGGTGTTCACCAATGCTCCTTGTCATCCTAGAGAGAATTTACTCTCCAGGCCCTTATAGTCTCTTCCAGCTCTATGATTCTATAATTCTAACTCAGCAGAAGGAAGAGGAGAGGAGGGATGGAATTTTGCCCTTCCCAGGAAGCTCAGGCAAAAACAAACTGCTTCAGCCACTCCTATCCTGACTGTTAGCCCTCCTTAATAACTTTTCCCATCTTGACCACACTCTATTGTTGCTTGGCCACATGTGTCCCAGTTTTCATCAGTGAAATATTGAAGAGTGTAGGACCGGCACCATATTGATGCCTATAACTGCTTCTTTCTTTCCCGGAAACTTGTTATGGGCTGGCAGCCAGTAGCTTTTGGACTGCCACTGGTTTGAGTAGTGCTGTTCTATAGAAACTGATCTGACAAGGCTGGTTAAGTAGCCAGAAAGCTGTTGGCACAGGAATCAAGAAAGGTATAGAACACTTTCTTCTGGAGGCCACTGTTTATGACCATTTCAGACTTGCTGTGTGGGAATGCATCTACAATCTTCCTGCAAATAAAAGAACCTAGCACATCAGGGTTCAAGATTCTAGTGATTTTGAAGAGTCCAGAAGACAATTTTCAACTTCCTGGCCAAAATCTGTTCCTGCATCTGATATGAATTACCAAACTCTATCACTTCACATCTCTTCTAGGTCATTCCCATTTCATTCTGCTATATGTATATGTACACTGTTACCTGTAAGTCTAATACCAGGATTAAAGCTTCTTTCCAACATTTTACTGTTTATTGCTATATTCTACAGCTATGGTACTAGTCCCTCCTGTAACATATATAATAGTGCATTTTCCTGATGACAGGATACCCTCCATTAATGTAAAGTTTAAGATTTTTCCTGGGGTTTAATGTGATAGTTTGCATTGTTTTGCTGGCTGGGATCAACCACCTGATGTTTCCTTGTAAAATATCCACATTCACTGCTGCTTTCTCATATTCATTCTCCTGCCACCACCAGCATCATATCATCATTATTTGATTTCAGCATCTTAAAAATAATGCATATTGAGTCAATCTTCTTGGGGTATTCAGATTCTAGACCAGAACTCATTGAGATACTAAAAATTAATTACCACTCACCCTTGAAGAAGGTGGCCTTTGTAGGTCGGAAGGTCACCAGTGTATCATGCTGCTGAAGATTTTATTTCAGATGGGCAAGGGTGAACTGTGCCTGGTCCATGGCTAATGAATTTGTGATGTCAAGTTCCCAGGCTGTAATGCCTTGTGTTAATTAACCTTCCAAACACAGGCATGATATTTTGCCAAATCTAATAATGGAATATTTGCACAGGAGCTATGCAAATATTTTATGCAGGGATAGGGTAACAGACATTTTTGTCTGGGCTGTCATGACATGGATAGGCAGAGATATTATTATTATTATTATTGTTATTATTATTATTATTATTATTTTATTAATATTATTATTAACCTTTATTTATATAGCACTGTAAATTTACACAGTGCTGTACATACAATCTTATATTTAGACAGTTCCCTGCCCTCAGGCTTACAGTCTAAAAGAGACAACACAAAAGGAGAAGGGGAAGGTCCAAGGGGATGAGGTCCAGTGGTTCTTCTCTCCCTCTGGGGCCTGGATCAAGGGGATCAAGGCAGATGGACTGGAGGGAGGGCTTGGCTTCTTAATACATAGTTAAAAGGAGGCATCCTGGGGCAGACTGCACAATCCTGGGAATGCTTCCCTAAACAATATAGTCTTTAACTTAATTTTGAAACTGGTTAGAGAAGTGAAGAGGCAGAAATGTGGGGGAAGAAGGTTCCAGGAGTGAGGGGCAGCAAGTGAGAAGGGACGAATCCGGGACAGAGCAGTGGAGATCCTTGGCTAGGATAGGAGACCTTGACTGCCAGAATGGAGGGTACAAGTAGGAATGTAAGGAGAAAGAAGTTCAGACAAGTAAGGAGGGGCCAGTCCGTGTCGGGCTTTGAAGGTCAACAACAAAAGCTTGTACTGGATGCGGAAGGGGAAGGGGAGCCAATGAAGGGAGGATAAGAGAAACATGGTCAAAGCTGCGAGCAGATGTGATAATACGTGCGGCTGAGTTCTGGACAGAGATTAAAGGATGGAGGTGAGAGAGAGGAAGCCCTGTCAGAAGAAGGCTTCTGATCCTTTAGTTTTTGGTTTTTTCCTCCCATCTGGGCAACTTCTTACTGTTTTTTTCCCACCCAGGACCCTTTATTTGTGTTGTTTAAATATCTTATGAGATCCTTGGAGATTTTAGTGTGGCACAGTGCATGTACCCTGCTCTGCACACCTTAGCAAACACTTTTTACACACTGGAATCAGAAATACATTTAAATGCATTAATTCTGAAGCCTTTCTTCCCATTCATCTAAAAGGTGACAATGAAATTTAAAAGTCTGGTCAGTTGTTCCAGTGAACTTAAGGCAATTCTTATAAATATCTGAAAACACACAGATGGACTAAGATTTTCAATATTCAGCAATATTCTTCTTATTAAAGATAATGTTGGTAACTATTTCTGGGTTTTCAAACATCCCAAAGTAATGACCGTGAATGCTGAAAGTCACCTGTATGTGAGTTTGAGTATTATCACTTACACATAGGCACAACATAGTTACATGATAATTATTCACAAAATAACATGCAGAGACCGATTGTTGACATTCACAGTTATATGTGAATGTCAGTGATTCACCAAATGCCAAACATTTGCTGTGATAGATTCACTGGATGTATATAGTAGTTTTGGATTACTTGTATAAATGATGTAGGGACATGACAAGAAAGAAGATCCAATTATCCATAGTTGATCTGCAGCCCTGTATGATATGGGCCATTAAATCCTCTCCATTAATTGGTAGGGTATCTTTTGGAAGGGCATGCGAGAGACTGAGGATGCAATTCACTGCGAGTCTTCCATCTCTCCCAAGTCTGGACAGCCCATCTAATGGTTCATCACCCTTACTATTAGGATCCCTTCCATTATTTCTAATTGGAACATATTCATTTTTTAGAAGTAGTATAGCATATTGATTGTGAGAGTCCTATGAACTGAGAAATCCTTAAATAGTTCCTCTGCTACAGACACACCAGTTGACTAGTATTCTTTCAATTTCAACATTTCATCTAATGTGTGGGGATGAAAATATGTAGACCTGCCTCACCAGACTATTATGAATGTGGCTGAGATAACGTGTGACACAGAGATTTGCTTTTTGTTTGCTTGTATGGCTATTTAAGGTCTTTATTGATTTTAATACAACAAAACCAGGACAACCAAAGTTAACTGGCCATGTTAACCAAGGGATCTGGGAGTTACAGTCTTAAAAATAATTTTTGAGCTCTGATGGTAGTTGCTGTATTGCTGACCAGGGATGCATCTTTATTGTAGAAATAATGCAGTTTGACACCACTTAAAGGGCCATTTTATGGAATCCTGGGATCTGTAGTTTTACAAGGTCTTTAGCCTTCTATGCCAAAGCAGGCTAGTGCCTCATAAAACTACAAATCCCATAATTCTGTAGGATGGAGCCCTTGTAGTTAAAGTGGTGTCAAATGGCATTATTCCTACAGTGTAGATGCATCCTGATATTTCTGTAATATCTATGCTGAAATTGTAGATTTGTGCCTGACAGAGAAAACTGGAGGAGCTTATCCATGCATCAGGAAAGCAATAGATCCTTTAGGACATATTTAGAAGGAGAGAAAGTGTCCAAAACATGAGGTCAGATGGAATCCACATTGTTTTGTGATTCAAGAAACAGACTAACTTAGGAAAGTAAGAAGAAATCCCATAGACCTCTGCTAGAAATGAAAATTAGTAGCATGTTCCGTAATTCTGAGTGTGTGACTTTCCCATGTGCAAATTAGCACATGGGCTTATCAAAAACCTGTTGGCATTTCCATACAGTTTGGGGAAGCACCCCATTACCAGATGAATGCCTGGTGGGACTTCCCAATGTGGAAGCCATTCCTTGTATGCCTTTCAGAACCATTTCTGGAAGTTCTGGTGAAATTTGGCTGAGTTCTGTCAAACTGTTCCCAGAGCAGGGTGGGCGCAGTGGTGTCCTACATCATCATCATCATCATCATCATCATCATCATCATCATCATCTCTGCTTTGATGGAGCCTTCCAATCCTTGGAATGCATAGCAAAGAAAACAGAAATTTGGACTGAATTTGCAGTTTCTCTCCCCTCCCACCCCCGAGTTGTTGGCTCTTGGTCCTCTTGTTGTTCCATCCTTCCAAGAAACCCTGCCTTTGTGCCTTGCCACTATTGTGCTGCTTTTCTCCTTGGGCCTACTACAGCCTCTTTTCCACTCTTTGTCCCCCCTCTCCCCCTTCCCCCTCCTTCTTCAAATCCACATCTTATGTAATTTCTCCCCTGGACTATCATAGCCTCCTCCTTTCTGCTTTGCTGGCTACCAATTAAACCCTCCTTCCCTGGGCTTGCCCTGCTCCTTTATCACACCCTGTCATCCGCTTTTCACCTTTGTCCCCTCTGTCTTAACTGCACTGTAAGCCCTCTGGGTAGGAAACACATCCCATCTGCGCTGTTTCTCTACTCCATGTGTAGTACATTGTCAGGGGTTAATATTTCATAGCAACAAAAGTGCAAAATGCTGCTTTTTTTCTTGATCAGCTTTTCACCATATACTCTGTCACAGCCATCCCCAAACAAAGCAAGTTAAACAAACAAAGCTGTGCCTCACCGGTAACATTAATGCCTGACATAGTCAGATGAAAATGGGTAATATATGAAGAAGAAAAGAAACTACACAGGCATTTATGCGTTTAGGTTCTTTTAAGATTTACTGAAACTAAACAAAATTCATTTTGGTTCATATGCATGAAAATGCTCTACTCTCACATCTGTAATTCAGGTCAAAACATCTGCTGGTCTGAGCTCTGCATCGCTGGTAGATTTTTGTTAATAACAATTCCCCAAGTGTTATTTATAAAATGGCTAAAACTACTGGGTATCCACTGATACCAATTTTATTTTGTTGTCTAAATTTTAAAAATCTTATAGATAATTGACAATTAATTACCAAACCCAGTTAGGATCTGCATTGCAAGTTGTTGGAAGATGGCTAGTGCTTCAGCAGTTTCAGGTTTGTTGTTTGAAGACATACTGCTGTTAGGTCCAAGTTCTACTTTTTGAAAAATCAATGGGAACTGGATCAAAGTTGATAAATAAAAGTTGATTTTGCTTATTTTATTTTGGAATGATATACTTTATGTTGCTATGGAAATATTTGTCTTTTCCCCTCTATCATGAATTGCATTGTGTTAAGTAGCTTATGAGCTGATATTTGAATTGTCATGTGTAGAGAGGCAGTGTTGTGTAGTGGTTTGGGTGTTGGACTCTGGAGGTCAAGGTTCAATCCTCCATGGCCATGAAAATCCGCTGAGTAACTTTGAGTGAGTCGCACACTCTCAGCCCCAGAAAAAAAAAATCATGAGAGGTTCTCTTTAGGGTCAGAAATGATCTGAAGGCACAACAGCAACAAGATATATGGTATGTTTTTCTTTTACCTGAAAACGAAAAGTCAGCTGAACAGAAATATCTACTACATCTTACATAATTTTTTGAGTTTTCATGGGGGGGGGGTGTGGTGGTTTCTCTCTTTTTATCTAGACAATGTTTTATGTAAATCTATTTTATTTCATGTAAGCTGCCTTGATTGCCCAGGCAGAAAGGCAGGATACAAAAAAATAAAAAATAAAAAAGTTATTATTATTATATTAGTTATTAGGGGGTTATCAGGGATAATGGTTTTCATAACTGTGGAGTAGCCACTGAGATTCCCTCTCTGTACAGTCTTTTCTCTTGATGCTGGAAATTAAATTTAAAAGAGGCATGCTCCCTGTCAAAAAGAATACCTCTTTTAAGAGAAGATGTCCCTATTCTTCTTGCACAGTTAGGAAGATCTCCTCTTATAAGTGATGAAGTTGTGTTGTTTCAGTCTTTGGAGGACCTAATGGTTTTACTTCATCTAAAGACTATCTTTAGATAGTATTTTATCTTACTTCCAGAGCTCAGAAAATTTACCCTTTCGGACTACGGTTCCCAGAAACCTCCAGCCAGGGGAATTCTATGAACTGTAATTAAAAGGATAACTTTCTCAAGCTCTGGAAACATATGCACACACATGAAATGGAGGGAAAAATCCACCCTAGCAGAGCCTGGGATGAGACAGTTACTCTACCACAGAATTGGCCTCTACTCCCTCCACAGGATTGTTCATGAGCAGGAAGGTGAATTGAGCATATTTGGAAACACATACCTTATGCAGTGGCATTCCTTAGAGATCCCTGGATTACTAAAGAGTATGCACTCAATGAAAAGGCAGATTTGCTATTTTATAATATATGGAATGGCCCTCAGTTGGCTCTCTGAATGTGAGCTATAGGATGATTTAGATTTAAGACTGAAGCCTGTATGAGATCCAGGTTAAATCCCTGGATTTTCCAGCTAAAAGGATCAGATAGCAGATTCTGGGGGAAAAACTGGAGTGGACACTCTTGGCTAGATGGAAAAACAATCTTTTTCTTACAAGGCAGCTTCCATAATTTATCTAGAGTTGGGGCAGGGTGTGGAATGTACATCCCTTGGTTTAATTTCATGTGACCCTCTGCAAGAGGTAAATTACAACCTGTTTTGAGAAAGCTGAAATACATGACAGATGAAGGAGATTATTACACAAGGCTTTTAAACTGCAGTTAAAGTTGGAGAGTAGCATCTTTGGCCATACATATAACACAATATCATCTCTGTCTCATTAGTGCTAAACCATTGCTTTAGCATCCATTTGCATTGACGGGAAAACCCGTCAATAAACTCCCAGTTCTGCTGCTTTCCCATTACTTCACAAGTACAATAAGTTCCTCCCACTGTAGATCTGGTATTTGCCAGTCACGAGGTGTCAGTGAGCATGATTCTCCTCCTCATCCCCTCTCCCCATCCCTCTCGCTACTCTCAAGCAGACTGTTTTAATTTTCTCTTTTTCTTACTAAATTGCATTAACATAACTCTGCAATTGGCTAAGGCATAAAGCAGGAAAGGAGGGTTTAGGAGGAGTACAGAACACTGCCTTTAATTCACCTTCTGATGATGTTCTAACATCCCCATTCCTGCCCAGTCATCAAAAGATTGTCTCAGATCTAATCAATGCATTGTCACTTCAGTGTTAACGTCATCAAGCCTTTCTAGATCCTGTTGTTAGTTTCCTGAGAAAGACATCAAGGCTTTTGTCACACCAAATATACAATGCACCCTTTGAGGGTATGCAATGGGGTATAAATATCTGCCCCAATCCTAGTCACTTTGTTCACAAACCAGGGCTCTGTTCACAGACCAGGGCCCTTCTGTGTAACCCTGTGTAACCCTCAGATGTGTTCTGAGCCACTCTCCAAGATCTTGCTGGTAATTATTGCCCTCATCAACCCTGTACTGCCCTTTAGCCAACCTTTCCCACCTGTCTTTCCAATAGTCTTGTATGTTTCTTAAGAATTATCTTGGGTTTTTTTATGTCTGCATGCACCCTTGCACATTTCTAAATAAAATACTTTATTTACTGAAACTAGAGCATTCTCTGCAGTTATTACCACTACACATAGGTGAAGAGATCCCCAAAGTTACCCTCCACTCTCAGGCCTCCTTTGAGCAATAATTTCCCCAAATTTGAAGGAGACTCTGGCATTACAGGTGGGGATCCCCAGTGTCCCCCACCTTTTAGGGTAACAGGATATATCAACAGCTTTTCAAAGGAAGAAAGTCCCTCTCATTGGTTTTGTAAGTGCTTTGGGCAGCACAGTTTTGCACTTAGGGGATTCATTCATACCTCTTGTCCCCAAACACCCTGGCACAAAGCTGTACTGCCAGGGTGAGAAAGCTTTTTTCTTTTGAACTGCTGACTCCCAGAAAAAAAATCAGTTGAAGTTCAGATCTAATCATGGAGGAGTGAACAGTGTCAAAGTGAGTGGAGCCACCTCGACAAGTGAGAAGTTGCACCTGATTATGGGTGGAGCCAGGGTCAAAGTGGGTGGGGCCAGAATGGCAAATGAGAAGTTGCATCTCATTGTGGGTGGAGCCAGAGACAAAGTAGGCAGGGCCAGAGCAACAAGTGAAATTATTGTGACGTTTCAGGATTGTTAGCAGGGAAGCTTCCTCCTTACTTTTCTGTATTGATAAGTGGTGAAAGAAAGGTTAAATAGTGGCCGCAGGGCGTCTCATGGCAGTAGTGGTGGCATAGCTTGGGCTAAACACACAGGCTGAGTCATTCCTTTCATCCCAGCTGTTGAAGTGGGAGGTTAGGGCAAGGCTGGCCCCAAGACAGATGCCCCACCTCTTGGCTGGCAGCCCAGGGGCAGTACTACAAGTCCAAGGATACTTCCTCCAGTGTAACATTTTACACAACCCTTTGAAGCTTTGTAGCCAGTTTGACAATTTGCACCTTCCTTTATCCCATTACACTCTGATCCCACTCCCACACACCCCCAAGGTTATGTAATGGTATTTAAATATCTGTGGCATGAACATTGCACTCGATCAAAAGAATTGGGATTGGAATGCACAAAAGTTCATGCTAAAATAAAACAGTCAGGGATCATCCAGAAGGGGGAAGTCCCTTGGCGTATTGATACTTTCTAGTTCTTTTTGTTTTGATTTTACCTGTGGAGAATCAACCTAGATAATGAAGAAATAGAAACACTAAAAGAGTTTTCATGCCTGGGATCACACACTGATAGGAACGGGCACTGCAGCCAGGAAATCTGAAGGAGATGAAGAATGGGGAGAATGGCTAAGAACTAGAAAAGATCCTAAGACGCAAAGATATACAACTGAGCATAAAAACTAGAATCATACAAGACATTGTATTTCCCATCACCATGTACTGATGTGAGAGGTGGATAATAAAGCAAGTGGACAGGAAGAAAATCAACTCATCTGAGATGTGGTGCTGGAGAAGAATGCTGAGGGTTTCATGGATGGCCAAAAAGTCAGACAAATGGGTCCTGGAACAGATCAAGCTTGGAAATCTCCTTGGAAGCCAAGATGACAAAACTGAGGCTGTCGTACTTTGGACAAATCATTAGAAGGCACAACTCATTGGAAAAAACAATAATGTTAGGAAAGGTGCAGGGAAGTGGGAGGAGAGGAAGGCTGCATGCTAGATGGATGGAGTCTATTAAGGAGGTCATGGGCATGAGTTTACAGGAGCCGGGCAGAGCAGTGGAGGACAGGGGTTCTTGGAGATGTCTTATCCACAGGGTCACCATGGGTTGACATCAACTTGAGGGCAGTTAACAACAACAACAAATGGATGGTTCTGCATCCAAACTCTTTCTTGTAACATCCTGGTTTTCCCTTCTTCTCGTCTTTGGACTGATCACGTGTAATAGCTAGAGTCAGGCAATATTTCAGAAATTGACTTTCACCAATTTGCACTGAGATCTTTTAAAATATTCTTCAGGAGTTACAGCCAAAGTGTTACAGTGCTTTAGCAATACTGCAGGAATCATTTTGTTTTGATGCAAACATTCCTCTTTCCTTCCTTGATCTCTCTTGAATCTGTGTTCTGGAAACAATAGCAGTGATCACTGGTGGCTGCCCTCTTAGCTACTTCTGAGCTAATATAAGCAACCTTGTCAAGATATGTTTCATTTCAGGAAATACTGGGTTAATTTATGTGCAACATGTGGCTCCCCAACTCCATTTCTGTGCCTCCTTGGACACCTCTCTGGAGGTGGATTTATTTACAATGCTCCAAAATGTCCTCCAAAGCCCTTTGGGGTTTGTAGACTTCATATAGTTGTATTTGGTGTTCTGAGATGATGTTCCGGATGGAAGAACTCTTTGGTCATTTCATCATAGAGTAGACTTTGCATAGGTGAGAAACTTGAGATAGTTCCCTACTCCTGCAAGCTGAAAGACGTAGCTGGAATCCTCTTCAAGTGTGTGCATGAAGGGCATTTCCATCACACTTGGATTTTTAACCTTTTTTTTTTCTGCGAAAATTTTTCAATGGCCCCCAAAAGGGCCCATAACATGCTGAACATGCCCCTTGTTCTCTACAGGGCATTTTTGGGTAAAAATTGTTGTTGTTATCATGATGGTAGGGTGACAAGCAGGTGCAGCCTTCCAAGGTCTTCTTGGGAGCCTAACACGAGCCTCTACTCTTCCATAGTTGCCCACTCTGGGTTTAAACTGACCAGGGAAGCAGGAATCAAAGTCCTTGGTAATGCTGGGAGCTCCGAGAAAACACTTTGGGAAGACAAAAACATCATGTGAATCTCCTAAATAAAATACGTTTGTACAGGAACAAAACCTGGGACATTCACAAACTATTTTCTCAGTTTTAAAGGTACCTCTAGATTTCTCTCTAAGCTTTGACAGTGAAGTAGTCTAACATGAAGAACCAGTGTAGTGTAGTGGTTTGCGCATTCAACTATGATTCTGGAAATTGGGGTTCGATTTCCCACTCTGTCATGGAAACCCACTGGGTGATCCTGGGCAAGTCACACACTCTCAGCCCCAGAAAACCCCATGATAGATTCACTTTAGGGTCACCATAAGTCAGAAATGACTTAAAGGCCCACAACAACAACATGGCTAACACAGTTGCCTGTTCAAAACTTCTCAGATGGACTTTATGGTTTTTATAAGACAAGCTCTTTGGTGGCATCAGCAGACTGCACACAGTGCAACTACCAACACACATCTCTTTTTACACTCTGGTGTAGAAGAGACGGGTGGTATCAGGGGAATCCAGAAGGTAAAATAATGCGGGGGGGGGGGTGATTTAAGAAATTTGAGAAACAGTGGATCATCCTGAGAGAAATCCCAGTTGACTCACAAGAAACACACATGGACTTGTTTTCAATGAAGGCAACTCCCCCACCCTTAAGGCAGCCTCCAAATACAACATACTTTATTGGAAAAACATGGAATGTGTCAAGGTGACATCAAAGCTGTGCAGGAGGTTTACAGAAGAACAGGCCAGATTATGGAGAAAGCATCTGTTTTGTTGTGCTGGCCTCTCTCCCTCATTATGAGAAAAGGATCCCCATCACAGTGCAGTCCTCTCCCCCCACCCCTGCTTTTCATTGCCTGTTTTTGAGAGAGAGCAAACAAAATATAACCACATGGCTGAGCCGTGCAAAATATGGTAGGAATGAGAGGGTCAGGTTACAGGCTCCTCCATCTCTCTGTGTGACTTGGATTTAGGCAGACCTCTGCACCCCAACCACTGGTCAGTGAGGCCCACACATGACAGGAGACAGCTAAGCAGTTCTTTTTTCCCCTTTCAAAAGACAAATGGCTGAGTATTGTGTGTAATTTGGACCTCCTACCACTTCACTTTGCATGTTTATACCATGCCTATATTAGTGACCACTGGACTATCTGAAGGGAAAAAGAATGACATGCATGTGCAAACAGGAACACCACCACCACCACTACCACAGCTTCACAGTCTTTTGGCTAAGATCAAGGGTAATATCATGTGGATACATGTCTGGGAGCTTTTAGCCAATTGCACATCCTCAGCACACAGGGCTGTGTCCCAGCTTGTTTAAAAAGCATGTATTTCTCTTCTGGGTGTTAACCCTTTCAGAGCCAGCCCTGGCACAAGGCAAAGTCAAGTGCTTCGACTGGTAGATTGTGGGCAAGGTCAGCCCTACTATAGGGCAGAGTGAGGCAGCTGCTTCAAACAGCAAATGTGGGAGAACAGAGGAGAATAGCAAGATGCTAGAGGACACAGCTGTGCGCATCACGTGGTGTGACCTCCTAAATGAGCCTGCTGTCCTTAAGTACAATGAAGAACACCATACTTCCACTGGCCTTAAAGTAAGATTGAACTGTAACTGCACAGTAAATGGAGGCATCTTGTCTTTTGACCTGAGAAACAAAATGTCTTTACTAGGCCCTAACTATAGGCACTATTAAAGGCAACAGGGTGAGACAGTGGACAGAGGTGGCCCAGGTGGAAATGCAGTCATTCAGAACTTGTTCACAGTCTTCAGGGAAATGACCATAGGCTGTAAAAGAGTTATTTTTAAAAATTGCTTCCTGTATAAATTAATGGAAGGGGCTACTGACTGGCTACTTCCACCATTGGCACCAAAATGCTGTGGAATCTCTGTTGATACCCCCTGCAAACAAATGCTAAAAACATTACACAGGTAAAGAGTTAGGTACCACCAAGGACCAACTTAGAAGACTGGTCTAAGATGTCCCCTAATATATAAAAACTCTTTTCCCAAACTGAACATAGTCACAAAGAACAGATTGCATACATCACAGAACTACACGGCCTGCTTCTATGTCTGACCTGGTGTGTGTATATTTTACAGCTTCCAGCACACAGATCAGAGATTAGCATTTGGGAAATCTACGTTGTAGATAATGGTGTCACTAAGGTTGGTGTCACCCTAGTGTGGTAACTCATGTGGGCACCCCCAGGCTTCCTGGCACACTTCAGATATCCCCCTTCACCAGCCTGGCACCCTTTACTGGGCCTGGTGGAGCTACTGTGACAGTGGGAAAGGGAGGTGATTCAGTTTCCTGCCCACCCAACAGACCCAGAAGATATACCCTTGCCACCAGCAGACACTGGTGGGGATAGGCTGCTTCTGTTGCCCAGCCAGCAGCCTTTTTACCCCTTGGCCAGCAGCCCTGTCAGACACAGAAGGAGCTGCTGGGTGGCAGCAGCACCCTATCCCACCAGCAGCTGCAGCCAATGGACAGAAAAACCTAGTGGAATGGGGGTGGTCAGGGAGGTCTTGGAATGGAGGGAGTGACTACATCACCAGATGTTCACTGTCCTCTGAGGTATCACACAGTGTGGTTTGCACCCTCACATCTCTGTAACGACACCCCCGATTGTAGAGAGCTACAACACGTTGCTTATGCACTTTCCATTTTAGTCCTTCCCACCTTCCAGTTTGCTACTCTTTCTCTTGGGCTGTTTCAACCTTTTACCAGGGAAGAACGCATCCCTGAGGATTCTGCTTCAGGATGGCTGACATCCACACATGAGAGTCAGCATTAGGTATTCTTATATTGAAGTATAGGTAACTTTCCTTTGATTCTCTACTTTCCTATTTTGGATATATTTCTTTGCAACAGTAAAGTATTTTTTATAAAACCTTACTGCAGCATCCTGCATATTTCTATCCTGTTTTATACCAGAAACTCATATCATATTGGGGCATGCAGCATTCTGCTTAATAAATATCAATATCTGTTACAGGGAGAGACAGGGGTAGCCCAATCTAACCCATCACCACTGTTCGCATGCCTGAGCATACACTGAAATAGAAAAACATGGCAATGCACACCAGGTTTGCTGGAGCCAACCAGTCCCACCCATCAAAAACTCACCTGAGTTTCAGTCTTTTGTCTCCTGTTTAACAAACTATTTATTGGTTTTCTGCTGGAAATGGTAAAGAAAGCAGAGCATGTAAATGCTGAACCCTCACGCAACCCTAGTTCAGGCCCAGGCCAGCACAAAGTGCCGGTCTGTACAGGCCCATACTTACATTTACCTACTTTTACCCTGAATTACATTTGGTTTTTCCAGATCCAGATTCAATTCCACCTAGCCTTGAAGATCACTCAAGTATTGTTGTGAAGACAGAATGTGGACCTGAATGTGAAAAGTGGACCTGAATCCTTTGGAAGGAAGCTGGGATAAAAATGAACTACACATAATTCTTTCAGTTTCTGTAGTAAACAGATCTGGAGATTTGCTCTACCAAACCTCATGAAATACTGGTTTGAATGGGATAAAGTGTCAATGTTGTATGTTTTCACATTCAGTAGGACCTCATTGTGGATTTCATGTGCAAAACAGTTTTATTTTAATGCGTATGTCCTCCTTATAGGAAGCTTGTTCAGTGGAGTGTTTATGTTAAGTGTCTAAATTTTAATTCATTTACACACACTGAGGCTGAGAAGCAATGAAAAATGTCTTGAAGAAACCTATTTTACAACAACATTATATTTTTTTGAGAAAACACCATAACTAAATAATTTTATTGGTATTAATTATTTTTGAATCAGAATTAATGTTACAAATTCTAATGGATTTTCTTCTAACGCAAATAATATTTATTTACTCCTTTTCCCAAGCATTAGAGGTAAAAGCAGAGATTGCTTGCTTCTAATACTTTTTCCCTCTGATTCCTTTGCCTTTTCATACTTATAAACAATCTGTCATTAACAGAATTGCCTGAGGGGGAAAATGGACCCTTCATCTTTAACCATACACACATGAAGCTGAATTTATTAGTCTCCTTCCCTGAAACAGTTCTGTATAGTCAGTGTTCCTACTTTAAGATTATCCTATGCAAGTTTCTACAGGGCTGTTTGAAGAAGAAAAAACCCCGACGGGGAGGAGGGGCATGTCTAAGACACAGCCATGTTAATTAAGCCTAGATGTTTGAATGAAGACACCTGAGACAATTCCAGATCTGACTCTCAGCAAGTCTGGGCCTGAATCACAGAATCCCATCTATGTTATCTCAAAGAAATGGAAAAATACAAATGAAATCACCAAATGATTAAAAAAAATAAACAAATTACCATAAATTAGTTTCTATCTAGTTTTTCTTATATCAAGCCAGAGAAATCTGTGATGTACCAGATTGAACAAAACTTGTTTGCCATGTATGGTGTCTCCTTGACATTAAACACTCCTTTGACAGCCCTTTTGGGCAGGGAAGTCATTAATAAATACCAATCAATAAACCCTTGGGAAACTTTTTGGCCTACAGTTTGGATCCATACCACCAGGCTGCTAAGGCCTCACCTGAGGATTCTCCTTTCCCTAAAGCCCTACATCTTTGAAAAAAATGATGGAAGTTGGGAGCTGGCAGAAATCACTACCTTGAGATACCTGGAGCACCTCAAAACTGAAGAGTTTATCACATGCAGCTTTTAAACTGACATAAAAGTTTGATAACAATGCCTTTGGTGACACCTATCATGCAACCCTATTTCCCTCTCATCGCTGTCTTGTCTAGAAGTGCAGTTAGCCTGCATCTTGCCATTCATGGAAAATCCCAAGATCCTGATAGCCCTGGTTTAGCGCTAGTCCTCAAGTGTGGTAAGTTACTCCCGTGGCAGTTCTGGGAATGTGTGGTCTCATGGTGTCAGTGTCTCCTTCTCTACCCCATTCCCTTCTTCCCCTTCACTGTTCCAGAACAGATTTTTTTTTGTTTTTTTACTCTCTTTTGTTTGCTTGTTTTTTGTTAAACCTCATTCATAGAACTCTAGAATTGTGTTTAAAAAACAACAACACACATATACACAAATACAAGAAATGCTGAACAGGGCATAGAGCAGGGAGATGGGATTAAGGATGAGGGCAGAAGACAGCATGAGGGGCCTGCAACAACCTGGTAGCACTAATCAATGGACATGCAATAGGGAGTGCTTCCAAACCTGTATGTATGCACTTCATTAATATGACTGCAGTGAGAACGGAGGTGGTGTGATAAGCTCCAGAGATTCTCTAAAAGTATTTGCCTCTTGCCTTTGGAATAGGGACATAGACCCATTCCGTCACAGGCTACTACCTCAAGGTTTCTGGAAATGGTTCCCCAGTTCCCTCTTTGTCAATGCAGAGCTGTTGAAAAGGACCGCCAGGGCAATCTCACTCTGTGCCAATGCAAGAATCTACCATTAAAGCATCTCTAAAAAGTGGTCATCCAACCTTTGCTTAGAAACCTCCACCAAAGGAGGCTCTATCACCTTCTGATGATTTATGTTACTTTTAAACCATGAAAAAGTTCTTCTGATCTTTAATTGGAGTTTCCTTTCATGAAATTTGAATCCATTGGTTTGGATCCTACCCTCTGAAGCAGCAGCAATCAAGCTTGTGCCATCTTCTCATCTTTGATTTTCTCTAGACATAACTACTCCTTCAACCATTTTTCACCGGACTTGGTTTCTTGACCATTTTGATCATCTGCCTCTGGACATGTTTCAGCTTGTCAATATCTTTCTTAAACTGTGATGTCTAGAACTAGACACAGTACTCTAAGTGAGGCCTGATGAAAGTAAGGATTTACAGTTGTTTCTTACCTAGCTGAAAAACAGCTTCCATGATAATCAGGAAATATGGTTGGGAAAGATAACGCAGTAGTGAGAATTGTACACATGTTTTGCCCAGTGCTCATATATCATGAAGTATTTCAGGAAATTATTCTGCACAGAAATACATAGAATCATAGAGTTGGAAGAGGCTACAAGGGCCATCCAGTCCAACCCCCTTCTGCCATGCAGGAACTCACAATCAAAGTACCCCATCCAGCTTCTGTTTGAAAACCTCCAACGAAGGAGACTCCACCACACTCTGAGGGAGTATATCCAACTGTTGAACAGCTCTTACTGCCAGGAAGTTTTTCCTAATGTTGAGGTGGAATCTCTTTTCCTGTAGTTTGAATCTGTTGCTCTGGGTCTTCTGGGTCCTACTGTACATGTGCACAAAACATTTTTAAATGCAAAAACCACTGTTAGCAAAGCTCATGATTTCTAAATACCATATGCTTTATGTGGAAAATTGCTGGTTTTTTTTTTTTTTTTTTTTGGCACAACCCCCTCACTGTAAGGTAATTTAAGTTTCCTAAGGCTTCAGCCTTGGATAAGGAAACAAAAATATTTAAACATCAAAAATGTCAAAGCCAAGCCTGTTAGGCTTTAGCTTTAAATCAGCAGAGTAGCAGAAATTCTGCTACAGAAGTGTTCCTTTGTTTTAAGTATGCTTCCCTAAGAACCGAGACTGACTCCAAAAACAACACAAGCAGCTTGAAATTCAAACAAAAGTTTACTAATGGCTTAATCTATATATACATAATCTAGCTAGTGAATTGATCAAGTAAAAATAATTTTTTATCTCACAATCTTTCCAAAGAAAGTTGAGAGAAGAGGAAGATGGAAAACATGCAGTTTAGTTGAAAATCTTTCAGAGAGAAAAATGACTGTTAGTCCCAAAGGAGGAGTGACCTAAGTTACATGATTAGTTTGAAGGAGAGAATGAGAGAGAGAGAGAGAGGAGTTTTGCATGCAGGAAATTCCTATCTATCTAAGGAGAGGGAAAGAGAATGCAAAAATCTTCCAACAAATACCCGGGGTAGTGGTGATTCTATCTATGTCTTGGGTCCAGACTATCTGAAGTGCTGCATTTCCATATATGTGCCTACCTGAGTTTTAAGATCTTCGGCTTTATCATGGTCCTACTACTGGTGAAGACTTGGGAGAGAGCCTTCTTGGTGGCTGCTTTGTGCCTATAGAGCTCTCTTCTGAGAGAGGCTTTGTTAACTCCCCCTCTGCTCCCTTTTGCCAGCAGACAAAGACCTTCTTATTTAAACATGCTTTCAGCTTTTAACTGGTTGGACAAGTACAGTAGACACTCTGGTTTTAATAAGTAGCAGTTTTTAACTTCTAAATTAATCGTTTTAAGGGTAATGTTGTTTAATACATTTTAAATTTTTGTATTCAAATTGTTTTAGCTATTTTAACATTCAGTGTTCATTGTTTTGGGTCTCATATGGGAGAAAAAGCAAGATGCATACTAAATAAATAAATCAAACTTGTTTTGAGGGAAAAAAATTTTTTTGTGTGAAAAACAGGATTTTCACACACATACACTCAAAAACCAGTTTCCAGAAACTCACATTTAATTTGATTTAGAGTGTTCTTCATAAGGTTTAGTCAGAATTTCCTTTCTTGCAGTACTTACTTCTCTTACTTCAAATTGTGATAAGCCAATCGTGCCACCATAATTGGGGGCCTAACCCGCTCATTCTGCTGAATAGTGTCCTGGACGTCTACTCTGATGTCTAGCTCTGATGGCACCCATGGACTGTGTGCACAGATTCTGCCTGCCTTGAACTGGATTGTAAGTGCATGAAAACTTCCTTTCTTTTGGCTTCTGGTTCTTGGAACTTGATGCAAGAATTGTATCTCTGCCTAACAGGCTACCAGCACTGCTTCATGGGTCTACCAAGATCAAATGCATGTAAACCCATGAATCAGAAGCTTCTGAGCCTCTTTCTTCCTCCTTCCTGTCCCCTCTTGCAAAAGTGTATCAGAAGAACACTGCTCTCCCGCATCACTTGCTAATGACCTCTGCTGAGCCTATGACAGGATCCCCTGGGGGGCTGGGGGTGGGGTGGGGGGGGGAAGGCTCTCAATCTGGCAGCAATTATAGGAGGGAAAGTTAACTCCCTTCCCCAGTTGCTTCAAACATCAATGTGTCAAAACAAAGAACTGAAACATTTCAAATGCCAAATTCAAATGTCACCAGCAATAAGGGCCTACACTTTCAAACGGCAGCAAAACACGGCTGCGGCCCTTTT
The DNA here is from genome assembly GCA_034509955.1 of Urosaurus nigricauda. Classification (NCBI taxonomy): domain Eukaryota; kingdom Metazoa; phylum Chordata; class Lepidosauria; order Squamata; family Phrynosomatidae; genus Urosaurus; species Urosaurus nigricauda. The sequence continues at coordinate 168,036,293 of JAOEGL010000002.1, forward strand.
ATCCCCTACCAGCATCTCAGCTCAGATTTGGCTTGCATTAGACATGCAGCTTTCTGGTCCCCCCACTCCTTTTTCCTGTTTTCATTTTAAAAGGCAAATAAGAGATTGTTCTGTCAAATGGAAATAAGAAAGGCAACTTCCTCAACCACTCTTCCTTCTTTTCTTGTTGGTGTTGTGTTTTTTGCCAGAGTGAGAGAAAGTTTTAGGGCTTTTGTAAGAGAGGATAGTCTTTCCAATTGGAAGGGTGTGTGTGGAAATAGCTTTGCAGTAAGCTGAGGATCGGAAGACGACAGTACACAATTCCCCAATTCACATACAAGAGGGATGCCTGGCTGCAAATTCTGAGCTGCAAATCTAGAAATGTTCCAAAATGTTTTGAGGCCTTAGTGGGGCTGGAGGTGTAGAGATCTTGCTGGGACAGCCCGAGAGGTGAAACAAAGAAGATTCTAGCTCATCTAGGATGTTGATATAATAAAAATTGGTGTTGCAGCTGTGTTTGGTTCAGGTAGGATAGCAAGAGTGGACAGATAAGATACAGATAAGACATGCATTATATTGTACAGAGGAGAAGTCCTCTGTGACTTAGCAATACATCAGCTTGGTACCGACCTACAGTAGATACCTAACAGTATGTAGAAGGGAGGTCACATGCGTCCATGTACAAATGTTCATTTCTGTTACTGCTTGACTATCCAAATGTCTGGATATTCTGGATATTCAGTTAACTTACACCCAACTACTCTGAGGTAAGCAAAATCTGGACTTCATTGTATAATTCAATAAGCGCAACTAAGAAGGGAGATAAAGGCCTGAGATGAATTATGAGATATGTGGCAGGACAAGTGGCAGGATGAAGTAGAGAACAAGATGAGAAAACAAAGCCCTTCAGAGTGAGGAAAAAGTTAACTGATGAGAACCTCTAAAATAATCCACTTGTGGTTCACATTCAGGCATAAATCGATTCAAACTGATTCAGTTCTAGCTAGACGAAGGAAAAATGTAAATTGATTCTGATCCCCTTGTGCAGATCCCCTTATCGAAAAAGAAACGGAAAAAAATTACCATAAAAAAAACGGGTTAAATGGGTCTAGTGCATGACCCCCCTCTCGGAATTTCTTCAGCAATATGGGTTAAGTGGGAACCAGAGTAGTTTGAACCAGTTCAAACCAAATCACGATCTGGTTTAAAAGGTAGTGGGAATGAGACCTTGGATTGCAAGAAAGTAGCATCATCCACCTCAAATATTTTCATGATATTGGCATGTGTTAATTTAAAGTATCTATAAATGCTAATTAAAAATGATTATTACAATTTAAATAGGAATGTGGTACATTATACCAATGATAACTGCAGGGCCTGCCTACTCCATATGCTATCTAGCTCCTAATTGGTGATGGGCAACAGCAAGGTCAGTTTCTGCTCTCTAAGTAAGTAAGGACATCATCAAATTGAGGAATGCCCTCTGTAAAGTAGGACACTTCAGGATTGATCTCTGCTGTGTGGCACTTGATGAATGCCGTTCAGAGTGGAAAAAAAGTTAACTGAGGAAGAACCAAGCCAGGGAGAGATTTGCTAGGATGACACACAGTCATCAAAACGGCATGATAACATGATAACCACAAGTTCAGTTTCCTCTTCCCGCAGAATGTTGCTGCTGTTGGGTGGTTGAACCATGGGAGACCGTAGTAAAAGTGAATCATTTTACTCACATGAAAAATTTGTCAATGACCTTCTTAGCACTGCTGTCATGTATGATTTGCAATGCAAAAATTCAATAGTGCTTTCCTGCCAATTTTGTTTGGCAATCCAGGCCCCTTCCAGAGACCTCTTCTGTTGCTGCGATGCTTCTTTTCCTCTCCCTCTTTCTCTCACATACACCTTCTTTTCCTCCCTCCCCTTCACTGACTCCTTCCTAAAACTTTCTTACTGCCTTCCCCTCACAAGCAGCCATGTGGCTTTCTCTGAGAATAGAATGTAAGGGAGGGAGGGAGAGCAGAAATGGTGAAGGCAGAAGTTTGGTGCTAACAGACCCTCCAATTCCAGACTGGGATGCCACCCCAGTTTTTCTGTCCCAGGGAATTACAGTGGGGGAGAGCACTATGTGATAAGGTTATTTGTGGTGACACAGTAAACAAGAATAAATAAATTTGTACCAGTGGTTAAAATATGAGTGTTTGACAACAGTACATGTGAAAGGGATCTAGGAGTCATAGTAGACTGCAACATGAGTCAACAGTGTGATGTGGCAGCTAAAAAAGCCAATGTTATTCTAGGCTGCATCAACAGAAGTATAGTGTCTAGATTGAATGAAGTAATAGTATTACTTTATTCTGCTTTGGTCAGGCCTCACCTGGAATTCAGTCACCCCTCCATTTTTGTGGGGATCCATTCCAGAACACCCCCCCACCTCAAAAAAACATAAAATCTCTGATATTGGAGTCCCTATTGACTCCAATGGTGGTGCACTTCTACGCATGCTCTTACATGTGCACACACACCATTGTGTCACCCTCCATTTGTCCCTTACATATTTCTGAGGGACGCGGACTCCAAGTCCGCAAAAATGGAGGGGCAACTGTACTGTGTCCAGTTCTGGGCACCACAATTCAAAAAGGAGGTTGACAAGTTGGCATATGTCTAGAGGAGGGCTACCAAAATGGTGAAGGGTCTGGAAACCATGCCCTAAAGAATAAGATTTAGAGGTGATATGATAACCCTGTTTAGCTGGATTGGGTGAAGGAAGCCCATTCAGCTTTTGATTGGGGCACAAGGAGGAGGATGCTTCCACTCCTCTCATGCCAGCGAGCGAGGCTGTGACAATCAGAGGCAGCCTTGCTCACCAGTGGGAGTGGGTGGAAAGATTATTTTTCTGACATTTGATCAGCAGCTGAATTTCACCTTTGTCCAGTCCAAGTGTTGGTTGTCAAGGTTCGCTGGAAGGAGAGACTGGGGCAGAAAATGTTAATGTGACTAACAGCCTTATTGCATGATAAAAGAAAGCAGAGCTGCAGCAAGAAAGAAGTGGCTTTGTCCTTGCCTATCTGCATGCCATCAAAGCACTTCTTTTCTTGTCCCAAGGGAGCTGGTTGTAAAAGTATGCCTTTTGTTGTTCTTGAAAAAACAATTTGGCAAAAGGCACACTTTTAGGACCATCTCCATCTGAAAGGAGAATGGAAGTACTATGACAATATGCAGAGAGGGAAGGAGAAAGCTGCCTCTTGGCTTTAGCCATGTAATAAGATTGTATTGTATGTGGGAATATTGGTGCAAATCAATAGTTTTATGTAGAGTATTATTTATGAACTGATGGATAAATATCCACATAGATCTTTTCCTTGTTAAAGCTGTGTTGATCCATGCCAGTGTAAAATCTTTTTTGTTTGTTTCTCATATCCTGATTAATATATATTTTTGTGTATGATAAATCAGCTGGTTATGTTTATTTCCCAGTCTTTCTTTCTGTATTTAACTAGTTCGTTCATGACAGTTTCACTATATTATCAACTCTTTTTTCATTGTTATAACTCTAACACAGGCTGCGTCTGCACTGCATAAATAATCCAGTTTGACATCATTTTAACTGCCATGGCTTAATGCTAGGGAGTTCTAGGATTTGTTGTTTTGATACTAGTACACCCATTTTCACATAAGATTCAATACTGTGTTTGTAAAAGAATGAGGATTTACATTTCTCACCTTTCCTTACCCCCAGTGCTGTGAATCAATGATTTCTTCATGAGTGGAGGAATGCCATTATAGTATATTTATTTATTTATATATTATTTATTTACGGTATTAATATCCCGCCCTTGAACCCTAAATTATCTCAGAGTGGCTTACAATTATTCATTATTTTTAATTACACAGTTCCCTGCCCTCGGGCTTACAGTCTAAAAAGACACGACACAAAAGGAGAAGGGAATGGTGCTGGGGAAGGGGTTCAGGTCCAGCAGTTCTTCTCTCCCTCTGAGGCCTGGACCAAAGCAGATGGATAGGAGGGAGGGCTCTGCTTCTTAGCTCTGCCCAGGCCCTATGGAGCTGGGCCTACATCTCTCCCTCTATGGTCGGATGGCACTAGATGGACTGGAGAATCATGAACCAAGGTATTTGAAGGGTATCTGTTGAGGACAGGTTCTTCCAGAATTCTACAAAAATGTTATCTTCTGACAATTTTGGAGGCTGGGGAACTGTTCTGATTTGGCAGGGATGGTCCTGATCACTCCTCTGTTGTCTCACTTTTTCAGCTACTTTCATTATGTTCCAATTCTTCTCTTCTTCTCAGGGGGGATAGGAGAGGAAGGGGTAGAATCTTGCCCTTCCAAGTAGACTCAGATAAAAGCAAACTTCTGCAGTCTCTCCTAGCTTGGGCATTCTTCCCCATTAGTAACTTTTGCCACCTTGACCACACTCTGCTTTTGCTTGGCCTCATATGTTCCCGTTTTCATCTGTCAAATGTAGGGGGACATGTTTGTCTCTTGAAAATCACCCCCTCCAAAAAAAAAAAAAAAGAGAGAGAGAGAAAAGCCTCTTAAAGTCTTTGAACACTGGAAACCAGATCAAACTGAAGGAGAAGGAAAGGGAGGAGGAGGAGGTGGGAGGAGGAAGAAGATTTTGTTTGTTTTAGTTTTGTACACTACCCACAATTCCTGGCTGTGAAACTTTTGCTTTCACTTTACCCCCTTTTAGGCAACGGTGTTTTATTGCTCATCTCATGACATCCAGGTGCCATCACACCAAATGCAGCCACCATTCCATTGAAAGTATCTGCTGGGGCAGCTCTAGGAGAAACCTGAGGCTGGGCTGACAGAAACCAGAGCTTTTCTTGCTGCTGTCAAGAACTTTCTTCACTCGGGTCTCTGAGCGTTGCACCCTAGTTGACCTCAGTGTGCTTCAGGATAAATTAGTAACGATATGTGATGCCTTCAGCTTACACCATGTGGCATAGGAAGCTGGAAGCAGCTGTGGCACACTTAAACTTTCAGAACGCTTGGGATGAAATGGGGTCACTAAAATCCATTGTATGTCACCTCTGGGGCCCTGTTTGGCTAAAGGCGATAAACAAATGCCCTTAATAAATAAGGGTAGAATTCAGAGATATAGCTGTGATCATCTGGAATAGCAACATGCAAAGGGATCTTGCAGCACCTTTTGAGCATCATTTCACTCTATGCATCTGAGGAAGTAGTCCAAATCTACAAAAGCTCATGCTACAACATCTTTTGTACAGTTAGTCTCAAAGGTGTTGCAAGATCCTTTTGCACACATTTAATAAATAAGTACATGAGAAAATGTGATTGGATACATGCTGCATCAGGGACAGAGCATTTGTAGCCTTCCGGATGTTACTGGTCAACAACAACCCTTATCATTCCTTGCCATTGATTATACTGGCTGGTGTCCATGGGAGATTCAGTTCTGCAACATCTGGAGGGCCCCAAGTTGCAGTCCTCTGTGTTAGAATAATTTGAAAGGCCCGCTTGTGTGTGTGTGTGTGTGTGTGTGTGTGTGCCTTCAAGTTGCCAGTCAACTTATGGTGACCCCATGAATTTTGTATGGTTTTCTTATGCAAGGAATACTTAGAGTTGTTTTTTTTTTTTTCAAATACCTTCCTTTGAAATATAGCCTGCAGCACCTGGCATTTGTTGCTGGTCTCCCATCCTTAACCAGTGAGAAAACTTGGTTCAGGCATTTACACATTCCAAGGCCACAATCCTGTCTACTGAGTAACTCTATCAATGTAGGTTGCAGCAGGCAGGTGGTGGTGTGGCAGCATTAATGAAAAGTCACAGGGATTGTGATGACACAGGAAGGAACACCAGCAAAAGATGTCAATGAGTGCCTCCAGATGAGTTTTAAAAAATCTCAGGAATCATCTAGACTTTCCCATTCTTTTTGTTTTGATTGTACCTGAATATTCATGCGCTTGCAACCAATCTTCTGAAATAGCCTTTGTTTCTTTCCTTCTATCCATCCCTGCCTTCCCACCACATTGATCCCATGTCATATCCTATTTCATTCAATAATTCAGAAACTGAGTTTCACCAATTTCCACCAAGCTTTTTTTAAAACAAAAATTCAGGGGTTACAATCAACATGCTATTAAGTGCTTTAGCAGTAATATACTAGTGAAGCATGAAGATCCCTTTGTTTTAGTGCTAATGTTCCTCTTTCCTTCACTTGATCTCTGTTGAATCTCTGACCTGGAAACAATTGCTCTGTTTATTTGGCTGTGGACAACTCCCCCCCCCCCCCATGAGGAGGGAGAAAAAAAAAACTGCCCTGCTGGCTCCTGAGCTGGTTGGTATGAGGTTCTAATAGGACTCTGGTCTATATATGGAGGAGAAAAATAGAGATGTTTATTGTCTAAGAGAGCCAGCATGATGTAGTGGTTTGAATGTTGGACTCAGACTCTTGTTGTGACCTCAGAGGAGCAAGTCATGCAGGTGGCAGTGGAAGGCACAGTGGGATGGTGTGTGCTTGCCTGGCATCGCTCTGGATTTTCTGGAAAAATCCTGAGCAAATCATGAATCTTTTAAATTCAGTTGAACACAGAGATGGCCAGGATTTGTTGCTGAATTATTCTTCCCATGTGGAGACAGTCCACAGTCAAATCAGGTATTTGGCCCTGCGTTGTCTGAACAGGATAACACAAAGGTAGGGGGAAACCACAGCAAATGGCCCACATAGGCATGCCCCTGAACAGTTTTTCTGGCTACAGCTATCCTACTTTAGAAACCAAGACACAAACACATAGCTCTTTCAGTCATTTATTTTTTTAAATATAAGATTTTTCTTTTTTTAACACACCCTTCTAGTCCCAAAGAAAAAACTTTACAAGTAATGGAGTTACCTGTGACAAATGGATTTCTCTCTTTTTTTAAGCTTTAAGGGCATAATGAAGTTATGTTTCAAAGCTAATACAAAGAGTAGGAATGGCTGTACCTTTTTCTGCTGTGATGAGTAGCATTTTCAAATGTTTAGTTACCTTTTGGGGGCATTTTAAGCAGAACCTTTTTAGTTCTATCCAAAGGTTGTTGATTAAGGTAATATTATAACAGCAAACCAATGAGTAATGTAATGAGACACCAAATAAACTATAAGAAAAACAAATTACTTTTAAAAAGCTAGTTTCCAGGCTCTGCCTAGCCCTTACTATTCAAGGCACTGACAAAAGCATTCATAGAACACAACATTCAAGAAAAGTCACAATATGATGAAACAGAGGCAAATTTGAAAGATAAAGCAAAGAACATCTAATAGAAAATTATCTACTTGGTGAAACCAGATGAAGGGCTCATTCCCACTTACATTTAAACCGGTCTGGGATTCACCTTCACTCTGTGTTGGTAAAACGATTCCAAAAAGTCTGTCACTCCCACTATGAAAGCGGATCTTTTATGTAATTGCTTCTTTTTTGGCACAACTGTCATCCCCACTAGTTTGCACTGCTTCAAAATGAATGTCAATCATCAGTGACATAAGTGGCCGCCTGGGCTCTGGGTGGCCAGAAGGCACTGGCAGGCACTGGGCCTTTTGACATAAGAAGCAGCCAAGGCAGCCTGGCTTGGGAACTACAGTGGGCCCTCCTTATACAAGGACTTCCATCCACAGATTTGAGCATCTTCAGATGGCAAGCCTGTGGGGGGTGGCAGGAGGAGGAGGAAGAGGAGGAAGAGGAAGGCGAGGGAGGAGGAGGAATTGGAAGGGGCAGTGCGGCGCGAGGAGGAGGAAGAGGAAGGTGAGGGGGAGGAGGAAAAGGAGAAAGAGGAAGGGGTAGTGCAGATACGAGGAGGAGGAAGAGGAAGGCAAGGCGTGACATGAAGTGGGAGGAGAAGGAAGAGGAGGAAGAGGACAAGGAAGGTGCGGTGCGGTGCATGCAAGGAGGAGGAAAAGGAGGAAGAGGAAGGCAAGGCATGGCGTGTCCAATTTTTTTTTTAAAAAAACAAATCAATCAAAGGATCGATTCATTGGTTTTGTAACTACTTCCCTTTGTAAGTAGTTGCAAAATCAAGGAATAGAATCTTGTATGAATTTTATTTTTGTAAAAAAACCATGCACCCATAGGTCACACCACAAGCAAAAAGGTAGCACTGGGATGTGTGTGAAATGCTGGATCTACCAAAAACTGAGGAGGGATAGTAAACACCTCTCTGCCATTATTCCCTCCCCTCCAGAATGATGCAATTCAGATCTGTTGTTCCCACTTGTTGAATACACTTCAGAATCAATTATTTTCATTAAGAAGATCAGGAGTGATTAAAATAGAAGAACAAAGTTGAGATCTAGGAAGTAAAGAATGACGGATGGATCTTAGGGTTTAAGAGAAGATAGTAAGTAAGGATAAAGAGATGGAGTATTGTTTGAGGATTGGGGTTAAAGTATGCTATAGAGATATAACAGGATATTTGTATGATAGATACAAACCCTTATTGTTTTTTAGGAAATATTTGAATGTTTGTTTGAAATGATATGTATGATGTATAAAATGTGAGTTTTATAGAATTGTGTTGGTTTGATGTGTCTGTTTTAATAAGAAAGAAAGAATCAATTATTTTCAAAAGAACCAGTAGGAAACTGTTGTCTGAAAAAACTGTTTTGTTTTTTTTTGCATTTGCCTCGCTTTATCACAAAAAAACCGATCAAAGTATAACAGGAACTGGTTTCAAATGGGAATGACAGTCACTTAAACCAATCAGTAATTTTCTTTATTTCATAGTGAGAACAAGCCCGAAATCAATTTTTGACATCTTATGAAATGCTGTAAACGAGGGCCAACTGGGCCAAATAGAGAAAAAGAATGCCGCAATTCAGAAGTATCTTCAGTGAAAAGACTTTCTTGACCCCCTTAGTTGGGACATATTAGCAGAAGTGGATAGAAAAGTTCTCTGAGGCCATCATAGTTGCCTGCCCCTTGCCCAAAGTGCTGAACTGTGGCCTTCTGGCTGTAGTTTTAACTCTTACAACTGGCTGTAGTTTTAACTCTTACAACTGGATTTTTGCTTACAATTCTCCAGTTTCCTGAAATCAAAGCAATCTAGATTGTTTCCCATATTTCTTGCAAGCATCTTTTGTTATTGGCAGTGACAGCTGGATGCAACATTATCTGGCACAAACATGCAATCTTTGCTGCTGATTAAAGTCTAAGTGATCATTTCCCCTCGTTTGGTTTTAATGAACTTCAGGAGTCCCTTTGAGTTATTAACAGGCAGCTCTTAATAAACAGGAAGAATCTTCTTGGAAAACTCTCTATCACCTGGCATTGTAATCATTTCTAGATTTTTTTTGGTTCCCAAAAGGGACAGTTGAGTAGGCCTGGTTGGTCTCCAATCTTCTCCTCATTTGCAATTGTCTCCCTTTATGGATGTATTATATCCATTCATGCACTGGGTTAAAATATATTTCCACCATACAACATTTTTACTTCAATGCTTTCACTGAGGTGTTGTTAAGTCTGTTGGCCATTTTCTGACCCAGGATGCTCTAGCACAGTGATGGGCAACCTTTTGAGCTTGGTGTGTCAAACTTCACCAAAAAACTGAGCATAACTTGGGTGATGTGTCACTTTGAGGAAAAACCATTATTTTGCGATATTTCTAGTTTAAATTAATTATTTTTATAAGTTTATATATTTATAGTTTAAATCACTTATCTCAGTAATGATGGATTAGAAATCCATGACACCCCAGAACAGTAGATAATGGTTGCTGTGGTTAACTGTTATTTGGTTACTGGTAAAGGCAGGGCCCCCAGAGATGTGTCCCCCACCGCACTCAGCTGCTCCCTGCTCTGCCGGAGGAAGTGAGGGCAAAGATTCTGGCTTCACTGGAAGCCCCAGAACTAGATGCTGTGTGACGGACTTCTGTTGTTTTGGCCTACAGATCTCCAGCACAGAGTGTCTAATAGGGGAGGATGAGACATTTGCAACTTGTTTCATCCTCAGGAGCAGCAGAGCAGGGAGCAGCAGAACGCAGCACGGCCAAGTGCAGTAGCTGAGGATGAAACATTTGCGACTAGAGACTTATTCATCCTCAGCTACTGCATTTGGCCATGCAGGAACCAAGGATGAAACATCCTTCTCAGCATGCGGCCGCCTAAGCGGCCGTGTGTCATCAGAAATGGCTATGTGTGTCAGTGCTGACACGCGTGTCATAAGTTGCCATCAGGGCTCTAGCATCACACAGAGAGACAAAAATGATAAATAAAACAAAACTTGGGAGTGGCTTGCGACCCCCTTCTGGTTTGGAAAACTGTTTTTTTTAAATGTTAAGCAGTTTTGGGGAGCTTCTCCTTGTTTATAAGTTGGGTTGCTGTCAAATGCCATATTTCTAACACAGATTTACCCAGCTTCAGCCCCTAGAAGCCTAGACCATCCTTTCCACCTAGTCTTCTTTGCTGTGGAAAATAGTATCTGAACACCTCTAAGTAAATATATTGCATCTTAATACCCTTTTTGTTGAATATTAGCCCTTCAGGTTGATAGTGGGGTCAGGATAGTTTCCCAGATGTCACATCTTTTTTTGCAGTTCTCTGCATCTTCAGTCCTTTTCTTATTTTTCCCAGGTACTGAAGTTGCTTTTGTCAGACATCCCAGCTAGGACCAATAGGTATGTGCCTTTCACTTACAAGAGCCACCATACTCATGCTGAGTCACCTTCCAGATTATGTGGCCAGAAAGGAGCACAGTTGAAAAGCTAGTAAGTAGAAGCCTGGTGGTGGAGTGATTAAATGCCCGTATTGCAGCCACTCACTCAGAAACCACAAGGTTGTGAGTTCAATAACAGCCAGGAGCTCAAGATTGACTCAGCCTGGCATATTTTCAAGGTCACTGAAGTGAGTACCCAGCTTGTTGGGGGCAATTCGCTTACACATTGTAAACTGCATAGGGAGTGCTTAAGTGCACTGATAAGCAGTATAGAAATGTACTTGCTACTTGCTATTCCTGAGCAACAAAAGCTTGATATAGAAATCTAGCAAAAACAAAAATAATAAAATTGTTATTAATTTTGATAGTGGCAGCATACAGAGACTAGAAGGGAGACATTTTCAGTCCTGGAAAAATAGTTAACTACTCAACAACTTTAGAAATCTTGGGAAACTATAATAGATTCTCCACATCTGTCACTATGCCATTGTGCATTGCTGAAACTCTGGCTGGCTGGCAGACCTGCTGCCTTCAGAGGTCATTTAACCCTGAACCTAGATGCATTACCTTTTTGGACTACAACTCTCAGAATCTGACAGCTTACATTGTCACTGGGCACTCTGGCTGGAAGTTGGGGATCTGTGGCCCCCAAAAGTAATCTTTTTGAGCTGTGATATCATCCAATCATGAAATAAAGAGCAGTGAAAAGAAGTGAGGTACTCCAAAACATCAATAGGCAATTAGCTGTGATGCTAGAGCTGACTTTCTTTAGATTAATTAGTTCTCTTTTGTTGGCTAAGGTCACACATTAGAACTGAAGCCCACTCCCTTTCATGCTTCCTAACTTGAGTGGGTCAAAACATGGTGTGAAGCATACCTTCCAAATGTCTCCATTTTGATAGGGAGAGTTCTGATTAATCCGTTCTCCTTCAACTTTTTCTGCTGTTTTAAAAGTCCCATTTGCTCTCTCTCCTTCCACGTTCTCCCTTTGTCTTCAGCTTACTTCAGTTGCTGCAAATGAAGTTTGCACTTAAAATCAACATGGGGAGAGGAGAGGAGGGGAAAGAATCTTCTCTTTTCCAGACAGCTCAGGAAAATGCAAACTACTGCAGCCTCTCTTAGCTTGTGTGTAATAACTGTGTAATAACTGTGGCCATCATGACCACACTCTGATGTTGCTTGGCCACATATGTCCCAGTTTTCATCTATGAAACATAGGAGGCTATGGGATTAGATCTATAGGGGAAGTGAATGCCATCTATGCAAGATGCCAAATGGAAAAATGTTTATTATGCGTATTGTTCCTTCTTTCACATGAGCTGCATTTAATTCCCCAAGCTGCAGTGGTTTTTTTCATGCTATTGGTTTGCTCATTCTTTAAAAGGTTCTTAATTCTGCAAATAAAATGCTTCTACGTCATCTCATCTGCATACATCTTTATTCACCATACTGCTTCCTCCTCTTTTTCCTCTAGATGTGGCCAGAATTTTTGGATTTCAAAAAGAACATGGGCTATTTGGCTGCCTTCAGCAATAACCTCCCCCCACCAATGTTTGAGGTTATGTTGCTGTTGAGGATATGATTAATGAGAGAGGGGTTGGCTAAAATCTTGTGGAACAGGATGACTGATGGCTGGAATTTGAGGCTTCGTCAGCCTTCTTGTCATCAAAGCTCAATTTCTGCAGCAAATTAATAATACCCATTAAAATGGATTGATTGTCCTTGTCACAGATTTCTCCTCCTTTGCTCCCATGTGCTCTCTTATCAATGGCCCATTAGGTGAGCTACCCAAAGCACTGGTGTCAGTGCCAAAGAATTTGTTTCTCTTCTTAGCCAGATGGAGGCTCGAATTATCCGTGGTTCCAGGGGCTGATCACAACCTTGCTCATCAATAGGTCCCCATACGAAGGTGTCTACAGGATTTGTAATCATCGACTGTCAATAGTTCCTTTCCCTGTAGCATTATTTATTCCTCATGACTACCAACTCTCATCTGGTGTAAGTTGATTACACAGCTCTGCTAAAGTCAACAGTGTGGTGTGTCGATTTGCAGTCTGCAGGCTTTAAGATGGGTTAATCCACAGTCACCACATTTTAAAAAAGAAAAACCCACAGAAGGAACAGCTGTTTATTCATGTGGTTTTAATTTAATGTATGTTTTGGTTTGGGTTGAGAAGTATTTTATAGGCTCTGGCTTCTTGCTAATGAAACAATGAATCAGAGAGTGGGAACGGAGGCCTATGAACCAAGGTTTTGTGTCCTCTCAGCGAAAGAGTCCAGGACTGCTGGTTTACCCCCTGCCTGCTAGAAGGGTGTTGGCTTTTATGAGCTGAAGCAAAGCTACAGAGGAAAGCATCTGAGAGATTGAATCTTTGGACTTTCTGTAAACAAAGGAACTGGGATCAGATGGGCAAAAGAGAGGAAGAAGACATGGGGTTGTGTTAAAAAGTAAAGAGGCTTTGGGAAGGAGGGAAATGGGGAGAGAGAGGGGAATAAAGTCACTAGAGTCTTCTGAATTTTTCCACAACCTATTCTGCCGGCTATAGCTGATCATGGCTCCAAAGGTCAATGACAAAAAAAGGCAAGCAAGAGTTACTGAGTTGTTCTTTTGGGCTCTTAAAACAAAAGTAGTTTGTGCAAGCTGACTGTAGAGTTCTGGTCACATTGTAGCTGTTTGATATGGGCTCACTGTATTGTCTTGGGTTCAAGTTAGGATACAGCACTGTGGTTGTTTTGGGCTCTCCCTTTCAGGCTTTATTCCCTATTTGCTTGCATTTGTCCCTTATTATTTTTATATTTGTGTGTGTGTCTCTTATCTCTGTTGCTTCTTTGTACATTTGTTTCATTCTTGGATAGGCTGCATTCTCCCAGTGTCAATTTGTTATTGTTAATTGCTATCGAGTTGACTTTCACTTATGGCAACCCCATGAATGAGACCTCCAAGTCATCCTGTTATCCTGCTCAGGTCTTGCAGACACAGGGCTGAGTCTATACATCTGGAATGTGATCCTCCTCATTTTCTGCTGCCTTCCACCCTACCCAAGCATTATTGTCTTTTCTAGTAAGTCATATGCCCAACAGTACCAGTTTAGTCATCTTGGCTTCTAGGAAGAATTGAGGCTTGATTTGCTCTGAGACCCATTTATTTGTCTTTTGGCAGTTCAGGGCATCCATAGAAACTCTTCTTGAGCACCACATCTCAAATGAGTAGATTTTTTTCCTATCAGCTGTCTTAACTTTCCAGCTTTCACAACCATACACAAAAATGGGAAATGCGGTGGTTATGCATCAGACAATCAAGTGTGTCACACTCCTTTCTTTAAGAATGATCCAAAGGTTTTCATGCTGTATGCAGTCAAAGGCTTTGCTATAATCTATAGAGTATAGACTGATTTTCTTTTGAAATTCATTGTTGCACACCATTATCCAATATATGTTTGCAATATGATCCCTAGTGCACAGTGTTGACACTGACTGTTAAACTACTTGCAACATTAAATATGTATATGAGTGTGCATATCTTTAAGTCTCCTGTTTACTTATGGCAATTCCATGAATTTCATCAAATTTTCTTAGACAAGAAATAGTCAGAGGTGGTTTGCCTGCACCATCTGGTATTCTTTGGCAGCCCCTCTTCTAAGTTCCAATCAGAACTGATCCTGTTTAGATTTTGAGATCAGACAGGATCTGGCAGTAATATAGTCAAGCCTTTTAGTCAAGTCTCTACCATCAGGTCTCAAGTCAAGTATGAAGTTCTTGGAAGATAATTTCAGGTCAAATCCCAAGTTGAGTCTCATGTCTGGGAGCCAACTTTTTACAGAAAAAAAGGAGACATAGTGCATTTCTTGGAGGAGAACAGCAAGCACGTTAAGCAATGGGCTTGAGGCCTGCTCAGCAGCCTGTCCCCACTACACATCAACGGAGCCTTTTAAATCTGTTCAAAAGCTTGAAGGATCATTTCACTTCAAACCCATTGCCTATTGCGTTTGTTGTATCTCTCCAAGAAAGGTGTCCTGTACTCTGGCGGCAGATCTTGCCTACTGCTCGAAGTGAATGACAACAGCAAGTCAGATGGTAAAAATATATATGTCTCAAGTTGAGTTAGTGTGTCATTTATTACTGAGTTGAGTCTAAGTAGAGTAGCTGAAATGATTTGAGTACAACTTGAGTCCGAGTGAATTGACTCGAGTCTTCATCATAGGGATCTGGTGCCTGCAAGTGTTTTAGGTTTTCCACCTTATAAACATAACCACAATTTCTTTTTTTCTTTTTGCTGCAAAGGAGGATGAAGAGGCCAAATCTGGATTAAAATCAGCATGCACCTCCATGCCAAGCATTTGGTGCCTTAACTTAATTCCTGCTCGAAGGAGATTTAAAAAAAAAAAAAAGGAAAAAGGAAAAACCTCAATTGATGCTAATAGAGTATATCATCCTCTCTGTCCCTTTAAGTCCTGCATGGAGAGATGGCAAATTTAAAGGAGAAAATAGCAGGGGTGAGTGTGTTTTAAAACTCTTTTATCTGATTGTAATGAGTAGGCCTGATTTGAACATGCAAACACACCACATTTTCAGCCAAAAACTGGTAGAAAACACTTCCTGAAAGTGACTTTTTCAATGAGAGTTGGGTTATATATTTTTGGCCAATTTCCTGCTGGATCTTGCTCTTTGTGGGGAATGGGGGGTGGGGGGGAGGTTAGAGTGGATTACAGTTTGGAGGAAAATTGTTGCTCTCAGAGTGACAATTAACCATTTGGGTCAGTTTTTTAGCTTTCAGATTTAAATGTGGACTTCAGGAGCTTTTGGCAGGGTGAGACTTAAGCGGACTAAAAAGAAAAAGGGAGATGGGAGTCTAGCACAGCCTACAGGCCTTACTTTCCCTACCTTGTAGTTCAGCATTTGGGTCCAAAGCTGTTTGAATTGAAAGGTTGTTCTTAAATCTTAATTAATTCTTTAAAAACAACACTAACCCGAATAAAATGCAAGCAAGATACTTTAAAATATGAATAGAAGGGAGCATAGTGATCACATTGCCACCTCAAGCCCAGCTGCGGTTCTCTGCCCAGGCTGCTTGGAGTGATGCCAGGAAAAGCTCTGTTTCATATGTCTTTCTAGTGAGTTCCCATTGAGATCTGTGTGTGGCCAATCCCACTCTCTATTCCTCCTGTTTAACATTAGGAAAGAAACCTATAAATGTTCTTCTGGGGGCTATAACAGAGCATCTGGTGCTGTGTGATCATAGCCTCCAACAGCTGACATAACAGGTAAAACATTTATTCCCTGCCCAACCAGGCATCTGTCTTTTTTACTGGGGCATGCTAGTGACAGGAGTATTTTGGCTGCACCAGCGTATTTTACGTTGGCCTCAGCAGGTGGGCTGGTAGGACCCTGCACTCTGGTTGCCCTTGGCTCCTCAAATGTTTTAGATATCTCTAAATTTTTGCACCTTCTGGGAGGGAAAAAAAAATCACATTGTGTAAAGAGTGTTCCTGCCAAAGCTTTATCTCTGCAGAGGGCTTTAATTTATTATCCTGAGCTTCGGGTTAGCAGTTGTTTGCAACTTTTAAAAACAATTATTAGTTTGTTCACAAGGATAAAATTCATCCTGTGTTTTGGATGAAAACATTGGCCATGCAAATTGTGAGATTTTGGGAGTTGTAATCTAAAAAGGTCACTTTCCCCAGCTCTGGTGTTTATGTAGCATGCCATCTTGGGAGCTTAGGGTGCAAAACTGGATATATAGCCAAAATAAATAAATAAATAAATAAATAAAATGCAGAGAAATGGGGGAAACAGATGGGACTGTATTCCACTATACGTAGGGTGCTGTTTTGAGATGAATTTTCCACCTTATCCTCAAAATTGACAATGGATACCTTGTCCCATATTATTTCCCATGCCTATTCTTAGCCTAGTTTACTAAGAACCCCAAATTTGGAATACTCTCCAAACCTGTGTCAGTGTTTTGCAGTTGTTTTGCAACATTTTGCAACTCAAAAAACAAAACAAAAAACAAAACTAAAAAACCAAAAAAACCAAAAACTCACTTTGTGCAACAGCCCCAAACCTGAGAAAGCAAAGCTTTCTTATTTTTTTCATACCAAAGAAAAACTGTTAATTGGGAGTGCCGTGGGACATTGTGGGATATATTTAATGGTGTGCATGATGATCATGTAATCGTTCAGTTTAATTCTGGAGAATGCCCTTCGATGAGGGTAGTGATGATGTGGCAGGATTCTCTCGCCTTTCCCTCCCTCCTTTTCTTTCTCTGCAAAGTGGGAATTCCCACTTCTGGCTGTTGTATGTTTTGGGTCTCCTTTATTTAAATCCTCCACTAAAATCCACACTACAAGCCGATAGCTTTGGTTTCCTCTACCACTCCTGTGTAAGTATACGTGCCTTCAAGTCACCTGCCAACATATGGAGACACCATGGAGACATCTACTTTATTATGGTTCTGTTAGCCACTTCTGTTAGCTCTGATGTTAAAAAGAGTAATGAAGAGAAATCTCTTTCCCTTTTCTATTTCTGTTATGATGTCCATTGCTCTCCAGTCCTACTGCTGCTTCTGCCTTATTGGTGGGGTGCTGATCCTTACCCACCTTAGCTTTCCTTGTATTTAGTAATGGCCCACATGTGATTTCTAGCAAGATGTCTCATGCTCCTACCTCCCTGGCGTCAACTGCATGCAGGATGACCAGATGTCCTACATTTTCACTTTCTGTTTGGGGGGGGATTACAAAAGTCTTAGATTTTGAGCATGGCTAAGAAGCCCATTGAGTAATGTTTGCTCTTCCCCTTTGATAAATGCATCTACTTGGCAGCCTGTCCTCACTGCAATAGGAGAGGATGGATCCAATTGCCTAGTGAAGTGGTGGGATCTCCTTTCTGGAGGTCTACAAAAAGGGGCTGTACAGCTCCTTGCTAGGAATGCTCTAACTCAGCGGTTCTCAACTTGTGGGTTGTAACCCCTTTGGGGGTCGAACAATCCTTTCACAGGGTCACCTAAGACCATCGAAAAACACATATTTCCGATGGTCTTATGAAGTAGCAACAAAAATAATTTTATGGTTGGGGTCACCACCACATGAGGAACTGTAATACAGGGTCACGGCATTACAAAGGTTGAGAATCACTGCTCTAGCTAGAGATCCTGCATAAGCAGTAGGTTCAACTTGATGGCCCATGATGCCCCTTCCGGTGCTAAGATTATCTGATTATGAACATATAAGACACCAATGGAATTCTAGCCTTGGAACATTCTGATGTTCAATGGCAGCTGGTAACTGTGTCAGTAAAGTGGTACAGTAAATTTACTCTGTAGCCTGTATTTTATAGGTGCTATCCAAGGTGCTGAACTCTAAATCCCAAAACAGGCTCAGCACTTTGGATAACTTCTTTAAATTTGGGACAAAACCCCAAAGCAGATTCACTGCTTGCACTGAAATAGGAGTCACCAGCCACCATTGCTAATGTACTAGATAAATACCAGTGACCACACCTCCTCTAGGGATCTGGAAATACAGTGAGAAGTAGTTGTAACAGTTAAGCCCAGGCAGGGTGATTCAGCCTATAATTGCTGTTCTTGGGGTGTAGGAAGCCCCCATGACTCCTTTCTTTGTGTTTCTCTCATTTACCCTCTCTCCCTCTATGCAAAGGATAGAGTACACTCATTCCTCCACATTTGCAGCTTTGACTTGTGGATTTGATTATTCACAGATTTTATTAATACGTTTTCTCTAGGAATATCTAGATCCTCCAGCACAACTCTATGGTCAGCTTTAACCAAAAGTCACACTGAAGGACCTAGAGATTCCTAGAGAGAACATTATACTAAGCATTTGTAGCTCCTCCGGAGCAATTCTATGGTCCATTTCTGCCAGATGTTGACCACAGAGTTGCACTGAAGGACCAAGAGATTCCTAGAGAGGTGTTCTCTCAGGTTAAAATGTAGTGTTTTTGTTATTTGCAGTTTTTCTACATTCACGGGGGTCCTGTGCCCCTAAGCCCAGTGGATGTGGGGTGATGAGTGTATATTCTCTCTTCAGGCATTTCAACAAAATGTAACCTTGAGCTGGCTCCATAAATACATGGAGAGGCTGCAACTGAGAAGGCAGTACATGAAGTTGCCTTAACACTACTTGTTCATCTAAGCCTAGTATTCTCACCTTTTACTAGCAGTGGGCTACTAACTAAACAAATAGAGAGGCGCTAGACCAAATCAAGCCTGAATTCTCCCTAGAAGCCAAGATGACTGAATAGAAGCTGTGATATTTTGAGAAGAGAATGGTATAAAACTTGAAATATCCAGTTCTTCATGAAGTGGATTTTTCTTGTCACTACAAAAAACAATAATGTTTGGGAGGAAGACCTCGTTATAGATAGATTCATGGTACATCTGCACTATAGAAATAATGCAGTTTGACACCACTTTCAGTGCTGTAACTCCAGCCTATGGAATCCTGGGGTTGTAGTTTTATAAGGTATTTAACCGTCTCTACCAAGGACTACTGATGCTTCACAAAATTATAGATCCCAGGATTCTGTAGGATGGAGTTATAGCAGTTAAAGTGGTGACAAATGGCAATATTTCTACAGTGTAAATGGACCCCAATCAAGGAAGCCACAGTCCTGAGTCTGCAAGACGTGAGCAGGACTGTTGAGGATAGAGTGACTTAGACGTCTCTTTTTCATGGGGTTACCATCAGTCACAGTTGACTTGATGGCTGTTAACAACAACAAACTACATAGTAGTGACTTTCCAGGATCTTGGCAGGGAAGAGCCTTTCCCATCACCTGCTACCTAACTGCTTAAAGGATTCTGTGAAAGAGCTGTTCAGTGTGAGAGACAATTAAAATATCATACTTAAAATTTAAAATCTAAAATTTAAAAATCATAATTACTATATTTTACCATTGGGAGCTTCTCTGTTTTAATCAGTTCTGGGGAATGTGTGACCATCCAGATGTTTGGGAATTCTAGTCTGGCCAATGGTGAGATACAACTGGAAATCCACATTTGAAGGGTCAAAAGGTCCCTATCTCTGGAATGAAGCATGTCCTCCTTCACTGAATTTTGGTCCTTCTCCTGACCCCAAATCCTACCTACCCCTGCTGTCCTGTGATTTAGGCGGTGGACAGAAGAGCACCCTTGAGGATCTTCCAGGGTAGCCCAGAATTTTTGAAATTTTGATGCCTGTGCCAGATAGTAATTCAGCCTGATCCATTCTGATTAGGAAATATGAAAGAAACATGGCATCAGGATCAAGTCATCAGGGAGGCAGGTGATGAGAGTCCAAGTAGAACTTGGTTCATCAGGGAGAAGTATATAATTTAACAATTATACATACTCTCTTCTCTGTCCAAACAAAGCCTTCCACATCCTTCAAATGAAGTGTGTACCTGGTCAATATGTCAGTTCAAGGGATGCTGCAGTATGTTGTATAGTTTTGCAGCTGTATTGTAATTAAAGCCACTGGAGCGTGCTTGCTTTAGGCTATGCCACTATTGAATTATCCCTGTATAAAATCTCCTCTTCCCCACCTCCCAACTGCATTTTAAAATTTTTATAGAGAAGCCTTTGACCCAAAGTCCACCTGCCTCCATGGCCTTGCAAAAATGGATCATTGCTGTGACATGGAAATCTACATCTGGTCCCTGAAATATGTGTGCTATTTCTTTTCCTCGCACACATCCTCTTCCCTCCTTATTTAATTTGAGAAGTGGGGCATGACATTCTCTTTATAAAGACTAGCTTGTCTCAGAGCCACTGTTTCACATATTATATTTCCACAATTTGAGGAAAAGATGTAACAAAATTTCATTCATTTGGAATGACATACATTGGAACATACACAGAAAGGGGACACATAGAATGTGAAGTGCCTAATATACGGTAATAAGATGCCTTGGGGTATGAAAGAGGATGAACTCATGCACCACTCCAAATGTAAGCATGCAGTTTTACACTATTATCACCAGCATTTGCAAACGTTGCTTGTTTAGATAACTTCTAGAACTCCCTAACCAGGATGGCTGCTGTTAGAGGTAGCCTAAAATGTAATATTTAGAATCATAGAGTTGGAAGAGATCACATGGGCCATCCAGTCCAACCCCCCCTGACATGCAGGAGCTCACAATTAATTTACAATCTGTGATCATCTTTCTTGGATATCTTGAGAATCCATGGTTTGCATACATGATTTCACTGCTGTGTGAAGTCCCTCCATTAATGCAGATCATGCCTTTCACCCTCTTCATAGCTTCTATATTCACTTCATCACCTTGATGGGCCTTTCTATATTTAGCAGGCTGGTCCCCAGATGCCAGGCATGCAGTGTGCCACTGGACCTCTACTGAAAGCCCTGCCAGAATTTGTACCCTGCTGGCATAGCCATCAAGAGTTGAGCATTATCTCCATGTCAACACAAGGAAGCAGAGTAAGATTTTGTAGATGACAGTGACCATAAAGTCATATAATATATATCCTGCTGACAAAGCACGATGCTGTTTGACATATGATGTAACAACAAATCTTCATTTTTCACACTTGACGGAGAGCTGAAACCTGGCTCTGAGAAGAATATGATACATGTATATTCTAAGAGTGCATTAATTACATTATTAACCATACAGTGTTGTTGTTTTTTCAATGCACTGAAAGAACGTGATGAGTGAAGAGTGACATAGGCTGAATAGTTACAGTACAACCCTTCTGTCCACGGGGGTTATGTTCTAAGAAGCCCTGTGGATACCTGAAACTTCAGATAAATTCAGTGAGGCAAATAATTTCCAGCCCAAGTAAACCATAGAATTGACTGAAGGACCTAGAAATGCCTAGAAAGAACACTTCTCTAGAAATGTCTAGAAAGAACACTTCTCTAGGAATTTCTAGGTCCTTTAGCATGATTCTTTTGTATGCTTTGGCTGGACCTTGACTATAGAATCACACTGGAGGACTTAGAAATGCTTAGAGAGAACAACTTTTTTCCAGAAGAGGATAAGTGAAACTGCGGATACTGAAATTGCATATATGGCATCATACTGTACTATAATATTTGACCAAGGATAAAGTATTTGCAACTGCCATAAATTTGAAGTAAACTAATGACAGTTGGATGATGTACTTACTGCTCTTTCTCTTAATACACATACACACTCAATTCCATGTATTCCATCAATAAATGTTAAGTGTTCAAAGTAATTGCAGTGGAGGGGTATGAGCCCATAAAGACAAAAACACAGTGTTGGAAGTAAAGGCCACAACTTTATTAACAGCAACAACAAAAGGTTGGCCCAAAGCATGAGGTCTGGATCTGGCACATCAAACAACACCCCGGCTGATTAATGTGAGGTTGCTTGGAATGCCAAGCATCGGGATGACATCGAGGCAACAAAACGCCCTCACGCAATTCCGCAATTGCACGACAACAGGTAACATAAATAAGCCTCTAGTCACCGGGAGGTAAATACATGCCCTGACTACTCCCGGGTCCAAAGGACTCCCAATCCAGTGCTACAGAGCCCTGGAAATCATGCCCCCAGATCCAGAACTTATGCTGCTCTCCAAACAAAATTGTGACAAAAAAACACCCTAGCTGAGGGTGGGAGGATGGGAAAGCTGAGATGACAATGATGCCGAGTGGCACAGCACAAGGCCTTTTATAGGTCTTTTGACCAAAGAGGGCCCTGGAAACAGTGAGGTACCACCTCCCCATGCCTCTTGCTCAATGGGGCTGCTACCGGCCATCTGGGGCAGCCAATTAGGGTGTGCCTCCACCTGCAGGACAGCCTGGGACATGTAGTCCCAGGTGCTGAGCAGAAGTGCTTTCCCTTCTGCCCCAGTGGGCCAATTATGGGCCTTCCCACCCACGAAAAGCCCGCTGGGGCCAACGGAGGCCCGCAAAATGTGGAAGTGGTAGGCGCCGGAACCACCATGGCAGTTGCGCCGGCCCGGGTAAGTCGGGAGCGCTATGAATAAATAATCTACTGAAGAATTATTATAAATTAGGGCATATATGATTTGTGTTAAGTGATTCTGAGAATGTGCTTACTTACAAAAGAGAAGCTAAGCGGTGCCTTTCTCGATTTAAGTAATATCTAGCTAGAGCATCTTAAAAAAAAATATCTCAGCATCCAGCAAGCATTAGTTAAGCTACTGGAAGTTGACCAGTGATCTACCTATACATTGTCATTAACTGATGGGCCACAGTGAGAGTACAGAGGTGGCATAGCTTCCATGCTCTTCAGCTGAACAGAGCATATCTTCCCTGCAAGGTGAAGATATTCTAAATCTTGGAACTATCCAGGCACACGCTTTGCGTCCCACACATGTAAATTTACTGTCCCTTGAGTTAAGAATTGACCTAAGCTTTGACTTGGTTAATATTTACCTCTCTGGTCAATCAATATTGATGTTCTCTTTGACAGATGTCGATACTTGTTTAGTGTTTGTCTATTTTCCCCTGTTGCTAATTTTCTTGAAAGCTTTTATTTATTCTTTTAAAGTTAAATTAGTGGGAAGGCCTCTTTCTCGTCTCCGTGGTCAGATGCGGGTGACCTTCTTCTACCCCTTACCATAAAATATATGTATGTAATTTTATGGTGTGTGTGGAAGGGCAGGGGAGACACACATAGGCTCTACATTATTTATACTTAGATTTATATCCTCCTCTTTCCCCCTGCATGACTCTCAAAGTGGTTTCAAACAAAACACCATAGCAACATAGTAAAATTAATGAATGCTGGACACAATGCTAGAGAGTGAGATATTCATTGAATCAGCAATCAGATATTAGAAATCAGCATATGCTGAGGCCACAGAAACCTGGATGGATCATCTCTGCAATATGCTTTTTGAGAAATGTTGACCAGAACCACCCCTGATATTCCAGGTGTGGTTGACCAATAGATTTGTATAAAGATGTCAGCTGGCATTCTGTATTGCATTTATGTATTGTAACCTGAGTTATGTATCCATAACTCCACTGTATTCACTAACAATATGTAGTCATGACTGTGACACTACTGCCCCAATTGCCAAATTCCTCCCAAACCTGCTTTACCAGGTGGCAACCACTCTGAGAGATAGAGGTCTGTTCTGCTGGTGATTAGGGTACAAAAGGAGGATGTTTCCACTCTGCTCCCATCAGTGAGTGAGGCTGTGGCATTCAGAAGCTGGACTCCAGTGACAATTCCTCACCACAGCCTTTCCCCCTGGAGGGAGCTGGAAACTAAATTGACAACTGAGGAACTGGCCACCCCAGTTGCCAATAGAACAGATCTCCATCTCTTGGTGCAGCTGATGCCTGATAAAGTAGGTTTAGTGGGTGAGTAGGCCGGAAGATGATACTTAGTTATGCATACATAACTAACTAGGTGTTGTAGAATGTAGGCCATTGTGATAATGGGCACTTTTAGTTTTTATTTCCTTTCCTAATGATCCTTAGCAGTGGAATGCACATTTTCATAGCTGCCATAAGCAGGATCTGTGTTTTAAATGAGCAAACAGCAGACCATGGAAGTAACAAGATATAAGTGACTTGTAGTTACCTGTAAAGCAATGAGGCTACCAATGGAAGCTACATTTCAAAAGTAACACAACATGCAGGAGTGACATTATGGTTTTTACCTTCAGTGCCATTAATAACATTTGTTCCTTTGCAGGTCTTATATAAATAGGGGGAAAATAGGTTGAATTTGATAGCACTGTGGCTACCATTCCAAATCAGTTTAGCAACACATATAATCAGCACCAGATTACAGCGCAGAATTGTGTCCAGTTGGTTCCTGGATGTTTGTCTTGGTGGCTACTCTAAAGCTCTGGAGTTTTCTACAAAAGGCGGCCAGGCTGGCATACTGCTACCTCCCCTCCTCCCAATCCCTTGTCAACAGGCAAAGATGTGAATTTTGGGGTGGGTAAAGTTCTGCAGCCCCCAAGCTCCATGAGACCCCAAATTTATTTGCTGAATTTGGGGGGCAAAATCCCAGACCAACCCAAATCACTACAAAAACACGATGGCTTGGGATGCCTGCTCCCACACTATCTCCAAATAGTGGAAAAATAATAAATATCAGCTTTTTTTAAAAAAAAGTTAAATCCCACAACCACTTCCATGTCTTGTTTATTTTTCTAAAAATGTGTCTCTGGACATAATTTTATCTGATGTATTTTAGGATATTATTCTATAACTTAATTTTATATTAGTAGTTTATTATGAGCTCCTGTGATTGCTGTTTCCTCTATATTTAAAGGGATCCCACTCCTTAACCAAAAAGGCTCTCAGAACAATTCACATAGAATCAGTAAAAGAGAGCCCCTGCCTGCAGGCTTGCAACCTAAACAAAAGAGAGCCTACACAAGCTACACAAAGGGAGAAAGGAATAGGAGGAAAAGAAGGGGAAACTAGTTTTACCAAAGGAGAGGTGGAGTGCCCCTGTTTCATATCTAATTTTTAGTGGCTAAGTGGGATATAAATTCTCATTTGGATACCTGTCCGCCTGGCTTTCTTTCTCCATCATAAGAGAAAGAAACCTCTTGGTATATCAGATGCTCCTCTCACAAGGTTGATGCAATGATTTGGTCCTACTCTAGTAGGGTGACCAGATGTCAAAACCGCAAAGGAGGACTAGGTACTGCAAAGGGCAGAACATTCAAGGAAAATGTAGAACATTACAAAATAAAAGCTCAAAACACTAATATACATGTAAATTCATGCTTCTTAGCCATGCTCAAAATGAAAGACATTTTGAAATTCCTCCAGGACAGAAGGTTGAAATCTAGGGCATGTCCTGGAAAGGAGAACACCTAGTAACCCTGCACTTTAGCATAGAACAAAAAGCCTCCAGCGTTATCATAGAGATTGCAGAGATGCTGGAAGGGGGAAGTATTTCCCTGTAGATGTAGAGAAACATATCTGTGCTGGGTCATGTTTTGCAAGAGATTTTGCTGCTTGAGGCAAAGGACATAATGGGGCCCCTTCTAGTCCCATGAATAAAAAGTGGTGCTAGGATGCCTCTTTATTCACGGGATAATTGCACGATAACTGCAATGTTGCATGATGTCATGTGAAAATCTTAGTGTTATTGTGCTCCCATCTTTTTTGATAGTGTGATAAAGTCCTATATAGAGAAGCCAGCTAGGCTGGCAGTTGACTTTTACTCCACCCCGGTCATTAGAAGGGAAACACCATTACATATTTCCCCTCAAAGAGAGGAAACAAGAGAGGGGAAAGGCCTCCAAGAAAGGGGAAAGTACAGGGACCTATGGATGAAACATCTTTATGAATCCCTGCTTAGTTTCTGTAAACTCATACCTATGACCTCCTTTATAGAGTCAATCCATCTAGCATTTGTCCTTCCTCTCTTTCTACTTCCCTTCACCTTTTCTAGCATTATTGTTTTTTTCCAGTGAGTCATGCCTTCTCATGATGTGTCTGAAGTACGACAGTGTCAGTTTTGTCATTTTGGCTTCCAGGAAGATTTCTGCTTATCCCTAATATCTGCCATTTGAAGTGTTCTTTCATGGTTCCTAATGGTAGGAATGGCTCTGCCATCACCTGTTCTGAAAATGCCTGGTTGAAGAACAGATAGGAAAAGAAATGTCAGTACAGCTATATTGTTCAGTGTGCTTCCTCCCAAATGGTAAACATTTCCATTTGTTTGACTGCAGCTGCTCAAGTATCACACGGTCATACCCTCTTTATATTGCCTAGGTGGTAGGCTGCATTGCACAAAATGTCTCCTTCCCCAACATGGCTTCCTGGACATTACATTTCCTTCACAGCAAAAATAATTTTTAAATCAAGATGCGTAGTAGTTTCCAAATCCCTAATCTAAAATCCTTAAATGTCCCTGTGTGGAAGTGTGTGCATCTCTCTCTCTCACACACACACACATGCACACACACAAATTCACACATACACACATCCTGCCAGCCTCTTCACCTTCTACAGCATCTTCAATTAATCTCTGTCAAGAGGTAATCAAAAGGAGAGGGGACATGGGTGAATATAGATGTGTTAGCAATTAATCTAACTCAGTTTAATGGAGAGGGGGGTGGATGCCGGGGGAATGAGGAGGCATGGTTGGATACGAAGAGGAGATGGCCTTCATAATAGAGAGAAAGGGGTGGGTGGGGGTTATATGTACATAACAGAAAGGAAAGTGTTGGCTGTGTGAAGTGAGAAGCCCCTTTCAGATTCAGCTGAAAGAGTTCTCAGGATTCTTTGGTTATTTCAAGGTGGAGAGTGAGTGGGGTGGTAGATAAGGGAAAAACATTTTTCATGAGAAGGGATAAATATATTTCTGCATGTCTGTTAAAATCTGAAACGCTGTGAAAAGCTGCTTCTCCAGGCTTAGAATTTCCCATGTCATAGCTTACACTTATCATAAAAGTCTCCAGAATTAACTTTGAGTTACTATAGTAATTACCATAGTACTTACTATAGTGCAGTGTTCAGATCCAAAGGTATGTTCAAAGCAAACGCATCCTCGGTACGTCACAATGTTGTACAGTAAATGAAATAATACATGCATACGTAAATACATATATTGTTGCTGCTATGTGCCTTTAAGTCATTTCCAACTTATGGCAACCCTAAGGTGACCCTATCCAAGGGTTTTCTTGGCAAGATTTGTTCAGAGTAGGCTTGCCATTGCTGAGAAAATATGGCCGAGAAAGTATGACTTGCCCTAGGTCACCCAGTGGGTGTCATGGCCAAGCTGGGAATAACCCTGGTTTCCACTGTTGTAGTCCAATACTCAAACCACTATGCCATGCTAGTGTGTGTGTGTGTGTGTGTGTGTGTGTAACAGGGGAAAAAATTAGATCTTTAAACAGCAAGATTGTTTAGAGAGACACAAGCATACCCATTCTAAGTTGTCTTGCTTATGAATTAATTTTACATTTGTTATATTAACTGACTGTAATACTCTATATTAACTGATGATAAATTGCAGAATAGCATTTAGGATCTTCTATGGAACTTCTTCTTTTTGGCAGTGGATATACAGCTCTTAACAATGCTTATCTGATATGTTGTATGGCAGTGCTATTAATAGCCTCTATGTTGTTGTTAGTCCCCTAGAGCAGACTGAGGGGCATTCACAGTCATTTTTTTGTCCTGAGGAGATGCGGATCACTGCACTGATACATATCGGGTTTGTTGTTCTACTTTTGTTTTTGTTTTGCAAATCTCTTTGAGTCATTATAACCCCTGTGTTATTCACACATGCCATTGTTTCGGGAGAAAATGGAGCCACCTCCCTTCCTTTGAACAATACAGAGCGATCCGAATCGGTTTGGAAGCTTATTCACACTGCCGATGATGCAAATTGATGTGGATCTTTCAGGAAAATGGGGGGGGGGGGGGACAGTATCGAATATCCTGGGTTAATTGGATTTTTTGCTAGCCCCCCCCCCCAAAGTACATCAAGTTCATTTGGGATCCGTGTGAACAACAGTGGTTCAACCTGAATTCATCCTAGATTATTTTTGTAGTGTGAATGGGGCCTGACTAAACCTACATGTTGACTCATCATCCAAAAATTGACTTAGTGTAGCTACTGTAGCTGGAACTACCCAACCACTGAGACTGAAAACCAGGTATGGGATTTGTGCTATTCTCCTGACACTGTTGGACTGCACCTCCCACCAACCCTAGCCATTATAATCCAGAGTGGGAGATGCAAAGCAACAGCTTTCTAGAGGGTTGCCAAATTCCTGCCTTTGCCCTGGCAGATAATAAAGGAGATAGTTTTTTTCTCATTGAGAAAGCAAACAATATCCAACTCTGAAACATGGGCCAATGAGAATGTAAATGGGGCACGCTAGAACACAGCACATTTTAACATGGCTTTCATGTATAAAAATATCAGATTGAACTGGAGCGATGTCAACTCTTCAACTCAACCTGCAGTGGGAACAAGTTCATCAAAAGTGCTGTCTGCATGGGCGAGCAGCCTGGAATATTCTGGTCCCAGAGCTGCAACAATGTTCCCCTGTTACCTTGGGCACTCTGTTGCAACACTGGCAAGTGTTCACAGAAGCATCCCTCTGTACCACCCAATGGTGCTGCTAGTGCAAGTCATTCAATCTGAGGTAAAGCTTCAACCACATGGCTGGACACTTCATTCAAGGTTGAAGTTGAAGAGCCCTCCCTCCATGACAACCCCTCTGGTCTAGGAGGGAGTGAAAAGAGAGGCCTAGCAGCACCATCGGTCCTGGCCTCATGTTGAAGAGCCCTCCCTCCATGACAACAGTATCTGGCCTAGAGGGAATTAAAGGACAGGCCTAGCAACACCATCAGACCTGGCCTCAAGTTGAAGAGCCCTCCCTTCATGACAACACCATCTGCCCTAGGAGGGAGTGAAAAGGCAGGCCAAACTTCACTGGGCCTGTCCTAGATTAAGAAGCAGAGCCCTCCCTCCATGCCATCTGCCTTGGTCCAGGCATAAGAGGGAGAGAAGAACTGCTGGACCTGATCTCCTTCCCCACCACCATTCCTTTCTTCTTTTGTGTCATATCTTTGGGGACCATCTGTTAAAATAATAATTGTAAGCTGCTCTGATAGCCATTAGGGCTGAAGAGCGGGGTATAAATCATCATCATCATCATCATCAAGGTGAGTGATGTGTGGCAGCAGTGGCAATGCTGGGCAACATAATGGAGTACATTGTTAACAGCTGCCTGCTGTCATAACAGAGGACACCGGATCTTCTGGGAAGATCCAGAGCAAATGTTGAGGTTTTTTTAAGGGGGTATATGGTGGTTTGGCACTGAACTTGGTGGACATTTTGTGGAC
Organism: Urosaurus nigricauda; assembly: GCA_034509955.1. NCBI lineage: Eukaryota > Metazoa > Chordata > Lepidosauria > Squamata > Phrynosomatidae > Urosaurus > Urosaurus nigricauda. The sequence goes on from JAOEGL010000002.1 coordinate 168,065,735, forward strand.
AATTCACACCAGAACCAACGACAGCATCCTGCATCATCAGGGCAACTTGCTGTGGGAACTGGGGGAGGATGCTTCATTTGGCCTTTGCAGAAAGGGCCAAAATCTCCAAACAAAACAAAAAACAAAAACCCAGACAACTGTTCTCAGGGTCTGGAACTCCCTTCCCAAGGAAACTAGACTGGCTCCCTCCTTGCTAACCTTTTGTTGGCAGGCAAAGACTTTTTTTTTTTATTCCAACAGGCCTTTCGGAACTGACTGTTTTACAAGAAAAAGGTTTTCCTTAATGTTTTCTAGTATTGTACTTCTATCCTTTGCTTTTAAATCAACATGTCCACATGGCATTAATTTTATAGGTAGCTGAATGCCATTTTGCATAGCAACTTTGTATGATTTTACCTAGCTGTGCTTTTACTTGTATTTTTAAAAATCTTGATAGCCACCTTGAGTCCCAGTTTTGGCAGAAAGGCAGAGTATAAATAAAGTAGTACAGTTGTGTAATGCATACAATATATGTATTAGGTGCCTTGAACTGTACTTAATATAAGAACAGTTCTTGAGCACAGCTGGTGACTTGCGACAGGGCAGATTGAAAGTCTTATCTTTTGCCCTGCTGGTATGTGCCAGCCTGGAAGAAGTTGGATACAGGCAATTCTGCCAAGTTGTTCAGCCAGGTAGATCTATGTATCTATGCTAGTTCCGATGGAACAAAAACCAGCCTACTCAAACCACCCCACACTTCTTTTTATGTTTCAGTTGCTGGCAGAAAAATGGCGTAGTGGTTTGAGTGTTGGACTATGACCCTGGAGACCAGGGTTCAATTCCCAGCTCATCCATGAAACCCACTTCATGTCCTAGGGCAGGTCACATGCTCTCAGCCTCAAGTTAAGGCAATAGCAAACCTCTTCTGAACCAAACTTGCCAAGAATACCCAATGATAGGGTTGCCATAATTTGGAAATGACTTGACTAGTCTCCCCTTTTTTGCCACCAAGTGTTTGCTATGTAAAAATAAGCAGTAAAGCCTCGAACAAGATGAGAGACCAGATAATGACTTTGAGCTGCATATGTGCCTTACCAAGATAGAATAGCTGTGGCACTGCAGAGGCTTTTCATCAGCCTATACATTGTAACAACTAAAGACTGCCACAATGCTTCTACCTCACAGTGTGTTCAAACAGAAGATCTGAGCATCTCTGCTAAATAACCAATTGGCACGCTCTTTTATTCACAAGACATAAAGAGGCTGTTGCACATATGTCTCACAGCTATTTGTGAGTCTAAATGAAAGCAGTAGTGAGGGACAGACTATGTGGAAGAGAGCATGTTTTAAATTAGCTTTTTGGCAAGTACTGGGGCTGTGATTCAGTCTAATCCAGTGATCTGGGCATCAAAATACAATAGGAGAGAACCAGACAGTTTGTCTTCCAGATTCTGGCACCCTATAAGCATGGAAAGCACTAGGATGAAGTGCAGGGAGAGCTGAAGAAATGGATTTTGCACCTAGGGGCAGATCTGCCTTCCTACCAGGGCCAGGAATCCTGTAAACACTCTCTGATGCACTGCATGTGAAGAGTATTATCTTCTTTTGTAATCTTTTGCCAGCTTAGCACTAGGGATGCTTTTGGGGGGGGGGGGGGGAGTGTTGGTCTGGTGGCAGTTTTGTGTTTCCTGAAATTTCCTTTTCCTACCATCCTTTTTTCAGCCAACCCCATCTTTTCCCAATACTTTCAAATCCAGCCCCATCCTTCCTTTCTATTGGCTCTTTATTTGAGTGAGTTTCTGTGTTGATCTCAGCACTGTTTTAGGAGGTTTTATTAAGCAGTAGCACTTCCTTATTTGTCTGTGTATCATTTTCCATCCCAAATGTTGGCCCTAGTTTTAAAGGTTAGGTTAGATTTCAATTAGAGTTTTATGATTTATTTAGAATGCTTATTTTGCCTTTTCTTTGTAACATTTACATGAAGACACTGGGTGAGATCATCTGGAGACAAGGGGCAGAGTGTTATCAGTATGCTGATAACACCCAAATTTGTTTCTCCATGTCTCAGACTGCTTCAGTGACCACGGATGGCATCTCTTCTCTGAATTCAGTAATGGATTGGATGAGGGAAAACAGACTTAAACTGAATCCAAATAAAATGGAGGTACTCACTATAGGTGATCCTAATCTGGGTATGGTGATAAGTTCTCCAGTTCTGGATGGGGTCACACTTCCCCTAAAGGACTGTGTTTGTAGTTTGGGGGTACTCTTGGACTTGTCGCTTCAGCTGTTATTTCAGGTGGATGCGACAGCCAGGAGTGCCTGGTATCAGTTTCGGCTAATACATCAGCTATGACCCTTCCTGGAACGGGAAAACCTAGGAATAGTTGTACATTCATTGGTAACCTCTTGTTTCAATTTATGCAATGCGCTCTACATGGGGCAACCCTCATGCCACATTCGGAATCTGCAACTGGTCCAAAATATGGCAGCCAGATTGGTTACAGGGAGTTCTAAATTTGATTCTATTACACCTATCTTAAAATCCCTACACTGGCTGCCTATTAGCTTCTGGGCACAGTATAAGGTGTTGGTCATTACCTATTAAGCCCTACATGGCTTGGGTCCAGCTTACCTGAGGGAACGCCTCCTCCCATACAATCCTTCTCTTACTCTTGGGTCCTCTGGGAAGAATCTATTGCAGTCAAAGAAAATCAGACTGGTAACGACTTCCAGAGGACGTTTTCTGTTGCAGCTCCAAAAATCTGGAATGACCTTCTGGAGGAGATCTGCCATATAACATCCTGGAGGCCTTTAAGAAGGCAATAAAACAAATCTCTTTTGGCAGGCCTTCCCAAACTGTTTTTTCGCTTGTTGTTACCCGCTTCGATCCAATACGGGGAGAGGCGGGATACAAATAAATATTGTTGTTGTTGTTGTTGTTATTTGCTGTCATAGGACCTTATCACACAACAGTTGGTTGCACAATTGCACTGTCTTGGATCCGGGTTTACTCTTTCTTTATCACATGACACTATGACTTTCCTGTTGTTGCACTGGGTTTCTGTTGTTATTGGGTTGCATCTTTTCATTGACAGAAAAAAAATGTTAATGGATGCAGTATTACTGCCATTCAGCTGTTGTTTCTGTTGTAATCATTTAATGCCTCCATAGTTCTGATATTCCAACAGTCCTGTGGTGTGAGTGGTTGTGCTTTTCATCTTCTCCTTCTTCCTATTCCCAAATAGAGTGAAGTCACTCCACTTCTGGTGTCTGGACAAAGAGAACATCATGGTGAACAGGAACAACATTGCTTTTATTCCAATCCCTGGTATTTTATTTTAAAATTTGTGTTGCTGTAATTGCACAATTGTGCTGCTGTCACCAGCATGCTGAAATTATGAAATTACAGCAAAACCAAATTAAAATATAAAATAAGTAGTGGGGAATGAGGTAAAAGCAATCAATGTGAACCAAGGAATAGGTTGGTGAACTACACAAACATGTGCATGAGGTGGACAGATTATGAGTTACATTAAGTATATGTGTGATTTCAATTGGAAGAGTGAAATGGCAGCAGTGAGAAGTGTCAAAACCGCACAATTATGGAAAAAAAGTAAAGGAAAAAATAAACAGCATGCATGCACTTCGTAGGGCAGACATAGGGAGGAAGGTGGCATCAATGAGGCAGTGCAGAAGACTGATCAGGAATGCACTGCCAAAGCGGCACTTTGGTGCTGTTGCATGAAAGGTGTGACAGTGATTGTTTCCATACTATATCTTTCCGTTTGCTTAAAAATATGATTAATGAAAGAGAACAGGCTGGTGTGATGACTAGCATGAGTTAATGGTCCAGCAGCATATGTGTGTGAGATACACTTCCATGTTGCAGAGAAACAGCAGCAATTTTATCAGGAGAAATTAAAATACAAAAGCAAAATTTAAAAGTGCTTAGCACAAAAATTTAAAAGTCCTTAGCACTGGGTGACTTTGGGCAAGTCACACTCTCTCAAACACAGAGGAAGGCAAAGGCAAATCCTCTCTAAACAAACCTTGCCAACTCCCCCCCCCCCCCAAAAAAAACATGATAGGTTCACCTTAGGACCAGTATTAGTTGGACATGTCTTGAAGGCACACAACAACACGATTATGGCCCAAACCTAATTGCTAGTTATAACCAGAGTACTCTGATTGAAGTGAAGAGATTTCCGTAACTGTTGATTTCCCATTCTCCATTTGATTCCATTAGCCTCCTCTCATTGGGACTAATAATTCAATTTAGGACTATAGTTTCCCAACTTTTTTGTCCAGGAAATAAAACTTTCTCTCATGACAAATATAAATGGACAGGAATGAGGCTCAAGCCAAATATTGGGAGCTGTCACTGTAATTTTCTCTTGTGTAAAAGTATCTCATGCTCTTGCCCTATTGTGGATAGGATTGTGGTGAAGCAAGTAAAGAGGCAGTGTGGTGTAGTGGTTTGAGCATTGGACTATGGAGACAATGGTTCAAATCCCTGTTCAAATCCCCATGATGGAGACAATGGTTCAAATCCCTGTTCAAATCCCCATGGAAACTCTCTGGATGACCTGGGGAAATCACACTCTCTTAGCATCAGAGGAAGGCAATGGCAAATCCTCTCTGAACAAATCTTGCCAAAAAAATGTTGTTAGGGTCACTATAAGTCAGAAATTACTTGATGGCACACCACTACCACTATAACAACAAAATCTGTGTATATTTGTGTGTGTGTGTGTTCTAACTTTCAAACTCTGTGCCACAAATACCCCTATTCAGATTATTCTGCCATGGATGCCACAGCCCCTTCTCATACAAATTGTTTCATCACAGCTATTAGTTTCAGGACAGAAAATTTCCAGGCTTAATTTGTGTTGCATTGATTTATCTACTTTATCTATCCATCGCATTGTATTTATGTTCCCAAAGTTGGACTCAAGGTGGCTTACGAGCTAAGAGGTAAAACCATCTGTAGATAGAAACACAGAAGAATTATGTTTAAAGTGGTATCAAACCATGTATAGAAATAGAACATTTAAAAAACAACAGCAACCCCTCTGTTGGAAAGCGAAGGATAAAAGTAGCACACAACTCCTAGAAACCTTTTCCCTGTAAACAGCCAGTCAAGCTTTTTCTTGTAAACAGTCTGTTCTTAAAGATCTATTGGATCAAAAGGTCTTCACCTGCCAACAAATAGAAAACAATGAGGGAATCTGGCTAGGCTCTTTAGAAATGAAGCTCCAGAGCCTGGGAGCATCCATCAAAGAGGTTTTCTCTCGCATGCGCAGCATGTTGGGTGGTGGGACTGAGAGAAGCTCAGTTTGTCTAAGATCTCAGAGCCAGCAAAAGGCCAGCAGGGAGGGAGCCAACCTAGCCTCCTGGGGAAGGGCATTCCAGAGGGTGGGAGCAGCCTGTAATCTTGATGGGACAGAGAGAAAGCCTTTTCCTTCAGATCTTAGGGCTATTGAAGGTTCATATGGAGAGATAGGGTCTCTCAAATAGTCTGGACCCAAGACATTTCCAAACATTTTCCACACAGAGCAAATAATAATAATAATAATAATAACAACTACTACTACTACTAATTAAAATAATTTAATTAGATGGTTCCCTGCCTTCATACTTATCTAAAGAGATACGACACAGAAGAAGAAGGGAATGGTGGTGGGGATCAAGTCCAGCAGTTCTTCTCTCCCTCTGAGGCCTGGACCAAGGCGGATGGACTGGAGGGAGAACTTGGCTTCTTAACACATAATTAGGGTGCAGCATCCTGGGACAGACAAGGACACTCATCTGGGAATGCTTTCCTAAACAATATAGTCTTTAACTCAATTTTGAAACTGGTTAGAGAGGTGATGAGGCGTATATGTGGGGGAAGAAGGTTCCAGGAGTGAGGGGTAGCAAGTGAGAGGGGACGAATCCGGGACGGGGCAGTGGAAATCCTAGGCTGGGACAGGAGACCTTGATTACCAGAGTGGAGGTTATGAGTAGGAATGTAAGGAGGAAGAAGTTCAGATAAGTAAGGAGGGGCCAGTCTATGGAGGGCTTTGAAGGTCAACAACAATAGTAGTCCAAAAAAAGTGTAGCTAACACATGTGTCACTGTAGTCAAAACATCTTAAAAGTCCTAGACATGCATAAGAATGTGTGTCATTGGTACACTAGTTTTAAGCAAATATATTCCTGGACCCAGCAGAAATCTGAGTAGTCAGGTTCGGGGCTGAATCCAAGAGTACATCCAAACTGCAAATATATGTCTTTAGAGAGAGTGTAACCCTATGCAGCACAGGCTGAAGCCCTATTCCCTGATTTGCCTTAACACACACTGAACTGTCCAACACAATAGAACACTTAATTGGTTGAAAACTCCTTGAAGGTCTCTGCCTGAAATCCCAGCAAATATTATCTCCTGGTGCTCATGGCGCATCCATTTTGGACACTGACTTTAAGAGGATGTCATTTGAAATCCCGCCCTCATCCAAGGCTGGTATGGCATGCCTCTCCTCCCTTATTTTTCCCTCGCTGCTTGCCAGGAATGCTGCCATAATCCCTGTGCCCACCTCTCTCCCCCCAATGCACAAACCCTGTGTGCAGAAGCAAGATTTAGCTCCCATCTCAGTGCTCCTGACTTGGACTTTTAATATTTTAATTGAGTGAATTGGCCCAGAGTAGTCTGTTGAACTCTACCTGACCTCTTAAATAACAGGTCAAGGATTTAGCTTTTGTGGCTTTGACCCCTTCCCTTATCTGCTAATGCTGCTCCTCTCTCAATTAGCTGCCTGCCCCGCACTTGGCAAAAGTTTGAACCTCTTTGCAGGCGCCTGAATGGCTTCCCATCCTATACACGTGGGCTGTGTACAACTATGGCTCTGCAACAGAGATAATTTGAGGAGGGGGGGGGGGTCTATGTCACTTGCTGGTGCCTCCTCCTACTCTCAGCTGGTTGAATCACACGTCTTGGCAACCCTCTGGCTGGTCAGTGTGTGTACATATGGGAACAAACTGAAAATCCCATCTTATTTAGACTGGAGCATCTTGTGCTTTCAATCACAATTAAGAGTCCGTGGCACAAACATTGTTCTGATGCAAGTTTATAGGTTCTGAAGAATGCCAAACCCAGCTCCTGAGCATTTATTTTCATACGCCCAAGGTATCAGGAGGAATTAACTAGATTTGGATTAAACAGTGGGCCTTGGTGAAGGTTATTCCATATGAACAGCTGCTCACTTAGCCTACCTTTTGGGGAACATGAATGCTGGTGCAGTGGCTAGATTACTAGGGATGGATGTAGGAAATATCAGTAGGGTCTCTGCCCACTGTGTAGCCAAAACAACTACACTATGCTCAAGGCCACGTCAGTTTTGAGCTATATTTATTCATACATCAAATGGCAATTGTTTCAAGCTCTGTTTTCTCAGCTCATTGTATTATAATAGAGTGCCATGTCAGTGGTTCATACAGTCAGAGGCAGAATGGAGCTGCGGCTCTCAGGGTCAAAGCAAGGCAAGGCATGAAACCAAACTCACATTAAAGGATTAAAATAAAGAAACCAATCCACAGTAGCCTGGTGCTTTTAAGAATGTGAGGCCTGCCCTTCACCCTGGGGTTTTCACCACTTTGCTTAGCGGGAACCAGGGCCTGTAGTTTTGTGAGATATTTAGCCTTCTCTGCCAGAGAGCTCTGGTATCACAACAAACTACAAATCCCAGAATTCCATAGGATGGAGCCATGACTGTTAAAGCAATGTCAAACTGCATTACTTCTGCAGTATGGCAGCAGCATTCTTTTAAATCCAACCTAGGTCAGAAGGTGGCTAATAGCCTAAAGCACCTTTTTTGGAGGACAGGTAAGATGCAGATGTAGTGAAAACAACAACAAAAGCACATAAATGCATAAATAACTTTAATTTGAAGGACCTGTATACATGACATGCTTCTGGATCCCTCTGCTAACAAGGAACTAGAGTGGAAGACAACTGTTGATGTCATGGAAATGTGAATATGTTTGTGTTGGGAGAGTTAGCCTGGCAATGAAAACATCTTCATGGATGCAGATGGGGGACAGAACAACCACCCAACCACTCATCATAAGACATGAAGTCACAAAGGCTTGGAAACAGCCTCCAATCATCATAGCAGATGTGAAAATGCCATGAGAAAATATTCTGTCAACATGGCTCACGCCTTAGCATAGGAATAAGGAACATAGAGCCCTTCAAATGCTGTTGAACTACAACTCTGGGTGAACCACAGGTTTCCATCCCCTACTTCAATGTTTATTTATGTGGTTTACAGTAACCCAGCTTGAATTTCTGGGTCAAAAGATGTAGTGAATGTGGTGGTCTATCATTTTGAGGTCTCTCACAGGTATATTTTTACACCCACCATTGGTTCATAGTGGTTGTGTTGGTCCCAAGGACGAGGACTGAAGAAGAAGGGAGGGGAGTGGAGTTAGGGAAGCTGTGACATTAGCTTGATCAAAAAGACCATTTCATATATTAAGCTCATAAAATCGCAGCTGCAGCTGGAGCCCAAGGTCATGAAGTGTCATCATAATACCTCCTTTCAAAACCAATCTCAGCCTCCACCAGAGCTGGTAATATCCAGGAGTGGGCATTTTCTACTGCCTTCTACTTAATCCTATCTGAGCCTGGAGGTCCCAGGGCAGCCCCAGTGTGAAGGACAGGCCTCACATTCTTAAATGCAGCAGGCTACTGTGGGTTTGTTTGTTTGTTTTTAAATCCTTCAGTGTGAGTTTGGTTTCATCCCTTGCCTTGCACATGTATGTTTTCAGGAAGAGAACCGCAGAATTAAGTCCCTGTCTTGCTTGCCCCTCTTTCTTACTGATCTTTCGGAAGCAGCTTTAAAAAGATATAAAAGATGGAATGTTTATATATCAATTCATTGTGTGGGCCAGATAATATGCTTGGATACTTCAAAAAGAGTCGCAAAACTGCTCTGTGGGAGTGTGAGGTGGGAGGAAGGGTGCCCATGCATGTGTGCAAATTATGAACACTGGATTTGCATTTTCACCTTGGCAGCTATTTTGTGGTTATGGCCATGATGCTTGTTAAAAATTCCAAACATGCTCATTCAGTGTATGGCATATACCCTAAGAAGTTGGAAAGCCCTGGCCTACTGGACAGTGCCTGTGACATCGACAGTTCTGGTTCAGTATGAATATCTACGTCATTTCAGCTGGTGTTGACTGGACACTGACAGTGATATTTTGGTGGACTGATGCAAGATGGAAAGAAGAAATCTTTCCTGTGTCCCTTCTTTCCTCTGGTCTGTAGGTTTGGGTTTTTTTTAAAATCCACAATTTGTTAAAACCTGAGGTGATAGTGAGATAAAAGAAACAAAACCACTCTGCTCTCGCCTTACTTAGAAAAGACAGCTTTTACCTCACCCGCACTGCAGAATTAATGCAGTTTGGCAACACATTTAACTGTCATGGCTCAGTCCTATAGAATTCTGGGATTTGTCATTTTGTGAGATATTTAATCTTCTGTGTCAGAGAGCTCTGGTGACACAATAAACTACAAATCCTAGGATTCCATAGGATACAGCTATGACAGATAAAGCAGTGTCAAACTGCATTAGTTCTGCAGTGTTGTAACAGCCTTAGAAAATGAACTGCTTTCTGTCTTCATTTCTTGAGAGTTTCTTGTGCCTTGGAGGTCAAATACCCAGCAAAGAAATATTTCAATATCTATCGTAACAGGAGTAGTAACAGTAATAGGAGTAGCAATGATTAGCATGAGGCTACCCTTTCATTCCATTATATCATCAGTTTGTTGATCTTGTGTGCCTTCAAATCATTTCTTACTTAACAGCAACCTTAAGGCTACCCTATCATGAAATTTTCTGGGCAAGGTTTTTTTCACAGGAGGTTTGCCATTGCCTTCTTCAGAGGCTCAGAAAGCGAGGGACTTGTCCAGAGTGACCCCAAAAATGAGACTCAGAGCAGCTTATAAGATTAAAACAGTACAGTTTCCATGGCTGAGTGGGGATTTGAACCCTGGTCTCCTATAGCCAAGCACTGAAACAATTATACCATGCAGGCTCTCATCATATCATCAACTAGCATACTTTTTAACAGTAGAATGCTTTATAAAAAAAATAAAAATGCAAACATGTGGGACATCATACTACTGAAAATGGACAGGGAATGAAAAAAGGTGCTAGGAATTATAAATACTCTTTCTTTCTTTTTTGGTAACCATGTGGAAAATCCTCGGCTTAAAAAAGATTACTCTGGAGGGATGGGTACAGAAATGTTCAATGTTACTTTTGAGGAGTAAAATGCAAGCATGGCGAGTGTGTAGCTGAATAGGGCATTCTGGGAGTTGTAATTCAAAAGGTGCCTTTTCCACACTCTGGTTGTGACAAGCTGTTGTAATAAACAGTGTGTGCTGAAGCTGATAACCACGAGGCATGAGGGCTCCTCTCTTCAGATGAATTAGTCCCAGTTGTGTGCAGAGGCAGCTAAACCCCTACTGTGCCTGGAAAGCAAGCTCCTATATGCCTTCTCTCCGCAAGGATGGAAGATATTCCCTTTTTTCCTCCCTCCCTCTCTTTTTGCCTTGGGCTTTTTGACAGGCAAGCCGTGCAATCTTTCCAATTTGGCCTCCTTGGAGCATCGCTGCCATTTCACATTTCTCATTAGCAGCAGCTGGCTTGTCCATTCAGGTTTCTACTGAATTTACAGGGATTGTCAGCTCAAGCTTTTTATGGGAAATAGGAGGGAGAGAAGGGGACAAATGCCAGGATTTGTAAGCCCCATAAACCTCGCCTGTTCCAGTTTTATCTCTGTGTCAACCCAGTATGGAGAGCAGCCTTTGGTTACCCCAGGCCTGTTAAATTAGCACTGGGGCCCGCATTCCATGGTATAAATATCTGCCATTGTAACGCTCAGGAATGCAAGTGTGTTGGAGTCTAAAATTAAAGAGCCAGGAATAAGGCTTCTCGAGTTACCAGAAACAAGACTCCATTGTGTCCCCTTTGGGCTCTGGCCTGATACAGGAGAGTTGCCTGTTAGTATTTAGAGACCACTCTGGGTTAAATGCATGAGCCAAGCAGGCCATTCACTAGAAAATTAGGATACACATCTTTAATTGAAACCCTCTTGACTGTGCAGTTATCTTGCTTCAGAATTTTAGCTGGTTTGTGCTGGACAGAATGTTTTTAGAGGAAGTAGAGTATCTTTAAATCCTGCTTTAAATCCTAGATGTTTGCCCTTGAACCTGCTGCTTCTTTTGGGGTATGTACACCAATTGGTCTAACGGGGAGATAGGATATCAAAATTTATTAAGAATAATAAAGTGGGTGGGTAACTCTTCATATTTATGCAGAATATCTTCCAGAATCATCAATCATCAATTGCATTAAAAATATGAATTCCCAAAGTAGTCATTTAGGAACTGTGCACAATGAAAACTGTGAGGACTCTTTGTAGAGGGCAAAGATACCTTTCAGCATTCAAAGGGGCAAGTCAGCTGTGTAAATGCCTCATGTTAGCAGCAGCAAGTGAGGAAGGTGGCATGGTTGGGAGCAGAGCTTATTCTAGGAAAGGGTAAGCTCTGAGCTTACCCTGAGTGAAGGGAAACAACAACCTGGCACAAAGGAGGTGGCAATCCCTTGTTGCATCTTGCTCACCTCCTTTTTGCCAGCTTGTAGTTTCCCTTCTTTTGGGTAGTGTTTATCATTTTCACACACATGTACCCACAAAACTCAAAGATGTTTGCTGCTTTTGTCAACCTAACTCACTGCAGACAGGACAGTCAAGAAAGACTGAGGGTGCATTTGTACTACAGAATTATAGCACTGTGATTCCACCTTTAACTGCATCCTGCAAGCTGGGGTGGTGGTGGTGGTTGAGATTTGGTCTGGCTTCCCATAACTTGGATCAATCATCGATCAGAACAGAGATTGCAGTCTAGAAATCAGAAGAAAACTAGGAATGGGAAGTTCAGCTATGAAAGAACTAGGCAAGATCCTAAAGTACAAAGGTATACAATGGAACACTAAAGTTAGCATTGTGCAAATCATAGGAGTATTTCCCATCACCATGTACAGATGTGAGAATTGTATAGTGAAGAAATTGGACAGGAAGAAAACAACTCATTTGATATGTGGTGCTGGAGAAGAATGCTGGGATACCATGGATGGCCAAGAAGACAAATAAATGGGTCCTAGAACAGGTCAAGCCTGGGCTCTCCTTGGAAGCTAGGATGACTCCACTGAGGCTGCCATACTTCAGTCACATTATGAGAAGGCATGACTCATTAGAAAAGACAATAATGCTGGGAAAGTTGGAGAGCAGCAGGAATAGAGGAAGACTGTATACCAGATGGATTGATTCAATCATGGAGGCCATGGCCCTGAGACTGCAGGACCTGAGCAGAGGGGTTGAAGACCGGGGGGGGGGGGGGTGCACTTGGAAATGTCTCATTCATGGGATCGCCATAAGTAGACGTCAACTCCAAGGCAGTTAATAACGACAAAGGCACCAGAGGAATTCCTTGGCTGATTAAACCACAAACCCTAGAATTCCATAGGCTGTTGCCATGGCAGCTAAAGTAGAATCATAGCACTATCATACCTACCAACATGAAAATGAGGACAAGTCAGGCCAAGCTACTTCTGAATGTGAACAAAACGGCAAAAGTAATGAATGTGGAAGAACACACAAGCTAAGAGAGACTCCAGCAGTTTGTTTTTTCCTGAGCCAACTGGGAAGGGCACGATTCCACTCTGTCCTCCCCCCCCCCTTCACAGCTAATTTAACTAGTTTGCAGCAATTGAAGTAAGCTGAGAACAAAGGATGAAAGTGGGAGGAGGAGAGAAAAATTTTAAAAGGATTAATTGAGAGTGTTCCTTCCAAAATGGGACAGTTGGAAGAGATATAAATGGTAATGTACTTTATTTGAAAACAAAATGTGTAACTGAACAGACAAAACCATCTGCAGTTTGTAAAAAGTCTTTAAATCCTAGATGTGGCTCACTGATTTCAGAGGACTTTATTAGCAGGCAGTAAACTGGATCGATAAGTTATTTACATATCTGTTTTAAAATTTTAATACCATTCAGAACACTTTTATTAAACCATGCTGAGCTCAAGGACTCTTCACTGCGGCAAAGTGAAGCAGCATAACAGGGGCTGGGGGCTTCTGTACATCACCAAAAAGAATGCATGGTATTTATAAATATTTGCATGATATTTATAAAGTGCAGTTTGCTGGTAGGAGTGTGCATACTGTATGTACTCATGTATAAGTCTAACAATTTTAATCAAAAATTGTCCCCAAAATCCTGACTCTTATTAAAAATTGAACCATCCCCTGGTAAAAGGCAAAAGCGTAATCTGTCCTGGAAGCATTGATCCATTCTATTCTCTCATCTATTCAGCTTTTAGAGTGATGCCTGATGGAATTTTTTAGGTTCTTTAGCATTGTTTTCCTTTGCTTCATCCTTTACATTGTTTGTTACATGCCCTTAAGTATTACCATCAAATTATCCATGGGACATATCAAAATCCATAAGTTTGCTTCCAAAACCTGCCCTCAATTTATACATAAGGCTGACTTATAGTATGTGTCACTATAAGCCTAAATATGAGAGCCCATCTGATCTCAAAAGCAAAGGAGAGTCAGGCCTAGTTAGTAGTGCTGTGACACATTCACACATCCTCTAACAATAAAGTATGTTTTTCCCCCTTTAGAAATGTTGGCTGTTCCATATCCAGAATTATACATGTACAGCCAATGAATCTACCAGCTGATGAATACTCACTTTTTTCACCAGCTAGAATTTCTTTAATTGGGTGACAGACTAAGTATGTATGCCAACATGGAGCCAGCACCTAAGCCTTATAGAGATGTATTATACCCAGACATTAGCAGAAAATTGTACAGGTATATCTTTTGTGTCATGAAAAATACCATCTTTAGATCCTTGAACAGGAATAAGACCTGACCCAGAAGCGCTTATTTTTGTTTTGTTTTGGGGTTAACTATTTTAAGACAGTCAGTAGAATACTTATTTCCTTTGCTGTGTATACTGCATAAGGTTGCAATGTGTTGACTAGGCTTCTTTCGCACCACCCAAATTAATAGCATTTTGATATCACTTTAACTGCCAAGACAGCATCCTATGAAATCCTGAGGTTTGTCATTTCTTGAAGTGCTTAGAATTCTCTGACTGAGGGTGCTACTGGTAGGTAGTGCCTCTGATTGAACTATAAATCCCAGGATTTTATAGGATGCAGCCCTGGCAGTTAAAGTGTAACTGTAATGCTCTAACTGGATAGTGTGAAGGAGACCTAGGAGGCTAACTAGCAATGCTGAGATGCCTCTATGTACTTTAATTTTGTTTTGGTGTGGCAGTTTTGCCTTCCCAAGTATTGCTGCTGCTTTTTGGGTTCTCATCTCTACCTATAAGATCTATGGGTTCCGCATTCTGCTTAATCCATGCGCTCCCCCCCCCCTTCCTTTTTTTCTTTCCCTTTTTCTTAAAGGCAACCAACCCTCCCCCATTAGCTGCATGAATGTTAAGCACAACCAGATGTGGGAGGTGATGCTGATGAACGCCCCCCCCCCTTCTTTGTGCTCTTGGAGGAGGTTTTTACATGAGAGTTATAGTCTTGGAGAGTTATAGTCTCCAAATACTCCCCCCTCCTTTTTTGGTTTTTAAAATCAGGATCTTTATTCATTCCAGCAGGCAATGGAGCTGGTTTATATATTGCCCTGACAGAAACAGAATTGGTTCAGGATGTTTAAAGTGGCTGTGGGAAAGGTGATGGCTTTTTGCTTCTGTGACAGATAAATCCTACCTCATCTTAAACTGGTTTAAAAGCCCAGATGTATGCATTTGTAAACAGGGGTGTATATGCAGGGTCTCTCTGTAGCTGGATGTCTTGAAATATATTCCTTTAGGAAGGGAGTGCACACATATGAGAAAATTATGTTGGAACTGGCTATCTATATACAGTTCCTAGGATTACATCCACTATTGCATGCCTTAGCAAGAAGCTATGATATTATTCATAGGAATGTCTCCATGGTGATAAGAGTAACCATTCTGGTGTAAAAAACTATTTTAATGCATATTAAAATTACCATGCTTCATTTTTGATCCCGAGTCCCTTTTGCAATAACACTCAGTATGGAATGGTTCTTGTGTTGATTTGAATTCCTGGTATGTTTTCATTGTTAAAAATGGTTTCCACAATTTATGCCACATTGTTTTTCATTCCAGATAAATTATCCTGTTCTTACAACCATAGTTCAGATCAGAGTAGCTCCTCCCTTTAAATGGCCTTCAGAAAGTAGGAAAAACTGCTTTCAACCCCTTTAAAAAATCTATCAAGACATGATTGAAATGGGATAAGGCACTCCATATGCATTCAACAGACCATGTAACATGCTCCTTCTTTTTATGCCACTGCTATGATGGAATAAGGATTACCTTATTTCACTTTTGAACTTTGTAAGTGAAAGAATTTGGAATGAAGAGTGAGGGGGTTATAACTTGATTCTAGACTGATGGAGAAGGATGGGAAACAGTCTTTGAAACCCTTCCCACATACATTTTTCCTCCCAGTTTGTGACATTTAAAAAAATAGCAGGAAGATTCATTTATACTTCTCAGAGTTTAAAACATGCATCACAGTTTTTCTGTCTGGGTAGAAATAAGAAAAGAGAGTGCTAGATCTCAACCACTCAAAGTAAATGTATAAAACATAAGAAGCAGGTGATATTAGTTCAGACCATATAAACTATTAATCAACTTGCAGCTTTAAAACAAGCTGCTGGATGATTGACCACCTAGTAGTGAAATGACCTGGGTAGATTCTAAAGAATATTGCACTGGTGCTGTTTTCCAAATTTTGGAAAAGTTTGGAAAAGTTACTTTTTGGGATACAACCCCTTGTATCCCCTCCACATTGTGCACTGGTGTTAATTCCAGTCTTTCCTAGAGCAAACTTATTGAGTTTGATTGACATTCCCAAGTCTGTATACTCCATTTAATGAGAGTTAACATGAGTGGATGTAATGTCAACACTTTACATGTTTCTTGTAGGAAATAGGGTGGACTTCTGTGCTGCTTTACAGTTACTATCTGCAAGATAGTCAGAGGAATGTCTTCTGTTTGAAGGGTTGGTTCAAACAGTCAAAACCATAAAGAAGGAGAACAGGGAAAGACTTGAATTTGTCTGGGGAGCAGGGATCTAACTATAAAATGCATGTAAGCCCCAGGTTTTCCAGGTTCCCAGTGACCCTGGGTTTGTCTACAATATTACTAAAGACATTGAAGCAAATTGTGGCAAATCAGCTTAGGTGGCTTCATGTTCCCCCATGTAGAGGTTACTTCATAGTAAAATGGTCTGCACAAGCCAATTTCCCAGTATTATTTTTGTCCACACATCCATGGCTGCTCTGCTTATTATTCTCCCCTTCCAACAATCAATGGTGGCACTAGGGTTGGTATCATCCAGTGCAGCAACTCATGGTGTCACCCCCTCATTGACCTCCTCTCATACTTCGCCATACAGAATACTTAGGTTTTGTACTAATGTAATTCATAAATTGTAATTCCCAGATATCACTGAATGTAATGGTAATGGTTGTGACATAAACAACTAGTAAAATTAAAATTGTACAGGGGGACTTCAATATCTGCAGGGGATCCATTCTGGACACCTCGTGGATACCAAAATCCATGGGACTTCAAGTGCCATTATCCCCAATGGCGGCATGTGTATGTGTCTGTGCTGCCATTAGTCCACAGGATGGAACCATGGTGGTTAACACGGGACAACATATACTGTACAGTCTTTCCCAGTATGGCCTGTGGGTTTAACTTAATTCTTTCAAAATTGGAAAATTTTATGCAAGCACATGCTCTCTTCTCACCTGTTTATCCCAACGGCAGTGCATGCACATGGCTGTGCTACCATTCAGAACAGTGGGACATGGGCTTACTTGAAGTCCCACTGTCCCTAATAGCAGTGCAGCCATGTGCACATCCAACCACTGGGGACAATAAGGACTATTCCTAATGGCAGCACAGCCACATACACATGCTGCTATTGAGGACAATGAGGTCTTGCCATCCACAGATGCTTAAATCCACGGATGGCGAGTCTGTGGATAACGATGTCTAACTGTACCTTTAAATTACAATATTTATATTTATTTACATAGACATGATTTCATGTGCTTGAAGTGAAAATGTGGTAAAATATGGTTTTGAAAGAAAAATTGAAAAAATATTTTAAATTAAATTATTTTAAATTATAATTTAATTTAATTTTTAATTTCTTTTAAAAAACAGGGGTCTTTTCTTTCTCCTCCCACTGAGCCTCACTCCACTCACCCCATCTGTTTGAGGAGCATTGGAGTCACCCCTCCCTAAGGGTGTTATCTGGTGCAACCGCACCCCCTGCATCCCCTAGTGATGCTACCATTGTCAGTCAAGCATGAAGACATACACATTTCTGCTCTGGTCCAGGATACTCCTCCGCTTTTGCTTAAAAACAAACAAACAAACAAACAAACAAACAAACCAACCATGGGAGGACTGGTCTTTGGGCATTGCTAAGACTAGGTGGAACAATTAATTGGAGGTGCACAGATACAGGTATAAATCTCCATCAGGCAGATACACTGATACCCAATTATGAACACAAATGCAGCACCCTTTAAAAATGGTGAACTAGTCACTCAAACCTCCTGCTTCTTGAGAATTGTCACTTCCTATTGGGAATGATCATGTGAAATAGCCACTGATAGAACAAAATGTCATGTGGCCAGATCACCACCAATTCAAAATGAATAAGGGTTTTTAAAATAGTGTAGACAACCCCATAGATCATCTGGGGCCAGTTCACACTACTTATAGTAGTATGGAATCCTGGGGTCAGGGGCACTGGGGATCTCTCTGGCTGAAGATCCTAAATGTCCCTCCTTAAAGTGCAAGTAACAGTAGTCCACAGGATGGAACCATGGTGGTTAACATGAGACAACATATACTATACACTCTTCCCCAGTATGGCTTGTGGGTTTAACTTAATTCTTTCAAAACTGGAAAATTTAATGCAAGCACATGCTCTCTTTTGACCTGTGTTTCTAATGATGCATTCTTCTTTGGGGGCAATATATAAGTGGACAAATGAAGAAGAAACAGATGAGTTTATAACATGGGAGGAATTTCTCTCAATTGTGAATGGAGCCAATTCGCAATTACATGAATTTGCTAGTTTCGCGAATTTATGTGAAACCTGATTGCATTTGGAATGCGTTCAGAATGACTTACCATTTCCCAAAAGTGACTCCCCCCCCATTTCCCAAAATTGCATGAGATATTCTAATACGCAATTACATGAAACCCCATGATTGCGTTCGGAATGACTTCCCATTGCCCAAAATTGTGTGAGATACACCCATTCGGAATAACGTGAAACCCCATGATTGCATTCGGATTGCCATTGCATTATACCCCCAAATTCCATCATATGATAAACTCCAATGGTGTATGAATAGAAAATGTATCTGCTGTAATCTCAGTACAGAAACACCTTCGGATGCTTGCTTCCCTCCCTGCTCCCCTGGCCAGTGAATTTTGCTGATTTTGTCTATATTCATTTTAGGATTCTTTCTAAACTTACGTTGGAATTTTGTAAGGTTTAACCAAATAACTTTCCTTGGGCAGCTCATTGGTTAACCATTTTTCTCAGTTGTTTGGAAACTATAGGGCTCTCTCTCTCCCTCTCTCCTTTTTTGTGCACCAATCAGGAGAAAAATTTAAACTACCTCTAGGTTTGCCCTGGAGTGACAGCTGAATCTCTTTTGATTTAGACAGAAGCTGAATTTTCCAGTTCATCTGTGAAAATTGAATAGTATTGATACATACAGGTGAAAAGGATATGGAAGGGAATTAACATTTAACATAGCACAGTACTTTAAGTTTAAACCCTTTGCAAGCAAAATATCTCCTTCCATTATTTTTTTAAAACAAGACCTGTATTTTAACCACGATTTAGTTCTCAGAGGTATATGTAGGGACCAAACGCTTTTCCGAATGAAGGCAGAATTAATTATAATGCCTAAACCAGCTTTCACAATTACTCTTCCATTCTTCAGTTACCAATTGCACATTTCTCCCCTCATAGTCTATCTGTCAGTCTGTTTGTCTATCTATCTATCTGATCATTTATGTGGAAGGTATGGGAGGAAAAGTGAAGTTGTGACCGAGAGACATGAGTCTGCTTTCATAACATGTTCCAGCAGGGCTAATCTGTGGGGCTTTCAAGTTTTATTCTTGTGCATTGGACTTTAAGTGGAATTCCAGGGAACTACTCCTGTCGAGGCTGCTGCACCAACAATGCGGCACACATCTGACCCATTTGGAAGGTGCCCCCTTTAGTCTTTGTGCGTGAAATTCCAAAGTGGAAGAATAATCCAATGGTGACTTTCTCACTAGGATGTTAAAACTAAATTTCCCCCAACATGTCATTTATGCTGCTTAGCATGGGCAGAATGTACCTGTCCCTGCTACTCCTGTTTTAAACAGCTTCTAGCCTGTTTTAAAACTCACATATCCATCCAAAACAGTAGTAATGGCCCAGCTGCTGATGGCCTTTTGTGATTTTTTTAAACTACAGTACTAGTGTGTGAGTTGGTAAGCATCATCTCCAACCTTATTTGCTGGTATAATCTAGACTGGACTGATTCACCACCACACTTCTTAATTCACAAGTTTTAATCATCTAGGAAAGTTAAGGATGGGACATTTGCTATGGAACAGTGGGGTTTGGGCTGCTGGTGGTTAAAAGGCATTTTTTAAAATTGAAAAACACACGCCATGTCAATTTCCTTTTTAAGGGAATGGCTTTGTGAGTGCCCTCAGGGCACTCCATTCCCACATGCTGAATCTGAGGAACAGCATTCGAATCTCCCTTATTAGCTTAAAGACAGTGAATCCAACCCCAAACTCTATGGCAGGGCATGCTATTGTACTGACAGGTGCCTTAGAAAATTAAGCCACTGGACTGGGTGTATCTATCACTGGATGCCCGTGGGAGCAAGGAAGCTCAATGTACAATTGATTGCCTCTTGCTCTGCTGATATAAAAATGGCAAGAGAATAAGTAAAGACATACTGGGATTCCCAAATGTAATCTGTTTTACTGCCATTGAGGAGAGCAGATAAAACATCTCCATGAACTAAGAATGATATTCCTACCCCTGAGCTCTGACACATGGGCCAAAGAAAGTCCCAAAATCTGTCATTAGGTAATACTTTTATTAGGTCTAACCAAATATGACGAAAACCATGAGTAAACTTTCATGATTCCCAGATCTCTTCATCAGGGAAGATTTAACCTAAGTCAGTTAGAAGGATGATTTTTTTTAAAAGGCTGACATAATACTGAAGTAATGAATTCTGCATAGTCTGAGTCTTAAAATGCAACAAATAAAAGTTAGCTTTCAGGGAATTCGACCAGGGAAGAGAATATTTGTGCAACTCCCATCAGCTTCACCAAGGATAACCAAAGGTGAGGGATGATGGGACTTTCAGTCCATCAACATCTGGAGGGCTGTCCTTTCTCACTTCCTAGATTAAACTCTGCTAGGTGTCACACACATTTCAAGTTTCACCTAAGACTGTCAGGAGAAGCTGACGCACTAAAGGCTTATCACCAACCCATCCCAAAAGGCATGCAGCATGTAAAGATAAACCAATTAATAAATCCCAAGCCAGTTTTATTCACTTTGAATAAAAATAGTCTGCACCACTTCTGGAGTATGTGCAGCCCTGTGTTTAGTCCAGGGAACTGCAAAGTGGAAAAGCAGTCACACATAGCTATACATCTGTACAGATAGTGTAATAAAAAGGATGGTGTACTTAAAAGTTGCAATAAAACATTCGTAGTGGAAACATTATTGTCTATGGGGCTAGACTGTTACTTTAGAGGGACATTGTGCATAACATTTTGCCTTTCTTTTCCCCGTTACTGTTCATTGATGCTAGATGTTTTTGCAAGCTATCATCAGTGACACCGAGGCCTGTTTCCTGAATGGCTGCACAGCTATAAAGCACCCCTTAATAGGGCCATCAATTAGAAAGAATGAGTGTTAAGTGTGACCGTTCTTTGACCAACATGCTAGGAACCTCCTAGGCTAAAAGCATTAATGTTTGCATCCCTGAACAGAAGAGTCAGGGGCTGTGACACTCGGAAGGATATGTCATCCACGGTGCAAGTCCTTTGCTGTCACTTGCTCAGTGCCTTCTTGTGTATTGTGACCAGGGATGGGAGATGGTCTCCTGGCAATGAAAAACGGGATTTTTGATTACTACGGCCCTTATCTCGCTTGGCGTGATTAATGCTTGTTTTCTCCTCTCTTTGGAAGCAACATGGCTGCTCATGCTCCCCTCACACAGCTGCCCGTTGCTTGCAGAAACATAATCTAAGCTGTTGATGTGTCAGCCCCACATGAACCAACAGGCCAAAAGATGCGGGGGGGGGGGGGGGAAGGACTGCTCATCACATATTTTTTTCCTTTCTTTCCTGTAAAATAAAAATAAAAACCCTGGATGTGGGATTATCATATTTTTGCTGCTAAACCACTAATGAGCTTTGAGGAATGTCAACTTCCCCATGGGATCAAGCGGGTATTCTAACAGGGAGGTGTCAGCATGGATTTCTGCTGATGGTGTCTATGGCTGATCAAACAGAGAGGTAATTAACCAGCAGAGACTTTTTGATCATTGTGTTACTTTTGAAGAGAACTGGTAAGGGGGAGGGAAGGGATCATAAAAGCCAGTTTAGCACATGTCCTATAATAAATATTTTAAATGCAGTGGAATACATCAAGATCTGATATTGTATATTTTTTTAAAAAACAATCCTAATATTAATAATAATATTTTATTTTTATCCCATTTTATCTCCCTAGCAAAGGTCCCTCATGACTGGAAAAATAAAATCCAATGTAACAACAGAACAGATTAAAATACATGATTTGAAATAAAATAAACCATTGAAAGCAGCTGAAATTACGATAAGGTGTGAAGACATCAAACAGTAGCCACTCTGCATACAACTTTGTTACGATAAATACTGTTAGCTTGCATTCTTAGTTCTTCATCTGTCATGAAGAATGCTCATTTTTATGTCTAGAATGCACCACATACTATGCTACTCTTCAAACCAGTATCCAAAGTTTGCAGTAATGCAGTAAACTTGGATTACACTCTCCTTTTCTAATGCAGCTAGATTTGGGAAAACCGCAAACCACATTATTTCAACCCATATATAACCACCTAAAATGGTTCTGCATCCTTTCCAGTCATACCATCACCCTTGCATTTCTTTGTTTGGATAGTTAAGAGTAAGCATTCTCTGATTTCTTGCCGAAACACACAGTGTGTGTGGCTGACAGATAATTTACAATAAGAATAGAAATAATGTCGGCCTCAAAGTCAGGAATGATTTGGTCTCATATTCCTGCACTCTGATTTAGGAAGCCCGTCCCTTGACTCCAAGCTTTTAATTGCAACGGCTTGAAAATTGTTTCCAGTTGGTATATTTTCTTCTGTTCTCTTCATACGTGGGATTTTATTTTGCAAGTCACCCATGAAGGCCCCTTCCTAAGGCCATAAACGGGGATAATAATATAATAAAATCAAGTTGCCCCTAAAATCTTTGTTTTTAAAACTCGCTTTCAAGGGGTAAGTGCAACATTCCTCCATCTTCTGGCCTTGCAGCATTTTGCAGAGCCTCACACTGGCAGTGTACAGTTATTTTCTGCTTGTTCCGCCCCTGGCTCATTCCTTCCTCTCTCCTTTGCCCCCTCTTTCGAGGGATCCACTTTTGTTTCTATGGAGACAACCCATAAACGAGAAGCCAGAGCCTTTGTAGGCCGAAGCCAGAGGCAAGCCTGCCACCAGATTTGATGGGAGTGGGGCTTGACAATCTGTACTGGTCTCTTTGGGTTGCTCCATAAAGCACGGTGCTCAAAGGTTATTCACCAATCCTCAGAAAAAAAATCACAACAGCAGCAACTAAATTCAAATGATTATCGCAATTGGTGCAGAATATCCTACCATTATGACCTAAGACAGCACCAATAATAATCCTCAGAATTTTAAAGGAATTACGTAACTTAACGTTGAAGCTATGGTTTCTGATACATTGCTCTCCTGTATGTAAAAAGGAAAGCATCGTATATAAATGATCAAACACTCCACCCAGATATATAGACATATAGGACTGCACCCAGTATAATCTGTTAACAATCGTGTGTGTGTGTGTGTTGTTCCTTCAAGTCATTTCTGATTTATGGCAACCCTAAGGCAAACCTGTCGTGGGGTTTTCTTGGCAAGATTTGTTCCGAGGAGGTTTTCCATTGCCTTCCCCTGATGAGGCTGAGAGCATGGGACTTGCCCAAGGACTCAAGGCCGAGTGGGGAATTGAACCCTGGTCTCCAGAGGTCACAGTCCAGCACTCAAACCACTACACCATGGTCATGACATTAAAAGAGATTACACTGGGCTCCTCCGCACATTAGGGTGCATCTGCACAGTTCTCTACCTAGGAGGTTCTCTTTCATTCCTCATCCCAGTAGTTGCCTTCCCCATGACTATGGCTCTGGATACACTGGGAATGAATGTATGCATACGAACATAATTCTGTAATAAATGTCAGTTGCTCCGCTCTGGGCCCCACAACAAACTCCAACTCCCAGAATTCCATAGCTTTGAGCCAAGCGGTGCCAAATCAGGTTATTTCTCCAGTGTGGATGCAGCCATAGTTTCTGGGGACAGTCATTTTGTACTATTGCTAAACACTTCCTGATCAGCAATTTTTCTGATCTACTGGATATCGCCGGGAGATCTATCAAGAAATCCTGATGTACCTCTGCCATGCTTTTCAAATGGAAGAGGTGTGCCATGAATCCTGTGCATAAACTAAATTTAAACTCACAACAACCAGCATTTGCAGGTTGTTTATCAGACTATGTTTGAGGTTAACCTGAACAGAAAGTTGAAAAAACCCCGCATTTGTGGGGTGTTTTTCAGACAACGTTTGCATGAAAGAGAAATAGTGTAAAAATAATCCCAACGCAAAGTCATCAAAACCAGATCCTTTTTACTTTGCCAAATTCCGAAAGTACAAAGGAAATTTCCGTTCGGATTATTTTTGTGTTATTTCTCTTTCATGCTAACTCACCTAACAGACAACACCCAGATTTTAAAATCCTGTTTCTGCACGGGTTTTTACCAATTCACCCTCCGTGTGATAAAGTCCTTAGAGCCTTGGCTACCTAGCTAGATAAAAATCACAGGCCATAGACTGGGTTAGTGGATCTGGGTTTCTTAGCGGCTTATTCTTAAATGTGGGCTCACACCTCCCGTGTCATTTTCATTGCAGCTGTTTCAAACATTTTTGCATTATTTTCATTAAGTGTAACTTTCAATGTGGTAGAGTGGTTTGAGTGTTGGAGTAGGATGCTGGGAGACCAGGGTTCAAATCCTTTCTTGGTCATGGAAACCTATTGGGTGACTTTGAGCAAGTCACACCCTCTCAGCCTCAGAGGATGGCAATGGCGGACACTCCCTCTGAAGAAACTGGCTAAGAACTCCTCCTGAGAGGTTGGCTTTAGGGTTGCCCTAAATCGGGAATGACTTGAACGTATCACAACCACAACTTCTACTGGGCAGTGGTTAAATGCCTGCCCTGCTGCCACTCGCTCACAATCCTAGAGGTTGTGGGTTCAATCCCAGCCAGGGGCTCAGGGCTGGCTCAGCCTGGCGTCCTTTTGTAGGTTGCTGAAATGAGTACCCAGCTTGTTGCGGGGTGGCTGGCTTATGCATTATAAACCAGTCTGGAGAGAGATTTTGTGGCCCCTTTGAGACTCACTGGAAGAAAGAAGTGGGCAGCAGGAGCTTTCCTAGACTTCACTCTACTTCCTCAGATGCACTTGGATGTAATAATAATGATGATGATGATGATGATGATGATGTCAAAAATAATCATAGAGAGATCTTGTAGCCCCTTTGAGACCCACTGAAGGAAAGAAGTGAGCAGTGTGAGCTTTCCTAGACGCCAGCCTGCTTCCTCAGGTGCCTTACAGGATGCCTCTGAGGGAGTAGACTTTGGCCTAGGAAAGTTCCTGCTGCCCACTTCCTTTCTCCCAGTGAGTCTCAAAGGGGCTCCAGGAGCTCTCTAGGGACTGCTTCTAGAGACTGACAGGGCTCTCTCTTTGAATTCGACCCTTAGGAAGTTGAGGTGGTGGTGCTTCCCTGGCAAGGGCTCTAGAGGCAGTGCCAGTAGAGGAACGCAGGTGCCCGGGGGGGGGCGTCCTCCTTTTCCGGGGCCCGTCCTCCACCCCGTCCTAGGCAGGATTAGAAGAACCCCAAAGACTCCAGAGTCCTCCAGGCGCAGATTCATTCCGGAGGAGCCCCGCTGCTGCCTCTTTCTTTCTTTCTTTCTTTCTTTCTCTGCCTGCCGTCGGGGATGGAAGGAAGAGTGGAGGAAGAAGAATGAAGGAAGGAAGGGGGCTGAGGTCATCCAGGGGGGCGGGGAGGGGAAGGAGGAAGAAGAGGAGGAGGAGGAGGAGGAGGAGGAAGGGGCCGGACAGCAGCAGCCAGCAGAGGCAGAGGCAGAGGCTGAGTGAGCCTCAGAGGAGGACCAGGACGAGGAGGAGCAGCAAGAGGAAGAGGAGGAGGAGGACTCAGGACCAGGACCCGGCTCCCTCCTCCGGGCCCAGCAGCACCACCAGCAGCAATAGCAGAGGATGGCTCCCGGGACCTCGCCTGGCCCCATGGCTGCTGCTCCTGCTGCTTCTCCTTCTTCGCCCGCCGCCGCCGCCGCCGCCGGGAGGAGGCTCGTCCTCGGGCAGCGATGAGGAGGTGAGCTCCAAGGAGGGAGGGGAGCCCCCCTGGAGGACCCGTCCGGGGAAAGGAGGAGGAGGAGGGCTGCTGCCCAGGGGGCCTCCCGGGCAGCTCCAGCGGAGCCCCAGCACGCCCGGGGGAGCTCGGCAGGGCGGCTGCTGTCGGGGAGGCAGCCCAGGGACCCTCGCTCCCCGCCCGGCTCTCCGGAGGACACCCCACTGGACCCCCCCTCCTCGGCTTCCTCCTCTTCTTTGCCTTCCTCTCCTTTCTCCTCCTCTTCTTCCTCCTCCTCCTCTTCCTCTTCTCCTTCCTCCTCTTCCCCCTCTTTCTCCCCCTTTTCTTCCTCTTCCACCTTTTCTTCCCCTTCCCCTTCCTCCTCCTCTTCTTCTTCCTCCTCCCCTCCTTCTCCTTCTCCTTCCTTCCTCCCTCCCTCCCTGGAGGGGACCTTTGGGGGGCGCTGGGGGGCAGGAAGCCTTGCCTGGGGCGCTGGGCTTTGAAATGGCAAGCCCCCCTGAGTCTCCATGGTAGGGGGGGAGGAGGTGGGACATTTATGGTTACTATGAACATTATTCATGTTAGTGACATGGAAGGAGACCCAGCCCTCTCAGGGCAGGGCAGGGCCCCGGAGGGGTGAGGGGGGCCTCGGTTCCTGGAGTCCCAAGTTTGGGGAGGAAAGTGGGATACACTGAAGAAGGAGGAGGTGGAGGAGGAGGAGGGAGGCCATGGCTGGGGGTCTGGAGAGCCCTTTGGGGTGTCAGGGGCCTGGGAGGCCTTTGGGTGAGGGCTGCCTCTGCTTTTAGGAGTTTTGGAGGGAAAGTGGGATATAAACAACAATAATAGTAATAGCAGTGATACTTTGGAAGGCCAGGGCTGGTGCTTGTTCTTCTTGAGTCTCAGGAGCCCGGGAGTTGTGTGGGGTGATGGGGGCCTTGGAGTTCCATCATTTTGGGGGAAAGTGAGGTATAAATCCTGATAATGCTGAGAAGATGATAAAACAGTGATAAGCTGGAAGGGCATCCTGGCTGGTGCTCTGGTCTGTCAGGGGCCTGGGAGGGGTGAGGGGTGGCCCACTCAGAAAGGCAGGGAAGGAAGGAGGTAGAAGTGGTCTCTTTGGGTTGTGTGTGTGTGTGTGTGTTTGTTTGCAGGTAGGGCCTGCCCACCAGTGAATTTTTGGCCTGCATGTTTTCCTTTTGGCAAAGGCAGTGGACGCTTCCTGAAGGGGACCCAGAAGAAAAGATGCCCTAGTTCAGTGTACATCTACAGCCCAGCCTTGGCATCCCCAAGGGAGTGCTTCCAGGACCCCCATATATGAGGATGCTCAAGCGCCATGTCGTTGGTGCTTTGGACTCCAACTCCGGAGGCCAGGGTTCGATTCCCAGCTCGGCCATGAAACCCACTGGATGACTTTGGGCGAGGCACACTCTCTCAGCCTCCTGAGGGGAAGCCCACAGCTAACCTAAACAGAGGCTGGACGGCCATCTTCAGGGGTGTTTTGATTGGGAGTTCCTGCATGGCAGGGAGTTGGACTGGATGGCCCTTGGGGTCTCTTCCAACTCTAGGATTCTAGGATTCTAACTTCCTCTGCACCAATCTGGCCAAGGAAGCCCTTAGTGATAGGACTGCCATAAGTCAGGAACAGCTTGCAGGCCCAGAGCAACAAAATAAAAGGGCATCCATTAGACAAATGGGTGAAATCAAGCTTTGCTCCCCCCCCCCGGGAGAATAAAAATGGGAATATTTTCCAGTGGCATCTGTGGGTGTGGAATCGGCGGGTACGGAAGGGCCGTATTTACCTCTCCCTCTCCCCATGTGCCTGTGGGTCTTGCCCAGCGGTTGGAGCACAAGGCCAGAGCAGTGTTACATTTGGGGGCAGCCAGAAACCAGGGGCCTTTGTCTGTATGCTGTGTCTGCAGTGACCCCTGGGGCGAGAGAAGCAGCCTGTCTCTGGAGGAATTTTGATTCAGCGTGGCAGTGGCTGTTCCCTTTTCTTTGCCACTGTCCGGGGTCTCTATCTTGCAGGCGGTAGGGAAAGTGGGGAGGGGGAGAAAGAAAAGGGGTGGGTGGGTCCTTTAAAACCAGGGGGCCTCCCTCTCTGATCATGCATTTCCTATTGATTGCCTTTGGAAAAAAAAAATCCCCCCAGGTTGTGGGTTTAGTGAGCTGTCAATTAGCCAAACTTGCAAGCAGCGCACAGAGTGGCTTCAAACAATGTCACTTCGAGGCAGCGTCTCTCCCATCACCCATGACATTATTTTGCACACTCTAGAAATGCAACCCCAGGCTGGGAAGAAGGGGGTGGTGGCGGTGCAGAGGGAACGCTGGGGAATGGAGTTACACATTGGCCGGCTCCAGCCTTGCTACGTCCCCCCGGAAGAATTTGATCGTGGGGGCCTCATTGCCCAAACACACACACACACACAGAAGCAGGCCGCAAAATAACAGATGCCTTCAGAGAAGAAGCCCTTCTGGAATCCCTAAAGGAAAGCTCAGGCAGTTCTGATTAATCTTTGTTCGTTCCTGCTTTCCAGAGCCCCTTGCAAATCAGATTGGCTTGACAGGGCAATGGATGGGAGGACTGGCACATTCCTAGGACTGGGATCTTGCTCTCACTTCAGATTTTGGATCGATCAATGGTTCCTGTAGCCTTATAGGCATATTTATTCCTTTCGTTTTTATAAGCAGATGTGCCCTATGTGGGATGGCGTGCCTGTTCTTGTGTCCTTCAGCCCTTTGTTTTCTTGGAGAGGAGTGAAAAAATGGAGCGATAATGTTGGGCTTAAACAACAGACTCTGAAAAGAGTAACAGCAGCTAGGCTAGGCTATCTAACACATTCTTTGGGGAAAAAAATAGAGTGGGCCCTTGGTATCCACTGAGATACACCAAATACCAAAAACCCATGGATACTCAAGTCCCTTTAAAATACAATGGCACAGTAAAATGGCGTTCCTTATATAGAATGGCAAGATCAAGACTTGCTTTTTGGAATTTATATTTTGGCGGAGTATTTTCAAGCTGTGGATATTTGGATCCATGGATAAAGAATCGCTGGATTATGTACGGATGACTGCAGTGCCTTAGCAGTGACCTGCTGGGCAGCTTGGTTTCTGTGAGGGAATTTGGTCACCTTAGGTTAGGTCTGGAAGGAGGATCTCATTGGTTGCTTCTGCTCTGCAGTTCTAGGAAGATAGAAAGGTAGATCTTGCTTGAATTGCCAAACAGATTATGGAAACATAGGAAATCATTATTTCCATTTGGTTTTTTTAAACAAACTAAACAAAAAACAAATGGGGTATAAACAGATGCAGAAAATGTATGAATATAACAGTCTTTTCAAGGTTAAACCTCAGGTGCTCACCTGAGTAGGGGAATCTTAGCTGTTTATTATTATTTTTTTAAAATTAGGTTGCCAAAGTGCCATCCGCTGAGGTTGATGCAGCTTGTAGTGAAAACATCTTTGGTTCCTGTTTGTTGTTGGTTAATTAAACAAACGGGTGAAAGGAGATAAATCCTAACACAGAACAATCTGCGTGACACACAGAACTGGGATGGAACAGATAACAGCAAAATAAAAATGAATAGTCAGCATTAATGATATTAAAATGTTATTCTCATATACTTATTAAAATGAAGCATCACAACAAAACCACAAAGTTTCGTCATCCAATTGTAGCACAAACCTGTTGTGGCTTACATTACCAAATTTTGCGCCACAATGTTTTTGTATCCTAGTTGGATATTGGAATTACAGGTACTTTGCTATTTCCGATGCATCCCAGTTCTATATTCCAAGTTTTCTGGTTAATTCATTGTCAGTGAGCTGCCAGACAGCTGCAGTTCAATCAGTTCAGTAAATCAGCCCAATATCTGGAATGGTTACTTTCTGTATTACAATGTGTATAGACCAATTAATGAAAATCAGGGCTGTAAATTTTAATGGAGTTACTTCAATCGGTATAGTTCATGAAAATTGTAGTTGATTAATTGGAGAGGCTAACTGTGAGGCTGTGAGTTGACACACATGCCTATTTTTTCTGGCTATTTTGTTGGTACATTACTGTAGTGAGAAATGAAGGAGGAAGGGCGCTAAAGATGGTTTTCTAACCATGAATGGAAATAGCTGTGTATTAAGGCGAAAGTCCTATGCACATCTACCTGGAAGTAAAGACCCATTGAAACCACTGACTCTTTCTTTTCAGTGGATTTGTATAGGCATAAATTGTATATTAGCTTGTACTTCCTTTAGCATCACAGCTAGATGCCTACGCTGAGGTTTCAGCAACTTACAGATGCAATCCATCTGAAAACAATCCATCTGTTTAAAAGCAGATGATTAACCAACTAAAATGCTTTCATTTCATTTAATGAGAACAAAAGCAATCTTTGTATACTTACTGAGAGTAAGTCTCTTTGGTCTCAGAGGATGCTTAGGATTATGCTGTCATGAAAGTTTCTTTATTGCAAAAAGTGGATGTTTTCAGTAGGGAGCAGGACTGCAAAAAGCTTAGAGAAGAGATTGGGTCCTGTCATTATTTAGGTTTTAAAGAAAACAAATGCTTCCACATTTTGCACAGAGTTTCCCCCCTCCTGTTAATACCCACACGTTTGTTCTGAAGCAATTTTTATGTTAATTTTGAAGTCATTAACAACCATATGGTAAGAAAGTGAATACCTATGAGTGCAGTGTGTTTATTACATTAATTAACAGAACTATTTAACTAGCTGTGAGTGTGTTCATGCTTTTTCGTGCTACTGTTTGAAGACAAATAGTGTACCATATTCTTGGGAAAAATGATTATGATACCCCTATGAGAGATTATTTGTCTTGCTGTTACACTGAGACACGCACAGTAGAAAGCAAAAAGCAAAAAGCCAGCCTATATATGGATGGCTTGGAATTGTACATTATATGATTAAAACTTGCTACTGATTAGCATCATATTCATTTTCTTTATTGTTCAACAATGAAACATGTCAGGATTTCCTTCAAAATCCCATGGATTGGGGACACCTTTTGGCACAGGAAAATGGGCCTTGGTTTCTGGGGCTTGAAATTTTGGATCTGTCAGTGTGGGGGGCTGGGTGGGCACAGAGCTTAAGCTGTAAAGAATCAGAAAGCTGCAGTTTCTTTCACAATGAGTTTTCTTTTAACTCGGCTCCAGAGAGCGCTTTAACTAGCAGGCTTTGTCCTGACATCCATTCTCTCTTAGGACACCCCCTTCTCTTCCCCTGCATTCTTTCC
The DNA here is from genome assembly GCA_034509955.1 of Urosaurus nigricauda. Lineage (NCBI taxonomy): Eukaryota > Metazoa > Chordata > Lepidosauria > Squamata > Phrynosomatidae > Urosaurus > Urosaurus nigricauda. The sequence goes on from JAOEGL010000002.1 coordinate 168,096,871, forward strand.
TCTTGCTATTATCATTTTGGTTAAACAGAAAGGCAACTTGTGTACCATATGGATCGTGTTAACAATTGCTTATCTGGGAACACTCTTTTCTACCCCATTTCTCTGCACCTCCCTGGCAGATCCTGAGTTGGCACTTCTCATAACAGCATCTTCAGTTTGATTCAAGTGGGTGTTGTTGCCTGTGGAGCCAGTTTGACCAGATCAGTTTGTTCAACATCCAAACAGACAGACGGACTAACAGACACAAATGTAGAGAGCTTTCTTTCTCCCTGTGTTTCTGTTTTGTTTCCCACTTGAGTAATTCATGTTTCTGCTGCCAAACTTGTCATGCGGACCTGGTTAGGAGAAAATTAGCCAATTAAAGGGTTCAATTAACCCTAGGACAAAACACATGGCCGCAGAACTGTTGCATTTTCTTTTCTCAAAGCTACACTTTCCTTTTAGAAAGCAGCATCGTACTCTAGATTATAAATAATACTCCTCCCAGGTTTACATTTAGCTTTACAAAGATCAAGGCCTCTGGAAAAGTAGAGGATCTTAGCCTGTCCCAATGGCTCTCTATAGCTATGCATGCTAGATAATATGAAAGGTATTCCTGACATCAGGTAGCCAAAACAGCTCCAATTCTGCAAAATCAGCTAGTGAGGGGGGTTAAGGTAATGTTGGCTATCAGGAAAGATTGTTGAGGTGGTAGTTAAGACAGAAGCTAAACAGTCTAACCAGTATGTTGTAATGAAAAAAAAAGTTTTTATAGAAAATACCACACAAACCAAAAGATATTGTGGTGGGTAGTTATATACACACGTATGGCCTTGGTGTACTTTAGAGCACTGTATACTGCAGATCTGATTGACCACTGGAAAAGATTAAAGAGCCTGCAAAGTAACAGAAGAGGCCAACCTGTCTTTGACTACCACCATCATGTATTTAATGCTCTTCTTTTGAAAAAGGGTCAGAGTGGCCTCAGATCATTTTTCCAAAGTAAGGTGGTGACCTAAAAGACCATGTAGTCTCTCTTCTTCTTTGCCTCCAGCCTTTACCTGTAATAAATAGATATTGTGCACATGCCCAGGAGTCCAAATCCTGCAGCCTGTCCCCAGGACCATCTTCTATTGGTAGCAGCTACCATGGACCAGTTTCAAGTTAAGAAGCATCATGGACCATGCATTTAAATTGTTCAGCTTAACAAACTCAGGAGCAGGGGCTGGAAGGGTTACTTTTGGGGGTGGAGACAGAATGATTTAAACAGCTTTGACTGATGGATTCCATGAGCTTTAACTCCAAAAGTAACTTTTCCATACTCTGCTCAACAGAGTAGTTTGTGAGTTGGTTCAGAACAACATATTTTAGGGGTGATGATTCAGTGGTTGGTTACATCTTCCTTGCTCTCTTCTCCAACCTTGAGTCCATTCAAGTGTACAATTATTGTATTATTATTCCACCTGGACTGAAATGGTTATGTCTTATGTAGTACCAATGTTTTTAGTTGAGTCAGAGACACTGGAGCTCTCTGGATGATAATTCGAAATGCTCCTTCCTAAGCTACAAACCCAGGCTTTCCAGAAGGTGTTGCCATGGCAGTCCAAATGGAATCATGGTGCTATAATTCTGTAGTGTGAGTGGCCCCAACTATCCTTGCTTTAATAAGGATTTAGCACCACTGAATTGGGAAGGTGAACTAGAGTGCAACTGTTGCTGGACTGGAAATAAAGTCAACTGGTAATAGCTCTGATCTCCTTTTAGAAAATGGGACTGTGTTAGTGGCGGGAAGAGCAAGGAAAGCTTTGTTCTCTCCCTGCGGCTACAGCATCTGCAAAGTGTCATCATCTGCTGGAGTTATTCTGGGTGGTGAATGGCCTGGTAAATCCAGTCTGTTTTCAGAGCCAGAGATAAGTTCTGTCTGCTGAGATGAATTTGCCACTTACTTAGCAGATGAAGTTGCTGTTTTGGGATGGCTCTAGGAGAACTGGCCAACTGATAATTTGATTGCTTAGAGAGAGTGGGTGACAAAGGTTCCCTTGACCTGTTTTGACTAATGCACAAAAGGAAGAGAAGATGGCCCTTTCTGGAGAGCTGGAGGCACAAGCAGTTCTCAGGGGTTGAAGGCCAGCCTAGAGAAGTGAGTCAGAACATCTTGTGGGATGTGGGACATTCTCTATTGGCCTTTCAGGATTTGGTCTGAAGCAGAGCTTGGAAACATTACTTAGGATTTTATCAGACGGGAGGAATTTCTGTTTATTGTGAATGGAGCCAATTCGAATTCACGTGAATTCGCTAGTTTAGCGAATTCACGTGAATTCCAATTGCATTTGGAATGCATTCAGAATGACTTCCCATTACCCAAAAATGACCCCCCATTGCCCGAAATTGCGTGAGATGCTTTAATTCGCAATAAGGTAAAACCCATGATTGCGTTTGGAATGACTTCCCTTTTGCCCCAAATTGCATGAGATGCTTTAATTCGCAATAACGTGAAACCCCATGATTGCGTTTGGATTGCCATTGGATTATACTTCCAATTTTCAACGTCTGATAAGGTCCTTATTTGGATTGCAGCTGCCAGAATCCATCAGTCAGAGTATCCATGCTGGCTGTGGAAATCTGGGAGAAGTAGTCAAGTAGGTTTTTTTTAAAAAAATTCTGAGCTTTTCTGAGCCTGGGCATATCATCTTTTGGGAGCATCAAAGACCTCTAAAACATCATGGCTCTCCTTTACCCCACAGAGCTTTTGTTGTGGCCTTACTGACATTTTGTCCAGACCTGCTTAACTTGTCTCGCTTGATTTTTTCTGTGACTATATAATATTCCTCTTCCTGGTAGCAGAATTTGGGCAAATCAGAATCCAGGTGGAACAGCAGGAGACGGATACTTTTACATTTTTAAAGAAGGTAACAGAAACCACCCATGGTGGAGATGGAGGTCTTAAAATACATCAGAACCCCAGTTCTAGGAGGAAAGGCCTTATATTCCCCTCTTGCACTCTTGTTCTGAACAAAATCCTCTCTTTTCCTGCTGCTGTTTGCCCTAGAAGGAAAATAAAGACTTTGATTACCCACAATAAGAATTTTGTTCCTCCAAAATGATTTTCCCTTTACAGTATTCCTTAAATTTCTAGAACTGCAGAGAGTGAAACATTAAAAATTATTCAGTACCAGGACATTTGTATTTGTTGTATTCACATTCCCTTGATAATTTGCTAGTTTAAAACGCCTTACTCAAGTCTCATGCTCTCGGTCTCAGGGGAAAGCAAAGGCAAACCTCCTCTGATCAAATCTTAGCACGAAAACCCCATTAGAGGTTTGCTTTAGGGTCACCATAAATTAGAAACTGCTTGATGGCACACAACAACAACAACAAACAACAAAACACCTAAAATGTTTTTTTTAATGTTCAACTAAAGGTTTACATTATGGCAGTGCTGGAAATATGGGTACTGAAGGAGAATTAAATGGTGTGTGTGTGTGTGAGGGAGGGGTTGAAGTCATATTTGGGAAGGGGCAAAATTCCTGGTGCTACATTCTTGGTAGAGTTGAAAAGCAAACGTTTTGACAGCAATCCTGGATTCCAGGGTTTTTTTAAAACAACAACAACAACAACAGTTCTAGGGAGTCCTCGGCTACTCAAAAAGGGCTTGGAGGTTGCCTATCTCTGCTCTAATGTGTAAGAACACACCATTTCTTTAGTCATATAGCAGGTGGGGTGCACGTTAGTGCACAGGATTGTGATCATGCATCCCTCCAATATTGAAAAATCAGTATTGGTTGCCAGTTGTTCCGGGATCAATTCAAATTGTTAATTTTAAGCTTTGAAGTTATACATAGCCCAGAGAATCTGGCTGTTTGAGGGGCTTCTGGTCTTAGTATGAATGTGATTAAGATCTTTAGGAGAGGCCCTTTGGAAGATACCTCACTTGATCCTCCAAAAGGATCTCACCAAATTTGGGGAATGGGCAGGAAAATGCCAAATGAGATTAATTGTAAGCAAATGTAAAGTGATGCATAATTAATAATAACAATAATAATAATAATAGTAATAATATCCCAACTTCTGCCAATATCTGAGCTGACAGTGAATGACCAAGAAAGGGATCTTAAGGTTGTGGTAGATAACTCAAAAAAAAATTCAACCAAGTCCGCAGATGCTGAGGAGCAACTTCCAAGTTAACATAATTACTGCCAGTGTTATATGGTCCTTATAAAAATCCATAGGATGACCACATCTGGAAAATGGTGTATTGTTCTGGTCAATGCAATTGGAAACCAATAGTTTAGAAAACATAGCAAAAAGGGCAGCCATGATGATCAAAGAACTAGTGTAATACCCTGACATGAAGGAAGACCAGGCATGACAGAAGTGTAGACAATTATGTATGGGGTGGAGAAGGTTATGGGGAGATGTTTTGATTCTCCTAGCCTTACCTATAGATTCTGGGGTATGGCTTTGAAAGGGGAATGAATAAAACTCACAGAGCCATCAACAGCTACTATATTTTATCCCCAGCATCAGAGGCAATATACAGTCAGCCCTCTGTATTCACAGATTCTTTATCTATGGATTAAACCATTCATGGCTGATTTTTTAAAAAAATATAAATTCCAAAAAGCAACCTTTGATTTTGCCATTTTATACAAGGGGAATCTCAGCTCAAAGTAGTACTTTCATGGGAGACTATCAGTGCATACCATGTGCTGTGTGGGTTATGTTTCAGAGGAAGGAACTGGCAGAAACATCTCATAGTATTCTTTGCCTAAGAAAATCCTATGAAATTCGTTGGGCCATCATAAATTGACAGATTATTTGAAGTCCCCCAATTCTGAAAAAAAAATTGGGAGCAATTTCAAATTCTGATGGTGACTAAGGACTCATTCCCACTAGAGAAAGAATCGATTTCCTGATCAATTTATATGTGTGTCGTTCACACTGTGAACTATTTCAGAAGTGACTGCATTCAGTTGGATTCATGTTAAAGTGAGACAATTTTTTTTTAAAAAAACCCACTTTTTTCAGACACTAGTCCTTTGGTGGTTCTTTTGGGAAAAAATCAGTTCAGGAGAGTGTTTTGTTTTATAAAAAATCGATTCAGGGGAGTGGGAAAGAGGGATCTGATTCACATTTGCAAGCCCTCACCTTGTTGAGCAGGGTTCTGGGACCTGGCTTTGCGGCTGCTGTGATCATGACAGCAGGCCAGAGGGAGAGAGCTGGATGCGGGACCTCTCTAGCCCGGCAGCCGCCTCAGAGGAATCAGGCCCGCTCAGCCTTGCCCACTCCTCCGGGGGTCTTTCCGGGCAGGCATTCTCTTCCTAGCTCCTTTCCTCCCTCCCCCCTCCCTCCCCATCACTTTCATCCTTCTCCTCTTCCTTTCCTGGATGAGATCTCTGAGGCAGAAGTGGGGCCAGGGCAACGAGACTCCAAGCCAGCTTGCAAGAGACCCAGACTCCCCAGTTGAGGCAGAGGAAGAGGAGAGGGAGACAGAGCACCGCCATAGCCATCATGGACAGTGAAGTGAGGGGCGCACTGGAGGGCAGCCCATCTTGAGGAAATGGAGGAAGAGCCGCCGGAGCCCAAGCCTTCCCGCCATGGCACCAGCCCTCCTCTATTTTTGTTGTTCAAGTTTGTTGTAGGGCTTTCTTGGCAAGATTTGTTCAGGATGTTGCCTTTTCTTTCCTTCTCCTCTTCCTCTCTCCATGGCAGCCATTTTTTCTCTGCCCCCCTCAAGTGTAAACAACAAAGGGGAGTAAACGGCTCCGGAGAATTTCAATCACAAAATAACTCAGTTTCCACACCGGGTTATTTTGTAGTGGGAATGAGGCCTAAGAACTGCAGCCCATGTGTTCTTTTACTAATGGTTAAATTTAAAAAAAAATGTAAATTGTTGCTGATTGTTGTTGCTTTTTTTTTTTTTTTGGGAAGAAAAGTAACTCATTAATGTTACTTGTTATTTAAAGAGTGACACTCTAGTAACCTATTGCTAACATGATGTTCCTAGTTGTCACATTAGTCTTTTTTAAATAAATCATTGCTATGCCCTTTATCCCCAAAGGTTATATATTACAGGTTATTTATGATGCTTTACTTCCAAGTTAGTGAGCATGCAGGTGTATGCATACGATCCTTATAGCTATTGAACTATAGATAGCAGGATTTTCAAACTATTGTTTGGTCTCTTTATTGATGTGTTAATGAAAAGAATACACCAATGGTAATTTCAAAACTGCATGGTGAAAGAAATGAATATGTTTAATAAGTGGTGCAGTCCTTTATTTGTCTTTTCAGAAGTAAGTCTGATTGAGTTCAGAGACACTTCCTCAGCTAAGTGTGTGCAAGGATCGCTGTCTAAGGCTCTCATGAGTCTTATCCCACTATAGAGGAGGTCACACAGTGTTCCTTTGCATGATTCAGTGCTGTGGTTCAACCTTGTTTCAGAAACTTATTTCTGCCACATTTCAGCATCAAGTGTGACTGGATCGTTCGGTCTGTCCCAGTGTAAATGCAGCAGAAGTTACTTGATCTCTGAGGAGGCTGCCTTTTGCCTCGCTATACAAGGGCTTATTGTGTGTATGTCTGCTTCCAATCAGGAGGCCATGGTTAGAACTGCCATTTTAAAAGAAATATAGAGGATTGACTCCCGATGTATAACTATTGTTTGACTGGTGTGTAACCATAATAAATACTATTATGCATGTAATTCATGTAAATATTAGAGTCAAATGTGCCTCCAGTTTCTTTCTTTTTTAAAAAAATAATAGTTCAGGGTTTGAATGTTTGGGAAAGAGTTGTTGAATCAATCCATGCAGTGCAAATATTTGAATTAACAATGGCCTTGGCTCCTGATGAAATGTAAACTGTGGTCTTTAATGCTTCACCAGGTGCCCAGCTCCTGTTTTAAGGCAACAGAATCATTCAAAGAGCCTTTTGACATGCCCTCTAAGCCAGTAGTTGACAGAAGTTTGGTCTGCATTTACTGCTAATTCTTAGGGTGTTTTGCCATAGATCAGCAAGAATTTCTGATTTCCAGCTGTTTAAAATATGAGTGAAAAATGACTCCCCTTCCCTAAAGTATACTATTGGGAATATGCTGAAGTATACTGATTACTTATTTGTGTAGAAAGACTGCGGGGCCTAACCAGCAGTTCAGTTCTCTAAACAAATTCCAAGGCCTCACAGCTTTTTTAAATTCTAAGTCTTTGTCTTGTTTTCCAAGCTCTGACTGGTAGATCTCAGAGTCCTGGTTAAAAAAAAAATCCAAGGTAGAAAAGGATATAGGGGCCCAAAAGTGCTAAAGGCCCCAGATTCTGTCTGATCTTGAAAGCTAAGCAGGGTCAGCCCTGGTTAGTACTTAGATAGGAGATATCTGATGGCACCAGGCTGTATTTCAGAGGAAGTAATTGGCAAAATTACCTCTGAATATTCCTTGCCTAAGAAAACTGGGTGAAATTCATGGGATTGCAACAGGTTGTCAGAGGATTTAGAGGTGAAAGTGCTCGCACACACTCAGACAGATGAAGGTATTCACAGTGGACAATTATATCAGTTTGATACTACTTTAACTGCCATGGCTCCATCCTATGCCATCCTAGGATTCATAGTTTTGTGTGGTATCTAGAACAGATTTTGGAAAGAGCTGCTGGTCCTCCCATTGTGGGTTCCAACCTCCCTACTTAGTTGGAGGTTGATCTCACTTCAATTAAGGCAAAATTTCATAAAGTGGTTATTCTTTACAGGAAAAAAGTCTGGTGCATGGTTGAAGGCAATTTGGCAAAACTATGTTTTGAAGAACCGCTTTCCCTGGGTGGATGGGCACATTTTTGGTCTTCTCTGACACTCCTCTATTTTGAAGATAATCAGATTCCAGCAACCAAGATGGACAAGCAGTTGATCCGAGAGAGAGTGAGAGAAAAAAAATCAAGCTTGACTCCTATGATAATGTGCTCAGTAGCAAACAGCAAGTATTTTCTTGCTGATATAGCCAATTCAAAGGGGAACAATATTTCCAACAATACTTCCATAACTTAACCTTTGTCACACTTAGAAAAGCCTTTTACTGCCCTTCCCAGACAATGCCAATAGCCTACCTAGATGGAAGGTATAAAGGGATCCCTCATATATATGGTTTTGCATCAGTGGTTCGGGAGAGGGGGAAGATCCAGCCCATTGTCTTTTCTATTGCTCTTTGTATGAGGATCCTAGGGGACATTTCCAGGGTGAGCTTTTGAAAGCAAGGGCAGCAAGGTTTTGAAAGCAAGATTGGTTGCAGTTTGACATTATTTGTGATGTGCTGGCAGACAGCTCTAAGCCCGTTACTCTTAAGGTTGCTGCTTTTGCTGTGGCTGCCCAAAAGATCTGTAGTAATTTTATAAAAACAATAAAGATGAACTGTAAAAGGGACAAGAGGGAATGGTATAACAGTTTGTTTGGCTGCTGACGTCCTGCTGCCTAAGGTTTCCCCTATCCCTGTTTATAAGTTAACAAGTTATTGTCCAATGAAATGTATGGTTGTTGTTCAGAATATTTAATAATGGTCATTGTGCCTTATACAAATAAATAGTTGTATTTTTGTGAGATACTCAAAATTCTCTAGGCCACTGATTTGAACTATGCATTAGAACACTTTGGCAGAGATTTTTCACTAGTTCACCAAACTACAAATCACAGGATTCTGTTGGATGGCACCATGGCAGTTACAGCAGTGTCAGTAATGGCATAATTGTCTAGGGGGAATACCCTCAAAGTCTCCCCATCCTTATTCTAATCCATCATGTTAATTATTACAAACAATAAGAGAAAGAATTGTGTTGGATGCTACAGGGAGTTGGCCAGATGAGGAACTACGTATAGGGGAAAGTCACCTACCAATGTAGCACTGTTTCCCATTGCACAGATACTTTTATGGACATGCCTTGAAATTCAGCATCGTCTCTCTTTCTGCTTGAGTTTTAGTCTGAAACAACTGGGGGAATGGGCCCAGTTTGTGAGTGGCTCTTGTGGGTGATGGATAGAGCCAAATTAGGCAAAGAAACATTTTGAGTAGTGCTTAGCAAGAGCGTTTGAGTGCAGATACTTCTTCACCTCTTTATCAGCTGCAGAGGGCCCAATAAAAGCCATCTTGCATTACCTTACTCTCAAGGATGAGCACAGCAATAATTTTCTCTGCTAATATTTGCCAGCTGAGGCAACACTCCATGCTTCTGATGAAATGGGCTGCAGCCCACAAAAGCTTATGCCTGATAAAACTTGTGAGTCTTTAAAGTGCCACTAGCCTGGCTGTTGTCTTTGCTGCAACAGACTAACAGAGCTAACTCCTCCCCACATGCAGGACCTGTTCTTCCAGTTGACTTCTGTTTGGGTCTCTCGACAGGCTGAGCTGTTGAGGGTTACACTTGATTCTGATTTTCTTTTGCTGGATCACTAGAGTGCTGTGGAAATACTTTAAGACCATGAAAAGAGCCCTTCAGGACCAGATCAAGTCCCATCTACATCCAGTATTCTGTTTTTCTCTCTGGCCAGTCAGATGCCTCCAAGATGTTCATAACCAGGAATTGAAGTCATCACCTCTCCACATTGTATTTCCCCAGCAGCCAATATTCAATGGTAGATGGTCTTTGAACATAGAATTTCTGTTGTTTTTTTTAATCAAAATAAAACAAAACTGTCCTTTGCATATTTGTTTAAATTTTAAGCTGGCTTCTGTAAGTTAATCATGTGTTATTTACATCATAGGTAGCAGTAAAACACCAGTTTTACATGTAGGAGGCTCCACATTCAACCCCCAGAATCTATAGGTAAGGCTAGGAGAGTATGTTCCCAAAATCCCTGGAGAGCAATGGACCTATATAGAGAGCAATGAACCTATATTCATCTACCACTGGACCTTTACCTGCCTTGAATTTCTGCCCCTCAATTTAGTTGGGTGACCCCAATTTCTAATATGACAGCTCAATCCTTTCTTCATTTTAAGACTGTTTAACTCAATAACACTTACTTTAAAATTTGGTAACATGCATCTTCCTTCTTTCATAATTTTCATTATTCATAATTTTATTTTTCCATATAAAATCCTGCCTTCATGCCCCTCCACACTTAAAAAGCCCCAGTGTGTTAACCTTTCTTTATTATGTCCGTATCACATGCACTATATTCCACTTTAACTGCCTTGGCAACATCTTGTGGAATTAATTCTAGGGTTTGTAGTTTAGGGAGGCCCAAGTGTTCTCTGGCTGAGAGTTCTAAATCTCTCTCTCCAGTGTGGCATAGTGGTTTAAGCATTGGACTACAACTCTGGAGGCCAGGGTTCAGTTCCCCACCATGAAACCCACTGGGTGACTTTGGACAAGTCACACTCTCTCAGCCTCAGGGGAAGGCAGTGGCAAACCTCTTCTGAACAAATCTTGCAAATAATAATAATAATAATAATAATAATAATACCCATGATAGGGTTGCTTTCAGGTCCATATAAGTCAGACATGACTTGAAGGCAGACAACAACAACAAAAATGACAAATCCCAGGATTCCATAGGATGTTTTGACACAGCAGTTAAAATGGTATCACAATGCTATAACAGTGTAGTGTGATAAGTTCCTTAGGAAGATGTCCTACTCCCTCATCATTCTGGCTACTTCTTCTAGCTCTGTGATTTCCTTTCTCAGAAGGGACAGCTAGGACTGGCCACACTTCCCAGTCTTATGTCCTGTCATCAGCTGCAGTTAAGGGTGAGTTAAACAGGACGTGCTGCTAGGCTGACTTTCCTCAGACAGTATAAGACCTGGTCTCCTCTTATCAGGAGACATTGATCTTTATTGCCCCATTTAACCCCCTCCCAGCTTGGCTGAATGGCTTTCTAGATCATGGAGCAATAAACATTGCCTCTTCTTCTAGTACAGCTGTTTCCTTAAGCAGATAAAGTAACTTTTAAAAAATATATGATCTATCCTTTCTCGTGACTCTCCAGCTTTGCATGGTTTTTCCTGGTTGGCTGTTGCTCTCTGTTGTATAAGGCATACTGATTTGTGCTACCCAAATAAAATAAATAAATAAATAAATAAATAAATATCTGGTCAGCAATTGGCTTTTGTATTGTCAAAGGGAGAGTAACCACTGCTTCTTTTCCTACCTACGGACTTTTCCACATGGGGGAAATTGGAAGGTTAAACTGGTCACAATGCAAGGACGTCCAGGGCATTAGGAACAATTTTGCCATTGCTTTTCAGACGACACTCTGTGCAAACCACTCAGACTTCAGACAAAAAGTAAGATGAATCAGGAAATAAGCATTATCGCAAAACTACAATATTTGCATTTCCATTTCATTTGCAAATTCACTCTCTTCACATAATTGCAGCAGTCTAAAAACCAAATTCCCAATCCTCCCTGTTCCCAGATTTCCCAGGGTCCCTTGTTATGCCAAGGATAGGGAGAAAGCCTTGTTGTTAACACCTCATTCCCTTGCGTGGCTGGTCTCATTCCTCCTGCAGCAATGAACAACTGGTGAGAGAGGGCAGAGGGAGAGAACGTTTTGGAATTCTTCCTGTGCAGGAGGGAGAAATGGAGGATATGTCCTGGAAAAGGAGGGCATCTGGGAGGTTCAGCCCTTTCTGGAATCAAGCAGGTTTATGGAGCAGCCACCTCCTTTTTCTCTCTAGCGTGTGTATGTGTTTGTGGTTTTACGGGGGGGGGGGGGGGGGTTGCAAAGGGAAACCTCAGCCTTCCTTCCTCTGAAACAACTTCTGGGGCAAAGAGGATATTCCTCCCGGTTTTCTTTCCCTCTCTGGAGCATGTGTGTGTGTGTGTGTGTGTGCACTTGTGGAAAAGACAGTTTGGAGCATGTGCAAAAAAGTTATTTCCAAGCTGGCAACGGGGATTTGTCCTAATCCATCTGAAACCCAAATTTACTTTTGACCCAGTTTCTTGGCTGGTTAATGTGCTTTTCACCTGTTGTGTGTGATAAGCATTAGCGAATTGGTTTGCTTTTCCAAGATGCCTACACTTTAACCATTTCGGGATGGAAGAACATAGGACACTGTGTGCATAAGTCCTATATTTTGATGAATGCACATTTGATTATAACAGGGTCTTAAGCCTGCTTACTTGGAAGTAACTCCTGTAGAGATCAGGAGAGATTGTTCCCTTCAAAATATACTTAAGATTGCAGCCTTGCCTAGCAAGGGGGATGTACACTCTTCCAGATGTTGTTGAACTACAACTTCCATTTGTCCTAACCAGAATAGCCAATGCTGAGGTATGCTGGGACTTACAAGTTCAACAACATCTGGTAGGATGTGTTTTGCCCACTCCTGATCCATAAAGAACCTCCCTTGACTGCTATTCTAACCAAGCTAGCCCAACTGATGAAGAGGGGCTTACCTCTGAGTACACGTACTGTATATAAAGTTATTCTGTGTATCTCTCTTTTAATCTTGTCTGATGTTGGAGTCAGGAATTCCTCCAGATGGACAACACTTAGTGTTTGTAGTCAAAAGTTGTTGTGCAGCTATTCTCTCTTTCCCTCAGATATATATTTGTTCTAGGAGAAAAGGTAAAAGGAACAGAGGAACAAAATGGGCATATTTACAAATGGAAGTCAGTTAGACCCCCTTGGAAAAATCTGACAACTAGGCAGGGCAACTAGTACAAGAAAAGCTTCATCTGGACTTCCCACATTATCAGGTTTTGTGTGTGTGTTTGCCTCCTTTCTGTCCTTAAAAAAATCTAATATGAATAAAAATTCTTGAAAACTACTTTGTTAGCTTTCAGTTAGACTTAATAAAAAATCCCATGTTATTGCTCTTTGAATTTATATCTCTCTTAAAAGACTAATCTATGTATTATTACTGTATTTTTTTTAAAAAAGCACACTGTTTTGTTTAGCCGCAAACCTTGTTTCCCTTCTTATTCCTGAGTGATATTTTCTTTACTTTCCTTCTACATTTTCTGCAAACACAACCAAACATTAGATTGTTTCTACCTCTCAGGGTCTTTTGGAATGGGAAACACTTTGAGCCATAATTTACCCCCTTGGAAATAATCTTTCATCCTGGACAAAGGGCATTTTTTTGTGGAGAAGCTTGCATCAGTAATCTGGAAGCCAAAGCAATAAAAGGCTGTCATGTTTGTGTGTGAATGGAGGGGAGGGGAAACTAGCCATACTGAATTTTTTTATCAAAAAATAATGAAATTGCAACCTATTTTTAAAGGAAAAAATAATGCCACTATGCTGATTACTTTCACTTACAACACTGCATACAAAATTAGTTTTATTGTAAAGGTGCAGTGTATGTGCTCCCCTAATTTCACTGGAAGGGAGGTGTGATTTAAAATGTAATAAAAAATTGGAAGTAGGCTTTTCGCCCCAGTCCAACCCAGGTCTCACACAAGCAAACTTTACTCCATATTTACACATAATTTAGGTTCATGATTCTACGAATGCAGGATAAATATGGTGAAGTAGTTGCATTTCCCTCAGTAATCAGTGGATGTGGCAGGTATCAAAATGTCTGGAACAGGATTCTTTGAGCTCATAAAAGTGGGTAGAATAATGTATGCTCTGCTGAAAAGGGTTCTATGATTTTCTCCTGATCTGACCAGTGTGACATTTTTTCATAGCTACAAGAGAAGAGAATAGATCCTTTAATGTAAAAAGAAAAGGAAAAGGAAATGTTTATCTGGAAATGTAACATAGGCGCGGTACAGACGGCCCCTTTGGGCCGTCCTCGTGGTGTGATTAGGGCTGGGGAGCCTGCAGCATTCGCACACTCCCCAGCCCTAGCATGTAACGACGCCTGCGTTATTACTTAGTGCCGTTTATACGGCATATGTAATAATGCTGTTGCAACTGCACAGCTTCTATACGGAGCTGTGCAGTTGCAACAGCATAAAGGCGCCCTATGACGCCTTTTGCCTTTAGTGCATCACAACTGTGACACTGAAAAAGAGCAGGGAAGAGGTGCTCTTTTTTTTTGCTGCGCACCTTCGCCACAGCGTCTAGCTGCTGTGGCGAAGGTCTGCAGCAAGAAGAGGAGGCTACAGATGCCCTTTTTGGGCGGTCTGTAAAGCCACTAAGATCTGCACAGACTGCATGAGTGTGGACCTGTCTGCAAGGACCAAATAAAATGGCCTTCCCCTGTCCTTTCATCAGAGGGTCTGGAGGATGATGCATAGCCCAAACCTTCAGTTCTGGTGCAAATAATGTGGATGTCTCCAGCCTGTCCAGGGTGACCAGGTGTCATAGTCGCAATGCAGGTCAAGGCATTGCAAAACATAGAACATTCAAAAAAATGTAGGATATTACAAAATAAAAGCTAAAAACACTAGTATAAATATAAATTTGTGCTTCTTAGTAATGGACATTTTGGAATTCCTTCTGCACCAAAAGTTGAAATATAATAGAAGAAGAGTTGGCAAAGTTGAAAAAGAGGACATCTGGTCACCTTGAGACTATCCTGTACCAAACCCAGGGTATATCCCCTTTATTTTAAATCCTCACTTTTTGCTGTGGCTCTTCTGGAAGATCCAGAGCCCTATGCTGCAATGCTGGGGGGTTGTTTGGAACATGTCCCCCTGTGCCACCTGACATGGGGGCCGCTGCAGCAAATCAGCGGGGGAACGTCAGGGCAGCTCCAGAGCCAGAATGCTCCAGGCTGCTCCTGGAATATTCTGACCTGTGCAGACAGGCTCTACCTTCTCTTAGTATATAAAAATACTTCTCTTTTGTCTTCTCTGTTTCTCTCATCCCAGCATGTGATGGAAGCTGCACTTGTAGAGTTATCTTGTACACATAGAGAGGGGAATGATGGGAGGGATGGGGTGGTGGTGGTAAAGTGTGTGGGAGAGGAAAGTTATCAAAGAAAGAGGACCAAGTTATTTTTAGTGTCCAAGGATGAAATCCACCTCTTACAAAACAGTAGCTCTGATGAGGAGCAGCAGTGTGGCAGGAGCAGTCTTGCTGAGCTGCACTGCGCATTTGTGATTTAAATGTATGCATTTCAGTGGTGATGATGATGGTTTTCATGATTTGGGCTCTGTTCTTTTTTTCTGTTATTTCCTTAAATAGAGGTTTTGTCAGAATATTCTGTGCCTAATTATATTTTTCTTTCAGTGCTTCCCTCAGCTCAAACAGTCTTTGGTGTAGGACATGCTCTTAAGAGGGTTTGGTGCTAAATAGATGAGTGGATAGGGGAATAATGATGGAATAATGAAAGGAATGAGGCAGTCTTTCTGTGTGCATGTGTCTGTGTGTGTATGTGTGTGGGTGAGAGAAAGAGAGAGACTGAGCACCCTGAATGTGCATATAGCAACTTAGGCTGGAGAGGTATAGGATGCTCTGTAATTGACAGGTAGAGGAGAGCAGTACTTGACTGCTTGCTAGACCCCTAATGCTTTCTTTTTTTAAAAAAATGAATGGATAAAGCTCCAGTAATTGATGGCACCAGGATTAATGGTTGCAAAGATGTGTAATTAAAGGGCCAAGGGTGATGCACTGCTAACCCGATCAGTGCAATAGAGGTTAGGAAGGTTGAGTGTTTTCAAGGTGATGTGTCTTCTCAAGAATCACAGCTTGGGTGGGAACTTTCAGTGTCCATTCTAGTTGCCTGCTCCGATTCCACAACTAAATGATGTTGGTAAAGGCAAAAGAGCAGAGAGAACTAAACAAAAAACAAACGAGACAAGTGATTATTAATCTCCATCCCCCTTCAAAGCACAAACCTCATATAAAAGTGTTTTTCATCCTTAAATGAGAGATTCTTGGGTATGTCAATACTCTGTTCAGTTACCACGTTGTGTGATCCCCCCCCCCACGTTGTTGCAGAACCACCGTAGCATTCGCTGTTTCTGGTTGGATGAAGCTGGGATGTGTGTGCAGTTTCTGTAGGTTTGCCTACCAAGATTCTTTGCAGCAGCAAGTGTGGCCTGAGTGGTGGGGAGGTAGAGTTGTAGTAGTCTGTTGGAATTCCATCTCTTTGACCAGGTGAACTATCCCACAGTCCACAGGTTTTGTGTGTGTATACTTGAATGTAGGTAGTCAGGACAGAACTAGAATTCCATGGGTGTACTGCCCAACCTTCTAACTCAACAGTTTCCCATCCTGAACAAGCAGTAGTGGCTTCCCCTTGGCTTGTGATGCTGGAGGACTTCAACTAGAGTTGTTCAAGGGTGACATGAAAAACAGCTTCATTTATATACCGCTTCATACCCTTAATGAGTGTCTAAGCGGTTTACAATTGTAAGCTATTTGCCCCCCAACAATCTGGGTACTCATTTTAGTACCGGTCTTGAACTCGCCACCTTATGGTTTTGAGTGAGTGGTTGCAGTACAGGCATTTAACCACTGCGCCACCAGGGCTGACATAGAATCATAGAATCATAGAATCGTAGAGTTGGAAGAGACCACTAGGGCCATCCAGTCCAACCCCCTGCTATGCAGGAAATCCAAATCAAAGCACCCCTGACAGATGGCCATCCAGCCTCTGTTTAAAGACCTCCAAGGAAGGAGACTCTATCACCTTCCGAGGAAGTGCGTTCCACTGTCGAACAGCCCTTACTGTCAGGAAGTTCTTCCTAATGTTCAGGTGGAATCTCTTTTCCTGTATCTTGCATCCATTGTTCCGGGTCCTGTTCTCTGGAGCAGCAGAAAACAAGCTTGCTCCCTCCTCAATATGACATCCTTTCAAATATTTAAACAGGGCTATCATATCACCTCTTAACCTTCTTTTCTCCAGGCTAAACATCCCCAGCTCCCTAAGTCGTTCCTCATAGGGCATGGTTTCCAGACCCTTCACCATTTTTGTCGCCCTCCTTTGGACACACTCCAGTTTCTCAATGTCCTTTCTGAATTGTGGCGCCCAGAACTGGACACAATATTCTAGGTGGGGCCTGACCAAAGCAGAATACAGTGGCACTATTACTTCTCTTGATCTAGACACTATACTTCTATTAATGCAGCCCAAAATAGCATTGGCCTTTTTAGCTGCCGCATCACACTGTTCACTCATGTTCAACTTGTGGTCTACTTGGACTCCTAGATCCCTTTCACACGTAGTTTCATTCAGCCAGGTGTCACCCATCCTATATCTGTGCATTTTATTTTTCCGCCCTAAGTGCAATACCTTACATTTCTCTGTATTGAATTTCATTTTGTTAGCTTTGGCCCAGCTTTCTAGTCTATTCAGGTCATTTTGAATCTTGATCCTGTCCTCTGGGGTATTAGCTATTCCCCCTAATTTGGTGTCATCTGCAAATTTGATAAGTATGTTAATTTGTTAAGACCCTGATCCCTCTTCCTTTTTCTCTGTTTCCCAAACTTTTTCTGTCCTGGAGGGGAAGAAAAAGCCAAGGAAGGTGCTTGGAGATTTTGTCTGTTTGCTTGTAACATGGATGTGCAGACAAAAGTATGCATATGCATACTAAACAAAAACAAAATATTTTTATTAATATACCATATTGAGTGGGGAGGAGTGACCTCCACATGTAGATGTAAAGGGGAGTGGTCACATGGGTAAAAGGTTAAACAACTGTCGGGCTAAAGCCTATTTGAAGTCCATTGCAATGTAGGTAGCAAAGAAATTAGTTTTCTGCCACCATTGCACCTGCAAGTGGCCGCCCAGTGGAACTGTTTCAACTTGTCAGAGGTGTGTTATGTTCTAATCCCTGAGAGGATAATACATACTGCACAGCAGCCCATTGTGGAGAATTTGCACAGGATTTTGCAGATAAAATCAATCAGATCTGTTCCAACTTGGATGCCATAAAGTGATATAGTCTGAATGGAGTAGTATTTCCATTTGGACCCTGCTTGTCCAGTAACAATGGATCCTTTTCATTTGGCACAGCCTGAGAATATGGACAGGATCCTTGGAGAAGTGCGAGCCACCACATGTTGCTACAATTCAATTTTGGATTTGCTTCCCAGCTCCAGAGATTTCTGGATAAAATTGATTATCTAGATCCATTTCAATCTGGTTTCAGGCCTGGTTATGGGACAAAAATGGCTTTGCTTGCCTTTGTGGATGATCCCCACTAAGAACTGAACAGGGCGAGTGCTTTCTTGTTGGTTCTGCTGGACTCTTGGTGCTTTTCTATACCTTTGCCCATCGTATATGTCTGAGCCATCTTGCAAGGGATGGGACTTGGGGGCACTGTTTCACAGTTGCTCTACTCCTTCCTGGAGGGGTGAGCCCATAAGTTTTTTCTTGAGTTTTTGACTCCTTAGCCATTGGCCTGTGGGCTTCCTTAGGGCTCCGTCCCCCATGCTGTTAAACATCTACATGAAGCCAAGAGGAAAATTTGTGTGGAGGTTTAGTGTTCAGATGACATCTAAGTGTTGCTCCTTTACACCATATCAAGGAAGCTGTTTCTATTTTAAAGCTGTATCAGGTATCAATAATAGATAGAATGAGGGCAAAAAGTGAGAGTAAATCCAGATCATGCAGAGATGTTCTTGGCCAGCAGAAAGCTTGACTAGGGAACAGAGATTTGTCCTATGCTATATAGGGTTCACTCCACCTGAAATCTCAGTTTCCCAGCTTGGGCATACTCCTGGACTCAGCCTTGAACCTGGAGGCTCAGGTTTCCATGGTGGCCAGGAGTGCTTTTCCCCTTTAAAGCTACATAATATTTCAGTTGCACACATTCCTGGAGATGCCTGATCTGGACATGGATACACGTGTCTTAGTTACATCCTGTTTGGAGTACTGCAATATGCTGTATGTGTGGCTGCCTTTGAAGTGTTGTTTGAAAAGTCCATTGGTATGAAAAGCTGCGACCAGAGTGTTAACTGGGGTTAGTTACAGGAATCATACATTTCCCCTTCCTTCAACAGTTTCACTAGTTGATGCTTTGTTTCTGGGCACAATTCAGAGTGCTGGTCACAATCTATAAAGCCCTGTGTGGTTTATGTCTGAGCTATCTGAAAGATTGTGTCTGCCTAAACACTGGTATCCTCAGTGTTTTTGCCCCACCATCTTCACAGCTACGATTGGTGAATACTTAATAATAATAATAATATGATTTATTTCTATACCGCCCTTCCATAGATCAGAATACTTGAGATATGGCCTTCTTGGTAAATGCCCCCAGACTCTGAAACTCCCTCCCTCAGAAGGCTGTCCTTTCATTAGAAGATGAAGACTTCTAAAAAATATACACATTCTGACAAGCGTTTAGAACTGAAGGTTTTTGAGAAAAGGGCTTTTAAGAAGGTGCTGGGTTTTGGGTTTTTAATAATAATAATAATAATAATAATTATTATTATTTCTTACCCGCCCCTCTGAGTGAGCAATCGGGGTGGGGTACAACATGTTAAAAACATATAAGCTTAAAATCCTCCAACATACCCACCTCCCTCCCCTTAAAACAATATTAAACTAATCATAGTTAAAACAATCAAATCTAAAATACATGAAATGTCAAATTCCCATATAGGTGGCTGGATAGGGGACAGGGGGGGAGGGGTCATCAGACGGTGGGAGATTAATTACTATCCGGGAAGGCCTGCCAGAAGAGATGCATCTTGGTCGTTTTTTAAAAGCCTTCCAAGTTGGTAATAAGATGCATCTCATCCAGCAGGTCGTTCCACAGCCTGGGAGCAATCACAGAAAAGGCCCCCTGGGAGGTCTGGGACAACTTAGTTTTTATAGGCTGAAGCAGATTCCTCGCAGAGGACCGAAGTGTACGCGGGGGCTCATATGGGAGGAGGGGGGTTTTTGTTTTAACTTCTTTTATCATTTCAATATTTGTTTTTAAGTGGTTACAATACAGGTAGAGTCTACCTTATTCAAAAATCTTGGGAGCAAAGGCGTTTTGAATTTGAGCATTCCTGTATTTGCATATATGTACAGAATGAGATATCTTGGAAAAGTGAGCCAAGTCAAAACACAACATTCATTTATGTTTCCTGTATGCCTTATACACATAGCTTAAAGGTAATTTTATACAATATTTTCCAATAATTTTGCACATGAAACAAAGTTTGTGTAGACTGACACATCAGAAAGCAAACTGTTACTATCTCAGCAACCAATGAACATTTTTTTGGTGTCTAAAATATTTTGGATTTTTGGAATTCCAGATAAGGGAGACTCAACCTGTATTACTAATAGTTTGATTCTATTTTAGGGTTCACATTTGTATGTTTTTAATATTGTAATCATTTTAATTTGTAAGCCACCTTGAGTCTCAGTCTGGGAGGAAGATGAATATATAAATGATGATGATGATGATGATGATGATGATGATGTATTTATTTGTATCCAACTTTCCCTTCAAAATTGGGATTCAAAGTAGCTCACAATTTCAAAGGACAATAAAATTAAAACAGAAATATTGAACATTACAATTGAATCAAATTATTTACAGTATTAAAACAATTCACACCTCAAGTCAAAATAATAATATGCAATTAAAAATAAATAAAAAACTCTTAAAAACAGTTCAGTCAAAATGATACAGCATCCCCCAGCCCATTCTTTGAAAATGTTATGTTTTAAAAGTCTGTCTGGATAAAAAGGTTTTAGACCGCTTATGGAAGAACAAGGAGGGGACATTCTGGTTTCCAGGGGAAGGGAATTCCAAAATCTAGGGGCAGCTACCAAGAAGTCCTTGTCTCTTGTTCCCACCAAGACCCGCACAGTCTTGTGATGGTGGTAGTACTGAGAAAAGGGTGGTGATGATGGTGATGATGTTGGAATTGCACTTGGGGGCACACAACAACAACAAATTCTAGCTGGGACTAACAATCGGATGATTGAGGTCTAGATGCTGTTAGTTTATGAAACAGCAAGGGAGGGCTTGGACGATAATGAGCTGTGCTGGTATTTCTCTTCTCAGAAACCAATGGAACCACGGACGTATTGCAATGAGAGCTAAAAATGTACAGACACAGTCAAATGTGCATCATGAATAAACAAAGAATACTTATTTTGTGCCTACAGTTGGCACGTTTCAAAATGATCTATAATATCCATGTGCTGAGTACAGCTCCACCTTTGATCTTTTCTTCTCAAATTGCACAGATGCTTTCAAGGCAGCAACACTGAATGGAAATTGAGAAGCAGCTAGCAATCCTGCACTTGTAAAATATCCATAGGCAAGTATTGGCCTTTTGCTATCATGCATATCATGTAATATGACTGTGTACCTCAGAGAGCAGGGGCAAGAAATTCATAAGTATAGTTGTCTTTTCCATGGGTATCTAAGAGCAGGTGGAAACCCAATAGATATAAGAAGGCAGGGATCACACAGAGATGGTAAAGTAATGAGTAGGAGTGCCTAAAATGGTGCATGCTTTTGTATCATGTACATCTGTATATTTGTTACTGTGAAGATTTAGATATATTAAACATTAGAATTCATAGCAATAGTTGCCTGTGTCAGGCTTTGTTAAGTATAACGTTATGTTTATCCAAACATCTGATAATTTGAATGCCTTTTACTATTTATCAGCTTATTTCTTGCACTATAGCTAAAATTTTCAGAGGGAATGACATAAAACAAGGGATCTAGGAGTCTTAGCAGACCACAAGCTGAACATGAGTCAGCAGATAAAAAACCAATGTGATTCTAGGCTGCATCAATAGGAATATAGTGTTTAGATGGAGGAAAGTTATAGTGCCACTCTATTCTGCTTTGGTCAGACCTCAGCTGGAATACTGTGTCTAGTCCTGGGAACCACAATTCAAAAAGGATTTTGAGAAGTTGGAGCATGTCCAGAGGAGGGTGACCAAAATTGTGAAAGGTCTTGAAACCATGCTCTATGAGAGGCAGTTTAGGGAGCTGGGTATGTTTAGCCTGGGGAAGAAAAGGGAATGAGGAGATATGATAACCATGTTTAAATAATTGAAGGGATGTCACATTGAGGATGGAGCAATGCGTTTTCTGAAGCTCCAGAGACTAGAACCTTGAGCAATAGATTCAAACTATAGGAAAAGAAATTCCACCTAAACATTAGGAAGCACTTCCTGACAGTAAGAGCTGTTCAACAGTGGAGCATGTGGCCTTGGAGTGTGTGTGTGTGTGTGGGGGGGTCTTCTTCTTTGGAGGTTTTTGAACAGAGATTGGATGGTCATCTGTTGAGGGTGCTTTGATTTTGGCTCTTGCACAGCAGGGGATTGTACTGGATGGCCTTCCAATACAGCAAAAAGCAGCATTACAACACAATTTACAAAGCGGAGACTACCTGATAAAGGCAAATTCCAAAAGTGTTTTAAAATTCCCATTTCTAAAATGCAACTTTAAAAAGTATTTGATTGTAAAACATACAACAAATGAAAGGATTATAGAGAATGAAAAGATATTTAACACATATTCAATGGTGTAGGCATCAAGCAGGTTTGTGTAGAGTAGCCTTTCCATAGTTGTGGCTTAGTACTAAAAACGCCCTCTCACAAAGATCCACCTGCCATATCTCAGAATGATAGTGTGATAGGGGAAAATAATTTTAAAAATGCCAGTGTCTGCACAGGTCCTTGACTGAAATGATAAGATGATTATGGTGCTTTAGGCAGTTTGCATCCCTTTCTGTTATAATGCAGAAACTCTTTAGTGACCAGTTGTTGAAAATAGGTGGAAACTCCAAATCATCCCGGAGCAGAGGACAGCCTTGTATGAGGTTGGCAGTGCTTTATGTGACCCTTTTGCATCAATGTCTTAATGTTCCTTCTCTAAAGGAGCTTCTTCTATTGCAAGGAATTGTCCTTCCTGATTTTTCCTGCTGATTGTGTGGAGTTTGAGGATATACATCTACTTCACATGCTTACATCCTGTCCATAACATATCATTAAGCTTTCACTGCTGAGGTTGTATGTACAAAGGCTAGTTTACAAAGCTTTGTGTCACACATGGCAGGGAGAAGATGCATGCATTCTGTGCCAGATTTCCATATAGAGACTGTGAGAGAGATGCCCAATGCCTACCCTAATCTATAAACACCAAGGAAAGTGTTATTTTGCATTCCTTTCCCCAATGTAGCTTGTGCATTTTGTGTACCTAGTTCTGCAATATTTTACATAATGCTGCTTTTGCTGACTGTTGAGAATATCAAGGAACTCTGCAAAACTCTGAAACTCTTTGCTAGCTCAAGCCACTGGAAACCTTAATTCAGGTAAGCAATTCTTCCAGCTTCTGAAATGTAGGCAGGCTTGGCTCAGACACTGTCATTCATATGTTTGCAACAAGAAGTACTAGGGTTTTTCTTTTTCTTCTTTAAGTAAAATCAGAGGGTTTTTTTTAAAAAAAAAATTAGTTCTGTGTGCTATAACAAGAGCCAGTATGACATACTGGAATGAGTATGAGTATTGGACTATGACTCTAGAGACCAGGGTTTGAATCCTCGCTTGGACATAGAAACTCACTGCATGACCTTGGGCAAGCCACACATTCTCATCCTCAGAAAACCCTGTGACAGGTTTGCCTTAGGGAACAAGTTGAAGTAAGAAACAATTTGAAGGCACACAACAACAACCAATGCTGTACCATATTCTGTGCTTTTCTGTATCATTTTGAAACTGCAGCATGAACAACTCTTGCTTCTAAGAAATGATCAGTAAGCACAGTTTGGACTCACTATAATATATGCAAGAGTTTAATTCACAATAGTGCATAAATATTTGATGTTGGCTTTTACAGTCAAATGTGATTCAGCTGCATGTTTACTGTATTCCAGTATTTTTGAGAAGATGCACAAGGAATAATTAATAATTGCTCAGTGGTTACCTAGCACTTGTCTCTGGTGTTCGTTCTTGTTGGAGACAGGATGTTGAACTGGATGAGACTGAGTGACCAAACTAATTGTATTGAACATTCTGAGTGACTCAAGGGATGGTAATTTTTCAGTAAAGCACGTGGTACAAAAATTGCCTTCTGTTCTGACTCTGAGCATGCCCTCCAACATTTCATAGGTGAAAAACGGGACACATGTGGCCAAGCAACATCAGAGTATGGTGAAGATGACAAAAGTCATTAATGGGGAAGAACACACAAGTTAGAAGAGGCTGCTGCAGTTTGCTTTTGCCTGAGCCTACTGGGAAGGGCAAGACTAAACCCCTCTCCTCCCCCCCCCCAAATAAACGGAGTGCAAATGACCTTTATGCTTAGAAGTAATTGAAGTAAAGTGAGGACAAAGGGGGAAATGTGGGAGGAAGAGAGAAAAAGATGGCCTGTATAAAATCAGATGAAAAAGTGGGATGAGAGAGAATCAGGACTGTCCCAGGAAAATTGAGACATATGGAGGGTATGTGTGAGACAGGGTTGCAGTGTAGTGGCTAGGATGCTAGATCTAGACTAAGAAGGTCTGGGTTTAAAACCATTAAAGGGTTTATTTCTATTTTTATTTATGTTCAATATAATACAAATTCCATCATCCTGGAGTAGATAGCAAGCCAGTAAAAATAAAAACTATACTTTTAAAATCCCTGCTGAACCAAAACTATCTAAAGTATTAGCTTACAGGTGCTTAATAAGTAGGCTGCATGTATCTCTCTGAAGATGACATTGTATAATGTGGGTGCCACAATAAAAACATGCTCCTTTTCAGTGGTTATGACCCATGTGGAGCTTGGGCCTAATTTTCACCAAGATATTAGATCTGTGTGTAGGATACACTATCCAAAGGGCCTTTCACTCTACTCAATTGTAGTGGTGTGTTTCTAGTTTAACTGCCATGGCTCCATCCTATAGAATCCTAAGATTGTCAGTTTAGGGAGGGATAGGATCAAACATTGATCCGAAACGTGACTGCAGTTAGGAAATACAGTGGGCCCTTGTTATCCGCTGGGGTTTGGTTCATCCGTGGATAACAACATCTGTGTATGCTCAAGTCCCATTAAATATAATGGCACAACAAAATTGTGTCCCATATATAAAATGGAAAACCAAGGTTTGCTATTTGGAATTTATACTTTTGAGAAATATTTTCAAGCCGTGTATGCTCAAATCCTTGGATAAAAAAATCGGTGGATAAGGAGGGCCAACTGTAAGAAGACTGGGAATGGGAAAGGCAGCAATGAATGAACTAGATGAGATCCTAAAGTGCAAAGATATACATCTTGAGCACTAGAATCATAGAATCATAGAATCATAGAGTTGGAAGAGACCACAAGGGCCATCCAGTCCAACCCCCTGCCATGCAGGAACTCCCAGTCAAAGCATCCCCGACAGATGGCCATCCAGCCTCTGCTTAAAGACCCCTAAGGAAGGAGACTCCACTACACTCCGAGGGAGTGTGTTCCACTGTCGAACAGCCCTTACTGTCAGGAAGTTCCTCCTAATGTTGAGGTGGAATCTCTTTTCCTGCAGTTTGCATCCATTGTTCCGCGTTCTAGTCTCTGCAGCAGCAGAAAACAAGCTTGCTCCCTCCTCAATATGACATCCCTTCAAATATTTAAACAGGGCTATCATATCACCTCTTAACCTTCTCTTCTCCAGGCTAAACATCCCCAGCTCCCTAAGGCGTTCTTCATAGGGCAAGGTTTCCAGACCCTTCACCATCTTAGTTGCCCTCCTTTGGACATGCTCCAGTTTCTCCACATCTTTTTTGAATTGTGGTGCCCAGAACTGGACACAGTATTCCAGGTGGGGCCTGACCAAAGCAGAATAGAGTGGCACTATAACTTCCCTTGATCTAGAAACTATACTTCTATTGATGCAGCCTAAAATTGCATTGGCTTTTTTGGCTGCCGCATCACACTGTTGACTCATGTTCAGCTTATGGTCTACTTGGACTCCTAGATCCCTTTCACATGTGGTCTCATTCAGCCAGGTGTCCCCCATCCTATATCTGTGCATTTCATTTTTCCGCCCTAAGTGCAGAACCTTACATTTCTCCGCATTGAATTTCATTTTGTTAGCACTGGCCCAGCTTTCTAGTCTATTCAGGTCATTTTGAATTTTGATCCTGTCCTCTGGGGTATTAGCTACTCCTCCCAGTTTAGTGTCATCTGAAAATTTGATAAGTATGCCCCCAATTCTGTCATCCAAATCGTTAATAAAGATGTTGAATAACACTGGGCCCAGGACAGAACCCTGTGGGACCCCACTGGTCACTTCTCTCCAGGATGAAAAGGAGCCATTGTTGAGCACCCTTTGAGTTCGGCCAGTCAACAAATTACAAATCCATGTAACAGTTAACTTGTCTATCCCACATTCCGCAAGCTTGTTTGCAAGAATGTCATGGGGAACCTTGTCAAAGGCCTTACTGAAATCGAGGTATACTATATCCACAGCATTCCCTTCATCTACCAAGCTGGTAATTTTATCAAAAAAAGAGATCAGGTTCGTTTGGCATGACTTGTTTCTCTGAAACCCATGTTGGCTTTTTGTGATTATGGCATTGGCCTCTAAGTGTTCACAGACTCTCTGCTTAATGATCTGCTCTAGAACCTTTCCTGGAATTGATGTCAGACTAACTGGACGATAATTGTTGGGATCCTCTTTTTTTCCCTTTTTGAAGATGGGGACAACGTTTGCCCTCCTCCAGTCTGCTGGGACTTGTCCTGTTCTCCAAGAGTTCTCAAAGATTATTGCCAATGGCTCTGATATTACATTTGCCAGTTCTTTTAATACTCTAGGATGTAGTTCATCTGGTCCTGGAGATTTATATTCATTTAGCTTAACCAGGTATTCCTGTACTACCTCTTTACTTATTCTGTGCTGAATTTCCTCTATTCTGTCTCCTGTTCCATTATCCTTAGGTTGAGCACCCTTTGCCTTTTCTGAGAAGACTGAAGCAAAGAAGGTGTTGAGTAATTCTGCCTTTTCTCTGTCCCCTGTTAGCATTTTGCCATCTTCTGCACGCAGTGGCCCCACTGTTTCCTTCTTCTTCCTTTTGCTGCGGACATATCCAAAAAAGCCCTTTTTATTGTTCTTAACCTCTCTAGCAAGCCTGAGTTCATTCTGCGCTTTAGCTTTTCTGACTTTACCCCTACATGTGGTGGCTATTTGTTTGAATTCCTCTTTCATGATTTCTCCATTTTTCCATTACTTATACATGTTCCATTTAAAACTTAGCTCAGTTGAAAGTTCCTTAGTCATCCATCTTGGCTTCTTGAGACATCTTCCATTTTTCTTCCTCATTGGAACTGTTTGAAATTGTGCCTTCAATATCTCCCTTTTGAGAAACTCCCATCCGTCTTGAACTCCCTTTTCTTTTAGTATTCCTGACCATGGGATCACTCCCAGTATTTCTCTAAGTTTATTGAAATCAGCTCTCCTAAAGTCTAGAGTGTGTGTCTGACTATGCCTAGCTTCTCCCTTCCACTGCATTACAAACTCCAGGAGAACATGGTCACTTCCACCTAAGGATCCAACCACTTGCACCCCATCAACTAGGTCTTCCCTGTTGGTTAAGATCAGATCTAAAATGGCTGATCCCCTTGTTGCCTCTTCCACCTTTTGGACAATGAAATTGTCTTCCAGGCAAGTGAGGAATTTGCTAGACTTTGAGGATTTGGCTGAGTTTGACTTCCAGCAAATATCAGGATAGTTGAAGTCACCCATCACTACTACATCTCTCTTTTCTGAGTATGTGATTATCTGTTCTAGAAAGGCATCATCCAATTCCTCTGCCTGAGTCGGGGGTCTGTAGTAGACTCCCACAGTAACATCCCTGTTATTTCCCTCTCCTTTAATTTTTATCCAGATGCTCTCCACCTGGCTTCCATTATTGACTTCCTGCATCTCTTCACTGGTGTAAATATCCCTGACATATAATGCTATTCCTCCTCCTTTCCTGCTTGGCCTGTTTCTCTTAAAAAGGTTATACCCCTCTATTTCTACATTCCAATCATGAGACTCATCCCACCAGGTTTCAGTGATGCCTATTATATCATATTTCCCTTGTTGTGCTAGGAGTTCAAGTTCATCCTGCTTATTTCCCATACTCTGTGCATTAGTGGAGAGGCATTTAAGACCATGTGTCCTCTTTACTTGCTGCTTTTGCACATTTTTTTGCCTCCTACTGTTGGGTCCTTGCACTGTTTGCCTTGTTCCCTCTATGCCACTTGGACTATTCTCTCCATCCCTTTTGCCTTCCAGTATAATGTCTCCCTCCCCCACATAACTCAGTTTAAAGCCCTCCTGATCAGATTCTTCAGACTGTTGGCAAAAACGTTTTTGCCAACTGGCGTGAGATGCAGTCCATCCCTTGCCAGAAGTCCCTCCTCATGGAACTGCAGCCCATGATCCAAGAATCCAAACTGTTCTTGGCGGCACCATCTACGGAGCCAGTTATTCACCTCTGCTATTTTCCTCTCCCTTCCTGGACCATGCCCTTCTACCGGGAGTAGAGATGAGATGACAACCTGTGCATCCATCTCTTTCAGCTTCCTTCCCAGAGCCTTATAATCCCTTTTGATATTCTGAAGGCTGTGCCTTGCAGTATCATTGGTTCCCACATGAACCAAAAGAAAGGGGTATTCATCAGTAGGCTTGACAAGTCTTGTCAGCCTCTCCGTCACATGATGGATCTTTGCCCCGGGGAGACAACACACCTCCCGAGACATCTTGTCAGGCCCACAAACCACTGCTTCTGTACCCCTCAGCAAGGAGTCCCCCACCACGACCACGCGCCTCCTCCGAGGCTTAGCAGTGGCTGTTCCTTTTCGTGATACTCTCAGGCTCTCCTGCTCTGTCCCTGATGTCTGTCCCTGCTGCTTTTCCTCATCATCTCTGACAACAGAGAGAGATTCAAAGCGATTCTGTAGCTGCAAGCCGCTCACAGAACGTTCCCTGGTTTCCTTACTTCTGTGTGTGACCTTCCTCCAAGCATCTACCTCTGTTATATGTGGAGTGACCTCCTCCACCCCAACAACTTCCTCTGTGTGTTTCCCACCCAAGACATTCTGGTCTGATCTGTTCAGGAGATTCTCCTGCTCTCTATGATGCTGGAGTGCAGATATCTGCTCCTCTAGCTGCTGTACTTTCTCTTCCAAGAGGGCTACCAACTTGCACTTGTGGCAGGTGTAGTTCCCCACATCTGTAGGCAAGAAGACAAACATCCCACAGGTGTTGCAATTCCACTAAAGTTGGGATTGTCCAAGCCATTGTATTCCACATCACCAGCTGTGGATGTGAGAGCTTGACAGTGAACAAAACAGATAAGAAGAAAATCAGTTCATTTTGAGATATGGCGCTGGAGAAGAATGATGAGGATAACATGGATAACCAAAGAGAAAAACAAATGGGTCCTTGAACAGATCAAGCCTGAAATCTCCTTGGAAACCAAGATGATCAATTTGAGGCTGTTGTACTTTGGCCACTTCATGAGAAGCCATGACTCATTAGAATAGACAGTGTTAGGAAAGGTAGAGGGAAGTAGAAAGAGAGGAAGACTGCACACCAGAAGAACAGCTTCAGCCAAGTATATGAACTAAGGAGGGATTAAGAGAAGTGGAGGACGGGATCTTAGAGATGTCTCACCCATAGGATCACTATGAGCTGGGGTGGACAAGAGAGTAGTTAACAACAGCAACAATAAATTATAGCAACAACAAAAAATTAAGCATGGAGCTCCTTTAGCCCCCCACCCCCCCAGTCACAAGATTGCATAGAAGGAAACCATAGTAGTTAAAGTGGAGTCATAGTGCTATAATAGTGTGATGTGAAATGGTCCCTGAGAGTGGTTAATGTGAAACAGTGATTCCCCCACCCACCCAACCACCCACATTACAATGATTCCTATACAGAGAAAACAGAAACACTGAAGAGATTGCTGGGTGTATCTCTCTGTGTGGCATGTGGTTTCCTATGTGAGGGACTATTTGTGTTGTGTGAAGGAACGTTCTTGGGAACTGGTTAAGATGCAGGGACAGGTTTATCACCTCAGGGTGAGCTAGATGATAGGAGTGACCTGGGGTCAGGCTGTTTTTTAGCCTAACTCAAGTTTGCTGTGAATATAAGGGAGTGGAGAAACCACTTTCATTTGCCCCACCCAGAGCTTCTTGGAAGAAGGGCAAACTAAATGTAACATGCTGAAAGTCCACCTAACTGGAAAGTGTTAGGACACAGACAATGGAGAAGAGCCATACAGACAGACAGGAATACAGGAAAAAGAGAAGGCTGAAGAGTTTACTATGAGATTTGTCTCGAATCTGCTTTTGAGCTGGATTTTATGGACAGTGATAGGGGTTGTAGCATCAGAGGAGTGTTTGTGTGTGTGCGCATGCCTTTAAGTGGCCTGTTGACTTATGGCAACCCCATGTTTTTGACAGGGTTTTCTTAGGCAAGGAAGACTCGGAGGTAGTTTTGCCTGTTCCTTCCTTCCTCTGAAAAATAGCCTACAGCAGTCTTTGCTGGCAGTCTCCCCTCCAACTACTAACCAGGTCAGACCCTGCATAGCTTCCAAGATCAGATAGGATCTGGTGCCTTTATGGTATTTAGGTCAATATCAGTGGAGTATAGGTAAGGAAAAGTCTGGATTTCTGGAAAATCTATCAGCAAATAGAAAAGAGAGAAGGCTCTCCAGGCCTTTCAGCCCATAGAGGTGGCATTTAGAAAAGAGCTGTCAGTCAGAGAACAAAGGCAGCTTGGAGAGGCCTAAACAGCCCTAACATGAGCCAGATTGAACATGTCGTGCTCTGAGGCACTCCTAAGGGGTGGGGGGCTCAAAAAGGTTGCCTGGAAGCTTCCCACTGATATGGGGGAAGAGGCAGTGAGGGGGGTCAGAGTAGAGCCTGGAGCTTTGGGAATATGAGATTCCTTTTGAACTCTGCTTAAGGGAACAGTGATGTGTATGAGAGAGTCTTCATCCTTTGCAGGATGCAGTTCGGGGCAGACTGACCCAAGGCACAAGGGGTGTTGGGTGATACATGAGAGTGAAATGGGGAATCTTTGGGGTGGTGTTGCCCTCTCTGGTATATCGTCCTTGAAAGTAAAATGAGAATGCCAAAAATTGTGGGTCTCTGTTAAATCCTGAATGTCTTTCATAGGAGGAAGGGAAGGAGGGAGGGAAACCGGGAGGCAGGCATGTCAGCCCTGCTCATGTACGACAGCTATCCCAGAGTCATTGCCCTTTGCTTCATGGTGAATCAGGCATGTTCATACAAAGCTTTTGTTCCCCTTAGGTAATTGCATGCATTTGACAGACTCCAAGATCAGAAAATGATCAGCATATTATCTAACCAGGAGTCCTTCTTGATTTTGTGTTTTTATACCCCACTTCGCTGCATTAACACGTGCTCTGAGCAGCTGTTTGCATGCAATCACTTTTATACTAGATAAAGATGGGACTATTTTCTCTTTACTTGCACATTTAAAAATGGATTTTTATAACAGCAACATTTGCTTGTGAACCAACAGTATATCTCAGCAACAAACGTGATCAGCTTAATTGCATTGAATATGGGGGCAAGGGGATGTTTGCTTAAAGGCTGAGAAACACACGCAATCACACATCTGACTTGTTCATTATATGCAGCAGGCTGCCAGAATTATGCATGCTCTGGTAAACTGGAGGAAGGAACCTTTCTTGGGCATGTACAAGCACCCGTTCAGTACAACTATTTATGGATCTCCATCCCAGGCACCAAGTGGCCTTCAGGAACCACCTAAAGTGGGAGAAGAAAATCTACTGCTGCTATCATCAGAGTTTATCATATGACGGAATTTGGGGGTATAATGCAATGGCAATCCAAATGCAATCATGGGGTTTCACATTATTTCGAATGAGTGTGTCTCATGCAATTTCAGGCAATGGGAAGTCATTCCGAACACAATCATGGGGTTTCACATAATTGCGTATTAAAGTATCTCACACAATTTTGGGCAATGGGAAGTCATTCTGAATGCATTCTGAACACAATCAGATTTCATGTAAATTCGCTAAACTAGTGAATTCACGTAATTGCGAATTGGCTCCATTCGCAATTGAGAGAAATTCCTCCCGTGTGATAAACTTCATCGTTATTATTCCTGCCTTGCCTTCTTCCCTTCCCCTCATGCTTCCTGCCTTCCCTCACAGCACCATCACCTCCTTCTGTACTTGCCTGTCCACCTTGTGTGTAAAACAGCTTGCATAATGAGTCTGCTTCTGCTTTACAGAGAGCTGGTTAGCTGGTAGAGCCAGCATGGTGTAGCAGCTCGAGTGGTGGGCTATGCTTTTGAAGAGTACAATTTGAATCCCTGCTTAGAAACCCAGTGGGTGACCTTGGGTGAGTCACACATACTCAGCCCAAGAAAACCTTATGATAGATTCATCTTAGGGTTGTCATAATAATAATAATAATAATAATAAAACTTATCATTATTTATTTATTTATTTATATCCCGCCCCTCTGGGTGAGCAATCGGGGTGGGGTACAACATATAAAATACAGATACAATTAAAATATAGCAACCCAATTCCTCCTCCCACCCCTTAAGATAGAATTAAACTGAATAGAATAATTCCAACTTAATCATAAGTTGGAACCAACTTGAAGGCACACAACAACGACAGTAATAACAACAATGGTTAGCTGGTGGCATTTGTGGCAGAGCTAGTAAAGCAGCAGCAATGTAACAGGAGTCTGCTGCATAACCACTGACATTTCATAGTTGAAAAGTGGGGCATGTGTGGCCAAGCAACATCAGAGTGTGGTCAAGATGGCAAAAGTTATTAATGAGGAAGAATAAGCAAGAGAGGCTTCCGCAGCTTAAGATTTTGCCCCCCCTCCCCCTAGCTGAGTTAGTTGAAACTGCTTTTGCATTTTAGTTTGCAGCAATTGAAGTAAGCTGAAGACAGATTGGGAAAGTGGGAGTGGGAGAGAGAAACTGGGACATTTTCAAAGCAGTTGAAAAAGTGGAACAACATAGGATTAATTGGTTTTGCCCTGGCCAAATTGGGACAGTAGGAGGGTATGTTGTTGCTTTGTAAGTCTCTGACCACTGCTGTACAATTGGGGAATCCAGCGTGGTGCAGTGGTTTGAGGGTTAGACTATGAATCTGCAGATCAGGATTCAAATCCTGGTTTGGCCATGGAAACCCACCATATGTTGGAAACAACTTGAAAGGTACACAGCAACAAACCAAAAAGGAAGTGATAAGGCTACTTCTACAACCAGGTAGGGGGCATGAGGAGGTGAGAGTTAGTAAGATAAGACACACAGAAGAAAAAGCAGAGAGGCAAAAGCATCAATGGCAGACCTGTATACAGGTGTGGAACAGTGTTTTTCATTGTTCCTTGACAGTTAAAATGGTGTCAAACTGTGTTATTTATATAGTGTAGATACACCCCGTTACAGGAAGATTGTGCCTGTTATTATGTGGTGATACAGCCATGTGGTTTGTAGTGAATGATACTACAAAATGCCAGGTTTGGACATGTATACTCTTATATGATAGAGAAGAAAATTACTATTTTAAAAAGGCTAAAGCTAGTCCTCTTTCTTTAGCACAGTCTATAGTACAGACTTTGTACAAGCAAAGTTCTTGTACAAAGTTCTATGTTTGTAAATATAAGGCATGCATTTCTGTCTCATGATTTTTTGAAAGCAAACCATTTGATAAGAGAAG
Organism: Urosaurus nigricauda; assembly: GCA_034509955.1. Classification (NCBI taxonomy): domain Eukaryota; kingdom Metazoa; phylum Chordata; class Lepidosauria; order Squamata; family Phrynosomatidae; genus Urosaurus; species Urosaurus nigricauda. The sequence continues at coordinate 168,130,342 of JAOEGL010000002.1, forward strand.
CTTTTTATCTGATTTTGAATGTGCCCATTTTTATTCTATCTTTTGTTCTTATTTTTTGGTGTTGTTGCAGGATGTCTTGTAAATGATATTGTAAATAAGTGTACAGAATTTTCAGTGATCATTTGTAGGTGGATTGGGCTCCATGTGAATGGATAAAATATTAATTTTGATAAATTGGGCCACTAGCTTGTTTTGGGTACCTTTTTGTATATGCTAGGGATAATCAATTAATGGATTTAGGGTATAATGTTTCTTCTATAGCCCTCCCCCCAGTCAATTGTACACTTCGTTTTCTCCTTTCCACACTCAGGTAAAACACTTTTAAAGTCCTATGCCAAACCTATCATATGATCAGCACCAGAGGTTTCAGTTTTCTCCTCCTAGTGCATCTCAGTTTCCTGTGCTTGTATGAATCAAGAGACAGACTGATGGGAATGAGCAGCTGAGATGCATAAGGAGAGGAGTTATGCCATTATTCACTTTGTTGAGGGGAGAGTTAAAGAGCTCTTTGTGTGAATGAATCACTGGATTGTACCCATATTGCTGGTCCTTTGGGCCAGTGCTACTCAAAGTGGTGATCTATGGACTGAGGCTGGTCAACAAGCAGCTAAAACTCTGGAGAACTGGAACCCAAATGTGATGCTGATCACTGGTATGTTGGGAAAAATAACTTGCCACTTCCCTATATCAGCTTTAGAAGCAATGTTTTAGCCCGTGCTCAATCCAAAATACAGTCACTGTTGTTGTTTTTTTAAATTGAACTATAAGTCCCATCATTTCTACCAACACAGCCATACTGACTGAGGACAATAGATATTGTTAGTAACACATCTAGAGGGCCCTGATTGGTTGTGTATAGATTTTTTTTTTAAAACTTATCCTCTTTTATTCCAGATTTTAGTGAAGTGCACTGGTAGAGTTCTAAGCACTCCTGAAACATACCAGCTAGAAAACTACTTGTCCTCTGGAGATACACAATGGGGCTTTCTAGATTGGCAAAAAGAAGTGTGTTCATGGCTGCATTTAGCCTTTAGATGAGAAAAAGGGAAAGTGTGCCATGAAAACACTTTTTTGTGTTTTAGGGGAGAAGAAGCGCCTTTTAAAAGGTGCTGGTTTTCCCAGCTTCTTTTTTAAAAACTGAGGAACAGCGCAGCTCCATCTAAAGGCTGTGGTGCAGCTGCTAAGCATTAAGGAAAAGGCAACTTCATGTCACACTTTCCTGCCAATCTAGAAAGCCCCATTGCTAGCCTGATCCCTTTAAGAAAGTTTTTGCCATCAGATGTAGTGACTCCTATCTCTGACTGTTCTGTGTGTTGATTCTCACTCTTATGTGCTGCAGTTGATTGCATATTGTATGCCCTGTTGGACTCAATGCCAGTGGTATACCACCAGTATTATATAATGTCTGTCAAAACAGGGTTGTGTGTGCTCGGCTTTGATTAGCTTCTCCTCAAGGATTGTTTGCTCTTTCCCTTTTGTTAACTTCCAGGCTTTGTTATCTGCAGGGTGAGTGGCTCAAATGTGTTAATTCTCTCCCTTAGGGATCAGTCCTCCCTCCATCATCTCTCTCTCTCTCTGTGCATGCGTGTGTGTTAATTTTCCAGAGCCTAGCTGTTATTGTTGGGGAAAGCCACAATGAAGGAAGACTGCTTTCCTGCCTGTTGGAAAACAGGCTGAGGGATATTAATTCATTACAGTCATATAAGGCAATTTTAAAAAAACATGAATGGAGGCATTTTCATGCTTTTCCATTCTATAGATGGTATTCTAGCTATAGGCTGCCCTGCTGTAGCAAGGCAGTTTAGATTTTGTGTAATTTATAGTGAATTCTTGGTGGAATTTTACTTAGGCCCAAATTTAATTGCTACCCAAATTTCATTGCTCTAAAGAAGACTAGTATATAACAACAACAACAACAACAATTATGTTTATTTATAACACCCTTTCCACCCAAAGGTGGTAATCAGAACATATACAATCAATAACAAGCGATAAAACACCACACTATAAAATACTACGATACTAAAATAATATACTAATAGGCTAAAAACAAAAACAAACAAAATCCACATCAGTTGCTATCTATCTCAGCCACTTTAAGTACATTCAGCAACTTAATCCAGTGAATTGAAGAAGAAAGTCTTCAACCCATTACGAAAGCGGATCAGATCCTCCTCCAGCTGGAGGTACAAAGGAAGACTGTTCCACAAATGTGGAGCCAGATCTTGAAAAACTTGCAGCCTTGACAGAGCTGTATGTATTGGTGGAGCTGCCAATACTTTGTCTGCAGAGCTTAAATTTCTAGAAGGTGTATACCATGCTAGCCAAGCTGCCAAATATGGGGAGGGGGGAGGAGGAGGTTAAAGCACAGGGCTATAAATAATAGGACCAATGCCTTTGCGGTTGCCCAATAAAGGGGCATAGGGACAAACGATCATCCAGCAGGGTTCCAAGGTTCCTGGCAATGGAGACAGGGGCCAGTGTGTAACCCTGTAAACACAATAAAGGGCATGAAAATTAGGCTACTGGGCAGTCAGGCTGAAGCTTCAGGATATCTATTTTATCCATATTCAGCTTAAGATAGTGAATGGTCATCCATAGAGAAACACTCAATAGACAGTCTGTGATGGACTTCCAAACAGTAGCATCAATTGAATCAAAACTCTGGAAGACCTGAATGTCATCCACATAGATATGATATTAGAAACCCATCTCTGAAATAAAACGTCCAAGGGGAAGCATATTTAATGAAGAGAGAAGACTATAAATGTGTAATTATAAATGACCTCAGTTACCGTGGGTTGTTCAATGCTGTCCTTGGAAAAATGTCTGATTTATATATTTTCTGGGTGAACCATGCTACCAGTAAATGCACCGTTGCTATGAGTGTGTTGCGCAGGAATCCTGATGCCTTGTTTGGGGGAACACTGTTGTTTTCCTCCATTCAAGATGCATTGTTTTCCTGGCTGGGGGAATATTTTTCATTCTAGCTACAATATCCATGGAAAGTAGTTTTATGAGTGTTAAAGAAAATAGTGCTTGTGGCAGTACTAGGGATGGGTAAGAATGGTGAGTCAGTGTGGAATACACAAATCAAGAATAGTTTGACTAATTAGGCAAACCAAATGGACATAATCATGTTTAGAGATGTATTATGCGTGGAAGTTTTAGATTTCAGAGACTGTAGTGCTGCCTAGCTTGAAAATCTAACCTTTGCAAAATTTACATTTACCAGGCTTGAGGTAAGGAACATCTCAGTGTGTGTTAGCCTTCTTGTGTTTGTGAAGGGCATCATCATCATCATCATCATCATCATCATCATCATCATCATCTATATCCCGCCTCTCCATTAAGATCTTTGTGTTCACAGGGTACAGTGGGGTCATTACCTTGTAATCCAAGACAGATCCCAGCAGAAGGTGATGAAAGTAGCAAGATGTACCTAATGCATGCAGTGTGAACTAAAACTCTTAGGGAATCACTTGATATAGGAGAATTTAAACTGTAGCCCCAGATGATTATTGGTGATGTTTATTGAAATATGTTGAGGCAGATCACTTGAATTAATACTTTTCTCATGAGACCCTACTTCAGGTTTGCTGTTTTGTTTTTTCTTTTCCTTTGTGGGGATGAGGAAAGAGCCTTTTTGAGTTTCAAATGGCCACAGAAGGTTGAAGGTGCCAGTGATGGGGAACAGGGGCCACGTTTGCTCAGGCCAGAATACTCCAGAAGCTATCCAGAGTATTCTGTTCCCAAAGCTGCCCTGATGTCCCTATGTTATGAGGCAATCTGGAGTGATGTTGGCTGGCTGTTCACATGTGTCTCTGGCTGTGCTGTCCACTGCCACCTTGGGTCACTCCTTCTAAGTCCAAAAATGAGACACTCAGCATTGATCACATGGCTGGGCACCTTTTCTGACCTCAGAGGGAGTGACTCATGCCAATGCTAACAGCGTGACCAGACTTATCCTTTCTCAGGACATGTCCTACATTTCAAGCTTCTGTCCAGGAGGAATTTCAAAATTAGCCTGACTAAAAAGCATGAATTTATATTAGCTTTTATTGTGTAATATTCTATATTTTTCTTCAATGTCCTATATTTTGCAGTGCTTTGTCCTCCTTTGTGGTTATGACATCTGGTCTCCTATCAGCATGCATACGTGATCCATTGTAAACAACAACCTACTGTCACTCTGGAAGGTTCCAGATCTTCTGGAAAGATACAAAGCAAAAAGTAACTTTTTAAAATGCATTGTAAGGGTGATATACTGCAGGTTCAGTGTTGAACTGGCCATTTGTCATCCAAACAGTTTGCACCAGAAATGGGGAATGGGACCTATATCGTCTGAACTGATCACCGTGAGGACCCCGGGGGGGGGGGAGGACATGCAAACAGAGCCAAGGAAATGCACAGCACAAAAACAGAATATCACATATTATTTGTGTTAAACATCACAAGATAGTTAAGAAACATGGACCAGGTGGATCACTGTGCCTCTTATAACTTCAGTGTGAACCTAAGTGGCTGCTGATTTAAGTGAATCTTGTAGAAAATTTTCCTTCTGTGCCTGTCTAATTTTAGGAGATGAAGGGTTAACTTCTACAGAAAGTCAGTGGAGCCTGCAAGTCAGGTTTTACAGGTGGGATGGGGTTGTCCAATTAGCCAACCTTCCTTCAAAAGGAGTTGCTGATACCCTGGGGTAAGGTTGCCAGATGTCCCGTATGTTTAAATAATATCAATTATTTTAGAAAGGTAGGTCTTTATTCCAGAGTGTAAATGCTCCATAAGATATTACGGGTGATCTTAGTTCAGAATCCTTGCTGACTGAGTGTCTCCTATAATCTTCATCCTTCCTATTGGCCTTGGCTCCTAGGACCATCACAGAATTCCATGCGTGCTGTGACCATTGAAGGTTGTTTCTAATTCTTTATACTGATGATCAGTCCAGCTGCTGCTATGAGGTATTGGGACATCTGGTAGGCTGAGGGATAGAGGTACAAGAGAAATACTTGCAATGCTTCTGTCTCAGTTGAGTGACCGTGTTCTGTTGTCAAAGCTGGATGGTGGAAATAGGGAGTTTTGAAAGATTCATAGGACTTTTAAATTGCTGTGTGCACTACAGAATGTCTATGATGGATTCTCCTCCCCCCATACATTTTTACAGTTGTTCAAAAAGGCAAGGTGAGGAATTGGTTGGTGGTTCTTTTGGTCCCCAAGGCAGTCAGTGGGTGTGAGTTAGCCCTTTGGGAATCAGCGTGGTGTAATGATCAGAGTATTGGACTAGGGTCCAAAACACTGGCCAAAACCTCCAGACTCACCCTGGCAAGCCACTCCCCTGCTGGCTGAGCCCCAGTTGCTTGCCTGACATCAGAACTGGGTGCCCAGCCATGTGATCAATGAGAGTGAAACCCCCTCATTGATCACATGGCTAGGCACCCCATTCTGACCTGATCAGAAGTTATGCTGCCAGCAAGGCTCATCTGTCAGGGAGCTGTTTTTGTGGCTGGCAAGGCAATGGTAGCAGTGGCGACCCTGAGAAAGACAGGTCACTGCTACTGAGGCATAGTCGGCCTGGTTGACCATCTGGACAGCAAGACAGCTTCAACTTGCTGTCATCCTAGTGTGTGTTGTGCTTGCATAGTGGATCCAGGGCAGTTCCAGTGCAGAATACTCTGCTCTGTGCCTGGATTTTCTCAGCTGATGTAGATGGGCCCTAGGACTGGGGAGCTCCATCTTCAAATTGTCACTTGGCCATGCACCTTACTGGATGAGTGACCTGCAAATCACTATCAGCATAATCTTACACAGGGATGTTGTGAGAATAAAAAACATGGCAGGGGAGGATTGTATATGCTGGCCCAAGATGTTAGGGGGGAAGGTGATATATCAATGTAATAAATAAATTTTCTGTCCTCTGTGAGCTGAGTGATCCAACATGCTTTTTATGTGAGTTTGGGGATGTGGGGAGCAGATAATAATTTCTGGGTAGCTGAAATATCAAAAACTTTTATGTCAGAATGGCTTCTCATCATCATCCCATGGGGCTAGTGTGAGAAAAGATGAGTGAAAACATTATTTATGCTGCTATGAGCTCTTTGCAGGAGGGTGAGCAAGAATGAAAAATTAAATTAATTGCAGAAATGAATCATTGGCTCCACAGGGCCAGCATGAGGGTTGAGATGACCTTGGAACAAGGTACACTCCAGGACCCTCTGGGTCATCTTCAGGTGTTATGAAGTAGTGGAGAGGTTGGTTGGAAGGTGGCAGGGGCGACAGACAGGTGTGCTAGAACCAGCCACGTGACTCTGGTGCCTCAACGTACAAGTACCAAGACGGCCTAAAGTAAGGATTTATATCCATAGATAAGACTATGTGGTGATCCAGTGTGATGTAATGGACTACAACTCTGGAAACCACGGTTCAGTTCTCCACTCAGCCGTGGAAACCCACTGAGTGACCTTGGGAAAGTCACACTCTCTCAGCCCCATAAAACCCTTTGTAAATTACTTCAAGGCACACAACAATAAAAAGGCTATGGTGTGTGTGTGTGTGTGTGTGTGCACTCATGAATTAAAATGTCCAGCTTTGAAAGGACTCATATAGGTTTTAACATGTATTTGTGTGTGGAAGCAGAAAAGTGGTAAAACAGGGCTAAGACCCCTTCACCCGTGTCCCCAGTCTGGCTGCATGAAAGGCCTGTTTGTATGATGAGCAAATTCGGTGTGTGTGACAACACAATAAAATAAGTGGCCTGCATTTCTTATTAGCTGTGCAAATCTTGATGGATAGTTACTGTGTTATGGCACAGTGCTATCACTCCTGTGCAGGTGCTAATACCACCAATGTAACATACTCTGCAGTGTGAACAAAATGGTTGTTGATAATAATAATAATAATAATAATAATAAGTATTTCCTGCCTCTCTCTGTGGATCGAGGTGAGATTACAGCATAAATATAAGTGTGTTTAAAGTAAGCCGATCTTTCCTTTTGAGCAGACTTTTTGAGCCAGTAATCATAGGAATAGCCTTTTAATTGATAGTGAGATCTGTAGTTCTTGATAGTTGGCATTTTTCTCATTCTTTGGCTGTCTTTCTCTTGCACAGAAGCACTCTCTAATGCTCCCCTCTCCTATCCATTTTGGAGCAGACAATCTCTCCCTCCGGTCTTTGGTTGCCTTTAACTTCCTGTGAAAAATGCTCAGAGTTCTTGGTTCAGTGCTCTGGAAGTGTTCCTCTTTGTTCTTGCTCAGGCCTTGGATGTGCTTTTTGCCCAGCTACAAGGTTATTTCATTTATTCCCTCATGAACCTAAACAAGAATTGTTGCTTTCTTCCTCTCCAAATGAGGAAAGAGGCTGACTTGACCAGGAGAGATGTTTGTGGTCCTTACAGATAGATTGGATTAATTTCCTCATTGCAGCCAATGCCACAGTGGAAAGCATTGTGTCCTCTGTCAACACTGTATTCATAAGCAATAAAAAGAGATGGGCTACTACATTTGAATATGAAACCAGATGCACAATCCCCTCTCTGTATCCACAGATTCTTTATCCACAGATCTAAGTATCCACAGCTTCAATTTTTTTTAAAAAAATACATAAATTCGAAAAATCAAACCTTGATTTTGCCATTTTATATAGGGACATCATTTTACTACATTATATTTAATGAGATTTGAGCATCCTCAGATTTTGGTATCCATGGAGGGCCCAGCGGATACCAAGGGCCCACTGTATTAATTTTTTGATGCAAAAATGGGAAATATCTATGTTACAAATGCATCGGTTTTGTGTCATGCCAACTGAACTGTCATGGCCAGGTTGACCAGTTATCATATCCACAAAGGAGGACAAGGCACTGGAATATGTAGGACATTCAAGAAAAGTGTAGGGCATTACAAAATAAAAGCAAAAAATACAAATCTAAATGTAAAATCATGCTTCTTATGTTCAAAATGGAGGGCATTTTGAAATTCCTCATGGACAGAAGGTTGAAATGGAGGACATGTCAGGGGAAGGATCACTCTGACCATGGCTTTTTTTTGGGGGGGGGTGTCAAAATCTCCTGTAATTCAGTGAGTGCAGAGCGTTAGAAATTACAAATCCTCCCATTACTATTAATGTTACATTCTCTAGTTAAAAGCCAGGAAGGACATAGAAAACACAAAATATGATAAATCTTTAGAGAAAGAGCTTCCCTCTCTGCCTTTGGTGGCCACCTGTGTGTCCCCAGAGAATGCCATTTCACTCTTTTAGAATTCATCCTTTAAAAACAACAACAACAACAACAACAACAACAACTGTTCTATGGCAAGCCATGTTGCTTTCCTTGTAACTGCTTTCATGAATCAGATCCTTCTCACTCTTGATTGATAAAGAATTATGAAAATATGTCCAATAAATTACTTGTTCAATATACTGGAACTTTTTCAGTATTAATATTTATGGAAATAGGAGCCTGCATTATCTAGCTGCACAGCATTTATAATCAAGGAGCTTGTACTTAAATATAAAATGTGAATGTGTCCTAAAAAAGAGCAATCTAATATTTAACTATAATCTTGCAACACCAGCCCATTTTCCTGAGGCTGCATCTACACTGCAGAATTAATGCAGTTTGGCATCACTTTAATGGCCAATGCTATGAATTTTGAGATTTGTACTTTTGTGAGATATTTAGGAGGACTCTGGTGCCACAACAAACTACAGATCCCAGGATTCCACAGGAAGGAAGCAGCCTAAGATATTATTACTAGTATTACAAGCAATGTTGTAGTATTAGCAGCAATTACATATTTCTCTTCTCAGATTTCATTTGCTCGGCGGCAGCCTTCTTGGCTAATAATGAATTAGACAGTACTAGAAGTCCACGGTATACTTTTCCGTTCTGCAGTAATTAAACTGGAGTCAGTCTGCAACAAGCCAACATAGTACAGTGGTTTGAGCATTGGACTACAGCTCTGGAGACCAGTGTTCAAATCCCTGCTCAGTCATGGAAACCCCCTAGGTGACTTTGGACAATCACACTCTCTCAGCCACACAAGGTGGCAAAGGCAAACCCCTTCTGAACAAATCTTGCCAAGAAACCCCCTTGAGAGGTTCGCCTTTGGGTGGCCATATATCGAAAATGACTTCAGGGCACAAAACAACACCAGGACATGCAGCCCTCTTTTCCCTAGGAAGGTGACCCAGGGGGCCATAGGGTAATACAACCATTAATAATGGTTTGTCACTTTGTGAGAGGAAAGTTCTCTAACAATAGTGGAAAACATGATTGCCAGGGCTGCCCTACTGTAATTGCTATAAATACCTGTTATTCCTGGAACATACCCTACTCCTGCCAAAACCGTGGGGATTCTATGCTAGCCCTAGAACTGATAGGGAGAGAAACTTGTAAAAAGATAATCCAATGACCAGAAAAGAAATAAAGTAAGCCCTTTCCACAATTTAGAGAGGTCATTAGTCATATCCAGCCTTTCTTATCGTATGTTGTTGTCCCAAAATAGTCCAAAATTAACAGTCCCTCGGATGACGTGTTGCTTGTCAAACACGCAAGAAATATGTCATGTCAATCAAGGCAAATTATCTGACTTGTCTGCTGTGAAAGAATACAGATTTTTAAAAATAGAAGACCTTATTAGTTACCCTATAACTATTTAAGGCTTATGTTAAACTTTTGACTCTCTGGTTGTTGGTGTAGTCCTTCAATCATTTGATTCTTCTTGATCCAACAACATAGTCTCAACATTATTCAGCCCAGCAGGATTTGGATTGATGTTGTTATAATAACTGGATGAATCAGAAGATTTAAAAAGCCACCCCCATTGGAAGTCCATCCCATAAAATAGTCCCACCACAACAATTTGCCTCTAAATTTGCTACATCTAAATTTGTTCTATTACTCGTTTTATAGTTTCTTTTAGGGCAGAATGGCTGAGGCTTTTAAGCAAAACATCTGGGCCTAGTCTCAATGAAAAAGAAATAGGATCAGTTTCCCATTCAAATGACAAATTATAAGTATGTACATGCCAACATGGGCTAATATATACAGGCTAGCACCTGTAACAGTGTGTTGGTGTATAATATTATATATGTATGGGTGTGTATGTGCATGTGTATGCGTATCTATCTCTATCGTTTATTTTCTGTGGTGGGAAAAATGCAAAAAGCCCTGTTAAGAAAAGCAAATGAAGTATTCAAATCCTTTTTAAAAATTATAACCATAACATGATTTATTTTGATAATTTGTTTTTGTCATTTGCTGTTAAGTCAACATCAGCTAAGGCTGTTTTTTTGTAGAAAAGTGAATTTCAATAGGTCATGTCAACAAGTAACAAAACAACACTCGCTGAATTTCTCTCATCTTTTAAAACTTTTAAATTCAGACAGTACATTTAGCTATTGAATCTTTCCCTATCTATAGGATAAAGCTGGAAGAGAGGGATGTAGAATGTCTCCCTCCAAATGATGTTTAACTCCAAGCGTTTTTTATTATTGACTATGCTGGGTAGAGCTGATAGGAGCTGCAGCCTAACTAAGATGTGAAGGCGTGGAGGAAATGGGGAAAATTGAGGAAATTCTGAAGGGAAAATACAGAGAGAAAGAGAGAGCGAGAGCGAGAGCGAGAGAGAGAGAGAGAGAGAGAGAGAACAAATGAAATGAAAAATATTGGGAATGATAAAATTTGTAGGACACACAATTAACATGTCTAAATCTAACAGAACTTTGGTTATCCCTGGGATAAAAGATATCTCTTCTCCTATGTTCTAAAAAAACTGATTTCCTCAATGACTGAGCTGAGGTCAGTTACTGGTGGAAAGGTAAAGACAAATTTATGTCAGGCAGCTTTTTCTTATTGCAGTGAGAAAACAGAATATGGCTCTCTTATTTTAAAACTGTAGTCATATACAAACTCTTCCTAGAGAGTAAAGAACTAACTTCTAAATGTATTGGAGCTAACTTCTATGTAGATATATTGCAGATGTAATGTACAGGAGATAAGAGTGTTATTGTGGTTCCAATTTTTTCCTATTGAACTGGAGATACTGAATGTTAGGTTTAATTTTAACTTGTGCTACTCGAACGGTGACATCAATGTGCAATGTGCACATGTGGTTAGTTGCTGTCAAGTCGGTGTCAATGTATGGCAACCCTATGAAAGAATGAGAGACATCCAGGAGCCCTGGTCATTAAATGTCTTGCTCATCCAGGAGCCCTGGTCATTAAATGTCTTGCTCAGATTTTGCAATCTGAGGCGTGTGGCTTCCTGTAATGTAGTCCTCTTCTTACTGCTTTCCGTGTTGCCAAGCCTTAATGTCCTTTCCAGTGATTCATGTCATCTCATGATAAGTCCAAAGTATGGCAACTGTAGTCTAGTCATGCTTTTTAGAAAGAGTTCAAGCTGTATTTGTTCTCTTGTGTTGTTGTTGTGTTGTTTCTGACTTATGACAACCCTAAGGTGACACTATCATGGAGTTTCCACAATAAGCTGCTTCAGAGCTGGGAAAAAATATGGACTCATTTACCATTTAAAACTAGGTCTATTGTCATTAAAGAAAATACCCTCAAGTTGGTCCATCAGTGGTACCTTACCCCAGTTAAACTGGCTCGTATGTATATCAATGCTAATCCAAAATGTTGGAGGGGATGTGAAGGTAGGGGAACTTTTGTACATATGTGGCTGGGTTGTCCCATGGTGCATAAATACTGGATAGAAATTTAGTGATCCAAGATCACTAAACAAAGTACGGTATACAATTATCACTACCCTTTCTGTTTTCCATTTTCATGAATGAAAATAAAGCCCTGCAGTATAAAGAACTTTTCAGTTTCCTTTTGGCTGTTGCCAGGCTTGAGATAGCCAAGAACTGGAAAACTGGAAAGTTGAATATTGCAGGATGGTGGAGTAAACTCTGGGACTTGTGGTCATTGGAGAAAATTGCAGGTAATAACAATAGAGTGAGAGGTTTACACTCTGGACTGACTTTTCATAAGATTTGGCACCCACTTATTGAATATATCCAACAGGATTTACTCTCTAGACATCCCCCAATTTCAGCTAAATTTTTATGGAAAGATGTCTTTCAAGATCCCTGAATACACCTCTTGTTTATAATTTTCAGGACATTATCTGGGTTAATGTCTTTTATCTATTGTTATTTTGGTGTACCGTTTATTGTCTGTTGTTCTGTTTTAGAATGTATTAAAATTAAAAAAATAAATAAGCTGCTTCAGAATGGGTTTGCCATTGACAGCCTCTGAGGCTGAGAAAGAATGGCTTGGCTAAGGTCACCCAGTAGGTTTACATGGCCAAGCTGCAATTTGAGTCCTGGTCTCCAAAGTCCTAATCCAGCACTCAAGCCACTACACTATGCTGGCTCTCTGTATTTTCTCTAGGTCATTTTGGCAATCTATACTATTAGTAAACTTTTTCTCTAGCACCATATTTCAAATATATTGAGTTTCTTCCTATCAGCTTTCTTCACTGTCCAACTTTTGCACCTATACCTAGAAATCAGAAATACTCATACATGTGCTTGTGCTTATACAATTTCTCTCATTCTTTTGCAATGTCCTCTCCCTGGAACAAGTTAAAATGACTAAAATCCATTTCCCCCTTTTCAGAAGGATGCTTGAGCAGCTGCATTGCTACAGCCAGACGTGCATCATCATTTTTCTAAAAAGCAGTCCTGTGTCTTGCAGATCCCTGCCACTTCCCATAATGGGTAATACACATCCATGTGTGCATATATATGTATGTATAATATCTCTACACAGAAGGGAAAAGGCATATTACTAAGGGAGCTTTTGGGTATGCTAGAGTAGCCTTTCTAAGAGTGCCGAAGCTGGCGTTGTTGTTGTTGTTGTTGTTGTTGTTGTTATGTGCTATCAAGTTGTAGGTTTTCAGGGGCTGAGAGTACTGTATGTGATTCATCCATGGTCATCCAATGGGTTTCTATGGGTGAGCGGGGAATTGAATCCTGATCTCCAGAGTTCAATACTCAAGCCATTACACCACACTGCTTTCCAAGTAAGCGTACCTTCTTACTATTGGAGCACTATGCCCTTGTTGGGCTTCAAATGAGCAAATGGTTTTGCTCAAATGGCTGGAGCGCCTGCTGCTCTTGCCACTCACAAGTACACATGGTTCCTATTAGTTTCCCTAAATGCTGTGGGGCCCTTGGTGGGGGTGTGAGGCCAGCTGCAAGAATCCCCTCTTAGCAGCTCTCTGGCACATTTTCATTATCCTCCTCGGCTCTCTAGGTTTTGGAAATGTCATCTATAATGCTCCTTTGCTTGAGTGTAGATTCTCGTTGACCAGGATTGGCGCCTGACTTTGAAGTGCCCATCCTTTTCTTTCCTGCTTTATTTTACCCCTTTCAGCAGGGAATTGTCTTCCGATTTTAACTTAATACTAGTTTAATTTAATTTCAAGGGGTGGGAGGTTGGGTTTTGGGATAATGAAATTGTTTTTATCTTGTGTTTTTTAATTATTGTAACCCCTCCGATTGGTTGACAGAGGAGTGGGCTATAAATAAAACATGATGATGATGATGATGATGATGATGATGATGCCAGAGATGTCAGAACAGGGTTGAAAAACTCCCTGCAGTAACATCCCCCCCCCCCCCAGAATAAAAAAAATAAAAATAAAGTGGTGGCTTTGAAATTAACTACGGTGCTTGGGACTTTTTAGGGATCCTAGTAAGCAGGAATTCCAATGGAATGCAAGGTAAGAGCTAGATGTGAAACAGGGGGTAAACAGGAGTTTCTTTCTCTTCTAGCGCTTGCATGGAGGGGCCAGAGAACTTGTGTCTAGAGAGATCCTAAGCCAGCTGCAAACTTAAAAGGGCTCTCTGATCATGCCAGAATTATCCGCACTGCACAAAAGTGACTCCTGCTTTTTATAGAGCTACGAAATCCATTGTTAAACAGGAGTAGAAATTTGAGCTGCTTGGGGCTCTGGTCTCCCTCCCTTGATCTGCCTCTTTCCTGACAGAGATTCCCCCCTAAAGACTTTGTTTTAGCTTTCTAAATAGTTGCTTGTCAACTGAGCTCTGGCAGGCAAAAGCTTAGCCTCCACCTCAGTAATATATTATCTGGAGATCAAGGATCACATTTTGCTACAGTTATCTGTTACAAAGAGACAAGAGTGGTTCTCCAGGGCTGGCAAAGTTCTTATGTAGCCCAGGAGCAGGAATATCAATGTACTGTGCAGCTCAGATTGTTCTGGAAAACTTCCCAGCCTTCCAAAAAAAGTACAATTTCCCAGTGAAATTCCCAGAATCTTCCAGCCAGTAACTGTGACCATATTGGCAGGGGAGTTTTTGGAGTTGTAGTACAAAAAGTAACTTTTCAAAGCTTGTGAATAAGACCGATAAATTCAATCAGCTCTAATGTATGATAAAATCCATTGGATTCCTCACTTTGATGAATGTTTCCAGCTGGTAATTGTAAAAATTACTATTTAAGAACTAATGCCTGAGTTTCTTGATTTCTGAATTCTTTTACTATTTTTGCTGATGTACAGCCAGGAACATTCTTACCTTATTTTCTTTTGACTGAAGGGCAGGTTAAAAATAATTAAAATAAATAAATCTTGAAAAATTCATGGAATCAGATAAAGAAATATGTAGCCGACCCTTAATATGGATGGGAATGGAGGAGCTTTCTACTCTTGTGTTGTCATACACAGATTATTTCCTGGTCAGGTTTAGACTTTCTGGGACTCAGAACCTCCTGCAGGGGTGGGAGACCCATTAAGATGGTCTGACTCAGGTGGTTTATGGATCCAGATGGATTCCTGATGGCTCTTGGGGAGTTTCCTGATGGCTCTTGGGGAGTTCTGTCAAAGCTAGGTTGATCTCTGGAATAGGGAAATGTCCAGGGCAGTTGACACAATGGTCCTAAGCATCCCATCTCATGGAGTAATGGTTTTCTAAGGAGCTGGCAGCAATGAAACAAGACATAGACTAGAGTGACAATGGCAGAAAACTCAGAGTGAATCCAACTGAAAACAGGTGATAAACTACCTGAAAACATATGGTGATGCCATAAAAGCAGCCTCAACAGTTTCCCCACAGACCTCTAAGATCCAATGCGTTGTGATGTGGAAAGGGCTTCTCTTGTCTTACAGTATAGCAACATACACACATAGACCGATTATATCTATAACATGTGGAAGATACAGATATGGTAGAAGAGCCACTGATTAGCTCTTGGAGAAGACTTCTTTCCTCTTACCATAGTGTGACTAGTAATTGCATGAAGGGGAAATTCCTGTATAATGATACACATGGATGTGGATGTAAAGCAGAGGTAACAGGATCAAAGGGTGAAAAAAATCCCTTTTTTCCACTTAAGGTTTTTGGAATCCCCCAACATGGTATGGTGGTTTTGGAAGTTACTGTTCAAACAGCCCCCCCCCCCAAAGGTTTGAGTCGAACTGAACCCACTGCTGTAGCCCTCTCAGGCTACATGTACACTGCAGAATTAATACAATTTGATACTGCTCTAACTGCCATGACTCCATGCTATGGAATTCTTAGATTTGTAGCTTTGTGAAATATTTAGTCTTCTTGGTCAGACAGCTCTAGTGCCACAACCAACCACAAACCCTTGGATTCCATAGGATGGAGCTATGACCGGAAAAGCTGTGTCATACTGTATTAATTCTGCAGTGTGCCCTCAGCCTTACTCCTTTTATGAAGACTTTTGCAGTTCTGTGCCACAACAGCCAGTGTGGCATAGCAGTTTGGTGCTTTCATTGAGAGTTCCTGCATGGCAAGGGGTTGGATTGGATGGCCCTTGGGGCATCTTCCAACTCTATGATTCTATGATTTTATGAAGACAAACCTTGGTATCTGTAAGATGTACTGTATATAGAGTCTGGGTGTGAAGGTTCTTCTCTTCACAACTTTGTTTGTGTGGAATTAGGGAGTGGAAGAGGAGGCTTAATCCCATTTCCCTCTCCATGGGTTCTTATGCTCCTGCATGTTGTTTATGTAGGATGGGTATCATTCAGCAGTGAGGGACAAGCCCCCGATTGACACTATGCTGTCGACTATTGTTCTTTCACCTGTAATACACAGTCACAGTGATGTTTGTTTTGTGGGGCATTCAGTTAATGGGAAGTGGGATTGGTGCTTTCTAGGAACTGACAGCCTTGACAGACCAGTGATAAACGGCGGCATCAGGGCAAAGTGGGCGCTTGGTGTCCACACAGTGCACACGCTGATGCTGCTCTGATGCTGCCATCATGCCATGCACCCAACTGCACAGCAAGCGGCATCATGGTGCTCCTTTGGGGCTGCATCCAGATGACACAGCTCCAAAAGGAGTGCCAAAAGGTTCTGCAGTGGCAGCAAAAGCGCCTTTTCCACAGCTAAAATAGGCATGGAAATGCCAAATCGGGGATGTGGCTCCCATCCGATGCTGAAAGGGGAAGCTGTAGGCTGCCCCTTAGGGATGGTCTGTTCAGCCCCTGTGCGTGCTATGTAAGACAGTGGTCTTGAACCTTTGGTCTGGGTGTTTTTTGAACTTTGAGTCCCAGACATTAGGGATTGTGGCATTTAAAATCCCAAACATCTTGAGGGTCAAAGACTGAGGGCCACTGCGACCCCAGAAACATGCATTCAGTATATATCAGCTTACAACTCCACCTCTCTCTCTCTCTCTCTCTCTCTCTCTCTCTGTGCCTTCAAGTTACCACTACTGTATGTAAAGAGGTTTTGTAGGACCTTTGAGACTAACTGAAAGAAAGAAGTTGGTAGCATGAGCTTTTGCAGACTTGGAAGTCTACGAAAGCTCATGCTGCCGACTTCTTTCTTTCAGTTAGTCTCAAAGGTGCAACAAGATCTCTCTACATGCTGATTCTAGAGACTAACACAGCTATGTCTTCAAGTTACCATTTGACATGGTGAAACCATGAATTTCATAGAGTTTTCTTAGGCAAGGAATACTCAGGAGTGGCTTTGCCAGTTCCTTCCTCTCAAATACAGCCTATAGGACCTGGTATTCCTTGATGGTCTCCCATCCAAGTACTAACCAGGGCAGGCCCTGCTTGGATCACACAGAATCTGATGTCTAGGGTATTTAGCCACTCCACTGCACCACTACCTCACTCAAAATGGCAACATGGCTAGAGTTAATGGGTAATGGGGTCCCTTAAAATTTCACCATGCCTTCTTTGGATGGAATGATCCAGGAATCTTTAGTGAGTGCTATGAGGTTCCAGCAGATCGGTTCAAATAGAAATAGCTTCTGAAAGACAAAAAACATTAAGCTTTCATGGCTGAATGTAGAGAGGAATGGAATGTATTGCTTTGTCCAGTGCAAAGAGCCACGCCATACCATTCTTTCTCAGGTTGTACTTCCTTACTATAAGCCACTAACACCCACCAAGTATGTAACATCATCATCTAATTTATAACCATATTTACAGTCATGCATAAATAAGCAGATTTCAGGCAGTACTTCTCAATGGGACCATCTCTATGGTGGCCATCACCAACTCTTTAATGGTAGTTTTATTTGGGGGCCTGTCTAAGGAAGCATTTCTACTTTCTCTTTGTTCCTGTTACAAAATGCCACCTCCTATTGCTTTCTGGTGGCAGCTTGTGCATTGCACATGTGTGGTCTTAATTTTAAATGGATGGAGGATTATTATTTTGGATGTTCAGTTTTGCCCACAAAAGTGTGGAAGCAATGTTCCTATTGATTTCTCTCTCCTGTGTGCAACTTTTTAAGGTCCTAGGGGAAAAAGCTAGGGGCTGGGGTACAAGATATTGGACAAGATAAGAAGAGTCTGCCTAAATTCCCAAATCTAATCTCCATTTGCACCCAGAAGTTCAGAATGTCCCCCAAATAGATCATCCACTGTGGGTCCATATGACTCCGATTAAGAATCACTGTGTATGTGTGTGTGGCTCTTCCTTCCTTCTTTTCAGGGGCTTGTGTTGAATTAGGAACTGCATAAAGAGGGAGTGTATGAGATGAGTCTGCAAACCATACATCAGTGTCCAGATTTCTCTTGCTCCTTCTCTCTCCTGCTTGCATTTGGCTGAGATTAACCACTGTCAGCCTGACAGATGGGTGATACTCAGCTGCTTGCCACATACAAATGGATACATATTAATTTTTTAGTTGCTGGACAGATACTGAAACAGCACAGATGGGAAATGGCCTACTGGTCACTCTGTGATGCCCAGCTGCTCTGCCCTTGATATATGAGTGGACAGAAAGTGGACATAAGAGACCCACAGGGCTCCTGGAAGCAAGCAGACAAACAAAAAAAGAAATGAAAAAAGAAATTGTAAGAAAAGAGAGGGAAAAAAGGAGCAGGAGCTGAAATCTGATTCCGGGCAGTGACTATTGCAGAAGGTGGAGGCAGAATGGGGGCTCCATTGAAGTTAGTCTCAATCCTTTTAACATATGTACCTTGACCCCACTTTGATTGCAAAACCATCCTTTCCTTTTGTCAACAAGAGTCCCCGAGGATGTGCATTGTGTGCAGCACCACTAGGCAAAAGCAGGCACAGTTCACTTTTAACCTCTGTCCCCGGAAGCAAGGGCCTTGGAGTTCTTGACATTTTCAGAAATAAAATAAAATGCTTACTTGCTCAGGAGTAGCTCCTCGTGCATAGATAGTGTGTGTGCGCGCGCACGTGCATGCACCTTTGTTGTCTTGGTGCACAGCAAGGAGAATGATGTTGTAATTTTAGGGAATGTGTAACACAACAGCTGTTATTGTTGGTTACTGCAGTGCACAGCTGGAAGTTCAGGAAGCTTCCCTAGAAAAGGCAAATACTTAAAAAAAATCTGGGACACCTTCATACTCAAGTTAGAAAAATGACCTTGTAGACTGCACAGACTGTGTTGACCCTGCTGTTGTTTCTAATACATCTGTGCCTGTAAAAAGGTGACTGTTGTTGTTGTGCCTTCAAGTAGTTTCTGACTTAATGGTGACCCTAAAGAACCCTATCATGGGGTTTTCTTGACAAAATTTGTTGAGATGGGTTTTGTCTTTGCTGTCCTCTGAGGCTGAGAGAATGTAACTTGCACAAGGTCATCCAGTGGATTTCGATGGCCAGGCTGAGAATCAACCCCTGGTCTCCAGAGTCATAGTCCAATGCTTAAACCACTACACCACCCTGGATCTAGTGTGAACTAAAAGCAGTGCTTGGAAAAGTAACTTTTATGGACCACAGCTCCCTGAAACCCCCAGGAAGCATGGCAGTGTTGGCTGGGGGTCTCTGAGAATTATGGTCTGAAGTGTAAACTCAAGGTCTGAGTGAAAGGACCCAGACTGTACTGAAAACAGCGGACCCTTTCCATATGTGGAGGTTTGGTTCTGGGGAGATCCTGCAGATGGGAAAAATGCAAATGGTTGCAATGCATATTATTCATTCAGTGGCAATGTGCATGTGTCTGTGTCAGTGCATCTGCATGCAAGTATTGCCATGGAATTATTTGGGGTGGAGGGTGATCTATAGGAGGTTAAATCCCCGGATTGCTATCTTGCTGATATGGTGGGCCCACTTTACAACCAGTTCCTGCCCCCTCCATCAGTACAGGAACCTGCTTCAACCCATGAAGACCAAGCTGGTACAGACCTCCCAGAGGGCTTTTTCGGCTGTCGCCCCCAAGTTGTGGAATGACCTGCCGGACGAGATGTGTCTCATTCCATCTTTAGAAGGCTTTAAAAGAGCCCTAAAGACGCATCTCTTCCGGCAAGCCTTCCCAGAGAATGCGAATATCCCCAGCTCCATACCTAGGTTTTAAGGGCTTTTTAAATCTTTTCCTGCATTTTTCTCCATACAACCTAAGCTGGGTCCGCTCCCTACTATTTTGTATTGCTATTTTAATCTATTATGTTTTTTTAAACTCTATTGCGATTTAATTCTTTTTTAAGGGAGGGTGGTAAGGGTAAGGAAGGGGCATTTTAACTTGATATTGTTTTAACCTCTGCTGTACTCCTCCCCGATTGCTTGTTCAGAGGGGCGGAATAGAAATAAATATTATTATTATTATTATTATTATTACTACTACTACTACTACTACTACTACTATGCTGGATGGGCTTTAATAAACCCTTTGAGGGCTGGAGGGGAGTCTGGGCCATCTAGTGGTTAGCATTCCTTTTGTCCAAATATTCTTGAAATGTCATT
Source organism: Urosaurus nigricauda (assembly GCA_034509955.1). NCBI lineage: Eukaryota > Metazoa > Chordata > Lepidosauria > Squamata > Phrynosomatidae > Urosaurus > Urosaurus nigricauda. Next base: position 168,150,508 of record JAOEGL010000002.1, read on the forward strand.
CCCCAGAGAAGTCTCTCTTGTATTGGTTTTCCTTCTTGTCCCCATTTTAGCCATCTGAAAGATGCCTGCTTGGAAAACTTAACTGCTACTAGTTTTCTTTCTCTTTAGAGCATGCTTATTCCACTTTTAGAATGAGGCCTCTTATAAATCTGCAAAACAAATAACATTTCCTGTTCTAATCTTGTGTCCACTCTTCACATACTCAGGTTTATTTCCTAGAGTCAATACACAAAGTATGGTATACGACATGTCCCTATGCTTGTACACCACAGTTCTGGTGCTCACAGATAAATCTTCTCACTGGTTTGGCAACAGAGTAAGTGATTAAGATTTGGTCTCATGACAGAGGTAGTCACATTAAATGGCCACATGTCCTCCTTGCAGAAGACCACTGCCTGTTTGAAGGCACCCTCCTTTTCAAGACTGGGTTTTTCTTTCAGCCATCTCTGGAGGGCCAATTTACAGTGATGCAGAAGGCACCAAAACAAACAAACCATCCTGCCATCCTTCCCCCACATCTACTTGCCAACAGGACATGTCTTGTTCCTTCAGTGGTTGTGTCACAAGATAATATGCATTAAAAGAAGCATGTCCAGAATGTTGCAATGGAGTGACACCTTATCTGCTGAATGCTCTTAAAGGTGTTATGGTCCTGCGAGTGGAAAGGAGTTGGGAAACTGAAAAGTAAGCAGAGAAAAAAATGTTCTTTCTGTCTTAGAACTTCTGATCTCCATTGGGGCCAGATGTCCTTGAAAAGTATTTGGAAGGTGTAGCTAATGCAAAATGCAGCAGCCAGACTGATGTCAGGAGTGCATTTTGTTGTTATTGTTAGATGCCCTGGAGTTGACTTTGACTCATGGGTTCCTTGTGGATAAGACCTCTCCAAGACCCCCTGTCCTGAACTGCTCTGCTCACATATTGTAGGCCCAGGGTCTTGGCCTCCTGAATCTATCCAATTACTGCCCTCCACCTTTCCTAGCATTATTGTCTTTTCTACCATGTTTCCCCCAAAATAAGACAGTGCCTTATATTACTTTTTGCTCCCAAAGATGTGCTAGGTCTTATTTTCAGGGGATGTCTTATTTTTCCATGAAGAAGAGTTCACATTTATTGCTGACCAAAAAAAAATTTGAACATTTATTATATACTGTATATATATTTATATACAAAAACTTTGCTAGGTCTTATTTTCAGGGGAGGCCTTATATTAAGCAATTCAGCAAAACCTCTACTAGGTCTATTTTCTGAGGATGTCTTATTTTTGGGGAAACAGGGTAGTTAGATGTTTTTCCATGATGTGGCCGAAGTACAGCAGCTTCAGTTTAGTCAATCAGGAGAGTTCAGGCTTGATCTGTTCTAGGACCAATTTATTTGTCTTCCTGACTATCCTTCACCACTTTTCTGCAGCACCACATCACAAATGAGTTGATTTTCTTTCTATCAGCTTTTTTTCACTGTTTGGCTGTCATTCCCATACCTGGTGATGGGAAAGACAGTGGCATGGACCATCCTAACTTTTCTGTTCAGTTTTATATTTTTGCACCACAAGTTGACTAGACAGACAACACAATGCAATTCATGATGGGAGGGGAGACATATATTTCCATTGCAACATGAAATAAGGCATTCCAACATTAAGCAATCAAAATCAATTTTTTGATCAGCTTTCTACATTGTCCATCTCTCACAAGGTGATTGGTAATACCATGGTTTAGATGACAACTATGATAATGATGATGCAGTGATTTATTTTTAAAAGGGGAGAGTTAGTCATGATAGATAAAAATGGAACCTTTTTGTTTAGAAATATTATGTCTGTGATTACAAAATGCTGGGGACAGGCAACCCTTGCTCTTGGCTATGTTTTCCGATGTGGCAAAGAATGGCGAAGCAAAGGGGAAGAGAGTGTGGGGAGTACATGAAGTTATACATGTAGCTTAGTGGTGATCGTAATGGTAGGTATTGTGGTATGTATCCTTAAAGGATTCCGCCTCCCCCTCACCGCAGTGTATCAAGCTCTGTGTTTACTGATGCAGCATACATCCAGAGAGAGAGGGAGGAGGGACAAGGAGAGGAAGGGGGAGGAGGAGGAGAGAGAATGAATCTTCATCTTCCATGAAAGGCACAGAAAGGAATGGTTTATTTTTGGCATGGTGTACAGAGTGGATAACCTAGGGTGGAGGAACACTAGTGGCTAAATAGCTATTCTGTTAAATGCTTCAAATAGGCAAATCCTTTATGTCAGAAGTTTTTATTGTAGACGCATGAAAACTGTGTTAGGTGCAAATAATTGCTGTTGCTTATGCAAAGTCACGTGCAGGCAAGTAATACTGAGCCAAGGGGAAAGCATGATGAGCTTGCTGGAATATATTGGCAAAATTTCTCTTAATAATCAGCTTTCCCCTCTTGGTATGATCTGCAAAGCATATGCAAGTGTGTAATCACACGTCCTTGGTGGTCAGCAATCTGTGAGTTGCTAGGCAAAATGAGAACGGGCCACAGAGCATCCCAATCTCCTGTCATGGAAGCTTCAGTGAAAGCAGGGTGCAAGAGACCAGTAAGCTATGGAGATGTGCTGGTCCATTTATTTCCATGACTCCACTGGGAGCCTTGTGAGAGTAATTGTGAATAGAGGATTGGATTCAGACCTTGGAGTGCTCTAGCTGTTATAGCTAAGAACCAACACTGACATGTCCAGAAGTATTAGGTGATGAGTGGATATAACTGATGCAGATAAAAGTTTCAGTACTGCATGCCTTTGCACTGAAGCTTATTTATTTGTTTAATTTATATCCTACCTTTCTCCCAGCAGAGGATTGAAGGTGGCTATCATTTTTCTATCAGTAACAGTCATAACTGAAAAGAAATCTTAAAAACCATATATGGTATACTTTTTTGTCCTATTTAGTGTAACGGGATTAAATTCTACATAGGCTGCAATAGAAGTGAATTCTAGCAAATGGATGATGGCCATTGTTCACAGTACCACTGCTTCTAAATGGGTATACACTGTGCTGTCCTTTGACTTCCGTAATCTATTTTTTACTAGATCTTTTGAGTTTCACCAGCAGGAGAAACACTGGCTGGAGTATAGGACATACATGTAGAATAAGATGTACACATATAATGATAAAAATCACTATTTTTCCTCAAACTTCCTCTTTTCTTAAACAGTCTGATTTTGTGGTGGTGGGGAAAGCTTTGTTGTTGTTGTTGTTGCTATTGTTGTTGTTGTTTAATGGTTGTTGTTTTTCTTTTAATTAATTATGAATTTTTAAAAAACCCATGAAAGAAACCTTTTGCAAACCACCCAGAAATATATGAGGTCTTCTGTCTACTCCTACTGTGGAGGTCAAAATAGGGTTTGCCTCTTGGTACTGCAGTCAACCAAGCAATACAAAATTAGGGTTGGTTGAGTCTCCCTTATCTGAAATTTCAAATTCCAAAATATTCCAAAATCCAAAACTTTTCTCATGGACGACTGAGATTGACACCTTTATTTTCTGATGATTCAATATACATAAACTTTGTTTCATATCCAGAATTATTAAAAATGTATAAAATTACCTTATATCTGTATAAGGTGTATATATAACATAAATGAATTTTGCATTTAGACTTGGCTCCCATCTCCAAGATATCTCATTATGTGCATATAGGCAAATACAGGTACCCATTTTTTTAAAAAAGTCTAAAACACTTATGGTCCCAAGCATTTTGGATAAGGGAGACTCACCCTGAAATTCAAAACTTTCAGAACTGTCTTAGCCAGAAGCAACCAAAGGCCCCTTTTCAATGTTTGAACATAAGATGAGGAAGTTCAACTACATTATAGTGGACTGAGGAGAAATCCTGATGTTAAAAACGTTTATGAATTCATCTTCTTGAATATTGACTTTTTGAATCTCTGATATTACATCGATATATAAATGTATGCTGTACAGACACACATATAATTTAAGGAAAAATTGTTTCAAGCAAACAGAAAGACAGAGGCCACAGTTCTCCAAAAATAAAGTGACTTTTACAAGCCTTTTAACTTTGGTAGGAAAGAAGCATGAAACAAATTAGATTTAAAGATGCTTGGATGGACCCTAAAGCACTGTTTTCTTTTTAATATGACAGCCCCTTTCCCCACTCACAGTGATTGCAATGCTGTTTATATGGGAAGGGAGAATCTTTCATTCCTTCCCAAATGCAAACTAGATGATCTTCTAAAGAACACAGAGACAGTTTTGAATATAGTAATGCTTTGGCTGAGGCACAGCTATAGGGCAGGTCTCATTTCTCAGTGGTCTTTCTCATTTGCCATGTTTGTGTATGACACTTACCCATGTTTTGTGCACTACAGTGCATAGGGGCTGTGTGAAGCATTCAGATTACATTTGTGCATTTGAGTTTAATGTTTGACCATATCTGGAAAATCCTGATATGACTTTGAATTATAACAGAGGTGGTCAAATTGGTGGTATCTACTTTGTTTTCCTCCTAGAAATCCAACATCCACTAGCTGCATTAGAATTAAATCATTGTATCCCAGGAATTTGTTCTGAACAGAAGAACTAAAAGGGAGTTCCTAGTCCTTCCACCATATAAACTCATTCATTTACTTGCTCACAAATTCCTTACTTCTTCAAGCTTTTAAAATTTCTGCCATGTAATCGGGGGTTGGGGTGGGGAGAAGAAGTATTTCGTTGCTTCCATTACTAAGTAGTAGGGAGTCAGAAATCCTTGCTATCTACTGGAAATTACGGAAAGATATGTTGGTATATTTGAATCTGGGCTACATCTAGAAAGTGGCTTGTTTGCAGAGTGTGTTTGCATGGTATGAACTCTCAGCAAAGACTGGCTGTTCATAAATACAGCTTGTTAAAGGAGGCTCCTCCTTGCCTTAGTATAGAATTTGAAAGTATGAACAGAGCTTGTTTTGTTTCGCAGGCTTTCATGGCCAGTATCCATAGTTTTTTGTAGGTTTTTTGGGCTATGTGGCCATGTTCTAGAAGAGCTTATTTATCAGAGAAGATGCCAGCCACAGATGCTGGTGAAACGTTAGGAATAAACTCTTCTAGAACATGGCCACATAGCCCGAAAAACCCACTAAAACTTGTTTTGTTTTTGAAATGGAGAAAATAGCATAGGGGAGTTGTTAACTTTTAGTGTGGGTGGAAGAACAGGCCGGGGTTTGGGGAGCAGCAGGGGTGTGGATTGGGGGAGAGGGCACCCGCTTTTAACACTGAACAGTTGGAAACCTTTTGCTGCAAGCCTTAGCCAAAAGAGCTTTCTTTTGCCACCCCCCCCCAAAACAAAAACCCAGTTCATAGTTGCTCCTGAATAGATTAACCAGATTTCCATAATTAGAGTGTGAGGGGACAATGGGATTCTCCCCTGACCAGCCCCCCCTTCTTCCTTTTGTCTTGTGCTTTAGATAATGGGCAAGCCAAGAGGGTGGGAAACTGACATGCCATTTGGTCACTGGACAGTAATTTTCTCACACTGCCAAGGGAGCACATTGAAACATCTGCCTTCTCTGGGAGTGCTTATTCACTTTCCATTTCAAATGCTTGACAACTTCTACCCACTCCCTCCTGGCCTCATCCCCTCTTCTCTCCCCCCCCCCCTTACATCCCTTTATTTATTTATTTATTTAAAAATATAAGGGTATGGACCTGGAATGGGTTTGCTTCTAGTCTTCAACAAGCATTGCCCTAACTGTTCATTTTGTGTCCCTTACTCTTTATATTTTATTGCCCCCATCTCAGAGTCTCTTTCCACTCACTGGTCAGTAGAGATTTTTTTTGAAAACACACACACACATATTGTTCTTTTCTAGCATCAGAAAGCCTGAGCTTCTAGCAAAGGCCCTTGCATTTCACTATAAAAATCAACTCCAAAAAACAGTGACTTTAAAGTACAACTTTCTAAAGCGGGAAACTCATCCTTAGTTTAGAAGCTGCAAAGGATGAGAATCTACTCATGCAACTGGTTAATTACCCTCATTGTTAAACACTGGTGCCTGGGTTCGTCTTTTATTTTCGCTTTTCCCTCCTCTTAAATACGGGCCTGATACTCATTTTATTTATTTCATTAAATTGAAACACCACCTTTGCACTAAATATGTTTCTGGTCCCTTCCTTTTAAATAAAAATGATATATCGAAATCTTTAGAAAGCTTCCCTTTGTGAATCCCATATAGGTGTCTGCACCGAGTTTAATAGGACTTACTCCTTGATAAGGGTGTATAGGATTGCAGCCTGAAATATTTTAATATTCCCTGCCTGTAGATGGGTCAGGTTTCAACTTAATTCTCCCTTCCCATGTCCATGAGCCTTTAGGGAAAAAACATCTTGAAATAAAATACAGTCAGACCTCCATATCCACAGAGTTTTGATCCACAGATTCAACCTCCCAGAGTTTGAAAATATTCCCAAAAGAAATAAATTCGATAAAAGCAACCCTTGATTTTGCCATTTTATATAAGAGGCACCATTTTACTATGCCACTGTATTTAATGGGATGAGCATCTACAGGGGATATCCCCAGTGGATATCAAGAGTCCACTGTAGAGCTCTAGGGCAGACAAAGGAGTTTATCATACGATGGAATTTGGGGGTATAATGCAATGGCAATCTGAGTACAATCATAGGGTTTCACATTAGTGTGAATGAGTGTATCTCACGCAATTTCGGGCAGTGGGGGGTCATTCTGAATGCATTCCGAATGGAATCAGATTTCACGTAAATTTGCTAAACTAGCGAATTCACATAATTGCGAATTGGCTCCGTTCACAATTGAGAGAAATTCCTCCCATGTGATAAACTCCGAACACTGTGGAGGGAAGGGATTACTGCCTGGACTACAACTTCCATAATTCTGAGCTAGGATGGCATGTTGCTATAATAATATTTATTTATTTATTTATTTCTAGCCCGCCTCTCCCTTTCAATCCGAAAGGGACAGGTGGGCTAGAAATAATAATAATAATAATAATTATTATTATTATTATTATTGAAATTTCTGGAAGTTGCTATCCAAAAACATCACTTCTCCAAGCCTAGAATCAGGGTGAGGAACCTGTGGCCTTCCAGATGATGTGGACTCCAGCTTCTACCAGTACAAGGGTGCATCTACACTGTAGAAATAATGCAGTTTGACACCACTTTAACTGCCATGGCTCCATCCTACAGAATTCTGGGGTTTGTAGTTTTGTGAAGCACCAGTGTTTTTGGCAGAGCAGGCTAACGACCTTGTAAAATTACAAATCCCAGAATTCCATAAGCTGGAGCTACAGCACTTAAAATTCTGTCAAACTGCATTATTTCTACAGTGTAGATGGCCCTCAAGCTAACATGACTAATTCTCAGTGGTCCTGGAACTTTATAGTGCAACTCAGCTTCTTCTTGCTCTAAGGTTATATTTCTGCAGTCAGTTTTCAACACTCAAGTATGAAGAAATTCAACAAGACTATATGTGCATAGCCAGACTTTAGGCAATACTCATTAGCGTATAACTTCTACTTCCATATTGTCATTACTTATCTTATTTTCTTGAGATCAGGGGTTTCTATTCCAAGGTTTCCTTAAAAAACTAAAGCCTGTTCCTGATTCAGCTAAACATAGCTAAGGCTCATGCTCTTGTTAAAACCAACCTAGAAACCTGGGGGGGGGGGGGGGTGTGGTATTAGAAAAAGCTTAATTACAAGAGTCTGAAGGATGTTTCATTGTTCCTTAGATAGCATGGCACCAAGATGGAATATCCTAAAATATATCACGGGGTACATGAATTGTAGTTTGTGGTTAGCATCTCTAATGCCCTTGTATAGGAGAGTGGGTAGGAATGAGCTGAGATTCAAGGAAAACTGAAGGTGAAAGGAATAATTTCTGCCAAGCATAGCTATCTGAAGGATGATTTCTTTACTTCCATGGCCAAAGGATCTCTCCCTTTGGTAGCTCCTTTTCTCAAGGTATAAACTTGTGTGTGACCTAGACACAACATAGGCAAGTGTTCTTTCTTACAGAGTTGGAAGGAGAATTAGGGAAATTAGGTGTACACATATGGTATACACATCACACACAATGTTACCTTATATGCAGTGTGTGATTGCTTTTCTATCAAATGGAGAGTGCTCCAAATAGGGGAAGGTGTGTGCATGTCATTAGCCTTTTGAACAAAAAGAACAAGCATGATATAATGGTTTCAGTGTTGGACCAAGACTTTGGAGCCCAGGATTTGAATTCCTCTTAAGTCATCGAAACCTACTGGTTGACCTTGGGCAAGTCACACTTTTTGGGCAAGTCACACAGAGGATGGCAGAGACAAAAACCCCTCTGAATAAACCTTGCCCGGAAAACTCCTTGATAGGTTTGCCTGGGGTCACCATAAGTCAAAAAGGACTTGAAAGCACACAACAACAAACAACAACAACACAAAGAGTTGGGTTGCAAATTAGGTGGTCATCTTGCAAGATGGCTTGCAAGATAGATGGGCAGCTATTCTCCATCTTACATCATGGTGAAGTCTAGCATTTTTCTCTGGCATGTTTCATACTATTTAGTAACAGAGACATGGTTTTTCTTCTAGTTGATCTTTTCCACCACTTCCTCTATCTCTTTCTATCATTTTGAATCAGAAGAGATCTATAATTGACTATATTCTGAGAGAAAGAGAGAGAAAGAAATGGATATTTCACTATCTGTAAAAGAGTGAAATTTGAGAATAAATGGCTAATTCTAAAAGCCTAGCTATAAACTCTAGCTGGCTTACATTCTGTTGATTAATCTCAATTAGAGTAGACCCATTGAATCAGTTTTTGAATAGTCAGCCAACATGTAGGTAAATCTAATTGATTCAGTATTTCTACTCTAGACAGATCTAAGAATAGGATTTAAGCCTATGCATTTAATCTGGTTTAACTATTATCCCCACCCACCCCGCCTCTCCAATAAATAAATAAATAAATTTTAAAAACCCTCTCTAGAATTCTAGTGCTGTGTGAGATTTTTTAAAAAATTCTCAGACAGAATTCCCAGGAAATAATACCACTCCAGACCTTTGGGGAAAGTCAGGCTAAGTACTGTGTTATAAACATAACAGGCTTTTGTTTTGTTTTAAAGCTTGGGAATCTTTGTTCAAGGGGAAGACAATGTCTGGTGCTATTTTGACATCTAGATACATGTTTTTATGGATGTGCAATATGAAATATCAGTCTTTTTCCTTAATCTACAAAGAATTTATCCTGTACTATCATTACAAAGTAATGTGTGTGAAGTTTTTCCCCAACAGAATGCTTGTAAGAAGGGAAGTGGCTGAAGCATTTTAGTGAACCATTCAGTAAATACTAGAGCACCAATCACAACAAAACATAAAGGGTGTTAGGGTTGTTTTCTTGTTTTGCATGTGTCCTTTCAAAATCTATTTTCCTTATGTATCACTCCTAGGGGACTGTTTTTTCCCTCCCAAGATCTTCCCCTTGCATCATTTAGTAAAGTACTGATGTAATCTCTCTAAAGAATCAACAGTATTTTGACAGTCTAGTGGTGTATAACAAAAATACAATCTGCCTAATTTAAATTCATGTGCTGAGAGATCTGGACTAACAGAGCATCAGGTGAGGATTGTGATTTCAGTGGTGCATTGTTGCTGCCACCATTGGATTAACTCATTTGACATAGTCATGATGAAGCTGGAAGTGAGTGGAATGGTTGAAATTTAAAGGAGACAACTACACAGTTGTAGAAACCAGAACTTCTTTAGGCACTAGAACTACACGGATGTATCTGTCTATCTGCACATACATGGAGGCATGAATACAGACAACTCGCCAATCACTCACACCACTAAATTATTTCCAGATCTCAGATGACTGGCACTTCTCTTTCCAGGCATTCAGACACTGGGATTTTTATAACTCTGGATTGAGACCTGGTTTGATTTTAGCAGGGAGTAGCCAAAGGGCCTTGACAGTCGAGGACAGGGTAACTTGGAGGTCTCTCATCCCTAGGGTTGCTTTAAGTTGAAGTTGACTTGAAGTAAGCTAACAAGGAAGACAAGGGGGCAGCAATCACATGCCTTTATTCCCTTTAATGTCAGCACACATTTCTTTGAGTCAGGCCACTTTCATGTCAAAAAAACCTAGCCGATGCCTTGCCTGGCCTTGCATTCGCCAAACAATAACCTTGCCTGCTTTATACTCCATAGGCACTTCCTTTTAAATGCTACTCTTCCTCTTCAAAGGGTCATGAAATACCTCCTGATTTAATAGCTTGGTGCCATTGCTGTCCCTGATACAGAAGTGATTTCACTATCATTTCAGCAAGGAGCATCATTTTCCCTTCCTTCCCTCCCTCTCACCCTCCTTGCATATATTTAGCCATATGTCCAAAGCGAGTGTTTACTGGATAGGCTGGTCTTCGTTCTTCCCCACCCCCCACATAAAAGCTCTTCTTTCTGAGTGCCTTCTTTTACTTATCTATTTATTTACTTGGTGGGGGGGGTTCATGGGGTAGTGGTAAGAGCAGAGATGGGGGGACACCTCTCTCTCTCTCTCCAGATATTCTCTTATTGTAGCACTTTACTATAATGGTGAGTAAATGAAGGCAGGATGTTGGAGAAAGCCTGGTTAAAGCTGCCATTTAAATCCTCTTGTGTAAGTTTGATATCTAAAGTGGAAGGACAAATGCCATATAAGTCAATTAAAGCATTAGGTAATCTAATTGTACTGTGGCCACAAAGTGGCTTAAAGGCTGAATGGCAACTCTCCCCTGCACCCCCCCCCCACTTCATAGCATTCCCCCTGAGGCCTTTGTGAATGGTTAGAAGAGGAGGGACACGGGAGAGGAGGGTGTGGGCAGAGTGAATACACACAGACACAGAAACACACCCAACACAATAGAAGCGATGGGAGCTGTGCTGAAAATGTGGGACTGCGGCCACAAAACCCAGTGCGGTTTGGTTGTGGGGAGCCCTTGTGCCTGCATAATGCGCTCAGTGTTCTTGGACGGATGCACACACATACACAAACAGTGCTCTGTGCTCCTCCCTCTCTCTCTTTCCCCCTCTCAATCTGGAGCCCCCAGGTTTTGGAATTTCCTTAACCCCCTCAGCAAGGCTCCTGAAATGTCTTTGCTCATTAGATCAGAAGGATGAGAAAGCCATGGGCAGGGGTAGAAAACAGCCCAGCACAATTAAAGTTACTTAAGTCGGAGGCTGGTGATGTGCTGCTGTTAGCATTCCACCAGCGCTGCCATTGATTGCTTCATTGTGTGCATTCCTCTGCCTGCCTGCTTGCTATAGAGCAGCTGAGTCAAGGAGGAGGGGGCCCTGGGGCTCTGGGAGGCAGGGAATAGAGGAGAGGGGCCTGCGAGTTTAGAACAGGCATGGCTGGCCTTGTAAATAGGCCTTCTCTGTGTGCATGAGCCTTCAAATTGCCTATCTGTTTGTGGCGACCCCATGGTTTTGCTAGTTCCATCCTTTGAAACATAACTACCCCACCTGGTATTTGTTGTCTGTCTCCCATCTAAGTACTAATGAGGGTACACCCTGCTTCGCTACCTTGATGAGATGGGATTTGGTGCCTTTAGGTTAGCAGTTGTTGTTGTTGTGTGCCTTCAAAAGTCATTTCTGACTTATGGCGACCCTAAGGTGAACCTATCATGGTGTTGTCTTCACAAGGCTTGTTTAGAGGAGGTTTGCCTTTGCCTTCCCCTGAGACTGAGAGCATGTGACTTGCCCAAGGTCACTTAATGGGTTTCATGCCCAAGCTGGGAATCGAACCCAGGTCTCCAGAATCATAGTCCAACACTCAAACTGGCCACACTGCCACACTGGCTGTTGTGACACAGAACTGCAAAAGCCGTTCTGTAAGAACACTGCCACTTCGTTAGCGAGCCAGAGTCTCCCATTTTTTTAAATTTATGGTTTCACCTTTACATTCTTTTCCTATCCCCAACCCAGTATTTTAGGGTAGGCATGTATACCCTTCAAAAAGAACAACAGCAACAAAATCCAGACACGTAACACAACCTTCCATAATGGTAGAAACATGAATAAATGTATGTAGCAAGAACCGGTGATAAATTTGAAGAATTAATGAAACAAGGCTGAAGGAATTGTTCAAATCATAGAACCATAGACTTGGAAGAGACTACATATTTAATCCTAGCCCCTGCCATGCAGTAACCCACAACTGAGAGGCCATCCCACTTCTGTTTAAAAGCTTCCAAGGGAGAGTCCTCCTACTTATGGAGTTTATCAGACAGGAGGAATTTCTCTCTATTTCGAATGGAGCCAACTCGAATGGAACCAATTCACGCAAATTTACGTGAATTCTAATTGCATTCGGAATGCGTTCAGAGTGACTTCTTATTACCCAAAAATGACTTCCCATTGCCCAAAATTGCGTGAGATGCTCTAATACACAATAACGTAAAACCCATGATTGCGTTTGGAATGACTTCCCTTTTGCCCGAAATTGCGTGAGATACACTCATGTGCAATAGTGTGAATTCCATTGGAATATACTTCCAATTTCCGTCATCTGATAAACTCCTAATAAACAGTCCATGCCACTGTCAAGCAGAGCTCACAGTAAAACATCCCAATATTTAGGTGGAACCTCTTTTTTTGTAATTTAAATCTGTATGGTCAAAACATGGCAGATTCTTGGAAATTTATTGGATACCAGAGTGGGAGCTGCAATGAGATGTCTAGGCCTGGCATGGAGATTTCCCTTGAAAAATAGATCAGTCATTGGCTTCCAGTTTTTCACTGCAATGTGCAGCTACGATGAAAACTTTGTACAGTGAGAACATTTAGAGCAGTGCTACTCAGAGTGGTGATCCATGGACCAGTGCTGGTCCATTAGCCATGAGTTTCTGGTCGCTGGTAAGTTTCGAGAAAGATAGAAAGAAACTACTATTAGCCAGTGGGCAGAAATATGGGTCTGTACCCTGGCAAATGGTTAAAAAATTGCCAGTTCCCCACAGATAGCTCAGAAGGACTGTTCTGGAGCATCAATCACATCTATCCGTCTGTGTCTATGTGTTAGCACAGCCATGCTTAGAAAAAGCAACCATCCCTTTATCAGCTTTGCAGGCCTGGCATAAAAGTATACAAGAGATCTCCCCAGCCTAGCACCCTCCATAGGTTAGACTAACCTCCCAGAGTTTAGATATAATGCATTGCAAGTAATTAGGGCTGGATCTGCATTGTATAAATAATGTTGTTTGAAACCAATTTAAATGCCATGACTCAATGCTATGGAATTCAGAGATTTGTAGTTTTATCAGATATTTAGCCTTTTCCAACAGAGAGTTCTGGTGTCACAACAACTACAAATCCCAGGATTCCATAGCAGTGAGCCATGGCAGTTAAATTGATGTCAAACTGCATTATTTCTTCAGTGCAGATGAAGCCTATGTTACCCCAACCTAATGTGTTTCCTCTCCCAATTGGGTTCCTATAATTTTTTTGATAAAATGGACAATGCTTAATTATTACACTTAAACATTACTCTTGTCTTCTTTGCAGTCATTTTGGACAAGAGACAGGATAACAAATGAATGAATAAATAAATATTTTCTTTAGAGGTGTCATTTGGGGTCTTTTGTATTTACGGTAAGTGAGTTTTAGATATAATAATTTAAGAAATAACAATAAAGGAAAGAATAATGACTAAGACATGCACCAATATCCTACATCACCTACTTAGCTATAAATGTGTAACTGAGGTCCAAAACACACTGTGGAAATAATCCAGTTTGAGACCGCTTTAACTCCTCTGGCTCTATGCTAGGGAATTCTGAGAATTGTAGTTTTGTGAGACATTTAGCCTTCTCTGGCAGTGAGCTTTGGTGCCACAATAAACTTCAGTTCCCAGGTTTCCCTAGCATTTAGCCAGGGCAGTTAAATCAGTCTCAAAATGGATTACTTATGCAATATGTTTTGGACCTGAGTAATGTCTTCTGGCCTGACCCCCCAAACCGATTTTAACAGCCAGGAGCAACACAGAGCAATGGAGATCTGTTCAGCTGCCAGTTGGGGTGCAAGGAGGAGGATGTTTCCAATCCCCTCCAGTGAGTGAGGCTGTGATGAGAAATTGAAATGCGGATCCTATTCTGATTATTGTGGCTTGCTTACTGGTGGGGCTGAAATCATCATTCTCTTGCACCCTAGACATCAACAACGTTCAGTGCAACTGCTGGCTGTTAAGGCAGGCTTAGAGGTGCATTTACAGTCATAGCAACAGTCCCATGACTGTGATTTTGTAGTATTACTGATCATGGATCAGTTAAAATCTGTAACTCTGGGTTATTAATCCATAACTGCAATACAGGATGTTAGCCATTACTTTTTCAAAACAAAATTATGAATGCAGATGTCCCCCTTGGACTTCTATTTAAATAGTCCCCACACCTGCAGTCTGTCAATGGGTGACTGTATTTGGGGGCTGTCATTTAAATTGATCCTTCTTGCCTCCAGCATAGTGTTGCTGGTGGAGCGATGTGGAAGGGGTGTCAGGGAGTCACTGCATTAATTTCCCACAATGCCTTGATTTGCATCACCTGCAAAGGGGCAGTTTTTGAATTTCTTGGAGCAAGCCTACATTGGGGGCATTGTCAGTGAATTAAATGAAGCCTCAGGGTTCCAGCACCAAAACAAATCAATTCCCCCACTGGTTCTATACATGGATGACTAAGCTTTGAGGGCATTGGGTTTGAAGCTTAATGCTGCCTGGGGCCCTTCAGGCACCCTCCAGATATATGAGATCTATTATACATAACTAGAATGAAGCCAGGTTTATATTTTTAAAAAAGATAACTCCTCTTCCTACTTTTCCTCGTCCCTTTCCTCCTCCTCCTCATCTGTTTTTATATGCCATCTTTTACTCAAAACTAGGACTCAAGGCAACTTACAAATACAAACAACTACAGTACAGTACAGTTAAAATTATAATTATGCACTTATAGTGAATCTCCTTGCTGCAGAATAATTCTTATTTCTTGGGATGTCCTTAATATTCCTAGGAAGTCCTTAATATTACCTGACAGATATGTATACCAAGGCTGCTTCATCTCAAAACTGACATTGAGGAATGAGAAAATGCTAAAGAAATGGGTGACCAAAATGATTAAACTGATGGAAGAAAAGGCTCCTTGGGAATAACTAAAGTTTCTGGCTTTATAAAAGAAAAGACAACTAGCCCTGCTTCCCTGCCTCCCCATCTCTGTTTTTATTGGTTGCCTTCTACATTTGGAGGACAACTTTTTGAAGAGGAAAGTCCATACTGTCTGTGGAGGCTCTTTCATCATATTATCCAAAAACTGGACCCAGCTGTAGTGGAGAGCTTCTATGGATATAAGAGGTTCTCCTCTAACAGAAATTGCCACCTGTATACAGAGGGTCATAAAATTACTTATCGATCAAAGCAGGAACACCATGCTAATCTTCTCCCAATTTTATAGGTATCCCAGTTTCTAACATATGACTAGTGTTGTAGGTATTTCACCAAAAGTTAGTTTCACTGATGATGACTTCCAGGTTCCTCTGTCTTGCACCTATGCAGAACCATGATTGGAACATATCTGGGCTGCATCAATATGAAATCAATTCCATTTGCCACCCTTCCTCCATGTAAATGCATGAAGAGAAAGCCAGCAGCAGGTTGCAGTTCCTCCCTTAGCAAAGTATCCAGAGGCTAATTAACTAATTAGGTAATTAAGTAATATCCTTCCTTTCTCCTTCAACAAGACCCAAGACAGTTTACATCCAATTAAAAGCAAGGTACAGCTAAAAAACTACTAGATGTTAACAAACAATTAAACAATTCAATTTAAACAAGTGGAAACATGTTTAGAATATTAAAAAGAAGATGAAAGGACAGGGGCATTAAAAGCCCTTCTGCCATAGGAATTACTAGCCCAGGGCCTGCCTGAATAAAAAGGCCATGGCCTGCTTGTGGAAAAAGAGGAGAGAAGGAGCCAGGAGAGTTTCCTGTGGGAGGGAAATCCACAACCTGGAAGCAACAACCAAGAAGGCTGTCTACAGTGTGCTTACCAAACCTGCCTGTGATGGTGGTGGGACTGAGAGAAACCCTTCCCCTGAATATCATAAAACTCAGAGGGGTTTATAGAAAGAGACATAGTTTTCAGACAGCCTGGACCCAAGTCATATGGTGGTTTGCATTCTTCCTGGAAATAGACCAGTGATTGGTAAAGCTGTTTCAACAAGAGAGCAGCCAGGCCAGTGGCATCACTGAGGTTTAAGAAATGTATGTGTGTGGGGCGAACTTCCTTATCCTCCCTCCTGCCCTGGCTATCCGTCCACCCACACCACTGCTGAAGGGGGTGGTGCTGTGACCTCCAAAGTGCCCATTCAGGGTCCAGCACAATAGTTGAGGAATGCTAGGGGTGGTGGAGGAAAATCCAATCTAGGGCTCATGAAGCTTTGGGTTCCCACTCCTACAGTAGATGTAGTTTGAAGCCAAGGATAGTAATATGAAGAGTGGCCTCCTTCCTTCTTATGGGCATCGAGGGAATGGACCCCTCCTTCAGAATGCTGTGCGGTTACATCATAGGCTATGCCCGCACTGGCTATGGGAAGGGATCAATTTGTATTTTATTGTATTTCTAATGCATTTTTACTGTTGTAACCCACCTGGATTCCAAGTGGTTGGGTGGGCTATAAATAAATCGATGATGATGATGATGATGATGATGATGATGCCAAAGCGGCCCAGTGGCTATGGCATCTTGAGATAATGCTGGGCATATTGTATCTATTTCTCACAATTACGTAACTTTGCTGGACTGTCATGATATGCCAAACTGAGCAGACCTGTGTGCTTCTGGCTACCTTTGCTAGTGAGAGAGAGTAGTACAATAAGGCTCCCAAACTCTTTCAGTGTGCCCTTTCTTTATTGGATCCCGCCTCCCCAATATGTCTAATCTTTATTTTCTTTATTACTCTTTCCCCAGCTCTGTCAAAAATGCACTGGACACCGGAGCATGCTCAGCCCCTGAATCAGTGGCCGGAGCAGCACCTTGATGTCTCCTCCACTACCTCCTCACCCGCCCACAAGTCTGACCTCTACCATAGCAGCCGGCAGCGCTTCAACTATGCCTGGGCCAATGATGACATCTCTGCACTGACAGCTTCCAACCTATTGAAGAGGTATGCTGAGAAGTACTCTGGAGTACTGGACTCTCCTTATGACAGACCATCAGCAATCAACACCTATGGAGATGGTGCCTTTGGGCCCATCAATGGTCAGAAGGGAGAGATGGAGCCCTGGCCAATGACACACAGTTCAGAGGGGGTCTACCCTCTGACCCCAATGCATGATGGATTGTCCGGCTCCAAGGGGATTGTTCCTCCTGCTGTCACCCCAGGTAACAGTCTTGGTACTTCCCCAGTGGTCTCCAGTAATCTGTCTGACTCAGTTTATCCCAGTAACACTTGTGGAGGCCCCACAGCGTCCGGCAGCCTTGGACCACCTCAGGAATATCCATCCAGCTACAGTGGAACCTATTTGCCATCAGGTTACTGCAGCCAGCCTGCCTCAGCGCTTCCTCCTCCACACCCATCTGCCTTGCACAGTTCAGGCCTCCTGCAGCCCAACCATCCCTCCACCACACTTGTCCCTGGCTACAGCTCCTCAGGACCTATGTACAACTATGCCTCTGGCAGCTACCCACCTCAGCCTGGCTATGGTACCATCCACCCTCCTCACCCATCAGCCTCTTACTTACCCTCAGGTATTGCAGCCCCCACTCCCATCCCCCCCTCCTCCCGCCCCCCTGTGGTCCCTGGATATAGCTACCAGAGCCCCCTCACGGTGCCACCCCTCAGTGGTGAGTCAGGGAGCTCTCTGAAAAGAAAGGCCTTTGACATCACTGGTGACGAGGATGACAGTGAAGGTCGGTATCGCAAATACAGCTATGAGCAACCAAAGTCCCCTTATCAGATGTCCGACAGTGGTGAATGTAGAGGGAATGGATTCAACCGCAGCTCGGAGGTGCCTTTCAAAAGTGGGAAAAGGCCAACAGGAGCAGGAGTGGCAGTGGCAACAGTGGCTTCAGAGGAGCCCATTGGGAAATACAACAGCCAACCTATGAAAGGCCTCATTTCTCCAGCTTACAATGTTGGTGAAGCCCCACTGAGGCCAAGTGAGAGCTTTGAGAAGTTCACTCCTCCAGCTGCAAATGGGGAGAGGGAAGGAGAGTCCTTTGCTCTCCGAATGCAGCCCAAACCACCAACATTCACTAGTGACAACAGCAACCAAACAGTAGAGGAACAACTGAAAACGATGGATCCTTTCATTCTAGAACTAGTGAACAACAAGATAATTGACTGTGGCCCCCCAGTGCAGTGGACAGACATCGCTGGGCAAGTCTCTGTCAAAGCTGCCATAGAGGAAGAGCTGGTGTGGCCCATCCTGAGGCCAGGTGCCTACACTGGGGCAAGCCGACCACCCAAAACAATCCTCCTGTTTGGTCCTCGTGGCGTAGGGAAGACCCTGTTGAGCAGGTGTATTTCAACCCAGCTGGGATCCACCCTGCTTAAGCTTAGTGGCACAGCCTTGGTCTCCAAGTGGAAGGCTGAAGCGGAGAAAATCCTCCAGACAACGTTCTTTGTGTCCAACTGTCGCCAGCCAGCTGTTATTCTCCTCACTGACGTGGAATCCCTCCTGGAAGATTCCACCATTCTGAAGTCCCAGCTGCTTTCCTACATGGATAACCTTGCTACCTCAGGTGAGCAGAATGTGGTTGTTATCGCAACCACCACCCGGCCTGGCAATCTGGATGAAGCCACCCAGAGAAGGTTTGCCAAGCGTTTCTACATCTCCCCACCAGACAACATTGCCAGGCGGCAGATCCTGCACCATGCCTTAGCCCAGCAAAACTACTGTCTCAGTGAGAGGGAAATGGCCTCCATTGTGCAACTGACTGAAAGCTACTCTGGCAGTGAGCTCCTTCAGCTTTGTCAGCAGGCCGGGGCAAATAAGATGCATGGCTTGCCAGGCCAGCTTCAGCCTACCTCTTACAAAGATTTTGAAAGCATTTTCTGCAAGTTCCACCCTGCTGTCTCCCAGAAAGAGCTGGATTTGTATGTGGAATGGGATAAAATGTACGGGTCGCGGCATTAGTGGAGAGTAGCCCATTTCTTCTTTTAGACCATCTGGGGGTGGAAGCTGCTGGGTACTTGGGAATCTCCCATCGAAAGCTTTGTTGCTCTCAGTCCTCCCATTTCTGAGGGGCTAAAGGCCTGCCTATGAAAACAGGGGAAGGGTGAGGAGTTGTTCTAGTCTCATAGAAAGTCAAACCTCTTGGATGCAAGAACTTCCCTAGATTGATTTGCATACATTTTGTTTTGTTTTGTTTTCTAAAAATGTCTGAAAGTTTGACTGTGTGGTGGTTGTTGGGTCTCTATGTTAATGAAAAAGTAGTTGCTCAATGAACTCAGGATAATCTATTTATTATTAAGCTGTTTCCCCAGTCATCCCCTTTCCATACCAGCATTGTAAAGTGTTCAGACAGGTCTTGCCCCCTCCCCAGTTCCTTTTTCCATAACGCACTTCCTGGATATTTCTGTTTGGTCGCATGGGTATCGCACTATGGATCATTCAGTGCATTATATCTTAATTCAGGCTTGTTTCCAGGGAGATACCCCTGATGTTCTTTAGAGCCATCAAGAGTATAATTGTTAAGGCTGATGGCATCAGTGGGTTTTAAGGGAAGGGATTTGGGTGATTTTTTTTTCTTAAACTGTAGATTGTTGAGTAAACTAGCCTCCTTTTTATTTTTGTAAAGTATGTAGTAGTGGGTTTTTTTTCTTTTTTAACTACTCAGGAAAATAATTTACCTCAAAACAAGAAGAATGTTTTTTTTTTAACTCAAGGAAAATTGTAAAAAAATAATCCAAAGGGATTACAAATGTGCTTTTAAAGGCATATTGTATTCCCATTTTAAAGCAAAAGAGAGAGAGGAAAAAAGCAAGAATAAACTTGAAGTTGTTACAAAGATGAAAGTTGAATGTATTTCAGGGGCGTTTCACAATATATTATGCCATAACTTTATTCTTTTTTTATTTTTAAAGAAAGCATTTTTACCATAGCATTTTGGTGGAGCAATGTGTCTTCAAAGAATAAGTATTAGTGCTGTAGTTTTAAAGCCATGGCTAGTACCACTTTTTGAAGGACTCTTTCAATGTCATTTCCAAATTCCAGGTTACCAACTCCTTTTCATTTTGTTATGGTCTATACTGGGACTTCTGAATGCTTTATCACAGTGAGACTTCTACAAGCCAAGACAAATAGTAGCTGAAACTTCTGAAAGTATAATTAGAGGCAACAAAACCAAATACATATAGGACATGGGCCCCAATTTTGTGATCTTGGGATAATGTCTAGAGCCATAGGATTTCACAGATCTCTCAGTCTGACCCCATGGAAACCTCTACTGCTCCACTGTTGCTCTGCCATAGAGTACTTAGACAGTGGTACTTCGCAAATGATGGTGGCTAGGGGTGAGTGGTGGGTGGGATTAAATCCAGTGACCTGCCATTCCCCTGGCTTGGTCTCCATGAAAGGAGGCATATGCTACCGTTGAAGCTGGTCTACTTATTTTCCCTCTAACCACCCCATGCCCAGCTTCTGCCCTGAATTGCAAGCATCCTGGATTTGATGGTTTCTCCAACCTGGGTTCTTCTACATCTACAGCCTATGATTTATGCTGCCACTTGTTCTCTTGTCCACATTTATCCTGGAAAAAGCTCACTTGGATATATTTGGATTTAGTCCTAGGTTACCATGCATGAGAATGAACAATTTCTCCCATGCTATCATTTCATTTTAAAAATATACACTGTAGACCTTTCTTCAAACATATGATTTGTTTTTGCTATTTGTATTTTAATTTGCTTTAATTTATGGCAATCCTGACCTCTAAAATGATGCCTTTTTCAGCCATCAACAGCCCTGCTCAGGTTTCACCAACTCAGAGTCAGGTTTTCTTGGTTGAATCCATCCTCCTGTAATGCGGTCTTCCTCTCTTCCTACTGCCTTCCTTTTTACTGAACAGTATTGTCTTTTCTAATCAATTGTGTCATTTCATGATCTATCCAAAGTATGATAGCTTCACCTTAATAATCTTGGCTTCTTGAGAGAGTTTGGATTTGATTTGATGGTACCCCTGTGTAAATGTACGCATTCCTTACAGTGTTTCACTAGTGAAAATAGAGATTTCTTGTGTACTTGGCAGAGTGTACTGTACCCCCATCCAGGGAACATTCTTTCCATCCTAATCATCATTATAAACTTCAGAAGTCCTGCATTTGTCTATTGCATAATATCTTATTTTGCTTTGTAGGATATTACTATTCTAAAAAAATATAGTTTAAGAATCCAAGGGTATTAAAGGCCAGGATGTGCACAATCTGTTGGTTTAGCACTCATGCCCATGTGTTAACGTGAATCTCCTTTTTCCTCTTTCCCTCCAAAAATCCCAAATCTTAGAGACATGATTTCTGAAAGAGGGGCTGAAACTTGGAGAGTGATAGCTCTTTTGTGTAGGCATACAGGAAAGCCGTTCAGAATGGGGATATGATTTACAGATTACTAGGAATTGTCCTGTTTCATATACTATAATGAAATAAATTATGTTTTCCATTCATAAATTACAGGCATACCTCAATTAACAAAACTTCTGACAAAGACGCTCTTTTTAACTAAAGTCTTCTTATATCTGCCCAGCCATCCCCTGTCTTCTGTCTAGTTGGAGTTTTTTTAATCCGTGCCAGAATTGAGAGGATGGTAAGGGGGTGGTGGTGGAGAAATCTAGCCTTTCATTACTTGGTTGTGGCAGTGGGTCTGCAGTAAGCAATACAATAATACTTGAACTGAGAAAGAATGAGATTCTGTTCTAATCTGTCCTACTGTAGCTGTGTGTGCCTGGTAACAACAGGCAAGGTAAACTGTACCTGTCTTCAGAATCCCATACTGAGTCTTGGATGCATTTTGGAAGAAGTGCTGAAGTTGTCTCTAGAGCATTTCTTTCATTATGCAAGGCTTACCTGACCTAGTTGTTTCATTTTACATGTGTGTATTCTTAGTTTTCATACAGTCCAAAAAAAGAATAGATTCTGTGCTGGTCTATGAATGTAATAAAGACGAACTGGAATTGTTAGTTTTGGATATAAAGTTTGCTGAGGCATGTTGAACTGCTCTTCTTTTTTGTGGGATCGAAACCCATCCCACTGGTACTAAATTTTACGTTAAGAAGTAATACAGAGGCATATTCATATACTCATTAATTGGGGCATATCTGTACTTTACACTGATATTGATAGGGCTTTTAGTAAGATACAGGACTGACAACTCAAAGGTCCTAAAAAATGTGTAAACTTTCAAGATCTCCAGATCTCTTCCACAGGTAAGATGACAACAGGTCATGGGAGCATGGAAGGCTGGTTTGAGTGAGCTCGTGGGGTCTGCTCCTCCATTTCATCTTTCCATTGATAATGCAGGTACCATTTCAACATCAAGTGTGACTTCCCTCCCAATGTCTTTTGTTGCATCTTGCTTGATGAAATGAACTGCAGATCGTTGCAGCAGCTAATTGTTGTGACATTTGAGTTGGCCTACTAAAGGTATTATAATAATAGGGATTTTCCCTCTCCTTCTTATGCCTGATATGGCTACCTTTGAACTTTTAAGTGTCACTCTTGGGCTTTCTGAGAATATTATTTCTCTTCCAGGTTTGTCTTGATCTTCTGCAGTTCTTTACTCTCTTCTCCCATCATCCTCTCTTCTTATCCTCCAGGCTTTTCTCTTGCTTCTTAATTCTTTTATTCCCCAAGAAACGACTTCCTTGTGAAGGAGCCCTGCTGGCTCAGTGGTTAAATGCTGGTACTGCAGCCTCTCACAGCCACAAGGTCATGGGTTCAATCCCAGGCAGGGCTCCAGGTCAACTCAGCCTTGGATCCTTTTGTAGGTTGCTAAAATGAGTACCCAGTTTGTTGGGGGAAATTAGTTTACTCATTGTAAAACATTTAGGGAGTACTTAGATGCACTGATAAGTGGTGTAGAAATGCACTTGCTATTGCCATTGCTCCTTTTCTTTCAATGAGCCTATAACAACTCTGAAAATTATGACTCTGTAAGGAGGTACTTTTATAGGAGGCACTTCAGAATAGGTCCATGCTATTGGCTTTTTGCGTCTCCTTTTCCTCATCTCTTTAGCATTTCATTTCTTCCTAAGTGGTACTTCTCTCACTTCCTAACATTGCCCTTCTCAAGTAAGTTCACTGTAGGATGCTCTTTATTTATTTTTCAAGCCATTTATTCTAGATCTGCATCTTAGTAGCAACACAGTCTCCTTTATTGTACTAAAGGGGTTATCGTGGAGATGGGATGGGAAAAACTAAAGGGGTTATCATGGAGATGGGATGGGGAGAATAAGGTCACCTACTGCTACCACTTATCCCAACAACTGAGAACAAGCCTCCTTGACTTAAGTGGCATCCCATCTTCAGTTCTGTTTCTTGGTCAGCATAGGACAACATGTGACAGTAGGACATGTTAATGGCTGGAGGAACATTTTTGCCTTTTTCCAAACCTTGGTGGGTCACACAATCACCCTTGGCAGCAGCTCAAAGTGACATTTGAGGTAACCAGTAGTCACTGCCAGTTCCATCTACATTTTAAAAAACTGTTTGAGGACGTGCTTCTTGAAAAAAAGAAGCATTTATTATAAAACCCACATTTTTCAGAGGTTATTTCCTGCCCTCCAAAAGATTTTTTTTTTTTAGATTGGAAGTGTAAGTCTTTAAAAATAAATTGTGTGTCACCCATTTTTAAAAGTTGGAGTGACAATTTATTTTCCTCATAGCCTAAATACAGTATCCTAAAAGCACCAGATTCTGTCTGATCTCAGAAACTAGGCAGGGTTAGGCCTAGTTCATACTTGGATGGGAGACCACCAAGGATTACCAGGTGCTGTAGGCTATATTTCAGGGGAGGGAACTGGCAAAACCATCTCTGAGTATTCCTTGCCTAAGAAAATTCTATGGTGTCACCATAAAGAGGCAAATGATGTGAAGGCACATAATATGTGGCCCATGGGTCACTCAAATCCCAACCCTGCCCTATAGTATGACTGATAGGTAGGAGAGTGCTGTACAGTTAGGAATTAGGTTTTATACCACCCAGAGAACTTTGCTTAATAGAGACATAGTGTATGTATAGAGTAGATCTCATCTCTCTTGCTTTTGTCCTTCCAGCACAAAGGTAGAGATTGTGTCATGTGTTGGTTGCATTTTAGTCCTGGGTCCCACTTTGCAACCCCAGAAGCTGCCTGGAGGTCCCCCAGGCCCACCATTTTTAAAAAATAAGATTTTCAGGGTGATTTTGCCATTTAAAAACTGCACAGAAAATCCCAGAACATGCAAAAATGTGCAAAACACCCCTAGCCATCCTCATCACCCAAAACCACTCAGTTTTGGTAGAGACTCTGAAGGGAAAGAGAGGCATTTTGGTATGCTGGGTGTTTGTGGGACATGATGGGATTGGATGAGAATTGGCCCTTAACCCCAGCATAATTGTCCACCCTGTTCTAGTACAAACTGTCTTCTGGGACCACTAGATCACTTCTCAGCTTCTTTCTACTCACACTGGAAACCCAGGTGTGTGGGGCTGTGCATGGTTTGGGTACCTCTGCTTCTTTCTCTTTCTCTGGATATATAAAATTACAGCACAATCCGGTGTGCAGCTGCTGTAACTGAGATAACTTTTTTTTTTATTAAGATGGCACTTTTTATGCAGAGATGTTATGTTTGTCCAGTGTTAAAGCCCTATTTTTATCATCAGAACAATAGTGGTGCTTTTCCATTTGTCTGACATTGCTGTTCAAAACCAAGTTTGCATAGAATCCCATTTTGAGACAAAAGCGGGATATAACTCCAGTCAATCAATTAATTAAAATAAAATAAAATAAAATAGAGGTGTATGTGTTTGTGTTCTTCAGCCTCTCAGGTGAGAATGAAGAATTTATGTAGTATTCTGCCCAGTGAATGAAAACAAGAAGATTTTTGTACTGTTCCCAATTGCTGGATGTATTCCAGGAGGTATTAATTTGTACAGAAATATACCTCTTTTTTTCTAATCAGAAATGCATATTTACTGTACAGAAAACATGCTTTCTGTGCAGAAGTAGCTGTGGTTGTTCTGTGAAGAAAACACTTTTTGTCTTTTTTCTGAGAGGAGAGTATGAGATTTTTTTTAATGGGCAGAAATACACTTTTTTGTTCAGAAAACACATTTCTGTGTGGAAAAACCTCCACTGATTAATACTTCCTGAAGTGCAAAGAATCTCACAGTAGTCTTACTGCTGTGCTATTAATCTTAGGCTACAAATCAAATATCGAATATTCCATGCCAGTTTCAGGTACACCTTCATATTATTCAAAATGTCTTTTCTAATCACAGTCCACAGTGCTTGGTGCATTTTGTGAAGTTTACATTTTGTCCATCAAATCATGATTCGGATCCACTGGACTTTCAAACATTGTCATTGTAATGATCAGCCAGAAGCTTTATTTAAGTTACCGCTGCCCTACCAAGTCTAGATTCCTTGCCTCTCGTTCTCCTCTAAAGAAAGTTGTCTTGGCTACATTCCCATGCTGAGTAAAGCTACCACTAGAGCAGTCACCCACATAATGTATGCCACAGTAAAGCTATTTACAGACACATTGTGAAGGCATTTGCTACCACACTATAGAATTGTGGCTAGTGAAACCTTAAGAACAAATGGTTTCCTCCATCCCCAAAATTCTGGAGGGCTGTGAAAGGCATTTACAAATAGTCTCAGACCAGTTGTGCACTTTTGTTTTGTGGTTTGTGGCACTTTGGTCAATTTTCTCTTTTGAACCCAAAGACTAGCTTATTAGACCTAGTTAGCCAGGATGTTTTGCTCCCTAAATAGTTGTTTACTGGCATTCTGTACCAGAGGATCATTGCTAGGCAGTGATTATTTATAAACTACAAGATAACAAAAGTTCACTTGTCCTAAGTACTTGGGAAAGGTCTTAATGCTGTTGACCTAAGAACCTGTATGTCTTGTTTTTTGAGACTTGCAAGAAGATCCTTTTATGCAGGTCCTTCTTATTTGATTCTTGCATCTTTGAGGCCAATCATTTCTCTCTCTGTGTCTTTCTCAGTGAATGTGTGAGCATGAGAGAGAGAGAGAGAGAGAGAGAGAGAGAGAGAGAGAGAGAGAGGCATACATATATATTCCCTGAGCTGATATACTTTACCTCCATAGTGACAAATGTCCACCTCTCTCATAGCTTTCTGAAAATTTCATGGCCTTATACTGCTGTACAGAGGATAGGAACTGGTCTGTGACTACAGAGAACATCTTGGCTCAGCTAGACCCAGGATCTGATAACATGAAGTTGCAGTATTATGTTGTTGTTTTTGTTGTTGTTGTTATAACTATCCTCGAGCCAGCCTCAACTCATGGCAACACTGTGAATGAAACATCTCCAGTCCTCCCTAATCTCAAAAGCTCTGCTTAGGTCCTGCAGGCTCAGACCCATGGCCTTCCTGATTGAGTCTATCCAACTGGCATGTGGTCTTCTTTCTGTTTCTGCTTCCCTCTACATTTCCTAGCATTATTGTCTTTTCTAGTGAGTTTTGTCTTCTCATGATGTGGCCCAAGTACAACAGCCTCAGTTTTGTCATCTTGGCTTCCAGGGAGAGTTCAGGTTTGATCTGCTCTAGGAACCATTTGTTTGTCTTTTTTGGCCATCCACATTGTCCTCAGGACCTTTCTCATTATTACAGATGTAGTCTAAACTGTTGGCTGAAAGCAATAGGCTAAAAATTATTTCTGAATTTGGTGGTAATGAGAGGGGAGTGTTGGTAAACTTTTATTTAAGTCTTCAATAAGCCAAAGCACTTAATACCAGAAGAAGAAAGAAAATGGGTGCAAGAGCAAAAGAGGCTGAAGTAAGTAATTTGGGGCCATGTCCTAGCTAAGCCAGGGGTTGAATGGTTGGCCTCTGGATGAGTCACATTCCCTCAGCCTCACTTGGATAGGTGAATGACTTGCCTCGTTCAGATGCCACGAAGCTAACTTGGTCAGGCACTTTTTATATTTAAAGTACTTTGCATTTATTAATGAAAAATATATCAGTCAATAATTCCTCTTCACAGATTGCAACCAATCAATAAGAGAGAAGTCTCTCCCCCTCCCCTCTCCCTCTCTCTCTTTTAAGGTGTTAACTGTCAATTCACAAATGTGGTATTATCTCACTGTGTGTCATCATTTGGTAGCCTGTAGCCAAAGAGCATGAGGAAATATTATTTTTGTAGGAATTTGACACACTATGGAATGATGTGTGAGTACTATGCACTTGGCTGTTTCATAGGTAAAGATTGTTTGCCATAACAGGTTATTTCATACATTCTGCAAGGGCAAATTCAGTTTGGATTCAAACCCTTTTGCTTTACACCTTGTGTGAGGAAGAGATACCAAGCTGTCTCTTTCCCTCAAAACAATTGGGGAGGGGGTTGATTTGGAGCAGACAACCAACAAGAACAGAAAGGATTAAGCATCCTTTGCTACCATCCTTTGCTTTTCAGTTTCAACCTCTCTCACCAGCTTTGCATGAAAACCAGAATAGCGAGAAGAAGGGACCGCAGAACTGTTGAGTACTTATAGTCTGGCTTTTTAGGCGTAGGCCTAAAAAGGTGATGTATGAAGTGGTCCACATTCATTGAGCATGGACAAGACTACATTTCTCCCTATGTTCCCATAATATCTATGAACAGAGCTACAGTGACTCATTTGGTGTGATGAGTTGAGGACAATCAAAATGGTGACACTCTGTCTAGCTAGAGTTGATATTTTTAGTTGCAAAAATGCTCACTTTTGATTTGATGGCTGTCAGTTCTGTCAGTTCATGGCCAGCTTTGACAGCCATCTCCACAAGGGAACAAACACCTTATCTTCAACTTTAATATCAGCCATAAGCTAATAGTGGTGGGAAATGACTGGATTTCTCAGTAAGGTAATTCTGTCTCATCTGGTAGCACTTTAATTTGGGAATTAATGAAACCTTGCATCTATGACAGTCTGGTGCTATTTTCTTGCTGGCTTCCATCTATAGCTTCCTGCCTGTATTGATTCAGTGGGAAAGTATGCAGACTTCCCTGTTACAGACTGTATATACTTGACTATACCGTAGGTTGACCACATGTATATGTCAACAGCAGGTTTCAGGGGCAAAATTATGGATTTTGATATGACCTTTGGCTAAGTCTAGCGTTAAAACATAGAGGGGCATAACAAAGGATATAAAGGACGAAGCATAGAAAAATGATACCAAAGAACTAACAAAATTCCAGTAGACGTAACTGTTTGTACTCACCCTAAAGGCTGAATGGATTAGAACTATGGTCAGTGGTGGCTGTGCAATATATTGGGGAGGCAACCAAGCTCAGGCAGGACTAAGAAAACATGCACATGTCAAAAATATGAAAAGCAAAACAAAGCAAATGGCAACTATGTTAACAGTGATTATAGCTTTAAACTTGATTGTGATAACTTTGCCTGATTTTAATCCAGAAAACCTGACAACATGCACAAATGTCTTATTCAAATCCCTCAAAGTCTGATTCCTCTCAGTGCTTTTTTGAGGGGGATCGCCAAAGAGCTGCCAGTGCTACCATTTCCCCACCCAGACATTCAAAAAGATCAGAAGCAACACTCAGCAGAGAGATGATGGGGTTGGTTCTTCTTTTAAGTGCTCCCAGGGTGGACTAAGGTCTCACCTTTCGACACTCTACTCAGAGAAGGGGTGATTCCTTGTTGTAGATTTACTCACTGGTGAGAAGGGTTGGAAATGTCATCTTCTTTGTACCCTGAACAGCTTAACAGACCTCCTCTGGCCAACCTGGCTTGTGGCTGTTAAGGGGGGCTTAGGAATTGTGCCAGGGGATGGAACTTACTTATGCATACATAACTAAGTAGCTGATTTGTGTGTATTACTAAGGCTTTTTAAAACTTGGAGAGCAGCTCCAAATGGTGCAAAATCTCTTAAGCAAGACTTTGCCATGTGAAAACGGTTCAGAACCTAGGGGTGGGGTAGATGGACAGGAGAGAATTAGCAGGAGAAAGTGCTTCCTTCCACTTGTATCCATATTCTTTCCCTTCCTACAATCAATCTCTCTCCCCAGTTGTTTTTCTCTAGTCCAGACTAAGACTTGATTTCTGGACTGGCTGGTGAGAAAATGGGGTTGTGGGGAAAGAATTGGAGGGGGATTACAGAGAGGCTAGGAGATGTCTAACAAAAGCTCTCTCCCATAAATGGCTCTCTGATTCTGAGAACTGCAGATTTGCCATGGACCCTGAAATTCATCATCTCTTTAGTGTGGGGAGCCTATGGCCCTCTAGATGTTGCTGGAATCCCATTCCCATTGGTCCTTCTCAGCCTAGGGTTGAGGAGTGATGGAAATAGCAGTTCATCAATGTTTGGAAATTCAAAGGTGTCCTGGTCTTAAGTGAGTGCATCTGTCAAAGTGCTGTCTTCAGTTCCCACCTACTCTTAGGCTAAGTAGTAACTTCTGGTGATTCTCACAGAGAAGAAACTGACCCTGCCTTCTCATGGTAAGGGAGAGAAGTGTGTTTTCAGCTCACTACACTTTGTGATGATTCACTGTACCCAAATTAGCCCTCCTCCATCCAGAAACCTTCCCAGTTCTCCTCTCCAGTTATTTTCCTTGTCTTTCTAGAATACACCAAGCCAGCCTGGTTACCCTTTCATCCGCTAGTCCTTTTTCTTCTCCCACTTGAGGGCACACTACTAGATACTGCATCAAGAGATTCAGGACAGCATCTCCACAGTCTCATTCCATGTATGCATGCTGTAAAGACTTAATTGGAGCAAATGTGTGTTGGGAGAAACCCAACCAGATCCATGACATCTGAAAATGGTTTAAGCCTTTCTTTTCACATCATTTGCCTGATGAACATTTATGAAATAAATAAATAAAGATAGATAGATAGATAGATAGATCCTGTTTTTTGCGCAGCAAGGCACCTGTTTGCCCCCTTTGGCAAAACATGAAGACACAAAAGCCAACCGCTCTCTTTTTCTTCTCCCTTTTGCCAATAAGGTATCAAACTCCAATAAAAGGAAATGTTCTGCAGATTAAAATTAAGCACTTTACTGAAACCTGACTGGCAGCCACAAATAAAGTAATTTCCATTCTATATGCAACCATCGCTTCACTCAAGCATAAATGATATATCCAAATCAACAGCATGCATGCACACACACAGACAGAGAGTCAGTTAGTCAGGAGATGTAAAGGTTGAACCATACACCAAGATGTCACTGTGTTCACTTAACAGAGTGTTCACTTAACACATTTTATGAAACCCCAAGAAGTGTATTATGTTTGCTTTTCATTCAATAATAATAATAATAATAATAATAATATTTTTTATTTATAGCCCACCCCTCTGAACAGGCAATCGGGGCGGCGTACAACAAAATTAAAACAACAACGGTTAAAATAGAACAATCCCATCCCAGCCTCCCACCCCTTAAAATAAAATAAAATTAGCAATGAGTTAAAACATAATGCACAATACAAAGCAATATCAAAACCTAAAAAAAAATCCTAAAAATTCTTGTGCTGTATGGGTGGGCTGAAAGCTGGAAGAACTCTAAGTGTTGGATTTGGAGCCGGGAGATGTTAAACACTGTCTAGGAAGGCCTGTCGGAAGAGATGCGTCTTTAAGGCTTTTTAAAAGCCATCAATGGATGAAAGGAGATGTATCTCATCCGGCAGGTCATTCCACAGCCTGGTGGCGATAGCTGAAAAGGCCCTCTGGGAGGTCTGCGTCAGCCTGGTCTTCATGGGCTGTAGCAGGTTCCTCCCAGAGGACTGAATTGTGCGGGGGGGGGGGGGGGGTTCATACGGGAAGAGGCGGTCCCTAACATAGGATGGACCCAAGCCATGTAGGGCTTTAAAGGTTAACACCAACACCTTGTACTGCACCCAGAAACTAATTGGCAGCCAGTGGAGAGACTTGAGTACTGGCGTTATGTGCTCTCTCCTCGATGTTCCTGTGACAAGCCTGGCTGCCATGTTTTGAACCAGTTGTAGTTTCCGGGTTAAGCACAAGGGTAGCCCCATGTAGAGCACATTACAGTAGTCCAGACGTGAGGTTACCAGCGCGTGTACCACTGTTTCCAGATCCCTCACATCCAGGAAAGGGCGCAGCTGGCATATCAGGCACTCCTGACCGTCGCATTCACCTGACTAGTCATGTGAAGCAACGAGTCAAGAAGTACCCCCAGACTGCAAACAGAGTCCTTTGAGGAGAGTGTGACTCCGTTGAGGACTGGAAATTGTATTCCCAAACTGGCTTTCGGGCCTGTAACTGTGAAAATTCAGTCACTTCTCTCAATTGCCTGGTCATAACCAATGCAATTTAATCCTTTTTCATTTGTAACATCAAATATGTGGCTCAGTTTCCTAAAAATGACAGTATTCATTACAAAAGCAAAATTCTAATCCTCATAATTGTGTCCAGCAGTGCTTGTCCACAAATAATTGCTGAGCAATAATTAATCTGCTGACAACAAGTCACCCCTTGCCAATAAAAAAATTATTCTTTCCCCAAAACTTGCAAAATACCTTTTTTTAAACAAAGAAAAACTTCCATCTATACAGGAAAGTTTAGGTAAAAATAAAGAATAGTTGTTTCTGAACACTGAATTCAACTTTCTGTTGCATAGGATGTATTTTGTGTACATGGGCACATCAAAAATCTTTACAGTTTCTCTAAAAGTAACTGTGATCATGTCTGCCAGAAGTGAAATGCATGGAAGTGAATGTGTCCTAGCCAAAGAGCTTGCGTCTAGAATAGCACCAAAAATTTTGACACTTCCTGGTTTGTTGATCATACCATGTGAAGTTTATTGTCTATGTTGCTGCTCCCCCTAAGACAAACTAGCATGGTATTACTTGTGAGAAGGATGCAGTGGTGGTGCTTTCCATATACACATGACATATGAGTACCTGAGGGTATGATGCTGTTATATATGTTCATATCATGGCTCCAAAGCACCAGCAGCACCATTGTAGGAGAGTAAATGTGGCTCACAGTATACATATCTAGGAATAGCCGTGTTGGCCGTATAGCAAAGTACAATAACACCCCAAATCCATAAAACAGTGATACTTTTATTGGAATGACCAAATTGCACAATATATATGTTGCAAGCTTTTCCACACTCTGCTGGCTTCTTCATCAGGCAACGGTGTTAAAAATCAGACAGCATTTGCTCCTTGGCTCCTCCTACTGGTGAAACATGAAAGATGTGTGGAGAAAGCTTGCTCATATTTGGCATTGGTGGTGGTTGATGATTGGTTAGCTGCCCTTTTAAATCAAATCACAGTTCTTTTGTTCTCCTTTTTTAAAAAAAAACCTAAGAGAAAGTAGGGTGCAGAATTAGTTTGCATAGGTGTATGAAGGGAAGATGCAGTTGCTGCACTACCGACATCAAAGAAACACGTGATTCTCATTATTCTTTCATGGAGACTATTAAGCAGAGAAGGAACAGGGTTACGGATAGACTTCTTAGAAGGAAAAGTGAATCAGGTGAAGTCTGAGACTGCCGTCACACTGCAGAATTAATGCAGTTTGACAACGTTATAACTGTCATGACTCCATCCGGTGGAATCATGGGATTTGTTGCACCAAAGTTGTCAGAAACAGAAGTCTAAATATCTCACAAAATTACAGTACAATTCCTAGAATTCCATAGCACTGAGCCAGGGCATTTGAAGTGAATTAACTGGGATGAAGAAGTACCTGAAGGAGAATTTTTGGAACTAGATTGGTAACCAAGAGTCAGACTTCAGATTTTTGATCTTGGGCAACTGACATATATGTCAACCTTATTTTGCATTCTATTAAGCCACACGTGTGGAGAGGGTCAAAGGCTTGGTGTGGTTCTTGGAATTCAAACCCCACCTCTGCCTTTCATTTAATTTCTAATCTTAGAAAAGCTACTCATTTCATGTACTCTTCTTCATAATAATGGCCAGCTAAATGCCTCTAGGTAGTCTGCAAGCAGGGCATGACAGCAACAAAGCTTCCCTGTTTGTCCCCAAGAAACTAACATTCAGAGATAAACTATCTCTGAACATAAAGATACTAGTTAACTGACACAAGAGGGTCTCATGAACAGACTGAGACGGAGCTTGGAAAACGTACATTTTTTTGACTACAGCTCCCAGAACCCTGAGGTTATTCTGAAGTCCCATTGACCTTTAAAAGCTACGGAAGTCTCCAGCAAGGAGGAAGGTGTGATTTTGACAGCATTATTTAAAAATGTGTGTGTTTTGTACTTGCTGACCAGTATTAAGATTTAAATGTGTGTCTTGCATTCCTTTGTTCTAAACAGTTTTAGTTTTACTACCTAAGTTATTGCATATTAGCTTTTGAAAATAAGGATTTCAGTGTCTCGTAGCACAGTTTGGTTCTCTTTCTTTTCTTTTCTTTTCTTTTCCTTTTCATGTTATGGAAATAAATTCCTTCAAACGTGCACTTCTATAGGTGGCGGAGAGTGGCAAATACAGCCCAAATGACCAAACCATTTTCTGTTTAACTCCTGTCTGTAGGTGGCTTCTGACCTGAAGGAGCATTTCCCTGGTGGACTGGGAGGGGGGCAATCGTGCTAGATTTCTTTCCCCCTGAAGTCTCTTGTGTCGAATGAAAATCTGCTGTAGAAAGTTGGAGGATTTTTTCCCAACAGCAGGACCTAACTTCATTTTTGAAGGCTGCATTGAGTCCCAGTCTTAGGGTGAAAGGTGAAAGGTGAAAGGTGAGGTATACGGTAAATAAAATGAGGAGGAGGAAGAGGAGGCATATTTAGCTAACTCGGATCAAATATTTCAATTATTTTACTCATTTTTTTCTTTTTCTATAGGTTGATGGTTATCAAAATGGTCTAGAGCAGGGGTCCCTAAACGTTTGTGCTCTTGATGTCTTGGACTTCAATCTCCAAAAGCTTTGACTGTTGGCTGTGTTGGCTAGGGCTTCTGGGAGCTGAAGTTCAAAACACCTGGGAAACCAAAGTCTAAGAACCAATAAGCAAACTCTGGCGCTTTTTCTCCACTACTAATCTTCCTGGTCCACGAGCACCTGAAAAAATGTGTGATGTGTGACCCAAATTACACACTCTTTGCTCATGCAGGGCAGTGATCAGTGTCTTAACAGCACAAGGCAAACTTTTGTGACCATATATTCTAGAACGTGGCTCCAGAATCCTTTACAATGCTTTAAGATCCCACAAGAGATACATCAGTGCAAAAAGGATTTTGTGAAAATGGGAAGAGAATACAACCACAATAGGCAAAGCAAGTGCTAGTAAATCAGAGATTGTTTGCTAGTATGTTTGCATGGTCATCTACATATAACTCATCATTAAATCTGTGAGCTCTATAATACCCAGGCATTAAATAGCCTGAAAGCACCAGATCTTCTATCTGTCTTGGAAGCTAAGAAGGGTCAGACCTGGCTAGTACTTGGATGGGAAATTGCCAATGGCTACAAGGTGCTGTAGATCATATTTCAGAGGAAGAAACTGGAAAATTCATCTCCGAGTCTTCCTTGCCTAAAAATACTCTATGAAATTAATGGGGTCACCATATA
Source organism: Urosaurus nigricauda (assembly GCA_034509955.1). NCBI lineage: Eukaryota > Metazoa > Chordata > Lepidosauria > Squamata > Phrynosomatidae > Urosaurus > Urosaurus nigricauda. Next base: position 168,185,238 of record JAOEGL010000002.1, read on the forward strand.
AATCAACAGGCATAAACACACACAAGATATCCAGAAGTCCTAAAGTGTTGGTAAAATTTAATCTGTTGGTTTGATGAAAGGAACTTGTCAGTAGTAAGCACAGTTTTTTCCAGAGCTTGGGGAAAAGTTACTTTTTTAGAGGCTTTAATATGCAGAAGCTCCCAGCTAGTAGGGGTATTGGCCATGCTGATTGAGGAATTCTTAGAATTATATACCCCAAAAGTTAATTTCCCAAGCTCTGATCTAACTCTGGTGCCTTCATACTGGTGCCTTCAATGCAAACTTCTCTCATAGCTATCAAAGAGATATAGCTCACCTCAGGAAGATTATCTGCTCTTTTATGTTTTGCTTTCCTCCAAAAAGTGGTACTGGAATTTTGAAGACTTTCTTTTTTAAAACAAAAAAAAAAAATCATTTTTGACTTTGTACATCCTCTGTAACCATTTCTACCTCATTTTGCAACATATTGTACATGAAAGTATTTAATTCATGTCTTATTAATGTCTGAAAAATGCGTTTGAACTGTAATGGTCTACCTCAGAAAATACTGTATTTTAAAAAAAGAAAAAAAAAAGTATTTCACAGTATTAAAGAGATTGCAAGGAATGAAAAAGTGTTGTATTATTCTTGTTTTTCATCTCTGCCAAGCTGGGGCCTTTGTGACCTCAGTAATAGTGCTAAAAACATACTCGGGGACTATTGTAATCTTACTATATAAGAAAATAAAAGTCTCAGATCAAAAACATATCGAGGAAGTGATGTGACATTGCAGCAGCCATGGGAAAAATTGTCACTTTTGCATATATGGTGTTTGCAGTTCTTTTGTAATCCAGCCTTTCTTCAGTTCTGTGTAGATAAACATGTACTTTCAGTTCTGTAATCTTTATAAAACCAAATAAAAGAAATATCAGGGGATTCCAAATATTAATGCAGTTACAATTGTGCCAATACAGTACCTGTTAAAAACAGTGGTGACTAAAAGCTATGTTAGCAGAGCAGTGAATCTGGTCTGGGTTTTCATCAGAACTTATCTGTAGTGCTGAATATATTTTGGGAATAAGGTGTATCAGTTTGAATAGCACCTTTAAAATTCAAACTGAAACCCAGACCAGATTCACTGCTGCGGAAGCCACGGACTGCCATTGAATAGAAGGCATGTCAGTAGACCATATAAGTGTGTCTACTAAGAGGTAACACCTATTAAGTTCAGTGGGGTTTCCTGCCCTAGTAAGTGTATTTGGAATTTCAGTTCAGAAATCCTTTATACTTCAAAAATGACACAAACACAATTAGATAATAACCGGCATGAACTTTATTTTTTATTATTTCGATTTTTTTCCCATTAAGGGTCTATGTGTAACTCCGGTGTGGAAAGAACAACAGAATTCTGTTCTTCTGTAAAAAGGGTTTTTTGCTTCTAAGGTGACTTCTTAAAAGTCAACAGCAACCACTTGTATGTGTGTTTTAATGTGGCAATAGCTGGAACCTGGAAGTTATCGGTTGGCAAGCATTTGTGATGTCACAAACATCCATCCATCTCCATCCCGAAAGTAAACCTGCAGTTCTTTTCAAAATGTATGCATTCTCTTAAAGGAACACAATGAATAAATGTAAAGTGGTATTTACAGGGCAAAACTAGTGGCAGAAGCAGTGTTTTGATTCACTGTTGCATACCAAAGAAAAGACATGCTCACCCTGGCTGACAAACTCATTATAACTTTTATTTTTAAAATATATATTTCCCTTTGACTTGGAGTTCCTGCATGGCAGGGGGTTGGACTGGATGGCCCTTGTGGTCTCTTCCAACTCTATGATTCTATGATTCTATGGTGACAAAAGCACCAGTACTGTTTGGCTGGTTTCTTTTTCCTTAACATTTGAATATATACCTATAACATAAGGTAAGATGACAAAAGCCACGCAAATTACCCTGTTTGGGTTATCAAACAGCAAGAGAAAAAAAAAAAAGGACTAGCAAAATATAAAGGTTCATACTGAACTATGCAAAATAAAAAATAAAATACTATGGCTGCATCTGCACTGCAGAAATAATCCAGGTTAACACCACTTTAACTGCCATGGCTCAATGCTATGTAATTCTGGAAATTGTAGTTTTGCGAGACATTTAGCCTTCTCTGTCAGAGAGCTTTGGTACCACAACAAACTATAGTTCCCATAATTCCATAGCATTGAGCTTTGGCAGTTAAAGTGGTATCAACCTGGATTATTTCAGCAGTGTGGATGCAGCCTTTGATAAATAGCTGTGATATATCTGAAGGCAAATTACAAATGCATGATATTCAGTGAACACGAGTATATCTGACTGTGAATTGCAAGCAAACTATATTCCAGTGTGCTATTAAACAAACTAGAAATAAATAGAAATGCCATATAAGTACATGAATAATCAAGTCATCCACAAGTAACGGAGATGCAACACAGATGAAATGTTCATACATCTATACCAACATCTTCATGAGTCCATGTAACCACATTTGATTTTTTTTTAAAAGCCCATAAAGAATTACTTCCAATAATTTCTTCATAGAAGAAGGTCCCATGAGAACTCATCACGATATATACGAAAGAACATCCCATAAAGAGTAAGACAAAATTGCCATCCCCGATAAAATCCAAGAGTGTTTTGATGTTGTGAAACATTATCAAATCCAATGTTATGGAATCAAAATATAAAGGCACTTCCTCATGAATAGTTTTCTAGCACGCTGGCTGCTTAGAGATTTATAGCCAAAGAGCCACCTAGGCTAGAAGGAATCTGGAAAGTTTTATGTGCTAAATCTTTCAGCTCTGCAGAAACAGAGGAAGACCTATGGCAGGCTCCTGCTGTCCCCTGGATACACATTTTCATCAGTGGTTTCAAAACAGTGTGCTTTGGCTACATTAAATCTTGCTTCTTTCAATGCACTTCTGTGTTGCTTTCTCATCTCTCTGGTCCAATAATTTTAATGTGATGGTTTATTTGAATTGTTCATTCCCCTTGAGAAGCTTGTTAAAGTGCCTTGAACCCAGCTTCACAATCAAAGTGTAGAATTTTAAGAATAAGATTAGGAAGTTCATAAAGACTTCTTGGATGTGTACAGTCTGACACAACATGGCTGCAGTGTGCGTCTCCCCGACACACTTACCTGACAAAGACATGTGCATTGTGGATCATACATGTTTCAGTTTGCATTGTCCTCCTGAAAACAGCAACTAATCAACTGCAATAAAAACGGGGAAATCAAACTATGTCACATGAAGAAGTTATTTCCTTAGAATCAGCCTTAGCCAATATGGTGCTTCTAGATGCACTGGAATACAACATTGGGAGGAATATGGGAGTTGTGGTCCAACATTTCCTACAATACCAATCAAAGGGAGCCTTGGTCCTAGCTACTCTTTACACCCCGCTCCTCAATTTAGCTGCACTGTTTAAAAGATCCTTGTCACATACCACACTAAACTAGCCTGCTGTGCAGTTTAAATATTAAATATGTGCAGTTTTGGGAATGGGGGAGAGGAATTCAAGAAAACATCCCCACCAACAACAACTATAAAAGCTACAGTCCAGTATCCTGCTGTTTCCTTCCATGATACTGTTGTTACTGGATATCTCTAAGCAGCCTTCTCCAACCGGGTGTCCCACTGCTGTGTTAGATTACAATCCCCATCATGGCCATGGCTATGCTTGCTGAGAATAGTGGGAGTCTGAGTCCCAAGACAACAGAGGAGCACCAGGATGGAGATTGCTGTTTTCATGCCATCCAGTTCCATGACATTTTGGATATTCAGTCTGTCAGTGACACAAGGAGACACATTTCTGAATACCATAATAAATCTGTGCTGCTCTATTGAGGGAGCCTGTAAGAATGGCCCAGTTGTGAGTTTGTGATAATTAAAACACCATTTGCCAGCTTGAGGAGATCCATTTATGGCCTGATGTAGCAGCCAATGAAAGCCAGATGTGCAAAAATTGAAGTTCTTGAAAGAGAGGCCTGTTGTTTACCCCCAAATCATGCAAGCTGCAAACCAGGCTGCAGCACGGCCCAAAAAGGCATGAACTTTGCTTGGCTGCAAGTTTTGTAGTTGTTGTTGTTTAGCAGTGCATCCACACTGCAGAAACAATCCAGTTTGACTGCACTTTTAACTTCCATGGCTTAGTGCTATGGGATTCTGGAAATTGTAGTTTGTAGAACTACAATTCCCAGAATCTCATAGCATTCAGCCCTAGATGTTAAAAGTCGGATCAAATCAGATTATTTCTGCAGTGTGGATGCAGCCCAAGTAAATACATACTGAAGATCAGTGTCTAGGAGAGAGAGTGGGGAGAGGCCTTGCCAAATAAATCACGCGGCAGCTCAGTTATATAAAATTTTAAAACACCTTTAGCCCAACTTGAAGCATGGGCTGTTTTCCTGTCCTTTGGAAGCTGTGAATGAAACTGAAGGAGAAAGCAGTGCCCTCCATGGGCCTCTTTACTCAGTCACAAAGTGTGGATTATTTATTTTCATTCCACAACCAGCACTTCTACTTGTTCAGGAATTGGGTGGCGGGTGTTCCTAAGCAGGAACAATGAGACCACTGTGCATCTCTAATGGCCCCTCTGTTGGGTTTACAAGAAGCCTTTTCTCCTATAGGGAGTTGTACGAAGGTTCTCCATGTAGCAGACATATATCTAAAAACTTTTATCCCCTGGGCATTATTAGGAAGAGGTAAGAAACACAAACTGTTAAAAACCACAGCAGGCAGGTTGTGAAAGTTGCACTTCAGGGAGAAAAATCATGCACAAAGATGGGGAGCCTGGAAAGGCCAAAATACTGATGCTGTCCTCTTCCAAAGGAAAGGCTGAGCTTTGACTCTCATCCACTTTCATGCAGCTAAGATAGGTCATATATACAAATTTGTGCTTTCAAATCTTTTCTGACCTACGGTGATTCTAAGGCAAACGTATCACAGGGTTTTATGGGGCTGGATCACCAAGTGAGTTTCCATGGCTGAGCAGAGAATTGAACCCTGGTTTCCAGAGTCAGAGTCCAATGCACAAACCTCTACAGCATGCTGGCACTCTGTATAAAAATACCACCCCAATTCTATGGCTATTTCTCACCCTAGCAGTAACCAGCTCCTTGGATTTAGACAAAACTGATGAAAAAAAGAAAGAAGCCCATCTATATGGGTGCAAACTACAAGGGCAGAGTCCATTTTGGGATGGAAGGGGGTGTTGCCACCATTTCTTATTTGCCAGGCCCCATGCAATTATGCCTTCATTTTTGGGCAACATCCCTTTATTCTAAATTTCAGGATTATCATACAAAGCAGAATTCACTCAAAACAACCTCTCCTGGAGTGCTGTACTGCAAATCCCATCATACCTGGACAGTATGACCCTGAAGAGGTTCTCTAACACATGGAGGTTGCCAATTTGGGGGACACTGTCATTTACCAGATATGCATACTAAGGCAACAAACCCTTTGGTTAAGAGGACAGATATTCTCTGTTGTTTCTGTCTCTAAGGAGAAAGGGAAGAGCCGTGCACAGCAATCGTATAAGGTGAAATGGGGAAAGGGCTTATGAAAATAAAGTTATTATTCTTTATTTTAATTCCTACTGGTTCTGATTCTGTTCTTTTCACAACAAGAACATGACTAAAATGGTGAAAGGTCTGAAAATCATGACCTATGAGGAGAGACTGAGTATGTTTGACCTGGAGAAGTGACAGTTAAGAGGTGATATGATAGCCTTGTTTAAATATTTGAAAGGATGTCATATTGAGACTGGAGCAAGCTTGTTTTCTGCTGCTCCAGAGAATAGGTCCCAGAACAATGGATGGAAGCTACAGGAAAAGAGATTCCACTTCAACATTAGGAGGAAATTCCTCACAGTAAGAGCTATTCGATAGTGGAACATACTTCCTTGGAGTGTGGTGAAGTCTCCTTCTTTGGAGGCCTTTAAGCAGAAACTGGATGCCCATCTGTCAGGGGGTGCTTTGATTGTGAGTTCCTGCATGGCAGGGGGTTGGACTGGATGGCCCTTGCAGTCTCTTCATTATATAATAGACACAAATCACTGCAGTTGAACAAACTAAACTTTTCTCACCTCTTAACCCTATACTATGAACACTTTAACCTATCTGGCTGTATCTACACTGCTGAATTAATGCAGTTTGACACTGCTTCAACTGCCAGGGCTCAGTGCTATGGAATTATGGGATATACAGCTTTGTGAGATGTTTTTAGCTTTCTCTCTCAGAGACTTCTGGTGCCACAACAAACTAAAAATCCCAGGATTCGATAGGATGGAGCCATGACAGATAAAGCAGTGTCAAACTGCATTAACTCTGCAGCATGGCAGCAGCCTCTGTGATTTTGGGCTGTTGAGGTGGTAGTTAACCTTTGTTGTTGTTGTTGTGTGCCTTCAAGTCATTTCTGATTTATAGTGACACTAAGGCAAGCCTATCAAGGGATTTTTCTGGGCAAGAGTTGTTCAGAGCAGGTTTACCTTTGCCCTCCTCTGAGGCTGAGAGAGTATGCTTTGCCCAAGGTCAGCCAGTAGACTTCCATGGCTGAGGAGGATTCGAACCCTGGTCTCCCAGGGTGCTAGTCCAGCCCTCAAACCATGCTGGATTTCACTTAATCTTTACACCACACCAATGAGCTCAAAACGACACTTCTTCCCACTTAATCCTCAGAGCAATCCTACAAGGTAGTTCAGGCAAAGTGGGGGCTTGCTCTCTGTCACCCAGTGCATTTCATGGGTCTGTGGGATCTTTTAACTGGGGAGTTTATCAGACAGGAGGAATTTCTCTCAATTGCAAAGGGAGCCAATTCGAATTCACGTGAATTCGCTAGTTTAGCGAATTCACGTGAATTCCCATTGTGTTCGGAATGCGTTTAGAATGACTTCCCATTACCCGAAAATGACCCCCCCATTGCCCGAAATTGCATGAGATGCTTTAATTCATAATAACCCATGAATGCCTTCAGAATGACTTCCCTTTTGCCCAAAATTGAGTGAGATACTTTAATTCGTAATAATGTGAACCCCCATTATTGCATTCAGAATGCCATTGGATTATACTTCCAATTTCTGACGTCTGATAAACTCCCTAGATTTTCCAAATCCAGTCCAACCCCCAACTGCTCCAACCATGCAGGCTTTCCAACCTTTGCAATCTTAGTCTGAAACTATCCTGTGGTCCAGAGCATCTTTTGGAGTTGGGTTGGGTGTCAGAATTAACATTCCTGCTTTTTGTCCTCCATTTTGTTAGGCATAAAACCATCAACTCTTTCTTTTCTGGGTCTGTTAACAATGAATAGCTCCAGTGCTATTCCCTTGGATGTAATACAGCCTCCTGAGATCCCTGGACTGGAATGAAGGTTATTTGCTATTCTAGCTAGGGCTTTTTTTTTTTTTAAAGAAGTAATAATTGTGGGAGAGTGCTGCCACCTGGTGATCAATACAAAATTACTGAAAATGTAAAAGACCAGGCCTTTATCCTTCTATTTCTGTGTTGGGAGGGATGGATAAGCACTTAACAGGGCTGGGGAGTCAGTCAGTAGCAATTTGGAGGGTAATCATTAGAAATGTAGTAAAACTTCTAAATGGAAACTTATTAAATGTCTAATTTGTTGCATATGTACTTTCCAAGAAAATTAGGAACAAGACTTCTTGTTCAGAAATTTTCAAATCAAATATATATTTATGTTCTACCCATCTAAGTAGCCTGATAACTCTCGTATGGTGCCAAAGCAATGCCCCATGCTACTATTGTACTACAGTAAATTTGTTATTAAGTGAAACACTTGTCACCTTAAGTGTTTTGGATTTCGGATTTTGGGAGAATTTTGGAATACCTGTATTTGCATATATATCTATAATGAGATACCTTGGAGACTTAACGCAAGTCTAAACACAAAATTCATTCATGCTTCATATACACCTTATATACATAGCCTGGAAATAATTTTATACAATATTTTTGTGCAAGAAACAACATCTCTGTACATAGAACTGTCAGAAAGCAAAGGTGTCACTATCTCGGCCAACCAAGAAAAAAGTTTGAATTTTGGAGTATTTTAAATTTTGCGGTTCTAGTTAAGAGAGACTTAACCTGACTAATTAACATTTATTTTCTGTTTATGAAGGAGTCAGAATCAGACATGCAGGAATTAAAGGTGATGGTTTGGAGTGCAGACTACACAGCCCTGCCAGTTAAGGAAGAGAATAAGCTGCCTCACACTAAGACATTTAGGTTCAGTATAATCTGCACTGACTGGACAGCAGAAACCTTACTGAAGCAGTTGGTACTTTCTGTGAGGCTACGGTAGAGGCCAGTCCCTCTCCCAAACCCACCACAGACACCCCTTACTGTCCCATCTAAACAAGTCAGGGGAATGCACCACCAGACTTCAGAGGCAAAATCCACTGTTTTGAGAAGTTCCTTCCTGCTCCCTCTCCAATATAAGAAAAGGGGACTTGGGAAAACACTGGCCACAAGTTGCTCCTTTGAGATGCTGGGGGCTGAGGTTATACACCTGTTTGCAAAGCAGATTCTCTAGCAATAAACTACAGTTGCCCCTCCATTTGTGTGGCCTTGGAATTTGCACCCTCACTTATGCGTGAGCAGCAAACAGAGGGAGGACATAATGGGGCACACGTCCACAGCACTCGCCTGCACACGCCTGCCAGCACACACCACCATTCAAGTCTATAGGTCTTGAATATCGGCAAGTTTATGTTTTCATGGGGGGAGAGGGTCTGGAACAGCTGTCCCATGAAAACGGAGGGCAAACTGTACATCTTCCTGGCTCCTCTGCCTTTTACAGTACCCTCCCTGTTACTAGAAGCTTAGGGAGTGAAGTTGGCAGCACAGTGGTTAAATGCTGGTACTGCAATCACAACATTGTAAGGTCAGTCCTAGAGGAGGGCTCCAAGGTCGACTCAGCCTTTCATCCTTTTGTAGGTCAGTAAAATGAGTACCCAGCTTGTTGGGGGCAATTGGCTTATGCATTATAAACAATTTAGGGAGTGCTAGTTCACTGATAAGCGGTACAGAAATGGGCTTGCTATTGCTATTACTATTTTCTGTTGGCAAGGGAGAGGATAGGAAGAATTCCACTTCTTACCTTACATGACATGGAACTCACCTCCACTCCCACCTGCTGTCTCTCTTGTGACATCAGAGAGTCAAGGTGGTTGTCAGTTAGAAAATGTTCTGAACTGTCAAGACAGATGAGCAAGAGAAGTGTTTTTATCCGGGAGTCAAATCAGGTAATGCTCAATATTTATCACCAAAACAAGGTCTTTAATATCCATACCTCCCTCTGAATTGAATCATCCCTTTCTCTTTCTCTTTTTCTTACTCTTTCTTTCCTACCTTTCTTACATGAGCAGCTCACATCAATTAAAAAACAAAGCACACTAAAAACTTGACACAACATTTTTAAAAATTAAATTAGCAATTCTGTTTAAAACGCTGAATTATAACAGTTAAGAACACATTCAAACATACTGAAAAGATGAAAGCCTGATTGTTGTATGCTTTCAAGTAGTTTCTGACTTATGGTGAACATATCACAGGGTTTTTTTGGGCAAGATTCATTCAGAAGTGGTTTGCCATTACCTTCTTCTGAGGCAGAGTGTGTGTGACTTGCCCAAGGTCTCCCAGAATCCTAGTCCAACACTTAAACAACTACACCATGCTGGCTCTCACAAAAGCATGATGCACTCCATTTAAAAGATCCCTCTGCCACACTAACTTAAAAGACAAGAGCCTTATCATCATGTGAGGAAAAACAAAAACACTAATTTTACACACTTCTGTGTCAGGTGCAGGAAAAGTGCAACCATCTCAGTGTTGATGGACTGCAACAGCCAGCATCCCTCATACCTGTACTGCTTAAGTCTGCTGTGAATTGAACAACATTGGGAAGGCTACATGATTTCCAGCCTTCTTCGATACAGAGTCATTGTTGAGGAGTACACACAGAGAGACAATCTGTTGTGGGCATCACATTCTGTAGGGAACTCTAGTCTTGGTGGCACACACCCACCCAACTAGGTGCTTCCATTTGAATTTCATTTCAGGTTCATTTCAGAAATAATCCAGTCTGAGACCACTTTAACTGCTCTGGCTCTATGCTAGGGAATTCTGGGAACTGTAGTTTTGTGAGACATTTTGCTTTCTCTGTCAAAGAGCTCTGGTGCCACAATAAACTAAAATTTTCAGGATTCCCTACAGTAGTACTGGGCCTGGGTAGATAAAACTGTCTCAAACTGAATTATTTCTGCAGTGTGACCATAAGTACTCTTAATGTTGAAAAGTTTGCTACTTTCTTTCATTTTCCTGCTCAGATTGGTCAGCTATTGTTAATTATATCTTACGTTTCCTGTAGTGACCCCCAAGGAAGCATACAAGGCCTTGCTCCTTTTATCTTCCCAACAGCCCTCAACCTGCGAGGTTAGTTAGGATGAGAGAGAAAGAGTGACTGGGCCGAGATCAATCCATGAGTTTGATGGCTCAGTGGGAACAACCATCTGGTTCTCTTAATTGCTAGTCTGTAACTCTAACCCCTACACCACAGGCAGTTTTGACAATCAGACAATGAACAAATGGTGGAACTACAGGAAGACCACTGACTGGTTGATCTAGCTCCAGCAATGGCACTCCAGGATTTTGGACAGGGATGTTTCTAGCGCTACTGGAGGTACAAAGCACTGGGCCTGGGACTTTATGCTACACATGTTCCATTATGTGATTTTCTGTAGCTGAGAAGTAATCATGGGGTAAACCTTAGTCTTCTTAATATCTTTATAACTCCATTAATAAATAAAAATCAAAGGATGAGTCAAAGGCCAGAATGCTATTGAGGCATTGCATCAGCACAACTCTGGATTCTACTGACAGCTGTAGCCTTTATACACTGCGATAAAGGGGTATCTAGCATCCTCTTATGTAAGGAGTTCCTTATTCACCTGCAAGATCATACAGTGTCTGAAAAGCTGGTCCAGGAGGCAGGCATAGTCACACACACACACACAAACACACACACACTTACCTCAAAAGGTAATTGGAACAGCCATAAACTTGTTGCTGCTGTTATTTGCCATCAAATCACCTTTGTCTATGAATAAGAGATCTTCAAGATTCCTGGTCCTCAACTACTCAGGTATTGCAAACTCAGGGCCATGGCTTCTTGACTGAATCTATCCTCCTGTAGTGGGGTCTCCCTCTTTTCCTATTGCCTTCCACTTTCTCGGGCATTATATTGTTTTCTACTGAGTCATATCATCTCATGATATGGCCAAAGTAGGACAGCCTCAGTTTACTCATCTTGGCTTCTAGGTAGAGTTCAGGTTTGATTTGCTCTAAGGCCCATTGATTTGTCTTTTTAGCAGTCCATGGTATTCATAGCACAACATATCAAATGAGTTTTCTTCCTGTTAGTTTTCTTCAGTGTCCAGCTTTAACAATGCATAGAAATTGGAAATACTATGGTCTGGATTCAGACTTTGATGTTTAATTACATGTCTTTACATTTGAGGATCTTATCTAGTTCCTTCATGGCTACCTTTCCAAGTCTTAGGTCCAAAACACACTGCAGAAATGGTCCAGTTTGAGACTGCTTTAACTGCCCTGGCTCAATGCTAGGGAATTCTGGAAACTAGTTTTGTGAGAGACATTTAGCCTTCTCTGTCAGAGAGCTCTGGTGCCACAATAAACTGCAGTTCCCAGGGCATGCAACCCCATGCTCCTCCTTGCCATAGCCTGGTTCTCCTCAGTGGAGAACAGGACCATGGCAAAGAGCCAGGCTGAACATGCATGCCCTCCTCTTTATTGTGGCCCAGTTCTCCTTAAGGAATGAGGCCATGGCTAGGAGAAGTGGGGTCGGAGGGGGGCAACTGGATGTCACCCCTCTTCTGGGGTGTTACCCGGTGCAGTCCGCACCCCCCAGTGACACCACTGAGGCAGTGAAAGGCTTTGCTGTATGAAGTACATGTTGATTTTCTTCTGAAACTTTTCGGTATGAAACATATGTTTGAAATATGATCCCTAGTGATTCTTCCTTTTCTGAACCTAGCTTGGACATGTGGCCTTTCCAGCTCTATGTATGATGAAAGCTTTTCTTATAAAATTCTGAGTATTGCTTTGCTTTCATGAGAGATCAGCACAACAGTCAGATGGTTACTATAATTCTTGGTGTCCCCTTTCTTAGAAACTGGAATATATATTGATCATTTCCAACCTGTGGGTCATTTCCCCCTATACTTGTTTATATCACCAGCCTTAGGCAGACTCTTGGGGGGGGGGGGGATTTTGTGGATGACACTAGCTCACAAATTTTTAGAAAGAGGAGAATTAAATCCTCTTTGTTTCAAAGGTAGCACACCTGTTGTAAAGGAATGCTGCTTAAGAGTCAGTATATCACAATCAAACTACAATCAAGCAGGTGCCTTTTACATCTCACTGACAGGATAAAATGGATACCTCTTATTCATTTCCAGTTACAGTTGCCAGGTTTGGAGAGACAGGGTTCCTATGTAGTACATGTTACCAGGTGTCTGATGTGTAGAAATGTAGCCCAGGAAACTTTCTCTGATATGGACATCCATTTAGGATAAAAGCTTCACGTTATAAATTTCTATACATCAGATAGCTGTAAAGGACAGAGGAGCCCCTCTATAAATATTTGCTGGTAATCGTAGTTCAAAAATGTGCCTTGTAAAAATTATTTATGGCCTGGTATGACAGGGGCTTCGTTTACTTTTGCTTAAAAGACAGACTAACCTTTATTCCAAGGAGACCAACACAGCTTCCATGGCCTTCTCCCTGAACTGACAGGCCTGGGAGGTAAGGCTAGGTTTGAGAGATGATGACAAACCCAATGTCACCAACTGAAGTTCATGGCTTGAATGGAGATTTCACTCAAGTCTTCATACCTCTAACCCTCCACAGTGATGTTCTCAACAAAAGTGTAGAAAGTCTTTTTGGATAACAACTTGCAGTATCTGCTAGCCACATCCACACAACAGGAGCTTCTTTGAATGGATCACTTCAGTGGCCATGAGTGTCATCTGCTTTTTAATGCTGGTTTTCCCAGAAGTGACACAATTTCACTTGGCAATTGCTGAAGCAGGACAAGCAGGTAACTTAAATGGCAAGGGAATGGCCCTCTACTGAGGCTGAGAGAGCCTCTTTTCTTTATTCTTACTCCTCATGTTCCAGGATTAATTCCTGAGAAGGGGTTTCAGGGCTGAAGTATTGTCCTAACTTGGGGACAAGTGCCTTATATATAATTAGGAAAGAGGAAATTTCCCAATCCATTGCCCCTTCCTCTTCCTTTCTCATTTTAGGGTTCCCCCTTCTCTCTCCATTCAGGTTTCTGGAATCTTCCAGATGCTGCCTCTAGTAAGGGTTATCATTTTATTGCTGGTGGCTCCTACCTCAAGTGATGACACAGTGGCCGACGACATTGGTAGCCATATGATGAGCCGCATCTCAGAGCTCCTGTCCCCAGAAGAATGCCAGATGTTCACCACAAAACTCCTTGGGCCTGAAGAGAATGTGAAAGAAGAGATAGAGTGGCTCTCGGAAGAGAAGAACCCCATTGGAGCTCGCAGACGACGAGACATCATCAGCACAGACCAATGCAAGGAGGCCCTCAACCATTGGCTGCAGACAGAAGGAGACACAATGTACTGGGACCGCCTGTCACGAGCTCTCCAGGACATTGGGCGCTCTGATGTCTCCATTGAGCTGGGCAAAAACCTTAACCAAGACAAGAACTTGGAGATCAAGAAGAATGTTGAGGAATACCATGAGACGGTCAAGCACCTGACGTCTTCCCTGCTCCTCAAGGAGAACGAGATGGAGATGGGTGAGAAGCAGAAGACAAGCAGGCAAGGCCGACCACGGCACGCAAGAGAAAATGCTGAGACCAAGCGAAAGCTTAGTAGACTGGAAGAGTTAGAACTTCTTGTACAGAGGAAGCCATTACCACCATATGGTCGGAGCCTTTTTGCATGGATCTCCCCCGTGACCAGGGGTGCTATCAGTGGGTTTTTAACTCCCCTTATCCTTGTGGGTCTAGCCATCTATACCTTTCTTTGGATCCTGAATCAAGGAAGGCCAGAGCACACTCAGTTCAGCTGGGACTACATGACCAAGACCACACATTCATCTTCAACGCAACGCTATTATAAACTTCCACAGGATGGTGAACTAAAGGAGCTTGAGTCAGAGCCAGAGGTTGAGGACAATGACTACAATGACAGCGAAGAAGACAGTGACAATGAAGAAGATGACCTAACATGAAAGAAGTGAAGAAGTTCCTTGTTAGGTCATAAATCCAACCTGGCTGCAACTAATATTGTAGAGCACAAAAGAGAATAAAATATTTTTTTTTCTGTACCAGGACAGAAACATGAGTTCATAAACAGTGAGTTGACTCATAAACCCAGTTCCTGCAGTCTTACCTGTGCTTACCACTCAGTTAAGTCAACTCAGTCGTAAGCACGGGTAAGACCGCAAGAACTGGGGTTAACAACATCAGCAAAACAGGACACTGCACTTGTCACAGTTATGATGTTTTGCTGCCTGAGGCAAAGAACAAAATACCACCCACTATACAGAAGCTGATTGGGCTGGCAATTGAATCTTCAGCATTGACAACAAGACAACACGCTACTAATATTTCCCACATGTGTTGTACCGTGCCACCCTGAAATTGCCCAGTCTCCCCTGGCTGCATGAGAGACCAATAGGGAGTACTAGACGATCAGTACCAGACAGGATGAGGAAAGAACCCTGCCTGAAACCCTGGACAGCCATCATTGTGTCAGTGTTGGCAGTACTGGGCTTAATAGGCCAAAAGTCTGGAATATTGGAAGGTTGCTTCCTTTTTTCCTGTCCTCTTTCTCTACACCAGAAGGCAACAGACTAGTTTAGGGTATAAAGGTAGAGGCCAGTGCTTACTTATCTATTCCAGTACATGCTGCCTGAAGTAAGCACCTTAATGATAAGGCCAGGCAGCTGTTGCAAGTTAACTGCTGTTGCACTGAGATGTCAAGAGTAAGCAGGAAAGAGAAACCCACTATGTTTAGAAGTGCCTTCAACAAGGCAGAGGGGAACACAAGCCTTACAATGCAGCAGATGGTTGGTCCATCCCCCTGCCTACTGGTGCAGTGACTGGGGGCAGCAGTGGCTTTGCAGAGTTTCAGACAGGAGCTGAGGATTGAGCCTTCTGCAGACAAAATACAAGCCATCCCTTTTCTAATGGCAGACAAAGAAGCAAGTGGCCAGGGGTGCCAGAGACAGAGGTAAGCAACTGCTGGCACATTTGCTGCCTCAGTGCCCAACTGAATGTCAGTATGGGAGGTAGAGACATGATTTCCAGGAAACTGAACCACATGCCTTCCCCACACCTTAAAAAATGAACACCCTACATATTATGCAATGGCTAAGCCAGAGATGGGGAAGGTGTGGTCCTCTAGATGTTGTCATCCCTCTTCATTAGCTATGATGGTAAGGGCAATCTAACAGCATCTGGAGGGCCACACACATCACCTACGCCTGGGCTGCAAAACAGGGGAAAACTCTAAAAGTACGAGGGGTATCATAAAGTTTTAATTATCACCTTTTAAAAAAATTGACAGAAACTTTGTTTTGATTTGTAGTTGTTAACGTATCTCTATGTAGTCACCATCCAGATTTACACATTTTCCCCAGCGTTTCTTGACCCTCCAAATATCATTACTATAGAAGTCTGCAGATTGTGCCTGCTGAAGATTTTACACTTTAGTCATTTCTGGCAGAGCCAGTCACAAAAATAAAGGACACAATGATCTGATTTTCTCAGCAACGTGCACTTAGGAACCAATGATGAGACTGACAAAATTTCATCAGTATACCATAATAACTTCCGGGTGATAATTATTACTTTACGATACCCCCTCCTAAGGCGCAATCTACAGACTTTTACAATATCAGGTAGGCTAGGAAAAATGTATAAATCTAGATAGAGACTACATAGAGATAAGTTAACAACTACAAATCAAAACAAATTTTCTGTCAATTTTTTAAAAAGGTGATCATTAAAACTTTATGATACCTCCTTGTATTAGATGCATAGAAAGGAAAATGTCAGCAAATGCTACTTCTCTTCCTCCTACATAGCATGTTGCACCTGCCGAACTGCCTTCTCCTATGGAGTCTCCTAAGGCAAAGGAATCCAGGTATTCTAGTTTGATTAATTTGAACCCTTCCTCTTTGATTTTATGGTATTGTGAGGAGCAACTGCAATTAGAAAAACAGAACAAAACAAAAATCCCTGTATATGGATATTTCCTAGCCCACCCCAACTCTGGCTCAGAGTCATGGTTGCAAAAACAGAAACAAAGGTGAAATGGCTTCTTTTGCTTTATATATACCACAGCTGGAAAAATCTTTGCCTTCCCAGATATTATTGTGTTTTGCTTCCCAGAAGCCACACTGATCATCGCCAATGATAAGGCTAATAATGGCAGCTGTATCTCATTATCCCTACTGGCTGGGGTCTCTGGCAATTGAAGCCCAAAAACTACTGAAAGGGAAAAGGCTTTGACCAAAGACCATAACCACCATGATGCAGAGAAGTAACCTTCTGTGTAGAATCTGTCATTCTGTAAAAAAACATAATGTTGTAACAGGATCAAAACCAAAACTTTTTCAAATAAATTAAATTAATAAATTAAAAGAAAAATAGAGCACACGTAGCCAGGGATATCTCAATCAGGACATCTAAATTGCTTCAGTACTGGGTCTTAAGAGTGTCACTGCCTTCTTTATAGCTTTTACCAATGTACACAAAATATCTACTGCCCCTTCAAGTTGGTTGAGTTTTGTTTTTGTGTGCTTCCAAGTCATTTTTGAATTATGACAACACCTAAGACGAATCTATCATAGAGTTTCTTGACAAGTCTCTAAAAAAGAAGGAAGTTTAAAATGGATGGAAGTTTCTCAAGAGGGAGATACTGAAGGCACAATTCCAAATTGTTCCAATAAAAAGGAAAAATTGGGTATGTCTCAATAAACCAGGATGGATGTCTAAAGAAATTTCAACTGAGCAAAGTTTTAAACAGGAGATGTATAAGAACCAAAAAAGGGGGGAAATCACCAAAGAGGAATTCAAACAAATACTTAGCTCATGTAGAGGTAAAGTCATAAAACCAAAAGTGCAGAATTAGCTCAGACTTGCTAGAGAGGTAAAAACAATAAAAAGGGCTTTTGGGGGTATGTCTGTAGCAAAAGGAAGAAAAAGGAAATGGTAGGGCCACTGTGTGGAGAAGATGGAGAAATGCTATGAAGGGACAGAGAAAAGGCAGAATGACTCAACACCTTCTTTGCTTCAGTCTTCTCAGAAAAGGCAAAGGGTGTTGAACCTGAAGAAAATGGAGCAGAGGACAGAATAGGGGAAATTCAGCACAGAATAAATAAAGAGATAGTACAGGAATACCTGGTTAATCTAAATGAATTTTAGTCTCCAGGACCAGATGAACTACATCCAAAAATATTAAAAGAATTGGTGAATGTCATATCGGAGACATTGGCAATAATCTTGGAGAACTCCTGGAGAGTAGGAGAAGTCCCAGCAGACTAGAGGAGGGCAAACGCTGTCCCCATCTTCAAAAAGGGGGAAAAAGAGGATCCCAATAATTGTTGCCCAGTTAGTCTGACATCAGTACCAGGAAAGATTCAAGAGCAGATCATTAAACAGAGAGTCTGTGAACATTTAGAAGGGAATGCCATAATCACAAAAAGTCTCAGACAAAAAGTCTGAGAAACAACTCATACCAGATTAATCTGATCTCTTTTTCTTTCTTTTTACTTTTTTGATAAAATTGGCAGCTTGGTAGATGAAAGAAATGTTGTGGATATACTGGTAGCATATCTTGATTTCAGTAACAAGCTCTCCCATGACATTCTTGCTAACAAGCTAGATAAATGTGGGCTAGCTAATGCAACTGTTAGGTGGATTTGTAACTGGTTGACCAGTCAAACCCAAAGGCTTCTCAGCAATGGCTCCTCTTCATCTTGGAGAGAAGTGACCAGTGGGGTGCCACAGGGCTCTGTCCTGGGCCCAGTGCTATTCAACATCTTTAGCAATGACTTGGATGAAAGAATAGAGGGTATGCTTATCAAATTTGCAGATAACACCAAATTAAGAGGAGCAGCTAATACCCCAGAGCAGAGGATCAAAATTCAGAATGAATTTAATAGATTAGAAAGCTGGGCCAGATCTAACAAAATGAATTTCCACACTGAAAAATGTAAGGTACTGCACTTAGACAGAAAGGTATGACATGGGATATAGGATGGGAGACACCTGGCTTAACAACAGTACATATGAAGGGGATCTAGGGCCCGATACAGACGGGTATGAAGAGGCGCGATTAGGGATCTTTCTGGCGCATTTAGGGTTAGGGAGGATTCAGTATTTACACCCTCCCTAACCCTAAAGCGTATGGACGCTGCCATTTTAAAATGGTGGTGTCCATATGGGCGCGCCATGATGTTGTCATGGCACGTGCAGCATTTAAATAACGCTGCATGTGCCTGACATCATCACACCATGGAAGGGTGCCAATGGCGACTTTTCGATGGCTCAAAAAAGAGCTCCAAAAAAGAGCTCCAAAGAATCACTGTTACAGTTGTATCCTTCCCATATGCAACTAATGCAGAAAAGGAGGGCAGGCCAGTTCTAACAGTGATAGGCTAAACCTAGCATCAATGCCCCAGAACCTGAGGATGTAAATCTAAATAGATTAGCTGCATTTTCCTTATTCTGGTTGGGAAGAAGCAGTGGCTTGGCTCCTAGTCAGGCCAGTTGATTTAATTCTTTCTGTTAGCTTCTCCATATCATGCTCCATACATAGCCAACCGGCAGTCACTCTGGAGTTTGTCACATGGGAGGAATTTCTCTCAGTTGCGAATGGAGCCAATTTGCAATTATGTGAATTTGCTAGTTTAGTGAATTTATGTGAAATCTGATTGCGTTCGGAATGCATCCCAGAATGACCCCCCCATTGCCCGAAATTGCGTAAGATACTAAAATACGCGATAACGTGAAACCCCACGATTGCGTTCGGATTGCCATTGCATTATACCCTCAAATTCCGTCGTACGATAAACTCCTCTGACTCATATGTCTCAAAAAGAACTGTGTGTGAATTTTGGGGCTCATTTTTCAGGGTGCAAAAACCAAGGCGGCAGCTCCTAAAGATGGTCTGCAGTTTGCAGTTAGCGATATGCCTGGATCAATTAATAAGGATAGCATGTGAAGGGATCTTGTAGCACCTTCAATGAGAGAGAGAGAACTTTGTAGCATAGGCTTTCATAGGCTGTTGCCGACATGCAGGGGGAAAAGCAGTTTGACACCACTTCAACTGCCATGTCTCAATGCTGGGAGCTGTAGTTTTGTGGGATATCTAGCCTTCCCTATCAGAGGGCTCTGGTGTCCCATCAAAACCTTTATCATGTTTTTTCAGGGGCAAGATTTTTTTTTTCAGAGCAAGTTTGCCCTTTTTCCCCACTGAGAGAATGTGACTTGCTCAGGGTGACCAGATGTCCTAAGGAAGACAAGGCTCCGTAAAATCTAGGACATTCAAGAAAAAGGTAAACACACTCATATAAACATAAATTCATGCTTCTTAGCCATGCTCATAACGGAGCACGTTTTGGAATTCCTCCTGGACAGAAGGCTGAAATGTAGGGCAGGTCCTGGAAAAGGAGGGTGTCTGGCCACCCTGGATTTGCCCAAGGCCCCACTAAATCCACAGTTGAATGCTGGGCCGAAATAATAGGAAAAATCATTTGATTCAAGGGGTCACACCACAGAAATGGTCTGGTTTGACACCACTGTGAGACTGCCATGCTGTGGAATTCTGGAGAATGCAGTCTGCTGCAGTCTGGTGCCGCAACCACAAACCTCCATTCCCAGAATTTCATAGCATGCAGCCATGGCATTTAAAAGCTGTAGCGAACCAGGTTATATCCTGCAGTGTGGATGCAGCCAAACACCGCAGCGATGCTTCTGTGCTGAAAAATGCAGGTAAGTTGTTTAGTACTGTAATGAAAGCAACTAAGGTAAGGTTAGCTGCCACTCTTTTATGTGGTCCTTTGGAATCGTAGCGCTCGTTTGTGATTGGCTGGGGCGCTCCTCTCGAACCTCCGAGAAGCCAATAGGAAAGCGAGTTCAAGTTTTAACAATGGAAGCAAGAGAATGTCAGTGACCAATCAGAAGGCGGGTAAGGCATTAGCAGCTTACACCATAGAAAACCTAAGCAGCTCCTCTTGATTTGCAAAAGGGAAAGAAAAGGATGCATTTTGTGACCTGGATTAATGTACTGTTTGTCAAACCAATCATCCTAATCACAATCTCTGTTGCCTTTTATTGTATTAATGAACGACCCTCACCTGCCCAGGGTGCCACTAGGGTAGAATTACACAAAATGTAAAAGATCAGAAACAAAACGGGTCATGGGCAAAACGTGGAGAGAATTGTTCTTATCATTAGCTGGCAGACAGAACTCATCTCCTTTTTCACGTAGTTGCATCTGAGGAAGTAGACTCAAGCCTAGGACAGCTCCTGCTGCCTACTAGTTTCTTCCAGAGAGTCTCAAAGGGGCTACAAGGTGGTCTCTCTCCATGCTGATTCTTGGCCAGATGGGTTCAGAGGGGGTTTGCCTGAGGCTGAGAGAGTGTGACTTGCCTAAGGTTCCCCCAGTGGGTTTCTATGCTGAGCAGCAGAGAATGGGACCTTGCTCTCCAGAGTCTTCAAACCACTGAGCAGAAGTGATTGGCTAATTTGAAGAGGCTTTTAATCCTATTGGCTCCCAATAAGGGACAAAGGCATTTTTAGCTCCGCCCCCAGCCGTGCAGTTTTCCTTCTGGTCAGACATCAGGCTATAAAAGCCCTTTCCCGCCTGTAAGTATTCGTTCCTAATTCTTTTGGAAGAAGGGCTAATCGGGGAAGAAGTCTTTGGGGACCATGATGATATCTAGAGCTGTGGTCCCTAAACTGTGCGTTTTATTAAGAGATTTTGGACTTCATCATCTCCCAGAAGCCTCAGCCACGTTGGCCAATAGTGTTGGATTCTGGGAGCTGAAGTCCAAAATCCCTTAAAGGGCACAGTTTGGGGACCACTAGCCTAAGAGGTCAATTTAGATGGTGGGGATGAGATGCTGCATAAGGTCCTGAGGAGCAAGCCCTGTCCAATCAAACAGCAAAGCTTGGCGAGCTTGATCAAGTCTGATCAGGCTTGATTTTATTATTATTATTATTTTATTATTATTAAGTCAACATGTCTGGAGCATTGACTGAAACAAATCTATATAATACAGTTGGCCCTCCGTATCCACAGATTCAAATATACGGGGCATGAAAATCCCTATTCCAAAAAAAGCAAACCTACCTGGATGGTGCCCTTTTACATAAAACACTGTTTCTCGATGCCATTGTATTTGATGGGACTTGAGCATCCACCCAGGAACATCTGGCCTTTAAAAGGGCGTGTTCTTGAGCCAATAGTCACTTATTATTATTAACATTTATTTATACAGCGTTGTAGGATTGACAGGGCGCTTTACACAGAAGTAATCAGAATAATAAAAAAAATCAACACAATGAAGTAAAACCTACCAGGCGGCGTACAATCTCAAACAACACCATTAGTTCAATTTGAACATCACTGAAAAAGTACCAGCTAAAACAAGGGACAAGGGTAGCCTTTGAAAGCCATTCCAAGGCATAAACCACCAAGTCCATGGCCATCCTCAGCAGCAGCATTGCGGATCAAGTTCCTTCCAAAGCCCTTCTTCCAGGACCTCCACGAATTAGACCCAAATGTCTTTCACTTCTTCTAAAAAGCCAGGGAGCGAGCTTCTTAACTCCTGAAAAAGTGGCTGCAGAATGCCTTCCATGGGCTCTCAGCACCACCTTTCCTCAAGCCTTGCTTTCCTTTGCCTCAAAAAAAAAAAAAAAATCACTTCTGTGGAGTCGAAGGCTTTCACTTCTCTTTAAAGGAACAACATTTTCTGCAGAGCAATGCCGACCAGAGGGAAAACTTGGAGAAAAGTGCTTTGTTCTCCGCCCTCGTATTCTGATTGGCTCAATCGTATAAGAATGTTGCAAAGTAACCAATCAAACTTGAAAGGTTTGGGTGCCTTGTGTGGTGTATTTTTGCATGCAAGCACTGTGTAAGTGCTTAAGGCTGCATCTGCGCTGCAGAAATAATCCGGTTTGACACCGCTTTAACTGCCTTGGCTCAGTGCTATGGGATTCTGGGAAGTGTAGTTTGTTGTGCCACCAGGGAAACTCAATGGCAATACCTCCTCTGAACAAATCATGCCAAGAAAACCCTGCAGAGAGTTGAAAAGTGGAGCAATAAAAGGCAGTGGTGAGAACATCGTGTACCTGGGTAGGGATATAGGCAGAGATATGGGCCTGCTAGTAATGACTGAGACTGACTGGTAAAAAAAGAGCTACTAAATATTGTGAGGACTCTCATTCATAGGGTCCACCGTAAGTGGAAAGCCAACTTCATAGCAAACCAAAACAAATAGCTTACTGGGAATGCATAACTAAAACCGTGATTTATCAAAAATACTGGGAATGAGTATTCTTTAAGGGATGGAATTGTTACTCCCATTACATCCCCCGTAATGTATTTCTAGAAGTGTGAGGAGAAAAACATAGGCCCTATTTATAATATAATATAGTGTACAAATTTAATAGGATTGGATTGCAGGGCAAGGAAGAAATCTGCCAGGGTTTGAAAGTGCCGAATGCAACCCAGTTTCTGATGTTACAAAAAGCCTGGTGTGGACAATCCGTAGACAGAAGGCAGATTGTAGATTAATTTTATGTACATATGCTGGGATTCTTCCTAAGATTATAACCATGCCCATATTTACGTAGGAAGAAATTCTGTGGACTTCATTGAAATGAATATTGGATCTAGTTGCACCACTGCAGCCGTGTGCACACTTCCTGGAATAATCCTGTTAGAACTCACTTCATGCAAGCTTTCTTACTGATATGATGAGGCTTAGTTTACAGATAAATGTTTAGGAGATTAACTATGTGGATTGCCCATCTGCCAGTGGAAACAGATTTTGGTATCCATGGATTTTGGTATCTATGGGAAGTCCTGGAACCAAACCCCAGTGGATACCAAAGGCCCACTGAACAATCAAGTGGATGTTGACAGAAAGGGAAAAAACCAAAAGGCAGGTTGGTTTCCAACAATCATCTCATGGTATGTCCATTTTATGTCATTTTACCTCCTTCTCCCCATAGTCAAGCCAATATGGATACCCTGATGCTTTAATTCCCCTCCTGAAATTCAACCAAGCACAGAAAGATTTCAAAGTGCAGCAGAATCAGTTTCAAGAGTGTGTTAAACTCCCACAGGCCAGGTAAATATGCCAAAATGGAGTACAAAGTGTAAAAGGCCAAAATGTAGTACAAAGTGTAAAAGGCCAATATAAATGCACCTCCCATGAAGTATGGTGTTGACTTTAAGAGTGAAATATAAGATGTCACATGGAATCAACCACCTGAAAAGTTCATATAAACCCAAGAAGCACTGGGTTCTTGGCCAAGCAGCTGATCTCTTCCTTCTTCCTTCCAGCACTCACCTGGGATTTCTGGAGGGGGTTTCTAATATCCTCACCTCACCCTCTTCCAATGATTCTGTTTTCCAGATCCTTGTCTCTCAGCCAAACTCTCTGAGAGTCCAGCAGCTCTGGCAACCACCATAGGGCCTATGTGTCTTCCAATAGAGTTATAACACCCCCCCCTTTTTTTTTTTTTTTGTATTGGTGTTGTGTTGTCACAGTTCACCATTCATGAAGGGGCAAAGAGATTTCTCTAGGTCTAAAACCAGAGATTTGACTGTTTCTGCCATTCCTATCAGAGTCCAACTCAGCCTGGGCCAGAAGACTCCCAGATCTTACTGGGTGCCCCAGCCTAGCTTCTAAGAAAGGAGTAGGTAGCTCCAGAAGACCCAATGTCTACTGTGTGCCCTCCTAGCAAGCCGTGCTTGCTGAGAAATTGGCCACTACGGCTGCACATCCCAAGTGTTGTAGGCTATATTTCAGAGGAAGGAACTGGCAAAACCTCTGAAAACTCTATGCCTAAGAAAACCAGATAAAGTTCATGGGGTCACTAGAAGTCATCAGGCGATTTGAAGACTTGCATACATGAGCACAAATGCATACCTGAAAATAAAGCCATTACTCTAATTACAAAGGCAAATGATTTTGAACTTCTTAGGGTTGCCATGTGTCATATTTAACAAAAAGAGTTCTGGACTAAATAGAATCTTTATCTGTAGAATTTCTATCATTAATTCCTGTATAGTTCTCCAATTTTTTGGGGGGGAGGGGTAATTTTATATTTCCACCACAAATGGTAGAAAGAACACTGTAGATTGCCACATTTCCAACTGTTTGGTTTCCCTGTATTGTACATTGCATTAAGTCTAGTTGGAGATAGGTACCAGTGATGCATCAAAATGAGGATTTTATAGCTAAAGTCCTCTTTGCCAAATATGGGGAAAACTATCATATACCTACCAAGGAGGGCTGTCTAATAAAATTAAAGGAGGCAATGAACATGGGCATATTAACAGCCTTAATACAAGAGAAAGCAATAGATAAGATAGAAGAAGAATGAACTACAGTAAAAAATAAAATAAAATACTGGACTAAAAAATGGAAAAACGTAGGAAAAATTGATAATATCCGACAAGAATAAACCTAAGTAAGATTTATAACGGATTAAATTACCAGATAAAGAACAGAATTAGGACTGGAAAAACAATCATAAAAGAAGGGGAAAAAAATAAAAGACTAAAGGTATATATTCTGTGTAGGAGGAAGTGAAGTATATTGTGACAAATCAGGTGATTACAACCTTAAAGGAAGTTATTTTAAAATTTATGTTAACTAGAATATCTGTATTTGTATTGTAATACTGTATATCTGTCTGTTTAGTGTGCTTGATGTCAAATTGTGTTATTAAGTTTGATTGTTAATTGTTGGAATGTAATACTTAATAAACTTTTTTAAAAAGTAAAAAAAAATTGTTTTTAATTTTCTATATACCACTTTGGAAATGCTACTTTGTTATCTTAAAATCTTGTTTCAATTTATTATGTCAGGGGAGATAATGACAAAAATGGTGATAATGACTGTAGTGGTGCTGGCAAGGATGATGATAATCCTCCTCCTACTACTTCTGATGCTGCTGCTGCCAGCCTCTCAGAAAAGAAAGTCTTGTCTTTCCATTCCTTGTTCCTGCTGTTACCCTATCGCTCTCTCAGTTATAACCTTTTACCATTTTCCCACCCATGTTCATTCTGATTTTAAAAATCCTGTTCTCTAGGTCTCTTTCCTTTTTGCCACACTCACATCGAAGATAGAAAAGAAACTGTGTGGGCCTCCTTGGAAACTATGGAGAAAATGCAGTTCACATTGCATTGGGTTTTTTTTGGGGGGGGGGGTGGTGCCTACGAGTCTGCCTGTCTGGGGTTGGTATTTTAGTGTCACTTAGTTTGAAGGAATTAGGCCAGGGAAAGAAATTAATCTCACTGAGGAACCTGACACACCCTGTATGACAGGGTAAAAATTTCCACAATGTGATGCTTTATTCTTTTTTAGTCTTCAGCGTAAGGATTTAGAAGCTCCTCTATATGAGAGGTTGGGGTGTCACTCTTCTTCTTGTTGTTGTTAACTACCCTTGCATCAACTTTGATGCTATGGATGAGACATCTCCAAGACCCCCTGTCCTCAACCTGTCTGCTCAGTTCTTGCAGACTCAGGCCCGTGTCCTCCCAGTGTATCCATCTGGTATGTGGCCTTCTTCTCTCTACTGCCTTCTTCCTTTCCTAGCATGATTGTCTTTTCTAGTGAGTCTACCTTGGCACTTTCCTCCTTGGCCTTCTTCAGTAATTGCTCCAGGTCTTTGCTAGTTTCTGCAAGTAGTAATGTATTATCTGCGTATCTTAGGTTGTATCTTAGGCCACCCTTTTTACTCTCCTGCATTTACCAAGAACCTGACACACAAGGTGTTAACAGGCAAAGCATTTGTTGGACAACTTCTCCATCGGAGGAAAAGCTTCCCATTTGACAGGTCAATCCTTCAACTTGCCTACTAAAGGTAAGCTCCATTGTAGCTGACTCCTAAGTAAGTGTGCATGGGACCATGGTCTCATGACCTTGGGCCAGTCATTCCCAATCAAAGGATTATTTGATTGGGAGTTCCTGCATGGCAGGGGGTTGGACTGGATGGCGCTTGTGGTCTCTTCCAACTCTGATTCTATGATTCTCTCTTAGCCCAGACCTACCTCCCAGGGTTATTGTGAGACTAAAGAGAGGAGAGCATAATCATGTATATCGCTTTGAACTCATTGGAAAATAATAATAAAACTTAATAACAATAAAAATACATTAATAAAATGTGTGAGGTGGCTGTTAAAGGCACAGGAGCAATGCTAGGAAAAGGTGGCAACTCTACTGGAGTTTATTGTATAAGAGACTTTGAATAACATAGGGATAAAGGAGGCATCCTATAGGTTGAGTTCAGCAATTCCAAGCTTTCAGAACCTGTCCTAGATGAGTTCCCCCGACACATGGATAATTTATATATATGTTGTTGTTTTTTAAAAAACTTTGTTCACTTTGAAAATGCCTACACTACAAGAGAGTATGCAACCAACTCTGATTCATAGTTATAACAGGATTTACTACCAACCAGAGACAGAGAGAGAGAGAGAACACCTAGGTTGGGTTTCAGAGCCTTGCAGCCTAATCCTATGCATTGCTTTCTGCGGACACACCCAATGTTCCATAAAACTAGGATTGTGGCATTTGACATGGCTTTTTTGTTTTGTTTTGAGGGGGGTATTTTCATTTGTGTGGTTTTAAAAAAAAACTTAAAATGAAGCTAGCTGAGAAAAGACAGCTAGAGCGTAAAATGTTTCTGTTTTTTTAAAAAATGAATAAGTGAAAGTATGTGGCATAAAACTGTATTTCCTGTTTTCTCCCCTTTTGAATCAACTAAAAGAGGCTCAGGCCAGACAGCTGGTTCCCCATGACTGGTTCCGGGTGGGGATGGGGAGGGGATACACTTTACTTTTTCAAACACAATTCAGGTTTGTTGAGGTAAAATGACAGATCAAAGCTTCCCCAGGAGACCTCAAGTGTTCCTTTCCTTGTTGTTCCAAAGTATGGACCATTGCAGAGCTTGGAAACCTTATTTCTGGACAACTCCACAGTTTCCCAATCAGCATTGCCCATGCTGGCTGGGGGATTGTGGGAGGTATAGTCCAAAAAATTAACTTTTCCCTGCTTTTGCCTAAGTCGGCAATAGCTTTAGTTGCTGATGGAAATGAACTGGCCCCCTTTCCAAATCGGTTCCTGCATATCTGAACAACCCAGACTACAGTACTTTGAAAGAAGTGGATGGAAAGGGAGATTGCTGTTGTGTGCCTTCAAGTCATTTCTGACTTAATGGCAACTCCAAGGTGACCCTATTGGAGATTTTCTTGGCATGATTTGTTCAGAGAGGGTTTGCCTTTGCCTTCTTCTGAGGCTGAGAGAGTGGAACATGCCCAGTGGGTTTTCATGGCTGAGCTGGGATTTGAATCCTGTTCTCCCAGTGTCACAGTCCAGCGCTCAAACTGCCGCACCATCCTGGCTTCTTTAATACTTTGATAGCACAACGGAACTTTAGCTGGTGTGATTTTAAACGCTTGCCAATACAAAGAAAAGTCCAAAAAGTTTGTTTAAAAAGTCCTGAATATTTTCATGAAGAAAACAAAAATCAAAAATTTAATTATTTCAAGATCTAAATCAAGCCCAAGGGGAGGAAATAAAGAGAATATATGTTATTTCTTAAGACAACATAAAGTGAACTTTTCTTTTTCATTTTTTTTTAAAGGCACTTCATGGTCTTACAATATTAATATGTCATAAAATATCTATCTAATATCTGACTGCTGTCTCACATGAGCAGTTATACAAGTATTTTCCCCAAAACATGTGCAGTATCTCCACTAGACTGTAAAGAGCTGCAATGCATTTTCTCTGTCCACTTGCAGTGGGTACAATTGGTGTGCTTCTGCTCATTAAATGAAACAAAGAAACAAAGAAAAAACTGGCACTTGATGCTGATGTTTCTGTAGATTAGATTTCTTCCAGTTTGGGGCAAAAGCTATCTTTTCTCCCGTGTGAACATGTTTGCAATCATAACTCCACTTTGCTTTGTTGTTTTTAAAAAAATATATAGTAGAGTATCATTCAAAAGATTCGTTCTTGGAGAGAAAAACAATTTATCTCCTGTAACATTTTATATCACCTTAGTAATTCTCATCTGAAATGGTTTTATAACTTTATGGCTTCAGTAAATGTGGAGAAAACTAGTTTCTATCTTTTTACATCACCAGCATACATTACTTCTGCATCTGTACATTTTATTCAACTTTGCTGGCATGCAATACTACTGTGAGATTATCTCTCAGAAATCTTTCTTTTTAAAATGTCATATTCAATATATCCATTAATCCTGTTTTACAAATGCATTTCCATTTTTTTATCTGAGAAACTGATTTTAATATCTTCTCCCATTGCATCTCAAATGTATTACTCTAGGGCTCCAGTTCCATCAATATTTCATAAATGCATCTGAACATACCTTTATTTCATCTACAATTGTCCTATAAACCTTTGAATGTCATCGTTTGATGTTTAATGCATATTCTTAACAGCATGACTGTCATATTTTTCACATTCATGTATAGGAAACATAAGAAACTTAATTCTTGACTTGTAAATACCTACAAACAAAAAGACATTCTATGCTTTAATAGTCCTAAATCCAATTTCCTCTCTCCCACCAGAGCAGACCCCTTGAACCCACAAGATTGACATAAATGTTGCCTTGCCATTTGACAACTTATTGAATGGGTCCACTCTGGTTGGGATGAGCAATTGAATTTTATTGGACTGCAGTTCCCAGCAGCTGTAGCCAGTAAACTCTACTGAGTAACTGAATGCTGGGAGATACAGTCCAATACAACATCTGGAAGGCCCACATGATTTCTACCCAAAAGCTTGGGGCAAAAGCTGCAATTCTCAATGAATTTCCTCATGCATCAGTAAGATTGATCTCATGGGACCCCTAACTGCTGGACCCAAATACTCAGGCTTGCCTTGCTAGTTAAAGTACTGGTTTGCAACTTCAAAAAGCCACTCGCAAGCCTTGGCAGTGCACCACCACCACCACTAATTCTTTATATTACATTGCATTGTAATGCAAACTGGAGACACTCCGATTTCAAGCCTGTATAGCATTTTTGTTTCTTTTGTCTCATTTTCCAACCATGGTGGCACTCAAATCCCTTACCATCATTATGATTATCATGGGCTCACAGTCTTCACTTTTCCCCATTGGTTCATTATCTAGAACAGCAACAGTGAAAGATCTTCTCGCTTTTGGGATGCTATCAATATTTTCTACATTCTGCTTAACCATTAAGAAGCTCTTGTAACCTTATACATACCATGACCAGCAGCAGGAGTGGGCAGAAAGTAGAGTGGAATCCCTCCCCCCCCACAGTCCACAGTCATAGTACCATTATCTCATTTTAACTGCCATAGCACCATCCTATAGATTTGTGTGATGTGTAGTTGAGGAAGGGGCCTTTGGAAGCTTCAGCCAGGCAGTCCCTCTGGTGCATCTGACCAAACTACAACCCTCCTAGCTGTGGCCATTAAAGTGCAATACAGTGGATCTTTGATATCTGTTGAGTTTTGGTTCCAGGATCCCTTGTGGATACCAAAATCCATGGATGTTTGTCTCATTATATACAAGGATATAGTAAAAGGTGTCCCTTACCCATAAAATGGCAAAATCAAGGGTAGCTTTTTTGGATTCGTTCATTTATTTATTGGAATATTTTCCAGCTGTATGGTGCAATCTGAGCATACTGAGGGCCCACTGTAGTAGTGCTATAATCATAAGGTTTGGAAAAGAACAAATGATTGGCAGTAAAACAGGAATGGGTTCTCACTCCCACCTGTCTAGCAATGGTAACAAACTAACAAAAAATTAAACCTCAAAACAGACAGCAAAACTACCTTTGCCATCCCAAATTATGTTGCTAAGACAGACAGAAGAAACCTAATAAGTAGATTGTGTGTAAAAGAGTTTGTAAGTAGACTCTGCTGCTGACTGCACTTCCTGGTATGATCATGTGGGTACATTTGGAATTTTAAGGAAGGGTAGTGGGTGCCATCGAAAATGGGCTCTTGTGTTGGGTGCAGGTGGTCTGCTATCACCCCTTTCTGAGAAAGGCACACTGGTGGGGCTAAAATCTCTTCTCTGCTCCAGCAGAACACACATTTTACAAAAAACCAAACTAGTTCCATCAGATTTATTTCCCCAAATTGATAGAAAATACTACATACCATATCCAGTCTTGAACATAAACAAAATCCAACACAGTCTTGTTGTCTTTCAAAATAAACGACCACTGCCACCTCTATGATGGGCACGGGGCAAAGACTGGTGGCGTGACTTGGGCTAGGTTGGTAAGAACTGAGGTGTTCAACTGGGCAAGGCACTGAGGAAAAGATCTATGAGGTCACCTGGGTAGAGCACTGGGGTCAGAACCAGTCATCATGCTGGTTGATGGGGGCTTCTGGAAATCATACTTAAAGAAGGAATTTCTCCAAGCTCTGTCCTGACCAAAAAAAGAGAAACTTTTGTCATATTGGCATGACAGTTCCTACTGACTTCCTGTTAATAGAGATGGAGTTTCTGCATTTCTTGGTTGCATTTGCAATGCAGAAATAATGCAGTTTGACACTGCTTTAACTGCCATGGTTCAATCTTACTGAATCCTGGGATCTTTGTAATATCTTTAGCCTTAGAGTTCTGGTGCCACAACAAACAACAAATACCAGGATTCCATAGGATGGAGCCATGACAGTTAAAGCGGTGTCAAACTGCATTAAGTCAGCAGTGTGGTGTCAACTCTTCATATCAGGTTATCTGAAATGGCTTCCCTTTATTGATAAAGTAAAGCAAGAGGGGACCACTGTCTTGTCTATGGCTCCCTGGACGAAATAGGTAATTGTGTGGTCTGTGCTTGCTTTCTGATGGAAATAAAATTATATTGTCTGCCACATATTATCCCAGGCCTTCTTGTAAACATCACAGCAATTTCTTCCATTTACTTCCAACACCTGAAAGAAAAACGTAATTGGAAAAAGAGTCAATTGCCAACTGGAGGCCAAGATAAGATGAGAGTTAAGTTGGGTCCACCCATTGTAGCATGACTGTAGAATGGCTGGGATTATTGTTCTCTGAGTCATACGATGATGGTCTGAAAAGACTGTTTCTGGCTGGGCGTTTCCTGGCAGACTTCAGCCAAAAAATGAACAGATTCTCCTCCCAAACTTTTCCAGACTTGGAGAAAAAATAAATCTTGCTCAGAATCCTTCACTATCTTAATTCCTTCCCTTACTTCTAGTATCTGGAGGAGTTGCCTTCCTCATTGTCTCTAGTACTGAATGTAGGAAGCTGAGTTGCAAATGGGACCTCTCAACAATACAGTAGTGATTTCTCCACAGATGGGGGGCTACCCAATACAGAAGTAAGTGATGTAAATTAAAAGAGAAGGGACTTACTTGAAATACACTCATCCCAACCTGAGAAGATAAAGTGTGTTATAGGCCTCTGAGCCACAGACTGTTGAGATTGTCTGTTGCACCACTATCCAAAATCAACTGGAAAAATGGATAACTTGGGGAGGGCGAAAATGCTTGCTTGAATTAATTACGATGCCCAGAATCCTCCAGTCAGCACAGGAAGTGTAGTTCAAGCAAATAATTTTTCCAGCATCTGGCTATTTTAGCCTCAAGGATGGGAAAAGAGTCAGGGGATGTGTGCAAGAACATTAGAAACAACAGCTCCTCCCTATGTGGTATGTTCCTCCTTATGCTATGAGTTTTCAGAAAGTTAGGTGGGAAAGGAAAAGAGTTACCATTCTCCAGCTGCATCTGCATTGCAGAATTAATGCAATTTGATATCACTTTAACTGTCATAGCTCAATGTTATGGGATTTGTAGTTTTGTGACATATTTAGCCTTCTCTGTCAAAGAACTCTGGTGCCACAACAAACTAGAAATCCCAGGATTTAATAGCATGGAGCCATGACAGTTAAAGCAGTGTCAAATTGCATTCATTCTGAAGTGTGGCAGCAGCCATAGGGATTGTATATAGTATAAAAATGCTTAGGTACATGGCTATGGGCCCAAAGCTCAACCTTTTACCACTATATAGCACAGTAGGGGGGAGTTCCAAGAATTTGGGAAGAAGAAAAATAAGATGTCACTTTTTATTTTCCTCCTTTTTCTTTTTCTTTCTTCTGCTGTACCCTCAGAACAGGAATGAAAATCACACTGCTGAACTGCAACTCCCATCATTCTTCATTGTTGGCTATGCTGGCTAGCCATTGCTGGGAGTTGCAGTTCTACAACATTTGGGAGGCTGCCTAAGTCACACTCCTGCTGTAGAGCCCCAGCGATACTACAAGATGCTGGTTCTCAGCTGGATGCAGCTCCAAACGAGAGCATTTTCTTCCTAATGGAGGTTGGTTAGATAGGGATACATGACTATTCTACTTTGTTGCATGCTGCAACTTTTTCTCTTGGTTATTGAAACCTGGATGGCTGCATGCATAGCAGTTTGGAAGCAAAACAAGGCCACCTGGAAGTAAGCAAGGCAATGGGTTCTGATTCTGTATCACTCAGTGACCCCCACTTATATAGGTGTAAATGAAAAGAATTACCCTGTGTGTGTGTTGGTATGTGTATATACACCCACACACATTGTATCTGTTCCAAGAAAAGTCTATATCAAGTGACCTCCAAGACCTATGGAAAGCTAAGAGCAGCTGAGCCCCAAATGTTGAAGGTTCAACTGGGAAGGAGAAAACCATAGTGCACTGTAGTAGTGGGGGACAGACTTCCTTGAGTTCCTTGCAAGTGGAGATGAGCTTTAGAGTAAAAGCATTGTGCAACCAAAGGTTAAAAACTTCCCCACTCAGCAAGAAGTATCAGGAAGGAGAAAAGGAAAAAGGCTATTTTCCTCCCAGTGATACAGGACAGAGGTATAAGCTGGTATAAGGTAATGCTTATAGAAGATCATCATTTAGTTGCAAAGTTATTTATGTAGTGTCATTAGTGCAGATGACACTTTACACAGTTCAAGTGACAAGAGTCTCGTGTGAACCTCACTAGTTCAGCCTTAAGTTGATGCTAGGCATGAATTTTACTTTGCTCATTGACTCTTAACCATCCTGAGTGGGGGGACCAGAACAGTGCAGTGCTTTAGGTGTTGGACTACAACTCTGGAAACCAGGGTTCTCATCCTTCTGCAGCCAGGGAAACCAAGGGTGACCTTGAGCAAGTTGCACACTCTCAACCTCACAGGAAGGCAGTGGCAAACCCCTTCTGAACAAATCTTGCCAAGACAGGTTTACCTTCGGGTTGCCATAAGTTAGAAACAACATGAAGGCACACAACAACAACATTCTGATTGGGGCTGATGGGAATGGGAATCCATCCACACCTGGAAGATCAGGGTTCTCCACCCTTTCTGGGAATTGTGATGCTGGAGAATGATCTCTTCTTGTTATATAAAAAAGTTTCTACATCAGTCTCTGGTGATGATATCTAATTAGTTTCTTCTAATAACTTTGCAGGATTAACCGAGACATAAAGTCACTGCGTTTCACATCCTGGTTCATGAGCGGACAATGACATCACAACAAGCCTCTTGTGTGTTTGCATTCTCACACTGCTAGCTTATACAATAGACTTTCTCACAGTGCTGGGAGCAGTCAAACCTCCCCACCACTGCCACCACCTGCAAACACACTTGTGCGCTCTTATATTTTGATCATGCACAGCAAGCGTCACATGCAGGTGGAAGATACTAAAGTTCTCTGCAGTATTTCATGGAGCGAGGGAAGCCAGGCAGATTCAGTTAAGAGTCCCTTGATGTTTAAAAGGTTGGGCTGCTTTGACTTATGTACACAGTGCCTTGGCCAGAGAGTTCTTTTCATAATGTTTATTTTGGGTTTTGTGGGTGGAACATAAAGCACCAAGAAATAACAAGTGGAGTAAAATCTATATTTTGTTATAATTCCTGATCCCATCACCATTCAAGACTACACATTACGTTATCACACTAGACAACCATTTCAGGTTGAATAAAGGCTTGCAGAAGTAGGTAAAGGATGATTCCAAAATGTCCCTTTTCTTCCAGGAGCCATTTCGCATAGTTATAGCTCTCTGATTCAACTTTAGCTACCATAGCAATGCCCTATGGACTCCTGGGGCCTTTGGAAGCTTCATCCAGGGAGCTCCTCTGGTATCTCAGACCAAACTATAAACCCTAGGATTCCAAAGGAGGCAGTCATGCCAGTTAAAGTGGAATCATAGCACTGCTTACTGTGAAATGGCCCAGATATCAGCTTGATTATCTGACTTGCCTCCAGGGAGGTGAAAGGAAGCTTTTAATATATAATCATGTCGGTCTGGATTTTATATGGGGTGTGTGTGTTTTAGTTAAGATTTTTAACTTCTGTATATTTTTATGTAATTTTATACGTACTGTTTTCGGTAGATTATTTTAATTTTTATTATTTTTTTTTATTGCAAAGTTTAAAAAAATGTTTTTCTCTGTGAACCACCTTGGATTCCTTTCTGGGAGAAAGGAGGCATACAAATGAAATAAGAAATGAAAATAAAAGATACAGGTCTACATATTGTTTTCCTAATTCCTGGGGGTGGGGAGAGAAGGAGGTGCAGTCTGAGCAGACAACTAGGTGGCAAGGAAAGGGTTAAACCAGGGTTAGTTTTTTTGAGGCAGGACATCATCACAGCAACTACAGATGAGCATGACATTTGTCAAATGGCTGGCACTACTGGTAGGTACTTAAACCTTTCCAAGATTATTGAGCAAAGCAGGGAAAAATGAGGGAGAGAGAAGACATAAACTACTTTGGTCAGACATTTAATATCTTGAGCCTTCAGTCAGATGGAAAACAGAGTTCAATGAAGAAGAGCTAGTTCATCCTCATTCCACATATCATTCAAATTAAACCTTATTGTCAATATATCAATATCTCCTTTAAAAAGTACAGGGTAAGTATCCTTATCTGCAATTCCAAAATACTCCAAAATCATCCCCATAGGTGGCTGAGATAGTTACATCTTTGCTTTTTGATGATTCGACATACACAAACTTTGTTTCATACACAAAATTATTAAAAAATATTATGAATAAAATTACCTTTGGGCTATGTTTATAATGTATATATGAAACATACATGAATTTCATGTTTAGACTTGGGTCGCATCTTCAAGATATGTCATTATACATAGGCAAGTATTTCAAAATTTGAAATCCAAATCCCATCTGGTCCGAAGCATTTCAGATAAGGGAAATTCCATCTGTACTCAAAGTGAACAGCGAACAGTGATTTCCCACAGGCTCCAGGTCTGAGCAGACTGCTGATGAAGTGGCTTCTCATAGCCACCTCTTTTTTGTTACTAGCCTCTGGTGAGCTTCCCTGGTGATGGCATCAGGGCTAGTTGTTTATCTCTATTCTACTATTACTGTCAAGGGATCATATACAAGAGGTGGCTGAGGGACTTTCTGCCTCTAGTATCAAAATAATGTGACTAGAAAAGGAGAGATGTTATCCCTGGGCAAGCTGCAGCCATCATGTAAATTAGTTATACCTTTGCTGCTGGAACTATTTATTCATTTATTTATTATTTTAAACATGTATATCCCACCTTTCTCCCAATAATGGGACTCAAGGCAGCTAGGAACATAATTAAAACAATACAAGTTTAAAAAAAAACACCTGTGACAATGAATTGTAACAGTAATCCTCCTTATTAGCATACTCTACATCCCCTCTTGCTGCAATATGGGGTTATATATTTTGATATCTAGAGTCAAGCATGTTTTTAAGAGGTCACAATGACCTTTGAAACACCAGGAAGTTTCACATGGGAAAGGCATGCTGACCCAAACAAATGTGAAGGACCTAGATAGCACCAAATAAAGGTTGAATGGATTTGCTGATCACTTTATCCTCCCCCAAGTTTTTTGGTCCTATCCAGCCATCCAGGGGTTGTCTCCAATCCAATCAATGTTCTGTCACTCCAAAGTTAAAATCATCCATTGTTCTGGAATCTTATTGTCCAT
Source organism: Urosaurus nigricauda (assembly GCA_034509955.1). Taxonomy (NCBI): domain Eukaryota; kingdom Metazoa; phylum Chordata; class Lepidosauria; order Squamata; family Phrynosomatidae; genus Urosaurus; species Urosaurus nigricauda. Next base: position 168,221,574 of record JAOEGL010000002.1, read on the forward strand.
TGCCTGAAAACACCATCACTTCTTTGTTACACTGCAGGATAGTACCAAGCACCTCTTCAGAGTATGAAATCAGATCTAAATATCTGCCTTAGTGTGTGAACAGAGGGTCATCCTACAAACAAAAACAAAACAAACAGCTTCATTTATATACTGCTTCATACCCTTAAGGAGTGTCTAAGTGGTTTACAATTGTAAGCTATTTGCCCCCCAACAATCTGGGTACTCATTTTAGCGACCTCGGAAGGATGCAAGTCTGAGTCGAGCTTCAGCCCTTTGCTGGTCTTGAACTCGCCACCTTATGGTTTTGAGTGAGTGGCTGCAGTACAGGCATTTAACCACTACGCCACCAGCATCCTACAGATGCTGCCTGAGCCCAGCTCTGTCTTCAGTGGAACCCACTCTTCAGGACTGGTCATTATCACCCTTTCTAATTTCCAGTTTCTTACTGTCCAACCTTTCGTGCCCTTCTTTATCTTAGCTCTGTAAAGTTCTGTATAGTTCCCTTTTCAGGGGAAAAGTTGCATTGATTTTGTGTGTATTTGTGTGCAACTTTGCACATTTCTAAATAAAACTCTTTTTTTAATTGAAGTGTCCCTGCAGTGATTACTGGTATAGATAGGTTAAGTTACCAAACTTCTCACAAACCGTCTGCTAAGCTAATACATTCCCCCCAAATATCAAGGAGACACTGACACTGTTGGTGGGGACTCCCAAGTCCTCCACTTTTTTTGAGTAATCACAACTTTGCTCACTGGTGGGAGGGTGGGTGAAAATATAACTGGCAGAATGAACCACCTTCTCTCAGTTTGTCTGATGCCTGGTAAAGTAGATTTTGGGTGGAGCAGTTATGATCATGGCAACAGTGCCACAATTGTGAATATGCAGGGGTTGTGAGTATTTCTGGTTATGTGTCTGTAAGTGTAATACTGAATTCTCACTATTATATTTATTTACACCCCAACTTTTTGCCAGACCTGGGGTTCAAGGTGGCTTACAAAATTTACAAAAATTTACATCACTAAAAGAAAATAGAATTTAAAAATATTATTAAACAATCAATAGAATTAAACTTAACAGTGTACCCATTAAAAAGTGACAATGTCAGCACATGATTAAAAGCCCTTTTGTAATAAACTGTTACCAAGGCCTGCTGAAACAGGAAAGTCTTAAATAATAATATTCTCTTATTTATGTATGTATTAAATTCTGAATATAATTATTTTAATTAAAACAGAATCAGGAAAGTCTTCACCTGCCAGTTACAAGTAATTTGTTATTTGTAACTAGATCCAAGTTGTGTCCTAGTGGTATCCTCTCTGAGTGGTTTCTAGTCCCTTCCCTTGGGGAACACAGAGATTAAACCAAATGGTGCACATTTTTACAGTGATGGTGGGTTTGTGCTTTGCTATTTCACAGGAGTTTTGATGTCTACTTGCACTAAGTAAGCCACCTGCTAGGATGTGGCAGCTGGATCATTTGCCAAGGGAAGAAATTAATTGTGAATGTTTTCTCCTTGTCTAAAGAATGGTGTCGAGGGAAATGAAGGCTGGCAGTAAGTATTTTTTGCTTTTGTAAAATAGCAACAACAACAATTACGCCAATTAAAATGGTCTGATTTTGCTGCCCGCATCTCTCCAGTCTGTTTCCAGTTTTCACTTGCGCAAAAGCAAAAGAAGTGACAGCTTTAGTTAAACACTCCTGAGTGCTCTATGGTGAGAGATGCTCCCTAGATGTGAGAAAGAAAGGTTTTGCAGAAGACAGTGCTGCATACCACAAAGTTCCCAAATGTAGACAGGTTTGGACAGCAAACAAAAATATAAACCGAGGGGAAGGGTAGAGTCTTCTCTCTTCTATACCACTGACCCAAACTGGTGTAATAGGCCTTTCCTTTCCACAGAGAGTCGTTGTGCACTGAGATTTTATGTGGAGGAAAAAGGACAAATTCATATCACTCTCATCAAACTCTGTTTGTCAGGATTATATGGGTGATGCCACACAACACACTAACCTGGTATAAAATGGGTTAATAAAGCAGATCTGCCCTGGCATTGCTTTCCAGTTTGGTTAGGCTGAAGGTCTTTCAAAATAAATGGATTTGCTTTTAAAATTTCTGCCCATCATGAGTAAAGACTGTGTTCCCCTCTTGTTAAGCAGCAAGCTGGCACTGAGGCTGCTGGCCCACTTCAGAATTAATGCAAATTTGACGCCACTTTAATGGTCATGGTTCCACCTTATGGAATTCTGGGATTTGAAGTTTGTTGTGGCACCAGAGCACTCTGACAGAGAAGGCAAAATATCTCACAAATCTGCAAATCCCAAAATTCCATAGCACTGAGCCATGGCAGTTAAAGTGGTGTCAAACTGCATTAATTCTGCAGTGTAGATGCAGCCTTAGTGCCATTGACTGTGCCAACAGAATCAAACAAAGCAACACAACAAGCACCCCCTCCTATGTAAGTGCTGAATATGAAACTCTTTGGGGATAGGGTTCATCACCTTGGATTGCCTTCTTGGAAGTTCAAAGTAAAACCTGGAGGGGATTCACTCTCTCTCTCTCTCACACACACACACACCCCTGAGTCTGACATGGGAGCCACCAGCCACCATTGGTATGCAGAGTGAGGAGTATCTACTACTTGCTGATTTCAGAGGGCTGAGACATGTCTAACCCAAGATCAGACTGTTAATCCTTTCATTCTCGGTTTGGCAACAGTATTACATTTTTGCAGGAGCCATCTATCAAATGTCAGCATTTCTTTTGGCAGAGGCTTCTCTAAATCTTTAACCCTGTCCATTCCATTGTGAACAGCAACAGGGACAATGTCAGAGTTCCTATGCCCTTTAGGCAAACCAAGGATTTGTTGATTCCCATGCATGAGCCAGGAAGACACACAGACAACCAGGAGGAGCCAGTACACAGGGTAAGAGAGCTTTTGCAAGAATGAATGTAGCTTAGAGAGAGATCACTTTTTAATGCTACAACTACCAGCATGGTCATTCTGCTGGCTGAAGATTCTGGGAGACACCTTCCAAATTAGCTGTTCAGAGACAGTTGATACGGTTCCCAGAATGAAACCTGGAAAGGGCTTTCATATTTTTAGTACAGTACAAAGTAACAAACATCATCTGCTGAAACTCCCTTTCTGCATATCCATTAAAGGTACAGTTGTCCTCTCCAGTTTTCATTCTGCAATCCTAGAGACATAGCATGTGTTTTACATGCACACACACACACTCCAGTTTTCCTTTATCATCTCTTAATGCAGGGCTGCGAAGTCTCTAGTTACCCAATTGCTAGGGTACTGAGATGGCACACATACACACACTCATACACGAAACTAAAGGTAGTAACATGCAGCAAAGCTGAAGTAAGCAATACTTTACCAGTAGTGGAACTCCAATCAGGGGATGATGGAAGTGTCAGTGGCTCGACAAGGCTACCTGAAAAGTGGGGTCTCCCTGGTCAGCCTGTGCTGAGGAGTCAATATGAAATTTAGCAGCATTTCTGCCTGATTCCAGACTGAGCCAAAGTGTGAGTGCCAAGGCAGGATTTTTATAGAGTCTCAAGGCAGTTGGGTGGATTTTCCAGGAATCCCAGAAATAATAGGATTCCCACCTGGTTGATGGTTTTAACTCCGGAGTTAAAAAGGGAATATTTTTGGTTGATGGCAATGTCATTGATTTAATCAAGCAGCAATAAGATCATGACAACTCCAGGGAATTTGGGATAGGATCAGGTGTGGGAAAGTACAATGAGGGCTAGCAGAGAGTTTGGTTTAATGCTTTAGGCTTGACAAACCTATGTCTGTGACCTTCGAGAGGAAATGCACATGACAGGGGGTGGGGAAGTAGCAATATTCACAGCCATAAAGTTACAGGAATCCTTTCCATATGTCCTCAGGCCTGTGACCAGTCAGAAATTCACTTTGTACCCCTAAACAACACAGGGTACACATGTCGATCTCTCCACATATGTTAGACTGCAACGCTCCAGCAAGTATAGCCAATTGGGACAACAGGCACTATGGTCTGATATTTTTGCCCTTTACAATACAGGGTTAAATAATACTTGATCTGCTTTCAAAGGCAATACAGATTATGTAGGATACAATGAAAACTGTGCAGTCTTCCACAGATTGTTGAGAGTGCAACTCCTGGCATTCTTCACCTTTGCTGTGAAGGCTGGGGCTGCTAGGAGTTGTAGACCAACAACATCTGGAAGACCTCACAATTCCCAGCCATGAGGGAGGAGAAATAATTTGTTGTTCTTACAAAAGGGATATGCCTTCTGGTTGAATTTGAAGGCTAAAGCAAGAGCCAACTGGTCTTTATGTGTCTGTTGTGGCACAGAAGAACAAAACCTAGAGTGAATCTCATTGACCCCTGCAAAGAGAGTCCTTCAAAAGGTAACCTGCAAGAAGAAAGCTCCCATGGGAACATCATGAAATATCAAACATCTTCTAATAAGAAGATGAATCTGCCACTCTAATGTAGGTGTGTATGCACAACCTTCCGTTTCAGCAATAATGCATGTATTTTACTTACCTCTTACTGATATCTCTGTGCATTTAACTTTCTTCACCTAATTACAGCAACCCTTGATGTGAAATTAAGGTGACTATTTGTACATTTCAGTAAAGCCCATGGTTTGTCTCCAATGATCCCAGTTTCAGTCCCCATCATCTCCAGGAAGGATTGGAACATACATCTGTAGGAAGGATTGGGCCTGACCTATTCTGGAAATGGTGGGGATTGGGAGAGCTCTGTCTGAAACCCTACAAAGGCACCACCAATAAATGCAAACAGTACTAAGCAAGATGAAACAGTACAGTAGTTTATTTGGCTATAAAGCAGCTTCTAGTGTTTGTAGATGCAAAAGAAGTCAGGGTTCTGGCATTTAATAATTATATAGATGAGGGAATGTTGCCAGGTGTAGCTTTTCCCATCTGTGTGTGAAATGCTGCACTTCTGGAAATTCCCTCTTCTTCAAAACATTTCCTTCCTACTTCATCACCTATATACAAAGTACTTTGATTATTTTAACCAATAAGCAAACTGAACATATAATATACTTATTATACTAACTGATCTGTATTCCCATGACTCAGACAGCTTCACAAAATCCAAAGTTCATTGCATATCATTTACATACAAAGGAAAGGTTAAATTGAAATAGAAAGCAAGATCCTCTAGATTCAACATCCTTGCACCAGGCCATCCTGTCATGGCACAAGAACCAGTGGCTGCTTTTTCCTAAGGGGAATAAGTCCATACCGTCCTACTGTCCAGACTTGGCAGGGACAACCCCAATTAATCCCCAGCTATTCTACTCCTTCAGCTGCCTTTAAAATGCCCCAGTTTCTCTCTCTGTCTCCCACTTTTCCCCTTTGTTCTCAGTTTACTTAGTTTGTTGCAAATTGAGCAGTTGGCATTCAATTAATCCAGCAGCAAGGAGAGAAAGGGATCTTGCTCTTCCCAGGAAGCCCATGAAAAAGCAAACTGCTGGAATCTTTCCTAACTTGTCTGTTCTTCCTCATTCATGACTTTGGACAACTTGACCACAACCTGATGAAGCTTGGCCACACATGTCCTAGTTTTCACGTCTGAAATGTTGGAGGGTATGGAAGGCTCAGATATTATTTTAACACTTATATCCTGCCATTTCCAGTGATAAAAGAAATGCTCCAAGGCTGCTAACATCAAAAAATTTTAAAAAAACATATATGAGTAGTGGAGAGAAAATATTAAAATAACCACTTGTAAAAAATCAGCGGTGATGAGAAGATAAAATTGGGCATCAGCTAAGCTGAAAGGCCTGCTGAATTATAAATAAGAGTGCATCTCTACTGTAGAAATAATGCGGTTTGACACCACTTTAAGTGCCAGGGCTCCATCCCACAGAATCCTGGGATTTGTCATTTTATGAGGCACCAACACACTTTGGCAGGGAAGGCTAAAGACATTGAAAAACTACAAATCTCAGGATTCCATAGGATAGAGCTACTGCACTTAGTCATGTCAAACTAAATTATTTCTACAGTGTAACTAATAACTTTGTCTGGGGTCATAAAACTAAAGTGTTTGCAACCTTGTTAGAGTGCGCATACCCTCCAAGTGTCCCAACTTGTCAGGACAGTCTTGATTAGGAGCCCTGGTGGTACAATGGTTAAATGCCAGTTCTGCAGCCACTCACTCACAAACCAAAAGGTTGTTGGTTCAATCCTAGTCAGGGGCTCAGGGTCAACTAACCTTGCTAAAATGAGTACCCGCTTATTGGAGACAATTAGCTTAGTGCAGTGGAATGGTATATAAATGAAGCTGCAATTGCTATTGATTAATCCTCTGCCATCCCACTTTTCACCTTCTGTTAAAATGTCCCAGTTCTTCTTTCTTCCTCTCAACTTCCCTCTTTGTCCTCATCTTACTTCAGCTGCTACAAATTGAGTTCAAAGTACAAAAGTAGTTCCCACTCAATTAACAGAGTGGAAGAGAGAGGATGGGGCGAAGTATTGTCCTTTCCAGGAGGCTAAAGTAAAAGCAAATTGCTACAACTTATAATGGTGTCAAACTGCATTATTTCTACAGTGTGGATGCATCCTCAGACAACAAAGAACCAGTAAAGTGGGACCCCGGAGGATCTCACTGGGAAGGCAAAGAATTCCACAGCTGAGATGCAGCAGCAAAGAAAGCCTTCTTGCCCATCCTCACAAGCCGCACTTCAAACTCTGGCCTCATCTCTTTGTCTGAATGTACAGGAAGGGTTAGGCAAGCGGCAGCAGCAATAATAATAATAGATGCCTCTCTTTTTTCATAGGCCAGTCCTATGAACCTTTCTCTTTTGATTTAGTCTACATGCTGCCTTGTGCTTTGAAAAAAAGAAGGCACCCAAAGGCAGCTGTAACACTGATAAAAGGCATGTTAGAAATAAAATCTTAATTACAGCATAACATGAAAGCAAGGGTTTTTTTTTAAAAAAATTAAAAATGCAACAGTTACCACTGCTTCTGACAAAGGTCTTTTGTTCTCCTCCAATGTTTAATCTTGTGTAGGATTGCTGGAGTGAAAATTGGAGAAAGCTTCTGTCCCTTTTGTGGTTCTGTAGAAGAAGGAATTTCAACAGGTGCTACTTGTCAGACAACAAGGTAACAAAGAAAGTGCACACACCTGCTAAAATTCCCTCTTATGCTCAACTGCTAACGCAATAGGAGCCCTCAGATAGCCAAGAGGAAGTCTATTCTGCCCTGCTGAAACATGACAGAGTCATAAAACCACTTGTGTGACTCAATCCTCTCTGTGAAATGAATGACTTACCAAAAAAAAAAAAAAACCATTCAGAAATGGAAATTATGAGTGACCTTTGGGGTTATTAAAAAAAAAGTTGTTGTTCAAACAGCTGCTGTACCTATTGCACTGGTTTAAATACTGCCAAGCACCCGTTTGCAGTGTTGAAAGGTATGTGTTCGTCTAGAAAGCAGAAATGTCCGAAGGCACAGAAGGAACTGCTTTTCCCCTCCAATAAAGTACAAAGCAGAGTGTCGCTCACAATGAAGGATATTATGAAATGTGGGTGAGGAAAATGGTCGTCATCATCATCATCACCCAATGGCTGGGAATGAAATCTGAACTGAGGGCTTCCTGTTTCACACCCACGTTTCCTTCAAAGGCACTCCTACACAGACCTCAAGTTAGGAAAAATTTCTCAGAGCAACATCTTAAGACAAGGGAAGGGGAGCATTTGTCCATCCATGTAAACTTTATAGGGTAAGCTACCCCTAACCTTGTCCTTCACCCCACTACACCTTAAGACAGTGGGGTTAGTAGTGAATCCCAAGAAGCACCCATTGGGTTTTCCTTTGGGTCCACAAGCTTCTCAGCAGTTCCATCTCTTCCAGCCATGACTGCCAGGGAAGGAGCTGGGCAGCAAAGCCTCTGCAGCCCTATCTTATAAGCTTCCTGGTCCAGCCCAGTGTGGCAATATCACTCATTTACATACTATTTCCCTTCCTTGGCCCTTACCCAGCCAGGGAGGCCACAGGAAAGAGGCAGCAAGGCAGATCCACACACACAAGCTCCTCAGCTCCTGGCAGGGATGTGGAGGGAACTCCTTTCAGTAGCCTTCTATCGGGCTGTCTTCACAGAGTTCCTGGTCACAGCCATTTACGTCTTCTTTGGCCTGGGCTCCATGCTAAGGTGGCCAGAACCCCCTTCCGTCCTGCAGAGCGCCATCACTTTCAACCTGGTTGCGGCCACCACTGTCCAGATCTCTTGGCGTGTGAGTGGAGCCCACGTCAACCCATCAGTGACCGTGGCCTTCTTGCTGGGCTCTCGCATTTCCCTAGTGAAGGCCATCTGCTACATAGTTGCCCAGCTGGCTGGAGGGATTCTTGGGGCAGCTGTCCTTTACGCCGTCACTCCAGCTACCATCCGGGGAAATTTAGGCATCAATATGGTATGTCCTTCTTCTCACTATCCTCTGAATCTGTCCATGCATCTGAGGAAGTAGACAAATCTATGAAAGCTTTTTCTACAATTTCTCAAAGGTGCTAGACGATCTCTTTGAATGCTGATATTCCAGAATAACATGGTTATGTCTCTGCATTCTGTCTTTTGAATCTGTGTTATTGTTGGGAAGGGCGGTATGGCAGAGCTGCTGTGACATATCTCTAGTATGTCTTCATCATGAGTTAAAGCTGGAGCTTCAAAAACAAAACAACCTTTTTCAATTACAGCTTCTGAACCCAGGGATTCTTGCTTAAAAAGGCCATTTTCCCAAGCCCTGATTTCAACTCCCAGAAGTCTCTGCCAGCATAACTAATAGGGCAGGATTCTTGGAGTTGCAGTCCAAACAAAATAAGAGAACCAAGTTTGGGAGCAAATCTGTTTAAGAGTAGAGTGCTAACTACTAAACCATTGTCAATGTGATTAGATTAGCAACAAAAGACAAACGCTTTGGATAGCACCTGCAGTGACTGTTATGAAAAGCTTTGATGCTAGAGATGCATCACACACTTTGCTGCCCTCTGAATGTGCTGGAATACAACTCCTACCACCTCAAACATGCTGTTTGGGGATGATGGGAGGTGCAGGCCTAGACATCTGAAGGATGCCAGGAAGCTTTTCTATTGTTAACCACAGGTAAAAACAATCTACCAGTATTTTATTATTAAAATAATAACCATTGTCACCATAACCACCACCTTTGGAGGAAGCTTGTGAGAAAAGTGTGTGACCTGTAGGGGCACATAATGATGCAGAGGAAGGAAACTGCTCTCCTGAAGTGGGAGGTGGAGGGCAAAACTACAGGACTGAGTTTGAAAACATAGACAGCTGAAAAGGGGAGACAGCAGAAACATCAGTGACCCTTGTACTACAAGGAGCAGATGCCACATTACAAGGAGTGTGACCAGTGTAAAGGGCAAAATCTGCTTAGATAGTGGTCCAGTTCTTCTCTCTTAGAACCTGTTATTCTCACTAGCAATGAAGTATGCATTATGTGCCTCCTAGAACCTTGGCTCAAGCACCAAGAAACTGACACCTGAAGCATGAATGTATATCCAGAGTAATGTAGGAATCTGCCCCCAGGAGTTTAAAACATATTTACTAATTTAAATTATTTTAAGAACGTTGCTGTGTTTGAAGTATGCTGTACCATCTTCAGTCAGTAGGTGGCAGACTCACCTAACCACAGTATTGTTTGCAATTGAAGCAATGGGGCAATAGCTTGAGAGACAGAGGTTTAGATTTGCCTCACCCTGCTCTGTGAGGTATCCCCATGAAAATGGGGTGAGCAGATTCCTCCCTGAGGAGGATGTAAAAGTCTACCATGGCAGAGTCCACACCTTGAGGCACTGGTATTTGTGCCAAAGATGGCGCAAGCACACTGGCATCACAACACAGACAGTGGCATCCCTTTGCTTCAAGGTGTATCTAACTAGGAGCTATTCCAAAGCTCTGAGAGTACAGTTATATAGCACCATCAAGGTTTAAGGTGATCTTTTACTGGCTGTGCTGGCAGGAAATGATGGGAGATGTAGTTTTGCATATTTGAAAGATGCTAAGTTGGGGAAGGCTGTTACAGAGTAAGACCAAAAAAGCCAGTTCATGCAAGAGCTTATGTTCTAAAATTTTACACAGGAGTGAGAATGGAGGGGAAGAATGACAGTGTGATGGGAGACTGAAGAAGAATGTATGTTGAGTTATATAACGAAATTAGAATTGGAAACGGTCAAAAATATCCCCTGGGATCCTTTCCAGCTCTAGGATTCTGAACTCTAAGAACACTGAGAACTCTTAAATCTGTGTGGATTGCTACCCTGCAGCAAGAGTTCTTAAGAGCTGACAAGAGATTGTTGAGAACTGGTTAACATTCAGGTAGCGCATCCCGTTGGCAGTGAAGATGGCTGCAAAGGCCATTTTGTGTGATGGGCAGAACAGGGAGTCAAACTATTTATATTTTGTCTCAGTTCTGGTTCAAGCTTAAGTTTGCAACTCAAGTTATTCTGCTAGGGTTCCAATCTGGGCCAGTAAATGTTCAGTGACTCACTTGGTACACATAACCAACTGATTTAGTGTCCCGTTTACATAAGAAAATTTAAATATATGGCATAGTATTTATCATGATTGTTTGCACAGGGGGAAGGTATAGGCTTACATGAACAGAAGAGCTACAGACAAATGTATCTGTAATGAGTACTGCACTATCAGGCTGGCATGAAACAACAGAAATTATAAGTATTTAACAAATAAATGTTGGTTTTGCCTATACCATTTAATTTTAATTGTACAGAGATATATGTGAAAAGAATTAAACCAAATCAATTTTAAACGGTCACTACGATGATTGCTATATGCTTTCAAGCCATTTCTGACTTATGTTGAACCTAAGTATCATAGGGTTTTCTTGGAAGGATTTATTCAGAAGGGGTTTGTCCTTGCCTTCCTCTGAGGCTGAGAGTGTGTGATTTGCCCAAGTTGCCCAAGGTTTCCATGACTGAGTGGGGAATCAAACTCTAGTCTCCAGAATCCTGGTTCATTACTCAAATTACTGCACTGCAATGGCTCTTCATCACTGTGATTAGTTAACTTCAAGAGTGCTTGCTGCTGCTGTTAACTATCCTTGAGTCAACCCAGACTCATCGCGATCCTGTGAATGAGACATCTACAAGACTCCCTGTCCTCCACTGCTTTGATTAGTTCCTGCAAATGCATTTCTGATTGATTCTGTCCATCTGGTGAGTGGTCATCCTCTCTTTCTGTTGCCCTCTACCTTTCCTAGGACCTTATCAGACGTTGGAAATTGGAAGTATAATCTAATGGCAATCCGAACACAATCATGGGGTTTCACGTTATTGCAAATTAAAGTATCTTACGCAATTTTGGGCAAAAGGGAAGTCATTTCGAACACAATCATGGGTTTTGTATTATTTCGTATTAAAGCATCTCACACAATTTCGGGCAATGGGCAGTCATTTTCAGGTAATAGGAAGTCATTATGAATGCATTCTGATTGTAATTGGAATTCACGTAAATTTGCTAAACTAGCGAATTCACGTGAATTCGTATTGGCTCCAATTGGCTCCATTCACAGTAAAAAGAAATTCCTCCCATCTGATAAGGTCCCTAGCATTATTGTCTTTTTTTTAGTGAGTCCTGCCTTCTCATGATGTGGTCAAAGTACAACAGCCTCAATTTGTACATCTTGGCTTCCAAGGAAATTTCTAGCTTGATCTGCTCAAGGACCCATTTGTTTGTCTTTTTGGCTGTTCACGGTATCCTCAACACTCTTCTCCAGCACCACATTTCAAAGGTGTTGATTTGCCCCTAAAATAGTGGCAGCTGGCTGCTACTATCTCAATAGAGTTGTGAATGTTCTTCAGGTTACAGTCTGAATTTTAAGGGAGTGAGGATTCATCCCCCCCCCCCCCCTGCATCAATGCAAGACTACTGAGCTCAGAAGAAAGAGAGTGGTAAACATTCAGGGGATGTCACTGAAGCAGTTAAAAATAAATAAATAAATAAATAAATAAAATCTTGGGCATAGCTCAAAGAATTATAAGCAGGCTCCAATTTGTCAAAAGGAACAACAGAGACTTCTACTGAGTCACAACATTAGTCCATCCAGTTCAGCATTGTCTATTCTGACTGGCATTGAGTCTCCAGGGCTTCCGGCAGAATTCTTTCCTGACTCTGCTTGAACATCCCTGCTAGTTTTTCATGCAACTACAAGCCAGGCTCAACCCTACTTAAATTTTGAATCAGACAAGACTTGGACTATATCCACAATACACAATTGTAATAGTCTGAAACCACTTTAACTGCCCTTTCCATGAGATGCCTTTCCATCACTTTGAGGACTTGGGAAGAGGGTCCACACCCTGAAATCTGGGAATCCTACGCAAAACTGAGATGGTCTTTCTTTTTCTGAAATATGTTTTGGAAGCAGCTCTTACAGTCTCCACCACATCCTCCCTTGAACTGGTGTATTCAGTTACTTCCAGTTGTGTGGGTGGTAGGCCAAAATTAAACTGAAGAGGAGTACACTTTCCCTCATCAGTATTCCTTACTAATGTCTTGCCTTTTTACAGGCTACTGCCACACTGCAGAAATAAAGCAGTTTGACACCACTTGAAACTGCCATAGCTCAATGCTATGGAATTCTAGGATTTGTAGTTTTGTGAGATATTTAGCCTTCCCTGTCAGGGCATTCTGGTGCCCTCACCAAACTACAAATCACAGAATTCCATTGCGCTGAGCCATGAAAGTTAAAGTGGTGTCAAACTATATTTCTGCAGTGTGAAAGCAGCCTGATTCCCTCTGTACCTAGTTTCCTTGCAGAAATTCCAGTGTTGTTCTTTTCATGTCTGCAGGCCTAAAAAACAAAGCAAAATGAGGGGGGAAATCTGTGGAAAATGCTTGGCGGTTCCTCCGTCAGCTTAAAATAATGGAAAACATCATCTACCAAAAAGAAAAAAAAAATCATATAACTTATACAATGTAACAATACAATAAAGTTCCAAACAGTAAAATACAACACAACACAGTAACATTACTCTATCAGTAACAATGCAATAAAATAAAATTTTAATGTTTTTAAAGCTCAATAAAAGCAATGAAAGAGAAGCAGGTGCAGCTGGTAGAAACAGCTTAAAAGGGAAGGGTCATTCTTAAAACTCTTCAGCCTTACAGATAAAACGCCTGATAGAAGAGGAAAAAGATACACTTTACTATGCAGTGAAATGTGAGAGAGTAGGAGAGCTTTCCCCTCCTTGTCATGGTGAATTAAGGGCATAGCATATTAAGTAATAGGCATTTACTCTGTCTCTTCCTCATTTGGAGGCCTCTTACAGGTCTGCATCTAAATGTGCAGATTTCGAAGAGGGAAAGCTTCACGGTGTTAATCTCTGTTGACCTTCCATACACTTACAGATTTGAATTGGCTTCTCTTTCATATTGGCAAGGAGAACAAAGCTAGCTTTTATACACCCTCTGTTCGAAAAGTGTGCCAAATGCACACACAGAAAGAGAGAGACACTTTCATGTCACCATTTAGGCATGGGGAACTTTTGGCCTTCCACAGTCCCTTATTGTCAACCATGCTGAACTCCAAAAAAACTGGAGGGCCAATGGTTCATGTAGTTCAGCCCATCCCAATCGAATTCTCCTTCTCATTTCCTGGAGAAGAGAGGCTTTGGCAGAGTGTGTCTGCCGGGGAAAGGAGACATGAAGGAGCTTCTGGAAGGAAGAAACCATCCTTATTCCTTGTTCTTAGGCCAGCATCCATTTTGTAAATGATTTAAGATTTTGGGAAGTGCTTCTTTTGTAAGGAAGCCAACTAAGAAACTGAGGAGGATTCTCACCCAGCCACCATCCAGGTTGTAGGAAGTATTAAGCTAGAAAGGACAATTGTTCTGTTTTTTAAATTTATTTTCCACCTTGCCAACTATCTTTGATAGTCTGTAAATTAAGATAATGACAATAACATTCCTCCTCCTTTTCATTATTATCAACGGCTTCTGTCTAAGGGACGTAATTTCACAAGCTACCCAACCTAATCTGTGGGTGCATCTATACTGTAGGAATAATGCAGTTTGACACCACTTTAAACTGCCAGAGCTCCATCCAACAGAATCCTGAGATTTGTAGTTTTCTGGCACCAGAACTCTTTGGCAGAGAAGGCTAAAGGCTTTGTAAAGCAACAAATCCCAGGATTCCTTAGGATGGAGCTACAGCAATTTGCTTGGTGTCAAACTGCATTATTTCCCACAGTTGCTGCACCCTTTGTCTGTGGGGATCATACAGCTAAGGTGTCTGCAACATTATTAGGGTGTGCATACCCTCCAACTGCCCCAGCTTGGTAGGAACAGTCCTGATTAATCCTCTGTAATCCTGCGTTTTCACCTGCTGTTAAAATGTCCCAGTTTTTCTTTGTTTTTTTCAACGTCCCCCTTTGTCCTCAGCTTACTTCAGTTGCTGCAAATTGAGTTTCAAATTGAGTTTAACAGAGCGAGAGAGTGAGAGGAGAGGGTGGGGTGGAGTCCTGCCTCTTTCAGGATGAGGTTAAGGCAAAAGCAAACTGCTACATCCTCTCTTTGCTTATGTGTTCTTCCTCATTAATAATTTTTGTCATCTTGACCACACACTGATGTTCATTGGCCACCATGTCCCAGTTTTCATCTTTGAAATGTTGGCTGGTCTGGAGGGCATCCATTCTGGAGGTCTTGTTTAAATATTCTTCATAACATTCCTGATTTCCATGCACTCCGCCCAATTTAATGATTTGATTACGGTTGCTTGACAGGGCCAGCCTTACCATGTATATATTCAAAAAGTGTTTTGTTCCCCAAAAGAGAATCTGGGGGTTCCCTGCACCAAGGGTCACCAAAGGCCTTCACATTAACCTGACTTCCTAGATGATGGGGTTTAAAAAACTAAAGACATTGAACTCTCTAATAATTTTATTTAATAATTTATATGACTTATGGTGAGCCTATCATAGGCGAGACTTAGAGGAGATTTGCCATCCTCATCCTCTCTAGCACCTGGGACTCCTCTTTGCCAAATCCCAGCCAGGCCTGAGCCTGCCTAGCTTCTGAGATCAATTGCCCCACATTTAAGCCATTTGTTTTGTACTGTTTTGTACTGCTTACATTTATCTGCACAAACAAACAAAAATAATGGGGACAAAGTGTCATAATAGAACTGCATCTTTTTTGCTTTTTGGGTACACTTGTTTCCCACCTCTCAAGCAGTGTAATATATTGGAATTTTTTAAAAATGTCCCATACTGTTTTTCCAGAAACCATGGTGCATAGGAGCAGAAATTATGCGCTCTCATTGTTAGTAGGTTGGCTCCATCTAAGGAAAATCCTAATCCTTAATTGGATTTCTCATTGCAGTCAGAAAATATCCCACTATCCACTTCTTTACATTTTTTGGATGAAGCTTAAACCTCCTTCACCACTTTGTCATTGTCCTCCTCCTTCTTCAACCCAGGTCAGCAGCAGCATCTCATCTGGACAAGCTGTTGCGGTGGAGCTCATTTTGACCTTGCAGTTGGTTCTCTGCTATTTTGCATCCAATGACACACACCGAAGCAATGGATCTCCTGCTATCATCATTGGCATCTCTGTTGCCCTGGGCCAGGTAGTTGGGGTAAGTACAGGAAGAAGCTTGGACTAGATTTCATGGCGGCCGGTGGCTTCCATCTCAGTGGGGTGCTGAATCTGTATAGGTTTTAATATGAACTTTAAAGAAGTTATCCCAGATTGTGAATCTCAAAACTTGGAGCAGATTCACCACCCCACTGACATGGAAGCAATACAGCTGCCACTGGTGTATTTATATTTATTTCAGGGTTTCCTATCAGCTGGTTTGCCTTCCTTCCTTCCTTCCTTCCTTCTTTCCTTCCTTCCGATTAATTGTTGTTTGAAATGTTGGGTGTAGGTATTCTAATTATAGAGTGCTCTTTGTTGAGATCTGATGCAAAAAATAGACATAACATCAGAAATGAAAGAGGAAATATCATGTGCAAGCTGATGTTGACTAGGCAAAGTGGGATGTTCTTTAAACCCAAAGAGCTGGGAAAGTTTAAAGCTTGGCAGGGAAACAGAACTAAATTCATATGTGTAAACCCTAATCCTAGTGCAAAATAAATAAAAATGAATAAATTTTAAAATTCTGGATATTTATTTATTTATTTTACAGTTCCCTGTGAGGTAAATCAGGCTAAGAGATAGTGGTTGGCCCAGCGTCACAGATTGAGTTTTCACGACTCAGTGGGAACTGGAATCCAGATCTCCCAAGTCCCAGCTCCACATCTGAACCACCCCGTATCATCCTGCTCTTCCCAAGGTGTTCTTTTGCAGCTGAATGTGGGCCTAGTGAAAAACAGAGTAAATCCTGTCTGCTCACTCCTGAGTTAGATTCTCTGATTTAGAGATCCCATTGCATACTGCTTAAAGCCAAAGTTTGAAAAATGTACTTACAAAAATCCCCCTGATGTGCTCTATAAGCCACAAAATAACCTTTCTAGGCTCTGATCTGAGCACATGGCAGATGAGAGAACCTGAGCTATCCAGACAAGCATAAAACACATGTGAGATCCAGATAAGGCAAGAGGGAAGCATTGGTATGGCCACAAAGGGTACTGTAGGGAGTATAACAATAACACCATCTGCCTTCGAGTGTCAGTGAGTGAGTAAGATCTTTTAAGAAAGTATGCAGCCTCATAGGGGTCTGTGTCTAGGCATGTGTGTAAGGGAGGTGTAGGGATTTTGATATGAGATCCAGCTATAGAAATTCTTGTTTGCAATGTGCTGTGGTGAAGATTGAAAGCCTTGCTCTAAATAGGGTTGAAAAGACAGAGACAGAGAGAAGGGACCCAACAAGAGGTTTTTCTCCTCACACCATCTTGCCTATTCTTCTTCCTAGCGATACTTCACCAGCTGCTCCATGAATCCAGCCAGATCCTTTGGTCCTGCTGTTGTTGTTGGAAAATTTCCTCAACACTGGGTAAGAACACCTCCTTTCTATCCTTTTCCTGTAGTTCAAAATTAAGAGGGGAAAATTGAAGAGTTTGCCAGCTACTGCCCAAGACTGTCAGATGACAAAGCTTGGCATGCATTTTATGCTTAATCCTAATATGGGGAAGTGGGGAGGAGGGTGGGTATTAGTGGTTGTGGTGATACCCCCTTCCACAGTGAGACCTATGACTGAGATTTGCTGTCATCTGGAAAACAGTTTGGCTGGTCTGGGAATATTATAGGTGTGTGTTGTTTGCTTTCAAGTCATTTCCAACTTACGGCGATTGTATGGTGGGATTTTCTTGGCAAGTTTCATATCGTACCTCATAGCAGAGGGGGTTTACCATTGCTATCCTCTGAGGCTGTGTATGACTTGCCTGAGATCACCCAGTGGGTTTCCATGGCTGAACCAGGATTCAAACCCTAGTTTCCAGTCATAATCCTATGCTCAAACCACTACACCACACTGTTTAAGAGGGAAATATAAATGCTTCTGTCCTAGAACCCAAAGGCTCCCAAATCCATTCAGGCCTCCATACCCTGCAATTGCCTATCTAGAGGAAGGGGAAGAAGCCATGGAGAGCATGGTAATAGCTGAATCATGGAGAACACAACATGACCAGTAGGAGCAGGCCATTTTGGAGAAGATTATTCTGTAGAGCACTGGTCCAGTCCCATTGCACAAACACTTCTCAAAACAGAGCCCCAGGAAAACAGAGCTGTAGAGTGAACTGGGTTTTATTTTAACAGCTCTTGTGTTTGCAGAAGCCCTTCTGACAGGCAGAGCAATCCTATAGCTGGAAAGTTCTTGCCATCTTTTGGTTGCGTATGGACATAACTGCTCTTCTTCCTCTTCCTTTCTGGCTCACCCCCTTCCTAAGATTAAATTTGGGGAAGGCTACAACATGTTGCTGTTGTTGTTGTTGTGAACCTTCAGGTCACACAAGTAAGAAATAAATTTATGGTGACCCTAAGACAAACGCTATCATTGGGTTTTCTTGGCAAGTGTCTTCAGAGGGGGTTTGCCATTGCCATCCTCTGAGGCCAAAAGAGTGTGACTTGCGCAAGGTCACCCAGTGGGTTTCATGAATTTGAACCTTGTTCCTTGTTCATGTTCTTTTCTTCTTTTGTTTATATTCCTGAACAGATTTTGTTCCTGTTCTTTCCAATTTTATTCTGAAGAATCATACTCATTTTGTTTATCCAAGAATATTTCTTCAGCTCCCAGTATGACCAGAGACTTTTTATAACCACTCACCAGCATTTACTTTAACCCAGTATAAAACCAGAATGAACAGGATTGTGGGACTTTTCAATCAGTCTAGTTGTGCCCTTAGTTTCTAATCCTTGCTATCATTCTGCTGTACTTCTCATTTCTCCATTTGGATCAGTCATGGTTTAATTTCCAGTAAATTGGTTGCAGCTTCTTCCACCTTTCCTTCCTCAGCAACCTGTCTCTGTCTCTCTTTCTTTGCAGGTATTCTGGGTGGGTCCCTTGGCCGGTGCTATCCTGGCATCTCTGCTTTATAACTTTGTTCTTTACCATGACCCAAAGACTTTGGCCCAACGACTGGCTATTCTCAAGGGCAGCTATGATGGAGAAGAGCTGGAGAAAGAAAGAGATCAGCCAAAGGAAACCATATCGCTACCAAGCCTCGTACATAGACTGTAGCCATCCAGTGTCCCAGGAAGAGTGCAGACACACAACACCTTTCTTCTATTTTAAAGGAAGTGCTCAGCATCAGAAACACTAAAGCTGCTTACTTTGTAGCTGGTCACTAGAGGGCCCCAAGTGCCTTTTCTCTGAAGTCTGTGGACCTCTGCATTTTACATGTTATGCCTGTTGCCCAGTTCTACAATTGCTAAAGAATCTTTTAGCATCAGGAATGTCTGACAGTAGAGAGATGATACATGGATGCCATAAGACCAAGGGAGCTCAGGGACACTGCACAAATCTGTAGATATCTTATGCACTTTACAGGGGAAACGTAACTGTGCCAAGGTTGAATGTGAATATTTACAGCTGTGAGTAACAGAGGCATCTGTTGGTTCTCTCAAGGATTAAGGCTGCCTTCTGTCTTACCAGTGCAACCTCTCTCACACACTTACACTATATATACATATATATATATATATAGATGTACCTGTATAGATAGATTATATTTTAAGATAACCAGCACTGTTTCCTACTTTATTGTGAAACAAGGGATTGAGGTCACTTATGTGTGACCCTGGATTATGATTTTTGTTGTTGTTGTTTAAAGTGTTATCATTGCTAGCCCTCCAAAGAAGTGTGTTCCTCATGATACTTCTGTCTCCAAGTCAAGGATGAGGAACTTTTTCTCCTTCCCACAAGGCCACTGGGCCAAATTGGCTGAGGCTGAATCTTGAAACCTGTGATAGATGTGGCTTGCCTGCAGTCCAGAACTATAATCCTCTCCTACACCCACCATATAGGGAAGGGGAATAATAATATGGAGAATCTTAATAATATAATAATAAATTTTTATTTCTTATCTTCCTTTCCACATGGCTAGAGCCAGGGAACAAGAGTTTGTTGTTGTTTGTGGTGGTGGTGTGCCTTCAAGTCACTTCTGACTTATGGAGACCCTAAGGCAACTCTATCATGGGGTTTTCTTGGCAGGATTTGTTCAGAGGAAGTTTTCCATTGCCTTCATGAGGCTGAGAGAGTGTTACTTTCCCAAGGTCACCCAGTAGGTTTCATGGCTGAGCTAGGAATCAAACCCTGGTCTCCAGAGTTGCAGTCCCACATTCAAACCTATATACATTTATCATTAAACATATAAGATAAAACACATAAACCTAGGATTAAAATGACTATTACACATTAAAATTATCCAGATTAAAATATACCAGTTTAAAATGCATAGTTTAAAATCAACTGTGTAGGCCTGCCAGAAGAGATAGTTTTTTAATCCTGTTTTAAATACAGACCTCATGTTTAGCTGTCAAATCTCTCACAGCAGGTCATTCCACAATATAGGGGCAGCTAATGAAAAAGTCGTCTGGGTGATAGTTGCCAGTCTAATGCTGGTCAGTTGAAGTAAATGTCACCCCAGAGGATCTTATTGTACAGGGTGTATTATATGGAAGAAGGTGAATGCCTGACCCATTAGATGTTCTTAGACCACAATTTATATTATCCCTTCCCTATACTTTCCAAGCATAGATGGGAGTTTCAGTCCCACAACATTTGGAACTCTGCAGGGTTCTTTCTCCTTGAAGTCAAATAAACCACTTTTAAATGAGCCTTTACTTTCCCTTCAGCTGTATTTCTTCTTGGGTCCTTAGCAAATTTATAATGGTGTAGCTAAAGGCTTTGAGGAAATCATGTAGACACACTTTTGATTCTGCAGTATGGTGGATAGCTGTCAGGAGCATAGAATGATGACAACTTTATCACAACAAAATAAAGAAAACCTTTTCTTGGAGGACAATCCATCTATTGACACCAAATCTGAAATCCCAAACAAGAAATGATATCCAGGATGATGGGGCTGTATGAATAGTTTTCAGTGGCCTAAGTACTTTTCCCAGCCAGAGGAGGCCCACTGAATCAATGATCGAATGGCAAGTGAATCTTGTAGATAAATCCCATTAACTGAGTGGAGACACAGCAAGCAAAATGGAGGCTTGTAGAATTTTAAGGAGAAAGTTAATAAGATGCACCTTGAGATTTAGCTGCAAGGGGACTAAACCTGATTATTCTCTATCTCACCCAAGAACAGATTGGTGGGAGGTGATTCAGGAGTGATTTTTTTTAAAGGCAGCAGTCTTCACACATTGCCATGTTAAACTCTGGAATTCACTGCCACAAGAAATAGTCATGAGTGCCAACTTGGATGGCTTGAAAAGGGGATTGGTTAAAAATATGGAAGTGGAGCTTTCAGGGACTTCTAGTCATGATGGGTTATATATGTTTCCTCCAACAGTAGAGTCTGTTGCTCAATAGCATTACCTGGCAAACATGACCAGGAGTCTGCTGTTGCACTCTTGTCCAGCTTTGGAGTTTTTCATTCAGGCCCCTGGATGTCTACTATGGGGACAGATTGGCCTGGAGCAGATAGGCCTAATTTATTAGTCTAATCCAGCTGGGCCCATCTGGTGTTCTCCCTGAATGTTATCCCTGAAGATACCTGTACTTCGAATTTTCTTTTTATATGATGGATTTATTTATATCTTGCTGTTCTTTTGAGGAGGTAAGATGGCATCTTTGGTTCTCTCCATCACCATTTTAGCCCCATAATTATTCTGTGCAGTAGGTTAAACACAGAGAGAATGATTCACCAAAGGCACCAAGTACAGGGATGTGATTGCATGGGGTTAAAACAGCAGCTTACCTTTCCTGAATTCAGTGCTAATTCAGGATCAACTGGGTCCTATCCCACAGAAATCCACACTGAATCCCCACCCGGGTCCATCCTGGATGCAACCCGGGCATCTAAGCTGCTTTAGTGGCCATTTTTAGAAATCTTTTTTTAACACAGAAGCTTCTGACTTCTAAAAATGGCTGCAGAAGTGGCTTAGATGACCTGGGCTGCATCTGCTGTTTTAACCCCATGTGATAGGATCCCAGGTCTCTTAGAACCTGGACAGTTTCACAAAGTTCCTTGCTATCTACCAAAATCCATGAATGTTCACACCCTATTAAATTCAGTTGCATAGTGAATTGTGTCCCTTATATAAAATGGCAAAGCTAAGATTTGCTTATTAGAATTTATATTTTGATTTAAATGTTTTCAAGCCATAGATGGTTTAATGGATATGGAGGGCTGACTTGTACATAAGGCTGCTGTTACTCCAAACTAGAAAGAGGACATCGGATTATTAAGCCTTGTAAAGAAGGGTGGGATGTAGAAAGAAACAAATGGAACTTCTATAAGTCTGATTTACCATCTTGCCATTGATGTAATGGAGCCATTACAGGTATGGGGCTTAGGCATTATCCATGTGGTGCAATGCTTGGGAAAATTACATTGAGGGCTAAATCTCCTAGATTCTTCAACCATCGTGGCTTGTTGCTCTACTGGCCAGGGGCTTCTAGTCCAAAAATGATCCCTCCCTGGCTTTGCTGTAAAATAGTGTTACAGCAGGGGTGGGCAACTATGGAAGGCTAAAGTCCCCAGTTCTCCCCCGCACTTCCATAAAAATGAGGGGAGAGCATTTTCACAATGTTTTGGGGGCCTTCCTGGGCCATTTTAATGAGCAGAACTCGATTCCTGATCACACCCTGGACATCTCCTAGGTCTAAATTGGATGGTGGAGAGGACAAAATGTGATAGAAAATGTGCACTTCATGCCCTGTAGAGAACGTTTTGGTGCATTTCAGAGCGTTCTAATGTTTTACAAATACTGTTGTTGTTGTTGTTGTTTTACCTCTGAGGGGCCTTGGAGGGCTCCAAATGCTATGCAAATGCCCTCTACATATCCTAGAGTGCATTTGGGGACATGGGGGGGGGCAGAATTGCATTTTTTTTTTTAATCCCAGGGTGCCTTGGGGACCACACGCAGCTTGCAGTCCACACTTTGCCCATCCTGAGTACTAGGACATCTAGTTCAGGCATGAGAATTGTGTGGCCTTCCAAATGTTGAACTGCAGCAGCCCCAGCCAAAACTGCCAACTCTAAGGATTGCTGGGTTCAACAGCTTCTGGCGAGATCTATGCTCCTCACCCCTCTTCTAAACCCTAGCATATGTGTACATGTGCATGTGTGTGTGTATATACATGCCTTCAATTTGCCTGTCAACTTATGGCGACCCTATAAATTTCCTAGCATTTTCTTAGAGGGTTGTGGTTTTTTTTGTGTGTTTTTTTTGCTAGTTCCTTCCTCTGAAATGTTGCCTTCAGCACCTGGTATTCCTTGGTGGTCTCTCACCCATGTACTGACTTGGTCTGACCCTGCTTAGCTTTCAAGAACAGACAGGATTTGGTGCCTTTAGGATCTGGTGCTCCTAATCCCTAACAGGCCATTGAAATTCACCGGGTGACCCTTTGACCAGTCATTCTCTCTCTGCCTAACCTATCTAACAGGTTTGCTGTGAGGATCAGACAAGGGCAGTGGACCATCAGTGGCAATAATCATGGTAGCTAATCATCATAGACAAGATGCCTCTCCAGTGGGAACTACTAACAGGAAGGTGCTGTTGTCCTGCTTCATGGCTTTCACAGTGGGGCACATGGCTGGTCACTGTGGGAAATAAATCCAGGTTTGGCTAGAGTGGGGAGGAGAAGAGCTCCCCTTTCAAGCTCAGTGGAGAAAGGCTGGGACATAAATGTAGCAAATAAACAACAGATGACTGCAAAGGTCTAGCCAAGATGATGAAACTGAGGCACAGGTTAATACAGTTTGACACTGCTTTGACTGTCATGGCTTCATCCTATGGAATCCTGGGATTGTGGCACCAGAGCCTTCTGAGAAAGGCGGCTAAATATCTCACAGAAATCCCAGAATTCCATAGCACTGAGCCAATAAACCAAATACATAGGAGTTTATCAGATGGGAGGAATTTCTCTTTATTTCGAATGGAGCCAATTGGAGCCAATTCAAATTTACGTGAATTCGCTAGTTTAGCGAATTTACGTGAATTCCAATTGTGCTCGGAGTGCATTCAGAATGACTTCCCATTTCCCAAAAATGACTGCCCATTGCCCAAAATTGTGTGAGATGCTTTAATACGCAATAACATAAAACCCATGATAGTGTTTGGAATGACTTCCTTATTGCCCAAAATTGTGTGAGACACTTTAATATGCAATAACATGAAACTCCATGATTGCGTTCAGATTGCCATTAGACTATACTTCCAATTTCTGTCGTCTGATAAACTCCATAGTTTTGTAACTGCTGTCCCTCTTGTGCATATGTACTCTCCATCCCTCCCTCCCCAATCACACCAGCCAGAAATCACTGTCATCAGTCCAAAATGAAAACACAATCACACATTGAACAATTTCCATTGTGGGAGTCAAATTTAGAATTTTCAGTTTTCCACAAGAGTTATGCTTCCCTCGATGCCATTGTTCCTGTAATGGGCATGCAACTTTATAGGTGCTTCCAATCTTTTCACCATGATCAAATGGGGACAGCATTATTACAACAGAATATTGGTTTCTTCTGTCACAAAGGCAATTATCCATCTAGATATGATTCAGTGTAGTTCTAAAATCCATATAATCGAAATCAATCTAGGAAGAACGTTTTGCTTTTGACACTGACCAAACACTAGCATTTATTCTTTGATCTGTCCCACTTGGCAGCATAATCTCCCACCCCCGCTTCATACATTTCTCTTTTCTTATGATGCTGGCGTCCTATTGAGTCAGGCTTCACTTGGAAGTGAAATTTCATTTGCCCCCGTTGACAGCATGAATGGACCTAGGGACCCAGCCATGTTCCTACTGCAGACATTTATCTCTGGCTACAGATTCACCCGCTGTCTTCTCAGTTTAGTTCATGTTACAAAAATGACAGGCCATTTCCTTAGAATGATTAAAGAAATGGACTTTAGTTTGACTGGTGTGCACCTCCGCCCTCTCTCTGCATTCAATGGGTGCCATGGCCAATGGTTTTCTAATTCTGTGCAGTTCCATTGAAAATCTGCTTTTGTTATTAAACCAGTTGCCCCACCTGGGAAGTGCTTTTCTAATAATGCATCTTCCACATCAAAATGCCAACCAGCTTCTGTGCACAAGCAGAAGCCTGCAATGGCAAAGTGAAGTCAGGGCTCATAGAGTTGAAGTGCTGGGATGTTTGGATTAGCTGGGATGGTGATACAATTTGCCATTGCCTGTCAGGTGCCCTCTTTTTTCCAAGCTTAGCTCCTATACACAGAGTAATGTGGGGAGTGGTGTTTCCAGCAGCAATATATTTTTGTCAACTATCCATGTTGTAATGCAAAGTACTTTGGGGTGACGGTCTTAAATGTACAGTTAAGATCCATTAACTTTGCCAAAGCACAGTTCTTGGCAGAACTTTGTTCCTGGAAACTGATGTAAGTGCTTTGCTGATATGGAACAGCACAGCTGCCTACTATCCCTTGAGAATGTAAGAAAAGTCAGGGTGAGTGTCTGTACTTCAAAACCCACCATTACACCACTCCTTCTTGTTACTATGCCTCTCTGATCGCTACAAGTTCATGTCTTCTGTCTCTGGCTGCCGCAAAACACAAATTGGATTTTTGTAAGGCCTATCAGGGACTATAAGAAGGTCAGGTGGCCCATAACCTCCACACTACTGTCCCAAATAAACCTCTTCTGTCCCACTTTTTCAGCTGCTTTAAAAATGTCCCAGTTTCTTTCTTCTTCTCCCACTTACTCCCTTGTCCTTAGCTTACTCCTTTTGATGCAAACTGATTTCAAAGTGCAACAGTAGGTTGCATTCAATTAACTCAGCAGAGGAGAAAGGAGAGGATGAAATCTTGCCCTTTCCAGGAGGGTCAGGCAAAAACAAACTACTGCAGCCTGCATATTCTTGCTCATGTGTAACTTTTGCTATTTTGACCACACTGTAATTGTAGTCTCTGATTGCCAGTTAGTTTCCAGGCAAGATACAAAGTGTTGTTTATTACCTTTAAAGCCCTATATGGTTTTGGTCCAGGTTACCTACCGGATCATCTTCTCCCATATACCGTAATCCATGCCATATGCACAGGTCCTCTGGTGGACATTTACTCCAGTCAGCCAAGACTAGGGAGCTTATCACATGAATTTTAAAACAATCTCAAGCCTCCCAGGCTGCAGCTGGAACATGGGACGGAGACGGGGATTATCACATACTAAATCTCTGCCTAATTGCCGCCTGCCATCCGCCCCGGTCTAAGCTGGGTCCCAGCCGCACTCCTTCAGTACTTTTTAGAAGTTGGAAACTTTCCAGCTTCTAAAACATACTAGCAGAGCACAGCTGGGATCCAGGCTGGTGGCAGGCGGTGATTAGCTGGCGATTTAGCATGCGATAATCCCCTCCTACATCCCGCATACTGGGTGCAGCCCGAGAAGCTTGAGACTGTTTTAAAGTTCATGTGATAAGCTTATATCCTTGATTCGTCGCTCCATCTGACTTCTCAGGTGGATGCGACGGTCAGGAGCACCTGTTATCAGCTTCGGCTGATACGCCAGCTGCGTCCCTACCTGGACCGGAGGGACCTTGAAACAGTAGTACATGCCCTGGTAACCTCTCGATTGGACTTCTGCAATGCGCTCTACATGGGGCAGCCTTTGTATCACACTCGGAAGCTTCAACTAGTGCAAAATATGGCAGCACGGGTGGTCACTGGTGCTCCCAGGACCGCCCATATAACACCAATTTTGAAAGATCTACATTGGCTGCCTATCCGCTTCCGGGCTCAGTACAAAGTGCTGGTTATTACCTATAAAGCCCTAAATGGCTTGGGCCCAGAGCACCTGAAGGACCGTCTCTCCTCACACAATCCGCCCCGCACACTTCGATCGACTGGGCAACAACTTCTAAGAGTTCCAGAGGCTAGATTATCGTCAACAGCAAAAAGGGCGTTTTCCGTTTTGGCCCCTAGCCTCTGGAACTCACTGCCCACGGAGCTTCGTTTAGCCGCCTCTCTTAATTTGTTTAAGAAAGGGCTAAAGACATTTTTGTTTGAGCAAGCCTACCAATGATTTCCTCTCCTATGTTATCTTATTATTCCCTCATCATGATCGGACTGGATGTTCCATTAAGCCCTGGCGGACATTGTACCCTACCTTCTATTTTTACTGTGTTTGAATGTTTTAATTTTTATATATATGCTTTTAACTGTTTAACTGTACACCGCCCTGATCTTCGGAAGAGCGGTATAAAAATAAAATTTATTATTATTATTATTATTATTATTATTGATTGGCAACTTTAAATTTTCTAGACTTTGAAAATCTCCCTATTGCTGCATGGCCAGAAGGAGGAGGAGCCTGCCTGAGAAAGATATCCTCCTCATCTTTACTAAGGGCTAAAACAGCATGCAGGCATCAGACTAACATCTCCAATTTTTCCCCCTCCTGTTTCGTTTGTAATATCTTGCCTGATGAAGAAGCCCATGGAGCTTCGAAAGCTTGCAAGAAGTATATTGTGCATTTTGATTGGCCAATAAAGTTATTACTGATGGATTTTATGTTTGTATTTGTTAATTAGCCAACACAGCTACCCCTGCATGTTTTCTAGGTTGGCAACTGTCAGCCAGAGGTCTATTTTTTTGGCTGTCCCTAGGATAAACGGTGGAATGACCTGCCAGAAGAGATACAACAGCTGAATATGCTGTCTGAGTTTAAAAGAGCATTAAAGACCAATGATGATGGTCTTTAAATTGTGATTTTTAAATTGTGAATTTTAAATGATGTGTTTTAAATGTAGATTTTTTAAAAAAAACATGTCTATACAGTAGAGTCTCGATTATCCAACCTTCGGTTATCCAACATTCCGGATTAGCCAATGTTGCAGCTGCTGTGATTTCTTTAAATTTTCTGTGATTTCTTTACATTTTCAGAGGACTGAACTGTTTATACTATACGGTACATCACAATGTTGATCAGTGATTTCTTTACATTTACTTTTACTGTTATTGCAATAAAACTTCAATACATTTGCAATTCATAGTGATTTCAAGGCTTTTCTTGAACCTTATGGATTATCCAATATTTTCGGTTATCCAACTATCAGCACGTCCAGTTTATGTCGGATAATCGAGACTCTGCTGTATGTTATTTGTCTTTTTAAATTGATGTGTGTTTTAAAATGATGTATTTTAACTTATGTTGTTGGTTATTGTTGTTGTCCGCCGCCTGAGTCCATGGGGAGAGAAGAAGAAGAAGAAGAGACGAAGAAGAAGAAGAAGAAGAAGAAGAAGAAGAAGAAGAAGAAGAAGAACGGCACTTCGAAAGTAGTTATCACTTGGGCCTAGCACTTTTGCTCCACTCATTTATCTGTATGAGTGGCAAGTCTGATGCCGTGGCTTCTGTTGCTCCATTCTTTTATTATTATTTTTTAACATAACACCACCTGTGCTCTATGTACAACACTGGACATTACAGAACCTCTGTCCCAGTTCTCCCCCCCCCCCCACAGGCTTACAGTATGCACATTAAATAAATAACAGAAAAGTGGAGGAGAGGGATGTGGCTAAGAAATGAGTTGTGAGGTGTATCTGGTGAGGCTGGAGGTCCAGACAAGGTGAGTCTTTGGATGGCAATGCAAGTGGAGTCTGCAATGAGTTGCCTTTGAGGAAAGCTGTGAAAGCTTTCCCCTTGTGTATGAAATGGCTGTTTAAGTGACAAGGAAGGAATTACCAGAAGGTACCCAAGTACAGTGGAAAAAGTACAACTAAGTGAGCATCTCAAGGCTGCTTCTCAGGGAATACTGTATGAACTGCCTGATATCACTAAACACCAATGCTTATCTGTCCAGGCAGTGGTCAGGGGGATAGTGATAGTCCATCACAGGGGAACTGTAGTCCAGTGACATCTGAAGGACCATAGCTTTCCGGCCTCTAGGTCTTTGCCACAGATTTCCACATTGACCACCTGGCAGGTTAGAAAACCTACTAAAAGCCCTACCAAGGATGTTTTACACATGAGCTAACCCTCACAGATTGAAGCTAGCAAATCATTGACATCTGGGCAACTTAAGAATAGCCTTTACCCTTTCTGCTTCTGTGCCCAATAGATACATCATAGAGTGTCTCATTCTTCTCCCTGAGATACCCATCAGCTTCTTTGATTTCTGATTTGACAGCATGATGCCAACTCAAAGCCTTATTATAAAGCCTGTGGAGAACATTAAAGAGAGGGATAGGGATTAGAAGCTGATAAGTTTGTCCATTGGGGATGATGGCAGTATGTTATTTCTTAAGTCCTTCATCATTTTGGAGGGTATTGTGATGAAACACCCTATCCTTATCTACTCCACTAATTTTTGCCACATTAGAACTTGTCCACCAGTTCTGTTGAGTATTTCTGGTCATTCTTCTCTATCCAATCATCTTCAGGATTGTAGGTCCCCTTTAGGACAGAAATCCTCTCCGCAAGACCTCTGGTATCAGGAGAAAGGATGATGTTGTAGATCAAAGAAGCTAAGATGCCTCCAGCTAAAGGTCCTGCCCAGAACACCTGAAGAAGTTGGGGGATGGGGAAGAAACACAGCAAAGCTCAGGTTTTGTAGAAGTACCAATGAGTGAACAAGTAACCTCCCTATTCATGGACAATATATTTGCTGTCGGGCTGTGTGTTTGTCTGTCTGTCTGATAGGATTGTGAGATATACAGCCCAAATATCTACCATCAAATTGAGTCCTGCCAAAGTCCAGTCAGGTCTTGGGGAAATTACTTCTTGGAACAGTAGTTCCACACACACACACACACACACACACACACCTACCTACCCTTCACCCTCAGCCAGTGTGGCTATCAACTTCTAGAATTCTGCAAGTTGTATTTTTTAAAAAACAAAACTTTTCAAAGTAAGCAGGTGGAAAATAATGGCACTGGGCTTTGAATACTGTTGAACGGTTCAGACAAAAAGCACTAAGGTTACACATTTCACACCCATGTATAAGAATATCAGTATAATTCACTTTTCAGGATGCACTGTGGGAGCCTACATGTCAGGATATTGATATAGTTTACAGTTACAAAAATAATCTGAGTCTCACAACTTCAGGGGAAAAATAGAGAGAAGAACTTAACACCAAACTCAAACTAACACATGTAAAGCTATGGAAGGATGTACCACTTGCTGGGACAGTGAAGCACCTACCACAAGCAACAGGGTTGGAGTGTCATGAAAAGCTAGCAAACTGTTAGCTCATTAAATTGTTATTATTGATTTTTTGTTAATTGCCAGAGTTAGAGGGGGAGTGCTTTTTCTGTCTCAGGGTCCAAAACCACCTCACTGGCTTTGGGTCCTAGGCACCTTGATTTGGGCAGCGGGTGAGTGAGAGATGCCACTTCAGTTCTAGAAGCAAAATGTCTTGGGTCAGCCCTGAGTTAACATTATGGGGCAGTGGGTGGTGATTTCTCTTCTTGCAAGCTAGGACATCCACTTGGACTTTTAGGCTGAAATTTAAATATGCTGTCCAAATTGTTAAAACCTATTCCCAAATGTAGATTAAAAACTAGAGTAGATTTGTCACCCCATTGACATAACATTGACTTTATGGACTACTTGCTAACATATACTGAGATAATTCTCACATCTTCACCCAGGGGCTGTTACACTGAGACAATAACCTTTGTTTGCCAAACTGTTGCTGGGGGAAAGGCTTTAAGAGGCCTTTCTTTTCAAGAAGAATCGCTCTGCATCTAGCCCCTCAAACATAGACAACTGGGAATTCTTGAGTGATCCACAACTCTACTACTCCTGCTTCTTCTTATCTCAGACTGAAAGAGAGAGGTGAGCCAAGTCCCTAAACTTTGGCAAAGTTGGCTGACTTTCTTTTGCCTTACTTCAGCATCTAATTTATCACTTCAACATGTAAGCAAACCAGAGGTTGACACAAGTTCAGGAATGATTATGCCAGGATAACAGCTTGAATAAACAGGCCCTGAGATAAGTCCATGGCTCATATATCACTATCAAGACTCGTACTTCATAAGCCACTGATTTTAATTAAGACACAGCCCAGCAAGAATTGAGTCTTGTTTGTATACATTTAATTAATGCATCAGTCATCCATCTATATGCCAGGTGCTATAACCAAGGCGACTCCTCTCTTCTTCCTTTCACCCACATCTTGACAATGATCTTTTGAGGAGGCAGGGCACCATTCCCAGCATCCTCCAGCCAACATGTCTATTCTGTAATCCCCCATTCCCACCCCAAGGAAACTTTCCATGCTCTGCATCCCTTTCTAAGCATCCTGGAAATCTAATTGAGATTGAGAACTCCCAAAAGGGAAGGAAAATGCCCTTCATCTCCTTCAAAGGGAAAACTGGCCCTCTGGAAGTTTTGGACTTCAGTGCCCAGAAGTTCCAGACAGAATGATCAAATGGGTAGGAATTAAGGGATCTTTAAATCCCAGTTTGATCCCAGTTGAGAACAAAAATCACTACCATCCCAGAAGCCATTCCAGTGTTTTGCAGTTGCTTTTCCAAGTCATGGGAGTTAAAACTGTGCTGGCTAGTTAACATGCCTTTAAACTGATTTGCTGCACTGTGGAAGTGAAGGGGAGGTGAAAGCATAAGAGGTAGCTGGGTAAGTATTGGTACTATTGGATATAACCCAAAAGAATATATCTGGTCCATATCTACTGGAGGAACAATAAGGCTTCCCTGCCTTAAAGTGAGCCAATGATTTCTGGGCATCATGAAGCTTTTTTTAAAGACTCAAGCTAACTGTGTCATATGGGAAAGATCCACTCACCCAATGATCCTGAAAGTTTCTCATGATGACAGCTGGGCCAAAAGACCGTGCAGGATTCATGGAGCAGCCAGTGAAATAGATCTGAAAGATAATAAGCAGGGATAAATGCAGAGCTTGGCAAAGTGGATTTGTGGGGCTGGGGTGGAGGGGGTACTACAGCTTCCAGAAGCCAGCAGCCACCATGGTCAGCCCAGCCCTGGGAGTTGAGTAACATTCACATGAACAAAGAATGTAGATATTCAGGTGTTTTCTCACTCTCATTTCTTCTGTTGAAGAACGTAACATTGGTTCCTCTTTCTCTCCTTGATTCTTGTACGGATTTACACTTATCCACAACAATGTGTGTATGTGTTATCTTAGGAGTTTATCACAGGGAGGCAGAAACTGTAATTAAAGTGAAAACAACCTGCTTTTGCAGTTTGTTTTTCACATGACTTTCGGGGTTAACCCAAAGAGAAAGTAGAAAAACCCCACAAATGCAAACACAAAATTTGAGTGAAAGAGAAATAATGAGAAAATAATCTGAACAGAAAGTCGCCAAAACCCACTCCTTTTTGCTTTCAGGAACTTCTAAAAGTAAAAAGGGGTGGATTTTAGTGAGTTTCCGTTCAGGTTAATGTGTGCTGTTTCTCCTTTACACAAACACATCTGAAAAACAACCCGTGTTTGTGTCCCCCCCCCCCTCCAGATTATTAAATCCCATTTCTGCATGGAATTTATGCCATTTGCCTCCATGTGATTAACTTCTTAGTGTGGTTATAGATCATCCATCCCATCAGCATGTGTATGAAAGAATCAGCTTACTTGTCCAACACACATAGTTCTTCACGTCACATATTATATGAGCTGGGTGGTAAATTTACATGTGAATCAACCATCAGTGAGAACAGGAGGCAAAATGTTTTTGACTGAAGTCAATATTACACTATACTGTCAGAGCACGATTATTCCACTATAAGTGTTGTGGCTACTTCCTGTGAAATTCTGGGTTATGTAGTTAGGCCTAAGAGTGCTCTAGCTGAGCAGTTTAAATGGCTCACCCTGCAAAACCCTAGGATATTGAGCTATTGTTATGAGTCATTTGTATGATCAGTATGAGAAACATTTAGCCCACCAGATATTTTGGATTTCACTGACTGTAACAGCAATGGTCGTGATATGAATAACTAGCAAAATTAAAATTATACCTTCAGATTACAATATCATACACACAGTCTCAGTGTATTTACATGTACATAGTTTGATGTGTTTAAAGTGAACATTGAATATGATGTGATGTTTTTAAATAAAATTCAAAAAGATTTTTTTTAAAAAAATTAAAATATAATAAGTTTTTTTTAAAAAACAACAACTGGGGCTTCTCCTTTTTACCCCCACTCAACCCATCTCTTCAGCATTTTACAGGGATGTAGGTGAATGTCACAGCCCATTTCTGCCCCAAAGCAGATGTTTGGGGAGCAGTTAAGTCACCCTCCCCTTAGGATGTCACCTGCTATAGCTCGCACTCCCCATACTCCCCTGTTGATTCCCCTGGGTGTGACCTGCCCAATGTCACCCAGCGGGTTTCCTTGGCCAAGTGAGGATTTGACCCTTGGTCTCCTGGAATCTTAGCCCAGTACTCTAAGTACAAGGTCACCAGAGGGTGAAGGGAATAAAACCTAGATTAGTTTAGAACAAGTCTGAGACAACACCCCTTCCCTGGTTGCTCTAGCATCCTCTGCTAGAAGACAATGGAAAACCAAATGGAACCATTCCACCGTTTTCCCCTTGGTTGCATCAGAAGACTCACGCCTAGGAGGTGGCCAGTTGTGACTGACAGTCCAATAGATAATGCTGGAGAGCCCACTTTATCAGTTCGGCGGCTGTCAGTTGAGGCAAAGACGCAGAGGACCAGTAAAAAGGTCAGAATCAGCTCCACTGCCACTGCCACCCCCGCTGGTGTGTTGTTCTGCAGCTGGAAAGATTAAGAAACACATTGAAAGACAGATTGGGAGAGGCAGCCTTTGGGCCCTGGCAATCACAGAGACAACATAAACAATTACGTCCCACTTACAGCTGTGTATAGTGTACCAAAGAAAAATGGCCCCAAGGGGGAGATTGTGAGGAATAGCTGCCAATTCAGTACTTTGTCAGGTTCACCATAAAACACAGGCATGCCGGCAAAAGCCCGAGGGCTGACCTGCTGAATTATTGTGCGAATTATGTGTTTATCTGTCTGTTCATTTCTGAACCATCCCAAGCACCCCCCTCCACCAGCTAGCCCACCCCTGGCTCAAATACCTCTCTATGTTTTAGCAAGGAGAGCTGGGTGAGGAGAAACTAGTAATTAAACTGAACCACTGTTTGCTGGAGTTCTAGGCAAGAGAATGACAGCAGTTTCACCCAATCTGGGTGTTGCACTACAATTCCCATTATCTCCTGGCAGGACAGCTGTATTGGCCTGATGATGGGATTTGTAGGCCACTACAACTAAAGAGTGCAGGGTTGGGAGAGGCTGCATTAGGGCATTTATGTCTTTGGAAGCTATACCTATGCAGTGATTTGACAACTTTCTTAAATCCAGAAGCACTGGGGCTTCTGTAACTTAGGACCTTTCCAACCAGATGCTGCCTGGATGTGTTGGACTGCAGCATCTGTTCTTCCTAAGCTGGCTGGGAATGGTGGAACCTGTAGGCCAGCATGTGTGGGATGTAATTAGGGAAGGTTGCTTTAGGCTGTTGGGATGTAACTGACGACAGGAAAGAGAATTTTGATAAATGCAGATTTTCCACATGCCTGTGTGATAAGATGCATCACCTAACATCCCCACATTCTTAAAGAGGTACCAGCAACCCTTCTCTTAAACCACTTTGAAAATGAAAGGAGTTGGGGGTATGTGAAGAATTTCACACTGTCCTCAGAACAAAGGCAGAATTTGTCTGTCAACTTAAGATATAATGACAGGATCCTTGAAACAGACACCAGATTTGATAGCTTCAAGGGTGAGGTTACAGGTAAGATCTCAGAAATATCAAAATCCATACACTCATCAGGTTGCTAAAATCCAATTGCATTTCTCTTGCAATAAGGTTTCCATCTGAAAGCACACAAATGTAATGCCATTTCTCTTGGTTTAAGACCGGGAAAGAATTGGCAAGAAGAATGGTTAAATGTTGTGAGAAAAGAGGGACTTCCCATGGTGTAAGCATGCACATAATTGCCTCTGATCAAATGGCTTGTGTAGCTTTAAAAACAATATAGAAACCTGCAAAGCTTGTTGATCACTGGCAATGGGATGAGTAAACACACACCATGTGAAAACTGTCAAACTGTCTTCCAAAATGCCTTCAGCTTTGTAAAAGAACCACCTCCAGCCTAAGGAGGAATTGCTGAAGTCCGATCTTATGGGTCACTGTGGGTCACAAATTCCATCTAGACAAGAATATAATTATCTTAAATAACTGTATTGCTTTTTAAAAAGAAAAGAAATACAAAAACCATGTCTAGCAACAGGATTTCATACAAAGAACACAGACAAGGATACTAGTTGGCATTATTACAAAATTCCAACCTGAATGACTACGAATAGCCAAATTGTAGTACAGAATCTTGAGGAATCCTTCATTTTACATATCACAAAAGATATAATAGGTACCCAACACCCCTGATTGAATCTGACCTTGTCATTATAATTCAAACTAGTTCCTCACAGTCCTAGCCCATGAATTAGTGGCCCAGATCACAATTCCATTTGCCACTGGGAGGGGGAGTCCAATATAAACCAGAGGGCTATCTCATTTGTATATTTTATATTTACATTTATATCCTATTTATCTTCCAATGAGCTTGAGGTACATGGCTCTCCTCATTCCAACTTTATTCTCACAACAACCCAGTGAGATAGCTCCCATGTGGGGGAGGAAGAGTCTGGCCAAAAGTTACCAAGTGGCTTCATGGCTTGGTCAGTGAGGACTTGAACCTAGGTCTCCCAAGTCCCACATGAGTGATGGCTGTCATGATGACACACCTTGTTCAGTTGTGTGCCCACTGTCACAGGACAAGAAATGGGCACTGATGCTAATATGCCAACAGCATAGTATCTGATCATAAAATGGAGATTAATGGTATCCCATTCATCCACCCTGGTGAGAGCATAATGTATTCTCATTAGGATACTTTGCACCACACAGTTCTATTCACTTGGGTAAATGTTCTGCTGAACATTATGGATTGTATTTCCTGCCATTTTAATGGATCAGAACTACAGGTGTATTCTTGCCAACAGTAGTGGCCGCACCCTCACTTACCCCATTGACAGCCAGTCCTCCTCGGATCTCCGGTGGGGTAACCTGGTAAATCACCCCTGCACCAGCAATCGCCCCTACCATTTGAGCTATGATGTAGGCCAGGGCTCGTAGTATGGAAATCTTCTGTGCAACAAGGAGAGCCACCGTCACTGCCGGGTTGATGTGTGCCCCACTAATGTGGCCCACCGATTGGATGAGGGTGGCTATGGCCAAGCCAAATGCTAGTGAAATCTGCAGGATCCCCGGGAGGGCAGAGGGCCAGTTCAAGGCTGAGCCTATCCCAAAGAGGACAAAGAGCATGGTTGCCAAGAACTCTGCAGTAATGGCCCTGAAGAAGGCCAAAGAATAGGCCTCATTCCTCATGGCAAAAGTTGTTTGGGGGAAGCACAAGGCAGAAAGGGTTCTCTGCCACGCTCTGGGTTTCTCCTCCAGAAAGGATACAGAATATATATGTATCTATCAAGGGACGGAGCAGGGGAAGAATGAAAAATGGGGTGGGGACTGAGGGCTGGAGCCAAGGCTCCTCGGAAAGCACCCATCTCTTCCTTTTTCTGAAAGCCTTGACCTTCCTTATTAGTAATGCTCATCTCTTACATTTTCTCAGCCTGTGATTTATGGGACTTTTCTGCTTTCAGTTGAATGCAGCAGCAGGAGCCTCCTGAATGTTCGCAGGAGGGCCAGGCAAGTGCATTCCTGCTGAGCTTGCTTGAGATTTCGAGATCTGCATCCTTGAGTCCTTCACATAAACCAGAGATCTGAACACAACTTTTGCCCCACGCAACATTCCCCTCCCCCAACTAAATGCAGCTCTCCAGTTTCTTTTGAATTAGGGCCTGCCAGGGTCAAGTATTGATAAAGTGGCTTGTATTCCTGCCAGTCACCATGAACTTCAAAAACTCCAGTGAGATGGTCTTTAAGTTAAGGAAGAAAGTGTAAAAGCAGGGCTAGAGTTGAATATTAAGAGGGAAAAGAAAGATTTATATAATCTTAAATTAGGTGATGAAGGCATCAAAATACTTAGATTCTCTAGAACCACAGGTCAGTTGTCAATTAAAACAGAGACTGTAGTCAAGAAATCTGAAGAAGGATAAAATTTGGAAAGGCAGCTAAGCACAAAGATATGTTAAATACCAAAGTCAGAATCATCCAAGTCATAGTATTTTCAATTTCTATGTATGCTTATGAAAGCTAAACAGTAAAGAAAGCTGACAGAAAGAAAAGCAACTCATTTGAAATGTAGTGCTGGAGAAGAGTTGTGCATGTACCATTTGCCAAAAAGAAAAATTATTGGGTCTTAGATTAGATGAACTCTCAGCAAAAGCCAAGGTGACTAAACCAAAGCTGATATACTTTGGATGTATCATGAGATGCTATCTCATTAGAAAAGAATATAATGCTTAGCAAGCTTGAAAGCAAGAGGGAGACCACGCAACAGGTGGATAGATTCAATCAAGGAAGCCAGAGCCCTAGCCTTGCATGACCTGAGCAGGGTTTTTGAAGACCAGGGCTCTTGGAGGTCTTCATAGCATTGCCATAAGTCAAAGAAGCTGATTTGACAGCTACAATTGTCTTGCACTTGGCACATACACTATACATAGCTAATGGGATGTGTTCTGATTCATGGTTCCAGAGTATGGAAGCATAACTTCTTTTTTGGACTACAAATCCATTCCAACTGAGGGATTATGGGGGATGTATTACAGAAGAGTTTTCCAAGCTCTGAGTGGTTCAGGCCTCACATGCAACATTCAAAAATTCAAGCAAATAGTGTTGAGATGTCTGATGGATATTACATAAAGTTAGGTAGAAGACTGTAAACTTTGTAAACAGCTTGAATGAGTGGGGCTATATATATAGGTTCATGCTGTTCCTTCTTTTGCCATAAAACTAAATCCTATGAAACTCACCTATGAAAATGCACTACAGATGCTGATGCCATTTGCCATATCCAGGCCTGGATATGAGCTTCAGGGTGTGGTGCTTACTTCAAATCAAAGGCAGAGACTGGGAAATTATTTTATAATCAAATTAGTTACAATTCCAGGTTCCCCAAAGTAGTGAATTATATTATAATTACAGTTTTTTTAAAAACACACACACACACAAACTGTTTCTGTTTCTTAGGAATGACTAAAATAAATAGGTTTTGAGTTACTTATAACAAATAACTAGAAGACCCTGATTTGTGGTGCAAAACACATTCCCTTCTACTTCATCAGTGCCTTAATTTACACGTTACTGACAGCAGCACAAGACACAACATGAGCTAGAGCTCAAACTTTGTGATATTCCTCCTCTGCCATTGGGTGGGACCATGTCTCTTTAACTATTAAAAAAGTAACTAAAATTACAGATATTCCAGAAAAGTGGAGAAATGTCCCCACATAAAGTTACAGTTGTAACATGCTGTGGGTGCACCTTTGTTATTGAGGAACAGAATTAGTTAAAAGTATGTATTTACTTTTGACTTTCAAGTGGGGAGGTTTTTGTTCTCCCAAATTCTCCGTCAAAGCCAATTCCTTCCCCAGGGAATTGTGATTTAAAAAGCTGTGTGTGATTAATTTCTAGATCAGAAAAGAATTCTTGGTTTATGCCACACCAACACCCATCTTTTCCTCCAAGGACTCAGTGGCAGAAGGAAGTTCAAGACATCTAGAGGCTTTGTTATGACCTCTGTACCTTTGTGAGGAATTAAAGGTCTTTGCACAGAATTCAGCTTTGCTTTTGGCACAGCCGCCCAGAGTTCCTGTGGGTGCCTCCAGCTGACCTAAAGCACCTGATGAAAAGTTCACAAAGTTCCTAGGTAGAAACCCACCAGCTAAATGCATTGGATGCTGTGAGAGACACAAACCAAATGATCTTAATCTCCTCTGTACAGAGGAAGCAAGCAGCCAGATTAGATTGACTGAAGACAGATTTACCAAGACTGAATAAAAACTCACAAGGGAAGAAGCAAGCAGCTACCAGAAAAACATGGGTATCATTCGCAAGAGTCAATTTGTTCAGGTTTTTAAAGAACAGATATACTAAAAATCTACGGCAATTCATGACCTTACAAGTCTACTTGAATGGGGGTCAGGCAACCCTTAATCCTCATCTACAACTGAAATGAAGGTACAGTGACACTGTCCCTTCTTTCTTTCTCTTGCCCTGTGTTGTTTTTCCCCATGGTTAAAAACTCAGTCTTACGTAACAGAAACTAACCTACTTGGTAGGTTATGGCAGTGGCAGTAGCTGATTTCCATGTCAGTGAGATTGTCAATCTGTTCCAGTTTACAGTTCAAACTTTGAAGGTGGTGAATCTATTTTGGAGGTAGAGATGAGCACCTTGGATTGTTTGTCTGAAACCAGGAATGGACTCACAGTTCCACTGACCCAGAAACCAACAGAAATTATAGTCATTCTAATTTTATCGGTCATGAAATTTCACATTGTCACACATTTTAAAAACACTTGTTTTCTTACCATAATATTTTTTTTCATAACAATGGATCAAAGCCCACCATTCAC
Source organism: Urosaurus nigricauda (assembly GCA_034509955.1). Lineage (NCBI taxonomy): Eukaryota > Metazoa > Chordata > Lepidosauria > Squamata > Phrynosomatidae > Urosaurus > Urosaurus nigricauda. The sequence goes on from JAOEGL010000002.1 coordinate 168,260,768, forward strand.
ATGCAGAATTTTGGGGAATGATATGAGATACACACACACACACTATTATAGAATAGGTTACCGATGAGATCATAATTATATAATCCATTGTTAATATAAATTCTGATTTTTAAAATTTAATAAATTTATTTAAAACGAACGAACAAAAACACCATATCTATATTTTTCTTGAGAGTATAAAGAGTTATTCTACATCCTTGTCTGGCTGGGGAGAGGGGAGATAATCTCTTCCAGTGGAAGCATCTCTAGAACATCCTCTCTCTCTCTCTCTCTCTCTCTCTCTCTCTCTTTGTATGCCTTCAAGTCACCTGTTGACATATAACAACCCCATGAATTTTGTAGGATTTTCTTAGATGAGGAATCTCTAGAGGTGTTTTTGCCCCTTTCTTCTTCTGAAATGTCACCTACAGTACCTGGTATTCCTTGGCAGTCTCCTGTCCAAGTCCTATCCATGGCTGAAGCTGCTTAGCTGCCAAGATAAGACGGGATCTGGTGCCTTTAAGGTATTTTGGCAGAGATGATTTTTTTTGGGGGGGGTAATTTTTCAGACCATAAATCTGCCCACGCTCAGCCTCTGCGACTAATTTGAACTTAATTATATTTTGTATTTCACTTAGCCTTTGTATTTTATAGGCTGCGGTGCTAAAAACCAGACAGTGTGAAGACAAACTCCTCGCTAGCCGAGGTAAGCACTTGTAACTAAATTACAATTTAAGAGAACTCTCTCTCTTCAGGGGGAATTTAATTTCCTTCATGTACACATTAAAAGAAAAAACAAAAATAAGGTGAGCTCAAGTAGTCCCCTCCCCTCATGCCTCCAACACATACTGTCTTGGCAGGAATGAAAAGGGAGCTGGAAGATATTCACAGCCTGAAATGTTGGCATGGTGTGTTGCAACACACACACACCCCTCAGACGGTCCGTATAATTACAATCCTGCCATCATTCTCTCTGAGCTGCAACCTGCTGTTCTTTCCCCAAGTGTCTCCTGGGGAACTGCCAGCCAGCCGTTCTTGTTCCACCGTTGGTTTAGAGGGTTACGTGGCAATTACGTGGGGCTTTACTTTTACTAATTATCAGTCATGAAAGCAATTAGAGGCGCCACTGGATTAAGTAATAATTATAGTGATTAATTATGTTTCTCTTCCCCTTAGGGCTTTTATTCCCCCATTGCCTGCTCAAGGCAATATGCTCATTAGGGACAGTGGAGGTTACAATGAGTGCAAAAGGCCCATATGGTGGGTCATAAGCCATTTGCTAGATAGACTTGGGCCTTCTTGGCTGGAATCCTGGCTCATCAGTCACAGCTACAGCAACATCAACAACAACAACAGGTTACTTAGGAAATAGCAGGTTGTCAAGTGCTCTTTCTTGCTTCCTTGTGCAGATCACAGCCAGTCCATCCTGCCTTCTGTAGACCACAAAATTGGATTCTCTTCACAACCAAATGTCATCTTTTGCAGTTGCCAGGAGGTGGTAACTGAATGGGATGCTTGAGAAAACTGGTTTTCACAAATCTCAACTGATTGGATTAGCACCTCCAATATTCAACTCCCGTAAGTGCAAATCAGAATTTAGTTAGATCTGCCAATTTTCACACTTCCCAAATGTTCCCCTGACAGTTGACAGTGCAAAAACAAAACAAAACATATCAGTATACACTTAGCACTGGATCTTTTCAGAGAAAATACATTATCATATTTTAATATGTATTTCTATGCCATTCCCTCCAACATTTCACAGATGAAAACCAGAAATGAGGTCAAACAACAACTATGTGTGTTCAGGATGGCAATAGTTATCACTAAGGAAGAACACAGAAGCTAGGCGATTCTGCAGCAGTTTGCTTTTGTTTGAGTCTACTAGGAAGGGCAAGATTCTTCTATGTCCTCTCTTCTCCTCCCCTCTTCTCTCCTGAGTTTAATAAATGCTAACTACCTTTGCACTTCAAACTCAGTTTACAGTAACTGAACTAAACTGAGAACAAGGGAGAAAAAGTAGGAAGAGGAGACAGAAACTACGACATTTTAAAAATAATTGAAAAAGTAGATCGACAGAGGATTAATTGGAACTATGCCTGCCAAATCAGGACAGCTGGAAGATATGAAATGCAGGGGTGTGTGTGTAAATTTAAAATAACAATCACATGAGTGTGGAAACGAGAGCCCCATTCAGATGTTTTTGTTTTTGTTGTTGATGTGTGCCTTCAAGTTGCTATTGACTTTTGGCGACCCAAGAAAACCATGGGGTTTTCTTGGCAAGTTTCTTCAGAGGGGGTTTGCCATTGCCATCCTCTGAGACTGAGAGGGTGTCACTTTCCCAGAGTTGCCCAGTGGGTTTACATGGCCGAATCAGGATTTGAACCCTCATCTCCAGAGTCATTCAGCTGTTACAAAGTGAAACCATCACCTCTTTGTCTGTTTTTGTCACTCTGTTCATGTGGGATGTGACTCTCCAAACAAAAGAGTTTCCCCTTTGTGCGGATGCTGTCCACGTGATCCAGAATGCTGGGAAACCAGTGTTCTCTGGATTATGTGGTGAGACAGCATGACAGAAGTGCCCAAAAAAGGCACAGGGTAGCATGCTGCCCCTCCTTGAATGTTTAGTCTGTAATGACTGTACAAGGCTAGGGTGGAACAGACCTATGAGGAAGCACATGGGCAACTTTCACATGGGCCAGAAATAGGCTAATTCATCTAACTCTTCCCTTAGCTGTGTTCTTTAAAATATTATGGATCTTTAATGGAATATTGCAGTGTTTGTACATTTTTATACTTGTGTTTTATTAACTGTACATTGTTTTCTGGACCAATTTATATGACAGGAGCAATAATAAACAGCAATAATAAATAGGTTTTGTAGCATATCACACAGGGAAAGCAGTCCCATTAACAATGTAATACTTTTCACACTGGATAGGAGCAATCTTAGCATTAGTGCATGTGTCAAAGCGTCATGAGGGCTTCTTGCAGTGCCTCCACCATCTAAAGCAGGGGTGGGCAACATGGTTCTCCATGTGACCCAGAATAGTGGGAAATCAATCAATCCTCTTTGGTTTGTGTAGTGAGCCAGATGTGGTTGGATGGCAACTGACACGTCCTCTGTCCAGCATGTCCAATAGTGAGGAATCATGGGGATGTTCCAGAGCTTCTGGAAGACCACATGTTGTCCACTTTGATCTATGGCTATCAAGGGAAAGGCTTTTTTAGTGGTAGCCTCCAGCCATAAAATAGGAGAATGCTTCCCCTCACCCCCGCCGAAAATTCACCTGGTCTTTTAGACTTGCTTTGAGTCTTGCTGACATTTCTCTCTCTCTCTCTACCTAATTAAGTTCTTGCTACCCTTTCCCTCTTGTAACTTACCATTGTTCTCATTTATTCTAATGATATTTTTAATTACTTTTAATTTTCTTTGTATGTAAACCTCCCTGACAAATTTCTACTCAGGAATATCAATATGCTACCTTCTTTTCCTCTCCGTTTCTTTCTCTTCTCTGCTCAGGAATATAGATAGCAGCAATATCTCCATCTCTCCTCCTTCTCCTCCATTATCATCTGTCAAAACAGATTACAGAGTCCCTTGGTCCATATATCTTTGCTCTTATTGACCAACATTTTATCCCACCTCACTAAATGGCATAACACAGATCCAATCCAACTGAGACTAGTTGTTGTGGCTGAATCCTGCTGAAAGCATTTAGGCAAATAAAACTGTTCATGCTGAACTTGTTCCATTGGTTTCAGTAGGATTTAGATATGAATTATGACCAATTTTATAGCAATAAATCTTTTCACATACCTTAAACTGGTTGCTTGCTTGTGACATTTACCAAGTGCTTTCTCTGGTGTGTGTCAAGGTAGGCAAATGGTGCTGCTCCCCATTCTGACCCACTCTTTCCAATCTAATGGACTGGATGGCCCTTGTGGTCTCTTCCAACTTTACAATTCTAATGATGGTTTGAGGCCTTTCAATACAGGGGTGACCAACCTTCAGGGGTCAGGGCCCCACATTGATACCCACCCACCAGGGGCCATGGGAAGCTAGACAGTGAACATGCAGTCTACTGCCTATGTGTTGTCCACATTGGTTCTATCATAATAATTCTCTAATGAGATCCCTAATAGATCTTGGAGCCAGTGTGGCGTAGTGGTTTGAGTGTTGGAATGCAACTCTGGAGACCAGGGTTTGATTCCCAGCTCGGCCATCAAACCCACTGGGTGACCTTGGGCAAGTCCCACTCTCTCACCTTCAGAGGACGGCAAGGGAAAACTTCCTCTGAAGAAATTGTGTCAGGAAAGCCCCATGATAGGGTCACCTTATGGTTGCCATAAGTCAAAAACGACTTGAAGGCACACAACAGCAGTATAACTTAAGGGTCTGCCACTGAATGTTTTAATCTTTTTAGCATCTCCCTCTGCATGGAAATTATTTCAAAGACCCAGTTCTTTTACCTGCCCTTAGTTGTTCCATTATCATGAAGTATAATAGGAATTTCAGTCTCTTTTCTTGTTCCTTCAAGTCACCTGTCAAATTATGGTGACCCCATAATTTCATAGGGCTTTTTTAGGCAAGGAATACTCACAGGTGATTTTGCCAGTCCCTTCCTCTAAAATATAGTCTGCACCACTTGATTTTCTTTGGTGGTCTCCCATCCAAGTACTAAACAGGTTTGGTTTGACCCTGTTTAGTTCAGGTGGGATCTACTGTTTTAGAGTATTTAGGCACCATAAAACATCATTAAACACAACTGGTTGTACAACCAGAGCTTGAGCTTCTGTATTCAGCCATTTCTTTGTCCAGCTCACCCAATCCAATGACATCCTTAAATGAGATTAGGAGGAATCCTCCTCCCTGTTGTTCTCCTCTGGTAATAAAACTTCATCAAGTTCTAGGTAAGAACTTACATTATTTTTGGAAAAAAATTAACCAGGCTTCGAGACAATCTTATATGGGAAATGAAGAGAGAACTACAAGGATGAGATTATCCCATACTCTTCAACTATTTTGATTGGCAAGGATAGCCCCAATTGATCCTCAATCATCCTGCTTTTTCAGCAGCTATTAAAATGTGCCGGTCCCTCTTCTCCTCCCACTTTTACCCTTTCTCCTCTTCTTAATTCAATTGCTGTAAACTGAGTTTAAAGTGAAAAAGTAGCTTGCACTCCATTAACTCAGGAAGGGAATGTGTGGGGGGGGGGCGCAAAATATTGCCCTTCCCAGTAGGCAGAGGTAAAAGCAATCTGCTGCCACCTCTCCTAGCTTGCCTGTTCTACTTCATTAATAACCTGACCACTCTCAGATATTTGGCAACAAGGGGCCATGCAGAAGTTTTCGTGAGAAAACTGAGGAATCAGGAAAAAAGCTTTTGCATTTGTTGTGTACTACTGATCTAAACCAGGACATCTCAGTGGTGTTGTCAGCAGGCCTTGTTGTGAGAGGGACAAGACAGAAATATTCAGCATAGGGCAAAAGCTATGAGAAGCAGTTGTTGTCTGTGTCACTTCCTCAAAGGCCAGCAGAATCTGGGCCCATTGAGTTAAATCAGATGCTGCTTTGTGTTCTAGAGATTTTGATAAAACGACTGTTTGTGGTTTGTACTGCACTGCGCAGAACAATTTCTCAAATTCAAAAGGATCATCATTCCCAAAGTGGTTGGACATCAAAGGTCTGACTGGAGATAAAAAGGGCAAAGGGCATGCAAAGAGGGTTTTTCCTCCACCCCCTCTGTGACAGGAGAGGTGTGGGACTCTGGAGTTTATCATATGACAGAATTTGGGGGTATAATGCAATGGCAATCCGAACACAATCATGGGGTTTCACGTAATTGCGTATTAGAGTATCTCAAGCAATTTTGGGCAATGGGGGGGTCATTTTCAGGAAATGGGAAGTCATTCTGAATGCATTCCAAATACAATTAGATTTCATGTAAATTTGCTAAACTAGCGAATTCACATAACTGCGAATTGGCTCCATTCACAATTGAGAGAAATTCCTCCCATGTGATAAACTCCTAAGTCTCTCTTTGCACAGGAGAAAAGGATAAATGCCACAAGGAGGAGCAGGCAAATGACATCAGTGCAGGGTCTTAGAAGGTAGAAGCTCACCCTCTGCCACCATCTGGCCTGCCCCCAATTGGTCTGTAGGAGGAACAATCTGATTTCCAGAACCAACACCATTGCTCACCTACCCACCACTTTCCAGGAGCTATTTACTTTGGTGAAAAGAGAATGTGGCTGACAGGAGTTTGGCAACCTTACTTCAGTGTGTTTATGTAACTCTATTTCCCTGTATCTAAGGACAAGACCATCACATCTCAGGTGATGGATGCAGGGTTCCTTTTCTCCCTCTCTGTGTTTGTGGAGCAGTGGTAATATATATTTGGGGCAGCTAAATGCAGCACATATCTGACCCTCCCTCCAATTTAGTCTGTGCCCTCAGATATGTTGGGGCATGCTGTCATCTCACCATACCTCTCACACACATAATCCAACTGCCACCTGAGACAACTGTTGCACATGAAATCAGGGCAGAAGCAGAAGGGTTCATCATTTTCTTCTTTATCTCAGGACTGATCCAGTTGTGGTACCTGTAGTATTTTGTGGAAGGTTTTTGGAATCAATCGAAAGCAATGTTGGAATGCAGCAAATGCTCCAAGTTTGCATAGGAAACTTGAAACATGCCACCCTATCTGGCTTGATCTCTCAAAACCTTCAAGTCTGTAATGATTGTTGGCATTTTCTGTTTCATGGGCAGCAGGAGCCAAGAGGGTGTGGCAGCTGAGTGGTAGCAAAAAGGAGGGACAAGTAGCATAGCAATCTGGGACATAAAGATCCCAGGAACAGTGGGAGCCAGTGCTTCTTATGTGATTTATAAGCTCTAAAAAATCTGTGAGCAAATAAATTAGTCTCTTAACATTAGATCTTAAGGACAGGGAAGTAGTATCCAAAGGCTATCTGCCATTTGTGCATAATTAATGCACCTCTATATACCATCTTGCCATAGCCAGGTATATAGAAGCAGGAACTTGAAGAGGTAAAGTACAGAAAACTAGAAGCGGCTAACCAGTACCAAAAAAATCATACAATGTTTGAAAAACAAACCTTTTCTTGACCATTATTCAAAAAGGGGAAAGAGGGTGGGAGGGAGGACATGGATTACAGTAAAACTGCAAATTTCTCTAACACTCATATAAATCTTGCCTAGGCCCTAGCTGCCCCTTTTTTATTCTGATGCCTATAGGTCAATGTGTAGGGTCAATGGGACAAACAGATATACTACCTCCAGTTAACTTGGTTTGTCAGGAGAAGGTCATGTCCCCTCCACACACACCTGTGGGCCACCTCCACAACATCATATGATCAGACTGGGTCATATCATAGCCATAAGACTATACACCCAGGCTTCTAGCTATGTGGCTTTCATTATTTTGACCCTTAAAGTCAGGACAAGAGGCTACTATTAAGACAGAATATAGAGAAATGGAATGATTTCCAATTGGCAAGAAGATCAGTATCCTATCACCTTAGCTATTTAATTTGTATGCCAAGAACATTATACAAAATTGTGAGAAAATTGGAGGACAGAACACCAACAATGTAAAATATGCACATGACACCATAATACTAGCAGAAAGTATTCTGCCTCGATTGATCTCAAAGGGGTGGGGTATAAATAAATTTTATTAGTAGTAGTATCATTAGAAAGTACCAAAGATATGGAAGGATTATCAAAGAAGGTCAGGGCAGAAAGCACAAAGGCATGTTTACAACTGAGCATCAAGAAAACAAAAATTATGATCATAGACAATCTACATAATTTTTAAAGAAAACAATGAAGAGATTGAAATAGATGAAGATTTTCCATACTTGGATTCAATCCAATCATATTGGAGACTGCTGTCAAGAAATCAGAAGAAGACTTGGAAGAGACACTATGAAAGAGGTAGAAAAGATTCTGAAGTGTAGAGATATAGCATTAAATACTAGAGTTAAGATTGTCCATGCCATCATGTTTCACATGTCTATGTATGGTTGTGAAAGCTGGACAGTGAAAAAAAGATAATAATGATTTTGAATTGTAGTGTGGGAGAAGAGTTCCAACAATGATGGACCTCTAAAAAGACCAATGGATGGGTCCTAAAGCAATTCAGGCTGAACTCTTCCTACAAGCAAAGATGACTAAACTGAGGTTGTTCTATTTTGTCCATATCATGAGAAGAAACCAGAAAAATGTTAATGTTTGGTAAAGTTGAGGGCGATAGGAAAAGAGGAAGGCCACATTCCAGATGCATAGATTAAATCATAGAAGTCATGGCCATGAATCTGCAAGAGCTGAGCAGGGCTGTTGAAAGTAGGGTGACTTGGAGGTCTGTCAGTCACAGGCTCACCATGGGTCGAAGTCAACCTTAAGGCAGTTAACAACAAGAAGAAATAACAAGGGAAATTTCCCTATAAGGTAAAATTGCACCAAATGACAGATTGGTGGAATATAAATTGCATATATTGCATTTCTATCATCATCATTATCATTATCAAAGTTTGAAGCCTCTCTCTCAATGGACAGTGTGAGCCACCATGGCAAGGTGAGAAGAGGGATGTGCCCTTCAATGAAGCATAGTTATCATTATGATTTCACTTTAACTACAACATCAACATCCTACGCAATCCTGAGATTGGTAGCTGAGGGAGGAGTCTTTAGGATTTTCAGGATTTAGGATTTAGGTCCTTGTAACCAAGCTACAAATCCCAGGATTCTACAGGAGAGAGTTAAAGGGGAATCATCATGCTATAACTATGACTGCATCAATGCAGAATTAATGCAGTTTGACACTGGTTTAACAGTCATGGCTCAATGCTATGGAATTCTGGGCTTTGTAGTTTTGTGAGATATTTAGCCTTTTCTGTCAAAGAGCAGCTGGTGCTGCAACACACTACAAATCCCAGGATTCCATAGGATGGAGCCATGACAATTAAAGTGGTGTCAAACAGCATTCATTTTGCAGTGTGGCAGCAACCACCTATGTAGGGTGAAAAGGTGGACAACCTAAGAAAAGGCTCTAACAAAAAGAGTTTCCTTGACAAAACCAGCTTTATTTACAGTCCGTAGAAAACATCTGCCACTTAACTTGGTTCTTGAGCTTCCCAGAACACCATTCTTTCAATTATCAATACAAGCTAAGGATGATTCTTTGAAGTCTGCACATGTAGACAAGCAGGTTAGCTCTGCATAAGCAAGGAATCAGTCGTTCCTCTCATTTATAGTCTCTCCCTTTCTCTTACTGGCAGGAAAGGTTGGAAGCCCTTAAACCGAGACCCACCATGCACACCCCAAACTGCATGACCCCTCGACATTTGAGTCCTCTCTGATTGTCCCCAGAGCTTGGCCCTGTGTTTGTTAAGCGATCGAGGCTGGCGCCGGGCATGAGCTACAGAATGATAAGGAAGAGGCGGAAGTATTGGAAAACCTTCCTTCTAATAAATGGTATTGGCATTTCAATTCCATGCCAGCATTGATCAGGAGCCCCAGAAGAGCCCAGTTGCCTCTGCCTGTGTTTCATTTTCTTTTCTACCAAAGCAGTCTTTGCAAATTGTAGGGCTCCCTCGGGTTTTTAAACAAAACCTGACATCTTTTTTCTAAAGAAGGGCTTCGCTGCAATGCGGTCTCTATCAGGCCTGGATTTCGGAGCAAGCGTCAGACAGAGCTGAAACGCTCTTTTCTGTTCAATTGAAAGAAAAAGAAAGTGTCATTTTTTCCCTCCCAAGATAATTTTTCTAAATCTTTCTTCCATCCCTCCCCGCCTCAAAGATCTGCTTTGACATTCAAAGGGCTGTTTTATGTAAGACTTGCTCACACTCTTACATAAGTGTGAAGATAATTATGATCAGTCCTCTGAAGAAAAATGTTGGCCCATTAGCCAAGTTGGGAGACAGTAGTTCTTGAGCTAATATTAAATTAAGGCTTAAATCCTATTCCAGCTTTCAGACAAATAAACCCTGTTGACTTCAAAGGGATTTACTTCAAAGGAGAGGCATATAGGGTTACAACAACAACTAAACTACACTATGGAGAAAGCAGGGGAAAAAAGATGCACAGGAAGATAATGTCTTCATTAGAATTATAGAATCATAGAGTTGGAAGAGACCACAAGGATCATCCAGTCCAACCCCCTGCCATGGAGGAAGTCACTGTCTAAGCATCCCCGGCAGATGGCCATCCAGCCTCTGCTTAAAGACCTCTAAGGAAGGAGACTCCACTACACTCTGAGGGAATGTGTTCCACTGTTGAACAGCCCTTACTGTCAGGAAGTTCCTCCTAATGTCGAGGTGGAATCTCTTTTCCTGCAGTTTGCATCCATTGTTCCACGTTCTAATCCCTGGAGCAGAAGAAAACAAGCTTGCTCCCTCCTCAATATGACATGCCTTCAAATATTTAAACAGAGCTATCATATCACCTTCTTAACCTTCTCCTCTCCAGGCTAAACATTCCCAGCTTCCTAAAGCATTCCTCATAGGGCATGTTTCCAGACCCTTCACCATCTTAGTTGCCCTCCTTTGAACCCAGTTTCTCCACATCCTTTTTGAATTGTGGTTCCCAGAACTGGATACAGTATTCCAGGAGGGGCCTGACCAAAGCAGAAACGAGTGGCACTATGACTTCCCTTGATCTAGACACTATACTTCTATTGATGCAGACTAAAATTGCATTGGCTTTTTTAGCTGCTGCATCGCACTGTTGACTCATGTTCAACTTATGATCTAGTCTCATTCAGAATTCCATACAGTGTGTAAACCTTCAACTTCTTCAGAGTTTTCCTTCATCAGGCTAGAGGTGTGTCTACACCGTAGAAATAATGCAGTTTGATACCACTTAAATGCCATGGCTCTATCCTAGAGAATCCTAGAGTTTGCAGTTTTGTGGAGTGCCAGTACTCTTTGGCAGGAAAGGCTTGCAAAAGTACAGATCTCAGGATGGATCTACAATAGTTAAAGTGGTGTCAGACTGTATTATTTCTACAGTGTAGAAGTACCCTAGTTTGTTTGTTTTTCAGAAGAATGTACTTTTTGTTTGTTGGTTGTTGTTGCTGTTGTTGTGTGCTTTCAAGTCATTTCTGATTAATGGTGACCCTAAGGTGACCCTATCACAGGGTTTTCTAAGGTTGAGAGTGTGTGGTTCATCCATGGTTACCTGGTAGGTTTCCATGGGTTACCAGGGAATCAAACCCTGATCTCCAGGGGCATAGTGCAACCCTCAAACCACTACACTTGTTAAGCAATTTGAGAACATTTCATTTCAAAATGATGGTGATGATTATTTTATATATAGATAAAGCATTTCTCTGCCATGGTGATCTTACAGGTTAAATTTTGATAAAAGAAAATGTAAATTGGGAAACAGAGATAGTGAGAAATGGGTGTGAAGCAGAAACTGAGCAAGGTCAAATGTATGTGCTTCAGGCTCATTTCAGTTGTGGATCTGGAATATTTTCTATTGGTGATGATTATTTATTCTTTTAAATTTGATTTTTTTTCCTAAAAATAGTATTAATGTACAACAAAAACAGCAACAAGACTCAGGGTGATGCTCATAAGGATCAATAATTATAAGTTCAATATATAAATGAATACTGTCTGTACGTCTGCAAAAACGCACCAAGAGAGATGGCAACCACAGTGCTGAAATGCAGATAGGGTAGTGGCATCTTCAGACCACTGAATGGTTGGTGCTGAATGTTATTTTTCCTATTGGAGATATTTGCTTGTTTGTTTTACTTACTTTTTACTCTTCCTTACTCTTACTTTTCTCTGTGTGTGTTGGTGTGGTCTTTTTGCACAAACGGTGCTAGAATTTCAAGAAAAGAGAGAGCCTCCATGAGCTTTGCCTTCCCTGTGCAAACCAAAATCATATCATTGCATGGCCAGCTTTTCCCACTTTCTCAACCCACTTTAGACTCCAGACATGACATTGTTTTCTTTTTTTTCTGGGTGGGAGGCAGAATACAGCAGCCCTACACTATCCCCAGAGGAAGCTAGTGACCTCCCAGGTGTCGTTGGTGTTGTGAATCCACTTTGGGTTGATTAAGGAATTATTCAAGGTGCTGAGCTTGATCGCCTGGTTCAGCATCCTGGATAGCTCCTGTGCAGTTCTGACTAAAAGCCTGAGCAGATTCACCACCCCATGGCCATGGAAGCCATCACCAGCTGCTATAACACTCCACTCCCTAAATGGCAGCTAAGCTCAAGGCAGACAGAGAAGGGTCATTTGCACAGGGCTCCAGCTCATTCATTTGGGACTGAATGGAAAGGGTGACATTGGAAGCTATGTTAAAACAGTTCTGTATGCAAACATAACACCAATTTAACTTTCAAACGGGGGGGGGGGGGTGGTGGCAGCGCTGCTCCATGAGGAAAATAACAAAACCAAACATAGTTTGGGCAATAAGAGGTTAAATCTCCCTTATCCAAAATGCTTGAGACCAGAGGTACTTTGGATTCTGAATTATTTTAGTTCTTGGAATACTGTATTTGTATTTGCATTTTGTATTGTATTTGTATTTTGTATTGTATACGTATGTAATAAGATACCTTGGAGATGGGATCAACTCTAAACACGACATTCATTTATGTTTCATATACATCTTATACACATAGCCTGAGGGTAGTTTTATACGATATTTTAAAAATAATTTTGTGCATGAAACAAAGTTTGTGTACACCACACCATCAGAAAGCAAAGATATCACTGTCTCAGCCACCCATGAACGAAGTGTTGGTTTTCAGAGTATTTAAGATTTAGATTGGAATTTAGGATAAGGGAGGCTAAATCTGTACCTTTATTAGGAGCAACTAATGAAAATGCCACAGAAATGTGATGGCTTTTGAATTCTATGGAACTCTTATTGGGAGCCAGTGTGGTGTAATGGTTTGAGCTTTGGCCTAGGACTCTAGGTGTCTTCTGGGTGGCCTTGGGCAAGTTACTGTCTCTCAGCTTCAGAGAAAGGCAATAGCAAACTCCATCTGAACAAATATTGCAAAAAACAACAAAACAAAATCCATGACCCACCTTAGAGTCATGGTAAATCAGAAACCACTTGAAGCCACACAACAAAGATGTAGTAGTGTTAATTTCTTGCAGCATAAAAAGGATGATGGAAGGAGGGGGGGAAGGAATGTGGCAGCACATTTAAGACTGATTTTTATTTTAGCACACGTTTTGCAGTACAGAGTGATATTAGAAACTCAGATTATAATGAGTTATAATATTTACACAGTTGTGGGAGTGGGATGGAATATAATAGCATCTAGAAAGATGCACATCATATCTCTTGTCCTACATTTTCAAAGGGCTGGGTCAGGTAATACACGTCATTCAGCTCTTTTACAGTGGTCAATTACTGTTGATTTGTGAAAGCAGTAAATCTACTTACTAAAAGTCAGTTTCCCAGAGCTGGAAACTCCCTCTGAGAAGACTACTTTTTGTTCTATGTGCACTAGCGAGGACTCATATATTCATAGATGTAGTGAACCATGAAGCTATTGTCTTTGTCCATACCTCTGCTAATGGAGTGAAATTTGTGAATATAATTCAATTCATCTGTTTTTCTTTCTAGTGTCCCTGGGTAATTTCCTTCTTCAAGGACTGTGACATATAAATCCCTTACTGTGTGTCCAAGAAAGCTGAAATGTTCTGCAACTGATTTTTGGGTATTGCCAGTTCTAATGTCAGATTTGAGTCTATCTATCCTCTTGCGTAGAGATTGTCTTGTTTACCCAATGTAGAGTGGAGAGAGAGGCACTGTTGATGTGTGTGTGTGTGTTAAGTGCCCTTGAGTTGGCCCTGACTCATGGCAAGCCTGTGGATGAGACATCTCCAAGCCCTCCTATTCTCCACTGCTCTGCTTGGGTCCTGTAAATTCAGGCCTGACCTTCCTGATTGAGTCTATCCATCTGGCATGAAGTCTTCCTCTTTTTCTGCTGCCCTCTTCCTTTCCTAGGATTATTGTCTTTTCTAGTGAGTCATGCTTTCTCATGATGTGGTCAAAGTATGGCAGCTTCATTTTCATCATGGCTTCCAAGGAGAGTTCAGGCTTGACTTGTTCTAGGATCCATTTGTTTGTCATATTGGCTGTTCACGGTATCCTCAGCACTCTTCTCTAGCACTACATCTCAAAAAAGTTGATTTTCTTTCTGTTGGCTTTCTTCACTGTCCCACTCTCTCATCTATACATGGTGATGGGAAATACAATGGACTGGACAATTATGACTTTAGTGCTCTGTTGTACATCTTTACACTTTAGGATCCTGTCCAGTTATCACATGTCTGCACTTCCCATTTCTAGTCTTCTTATTTCTTGACTGCTGTCTCTGTTCTTATCAACGTTTGATCCAAGATATGGTAATTCTTTAAGTATTTCAATTTCCTCATTATCTAGGTTGAATTTATACACCCCAAAGGCACATGGGGTATGCTCCTCCAAGAACCTTTTGTTTTGTTTTTTTACGGACTGTATAAGGTCGCTAGAACAGAAGCCTACAAAATCCTAAAGCTATTGCTCAAGCAGTTTTATAGTAAGTCCCCCTCCCCTCCCCATGCTGCCCCTCCCTCTCCCAACCTCCTCTCCTCCTTGTCCTTCCTTTTATCTTCACTCCTCTTTCTTTCAAGTCTAAACCTGCTCTTCACATGATATTTTCTGCATACAAGTTGGGCAGGTAGGGGGATAGAATCCATCCTTTCCTGACCCCCTTGCCAATTGGGAACCATTCAGGTTTTTCATTAACTTACACTTTGTAAACAATATAGGGAGTGCTTACATGCACTGATAAGTGGTATAGAAATGTACTTGCTATTGCTATTGTATATTAAAGTCTTATCTACTCTTCACATTACTTTGATAGACTAATCCATTCTCAAAAGGCAACTTAATAGTATTTCCCTTCTGCAACAGGGCCATCATGGCATTCAAACCTTGGATACTTCCACTGGAGAGCAGTAGCACTAAAGCAGTAATAGGAGAAGGGCCTCTACAAGAGATCAGCAAGTCAGGGAGCAGGTCAGGTGGATGGGCTATTGAGTAGGGGAGCAAGCAGGGTCATAGGTTTTCTAGATACAAGAGTGTCCATTTGACCCAGGGCCAGATCGAGATATGCTTGAAGTGGAACAACAAATGCTTCCATCCACCCACCCACCTTTCATGAAGGTACATAGGACCTCAAGCTAGAGTGGTGAGAGGCAAGTGGTGACTTTTGTAGGCAATATTAGTATTTATATTAAGCAGAGTGCACAGTAGATGTTTGTCTCTCTGTTTCATTCACTCCAATGTTCTTTGCTCCCCGGTGTCCTCCTTGCTTAGTTCCATTCTTGTGGCTGTAGCCTACTGGCCACTCTGTTATTCAGTGGCAAGGACACTGGACGTCCTGTCAGTGTGGCAGTGGGAGTGGAGATGGTATGGGGCCCTCCTTCCTGGCCCCTTGATGGCCAGCTTCTGGGCCTTCCTGGCCTATTTGGCAAAGGGGTCAGGCAAGGTTGTGCATTCTATCACCCTACTTGTTCAACCTGATTGTAGAAAGTATCATAAAAAGTGCAGGTTTGGACACAAAAGAAGGAGGCATGAATTATTATTATTATTAACCTTTATTTATATAGCGCTGTAAATTTACACAGTGCTGTACATACAATCTTAAATTAGATGGATCCCTGCCCTCAGGCTTACAGTCTAAAAGAGACAACACAAAAGGAAGAGGGGAAGGTGGTGGGAAAGGGGGTGAGGTCCGGTGGTTCTTCTCTCCCTCTGGAGCCAGGACCAAGACAGATGGACTGGAGGGAGGGCATGGCTTCTTAATACAAAGTCAAAAGGAGGCATCCTGGGGCAGATGGCACAGTCCTGGGATCGCTTCCCTAAATAATATAGTCTTTAGCTCAGTTTTGAACCTGGCTAGGGAAGTGATGAGGCACACATGTGGGGAAAGAAGGTTCCAGGAGTGAGGGGCAGCAAGTGAGAAGGGACGAATCCGGGACGGGGCAGTGGAAATCCTCGGTTGGGACAGGAGACCTTGACTACCAGAACGGAGGGTACGAGAAGGAGTGTGAGAAAGAAGTTCAGACAAGTAAGGAGGGGCCAGTCAGTGGAGGGCTTTGAAAGTCAATAACAAAAGCTTGTACTGGATGTGGAAGGGGAAGGGGAGCTAGTGAAGGGAGGATAAAAGAGGAGAAACATGGTCAAAGTGGTGAGCGGATGTGATAATACGTGCAGCTGAGTTCTGGACAGATTAAAGGATGGAGATGAGACAGAGGAAGCCCTGTCGAAAGGAGGTTACAATAATCTAGTCGCGATACCATTAGGGCATGGACCAGAGTCTTGGCGGTGGAGGCTGAGAGGAAAGGACGGATTTTAGCAATGTTGTAAAGAAAGAATCTACAGGTCTTGGCAGTGGCCTGAATCTGGGGAGTAAATGACAGAGAGGAATCAAAAATGAAACCAAGACTGCGGGCTTGCTGAACCGGTTGAATAGAAATGCCGTCAACAGAAACAGAAAAGGAGTATTGAAGGGTGGGCTTAAGTGGGAAGATGAGAAGCTCTGTCTTAGACATGTTGAGCTTCAAGCGCTGATGCCGCATCCACTGAGAGATGGCAGCCAGACAAGAGGAGACTTGCTGTTCGAGCCTCGGCAAAAGGTCAGGGGTGGAAAGATACAGTTGAGTGTCATCAGCATACAGATGATAGGAGAAACCAAAAGAACTGATGAGTTTACCAAGGGACAGTGTGTAAAGAGAGAACAGAAGGGGAGCCAAGACAGAGGACATGAAGATAGGAAGAAGGATTATCAACCATCTGAGATATGTATATGACACTATACTACTAGCAGAAAGTATCACAGACTTGGAAGAACTACTAAAGAAAGTAAGGAAGAAATGCAAAGGCAGGCTTAATGCTGAACATAAAGAAAATAAAATAATTACCATGGAGGACGTACATAAATTCAGCCTAGACAATGAGGAAATTGAAATAGTAAAATGGTTCCTGTATCATGGATCAAACATTGATCTGAATGCAGATTGCAACCAAGAAATCAGAAGAAGACTAGGAATGGGGAGGGTAGCTGTGAAAGAACTAGAAACGATCTTAAGGAATAAAGATATACAAATGAGACTAAAGTTAGAATCATACAAGGCATTGGATTCCCCATTACCATGTATGGATGTGAGTGCTGGGGTAGGAAGAAAATGCATTAAAGATGTGGTGTTAGAGAAGAGTACTGAGAACACCGGCCAAAAAGACAAACAAACTCATGGGTGCTTCCTTGTCAGACAAAGGATTGCAATTTGCAAAACATTAACTTTTGGAGAAGAAGGGAAGAGAGGAAGTGACCTATCCAGGAAGGAAGCAGAAAAGGCTTGAATTACATAAATCAGGGAATATTGAGAGGAAACGAGACATTCACTTTAAAATTTCCTCTGTACGCTTTATTAAGTGTGGATGCCTCTGCTTCCAGAACCTTCCATGTCAATGGAGTAGTGAATCCACTCTGGGGTTTAGTTTAGATTTTAGATGAGATATTCAAGGAGTCTATTTGGGGGATAGGACTCAAAAGAGCATGGATCGATCTTTAAGTGTATACTAAAACCCAGATCTTGGCTGTTCCATGGACATGGAAGCCACAGCTGCCTCAGCTTAAAGCCAACTAAATTATTTTGACACACAAAGTTAAAAAAATCCCACATGAATTTCTCTCAACCCTGGCAGTAAATAACAACAATGCAAAAAAAATAAAATAAAATTAAGCATTTGTTGCCCTTTCAGGACACTTAAAATCTTCCTAATTATAGAAGGGCCACCCTTAATCTGACCCTTGATCAACAGGCCATCCATATGTGTCCTCAGAAGACCATTAGACTAGATCAAAGCTCAGCTGCAAGATCCCTCCTGAGTCTTGATGCCTCACTGTATGAATGTATCATTCTTGTCCCACAAGAACCCATCCCAGAAAGGAAATGTTATTTTTGGAGTTCAAAACTATGAATCATGGCCTGCTATATCAACCAGCCAGCCCATCTTCTGCATGTGTTTAGTTGCTCAGGAGTGGAAGAGGTAAGAGTGAATTGGCTGCCATCCACTTACCAACTGCCAAAGTGCAGAAGGCCTGTGGGATAGATAGACAGGTGGAGCAGCGCATGTGCGGGCTGACAAATTGTACAGACTGAAAGCCCCATGTGATCAGTGATCTTTGTCATCCACAGGTACACCCAGTACATTTAGCCAGGGCTGCTGCAGGCCAGTGTCTAGGCCAACTGCCAATCCCAGCTGAGTCATTCCAGGGTTCCTTCCTGTTTCAGCCATCCCAGGAGTTATCACAGCATGAATCTCTCATGAAAAGATGGGGTTGGAGGGAATCTTTTTTTCCCCCAACCCCTCCTCACAAGCTGATAATTCCATGCAGAAGCATCACTTTCATAGCATAGATCTGTTCTAGCAGAGGGTAGCCAGAGCTTGGAAAAGTTATGGCTGTGGCTGCAACCAACAGAATTGCCTAGAAAGCATGGTTCCTATTTAAAGATCTCTGGGAGCTGCAGTCCACAAAATGAACTTTTCCCAAGCTCTGGCCAACTAGAAGCCCTGGAACTGAATTTGGTTCCTCTGATGATTTTAATTAGCCTCAGCTTGCTTTTCAAATTTAAAGCAAGGCATGGTGGAAAAAATTTCTACCGAAATTATGTTCAGGCTGTAAGACAGAGATAGTCTTACTGCTGGGGAAAAAAGGTAACTACCAGTCTAGTTGGATTTTGTACATGGAATGGAAGAGAATATCATCTTGTACTTTACCTCGGGCAGCAAACTATCTAAAGGCTGCCCCAAGGCTGAGGATTATTTGGCTAGTTGACTTTGAAGCCACTTCTTGAATTCTAAGCAGCCTTCCCCAAATCCAGTATTTGGCCATTTCTGGATCAGGCAGCTGAAGGAGACATCCTCTGGACTGAGACTTTTGCTGCTCCTTTCGTCCTATAAATACCATATATACTTGACTATAGGTCAACCTCATGTATAAATCAAGGGCAGGTTTGGGGGCCAAAATTATGGATTTTGATATGACTCGTGGATAAGTTGAGAGTAAAACTTAGGAGCAAAATATCTAAGGGATGAAGCAAAGGAAAACAAAATTCCAGCAGGCATAAGAGTTGAGGCAGGTAAGTGCTTCCAGGGTAGATTATGTTCTTGCCTTTCACCAGCGGAAGGCTCATTTTCAAATAAAAGTTAAAGTGCAGAATTTGCACTGACCCATAGATAAAGTCAATTCAAGTTTTTTGGGTCAATTTTTTAACTAAAATTTTTAGACTTGTACATGAGTATATACAGTATATCAATTGTTTCTGGGGATGTAAAGGATTTCAGAAGTTTTCTTTGCTAGGTGAGATTATGAGTCCCCCCCCCCCTCATTTCAGGCCTGCTATGCCCCCCAAAAAAATCTGAGGGGAAAATGTGCTTTTGTGTGGAAATAATATTTTGACACAAAACCATGGGCCCAAACAGACAGGCCAAATACTGTTTAAATGATGCATGCATCCCAAAGAGGCTGGAAGCTGTGCCAAAGCCTCGCTCCAGTCCTAAGGATTCGAGAGCAGCTTTGGTGCAGCTTCTGGCCTCTTAAGATGTGTCATTTAAATAGCATACCTACGAAGTGACCTGAAGCAGCTTTATTTTGGCCTGTCTGTTTGGGCCCTATGTGTTTTCATAAAAGACATGGTTTTCTGATGGGAAAAAAAATATCTTGTTTTTTCCATCCCTCATCACTTCAATCATTGCTCAGGTAATATACTGGGGAAGGCAGAGGGACTGCTATGGTCATGAAGGCAAAGATCTAGGCTGGGTTCCCCACCGCCCATGAAAACCACTACACCTACATACATACATACATACATACATAAAAAATCTTCCCACTATCAAAATACAGTGTAAGGGTGTAAATATGTTTTTTTTAACTTATTGTTCCTGAACCTATGATCAGCAGTTTGATGTGCAAGCCTCAGCAAGTGATCATTATTATTATTTAAGTGCTTTGGAATATGTCATTGGCTGATTTCTGCATACCAAATAACTGTTGATTTTCTGGTTTAGTGCACTACATCCTGTCATTTATCACTGAGTACAAGACAGCATTCATGGCTCCCTGGCCTCTTTCTCTCACCCTAATTTATCCGCCTCAGACCCCTGTGAGGTCAGGGTGGCCAGATATCATAACCACAAAGAAGGACAAGGCACCACCAAATTTAGATAGTCAATGAAAATGTAGGACATTACAAAATAAAAGTTAAAAACACTAATGTAAATATAAATTAATTTCATATGTTTTAATATGTACTCAACCGTATTTTTCAGATGAACTTATCCTTGTTGGATACTTATAGAATCCTGAGCAAGACAAATGCTTAAAATTGTACTTTGCCAGCAACAAACCCTTGACTGAATCTACATTGAAATTATTCCTTTAATTTTTCTTTTGTGCTGAAATTAAGGGTAAAAACCCTTTCGGCAATGTGTTTGCAGTGTGTCTTTAAGCGGCTCACTGTGTAACATATTTGCTGTCCTTTTCCTCTCCAAGAAAGAAACACACCCCAAGCTCTGGGGGAAAGTCTTGTCTGCTGCTGGAAAAAAAGAACTTTAGAAGGATCCATCTTTTCCCCTATTTGCAATGAGGATAGGCTGCCAAGAAGAGAAATTTCTCAAAGGGGAACAGAAAATATGGTGTTAGTCAACGGGCTTCTTAGTCATGCTCAGAATGGAGGACATTTTGGAATTCCTCTTGGAAATGTAGGACATATCCTGGAAAAGGATATCTGGTCACCCTGTGTGAGGTCGGCCTGCCTGAGTATGTGTGGCTGGCAAGGGTTGCTGAATTTCAAGTTCAGTGGAATCTTCAGCATGGATTTCCATTTTTCTTTTGTTGTAATTTTACCTGCATATTGATGGTTCTGCATCCAAACTCTTTCTTGAAACATCCAGGGTTTCCCTGTCTGAGTAATTTAGGCAACTATTCACCAGGGGAGGTGGAACTAGTGAAGGGACAAAGGGGAAAGGCTGCATTTTTGGCAATCTTATAAACTGAGGTGATATTAATTAATTTAATTTATACCCTTCCTTTCCCCTGGCAGGGCAGTCAAATCAGCTTGGAGATATCCAGACATTGTATTTACAAAAGTTTAAAACCAATTAAACAAAGAATTACAATTTTAAAAGCAAGCAATTGAAACAGATAACATGTCGACTATCCTTTCTTACTTGATGCCCATATACTTCCTCTGCAAAAACCTGGTTAATGCAATGTTCTTAATTTTAGCCCTTCCTCAAAATTCACCTTTTCTACTAACACTTTGGCACCTTCCCCTAGTTCCTGTGCCCTACTATAGTCATTAACTGAGCCTCACACATATCCCTTCCCTGTTCACCCTGCTCCACTTCCCTCTCCTTTCTTCACTGTTTCACTTTAATCAAGTTTAGTTTGTAAGTTTAATGGGGAAGCACCTGGCCTCTTACTGTGCAAACATCTTGGTGGGGGAGAGAAGTCCTGCCCCTGATACACTTGTGGAAACAAATTTATAGCTAAGCTCATATTGGCCTTCCTCTCATTGTGGCCTTGTCACAAAATCTGGATTCAGTGAGAATAATAAAACTACTGGTATGCAGCTGGAATACAGCATGTGGGATCCACATAAATATGGCTATGCTGCTGTGTTGTGCAATATTTTGAGAAGATACCAATGGGTCAGGGAGGTAGACCCATGATCAGATTTTCCAAGGTTCGGCTCTCCCCAGCACATCACACACACACACACACACACACACACATTTTAAAGCATCTCTGGGAGCTTCAGTATTGATTGGACCACCAACTCCGGGGAAGTCAGAACTTCCTTCTACCCTTTCCAAGATCTAAACCACTTCTCCTCCTCCCTCAAAGGAGCCACCAAGTGGAGGAGAAAGTACAGATACCTCCACATCTTTTATGTTTTCCCCCCCTACCTATGGGTTAATTACAGTGCTGAAATGGAGAGAAATTTTAAAAGTGGGTCAGGAATAAAATATTAGAGACATACAAACACCCTGTACTGCTGCTTTAATTAAAACCAAACCCTTCAGATACTTTAACTTTTTGTTTGTTTGTTCAAAGTCCTGTTTTAGGAAATCCAGCCAAAGATTCTCCACATCACTAGTTCCCTTTGACTCTGTGATAATAGTGGAAAATTTCTAGGAAGCAGCTGAACCATGAGAAGACCAGGTGTGAATTGCAGGGATTTTGATAAGGGGAAAGCTGGAACAGAACTCTGAGATAGGAACATGATCTTGTTCAGAAGCTTATCCCAGGTTGAACTTCACCAGGAGGAGGGTGAAACAGAGAGAGAGAGAGAGAGAGAGAGAGAGAGAGTTGTTCTCTCTTACATCCCATTTTTCAGCCAGGACCATCTGTTGCAAATTGTCACAATTTCTATCAAAAATACAGTGGGCCCTAGATATCTGCTGGGGCGTGAATCCAGGATGCCCCATGAACCCCCCATGGATAATAAAGGTTTTGGATACTCAAGTCCTGTTACATACAATGGGATAGTAAAACTGTGTCCCATACATAAAATGGCAAAATCAAGGCTTGCTTTTTGGAATTTATATATATATATATATATATATATATATCTGAATCAGTAGATAAAGAATCTGTGGATATGCAGAGCCAGCTGTACTTAATCTTTTCACAGCCTTAGCATCCCAAGGAACCTTTATCTCAGTACATTATTGATGCAGTTTGCTTTTAACTAAGACAATATTTATGGGCATATATAGAAATTACTTCTGGGTAATATACCCATGCCTTTCTTTTGGGTGAGTGCTTTGTCACTTAGAGTCACATTCCATGACATTTACAAAGCCCACACAAAGCAGCAGAAAATCCTGGGAATTTGACAGCTGTAACACTGAAGCGTGTTGAGTTCAATTTCAAGATTTACAGAGGCATCATGGACTCTGAACAAATGTTTTATGAGGAGTGAGGGATGTAAAAAGCAAGAAAGATTGAGAGGGTGAGAAACGGAAAAATGCAATATTCTGCTCTTAAGAATGTATTATGTAGCCAGAACTTGGAAAAGTTACTTTCATGGCCCAGAGCTTCCAAAATCTCCCATTCAATAAAGGTGAACTCCTCCACACACACACACCCCAAGCAATTTCCACAAGTTCTAAATTATTTCCTGGCATCATCACTTTGGGAATGTCCATAAAAGGGGTCTTCCCATGGTCTAGCATGATTTCCCTCAACACTGATGAAACCTTGGTAAGAGTAGCTGTGGGGGTCTGCGGGAAGTCGTTTTGTCAAATGGGAGAGGAAAGGATAAATCCACCTAGGATTGGGGTCCTCAAGAAGTTCTGAGGATTTCACCTGTGACAGCTGGCAATCAGTGGGATGGTGAATCCGCTCTGGGTTTTAATCCAGTTTTAAAGGAACTCTCCAAAGCATTAAGTATCTACTCTCAAAACAGGTCCAGCACCTAGGATAACTGAACCCCTGTTCCCAAAATAGTTTCAGTACCATGGATGGCTGAACCCCACTTCCCCAAACAGATTCAGCACCTTGGCCAGCTCCTTTAAAGCTGGGGGTCATGGGAATTGTAATCCATCACATCAGGAGGGGCACCAGGTCAGGGAAGTCTAAGCTAGATTTTCCCTATACAGCATCTAGAAACTCAGCGGCCCCAGAGAGAGAGGAAAAGAGAGAGGAAAAAAATACAAACTAACTCTGCAATTCTTGAGTCACAGTCTTCTGCTGTTGTTAATCATTTTTTACACTGATAGTCTCTATGCTTTTTTTCTTTATCAATTAAAGAACAATTGGCAGTGGGAAGGGAGGGTAAGGAAGGGAGAGGCTACAGAACTGTTTTGATCCCCCTGCTTTTATGAGGTCAGATTAGATGCCCATAAAGCATTTTGGAGATTATCTACCAGGAAGACTCTCCTGCTGTGAGAACAAGTGGGAAAGCACTAGCTTTCCTCTGATAGTGATCTGTATCTTGCCACATGGAGCCTTGCCTTGGGATATCACAAGCCCCCTATCCAGGGCAGCCTTCTGGCCTCCTTATCTCCCAATAAACCAGATGGTTGCTTGCTGCCACTGACTTTGACATGAATCCCTGCAATTAACACCAATAGCCTTGTAATGTGCAGTTTAGCCTAGTTTAAGCTTTAGTGCCGAACAATGAGTTCCCTGGTAATTACCCCTTTGAAAGAATCTCAATAATTAAAATATATGAATATAATTTGAGGAGCAAGCTGTGATGAGAAGAGCAGGCCAGGAGGGGAGAATGGATGGAGAACTTTGCGAAATGAGAATATTCCCTTGGTGGCTGCTGTGAAGAGTGAGATGCATAGGTTATGATACCCACTACAACAATATAGTAATTTATCCTCTTGTGTAGAGACGGTCCTGTTTGTCCAACGTAGCGTGTAGTGTGGCATCGCTGGCATAGGATGGCATATATCAGAGATTTATTTACTTGCTTTTCCTCCAGTCTGATATATGTCATCCTATGCCAGCATAAAAAAAGAGGCTACTGTTAGAATTTAATAGAATTATTTATGGAACATAAAAGCCAATAGCATGGAATATAAGAACTAGCAAAATAGAGGGAAGTAAGTTTTTTGTTTTATGTATTTGTCTTAGGTATATATGTTTATAATTTTGTTCTATGTCAGTTTTATGCAAATAAAAAAAATAGCTGTAAAAAAATAATTGCCCCCAGCAATCTGGTCACTCATTTTAGTGACCTCAGAAGGATGCCAGGCTGAGTCACTCTGTCCCCCTGGATGGTGTTGAACTCACAACCTTGTGGTTTGTGACTGAGTGGCTGCAGTACAGGCATTTCACCAGGATGGTGCACAGTGGTTAATTGGTCCATGGTGCTTTCTTGTGGTCCATGGTGCTTTCCTGTGGATCATCATTTCTGCAGATGATGATCAATAAAAATAAAAGGTAAATTCATGGCTGCTTATCCTAAGCTTGCAATATTTAGTTAATTTGTCAATTAAAGTAAAGCATTTTTTAAAAAAAAAAGTAAAGGAAGGATAGAAAAAAGAGTTCTAAATTACTAGCAGTTCTTGGTCTGGCTTGTAAGTGGCAAATGTAATTAAAGGCTTAGACAGCCAGCATGATGTAGGAGTTTGAGCATTAAACAATGATGCTGGATACCAGGGTTCAAAACCCTGTTTGGCCATGGAAATCCATGAGGTGACCCTGGACAAGTCACACTCTTCTTTCCAAGAAACCCCCAGCCTTAGGGTTACTGTAAGTGAGAAACAACTTGAAGACACACAACAATAACAACAATAAAAGGCTTAATAAAACGTATGTATAGCTCCACCATCTTGAAAATGGAATTTGTTTTCTCTCTCAAAAAAAAAAATCTGTAAGGAAAAGAAAAAAATACATCTTTTACAGTATTTATGCACAGATTGCAGCAAGCATCTTTTAAAAGATGGAATTGGGTGGGGAGTGTATAGGATGTGACACTGTTATAGTTTATTTCTATGCCATCTGTCATAACGTAGCTCATAAATACAAAATCCAAGCAATACACTACAGCTTACAACAAGTTTAAACAGCACTTGGACATAATGCATTGCAAATAATAATTTTACCACTAACTTGTTACTTTTGGCAGGGTAATGAAAACATAATGATGATCCAATTGTAAATTCATATAAGGAGTGGTAGCATGATTTTTTTTTACTGCAGTGACTATCATTGTATTGTTAGTCCTAAAATTTTGCTTTTTAGTGTTTCTTTTAAGAAGATTTTTGCAATTGTTATATTTTTAGGTATGTTTTTAATTTTTGAAGCCACTCTAAAGCAGCATGTTAGTTAACAAATCAATCTTTTAATAACGTGTAATGTCAACACACTTCTTTTGCAAAATAATACATAACAAACTCCTTCTAAGCTCTGAATTTAAAATAGTACTATCATAGTTTAGTATAAAAATAAAAGTCCTGGAGCAGGTACAGAAGAAGCAGGAAGGTTTACACTTGGTGGGCCCCAAGTTGGCATGGTAGTGAATCTGCTCTGGGCTCTAGTTCAGACTTTAAAGGAACTATCCAATGTGTAGAACCCTATCCATAAATGACTAAATGTCTGTGAACATTTAGAAGGCAATGCCATAATCACAAAAAGTCAACATGGGTTTCAGAGAAAGAAGTCATGCCAGACAAACCTGATCTCTCTCTCTCTCTCTCTCTCTCTCTCTCTCTCTCTCTCTCTCTGATAAAATTACCAGCTTGGTAGATGAAGGGAATGCTGTGAATATAGTATATCTTGATTTCAGTAAGGCCTTTGACAAAGTTCCCCATGACATTGTTGCAAACAAGCTTGTAAAATGTGGGCTAGACAAGGCAACTGTTAGGTGGATTTGTAATTGGTTGATCGGCCAAACCCAAAGGGTGCTCAGCAATGGTTCCTTTTCATCCTGGAGAGAAGTGACCAGTGGGGTCCCACAGGGCTCTGTTCTGGGCCCAGTCCTATTCAACATCTTTATTAAAGATTTGGATGACAGAATTGGGGGCATACTTATCAAATTTGCAGATGACACCAAATTAGGAGGAGTAGCTAATACTCCAGAAGACAGGATCTAAATTCAAAATGACCTGAATAGACTAAAAAGCTGGGCCAAGGCTAACAAAATAAAATTCAACTGAGAGAAATGTAAGGTACTGCACTTAGGGTGGAAAAATGAAATTCACAGATATAGGATGGGAGACACCTGGCTGAATGAAACTACGTGTGAAAGGGATCTAGGAGTCCAAGTAGACCATAAGTCAACAGTGCAATGCAGCAGCTAAAAAGGCCAATGCTATTTTAGGCTGCATCAAAAGAGGTATAGCATCTAGATCAAGTAATATTGCCACTCTACTCTGCTTTGGTCAAGCCCCACCTAGAATACTGTGTCCAGTTCTGGGCACCACAATTCAAAAAGGATGTTTAAATATTTGAAGGGATGTCATATCGAGGAGGAAACAAGCTTGTTTTCTGCTGCTCCAGAGACTAGGACGCGGAACAATGAATGCAAACTGCAGGAGAAGAAATTTCACCTAGACATTAGGAGGAACTTCCTGACAGTAAGGGCTGTTCAACAGTGGAACACACTCCCTCGGAGTGCAGTGGAGTCTCCTTCCTTGGAGCTTTAAGCAGAGGCTGGATGGCCATCTGTCGGAGATGCTTTGATTGGGAGTTCCTGCATGGCAGGGGGTTGGACTGGATGGCCCTTGTGGTCTCTTCTAACTCTATGATTCTATGATTCTATGACTTCACCAAATAAGGTTACTCCTTTCAACTAAAACTGGACTAAAATTCAGGGCAGATTCATCATTCGATTAACATGGGATCCATGAATGCCACTTGGTGACCTTATATCAAGAGTAAACAAAGTGCCACTTTTGTGCCTCTCCTGAACCCCAGCAGTCAAAATAACTGGCAAAGGTTACCCCCAAATGCCCTCAAAGAGGCATAGAGGCATTTTTGCTATTTTTGGCTAATTTACACCCAGAAAAGAATGGTAATTGACTGCTGCTTACTTCCCAGTAGCCATATATCTCTAAAAAAAATACTGTCCACTATAGGCACACAGTCCTTCTTAATGACAGTATGGTTTCATTCTATTTCTAGAGAACCAGCATGGCATAGAGGTTTGAATGTCAGACTATGACTTTGCAGACTGGGGTTTGATTTTCAGCTTGGCCACAAAACCCACCGGATGACCTTGGGCATATCACATGCTCTCAACCTAAGTGGAAGGCAATGGCAAACCTCCTCTGAACAAACCAAGCCAAGAAAACTCCATGATAGGTTCACTTTAGGGTCATCACAAGTCAAAAATGACTTGAAGGCACACAACACACACAAGCAAACATGAGAGACAACCAGGGATTCTCCATGGATGAGAATGGACCAAGGTACAACTCTAAAACCAAAGTAACACCTTTCTTCACCATGCCTCAAGTCACTACAGAGAGATCATCACTTCAGCATCAGATCAGTTCCACACTATCACCACCTGCTTTTTGTGCCTTCTTGCCCAAGAAAGAGATATAGAGATCTCCAAAATTATACACACTTCTGTAGGCCTAACAAACACAGGTTTGGGAATTCTTCCTTAAGTATTCCAGGATGGGGACGATGGAGGGCAGAGGAAACTCTTCTGCTTTGTTGTTGTTTTCCAAATGTGTAGCTGATGCTTTCTGGGTTGAGTCCATGCTTAGTTATGTTTTGTGTAGACAAGCTGACATCAGTGTGACTTGGGTGACTCATGACTGCCATGTTCCTTTGAGTTAAATAAATCTAATCTAAACATGAGCAAATCTGAACCCAACCCAGTATTAGGAAGACATTTAGAAACCACCCCTTCCTGCCAAGAGAAAAGGTGAAACACTAAGGGGGAAAAATCTTGTGATGAATTTATGAAAGAACAAAAGTCCCAGAACAAAAGTCGCTGCCAAGATTCTTACACACAGAGAGACAGACACATATATCCTGGATGATAATATTGTGCATATTTTTCCATTTCCACTAAAACTTGCTAAGTCAACATTGTTTGAGAGGCCCCCCTATTCCTCCTTTTTTATGGAGTTTTTGACCTGTTCCCCAAAGTCCTGTTCTGACAGTGCCACACTGACAAAATTCCTTGAGGTTGCAGGGAGAGGCAAACCAGTTTAAGCTTGAAAAGGTTATACAGACTGAAAGGATTATATTATAGTTCTGACCTGGATTCCATGATAGCTCCAATTCAAAGCAGGCATGACAGAGAATGGATTGCCTGGCGTTTCAAGATATAAGGTTGTCAGGGGAGGGAAGGGGGTGAATTTTATTTAAGTCATGGTGTTGGGATGGGGTGTGGGATTAACCCTTTCTCCTTGTCATTTTCTTGATCTAAAGTGTGCTTTCCCAACAGCTGCTTTTTACCAACAGGAACAAAATAACTACTGGCCTTTGCATCCCACACTACCTTCAAGAGCACTGGTAGCAATGAGATTAGTACTGATAAATATTTTTTTAGATGGCAATAAACAATCTCCTTGGGGGAAAAAAAGCTTTCTGATCTGCTCAAAATAACTCCCTCCCCAGGTCTTATTTAAAAGTTAAAACAAATACTCCACAGATCTTGGGAGAGCTGATCAGAGATCTTCTCCATCAAATATATGTAGCTGTGTTGATGTAAACAAGCAGATGCACAGGTAAAGCAATCTCCGATGCCTTTGGAACTACCGGCGACCTTGGAGCTGTTCGGCTTTATCAGGAATTCCTCCTGCCCACTGCTGATGAAACAGACTGGAGCCAAATCTCTCTCCTCAGAGGTGTTTATTCTTAAAGTTGCTATATTTACAAGTATATACACGCCCGTCCAACAAAACTCTCCAACCATCTATCCACTCCGACTACCCAACAACCCACACTGCGGTGTGCAGGCTATTTATAGATTTGTGCCATGCGGTCACAAACCCATCCTCTTCTGGTGACTCTTTTTCCTTGTGCCACCAACAATGTTGTCCCTTCACTCAGGAAGACTTTTGATGTTACCCAGGCTTACGTGCAATCAAGCACATGTCTGACCTTGAACACTGTCTGCTGTTCCAGCCTTCAGCTGCAGACAATTATGCCCATGCTTCCTGGTTTCCTTTTGTGCACATCTGTACATTTCATAGTTGAGCCTCAATGCCTAACATGCCCCTCCAAAATGTACAGATGTGTATCATTTTGCCACATATGTGTTTGCCATCTTCCGATGTTTACATTCGTTGAACAGCCAAACTCTGTGTTTATTGTGCCATGCCTATCAAACATGATAGATGTTCATGCCTTTCAATTGGCAAAGCTTTTGTGAGAACATCAGCAATGTTGTCCCTGGTGTCAATGTACTCCAGATTTATGATTCTGTTTTGAACCATCTCTCTCACATTCTGATACCTCACACCAATGTACTTTGTCCTACACTTCAAGTTCTCAGCTTCAGACATTGCAATACATGATTGTGAATCCTCATGGACTACAGTAGGCTCTTCACACTTTTCTCCCAAATCCACAAGCAATTGCCTTATCCACTGGATCTCTCCTGCAATTTCAGACAATGCTGCAAATTCTGCTTCTGTAGTACTTAAAGCCACACAGTTTTGCTTCCTGCTGCGCCAAATTATTGGACTACCAGCAAATCTTACAAGCAAACCTGACACTGACTTTCTGTCGTGCAATTCTGATGCGAATGAACTGTCCACATAACAATCCAGCTGTTGTTCACTGCCCTGTATCACCAACTTTCTTTCTTTGGTTCCTTTCAAGTATCTCAGCACATGTTTCACTCTAGTCCAGTCTTCTACTTTTGGAACACTTACTTTTCTGCTAAGTACTCCAACAGCAAACGAAATGTCTGGCCTAGTGTTGTTTGCAATGAACATCAAGCTACCTACTACACTTCTGAACAATTCTGGATTCTCAAATTCCTTTGATGATTCTGCACTAGAAGTTCCAGAAGTCATTGGACTCTTTACAACTTTTGCATTCTGCAAGCCACATTTTTCAATCAGTCTTTCAATCTTTTTATGTTGGCTCAACAAACACTTGCCATCCTCAGTCCACTGAACTTCAATCCCTAAGTAAGTCTTGAGATTTCCCAAATCCTTGAGTTTAAACCTCTTAGACAACTCTTTCTGAACTGATGTAATTTCCCTCTCTGACTTCGCTGCGACACACAAGTCATCAACGTAAATCACAACGGTCACATCACCTTTTGTATACACGCACGCATCCGCAATGCTGCGTTTGTATCCCAATTTTACCAACTCTTCATGAATGCAAAGGTTCCAGCAACGTGCACTCTGTTTCAAACCGTACAATGCCTTTTTCAACTTGTAAACCTTTCCATCCCTGTCCTTGTCAAAACCTAATGGTTGTTCCATAAAAACCTCCTCATTAAGATGAGCATTCAAATATGCAGTTTCAAAATCAAAGTGTCTCACTACTTGATTCTTCCTAGCTGCTAAAGCTAATACCAGCCTTAAACTTTCTGGCTTTGCAGTAGGTGAAAAAGTTTTGTCAAAATTTTCAAACCTCTGCTGCGAAAAACCTTTTGCAACCAGTCTCGCCTTGTATCTATGGGTTCCATCCGGCATTTCCTTCCTCTTGAAAACCCATTTGCAACCTACAACCTTGTGGTTCTTAGGCCTCTCCACAATCTCAAACACTTCCTTTTCTAGTAAAGACAAGTACTCCTGATCCATGGCAGAAAACCATTTCTCCTGCTCCTCCTTAGGATATGACTGCAATTCCTCAAAACTCTCTGGCTCATCTGCCATCACTGAACAAGCTCTTGCACCCTGCACTACGAATCTATCTGGAGGTCTCCTCACCCTCTGAGTTCTCCTTGGCACAATCACTTTTGTTCTGCCTCTTTCATCCTCACTGTCAGAACTAGTTTGCACCTCTGTGTCTTTCATGGACACCTTTTCAAACTTTTGTGTAGTGACTGGTGAGTGCAAATTTGGATGTGTTTGTGTGTGATGGTGTGCAGAAGTACTGGGTTCACTTTCAGTAGATGCTTCTTGTTTTAGCACCCCTCCATTTCCAGTACCTATGTCACTCTGCCCCAGCTTGAGAAAAACCTCTTTGTTGGCATGGAGCTTTTCCCAACCTGAATGTTTTTCAAAGTTGGCACTTCTGGACAGCAAGATTTCCCCATGACCTACATAAAATCTATAGCTGTTCCCAGAATACCCCACAAACATCAACCTTCTCCATTTAGGATCCCCCTTTTTCCTGAAGTTTGCAGGCACATACACATTTGCATACTGCCCAAAAACTCTCAGGTATTTGAGATTTGGTGGTCTCCCATACAGCATGTGATATGGAGTTTTCTTTACAAAAGAATTCCAAGTGCGATTGGCAACATGGTTTGCTGTCAAAATTGCTTCCCCCCAAAGCTGCTCTGGTGCTTCTGCATCGAGCATCATACAATCTTTTATTTGCTTTGACTCCAATGTGTCTCTCCGCTAAGCCATTCTCCTGGGGAACGGCCGCGTTCGTCGTGTTGTGGCGGATCCCTTTCCTCCTCAACCAATTTTTCAGGTTATTAGATAGGAATTCTCCACCTCTATCTGTAACCAAAGATCCCACCTTGTATTCAAACTCCCTTTCAATCATATTGACCCAATTTTTGATGTGTTCAGCAGCTTCACTCTTTTCCTTCATGAGCATCACATACGAAAACCGTGTGTGACGATCCACAATGACCATGAAGTACTGATTTTTGCCCATGGTTTTGGCCAAAGGACCAGCCAAATCAGCATGCACAACCTGAAAAGGTCTTTGTGTGGTGCATTTGCTGCATTTGGCCACAGGAAAAGCCTTCAGCTTTATCCTGCTGCAAACTGAACAATCCAGGTGGTTTGAACAAGTGGACATTTTAAATTCTGGACACACTTCCCCCAGCTTCCCCAAACTTGTGAAGCTTGTATGTCCCATGACTCTATGGTAGTAATGAGCACAGTCTAAGTGCAAAGGCACATTGTTGACTACTGAACATTCTGCCTTGTCAACCATATAGTACATTTTGTCTCTTTTGATTGCTTTAGCACAAACTTGGTCATTTATGCTAATAGTACAATCATCCCCTTTGAAACTCAATGCATACCCACTGGTGGTTAATTCAGACACACTAACCAAACAGTTTTGCAACTTAGGAACACACAAAACATTTGAAAAGTCCTTTCCAAAACTTGGGATGAACACAGTTCCCATCACTTTTGCCTCCCTTGATGCACCATCAGCCAAAGCAACTGAATGTACATTAGATGGCACCTTATCTTTCAGGAGCCTATCACAATTAATCATATGCGACGATGCTCCGGAATCTAATAACCAAATGGGGTCTACAGCCTGATGGGCTTTATAGTCATTGTTCTTTACCACAGCAACAACACCTTTCCTGCTCACAGGATCTTTAGGCTGTTGTTTCCTTGCTGCTGCCAGCTTTGTACAGTCCTTCTTGAGATGGCCTGGCTTCCCACAGTGGAAACACTTTCTCTCCCTGGACACAGCTGCCTTCTCCGGTTGCAGCTCCTTGAAAGCCTCGGTTGGGTGTGTTTGTCTTGGTACTGCATGCTGCCTCTGGAGCCCTGCCTCGTACTGCCGACGTTGGCTCTCTTCCAAGACACGTGCAGCCACCAGCTCCGCAGTAATCTGTGATTCATCAAAACACTGAAGACTCCACAGAATATTCTCAAAATCATCAGAAAGACTCCCAAGCAGGATGTATGCTTTCTGCTCAGATGCAAGGACGACACCTCTCATCTGCACCTGGCTGAACAAATCAGCCATGATCTCCAGATGCTTCTCTGGCGATTGTCCTTTCTGCATTTTGCAGGCATACAGTCTCCTACACCAAATCATTCTTGACAGAGCTGTTTTAGATTGGTGAATTTCCCTCAAAGCATCCCAAACTGCCTTTGAGGTTCTTTTCTCCCGGACATGGTTGATCTGCGACGGCGTGATTGTAAGCAAAATTGTAGCTCTTGCTCTCTTATCTTGGTCAAGAGTATCTGCTGTGGGTCCTCTCTCAACAACATCCCACAGTCCTTCTCTGACCAGCAAAGCCTCACAATAGGAACTCCAAGCTGCATAATTAGTTTCGTCTAGTTTGGGAAATTTAGCTGCCTCCATCATTAAGCAGTGTAAAGATAGAGTCCTGGCAGTTTTCCCAGCTTCTACTGTCAATTGTGATAAGACACAGACAACAGTCCAAAAATCTTACCATCCAGCCTTCCGGCACTGACAGCACAACACAGCAACAAAGTACCTCTCTCACACAGCCAGTTGAACTCTTCAGCACAAACGGAGATGCCTTATCAGATAAGGATCTGGGCCCGTAACCCTTGTTGATGTAAACAAGCAGATGCACAGGTAAAGCAATCTCCGATGCCTTTGGAACTACCGGCGACCTTGGAGCTGTTCGGCTTTATCAGGAATTCCTCCTGCCCACTGCTGATGAAACAGACTGGAGCCAAATCTCTCTCCTCAGAGGTGTTTATTCTTAAAGTTGCTATATTTACAAGTATATACACGCCCGTCCAACAAAACTCTCCAACCATCTATCCACTCCGACTACCCAACAACCCACACTGCGGTGTGCAGGCTATTTATAGATTTGTGCCATGCGGTCACAAACCCATCCTCTTCTGGTGACTCTTTTTCCTTGTGCCACCAACAATGTTGTCCCTTCACTCAGGAAGACTTTTGATGTTACCCAGGCTTACGTGCAATCAAGCACATGTCTGACCTTGAACACTGTCTGCTGTTCCAGCCTTCAGCTGCAGACAATTATGCCCATGCTTCCTGGTTTCCTTTTGTGCACATCTGTACATTTCATAGTTGAGCCTCAATGCCTAACAAGCTGTTCTGTAGATGAGTTTACATTTGGTACATGTAAATCTAAAGAGCAGGGTATAAAGATGATGATGATGATGATGATGATGATGATGTAATAGTAGAGAATCACCATGGAGAAATGGTTTGAGAGTTAGTCTACAACTCTTGAGACCAGGGCTGGAATCCCCACTGGGCCATGGAAACCCATTGGGGGACTTTGGACAACTTGTATCCTCAGCCTCAGAGGAAGGCAATTGCAACCCTCTTTGAATATATTATGCCAAGCAAACCCTGTGATGAGGTTACCATAAGTCAAAAATGACTTGAAGCCATACAACAACTTCACCATGTAGCCAGGTTTATGATGGTAAGTGTTGCTCTACTTAATTCCACTATTTAATTCCACTTAATTCCACTACAATACTGTGGTTTAGAGAATGTTTTTAAAAAATGAAAATCAGCAGTTCTGGATTTGTTTGTTTGTTTTTGTGAGGGTAAGAGGTCTATAAAATAGCAGACAATGTTGAAGATCTTTATGCTCTCCCACCAGGTATCTTAAGACAGAGCTAAATCAGGCCAATGACAGCTGATGTCCATTGAGGTGGTTAGAACAGGGCCAGAAATACCACAGTTGAAGCCAAGGGGTCACCAGAGGCAGAGCCAACTGCATCTGCTTTCGTTTTCAACCTTTTCCTTTCTATGGTCTAAAGTATACTTGCAGCCCCCTCTTGCATGGAAGGAGCCCTGGTGGCGCAGTGGTTAAATGCCTGTACTGCAGCCACTCACTCAAAACCATAAGGTTGCGAGTTCAATACCAGCAAAAGGGCTCAAGCTCAACTCAGGCTTGCATCCTTCCGAGGTCGCTAAAATGAGTACCCAGATTATTGGGGGCAAGTAGCTTACAGTTGTAAACTGCTTAGACACTTCTTAGGCAGTATGAAGCAGTATATAAATGAAGCTGTTTGTTTGTTTGTTTAATACCGAGAAAAGCTTGGGAGTGTCTCATCTCTCCATACGCAAAGATCCTTCCTGCAATAGTATCAGGCCTTAAAATCTTCATCCTATCCTGTCCTGCTATTCTACTTTATTCATCATTGTCAATCTTGGCTAGGGATGTAAAAGAGGATTATATATAGCCACTGCCTAGCCTGGAACTGGGCACCAGTGGACGATTTGCTCCTGGTGCAAAACAGCAGCTTTGGAGAATGGATTTAGTTAGGATTATTATTATTATTATTATTATTATTTGTATCCCACCCCTTTGAGACCAATCAGGGCAGCTAACATCAATAAAAAGTACAGTACAGTACATCAAAATAGTTCCCTCCCCAACTTAAAAAGTTATTAAATAAATTACAGATTAAAATCGAACAATTAAAAAGACTTCTTAAAAATACAATAGCGATCAAACAATAGCAGCAATTACATCAGATCTTCAGGAGAATTTGGGAGCTCCTTTCAGGAGGGGTTCCTGAGGCTGGGATTATCTATCCTGGAAAAGCTAGAAGAGATCCATCTTGACAGCCTTTTTGAAGTTGTCTAAAGCTGTCAATGGACGGATCTCGTCCAGCAGGCGGTTCCACAATCTGGGGGTGACAACGGAAAAAGCCCTCTGGGAGGTAGCCGACAGCCTAGATTTTTGAGGCTGCAGCAAATTCCTCCCAGAGAACCGGAGTGTACAGGGAGGATTGTATGGGAGAAGGCAGTCCCTGAGATAGCTTGGGCCCAAGCCATTTAGGACTTTGAAGATGATAACCAACACCTTGTACTGGGTCCAAAAGCTAATAGGCAGCCAGTGGGAGACCTCAGTACCGGGGTAATGTGGTCCCTTCTCAATGTTCCTGACACTACTCTGGCTGCCATGTTCTGTACGAATTGTAATTTCCGGACCAAGCATGAAAGTAGCCCCATGTAGAGCACATTAGAGAAATCAAGACATGGGGTTACCAGTGCGTGCACAAGAGTCTCGAGATCCCTTACTTCCAGAATAGGGCGCAGCTGGTGTATCAGCCAAAGCTGATAACAGGCGCTCTTGACTGTCGCATTTACCTGATTCGTCATCAGGAGCGACAAGTCAAGGAGCACCCCCAGACTGCGAACACAGTCACTGGAGGAGAGTATGACCCCATCCAGGACGGGAGGTTGCAGCCCAGTTCTTGGTTTCGGGGCCGCTACCGTGAGCACCTCTGTCTTATTCAGATTCAGTTTCAATCTGTTTTTCCTCATCCAGCCCATTACTGCTCGAAGACATTCATTGAGAGAGGAGATGCCATAGGAATTCGAGGCCGACGAATGAGAAATGGAGAAATAGATTTGAGTGTCATCAGCGTACTGATAACAGCCAGCCCCATAACTCCGAATGATCTCACCTAGCGGCTTCATATAGATGTTAAATAACATCGGGGACAGAATAGCGCCCTGAGGCACTCTGCAGGTGAGCTCCCTTTTACTGGAGCGGCTGTCCTTGAGCATCATCCTCTGGGACCTGCCCAAGAAGAAGGATCAGAGCCATCGCAATGCGGTGCCTCCAATGCCTAACCCCTTCAGGCGATCCAAGAGGATGCCATGATCTATCGTATTGAAAGCTGCTGAGAGGTCTAAGAGCACCAAAAGGGTCACACTACCCCTGTCCATGCTCAGATGCAGATCGTCAGTCAAGGCAACCATGGCTGTCTCAACCCCAAAGCCTGTCCTGAAGCCAGTTTGAAATGGGTCTAGACAATTGGTTTCATCCAAGACTGCTTGGAGTTGAAGTGTAACTGCCCTCTCGATCACCTTGCTCAAAAATGGTAATAAAGAGACTGGCCGGTAATTATTCATATCCAGGGGGTCCAGGGAAAGTTTTTTCAGAAGCGGCTTAATCATAGCAGAAAATGGAAAAGGTTAATAACACGTGTGTGTGCACATGCACACACACACAGCTGCTGTAATCCTGATAATTATAATCATTTTTCATTTTATTAAAAAAAATAAAAAAAGCATACTTGTTAAATGGAAAGATGCATTTAGCATCACCTTCAATCTCATTCTTCATACTCAAAGGAGAAGTGAGACTGTATGTGATGCTGTAGACTGGAATGGGCAGAACAGGCCTGTGGCATATTTACTCAGTACTGAGCCCCATTAATTTTAAAGGAGCTTGCTTCTATTTAAGCAAAATACAGATTGTGGCCTGAGTAATGGCACTCAGGACTCTTTCAGACATGGGAAATTGGAAGTATAATCCAAGGGCAATCCAAACGCAATAATGGGGTTTCACGTTATTGCGAATTAGAGCTTCTCACGCAATTTTGGGCAAAAGGGAAGTCACTCCGAATGCAATTATGGGTTTCATGTTATTGCGAATTAAAGCTTCTCACGCAATTTCGGGCAAGGGGGGTTATTTTCGGGTAATGGGAAGTAATTCCGAATGCCTTCCGAACGCAATGGGGATTGCGTTTAGCAATCTTGAAGGCACACAACATTATTTGTTATCTTACTTTTTCTCCAAGGAGCTCCAGATAATGTATGTGTTCATCCTCTTACTCAATTTTACCTTCACAACAATCCTGTGAAGTAGGTTGAGATGATGGGTTACAGGTTTCAAAACAAGTCTCATGGTGGTTTGGATTTGAACCCATGTTTTCTAAGACATAGCCCTATTCGAATTCGAATTGGCTCCATTCGAAATTGGGAGAAATTCCTCCAGTGTGAAAGAGTCCTATAGTTCACATTGCTCATTCATTCTCCCTCCCCCCCCCCCGCACCTAAACTTAATTTTAAAAAACTTGTCATGATTTTTTTAAAAAAAATACTGCTGTGTGTGTTGTCCAGAATTTGCTGGAGGATGAATGGGCTGTGAGCATTGTACAGATGAGAATAGGGCTATGTCTTAGAAAACATGGGTTCAAATCCAAACCACCATGAGACTTGTTTTGAAACCTGTAACCCATCATCTCAACCTACCTCACAGGATTGTTGTGAAGGTAAAATTGAGTAAGAGGATGAACACATACATTATCTGGAGCTCCTTGGAGAAAAAGTAAGATAACAAATAATGTTGTGTGCCTTCAAGTTGTATCAAACCAGATACAACTTGAAGACACACAACATTTGTTATCTCTGCAACTTCCTTTTCCTTAGGAGGACCCTAAGGTGAGCCTATCACATGGTTTTCTTACCATGCAGTTTACGGGACTGTCTTTGTTTGCGGGAGTGTTTTTGCCTTCCTCTAACTCTGAGAGAGTGTGACTTGCCAAAGGTCACCCAGTGGGTTTACATGGATGAGCAGACAAACAAATATAGAGATAGTAAATAAGGTCGTTTTAAATATACTGTCTTCTTTTTAAAGTGGGTCTCAGATGTGGTGGAATTAGCTCTTCTCCATGAAGGGGCTTTTGTTTCTTCCCCAGGGAACATCAGTTCAGAAGCAGACTAGGGACTTTATCACACGGGGGGAAATTGGAGGTTTAAACAGTGCTTATCCTGTGAAAATCATGCAATCACAATTAAGATTTTCACATGACATTGTGATTAAAGCATCATTATCCCGGGAATAACCAGCAACAAATCATTCATGGGGAAATCCCATGCTACCTCATGATGTGAAAGACTGTATCAGTTGTGAGCCCAGATGTCCCTTGTTCAAAAGACCCTTTTGATTGGAGTGTAGCATTCCCTTTAAGTGAGCCACAATTCTCAAGTCTCCCATTTGGTAATATGGGGATGGGGATGAAGATGATGATGGTCATTGTCATCATGGCTTACCTTCTGCGGCTGCTGGAGTGATAACTGCAATGTGCTTTCTTTGTTTGTTTCATCTCCAAACAACTCATGGCAGCATACATGAACCTCCTCCACTAGACTTTAGCTTCACAACAATCTGTGAGGTAGGATACAAGAGCCAGAATACTGTTGGGTGATTTACACTGGCCTAATTCTAAGGAGGAGCCATGTACCCAAAAAGACTAGTGTTAGCAGAAAAGTATTTGTCTGTTTAGTTAATTGTTAGTAAGCTGAAGTGATTAAATTGCATTTATGCTGGAAAACAGGATTGACTATTAGGTTTATGTAAAACTGCCATTTACATTTAAGTGAAATGCCTGCAATAAAAGCCTTGTCAGAATGAAGCTGAAAATTCCACCCATGATGTTGCTCTTCCTTCTTTTTTCTTTTTTTTGTTTTGTTCCTGTTTTGAGCCTGGCGGAGGAAACAGCTGCATGAATGACTGAATATTCCATTTTTTAAAAAATCCAGCCCACCAAAGCTGTTGTCTTGTTTCCCTTCCAGTATCATCTTTTGCTTTCCCTTATAATCTCACCTCTTTAAGCCCCTCCCCTTTCCTTTAGCTTGCAGGTTCCTATGTGAATCCCAGCAAGGTCCCAGGGTTAAAGAATTCACTTTCCTGGCTCAGATGAGGAACCTCTGACATGTCTGGTGTACAGCAGAACAGGAGGAGCACCTGGATACAAAGAAGACCAGCCCCTTTCCAAAGAAGTAGCCATGAAGTTGGTCTCTTCCAGCATAAGGAGGAGGAAAAGTCTAGAGCTCATACTATCAGCTTCTTTCTCAAAGGCGCTACAACATCCCTTTACCTAAACACTGTAATTCTGCAGCAAGAAGAAATTTTGCTAAAATCCAAGAGAACTGGGTTTTTGGTAAAGAACCAAAGAAAGCCCTGGGCCACAGATACTCATCTAGCCTCCTTTCCTCTCTCATCTGTTCTTTCTAAAATTTAGGCATTAGGAAATAGTGGCCCACGTCAAAACCTTCTTGTGACACTGACTATAAAAAAGTAGATGAAGACCTTTGATTCCAACAGGCATTTAGGATGCTATTTAGCAATATTTTTCATATATAGTACTTGTATTCTTTTTTTTAAAACAGATGTTTTGACGGTGTCAATTATATAGACAATTAAATGTTATTTTGAACATAACTTTTTGTATGCTTTTAGCTTCTTCTGTTTTTACAGGTATTTCTTTTCATCTCGTAAGCTGCCTTGAGTCCCAGCTTTTGGAGAAAGTCAAGGTCTAAAACAGCACAAAACATTACGTAAAACCTAGAACAGGATCATGAGCTGTAGCATACCAAATTTATAATCTTATGTAGGGAATACCTACACTGCTCACCTTAAAGTGGTTTTATACTGCTTTAAAGGCCAAGGTCTAAAGATTGGTTTGGCGATAACATGGAACTAGGTGTAAGCAATCTGGTGCCCTCCAGATGGTTTTCTTTTTTTAACCACAGTTTTCTTAGGTCCTGAGCATTGATCACTCTGGTTGAGACAGACTAGAATTGCAATTCAGAGTGCCAGGGTTCCTACTCCTCTTATGAAGGCTGTTCTGTCAGAAACCCCTGCACTACAATTCCCAGGGTTCCATATAGAGAAAAAAAATATCAGCCATTTAAGTCTGTTGTCCTGGGATGAGGAACTTTAGCTCTCTGGATTCTTTGATTTCAGCTCCTAGAAGCCCCAGCCAGCATGGTCCATGGTAGGGGGGCATGGCAATTGTAGTGTGAAATAACTGGAGGATCAAAGCAGCCCCATCCTTGCTGTAGCATGCAGATGTGTACTTAGTTTTGCTTCTCCTGTTTCACTGGACATCCTCTACCTGGGCTGCATCCGCACTGCAGAAATAATGAAGTTAGACACCTCTTTAACTGCTATGGTCCAATGCTATGGAATCCTTGGATTTGTATGGCACCAGAGCTCTCTGGCAGGGAAGGCTAAATAGCTCTTGTTGTTTGTTGTTAACTGCCCTTGAGTCAACCCTGACTCATGATGACTTTGTGAATGAGATATCTCCAAAATCCCCTGTCCTCCACTGATTTGCTCAGGTCCTGGAAATTCAGGCCCATGACTTCCCTGATTAAGTCCAGCCATCTGACATTCAGTCTTCCTCTCTTTCTACTACCTTCTACCTTTCCAAGCATTGTTTTTTTTCTCTCATGAGTCATGCTTTCTCATGATGTGGCCAAACTATGGCAGCATCGGTTTTGTCTTCTTGGTTTCTGGGGAGATATCAGGCTTGATTTGTCCTAGGACTCATTTGTTTGTCTTTTTCTGGCCATCCATGGGATCCTCACCACTCTTCTCCAGCACCACATCTCAAATGCATTGATTTTCTTCCTATTGGCTTTCTTCACTGTCCAGTTCTTGCATCCATAGATGGTAGCAGGGATTTCGCTGGCTTAGACAATTCTAACTTTAGTGCTCAGTTCTGTATCTTTACTTTTTAGGATCTTATCTAGTTCTCTCATGGCTCCTTCCCATTCTAAGGGCCTTATCAGATGGGAGGAATTTCTCTTTATTGCGAATGGAGCCAATTGGAGCCAATTCGAATTCACGTCAATTCGCTAGTTTAGTGAATTTACGTGAATTCAATTTGCATTCGGAATGCATTCAGAATGACTTCCCATTACCTGAAAATGACCCCCCATTGCCCAAAATTGCGTGAGATGCTTTAATTCACAATAACGTAAAACCCATGATTGCATTCGGAATGACTTTCCTTTTGCCCAAAATTGCGTGAGATACTTTAATTCGCAATAATGTGAAATCCCATGATTGTGTTCGGATTGCCATTAGATTATACTTCCAATTTTCAATGTCTGATAAGGTCCCTAGTCTTCTAATTTCTTGACTGCAGTCTCCATTCTGATCAACATTTGATTCAAGATGCAAGAAATGCTTTGATTTCTTCAACTAGGTTGAATGTACAGTTGGCCCTCCCTATCCACAGATTTGAGCATACACAGCTTGAAAATATTTCCCAAAAGTATAAATTCCAAATAGAAAACCTTGATTTTCCATTCTATAGATGGAACACTATTTTGTTGTGTCATTATATTTAATGGGACTTGAGCATACACCGATTTTGTTATCCACAGGGGGTCCCGGAACCAAACCCCAGCGGATAACAAGGGCCCACTGTATATAGATCTTCCCGGTCATTATTTTTGTTTTCATTATGTTCAGCAGTAAGCTTGCCTTTGTACTTTCTTCCTTGAGCTTCCTTAGTAATTGTTCCAAGTATATGATGTTTTCCGCTAGTAGTATGGTGTCGTCAGCTTATTTTATATAGTTGGCGTTCTTTCCTCCTGTCTTCACTCCTCCTTCTCCTGAATCTAAACCTGCTCTTCATACGATATTTTCTGTGTACAAGTTGAACAAATAGAGTGATAGAATACATCCTTGCCTGACCCCTTTGCCAACTGGAAATCATTCTGTTTCTCCATATTCTGTTCTAACAATATCCTCTTGTCCTCAGTACAGATTTTTTTTTCAACAGGACTATCATATGCAGTGGCACTCCCATTTCTTTAGGACCATTCCATAGCTTTTCATGACCCACACAATCAAAAGCTTTGTTACAGTCTATAAAGCACTTGCTGATTTTATTCTGGAATTATTTGGCATGCTCTATTAACCACTGTATGTTTGCTACATGCTGCCTAGTGCCTCTTCCTTTCCTGAATCCCAATTGTGCCTCTGGGATTTCTCACAAACTACAAATCCCAGGATTCCACAGCACTGAGGCATGGCAGCTAAAGGAGTGTCAAAGTGCATTTTTGTCTGCAGTGAAGAAGCAGCCCTAGTCTCCGCTTATTCCCTTGAACATTGCAGTGGTGAGTGCAGCCATGGGGTACTTCACCCTCCCCAGCCACTATTCCCAGTCCCAGCAGCCACTAGAAGATGTCACTACTATAGTAGTTTCCCCTCCTTTCTGCTCTGAATGCATCACCCAGCTAATCCAAGTGTAGCTCTCTGACTCAACTTCCTGGCCATTCACAAACGAAGACATGTGTACAGCTTCACTACTGCTTTGCAATGCTCATTTGCCTCCTATTGTTTTACTTTTAAGGCATCCTGTTCAAACCCAGTAATGGTGCTAATAACATTTGCATAGGGGAAGATCCTCCAAATGCTAATGATTGCCAGGCAGCTTGGCAAGGCTTCCTTCTTTCATCCCATCGCCTTCTTCTGTTTCCTGTGCATGATTTCATTTTCTTTCTTGTTGATTGTGTTGGTGGTTTAAAAACACATCAATGGCCCACAGCAGCTGAAATTGCTCTACCCTTTGAGGCTTGATTCTTCTAAGCAGGAGAAATCTGTTCCCTTTTGTATGTGGGTGTGCTGCTACTGGATACTGTTCATAAACATCACACCAAAACAATTTGCTCTCTTGCCTCAACAACACAAGTCACCCTTGCCACAAACCCCGCTTTTCATCTCGCTTTCTACTCTCCCTGACCTTGCAATTTCTCACAATTGCTGCTGATCTGAGGCAAGGAGCATTAAATAAGATGTATTTCAGCAATAACGGATCCCCTTGTAATTTTTTTCCCCTTTCCCGTGGCAAGGCGATACAAAAAAAGAGACAAGAACAAAAAGCGAACATTTCTTTCTCAGCAATAATAACTCTGTCAATCCTTGCATCTGGTGTGCAACAGATGGCTAAAATCTTTCATGTTCAGGGCTATAATGGGCAAGATTTTATTAAAAGGATGATATTTGCCATTGCCTTCTGTGTGTGTGTGTGTGCATCTGTATGTGAGCGTGTTTGCAGGATTTTAAAACACAACAACAAAAATCCACAGAGTTGTATCTATGCCAGTCTGGAGAGCAAGCAGAGGGTTTATTATGAATGGCTTGGATCTGGCGATGCATAAACTTAACTCTATCCCAGATCTGATTCCACTGATGAGAGAGCTGCAGAGTTTAAAGAGAAATTGTTGAGGCAATTATAAGAAGAAAGCTATCCTGCCGATAGCAAATTCTCCAGACTTGATGGATTCCAGGGCTGAATTTGAGCCCAGGTCTTTATCCCAAGACCTCCTGGGTCTCAGTCCCTGGGCAAAAGTGATGT
Organism: Urosaurus nigricauda; assembly: GCA_034509955.1. NCBI lineage: Eukaryota > Metazoa > Chordata > Lepidosauria > Squamata > Phrynosomatidae > Urosaurus > Urosaurus nigricauda. The sequence goes on from JAOEGL010000002.1 coordinate 168,305,047, forward strand.
GACCATAGAAGAATGAGCCCCTTACCATGTGCAGACAGCATCTTTGACACCTCATTGAATCACTATAGAGAATTATTGGATCCGAATATATTCAGCTACCAGGGAGGGATTAAGTCAACACCTCCCACCATCATGAAACCCTGAGAGCTACAAAGAGCTGGAGATGGGCTTGTTTTTTCAAAGCCATACCTGAAAGATATCTGAGCTTCCCCGCTTTGTTGTTGTTGTTGTTGTCATTGTGTGCTTTCAGGTAGTTTCTGACTTAGGGTCACCATATCATGGGGTTTTCCTGGCAAGATTTGTTCAGAGGGAGCTTGCCTTTGCCTTTCTCTGAGGCTGAGAGAGTGTGACTCGCCCAAGGTCACCCAGTGGGTTTCCATGACTGAGCAGGAAGTCAAGCCTTGGTTGTAGTCCAACTCTTAAACCCAGTAGTGTCATTAGGGTTGGTATCACCTGGTGCAGTAACTCATGGTATCACTCCTCCACACACACCATTGACCTCCTCCCATTTCGCACCATATAAAATCCTTAGTAATGCTTGTTTGCACTAATGTTACTCATAAATTGTTATTGCCATATACCACTGTTATTGCCAGTGCTAATAATTGTGGCATAAACAACTACCAAAATTAAAATTATACCTTCAAATTACAATATCATACTTACAACCTAAATGTATTTACATATATATAGCAAAGATTTGGTTAAAATGTGATGTTTTTAAAGAAAATTTAAAGATATTTTTTTAATTTCCAAAATAATAATAATATTTTTTTAAAAAATAAAATTTGGAAATTTGAAATTTTAATTTAAAAAATTCTGATTGAATTTTTTCAATCAATAAATATCAAAAAAAATTTTTTTTAATGCTAGGACCTCTCCTTTCTCCTCTCACTGAGCTTCACCCCACTCCCACCATCTCTTAAAGCATTTTAAAGGGAAGCAAGTGAATGCCACAGACCATTTTTGCCAAAAAAAGTAGGTATTTGAGGAACAGTGGTGTCACACACACCTGTTACGTCACCTTGTGTGGTGTGAACCCCCCATACCCCACAGTGACACCAATGCTTAAACCACTACATCCCCCTGGTTCTCCCCCTGCCCTTTACAATTCCTCAAATCTAAAGGAGTGATAAAGGCCAAACTAGGCAGGCAAACTGTATGATTACTTCCAGCCACCACCAGATATCCAAATGTATCACCCCCACAACACTGTCACATCCACCTCCTTCCAAAGTCCTCTTTTCTTCTTCTAGATTCAGAGGAATACTATTATTATTTTGAGAGCAGTGGCTGAGCTGTACTTGTTCTTATTTTGTTTGTTTCAGTTTTGAGCCCACTGTTTCTAAGCCTTCGCTGCTGAGAGCACGAGTCTGCTGAGAAAAAAGCTAAATGCTTTCCGCATATCCTGTTTCCCAATCAAATCCCAGTTATTTTGGCATTGAGCAGCTGAAATGGCAGTGGCATGGCAGAATCAGTTATGGCGTTGGCAAGGTGCCATCTCCTTGGTGGGTTCCAGGGGGGCAAATGTAGCCCCCATTAGTGGCATCAATGGGGGAGGAGGGAGTGCAGACCACACTGACACCAGAGAGGGGTGTCACAGGGTGGGGTGATATTGAAGAGGGAGCAAGCTTGTTTTCTGCTGCTCCAGAGACTAGAACGCGGAACAATGGATGCAAACTGCAGGAAAGGAGATTCACCTCAACATTAGGAGGAACTTCCTGACAGTAAGGGCTGTTCGACAGTGGAACACATTCCCTCGGAGAGTGGTGGAGTCTCCTTCCTTGGAGGTCTTTAAGCAGAGGCTGGATGGCCATCTGTTGGGGATGCTTTGATAGAGAGTTCCTGCATGGCAGAATGGGGTTGGACTGGATGGCCCTTGTGGTCTCTTCCAACTCTATGATTCTATCTTCCCTAGCATATTATTATTATTATTATTATTATTATTATTATTATTATTTCTAGCCTGCCCCTCTGAGCAAGCAATCGGGGTGGGTTAAAACAAGAAGTTAAAACACAACATTCAAAATAAACCAATCCCATCCCTACCTCCCACCCCTAAAAAGGGATTAAATCAACTATAGTTAAAACGTAGTAAAATACAAACAATATTATATATCAGCAACAGGCCTAAGAGTTCTTGAGCTGTGTGGAACAGGCCAAGGACATAGAGGAGAACAACTGGAAAAACTCTAAGGCTTGGACTTGGAGCCGGAAGATTACTAAACATTATCTGGGAAGGCCTGCTGGAAGATACGTCTTTAAGGCTTTTTTGAAGCCATCGATGGATGAAAAGAGACGCATCTCATCCGGCAGGTCATTCCACAGCCTGGGGACAATAGCTGAGAAGGCCTTTTGAGAGGTCTGCGTCAGCCTGGTCTTCATAGGTTGTAGCAGATTCCTCCCAGAGGACCGAAGTGTGCGGGGGGGGGGGGGCTTTCATACGGGAAGAGGCAGTCCCTAAGATAGGATGGACCCGAGCCATGTAGGCCTTTAAAGGTAAAAACCAACACCTTGTACTGTGGCCAGAAACTGATCGGCAGCCAGTGGATAGACTTGAGCACGGGTGTTATGTATTCTCTCCTGGATGTTCATGTAACAAGTCTGGCTGCCATGTTTTGTACTAATTGAAGTTTCTGGGTTAGGCACAAGGGTAGCCCCATGTAGAGCACATTACAATAGTCCAGACGTGAAGTTACCAGAGCATGTGCCACAGTCCCCAGATCCCTCACATCCAGGAAAGGGCGCAGCTGACGTATCAGCTGAAGCTGATAACAAGTACTCCCGACTGTCGCATTCACCTGACTAGTCATGTGAAGCAACGAGTCAAGAAGCACCCCCAGGCTGCGAACAGAGTCCTTTGAGGAGAGTGTGACTCCATCGAGAACTGGAGATTGTATTCCCAAACTGGGTTTTGGGCCAGTAATTGTGAGTATCTCTGTTTTGTCTGGATTAAGTTTCAATTTGTTTTCCCTCATCCAATCCATTACCGCCACAAGGCAATGGTTGAGATGAGAGGCGCCATTTGAAGTCTGAGCAGACGATCTTGTCATGGAGAGGTATAGCTGAGTGATGTATTTTCTAATGAGTTATGCCTTCTCATGATGTGGCTGAAGTATGACAGCTTCAGGTTTTGTCATCCTGGCTTCCACTGAGAGTTAGGCCTATAACTCATCTGTTGTCTTTTTTGGCTTTCCATGCTATCCTCAGCACTCTTCCCCAGCACCACATTAGAAATGAGTTGATTTTCTTCCTGATTGCCATCTTTAAAGACATTCTGGAAAGAGGTGTTGTGTCCTTCCTTTTGCAATTCAGAGACATAGCTGCATTAGTCTGGAATGTTAGTATGTAAAGGGATATTGTAGCACAAGAGCATATGCTACAACTTATTTCACACCGTCTCAAAGGTCCTACACTACAAGATCCCTTTGCGGCCTCTTTTTGCAACACCTTAGAATCATAGAATCATAGAGTTGGAGGAGACCCCAAAGGTCATCCAGTCCAACCCCCTGCCATGCAGGAACTCCAAGTCAAAGCATCCCTGACAGATGGCCATCCAGCCTCTGCTTAAAGACCTCCAAGGACGGAGACTCCACCACCCTCTGAGGGAGTGTGTTCCACTGTTGAACAGCCCTTACTGTCAGGAAGTTCCTCCTAATGTTGAGGTGGAATCTTTTTTCCTGCAGTTTGCATCCACTGTTCCGTGTTCTAGTCTCTGGAGCAGCAGAAAACAAGCTTGCTCCCTCTTCAATGTGACATCCCTTCAAGTATTTAAACAGGGCAATCATATCACCTCTTAACCTTCTCTTCTCCAGGCTAAACATCCCCAGTTCCCTAAGTCTCTCCTCGTGGTTTCCAGACCCTTCACCATTTTAGTCGCCCTTCTTTAGACACGCTCCAGTTTCTCCACATCCTTTTTGAATTGTGGTGCCCAGAACTGGACACAGTATTCCAGGTGGGGCCTGACCAAAGCAGAATACAGTGGCACTATTACTTCCCTGGATCTATACACTATACTTCTATTGATGCAGCCTAAAATTGCATTGGCCTTTTTTGCTGCTGCATCACACTGTGGACTGATGTTCAACTTGTGGTCTACTACTACTCCAAGGAGTCAGTGGAAAGAGAGGGAGCCTGCTGCAAGCTGTAGAGGGATGGCCCCAATGAGGAGGAAGTCAGAGTCTGCAGGAGCTGAGCAGCAGGGCAGTGGGAGGCAGGGGGGCTGGGAGATGCCTAGCCATGGGATGATTGCCATGAGCTGGAGCTCAGGCCAAGGAGGCCCAGGGTGAGAGCTCCAGGGCGGATTAGCTCTTGCACAATAAACTCTCTCCTCTGCACTAATCCGGAAGAAGGATCATCCTCAGCAAAGGTCTGTCCCAGGCAGCAGCAGCTGAGAGTCCAGACTCCAGCGGGGACGCTCCGCCCACTCATGGCTGTGCCTGCTTCTTGATTGGCTGCTCCAGGCAGCCGCCGCTCGGGATTGGCTGCGACGCAGCGGACCCTCCAGGCAGAGTGTGTCTGGGGGTTCCATGGGGCTGGCTGCTGCTGCTTGTGGTCCTCTCTGGCTGCTGGCCGGCCTGGCCCTGGCCCTGCAGTGGGGCCTGTGGGCGCTGGCGGCAGCCCTGCGCACCGAGAAGTTCTACGACTTGGCCGGTGAGGGGACTGGCCTCCCAGGGGGAAGTTGGGGAGGAAGAATGGGGCTCTTGCAGGGGCCAGGGAGGGCCCTTTGGGTTGCAGGCCCCTCTTCGGAAGCCTTGCCCCGCCTGCCAAGTGGATTGTTATTTATATGTGTGCCGCCTTTCTTCCACTTTGGACCCAAGGCGGCTCACAAAAGTTTGTAGTGTGGCATGACATCCTGGCTTAAAGCAGAAGAGCTTGGGAAAGTTGCCCCTCCTTCCCTCCCTTCCTCCTTCCCTCCTTCTCTCTCTCTCTCTTCCTTCCTTCCCTCCTTCCAGTCTCTCTCTCTCTCTTTCTTTTTTCTTTCTTTCTTGTCCATCTTTTTTTTTTCCTTTTGAGACTCCCACAAAGTTTGACTGCATTTGCACTGAAGAAATAAAACACAGTTTGACACCACTTTAAACTGTCACAGTTCCATGTTCTGGGATTTGTAGTTTTATGACATAGTTAGCCTTCTTGGCCAGAGGGCTCCAGTGCCAACAGAAAAAACCAATCCTAGGATGCCATGGCATTGAGCCGTGACAAAGTGGTGTCAGAGGGCATTCTTCCTGCAGTGTGGATGTGGCCTTGTTCTTTGGGTTGCAAGCCCAGCTCTCTGGGTTCTAGGTAGTGCACAGACAGACAGACGCAGCTATATATTTCCTTGTGTCCTCTCTTTTCTGCCTGAACTAGGAAGCCTCCTCTTCTCCAGAGGTTGAAGGCAATTTGGAAGTCACCAGCACCCCAGTTTGCTCCTGATCCTCTTTCCCTTCCTCTGCTTTTACCTGGAGCCCTTGGAGGGTCTTGAGGATCCATTCCACGCGTGTGTGGCTGGGGATTGGTTAAAGAAGGCCTGCTTTGGCAACCGTTATTTAAAGCAGTCACAGTCTTGTTAAGTCTGAAAAATTACCCTCATCTATTAAGTGATCAGGGAAATATTGAAACACTGGTGCTGAGTTCTCTCCCTCTGCCCCCTGAGAGAGCTTCTACATTGCAAGCTGTGTCAGAGCAACACGAATAAATGGCCAGCCGGCAGAAATTGTGTTCTCTCTGCATCCAAGAGGGCAATTAATCCCCTTGCTGTCTTAATATATTGAGAGTGTACAGAGGACAGCATCTTGGCAAGAGGTATGGAAGTCTAGCCATGGATGTCCAGGGAGAAAGCCTTTCTCTCTTTGTTTTTGCTAAAATGTATGCACATTGTAGCAGTAGTGTAGTAGTTGTGAGTATGGGAGCAGATTTGTTGTTGTTAACCCCCCTCAATTAAATCTCATGGCGAACCTGTGGATGAGACATCTCCGAGACACTCTGTCTTCCACTATTCTTCTAAGTTCTTGCAGATTCACACCCGCGACTTCTTTCGTAGAGTCCAACCATCTAGCGTGTGGTCTTCCTCTCTTTCTACTTCCCTCCACCTTTCCTAGCATTGTTGTCTTTGCTAATGAATCATGACTTCTCACGATGTGGCCAAAGTATGACAGCCGCATTTAGTCATCTTGGTTTCCAGGGAAATTTCAGGCTTGATCTGCTCTAGGACCCATTTATTTGTTCTTTTTGCTGTCCACAGCATCCTCAGCACTCTCCTCCAGCACCACATCTGAAATGAATTTATTCTCTTTTTGTCCATTTTCTTAACTGTCCAGCTGTAGCATCCATACATGGTAATGGGGAATACAGTGGCTTGTACGATTCTAACCAGTTTGGTGGGAAAGGAACAGATTTACCACCCATTAAATTTGGAAAGGGGAACCTAAGAGGTCAAATCTTGCCCACCTGGTTAGTTTCCCCACCTGGCCCTCTGTGTGCCCCCCTCTCCAGCCTCCCTATTTGATGGTTCCCCAGCTTTTGTAGAGTATTTTCCTTATAAAAGTTTTTGTGCTTCTAGCCTTGGACCCTGTCCAACATTGGCATGTAGTCCCCTGGGAACCGCTTTGAAACTGAACTTGTCCCTGGGCTATAAGAAGTTTCTCCACTCTTGAAGTGAATCTGGACTTGTTAAGTATAAGCTAGTGTACTGTTCAGCTTTCAAACAGCTCTCCACCTGCTATACGGAGCTACCCCACATTGGCCTGTGGACTGTAAATCTTATAATTTCAAAATGCTCTGTTTTCTGCTCTGTTAGTGGCCCGTCATAGTGTAGGCCAGATGATACTGTATCTGGCCTAAGATGTTTTGCTGCCTGAGATGAAGATGCTTCCCTTTCTATAGACCACACATGCAGGTGAAGCTTTTGTGTGATGGTACAATATCCTCCAAAGTTTTGCAGAGAGGGTGCAAACCACGAAGCCTAGAACACACCTCAGTCCTTCAGCAGACAGGAACAGGGTTGCTGTCACAGCCTTCATGTATTGTCAGGTGCTGCTTTTGCATCTTATCTGGCATGAATATAGGGGCAGGCTGATGAGATATGCAATGTAACAAATAATGTAAGGGAATGGTTATTGCACAGGTGCTGTGATAACAGAATGGAGGAGGCTGGCATGGACTGAAACTTCCAAGGTCATTTGCCTGGGAAGATTCTGGCAGAAAGAACAAAGAGGGGGTGGTATAGGAAAGAAGAAAACTAGAGTTGTTTGATTCATTACATATTCAATTTACCAACCCCCATAATTTTGAAATTCTGTGTGTTTTATTAGATAGCTCATTATTTATATGCAAATATTCAAAAATCTAAAAAAAAAATCTAAATCCAAAAACACCTCTGGTCCCAAGAATTTCAGATAAGAAATGCCTAGTCTGTACAACATGCTGAAAATTAGAAGTAGTGGAATATGAAGCACTACCATTCAGTCACAGTTAATCATATGCCTAGGTTCTTCTATGGAAGGATTACATTTATGAGTGCTCTCAGAAGGCCTATCCCTTCTCAAGGAGGAGTGCAAGCACTGCTGGGTCTCTGTGCCCTGCTTTTAATGGCTGAGGTAGATCTCCTTCTCCTCATCCCTCCTTCTTTCCCCCCTTCTCTAGGCGGTGGGACATTCATCCTACTGGCACACCTGAGCCTCAGATGGGGCAACACCCAGCATCTTCGGCAGCAAGTCCAAACAGGGCTAGTGACTATCTGGGGTCTCAGGTAAGTTTCTGATGAATTTTTGTTCCAGAGGGGGGCTGGGATTTACTTTGACTTCCCACTTAACCCCTTGGACAGCCATTCCAGTTCATAGGCAAACATTATGAATACTGATACCCAGGAGAAGATGAGTTATTTAGAATATGCAGAGAGCGTCCTGGGAGCTGGCTGACATCACTCATCTAAATCCAACCTTATGCCTAGACAACTAACTGTTTTGGTACTGTGGAGGTTGGAATTCTCTACCAACTGTGCACCAACCAAAACTGTCCCCAAAACATCTTTTACATTACAGCAACCCCTGCACAACATGGCAGGTGGAAGTGGGGGCAGCAGAGTAATTCTGAGCTATGTCTGTTTTGCTGAACTCAGAGCAATGACATCCTCTGTGATGTCCAGAAGATGTCTGAAACTGTGTGTCTAGCTATGGGAACATAAATGGATTCTGCTCTACTGCCTTTCCGTTCTTCACTGGCTGGTAAATGGCATGTTGAGTGAGGGGGCTGCAGGAGCAAAAACATGGGTTTTTAAGGTGGTGGGAAAGATGATGTAGCATACTTTCTCCTTGTGGAACTTCACACTATGTCTCCCTGATCCAGGATCTCATCCCTTTTTACAAATTTCTAGTCCTTATTGTTACATGGGTATGTTTGATCATATGCAGATGATTCCTATTGAAAACTGGATCAGTTGTTCAGCAAGACTTCTAATATCACAGGCAGAACATGAATATATTGCAGATTTCCTTATCCTTCCTTGTCACTAGCAGAGGCAATACATTATTCATAATCCTTAAAAATAATACTGAATAAATTGTGCACAATAAGAAAAAATTGCGTAATTTATACAGATTGACAGACTCTTTTCTTTAGTGCAGGCTTTTGATTTTTAAGTGCACACAACTTTTCCCATGGCTTATCATATCAGAAGCAGCTTTTTCTGCTGCTTTTAAAGTCACAAAAACACAGCCAACAAAAAGTGGCTATTAAATGATGGTTGAACCTTCAGCCAACCATCACTATTGGTGCAGTCGCTTTTAAAGGATGGTTGAATCTTCATAACAAAACACATCCTTGTCAATGTATTCTGTTATTTCTGCTGTTTTCAGGCTGGGCCTTTTTCTTTTCCTACGGATCTTGAAGGAGGGGCATGACAGACGATTCCATGGTGTAAGAGACCACCCAGGCACTTTTTTTATTTACTGGACAATGCAAGGTGAGAATGCAGAACACCAGTCTGAGGAAAGGGGGTTGACTAGAAGTAGCGGACACATTATTTTCACCATTGAGTGTGTGACTTACACAAATCTGTGTATGTGCCATTTGTTTCTGGGCTCAGTTCATAGGCCTGGTAGTTCTTCAAGTGGTGTTGGATCTCAATTCTCATTTGTTTTCACAAATGGCTATACTGATGAGGACTCATAGAAGTTGCAGTCCAACACCTGGAAGGCTACATGTTGACAAGTGCTAAATCAAATCAGCCTTCCCCTGCCTTCAGCCTTCCCCTGCCTTCAGATTTTGTGTACAGCAATTTCCATTAGCCCTAGCTAACATGTCCTGTAGTAATGGATCATGGAAGCTGAAGTCCGAAATATCTGGAGTGCACTAGGTTGCCTTAAACAGATTATAATCAGGTAACCATAGAGAGACAGCATTGTTTGAGCATTGGACTGGGAATGTGGATATCAGTAGTCGATTCCTGGCTCAGCCATGGAAACCCACTGGGTGACATTGTTCATGTCACACACTCTCAGCCCCTGAAAACCCTGTGATAGATTTGCCTTAGGGTTGCCATAAGTTAGGAAATACTTGAAGCTACACAAAAACAAAACCTTTGCAGCCATTTGCTTCTATCTAGGCCTGCCTGAGAATTACGATCCACCTCAGGCATCTTGTTCTTCACACCAGTTCAAGACTATCCACTGTCTGTGAGAGGCAGGGCCTCTTCTGTAGCAGTTTCACACCTCTGGCATGTTGTCACCACCAAGATCCATTTGGCTCTCTGTGCATCTATATTGTTTCTCTTTCAAAAATTTATTTTAATGTGTAACATCATTCAGTTCTAATGGTGTTCATTTTTGGAATGGAACTTCTTTCAACCACATTTGAGTTTTCCATAGTGATAGTGGTTCTTCAACAGCCTTTAGAAATTTGCATTTTATGATTGTATTGTATTGCTTTTATCTGCATGCTGTTAGCCATTCTGGCTACAACAGTGTGGTGGTGGTAATATTTGGGTTGGATCCAGATTGGAATGTGTGCAGGTCAGCTTACTCAAGCAGCTTTTATCACTCCTTCAGCGATTCAAAAGTTCTATAGTATGAAAAGATGCATGGGAATCCCTGAAATTATATAGAGGCCCCTTTCACCTGGAGAGTCAGTGTGACATAGTGGTTTGAGTGTTGGACTGAGACTCTGGAAACCAGGGTTTGCTTCCCACTCAGCTATGAAACCTTATGGATGACCTTGGGCAAGCCATATGTTCTCAGCCCCATGAGAAAGCAATGGCAAACCTCCTGCAAACAAATCTTACCAAGAAATACCCATGATAGGTCCCCCTTAGGGTGCCGTAAGTCAGAACTAATTTGAAGGCAAATAATACACACACACACACTTTTACACACAAAAGGTAGATTCTGGATCCAACCCAACTCTCTTTTCCCTCCTCCAATGAAACCATTAGATTATGTCCACAGGCACAGAAATCTGGTATTTTCAGTTTCTTTTAAAACAAAGCACAAATGGCTAGAAATAGCTGAGGAACAAAGCTCAAAAAACGTGAGAGTAAGGTTTGGAGAAACCACAAAAGGTATTATTATTATTATTATTATTATTATTATTATTATTTCTAGTCCGCCCCACTGAACAAAGCAATCGGGGTGGATTACAACAGAAGTTAAAAACATAACAATTAAAATACTCCCATCCATCCCCACCTCTCCCCTTAAAAAAGGATTAAACCAACTATAGATTAAAACATATACAATAAAAACATGTGCAGTGGGTTAGGCCAAAAATGCCTAGACAAGGATTTCTAGCTCTAGTAGGGAAAGAGCACACGGGCGGAGGTTGGGGAGATCTATACCCTGATTTGGAGCCGGGGGTATTAACTAGTGTCTGGGAAGTCCTGCTGGAAGAGATGTGTCTTTAAGGCTTTCTTGAAGCCATCAATGGAAGTTATAAAATGCATCTAATCCAGCAGGTCATTCCACAGCTTGGGGGCGACTGCAGAGAAGGCCCTCTGGGAGGTCTGCGCCAACCTGGTCTTCATGGGCTGTAGTAGGTTCCTCCCAGAGGACCGGAGCATGCGAGGGGGTTCATATGGGAGGAGGCGGTCCCTTAGATGAGATGGACCCAAGCCATGTAGGGCTTTAAAGGTTAAAACCAGCACCCTGCACTGTGCCCGGAAACTGATTGGAAGCCAGTGGACAGCTTTAAGCACAGGTGTTATATGCTTTCTCCTGGATGTTCCTATAATAAGTTTGGCTGCCATGTTCTGGACCATTTGTAGTTTCCAGGTTAAGCACAAGGGTAGCCCCATGTAGAGTGCATTGCAGTAGTTCAACCGTGAGGTTACCAGAGCGTGTACCACAGTTTCCAGGTCCCTCATCTCCAGGAAAGGGCGCAGCTGGCGTATCAGCCGAAGCTGATAACAGGCACTCCTGACTGTCGCCTTCACCTGACTAGTCATGTGAAGTGACGGGTCAAGAAGTACCCCCAGACTGTGAACAGAGTCCTTCGGGGAGAGTGTGACTCCATCGAGGACTGGAAGTTGTATTCCCAGATCTGGTTTCGGGCCTGTGCCCATAAGTACCTCCGTTTTGTCTGGATTTAATTTCAATTTGTTTTCCCTCATCCAATCCATTACCGCTGCAAGGCAGTCATTGAGAGGAGAGGCGCCATTTGAGGTCTGAGTAGACGATCTGGTCATGGAGAGGTATATCTGAGTGTCATCAGTGTACTGAAGACACTAAGCTCCATGCCTCTGAATGACCTCACCCAGTGGCTTCATATAGATATTGAATAGCATTGGGGACAGGATGGCGCCCTGAGGGACGCCACAATTAAGCTCAGTTTTTGAAGAGCAACTGTCCCCGAGCCTCACCCTTTGGTACCTACCAGAGAGAAAGGACCGGAAACACCGGAGTGCGGTGCGACTGATCCCCAACGCTCTTAGTTGATTCAAAAGGATGGCATGATCAATTGTGTCAAAGGCTGCTGAGAGATCCAAGAGCACTAACAGGGTCACACTACCCCTGTCCATGGTCAGGCAGAGGTTGTCAGTCAGAGCAACCATGGCTGTCTCCAAATCTTGCCCTGAAACCGGTTTGACATGGATCTAGATTATCGGTTTCATCCAAGACGGCTTGGAGTTGGGAGGCGACTGCTCTCTTGATCACCTTGCTGAGAAAAGGCAGCAAGGACACTGGTCTGTAGTTGTTCCTGTCCAGGGGATCAAGAGGAGGTTTCTTCAGGAGGGGTTTCACGGTCGCCTCCTTCAGAGAAGATGGAACAGTGCCTTCCCTGAGAGACACAATGATCACATCCCGAAGGAATGTTCTCAGTGCGTCCCCTCCCTGGACGACCAGCCAAGATGGTCCCGGATCGAGAGCGCAAGTCGTCTTCCTCACACATTAAAGGAGTTTGTCCACGTCATCGGTACTCAACAGATTGAAATTCATCCAGTAAACTGACAGCAACAGAGTTACTGGACACCTCACCAATGGGTACTGAACAAATGTTGCCGTCCAAGTCGGCTCTGATCAAAGATTCTGCCTGCAAAGTGGATATTAAACGCCTCACAGCAGGCTATTGTGGGTTCTAGTAGAGGAGCTGAGAGGTGTTTTTGCCAGAAGTTGTGTGTGTGTGTGTGTGTGTGTGTGTGTGTATATGCACACAAACCAAACTGTGTGTAAAATAAGTAGCAGCTTTTCAGGTTACAGAATTTAGATTTTTCTTGACTGTACAGTTGAGAGTGAAAGATTTTTTTTAAGACATAGAAGATACACCAAGCAGGACTTTGGCTTGCAGACTGGAAGCTAGTTATACATTCTGAGGCAGAGGACACAATTTGTCAGTGTAGCTGGTCAAGTACATGTGTAATAATGCATTTAAGTGCAGGCTTACCCAAGACATCCTGTTGAATTCAGTGGAAAATACTCTTGGTTAAGTGTGCCTATTAGGATGCATCCTCTCCTGTTATTTTTCTGCAGGTGTCTGGGTGTTTATAACACTTCTCCCTACTCTACTGCTAAATCTGGAGAAGCATGAAAAGCCTCTGGGATTCTGGGACTACCTTGGATGGAGCACCTGGGCGATAGGGTTCATTGTAGAGGCTGTAGCTGACCAGCAGAAGTGGCACTTCAGAAGCAATCCCGATAATGCAGTGAGTCATGGTTGGGAGGTTCTCTGCTTTGCAGTTATTACAGAATCATACAAAGAAATCCTACCCCTTTGGTGGCAGAAAAGCCTGTGCAGAGTAACAAATTGATTAACTTCCTACCATTGGATTCTTTGGAACTTTCGCTGAAAGCCTTTTCTGATTCTTTGTAGGCAGTGGTGTAGTGAATCTAGAGCCACAGGGAAGGGAGCTTCTGGCCTTTTGGAGTAATCTGGCCCACAGACACTCTACATCTGTCCCACAATCACAAGCCTATCTCCTCTAAGTTTGGCCTTGGGGCTACCCTGAAGGAAGCCCCTCTCATTTCTCATGAACTGTAGTTTGGATTTCTTCCTGGCTCTGTTCCTCTCCTGCAATCAATGATCAAATAACATCCTGATCTACTGAGGTGTTGGAAGTGGTCAGATGCCTCAGTAATTGTACTAAGGATAAAACATGCAGAGAAGCCACAGGTATCTTGTAAATTGGGTTACTACTGTCGTGTGTCTACTCTGTGGAGAGGATGAGAGAACATAGAAGGTATTGTGGTTTGTTGGAAATATCTTCTAGGCTAGGATGGAAAAGGGTACCCTGTGGGCCAAACTGTATGTGCATATGATTTGTAGGCTTTTTAAAAAAATTCAAACACTGCTACAAAAGCACCAAAACTGCACACAGACGGAGCAGTTTATTGAAAGTGGTAATTGTTATTTCCCATCAGGCCCCAGCCCATCAAGCCAATATGGAGAATATGAGCTATAATTTGGCATCACCTCAAGAAATGCACATTCCCTATTTGTAGAAATTTACCAGGCCAAGATAGGATGCTTTTATTTCTATATCAAAATGAGCTTTTTGTCAGTGGGGGATGTCTAATGAGGAAGTTTATTTCTAGAAGCCATTTGGTAGGCACAATGTTGCTTTGGGATTCCTATCCAGCTGAACACCAGCAATGAGGCTAAGAATCCAGCCATCAGGGAAGCTAGCTTTGCATTTGATCCCTACTTATTAACGTTATCTGATGATTTCTTAAACATTTTGCTTTTTTATTCTTTCCCCAGGGGAAGTTTATCCAGAGCGGCTTGTGGGCATATAGTCGTCACCCCAACTACCTAGGGGAGATTGTCCTGTGGACAGGACTCTTTGTGTCAGCCACATCAGTGCTACGTGGGTGGCAATACATCAGCATCATCTCACCACTGCTTGTGTGGTACTTGCTTAATTACGTCAGTGGGATTCCACTGCTGGAGAAAGCAGCCATGAAGAGATGGGGGAAGGAGGCAGCTTTTCAGGCCTACTTGCAGAAGACTCCTATACTGTGGCCTATTGGCTTCAGGCAGTAGTAGACAACATTTGCATCTTGCTTTCTGAGTCAGCCTTTAAAAGGCACTGACTACAAGGCAGCCCTAGCATGGAGACCACTTTATACTATACATCCTGCAGTACCTGTTAGTCAGCCAGCTGTTCATATCCTTGGATTGGCCTAACTCCAGTGTGTGTTGAAAATCTATTAAGTGACATACATCAAGGTGCAGAAATAGTTTGCTATCTGGAGTCGATTACGAAAGCAACCAATGCCATGAGGGAGTCCTGTCACATGCACCACTCCTCAATGAACAGATTCCGGCATGGTCTTTCTGCCATCACAACATCCAAAGTATTTCCCTCAGTGTCCTGGAACAAAAAACCTGTCTGGTATAAAACACTAATCTGAGATTAGAAGGCTGTGCTAGTCTTTTTTAGCTTCAATTACATAAAGTAGCTGGAAGGCTTTGCTGTCTTCCTGGTAAGTGGGTGCCCCTTGCCTAGCTCCCTGAAGCGTTAATCCCAATAAATCCAGTGCTCTGAAAAAAAGAAGAGATCATAGGCAGTAAGTTTACCTTTTGTAGAAAGAAGCATGAATGCAACCTGCTGAAACAGGGTTAGTAGCAGATAACACACCAGCTCTAACAGAAGCAGGCTGGCAGCCTCCAACTTTGTGCAAGAGTGACTATTCCCTTCTGTCTTTTTATGTAAAGCCAAGCTTGTAAATCCTCCAATGTTGATAAAGCTATCTTTATAATTAGAGTTACTTCACCAGCTATGAGTATACTGAGTTCTCTATACTTATTCCTGTTCACCTAAATCTGCTAGGTTTGGCCAAGTGGAGCTTTTCAACAAAACCTCTTAAAATAGTGCAGTTAAAGTCAAGCAAAGGAATATCCATAGGTGAAACCAGAATAATTTTAGGAAGTTCACCTGGATGCTTTTATTTTCTTCACATATTTTTGGTGTATATATAAAAAAATTATATATATAAAAAATCCCCTCTAAGGGATAACACATTTGCTCTTACTGTACACAAGGTGGTGCTAGAAAGCAGTACCCTAAGTTTAATATAGCTCCATATTTTGGGTAAATGTATTCCATGTTAATTCTATGAAGTACTCAGCGATAACCTAAACCTACTCTTACACAAGTCCTTTGACAATGTGATGAATTCTCACCTGAAAGTACTGATCACCCCATTCATATCCAAAACATTCCAGTTTAATTTCATATTCCTTGATAGCGTAGAGGCACTAATTTACAAATAATTTTAGTTGCATTTTTTGGACTCCCCACAACAGTGCCTCCCTTGCTTGGCAAAATCTACTACCTGGAGCACAGGGTGATTTCTTTCAGCTTCAGTCATTTTGCTATTACCTTTTTCACTCCCACAGTACATTAGTTTTTGCCTGATGTTTCTCAACAATTTTTAATGAAAGAGATCTAATTTGTATGAGAAGGCCAAAGCTTTTTATCCCTAGGAACAAACTGCAGTGAATTTCAACTGCCCTTGGACCTTGTTTTAAAGACTGTGTTGGTATTCTTCAAATTAACTTGGAGTTATCAGCAAATTTAGATACTTTACTCTCTCAAACTGAGTGTTTGAACAAATTAAAGACTCCCAAAACTGACCCTTAGATGCCTGTTTATTTTTGTCCATTGAGAAAAACTAGTCCATTTGTTTGATTTCTATCCTGTCAACTGCAACCCAAATAGGACCAAAATTTAGCAAGCCTTTGATTAATCTTGAGGGATCATAAATCCAACGTTTTACCCACATTAGCATTCTAAGAGGTGCTGTATCCATCTCCTGCAAATAGAAAATACCTCACAAAAATAAAATAGGAAAAAATTGCTGTTAAATTAATTAGTTTGGCATGTTATTGAAGAAAATGGAAAGCAAGATGACCTACAAGTTCTTTTCAGTTTATAGCCATCATTAAATGGGTTACTGACAAAATTATGTTTTACTGCTCATGTTGACAGACAATATTCAATAGCAAAACAAACAAACAAAAAACCTTGGATGAATCTTAAAAGTATACACTACAGAGATTCCATTTTCTTACTCAGGCCTTTAGGCTGAAATTGAGGTGAAGCACACCAGCAGCTTGGAGTGGCCTCTGGATGCTCCAGCCCTAGTCAGTCCCCAAGTGGCCAGGGACCACAGCAACCAAATGGCCTCTGAAAGTGGGCTGCCAGCAAAGAAAGCTTTTTTTTTTTTTTGGTGGCTTTGGGCTGCCTTAGCCACGGGGCAACATCCATCTGTTCCAGGGGCTGTGTCATCTGCACGCCATGCCCCTAAAGCAGCTGGAAGCCACACCTTTTGGCCTGTGAATTTCAGACCAAAGTCTCTTTCCCGTCTCATTTATTCACATCTTTCACTGCTATAAAGAATATACTTTTTTGTGCATATATCACATGAGCATCTTTGGTGGCCTTCATTAACTAGTACAAGCAAAGAGGTCATTTGAAGTCAAGAGTAAAATATAAAAATCTTAAAAATTTCACATATTTTGAACACTGCAGCATTATGAAAATGTTGATAAAAGGTCAAATTTTGCAAACATTATTAGCCTGATTGCCTCAACATTCCACAAATCAGTATGGGTACAGACATACAAATGGAAAACACATTTTATAAAAAACAAAGAGGACTTTGTGGGAAGAATGAGTCAACAAACAGCCTATTCCACTTTTACCCATTGAAGGCCCTGTTAAAAACTGGCAGATAGGCTTAGGGGAGGTATAAATATAAGGGTAAAATGAGATTGCTATGGCTACAAAGTTAACAAGTACCAGCAATGCTCAATATGTGCTTTTACCTGCCATTGAGATAATTAAAATAATCTAGACAAGATTTCTGAAGGAGTGAGTTGAAAATAGCTATACAGTTAAGATATTCAATTCAAAATTACATGTACTAGGTGTTGTTTCCTACTGCTCAAGAGAGAACCTCAAGCAGAAATGTGTGTGTGTATTGATGGGACAATGGGTTTCAATTTTTCACATGACCAAGTTCTGAATGTACATGTTTTAAAGTCATCAGTTTCATTAGAAATAAGCTAACCAGAAGAGCACAAGTATAGTTTCAATATACACAGTTTCCCAGTACAATGTATCAGCAGTCCTCCCCCCCCCCCAAGCCCCCAAGGAAGATAGCTATTCTGTGAAACAAGGATTGCTACTGGTACAAAATGTGTTCCCTTCTTTACAACTACAACATACAAATGAAACAATAATGGGGTGTTTTGAGCAGATGGCAGTAGCTTCACAGCTACAGAAAACTTTTTTCAAAAACAGCCCACCTCTTGCAGTTTCTCTACAAACATGCTGAGTTGATTTTACCAGTTATAACCCTACAATAAATGTGATAACAGAACTATATTACATTGCACATTAAAATTCAAATAAGTTGCAGTTAAACAAAAAACATACACATTTGATCTTAGTACACAGTGCTGCTGAGAACAGTGAAAGAACAACTCAAAAGTTTTATTGTCGTTTTCATAATAGGACAGTAAATGGATGTTCAGAACAGGAACATGTTTCATTTCAGCACGGGAGAATCAAAAAAGTTGCCCTGGCGTCCAAGACTGGTTGCGGACTTGCTTTTATTTGCAAATCTAGGAGAGAAATGGAAAGGTCTGCAAGTGTTTTTTGTTTTATTTCCCCTGAGCATGTCCCAAGTATATATATTTGAATGATGGGTATTATCTATCACCTTACTCATCTGTAATTATCGGTCCTTAGCCCAATCTTTTACCTATGTTTTCACTCTTGTTCACAGACAGTTCATATACTATTGAGGTAGCAAATGTCAGTTAGAAATTCCACAAAGCTAAGTAGAGCAGACAAAGCATCAAGGATAATGCAGATAAGTTTGTGATTTTACATATAGCATCTTGTCCACATCAACCCTACCTGTCTGATGCTTCCACCCCCCTGAATGTGTAGCAGTCTTGAATAGCTATGTTTACACTTGGTCTGGCCACTCTGGGAATGGAATATATAGGATTGTGCATTACAGTTGCCTAGCAACTGTAATACTTCACTGTTCTGCTACTTCCAGTAAAATTGGCTAGAGGAAGATGTGCAGAAGACTAGAGCTGTAGTACTCAGCATTAGTTTAGGCCTACATCAAGAGCAAATACCACCGCACCCCTGTGAAGAGCCCAGGTTTAAAGAGAAAATTGACAAAATAGTAGCACCAAGAATCAGTGCAGCCATTTATGCTGAAGGGAAGTGAGAGTCCTGTCAAAATTCTATTTCAATTTAATTCAAATTCATAGATTTCTTTTTGGAATGTTCATACTCTAGGCAAGGACCAACTATTTAGTTGTTCCACATTAGCCCAGTTGCTGGTGGATCTAAAAAGAATTACAACACATCAACAATTTATACACGAGGACTCATAAACATATATAACAATGCCAAAAGACAAAAACCTGAAATATAAGACCAAATATATAGGTGTCAGATACCAAAACTTGCATGAGATGATACAAAACAGGGTTCTGAATCTATAATACATTAGCTCAAAAGACAATGTGTCAGACATACTCACAAATACACTTCCAATAAACATAAAAAGATGTCTATCAAGATAGATCTAAACCTAGATGGTCACAAACAGAAACTTCACAGAGTGGTCAAATTATAAAACATCTGGGCATTTTGGAGGGGAATGTCAGGATGGCAGCATCGAGAGAAAATGTCCCAGATGTAACAATATGGGACAAAGGTGAGAGGTTACTCTGGTTCAAGCAGAAGCCATGATTTAAAGACCGCTGTCTCATAGAAAGCTGATGAGACACAGACAGGACATGAAATCACCAGATGGCAAAGTTGCAAAGTCATGCCACATGGGGGAAGACGAAATAAGTGTTATACACCAGTAAAGGGTTGGGCTAGAAGCTCCAGCACTGGATATGTATATAAGGGAGGAGCTTCAACACCTAATGATGTTGGTGGTGTGGCATATATAATATTGGCAAAACATTCTGTCTGTGAGAGTGAGATTTTATAAACAGTAAAACTACAATTAAAAGCCTCCTTGAGAGAACTCAGCGTGCTGTCGTGTCTGCAGCTTCTGTGTGTGGGAGAAGGACTTCTCCAGCCTGCACTAAAATTCAGTGACTTCTGTGGCTTGTGTTCCAGACACAAAGCTTAAGTGGTGTACACTACGGATCACACAAGTGTGCCAACCCTGCCAAAATACAAGTTCTCCCCATCATCATATAGTAGGAAAAAAGTTACAAAATCCCTCAGCAACAACCCTAGCCAGCCCTTAACACTCCCTAAACTAATTTGCTAGGCACCTTCAGAACTCTAGCAAAAGGAAAAGAAAATGTTTTGTTAACTACGCCATGGAAGCAGCTGCTTGACTTACTTGGGTGTAGTCCTGCTGAAAGTAGATTTGACTTTCTGTGAGAGCGAGCTGCTTGAAGGAGTCTTCACCATTTGTTGCTCTGGAGTGGTGAGTGGTCCCAACATACTCACTTTGTAAGAAGACAACACAAGCATCACACATCCATTAGCACTCCTAGCTCACAGTTAACAAGTAGGTCAAATGTCACATGTATATTTAAAAGAAGTCTTATAAAGCAGGTAAGTCTTCATTGGTCATGTATAAAATATAGAAAACATGAAATTACATTTCTCACTTGAGTTCCTATTACCAAGTTGTTGGGGCAGTGAAGCCAGCCCCCTCTTGGTCAAAAAGAATATACCCCAGTACGCACTCACTCTAGTATTCGGATTTACTATTGGACTCTTAATAATAATTAGTGCCATGCAAATTTTCTCTCAGTGAATTTTAAATCCATCAACAAGGAAACTATAGATTCAAGTCATATAACCAGTACTCTGAAAGAACATAGGAACTGTACAAAAAGGAAATAACCTTGTCACATTCTTTCCCTCCCTATAACATGTCATAATGTAAATGCACAATACAATGGAAATAGAACCTACTCCATTTAATTGGTTGTCAGCAAGGAAAGCACCAAGAGGATGCAGAAGTGTGTTTCCATTACTGTGTCAAGTGAATCTGATCCTGAATTGCCTTTGTTTGGCAGCAGCCCCATGTTTTATGGCACATCTATTCACATTCTATAGCTGTTTGCTCCCAGGATAAGTATGTAGGATGGTGCAATCACAACTTTTAACACCAAACAGATGACCAAGAAGAAAGTGTAGAAAAGGGGCTGCTACATAGGGATGAAATATATTAAAAGTGGCATGTGGTAAAGTGCAACAGCCTGAATTATGATTAGAACCAGCATCTTCACATGGAAAAAACTAGTGTGAAAAAGCAAGACAATTTGATAAAAGAAGCAAATGTCAACCAGCACATTTGGATCAGGGCTAGCAGTTCAACAAAGAGGATGATTACCTTTAACATCAGGTGTGCATGGTGTGGAGTAGGCATTTGAGTTTTCAATGATGTGCGTTGGTTCAATGTTTTCCTGTTCCACCATCATAAACTGACTCCAATATTCCATGGGCAAGCAGATTAGCCGTTCCACAACCTAGGGAATCATGCTATGTGACTATATTCTTTTTCATAATGGTACACATGGAGAAACATCAACAACACAAATTGATGTTGTGCATCACACATCTTTGATGCAACACACTGACATTTCTAGCATGCCAGTTACACCGCAGACTTACCTTCGGTTGCCTCTTTGTGTCTTGCAGAATTGTCATGGGATCAGGATCTGGAACTGCATGACCAACCAGTGTTGGCCCAAAGACTTTGGCCAGGTTGGAATTGTCCATTTTGGTATCTGGGCTTTGAGCCACTCTAGACAAGAGACAGAGACATTTGAGGCAGAGTGTTTTGTGCACACAGAAACTTATTCAAAATTAGAAGCCTGACGTTTGTTGAGTTTATTCTTCTCACAACATGCGTGAGAGCCTGATGAAAATAAAATAAAAAACAATGACACTCACCTCTGGAGGTGTAGCATGAGGAAAGCCAGAGTGTCCCTGTTAGCCTGTGGGAGCTCCCCAACAGTCTGATACATGGCTGCCACACTATTGTCCTCATCCAAGATTTCTTTAAACAAAAAGACAAAACCTGTGCTTCTATGACTGTTTTCAATATAACAACAGACTTTATTAAGAGGTACTGTCTCCCATTGTGCTGAAAGTATATGTTGACAAAGAGCTCTACTATTAAGCTGTAAAACAAGAATTGCTATGTATTAAGATCCTAGGATACCAAGTCAGTAGAGTCTCTAGTGTTAATGTTAGATAGGGAAATTTTAATTTATATAAGGAACTTCTTTGGGGTTTCCCCAGCATATAATAATACCCACAAAGGGGGGGGGGGGGATGACCTTTTTAAGCAAACTGCTAATTACCATAGTGTAATATTTCACAATATGGAACAAATGAACAGTTACTGAGATGGACCAAACAACTGCCTTGCCCTCTTTGTATTAGTAATCTATGTTTTCGTGGGCTTGAGGTTTTTTAAAGTAGTTTCCATCAGGTCAGGGATGTGTGCTCTCAGTGACACAATCAGTCCCCCTGCCCCCATTAGTGATGTATTAAGATTTTCTATTATCCACTAAAACAATGAAAAAAAATGATAGAAACAGAAAAGAATTAATAGGGAGAAATACTTTGAAAAACAATGTCATCCCTTTGGGTTGTACAAAACTATTGAGAAGAAAAGAGACTTCTAATAATGTAATCATGTCCTTATCATTACAGTCTTGGGTTTCTGCAATATTATTGAAAACAGAAGACTGGATTTTCAATCAAGCAAGTAGTAAGATAAGAACAAGACAGAAGACAATGTAAGAGAAAGAAAAGGTGAGGCAAGTTCATTTGTTTGGGGGCAAAAGGCAAGGGTACCAAATACTTGTCATTTGGGGGAAATATTACAATTAAATCACATCAGAGTGTCATTCCATATGTGAAGACATTTGAGTAAATTATTCCTTTAGTTGTGTCATTCACTCTTAAGGAGCCAGTACTAGATGTTCTACGACCCAGCTGTTAATATCAGGTGGAATCCATGGTTTGTTTATTTTGTCTGCCTCTAACACAACAGTAGAAGATCAAACTGTTATTTCAATCATTTCATAACAGAAGATTCCACATGGTGAAAACCTGATAGCCAGTGTCTTATAAGGTGCCCACCAGAAGAAAGGCAAGTTTTTCCCTCACTGGGCAGACTTGGGCCCAATACAAATGGCAGCGTGCTAGGGTTTCCTGGGGGTGGAGTGACCGCACGGCCCTCAACCCTAGCACACACCAGGGTGTCATCGCTGTGCATTGCTGTATAGACGGAGCGTGCAGCAATACCGTCACATGCGTGCCATGTCCGCATGGACTGGCGTGCACCTGATGTTCCCACGGTGCTGTAGGGTGCTTGGGGAACCCTTTCAGCACTGCGGAAAAGAGCTCCAAAATGGAGCTCTTTTCTCATGTACACACCATTGGTGCGGCTTTTACACAGTTGTACCAGCGATGCAGAGGAGAAAGGGGCCACCCTCTTTGCTGCACCTGTCGGGGTGTCGTTGGGGCATGCAGCCCCAAGGATGCCCCTTTCCCGAACCACAAGATGAGGTACCATGGCTACGTTTGGCGCCAGGATCACTTTCACGACTGTAGTGTAGGCAGCAGCTTGCGAGTTGGAGAAGTACCTCTCCTCTTCCAGAATAACTGAAGAGACACTGTAGACAAAAGTCTCTCAGATGAGGCTTTTATTCTAAGAAGTTACAGTATGTACAGAGCTATCTACAAACATCTATACAGTCCACCATCTATCAACAGAAGAAGCCACTCAGTCAACTGACTCTAATGGAATCCATGGCCAACTGCCAAACCCAACTGTCAAGACCAACTGTCAACAGAATGTTCAAATTCCCCCAGCCAGCACCTGATTGACCGATGTTCCTGGCTGGTCTTTGGCCATTACACATTGTACATTTTTCCTGGGACTCTCCATCCCAACAGGGGAAGCGGCATTTTGCCGCTTCTCTATGGTCCAGGAAAACCAGGGAGGCCTGTGGGAGCTCTGTTTCAGAGCTTCTTGGGGAGATCTCCCCAAGGAGCTCCGAAATGGATCTCCTACTGGCCTCCCTAGAACTCCCTTTCAGAGTCTCTTCTGGGGAGATCTTTCCAAGGAACTCTGAAAGGGAACCTCCCACCCCCAGCCTCTCTGGAACTCCCTTCTGGAGTCTCTTTTGGAGAGATCTCCCCAAGGCGCTCTGAAAGGTAACTCCTCCAGGCCTCCCTGGAACTCCGAAATGGAGTTCCGGGGAGGCCTTGGGGAGTTCCCTTTTAGAGCACCTTGGGGAGATCTTCCCAGAAGGGGCTCCGAAAGGGTGTTCCTTCTGGGGAGTGGATCGTTCCTGTGGCACTGACAGTGCTATGCAAATGATCCTGAGGAGAAAGGGGCCGCCCCTTTCCTCTCAGGGTTCCCATGGTGTTTGTGGGGCATGCAGCCCCACGCACACCTCTTTTCCAGCCCAATGAGAAGTGGTGTTTTGCCGCTTCTTTTTGGGCTTGAAAAAGCTGGATTGGGGCTGTAGGGGCTGCCGGTGAGGCTGCCCTGGCCCCAGTCTGGCACAAAAAGGAAAGGAGCGCTTCTGTGTGCTCCTTTCTCGCTGCGCAGCAGTGCTGCGCCATTTGGTTCTGCAGCAATGCTGCACAGCAAACAAGGGCCTTGACGGCCAATCACAGTTCAGGCAGACTGTGAGGGAGGGGCTGCAGGGGAAAGGAAAGGAATAAAAGCTGGAGTGAATGGTGGAGAAAGAGTCTTCAGTGAGAGTGTGTAAGAGGAAGACAGGGAATCTGACTGGGCCTTAGAGTCAGATAGGGAATCTAACTGGGCCTTACAGAGAGTCATAGGTATTGTGAAAAGCCAGTCAGGAAGCTAGAGAGAGAGAGAGGGAGATAAAGAGTCTCAATACAGTTAGATAAGGAAGTATACTTAAATTAGTACAGAGGAAATTGTGATAAGCCTGCAACTGTTATATTAATGTAACCAAGTTTGAACTAAATTACCTAAGCTACTTTCTTACTAAATGTTATTTTAATAAAGTTACTGTTTATTTGTTATAACAGATGTCTCTGAATGAATTCTAGACATTATAAACAAAAACATACACACCACCTAAGATATTCAATTAATTTGGGGAAGACACTCGGGACCCTCGCCCTTATACAATCAGGGAGAGTGTTAAAAGGATGAAAGCAGGGCCGGTGTCAATGACCTTCTGTGAAGAAGTAAAAGGCAACCTCAAGGAATAAGGAAGGTCTTGTCACAACATCCTAATTACTTGAGACAATCCTGTATTATGTGTACCTGCTGCCTCCATAAAGGCCTTGTTGAGACGGAAGGTGAGAAGTGGCTCCTTGAGATTGCGAAGGAAATCTTTGAGGAGGCCACATACAGCATGGATGTCTTCCACTTTGCTAAGCAGGGGCATAGTTTTCCCTCGAAGGAACTTCTCCTTCAGGTCTTTCACTGTGCGATCACAGCCAGAAATTCGATAGAGACCTGTCTGTGGAAAAAATTATCTTGAAAGCAACATTACAAGCATATTTACTCAGAAATTCTTTTGGGTTCAAGTGAAACACACTTCCAAGTGTTTAGGACTGTATCCATAATTACTGCAAAGACATCTTTGACAGAGGCCACCTTGCCAACATAGCAATATAATTTTCTTCTTTGTAAACCAGTGGAAGGGAACTTTCTGGGGAGCAGCACACTTGAGCTCCCTGGAATACCTGAGTGGGTATGTCCTATGCTTGTCATACCGTCTGATTTTACTCTCATGTCAGTAGAGTGAGAAGTCACCTTAAAAGTGGGAGCATCCTATATTCAGGTGAAGATTATTATGTACAGTCTAGAGTCCAAGGTCAGCTGCTAGTAAGGATCTACACTACAAACAGAACAGCCAGGCAAGAAGATTCTAGAAGGAGAGTCAGGGAACTGACCCAAGGTAAGCCAATCTACACAGCAGTAGATAAAGATGCAAAGTCAAGCAGTCCAAAATAAAAGGATGACTAGGACAAAGCAGATAAGAAAGAGGAAAAATAAAATATAGCCCTACATCAGCCACCAGATCTGCAGTTAGAAGGCATGGTATGCAAGTAAGGCAGGAATGGCACATGGCTTCCATCAGTCTTATGCTGCTGGGTACCAAATGGCTGGCCACAGGTATTTTGCTAATTCTTACACCTGAAGAATTCTGTTTTATAGCTGAGCACTTCCCTTAGCAGTTTCAAGCTGCCTGTTTTGTTAGTGTAGTGAGATGGTCCTTAGCCACTTAGCAGACGGGTTTTAGAATTCTTGTAAGCATCATGGCCAAACATTAACAGCTTGTTAACTTGTATTAGAGATCTCATTGGATATGTTTTGCATTCCCTTTGCAGTTTGAGACTGGGAAAAGATAATGAAGGCTGGGAATGGACTGGGATGGGTGGGTGATTTTTTTTCTCTGTTGCTTATTTGCTTATATAGTTCTCTGATTCTATGATTCTTATGTCTGCAGTTAGAAGGCATGAGAAAACAGGTCATGTTTGTGCATTTTTGGTTTTCTTTCTTTGTCTCTGTGTTCTAGAACACTTGGGAATGCATCTTCTATTGAACTCGCCCTGTGGCAGGAGTACACCCCACACCAACGGCTCCCTGTATATTCTAGTAATGGTGAATTTGCTCAGTGGCCAAAGGATAAGTCTGGGTAAAATTTCTTTCAGTTCCCAATTCTACAACTGGCTGTGAGGGAACACTCAGTGAAAGGGCTAGAACACTTCTCTTCTGTGTAGTGTCTGCTGCATCATTTACCACCAATAAAACTTATGCTATAGCAATGATAGGTATTAGTAACTGGCATAAAAAAACCACTGGAGAGGCCTAGAACTACTCCCAGTTTTGGAATGAAACACCTAATGTCTCCAGTGGGTTCTTTCTTTGCCAGTGGGGAAGGGATCCAGCCTCCTTTTTAATTCCAGAACTCTAATGGGTCCTGAGATTGCAGAACACTTTGCTGTTCTCTGTTGTTTGGTGGTTCAAACTTTGTTGGAAAATCCCCTGGAAGGCCAATGACACAGTAGCAAAAATCAATCCACTTTTTAAAATCTGTAATCAGCACTTCTGGAAGTGTAGTCCATCTTGCAAACAAGATACATGGTTTTTGCACACCCTGTTTACTGTATGTGTTTGTGTATGAGGGGAGGGGTGGGGATGGCAGTTTTCAACTTGCTGCCACTTCACTGAATTTCAGCAGAGAAGTAGTACGACCTGCACACATTCTGTGCATTAGTCACCCCTGTTCTAAACAACTCCATATACAAGATTCACATCCTTCAAATTCACCCTTACCTCATGGAGTCCTCGCTGCTCAATCTCATTCACACAATGAACTACAATGGAGGGGATCATTGGTGGAGTCAGAGATACAAAATCCATGAGGGCTCCCTGAAAAAAAAAGAAAGAAAAAAGACAGAGACATTCTATCTGCATCTGCATTTGCACAAAGTCCTCCAAAGAGTCTATGGGGAAACATACATATACTTCTGAATCTGATAATAACCTATCCAGAGCCACTAATGAAAAAGACACTGCATAATTGCACTGAAAAACACAGGAAGCAAAGGAGTTCATTTAATCAAACTTTATGCCCAAACACTTCATTTTAAAGCTAAAGTCTTAATACTGTACTATTGGACTTTACTATGGTCCATAATCCTGATATGAAGAGAAAGACCATAACATTAACCACTCAGCAAATCAACATGAGAGGCACTAGAACTGCTTGAAGAAATTTCATGTGTTATCTGGCCAGCGTAAAAAGATGTATACATTCTTGTTACGCTTGTCTTTGGAATTTATACATCTATAGCTTTCTCACACAGAGACATCCCATTTTCCACTTCTTGTAGTTTAAATCTTTAAATAATATCCCCAGATCTCTGAAAAAAAACCCTAGGCATGCATAACAAATGGCAAAATCCAATTGAGCTGTTACAGCCATCTGGTTTTTCTAGTAAACTGTCAGGTAGCGTTACCTTCTGCTTTTTGTTCTGTTCACACTTCACTTTCCTTCTAGCCATACACAAGCACAACTTAAGGAAAGGCAGTAGGAAACCCTCTTATTTATTCTTACCCAAAGCACAAAGCTTACAAGGAGCCATATAATATAAACTTTCTGTACATCACTAGCTAGAGGTCACCAGAAAACTCAAGGTGAAAATGGATTTCAAGTATTTTATATATTTATGCACACATATTAGTTACTTAAAGGTTTCATTAATTAAACATTACCAGTAGCAGCCTCAGAGTTTCCTCTGGAGATTGCTGCTACTTTTGGCACAACATACTATTTATTATTATTATTATTATTATTATTATTATTATTATTATCATCACCACCACCACCACCACCACCACCATCAATTTATATAGCACTGTAAATTTACTAAAGTATCTTCCCAGCTGTGCTACAAACTATTTTTCATCCTGTCTCATTCCTTTCATTCTTTGAATTCAACAGAAAATTACCAAACACCATCCCACTGACAGTATCTCAGAAACATACCTCTCCAATTCTAACAGGAGTTCCTATTAAAGTAGGGATGCAGGGTAGGGGACAGCGGTCTCGGCATTCTGGGTGTGTCACTACCCGACAGTCTCGGCACTTCAGGGATAGTTTCCCAAACTTTATCCGCTTGCCACATGGAACACATGACT
The DNA here is from genome assembly GCA_034509955.1 of Urosaurus nigricauda. Classification (NCBI taxonomy): domain Eukaryota; kingdom Metazoa; phylum Chordata; class Lepidosauria; order Squamata; family Phrynosomatidae; genus Urosaurus; species Urosaurus nigricauda. The sequence continues at coordinate 168,333,183 of JAOEGL010000002.1, forward strand.
CTGGTTTAATAACCTGGGGAAACAGCGTATGTGTAATGTACTGGCTTGATTTGAAATAAGTATTGAAATACACAAAGTCCAAGTACAAATAGATGTGACCAGTAATTGATTTCTTTCTGACGATTTTGAACATCCAGTCACCTAGAAAGGCTCTCAAAACAGCTAACCCCAAAGTTAAAATACACATTAGAAAAATTAAAAGAGAGAGGGGAACCCTACTTCAGTCAGACAAGTAATTTCATGAACAAAATGCTTTTAACCAGCTTCCTTCTCCATGAGCTTGCCACAGGAGCCTTTCTGGGTAGTGGCTTATGGCACAACTTCAGCAGCTATGTTACTTTGCTTCACATGTCATTCTAGTGTCAAGCATAGGGTTTGTAGCCAGAGTTATACTCGGGCCCTTTGCAAAGTGTGATACTTAACAAGGATTGTTTCTCCTTAAGAATATCTATGAAACACAGCTGAAGACTAGCTGCAAACCAAGATGGAAAAGTGGGTTTGGAAATTATGTTTAATCATCTATATGGATCAAATTATGGCTGAGATTCTGTGCTAAGAAGGCAGAACTACACTACGTCTCCCCTCTCCCATCCCCAGAAATGCACTGTTCTATACTTCCTTCCCAAAAAAAGTCATATAGAGACCAGATTGGGTGAGTAGCTAAGAATCACTGAGCTATGTTCTGACAAATGTATCAATGTCACTGTCAGCCTTCTGCAAAACTAACAGGAGGTCCTGGAAGACAACTGCATCATTGTGTGTCTGTCTACCAGAGCACGGACAATCCTCAACTGCCCGCTCCAGCCCTGTCTCAGCTACTATATGGCCATATTGGAGGGAGAGCTCAGGAAAATGGTGGTCTTGGGATGGCGGGTGGTGGTTTTGCACCAGGGAGTTTGACAATTCCTCCCTCCACAACAGCCCAAAGAAAGCATATGCAGTGGAAAATTGTACTTATGCCTGCATATGTTACTAATAGGATGCTAGCCCATGGTTAAAGTACTTTCCCTGCCTCTCCAACAGTTCTGTCTGGAAAGGCATTAAACAGAACATGAAGATATCTCTCATGGGATGGACTCAACATGCTTAGTTATAGTTTTACTATAGATTAATAACTTAACCAAGTTTAAGACAGTGATTAACTATGTTTGCACTGTGCTAAGGCCAATACCCATAAAAACTTTCGTAGTCCATCTGTTTTCATTCCAGAGATTATGGTATCAAGAATAAAATGTCAACTGAACTCCTGTGAGAGGAAGAGGGCCAATAGAGAAGGCATTCATTATCCAGAAGGCATTCATTATCCTAAAATGGTTAGAGCTTTAAAAAATTAAAAACAAGTATTCTGAATTTGGATTATTTTCATTGTACTACCACCCATGCCCAGGAACAACAAAAAGGAAACTAGACAGGCTAATCATTTCCTGCTCCCTCACCGTTTTTGATACAAATTCATGAAGTCTCATCCCAATACTACCAGGAGTACTGGATCCATCTGTTTCAGATTTGCTTTCTATCTTCCTGCTTCCTAGGCTCGAGTCACTGTTCCAAGGCTGTAGAATGGCTTGGGAGGAAAAGAGATATTTAATTTAAAGATTCTGTCTTTTAGTCCTGTATCAAACTTAAACCAAGGGGGCCTAATTTAAACTAGTGCAAATGCCCTTTCTCTGCCAGAAAGTTACAACTCTTATTTACAATGGCAAATGAATGCAGCTAGAAAGAGGAGTTTCAGGACACCACATTTTATCCCTTTTCTATTTTTGGTACTAAAATAATGAAGGCTTCACTTTAAAAAAATCCAAAAGGTTAGTTTTAGATCTTTTTGCCAGCAAAGAAGCCTTTCAGGGCACTTCCTTAATCCCTATTAAAGTAGAAATAGATGTAGAGGATGGATTTAAGCAGGACAGACAAAGTGTTTCAAAATGTTTTTCCCATTCTTTATATTGCTAAATAAAGGAGAGCAAGAGACTGAAAATGAATTAAACTAAGTAGTAGAACACTGACAAAAAAGAGTCTCCTCTTTATTTAGTCAAAGCAAATTCAAAACATAATTCAAATGTGTCTTGCTATTTCCCATTGAATTTTAAGCGATAAGAGCCTCCACTGGAATTCTTAATCACGAGAAATAACTCATTTGTATTAGAATCTGTATGGCTATAGGCTGACACTGATTAAAGGCTGTGGCTACAAGATGTCACAAATTTAAGTTTTAAAGCCGAAGTAATCATCTGAAAGCAGACACGTACCTGCCTTTCTGTGGCTTCCAACATAGCAAGGTACAGTCTCAATAGTGGAAATTGCTTCAATCGGGCCTCCATCATTGGGTACTGTGAGGGTTGTTCTTGCAATTATTGATTCATTTCCCTGGAATGAGACATCCAAGAGATTAACAGCTTCAAGATGCAACTAAGGAACCCTTTCTGTGCACCTGCAATGCATTTTAACTTTGTGCAATTTCAAGTATCTTCTCAGCACAATGTACAGCATAAAAATCCTGGCTTCAAAATTAGGACATCCTTCATGAAACTGAGGAAATTGTCCTATTACATTCCTCTCCTCTTTGTGTTCACATATAATCTTGCAACCAGACAACTGAGATGAAAGGATGTGAATGTATGAATGACTCAGACATATGATCTGTCCTACATAAACAACTCTCCTGAAGATAAACTTCAGGATTTGTCCAAGAGCATAGCATGTAAGTCATTGACAAAACATGCATGAAAAATATGGATACATTGAAAGGTCAGAAATCATTCAATACTTCATTATGTTGAAGAGAAACAAGGGGGGGGAGCGGTATCTGGAGGAAAAGCCAGGGAATATCCACATAGGCTTTTTACAGAAAAAAAGAATGTGATAAATAATAATCAAATTGTTAAATTGAAGAATTACTTCAAAAAACGATATTTGGATTTCAACAGATTTCTATGGAAGCTCTGAACTTTTCATGAGACATAATGCCATGCACGCTACAAAAATGAAGAAATGCTATCTGTATTGATCATCTGCATCATACAATGAATTTCCATGTTAGCACCAAAATGGATGCTGGCATGTGGTTGCAGTAAAACCAGTTTCTATACCTTGCAACGTCGGTATGGAGAAACAGTAATTGTCAGGAGTTGCATAGGCAACTTGCCTGCCTTAAATATAGGGAAGTAGGTGTGGCAGGATATACAGTAGAAATGGAATTGATAAGTTGTGATCTCAGACATAGGTGCTGAGATAATACTGGAAGGGAGGAAAGAATGAGCCAAGCCTGTTCAAGGTAGTTTCTGTGAAAGCCTAGCTATAACAACTAAGAAAGAGGGTGATATAAGAGAGAGAAAATATGTTTGTTAATTATAGTGGATAAGAATTAAGACAGGTAGAAATTTGAAATTTTAACTAAGGAAGCCTGATTTTCTCAATTTGGTATCCTAGAATCATAGAATCATAGAATCATAGAGTTGGAAGAGACCACAAGGGCCATCCAGTCCAACCCCCTGCCATGCAGGAACTCCAAGTCAAAGCATCCCTGACAGATGGCCATCCAGCCTCTGCTTAAAGACCCCTAAGGAAGGAGACTCCACCACACTCCGAGGGAGTGTGTTCCACTGTCGAACAGCCCTTACTGTCAGGAAGTTCCTCCTAATGTTGAGGTGGAATCTCTTTTCCTGCAGTTTGCATCCATTGTTCCGCGTTCTAGTCTCTGCAGCAGCAGAAAACAAGCTTGCTCCCTCCTCAATATGACATCCCTTCAAATATTTAAACAGGGCTATCATATCACCTCTTAACCTTCTCTTCTCCAGGCTAAACATCCCCAGCTCCCTAAGGCATTCTTCATAGGGCAAGGTTTCCAGACCCTTCACCATCTTAGTTGCCCTCCTTTGGACATGCTCCAGTTTCTCCACATCCTTTTTGAATTGTGGTGCCCAGAACTGGACACAGTATTCCAGGTGGGGCCTGACCAAAGCAGAATAGAGTGGCACTATAACTTCCCTTGATCTAGAAACTATACTTCTATTGATGCAGCCTAAAATTGCATTGGCTTTTTTAGCTGCCGCATCACACTGTTGACTCATGTTCAGCTTATGGTCTACTTGGACTCCTAGATCCCTTTCACATGTGGTCTCGTTCAGCCAGGTGTCCCCCATCCTATATCTGTGCATTTCATTTTTCCACCCTAAGTGCAGAACCTTACATTTCTCCGTATTGAATTTCATTTTGTTAGCACTGGCCCAGCTTTCTAGTCTATTCAGGTCATTTTGAATTTTGATCCTATCCTCTGGGGTATTAGCTACTCCTCCCAGTTTAGTGTCATCTGCAAATTTGATAAGTATGCCCCCAATTCTGTCATCCAAATCGTTAATAAAGATGTTGAATAGCACTGGGCCCAGGACAGAACCCTGTGGCACCCCACTGGTCACTTCTCTCCAGGATGAAAAGGAGCCATTGTTGAGCACCCTTTGAGTTCGGCCAGTCAACCAATTACAAATCCATGTAACAGTTAACTTGTCTATCCCACATTTTGCAAGCTTGTTTGCAAGAATGTCATGGGGAACCTTGTCAAAGGCCTTACTGAAATCGAGGTATACTATATCCACAGCATTCCCTTCATCTACCAAGCTGGTAATTTTATCAAAAAAAGAGATCAGGTTCGTTTGGCATGACTTCTTTTTCTGAAACCCATGTTGGCTTTTTGTGATTATGGCATTGGCCTCTAAGTGTTCACAGACTCTCTGCTTAATGATCTGCTCTAGAACCTTTCCTGGAATTGATGTCAGACTAACTGGACGATAATTGTTGGGATCCTCTTTTTTTCCCTTTTTGAAGATGGGGACAACGTTTGCCCTCCTCCAGTCTTCTGGGACTTCTCCTGTTCTCCAGGAGTTCTCAAAGATTATTGCCAATGGCTCTGATATTACATTTGCTAGTTCTTTTAATACTCTAGGATGTAGTTCATCTGGTCCTGGAGATTTATATTCATTTAGGTTAACCAAGTATTCCTGTACTATCTCTTTACTTATTCTGTGCTGAAATTCCCCTATTCTGTCTTCTGCTCCATTATCATTCGGTTGAGCACCTTTTGCCTTTTCTGAGAAGACTGAAGCAAAGAAGGTGTTGAGTAATTCTGCCTTTTCTCTGTCCCCTGTTAGCATTTTGCCATCTTCTGCACGCAGTGGCCCTACTGTTTCCTTCTTCTTCCTTTTGCTGCGGACATATCCAAAAAAGCCCTTTTTATTGTTCTTAACCTCTCTAGCAAGCCTGAGTTCATTCTGCGCTTTAGCTTTTCTGACTTTACCCCTACATGTGCTGGCTATTTGTTTAAATTCCTCTTTCGTGATTTCTCCATTTTTCCATTTCTTATACATGTTCCGTTTAAAACTTAGCTCATTTGAAAGTTCCTTAGTCATCCATCCTGGCTTCTTGAGACATCTACCATTTTTCTTCCTCATTGGAACTGTTTGAAATTGTGCCTTCAATATCTCCCTTTTGAGAAACTCCCATCCGTCTTGAACTCCCTTTTCTTTTAGTATTCCTGACCATGGGATCACTCCCAGTATTTCTCTAAGTTTATTGAAATTAGCTCTCCTAAAGTCTAGAGTGCATGTCTGACTATGCCTAGCTTCTCCCTTCCACTGCATAACAAACTCCAGGAGAACATGGTCACTTCCACCTAAGGATCCAACCACTTGCACCCCATCAACTAGGTCTTCCCTGTTGGTTAAGATCAGATCTAAAATGGCTGATCCCCTTGTTGCCTCTTCCACCTTTTGGACAATGAAATTGTCTTCCAGGCAAGTGAGGAATTTGCTAGACTTTGAGGATTTGGCTGAGTTTGACTTCCAGCAAATATCCGGATAGTTGAAGTCACCCATCACTACTACATCTCTCCTTCCTGATTGTGTGGTCATCTGTTCTAGAAAGGCATCATCCAATTCCTCTGCCTGAGTCGGGGGTCTGTAGTAGACTCCCACAGTAACATCCCTGTTATTTCCCTCTCCTTTAATTTTTATCCAGATGCTCTCCACCTGGCTTCCAGTATTGACTTCCTGCATCTCTTCACTGGTGTAAATATCCTGCCAGACTTGACAGTCATTAACAATGTTCTCTGACTGATAAGTGTTGATGTACCAACCAGCAGCACATCTTACTGAACACAAACACTACTCATCCATGTGGCTCAAAGAATACAAACCAGTCAGATACTTCTTCCACATGAAACTAGTTCAGTTGTTGCAGAACAACATACCTGATCTGCCGCGGAGCCAATAGAACGAGTTTTCTTTAAAGGACCAGGAGGGCCTTCAATAAACTGCCTGGATGAGCGCTGTTAAAAAAAGAGGGTGGTATTCTGTTTTTGTCAAATTGTTACAGTATTTCTAAAAAAAGTGAAAGAAAATTCTATTGGAGTGATTAGATCAGAAATTCTGCCACATGTTTCTACTTAGAAGAGCTGTGGTACTCTCAGAGTCTAGGACGAATTTGCAGTAAGTGCTTCTTCTAATATAGCATTTCTTGATGGATACATAACAGCATGAAGGTAAAGGTAACAGTATTCCCCGTTGACAAGGTTGTCAAGTCATGTCCGAACATAGAGGGTGGTGCTCATCTCTGTTACTAAGCCAAAGAGCTAGTGTTGTCAGACTACTATGTGATCAGTGGCCAGCATGATTGCACAGAATGCTGTTTACCTTCCCACTGAAGTGGTACCTATTTATCTACTTGTGCATGCTGTTAAACTGCTAGACTGGCAGAAGCAGGGACTAGTGATGGGAGCTCACCCCATCATGTGGCACCCAGGCCTTGAACTGCCAGCCTGCCACTTGCAGTCAACAGAATCAGCATCTTAACCACTTGGGCCATCACATCCCACACGACAGCATGAAACTGAAGATTAAATGGGACAGGAAAAAAAGGTGTGGCTCCCTCCTCCCCTTTAATATTTGTGAAAAAGAACTGAAAATTAGTTGAAAGTTACATCTTCCATCCTGTATATCATGAAACAGGCTAATCAAAACTGTCCTATTCAGTCTCAAAGCCTAAGTGAAATGCACAATATGTCTGAACAAAATTCCAGATTTAGAACAATCAGTTTAGATAAAATGCATCTAGAAATGTAAGTGGCCCCTTCAATAATGCTAGCTTGATAGGGCTCTTGTCTTGCAGACACAGAGAGAATACAAGTTTCTGATGGAGAAATCTATCATCAGTGGGGAAAAAAAGAAATTGAAATGTCACACTCAAAAGATATGGAAAAATATTTGCTAGTCTCAACCTCTGTAAAGATTGTTTTTTTTATACTACTGTATATGATTTAACTGTAATGCAATGAAATATGCATACAGAAGTTAACATGGAATTTAGCTTTACATCAGACCCAGGGAAAAAGAACATACATACCCTCTTCTCTCTTTTCTTCAGTCTAACAGTCTTTACCACTGTGGAATCCCAATCCTGGAAATGACATCATAACTATAAAGTCAGCAAACATATATGTCCTGTTTATTCAGTTACTTCATTTTCTATTATTAAAACAATGAATCTTATGACCTTGTATACTGCATATTTGCTACTAGATGTGTAACATGCAATGGAATTATGCATCAAAAGGTTAATATTTGAAATCCAGTCAGATAGAGGACATTTCACACAATCAGAACCTATCTCTTTATACAGGGTAATATTTTCACATCATTCTAAAACAGTACAAGAAGTGAAAATAGATCAGGGTTACATTACCAGCGATTCATCAGTCTTGTCAAAACTGATGTCAGATAAAATTGAACCGGATTCGTCTATCGTTGATAGCCTAAATATAAAAACAATGCTATGAATCATGTGTATATACATACACTGACATAACTTTCAAAATTCATGTTTTAATCACAGCTTTATGATTACTAACTCAATTACTTAGGCAGAGCCTGTTAGGAACAGTGTTACAGCATACACAGAATTATATACACACTATATGTTTGCAACCTTGTCACAGAGATTTGATGCCTAGCACTGAAGAACCTGGTATACTGAGATTAGGCTTAGTTTTTTAGGAGCAACACAGGTATTAATAGTAAGAAAGTAAGAAAGAAAATAAACAAACAAAAATAGATGTATAATTAATTATATTAAAATGTTTAAAACACAGAAGCTGCTCATAAACAATATAAAAGGCAGCTACATAATAAATGATAACATAGCATATAAACAAGGTCAGCTAAATAATCAACGACAGTTCAAACTTCAATGTAGCAGTCAATAATAAAGAAAGAAATCAACAGACACATTATAGTCCCTTTTTGCTTATAGAAAGGCCATACAGTTGTCAAATCGTGTATCATTGGCAAAAAGCAACCAAAAATTGAACAGTCTGTAATGAAGGACTGTAAAAGAGTAAAATAAAGCTGTGGTAGATGACTGCTCCTGAAAATGTATTATCTATTTCAATAATTCTTCCTATAATTATCCAAAATCTTCAATAATTCAGTAAGAAAATTTTCCATAAATTCCAAGACTCATCCACAGAATATTCCAGATGCCAAAGATACTGATTGATAAAGAAAATAATCTTAGCATACAGAATAATACATGAAATATGATAAAAAGAGAATATAAACATGGATATTGTACACTTATCACCATGCAAATGAGGTAAACAGTATTTGCATTTGTAAAGCTGCATACTCAAGGGTGGAGAATACCCATTTTTATACAATTTAAACAGAGTTTAATAAGTGTAACTCTTAAGTGGGTAGATAACCAAGTTGCTGCACTTTTTGGAAACTAATTAAAAGCACAGGTTTGATATGGTGACATCCACAGTAATGAATACAAAAAACCATGTAGAAACATTCCATTTAAAAATTTACCAGCAAAGGTAGAGCTAGCCTACATTAAGAGATGCAGAAGAGATGAGATTTTAAAAAGTGAACAATCCAAGCAATAATTTAAGTCCATGGGTGCAACGAATAGTAATACAGTGGTCCCTCTGTATCCACAGATTCGGCATCCACTGATTCCACAGCACCCATGGAATATTGAAAACATTTTTTAAAAAATAAAAAAGCGAACTCCAATTTTCCCATTTTATATATAAGGTACACCATTTCCCTACACCATTGTATATAATGGGACTTGAGCATCCACGGATTTTGGTATCAGCAGAGGGATCCTGGACAAAACCGAAGCTAATACCAAGGGCCCACTATATATCCAAAGGAAAACTATTCTTCAGAAGGATCAGTTGAAAAAGGAGGAGGCTAGACCCAATCAATTAAAAAAAAACCTTTAAGAACCTATGGAAGTGTTTATATTTTATAAAGTATTCAATAACTGGACTTTCTAAGTAATAATATTTAATTATGCTATTATGTTCAATGACTCCACATTTTAAGGGTTCTCAATTTTTGACCTACATATATTTTTAAGCATGGATACACAATAAAGTACTTTAGGTGCTCTAGATTACAATTAATACACATAGCTAGAGGAAGCAAATACCAAGATAAATTAACCATTAACTCCTTTTTCTTTTCTGATCAGACCTTAAGTTATATACTTGCTTTCAATTGGTTGTAGTGATAATTCTGAATAACAAAAATGATCATGTGTAAATCTTCTTTACTAGAAGTATCTGTAAAATATCCCCATTCACCTGTGGATTCTTCTAGACCAGTGGTTCTCAACCTTCCTAACGCCGCTACACTTTAATACCGTTCTTCATGTTGTGGAGACCCCCAACCATAAAATTCTTAGGTGACCCCTGTGAAACATTGTTTGACCCCAAAGGGGTTGTGACCCACAGGTTGAGAACCGCTGTTCTAGACGACTCTTGAGCAAATGCTCAATCCCATTAGAGACAATAGGGCAGACTCCCATGGCATGGCATGGTGCGCGCGCCATGGGCGTGCACCCCATTGTTTCTATCAGGGCTTGCCAACTGCGTGAACTCAAGTCCATGGAAAGCAAGCCCACGGAAGAAGTAGGCCAACTGTATTTAACCAAGGATACAATATTTTTTAAAAATATAATTTAATTCATCTCTCTCTTTTTTTAATTTAAAGGATTTAAGCTCATTGTAAAATAGGGTTATATCCTTTCCTAATGATTCCATGCACTATTGCATATCATGGATTACATGGTCTAGATGTACAATCAATCTGGATTGAATCTTCTAAGTTTTAAAATCAATAACAAGCAAGTCAGCATTTAAATATTCCACTAATAATAATACTAAATTAAAAGATTTATTTAAGATAACAGCCTGAAATTAGATCGGATGTGAATAAACCTGTATTTTTCTTAATCCTAAAACTCAGGATAGCTGTACAACTTTAAATTTTATTTAAATAGATTTAATATTAAATAATATTAAACAAAATGTTAATTGGCAAGATTTTGAATATCTGGAAAAACAACATATCAGAATTAATCTACATGCTTCCATTTGTGCTGAATATTGTAAAGCTGGACGCATGCCCCGGGGCTTTAGGGTTAAGAAAAATCCAGGTTTATTCACATCAGATTCAGATTTCAAGATTAAATAGGCTGTTGTCTTGAATAAATGCTCTTTTGATTTACCTGTTGCTTCTTTGTTTTGATACCCTCCTATGTTCTTGTGTTAGAGACAAACATCCAAATCCCACCAATTCCAGGGCTATGATATGAGTGTTTTCCTTGGCTGCAACTGAACACAGCATCCCTAGACACCATACAACTTTATATTCTATTTAAGGTATAAATATTGATTGAATCTGTGTTTTCCTCAGTGACTTAGTGCCATCTTGTGTGTTCAACCTCATTGACTAGTGATGAGCAGAAATGAAATCTATACTTAACGGTACCAAAAAACAAAACAAAGCAAAAAACCCTCCGTATATATCCACTACAGCTGGATTCAGATCAAAGAACCTTTCGCCAGACAAGAAATATGACTGCTGTCTAGAACTAGGTCAGTTGCTAAAAATGGTATTAGGGAACCATTGTGCCCACCTTTCAGTTTATTACTGATAACAGAAGTAATGTTACTGATATCCAGGGTAGCATTTGTACATCAAAGGGAAACATATTTTTACAAAAATAGATATAGTATTACAAATATTCTACAAGCAAAAAGGTGACCTAAACAAAGCAACACTATTTTATAGCTCTTTCTTACAATAATACCATACAATTCTCGAGAGCACTGGTATCCTGGAAAGTGGCTTCTCAGAACTGGGTAAGTATTGAGAGTTCTTCATGCTGAGAGTGTCAAGGCTGGACCTCATATCCTTTCCTACCACCACTCCCTTCCCCTTTTGTGTCATATCTTTTTAGATTGTAAACCTGAAGGCAGGGAACTGTCTAATCATAAATAATAATTGTAAGCCGCTCTGATAGCCTTTAGGGCTGAAGAGTGGGGTATAAATACCACAAATAAGGCCTTAGACTTGCCAAATCTGTCAATTTTAAGGATTGCCCAACCATGTCCCACAATTGTTTAGCACTCACACTTGCTCTTTCCCTTTCTCTCCCTCTTTAAAAACAGACTACATTTTAGATAAAATTAAACTAATAAACAGACAACATGCATTGTAGTCAGAATTTTCTTGGAATGTTACACCAGCCCAATTCCTGGCTGCACCGGTAGTTGTACTTTGTTTGAACTTGTATATGGAAATATCCACCTTTTCTGTAAAAAAGCAGTTTTCCAGCAGCACAATAGCTAGAAGCAACAGCAAATACATTTCTATACCACTTATCAGTGAACTAGCACTCCCTAAGCTGTTTACAATGTGTAAACCAATTGACCCCAACAAGACAGGTATTCATTTTACCAACCTATGAAAGGATGGAAGGCTGAGTGGACCTTGGAGCCCTCCTCTGGGATCAAATTTACAACATTGTGGATGCAGTACCAGCATTTAACCACCAGGGCTCCACAAGCAGGTGGCATCCCTTCTGCCTGACACTGTGGTACAACACAAACCACCCACTACCATTCTCAGCATGTATTGGGACATTTACACAGGTGGAGAAGTACCTTCTGCCTGATCTCAGTAGGATTCTGGCCTATGTGTTATGGCTGTCATGACTGACATCTTAAAATTAGGAACTCCTGTTAATCACTTTCTGGCTCACAGCAAGGTTCCCAGAAAGCCCCCTATATCAGGGTAACCCACCTAAAAAGACACCCTGGATCAAGGTTAACATCTGACTTAGCCTACCTTTTGTTTCCACCAAGGGAAGTTTGAGGTCTGTTTAGGAAAGCCAGTGCTGATTTCTGTTCTTCACTCAGTTGAATACTGCCTGATGAATCACACATGAGCAGCTCTCTGATCAGCTGGATCTGTCGCTCCTACAAGTTAGGAAACATCAAAAGTAGTCTCACTTTGCATTTATGAGACAGACAGCTCATAATACACACAGCCTTCTGAGAAGCATCACTACACCAACAGCATAATAATGTCTACAAAGGGATGCATACCTGTCTCTCAAGTGATAGCATCGAGTTAGTTTAAAGCAGCAGCAAAGAGATTTTTCAGGATCAAATTGCTAGCTAGCGTTAAAGGATAAGGTACTTCAAATAGATTTCTTTGCGTCATAATGCAATTTGCTGGTATGTTATCAATTCTGTTTGCCAGTCACAATGGTTTCTATCACATTACTGACCAAAAGAAAACTGAACATTTCCCATCTGCAAAGAGACCCAACAAACATTCCTCGACTCCCAAATGCATTCAATGAATGGCTAGTGTGAACAAATTAGTTTACTGTATATACTCATGTATAAGTTGACGCCATGTATAAGTCGAGGGCAGATTTTGGAGCCAAAATCAGGGATTTTGATATGATCCATAAATAAGTCGAGGGTATAATTTGAGTCTCAGTACCCTTCCTTCCCATCTGCAGCCCAGCCTTTGGGAGACAGCCAAACTGAGGAGGAAGCTTCAGAGGCTAGTGCTCGCTCTTCCTCCTCTTCTGCAGCTCGGCTGTCCCTTCAGAGGACACTCGGACTGGGGAAGAGGAGGGCGGCAAGTGTTTGCCCCCAGTCTTTTCTGGATCCCTGTGTCCTCCAGCCTCTGGAACAGGGAAAAGGAGGGAGCAAGCCTTTACACCCAGGCCTTTTCCCAGCCCAGCTGTCCCTTTAGAAGACAGCCAGACTGCGGAAGAACCTTGAGGGACAAACCTATTACCCCATATAGAAGTCTACCCCGTTTTTTCGGGGTCACTTTTTGGGCAAAAATTTCTTGACTTATAGTTGATTATATATGGTAGATGCTAATTTTTAAAGTTTTTTCCTGCTCCAAGGAAAAGGGCCAGCAAACACAAGCAAAGTCTTCAGGTGAGAGGAGGTATGACATAAGCTTAATCTTCTACAAAGTAGGACCTCCCACAATTCCCCAGAAAAAGCATTTTCCACACCTTAATACAAATAATGCAATTGTTCAAAATGAGGATATCTGTATAACAGGCTCCAGCCCCATCTCCTGTTCTTGGGCAAGAGAGCCACTCCCCGCAATGCGACAAGTTGAACATTCCTGTTCTACTCATGAGACAAATGGTGTTCTGGGTCTTTGGACGTTCACAGAATCTTGGGAGTCTGGATTTCTCTACAGCCAAGCTTCCCAAGGGACAGTGAGGCAGGTAGTACCTCTCCTACTTCTCCATCATTATCAAAGTCTGCAAGTCTCTCTTGTGCCTCATGGCACCATGTTTTTATAACCTCTCATCTTAAAAGCATCTCTAAGCTTCCACACTTCTCCTGAACTGATTCTTTTAAATTACCTCTTGTGATCTCTGTTGTTCCTTCATAATGCTGACCCTCCCCCCTTCCCCCATTAAATGTACAGTGGGCCCTTGATATCCACTGGGGTTTGGTTCTAGGATCCTCCATGGATACCAAAATCCATGGATACTCAAGTCCCATTCAATACAATTGATAATAAAATGATGCCCCTGGTATAAAATGGCAAAATCAAGCTTTGCTATTTGGAATTTATATATTTCAAAAATATTTTCAAGCCATGGATAGTTGAATCCATGGATAAGGAATTCATGGGTAAGGAGGCCTAACTGTAATCCAAGGCATCACATCATTAACCTTTTGTTTACCTGGAGGAGAGACTATACTCCTCAGTTCTGTTGCCCAGACAATGGGAGAACCCATAATCACACTGGGTCACCTCTAAAATAAACAGAACATTCAGAGATAATGTAATAAGTGTCACCAAAACAAAACACAACTCTGTGCCAAGCTTCACAGTAGCTTAATCTCAGATAGAATTAAATAGTCAGCCTTATGTATTAAGTGTGATGCTGCAGCGAAGGTGAATGCTATTTTAGCCTGCATTAATAGAAGCACATCCAAATCAAGAAAGTAATACCGTGTTTCTCACTATATTCAAGGCTGGTCAGGCCTCATCTGGAGTACTGTGTTCAGTTCCCAGCACCTAACTTTCAGAAGGATACAGGCAAGGTGGAGAAGGTTCAGAGAAGAGCAACAAGGAAATAAATAGTATGGAAAACAAAACTTATGAGGAAAAGTTGAAGGAGGTGGGCATGTTCACCTTGGTGAAGACCAAGGGTGCTGACATAATTGCAGTCTTTAGATACCTCAAGAGCGATAACAGAGAGGAGGAGGGCAGGTCTGTTCTTTGCTGAGCTAAAGGATAGGATCAGGTCTAATGGTTTTAAGTTACAGAAGGGTTGATTCCAATTTAACATTAGAAGGAAATTCCTGACCATAAGAACAGTTCAGCCATAGAGGTGGTGGGGTCTCCTTCTCGGGACATCTTCAAAAAGAGGCTGAACAGCTATCTACTGGGGATGCTGTAGCTGGAGATCCTGCATTGAACAGCAAGTTGGATTTAATGGCCCATGGGACCCCTTCCAATTCTACACTTTGCATCTTAATTCATATAAGAAAGAATCTCCCTCCGCTTCCTTTACTCATTCACAAGAACAGCTTGAATTGTTTTCTAAAATAGTTTTTTCCTGATTCTTCTGGTGAAGGAGGGAGAATGGGGGAAACCCCACACTTTTCTTCTCCCTTAATTTTTTTCATCACCACCCTGGGCCTCTGCATCTCTACCTGCAGCTACAGGGGTACAAGTACTCTGCAGAAAGTTCCCTGGACAGGTGTCTTACAGTAATGATTCTCCCATGGAACTGTATTCAGTCTGATTCCTTATCCCTCTTCTAAGTTGATACCAAAACTGCTCTTGTAGCAGTGGGAATGGAACCTGAAAAATGTCCAGACCCAAATGAACAAAACTGTGAAGTTTCTGTGGAGACAGGTCAATTTCCAAGACTTAGTCTGGTGAGTGGTAAATCATCAAAAAGATAAAGGTTACTGGAACATCTGTCTGAAATATTCATCCTTTTCTACTTTGAAATTCTGTGTTCTAGCCTCAAAAAGCTGCTGACAAGTTAAAGGGTGATAAAGAAGCTAGTGTGTATTCTTTAGCAATGTCCTACAGAAACATGGACAACAATATGGCAACTGCAAACAAGACTCTGCCTCCTTTCAGACTTGGAAGCCATTGCTTTCAATCTGGAAGGATGTCTCCTTCATACTTTGTACAGTATTTATTTTCCAGAGAGTAAGATCAGCAGGCAGATGAAGATGCTATATGTCAAGACAAGGACATATTTCTCTCTTCCCTGTCTCCCATAAGCAATGCAGGAACTATTACCTACTTCCCACCACCCAAACATCAGGGACTGGAGCGCATGAAACAGAAATGGCTGGTGGCTTCTACATATTGGTGGGGTGGTGAATTTGCTCTGGGTTTCAGTCTGAACTTTAAAAGAGCCATTCAAAGTGCTAAACCTTATCCCAAAGATGCAGTCAGAATCTTGGATAGCTTCCTTAAAGCTCAGAATAAAACCTAAAGCAGATTCACCACCCCCAGTAACATAGAAGTCACCAGCTGCCACCAAATGAAATCTGCACACATTTAGGCAGCATTCAGCAGTGTTTGCAGGGAACTGCTTGCTTGCTTGCTTCTCTCCCAAGGGCCAAGGAGCAATTGATCATGTGGCCTTAGACAAGTTTTGCAGTTTTCAGCCAAGTACTGTACACAGAGAACTGTGAACAAAGGAAAGAGGGGAGGAGGAGTACAGAAAAGTAAAAGGATGATAGAGACTAAGAAACAATCAGAGTCCAAGTGACCCACCTTTAAGTAACTATTTGCCTGTCTTCCCCTACCATTTATTTGCTTTTACAGGGGAGTCTCACAACTCTCCATTCAAAGCTCAAAGTTAATTCAAAGTTCATAGTCTAGGCCATACAGAAGGGAAGAGAAATTTAGAAGGAAGTTAATCTGAAGTGCAAGCTCTGAAGACTCACTTGCTCATGGTTACGATGGCAAGTGGCTTCTCCGCTATGCCTTCAGGCAAGCCACATTCCTGCTTCCATAAAAGTACATTCTTTGCAGCCTGAGCACTAGGATCATACGGTAAAATGAAGTGGGAGAAAGAGATTATACCATTGTCGCTAGATCACTGATATCAGGAATATTGTATGACAACTGCCCTATCAGCAGGGAGAATTTTATTTTCATAGTGACAATAGTTTGCACCTAGATACTAGGGGGGAAATGTAGCACCAATGTCAGAATGGTGGGATAGAGTTTACAGGAGGCTGGGTCTCTATTTTGTTAGGACATTTTGAAATGATGTTATACACACCAGCTTTTCACAGTCAGCTTCAGCTCGCTGTCTTCGCTTGATCTCCACATCCACTTGGTTTCGGGCATGTTTCAGCTTTACATCTAGAGCACTACGCTCAGTTTCTGTTTTCATTAGAAGATCTTTGTATCTGGCAACCTCATGATCCATTTTTTGCCACCTTTTCCTGAATTCTTCAAAGTTCTTGGCCAGCTGAATAAAATCTAGAAAGACCATATAGTATACACAATCCATTTAAAATCACTGCTCATTAATACTATCTCCTTCCAGTACAGGGTATTCACAAAATTAATTATTTAGAACCTGAGAGGGTACATGGCTCACATGTAGCCTCTCCTGCTGAAAAACACAGAGAAGGGTCAAAATAAGGAGAAGTGAAGTGTCCAGGAGTGGTGTGAGGCTAAAATTCCAACCTTATTTAAGTGAAAAACAATGTTTTTAAAAGGTAGATATGAACTTCATCTCAATTCCTATATTTTACAAAATGTTTAGAAAATTCAGAAAGGTTGCATCCTATGGTGGATTGGGAGGAGAACTCTGTGCCCAGGCCTTAGTGGCCCACCTTGAATTTAGAATACATTTTTAAGTCTGCCCAGACTCAAGAGTGTGTGTGCAAACCTATAGATGCTTGCCTCGCAGTAAGCCCTATTAAAGATAATGGAGAAAGCCAGCATTACTGTATTGGACTGGGACTCCATGGGACTGGGATTCAAATCCACGCTCTGACATGAAAACCCACTGGGGACCTTGGGCAAGTTACACTCCCCCAGCTTTACCTTTGAGTAAAAAAGCACAGGACTGAGGTGCAGGAAAGTAAAAATCACGTATCAGGCCCATTTGCCCCATTTTCCAAATCAAGGATTTTAGTTTAGCTTCTCAGTTTGACTAACGTCCAGTAACAGTACACGTCAGAAGATAGGCACATGACTAAGGTAATTTAAATAAAAATATGAATTTGCTGACAATTGTCATACCCAAGAACAGAACTAAAGCTATAATTAACTTGAGAACAGATTATTTTATGGTCACAGATTAGCACACCAGAAAGACGTTCAACAGCAGAATTTAAATGTAACTGCTATAATGTGCTTCAGTAGATGTAGATTAGTATTATAGATGTCTGGGCTAGTAACTGTATTCAGCTAGATAATTATACAAATATTGATTTGAAAGGAAAAAGCCAATTTCCTTTTAGCTACTTAACAGTGCCTAAAGGGAATATAAATGTTCCATCCTGCAAAACCACATCTACAGATTGGACAAATTTGCTTCCAGCCAGTATTCCCCCACGCCCCACACCCTATTATTTACGGATGTCGTTATTCTGTAACACAGCAGAGACTTCCCTTGGGCTCTTTGAGACCTGCCATGGTACATGGCAATAAAATATCATGTCCCTTAGGCAACAGATAGAATAAAGTAACTACTGGAACTATAATGCTTTAACCACATGCTCTGTACTGTTGCCTAGAAACCACTTTGTACAAAACCTGCTAGCTGATATGCAGATCAGTTTTCTAAAGAATAAAAGCATCTATCCCAAGGATCAAGCTTCTAGAATCAGTTAACACATGTTAATTGGCTGGTCTAAAAATCTGGAAAAACTCACTCCCACCAAACTATTCAAGAGATCCTTTGATTCACACAGCAAGAAACAGCCTTCAAATGGTTCCCAGTTTTCTGTTTCTGAAACATCAGTCACCACCACATGTCCACAGAAAGTGGCAACTTACGGTATTCATTGCCTTCATTCAGAATTTCTGCTTGATGCATCAATTGGTCGAAGAGGTTTCGTAAATTCAGCATTGCTGTCTCCATCACTGCGTGAAGAAACTGAAATAATTCAGAGATTAGTGTTTTTCTCCCTGGCTTTATTCTGCCCAACAAAGCAATTCCTGCCAACAAGATTAAGTCTAAAACACAAGAATTATTCCCACCATTCTGGAAGCTCTGCTGTCTGCAAACAATCTGAAATCTGAACAATGCAGCTATTATATTAATTTATACATTCCATACATAAAAGTGACTAACCTTGTGTGGCCAAAACAAAACACACCCATCACCATCCTCACCCACCTCTTTGCCAATGCCAGACATATTGTAATCTTTTTTTTTTCACTTATAAAGCATGACTGGCATACAATATGCTTTAATGAATTTTATAAACAACAACATATATATATATATATATATATATATATGTGGTCCCTACATCTAAGAAGTTGAAACAGGCAAGACAGAAAGCTAGCAAGAAATTAATGTATAAAAATAAAGATTTCAAATATTGAAACTGTGTTACAGATTATGCCAAAGATCTCAAGCAAATGTACATTTAGCTGAGAGATCTGAAGGAAGAGACAACTTAGAGTAGGAGCAGAATGGATTATAAAATTAAAAACAGAAAAATTGGATTTCTTAGAAGTCTGTTAAAAAATAAAAAAATGAATTCTATTATGCATCTCTGCTTAAAATGAAAGCTAAATAGAAATCTCCTAAAAGTGTAATTTAACTGAATTTATAATCCTCTAAGAATCACCTTAAAAAGCAGGTTTTATTAAAGTCCAAAGTAAGGGTAAAATTACTTGAATGAGTTTATGCCAACAGGTTTATTATGGAAAGTTATGAATATTTATTATAATTATAAATGCAACAACATAGAAATTTACTTCCATGACATGAAGAAAATGCTATCTTTGCATCTGCAAAGTTCTAGGCACTAAGACCAGGATCCAAAGACCTAGTATAAGGCTAGGAGGATATATAAGAAACATGAATTCTTTTCTCTGAGCAGCTGAACTTTATTATTACTATTATTATTACTATTATTATTAGTGTTTGTTTATATAGCTCAGTAGGTTTTGCACAGCACATTATAGAATCATCAAAACAACATAAAATCTGGCGATGACTTACAAGTGAAAATCACAAAATACAAAATATAATAAATAAGCAATTTATCCAAAACTATAAAACAAGAGACAAACAATATGCCTTATCTGAAATCTCAAAAGTATCAACAATATCAAAATAATCAAACTGCAGCCTAAAATGCTTCCGTAAACAAAAATCTTAAGTTTGGATTTAAATTAACTAGATAAGTAATGGTCCACAAGTGTTTGGGGAGGCGGTT
Source organism: Urosaurus nigricauda (assembly GCA_034509955.1). NCBI lineage: Eukaryota > Metazoa > Chordata > Lepidosauria > Squamata > Phrynosomatidae > Urosaurus > Urosaurus nigricauda. Next base: position 168,352,972 of record JAOEGL010000002.1, read on the forward strand.
CCAGGAAAACAGAGTGGCAAGGGAGAAAGGGTGAATCCGAACCAGGGAGGAAAAAACTCTTGGGCTGGGTTGAGTAATATAGCCAACTATTTCTGAAATTCAATTCAGAAAATAGTTTGCAAAGAGCAACAGGAATGTAGGGAGCTGCTGTAGCAGAATTTCATAACCTAAAGAGCTTCTTAAACTCATGGGACAAATTTCATCATCTCTAGGAACTAGAGTTTAGGCCTCAAATAACTGGTTTACTGGTAGTTCACACCCTTGCATGCATCCAGAAGAAAACAGAACACCATTCCTTTCACAGTTGTCCCATTACACTAAGCAGGTACAGCAAGCAGAAAAGGGTGAAGTCCTATTCTATAGGAGACAAAGCAAAATCATTTACAGAAGGAGCTCCCTAAGCCACAGGCCTAGCCGTATGACAGTAAAATAGTGAAATCCAAACAAGCAAAGACTAAACTATCAAGGACCAAGGAAGTGAAACACAGGAGACCACAACTACTAAAGGCTCATGCTTTCTAACATTTCCGGCCCTCCACATTCACTAGGGTTAGGGATGCAAGATTCCCACGAAATAAAAAATTAAAAAACCAACCCTTTTAAACTGGAGTGGACACCTCTCTAGGAATCTCTAGGTCCTCCAGTGCAACTCTATGGTTAACATCTGTCAAAAGTTGACCATACAATTGTACTAAAGGACATCTAAATGCCTAGACAAGGGTTTACTCTAGGAATGTCAGGTTATCCAGCACAGCTTCTGGTGAAAGTTGGCCATAGATTTATGTTGGAGGACCTAGAGAGAACATATTAATCAAATCCGTGAATAATCACATCTGTAAATGTCAAAGCCACAAGTGTGGAGGCTGGCTGTAGATTGTTAGCTGAAGTTCAACTTGAGACTAAGATAGTATGAACCATTTCTAATAGAGCCTTGCACATAGGAGATAAAATAGATACATAAAATCTGGCTGAAAAACTGGACCCTGAAAAACATGTCCAAATGGCGCAGAATTCTCTAGACAGTTCTCACCCAAGGCATCCTGGGCCAGTATCTGCAGTCTGGCAGGATGTGCTCCTTACAATGAAAAGCAGGGGAAGAAAATAATGTACAACAGGTGGAAGCCAGTGGCTCAAAACAACACCAGTGGCTTTTGCCTTGGCTAAATTATTTCCTATGATAGAATCATAGAATCATAGAGTTGGAAGAGACCACAAGGGCCATCCAGTCCAACCCCCTGCCATGCAGGAACTCCTCTTCTTTGCTAAACTGGGTATAGAGCCAGCAAAAGTCTTGAGGGGAAATCAGCTGTTTTGGAAACATAGAGAAACAGAATGGTGCTCTAGGAGTGAATGTTAGCATCTGTATGTTTTAACTTCAGTGTCTAAAAACTCTAGAGAAGTGCTTCTTGTGCTCTCCCCTCCCCCTCCAGTGCTAGAGGTTGGTGCCATATTTATACTCATTGGCTACAACTGTTTCTTTCTTTCCTGAAAACTCTGTGAACAAGAAGCCCCGTGCATGAGCATTAGTCCAGGGAACGCTACTTTGAATAGCAAACTCTAGAACAAAACTGGGAAGAAATGAGAAAAAGGTACAAGACAGATGAACTGACCGAGGTGGACAAATCTTTATTCCTCTGCTTGCACCAAATGCTTTGCAGGAGAAATCCTTGTTTCTCATATACTTGATTCAGCCCCTTAAGACAGTTTGGCTGGAAGACTGTTGTGACAATTAATGGAACACATTTCATCCCTCCACACACCATCCGCTTAGAATACACAGAATTGATGGGAACACTACTGTCTTTGGAAGCATGATGTCCAAGCTCCACAGTCACTGAAGCACAGAGAAGGACTCTATTTCTAGAGTACAAAGGAGAAAATGGTGCAAGGACTGGGTGTAAATATCTAACTTTCCCAGAATACTGTGCAAGCAAGAGTAAGGATGCATCAGGAAACCAAGGTGATCAGATGAAGAGTATGGTCTTCTCTGACAGAGTGCACCATGAATGAAGGTGTAATGCCTGACTGGCTACCACTCAGTTCAAAGGCCTGCTTCCCAGGACTCAGACGTCATCTCAAAAAGAAAGCAAAACAAAACAAAACACCTTTAAAATAAGGGAATGGGCACATAGAACATAGCAAGTTGAAAGGAGCCCCTTGTGACTGTAAACAACAGGCTTGATGGCTCCTGCCCAGAACAAAAAGTACAGTGGGGCCTCGCTATCCACAGGTTTGCTACCTGCAGTTTTAAGCATCTGCGGATGGCAAGCCTTGTTATCCCCAATGATGGTGTGTGCACACGGTTGCACACATGTTGTATTACCATTAAGGACAACAGGACTTGAGGCCCCACACTTTTTGTATACACAGGAGAGGGGGTCCAGAACTGATCCCCTATAGATACAAAGGTCCTACTGTAGACAAGGATTTTTTTTTTTTTACATAGGACAAATCTCCTAGACTTATCCCGAGAGCTCTGAATCCTCTGCTTCAGAAAAAGGCAAAGCCAAAGACCAAGAGGTTTGGGTAACCCCCCCCCCCCCCAAAAAAATACCAGAACCTAGAAAAAAATGCAGGCTGGGTAATTTGGGGATGTGAGCTTTTAAAAAGTATTTTTCAAAGCTCTGGAAGTGGCACAGGTTATCTGTATTTTTGGTCTGCTTCTACAAATGAAATTTTAGCCTTTCCCTACCTCCTCTGTTTCATTATTGACTAAGACTCAGAAGCGTCACTAGCCCACACTATTGCTCCCCAATAATCTGCCCTTTGGAAGAAACAGGCTGTGGCATTTGCCTTCAGATCTTTAAAATGCTGGAGTTCAGCAGAAGAGATGGTGTGACTAGGATGAGTTGGGAAGAGAAAGGAGAGACGTTAGGTTTTTAATTTTAAAAAAAAAATTAAAATTTTTCATTTTTAATCTTTTTAAATGTTCTTTAAAAACATCACATCTTACTAAATTTTCACTTTTAAACATGAAATGATGTATATGTTTAGACTGTGCATATGATATTGTAATTTAAAGGTATAATTTAATTTTGCTAGTTTTTTATGTCACAGGTATTACCATTACATTCAGCGATATATAGAAATCACTATTTCTGAATAATATTAGGGAAAAATATGACTAAGGCTTCTGTATGGTGTGATATGGGAGGAGGTCAACAGGGGTGTGCATGTGTGACACCACGAGTTGCTGCACTGAGTGATGCCAGACCTAGTGACACCACTGCTAGGACCCACTGAGTTTTAATCGTTTAAACAGCCAATCAGTGTGCTGTTCAAAAAATTGACATTCTTAATTTTTCAAATCACTCTGAACCAAATCAATTCACCAAGGACCAGTGTGCAAATCATGATGTCTTTTTCAAATAATCTGGATTTGTCAAAGGTTTAAAATCAAGTCTAATATTCAACACAAAGTGTAAGAAGATATGTTTTTGGAGGATCTTTCAACATAGGTGGGCATAAAAGTTTATTTTTGAAGCAGCTGTTTCTATTGATGTGGTTTTTAAAAACCCATGACATGGTCAGCACATTTTCCAAGCAGCAAGAGCCAGTGACATCACGGTGGTGATTAAGGGAGAAATTGCTAGTTCAGCATTGCGGAAATTGCTTCTTCAGTCCCTGCAGCTGCTGGAAATGTTTATGGAACTATGGCTAATAAATTACTACCAAGCAAAGGCTGATTGTACCACATTCCTGGCATCTATTGCAGACAAGATACCACCTCCACAGATAGAAAGTCACAGGGGGAAAAACATTTTAAGTGTATAATTCAAAGAAGCACACTGAGCAAGCATGCTTTAGTATTTATTATGTCTAAAAATTTAAGATGTTCCAAAAGGCTCCATGGAATGAGGCTTCTATTGAAATTTCTGGGTGTTTTTCTCCTCCATTTTCACTCCTCATACTTTAGCAGCAGTACTACTAGAGAAAATGTTCCCTGAATTTACTAAATGTGCAATGGCCCACTTTTGAGATGGCTGAAGCACAAGTTGTGATTTCTGACAGGCAACTCCAGAACGTTATTTTTAAAAGGCAACACAGAACAGCAGTTAGGGTTGGATTATAACGAGGGAAATCAAGATCTCAGCCATGAAGTTTGCAGGGTGATCTGGGATGAATCACAACCACTCAGGATAACCTACTTTTCAGGGAAGTTGCAAGGATAAAGAGAGGGAGTGAAAGAGAATAGTGTATGCCCTCATCTTCTTGTAAGAAGGGCAAGGCATAAATACAACAAATACATTAAAATAACAGTTGTACTTTCAGGATTTTTTTTGACAGTGTGCTGAAGATGTAAAAGCTAATTCCCCTCCCCCCCTTTTTTGGTCCAAGTTTAAAGGATAGATTTTTCAGGGCAACAGAAGATAACATTGTGATGACATTGAAAGAAAGTTTCTTCAAAAACATTACATATACTAGTACTTACAAAAAACAATACACAAAAAGTAATGCATTCATTTCCCAAGCATAGTGAGGATTTTGTACTCATTATTTACAATTGTACACCAAATCCTGTGAAGAATGAGACTTCTGAAGGAGAAAAGCAAGACCAGCTAATGGCCACATAAAAGCACCCAAAGTGTTTACAGTGCTTATCTTTTCACTGTAAAAGTAAAGTGAAAGCGGCATTGCGGGGCACAGCTGTTTCATTTCCTTTAAGTTTTAATTATGACACAATCAGCAGCACAGCAATAAGATGTACATATATTTATATGTACCTGTGATATCACCTGTATGGATTTTTAAAGCAATAATAATAATCTACCTTAATTTCTTGTCTTCAGCGTGAAGCTCAGAATCAAAGGCAACCATCTACCATTAAGAGATTCAATTGTTCCTAATTAAAATGGAACAGACAAAACAAAAGATCACCTTCAAACCACAAGTTTTCTAGATTTACCAGCACCACCTCAGGTCTCTTCCATACATAAAATGGCCTTGGAGCAAATTATGTTAGAGTTGATAGAAGAACATAACCTCCTGATAAGTGCATACTCTGTATTTTACTAGTCATTTGTTTGTACAAGAAATGCAATAACACTGATCAGTTCATACATTGCCTTCTTGCCGAAGGGAAATAGGAAACAACCCTGCTTTCATCTCTGCAGGAAAAGCAGGTTTTTGAAAAAAAATCCTATTGACCATACTCAAATATATTTGCACTATTTTTACATGGTAGAAGTACACTAATTCTACTCAATCCTTGCAGAGTATTATGCAAAAGAAAAACTTAACTTGTAATTTACACCTTTAAATTACACTCTGAATACATTATTATCATTAATAAATAGTACTGCCCAGGCATTCAAAGCTTATTTCAAGCATTTTAGGATGCATTAATTATAAGAGTGGCTTGCTGTCTTCATCACCTCAGGGACACCTTTCCCACTTCCATCATTGTTGTTATTACTGTATATATTCATGTATAAGTCAGGAAACCTGGACTGACTTATCCACAGGTCAATGCTGCCTTGGGAAGCTACAAACAGCCAATGAGAGTGGGATTCAGTTCAGCTTGTCACAGCTACCCGCTCACTGCCATCTCTAGTGCCAAGCTTAAGGCTAGATAGATCTGTTTGAGGACCTTTTGGAGCCAGCACTTGCGGTAGCTGAAGCAGTAGATGATCATGGGATCCTTTGTGGAGCCCAAGCTCCACCATCCACTTGCAAGAAGGGAGTCTTGGCCTCCAGCTCAATGAGATGGAAGTGCTAAGTCTGAGCTCAGTCTCTCGTGAGCGTGCTTAACTTCTTTGGGGTTCTTGGTGTCAAAGACCACACACACGTGTTTGTGGCTTAAACAGCCTTTCCAGAAAAGGGGAGAATAATCCCCTTTAAAATCCCAGTTCTTGTAGGCTTTTGCCGGGGGTGGGGAAACCAAATAATGCCCAGGGTTAACCTTTACTAAATGCCCCTTCTACCCTTGACTTATCCACAGGTCATAGCAAATTCTTAATTTTGTGCCAAAAACCTGCCTTCGAGTTAACTATGAGATCAACTTCTAGTCAAGAGTATGCGGTAATTGTCATCAAACCCATTTTCAATTTATGGCGATGCCTGAATACCCTAAAGGCACCAGAACTTATCTGATCTTGGAAGCTAAGCAGGGTCAGTCATGGTTAGGACTTGGATGGGAGACCACCAAAATATGACAGAGTGGCACTCCCACACTCCCTAGAAAGGCAATGATGGAACACCCTCTCTCTTCTATCATTGCCATTCCAGAAAAATTCCTCAGTACTAGCAGTTCCAGAAACCACAAACTTTGAGGCTACACAGACCCACCTGTAACACTGCAAAATAAAACTTTTTTGCACTCTTTAGAGGATGTAGGAGTGAAATTCTTTCATATTTTGGGGTGCTCCAGGCTGATTTGGGCCCAGGACAGACTTTTTTTTTTAACCAGAAAGTATAATGGAAGTAACTTTTGGCTCTCTTCCCAATTATAATAAGGTTTTTCCTGGTTCGGGAAGGGCTCAGTAATCAGCAGAGGATGTGAAGGCCAAAAGTGTGTTAATGTTGCTCGATGCCTGCTAGAAAATATGTGGCCTGCATACCACACTTTCACAACATCTGCCTTATATAGCATAGCAAATCCGTCTCTGGCAATGGAATGTTGATAAGGAATCAAGTACCCAAAAGAACCAGTCTAAGGAAAGCCTGTTTTCACCATTTCTTCCCAGCAGTAAATGTGGACCAAGGAAATCAAGCATATTTGTCTAACTGCTTACAGCTGTTCCACATTATAGAACAGAAAGAACAAATAGTTCCCGATACATCAGGGATGTAAATCTGTCAAGTGAGAAATCACCTTTGCACTAAGCTTTTATATAGCTAATAGCTAAAGATGTTCTTTTAATGGGCATTGATGATTAAACAGTTTTGCTTAAAATGGGCACTGACGGTAGTTGATGACTATTAGGTACTGCATACAGACTACCAGCTCTACTGAGAGCTATAGAGAATTACCAGCAGCTGGAAATCTAGGCTGAAATTTGAATGTTTGCAACAGGCTGACAAGGAGCCACAGCTGTTTCTTCACAATGAGTGGAAGTATCTTGAACGACCAAATCGATTCTATGTATATGTGTTCCTTCCTTTATAATACTTGCATTGCTTTTGTTGTTGTGTGCCTCAAGTCATTTCCAACCTATGGCGATTCTTAAGGCAGAGCAACCATGCAGATCTTTTCGCAAGTTTCTTCAGAGGGTTTGCCACTGCCATCCCCTGAGGCTGCTTTGCCCTCTGAGAGTGTGCCCAAGATCACCCAGTGAGTTTTCATGCCCAAGACAGGATTCAAACTCTGGTCTCCAGAGTCATACTCCAGTGTCAAACCACGGGCTCCCATATATTCTTGCAAATTTATATACAAATAGCTATTGCAGTCCCACTGTATCTCAGTACAAGAAACAGTCTACACATTTAAGGCTGAATGAACTCATTATCATCCAGGGAAGTAAAAAACACAGAGCACTAGTAGTTCTCCTAAAAACTATAATCAAGGTGACACATCCTTAAGTAGGTCAAAACTTTGTAATACAATTTTAACTAATGTAGTCTTATAAACCTATAGTCTAAAATAAGATCAACTGAATTCAGTATTCATAGGTAAGGGAGTAGAGTGTTGTACCCCAAATAAATAGTTTAAATCCATGCCAATGTTATGTATTATTCCAACATTCTTCAAAACAGCACACTGTACCTCCTATTTAGTTTTTAAAACCTGAAGTTTATAATGAAGGACTTACTAGAAAATTTTAAAAACTCAGATAATAATTCTGACTTGGGAACAGAATATCATTTTCAGACGGCAATCTAAGATAGTTACTTAAGAAAATAGCATTCTTCTCAAAGCATGGCATTTACAAGTTTTTCCATGGACTTACAGAATGAATAGTTAAGAAAATGAAAGGTCACAGACAAGCATCTTTAAGGTCAGCATTAACTTTTCAATCTCACAAAGACTTGTAGGCAGAGTATATTTAAACGAAATATCAAGATATCACAGAGGCTAAATCCAGTTGAACTGCTACAAGAATGTCCAGATTCAGATGTTCTACTCTTCTGTGAAGTCATGAACCATCCCTGAACTTAGACTATGGTCATGTACATGGGGCAAAATTCCACACAACTAATTAGCATTTAATGCCTTGTATGTCCACATGTTGTTACTACACAGTGTTATAGCCTGAGAGGATGTTGAATTGCTAATGATACATGTATATCGCAAGGGAATCCACAGTTTGTACATTAAGTCAGGCATGAACAGAACACTTATTGCAATATTTCAGTTAGACCACAAAAAGCAGGGTGAAGAAACCTTGTACGGATCAGATTTCTCCAAACTATTGTGTCCCCAATATTTTAGACTGCAACTCTCACACACTTGTCCTCCCAATATATTATGTTATAACTCCCATAATCTCCGAAGAGAATGTTGATGGGTGTTCTGGCTGGTATTACAGGTGTTCCAATCCCATCTATCTGGAGGGATTAAGCTGGGGAAAACTGGTACAGATTTAGAAATCACTTAAATCTCTGATAGCCTTGGCTGATGAGCAGGGTATATAATAAATTAAATTATTATTAAATCATATTCTAATAAATGGTTTATTCATCTACTACAACAGTGTTTATCAGGCTATCTAATTTGGGGAAAACCCATATTTTCCCCTAATGTGTCAGAGTGGTAACAGTACTATTATGTATACCCATTAGCTACATTCTTTCTTTGCTTGAAACTCACTGTAGACCAGCAGTTGATGACTCACAAGCTGGCATTTGGTCCAGAGACTGTAACTTTGAGTGGCACTGATCTATAGGACACAGTCTGTGGCAGAGCACTCCATAACAAAAGCATCTTCATGGTTACCACCAATTCAAGAATAAGCATTTATTATTGCTACTCCCAGATTATCAAGATTAAATTTTATGTGCTAGCTTTACATATTTAATCAGTGGCTTTCTGCAAAAATAACAAAAAATATTAAACATACAGCATCAAACTTATTTTGGTTGTTGTTGCCTTCAAGTCACCTGTCAACTTATGGTGACCCCCCATGAATAGTGTTTTCTTAGGCAAGGAATTCAGATACTGTATATACTCGACTATAACTCAATCTCATGTATAAGTCGAGGGCAAGTATTGCAGCCTAAATTAAGGATTTTGCTGTTATCTGTGGATAAGTTGAGGATAAAATTTAGAGGCATATAGCAAAGGATCTAAAAGATGAAGCAAAGCAAAACAATGTCAAAGAACTTACAAAAGTTCAGCAGACATAACTCTTTGTGCTTACTCTTAAGACTGGATGGATGAGAGTGTAGAAGGGGGTCAGTCCTTCACATGTTATACTCTTGCTTGCTTTTCATCAGAAGATGGTTCCTTCTTTTAAATAAGAGTTAAGATACAATACTTACATTGACCCATGGATAAGTCGAGTCAGGTTTTTGGGGTCAATTTTTTGACCTAAATTTCTAGACTTATGCATGAGTGTATACAGTATTTTGTCAGTTCCTTCCTCTGAAATATAGCCTACAGGACCTGGTATTTGCCAGTGGTCTCCCATCCAAGTACTAACCAGGGCTGACCCTGCATGGCTTCCAAGATCAGAGGGGATCTGGTGCCTTTAGGCTATTTAGGCCACTATTTCCTAAACTGTAAGAACTTGATTAACGGATGCCTGGCACTTCTTAGCTTCTTCATAAAGGACTCATTACTACTTCTGAAAAAGGTCTCCTGCAACCTGAGTCAGCTTGGGGTAGTGGTTTGAGCACTGGACTACAACTCTGGAAACTAGGGTTTGAATTCCTGCTCAACCACGAAAGCCATTAGGAAAACAAAGGCAAAACCCCTCTGAATAAAGTCTACCAAGAAAACCCTGTTACAGGGTCTCCTTAAGTCAGAAATGACTTGAACACATACAACAATAATCCTGAGACACAGGCCCAGTTCACACATCACAATAAGCCAGAGAGGGCCATGAGGGAACCCTGGCTTTTTTGTTTACTGGAGGCAGCAGTAGCTAAATAACCTTAGATCTATGGTTAGTGTGACGGGACTAGCATTCAGTCCTGACTTTCCATCAACACACAGAATCTAAAGCTGAGAACAAACTGGGCCCTACCTGTATATTTTAAACACTTTTTGAGAGTGTTGAAAGCAATGATGGTGAAGCAGTGACGACAGTGGGACAGTGTGAGTGGACAGTTCATCATATCAAATTACTCTTCCTTTCTTGAAGTTTAGGATTGCTCCCTCAGTTTGCCTTAATTTTTGCCATAAATAATTCCACTCACATATTTATTTATACCTAGAGGTACTTTCTTAGATTTGTTTACTCCATATCTCAAACATGCCAAATCAGATCACACGTGATTTAGAGCACTTTAAAATTTTCTGAACACCCCTCATCACTGACCCTCAAATTTCCTAACTGCACCAGTGCAGCTGTGAGTTAACGCTGTGATGTCTCAGAACTGCACAATCATGCAAAAGGCATCTGTTCAAGACAGCCTGGTTTCAAATGGTTAGGTTCTTGCAGCCCTGGAGGCTCAAACAGTGATAAGATAAAGACTTAAACAATGAATCTCCTAAAGACACAGAAAAAGGAGGTGTTATCAATTCATAAAAAGAATTTTGAGGCAAGCAGGACAGCTGTCCTCAGGCAAAGAGTTTACAATCATGGGGGGGGGGGGGGGGGGGGCAGACATCCCACCTTATATGTGACAAGCAACCTACACTGCTTTTTCCACCCAACATCTTTATGTATCCCCTTCCAGTGCAGTTTTTGGTGGCCTTCAAACATGCCACCATTTCCTCTGTTCTTCAAAAATGAGATACAAAGAAATAAACTCTACTGATCCAGCCATTCCCTGTGCCATATTTTCCTTCCATTCTGTTTCCTAATTCCTAAATTTTACCGGTATCTCTTGTCACAACCTTCTTCTAGTTCCTCCATCCCCACAAAACCTAGCTTCATCCTCCTGAGATTGCCTTCACCAGAATGACTAATGAAAGCATTTCACTGCTAAACACGCAAATCTGTACACATCTTTGGCTACACTGGTGCCTTTCGGTTAATTGCACTTTCTTGCTTGATTCCTCCTGTTCTATATTTATCAACTTTCTCCTCCTACTTGTCTAACTGCTTAGTCAACTTTTTAAAGGAAATCCCTTCCTCTGGGTTCCCTCAGAAGTCTACCCTCTGCAACTCCCCCCATCCCTTCAACCCATGAATGTGCTCCTAAAAGTGAAGTTGTTCATTAACATCCAGAATGAATGGTACCCAGTTCTCCCCCAAGCCTTTCTCTCTCCACTCAGTCCCACATTTCATTATCCCTCTGACATTTCCTCTTGGATGACAGATTGCCAGCATATCTAGGACCAAACTTCTCATCTTTCCTAACAAGCTTCCATTATTTCAAATACAGTGGGCCCTCCACATTTCCTTGACACCCGTGGAAAAACTACTTTTTTTTAAACCTGAGACAACAACTTTCTAGGAATCTCTAGATTCTCCAGTGCAACTCTGTGATCAACATCTGGCATATATTGACCATAGAATCGTGCTGAACGAACTATGAATGGGTAGAGAAGAATTTTCTCTAAGAATTTGTAGGTCCTCCAATGTGACTTTATTGTCAACTTCCTGCATCATCACACTGGATGACTACAGATAATTTAATCATTAAATCCATGAATAACAACGTCCACAAAAGTCAAAGCTGCAAATGTTGAGGGCTGACTGTACTCTTACTATCAGCTAAAATCGCTAGCATTGACCTTGCTGGACAGGCAAAAAGCCTTGGCTTTATCCTTGCTTCCTCTGCCTCTTATCCACAAACTGCTATCATCAGGTCACTTTTCCTTGGGCAATACTACAAAAATATAGGACTTCCCTCACCGAAAACTCTGGCACCGACATCTGTGACTAATATGTTCCTCTTTACATTTCCACTGTCACATCTCAGACCTTTCGCCTCTATTCAGAGGTGAAATCATATACCCCCCTCACTGTTCTGGTCACGGGATTCATCACATTTGCACACTGGCTTCTCATTTACTCCTGTAAGCAAAAATAAATAAATAAATAATCTTGCTTTTACCTTCAAAGCCTTCCCTTCTGCTCCTTTATCATCCCACCTTGGAGTAGTAATATATTCCTACAGAACTGTTGCTCTTCCAGTTTCACTACCTTCAAGTATCTGAATTAATCCCACTCCTTTAAATGGCTCCATCCATTCCCCCATTCACTTGCCCTTCTGCCTTCCCAGAACACCAGCAAAGTGCCACACTCTCTCAGCCGCAGAGGATGGCAATGGCAAGTCCCCTCTGAAGAAACTGGCCAAGAAAACCTTACAATAGGTTTGCCTTAGGGTTGCCATAAGTAAATAAATAAATAAATAAATGACTTGGAGGCACACAACAACAACAATGTATGTCTGGACTGTAACTATTGAGACCAGAATTCAAATCCCAGCTTGGCCATGTCAATCCACTGAATGAATACTCCTTCAGAGACTTCCTAAAAAGTGCTACAAACTGAAACACTATTCTTGCAAGTATGTCCAATTTTGGTCCCTTGGAGAGTGGTGGTGTCTCCTTCTCTGGAGGTCTTTAAACAGAAGCTGGATGGCCTTCTGCCAGGAGTGTTTTGATTGTGTGTTCCTGCATGGCAGAAGGGGGTTGGACTGGATGGCCCTTGGGGTCTCTTCCAACTTTATGAGTCTATGACTCTGGGCAAGTCACACTCTCTCAGCCTCAGGGGAAGGCAATGACACCCTCCCCTCCCCCACAAAACATGCCAAGAAAACCCCATGATAGGTTTGCCTTAGGGTCGCTGTAAGAAAGAAATAACTTGAAGGCACACAACAAAAACATATGTGTGTGTGTGCGTATATATATAGACACACATATATGTCTGCGCATATATGTCTGCGTGTGTATGTGTGTATATATGTGTGTGTGTGCATATGTATATACAGTATATATGGGTGTGTGTATCTGTATATATGAGTGGGTGTATGTGTGTATATACATGTGCATGTATGTATATGTATATGTATATATACATATGTATGTGTGTTGTGTGTGTGTGTATTGTGTGTGTGTATAGACACACATACACATATATTTTCCTTCACTACTGAAACAAAATATTTTATGGCATTTTCTATCAGGCAGAGGAAGACCGAGACCTCCTATCTGGCTGTTGTTGTGCTGCAGCTCCCATCAGCCATAGCCAGCCTAGCTAATGATATGATTATGGTGCGAGTGAAGAGCCCATCATCCTCATCTGGTGGCCCAAAAATATCCCAACTCTCCTTCTGGAACAATACAAACACATTTGAAGGCAATGCAAGATTATTTCTCCCAATATAGGGGCTTAAGGTGGCAATTATTACATTATATATTAATTGTACATTATATATAAACTATAATATTATATTATATATAAACTTTGATAGCCTTTAGGGCTGAAGAGCAAGGTATAAATACCACAAATAAGATAAATCATTATAATATTATAATTAACTGTAGTAATTTATATTATTTGTGGTATTTATACTCTGCTCTTCAGCCCTAAAGGCTATTAAAGCTTATATATATATATATATATATATATTGTTTATTATAAGCTTGTTATATTAAATTGTAATAATTTATTATAACAAAACTTATAACAAACAATATTATTTAATAAACAAAATATTTATTGTAATATACAATATGTTTATAAACAATATATTTATCATAATAATATACAATATAACAAATTATTTATTTATTATAATAAATTATATGATATAATCATTTATATATTAATTATAGTAACTTAATTCTGTTTTAAAATACTACTTTTGCATGTTTTTAACTGCATGGTGTGTTGTTGTTTTTTTAAATGTTGTAAGCCGCCCTGAGTCCCAGCCTTGGGAGAAAGGCGGGATAATAATAATATAATGCCTCTTTTCTCAGAATGTCTTGTCTTCCTCTGGCTCCCTAGTCGAGCCTAATAACCATAAAACCCCGCCATAGGGAGCAGGGGCTCTCTTTCTTTGTTCCTCTGGGGTGGTAACTCCAGCCCCAGATTACTGTCCTCCTTAAAAGCCTGGGGATGGAAAAACGGCCCCTGCTTCCTTACCTGGCTCTGTCTGCATGGAAGGCAAGATCATAGAAGAAGAAGACTGGAGTCAACACCGGCGCGCCGAGACTAAAGCAGGCAGCAGCAACCAACGGCTCCAGGGCCCGCCTTTCAGTTTGAATCCAGACAGCAGGAAGCCTCCTGCCGTTCTGATTGGCTGCGCTGTGAGGGCAGGGTGGAGCCGTTCCGTGACGGCATCACCGCCTCCTCGAGAGAGAGAGCGTTTGACGTGCTTTACACGTACCTGACGCCTTGGGAGCCATCTTTCTCAAGGGCAAAGTTGCCCTTACTTTATCCTCCTTGGCCCAAAACACACTACAGATTATCTAATACACTTTGAACGACCTGTCCTAGGGGATTCTGGGAACTGTAGTTTTATTTTGTCAGGCATTGAGCCTTCTCTGTCAGAGAAAGCTCCAAACTACAATTCCCAGAATAATTCAAACTAATTTCTCTCCTCTCCCTACTTTGTGTAACCATTTGCCTCTACTAGAAGATTGTTGTTAGGGTGGGGCTGATGATGGAAAGGAAGGGCAAGGGCCCAATAATTCCTTTTCACGTTGAAACACGTTGGTTATTCCCTAACACTCTGTGCATTTGCTTCCATTGGATTTAAAAATACATTATGAATGTACATTGAAGAGGGTTGCTACCTTGAAAACAGGACTGGAGATAGGAATTAACAAAAATGTAACATTTCTATGCCTCAGAAAACTACCATAAGTTTTGTCAAACTCGGCTCATACAGGTTTTGAAATCTATTTTGTGCCTTTCAGTTGTTTTTGATTTATAGCAACCCTAAAGCAAACCTATCATAGGGTTTTCTCAGCAAGATTTGTTCAAAAAATCTTTGTTTTGTTTTGTTTTTGCCAGTACCTCCCTCTGAGGCTGAGAGAGTGTGACTTGCTCAGGTCACCCAGTGGGTTTCTGTGACATAGCAGGCATTTGAACACTGGTCTTCAAAGTCGTCATCCAGTGCTCAAACCACTACCACCAGACAGGCTCCGTTTTGAAATCTACAGTTCCACAATAACTTTATGAGGAGGGCAAAACAAAACAGAACAACTTTTTTTATCAGCATTATGTCAAGGAAAATGGAAGACGAGTACTATTCTGACGTTGAAGCCACAAAGTATATTCAGCCACAGTCTTCAGAGTGAATGTGATAGAAGTGATATCGCAACATTAGAAAAGTCATGCAACAAAAATTAAGAATAAAAATGCTAGGGTGCTCCTGTTAAACTGTTTGGTGTTTCAGCCAGCCATGCCCTGCTCCAGGTTACTCTATTGACACATTTTTATTTTCCCCAATAATCATATAGCATTCCCTGACTGCTAGTTATATACACTCCTTGTGAACCTGTTTCCAGATTCTCTCCACCTTAGGCAAGTCACCCACTCTCAGCCTCAGAGGGAGGCATGGTTACCTATGCTTCCACCACCTCCCATCATCCTGCCAACAATCCCATGGTGTCAGACGAAGAGAATATGACAGGCTCACCAAATCAGTGAGCACTTGAACCCAGATCGCCCAAGTCCCAGGCCCACATTCCAGCTGTTACTCCACATTGGCTTTTGGTCTTGGACGTTGACAGGAAAATCCAGTTCACCTTTGAGTTACCCCCAATCTGAGGTGATCATCGCAGGCTTGTCTACACACATACGAAAGCCAGTTGGGGAGAACTTTACACACAAGTCTCTTTTTTCAACACACCCAAGTCCAATAAATCACAGTATGCAGGGCCACGCAACCATGGCCACTCCGGTTTTGATCCACTGGACCATTTATCTCCATTCATGCAAACGTACGTATTTCTGAACTACTTCCCCGGCTCCACATTGATGTCTCTACAGAGTGCAGGCTACACACATGTGAATGGATTTTCTGCTCAAAACCAGGAGGAATCCTCACTTGTTTTCCTCCAGATTAAAGCGGCAAGGTATGAAAAGGCCTGGATTCAGCCTCAATGGTACCATACATCATTGGGACAGCTCAGGTGAGACGATTTAAATTGGCCCATGTAGATGCACCTGAGGTGTGCTCCCTTGGACACACCTGGTTGTTGTATAAGCAGTAGCCTTGTGCCTGTTTTGATTCTGCATCTCAGGATGGAAATCATTCCAGTGTCCAGTGTTGGACTAGATTACCCTCTTATAGTGCTGCTATTCCACTTTGACTGCTCTGGCTGCCTCCTGTTGCATTCTGGGGATTGTAGTTCAATGAGGCCTAACAGCTCCCTGGCTGATAATTCTAAATGCCCCCTCCTTAAACTGCAAGTCCCAGAACGCAACAGGAGGAGGGAGCCAGAGCAGTCAAAGTGTACTAGCAGCATTATAAGAGTGTGTGTAATCCAGAACCTCGCAACTTTCCTTTCCATTCTGTACTGGACAGGGGTTGCTGGGAGTTTAAATCAATGAATGTATAAAGAGCCACACTTTATTTATTTATACCCTGCTTTTCAGCCACAGAGGCTCTCAGAGGGGTTTACTGATTGTTAATTTGACAGTTCCCTGCTCCCAGGTTTACAATCTAAAAGGTGGTGGGGAAGGAGGTTCTTTTTCTAACCTTCCAAGGCCAGGGTGGTGGTGGCAATAAGGATGGAGGGAGGGCCTTCCATCTGCCACTCGGGCTAGGCATGGTGGACCTGTGCCCATTCTGCCATCTTCATACGGTGGTCATCAAACGGTACTCTTTAAGGGATTTTGGACTTCAGCTGAGCTCCCAGAATCCCATACTACTGGCCAACATGGCTGAGGCTTCTGGGAGCTCAAGTCCAAAATCTCTTCAAGGGCACAATTTGGGGACGAGTGGCTGGAGTATCTGCTGCAAGCCTAAATGGGCTGCACTTATAAGGTCTTGGACTCTATTTGGGGTCTAGTCTTTGCTGAGACTAAACATTTTGTGACAAGTGAGAAAGTCAAAATCTTGAAGAGAAGCATTCTTAGTTGCCAAACACAGTTGTTCCTCTTCAGTATGACTTTAAGCCCAACAAGAATGACTCTTACCTGGGAAAATACTGAGGAGCTCTACAGGCCGCCCCTTTTTGCACTGGATCGGGGCTGCAGCAACCTCACACCGCAGCCCCAGTCAGGCCTTTCGAGGGTGCAAAAAGGAGCTGCAAAAAGGAGCTCCTTTTTGCACTCTCAAAAGGACATCATTGCCGTTACACCCTGATAATTAATAATAATAATAATAATAATAATAATAAATTTTATTTCTAACCTACCCCTCTGCACAGCAACCAGGGTGGCGTACAACAAAATTTAAAACAAACAATTTTAAAACACTCTTATTAACACAGTCTTTAACCCTCCCACCCCTTAAAACTAGATTAAACTAAAGCAGAGTTAAAATGACAATAGGACAACATAAATACAATGAAACCAGCTTTAGGGCAACACAGGCAGTGGCATCAAGGGGGGGCGGGTAATAATAATCTCCATTGAGCTGGGAAATTATTCCGGGAAGGCCTGCTTGAAGAGTTCCGTCTTTACTGCTTTTTAAAAGCTATCAAGAGTGGAAATAAGATGGATATTGTCCTGCAGGCCATTCCATAGTCTGGGAGCGGTCACAGAGAAGTCCCTCTGGGAGGTCTGCAACAGCCTAGTTTTCATGGGCTGCAGCAGATTCCTCCCAGAGAACTGGAGCGCGCGGGGGGGGGGGGGGTGTTCATACGGGAGGAGGCACTCCCTGAGATAAGATGGACCCAAGCCATGTAGGGCTTTAAAGGCCCTAAGACTCTTAAAACCAACACCTTGTACTTGCCCGGAAACTGATCGGTAGCCAGTGGAGAGATTTGAGCACAGGTGTTATGTGTTCTCTCCTTGATGTTCCAGTAATTAACCTGGCTGCCATGTTTTGTACTAATTGAAGTTTCCGGGTTAGGCACAAGGGTAGCCCCATGTAGAGTGCATTGCAGTAATCCAAATGTGAGGTTACCAGAGTGCGTACCACAGTTTCCAGATCCTTCATATCCAGGAAAGGGCGCAGCTGGCGTATCAGCCAAAGCTGATAGCAGGCACTCATGACCGTTGCGTTCACCTGACAAGTCATGTGAAGCGAAGAATCTAGAAGTACCCCCAGACTGCAGACACAGTCCTTAGTGTGTTTTTCCATCCAGGATGGGAAGTTGTATACCTAGACCTGGTTTCGGGTCCATGACTGTCAGTACCTCTGTTTTGTCTGGATTCAGTCTCAATCTGTTTTTCCTCATCCAATCCATTACTGCCCCAAGACAGACATTGAGAGGGGAGATGCCATCTGAAGTCTGAGCCGACGATCTGGTCATGGAGAAATATATCTGAGTGTCATCAGTGTACTGATGATACCGTGCTCCATGCCTCTGAATGATCTCACCCAGTGGCTTCATATAGATGTTAAATAGCATAGGGGACAGGATGGCGCCCTAGGGGACGCCACAATTAAGCTCAATTTTGGAGGAGCAGCTGTCCTCGAGCCTCACCCTCTGGGACCTGCCTGAGAGAAAGGAACAGAACCACTGCAATGCAGTGCCTCCGAATCCCAGCTCCCTCAGTTGATTCAAGAGGATGGAATGATCTATAGTGTCAAAAGCTGCTGAGAGATCCAAGAGCACCAACAGGGTCACACTATCCCTGTTGATGCCCAAGCGGAGGTCATCAGTCAGATGCCCAAACTGGAGGTACGCCATGATGCTGTGTGTGGTCTGGAGCAGCGTGTGGCATCAGGGCACCCTGGGGGGCAGAGTCAGGAGTACGCCTTCAGGACACTGCACCCAGACTTTGCCCCCAGGCCAGTCTGTAGAGGCCCTAAGACTCTTATATGGATCAAGATTGTATTTTTGCAGATATGTATTTTAAAGACAGATGGCCAGCTCTGGGCTTCTAAATGTCCATAATCCCTTTCCTCTGTCTATGATGAATCGGACTGATGGGAACTATACTGGGTAGAGTCTGGAGGACCAGGGTGGCTCACCCCAGTTTTAAGCTGAAAAAATAATTAACCAAATTGTAATGAAAAACACCAAAATCAAGATCCAGCCCATGCAAATGAAAACCAC
Organism: Urosaurus nigricauda; assembly: GCA_034509955.1. Taxonomy (NCBI): domain Eukaryota; kingdom Metazoa; phylum Chordata; class Lepidosauria; order Squamata; family Phrynosomatidae; genus Urosaurus; species Urosaurus nigricauda. The sequence continues at coordinate 168,372,155 of JAOEGL010000002.1, forward strand.
CCAGGGTCAGGGGGATTTCCCATCAGACAATGGATCACTAATTAATGGCCTTGTCATTCAACAACAGATCAACACAGAGATTAACGTGTAAATCACTTCCTCTCAATCAAGGGGCACACAATATATATACCCCACTCTCTTTCATGCCAGCATTCTCTGAATATGCCAGCCACAGATGCTGGTGAAATGTCAGGAACAAACTCTTCCAGAATACAGCCACATAGCCTGAAGACCCCACAAAAAATTACAAATTGTAATGATGTGTCTTCAGAGGTAAGTCCCACCAAGTGCAATGATGCTTAGTTGCAAGCAAATAAGCAAAGGATTATGACCTTGGTTTAGTTTTATTTAAGTGTTTCAAACTGCAACAGTGGTAGGGAATCACTGGCCCAAAGCTGCATATAAGTAGATTGCTGCCTCTTTCCTCTAGTAGAAAAACAGAAATGCTCCTGTTGGTGTGAATTGAACCCCCTTTTCTAAGCCTAATTTCTGCATGGATATAATTTTTGGTCTGACGGGAGGGAAGTGGAGAGAGCAAGGAGGTTGCACAGAGACGGAGTTTTAAAATATCTGTAGCTCACTGCTATCGTTGATTTTGATTTTGGCCCTGTCTTCCCTTGGTGGTAAATGATTCAAATGCTTCTCAGTTGTCACAAGGTTAATGGAAATGCTATGCAACCTTCTTTTTGCTACTGGTGGTGATAGTGGTGGGGTTTAGAGGGCTGTCATGTAACAATTGACAACTCTAATCACATTGCACTTAGCAGTAAAATGAATGACATTGAAGGGAAGTCAGAATATGTCAGGCAACATTGCATCCTTGTGTACATGGTGAATGGAAATGATGGCTTTTAATAATTTTCCCCCCATTGTTTAAAAAATTCAAACCAATGCAGACATTTAAAGTATTTTGTATGCTTACAACCTATGCTGGTTTTATTTGCTGTTGTTGTTCTGTGCCTTCAAATCATTTCCAAGTTATGCTGACCCTAAGATAAATCTGTCATGGAGTTTTCTTAGCAAGATTTGCTTGGAGTGGGTTTGGCGTTGCTTTTCTCTCACACTGAGAGAGTATGATTTGCTCAAGGTCATTCAGCGCCAGTCCATAGCCAAACAGAGGCTTGTTTTGCACTAAATATTAATTCTTCTAGTTGTTTCCTTTAGAATTCTGATATCCCTTGCAGTCTCTTACTCCGTGAACTTCCACACCCATCTCAAGTAGCATTACCCTGTTCAATTGCCTCAGCTTTTGAGTTTATCATACAATGGAATTTGGGGGTATAATGCAATGGCAATCCGAACGTAATCATGGGGTTTCACGTAATTGCGAATGAGTGTATTTCACGCAATTTCGGGCAATAGGAAGTCATTCTGAATGCAATCATGGGGTTTCACGTAATTGCGTATTAGAGTACCTCATGCAATTTCGGGCAATGGAGAGGTCATTTTCAGGAAATGAGAAGTCATTCTGAACGCATTCTGAATGCAATCAGAGTTCATGTAAATTCGCTAAACTAGTGAATTCACGTAATTGCAAATTGGCTCCATTCGCAATTGAGAGAAATTCCTCCCATGTGATAAACTCCTTTGTAAATTCAAAGTCAGCTAAAAGTCCAGAGAAATCCAGATCAATATAAAAATCCAGATTAATATAATTTGAAGTAAATGTGTGGATGGCTGGGTAGTGTCTACTTTGGGAAAAGAGCAAGAGACTGAACGAAACACTTGGATTTTGCTCTTTTCCCAAAGTAGTGTTCCTGTTGTGTAGAAGGAGACCAGGATTTGAATCCCTATACAGCCACGGAAACCTATTGGGTGAGTTTGGGCAAGTCATACTCTCTCAACCTCATAGGGAGAAAAAGACACCTCCCACCTGAAACAAACTGTTTGCTTTAGGGTCATCATAAGTTGGAAATGACTTGAAGGCACATAACAACTGAGGCTGCATCCACACTGCAGAAATAATCCAGTTTGACACCACTTTAACTGCCATGGCTCAATGCTATGGATTTCTGGGAACTGCATTTTTGTGCAATATTTAGCCTCCTCTGTCAGAAAGTTCTGGTGCCTCAACAAATTACAAATGTCAGAATTCCATAGCATTGAGCCATGGTAGTTTAAGTGGCATCAAACTGGATTATTTCTGTAGTGTAGATGCAGCCAAAGTCTTTGGACTGGCTTCAGCTCTTTAACTTCAAATATTTTTGGTATGAATATCATCAACAAAAATAAAATGGGTGGCTACTTTACCCCCAGCCCTTATTTTAAAAAAAATCCTTTGAGGTGGATCCATCCTTTAACAGAACCCTGTCCCTCTTTCTTTTTCATTCCCCATCCTAACTGAGACTGTATAACAAGGGCATCAGCACTTTTGTGAAGTTCCTTTGCTTAATGAGAGCTATTGAGAGCTAAGCCTATTCCTTCCCGGTGAGAGCCTTTTAGTGCTGCAAAAGTATTGCTTCTCCACAATCCACTGAAAGAAGAATTAAATCAGAGGATCTAGGCACTTTGTGCACATTGTTGGTGTTTTTCTGTGTATCCTTTCCATTGGGACAAGTAAGTTCCATTCAGCAAAAGTTACGCTCAGTGTTAGTTAAATGATTCCTTTTTACCAGTTGTGTTTCTTTTATTGCTTCTTGTTCAAGACAGCCGAGGGCACAGTATTTCTGAAGCTTTCTAATTGCCTTTTAGTGCCCATTTCTATTCCTACAAAAACGGGAGAAGGGCACACAACTTATTTCCTTTATTGTTTTCACCAACACACATGTTGTATACTTTATCTGTAGTAAATGAAAAGAAAAACTATGAAAGAGAGTGAAAAACCTGACTCCCTTGCCCTGTTGGGACAGAAACTGAAAAGCAGGAGGGGGCATTTAAACATGGAAGGACACTGGAACATGAATGGAGAAAGGATGGCAAGTCAAGGAAAAGGATTAGAGTTGAAGTTATCCTAATTTAATTCCTGTTCATAAAACTGTTTAAATGCGTGGCCTAACATCTGTGCTATATAGGCCACTGTTGGCATTTAATAAAGTGTTCTGTCATACAGCACTATTCTTATATTCCCCCAACTTTATATCTGTGGTTTTTAAAAAGATGTAGGATCCTTTTTGAGAGAAAAGTAGTTTTGACAGCCTCTTACTACTCCCTACTGCTCACAGTAATGAACTAATCATAATCCTACTGCTCAGTAATGTTAATGTTTGTAACAACTGCCTGCTTTAATTTTATTTTTTTTGTTCTACCCATCTGCTTTCATTCATTTCTTAATCCAATCAAATTTCTAACCTTTCTGGGTAGTTCTATCTGGAGTACACAGGGCTTCTTTGTTCCAGTCACACCTATCCAAACACGTGTATTCTTCCAAAATGATCTGACCTTGCATATGTAAGAATGAATAGTATGTATGGAAGGGGAAATTGTAGAATGTGGGATCATTCAATGAAAATGGTAGGAGATTCGTGATAGCATACCTTCCAACATTTCACAGGACGCATGTAGCCAAGCAACATCAAAATGTGGTCAAAATAGTTATTAATGGGGAGGAATGTACAAGGTAGAGGAAGCTATAGCAGTTTACTTTTGCCTGAGTCTTTTGGGAAAGGCAAGATTGCACCCCTTCCTTTGCTGAGTTAATGGAGTGCAAACTGCTTTTACATTTTGAGTTCAGTTTGCAGCAACTGACATAAGCTGAGGTCAAAGGGGGAAAGCAGGAAGAGGAGAGAGAAACTGGGACACTTTAAAAGCAGCAGAAAAAAATGGGATGATAGAGGATTAATTGGGACTGCTCCTGCCAAATCAGGACAGTTGGAAGGTATCTGCTAGATAAAGTACAGCCCAACATTAAAAAATGGAATTTGCTACAGCAATGACTGTATGGTTTTATTATAAAAATTCACATAAACAGAGATTCTGGTGTTTCAGTCTGAGCATTCAGTAGCTTCACTTTCATGTCCTTTACTGTGTTTATAGGGTGATACATTGGCCTCTATCTGTGTTGCAGGAACTCTGGAGTCTTCCTGAATGATCGTTTGTCCCTATGTCCCTTTATCAAGGCAACTGCAAAGACATGGAACTTCCATCTTTTGAACATCCGTAGGATCCATTGGTTTTTGACCCTCGAGGCTGCCCATCTGCTTGCCCATACCTTGTTTATTTGATGCCTGTACTATTGCAATAGCCTACTGGCAGGTTTGCCTTCCTGCTCTCTTTCCCCCCTGGTTTTAATCCAGAACAGTGCCATCTGGGTTGAAATAAATCTTCCTAAATATTCACATGTCTCAGCTCCTTGCAAATCCCTCCACTGGCTACCAGTTCAAGCCAGGTACTCATTACAAGCTTTTGGTCCTGGTATTTAAGGTCTTGTCACTTACCTCACCAGTATTTGGCAGCTTGACTAGCATGGTGCATACCATCTAAAAATCTAAGAACTACAGGCAAAAATTGTTGGTGGTTGAAGGCTCTGTCAGGCTGTGAGCATTTCAGGACCTTTGTATCTGTGGCTGGAGGAAGATCTTACCTGTCTTCATAAAGGGCCAGTTGCTACTTATCTCAGCAATCTTAGGCACACTCAGCAGCTTAATCTGGTGAATTAAAGAGGAAAGGTCTTCAGCTCTTTACGAAAACGGGTAAGATGGTGGGGGTTTTACGTTTAGTATATTATTTATTGCTTTGTCCTTAATCGTATACATCTGGTGTTTCACCCTTTGGTGAAAAGGGCATTATAAATATCATCATCATCATCATCATCATCCAACGCTAATAGTCATGATTGCTACATAGTATCTTCAGTGTCTCTGGCTTGCTGCCTCTCAATACCAGTTGGTGGGAAACGTGATAGTCGCCTTCATGTCATGCCTGTGGGTTTCTCATAAGAACCTTGTTGGCTACAATGTGGGCATCAAGAGAACTTGGGTGGGATCCAGCAAAATTCTGCTGGTGTCTTGGAGGGGCTTTGTAGCAATGTAACAAGAGTAAGAAGTGAAAGGAGAAGCTCCCAAAAGTATCACCTGGACATTGATGCTTCTTCTCAAGGGGGCAGATGTTCTGGGTATCACAGAAATAGAACATCATGTCACTACTGAGAGACATAAGTTTTAACTGAAAAGAGAAAGAATCAGTGCCTCAAATGAATCTTCAGTCTAGGTGCCTTTTCAAGATGGTTCTGCCTGGATAGAATCTGGGGTGCAAATTGCTGCTCAAATGTTATGAAACCTGTATGATATGATTAACAGTAATGTTAAACAGCATGTGTTTTTGGGGGGAGCATAGCTAACACAGCGGGTTAAGGCAGCCAATTTATCTCTCTGTGGCCTAGCACAGTAAAGTACACTGAATTGTTCACTATGGCTGATAGTGGATGAAGCAGAGAACCAGAGTGAAATGGCATTGTGTCATTATATCTAATTAAACAGATGCAACTTGCCAAGACTTTGCAGCACAACCTCTGAGATTAGTTATGAAAAGTAGTGAGGAATGATAATATAGCAGCAGTATCCAAAGAGGTGTAACAGTCACGTTTGAATTGCCCTTACATTTTAAATTTCACAAAACATAACTCTTTTTAAAACTTTCAAAAGTTTACATGTATATGATCTTGTCAAATGTAGGATTAACATTTGGAAATTGTGGTGTATTTTTATCCAGACCTGGAACAAAGTAATCAAGACATGTCATAGGCATAGAAATGATTTGTTCTGGCACTGGAGTGCTGGAACCAGTTATTCTGGCCAACTGTATTCAGTATGGAGTGTGTAACAAGAACCACTACCATAATGACATGGGAGCATTTTTGGCAATTGTCTTGGTTGTTTTAAAAAACAACATGTTAATAATCTTAGGCTACAAATTGCTCACAACTTCAGAGGAGATTGTTTAATCTCTAGCACTGGGCAAAACTACTCTAGAGAACAGGAAAAATCATGTAAATCTTTTAGTTATCTTTGTTTTGGCACTCCTTGAAAAACAACCAACAGCATTCAGTCATAGACTCCTAAACTATGAAGTAGCAAGGTGATTCCTAGGCTGAGGTCTTTGTGTGTCTGTGTGTGTGTGTGTGAGAGAGAGAGAGACAGACGGACAGACGGATGGACAGAGGCAAGTTGTATGATGTTTGCGTATCACATGAAGATGTTCTGCTTAGAGGCTGTGGTGTTGGTCCTGACCTTAGGCTAGAGCGTGGGAATCTTGAAGCCATCCAGATGTATTTGAACTATAACTCCCAGCATTCTTCACCATTCAGTATGCTGTCTAAGGCTTCTGGGACTGGGATCCAATAATATCTTGTGGGCAGCATGATTCTCACTTCAGATCTTAGACTAATGCACTCTAACATAGTGATACCAAATGGAGGTTTCTTGGCACGAGTAATCAAATGTCATAGTGCAACTATTACATCTGTTCCTTCTTAATGGATTTCTTTTTTTCTGAGGAAAATAATAAAAGTTTAGAAACATAAAATTTCATGTGAGGTATGACATTTGCAGGACAAAATCCTTTCCTCACAGCACCTTAGGTTAGTTAAAGAATGTATGTTTCATTTCATCATTTCCTACTTCTAATTTCTTCCAGTTTCTCAGTGGTCATAATCTTCTGTGATAAATTTTAGCATTGACTGCATCCTTTGCTAGCTCACCAGGATGGTCTTGCCTTGGTACTCTGTTCTTCATGAAAAATAGATTTGCACTTTTAAGCCTGACTGGGAACCTGAGGAACTTTAGACTGAAGCCAGGGACATTATCAAGGAGGAAAGCAAAAAGACACTGTAGCCAAAATGAAAGAGAAGCCTCAATAAAGTCTTCAAGAAGTTTAGGACAGATCAAAAGGAAAAGGAAAAGGGAGCAGAAATAGAGTCAGAACTCTGAATGCAGCTGGAACAAAAAAGGCAGGAACAAAAAAAGGAAGAACAAGAAATCCCTTCCACAAGAGCAAAATGGATTAATTAATCCAGGTTTTAAAGCATGAGATTAGACAGACATTTAGATCACAGCAGAATGGGAGGAGAAGCAAGCAGAGAAAACAAAGAGAAATTTAAACCAAGAGTGAGGATGCTCTACGACCAACAGGGGAACACATTACATGATCAAGTAGAAATAAAAAGACGATGGAAACAATCTATGGAAGAACTCTATAAAAATGATGAAATTATTACAGATTAATTCAAGGAAGAAACATAGATGACAAACCACCAATTTTAGAAAGAAAAGTAGAAGCTGTATTCAGTGCACTTGGGAGAAATAAACCACCAGGAACAGATGGCAAACTAATAGAGTTGCTTCATTCTAGAGAGACAGAAACGTCTCTAGTTCTAACCAAAATTTGTCATCAAATATGGAAAACAAAAACCATGGGTCACAGATTGTAAACACTCAGTGTACATTCCAATCCCCAAGAAAGGGGACACCAGGGATTGCAGTAAGTACAGGACCATTGCATTAATTTCCCATGCAAGCAAAATGTTTCTCAAAATTCTACAACAAAGACTTTTACTTTATATAGATCCAGAAATGTCAATGTCCAAACTGGCAACAGAAAAGGAGGGTATTGCAAGCATACATTGGACAGTGGAGCACACCATAGGATTTCAAAAGAAGTGAAGCATGTGCTTTAGAGATTATAGCAAATCCTTTGATTTTGTTGATCATGAAAAGCTATAGATTTTTCTTAAAGAAATGGGGGTGCCTCAGAATTTGATTGTCCTGGTGGTAACCATAAAACAAGAGGCTACTGTTAGTACTGAATAAAGCGAAACACAGTGTTTTCCAACTGGCAGGTGTTTAACTTGTACAGTTGGCCCTCCTCATCCACAGATTTTTTTATCTACGAATTTGAGCATACACGGCTTGAAAATATTCCCAAAACGTGTAAATTCCAAATACCAAACCTTGACTTTCCATTTTATATATGGACACCATTTTGCTGTGCCATTATATTTAATGGGACTTGAGCATACATGGATTTTGTTATCCATGAAGGATCCTGGAACCAAACCCCAGCGGATAACAAGGGCCCACAGTATGTCAAAAATATCATACGTAAAGCAGGACTAGACTCAGAAGAGGGAGGCATGAAAATTGGAGGAAGGAACATCAACAATTTAAGATATGCGGATGATACCATACTACTAGCAGAAAGTAGACTTGGAACAATTATGGAAGGAAGTCAAGGAAGAAAATGAAACAGCAGGTTAAGAAAACAAACATAATGACCAAAGATGATTTACATAACTTTAAAGTAGACAAAGAAACTGGGAGATGCATTGCCTGTCTCCCCAAGCTCAGCCCTGCAAAAGGACTGGACTGGAGGCAGTGAGAACTTGCAGAGCAGGAGTAATGTGCAGTCCTCTTGTTCTAGATACAAATCATAGCAAGATCAGTAACTAAAAGGAAGCATACAAAACCTGTGATATTAATTCCCTCTTTGTCTCAATGTATGTTGCTATGCTGTGGATTCTTTCCAGATTATCTTTCTAAGGTGGCAAAAAATGAACCCAAAACTCAAGAGACAGACTAAGGAATGTTGGTGCCTAAAGGAGAATAGTCAAATTGTGCCCCCTGTCCCACATTCTGTGGTAAAAATGTAATAATGAACTACATAATTGACAATTTCATGTTCTCCTCAGGCAGGCTGCTTCCACCTGCCTAGTTTTAGCAGCTGGGCTTGACAATACTGCTGCAAATGCCTCATTAAAATATAGTCCCTTTAACTCTGTATGCTTTATAAAGAGCTTGATATTTTTAAAAATGGTTTCTGAAGCTTCTTAATTCACTTCTCTGATTTCCTGTATTGCAGATGAGTAACTGAGCTCCAACACTGTATTTTTTTTTTAAATGTATTGCCCTCAAAGGCCATACTCTACTGTTCTTTCATTTTGGAAGACTGTCAAAGTAAGTTTAACCCTGAGCATGCCAAATTATTGAGTAGGACAGGGATGGTGCCATGTGAATCAGACAGCCCTGCAAAATGGATGAATGAATCCAGGTTTAAAAGCATAAGATTAGATCTGAGCAGAATAGATTAGCTCCATGTTCCCGATGGGAGCAGAGGCAGGCAGAGGTACAGATGAGGCCATTTTCAGAAGGTTGGTCAGTCAGCCTATGTCTTGGACCATAGCAACAGCAATAAAGACACCATCATTGGATATTTAGGTAATGTGTGTGTGTGTTCTTTCCTGTATTAGCATTTAAAACAGAAATAAAAATGCAAATGTGCTTCCCCCACCCTTGCAGTGTGCAGGGGAAACAGCTTGATTAGTTTATGGGTTTGGTTTATAGATATATTTTGTTTCTTTTCTGTTGTTGTTAAAGATCTTTATTAGGAGAATTAGAATTAGAAAGGAGGCAGTGTAAGTCAACAATTGAGGCACAGCAGCTCAAAGCTTCAGGGACTTTTCCTTTTAGATAGAAGGAGTGAGGATGGGAAAGACAGAGAGCACAAACAGCTGGATAATCTCTGAGAATGTTATTTTCCATCTCTAGATACTGTTATTTTATCCACTCAATAAAACTGCTCCCTGGGAGCCCTTTAGCACACAAATGAAATCATTTATTCAAGATCCTCAGCTCTGAAGAAATGGAACAATTCTCTCCACCCGACCTCAGAACTTCCTGTGTCATGTTTTCTGCACCCATCTTTTGGTTTGTGCAAAAGATGTTAATAAATGATCTGCCTTTCATTCCCTTCCAAACCCCCATGTCTATAGTGCTCGTTTCTTTTCTGGCTGGTAGTTGCTGTCTGAGAAATTTAACAATGAGCAAAGCACTGAAATAAAAACAGACATTCAAATAAACACTCGAGGAAGGCTCTTACATAACCGTAAAAAAGGGAAGTGTTTTAATCCATTAAAATCTGGGATACAGCTATGGGTAATTGAAGGATTAACACTGGTGGCATCTATAAAATGGAACTGAACACTTGAAATGAGATGACTAGCAGCATATTCTTATGCATGTTTATTCAGAGCTCATTTCCACTGGAACTGGCAATGGTTTTTCCTAGGTGTGCCACACTGCAGAATTTATGCAGTTTGATACCACTTTAACTGTCATGGATCCATCCTATGGAATATTGGGATTTATAGTTTGGTGTGGCACCAGAATGACAGAGAAGTCTAAATATCTCACAAAACTACAAATCCTACAATTCCATAGTATTGAGCCATGGCAGCTAAAGGGGTGTCAAACTGCATGGCTCTCTGCTATCCCAATTAGTAAGTCATAACTTTTAGCATGTTATGCAGATTTCCCAGCTTCTTGTCCCCAGCTTGGGAATTGTAGTTGAACAACAGTTGCAGAACCACAGGTTGGAAAGAGGCATAAAGAATAAGGAAGAGCAGAATGGATCGCTTGATGGTATGGGTAATTTCCAAAGAATGGCTGGGAAGAGCCCCTATGGCAAATCAGGCCAATGGTTCTTGAGTGACACCTTCCCTTTCAAAGGAAACATTCATTTCAAGAACGAAAGCCCATCATTTTAGGCATTCTTCACATTATGTCTGAAAAGCACTTTGAGGTATTACCATAATGATATTCCAGAAAATGTTCCAGGCAGTTCGGTCGCCGCATAAGTAAAGAGTTTCACCAGTACAATTCTGAAATGATGATCCTGCTTACAAATTGCTCTTGTGTGTGGGTAAAAAAAATCAATGTTCAGGCAAGCATTTATAGGAAAATGGAATCAGACAGCAGGCAGGCAGAGGGTAAGGTTCTGTGTGTGTCTGCATCTCTGAAAACACAGAGGTGGCTAGGATTGTGACAAAGTGCTAAATAAATCTCTTTGCACCAAGTCTGTTGAGTGCACAAAGAATGTGTGCTCTTGGTTTCAGTGGAGTCCTTTCCAACCAAAGTAGGTCTGGATCTACTGGAAAATTTCTGGGTAGTTTATTAGTAGAGCTAGTAGATTCATAGTAGCTGATCAAGGGTTTCTTGACTCTCAATTGTTTAACAAACTAACCCATATCCCAAAACCTAGAGACCTGTGAAATAAAAAGAGTTTGAGGTAACCAGGAATGGATTTTGTGCAAAAGATTCATGAACTTAGTTAAGGTTTAGTGGTGCATACAAATTCTAAGATGCCATTCACACAAAGCAAATAATCCAGGATGAATCCGTGTTATTATTTCTTTGCTGTTCACACTTGCCCTGAATGCACTTGGTGCACTTTTCTTTTGGGGGGGGATACACCCCTCACTTAACCAGGGATATTCGAGAACAGTTTTTTCCACAAGTTTTCCTGAAAGATCCGCCTCGATCTGCATCTTCAGCAGTGTGAATACACTTCTGAATCAATTTGGATCGCTCTGTATTGTTCAAGGGAAAAAAGGCAGCTCCATTTTATGAAAACAATGGCATGTGTGAATGACATAGTGGTTAAAATGACTCCAAGGACTCTTTCAAACGGGAGGAATTTCTCCCAATTCCGAATGGAGCCAATGCGGATTCATGTAAATTCGCTTGTTTAGCAAATTTACCTGAACCCCTGCTCCGTTCGGAAGGCATTTCGAATTACTTCCCATTACCTGAAAATAACCCCCCCTTGCCCGAAATCGCGTGAGAAGCTTAAATTCGCAATAACGTTAAACCCATGATTGCATTCGGAGTGACTTCCCTTTTGCCCGAATTTGCGTGAGAAGAATTAATTCGCAATAACGTGAAACCGCAGGATTGCGTTTGGATTGCCCTTGGATTATACTTCCAATTTCCCACATCTGAAAGAGTCCCAAGAGATTTGCAAACCCAAAATGTAATGGGACAACAATCCTAATGTGGATCGCTGCGCTGATGCATATCTCCTCTGGACAAAAAAACGAGTGTGAATGACCCCAGAAGCTAAGGATTTGCTCACATGCAGTCTGTTTTTCCATGTTAAGCCCCTTTTGCCCCTGGCTCTGATTGGTGGAGCTTGGAGTTCTAGCAAGGCAATGTAATGCAAATAAAAAGGTGACTGACAAGTTTGAAATCTGCCTGCCTGAAACATATGGTTTCAGAGTTAGTAGACGTTAAAACATTTTTTTTAAAGAACACATTTGCTGCCACTTCTTTTTCTTCTTTACTCCTTTGTAAAGTGAAATGGTTTCCTCACAGATCAATGGTGGGAGTCACATGGCCCTCCAAAGTTTCTGAACTGCAATTCCTATCAGCCCTAGCGAGCATAGTCCAAGATGAAGAATGCTGTGAGTTACAGTCCAACAACATCTTGAGGTTCACGCAGTTCCCATCCAGCCATAATTGTGAGTGACCTACTGTGTATAGCATGGAACAAGATGGGCAGTATTTTTCCACCACCTTGACAGATGTAGCAAGCATCCATTGTCAACCATCATCTTTGCAACCTAGAGGGAAATATGCATTCTAGGATTTCCTACCAAATATATCCTCCCAGAACCCACTTTCTTCACTCCCAAGCACAGCCCTCCCCCATGTGTCTCTCTCTCTCTCTCTGGGTAGACTATAACTCCCACTATAACTTTCATGAGCTATGAAAGGTCATGCTACCAACTTCTCTCTTTCAGTTAGTTTCAAAGGTGCTACAAGATCCCTTTCCATCATCCCTAGACAGCATGGACATTGATGGGAAATGAAGTTGGAGATTTCTGGACTGTCCTCTGGCTCTCTGTTAAAATAGAGGGATGATGGCAGGGAAGGGGGGTGTCTATCTGCACTGCTCTTTTGGGCCCTATTCCTCTGGTTAGCATTTCCCTTGTCCATCCCTCCCTGCCTCAGCCTGGCCAAAAACTGCACTGCAAAGATTGTTCCAAGTGCAATTGATTTCAGGCGACAAGAACAGAAGGGAATCCAAAAGGCCCTTTCATGCCTGACTTGGTTTCAAAGGAGGAGGGAAGAAATGTGGAGTGGGGGGGGGGGCTTTTACCATTCCTTTTATTGTAAAGCAATTATCTTCTCTTTTGTTTGCGTCGAGGGGGCCAGGCCTCGGAAACAGTCTCGTCTGGGAAACTGTTAATAGAATTTATGCTAATTTGATGATTCCAGAGATTACCGGAGGGAGTGACTGGCTTGTATTTTGCAAGCCGTGTATTTAAAAAAAAATCAAAAAATTAAACAACTGCATCTCTGCAGCCACATTAAGGACCAATTGTCAGTTTCAACCAAGCATCAGCCAAGCTGCTTTGGTATCAGCCTGGGGCGATAGCTGCATGCTTTGCATCCCTTCACAGATTTGTGGCGATGACATGCGGGTGCTTTTGATCATCAGGGAAAACCCACTCAATCTTCCTCCTATGATCCACTCCTCACCTTCCTTTTCCCTGTGAAATACCGATATATGCTGAGGTAGAATCAGGAGGGCATAATGCCACTTTGGCTAAGAGATCCCATGTCAGTGGTGTGGTGTAGTGATTTGCCTAGCACTGATGTCATTTGATGCAGGTGCATGGAAGGGGATTGCTGGTGTGGGAAGTAGTGGTAATGGCCTCCGATGCCCTGCCCTGCCCTCATTGTCCTTCCATTGTCTTGCTTGCCTGCCCCCCTCCCTGGCTGCCTGCCACCTGTCCAGATGCCCAATGATGGCTGCTTGCAATCAGGTGGTGGCCAGACAAGTCAGGCAGCTGGTGCGGATGAAAAGTGTGTGTACTTCCCCTCCTTCTCCGGTGCCGTTGCTCCCTCATCTGAGCCACAGCAGGAGAGAACACAGGAGGAAGGCCCAACAAAGTGTCACCCCTCTCTGAAGTGTCACCTGGTCCAGTCCTCACTTTCTGCTCCTCCCTGATGACTACTGGTAGGTTACTTCCCCCTATTGCCTAACTTTGAAGGAGCTCTCCAAGGTTCCAGACCTATTTTGGACCTCAGAGAGCTTCTTTAAAGCCTAGATTGAGATCTGGAATAGATTCACCACCCACTGACATAGGAAACAACCCCCACTGCGGCTGCTACTGCAAGTATTAATCCCTACACCGTACCTGATTTTATACTGTTATCAACCTTTTACCAGGTATCATTTGCATCAAGTGGGGATTGAAAATGTGCTTCATTCAGGATTGGTGTGTGTTGTATTGACTGTGTGCGCACACACATGTGCGAGCCCAGATAGTCTTGCGAAGACAGCTGTCTCTCATTAATACATCTTACAGGAATCAATGGAATGAAGATCCCTAGCTGTGTTATTGTGTCCCATCACAGTGAATGAAGCAGCCGCATCTTTTGCTACTTCTCAATCAGTGATACAAGTATCTCTGTCAGTATATGAACCTGATTTAATTTGCACTCACTCATTCATTTGCCCATTCATCCTTGCCGATACCAGGGCTGAGTAGATATAGAGCTAAAATAATGCAAAGTGCAGTGAAAAGACCCCAAACATGTCACACCTAAAGTACAGAAGGCAGCAAATAATGAGAAGACAGGCAAAATCAACCTGTTAACACTCTTGGGTAAACAACTCTGGCAGCCTATAGATGTGGTGTTACAACTGAGAATGCTCTTCTCCTTGGTTGAGGTACTTGAAAAAAAATCCTCCTCTGGATGAATATTGAAGCCCAAATCGAAGTGGGGTTGCCTCTTCAGAGTGAGGAGTCAGACAAACACCAGTGGCAGCTGGTGCCATCCCATGTCATTGGGGAACTGAATCACAAATTTAAAAGGAGGTATTTAAGATGCTAAACCCTGTTCCACAAACAGGGTCAGCATTTTGGGTAGCTCCTTTCAAGTTCAGTTGAACAGCTGGAGTTAATTCACAGACCCCTTAATACAGAAGCCACCAGCCTTCACTGACTTCCAGTCTGAAAATATCTGATGCAAACTATACAGTCCAGAATGTTAGGAGTACAAGATGATTATTAACGGCAAGTAGAGTGGGATGGAGCACATGGGCAAAGAGTGATGCCAGAATTATAATGATGGGGATTTCACCATAGGAATATCAGCTACTCTGCAATAATCCAGATCTTCTCCAGCCTGAAAGCACAAGTGGGTCATTACATAGTGGATCCAGGCTCACTCCCTGCCTCCACCCCCTTTTAACATGGTACATCATCTTACCCTCCAAGCCACAAGACTTACCTATGGCATAAACTACTATGAAATAAACAACTATGGCAGATGACAATCTAATTTTTAAAAATAATAAAAATAAATAATGCACATATTCTTCAGGACAATGCCTACACAGGTATAGGTTTGGAAGCAGCCATGCGTTTATAAGTCAACCTAATGCATTTATCGTTATTTATAGTAAACTGTCCCAAAATGCTGAGTCAAATGGTACTATATCACAGTGGTGAGTGGCTGTGGGCCTCCAGATGTGTTTTTCAATTACAGCTGCCACAATCCGTCACTGTTGGTTGTGTTGGTTCGGCCTGATAGGAGATGTAGGAGGGCCACAGTTGCCCACCCCCATATATATAAATGTTTCAAATAAATGCTGTTGTTGGTGCATCAGGAGGCATTCTTGGAATCCCTAGATGGATGCAGTTGTATAACACTGGACTGGCCAGTAGCACTTTCTCATAGTCCCAACATCAGCAAGTTAGTATTCCTCAGATGCTTGCCCAGTGCTGAGACCATCTCACCCTGCCTTCAACACCATCTCCCCATGCCTGCTAATAAAGATGTATGATCTTTTCCCCACTAGCTTCTCCAAAGTGCCAGCTGTATATAGCAATCAATAGTTTACCTCCTAGTGGCATCTGCAAACCCTCAACTCTCCGGATATTCTGGACAAAAATTCTCATCATCTCTTGCCTTTGGCCATGTGATGTATAGAAATTGTTATCTGGAGCTTGTGGGAGTCCAAAGCATCCAAAAGGGCAGAATGGTCTCAATGGAAAGAGGAAGGGGAGGATGAAGAAGGGGGAGGAGATGATTCTTCCAGGTTGCCTAAAGAGAGAAGGTTGTCTGCACCTCTCTATCTCTGGGGGTGCATCTAGAAATAATGTAGATCGATATCACTTTAAGTGTGAGCTAGTGGTTTGAGTATTGCACTAGGACACTGAGAGAGCAAGATCTGTATTCCTGCTCAGCCACGGAAGACCACTAGGTGACCTTGGGCAAGTCACACTCTCTTGGCCTCAGAGGAAGACAAAGGCAAAAACCCCTCTGAATAAATCCTGCCAAGAAAACCCCAATAGGTTCACCTTAGAGCTGTCATAAGTTGGAAATGGCTTAAAGGCACACAACAACAACAGTGACATAGAATAGTTGGCACAGAAAACACAAATGAACAGATGTGCAAAAGATTGTTTACGTGACCAATGTTGCCGCAACACACAGAGGAAAGCCAAAGTGTCTGGTAGTGAGGTGTTCCATCTAGAAAGTATGTCCATCTGGTTTAGTGAGGATGATGCACTCGGAAGAAGAAAAGATCAAGATGTTAAAAGTGAGGACAGCTGAGTGCGTGGCCTCTGCATTAAAAGTGATGTCAAGAGCTGGAAAGAAGAAAACGTGTCTGAGCATAAACAAGATCTGGGGGCTATGGCCCTCAACGCAGTGTTTCAAAGGAGTATTTGCAAGAGTGTTTCAAGAGGACTTTGGTGAGTGTCCTCAGCTGTGCTTGTTGAAATGGCTGCATTTTAGGAGGGCCTTCATTGCCAGAGCTCGCCACGCATTCCATTTCGTTCCAGCAGGTGGCGCTGTAGCCTTTGGGATGAACCACCAGTGGCCATTTCTGTGAAGAGAGCTCATCAGGCAGCTTCTGTCTTTCTGTCTGGACTTTGTTTGCCCTGCTGTGTCTCTTGGCAGGGGCTCTTGACCAGCCTAACTTGAAGCAACCATGCCCAAGGAGGCAGTTTCACTTTCTCTTTCAGCATCTCAGATGCTCAGATATCATTCCTACTCCTGGGTAAAGCTGGGATAGCCCCTCTATGAAGGCCCTGGTGAAGAAAAATGTGTGTGTTATGTGCTTTTAAGTCATTTCTGACTGATGGTGAATCTATCCTGGGGTTTTCTTGGCAAAATTTGGTCAGAGGGGGTTTGCCCTTGCTTTCCCCTGAGGCTGAGAGAGTGTGACTTCCCCAAAGTCACCTAGTGGGTTTCATGGCTGAGCTGGGAATTGAACCCTGATTTCCAGAGTCCCAGTCCAACACCTAAACCACTACCCCACGCCAACTTTCTTGATATGAAAGCTGTCAGGAGTGGGGCACTACACTGTATAAAATCCTCCTTCTCATTTCAAAAGGGTTTATCGACAGGAGAGAGAGGAGAGTCAAGACAAGGTTCCACAGTTGCAGAGAATTTTTTTTTCATGATGAAAACAATGCGAGTTTTCCTACTGATCTCCAAATAACCCTTTTGATGGACAGTTCTGTGGCATTTCCGAATATGGCATCAAAGAAATATTGTGGCTTGTTATCAATTTATGGGTGTGACTTAAAAATTAAGAATGAATCAATGGAGCCCTCTGCATCTGAGACAAAAATAATCCTTTTGCAACTCATCTGTTTAGTTAGAAGACCCCTGTCATCCCTCCCTCCCGGAACTGATTATTTAGAAGTTGCAAGCACTGAGTTTCTATTAGCTTATGTAAGGTGGCAAGCAAACTACACTTGCAGGAGGGAGACATTCAAGAAAAACAGAAGCAATACTAGGATGTATGGGGGGGAACCCATCAGGGAGCCATCTTCCATACAAGATTTTGAAAACTCCAATGCCCAGGGCTGCGTTGGTGCTCTGGAGAAGATCGTCACTGACTCAGACTGTACACACAGATGATTATTTTTAGGGAGCAATGTGCCCTCTTATTGCTATGGCAAGCCATTCTGCAGCCTCTGGTGGAGAATTTCAAATGGCAGCTTGCTTCCTGTAAATTAGCACAAGGTACAACTGCCAACCCCTGGGGCTTTTCCTTATACAGCCCCAACAGCATCCATGGCTTTCAAGGCTCTGGAGCAAGTTGCTTTCTTCAGGAGAGAACTCCCCCTGTAGATGGTGCTTTGCAGTCCAAGAGTTACTCTTGCAGCCACCCTTGTATAAGCAGCAAGGGCCAGACGCATTCTGCTAGCAGTTGCCTCAGGCAGCAAATACTAGGAGATAGCAGGAAGGTATTAAGAGAGCCTGTGTATAGGGCTAACCCTGCATCACCTCAGTGAGGCTTCTGCCATCGTGTAGCAATAGATGCTGTCCTATTGCCAGTGTAGGATAATGATTCACTTCCCAGTCTCACTGGCTTTTGCACATCTAATGGTTGGCTTTAGGCCACACAATATACGGGGCTGGCCCAAGTGGCACCTGAGACAACTGTGTCACCTTGCAAAAATAAAGGACAATATGCCGTTATACACAAGAGGGACGGCATGGCATAGTGCAATGATAGTGAACCTTTTCAAGACCAATGCTCAAACTCAAAGGTGTTGCTGCACTGGGTGTCACCCAGTGCTGGGGGGCAGGACTTTCAGGAAGACAGGACATCCAGAGGTGGGACTTCCCCAGAAACAAGTGAAGACGGGGGGAAGAGGAGGAACAGGCATGCACCTCTTCCTCCTCTTCCATCCCCCCACCCTCCTGGGCCTTCATCTGGCTCTCCAGAGACAGCTGGGAAGAGGAACAGGCATGCTTACACCTGTTCCTTCTCTTCCCCCACTCTCCTGGGCCTTCATCCCTTTCTCTGGAGACAGCTGAAAGCCCAGGAGAGTGGGGGAAGAGAAGGAAAAGGTTTGTGCCTGTTCTTCCTCTTCCCTGCCCTCCACATGCTCTCAAAAATGGCTTCGTGTGCCATCTCTGGCACACCTGCCATAGATTTGCCACCATGGGCATAGTAGTTTGGAACTCTGGAGGCCAGAGTTTGATACTCCACTTGGCCATGAAATCCACCTTGGGCAAGTCACACTCTCTCAGCCTCAGGGGAAGACAATGGCAAACCTCTTCTGAACAACTCTTGCAAAGAAAACTCAATGATAAGTTCATTTTAGGGTCGCCATGAGTTGGAAATGACTTGAAAGCATGGAATAATAACAAACTCTTATACCCAGGAGATATCTAAGCAAGTAACAAATAAAGTCTGTTACTGCAGTTGGCCCTCCACATTTGCCACTTTGACTTTTGCAGATTTGACTATTTGTAGTTTTGATTAAAATGTTCCCTCTAGAAATCTGTAGGTCTTCTATCACAACTCTGCTAGAATTTGACCATAGAGTTGTGCTGGAGAACCTAGACGTTCCTAGAGAAAACACTTCTCTAGGCATTTTTAGTTCCTCCAGCATGATTCTATTGTCAAGTTTTTTGCAAATGTTGACCATAGAGTTGCACTGGAGGACCTGGAGATTCTTAAGAGAGGGGTTCTCTTAGGTAAAAAGAATAGTATTTTTTTATTTACGGTTTTTCGCACATTCACCGGGGTCCTTAATCCCTAACTCAAGCAAATGTGGAGAGATCACTGTATTTATATATTTCTCATGTAACTTTTAGTAAATAATGCAAATATTTACTGCTTTTATAAACTGTGTATGTCTCACCTTGCCTCACAATGAGGATGTTTCTGTGTCATGGTGGAACTACCCACAATCCTGGGGCCCTTTCACATTACACAATTCTAACACTATGATTTGAGTTTCGGGCTAATGGAGCACACCAGGGAATTCCAAAAGAAAATCAACATGTGCTTTATAGACTATAGTACAGCTTTTGACTGCATAGATCATAAAAGGCTATGAAGCACCCTTAAAGACATAGAAGTACCAATGTATTTGTTAGTCCAGGTGAGAAATCTGTATTCAGCACAAGAAGCTACTGTCAGAACAGAACACGGAGAAACAGAATGGTTCCCAATTGGCAAAGGGGTCAGGCAAGGCTGCATCTTATCACCCTACCTGTTCAACTTATGTGCAGAACATATTGTAAGAAAAGCAGGCTTGAACACAGAAGAAGGAGGAGTGAAGATAGGAGGAAAGAATATCAACAATCCAAGAAACGCAGACAAACCCCATAACACTAGCAGAAAACATCACAGATCTAGAACAACTGCGAAGGAAGATCAAGGCAAAAAGTACAAAGGCAGGGTTGCTGTTGAACAGAAAGAAAACAAAAATAATGATCATGGAGAACCTACAAAAATTCAACCTAGACAATGAGGAAATAGAAATAGGAAAAGAATTCTCATACTTGGGATCAAACATTGATTGGACTGGGAACTGTAACCAGGAAACTGCGATGTGTGTGAGGGATATGGACTATACCGGGTGACACCCCAAAAGAGGGGTGACAACCCAGAAGAGGAGGTAAGGTGACACCCAGCTGGTGCCCCTCCTCTTGTGGTGTATTCCTGCAGCTGCAAGCCTGGTTCATGGGGTTCCCCATGGCCACGGGCTTGCTCCCTGGGGGTGCGCCGGGCTTCTCCCCTCCCCAGGGGCCTGGGGCTGCTCCCTGGGGGCACATGCGGCATCTCTGACTGTGCGCTCACACACTTGTGTGCACTGGAAGTTGCACACATAACTCCCATAATCCTTTACTCTTGGCTTCCGTGTGTGACAGGGATTGTTCATTTGGGGTTGCCCAAACTGGACAGCTCTCTGGGATAATGCCTTGCAGCCAACAGCCACAATACCATCACTTCTAGACCACCACACCCAACCTTTTCTGTCAAGCTCATCAAGATATATAGCCCCCTTATTAAAAGGAGGGAGGAACTGGAAGTGATCCAGGGCTGACACTGCAGTCCTGAGTAGCAACTCAGTTCCAAAGGGTGAGCCCAAGCTCAGCAGGTGCCGAAGGTTCGTAGACAGGACACAAGACCAATTAAATCTAGGCACCTGCATGCACACAGTAGTCCTACTGTAAATTGCTGTATGAACTGATTCTGATTTCCAGTTAAAATGCCTATTGAGCCAATCTGCCTCAAAGCAGGCCTTTCCAGATTGGCCCTTCCAGATTAGTCTTCCCCTCACTGTCACTGACATCATTGGCCCCGTTCCCCCCCCCCCCAAAGAAGATACTTGTCTCGCCTCAAATCTATCCATCATTTTAGCAAATCTGTATTTGAAAATTTTAATTTATCTTGTTGTTTAATTTCTATTTTATTGCTCTTCGGTTAATATTTTTATGATTGGGGGGAGAACTGTGATATGGGATTGTTTATAATTGTTATTGTTATATTTGTGTTGCAATCTGCCTAGATTCCCTCAGGAAAAGACAGATTATAAATAAATTGTCTTATTTATTTATTTATTTATTTATTATAGTAGAATCCTACTACCTTGCTTTCAGACATACCTGCTCTCTCATTCTGTTCCTAACCACTGGTTGTTTCACAACCTGGTGCTTTGTAGATCTCTTGGACTGCAACTCCCATAATCCCCACCAGTGTTATGCGAGATGTAGACCAGCACATCTGGAACGTACTGACTTGGGAGAGAGCTGAATTAGAAGAAAAGCTTAGAATAGAGAAAGCCAGTATCTTGCAACCGACCCATGAATAAATGATACCTTAAACTGATCTCTACCAAATTTCACCAATTGGTAAGGATGCACCTTTCTCATGTCCATCCAAGGGACAGAGTTTGGTCAGAATTCAGCCCTTGTACATCTTCCCTCTGTTCATTCAAACCTACACTGTGCTGTATGTATCCCCTGCCCACGAAAAACAGGACCTATGAAGATTCCCACCTAGCCCAGATTTGAATATGAATCTTCATTTGTCAATTGCATGTAACTTATTGTTGGAAAACAAATGTTTTTTATCCTACAGAATATGTGCATACAATGTCATGTTATGATATAAAGTACATGTCTATGTATTCAGAAAACATTGGCCTTAAAAAAAAATCAAATGTGTCTGCTTAACAACTTGAGTTTCACATACCAAATGTACCTTGCTTTGAATCTGTGCTGATCTATATTTATTGATGTTGCCAAAGTGTGGCAGGATGGATAGCATTATGGGCAGCAGCCAAGATGTGAAGTTAGCATGGGGTTGAACTGAACCAGGCTACAACTGATCTGGAGGTAGTTGGGCCTTCTTCTTGTTTGATGTTAACATGCAGAAATGGGAATAGGAGAAAGCTCTTTCTGAACCTGTGGTTTGAAAAAGTTACTTTTTGGAGACTACCACTTCCAGAATCCCTCAGCCAGCATTTCGGGAGCTTAAGCAAGTAGGATTTACAATCTCTTAGACATAGGTTGCGTGAACTGTGTTTTTAAAAGGCTGCCCTCGATAGGAAGCTCTCCTTTTCTAGTTCATCCATTGCTGACTCACTCTGCCCAGAAGCCATGCTCAGGGGCCACACTGATGATGCCATGTCAGAGTCACTCCAGTGCCCCAGCATCCCACAGTGGTGGTGGTGGGGCTGGGAGAGCCACTAGAGGCAATGTCTTTCAAATACAAAATGTCACACCAGGACACCCATTTTCATAGGGTCACTAAACAACCCAGGGCCCATTCTTTCTGCAAAAAAAGCTGAGGTGCTGGCAGCAATATCCTGGCCCCATTCCAACATAGGAAATTTGTTTTCTGCAGGCCTTGCCATCCCCTTTGCCTGCCAATTCAAGTGGATGCTTTAGTCTTCTTTTCAATAATAGTTGCTTCATCTCACCCCACAGGGACTTGCATTTCAGTCAGAGCTAGGTGAAGAGATTCCTCTCTGTAAAGCACTTTGGGTTCCTTATTCATGAAAGGAACTGTGTAAATGGGAGATCATTATCTAGCTGATTAACATAGCTCTTAAACCACATACAAACTGTATCCATAATTTATTGAAATGTGCCATGATGACACCTTATTAACTGCATCCCCAATTCCTTGATTAACATTTTATTTTATTTTAATTCTCTTTTCTTCTTTTCAAACAGCTTTTTATATATTTTTTGTAAGTTTAATTTTCTCATACCCTCATTGCTTGCTTTCACCAATCTGCAAAGGCTTGGGCAGATTTCAGGCTTGTACTGTGACTTTATTAGAGAGCACCTGCTTCAAGAGACAGATACTTTCTGAACCTACAATTTTGACCTCAGTGTCAGAAGAACTGAACAGATCTTATTCTCCTTCCCCATGTAAGTCTGCTTTGGCTGTGCAAAGGTGTGTTGTGTGTTATTTTTTTGCTCCTACCTCTAGACAATTGGGAATGAGTAATAATTTCTTACTGAAAATCATCTATAGCTGCCTCCAACATGAATATCACGCTATGCTGTAATAGTGCTATTATCCCACTTTAACTGCTATCCTCTTTTGAAATCCTGGGATATGCAGTTTAGAGAAAGGCATTTAGAATTCTCAGCTAGAGAGCTCCTAGGCTATATACTATGCTATATACTATACTATACTATACTTAATACTATGCTAATTTAATTCTATTTTAATACCAATTTTTGTATGTTTTAACTGTATTGTTTTTAGTTTGTAAATTACTTTGTATCTCAATTTTGGTGGGGAAAGTGGGATATAAATATTATTATTATTATTATTATTATTCCACGGGAGACAGCCATAGCAGTTAGAGTGGAATAATAGTGCTATAAAAATGTACTGTGATAATGAATTGTTGTTGTTATTGTGTTCTTTCAAGCCATTTCTGACTTATGGCTATCCTAACATGTGATAAGTTCCAGGGTTTTCATTCCAGAATATATTCAGAGGGTTTGCCTTTGGCTTCCTATTAGTTGGAGAGAGTGTGATTTGTACGAGGTCACTCCATGGCTGAGTGAGAGACTCATAGCCTGGTCTCCTAGAGTCCTAGACCAGCACCCAAGACAACTGCACCATGCTGGCGTTCTCATCTATGTCATGATGCTTGCTAAACAGTAAAACTTGGGTGGCGGTAATGGTTGGCATGATGGCTGTGCACAAATGAATATGATTTCTCATTAGATTGTCCTGTAATTTTCTCAGGGTAATAAGACTGTCTCAATATAACACATGTTTGATTTCTCCTAAATGGCTAGGGCACTGATCCCCAACTGGCTATGACATACCCTGTTTCCCTGAAAATAAGACATCCCCTGAAAATAAGACCTAGTAGAGGTTTTGCTGAATTGCTAACTATAAGGCCTCCCCCGAAAGTAAAACCTAGCAAAGTTTTTGTATATAAATATATATTTACAGTATACAGTATAATAAATGTTAAATTTTTTTGATCAACAATAAATGTGAATTGTTCTTCATGGAAAAATAAGACATCCTCTGAAAACAAGACCTAGTACATCTTTGGGAGCAACAATTAATATAAGACACTGTCTTATTTTTGGGGAAACACAGTATGTAGAACTGATGAAGCTAAACCACAGTGGGAGCTACCCAAACAGCATGACATAGGGCTGGTTTGATTTGAGCAGGAAAAACTGGAGTAAGATGAACAATCTATTAATCCTGTGTTCTCAGATAACATTACTCCAAGTTACTAGGGAACATGTAACTCTCCAGAGGATAATGGCAGGTGAATAGCTTCATGCTCCAGAGGAAGATGTAAAATTACTTCCCTCCATCATGGCTATGACCACCATCTTGTCTGCAAAACAGAGACTGAAGGTAGGACAGGAAGCAGAATAGGCCCATATTGGCTAGTGCTACTGTCCTTCCTAGCCCAATACTAGCTATACCCCACAGTTGGTGGACTGCAGGTCCCATCAGTCCTAACAAGCATGGCCAATCACAAGATACAAGTGTTGCAGACTAACAAAATTTAGACAACCACAGTTTCCTTATCTCTGTTATGCTTTACTGTACTAGGCTTCTTTTCTTACTCTTAAATTTCTATGCCTGAAGAGGCACCCCTGTTTCTTTACAAGACCTCTGATGGATAACTCTTGCTTTATTTACTAGATGTAACCCATCAGTTCCATCATAAGAGTATTTTGTGAACCAGAAGTGCTTGTAAAGCACAAACCTAATAGGCGACTCTTTTTCTAAGTATTGAGATAAAGTGTTAGGAAACATACTTCATCTGCTGGATTTGTGCTTGTTAGGCCGCAGTTATGGGCTTGGGGAATCCTGCCAGAAAACAGTTGGCAACCCCAACTAGCATGCTTCCAACTGATTGTAGTAAGTGAATTGATCTAGGGGTTTTGAACTCAACACACAAGTTTGCTGATGTTTTCTGAGATGTGGAAGAGATCACTCACTTCAGTAGGAATATGAAGGACAGAAAGAAGTATGAATAAGTGAGTTCAAGGAAAATGGCTCCAAGAGACAACTACTACTTCCAATATGCTTGAAGTTTCCATACACATTTTAATCATTCCCTCTCAGGACCTTAGAGATCCCTGAGCATGGCTCAGTTCAGGAAAAAAGAACCGGGATGGGCTAATGCTGGTCCAGGAGATGGACAAACAGCTCTAGCTGATAAAGTCTGATGGCTCTTAATTTGATCCCTGCTAAGTTACAGCATGCCCCAGCCAGCTGTTTGCACTCTGTCATGGTGGTGCAGGAAGAAAAGTGCCTATTGTCTCCAGAACCCTCAAACTGAAACTCTCCTTGGTTTTCACAAAGGGCCCCTCCTGCCTCCCCTCCTCATCCTACCCCTTTCCCATCTCTTTTCTGTGACTCTGTGGGACAAAGAGGAGGGGAAAGTGGGAGGAAGGGGAGCTATGGCTGCTGCATTTGAGATATTAAAGGCTCAGTGCCTGTATAGTGCTGAAACAAGCCCACTTGCCACATGGTACTGAACCCACATGTGCTTACCTAGCATCTTCCTACCATCGTGACAATTGCCTACTATCCTGGAAATTGTACACTTATTAATGCACATTGGTTTTAGGGTGGATGAGTGGGACAGAGCTGCACAGTCCCAATTGTTATTCCTTTGCATACTGCCAGTCAGGAATGTCCAAAGTTTTAAATCAGGAGTGGGCTACAGTATAGTATCTAAGCCATATTATTCAGCACCTTAAAGTTTCTGCTTATATCGTCATCTGAAGGGTAAAATCCCCCCTCCCCTTTGGAGACCCTCAAGAGGTTGTATCACAATTCCCAATATGCTTTGCCTTTGGCTAGGCTGGCAAGGACTTGATAGGGTTTGCGGTCCAACTATTTCTGGAGGTCCTCATGATTCTCATCTCTGTTTTAAATCATAGGTCATGGAATGGGTGGGCAAGCAGAGGTTAGCATCCTAGATTTGGGAAGAGGCTGGTGCTACTGGAGGAAGAAATGGCTGCCTTGACATGGGGATGTAACATGCTCAAGCCTCAAGCTATTGAGGCCCAGACAGAATCATCTAGTGGGCCAGGTGTGATGACCAGCTGCCAAGTGGCTTCATACGGTAGAGCTACACTATTTAAATAAACAAACGACCCATTCACTTGCACTGGGGTTCCCAGAGTGAAAACTGAAGAAGGCTTCTGTAACTTCAATGGTTGTTTAGAAGAGGGAATTACACCAGGTGCTTTCCTGTTACCTGTTTGTGTGACAAGCAACCCTAATAAAATTCCTTCTTTACACAACCATTAAAGGTATAGGATCCTTCTCCAGTTTTCATTCTGGCAACCCTAACTTGTACTGGGTCTGGTGGTGGTAGTGGTGGTGAACTAGTGAAATCCTAAAGCCACTAGGTTGAGGGAAGAGTTGGGCCTTGTAACACTGTTACTGAGTGAATCCTTCCTCTCATCTTGATTTCTGTAATGCACTCTGCATGGGGCTACCCTTGTGCTTGATCCGGAAACTTCAATTAATACAGAATATGGCAACCAGATTGGTCTCAGGGACATCTAGATGGGACCATATAACAACAATCCTAAGATCACTTCACTGGCTACCCATTAGTTTCCAGGCCCAGTACAAGGTGTTGGATATCACCTTTAAACCCTAAATGGCTTGGGTCCAGTCTATCTTTGAGACCGCCTCCTTCTGTACAATTCACCCTGCACACTCAGGTCGTTTGGGAGGAATTTGCTGCAGTCAGGCTGTCTGCAGCTGCCCAGAGGACCTTTTCGGTAACCACTCCCAGATTATGGAATGGCCTGCCGGATGAGATCCATCATATAACCACCTTAAACAGCTTTTTAAAAGCTGTTAAGATGGATCTCTTCTGGCAAGCCTTTCCTGAATAGATACCCAGCCACCAAAAAGAAAACCTAACTGTTGGACCCTGATTTTTTTTATTTTTTGCTGCAGTCACTGTTGTTTGTTGTTTATTATTTTACGTATGTCTTATATTGTAAATTGTTTAATTGTATTTTAAGGGGGGGTGAGATTGGGGGATATGAACTGTAAATTTTAATGTTGTAAGCCACCCCGATTGCACTGCGTAGAGGGGCAGGATAAAAGTAAATTTATCATCATCATCATCACCATCACCACCATCATCATCTGGATGAGGGCAGCTGCTCCCAAGTCCTTGCATTTTGCTTTCCTCCACAAATCCTGCCCCTGCTGCTGCTTCCGCCTCCACTTGGCACAGCCTTCAAAGCTGTTAAGGGAGGTCAGATCCTGTAGCAGATGAGCAAAATGGGAAAAGATTAGAGCAATGCATTTGCTGTCATTGGCAATAACATGGGGTCTGAGTAGAGAAGGAATATTTGATTCGCAGTCCTCCTGGGGCCCCTGCAGCAGCCCTGCGCCAACTCCAACAAGCTGAACAGCAAGAGGCTGAAATGTTACTTGGTAGATCAAAAAACCACCGCCACAAAGCATGAATAAAGCTGCAGCCTGTTTTCTTCCCAGTTTGCCCCATGGGCTGGCAACCTCTCCGTTCTCTCTCGCACACTCCACTGTTTTCCCAAAGGAAAGGAGCTCCCCCACAGCCTCTTAAATGGAGACATTGGCCTCCTCCTGGGCTGCCAGGTATCTGCCAGCAATTGTCATGGCAACAGCCCATCACCAGTCAATACGGCATCGTGGTGTGACATGTTGGCCTCCATCTTGGGCAACAGGACTTGTTTTTAATAAATAAATAAATATATAAAAACATGTCACCACAGAGGAAGGTTGGTTAACTGACAGAAGTCCCAAGTTCCTTTATGGGATGGTCAGCCAACATTTGGCCCATCGTATATCTTCCAAATTTTGGTGGGTTGGGGGACTTTTGACGATTTGGCTTTCTTTTCTGATTTATTTTACTTACTTGCTAATTAGATTTTCTCAAGTAAACTCAAGGTGACCCATACAGCTCCTCCATCTTCCCATTTTATCCTGACAACCAGCCAAAACAAATATGATGTTAGGAGAGAGTGACTGGCCCTAGGACACTCATGAATCTCAGGGCACAACAGGGCTTGACTCTGTACTCCCCCCCCCAAGTGCCAGCCCAAACATTCTAGCCCTTTCTTCCATTATGTCTAAGATAAAAGTGTGGGGGGAGGTGGAATACTTTTACTTGCAAGTATTGATCTGGTATGTATATCTGCTGGGGTTTGGTTCCAGGATCCCCCACCCAATACCAAAATTCATGGCTACTCAAGTCCCATAAAATACAATAGCATAAGGAAATGATGTCCCTATAAAATGACAAACTCAAGGCTTAATTTTTGGAATTTATGTAAATTTTAAATATTTTCAAGCTGTGGATACTTGTATCCATGAATATGGAGAGCGGATTGTATTTATAAGTGAATTAACCTCTTTTCCTTAAAAGGAGGAATTTTAAAGGTGCTTAATTGTGCTGAGTTGAATAGTGGAGTAAAATATTTTTTCTATATCACCCTGACCCTAGCCAAAGTCCTCCAGGTGTGTTGGAGTACAACTCCCATAATCCCCAAGTAACATGGCTAATGGTGCAGTCTGGCCAGGGATGAGGAGGATTGAGGTCCAGCACATCTCAAAGGAGCTAGGTTGAGGGAAGGAGACCGGGCCTGATATGATGGGAGTTATAGTTTAACAAAATGCCTAGGCTGGGAAGATGCTGTACTGCACTATAACCCTCTAACCAAGAGCCTTAAATTGCTATGATCTAGCAAGCCTAGCAGAGCTTCAGAGGCAATTTAGCCTAATTGTTAATAACACTGCTTAGGAAGCAACAGTGAAGGCAGAAGGGAGGATATTTGCCTTAACATCAGATGTCTTTCTGCCAAATGGAGAGAGCTGGCAGCTCAGCAGATCTGAAGCCCATTCAAGAAGCTAAGTGAGCCAAACATAGACTGCATACCCAAGCATATAGATCACAAGCTGATGGCTCCCCTTATGTGAAATCCCTGTAACAGGAGAAGTTAGAGCAGGGGAGAGATGTACGATCCCCAGATGTTGCTGGACTGCAACTCCTAGCAACCCTGCATAGGCAATGGTGAGAAGCGATGGGACATCTGGAGTTCCCATTGATATTCTAGACAGCTGTAGCTAACAATGGTTGCTGGAGTCATTCAGCAATAGCAGATCAGAATACAGATCTGATTCTGGAGTAAACTGGATATCAGTTGCTTTGTTATTACTATTTGCTATCAAGTCAACTACATGAGAGACTTCCATGATCCCTGATAATCAGTAAACCTGCTCAGGTCCCCCAAGCTCAGGGCTACAGCTTCTTTGACTGAGTGAATCCATCTGTAATGTGCTCCTCCTCTTTTCCAACTATCTTCCAATTTACTGAGCATTATTATCTTTTCTAATGAGTCATGTAGTCTCAGGATATGTCCAAAGTCCAAAGTTCAAAGTTCAGTTTAGTCATCTTGGCTTCTAGGACGAGTTCAGACCTGATTAGTTCTATGACTCATTCACTTGTCTTTTTTGAAATTCTTAGTATCCATAGAACTTTACTCCATTTCAAATTAGTTTATTTTTTTCTTGTCAACTTTTTTTACTGTTCAGTTTTCATATCCATACATAGAAATATTGGTTGCTTTGCTGTTGAATGCCTTCAAGTTGTGGCCAATTTATGATAAGCTTAAGGTGAACCGATCATAGGGGGTTTGGGGTTTGTTGTTGTTTTGCAAGATTTGCTCAGAACAGGTTTGCCATTGCCTTCCTCTGAGCTGAAAGTGTGACTTGCCCAAGGTTACCCAGTTGGTTTCTTTGGCTAAGCAGGGATTTGAACCGTGATTTCTACAGCCATAGTCGAACACTCAAACCACTATGCTATACTTGTACACAAAATGGAAAGCAAACATCAATCAGGTATTTTGAGAGATATGGCACAGAATCCTGATGGCATCTTATCAGATCCACTCTTGCTGGCATAAAGCTTGGTTAAGCCACTGGAAATACTTTTATGACATTACAGAAGGAGCCAGTGTGGTGTATGGTATCTAAAAAGGTAAAAGTTTCCCCTTTGACAACATGTAACATCACTTCTGTCTGTAGGTGGCGGTGCTCATTTCTGTCACTAAGCTGAAGAGCCGGTGGTCACGTGACCAGCATGACTGCATAGAACGTTGTTACCTTCCCACTACAGTGTTATCTGTTTATCTACTTGCACTTTTACATGCTTTTGAACTGCTAGGTTGGCAGAAGCTGGGACTAGTAATGGGAGCTCACTCTTTCTCATGGCACTTGGGCCTCAAACTGTTGACTTGCCAATCTTGCAGTTGTCAGAGTCAGCGTTTTCGTGCTGGGCCACAGTGTCCCTACATCTACACTGTAGAAATAATACAGTCTGACACCATTTTAAGTGTTGTGGCCTCATCCTATGGAATCCTGGGATTTGTAGCGTTACAAAGTCTTTGACCTTCTCTTCCACAGTTTTAGTGCCTCACAAAACTACAAATCCCAGGACTCAGTAGATGGAGCCATGGTAGTTAAGGTCATGTCAAATTGCATTATTGCTGCACTCTTTCTGATTACTTCCTTGTCATTTGGTAGGCTGGACTCCAAAATATATCTTTGTAGAAATAGAGAGCAAGTGTGATGTAGTGGTATGAGTGTGGGACTAGGTCACTGGGAGACCAGGGTTCGGATCCCCGCCCAGCCATGGATGACTTTAGGCAAATCATACTCTCTCAGTCTCAGAGTATGGCAAAGGCAAACCAACAAATCTTGTGAAGAAAACCACTCAATAGATTTGCCCTAAGGTTGCCATAAGTGAGATACCAACTGGGAGACCTTGGGAAAATCACACTTTCTGAGCTCAGAGGAAGGCAATGGCAAACCTTTTTCTGAACAAATATTGCAAAACAACATCAACACCCCAAAACCGTTATGATAGGTTCACCTTAAAGGTAAAAGGTAAAGGTAGTCCTTTGACATGAATGTCTAGTAATAACCGACTTTAGGAGGCAATGCTAATTCTGTTTGGACAAAGCCAGTGTTGTCTGAAGATGACTCCAGTGGTCATGTGGCCAACATGACTGCACTGAATGCTGTTACCTTCCCACCGAAGGGGCACCTATTTATCTACTTGCATTTGCATGCTTTCGAAATGCTAGGTTGGCACAATCTGGGACTAGTGACAGGAGCTCACTTCAACATGTGGCACTCAGGCCTCAAACCGCCAATCTTCAGATCTTACAATCATCAGAACTGGCATCTTAACCACTAAGCCACTGCATCACTTTAGGCTTACTATAATTTGTTCACCTTAGGGTCACTAATTTGGTCATGACTTTAAGACACACAACAGGAACAACAGAAGAAGGTATCCAGTATCTCCTTGAGGAGTGCCTTTACCCCAGATGAGCAAGAGGAGCTTAAAATGGTGTCAGACAGCTTCCAAGGGCTGCTATGTGTATGCTCCTGGACATCATTCAGCTACCCATGTGCAGTTGAGGGAAAAGGAGTAACAGTCACCACCACCACCTCCCATAAGTACAATTGCATTTGGTGAAGTGAGCTGCAGTCTATGAAGGCTTGTGCCAAACAAACAAACAAACAAACAAACCTTTTCCCATTCTTAGACACCAAAAGACTCTTTTTTATTTTTGCTGCAACTGACTAAACTGTTTCCCCACTCTGAATCTGTCACTTGTGTTACTTCCAAGCTATGGATTAATGGCAGCTAAATCCCTGACATTTAATGGTAAAATCTCAGCAAATGGGTGTGGATGTTAAAGGTCGATGCTGATACAGAGGATGCAATACTGTTGTTGTTTTCTTCTTCCTCCTCCTCCCATTCCACCCTTTAAAGGCCTCTCTGGCTACCTCAGCTTAGTGGCCTCAAAGGGTCTCAGCCCAAGAACCAATCTTCTGGGGACATTGGCTTTAAATTATCTCCAAACCCTCCAGCCCAGCAAAAGCAGCACACGACGTGAACGGTACAAAGAGCACAAGGAACTCATTCTACTTATTTTCCAGAGCTTGGAAATATTCCCTTCTCTGGATGATTATTCTGAAACTCCTCCAGCCAGTATGGCCAAAAATACCATGAGTTGTGGTCCAAGATCTATAAGTGTTAGAAATAAGGGTCAGGTGTATTAAATGCTGGGTGCTTAATGGCGGAGGCAGGGGGCTTGCAGCAAGTGGTGGCACCTCCAGTCTTCAGGCGTTCTTGTTTTCTGGTCCACAGAATCTGACAAACCAATCCCCTCATGACTTGCCTGCATCCTTTGTACATTATTCACACTGAACTTGGTTCTCAACCATGCGAGTTAAATCAATGTTGTCCCATGTGCAATTCAGATTGTAACAGACATTGACACTATCTGTCTTTCATCACGTGCTTTAGCCAACTGGAGAACAGATGAGCTGTGGTTGAATCCAACTTATTTTTAAACACTCCTCTCCCTCTTTCTCTCTCTATGTGTGTGTGTGTGTGTGTGTGTGTTTTGAGAGAGAGAGAGGTTTTTTGAAAAATAGATAATTGCCAGGATGACTAGGGTTTATAATTTCCTTTATAACATTAAATATTATCTCTTGAGGAAAATGTAGTTCTTAGCATTGTCACACCATCCTCACAATACCTGATTGGGTGTCCTCTGGCCCCACCTTAAATCGCCTATTATATTTGCTAATTAGTCAGTCCCAGATGCTGTTCTGACACCCTCCCACCTCCACATGCTAAAACACATGGTATGGTAATTCTTCACCAACCAGAAATAAATCAGAAACAGAAGTGCCATCGTCTTGGGCGTCCTAGCTTTCCTTCACTCACTGACAGGTTCTTAAGACCCTGGACTTCTGTGGAGTCAGTTGGGTTGCAAGGCTGTAAACCTGGGAGTGAGTAATTCTAAATAGTTTTGGGGGTGGAATTTTTAATCCCAAGGACCCATTTAGGGTTGCTAGTTCAGAACTGTCCCAGGCCATGAGGTTTCTAGGACAAAACCTGAGAGCTAGTGACAGCCTCAGCTGATGTCATTAAGCATTTACATTATATACTAGCATTCAAACACACACACACACATACACACACACACACAGAGTTCATCTATATTGTAGAAATAATGCAGTTTGACACTACTTTAAGTTCAATAGCTTCATCCTACGGAATCCTGGGGTATGTAGTTATACAAGGTTTGTAGACTTCTCTGCCAAAGAGTGCTGGTACCTCCTAACATTACAAATCCCGGGATCTGGGAGGATGGAGCTGTTGCAGTTGTGTTGTCAAAATGTGTTATTTCTACAGTATATGTGGCAGTGGCAGGGGGAGAGGGGGAGAAAATGTAAGTTTCTGTTTGGAAAAAAAAATGTTAGCAAGGGGAAAGCCTAGTAGGAATATACAAAAGTAGCAGACTACACTTTGCCATTGTTGGTATAAATGGTGGGTGGAGTAATACTAGAGTAAATACTTTGTGTGGAGAAAGCCCCAGTTTCATCTCTGGCATAAAAATGAGATCTGTCAGTTATGGAGCTGAGAAAGAACCTGAGACCATGGAGAACCACTGTCAGTTTGAACAAATCAAGGATGGCAAACTGTACATATGTTCTAGACAACCATGCCCACAAATTGTTACCCTTGGCCATGCTGGGTAAGGCTAATGGGCCTCACAGGCCAAAAATGTCTGATAGGACCAAGGTTCCTTCACCCCTGGAATAGATAGTCATAGGCAAAATGAACCAAGAGTTCTGACCTTCTGTAAGGCAGCCTTGTGTGACTGTCCCATTTACATAGGAGCCACCACTTCCCACTGCCCCTGATATTAGTATAGCAGTGGGAAATTAGACAAAATGGAGAGAAACCTGTGGTTAATCTGCTTGATGGGATCACCAAAGCATGTGCTACCACTGCAGATACCAATGGAGCAGCCCTAATCCCAAATAAATAAATAAATAAATACATAAAGATCCCCAAACGAAGCAACCTTGAGAGGTTCTGATCCCACTGATCTGACTTCAGAGAGAGATCAATAGTGCTTATGAACCTATTTGATTTCCACCAGGCATGACTTAGCCCCCTTGGTGTTCCCATTAAGAAAATCCCATTTACACCAATTCCAACACATACCATTGCATCCACTGATGGTGGGCTGGGTTATCATCAAGATTATACATCAGCCTGGTCTGATCATGGCAAAACTGGTAAGTTTTCTGTTATGCAGGGGGGACTGTGCCTTCTGCCCTGTTGTCTTATTGCATCCCATCTATTATCTTTTCTTTCCCTCCTGACACAAACAACCTGTGCAAGGGATGAGGTAACTTCAGAGAGATCAAAGGCTCTTTCTCATCTGCAGCATGTTTTAGCAATTGGGCTTATCGGAGATACCCTGGGGCCTGGTTCCCAGTTGTCTTGCTGTGCTGATTTATATACCTGTACAGCCAATGTATTTAGATTCTTCTACCATTATGCAGGTCTGTGAACCTTCTAGTGGGGGTGCAATAGTGGAGCAAAAAGGAAGAGCTTGGCAGAAGTCAAAGGGAAATATTAGCAGAAAGATCCAAGGGCAACAGTTGTAGGGGTCAGGGTCTTGGCATTGCACCAAAAAGCACCTTCACCCCAAAGAAGAATTACTCAAGCCAGTCTTGCATTCCAAGTAATCCTTTGGTTCTTGGAGTGAATGCACACAACTCTATTTTTTCACATGGCACATGTAAAATTATCTGGCTTTACATGACAAATTATTTAATTTGGTTGACTTTTTGCGTATGGCATAGCCATAATGATTTTGTTATGATCTGATCTCCTGATCTGACCTATCTAAAACCCACCTTAAAAGCAGGGCAGTCATATCAATCCACAGAGTTATGTGCCCCCTCCCACCAGCGAGCTGTGGTGCAGTCAGCAGGACTCCTGCCAGGTGCTGTCATAACTGTTTGATAGTTGTTCAGTTTGTGCAGCTGCTTGGCTTTTAAGTTGTTCAGTTATTTGTATGGTTGCTTGGCTTTTAAGGTGAGTTTTAAGGGGCATTTACCATCATAGCAATGGTACCATCATCGTAAGTGTGAATACCAAAATTTATGATATCATAAATCTGGATTACAACAACATAAATACTGAATAAGATCCTAGCCAACATTTTTAGTCTTTTAAATTATTGTTATTGGCAGGAATTCATTATTCCAGTTACAAAGGGGATGCACATTCATAACTGATTCATATTCATAATCTTTATGTATTCAGTAGTGTGAAGAATATGTGTGTAGTTGTTGCTGTGTGCCATCAAGTTGTTTCCACCTTATGTTGACCCTAAGGTGAACCTATCATGAGTTTTCTTGGCAAATTTGTTCAGAGGAGGTTTGCCACTGACTTCTTTTTAAGCTGAGAGCTTGTGATTTACCCGAAGGTCATCCAGGTGCAAGGAGGAATTGTGGCAGGGATCCTGCTTCTGGTTGTTACACTGGAGATTGCTGGAGTGATGGAGTGGAAACATCAGTTTTGTGCATCAACAGGAGAACAGACCTCATTGCTTGCTGCCCGGTAAGGCAGGACTGCAGGAGTGGTTGGGCCGAGAGACAATATTTAGCTAAGTAAATGAGGTATTGACATAGCTAAATAGCTGATTGAAAATGACAGCCATTGTTATTTATTGTCTTCAATTGATTTTATTTTACATCACCCTGACATCTTTGGATACATTGTGGAATATAAATGTTTAAATGAATGAAATGAAACGAAGAGATCTGGAGGATGAATGACTGCTTAAAGGTCCTTAAGGCTCAATGGACAAACTACTAGTCTCATCTGTTGTTTAGAAAAGTATAACTAAAATTTCCCAGAACTGTAAGGGCATTTCTACTGTTTGGGTAGATGAGTCACTGATTACTTGACCACTCAGTACTCCTCCTGACTAGCTGAAGAATACAAGAGTTACTTAAGACAGCCCAAGGGATGAGGCTTGTGTAGCAATCTCACAGTTGGCCCCACCTGTGGTGATTCCTTGGCTACTTTTATGATGAAGCCAAGGAATCTACTCTGCTGTACCAGGGCAAACAATACCACTTTTGTAAAGTTGAAGGCTTTCATGGCTGGCATCCATAGTTTTTTGTGGGTTTTTCGGGCTATGTGGCCATGTTCTAGAAGAGTTTATTCCTGATGTTTCACCAGCATCTGTGGCTGGCATCGTCAGAGAATGCTGGCCTGGAAAAGAGTTGGGTATATATATACTGTGTGACCCTGGGTAGGGAGGAGTGATTTGCATGTTAATCTGTGTTTTGTTCTCTTGCTAATGGCAGGCCTCAGGGTGGGAGGATATGCGAAGAGGATAAGTGTCTGCTTGATTAGTGCTCACTGTCTCCTGGGAAACCCTGACTCTGGATGGTTTCTCATTTGCATTTGCTGAGTTTTAATCTTGCTGTTTTTCAGGACTGGTAGCCAAACTTTGTTTACTTTCAGGGTTTCTTCTTTCC
Organism: Urosaurus nigricauda; assembly: GCA_034509955.1. NCBI lineage: Eukaryota > Metazoa > Chordata > Lepidosauria > Squamata > Phrynosomatidae > Urosaurus > Urosaurus nigricauda. Next base: position 168,408,599 of record JAOEGL010000002.1, read on the forward strand.
TGTTGAAGTTGTCAAGGTGTTTGTGGATTTCAATGGCTTCCCTGTGCATTCTAACATGATAGTTGTTGGCATGGTCCATAATTTCAGTGCTTTTAAACAGCATTTTATGCCCAGGATGGTTTATAGCATGTTCTGCTACTGCTGATTTTTCTGGCTGATCTAGTCTGCAGTGTCTCTCATGTTCCTTGAATCTTGTTTGCACACTGCATTTGGTGGTCCCTATGTAGACTTGTCTGCAGCTGCATGGTATGTGGTAAACTCTTGCAGTTGTGAGACGGTCTCTTTTGTCCTTGGATGAGCGAAGCATTTGCTAGGTTTTCTTGGTCAGTTTGTAAACCATTTGGAGGTTGTGTTTCCACACCAGTTTCCCTATTCTGTCTGTGACTCATTTGATGTATGGCAAAAGTACCTTTCCTTTGGGTGGTTGTTTGTCTTTCCTCCTCTGGAGCCTGGCAGCCCTTCTGATGTTTTAGCTGGAGTAACCATTAGCCTGTAAAACCCGGTCTAGGTGCTTCAGTTCATCTTCCAAGAAGTGGGGTTCACAGATCTGTTTTGCCCGGTCTAACCCAAAAAGTGTTTATATTGTGCTTCTTTTTTGTCCTGGGTGATTGTTGGAGTTTTTGTTCAGGTATCTGTCTATATGTGTAGGTTTTCTGTATACTGTGTGGCCCAAATTGTGGATGACTAGGACATCCAAGGATGGCAGCGTTCCTTCCTTTTCTTTTTCCATTGTGAATTGGATGTTAGGGTGGATGTTGTTCAGATGGTTCAGGAACACAGCCAGATCTTCTTCTCCGTGGCTCCAAATGGTGAAAGTGTCATCCACATATCAGAACCATGTTGTGGGATTTTTTGGTGCTGTTTCCAGGGCTTGCTTTTCAAAGTGTCCCATGACACTCATCCAACAAAATTTGCCAGAAGACATCACAGCCCGGTTTGAATGTCACCTCACCACAAGCTATTTCCAATGGGACAATGGATTCTACAAACAGAAAGATGGGGTAGCAATGGGAAGCCCTCTGTGCCCTGTGATAGCAAACTTTTACATGGATTGTGTCATTATGTAGTTTAGCCACTAGACATTGCGGGACACGGTTGTGTGTGGGTGGAGTCAGGAATTAACATTATCCTTTTTGTACACTGAATAGATATAATGTAAGCTAATTATGATATGTCACAAGAACAGTAATATTGACTTCGTGCACCTAACCCCAGGTTGACAGAGGACCAGACAGAGAAATAGGCTGGGTTTCAGTTGGATTCTGAGAGATAGTGGCTTCTTTGCTGCTGAAGCATTGCCCTGAATATCTTTCCACAAGAATGTCCCTCACATGCTGTCATACATAACTTGGAGTTCCTTATCATGAAAAAAATGAAACAGAATACTTAAAGGGCTTGAGGAACTATGTATCACACACACACACACACACACACACACATAACTTCTTAATGCTGGCACGTCGTTCGCTGGCACATATCTTGTATTCAGAGACCCCAGCCATGTGCTACTTTTTCCCCCTGCATGTGCCAACCTGCGGCTTGGCACACTCCTGACTGTGCCAGCACATTCCCAACAAACACGCGGTGCCTGCAGCCATGCAGCCTGCCCCATTGCTGAGGCTTGGCAGTTGTTGTTCATAGAAAGCCAACACAAGAGAAGTCTGTTCCTGACACAGAGCCAGAAAGGATTAAAAATTCACATTCCACATTGATTAGAAGCTGCATAAATTACTAATTATGACTTGGAGCTTTCAATGTTGGGAATGTTTCTGAAATAGATCGGGCTCAGCTGGGAAAGGTATGAGCTTGATACTCACTGAAATCAGCACTAATGAACAAGGACAGCCTGTGGTGTGTGTTTATGTGGTGCATGTGTGTGTGTGAAAACGTCAGAGAATACAGTGTGAATAGAAATGCCTATTTATGTGAGGTTAAGCTGTTGTAGATCTGTTTCTACTACAATAACCCATCTCCCTGAATGGCTGTATATTTCAGACAAAGCTATCTGTGGTTGCTGTGTAGCAGAGGCAACAAGGTACCCCTGTTTAAACATAGGTTACAATGCCTTCAGACAGGTCAGTGCCGCTATGGGTTAGGGAAGGTTTGCTATGAAAGTCAGGGAAACCCAAATACAGTTGCCAACCAGCCAAGAAACAACCCAAAATGGGTTTCACTGCTGTGCCTTAATAGTTCAATCTGGAGAGACCAGCTGGTGATGGCTTTATTGTGGCATGGAGATGTGAGCCTGGAAAGTTTCCAAAGCCTCATCCTACCACCCCTCAGTTATGGATGGATTCAAATCTCATTATATTCCTTCATAAAAATGACATTCCAAGCTATGGTGGAAATTATCTGCTAAAAGTCTTTAGAGGAAGGTTGTTTTGTATGGCATGGGAGCAACTGCCAGTTTGGGAAACAAAAGGCAGGAGCTCTAGTGTAAGGAAGGCAAAAGGAGTTACATAAGGGATTTGGTTACCCTGTTGAGACAATGGTTACTTGCAAAAAATTGTGTGTGTTCCCAGCTGCAAGAGCTTGTATCTGTGTATATACTTTCACAAACACGTGTGTCATCTGAAAGATGAACCCTTTCAAGTCCATTTTTATATGCATTCAAACGCATGCACCCACCATGATAACCTCCTCCCAAATCGTGAAATTGTCTTTTGATTTTTCTCATTGGCACAGATTGATTTTTTAATGCTTTCCTCCCCTGTACCCCTACTCACCCCCCACCACATCTACAGATTAAGCAGCTGGGAATCTGGAATGAATGCAATTCTCTCTTGCCCCCCCCCTCCCCCATACACGCACATCATCTCTACCTCTTTGCCTTGCAGACCGAGAAAATTAATCTCCAAGCCTTCTCTGATATTTGGGCTGAATTACAAGCTGGGAGTGTAGATAAAATGCAAGCAGGAGGAAGCTACAGGTACAGCTGAAAGCCCAGCTGGCTGGCTATGGGCCTTTGTCCGCACAGATAAAAGCTCTCTGGCCTCATGCATAATGCAGTTGGTGTCACCTCCCAGCCCTCCACAGGATCAGCATTGGTCCCACCCTTAGCCTCATATTGGCTCTGCTTTCACCATTCCATACCTAGAGGACACGACAAGCAGCAGGTAAGGAACAGGGACAGTGTGCTCAGGTGCAAGCATGTACAAGTGCAAGCAGGAGTGTATGCTGTTGTGTATGTACACACACCAGGTATGCCATCATTTCTTGGTAGCAGTACCCTTTTATCTTATAAGTGTGCCAAAACAATTATTTTTGTGTTGGCAGGGGAGGGGGGGAATCCAGTCTGTCCATTGTTTATTCTGTCTCAACTGCATCTTTCTGTGTGGCTTCTTTCTGCCCCTCCTGGGGAGCCACACCAGACCTCTGGGAGAGTGCGCACCCCTGGGCTTATCCAGACTGTTCAAATGCCTAGGTATTTGGTGGGCATTGTGCCTGTATTTTTTAGGATTTAAAAAAATATATATATTTATAAGACACACATCCTGTCCAGGTCTATTTCTCATGAATTTCTGCGACTAGTTATAACTTTTTAAACCAGGGTAGGCAGTTCTGGAAGCAGAGAGTTGCCAATACAGGCAATGGTAAATTGACATGGCTGTCTCAATTCCTTTCATATCTCTGCATGGTCTGACAGATAACCTGTAGAATGGAGAAATTCAAAGACATAGTCATGTCAGTCTGTAGAATCAGTATGTAAAGAGATGAACAGGTTGCTTACCTGTAACTGTGGTTCTTCGAGTGGTCATTTGCTCCTTCACACATTAGGGTTTTGTGCCTGCGCAAAGACTCCATTCGGAGGTTCAAAAGCTGAGCAGATTGGCAAGTAGTCCCACCTACTCACATGTACTGAGCATGTCCAATCCCACCAATCTCCACCTTCAGTTTGAGTCCACAAAAATTACAGGGACCTGAAAGAGGGGAGGTAGGGCAGGTATGTGTGAGGGCAAGAAGAACCACTCAAAGAACCACAGTTGCAGGTATGCAACCAGGATGGATGGAGTGGATTGTGCACCATCTCCAGAGCTGCAGTGCAAGGTGAAGAGACTGAGAGTGTGTGCCACCCTGCTTGTTGATGTAGCAGACAATGGTGGTATTGTCTGTGACAACTTGAACTACCTGATGATGAAGGTTCTCAAAATCTCTGAATGCTTTGATGATGGCCAGAGGTTCATGGGCATTGATGTCCATGTGTGATTTGATGGAAGACCAGTGGCCTTGAACACAAAGGTTTTTGTAGTGGGCTCCCCAGCCTGTCATGGATGCCTCTGTGGTGACCATTCTGGAAGGCTGTGGGAACTAGAACAACATTCCCCCAAGGACATTCCAAGGAATCGTCCACCAATGAAGGGAGGCCCACACATTTGTAGGGAAGGTTAGTCTCTTGGAGTTTTGGCCGTTAAGGTGGTAGAATATTGTTAGAAATCAGTTCTGAAGAGGTCTGAACTTCATGCATGCTAAGTAGGTGACAGCTGTAGTCAACACCATGAGGTATAGGAGCCATTGTATGTCCTTGCTGAGGGATAAGGAAGAGAGAGGATAGTCTGAATGTGAGACTATAAAGACTCTTCGTGGGGAGGTAGGCACAAGCTGTTATGGAGTCCAGGGATGCTCTGATATAGTCTATCACCCTGACCAGTTCCAGAATAGATTTGGAAGGATTGATGATAAGGCTGAGGTCTGTGAGAAGAGACAGGGTACAGTATAATGAATGTCTGAGAACAGCTGATTGTGAGAGGACGACACCAGAAGCCAATCATTTAGGTAAGGGAAGATTTTTATGCCTTGAATGTGAAGGTGGGACATCACCACAGCCATACACTTTGTGAAGACCCAGGGTGTGTGTGTGTGTGGAGTGGCCAAAAGGTACAACAGTATATTGATAGAGATCTCCGTCAATGGCAAAACAAAGGTATTTCTGATGCTTAGGCTGAATCGCAATGTGGAAGAAAGCACTTTTAGGTCAATAGAGGTGAACCAATCCTCTCAATGAAGGAAGGGGAGGACGGGCTGAAGAGTCACCATCTTGAATTTGTGCAGAGCAATGTGATGGTTCACCCCTCTCAGGTCTAAGATAGGAACAATAAAGTACCTGGAGAAGTAACCATCCAGTCTACACCTGTCTGGGATGCACTGTATAGCCATTTTGTCAAGAAGAGAGGAAATTTCCTCTAGTAAAGCTGGTGAGGATGGAGTGGAATGAAAGACGAAAAAGGTAAGAGTACTTGAAAATTCTATGGTGTAGCCAAGGCGATGATAGTTAAGACCCTGGCATCTGTGGTCATGTCTTTCACCAGGTGTTGTAAAAGCGGAAGAGTTTGGAAACCCGAAGTAGAGAAGACTGGCCTAGGAACTGGTGATGTCCTCATGGATTGGTCAAAAATGGGATTTGCCAGAAGATTACTTTTTGGATGACTGTTGCTGTTGTTGTTGCTGCTATTGTTGGTAGCATTGTGGTCTGAAGGGTCTCCTCAAGAAGGAAGAAGAAGCTTGGGAGGAACCACAGGACTGGGAAGAAGAGGCTGACTGAGGTCTGGAGTTAGTGGTAGAGGCAGACATGGGGTGCCATTAAGGACGTGGATGATAAGATTGCTTCTGCTCAGTGACACCAAGCTTCTTACTGGTGAGGCGAGCTTTACAGAGGTGGTCCAGCAACTCATCTGTCTTGGCATTGAAGAGGCCATCCTCCTCAAATGGTAGATTCTCTACATGGCACTTAGCCTTGTCAGTGGGATTGGTGGATCTAAACCATGCATAACAATGTAAGGCCAGAGCACCAGAGATCACCATGGAAGCACAGTCCATTGAATGTCTAGCTGAATGGATTTGTTGACAGATCAAAGAAAGGGCTTCATTATAAAAGTCCAAGGCAATTTCTAACAGTAAGAAAAAACTACCCCCCTCTCTCTCAGGGTTTTTTTTTGGGGGGGGGGGGGGTAAAGGCTAAAACTCAAGAAAAAATGAAAAAGAAAACTAAGAAAACTAACAAACTAAGAAAAAAATAAAGAATTCTACCATACACAGAGTGGCTCAGCTCGAGAACAACCAAACAGAAGTTACTCTTGCGGCGGACGAAAGAGGACTAAAGGTGGAGCTAGATTGGCAGGATTGGGCATGCTCAGTACACAGGAGTGTGTGGGGCTACTCACCTATCTGCTCAGCTTTTCATGCTCTGAATGAAGTCTCTGCACAGGTGCAAAACCCTAATGTGTGAGGCTCAAGACCACAAAGAAGAACTTGTAGCAACTTTAAGACTAACTGAAAGAAAGAAGTTGGCAGCATGAACTTTCGTAGACTTTAGTGTACTTCCTCAGCCTCTGAGGAAGTAGACTGAAGTCTACAAAAGTTTACATTGCCAACTTCTTCCTTTCAGTTAGTCTCAAAGGTGCTACAAGATCTCTCTGCCTGTTGAATGGAGGTGTGTCCTATGCCATGGAGGTTTTCTTGTGATCCTCCTTTCTTTTTTACATTTCTGGTTATCAGGTTCAACATTTCCTCTATGCTGTATTCACAATATGATACTGTATTCACAATATGATATGGTCCCCCACCCCTAACTTTTCATAGATATAGGGTTGTATACCACTTTATTTCTATGACACTTTTGCACTATGACTACAATTTTTTTTTAAAAAAAATAGGCTGGATTGGGAATGGCGATACTAAGAGAGAAGACGGGGATGTGTTGAGTTCATGGAAGCAATGACAGGAGAAGCAAACACTGTCCACACCATAGTCAACTGTACCTCAAGCAGGAGGTTGAAAGAGCAAACAAAATCCCTAGGGCATGACTGGATGCAGGAGCAAGAACAACTGTTATGAAATGTTATACGGCATGAAATCCAGAAACAAAATAGACCTATTTATCAGACCTATTGACCCATCTGGATAAGCTGTTATATTTTAAGCAGCCATATGAATAAGGCCAAGGGCATGGGATTTATGCTCCAGGGAGACTCATTCAGTTGACCCTACCTCCATGTCCAGTGGCTCTTGCACCAATCAGTACATTTCTGAAGAATCCTATGCTATGTGGAGAAAGAAGTTTATCTCTTACTGTCCATATCCAGTTTTTCACACTGGACTGTATGCTTCACTGTTTAATTGCCACATTGAAACCCCACCAACTGCACCACCAGCTCCCAAGGCAGCTGGAGTGCTCATGTCATGACCACTTAACATTGTTTCAAGCCAGAAAGAAGTGGGGAAAAAGCTGCTTCTTTTTGAAATGGCTTTTCTCTGCATAAGGACACTTTTTTGCTGGCTTCAAGGCATGTGTCATCTAAACGCCATGACTTCAAGCCATCCTGAAAGCAGGTTGTTTGTTTGTTTGTTTGTTTTTTTTTTTTTTTTTTTTTGCCTGTCTGTTTAGCCCCATAGAGAGCAGAGCTGAGAATCTTTAGGGCCTCTATCAGGTGTTCATGAGTTCTTTTTTGCTCACTTCAGCCTCATGATAACACCTCAGATTTGAAAGATATCAGAGTCAAACCACAGGTATAATGATGTAATTGTTAGAATGCACGCTATGTGCCAGGGTCTGTACTCATGGATTCTTTATCTCAAGATTCAACTAACCATGATTCAAAAATATTCACAAACATAAAAAAATTCCAAAAAACAAACCTTGATTTTGCCATTTTATATGAGGGACACAATTTTTACTACACCGTTGTATATAATGGCACTTGAGCATCCATAGATTTGTACATTGTCTGTGTCATGTACATACATGTACAATTCAAAAGCCTTATTCCTCAAAATGAAAACATGTTCAGGCAAGACTAAAACTACATCATTCTCCAAAGCCTGCTAAAACAGAGACGTTCTGCTGATGCAGATGTGTTGTACACATTGACACCTTGTTTGTTTGTTTTTCTGTGGTAAAGTCAGAGAAGACAGCAAGCTAAGAGTCCAAAGCAGCTTGTATAAATAAACGGGGTTTGGAAAGGATGGGTGGGACAAAGAAAGAAAGAATGAAATGGTAAGGCAGGACAATGCTACATGAAGGAGGAGGCAAAATTGTCTCTCAAAAACCACTTCACAAAGGATGAAAACATTCACAGTGTGGCTCCTGTTTGAACCAAGTAAGGCCAAACAAGTAAAAGAAACAAATAACAATTACTTCTTAATACCAATTCCTCAGGGGAACAAAGAACTTTGAACAAAAGACTTGGTTAAATCACTGAGATTTCAGAATTTACCCATGTTAGGTCAAGTTGATTTACTGAGTTTCTGTTTCATTCTTTGTAGTCTCGTATCATTTGGAAGTGTACCTTGCAATCTTGTAACACACACAACACATGTCTATCCTGTTCTGTAGCACAAGACAGTATCATGATCACAGCACTGACTTTTGGCAGCGGGTCAGAAAGGAAGAACAGATGCTTTCTGGATGCAGGAGGTCTTATGTGTGATCCCAAGCAAAATTGGAAAATTATCACTGGTGCAGCTAGATAATCTGAGCCCCTGTACTTGATCGCCTTTAGATGCCAGACTTAATGGCCCTTTAGATGGCCTATGTTCATTACTTTAGTAATAAAACACACAACTAACATTTCAACTCCACCCACAGACACAGACACAGACATGACAGTGCTTCACAATGGACTCTACATTCTTGATATGTTAAGAGTAAAATAAAAACCCAGCTGTTTGTCAGACTTAATAATAATAATGAAAAGCTCTCTCTGAGAATATGTGATTTTGCATTTTAAACTCTCTTAAACCATCATGCCTATGGGAATGAAATGGAGTTGGCTTTTGCCACCCTGGTGATAAACACATTTTTTGGATAGAAGCACCATTTTTGTTAAATGAAAAGATACTGTATTCTTCAAGTAAGAATTTCAAAAATGAGCCCTTTGACTGTACAACATTTTTTTTAAAAAAGGGAGGGGGTGTCATGAACACAATGAACACCATGGTGTTCATACTGACCCAGATGTTGATACCATCATTAGTGATCCATGGTCTGAACATGGAGGTGGGGTGAAGTTCCCTCTGCTCAGGTCACATGCTGCCAATGGACATTGAGCCGGTTTACCAAAGCCCTCCCCACACCCCTGGCTGTCTCTACACCACTCCCTACCAAACCTCTCATCTTTAGAATCCCAGAGAGCCAGCCAAAGGAATTCTGCCAGATGTTGCTGGGCTGCAACTCCCATCATCTCTCAGCATCTGCTATTCTGTCTGGAGATTATGGGACTTGCATTCCAGCAACACCTGGAAGGAAAGAGGTTGCCTATCCCTGACACTAGGAAGAAGGGGGAGTGAGGGGGAGATAAACTAATGACCTGACTCAGAATAAGGTTGTGGTAGGATGTTTTGTAGTTTAAACATCATAGCTCTTTTAACTCAGGAGTTGCCTTGGAAGCAACTAAGCCAATTGACATGGACAAACAGATACATTTGGAAGACCACCGCAGATGTCAGACTAGGGAATCTCTATGCTAGTAAGCTATATTGATTTAAAGGGTACTTAGAAAAACATGTATAGACCTGCACTTAAAATGTTGCTGCCCTATGCTCTGTTCAGTTATATCCAATATCCAGTTGAAGCTAGTGGTTTCCAGGTCAGTGGGACAGTAAATCCACTGTGAGTATAGCTTATTGAAGGTGCTGAACTTGTATGGGAGGTAGGGATAAACCACACTTCATGGTTTCTTTAAAGTCTAGATGAAAGGTCAGCATAGACTCACCACTTCAACTGACACAGAAGCCCCTAGCTGTTACTATCATAGTCTCCAGTTCATCCTATGGTCAGGTGGTGTTGTTAACTGCCCTCACGTTGACTTTGACTCATGGTGACCCCATGGATGAGATCTCTTCAAGATCCCCTGTCTTCAGCCTCTCTGCTCAGGTCCTGCAGACTCAGGCCTGTGACTTCCCTGGTTGAGTCTACCTATCCAATATGCAGTTTTCCTCTCTTCCTACTGCCCTCCACCTTTCCTAGCATTATGGCCTTTTCTAGTGAGTCCTGTCTTCTCATGATGTGGTCATAGTACAACAGCCTCAATTTAGTCATCTTGGCTTCCAGGGAGAGTTCAGGCTCAATCTGTTCTGGGACCCATTTGTTTGTTTTCCTGACTGTCCTTGTTATCTTCATCACTATCCTCCAGCAACACATCTCAAATACGTTGATTTTCATTATACCAGCTTTTTTCACTGTCCAGTTGTCACATCTATACATGGTGATGGAGAATATGATTGCTTGGATGATCCTCGCTTTGGTGTTCAGATTTATATCTTTACACTTTAGGATCTTGTCCATTTCTTTCATAACTGCCCTTCCCATCTCTAGCCTTCTTCTGATTTCTTGACTGTATTCTGATCAATATGTGTGGGGAATCTATTTACTGTTTCATTTTTTTTAATGTCTATGATGAATTCATGTAGATCTTCAGTGGTCATGATTTTTGTTTTATTAATGTTCAATATTAAACCTAACTTGGCACTTTTCTTCTTGATTTTCTTCAGAAATTCAGATAGCCGAATCCAAATTTTTCTTAGGACTTTATCACACAGGGAAAATTGGAGGGTGGGGGTGGAATCTGAGGTTTAAACAGTGATTATCCCAGGCAAAACAGGAATTTGCAATTAAGATTTTCACACTGCTGTTAAACAGGCAATAAAGAGGTCATAAAAAAGCAATGAACAGCAACAAATCATTTTTAGGATTTCCCCATGAATGATTTGCTGCTGTTTACTGCCTCTTTTTGGCCTATTTATTTCCTGTTTAATAGTGATGTTATGTAAAAATCTTAATTGCGAATTTGCATTTTGCCTAGGATAATTGCTGTTTAAATCCATGATTTTGCCCGATTTCCCCTGTATGATAAAGTCCTGAGTATTTGCACTAGGGATGTAATTTTTCTCTAATTTCACTCTCTAAGCAAGCAATGAGTAATTTTAGCAGAATTCTTTTAGCGAAACGTCTGATAATTGAACAATTTTTAAAGAGAATTCACAGTTGGGAATGTGTTCTGTCAAAAATTAGCACATGGCATTTTTGCACACAAAACAGTATTTTTGTGCAGGAAACAGCTTTTATTGCACCAACAATAGTACTTCTGCACAGATTTTTTGTGTGTGTTCAGGAAATACTATTTCCGGTGTCAAAAGTGCTTTAGGTGCTTTAGCCACCCTGAGTCCCAGTTTTGGAGAAAGGGTGGGATGATGATGATGATGATGATGATGATGATGATGATATAGTTGGGGCTTATTCTGTTTAAAATTCACATTTGGGGGGGGGGGGGCACAGAAATGGCCATGTGCAAAGTTTGCACAGAATAAATTCCAAACTGTGAAGATTCTCACCTGGATGCGCCATGTTTTTCTACTATTCTTGAATATATTTTAATATTATTTCCATCTCTACTGTGTGTGTGTATATTTTGCTGGAATCTCACATTGTGTAACTGGTGGTGTGGTCACCATTTTTCTGTGCAAGCTAGATGGGGCTACTGAGTGAGTTTCAAAGCTACTGTAATATTTTTACTTATTGTTCAAAGCTTCTTAAGAGGACAATCTTATGCATGGATAATCTTATAAATGCATGGAAGTAAACACCACTGAATTCAGTGAACAGGTACATACTCCAAATCCTGTATGTTTTTCTTTCTGTAACAAACTGATGGAGTTTCAAGGTAGCAGACCAAAATCTAGCTATTCCAGGTTGCTCAGAAAGATTTTATGAGGGCATCTTGCAGGGCAGAGTACATAGAGTCCCCTTCTCACTGCCCCTGTACTTGCAGCCTCACAGACACTAAAGCAAACAGTAGCAGTTGTGGGACCTTCATGTCAGGGCCGTGTTAAATCCATTCTGAGGTTTACGCTGATAGCAATTTAAAGAAGCTGTCCATGGTGCTGAAAGGTTGAGACTAGAGTTCAGCACATGGAATGTGAGAAGCATGAATCAGGGGAAGCTAGGACATACTAAAGCAAGAAATGGAACTTATAAACTTAGCAAAGCTAGGCTGAGTGAGCTAAAGTGGAAAGGAATGGGACATTTCGAGTCACATAATTACATAGTGTTTTAATAAAGAAATGCAAATCTAAGAATAAATGGTCTGGCATTAATAATGAGAAGAGACATAGCAAAAGCAGCCTAGGGATATAATGATTGATGCAGAAGATGGAGGAGCTCCATTTTCTCTGAGCAGGGTGATAGGATGACAATAGGGTCTCTAATTCATAGGGTCATCATAAGTTGAAGTTGACTTGACAGCAGTTAACAACAAACCTTGAGTATCCCCTTCAAAGTCTGAACACAAAAGCCAGAGCAGATTCACTGCTTCACTGAGATGGAAGTGGCCAGATGGCACTGAAAGCATGTTCAGTTATTGAATATGGCTGGTGGGGTAAAAACTGCAAATGTGTAACTCTGCACATTGGTGGTGCTGCTGATTGGACAACAGCCACCAGCAGTTTTTTGCAGGATGGGTTCAGAGACAATTCCTTTTAGAAAAACAGGAGTCCATCTATTTGAGCAGCAAGGGACTGGAATTTCAGCAGCCATAAAGGCCTACAGTCTCTCAGGGCTGGGAACATTATTTTTGCAAAGAAGGAATATACTGAGATGTCAAGGCCAACTATAATGGAACAGTAGCAGGATGATGTTCTGGGGCTGAGAACATCATCCTACCATTTCTCCATAATGAATGCCTTCACCATACTGTTATATTCACTCTTCTTTTTAAAAACACACTTTCTTTAAAGTCATTTCAGATATTTCCATCACAAAGAGCAGTTGAGACCTTGCTCCTGATTTATCTTTTAACTTCAAAAGATACTGTATTAGGGAATCCTGTAGCATCTTTGAAACAAAATGAGAAAAATAAATTTCTTGCATATGCTTTTTTGGCCTCCATTCCACTTCATCAAATGCACAAAAGTCCACAGAAGCTTATGCTAGAGATTTTTTTTTTGTTCATCCTCAAAGATGCTACAGGATTGCCTGATATCTGTTTTTGTCCTGAAACAGACTGACACAGCTGTGTCTTTGAATATCTTTTAACTTCTTCTCCTGTAATTTGAAAAGAAAAAAAACCCACCAAAACAACCAGATGAATCTGAGGAGGTGTGTAAACAGAAACTGCTCCCAGACATTGGCAATGACAAGTAACTTTGCTATTTCATAACATGAAAGAAGACAGGAAAACTATGAGTGTCTTTGGGCTTGTCCCCAGTAAAATAAGAGTTATGATAATTTGCTTCACAAAGCAGTTGTGAGGATGAATGAGATAAGAATAGTAAAATACCTTCTTCTTTTTTGTTTATGTGTATGCCAAAAGAACTGCTCTATAAATAATGCAGCATTGTCTCATTTCTCCAAATTAGCTGGGGAGCGCAAAGGAGGAAGCATCCAAAATTGTTCTTGTAATCAGGAGATCAGGTATTTACATACAGCCACACTGATATTGAGTTACCTCGGGGAGACATGGTGATTTGAGATGTAAGGGGAGGTGGAGAGATCTGGGTAACTGAAATCCACATAATGGGAGCCCCACTCTGTATGCATGACAGAGCCAGCAGCTCAAGGATTTGTGCTGCCCTGGGCAAATTAACATTTTGCTGCTTACCCCATCTGCCCTTGAGTCTTATTGTGTGCTGAGCAGCATGACTGCCATATTTTTAATGACCCTACAATTAACTGGAAGACTATTTCCTCTTTATTTCTATTAATGCAGATCACTTCTTTACTTCCTCTCCTTTACAACTTTATCTATGAGTAGTTGGAAAAATTACCTTTCTGGACTACAACTCCCAGAATCCTGCCTCCACCAGCAAGCTCTGAGTTCTGCTGCAGGAGGTCAATGGAGATCAGACATCTCTGTGTGATATTTCCTGTAAATTCAAAGGCTATGGCCCATCTCCTAAACTGACAGGCTACCTCTAAAAGCAGAGTATAGGTCATAGGGATGTTTGAGGAAGTCATTCTATGTGGTTGTGAAACAAAAATGTCCTATGTCACATTTCCCAGAGGAGAGTGGGAAACATGGGTTGTTGGATGACTGTTTTTGGACTGCTGCTCTTATCAGTTCTAGGCAATCATGAGGGATCATGTGAGTTGATATCCAGCAACATCTGGAAAGCCTTACATTCACTGTCTCTGTCTTAGAATCTAGAACCCCGAGGAATCTGTGGATCAAAACTTAGGCCTGGTACAAATAGGCGCTTTGTGACCCCTAGGGCCAAAATTAGGGTTCAGGAGTGTGCAGCGACCGCACGCTCCTGAACCCTAATATGTACAGAAGCCACTTGAAGCAGCTTCTTTTTGGTGGTGCATCGGTGCTGCAGTGTGCAGCTGCTGCAGCAGCGACTCAGCACCGACTGTCTACTTTTTGCATCCCTGGATGCTCTGATAACAGCTTTTGGTCATACCGCCCCCCCCCCAGTCAAACTATGTATAAAAGTACATGTTTTGAAAGGAAATGCATTTTAAAATGTGTTTTGTTGTTGTTGTTGTTGTTGTTGTTGTGCCCTCAAGTTGCTCCTGACTTATGGTGAACCTAAGGTTGACCCCATTATAGGGTTTTCTTGCCATGCTTCTTCAGAGGGGATTTGCCATTGCCATCCTCCGAGGCTGACAAAGTGTGATTTGCCCAAGGTCACCCAGTGGGCTACCATATCTGAGACAGGATTTGAACCCTGGTCTCCCCATGTCCTACTCCAGTGCTCAAGCCATTACACCATGCTGGTCCCTAAAGACATTTCATGCACCTTTAAATGCAAACTTGAGAGTGGACTTAGATTAATAAAGAATCAGGACCAAATAGACTTATAGGCGAACACACATGAAAGAGAGCTTCAGATTAGAAATAACCCTGGGCCATCCATCCTTAGTAGGCAGTGGCTCTCTCTCAAAGATAATGTAATACCTGCAGAAAGGACCCTGGAATTTTGGTAATGCCGGTAGCAGTCTAGTTTGCTTCTATAGCTGGGTCAATATTGATGTACCCACATGTTCAGAACTGAGGGGAGAGTGGGGTGGGGTGGGGATTTATCAAAAATCGTGCTTTTTCTAAGCTTTTTCTTTGGAGTCCTTACATTGCACATCTCAAGCAAAGTCTGCTATGTGAGCCACTATATTTTGTTAAAGGGAAGTTTATGCAAAGAAGCCTAATGGGGCATCTACAGGGAAGGTTGCAAAGACCATGGTAATAATGCCATATCCATCCCAAGGTGAACAACTCCACCACATACAACGCCTTTCATCAAAACCAGCTAGAGCATCAAGTGTGCTTGATCCAGAGCTGGTACTCACAGCCAAAACCCAAGTGATCTATAAATGATTTTCAAATTCCATTTTACCTACAAGCCAAATGAATGAAAATACCTCTGGGGGGATGTAAAACTCTGCTGCTCCCATGAAGCGTGAAGTCTGCCGAAATATCAAGGTTAGAGGGCTTATTGTACGAGCAGGCTGGGACGGCTGGATTCCCTTTCCCTCCTCCCTTAGCTTGGAAGTGACATGTTGACACACACCACAAGTTGGAATGGAGGTGGGAGCAGCAACTGCAAGAAGGAGAAAGGCATCTTTCGTAGCCACAGTGAGAGAGGAAGGAGGCAGAGGAGCCTGGGCCCTGTTGTGAATTGGGAAGCAAGTGTGTCCCATTTGCAAGGCAAAGCAACCATGTGAATAACTGAGCAAGGACTCTGGGGGATGGAGAGGATGTGCAGATAACAAGAAGAACACACAGCAAGGAACACCCAGAGGCTCTGCTAGGTGAGATGATATCCAGAGAGAGAGAAAGAGACAGACTGCATATGCTGGCTTAAGCTGCATATCCCCCAATGCAGCCACGATTCAAGGGGCAGTGGTGGAAGTGTAACAGGCCATCACCTCTTCTGACCACTTACATCAATGTGTATGTGCATGCATGCATGTGTACCTTCAAGTTGTTTGTTGACTTCTGATGATCCAATACATTTCATAGGGTTATCATAGACAAGGAATCCTCAAAGGGGTTTTTATCAGTTCTTTCCTCTGAAATGTAGCTAAGAGCACCTGGTATCGGTTGCCAGTCTCCCACCTAAGGAGTGAACCGGGCTGACCCAGCTTAGCTTTTAAGAGCACCAGGTTTCTTTAAGGTATTTTGGCATGGCCTGCCACTTACATTAATACTGGCATTTATTCAGAGCTTGGAATGGTTCCCTTCTTTAGGATTAAAATTCCCCTAATTCCCCAGCCTGCAAAAAATGACAAACAGACCCACAAGCTCTGCACCTAATTTTTTTCTGCCTGAGAACCATCCATCACAAAACTGTGATGGTAGAATGGGACAGTTTTATGGATGTCTGCTTCTCTCCTAACATCCCTCCTCCCCTTTCATATGTGCTCCTTTGCATGAGTTAATATGCACCACCAGAATCTTTCACCACGCATGTGCATGTATGTGATATGCATTCATGCACACAGTCAGACTGTCAGTACATAAGATTTGGGAGCTTTTGAACATCCATATTAGCCAGGAAAATGATGACACTTCAAGAAATATGTCTATGTGCTTCCAGCTTCACAGCCACAAAGTATAGTGGCTTCCTGTTCAGAAGAGAGAAAAAGAGAGAGAGAGAATCTGATAACAAGTGTTTTGTGTGTGTGTGTGAGTGACAGGATAGGAAACCAAATGCACATTGACTTTTTTTCCTCTAAAGGACAAGTAAAATCCCATTTCACTCGGCCTGTCATATCAATAGGATTTAGAACAAACTGTATTATGATGCATGCAGAATAGTTCATTTTGAAGGCATCCTAGTGGATTATTGTTATCCTTACAGATGTTGTCTTTGTATTCCAAAGAAAGCATGGGGAGGCAGGAAGAGAAACTATAACATAAAGGAAAGGAAAGGCAAGCCTGGTATGATCCATAGGTTAATGGTAAGGAAAGCTCTGGTCATGGAGCATGACCTTGTTGCAAACTAGATGAAGGGTGGGCTGTGTCAAGAGGCAGGATACAGATTAAGCCTAGATTGCAGTTTCCATTTCCTTAAAAGTTGAGAGAACTTGGAGGAATTGTGGAGTCTGTATTGGTCTGAATGGGCTGCCCCTGGTGTTCAGATCCTCTAACAAGATTAGCCACAGACATACCTGCCAGCATTTCCCACATGTAAAGTGATCTTGGAGGTCCCACCCCTTGGCCTAGAACTCCCGACCCCTGCAAGTTAAATAAATCAAACTAGGTCAGATATTCTATTTTTAGCACTCCATCACATTCCTAAAGGTATGCTAAAAGCAATAACATTAACATACATCACATTGCTATATTCATTTTTAATAGAAAGAAAGAAAGAAAAATCTTTCTGCATGCTGATCAGATCGGCAGAATCCCTTCTGCTTCTGTTAATTTAATTTAATTTAACTTTTAAATAATTATACTATGCTAATTAACCTGCAGAGGAGTTGAGTGCATATATGAATCTGTAGCAGCGATGGAGGGTGGCAGTGGGAACATCTGGGCTGTGGGGCAAGTTTGGCCTGTCAGGCTCATGCAGCCAGCCAGCAGAGCAATGAGTCAAAGGCCAGCACACACACACACACACACACACACACGGTGGAAAAGGGAGCAGTACAGTGTCTCAGATCTAGCCCATAGCCCAGTTTTTTTCACAGCCCATGCAGGAAGAGGCCAAAAGAATGGACCTGCGTGCATTTGAGTACCATCCTGCAAACAACCAATCTTGTCTGATTTTCATAGAATTATTGAGTTGGAAGGGGCCATAAGAGTCGTCCAGTCCAATCTCTTTCTGCTGTGTAGGAATACACAATCAAAGCACTCCTGAGAGATGGCCATTCAGCCTTTGTTTAAAAACATCCAAAAAAAGAGATTCCACCACTCTCTTAAGCAACATGTTCCAGCTGCTACTCAAGAAGAGTAATGTGTTAACAGATAACGTTCCAGTGTTCTCAGCTTTCCTTTAGCAAGTGCTGGTGTCATCATTACAAAGTGAGGTAGTAACTGGGAGTAATGCTATATCTTTCACGTAATGAATAACATTTATCTCTTGGTTGTTGTTGTTGTTGTGTGCCTTTAAGTCATTTCTGACTAATGATGTCCCTAAGGTGAACCTATTGGGGTTTTCTTGGCAGGATTTGTTCAGAGGGGCTTGCTCAAGATTTGCCTTCCTCTGAGGCTAAGCCCAAGGTTACCAAGTGAGTTTTCAGGGCTAAGAAGAGATTTGCACCCTGGTCCCCAGTCGTAGTCCAAGCTGGCTCTTTAATATTTCCTTGGTACTCCTAAAATGGTACAGTTTTGGGAGGGTATTTTGTATTTTTTGCATGCTTTAAAAAGCACAATTTGAATATATCCCATTAGCAACAAATTATGAATGACAAACAGGAGTTACTTTTTGCATAAAGACCAGTGAGCAGTAGAAGATATTACCCCCACACTTGTGACACACACACACACACACACACACACACTGTCACAAGTAATGAGAATGAATTACTTCTTAAAAGTAACATACCATGCTCTGCTTTTGGTATCTGAGGCAAAAAGTCCCTCAGGCACCTCTTTTTCTACATGGCAGTAAAAATACTATCATAATACATGAAAGCAAAGAACACTTTGCAACTCTTTTATGACACCTGAAATCTGTTGCCTGAAGCAGCTCTCTCACTCTATGAAAGATGGGCAAAGAGAAGGGGGGAGCATGGGAAAGGTAGGCAAACTCTCTGCAGCCTGGATCTTGGGATCCTGGACAATGAAAAAGCAAACAACCCACTGCAAAATAAATTTTGGTATCTGAAGAGACTGGAGAATGGAATAATAATAATAATAATAATAATAATAGTAGTAGTAGTAATAATAATAATAATAATAATAATAACAACAACTTTATTTATATACCGCCCTTCCAGCGATCAGGGCGGTGCACAACATATATAACATACACAATATTCAAGTCTTCTGTAAGATCTAAGAATTATTAATATGAGCCAGACATCATAAAGTTCAAGTGTTGTTTTTAATAAACATACACTGGATCCTTGGTATCTGCTGGGGTTTGATTCCATGACCCATCATGGATAACAAAATCCGTGGATGCTCAAGTCCCATTAAATACAGTGGTGCAATAAAATGGCGTCCCTTATATAAAATAGCAAAATCAAGGTTTTCTCTTTGAAATTTATATCTCTTTGGAATATTTCCAAACTGTTCTTAGTTGAATCTGTGGATAAAGAAGCCATGGATATAGAGGTCAGACTATTAACTATCCAATGTGAAGTCAAAGGCTTTCCTGGCTGGCATCCATAGTTTTTTTTTTTTTTTCAGGCTTTGTGGCCATGTTCTAGAAGAGTTGTGATGTTTTGCCAGCATTTTCAGAGAATGCTGGCATGGAAAAGAGTGGGGCATATATTATATATACTGTGTGACCCTGTGTGGGGAGGAGTGATTTCCATGTTAATTTGTGTATTATTCTGTTGGCCTCAGGATGGGAGGATATGCAAAGAAGATTAGTGTCTGTTTAATTAGTGATCACTGTCTGCTGGGAAAACCCATGCCAACAGCTATCAGGTCAGAATGCACAGAGAAGCCATTGAAATCCACAAACACCAAGACAACTTCAACAGGAAAGAAGAGACCTTCAAAGTTAGCAAAGTTTGGCTACCAGTCCTGAAAAACACTAAAATCAAGACCCAGCAAAATGCGAATTAAAAAAACCACCCAAGGTCAGGGGTTTTCCCAGCAGACAATGGATCTCTAATTAACAGACACAACTCCTCCTTGCATATCCTCCCACCCTGAGGCTTTGCTATTCAATAACAGAACAATTCACAGATTAACATGGAAATCACTCCTCCCTACACAGGTCACACAGTAATAGATAGGTAGATAGATAGATAGATAGATAGATAGATAGATAGATAGATCTCCCACTCTCTTTAATGCCAGCATTCTCTAATGATGCCAGCCACAGATGCTGGTGAAACATCAGGAATAAACTCTTCTAGAACATGGGGCCACATAGCCTGAAAAACCCACAAAAATTATTAACTCTCCCATTCTGATAAATTATATTTATTTTCAATCTTTCTCATCTGAGCTTAAACCAAAGTCACTTAAAAACTAGTGTACAGAAAATAGAAATGCTTGATTTGTAGGAAGATTTAGGGAGATTCAGGCATCGTGCCTCAGGACCAGTGCCAGCTCTTAGTGCCAGTGTATTCCACCCATGGTAAAGCCAGTCTCGATAACCCTGCTGCTGATGATAATGTACGAAGTCAGTCTGGTGGTGAAACCATATCAAGTATGGAGGAGAGGATGTATGTTATGGAGAAGTGAACTGGAGCATATTTTCATAGGTCTGAGCTATTTCTGCTGCCTCTGGGCTGTGGAGTAATAAATCTGGTCTCTCCCAGCTGTATGCAAGACTATCCGGGACACCTGTTTAATTATCTGTGCCTTGTGAATGACTGTGCCACCCTGAGTTTAATAAGCACTGCTCAGGAGTAATTGGGGTGATTATTATATGGCCTGGAGGAAACATCGTAGCTTGTTATCTCCAGGCAGTAGCATCAGGATGCAAAAAAGAAAAAAAGATAATCAGAGGCTTATTTGTAGTGTTTTGTGTAATAGGTTTAATGAGATTTGGAGTGTCTGAGAGATGAGACCTCATATCACCTTACTTCCCCCTCCCTATGCCCATAAGGCAGATGGGAAATCTAAACAATCATCCTCTAGACTTTGCACTGAGAGTTAGAGTGGAAGGTGGTACAACTTTAGACCAAGAAGGGACCTTTCACACCATACAATTAAAGTGCTATGATTCCACTTTAATTGCCATGGCTGTGTCCTATGGAATCAGGCAGGTGGAGGTTGCAGCTGAGGAAAGAGCATTTAGAAATATATCCCAGAGAGCTCCCGTAGTACCTCACCAGGCTACAAATCCTAGGATTTCATAGGATTTCAGTCATGACAAGTAAAGTGGAATCATAGTGCTACCCTGTTTCCCCGAAAATAAGACATCGCCAGAAAATAAGACCTAGTAGAGGTTTTGCTGAATTGCTAAATATAAGGCCTCCCCCAAAAGTAAGGCCTAGAAATGTTTTTCTATTCTATTCTATTCTATTCTATTCTATATATATACATACACATACAGTATATAATAAATGTTTGTTTGTTGTTCAACAATATATGTGAATTCTTCTTCATGGATAAATAAGCCATCACCTGAAAATAAGACCTAGCACATCTTTGGAAGCAAAAATTAATATAAGACACTGTCTTATTTTCGGGGAAACACAGTATATCCGTATAGTGTGAAATGGCCCTAGAATGTCCAATAAAGATTGTGATGTGTATTACTCTAACTTATTCCATCTCTATGGCTCTTGTGCACTGTTTAATTTCTGTCTGCTTTTTTCCTTTTTCTCCCCATAATCCAGAACCTTAGCACTACTGACATACTTACTGCTCTTTGGAGGAAAAAGACCCATTTTGCAAAGGCCACACAGCAAATGGTGTCCCTATCTACCCATATTAAGGAGCTTAGTACAGAAAGCCAGACAACTTATTTGGATAGAGGAAGGGGGAAATCCCCCAAGCATCTCTCCCTGTTCTTGGCAGTAAAACATCCCACGATGGCAAATTAAGTAGCTAAAGATTTGCTGCCCTTATGCTGAACCCCAAAATCTATTACTGGAGGCAGTCATCTTGTTCTGCCTAGGGCTGGCCTTGGCTCTCTCCCAGATCTTTCTTCCTTCATTCCAGCCATGTCACTTCATGTGTGTTGGTCAGCATGGCACACCTTTCTTATTGGACTGTTAATTTTCAGTATTTATATTTCATCTTTCCTTAATACTAGCCAAGACAGTTGCCAAGGAAGGCAATCTCAATACTTAGTAAAAGAAAAAGTATCAACCAGCCTTCTCCCCAGCAGCATTCTTTCCAGATATTTTAGATTATAACTATAACATTGTGATTTTTTTTTTTTTAGATATTCTCCCCCCTCCAAAAAGTGTTATGCAATTTCAATACTTCTTGTCTTGGGCGACTTCAACACTCCTCTTGAGACCAGCCCTTCCGATCTATCTGGAGCAGCCCGGGAGTTCATAGAATCCATGACAGCCATGAACCTATCCCAATTGGTGAACAGGCCTACCCATTGCGCGGGTCATACTCTCGATGGGTTTTTTTTGTACGGAACAGGAGTATCCGTGGGCAGAGGTAACAAAGACCTCCACGCTGTCATGGACGGATCATTTCCTGATCAAGACGGAACTAAAAGCCATTTTTTGTCCTCCCAGGGGTGGCGGACCCATTCAGATGGTCCGCCCTCGAAGGCTAATGGAACCTATTGGTTTCCAGAAGGCCCTAGAGGGTTTGTTGGTTGGGAATGCCGGTGATTCTGCTGAGGCTCTGGTTGATACCTGGAACACTGATGTTGCCAGAGCCATCAACACGATCGCCCCCGAGCGTCCTTTCCAGCCCGCTCCTAACTGGAAACCCTGGTACACAGAAGAGCTCAGGGAGATGAAGCGGGCTGGACAACGACTAGAGTGCGAATGGCGGAGGACTCACCTCTTATCCGATAGAACTCTCTATAGACTGCATCTTCGCATCTATGGAGAGGCTTTGCGTGCAGCGCGGAGATCCCGCTGCTCTGCACACATTGTGTCTGCAGACTCCCGCCCAGCAGAGCTGTTTAAGGTTGTGGGGGAGTTGACGCAGGTTCCCCCTGCGCCAAACCCCCTACTAGAGCCTACAGCAGCCTGCTGTGAGGCATTTAACATCCACTTTGCAGATAAAATATCTCGGATAAGAGCAGACTTGGACGCCAATCATTGTCCAGTGTCCATGAGTGAGGTATCCAGTAACTCCATTGCTGTCAGTTTACTGGATGAGTTCCAATCGGTTAAGTACCGATGACGTGGACAAGCTCCTTGGATGTGTGAGGAAGACGACTTGCTCCCTCAATCCAGGTCCATCCTGGCTGGTCGTCCAGGGAGGAGACACATTGAGAACATTCCTTCGGGAGGTGATCAATGCGTCCCTCAGGGAAGGCAGTGTTCCAACCTGTCTGAAGGAGGCAATTGTTAGGACCCTCCTGAAGAAGCCTTCCCTTGATCCCCTGGACAGAAACAACTACAGACCAGTTTCCTTGCTGCCTTTTCTCAGCAAGGTGATCGAGAGAGCCGTCGCCTCCCAACTCCAAGCTGTCTTGGATGAAACCGATTATCTCGATCCGTTCCAGACCGGCTTCAGGGCAGGATATGGACTGGAGACTGCCATGGTTGCTCTGACTGACGACCTCCGCTTGAGCATCGACAGGGGTAGTGTGACCCTGTTGGTGCTCTTGGATCTCTCTGCGGCTTTTGACACTATTGATCACTCCATCCTTTTGGATCGGCTGAGAGAGTTGGGGATCAGTGGCACCGCGCTCCGATGGTTCCGATCCTTCCTCTCCGGCAGATCTCAAAGGGTGAGACTCGGGGACAGTTGCTCCTCTAAGATCGAGCTTAGCTGTGGCGTCCCCCAGGGCACCATTCTGTCCCCAATGTTATTTAACATCTATATGAAGCCGTTGGGTGAGATCATCCGGAGGCATGGAGTTCAGTGTCACCAGTACGCTGATGACACCCAGATATACTTCTCTGTGACCAGATCGTCTGCCGAGACCTCCGATGGCGTCTCCCCTCTCAATGACTGCCTTGTGGCCGTAATGGATTGGATGAGGAAAAACCGATTTAAAGCTCAATCCAGACAAAACGGAGGTGCTCACAGTCACAGGCCCGAAACCAGGCCTGGGAATACAACT
Organism: Urosaurus nigricauda; assembly: GCA_034509955.1. Classification (NCBI taxonomy): domain Eukaryota; kingdom Metazoa; phylum Chordata; class Lepidosauria; order Squamata; family Phrynosomatidae; genus Urosaurus; species Urosaurus nigricauda. The sequence continues at coordinate 168,432,371 of JAOEGL010000002.1, forward strand.
TCCAGTCCTGGACGGAGTCACACTCTCCTCAAAGGACTCTGTTCGCAGTCTGGGGGTACTCCTTGACCCGTCGCTTCACATGACAAGTCAGGTGAATGCGACGGTTAGGAGTGCCTGCTATCAGCTTCGGCTGATACGCCAGCTGCACCCTTTCCTGGAGATGAGGGATCTGGAAACTGTGATACATGCACTGGTAACCTCACGTTTGGACTACTGTAACGCACTTTACATGGGGCTCCCCTTGTGCCTAACCCAGAAACTACAACTGGTCCAAAATATGGCAGCCAGACTTCTCACTGGAACATCTAGGAGAGAGCACATCACTCCTGTGCTTAAAGCTCTCCACTGGCTGCTGACCAGTTTCTGGGCACAGTACAAGGTGTTGGTTTTAACCTTTAAAGCCCTACATGGCTTGGGTCCATCCTATCTAAGGGACCGCCTCTTCCCATACGAACCCCCCTGCACACTTCAGTCCTCTGGGAGGAACTTGCTGCAACCTATGAAGACCAGGTTGGTGCAGACCTCCCAGAGGGCCTTTTCGGCTGTTGCCCCCAGGTTGTGGAATGACCTGCCGGATGAGATGCGTCTTTTTTCATCTTTAGAAGACTTTTAAAAAGCCCTAAAGATGCATCTCTTCCGGCAGGCCTTCCCAGAGAATGTAAACATCCCCCGGCTCCAAATCTAGGCTTTAGAGTGGCCTTTTCTCCCAGCCTCCCTTCTCTGTTTCTACTTCTGCATAACCTTGGCTGGGTCCGTTTTTCTCTAATCTTGTTTTTATTACTATTTTAGCTAGTTACTGTTTTAATTCAATTGTGATTTAATCTCTTTTTAAGGGGGGTGGTAAGGGAAAGGACGGGATATAATCCACCCCAATTGCTTGTTCAGAGGGGCGGACTAGAAATAAATATTATTATTATTATTATTATTATTATTAATACTTATTTTAAACAAATAAATGAATAAAATGTGTTTTTAGGTGACTGCAGCCTGACAACATGAAACCAGTGAAGGAGCGCATCATTTAGAATACATTGGGCATATGGCCACAATACAGAACTCTTGTTACTCAAGAGTCATTCCTTCTTGGTAAATGTTTTCTGTTTTGGAGGTTTGACTTAGTGGCATCACTTGTGACCAGTTACTCATCTCTTCTGTGTCCAGAGGTTCACAAATATATGACTATATAGCAGTTTGACTGCAGTGTATGGGATCCTGGGATTGGCATTTGGTGAAGCACTAGAGGAACTCTCTGACTGAGGATTCTAAAGGCTCTTCCCTAAACTGCCAATCCCAAGATTCTCTGGGATGCTGCCTTATGTGGAATATAGTGCTAGGATCCAGTGTGGTGTAGTGATTTAAGCATTGGACTACCACTCTGGAGACCAGGATTTAAATCCCCATTTGGTCATTGAAACTTACTGGGTGACTTTGGGTAAGTCACACACTCTCTGCCTCAGAAAACCCTGTAATAGGTTTTTTTTAGGGTTACCATAAGTCAGAAATAACAACAATATAGTGCTATAACTATGTAGTGTGATGGGCTCCAGGGGTTTAGCAAAACGTCTCTTTTTACCTGCTTGGACAATCCACAGCAAAATATTCCAGTAGACCTCACCTCCCCATTGAACAGAGATAGACAATTGCATAGGGAGCAGGGGTCATTTTTTCTCCCCATGCCCACTTGTGTTTCTGTGCACCCACAAATAAGCAACGTCATTTCTATCCACTGTTTTGACAGATTCATTCTTTTGGGTTTTTGGGGGGGATATATGCGGAGGTTTGGGTTTTTTCCTAGATTACAAGTAGCAAATTGTTGCAGCCCATATGCAGCCCATGGGGTATTTGTCCACCCGTGCTATAGAATATGAATGCCTTCATGGTCAGGGAGGTGATGATTTCACTCAGATTTCACTTTTCTTTGAAATTTTCTTTAAAGCAGCTATCAAAGAGTGGGGAGGGAGACAGTTTAGCAACTTGGATTACTCCCTTCAAGTATGGATTAAGCTCTGGAGTGGACTCTGCCCCACCAACATGGATCTTGCCAGTTGTCACTGAAAGAGTGTGATCTGTTTGCTTATAACGTATTATCTGATATCCACTAAACCTGGTAATGGAAATGGAACTGTATTATCAACGCAGATACTTCCATTAGAGAGAAAGAAGGGCTATCTGTCTAAGGAAATCCTAATATTCTGTTAAGGAAACAAGGATATATTACATTTCTGTAATGATGAGCATATGTAGGATATTTGCACCCAGGATACAAATGGACTTCCACATCATTGGCTGCTGGGTAGCTCTACTAGCACCTACATTTTAATACTGAAAATGTTTGGACAACAGTGGAGCTACCATTAGGCAGAGTAAAGCCACTATTTCAGGAAGCAGATCTCACAAAAGGGTAGCAAATTGCTATTTATTTTGTTATTATATATATTTACTAGCAGGGATGGGGAGAAATGTTGATCAGATTTTCTGCTGCTTCACGCACCAAAATAACATGGCTGGTTTTGGATCATCTGCTGTTTGAACTGTGTGGGTGAGGGGCACCATTTGCTTTTCTGCCCCAGCAGGGAGCAGAATGCCTCTGGCCATCCCTATGTGTAGACAATTCATACTTATGGTACTTACTTTACGGAGAAGGATAGGCCATCTTTTAAATGCTCCTTCAAAGCTTTAGAAGCAGGGCAAAATGGCTAAGGCAATCTAGATAAGATCAAATCCTTAGGCTAGTCAGAGAGACTTAATCAAACCCAGATGCCCTATTATACAGCTAATTTAACTTTCAAACAAGAGAGTGATAGCTGCACCAAAGAAACAGCCAAAAGCCCAGCATTTACTAACAAATCTTGACACCTGATATACTCTAAAACTAGTTTCAGTGGATGACATACACAAACCACTTCCGTTCACCTGGCAGGGCATGCCAAATAGCATGGGACTTCTAGTAATGTGTGGAAGGAATTCCAGGGTGAAAGATGGTTGGGGAAACTTTTTATTTTAATTTCTGATTATTCAAGAAGGGAGTTATGTGTGTTCATATGTGTGGGGGAGCAGGAACCCAGCCATTCAAGTGAGACAGCAAAATTTCTATGTGACGTTTGAAGGTTCTTCCCATACACCATCCAACAATTGGTTTCAGTGGGTCTACTCTAGTTAAGATATCAAGAGGGTTTAGGCCATTGTGTTCCCTCAGCCCAATGGTGTCAGGTTGTACCCCAGCACCTTTATTGACTCATTGCAGATGTTTTAGGGAGAGAAGTTGTTTTCTTTGTCCCTGTTGTATTTGCACAGAGTAGTGATTCTCAAACTTTGGTCCCTTAGGTGTTTTGAACTTCAGCTCCCAGAAGCCCTAGCAGCTTTGCCAGTATTCCACAATTTGCTATCTGAAATCCCAGACATCTGGAGGACCAACTTTTTGGAACCACTGTCACAGAGCAATCATGTGAAAGAGCCATGGGCAAAACAAGAACTTAGAAAAGTTATATTTTAGGATGAGAATTTCCATCCTGGTTAGAGAATTCTTCTAGTTCTAAAAGCTTGATTTTCTCGGCTTCTGGGCAAACCTCTCATGGTCCAGATGCTGACCCCTGAGACTTTATGGCAGGGTTAAATCGCAATTGTCTAAGCAGGGAAGAGCTCAAGTGCTGTGGCCTGACTCTCCTACAAGATATTTTTCTCCTCCAGGCAGCTGATGATGCTGGTTCTGAGCTGCAACTGAGAAGTGCTTTATTGGATGTCTGGAAGCTTAACCCAAGGGGCTATTAGAATGGCTTGTGCATAAGCAGAGGTGAGGAAAATCCTGTGTTAATGAGCCCCAAGGCTGCTTAGCCAGGCAAACACCAGACCGCTGCAGTAGCAGCAGCAGCAGTCGGCAGGCCTTGTGCATCCAGGCGAGGCTCCCAGCCTGTGCTAATCCCCATAGATCTAGGAGTTAGCCTTTTTTTTTTTAAGAACTAGATTGACTTGACTTGGTGCCGATGGGTTTAATCTTTCAAGAGTTCCACGGGAAGTGCCAAATCCTTTTTGCTGGTTTCACGCTTCACCAATAACCTGCTCGCACCTCCTAGCATAATGCCAGGGATGGTGTATATATGTATGTAGCCTCAGAATTGTAACGAAGGAGCCTGTTCCTCTTTTTAAAAAGGAGCAGCACTCCTTTATTGTGTGGTTAATCAGCCTCTGGAATAACAGCACTGTCTGATGCAGTCACTGCAGCAAACATTGCTAATGCCAGGGCTGGCTAATTCTTGAGCTTTCATATAGAGCAGCACATTCGAAAAGATCTCCAAAAATTAATGTGTCTTCCCTCTTTGCCAGCCAACCTCTTCCAAGACAATTCCTTTCTGTTGGTGGCTGTTGGGAGAAGTGGGGGGGGGGGGGCACAAGAAAAATGAATTCTGTGGCCCAGTTGCCATCCAAGCTATCTGGCCATGACTACCTTTTATACACTGACACCAAGGACTTGGATGGCCATTGCGGTCTCTTTCATCTCTATGATTTTATGAACTCAAGCTTCTGGTTTGCATGCTCTGGGATTTTCTAGGCAATTGCTTCCTGAAAAGCAGGGATAGCCATCCTTGTGGTTGATGGCTTCCATGTCAGTGGGGCAGTAAATGCACTCCAGGTTCTGTGTCACGCTGTAGAGGACCTACACAACAATAAGCTCAGTCCCTGGGATTATTTCTTTACATTTAGGCTAAAACCCAAAATGGGTTCATTATTCTACTGGCATGGAGACCACCATCCACCACTGGATAGCCAAGCTATCCGGAAGACAAGAGCCCTAAATCCATATTGTGATAACAGGCTACTTAAAAGGCTACAAAAAGCTGTGCAAGCATTTGAGACCTCTAGATCTAATGTTTGATCACTTGTTGCATTTCCTATTCCTAGCAAAGCTAGGGGCGTTTCAAAGTAAAAACTAACACCTAATGAACTCACTTTGAGAGTCTGCAGAGCCTTCTTCACTGTCATATCTTAAAACAGCCTGCAGATGATGTGACTTTAAAAATCAAGTCAGTCCCTATCTTTCCTTACACATTTTTTGAAATCATTGGTGAAGAAGAGACTTGAGTTCTCCAAAGCTTACACAAGGCATGCAATTCTGGTTGTATTACTAAAATATAAGAAATGCAGGCATTTCCCTGCCCCTTAGAGTAGTGGTGTACCTAAGTAATCTCAGAAGAACCTTGACTTAATGGCTTTTTGAAGATGCTTTGAAGGCTTCAGCTGTGAAGCACAGGACTAGCCATCTCTTCTCCCACATCTCCATCATTTTAGGCTTGCCAACTGCTTCCATATTCCTGTTATGCTTGAAATGGTTTGGAAAACCTTCCATGTGCCTGATGTTTGGGCTAACAAGTCCCATCAGCCATGCCAAGAGGCCACTGGTAAGGGCTTGTGATTTCTGTGGCCCAAAACGTTTGAGGATAGGAGGTTTCCTACCCCTCTTTTAGAGAACAAAAACACACAGACACAGACACATTTGCTTACTCTGTTTTTTTGTTTTGTTTTGTTTTGTTTTGCAAAAGCAAGCATGCACGTGTACATCTACATTTTAAACTCACATAAATCCAGATATTGTCATAGCTACAGGAATGGAATGGGATTTGCTTCTGTTAGCTTTCCCACTTATTTGGGAATAAGCACCATTTTTGTGGTATGAAAGAAAAATATGTACTTAAAGCAAAACTAATAAAATGGAAACCCTAGCTTTCTATATCTCTGGCCAGCTGCCTCAAAACCGATTTTTAATTATTTTTAAAAATGAAACGAAGAAAGGCTAATGTGAATAGCTCCAGCACTGATGTCTCCTACCATCATGTCCCTGCTGGCCCAGATGCTGATACCAAGTTTGTTTGCTTTTGCACCCAGTTTGTCACCTTAAAAGGAGATAAAAGAAACATTTGAGCCTAAAAGAGAAAAGATATTTCTAGTATAAGTTTTCATGGACTCCAGTCTATTTCATAAGATGTCAGCTGCCATTCTCTAGGTGGTAAAGAGAGAACCCTCTAAGTTGTAATGTCCTGGACTTTGACCTCCAGGAGGTCCAACCAGAGATTTCTGCCTTAATAGTTATGCAAGCTCTAACCCAGCTCCATGCTAATAGCAGAAAATCCTGCCCGTATGCAAAGAATGGAAGCAGTCCTGTTACAGTGGGAAAATTCACCCTGTATTATCCCTTAAGGCTATTCTAAAGACACTGAGACTCAGGGATCATCTACATGGGCCAAATAAAAGGATCTCACCCTATTCTCACAGTGTCCTGTCTTCATGGCACAGGACCAAATCCCCGATTCAAGTGTGGATTGTCTTCATGGCATAAACCCAATTCCACATCAAATCTGGCCTATCCCTCTCTTATTCCATTTTTAAAACTTACATTTTACTCCAGATTTTGCAGAAATATCTGAAGCATTCTGTAGTGCCACTGGGCGGCTGTCTACTATCCTATTGTGCCACCTGAAACCGCCACTGCTGGCACAAATCACTTTCTCTGAGGTCACAAAGGGGACCCAGCCATGTGATTAATGCTGGGCACATCTTTTCTGACCTCAGAGGGAACAACTCATGCCAGTGGTGGCAGCAGGAGGTAACACAGCAGGGATGTATATGCAGACAGCCACCCACCCAACGTTGCAGGGGTAATGGGGTGTGGGTGGGAATCTAGGGCAGCTCTGGAGCCAGAATATCCTGGGAGCAGCCTAGACTATTCTGGTCAGTGTACACATGCCCTCATAGAATTATCAAGTTGAATGCATCCTACAAGGGCCTTCTTGTTCCTGTCACTGCAGAACTCTGCTGCTAAAGGATCCCTGACAGCAAGCCATCTACATTCTGCTTATAACGTTACAGCCGAGGAGAGTCCATTACTTTATTCTACTATTGAACAACTCCTACTATCAGGCAGTTCTTCCTAAAGTTTCCTCATAATGTCCTTTCTTATAATTTGAATCCATTGCTTGTAGCCCTACATTCTGGAGCAGCAGAAAACATCTTCCACTAAACATTCCTTCAGATATTTAAAGATGACTGTTGTGTCACCTCCCAGTCTCTTCTCCTTCAGGCTAAACACACACCAGTTTCTCAGTTGTTCTTCATGGGACTTGGGTTCCTGTCCCTTTACCACTTACGCAATATTAAGTAATAGGATTTGCATTTGATGAAATGTACTTTAAGTTTGCACTACACTATGTAACTTTCTATGGTAATAAGTCCCATAGAATTCAGTAGGATATAAATTCTGAGTTTTTGTGGTTGTCAACAGCCATCAAGTTAACTTCATCTTATGGAAACTTATAAATGACCGACCCCCAAAGTCACCTGGTTAATAATAGCCGTGCTCAGGTCTTGCAGAGTCATGGCTGTGGCTTCTTAGACCAAGCCTTATCCATTTGGAATGTGGACTTCCTCTTCCTACTGCCTTCTATGGGCAGAAACAGACAGCCCTGAAGGGGCAGCTTCATGCTGCCACTTTGAGCACCAGATTAGGGCAGTGGCAACTGCACGCTGTGGCCTCGATCCAGCTATTTGCCAGCTCAAAAAGTGGCAGCAAAATGGCACTCGAGTAGCGTGTGGCATCGAAACGCTGCGCTGCTGGAGTGCTGTGAAGCCAGCCCATGTGTGGGAAGGTGGGTGGCTTCCAGGAATTGTCGGGAAAGCATAGGGGCATGAATCATGCATATGCCACACCCCCATGCCATCTGCAAGGTGGCTTTTGATACCGGTCTGTATAGGCCCTGCCTTACCAAATATCATTGCCTTTTCTAGTGTGTCATGTCTTCTCATGATATGTCCAAAGTACATCAGTCTCAACTTAGAATTCAGAAGCATAGCTATGTTAGTCTTGAATATTAGTATGCAAAGGGATCTTGTAGTATGTTTGACATTAATTTAAAGAAAGAAGTTGTAGCACAAGCTTTCATAGACTTGGTTTTCTTTCTCAATGCATGGAGCAAACTGGTGTCCAGGGAGGACCTTTATAATCAGACTGTGTGAACAGCCATAGAAATGGAAAACTTTTACTAGAATAGAGGTCTATTCACACTACACAATTATAGCACTCCCATGGTTCCTTTCTGTGGCAACCTGGGATCTGAAGTTTAAGGAAGGGCCTTTAGACACCTCAGCCAAAGTGCTCTAGTAGCTATACAGGCTGCAAACCCTCAGATTCCATAGGATGGTACCATGACAGTTAAAGTGGAATAAAGGTGCTAGAATAAAGGTGCTAGAATAGGACCTTGGTGGGGTTTTTTGTTTGCATGGCATCCTTTGTGAAGCCGTGATTGGTACTTACTGTATCATGTTTAATGACATTACTATGGGCTGCCCCTTGTAAAATAACCTAACATACCAGAATCATAATATCAGAGCCTGAGGGAGTTGGAAATAACTCCTTAGTACAATTCCACTCCAGTCCCCTGAACCGTCTGGTAAAGTATCAGAGGCTGGATACCCTTCTCTCAGGACTATACCTCTGAAACCACTGCCTGTGATATCACAAGATATTATCCTGAGAACTCAAGTGTTGGCCCTGGAATCTCCTGATCTGGCAATCTGCTATTTTCAGGTGACAATACAAGAGAAATCATTTTGGATCCAATGCATATTTCTTTGGAAACACTAAAAGTAATATGTCTGTAATATTGCTGCTACTAGTTTTATCTTTATTCCTGCTACTACTGACATACATATGACAGTGCTGCCTGGATATCAATGTGTTGCATATCATGTTTGTTTAAGAAGTAGTACAGGAAATCTACATTCTCTCTCTGTCACTTGCCCTCCCCCCCTCTCTCTTTTACACACAAATATGCACATGTCCAACACACACAATATTTCACAGCTGAATACACAAGGGCCCACACTCTGTGAGTTCTGAAGGGCTCACCTCTGGTTTCAGATTTTTTCCTAAAATCTCAGTGAATGGGAAGCTGCCAAGTTGGTTCATGCACCTGCACAGATGTTTGAGGAGCAGGCTTCCCTCCCCCATTTCAAACTCAATTTGTGGCTTCAGGGTTTGTAGTCTATAGTTCTTCAGTGTTTGGAGCTGACCTATTAGCATGCAGTTGGCAAAGGGTGAGGCAGCAGTGCATAGTCATGAATTGGCCCCAAATACTGGAATGGTGGGTAGCTGCCCAGGGCCACAATGATCTAGCAGGACCCGTGCCTTGATACTTTCCCTTTACTTTTAAGGTTATCTAGATCCTGCTAAGGATGCTAACCAGAAAACTTTAAAAGTAAAGGGTCTTGTTTCTGTTTTAAATGTCCCAGCATTCCATTGGAGCAATGTGGAAAATTTAAAATAGTGGCTATACTTAAATGTCCTAAAGCCACCTGATCCTGTCTGCTCTTGGAAGCTAAGCAGGGTAAGCTCTGATTAATATTTTAATGGGAGACTACCAATGAATGCTGCAGGCTATATTTCAGAGGAAGGAACTGGCAAAGCTACCTTTGAGTATTCTTTACCTAAAAATTCTATTACATCCATGGGTGCACAGGTTGACAAGCAACTTGAAGGCACATACATCACCACCACCCTATTCCTAGCTAACCAGTGCTATTCAGAGCATCCACCAGGTAAGTCCACCACTAGCTTCTCTGCCAGGGGTTCACTAAAAAGCAATTTGCTTTGGATCCTTTCAGATTTGGAGCTGGCCCTGTAGCAGGAATGTGTCTGTGTGCACATTCTCTCTTCATACATTCAATGAATATGTAGAATTTGGGTTGCATCTCTATCTTCACCCCCCACCCACTGCTTATTCAGTATCCACAGATACAGATTGAATGAAGGTCTAAATAAAGTGTTGATTTAAACTGGAGTGGTGACAGATTTGTTTCTCAGAGTTCTCCCTTGACAGAGAAGGAAAAAGAAGAAATGAGAAAGAAAAATTCCTGAGGCTCAAACCCTGTATTTTTCTGAATATTTGCCAAATAATTCACCAAATGTTTGATATCTATATTTGACAGCCAGTGATGTTTGATTTCAGTATTTGATATTTCACAGTTGGTATTTACATGACAGAGGAGACATAATGATATTCAGCCTACCAGCTGAGATGCAATAATATTTGATTGTCTTGGATAGCTGGCACACAGTCAGACTTGTCCCCGATTGGGAATGATGCCATGAGAGGAAAAGTGTTTACATGCACACATTTCTTTGGTACATGTTGGCAAATCACATTGTGTTAGTTCTTCTAGCCCCATTTTTAACTGGCACTAATTAACAATGTATGCCAGAGCCTCTTGAGTTTTCTTTCTTCTTAGGATCTTTCTATATAATTGTTTTATTGTGCACAGAATGTTCTGCTAAGAACACAGGAAGGTGCCTTCTGATAAATTCAGCCACAGGTCCATCTCCAGTGTTGCCACCACTGGCTGGCAGTAGCTCTCTAGGTGGTTGTTGTGTGCCGTCAAGTTGTCACCTGTTTATGGTGAATCTAAGGTGAACTTACCATAGTTTTTTGTCTTTTTGGAGCAAGATTTGTTCAAAGGGGATTTACCATTACCTTCCTTTATGGCTGAAAAAGTGTGACTTTGCCAAAGTCACCCAGTGGGTTTCTGTGGCCAGGCAGAGATTCAAGCCCTAGTTGCTCAGATTCTCAGTGCAGCAGTCACACCAGCTTTATCTCTCTCTCTCTCTCTCTCTAGGTGAGGGCAGAATTATTTCTCACCATTAGTTTGAGATGCTGAGGGCTGAACCCGGAATCATCAGAATAGCTTTAAGGCTACAACTCCCCAAAATCTGAGCCATCTTGGCTACTGTTGGCTGATGATTCTGGGAGTCATAATTCCAGAAGTAACTTCTCCAAGCTTGGGGAACAGAGCCATGATCTACTCCTACTTACTAAAACTATTACTTAGGCATTGCTCCAGTTATTACATAGTTGTTCCAAAGGATCCAAATGTCCTTGCCCAACCCATAGGAACCTTTTGCTACAGGGAACTCACATTTCCCTAATCCTCAAGAGGCAACATTTTATCACTGAAAAGAATTTATTTTCCCCCCTCACAGCTAACACATTTATCAAAGTGAAATAGTAATGTGGTTGAATGGGTGTCATCATTTTGAATAGTGCTTGTGACATTATGGGTGGTGAGCAATTCAATTCTTCCCATGTCTGCAGAATCACTTTAAAATACATTATTTTATTTTATTGTAGAATGGTTTAAAGGTCAGTAAGGTAAGGTTTTTCAAAGGCAGCTACCAGAGTCTTTTGACATAGACCCCCTGTGGCCTCCACTGCTATGCCAATTCCTGACCTCCTCTATCTCCCTCTTACTTAGTTCTTTTGAATCTCTTCCAATCCTGAAACCCACCATAATGGCACATATCTACTCCCCTTCATCAGTAGACAGCAAAATCCTAGTCCTGTCTACTTGGAACTTTGTTTCATTTTGGATTGCCTCCTCATAGGGTTTTCTTGGTAAAAGATAGTCAAAGAAAAAACAAGATAACTAAGCTGGAACAATATGCAAAGAAATCTAGCAGATGGGGAAGACAAATAGACATTTTTCATAACAATTCTCCTACCATAAGATCTGGGAACCCTAAAAATAGTTAACCTACAACTTTGGAACTACTTACCTAGTTAAATGGTATTCCATCTATTCAAGTTACTAAAAGAAGTTGAGCACCCAGGGTTTAATACTACCTCTCACAATAACATCAAACTTTCTCTTCCTTCAGCACCTTTCCCTAAATTAATCTCATTGCCCCAAAGAATTATGATAATTCCAGGAATTCAGCCAGTACTCTGAGACCTAGCAATCCCATATAAGACTTGGTCTCATTATCATCCCATTATGCCAACACTTTTCCTCTCTACAAAAAGCAGTAGTTCTGTTCCATATCCATTTAATAATTTGCAGTATAAAGGGCAAGCCAATAGCAATTTTTTTTTCTATAGGCCTCTAAGGAGATTCTAGGGATCTTTGAAAGTCAGGTCAGCATTTCAGTTTCTCTTTACAATTGGTTTTTGCGCTTCAAGCTTCCAAACAATGTCATTTGTTTGATTCCCCCCAAATGTGAGATAGGATAATTTTCTTTTTTTATTACATTTTTAAACAATTGACACCAATAACCATTAAAACAAAACTTAACATATAAAAGCATATCCCATATAATAAAACACATATAATAATACATAAAAATAACAAATGACATAAACTAAGACGTACATTAACTTCCTGACTAATGCATGAAGTCTGCTGAATCTCATTATGATTTATTATCAATCAATTCTATTAGTGTTGATACTTTACCTATACTCATCATGTTCCATAAGCATTTCCAAATATCATAAATTATCTCATTTATATGTTGGAATAATATTTCTTTACATTGTGGTGAAAATATTTTGATTGACAGGGTGTGTCAATTACTGTCAAGAGTGCCAGGAAATGCTGAGTCAGAGCACATGGCATGATGCAAAACTTACTATAGGTCAGTGATGTGAACCTTTTTAGAGACCAATTGTCCATACTCAAAGGTATTCCTACGCCAGCAGTGCTGGCAGGTAGGATTTCTGGGGGAAGGAGAGACAGGCCTTCTGGGGGCACACACATGTTTCTCCTCTTCTCCCTGTCCTCCAGGACCTTCAGCTACCTCCCAACAGACAACTAAATTCACAGGAGGGTGGATGGAAGAAGAGGAATAGGCACACACCTTTTCCTTCTTTTGCACTGCCCTCCCATCTCTCTGCGTGCCCTCAGAAACGGCTTCACGTGCCAAAGAGTGCACACATGCCATAGGTTCGCCATCACAGCTACAGGGGGAGCATCATGCTGAGTGGCACCAGGTGATGACTCTTAGCCATCTCAGTATATAAATGTTCTGGGATTCAGGGCACCTGTGGGTTGATGTTGGTGGATTGAAGTTAGTGGGTTGGAGTTAGCTGGATTGTTGCTGAATTGGTCAGATGGCATATGTTGATGGGAGTCAGGAGGAGAGTTTGTAAATATCTGTACATATTGCAACTGATGATAAAGAACTTCCAAGGATGTAGAAGATATCAAAAAGTGTTTGTGAGTTTATTCAAGTGGTCAATGCATTGCCAATACATAAACTGAACTGGTGCTTCCATACTCTGCTACTGTTGGCTACTTCTGAGAGTGTTTACCTCAGACAGTGCTATAAGTTAGCATCTCTGGTGGGCCTAGAGTTTTGTTTTTGTTACTGCACATTAGCAGGGCATAGAAGAGAGCCAACATTATATATGCATTTGTTGTTGTTGTTAACTGTGTGTACACACACACAGACACACACATATGTTTACATGTGCACGCACACACACACACACATTCCATGTTTCCCCGAAAATAAGACAGTGTCTTATATTAATTTTTGCTCCCAAAGATGCGCTAGGTCTTTTTTTCAGGGGATGTCTTATTTTTCCATGAAGAAGAATTCACATTTATTGTTGAACCAAAAAAAAAAAAAAGAGAACATTTATTATATACTGTATATATATTTATATACAAAAACTTTGCTAGGTCTTACTTTCAGGGGGCCTTCTATTTAGCAATTCAGCAAAGCCTCTACTAGGTCTTATTTTCTGGGGATGTCTTATTTTTGAGGAAACAGGGTATCTATTTCTCCATGATGTTTCATTTCTTATTTAAGAAAAAAATAACAATTCAGGGCATACCTTTTTATGGTATGATATAGATATGATTTTTCTGAGTCCTCAAGAAACACCAGGAAAGATGGAGGCCCACCTTCAGTTTGCAGCCCACTTGCAGAAAGAGCGGTAAAGGTAGTGAGCACCTGTCCCTTCATGTGAATGCAAGAAAAACCCACACTGAAGACATATGATTCTCTCTGTGTGTGTGTGGATGTGCATGTGTTCAAATTTTTCTACATTGCTGAGCATTAATCTTGATCTTATATGATTATAATGTGTATGCTTTTTGTAACATCCACACTAGACACAACTGGGAATTGGTGTGACACTTGCTTTACCATTGCCTCAAACCATCCTGGACCAAATGATTACTTCATTTATTAAGAACTAACAAAAACGGCATGGCTTGAAATCTCAGTAACCACAGTAACCATGCCCTACGATTGCTGGGTGCTGCCCAGGGTATACCATGTCTTTCCACAGCTTCCCTCGTCCCCCTTGCTACTTTTGCCTATTGTCCCATGCTCCTGCTTAAGTGAGCCACCTCTCTGGCATTGACTGTCTCTGTCTTGTTCATTTGGTTTTTCAGTTACTTGTGTCCGACAAAGAGCCCCCGACATTCTGATATTTTACTGATGAAAACAGGGATGTATTTATACATTCATTTTCTCAGGCTCAAGGGGATGATTTTGTGAACTCTCATTTTCCCCAGCCTCTCTGCTTTTATACATAACTGACTACCCATCTCCTCTGCCTCAAGGGATCCATTTTCTCTGCTACAGCCTTAGGGCTGGCCCTATCATTAGGCAGACTACCCCAGGAGAAACTACCAGGAGAAAGGAGCAGAGGCCAACACTTGGGTGTTGGGGGAAGTTGCCACAAGCACGGTCAGATTAATAATGGTTCAGTTGCTGTATCTGCTCTAGGCCCCTAGCTATGGGCTCAGCACTGAAGGGGAAAGGTGTCACTTGCTTTCTCTTCTCCTCTTATCTCTTCTTGAATGTCTTACTGTTGTCATCAACATTTTGTGTTAGACTGTAGTAACTGAGGAAAAATATATGGGATCTATTAGTGTCACTGAAAGCACTGCAAAATGTATTCACATTTGAAGATTTTTTGTGCTATTTTATTTCCAGTTACTAGTGTTGTTCATCCTATTTATGCTCATGTATTTATTTCATATCTGTGCCACTAGCATGTGTGCACAAAAGGGAGACCCATTTTGGGGGACTGCTCCAGGATTCAGGGCAACTTTGTTTTATTCACAGCCACTTTAATTGGGTGGCCACAAAGTCTCAGACATTTCAGAAATTAATACCAGGTCATGTGTGGTCAAGCAACATCAGAGTGCGGTCAAGATGGCAAAGGTTATTAATGAGAAAGAATGCGCAAGCTGGAAGAGGCTGAAACAGTTTGCTTTTTCCTGAGCCTATTGGGAAGGGCAAGATTCTGCCACTTCCCCTCCTCTCCCATCTGCTGAATTAATTGAGTGCAAACTACTTTGAACTCAGTTTACAGTGACTGAAGTAAGCTGAGATCAAAGGGAGAAATGGGAGAGAGAAACTGGGATATTTTAAAACAGCTTAAAAACTGGGATGATAGAAGATCAATCAGGGCTGACCCTGCCAAATCAGGACAGTTGGAAGGTATGCATGTAGAGGGCAGATACATTTCCATATCACAGATCCCTTTAGGAAAAGAGGCAAGTATGGATCTATCCTGCACCTCAAACCTACTCCATTGCCTTCACATGTGGTGAATGTTTTTCTCTTCCCTTTTTTGGAAATATGAATGTTTAACTACTACTCCAATTGTCTTCTGAATATAAAAGCGAGATGTGAGGACAGGTGCATCTTGTCCCTCACTTAAGGCAGCAGAATAACTTCAGCTGAACTTGCAAAGTCTGTTCCTGATTCCTTTAAGACAGTAATGGTTCCTTTGGTTAAAGATATGGGGGGAAAGATACTGTTTTTAAATTAACATTTTAAAATATAGCTTAGCAATTGCAGGATGTAAAAATGAAGGCTGGGCACTGCTTTTGTGTTCAAGGCACAGATGCTGACCTCCACGAATGACTGGATGCTCAGTAGTTGTTATCAGGCATGACTTTGGGACAAAAAGTCCAGGAACCCACCCAGCAGAATAAGAACTAACATTTTAAAAAATACTAATTTTTAAAACCCCAAATGTGGATTTCTGCTCACCTCCTATGGTTGGGTGATATTTTACCCCATTCATGCAGACTTGAGATAGTCTTAAAGGCCAAAAATTAGCCTTCTGGCTCACCAAGGTTGCATCTGTGTCTATGAGTGTGTGCCTTTCAAGTCACCAGTGGACTTATGATTATTGAGCGATGGCCCCATGAATTTCACAGGGTTTTCTTGAGATTCTCAACCTTTAGTCTTCCATTTGTTTGGGGCTTCAGCTCCCCAGCCAGTCAGGAATTATGGGAAAGGTTGGGAGCCACTTGTCTATAAGAAAGAAAATAACAGATCAGACAAAATAAGAGGGAATATACCAGGGAATTCAAAGTGGCTGTCTCTAGTTCTGTCACCCCCTGCAGGCACATACTTGCTTGTACAAGCATGGTTGCGCACATTTCTCCACTTCAACGTCCAACAACATCATTACCTATTACCCCTGGAGCTTTCCCGAAAGGCATGAATAACATTTGAAAGCAATTTATATCACACATCCCAGGCAGCTGTACTTGGCCTACTAAGTATGACCTGCATCTCAGCCAACCCTTATAAGGGGCTTTCAAATGTTACTGTTACCAGCTGCAGTACTACAACCATCTAGCTATCATTTTCTAGAAGGTTTGATTTGAGAAGCAGCATTTAAACGGGCTTCAGTGGTGCCATTCTGCTTGGCTTACTGCCACAGCTGGCTGTGCCACTATCTTCCTTCCGATCAACCATTCTGAAAAGACAGTCGGTGAGGAAATCTTAAAAAATGCATATACATTTGTGAATTCTAAGTGTTGTTATGCTCAGGTACCCTCAATGTTCCTTCCTATCTTTCCTCCTGAGGTAGCAACTTCGGTGCCATTATGTCTGACCCTGCATGCCTCCGGACCTGAAGTAGAGTTTGTCATAGTCTTTACTTCACAGGCAGGTTCCTATAAGAAGAGAGATCTAATGTTTCAGATAAAACAGTACCTTTTTCAGCCTGAGTTGTGCTCCACATTCTCTGGTGAGTAAGAGTCCACTTGCCAATAGCAAGTGGGCCAGACCCAAAAGCCAAAAGGATCAGAACCATATCTCTTTCACATGTCAACAAATATCCCATTCTCACATGGAAATTAAGGGTTTTTTTTGGGGGGGGGGGGTGAACTTCCCATTAAAGCTAGGGGAAAGCTTCAGACTATAGCCCACAGAGCAACATTTTCAGGAGGAGTCACCTAGCATGTGGGGAGAGAGAGTACCTGTGATCTTCCAAAATATCACCCCCACTGGCCCTATGCTGCAGTTTGGCTTGGGGGAGCCTCTCATTGCTGCCTTGTCTATTCTTCATCAGCAAGAATGAATAGAGATCTTTAAATTATTGCTCCCTAAAACTGCTTCTCCATGACATGTAAGACAAGTACATTCCAGTTCAACAACCTGGGAAGATTTATATATTTACAAACATGTTAGACTTCAAAGCTAGAAATACCGTGCCATTTGTCTCTTTACTCATTTCTGATAATCCTCTGAGCCTCATTAATACATATGTTTTGAAGTTGGAATAATGTAATGTGTTCTGATCTGGGTAGATTCTAAACCAATCTGTCTCCCTGAGCATTATTTCCTTGGGCTTCCCAGCTTAGCCACTCACTGGAGAGATTTATGGTAATCTGTGAAGGAGTTGGGCAACTAGCAGTTGGGAGCTGCCAGAGTTGTGACTTGGTATGCAGATCAGATCTACCCACACACGTGCGCACACATGCTCAAACACACACCATGAAACCTAATAGTCCTGTTGCTTTGGTAATTCAATAGATGATGGCAATTTGGAGGCTCCCACATCAGTCAGGTGGTCCATTCCACATTTGAATCTGAACACCAAAGGAGCTGTTCTAAGCACTGAGCCTATTTTGGAGACAGGCCTTAGCACCACAGATGAATCCTTTAAAATTTGAACTCCAAAGTGGATTGCTGTCCCACTGACACAGAAACTGCTGGCCACCATTGGCAACATCTGGACAGCACCTAATTGGTGGTGGTGGGGAAATCCCCCTCGATTGTTCTTTTATTAAATATCCACATTTTGTGATACCTGGTGCCCAGTTTATACACTTCTGCTATGTCTGTTTTACCCCATTCCCTTTACCTGACTGCAAGACGGATGCTGCTTTCAGGCTGTTATGGATTGGCCTAGCCTTGTCTCATGAGAGGGAGTGAGACTGACAACAAAGAGGGTCTTTGCAACAGTACCTTTACTTCCTCCCTTGAGAACTCTTCCACTGCCACCAGTATTTATCTGTGAGGCTGTTACCATCATGGCAGTCCCTAAACTTTTTATTTTACAATTGAATCTCCTTTTTGGTAGAGCGTTAATACTTGAGGCACTGGGTGGGCAACCAACAACTGCAAGAGACAAGAATAAAACTTTAAAAAGAAAAAGAAAAAAGAAAGATTAACTAATGTAATAGGAAAACAACAACTTTTTCTTTTGCTAGTGTTCACAACTGGATCCTAAATTTTTTTTAAAAAAAAACAAACAAACAACAAACTACTTTCAGTTTACAGTAAGTCCTAATAGAGCAATAAGAAAACAAAGAAAGAATGAACTCAGGAAGAACTACAATAAGAACTGTTCGACAGTGGAACACACTCCCCCAGGGTGCAGTGGAATCTCCTCCTTTAGAGGTTTTTAAACTGTACTTTGATTGTGCGTTACTGCATGGCAGGAGGTTGCACTGGATAGCTGTTGTGGTGTCTTCCAACTTTATGATTCTGTGAAGAGATTCCTTTAATCCAAGCCTATCTAATCACAGTCCCTAAAATATATAGGCTGCTCACATCTTCCTGAAAACATATTCAGGGGTAACCATACTGGCCATGTAGCAAAATACACTGAAATCCAAAACACACAGAAAAACAACACCTTTACTGGCTGTCCAAAAAGCAGAAAACACATCATACAAGCTTTTGAAGGCAAAGATGTTAAGAATCATGCAGGACAAGAAAAGTGATCATGTTCGAGTCACAGGCCCACATTTTATATCAGATGTTGCTTCTGTTGGACTGTAGTTCAGTTGGTCTGGAGGGATCTCATTACAGGCAGAGGCCACTCCCCTTCTTGGCCATGTGGGGATCAGGAACAAAAGGTAATAAGAGATAGGTAATGAAATTTCAATCAAGAAATAAGAAGAAGAAGACTATGAATGGGAAGGGCAGCTATGGAAGAACTAGACAAGATCCTAAAGAGTACAGATATACAATTGAGCACTAAAGTCAGAATCGTCCAAGCCATTGTAGTCCCTGTATGGATGTGGGAGCTGGACACTGAAAAAAGCAGATAAGAAGAAGATCAATTGATATGAGATGGGGTGCTGGAGAAGATTGCTGAGGATTCCATGGGCAGCCAAAAAGACAAACAAATGGGTCCTTGAATGTATCAAGCCTGAAATCTTAGAAGCCATGATGATCAATCTGAGGCTGTCATATTTTGGCCACATCACGAGAAGGCATGACTCATTTGAAAATACAATAATGCTAGGAAAGGTTGAGGGTAGCAGAAAAGAGGAAGACCACATACAGTACCAAATGGATGGAATCAATCAGGAAGGTCATGGGGCTCAATTTGCAGGACCTAAGCAATGCAGTGGAGGATAGGGGGCTTTGGAGATGTCTCATCCACAGGGTCACCATGAGTCGGGTTTGACATAAGGGCAGTTTACAACAACAATGAAATTTCGACTCCATTAGCAAAAGAAAAGTAACTTCCCTTGAGATCTGGGCTGTTGTCCTTTTCCTGTTGCCCTCCTCTTAAGTGTCAGGCAAGCAAGTTCTTTGTAGAGGGCTGCTGGGCAAGCATTTCTCCCAGAATTGATCTCCCACAGATTAAGCTTCACATTCTATCCCTGCTTCTGGTCCCTTCTTGGGTTCAATCTTGCCAGCCTGCTAGTCTCTGTCCTCTTCCTTCTCTTTTCTCCTTCAACTGCAGTTGTAATTCTAGCTCTCTTTCCATACCTTTAGCTCAACTTCCATTCTCCAGCTGTCTTTGTTTTCACCTTAATCCCTTTCTCCTAGGTCTGGCCCACTAAGGCTATACACCTTTATTGCAAAATTACTGCTATTTGACACTGCTTTAATTGTCATGACTCAATGCTATGGAATTCTGGTATTTGTAGTTTTGTGAGATATTTAGCCTTCTCTGTCAGAGAGCTCTAGTGCTACAACAACCCCTGTATTCCATAGGATGTAGCCATGATAGTTAAACTTGTGTCAAACTGCATTAATTCTGAAGTGTAAATGCAGGCCTTAGACACAATTTTGCCTTCCCTTTGTTAACCCTTTGTGTTTTACAGGAAATTCAGCATACACACTGAACTTTAACCCAATGTATATGAAGGTAAAACAACACAAACCCACGGGCTCCAATATAAATTAGCATAAAGCATTGTTCCTTCACAGAAGTATTCAATAAAGCCAGAATTTCTACTGTAAGGCTCCCAGCCTCCAGCCTTTCAATGAGGGCCAGAACCGCTCTGCCTGATCTTGTGGCCCCCTGGCATGGTTGCACTACACCTCCTAAACAGTTTTTTCCCTGCAATCACCAGAAGGCAGTGAGTCAAGCAGAGGCTTCAGGCTGACTCGGCTATTGATCGCCCCTGATCAATGATCTTGCAAGACCCATTGAAGGCATTTCATTCTAAGATGTCTGACTAGGCCTCAATGCAGGAAGCTGTATTAAGAAAAGAAAACTTGTTCCTACATGCCCTGTCCCCATCTTCCAAACAACACATGCTTTTTGCTTGTTTGGCTGATTTGAGACAAGTTTCATTTTTTAAAAAATGTCTTGGCAGCAAGCACAAAAAAAGGATTGAACCAAGACGTTCTGCCAAATCTGAGACTGGCCGTTTATCTCCAGAAGTCTGGCACCTAATTCTTCCAGTTTTGTAGATCCAGGGTGATTGGACAGTTAAGCTGGCAGCTGAGAAGAAGGGAGAATTAAAGCACTAATGTGTATCTTCTAGGTAGGCAGGGTGTGTGAAGCATAGGATAGGACATTATCCATACTACATGCTACGTGCTCTGGGTGAGGGGAACCAAAACTGGTTTACAGCAAACTTCATTAACTGATGGGGGGGGGGGGGAGACACCCTATGGGTCAAGAGTGTTTGGCAACAGAATGTTTTACAACACCCAGCTTTCATGTCTAACATTGTCATAGCTAGCAAGATACCCTTCCTTGTTTCAGAGCAACCCAAGGCATTTTGGGCATTGTTATGAGTTGTCTATAGTTTTCAACAAGAAGAGAAAATGGGGTTCAAGCCCCCAGACAGCTGGGGCCCCTAGCAAGAGAGCTAGGGTAATAACCTTGCCTGGAAGCACATTTAATCAATGAAAGTGTCTTGTTTGTAGAAAGAAATGCTGCATTGTATCAATACAAATAGACAAGATTCGAAAGGCAGTACTTCATCCACATTATGGTACCAAATATTATATGAAGCAAGGGAGGTCAATTGCTTTTGTGATTCCCCGTGGATCCTCAGGCCACCACTGCAGAATTGTTGAGACCAACAAAGAAGTGTATATTTTTGTTAACAGTCACACAATTTGTTAAAAGGAAAAGCAGTACCTTTTTGCACTGCAACCATAGCAAATTTGGCAGTGGAGACACAGCCCCTGGGATATTTATAGGTGACAATGCACAACCTTCCCACCCCCAGAAAACCCCTGCCTCTAATATAAAATTGATTGGAGGGGGTTGATATTACAGTTCAAAACTGGAAGGTTTTTTTGTGTATATTTGTGATTAATGCAGTTGCAATAGCAAGTCCTCCCTCTTTCTCTTGCGTGGCTGCTGCTAGCCCTCAGCAAGCCATTTCTGCGAAACCCTGATAAGAACAATTGCTTTCAAGAATGTTCCTCACACCAGATGGAATGTGCTCTGATGGGAAGCTTTTTCTTTCCAGGGCAACAGCAGCATCCAATCATGATATCGCCAGAGGAGGAAGATGCCTTTTTTTGTCAGTGAAAGAGAAGCCCTTGTTTTATCATAAAGGAATGTCATTCATCCTACAAACACATATAAATACATTGGCATTTAGGTAGGGGGAAGGGAGACTTTCCTCCCCCTCCCCAGCTTGGCTGTCCTTACTCCTTTAAAGAATTCATCCTGACTGCTGTATGAGATTCTGCAACAAGTATAAGGAAACCTGTGGCTCTCTGATGTTGAGGAATTCCTATTCCTATCACATCTCACAACTGGCAAGATTAGCTGAGGTTGGGGGGAAATGGAGGATGGAAGGCCATAAATTCCCCAGACTTCCTTGACTACTTCCTTTCACCTTTGAAAACCTTGACCAGCATACTTGGGATATGTCTGCACTATAGAAAGAATGCAGTTTGACTCCATTTTAACTGCCATCACAGAATCCTGGGATTTATAGTTTTGTGAAGCACCAAGACTCTTTGGTGGAGAAGGCTAAAGACCTTTTAAAAACTACAAATCCGATGATTCCATATGATGGAGCTACAGCACTCAAAGCACTCAAACTGCACTATTTCTATAGTGTAGATGCACACTAGTTGAGTAGGCTTAACTAAGTAACTTCTCCTGGTCTGTCACACTCTCCTCAAACCTGACTGAAACATCATTCATAGAATCATAGAATCATAGAGTTGGAAGAGACCACAAGGGCCATCCAGTCCAACCCCCTGCCATGCAGGAACTCCCAATCAAAGCATCCCTGACAGATGGCCATCCAGCCTCTGCTTAAAGATCCCTAAGGAAGGAGACTCCACCACACTCCGAGGGAGTGTGTTCCACTGTCGAATAGCCCTTACTGTCAGGAAGTTCCTCCTAATGTTGAGGTGGAATCTCTTTTCCTGCAGTTTGCATCCATTGTTCCGCGTTCTAGACTCTGCAGCAGCAGAAAACAAGCTTGCTCCCTCCTCAATATGACATCCCTTCAAATATTTAAACAGGGCTATCATATCGCCTCTTAACCTTCTCTTCTCTTGTGTTCCTATCGCCAGGAGAATGGCAATATGGAACAGTTACCACAGTTTACTCAGCCATAATGGTAAGGAGCTGGCAAAACAAACTCTGAGTATTCCTTGCTGAAGAAAAGGCTATGAAACTCATAGGATCTCCATAACCAGTCCATATTAATGATTGCTACTTAGTCACAATAGTGACACTATGGTCAGGACCAAGACTCCTCCACAACCTAATTTACCAGGGCATCAGCTAAATGGGGAGGAAGTCCATTCTGACCATGAATTATGTGTCTATCAGGTTTGCAGAGGTGGGGAGGGGGATGACTGGGCCAGAAGAAATAACTTTGTATACTTAACCAAGTAGCTGATGTAGAACACTGGTCCTTGGTTGTTTCTGGTAATTAAAACAGTTCAGACATGTAATGGAAACCACTGTCCCCATACCAGGGTGTGACAACATAGGCTAATCCCAAACCACAGACACACAAATCAATGCTTCCAATTCAGGCTGGATAATTATTTCATACTGAGAAAGGATTTGGCCAGGAAGGGCTACTGTTGTCCCTGCAGATGTTGCTGGACCACTCAGAGCTTTAAAACACTGAGTTATAAGTAAATTGGTTATAAATACTGTGTTGTTGTTGTTGGTTTTTGTTTTTTTGGTAGCAAGGGAATAAGAAAAATAATGTAATGAGTGGAGACAAAAGTTACAAGTAACATTTCCTACTTATTTTAAAATATAATTTTAAAGAACATTTTTAGAGACAGTTTTACATCCCCAAATCTTGTGATGCCATCTTCTTATCAGTACTGAGCACCCCCCCACCCCCCCCCACCCCCCCCCCACGGTATGTATTTTAAGAAATAAAAAGTAGTAAGTAACATGAGCTAGGCTTTCATGACTGTAATTAATAACAGAAACGAATTAATTTTAAAACCCCAATATAACATGCAATCAAATTACTCTTTAAAATGAACTTTTAAAATTGTCAGAGTTCTGGAATTGCAGTCCCAGTACGTATATCTAGCATAACCATTGATAAAGAATCATGGGAGCTGCAATTCAACAAAATCTAGAGGGCCAGAGATTCCCCACCCCTTCTATACACTAGCCAGGCTCATGGGTTTTCAGGCCTTTCAAGGCCAAAACTTCACTTTGTGATGAACCTACAGTTAAGTTTTTATGTTAAAAGTTTGGTCATTTTTAGAGGCTGTGCTTTGTATTCCACATTTAGACTCCTTTTACTTCTCTGAGCTTTTATATCAGTTTATTTAATTGTTAATCGTGCATACATTTTACTTTTATAGATGCCCCTGAGGAAAAGGCCAGAAACTTGAATAGTACTGAGGCTGATATATGTCTATTTATGCATACCTTTGAGATTTCTCTCTCTGTTTTTGCAAGATATTTTGTTACCTGAGGCAACAACAATAACCCAGAAACCAAATGGTTCTTTCTAGAATATAACAACAAATGCTGCAACTGAATGTTTTCTCCCTATATTCAGAAGTGTCTTCTCAGGTGCTCCATTTCTCCAGGGTTCATGGTTGGGTTCAGAGCTTGCCCAAAATGACACCATACCTGCCCTGGGAAGTCAGGGTGTACAACAGGGTGAGGAATTGCACTGCTCTACAGATATTGCAGTACTGCAACTCCCAGCATGATTGCTAGCACTGCTGGGGATCATAGTTCAACAACATCTGAAAGGTCCTGGTGTATGGCATTATAGACTGGCCACAGTATTCAGACATGTGCGGAAATAATCATAATCAAAATCATAATAAATCCTACATGTGCCTCTGACCTTGCTTGGCAGTAGAAAGGCAACACTATATTAAATGAATAACAGGCCAAGACTGAATTATCAATGGTGCAATTGGAGCACTCCAGGGACTCGGGTGGCAAGGTGGCTTATGCTACGGCTGGCACTGTGCATGTGCACAGATACGTTAACACATTTCTTGCACTGTGATGCTGGCAAGTGGAAAGACACCCAATAGCATCTAATAGAAACACAAAGGGGAACTTAAGCCTTTCAGTGTATTTTTTTTTTTGGCCAAACCCACTTCTCAATATATTTTTTTTGTGCTGAAAAATATTTTTAGAAGGAAGCAAGGGCTTTGGTTGGGATGGGAGGGCTGGTCAGGGTTCTCAAGGGCCATACCCATGCCCTCCAACATTTCACAGATGAAACAGGGACACGTGGGGCCAAGCAACATCAGTGTGTGGTCAAGAGAGCAAAAATTATTAATGAGAAAGAACAGACAAACTAAGAGATGCTGTTGCTGTTTGCTTTTGCCTCAGCCTACTGGGAAGGAATTCCCAAATTACTGCCTCACCCTCTCCTCTCTCTGCTGCTGGGCCAACTGAGTGCAAACCACTTGTGCACTATGAATTCAGTTTGCAACTACTGAAGTAAACTGAGGACAAGAGGAAAAGTGAGAGGAGGAGAAAGAAACTGGAACATTTAAAAAGCAACTGGAAAAGTGGGGAAAACAGAGTTAATACGGACTGTCCCTACCAAACTGGGACTGTTGGAGGGTATGCATACCTGACCTACCTTCCCCAAGGCTACATGTATCTTGCTGTGGGCTGCATAATTCCCACCCCAAGCCAAAGTAATCACTTACAGAGAGAGTTTGAAATAGGGCTTGGACCTCCCTGGCTCTCATAGGCTGTGCTCAAGGCTGGCCAACAACAGAAGAAGGGTCTGGTGTCATTCCACCATGGGGGGAGGAGGGGTCTGAAGTGTTGGCTGATGGTGGTACTGGCATGGGAATACCCATCCCACCTGCCACTCTTAATGTTCCCCCCACCCACATACCCACAGCAGGGAGGCAGCTTGCCCATGTGGTGCAGACCTCCATCCTGATGGCGAAGAATCAATGCAGCCACAATGAAAGGCATAAGGAAAAGAACCCTTGTCCCTCTTTGCCCCAATGATTTGCTGCTTTTATTGATTCTTCCTTCCACAAACAAGATTATAAACCCCTCTCTACTACCTATGATCCATGGGTGCCTCTTGGACTGAATGGGGCTAGGGGGGTAGTGCCTCTCCCACCCTTTCAGTCCCCTGAAGGATCCATGGGCTGCCATGGTTTAGCCAATGCCGGGGATGTGTTCCCATTAACTAGGCCAGCACACTTAATGCACCTGACCACTTCCACTCCCACTTAGCCCTCTTGGGATCTGGCCCTTTGTGTGACTTATACAATGTTTCTGGAGAACCTAGAGAGGGGAGAAGCTGCTCTTGCTAGCTCCCCCCCCCCCGCTACAATTCTATGACTCTGCTTAGCCAGGAATACATAATGAGAAGTACCCCAGAGTTCTCTGGGAACCCAGCCCCCCACCTTGCAACTTGCTAGTTAACTCCTTAATTGTATTTACTACTGTTTGCAGATAGTTGCCCTCCCTGCCCCTCAGTTCTCTTCTTTGTAGGTCAGATTTATCCCTTAGTCTCACTGACAAACAAGGGTTGTATTTGTAATATCTGGTACTAGGTTGCACAATTGCTATGTGGTCATCCAGTGCTGAATTGGAAATCTGTTGTTACAGAAGTTGTAGTGATCCCGCTGCCACAGCTGCTTAGCCATTAGTTTTCCTTGGCAGGCAAACAGAATTCCTCATTTTGCAACCAAACACAGCAACTTTTGGGACATGTGTATACTGCCAATTCTTTTGCTTCTATTTTCTGCAGTTAGTGGCTGTTTTCCTTTGACAGGCTCTGGCTTAACTCAGGGGCTTGGTATTCTCCGTTTGCTTCATTTGTTTGCAGATGGTAGCATCAGAATGACATGTCACAGACCCATTGCTCACTTCTCAGTTCAAGTTCAAACAATCCTGTTGACCCCTACAGCCATCAAAAGGGGGACTGGGAAGAGGCAAAATAGTGTGATACAATAGCTCAGTTTGGCTGGTGTCCTCCAGATGTGATGGGCTATGGATCCTATCATCCCCACCACCTTGACTATGGACAATGGGAATTGCAATCTGCCACATCTGAAGGAGTCTGGGTTTGGGAAAGTTGCAATAACTTGAAGGGAAACATGTACTTTTGGGACTCAAGGCTACATTTTAAGTTCAAACACTTGTTCACTTTGCACATGTAATTTCAGTGGCGTTGGTGGCATCATTAGGGAATTGCAGAGGGTGGGACAACATCAGGTAACATCTCAGAAGAAGGGTGACACCTGGTCAGGCCCTCATCCTGCTGCTGCATGATAAAGGGCAAATGTGTCCCTCCCAGCTTCAACACCATGGTAGCACCCTTGTCAGGAGGAGGCCACACAGTGAAGGACAAGCGTATTGCTGCAGATGTGCAGTCGAAGGCTTTCATGGCCTGCATCCATAGTTTTTTGTGGAGCTTTCGGGCTATGTGGCCATGTTCTAGAAGAGTTCCTTTCTGACCTTTCGCCAGCATCTGTTGCTGGCATCTTCAGAAGATCTTCTCTGAAGATGCCAGCCAAAGATGCTGGCGAAAGGTCAGAAAGGAACTCTTCTAGAACATGGCCACATAGCCTGAAAGCTCCACAAAAAACTATTGTGGGAGACTTTGCTGAGGAGAAGGCTGCTACCACAGCAAAAGATGAGTGCTCAACTCCAGGCTTCACCATAGTGGCAGCTCCTTCCCAAGGAGGCCACCATCGCAGTGAAGGAGAAGAGTGAACATGCTGCTTCTGTTCCCTCCTGCTGCCTCACTTGGTTTTTTTGCTATTGTCCCCCCCCTCCCCCCCCCGCCAGCAGTCATCCCATCACTGGGTGATACCAGGCCTAGTGATCCTACTAAGTGGGGTTGAGGAAAAGATGCACATCATACAAATATGTAGTACAACTGCAATTAGACCTGGTATATACATTGACATTGTTGTCTGTTTTGAGTTCAAATACCTTCCCTCCTCTACCTTTTGTTATAGTACTCCTCTAAATCCTGAAAGGAGTTGCCAACAGTTTAAAACGAAAATTAAATTCTGATCTTGGCAAAAGGCAGAAAAGCAACCTTTAGTAGGCTGAGCAGCCCATTATGGCCTCAAAAGCCCATTTGCTCTCTGCAAGCACCTTTGTAGTGTGAGCCATTTCCTCATAATCTCCTCTTTCCTTCGAGATCAACACTTTCAGATTATTTTTTCCTAGGAAGCACACAGCTGCAGAATCATTTGCCAAGTAACATCTTCTTTGGGCCTGTTAAATCCATTTTGTTAAACCCTTTATATTCTTTTACACTTTCAAACTCCATACTCTTCAACTGTTCTAGTTTGGCAGGGACAGTTTTGATTAATCTTCTGTCATCCCACCTTTTTGAGCTACATTTAAAATGTCCCAGTTTCCTTCTCCTCCCACTTTCCCTCTTGGTCCTCATCTTACTTCAATTGATGCAAACTGAGTTCAAAGTATAAAAGTAGTTTGCACTCCATTAGAAGGGGCAGAATCTTGGCTTTCCCAGTAGACTCAAGAAAAGACAAACTGCTACACCTTCTAACTTGTCTGTTCTTCATTAATTATGTTTGCCCACACTCTGATGTTGCTTGGCTATACATGTCCTGGGTTTTGGCTGTTAAATGTAGGAGGGTATGAAATGCGTCCCCATACTATGATGGGACTGGAAAATGCAATTTCTACCAGAGACAGGAAAATGTTTGGTAGACTCAAGGCTGCCCCCATAGCTTTGTGATCACACTTTTTGGTCCCCTTAGTAAGTAAGACTCCCCTTGTTTAAGTTAAGAATAGGCAAGGCATAATGAAAGCTCATACAGTACTATAATAAATTGCTCTTTAAGGTATCTGTGTTACTGCTTCAACAGACTGATATGGCTATTGCTCTTCAAAGTCCATCCACCATCATCCAGAGGGGGAGAAGGGCAGGCCAGTTCCATCAGGCCTTGCCTGAAAAAGAAGAGGAGCCCTCCATCCACCATCATCCAGAGGGAGAGAAGGACAGGCCAGCTCCATCGGGTCTTGCCTGAAAAAGAAGATCCCTCCATACAACCACCATCATCTACAAGAAGAGAAGGGCTGGCCAGCTCCATCAGCCCTAACCAGAGTGAGAAGAAGGGCCTTCCCTCCAGTCCATCTGCCTTGGCCCAGGCCTGAGGGAGAGGGAGAGAAGATCTCCTGGACTTTCTCCCTTCTCCGCTGCTATTCCCTTCTCCTTTTGTGTCTTGTCTTTTTAGATTGTAAGCCTGAGTGCAAGGAAACTTGATTAGTATGTGTAAACCGCTCTGAGAGCCTTTTGGCTGAAGAGTGGGGTATAAATACTCTAAACAAACAAACAAATAAATAAATAAACTCCTTAATAAGGCTCCCCACTTGATAAACAAGAATGACAGCATTTAGGCACTGATTATTTTGATGACCAAGATCACTACAATAATATTGTTGGCATCAATATTGTTGGTGTAAATTAGGTTTTCCCACAAAAAAATTAGAGACGTCACATCATTAAAGTAATAATTTGTTTAAGGGTGTTTTCAGCTTTTCAAAAATACATCTAAACCCCAATCCATTCAAGGACTTTTGTGTATATAAGCAAAACTATGCCCAAGTATCATTTTGCTAAATTGACAGCCACAAGCATACACTGAAGGTGCATCTAGTTGCCCATACAAAGTTAACCCAGCCAGCACTTTTACTGATTTAAGTGTGATGCACATTTCCATTTACAATCTTAGGTAACTAGTAATGCATTCATGTCTAAATTTATTGTTTTGTTCTTGATTGTATATGTCTGATGTTCTGGCCTTTGGTGAAAAAAGCATTATAAATAAATGATTGTTGTTGTTATCTTCTTGGTGTCATTATACACTGTACTCAATTTTCTGAAGATTCTCACCAGAAAAAGGTTAAGTGACCCAGTGCGGCTTCAGTGGACATGCTTTGCCTGTTCCAGTACCTAAATTTGCTTCCAGTACAGAGATTTCCATGCAGTACTATGTTCAATTCTGGGTGCCTCATTTTAAGAAGTTGGAGTGAATTTAGAGAAGGGCAATGAGGATGATAAAAGATATGGAGAACAAAACATATAAGGAGAGGTTGAAGGAGCTAGGCATGCTTAGCTTGGTGAAGAGAAGATGAGAGATGACATGGCAGTCTTCTTTAAATACCTCAAGGGCTGCTACAAAGAGAAGGATGCAGGCTTGTCCTCTGGAATGGCATCTGAAAACTCATCTCCCAAAATCTGATGGGGTACCTTGAGCCATTTTTTTTGGCTTTATCTTGTTTTAATAACTAATCCTGAGAAGATGGGCAAAGGAAGAAATGGAAGGCTCACCTCAGCAGAAAATGCAGATTCTGCTGGACCAAAAACTTGTTGTTGAGGAGATCCACCCAAATCCACACTAAACCACAGCCTCTGGCTTCCCTTCTCATTCCCTTTCAGTGTCCGAAATACAGAGCCCATAAGGAGAGGTAAAGTCCTGTTTTCTTCTCTAGATCCTGTTCTCTACAGTTGTTGTGGCTCACTTTTTCTTCCTCCTTCCCCTCAATTCCACCACTACCGATTTCCCCCCTCTTTTTTTCTTTCTTCCTTAGCCTTTGCCTTTCAGCTCTGACTACAACCCTCGTTTCCCATCATCTTCTCCAACCCCAGGCTATTCTTGGATTTTGAGTGCTTTCTTCCAACCATCCCTTTCTTCTTCCCCCTCCAAAACATGCTCACAGTTCTACAAAACCTGTTCCATTCCTTTCAATCCAAAAATCACTATTCTGAAAACATCTTTCCCCTCCTCTTCTTTCTCTGTAGCTAACCATACCCTACTGTTAGCTAAAAAGACACATATGCTCACATGCTTATTCATGATATTTTGGGCTGGTATTTGCATTTCCCTTCAAGGGCTAGTTACACACACACACACACACACACACACACTATATATATATATATATATATATATATATATATTGCATTTCTTTGTATTTAGTTATAGCACTGGTTCTTAAAAGTCTGTTTTGTAGCTCTTGCAGTCTTAACGTATAATTCTAATTCCCCTGATATGTGTTGGGAAGCCTCATTCTGACCTTTCCAGTGTATATTTTAGTTCTTCTAAATAATATACTCCTTAGTTAAGCAACTGCATCCTTAATCTCCAAATTATCTTAACCCTTAATATATCAAAATTTGGGGTGGTCAGGATTTCAATTGTTGGGGTGCGGTTGGTGGGGTTTCAATGTGGCTTCAGAAAAGGCAGCTTCAAGATGCTTTTTCCGGCCCATTTGTTTTGCCCCATAGTTGCAGCACTGGGCCTTTTCACACTACACATAAGTTTATCGTACTACATTCTGGCAATGTTCTGGGTTCTATATGAAAACTGAACGCAGTATATCGCATAGCAGGGTTCCCATATGGTGCCCAAATTGTCCTACGACCGTCCCAGAGTGAGAACTGTTAAAAAGGGTTCTCAGCCAGCAGGAACATTATCGGTCCATTCCAGGTGAGCCCAGTGTGATATTCCAACAACCTCCCATTCCATCCTTGTGTTCTGATTGGCTATCAGTTTCCTGCCCTCTCGTCCTAGAATGTCTGCAGTCTCTACTGCTCTTATGGGTATGAAGTGAGGAGGGTGCCACAAGTAGTGTTAACATTTAATTATATTTTATTCATGTAATACTTTTTTATGAGAAAAAGAATGATCATGATGTAAACATCTTGGTAGCATGTTTTTGGATGGAGACTACCCCTCCCCTGAATACTGACAAGAGTGAAGCCAGGGAAAGGGAGCATCCCTCAGGGCAAGCAGAGGGGTGTGTGTATGACAGATAGAGCCTTCTCCTCCCCATCCTCTCTTTGGGCTTTCCATAGAAAGGAAGGGGCTGCAAAGGGGGTGTGTGTAAGACAGAGGGCTGTGTGTGTGTCAGGGAGGCAGAGATGCTTCTTTGTGCTCTCTTCCTCCTCCTCCTCTCCTTTCACTCCGTCTTGCCTTCCTCTCCCTCCCTGTCACTTAAGCCAGGCAGGGTGTCCATCCTATGAAGTGATAAGATCATAGAGTAATGATGTCACTTACTTCCAGGTACTAAAATCCTTGCAACAACAGTACGCATGTGCAAAATAAGGACTGCTTAGGAACGATCTCAGCTATAGTACTGATAAAACAGTACATGCAGTGTGATAAAATGGGTTCTCATAACGTTACCATAATGTTACAAAATATTAAATGCAGTAACACCCGCTCCAAAATAATTTCTACATGGTACGTTACAGGAACTCTTTGGGAACGTTACAGATACCAGTGCGATAAACTTAACAGATACAGTTAGCCCTCCGTATCCATAGATTCAACCATTCATGGCTTGAAATATATTTTAAAATATATAAAAAAATATATAAATTCCAAAAAGCAAACTTTGATTTTGCCAATTTATGTAAAGGGCACCATTTTACTATAGGACTTGAGTATCCATAGATTTTGGTATCCAGAGGGGATTCTGGAACCAAACCACAGTGGATACCAAGGGTCCACTGTATAGCTTTATTAATCCCTTTAATGTCACAGCAACATTCCATGGAATCCTGTGACTGCCAGTCCCATGATTCCATGGAATGTTGCTGTGTCATTAAAGTGATATCATCGAACTATATTTGCATTAGAGGGGCCTTTCAGATCCTCAACTAGGGAACTCCTCTGGTGCCTTCAACAAAACTACAAACCCCAGGATTTCATAGGAGGCAGCCATGGCAGCTGAAATGGAATCATAACACTGTACAGTAATTGTGCAGTATAAATGGGCCCCTGGCCTTAAGTCTCAAGAGGAGGAGGAGCCAGTGTCAAGGAAGAAAAGAGAGGAGACAGATGGCCCACCACAGCAGCCCATGCCTTGGGAAGAACAACAAAAACATCTGTGGTGATCATACAGAGACACTTGTTTTCCAATGTTCCCTTCCTCAGACGACTATATGGTAATAAAAGGACTATGTTGTGGTAGGAGCTCATGGCTAGTAGGATAGAGGTAGGAGAGGGCAAGATCGTTAGAGGTAAAGGGCCAACAATATGTTGTTTCTACCCTGGTACGGTGGCTTAGTGGTTATGATGCCAATTCTGATTATCAGAAGATTAGAAGGTTGGCAGTTCAAGGCCCGAGTGCTGCATGATGGGGCTCCTGTCACTAGTCCCAGCTTCTGCCAATTTGAAAGCATGTAAATGCAAGTAGATAGATAGGTATCACTTTGGTGAGAAGGTAGCAGCAGCTGGTGATGTCATGCTGGCCACATGAACAGCAGAGCAATCCTCAGACAATGCTGGCTCTTCGGCTTAGTAACGGAGATGAGCACCACCCTCTACAGTCAGTTACAACTAGATATTCATGCCAAGGGACTACCTTTACCTTTATTCCTGGGTAGGATATAAGTACTTTACTTAGTTTGTCATCCTGCTGGTAAGGTTGGGGTTAGTTGAGCTGTGCCACATCTGCTCAAATAGTTGTGTGATTTTAAAAAAGACAACAGGCAAATTGTGTGTGTGCGTGTCCACACATGTGCACTGCGTGGGGGAGATTTTGTTTTGTTTTTTACCTCTTTTGCTTCACTGAAAATATTACACATGCAATTTGTACTTTCCATACATGATCATCCCTCTCCTGTTATTCAGTCATCCAGACATTATTACAGCAGGCTTGGGATCCAACACCAGGGAACGAGCAGCTGTTACTGTCCTGGCAATGTCCAAATTGCAAGGGTCCGTTCACTCAGTGAAACTGCTATGGGCGTCAAGTAATGTTCTTGGATCAGTGTTGTGCTTTGTCAGATCTCATTCCTGACCAGTTGGAGAAAACAGTAAACATACATTGTTCTTGACGGTGTAGTGTAGGGGTTAGAATGCTGGACTTGGACCATGAAAACACAGGTTCAAATCCCTCATACAGCAGGAAATCTTTTTGGTGTCTCTAGGCTAGTTATTGCTTCTTATTGTCATTGTGAGGATGAAAATGGAAGAAGGGATGAAGCAGGTACACTACTTGGAGCTCTGTAGAAGAAAGACAAGATATAAAGATAACAGATACATAGGCCAGGCTGCAATATGGAGGCAATAGGAGGCATTTAGTTGTTCATAGACGGCAATGCGTTTAATGTATCTGTATTGCACAGATATACAACAGAGATGGTTTAGCCATGAAGGCAGAGGTCAGTAATTTGAAATGGCCTTGTCTATAGGGCTAAGGGAGAGCAAGAATGGTGTTCATAAATGACATTATATCTAAGACTCAGGAGGGACTGTGAAGGGCTGCAAATGACAAAAATACAGATGCAAGTCTATGAAATATGACAAGGAACTAACTGCAGCAAAATGTTTCCAGCCAGCCAATTCCTCAAATAGGTCCAGCACTGTGGATAACTCTGACATTGGAATAAATATCCACACTGGCTTCTGGAAGATCCTTCCCCCAGGCAACACTGACTAATCTAAGGGTACAGCAACAAACAAAACGAAGTAGGGATTATAGCTAACAGAATCCCCCAGCCAAACATATATACACTGGGTCCTTTGTATCTGCTGGGATTTGGTTCTATGACCCCCATGGATACCAAAATCCATGGATGCTCAAGTCCATTAAATACAATGGCAGAGTAAAATGGTATCCCTTATATAAAATGGCAAAATTTAAGGTTTGCTTTTTGGAATATATTTTATTTTTCAATATTTTCAAGCTGTGGATGCTAGAATCCATGGATTAAAAAATCCAGGGATATGAAGGGCTATATGTATAGCCTTTACAGAGATCTTGAAAACACTGACTCCTGAGCACCAAATTTTGTTATATTAAGGGTCATCATCATCATCATCTATATCCCCCTCCCTCTCCCCCTCCCCCCAATACTGGGATTCAGAAATCTTCATATCAAAATACTCTGTTGCCAATCTTTATAAAAGACCGCCCAATAATGGAAAAACAAACCGGTGCTAAATGCCTCTGTGGGGTGTTTTCCTGAAACACATCACACTGGAGGGATGGTGGTTTCTGCTGTGCAGAGGTTCCCATGCAGGTGCATTTAAAAACACTAGCTGTGAATGATGTTATGCATTGTGTTTTGCAAAGTCAAGAATTTCCACTCACTTTCTCAGCTTGGTATCAACCAGTCGCTGAGGGAAGCCCCCTTCACTGCTGTGAAGTGTTGAGAGCATCAGGCTGGAGAAACCTGTGTCTTGACACTCACACCCCTTAAGCTCCTGGGATACTCTTGGCCCAGTCACTCACTCAGCCTAACATACCTCACTAGGTAGCTGTGAGGATGAAATGGGAGGGAAGAACTATTACAAGGGGGTATCCAAAGTTTTAATGATCACCTTTCTAAAAAATTGACAGAAAGTTTGTTTTGATTTGTAGTTGTTAACTTATCTCTATGTAGTCACTATCTAGATTTATACATTTTCCCCAGCATATCTTGGCCCTCCGAATACCTGATATTGTAGAAGTCTGGAGATTGTGCCCTACAAGGGGGTATCGTAAAGTAATAATTATCACCCAGAGGTTATAATGGCATATTGATGAAATTTTGTCAGTCTCATGATGGTCCCTAAAGTGCACGTTGCTGAGAAAATCAGCTCATTGCATCCTTTATTTTTGTGACTGGCTCTGCCAGAAATGACTTCAGTGTAAAATCCTCATCAGGCGCAATCTGCAGACTTCTACAATATCAGGTATTTGGAGGGTCAAGATACGCTGGGAAAAATGTATAAATCTAGATAGTGACTACATAGAGATATGTTAACAACTACAAATCAAAACAAACTTTCTGTCAATTTTTTAAAAAGGTGATCATTAAAACTTTTGGATACCCCTCGTATTTGCTGTCTTGAGTTCCTTGGAGAAATGCAGGATTAAAAACTACCGGGATTATTTTTTTTAAAAGGAACACTGGCTATTCCAAGTATCCGAAAAGAGTTAACAAAAGAGCAGTTAGGAACAGTTTTATATAATCTTTGCAATGTCATAATAATGCTTCTGAGGAGATGTAGATTTTTGAATCCTAAGGTCTGTGGTTGGTTTGGCTACAACACTACCTGTGTGTTTGCTTCAGAACCCCTGCAATCCTTTACCAATCTGTACATTTATAAACACAGAGGGGCTTTCTAGATTGGCAAAAAGAAGTGTGTTCATGGCTGCATGAAACTCTAGCCTTTAGATGAGAAAAAGGGAAAGTGTGCCATGAAAACGCTTTTTTTGCGTTTTAGGGGAGAAGAAGCGCCTTTAAAAAGGTGCTGGTTTTCCCAGCTTCTTTTTTAAAAACTGCAGAACAGCGCAGCTCCATCTAAAGGCTGTGGTGCAGCTGCTAAGCATTAAGGAAAAGGCAACTTCATGTCACACTTTCCTGCCAATCTAGAAAGCCCATCAGTGTTAACACCCTGGATCTCCATGTTTCTTTTTGCAAAAGGGATTAACTCACAGAGAAAATGCCAAAAACTTAACACTGCTCAGGAAAGAGAGGGTGATACTAACCAGGGTCTGATTCCAAGGTTAGCAAAACAAAGATATAAATCCTATTCAGGTATTAGTTACTGAATGTGCAAATGAATCAGCTGAAATGAGGCTAGCCCTTCTTCCTCGATACCATTCCCCATCCCTGGCCAATGCATTGTCTGAGGGCTTTATCACATCAGCCTGCTTCCTTGCCACAACTGCACTGGTTTTAAGAATGGAAGCATAGAGGTTTGGCGTAATTTCTTATCAAACTTTTCCCTACTTTGACGATCCATGATCACATTATCTGTTTGCCACATTGCCAAACACCATCTTCTGGGAGGAATGGGAATGAGTGATCACTGCTGCCAACTGTCCCTCAAAGCTGGCTGCTGTGTGAATATGAACACAGCAGCTGGCTTCAGGAAGCTACTGGCAGCTGCATTTGATGCAGTGGGGAGTGGGAGAGGAATAGAATCATGCCCACTCACACCACATGACTGCCAGAGAAGCAGAACTGTGTGGAAGGGACCTATCATACAAAGACAGTCATGGAATAGCAGCAAGACTGAGAGCCCATTAATGGTTTTGCCCATCAATGAAAAGGTGCACAGCAGTAACAAATGGAATACAAGGCCACAGCAAAACAGATACGATGTCATGTGATAAGTGATAAGTTATTTTTATCCTGTTAAAATTCCCTTTTATAACCTTGTATGATAAAGTCCTGAGTCTGAAGAGGATTGACTTCTACACAGAGTTTAGGCAATGTATTCCTTTTGACTACAACTCCCAGAACGCTCCCTGCCAATATAGGTTCTGGGAGTCATTGACCAAATAACTTCCCCTAAAATTTTAATGTGCATAGGGTAACTGAAGGGGAGGTGGAAAACCTTGGCCAGTTGAATAAAACTGTGTGCAAATGCAGCCATTTGCTGCTTTTTTGCACATCAAAGTATTGCTCTATTGTTGTTGGGGCCAATTGGCCTTAGGCAGCATGTGGAGGTTTGGGCTGAATAGCAACATCTAACACTGTGAACCATGGTTAATGTAAGATTCCACATTAGCACTCACATCACCCTAGGAACATGGCAATTCAGCTGATTAGATGTTTGATGAACTAATTTTGGTGATGACCTTGGAAATTTCCCTTCCTAGCAATTACAGCATAAATCCATGAAGATGAAACAAGTTTTTTAGGTTATCAAGGCAAACTTGAAAGCATTCAGTAGGATAAAGGCAAAGGAAAGCAAACCCAATGGCTGTGAAAACATGCCTTTATGAAAGGGGAAGAGATACCTTTGGCAATGCAGGGGGAAGTGGAAGGTTATCTACAGCAAAAGATTTTTAAATAACCTTTATCAAGTTTCCTTTCATGGGGTCAGTGATGAAGCCTAGGAGTGTGTGTTTGTGTTTGTATGTGTCTGTGTGTGTGTGCCTGTGACTTATGGTGACCCCATGAATTTCATAGGGCTGTCAGGCAAGGTATACCCAGAGGTATTCTTCCTTTCTCTTAGGTACAGTATAGCCTGCAGCATCTAGAAGAAGCACAGAAGGAGGAGGAGGAGGAGGAGGAGGAGTGAAAATAGGAGGAAGGAAGCAATTTAAGATATGCAGATGACACCATAATACTAGCAGAAAACTTAATGGACCTGGAACAACTACTAAGAAAGATCAAGTTTGAACATAAAGAAAACAACAACAACAAAAAATTACCATGGAGAATCTACATAACTTCAACCTAGACAATGAAAAAATAGAAATAGTAAGAGTTCTTATACCTGGGATCAAATATTGACAGGAACAGGGACTTTAGCCAGGAAATCAGAAGAAGGTTAAGAAGGGGGAGGGCAGCTATGAAAGAACTAGAAAAGATCCTAAATTGCAAAGATATACAACTGAACACAAAATTTGGAATCATACAAACCATTGTTTTCCCTATTAGCATGTATGAATGTGACAGCTGGACAATTAAGAAAGAAGATAGGAAGAAAATTAATTCATTCAAGATGTGATGCTGGAGTAGAGTGCTGAGGATCCCACTGACAGCCAAAAAGACAAGCAAATGGGTTCTAGGGCAGATCAAGCCAGAAATCTCCCTGGAAGCCAAGGCCGTGTTCCCACTAGGCTTCAATCGGGATTGGGATCCAGGTTAAATGGGCATGGTTCCCACTGAATCCAATTTTAGAAATCAGTTCAGAAAGGGGGCAATGCTTTTTGACCATTAGAATCATAGAATCATAGAATCATAGAGTTGGAAGAGACCACAAGGGCCATCCAGTCCAACCCCCTGCCATGCAGGAACTCCAAGTCAAAGACCATTTAACCTGCATCAAAATGACGCTGGGGAAATGGGGTGTTTTTTGGGGCTGAATCTATTTATTTAGAAATAAATCAATTCAGCCCAAGTGGGAACCAGACGGATTTGAATTGGAATCAAATCTGCCCTAGTTCCCACTGGCAGTCCAGCCCAGGGGGCAGCTGGCATGGCCCGTCCCATCAATGGCCTCTCCTGGCCCCAAAGTCCACAGCCCAGCCTCCTTACTAGCTTCTTTGGCTGCTGATCAGCTTCCCTATATCTTTTCTCAAATTTCCTGCTGCTGAAAGCTTTGCAACCTCCTTTCAGCTTCTCCCAACTTCTCTGCAACCTCCTTCTGGCCTCCCCAGCTGCAGGAAATTTAAAAAAAGGTCACAGGGAAGCTGGTCAGCAGTCAAAGAAGCCGGTAAGGAGGCTGGGCATGGGATTTTGGGGCCAGGAGAGGCCAGGGATGGGATGGGGTGGGCCAACAAGCTGTCCCCACCACTTGCCGATTCCTGAACCAATTCCTGAAACCGGCGCAAACATAGTGGGAACTACTTTTTTTCTGAACCAGTTTCAGGAATCAGTTCAGGAAACGGATCTTCCGGTAAGTGGGAACAGGGCCTAAGATGACAAAACTTAGGCTGGTGTACTTTGGACATATCATGAGAAGACATGAATCATTGGAAAAACAATAATGCTAGGAAAAGTGGAAGGAAGTAGAAAGAGAGGAAGGCTGCGTGTTAGACAGAGTATGTTTTTATACATGCATATTCTAGATAGCACTTGAAAAAGAAAAAAACCCGATCATATGTGTTAGAATCAGTCACAGGAACATCTGATGCAATTTATCCTGGTAATTACTCAGGTCATTCATGATATTATATTATAATCATGTACATTCATACATTATATTAAAATCATTCCATACTGCATCTAATTTAAAGATTGTAGGTCGAAATCTTCATTCAATGCTAGTGGCACAAGGGATTTCAATTTTAGAATTTATTCCATCTCTTTTCTTCAAAATATATTTTTTGTTATAATAAATCCTGATTGTGTGGAATATCTATATGTAACAAAATATTATAAATTCTGTTCTTTTAAAACTTAATGGGCCTGTGTTTTGGACAGCATTTATAACTTCAAGTGATTTCTGCTGAAAGGTAGAACCTCTCCCTCTTCTATATTCTGGTGGAATGGCTGCTGCAACATGATAGTTGGGAGAAGAAAGGGCAAATGGAGGTGGCATTTCAGCACAGCCAGTGGGGTGGTCCTCATCTCTTCTTTTGCTAAAATCCTACAAAATGTTAGAGATTCCCTTTGGTCCCTGACCCATCATCCACAAAGTAACCCACCAGTTGGATAGTTGCTGGCCAAGGGGCTCAGCAGCTGCCTGATTTCAGCAGGATTCCTTAGTTTTTGAAAAAGAGTATCCCAGTCTGCACTTTTATAGAGATGTCACACAATCTACAAACCTCTCAGCCAACCTACCCAGCTGCTCTCCTCTAGCTCTCATGCAGCAGTCCCTGACCCAGCAGGAAGTGAAAGCAAGACATCTGTTCTGAAAAAGTGCTTATACTAATGCCAAGGCATCAACAGCGAGAACATGCCAGGGACGAGGTGGCTTTTGTCGGCTTAGGTAGCATGCCATCAAGTGTTCAGAAAGTCTTTACATAGTTATTTGCTGTATTATTCAATCTATGTGACACTTCAGCTTCAGTTCTTCATCACTTCATCACATAATATATTTTAAGATTCATTATGTTTGCTGGGTGTATCTGCTACGTTTGCATACAAAGGAAAGAAAAAGATTGAAAATCTCATACACTTTATATATTTACAAAATCCTAGGATTATCACTGGTGGTAAAAATTAGTCTCCAATCTAGTCCTTGTTTAACTGTTTCTGATACTTTACTTGTCTGTATGATATGCTATGATCACCTGTAGAATTAGATAATGAATCAGAGTTGCTACTAGTCTGGTAAAAACCATGTCACATTCAGAAATTTAGCCAGTGAATCTTTTCCTAAGAGATAGGGAAAACTTCACCTTTTTATTCTTGGTTTTGTAACAGTGGAAAAACC
Source organism: Urosaurus nigricauda (assembly GCA_034509955.1). NCBI lineage: Eukaryota > Metazoa > Chordata > Lepidosauria > Squamata > Phrynosomatidae > Urosaurus > Urosaurus nigricauda. The sequence goes on from JAOEGL010000002.1 coordinate 168,472,932, forward strand.
TATTGGCTGAGATGCACTTTGGCACATTGAAAAGCATCTGGAATGGCAGAGGTGAGTGAGGGTGACCCATGGGTTTCAGAGAAACAAGTCATGCCAGACAAACCTGATCTCTTTTATATATATATATATAATTGCCAGCTTGGTAGATGAAGGGAATTCTGTGGATATACTATATCTTGATTTCAGTAAGGCCTTTGACAAAGTTCCCCATGACATTCTTGCAAACAAGCTTGTAAAATGTGGGCTAGACAAGGCAACTGTTAGGTGGATTTGTAACTGGTTGACCGGCCGAACCCAAAGGGTGCTCATCAATTCATATTCATCCTGGAGAGAAGTGACAAGTGACAAGTGGGGTGCCACAGGCATCTGTCCTTCGTCCAGTGCTATTCAACATCTTTATCAATGACTTGGATAACAGAATTGAGAACTTATCAAATTTGCAGATGACACTAAACTAGGAGGAGTAGCTAATACCCCAGAGGACAGGATCAAAATTCAAAATGACCTGAATAGACTAGAAAGCTAGTCCAAAGCTAACAAAATGAAATTCAACACAGAGAAATGTAAGGTACTGCACTTAGGGTGGAAAAATGAAATGCACAGATATAGGATGGGGGACACCTGGCTGAATGAAACTATGTGTGAAAGAGATCTAGGAGTCCAAGTAGACCATAAGTTGAACGTGAGTCAACAGTGTGATGTGACAACTAAAAAGGCCAATGCCATTTTAGGCTGCATCAATAGAAGTATAGTGTCTAGATCCAGGGAAGTAATAGTGCTACTCTACTCTGCTTTGGTCAGGCCCCACCTGGAATACTGTGTCCAGTTCTGAGCACCACAATTCAAAAAGGATGTGGAGAAACTAGAGCGTGTCCAAAGGAGAGTAACTAAGATGGTGAAGGGTCTGGAAACTGTGCCTTATGAGGAGTGACTTAGGGAGCTGGGGATGTTTAGCCTAGAGAAGAGAAGGTTAAGAGGTGATATGATAGCCCTGTTTAAATATTTGAAGGGATGTCATATTGAGGAGGGAGCAAGCTTATTTTCTGCTGCTCCAGAGATTAGAACATGGAACAATGGATGCAAACTGCAGGAAAAGAGATTCCACCTCAACATTAGGAGGAACTTCTCGGAGTGTAGTGGAGTCTCCTTCCTTGGAAGTCTTTAAGCAGAGGCTGGATGGCCATCTGTCAGGGATGCTTTGATTGGGAGTTCCTGCACGGCAGGGGGTTGGACTGGATGGCCCTTGTGGTCTCTTCCAACTCTATGATTCTATGACTCTATGATCTATGATTCTATGATCTGTGGAAGTCAGATGGGCATGAAGGGAGTCCTCCTAGCACTCCTGCAACCAGTCAGTTGCCATTTGGGGCACAGGGGGCAGAACTACACCCAGTAGCCAGGAAGATACCATAGTACAAGGAGATACTACATCCCTTCTTGCGCAAGACCAAAAAAATAAGTTAGGATCTTATCAGATAAGGCTTGAAAAGTGGAATTAGAACAGGATAGCTCAATCTACTTTATCTTAAACTGCTGTGTCTGTCCAGTAACCAGTCTATAATCCATCTCTTGCTGGAGAGCTCCTTCTCACTGACAGCTAAAACCCATCAGTGCCTCCTAAACACACTGCTTTTCCATTGTTGATGCACATGTGACAAGTTTCTCCTGAAGCAATGCTAATATGCAGGCAGTCATGGGGCATGATAGGGTGTGATTCTGCTCCACTTCCCTCTCTCCCTCGATATTCCCAGGAGGGCTGTTTTTCTTTTCTTTTTTTCAATCTTTTTTTTTCTTTTTTGACATGGATTGCCACAATCATGAAATTGTGCTAAAAATTAAATATGGAACAAAAAGCATAATGGGAAGAGGGCAGGAAGGTGAGCCCAGGGATATTTGTGTGCAGAAGGCAGAGGCTGGGACAGATGCAGTACTGTGGTGATTTGAAAGAGCTGTGCAATAATGACTGTTCCCAAGCTGAGTACCACAATATCCCAAATCCACAAAACAGTGATACCTATATAGGACAAACCAAAATGCACAAAATATATGTTGCAAGCTGTTGAAACTCCACTGGCTTCTTCATCAGGCAATGATGTTAAAAATAATACAAGAGGGGGGGAAATCATGACAATGTCATAAGCCTGCATTTTGTCAAGATGTGGCTATTGGAGGAAAATTAATGCAGGAGAAAAAGGGGTGTGTGCACATGTGCCCTCAAGTTGCTCCATGAATTTCATAGGGTTTTCTTAGGCAAGGAATGCTCAGAGGTAGTTTTGCCAGTTCCTACCTGTGAAATACAGCCTACAGCACTTGGTATTCAATGGTGGTCTCCCATCCTAGTACTAACCAGAGCTGACACTGCTTACTTTCCAAGATCTAGTGACTTTAGGATATTTTGGCTGCAGATATATCATGTGTATACTAGTTAAATTAGCCCAGAACTAATTCATTTCTCTCCTTGAACCCCTATTGCTCAGTTCACCCAGGACAACAGGAGGCAGCATCAACCATTTTGTTTTCATAGGAGTGGAAGTGTGAAGATACGCATAATACCAATGCTATTGTTTCAGTCACCTCTCAGCAAAGTAGAGAAAATATCGTCCTTCAGCTTTCCCTCCGGCTTTGATAGAAGCTGAGGAAGAAGGGGAAGTGAGGGGTGGAAGGTAAGTCAGTTGTTGAAGAGAATTATCTGCTGAAGGCAGGGAAAAGGCTGGAGCTCCCTGCATATCCCCAAGACACACACAAAAGCAAACTTTCTTGTCCATAAAAAAAAAAAAAAATTAGTCTGTAAGATCGCTGTCCAAAAACCAAGTTTAAGTTTTATCTTTGCACCTTGAGGGAGGCACAGATTCTGTAGAATAGCTGACTGAGATCAATAGGTGCATTTTTTAAAGGTTATATAATCAACTTCAAGAAAAAAATGCACAGCATTGGCAGGCATTCAGTTTATTCATAAATTCATAATTTCTGCCCCAATTTTTGTATAGTAGTTTGCGGTATTCTTGCTGTACCTGTAGCTACTACATTTTGTGAGAGGTCATTTTCAGAGTTCTACTCTTCTTCATATGTCACAAGAAAGTATGATAGGATTGCACTGATTTCACACAAACATAAAACCAAAAAGAAGCATGGAATTCAGTGGTTTAAACAAGGACACCCCATCCAAGAAGATTTTAAAAGTTCATCTAATTAAATAGGATACCAGAAAATTGAAATTATGAACCACTATATCATTATTTATCGACTGTCACTAATTTACCATATGCTCCTCCCACCATGAAATTGCAAAATTGGTACTTTCCCCCTCTGTGGTGCTATTTCTGTTTACGAAGGTCATGGTGTGTGTCTCTTTTTGTATATGACTTGCATTCACGTATTTACAGAAGGGATAGGAATCTCATGGCCCTCCATGAAGGAATTTTAGTCCAACAATATCAGCCCTGATTGACAGTGTACATATAATGTATGAAATAATATTTTCCCATCCATTTGTAACAAAAATTAACCTTGCATTATGATACATATCTCTTACTTCCATTGGAGCTTCATGTATAGATTTAGGGGAATGTTACACCTGAGTCAATTTCATACTTCAACCTGAAGGCTGCAGTTACCACATCGTTGCCAGGGCAGAGGTACAACTATGGGGGGGGGGGGAGGCAAGATGATGGCATTGCCCCTCCAGATAAGATTTTGCACACTCCCAATGAAGTTTTCTTCAGTGCCCTATATTTACAGTGTTCACATTCCCTTGGAAACTTTGCTGGCATCCTTTTCTTTGGATGCCTAAACTGTATTTCTAAATAGTACAACAACATCTAAAATCCACAAAATAGAGATACATTTCTTGGGTCAACCATAATGCACAAAATACATGATGCAGGTTTTTGAAGCTCCACCGGTTTCTTCATTGGGCAAAAGTGTTAAAAAATCAAACAGGAGAAAGGAAAACATGACAAAGTTACATTCACAGGCCTACATTTTATCCTATCATGCTTTCTTGTAACTTATATCTCCCACCAAATGTAGTAGCTACAGGTATGTACTGTTGTTCTCAGTTAAGATGGTATGGAGGGATATCCATGTAGGCAGAGGCTACTCATTCCTTTTCACCATGTGGGTTCTGAGAGACAAAGGGCCTGAATAGACAAGGCAAAATAAAGCTTCTTCAGGTCACTTTGGAGGTCTGCTGTTTAAATGACAGCCCAGGCATCTTAAGAGGCCAGAAGCTGCGCCAAAGCTGCACTCCAATCCTTAGGACTGGAATGTGGCTTTGTCTCAGCTTCCAGCCTCTTAGAACACATGCATCATTTAAACAGCACACTTCCAAAGTGGCCCAAAGCAGCTTTATTTTGGCCTGTCAGTTCGGGCCCAAAGAGTCTTAAAGTCCAGGAAGTAAATTTTAAACTCCATTAGGAAAACATAAAGATGCTTCCTTTGAGATTCAGGATGCCTCAAAATGTTCAACTGATGTTTTAAGTTATTCCACTTATAGACATTTGGAAACTGACAAAAAAAAAATTCATTTGAGGGGCAGAATTCATATTGGGGAGCAATGCCCCCCCCTTTGCCCCCTCCCACTAGTTACACCAGAGGCAAAAGTCAAGAGGGTTCATACATCTTTAATAGTGTGAATTTCAGAAGCAGGGCCTCCCCAGGACATATTTCATTTGTTACAACTCCAGACACACGTGATATCCCCCCAGCCTGACATGCTCTCCTTCCTGTTCCTGACCATCTCTCAATTTCATTCACTCCAGGCTTCACCAGCCAGAGCCAGAGGCAACAGACTTGGACTTAAAACAGAAGACCAGGCTGCCTCTGAGCTCCTTTTCAGCCTTGGAGTTTGCTTTCAGCACTGTAACTGAACTCAGCTCATGTCCCATTCATACCAGAGTCCATTCTTGGTTAACCCCCACCCCACCCCACCAATTCATTTATTTATGAATATTTACAATCCACTTGGATCTGAAGATTTTGAAACAGCATAAAATAATACACTATACAATATACAGCAAATGAACATATACGTTAACCTATGTTGTCCATGAAACCGGCAGCACGATGGATTTCATCTCAGCAGCTTTACTGAAGTGGGGAAAGTCATCTTGTTGTGTCTGTTCTTAAACAGGAGTCAAAGATTGATCTGCTGCAAATGTCCCAGAGATCTACCAGAAGATCCTGGTCTGTCTTCTGCCCATCAATGGCTGGCCTTTCAGTAAGTGTTACTCAATGGGGAAGGTTTATGCACACCCTACTCCTTCATAGTAATCAGAGCCCTGTCTGGTGAGAATTTGGAGAGAGACCTTCTCCCTTAAAGCTGCTGCAATAGTGCTGTTGTGTATGACATTTTGCTGCCTGATAAGACAGACAAGATGGCGCCTTCGCTGTTCCACAGAGAACAATTGCAGTGGCAACTGAAACTTATTTCAGTACTGGCAGTGGGACAGCAACTGCCACCCAAACTGTTGGCACCAGATTAGATTTAAGTGAAGCAGGGCAGGCTATTGCTACTTACTCCCCTTGGGCAACTGCTGCAGTCTGTTTACTGATTTCTCATCCACATACAACATTCCAACACTAACTCCTTCATGTAAAATCTGTTACCCAAAAAGGGGGGAGGGACTTGGGATCCACACCACCAGTGCCAGTGTCTCATTGGTGTTTTAGGGAAATTGTAAGCAAAAAGGACACCTCTGAGAGGTGGGTAACTTAAAGAGATCTTTCCATCTATGTATACCAAGACTAGATGCAAATAGACTCTGGTTTCAGTGAATAAGAGAGTTGTATTTAGAAATATGCAAAGGTGCACACACACAAATTCAATGCAACCTCGAGAACACCACAACGCTAACAGAAAGAGAGGTTTGAAAGGTTGGATAGCAAGGAGTCAGGAATTAGAAATGATAATTACCAGTCCTGAAGAGAAGATTCCATGGAAGACATAAACAGTGGCTGAGACAGAGTCTAAGAGCTACACAGTGAATGAGAGAAATTCTCTGTGAACACACAAGGCCGGAGCTGGGACTGGTATTTATATCTGATTTCACAGCCTTGAGGGGTACTTGGTGCTATCCTGTGCTTTAACAAAGACTTGAGACTGGCTGATGCCTTTAACTCAGGAGTGACAAAACAGCGATTTGATTAGTGACAGCCCCTAGCTAGTCAGATAGAAATGGTGAACAGGGACACAGTCTGGAGTGAGGAGGAGGTATGGTCTTTGATGGAACTACTTACAGGCTGTGCAGACTCCCCCTAAGGGGTGGCTTGCAGCCACCCTCCTGCTGTGCTGGATCGAGGCTGCGGCAACCACACACTGTGGCCTTGATTGGGCCTTTCCAGGGTGCAAAAAGGAGCTGCAAAAAGTGGCTCCTTTTTGTGCTCTGTAAAGTACACAATAACCATGGCCCCATGGCTTTAAGGTGTTCCTTTGGCGCTGCATCATGTGGACACAGTGGCAGAGGAGCGCTGTGATGGCGCATGCCATGTGGAGTGGTGAGCGGTGTCTTGCTGCCATGGGGGCAGAGTCAGGGTGTGCGTCGTATGGACGCCACTCCCTGACTCTGGCCCCAGGCCAGCCTTAATAGCTGGTCTGCACTGCCCCATAGTTTTTATCATGAGAGGATCTGTGGAAAGCCTGAGGGAGCATGGAGTAATCAGCAAACCTATTTATTTTAGTAACATCTAGATCTTCCACATATCTTCAGGTCAGCATGCCTTTTCCTTGTAAAACTTCCTAGTGTTCCAAAGGTCATAATGACCTCTTAAAATATGTCTGATGCTAGATATTAAATATGAAAATATGAAACCCCATATTCAGCAATAAATGTGTAGGGTATGCTAACACATCCTTATTTTCTTTAGCCTCTGGTAGCCCTAAGTGCCACCTTTGTTCTCTGAGCATTACCAAACATGTGATTACCCCTCAGTTTGACACAGTCTCCTTTCCTGTCCTTGACCTGTCTCTCAATTTCATTCATGCAGACAGAATCAAAATGCTACGACTTTTTGATGAACAGGAGTGATGATATTAACTGACATGCTTCCCCACTCCCTTTATGCTTAGGAGCAAACATCACAGTGAATGCTTTGGGGATGGATTTTCCCAGTAACAATATCTTGCTTTCAGCATTTGCTGTTGTACAGCAAAATATACAAAATACAGGAACTCTTGTCTAATTTTACCACCCACACAGAGCAGAGAGATATTAGTGCCTTGAACTCCAGCAGATAAAAAGCTTTTGTGGCTCTCTTACCTGCTCCTGAACAGCCAGCTCCCTCAGCAAGAGGTGGTGCATGGGTAGTAGGCCTCTCTTTGAGGCCAAAGGAAAGGAGAGCCATTTGCCTCGTGAACAGCAGTATTTTTGGACAGTAACTCAGGGGGTAGCATCCAAGCCAGTGAGGTAGTTTTGTGGGCAAAGTGAGTTGCTAGTACAGAACTTGAAAATGATACTTTTTTACTATAGTACCCAGAATTCCCCAGCTAGCACTGACAGTGCTGAATGCAGAATTTTGAGAGTTATGATCTAAAAGCCCTGAACTGACAACACAGGAAACCAATACCAGGCCCAGCAAGCATTGCTGATGGTGAAGGATGGTAAAAGATGTCAGCCCAAACTTACAGATGGCACCAGGTTTTCTTCCCCTGACTTAGTTCGATGTTATCAGCTGTTATGAACTGTGGCTTTCCAAGATTCCAGGCAAGGAAGGCTCCATCATCTGCTTCATGACCTTTTAAACTGGAAATACTGGAGACTGAAGCTAGGATCCTCTCCATGCGTTGTGCATACTGTTCCATTATCACTGAGCTGTCAATTGAGAGGCATTAAATGCTATAGGCAATGCTCTGCAAGCCATTTTATAGATAGGAACAAAACCTCTGGTTCTTGCTTTAAAAAGGCATAAATCTCTTTTGACCATTTGTGAGGTCCAGCAAACCCCATGAAGCCTTTTACATGAAAGGGCAGGACATTTTGAGCAATGCAATATAATAGTATTGTGTACATGCTTTATTTCAGTTCTTTTGAAGCCAGAAAGCTGGATACACTAAGCTTTGAGTCTGCATGTAAGGTATGTGTTAAAATAAGAATGTTATGGTGATGTTGACTTTACTGGCTGAAAAAGAGAAAGTCAAGGGCTTTTAGGAGCCATTTTCCTTTACTTTCTTTTGTGATAAAATGTATTTGCACATGGGAAGCAGTCAACCAACTTCAAGGTCCATACATTGCTTAATTAATTACTCAGTTTAATTATGGACTCACTTCCAGTGATGCTTAATTGTCCTTGGCTTCTTAATTATGTGATTCAGGGTAGCTTGCCATTTATCACCATGATCCAAGAAAGGAAACCCCTGTGTGAAATCAAGTTCTCTCTCTTTTTATGTGTATACTATTTAATACTGATAGCAATCAACATCTGGGAGGAAGAAGTTTTGCATAGGATCTGGGCTTCTGTCATTATTCTGAAAGTCCACTCTTCTTAAAACAAAAATATGCTTGCTGCAGGAGCCAAGAAAACCCTGTGATAGCTTAGCCTGAGAATAGCCATAAGTCGGAAACAACTTGAAGGCACACAACAACAACATAGGTCAAAATAACACTGCAGAAATAATCCAGTTTGAGACTGCTTTAACTGCCCAGGCTCGGTGCTTGGGAATCTGGGAACTGTAGTTTATTGTGGCAGAGAAGGCTAAATGTCTCACAAACTACAGTTCCCAGAATCCCCTAGCATTGGACACTATCACACAGGGAAAATTGGGGGATTAAAAAGGCATTTTCCTGGGAAAGTCGCATGATTGCAGTGAAGATTTTCAGACAATGTCACAATCAGAGATGCCTTATAATGGGAAGAACCAGGAATGCTTCAGCAACAAACCACCCACAGGATTTCCCCCTGTGTGATAGTGTCCACTGAGCCAGGGCAGTTAAAGCAGTCTCAAACTGGATTATCTCTGCAGTGTGTTTAGGACCATAGACAGATAGATGCTTCTTGTTACATTAAATAAGATAAACCATTTTAAATCCCAGAGTCAGAACCTTTGGCATTAAAATCACAAGACAGATACATAGATGCCTCTTGTTATTTTAAATTAATTTAAAATTTTAATTTATTATTTTGGAAAGGATTTTTTTCCCACCATTTTGGCTGTTTTGGCGATTTGGGGACCATTTTCATTGCTATTATTTAGTTAGTTTTAATATATAATAATAACCTATTAGTAAAACAGGAAGACAAACAAATGGATTGAGTCTGAACTATCCTTGGAAACAAGGATGACTAAATTGAGGCTGTCATGCTTTGGCCACATCACGAGGAAAGATGAATCATTAGAAAAAAGCAACGATACTAGGAAAGGTAAAAGGCAGAAAAAAGAGAGGAAGACCACATGCCAGATGGATAGACTTGATCAGGGAGGACATGGCCCTGGGCCTGCAGGACCTGAACAGAAAGACAGAGGACAAGGGATCTTGGAGATGTCTCATCCACAGGGTCCCATAAGTCAAGGTTGACTCGAGGGAAGTAAACAACAATATTAGTAAAGCATAGCTAATGAACCATCACCCATTTCCTTTAATATATATATTAAAAACCTAAGTAATAATAACACATTACTTTTTGAAATAATGCTAATGCTGTAATTTCAGCCTCTGTGCAAGAGTCCTAGTGTTCAATGAAAGTAACATTCCCTCTGTATATTTGACATTTCAGGGGAACCCCTATAAGCCCTTGACACCCAGGTGTTGCTGGGTAAGTTACTCTCACTCAGCCCCACTGCTATGTCCCTAGCTGGCTGCCTCCACCTACTGATTTATAAAAGTACTCCTTCTCCTTGTATGTGTTTCCTGAAGAATATCACTCAAATACTCTAAAGGTACGAGATCCCATCTGAATTTGTTGGCTACGCAGGGTCAGCTCTGGTTAGGACTTGTTGGGGGACCACCGGCAAATACCAGGGGCTGTAGGCTGTATTTCAGAGGAAGGAATTGGCAAACCCATCTCTGAGTATTCCTTGCTTAAGAAAACCTTTTGAAATTAATGGGGCCTAGGTTAAATAGTGTGATAGAAAATAAAGGTAGTAAACATCTCTCTAAATACTATAGAATCCTAAAGGAAAGAGACTTGGAAGATGAATATGTTACACATTCCATGGTTAAGTGGCCTCAAGATTTAGGAGCATCTATAGAACTTGAAAGATGGGAACAATCCTGGAAAGACACAAAAACATTTACTTTATGTCAAAACTACAAAGAAAATTATATAAAGATGCTGTTTAGATGGCATATGACTCCAGTTAAAATTAATAAGATCTATAAAATTGTAAGTAAAAAGTGCTGGAAGTGTGATAAACATGATGGCACTTATTTCCATATTTGGTGGAAATGCAATAAAACTTCAATTTTGGGAAGATTCAGAAATTAATGCCACAGTTCTTGAAGATTGATATGCTTTTGGATCCTCATTTATTTTTGTTGAATATTGTGTCCATTTTGGAGAGACAACAAGCAAAAAAGCATTTCCGTATAATCTTGTATATGGTAACTCTGACTAGAGTTTTATATGGGCAATATTGGAAGAATACCCAACTCCCTCGGAAAAGGGATGGTTATTTAGGATTCAGGAAGCCAAAAGATTAGACATATTGACTACTAGTTTGAAAGATAACAATGTAGAACATATTAAAAAAGACTGGGACTGTTTAAAAAATTGATTTTGATTTTAATACTGGAATTATTATTGATAATATTGTTACTAGTAGAATTAGAACTTGCTCCCATGAATGACATAATGAGCAATGTTTTATGGGTACCATTAAGACTTTGTGATATATTAGATATATTTTCGATTTAGACGGGGTAACTGTTATTAAAGAGGACAAGTAGAAGGAGTTTATCTCAGAGGATAAATTAAATATTTAAAAGTTAAAGGAAATACTTTAAATTAGCAAGGTATTATACAGTTTACTGAAGTGTTATTTGCATACTTAGTATGTATCACTTAGAGCTTGTGTATTTGCTTATGATCTAGTTGATGTTTTTGTATGTGTTTTTATTGGTATTGTAGTTATATGTTTGTATGTTTGTTTGTATGTCTTAATAAAAAGATTTTTTAAAAAGTCAACAACCGATTTGGAGGCACATACACACATATCACTCAAAAGCAGCTCATTGATGATATATATTATTCTTAAAATCTACCCAAAGTAAAACATACCTAGTTAAATCAGTAAGCATAGTTCTTAAATAAAACATAACATCTGGAAGTAGTCATTTGATAAAGAATATAAAATGCTAGTTCTATCTGAGAATCTACTTCAGGGTGGAAATTACACGGCTTGTGGCTGTTGCAAAACTGCAGTATCCAACAGGCTTAGCTAGCTTAGTCAGTTGTAAGAAATGCTGGAATTTCCTGGAAACTGCAGTCCAGCAACATCTGGAAGATGACATAATTCCCATTCCAATGTAATCCAGCATAGCTGGTTCCCTTTTTTCAACAGCTATTATCACTAGGCTGTTCCCTGTCATCCCTTTAACTCCCTCTTCCAACTGACTCAACTAACACACATCTCCTTTCGTTCACCCTGACTCTACCCTTATCCTTCATGCTTCACCAACTCTTCTGTTATAATATGCATATGTGTATTTATTTATTTAAAGGGTCACAAAATGGAGACTCACTGTGGAGGAAGTAGAGAAGTATTAGCCTTCCCAAAGTTCAACAGCGCAGGTGAAAAACCTATGACCCACTAGATAATAGCAAACCACTCCTCATCTTATCTCACCACCAGCAGGGCTGGTGGGACTGATGGGGACTACAGTCCAAACATGGGGTCCCCATCCCTGGTGTCACCTGGTGCAAGGAGGCTGCTGGGGGCAGTGTCCAAAAGGGCCCTCATGAGGAGACCTCCAGAGCCACAGCAAGCTGGGAGGGCGCAATGGGAAGACAGCCCAACCTGCTGCCAAGCCTCTTCTGAGTGTGGGCAGCACCCCCGTAGTGACACCACTGGAGCCCAATAGCATCTGGAAGAACCCACAGCCTTGTTCTTGGAGAACATTTCCTCACACTGAGCATTTCATGCTAGATTCATGAAAGAAAAGCACACCCAACTTCCTGAGAGCTATTTTGAGAAGGTATACATCTAAAGAAATACAGTTTGCAAAACTGTGTTGACAAATGCTTCTAAAAGGCACACATCAAACCATGGAATTATGTTCCACATAGCAACTACAATAGCAATATATGGGTTAGCTGTGAAGGAAGTTCTGAGGAGATGGCAGGTATTGTACAATCTCTTTAAAGCACATTTGGCCCTCTAAATGCTTTTAGCTTGTTTTTGTTGTGTGCCTTCAATTCCTCATCATTGTTTGCGATGGCTGGGGTTGATAGCAGTTGAAGGTCAGAACAACTGAATTCACTTCTCCATTATAGAGTCCATAACTGTCCTGAGATATTCAGGATCCATACCTTCCTGTCTTCATGTTAGCGGCCCCCATACTGTCTTCAACGTGACACATTAGTTATCACTCACATATTCACCAACGTTCAACAGATGAAAACCAGCACACATGGAGCTAAGCAACTTCAGAGTGTCCTCAAGATGCCAAAATTTACTAACAAAGAAAACAGGCAAGTTAGGAGATGTTGCAGCAGTTTGCTTTTGCCTTTGTCTTCTGGAAAGAACAAGATTCTGCCCCACGCCATCTTCACCCTCCCCTGAATTAATTGAATGCAAACTACTTTTGCACTTTGAACTCTGTTTACAGCAATTGAAGTAAGCTGAAGTAAGGACAAAGAAACTGGGACATTTTAAAAATAGCTGAAAAAGATGACAGATTAATCAGGATTGTCTCTTCCAAACTGGGACAGTTAGGTGTACGCTCAGAATGCAGCTATATCTCTATAGAACATAGCTCTTTTGGGAGGGATGCATTGTGCCAGAGGATTTTGTACTGAGGTCAGAACTCACCTCTTCTGCAAATGGAACAGGAGCTTCCTCCACCCTTTCTGTACAAGGGATCTAACCTCCTCCCCCTGCTTTGATCATCTGTTCTGCCTCCTGCATTTAGACAATTCCTTGATCAACTTGGCACCCATCACATCTCTCTGCCACAGCTGCCCCAATTTGGGTCTTGGGTGCTGCCTCGCTGGAGACTTTCATCTCTTTTCCTCCCTAGTGAGAACCACAGCAAGTGGTGGTATTCTGCCTATCAACAAGGGGAGGGTGGTGAAGCAAAGCTGTTCTCATCCTAATACCTAGAGTTACCAACTTTTCAGTTTGTCTCTACAGCTATACCTTTATTTGATGTGCAGACATTGGCTGGTGCAACTGTTTTCGTCTAATAATTTCATGTACGAATCCCTGCAGCTCTAAGTAATACTGAAGGCACAACAGTAGGCTGTATTAATTTTCTGATAATTGGCACTCTTATGGCAGCAACAGGGTGGAAGTGAGCAGTGTTATTAGTGGGAAATAGATGAATCAATGTATATTCACCTCCTTTCCTTATCAGTTTTGCACGCATTTAAAATGTATTCCATCCAATATTCATATTACTCTGCCTTCTTAAAAAAATGATTGCACAAAATTTGGTTATTTATTGTCACACACAACATTCTCTAATATATACATTTTTGCATGCAACTTATATGTATTTTTGGTACACAGTATTTGAGCAGAGACCTTGACTGCAAAATGCAAAGAAGTGAGCAACTGAAAGGATAATGGATTTGCTTATTAGTTCAAGAAATGCAACTTAGGATGGTTCCCTAAAAAAGTGACCATATAAAATTCTACCATGCCTCTTCCTGTTAGTGGATCAAGTTACCAACTCTTCCAAATGAATCGTATGTTCATTCACCAAGATACATACAGGCGTTTGTTTTTGCTTTGTTGTTTTGTTTTTTAAAAAATAAAATACAGTGGGCCCTTGTTATCCGCTGGGGTTTGGTTCCAGGACCCTCTGTGGATAACAAAATCTGTGTATGCTCAAGTCCCATTAAATATAATGGCACAATAAAATGGTGCCCCTTATATAAAATGGAAAATCAAGGTTTGCTATTTGGAATTTAATTTTTGGGGGAATATTTTCAAGCTGTGTATGCTCAAATCCATGGATAAAAAATCTGTGTATAAGGAGGGCCAACTGTAGCTATTGCCTAACAATAAGGCAGGCCAATCAACACACAAAATCTATGGGTATACTACATTGGCCATGTGTCAAAAGAAAGGTCAATCCAATTTAACACTAGCCAGATGACAATCATTAACCATAACTGGTAGAGAAGCTGATGTGGAGAACAGGAGGCACTGCAGCCAAACAGCCCAACCATTGCTAAACCAACTGCTTTTGCAAAATGTAAAAATGAGATCTATGCATTTGAGTGTGAGTACACAAATAGGTGTCCATCAATGCAAATGCCCATTCAAAAAAAATGCAAAAATCAATTAGCTCTCATGGGGCACTTTGTTATGGTTACCTAAATACAGCAAAAGAACAAAAACAAACAATTCCCTTCCATCCAGATGGTGATCCTTGCAGGTACACATTTCCAGCTGCCAGATGATGCTTAACTGATCCTTACTGAAGAAGATGCCTTATTTAATGCAAATGGAAACATGCTTCCATGTCTGAGGCCCACTCAAATATTGGAAAGCAAGGTTAAAGTCATGCTCAAAGCAATTGGGAAGAATAAAGCACGAGGAATAGATGACATACCAATAGAACTGCTACAATCCACAGAGACAGAATCAAGCCCAGTTCTAACTAAAATCTGCCACCAAATATGAAAAACAAAGCAGTGGCCCTCAGAAAAACAACTCATTTGAGTTGTGGTGCTGGAAAAGAGTGCTGAGAATACCATGGATGGCTTAGAAGACAAACAAATAGATTCTAGAACAGATTAAACTTCAGCTCTCCCTGGAAGCCAAGATAACTAAGTTAAAGCTGTTGTACTATGACCACATCATGAGAAGACAGGAAGACAATGATGCTAGAAAAGGTAGAGGGCAGCAGAAAGAGAAGAACACCACATGCCAGATGGTTGGATTCACAAAAGACGTTATCAGATGACAGAAATTGGAATATAATCCAATGGCAATCCGAACGCAATCATGGGGTTTCATGTTATCTCACGCAATTTTGGGCAAAAGGGAAGTCATTCTGAACGCAATCATGGGTTTTATATTATTGCGTATTAGAGTATCTCATGCAATTTCGGGCAATGGGAAGTCATTTTCGGGCAATGGGAAGTTCTGAACACATTCCGAACGCAATTAGAATTCAGGTAAATTCGCTAAACTAGCGAATTTACATGAATTCGAATTGGCTCCATTCGAAATAGAGAGAAATTCCTCCTGTCTGATAAACTCCTAAGAGAGGTCACAGACATGAGCCTGCAGGACCTGAACAGAGCTGTGGAGGAAAGTGGGTCTTGTAGATGTCTCATTCACAGGGCACCATGAGCTGAGGTCGATGTGAGAGCAGTTAACATGAATTCACTTAACATAAATTTCTATGCTTTGAGATCTTTGAAAATTATTGATCCCTTGGTCCATTATTTCATTGCCACAAATTGTCCCTTCACTGATACAGATTAGAACTATTTCATAATTGTATCATATTTATAGTTCATGTATCCATTTGCCAGTTGACATTGACTCTTTTCCTTTCTCAAGCCAATCTAGTTCTCAGATTGGTTCTCAGATATACAGTCCATCAAATGCCTTACCAATCTGATAGAAACAGCGACAGCTTGTGCTCCACTGTCATAGCCTTCAAGAACCAAAGGTCAACCCCATGCCATGATGAAATGGCAAAGAAGGATTTTGTGGGCTCAGCTTTTATGCCAGGAAAAGAAACACACACTAGTCTTCATCTATTGCACAGGAAGCTGTTTCATACCAAGTTAGACAATTGTCCTTCTAACCTAGCATGGCCTAGTGTGATTGTCAATTTCTCTCTGTTTCTGTCAAGCCAAATCCTTCCACATCACTTGACCCAAGGTTCCTTTCACTCTACACAATTACAGATTTATTATTCCACTTTAACTGACATGGCTGCCTCCTGTGGAATCCTAGGGTTTATAGTTTGGTCAGAGGCACCAAAGGAGCTCCCTAGTTGAGGGTTCCAAAGGCCCCTCCCTATAAACAACAACCCCTAGAATTAAGAAGAATGACTGTAACAACATGCTGAAGTCATCCATAATTGCGCAGTGATAAGATGATGCTTTGGAAGCCATCTTACCACTACTTAGTTATTCATTGCTCCAGGATGTCAATCTGTTCTTCTTAAATGTAATCTTTTTGCTTTTTAATCCTTTTAACTGGCCAGTTGGGGCCTACTGAGTGCAGTGCATAGCCCTATCATTGTGCTATGGTCCTTACCAGATAACATAGGGGCAGTACAGACAGGTGGCCCCGTGCCACCCATTTTTGCCCTGCATCTGTCCTGCAGCATTTGCATCCTGCAGTACAGATGGTGCTCCCCAAAAGGAGCCACTCTAGCCAGCTCCTTTTTTGCGGCATCATAAGGGCTATGATGACACTTCTGCCCAGAGGCGTGTGGGCGATCAGGCGGCCTTACATCACAAGGCTGCGTTCCATGTGGTTTAAAGGCACATATTAGGGCTCGGCACATATGGATGTTGCACCTGATTGAGCCCTAATATTGGCGCAAATGGCCCATCCGTACTGGGCTGTAGTTCTCAAAAATTAAAAGTTCTCAAAAGTTCTTAAAAACTGACAATATGCATCTGTACTAAACTGGTAAGAGCAAAGTGAAATAGTAAGCCATTTACATCCCTGGGTTGCAAATGCAGCACCTTTTCCTAAACCTGTTCCATTTGCACCCAGTAGGCTATGCTCTTCCAGTGTTCCATTCCCAATCTACCCATATATCTCAGCTGTCTCCGTCTCCTTCAGTGTTCCATCTTCCTGATCTCTACTTCATAGAATATTAGTTGATTAATTAATTAATCCCATAGCAGCTGTGCGGCTTCTGCTTGTTCCTGCCAAAGGGAAATAAGACTCCAGCGGTAGCCCCCAGTGTCAGTGCAGCTGCCTTGCAGTGGGTCCCGCCTGCCTTGGCCATCTGGGAAATCAGGCAGTCCCTTTTCCCGAGGTGTAATTGCATTTCCTCGCCTTGTGCGCTGCAGCGGCCGTTGACATGCTGTTTAATTGGTGTTGCTCTAATTCACCCGCTGGCCACACTAATTGATGGCAGCATTAAAAACTCTGTTGACAGGAAGAAGCAGTAGAAAACATTGTACAGAGCAATACATGTTTCCCCCTTCAAGTGCGTAATATCCCCATTTTTCTGCCTTTCCTGCAAATTCTCAACACTGGATTCTCAGGGGATCTACAGTTTCAATGCTCAGATTTGAAATTCATCAGGGCAGGGACTACAAGAACATCACATTGAAAAAAGAGGCAGAGCAGTCTTCTCATTCACACATTAATCTTGTTGGGGCCCCAAGAAATTTCCTTAGGAGCACCTCCGTCTCTGGCTAATGTATTAGTTCTAAATGTTTGACTGATTATTCTGAGCAATGAAATGGGCCGATTGAGGCAAGCATGCCAAAGTCACAAATCACTTTATTTTTCTCTTGAATAAACCCCACATTTGTCTATGATAACATCATTACTGTAGTTGTTCTAAGGCTTTAAAAAAAATAACCACAATAAATACTTTTCAAATTATTCCCACTTTTTGTTTTTGTTTTCATTTACAGTTGCAATTTTATACACATTCATTTGGGGAAATGTCCCACTGAACTTTTGAATAGATTCTGAGGCGACTGCTCCATGAATCATAGCCCAATGAGGATTCCTGATCATTGCTGCAAATCTTGTTCTCCAAGTGAAAACTCTTCTCCACTGTGTGTGTGTGTGTGTGTGTGCCTTCAATTTTCTGACTTATGGTGATCCCAAGACAAGATTTGTTCAGAGGAGGTTGCCATTGAGTTTCCCCCAAAAGCTGTGAGAGTGTGACTTGCCCAAGGTCACCCAGTCGGTTTCATGGCTGAAGAGGAATCAAACTCTGGTCTCCAGAAACATAGGCCAATATCATACAAGGCCCTTACCACACTGGAATTGTGGCCCAAATGCTTCAGAAGCACAGAGGTGGGATCACTGGTTGCGCTTCTCAAATGTCATTGAGGCATTTGCTGTTCTACCATTGTCAAAGTGTTCATGGAGCAGCCATTTTTTGCATAAAGGAAGATCCTGTTATTAAGGAAATAGCTGCTCTGTGAATGATTCGTTGACAGGAAATGAGAGGGACAAGCTTCAGTGATGCTTCAGAAGTGCAACCAGTGATTCCACCTCCATGCTTCTGAAGAGTTTTGGCCACAATTCCAATGCAGTAAGTTCCTCGTGTGATAAGGTCCACAGTCCAAAGCTCATACCACTATGCCACACTGTCTCTATACACATACACACCCCAACCTAAAATGCTGCCCCTGGCAGCCTAGACAGATTTGTGGCAGCACAACTACCAGAAGGCAAAGCATTCACTCAGCAAAATTGGCATGACCCTGAACCAGATGAGGCTCTGATATCCTCGTCTGAAAATGAAAAACTTTGGCATCTGGGGCAAAGGGAAGCTTTGGCATCTGGGCTGCCATGAGGTCAATGGGAGCAGACTTGTGGCATGATGAAGCTACCAAACAACCAAAATACCAAGGATTAAAATTGCTAGAATCATCCTCTGGAGGCAATTTGAAAAGGGTGTGATGAAGGAGAAAGAGAAGTGGGGAGATGGACACCATGGAGATAATTAATTGGAGCAATAAAACAAACCAGCCAATTGTGTCTGCTTAAGCAAACTTCATTAATGAGAAGGGAATAAGTATGAAGTAATTCAGTGCCAAGGGGGTGAAGAAAACATGGCCGGGGGGGGGGGGGGGGGCAAAGCTGCTACTGCCAGTCAGAGTAGGAATATTGGGCTGATGGAGTAACGGTTCAACTCAGGACCAGATAGCAGGCTTCATGAATCCAGAACCCCTTTCTGAATTATGTAAGCAAACGTCATCCTGCCTTGTTGAACTTTTTACAATCATTGTCTCTGTATGTGTGTGTATGCAGGTGTGTTATTTGTATGCACAACCAACCACATGTAGGTGTCTGTATGCAGGTGTACCTGTCTAAGGAGGTCATGGATTTACATTACAATGAAAGCAGAAGGATGAGATGAATGTGGACAGTAGACTGACACAGTTATTTAGCCATCATTGCAGCTGGGGATGAGAATGGAAAGGCTAAACCAGTAGTTCTCAAACTTTTTAGTCTTGTGATCCCTTTACATCTACGTATGGACATCAGCTCCGCACCTGCTCGACATAGTATGTGAATAAAAATATTTTGTTTGTTTAGTGTATGTATTTTCATTCACACATTCATGTGTTTTACTATTTTAACAGTTTATAGGGAAATAACATCATTCAAATTAGTTAAAGAAGGACTGGAATGCTTTCTCTGTTTTAACCCACCTCCTATATCATTTACCACCAATGAATCTTATCTTACACCAGTGATATGCTTCACTTTTTGGTGGCAAGCAAAGTTTTGGGAATGCAGTGGCTTAATGGTTAAGGCACCAATTCTGACAATCATAAGGTCAGAAGGTTGGCAGTTTGAGGCCCAAGTGCCATGTGACAGAGGGAGCTCTCATCACTAGTCCCAGTTTCTGCCAACCTAGCAGTTCGAAAGCATGTAAAAGTGCAAATAGATAAATAGGTACCATTTCGGTGGGAAGATAACAGCATTCTGTGCAGTCATGCTGGTCACATGTTCGGATTACGCTGGCTCTTCAGCTTAGTAATGGAGATGAGCACTGCTCTCTACATTTGGACATGATTAGACATTAATGTCAAGGGGAAACTTTTACCTTTTAAAAGTTTTGGGGAGGCCTAGAATTACAGCCAGTACCAGCTCTGAACAGAGTATAACACTTGTCCTCAATGGAGGGAAGATGAACATTGTAGACTAGTATCTCTAGAGTGTGCCAATTTGAGGGAGGCTGTTTTAATGAGCCATTCCTATGCCTGGTAAATAGAAGAGGGATGGAACAGAACAGTTGGAAAGAGATATCAGTAAGGTAGAAAGAGGTGATGGGTTTGTAAAGGGGAGAATGTCACATTCTTACAAAGCGCTCTCCCATACTGCTTTTGCACTTTCGTTTCTTCCCCTCGTGCTCAGAACAGGGCAGGTGTCCCTGTTGCAATGCAATTGGCCTCTGCTCTCTGCAGCCAGTGCTGTGAAACCTCCAAGCACAGCAATGATTTAATTACTGACCCAGCCAGCCCTTCATGAAATGCAATCCTACTGAGGGCAAGTCTGGGTTTAATCGTGTCTGCTGGGCTGGTCCACGCACCTGACAGAGGAGCGAGGGAGACTCAAGCAAAAGTGGCCTGTCCTTCCCAGAGGGACCAAAAGCAAAAGAGATTGTTTATTCTAATGAATTGCACTCACTTGAGATTGGCTTGAATAATTTACCATCCCGGAACCACATCAAACTCAAGGGGAAGGCAATCATATTTGCCAGGCCAGAGCTTCTAACTTCAGTGTTAAATCAAAATGAAGCCAGTTCAAAGTAATTTGCAAATGAACAAAGAGAAAATACAGTAAATGTCACAGCCAAATGTATTAGCCTGCCCTTTAAAAAAACGAAAGAAAGAAAATCATGGTGTTACATAAAGAAGGGTAAGATTCCCCCCTCCCCCCCCCAAAAAAACAAGACTGAATTCAGATAAAGCCCATTATGTCATCTTTAAATTCAGCCCTGGATATTAAACTAAACTATTGGAGGTGGGTGGATTATCCAACCCTAAGCATTTGTCAGGGCAAAAGGTTCTAGTTTTTGGTGGATGGAATTAAATATTTGGAGTGAAGGAGAAATGTGAGGACAATTCAAACAACATAAACAAGCTTCAAGTGCAAGCAATACTGCTGCATCCATATTTCCAAAACCTCTCATAACTTTACCTCACCACTGCCCACCTCAAGTGACCAAATTCCACTCCTTTTCCAGAATTTTCTCTGGTTTCCTTGGTAACTACACCCATTCACACTCTACCTGCTCCCATCTGGTCACCCTTCTCCAGGTCCATGGAGGTCCTTGTCCATGAAGGAATCTATCAGTGAAGGAAACTGTCTAGTCACAAGTGTGTGACTAAAGTGGAACCTGTCTTTGAGGAATTTAAGGTGGTTCTGAGGATTTATACACCCATGGCTGCTGCCATTCTGCAGAATTAATGCCATTTGACAGTGTTTTAACTGCATGTGTCACCATTTGCTAATTTGTGGTGGAGCAATCCACAGCAGCTCCAATCCATGGATAGCAAGCCCACTGTAATTGCAAATATTATTTTCATCCCATAGGGCCAAATTAAGACCTTTTGAGGCCTCAACCAAATAAAAGAATTTGGTGCCCCCACAAGTACATCTAATTCAAAATGTAAACAGTAATAAACAGTAAAGGACAGCCGACATGCCAAGACAAGAATAAACAAGTGAGCCTTGGTAGACTATGTGTCAGTTTACCTGTTACCAGATTCTAATTTTGTTGTATTCACAAGATTAATGTATATTATTAACCTCTATTGTTGCTGTGTGCCTTCAAGTCATTTCTGACTTATGGCAACCCCAAGGCAACCCTATTATGGATTTTTATGGGCAAGATATGTTCAGAGGAGGTTTGCCATTGCCTTCTCCTGAATCTGAGAGCACAAGACTTGCCCAAGGTCACCCAGTGGGTTTCATGGCCGAGTGGGGAATTGAACCCTGGTCACCACAGTCCAACACCCAAAGCACAATGCCACACTGGCTCACTAACCTCTATTATTACTATTTTATTGTTCTTTTTATTATACACACACACACACACACACATACGTGATTTTTTCATTTACTGTTGAAACTTTTTTTTTGTGGAAGCTGGTTCAGCTGCACTATTTGACATTTTGCACTCTATGGTCCATGGTAAATCTGGTAATGGAAAATTTCTGTGTTACCCGCTTTCCCTTGATGCCCAAAGCATGTGCTTATTTTGCTTAACAGTTAATCCAACCCTGCCTATCTGAAGGATCGTCTTCCCATCTGACCCCATCCAGGCTGTGAGATCTTCAGTGTTTAAGAATGCACTGTGTGTAAGGTAAGGGGGTGAGAAAAATGCTGAGAGTGAGTGGTGCTTGATGGAATGAATCTCTAGGGGGGATTTGAATCACACTGGTGAATGACAGTTGGTGACAGCTGATATAGTCAGCTAGAGTAGTTAGAGGGAAGAAAAGAGTGAGTAAAGTAAGGATTGGGTTAAGAGAGTCAGTCAGCCAGGTTTAGGCATAAATGTGTGGTGCTTAAGAGTTTGAGTTAGCTAGGAGTGGAGTTTGTGAGGGAGTATGAGATGTGTTTTAAATGTATTAAATAATCTTGTTGCTATATTCAACTTTTATTACCAGTTGAGTCTCCCTTATCTGAAATGCTTGGGAGCAGATGTGTTTTGGATTTCAGGGTCCCCCCCCAAAAAAAGTTTGAATATTTGCATATACATAATAAGATATCTTGGAGATAGGACCCAAGTTTAACCATGAAATTCATTTATGTTTCATATACACCTTATACTCATAGGTTTCTGATGGTTCAATGTACACAAACTTTATTTTGTGCACAAAATTATATTTAAAAATATTGTATATAAAATTACCTTCAGACTATCTCAGCCACCCATGTGGACAATTTTGGATTTTGGAGCATTTTGGATGGGAGAGACTGTAATAAAGTGTTGTTTTTGTATTTATACACTCTTGGCCTCCTGGAACACTATATATTAGAAAGCTTGGATTCAGACATGTTGTCTGTGATGGTAGCAGTGAATAAAGAGGGGTGGTGTCCAGGGAGACAGAAGTTGCATAATATCTCTCACAGGTTTACATCTAGGGGGTCCCCACAGTCAGTGACCACAGGAGGAGGACAGGAGGAGGCCTTTAAATGGGTGTCAGAAGCAGGGACAAGGGAAAGCCCTTACTCTTAGCAATAATCTGAGATTTGTAGAAATCTTCACTGGTGGCAGCAAAGGTTTAGACAGAGCCTCTCACCTTGTAGAAAAGTGGTAGGTTAGTGGTCACCACCTGACACATACATACAACACACTGCCCTTCTGTCAGCAGATGACAATTTTCTGTTCCAACAAACGTCTGTGAATCGATTGCAAAGGATTTAAACTGTGTGCTGATTCTACCAATTTTGTTTTATTGTTTTCATGCATTCATTTTAAATGGGTTTAATTCTATTTAATTTAATTTGTTATCTGTATCTCATGAGTCACCTTCATGTCCCAGTTCTGGCAGAAAAGTGTGATAAAAATTTACAACACTATATAAATAAATTTAAATTTATGGTGCTATATAAATAAAGCTTGATGATGATGATGATGATGATGATGATGAATATGAGGACAATAAGTACAACAAAATGCTTTACAACAACTTTTTGTATGTTTTTACCTGTATAATTTTAACTGTATCTGTTTTAATGTCATATCCCATCCTAATGTCTCAATTCTGGAGAAATGATGTTAATGATAATAATAACGATAATAAAGCAGGAAGGCCTACAATGAGGGTGTGAGACAGAGGTCATGATACATGGCTCCCAGCAAAGACATGATATTTGTTGTCAGGCAAACTGGTAGCACAGTCTATATGAAACATAAAGAAGTCCTCATCCTATATAATGCTAATCCTGTCTATTGGCCCAGGACAAGCATTCTGTTCCCGGTCTCTTAAGCATGTTTAGGGAATTAGGAACATTACATGACTCACACATTATCTCCTCTGTTCTACTTGTGCACATTTATTCGCTCTTTCCTCATCCTCTTTGGAACTACCTCTGGTTACCATTATGTAAGAGTCATTTTTAACAGTGAGTGAGCTACAGATCAGAGTTTTCAATCTGAACTACATTCAGGTATAATGTACACTCTTTCATTAGGGTAGACACTTGCTTTGCTAGACAGAGGATTATCATTTAAGAGGTAATCACATGGCCATCCCAGATGTTTTTGCAGCTCCCAGCATTGGCTATACTGTCAAGGGTTGCTGGGACTTTCAGCCCAACAATATCTGGGAGACACTTACTCTATTTGAATGTCTGTCCAGGTCTGGCTTAAAAGGAAAGCCACAAGAAAGAATAGGGGTGGAGGGCTGAAGTTGCCCATCTGAACTCTAGGCGAGGAGGACATAGAGTACATGGAGCAGGTCATTTGTCTTCCTCACTATGGTGAAACGTATTACAGTTCTTAAATCAGGGGTGGGAATTGTGCAACCCTCTGGATGTTGTGGGACTGCAGTTCCTGCAACCTTTGCAAGCATAGCCAGTGGTGAGAGATGTGAGCTGCACTTCAGAAACATCTGAAGGGTCACACAATTCCCATCTCTGAATAAAATTATAGTAATTATCTTTACATTTACATATATACATCCAAGTTTGTACATACTAATATTTCTGGAGCCCACTAATGGACTGCCATACATAGCTGGCAGTCCACAAATGGGAATGCTTTTATCTTTGGAGAAGAATTCTTAGGCCACATGTTTTGCACAGGAAAAAGTCTCCGTTCAGTCCCTGGCATCTCCAGTCAAAATAATCAGGTAGATAATGATGGGAAAGGTTCTCCTTTTGAAATTCTGCATTGTGGCTGCCATCCAGCTTGGAGTTACCCAATTTGGGGATAGGTGGACAAATACTCTGACCTTAGCCTAGTCCCTCCCAGATTAAGGTCCTACAGTAGTTTGTCCTGCACATGTGTATTGTGGATGCATACTCCAAGAATGGTACTACTACTGCAACACTATAGCCACCAATCAATGCTTCCTCCTCTCCTCTCTTCAATGGTATCACTGAGGTTGGAGATACCCAGTGCAGGAGGAAAGGGAGAACTGCCTTGCCCTTGCACCACCACCCGCCTGCCCAGGCTGCTGCTCATGGGGTTGACAGCCAAACCAGACCCTAAAGGCACCCCCTAGCCTGAAAGGCCTTCAGGGTCCATTATGGCAGCTCACACCAGATCCTAAAGGTACAACTCTCCCCAGAAGTCACTGCTACTGAGAAGGGCAGTGTTGTGGCCTCTGGAGGTCCTATTTAGAGTCCAGTGTAGCTGCTTGGTGAACAAGAAAGGGAAGCAATGCCCTCTCTTGCTCACCCAGTAGCAATGCCAGTCTCTCCGGCTGACACCCCTGATGACACCTTTGCCTCTTTTGCCTATTCCTTGCTGTCTTTTATCAATTCACAGGCCTTCTACACCTGCTACACCTTGGATTGTTGTGCAGAAGAGTGAATTTGAGGAAGCAAAGGTTTCTTCTGTGCAGCTATTAAAAGTGGAGGAAATCTGTCCTCTTTTGTACCTGATCACTCTTCCTTTAAGGCAGGGAGTGGAATCCTTTGGCCATCCAGATGGTTTGACCTAGAGTCCCCATCACTTCCACCCAAGAAAGCCTACTGTAATTAATTGTGAGAGTTATCATCTGAAATAAAGAGAGGACCAAGAGATTATTAACCTTTTCCTCCTACTGTGCCAAGGACTAACACTATATTTGCACCCATTATCTACAGTGGTCCCCCGGGATGCAAATCCCCTGGGGAACTAAATCCCCGGGACCCGAAACCGCCGGGGCCGCAAAAAAGCCCCCAGGATCCGAAGAAAACCCCGGGTTGCGAAAGGGAAAAACCGCGCGGACCCTTTAAATTTGCCGCGCATTCCGTCCACTAAAGCGGTCCCCCGGGAAACGAAGATTTCCGGGTTACGAAAAGTAATCCAGAACAGATTACTTTTGTAACCCAGGGGACCACTGTAGTTTATTCTTTCTTGTTTAGAAGCACTCAGGGGTTCAGCCACAGTTAGCTCAGGGATCACCACTGGTCACAAACCAACACTTTTGAGTAGCACTGTTTTAGAGAAAACTACAGGATAGGCCATCTGTGGGATAAAATAGGGCACATATAAATAACATTGGGGACTCTGAGTGTGGCTATGTTTGTACAGTGGTGAGGTAGGATGCTCTAGCAAATTTTCCATTACCCCAAACTGTGCAGTGACATTTAACCTTATCAGACATCATTTCCACACTGATCCAGGCACCAGCTTGGATCGGAATGGAACAGGATGAAATGGGTGTTATCACATGGCTTTTGCCACCAATACCATTGGAAGTCCCCAAGGCATTCCCCAGCCATGCTTTGGCTGCCGATTTTGAAAAACAGAAAGCTTCCGTTTTTCAAAATCAGCAGCCAAAGCATGGCTGGGGAATTGCTTGGGGACTCCTAGTGGAATGGGCAGCAAAATCCATGTGATAACACCCATTCTCCCTTGTTCCATCCCGTTCCATTCCTGGATTTCCTGGATCAGGCTGGAAATGACAATGGATAAGCTTAATTGTCACAAACTCCTTTTTAAAAAAGAAAAAAAAATGGACTATATCTTTAAAAAAATTCACAAATGGGTCTGACAGGAAAGGCCAACCTGCACTTTGCAACAGAATTTTAAAAAGGGCTTTTTAACCACTATTCCCAGGGCCCCCAAAGAAGGCCACATGGGATTCTCAGAGCTGCAGTCCCAAACTGCACTTTTCACAAGCTTCGGCTTTCTGAAGCTATCAAATTCACTGGTGCCAGAGAGCTTTAACTCTACCTGGGGCCTAATCTATGTGTTCACCAACATATAATAACCTGCCTCTCGATGCATTAGACTCCATTTTTCTTCCTGGCCTCCTTCCATGGAGAATCTGGTCTACAAACCCTGTGGGATCAGATAGTTTAACAGCAATCTTTAAGACTGTATTAATTTACAGAAATAAACTCAATTACATGGAAGCAGTTTCTGTGCTAATGGCCTACAGACAATGACTATTCAGCAGCATGGATAAATTGCATCAGCTCAAAGAGGTAGATGGGATGCCTACAGGAAGGCCGGCAAAGAGTTCAGTGTTCAGTAAAGCTAGACTTAAGGGCAGAATTACACACAATGTTCATCATGTATCTAAATAAGCATGCATAATCTGTCTGCTTTTATTTTGGAAGTCAATTGATTGTGGCAGCCTGCTCTGGAATAGTTTTTCTGCCCTCCTCAAGTTTTGCACTTATATATGTTTTTCATTTCAAAGAGCTCAGAGGAAGAAGAGGGGAGAACAGCCACCATGTACTGGTAGGGTTGTCAGATCTCAAGGCCTGACCCCTTTATCCAATCCTAAGGGTAAGGGGGACGAATCTCAAGGTGAGAAGGCTTGTATATATGTATATATATATATATATATATATTCCTTATTTGTTAAATAGTGTTTTTAATTTGAATGTCATACTTTGCATAACTGTGGTTGATACATAATGTATCATACTCAGTGACATCACCAGGGGCTTCCCCTTGTAATGTCACTCTTGTAATATCACCCGGGCCTGTCCTCTATGATATCATGCAGGGTTGTCCCTAGCTCTCAGGTTTTGATTCTGAAATCTCAGGGCACGGGATGGTCCTGTGCCAGCACCCTACTAGGAAGAGAACAATTTCCAGGATGAAGTCAGTCAAAATGAAAGTGGCCACATTTGAAGCATTCTTCTTGAAGCATGTCACCTAAATTGTAGTATGTACAGTAGTTTCACACATACTTAATAAAGTCACATGTGTTAGAATGAGAGAGGACTCAAAATACAGTCTTCACTTGTGGAATGAGCTTAGCCTTACAAGTGAAATAAAAGGTATGAGCACCAAGAAACTGAGCACAAACTCAGCCATCATTCTCTGCCTTCATTCTGCCTCTGTGATTCAATACAGTGTCTTTACTCATAAGTTTTCAAGCACAGTCCAGATCTACAGTCTTATTTCAAAGCCAAGATAACCAGAAGAATATAGGAGCTGCAAGGTATGGTTGGAACAGGAAAAGAAATTCCAGGGTAAAAGAAACTCCAACAGCCAGCCTAATTTCTCCTGCAGCTTTTGCCACTGTGATATGTTTGTTTTCCCCATGCCCCTCAAAAGAGGAATTTCTCAAAGCAGCATGAACAATATATATATAAAATAAAAGCAACAATAACCAAATTTAAAACACATTTACTGAACTAATTATCAAACTCAAAAGTAGCAGCAGACACAAAGAGCCAGAATAATCAGCAAATTAAGTGAAATAACAAAAGAATTCAACTGCTGTGTAAAAAAAGAATGGCAAAGCACAGACAGAAAAAAGATGTCATAACCTTTTGGGACAAGGAGACCCATTTATGGTGTGCTACCAGAGAGATATCATTCATGGTTGTTGCCACCAGCTCTGCCTCAGGAGAGGGGTGAAAACAACATTTCTTAAAGGACAGATTCACAAGGATAAATTCACATTACTCTTGAGCAACCACAAGTGCTGTCAGGTAAATTTTAGATCAGGGCAGGGGACACAGGCAGTAGAGTCTTCCCATTACCAAGTGCAAGGCAGAATTCAGTCCTCCACCCACTTTCTACCCTGAGTCTGAAAATGTACCTTAACATTCTATTTTGGGGCAAGGTTCTGGAGCATGTGGTGCCCTCCCAGCTCAAGGGGTTTTTGGATGAAGAATCCATTTCAATCTGGCTTCTAGAGCCATTCCATTCTGGCTTCAGGTCCAGTTATGGGATGGAGACAGTGTTGGTCACCTTGGAGGATGATCTACACAGGAAACTGGGCAGGGGGAGTGTGTCCTTTTTGGTTCTGCTGGACCTCTCAGCAGCTTTCACTACCATTGACTATGGTATGCTTCTGGGACAGCTCTCTGGAATGTCACTAAGGGGGACTGTTCTGCAGTGTTTGCAGTCTTTGTTGGAAGGATGAATTCAAAAAATGGTGCTGAGGGACTTCTGCTCAGTGCCCTGACCATTGGCTGTGGGGTCTCTCAGAATTCTGTTTTGTCTCCCATGCTGTTTAACATTTACATGAAACCACTGTAAGAGGTCATCTGGAGTTTTGGGATGCAGTGTTGCCAATATGTCGATGACATTAAACTCTACCTCTCCTTCCCATCTGATTTTGAGGACGTTGTCTTGGTACTGAACCAATGTCTGTTATCAGTAATGGACTGGATGAGTGAAAACAAACTAAAACTTAATCCAGCCATGACACAGGTACTCCTGGTCAGTCAAAAGGCAAATAAGGGAACAGAGACTCCACCTGGTGTGGAATGGGGTTACACTCCTCCTGAAATCCCAAAGCTTACAGCCTGGGTGTTTTCCACTGCACTGAGCCTGGATGCCCAGGTTTCAGTAGTGGTCAGGAAGGCATTTGCACAGCTTATACTAATGTGCCAGCTGATCTGGCTATGGTGACACATACATTGATTATAACTCATTTAGACTACTGTAACACACTGTATGTTGGGCTGCCTTTGGAAACTGTTTGGAAACTTCAGCAGGTCCAAAATGTGGCAAAAATGCTGACCAGAGACAGTTATAGGGAGCATATAACTCCGTTGTTAATATAGCTTTACTGGCTACTGGTTAGTTTCCATGCACAATTCAAAGTGCAAGTCATGACCT
Source organism: Urosaurus nigricauda (assembly GCA_034509955.1). Lineage (NCBI taxonomy): Eukaryota > Metazoa > Chordata > Lepidosauria > Squamata > Phrynosomatidae > Urosaurus > Urosaurus nigricauda. The sequence continues at coordinate 168,502,469 of JAOEGL010000002.1, forward strand.
ATAAAACCATATATAACTTAGGACCAGACTACCTGAAAGATCCTAACTCCCCATACAAATCTGCCAGGGTTCTAAGATCTACAAATGAAGGCTTTCTCTTGGTCTAACCACCATCACCGGCTCGCTTGGTGAGGACAAGAGACAGCCTTCTCAGTATCTGCTCCCATCCAACTCTGGAATGCTCTTTCTTCTGTGGGAGGCTATGCTAGCACTCTCCCTGCTTTCCTTTTTTTCAGTAATCAAAGGGCATTTTGTTTTAGTAGGCTTTTAATGTGTAAAAAATGGATCTTATTAGGATGTTTTATTTATCTTTTTAAACTTTTTGTTATGTCTCTTAAATGATTATAAAGTGTTTTATGTAGTGATTTTAATTTTTTATTGTGAAGCTTTTTAAATTGACTCTATCTGAGAGGTGCCTTGGTTCCCACTTTCTCCCATACAATAAAATATTACCCCAGATGTGTACAGCGTATAGGAATAAATAAATAAATAAATATTAACCCAAAAGTGTGCTGCTTACAGGAATGACTGAATGAATAAATACATAAATTTTAACCCAAAGGTGTGTTGCTCACATGAATGAATGAATGAATGAATGAATATTAACCCAAGGGTGTACACTTATAGGAGGTTGCCCGTTGGTGCATCTCCCAATTCTGTTTTGTCTATGCTGCTTAGCAGTTGTTCTCAGACAACAATTGTTTTCCCAGTCATACCTAGAGATGCCAGAAATTGGACCTGGTACTTTCACTTACAGAGCATGGATGGTGTTGTTAAACTACAACTCTTTCCTTTTGATAGAGGTGAAGATAGTCTATGAGCTGTCAGAAGGTTCTGTCAGTCCATGGTCAAAAAGCAAAAAGCATCTGAAGAAGTAGGCTGAAGTCTACAAAACCTCATGCTGCCAACTTCTTCCTTTCAGTTAGTCTCAGTTAGTCTCAAAGTTAGTCTCTACATACTGATTCTACAGACTAACACAGCTATATCTTTGAATTCTACCACATTGTCAAGAAGATATATAAATCTAGGGACAGAGTTCTTAGGGAAGGGATAAACAGGTGGCATAGAGAAATGACAAAATATTTTACTTTTTAAATAACCTAATCTAGACAAAATTAATTTGATTAATCTCAGGGTTGCTTACACAGAAGTATCATTCACACTCATCAGAAGATGGCAGTTTTTCATAGAAAACTGTTCCCATTTTGAACATTGTTGAATCAGGAGAAGGCACTGGGAAGAGAGCTGGATCTTTCAGTCAAAAACAGGGATGTGCAAATCAAACTCGTCACAATTTCTAACTTGCTTACTGAGTTGCAAAGCCAATGTTTTAAGTTCAGGTGGGAGTTCCTTGATATTACATAAATTCAAAGTAACCATGGTTTTAGAATTACAGTGATATATGAGATGGTCCAAAAGCTTTTAAACATTTTTATGTCCTTTCATTAATGTATTTAAAGATAAAGCTCTCTCTAAGGCAAAGGAACACTGTTATATAAAACAGTTTACAGAGACAATACAGAAAACAACAAAACGCCACAACTACCTCCATGGAGTTGTGGGGACATCCATTTATGTCTTCCCATACATCCCATAGAAAACCCCACTGCATTTCCTAGCCTAGTCTCAGAATGACTCACAAGCAGATGAGTACAAAAGCCCCAGACAGCTCATGTTCTTCATCAACAGGTATTGAAGGACATATTGTCATTGATTATAGAAGTAATATGTAGCCATCATGACTAGTACCCATTGATAGCCTTGTCCTTCATTACAACCTTATATATTTCATCTCTGTCTGTGTGCATAAAAGATACTTGAAAGATGACAAGTAGATTGCTAGGAAATGGGGAAAAGATGTTGGATAGGGTGGTTTTTTTAAAAAAAAAACACAACAACAACCAAAAACAAATTATTTCCAATGTGAAGTCGAAGGCTTTCATGGCTGGCATCCATATTTTTGTGGGTATATCAGGCAATGTGGCCATGTTCTAGAAGAGTTTATTCCTAGAAGAGTTTATTCCAGAAGAGAGGAATAAACTCTTCTAGAACATGGCCACACAGCCTGAAAAACCCACAAAAAACTTGTTCACACACTTTTCTGCTCTGCAACATTGTGCCCAAAGCTGCAACATACCTGGTGTTTGTTCAGAAAACACACACACACATTTTACATAAATTGCTGGAAATAAAGAATCAATTAGAAAATCAGAGCTGGCCCAAAACATTTTGCTGGTTGAAGCATTGTAGTGCAAATGACACAACCATTCACCCAAGTGAAGGTTCACAGCCACATTATTTTGATGCATGAGTTAGGAAACCCCATAAGTACTTCTGCCTCCTCTGAGAGTAAAAATGCAACAATAAAAAATTGAATAAATTCTAGCTCTATTTCCTAACTCATTGTTACAAATGGGTTCCTGCCCTTTCCTAATGTCCCAAATCTGCTACCAAAGCAGCCTCACTCTGCCCAACAGTAAGGCCGGCTCTGTAGAAGGTACCGTTCATTAACCACAGTTAATCAGGGATGAAGAGAGAGGAAAGCTTACAAAATTAGAGACTAAGAGTTCCCAAAGGAAGAGAGCCTAGCAGTGCTCTGCAGAATTGCTAATGATATATCTTCAGTACCCTTTGCTAATTCTGAAAGATTCTTGCAGGGTTTTATAAGACTGAATACTAAGGTCAAAAGTATTATGTATGAATGCGAGAGTTGGACAGTGAAAAACGCTGATAGGAAGAAAACTGACTTGTTAGAGATGTAATGCTGGAGAAAAATGCTAAGGATATCATGGATGGCTAAAAAGACAAACAATGGGATCCTGGAAAAGATCAGGCCTAAACTCTCCCTGAATGCTAGGATAACTAAATTGAGGCTGTTGTACTTCAGCTACATCATGAAAAAAAAAAAAAAAAACCATGACTCACTAGAAAAGACAATAATGTGAGGAAAGGTGAAGGGCAGAACAGTTGAGGGCCGGGGGGCTTGGAGACATCTTACTTACAGGGTCACCATGAGTTAAAGTTGACTCAAAGGCACTGAGCAACAATTTCATGGATAAAACCACATCATGTATTCTCCTGCACCTGCACTTTGTGTCCACAAGATTGCCAATACAAGAACAAAGGAGAGACCATGAAAGTAGGCTATACCTCCTAAAATGGGGCTGGAGTGGGAGGATCGCATGATTGAACACTTGCCCATGAAAATATTTCTGGGCACTAATATATTTGCTGTATCAGGCAGAAAGACAGAGCAAAAAACTTCTCTCTGACATTTATCTTCCTCTGCATATGGAGGTGGGTGGGTGTGTTTAAACATAATAAGGAAGAGTCAATCAGATGGTTCAAATGATTCTGTCTTCCTCAAGCTGAAAGTGGTACAGTCCAAGAATAGTTTTGTCACAATACCAACCTAGTTTTGCCGTGTGTGTCAACTTCATTTCTGCCTTATGAGGAAATGGTTACACCTGGGCCATGGTGAGAGGGAGAAGGGGCAGCCCTTCCTGCTTGCTGGCACAGAAGGATGTCAGAGACCACCCTGAAAGGTTATGCTGTGGTACCCTGTGGTTTAGTGTGATGGCTCTGCTTCCTTCAGTGAAGATTAGTGTCTTTGTGAGAGGACAGGGAGAGAGATGTAGTAGACTGGCTGGCTAAGAAGACTTACTCAAGATCTGAGTGTTGTGTTTGAAGCATTGATTCTGAACCAGGAGATCTTGGGATTGTTGTTGATCACAAGTTGAACATAAGCCAGCAGCATAGTGCTGTCGCAAAGAAGATGAATGCTATTTTAGCCTGCATTAATATAAGCATAAGTTTCAAGTCAAGAGAAGTAATAGGACTTTATGCCATGCACTTGTAAAACCTTTTGGGGATGGGAACGGGACTCACAGGGGTGCGGGTGAACGTATTTTACCGCACACACAAGCATCCACAAAGAGGCCCCGTTCCGGCACCTGTCCCTGTCCCGTGCCGAGAAGCGTTAAATCCTCTGTTTGGAAGACTTCCGTCCGGACAAAATGGCACCCACCGGCACTGAACAGGGACGGCTTGGATACAGGTGCCAGAACAGGGCCTCTTTGTGAACGCTTATGTGTGTGGTAAAATGCAGTCACGCTCGCCTCAAGTCATGTTCCCTTCCCCAAAATGGTTTTAGAAGTGCATGCAATAAAGTCCATAGTCCCACTATATTCTGTACTGGTCAAACCTCATCTGAAGTACTGTGTTCAGTTCCGGATGCCTCATTTTAAACAAGATATAGACAAATTGGAGCAGGTTCACAGAAAGACAACGAGGATCCTAAAACATATGGAGAACAGGACATATGAGGAAAAGTTGAAGGAGCTGGTCATGTTCAGCTTAGTGAAGAGAACTAAGAGTAACATAATTGCACTCTTTAAATACTTCAAGAGGAGGGGGAAAGCCTGTTCTCTGCTACCCAAGAGGGGTAGTTTGAAGCTACAGGGCAGTAGATTTTGACTGGTATAATCAAACTTGAAGGCACACAGCAACACATGCACATATTCTCTCCCCCTTTAAAAGTGATTAATAAACAGAACTTAATATATTATAAAAACAGTTCTGCTTCAAGATTCTTCAGTTGCTGAAAGCAAAAATGAGCTGCCTCCATGGTGGCAATTTAGACGATTCTGTTGTCAATATTCTTAAATGGATTATGGTGTTATGTACAATATAACCCTCTAGGTCTAGGCTGAGACCATGTGGTGTTAAGGTCTTAAGGCTGGGGGGTCCAAAAATGTTCTGATTCAGCCAAAGTACTTGAAAGAGATGGCACCTTAGTTCCAAACATAGACAAATCAGAGAGGCTGTAATGTTTCATGGAAAAAAAATGTCTAGCCACTGGCTCCTCAAGCTTCCTGGTCAGGAGCAAGTTGAAATATTTGCCCATCTTATTTATTAAGTTCTGTTTGTTAATTACTCTAATAATTACTTATTAAGAGCATCCTTCTGGGATCCAAAACAAACTTGTCAGAAGTCTGTTTGTTTTAACACCACTCTCTCTTGTTCATTCTCTCTCTCTCTCTCTCTCTCTCTTTCTCTCTTGCTCTGTATTCTTCTTTTTTCTAAATGCTTTCTAAATGCATGTATACTTTTATTTCTGTTTAGTCATGAACTAGCTCATAGGAGGGAGGACATTTGAATGGAAACATGACTTTGTTCTTCTAACCACAGACATGGGGTCTCTATCATCTCACAGAGCATCATCTTGCTGTTCTGTCTTGCACAGATCAGCCTAAACTCCAGTGGTTCCCAAACTTTGGTTCCCCAATCCCCTGCTGTTTTGGATTTGCATTCCCAGAAACTCCAGCCAACTTAGTCAACAGTCAAGAATTTTGTAAGTAGAAGTCTAAAACATCTGGAGGACCAAAGTTTGGAAATCACTCTTAGCCTAAGATATTTCAGCAACCAAGGCAAGAGAAATGTGACACAGTGATACCACCAACCCCTCACTGTAACAACAATAGTAACTATATCTTAGTATTAACAACTGCCACAGTGTACCATCCAACTGTTCTAATTTGGCAGGGACAGTTCCATTTAATCCTCTGTCCCAGTTTTCTAGTTGCTTTTAAAATGCCTCCTTTCTTTCTTCTCCTCTCACTTGCCCTATTTGTCTTCCACTTACTTCAGTTGCTGCAAACTGAGTTCAAAATGTAAAACTAATTTACACTCAACTCAGCAGGAGGGAGATGAGAAGAAGGTCAGAATCTGGCCCTTCCCAGTGGGATGAGGCATAAGCAAACTGCTGCAGCATTTCCTAGCTTATGTTTTCCTCATTAAGAACTTTTGCCATCTTGACCACACTCTGATGTCACATGGCTAAATGTTTCAGTTTTCATCTGTGAAATGTTGGAGGGTATGCCACAGCAACAATATGTTATTAATAATTACATTTTTAATATAAAATTTTTAGATTCACTGGCTTAATAATTAAAGTCTGATGACAAAACGAATGAGCTGAAGGGGAAGGGGTTCCACGTGCCTTTTTAATACATGCTGTGGAAAGAACTCCTTGCTTGCCCCTGAGTGAATGGGGGGGAAGGGGTTGAGGAGACAAAGACGGCTGTTTGGAGCCTCAGCTGTGTGTTTGATCTCATTTGCAGGATTTCAGCAGCCACCACGCAATCCCACGGTTCCACAAATCCCTGCTCTTGTTTACAGGCCGTGAAGCTGGGTGTTTAATATGCTAAAGACCCCGGCAGCGACACAGCCTACTCCGCTTTGCAAACATACGCATAATAGGGCCCTCGGGCCTACTGTTTGCTTGTGTTCTGTGATGAGGTTTTCCCTTCCACTTCACGCCCTGAGCTCCCACGCAGACCAGAGAAAGGGCTGCCGCTTGCTTGCATGTACTCATCAGCTTGGGCACGGGCGAGATGAAGTCAGATGGGAAACAAGGCATCATTTTTAGCAACAAGAAGAAAGTGATTAACCATTGGTACAAGATACCAGTGGGGAAGGGGTGGTGGGAGGAACCTCCTTCATGCCTCCAAATCAAGGCCACTTGGAAGTGAAGTGGGGGGGGGGCACACTTCACATTACAGCCTGTCATATTGTTAATAAATTGATTGATTGAACTAAACACACAAACAACTCTACATGAAATGTTTTGCCCTTGCAAATCTGATAACTGATAGCACAGTTTTTACAAATGAGGATCTATGATCCCAGCAGGGGCATCACTAGGGGTGCAGGAGGTGCAGACCAAACCAGATGATATCTTAAGGGGAAGGTGACACTAATGTTCCCCGAATGTTTGCCTTTTGGTAGAAAATGGGTTGTGACATTTGCCTGGATCCTTTGAAACCATGGAGCTCCGCAGCAGTAAAGGCATGAGTGGGGTGAAGCTCAGCGAGCAGAGAAAGGAGAGGCCTCGGGATATTTTTTAAAATTACTCTTTTTAAAAAAAAAAAAAAAACACATCTTACCAAATTTTGAAACTATGTAAATGTCAATACATCTAGGCTGTGCATATGATACTGTAATTTAAAGGTAAAATTTATTTTTCTGGTTTTTTTATGTCACAACTTATCATTACATTCAGTGATATACAGGATTACAATTTATGAGTAGCATTAGTACAAAGAAATTTACTAAGGATTCTTTATGGTTTGGTATGGTAGGAGGCCAATGGTGGTGTGACACCATGAGTTACCATACTGGGTGACACCACCCCTAGTGATGCCACTGGTTCCCAGATTTGCTTTTCAAACAGGTTTCTAGTCCTTACTATTGTATTTTCTCTTTATATACAACCATTAAAGGTACTGAAGCCCTCTCCAGTTTTTAATCTGGCAACTCTATGTGGCCTCTCATGTGCTACTTTAGAAGCAAAGGCCCTATACAGAAAGTAAAATAAATGAAAACAGGACTTTCTGGTGACTGGCTTTAAAGAATAAACTTATTTCTCAAAGCAGCATTCTCATACTTGTCAAAGCAACACAAAATTTATTTGGAAGCCAGGACAGAGCTTCTTATACTTCCATACTTTCAGATATTTATACCTACGGTTCTCACACACACACACCCATCCAGCATAGCCAACAATGCCAGGATTGTGAAGGCTCTAGTCTAAAATATCTGAAGGTTCCGTGCCTCATGTTGAGCTCTTCAGAGGGAGGCAGGATATAAGCATAATTAATTTAATTCAATATCTCACTTTCTGATCTTGACTAGAGAGCATGAGCCTAGGCACACCTCTGCAGTGCCAGCCCTCTTTTGAAATGTAGCTAAAAGTGAAAGAGCCCTAAGTAATGTAATGCATGCCCTCTTACATTTTACAGATGAAAACAGGAACGCGTATGGCCAAGAAACATCAGAATGTAATCAAGATGGCAAGAGTTATTGATGCAATACATAAGCTAAGAGACAGTGCAGCAGTTTGCTTTTGCTTGAGCCTCTTGGGAAGGGCGAGACTCTGTGCTCTCTCCCTGCTAAGTTAATTGAGTACAAAAACCACTTTTGCATTTGGAACTCAGATGGGAGCCACTGAAGTAAACCAAGGACAAGGGGGGACAGTGGGAGGAAAAGAACAAATCTAGGACATTTTAAAAGCAGCTTTAAAAAAAAGTGGGATGAAGGAGATTAATCAGGACTGCCCTTGTCAGATAAGAACATTCAGAAGGTATAACACAACCAGTATGAGTAGCAAGCATTTTGACTACAGATGATAGAAGCTATATTCCAACATATCTGGGGAAGTCTCAACCAGAGTGTTGACCATGGAGATGCAGAGTCTAATCCCTATACAGATATGTGGCTCCCGAGATGATGAGCCAGTTTGAATTGTTCAGCTAACCTACTTTGCAGGGTTGCTGTGAGGAAAAGATGGAAATTGTATGTCTCCCTGAACTACTTGGAGGAAGTGTGGAGTTGCTTATGTTAGTTTAAATGAAAGAGTAACATAAATTCTACGGTGCTTACCACTCCTCTTCGAAAAATGCAAGGCTCTCCCCTACTTCCTACCCTCTCATCTCAACACCTGGCAGAAAAGATCCGGCAGGAGCACCTCCTTCTTCTCCTGTAGCAGGAGCTTTAAGCAGCTAAAGCAAGCGGATAGAATTATCAACATCCACTCGATGTGCTCTTCACGCTGAAATGCTGGAGCCTGGCTCCCCATCCCCTCCTCTGTGCCACTTCTTAAGCTTCTTCTATTTACAGTAACAAGTATAAAATATTTACACAAGCTATAAAGGGATTTCAAGCCCCTGTTGGAGCTCTGATATTAAATAATAGTGCATAATAAAGCAATAGCAGATGCATTAACTGTATGGACCTGGGGCCCATTGCTAGCCCAGTTCTCCGGTACTGGGATTCAGCATCAAGGAGAGGATCTGTCCAGCTGTTAAGGATGGAAAGAGATATACTAAAGGCCAAGAAGTTTTAATCTTCAGAAGTCTTGGATCCAGCTCTGGAGCCTTGGACACTCCAGCTTGGGGCACAGCCTCTTTCTCTGAGATATGAGTTTTGTTAGGCTCTTGTCAGCAAGCAACAAGTAGCAGATAACTCAGATAAAGTAATCCTGAATATATCCCCTCGCCATTGGGATATATTCCTGCAATTGGTTTCTGTCTTGCCATTGGTTTCTGTCTTCCATTGGTTTCTGAAGAAAAATGTAGGGAAATAATATTTATCTATGTTATATACTGCATTTCTCCCAGTGTGTGACCCTGCTCTGACTGTGTAGTCACTAGCCAGACATACTCTGCATCCCAGAAAAGAGGAAGCAAAAGACATCGTCCAAAACAGCTATGTTGGGAGGGTCTCTGTTTGCTTGATGTGTTGAATCTTTGGTGGCATTCCCAGTTGAAAAAAAGGCTGATTTGTAACACTCCTATTCTTAAACCAATGACTGTGACTTAAGGAGACACTCCCAACAAAACACACATCAGTTATGTGTGGTACTACAACAACCATGAACCTGACCCACAAAGGAGGGTGAGGACAATGGGCATTGTACTGCAATCTATCTGGAGAGTTCTGAGTTGGGGAAGATTGGCCCAAAGCATGTAGCTCCTCACGGCCCTCACCTCCACCAGCCTTCATTTTTATTGTTGTTTTTAAATTGTGCTGCTAATTTATTTGGTTTCATGTTATGCTTTAATTGGGAATATGTGTTTAATTTTAGATGTTGTTTGTAAGCTTATGTGATGGTGGGGATGAAGCAAAAGGTGAGGTATAAATTAAATTTTAAAATGAAATAAAATAACATAGAGTATACCCATCTGCTATAGTCAGCTTGCTTGATCTCCACTGATTTAAAAGCCAATACGTTCTTTGGATTCAAAGGGGACTGGAAAAGTCTAAATTGTCCTATTCCATGATATCAACAGACAGCTTCAAACTGTACCAAAGGAGCTACAGTGTACAAAAGGGCTAGTCACATACTGCACAGCACCTTGCATGTGGAGCATGTAGGTTTTATTCTATAGGTGGAGCTATAAACTTTTGTTGTGTGCCTTCAAGTTGTTTCTGACTTATTATGACCCTAAAGTGACCCTATCACTGGGTTTCTGAGGGTGAGTGTGTGACTTGCCCAAGTTCACCCAGTGGGTTTCCATGGCCGAACAGTGATTTTAACTCTGGTCTCCAGAGTCATAATCCAGTGTTAAAACCACTAAACCATGCTGGCTCCTAGAGCTATAGTTTTGTTTGTTTTTGTTGTCAATTGCCCTTGAGTTGGCTTTGATTCATGGTGACTCTGTGAATGAGACATTTCCAGTCCTCCCTATCCTCATCCGCTCTGGTTAGGGCCTGCAGGCTCAGGCCCATGGCCTCCCTGATTGAGTCCACCCATCTGGCATGTGGTCTTGCTCTCTTTCTGATTCCCTCTGCTTTTCCAAGCATTCTAGTCTTTCCTAACGATTCATGCCTTCTCATGATGTGGCCAAAGTACATCAGCCTCAGTTTAGTCATCATTGTTTCCAGGAAAAATTCAGCTTTTCTTTGTTCTATTTATTTGTCTTTTTGGCCCTCCACATAATCAACAGCACTTTTCTCCAGCACCACATCTCAAATTAATTTATTTTCTTTCTGCTGGCTTTCTTTACTGTCCAACTCTTGCATCTGAACATGATGATGGAAAATATAATGGCTTGGACAATTCTGACTTTAGTGCTCTATTGTATATCTTTATACGGATTTGTCTGGTTCCTTCATGGCTGCCCTCCCATTCCTAGTCTTATTATTTCTTGACTATAGTCTCTGTTCCAATCAATGTCTGATCGTAAGTACGGAAAGTTATCTGGCTAATTTGTGACACATCAGCCAGGGATTCTAAAAAGCTTCATTTATATACTGCTTCATACTGCCTAAGGAGTGTCTAAGCAGTTTGCAACTGTAAGCTACTTGTCCCCCAACAATCTGGGTACTCATTTTAGTGACCTTGGAAGGATGCAAGCCTGAGTCAAGCTTGAGCCCTTTTGCTGGTATTGAACTTGCAACCTTATGGTTTTGAGTGAGTGGCTGCAGTACAGGCATTTAACCACTGTGCCACCAAGGCTTCTAACATTCAATCATGTTACAACAGCAGCAACAGAATGATTCCCCCATGAGCACAATCATAGATGCTGCACTGAGGCTTGTCTGGGGTAACTAGAAGTGGATTTTGATATGAAAGACTGTTAGTTCCTTCCTGTTTCGGTACTTTAAAGAACTTTTAGTATTTCTGCATGTGTGCATTTTGCATCCAGTGCCAATTGGTAGATCACAGTTACCAGGTTTAAAAAAATACAAAAAAAATATAGATTCCAGAAGCCGGTCCACCGCTGTACTAGAGATAGGAAGAATCTGCCTTCCTGCACCCAGAATTTAAGGCTGCAGTGCTATACCAGAATTTAAGGCTGGAATGCACTGGAACACTCATGGGTAGACACATATAGCACTACATTGTAAAGTGCAAGAGAATGGAAGTGAGTGGAATCCTGAGTAATGATAACTCTAACAACTCTGGTTAAATAAACAATTTAATAAAGCACCAACAAAAAGCAATGTAGGGAGAACAAAATGGGTACTACAATTTACCAAGGACAGGGGGGTGCTAATCATAGGGAACCTCCCTGGTAAATGGAGGACAGATGGTTCAGAATGTCTTTGTATGCCAGCATGTGGAAATGGCTGGGAGCAGAAATGACACCAAGGCTGGGGACAGAGAATTGTTGTTTTCCCAGTGGTTAAAGAAGAATCACTGCCTGGTGTTAGACAGGATGTTTTCTGCTATGGTTGACTGTGCTTCCACTCTGAAACATGCACATTCTCATAATTCAATCAGAGCTCATGGTGCAGTTTTATCCTAGTGTGCTGAGAGCTAGGAGAAGAAATAAGACCAAGGCTGAAGACAAAGAATCTTTGTTTTTCCAGTATTTGAAAAGGAGATCACTGTGATTTCTACATCTCTGCTTTAAAAGAAAACAACAGCTTTGGAGGTGTTCCAGAAACCGTTTGACCAGAGGCAAGTAGGACAAAAGAAAAGAATAGGCATGCACAGTACAATAGGAAATCCAATGCCTGCTCCCCACCACTTTGAATGTTTACATGGTCTGTCTCCAAAAACTTTGCATTGTGTGCATCCAGGTTGTAGAGGAACCAAAGGACAACTCCAGTAATTCACATACATTTTAATAGGTAAGGAGTGAAAAGCTCTGTGCAAGTTAGTTCATTTGCAGACCTTCAGTTAATCCTGGACCTTGTATTCAATACCAGAAATAATTGGTCTAAATCAATGGTTCTCAAACTTTTTACCATTGTGGTCCTCTTTACATCTACATGGAGACATCATGTCTCCTCCCCTCCCCACTTGATGTAGTATATAGTAAAAATATTTTCTTTGTTTAGTGTGTGTCTTGTCCCAAGAACCAGAGAAGTGACAAGCCAGGTGGGAGAAGAAGTGGTAGATGGAGATAGGCCCTGCCAGAGGCTATGATCCTGCAAACTTCCCCACCCTCTTTCTCCTCCATGTCCTCCTCCCTCACGAAGAGGCAGTTACCCCAATCACTCTCCTTGCTTTTCACTTCTCCTCCACGACAGGAAAAGTTTGGCCAGTCCACAGTTTGACAACCACTAGTCTAAATGTATATTGCCAATTGTCTTCCCAGATGGCTTTCAGTGAGATATGCTAGAATCCCCCCCCCCTTTCCATTTGGTTGAGTAATGCTTGTTGTTTGCATACACACTAAGCTAATTTGCATATACATTGAACTACTTTGGAGACTGAAGCATGGGTTAATAATCTCATTTTTCAAGTGGAGATATACATCATAACCTAAGGGCATGAACCTGTGTCTGTAATTCCACTTATGGAGCACACAAGCTAGACACAAAGGTTATGATGTTGCAAAAACATCATAGAATTGAAAAATTCTATGCTGGAGGAGACGGGAAGACATTCGCACACTAAAATAGGGCTTCTTGTTAATCATAGGTGATTGGAATGCAAAAGTAGGAAGCAGAGCAAAGTCAACAATTATAAGACAATTTGGCCTACAAACAAGAAATGAAGCAGGAGAGTGATGTGACAGAATTTTGCGAGGCCAACAGTCTGTTCATCATGAATGTATTCAATCAACCCAAGAGGTGATTGTATATATGGACATCACCAAATATACCCTCAGAGCATAGCAGTGGCAAAAGCCGCTCTGAAGAAACTTGCCAAGAAAACCCTTTTATAGGGGTACTTTAGGGTCACCATAAGTTGGAAATGACTTGAAGGCATGCTGCAACAACAACAACAAATCCTTAAGCTTAATAGAAGGAATCAGATGAACTATGAATGAAAGCCAAAAAGAAAGGAAGCCTTAATGAATGACAGATGAATCTCTTCAAGCAGTTAAGGACAATCAAGAAGCAAAATCAAAAACAAAAAGGAAAAAAGGGAAAAGAGAAAGAAACAGAGTCAGAACCCTGAATGCAACTTCTCAACAACTACTGCACAGAGATAATGAGAACTACTATAATAATCAATGCAGACAAATAGAAGTTGATAACCAGAATGAAAGAACAAGAGATCTCTTCCAGGAGATCCAAGAAATCAACGGGGAATTTTAGCCAAAGCTGGAGATGCTCTACAATCAATACAGAGACACACTAAATGACCAAAGCAAAATAAAAAGATGATGGAAACATTACAGAGAAGAACTATGTAAAAGAGATGAAATGACGAAAGATTAATTTGAAGATGGGCACAAAGATGAACCTCCAATTTTAGAAAGTGAAGTGGAAAGCTACACAAAGGCATGGCTTCATGGGACAAATGAAAGATTTCCTCCATCCTCACAGCGATATGTCCACATGACTAAGGACCACATTCTCAATTTGAGTGCAGAATGTTTTCATGACAGAAGGTCAATTCTGCACTGAATCTACCCTTTCCTTCCCTAAAACCAGTGTTAAAACCTCACCTTTTGCTTCAGATTTTGCAGAAGAATCTGAAGCACTGTGTAATGATGCCAGGTTTACACTGCTTCACCCAGCATCTCTTAACTTACAAGCAAAGTGATGCTCAAAATTCTAAAGCAAAGACTTCTACCATATATGGAGCAAGAAATATTAGATGCTCAAGTTGGATTCAGGAAAAAAAAAGGAAAACCAAGGATCACAATGCAAACATATGTTGAATAATGGAGCTCACTAAATAATTCCAAAAGAAAATCAGACTGGGCTTCATAGAATACAGCAAAGCCTTTGACTGTTCAGATCATGGAAAGCTATGGGTTGCTCTTTAAAAAATTGGTGCAACACAACATTTGAGTATCTTGATGCATAAGGATAAGAAGCTGCTGTTAGAAAAAACTATGGGGAGACAGAATGGTTTTCAATAGGAGAAGGGGTCAGGCAATGCTTCATTCTGTCACTCTATCTGTTCACTTTTATACTGAAAATGTCATACACAAGGCAGAATTACACTCAGAGGAAGGAGGTGTCAAAAATTGGAAGAAAGTATATCAACAATTTAAGATATGCAGATGATACCATATTACTATCAGAAAATAGCAAAGTCTTGGAACAGTGACTTAAGAACAGCTACTTATATTTGCATGCTTTCGAACTGCTAGGTTGGCAGAAACTGGGACTAGTGACAGGAGCTCACCCCCATCATGCAGCACCCAGGCCTTGAACTGCCAACCTTCTTATCTTCTGATCGTCAGAATTGGCATCTTAATCACTAAGACATTGCATCCCTTAAGGGGAAATGAAACTTTACCAAGCTATCAAACAGTAAAAGGACAGCCAAAGGGTGAGAAGACTGAAATGCAGAAAGAGCAAAGAAAAGTTGGCTGGAAAAAAGTTTTTTAGTATGTGACAGGATACCAGCAAGAAAAGATACAGCCTAAACTATCAGAGGCAGGAGTTTCCACATACTGGATACTGCCAGTACAGAAATGGCCTTTACTTTCAGGCTTCTCCCTTGAATTAAAAATAGGTCTCTAACACTTTTATTTATGGAGATACATGGAGAAATGTGCTGGCAGTTTTTCAGCTGACCTGTAGGAAGTAAATCTGTTCTACCTTCCAGTCTTCTGTCCAATAAGTTCCAGCTTTTAGGACAGCTACATGAATTAGAGTTGCCAGCTCAAGGGGGGTGGGTGGAAGGATAATTAAAAGACTGACCTGATTTTGAACAAGTTATCTAAAATGGTAGCAAAGCTGTTTTCCCCACCATCACACACACACATATATATTATTTTTTAAAAGGTTTAGGAAAAGACTGTTCTGTTGGGCTTCATTCCAGACACCCAAACCACTGGGCTCCTCCCCATTGAGGGACCCCAAGAAAGCTGAACCCCAGGTAATAGAATGCTTTACTGTATTGCATGAGTTCCAGTTTGTAAAGGCTATAGACAAGATGGAACGTGCCCTGAAAAAATGGTTAAGATTGTGGAGGCTGAATGTTTTCTGCTATGGTTGAGTGTGCATCCACTCTGGAATATGTGCATTCTAATTGTTTAATCAGAGTTCATGTTGTACTTTTACTTTACTTTGTTTTATTTATAACCCATCTTTCTCACAATATGGGACCCAAGTTGGCTTATTGTGTCAGTTAAAACAAAATACAGCTAAAACAATTCATGGTACAAAAGTGGAAAAACTAGTAAATAAGCAAACATATTAAAAACACTAATTTAAAACAGTTTAAAAGCAATTAAGACATAATAATGAAGATGAACATACTGCAGCCCCATTAAGAGACCCTTCTGTAACAGACAATTAACAGCCAAAGGTCTGCCTAAATAAAAGGCCTTTGCCTGCTGGCAGAAAGAGAGCAGACACATGTAGAAAGCAGCGCCAAGAAATCTTTCTCCCTTGACTTTACCAACTGTGCCTGTGATGGTGGTGGGACACAGACATAGCCCTCCCCCAAATAGCCAGCCTGGTGTAGTGGTTTGAGCATTGGGCTATGACTCTGGAGACTAGACTTCAAGTCCTGGCTCAGTTGTGAAAACCCACTGGGCGATCTTGAGCAAGTCAGATTCTCTCAGCCTCAGAGCATGGCAATGGCAAACTCCCTCTGAAGAAACATGCCAAGAAAGCTCCATGATATGCCTTAGGGTCACCATAGGTCAGAAATGACTTGAGGGCACACAACAACAACAACGATCTTAAAATTTGGGTTGGATCATATAGGTAACTGTACTTTTCAGATAGTCTGGACCCAAGCTCTACAGGTCATGACCAGCACTGTGAATTATGCCCAGAAACAGACCAGTAGCCAGTAAAGCTTGTGCAATGTAGGTGTTCCACCTAATCACCTTAATCAGCCCTGGTCAGCAGTCTGGGCACAACATTATGGGACCACTGATGTTTCTGAACAATTTTCAAAAGCAGCCCATGTAGACTGCATTACAGTAATCCCAATGAGATGCAATCAAGGCATGAGTTACAGTGGTCTCATCTGACACACCCAGAAACAGAAATATCTAGCACATTAGCTTTAACTGTGTAGGAGGAAGACATCCAAGCTACTACCCTGAGATTTCAGAGGGGAGTGTAACCCCACCTAGTACAGGCTGAATTCTTGTTCTCTGAACTGCCTTTCAGCTGATGGGGAGCACCACTGCCTTGTTTAAATTAAGTTTCAGTATGTTTATCTTTCTCCAGTCCATTACTGACGACAGTGGTTTAGTGCCAAAACAATCTTCTTGGATGGAAAGGAGAAATGTCATCAGCGTACTAGCAGAACCTCTCCCACCCATTTATATATATGTTAAATAGCATAGAGACAAAACTGAACTTTGGGGATCCCACGGTCCAATGCTTAGAGCATCAAATAGGCACCCCCCAAAACCATCTACTGAATTTACCTCTCCAAGAAGGGCTAGAACCACTTTAGAACAGACTTCTAGAGAGTCTGTTGGAAATTTCATTGGAAGATTAAGCAGATGTACCACAGCCAGCACAGATGCCTGATAGTCAGTAGAGTCCTCCTCCAGTTCAGCCTGACCACCAGCCAAGACAGGTCAACTAGACTCAGAGCAGAAAGCAGAGGTAGAAGAAAGATCACAAACCCCTGGGAACTCTCCAACAAGACTCTCCAGGCATGGCATGATAACAATACCCAAAGTCCTATCATAATCAAGCAGCCCAAAAGAAAAACATGGCTGATGGCACTGAACACCACTGAGATGTCCAACAAAACCAAGAGGGACATACTCTGTCTAGTCCCCAGGACAGGTCATCAGCTGAGGTGGTTAAAGATGTCTCAATTCCTTAACCAGCCCTGATGCTAGATTGGAATTGATCTAGATCATCTGTTTTATCTAGGAAATCCTGGGTCTGGGAAGTCACCACACACTCTGGAACCTTTTCCAGAAAAGGGATATAGGAGTCAGACTTATTGTTTTTCAGTAAATTAGGGGTCAGGGTCAGGGTTTTGGTTATGTTTTTCCCCAATAAAAACCTTACCACAGTGTCTTTTAAGAGGCTGGGACTCTACCTTACTGCAGTGAAATATTCACATATCCTCTGTTTCACAAATAAAAATTGGGACATGTGGGGCCAAATGACATCAGAGTATCATCAAGATGGCAAAAGTTATTAATGAGGAAGAACACACAAGCTAGGAAGAGCTGCAGTAATTTGCTTTTGCCTGAACCTATTGGGAAGACCAATATTCCATTCCCACCTCTTCTGTCCCTCCTCTCCTCTCTCTTCTCTCCCATTTTTGACTTGAGTACAAATTATTTTTGCACTTTGAACTCAGCCGCAGCAAATGAAGTACTGGTAAACTGAAGACAAAGGAGGAAAGTGTGAAGAGAAGAGAAAAACTGGAACTTTTTAAAAACAGCTGCAAAATTGGGCTGCTGTCAACAGAGGTTCAATTAGGATTGGCCCTGGCAAACCAGACCAGTGGGAAAGTATGCATTTGATTCACTATTCTTCTTACTCAGCCAGCTCCCCTTTGGCTTTTCTTATAAAGCAAGATGGGCAGGGATTTAAGACACATGTGGTAGATGTCACCTGTGCATACCCTCAGTTTTTATCACAAAGTTTGGAGTGAATAGGAGAAGAAAGGAGACCAAGACTGCAAAAGAAACAGTTAAGAAGCAATGTGATTATGGGTTTATGGAAATTTTGAAATTGCATTTTCCAAGGTTCCCTATTTTTATCTGTGTCTGAGGAGTGTCTTCCTATCAGCAATATGAAGAGGAAAGTTCTGTAGATGCCAATGAAGCCCCAGTGAAGCCACTGAGCTGGAACAGTTGATCTTTATTAGCAATATGAAACCAATGTAACTCTGGGATTGTTGCTACACAAATTGTGTCTGGGAAGGCCCTGGAAAAGGAAGGCCTAATATATTGTTGAAATTATATTAGCTTTCTGTTGAACTGGAAAATGCAAAAGACTGAGCTGACATTATTATTTTTTTTGTGCCACTTGTAACATGGCTTCTACCTTTCCTGTTCCCCACCCTATCAAATCACATGTTCTTTATTATCTTCACATTCACCTGATTTGTGGAATCCACTAGATTTATTAAGGACAAAGATTGCTGACACTGAAGTACCTACAGCCTTTGCCTCCTACCCTGAATATACAGGTATGCAACTCATCCATCTAGCCATCTCACATCTCACCTTTCTGCAAGGTTGAGGACTTGCAGCTTTGTTACAATATGATGGCCTTCTTCAAATATTTGAAGTGCTGTTTTATAGAAAAAGCACATTGTTTTTCTCTTGCTCTAGTAGGTGGTACCCAAACCAAATAGTTCTAGTTACAAGAAAAGGCTTTTCAACTGAAATATAGAAGAACTTCCTGGTGTCTTGAGCTGTGCATCTATGGAACAAACTGCTTTGGAAGGTGGTGGACTCTCCATCACAATGTGTACATTTTGGAGTACCTGTTTTATCCATAGCAGTTAACAACTGTTCAGATATTGCTGTGGTCCATTGTAACCCATGGACAGATTGCTGCTGGGCACCATTTATTTTTCCTGCTGGAATGACATTAAAATAAATATTTTTTTCCTGCGCGTGAGGCACTTGACACCTCATCGTGACCTCAAAACCCAGAAAGACATTTTCCCCTCCTTGTGGTCTGAGGTCACGATGAGGTGCTGGGCATCTCACAGGCAAGAAAATCTTTAACATATTCTAATTAGGAAACGTAAATGGCTCGACTTAAAATGGCAGCACCTGCCAAATGATCTGTCCTGCTATCCACCCCCCCCCCCCCAAAAACCCAGTGCAAATCAATGGGATACAGGCAGGAAATACTAGTGTTTCCTGGAAACTCCACAGCAAAGTGTTTAAAATTCACATCAAGACTTTTTACTCTGAGTTTGCAGCTGACTGAGCCCTGTGTCATGTGTCTTGATTATGCCAGATTCAGGAGTAATGCTATGCTCTGTGTGTCCTGATCAGCAGAGATGGGGGGGGGGGGATTCTCCACACATAGACCCCATTGTGTAGCCTTGGCCTAAGACTTGGAAGGTCCAGATTTCAATCCCTCTTGAACCTCGAAGTTCACTTATTGAATTTGGATTTGTCCAGACTTCTTAACCTAACGTATCCCATAAGATAGTTCTCAAGTTGAGATGGATGGAGGAAATATGTAAATATGTAATAAAAGTAAATATATAATTCTGGATTGACCTTAACATATATTGTAATTTAAACAACAAAAAAGAGGTAGTAGGATTCAAACAGGACAAGAAGACATACTTGATGACCAGAGACTTTGATTTCAGACATTTTGTGAGGACTAATGGTTACTAAGGGGCGAAATGCATTTGCATGGTGTAGTGGTTTGAGTGTTGGACTATGACTCTGGAGACCAGAGTTCGAATCCCAACTTGGCCATGTAAACCCACTGGGTGACCCTGGATAAGTCACATTCTCATTGCCTCAGAGGATGGCAATGACAAATCCCCTCTAAAGTAACTTGCCAAGAAAACCCTTTGATAGGGTCACAGTAAGTTGGAAATGACTTGAAGGCACACAACAAGAACAACATATGCTCAGAAGTTCTCCTTCTTGATTACTTCATGTGATCTATGGCTGAATTGGAGACATTAAGAATCCATCATCTGCATCCTGTTGATTTTGTTTCAGATGATAAACTATTCTGATAATAAGTATGCGCTTTCCTGTCAAGGAGCACAGTTGGACACAACCCCTTCCTAGTCAAGGCCATAGCGGTTCTAGGAACAGAAGTGAAAGCAAGTTAAGCAACTACCTGTGATGTTGTTTAATTAAACATGCATTCATTTATATATGGCATCATCTCAGAAGCTGAGTGAAAGTGACAGTTTCCCTTTATACCTGACTTAAATATTTAAAACTAAAAAAGGCAAAGCAAAATTCTGCCTCAGATCGAGACTTGGAGAATGTCTCTTTACTTATTTCTCTCCATTTTGTAAAATGGGCACTCTCAGCCTTTGTAAGCAAAGCCATTTTAGCCAGAGATTTCTGGGAAAACTGAAGCTGACAGTGGGATGATTTTAGTTTGCCAACCAGCTAGTGTGTTCTTTTAATCATGATTTTAAATGCAATAGCTTGTTAACACAGGCAGAAGCTGGAGATATGCATAGCCCAGACACAGCACCAGCTACTATGGTAGGCTTGAAATTGGGTGGGCAGTGCCAACAGCTGGAGGGCTCAGTGAGATTTTGGGAGGGGGGCTCAATTCCCACTTAGCTTCTTATCGTCCTCATGATTACCAGAATCAATATTGCAAAACAGACAAATATATGCAACTATTTATATAACAACTAAAGCCTGGCTTATTTTATGATGGTACATTATATGCGTACATGCTGGGGCAGGGGGAGATTGCAAATACGTATTTTTCTACATAACTCTCAGTGTCTCTGACCTGATATGGCTGGCCAGTGGTCATAATGACTGCGAGATTCTGGGAGCTGCAGTCTAAAGACATATTGTTTCAGAGCTCAGCTGAGTCTCTGTTTTAAGCAATAGGGTTTTAGGTTATTGTGGGATCCTGATATTCTGTTGGACATCAGATAGCAACAATATGTTTTGTAATACAAGAGTAATTTCAAAAAAGGAAGTGGAAGAGAGAAAGGGGGTGCGTCTATACTGTAGAAAGAATGCAGTTTGATACCATTTTAATTGCTGGAGCTTCATGCCATGGAATCCTGGGATATGTAGCTTTACAAAGTCTTTAACCTTCTCTGCTAAAGAGGGCTGGTGCCTCACAAAACTACAAATCCTAGGATTCTGCAGGATGGAGCCAGACCAAACGGCAATATTCCTATAGTATAAATGCACCCAGATAGGCAGATCTGTAAGAAATGAAGCAGGCAGAGCATTTAAAAAAAAATTGTCCAGAATTAGAGTGCAAGTTTGACAGAGAGTACAAGAATATGAGAGAATCCACCTTTTGCAAACAATACATAAAATGTTGTAGTACCTCATGTGATGGGATTACTGTAGG
This sequence comes from Urosaurus nigricauda, assembly GCA_034509955.1. Classification (NCBI taxonomy): domain Eukaryota; kingdom Metazoa; phylum Chordata; class Lepidosauria; order Squamata; family Phrynosomatidae; genus Urosaurus; species Urosaurus nigricauda. The sequence continues at coordinate 168,523,877 of JAOEGL010000002.1, forward strand.
AAAGCCACATCAATAGTAAACTGCAATCCTGAGCCCCATGTTCAGCAGAGTATAGTGCACTGACTGCAGTCCTGTAGGGACCTCTGCAAATGAAGAATCAGGATTGCAAACCATCAAATTATGACAGCATTGCAAAAAGTGCCATGGACCTCTAATGCCTATTCCAGCAAGGCCTCTAGGGACTCTTTAATGTACATGAGTTTTCATAATAAATTCTACTCCAGGGCATCACTGACCTGAGTGATTCTCACCCATCATGTCTTCAGCCTGTGGAGCTTCTTGGCTCAATCTCACTTAAATGTTAAATAAATAACTAGCCTTAAGCTCTAATCACAGGGACTGCTTAGCATTTAGATGGCAAGGAAGTGCCTGAATGCTCAGGGCACCAACAGCCAGGAAAGAGAAAGAAAAAGGGGGGAAAAGAGAGAAAGAGAAACACACAGAGAGAGAATGAATGAATCCAAGAGTTCTAGGCTTACTCCACAGCTAGCCTAAGCCATCTGCCAGATTTACATGAAGCTCCATGAAAAGGTGTCACTGACAGAGGCTTGGCATTACCAGATTTCTCATTATTTCATTTCTTAAATTGGTTTTAAATTATGTATCCTAGCCAGCTGAAGTCATGATGACAACACATAACATGTAGCAAGGCTTCAGATGAAGAACATTTTGGTTCTAAAGGCTAATATGAAAGGAGATGTCCCTACAAATATCCTGTTCAGAGTCCATTTGGGTCTTTGTACTAATGATCAACACCGTACACATGTAATCAGCAGGTAGCAGAATCTAGTGATATCTTGCCACAGAAACCTGCACATGGATCCAAGATCACCTTTTTGAAAAACCTTTTTGAACAAATTAGAAATCTCATACTACCAGATTTCTTCTGTTAGCATAAACAGGCACAAACATTTTACTTATTAATTTATGTGTTATTTATATATTTATTTCCAGTAAGAGAGATATATGCTTGTGAGATTTTCTGTATAAGGTAAAAAAAACAAAAACAAAAATCATTTGGTTGCCCTTGGGTATGATGTGCCATGGCTTCAGGTGCTGGGGAGGAGAGGCATTTGCTGCTATTTTGCTTTAGCCAGAGCCAGTGTGGTTGGATTAAGATTCTGGAGACCAGGCAACCAGGCTTTGAATCCCTGCTAGGCTATGGAAACCCACTGGGTGACTGGGCAAGTCCCACTCTCTCAGCCTCAGAGGGAGGCAAAGGAAAAACCTTTTTGAACAAATCTTGCCAAGAAAATCCCTTGATAGGTTCATTTTAGGGTTGTCATAAATCAGAAATTACTTGAAGGTACACAACAACAACAAATTTGGCTTCAAGCAGCAAAATATCTTGGTCCTGCCCTTCAACACAAACAGAAGATTAATCCTTAAAATACTAAGATGCTAAAAGCTAATCCCAATATATGAACATTGTTGTTGTTGTGTGCCTTCAAGTCATTTCCAATTTAATGCAACCTTAAGGCAAACCTTTCATGAGGTTTTCTTGGCAAGTTTCTTCAGAGGGAGTTTGCTATTGCTATCCTCTGAGGCTGGGAGAGTGTGACTTGCCCAAGGTCACCCCAGTGGGTTTCATGGCCAAGCTGGGATTTGAACCCTCATCTCCAGATCATAGTCTCAAACCACTACACCATAATAGGAAGACTGTTTTATTAAACAAAAAAGAAAAAAAAGTGGTTAAGAGAGTGAAAGAAAGCATGATCAAAAATGAAATCAATCAATGTAATTTCTACATAACTTGTGTTCAGTAACTAAATATGTTGCTTCCAACTTTCACACAAACCAGCATTGGCCTCTTCTGTTATCAAGTTGAAGATGGCACAATATAATGTAAAGATGCTATCTTTATTTAGTCTGATCTGGACAAAATCCCACCAGTCAACTAGCATGAATTGTCTTGGATTAGTCTCATGTTGACAGGTAATGACCAATTCACATTTGTCAGAACAAGAAACTAGAAAAAAGGCATGAAAACATGGATAGAAGAATGTTTCCCTATTGAGGCTTCTAAGAAGAGTTAATATGGAAATAATAATAATAATAAAATTTATTTTTATTTCCCACCTCTCCCCCTGGATTGAGGCAGGCTTACAACAAGATAAAACACACATAGCAATACAATAGAAAATATATTATATAAAATTAGGTTAATAAAATCATTACAAAGCATTAAAACATCTAATCATGATCTGTCCATACTATCATAGTCAGAAGTGGTATATCCTGAATAATTTATAGGAGGTCTGAATGGTAGGCCTGCTGGAAGAGATCTGTCTTAAGTGCTCTCTTAAAGGCTTCCAAAGTGGTACTAAGACGGATCTCCTCCGGCAAGGTGTTCCATAATTTAGGGGCCATGGCTGTGAATGTTTTTTGGGAAGTAGTAGTTAATCTGGTTCTTGCGTGTTCCAGTAAGAGCTTTCCTGATGTTTTGAGAGTGCAGGGCAGATTATGTAGGGAGAGGCATTCCCTCAAGTAACCTGGGCCCAAGCCATGTAGGGCTTTAAAGGTAATAACCAACACTTTGTATTGTGTTAGGAAGCTGATCAGCAGCCAGTGAAGGGATCTTAAAATTGGTGTAATGTGAGCCAATCTATATGTTCCCATAATCAATCTGGCTGCTGCATTTTGGATCAATTGAAGCTTCCAAACTTGCTACAAAGGTAGCCCCACGTAGAGTGCATTACAGAAATCTAAATGAGAGGTTACCAGTGCATGTACCACTGCTTCAAGGTCCCTCTAGGCCAGGTAAGGATGCAGTTGGCGTATCAACTGAAGTTGATACCAGGCACTCCTGGATATCGCCTCCATCTGAGATGTCAATTGTAGAGACAAGTCCAGGAGCACTCCCAAACTGTGAACCTCGTCCTTTAGGGGAAGTGTGACCCCCCTCCAGGACAGGATGATAAATTTCTTTCCCTGGGCCAGAGGTGCCAATCGCGAATACCTCCGTTTTCTCTGTATTCAACCTGAGCTTGTTTTCCCTCATCCAGCCTATTACCAACTCAAGGCAGGCATTCAGAGGAGAGACGCCATCTTTAGTATCTGCAGCAGTCAGAGACATAGAGAAATAGATTTGGGTGTCATCAGCATACTGATAACACTGTGCCCCATGTTTCTAGATGATCTCTCCCAGAGGCTTCATGTAAATGTTGCATAGAACCCATCCTAAGGATTGTGGGGGATGGGGGGGGGACTGTGACTGAGCCATCTTAGTGTATATGTATTACTGGTCGGTAAGTCAACAGGGCCAGCTCTACCATGAGAAAAAATAAGGCAGGTATCACACATTGCAAATGTTGTGGATCAGCAGGAAGGTGATGGAGGCAGAGCTATATATGCCACCCAGCCTACTCTGTGCCCCCTAAATCAGCCTGTACAGCAAGGTTGGGCATCTCATTTTGTACCTATAGCTCTCTCAAACATAATTTAAACCCAAACAGCCCAAAACATGGCAGTTTCCCCCCTAACATACAGACACAAACAGAGAGACACACACACACACCTAGTGAAAATTTTGCCCAGATTGTCTAAGAAGAAAATCTGAGGTGAGGTAGCATTGCTTTTGGTTGTAATGAAAGTAACTGTGCAGCCCACAGACACAGGGTAATAGCTCCCCACCTCCTTGGCAGTTACGTACCCACCCTTGTAGCTGAGGATGTCCCACCACTATTCAGTGGCCAGCTCCATTGGTTTTAATACCTGGAAAGTGAGAAGACACCATCCTGTCTTTTGTCCTAGGAAGAAAAATGCTTTGTTCTGAAGGCCATGAGGATCCTTAAAAATCTTTAAAGGGGAGATATGTGAGATGTCTCGGACTGTTCTTCACAACAAGTTTTCATAAAATATCTTCTTTTTCAAAGCAGCACTTTGTCTTTCTTAAAGATGAGATGTCCCTGGAATATCTGAGTCCCAAAGGGAAAGAGGCTGATCTGAGCACTTGCCATCTTTGGTTTGAGAGCCTGTGATTCATGTATTTCTGAGCATGTGCAGAATTTGAATCAGTATAGAAAAAAGTAGTAGCATAAGTTAAAGTAGAAATCCACAATTACAGGTAAAAGGTTGCTTCTCATGGTATGAATGTGTGTTGGCATAAGGATTCCCCATATACGAGGTTTTAGAATCACTAATTCCAATTAGTTTCCACAAGAATGCCGAGTCCTAATATTTCATTTCATACCACCCAGCATCCCCTGTTTATCTTCAGTACTCTACTGCAGTCAGTGGTTGCCAAAAACTCCTTAGAGCCAAAGCCATACTGTAACTTTCATTCTCTACCTGTTTAATCCACACAATTCTTGTTGTACACTGATTTAAAAAAATGTTTTGAAGAATATCTGCCACCTGCATATGTTTTATCTTCTTTGCCAATGCTGGCTGGGCTGATGGGAGTTGGCATCCCTGCACCACAGCATTCCCATCCTTGCTGTATAAGATGGTCCAGAGATATCCAGAAAATAATAATAATCATCATCATCATCATCTTTATTTATATACCGCCCTTCCTGTGATCAGGGCAGTGCACAACATATTTACAGTTAAAAACATTCCAATACAATAAAACTAAACAAATAGATAAAAACATTATCAACCCAATGCTGATGTTCGATGGTAATACTCCAAGCAGCTCATCTGGGGGGGGCTGTTACAATAGAAAGTCACAATTAAGGATAAGCGAGCTTGAATAGATACGTTTTCAACTCCTTTTTAAATTTAAATTTAAACATGGATCTGCTGTACCTTTGCTGCTGTACATTGACTTTTGGGAAATGTGAATATTTTGTGAGTGAAGCCAATATAAAAAAAAGACTAATCTAGGACCTGTGGGTGTGATGATGTCTTTATCAGGCTGTAGGAAAATATATAACTGAGACCTAATATTTCAAAAAGAGTTTGGTGGAACACACAGCATATTACCAGTTTTGATATTGTAATATGACATTTATGTCCTACCAGAAACCTCTTTTTATCTTTCTTTCTTTTTACAAGAGTACTTCATTTCCTTTCCAAATGGTGGGAGAGACAGATCACTAAAAAATTCTGGGTACCATGTAGAGCCTTGAAGGGCACTGTAACTGCCCCTACTGCTCTGTTATTCCTGCTGTCAACAGTGCCACCATCACCAATCTGTTTTTCCACAGCAGAGAAGGCAATCCTACTTCCAGTGGCTAAAGCTCAGAAACTGTATCTTGCCTCCAGGCTGCTCCATCGCAGTAGCTTCAGAATCTTGCACTTGTCACAGCAATTGGTCGTATGATCTGTGACCACTGAAAAAGCCTAGACTGCAAAGAGAAAAGGGGAGAGAAAGGGAGTGTGGGGGAGAGAGAATGAAAAGAAGCAAGAAGTTCATATTCTTACTCACATAACAATCACAGTGCTGTGATATGTAAAAGTTATGCACACATGCATGCATGCACTCAAACACAAAAGAAATATTGATTAAAATGATGCAGCAATTACTGGTATGTGCTTTCAGTATGATCTCTTTGCATCACATACATGGCAGAGTGCAACTCAGAACCTTCTGGAAGCTAAAGTTTTTGTTGGTAACCCTTCCACCTCAGGCACAAGATCACAATGGGCTCTGCCCAGTTGTGTTTCATCAACCGCATTGGTAACATTTTAATAAAACTTCTCTTGGCAATTCTGGAGATTTTGGTCTTCATTTTCTTCTTTTTTGTTTCTTTTGTTAATCAACAGTTTTATTTTCTGCACACTTCTTTGTAAGAACTATTTCCACTTTGATCATCTGAATTTTCTGCCCTGAGGCCTATGGCTTCATACTCCCTTTTAAAATCATTGTCTGTCATGTAAAGAAAAATCCCCTCATGAATAGCTGTGCTATATATCTCATGATATTATGGGTAAAAAAATCTAGTTGATTGTTGTACAGTCTGCCAAGGAGTTAAAACCCATTGTAATCAAGTGGCTCAGCTAATGCTCCAAAAATCTGAGGGCACTACCACACCATCTATGACCATGGATGTATATGTCACTTGTCAACAATGACTACTACTTTCCTGGCACATGTCATGCCTCACCTAAAGGGGGACTACTCAGAGGATGAATGCTAGAATGACAGGCCTTAGAAGGAAGGATCTACACTGAAAGACATTGCCCTTTCCTGCCCACTCCTTTACCTGCCCAGCAAACCATAACATGCCTATTTTCATTTGGCCACCCCTCCTAGATACAGAGAATTTCTCCATTTTGCACTGGAGGAAAACATGTTCTAAGTGTTGCCATTCACATTCTCAATGTACTTTTTCAGGTGTTCGCAGAGGTAATGGCCATTGCAGAGGTAATGGCCATGGCACTTCAGCAACAAAAGCAATTAAATGTTGTCATCTTATCTTAAATGAATTATTGGTTCTTGTTTATCCATTTGAGACACTGTCTGCTGAAAAACTTCATGTCTCCCTTTTCATCACTAGTTCATCTCAGGTTCTATATTTACCCCAACAAATTGTATTTCACTTCTAATCAGGACATAATTTTCATAATAATTGCCCTCTGTTGTAGCTATGGCAGTTTTCACAGCAGCCAAGTCCTTGCAAATCATCTGCCTTGCCAGGGATTTAAGCAACTGCAATATCAAGATTCACTGGGTGACTTTGGGCAAGTCACACTCTCTCAGACTCAAGAGGAAAGTAATGGCAAATCTTGCCATGAAAACTCCATGACAGGGTTGTAAAAATAAGTCAGAACTGACTTTGGACTTTATCAAACAGCCTATAAATGTCGATTAACAAAATAAGCATCTTTGGCCAGTATTTATCACATGACATTGTGTCCATTCTGCTGCTGCCTTGCACTTCATTTGTTACTATAGTGTACCTTTCCATGGTGAGCAAAACCGGTCAATGAACTCTCAGTCTCTCTGCTACCCCATTACTACATTTGCATGATAGACTTCTCATGCAGTCATGTCACATTCACAAGCAGCTGGATTTGGGAGGTGGTTGGCAGCTACAATCACTCCCCCCACCCCAAAGCATGGAACTGCTGTGTGAATGTGCATACAGCAGCCCTGTCCTTCAGCAGGAGCAGCAATCATAGCCACCGATACTTTCCCTGAAGCCAGCTGCTGTGTGCACTTTCAGGAGGCAGTTGACAGCATGATCACTAGTTCCCTTCACCCTCTCGAAAGGTGATATTTGGCAGTGCTGAAAATCCATGTAACTATGGATTGCCAAAGCATTATCATGGCGGGAAAGTTTGATAAGAAATTATGCAAACCAGCATGCTTCCATTCTTAAACTAGCATGATTATGGTGTTGTACGGTCCTTGAAGGCATAGAAACAACAAATGGCCAGGATCCTGTATCATCTAGACTAGGTGGAGCATAAAGCTTCAGCAAGGGTATCGCCACTTTCTCTTTTTTATGCCCATCCCAAACTTAATTTGCTCCTGCTGCTGTACTCCGCCACAGCCATTCTGTGGTTGGGAAAAGGTGGGGTTGGCCATATACATAGTACATAAAGAAAAAAAATCATAATCCCAGAATTTTAGATGCTGCCTCCAACTCCCACCCTTCACACCACTCAAAGAACTACAGAGGAGCATTCTGCAGGGAAAGCAAGAAGGAGAGACCAAAAGTAAAAATGAACTTTACCAGATTTCTTCACCACCCTCAAAGTAGACAGCTGACCCAGAGTTCACTAAGACGGTGCTATGAGTTGAACCTTGACAATTAGATTCATGATTCACAAAGGTGTTAGCAATTCATACCCCTTTCCCCCTCTCTACATCAATAGAACACTATTTTGCTATTTTAAAAAGAGTGATTGGAGGAAAACAGTAATTAAACTTTTTCCCACAAGGAACAGAAACTGTCAGCAAGGCACAATTATGGAAATCTATTCAAAGGGAAAAGTAGAGGGGTTGTAATGAAGCCCATAAGTCCAAGTCTCTGGTTTTCCCCAAATTTTTGCCAACTTACATTTTCCTGTAGCATTCTAAAACAGAAACTGTGGGTGACATTTGTAGCTTGAAAAGGAACTGTTTTATCACACTAGGGGGCAAACAGGATTTAAATGAGAGTTAAACAGGAATTAAACAGGAAATGCCCTATGTTTATCACAGGGCATTTCCTGTTTAACTCTTGTTTAACTCTCTTTTAAATCCTGTTCGCCCCCAGTGTGATAAAGCAGAAAGATACTACACTACATACCTTAATCAACTCTCCGTGGAAGGACTGGGCTATCACCCAATAAACATTTTGTGACTAGCTTCTGTTAGCACAATGATTATCACATTTTTATTTTTTGCATTTCCTTTCCCTCCAACCTCACTATTTACAGTCCCTTTGTCATACCACCCCAGCCCACCTCAAACATGTGCGTAAAGACACTTTTAGTACAGTACAGCACTTCATGGGCTACACTCACAAAAATTTTATGGCCTAAAAAAATTGATACCCTTTGTAGTGCCACAACACTCCATGGCAGTAAAATTCAAAGATATAGCCAGTGCGGATCAATTAGGCAAAGGGATCCTGTAGCACCTTTGAGACTATTTGGGATAAAAAAGTGGGTAACATCAGCTTTTCTCCATGTCTTTGTCTCTGTTAGCCTCAAAGGTGCTTCAGGATCCCCTTGCATACAAGATTATCTGCTAGGATAATTGGAGTATGGGGTCCTCAGTTTAAATTCTGTTTTCACCTAATTGCAGAAAAGCCCTGCCCCCCAAGATTCACCAAAAAGATCTCTAGTGTGGAGGCAACCCACAGTTCAAGACACCATTCTGTATTAAGGCTGTTGGCCCTTTTCAAAATAACCAGCATCCTATTTCTTTCTTTCTTTCTTGAAACTGTATTAACACATTTGGGTATGTTAACTAAAGCAACATAAGTACAATAAGTAATAATAAGTGAACTTTAAATCAGTCTAGAAAGAACATTTTACCTTTAAAGAAGAAACAAGTGGTTCAAATTATGCAAGGAGACATGTAAATTCAGCCTAGAAAGGAAAATAACAACAACTTAGAGAAATGTTTTGTCATTCTATTCACTTAGACATGACACACAACACACACTAGATTTAATTTCCTAAAATTCATTGAGTGTTGTGTGCGTGTGTGTGTCTGACTGTCTGTCTGTCACACAGGACAATGCTATGATCTGCAGTGATTCTCAAGAGATGTATTGTGTGGAAAGGAGAAATAGAAAGAGATGGAGGTGGAAAATTAAAAGTAGTATATGCCTGCTTATACACACCACACACTACTTACATTCCTACATAAACACAGGTATGCATGTACACCCATACAGTTATATGGATTCTTCATGCCACCCTTGGTTCTTACTGCTTCCTGGTGTATCAACCAATGTCTCTATTCTGGCATTTCCCCCGTTTCACCACCTACCATAGTGTGCATCCAGACTTCACAGTTACAGCAGTTTGATCCCATTTTAACTGCCATAACTCCATCCAGCAGAATCCTATGATCTGTTGTTTCATAAGACACTTAAAATTCTCTTGCAGAGTCCCCTAACAACAGCATTAGGCATTTCTACCTAGCAGACTATTCTAGGTACCTCTCCAAGCTACACACCCCAGGATTCCATGAGAGGAAACCATGGCAGTAAATGTGATATAGACCTGCTGTAATCATGTAATGTAGAAATACTGTTAGTTTTCCCCAACCTGGTTTCTTCTCAGTGAGTTAGACTACAGTTGCTATAATCCCTACCCCAGCATTCTCCATCTAGAACACATCTGGTCAGGGAAGTTTTTGCAAGCCTTTAGAGAACATTCTAACTGATCATGGTCCATAACTACTGGGTGGGATGGACCCACTGAAACTCAACTAAGAGGAAGAGGGTGCCCTATTAAAACCCATAGGGTAATGTTATTACCATATAGAAACATATAGAGCCTTCTTACATCATCCTTCAGTGCTAATCTAGAGCCTTTTCAAAGGTCACTCATTAGTAGGCCATCACTCTGGGGTCCAAACATATTTGTAGTCATTGTTACCAAAATTTCCCGCACCAACCTGCCTGACTCCTAAGATCATACTCACAAGGCATTATCTGAGTGCTGCTAACCCACCTCAGGAGAGGACATGGCTTTCATGGAGCTCCTGCTCCTCTGTTCATTTGGCATCAAACTGAATGAGTTTTAGGCCTCTCGTAAATGTTGATTTCCTGAGTTTTGATAGCTTTTAATTGACTTTAGTGGTTAGATAATGGTTTGTGATTGGCTTTTGCGAGGGCGCAACAACTAGGTTTTTGTTTTGTTCTTTAAAAATTGTTATGTTCACCGTTTCATGGTTACACATTGTAAATCTGACAAGCTAGAAAAAGCTGGAAAATAGAAACATTTACAGTGCATAAATAGCAAATCAATCAATCAATCAATCAAAATCCTTAAAGATGGTGTTTACAGGGTTTCCAAGAATGGCCCGAGAGGAAGAACTGACAGAGAGACATCTGTGCCCCATTGTTGCCTGTTGAGCAGGTGGCTGGTGCTGACACCAACTCCCCCCAAACAGGTGTATGGGTTTCTAGTAATTCACCACAAACTGAGTCAAACTTCTCCAGCATTATCCTTCTGGCTGGCTGCTGGAACAGCATAAGGAGGGGCATCCTTTCCCCTTAAAGACAAAGTTCCAGCAACTTATAATGGGAGGAGGGGTTAACCCACTCTAAGCAACCAGAAGTTTTTGGAAGAATTGACTTTTTTGACTGCTGTTCCCAGAATCCCACAGTCAGTATGGCATTGGCGAGTCTCCCACTCCAGGCAGCCTGGGAGTGTTGCTGGTGCAGGGGATGGGTCTCTACTGCCTCCCTCATTGTTGAGTGTAAAGCAGAATGCAGTAGGGACATGCAAGCCTCCGGATATTTGTTGTACTGCAGCTCCCAGCATTCATCACCATAGGGTATACTAGCTTAAGGCTGAAGGGACCTGTAATCCATTAATACCTGATGGAAGGTAACATTATTCTGTCTTCTGATGAACTATACTGCTCATTCTGAAACAAAGAACCAGATAAAGATGTCCCCTCCCTGTCTGAGAGAATATTCCAGGGGGAGGCAGGGTCTGAAGGCTTTGCAGTCTACTAGGGTTTTGTGGCTGCACTAAGCATGACGCAAACACTCTGGGGGCCCATCTACATGGCCCAAATAAAACAGTCTCAACCTGTCCCCACATCCTTTTCATGATGCAAGGTCAAATCCCTGATTCGAGTGTGGAATTGTCTTCATGACATAAGGCCAGTTCCGCACCAAATCTGCCCTATCCTTCCCTGAAACCATTTCCTTTTGCTCTGGATTTTGCAGGAAAACCCTGAGTGCTCAGTAGCTATGCAGGGCAGCTGTCTACACACCCATTCCCACTGTATCATCCCATGCCACTGCTATTGGTGCAAGTCACTCCATCTGAGGTCACAACAAGGCACCCAGTCTTGTGATCAATCCTCAGCACCTTATTTTTGATGTTAGAGGTAATGGCTTAACCCAACAGCAGTGGCACCAGATAGCACAGTGGGGATGTGTGTGTAGACAGAGTGTTACTACAGAATGCCCAGGTAAGAGGAAATAATATAAGGCAGCTCTAGGGCCAGAATACTCTGGAAACAGCCCAGCATATTCTGGCCAGTGTAGACAAGCCCTTGGTATGTATGTACATGCAGAAGAGTGTCACACCACATATTAACCTGAGGGTCACACAAGTTTTCTTTTTAAAAAAAAAATACTGGGAAAGGGATAACTTACAATATTCCTACTGTAAACCATCTTTTGTTCTATCCAGGCACCAGAAATGGAGTAATTTCACTTAGATCAAGAAGGACAAGGAAAGGGAAAGAAATCCGAGCCCACTGAGACCATGTGTTCACAATTACATTGTGACTGCAACACGTTGAATGATTGCACCAGAAACTATTAATGGAAAAGCAGTGATATTGCACTAACTTACAGGTTCCTCGTGTGAATGAAAAGATCTGCTAGGCAAACAACAGAATTACAGCTTGACTATGGGAGAGATACTGTGCTGTGTATCTCTCTACTATTTGGGACTTTACCTAAGTTTTACCTATACAGCACCTAAAAGATTTTCCCCACATGTAACAGGACATAGATTATACAGAGTATGGAGAAATTCAATGTTCTCTGCCTAAGAAAGGGGCAGTTAGCCTCCTACAGGACAGGGATCTTGGATTTCTGTTGCTAATGCAATTTTGTTACCTGTTTTTATATTGCTCTTTGTCTCTAGTCTTCTCATGGCTAATAATGGCTTTGCCTGCATTGAAATCCATCAATACCATTCTCAGACAGAATGTAAGCCTATGGCTCTTTTTTTTTTCTCCTGTAAGATTTTTAATATTGTTGCCTAATGAAGAAGCTGGTGAAGCTTTGAGAGCTTACATAATGTATTTTATGCTTTGGAATTGGCCCCAAAAATGGTATTGCTCGTTGTGGATTGTGGATTTTGCTGTATTTTGCTGCATGACCAACATGGCTACTTAAGAATATTGTTTTCCTTGGGGTGTGGCTAGTTGTTGTTATTTTTCCTCCCAGGGATTGATAGGTGTTCTTGTGGGATTTTCTACCCAGTTGGCCAAAATAACTTATTAGGGTTTCAATAATATGCATCTTGAGTTGGTTGGGAGATGGCAGGTGGATGACATTTACTGCTGCTCCTCAAGTCATGAAATGTCTTATCATTTTATACACCTCTTCTGTCAAACTTCTGGGACCAAAGAATTTGCATTCCCTTGAAACTACTGTCATCTCAAAAGATTTTCTGGAATGTTTTGACTTAAAGAGCTACAACAAGGGTGGGCACATATGGGCTGTTAAAGGGCCATACCAGCTCTCTAGGGACCTTATCAGATGGGAGGAATTTCTCTTTATTGCGAATGGAGCCAATTGGAGCCAATTCGAATTCATGTGAATTCGCTAGTTTAGCGAATTTACGTGAATTCTAATTGCATTCGGAATGCATTCAGAATGACTTCCCATTACCCGAAAATGTCCCCCCCATTGCCCGAAATTGCGTGAGATGCTTTAATTCGCAATAACGTAAAACCCATGATTGTGTTCAGAATGACTTCCCTTTTGCCCGAAATTGTGTGAGATACTTTAATTCACAATAACGTGAAACCCCATGATTGCGTTCAGATTGCCATTAGATTATACTTCCAATTTCCAACGTCTGATAAGGTCCTAGGAGAACTCAGAGGGCTGCAGCCCTATCATCACACCACCTGGGAAAAAAGAGAAAGACTTTTTTGCCTCAAAATGTCACCAAATGGCCTCTGTGGGCACAGAGGACATTTTCACCATGGTTTGGGGGTAATTGGCCATTTTAGGGCCAGGAGAGGCCTTTTCTTAACATCAGAAGGTGATGCAGCTAGATTGATATATGGGGTTTTCTATAAGGAGTGTGCACACCCCTTTTTTCAACAACTCCATTGGTTGCCAGTCTGGTTTTGGACACAACTGAAAGTGCTGATTATGACATATGAAGCCCTGTACAGCTCAGGTCCAGGTTTTCTCAAATACTGTATCTCTCTATATATATATTTCAGACACCCATATTTTGAGATCTTCTGGAGAGACTCTTTTCTTTGTTTCACCACCTTCATAGGTACACCTGGTGGGAACACGGGAAAAAGGCCTTCTTGGTGGCTGCTCCGAGACTCTGGAATTCCTTTCCCAGACAAGTTAGACAAGACTGGTGCCCTCCCTGCTATAAGCAGGAGGAGAAGACCTTATTGTTTTAGCAGGCCTTGGGGGGCTGACTGTTTAGAGTGGAAAGGGCCTTTCATATGCTGTCTTGTTTACAGTTGTTGTTTGTCCTTGATAGTTTGTTTTTAACAGCTTTTAATTTGATAGTTTTATTACATTTTTAACTTTTCAGCTTTTAACTGCAAATGTTTTAACTTTTGTAAACCGCCTTCAGTTTCAGATTGGAATGAGAGTGGGAAATAAATAAACATGGGGAATCACTTCCTGTTAATTTCCTGTTTTAGAAAAAGCCCTCTCTTGGGCCAAAAATGTCCTGGGGGCAGAAAAACATGGCAAAAATGCCCTCCATACACCCTATAGGGCATTTGGGGCAACTCTGGAGACCAGGGTTTGAATCCCAGCTCGGTCATGGAAACTCACTGGATGGCCTTGGGCACGTCACACTCTCTCAGCCTCAGAGGACGGCAATGGCAAACCCCCTCTGAAAAAAATTGCCAGGAAAACCCCATGATAGGTTTACCTTAGGGTTTTCATAAATTGGAAAGGTCTTGAAGGCACACAACCAACATCAACAACAAAATCTGCTCACAGGGTCATAAAAACATACCTAGGGCCATCTGTGACTCATGGGCCATACTTTGCCCACCTGATAATCTCCCCACATCTCCCAAATGTTTACACCCTCAGGCCCATGTGTACATGCACACACATCACTCTGATATATAAGGCCTTCATGACATATAAAACTGGAAAAGGCTCTTCCTTCAACTAGTTTATGGATAAGAGTTGGGGGGTAGATTTGCCAGCATGTTCATTTACATGACAACAGCCTATCCTCCTCTTTCTCTCCTGCTCCAAATGAATAAATAAACTATTCTGAAAGAGAGAAAAGAGAGAAATGAAACATTCTGTGTGAGAACAACTTAAGGCCATCAGTTGATAAGCTCAGCACTATTTACAGATGGCACTTGGAGCCGGGAAGCTGGCTTTGAAGGTGGAAGAGGTTGTCTCTGGCACCACTTCAGCTTTTTCCATAAGTCACAGTTGAGTAACGTTAGCTCCTAGATCTGACCCTGGGATTCCTGGGCCCTCAGGGACCACATCTCCTTCCTCAAATGGCCGCATCTCCTTCTCCATGACACCATTCTTTGGAGGTGTCCCAACTTTTGTGTTTTAGTGCTTTTACTCCTTTCGTTAAAAGTTGAAATGATTCTTCTGAGGCTTAGTTACTGTCACCAAGAGCTTTTAGCTAAACCTGGTTTGGTATTTTAACCATGCCCTTTTTGCCTTTGGAACGTGGCCCCCAAGAACTTCACAGACACTGAATTTGTCCCTCAATAATATCCAAGGAGTTCCCTACAGGGTAGCCTTCCCTAATCCAGGCTACTCCAGATGTTTTGGCCTATAGGTCCTACCAGCCGCAGACAATGTGGCCAGTGTGACTAGGGTTTATGCGAGTTGTAGTCCAAAAACATTTGGGCATAGGTTGTCTACCTCTGTCCCAGATTCTTCTGGTTCTTGTACCACAAAGGCAGGACATCCAGTCAGAGAGCTTTCAAACAGCAAAGACCTTCATCCAGCTGCCTTCTGCTGCTGTTCCAACTGCTGCTCCCTCCAAGCTAGAATTTTAGTGTTCTCCTCCTCCTCCTCCTCCACCCTCTCTACAAACTCCTCATCTGGCCTCAGGTGATCATTGGGGTCAGTCGATTTACGGGACACTTCAGAAAGCGTCTCAGGCTGTTAACATGGAAAACAGCCCTGTAAAAATAAGAGCTATTCCCATTTCCCAAGGACTAGCAGAGCTGCATGGCACACAGCATCACCCAAGCACCTCCAGCGACTGCAGCACTTAATAGACCAATGCGAATTAAATTGCCTCCCATACAACAGATGGACTGTGGCTCCAGATAAAGAAGCAATTTGCAAGCAGGAGACTGCACCGTCGAAAGGAATGATCAAAAGGGAGGGTTTTAAAGAGAGAGGGAGATTGAGTTCGTGTGTGTGTGTGATGTATAGCTCAGAAGGAAAATTCTGGTCCTCTCCAGGACAGAGAGTGAACGCTTCTTGACCACCATTTCATCCTGATTGCCCCTGAGTTCATCTCATCTGGCATCACAAGGATGGAGACTGGCCTTGGTAGAAGAGATAGGAGGCCACTTTTGAGAAAGGCAGAACAATCACCTCCATCAAGATGGAGAAAGAGCAAACTGTCATAGAATCATAGAATAATAGAATTGTAGAGTTGGAAGAGACCACAGGGGCTATCCAGTCCAACCCCCTGCCATGCAGGAAAGATGAGAAGGGAACCTCCAACTCTTCCCACAAATAACAATAATAATTATAACAATGCAGTGTGTGTGAGTGTGTGTGTGTGTGCATTGGCCACACAGAAAAAAGCAAGAAAATCCAAATTATACATTGCAATGATACCTTTATTACGCCAAACAAAAGAAACAAATCACATCACACAGGCTTTCAAAGCCTTCTGGCTTCTTCATCAGGCAAATATGGCTTCAAAAAATTATGGAGGGTGGAGAAGTGATGGCATTAGGGTCATCAGCCTGGATCTTGGTTAGGTGCCACAAAGTAAGCAGCAATGCCATAACACATCTATGTTGTACAGGCCACTAAGTCCTTTTCCATCGTTATCAAGGGAATTGCTAACCAGTTTTTATCTTTCAGAGACATTGCTGTGTTTATTCTCTTGCAGCATAAAAAGGAGGAAGGGAGGGGGAGTGCAAAAAAAGAAATGTGGCGGCATCTTTAAGAAGAACTGGTTGTTATTTTAGCATGAGCTTTTGCGGTTATAAACCAATTTCTTTTCCCATTCCCTCCTCCTTTTCGGTCTGTATCTGGTTTCAGATGTTTGCTTAATGTGATGTTTAAGGGTCAATGCAGATTGAGGACACATCCCTGAAGGGAAACTGAAACAAAGGCACTAAAAATGCCATAAAATTTCCTTTTCCATTAGCAACAATGGGGCAATTACTTTTCAGTCTACAAAGCAAAACACGAGGTTTTCAGAGGTCACCTTCTTGTATAAGAGGCTGTTGGGGGGAAGATTTTCCTGGACATGTGGAAATAACCAACATGAAGAGAATGGTGCAACTCCAACAGGAAAATAGCCAGTACCATTTCTCACTGAGATAATATCACTGGACATTTTGCAGACCTGCTCTACTACTATGTGAAGCAATCCCTACCTCTGCCACTGCCAGCCATAAGGTTTTGAACAGTCTGGCATGGGCTGGACAGTGGACAAAAGGGCCCAGGTGAAGAAGTTTTATGGTCAGTGGCTAGCAGTCAGGGGGCTCCACAAAAGGTGCAGAAACAAATGATTCTTTTAAAATTCATTACAAAAAAAAAAAATCTAATAGCTCAGGGGTGTCATTTTCCTCCTACTACTTCAGGTGCTAATGTTTCTTGGGACAGCTGTTTGTACAGTTTCAGCATGACCAGGAGGAAAAAAAAGGGAAAATGAGCTGGGTCAGAGGGAAACTAGACTAAATTTGGGAGGTGGCTGGGAAATGACCAGCTTTCATTAGTAAGATTGTAAACCACTTAGAGAGGCGGGGTACAAATAAATATATTATTATTAGTGGTATAGAAATGGATGTGCTGTTGCTATTGCTATTGCTATTGCTATTGCTATTAGGCAGAGTGTGGGTCCTCAATGATTCCCCCTGGATGGAGAGCAGGGCTACTGCTCCCTGACTTACCCCATCATCCCAGCTTGATGGACTTCTTTAATTTGTCTCCTTGCATATGTGGATTTGGGTGGGGTCAGTGTTCTTGAGTTCTGTTTTCCTTTCAGATTCCAGTATAATACGTCCAACAAACCCCTATCCCCTGATCCAATTACACGTTCTCTGCTCTCATCCTAGAGGTGGGCTTTTCATAGAATCATAGAATCATAGAGTTAGAAGAGACCACAAGGGCCATCCAGTCCAACCCCCTGCCATGCAGGAAATCTCCATCATCTCCTTTGTGGTCTGCTATATAACAGCAGCTCTCAACCTTTGGCCTGCCATTCTTTGGATGTCAGCTTCCAGAAGAGAATTCCAGATAATTGGTCTTGCAGGCTGTCAAAGAGTTAGTCCAAAATATATAGAGGATCAACAGTTGAGAACCTAGGCAGAGGCTGGATGGGCGTCTCTCAGAGGTGCTTTGATTGTGTTTCTGCATGTCAGAGGGTTTAACTGGATGACCCTTGAGGTCTCTTCCAACTCTTATGATTCTATGATTCTAAGAACCTTCTCCACCTGCCCCCACTCCCAGCCTGCCCCTGTGCTCTACATGGCCAAGAACTCACATATGGGGGTCAGGGTGTGCTGTCTCTCTTGCCTGATTATTGGTTCATAGGGAGAAAGGTCTGCTGATGGAACAATAACAATTGTT
Source organism: Urosaurus nigricauda (assembly GCA_034509955.1). Taxonomy (NCBI): domain Eukaryota; kingdom Metazoa; phylum Chordata; class Lepidosauria; order Squamata; family Phrynosomatidae; genus Urosaurus; species Urosaurus nigricauda. The sequence continues at coordinate 168,541,984 of JAOEGL010000002.1, forward strand.
CCATGGGCTCTATATACTCCATAGATGCCCAGACAATTTTCCTGTATGTAGATGATTCTGATTGTCCTGACAGGCTGTCAGTTCAGCTGGCAATGAAAACTCTCCTCTCTGTGTATTTTTCTCCTCTCTCAGTCTCTCCCTCACTCCCTGTCACCTTCCTTCTGGTCTGGCTCTTTCTGCTCTTTTCTCTGCCTCCCATCCTGTACTCTCGGAGTTGGCTTTGCCATGAGGCAAATGTGGAGCAAGCTCTTCAGGCTGGAAATTTTAGAGAGGTGCACTGTAGAACATTGGGCATAAAGAGCCAGGTATTCTTGATGCCTCCCCTTAAAAGAAAAACACATTAAAAAACACCCAGAAGAGAGATCATGCAAGGTATTTTTAAAGAAATTGTTACTGGACATCAATTTTTTTCATTCAAATGGCTTGTAAATGAAAGCTTCTCTATTATGTGCAATCCTGATGTTTGCATTGAAGCTAAAGTAATTTTTTAAAATCTAGCCCTTGAGTAAATACAGAGTTGCATATATCCCATCCTTTGGCCCATCCAGATGTTTTGGATTTCAGTTCCCATAGTTCCTGACTTTTGGCAAAGTTGGTGGGGGCTTCAGGAATCTGAAGTCCAAAACAAACAGAGGACCAAAGGGGAGGAACCACTGCTCTGTTTGAAGGGATACTTGCTCCAGTTTAAAGAAAGAAAAGCCATCTGAAAGGAGAACAGGGAGAGAAGTTACCTATCAACCCTGAGGAGAAGCAGGCAGAGCCTTATGAGAGAAGACTGGGCAAGCAGTCTTCTCCACTAGGTCTTCTCCACTATGATCTTCTCCACTATGGAGAAATGCATTTCAGGCTTGTATCCTTCCAAGGTCACTAAAACTTGTTGGGGGCAATTAGCTTACACCTTGTAAACCGCTTAGGAAGTGCTTAAGTGCACAGATAAGTGGGTACAGAAATATGCTTGCTATTGCTATTGCATTGTATTCATTCCTTTTCCAATTTTCAATTACAGCCATTATTTCAAATTGTGCATCTCTACATTTAGATGAGTGTACACCAGATTCATGAAAAACTGTGCCTTATTTTGTCTCCTCTTTTTGGCAATGGATACATGGTCATTCTAGCCGGAGAAGAAGTACTGCCCACTAATGGCAAGTGTATTGTTTTGGCTTCTGAAAACAAAATAGCAGGGTGCATCATGTATGCAAGATGAGGAAGGGCAGGAAAGAGAGAGACAGAGAATGATGGGAGCTCTAGTGACTGTAATGTGCCCTGTTCCCCATCCCCTTATAACTTACAAATAGCAAAAGAGATCACCACTGGATCTGTCCCTCTGTCATTCTCTCTGTGTCATTTTTGAAAGAAGGATCTGGAGGGGGCCTTTACATGGATTTTTGTCTCCAGGTGGTGAAGCCATAAGGTTACCAGCACCATGTTATCTCCCTCCCCCTGGTACCACCTCTTCAGTTTGCTTTCCTTTTTACCATTCTTTCTTGCTTTCATGGTCTCCCGGTCTCTCTTGCCTCCCTGCTGAATCACAGTGGCCATTCTCCTGTCTTCCTTCTTTCCTCTGCCTTCCTGTAATTCTCTCTCCCCTGCTCCACCACCACTGCTCTTGACCCTAATGCAAGCAGACTGTGGATGAATAAGCTGGACATGGTGACCCAATGCAAGCCCTGCCAGCACTTTCCCAGAAAGCCTCTCTGGTGCTTGCCTAGTGTATTGCCCAGGAGGGTTAAGATGCTCTCCTAGAAGCAAGAGACCTGTGAACTTCCTGGCTGGGTCCTGATTGTACCTCAAACCCTTTGGAAGTTGAATCCACCAGAGGGGATTTTTTAAAGTAGTCCTAAGCTTGAAAAGACTAAACTGCATAAGCCACAGAGCTTATACTGGAACTATCACTCCTGGATGCTCAACTATTAGATGAAGTACCCTAGTAACAGAGTTGAGAGACCAGGGTTCTTCTTTCCAAGTTCCATGCTATTGTCTTGATACTTCATGGCTGGAGTCATATTTCATTTCTGAAATGAATGAAGCACAAACACAGAGATGGTCTTTATGGTTTTCTGTGCCTGCATTTTAAAGAATAACACTGGAATTATATGACTGCTGCTGCTGCTATCATCATTATCATTATCGACAACAACAACAATGATGGTGGTAGTGGTGAAGATGATATGGGAACTGCAACAAAATATTGTACCCTGAGGCATTTCCAGGCTAGTTGACACAATTAAAATGCTCCTCATTCTAATCGAATACAGTGCTCCTTAGATTCTAATCGAATACAAGGCCACACATGAGTCACAGAAGTTCAAGCAGGGCAGGCAGACAAAAACCTCCTTAAACTCTGCCAAAAAAAGTCTCCAGGGCTTTTACTGGCGTATCTGTGGAAATCTGCAGAAATGCCTGTTATCGCATGTGTGACCATTCACCTGCTTTATATGGATTTGAATAACTGTGCATTTTCAGCAGGGGGTATGTGAATAGATGTGAATTTACACAGGAAAGTGAATACAATTAAACATTGATGCAAATGTACAAAAATATGCAGCAATGCACATAATGCACTCACTTGTACTGTAGTTTAGCCCCCAGCTCCTAGGATGTTTTAGGTTTCTTCCAGGATTGTTATTGTGTACCTTTAAGTCATTTCCAACTTATGGTGACTCTAAGAAGGACCTATCATGGGGTTTTCTTAGCAAGATTTGCTTAGAGGGATTTTTGCTTTTGCTTTCCTTTGAGGCTGATAGAGTGTGACTTGCCTAAGGTCACTCAGTGAGTTTCAGTGACTGAGTGGTGATTCAAACCCTGGTCTCCAGAGTTGTAGTCCAAAACTCAAACCATTACACCACACTGGCTTCCCTTTCTATTTTTCTTCCCTCTTGATTTTCCACTTCCCTCCCAACAATCAGGCAGGCCTCCATACTGACCAAGCATGTGCTCCTCTCATTGGGTTGTAATTGAGGGCCCAGTTGTGGTCCATCACCCCCTGCACTAAGTATTGTAATTCTTCAAACCTTGGAGCTTCTAAGCTGACTTGTGTGTGATGGCCCCATTTTGGATCTGCAACTATGGGTTCTCCAGAACACGTTCACTATTGCAGTATAATATGATTAATTAATATGATTATTCCCCTTGGCAGCTGAAGTACTTTAAGTAAGGTCATGCCAGTTCAATATAAAAGTATGTTTTCTTTAAAAAAAAAAATAAAAGGAGAAAGGGAAAGCAGAACTATTACATCATATCAGGAATAAACCATGTATTATGGATTTTATTGCTTTTTACCTGTTTATTTAAAAAAAATGATTCAACTAAAAATGCCCAAGAATACAAACCCAATAAAATAATATAATGCAGAGATGAAAACAGTAAATAAAAATACACAGATATACCATATTTAAGTGCCTGGAAACATGCCACCATACTGATACAACACCCATATCCAAGCCCTAGATAAGCCTGGGAAATTAAAATAAAATATTGGGAGAGATATTTTATTTTATTTTAAGCATTCCTCGCCACACTACTCAGCCCAAAATGTTAATAATAATAATAATAATAATAATAATAATAAATTTTATTTGTATACCGCCCTTCCTGCGATCAGGGCGGTGCACAGCATAAAAACAAACAATATAAAACAATACAAGTTATTAAAACATTAAAACAATGTTAAAACAATGTAACAATTACAATAGTAGTGTGTCAGGGCACGAAACCAATATGGGGGGAATCGCATGTGGGAAGATGTCAGGGGTATGCATGGTCAAACAAGTATGTTTTTAAACCCCTTTTAAATGCACTGAGGGAGGCGGCCAGACGAAGCTCGGTGGGGAGGGAGTTCCAGAGGCTAGGGGCCGAGATGGAAAAGGCTCTCTTTGAAGTTGTTGATAATCTAGCCTCTGGAACTCTAAGTAGCTGTTGCCCCGTGGATCTAAGTGTGCGGGGCGGATTGTGTGGGGAGAGGCGGTCCATTAGGTACTCTGGGTCCAGGCCATTTAGGGCTTTATAGGTAACGACCAGCACTTTGTACTGAGCCCGGAAGCGAATAGGCAGGCAATGAAGGTCTTTCAATATAGGTGTTATATGGGCGGTCCTGGGAGCACCAGTGACCACCCGAGCTGCCATATTTTGCACTAATTGTAGCTTCCGAGTGTGATACAAAGGCTGCCCCATGTAGAGCGCATTACAGAAATCCAACCGAGAGGTTACGAGAGCGTGTACTACTGTTTCAAGGTCCCTCCAGTCCAGGTAGGGACGCAGTTGGCGTATCAGCCGAAGCTGAAAGCAGGTGCTCCTGACTGTCGCATCCACCTGAGAAGTAAGATGGAGCGACGAGTCAAGGAGCACCCCCAGACTGCGTACAGTGTCCTTCACGGGGAGCGTGACCCCGTTCAGGACAGGTGGAACCACCTCCATCCCTGGGCCGGGAGAACCTATCACGAGTACTTCCATTTTCTCTGGATTCAGGCTGAGTCTATTTTCCCTCATCCAGTCCATTACCGATTCCAGACAGGCCACGAGAGGAGCGACGCCATCCCTGGTCACTGCATCAGTCGGAGACATAGAGAAGACTATTTGGGTGTCATCAGCGTACTGATAACCCCGCGCCCCATGCCTCTGGATGATCTCTCCCAGCGGTTTCATGTAGATGTTAAAGAGCATGTTCCCAGGGTAGTTTGCACACAGTCATAAGACAATCCCCTGCCCACAGGCTTGCAATCTAAAATGACTTGGCACACACACACACACACACAAAAAAAAAAAGAGGGGGGAGGGAGTAGGAGAAAGCAAGTAATCTTTTTTTCAGACTATGATACCCAACTCATCTCCATCTGGGGAAACCTACAGGAATGACTGTCAGAAGGGACAGTTGAGAGAGGAGCCATCTCCCTGACTCCCAACTCTGGGGCAGCTTAATGGAATCATTTGAAAAGATGAGATGAAAAAATGCAGACACACAGGCGTGCAGAGACATACATAGTTTTTAAAAATCCACAACAGAATGTGGTTTGCTAAGGAACTTGAGCCACTTACAACTGCCCCTTTGTTGTTGCTTACCTCGAAGTCACTGCCAATTTATGGCAACCCTACAATGAGCAAGACATGGAGTTTTTTTGGCAAGATTAATTCAAAAGGGGTTTGTCATTGCTTTCCCCTGATCCTGAGGCTGCATCTACCCTGTAGAATTAATGTTGTTTGACACCATTGCCACCACACTGTGAAATTAATGCAATTTGATACTGCTTTGACTGCCATGGCTCAGTGCTATGGAATTTTAGGATTTCTAGTTTAGTGAGATTTTTAGAGAAATTATCTGTCAGAGAGCTCTGGTGCCACAAGAAACTACAAATTCCAGGAATCCATAGGTTAGAGTCATGGCAGTTAAAGCAGCATCAAACTATTAATTTTGCAGTGTGGCAGCAGCCTGAGAGAGTGTAACTTGCCTTAGGCCACCCAGTGGGTTTCCGTGGTCAAGCAGGGATTCAAACCCTAGTCTCCCGGAGTCCTAGTCCACCACTGAAACCACTACACTATGCTGGCATTAGCCAACAAAGGATTCTCCGCTATAGAATCATTCTTGAACAGAAGTAATTCTTGAGTGCTTCATACCTCCCATGGCAGAAGGAAAAATGTTTAGGAGCAGCCTTCTAGAACTCCTTGTAAGGCAAGGCTGCAAAACTCAATTGGGACTGAGTTTGTCCACCTGCACAAAGGGAGATGCTTTTGTCACAGCTCCTGGATCCCAACTCCTTAATTTGACCTTCAGATGAATGTGCCTTGCCATCAGCCATAACAAAATAGCAGGCAGCACTGGTTCTGACTTCTTCCCACACTGGACTGTTTTTGGCTCTCTCGCTCCCTCCTTTCCTTCCAGACTGACAGACAACCCAGAAAAGGCTAGGGGAAAATGTAGTCAGGAGGACCTCCCCAGCTTCCTTTGACAAGTCACATCTCCCAAGTCTTTCCCCATGGTCTGTGTTGAATCTGAGGGAACTAACAATAAGGAAGTTTGGCACTCTCCTCAGCCTGTATCAACAACACTCAACAAACTGGCTGATGCTTGGCCTTGGCAAATGAGCACCATTAAGTGCATCATTTGTGGGAAATGTTTGCAAGTTTGTTCCTGAAAGCAAAACAAATATATATTTGAAGGAAGGAAGGAAGAAGGAAAGAAGGAAGGAAGGAAGGAAGGAAGGAAGGAAGGAAGGAAGGCAGGAAGGCAGGCAGGCAGGCAGGCAGGCAGGCAGACAGGCAGACAGGCAGGCTGTACTTCAGTAAGGAGGGGAATGGGTGGAGAAGGATGGGTACACATTATGAGGTACTATTAGTAGTTATGTTGTCATGTAGCAGCAGCAGCAGCAGCAGCAGCAGCTATACTTGTAACAAGTTGCTTCCCAGCTCTGACATGAACTCAACTGTGGCCATGAGCAAGTTGCTGTCATGCTTTTCTATGAAAAGGCAACCCAAGGAGAGTTTTCTGTGCTGCTCACTAAACAAGCTTCAAATTGGGACCTAGTTCCACTCCAAGGGGAGGAGGGCAACGAAGCTCCACAACCACCCCCCTCCCTCCATCACTTCTGGTTGTTAGTGATCTTGCTTAGTTCTGGGCATATATATTCAAGCATATCCTTGCCACCTGTGCTCAGTATCAGATTCTGAAATATCCTCACAGGGCAGGTCTACCCTGGCCAAAATACTCTGTGGAGTGGTCCCAGAGTATTCTGGCCCCAAAGCTTTTCCAAATTCCCCGTGTTACATAAACACTCAGAGGCAACACTGGGTAGCTGATTGCACCGGGGGGGGGGGGGGGAGTCCCTCTACCCTCTCACCTCATTGGTCTCATGGGAGAATCCACCCTCAGGAGATTCATCCCTTTTCCCTTCATTGTTCAAGGTGGGCATGGTATGGCATCTGATGTGTGAACAGCTAGTTCGGCTCAATCAGTCCAGCTGTTTGTGCACCACAAAACCTCACACTTACCCTCGGGTTTTGAGGAAATACCAGGGTTTTCCCTCACTCCGTGAACCCCAGGGCAAAATCAGGTTTACAGGGAAAGCCCACAGAATTCTGCTAGACGTCACCATGTTTTGTGAAGACAGACATCACCAGTCTTGGGGTGAAGACAAGGTTTTTTTGCTCAGGCAGACAACCCCTGTATCTGACTGGCCAATACTTCTCCAAGGCCTTGCCTGTCATCTGTTCCCTAAGGCCCTTCTAGCTGGACATGCTGGGGACAGAAACAGAGACCACCTACATTAACAACAACTTTCTTCCACTGAGCTCTGTTCTTTCACTTGGTAAACATATAAACAGTCTTACAGACACGGTCAATAATGCCTGAGAACCAACCCAAAAGCATTTATGACAGGAAATGTGTAATCCTAAGTATGTTCTTGGACTGGATCTGCCATCATTCTTGGCTATTGCTAAGGCTGATGGTGTTGTTGCTATTTTATCCACAGTACACAGTTGTAACAATTTGATACTACTTTAATGGCCATGGCCCCATCCTACTGAAGCCCAGGATTTGTAGCTTTGTGCATTTGTGTAGATTTAGAAATTAGTTTTGTTAATCTGTGTAGTTTTAGAATTCTTTGGTAGAGACCTCTTGTTCATTTCCCTGAATAAATCCCATGTTTCTTAGGATGGAGCTATAACACTTAAAATGATTTGAAATAGATACAACTGTGTAGTGCAGATGCACCACAGACCAAGTCAAGGGGAACAACTGATCTGTCTAAGTGAGCAGAGAGATAAGGCAAACCTGGGTGATGCTCTTTTTGCCATTCCTATTTGCATCCACTTGAATGGTTTGCCCTAAAGGGTATCTGAATGCAGATGGGAAAAGCAGATTGTTTCTCATTCTGGTTATTCCTGTTCTGGTCATTCCCAACAATGACCTCTATAATGAAGGGCTGTTAGACGTTTAATAACAACAATAATAAAAAAGGACTGTAAAGTATTTAATACACTGCACACCATCAGCTTCTTGTGAATGGATATAGATAATGCATTATTTAAAAGGTTTGTTCTTTTTATTCTTGGCAGCCTCTGAAGTGTAGAGTTAGTTGGTTTGTCCTTTGCCCTGTCTGTGCAAGAAAGGAAGGGATTTGCACTTAATGGCATAGAATGAAACCTGAAAGAAAGCTACATAGTCAAATGGGGAGCACATCAGGGGAGCATGGAAAGCTGGAAAGCAGCCACAAATAACACCCCACCCATCCCTAGCAACAGATGCAAAACCAATTCAAACCCTAGACAAACAGAACCTAGGACTCTTCCCTCCATGCCTGAAACAGGGATATCACTTAGATCTCTATCCATTGGTATCAAGGATAAGGAAAACTGTTGGGCATGTTTACTGTGCCATAATTCAAGCCCACCCTTTCAGACTTATTCAGTGGGGGGCAGTAGGGTGCACACACATGACACATAGTCATCCCAGATGTACAAGGCCCAACACCAAGAACCTCACACCTGAGGCCATGGAGGGTATTGAAATAGCAACTGGCAGGTGACTGCAACTTAATGAGGCATCAAACCTCATGCAAAATAGAGAAATGGAAATGCACAAGAGGGCTGAAACTGATAACTTTGTTGTTCTGCCTTGGAACATCTGGCATCAAGATAGCAGTCTCACTTTTTAGTTACCTACAGTCATGGTTGTTGTTTTTGTTTGTTTGTTTTGTTTTTGTTTTTGTTTTTTTGGTTCTTCATTATACAGTGACCAAGGTTGCCTACATATTCCACTAGATATAAGGGCTGAGGAGAAGATGAAAGGCGTACTCATTAAACCTTTTGTCAGCTGTGAAAAACACCCCTTTGATTGATTTATTATCCACAGGAGAAGAGTAGCTTTGAATTGTCTCTGAGACATTCTCATTCAGCCAAATCTGTTTGGCTGCATAGTATTGTGACATCATGATATTTCCAACATTATTTCTTAATGGCTGAGATAATCTGGGAACCTAAAGGTGTCTGTGTATAGAGAGGGAAGGACAATGCATGAAGACTGATTCAAAGAGCACCAAAAAGAAGGTATAATGCAGGTAGCTGGAGACACAGGAGATCTACCAAAATCTTCTCATTTTCTCTGAAAAGTTCAGAAAATGCATATTGTTTTGGTAGAAAAGAAAAGCAACTTGTTCAGGGAACAAAAGCACCACCCTACTCACCCTACTGTGTAACATCTACAATATTGGGCATATGGGTTTTTTTTAAAGCTGGGGGTTGTAAGATGGGGATATGACAAAGGTATGTAAAATGGTGCATGATTTGGCAGAAGCAGATAGTAGTGTGTGTGTGTGTGTGTTTTCTTCTTCTCTTAAAACATTAGGACCTTAGGGCCAGCCAATAAACATAATTGGCAGGAGATTCAGGATGGACAGAGGATGGCCCAGAGGTATGGAATTAACTGACACAAGAGGTGACTAGAGTTGTTAGCCTAGATGTCTCTAGATGGATGGGAATCATGTGATTCCCTCAAAGGAAAAAGAATATATATGTGTGTGTATATATATATATATATATATATATTGGCGATAGGGGAGACATACTCCACACCTTTAAGGAATGCTGTTCTCCTCTAACAATTCCTCCACCCTGTCCACATATCTTATACAGTGGTCCCCCGGCTTACAAATCCCCCGGGGAACGAAAGAGCCGGGGCCGCAAAAACGGCCCCGGGATCCGAAAAGAACCCCGGGATCCGAAACGGAAAAACCGCGCGGTCCCTTTAAATTTGCCGCTCGGTCTGTCAACTAAAGCGGTCCCCCAGGAAACGAAAATTTCCGGGTTATGAAAAGTAATCCGGAACGGATTACTTTCGTAACCCAGGGGACCACTGTATTAGGAAAAGGAAAAGTCCTATTGGAAGTCTGTTTTAAAAAAAGAAAATGACCTTATAGTCACTTCTGATTTTATTTCAAGGGGTTGCAGCAGTCTCTGAGGGGCCCTAGTTCTGGAAAACAGCTCCTGCATTCTCCCCCCCCCCCCCCCAGCTGACCTGCCTCTGCTTTAGATAAAGTCATGGAAGGTAACATGGCTTTCAGTGGCTATCAGTCACCGTCTGCTTCTCACTACTATTTTCTGAGGGAAATGGCATGAAAGGATAGTGTGGTGTCCCTCCTGTCCTACACATGGCTTCCCCTTGGAACAACCTGTTCACTGAATACTGCTCAAGATATACCTTAGCTATCGCCAAAATGGCTCTTCCTATGTTCTCATGTCTTCCCAAAATATCTACCTTGATGGCCAATATGCTCCCTACGGAACTTGCTTGGGTCTTATTATCACCTTTTTAAAATTAGGATGCTTTGACTTTTTCTCAATTATGTAGTGATTCTCCTGTCAATCAAAGGCTCTTGGAGGTGTGAAAACCTGACATCTCATCTGACGTTTGGCTGGTTCCCCCAGGAGAAAATGCTCCCTTCCATCCAGCTGATCACCTGTAGCCTCGACATGACAGAACTGACTGCTCCGATCACCTTTTGGGCACTGACTGATTTCATTTAGCAGTGACAGCTCTGATCAGCTGTTTAGCACTGACAGATGCACTCCGCTCTTCAGCACTGAACAGCTCCAATCAGTTGGCTACCATTTAGCAGTTGTGTTTCATAAGCAGCCTGGAAAAGGTATATTTTGAAATATATTCCCCAGAAACTACCAGTCAGCATAGTCTCTGGCAAGTTTGGGAATTATGGTTCTCTTGGTGTTATCATATCCAGCTCATATCCATCATGCCACCCTGACTAATGATCAACAATTAAAGTTTGCCCCCCCCCCCCCATATTCATGGATTCAACCATTTATGGCATGATAATATTTTTTTAATTCCAAAAAGAAAACCTTGATTTTACCATTTTATATACAGGACACCACTTCACTGAGCCATTGTAATTAATAGGACTTGAGCATCTATGGATTTTACTATCGACAGGAATCCTGGAACCAAGTATCCACTGGGATTTTAATATCCACAGGGAACCTGGACTATTTGCCTGTTCAAATAGTCAGAGCATCAGGTTCTGCCCAGACACACCTCTGTTAACACTTGTAAGTTGTGTGAGAAGATGTGTCATGATTAACTCACAGAAACACATTTTACAGCAGCTACCAAGGGCCCACTATATGACAATTGTAATCAGTTACTTGAAGGCACATACAAACACACACCACCTGGAGGATCATGGATCACACATAGAAATAATACATTTTATAATAACTGCATGGCAGCCAAGAAGACTGCATCAACCTGAAACAGTAGTTCATACTGTCCCAAGATATTCTGCTGCCTGAGGTGCAAAACAGCATTGCACCCTCTCCCTTCAGTGACCCTTGAATCTTATCTCAAAACTGGTAATGGGACTCCAGTACAACTGAGAGCAAAAGGCTAGCTTAGGGTGGGCTTCCTAAGCTTGCAGCTCTTTCCTCCAGCAAAGGGGGATGGGGCTGCTTCCATTCCCCCCTCCACACCATCCACCATCTGCTGACTGGAGCAACGACTGCCACACTCTACCTAATGATAGGGTTGGCCTTGCTTGGATAGAAGCCACCTGACTGCTGTACTGGACCTTCTGTCCCTGCAGCTGTGATCTATTCAGGCCTCCTTGCCATTCATCTTTACAGTGTCACTCTCTGCCACACGCTCCCATAATTTTAGTCAAGTTTATGATACTGCAAAAGGACCAAGCAGCTGCAGTTTCCTGCATCTTGCCCTTATTCCTAATTTCCTGCACTCCACTAAACCTTCAAAGCATTCTGTTCAAGGAAACCTGATTTTGATCAGCAGAAGGGCTGTCTCTGCAAAGAATTGGTAAGCACAAGGGGGGGAAAAGCCTGAAGAGTAAGTTGGAGGGAAAAACATTTAAAAGCTTTGAAGTAAATGTAATAAAAAGTGGTTACTCACGTTGCCTTGGGGAATCATGTTTGCTCACATTACTAAGATAAAGTCTGTTTCAATGAACAATTATTTTGGAGTCCTGTATATGTACATTTTTCTTGCAGTTCTTAGGTGGTACATACAGATCAGCTGCTTCTTTTTATTCTTATCTGTTTCACACTCTTTTAAAAAAACAGAATATCCTCCTTTCATCCTTTATATAAGGTTTTTATGAATGAATGAACACAAAGAAAAGGATCTACTTGTTTGGTATAGACTTGGATTCTTCTAGACCAATAATTGCCAAGCTTGGGCTTTCAGATGATAGTGGATGACAATTTCAGATTCCTGGATCACTGGCCATTCTGGCTGAGGCTTTTGGTAGTTGAAGTCATGCAACCTGTAGGGAACCAAAGTTATGAACTACTTTTCTAGACTAAAAATGCTGTTGTGCACCTGGTCAATTTGTCTGTTCAGATCAATAGTGTCTATTCTGACTGGCAGCATTTCCCTAGGGTCAGAAGACCAGGTTTTCAGTGCTATTTTGTAACAAATGCCAGAAACTGAACCCAAGATGGCAAACATGCAAATCATGTGCTTTCCCACTGAGATATCGTCTGGCTTTGAAGGTGGGAGACATGCAATTTGGGCATTATAAGATGAGCCAGGAAAGTATGTCTAAAGAATAGGTAGAAGGTGATTCCCCCTATGTTCATCAAACCTAGCTGCCTGTTCCCATGCTTCAGAATCATAGCTTTTGCAGCAAACAAACAAGTAAACAGACACTTGGTGGCTGTGGGGTGACAACAGCTCTTTAAAAGAGTGAGAAGACAGTTTCAGGCTAAAGAATAAGGGTGTTTTGATAGCCAAGGCTCAAACTGGGTAATAATCAAAGTGAGAATTTCTCACATTCACAATATGCAATCATTGGAAATACTTCTTTGCACAGTAAATAGTAAAACTACAGCATTAAGTAGCTCAGGATAGACTGATGAGTGCCAATTTGCATGGCTTTAAAAGGCAATTTGATAAATCCACAGCTTTCAGTTTTGATAAGTCTATACTACCTGCAGGACCAGAAGCAGTAGGATAGGGAACACAATCAGAAGGAGGTTGTTGTGCTTGTGTCTTATTCGAGGGCTTCCCACAGGCATGAGGATGGCTGCTCAGGAAACAGAATGCTGGGCTAGATGCAGCTTTGGCCCAGCCCAGCACAGCTCTCATTATTCTTTTAAAGGGTACAGAAATTGTTCAAATGACACTTTACACCCCAGGTGCAGAAACTGTCTTTGAAACCAATGAGAAAACATAGAATTTCCATGTCCATAAAAGAGTGAGTCACTTTGGGGCTAAGAGTCTAGAACTGGGGTGGCAACTGTGCAATAACTGAGACAGGGCAAACACATAAAATCTGCACCCCTGGCTGCACTAGCACATCAGGGTACATCAGAAGTGATGTTACATCATTTCCAGTTGACATTTTCAGATGAAAACTGGAGGGTGGTGTTTTGTTGTTATTTAACGTTAGGGACGTTACAGAGGATGGGGAAGCCAAACCACTACATTTTCATGTCATGTGTGGCACTTATGAGTCATTTTTGAGTGCAAAATCACCAAAAATTATCCACCCAAATTTGAGGAGCTTTAAGGGCCTTCCTGGGGGCCATTCAGGGAGTCACACCATTTTTCATCCCTTCAAGCCTTTTCCTTTGTAGCATCCAAAAACAGCAGGTGCAGAAGGAACATCCTTTTTAAACTTCATTTTTCAGATAAGATATAAAAAACTTCAAAATACAGGTCTACCTTTGTGCAGGTAAGCTCTCATGGGAGTGATGTGACTAAATCATTGCTTACTAAGTTGTAAGTCCTTTCCCTCAATCTACCATTTGAGTTGTTGTTTTGTTATTTTTGTGTGCCTCCAAGTGGCTTCCGATTTATGGCAACCCTATCATGGGATTTTCTTGGAAGATTTGTCTGAGGGAGGTTGCCTTTGCCTTTGTCCAAAGGTGGGAGAGTGCGACTTCCCTAAGATCACCCAGTGGGTTTCATGGCTCAACGGGGATTTGAACTCTAGTCCAATGCTCAAAATACTACACCACACCATCTAATTAACTGACAATAAAATGAAAAGTCATATTCTCAGCGTTTTCATTTCAGATACAATATGGTCATTCAGCATGCTCACACAACACATTGTTTTCCAGTGGCACCATTTGATTCTCCAAATGATGAAACATGTTGCTTGTATGCCCAGAATCATAAGCCTAGTTCAGCTTGCTTCTTAGCCCATCTTGGTTGCCCATGGAAACATGAGGGACCACCATCATCAGGATGTATCAGTCAAATCTGTTTGTTTGTTTGTTTGTTGATTCCATGCCTGTGCAAATAGTCGGAGCCTTAGGTTCTGCACCCCCTCACACACACACCTCTGCTAACGCTTGGAGGGTGTGTGAGAAGAAGCGTGGTGATTAATTCACAGAAACACAGTTTACACTGCTGGACCAATTAAACTAATTTACAAAGACAGTTTACTAAAAGAAAATATGTTCACCGTAGCTGGTGAGTCATCCAGGAGTCTTCCTTTCCAGCCAAAGACCTTCTGGAGATACCTGATGACTCTCACAAGGCCTTCAAAGGATGGTGTGAATATAACTCCGCCATAATAGCCTAAGTTAGTCATTCTGACACTGAACAGAGTGCTTAGATCATTCCTTAATAACAGACTTACTAATTTACACCAAATAAGAAAATATAGAATTTATTGTTGGTATTATTATTTAAAAACCCACAAGATACAAAAGTTAAAACAAGATTAAACTATAAAGAATTAAATCCAGATTAAAAGACCACTATTAAACACACATGCACACACACAGCAATTAGCACAACAGCATAACAATTAGCAACATCCATCACATGTTGTAAGATAGGTCTTACATCATTAAATGACTGTCAGAATAGAAAAGTCTTTAGTTGTATACGCAAAGGAAGTAGAGAGAGTATCAGTCTAATTTCTCTGGGAAGGGAGCACTGAGGAGTCCCTCTCCTGTGTTGCCATCAGATGTAACTGTGAGGATCATGGGATAGAAAGAACAGCTTCCCCAGCAGACCTCAAAGCATGGGTTGGTTTGTAAGAGAGAATACCATCTTTCAAATAACCTGGATCTTAGCCATATAGGGTTTGAAAATTCATAGCCAACACTTTGAATTGTGTCCAGAAACAAAATAGCAGCCAGTGGAGCTGTTGCAACAAGAGAATTGTGTGCTCCCTGTAGCCCAACCAAGTTAGCAATTGCTGCAGGTCTTCAGACCAGCTGAAGTTTCTGAACATTCTTCAAAGGCAGAACCAGAGAGCATGCTACAAAAATCCAACCAGAATGTAATTTAGCATGTGTCGCCTTGGTCATTTCTGATGTCTCAAGAAACAGGGGCAGCTGGCATACAAGCTTTAACTGTGCAAATGGACTCCTAGGCACTGATGAAACTTGAGCTTCTAGACTCAGGTTGAACCCAGGCACACACTCAGACTGTGGACCTGAATCTTCAGGAGAAGCATAATCCCACCCAGAATAGGCTGAATCCTTATTCCCTACTGCCTTCTTTGCACAGGACAATCTTATTTTACCCTTCAACTGACCAGGAGTACCTCCATCTGGATTTAGTTGCATCTTGTTCAGCCTCATCCAGTCCATTACTGATGACAGACTCCAGTTTAGGACAACCTCCCCCCCCCCCCCAAAAAAAAAGCTTCCTTGGTTTGTGGTGAAAAGGACTAATAGAGAGGGGTGTAGGGAACACTTACATAATTGTAATGGTTGCTTTAACAAAAGTATTACAGTCATATGGATTTGGGATTTTTCTTCTTATGGACACCTTTGCTTTTTGCACATTTATAATGATATCCAATTAGGTTTAGGGATGACCATGGGGTGCTACATTATAGAGCTCAAAAAGTTACTTTTAATTAGAATGAAATATAATGACATGCTGAGACCATTCATAAAAGATTAGTGGTAGGATGATGCTGTGCAGTTAAGGATGACTTCAACATGTCAGGACATTGATTCTTCTTCTTCAAAAAAAAAAAAAAAGCCCCGCTTTCCAAACACTTTCTTTCATTCACATTAGCTGAGTTATCTCTGCAATTATTCTTGCACTTTGAATGAATTCTACTTTGGCAGTGGCCAGGACATTCTAAATTATTAACATTATTTGGGGCTAACAATCACCTTACGTATGTAGTTGTGATCCCATTTAAAGAAGAATAGACAGCTCCAGAACAAACACCATATTTTAATCCATGGACCTATGTAAGAGAAACTTTACAGAGTTTTAACTATCATTAGAACATGCAGGATTGTTCCATTGTCAAAGAAGCAAGACAGTAGAAACTATAATTCCTCTAAATGAGCATGAAGCATCCTTCCCCTAACTGGCACAGTTGTAACCCGCCCAGATTCTTTGTGATTGGGCGGGCTAGAAATAATAATAATTATTATAATTATTATTATTCCATATGCATTGGACCACAACTCCCATCATCCTCAGCCAATATGGTTAGGGGTAATGGGAATTGTAGTCAAACAACACATTTGGAGGGTGCCTAGTTGAAGGAAGGAAGATGACAAGCATTATCTCCAATCTACACATATTGATTAAACAACTAAAACGATTGCATGTGTTTAGTGGTATGTGCAGAGGGGTTATCTACCCATGAACAAAAGACAATTTCCACAAATATGGAGTGCCTGAAGAGAGCTCTAGTCAGGAGTACTAGTGTCACTAGGGCTAGCACACAGTGTGGCAATTCATGATGTCACCCCCTGCATTGATCTCCTTTCAGACCACACCATACAGAATCCTTAGAAATGCTTTTTGTACTAAGATTTCTCATAAATTGTAATTCTCATGTATCACTGAATGTCATGGTAGTAGTTGTGACACAAACAATTAGTAGTTGTGACACAAACAATTAGCAAAATGAAAATTATACCTTTAAATTACACTATCATTTGCACAGCCTAAATATATTTAGATGTACATAGCGTCATGTAGTTAAAGTGAAAATTTGGTAAGATGTGATGTTTTTACACAAAATTTTAAAACATTACTTTTTTTTTTAGTTTTAATTTTTAAAAAATTAAAAATTTAAAAAACCGGGGCCTTCGCTTTCTCCTCCTGTTGGGCCTTGTCCCACTTACACCATCTCTTCAATATTTTAATGGGCTACCTACCACAGCCTGTTTCTGCCAAAAGCCTGATATTTGAGGAGCAGTCGTGTCACACACACCTCTTTTGATGTCACCTGGTGCAGCCTGAACTCTGATCAGGAAAAACAGAAAACATGAATAAGACCCATTTTTCAGGAGAATTGTGCAAGCACCACTTCATACAATTGGCCAGAATCAGCCTAAGATATTATTTTGCCAAAGTCATTGGCTATGCTGGCTGGGGGATTCTGGGCACTGTTGTCTGGAAGGGTCATTTTCCCAAGCTACGGTTAGAGGGCACCAAAGTATCTAAATGGAGCCATGGGACCAGAAAGAGAGTACTAACAGTGGTGAAAGGAAGAGGTGGATTTTTCACATTAGTGGAAGAAGAGATAGTGGGAGGCTGGTAAGAAAGAGTCTTGAGGGATGAGGCTGGAGACATTAGGGCAAAAATGAACACTTGGAGGCATGCGGGGTATGCCTAGAGCCTGATAAAACTATAGTCCCATACAAGTTCTGTGTGTTTCCCATCATGTTTGCAAGGGAGCTGTTAGCAATCTCTTCTACTGGTTCCCAGTTTATTTCCCTGGCTCCACTGTTTTCTGCAAGGAACACAATGAAATTCATAAAATAAAAAGTTTTAGCACTGACTCCCAAAATAGATTCATTTTCCTCCATATTCCCTGAGCTCACACAGCAACCATTTCACTCAGCCTGCTCCCACCTCTCTTAGTGACTACATATTCAGTGGTTGCTTAGATATACTGAAATGTACAATGGCTACAGTAAGGGAAAATTTTGACATAGAAAGCAGAGCCTAATGGTCGGAACAAGATGGGGGGGTGGAACTGCTGGGAACTGGGAAGGTTACTTTCTCTGGTTCATTTTAATATCAGGATGCCTGGGTTCTGCTCTGCTCTCCATTCTGCAATAGAGGTAATAGGGTTTAATAGTTAGAGAGGGAGAAGGAAGAGCTTGGAATTCTACATCCTAGTCATGGCTTTGAATGCAAATCTGTTCCAAAATGCCATCCCTGTAGCTGAGAAACATTATGTTCTAAGCAGCACAGGACCAGTTACCTGAATGATCACCCATTCCACCATGTACCTACCCAGAGTCCGAGACCATCTTCAGAAGGCCTTCTCTGGGTGTTCCTGCAGAGTGGGATGCAGTGGGTTGCCAGAGCCAGGACCAGGACATTTTGTTGCTATCACAACTCACCCTCTAGAGTCCTAGGATTCAGATGGAGAGATGAAGGCAGATGGCCAGAAATGTACAGCTCCTGATAATGAGGGTCTTTCTGAGTCCATTGAGTCAGAGGCTGAGGCAAAGGTGGAACCCAGCAGGAGTCTGGGGACCCATTGTCATCATTCATGGAGCAATGAAGAGACAGTGAGAGATTGCATCATTCCCAGAGTTTGGTAGATCAGAGATGCTGACCTAACTGGGGGACCTGGAAACTGTGGTACATGTGCTGGTAACTTCACAACTCAACTTCTGCAACCCTTATGCCTAGTCTGGAAACTTCATTTAGTCCAAAACATGGCAGCCAGGTTGGTCACTGGAAAAAACAGAAGTGACCATATTACCTGTGTTCTAAAATTGCTTCATTGGCTGTGTATTAGTTTCTGGGCACAGTACAAGGTGTTGGTAATGACCTTTAAAGTCCTACATGGCTTGGGTCCAACCTATTTACGGGATCACCTCCTTCCATACAATCCACCCTGAGCACTCAGGTCCTCTGGGAAGAATCAACTGCAACCTATAAAGACCAAGTTGACTGCTACTACCCAGAGGACCTTTGCTTCAGCCACTACCAGATTATAGAATGGCCTGCCAGAGCATATCCATCATAGTTCCTGCATGGCAGGGGGTTGGACTGGATGGCCCCTTGTGGTTTTCTCCAACTATATGATTCTATTATTCTATCACGAGCTTGGACAGCTTTAAAAAGGCTGTCAAGATGGATCTCTTCCAGCAGGCCTTTCCTGAATAGCAAACTCAGCCACCAATTGAATTGATTCCACCATCTCTCTCAGTATTTTGTAGCCCTACTCACCCATCTCTGATTATTTTCATGTATTGTTTTAATGATTAATGTGTTTAATAATGTTTTAGGGGAGGGAGGGAGTAATTGGGGGTATTGGGTACGGCATGTCTTTGTTTTAATTGTAAGCCACCTCGATTGTCTCTTTGACAGAGAAGCGGGGGTAAAAACAAAGGTTTTATTTTATTTTATTTTATTTTAACTAGACACCTGGTGTTTTGGAGACATCTGCCCATAAATTTTGTACCAGATTCCCAGCATCTCTTACTCACAACCAGTGGTGTTATTGGGAGTGTGGGGTGTGTCGCTGTAACAGGTGACACCCCTGAGGAGATGTGATGCCACTGCTCCACAAACATCTGCCTTTGGGCACAAATGATTTGTGGTATTTGTCTGTGCCCCTTTAAAATGCTGAAGAGAAGGTGTGAGTGGGGGTGAGGCTTAGTGGGAGGAGAAAGGAGAGACCCTAGTTTTAATTTTTTTTAAAAAATCACATCTTATCAAATTTCCACTTTAACCACATGAATCTATGCACATGTGTATATAAATGCATTGAGGATGTGCATATGATCTTGTAATCTTGTATCATTTTAATTTTGCTCATTGTTTAGGTAACAAATATTACCATTACATTCAGTAATATAAAGGAATTAGGCTTAATGAACACTATTAGTACAAAAAACATTCCTAAGGATTCTGTGGGGTGTAGTATGGGAGGAGGTCAATGGTTGTGTGTAAGAAGATGACACTATGTGTTATCGCACTGGGTGACACCAAACCTAGTGACACTACTGCTCACAACCATCTTATCTGAGTGACTGACAGTACTCTGGGCATACATGTTTTATTGACTTTGGACTGGCTAAGCTTTTATCACTCTGTGTCATTTCTTGCTGGCTTTGTTTATCAGGATTACTGACTTGCTGAACCTCTGGACTAGGCTGATGACCACCTTCTTGCTTCTCCTTTCATTCTGCTAGATACCCTCTGACTGACCTGGACTGAACTAATTACTTAACATCTCTTGCTGTCTAACCACACGATTCCTAGGACACTGGATGACTGGAGCATAGGGCAGTTACCTGAGATGAAGGACAAAAGAATATCCTTCCCTGACGCTGACTGGAGTTGTAGTTGAATCCAGCATTAAGCTATTTGGGATGGAGGGGGTCTAGAAAATGGGTTATATGGCACACGCTGCTGCCCCTCTCCTCGTACCTACTGCCTGAGACAGTCCTTCCTCTGCCTAATGGTAGAAGCAGACCTGTTGGTTACTATGGGGGAGATGGTTTTATTGGTGATGATACCCAATTGGTATAATGCTGCCTTCAAGAGAGTCATGTTTTGCTTCCACTGTAGTTTTTTCAGCATTAAACAAAAGCTTTCTTAATTCCCCCAGGCCTTTTAAACTCCTCATTTTAAAATCCAGAATCCATTTGCCATATTTTAGAGTGTTCCTTGAGAAGCCTTTTACTTTTTTTTTCCACCTCATTCTGCTATGCATCTTATCCTAATTGTATTCTCCATTGCTAGATTTTTGAATGTTGCCTCAGATTTATTTTTAATTTTTCTGATCTTTTACAGTTGCATTGTGTATATTGGTGGGTTCTTGTTTCAAGGCCCCCTTCCCCCAAAGGAACTTTGTTATCTGTTATTGGACTGAAAATATACCTAAAAACGCTAACCTCTAAATAATAAATAACTCATAACCTTCCATCTACCCTCAAATAGCACAGCAGCCGCCTTAAGCAACAACAGCTGGAGTAGGACAAAAACTCACCTTGCTGTGTCTCTGGTTGGTTCTGCCAAAACATTTGGGGGTGGGAGAGACACAGCTGCCTTGCACTGGGCCAGAGAGAAAAGACAAGGTAAACCCTGGTGCACAGTATTTAAAGTTATAGAGAAAAGGCTGTGCAGCACAGCAGACCCAGATGTTTTCTTCATGGGCAGGAGCTTCTCTTTATGGAGTGTAAGGAGGCAGGAATTCTCAGTCTAGGTTGTCATACAAAGGAGTGTTAAAAGGTCTGCCTTTCCTTAGTCGTAATAACAGCAGGCATGTCAAATCTGCCCCAGAAGAAACAGGACAGCATGGCACGTGGCATTGCTAATGCACACTCTTGAGCTGCTACAGCTGTGCAACAAGGCTTGCTGCCTCCGTGGAAGAGTGCATAAATAGGCTGGTGAATTAAATCTCAACCCAGGTTACCTGGAAGTGTCTGTACATTAGGGCCGGGGGATAGCGCAGTCTACCAGATGTTGGACTGCAGCTTCCAGGAACCATGGCCAATGGGGAGGAAAGATGGCAGCTGCTGTCCAACAACAACTGGAGGGCTGCACACTTCCCACCTCTGCTTTATACTTTGTCCTGAGCTTCCCCACCCCACTCCCTGATGAGGGTGCATCTGTATTGTAGAAAGAATGCAGTTTGAATGAAAATGAATTAACTGGTTATGTTACTGAAAGCGGAGGAGTTTCTTGTGGGGTTTTGGGAAGCCTGTGCCAGAGTAGCGTGCTGGTTTGGGATACTACTATGCACTTTGAGGTGAGTGAGTGAGTAGGAAGAGTCACTTGCTGCTCTGCCTCATATGCTGCAGTGTCCTGGGCAGCCTTGCTGGTACCTCCTGCTCCCACCCACCGTCAATTGTGACTGTTGAATATATTGGACCAAGATAAGACCTGGGGTGGCGATTGGTATGTTAACCTGAGTGCAGTCGTTCAGGTTGGTATCATTCAGTGCAGTAACTGATGTGGTCACCCTGCACTGACCACCTCCCATACCACACCATACAAAAGCCTTAGTATGTTTCTGTACTAAAGTTACTCATAAAGCGTACATCGCCGAATGTGATGGGAATAGTGGCGGCATTAGCAACTAGCACCATTAAAATCATAACTTGACATGACAATAGCATATGCACAGCCGAAATGCTGTGCTTAAAGTGAACATTTGGGGAAAGGTGATGGTTTTTAAAGAAAATGTTAAAAGAATAAAAATTTAAATTAAAAAAATTAAATTTAAAATTGAATTAAAAACAAAACTGGGGGCTCTCCTTTCTCCTCCTACTCATCCCCATCTGCCCCATCTTATCAGTTTTTTAAAGAGACACAGGCAAACACTACAGCCCATTTCTGCCCAAAGGCAGATGTTTGAGGAGCAGTGGTGTCACCTCTTTTAGGGTGTCACCTAGTGCGGTCCTCACCCCGTTGTGACAACACTGAGCAACAACTCTGGCTGAGATCCAGGAAAGACTGTTGAATGCTCTCAGGAGCCTCAGGCAGCGTTTTCTGTCCATAGAGGTACTGGCGACCAATCCTGATCAGGCCTACAACCATGTACTGCCTGGGAAGCTCTTCTTTCTCCAGCAGGAGAAGTCTTGCAGCTTCACAAAAGATGGGGGGGAATTTGGATCCCAAGAGGAGTATCTCTTTTTGTCTTCCTAATGGAACTTACATTTTATCTCCCACGTGGCCAGAAAGATGGAAGGGTCTGCCTGAGCTCACAGCTTTGTATGCAACAGAGGTGTGGGGAAGGTACTTTTAGGAGAGCTTTTCGGTGCAGGGAGGAATCTCTTAGCAAGCAAGGTGACTTCAGTCTCAAATTTTCATTTCGGAACCGAACAGGTACTCTGAGGTACATAGGAGGAGAATGCAAATACAACACCTGCTAGACCAGTTGCCAACATTTTCTAAAAGCTCCATTGGTATGCAGCTACAGGAGAGCTGTGGCCAGTGCCAGTGCCAGTGCCAGTGCCAGGCTATTTTGTGCCCTAGCCAAAGCTTACAACTTGCACTCCCTTCCCCACAATTGGAGGCCTGCATCCTAGGCAGCTGCTCACAGTCTACTGACCATTGAGGGGGCCTCTCTTTCATACAGAGTAGTTTCTTTTGTAAAGAAAAGAATTGCCAATTTGTGCGCTAAAGCATTTTCTTTTGTAGCGGGGAAAAACTGTTGCATTACTTCACATTAATCTTACACTTTATAGCCAATTCAAGTAATAATAATCATGGAAATGGTGCAAGTAGTGACAGTAGCCTTGCCTGGCGGTGGCACTCACTTGTGCCCCTGAGGTTTGTGCCTTAGGTGACTGCCTGGTTCCCCTGTACGGCCCTTTCCTGTGATCTTGGGGGGCATCTGCCCCCAGACAGTGTGGCCAAAGGACAGGGAAAAGGGATTTGGGGACCTAGAAGATCTGGTGGCCTGCATCGGATGGAGACAGCCCCTGTGGCTATGGAGGGACCCGTGTATCGACGTTAAGGAGCAGGCAAAGAGGGAGAGACCACAAGGAAGCGAAAGAGGCAAGGGCTAGGGGCCAAAGTGACGCTGTCTGTGTGATAGGCTTAAGTGGATGTTTGCCTTATTTTATTATTGACCCTTTTTAAAAATCGGGTGCCAGGCTGGAAAGAAAGAGCCGCCTCGGAAGCCAGCGCTGGGCACCCTCTAAGCAAGCACCCTGAAAAAGGGGCCGGGGCAGAGGCAGGGTCGGTGGCCCCCTCTGGGCCTCGGTGGCCAAAATCCGGCTGGTGGTCCCCCTTTGGAGAGAGGCCTTCAACGAACCCCTTTGATTCCGTGGGGTTGCCCTGGCTGGGAATGGGACTCCCCATGGCCTGCCAAGGACCACCTGGGGCTCAGGCGGCATCCATCCCGGGCATCCTCTCAGAACAGATCCTTCCCCCCGAAATCCGCTGGTAGAGGCCAACGGGGCCCGGACCCCAGAGAGGGTGCCAGGGCCCCTCTCCCTCCAAAGGGCTCTAGGCAAAAAGGGCTTGCGCTGGGGATCGGGAAGGGGAGAGGCTGGACTTTGGGCAGAAGCAGCAGCAGCAGCAGCAGCAGCATCCCTGCAAAGGAAGGCAAGGGTCGGACAGAGAGAGCCGGAGACGGGGGGGCACAAGGGGGGGCGGATCGGGGAAGCTGGCCCTTCCTTCCCTCCCTCCTCTTGGTGTCCAGGGCCGCCGCCTCCTCCTCCTCCTCCTCCTCCTCCTCCTCCTCCCCAGCCTCTGCCTCTAAAGCTTGGCAGATCGGGTCTTTCTCCCTCGCCATCGCTCCGATCCTGCTCTTCCTTCTTACGCACAGGCCCACAGAGATAGAGATATATGTGTGTGTGTACTATAATACACACACACACATATATATATACACACACACAGAGCCTCTCCTCCTCCTCCTCCTCCTGTCCGTCCCTGTCCAGCTGGGCCTGCCAACCAGGGGCGGCGATGGATTCCTGAAGATCCCCCTCCTCCTCCCCCTCCTCTTTCTCCTCCTCCTCCTCCCATTCCTTCCTCCCTTCCTTCCGACCCGATCGCTCTTCCTCCTCCTCCTCCTCCTCCTCTTCCCCTTCTTCTCCTTCTCCTCCTTCTCTCCCTTTTCCCCTCCGGAGGCGATGCTGCTGCTGGGGCTGCTGGGGCTGCCTGTC
This sequence comes from Urosaurus nigricauda, assembly GCA_034509955.1. NCBI lineage: Eukaryota > Metazoa > Chordata > Lepidosauria > Squamata > Phrynosomatidae > Urosaurus > Urosaurus nigricauda. The sequence goes on from JAOEGL010000002.1 coordinate 168,566,533, forward strand.
TTGGGCAGGGAGGCAGCCGAGGAGGAGGACGGCGGCGGCGACGGTGCCATGGCCTGCCTCTGATCATCCTGGGCAGAAGCAGCAGCAGCAGCAGAGCCCGAGGAAGAGGAGGAAGATCCCCGACCCCCGATCCGCTGCTTCGCCGGCAGGTGATCTTCCGCTTCCCCGGCGCCGAGGCTGGCATTGCTTTGGCCGCCCTCCCAGGTTTGAAGGGGGCCGGGGAGGGGAGGGGAGGGGAAGGGCTGCTTTGGAGGCATTGCAGACAATAGACGGAGGAGGAGGAGGAGGAGGAGAGGGGGGTGTGGAAGTCGGGATGCTCCCCGGTCAGCATCCTTGTATCAATAAAGGTTCCTCCTCATCCTGATCCCGATCCTTGTGGGTTGCAGGCGCTGCGCCCCTTCCCGCCTTGCGCCTTCTGCCCGGGGCCCCGCGGGGGGCGTCGGGGGCGTCGGGGGCGGAGGATGATGGACCTGAAGGTGGACGAGGAGGAGGCGGCGTCGGGGGCGGGGGAGAGCGGGCGGCCCGTCAGCCTGGAGGCCTTCGCCAGCAGCTCGACCCTGCACGGCTTGGCGCACATCTTCTCGTACGAGCGTCTCTCGGTGAAGCGGGTCTTCTGGAGCCTGTGCTTCCTGGGCTCGCTGGCCCTCCTCCTCTTCGTCTGCCACGAGCGCATCGCCCACTACTTCGCCTACCCGCACGTCACCAAGCTCGACGAGGTGGCCACCACCCGCATGACCTTCCCGGCCGTCACCTTCTGCAACCTCAACGAGTTCCGATTCAGCCGCCTCACCAAGAACGACCTCTACCACGCCGGAGAGCTCCTCGCCCTCCTCAACAGCAGGTACCCAGCCCCACCCCTCAGCAATCACCCACCCACCCAGGGCCCTGGTGGGGCAATCCCATCCTCATCCACCAGGATGGCCGGAGAACTCCATGGACATCTATGGTCTATGATGGTCATCTATGGTCTATGGTCATCTAAAATTCTATGGCCAATGGTCATCTATGGTCTATGGCCATCTATAGTCTATGGTCATCTGGAGTTCTATGGTCTATGGTCAATGGCCATCTATGATCTATGACCACCTATGGTCTATGGCCATCCATGGTCTATGGTCATCTAGAATTCTATAGTCTATGGTCAATGGTCATCTATGGTCTATGGTCAATGGTCATCCATGATATATGGTCATCTAGAATTCTATGGTCAATGGTCATCTATGGTCTATGGTCATCTACAGTCTATGGCCTATGGCCATCTATGGTCTATGGTCATCTAGAATTCTATAGTCTATGGTCAGTGGTCATCTATGGTCTATAACCATCTATGGTCTATGGTCATCTACAGTCTATGTATGGCCATCTATGGTCTATGGCCATCTAGAATTCTATAGTCTATGGTCAATGGTCATCTATGCTCTATGGTCATTTAGAATTCTATGGTCATCTATGGTCTATGGTCATCTAGAATTCTATGGTCTATGGTCACCTATGGCAATTCTATGGTCATCCAACCCTGACAACAACAACAGGTGGGGCACATTTGCTCTCCTGCCTCTGGCCAGACTTGGAGCCATGTTCTGGAGCAGGTCAGACGCACAGCCCTTCAAATCTGGCTTCTCGCCAGTGCATGTGTGCATCCCATATCAGGCAATGTAGCACAGCAGGCACCAAGCACCTGTCCTTTAGACACATTCACCGTGTTCCTCTTTTCATGTGGCTCTCCTGTAAAGACAGCTTTGGCCACTTCAGGCTGTATTCTGTGTTCACCGCAACTATCCACTCATCAGTGTGGGAGGTGGGGAAATGTGCACCTCCCCTCGTCCCTAGCTTATCATGAAGGCCAGTGGGAATTGTAGTAGTAATGTACATTATATCCAGCACCAGTTGGATGACTACAAACTGCCCATCAGCGCCTGCTGTCTCACATCTTCCACTTCTTTGGTTCATAAGAGAGTTAGCAATAGCAATCACATGTACACTTCTACACCACTTCTGTGGACTCAGCACTCTCTAGAGTAGTGGTTCTCAACCTTCCTAATGCTGCAACCCTTTAATACAGTTCCTCATGTTGTGGTGATCCCCAACCGGTCTCTTGATTCCTAAGACCATCAGAAATATTTGTTTTCCGATGGACTTAGGCAACCCCTGTAAAAGGGTCCTTCGACCACCAAAGGGGTTGCAACCCACAGGTTGAGAACTGCTGCACTAGATGGTTTACAAAGACTTGTTCTCTATTGCAGCATTCCCCAGCCTAGTCCTTTCCTGGTGTCTCAGATTATCACTCCCAATATCTTTGGGACAATGGCAGGGATGATGGGAGTCGCAGTGTAACACATCTGGAGGGCACCTGTTTGGAGAAGGCTGCCCTGGGCAGAGGGCAGCATCACACAGAGGCCTTGCTCTGGCAGATTTCCCAATGTAATTCCACTCTCTTCCACCCAGGCCTTTGCAAGCAAATTGGGGGGGGGGGGGGGATTGCAGCCTAGATCTGTGGGGAGGATAAAGCAAAGCGAGTGGGGCAGGATCCAGACTTTCTGGAAGGCTGGCCACAAAGAAGTGGGCCGCATGAGTGGGTAGCAAAACTCTTCTTCACCTGTTCTAGGGGCTTTGGTGAAATGCTCAGACACAACATGAACCCTTCGAACCCTTGCCTGTGCAGCTCATTTAGACACCTTATTGCCCTCTGCTGGCGGAAATTGCAGCTCTTTTAGGAAAGCAATTTTCCAGAGGCCAGGAAGAGCAGATCTTGTATTTCATAAATGCATTCTCCCCCCACAGTAGGAAAACATTTGGCCCCATAAAGGCATCACTGCTTTTGAATTTTGGGTTTTGCCATCCTTGGCTGTGAGTTGACCATGCTCTAACTGGATTCCTAAAAGCAGAGTGGAGAGAGAACCAAAGTTTTGCATGGATTTCTAAAACTGGATGGACTAGCTAGGTTTTCCTATTCAGGTTCAATACTAAGCTTTTCAGTCTTTCTTTTTTTCTTTTTGGGGGGGATTACTTGAGGACATCTCTTGGGTGCAGGGGATTGCAAGCCCATTTGCTGTTGCACTAGCATCTGATTCTGTGACTGTGTTGTCCTAGCTTTTTTTGATCACCCAGGTTGGGGAAACAGATACAAACCAAACCATGGGTGATCAAAACCGCTGTTACTACTACAGGACATCCCTTTCTTTGAAAGGGGTTTCCTTTCCTTTAAAAGACTGTCCCTTTGTACAAAATGTCACCACTCCATGTCACTCAGAGTATAAAAAACTGTCACTTGTTCCATAAGATGGGAAACACCAGAAGATTCCAGATGGACTGAACAAAAAGTCTTTGTAGTTTGCAGTCCATGTCCATTGGCTGCCAGCCAGAACCTTCTGTGGAAATATATGGGACAGCAAGAGTCAAAGTTAACTTCAGGCATTCTTTTTTGTGTGGAAGGGCCACACTGCCCTAGGTCAGCCAAAGGCTCCATGTCATCAATTAAGTTTCAGAGTAGGGGCCAAATCCAGAATGCAGAATTTCAGGAGCAACAGCAGCAAAGGGAGGCTTTGTTGTTGCTGTTAACCTCCCTTAAGTCAGGTCCCAACTCATGGCAACCTTGTAAGGACGAGACATTTCCAAGACTCCCTGTTTTCCACTGCTCTACTTAGGTCTTGCAGATTCAAGCCCATGGCCTCCCTGACTGAATCTATCTATCTGGCATGTAATCTTCCTCTTCTACCTTTCCTAGTACTATTGTTTTTTTTTTCTCTAGTGAGTCACACCTTCTCATGATGCGGCCAAAGTACGACAGCCTCAATTTGATCATCTTGGCTTCCAGGAAGAGTTCCAATATGATTTGTTCAAATATTCATTTGTTTGTCTTTTTGGCTGTTCATGATATCCTCAGCACTCTTTTCCAGCACCGTATCTGCACACCATTAGAAAGGCTACCCTAAGCATTATGTTCCTGGGCATTTACAGTTTCCTTCAATCCTTGAAGACTTAATAGGAAGAGGGGATTCACAATTTATCTAAGCTTTGGAGCCAGTCCTTATTTCTAATAGCCAGGGAGGCTTGGCTTTCTCATTTTTTATTCCAGAGAAGTAACAGAAGCATGCCTTTTTGGTAACTGCTGTCTGGCAGCAGAGGGGGCAATTACAGGGAAGAAGCATCAAGCTGTTGGTGTGTGTGTGTGTGTGTGTGTGTGCATATAGCAATCCACAACCTATAGCACTGTTTGAATGTGGTTTTCCATGTGCATAACGTGCCATCTGGTGATGAAATTGAATTTCTGAGACTCTTAGTAGGGAATATTGGAGGGGGGTGGGTGGAACGCCATGTTTCTGGCTTTTGTGAATGTGAGGTCTTGCACAAAGCAGAGAAGGTAGGATTTGCAGACCCTACATAAAATCCTGCTCCTGCTGCCCCACTCCCATGGGTTCAATTTACATTCCCTTATCCATGCAATCCCTTCCTCCCTTTGTACAACTTGCATGCAAATGTAATCTGGTATCTGATTCAGAACGTTGCACACAATTAATCATATTTATGCAAAATAAGCAAAGAAGCACAAGCCTTGTCAAATTGCTTGATTTATTTCAAGAACAGACTGGGTGGAAAGTATTTATTTATTTATTTGTCATCTAGACAGCTTTGTGGTTGGCCCTGGCCTTCTTTGAAAGTGATATAATTTATTTATATTGGGTCCTGCAGGTGAGGTACTGGCGCCTTGTTCTAGCTTTCCCTAATACAGTATAATGCCTCCTTGATGTGTTAGAATACAGCTCTTATTAACCCTCCCAATATGCCTGTACTGGAAGGAGATGATGGGAATAGCACATTACAGCACATTAACTGTATATCACATTAACTGTACCTCATCATTCAATTAAAAAACAAAACTGTCCTGTTTTCAGGCCCTGTGAGAGCCAGCATGGTGTAGTGGTTTGAGTGTTGGATTATGACTGGTGAATAGGGTTTAATTCCCAGCTTGGGGATGAAACCTACTAAGTGACCTTGGGCAAATCACACTCTCTCAGCCTCAGGGAAGGCAATGTCAAACTTCCTCTGAACAAATCATGCCGAGAAAATCCTGCAATAGTTTCACCTTAGTGTTGCCATAAATTGGAAATTACTTGAAAGCACACAACAACAATAATAAATTTTTATGCCCAGGGAGGCCTTTTTTAAACAACAGCATGTGACTGGAATTCACTTCCAATTCACTTCAAGTTTGTTTCTTTTAAAAAGGCCTCTCTTAGAGGCCTAGAGAATATTTGGAGGCAAGACATTTTTGGAGGGGGAAACAACCTTTTTTTTTTTGTAAAAACAAATACCCCCCGGGGACCCTAGAAGCAGTAAAATGGCTCTGGGGGTGCACACACTCTGTGGGCCACACTTTTCTCACAGCCAATCTAATATAAAGCTCCCAGGGGGAAGAAATGGAGGGGTGTTTCCTGAAAGTCTGCCTTTCTCCCAGCCTTGGCCTTCCTGCTCTGGGAACTTGGCAGGCCTCAGACCCAAGTACCTGAGAGTAATCATTATTGACTGCTTTTGCAAATAAATTCAAGCCAAGTATAGTCTAAGACATTTGATGTGACCCCATTACAAGGACTAGGACTAGCCAAGACATTTGACTGTCTGAGGTAAAGGAGACAAAAGAGGCATCAACCTCCTTCAGTCCTGTGTATGGAAACTGACTGAACCGGCATTAACTTTTACTTCAACCCCAGCGTTTGGATGAGGGTCCTTCACTGCACCTGAGAAAGCAGCCCAGTTTGAACAAAGGACAAAGACAGATTGTGTGGCAAACACAACTCTATTGTCCAACATTTGGAATAGCAGGGAACTGAGAAGAAGAAAGTAGGGACCAGTTATACCAAAAACAAAAAATCCCAGAATGTTGTGCAACAACTTGTCAGAAAACACTGCTTTGACTTTTTCACCAAAGCCTGGAGTGATTCAAATGCTGTATCTGCTGAGGTATCTTGTGGAAACCTGGTTGGAGAAAACTGCTATGAAGAAGCTGCTAACTGCAGTTGATCCTAACTGCATATAGTTATAAATATATATATATATATACCCAGGCTTTAAAGGATGTGATCCTGTAAGCATTTGTGAGCATATACTCAAAACATTTTGACTGCCTCCTTCTGGAATATAAGCTCACAGCACGCACATCCTTTTGAACATTCGCTTCCTTGTACATGATAGAACTCATCCTACAATCAAGAAAATAGCAGATTTCCTTTTTAAAGAAAAGAGCTTGAGCCCCCATGATTGCAGATAGGGAACAAACCTTTATTAGTAATGTTATATACGATTTAACTTTGGGTTTGTCTTGCATTTTGTTTTTGCTTATTCTTTTTATTTAGTTAGCTGTAGAGTCTGAAAGCTTACCTGATGAGGTGGGCTGTAATCCACAAAAACTTGAGGCCATAATAGTTTGGTTTGCCTTTAAGATGCCACAAGTAATTTTGTTTTGTTTAGAACACCTGGCTACCCTTGCATGGAATGGAGTAGCTTACTATCCCAGAGAGCCTTAATATTGTGCTTTAATTATGCCTTGCTTTAATTGGACATATGCTGTAGCTGAGTTACCCATTTTACTATCAAATGGGAATCTCCAGATCCCACTTGGTCAGTCACTAGATTGTTTTCCATCAGCTCCATCAGCTCCTACTCAAAAGAAACTGGCCTAAATCCAACTGCTTAGTCTCAACAAGAATAAGGCCATTGAACCAATGGGATTTACTTAAGTGCTGACTTACCATCCAGTGATTGATTCAGAGGGTTTATTCTAGTTGGGCTAGCAATTAAATTTACACTGTGATGCGCAAGGACATTCGAGGGAGGGACAGATGACTGCTAGAAGAGCCAGCTCAATTTATTTTTATTTTTTAATATATTTTTTCTTCACCCTCTCCATGCCATCTGCCGAAGTTGAGCAATTGTTATTGTGATACACCTTAAAGTTGAGTCCAACTTATGGCAACCCTATCATGGGGTTTTCTTTGCAAGATTTATTCAGAGCAGGTTAGTGGTCGACTTCCTCTTAGGTTGAGAGACAGTGATTTGCCCAAGGCTATCTGGTGGGTTTCTGTGGCTGAGCAGAGATTCAAACTCTGGTCTCCCAAAGTCCATTTGTCCTGTAAAAATGATGCTGTTTGAAAACACTTTAATTGCTGTAGCTCTAGCCTGTGGAATCCTAGAATTTGTAGTTTTAGCATGGTCTAGTGGCTTGAGTGTTGGACTGTGACTCTGGAGAGCAGGGTTTGAATCCCAGCTTGGCTATGTAAACTAGTGACCTTGGGTAAGTCACACTTTCTCAGCCTTAGAGGATGGCAAAGGCAACCCCCTTCTGAAGAAACTGGCCAAGGAAACCCAGTGATAGGTTTGCCTTAAATCGGAAACAGCAACAATAGCAACAAAGCTTCTTAGCCTTCTCTGCCAAAGTGTACTGGTGCCTCACAAAACTGCAGATCCCAGGATTCTGTAGGATGGAGCCATAGTAGCTAAAGTGGTTTCAAGCAGCATTATTGTTCCAGTGTAGATGCACCCCTATTCCCACATTCAACTACTACACTACACTGGCCCTCTGAAGCTGAGCAGACAGGCAGTTTAACACTGGTGATTAGACAGTGTTTTCCACCCACACACGAGGACAGCAGGATAGTTTAAGGGGGGGGGGTCAAAGGGCAGATTACATGAAACTTCTATCCTCTGACATCTTGCCCCCACTCAGTGTCACCCACAGTGTGCCATTCAGGTGGCTCCACCTGATGCTGACAAAGGCTTGTTGTGCCTATCCAAATGGAAGGCAATGGCATGTTGTCTGTCAATGGAGCTAACCCATCAACAGAAAGATCCCTGTGTCCCATGACCAAGCTGTGTCTTGTCCCTCAGGTACGAGATCCCAGATACTCAAATGGCTGATGAGAGGCAGCTGGAGATCCTGCAGGAGAAAGCAAACTTCCGCAGCTTCAAGCCCAAACCCTTCAACATGCGGGAATTCTCGGACCGAGCTGGCCATGACATCCAGGAAATGCTGCTCTCCTGCTTGTTCCGGGGGGAGCCGTGTGGACCGGATGACTTCAAAGTGGTAAGTGGCTGTTTCTTAGAAGCAGAGGTGTCCATGGCTGTTGTGGTACTGGTGTTGCACCTGCAAGAAAAGGAGCATCTCAGTTGTTCTCAGGATTTAGGGCTGGCACTGCAGTAGAGAAATCTAGCAGTTTGTAGGACACTGGACTATTCTGACTGTGTAGATGGTCTTGAAATCTTCGGATGTCTGTCTGATGGTGGTGGCAGTGATGATAGTGAAGAGAACATTCACAGCAACAATGTCTTTGGTGAACAGGCAACAGCAGCCTCTTTGATGCTTTGTTTATCCAGTTATTGTTTATCTAGTTGTTGTGAAATACAAATTGACATTATAACTTTGACCCTAATATTAAACTGCTGGTGTGTTCAAGCAAGATCCCAATGTGATCAGTAAACATGTCAGAGAAGGGTAAGAATAAAATATTAATGGTTGGCCATACCTGCTTTCCCCCTCAAGACCATATGTGTGATGCTAATGAGAAAAGGCCCTACACACTGCTACTCAAAGGGGTGATTGGTGGACTGATTATGATGCCTAAGCCAGTGGTACTCATACTTTTTACTCTTGGGACCCCTGCCCTTGAAGGATGTTGCACATCCCCATTTGACATAGTATATGAATAAAAATATTTTGTTTATTTAGTGTGCATATTTTTATTTGCATATTCATGTATGTTCATATTTTTACATTTTATAAGGAAATAGCCTCATTCAAATTTAGTTTTATTTGATGAAAATCAATATTTAACTCAACACTCAAATTTTACATTAAAAAATTGGAAAGAGGAGAAGGAAGAGGGATCAAAGCCTCCAAGTCCTGTACCCCCTTTAGTAACTCTCATGACTCCTCGGGAATCCCACCCCACAGTTTGAGAACCACTGCCCTAAGCCATCATATGCCAGTCCCTGGAAAATATCTAGAAAAACAATAGTAGTGAATGGGCACAAATATGGTACTTGTCCCCAGCCCATTGGGGGATAGGATTTCTGGTCCCCCACATCAGAAAGGTGGGGGGACCTTAAGAGGCATTATGGTAGAGGTGTGTGATGAGTGACTAGTGGTCAGAAGGTGTGGCTATCTATACTGTGACCTTTTAAAGGCATGGCCAAAAGGCAAGGCCCTGTGTATATATAGGGCAATGTTCACACTTACCTTTGAAAAATTATATATATGAAAATATATTGATACAAAAAAGGGAGGAATGGGACAAGGGTAGTTGTCCATACCCCCACCAAACACCATGCATATGGAAGAGAGGGGAAGAAAGAGTAGTCCAAAGTTGTCCACATGGGTGACTGGGATTGTGAGTTCCTACATGGCGGGGGATTGGACTGGATGGCCCCTGTGGTCTCTGCTAACTCTATGATTCTATGAGATAGTGATGCTTTTGCTTTCTGATGGTTAAGTGTACACCAAACTTGTTTTATGAATAAATGTATTTAAAATGTTGTGTATGAAATTATCTTCAAGCTATGTGTATAAGGTATAAGGTATATACAAAACATCCCAAACATTTTGGATAAAAGAGAGACTCAGGCTGCATGTTAATATAAGCTGACCATATGTTTAAAAATATATTTAGCATGGCTACAACAGTTAAGGTCTTCTGACCATTGAACAATGGTTGGTGAATGTCTTTCCAGCCTTGGAATGTGGGTCTTTTAGCAACAGTAAGAGTGCATAGGATCCAATCACGGATCCTATAAAGTGAGATGAATCAGAGGCCAAACCTCATTGGGATTAATTGATTGATAGATTGAGGCATGTAAATCAGAGGTAAGGGACCTGCAGACATCCAGATGCTGATGGGCCCACGTTGCCACCATGTCCTACTAGCCTGGGCAATGGTAAAAGACTGTGATAGTAACAGTTTACATTTGGAGAGTTACAGTTTTCAACTGTTGATATATATACACAGCAATCTTGTTACCTCCAGTGGGTAGAGCTCACTGGTCCATAGAGGAATGCAATGACCTGTGGGTTAGGAGGAGTCTTTAGCATAGAAGCAATGTTTTGTTTTGTTTTTAAATGGATTGGGGGTAGAAGAGCTGACAAGCCTCCTCCTACACCCATATAAGCCTGCCTAGAATCTGAACTCCTGAGTAGAGTTCCCGTTGCATGTCCCATCACCCTGAGAGGCTAGGTTGGTGAATGCATGTGACAAGACTTTCTCTGTAGCAGTGCTTGGATCTTGGAACTCTTTCTCAAGGAACCTCAGGTTGGCTTCATCCTTCCTGAGCTTCAGGACTAATATGATATTCGTCTATTTAAAAAATTCTTACTGTTTAAAATTGTGTTAAATTGATATTATTGTTGCACTGCCCTGAGATCCTTGGTGCCTTGGGTCCCTCCTGGGAGAAAGGCAGCTTACAAATGAAAATAAATAAATATAAATATAAGGGAGGATGGAAATATTGTAATAAATGTAATAAAGCTATTATTTTGTCATCTCTTTGGCTTATATATTCATTCATTCTTCTTGACTTGTTTGGATGCTGTGATTTTCTTGTACACTGCTTGCTTGCGGGGCCCTGGTGGGCAGAAAAGCAGTCTATGAACCATTGAAGAAAACATTTCTTAACCTCATAGACAGAGCTAATAAGCGGCTGGAGTTCCAAACCATGTATACAAACCCCAAGAACCCCCCAGGCAATTATTGCTTTTGGCAACTGTATGGACATACTTTGAGGCTCTGGTAACTGATGTGCTAAGAGTGATGTTTACATGGCTGTGCTTTCTGAAGTAGAGGGGAGAGGCCGCTGTAGAGATTTTTCAGCCCCATTGAGAGGCCCTGGCACCAAGAGTGACTGGGAGGAAATGTCCCAAAAGGAAAACTGGTTGTTATTCCACCACTTTTTTGGGACATTGTAAGGTCTTTTGAGAGAGGTTAGCTGTTGCTGGTGTTTGAATTACTCTTGTTGCTACAGCAGACCCTGCTGGAGTAGCTATGCTGGCTGGGGGATTCTGGGACCTGTACTCCAAAAGAAAGAAAGAAAGAAAGAAAATAAAATCCCTAATTATTCCGAGTTCTGTGATTGTTGATAGGCTATGAACACTGTCTATCTGCTCTTCTTTTGAACTCTGTTGATGCCCAGTACTGTTGAGTTGTGATTTATCCTGTCGCCTTCAGTGGACAGGACTTGCTTTCAAACAGAGGTAGGAGATGCACAGAGAGCAGAAGAATAATCCCTAGCATGTTTCATTCCATTCCTGAGCCCCTTTAAAGAAAGACCTCAGATGCCACCAAAAAAGTACACACAGCTCCAGATGGGGCAATGATGTCTTCCTTTCACATTTGGGTGAGTGACTTTGCTCACTTGTCCTATCCAGAAAAAAAAGCTGTGCAACCTTGTTTGTTGGTTTGTTGCTTTGTCATGGCCATAGTCATAGTGCAGCATCAAATTTGGTTAAGGCTTCCCCCACTTCAAACCCCCCCCCCCCCTTACATGATGCTCAGATTGAATCAAGACAAAAGTAGCTCCAATAACATCTAGCATTCTCTGGGTAGGAAGACCTGAAATAAAATAAGGGACGGCAGAGGAAAGAGTGGGATAATGATGTGATTCTAACAGAGGATGTGCTATCCGTGCAGTCGGAAGGGCTAGAGATAGAAATAAAAAAACAAAACAGAAGTATATGTCCTCAGTCTGATCATACAGCAGGTGAAAGAGCATGTACAGCCTCATCCACTGGTTGGAAAATTTGACTTTCAAGTAAGGCGGTTTAGTCTAGACCTTGGAGCTAAAAACTTAAAAGCAACACAATTATGTGTAATCCATTATTTTATTGCTTTTATAATCAGCCACCTCATCTTATTTCCAAAGTATTTTAATGAGTGGAAATGGCAACATTTTCAGGCAGAGGGAGGTAAGAAGTGACATTCTCTAGCTAGTTTCGCTGTTACATTTTCTGGGTATTCTGTGAAGTAGGGGTAAGAATCAAATCAAATCAATCAATCAATCAATGTTGTTGAACTGCAAATCCCAGTGTTCCTCTCCATTGGCTGAGCTGGCTTAGGGCTGCAGTCCAACAACATCCAGAGGGCAGCATGTCTTCCATCTCTTCTTTATAGGCGTTTTGAAATGGAATTTTTCAAGTATTGTAGTCTTTTCTTATCAATTCTAAATTTCCTTCCCCGAAAGGAATGAGCAATGCAACAAGTTATGGTTCCAGACATTGTAATAAGGCACTGTAATGGGATCAAATTATTTTGTATACAATAACTTTCCTACTTCTGTTCGAATCTACTAGGGACATTGAAACTTTGCACTAAAAATCACCAACAGTATATGTGTTGCAGAATGGGGTTGCATGCATGCACACATATGTATGTGCCTTCAGGTGACCCTGTGAATTTCTCGGGATTTTCTTAGGCAAAGAATACCCAGAGGTAGTTTGCCATTCCTTTCCTCTGAAATCTAGTCTACAGTACTTGTTATATTTGAGAACTATTCAAATTATGCATCCTGCATCTAGTATTACTGTGATTGATTGATTGACAGTAGTGTGAGTCCAGTGGTATCCATGGATGCATCCCCATTGCAGAAACAATCCAGTTGGAGACTGCTTTAACTATCATGCCAGAGCAGAGTTCTGGTGCCACGACAAATTCCAAATTCCAATACAATTCCAAGAATTCCCTAGCATTGAGCCATGACAGTTAAAGCAGTCTCAAACTGCATTATTTCTGCAGTGTGTTTTGGACCCATGTCCACATATAGAGTTATTTAGGTAGCACAGATTTACTCCCTTCTCCTAAGACTGAAGCAGATAGTGGAGTAACAGTGATGTAAGGGAGACAGAGAAAAGAATGTAAGTGGTCAGATGCTGTACCTAAAACTTAATTTTAGTTGGAAATGGAGATTAAGAGATGATGTTGGTTATAAAATTTGCCCAATTCCCTATTGAGATCACTGCCTTGGATCCCATACTGGAAGAAAGGTGGGATATAAATAAAATAAATAAATAGGGATGGGGAGCTGCCAGATCCAGAGCAGGGCATGGAAACAGACTTTAATCTTTTGTTCCATCTGTAGTCCTGATTAAAACCCCAATCCACCATGCACTGTTATTCAGAATGGAAGGGAAACTATCACCGATGCTTTCTTACTCTTCCAATTTGGCAAGGACAATCCCAGTTTGTCCTCTGTCATCCCGACTTTTCAGATGCTTTTAAAATGCTTCCTTTTCTCTGTCCACCTCTTGCTCTTCATCTTCGGTTTATGTCAGTTGCTGCAAACTGGGTTCAGAGTTCAAAAGTAGTTTGCATTTAGTTACCTCAGTGAGGGTAGGAGGGCGAAGTCTTGTCCTACCCAGTAGGCCCAGGCAAAAGCAAACTGCTGCTCCTAGCTCATGTCTTCTACTGCATTAATAATATTTGCCATCTTGACTACACTCTGATGTTGCTTGACCACCTGTGATATGTTGGAGGGTTTGTGCTAGTGAAAGCTCTTCCTCTGATTGTGAATACCAGGAATGTGGGTAAAAGTAGATCTTAATGGGGCTGTGGCTGAGAAAAAAGTTAAAGCCTGTGCCTACAGTGTCACAGTCCTGATCTGGATCTGAGCCCCAAACTCATCAAGAAAAAAACAACCATCACACATGACATCCAAAGATCATAATTCCCAATCAGCTAGCTGGAATAAAAAAAATATACCTAGATTTCTCAAGCCTTGGTTCTGAGAAGAGATTTGAAGAAGAGATGACAGTACCATGATTTTTAGGAAGGATGTTCCATATGCCAGGAACACCATTACTTTGCTTTAGATGGGCACTAAAGGCCATCTTTACCCATCAAGGGCTTTTTAATGTTGTATAAATGTTGCTTTATGTCAACCTTCAATTTAATTTTTATCCCGCGCTCAAATGGGATGGAATGGATGGTTTTTGCTCTAGCATTTCTTGTTTTTATGATTTGTTTTGATTGATTATATTGCCCTAGGTGCTCAGTAGGCACAGGGTTCAATTTATATATTTAAGAAAGAAAGGCAACTGTAGAAATGACTGAAATACCTAGGCCTGTCCTCTGCCTGTCTTTGGTACTGCCTCTGCTTTGGATTTAGAGACAGTATTCAGAAGGAGATAAAAGGCTTTTTCTGCTGGAGAGGTAGCACATGGCAGAATGTCACACCAATTCTGGGCCTGTCCAGAAGCCTGCAAGAAAAGGCTGATGGGATATCTCATTATTCTGGGGTCTTGTGTTCTTAGAACTGTCTTGATAACTCTTCCTTTTTCTATATTTGCTTACATTCAGTATTAACATTAGCAAGGGATAGTGCCGCTTTCAATATCCAGCTGGGATGAGGAACCAGTGGCCTGACCAATGTTGTTAAACTACTTTTCCCATCAATTCTGATAATTGGTTATTATGATCTGGTTTTATGGAACTAGGAAGTCCAACGGCATCTAGAGGGCACAGGTTTTCCAACAAACCAATAGTGCTCAGATTTTTCCACAAGGATTAATGCAGAGCCATTGGTTCTCATGTGGAAGAAAGGGGGGCTTTTATAAGAGTGATTATTACACACACTAAACTAGTATGGGACCAGGTTATTTTAGGGATTATTGTTTCCTCCTGTATGAACTTTCCCATTTACTGCTTTTGATATTGGAGGTTCTGGTATGAAGACACATTTGGTTGGGATGCAATATGGAGTCTTTTCAGTTATGGAGTCCAATTTGTGAAATTCTTTCCTGAGGAAGAGATTCAGTCTGCTTTTTAACTACTATATGAATTGTTAAGATCCTTCTAAGTTGGTCTGAGGCATCATCTCATCTGTCAATTATGCCTTCTGTTTTACTTCTGCTTCCAGTTTTATTGTATTTCATTGATTTCATTGTATCTTAATTGTTTTGTGGTAAGTTGCTTTGAGAGCCTTTACAGTAGCATCTAATATAATTCCTTATAAAAATGAATGAAATGAATTATGGAGAATTTTCACACTGAGGAAAGGAAGCAATAGAAGCCACTGGTTATTATAGATCAGATGAGCAAGATTATCCAAAGCACCTTCCCATGAATGTGAGCTGGAAGCTTTAAGGGCTGGGGAGAAGGAAGCACAGGTGTCTGTTTGGTCATCTCATCTACAGATGGAGAAGGTTGTTTTTGGATCGCATGGTTCATTCAGCATAGCTAACCAATTGTGGGAGTTTTAGTCCAAAACAGAAC
This sequence comes from Urosaurus nigricauda, assembly GCA_034509955.1. NCBI lineage: Eukaryota > Metazoa > Chordata > Lepidosauria > Squamata > Phrynosomatidae > Urosaurus > Urosaurus nigricauda. The sequence continues at coordinate 168,581,778 of JAOEGL010000002.1, forward strand.
TTTTCCAAACTCTGCGGTAAGCAACTCAGAACAGAGAGAACTCATTGAACAAGGTCTCAAAATTCTGTTTTTCTCCCATGGCTAAGCAATTATGTGCTGTAGCTGGCAGGGAGGAGAGTGGCAGTGGAAATGGGCTGACATCAAAGAGAAGTCTGTACCTTAAAAATGGTTTGCACATGCTCAGGAAGGTTAACAAGGTTAACATCTGCATGTACTGAGTTTTGAAAGCATGATCCCAGTCCATTGGTGCCTGTATAAAAGCCCTCTTTGAAATGTGGCAATCATATTGATTGTTGACAGAGCGAGTGTGGCGTAGTGGTTTGAGTGTTGGACTATGACTCTAGACACCAAGTCCAATTCCCAACTTGGCCATGAAATCCACTGGGTGGCCTTGGGCAAGTCACACACTTTCAGCTTCAGGGGAAGGCAATGGAAAACTTCCTCTGAACCAATTTTGCTAAGAAAATCCCATGATAGGCTTTCAATAATGACTTGAAACAACTTGAAGGCACACAGCAACAATCCTCCAACTGTCCTATTGACAGTTGTCCCAATTAATCCTCTGTTTTTCTACTTTTTCAGCTGCTTTTAAAATGTCCCTGGTTTCTCTCTTGTTCTCTTATTTCCCCACTCTGACATTGTCTAACTACATTTGCTGCAAGCTCAGTTCAAAGTACAAAAGGTGTTTATTCCCAGTTAACTCAGCAGGAGGGAGAGGAGACTGTGGGGGAAAGAGTCATGTCCTTCCCAGGAGACTCAGGCAAAAGCAAACTCTCCTAGCATGTGTTCTTCCTCATTAATAACTTGCTATCTTGACTGCTGTTTTGCCATGCATGTACCAGTTTTCATGGAATTCTGGGGTCTGTAATTTTGTGAGATCTTTAGCATTCTCAGTTATAAAGCTTTGGTGCCACAACAAATTGCAAATCCCTGGATTCCATTCAATGGAGCCATAACAGTTAAAGTGTTGACAAACTGCTTTGATTCTGCAGTGTGGAAGCAGCTGTAGTAGTTTTCCAGGAGCAAAATCTATACCTCCCCCTGTGGATCAAATCCTCCTCCCAAACAGTTGCTTGGCCTAGCCACTGCTTCTCTGCAAGAGCACCATCAGGGCTGTCATGGAAGGGGGAATGCATGGCCCTGGGGATTCTTCTCTTTCAGTTCAGGGCTCACAATGCCATCTGCCAGAGCGGGTCATAGTGACTGGCATATCCTCCTTGTTCTGGCAAGTGAACAAGGTGATAACGAGGCTTTCGCGTTTTACTGAATGTGAAGATTTTTTACATTTTACATTTGTGTGACAGACTACCACAGAAAAAGTCAGAGGAGGTGGAATACAATCAAGCTGAAACTGCAGGACCATCTCAAGGCATTTTATGGCTTCAGTCAGAGAAACCAATGGTACCACCACTATCAGTTTTTAGCACCTAAAATTAGGGGGTGTGCATTTGTCAGGATTTATGGGCGACATTGGCCTCCTAGGGGAACTTGGGGGGCTGCATTCCTGGAAAAAAATGGGGATATTTATCCTTAAATGTTGCCTGGGAACATGGAAGGAAATTTAACCATGTTTTTGGCCCTTTCTGGTTCACGTTCATATTTAGGTATTTTAGAATCTAGCATCAGAGGCAGAAGATCCCCATCCCAATCTATGGAGAAAATACAAACCAGGGAGCCCTTTCACACTACACAGTTATGGCACTGTGAATCCACTTTAACTACCATGGTTCCCATTCTGTGGAATTCTGGGCTTGGGGGTTTAGAAGAGGGTTTTCTAGGATCCTCATCCAGGGAGTTCCTCTGGCGCTTCTGACCTAACTACAACACCAACACCAACACCCCATTCCACAGGAGGCAGCCATGATAGTTGTGGTGGAATCATAGTGCTATAATTGTGTAATGAGAGCTAACATTCTGTTTGCTGCCCTTTCATAATAGACAAGATTTGCCACCTGAGGCAGCCAGCACTTCCCTCTATAAGGCTGACCCCAGAAAGGTCTGATATTTCTTTATTTGTCTTTGGTGATTTGCCGAGGCGGCTCGCAGCTGAAATGTTTGGTCATAGAAGAAACACACACACACACACACATATATATTTGCAAAATTGTCTGTGTCTTCTGTTGCATTGTAATTGATTGCAGATCTTCCATTTAAAGTGCCATGCCTTTCAAAGGTTTAATCTGTGCAGTCAGAAATAAGCACCAGGAAACTGAACAGAGCTTCCTCTCAGGTAACTAGGCATAGGATTGCCGTCACACCCCATTAACTTAATTGGGAGGCTTTCTTAGTGGTTTGTTTGTTTTGAATGTCTGGGTGTTTATGCTGGAGTTTTAACCAGAGGGTTTCCTCTGTATAAACATTGTTGTTGTTAAACTTTATTCATATCCCTGCCTTTTCCCCAAAACTGAGACTAACTGCCAGTACAGACTGGCAAAAAGAGCCAGCTTCAGGATGGTGTGGGGGCGTAGTGTCCGAACACCGCACACCCTGACTCTTTCCCTAAGCCGGCATCATGCCACCTGCCCAACCAGATGGCGTGCAGCATTTTGACATTTTGGTGGTGCAGCAGTTAGACGCTGCATGCCAAAACAAAACTGAAGAAATGCCGCCATGGTTGCAAAGATGCCTTTCCCCCAGCACAAATAGGAGTGGCTTTCTGCCGTGACTTTTTGAGCTGGAAAAAGGCCAGATTGGGGCTGCGGCATGTGGTTGCACTGGCCCCAATTGGTGAGGGCTTGGCTTTGGATCCTTCCTAGAGGTGTGGCTTTGGGATCTGTTAGCATGAGCTTCAGAATTTATGACTGACCCACTGGACTTGATGGGTGGAGCCCTGGCATTTGAACTGGGGAGAGAATACATGCACAGTACCCAGGGATATGGATAAGCACAGTCTTTTTTAGCTGGATGGTTCTATCACACCTCCTTATTTGTCATGTAATAATAATAATAATAATAATAATAATAGTTTCCCACTGCAAAAAGCAGCCTCACCATGATTTCTAGCATGCACAGACATACAGAAATCTATAATGAATATGACAAAGAAATAAAAATTGATATAAACCATAATCAACACAATAAATAGAAGTACAGGCCATTAAAGCCTAATAGGAAAATAATATAATATTAAATGTGTTCATCCTCTATATACAAATCACACAGGCCACAACAGTTACAGGCATAACTAATGGCCAAAGACCTGGAGGATTTTGGAGGCTGCAGTCAAAAAGAGGTGTATTTTACAAGCCCTGTGACTATCAGTGAGAGGTGAGCAGTGCCTGTCTGCTCCTCTCTAGAATTCTCTTTATGCTAAAATGTAATGTCCAAATTCCTGGGGTGAGGGGGTGGGGGGATGTCCTTGCCAGACACTGAAAAGATGACAGTCGTCAAGTGAATTTCCTTTTGGAGAGCATGCAATAAAAAGGGGTTACCTAAATCCCTTAAAGGCATCAGATCCTATCTGATCTTGAAAACTAAACAGGATCAGCCCTGGTTAGTACTTACTTGGTTGGGAGACCACCAGCAAAAGGCATGTGCTGTGGGCTATGTTTCAGAGGAAGGAACTGGCAAAAACACCTCTGAAGATTCCTTTCCTATGAAAACCCTATGAAATTCATGGGGTCACCATTAGTCAACAGGGCACTTGAAGGCACATACACATAAACACACACACAGTAGAAAAGGGACTTAAATTCACACACACATGCACATTCATACACATACACATACCTGAATAATCCATTGGTTTTGTCAGAGCAGACATGCAGGGAAGGACCTCCCATTCTGTCTTTAGAAGACAGCAGCTTCTTAAGGTACACCTTGAGGCATCAGACTCCCAACACATGAAGGTTTTAATAGGTTTAAAAGTAGCACTTTGAAGATGGCCTAGGAACAAATTGGCAACCAGGGGAAATGAGTCAGGACTGGAATTATATGGTCACATTGTCTAATCCCAGTTAGCAATCTAGCTGCTGAAGCCACAGTTTCTGACTTCAAAGGCAGCCCAAATATGCAGTGCATTGCAGTAATTTAACCTAGAGATTACCAGAGTATGGAGCATTGATATCAATCTGCCCTATCTAGATAGGGTCACAAATGGGCTATTAACTGGGTTATCAGAAGCGTCCCTTTAGTTGACTCTCATCCAGTCCATTGCAAAGGCCAGACATCAATTCAGTACATTTATTGCCATACCTTAAATTGAGAAGATTTGGTAGAATTCCTGCCATCATTATACTGAGAGACAAGGCACCCCTAAACTCCAGCTTTGCGTAGATGTTAAATAGCATGGGAATCTAATCAAGTCCTGCAATATTAGAGGTTCATTATAGCTGAATGATATCTGCACAGCACCACCCTCTGGAAACAACTATCCAGACAGGAGCCAAACCACCGCAACAGCTAACTTGGGACAACTGCTTCAAAAGGCAGCATGCATGTTGGTATGGATATCAAACAGCCCCAGTCAAGGAGTATCAACAAGGTTATAATCTCCCACCTGTGTCCTGATATGTATCGTGAGGTAAGGTGATCAGTCTCAATATCAAAGATGGGCCTGAACCTCAACTGAAATGGACCCAAATAATCAGTTTCATCCAAGAGTTCCTAGCTTTAATCCATGGCCACTTGTCCAGGACTTGAACAAACTAGTCTAAAATTATTTCCGAACTAGAAATCCTTCATAAGAAGTGGTCTCCCAGCAAACTCTTTTCATAGAGCATGGGGCCAGTCCTTGTTAGGAACAGTGGATTCACTAGGGTTGGCATCACCTAGTGCAGTAACTCATGGTGTCACCTCCCCATTGACTTCCCCCATACCATACCATACAGAATCCTTAGTAATGTTTTTACTACTTATCTTATTCATAAATCATAATGTAATGGCAATAGGTGTAATATAAACAACTACCAAAATTAAAAAGTTACCTTTAAATTACAATATCATATGCACAGCATAAATGTATTCACATGTCCATAGTTTCTTGTTGTTAAAGTGAAAATTTGGTGACATGTGTGTTGGTTTTAAAGGAAATTTCAAAAAAGTAAAAATATTTTTAAAAATCCTCAGGCCTCTCCTTTCATCACCTACTGAGTCTCATCCCACCCATGTCTTTTCTTCCAGGGATGCAGGCAAACACCACAGTCCATTTCTGCCAAAAGGCAGACATTTGGAGAGCAGTAGTGTCACTCCTTGCTCTTAGGATGATTCCCAGTGAGGCCTGCACCCCCCAAGTGACAGCCTTGCTTATGGTCTTTTGTCATCTTCCTGGGCCCTAGCAGTTGTTCCTTGCCTGCTATTTTGCACCACTCACAAAGGACAAGGAAACAGTACACAAGTGGTGACATGAACCTGTCTGAGCATTTTTTTTTCACTTCTTAAAGCTGTACTAACTGTACACTGAGTAATCCACTCAATAAAACTGGGCCAGCATTGCTTATTGTGGTGTCTTCATGAGGATGCTCTGCTAGATGTAGGTTCTGCCTAGGTAGGGAAAGACAGTGTGACACCAGGGATTTGAGCCCCTTTCTTTGAGCAAGTGTATAATAGTCCCCACACCACTTAGCTGAATCCAGCTGGTGAGCACAGGGAGGATGTGTGGTGTGGAAGTGGCAGAGTAAGCTTTCTTTTCTGCCCTTGACCACTGGGCAGGCATGATGAACTGATACTGGGCAGGCATGATGAACAGTCATTATCACTGGCCTGTATCTGCCAGGACTCTTCCTCCATTTGGGACTCTCCCATACAGCTTCATCAGACTAAGCTCTGAAGTATACCATAAAGCCATCAAGACTATACTAAGCAAGTGAGGACTTACAGGACCCATCTGTGTGTTGACCAAGGTTTTGGCAGAAGTGGCAGTCTTGTCTGCTGACAGTTTGATCCATCCCAAGGGAGGTGTGGGGCACTGACCATCTGAATGGGTCCCAACATTTGGAGTAGATAAGAGTCAATGATAGTCTTAAAACTCATTTGGAAGTAATCTGACTATGACAAGAGAATGCTGGCAGGCTCCTCCACTTTCATATCATCATCTTCTCCCTTTTGAGAAAAATAAATAAATTCAAAGTACACCCAGCCATATGTTGTGGATTGATGACATTGTTGTGGAAAATTCTTAGCTTTCAAAATCCTGAGCTGCCCCAGATCTGGAAGCTCAGCATGAATGCTGAATTTTCCCTGAACAGACATCCTATCATAGGCCAACTGTGCCTGTTCAGACAGAGAAACTCCTGGCAGCAGATTCTCCAATCTCTCCTGCTTGCTCATTGCAAGGTGCAGATGCTCTAGATTTGCTCTCAGACACTCAGGGTGCCTGGGGAGGGGGAGATGGTGTTTCAAGAAATCACATAAACTGTCCCTACTGTTCCCAATTCTCACCCCTGCTGTGGTAGTACACTGAAGTGAGCAGAGCCTTCAGTGATACAGATCTCAGTCAAATTTTGCTAACAAGACAACTGCTATGTCTCCTGTTACTCTGACACACTTACCTGTCTCCCATATTCCTTCTTTGCTTCAAACATTGGAATTGGAGCCCCCGCCCCAACTTGTCCCAACCCCAGCTCCTCTAGGCATACGATACAAGCCTTCTCCCAATCCAGTTTAAAATACTTCCCCCACACACACACACAAAAAACCCAGTCTGGATTTTCTATAACACGCCCCCCCCCCCCCCTCTGCAGGACACCTACCTGATAACATCTCTCTCCAGAGATGAGATTCAAAATACCACTTGGCCTTGCGCAGGCTGCTACTCTTGCCAGCATTGTCAATGTCCCAAGTAACAAGAGAGAAAAGCAGCAAGGCAAAGCAGGAGCCAAGATAGTATGAAGTTAACTCATATGAGATGCTGATGCTTCCCTTACAGGACTGCAAGGAAGCATGTGGCACTCTTGATATTGAAAAAACTATTCCCACCATCACTGCCTGCCAGGGAGTCTGGAGCCACTGGTTCCACAGAACCTCACTGTATTTGCCTAACAGGAACAGAACAGTAATTGGAAACTCAACCTAGTACAGGCTGAGTATCCCTTATCTGGAATTCCAAAATCCAAATGTATTCCAAAATTGTCTTCACATCTGACAGCTGGGTGGAAGCTGAAAGTATGGTAAAAGGTAAAGGTACATTAATGTCTAGTTGTAACCGACTGTAGGAGGTCATGCTCATCTCCGTTTCTAAGCCAAAGAGCCAGCATTCTCTGAGGACTGCTCTGGTGGTCCTGTGGCCAGCATGACTGCACCAAACACAGTGGTACCTATCTATCAACTTGCCTTTGCATGCTTTTGAACTGCTAGGTTGGCAGGAGCTTGGACTAGTGACAGAAGCTCACCCCATCATGCAGCACCCAGGCCTCGAACTGCCAACCTTCCGATCTTCCAATCATCAGAAATGGTCTTAACCACTAAGCCACTGCCCTGGACAGTATGGTACATGTGAGCACTGTATATTTCAGGATGTGCAACTCAGTGTAATCTTTGAAGAAGTGCAAGGGAGTGGCAAACAACAGTGGCTGGACCTCTAGGGAATACAAAAAACAACAAGAAAAAATTGAAATCTCAGCTCTTCAGAGAGGACTACATTGAGTCCTAAAGCATCAAAATGGGAGAGGCTGGGCTGCATTTCCATTGACTGTGTTCTAAAATAATGGACACACTTCAACACCCTTCTAAAATTTAGGAAACCATGAATTTTACTTGTTGAAAAATTATGCTAAAAATAATTTACAAAATCGTGGTGATGGGGAGGGACAAGGACACTGGACACAGGTCAAGAATTACAAAGGGATCTTTGGGATTGGCCCCAGCTTGGAAATTTTTCTAGTTTGTTCTGAGATACTGTCCACTCATTGTGGCCTATGGTATGAGATTGTAGGTGCTGAAATCCAAAAGATCTGCAGAACCAAAGGTTCTCCTCAGCCCAGATTTCTATGGCTGGAATAATCCTAACCTCTGTGATATTCAGGATGCTCCCAAACACTTTGTTCTCAAGGTGAGCTGGATAATTTCTTGAGGTGTTCACCCCATTTTAGTTCCTTCTACCCATTTCTTATTAAAGGGAAAACCACATGATAAGACCTTCTGCTTATCTTCAAAAATTAAGCAGCTGTACCCCTACGTCTGCCAGAACAGTTTGCCAGTGGTTACTGTGTGTCCACCTGTCTGGGCAGCTTGATCTGATATGCAGCCATTTAAAGTTTCCCACAATGTCTCAGAACAAGACTACTGCAAGGACTTTGAGGCATCATGAGAAATCCTAAATGGTGACTTCCCCAGCATTTTGTTTTTACCACCAGGTGAGCCCAGTGCTGGGGATGGGGATATTGGAGTCATTTTAGGAAGGGAGGCTGCCAAGCATCATTTTGCTCACTCCTGGAGCCATCTCTGACTGCTGCCAAACATTTCAGACCTAATGAGTTAACCAAAGTGCTTGGCAGCCAATGCTGAGGAATCAGGATCGTCAGTCATTCTACAGTGGAGCATAACACAAACATCTCAAAGCAGTACTGAAAGAACGTTATCTCCGTTTGCAGAGGCCAGGCTCTAAGGCCATTCTATTGCTTGGCTGCTTCTGGCAAGGAGGGGAGAAAACTCACTGTCAGATTCCGTCTCGTCCTTGTATCTAATCTCCTTCCATCTCTGTGAGCCTTTCTCTCTATCTCCCTTGTCCAGTACTCCACTCTCACTGCTTCCAATGCGTCTAGTCCATCTCTCCACAGCCCAGTGTCCTTAATCTCTAGCCTTAGGTCCACTTGTGTCCAGCGCCTTCCCTTTTCTTTGCTCTCTCTGCTTCTCTCCCTAGAGATGTGCTTTTTTGATAGGCAGGGCTCCTTACAGGTGTTGCGTGTGTGTGTGTGGGAGGGGGGGTTAGAAACATTATGGGGTGGGGGTGCCCATCCTTTCTGCCTCTTTTTCCCAGAGCACTGTTGTAATGAAATGTCAGGCACAGAAAACCCAGCCTAAGTGAGAAAGACAAATGACAAAACAGAAAAACATAAATAGATGTGCAGACTCTTGGTGTATCAGTGGAATATCATTTCCAGTCACTCACTTGAGCTTTGTCGTCTCTCTCTCTCACCACCACCATCCACACCCTGCTCTATACCATGCCATGTTTGTTTCAAGCTGTGCCGTCAAACAAGATCCAGTGCACAATAGAATCGTTGTTGCTCTCTCTCTTGCTAGCCTCAGCTGGAAATTACATGGTGTGAGCACTGCCGTGCAGGAAAGTTGGCTGATAAATGCTACAGATGGAGATATTTTTCCTTGCAAGAAATCAACCCCTTGCCATGGCACCTATCTGTGGCCCAGGCTGGCAGCATAGGGCTGTATGCCCCCCATCCTTCATTCTTCTCCACAAGAAAAAACAGCCAGCTACCCATCTCTGTTTGAAAAAAGAAAATTAGGGGGAAAGAGAAAACAACAGACTATGGCATGCATGTATGAGAGAGATACAGTTTCTGGGCTCAAAAGACTTTTTCATCAGCCTGTATTCACTAGATAATGGGCGAGAGATAGTTCTTTAGGATAAAGAGTTTTTAAAAATATCTCCATATTAGAACTCTCAAACAATAAATCCTAACTAATCATTTTTGAGCTTTACAGAGCAATTCTACCAGCCATGTTAGGGATGACATGAAGTGGATGATCCAAAGCCATGCTGGGCTTCCACTGGTGGGGTAGCTGGGAGAAGAGAGCCAGCCTTTTCACACATTCATTCTTGGTATGTTGTTTCCTTTTATTTCAATGAATTCCCCACCCCCCATTTCAGCCAGTGGGGAAGAATTTATGGATATCATTGTCAGGGCTGGCATACCTTTCACACATTCATGTGTGTGTGCATGTGCAAACACTACTTTGTTCCTCCAGAGCAGGGATGGGAAGTATGTCACCCTCCAAATGCAACTTCCATCAGCCCAACCAGAAGAACCAACGGTGAGGGATGATAGGAGATGCAGTCTGAAAGCATCTGGAGTTGTCTACCTCTGTTATAGACAATGCACATCTATCTCACAGCAGGCACGTCATTGCCTTAGATGAGGCAACTACCCCTTCTCTCCGTAGCAGAAAGGAATGCCTTTTTGGAGATGACAGTTGTTATCTGCTATCTCTGTGTGGGTTTAAAATTAAAACAAATTTTTAAAAAATAAACTTTCTGTATCAATTAACTGGCCATACTGTGTTTTTAGCTTATCTGTTTCATGGGTTAATTGATAGAAAGCTACAATCCTGCTTCCTTTACCATATCTGATTCTAGCATTACCCCCACTCAAGAACTGGACTGCCATTCAAAAGCTGGCCAACTCAATAGATTCCTTCTTGATGCTTCTCAGTTTGTGCAACAGCTGCCCTCTGTCAGAGCATCCCACCTGTGGCTTGCCACAGTAAACACACAAAGTTTGAAGGAGAGATGCATGACACTGAGTAGGTAGAAACCTAAGAACAAGACATGCCATGTTGAACCAAAAGCTTTTCTAGTCCTTTTACTTGCACTGGGCAGCCAAAGGTGACTAGAAAACTTGAAAGCAGAGCATGAAAGTACTAACTCTCTTTTGCTATTTGACTCTTGTCTCTGAGTATTCAGTGCTACACTGTCACTCACTCTGGAGGTTTTATTTAGATTTCCATCTTTTTAGGTGGTATTTCTTACAGCCAACATTATGTAATGGTTGGAGCACTGGACTTAGGACTTTACTACATGAGCCCAGTTCTTGCAGCAGTCATGCTAATAAAAAGAAAAGAAAAGAAAAGGGGAATGTATCACTTGTATAGTTTCCATCACCCATAGCTGCTGTCTATGACTCGTACAACTTGGACTGCTATCTCCATTTCACTCGCTTCCTGAATCTCCCTTAATCTCACCTCCCTTCACTTTATCCCCTACCCAGCATTTCCTTAGGTAATTTTTTTAAAATCACTTTTTTCATGGAATTCTGGAGCTCTGTTACTGCAATTGAGGTTTTAAAAAAGAAGAAAGAAATAGAAAATTAATCAAGGTAATCAGACAGCTTGGAAATAACAAGGAGGAGGGGGACAGGGGGAAGGAGGGGACACTGACACTGTCATACAACTGCCCCAGGAGCAAGAATATGGCAAAGGGAATAGGATTGTAGCCTTCCATCCCGTGCACCTGGGAACTTGCACACTTGTCATGTCATTGGGGAATTTTCCCTGTCATTGAAAAGGGACAGATCAGGGACAGAGCAGCTACAGGCTGGAGGCATCATCATATGATAAATATCACCAAAGCCGCTTCTTTTCTGGTGTAATCATTGTTTAAAAGCCATGTGTATTAATGTCTTATGACACTGAAAATCAGGTTTAAATTTCCTGCTTAGCCGTGGAAACACACTCAATGACCCTGGGCAAGTCACATACTCTCAGCCTCAGACAACCACATGATAACTTCATTTTAGGATTGCCATAAATCGGAAATGACTTGAAGGCACAAAACAGCAATAATATTACAGCAGCCACCAGTGCAACCCAGCTACAGAAAAAAACATGAAGGGGAAACCCTGATGAGTTGATTTGCAGAAGCAAAACTAGGAGGATATTTGAACAGGTGTCTCCTTGGCATTGACTAGAAGAAAGGGTTAGACTTAGCAATTTTACACAGCAACCTTTCTTTCTGGAGTCTCTGCAGCATAGTTCAGCCAGTGCCTTGTCAGCATACATTCCCATATTTCCACAAACCCTAACAAGGAAGGGGTTGGGAATGAGAGAGAGAGAGAGAGATTTAATGAACTCACTCTTGTTTACTAATGGGAAGAAGTTTGAGATGCATCTCAAATTAATTATCCTTGTCAATAACAACATCTAGGCCCGGTGGGAGTAAAAGGATCAGTAGTAGCTCTCTGCTTCTTACCTGAAAAGATGAAGCACAAACCAAAACATTAAACACCAAACAGTTCATAAGAGCATTTCAGAATGTCTCCTAATGCTTAGCCAGAAACCTCAAGATCCTATCATGATGTCAGCTCATCTTGGCTGATGGGGTTTACCAGAAGCCTCTTGAAGGAAATGGGCTTGCAGACTGGAAGCAGGGTAAGGTGAGGCAAGGAGCACCCCAGCAGTTTTCCTGCTGAATCACAGAGCTCTGTATGTGTGTGTGTGTCTTTGGATTGTAACTCCTAGTGTCCCTCATACACTAAACAAACAAACAAAAAAGAACCATTCCCAGATCTGCACAACCACCATCAGTTTCAGATAGGCTCCGAGGCTAATGATATGGCTTCACCAGTAGCCCCAGTCTCTCTGCATCCTAGCAGGTCGCAAGAGCTTGCAGAGGGACAGAAGCAGTAGTGTGTCTCTGTTTCAAAGCTAGCTGTACAAAAGAGTGAAGACGCAAGGGATGTCTTCAAATGGGAACTTTGGGGCTATCCTGTGGCTTAGGCAGGGTGCTCATTAAAAGGCTCAATTCTTCAATCAGAAAATTCAGATTCTGTCATCCATGTGGAGCACGCAAAAGGCAGAGGGGTGGCTCAACGGTTTTGTTTTCTTTTTCATTGCTGAGGCCCCAACTTGCAAAGGTTTCAACGTGCTCTTTGTAGAGATGGAGGAAATGATGCCAGTAGTCAGTAAGAGTGGATGCTTGCTAAAACCCAAAAAGGACTGCCAACCAGATGGCTGGCATTGTTTGTACAAGCCACCTTGAAAAATCTAGGGAAGCTATTTCCAGATTGGACTCTGGGGTGGAGTCCTTGGTGGGGCTCTGAAACACCAGAAGCAGCGCAATATTGATTTGCTTGCTTGCTCCCTCATTTATTGTTCCACTCAGTAGCCAAAGCTACATCCAGCCTTTTCAGGTGTTGGGCATAAGGATTCTGAAAGAGCTTGCAGGTGGAGGACTTAGAGGTTTATCACACTAGGGGGCAAACAGGGGGAAAACAGGATTTAAACAGGAATTAAACAGGAAATGTCCTGTGTTAAACATAAGGCATTTCCTGTTTAATTCCTGTTTAACTCTCGTTTAAGGGGGGTTCTGAGGGGGTGGAGAAGTGAGATGGAGAGATAAAGTTCAGTTAATGGCACAGTGCAACCAGAGCTCATGTGTCTGAAGAGCCAGGACGTTCTGATTAGGAAAGATGATGGCTTCCTCTGCCATGCCTGTCAGACTGCCCTCTTCTCTCTGAGAATAGCTGTAGTTCTCACACTATCAAAGGCTGAACTATGGGTTTTACAGCAACATTATCATCTTTATCATATGAGCATTCTCCCTTTTGTTGTTGTGTGCTTTCAAGTCATTTCCGACTTACGGTGACCTTAAGGTGAACCTATCATGGCGTTTTCTTGGCAAGAATTGTTCAAAGGAAGTTTGCCATTGCCTACCCCTGAACCTGAGAGCATATGACTTGCCCAAGGTCACCCAATGGGTTTCGTGGCCAAACTGGTAATCAAACCCTGATCTCCAAAGTTGCAGTCCAGCACTCAAACTAGTGTGCCAGGATGGCACTCCGCAGTGATGCAAATCAATGAAAACACAAACATACCAGTTTGATGAGCAGCCATTATCACATTTCTTCTCAAATGCATGACTGGGGCTGACACCACCATCACACTCTTCCCTGCACTCCCTTTTAACCCCTCCTCCATACCCTATGCACTACCCAGCATGTCAGTTTATTTTATTTTTTACTTCTTAAAATGCAGTTCCATAGTTCTGGTAATGTGATTTAAGATTTTTTAAAAAGAAAAAAAAATACACCTCCACCCATCCACCCCACAAGTGAATCAAGTTGCTTGGAAAGGAGGAGACCAGACTGCCAATCTTGTAACTGCCCTGGCAGTGACGTTTTGCATTTGAAGAGTCCTGGGACTGCCATGCAATGTTGATGGATTTCCCCCACAAATGAAAAAAGATGCCCTAAGCACACTTAGTATACACAGCAGCTATGGGTCAGAGGCGACATCATACGATAAGTATTACCAAAGGCACTATTTTATAGATATAATTACATTTTAAAAGCCACATGCAGTAATCTCCTATGTTGCAGTGAACCATCACTGTTGTAACACAAACTGTTTGGTGTGTCTTGGTTTCCTTGAGCTGTTAATAAGGAATCATTCATTGTTTAAAAGTCCTACTCCTGATACAGATGAAAATGGCTAGAACTGAAAGTGTTTCTACCTCGTATTAGAAGCAGGTACCTCCATTCCCAAAGAATGTGCACATGAATGCCTATGTGTTCAAAGGTGCATGTATGCACACACTACATGTGTGTATATCAACACAGCTGCCTCAAATTTGTATTCTCCTTTAGGATGTGGCTATGGGGACTATTATGATGGCCTCCTGCATTTTAAAATTTACCAGTATACAGCTGTTCCTAACATAATACTGTATTTTGTTCTGGACTTTGGAGCACTTTCTCAGTTCCACCGCACTCAAATTCTTTCCCCACTGAACACAAAGATCATGTAGATAAGATTATGCAGCAAGGATGTTGGCTGAAACTCTCTTGCCTAACTTCCTCTCTGCTATGTCCCACCACAAGCAATATTGGAGCAAAATGTACAATATTTGCATTTATGGCAAAATGAAGAGGCATTATTTTCATACAATCTCAATCACAAATGTGTTCAGCTGGACATCCCACTGATTTCAAATGGATTTACTTCCAGCAACTAATGTGTAGGATTATAATTGCACAACACTATGAATATTGACTAAAAAAATTAATCCCATTGAGATTAGTAAAGGTTATTCCCAAATAGTAGGTATGTATGGGGCTTGTGCAGATAGTTTATTTTGATTGATTTGGGGGGGGGGGGGTCTGAAATGGCAGATAGATGAATGGCTAGCTAACTAGATCCTTTCTGTATCCATCAGGTCTTCTTGTGGTGTGCTGTAAAGTGGCCCTATCACAGGATATCCTTGGCAAGATTTGTTTAAAAGGTTTTGCCAATTCCTTCCCCTGAGGCTGAGAGCCTGTGATTGCCCAAGGTCACCCAGTGGGTTTCATTGCCAGGCTCCAGAGTCGTAGGCAAACACTCAAACCGCTTTGCTGGCTCCCTTTTCTTTTCTGTTGTTGTTGTTGTTGTTGTTGTTGTTGAGGAAAATAATTTTGAGATTCCTATTTCATTTTTGAGATCGGACTTTTCATTGAGCTCACAAAGAGGGTCTTATTAGTAGCTATGTGTGGCTTTGGCAATCTCTCTCAAAAAGAAATTTACCTATAGTGAAGTTTCACCATGTGGCAAGACCTTCACAAAGGTTTTGGAAATATAAAGTTTTTAATTAATGCTGCTATTTTATCTCCATAATGGAATTTGGAAGATTGTATACTAGACTTATTTTATTTTAACTTAGAGTGTTTTGATGCTACTACAATTTATTCTGCTTTTATTTTTTTTTTCTTTTAATCTGCTTTTATTCTTTCATTGCCTTTTTTTTAAAAAATAAATGTTCTATATTGTTTTACTATCTAATTCTTTTGAAGTGTATAGACAAGGCAGAGTGGAAGCTTTAAAGGAAGAGGGAGAGAAAGCAAGCAAGCATCCTACACATAACACATTCTTGAACAGGGCATTGGGGCTAAAATGTGGAATAAGCCATCCATAAATGTGTGCAACTCCATGGAAGGAGGTCTGAAAATGCATTTTGTGTAGAATGTGTGTGACACTAATGTGCACAAGATGTTAATCCACCTTCCTACATAGTCATCAATTAATTTAATTAATTAAACCCTGATACAAGAACATTTACAGTTGCATTTGTATCATTCCCACATTCCTGATATTAATAGGAGAGAAGCTCCAGTGAGCAGTGGCATCATTAGGGTTGGTGTCACCCGGTGCAGTAACTCATAGTGTAACACCCCCTCCAACTGACCTCCTCCTGGGGCTTCTCCTTTCCCCTCCCACTGAGCTTCACCCCACTCCCATTGTCTCTTAAAGCATTTTAAAGGGAAGTAAATGAATGTCACAGCCCATTTCTGCCACAAGGTAGGTGTTTGAGGAGCAGTGGTGTCACTCCCTCTTAGAGTGTCATCCATTGAAGTCCATACCTCTAGACCCCTAGTGATGTCACTGGCAGTGAGCACCACATGTGATTTCTATCTTGCATCTTTGAAATCCCATCATGATGCTATCTGATAGGCAGAACCAGTCTGTGAAAGTTATCACTCTGGCTGGACTTGAACTTGGATTTTGCAGTGCAGAAGACTAGCCAGGGAAGCCTGGAGTGCTGCTTTTTGCTGCTTGACTTCCTCCTGCGCACCAGCAGATTGGAATGATTTAATGGATTTGTGGAGGGGGGGGGGAATATCAGGCATTTCTCTGCTACCTACCTAAATACCCTGAAGGTACCAGATCCTGTCTGATCTTGGAAACTAAGCAGGGTTATCCCTGGTTAGTATTTGGATGGGAGACCACCCAACAAATACTAGGTGCTGTAGGCTATATTTCAGAGAAGAACTGGAGTAACCACTTCCGAGTGTTCCTTGCCAAAGAAAACCCTGCTAAATTCATGGTTTGAAGGCAGACACATACACTCATACCTGTTATATTTATGTTCCTCTTTCAGGGACCTGGACCTGTCGCTGCTTGCAGCCTCATGCAAGTATCTGGTTTTGTGCACAGTGTGCTGCAGGAAATAAATAGATTCCCCTCTTAGGATTCCCCACCCTCCTGCCTTCAGGCTCCCTGCTCTCCCTGCTGAAATATTTGGGCAGGTCTCCTTGCACAGGGGGCTTTTCCAATCCTGTGACTGCTTGGTGGGTATTCAGTGGGTGTGCCACTGTGGGGATTTGCCTTGTGCTTGGGGTAAAGGGCCTTCGGTTTTCCTTTCCCACAGCAGAATCCTTCCTATCTCCCTCTTATTCATTCTGTCCCACTCTCATGGATGGTGAAGGAGGGGTGTCTCCCTCTCCTTCTTTCATGCCTGAGCCCATGCTTGGGAAGAGAGGGGTGAGAGTTTTGCCCACAGTGTGCTGCTGGTAAACCTGGGCCAGACAGAAAGGCCATCTGAATCCCTCTCCCCTCTTTCACTCTTTGGGGCAGGAGGAGCGCTCCTGTTCCTTAAAGCCATTCAGCCATGTCATAATTCATGTCGCCTATTATTTTAGAAATGAGCCCCAGGGCCAACATTTCTGGGAGAGTCACATGGAGCATTGCCTTGAATATTAAGCCCTGAAAACACAGCAGTTGAGCAGGAAGAAGAGGAGGAGGAGGAGAAGGAGGAAGAGGAGGAGGGGAGAAAGAAGAAGAGATCATCATTCAGCTGCATTCTTACACACACCTCCCCTCGCCACACCAGGGGAGGCAGGAGAAATTATTCTAAATGCGTAAACACACAGGCATGCACTCACAAAGAGCTGTAAGTGGAAGATGGTGAGAAGCTTTTAGGCAGTTTTTTTATTTTTTATTTTTTTTAAAAAAAAGATCCCTTAAAGGTTAGTTCTGACTGCCTCCTCCCTGCTTGGATGGTTTCCACTAATGCTGCGGTGAGGCAGGTCCAGCGGCACACGCATCTCACTGCAAGGAGAGCTGCTGCAGCAGCCAACACTGCATTGGGCAGGGAGAGGGGAGAAGGAGGGAGGCTCAGTTACATGGGGGACATTGGAAGGAACTCTTTGGTTTTCTGCCAGAGAGATCTGGCAGCCAACCATGCCCCCACCCACCCACCCTGGGAGCAAAGTCTCAACCAGGCCAGGATGTGACACCTTGCAAGTCATCCGTCAAGCTTCTTGGTGAAATACAGCACCCCTGTCTCCTGAGTGGCAACAGGCATCATCATCTCTCTTGGGTGCCAGTTTCTTTTTCTTCAACGTTCCCCTCCCAAAGTCCTGCTTGCCCCTCTGCCCTGAACAATAGTCTGACACGCAGCAATATATAGCATGGCAGAGCTTTCCTTGTCATTTCCCTCTGAACCAAGAAAAGCGATGCCCAAAATACGTCTGTGTCTCATGTTGCTATGAAAGATTCAGGAGCAGAGATAGGGGAAATAAAACTGGCCACCCTGATACTAACCCAGGGCTAGCCCTCAGGAAACAGGTGTCATGAAAGGGTAGCAACTTGCTACTTATTTATTTGACTGACAGGAATGGGAAGAAGCATTTATTAGGGAGGGATGTTTGCTTCATGTGCCAAAATACCATGGTGAATTTTGCACACAGTATGGTGTGACTTGGGTGATTGGAAATGCCAGGTGCCTTAGGCAGAAAAATGGCTCGGGCTGATCTCTTCCTGGCTCTCAATCTTGATTTCACACAAGCCATACCACCTCATATCAGCTTCCCAGACTTTCTGTTACTTCATGTCTTGAGGCTTGGCTACACAATTAAAATACCCCTCATTTTCATGGCCTTGGATGGCTGCATGTTTTGGGCAGAGAGAGTGAGAATAGATGTGAATTTGTGCAGGAAAGTGAGATAATTAAACATTGTTGCAAATTTGCAAGAATTTGCAGTAATTCACATAATAAACGTAGGTGTAGACAAGCCCTTGGAAGTCTTGGCACTTCCATTTGGTCATAATTGGTTTGAATGTGAGGACAGAGGAAGTACATGTGAAATGTATAAATTGAGCACTGCTGTTTCCAATCTTACAAGAGGCAGAGGTGTACTTTAGAAGAGAATGTATGCATACTGATATATATGGCCAGTTGTGTTTTGTGATATTGATAGAGTTGCCAAGCTTTTGTGTGTGTTTGAACTCTGCTCCTATGTCTCCAATGGCCGCCTGACATGCAGAAGTGAATCAGGCATGAAGTGGCATGGTGGGGGTGGGGGAGAGAATGTCCATATGTTACATTTCCACATGTTGTTGTTAAAAGCACAGGAGCATGGCCACTAATAACAAAAAAGCTGGCAGCACTATTATTTTCACAGTGATAAAAAAGGCTCTATTGTGTGTCCTCTCCACTGTGTCTCTGATTGAGATAAAGGGGCACTGATAATCTGCCAAAACAAAAACAATATTTAAAATTGGTGTTGCATGTTGACACTGAATCTGTCACTGAAACCTGATGCAACCATTCTGCTGCCTTTGTTGGCCCTGCTCCATGACAAAATGTCCTTTCTCCACTGAATGAGAAGGTGGCGAGTCTAGCAAACAGAGTGAAGAAAGAAGGCAGGAATAAGGTACGGGAATGAATGAAGAGTGAAATATTATGCCCATGGTGTTTCTGTACATCACTGTTCAAGAAAAGAAATCTAGAAAGGGGACAATAAAGAATGACATTAAAAAACACATCAAAACTTGGTTAGAAAAGTGTCATTAGTTACAATAATCACATGTATTAGAGAGAACAATGAACCGCAGAGGCATAAAATGATACATTCCTGTTTCTATGCCATAGATAATTATCTGTAGCTGAATAAACAATGAGCTGAATTTCACCCATCTTAAAAATGTAGCCTGCAGTGAAGTCTTTTGCTTGTTTGAGCAGTAAGCCTCACTGAGTATTATAGGAATTACTCCCAAGTAAGTGCATAAGCCACCTAAATATCCTAAGGGCACTAGATTCCATCTGATTTTGGAAACTAAGCTGGTCAGCCTTGCTTAGTACTTGGATGGGAGAGCACCAATGAATGCCAGGCGCTGAAGGCTGTATTTCAAAGGAAGAAACTGGCAAACCTCCTTTTGAGTTTTTTGTGGAGCTTTTGGGCTATGTGGCCATGTTCTAGAAGAGTTCCTCTTCACATTTCGCCAGCATCTGTGGCTGGCATCTTCAGAGAAAGATGAGTATTTTGAGTATTCATTGCCTAAGAAAACCTTGCAAAATTAATAGGGTCTCTATAAGTTGACAAGCAACTTGAAAGCTCACACACACACACACAAGTACGTATATTGTAAGCTGAACATAATTTGCTTTTGTCTTTTTCTGTTTAGATTGTTTGTAAATTCTTCAGGACAAAGATACATCTTTTGCTTTCTTATGTTATTCTGTGAAGCATCATTTTTAATACTGGAGTCATCCTTATCCTCACCATTTGTTATTAAACCAGCAGTTAGAGTACATTCAAGTAACTACCATAAACACTCAAATATATATTGACCTCATGTATAAATCAAGAGCAGGTTTTGAGGCTAAAATTATGGATTTTGATGTGACCCTTGGCTAAGTTGAGGGCAAAACTTAGAGGTATGTAACAAAGGATTTAAAGGAGTAAGCAAAGGAAAACAATGACAAAGTACTTACAAAATTGTGGCAGGCATAACTGTTTGTGCTCACCCTAAATTATTATATTTATTTATATCCTGCTTTCCCCCCAAAATTGAGGCTCAAAGCCATTTACAATTCAAAAGAACAATACAATTAAAAACATACAAAAGTGAGCACTAAAATAGAGTTAAACTATTACAGCAGTTAAACACATCTCTCATTAAAAGAATAAAATGTATTTTTAAAAAGATAAAGACATTGAAAAACAGTACAACATCCCTAGCCTGTTCTTTAAAATCTTTCCATTCTAAAAGCCTGTCTGAATAAAATGTCTTAGCCTGCCAGTGGAAGGAGAACAAGGAGGGGGCCACTTTGGCTTCCCTGGAAAGGGAGTTTCAGAGTCTGGGGCAGCCACCGAAAAGGCCCTCTCTCACATCCCCGCTAACTATGCTTGTGATGGTGGTGGGACTGAGAGAAGGGCCTCTCCTGAGGATCTCAGAGCCTAGTCTGACTCATACAGGAAGATACAGTCTGCCAAATATGAGCTTGGACCTGAGCCATATAGGGTTTTATAGATCATAACCAGCACTTTGAATTGTGCCCGGAAACAAACTGGCAGCCAGTGGAGCTGTTTCAACAGGGACATTGTGTGGTCTCTGTAACCTGCCCTGTTAACAGACTGGCTGCAGCCTTTAGACCCGATGAAGTTTCCAAACACCCTTCGGAGACGGACCCAAGTAGAGCACATTGTAGTAATCCCAAAGAAGATGTAACCAAGGATATAGTCATAAAGACTGGATGCATAAGGAGGGAACTACAGTAAATGGTGGCTATGCAGTGTGTGAGGAAGGCTGAGAGAATGTTGTTGCTGTAGCTGTTTTGTGTCTACAAGTTGTTTCCAACTTACGGCAGCCCTAAGGCAAACCTATCATGGCGTTTTCTTGGCAAATTTGTTCAGAGGAGGCAAAATTGGAGGTTTAAAGGGGTGGCAATGCAGGGTCATCCAGGACTTAGGGACAAATTTGAAGCTGTTTATCACGTGACGCTGCATGCAATCAGAAAAGAATCCAGGGTGAATGTGAGGTCAATCAGGAAATAAGTAAATTCGCAAAACTACCAGATTTACGTTTCCATTTTGCTTGTGAGTTGATTCCTCTCACATAATGGCTGCTGTATGAAAATGCAAGCCTCTAGATGTGTCTGCTTGCCTGATTTCCCAAGCTGCCTTGCTGTCCCTGCTGGGAGAGATTTCTTAAAGGGATACGCACACACTTCCCTCACCCTGTTCTCTTCTCTTAATGGAGCCTCTAATTATGGGCAGAGCTGGTGGGAGAAGAAGGCAGAGGGAGGGCGTTTTGGAAGTCCCCCTGGACAGGAGGGAGAAAGGGAGGCCATGCCATGGAAAAGGAGGGCATTGGGGAGTATCATCCCGCGCTGGAACCAGGCAGGTTTATGGACCTAGCCCCCTCCTTTCTCTCGTGTGTGTGTCTTTGTGTGTTGTTTTAGGAACTTGCAAAGGGCAGTCTCATTCTGCCTTTCTCTGGAACACCTTTTGGGGCTTCTGTGACAAAGAAATCCCACCCCCCGGTATCCCCTCCCCTCCCTGGAGCATGTAGTGGGGCACTAGTGGAAATGACACTTGGGAGCATGCACAGAGAAGGCATTTCTGAGCAGGCGATGAGGATTTGTTTGTCTCCTTTTGATAGCCAAATTCACATTGTGCCCACTTCAATGTGCTTTTAACCCCTTGTTGTGTTTGCTGTGTGATAACCAATAGCAAATGGGATGCCAGCACTTTTTCTGGGATGCCAGCACTTTATCTGTTTTTGGGATGACTGCATATAGGACCTACATGTGATAAAGTCCTCTGAATAGAGTGGTGAAAGGCAAGAGCTTAGTCCATCCCAGGAGAATCTACAAGAATCACCATCCCCACTTTACTCTCTTGGTTCTCCTTTGAAGGGCAGTGCCAAAGAGCCGCTGCTGCCACCATTTTCTCACCCACAAATTCAAAAATGCGAGAAGCAGTGCTGTGGTACAGAGAGCAGGAGATAGCCAGTGCTTCTTTTAGGTACTCCTGGGCCAGATTAAGCTTTTGCCTTTTACCACTATACTCAGAGATGGAGATGGTTCCTTTTTAAATAAGAGTTAAGCTACAGCCCTTACATTGACCCATGGATAAGTTGACAAAGCTTTTTGGATCTATGTTTTGACTAAAATTTCTAGGGTTATGCCTGACTATATGCAGTAGATCTCTGTACTCTGTGTTTAGCAAAGAAAGCAATTGTATCATCACATAACAATAGCAGACAAAACATTTGATAAAAGATACCAAGAAAATACCTTGTTAAGAAGGTGTTAAATTTATAACTTTAGTTCTGTTTCATTAGTTACCTTTTTCTAATAATCCACAAATCCCTTCAACTATTGCGAACTGTAAAATTTAAATTTGTGACCAGGCTTACCATACCATGGCCCTGAGATGTTTTTGGTGTTTGGGTGCTAAAGACAGCACTTATAAGAGCATACTGAGCATCATTACCACCGTAATCATCACAGCCAGCCACAACATATTTAGGATTTGCAGGGCTTAGCTCTGTGTTCTAAAAATCGACTCACTTGCATTCCAGCCTACACGCTTGACTTTGATGCCTGTGGGGAAGGTGGGCAGTTAAAGAGAGAGTTCTGCTGCCATCACATTGGTTTTGGCTCTTTCAGGGACTTTGCATGTAATAAGTGTATGGTATCACAGCTGTACCATTGTATACAATCCAGATACTATCCCTCAAGGAAGCTCTTTGTTTTTCAGGTATATCACACATCTCCAGCATTCAACCTGCAGCCTGCTGTTGCTGTGACAAATGTGATTCTTCCTCTTGCTAGTGGAACTGTAATGATTCGGAATGTCGCTTGGCATATGTTTGCACACAGTTTGACACAGGCTGCGTATTATTGCCAGGAATGGCAAAGGAATGCTTTCACCATCCTGCTGCTAGCACCTAATCATGCTGTGACCCTACCATGAGTGCTCAGTTTGCAAAACCGTGTTGTCATAAAGCATAGCACATAGGACGCTGCCTCCTTTCTGTATCAGCTCAGCTGGTTTGTCCCATCTCACATGGCATACACCAGCTTGAGTTTTAAGATTTTTGAGGGAAGGCTTTCTTGCATGTTTGGTGTGGACACAGGACAGAGCCTTCTCCATGGCTGTCCTCAAGCACGGGAGATCCAGGTAGCTGCCTCCCTGCTCTTGGTTTTCACTGGCAATGTAAAACTTTCTATTTAGGCAGACCATTAATGTTTCATCACATGGCAGAATGATGTTTGAAAGTGGTGTTTTGCCTTTTTAATCTTGTGTGTTTTCAATTATGTTTTAAACATATTTTAAGCACTTTTTAATGATGTGTTTTCAATTGAACTTTTAATTATATTTAACTTTTGCAATGAAACATATTTTGCTGTGTTCTTGTGTGGCTTCAAGCCATTTCCAACTTACAAGGACCCTAAGGCAAACCTAGAACAGGGTTTTCTTGGCAAGATTTCTTCAGAGGGGATTTGCCCTGGCCTTCCTCTGAGGCTGAAAGAATGTGACTTACCTAAGGTGACCCATTGGGTTTCAATGGCTAAGCAGGGATTTGAACCCTGGTCTCTAGTGTCCTAGTCCAGCCCCCCAATCCACTACAGCATGCTGGCTCTCAATATAATATATTAGCTGATATTTTATTTTAAATTATGGTAAGCTCCTTTGGCTTCTGTGGCAGAAAAAAGGCAGGTTATAAATGGAAGAAAGGAATAAATAAAAAGAATTTTTCTCCTGGTTTGCTCAGCCAAAGTCCTTTCTTCTTCTCCCCACTCTACTGTTTTATAGAAACCATGGAAATATCATGGATTGAAATAGATGTACTAACAGTGGGGTGTGCCCCTAACTCACTGTATGCAGGCTGGATATCATACCATTCCCCTTGAATCAGGCTAGGTAGTAGGACTTCTTGTAGATGCTAGTTGGTGAAAATGCAACTCCTAGGCCAGGAGTGGCCAACATAATGTGCACACACAAACACATACACACCCCTCTCCAGGGCTCTGTTCCTCAGAGGTAATTGCTCAGGTGTTGTATGCCATGGGCTGAAACATGTGGTGGATAAGATCAGAGTTGAAAGAAGAAAGACATCCATCCCTCTCTCTTCCTATACTCTTACCTACCACACCATGGGCTATAATAAAAGGCCACCACAGATTGGCTGAGCTAATCACTTGCAAAGGGTTTTAGGCCGAGAGTCACATAAGACCCTTAGTGTACAAGTTGCCCACCCTCTTCTCAGCTAGAGTCAGCTGATTTTGAACTTAAGGAAAGGGCACCAAATTGTTAGTTATTTCATTTTCTATTGAAATATTTTTTTTCCCTTGGAGGGAATGACATTTGTGAGGTTTTTCTGCCTCAGATGCCAGAATAACTTGGCCAGCTTGGGGTTTTATGCACCTTGACTTGAGTTGGCAGGGGCATTTGCTGCTTCCCCTAGCTGGCATAGACTGGCGTATGTGTGTGTAAATGTATATCACTCCACAGCTATAGCAGTTTGATTCCATATTAACTGTCATGGTATCACTCTAAGGAATCCTGGGATTTTTAGTTTGGGGAGGTTCTTTGAATTATGTAGTAAACTCCTCAGAGCCAGCATGGCATAGTTGTTTGAGCACTGGACTGTGACTTTGGAGACTAGGGTTCAATTTCCACTTGGGCAAGTCACACACTCTCAGCCTCAGATTTGTTCACCTTAGGAATGCCATACATTGGAAATGATTTGAAGGCACATGAGAACAACAACAAGTGTATTCCTCAGAACAGAAAATTCAGAGTCCTTCACCAAACTACAAATCCAAAGCTCCCACCATCTCTCACCATTCCTCTATGAAAGCTAGGGCTGATGGGAGTTGCAGTCCCTAAAACAACAGGGGACAAACATTTGCTTGTTTGTTTAATTGGTATTTTTTCCCTTTAGTTGCTTTCCTTTTACTTTTCTTTCCTTCTTTTCTTTTTCTCAAAACTGGCACTCGCTGAGAACTTTTAAAAATGATAAAAATAAAAACACAAAAATGGGCCATATTATGACACAATTCAGCAAATTACTATTATTAAAACCACAAGCAAATGAAAAAGCATTGAAAAACACATCAGTAAAGGACTACAGCTTCCCCCAGTTCAGAGCCCAGTGATCAGGTAGTCAGAAGGGTGTGTGTGGATCAAGTGGAGACAATGCAATGAAACTAATGTTTCTGTGAGGTCCAGGAGCATTAACAGGAACGTCTGGCTCTTGGACCCTTTCCCCATTGCAGATTTCTAATTCTCTTCCTAAAGCAGGGGAAAAGTCCCTTGGGAGTCCTATGCCCCAGCTTATGTTTTCTATATGTGTTGTCTCCTCTTTTCTCTTTTTATGCAGACTACACACACACATTCATTTACGTTTCCCCCTATCCAGATGCTTTGATGAGCCTTTCCCTTCTGGGTTCATTGTGCTGACTCAGCCCATCAGAATTACCAGACTAGCAACCTCAGCAACTGCAGTGGCCCCATGGCTGGGAGGGGAGAGGCAGGAGGAGAGGGAAGAGGAAAAGAAAGAAGAAGACCAGAGGGATGCAGGAGAATCGCCTTGCAATGAATGTTTGGCAGAGAAAAGGGGAGAGTAGAGTTCCATCCTTATGATGGAACTCTACAATGAATTTCTCCCAAAGGACACCCTCTAAAGGTATGGCCATAACTGCAACGTTGCAGCACCCACTAGTTTACATTAAGAAAATAGGCCTACTAACACTAGCCCAGGTTTTGCAACCAGGATGAACTGACAGGGACAGGGCTGGCCCAAGACATTTTCCTTCCTGAGGTAAAACACAAAGAGAATCATAGAATCATAGGGTTGGAAGAGACCACAAGGGCCATCCAGCCCAACTCCCTGCCATGCAGGAACTCTCCATCAAAGCATACCTGACAGATGACCATCCAGCCTCTGCTTAAAGACCTCCAAGGAAGGAGACTCCACTACACTCCGAGGGAGTGTGTTCCACTGTCAAACAGCCCTTACTGTCAGGAAGTACCTCCTAATGTTGAAGTGGAATCTCTTTTCTTGTAGCTTGCATCCATTGTTCCGAGTCCTGTTCTCTGGAGCAGTAGAAAACAAGCTTGCTTCCCTCCTCAGTAAAACATCCCTTCAAATATTTGAACAGGGCTATCATATCACCTCTTAATCTTGTCTTCTCCAGACTAAACATACCCATCTCCCTAAGTCATTCCTCATAGGGCATGGTTTCCAGACCCTTCACCATTTTAGTCGCCTTCCTTTGGACACCCTCGAGTTTCTCCACGCCCTATTTCAATTTTGGTGCCCAGAACTGGACACAGTGAGAGAGAGAGAGATGGTATTACTTTCCCTAAGTCAACATCACTTAAGTTATTTCAGGTTCTTCTCACTGGTAATAATAAAAAAAAAGAGAACAGTAATTATTCAGCAGGGGAAAACTAAACAAACTCACATTGTGACACCCTCTTGTGACATCCCAGATCTGTTACCTGAGACAGCCACCTTGTCATTGCAAATGGTAGGGCTGGTTCTAAGTCAGGAGATATTGTTGCAAAATCCTGTTTTGTTGCAGATTCTGAATGATCTTCCTTAAGCATTATTTTATTCCGATGAAATTATCTAGTGCCAATAATGGCCACTTTTGGTGTCTTGTGTTCTTGAGAGCCTCCTCTCTGAGCTCTACCCCAACTCCTTAGGAGACTGTAAGTGGCTATCTCCATCTTTAGAGCCCTCTGGAGAAAGATGCTCAAAGGAGAGCAATTTCCAAAAGAATCAAAGTAAAAACAGGGCTGATGAGTGACTGGGTGGGGCTGTGATAGATTTGAAAAGAGGCCAAGTTCAGGTGCTTTACTGGTTGCAATCCATTTCCCATGGTGAAAGTGAGGAGAAAACCCCCCTACCCACTGACCATCAGTATGTCTGGTGTAAAATCAAGTGTGGTCCAGGCATATGCTCAGATGTCAGATTCACCCCAATCTTCCACTCCAAAAAATGAGGAAGAATGATAGTGTTCATGTGGCTTATGTACATACAGGCAACATCTGTTTAAAGATGTTTCAGTTCATTTTCAATAAGAATTTACTAAAACTCATGATTTCTTTTCATATTTGGGAAGAATCTGAGGTTAAAACAAACTCAAATGTGCAAGGAACTGAAACTGACAGGTTCATCCACCCAGACTCAGGATTTGAAATGTTTAACTCTTTAAACATTGGATTTGAATCTGTGTCTGTCCATGCGTGTTTGTGGCGCTGAATAAAGGCTCGTCTCTCTCTCTCTCTCTCTCTCTCTCTCTCTCTCCCCCTTTCTCTCTCTAAAACAGCTTTATGGCTGGATGGCACAACAAAAGAAGCAGCTGTACCAATCACACTTGGCTAGTGTAGAAGGAAGGAGAATTTGATTTCACTTTGAAATGGAGAATAGCCTAAAAATCACAAATTGCATATTTAGGACAGAAACAACATGAAGTTTTTAAAGCAAACAGATTTTTTTCCATCCCTGCCTGTGTTAAGGATGGGCAGAGTAGAGGCCTATCAGATCTGCTTTGAGATTTTTTTGTTTTGTTTTTATGGTTTGGGTGTTTTGTTTTTAACTAGAACAGTGAGAAGCATCAACCAGAACCAAGTATATGGTTACAATTAAAACACATAGGGTCCTCTGAGCTTGTTCTGAGTCTTGGAATTTGTTTTTAGCACCAGAAGTGAACTGAGCTGTTCCTCCTTTCACATCAGTCTTTCCTCCAAAGCTTTCTTCATCTTATGAGTAGTAGCCTCATTTGAGTGGGGAAAGCCATTTTCTTATTGTTTTTGCAGAAATAATCCATCTTGACACAATTTTAACTGTCATGGCCCCATTCTATTGTATCCTGGGATTTGTAGTTTGTTGTGACACCAGAGCTTTCTGACAGAGAAGGCTAAATGTCTCACTAAATTACAATCCCCAGAATTCCATAGCATTAAGCCATGATAGTTAAAGTGGGGTCATATTGGAATATTTTTGCAATGCTGCAAATCATCACAGGATCTAACAGTAGATCCTGACCAGTAAGTAGATTCTGGCCTGTGTTATATTACATGTGTAGAGATGCAGGAAGGCTTTTTCATAGTAAGTATATTTCTCCCTGGTGAGAATCTGAAATGAGACCTTCTCACTCAAAACTGCTATGACAGGCTGCTGTGTCAAACCAGCCCAACACGGTTTGCTGCCTGATTGGGGAAGGACAAAGTGCCACCATTCCACCCATAGAGGTTGACTGCAAGCCTTACTTCAGCACTATGAATGAGGTAGCATCCACCTAAAGGTAGAGCTCCAGTTTAGCAAGCTGCCTGGACCACACAGCTTTGACCTCCAATGGGTCAAATGGCTAGGGAGTCTGCTGTTTTCCACCTCTCTACCACTTGACATCCGCCACTAGACGCAAATGCTCTGCCCAGTACAGTAATAGGATTGTGAATCCTACTGGAATGGTAAGGAGAAGGCGAGTATTCTGTAATGCAAGCTGTTGTCCACATTCCCTTGTTCTTCAAAGGATCGGGCCTCTTTGCTTCTTTCCTAATCCCAGGGCTGTGGAATAGTTCAGTTATAAATAAATATTATAATAATTAGTATTAGTATTAGTATTTTGCTGCAAAGGCCTATATGTCAAGTTGTGGGCCCTTTCCACCGCTTGCAGTTAAGAATTAATCGCCATCCTGTTGCTCGGGGATGTTAACTGCCTGCTGTAAATCAGCCTGCTATATTTTTATGACCCTTCACTCTGCTTTTATTCATTTTATTTCAATCAAGCATGCACAGGCACAGTCATACATATATATGTCTACCTTGGGAGTTCTGCATTGGTGTACACCAACTGCTCTGTTTCCTAGTTCACTTACATGCCGTGGTGTGAAAGATTTTCAGATGTCCTCTTCAGCACATGTCTGCATTGGCGCACAGCTTGCAACCAGGTGGAGGGAGAGGAGTGGAGACCAAGGGAGATGTTTGAAAATAACATTGGGAGAGAGAGAAGAGCCTCCAGTGGGCTCCTGAGAGCCCTCCCAGCCTGCCACAGCATCAGGGACCACCTCATGAGGAGGCCTTCACCACGGCAGCAAAGGAGAGGGCTAAGCATGCCCTTTTAACTACCCCCTGGCTGTCCTCCCTAGCACTAGGTGACACCTGGGTTGAAGTTGCCACTGTTTTGGAGATTTGTCTATCCAGTCCTTTGTTGGATGAGACATCTGAGGAAGTAGAAGCAGCTAAGCGGAGGATGAGAATAGTCACTTAACAAAGACTGTCTCTAGGTGCACAAGATCAGGAACTGCAGACAGAAGAACAAGAACTGTCGGAGAAGCAAGTCGTTCAGCACACTGGACAGATCCCAAATAGCAAGGGACTTATTCTGGCTTAATGATATGACCCTAAGGGTGATCCTGTCTGGAAGGTTTCTTGGCAAGATTTGTTCAGAGGGGGTTTGCCCTTTCTCTACTCTCAGTTCTCCAATTGGAGCTATATGGCAAAATATCAGGTGGGTTTTGGTCTAAACTTTAAAGGGTCTAACCAAGCTGATGTGCCCTATCTCCAAAATAGGTTCAGCATCTTGAACAGCTCCTTTAAACCGGGAGTAGATTGACTGTCCCTCTGACGTGAAATTCATTCGCCACCTCCAGCTTGCCAACAGGCTCAGATATTTAGAGGTGCTCTGAGGCTATGCTGCAAACCATGACTACTCCTTCCCTCTATCTATGTTTCTCTTATATCCCTCCTTCCCTGCAATGAGATGAAGGCAGCTCATATGGCTCCTCATTGCCAAATGTTATCCTTACAACAACCCTGTGACATAGGTCAAGGAGAAAGAGACAGTCAGGGAATGTGAGGGAGGGAGCAAGGGATTTTAGACTGGTGGTATTGGAAATTCTATCTTCCTGCTTCTCCTTTTCTCCATATGAGAAGCTGTCTCCCATAGCTACCCCAAATTCTAATCATGGATAGGGGTTGGTAGGCTGCTGCAAATTCCACTTGGATGATTGCCATCCTAAGGCAGGTGCTTTTGGTCAGAAAGGCAGCTGGTAAGCCCACCAACATTTCACCAGGCTTGGCTGCTGTGTAGTAACTGGCTTAAAATCCAAGCTGTCACAGAAACAACCCGCCTTCCTTCCTTCCTTCCTTCCTTCCTTCCTTTCCAAACCAGTATCAAAGCATAGGCCCTAGCAGGTGCAACAGGGGACTCAAGTGAAACATAACAATTGATAGTGTTCATTTGATTTCCTGATACATTTCCAAAACTGGCCCACTCATCTGTTCCATCCAACATGGCCAATGGCCATTGGCCATGCTGGATGGGGTATTCTATGTACTATAGCCCACTTTCCCAGGCTCTGAAAAAACCCAAAGATGATTGCATTGGCACATATGAAGCATTCCAACACCTACATGGCTTTATTGGGAGTTTACTGTTGTAAAATGCTGGGAAAGCATTCAAATTCTCTAGAACTCTTCATCTGGTTGGGATATTAAGCCTGGGTGAGGAATAGGCAGTGAGAAAAGTGCTGAAACCAGAGGTCTGCACTGATCAGTCTTGCCAAGGGATTTAGGAAATGATGACAGACTTGAGTTGCAGTATTATGGCCTCTGGGAAGGCTCCCTTGAGGCAATAAGATAGTTGGGATATACTTCTCCTGAGGGCAAAGATTCATAACCAGGAGTGTAGCTGCAGAGTAGGGAGGCAAAATGAGGACCTTGGCTTTTTCAAGAAGAATTTTGCATCCACATTGAATTTTTTTTTGGGGGGGGGGGGTTTCCAAATTTCTATCCTTGCAGAGAGAGAGACTTTGAAAATTAACCTGCAACTTTTATAGCTGCTGTCTTCACATTCCCTTGGTAAAATTGTTTGCTCCTTTTTTCTGCATGCCTAAACTGTATTGTGAGTTGAATGGAGACTGTGGTTTCCTAGCACGCTACACACATTATAACTCTAGCCAGCTCCCCAGCCTCATGAGGACTCCCTTGGCCAGTTCATCACGCGTCCTTTCGGATTCTCATACTACATTCCAATAACTCCCATCGCCATTGGTTCCTATGGTTATCTACTCACCTTGGCTTTATGCAACATTCTTCCTCCATCCTTGTCCCCCAACAACATAGTTAAAACATAATGTGTCACCTCACATCCACAAAGGTTTCCATTTCTGTGGAGATTCTAATTCAGAATAGTCTGTCCCCTCTGCATTTCATGCATCTGAGGAAGTAGACTCAAGTCAACAAATGTTCATGCCACCAGCTTCCATCTTTCAGTTAGGGGCTGTGCAAACAGCCCGAAGGGACCGCCTCCAGCCACCCCTTCTTCAGTCAGATTGGGGCCACAGCAACCACATGTTGCGGCCCTGATCTGGCCTTTCCAGGGCAGAATAGCTGTGGTGCTACAGCTATATGGCGTTCCTTCTGCACTGCATCGTGCAGACGCAGCACCGGAGGAATGCTGTGACTCAGGGTGCAGCATGCGGCATCATGGCACCCTGGGGGCGGAGCCAGGGCATGCATCATGTAGACACTATGCCCCAACTCCACCCCCAGGCCAGCCCAAATTGCCAGTCTGCACAGGGCCTTAATCTCAAAGTTACCAAAAGAAACCTTTGCATACTGATTTTCAGGATTAACATGGCTATGTCTTTGTAGTTCTAAACTTTGTAGGTGACATGTTTTAAGTTGCTGCAATGCTAGGCATTTGGGGAAATGAAGGTGGATTTGGGGAAATGAAGGAAATGAATTTGAGTGGGCATAATTTTTATTTGGGACAATATTATAATTCTCCCTTCCCTCACTTCCCCTTCAGTAGCAATACCCCTACACAGAGCTGAGCTCAAATAATCTGGGCAGACCTGGCCTTGAGTGCCTTGCTTCCAGCACCTATGGTAACCTTCGCAGTCCTTGTTCTTCAGACAAAGCTCTGATGTAAGAAGAGGAAAGCAGGACAGATTGGGAGCCCACAGGATCCAAAGACTTCCCAATCCCCAGACAGATCTGGAGTAGCTATTGTCCATTATTTTCCTTCCATGGGTTGCAAAGGGAAGGTATTGGTTAAAATATAAAAATTCAGAAAAGGAAGGGGAACCATGCTTCCATCTCTCCTGCCTTCTGGATTGAGCTTTGGTGAGGCTTTCTTCCACTTTTGCCTTGCTCTCTCAGCTACCCTGATGGGATTGTTCTGCTAGTTGGATTAAATCCCTTTAGGGACTCTGCAGATATACGTCATACACAGGAATTTTTTTAAAAATCCATTTTTAAAAAAACAAAAATATATAAAATCCAGCAACCACCTAGAACTCTCTCCAGACTTAAGTAAAATGCACAAGTTTGTTGTTAGGTAGAGAACGCAGTAATGAGAATCATAAAAAGTTTTATATGAGTTTGAAGATTAATTTTAGGTGCCATTCTAGGCAGTAAAATATTATGAAAAAGTCAATAGAAGTCAAATTGGGTAGCATTATTTGTTGCCAAGTGGTTGGAACAAATGTACCTTCAAGAGCAAAGTCCCATTTTCAGGTGAAAATATACTGTATCCATTCCTAGGATTCTCTCTCTTGAATGGCTAAACCCTTTATCTGGAGAGAAACTGGGAATTCTGTCATGGCCACCCCATTGTTCCACCTCATTTTTCTGGGGGAGGTGATAAGACAGGCTCTGTAGAGCTTGCATCCTACCCAGCCAAGTGGGGTACCCTACCTAAAAGATCCATAAGCTTTACCTTTTTGTCAGAACATGACTAGTGAAAGACATTTAACTTAATGGACCACAGAGAATGATTTCACACAGCTAATAATTAACATGATACTGACACAACCATGGATGTAGGTGGTTGTATTTGTTTGCTTTTCTTTTAATTTCTTTTTCTTTGTGTGTGTGTGGGGTGGATTGGTTTTTATTATTATTATTACAGCTCATAGCAAATGGACAAACAAAAAGGAAAATAGCACAATATTATCATATGAAATAGTGTGGCATAAACAGAATCTGTAATAAAGCCAAATAAATCTACAGATGTAAGTAATTCATAATCATGTGTGTTTTTCTTAAGTGTGCTAAAGAAATTAATGGAGACAGGTTGTACCTGAAGCAATGAGGCTTCCTACTTAAATGGAGCTTCTATGATTAGAAGCAGTATACCTCTGAAAGCCAGGTGCTTAGAGAGAGAACTGCTCCCGTCTTGCTTGTGGATAGTGCAAAGATTTTCACATGACGTCACATTCATCCAGTATTTTGGTCATGAATAACCCGTACTCATTCTGGAACTTCTCTTAATGATATTGCGAATGTGGAGAAATCCATGACAATTCATGTGCGCTATCATGAGCTGTCCAGGAAAGTGGCCAAATGGCTGATAAGACCAGCTCAGTTCCCAAACAAACAGTACAAAGCAAATCCAGAAGCACAAGAGATATTACCAAGAGGATTTGTCCAGAGGTCTGAGGTCTAGGGTATCAGATAGGCAGGTCAATAAAGCAGTCCAGAGGCCAAGGGTTCCAGAGGGTCAAGACGGGTCAGCAGTCCAAGAAGCAAGGTTTCAGTCCAAAGAGCAACAGGAGCCAGAGACAGAGTATTTTCCCCAAGAAAGTCAGATAATCACTGGCAACTAGACAAACATTCTACAGCTGCTTATTTGCGCAGGTTGCAGGCATTCAGGGGTGTCTGATTGCCAGTGCATTTCTGATAGAGCCTCTGTGACCTTTTGGCTCTACGCTGACTGAAGGTAGGCACACTTCCTTGATCTTCCTCCATGTCAAAGACTCTGCCACCGGGAGACTTTGCTGCTGGACCTCCTGAGGTGCCACAGGCTCTGCTGGAATGGACACAGCAGAGCTAGATTCGTTCTCAGGCTCCACAGCTGCAGACTCAGGTTCCAGAGGCTCTGGCTCATCCTCTGAGTCCTCCGAGTTCTCCTCCAGGCTGGGCATGACAGGAGCTATCCAGGACCTTTTCCTGGCTGTTTTTCATTCTTATTGCTGGGATCATTTTTAGAGAAGATTTGTGCCCATTTGAGATGCAGGATATGATTTTGTTTGAACTAAATAAACATCATGTTCTTAAATATAGAAATTTTCTTTAATACTATTTGGGACAGAACCATGTTTTTCAGACGTGCACAGTAGAGGAAAAATGACAGACGCATGAAATGCTCAATCATGATATAATAATGATTCAAGAATGTGATTATGTGGCACGCAAGTGCATTTCTCTTTCATTTTTATGTTATCGTTCTAGTGTGATTGTGTGACTATGCAGAAACAAAGATCACTATAGTGCTATGCTCCTGTTATCTGCCAATAGCGTGATAGTTGTGGGATTGGCCCTTGTGTGATAATCTTCATAAACAAAGGATTAAAATTACCATTACATATTAAAGTCATCCAGATAGAAAATTAAAAATATATACCAATTTAATATTAATGTTTAAAAATCAACTGGGGAGGACTTTTGGAAGAGATAAGGTCTTTAATATTGTTTTAAATTCAGATAGCATATTTAGCTGTCAGATCTCGTCTGGCTGGTCATTCCACAGTTTAGGGGCCATGGATGGAAATGTCCTCTGTGTGACAGTTGGAAGTCTAGTCCTGACTGGTTGAAGTAAATGTCCCCAAGAGGACCTGAGTGTATGGGGCAGATTGTTTTGGAGGAGATGATCCTGTAGGTAACCTGGTTGTTTGGATGCTACTCATGAAGTAGCATCCAAGCTACTACATGAGCATGGATGTAGCTTAAACACCCTTGTTAATACTTTCTAAAGATGTATGGACTCTGCCATTTTTTATTATTATTATTATTATTTATTTTTTTGCAGCTGGCCACCCTGTTGTCACACAGCACATGTACTTCATGAGTGGCATCCATGTTCCAGCTGCTGTACTATATTCTATACTAGTCACATAGATACAGCCATTTCGGTCATGTAGCCACAAGCCTTTATAGTAAGACTTGATAGTACAGTTTTACCAGTGGCAACCATAGTACCACAGTACCAGTAGCCAGGCAGCTGCATTTGTAGTAGGGTTATTCACACCAGTACAGCAGCGGCATTATAGGAGTTGGCACAAATAATACCGTGCCTCTGCTCTGTCTGTACCATTTGTGACAGTCAACAGGCTGATTTCAGAATTTATTTGGGAGTCAAAGAGTCACAGGCTTGAGCTGCACATAGCCGTCCAGATCTGAGGAAAAAAATAGACCCACTTTCTCTACTACGTATTTTGAAGAGGCACTGTCTTT
Source organism: Urosaurus nigricauda (assembly GCA_034509955.1). NCBI lineage: Eukaryota > Metazoa > Chordata > Lepidosauria > Squamata > Phrynosomatidae > Urosaurus > Urosaurus nigricauda. The sequence continues at coordinate 168,617,193 of JAOEGL010000002.1, forward strand.
TCTCATTCGTCATGCTTGCTGGTGCTTTAAAAAATAAATTGAGAGTTTTTATAACTGGCCTAAAAGTTAAGACATTTGTCCAGAAATCCAGAGGCTATGCTAGATGAGGGATTCTGGAATTACATTTTTTAAAGGAATTTTTACTTTGCCAACAAGGGACCTATCTGCACTGCAAACATATGTTAATTCATAAGTAGTTTTATACAGTCTGAAAGTTGTATTCTCTGTTGGAGGGCCATAACCCCTTCATAGAACTATAATTCCCAGGGCAAAGGAGTGACCACAACTTTAACAATGCAATCCAAATCATGTTAATCAGCTCTCTGACAGAGAAGGCTAAATATCTCACAAAACTACAGTTCTCCAAATTCCATAGCATTGAGTCATGGCGATTAAAGTGATGTCAGACTAGATTATTTCTGTATTGTGGATGCCACCAAGGACCCTGGAAGACCAGGGTTTGAATCTCCACTCAGCCATGGAAACCCACTGTGTGACCTTCTGCAAGTCACTCTCTCTCAGCTTCAAAAAAAAAGGCAACAGCAAACCCCTTGTGAACAAATCCTGCCAATGAACTCCTGTGATAGGTTTGCTTTAGTCAAAAATGTCTTGAAGACACACAACAAGAACACACTCTGAAATCAATGGGAGTTAACTGTAACTGACTACAGGGAGCACACAACTCCTTTGTTGCAACAGCATGGAGCTGTTGGTTTGGGTCCAGGCTATTTGAAGGACTGCATCTCCTTGTACATGCCCACCAGAGAATTGAGATCATTAGGAGAGGCCCTTCTCACTGTCCCACAGCCCTCTCAGGTACATTTGGTGGGAACAAGAGAGAGGGCCTTCTCAGTTGCTGTTCCCAAGCTTTGGAACTCCCTCCCTAGGGAGACCAGGATGGCTCCATCCCTACTGTCTTTCCAGGACCAGGTAAAGATGTTCTTATGTTGGCAGGCCTTTGCAAATCAATATGGTCTAGGAATGTGTGCTATTTAAAATTTTAAGGTTTGTATTGTAACCTTCGATTTTAACTCATAACTGTTTTAACTTTTTAAATGGTTTAATTGTTTTTTCCCCAAATTTTATATTTTTACATTTTAATACTGTATGGTTTTTAAATTGTATTGTTTTAAATCTGCTGTCTACCACCTTGAGTCCCTAAAATAGGAGAAAGGCAGGCTATAAGAAAATAAAATAATAATAATAATAATTATGGAAGGAAGGAGAAACAATATGGAGGTAAATCCAGAGCTATAATCTCAGAAGGGGAAGCACCCTGAAAGTTTTCAAGTAGGCAGATTTCTAGTAATACTACTATATGTAGCCATCTGGCTGTCCCACAAAGGCTGGCCTGTGGTAGGGAACTTGTGACCCTCTCAAACTGTTAGAACCCAATGCCCATCATCCCCAGCCAGGATAGCCAATGGCCAGGGGTGATGGGAGTTACAGTCCAGCACTATCTGTAGTGTCATGGGTTTCTTCTACCCATGGAGTAAGAAGACCAATATATATCATGAAAAACTAGACTGTATATTTGCATTTGCTTGGTTCACATCGTTTATACAAGCTTTAGAGTCAGGGGAGGATCATAAAGTTTGCTTTAGTATGTGCATAATTAATATAAGAAGCCCATTCTCCTGTCTTTGCTTCTCTCTTTCATAAAGTCCTTTTCTCTCCCTTCACCTTAGTCCCGTCTCCCCTGAGCAAGGACCATTTGACTTCTTCCTTCTGTTTGGCAGCAATGAGTACTGTCTTGGTACCACTTAATGAATATTAAATAATGGGGCACTTGCTGCTGCAACAAAGGACTGACTGAGATCTTTGATATGTACACATTTTCCTCCCTCCCTTTGCCAGCCCCTGCTGCTCTGCTGCTGCTGCTGCAAACATTATCCATCTTCTCTCCATGCTGAGCTGAGCACCCCATCTCATAGCCCTGAGGCAGTTCAAGAGCAGGCATTATGAAGCTGACCTGGATTCCAACAGTGGAACTGGAAGAGGTGAAAGGCGCTCTCATCTTGTGTCCTGTTCAGTTTTCTTTGAGACAGATTAAGAGTCCAAGGCAGCAAGTGGGTGCCATAGTCAGCCAGCCTGCCCCCTGCATGGGGTGCCTCCTCCTGTCTCGGCCTCAGCACTGCCTGCTTGCCTCCTCTCCCAGGGCCATCTGTCTGCCACAGAAAGCAAGAAAATTAGCACATCTGCCCAGCGTCCAACTGCTGCTGGCAGAGCTAGGGATGCAGTGCCATCTCTAATCTTAAGAGTTCCTTTTTGGAAATGCCACTTCCCAGGAGTCTATGCTGGCTTGACTGGCTGGGGGATACTGGGACTCTGGGTCACAAAATTCCGGGAGTACTAATTCTAGTAGAGGTTGAATCTCCCTTATTCAGAATTCCATTATCCAAAATATTCCAAAGTCCAAAATTGTCCACACGAGTGACAGATAGTGACACCTTTGCTTTCTCATGGTTCAATGTACACATACTGTTTTTTCATGTACTGAATTATTGAAAATATTGTGTATATATTTACCTTCAGGCTAGGTGTATAAGGTGTGTACAAAACATAAATGAATGTCATGTTTAGACTTAGATCTCCAAGATATTTCATTATGTATGTGCAAATATGCCAAAATCTGGAAAACTCCAAATTCCAAAACATTTCTGGTCCAAGCATTTCAGATAAGGGAGACTGAACATATACTGGTTAGGCTGGCAGGGGGATTCTCTGGGTTTTAGTCCAAAAAACTTTGCCAAGTTCTGCCCCAGTGGCAATCTGACCCCCTGGAGTATTCTATAATGTGGGTGACCAAGTTGGGATTTGAATCTTAGCCTCCAGAATTGTAGTCCAACACTCATGTTCAACACCATGCTGACTCTTGCTAAACATGAGTATCCACCATGGCACCACAAACTGCTGGCAGAATTCCTTCTATTGGTACCAGTCTTCATGTGGAGTCATGGTTGGGATGGAAGGAAGTGACTTTATCTGCAGTGTGTCTTTGGAAATAAATCACAGCAGGCCACTGAGTAGTCCTCACCCATCCTCTCAAGCAGTGGTACAAAAGTTTATGCATTGTTCAGAAAAGCTCCACTGGAGAACAGTAAACCAAAATGCATTTATCATGGGAAAGGAAGATTCTAAGGCCTTTATGGTGGCAGGAGAGTAAAATTCTAAGATCTTAATGGTGGCAGGAGAATAAGTTCCTACAAAATTGTTGTTGTTGTTATGTGCCTTCCAATTGTTTCTAGCATATGGAGACCCTAAGGTGAATCTATCACTGGGTTTTCTGTGGCTGAGAGTGGGGAACTGATCTCCAGAGTAGTAGTCCAATGCTCAAACCACAGACTCTCACCTAAGAAGTACTAGTGCATACATTTGGTCCAGTCTATCAGAGCATGAAAAACTTACTTCTTGAACTACAACTTGTAGCATCTGTCTCACATGGTCAAAGTCTGTGCTGGCTGGGAGATTTTGTAAGTTGTCGTTCAAAAAAGTAACTTTTCCATACACTACAGATTATCATGAGTTCTCCTCCAGTATCTCTTTAGCCTCCACACCTGCCCTTTCATTGTCATCAGATCCTTAAACAACCAAAGAAGTGTAAGTCTGTTGCTGTCATTCAGTTTTTTAGCTTCATACTGCTTCATACTTTATTCTCTGTCCATTTCATTATCAAAAGTTACAAGTATCTCTTTCTCAAAGATACATATGTATTTTTTGTGTGACTTTTTCAAAAGGTATGCATATTTTAATACATTTTCATATTAACTAAAATGTGTTTATGCACTTCTTTAAAATGTATGCATTTTTGTGGTGTGTATTTTTAAATTGTGCATGTGGTTTTGAGCAGATCTGTGTCCTCTGATATTCACGCTAAACCTTGGAAATATATAGATTTCTCAATCAAGATGCACTTGATGTCCTTTCACCCTATACAGTGATAGCACTATGATTCCACTTACCCCCATAGCAACATCTTATGGGATCCTGGGATTGACATTTGGGGAGTGGTTTTAAGAATCCTCACCCAAGGAGGCCCTCTGGTGACTTCAACCAAAGGGCCAATCCCTGAAAGCAACCATAGCAGATAAAGCAGAACCATAGCATTATAATTATGTAAAGTCAAGGGGCCCCTGGTCTCAAGATACTTCAGGAGGTAGAAAATGAATGTTTTTGTTCAGAAATGCCAGCCTAATAAATTTCTTCTCCATCGCTGCTAAGGAGCTAATCCTGTTATAAACAAAAGGAGAGGGCACAGCAGTGTGTTTGTACTCACAGCAACATTAGCCATTTTCCAATTCCAGGGGCCAGCACTGACAAAACTGGTATATATGGTTGCTGAAAAATCCACTTAGGCCTCCATCAGAAATCCACCATATCACATGGCAAAGGTGGACCTATAGCTGACTAGCAGCTCCCATGTCATGCTGAATCTGCTCTTTTTAGACTGAATGTTGAAGGAGTTATCCAAGGTGCTGAAGCGTCTCCTCCTAAAGGGTTTGACATGTTGAATAGCTGTTTAAAGGTTCATACTCAAACCAAGAGCATATTCTCCACTGCTAGAGAAGATAAATAGGGCTGTTGCTGAGAGAGATAGGGTCCGTTATAGTAAAAGTACAGAAGTGAGGGACTTAGTCAGACTGGGTTTGGTAGGGGTAGAGTCTAGTAGTGAGGGACTCCCTACGCATGCAGAACTTCGAGAGAGGAGTTGCTGCGGGGTCATATCCTGAGGAATAATTAACTTTGGTGTTGGACAAAGTGTGGGAAAGTTATCTGAAACTATAGCTAAACAGAACTAAGAAAATAATACCTTAAAGTACCAAATGTATGTACCATCTCAACAAGTGAAACATTGTTTAGATCTTTTTACAAATAAAGTTTTAGTCCTGTTTCAAATAAAGGTTGGTCTAGACCTTGAGTAATTAACCAGGCTACTGACATTTACAAATATGGGAAGAGTTTGACATCTAGTTGGTGTTTATGAATAGAATAAAGTGGCGGTCACAAAGAGGTGGCAGGGTCACAATAAAAAAATAGTTTTGGGAAAGTAAACATGCACTTGCCAAAATTGGTGACAGTGTTGGGATAGTAAAACCCATTGTGCTGTCACTTGAAAAAAAGAGTGGGGTGAGTGGGACTCTGTGACACCATATTTTTTCATTCTTTCTCTGTACACTCAGATTACACCTTCTCATACATTACAGAACAGAACATACAAAAAGCAGGCTGGATGGGGTGAATGCGGAAAGAAACCAGGCAAAGCAGCTCCATGATTGCCATGAGCCACCCCAGGACATGTAGAAGGGACCTCTGTTCCCATCTAATTCTTAAAATGCAGGCAGAAAGGGAGAAAATGACAGCCAAATCATGCATGAAGCTGCTCAGCTACAAAAGATCCAGTATGGATGAGAGATAAACAAAAGTTAGCCTAACCTCGCAGTAATACAGCATGGACTCTGATTACTGATCAGTACTCCCTCCTTTTATGAAACTCACAGTGAGGAGTAAGCCAGCTTCTGCTGCTTTCCATCTGCCAGGTCACAGAATCATAGAGTTGGAAGATACTCCACAAGTCATCCAATCAAGCCCCATGTCTTGCAGGAATACATAAATCAAAGCACTCACAACAGAAGGCTATTCAGCCTCTCTTTTAAAACCTTTGAAGAAGGAAACTCCACCACTCTCCAAGGCAGAGTATTCCATTGTCAAACAGCTCTTACCATTAGGAAGTTCTTCCTAATGTTTAGTTGAAATTTCTTTTCTTGTGGTTTGAATCCATTGCTCCATATCCTAGTCTCTGTAGCTTCAGAAAATAAGCTTGCTTTATACTCAATATAACATCCCTTCAAATATTTAAAATGGCTATCACATACTCTCTTAACCTTCTCTTCCCCAGGCTAAGCATACCCAGCTTCCTAAGTCACTTCCTAAGCCACTTCTTATACAGCATGGTTTCCATATCTTTCCCCATTTTGCTCACCCTCCTATGGACATGTTTCAACTTGTCAACATCTTTTTTTTAATTGCAGTGCCCAGTACCGAAAACAGTATTCCAGGTGAGGTGTGCCCAAAGCAGAATAGAGTGGTACTGTTATTTCCCTCATTCTAGATGCTACACTCTTATTGATGCAGCCTAGGATCATATGGGCTTTTTTAGGCTGCGTCAATAAGAGTAAGTCCAACCAGTGGCCCCACTCCTCTCCCCATAATCCAGCTCCCACTATTTTCTGACATATACACTTCCATCTCTTCCTCTCCCTGCCACCATGCCTTTTTCTCAAGACTGCAGATCCTCACAGGTATGAAAAAAAAAAAAAAAACAGTGGAGGGAAAGATGTCAGTGACAGGGGAATACTGGCTGGAAATGGGTGTCATGTTGCTTCCGGCTGGCAGGCAGCTGTGTGCTGAACTTCACTCTCCGTGATTGATATTCCGGGGTCTGTTGCTTCACTCCCCCCCCACCCCCCCCACCCCCCGCTGGACAGTAGTTACTCTTTAGAGATCTTTGTGCCTTGGCTGTGAGAGATGAAGTTTTCTGCTGATGGTATCTGACATCTCAGCTGCTTGCTGTTGAAGATTAATGGCTCTCCAAATGCAAGTGGAAAAGAAAAGAAACCCTGGAGAACCAACCGGGAGTGCATGTCCAACTGGTGCTCTCCCAGCGCTCTCCAGTTCTGGTCTTTTCAGTTCCAGGACTGGCCCAGGCCTTTGGTGAAGGTGACCCAAGACATCCTGAGATGGCAGATGGATCTGTGAGGATAGGACACCTCCCAGACTGAAGCCAGATTGTGAGAGAGTTGTCATTTTTTATTTTCCCCTTGTGGAACTCCTTTACCTTCAACAGGCTTGCAAAATTCAAAGGCATAGCCTTTTGCTAGTGTGGAGGTATCAGGTGGTGGAGGTGGTTTAAACAGTTTTTGCCTGTTGTAGAAATGTTAAAGACATAATAGGCTTGCCAGGGTGGGGGAAAATTGACTACCTTATGTTGTGATGGAAACTAGTATAAATGATTTCTGACAAGGATGAATTCTGTTACCGGTTGCTAGGGCTTCTGGTTTTGTACTGTCCCTGCTTTTGTGGCTTTAACAGTTGCCTGATGAAAAGAAATTTAGTAGGTGAAGGTTTTTCCTGCCAAATAATTCCTGTGTGTCAGTACACAGAAAATCAGAAGAGCAGGTTCAGTGCAAGAAAGAAAGAAATCCAAAACAGCAGCATGGTAATCCAGACTAGCTGGAATTAGGGTGCACTGAATGTTCCCTTATTTCAGTTTTCAGATCAGCAATAATGATTCCAGGGACTGAGGCTGAACTATTTCTACATCTATTCCCGATTCTTCTTATCTTGAATCAAGACTCTTGTCTGTCATGGTTGCCTGTCTCAGATGAGTTCCCCCCCCCCCCCCTGATTGTACGTAGTTTCTTCTCAGGCAAAGTGCAACCTACAGACTATGCACAAGTGCCTCAAGGCCATTTCTGTAGCCTTTGTACCACAAGATGCCCCTTTCCACCTGGCCTCTCATCAGAAAATTGTTTTTTTTAAAAAAAAAAAACCCAAACAAACAAAATAAAACTGTTGCTCCTGGAAGCCTCCAGGAGTTGTAACCCACCCTTAAGATGTGTTGCAGCTTTACACACACATACACCCCCCCCCCCACACACACACACAAATATGCATTTTTCAAAACCAGAACTGGACTTCCAGCCTTTTCTGTTTTACTTTTCCTCATTTATGGGGATTTTTAGCAGCATGAATGGCCCCCTGGAAGGTCCTGGGAGTGGGACAACTATTAGCCCTAGACCCGCTGAATATGTCTATCCTGGCCTAGAGTGATCACAGCTAGTCAGAGATCATGTAATTAATTTGTTAACGTCACAACATGAGGAAGCAAATAAATTATGAAGGTAAATAAAGCCAGCAAAGAGTGGCAGCAACATTCCCTAAACTTTAGGATTACTCATTGCCCTCATTTTTCATATAATGAAGTTTTTGTCCCCTTCAGTACAGTTCCTCCAAGGGGAATGGAGGCAGGGTATACTATCTGCTTAAAGTGTTGGTAAAAAGTGTCCTCCTCTTTGTCAAAGTCCCACAATAGCCAAAAGTGTATTACAGTACTACCGATATATACCTTTAAATTTCAGAAACTGGGGCTTAGCAATGTAAACGATGAGTCTTGTTAGCTACCTGCTAGTGCTTTACAAAGCATCTGACTAACCCAGTTTCTAAAGAGGTTGTCGAGAATGATGCTGCCTTCCAGGTTTTGTAGTATTGCAGGTCCTAGGATACCTCATTGATGAGGAATGTTGGGAATTATAGTCCAACAACATCTGGAGAGCCACATAATTCCTGCTTCTGCTCTAAAGCATGTGGCTAGACTCTTTGGTAGATTGAACGCTCAGCACGATGGACTCGTTTGGCAAGGCACCTATGGGTATCTTATGTCTATATATTACTACACAAAGAGGATGTGTAGGCTCTCGGGGTTGTGACTCTATCAAGAAAAGAGAGTTGAGACCACTGGAGAGAATCCCTGCAGGATCCAGACATCCTTCTAGTTATGTGTCTACAATAGTTCTGAACTTAGTCTTACCAAAAGGGCTCATCCCCATAGTTTTGAGTTTGTGGAAGGGACAGAGCAATATTCCAAGATATTGTCCCTTGGCAAAGTGCATTAACAATAGTTTCTGGGAAAGATAAATAAGGTTGATAGCATTTTTGCTAGAGCTATTCCCATGCTTTGAACATCCATGTGGAGCACATAAATTAAAGTTTCCTTTCATTTTAAAATGAAAATGATATGATAGAGAGAAAAAACACCTTAATTTCAGGCTTCTATGTAGGGCATGGGAATAGAAAAACAGACATGACAGTTACCATAAAATTTAGTCCCTAGTCAGACCTGTGGAGGTGGCAACCCCCAGCATGAATATGGGAAACACAGCAATCTTAAAGCATGACTAAATGTGACACTGCATTAGAGAAGTATATTGGTTATGGATCACTTTAACTGCTACAGTGCACACATATGAGCAGGGGACTTGTATCTTCTACAGAAGCCTCAGGTAGTTTGCCTTGAAGCTCAGGACTGAGTGCCCCCTTCCTCCTTTCCTTTCCCCCTTCTCTCTAACCCCCCTCCCTTCCTCTTCCCTGTCCCCTCCCTACACCTGCCATGCTCTCCCCCACCCCCCATTGCTCTCTCATGCTGACACTTTCATTAGCAGCTCCGATCAATGCCTCTCGCTTTCAGGCTTCTTCATTATTCATGAATTGGATTCCTGACTGTTTGGCTGAAGTAACCCAAGACATAGCTCTGCGCTGCTGCAGCCACCCTAGGGATCGGAGGGGATAAAGCATCTTGGTAGAGGGAGCAATTTTTTAAAGTTTTTTTTTTAAGAGTTAAGCACTAAGTTCAGGGGCGGAGGGTTACTGCCTGCCAGCTCGTTGCAAGGGAAACAGCAATCAGAAGAAGAAATTGTGGAATCCTGATGCCAACTGCCTGCTCAAAGCCTTTATATTTCTTCCCTCAAATCCCCCACAAACATAGCCTATATCCACTAGTGTAAATCACTCCTAATTTGTCTCTTCTTTTCTCAAACAAGAAAAGCATCCTCTACTTCTAGTTTCTATTTTATCTTCTCCAGCCAGTGGGATACCCTTCTTCCCATATGGCTGTGAGAGCACAAGCAAAGTTCTCTCCTTGCTTGTCAGAGTAGTGGTTTGTGCTTGCTTCTTTGTTTAAAATATTTCCACCAAATATTTGGGATGCAGAATTCCAGGAAGATGGCCCAGAAGCTACTAGCAACACAGTGACTGTCTAGTCCTGCAGGCACAATGGTCACAGGTCAGACCCAAGACCTGTGGGTAGTCAAGACCAGTGGGGCCACAAAGAGGCACAGAAGCCCAGGTTTCTGGAGGAGAAAAAGGCCTCACAATGAAGCCAATGTGGCTCTGAGCTCCCAAGACAAGCCACAGTGTGGCACAACTAGACTAACCAAGTAGGAGACTTGTAAAGCTAAGCTGTGGCCATTGTGCCTGAAACAGTCCTGGGAGGCATTCAAGGGGAAGCAAGGGGTCAGAGCCAGCAACCCTAGCCTCAGGCAAAGTCAGGGGTCATTCCCGCTGGCAAAACAACCCGTGTTGCATTTCAGCTCTGCTCCGCTATGGGAATCGATTCCAAAAGGATCCTAGTTCCTACTAGGAAAGGAATCTTTTATGATCCCTATGAACTCGTTTTTTTTTTTGTTGTTGTTGTTGTTCCATCTAGCTGCCCAGCATGTCAAAGGTACGTCAATCATTGTGATGTAAGCAGCCAAACTGACAAGCCTGGGGGGGGGGAGGTTTAAATGGTGGAGATGGGTTTCCCTTGCCATTGTTGCCTCCCTTCCTCCATGGGGTACCTGGTGGCTTTCCTCCCTGCCGCCTCCACTGCCTTCTAGCAAACCAGTGGGCTCCTCTGTATCTCTCCCTCCTCTCCTTCCTCCTCCTCAGGGGTGCCGGTCAGCTGACCGGCAGGAGCACCCTGTAACGCTCAGCCAGATTAGAGGAAGGCAAGGCAAAGTGGTGTTCACTTTGTTTTTTTAATAAACTGGAGACAAAATCGATAGAATGATTTGGCAATTACTTGTCTTTGCAAGTAATTGACAAATCAAACTATCAACTCATCATTTACTTTCTCTTTTTTTAAAAAAAAAAAAAGCAGCACGGGGGGTGACATCTCCCACTCTCTCTGCCATTCGTCCCTCCCCCTCCAGAAAGAATTTATTCCGGGAAAAGCACACACCACTTTAAATGTAGTGTTGGGAAAGACTGGGGTTTTGGCATTTGCATGCTTTGTCACCACTGTAATTGATCACATATGGATCAATTACAAATGCAAAAGGGTCATATAGCCAGAATTGTGCTGTGAATTATATTGTAGTGAGAATGGGACCTGAGGCAAATGCCTCAGGTGGAACTTTCTGGGGCAGCAATGTTAACCCTGTAACCAGTCCTCCCAAGCTCCCAACCGTTCTCTCCTCCTGAAAGACAACATTGTGTGCTTCTTGAAGCCTGTCCATCACCCCTGAAAATCAGAGGTGGTGGGCCAAATTTTCATTTTTGTGCACCTATAGCAGGCTGCTGCTGTCCACCTTTGGCTGAGAATCACAGCCAGAAGTCACTTCAATTGGTGGTTAAGCAATTCTGGCAAGATTAGTGGGGGGGTTTTTTTTTTTTGGGGGGGAGGGTTTTTGTTGGTGGTGGTGGTGGTGGTGTCTGTCACCAAATTGGGAGTAGCAGGGGCTGAATGAGCCAGAGGCTTGGGGAAATCATACAAAAGCAGTTAGGGCTGCATACAACTTTCCCCACCTCTGGCATCCTGCCTTCAGTAGTGGCAGTGGACTCTATCCTCCTGCTTATGCTGAAATAACGTTCAGCTGCTGATTTGGTTCCACTTCTCTATCAACTCAGGCCCTTTCATGTTCCACAATGATAGTGCTATGATCCCATTTCAGCCGCCATGACAACAATTGAATCCTGGAATTGTCAGTTGAGGGATGGGCATTTAGCAGTGTCCCTGGGGTTGGTGTCACCCAGTGCAGGGGGGGCAGGGGGACAGACTGCTGACGCTTTCAGGGGGTCATTTGGGGTCTGGCATGGCTGCAGCCACACCACAACCCAAATGGAAGCACTGGTCCCCTCAACAGCCTCAGTTGCTGGAGCAGGCCATGCTACAGCCTCCAGGAGGTTCTGGAGTGGCTGGTGGGCAAATGAAAAAGGGATGCTATACCCTTTCTCACTCACCCAGCAACCATGCCAGTCACACTAGCTGCTTTATCACACTAGAGGGCAAACAGGATTTAAACGAGAGTTAAATGAGAGTTAAACAGGAAATGTCCTATGTTTATCACAGGACATTTCCTGTTTAACTCTAACTCTCGTTTAAATCCTGTTTGCTCCCTAGTGTGATAAAGCAGTTAGAGGCAAGTTATTTACAAAATCTGACCATCCCAAAATACCAAGCTATGTGCACTAAAGCATGATTTAATGTTATTCCCTCTGCTTTGCTAGAGGGCCGCTTTAAGGGAACCCCTTATAACAAACGTGTCTGCCCTTGTGGTGAAGATTCTGTTAAGTCTCTACAGCATGTCTCTATTTTCCTGTGTTTTTTATAAGGACAAGAGAATAAGACTAATTCACTTAAGTTTCCAGGTAGACCAATCAATTGGTGCCTGGTGTACCTGTTAAATGACTCTGAGAAAAGTAAAATAGAAGCAGTGGCAAAGCTTTTCTTCTCCGCTGCTAAAATTTGTAAAATTATGACCCATGCATAACAAACAGCCCTGTTTATTTTTCTTTAAATACCCATATGAATATTCACCTTGCCCTGGTGTCATATGGCCTAGTATCATCTAATGTATCTGTGAGAGAATCTGCATATGTATATGTGTACACATATATGTACGTATTGCAAGTATGTTACGAATATTTGTTTTATAGTGCTATTTTAAACATGTGTTATATGTTTTATATATATTCTGTTGCCTAATGGCCTGTTGGCTGAAATAAAGGTATGTTGTTGACATAAATACTTGAGTTGGCCAGTCCCACTAGGTGTACTACCCCACTACATGTACACCCACCTCAGGAGTGTCACCCAGTGAGGACTGCACCTCCACACATGCCTGGTGATGCCATTGAGCGAGGGAGTTCATCTGGTGCCTCTGACCAACCTAAATATCCCACGATTCCACAGGAAACAATCATAGCATTTAATCATCATGATACAATTGTGTGCTGTGAAAGGGCCTCTTTTTCTTTGCCTTAGGAAGCAAAACATCTTGAGCTGTCCCTGAAGGACATGAGGTATCACCTCCGTTAAAGAAACTGGGTATCTAAATTGTTACGAAAATGCTTTGATGCCCCACTGCCAAAGCATGGGGCGGGGAGATTATCCAATTGACTCTTGCAATTGACTCTTACCTGCAAATAGGGTTGCCAAGATACCATTCAGAGCTGCTTCTCTCTTTATTTCCCCTCTTTTTTTGCTTTAATTTCATTCTGTCACACAGATACGCAAATGTTTCCTGGTAACTTACAAGCAGTGGGTGCTCACTTGGCCCTTGTAACCCCACTGTCTTAGTCTTTTGTCTTCACTGGAAACCAAATGTTTTGAGTGGTGTTTGTCTGATTAATCATATCTGATTCTGATTTCAATTGAATACCAAAATCTGAGGCTGTTCTGTTAAAACAGAAGGGCAACTCTCTTTGCCAAAAGCTACTAAGAGAAATTTTGTAATTTCATATGAGTTCAAAAGCAACATGCTAGTGTACTGGTCCACAAGGGTGGAGGCAAAGGGAAGACTGCAAGCAAAAATGATTAGTATCACTGCCATTGTTATTGGAACCAATCAACAACTGCAAGGTATTTTAATGAACTTTTGGGTTTCAGTGACTTCTTCTTCAAGCGGCTGGTCTGGACACTGGCTTTGGATCAGGCTGGCCCATTGCACAAGAAGGACAACCCTGTATTAGATCTTTCCTTGTCTCCCTGCTTTTCTTCTTCCTCCTCCTCCTCCTCCTCCTCCTCCTCCTCCTCCTCCTTCTTCTTCTCTCTCTTTCTCTTCCCCCCCCCCCCACACACAGACAGAGTTGGCCACCTTCACATATGTCCATAAGGGAATGATACATCCAAAGACAGTCTAAAATATGTGTATGCCCCTTCAAGTTGCCTGTCAACTTAAGCCGATTCCATGAATTTCTTCGAGTTTTCATAAGCAAGGAATATTCAGAAGTGTTTTACCTGTTCGTTCATCTGAAATCTAACCTACACACCTGGTGTTCATTAATGGTCTCCCATCTAAGTAGTGACCAAGGCTGACCCTTCCCACACCTGCTCCCCTCCCCATCCCCATGCTTAGCTTCCAAGATCAAACAGAATCTGGTGCCTTTAAGGTATTTAGGGTCTTCAGTCTACAACAGAAAATCCAGCACACATAGGCCTCAACTGATTCCTACATTGTTGGGGGAGGGGATTGTCTGCACAACTGAGGCCTGTGGACATTGGATTTTATATGTGTTGTTGGAGGGGACAGCAGATGCACCTTCACTCTGCACCAAGCAGTGGACCAGTTTCACACACACACACACACACACGGGGTGTGTGTTCAAAGTATGATTTGATCCAGTCTTGGAATAAAAGAAGGAAATTAGTATTAAACCAGGTCCATGAGCATCATCAGATTATGATCTGAGCTTTGGATACAGAGTCTCAGGACCAAACTGGACATGACACGGTAATAATTATGTTTTGATCTTACAACATTGTTTCTGCTTTCCCCCCCCCCCCCCCTCAATTTTAGAAGTAGCTGAGGGTAGGATGTTAGTGTGGACTGTGTGGACTGTGATCAGAGGCATAAAACTGAAGAAGGGAAGTAAACCCTTTGCACCAGTTCCTCTATTAAACTCAAACATTTATATACTCACACTCACAGACAAATGCAGATGCACAGCTGTTATTGACCATGGTGGAGATGAGATACAAATATTTAGATTCTAATCATCTACACTCACACATACCTAAATGCAACTTTGAGCATGGATGCAGAATACTGCACTTGGGCAGTAAAAGCATAGTAAAAGCCCTGGTGGCGCAGTGGTTAAATGCCTGTACTGCAGCCACTCACTCAAAACCAGAAGGTGGCGAGTTCAAGACCAGCAAAGGGCTGAAGCTTGACTCAGGCTTGCATCCTTCCGAGGTCGCTAAAATGAGTACCCAGATTGTTGGGGGCAAATAGCTTACAATTGTAAATGAAGCTGTTTGTTTAACAAATTGTAAGCCGCTCTGATAGTCTTGGCTGAAGAGCGGGGTATAAATAAAAAACATTATTATTATTATTATTATTATTATTATATAGGATGGGTGACACCTGGCTTGATGGCAATACACGCAAAAGGGATCTAGGAGTGGGCTCATGGTATCCACTGGGGTTTGGTTCCAGGACCCCCCATGGATGCCAAACTCTGTGGATGCTTAAGTCCTATTAAATACAGTAATATAGTAAAATTGTATCCCTTATATAAAATCTCAAAATCTAGTTTTTTAAAAAAAATTATCTATCTTTTAAATATTTTAAGGCCATGGAGGATTGAATCCATGGATAAAGAATCTATGGATATGGAGGGCCAACTGTAGTACTACTCTATTCTGCTTTGGACAGGCCTCATCTCGAATACTGTGTCCAGTTCTGGGCACCACAATTCAAGAAGGATGTTGACAAGCTGGTGCGTGTCCAAAGGATGGCAACCAAGATAGTAAAAAGTCTGAAAACTATGCTCTATGAGCAGCTTAGGGAGCTGGATATATCTAGCCTCAAGAAGAGAAGGTTAAGGGATGACATGATAGCCTTGTTTAAACATTTGAACAGATGTCATATTGAGGATGTAACAAGCTTGTTTTCTGCTGCTCTTAAGAATATGGAGCAATAGATTGAAATTACCAGAAAAGAGATTCCACTTAAATTATAGGAAGAACGTCCTAACCATAAGAGCTGTTTGACAGTAGAATACTATGCCTTGGAGAGTCGGGAGTCTCTTTTGAAGGTTTTAAAAGAGAGGCTGGATGGCCATCTGTTGGGAGTGCTTTGATTTGCCCCATTTTAAAGATATTTTAAAATTGGACTAGATGGCCCTTGGAGTTGGACTAGATGGCCCTTGTGGTATCTTCCAACTCTATGTTTCTATGATTCTACAATTCTAAGGGGAAGATTCCCATCAGAAAAGTAGCCAAGAGTAAAGGATAAAAATTCCTCCCTCAATGTCATGGCCCCATTCCACACACACCCTCTCCATTATGGCTGCCTTGAACATGATGAAAAGACTCTGGGAGCTTGTAGAAGAGAATACAGAGAGGTGACATGATAGCCATATTTAAATATCAGAAGGGATACCCTGTATAAGATCAAGTGATTTTATTTTGTAGTGCTCCAGAGACTAGAACACAAACAAGTAAATTCAAATTACAAGAAAATAAATTCCACTTAAATATTAAGAAGAACATCTTTACTGTAAAAACTGTTCAACAGTGAAATAGATTGGTTTTGTTGTTGTTGTTGTTGTTGTTGTTGTTTGTGACGCTTTCGGGCTATGTGGCCATGTTCTAGAAGAGTTCCTTTCTGATGTTTCACCAGCATCTGTGGCTGGCATCTTCAGAGAAGTGAAATAGATTTCTATGGAGGATGATGGACTCTCCTTCTCTGCAAGTCATTAAACAGAGTTTGTATGGGCATCTTTCAGGAGTGATTTAGTTGTATATTCCTATGTGGCAAGGGGGTGGACTGGATGGCCCTCACAGCTCCTTCCAACTCAAAGATTCTATGATCTGCCACATTTATTTTTGTGCCTTCACATCAAGCAGTCTGTTCCTGAGAGTACACAGAGACAATTTGTAGACGAAAAGCAACAGAGGATTTTCCCTTGAAAATAGACAGCTAGTAGTTACATGAATTATGCAAACACTGACAAGACATCAAACTTCATTTTCCTCTATGTGCCAAGTGTAAAACCATATTAAAAGGGATTACAAATCCCTTGGATCCAATAACGAAGAATTGTGCCCTGACCTTTTAGCCTTCAGAACATCTCATCTAGGATGTTGCATTGAATTGTGTGACACCTTAGAAAATTAAGTAGTGGGGGCAGGGGCAGAAAGGGTGGTCAGATCAAGATACTTTGGTTCCCAAAGTGGAAAATCCAACAACATCCTAACATGTGTCATACAGTCCGCCAGTCAATTCTTGTGTGCATGCTTCCATGAAAATGAATCAGAACTGTTCTCAGGGCAGGTGAATTGCCTGGTGCAGAGGTGGGGAACCTTTTGGCCTTCCAGATGTTGAAAAGCCACTACTCCTATCATACTTCACCTGTAACCACACTGCCTATGGCTGATGGAAACTGTAGTTCAGAAACTTCTAGCAGCACCTCACAGGTTCTCTAGCTCAACTCTAGTGGATTGTGCCCATGAACCACAAATTATTCTTTCAATATAGGGATGGAAATTGTGTGGCCCTCCAAGTGTAGCTGTAATGCAGCTCCCAGCAACCCCAGCCAGCACAGCAGAAGCTGATGCTGGGAGTTGCAGTCCAGCAACAGGAGGGATGCACAGTTATCCCCCTCCAGTGGTACCCAGGTGGTCACTTCATCTTGCATTGTGGCAGCCACTTTAAAAAGCAGTCAGGACTGCCAACACAACTCTGTGTGGGAGGGGAATTATAGGGAAAGGAACAGAGGCCGCAACAGTTTATGAGTTGTGTCTGTGACTTACTAAAGGCACTAATGAGCCTGGCCCTGTTGTGCTAATTGAACTGATTTGCTGGAGATTGCTGGGGTTAGCGATCCATGCAATGGATGATGAAAGGTTGGGTTAATGAACCCTGTCCATGACGATTGAATCTGATCATAAACAGTCTTGCCTGCCTGATACCATTTCTCCTTAAGGTCTTAGTCTGACTGGGCCAGTAGCTCCATGCAGCTTGCAGACTGGGAAGGAGATACAGGCTCATGTATTTCAGAACACAGCCCAAGTCATAGCATTGAGCTATGGAAAGGGGAGGGTCCCACCGCTGTGGGAGGTTGGTAGAACATGAAAAATTCCCTTTTTCCACATATTAAATGGGCAGGCAATCTGTCTTCTTTCTATTGTGATGATATTTATTTGTCCTGAAGCACATTCTTTAGAAAAGACGGTATTATCTGATAAAGTTAAAAACGGGAAGAAAAGAGGAAGACCATACTATGCGTGAATTGACTAAAGCAAGGAAGCCATAGATCCAAAACACACTACAGAAATAATCCAATTTGAGACCGCTGCCCTGGCTCACTGCTAGGGAATCCTAGGAATTATAGTTTATTCTGTCATGAGAGCTCTCTGACAGAAAAGGCTAAATGTCTCACAAAACTACAGTTCCCAAAATTACCTAGCATTGAGCCAGGGCAGTTAAAATCTCAGACTGAATTATTTAATCAGTGTGTTTTGGACCATAGTGACTTTGAGTCTGCAAGACCTGAGTAGGACAGTTGATGATCACGGCTCTTGAAAGTCTCTCCTTGAAAAGCTTGTTGAAAGTTGAAGTCATCCTGACAATACATAACAATAACAACAACAGAAACAACAACAACCCTAAACACAAGAAGAACCTTTGGGTTCGGTATGTTATCCATTAGCCAAGATATCCACCTTCTTTTCCTTTCACTCATTTTCTCATTTTATAGAGCATGGGACATCATGTGGCTAGAGCAGCCTCCTTTCTTCAAGTACATCTCAGCAGGGGAGCCAAAGGCAAAGAAGGACAAGGGTCCTCCAACTTTAGTAGGTGTGCAAAAGGCATGTTGTTTACATAACAAGCTGCTACAGCCCCCTGGGATTCCTTGTCTACAGAAGACTGAATCAAGCCATTTCATTCTCAGTCCAGCCTTATGTAGCCAGTCCCTTACAGAATTACCCAGCCTTGTTTTTTCTCTACCTTCCTGGCCAGATGGCTGCCTTTCTGTCATTGCCATTAAGAGTTGTCACTACTGTTTTTGCACATTTTTTAACATGGCTCTTCTACACGTAAATGTTTTGCTCACTCCAAGCTAGTTGTTCACATTGCAAGAAATTGCACTAACTGCAATAGGTAGAGACAATGTTGATGACAAAGATGAAAAGATAATGGTGAAAAGCTTCGGCTGCTGTATCTGTCAATTAAGTGGCTTTTAGAAGCACAGAAACAGCCGTGGCTGGTTTGGTTTGGATAAGTTAGTTAGCTGGCAATCCTATTCACATACAAGTAAATGTGACTACACCATTAAATTGAACGCAAACAAGAACCAGTGGAACTGTACTGAACTCCGTGCATCTTCCCATTTTTTATTTAACACTACTGGCTTTCTCACAGTTTTCCTCCTCAGGAATTTCATATCCAAGTTGTGTAGTTCAAAGTGATGTAAGAGCTCGCTTGCTGGCTCACACTTTAGAGTGCTCCAGGGCAAAACTGGTAGTCTTAAACAAAGAAGAGGATTTATTCAGGAAATCCAGAACACTATACACATACATGCATTTCACCAAAAATAGCACACTAACTTAACTAGAGATGGTAATTGCTTTTGTCAGAGCAAGATACTCAAGACAGAGCATTTTTAAGTGTCAGAATGCTGAATATCGCATTGCTGAATTTTTATGGCAGGACTATTATGCCTTTTAATGGCTGTGTGATGACAGGATACACAGCACATAAAGTTTTACCTGCAGGCAGATGCAGCGATGAGGAAAGCTTCACCTGCAGACATCTCATCATGCAGCGGGTAAAGGAAGAGAAGCCCTGCCACTAAAGCCATTAGCAGTCCTAGCTGATACAGCATACTTGACACCTCAGCTGCTGCCACACTGCAGAAATAAAGCAGTTTGATACCATTTTAACTGACATGGCTGAATGCCATGGAATCCTGGGATTTGTAGCTTGTAGTGGTACCAGAGATGGTACAGAGAAGGCTAAAAATCTTCTTTTGACAGAGAAGGCTAAAAATCTCACAAAACTACAAATCCCAGAGTTCCACAGCCTCGAGTCATGACAGTTAAAATAGTGTCAAATTGCTTTATTTTTGTAGTATTTATATGCTCTTTATGGCACACAGGGTCCCTCTGCTGAGAGCTTGTTGCTGATAAAACAAGAGACGCACTAATTCACTCTCTCTTGCTGTACACAAGTGCATGTTATGTGCATGTGCATATGAAGAAATAGAGAAACTGATACATTTTCAGAGTCTTTAAAAACAGAACTATTATTGCTTATAGTACTTATGTTCATTTAATATTGTGGTAAATCAGCCAGCTGTGTTAAAACTAATTTTTCAGGCATTTTGGAGGAGTGAAAAGTTGCAACTAGTCCACAGAAACTCAAGAAGCATTCCTGCTGACCTGTTGTCAATAGAGAACCTAGTGTTGGTTGGAGTAAAATGCAAAACTCCACTGGATAAGCCTGATAAATCTGTTTAGTCTAGGACTCTGTAGCTAACCAGATGTCCCAATGAGAAACCTACACAGCTGGGCCAGTGCTAACAAAATGAAATTCAATGCGGAGAAATGTAAGGTACTGCACTTAGGGCGCAAAAATGAAATGCACAGATATAGGATGGGGGACATCTGGCTGAATGAAACTACGTGTGAAAGGGATCTAGGAGTCCAAGTAGACCATAAGTTGAACATGAGTCAACAGTGCGATGCAGCAGCTAAAAAAGCCAATGCTATTTTAGGCTGCATCAATAGAAGTATAGTTTCTAGATCAAGGGAAGTTATAGTGCCGCTCTATTCTGCCTTGGTCAGGCCCCACCTGGAATACTGTGTCCAGTTCTGGGCACCACAATTCAAAAAAGATGTGGAGAAACTGGAGCGGGTCCAAAGGAGGGCAACTAAAATGGTGAAGGGTCTAGAAACCATGCCCTATGAGGAACGACTTAGGGAGCTGGGGATGTTTAGCCTGGAGAAGAGAAGGCTAAGAGGTGATATGATAGCCCTATTCAAATATTTGAAGGGATGTCATATTGAGGAGGGAGCAAGCTTGTTTTCTGCTGCTGCAGAGACTAGAACGCGGAACAATGGATGCAAACTGCAGGAAAAAAGATTCCACCTCAACATTAGGAGGAACTTCCTGACAGTAAGGGCTGTTCGACAGTGGAACACACTCCCTCGGAGTGTAGTGGAGTCTCCTTCCTTGGAGGTCTTTAAGCAGAGGCTGGATGGCCATCTGTCGGGGATGCTTTGATTAGGAGTTCCTGCATGGCAGAGGGTTGGACTGGATGGCCCTTGTGGTCTCTTCCAACTCTATGATTCTATGATTCTATGATTCTACATGCATGGCACAAAGAGCAATGGTGACACACAGAGAAGAATCTCAGGGCAGTTTACAGATGAAGGGGGATACAGACAGGTGGCTCCATGCCGCCGTCTTTACCCCTCGTCGGTGCCACGCCAACCTTACCATGTGGCACTGATGTGCTCCCTAAAAAGAAGCCACCTAGAGCGGCTTCCTTTTAGGAGCGCCATAATGGCACTTGTGTGCCCTGACATTGCCACTTCTAGCAAGCACCGTTTGGGTGTGCAGATGCCCGCACATCATCATGTGGGTGGGGTGCTGACAAGATGGCACACAGTCTCTGCTAGAAAGGTTGGGCACATATGGATGCCCAGCCCTCCGGAGCCCTAAAATCGGCCCCATGACGGCACTTTTTGCCATCTGTATTGGGCCGAAGTCAGTTTAGGACACTAATGCAATAAGGAGAAATTTCAACAATTTTAGCAGCTAAAATATATACAGCATAAAACATTTTAAACAGCTGCCCCTGTTTGGTCCTTCCTGGCTCATTTCATCTTCCATGTAGTTATTTCTGTCCACCTTTACATTGGAGTTTATCATATGACAGAATTTGGGGGTATAATGCAATGGCAGTCCAAACACAATCATGGGGTTTCACGTTATTGCAAATTAATGTATCTCACACAATTTCGGGCAATGGGAAGTCATTCCGAACGCAATCATGGGGTTTAACGTAATTGCGTATTAGAGTATCTCACGCAATCATTTTCAGGAAGTGAGAAGTCATTCTGAATGCATTCCGAATGCAATCAGATTTCACGTAAATTCGCTAAACTAGCGAATTCACATAATTGTGAATTGGCTCCATTCGCAATTGAGAGAAATTCCTCCCATGCGATAAACTCCATTGTATACCATATTCTTCTAACTGGGCCAACTGTTCTTTGGTCTGTTCCAGAGATAGACCAGGGCAACTGGTAGCCCTCCAAGTGCTCTTAGATGTCAGTTTGCAAAAACAGAGGCTCGTGTTTATTCAAGCCCTTTAGGCTTGAACAGAGCACACCCCCATGTGCGCACACCATTGCAAATAGCAGAGGTTGCTCCTCCATGTATTTTTACTGTATATGAAACTGTGTCACTTTGTAGCTGAATTTAAAACAGTACCAGGATACACCAGATATTTTAAACTTTCAGTCCCAGAAGCCCCAGCCAGCAGAGTAAATGTTAAAGGATAGAAGGAGTTGTGTCAAGCCTGAATACAGTTAAGGCACATGATTCTGTCTGATCTTGGAAGCTATGAACGGTCAGTTCTGGTTAGTACAGTGAACCCTTCCCATCTATGCAGGTTTGACTCCAGGGGCCCCCATGGGTGAGAAAGAATGCAGACAGTCACACCCCATATTATTCAGTTGGCAGTGATGTGTGTGCACATGCACATGCCACCATTGAATAATATGGGGTGTTGCAATCCACAGACATTTCAATCCATGGATCGCTAGCCCACCAATATGGTGCGCCGACAATACAAGGAAAGGAAATTGCCAAGAAATATTAGATACTGCAAACTATATATCAGAGGAAGGAAATGGCACACTACATCTTGAGCATTCCTTGCCTAAGAAAACCTCATTAAATTCCTGGTGACCCATACACTTGGTGGAAGTGGCAGACCGAAACATCTGAAGAGCAAAACCACAGTGGCTAAAATGCTGGACTAAGACAGGGACTAGGACCAGAGACAACCAGGCTCAAGTATCCTTTCAGCTATAAAGCTCATTGGGTGACCTGCTTGGACTAGTCATTATTTTACCACCTAGCCTGCCCAGCAGAGTATTTATTAATTTAATTTATACACATTTCTCCCCGTATGGAACCCAGGGCAGCGTAAAGATTAAACATCGGAGACACCATGATGCTCCCTTGAGCTCCCCTGAGGAATGTCAGGTTAACAGTGAAATAAATACAGATACATTTCTAATTTTTTGCATTGCTATGGCCATTCCCTTTTGCTAGCACATGAGTTTACTGGGTGCTCCTGTATCTGTGTAAAATGCTTATGCTTCTGTCCATGCCCCGATGTTCTTTCAGTTTCTCATCCATTTAATTACTGCCCCTCTCATCTGAAGCTGGAAAATTCATTACAGTTTATGGCCACAGAGGGACCTGTATTTTTGCAGCAATCAGATTGCAATTTAAGACCTAGAGGTGGTGTAGGAGAGGGGAGAAGGAAGCCAGGGAGAGGGAAGACCATTGGACCTGTTGTTATTCTGGTTTCCTGACCTGCAGTCACTGTGCCCACACAGAAATGCATGCTAGACACAGAACATGCTCTCAATCTTCCCATTTTCCATCGGATACCCAGTGGGAACTCAGTTTGAGGCATCAGCAAGCTATTCAGCTTTGAAGACCTAGCAATCGCTTGACCAGTCTTAACTCCCTGCTGCCTGCCCCATTGCTTTACATACTACAGACCCATTCCTAATCTACCCTTTTGCTATGCACTTGACTTCAAGGGCTAGCTTAATTTAGCCTCAGCAGATGTTGATACAGTGCTGGGAAGATGCTGTTAGTGCTGCCTCTACCATCCTTTCCAGCCACGTGCCGCCCCTTTCACAGGAGCCTTAAACATTTAGGCGTTTTCATTTCTGGCACGGAGATAAGTGTTAGCAAAAGCTCCATCTGCAAAACCTGTGTGTGTCAGGCTTATAGTAAAGCCACTGGTTTAGAGCCACCGGTTTAGAGCAGTTGATGGCATGGCAACCTTCCGTGTCATGGTCTAAATGTGATACCTGATCTAAAAGCACAAAGCGCCCTGCTTGTTACATGCTATGTAGAGTCAAGCCACATATCAGATAATTTAAAAGGAGATGCCTTTATGGCTCATGAGCTAATGAGTCTACTGTGGCAGGGGAGCACTAGTACTTGAAATAGAGGCATAAGAAGAGAGCCCAGAATCCCCCCAGCTGATTTTGCCACACTTTTCCAAGCTATGCATAAGAGTATCTGAGAAGGGGCAGGATCAGTCAGACTTTTATTCAACCCATGAATCAATCAAAAGACTTCTGGACTGTGGTGTTGCACCTGCAGAGCAAGTTGCTGCTTGTAGAGTAGGTAACTTTACAAAGCAAGCCAAGTCACACATTGCCAGGGAAAGGGACGTCACACATTGCTGGGGAAAGCAAACACACATGTAATCCTCAAAGCTCATTAGCAAATATAATTTTGGGGAATTTACTTATCAGTTATAAATGTGACCCTGAACTTGCATGTTTGCCATTGTTTAAATGAGCTTGTGATACCACATGGGGCTTCATGACAGAAGAAAGACAGATATATTTTAATTTAATTTTTAATTTGCATCAGTGGTATACTAACTACTTTACAGAATGCTAAACAAGGGCCAGCATTTAGCTGAAAACCGCTGTTTTCTTTTTATTATGTTTTTGTAATTTTTTATGCTGTAATCCCACCTCGATCCGGAGAGGCAGGAAATATTTATTATTATTATTATCATTATTATTATCATTATTATTATTATTATTATTATTTTCTGACAGCCCAGTTCAGAACCATGCTGGCAGCCTGGATCCGGGCTAGGTGCGTCCAGTTGCTGTAGTTCTGGCGCACACGGTGCCAGTGTGGTACCCCCTTTCAGACTGTCTGCTTCACCCCTATATTGAGCATTCCCAGTCTATGATCCTTTATTTTGTTTTCCATATTTGTTGAGATATTTAATTAGAACTAGAGTAGATTCTGTCTCTAGCTAGAAGCAGCTCTTTTGGTATGCTATATCTTCCTGGTGATTCATTTCTCCCAAATGCCCTGAATATAGCGTCCACTTAACTTTTTAAAATTGTAGGTTCTTCTGTATCATTATATAGTTCCATGATAGTTTTACTAAACTTTCCCCCAATCCAAAAGCCCTACAAATTTTATAAAGATATTCATGATTTATTGAATCAACACTTTATAAACATCTAATTTTATTAAAGATAATTTATTTTATGCTGTTTAGCATGATATAATATATTAAATGTATTCCTTATTGGTTCCTGAATATTGTAGGTTTGTCTTCAAATACTTCTTCTTTGAATGAATCGGTCATCCTGTCATCTCTTTTATATAGTTCTTCAGTGTATTGTTTCCATTGGCTTTGTTTCTTCTTGATCATATAATGTATTCGCCCACTAGGCACAGAACATCCCCACTCCTGGTTTAAGTTTCCCTTTGATTTTTCAGATCTTGTGGGAAAAGCGTGTTTTTAGAAGAGATTCCCTTTCTTTATCTGTTTCACCTCCTTTCACCAGAGCAGCATGATATAATAATGTTTTACATTTCACAATATGATGGCCTATGTGTTGTTCTTCTAGTCCTAACTAAAGTTGATTCATTGAATCATTTGGATTAATTTATTTCTTGAGTCACCACTGAACTCAGTGTATGTACTTTATTTAGGACTAAACCAACAGGATCCCAGCCAGTATTTTGTATTCTAGATGCAAAATCTAAGGATGTCCTTCCATTCCTCCAGAGAAATGACTTTTGTATGTAGAAAAAGATAATAATTAATTCCCAATCCAGTACCAAAGCCCCTTTCTAATGTTGGTAGAGTGGCATTAGTTGTAGCAATTCCAATAAAGAATTTCCAACTTTCCACTAAGCATTGCCAGAATGTGGTGCAATGTGAATTGGATTGTACCTGTAGAGTTTGCAGGTGTAACTTCTTAAAAGCATCAGGTACTATGATCTGATGCCAAGGGCTTCATTTTATAGGTCCTTTCTTTACAATCCATGTTCCTGTTATTATCTTTTTCCATTTTATACACTCTAACTTGCTATAAGCTCTCCTCCCCCTTTTGTTGTTGTTGTTGTTGTTGTTGTTAAAAGTAAACCAAATCTGTTTGTGGTTTTAAGAACAGAGGTTTTGGTGTGTTGCTGCATTGGAGAAAACTACCATTGGTGGCAATGAAGCAAAATCTACACCTGGCACGTGCTCACTTAATGAATAGTTGATGCTGTATGCTTCATAAATTGATGGTCAATCAAGGAGAATAGGTTATTGGGGCCATAAGATGAGGAGCTGTGTTTACCACTACACTACATACACTCACACCATAGCAAGCAGACAAGATGTCACAGACATCATGATATATCTAATGGGATATGGAATAAACTCCAGAGGTTGGTGGGTTTCTTTCCTTTCATTTTAACAATAAAGTAGTCTTTAGGCAACGTTGTAATTACAACCGGGTGATGGTTCTTGGTTACAATCTTCTAGCCTGAATATGATAACAGTGCCAAAGTCGCTAGCATTTAATTTGACAGTCGGGTGATCATATTTGGTCAACGAATGTGGAGATTCTTGGTGTTGATTCTGGAAGTATTGTGATATTCCTTGAGGAGAAGGTGGGATATCTGTGGGGCTTGCCTGGAGATTTGAAGCCATTCCATCTAAGGCCTGACACCCACTAGGTGCCAGGCATACTGTATCTGAATTAATAACTGAGTCCAGAGTGACCTGCCAGGTTTCCTGTTTGTCTCTTTTTCTGACTAAGGACTACAAGCAGCACTGAGTAGGATAGTTATTTATAAAGTGGCAATTTCCTTAAGACAGCCATTGTGGGGTAGTGGTTTGAGCATTCAAATATGACTCCAGAGACTAGGGTTCGAATGCCTGCTCAGCCATGGAAACCCACTTGGTGCCCTTGGGTAAGTCACACTCTCTTAGCCTCAGAAGGAGAAAAAGGCAAATCCCTCTGAACAAATCTTGCTAAGAAAGCTCATGATAGGGTTACCTTAGGATCGCCATAAGTCTAATATGATTTGAAGTCACGCAGCATAAACAACAACAACAACAAGTTCCTTAGGTGGTGACTTCTGTATCATTTCTCTTGACTGAAACCACCCTGTTATAAAGATCACTGAAGTTTTCACATCTGGAAAGGGGGGGGGGTGTTTTTTACAAGCAACTTCTCATAGGAAACTGAGGCTATTGACAAATCTTGAGAGTAACATGGAGTTCCAAGTAATGTAGCTACCTGTGATAAGTTGCTTTCTTTGGGCAAGAAAAGCATGACCAAGTATTCCAAAAAGGAATCTAATGTATGGGAGTGAGGTCAGAGTTGGTGTGTGTGTGTTTGATGTGTGGAATCTTTTGAACATTTTCAGGTTATATTTTGAGTTTTATTATATTTTAAAAATATAATAATTATGCCATTCTCTGATCAATCCTAATTATTTTTCTTTTAAAAGGGGGGGAAAGTACTGAAAAGTAACAAAATTGCACACCAAGTAACATCACAAATTACTTTTTAAACATGATGACAGGTAACAATAACAAACTGCTTCTTTTCCCAAACAGTGTGACAAGTAATGGGGACAAATTACTTTTAATATGTATCTTTCCAGGCCCTGGCAATTTAAGTCACCCCATGAGGACTTACTTACCTGCCTCACAAATGACAGTGTATGAATCAGCACTTGAAAGAGCTGTCTGTTAAGAAGTGAGTTTGGCCACAACAGCAAGGGGGCTGAGAAGGCGGCCAGTCGGCTGCCTTTTAGTGTGATGGCGCCAAATGGCAACTTCAGGCTCTGTGATTGATTGTGTGATATGGTGGTACGATTACTTGCTTCACTGCCCACCCAATTTGTAATTTAATCCACATTTACTGGGCTGCCACAAATCTGGGAAAGTATGTTGTGGTGTGCTGAGTTTTGAAGTGGGCATGTGGCAAAGCAATCACAGAGCTCTTTTTTTCCATTGGGGAGGGCAGATTTTCTTTGTTTGTTTTCCCACCAGTATACTGTGACTCTCTGATGCAGGACAGGCTGTAGCACACTGGAAGAGTTAATGCTTTGCATGCAGAAGGTCCAAGGTTCAATTCCATCCTGCCCCCATCCCATACGCACTGTCTTGGGAGAAAAATTCCTTGGGAAACTTCTGTTAGTCAGGGTAGACAATTACCGAGCTAGATGTGCCAATTTGATTTGCTCTAAAGCAGTTGCTTCTTTGGTCTAATATGCCCTGCAAAAATAATGCAGTTTGACTTGGTTTAAATTGTCATGGCTCAATGCGATGTAATCCTCGGATTTGTAGTTTTGTGAGATATTTAGCCTTCTCTGTCAGAGAGCTCTGGTGCCACAACAAAGTACAAACCCCAGGATTCCATAGGCTGGAGCCATGGCAGGTTAAAGTAATGTCAAACAGCACTATTTCTTCAGTGCAGATGTGACCTTTGTTAGAATGATGTATTTGCTAATGGAAAACAGAGAAGGCAGACATGTTGGGGCAGACAGCATTCACATTAAGAAGAGTGAAAGAGTTTGTCCACCTCAACTTTTAAGACAACCCCCTTAGGTATCCTTTTAGAAGGTTATTGGGAATCGTGGTTTTGGCTCAGGGTGGTGGTTGTATCCCACCTTCCCCTCATGCTCCTTGTTCTGGGATCAGGGTTGGTGAGCAATCTGTGGAGTGAGCCACAGCCTATTCTTGGAGGTGGCAGACAGCAGTGTCTCACTAGAAGCTGACTCCAAAGACAGAAGCATGTGTGCTCTTCAGCCACATACATTCCCCCTGTCAGTAAGTGCAATTCTAATCAGCTCAAAAGTAAGACTTACTTGTATGGGTGAGCATAGAAGAAGGAGTGAGGAGGAAGAAGCCAGAAGAGACAGATCACTTTAATTTCTTTCAGAGTATGCCTGGAGACAAAGAGGTGATAGAATGTGCGTGTTTGCTAATTCCCTTGCTTCCCTCAGTGGCCATGGACAACCACTTGGGATGTACAGGGAGAGTCTTCCATTGGGAAAAGTGAAGCACAACTTGCCCCATAAGTAAATATTCCATTCTGCCTAGATCCACCAAACTTGGTGGTGGCCAGGATGATGGTGGGCTAATAAAGCCATTTTGGTTTAATCTGAACTTTATAAAGCCTCTATCCAAGAAACTGATCCTATTTGGAAGACAGAGATCAGCACCTTGGACGGCTCCTTTGTGAATTCATCACCCCAGTAGTGTGGTAGCCACCAACCTCCACTGACTCAAACCACTTTCCAGTTTGTTCCTGTGACTAGATGCTGAACTGGCCACAGTATGTGGAGGTGAGGGCAGGATGGCATCGTCACTAGAGAGGTCACATATCAAAAGCAAGGACAAAACAGAAATACCAATTTGCTTGAAACTATGTTTCATTGTGCATAGATGCAAAATTATGTTTGTGCAGATACAGAATTAGAAATTATTTTTACAATTTAAGCAACATTACAATATATGTCATTCAAGTGGGAAAGAGAGTGACCAGATGACCTGTGGGCCTGCCTACTGGGTCTTCTGGCCAAGTGCTCACACCAGATTGGCCCTTTATGGTTCTTTATTTTCAAATCAAACTTAGACTAGAAAAATCTTCAGACAGTGGAAACAGGTCCTTCAAACAGAGGACCATCTTCTTTAAAGAAAAAAAGAAAAAAAGACACATGCTGACTTTAGGTCTCAAGCAAGTCAGACAATCAGGTACTACAAGAAACAGAGCAAAGCAGAGTGTTTCAGCAATCCTTATTATTTGTTTTGCCTGTTTATTAGCTTCTGAAACTGAACACGACACCCATTCAGCAACAATGATAGCACGACCCTTAGATCCTGGCACCCCTTGTGGAGTGCACAAGTCAGAACGCACAGCAAACACGCTCATCACAGCTGCTGCAACGTAGCTGTAATGTCTGATCCAGCCTCAGAGTCACGTCCATACATGAGGGGCCTCTCCTGCATTCAGCCTTCCAACAAGAAGGCTGAGATGAGAGCTCATAGAGCAGCTACTCAGTGAAGCTGTCTTGGGGAAAGACTTTGTGGCAAGAGTGTCTAGCCTTCTCTCACTACACATTTTACAAGAACACAGCTATTTCTCCCCATCTAGTAGCAGCATAGGGAGGCATTTAAACATACTCATTGCCTATAGTCTGGACATCAAATCACTGTTTCCTTTCTTGCAATGAAAAGAAGGCACTTATTACAAAAGTACCCCCCCCCCAGCCCCGTTCAGTCTAGGGCTCAACTGCAAACAATTATTTGGTGGTACAGTATCCGATGTTATGGAAGCTTCCTTCCTTCCCCAGCCCATGTTCCTTCTCTCATGCTTTACATGAAACAAAGTGGTTGCTTGCTCACCTCAAGACAATAGCTGTGTTTAATATTAAAGGAAATATTAGAATACCACAAGACAATCCTAAGTCGAAGATGTTCCAGCTGTATGGATTTAGGATTAGTCACAAGCCTCTTCTAATGGCAGAAATGCCCTCCTATCAGCAGTACCCTCTTCTGCTGGCTAATTTCAGAAATCTACTAATAGCTCAGTCTGCTGGCAGAACTGCTATACTGACTAAGATCTGCTGGCAGAAGTCCCCACCTCTAGAGTTGTGTGAGAGAG
Organism: Urosaurus nigricauda; assembly: GCA_034509955.1. Classification (NCBI taxonomy): domain Eukaryota; kingdom Metazoa; phylum Chordata; class Lepidosauria; order Squamata; family Phrynosomatidae; genus Urosaurus; species Urosaurus nigricauda. The sequence goes on from JAOEGL010000002.1 coordinate 168,647,431, forward strand.
CCTGGTTTATCTCTATCATACAAGACAATATATTTGCACACTTAGATACTGTCTGCATTGGCCAGGATATTCCAGGGTATCCTGGCCCCAGAGCTGCTGCAACCTCCTCCCCTTCCCCCCCCCCCCCCCCAATTACCTGATCCTTCCATTCTGATGCTAAGCCAGAATGAGGCACCTGGCCCTCAATCACATGGCTGGGCATCTTGTTCTGACCTCAGAGTGAAGTGACTTGTGGCAGTTGCTGTGCCAGGCAGCACAGCAAGACATGTGTGCAAATAGCCACCCAGCACCAGAAGAAAGAGCTCTGAATCTTTCAGGAAGATCTGGAGTAACTGGTGAACTTTTAAAATCTGCCTTAACTGTGTTACACCTGGGTTTGGCGCTGAATGGCCTGGACGTCATCCATAAAATGGGTTCTTAAACGGATCAAACATGGAATCCCCCTGGAAGCCAAGAAACTGAGGTTGTCTTACTTTTGTCACATCATAAGAAGGCATGTCTCACTTGAAAAAACATTAATGCTAGGAAAGTGAAGAGCAGTAGAAAGAGAGGAAGACCACAAACCAGGGTGGGAGGTTATGGGCTTAAACCTACAAAACTTAAGCAGAGGAGTGGAGGACAGAAGTTCTTGGAGATGTCTCATCCACAGGGTCACCATGAAACAAGGCCAACTTGAGGGCAGTTAGCAAAAACAACAAACAAAGTTTAAATCTAAAGAGATTTTATATCTTTTAATGAGGGCAGTTTTCCATTGGTTGCAGTTTGTACAGAATGATGTACTTCATTCATTCCTTTCTATTCCATTTTCATTAATGTCAAATTTAGTATTTTCCAACACTTACAAACTAGACATGTTGGTTTCAGTTTCTGTAAGGTTATAATTAATGCTTCCAGCCCAACAGTAGTAGCTGAAGTGCTCAAAGTTGATGTCCATATATAGAAGTGCCTCTTAAAAGTAACTTACCAGGCTCTGCAGTCAGGTGGTGAGAAAACAGATGAGTGTGGGTGGATTGGCATTTACAGGCTACAATCCTACATGAGTTAGTGAGATTTACTTCTGAGTGGATGTACTTAGCCTTGCATGCTTAGTGACTTGCAAATGAATGTGTGAGAGCTCCAGCGCAGAAATAAGGTATTGCCTTTCATATGAGTTGGTGTGAAAACTCTGCCTGTGGTATTTAATTTGGGATCACTGTTTCACACATTCCAGTCATCTTAGTTGCAGTTATTGAGCATGCACAATGATATCTGTGTTCAGAAAGTAAACTTCATGTGAGAGCATGTATTGTGTTGTCAGCAAAACATCTATTGGTGGGCATAGGTGGCAGAGCCTATATGTCTTTTCCCCCCTATGGTTCTAGAAAAATAAAAACACACAGTACTACCCTGCATCATCATGAGACTTAGCTCAGTAGCCCCCAAACTTTTTTGATGTAATGTCTCTTTCCTCTTAGGCAACAAACCTACCATTCCCACACCTATTTCTTCCCTATGACTGTAATAAATGATTGATGGATGGATTGATATTAGATCTATTGTTTGTGAAACAGCAAGTCAGCCATCACTGTCTACTTCAGCCTTGGCCAGCTCACCACCTCCTCTCTGCCACCTCAGCCTTTCATGTGCAAATACAGCAGCAGCAGTGGCCCAGGCTGACTCCTTCCTCTTGCCTGTGTCAGGCTTACAACAAAAGTAAGGCCAGCTTGCTGGCAGCTCAGTTGCTGCTCCCAGTGTGAGTGAATCCAAAGGGAGCAGCAACTGAGCAGCTGATTGAACCTTGTGGCAAAGATCAGTGTGGATGAGAGGTTCTTGACCACTGCTCAATCAGCTGTTCAGTAGCTGCTTCCTTTGCACCCAATCACCTTGGGAGCAGTGACCGAGCAGTTGGCTGAGCAGTTACCAAGAAGCCTCTTGCCCATGCTGGCCTTGCAGCAAAGGTTGGCTCAAGCAAGAGGCTAATTGGCCACTGCTTGAACAGCTGCTCAGTTGCTGTTCCTTTTGCACCCAGTCACCTTGGGAGAAGCAACCAAGCAGACGGTTGAGCAGTGACTAAGATGCCTCTCACCCGTGCTGGCCTTGCAACAAAGGTCAGCGTAGGTGAGAGCTGTCTTAGTCGCTGCTCAACCATCTGTTTGGTTGCTTCTCCTGAGGTGACTGGGTACAAAGAGAGAAGATTTTCCCCAGCGATGAAGGACTCTCAATCTGATAGAGATGAGAGAGACAAAGGACTCTTTTGAAGAATTGACCCTGGACACTCCTCCTCCTCCTTCCCCAGAGATGTGCACACACAGCTTCAAGCCATCCTCCTTGTCCCACACACAAACATTGTTTCTTTTCCTACCTCTTCTCTTAGCCTGTCCAATAGAAGAAAGCAGAAGCAGAAGCACAGTTCCAACCTGCCAGCCAAGTTCTAGGAAAGCTCAGAAAAGCTTAAGCAGGGTCCCAAATGCGAAAGCTCCTTTTTCCTGCCATTGCTCCCCTGCCACTATGTCCTCTAACGCCTCATCCCCACCATGGTCCTAAAAGCCTCTGATTACTCTTGTCATTCTGTTTCACCAATACCTTGACTGAAGGCCCCTCTGCCACCAACTTTTTCTTCACACACCCTCTTTTCCTCACTGCCTCCCAGGACCTTGCCACCTCCTCGGAGGAATCACTCTAGCTAGCTAGATAACACACACACACACACACACACACACATGCATCTCACACACAGAGATGGGGGAGAGAGAGAGAGAGAGAATTCACATGTCAGAGCAATCTGCACTGCACTATACAGGAATTTCTACATCCCTGTACAAATCTCACTTGTATAAAGAGCTTTCTTTCCCTGTCTGAAGACCTTCTGATGTTCACAGGCTGTTCCTCGCATCCGCCTAGGCTTTCTCACACTTTGCTATCCCTTCTGCCTCATTCTCCCCTCCTTCCACCTCTTCCTCTCTTCTTCCAGGCAATCCCTTCCCTTCTCACACTTCTCAGGACCTACTTTAATGCCTGCTGGCAAGCTCGTGAATCCCTTTTAGCTTAAGCGCTTGGTCCACATGGAGAGGGAGACCCACATCTTCAGGAAAGTGACACCGCAGAGACCTAACATATCTCCCCCATTTAGAAGGTAAAAACACCTCTGGCTCTTGCCATCTCCTGCCAAGCCAGCAGTAATCGATCCTTGGCAGCCCAATACCTGGGGAACTGAAGCCCCTGTGGTGATGGCTTAGTGGATAATCACAGAGTAGGAGCCAGGAAATGATCCTTCCTTAGCAGGGGGAGGGCAGGCCTGGTATTTACACAGCTCCAAAGATTTATAGATTCGCTGAAATTATCAATGGTTCATCAGCCCTGTGGAGAGAAGCACCTGTTGGGACATATCAAAGGTACATTAATTTCGCAAGGGCTGTGTGAGTGTGTAAGAGTGTGAATACATTTATATACACATTGCATGTACCTGGTAAAACTGCACTCTTCAGAACTTTGGAGAACTATGAGTACTTGGTACTGGGATCTTAAGGAGAGGGCAGGGGGAATAGTGTGTATTTTGCCCCATACTGTTAATACATGCTAATAGGTAATTATGCACATTTGCTAATGAAAGTGAGTTGCTGCCAACGTTTGGTTTGGGCTTTGGATGGAGTAGGTAGGGTGACAATAAAACAGTAAAAATGCTGTTCTTGCCTAAAGGAATCCAAAGTGCTCATAGGCACAGCCTATGAGAAATTTTGCCAAAAGTGAGCTCTTAAAAACAAATCAGGCCTTCTGGTGTCTAAACCTAGATCCATAACCAAACATTGGATGAAAAATCAAAGAGCAGAGATCAGTCTTGGAGCCTTAGACCCTGGAACAGCTCCTAGAGATGGTTTGAATAACGTTCCTTCACTGGTTGTTAGTGAGACAGAAGAGTTCCCAATCTTTAAAGCCACATACAGGTGTCAAAAGTATTTGTCTTTGCAGTAGGTGGCAGAATCCTCATGGGCCAAAATACTTTTGTGCATTTCCAGACCTATTGAATTATTGGGATTTACTTATGTGTGGAATATCATTCCATTATTGATCCAGTGGGTGCACTTTAGTTGGGGCTCACCAATAGGATTTAGGTTCTTCTCCAAGATCTGCACTGTGGGGTATCTGGTGATGGTAATGATAATACCTTGTGACTGTTATCCATAAATGTCCCTCCCCTCACCTTGCTTAAATCACTGAAGACATTTGGGGATTATGGGACGTCAGGCAGTCTGAAAGAGGATAAAGTCTTTCTGGGCTGTGCTGACTAAGAACACTCAGGTTCTTTCATGGGACTATGACTGTACCTTCCAATTTGGTGACGGGAGCCTCTCAGACATAGGGCCTAGGGCTTTATCTTTGCTGCTACCACAACAGCTTTATACTGCCCCTCATGCACTTCTGCAAACCACAGCCTGGGACAAGAGGAATATTCCTAGGAGCTTCTCAGAAAAGCTCTTAAACGTTAAGGTCCATCTAATTCACAGTAGACACAGAAAGATCTTCAATGGTTCCATGGTTGTCAGGCTCACCTGGATAGTAAGGGTCTCAATTAAGTTCTTCTGGAGAGCAGTGAAGCAGCTCGCCAAACATTGAGCTAATTCCCATGAAGACCTTGGGGGCATATATCTGATACTCTGTGCTGGTTTGGTTATTGTATTGTGTCCATTCCAGATGGAGTACTGGAACAGTCAAAGCACAATCACCTTGCCAACTGCAGCCATAAACCTTTCAGTGAGACACCATTATTATTATTATTATTATTATTATTATTATTATCATCATCATCATCATCATCATTTTGGTGCTCTGTTAATGGACCCCAAATTCGGAGTGGAAGCATTCGGTTGGCTTCAGACTTCCCAGACAAAGGCCACAGCTACCTGTTGGAGAGAAAAAAAATATTGTGAAATCTTAACAAATCAATTAGGAATCAGGTAGATACCAGCACAACTAGCCCAGTGTTCTGTTCCCACATTGGCCCACTCTGGGAAGCCCACAAGCTAAGCATGAGTGCAGTCACAACCTCCCACTGTTGTTTCCCCAGCAACTGGCATAGAGACCACATTGCGTCTGATCTTGGGAATAGTATATATCCATCATGACTAACGACCATTCACAGTTTCTTCCTCCATGACATAAGGCATCAATGGCATAAACTTCCATAGAAAGAGTCCACGTCATCAAAAGTGCAAAATGTGGCCTTGGTTGACAAGACAGGGAGGAAGAGAAGAGAAGAGAAGAGAAGAGAAAAGGATTTTCTATTCTGTCTGTCTGTCTATTTTTTTTTTAATTTTTTTTTTTTAGTCTGTCAGGGAATTATATACAGTGGGGTCAAACAGTAATGAATAGCAAAGGATGAAGTCTTGGACAATTTAATTAAAGCATAAATATATGCAAAATAAATGGAGTGGACATTCACAGCAGCAGTAATTGTTGGTAACACAATCTTCTAACTTTGACTACATTAATTAACACCTGCAATGGGGTAGGAAAACAAACCATTGTCTCTATTCATGCCGAAATTTTCAAGCTTCACTGCCTCAAGTCCAGGCTCATGATGAGCAATATGAGACATTATGAAAGGCACAGCACTTAAGGTCCAAATGCTTGTCCCTTTCTCAGCCCTCCCTCAGGGCATTAATTTTCTATAATGTAGCACGACCATTAGCCCCAACCTCCATGCTCGTGCATTGATCCTCACAACAACCCTGTGAGGTAGGTTAGCTTGAGAGAGAGAAAGAAAATTACTACACATAGCTTTTAGGTTGTTGTTGTTTTTGTTGTTGTTGTTAAGAGCCCTCATGGAAAAAAGTGGCTTTGGTGATACCTGTTGGATGATTCCTGCAACCTATACCTGTTGTAACCACCAACCATGATTAGGGCATGCTTTTTCACTGACGGGAGACCCCTCAATGAGCTGTCAATAATGCTAGTCCCCAAGGGTGAAACATCACTGCCAGGGCACTTGTGAGATTGCCAGTCACATGGTGCCAATGTCTCTTCCCCTGCACACACACCCATCACTATTTCCTAGCAGCCCAGTTACTTTCCTACTCCCTGCCCCCCAAAATTACTTTTTTTACTGACATTACTATAGCAGAGATCTGGAATTGTGAGAGTTAAAAGAAAAGTAATAAATAAATAAATAACCAACCAACTAAAAGGTGTGTTGGGTGGGGATAAGATAGGAATTAGGGATGAAAGGAGACTTAGGAAGAGAGTACAATGGCGGTGGCAGCCTCAGCCACACAATTCAGAAGATGTACAATACTGGAGCTCTGAACGTGGTATGTTTCCTCCCCCCACCCCCACCCCTTGACACAATTACAGTAGAGTCTCGATTATCCGACATAAACTGGACCAGCTGATAGATGGATAACCGAAAATGTTGGTTAATCCGGAAGGTCCAAGAAAAGCCTTGAAATCACTATGAATTGCAAATGTATTGAAGTTTTATTGCAATAACAGTAAAAGTAAATGTAAAGAAATCACTGACCAACATTGTGATGTACAGTATAAACAGTTCAGTCCTCTGAAAATGTAAAGAAATCACAGAAAATGTAAAGAAATACCGGAATGTTGGATAGCTGAAGTTTGGATAATCGAGACTCTATTGTACTGTGAGAATGGGACTCATGCAATAAAGCCCAAAGACTGGCCAGAAGTCACCCAGTAAACTTCATAGCTGAGCAGGGACCTGACCTTTTCTCATCTGACAGTCAAACCACAACTTTACAATACACATCTCTTGATGTGAAGACTGGGCAGGGTAAAGGTTAATGGCATGGGAAAAGGGGAAGGAAGGGCAATGACTTGTTATGGGCTACTCTCAAAATGCCAGGCTTGTGTTTCCTGATTCATGAAGTAACTAGTAAGCAGTATTGACACTTCCGAGCCAATCTGGCATAGCAGTTTGAGCGTTGGACTATGGTTCTTGAGACCAGGGTTTGATTGCCAGTTGAGCCATGAAACCCACTGAGTGGGTAATTCACATACACTCAGACACAGAGGAAGGTAATGGCAATTCTTCTCTGAATAATTCATGCCAAGAAAACACCATGATAAGTTGTCCTTAAGTCATAATAAGTCAAAAATGACTTGAAAAACACAACAACAACAACAACAATAACAACAACAACAAAACTGGCACTTCCAAGGCACTGGAGGCTGTCCATTTTGGGGAGGGTTCTACAGAAGCTTGTGGTGTACTAAGGGAGTCCTGCTTCTCCTTTCAGCTATTAGCTATGATTCCTTTACTACCATGGGCTTTCTGTATTTTCATTTGTCCTACTTATTTTTCTGGAGGCTCAAGTACAGCATCAGTTAGTGGCTGTAGGCTTCCCTGTGATCAGAGTGATGGCTCTCCTCTGGGTTTTAGTCAGAACTTTAAATGAGCTATCCAAAGTGAACCTTTTTTCAAAATTAGACCCAGCACCTTGAAAGTCCATAGTAAAACACAGAGTAGATTCACCTCCTCCAAACCAATGCAACAGTGCTATTTTACATCTGTCTAAACAGCTGCCTTTTCCCCTTTCGCCCAGTCAAATGTCTCTGGAGAAATAATTACACTTCTTGTATCTGAGAGAACTGAATAAATACTGTAACCCCTCCCCTCTCAAGGGCAACTAGCCTGAGAGCAAATGAAATGGTGGCTTGCCTTGCCCTCCATGCATTATATGATTCATCACAAATGAACAGAATCGCTCCTTGGACCAGAATGACTGCCAAATCACAGGTCAAGCTGTCCTAAAAAAGAGGGGAAAGCCTACTTAGAACAAGATCTGAGGATCTTGGCTCACAAGAAGGCAGCCTGGGTTACCTGTTTATAGTCAAGTGGAAGGACAAATGTGGACAGAAAACTGAAATGAGCAAGTCTTCTCTAGTCCCCTTTTACTACTCTAACATGAGAATATCCCAGGTCAACCTGTCACATGAATTAAGTGCTGTTTTCTCCAAGTGAAGAAAAGGCTGGGGAAATTCCATCATCCATCATCCCCCATCTGTGATTTTCATCTTCAAAAAAATTTACATAGCTTGGAGGCAACATAAAGGGGCCTGCCTGACGGATGATTACTAGGTTATGTCTGCACAGAGATTTTTATGCACCTGGGAGCAGGGAATGCCCATTTGATGCACCTGACACTTGCCAGTCACAAAACATATTTTTCGTTTCCCAGATACCCATGCTACATCATACCTGTTTTTCCCACACTGCCTGTTTTGTGCTAATGTGCAGAAAGGGAAGTGTGAAACGTCCACAGATCATCTTTAGGTTGCTTATGTGCTTCCTATGTCACTGGGCAGAACAGAATAATCTTTGCAAGCTGTGCCTTTAGTCTGCCATGTCAGTAGGACAATGAATCCTGGGTTTAGCCAAAACATTGAAGGAACTATCCAATTCCCAAAATACATCCAGCAAATTTGATAGCACTTTAAGGTCTAGATGAAAACCCAGAAAGAGATTCCTTACGCCCCAGCGAGCAAGCTACCAGCTGCCAGTGATCTTGGCTGTTACACATGCAGGGTCACATTGACTATTTCCACTGTTTTCTTTCTTCTCCATCTGTGGCTATGTATGCTTGTATACATTAATGGGGTTGGGTGGAGAAAGAGAAAGTTGCCTTAAAGTAGATGTACTAATTAATAACACTCTGGCTCTCAGGACTTTGATTAATCAGGCTCATTCCCCAAGACACACCAGGACTTGTTTTTGTAGCTCTCACCTCTCCTTGTCCTCATACAATCATGCTAATCGGTAAAGTGTCTGCAGTGTCTCATCACTGTCTGGCAAGTGCTGGACTTCATGTACAGTGTACACACGTATATAATACAACCTGATTGCGCTCACTCGCTCTCTCTCTCTCTCTCTCTCTCCTTCCAGTCTTTCCTGTTTTACACTGTTTCTTTGGTTACATTTCCTCTGTCTCCCCAAATATGACATCCTCACCAGGCAGTGGCCTCCTGATTCTTTCACTTTTTTCTTATCAGAATGGATCCTTGCATTCTGCATTCTGTGGGGACATAGTTTACATAACGCTTCTTTACCACCCATCTTAATGAGAGAATACTAAACAGTGTTTAGTTAAAACCCAATGGGGCTAAGAATCATTGATTTTTATTTGCTGGTTTCCTAATTCCCTCATTTCCCAGCTGTGCAATATAGATGCTTTGTGCCTGTACCTGAGCTGACTAATAACATTAATAGCAAACAGCCTCAGTTCTTTTCCTATCAATGCTTCAGTGAGGATTCAACCAGCATACAGAAAACTCACTTATATATGCCATGTCAGACTAGAATTATGTGGTCCTGAAGTTGTTTGACTGAAGCTCCGAGAATTCCTTATTACTGGCTATGCTGATGGGAACATCTGAAAGGTCTCACAGTCCCCAACCCTGGATGTGCACCTTGTGACTCTTCAGATGTTTTTGAACTACACTTCTGTAATCCATCATCATTGTCTAAACTGACTAGGGATGGTGGAAGCTGCAGTTCATAAACATCTGGATGACCATAGCTATCCACCAGTGGTCTAGGTTAACATTGTCTCCTGCAAGTATCAACAGGTCTCCAAATTGTCCAACCAAGCAGTGCCTTTTCTATCATTTCCTACCTGGTCCTTTTAACTGGAGATGCCAAGGCTTAATTCTCAGAAAAAGGCTCCTCATACAAAACAGCCACATGTCTACTAGGTTATGCTCTCCCTACAAAGGAGTGAATAACCAAAGGCACGAGATCCTGTCTGATCTTAGAAGCTATGCAGGGTCAGCTCTGGTTAGTACATGGATAAGCGACTGTCAGCAAATACCAGGTGTGTAGACTATATTACAGAGGAAGGAACCACCTCTGAGTATTCCTTGACTAAGAAAACAATGAAATTCATGGGGCTGCCATTAAGTCGACAGATAATTTGAACACACACACACACACATACACACACACACACACCACCTCAATAAGAAAATTGTAGGCTGTCTCATATTTTCTTGCACTGAGAAATGTACCCTAATCTCATCTCCAGGAGCTAGTGATCCTGTGCATTTTTCAAGCACCTTGCAGGCATTTCATTTCTCATTTAGGAAATTATTGCTGGTCCACAATAGTGAGAGAACATCCAAAATTAGTTTGGTGGGAGGGAATAGCAAATGGAAATGCACCCTGTCTTGACACACCCTCCTCTCCATGGAGGTAGCTTCACCATAGCAACAGACAGACCTTCCCAGCAGGCTGAGAAAGTCACAGCAAGCGTCCCATCTGTGCTGTGACTGTCACCGGCAGGGGCAATTTTCCACACCCAAAGGTCACCTTGCTGGTCCACCTTGAATTCCTCAAGGCTTCTCTCTTCTTGGGAGTCATCTTGCCACTCTCTAGAGGTGAGGTGGAGGCTCCTCTCTTTAAAGGGGCCCAAGACGATGTTCAAAGCCTGCTCCTTAAAACTGTTCTGCTGCTCACACTGATGGCCCTTCCCTTCTGATCCTGCTGCTGGCATCTCACCTCCAAGTAGAAAAATGGTCTGGGAGGAGGGGGACTGAGCAATAACCTGAGAGAGCAAATGAGGCAATATACTGCCACTAAATCCCATGAAGAGGCCTGTGCACAAATGCCAAATTGTGTGTGCTGGCGTCACACTGTAAGCAAGGCTGACTCTCCAGATAGAGGATGATTACAACTCTGCAGTTAAAATTCATTGTTTCCCAGGAAAGTTTATTCTCCTAAAATGTAATTGCACATTAGACATTTTCAACAAAAACAACAACAGGAACCAAGCAACCTTCCCAAATGCCACTGCTAGCAAACTAGTGATATTTGGTTTGGAGGGGAAGAAAGTGGTTAATAAGCATAAGCCAGAACTGGATAACTACCGGTAAAAGCAAAGAAGTAGCCCATCTCCCATCATTTCTCTTGCTTACAAGGGAAAAGGTATTAGGTGACAGTCATCCTGTCTGGTTCTCTCCACTCTTTCCTCCATCAATGAAAGAGGCTGCATTTCAATGGAAGAGCACAGGATTTGCCCACAACACCATCCATGTTTTAGTCCTAACATCTCCGTCTCAAAGGGGCTAAGATAGCTCACTCAGGATTCTCTTCTTAAACCCTGAAGATCAGCTGTCTGGCATGAATAGATGTTACAGCCTTACATGTTAGCTGCCTTGGGTCCCATGTGGGAGAAAGATGAGTTATAAATTATCTAAATAAATTTATTGCTCTAGCAAACAAAGGTCAGCTTCGTATGTCCTCCCCTGTTTGCTGCCACGTTCCATAACAACAGGATCCTGCACACATGTTTAATGTATGCCCTAACTGTGGCAGGCAAAGTGAAGCAGTTACCACAGACATTAGATGCTGGAGGGCAAGGATCAGCTGTGGTGTGGTAGAGGAAAGAGCTGAGTGTGCTACCTGGCTTGACTTGCCTTGCCTACTGTATCCTCAAGCTCCTCAAGAGGAGAAGGCCATGCATTGGTCACCTGGGACATTGAATAATATTCACCCTCTAGTCCAGTTGGCTTCTATATATGACAAGACGGAGAGTGGCATTTCTTAAACTGGCTTGGCTGAAATGCTGACAATCTTCTATTTCTGCAAATGAGGGGATTTGGATTTATTCGGAAACTGCACATCTTTCTTCATGGACAGCATTCAGTCTTCCTGCCGCTTTCCAATGGAAAGCATCTGGAGTTGCCAGTGACTTACTTGACACTCTGATGTGGTGCTCTGGGATTCCAGACCCAGCAAGGCCGCTGCCACACAGAAAGCTGCCAGCACAGCAGTCTCCTTTGGGATCACCCAATTCCCACAGCATGGGAACAAAATTAGAGAAGCCCAGCTGGGTATTCTCAGCTCCTTGCTGAGCTTCGTTACCCTTAATGAGTAATTAATCAAAGAAGATTTAATAACAAGACTTGGCTCATCAATAGTGTCTTCCATCTGACACTGCTTTGTTCCCAACTGTAGACTGGCTATGCCCCCAAAACATGCTTGTTACTGGGGAATGATGCCAGGGTCACTTTTCCCTTGTAAGGACAGCAGTCAGGAATAGAGCCATGATTCACCAGCCCACAGTTTTGTCAACAAGGCACCACTTATTTTGTTTCCTAGAACAGTAATTCCAAACTTTGTAGAGATGATGCATGCTAACGTTGTTCCACAAGAAGCCCAAAGAGAAGGTTGTGCACTTCATCTCTGCATGCTACACTGTGCTGAACCTTCCTTTTCCAAATTGTCTCTGTTTCATACAGAGTGCATGGGGTGGGATTTATTCTGCCACATTTTAGGTTATAATACACCCTACATTTCAAAAGACAATCTTCTGTTTGAAGGGCTGTCTGGACCAGGTCCTGTTCAAAGAAACAGAAGGGAGATGAGGCGGGAAGAGCCCTTGAGTTTGCACATCAGCAATACGTTCCTGGACAACTGACTGAACAGGCAGGCATAAAGGGTGACTAGACAGTGACCAGCTTAGTAGTCATCCCACTATGGGGAAGGTGGGAACTGGAGAGGGTTTTTTATTATACAATAAATACAATTTGTTTTACTTTGCTTTTAAATTAAAATCATAGTCATTATGTCAAAATTTGCAACTCTATTGATAAACAAACAGATGCAAATTTTATGTAGTGTTCTCACATTTTGTTGCTGTGTATTTTTTAAGAAAAGATTGTTGAGTAGCAATCCTAGCCACATCTCTATGTTGGGGACTGACTGAATAATTTGATCACTCCTGGGATACAAATATGTGAGAACTCCTTATGCTCACAAGAAGCCTGTCCAGTACAGGGACTGGTGCAAAAAATCCAGGGTGAATTTCTTGAAGCCAGGTGGCTCTAAATATAAACACCCCATTTTATTTTATTTTATGTTATTTTATTTTATTTTATTTTATTTTATTGGGTAGAAGAATGAGCTGTGCCTCAACCTTTTAATCAGAACAAGAACAGGCATCATCAGGTTTGTGGGACATGGTGTCTTAGAACTGGAAGCCATCTCAGCCTGCAAGAAAATTCCTCATACCCTGAACTTGAACACACACACACACAAATGTCTGAGCATCTGAAAGGCAAATTCAGATCTTTCAAGCAGTAAATCATCCCTCTTCAACCATGGTACCAGTTTTCTCACCTAAATGTGTCATCGCCCACTCTTGGAAGGCAAGTCTTCACTCCCACCACCATCACCACTATAGAATAAACACACACATATGTGCTCTGGTACAATCACACACATACAATAGTCTTTTGTATGATAGCAGCTGATGCAGGAAGTGGGGGAGGATGAAGATGCTTCTATCACTGCAGGAAAGGTTTGAGTAGTCCTTCCATTAGGCAGGGAGAACTGGTCATCTCAGGTGCTGGAGTATGGGGAACAGTGAATCATGTCTTGCTGGAAGCCACACACACCCCCAGCACTACTCCAGAGAGCCACACCAGCTACTCCCTCATTGCCAACATCTAGGAAGCAAACAGGGAGTTTTGCAGGCAGCTCTCCACCCACCCTTAGCTGGCTCATAATTCTCCAGAGCCCACAAGCCCTTGTTACCTGGCTCTGAGGTGGGGTGCCTAGGTCCATATACAGCCTTCTGAATCCATGGATTCAACCATCCACACCTTGAACATATTTTTTTAAACTCCAAAAATTAAACCTTACTTTTACCATTTTGTATAATGGAGACCATTTTACTATGCCACTGCATATAGGAGTTTATCAGACGATGGAAATTGGAAGTATAATCTAATGGCAATCCAAATGCAATCGTGGGGTTTCATGTGATTGCATATTAAAGTATCTCACACAATTTCAGGCAAATGGGAAGTCATGCTGAACGCAATCATGGGTTTTATGTTATTGCGTATTAAAGCATCTCACACAGTTTTGGGCAATGGGAAGTCATTTTCGGGTAATGGGAAGTCATTCTGAACGCATTCCGAATGCAATTGGAATTCACGTAAATTCACTAAACTAGCGAATTCACATGAATTCGAATTGGTTCCAGTTGGCTCCATTAGAAATAAAGAGAAATTCCTCCCATCTGATAAACTCCATAGTGAGACTTGAGCATCTACAGATTTTGATGTCCACGGTGGGTGTGGAACCAAACCCCAGCAGATACCTAGAGTCCACAGTAGATGCAAATGGGGTACTTTGGCCACACTGCCTTCAATATTTGGCTTTGAAGAAGAACGTCTTAGAGAGAGATAGGGAGATGTATAAGTAAGAAAGTGAAGAAAGGAGGAGATGGGGGACAGCTGGGTAAGAGTGGAAGGAATCAGGGGCACATGCCTTCCTACCTAAGGTGGTGGGGCTCTATGCATCGCCCTGGCTTTGAGATTTTTAGGCCATGCCAGGGAACATGAAGATCATGTTGCTAAGGGTACCCATCCAAACAAAAGCTGGATTAATTTTTTGCAGCTCAAATGCACGTTCAGTCAACTCATCCATATATTCAAAATTATATGAATAGGGCAGAAGCATACATGGCTGCCTCTTTACGTCATTTGTACCTCTACCTTTGGATAGCCTAAGAGGGGATTTCAGTAGTAGGCAAATCCTGTCTCCCCCTCCTGCACTACACTCTGAGAAGTTGCATATGTTGCACTTCCCTCTTTCACATGTCATGTTCAAAACCTCCTGGTCTAAACATAAAACCTCTCCTCTTCCTACAGTACTTATTACTGTATTCTTAACAGATACAGTAGCAATAGTAATAGCAAGTACATTTCTATACCGCTTTTCAGTGCACTTAAGCACTCCCTAAGCAGTTTACAATGTGTAAGTTAATTGTCCCCAACATGCTGGGTACTCATTTAGCAACCTAGGAAGCATGCAAGGATGAGTCAACCCTGAGCCCATGGCTGGTATTGAATTCACAACCTTGTGGTTTATGAGTGAGTGGCTGCAGTACAGGCATTTAACCACTGTGTCACCAGGGCTCTTTTGCATACCCACAAAAGGTGGCATGCCATTTTGTGGATATGCCCGCACAGCCCCAAACATATGAGGTGAACTCTTGGAATTGTACAAGGGTCCCAGTTTTGACCTGGGCTCTCAGACACTGGCAATGGGCCAGAAAGAAAGCCTGACCAACTCTTCTGTACTGAGATCCAACCTTCGGATAAACCATCTACAAGACCAGGATCTATGCAAAAGAAAATATAACTTCAGAAATTCATTTCACAATGGAAAAATATTTCTGTCTTCGTTCCTTCCACCCACCTACCCATGCACCCTCCCTTCCTTCTGTCCATCTTTCCTTCTTTTCTTAGTTTCCCCCTCCCTTTCCTCCTCCTCCCACACAGCTTCTCATTCCCACCTTGTGCTCTTTTTCTTCCCTCAGCCTCTCCACCTCCCCCAATAGTGAGGAGCACCATCCCTTGAGCTGATAAGGCCCAATATAAAACTACTCAATTGGCTCCTTCTTAATCTTCTTCCATGTGTGTTATCTTCCATCCAAGCTGTAGCTATGGACCAAAAAGGGATACATAGAGGAAGCCAAGCCAGTCTCCCCTTCCTTCCCCTCCCTCTCCTCTCTTCTTTCTCTTTTCAGAATCCATCCAGGAAATAGAGTTTGTTATTAAGGTGCACCCACCTTTCTCGTTCTCCTGAGGTTGCAACTAGGAACAAACAGCCATATCAGGGGTGAGGATTACTCAGATGGGAAGGGGAGAAATTAATAGTCAGGAGGCCTTTTGCTATGAGTTTAATTTACCCAGCTTTTAATAGACTCACATCTCTGCTTTATTGCTCTTGGTGTACAGCGGCCAGCCTAGGAGCCTTTGAAATGCCAATGTCATCACAATTTCTGGAACAATCATAGGCCCAGATGGTGCTCTGTGGTGGGGCTGGGCAATTGGGGTGGGATGGGGGGGGGATCTGTGTTTGCACTTAACCCCCACATTCAACTCTTCCATCCACATTTTCTTCAAATGTCCTGTTGCCAGCTTGCAGGGCTAGCATGGCCTGCCCTTTTCTTATTCATTGGGTTTGGCATTAATGGAAAGTGATCAACCATCACATTGCTCTATCCCCTGAACAGGAGGACCAGGAGAAAGCAGTAATGTTTTAAAACAGATCAAATCAAACATTGCTTAGGCTGTATATCAGCCCTGGAATTTCCTGCCATGTGGATTGAGTCAATCCAAGAATTTTCCTGGATGAAAAGTATCTCAGAGCAATGAAAATGATTCAGGATTTAGAAGACCCCTCAAAGCTAGAGTGGTCAATGCCCCCAGATTCTTCTGAAAGTCCTATTACTGTCATACACAGACACACACATACATATACGCACACACCAAAAAAGAAGACCAATCCCCTGAGAACTTCCAAGGGAGCCAATTCACCTTTTACATAGCTTGCAGGAGTCCCAAGTACTGTTAAATAATTTTAAAATACCATTTTTTCAAAACCAAGAATATACTTTTAGTTACTTCCAATCTGCCCCACACACCATGTTCTTATAATTTGGGCAATCCGTACATCTCTTGAAAGATGTCAAATGGAAAAAAAAAATGGCCCCAAACATGTCACACTTGTCTACCTCTGACATACTTTTCATGCAAGAATCCCCCTAAAATTCTTGGGTTGACCCAATCCACATGGCAGGAAATTCCAGGGCTGATATACAGCCTAACCAATGTTTGATTTGATCTGTTTTAAAATATTACTGCTTTTTGAGTGAATTGCCTGGTCCTCCTGTTCAGGGGATAGAGCAATGTAATGGTTGATTGCTTTCCACTAATGCCAAACCCAATGGATAAGCAAGGGGCAGGCCATGTAGCCCTGCAGGCTGGCAGCAGAATATTTGAAGAAAATGTGGTTGAAAGAGTTGAATGCAGGGGCGAAGTGCAAACACAGATCCCCCAGCCCACCCCAGTTGCCCAGCCCCATGCTACAGCAGGACGGAAATGAGGATAAAGGTGAAGATGACGGAGCAGAAGGCACAAAGAGCATTGCAACCTGCTCCTTCCACCTCTTGAGCTTTGACTGCCATAGGGAGACAAAACAACATTTGTGTGTACTAACTGAATGACACAGGGCTTGTATACACCATTGAAAAATGTCATACTCACTCCAAAGCCAGTGAGTTTACTCAGCCCAGTTCAGTTATCTAGATGCCAAGAGCCAAACCATTCCTTTCTCTGTGCTGAACAGTGCAGGGAAAGGGAATACCCTGGTTTTGGAGCTACTACTGCCACTTCCTCACAGGCAGGAGGTCTGTGTAAAGCCAGGCCGGTGTACTGCCACTTCCACTGAAGACAGGAATGGGAGGCCACCCTCCTTGGTGATCCAGGCAGCCATTTCTGATCTCAGTAGAAGCAGTAGCATGACAAGCATGCTTTTCACAGCGCTCTTGCCTGTGAGGAAACGGTAGAGGTGGCTCTGAAAATAGGGGACAAACCAACAGGACCAATGGTGTATACAAGCCCATGTGCCCAATAGCAAGTCTCAGATTTGGCCTGGTACATGTGGTCACCATCATAACTGGTCCAGAGCCAGTCTATGACATAATTCTCTGGATTTGCTTTAGGTTAAATGACCAGTGTAGACACCCCCATGGTTTGATTTAGTTTTGAAAGAAATTGCTAAACGAAGGTTTAGTAGACACTTTAGAAAAATTACACATTTAATGTCTGAAAAGCCTGAAGCAAGAGGCTGAACTTGTTTTCTCTCCCCCACTTCCCAGTTAGTGGCAACCAAGCATAAGGCAAAAACTTGCACAGAGTGGTTCCTTTGTATTGTATATTTGTGGCATTGCAACCCCTAGGTGCTTCCATCCAATCCTGTCTTCTCTTTTGGATTTCCCAGAGTCCATTAAGCATTTTAGATGGGTAGGACACTGCCTAACATCCTCTGTTATAAATCAGATGCTTGTATCCAGGCCATTATGAACAAATACTCATTTATTCAGCCAGTCAATGTCTAGGGCAGGCTTATGAATTCTGTGGGTCTTTCATTAGGCAAATGGACAATTCATTAAGCCATTTCTGTTTGGAAGGGACCACTTCAGCTTTGCCAAACATAAAGATTAAAAGGGAGAAGCTCTTACAAACCAAGAGATATCATCAAAGACCTTGCCAATGAATGGCAATTGGATCTGAATCCATGTGCTCTGATGCCAACAGCTCTTTGTGGCTGTCCTCTTCTCTCTTGATGCTTGGCAGTGCAGACATTGGTGGAAGATTTGCCTCCAGTAAATCTATAGAACAAATTAGTTTCTAGATCAGGTATGAGGAGTTGACTCCACATCTAACAAATGTAAGCAAGGTTTCCCCATGTTCTGAAGCCCTGTTTCATAGGAGATCATCGCACACATTTTTCTCCCAAACTGGGCATGGGTTGGGTATGGGCGTAAACTGCTTTAAAATAGATATTATCGCACACCTCAGTGCCCAGCTCAGAGGCATTGCATACCCGATCCTGACTTCACCAAGATTGGGACTTTCCCATACTTTGTGAAGTCCGAGAGAAGTCCAGATCAGGTACACAATGCCTCTTGCCTGGGCATGGAGGTGTGTGATAAAATCTGTTTTAAAGCAGCTTACACCCATGCCCAGCCTGTGCCAAGCTTGGGAGAAAAACGTATGCAATAATCTCCATAATCAGGACTTGCACTTTGAAGACTTGGATTCCCAGAATCCTCCAGCCAGCATAGTCAATTAGGAAGAGCTCTGTTAATAACTGGAGGTGATGAGCTCCCATTCTCTTTTGGTTCTATTATGTTTCTAGGCCCCCTTTCCAGTACAAAAACACATAGCCCCTATCATACATACACATTTCTAAATGGGATGTAATGGCTGCATACATATAATTCATAGAATCATAGAATCATAGAATCGTAGAGTTGGAAGAGACCACTAGGGCCATCCAGTCCAACCCCCTGCTATGCAGGAAATCCAAATCAAAGCACCCCTGACAGATGGCCATCCAGCCTCTGTTTAAAGACCTCCAAGGAAGGAGACTCTATCACCTTCCGAGGAAGTGCGTTCCACTGTCGAACAGCCCTTACTGTCAGGAAGTTCTTCCTAATGTTCAGGTGGAATCTCTTTTCCTGGATCTTGCATCCATTGTTCCGGGTCCTGTTCTCTGGAGCAGCAGAAAACAAGCTTGCTCCCTCCTCAATATGACATCCTTTCAAATATTTAAACAGGGCTATCATATCACCTCTTAACCTTCTTTTCTCCAGGCTAAACATCCCCAGCTCCCTAAGTCGTTCCTCATAGGGCATGGTTTCCAGACCCTTCACCATTTTTGTCGCCCTCCTTTGGACACACTCCAGTTTCTCAATGTCCTTTCTGAATTGTGGCGCCCAGAACTGGACACAATATTCTAGGTGGGGCCTGACCAAAGCAGAATACAGTGGCACTATTACTTCTCTTGATCTAGACACTATACTTCTATTAATGCAGCCCAAAATAGCATTGGCCTTTTTAGCTGCCGCATCACACTGTTGACTCATGTTCAACTTGTGGTCTACTTGGACTCCTAGATCCCTTTCACACGTAGTTTCATTCAGCCAGGTGTCACCCATCCTATATCTGTGCATTTTATTTTTCCGCCCTAAGTGCAATACCTTACATTTCTCTGTATTGAATTTCATTTTGTTAGCTTTGGCCCAGCTTTCTAGTCTATTCAGGTCATTTTGAATCTTGATCCTGTCCTCTGGGGTATTAGCTATTCCCCCTAATTTGGTGTCATCTGCAAATTTGATAAGTATGCTCCCAATTCTGTCATCCAGGTCATTGATAAAGATGTTGAATAGCACTGGGCCGAGGACAGAGCCCTGTGGGACCCCACTGGTCACTTCTCTCCAGGATGAAAAGGAGCCATTGTTGAGCACCCTTTGGGTTTGGCCATTCAACCAATTACAGATCCATTTAACAGTTCCTTTGTCTAGCCCACATTTTACAAGTTTGTTTGCAAGAATGTCATGGGAAACCTTGTCAAAGGCCTTACTGAAATCAAGATATACTATATCCACAGCATTCCCTTCATCTACCAAGCTGGTAATTTTATCAAAGAAAGAGATTAGATTTGTCTGGCATGACTTGTTTCTCTGAAACCCATGTTGAGTTTTTGTGATTATGGCATTGCCATCTAGATGTTCACAGACTCTCTGTTTAATGATCTGCTCCAGAATCTTTCCTAGAACTGATGTCAGACTAACTGGACGATAATTGTTGGGATCCTCTTTTTTCCCCTTTTTGAAGATGGGGACAACGTTTGCCCTTCGCCAGTCTGCTGGGATCTCTCCTGTTCTCCAGGAGTTTTCAAATATGATTGCCAATGGCTCTGATATTACTTTTGCCAGTTCTTTTAATACCCTTAGATGGAGTTCATCTGGTCCCGGAGACTTAAATTCATTTAGATTAACAAGGTGTTCCTCTACTATCTCTTTACTTATTCTGTGCTGAAATTCCCCTATTCTGTTCTCTGCTCCATTATCCTCAGGTTGAGCACCCTTTGCCTTTTCTGAGAAGACTGAGGCAAAGAAGGTGTTGAGCAATTCTGCCTTTTCTCTATCTCCTGTTAGCATTTTGCCATCTTCTCCACGCAGTGGCCCTACCGTTTCCTTCTTCTTCCTCTTGCTGCGGACATATCCAAAAAAGCCCTTTTTATTGTTCTTAACCTCTCTAGCAAGCCTGAGTTCATTCTGCGCTTTAGCTTTTCTGACTTTACCCCTACACATGCCTGCTATTTCTTTGAATTCCTTTTTCTTGATTTCCCCCTTTTTCCATTTCTTATACATGTTCCGTTTCAAACTTAGCTCGGTTGAAAGTTCCTTAGTCATCCATCCTGGTTTCTTGAGACACCTCCCCTTTTTCTTTCTCACTGGAACTGTTTGAAATTGTGCCTTCAGTATCTCCCTTTTGAGAAAGTCCCATCTGTCCTGAACTCCTTTATCTTTTAGTATTTCTGACCATGGAATCGCCCTCAATACTTCTCTAAGTTTACTGAAATCCGCTCTCCTAAAGTCTAGGATGCGTGTCTGACTCTGCCTGGCTTCTCCTTTCCACTGTATTACAAACTCCAGGAGAACATGGTCACTTCCACCTAATGATCCCACCACTTGCACCCCATTAACCAAGTCCTCCTTGTTGGTTAGGATCAGATCTAAAATAGCTGACCCCCTTGTTGCCTCTTCCACCTTTTGGACCATGAAATTGTCTTCCAGGCAAGTGAGGAATTTGCTAGACCTTGAGGATTTTGCTGAGTTTGACTTCCAGCAAATATCAGGATAGTTGAAGTCGCCTATCACTACTACATCTCTCTTTTCTGACTGTGTGGTCATCTGTTCTAGAAAGATATCATCCAATTCCTCAGTCTGACTTGGGGGTCTGTAGTAGACTCCCACCGTAACACCCTTGTTGTTTCCCTCCCCTTTAATTCTTATCCAGATGCTCTCCACCTGGCTTCCATGATTGATGTCCAGGATCTCTTCACTGGTGTAAATATCTCTGACATATAGTGCTATTCCTCCTCCTTTCCTGTTTGGCCTATTTCTCTTAATAAGGTTATACCCCTCTATTTCCACATTCCAATCATGAGACTCATCCCACCAGGTTTCAGTGATGCCTATTATATCATATTTGCCTTGTTGTACTAGGAGTTCGAGTTCATCTTGCTTATTTCCCATGCTCTGTGCATTAGTGTAGAGACATCGCAGACCATGGTTCCCTTTTACTTGCTGCCTGTGCAAGTTTTTTTGCCTCCCACTGTTGGGTCCTTGCACTGTTTGCCTTGTTTCCTCTATGTCAGTTTGACTATTTACGCCATCCCTTTTGCGTTCCTTAATATTGTCTCCCTTCCCCTCGGAACTCAGTTTAAAGCTCTCCTGATCAAGTTCTTGAGACTGTTGGCAAAAACATTTCTTCCAACTGGCGTGAGATGCAACCCGTCTGTTGCAAGAAGTCCCTCCTCATGGAACCGCAGCCCATGATCCAAGAATCCAAATCCTTCTCGGCGGCACCATCTGCGAAGCCAGTTGTTCACCTCTGCTATTTTCCTCTCCCTTCCTGGACCATGCCCTTCAACTGGCAGAAGAGACGAGATGACAACCTGTACATCCATTCCTTTCAGCTTCCTACCAAGCGCCTTGTAATCCCTTTTGATGTTCTGAATGCTGTGTCTTGCAGTATCATTAGTTCCCACGTGGACCAAAAGGAAGGGGTATTGGTCAGTAGGCTTGACCAGTCTTGTCAGCCTCTCTGTCACATCCCGGATCTTTGCACCTGGAAGACAGCACACCTCTCGAGACATCTTGTCAGGCCTACAAATCACTGCTTCTGTACCCCTCAGCAAGGAGTCCCCCACTACGACCACACGCCTCCTCCGAGGCTTAGCAGCGACTGTTCCCTCGGGTGGGACTCTCAGGCTCCCTTGCTCTGTCCCTGAAGTCTGTCCATGCTGCTCTTCTTCATCCTCCTTGATAAGGGAAAGAGCTTCGAATCGATTCTCTAGCTGCAAGCTCCCCGAACAATTCCTTCTTGGTTTACTACTCTTTGTGACATTCCTCCAGCTGTCTGCCTCCTCTGTTTGGCAAGTGACCTCTTCCACCCTAGCATCTTCCTCTGCATAGTACTCATCCAAGATGGTTAGTTCTATTGTGTCCAGGAAATCCTCTTGTTCCCTAATCTGCTGAAGTGTAGCTACTCTGGACTCCAGCTGCTGCACTTTCTCCTCCAAGAGTGCTACCAACTTGCACTTGGTGCATGTGAAGTTCTCCACTACTGTAGGCAAGAAGAGAAACATCCCACAAGAGTTGCAGGTGACTGTGGCAGATCCCTCGTTGTCCATACTGCAAAGTCTTTAGTAATAAATATAACAGTCAATCTACTGGGAATACTTCTTTAAAGGTAAGTACTGGCTGCTATCTTACACTTAAAGGGAAGGTTCTGTTTCAATATCTGATTCTAACCTAATGCCACTTGAGCAGAGTTGTTCAGTTAAAGAAAGCTAAAATTCGGCGCGCGGCTCTGGAAGGTGGTATATAAAGCTAGTCTGCTAGCTCCGCCCCCTTGTGACTCACACATGTGACTCACAGAAGCTCCTCCCCTTCAGCAACGAGCACACGGTCTCAAGCTCACGGTCCCAAAATGGCTGCCAAGCAGCTCCTCTCCTTCTCCTCTCTCTGGCCGGACTGAGAACATTCACTCAGAACATTCTTTGTCCCCTGTCTTAAGGTAACAGCTTCAATATCTGTTAGCTGGAATATACAATTGTTGTCTAGCTGGTCCTAAGGTAACAGCTTCAATATCTGTTAGCTGGAATATACAATTGTTGTCTAGCTGGTCCAGGGCAAGCACTGCTTTAGCACCAGATAAAAATACTGTCCCCTCAATGATATTTTTATTCAGTCTCCAAATGCTTAGCATTAGTGACGTAAAATTTTAGTTGAGCATTTAAATAATGAGTGCCAGCATTGTATGGTGGTTTTGAGTTTTGAAGTAGAACTCTGAGAGACAGGGATTTGAATCCCTAATCAGTCATGGAAACCCACTGGGTGATCCTGGGAAAACCCCAAGAAAACCCTGTGATTGGTTCACCTTAGGGTTGCCATAAGTTAGAAACAACTTGAAGACCCACGTGCACTTTCTTAATAGGAACAGGGAAAGTTCCCAAGGGAATGCGCACAAAACCAGCATAAACATTAAAGGTGTGAACAATTTTCAGTGTTTCACTGTGCTATGCTAGAATTCTGGAGATGGAAGGAAAGTTTCATTAAGGGAGCAATATTCTTAATTGACAAGCAAAGCCCTCATATTATCACCACTACCCCTATAGTTACTCCTCTGGCTTTATTCCGGACAAGTTTTTGTTGTTGTTGTTTTATCTGAAATCTTTGTTGAAAAACTTTGTCATATGCCTGTTTTTAAAAAAATCCAAGTGTATACAGTCCACTGGACTATCTCTGTTATCAACAGGAAAAGGGACACAGAGAATAGTTGCAGGAAGCATACTTTCCATGCAAAAGGTCCCAGGTCCAGTCCCCAGCATTTTCAGGGAGAGCTGAGGAAGAGGCTTTTGGAGAGCAACTGCCAGACAGTACTAAACAGTTTGTTCTAAAGGTGATGAGGGAGAAATTAAATGAATGAACGAACAAACGAATGAATGAATGAGCTGCTAAACAAAATTGTAAGTAGACATGAGCACACACAACCTTGTGAGAGCTTGCAATTTCAGTGAAACAAACAACCTGACCCCATGTGTTTTTACTCAATGGCTAAAGTAACACACACCATCTGGATGATAACAGAACTGTTGGTGAGATTCAGTAAGTGACCAGGGAAGAAGAGGAAGCAAATGTTACCTTTTTCATTCAGTCATATTGAGTGAGACACCTGGAACAATTGATCCAGTTGGACCACTGATAATCCGCCCCACTTCTAATTTGCTCTTCATGCATGCAGAAAGAAATTAGAATGACATAACTATAGTTTTCCAGATCCTCTGTATAATCATCTCCTCCCACCCCACCATGGTGTTTAGTAACATACCCTCAAACTGTCCCAGTTTGTCAGGAACAGTCCCTACTGATCCCACTTTTAAGTTACTTTTAAAATGTGCCTATTCCTATCTCCTCCTTATACTTTCCCCCTTCATCCTTAGCTTACTTCATTTGCTACAAACTGAGTTTCAACTGCAAAAAGAGCACATTCAATTAACTCAGCAGGAGGAAGAGGGAGGTGCAGAATCTTAGGTTCAGGCAAAAGTAAACTTCTGCAGACTCTTCCTCATTGATAATTCGTGTCATCTTGACTGCATTCTGATATTGCTTGGCCACATGTGTCCTGGTTTTCATCTGTGAAACATTGGAGAGTATTACCATCCATTCCTTTGATAAGAAGATTGTTGTTGATGATGATGATGATGTTGTTGTTAGCTGCCCTCGAGTTGGTTCCGACTCATGACAACCCCTGTGGATGAGACGTCTCCAAGAATCCCCATCCTCCACTGCCCTGCCCAGATCCTGCAAGCCCTTGCCCATAACACCCCTGATTGTGTCTATCTATTTGGTTTGTGGTCTTCCTCTCTTTCTTTTACCCTCTACCTTTCCTAGCATTATTGTTTTTTCTAGTGATCTGTGCCTTCTCATTATGTGGCCAACGTATGATAGTGTCAACTTGATCATCTTTGCTTCCAAGGACAGTTCTGGCCTGATCCGTACAACAACCCATTTGTTTGTCTTCTTGGCTGTCCATGGCATCCTAAGTACAGTACTCTTCTCCAGGGCCACATTTCAAATGAGTTGATTTTCTTTTTGTCTGCTTCCTTCTCTATCTCTCACATCCATACATGGTAATGGGGAATACAATGGCCTTAATGATTCTGACTTTAGTGCTCAGTTGTATGTCTTTGCTTTTCAGTATCTTTTCCAGTTCTGTCACAGCTGCCCTTCCCATTTCTAGTCTTCTTCTTATTTCTTGACTGCAGTCTCCATTCTGGTCAATGTTTGATCCTAGATATGGGAGTTCTTTAACTATTTCAATTTCCTTGTTGTCTAGATTGAATTTTTGTACTTCTTCTGTGGTTATTATTTTTGTTTTCTTTATGTTCAGCATCAGATCTGCCTTTGCCCTTTCCTCTTTGACCTTCCTTATTAACTGTCCCAATTCCTGAATGTCTTCTGCTAATATTATGGTGTTGTCCACATATCTTAGGTTGTTAATATTGGTTCCTCCAATTATCACTCCTCCTTTTTCTGATTCTAATTCTGCTTTTCTTGTGATGTTTTCAGCGTATAAGTTAATCAAGTAAGGGGATAGGATGCAGCCTTGCCTAATCCCTTTGTCTACTGAGAACCACTCTGTTTCCCTGAATTTTCTTCTGATGGTGGCCTCTTGTCCTTGGTACAGATTCCTCATCAGGACTATCAGATAAGGAGGTAGCCATAGTGAATTTATTGTAGCTCACATTTGGGGAACCTGCAGCCCTCCAGATGTTTTGAACTATAATTCTCATCAACCCTAGAGACCAAAACCAGTTATCTGAGGTTATGGGAGCTGTAGCTTAGGAGCATCTAAAGGATTGCATGTTTCTTAGCCCTGTGTTATTTAATACAGTGGGCTCTTGGCATTCACTGGGGTTCTAGGACTCACCCAACCCACCCATTAATACCAAAATCCATGGATGCTCAAGTTCCAGTATATACAGTGGTGTAGTAAAATGGTGTATGTTATACAAAATCTGTCTCTCTCTGTGTGTGTATAAAAATATAAAATCAAGGTTTGGTTTTTGGAATTTAAATATATACATATTTTCAAGCTGTGGATGGTTGAAACCATGGATGCAGAATCCATGGATGTAGAGGGCTGACTATAATCCAACTTCAGAGCCTTTATATCTGAATGCTTAAAGGTTGTTGAATAAATGTCAGCTTGCCCTAGCAATGCTTTTCTCATATGCCAGTTACTTCTCAAACCTTTGTCACTGTTTGACACAGTTCTTTAGATGCATTCACAGTAAAGAAAGAAATTTAAGTGTGAGTATCTCAGATCTTCTGCGCTGAACAATGGTGGTGAGGTTTCCTTTGAATTCTTGCATGTTTGCCAGAGTAGGCTGTAAAGGATCTGTGGCTAGTTCCTGGGTGATGATGGGGTTCCCCCCCCCCCCCACTCTCTTTTCAAAGCTCATACTAGGCCTTGCTCATCCTTGTTCCCTTTTAGAAGTAGGAAGGAAGTCTTGTGTGACAACATTAACATGACAGGAAGAGCCCAGGGAGCCCAGAAGTCTTGGTTTTGTGATGTGAAACTGACAGAGTGACATGGCTTTAGTAATGACAAGTTCAGGTGAGAGGAAGCGAGCAACATTAGTAGGACTGACAGAGACAAATCAAGATCCGTCAAATAGACACTGACAGTGATGGGAATGGGCACTGATGGCAGGCATCCTGGCCAGGACCAGCTCAAGGCATTTTCCTTCCTGAGGCAAAGGGCTAGATGCTGGTGGTGCCTCACTTCCCACTCTGTCTATAAAAGCCACTTGCAATGACTGCTGACTCCTGTTTTTAAACAGGACAGCAACTGATGCCAGAGGACCACTGAGGGTAATAGGGTAGGCTGCACAGAAAGCTACTTGGGATTTAATGATTTATTTATGTGCTACCTTTCTCTCATAGTGGGACCCAAAGTGGCTTCCAGAAACAACAAATTAAGAATATTTACAATAAAATGTTTAAAAACAATTTAAAATACCTACATTAAAGTGTATAAATTACTTAAAAACCATCTCTATGTGTTGTGTGCCATCAAGTTGTTTCCAACTTACAGCAACCCTAAGGCAAGCCTATCACGGAGTTTTCTTGGCACAGTTTGTTCAGAGGCAGTTTGCCATTGCCTTCCCCCAAAGCTGAGAGAGTGTGACTTGCCCAAAGTCAGCCAGTGGGTTTCATGGCCAAGCAGAGAATCAAACCCTGGCCTCCAGAGCTGTGGTCCAACACTCAAACCACTACATCACACTGGCTTGCTTTTAAAACCCATACAGAAGTTAAATAAAACACACATCTAAATGCACTGTTCTAGACTCCAAAGGATCATCACCACCATCTTGTCTAGTATCTACCTCCAGCAGAGCTGAAGTAGTGATAAGGTGACATGGCTACATAAGTAGCTAACTACAAAGAAAAGAAAAGAAAAGAAAAATTTCTGACAAGCCAAGAGGATGGTGCAGTAATGGGGTAGTGAGCTCACCAAGACTAAGAGTGGAGCTCCTCTCTGGGCCCCACAACAAACTTCCAACTCCCAGAATTCTATAGCCTTGAGCCAGGGCAGCAAAAGCAGTGCCAAACCTGGTTATTCCTCCAGTGTGGATGCAGCCTAAGATAGCTGTCAAGCCAGAGTGGACATGAAGAGAAACTGAATGGTCATGGTTCACTACAGTCCCAGAGAAGAGGCAGTAGCATCCACAGGAATCCTTTGTTTGTGTTTACAGCTGAGCTTTTGCCAGCTTAGGGAAATTTGATGCCAGGGGATGTATTTACAGCAGTGACACGACCAGGCTTTTTCTTACTTGGAGCTCCCTGTAAAAACTGAGTAAATGCCTCATAAACAAAGAACTGCAGCTGAGCCATGCAACATGCCAGTGCCAGCGATGATGGATGGCTCTTAATCTTAGCAGAGACGGCTGCTGCTGTGGCTACTGAAGCATCTAGTGTGGGGACACGCACAGGGTGGGGAAGAGCTCAGAAATTGCCAGCAGGGCTGCCAGGAGTGGCAAATATATTAGGCTTTTTGAGACCCCTATCTCCCAGACTGCATCCACATCCAGGAAATAATTCAGGTTGACACCACTTTAACTGCCATGGCTCAGTGCTATGGAATTTTCAGAGCTGTAGTTTTGTGAGATATTCAGCCTCCTCTCTCAAAGAGCTCTGGTGAAACAACAAACTACAATTCCCAGAATGCCATAGCATTGGGCCATGGCAGTTAAAGTAGTGTCAGCCTGGATTATTTCTGCAGTGTGGCTGCAACCTGGTTAGAGGTAGGCTGATAACAACCGCTGGTTTTGCCTAGAGAGAGGACCAGGAGAAGTTCCGAGGCTTAATAGATATGACGAGTTGGCAAGGATGAGGAGCAGGAATAGGTGCCTTGGGTCTCCTATTGGAAAAAAGGTGGGATGTAAATTAAATAAATAAATAGCAGCAACAGCAGCATTGATAGCAAAACAAGACAGAATGGGCCTACTCACATGGCACCATGCAGATGGAGAGCCAGCACAGTGTAGTGGTTTGAACACTGAACTATGACTCTGAAGTCCAAAACACATCTAGAGGTAGCCGTGTTGGCCATATAGCAAATCCAATAATATTTGCTATATGGCCAACATGGCTACCCCTAGATTTTATTATTATTATTATTATTATTATTATTATTATTAAGACAGCACATTTTAGCCATCGCAGGAGAATCCTATGGAGAGAGCCAGTGTGCTAGGACTTTGCCATCTGAGGCTTCTACCTCCAACAAAGGTAAAGCATTTTTTTAATATTTGGATTGATCGGCATGCTTTGCCCTTACAACACATAAGGTTTTCCTGATGTAAAACATGAAGACCTCTTGAGAACTACATAGGAGCCTGTGGTTTCATAAAGAAGGAGACATGCTGGATTCCAAGGAAAGATCTTCTTTGAATTGCACATGGACATTAAATTTCCTTGACTTTGAAAATCTACCAATGACCACACAGCCAAGGGGAAGGTGCCAGCCTATAGATAGCTCTCCTTACCATCTGAACTAAGACCAGAAACAGAAAATGCAGGCTTATGAGTAACATCTTCAATTTCTTTTTCCTCTTTGCCTGATGAAGAAGCCAGTGTGACTTCAAAAGCTTGCAACATGTAATTGTGCATCCCTGATAGGGTTTCAGAAAGGTACACAACAACAACAAAAACCATGTGAATTAGGCTCTGGAGCAAGTCCTTGTTACTTAAAGCAGGAACAGCTGCTTTGGCGCTAATCCTGGGGCAAAAACTAAGAAGGGGTTTTGCCATTCCTGGCTTAGGAGAGTCTGAGGTACTCTGGACGTGGGAGCAGTATAAGGAGTTTGCAAGCTGAGCTGCTCAGCATGAGAGATAAAGCCTGCCGCCTGGCTCTGTTTGATAATAGCATCCGCGTTGGGAGAGATAAGTCAGGTAAGGTGGGGGCGGGGGCGGGAGAGAAAAGGCTGCACAGCTTGCTTTGGGCAGTGAATGCTAATAGGAAAGGCAATGCACTTGGAGGCAGAAGGGATGAATAGCACACATCCTAGGCCCCCAATGCCCACACAAGGACAACATGCACTCTGTACACAGTTGAAGGCTGAGAAGAAAACAGTTTTCTTCCTCCCTCCCCTCATGTCCCTCTCCTAGATGCAAGAGGGAAGAAATTTCCCAGGTATTGCTTTCCTCATTTGTACAAATCAGCAGGAGCTGGTGAATTTTATGAACTATGAACTTCAACTGGGTTACCCATGATGCTGAACCTCATCTCTCAAAATAGGTTTGGCACCCTTGATTGTGCCTTTAAAGTTCATACTAAAACCCAGAGTGAATTCACCTCCCCGCTAACAAGGAGCCATTAAACCATCACTTGCTATTGCTGACCCACCTTTACCAGCAGGTCCCTCCAGACCCTGCACAACAAGACACACACAGGACTGTTGTCGAAGCTGGGGTAGAGTTTTCCTTCCCAGCAGTCCACACCCTGTGTGCATGCATGTGAACACATATGCTTCTCATGCTTAGGAACTTTAATGTGTAGAGGACCCAGGAAGTCAAGAAAAACCTAGGGAATAAAAAAAGGGTGCCACTTTATACTAGGCATTGTGGGTTGGTTGAGGAAGGAGTGTGAGGTTCCAAAGTGGCTAAGTTGCAACAGGCCCTGACAACAGCAGAGAAGCAGAGCTGGGGCATTACTTTGGAGGATAATGAGGACTTAGCTGGTGGAAGCTGGTGACTTCCTTTTTGTCAGGGCGGTGAAGCCTTACCATGATAGTGCCAGATCCTGTCTGGTCTTGGGAGCAAAGCAGGGTCCAGCCTAATGAGTACATGGAAGGGAGCCTCCAAGGAATACCACCAAGTGCCATAGGCTGGCTTTCAGATGAATGCAATGGCAAACCACCTTTGAGTATTTCCTGCTTTAAAAAAAACTTAGGAAATTCATTAAGGTACCATAAATCAACTGGCAATTTGAAGCCACATACTTTAATTGTTGTTGTTAGCTGCCCTTGAGTTGACCTTCGCTCATGGCAACCCTATGGATGAGGCATTTCCAAGAGCACCTATACCTCTCTGCTCAGGTCATGCAGGCTCAGACCCATGATTTAGTCTAGCCATCTGGAGTGTGGCCTTTCTCTCTTTCTGCTACCCTCCAGTTTCCCAGCATCGTTGCATTTTCTAATGAGACGTTTCTTCTCATGGTGTGTCCAGTGTACAACAACCTCAATTTCATCATCCTGGCTTCCAGAGAGAGTTCAGGCTTGATTTGTTCTAGCACCCATTTGTGTTTTTGCCCATCCACAGTATCCTCAGCACTCTTCCGCACCACATCACAAATGAGTTGATTTTCCTTCTGTCTGCTTTCTCTAATGTCCAGCTATCACATCTGTACATGGTGTTGGAGAATACAATGGCTTGGACGAACCTAACTTTAGTATTCATTGTTATGTCTTTGCATTTTAATATCTTGTCTTGTCCCTCCATAGCTGCTCTTCCCATTCATAGTCTTCTTCTGATTTCTTGACTACAGCCTTCATTCTGGTCAAGGTTTGATCCAAGGTATGGGAATTATTTGACTATTTCTATATTATTGTTCTCTGGGATGAATTCATGTAGTTCTTATGTGGTCATTAGTTTTGTTTTCTTAATATTCAGCATTAAGCTTGTTTTAGCACTTTCTTCTTTGACTTTCTTTAGTAATCGTTCCAAGTCTTTACAAATGAACTATATCCTCAAAATGAGTTCAGCACACTGGACAGCGTCTTTGAAGCATAGCTGAAGGCCAGAATCACTGACACACACACACCCCATGGAGAAGCCATCATTTTTACTTCTTACTCCTAAACATTGGAGGGGGGGGTAGTCATATTTTTGGACTTTTGCTATTTGGAGACATTGTTCTATTTTTAAGCATATTTGAAACATAATAATTAAAACTGAAGTGAAAGTTATAAATTAGCAATTCGCTAGTAATGTTTAGCTCACCAAATAACCCACAAGAGCTCATGTGTTGCTTTTTCAAAGGCAATGCTGACACAGAATAAAGCTTTACAGTCTGCAAAAGAATGTGGGGATAAGAGGGTAAAGGATATGATGTGCCAGGGAAACAGTGAAACACCCAAACCTTATAGTAGTAAGTACAGATGGACATTGTTTTGCTAAAGCTGAATAATATGAGCCTCTAAAGTTTAGATACACTGATGTGGCTGGCAGTGCTGGGGGTGTGGGAGCAGTTAGCAATGGCACTTCTAAACGGCCATATACAAGGGACTGTGCGAGAGAGTTCAGGCAGGTGTCAGCAGGGCACTGCTCCAAATGTGCCCACGTTGTTGTATAATGGATGTAGCATTAGTCTGTATAGCCTGTTGCCCTTTTCCTCCATTCTGAGCAGAACCTTCCAGATTTATGACATTCAAATTTATTGCACTTTGGAAAAGGTCACTTTGGCCATCCATGAAAAATCCAAAGATCGGGGAGGGAGAAGGAGTGGATTGTGGAATGACCTACTGCAGGGAGACACAGGTAGGGGAACTAACTGGATAATTGCTGGTGCCAGAGCTTGGAAACATTACTTTTTCAGACTCCAACTCCCAGAATCCCACAATCAACATGGCATGAAATCAAAATAGTAACATTTCCAAGCTCTTTCGTTGATATTTCTCAAGACACAAAACCCACATATTTCCAGTGTGGTAATGGACATTCATTAACATTTGGAAGTACAACTAAATCATTAGTCCAAACAGAAAATGTGAACAGATTATTATTGTTACTGCTGGATCTGCTGTTGCTGTTACCACAGCTACTAATGCTGTTACTACTACCACTCATAGTTATTTTGATATTCCATCTTCCATCCATTATGGATTTAGGGCAGTTGGACATGGGTATTTCAGCCCCATCTTTAGTCCAGACCTAGACCTGGTCATTTCCTGCAAAGTTGATCCATCATGTGCCTATATTTCATATCTGAGCCCTCTTATAAGTACATTATGAACGTAGTATGTTCATATGAATTAAATAGGTATGTAAATATAGGTATATATCATCTGAATGTATGTCTGCCCATACCATGCAACTTTAGGCCATATGTGTAATCCTATATGAATTTAGTATGGAGGTACTATAATGAACTCCACTTCAGGAATAAAAGTGGTTTGGCTGAGCTCAGGTTACCTTTTAAAGGTAATCAAGACTGGCTTGAAACATTTTGATTCATGAAGTACCATGTATACTCATCTATAAGTTGAGAAATTTATGCCCATAAATTAAACCCAAAATCCTCAGACGACTTATATATGAGTCAATATGGTAATGCCAATATGGTAATGCCAATATGGTAATGCCTCCCCACTTTCCCTCCGTGCCTTGGAATGGGCTGCTGGAAGCACAGAGAGTGCAGGGTGATTTTTATTTCTATGGGAGCAACAGCTGATCCAGTCACAAACATGCACACACCTTCCTCGCCACTTTCCAAGTATTATTAGAGGAGCAGGTTATAAATAAACATTATTATTATTATTATTATTATTATTATTATTCCCTAGTCCAGTATACACATACACAGATACACACACTTTCTACCCCTCCCTGCCTTAGCTCCTTTTACGTTTGGCTCTCCCCTGACTCTTCACCCCTGCCTCCTCCTCCTCCTCCTCCTCCTCCTCCTCCTCCTCCTCCTCTCTATGAGAAGACAAGTGGCAACTGCAGGCAACTGTGGATGGGCCAGCAGTAAAGAGCTTCCATTCTGGGGAGAGTCTACTGTAAAAGTAAGTTTCTTGGCAGAATTGAAGGGGCAGAGGGTGCCTGGTGACTGTTTGATCCCACTCCAAGGCAAAAATGGCTGCAACCAGGGCTTTTGGTGCTTCCTCCCTGCCTCTGTCCACTGCTGGGGAAACACTGAAGAGCCACCATGGACCTGAGGAGCCTCAAAGCTTTACCCTTGACTTATCCACAGGTCATACCAAAATCCATAACTTCGGCCTCAAAATTTGCCTTATATGTGAGATTGACTTATAGTCGAGTATATTCAGTAGATAGCAAATGGTGACAGCCTACACAGAGGGAGGGGGGGAGAGAGAGAGAGAGAGAGAGAGAGAGAGAGAGAGATACACATAATGTTCTAGGCTACCTAAATTTTATTGACAGGTATGGTAGGAAAATTTCAGAATAATTTCCAGAATCAAACTCCCATGATCTTGTTTAAAAATGCAATTACAATAAAGTGGCATCCACTGGGGTTTGGTTCCAGGATTTCCCATGGATACTAACATCCATGGGTGCTCAAGTCCCATTATGTTCAATAGCCTAGTAAAAGGGTACCCCGATCTAAAATGGCAAAATCAAGGTTTGCTTTGTGAAATATATTTCCAAGACATGGATGGCTGAATCCATGGATAAGGAATCCATGGCTAAGGAGGACGGACTGTATTGTCATCAGATGAAAGAGGAAAAGTTACTTCTTGAACTGCAGCTCCCTGAATCTCCCAGAAATTATTATGCTGGCCAGGGAATTCATTCTGTAAGAGGTAGCTGAAAAAAGAATCTCTCCAGGTTCCAAACTGGGACTCCCACTCTCTTCCGGCGGGCATATCCACCCGATCTTATTTAATTCCCTCTGTACTAGAACTACCCTTGAAGTTATAGATTCTATGATGTAATATGTTTTCATTGTGATATTGTTTTAATTGTGATTTTATTGTATCGTATTTTATCATGCTGTAAGCCTGCCTTGATCCGTAGGGAGAGGCGGGAGATATAAATAAATTTTATTATTATTATTATATAATTACCTAAATGAGAGAAGAAAATATTGCCTTATAAAAGCCAAATGGAACAGTACCTGTAGACTCAGGAAGAATCCCAAGTAAAGTGTGTTTAAGAAAACACAGGACAGCTGTTCTATACCATAAGCCCACATAAATTGGCATTACTCACACAGTGCAATCTCTCTCTGCAAATCCCTCATTGGTAGCACATCATAAATACTGGGTAAGGTCCTACATCGCATTTGTGTCAATAAATCACTGCATATGGTGATTCTTATGGTGATATTGTGTTCTATGACTTCTGTCTTGAAAGGCAATCTTGTGCCATGAAATGCACAATTGAACATGCAGCAAAATGCACAACTGAAGGAGTACTGCTGCCAGTTTCAGTAGAGGCAGATGGGCGCACCTTGACCAATTCCACTTCCATGACCTTGAACCAAATGTGGAAATTGTACATTGGTCAATTGAGCTTCATTTCATCAGGGAATGTACGCATGCATAAAACATCAACAACATGATTCTAGCCAGTCCCTTCCTTTTTGCTTGCCCATAACACCATGTTATGGCATCAGGATCAGTGCTTTGCAAAGCAGACTTTCCGTGCTGGGCTAGAGACCCCAAAGAAGGCTCCCTTCACTGTTAGGTATAGTCTAAATGCCAAGATGAGATGAGATGAGAGATGGGAAAAGCAGGAGGTGTGCAGAACAAGCTCCAGCGAGCCCAGCAAGGAAACAAGCTGTGACTGTTTCTGCCAGTCAAACTACCAACTTGCATCTTGTTTGCGCACAAACTGGGGCAACAATCATAAACAGTGCTGGTGAAACACACCAATCACAGGCCCTCCATGGAAATGTGTGGAAGTTTTGTTTTATTTTATTTTTTAAAATGATAATGTGTGAAATGGGCATTTGGAATATAAAGGTAGTGGTGTGGAATAATCCCACTGATTGAAGAATTATCAGTTCCAAATGGCAGATAATCCTGGCAAGAGCTTCCAGCCCCCAGCCCTGCTTCTCTGGATGATGGCGGGAGGGGTCTCTGTGTGTGAGACACACAACCCTCGCCCAGCCTCTCCCCATGTGCTTTGTGCACGAATCCCTTTCCTGTCTCCTGAAAAACCTCTCTGCATTACAAACGGTTTCAATTACAGCAGCGTAAATAGGTTCATGGCAAGAAGGATAATGTAGTTATAGAAACTGTCACATCAAACACATCGTGCAAGTACAGAATCAGGCTGCAGTACCCAGCACCATCCAAACCCAATCTGCCTCCTTGCCAGCAGTAAGATTCTCTTGGGTAGACAAAAGCCAATCAACTGGAATTATATTTGGGGGGCAGGTGGAGAGAAAGGAAAGGAAGGGGGCTGCTGCATCCCCAAATCATGGTGGGAGGGGGGAAAGAGCTGGCTGACTATGAGGAGGGGAAAACAGGAGTCTTCCATGATGGCACTTGAGGACCACAAGAAAGCCTTTCTCTCTGTCTCTCTCTGTGTATATCTCTTTCCCTCTCTCTTGTCAGTACATAGTGAATCAATTGTCACATTGTATCTTGAGTTTTTTACACAGCAGAGTGCAACAAGCACACAGCCTGGCTAAGGTTTTTCTCCTCAAAGCCGCCCCCACCCTGAAAATCATTTTATTCCAGATCCTAATCTAATTCTCTCTGATACACAAAGCCATTTTGCATGCATTTGGCTTAGGTGAGAATAATATCCAACAAAAGACTCCTTGCTAAACAAGGGAAGAGACCATCCTTTAGCATGAGAGTTCCTGCTTTGCTCATAGAAGGTTCCTGGCTCAACCTCCCTGGCCCTCTTCTGTTAAAACATATCTTGGATAGTAGCAAGGAAGAGTGACACTTCTCATACATTTCAGAATTGCTTCTGGGCCAAATTTATTGTAGTCGGCCAAAAACAGAGCATGCATCACAGAGGAAGAGGGAGGGAAGGAGGGAGGAAGATAGCTCATTGCCATTGAACTGGAAGGTATTTTGGGGTGTTTCCCATAACTCTGGGGGGAAGCAAAGTCACATGGGGCCCCTGACAGAGACAAAGCCATCTCCATGTGTGTGCATCCATGCAGAGTGCAACAAACACATTGGTTATTATGAAATTTAACTTGTGGGGCAGGGGAAGAAGCACCATTTTCTGCTTTGCACTATACTTCATATATCTATAAATATAGAGAGAGAAAGATTATTTCTGAGGAGAAATATGGGGGGGGGGGGACATGTACACAGGCAGTATGTGTGACCATCACACAGACACCTGTTTCACAGTGCATGCACTGCACATTTAGAAGTGGTTTTGGCTTTGGGCCTTCCTGTCTTTTCATACCCATTCTGTTAATACTCCTTTCTTTTGCTGAATTATTTCCTCCCCATTTGCCTGCAAGGGAGGTGGTGGTGTTTTCCTTTGGTTCAGCAGAAATAGGGTACTGACAGGGCACCCCTCACAAATGCAGTGTTCTCTTTAGTAGGGCTGATCCAGCACAGTTTGCTGGTGGAGACAAAGCAGAAAATGGTGCTCTCCCCCCTGT
Organism: Urosaurus nigricauda; assembly: GCA_034509955.1. Lineage (NCBI taxonomy): Eukaryota > Metazoa > Chordata > Lepidosauria > Squamata > Phrynosomatidae > Urosaurus > Urosaurus nigricauda. Next base: position 168,684,415 of record JAOEGL010000002.1, read on the forward strand.
CCCACAAGTTAAATTTCATAATAACCAATGTCTGCCACATGAGGTAGTAAGTGCCACCAACATTTCTGCCTCCCTTGGCATTAAAAATGCATAATCACAATGCAAGTAACAATTTGCTGCCCTTTGATGACACCTGCCCAGTGGTAGGCACAGCGATGCCTCTATCACCCTCCTATAATTCCAGTGCTGCTGAGCATTCTGGGAACATCCTCAGAGGAAGAAAACTCTTCCAATTTATATGAGAGGACAGGGGTGATTCAGGGTCCCTTGTTGTTTACCTGAAGGGTGACTTCACAGAAGTCTAACTTCATGTCTCTGCCTGCAAGCGCTCTTTGCTGTCAGTGGTAAATGCCCTCTCTTTTCCCAGGCTGTCGCACTTACTACCAACAACAAATTTGCTCTCCCTGTTATAACATCTCCCTGAATTGTGTTCCATCTCTTAACCTGTTCCAGGTCCCATAAAGCACAGGAGAGAGAGGCCACTTTTGTAAGCTACAGCTCCCACCATCTCCAGGCCATCTTGGTCAATGGGGGATTGTGTCGTTTTTAAAAAATAATTTCCAAGTTCTGCTGAAAGGAGAGAAACCATGTGATATCTTGTACTTTTTATTGAACATCGCAGTGGGAACAGTGGCAGAGAGGAGGGGGGAGAGAATGGATATCTTCTGGATATCAAAGGAACTCAGCTTGAATTTTTGTTTTTTCCCTAATAACATTTACCTTCTCACACCACACATCCTGCATGCCACTTACTTCCAGCCTCAAGTCCATATTTACTATAAGCTAGGAAGCTTCTTGGAATTCATTTCCCTTCACAGCATGTGGACTGACTTCAATTTTAGGGGAAAACATGGCACACAGTCTTTGTCTTCTATGGTTCTCTTTCGCTTTCTCCCCTTCCTTCTACTTCACCCTGTCTGCGACCCACCCACCCACCCACTATACACAGGACAAAGCTGTAGTGGCACCTTTTCCTAATATTTGTCTTGCAGGTCATACTAAAAGGCAGAGCTGATGATGCTCATCATGCCTGACAGGTGGGCAGTTCCTAGAGGGCTAGCAAAGAAGATGCCAAACACACACTCTCTTTCAGCCATTTTAGGCTCAACCCATGTGGACACCAGGAGTATCAAAAACTCTTTATTTAATGATACCAGTTGCTCCACTTGCCAGATTCATGCAGTCACTGAAGTTTTGCCAGGCTGGTTCAGGACTACAGTGCAGACGGGAAAGCTTGCTTGCATATGCATTTTTAAAGGCCCTCAAACCATGTTGTTGCTGCTGTTACAAAGCTAGATTGTATTATTTGTTGCATATGTATTCCAACCTTAGTCCTAAGAGCTCAGCGCACCCTGCACAGGTTGCTTCCACTTTATCCCCAGAGCTATCCTGTGAGCTCCAGGTAAAGACAAAGATAATGTAAGAAGAGGTGACACAGCACATCCATTAGCCACAGGGGAGCCTCTGGTTTTATCCTGCCTTTGCAGTTTGAATGATGAGACAACATGCCAGTTAATCAAATGCAGTTGAGCTTTGTGTCTTGCTGTTTTCCTGCAATGTTCCTGATGGTTTGCTCACTTTTCCTTTTAAAAAAGAGTACCGAATAGACATTTACCAGTTCATTCATTGCACTGCTGATTAAACACCACCATCATTAGATTGCACCAAGATTTCTTGATCATATCACTAGGTATCAGCCAGCCTGCTTGTTAGGGTTTCCTCCAGAGGATCGCACAATCAGTCTTTTTTTAAAAAAAAAAAAAAATCCTGGGATGCAAAAGAGTCCATGGCCCAATGTAGTCCCATTCTCACTGTGCACAGAACAGCCGAAGTCGGTGGCTGCATGGGAAAAAATCTAGGTTTGCTCACAGCCCATTTCTTACATATTAGGTAATATGTAATCATGCCTTGGCCAAAGAGAAATAAAGACACACATATAATTGCCAGTCCTTAAGCCAGTACTGAGTACTCAACACAACTATCTTCTGGTAAAAACAGGCAGAACTGCCCCTTGATCCCTCCTCACATCAAGCTCACCCCCAGAGAGGAAAAGGTATATTTGCATGATGGTGTTTCAAAATTGGGCTCATGCCTGTTAAAGCTCAATTTCTCTCTCTCGTTCCCCTTTTGTCCTAAGTAATGGTATGGTGGAATCAAGGATCACAGGGTCAGAATGCCAGTACTGTTTCATTCACTGATATCATCTGCCACCACCTTCAGACTTCTCTTTTCCCACTGACTTTAGCTTCAATCCTTAGTGCAGCTGGGGATAGGAATCTTCTCAGCAACGACATATTGTTGTGAGCTATTGTTGTGTGGCTTACAACAATTAAAACAAGGTGACTTACAACAATTAAAACAAGCATGGTTAAAATTCACATAATAAAAAAGTTTTAAAAACCTACAAACTATCATAAAGTTAAAATCTTTGTTGATCTGGATGATGAATGTTAGGAATCTTCTTGTGGTCATGGCTATTGAGACTAATGTTGAGGGTCTGGACTTCAAAATTTACTGTTAATTTTTTTAAGTGAAGGCTGGCCCAGAATGCTATGTATTTACTTTGAGCCTGGTGTCCTTGCCCACATTTGACTTATTATTGCCTCTAGTAACCATACTTGCTCTCATGCTACTTTCAAGGTCTCTATTGTCCTTTTGCTGCAGTTGACACAAGGCTATTTTCAGTCTCTAAAGGTGAACCAGTGGTCTTACCCTGCCCTCTGTCTTTCATCCTGAAAAGCCCTAGCTCATTGGAAACTCAGCCCATGAGTTCCACAAACATTGCTAGGCTACAGTTCTCATAATCACTCAGCATTGACTATTCTAGCTAGGGCTTCTGGGAGTTAAAGTCAACCAACATCTCAGAGCCGCAGGCTGGGAACCACTCGACCAAAGCACTAGCCTGCCAGTAGCACTACTTCTTTGACCCAGTCTGTTTTCCCCAGTCTATTTGCAGTGTTGTGTGCTACTCAGCATTACTAAAGAACTGCAAAAATGTGCACATACAAAGCAAGACATGAGACGTGAATTAGCAGCATGTAGCTAAGCACACCAGAAGGACCCACAAGAAGAATGGATCCATTTCTAGCAACTGCCACACTTTATTTTGGTAGCAGCCTTATATAAGCATTATGAAAACAGGAAGAAGCTGATTTTTATTCTGTCAGATTTGCATCCTATCATTCATCCAAGGTACTCAATTATTTGTAATTATTTTCATGATTTATATCCCACCCTTCTCTGGCCAAGTAGCATGGCCAGGGTAGCTCTTAGCTGTATACATGGAAACGCTCATATTTTAGCCACCCAATCAAGCTTACATTTTTGGACTATAACTCCTGTATCTCCCAGTCAATGTCCAGTTACCCTTGGCTGGGATATTCTAGAAGTTATAAGTGAAAACAGTAATGTTTCCAAGTTCTGAACATAACACCCTACAGGGTGAATCCTATAACATCCAAACAATTATACCTTTATGGGGTCAAACAAAATGGACAATTACATGTTGCAAGCTTTTGAAGTCACACTGGCTTCTTCATCAGGCAAACAGGTGGAAAAAAATGAAGATTTTAGTCACAGGCCTCTGTTTCTGGTCTTAGTTCAGATGGTAGGGAGGGCTATGTGCAGGCTGGCACCTCCCACTTTGGTGATGCGGTCACTGGTAGATTTTCAAAGTCAAGGAAATTTAGTGTCCATCTGCAGTTCAAGGAAGATGAATTGGAATCCAGCATGTTTCCTTCTTTTGTGAAGCCACAGGCTCATAAGAAGGTAGAGAACACTGAATTTTTCAAGAAGTCTTCATGTTTTACAGGGTAAGTTATGCTGAGTGGAATAGTGACTGGTCCATAGGTCCTCTAGCAAGTGTCATGGCGGAACAGGAATTTGAATGTTATATTCCTTGGTTCATCTTGTCCTTTTTGACCATGGACTCTTTCATACAAGGCTAAATTGGAAGTATAATTTAAGGTCAATTCGAATGCAATCATGGGTTTTATGTTATTGCAAATTAACTCTTCGCACGCAAATTCGGGCAAGAGGGAAGCCAATTCGAATGCAATCATGGGTTTTATCTTATTGCGAATTAAAGCTTCGCATGCAAATTCGGGCAGGAGGGGGTTATTTTCGGGTAATGGGAAGTAATTCCAAACGGAGCAGGGGTTCATGTAAATTCGCTAAACAAGCGAATTTACATAAATCCGCATTGGCTCCATTCGGAGTTGGGAGAAATTCCTCCCCGTTTGAAAGAGTCCCATATGTGATAAAGAGCTCTCCCACTGTCTGGGCAACACAACTAAGAGGTACCAGTCCCCCCCCCCCACACACACACACTTCTTTATATGAGGTCTGTTCTACTGCACAATGAAAGCAACCTATTTTGGTCGCTGCTTTCTTGGCCACCCAGTCACCCTGGGAGTAACAACCAAGTTGCTGGCTGAGCAGTGGCTGAGAAGCCTCTTGCCTGTGCCATCCGTGTAGCAGAAGCATCATTAGATGGTATGGGAGGGCTGCACTGAGTGATGCCACAACCATCACACTAGCGATGCCACTATTGCTCTCTAAATGTCTGTTTTTTGGAAGAAATGAGCCATAGTATAAATGTACCTTGTAAGACATGAGGAGTTCAGCAGAAGAAAAGGTGTGGCCAAATACTGGGCCAAACAAGTCTTCTCCTTTCTCTGCCCACTGAGCTTCAAACACTCTCTGGGAGAAGAGGAGGAGATCAGGCAGGACTTTCTGGGTTCCTCTGTCCTACTGGTATGGCCTGGCTGCCCTGGTCCCATCTGTGAGAGAGGGAGAAACAGGCAGGAGAATCAGGGATCAAATAAGGAAGCTGCTTTCTGCCATTGACACAAGAACCTTCAGCCTCGGGACTGGGGCACAAAAGGAATCTAGGGATTCTTCCTCCTCTTAACTCCCAAAACAGAAGGCTATTGTGTCAGTTCTGCTTCCTGCTTTGGGATCTGACGTCTGCTATCTCCCATTGACACACCATCCTCCTGCTTTGGGAATTAAGAGGAGGAAGAATCCCTGGATTGCTCCTGCAACCCACTCCTGAATCTGAAGACTGCTGTCTCCTGTTCTAACAACAGCCTTCTGCTTTAGGAGTTCAGAGGAGGAAGAATCCCTGGATGAAGCTGGAGTATCTTGTGTGAATGGGAAATAGCAGCCTCTGGCTTCAGGAGTTAGGATGACAAAGAAGTAGTTTAGAAGTTGTTCATGTTACAATTCTTGCCATTTCATTCAGTGATATGAAGAATTATTAGGGGGTAACATTAGTACAAAAAACACAATACTAATGGTTCTGTATAGTCTGGTAGGGGTGGAGGTTGACACCATGAGTTGGCACCATGAGATATGGCACCAGGTGACACCAGTCCTAGTGACACCACTACCTTACGGCAAAAGCCAGTGCAGGCAGGAGGCCTCTTGGTTGCTACTCAGCCAGCTGCTAGTAAGGAGGGGGCCAGCCTAGCCTCTCGAGGAAAGACATTCCAGATGGTGGGAGCAGCCACCAAGAAGGCTCTCTCTCATGTCCTCACCAGGTGAGCCTGTGATCTTGATGGAACTGAGAAAAAGCTTTCTCCTGCAGATCTTAGGGCTCTTGCAGGTTCATATGGAAAGATATGATCTCTCAAATAGTCTGGACCCAAGCTATGTAAGTCATGACCAGCACTTTGAATCGTGCCCAGAAACAAACAGGTAGCCCCTTGTCTTTCTTGAGACTAGTACTTTATCTGAACAACTCCTTGTTGTCCCCTTTCCCCATGGATCACCACCCCCATGGATCTTTCTACTGCCCCCCGCCCCGGGAGGGAGCATACCGCCCACTTTAGGAATCACTGCATTAGGGATTATGTTTCTTCTAACTTCAGCTGAATGTAATTTAGGCTATTTTTTTGACTTTGTTATAATTCCTAAGTAACAGTCTGAAGGAAGGTGCCTTCATTTTCAAATTACCCGTTTGCTAATGTAAGATTCCTTGCTTAGAATAAAAGCTTTCCTTCAAAGATCTCATCTTTTCCACTTTCTCATCACATGCCTTCAGTGTGTATGTGTGTATAGAATTCACATCTTCCATGGAGGGAGAGGAAAATGTTCTGCAGAGTCAGATGGGGAACATGCAAGTTAAACCCCTTAGTAGCTTCCCACGAAGTTACAGAGTCATATGGGGCATATTAGTGGGTGCTGGCAGCTAGATAAGACTTCAGGGGTCCTCTCTCCTACTCAATATCAGGAGATGGGGCCAGAGGCCATTACACCATACCACACCAGCTTGGTTTTTCTGGTTGTGCTAGTCACAGATCCACTCCAGGGAGAAAGCCCATCTAGCTCTCTACACTGCAAGAAAAGAAAGGCATTATTTCTGAGCATCTAGATTCCCTTCACAATTGCTTTCTTCTTTGCCAGATCTGGAGCTAAGGGGGTTCCAGCCTGTTCATCTGAATGCCCGCTGCCTCAAGTTCCTCCTGCACAGCTATTTATTATTCCCTGACACCAGCAGGATTTCCATTGAATATTGCAGGGAATTTGCTCCCAGGGAGTTTAACAAAGGCCTGCAGCAGTGAGCGGGTTTTTCAGCTCGGGAAGCTGCAGACGACAGATAACATGGTATTAGTGCTGCAATGTCAATGCAACACAGGTTTGCCACAGTATCCCTCCCTTCCTGTGCTTTCCAGCATTCAGCATAAGGATCCTCAGCTTTGGCTCTGGGTTTCTTGCAGAGTTTGGAAAAATTGCGTTTGTCTGTTTGTTTTACCAACTGTGGGATTGTGGGGGCTGTTGTCCCAAAAAGTATCCTGTCCAAGCTCTGGTTTCTTGTACCATATTTGGAAGGGACCACCTAGAACATATTTGGAAGGGCCCACCTAGAACAGGCAATTGTCTGTTTGAGGGACAGAACTGGCTGTCTATGGCTGAGACTGTACTGCATGTGGAATCCACACTCCTAGCCTGGAATTGTATGGAATATAAATTTCAAGTCCCATTTTAAACAAAAACAAAAGCAAATTATTGATAAAAAAAAAAGAATTCTGAAATTTCCAATTGCACTGAATCAGGGAGAAATTTCTTGTGCCTTTCCCTATGGCCCTGGACTTTTATTGCTCTTACTTTACATAACTATTGCTCCCAGACTTCTAATAGAAGTACTCCCAGCTGGATCTAATGGATCCTTTGCTAGCAATGTTAATTAATCCCCACTTCTGTTTGCAGAAAGCAGGAATTAAAAGACACTGAAACTGATGATGCACTTCCTTTCCCAAAGCATAGCTGCCCCTCTGTATCAGGCACAACTAGGCAATTCTGTGTAGTTGCCACCTTGGAAGGTACAGCAGCAGATGAGGTATTCCCAGAACTGAATCAAGTGTGCCTTCCTTTAATGCTTCAATATAAAGTAGTATTTGCTCCAACTCAGATAATATCTCTCAGCTTAAGGCTTGTCCCTATCTTAGGGACTAAACAAACATGCAAAAAGGGGAGCCTTCCGGCTGGTTTGAAGGTATGGCATTTAGATGACACGTGCCTTGAAGCCAGCAGTAAAGTGCCCTTATGCAGAGAAAAGCCATTTCAAAAAGCAGCAGCTTTTTTCAGTTTCTTCCTGGCTTAAATGTCATGTGGTGATGACATGAGTACACCAGCTGCCTTGAGAGCCCATGGTGTGGTTGGTGAGGTTTCAATGTGGCTTCAGAAAAGGCAGCTTCAAGGCACTTTTTCCTGCCTGTCTGTTTTGCCCCTTAGATACCTCCAACTGCCTCCCACGCCAGTCCAGAACTATGTATGGAGTTCTACACATGTTCAGATGCATATGAAGATCTGTGGGTCACCATAGGTATCCAGTGTTGGCATCAGAAGGGCCATAAAGCATGACATCTGTGACCCTTCCTCAAGCCACAAGCCCAGGGAACTGTCATAAGAAGAAAGTAGCATCTTTTCCTGTGTTCTCTTTCCTAGAGGAGGGGGAGGAAGAGGCAACAATGAGGGTCCAGTGATCCCCGTAAATCCATAGTTCATCACAAAGGTTCTGTACTCAGGAGAGAGTCAGCCAGATTCCAACTCTGTAGTAGAATATATGCAAAAGGTCCCAGGTTCAATCCTTGGTATCTCCAGGTAGGGCTGGAGGGAAATTCTGGAAACCTGAACAGTTGCTGTCAGTCATTGTAAATTTCATGGACCAGTGGCATGTATGAGGCATGTTCTTCAACCATCCACATGTCAAAGAATGAAGACAGAAAAGCTCCACAGCTCAGGACCTAATGCCTTCCTCCTCAAGAACTTCATGGGTCCGTTTTACATTGGCAAAAAGAGGTGTGTTGAAGGCTGCTTGAAAACCCAGCCTTTAGATGAGAAAAAGGGAAAGTGTGCCATGAAAACACTATTTTGGAGTTTTAAGGGAGAAGAAGTGCTTTAAAAAGGAGCTGGCCCATTTTACATTGGCAAAAAGAGGTGTGTTGAAGGCTGCATGAAAGCCCAGCCTTTAGATGAGAAAAATGGAAAGTGTGCCATGAAAACACTATTTTGGAGTTTTAAGGGAGAAGAAGTGCCTTTAAAAAGTAGTTTGATTTCCCCACTACTTTTTTAAAAAGGGTGCAGCATTGCTGGCCCGTTTTACACGGGCAAAAAAAGGCGCTTTTAGGGCTAAAAAGCCCGCATTTAGGGTTAGGGAGGGCGTAGCCTTTACACCCTCCCTAAGCCTAAAACGCATGGACGCCGCCATTTAAAGATGGCGGCGTCTACACGGTGGCGCCGTACAAGCGTCATCACGTGCGCAGCGTTTTGACGCGCTGCGCACGTTTTGACGCTCTGGCGGCGCGGGAGGGCGCCAATCGCGCCCTTCCCGCGCCGCAAAAAAAGAGCTCGATCCCGGAGCTCTTTTTTGCGGCGGGTCGTTGCGGCAGGATGAGGCCTCTGGGGCTGCCCGTGTGGCAGCCTAGGCCTCATCTCGCCGCTAGAAGGGGTAAGTTTGGACCGCCCCTTTTAGCCAATGTAAAAAGCACCCCTATTGCATCTAAAGGCTAAGGTGTAGTTGAACGGTTAAATGGGGCTCTGTATCTTTAAAGCGCCCATTTAAAGGCAGCGATACAAGTGCGGAGGGAGGGAAGGTGCCAAGACAAGAAGAGACCTTCAGAGCCCGGCCAGAGTGCGCCTGCACCTTCCTTCACCTCCTCCCTTTGGTTGAGAGAGTGTGACTTCTAGGGAGACAGCAGGGCACTGGAGGCGCTCAGCCAGACCAGGGCAAGCTGGCAAGAGGAGGAGGAGAAGGGGAGGGACCTGGAGCACCTCCGCTGCCCTGCTTCCCTGCAAGTCACACTCTCTCAGCCGAAGGGGGGAGGAGAAGGCAGGCCCAGGCACACTCTGGCCAGGCTCCATGGCTCTCTCCTGGCTGCCTTCCTCCTCCCTTTGGCTGAGAGAGTGTGACTTGCAGGGAGGCAGGGCAGCAGAGGGGCCCCATGTCCCTCTCCTCCTCCTCCTGTTTCCAGCTTGCCCTGGCCCAGCATCAGGAGGACCTGGAGCACCACCGCTGCCCTTCCTCCCTGCAAGTCACACTCTCTCAGCCAAAGGGAGGAGGAAGGCAGCGGGGAAGGAGGGAGGGAGGGAAGGAGCCAGGAAGAGACCCCCAGAGCCTGGCCAGAGCACGCCTGGCCCTCCTGCTTCCTCTTCAAAAAGAAGGCTGGAAAAGTAGGACGTGTCCTGGCAAAGGAGGACGTGCCTGGTCAACTTGGAAAAGGGGGGCCTCTGCTCAAGAATGGAGGACATATGGGAATCCCTCCTGGACAGAGGGCTGAAACCTCAAGACAACTCAATATAATGCTCTGACAGAACACAGACTACAACTCCCATGAGCCTTTGCTACCATTTCCCAAGATGCCTTAATTTGCAACAGAAAGACGACCAGTATGTTCACATGTGATGAATTCTTTCGTATTGACTCTGCATTTTCTTTTTGTGTAGATGCTCTCTTGTTTTGTGTGTGATGAGCTTGTGCGTAATCATGTGCATTTCCGAACTGACCTCACTTTCTCCCTCTTTCGGAATGGTCCTGTACTCCCCCATGTGATAAGCTCCGACTGTATGGTGTACCTGCGCAATTGCGCAATTCGCAGCCAGCAAGGGAAAAAAATGTTTAAAGCGCGGCTAAAAGCCACGTTCCTTGCCGCCCATGTAGCTGCTCCGCCTGTGTTTGTAGCGTTTTGACAGCTTCCCATGTAGTTGCTGAGCCACAGAAAAAACCTCAGTCTAGCTGCCCTGTACTTTTTAAATGCACACCTGGGGCTTGCTGTCTAGCTGCTAAGCATTAAGGAAAGTGCAACTTCATGTCACACTTTCTTGCCAATGTAAAAAGCCCCATGCTCTCCAAGGTTGAGACCAGCAATTGGATCACTCCCAGATGTTCTTGATGTAATAATGGAGCTGTATCTGAGGAGCTGAAACAGAAGGAAAAATTGAGTCAGTGACTTTCAGTGCAAGTGTTTGAAGACTTATAATGAATATGATTGGTCACAAGTAAAAATCCATCTTGTGGATTATGCTGGTGGTGATGGAGAAATGTTTCTTCTCCACCTCCACTACAACTTAACCCACCAAATGTCATCCAGTAAAGATGTTTTGGGTAGTGAGGGAAGGCCTACTGAAAATAGTTTGGGGTTAGGAGGGGGTCTGTTAAATACAGATTGTAGAACATTGAAGGCCATCTTTGTACTGTGTTTTGAAAATCAAATCGCTTGTATCTATGGCAGCATGAACACTGTAGTTTTTATGAAATAATGGCAACTAGGGCATTGTCTGGTCCTACTGGTATGGATTTATTGACTGATGTAACATGCAGGCTCAGGTTGGCCACAACTGCTCACCCTGGCTGCTGAAATCTACTAGAACTATTCTATCATAGTGGACTTCAGGGGTAGTCATCACTTCTCTGGAAGAGGGGTACCTCCTGCAGCCTTAGAAGATAGTGAGACTCCATTTGAAAAATCCAACTTTGAGCATATCTTCAAAGATAATGACAGCCCAGTGTCCAAACCTCTCATGTGTTGGAGTTGTTGGTGACTTCTCAAATCCATGTATTTTTGGAGGAAATGTTTTGTCTGGATCCATTCCCGTGTGGTTTCAGGCCTTGTTCTGAAACAGCCTTGGTCATCCTTATAGATGACTTATGCCAAGAAATGGATGGGAGGACTGTACAGTTGGCCTTCCATATTGGTGGGCTAGTCATCCATGGATTGGAACATTCACAGATGACCCCACTCTTTTCAATGGCGGTGCATGCGCATGGCTGCACCACCATGGTTGCATGCATGTCATGTGTTGGGCTGCCTTTGTGGAAATGTCAGCTGGTAAGCAATGTGGCTTCATGTATACTTGTTGGAGATAGTCAGTAAAAACTTGTTGTCTTAACTCTATACCAGGTGAACTGGTATATTTCCAGGACCAGTGCAGATCTCAACTCTAAAACCTGTATGCATCCAGGCCCAGTGTAGATCTTGCATTTTAAAGCCCTAAACCAGGAATAAAGAACTTCTGTCCAATCAAGGAAATGTTGTTTGAAAGAAAGAATATAAACCATCAGGATTTGTTGTTGTTGTGTGCCTTCATGTTTCCAACTTATGATGACACCAAGTCGTCCCTGTTATGTGATATTCTGTGGCTGAAATTGTATGACTTACCTAAGATCACCCAGTGGGTTTCCAAGCAGGAAATCAAACCCTGGTCCCCAGAATTGTAGTCGAACTTTCAAACCATTACCAGTTTATGAGGTGCAGGATGAACCTTGTGACACACTTAACTCCATCTTCCTACAGTGGAGAATGGACAGTGAACTCAAGGTGAACAGTTCAGGGTTGGGAAGGGCACCACTACTGCTGCCCTCAAGCTTCTGCCCCCTAAGGCTGTTGCCACACTCTGTCTAATGATAGAACCAGTCCCAAGTTTTATCTTGCCTCACCAGTTTATCACGTTACAAAAAAGCTTCTCCAGTTAAATGCTCTTAAAGGCAAAAAGCAGTAATAAAAGCAGCCACCCATATACAAGTAATGTTGGCCTTCCTATCTGGTCCCCACCAGACAGGTCTCTCCATCATTTATTAAGACCATGGCTCAGTGATGCTCAGCCCATCACACGGGTGCATCTGCACTGTAGAAATAATGCAGTTTGACATTACTTTAATAGCTATGGCTCCATCCTACAGAATCCTGGGGTTTGTAGTTTTATGAGGACCTTACAGAGAAAGCTATGTAACCCTCAAGACTTGGGGAATTAAATTAGCACAAAATAGTGCTGCCTATTGGCCAGGTTAGGTGGCCTTGGGACCACATCCCTTTGTATAACAAGTCCAGAGACATAAAGAATCCCAGAGGCAGGGCTCTAGATAAGTAATGAGTTTTATTTTAAAGGAGGGGGGAATCAACAATCTTATGAAAATACACCACCATGCATGCTCACAAGGACTAAGAAATTCAAAGGTGTTATGTTGGAACATAGTAGGTGAGACTAACGGAGATACTACACTTGAATGGATAGCTGCTCCTCTTGTTACAAGTCCAGAGGTAAAAGGGAACTCAATTTCTCCCGAAGCAAGTGGGGGTTGAAGAGCGAAAGAGGAGCTAGCTGAGTAAACTGGCAGCATGTATGCCTATCATTGGACTAAGCTGAGGAAACAAAGGAAAAGCACCAATATTTATAGTGAATTTTAACCCTGAAGCAAAATTCAAGGTATCAAAAGAACAAAGGGTGGAGTTTTCTTTGAAACGGGTTTGATCACTCTGAAGTCGGTTTTCCAACATGGTAACATTGTAGTGTGAATATGAGTGATGGGCACACATTTCCAAAGCAAGGGCTACCGGAGCCATTGACTCCTTGACATCAACCCATTGTTGGCATTACTCATCTCCTCGAGTGTCCAGAAAAACAAGCAATTAGTGCTTCCCTATGTGCAATGGAGGAATCCTAGTGATGGCATCCACAGCAGGGTCCTAGAAGGGCTATTTAGCCTGTATTTTATTGCAACACCAATATCAAAAGAGGAGGGATCTAATAAGGCTAACAGCTAAAGACCTACAAAGAACTACAAATCCCAAGATTCCATAGGATGGAGATAGTGCAAAACTGTATTATTTCTACAGTGTAGATACACTTCTGGTCAGACAGGAAGTTCCAAATTTGAATTAGAAGGCGCTGGAACAGAGGAAGGGGGGTACAGTGACTATGGTGGTTTTCTTTCAAGATGTCACTGGAGGTGTCAAAAAGCCCCAGACTTTCCTAACAGCAAGAAACATTGCTGTTCCTCTTCCAATGCAACCGGACAAATCAGAAATCCCACTTGATGGCAGGGAGGAATTGCCTGCTTTTTCTTTGTCTGCAGTGCAACACAAAAGAGAAATATAAAGAGAAGCCAAGCAGAAGAGGGTACCGAGGCTGGGCAGAGCTGTTGGGGAAAAGGAGGGGATGCTGGGAGAATCTGAAAGATGAATGGGCCTTAAATGGAAGCCTTTTGAGGGAAGATAAGGCTGCTCTGATATGAAATAATCTAGAACAATAGGCAGGCACGCATCTCATAATGAAGTCCATTTGGCACATTACTCACTTTAATGGACCTTTTATTAAAGTCTGTAGCGATGGATGGCAGACGCTAGGCTGATAAACCTGACCAGGGCTACACTTTAGCCCTGCAAAGGTGTTTTGTCTCTCAGATGTGGACTGACTAAGCTGACAACCCCCAAGGAAGGCTTCCATTTCACTCCTATTGGAGGCAGCAAATGAGATCCCAGATAAAAGCAAGATCCCAAACTTTAGCCATCATGGTTGAATTATATGCTCCCAGGGCCACATTAATACTAAGAACTATAGATACTGTGTATGTTTATAGATGTAATATTGTATGCCCTTGCAATCCCAATATTGGGCAAAGAGGCAGAATCCTACAACGTACATAAATTAGACAAATAGGATGCATTTGCACAATTTGTCTTATTTTATATAATTTTTATATATTTTTTTTGCTTTGCATAACAACTTTTTTTATTAAAAAAAACCTATTTTGTTGTTCATGAGAAGCAGGGTTTGTTCTTTCCACACAGGAAGCCCCTTTGGCCACCTGTGTACTGCTCAGATTTCATCTGGCATCAGACGTGTGCTTCCTCAACCATAGATAGGTTCTAGAAACTCAGCTCTAAAGAAAAGTTAAGGAAAGGAAACCAGCATTCTGATATTTTCAGGGTAGTGAACTCTGCCTCCGTTTAATACATTTTTTCCTTTTACTTGTGCCCAGTGAATCATTTTTAAAATTATATTTATTAGCTTTGTTCATTATAGAACATATGCAAGGAAGAATAGTAATAATACATAACAATACACTTTCAGGCTATAGTGTATGTCACTGTTACAGTGGGCTCTTTGTATCTGTTGTGATTTGGTTCCAGGACCCACCAGGGATACCAACATGTGTGGATGCTCAAGTCCCATTATATACAGTGCATAGTAAAATGGTGTCCCTTATATAAAACAGGAAAATCGAGGTTTGCTTTTTGTTTTTTCCAAAATATATTTTTTTCAAGCCATGGATGGAGGAATCCTTGGGTGCTGAATCCATGGATATGGAGGGCTGATTGTAATTAAATATATATACACAGCAACTGTCAATTAGTAATACATACGTAGAGCTATATGGTCTACAGAGAATAGTGGCTAGACGAGTGTTGGACTTCAAAAGTGACTTCCCAGAAGAACAGGTGAGTATTGAGCAAAGTTAAAGAAAGAGAGGTGTAGTGCCACCTAGGTTGAGGAAGGCAGGTCCTCTCAAATGAGTTGCAAGTACAGAAGCAATCAGCAGTTGGTGACAGTAGAATGTGAAGAATGGAGGATAAACAGAAAACGAGAGCAGAAAAGACAAGAGTAAGACAAAGCCATGTGTAGCTTTAAAAATAAGGACTAACTGGTACATCGAGAGGGCATGTTGTCTTCTTCACACTAAAAAATAAAGAAATAACAATAAAAATAAGGTCTTACTTTGTTGTTGTTAGCTGCCCTCAACCAGTTCCGACTCATGGTGACCCTGTGGATGAGACATCTCCAAGTATTCCTATCTTCCACTGCTCTGCTCAGGTCCATGCCCATAACCAGATGGATTGAGTCCGTCCATCTGGTCTGTGGTCTTCACCTCTTTCCACCCTTGACCTTTCCTAGCATTATTGTTTTTTTCTACTGATCCGTGCCTTCTCATTATGTGGCCAAAGTATGATAGCCTCAACCTGATAATCTTGGCTTCCATTGAGAGCTCTGATCTAATCTGTTCTAGAACCCATTTGTTTATCTTCTTGGCTGTCCACAGTATCCTAAGGACTCCTTTCCAGCACCACATCTCGAATGAGTTGATTTTCTTTCTGTTTGCCTCCTTCACTGTCCAGCTCTGTCAGCCAAAATAAGTTTGCCTTCATATTGATGACATTTTTCTTCCATCTTTCACAGCGGCATCCATAGCTGTCTCTTCTTGTGCCCTCATAACAAGCTAAATTGCCTCACATAAGTTCACCCACCATGCTTCACAGCTGAGCAGGACTCCTGAAATTAGAGTTTGAATTCCAGTTCAACCATGTAAACCCACTGAGTGACCTTGGGCAAGTCACATGCACATTCTCTCAGCCTCAGAGGGTGGCAATGACAAATCCCTTCTGAAAAAAACCCATGATAGGTTCACCTTAGGGTTGCTATAAGTTGGAAACGACTTGAAGGCACACAGCAACACCACTGACAAGGAGTAGGCCTTCCCTTCTCCCATAATTGGAACCTGATGATGAGTATTCAGAGTATGAAAACAATGGATACATTCAGATTACACAATTGTTAACACTATGATTCCATTCTAAATGCCATAGTTCAATCCTGTGGAATCCTGGCGTTTGTAATTTACAGGCTGGGACCTTTGGAACCCTCAGCCCAGGAGCTCCTCTGGTACTGCTGATCTAACTACAAACCCCAGGATTCCACAGAAGGCAGCCAGGGCATTTACAAGTGGAATCATAGCTCTATAATTAAGTAGTATGAACAGGTCCTGGATACATTTATTATTATTATTATTATTATTATTATTATTATTATTTTATTTATTTATACCCCGCTCTTCAGCCCTAAAGGCTATCAGAGTGGCTTACAATTATTATTTTATAAGATGGTTCCCTGCCCTCAGGCTTACAATCTAAAAGACATGACACAAAAGGAGAAGGGAATGGTGATGGGGAAGAGGATCAGGTCCAGCAGTTTTTCTCTCCCTCTGACGCCTGGACCAAGGCAGATGGACTGGAGGGAGGGCTCGGCTTCTTAACCTAGGGCCGATGGAGTTTGGCCTCTCTTGTCACTCCCTCCTAGGCAACCAGATAGTGTTGTCATGAAGGGAGGGCTCTTCAACTTCAGGCCAGGCCGGATGGTGCTGCTAGGCCTCTTTCACTCCCTTCTAGGTGGCCAGATGATGTCTTCTGGGACTACATTCACTACCTGCCTAGGAAACTTATTGGATGTACTTGGACCAGTTAATGTGTTCTCGCTCCACACCTAATCTACTTGACAGGGGTGTTGCAAAAAAGATCTATGTCTGGATCCATGGCTGGAATCCTGTTGATTAGTCCCAACTAAAATAGATTGATCAAATCAATTCTTGGATAGTGAGTCAATATGTAGTTAAATCCAGTTGCTTCTATGAGTCTACTCTAGCTGGTATTAACAACAGGATTTAGACACACACACACACACACACACACACCCGCAATCTGCTGCTCTGTGCTGTTTGGAGAATGGTAGAGATAGAGAGCCAGCGTGGCATAGTAGTATAGTAGTTTGAATGTTGGACTATGACTCTGGAGACCAAGGTCTGATTCCCAGCTCAGCCATGAAAACCACTGGGTGACCTGGGGCAAGTCACATACTCTCAGCCTCAGGGGAAGGCAATGACAAACCTCCTCTGAACAACTTTCCAAGAAAACCCCATGATAGAGTCACTATAAGTCAGAAATGACTTGAAGGCACACAGCAGCAAGAGATACAAAAGAAAGTTATTTTAAAGACTACCTCCTAGAATTTTCAAACTAACATGACCATAACCTATTCTGGCTAGGAGAAGCGGGGAACTGTAGCCCAAAGAAAGCTGCCAATTAATATATTGTGATGGGCCCTTTACAGGCTGCATATGCTAAAGCCCTGGTGGCGCAGTGGTTAAATGCCTGTACTACAGCCACTCACTCAAAACCATAAGGTGGCGAGTTCAAGACCAGCAAAGGGCTGAAGCTTGACTCAGGCTTGCATCCTTCCGAGGTCGCTAAAATGAGTACCCAGATTGTTGGGGGGCAAATAGCTTACAATTATAAACGGCTTAGACACTCCTTAAGGGTATGAAGCGGTATATAAATGAAGCTGTTTTTTTTTTTTTAAGAAAGCTGGAAGAAGGAGACGTGATTTGTGTTTGCTTCTCCTTTTAGAAAATATAATAGTCTTGATAGAAAACTTGAGCAGGTGGATAGGAAGGGGAGCAGTGAGGTGGACTAAGGACAGGGAAAGATTGTTGCGGTGTGATGGTGTACTAGCAAGGGCCATGCAAGGACTTGTTCACCACCAACTTTACTGGATCCCTGGCAGGTGTAATTCATGTTTTTGGTGCTGACCTTATTAAAATGTTTCAGTGTCAGGAAAGAGTGCATAGGATCAGCCAGGCGTGAAAGGCAGAGAGCAACACTGCAGGGAGTGGAATGTTGAGGAGGTGAGAAGAATGAGGAAGAAACAGGGAGGAGAAGGAAGCTGATCCATATGTTTATCGGACAGAGTTTTGCTTTCCTCTGTAAACCAGCCTCTCAAAAGGAGAATCCAGGCAGTTCTCACAGAAAGGCCCTTAACTCAGCCTGGTCTGATCAGGACTAGTCCTCCCTGGCGAGCCATTTGCCTCGGGCAGCAGAAACTGACCAGCTCATTAATGGCTCGTCTGCATGGGCCAAATCAAATGGTCTCACCTCAGCCTCATAGCCACCTGTCTTCACAACATAGACCAAATCCCCTATTCAAGTGTGGACTGGCTTCATGATGGAAGGCCACTTCTGCACTGAATCTGCCCTATATGCCTCCATCAACTGTTTCTTAAAAATTTACTTTTTGCTCCAAATTTTGCAAGAAAACCTTGACCACTCCATAATGATACCAAGTGGCTGTCTACACACACATCCCCACTGTGTAATCCAGTGCTGCCATTGCTGGCACAAGTCACTCCCTCTAAGGTCACAAGCCATGTTGGATGCCTAGTGTCTGACCTCAGATGGAGTCAGTCGCACAAGTGGCAGCAGCAGATGTCACAGTGGGGACATGTGTGTAAACAGCCACCGGACATCACTATGCAGTTCAGAAGGAACAGGGGGAATCTGGGGCAACCAGGAGAGCAGAACACTCCAAGGGCAGCCTGGAATATTCTGTCCAATGTAGATGAACCTATAATGTTCTTGCAGAGCCTCTACCTGCTACTCTTCTTCTCTCCCAAAGGAAAAAAAATCTGTGTGCCATGCAGCCCCTCCCTGCACCCTGTAAACCAGATTGTTGCCTTCATGAGCAATAGAGGATGTTGTCCTTTAGCCTGCACTGAAGTAAGAGTCTATCTACGCTACACAGTTTATAACAGTTTGATTGTACTTTAATGTAATTAAATATAATGTAATTCATCTTTTGGAATCCTGGGACTTGTAATTTGGTGAGGGTTAACTTGACATTCTATTCTGGAAAGCTCTGGTGCTATAATTCCTGGGCAATGAAGCAGAGCTCCTTCCAGCAGAGGTTTCTAAGTACATAACCAAACTACATGTCCCACAGTTCCATAGAATGGAGCCATGGGAGTTAAAGAGGTACCAAAATTCTGTAAGTATGTGATGGCGAGGCACTCAAAGAGTTGCCTTGTGCACATGGAATTTGCAGAAGGAGAATAGATCTTGTCTTTCACCCCAAGCAGCAAAACATGCTTTGCAGTCCTGGGCCTGGGGCCTTGCTTAGATCCCTTCCTCTTCTCCCTGGACCAGTCTGCATACAGCTCAGGAGGACTTTTCAAACTAGCAGTTGTGCTGCCTACCCTAGCTCCTGCTGGGAGAAGAAATGTAAGTCCCATGGAGCATATTAACAAGTTCAAGAGATCGCTGTTCCTGTGCAGAGAGTGAAACCTTCTCCCATTTATCTAATAATATCAGGAGTAATGGCAGCAGGGGAGCACAAAGGCTCGGTT
This sequence comes from Urosaurus nigricauda, assembly GCA_034509955.1. NCBI lineage: Eukaryota > Metazoa > Chordata > Lepidosauria > Squamata > Phrynosomatidae > Urosaurus > Urosaurus nigricauda. Next base: position 168,703,643 of record JAOEGL010000002.1, read on the forward strand.
AGGGGAATAGAAGGCACCTGACCCACCTCCCTTCTGTTGACTGGGGCCATCTTAAGACATTTTGCTGCCTGAGGCTGAGCAAGAAATGATACCCTAGCAGCAATGACAGCACAAATACACACATATATGCATATATATGCCAAAGGGCATTGTAGTCAAGGTTAGTAAAGTTATGTGGATACTGGAGGCAAAAAAAATCCCATCAAACACCACCATCTCCAATCTGCCATAAGAAAACAATAATAAATTTAAAATTAATATTTTGCTGCCATTTGATAATACCTCAAATTATTTCTGCCTCATAGTATAGGGCTGACTCTTTTGCTGACTCAAGAATCCCCTCCCCTCGCATCTTGGGGTACGTTTTTAATAGGCCTTGAAGTGCACATAAGGCAGCCCTGGGGCTTGGTTGACCCGGTTAGAGATGTTCGTGCTGGTTATCTGCTTTGCCATTCATTTCTTTGGCGCACCATCTGGAAATGTGTCAGCCCCATCTAGTGAGGAAGGCTGGCAACAACCTGGCATGTTTCTATATAAATCTCTGTATGCACTTACTTGCTATCATTTCTTAAAGGCCTTAAATGTGGAGTGGGAAAAGAGGAGACACTCCCTCAGACCCAAGATTTTGTTAGATGCTTGTTTCTGGTTGCCCAATAGTGGTAGCATTTGGGTAAGGGGTCCAGATTAACAAAAGGAAGGGTAATTCAGAATTTTCCTCCCTTCCTTAATGCCTGAATGCAAATATATTAAAAAAATAAAAAATAAAAGGCCTGTATAGTCCCCCAGCCTCCTGTTTCTGGTTGTTGCTCCTTGGCAGCTGGCATTCAGTAGCAAGCTGCCTCTGAATCTGGAGGTATTATGAGGTCAGTGTGGCTAGGTGTCATTCACAATGGGAAGTCACTTCACACAACTCTCGAAATCCTAATCAAATCAGGCCAGTTTGGTCTGGACCCAAATCAAATCAGTTCATCCCATTTTGAATGCAAAGCAGGCCTGTTTGCTAATTTAGGATCTGGAGTAAATATGGTTGTGGGCTTTGCACATAGCTTTCAGCTTGAGAAAGTTAGTAGGAAAGGGTTAACATATTTACTTAATGGTTAATAGGCTAACATAATTCGGTAGCATTTACATTAGAAGGGAGAAATGTTGTGTTCATGTTAAATTGGTATTTAAATTCAAATTAAATGGCTGCACTAAAAGCCTTACTAGAATAAATGAGTCCTAGGCTGTGGAAGAAGCAGGATATAATTAAATAAAATAATTTAAAAACAAAAACAAAGATTAAAGTTAAAAAATGCCATCCATGATTTTACCCACTTGTCCTTGTTTATACTGTGAGAGAAAAAGAAACACCTGCATGAATTTTTGAAAGTCCCATTTCTCATCCACCTGGCCCCAAAGCCGCTCTCTTCCCTTTCTCCCTCCCTTTCTTTAACCTCTTCCACTTTCTGTTGTTTATTGATTCCCGCATGGATCCCAGCAAATGTCTCAAAGTTAGGCGCTTCAGAGGTTGCTGCCACACTGAAGAACTCAATGCAGTTTGATAGCACGTTAATTCCCATGGCTCCTTAGGAATCCTGGGATTTGTAGTTTGTTGTGGCACCAGAGCTCTCTGACAGAGAAAGCTAAATATCTCACAAAACCACAAATCCCAGAATTCCATTGAGCCATAGAAGTTAAAGTGGAGTCAAACTGCATTAATTTTTCAACGCAGATGCAGACAAAATCCAGTTTCCTGAGTCCATCTGTGCCATGCCATGTGAGTTGTGGAATATGTGAACAAAGCTGACCACTCCGTTCCAAGATGCCCTTGCTAATTGTTGATTTCAAATCTTTTAACTTTGGGTTTAAATAAACTGTCCTACTCTAGTCATGAACTAAAACAAGTGACTTGAATCTTGTGACATAAATATGGTAATTCCACAGCCCCAAAAGACTAACAAAAAACCATCAAACAAGAAGTAGGTTTGCAAAACTCCAAGACAGCTAAGTAAAGAACTATCTGGGAAATGTAAAAATTAGCACTGTCTCTCATTTAGTTAATTCATAATTAATAATTTAATTCCAGAATTAAGTTAATGCTGAAATTCCATCTTAAGCCAATTACTTAAATTAAAATATAAATTTAATTAAGTTGGCCTTTTGCATTACAAAATTCCCAACTTAATTGATCTCTTAATTGTTTCTAACTTGTTAGTTCTTATCTCTGCCATTACCCTCCATGAACCTGTCTGCTTCCTCTTCTTCACATCCTTGTAGAATTCCATAGATTAAGGTCATGCTGCCTTTTCTTGAACTCTCCCACCAGTGAGTTTCAATGAATGCGTCCAAGTTCTAGTATTATGTAAGTGAGGAGGAGAACTTGCTCTCTGACTACTTTTGAGATCAAGAGTCCACCTTTCAAACAGTGTGACATACCACATATCTCAAACTTTGTTGTCTTGGTGTTTTGGACTTCAGCTCCCAGAAGCCCCAGACAGTTTAGCCAATTGTCCAGGATTTTGGGAGCTGAAGTAAAAAAAAAAAAACCTACCTGGCAGACCAGAGTATCATAACCCCCAACATATGGTACCAGCGTGACATCGTGGTTTGAGTGTTGGACTACAATTCTGGAGACTAGCGTTTGTTTCCCAGCTCAGTCATGCAACCCACTGGGTGACCTTGGGCAAGTCACATCCTCTCAGCCTCAGAAAGCAATGGCAAACCTGCTCTGAACAAATCACACAAAAACAACAAAACTTTATGATCACCATAAGTCAGAAATTATTTGGAAGACACTTCACACACATACAATTTCAGAGATTATTGTACAAAGCTTCACTCCTGATGTTGTTGACACTTTTTAAACATCTGAAACAGCAACTATTCTTTTCATATTACCACACAATTGTGAATTAATAACAGGGTGGCAATGTATCTTATCACACTACCATTCTGTTTGCTGGTCAGCTATCCAAGATTAAAGCCCTGTACAGACCAGCCTGGGGGCAGTATCAGGGCATCACATCCAGATGACGCATGCCCTGACTTCGCCCCAGGGTGCCATGACCCCACATGGTTGCGGCATCATGATGCTCCTCCAGCGCTGCTTTAGTGGCTCCTTTTTGCGCCCTTGAAAGGCCAGATTGGGGCAGTGGCATTAGGTTGCCACAACCACAATCCGGTTAGGAAAGGGGCAGCATCCCACTGCCCCTTTGGGGCAGTCTCTTGAGCCCCTAAGTAAATAAGTAAAAAAGTCTTGCCTTCCTTGGGAGTGGGATCTGTGCAGTGAAACTGGTTTAAATCCCCTTTCTCCTGCCTCTTTGTGAGTAAGAAGTCTTGCCTTCACTGGAAATGAAGGGGGGAGGGGGCAGTGAAACTTGTTTAAATTCCCTTCTCTCTGAATTATTCCAAAATGACCCATCCCACATAAATCCAAAACACACTGCAGAAATAATCCAGTTTGAGACTACTTTAACTGCCCTGGCTCAGTGCTAGGGAATCCTGGGAATTGGAGTTTATTGTGGCACCAGAGCTTTCTGATAGAGAAGGCTTGATGTCTCCAAAAAACTACAGTTTCCAGAATTCCCTAGCATTGAGCCAAGGCAGTTAAAATGGTCTCGAACTGGATTATTTCTGCAGTGTGTTTTGGACCATACTTCAATAACAGGTTAACCGCGGGATTCATGAGATTTTTTCCCGTTCACTAAAAGCAGGTTCAGAAGCACAGATTGACTACAGGATACTTACTGCCTAGCCATGATGTGGTGCAATAAGATTTGTCAATTAAAGTTCCAATCCCACTTCTATCCCATTATTTAAGAACAGTGCAATATTTAGCACACAGCAGACAATGTGCATAGGATGCTGCCACACTGTGGAAATAAAGCAGTTTGACAGCACTGTAACTTCCATGGCTCAGTGTTATGGAATTCTAGGTTTTGCTGTTTGGTGAGAGGCCCCAGAGCTCTCTGACAAGGAAAGGTAAATAGCTCACAAACCTACGAAGATTCACGACAGTTAAAGTCGTGTCAAACTGTTTTATTATTGCAGTGTGGCATCAGCACCAGATACACTGAGGGCACACTGGGACCAGTCCTTGGATTTTCTAGTGGGTGCAGCGGGGAGAGCTGCAGAACCTTCCCCTGTGATTTTTATAGTGGTCACAGAGACATCTTCAAGCAGGTCCATCCTTCTTTCTGCTGTGCTCCCCACGCCTCCAAAAATACAATGGAACAGAGCCTGTGATTATCCTGGTTGTCAGAATCTCTCCCCCCCCCCCCCATGTTCTTGCTTTAAAATCTGTGCACTGACCCACCTTCCCAGCTGCTGCCTTTCTTCCAAGGCCTCTTGCCTTTTACACCTCCCCCTAACTATATCTCCAGTTTGGCTAGCAGAATCCTGCCTGGTTTGCAATGCCCAGATTATTAACTCCATTTTTCCGGAGGGGTTTTTCCTGCGTTGCTGCTCAAGGGATCCCTCTCAGGGCTGGCTAGAAGAGAAGGTAGCAAATGCCATGGATTGACTGCTCTTTTCATCAGCCATCCTTTTGCATTAGAATGAAAAAAAGGCATTAATCCACCAGCAAGCGCTTAATCTGGGGGATAAAGGGACGGATAACACTAGGCACGCTCGGCAGCACCCACCAGCTCAGGGAGGAGTCACAAGGTGGCAACATCTGATAAAGGGGCACCAGCAGATTAGTCCCTAAGCTGGAGGATGGGGAGAGGGAGGCAGGTTCCAGGAGTATTGCAGAAAGCTGGGGATGATGGAGCAGTGAAGAGGCTGCTGGATAGGGTAGGGGAGATTCTGGGAACACTGATATTGTTTCAGTCACATCCAGAGCCTGCTTTTCCTAGTTTTTGTTCCTTACACTTGGAACTCTGCTACTGAACTTTCTATAGGATATTTCTTCAACACTAGCACCAACCTCCACCTGCTGCACAACATTGGCCCCATTCACACTATGAAATAACCCGATTTGGAAAACGGGTCATTTCCCTGTCATTCAGACTTGGACCTATTGTAATCAGTGCAGTTTTCGGGGGGGGGGGAGGGAGCCCATCTAAACTGGTGCATTTGACACTAGATCCCTTAGTGGTTCTTTTTTTTTTGAAGAACTGCAGTGATCTGCATCTCTGATAGAGTCAGTAAACTATTGGATTGATCCGGATTGCGCAGCCACCCTTCAGGAAATGGAGGCACCTCCATTTTAATCTGGAACAGTGGCAAATGGGAACTTCAGGCAAGATTTAAATGCCACAGAGAGATTTGTTGCCTTAAAACGTAGTGGGAATGGTGGGTCAGCATGAACGTTTAACAACTATTCTCCTCTGAATCAATGCTGTGCCATTCTGAAGCTTGGACCCAGCACCTTTTCACTCATTTGTTGATCCAAGAAGAGAATTTGTTTGTTCACTATTGCCTTGAGTTAGAGGTGTAGATATGGGAGAGGGCAAAATGAAGGCTTTCCCCTCCAAACAGGGATTATGTACCCCCAAATAAATTTTCCATTAGTCTCCAACTTTATAGCATTGCAGAGAATGTGGTGCTGAAAATCTTGCACCAAGAATCTTATGGCTGCATCTACACTGCAGAATTAATGCAGTTTGATACCATTTTTAACTGCCATGGGTCAAAGCTATGGAATTCTGGGATTTGTAGTTTAATGGGGAATTAGATCCATCTGACAGAGGAAGCTAGATATCTCATAGAACTACAAATCTCAGCATTCCATAGCTTTGAACCATGGCAGTTAAAAACGGTGTCAAACTGCATTAATTCTGCAGTGCAGATGCAGCCTATATTTGTTTGTCTCTACATTCCCTTAGTAAATTGGCCTGCCCCTTTTCTTAGGGTGCGTAAACTCTGTTTCTAAATGTGCAACTGATGTTTTAAGTAATTGCAATGTTAGGAATTTGGGGACTGAAGGAAAATTTCATTGGGAGGCAGAATTCTTATTTGGTGGGCACTACTCCCTTTTCACCCACCCACTGTAGTTAGAGCCCTGCCTAGAGTCAAGCACCTCCCAATATGTCATTGGATTTCAAATCACAGATGCCTCAGCCAGCATAGCGAATGGTAAGGAATGCTAGGAGTTGTAGTCCAGAAGCCTCTCAGAGCTGCACACCTCTCGCACCCCTTGTTGTTGTCATTGTGTGCCTTCAAGTGTCAACCAGAAGCACAAACTTACCACAGAGTTTTCTTGGCAAGATTTGTTCAGAGAGGGTTTGCCTTTGCCTTCCTCTGAGACTGAGATTGTGTGACTTGCCTAAGGTCACTAGTGGGTTTCCATGGCAGAGCCAGGATTTGAACCCTGATCTCCAGAGTTGTAGTCCAATTCTCAAACCACTGCACCACCCTGGATCCCACTTCTGTCCCAGAACAAACATGGACAGCTTAGGGCTGGCTCTCTCATTAGCCAGAGTGAAACTGATGCCTCGGGTGTCAAATGCTGCCAAGGTAGAAAGAGTGTAGGAAAGTAAATCCTCCACCCAACATAGCCAGAATTTCCACTGAGGCTGTACAAGATCAGCATATGCTTGAGCACCTCCTGTACCTTTCCTATGAGACCTTCCACTACAGAACTTCCCATGCGTTCCTCAGTGCAGAGGGGGGAGTGCAAATTAATCTTCTAACACAGGCATTTCCATTTCAAAAATGCCTCAATACAGCACTGTTTATTGTAACCGAGATCCTCCAAATACTGTTTTCTGTTAGCTTTAATCAAACTATTGAAACACTATTAAATAACGTCAATCAAATTAAATGTCATGCTTATAGAGATAGCTCTTTATTTTGATTGAAAATGTACTCGCATGGGAAAATAGAAGCACACCTTATAAAAAGATCAATGCCATGTTTCTAAGGGGGCAAAAAAGAATTCCTTGCAGGCATTTTGCTTCTTGTGGCAGCAACAGAAGCCAGGTAAACAACAATTACCTGACAAGTTATTGAAGGATCAGGTTGTGAGAGGCCAAGAGGGACTAGTCCAGAGGCCAGGCACAGATTTTGGATTAACCAGCCTGCCTCTGCTTGGGGCTTTCTTTACCCTTTCTTTTCTTAATATGGATGTGGTGGTGGAGGGGGGGGAGTCCACATTGCTTTCCACATTAGCTTCTTCCCTCTGGAATTTTTTTATCCTTTGCTTGTAAAGAATCAGAAAACCTTGTTGCATGCCAGTGTCCTGCCATGTTCTCCCCCCCCCCCCCATTCAATTTGTGGCTTTAAAAAAGGAGGGAGGTGAAGGGAAAAGACAGGAAAGATGAGGGGGGATGGTCATCCGCTAATGAAAAACAACTGCAGGTCCAGTCTATCCATTGTGAATTCAAAACACTGTTGAGATCTTCAAAGGACTATTGTGCCTTTGATTAAAGTCTTCCTCCTTAGCAGTTCCATTGTTTAATCACCCTTCCATACCTTGTTTCATTGGAAGCAAGCTGAGTAGTTAAGGGGCAATTCATCATTAATCTCCTCCTAAAACACACAGGAATCAATAAAAGCAGAAGAACCTGCAAGAAGGAAGCTACTAATTAACATTGAAAGTGAGTACTGCAGAATGTTACTGACCGGTAAATAAATATTATAAAAGGATCTTGGCCATGGAAATAGTTGTTGACAACACAAAGCACTCATTAAATATTGAGTGGAAATTCTGTTTTAATTCTGCTGCACTATAGAAACAATGTTTGTTACTTTTGATGCTGTTCAGCAAAGTGAATATTGGTTTATCAAAACCTTGGCATTCATGCAAAATGAAAACTAGCGCCAGTGAAGTAATACTGTATAGAAGGGCCAATTTATGTGAACAAAATTACACAAAATTGTTCTTCAAACTGAATATGCCAGAGAAGACGAGGCAAAAGTGGTTCTCAGGTAGAACAATGTGTTACAGCCAGATATTTCCAGTCTTAAAAGGGAAAGGGAGCAACATTTGTGAATTTGGAACAAACAGTCCACCACAAGGACTCTCCAAGATTTTGGAGGACTACAACTCCTGTTATTTCTAGCCATGCTAAACATCAGTGACACATCATGCATGTGTCCTACTGTAGTAGTGATGGTTACAGTGCCCCCAAACCAGCAATTTCAGGACCTGCTGTCTCTGGACAGACCATACTGCCCCAAAGTCCCCAGCCAAAAGGGGCCCCAAAGTAGCCGTGAAACGCGGCTCCTTTGTGACAACAGAGGCACCATAAGTGCCCTGAATTGGTGCTGTGATGTCCCTTGTGCACCCCACCATTTGAACGCGGTGCACAAACCACATAATTGATGCACATCCCATGTAAACGGCAGTGCACCAAGATGGCACCCATGGCGCATTACAGGACTCAGGACATTAGGGCCCCGAATATACTTTTTGCCCCAGGGCCCCTAAAGGCCTAGCTATGGGGCGTGGGACAGACCCAAAATGTCCCAGCTGCCAGAGAGAACTGTGTTGGAATCTGGAACAGCAGAGTTTGGCCCCAGTTGCTGTCACTGACTCATGATATGGCACTAGGTAATCTTTTCTCTCTTTCTCTGCCATGCTTCTTCATCTCCAAATAGTCTATTTGAGAAGCACAATAAAGCTCATTAGAGAGCCCCCTCAAAAATTGAAAGAGCTTTATAAATAGCTGGTAATAGTCATAGTATCCCTGTTTTTCTGGTGGCAAACCCAGGGACTGGGCAAGCATCCATTGCTCCAGGGTGCATTCTAAAGTGGAGGAAGCCATCACTGGCTCTGATCAATTTTAGACTGTACCCAAGTGATGCCATGGAATTGGGGAATTAGGAGGTACCTTGCAAGTTATCAATTCCAAGTCCCTGCTCCATGCAGGAGCAACAGTGCTGAACAGAACTACATTACCCCTGACAGTTGGCTGCCCAACCCCATCTTATAAATGCCTCAATCAATGGAGAGCACACACACATCTGCTGAGGCACTGTGACCCAGTGTTGAACAGCACTCAGTGAGCAGTCATGGTTTCACTACCAAGCTGGCTGTTTATGAATCGAAAGCAACACAGTAACAATCATGTGTTTCATCTTGAGACCCCTAATATTGATTGTTGCACCCTAGCAAACACAGCAGTATTTTTGTTATTGCCACATTGGTCTGTCTTGTTGCATTATTGTGTAACTCTTTTGAATGTTCAATATGCAATAGTCATCAAACTAATAAGCTTGTTATGGAGGAAAGAGCCACATGTCTATGCTTGGAATATTTGCATGCATGTGAGATTTACTTAACAGCACGTAAGCATGATCGGGAATAAGACGAGAAAGTACATGGCAATGAATTTGCCTTTATTTATATGTTTGTATGTTGTGTTGATCTGACTGCATGGATATGTATATGTGGAGAGGTACCTGTATGGAAAGGTATAGAGAACCTATGAAATGATGAGTGAACCCAACACCTTGCAGGTGACAGGGAGGCAGTGCCACCTTGTGGACGCTGAGGGAAATGAGCCCCAAACAGGAAGCAGGACATTGGCACACTTTGTTTACTCACTTTTTGTAGAATGAGTTTTGGGTATTGGAGAGCATATGGGAACCAAAAACCTCCCATATTTTCTCTCCCCCCCCCCTCCCCAAGCTTTCCACATACTGGAGAAGGACTAACTTAAGAGGTTTGGAAAGGTTGCGTTTTTGGACTGCAACTCCCACGAAATCTAGGAAAAGTAAAGGAGGGTGAATTTTCTCTTTCTTGCAAAGATAGCTCTGCCCCACTTCCTAGCATGGATGGATCAAAAGCATAATGAATACACTTTAAAACTGCAGTATTCCCTCAAGGGTGGTAAATCCATTGTCATTCCACATTGCCATTGACAATGAAAGCAACAATTTCATAACACTGCAAACCCTTTCCATATCACTTCTGTGAAAAAGAAACCTAAGAACATAGCAACAGCTCTGCTGGGCCAGACCACAGACTGATCTGATCTGGCATACTCTTCCAACAGTAGCCCAAATGGATTTCCTCAGTGCAAAGCTTCAATGGGTAGGGGCAGGTTACTCCTTGGACATCCAGTTTGGAGCAGCAAATTGTTAGTTCTTTACTTTGTTATCTATGTATTTTTATTCCAGGAGAAGAGAAGAGGTGCTGGTGAGGTTTACTACCTCAGCTACCAAGATGGTTCTATGCACCTTAACAATGGAGAGGGGGTGCATTTTCTAATGTGCCTCAGGCATCAAAAGTCTAGCGTTAGCCCTGTTCCCCAGTAACTGGTATTCAGAGGTGCAATGCTTTTGTTTTTCCTGAAACAGACAAGTGTATGTATGGTCTTTGATTGGTTTTGCTCCTAGAGGAAGGCCCTTCTTTAATAACTACATGAGCTCCATAAGACAATGATTTCGGCGAATGCCTTCTAACCTCGCTGCTTCTGCCTGGCTCTGGATCCCAATTACCCTGCCTGGGCTCACTCATCATGGATCCATTCATTCCATTACTCTCTTTCTCTCTGTCCCATTGGTGCTATCAATCAGAACAAAGTCATGGATTATTCAGTTTGTATTCTGTTGGGCTTGTTCTGTTTATTGCCTGTATTTTGTTTTGTTTTATTTTGTTCTTGTTTTGCTGCTTTGCTGTTGTTGTTCCCATGTATTGATTTGTAGTCTGGGGGTTTGTTGCACAGTGTTTTATGATTGTGGTGTTCTTTGCTTTGCTTTGATATGGAGATAAACCAGGACATCAGCTGTTAAAATGGAATGCTGAAAAGTTGCTGAGGGTGTCTTCATCCATGAAGAGAATTTGCCTGCTTTGTCACAGGTCACATCTCCAGCCACAGTTAAGATAGGCATCAGAAGTGATCCTTGGGAACCTTTTGTGCCTCTTTTGAAAGGAGCAGTCTGAAATGGGCAATCATACTTCCCAACTCCCCCTTTTAGAGACACACTTAAAGAGTGATGGGATGGCTGCCCATCTGCACACCAGAAATTGTCAGGTTTCATAGGGCTATGTTTTCAGGCAGTGTTTCTCCAAACCTTAGGTCCCATTTTCCATTCCAAGACTGAAACCGCCAAGCACATGTGACATAGCAACCAAAAAGCAGATAAATCCTTTGAGCATGTGCAGAATTCTTTCTCTCCTCCATTGTTAAACAGACACATTCAGCTCCCATATTGCTAGAGCAGGGGCAGGAACCACACAGCTCTCCAGATGTTGTTGGACTGCATCTGCAAGCAGCCGAAACCAGCACAGCCCATGGTGTGGGATGGCTGGCACTGCAGTTCAATAACATCTAGAGGGCTATACAATTCTTATGTCAGATTCTTTCTTCCAGAAGGGTTTGAGCACTGGAAACAGGATTTTTTTTTTAAGGAAAAAGAAAAACTAGCTTCCATATTCACATTATTCAAAGCTCCCAGCACAGGTTACCTGACTCTGTCAACTGGGAGTGAGGCAAAATGGAACAGTAATGTGCTGCTCAGCAGAGCTTCGATATGTTAATCTGGAATCCATCTGCCAGTATCTGCTAGCCTAGATTCTGGGAAGCATAGTCCCAAAGGGTGTAAATTGTCTAAACTCTGCAGCTGAGGTGTCCATGCCACTGACAGATCTAAGTCACGGCAGTGCACTGTCAGATATCCATCACCAGATGAAACTTCTAATGACTCCAGGTTGTTGCTTGCTCACATCCGAATCGATCGCGGCTCCTGAGGGGAGGCAGGAAGGAAACCAACTGCTCCTTGTTACAGATTACAGCCCAGCCAGCTCAGAGTATGCTGTGGGGAAGCCAGGAAATTAATGCCTTTCCTGAGCTCAACCTTCCCTGAGAAAACTGCCCTGCATTTTCCCTCTTCCCCACTTAAGGATCAAGGAAGTGGCAGGAAGTCATGGACACATGCACACGCACCATAACGACTGCAAAGTATCATTGCATATGACATTGTCATACATGATTTGTTCTGAGTATGCAACAAACATTTGGAGAGATGGGTGTGTTCCATACCACTCTTGCCATTTGTCTCATTTCTGTATCCATGGCATCATCCCTGAGCCTAGTGAGAAACACTCAAATATGCTTCTAAAGCTGACAACAAATGCAGGTTCTACTCCAGCTTCCCCAACCTGGTCTCCTTCAGCACCTTTTGCCTGCCACCCCCACCATCCATCACACTTGCCCATGATGGCTGGGGATGATGGATGTTGTATGGCAGAACATCTGGTAGGATTCAAGTTGCAGAGGCTGCTCTTCATCTAGGCAAGCTCCAGGTCACTTCATGTTACAAGGGAGACATCTCCTGAGACTAAAATGGGCCAGATGAGGCATTGGGGCAAAAAATGCAGAGTGTGGTGGCAGGGGTTGTTGTTGTTGTTGTTATATGCTTTCAAGCCATTTCCAATTTATGGATACCAGCCTAACACAAACCTATCGGCAAAATTTGTTCAGAGGAGATTTGCCATTGGCTTCCCTTGAGGCTGAGAGAGTGTGACTTGCCCAAGGTCACCCAGTGGGTTTCATAGCTGAGCTGGGAATTGAACCCTGGTCTCCAGAGTCCTAGCCACTCAAACCACTATGCCACTGGCTTTCTGATGTACCTCTTGAAAAAGTTGTCCCAATGACTCACATTGCTCCAGTACATACGGGCGTTTTATGACATGTCAGCACCAATTTAAGGGTTCCGGAGCACGCAGTAACCACACACTTTGGAACTCTAGTCCGTACTCATGGTGGCCTCCTGTCCACACAGGGGTGCCATGATGATGTACGTGATGCACAGCATCCACACGTTGCTGACAGGAAGTGGCATCATGGTGGTGCCCCTTCTAGCAATGCTGCAAAAAAGAAGCTGCTGTAGGCAGCTTATTTTTGGCAGCACATCTGTGCTGCAGCATGTGGATGCTGCAGCACAGACACAGGTCTTACAGGGGCAGCTTCTAGCCACCCATCTGTACTGCCCCCATTAACTCTGCTTAAAGGAAGCAAGGTTTCATATATTCAGTGCACTGTACAGAGTGATTACTTTGGGGGATTTGCTGAATATATGAACTCTAGTACAGAGTTAAGGTGAAGGACCTGAAAGATCTGGAGATAACGGAGGAGGAGGAGGAGGAGGAGGAGGAGGAGGAGGAGGAGGAGGAGGAGGAGACATAGCCCTAGTTTTACATAATATCATGACTCCCCTCTCATCATTGATCTGCTCTTGTCAGATGCTGCATTGATTTTGTTTTGAGGATGCCAGTGGCTGATCCATCATATGTTGTAACATCTCTTACTGGGTCAGCCAGAAAAATCAGCAGTAGCAGAACACATTATAAACCATTTTAGGCATAAAATGCTGTTTGAAAACACTGAAATTCTGGACCATGCGAACAACTATCAGGTCAGAATCCACAGGGAAGCCATTGAAATCCACAAGCACCTGGACAACTTCAACAGCAAAGAAGAAGCCCTTAAAGTTAGCAAAGTTTGGTTACCAATCCTGCAAAACACTAAAATCAAGACCCAGCAAATGCAAATGAAAACCACCCAGGGTCAGGGGTTTTCCCAGCAAACAATAGATCTCTAATTAAACAGACACAACTCCTCCTTGCATATCCTCCCACCCTGAGGCCTTACCATTCAACAACAGAACAATACACAGATTAACATGGAAATCACTCCTCCCAACACAGGGTCACACAGTATATATATACCCCACTCTCTTCCATGCCAGCATTCTCTGAACATGCCAGCCACAGTTGCTGGTGAAACATCATCTTCTCAAACATAGCCATATAGTCAAAAAAAAAAAAACCCACAAAAACTTAGGTGCTACTTCAAAGACTTCCATCACAAAAACATTACTATTTTTGACCATTTTTCCTGACTTTTTCACACTACACAATTATAGCCCTATGGTTCCACTTTAATTGCCATGGTTGCATCATGTGGAATCTCGTGTGTGTATTATATTTTGGTCAGAAGCACCAGAGGAACTCTCTGGCTGAGGATTTTAAAGCCCCCTCCCTCAACGTCCAATCCCAAGATCCCACGTTTTCATGATAGTTTAAGAGGAATCATAACACTGAAATTATGTAGTGTGAAAGGGCCCCAGGTCCCAAGTCACTCTACCTGTAAGACTGTATAACAATCAGAAGTTCAGCCAATGAAATGCTTCCTCCATCTCTGTATCCCCAAACCAGGGGGAGCTTTTCTGCTGAAAAAATTTTTTTTCTGTATTTGTTAAAGGGGTAAGAGACCCCACAGAAAGAAAGATATTAAATGTGTTTAAAGGATTCCCTAGCACCTTCCCTGCTTTTTAAAGGCAGGCTTGATTGATTACTAGGTGGAGTGCTCCAGCTCCAAGTGGGTCTGCAAAGTGCCGAGTCAGGTCTCCCCTTACAAATTCTGGCCAGTTCTGCAAGTGTGCTCAAAGCATTGGCTCGATTTGTGGCTGTGCATCTTTTTTTAGCCCTTTCCTCCTCCCTCCGTGCCACAAAATAATAATGCTGCTTTACCTGAATGACGGTAAAAATAGCCCATAATAAGCTAGAGGGAATTCAGGGACTGGTTCTCTGACATTGCCTCTTGAGTTATAGACAGCATTCTTAACTCCTACTCCTGAAACTGAGATAAATGCGGAGTAGGCTTTCCAGCCTGAACCTCCCAGCTAGACCATTTATCTGATTACTAAGTTCTTTGACGTTGCTCACTTTGACTCAGTGTGTATTAGTGTACCATTCAGTGTAAAAGGCTGGTTGATCCTACCATTAGGCAGTCTGTGAAGCTGCCACCTCAAGTGGCAACTGCCGGGAAGGGCAGCCAGCCCAGATATTCTTCCTGAGACCCACCGTCTTTTGTTTGAAAACAAATCTATGTGGGCCCCATGGGTGGGTGGGGGCTTTCAGTGTCTGCCCCCACCCCTTTGTTCTTGGAGGACCACCTCTATCTCTCCAGATGCCTTGATATCTTCCCACATCCTTGCAGGGGGTGGGGGAAGTACCTAGAATTCTTATCTGCATCCTGGGACTCTTTCAAACGGGGAGGAATTTCTCCCAACTCCGAATGGCGCCAATGCGGATTTATGTAAATTCGCTTGTTTAGCGAATTTACATGAACCCCTGCTCCGTTCGGAATTACTTCCCATTACCTGAAAATAACCCCCTCCTGCCCGAATTTGCATGCGAAGCTTTAATTCGCAATAACGTAAAACCCATGATTGCATTCGAATTGGCTTCCCTCTTGCCCGAATTTGCATGCGAAGAGTTAATTCGCAATAATGTAAAACCCATGATTGCATGCGAATTGACCTTAAATTATACTTCCAATTTAGCCTTGTATGAAAGAGTCCCTAGTGAGAATTAAGGTCAATGATAGTTGTTAGTTTGGTACCAAAGATTTGAGTCCATGCACCACTTTGGTCTTTCTCTTATCTTTCTCATCATTCAACTTTCTGGGTCCTGGATCATCTGATCTTCTAAATAGAATGATGATGTGGTGAACTCTCTCAATGGGAATCACATACGATGCTCATGTCTGAAGTAATGTATTCCCATTACTAATTGTAAAGGTAATTAATTGTTATTACTAGTTGTGAGGTTTTGAAATAGTAACTCATTACATCACCTGTGTAATTGTCACTTGCTTTAAAAATAAATAGCTCCTAGTTTGATAAGAAAATGCTATAAAACTTGGGGGGCACTCAAAATGTTTCTCAGAGGTCTAAAAAGGCCCTAGGAAGAAGAAGAAGAAGAAGAGGAGGAGGAGGAGGAGGAGGAGGAGGAGGAGGAGGAGGAGGAGGAGGAGAAAATAATAGTAACTGAAAAAGTAATTAGAAAACATTACTCACTGTATCCATTTTTAATATCAATCCCACCTGTGTTAGTTTTCAAATGTAATGCAGCATTGCTGCCAAAAAAAAGAGTAACATTGTACAGGTAACAACATTGCTCATACATCATCACTTCCAAGCTTTAGTCATGTTGTATTTACAAATTTGTCATCAGTGTGCCATGCCCACTCTAGATTTCCATACTCGACCCATTAGAGTTTGGTGTTAAATCAGTGCTGACTCTAGGCACTGAAATAAAGCACCACTCTTTCCACTTTTAGGCACAGCATACTTTCCAGCAGAAAAGAGAATCCATAGTACTTCCATGCTCAGTGTGAAGCAATACATTATAGCCACTGACATTTTTTTCAGCATAGTAGTAAAGTAGAGGGAAGCGGCACTTGTTTAATAAGCCCCTCTTTGAATGATTATGCAAGCAATACTGGAGTGCTTTTACAGCAGAAGTTAATACATGAATAAACTACTGCTGTTTTGAAAAGGTCAATGTAAATGCACCCACTCTTCAAGAAAAAAGCAATCATCCACTCTGCAAACCCAAAATTTACACACCCCAAACCTCCAGCCTCCATCTAAAATGCTTGCTGCTGCTGTTGTGTTGTTGTTGTGTGCCTTCAAGTAGTTTCTGACTTATGGCAACCCTAACAGGCAAAACTTTCATGAAGTTTTCTTGGCAAGCTTTGTTCAGAGAAGGATTTTACATTTGCCTTCCTCTGAACCTGGACAGCTACCAGCTCAGGATGTTTAGCTGAAGATCCTGCATTGAGCAGGGGTTGGACTGGATGGTCCATGAGGCCTCTTCTAACTCTGTGGTTCCCTGACTCTATGGCTGAGAGAGTGTAATTTAGCTAAGGACACCCACCAGGTTTCCATGGCTAAGCAGGAATTTGGTTCCTGGTCTCCGCCATGCTTGGTTCAAGACCACAGAGGGCTAGATCAGTTTTGAAAAATCGCATCCCAGAGTAAGGCTGGCACCCTTGCACTTGTTAAATTTGTAGTCGCCTGATGGCACCAGATCCCGTCTGATCTCAGAAGCTAAGCAGGATTACCCCTTGTTAGTATTTGGATGGGAGACCACCAATAAGTGTTAAGCTCATCTGGAGAGGCCCTTCTCTCTGTCCCACCACCCTCTCAGGTGCATTTGGTGGGAACAAGCGAGAGGGCCTCCTCGGTGGCTGTTCTCAGGTTCTGGAAAACTCCATCCCTAGAGAGGCCAGGCAGGCTCCATCCCTGCTTTCACTTTGGCAGCAGATAGAAACATTTTATGCCACCAGGCTTTCTCATGCTGACACGGGTGCTGTAAGAGTTTTATAAGAGTTTTTAAATTTTAAATTTGAACCGGTAATGTTTTTAACTTTTTGAAATTGTTTAATTTTTTTTAAAAAATTATATTTTTATTGTTTTGTACTGTTTTTAACTTAGATTATTTTAAATTTTGTTAGCCACTTGGAGTCCTTGTACCAGGAGGAAGGTGGGATGATGTTAATGATAATAATAGCCACAGCAACAACAGCATAAACAACAACAACAACTACAACAACAACAATATGCATCAGGCACTGAAGGCTGTATTCCAGAGGAAGGAACAGGGAAAACTGCCTCTGAGTATTCCATGCCTAAGAAAACCGTATGAAATTCACAGGGTTGCCATTGGACAACAGGTGATTTGAAGGCACTTTGAACATGCGGAGAACCATCAGATGTCTGTAGAATAATATAAACCCCAAAGTAGTCCTTTCCTCAAAAGAACTCCAAGCCAAATTTAGATAGGAGGAGGGGCAATGGAGGAATGGAGCATGAAGGAGCGTGGCCTAGAATGTTAAAAGATGGTTTTTATTTTGCTTCTCTTGGCCTCTGCCATCCTGAGACCAGTGCTGGTTAGCCACAGAGAGATGTCACAAAGAAGAAGTGCCAGCCTGGGGTTGTCTTGACCTTAGTCATTTAACACAAAACAGATGCTAATTGCCAAGTACATTTGGCAAGACCAGGCCAAGCTTCACAGGGTCACCTTAGCACAAATCCCACAGAGAGAGATTGAGAGCAAGAGCTGCTCCTGCTGCTGCCTTCAGTAACCGTAACCGGAGACACATTCTCAAAACTAAGGAGGTGGAAGTGGAAAGATATGAGGAGAAAGAAGAGGAGGGCCACACTCCCAAGCCCAGATATAGAGTAAGGATCCTATAAAAGATGAAAGGGCTTTGAGAAGAATCATTGCTAGAGATAGGATAGATCTGGACAGCAGAAGATCCCCATTTGAATAGAGGAGTCCAACTGGCAATGAGGACCTCAACATGCTGAATCCTATAGATTAGTTTCAACCAGAGTAGACTGACTAAATCCATTATTGAACGGGGAATCAACACGGGGTAAACCTAGTGTGGAGGAGCTGAACTTCAGGTTGTACGATCCCCCAGACTCCCGGGTGTGCTCACTTCTGTGGAAAGCAAAGCTATGCACTGAGCTGAGCAGGCGAAGAACTGACAGATTAAACAAGAGAAAAACAGGTTTAGCCTGAATTCTAGAGGGAAAGGGAAAGTGAGAAATAGACTAACTCAGACAGGAGTGCAAGAGTAATGGCTAGCCCAAGGAAGATGTAAAATCCATCTCTCCCTCCTTTCCTATAAGCCTGCATCCTCAGTCCAGATGCTGAGTGCCGAAAGGAAAAAGTAATTCTGTGTTGTTGTTGCTGCTGCTGCGTCTGCTCCATGAGCCTGAGCCGAGCCATGTGTCAAGCAACCGGCCTGCTTGTGATAGAGTGTTCTCATTACAGCGATGCCCTCCCTAGCCTCTGAAGACTTTCCCCAACTTCAATTACTTCACGTTTCCAGACATTGGTTCCTTCTGTCTCCTGAAGCACGTGCATTAGGCTTAATGCAACACTCACAACCACATACATCATTAAGGTGCCCCGGAGGTGCTCACCTTAATGCGTCAGTGAGGTCCATTGTACTGAAAGCTGCGCGTGCTGTGGCTAGAATTGAAACAAGAGCGTTCCAGGGAACCTGAGAGCTCAGTGTAGATTTTTAGCCTACTCTAAGAACAGGGCTGTTCCCTAGAAGGGGAAACAGAGACATTCCCGTGCTGTGGGTAAGGAGGGAAAGAGGGAGAAAGAGAATTTACCAGTAACCAGAGCAGTGGAAGAAGAAAAAAGATGTGTGACAAAGAGAAGGACATGGGAGCCCCAGGAACGTACTAAATTCTATTCCAACAAAAGGCAAAGTAATAGTCACACTGCAGAAGTATCACAGAACAAGTTAGATCCCAAAGGAATTTCTCAGGCACAGGGTTGGGCCTGCTTTGAGGCAAGGTGAGTTGTCTCAGGCTGCTGCCACACTGCAGAATTAATACAGTTTGACAACCCTTTAATTGTCATGACTCCATCCTTTGGAATCCTAGGATTTGTAGTTTGCTGTGGCACCAGAGTTATCTGACAGAGAAAGCAAAATAGCTCACAAAAGTACAAATCCTAGAATTCTATAGCATTGGGCCATGGTAGTTAAAGCAGTGCCAAACTGCATTAATTCTCCAGTGTTGATGCAGCCTACTCTGCTTTACAGTAGGCCCAGTCCTGTGCCTAAGAGATTACCTGCCTCAGGCAGAGCATATTTGAGTGGCTTTAAACTACCCTGCTGCCTCAGATCGTATAGAGAAGGGTGCTGTCCTATCACTGGTGTTAGGAGGATTAAACCACAAGCCTGTTGGACTGCTGTACATGGAATGGCAGGAATGAGGTGCCATTTTATCTTTCACCTCAGCCAAAAGGATATCATGGGCTGGGTTGGGCTGGCTTAGGTAGAGTCAAACACTCTGTCTCCTCAACAGTTCTTGGCAGCTGGCTAGGACAGAGGCCATTGGCAACTGGTGGCTCCAAACCCTGTGGTAATGAATCCACTTTTGGGTTAAGCCTGAACTTTAAAGGAGACCTCTAAGGTTCACTTAAGGAGCTGTGTCTGTTTTCTAAGGAGCTCAGCTTCAACAGCTTGGGTCTCTCCTTTAAATTCTGCTGAAACTATGAGTGCATGCACCATCCCCCTTAACTTGAAGCCACAGCCACCATGGGATGGTGCTGTTTTATAGCGGGTGGGGGGATCTTGCAGGAGCAGCCAAACAAATGGTCCTTTCCTCTCCTATAAATGCTTGGATCCAATGCTCCTGATGATTCAGGTAACTTGTCTGTTGAATTTAGGATAGAGAAACATAAGGATTTGGCTTGATTTATGCTTCATGCTTCCTAACAGAAATTCAGTTAGCTAACAGTCTACAAAGAAACACTGTCAGATCACAAATGGCAAATATCTAGAACCACAGTGTGTAAACACTTAAAGTAACAGACAACAAACGCTTGTGAAAATACAATATAAGCAAACAGCTGCTGAAGACAATTTTAAAAAAATAACTTGCTTATTCCCTGAAAGGATATACTGGTAACTAAAAGGAAAGAGTGAGAGAAACAGCTGGCCTCAAAGGGAAGAGGGTTTCATAACAGGGTGGGAAGGGCTCTGTGAGATGGATGCAGGGATCATAGAATCAGAGAGTTGGAAGAGACCTCAAGAGTCATGATAACCAGCCTATTTGGGATGGGAGGATGAAAAGAGGAGAAGGGAGGAATTGACAGCACAGTTCTGAGTGGTGAGAAGCATGAACTTAGAAGGTGCCTCATGCCAAGTCAGAGCCTTTGCCCATTAGCCCAGTTTTGTCTGCTGTGATTGGCAGCATCTTTTTAAGACCTCAGGTAAAGGATTTTTTCCTACCCTCTGCTGTTGTCAATGATAATAATAACAACAACAACAACAACAACAACAACAACTTTATTTTTGTATCTCGCCTTTCTGCCTGGGCAATCAAGGCGGCTTACATCAAATAAAATAGATAAAATAAAATCTGGATAAAAAAGAGACCCTCCCCCTTAAAAGAGATGATGATGTGAGTTGGAAGAGACATCAAGGGCCATCCAGTCCAACCCCCTTCTGCCATCCAGGATCACACACAATCAAAGCACCCCTCACAGACTCTGTTTAAATACCTCCAAAGTAGGAGACTCCACCACATGTTGAAGGAGTGTGTTCCACTGTCAAACAGCTCGTAACATCAGGAAATTCTTCCTAATGTTGAGATGGAATCTCTTTTCCTGTAGTTTGAATCCATTGCTCCAGGTCCTATTCTCTGGAACAGCAGAAAACAAGCTTCCTCCATCCTCAATGTAACACCTCTTCAAATGTTTAAACAGAGCTACCATATCACCTTTTACCTGTTGTTGTTGTGTGGCTTCAAGTTGTTTCTGGCTTACAGCAACCCTAAGGTAAACCTATCATAGGACTCTTTCAGACGTGGGAAATTGGAAGTATAATCCAAGGGCAATCCAAACGCAATCCTGGGGTTTCACATTAATGCGAATTAATTCTTCTCACGCAAATTCGGGCAAAAGGGAAGTCACTCCGAATGCAATCATGGATTTCATGTTATTGCGAATTTAAGCTTCTCACGCGATTTCGGGCAAGGGGGGGTTATTTTCAGGTAATGGGAAGTGATTTCGAATGCCTTCCGAATGGAGCAGGGGTTCAGGTAAATTCGCTAAACAAGCGAATTTACATGAATCTGCATTGGCTCCATTCGGAATTGGGAGAAATTCCTCCCGTTTGAAAGAGTCCATAGTTTTTGTTTGTTTGTTTGTTTGTTTGTTTGTTTGTTTTGAGACTGAGACTTGCCCAAGATTTCAACTCTGGTCTCCAGAGTCCTAAGAAATTATCAATCCAGGGCCAATAGCACAACAACTACACTATTTGAAGATAACAGAAGCATAGCGCTATAATGATCTATATTTTCACACAGTTGCACAATGACAAGATAAAAATGATAGAGAAATGCAATTGCGGTCCCCATATATCCATTCTTGTATCATTATAGCAGTGTTATCAAATGTTTCACACATGCTCCAGTTCGGCGCAAATGCACATGTCTGACAATCATGGTTACATCCAGAACAGAACAAGATAAAATTGATGTATTTCAGAACATTATTTTCATACGATTCAACGAAAATTGTCCCTTACATCTTGAAATAGCATAGAAATCCACTCCAAAACCAATCCTAGCAATGAAAATGAATTGTTAGTCTCTAAATTCACTCTGATGAAAGGTCCTGGATTGCATTGTGTGAAAATCTGCATGCGATCAAACAATCATGACAGGAGCATTACGTTTTCCTCCTGTTTCTTATCCCCATGTGATAATTGCCCTTGAGTCCAGAGTCCTAGTCCAGTGCTCAAACCACTATGCTATGCTAACTATCCCCTGTTACCTGATCCTTTTCATTGGTGATGGCAAGGACTGAACATCATAAATTTTAAAAAGAAAGTAATAATTAAAATCACAAACAATGATCAGTTTTAAAAACATACAGCCAGAAAATACTCCCAGCCATCAAATGCTTTCTAAATTACTTAGATCTTTGCCTCCACAGCAAAATGGAGCACAGAAAAAACAGCTCTAGCTCTCCTCAGGGATGTCATTTTATAGTTTTGGAGGCAATAGTAGTAAAGATCCTGCTACTTGCACTTAATAGTCTGATTTTTTGTAGTGAAGGAACAGAGCAAGGTCCCACTGGCAAAACTTTTTCTATGTGTCTCACCATTGGCCATATTTATTAGGGTTGATAGAAACCGAACGTATCAAGATTGCTACAGATTCCCCAGTCCTGCTCTGTAGACTTCAAGCTATGAAGAGCTTTACAGGTAAATAGCAGCAAACCCAGCATGATGTAGTGGTTTGGTCATTGGACTACAACTCTGGAAACCAGGGATCAAATCCCCACTCAGCCAAGGATACCCACTTTGTGGCCTTAGGCAAGTCACACTCTCTCAGTCTCAAAGGAGGGCAAAGGCAACCCCCCTCTGAACAAATCTTGCCAAGAAAACCATGTGATAGGGTCACTTTGGGTCACCATAAGTTGGAAACTACTTGAAATCACACCACAAAGTAGTAGCAGTACTTTGAATTGGTCCCTATAGACTACCTATGTTCTCACTTCTGGTTGGTATGGCATCCATCAGGAGGTAAGCAATAGCACTCTGCATTAGCTGAAATGTATGAATGTGCTCCAGAGAAAGTGTCACATAAACAACACAGTGCAACAGTCTGTTCTCAAAGTTGGGTTTAAAAAAAAAAAAGCAATGGATTGGCATGATAAGATCATCTCAGTCCAAGAAGGAGGAGGCAGTGAGGCTACACAGCAAATACAGTGGATTAAAGGTATATGCCAGTCATTGATACTGCCTGCTAACTGAAAGCTCTGATCCTGTTCAGATATGGTATGGAAAGAACTCCTATCACAGTTAACTTAATTGCTAAGAGAGTCAGTGGTCTTGTTATCATTGCTTTGAATGTGTTGCAAAAGCCACCTCTTCCCCTAGCCCTTTGAATAATACATCTTCCCCTTCCCCCTCTGGGTTTTTTAATTTGTACTTACATTTGTTTTGATACTATGATTCACTTTTCATGGATTTTTTTTTTAAATTTTGCATGATATCAATCACCTTGAACTGCCTGGCAGTGTTTCTAAAGTGAAATTAATAAATGCATACATCAGGATCTCTCTGCATCACCATCCTCTCTATCTTCTCTGGATGTGGGATGTTCTAGCCCAGGTTGATCCCTCTTGTTATTAAAAATAAGGAACCCTTTTACCTGTGGAACCTATCAAGGTAGCAGAGACGAACACAATCCCTGTGCCTGCCAGGCCCAGCTAAAAGGTTTTGAATGATTCCCTAGCTAGGGAGCAAAGCCACGTGGCTCTTCATTCCCTTTGTCAAAGCTCAGATTCTGCAGCAGCTGCCTTGCCAGCATGTTCCTCTTATTCCTGCTGTGCAGTTACTATAGGATTGGGACTGTAGGTCAGTGTTATTGTGGTACCTGGGCTGACAGGGGCAGAGTGTTGAGGCTCATTTAATAAGCAGGGACATTGATATCATCTGTCACCAGCATCACCCAAGTTCCCCAGTCCCAGTTTTGCAATAACTGAGAGGAAATGGATTTTCCAGATAACAATATGAGTCAGTGAGTGAGTGTGTCTGTGTATGTAGATGGATGGGTGACTGGCTGGCTGCATCAATAAAAGGGTAGTGTCTAGATCAAGGGAAGTAATAGTATCACTCTATTCTGCTTTGGCCAGGTCTCACCTGGAGTACTGTGTCCAGTTCTGGGCACCACAGATCAGAAAAGATGTTGACAAGCTGGAGCATGCCCAAAGGAGGGAAACCAAAATGTTGAAGGGTCTAGAAACCATTCCTTATAAGGAGAGATGTAGATAGCTGGATATTTTTTGCCTGGAGAAGAGGTGATATGATAGCCCTGTTTAAATATTTGAAGGGATGTCATATTGAGGATGGAGCAAGCTTGTTTTCTGTTGCTCCAGAGAATAGGGCACAGAACAATGGGTTCAAACTACAGGAAAAGAGATTCCACCTCAACATTAGGAAGAACTTCCTGACAGTGGAACACACTCCCCCAGTGTGTAGATGAGTCCCCTTCTTTGGAGGTTTTTAAACAGAGGCTGGATGGCCATTTGTCAGGGATGCTTTGATTCTGTGGTTCCTGCATAGCAGGGGGTTGGGCTGGATGGCCCTTGAGGTCTCTTCCAACTCTTATGATTCTATGTACACAGACCATGGCCTGAACAGGTTACTTAGCCTTATTGGCTGGAGGAGTCTGGAAGATGCAATCCAAAAAGTAATCCACAAGAGATTCCTCCTAAATACTAGGAAGAACCTCTTGCCTATAAACAGTTCAACAGTGGTATAGGTTGCCTTGGAAGGTGGTGATATCTTTGCATTTAGAGGTCATGAAACAGAGGCTGGATGGGCATCTTTCACAAGTGCTTTAGTTGTGCATTCCTGCAAGTCAGGGATTGGACAAATGGCCCTTGTGGACCCTTCCAAGTTTACAGTTCTGTGATTCTCATCCACAGGCCACACACATATGTACATCAATACAGCTGCCTGGGGGAGTGTGATTGTGGAGAGCACCACAAAAAAGGATCAAAATCTACCACTATACACCTGTTCCAGAGTTGGCAAATTTCTTACCATCTCTGGAACCTTAAATGGAGGACTTGACCACAGAACCTAGCTGCCAAAGCATCTCATGAAATTACTTGCTGAATTCTCCATATCACTTTGCTATGAAAGTCAGAAAAACAATCCAGGCCACTTTCCTCTGGTCAACTGGCAACCCTAAATAACACGCTTGCTAATAACTCACCTTCAGCCTGTCTTCTTTGCTTTGCTACAGTCCTCCTCTTTGCTTTGCTGCATCCTCCTCTCTGTTTCAAGTGCCCTGTATCACCTCTGGAGCCATAACAATGGATTCACTGATTTACTCAGTTCATTCAAAGAACAGCATTCCTTGCTGGAAAAGCATTGAAGTTTCTGCTGCATACATTTGAACCAGCAGTCATCATCCAGCAATGCTGTTGCAAGGTCTTAAGACTCTGAGCAGTCAGTCCTCCTCCTACAAGACCTTGAAGGTGCTGGAAGGGGGTGTTAAAGAGATCTCAGATCCCTAGCCCTCCCCTCTTTTAAGCCAAAGGGGATGAATGAACATAATTGGCTTTTGACAGCCAGCAGACAACAGAAAGGAAGTGTCAATGTGTTCAGACAGTCTTTCTTATTATGGGTCAAGCACATATTCAAACTGGGAGAGGTGTAACCACTGGAACAGAGTTCATAAATTCATTGAAATGCCTTCAGATATGTTTATTTGGGCTGAGGTCTAAAATACTGCTAGCTGATTTGGGACAGAAAACTTCTACCAGCAGCTGATGGCTCACATGTCTGTAGTGTGGTAAATCTTCTCCACGTTTTAGTCCAGACTCAAAGAATCCATCCAAGGTGCTGACTCTATTTTGAGGATAGTGTTCAGCCCCTCAGATACTTCCTTTGAAATTCACACTTAAACCGCTTAGAATCAGAGGAGGACCATGCCTTCAAGATAATTTCCAAATTCTTATCCGTCTGGGCCTGGAGCATCCATGAACAGCATGAAACTCTTTTTCTGATGCTCATTATCATGCTGCCTTCTGTTTAAAACAATGTAGTCTAAATCAGTGGTTCTCAAATGGTGGGGCGGGACTCTCAATGGGAACACAACAGTTATTTGAGCGGGGTTGAGAATTGGAGGCTCTGATCCTTCCTCCTTTTCTTTATTTTTTTATGTGTAAAATTTACACATGCATTGAATTAAATATTGACTTTAGCTAAATAAAACTGTTCTAATTTGAACAATGTTATTTCCTTTGAAAATGTTAAAATATGAATATGCATGAATGTGCAAATGGAAATATGCACACTAAATAAGCAAAAATATTTTATGTTCATACACTATGTCAAGTGGAGGAGGACAACGTCTGCATGTAGATGTCAAGGGGGATACCGAGGGTAAAAATGTGAGCACACTGGTCTAGATACTATAGGAAACCAAGCACATTCATACATTCACTGTTTTGTTTCCACTTTTTGCTTTTCCTTGTTGTTGTTGTTAACTGCCCTCAAGTTGATCTCGACTCATGGTGATCCTATGGATGAAACATCTCCAAGATCCTCTGTCTTCCACTGCTCTGCTTAATTCCTGCAACCCCATACCCATTACCTCTTTAATAGAGTCCATCCATCTGGCATGTGGCCTTCTTCTCTTCCTACTTCCCTCCACCTTTCCCAGCATTATTGTCTTTTCAAATGAGTCCTTCCTTCTCATGATGTGTATGAAATACGACAGCCTCAGTTAGGACATGTTGGCTTCCAGGGAGGTCTCCAGCTTGATCTCGGTGGTCATTATTTTTGTTTTCTTTATGTTCAACATTAAGCCTGCCTTTGCACTTTCTTCTTTGATCTTCCTTAGTAGGTGTTCCAGGTATGTGAGGTTTTCTGCTAGTACTATGGTACCATCTGCATATCTTAGATTGTTAATATTCCTTCCTCCTATTTTCATTCCTCCTTCTTCGTGTCCAAGCCTGCTTTTCTTATAATATGTTCTGCATATAAGTTGAACAGATAGGGTGAAAGGATACAGACCTGTCTGACCCCTTTGCTAATTGGAAACGATTCTGTTTCTCCGTGTTCTGTTCTGATAGTAGTCTCTTGTCCTTAGTACAGAGACTATCAGATACATTGGCACTATCATGTCTTTAAGGGTGTTCCATAGCCTTTCGTGATCTATATAGTCAAAGGCTTTGCCATAGTCTATGGAATTCCCTGGTACATTTCATTAGCCATCCATCATATGTTCACAATGTGGTCCCTAGTGCCCCTTCCTTTCCTGAATCCCACTTGAACATCTGGGATTTCTCTCTCTATGTATGGTTGGAGTCTAGGTTGCAGAATATTGAGCAAGATTTTGCTTGCATCTGAGATCAGTGCTATGATCCTATAGTTGCTGCAGTCTCTTGTGTCTCCCATTTTGTGGATGGGATTGTATATTGATTGTTCCTGGTGATTTGTTTTTCACTATTTCTCTTATTACAGTTCCCACCTCATTTTTTGAAATTTGGGGTTAATCTTCATATGGCTCTTCCATCCATGGGTCCTTCATTTTGTCATCTCTTTTGTATAATTCTTCTGTGTATTGCATCCAAAGTCTTTTTATTCCCTCCTGGTCTTGAATTATGTTATTATTATTTTTTCTGGTTGTATGAAAAATGTGTTTGCAATGAATAAGTTGTTGGTTTCACAAAAATCTATTAGATGCTCACCTGCTTCGTTTCTTTTGCCTAATCCAAATCTGCCTACTGCTTTTGATTCTTCTTTGCTTCCAACTTTTGCATTCCAATCTCGAATTATCAGCTTGATATCCTGTGTTGGTGTGCTTTCAATTTCTTCCTGTACTCCTTTATAGAATCTACCAATTTCTTCCTGTTCTGCCTCTGTGGTTGGTGCTTTTCCTGCTCTGTTGAAATCAGGGTGATCCTTTTCCACAACATGTCCTACATTTCAGCCTTCTGTCCCAGAGGAATTCCAAAATGTCCTCCATATTAAGCATGCCTAAGAAGCATTAATTAATATTAATAATAGTGGGGGGGGGTGGCTTTTTTTAAAAAAAGTCTTACATTTTGCAGTGCCTTGTCCTCTTTTGTGATTATGACATCTGGTTATCCTGGGTGAAGGGCCTTGATCCAGTCCAGGACTTAACCAGGGCTGAGTCCCACAAACTGTTTTTCAGTAGCTCTGCTGCAGGTATTATCTGTTTTAGATTTGACAGTCATATCCCTGGTTGAGGATGGATATGTTTCTCAGAAAATCCAGATTCTCCCTCTCTCCTTCTATCTCTGTCTCACTTTCTCACACATACAGACACACGCTGGCAGCTTTCTCTGCTCTCGAAAGAAGCACTGATAAGGAGGAAGCAATCAGTTGGTATGGTAACTACTGACTTTCAGTGGAGGTTTGAAGATCGTTTTCTCTCTTTTCTTCTCCTTTTATCATGATGTCCAATTGGATTTTAAGGGTTTGGGGTTTTAAGGTTGCTTCAAGAAGTCAGTTAAGATTACCTTTTTTAACCTGCATGATTTTTAATCAAAATTATACACATATATCATAAACACTGAGTAACAGAAGATGAGAAAGATGAGTTTCTTATCCAGCATGAATAAGAGCATTTCTCAGAATGAGGATGGGGACTGTATATGCACAACATATACTATGTGCCCAGCCCAATTGTGGTCTATTATTATTATTATTATTATTATTTTGGCCCTCTAGATGTTTTGGAGTTCAAGCAAGATAGTCAGTGCTACCGTGTTTCCCTGAAAATAAGACAGTGTCTTATATTAATTTTTGCTCCCAAAGATGCACTAGGTCTTATTTTCTGGGGATGTCTTATTTTTCCATGAAGAAGAATTCACATTTATTGTTGAACAACAACAACAACAAAGAACATTTATTATATACTGTATATATATTTATATACAAAAACTTTGCTAGGTCTTACTTTCAAGGCAGGCCTTATATTTAGCAATTCAGCAAAACCTGTATTAGGTCTTAATTTCTAGGGATGTCTTATTTTCAGGGAATCAGGGTAAGAGACTGTGGGACCTGCAGTTTCAAATTTGTGGAGCACTAAAGAGTGCCCATCCCATGTCCTAATCCCTCAATTTATGCATAATGTATATGGCCACCTTATTCTAAGTCAGCCCATCTGTCCATCTAGCCTAGTATGATGTACTCTAGGATGAGAATCATTGGGATGTTTTGGATGTTGCTGAACTTCAAGTCCTAGCACCCCCAGCCCTTCTAGCCATTGATGAATGGTGGCTACATGATGGCTACATGAAACCCTCTAATTATAAGATTGTATGTACAGCACTGTGTAAATTTACAGTGCTATATAAATAAAAGATGATGATGATGATGATGATGATGATGATGATGATGATTATTATTCCCAGCCCCAGTCTAGTTGAGAAGCACTCCAGCATCTCAGTCTGAGATCTTCTCAGTGCTTGGAGCCCTTTCAGTGCCAAGACCTGAACAAGAGGCTACAGCTTTGGTAGAGCCTGCAGAAGTTAACTCTGGGTTCCCCAGTCAGTGTTATAAGTGATTATATTGACTGGAGGATTTGGGGCATTGTAGTCTGAGTGCTTGCTTCAATTTAGTAGCAGAGCACCTACTTTGCATAAGGAAGACCCCAACATCTCCAGATAGGATTGACAAAGAATCCCATCCCAAACACTGGACAGCTCCTGCCAGTCCTTCCTTCCTTCCTTCCTTCCTCCCTTCCTTCCTTCCTTCCTTCCTTCTGTTCAGTTAGTGTACCTAGGGCTTCACAAAGTAAAACAACAAAAAAGACAACCCACCCTGCCAAAAGCATACAGTATAAAATATATGTATACAAAGGGATGTTGTAGCACCCTAACTGAGCAAAAAAATGGTAGCTTTCATAGCATAAGCTTTCATAGACTTGGTCTACTTCCTCAGAACCAAGTCTACAAAAGCTTATGCTACTATGTCTTTCCCAAAATTGGTCTCAAAGGTATTACAACACTCCTATTTATACTGATATTCCAGACTAATACACCTGATTCTGTAAAATCTAATATATATTGGGGGGGGGGGAGCAATACAAATATAAAAATAATACAATAACAATTGTAAAACAAATTATCAAAAAAGAAATACAAACACCAATGGAATACAATACAAAGAAAACTGACAAATGCATATAAACAAAGTGTACAAGATTATGATACAAAAGTAAACAATATTAAACTAACATTCCAAAGGCTTTGGTAAACAAAGTTTTTAATTCAGATTGACAACAATTGATATTTACAACAAAGGAAGGAGCAGTCCACAAAAATCCAGGGAGGCAATTCTATAAAGGACAAATCCAAGCCAGGGAAGAAACAATCCTTGGTTGAGTGAGAAGCCTAGAGTTCCTAGAACACAGATCCCAAACAGGCTGGTAAAGAAAAATGAGGGCTGAAAGACAGTGGCATCAGTAAGGGAGTGCAGGGTGTGTGGACCACACTGGATGGTGGGGTGGTACACCCAGTGGGACTGGCCCAGCTACTGGGCAAGTGAGAAAGAGTATGATCCCACACACACACACAGCAGAAGGTACTGCTGAGAGACCAGTAACTTTTGTTTGGGGTCCAGGATAGCTGCTTCCCTGAGCAACTGTGCCAGATCCCAAATGGCCATCTAGGGGCTGCAGCACATATACATACCAGTACTGTAGCAGTTTTGCCAAGCAGATGAAGACTGGCCAGGGAGCAGTCAAGCAAGACATCGGGAGGGAGGGAACAGGGGGCAGGCAGGCAGCAGGGCAGTCTACCCTTCCCCACTACCTGTCCACTGCCCCCCATACACTGGGTGCCACCAGCCATAGGGGCACCATGCTGAAAGATAGGGGATTGCTAGGTCATTTAGGGCTTTGAAAGTTAAAATTAGAAGCTTGTACTGAGTCCTAAAAGGAACAAGCAATCAATGAAGAGGTCTCAAAGGTGCCAAAACATGGATCAGAATTCAGAGACATAGCTGTGTTGTTCTGCAATATCAATATGCAAAGGGATCTTATAGCACCTTTGAGACTAACTGTGCAAAAGAAGTGGTAGTATAAGCTTTCATAAACTTGGTCTATGAAATCTGAGGAAGCAGACCAAGTTTACAAAAGCTTATCCTACAACCTTTTTTGCACAGCTAGTCTCAAAGGTGCTACAAGGTCCTTTTGCAAAGCTTGCGGGCAAGGGGCATTGGCATATCTCTAGGTAAGGTTTTTCCTGTGCCAATACATCCAGTAGGTGGAGATCAAGCACCTACCACCAGACTGGGCAGCAGGAAAGCAGCCCACAAACAGTTAAGACCACAGGATGTGAGGAGCTCAGATTATGCTGAGCTGGAATAGTCAGACAACATCAATTTCCTGAGCACTTCCCTCTGCCCCAAAAGGGCTGCCCACTGTGCATCTTCTCATCTCTCACCCCATCTTCGGGTTGGGCAGAAGAGACCAAACTACTGGAAATTGTTTTGTGGCCACTGCTAATGGGCCATCAAGTACAGAGGAAATAAACCACAGAGTACAGAAGGCTTCAGAGTTCAGAGAGGGGCTGTGTCATGAGCCAAGCTATTGGGAACTTGAAGCCCCTCAGCCTTGATTGTCCTGACCCACAGAACTAGTTCACGGAATTTTACTTCTTGAGGCAGAAGACACTACTTTAACTGTCTTGGCTCAATGGTATGCAATTCTGATGTTTTGTAAGACATTTCAAGTTATGTAAGACATTTAGCCTTCTCTGTCAAAGAACTCTGGTGCCACAACAAACTACAAATCTCAGGACTCCATAGGATGGAGCTATGACAATTAAGCCATTGACAAACTTCAATAATTCTGCAGTACAGCAGCAGCCTTATTCTCTCAGGGATTATTACAATGGGCTTTCCACATTCATTGGAGTTAGTGACACAAGGCCCCCATAAAAGTTGAAAAATCACAATTTAAAAACACTACTTTTCTTTTACCTGAGAGAACACATCTCTAGGAATCTCTAAGTCCTCTACCACAACTCATCTGATGGACATTGAATACAGAACTGTTCTGGAGGATCTATGGATGCATAGAGAAGTGCTCTCTCTAGGAATCTCTAGATCCTTCAGCAGAACTTCAGCAGTAAGGGCTGTTCGACAGTGGAACACACTCCCTCAGAGAGTGGTGGAGTTTCCTTCCTTGGAGGTCTTTAAGTAGAGGTTGCATGGCCATCTGTCAGGTATGCTTTGATTGGGAGTTCCTGCATGGCAGGGGGGTTGGACCGGATGGCCTTTGTGGTTTCTTCCAACTCTGTGATTCTATGATTCTATGATTCTTTCCCATGGTCATAGAAGAAACCCAGTCCAGTCCTCTCTCATGTAGGGATACAAAATCAAAGCATTTCCGACAGATCAGCCTCTATTTAAAAACTTTCAAAGAAGGAAATTCCACTACACTGTGTATTCTGCTGCTGAACCACTCTTACTATCAAGAAGTTCTTCCTAATGTTTAGGTGGACTTTCTTTTCCTGGTCAATTGGCAACCCTAATCCCAATGTTTGTTATCACAGCAAGCAGATTCATACTTTTTTATTAAGTAGATTGGGTTTCCAACTATTCTCTTGACAGAGGGCCTTGTACTTAACCATTCACATGACAGCATGAAATTTAGTGGGGAAAGGTGCTTCTATAACTGTAGCTTCATGCCGCTGGAATCGGGGAAACAGCTGCATGTTTTATTATACTAGTAGCAACATTTTAAATGCAGATCTTCACTCAAAAGAGGAGCTGAGGATTGTAAAAGAGGCTTAGTTGCAATGAGCCATATTGTGGTTTTGCTAGGGGCTTGGAAAGCCATGTTTTAAAGTACCTCTGTATCAAGGATTGCATCTACACTGTAGAACTAATGAAGTTTGCCATCACTTTAACTCCCATGGCTCCATTCTACAGAATCCTGGGATTTAAAATTTTGTAAGACACCAACACTCACTTACTGGCAGAGAAAGCAAAAGACCTTGTAAAACTATAAATCCCAGGATTCTATAGAATGAAGCTCCAACACTTAAAGTTGTCTCAAACTGCATTATTTCTACAGTGCAGATGGACTCTAGATCTCTTCATACAAGGCCTCTTCATACTGTTGAGTGAATAGAAGATGCCATGGCAAACAGGTACAATCTTGCTCTTGCTCTCTTGCATTCTCTCTCTCTCTCTCTCTCTTTCACACACACACACACACACACACACACACACATATTCAGGTAATGGGAGGAACATGAGCATCCCCTTTATGTCCAGTGTGAGTCTCCATGACAGCATTCTACAAACCTGCCACATGGGATAGAGAAATGAAGGCAGTCTCTCACTGGTAGGGCTCTTCTCAAAATATCTAGTCCTTCTCCCTTTGTCTCCTTTTTCTCCTCCTCCTCTTCCCCTCCAATTGTAGTGAGGAAGTGTCTCCAGAATGTTTCTGAAGGTGCTTATATACTTAGTGTATGCTTAAATCAGTAGACTTTTGAGAGCATTCACAGTCTTGAAAGCCTCCATTGCCAGTGCAAGGGGCTTGAAATGAAGATGGCCATCAGCTGAGCACAATTTTCTGCTCACAAATGGCACCTAAAATCACTCCTTGTGGTAGGACCTTCAGGGTTGATGCCAGCAATTTCTCCTGTGTCAACCTAGGTTACCTTTGTCAGCAATTGGTGCTCTGATGTACAGTGCATTTGTGTGGAGGCAACCAGCATGAAGTGAAGTGACTACAGATTGTGCTTGAGAGAATAGGATACATCATTTGAGGCACTTTCTAGGACATAAAGCCCTGGTGGTTAGGAGTGGAGGGGGGATAGGTACTTCATACATTCTCATATCTTTGCAAACCCCAGGTATGGACAAAGTGTAACAAATTAGTAAAAATAAATATCTGCACACATGTTCATGACAAACAGAATGGGTATTTTTCCTTCAGAAAGTAAAGGATTACAGCAAACAACAGCTCAACATGCACAACATAGCAAAGTTTGAGTTCCTAGTTACACTGGCTCAGTGGGCACAGGTGATATCTGTGTACTCATAATCTCTCTCCATGTACTCATAATCTATCTCACTTTGAACTACAAAAATAATAAAGTTTGTTAGATCAAAGTCAGGATGCATTATATGTTCAGGAATTATGACAGCTTTAACCTACAAACTAAACAATTCCCAGTTTCAGTGGCATCTGTACCCAAAAAGCTGAGCCATCTGGAGTTGCAAACTGCTTTGTTTGGGTTTTTTTAAAACATCTCTTTTGTACTCTTTCGTTTAATCCCAAAGGCCATCTTTGCTTGGAGGCTCCTGTGTCCTCCTGTGATAGATGCACACAGGAACAGCTGCGAGAGCCTGAAAGAGGCAGCACCATGCTGGGTACAGGAAATAATCTGGCATCATTTTGGCCTGGCCTGGCTTCTGCAAGCAGCAGGTTTTGAAGAGGAGCGGGTGTAGGGGGAGGAGAGATGCTTGTCCTTCCCTTGGCACCTCCCATAACCCCAACACGGATACCAAGGAAGCTGATGAATTATTAAGCAGGCCCTGTCCTGGGTGTCTGGGTCTGAGGTCTGCACTGCCGTAGGCTGTGTTCTAACACATCCCAGACATCATCAGCCAGCGTGGACAAGGGAAAAGCTTCTCCGTACAGTGTAGCCACAAAGTCACAACTTTTGGGAGCCACATATTGAAGAACTGAAGCTTCTCAAGCCCCAGAGATGTTTCATTCTGCATGCTGGATCTGGAGGAGATTTTGTGTCCCAGGAGCTGCCTAGGAAATGAACCAGCTATTGACAGTTCATTCTGTCACTTCTCTTTGCTGCACATCTCCTATATTCTTCTTTTCCAGACCCCATCTTATTTCCCTTGTTGGATCCCTTCATTTTCTACCTTGCTTCTTCGCCCTTTTTTGTTTTCCTTCTTTGTGCACAACAACCTATTTCTAACTTTCCCCCTCCTCATCAACCAACCTTGTCTTTCTTTCTAACATCAGCCCCATCACTGTTCAGCCTTCTCCCAGCCCATTTCTTTGTGTCCTGTCTTGGTTGGTCCATCCTTCACTTTCACGACTGAGAGTCCTCCACATAGCCAGCTGTGCAGGGAGGACATCAAAAGGGACCTGGAGGGGGAAAGATGCCCATCCAGATATTCTGCACTATCTCCTTCTCTTCAAACAAAGAAAAACACACCATTGTTAAGTGTGCATCTGGAAGTAATGATGAAAAACCCCACTCTGACCAGCAAGAACCAGAGGTGCGGGCACAGGATTTTGAAGAGGAAGACGAGCTGGAGGAGGAGGAGGAGGAGGAGGGAGACGCTCCAAATCTGGTGGCCTTTGCCAACAGCTGCACCTTGCATGGGGCCAACCATATCTTCATAGGAGAGGGCTTTGGGGTGCGCCAAACCCTCTGGGCAGGTGCCTTCCTGATCTCGCTGTCCATCTTCCTGTCCCAGGTTGCTGGGCGCATATTCTTCTACCTAGAATATCACCACATCACACAGCTGGATGAGATGGAGAGTCCCCAGATGACTTTCCCAGCTGTCACCTTCTGCAATATCAACGGCATCCGAGTGTCTCAGCTGACCTATGATGACCTGATGTATATTTCACCCCTCGTGGGCTATGATGTAGGGGCATACTTGGAAGCAGGTTTCCCATTAGCCCAACCTAGCCCTGAGGTCCCTGAGGAGCCTCTCAACCTGTATAACTTTTATGACCAGAACAGCCATCAGCTGGAGGACATGATGTTGACTTGTAAATACCGTGGGGAAGCCTGCAGACCTGATGACTTTACTGTGGTGAGTGGCTCTAGTTCTAGTGACAGTGCTGGAGAGGGGATGGTTTTATGCGAAAAGGGGGTATTTGTGAACTTGCTTACTCTCCTGTTGGCGAAACAGCTGGTGCCAATGTAGTATAGTGGATAGAGGGCTAGAGTATGAAACATCTAGAATATGGTCCCCATGGACCTATGAAACTCAGCAGGTGATCTTGCCCCAGTCTCCCCCCACCCCAGGTTGGCCCTCCAGTATTGTTGTGACGATCAGGTGGGGAGGAAGAAAGCTATGCACATTACCTTGAGCCCCTTAGAGCAAAGGGAGGTTATAAATACAATTAAGGAATATATAATAAATGCACAATAACTTTATTTGAATGTACCTTAATTAATAATTACTTCTATTGTGAACCCATGAGCATACTTTTGAGTTCCCATAACTCTTTGGCAGACTAGTTTTTAACTAACATCACAAGACTGGGGAGAGGAGGGAAGGGGAGAAAGAAAACTGTTCCTATAGGAAAGATGCCCCAAAATCAACAGTTTATGATGCCCTAATACTAGTAGTCCTTACAACCTGCGGGGGGTGGTGGGGGCTTCAAGTCACCTGTCATCTTATGGTGACTCCATGAGTTTCATAGGGTTTTCTGAGGCAAAATATACTCAGAGTGGTTTTTGTCAGTTTCCTCTAAAATATAGCCTACAGCACTGTTATTTGTTGGCAGTTTCCCAACCATATTCTAACCAGACCTGATACTGCTTAGCATCCAAGATCAGATGGGATCTGGTGCCTGTGGGTTATTTAGCAGGATTCCTTACATCATTATAGTGGAGATTAATTTTTAAGTAATATACTAGGAACGCAGAGCCAGTGTTTCTAGTATGGGGAGTATGACCTAGGAAAGTGGGTAAATACCTACCCAAAATTAAATCCCCTTTTCAGCTACATAAAGAGTTTCCTATGGTGCATTATATTTCTTCCAGCAGGCCTTTTCTGAATAGATACCCAGCCACCAAAGGAATATCCAACCTATTGACACTGATTTCTGCTGCAATCCATTTTTTGTGTTGTTGTTGTTGTTGCTGCTGTTATTTCATTGTCCATTTACCTTCCTTTGCCTCTTGCACAGAGCAGGTTGGTGTGCTGAAATATTCCCCCTTCTGTGCAAATATCAAAGGTACAGTAGCCCTGTATTAAGCAACTAGGAAGGAATATCTTGTATTCAAATGACTATTCAGAGAATATGTTGTATACAAAAAAATCTTGTAGCAATAGCAGCTTCATTTATATACTGCATCACACCACACTAAGCAGTCCCTAAGCAGTTTACAACTGTAAGCTAATTGCCCCCAACAAGCTGGGTACTCATTTTAGCAACATTAGAGGGATGCAAGGCTGAGTCAACCCTGAGCCCCTGGCTGGGATTGAATTCAGAACCGTGTGGCTTGTGAGTGAGTGGCTGCAGGAGCATCATTTATCCACTGCACCACCAGTGTGTCTACTCAGACGCAAGCCCTATTAAATTGCATAAGTTTCCAACATTTCAGGTGGCACTAGGACTTAAAGGCAACCTTTGGGAATTAGGGAACACATTCGTATATTTGCAACTAGATCTGCCTCAAGATATGATTTCCTGCTTGTGGGTCTAATAATTAATTTATTTATGTATTAGAATTTCCTGTCCTTTAATGATACCTCAAAGTCTGCTAACTCAAGTGGATTGCCTCCCCCTGTCTAATAGTACTAGCCTCTGAATCAGTGCAACTGATTTGTTTAGTTGTCACTCACAGATTTTAAGAATCAAAAGGGCCTGGGCTCCTTGTACAAAAGTAACTCAGTCCTTCAAATACAGTTATACAAGAGACATCCATATCCATCTTCTGATCCCAGTTTAAGCAATGTGATTGAGAGGGTTTGTCCTGGTGATAAATTATTTGTGTTATGTTGGAAAGCGAAACAACCGTGTTGATTGAGAAGCTTCGTACCCTCATCTGTGCTGGAGAGGAAAATGTAATAACTGTGGTAATCAGTTAAAAGCAAGAGAGTAAGTAGACTAATAAATAAATAAATACTTTAATGGGATGACAGGCCAAGTTATTTCTGCTGGGATTTCCTGTGGGGAGTTGACTATTAAAGGCGCATGAGCTGAATGGAGGAATTGCAATAGTATTTCTGCACAGAACACAGCTTTTAATAGTGTGTGTGTTTGTGTGCATGTGCACACATGCACACACGAAAACTGGCAACCCCAGAGCCAATTCTCAGTACTCAGTAGGTGAAGAAAGGCTGCCCTCAGCTAAGGAAGGAGGCTCTTATCTGGTGGCTATACCAAAGATGTTAAATGTGAAGATGTAATTAGTGTGCATGTGTTTTCTTATGGAAACAGGAACATTAGGGAAGCCAAAGCAATTTTTCATGGGAGGGAATATGGTGAATAAGGGTCCTAAATTATAATGGACTTTATAATCCAGTTGTTTTCAGAGGAGGTTTCTCTGTTTGAGGAATTTCCTCTCCAGCTGATTTGAACAGCTAGAGGTCCCAGTTTGGTTCAAAGAGAAGGAACTCTGATCCAGGAAAGCCTGGAGGCTGCTCATCAATACCAAGGAGTTTATCACATGAGGGAATTTGGGGGTATACTCCAAAGGCAATCCAAACGCAATCATGGGGTTTCATGTTATTGTGTGATAACTTATCTCACACAATTTCGGGCAATGGGAAGTCATTCCGAATGCAATCATGGGGTTTCACGTAATTGCATAATAACTTATCTCACACAATTTCGGGCAATGGAGGGTCATTTTCGGGGAATGGGAAGTCACTCAACGCATTCCGAATGCAACTAGAACTCACGTAAATTCGCTAAACTAGTGAATTTACGTGAATTCAGATTGGCTCCATTCGAAATTGGGAGAAATTCCTCCCCGTGTGATAAACTCTCAAGTGACTGGACTGCAGAGTGAATGGGCATTGCAGTCCCTGGGCCACCAACTCCCCATTTATTTAGTTATATTTCTATTTCACTTATCTTAATTCTTTCTAAATCTGTAGCCATATATACAAATTGTTGTTGTTGTGTGCCTTCAACCCTAAGGCAAACCTATCATGGGGTTTTCTTGGCAAAATTTGTTCAGAGGAGGTTTGCCATTGCCTTCCCCTGAGGTACGTGAACATTTTGAGGAATTCTATGTCTGTCTTTGTCCTTTCTTTTGGTAATGCTTGCTCTCGCTCTTTTGCTCACTTTCTTTCTGTGGTAATGGGATAACCCCAGAAAGTAGTGTACTTCCTTTTTCCCAGCTAAGACACAACACCCTCTCCCATACTTCTGTTGACTCTATCTCCATTGGGGCAAATGGGAATATTCCTCTTCTCACCCTTCTCCAATGTCCTGAAGCTGCTTTACTTCCCAGAAACAGCTCTTTACATAACCCCCTCCCCAGGTGAATTCGCAATTAACTTCACTGCCTCCTTTGGACCTGAGCTACTGGGTGTAAGAAACTCGCCAGTCCTGATGACCTCACTCACGAAACAGTCAGCCATATTTATTTGGTTGCAGATCTATCACATATAATCTTCTGTATGCTTATCTGTTTCAATTTGTAAGGTACCTTGAGTCTCAGTTCTGGAAAATGTATGATATCAGTATCATTTCCATCTCCATTTCCACCTCCACCTCCACCAGTGTTTTATCACAGGACTCTGGTTTATTAGGGGAAGATAGAGCAGCCCATTCAAAAGTAGGACAGCCCATGTTCTGGACTACAATGGCCACAATGCCTGATCTGTTGCCATGTCAGCTAGAATTCCTAAGAATTGTAGTTCAAAGCATGGGAGGGGAAAACAGGCTGCTTTTCCTTGGCCCTTTGCCATTGTGGGCAGCTTTTGGAAACCTGTGAGGCCAAAGATTG
Source organism: Urosaurus nigricauda (assembly GCA_034509955.1). Classification (NCBI taxonomy): domain Eukaryota; kingdom Metazoa; phylum Chordata; class Lepidosauria; order Squamata; family Phrynosomatidae; genus Urosaurus; species Urosaurus nigricauda. The sequence goes on from JAOEGL010000002.1 coordinate 168,743,091, forward strand.
TCTGCTCCTTCCCTTTGTCTTCATGAACCTGCTATCTCCACTTTTGCCATCTCTTCCTACAGCCCTGTCCTTCCATACTGACCCCTCCAAGCTGTTTGCTGATACAGTACTAAAGATGTCTATACACAACAGAAACAGGAATTGTAGCACAGTAGGGCCTTCACATATGTTGTGATATGGTTCCAAGATCCCCCCCCCATAGCTACCAAAATCTATGAATGCTGAAGCTTCATTAAATACAGTAGCATAGTGAAATGCTGTACCTTATATAAAATGGCAAAACCCAGGTTTGCTTCCAGGATTTATATTATTTTTTAAATATTTTCAAGCCATGGATGGTTGAATCTGTGGATAAAAAGTCTAAGGATACAGAGGACTGACTGTAATAACCATCTTGGAGCAGCAAGGAAAGCAGAGAAATGAACATTGGCCATGGTAGTAGCTGAGGAAAAAGAAGTGCATTTCAGGAAGAAGAAGCACCTTCACTGACCTGAAAGTGTGGAGAAAGGAAGAATAGTTTTTAAATGGCTTTTAATTCTAATTGATAGTCCAATATGGTGGTTCCCAAACTTTGGTCCTCCAAGGGTTTTGGACATCACTTCCCTGAATCCCTGACTTTTGGCCAAACTGTGTGGGACTTTTGTGAGCTGAAGTCTAAAACACCTGGAAGACCAAAGTTTGGGAACCACTGTTTAAACTATCCATAGGATTATTTTTTTTAATTTTTATAGTTTGGGAACTGTTTAATATATTCTAATTTCTGTATGTGTAAGTGCTGTGAACCGACACATACACACCTACACACCTACCTACACACCTATATATGATCATCTTCATCATCGCCCTCATTGTTACCCTCACTCTCATCAAATATTTGTCTTAGTAGCAGACCAGAAGAATTATAACAAGGACCATAGTTCAGTAGTTGAGCACATTCTTTGTGTTTGTGAAGTCTCACACATTCAATCCCAGCCATTTCTTGGTAGGACTGGAGAAGGCTCTTCTCGAGGATGGCTTTGTGCCCTACTTTAAGAGAACAGCCCTCTGTTTGAAGACTTGTCAAAGAGCAACCTTCTTTTTTTAAAAGTCTGTCTGTTTTAAAAAATAAAGAATTGAAAAAAAGAAGAGCGGGTCATCCACAGTGAGCAGTTGGACAGCAGGCAGACACAGGTCACCCAGCTACGGTCTTGTCTTTTAGGGTGAGCTGTATTGTATTCCTCTAAATTTAAAACAGTTAAGTTTGTAGACTGTGGCCATGATGCAGAAAAGTGCTGGATTACAATTCCCATATTCTCATAGCCAGCTGCTCGCTGTAGGATTATGGGAGTTGCAGTCCAACTCATCCTGGGGGAATCAGCTTCAGAAAGCCTATTCTAGCTATATAAAAATTATGGGAAGTCAGGAGACCAAAGACAGCTTGAAACTTTAGCTTCTGACACTGGACTCTTTCAGACGTGGGAAATTGGAAGTATAATCCAAGGGCAATCCAAACGCAATCCTGGGGTTTCACGTTATTGCGAATTAATTCTTCTCACGCAAATTCGGGCAAAAGGGAAGTCACTCCGAATGCAATCATGGGTTTAACGTTATTGCGAATTTAAGCTTCTCACACGATTTCGGGCAAGGGGGGGTTATTTTCGGGTAATGGAACGTTACTCCGAATGCCTTCCGAACGGAGCAGGGGTTCAGGTAAATTCGCTAAACAAGCGAATTTACATGAATCCGCATTGGCTCCATTCGGAATTGGGAGAAATTCCTCCCGTTTGAAAGAGTCCTATGTAACATTGATCTTGTTCCTCTGCCTTTGAAGACACTGGGCCCTGAGGGGTTTTTTTTGGGGGGGGGTGTTGTTTTGTTTTTTGTGTTGTTTTGTTTTTGTTTGTTTGTTTTGTTATGTTTTGCCTCTTGCTTCTTTTTGCCTCTTGGAGAAAGTTATTTTTTAGAAGACAGTTCACTGAAAACCTCAACAAGCCTGGCTAGTAAAGTTTCCAAGCTCTGCTTCTCCAGCAGTGTCTTAAGTAGGGGTTCTGTTGAAGCAAAAGGGATCTGGGGGCAAAAGTCTAGGGCACCATTCAACAGAATAACCAGAAGGGGTCCCCAAGACAGTAAGATTGGCTTAGTGCATTTTGAAGTAAGTGAAGAAAAATACACATTGCCATCTTAAAGAGGTCCATTACTCTGCTAAAACCAGAGCCTAAACATATTTAACTGCAGCTCTGGTCCTGATTTCATATAAAGGTTAGTTCAGGTCATTTCTGAACTCCACAGCCCCTTTAAGAAAGAGTCACATGCTCACACTCGCAGAGAGAAAGCTGAAACTCAAGCTGGTTGATCGATATCTCAAGAGCCCTCTTTCCCGAGGCAAGGACAGCAGCAAAGGTGACTCTGATAGCCTCACCACGCAGGCGGCAAGGCTAAACTTGCATCAAGAACAGTGGTTCTCAAATGGTGGGGTATGACCTGGGGGAGCGAGAATTGCTCAAGTCGGGCACAGGACTTGGAGGCCTTGATCTCTCCTCCTCCACCATCTCTTCCCAAACCTTTTTATGTGTAAAATTTGCACATGCTCTGAGTTAAATATTAAATTTACTTAAATAAAACTGTTCTCATTTGAATGATGTTATTTCCTTATAAAATGTTAAAATATGAATATACATGAATGTACAAATGAAAATATGCATACTAAACAAACAAAGCATTTTTATCCATGTACTGCGTCAACATCCGCAAGTAGGTGTAAAGGGTGGGTCCCCAACGTAAAAAGTTTGATAACCACTGATCTAGAACAGGGAATCATCAGCCCTGGTGGTGCAGTGGTTAAATGCCTGTACTGCAGCCACTCACCAGAAGGTGGCGAGTTCAAGACCAGCAAAGGGCTGAAGCTCGACTCAGGCTTGCATCCTTCCGAGGTCGCTAAAATGAGTACCCAGATTGTTGGGGGGCAAATAGCTTACAATTGTAAACCGCTTAGACACTCCTTAAGGGTATGAAGCGGTATATAAATGAAGCTGTTTGTTTTGTTTTTTGTTTAGCCCTCCAGCTGTTATTGAACTACAACTTCCCAGCAGCCTTGACTGGTGGGTACAAGAGTGAGGAATGCTGGGGACTGCAATCCAAAAGTATCTGGAAGGCATCATGACCACACCCTGATTTAGAGCTTTCTCACTGCTGATCTTCTGTGTCATATCACACATCCCCATGTGTCTGAAGAACTTGTACAAGAAGAGGTCAGTTGTCTGAAAGAGGGTGGGAAATAAGAGGTATAATTCTCCAGCCATAGCCAATGACATGGATTGGAGCGTCTGACTGGGCCAAGGAAGACATGGGTATAAAGCCCCCACTCAGCTATGAAGCTCATAAGGCAACCTTAAACCATTTACTGGTAGGATTCAGTCCTAGGTATCTCAGCCTATCAAGCCAAACAACCCTTATGTCCACACATTGCATGCTTTGTTAGTTACATTTGTATCCCATCTTTCTTCCAGTGCAATCTAGGCTGCATACAAGGGGGTATCGTAAAGTTTTAATGATCACCTTTTTAAAAAATTGACAGAAAGTTTGTTTTTATTTGTAGTTGTTAGCTTATCTCTATGTAGTCACTATCTAGATTTATACATTTTTCCCAGCTTATCTTGACCCTCCGAATACCTGATATTGCAGATGTCTGCAGATTGCGCCTTACGAGGGGGCATCGTAAAGTAATATTTATCACCTGGAAGTTATTATGGCATATTGATGAAATTTTGTCAGTGTCATCATTGGGCCCTAAGTGCACATTGCTGAGAAAATCAACTCATTGCATCCTTTATTTTTGTGACTGGCTCTGCCAGAAGTGACTAAAGTGTAAAATCCTTGTCAGGTGCAATCTGCAGACTTCTACAATAATGGTATTTGGAGGGTCAAGAAACACTGGGAAGAATGTATAAATCTGGATGGTGACTACATAGAGATAAGTTAACAACTACAAATCAAAACAAACTTTCTGTCAAATTTTTTTAAAGGTGATAATTAAAACTTTATGATACTGCCTCGTACATGCCTCCCCTTCTCATCCTCCTCTTCAAAGTAGATCAAGCTAAGAGAAAGTGACTGGCTCAAGGTCATCCAGCAAGCTTCAAGGGTCAGTGTGGACTTGAAACTGGCTTTGTCCAATTCCAGTTCAACACTCTGGTCAATATGGTAGTATACTGGAGAGTTTATCACAGCACCTCCATTCCAGCTACAATTGCATTGATGAGGGGGAGGGCATACATACAGGTTTGGGAGTACTGTCTACTGCACATCTCCATTAGCACAAGCAGAGTGTTGCTAGCCCTACGTGCTTTCTTTCCATCCTCTTCCTGAACCCTGCTTGCTACCCTATCACTTAACCAGTGTGGCTTGCATTTGTGTGTGTGTGTGTGTGTGTGTGTATTTAAATGCCATTCTGAAATTATGCTAACACGATTTAACAACAACAACAAAGTTTTTAAAAAAGAAGTAAAAAAAAAACAGTTCTGAAATAGAAAAGATAAGGACACACTGGTCCAAAACACACTGCAGAAATAATCCAGTTTGAGGATGCTTTATCTGCCCTGGCTCAGTGCTAGGGAACTGTAGTTCATTGTGGCACCAGAGCTCTCTGACAGAGAAGGCCAAATGTCTTACAAAACTACAATTTCCAGAATTCCCTAGCATTGAACATGAGCAGTTAAAGCAGTCTCAGACTGGATTGTTTCTGCAGTGTGTTTTGGACCACATGACCATGCAATTCCAGAACTGCCACAGAAGTAACTTACTGCACTTGAGGACTAGTGCTCTGCCAGTGCTATTGAGATCTTATTGATGGGTTTGTTATAATTGGCAAGGTATGGGCTCACCACCCTTTGCAGTGATGAGAGGAAGACAGTGTTGTGTGATAGGTATCACCAAACTTTTATGATGATTTAAAAGCTGCGTGTGATAAAGTCCTGGCTCTCTTAATCCTTAAATCATCCCTTCCTTTCCCTTCCCAATATGACACAATTCAACACTTCTGAGCTTAATTAACTATAATTCCTCATTAAGTCCCAGCCAGGAAGCTGTGGTGACCAGGACTGAAACAAGCCACAATTTTGAATCAAATTGCAGTTGAAGTTCCTGGTTTATTCAGATCCTGGTTCTAGTCTGGGTATAATTATCCTGGATTTTGGTTATTTAACCCGGGAAATATTGCTTTAAGGCAAACTGAGAAAGGAATGGTACCAAGGTAAAGTACACAGGCACAAATGTCATATGTATGTTGGTTTAATATTGTGTGATATGTACATTTGAAAAGAAATTATTTTCTCTCAGGCTAAGCTACCTCCCAAGGCTCCTGTGAGGATCAAAGGGGGAGAACTGTGAACATTGTCCTAAGCCCTGTGTTATCAAGTAAAATCAATAGGAACATGATCCAGATCAGAAGATAAAAGGTAGCATCATAATTGTTTTTGAGCATGGGTGGGGCAACTATGGACTGCATCTCCTACTGTCCCTCACCATTGGCTGATAGGCACTATGGGCCAAAAAAGTTCTGGAGAATCATATAGTTGCCCACCTCTGTTTTAGAGGAAGGCCTAACCTTCAAGTAAGTGTTACAAAAACATTGGTTTTGTTAATAATGCTGCTCATATACCATTTTTTAAAAAATGTGCTTCTTAGAATTCATTAAGGGATTTTGCCTCCACTGTTTCTGTCTGTTGTAAATCTACTTAAGAGCCATTGTCCTCATACACCCAGGTCTTTTGTTTTTTATCTGAAACCTTTCATTCTTAAACTTATTCATGTTTGAGTGACTCCATATATTTCCTCAATAAAATAGAAGTGGTGCATCATGTCAAAAGAAGTAAATGTTTCTTTGGTTATACCAGGATCATAGTTATATATCCATATTCCTCAGTATGATGCTTTAGATATCATTGAAAGCACCTTAACTATTAAGGGAAGATGCCAGGAAACATCTAGCCCATTTATTTGTTATGACTCTGGCAGAGAGAGAACACTCTACATAAGAAATGATTTGGGGAAGGGGGGATCTTGAATATTTTTGTGGTTCAATAAATCTTCTGTACACCTTCTCGATTCTGCCTCACTGATCAGTGTTGGGTGCCATCACCCTCTTTCATGGTTCTGAATATAAAAATCCCATAACAAGCTTTCTCAAGGACAATGTAGTCAGTTTTCTAAAAGGCTTGACTAAACATTGGACACTCTATGAAAGATTGTAGGCTGCCAGAGATCCCCACTCCCTTCCTTCCTCCCTCTCCATGGTCAACTGAGGACCAAACCAGTTGGGGCAGTGACAAATCAGTCTGTTTCAAAGCAGATTTGCCCTAGTAAAAGAAAACAGGTAGTGAGATTTGCTCTTAATAACCAGGGACGTTCAGAGGAAAGGAATGCAGAAACCCTTTCCCCAACATCTTCTCTTCCTTCTCTTGAAAACTTCTCTTCTCAATCCCCACCCCACCCCACCGAGGTTGCATCTCCACAGCAAAATTAATGCTGACACCGCTTTAACTGCCATAGCTCCATGCTATGGAATTCTGGAATTTGTAGTTTTGTGAGATATTTAGCCTTTTTTGTCAGAGAACTCTGGTGTCACAGCAAACTACAAATCCCAGAATTCCATAGGGTGGAGCCATGACAGTTAAAGCAGTGTCAAACTGCATTAATTCTGCCATGTGGCAGTAGCCTATGATGCAAACACATTTCCCATATTAAAGCTTAACTGAGGAGCCACACACTACTGGAAGGAACATAAAACAAGGGGGAGTGAGGAGAGGTCTGCGCTCTTGACCCCATCATCATCATCATCATCATCATCAGGGCATTTCCTTTATCTTATGGGGGCTTGGGTATTCCACACCTCCTTTTTAACTCCTCATCGTTTGGAACTGAGACAGGAGTTGTTCTCTGTGCTCATAGTGGCTATAGGCAGGGCAAATAGAGGAAGCTTCCCAGTGAAAGAAAGTTGTTCAAGACAGCATGGCTTTCCCTCTGAAAGTAGGTGCATACTTTTAAACATTTTCTGCCATCATTTCTGACCCACAGCACTTTGCACGATAAATCAGATAAGGAAGAAAACACAGAACAAGTTGTAAAGCATGATAAAATAAAAGTGTAGATGTCTAAACTACACCTGACTACTAGAATAGAGGTGAGATGGGCAACTGAGGCCCTCCAGAAGTGTTTAGAATTGCCATTCCCATAATCCTTGCTCAACACTGGGTATATGGTATATGGCTCTTGAGATCCTCAATTGCCCAGCTTGCACTAAAGCTGCACAATTAGCCAGCCAGTGGCTGTTAACATTTGGGAGGACAGGGAAGTTGGAATCCTCATATATACCAGATATATATTTCATGGATAAGAATGAGAAATAGTCAGATAGAAAGTACACTAAATATTATTCATTGCAGCCATTTTATTGCATCCCTTTAATACTATATGTAAGACTTTCAGAGGATGTCGATGTGTTTTCAGTTTCTGAAGTATGTTCAAGCTTCACTTTTGTTTTAGTTCAAAGGAAGGTGGGAGAAGCAAATAATATTTCCTTGTGTGATCTGCAACATCTGATTCATCGTTTGTCCAAGATGAAAGCTTCTATCTAGATGACAGTTAAGCTTTCATCCTAGCTCGTCTTCCTCCACCCTTTCTAAAGAAATTTCTAGAGGCCACCACCCTTCCTGAGCTGTCTGGTTCAGGCCAGATCCGACATCCTTTTCTTTCCCTTTTTCCCACCAAGTGCTACCTGCCAGAGGGAACATATGGAGGTGGAGGCTCGTTTAAAATAGCTTTTGTGAATCTATGTTTAGGCCTGACAGTGATATGGCAGTTTCTATGGGGTTTCTGTTTTTGGTCCAGATAATCAAAAGGACAAGACAAATTTCTCCTCCTCCTTCTTCCTTCCCTTCTGCTTTGCCTCAGCCAATGTTTTTTAGATGTGGACCTCAAGTCCCAGGTGGTAAACCTTTGGACCTCTGGCCATTTTGAACTTCATATTCTAGTAGCCCTAGGCAGTGTGTCTAATGGTAAAGATTATGGGAAATGTAGTTCAAAAACATCTGCAAAGCCAAAGGTCTCCACTCTTATTTTAGATGCATTGATGGATTTAGATTTTGATTCTGTCACCAAGAAAACCTTTAAGTCTGGCCTTCTGGCTCCACCTCTTGTTTCCCATGGGCTTCACCCCAAGTACCAGAATTTCTGTTTTAAAATTTAGGCATGACAGTTGGTATGTACTCATCTAATGCTATGTCACTATGACACAGAACTGTATGGAAAACTTAATACCACCATTCACAAAGTGTGAGCCATACAATCATCAATGTGTGTGTTGTCTCCCATTTATGGTGTCTCTATTCTGACCTTTACTTTTCAGTTCTCTTGTTATTGTTGTTGTGATCCTCCAAATCCTTCCTGACTTATGGTGACCCTAATACAAACCTAACATAGGGTTTTCTTGGCAATACAGATTTCTTATTTTGTGTTACCCACCCTCTGGAAGTCCTGGAACTTCTATTCTGCTAGCTTGATGCCCTCTGACGGCCATAATCTGTCTGTACACCCACATACAGACCCCACGCATTAAACTCATTGCATTTTCAATGGATACAAAGTCTATTGAATCTTAAATATTGTTCAGATATTTAAAAGCTAATATCATCAGCCAAACAACCTAGTTAAATAACTTGTCAGCAATAAGCTATAATTACTGTACTTTCACTATGTGTTGTTAATGTTTCTGTAAGTAGAGCCTGTAAAACAAGGACCTTACAAGTGAGGCCATGCAGAAATTACTGACTACCAGGAAGGGATGAGTTGGACCTCTTCCGATCACCCACGCCAAGGAACCTGCATATGTTCGCATGCAGACACCCAGTCTTACATAAACTCAGGCATATTTGCTGCCACATTGATGTAATGCACATGACGACACATTACATTTTACTTACTGCACTGTCAGTTTTATGCTAGTTTCAGAGAGCATTATTTAGCCCTCTTCCTGGAAAGTTAGGGTGAGAGAGATGATGAGAGCAAACTAACTTTCTTGTTACAAGGAGTCTTATAACAAACCCTTTGTGATTCATAGGGTCACCCTTTTTGCTGTCAAAGCAGCTACCCCAAGGAAGCAAGAAGCAGAAAAGAGTTAGCCTAGTTATTTTCTTGTACAGAAAGATTTTAACCACCTTTTTATGATCATTTGTTTTAATTGTATATAACTTCTGGTATTTTATTATTTTAGCTGTTTGCTTGCTTTTGTTATTCTGAAATAGTCTGGAGACTTATTCGATAAAAAATACTTTGATTCCTCATTAATAGCATTCACCATCTTGACAACACTCTGACGTTGCTTGGCTACACATATCATCTTTGAAATGTTGGAAGATAACTCCATATTTCATTAATGTGAGTGAAAGCTCTGAAACTGGAGGATCAGAACATCGAGGTGTGTGTACATGTGTACTTATGAGAGCAGAGAACCTTATCTTTGCATAAAAGAAAGAAAGAATCCTACCAACCACCCTGTGGAGGCTTAGGTCATATCTTCCAAGTATTGGGTTTCACATGCTCTGTCAATTCCTGACCTCAAGGTGACAGTGGGCAGCAACCTCTTGAGAAGCCAGCTACTACACACTCAAATGTATACCCACACCCATCCACATTGCAACCAACCAACAACCTATTATTTCTCTTTCACAATCCTATCTATGCTTTCAGAAAGGGAAAAGGAAGAAGAAAAACAAATGGGGAGGGATGAAGCAGATGGCAAAGGGGAGGGTCTCTTGTTCATGCTAGTAAGTGGAGGAAGGTGAGTTTTTCTCCTTATGCCACCCCATCCCTTTTATTGCTTATGTGCATGCATGGAAGGAATGAAGACCATTGATGGTGGAGGATGAGGGCAAAAAAGGACTCTTCATTAATGCTTCTTGCTTCCTTGGGGTAGCTGCTTTGACAGCAAAAAGGGTGAGCCTATAAATCACAAAGGGGTTGTTATAAGACTCCTTGTAACAAGAAAGTAAGTTTGCTCTCATCATCTCTCTCACCCTAGCTTATACCCTAGTATAAAACTGACAGTGAAGTAAATATTTTTGCACTAAGTTCGCAACAGCTGAAGTAAGCTGAGGACAAAGGGGGAAAATAAGAGGGGGCGAGAGAAACTGGGACATTTTAAAAGCAACTGAAAAAGTTGATTAATTGGGTGTTTCTCTGTCAAATCAGCACAGTTGGAGGATTCTGAGAACTAATTTCCATCCCTTCTCGTTGTTTAAAGGGACAAGTGAACTGCTGTCATCTGAAGATCTGTCACCTAGCAGATCCACAGAGTGAATAAGTGAGAAGGGTCTGGATAAGACAGCATTAAATCCTGGGAGAGTTAGATCCAGCACTAAAACAATATATTTTTCCCATAGAACAGGCAGACTATGGAATATTGCCAACACATAATGATTCAGAGTTGCATGGCTTTAAGGAAATGAGACAGATTCATAGAAAAAGAGATCTTGTTGCATGTATAAACAAACAAACAGCTTCATTTATATACTGCTTCATACTGCCTAAGTAGTGTCTAAGCAGTTTACAACTGTAAGCTACTTGCCCCCAACAATCTGGGTACTCATTTTAGTGACCTTGGAAGGATGCAAGCCTGAGTCGAGCTTGAGCCCTTTTGCTGGTCTTGAACTCGCCACCTTATGGTTTTGAGTGAGTGCCTGCAGTACAGGCATTTAACCACTGTGCCACCAGGGCTCATATAAGGTGCCAGAAAACAAAAAGGGTAAACCAGAGCTAGGAAAGTTACTTTTTAAAAGTAATTTGTTCCCCTTACTTGTCACGGTGTTTGAAAAACCTGTTAGCTGCCACTCATTAGAAAGCTGAAAATTGTGTCACTCTTTTGTTCTTTGTCATTCATTGCTTTGTCATTACTTTTTTGTGTGTATAGGATAGGATAAAGGAATGGTATAAATCTCGGAGGACGGATCTTGTCAAATTATTTCTAAAAATACCCATTCAATGTGAAATGTGATTTCATTCCATATCCATTACCTAAATCATAACTAGTTATAGACTGTTTCATTGCACTTTTGATCTCTGCAATGACTCTCCTGCACCTTCAATATGTGTGGCAAAAAGGAAGGTTCAGGAGGAATCTCTTGCCTGAGAAGCAAGAGCAACCAACATTCCCTCTTCTGCGCAGACATTAAATAAAGGGGCAGGAGCCTTGTCCTGTTCTGCAGCTGGCCACTCTATAGATCATCTGTGTTCAGAAGTAGCTGCTGAATGCTATCATTTGCTCATGTTGGATGCAGGCTGTAGTTTCCCTTGCACACACTATAGGTCAGGAATGAGGAATCTGTGGCCCTCCAGATGTAGTGGGACACCTTCCGTTATTGCCCCCCTACAAACTTGTGCATAGATGAAAAATTTCCAATTTTACCTTGCAGCTCCTGGAATCCTCCAGCCAGCATGACCACTATTGGCTATGCCATTTGGGGAATTGTAGGGAGTTATAGTTCAAAAATATTACTTTTCCAAGCTCTGTCCTGTGCTGACTCAGAGACGCTCTCCTGCAAAGTATTTACAAACTCTGTGCCCACTTGGTGGCAGCATCACTGTGTAAATCCAGCACACCACTAGGAAGGGACAAATATTTTACTTCTCTATCTGTTTAATGGGTCAATGAGACCCTGTAAAAGCTTAAAAAGAAATCCTGCTTGAGTAGTGCTGGCATTTTTTATTTTTTATTTATTTATTATGTTTTTCATTTTTGCGTTATGGGCCCTTCAGCACTGGGGACTAAAATGTCTTTTAGGGAGGAACAGCCTTTAACATTTATTTAATTTTGTCCTGTCTTCATTTCAAATGCTTTTGAAAATAGCTAACAGCAGTAAAATACAGTAAAATAACAATAGAACACCATAGTATCATAAAAGTTGAAATCCTATCCAACTCCCTGCCATGCAGGAACACACAACCAAAGCACCCCCAACAGATGACCATCCAGTTTCTGTTTAAAAATTTCCAAAGGAGACTCTACCACACTCTGAGGGTAAAAGACAAAGTTAGAACTATTTAAAAAAGACAGATTGACTCTCAGTTAAACTGAATTCATTGAGTTAAACCTTTTGCAGCATATCTACAGTGGCTAAAAGATACCTTGTGGACCACAGCAAGATTGGTAGGAATAAACATTTCTTCCCTACTGGCAGGTGGCCAGAGACATGGCTGAATGGCCTTTCTTGGCAAGGAGTTTCAGAATCTGGAGGTTGCTACCAAGAAGGCACTCCTTTCTTCTTCCCAAAACCCTTCGGACACCAACAGATCAGGAGGAACGACCTCTCCTGGGGCTCTTAAAACCTAGGCAGACTATTATGGGACAGTGAGGTCTTTCAGATGACCTGAGACTCCCAAGCATGGTCCATGAGCCAGTGAAGCACTTGAAGTGTGAGAGCCACATGCTCCTGGTAATCAGTCCCTGTCTGCCACATCACAATAAGTGGAAGCTTTCATATCCTCCAACTAATTCAGCAGTGACAATCCGAATTAATCCTCTGCCATTTCACTTTTTTATATAATTTTAAAGTGTCCCAGTTTCTCTCTCCTCTCACTTTCCCTCTTTTGTCTTCAGCTTGCATCAGTTGCTGCAAACTGAGTTCAAAATGCAAATAGAGTTTTGTAATCAGTTAACTCAGCAGGAGGAGAGGGAGAGGATCAAAGCTTGTGTGTTGTTCCTCATTATTAACTCTTCCCATCTTGGTCACCCACCAGTGTTGCTTGGCCACATGTGTCCCTGTTTTCATCTGTGAAACGTTGGAGAGTATGAGTTTCCAAACATTTTTCAAAGACAGTCCCATGTAGAATGTGTTACAGAAGTGATACAATGGTGGGCATAAATGGCATTCCTTGGCTTTAACATGGGCAGCTCATAGCTATTTATGACAACCACAAGGCATTTAGATACAAAATAGGATGGAGGAGCTCCTACACCTTCAACAGCTGCATAGAAGAGAGAATTTGAACAGGTAAAACATATTGTAGTGATGTGAGCAAAAGCTGCATTACCCCATCTGCACAACATCATCAAATAAATAGGGGTTCTGGTTGTGTTTAGAACAGGGATGGGATGTTTCTGTAGCTTTGGGAAAGATTCACTCCCTATATTCCCAGTGCAGATACCTCTCAGCTCACATGGAATCAGAAATGAAATGCACTTCTAGTTTTAATATAGCAGTCTCTTGGTATCCACTAGGGTATAGTTCCAAGATTCCTCATGGATACAAAAATCTGTGGATGCTCCAGTACCATTATATACAATGGCATAGTAAAATTATGCCCCTTACATAAAATGGCAAAATCAAGATTTGCTTTATGAGTTTTATTTTAATATTTTCAAGCTGTGGATGGTTGAATTTGTCGATAACAAAGGCTGACTGTACTGTTAAAACAAGGTGCTTGGGGCTATGAGCCTTGTTTTAAAAACAAATTGCACTTCTTGAAGCTTGAAAAACCAACTGGCAGGGCTTTCAAGAGGCCAAATTTTAAAAAGTAAGACTATGTATAGCTCACAGACCATGGACTCCCAGACCCTAATTTAAAACAGAAGAAGCTGCAGGGTAATAGATCGGGCTGGTTGCTCATCTACCAAGCATTGTCTATATTCTGCTAGGGAGCAGCTGTCCTTAGTCTCAGGTATAACAAGGGTAATTCATCTGCTACCTGGTCCTCTTTTAAAAAACAAAAATCAAAAACTGGAGATACCATGGAATGAATATGTTAGCTTCTGCATACAAAATTTGAGTTCCACTAGTTCTTATAGAAGAAAGGGGAGCATAGCTCCCTTTCCTTCATGCCAGCCTCCCTTAGCTACTGTTTTTAGAATGTCACAGATCTGTCTAAACAGGAGAGATAGCAGGGCTTGTAGATTTCCTTAAAGAGTCTCCTGTTTAATCTTCCCTCTGTAGTCTGAGCACTAGACTGTACCTCTGCTTAAATGTACTGAAGAGACTAGCTCCTGTCTGATTTTGGGAGTTCAGCAGTTAGGCCCAGCTAGTTCTTGGAAAGGAGACCTCCATGGAAAACCTAATGCTTAGGACTATATTCAGAGGAAGGTAATCCCAAAACACACCTGAATAAATTTTGTGAAGAAAATCCTACAATTTATTCACCATGAGGCAGAGTTGACTACCAGTAGAAGGTATGTAGCAGCATTAAGCTCTACTGTTATGTTATAGTTCCCTGTATAAACAGGTGGTCTAACACAAAAAAACAATGCATAGGCTGCCTTTGTTTCTTTCTCCCCTGCCCCCTCCCCCCTGTACTTTGATTTCATACCATTTAGCTGAGCAAAGCACCATTCTGCTAAACTCAGCAACCTATCAAGATTAAGAGGCACTCAGCTCGATCAGAGAATAAATGTCCTTGATCAGGTTTAGCTGATGGTGATTCACTGTCAGGATCAAACTATTATCAGGTAAAGATGCCAACTCAACTGACCAGAGAAGGAGGAAAGGACCTCAGCCTGGCCTGTGCAGCTGTTCTGCCTTTCATATTCTATAGAACTCAGAAAACCTACCATGGCAGTGGAGAAGCACACACACACTCATGTCTGCAAGCCAAATAGCCAAACAGGAACAGAGTCTGCCATCTTTAGGAAAGACAGGGAGGAAGTTTCTGCAAAGTCAGATGGGGAAGCAATGTCTGGCACATGGGTACCTTGCTCATTCTTGTTTTATGTTTATGGAACATTACATGGTTAGAATTGTGTGTTATTTAGTGTGATTGATGGAGGGTTACACAGAACCTGGAAGTCATTTGTTTGATTATCTGCAACAAATTACCTTCTGGAGAGGCAGGCCTATAAGCATTGATTTTGCCCCCAGAACTTCCAATCGTGTTAGGTTTGGGGGAATCTTTTGTTATTTCCTGTCAGTTCAAGCATCCTGGGCTGCAGCCAGGACACAGGATGGAGGCAGGAATTATAGCCTACTAAATCGCCACCTGCCATTAGCCCGGGTCCAGGACAGGTCCTAGCCATGCTCTGAAGGCACTTTTTCAAAGTCAGAAGCTTTCCAGCTAATAAAAAGTGCTGGCAGAGCATGGCTGGGACCTGGGCTGATGGCAGCCAGAAATTAGGCCGCAATTTAGCATGTGATAATCCCTGCCTCCATTCCACATCCTGGCTGCAGCTCGGGACACTTGAGACGGTTTTAAAGTTCATTCAATAAGCTCCTTATGGCAACTCTATGAATGAGAAAGTTCCGAGAGCCCCAGTCATCGATAGCCCTGCTCAGGTATTACAAATGCGACTTACCTGATTAAATCAATCTAGTCTAGTTTAGTCATCTTGATGTCTAAGGAATTCAGATCTGATCTGCTCTAGAATCCATTCACTTGTCTTTTTACCAGTTTATGATATTCATAGAACTCTCCTCCAATATCAGATTTCAAATTAGTTTATTTCATGTCAGCTTTCTTCACTGTCCAGCTGTCACACCCATACATATATATTGGAATACTACAGCATGGATAACTCTGACTTAAATGTTCAATATGTTGTTACAATTGACATATTGTACACTACAAACCTACCTAGTTTCTTCATAGTTGCCCTTCCAAGTCCTAGGCTGCATCTACACTGTAGAATTAATGCACTTTTGATACCATTT
This sequence comes from Urosaurus nigricauda, assembly GCA_034509955.1. Taxonomy (NCBI): domain Eukaryota; kingdom Metazoa; phylum Chordata; class Lepidosauria; order Squamata; family Phrynosomatidae; genus Urosaurus; species Urosaurus nigricauda. The sequence goes on from JAOEGL010000002.1 coordinate 168,758,753, forward strand.
TAACTGCCATGACTCCATGCTATTAAATTCTGGGATCTGTATTTTTGTGATATATTTAGCTTTCTCTGACAGAGACCTCTGGTACCATAACAATCTACAAATCACAGGATCCCACATGATGGAACTGTTAGAGGGGTATCAAACTTCATTAATCCTGCAGCCTAACAGCAGCCTTAGTCGTCTTCTGCTTTCTTGACTACAGTCTCCATTTTGATTATTGATAGAGCCCGGTATAGAAAATCCCTAACTATTTTGATATCTTCATTACCCATGTTAAATTTATGTAAATCTCTCTCCTGATGTCTCTTTTTCCCCACTTTGGGGTATGGAGAGTGGTGTATACAAAATGTTCAGTGGAGAGTAGCCTTCCATTTTTAAACTTTTTAACCAGTGTCCTGGACTGTTCTGTTTCTTCCTCTGACACAATGGAAGAAGTATGGATGACCAACAGCCCTTCTGAGGACTGGCTTAGGAGTGGCTAGAGGTAGCATTGCTTAGCCATTCCAGGAAGTATAGAGCCAGCCACACTTCCTGCACAATTTTAGAGGAAGCAATACTTCTCTCCTTCACAGGACCCTTGTTTGATGCCTTTAAAAATAGAAGAACCAAGCCACCCCCAGCCACCTTGTATATATTGTAGTTAAGGTAGGAGATGGCATTCTCATCTCTCCAATCTCCTCGCTGATGACTAGCATATTCTTGGACTTTAATACATAACATGACATATTACATTCAACATAATTTTTCCAAGGTCTGGGCTTATCTGTATGTCTCTGTACACACACATGCATTAAAGTCTTTTAGCTGTTCTAAATGTAGAGTACTTCTTAAATTACATCTCTGTATTACTCTCTCACACACACATCCCTGTGACATCTATTAAGGTCATTTTGATTTTTGATCTTCTCCTCCTACTAATTTGGTGTCCTCTGCAAATTTGATAAGCCCTCTATTCCTTCATCCAAGTCATTGATACAGATGTTGAATAGCACTGGACCCAGGACAGAACCCTGTGGCATCCCACTGGTCATTTCTCTCCAGGATGAAGAGGAGCCATTGTTGAGCATCCTTTGGGTTCAGCTGGTCAACCAATTACAAATCCATCTAACAGTAACAGTATTACTGTACTGTCCAGTCCACATTGTACTAGCTTGTATTCAGGAATATCCTGGGGGACCTTGTCGAAGGCCTTACTGAAATGAAGATATGCTAAATCGACAGCATTTCCTTCATCTACCAAGCTGGGGATTTTATCCAAAAAAGATATAAGATTAGTCTAGCATGACTTTTTGCGATTATGGCATTCCTTTCTAAATGCTTACAGACTCTCTGTTTAATGATCTACTCTAGAATCTTTCCTGGTATTGTTGTCAAGTTAACTGAGTGGTAATTTTCTTTCCCTTTTGAAAATGGGGACATTTGCCATCCTCCAGTCTTGTAGGACTTCTCCTGTTTTCCAGGAGTTCTTAAAGATTATTGCCAGTGACTCTGAGATTACTTCTGCCAGTTCTTTTAATATCCTTGGATGTAGTTCATCTTCTCTGGAGACTTCACTCATTTACATTAACCAGGTATTCCTGTACTAGCTCTTTACTTATTCTGTGCTGCGTTTTCCCTATTGCATCCTCTGCTCTATTCAGTGGCTACAAATCTAAATATATAAGGTCTAACTTCTCCAACTAAAAATTATTTCAGATAGCTCTATTAACCTAATCCTACTAGAATTATAGAGTTGGAAGAGATCTCAAGGGCCATCAAGTCCAACCCTCTGCCATGCAGGAATACACAATTAAAGCACTCCCGCTTTAATTGTCCAATTAACCCCACTGCTAATTATCCAACCCCACAGTTATCATATTGTTTCCTTTCTTTTCTGCAAAAAGACTGTTTTTGTTCATATAAAAGGTAGCCCCTTCCATTTAATCAGCATATTTTTTCCAAAACATTTTATTATTTTGATGATTATAGAATTACAGAGTTGAGAGGAACTATATAGTTAATTTTAGAATTACAGAATTGGAAGGAACTATCTAGTCCAAGTCCTTGCCATGTAGGAATTCACAAATAAAGCACTCCTAAAAGATGGCCATCCAACTGCTCTTTAAAAGCATTCAATAAAAGAAAGTCCAGGGTAGTCCATTCTACTGCCAAAGGGCTGTTAGAAAATTAAAATCCTTCCCAATGTTTAGATAGAATATATTTTGTTACAATTTAAATCCATTGGTTCATCATGTTCTAGTCTCTGGAGCAGCTGAAAACAAGCTTCCTCTTTCTTCTACATGACATGCCTTCAGATATTTAAAGATAGCTATCACGTCACTTCTCCAACTCCTTAAATTTTATTATTTTAAAACTGTTTGATTTTTATTGCTGGGAAATGCAGAACAGCCTATCACATCCATGCAACCTTCAGGTCAGAACAAATAAACACAAATAGCATTTCTTGCCAGCCATGCAGCCAGGATGGGTTGTTCATGTACCTCTGTGTGGGCCTGGCTGGATTAACAGATGTTGGGGTTACACTGAAAAGACATTCTGGGACTTTGCATGCCTGCAGCTTTTATATATTCCTCTGTACGTACCTCATGTGAACATGGAACTGTTCAAATGCAGCCTCCGCCTCCCCACCCACCCACACTGTATGCATAGCCTGTTTCGCTTCCATCTGTCGCATCACACTCTGTCCCAGAAATCAGCGCAGCGTTGATCTCCATCTGAGGTTCTCAGGCTGCTGACTTTCAAAAGCAAAACTGTGTCCAGCTTGTGATTTGTGAAGCCAAACACAGCCCATCAGCTACAACCTGAAGGAAATGCTTTGACAAGCCTTCTGTTTTTGAAACCCCAGGCAGGCCACTGCATATGGGTGATGGTGGGCCTGGTTGACTGAAGACATTTTGCTGCCTGAGGCAGAACAGCAAATTGAACCGAGTCATCCTCCTGACCCAAGACAAGGCTCATAGAGCCCAGCCAAGATATTTTGGCAGAGGGAAGCAGAAAACCTTACAAGCACGTCTTTCTATCCCAAGAAACAGAAATCCAGTAATTTGTTGTTATGTGCCTTCAAGCTGACTCCAACTTATTGTGACCCTATCCTAGGGTTTTCTTGGCAAGATTGACTCCGAGGAGGTTTGCCATTGCTTTCCAAAATACATAACCAACAATTTGCTGCCCTTTCATGATGTCCAAATCTGTTTCATTTCATCTTGTAGCATGGGAAAGTAACATTTTTTATTACAACGCCTACTGTCTGTGCTTGGCAGGGTTTTCAAGAGGTTGCAATCTGAAAAAGTTAATTTTCTCATTTCTCTTCTGCCTATTGGTAGGACTCACCCTGCTGATGAGTAGTATTCAGCCTGGTGAAACATGGACTGTCCTAGTCTATCCAAATTAGATTAGGGTAATATAAACCATATTCACCAACTGTGTGATGAAAAGCAAGTATTGGAATTACATGAAAGCTTCAAAGATGGGCAATGAATTATTTCATTTTATTTGAATATCTCATCTAAATTTCTCCTCAAGGACATCAGTAGAGCTGTAAAATCTCTTGAAAAGACATTATAATAAATAAAAGCAAATGCCAGCTATTCCACTTGCCTATTCGACATTAGTCTAACTGTCCCCCTTGAAACAAAACAAAATTTAAGTGAGAGATTTTGAAAAATGTTGTGACTGTTATATCTGCTGGAAGAGGGAACTTCCACATTTGAGAGTAATCACTGGAGGGGGAATTCTGGACACACTTAGTTGGGGGAAGCCCACCAAACAGGGTGGGACTTACTTCTATATAAATATTCATGGATTTCCATGTGAGAATTCCACTCTGTACAGTCCTGATGCCCAGGTGTAGAAAAGAGAAAATAAGCTATGTTACCCAATGTGGAGTTGAAGGCTTTCATGGCTGGCATCCAAAGTTTTTTGTGGGGCTTTCGGGCTATGTGGCTATGTTCTAGAAAAGTTCCTTTCTGACATTTCGCCAGCATCTGTGGCTGGCATCTTCAGAGAGTGTTTGCCTGGAAAAGGATTGTATACATATATATATCCTGTGTGACCCTGGGAAGGGAGGAGTGATTTGCAAATGTATTGTTCTGTTGCTAATGGCAGTCCTTAATGTTTACAGACATTAATCCTCCTTTGCACATCCTCCCACCCTGAGGACTGCCATTAGCAACAGAGCAATACATTTGCAAATCACTCCTCCCTTCCCAGGGTCACACAGATATATATATCCAATCCTTTTCCAGGCAAACATTATCTGAAGATGCCAGCCACAGATGCTGGCAAAACGTCAGAAAGGAACTCTTCTAGAACATAGCCACATAGTCCGAAAGCCCCACAAAAAATTATGTTACCCAAATTTGCTCTGTGCTTCTCATGTCAATCCCAGAACTGGCAACTTTGCCTGGATGGCACCCTCCACAAATTTCTGGGATCGTCCACTTACTCACAGACATACAGAGAAAGAGAAAGAGAGAGAAAGACTCCACACAAACATAAACACACCTTCTTGTGCCTACAACTGTAAATAGAAGGAAATGCAAGGAATATGTTTCTATCCCTTGCCAAGAAAGCCAATGCAGTCTTTGTAGAGCATGAGTATCATCCTCAGAGTTTTTGGACTACGTGTTCCATCAATCCCAGCCAATAGTCAGGGATGGTGAGGGTCATAATCGGGAGCATCTAGACAGCAGGTTGCCCACATCTTCAACAGAGTCTACCCAGTACAAAGCACAATAGCAGAAAGACTTGAGTGGATAGCATTCATGTGGATGTGGCAGGCTCAGAGCTGGTTTAATGACACTTTTCACTTGCTAAAAGGAACTTTTCAAATCAGGAACTGACTACAGGGGAGGGCAGGATTGCTCCTGGACTTGGTCTCTACTTAGCTACATTTCATGCCAACTAGATGTGCTGTCTGTCTATCCTCCCTCTCAGTTTTTGTCTTTTTTCCCCTCTCTCCTTCCTTCCCTCCCTGTAGTGTTCAAGTTTCCATCATCCTAATCTCTGTGCCTTCCACCCCTCAGCCAACAACTCTTTTTCCCATTACCAGCTGCCTTCCAGTCTCATTCATCCTCTATCTCTCTCCCACCCACTCACCCACCTTCCTGCCTTTTCATCTTTTCCCTCTCTCTCCTCCTTGCCTCTTCTCTTCCTCTTCCTGCCTGATTTGGCTCTGGCACACTTTAAGTGGCTTTCTGGATGCCTGAGCCAGACGTTTCTTGAGACACACACAGCACCGCACTGCTCAGCAGAGCACAGCACCTGCTGCTTTCTCCTTAGAACCAGTAGATGCTGCTGGTGTACTGAGAGCTACAGGCAACTCTCACAAGCATTTCTCCATCCCTGAGCCCATTCGCTCACTCTCAGAAGGATCAGCCGAAGCCAGTTGAGGTGCAAGTTGACAGGAAGAAGCAAGGAAGTGAGCTAGTGTAACAAGGAGGACCTGGCTGGCTAAACTAGGAATCTGCTCTGACAACCAGTGCCCTGCTTCCCATCCTGATAGCACAGACAGCAGCTGCACGGGCCATGTCATGGACCCATCCTCTCTCTTCTCCCTGAGGCAAACAACGTTCCACGGGCTCCGCCATGTCTTCTCGGTGCACCTTTCATGCCCCCATCGGGCTTTCTGGCTCATGGCCTTCCTGGCCTCCTTGGCCTTGCTGCTCACCTGGTCCTCCAACCGCATCCACTACTTGTTCTCCTGGCCTGTCCACACCAAGGTGCACCTTCTCTATGCCCACAACCTCACCTTCCCAGCTGTTACCCTTTGCAACAGCAACCTGCTTCGGGTACGACGTATGAGCCGGGCAGACCTCCACCTTGGTGGCTACTGGCTTGGGCTCCTCAGGAAGAACCTCCAGCCGGTGCCGGCCATCTGGACCCTGCTGAAAGACCCACGGTGGCTCTGGCTGGGGGCCCTGCTGAACTTCTCCCACTACCTGCCACCCTCACCACCTCAAGACCAGTCCACGCGACACCTGCTAGACAGGCTGGGCCACCAGCTGGAGGAAATGCTCCTTTCCTGCCGCTTTCAGGGCCAGCACTGTGGCCCCCACAACTTCACGACTGTGAGTCAGGGTGGCAAAAGGGGGCTGCGGGAGGGTCAATAACATTGAAAGTCAAAATAATGTGATTTTTAAATAGGCAGTGTTCACGATCTGCAATAGAGAAAGTGCAATTGAAAAAGGGCTATTCTCATATCAGGATCCTCAAGCATAGGAAGATGAATTTAGCTTAGAAGGGCACAGGTTTCTTCCTGAGAGCCAGAAAGAGAGGCCAAAAAGAAGTTTGGGAATTGTCCCCAAGACCCAAAATTTAGGCTACTTATCAAAGTCTGTGTTACTTCTTTGTGTTAATGTATCTAGAGGTGGTGTGTACTAAGCAGAGGTAGCAACAGGATTTGGAAAGATAGCTGTACTTTGGCTCCAAAAAATCTGCCAGCCAGCATGGCCACTGGCCATGCTAGTTGGGGATTCTGGCGATTGGAGTCCCATAAGTAACTTTTTTTCCACTTCTGGTGGCAAGTTAATTACCACGTTGTCAGCAGTCTGGGTTCAGAATTGCAGTGGGAGCCCTAACCAAGGAGAGCACAGCAATCGTCCATCCTCCAATTTGTGGAGGTTAATGGGGAGGGTTGTGCTCATGCATTTTTTCCCACTTAACTTTATGCAGTGGAGAGCACGAGACTGAATGTTATAGTTCACTCTTTTCTCTTCCCCTAAACTGCATGATGGCTTAGAGCACCTGAATCAGACTGCTTTTAAAGCAAACCACATACCCACTCCGCCACTTCTGAATCTCGTTGTCAAAGTGAACTGTGCTCAGTTCCAAAATTAAAGCAGAATAAAGTACAAAAGAGAATTCAATGAGAGGGAGAGCATATGAGCATGAGGTTCCTTGCAGCTCACTTTTTGTAGAAAAAAAATGAGAAAGAAAGGAAAGAAAGGTCATAAAATAAGGTGTGGTGTAGTGGCTGAATGTTACACTATGATTCTGAAGAACAGAATAGCAATAGCAATAGCAGCTTCATAGCCCAAAAATCCCACAAAAAACAATAGCAGCTTCATACCACACTACACAGTCTCTAAGCACTTTACAACTGTAATATAAATGCCCCCAACAAGTTCATTTTAGCGACCTCGGAAGGATGCAAGACTAAGTCAACCCTGAGCCCCAGTTGAGATTGAACTCACAACCTTGTGGTTTGTGAGTGAGTGGCTGCAGTACTGGCATTTAACCACTGACCACCAGAGCTTCTGATGGTTCAGATCCCCACTTAGGCACAGAAAGCCAGTGGGTGCTCTTGGACAAGTCATATGCTTTCAGCCTCAGTGGAGGCTTGCCAAGAAAACCCTCTGATAGGGTTGCCTTCAGGTCACCATAAGTCAGAAGTGGACTTAAAGGCGCATAACAGCAACAATGAAACCCCACATTTCAGTATGGTCCTCTCTCTCTCTCTCTCTCTCTCTCTCTCACACACACACACACACACACACATACACACACACATGTATTGAGGCAAAATCCCTTGTACGCATATATCAGGTACTTGTCTTTGAGTATATTTGCAGTTGTCGATCATGACAGGTTGTGAAATATAAATGTTTTTATTATTTGATTTTAAATAGTTGTGACTGCATTTATCTGTTGTGTTGTTGTTCAGAATGGCTGTCTAAATATCCCATCCTGTTCTCATCCTCCTTCTTTTCCGAAATTCCTTGTGTAGAGGTAGTGGCACTGGGTGCAAAGCTGTCTTAGAAACAAAATAGCAATTCTGTCTCTGGCTGCAGGCTTACATTCACTTCCTTAGGGTCAGAAGCCTCACTGAATACAGAGTGACCGTCTCATGAATAAACATGGACATAGTCAGGCTGCCCATTTTCATTCATGAAGTTCACTACTGCCTACAAGAGACACGTAGCGATTTCCCCCAGCCATTTCAAAATTTGTCTCCTCTGTGCCAGAACTGTTTTTTGGTACAAGTGTGGGAGGACATTTAAGCCTGTTCGTGATCAGCTGCTTAACTTCTCGTGCCAACAATGATTTATGCTTGTTCACAAGAGGAGCTGCAGTTTTCATTCCTGATGGTGAGAGTTGCAACCTAAAATAAACCCTGTGGTATTTTTAAAGGTGTTCTGTTTTCATTTTAACCCCTTCGTTTTCAACATGTGTTGATGTACAATGTTTCCCAACAGTTGCTAAAGATCTTTGGTGCCTATGGACCAGAGAATGCCTGTGGTCATCCTAACTTGTACATAGGAATGGTAGTGAGTAGGAGTAGGAGTAGGAGCCCTGGTGGTGCAGTGGTTAAATGCCTGTACTGCAGGCACTCACTCAAAATCATAAGGTGGCAAGTTCAAGACCAGCAAAAGGGCTCAGGCTCGACTCAGGCTTGCATCCTTCCAAGGTCACTAAAATGAGTACCCAGATTGTTGGGGGCAAATTAGCTTACAGTTGTAAACCACATAGACACTCCTTAGGCAGTATGAAGCGGTATATAAATGAAGCTGTTTGTTTGTTTTTGTTTGCTTTATTATCCTCCCCTGGTAGGACCCCTTTATTTTATTTATTACCAAAGATACATAAGGACAAAATACCGGTTCCGGGCAGACCCATAGTCTCAGGTTGTGGCTTAATTCTAGAACCATTGGCTACATACATTTCCTCTTTCTTGAAACCTTTCATTCCGAACATACCATCATATATAAAGGATACCAAGGAGTTTATTAAATATATAGAACAACTTACACCACCTGTAGAAACATTCTTTCTGGTAACATTGGATGTGGTATCTCTTTATACCAATATTTCTCAGATTAAGGCTTTGGAGGTCTTGGAAGCACTTTTGTTATCCAAACCTATGGGATCTCCCCCGATTCATTTTTTGTTGCATCTAGTAGAAATTACTTTGTCTAAGAATTTCTTTAAATTTGGTAACCAATTTTATTGGCAAACTTCTGGGGTTGCAATGGGGTGTAGATTTGCCCCAGAGCTGGCTAACCTCTACATGGATCATTTTGAACGGACTCATATACTGAACAATGAGTTTTTCCCCCCATATAAAAACATGGAAGAGATTCTTGGATGATATTTTTTGTATATGGGTGGGTTCGGAGACTTTACTTGAGGAATTTTTGGTTTTTCTCAATGGGATCCATGAATGTATTAAATTTGATATGATATACAATCCGTGCACAGTGAATTTTCTTGATATTAACATTCATATAACAAGGAGATCTTTTATAACGAACCTATGTAGAAAACCCAGAGATGTGAATTCATTTCTAAGATACGATAGTTATCATCCCAAGCCTCTCAAAAATAACCTTCCTTATTCACAATTCTTACGTATTAGACGTAATTGCAATACGCTGGAGGGCTTCGAAAGGGAATCAAACATTACAGGCCTCCAGTTCTTGGAAAAGGGATATCCGTTGAAGGTTATAAAAGAGGCACGGGATAAAGTATGGAGGTTAGATTGTAGGCAACTTCTGTGTGATTCTAGACCCAAGAAAGTATTGGATAGAGTGGTTATTCCACTCACTTTCAATACACACTCACAGAGGGTCAAAGAAAGCATCATGAAGCATTGGCATCTGTTGGAAAATATACCCGGATATAAAAACAGACCGATGTTCGCTTATAGATGGACTCGAAACATCAAGAATATATTAGTAAGAACAGAATTTGCTAGTCCTGTTATACAAAAGAGTTTGACAGCCAAAGGACATTACATCTGTGGAGATTGCTCAGTGTGTAAACATAGCAGCAATTTAAAATCTTTTGTGAATACTGCTGATGGTAAGAGCTATGAATTATATAAGTTCTCCACATGTGCAAATAAAAATGTCATATACATGATTGTATGCCCTTGTAAACTCGTTTACATAGGAATGACCACCAGACAGGTGAGGACCCATATTATTGAACACAGAAGTTGCATTAAAAATCGAAAATTTGAAGCCCCATTGGTTAAACATTTTGTTGAGAAACAACACAGTTTTGATTCGTTTAAATTCTGGTGCATAGATGGATTTGTAAAGATAATTACAAATATTAGAACTGAAATGGATCCACCGATTAAATTCTGAATCTCCAGGAGGTTTAAATGAAAATGTTAATTGGTTAATTTGAGTATTTTTGGATTTATTGAGTCACTTCACACCCTCATTTTCCCTAGTTATGCTTGAGTTTTTACAGGATCAAGCTCAGCATTAACACAGCTGGTTATATAAGACACCCTGATAACAGGCCGAGCTCATTACAGCTTGAGAATTTAGCAAGGATACACATATTATATGCTGAGGAATTGTTTCTTGTTTATTATTTACATAGGCAGGCTACTGAAGAAGGCTTCGGCCCAACGCGTTTGGCCTTGTTTTTAATCTCTTTATTATTTATTTTGTATTGCCATTGGCGAAAATAAGGGGTGTTATTTTCACCCTTTTTGTTGCTCAGTTGGCCTTTTTCCAGGGCTAATTACCCTGGCATAGAGGTTTTAATATTGTTACCCATTATCTTCCTTAGCATTTTTATAATATTAGTGGGGTATTTACCCTTTTAGATAATTACTTTGGCCTCAGGGTTTCATTTCATTTTGTATCTTCTCCGTCAGAACCCTTTCGTTTTTGTTTTGTTTTGTCTACTTTGGGTTTTCTGTGTCACAGGGACTGTGGTTGGTCTACCTTTCTAATAAATAGCCAGCCCAGATCTTTTAAAGGTATGATTCTCATCTGGGGCAGAGTCGGGTGGGAGGCAGGCTTCAAAAGTTGTTGGCCTTCAACTCCCAGATGCTCAAGTCAGCATGGTCAATGAAAAGAGATTCTGGAAATTAAATCAAGCAGCCTCCCTGAGTAAGAACCACTGCTTTAGAAGAGCTAAACAGTAAAGCATCTTTGATTGACACCCACTTCTCTAAAGAACTGTTGTTGTCGTTGTTGTCATCGTCGTCATCGTTGTGTGCCTCCAAGTCATTTTAGACTTATGGCAACTCTAAGGAGAACCTATCACAGTTTTTCTTGGCAAGTATCTTCAGAGGGGGTTTGCCATGCGATCTTTTGACGCTGTGACTTGCCCAAGGTCGCCCAGTTTGTTTGTTTTTTATGCTCAATCAGGGAATCAAGCCCTGATCTCCAGAGTAGTAGTCCAACACTCAAACTGCTACACCACACCAGTTCCTACAGAATCCTAGGATATCTGCCTGCCCCCCCCCCCCCCTTACACACACACTGCCTGCCTGTTTGTCTATCTGTCAATGCATCCATCTAGTTTTTCCCACTCACTAAGGTCTTCTTTACTGGACTTAACCTATGTCTGCCATGAGCAACTACTTTTCAAGAGTGGCAGTGATGTGCACTGGAGACAGCCTGCCCTCTCTAAGCTAGCCTTGGCTGCCCTCTGGGGGGGGGTGTATTATACTCCATTATCACACTAGGGAGTTTATCAGACCATGGAAATTGGAAGTATAATCTAATGGCAATCCAAACTCAATCATGGGGTTTCACGTTATTGCGGATTAAATCATCTCACACAATTTCGGGCAAAAGTGAAGTCAATTCGAATGCAATCATGGGTTTAACATTATTGCGTATTAAATCATCTCACGCAATTTCGGGCAATGGGCAGTCATTTTCGGCTAATACGAAGTCATTCCAAACGCAATGGGATTTCACGTGAATTCGCTTAGACTAGCGAATTCACGTGAATTCGAATTGACTTCTATCGAAGTAAAGAGAAATTCCTCCCGTCCGATGAACTCCTGGGGGCAAAGAGGATTTAAATGAGAGTTAAACAAGAGTTAAACAGGAAATGTCCTGTGATAAACTTAGGGCATTTCCTTAACTCTCGTTTAACTCTCGTGTAAATCCTCTTTGCCCCCTACTGTGATAAAGCAGATAGAGGGGCTTTCTAGATTGGCAAAAAGAAGTGTGTTCATGGCTGCATGAAACTCTAGCCTTTAGATGAGAAAAAGGGAAAATGTGCCATGAAAACGCCTTTTTTTTTTTTTTTTTTTTTTTTTTTTTTTGGTTTTAGGGGAGAAGAAGCGCCTTTAAAAAGGTGCTGGTTTTCCCAGCTTCTTTTTTAAAAACTGCGGAACAGCGCAGCTCCATCTAAAGGCTGTGGTGCAGCTGCTAAGCATTAAGGAAAAGGCAACTTCATGTCACACTTTCCTGCCAATCTAGAAAGCCCCAGAAAGTACCATCTTGAATCAGGCAGCTGTTTTGAGCAGAGAAGTCCTTCTTCTGTTCCCACATGTTTAAAGTCTTCTGTGAATCTGCTGAAGATTTGCCTGGATTTTTAATGATACTGAATTAGCTACATTTTTCAGCTGTTGGTTTGTTCTTTTCCCTGCTCCTATTCTTGCCTTTTCTTTTCCCTGCTCCCTGCTGCTTTGCATTCTCAGAAGTTCCTGTGATTAAAAAAAGAATGGCACAAAGGTAAAGCTGTTCTTATTTGATTTTGCACCACTCTTTTCGAATCATCCTGTACTGTCTGAAGAGTTCTGTAGAAATTCCAAAATGAAACCTATTTATTCTAGAAACTTTGCTGCTGTTGTTGTTGTTTGTATTCAAGTCATTTATGATTTACCTGCCCAAAAAAGTCATATCCCATGTGCCAGTTCATCACTTTATGACTGGGAACTGAATGCATGTACTTGCTTTGCTAAAAAGCCAGACATCTAAGCTGATAGTGTTGTTCACAGTATCAAATTTGTGAAAGGCTCATTTGTTCTGGCCAGTTATCACTTGGCACTGTACTCACTCAGAGAGGGACACACCTATAGGAAACAACCCTCCCACCATCTTTCTCTGAAGATGCCAGCAACAGATGCTGGCAAAACATCAGGAATAAACTCTTCTAGAACATGGCCACAGAGTCCAAAAAACTCACAAAAAACCTGTGGATGCTGGCCATGAAAGCCTTCGACTTCACCTCCCACCACCACCTCTGAAATGCCACTCTTTGCAAAGTTTTGCCTCGTTTTTGTTTGTGTTTTTCAAATGGAAACTTTTGTGATGTGTGATGCAACTTTCCTTTCAAGATGAATCATTCCTGATTGCCCCTTTCATCTGCCTCTCCCTCAACTGGGGGAAGAGATGTGAAGAAAAGCTGATTTTTGCCATTTGTATAAATACATGTGCATTAAGTACATTTATGTTTATGCTGCATAAATTATTCTTTTCACCATCATAGGGAGGGACAAAGCCCTGGAGGTGGAATACAATTATATCCTTCACTGATAGAAGAGCATCTGCCAACAGAATGGAAGCAGCCCCCCCCCCCCAGTGAAGCCCCCTGCATGCCCAACATTTCCTCTGGTGCATTGGGGCACCCTCCAGATCGGCTACTTGGGGCGGGATTAGGACTCCAAGGAAGAAGTGGACCCCACATTGTGTCACCTGACCTCCACTGATGATTTTGGATTTGGCTTTGCATAGAATTTTAATTTGCCTCCTGAAGATCGCCCCCCCCCCCCCCCAGTTCTCTAGCAGATACCGTTGGACCTTGGTATCCACGAGACATCCGTTCCAGACACCACCCCCATGGATATGAAAAAATGTAAGACTTCAAATCTTGTTGTCCCTAATTATAGTGTGACATGCGTGCAGCTGATAACACAGCTGCATGCACTGCCATTGCAGACAATGGGGCTTGCCACTTGTGGATGTTTGAATCCATGGATGGCAAGCCTGTGGATATCAAGGCATAACTGGATTAGGGGGCAAATAAATTTTAAAAATTGTTCGCTGGCAGCCACACTTTACCCCCTTCTGCCATTAACCAATGGCCATATTGGCTGGGGAATTCTGGGGAGTGTAGTCTTCAAAAGCAATGTTTCTGAGCCCTGCAAATCCTTCACAGCCCTTCTCTACCATTTCTGAGATATATTGCACAAATACAAAGACATAAAGTGTCAGGGCATAATTCAGACATGTAAAATGTGGAGAAGAGGAGTAGCTCACTAGTAGAGCACATGCTTTGTTTGCATATGGTACTAGACTCAATCCCTAACATCCCTGGTTAGAAGAACCTGGGTCTCAAACCCTAAATTCTGGCGCAGGGAGGGGGAATCTTATTGCCCTTCAGATGTTGTTGGTCTGCAATTCCTAGCATTCCTAAACATTGCCCATTGCTAGCTAAGACTGGTGGGGTTAGGAGTTCAACAGCACCTGGAGGGTCATAAGATTGCTACTCCTGCTCTAGAAGGTAGTACTCTATAGCCAGGCAGCATAGGCTGTACTGAGTTAGACAGCCCCATGCTCCATCTGATTCAATGTAAGAGAGCTTCCTGTAGCTTCCTAATGTCTCTTTCATGTGAGTGGAAGTCTCTGAAAACTATCTATCTAGTGCCTCACTCTACACTAGACTCCTTTATAGCAATGGAAAGAATACAATGGGCCCTTGGTATCTGCTGGGGTCTGGTTCCCCAGCCTTCTATAGATACCAAAATCCGTGCATACTCCCATCTCATTAAATACAATGGCATAGTAAAATGGTGCACCTTATATAAAATAGCAAAATCAAGGTTTACTTTATGGCATTTATATCTTTTTTTGAATATTTTCTGGCCATGAATGGTTGAATCCATGGGAAAGAATGCATGGATGTGGAGGGCCTACTCTATTTGCAATGATTCATTTCCAGGTTGAAAAGTGGGAAACCCCATTGGAAAGAATATTACAGCATAATACAACAGACTTCTGCACAGATTTCCCCAGTATTCAAATACTGCACAGTGTTCCAGAGGACTTATTCTGTGGAGGAATACATGTTGAGGGTTTGCACACAAAAACACATGTTTAAAGTTTTCTGTGCAGAAAACAGGTTTCCTGCACAGAAAATACTGTTTCCACAGGTACTTCTCTGCAGCATAATTCCTCTACAACATTTCAGGATGTTTGAATACAAATGGAATACTGCAGAGGAATGTTTATTTTCTATTCAGTAAGGAGAAAACTATAATAACCATTCACGCTTTCAAGAGATGATGAAATAATCTGTTTACCTCCCTACTCCTTTATATTTGAAACTACTCTGACTGGATGAGGTCCTAAAGGTTGCTCTTGTCTGATTTGTAATAAAAGTTGAAATTCTCAGGAGGAATTGCTTTGCTGTTAAAAGGGATTTTGAACCTGCATCTCCTCAGTCTCTGAAATTCTAAGAACCACACTACAGTGTCATTTATCTGAAATGAAAGCTAGAGTATAAATCTTTAAAATAAATTATAAATAAAAATTAACAAAATACTGTAAAATCTGTGCCCAAGCAAGCTCAATTTTATCTAAGGGCATGTGATACAAATTAGGGTCCGCGTTTATAATGTTGCTCTTTGAGGGAAGAAGACATCATTTACATTGTTTTTACTTGTCACATTGAATGCCAAAATTGTGAAGCCTGCTTCCATGTCTATTGTCACTGGAAATCCTACCAAATATAGGGACTTCATAGGAAGGACACTGGAAGAAGGTGAGAGTGCTCACAAACATGTATGTGTGCAACAGAGAGAGAGAGAGAGAGAGAGAGAGCACATTCCTGAAGACATGCATAAATGTATTCCTTTCATTATTATAAGCTATAGAAAAGGAACTACAACAAGTGATCTTGAACTAAGCTGCTTTCTTTGCAATTTAGATTGCAGTCCTAAATTCTCTTACCAAAGAATTGAAGACTTATTAGATACACCGGCACTCATTTCTGAGCAAACATGCTTTGAATTGTTCCATCATGACAAAATTCAAAGCATTTTTCCTTACAAGATCAGTTTTGCTGCATCCAGTAGACCTCCCTGTTATATTTGCTTAGGATGACCACTTTAACCTCAAATCTGTCCAAGATACCACACTGTGCTGTGAGTCTTTCCCTCTCTGCCAAAAATTCATAGTCCCACTTCTGAACTGAAATCTGAAATAGGTACCCCTGTTATTGAGTTCCTGCTTGTTCCTAAGGGTTTGTCAAGCATTCGCATGAGCTTTCAAGCCTGCCTTTGTAGCCATAAGAGTTACTTGCTGGGGGGTGTTTTTAAGAATACAAAAAGCTGAGGCAGTTCAAATAGTTTTTTCCATTTCCCCCCACACACTTCTATTAAGGTGACAAGAGTAGTCTTATAGAAGGGATATGCTGTTCAGATGTGTGTTATAAAACTTTGGCAGTCTTCCAAAAACCCTGCCTTCATTTCCAGTGATATTTCATGACAGAAGCCTAATCATAATTCTAACTATTTTATAGCTTCCTTCTCTTCCCCTGGCAAACTAGAGACCTGTTTCATTTTAACTATCTTGGCAAATGAAAACAAGATATCTGTATCTGAAAGTTAAATCCAGGTCCTCACTCCTTCCTAACAAAGCTGTGACTTCATTTGATGAATGAATGCTTTGATGAAGTTTGAATTCTCTTTAATAATTCATGAGCCAGGTATTGGGGGAATTAGGTATTCATAATTCATCATCAACTGGTTGGCATTGTAACTTACACTCTTCATACTCTCCTTGACTTCAGCATCCCAAAGATTGTAGTCTAGACTCCAGACAAATTCAGGCTATCATTATAAAACCTCCACTGAAGAGAACAGATTCAACAAGGTTAGGCAACTTAACTATACAATGGTGTGATTAATTAATGTAATCATTTATCATGCAAAGAAGAAAAGGGGCAGACAAAGTAAAGAAGCTGTCTCACCCGGCACTTCGAGGAGCTTTCAGACTGTCAGCTGAGAACAACCAGCTTGGCTCGTCCCTTACTTTGTTGTTTGTTGTTGTGTACCTTCAGGTCATTTCTGTCTTACGATTACCCTAAAGCAAACCTATCCTGGGCAAGATTTGTTCAGCGGAGGTTGGCCTTTGCCTTCCCCTGAGGATGAGAGAATGTGACTTGTCCAAGGTCACCTAGTGGGTTTCAACCCAGGTCTCCAGAGTCCTACTCCTAATGCTCAAGCCACTATGCCATGCTGGTGCCCTCAGCCAAATGAGAACAGGAAAGGACATCCCTACTGTTACCTCTGATAGATGATCAGAGATAATGGGGACCCCTCTCCTAACCAGGAGAGTGGAACTTTGGGCAGAGGTGGAAGAATGGGAAACTTTGCTGTTGAGCATCTCCCCCCCCCCCTGCAATGCATATTAGTATTCAGTTGAGGCAAAAGTCTCTTTGAATTTCTTTCTCTTTGTAAGGTTTCATTGTTTATTGAATTCTCAACATGCCTAGCAGTTTAACTATAGAAGTTTGATGCCACTTTAAGTGCTGTAGCTCCACCTTAAAGAATCCTGGGATTTGTAGTTTTACAAGATCTTTAGCCTTCTCTGCCAAAGAGTGCTGGTGCCTCATAAAACTGCAAATCCTAGAATTCTGTAAGAGCTGAAGTGGTGTCAAACTGCATTATTTCTACAGTGCAGATGCACCCTGTGTGGAGTATTCCTGTCCCATGTTACTTTCACTTATTTAGTGGAGAGAAGGTGGTTGTGCCAGCTCCTCTATGGATTTTTTTTAAAATTATGTTTGTGGAATTATCAGTGTGTATGTACATGTATTCCCACAGAAGCCCTTGCTTGAAGTCTTTTTCCTTTTCCTTCTCCTTCTCTTTGAGGATTTAAAAGGACACTTCCCCGGAGGTCCAGCCTCACCTGTTCATTTAAATATGTGATGGAGGGCTTCGTACTTTTAAGTGATGACTTTGGAAATATCCAAATAAATACTAACAAGTTTTTAAAAATGAAGATTTTATTAGGGAAAGAGCTGTTTCTTCTTTGCATTCAGGCAACCAAGGCTCAGTCCCTGGGGTATCCAGCTCAGGCTGGGAAAGACTCTGTTCTGAAGTCCTGGAGATCTGCTGCCATACAATGCAGACAAAGCTGTCTAAACCTCTTGATGGAGTGTAAGGCATCTTCCTATGTTTACTGGCATAAACCACTTTTCTTATATTAATCTGTATCAGGTCAAATTACTGGGGATTTTCTAGTGAGTGGATTCTCTGGCATCCAGTACAGGGAGACCATTTTAATGTCCCTTATTTATTGGTTTGTGTGAAAAATGAAATTTTGAGAGTGTCCAGTTGAGAAACTCACATTGCGTGCCCTCTCTCCAGTCCATCTGCCTTGGTCCAGGCCCCAGAGGGAGAGAAGAACCACTGGACCTCATCCCCTTCCTATCATCTTCCCCTTTTCCATTTGTGTTGTCTCTTTTAGATTGTAAGCCTGAGGGCAGGGATCCATCTAATTATAAGATTGTATGTACAGCACTGTGTAAATTTACAGTTCTATATAAATTATTATTATTATTATTATTATTATTATTATTATTATTATTATTTTAGTTAACTCTGCCATATAAAAGTTCTTGATCCATGTCAGTGAAAATGAAGAATAGCAGGGAGCTGGAGTAATAGCACAAATAATTTCCATGAGGTCTAGGGATCAGCATTTTTGTGAAGAAGGAGCACATTTTTGGTTTTTATAAATGTACAGTTAATAAGGGAACAAAGACAGGAGAGGTTTTTTGAGTCTTTATGCCAGGTATCAGACTAGTGTTCTAAAATATTGATTATGTGTTCTTTGCCCTACAAGAGGTTGGGAGGATCTAGTGGGTGGAACCAAGGAAAGTGGAATTAAACATGTTGCCAATAAGAAGGCTGAGACTCTAAAATCAAAAGGAGGAAGTGCCAACATAGTCCCAGTGAACATTTACTAGAAATCTCAAGGTGTTTAAAGCATGAATCCTTTCTTCAGGGGGGTAACTTCAAAAATACCCCCCAAAATTAATCCATTAATGTTATACTGAAGAATCATATGCAAGTAATAAAATACACCAAGTGCTAGTGTTGCAGGTAAACAGATGCACAGGTAGAATCCAATTCAGCCCTTCTGCTAATGTAACTGCTTCCATCAGTGAAATGGGACTGGAGGCAATGACCACTCCCCATGCAACCCCACAGACATGGGATTGGAGGACTCTCCAAAGCAGTTTTTGGCACACAGATTGCTTCAATGGGAGGGAGAGGAAAAGTCTCATCGTATGGAATAGAAGTCTGGTATTTAATGTTGAACTCTTCTCAGTTTTCTTGCCTTCTTAATAGTAATCATATAAATTAGAATTCATACAACCTTAAGGAAAAGATCACATCTGCCTCTTCATTTTAAAAAGCTTTGTGTTCCAGACACAGAGCGAGACCAATTTGGATGGTAATTATCCCACAAAAGTGATTGAGTTCATTCTTAACCTGAGCCTAATACATTTAAATAAAGTAACAGTCATTCTGTGTTATAACTCAAATTTAGTAATTATGTTAAAATCAAGATGAAAAGCCAGGATTTGTGTAATATACACCCAACATGGAGCAGAGGGCTTGAACATTTCATAGTACAGTACTGTTAGGCTGAGCAGGAGCAGCTTGTGGTCCCAAGTGGGATGGGAAGGTGCAATGTCTCACCTCCCCATTTTGGGGTGACATGCCACACACATATTACCAAAACCTGCACTAGGTGCTTCCTGCAGAACATGGTAAAATGCATTATCAATGGTCAAAGACTTCTATTGTGAGCTTTCTTAAATCAAGAAAAAAAGTTTGTGTCTTCTCAAGTGTAGCAAGCATAACAAAGATGAGTTGCATATTAGTGAACCATTTACTGGCATAAGCAGAACAGGAAACGTGGGGCCACAATGCCTCTAATGGTTTGCAAGTGCACAGCTCCATAAGCCATAATTGTTAGCTCTGCCATTATTTGAACCAACAAGGCTTCTAAATGAGTAAACTCACCCACCATACTGAATTAGCGGGGGAATGAGAACATGCTGATATCAGTATTTAACCACTTAGGAAACTTAATTAGGGAGCATCCCAGCTACTAGAGTGTGCAAGACATTCAGAAAGTAGACTTGAAGAGAGTGGGAGTCTTCCCAAGGAAATGAGTCCACCTTCTTAAAGAAATGTGTTTCAGATGTCTCTTTAAGAAGTCAAAAGCAAATGTAAGCTATGAGCTGGATATATGCCTAGCCTAACTGCTTAATCACTTTGTGCCACTGGGTGAGTCTGTTCTCAGTCTGTGACTCAGGTTTTTTTGTTCAAGAATTTGGCTGAAATGTACCCTCTGCACAAGGATGGATGGGTTAGAAGAGCCCAGCTGGTGTTGCAAAACATTTGAGCAATCTTTCAATAGCTGCTGCCAAATCTCACTCTTTTGCCAATTTGTTATGTGACTGGCCTGGCATGGGCCATTAAGTGGGCATTTGCAAATGATTAATTACTCAGTGGTTTAGTGGTTAAGATGCCAGTTCTGATGATTGGAAGATCGGAAGTTTGGCAGTTCGATGCCTAAGTGCTGCATGATAGGGTGAGCTCCTGTCACTAGTCCCAGCTTCTACCAACCTAGCCGTTCGAAAGCATGCAAATGCAAGTAGATAAATAGGTACCACTGTGGTGGGAAGGTAACAGTGTATGGTGCAGTCATGCTGGCCACATGGCCATCAGAGTCATCTTTGGAAAACGCTGGCTCTTTCGCTTAGTAACAGAGATGAGCACTGCCCCCTAGAGTCAGTTACAACTCGACATTTATGTAAAGGGACTACTTTTACCTTTATAGTGTAAATATCAGCCTGGTATTCTAATCAAATACCTCTAATCAGCTGATGTGTATATTCTCTGTATTTCTATGACTTCAAGTCTGCCCTCACTTTCCATTGGGAGAATCCTACAATCAAGGGCCTAAATGCCTTAAAGACATCAGATCTCATCTGATCTTGCAAGCTAAACAGGGTCAGACCTGGGTAGTACTTAGATGGGAGACTGCCAGCAAATAGCAGGTGCTTTATTTCAGAGGAAAAAACTGGTAAAACCACCATTTTTAGCCTTCCTTGCATAAGAAACCGCTATGAAATTCATGGGGTTGCAATAAGTTGACAGGCATAAACACATACACACTGCCTTATAATTATGAAAATGAGATGCTTCCGAGGCTGGGAACTATCCCTGGTGCTGAAACTGAGCAGTGAAAGTGAAGGCACATCCTCGGGCTAGATATAAGCTATTGCAGAGCAGAGATAGGAAAGAATATCATTTGCTTTTCATTTTATTTTGGTAAGAATTGATCAAATTCTTATTTCAAAACTATTTCAAAACCAGGATGCAAGCAGGAATGCCAGTATCCTTCAGTTTTTTGTATTTCTAATAATGGCAATGCCATTCTTCATTTTAAAAATGCATACAAATATGCAGACATTTGGTCAAAATACATTTTAAAATGATTACATTGTGGAAAATATTACTCCAAAATGCTTTTATAAGGAAAATTACTTTGCAGCAATGCATTTATAGGGGAAATAGCTTCACGGGGTGGGGGGGGAGCACACAAAATTATGCACCTGTGGAGAGTGAGGTGCAAATGGTGGGGGGCTTTTGGTACTATGTGGCTATGTTCTAGAAGAATTTATTCCTGATGTTTCACCTGCATCTGTGGCTGGTATCCTCAGAGAATGGTGGCATGGATGTGAGTGAGTATATATACTGTGTGATCCTTGGTTGAGAGGAAATGATTTACATGTAAATCTGTGTGTTGGTCTGTTTTTGAATGGCAAGGCCTCAGGGTGGGAAGGTTTGTGTCTATTTAATTAGTGATCCATTGTCTCCTGGGAGCCCCCTGATCCTGGGTGATGTTCATTTGCATGTGCTAAGTCTTAATTTTGGTATTTTTCAGGACTGGTAGCCAAACTTTGTTCACCTTCAGGGTTTCTTCTTTCCTGTTGAAGTTGTCCAGGTGTTTGGATTTCAATGGCTTCCCTGTGCATTCTGACCTGATAATTGTTGGCATGGTCCAGAATTTCAGTTTTTTCAAATAGCATTTTATGCCCAGGGTGGTTTATAACGTGTTCTGCTGCAGTCTGAAGTGTCTCTCGTGTTCCTTGAGTCGCATTTGAACACCACTGTAGAGTTGCCCACAGCTTCATGGTATGGAATAAACTCCTGTGGCTGTGAGAGGGTCTCTCCTGTCCTTCACGGTGCACAGCATTTGATGGATTTTCTTGGTCAATGTGGGGTTTTTCTTTTACTTCTTTGTTTTGGTCTGGCCTTATAATTAATTGTTTCAAGACTGCAAAATGATGCAGAAATAGAATGGAATAATTACCACTGGGAGAAAATAATCACAAGAGGGTAGAAGTGCCTGGGTCATTCATCCATCCCACTGCAAAGTGTAATGAGCCAGCTGTGCCCTTGGCCTCAGCCTTTCTCTAGATTAGCTCTGCCAGGCAGGGCTGGCTGGACACCACAGGCAAAGTTTGGCTCCTTGATTAATCCTTGCCCTTTTCCTTCCACAGGTGTTCACACGCTATGGAAAGTGCTACACATTCAACTCAGGTCAGTCTGACAAGCCACCGCTCATAACCATGAAAGGGGGAACTGGGAATGGCTTGGAGATCATGCTGGACATTCAACAGGATGAGTATCTTCCTGTCTGGGGAGAGACAGGTATGTGTTGTTTCTGAATTTGCATGTATATGACAGAACATTCCCCCACATTTTATTAATGCCTTAACCTAGTCAGCCCTTTCTCTCATGAATGATCCTGCCCTGCCCTTTTCCTGTGTTTGGCTTATTCTTTTCTCAACTACTTGTCCAAGTTCCATCTCCTTCTCCTGCCAAGTCCTCCTTCCCTACAATCCTATTACTTTCTCAGATTTGCACAATATTCTTGTACCCTGCACCACACCTTCTTCCAAACCTTCCTCTTAGTTTCCTCCTTTTCTATCCCATCCTACTCACCATGGCAACCAGCTTATCACTGCCAAGCAAAGAGCTGCCTCTTATCTACAAATAGCACATTGTTCTTTATAGGATGGAATATGTTGTCAAGACTGCAATATGGGGGGGGGGGGGGGGGGAGATGAAGCCTAAATCTCAGTGCAGAGCTCACCCGAAGGCCTTGTGGGAATGAGTTCTTTAATTCCTAGCCATTGATTTCTAAAATAAGAAGTACTGAGGACACAACTCAATCAGGACTAGGGATGGAATAAATATTTGAAAATACCCGCCCCGCCCCCCAATGGTTGCAAAACAATTTTCAAGTGCTTAGAAAGCTTGATGTGGAGAATCTTGGACTGATGAGAATCTTTTGCAGGTCAGGATTTATTCTGTGCAAAATTCACAAATGATTGTTTTGTGCAGAAAACAGCATTTCTGCACAGAAAACAACATGCAGAAGTATTAATTCGTGTACAGAAAATACTGTTTTCTGCTCAGGAAATGGTGGAATCATTTTGTGTAAAATTCACACATGCTTGATTTGCATTTTAAAAAATAGCATTTTCTGTACAGGAATTATTATTCCTGCATTGAGATGTTATTTTCCACACAGAAAATGTTGTTTCCTGCACAAAATAGGTACATGAGAATTTTGTGCAGAATAAGTCAGAAATTATGAATGGCCTTCAAAAATAGCATGGTTTTCAAAAACTTTCTTGCAGTAGAAAAACTGCTGATTTTTTTTATTATTTTTATTTTTTTTATTTTTTTTATTTATTATTTTTGGCCACTTTCAAGAAGAAACCTAATGAAGAATTATCTATCTAATCAGGACATCATACCCTTTGACTAAGAGGGCTCTTCTGAAATGTTTACATCCTGGTTGTAGATGTTAAGTTATAAGGCCATTATTATTATTATTATTATTATTGAGTTAAGTCCCAGGGAAGTCTTAAATCTAGCTGTAACAGAACTTGGGACAGTTACTTTTTGGAACAATAACTCCCAGAAGCTCCCGGTCAGCATGCCCACTATGGGACTGTGGGAATTCTAACCTCTAAAAAAGTAACCCTTACCAGTTCTGGGGGAAAAAATAGGAATTTGAAGTCTAAATGTTTATTGAGGATGTGAGGCTATACCCTCTGGAAGTGAGAGCATGAGATGAGTGGGAAGAATCTGCTGTCCTTGGGCCCTTGCCTGCAGCTTTATGCATTTTCGCATCTGGGCAGACAGAAAAGCTGATCACAGGCAGCAGAATCAGGGAAGAGGGATGCTTCCAGGCTCTGAGCCTAAGCCCTGTCACCTGGGTTCCCTTTCTACTCTCCATCTCTCTGTGCCACAGATGAGACTTCATTTGAAGCTGGGATTAAAGTGCAGATCCACAGCCAGGATGAGCCACCCTTCATTGACCAGCTGGGATTTGGGGTGGCACCCGGTTTCCAGACGTTTGTGTCCTGCCAGGAGCAACGGGTAAGAAGAGGAGACCCCCCCCCCAACACTGTGACTCAAAGCAACTTACAGTTTAATAGAATTAAAAACAGATAAAAAGTGAACACTACAAATAGAGTTAAACTATTTACAGTATTAAAACAGTTCACACCTCCAGTTAAAAGAGTAAAATGCCATTTAAAAGATAAAAGGCTATTTAAAGCACACACACCCAGCCTGTTCTTTAAAAATTTGTTTTAAAAGCCAGTCTGCTGGTGTAAAGATGGGGGGGGGTGGCATTCTGGCCCCCCTGAAAAGGGAGTTCTAGAATCTAGGGGTAGCCAGGAAAAGACCATACAGGGTGAAATGGTCTGCCAATAGCCTAGACCTGAGCCATATAGGGCTTTACAGGTTATAACTAGAACTTTGAAATGTGCCTGGAAACAAACTGGCAGCCAGTGCAAAAAGTGTGCCCCCACCCCCACTGTCTAGTCCTAAATGCCCTAGAGGCACCAGAAACTGTCTGATCTTGGAAGCTAAGAAGTGTCAGCTCTGGTTAGTACTTGGATGGAAGACCACCAATAAATACCAGGTGCTATACAACACTGACAAAATTTCATTAATATGCCATTATAACTTCCTGGTGATAATTATTACTTTATGATACCCCCTCGTAAGGTGCAATCTGCACACTTCTACAATATCAGGTATTCGGAGGGTCAAAATAGCTGGGGAAAATGTATAAATCTAGATAGTGACTACATATAGATAAGTTAACAACTACGAATCAAAACAAACTTTCTGTCAATTTTTTTGAAAGGTGATCATTAAAACTTTACGATACCCCCTCGTACTTGCACACTTACTTGCAAGTAGGTACAAGGTAACTGCTGTAGTATTCAAATACTGGACTAGGGCCAGGAAGACCAGAGTCCAAATCCCTGCTCAGACATGAAGATCATTTGGAGATTTTAGACTAGTTGCTACCTCTCAACATAACCTTTTCCACAGGGTTATGACGAAGGTAAAGAAAGGAGGTGAGAACCCTGGATAGTTCCCTGGAGGAGAGGCTGGAGATAAAAAAGTAATGAAATTAAAATTAAACATTTGTATGACATTATTCAACCTAAATGATCCCTTCCTCTCACAGAGAGGGGTTTTTTTTAATCATGGCAGAGGATTCATACATGAACTCTTTCAACTGTAGTATTTTGTAATAGTCATAGGAGGAGTGTGCCATAAGTTTACATTAACTCTTTTACACAACACTTGATCCATTGCTTAGAATATGGATGTCCATTGGTCATATTTGGGGGTGCCCAGCATGCTTTGAGTGCTTCTATGTTTGGCATGCATTGATTTCCTACTTTGGACAATTCAGATGTAGTTGTGGGTCCATGTCTGTAAGAAGGAAGGAATGTCTGATCCCTGATCTGGATTAAGAGGCCTCTCCTGATGAGCCTCTTAATTTCTCGCCCTACCACTCCTCTAGGAAGGAGCCATAAAATGTTGCCTTTTTGACTCCTTCTCCTTCCACTCTTGTGCAGCTCCTCTATCTTCCTCCACCCTGGGGCCAATGCAAGTCTGTGACAATGGAATCCGATTTCTATGATACCTACAGCATCACAGCTTGCCGCATAGACTGTGAAACTCGATACTTGGTGGAGAACTGCAACTGTCGCATGGTGCACATGCCTGGTAAGTCAGAGGGAGCTTGGCCAGCCCAAGACATTTTGGTGCCTGAAGCACATCAGTATATGCTACCCCTCTTCCCAATCCTCAACTCAACCAGTCAATGACACTACCAGTATTTCTCTGCCTTCCAGATTACAACAATTCAGATAACCATCATACATGAGTGGCCCTCTCATGACAAACCCAAAACCTGCTGCATGAAACAGGCACATCAGTCTGCCCACTGGCATCACTAGGGTTGGTGTCATTCAATGCAGATGCCCAGAAAGGGCTGCTGGGGGGGGGGGTGGCAGCAGACTGCCCCTTTCTCCCTCCCCTCTCACTGACTTGCTCATCTCCTCCTCCACCTGCCCTGCCTTAGCTCAGACAGACCCAGAAAGGTCTGCTAAGTGGTGGCTGGGCACCCGGGCAAATGAGGCAGCAGGAGGGAGTTGGGGAGGTGAGGACTCTTATTCAGGCTTCTCTTTTGCCTTGGCTCCTTCAGCCAAGAGAGCCACACCAACACACTACAGAGGCTACTAATCAGTTCACTGAAGAATTATCATTCCCTGGATTTGTGGGCTGTATTTTGCCCTCCCCTGCTCTAGACAGATCTTCTACTGCACAAGACTTATGTTCTCTGATTGCTGACAGTGCTGGACAGCTCCTTGAAGGTGTCAAGAAAACTGGCTACCCATGAGTGCATCTTCTCACTAGCAAGCACTATAAGGTTTGGATCCTAATTTAGTCATGTTTACGCTAGACCCATAGAAATCATGCGCCAGCAGTAGTAATTTGTCCCATAGATTTCAGCATCTCTTCTCTAAACACAACTAAGACTGGATTCAACTCAATGTCTAGAATTTCTAATAGGCCTATAATTTTAATCTAGTATTCAGGCAAGAAAACATCCAAGGCGAGGCCATCACTCATGACAGGCAAGAGAGAGAGAGAGAGAGACAGACAGACAGGCAGACAGACAGACAGACAGACAGATAGCCTGCCAGCCAGAATAAGTAGTATTGAGGTAGATGGCCCAGTGTTTGAATAATACAGTCATGTAGCTGACTACTTCGGGATCTCTAGTCTTTGTGTGAAGAATATAACAGATATTTCATTTATGAAATTATGTTAAATGCAAATGAATATTATATAAGTGCAGATCAGCTTTTATCATTACTCTTGAAAGGTATTTTTTGGATTTTTGTTACTTTTTTTTTTACGGGGGCTAAAATTTTTGATAACAATCACATATCATTTTAAATTGACTACCTCAAGTGTTTTCCTCATTTCATACTCAGGCTAAATCTCCAGGGAGGAATGATCCATCTAAAAGCCCAGATTGTGAGAATATTAATCTTTTCCCCACCATATCCACAATAGTTTTCAGCCACGAATATCTGCTGCTGCTTCTGAGTGATTTTGTTATTCTGACTTCTAAATAATGCTCTTCTTTACATTGGATAAATGTAGCCAATTAGGGATGATATAGTTTACTGCTGGTTCCTCCCCTGCCCCTCCGGAAATTTGGCAGAGACTGGCAGCAGTTGTCTCATGGACCAACACCAGTCCATGGACCACCACTTTAAGTAGTACTGATGTAGTTAATATCACAATCTTTGCTAGATAATTTATCTTGGTGATACAATGATCTCACTGAGTGTACATGATGCTGTATGAAAATGAGGGCAATTCTTTCTGGATCAGCCCTATGAACTGTTCCAGACCACCAGGAATCATAGCGAACTAGATCATATCACAACTAATCAGATCGGGCTGCATACAAAATCTGAGGCCAACATTACATTCAGAGTGAAAGAAGTGCTTCCAGAA
Source organism: Urosaurus nigricauda (assembly GCA_034509955.1). Classification (NCBI taxonomy): domain Eukaryota; kingdom Metazoa; phylum Chordata; class Lepidosauria; order Squamata; family Phrynosomatidae; genus Urosaurus; species Urosaurus nigricauda. The sequence goes on from JAOEGL010000002.1 coordinate 168,786,411, forward strand.
GAGATGAATGTTTGCATTACTTTTCAAAGCAATTACCAAACATCACCAAAAAGTGGGCGGGGGGTGTCTTTTCACTGCAACTGAAAATGTTCATTAAAAGTACCCTTTCTTTTTGCTCTTTCCTAATTATAGTGTTGCATAATTACAATCACTCCCACACTTTATTTCTACTTCATGAAGTAACAGACCCCAAGGCTCCCTTAACTACTCCACCCGGGTCTGTACTCAGTCTTTCCTGTTAAACAAAAAAGGGGGGAGGGGGACCTTTCGAGGGATGTAATTAGCATAATTAAAATGAAACAGTGAATTAATTATCCACATCTCACAAAGAGCCAGACAGAAGAATAGCACAGATGTAAAAAGAGGAGGGGTATTGTCTTTTCCCAAAGGTTGACTGAACCTGTCAATTGGTATCTAGGCTACAAGAGAACAATATGGAATCAAGTCAGAAAGATTGGCAACTGAGAAAGGATAGGAGATAGGAGCAGAGACTGGGATCTAGCTTTGCTTATGTAACAAGTGCTTTGATTTTTGTTTTCTTTCGTCTCTGTCTTGCAAGGAGTCTGTGAACTCAAATGGATCTAGAAATACAAAGAAAACACCTTGTTTAATTACTTTATTTTCACTACAGTGCAGTAACTGGGAAAAGTTGGTGCCCTGATTGAATTGCATGCAGCAGATATCCTCTCTTTTTTAAAACTTCTTTTCCAAAGAGAGAAAAAGAGTTAGGGAAGAGTAGAAAATAAAGCAAAAAAAAAAAATAATTGTTTGGATCTGAGGAGAGAGAAATACAGCAGAGGAACCTTCCACTAAAACAGACCTTCACAACTTGGACATAGGCAAGGGCCAAAATTAAAATAGGCTAAAGTTCTTTGGGCCACAGAAAGGTTTAGTGGCTCGCTTGCCAAGTAAAGGTATAATTAATGATTAAACTATTTTGCAAATAAACTAGCTTGTAAAAAGGGAAAATTTTATCTAATAATATCAATAAAATACACTTATTAAGATCTTTACTTATCATGAAATCACATTAATGTTTAAAAATTATTTTGCTATGCAGTTCAAGTTTTAATACATTTTAAAGGTTTTCTGTTTCCAACATTTAGTTAATGGGATGTATTACAATTCTTGTAAGTAATGAATTTATTTTACTCCGAAATCATGTCTGAAATGTGCCTGCTTTTCACATGGGCACATGTGATATTTTCCTTTAAAGTGCAGATAGTAGGAAATTAAAAGTAGACTACTAAAAATGCCTTTTTACATTGGGAAGCTTTTAAAATACAAGGCCTCTGACTGCAAAGTTCCTTTTACAAGGGTTTTTAAATGCCTGCCTAGTTCCTTTTCTCCCTCTTCGTTCTCTGTTTAGCTGGAAGTTCTTTTTAGCAGCATTGGCATTAGAAGGATGGTGAAGAAGAGCTTGGGAGTAAGGCTGGACTTTGGAGGATGTTGGTGAACCTTACTTGAGACGTTGGCTGGCCATTAGCAGCCAGCTACCACACATCCCAGAGGAACATGGCCCACCTTCTCATGGGCCACTGGAAATTGCTTGGTGGGACGCATGTGGCCCTCGGGTCATATATTTTGCAGGCCTGCACTAAAATGACACATTTTTTCTGTCTGGAAGAGCTTTTCATCTAGGCAAGAAAAGTGATCTGTTCAGGGCAGGAGGAAGATGGTAAAATCCTAGATTTTTGGACTATAATTCTGTTGCCCAGAAAAGAAAACTAAAACTAGTGTGTGCACATTCTCCTATCAGAGTCCTACTCTGCTTTTACAACCAGTGATGTGTTGGAACAGCTCCGTGGATGTCCTACTAAGTATGAGACCCTGGATCCAGCAGTATCAACATGAATGTTGAAGTCCCCTAGAGTAATCTTTTGGGAGGGACCACAACACCAAGACCACCACTGTCAGCTTTCTTTGTGTGTTGGGGAATGCAGTATGCATGCATGAATGTACTTACATCTCCTGCAGAATCGTGCTTATTGTACCTTCTCTTCACTGCTTGTTGATGCAGATGGTCAGAACAGCTACTTATGAGGACATGATCATAAGTTGTGATGTGACTGTTGCTTTAATTTTATGTCTTCATGCAGGTGATGCTCCCTATTGCACCCCTGAGCAGTACAAGGAGTGTGCAGACCCAGCTCTTGGTAAGCACCAATAGGTTTCTTTGCTAGACTAATCCCCACATCCAGCTAGTGCAATATTCTTTCTCCAAGACAATCAGAAAGTTCACGGGGAGTATTTGTTTGCCTAGTATCTGGTCATAACAATGTCAATAGCAAGTACATTTCTATACCACTTACCGATGCACTAAGCTGTTTATGAAGTGTAAGCTAATTGCCTCAACAGGCTGGGTACTCATTTTAGCGACCTATGGAAGGATGCCAGGCTGAGACGACCCGGAGCCCCTGGCTGGTATTGAACTCATAACTTTGTGGTTTGTGAGTGACTGGCTGCAGTACAGGCATTTAACCTCGCCACCAGGTCATGGGAGAATGCTGTTTCCAGACATCAAAATTACTACAATTGGGTTAACCCAAAGTTCAACTTGTAAATAAGGCAGCCTTCTTCACAAAGAGCTGTCGTGTACAAAAAGGCCAAGACTGGTTCTTCAAGTGGCTAAGATGGTTGAGGGATTTTGGATATTGTAGTTGCAGACCTAGAGTGAGCAACTGCATGGAGCCAGGGGGCAGTTTTCTGCACACACCCCAACTGCCCTGAACCTGTAGCCTCCATTCCAAATATCTTCTTTTCTCTGCATTTTCCCTCCAAAATGGTGTCTGGAAGTGATGTCATGTCACTTCTGGTAGCTGTTTTGCAGAAGAAATGCAAGAAAAAGAGGGTATTTCAGAGGGGGTTTAGGGGTCTTTCATGCTTTTGTATACATTTGGGAGGGTTTAAAAATGACACCCTTTTTAAAAAACAATTAAATGGGGATACAAATGGCTTTGGGTGACTGGTAAGGGGCTATGGGGGTCACTATGTGAACTTCAGGAACCAACCCCTTACAATTAAAAATGCAATATGACCAATATAACCATTGGTTTTGTATTTGGATATATTTGAAAGTCTGTCAGGTCCCCAAGGAGTCCTGGGGGAGATAATTTGTCCGGGACTTGCCACAGTTGCCCACTCCTGGCCTGGGTGTAGGAACACCTCATGTTGTGAGCCAAACATGGGTAACCCAGGGCCTGCCTGCAGCTTTCACAGGCCTCCCATGCATCTTGTCCCAGGTGCCTAACTGGCTTCTGCTCCAGCCCTGCTGAATCCTTGCCATCTCTCAACTCTGTACTCCTATTTTGCCAGGGAAGAAAGTGCAAAAGGAGAACCATCTGTCCACTCCACCTTTCTCAACACGAATTCATACCCAGAGCCTGGAAAAGATCCTCTTTTGGACCACAGCTCTCCGGAATCCCCAGCAGGCATGACTAGCCCCATGCTGACTGGAGGAGTCCAGGAGTTGTAAAGAGACTTCCTCACTTTTTACCACCAACACACCAAAATGGAGCAATGAAATGAGTTTTGAAATCTGTGCTAGTATTAGTGAGGAAAAGAAAGGGAAACACTGTGCCTATGGTATGCATGTGCACACAGCCCCCATCCAATGCCCCAGGCTGGCCATGGGGACTTCCCTGCATTACATGTGGTAAAAGCAGATCGAGACACTAGTTGGTAAACTGGTACCTCAGAAGCCTCATAAAAGAAACCTCAGGACCTTCTGTGTCAAAGCAACTGATCTTTACTATCTCTTCCCCCGAACAACTAAATAAAAGTGTTGGTTTAATCTTGTTTTAAAGATTAAATTGGCTTCTGCTTTCAGACTTTTTGGTGGAAAGGGACAGTGAATATTGTGTGTGTGAGATGCCTTGCAACGTCACCCGCTATGGCAAGGAGCTGTCCATGGTCAAGATCCCCAGCAAGGCGTCAGCCAAATACCTGGCTAAGAAGTACAACAAGAGTGAACAGTACATTGGGTGAGCACTCCTGCCTGCCATCTCTGTTTCCCTCTCCCCACAATACAACACACTTACGAACCTTGTTTCTTCACTTTTCTTTTCTGCACTACACCATTGTGATCAGTCCCCAAACAAAAATTACTCCAAGTTCACAAAACTCACTGCCAGTTCTGAGTTGTAGGATGTAATCAGAGGTGAGTCAGGAGCAAAGCCTGTGAAAGGTGGCATCTTGGGTTCCCTATGGCCATGCTTGCTGGGAAACTCTGGGAGTTGTAAACCACCCCCAAAAAACTATTTTTCTTCAAGCTCTGGCCAGGACACAGGAGCCAAGCCAGAGTCATGGAGCTGAGGGACAATACCTTTGGGATGCAGATCCAAGTAATGCTCAGAAAGGCACAAAAGCAAAGATCAGTGTTGCTCATGTAATGTCCCAGCCCTTTCAATGCCCTTTTATTTTGAGAAGGCCCACTTACCAGCCAGGCTCACACTCCAGAATATGAAAGGACTTTTTCATTGTCCCAACTGGGAAGATCCTTCCACCTCCAGCTGCCCACTCATATAACTCTTGTCCTTCCTGGCCTGATGTACTAAGGAACTGAGGTTCACACCTTCTGGCCTCCCTGCGAACAGCTACATATACCTTTTTGCGACGTGGCATCTTCTCTCACTATTTTAGTGTTGGACACAAAGTTTTCACTGCCTTAGATGGGTAGAAACTAGATTCCCTATAGCAGATAAATGTCCCTGCTGGTGCTGGGGCAAGAGGATGAAAATCCATAGGGTCTATTGTGGACAGTGATGCACTTGTCAATGCTTGTATTATTAATGGGGGTCTCCTTCTCACATCCTTTCTTCTTCTCATGCAGGGAGAACATCCTGGTGCTGGACATTTTCTTTGAGGCTCTAAATTATGAAACCATTGAACAGAAAAAAGCATACGAAGTGGCTGGACTTCTGGGTGAGATAATCTATTTAGCCCCCTAGCAATAGAAATCCTGCATGCCTCCAACCTTACCTGGGTTGGTGACATTTTGAGCTGAGTTCAGGGCCTGTCTGCAATAGAGAAAACATCATGCATTATGGATTTCTACACAGCAGTGCCTGACAAGTGCAAAGACTGGAGTGTGTAGACTACAACTTCTTGATAATCCTAACTTTCCTTTGTACACAAACAAGCACACTATATATACCACACACAGAGTGAGTTTCTAGTCCTTGCATTGTAACTTAACAAGCAAATACATGCAGATGACAGAACTGAGATTCTTTAAAATTAATCAATACAGTATTTTTTTCCATTGTTTTGAAGGTGAGCACAAAAAGCCCTGGACATAGTCAGCAGCTGCCACCTCCCAAGCCAAGCTGGAAGGCAAGGACGTGACACAAGGCTGGAGCATAGGCAAGAGTAGAGAGTAGGGGGGGGGGGGTCTTTAGTCTTTGTACCCAAAGGTGCACTCCTCCCATGTACAAATAAGGGTTTGGGGCAGGGCATGATGGGTCTAAACAAGCAAAGGGCCTAGGCAGGTACCATCTTTGGCATGTCAGGACCATATCTTATTTTATCTCATATCTTTGTGGACTACAGTTCTCATCCCCACCCAGTGTGGCCAGTGACTGTGGGATTGTATTCTGACAGCATCTGGAATGTAAGCTTGGAAGAGGATCATGCAAGAGGGTCAATGGAAACCCTAAAAATGCTGCCCCGAAACACTAACATTATTCAGAAACCATTGGTTGGAAAATACTAGATGGTACAGTAAAGTAAAATACCTGAAAGCTGGCAACATCTCCAATATCCACAGATCTCAGAGGGCTTCTAAAGTTACTATGCCCCCCTTCTCTGCACCCCTTCAGCACAGAAATTGGCTTAATTCGATGTCACTCACTATCTAACCTAGAGAAGAACTAAATGCTGAAGCACAGAAAAAAATTAGGATAGGCACCAGAAGAAATGCTAGATGACATTCTCCAATTATTATTGTTTTCCTTCCTTCTTGTCTACAGGTGATATTGGGGGACAGATGGGGCTCTTCATTGGAGCCAGTATATTAACAGTGCTTGAGCTATTTGACTATGCTTATGAGGTGAGTTTTGGTTCTCAGGAACACAGAGGGCAAAGGGTCACGGATTTATATATGGCCCAGCAGTAGGGCATGGTTTGAGGCACATAAATCCTGAAGCAGGACAAGCCTGCCAACTCCCTGGACAGGGAATTACCTCATCTCTGTGAGAACTTTATAGAAAAAGGTGCTGTGAATACTCTGAAGAAAGAGAGGGATATCAGTATAATCATAAATGATAGGGAAAGGCAAGTGGCCCTTCCTCCCAGCTTACCAAGTTGCAAATCCTCCCTTTCTTTCAGGATTTCTGCACGCTGGTCATCTTGTAGGGGGTACCAGTTCTAATGTGAATCATCTCCTAGCAATATTCCTAAGGTTTTTAATGTTTAAACCTTAATTTCTCCTACAGGAAATACAGTAACATGTTTAGAGTCTAGCTTTTGTGGCATTTCTGATACTGTTGTGACTTTTATGTTATTGGCTTTATCTTTTGCTGTTGTTTTGTTTTACATTCTACAGTTAGATTTTAGGGATTTGTTCATCAGTTCTCTTTTATTGGAATCTGCCCTAAAACCTGTTATTCGAAGGTGGCATCGAAATGTATTGAAATAATGCCAGCAAGATGTTGGTGGTCCAGAGTTTTAGGTTCTTGTACATATTATGCAAAGATGCTCCCAGAGCAGTGACATCATATTGAGCAGCCCCATCTTCACCCCATTTCTTTCCACTGCTCAGAAACTGCCCATAATGCCGGGTACCTCTGTTGCTCTCTCCTCCCCTTCCTTCACTATATGCCCTATTCACTCAAGTTAACTTTTTGGGGTTCCCAGTCATGTGGAGAGCATCCTTCTCCCTGTGAAGAGGAGAGGAAAATGCCCTCTATCTTGGCTGTTGATTCAATGCAGTTACAACATGAGTGGATTGAAATGCTGATCTGCAGTGGCAGCTGGTGCCTTCCATGTCAGTGAGATAGATAGTAGATCTGCTCTAGCTTTTAATGTTCCCTTTAAAGGATGTATCCAAGGTGCTGTTCCCAAAATAGGTTCAGCCCCTTTAGAGGGAGATTTAAAACCTGGACCAACCTTACTGCCTTACTGGTGCAGGAGACTTCAGCTACCACTGTCTTTCTGTTCCCACAAACATTAAACTACCATACATACTCGACTGTAAGTCAACCTCATGTATAAATTGAGGACAGGTTTTGGGGCCAAAATTATAGCTTTTGATATGACCCATTGATAAGTCAAGGGTAAAACCTAGGCTAGGGGCATGTAACAAAGGACCTAAGGGACAAAGCAAAGGAAAACAATGGCCAGGAACATACAAAATTTCAGCAGGCGCAACTGTTTGTGCTCACACTAAAGGCTGGATGAGAGAATAGAGAGGAGTCAGTACTTCCAAGACAGATTACACTCTTGCCTTTCACCAGGGAATGGTCCTTTTTAAATATAAGACTTAAAGTATAGTATGTATATTGACCCATCAATAGGTCCACTCAGTTTTGGGGATCAATTTTTTAACTAAGGGATTGTTTCCACTATGGTTTAAACTGGATTGTGATTGAAATTATCAGGTTTAAACCACTATGGTTCCCACTTAATTCAAATCGATGAAGCAATTCAGAAAGGGGGTCCATGATTTTCACCCATTTAACCCATATCAAAAAGACACTGGGTTAAAGGGATGTTTTTTGGGATGAATCGATTTATTCTGAAATAAATCGAATCATCCCAGTGGGAACCACAGGCAGATTCAAATTCACCCTGGCCCAAGTGGCAACTAGGCGGGACGGGTTCGATTCCACCGCCAGTGACAGGGGGCACTGCAATGGCCCTGGCCATCTCCCTGTCATGGGAAGCTGGGAAGGAAGTTGCAGAGAAGCTGAGGAGGCTTCTCTGCAAGGTTTCCCGGTTGCGGGAACAGAAGGAGGCCAAAGGGAAGCTGGGGAAGCCAGTTAGAGGCTGAAGGAAGCCAGAAGAAGCTGGTAAGGAAGCTGGGCCGAGGACAGTCAGGGCTAGGAGAGGCCAAGGTGCCTGATCCGAATTGGTAGAATTGGCACAAACATAGTGGGAACCAGGAACTATTTTTGTGCCAATTCATCAATTTGGATCAGGCACTAAATTTTCTGTAAGTGGGAACAAGGCCTACAATTTCTAGACTTATACATTAGTATAGAGCTTAAAATCCTTTTCTCTTTCATTCTCAAGTAAATGTAGCCCCAATCAAACTGAGACTAGCATGCACAAATGGAGGAGAGATACACCTTTCCTCCTCCTGGTGTTTACTTTAAAATCATGCTGTCTAGGACTTAAAAGGGGAGAACCTTGGCACCAGTTAATTTTCCAGACTCTTAAATACCCACTATGATGTTTATCTATGTGTGAATTTTAAAGCTTAAAAATTAAATTAAAATTTAAAAGATGGGATGAAGAAAGGTTTAAACCTTCCCCATCTGTGTATGCTGATCTCACTTCAGATCAGGGTTGTGTGTGCTTACTCTATATTTTAAGTGTCTGAGCCCTTTAACTACACAATATTTAAGATCCTACATTGTTGACCACAAGATTTCCACATTGGTCCAAAAAACAGCATTCCCTCTTGTTCCATATCCAGGTAATTAAATTCCGTCTCTGTCGCCGTGGCAAGTGCCAGAAGAAACACAAAGGAAACAACAGTGACAAAGGTGTTGCCCTGAGCCTGGATGATGTGAAGCGCCATGTGAGTGTCTTCAGCTGCATAATGTAATACATTTCCTTGCCACAGGTCACCACCTACCAGCACCTTTAATGTCTGCAGTCAGTGGCCTAGCTTTATTCACAAACACTATAGGGTTCATATCAGTCTCAGCTTCCCCCAACAAATCCAACTTATAGTTTAATGTACAGCCAGACTTTAGATCATGGATTCCTGGGATTTGACGTTTAGCATTCTGACCTAGTTTGAAATTTAGAATTACCAACATAGATTTGAAGTTCAGAATTCCCATCTTTTCCTAATGCTTCTAACTCAACAGCAGATCTCAGGATTCCATAAGATGGAGCCATAGCTCTTAAAGCAGAACCATAGTGCTACAACTGCGTAATGTGCAAGGGGCCGGGTCTTCACACTCTGAATACCTATCATCATACTCTAATTATTGGAAAGGTGGCTTCATGAAATATACAAGTCCTGCTTATTGCCAGTGGGGCAATTATGCAAATCTAGATACTGAATTTATGGGAGTTTCTTTCTGTAACAGTAATGGGGATCTGGCTATGCTGCTTGGAGCTGCAATTCAACAACACTTGCAGGCTTGCAGAATTTCAGCTCCTGCTCTGTAAGGCAGAAATAATTAGATAGGGTGAAAGGGCCGCAGGTTAGAGATACTAAGGAACACTCTCCAGAGACCCCAAGGCTGAGTTCTTCTTGTTTATGAACTTTGGAGTATGCCACCAATATTTATTTTTATTTATTTTTATCCCACCTTTCTCCCAAAGTGGGACTCAAGGCAGCAAACAACATATATAAAAACACATTAAAACAATAAAATAAAATCGTACAATTGGAATCGTAAAAAATATAAAAAATTACAAATTTAAAATTTAAAACATACAAAGTTAAAAATAATAATCTAAAACCAACCCCTCATCCCCCAATAAAACCAAGACTGCAAGATTTTTAAAGGCCTGTTTAAATAAAAATGTCTTTGCCTGCAAGCAAAAGGTCAGCAGTGATGGGGCCAGCCTAGTTTTCCATAGCTCATTGTGTATTTACATCCATAGAAAACCCAAAATTCTCTGTGCTGTCACAATGCCTGGCACCAACATCCAATAAAATGGGCCAAGTTAAAGTCCCAGAGAGGAAAGTGTGATGCCTTTCTTGATTTGTATGAGGACAGAGAAGAGAGGAGAGGGCTCTGTGTTGTTATTTCTCCTTTTCCTAGACATCCTTGTGTGAGTCAAGAATTTATCCTCCTTCATAGTCCTTTATGCCTGACCATGGGATTGTCCCCATCCAAAGTCGGAGTAAACCACCAGAATTATAGGGTGTTTCTTCAAGTCATAAACTGTCTTGCTTGTTAGTTAACAGGGCTCACTGATAGCCTCTTCCCTGAAGCCGCCAAACCATGAGATTATGACCCTACTCCCTTTGTTTATGTCCTATTTATCATGCTGATTTCATGGCCACTGCATGACTGTGTCTATACTTCTCTCTGCTTTCCCTCTGCTACTTCCCAGAATCCATGCGAGAATATCAGAGGTCACCCAGCAGGCATGACGTACGCAGCCAACATCCTACCTCACCACCCGGCCCGGGGGACATTTGAGGACTTTACCTGCTAATTGACGACTGGATGTACAACTAACACTACCAAAGGGAAGGGCCCATGCTGAGCAGCCCTGGCCCAGCCCAGCCCATGAACCTGCCAACTGACTTACCAGGGCTCCTATCTCAGACTCCCAGGAGAGGCAAGTGAATCCAGCCCCTCCTCAACCACCCACCACCCCAGGCCAAGGCCTTGATACGCACATGGAGTAAGCTGGACAGAGAGGAGGTTCTGGGCTGTCAGGCCCACTCCAGACTTCTACTCCTGTCCCAGTGATGCCCTTGGACTTTTAACTCAACAGAAAAGCTGCCAGGAGAACCTTCCTAAAGGTCAAGCAGGAGTGAGGGCACAGCCTTCTTCAGTCCACACACACAGAGAAATTTTAACTGTCAATTTGTCCCTCCTTCTGTCTCCATCCTGCTCCATGCCCATAGCAAGCCTTGTGTGGGGGCAGTCATCTTGTGCAAAGGCCTCACTCTTTTAATCTTGATGCCACGAAGTACCTACAGGAGGACCAGCCAGGATGTTCACCATGTTGTTCCATTTTGAGGAATCCATCTGCCTGTCCAAAGGAGGTGCTGCATAAATCCCCTTTCTTCCCCCTTTCTTCCCCCTGCTTTACCCACCCACACACTGCCTGCCAAACCCTTCTTGTGTTTTGAGGGAGGCCATTCCAAGGCTTTCCCTGTAGCAAGACTATGACTGAATTGCAAGGGTGGTTTACGTAAGGCAGGTTGTCATCTGCTTGTCTCATCCAGCTAGCAGTTTCTCATTGGTTCAGCTCAGACTCTGCTCTGTGTTGGAGTCTTGTCTGTCCCCCCATCACACCCATTCCTACAAACACCCTGTCCTCCAGCATGAAAGGCTGATGAATGACTGGTGGGTGAGCTGTCAAAATTTAAAACATCAGCATTATGAAGCTCTCTGTGGCCCCCTGTGCATGTTCCTAGAAGTTATGTGAACATTCTCAAGTATTAATGTTCATGGAGAAGCCTGCCGTTTTTCAGACTCCTCAGTCGATGGGACACATCACCAGATTGTTTTCACAGGAATCTGGCTTTAGGGTTCTGCATCAACTAAAAAGAGAACAAAATAGCCTGCCCTGCATTTCAGCTTGGGTTTCCTCGTTACAGTGGCATGGCAACTGTTAGCTCAGTCCTGCAGGCAGAAACAATCCACCTTTATTCTTTTGGCTGTGCAGAAGTGTAGTGGGTGACCCATATCAGTTTCTGCCTGCTGGCCTCAGGACATGGCACTTGAAAGAACAGTGGGTACCTTTAAGACAGTGGTAAGGGTATTTCTGCTTTATGATGTGGAGAAAAATATGTTACCCTTGCATACCCATAGACAGACAAAGCCTGCCCTACATTTCAGCTAAAACCTTTCTGGTGAGTATAAGGAAAGTAATTACCAACTGTCAAAACAACACAGAGGGTCTCCAGGCCAGATGCAAGCTCATTAGCTATTGTAAAGCTAATTATGTAATTGTCAGCAGACACCAAAATAAAGAACAGCTCAGGGAAGTGTCTGTCTTGGAAGACAGGCCTTCTGGAAGAAATCCAAAAGTCCTGTTTCGGAACATCCATGTTATAACCTGATTGTGACATGGGGCAGTCACCCAAGTTTGCTTTGGGGCCAACCGTTGCATTAAAAACTAAACCACAGAAGACTTCCTTTGAAATGGAGCTTTCGCAGGCTAGGAGCTGGGAGGAGTCGAGTTAAGGCAGAGTGGTTTGGGCTTCCTTTCATAACATTTGTTTCTGCCCTAGCTTGGTCTACTGTGCATAATGTCCACAGCTCCCAGCCTGAGTAAGATGAAGAAGACAGGTTGATGGTGATAGTTACTATGACAAATTGAGGAGCCAACCTCTTTTCAAAAGTGGCAACTTTCTGCTACTCACCCTTACCTCTAAAAAAACACTCTTTAAAAACCACATTAAGAATTACTGCAGCTTATACAACAGAATTATTCCAGTCATACAATCAAATCAAAGGAGTAGCCACCACCATCTCTGTGGGTGAAGGTTTATTCAGATTTGGACAAAAGCCTGAAGCAACCTTGTTTACCAATCTTTGTTCTGAGAGAAGGAAGGCATGTTTCATTCCTCAGGATGCTGTATATGTGTACAGCTGGATAAGGAGGGGAATTAAGGAGGCTTTAGTAGCCAGGACTACTGAAGCAGCCCTTCAGACCAACTTTTACAGCAGCAGTTGCTACTGATAGATGTGATATGTTCTTCTGTTGTCATTTTGACAGCTCAACTGGGGCTGGCCCACACCCTCAGCAGCCTAAACCCATGAGGGGATGAAGCAATGATATCTAGATGAACTCTGTGGTAGGCTAGTGTATGTCCGGCCCTGCCAAGTGGCAGAGAATATGAGTCTAATAAGTGCTCTTTCCATGCCTTATGAGCCTGTGAGTGTTGAGAGAAAAGGCAAGCTAAGCAAAGCATTCTTATGAGAATCAATCAAGGGCCCACAGGTCTACAAACTGTCTCTTGAACTCTTTAGCCTGATGAGTGTTTGATGCCCTTTAAGGCAAGCTGCCAGATGGGTTCTGCCCACACACCCACACCATTTTAAGAGACAACTAGTTTCCTTCCAGCCTTGGTCCCACAGCATCTAGTGCCTGCCCCAGTCTCTGTCCCAGTTCAGCCTCATCTCCCAATGTTAAGCTAGATACGCTGCTTATGCAGCACCTGAGGCCAAAGTTCTCCTTATCTTTAAGAGCTTTTGCAATAAACTCTTGTCATTTTTAAAGCTTTATTTTCATCCTTATTGGTCTGGGCTTCTTTCTTTATAACAGTTTGGTTTTGGCCTTCTGAAAATAACCAGGCCCTAATTTCCCAAAGATGTCTTCTACCATGGCCAGTTCCCCCATGCCCCCGGGGACCTTTCTAAAAAGTTATTGGCTTTGAGGATCCTCTTCCTCCCCCTTATTTTTTTTAATTTTGGGGGGTTATTTTTACTTTTCTGCTTGAAAGCTTTTGAAGATAGGGCTCGAATTTGACCTTACCCCCATTTGTTTGTCCATTTTTACTATTTCATGCTCATTTTGTATTTCTTATATATAAAATATGATATATATTATTATATATATGTACATATATATATATAGATATATACATACCCACATCTCTATATGCACCATGCCAGTGTATATATCATCTAGTAGAATCAAAAGCCTTGATATTGTGCCATTATAATTTTTTTTCCAACTACCGATCTCTGAATGCCTTCAAGTGTATAAAGTGTTGAATTCTCTCTGGTATCTGTACTATGTACACATTTTCATAGGAAGCACAAGAAGATGACAAATGCATTGTATATCAAAACTTGCTCCTCTTAACAATGATATAAAGGATGATCTCGACCATGGAGACTCAGCCTTTTTCTCCTTCACGTTATTGCAGAAAATGGGCATGAACCACGATTAGCATGATCTGTTATTTTGCTTTACTGTGACAGCACCATGGTAACAGAAGAATGTATCCCATTGCTGGCAGGAATAATTCAATCCATGCGTGGAGCCGGGTGTTATTAGCAATGCCAGCTACAAACACTGGGGGAGGCAATGCATTGGACTAGGCTCCCCTAAACTGGAAGAAGCTGAGCATGCAAACACAAAATGTTCTCAATCAGGGCAGGTCCTGCCATGAGGTAGGGTAAGTTAGCTTCCTTAAGCGACAGAGTTTAGATGTCCCGTGTACCATATAAGGAGCACATCGGTTGTTCAGCTCCCAAGCAGAAAAATGTCTTGGACCAGCCCTGCTTTCACACTAGGGGTGTCACTAGAAGGATACGAAGAGTGTGGACCAGGCTGAGTGATACCCAGGAGGAGTGTACACCCAATGGGGCAGTACATCTGTTGGGACTGGGGCAGCTGCTGGACGAGCAAGAAAAGGCATTGCCCCCCACCACTGCTAGGGAGCCGTGGGACCTTCTGTTTAGGGTCTGGTGCAGCAGCCGTATCAGACCCCAAACAGACCATCCAAAAGTCACAGAACCTCCCCTTTAGCAGTGCCTTCCATTAAGGGTCTGGCGTGGCTGCTTGTCCCCCAGCAGCAGTTTGGCCAGGCAGCAGGCAGCCAGCTGGGGACAGGTGAGCAAGGCAGTGGGATGGAAGGAAGGCAAGGCAGTCTGTCACCACTGCCCCCAGCCTTTTCCAGGCAACTGCACTGGGTGAGACCAACTGGAGTGGCACCACTGTTTCACACCACTGGCCTCCTTGACCTGTGCTCAAAATGAGAATGCTAGTACCATGGGGTATGTGACCCTTGATATTCTCAGATACCCTGACTGGGGATACCTAATCTTAGTTTCTTCTTGAGCCTCCTCTGCACTAACTGGACAGAGGGACTCTGGTGTGGATTAGACCATCAGCATTTGTCTATATTTAGAAGTACGTGCATGCACATACATGTTTTCAAGTGAGATTGGTTTCATGGGAGAGGTACAGAGTTATACATAAAATGACTGCATTCAAAGCTGTCACCTGGATTCAACAGACATCCAAGAGGGTGAATGTATGCATGTTTTTATGCCGTTTTCATCAGCACTGGGAGCAAGACTGAAATGACTATATAGCATAGACCAAAAAGGTGAGTGTTGCCCAGAAACTTCACAAACCAGTCTTTAGCATTGGAAATGGAATATTTATTTATTCCTACTGTGAGCCTCTAAATCTCTGCAAGCAAAGAGACTGTGTTTCTAATACATGCACAACTATAGATACATTGTAAGGTCAGGGACAAGTCACAATCCATTAGCTATGACTTTTCCATCTATAAAATATGAATAACGGTCTAATCCAGAAGAGTGTGGTAAGAATGAACAGCATAAAAATAAATAATCAAACCAATTGTTCATATTCTGTCTCTCCAGCATGGTAAACACTAACAGCAACTGACTCAATAATTGTGTTTCTCTTTTATTTTTGCTTGAGTTGGGTGTATCCCATCAATACAATTTTTCCCAATCAAGAACAATTTTTAAACTGAGATGCTGCTTGCTGGTGAGAACACTTGGCTCTTTGCCTTGGTAGTCCCAATACTTCATCCCAGACTTGTGGTGACTCATTAAGTAAAGGAAAAGCACTTTGGATATGCCTAGAACTACTATCTAATGACACCAAAACATGCAACACACAATGCTGATATTTAAAAAGTTATGTGATAGTTAAATTAGCATCTGTAGTTCTCATGTCCATAATATGAATGTAAAAATTGGAAGGAGGGAGGGATTGTTTACCATTTTTTATATGTGTATTTGATTTAAGAACAAAACTTTTCTGCTTTCTTTCCCTCTTTAACACAATTGGGATGAAGTCCTTGCTAACATCACAGACAAAAAAAATTAATATGTGACATTCTATCTTACTAGAGAGCATGTTCAGTTTAGTAGAAGTGCCAAAATCGGACAGGAAGAGAATCAACTCATTTGAGATGCGGTGATGGAAAAGAGTTCTGCAGATACTGTGGACTGCTAAGAAGACCAATAAATGGGTTCTAGAACAAAAAATTATAGGACCCATTTGGAAGCCAAAGTGACTAAACTGAGGCTGTTGTACTTTAGCCATATCATGAGAAGGCATCATTCACTAGCAAAGAACATGATGCTTAGTAATGTAGGAGGCAGTAGGAAAAGATGGATAGACTCCATTTCAGATGGATAAACTCCACCAGGAAGCCACAGCCTGAGTTTGCAAGACCTCAGCAAGGCTGTTGAGGACAAGGTGACTTGGAAGTCTCTCATTCATAGGGTCACCATGAATCAAAGTTGACTTGATGGCAGTTAATAACAATTTCTATGTCCACTCCTAAAACTATGTGACAGTAAAACATTTGGTGACACCAACTTATTCAAAGACTGGAAAAGAAGTTACTAATGAAGAACAGGCCAGCTGTGGTCTTGCAGAAACCTTGTATCCATTACGTGAACTCCAACAAGGCACCAAGCAAGTTTCCTCCAATGACTCATTTTTACACCACCCTTTTTTTATTAAGGAAACTCCTTAGGGAGATTCACATGATCTTCATCCTCTACATGTTAAGCTTCACAACAACCAAGTGGTGCAGGAAAGAGTAAACATATTGTGTATCAACACACACACAGTTGTTCACATACAACATGCAATGTGTTATGGTCTATACACATTATACAAAATGCCTGGGCATTTCTTCACCTGGAAAAACAGGTTACAAAATCCTGAAACCTTTGCACTGCTGCCATCTTCAATCTTCTTATTTAACAGCAAAGAAAACTATGGCATTTTTGATCATGAGTAAATAGGTTACCGTTCTTTCTTTGCTTGGGCATGAATTCCCCATCAAAGCACTACTGCTAATCCACACAGAAAGAAACATGAACTTGTATGGTTTCGTAGGACTGCACTCTCTAGGAAAATTACTAATTTGACAAAGGCCAAGAGGAAGCAAGCTTTTTTGTTGTTCTAGGGGCCAGATTGCCCTACTTATTTCCCTCGAGAACATCCAGGAGTGGTTGTAAACTGTTATAAATATAAGCAGAGGGTACAGAGTGTACAGAGGGGTTTTTTTAATCACCTTCCATAAACATCACTATAACAATTTGAATCTGGGAGAATTGCTTAGGAAAGTGCTTGCTGACAAGCATTAACTTATTATCGCGGAAGAAAAGAAGGAATAGGAACAATCCAAAAAAATAATAGAGTTATGGGTAAGTCTCTAAATAACAAAACAGAGGAAATGAAGTGCTTTCCTGCACCAGTAAGTGGCTGTCTCCTTTCAAATTTGTTTTCTGCTTTGCAGCCCTGGGTTGGAATGGTGAACCTTCCTCTGGCCCCAAAGTTGTTGCTGGATGAATACTTTGTGAGAACACTTGGCTGCAGTTCTCTCATCCTCTGCCTTCTCTAGCTGGTTCTTTTTATTCTTCTATGCACCCTGTGCTCTCTTTTCTTTCTCGGATCTTCCACTCTCAGGATGAGCCGACCAAAACCAAAATCTCCCACAGCAACTCCACAAGAACAAAAAAAAATCTGCCGTCTCCACATGGAAGAGTCTCTGTCTGTGTAATAACCTGTAGACTGACATTATGAGGTCACATTCCATAATGAATGGAATAGATGTGGCACACAAAATGCCCTTTGAAAAGAGTGGAGTACCGAGCACATTCTAGCTTCAAAATGTAAGCATTAAGCATGGATGAGGCATCTTTGAGAGCCAGTGTGGTATAGTGGTTTGAGTGCTGGACTATAACTCTGGCAATCAGGGTTTGCTCCTCCAGTTGACCATGGAAACCTACTGGACAACTTTGGATGAATCACACACTCTCAGCCCCTGAAAAACCCACTAACAGGGTCACCTTAGGGTTACCATAAATCGAAAACAACTTGAAGGCACACAACAAGATAACTTTGCCATCAATTGCAGCTATTGACTTTAATGGGTCAGGAAAGCTTTAGTAAAGTTTGAAGCACTACTCAGAATATCACAAACCCACTGAAGCGCCACCTTCCTGAACAAGCCTGAATAAGGAATAGCATTAGTTTTCATCAAAATTTGAAAGAAAGGTATAATACCTGTTTGAAATCTGAAGTAGAAGGAATAAAGGTGTAGTTTTCAAAACGCTTTAATTTGCTATACCTAGGGTAGTTTTATCACTCCAGTTTGAATTTTGGCACAGTTCTAGACTTTTACATATGCCAGATTTCAGGCTGTAAATGTGTCATTTTCATAACGAGTAACATTTTGAGGCTTTTAATGGCTTTTTTTTTTTTTTTGGCAATTCACCTAAAATATTTCTTAAAAGTTCTTTAAAGAGTTTCCCTGGTGCTTTTTAAGTGCAAATATAGCATATTAATTGTTTTTATTACTTGTTCCCCAAAAATGCACTTAAAAATAGAAAAATGGCCCCAAATGCCCAAAATTCTGATTTCTTGACTACAGTCTCCATTTTGTTTAATGATGAAGCCAAGATATAGGAAATCTTTAACAAATTGAATGCTTTCATTACTCACTTTAAAGTTATGAATATCATCTGTGGCCATTATTTTTGTCGTAATAATCACCTGTGACCCTGCTTTGATCATTACCTTTCCTCAATAGCCATTCTAGGCATTTACTTTTTTCTGCAGGTAATAACCTGTATGGTGCCATCTGCACATCAAACTTTTGATATCTCCTCCCCTTTTTTTACACCTGCTTCTTCTAATCCTGCTTTTCATATACCTGTAATATGTCTCGCATATTAATTACACTAATTTATAAAATTAAAGGCTGATAAAATGCAACCTTGTCTAACCGCCCTGCCCATGGAAAACCATTCTTTTCTCCATATTGTGTCCCGATAGTGGTATCCTGTCCCACATACAGATTATGCAGCAGGATAATCAGATGCTGTGACACTCCCATTTCTTTTAAAGCAAACCATAGTGCTCATGCTCTACACAGTCAAAGTTTCTTTGTGTGCCTCCAAGTCATTTTTTTACTTATGGCGATCCTAATCATAGGGTTTTCTTGGCATGTTTCTTCAGAAGAAGCTTGCCATTGCCTTCCTCTAAAGCTGAGAGAATATGACATGCCCAAGGTCACCCAGTGGGTTTTTATGCTCAAGTAGGGAATCGAACCCTGATCTACAGAGTTGTAGTTTAACACTCAAACCACTATACAATGCTGGCTATCCACACAGTCAAATGCTTTGCTGTAATCTATAAAGCACAGATTGGGGTTTTCCCCCCTGAAATTCTTTGGTATAGTCCATTATCCAACATGTGTTTGTGATATGATCCCTAGTGCCTTTTCTTCTTCTGAACCCAGCTGGCATTTCTTGCTCCATGTATGCTAAAAGCCTTTCTTGTAAAATCTTGAGCATCACTTCACTCGCATAGGAGATCAGTGCAATAGTCCAATGATTACTATATAACTCCTGATGTACTTTTGGTGGGGATTGGAGTGCATATTGAACATTTGCAGTCTGGGGATCATTGTTTTCTTTTCTATATTTGTTGGCAGAATTTTGCCTGCTATAAATTAATATTACCAGCATTAAATTACTTTCTGGAAATTAAATAATTACTCCAAAAAGTAATATATTACAGGCAACACCATTAATTGTAACCAATTTTCCTAAAATAAGCTAAAGGCTATTCTCACACAACCACGAAGAATCAATGACAGCACAAGCATAACACTTCAGAAAATTGTAGAGCTATTCATTGTCAGAAAACACAAACAATATTAAGTGTGTTTCTTTCTTAAGTATGACATGCCCATGGTCACCCAGTGGGTTTTTATGCTCAAGTAGGGTATTCTTTCTACAGGATTCTACCACAAGATGTAATGACAGCCACCATTCCGCACAGCTTTAAAGAAAGATCTGACAAATTTATGGATGATAATGCTATCAGTGGGTACAAGGCATGAGGGCTATACACTACCTTCAGGATCAGGGACAGGATCAGAGGATCTCAGTATGTGTTGTTGGAGAATTATGAGAGTAGGCTTTTTTCTCCATTTCCTACTTATTGTCTTCTTGTATATATGTACAGTAGTTGTCCATTATATGAACGGAACACTGAACTACTTTGGCCTTTTGTCTAATCCAAAGGGCTCTGTCATTAGAACATAGAATTTGAAATAAAGAAGCAAGTGTTACTGCATCCACCAAATGGCACTACTACATATTGACATGCCCAGTCAATCATCATACATTTTATATATTGCTTGTATTAAGATGTATTCCCAAAGGAATAGCCAAAGTCTGCCAGTCAGTGGCAATCACTTTCTGTATCATCTGGTATCATTTAATGACTTTGCTTTGTCCTTTGAATCTCCATTAACTGAGACATGTGGTGCTGGGAATTAATTGTCCTTCTTACGTTAATGCCTCATGAAGATGACTAATTCAAACGGCTGCGTGTACAGAGGGATAATGTAAGCAGGGAGCAGAACAGGCTAAAGATGACTGTGGACACAGTGATTAATGGCAACCCATTAGGGGCCTGGAAAAGAATCACAGTCTTTTGCTGCTAGCACACAACTGCAAAAAGAGAGACATTATCAAGCACCTGGCAATCCAAAGGATTCAGTGTTGAGCATTCAGCTCAGCACATCCCAAATTGATAATCTAAACTGGATAGGATTTATCAATGGGATGGTTAACGTGTGAATGGTTCGAAGTAGGGCATCTTTCCGCTCTATTCCAGTGTCTTAAGATTCTTTTAAAATATGGAGATAGGTAAATCAACTTAAATCAGTGTGGCACAAGCTGTTGGCTCATTCATAACCAACACAAACTTCTACACACTGACTGCCGCCACTACATAATGTTGACATTGTATAAAATCCTCTCCCCCACCCCAAACACACACAATAAGAACGGGGAAAAGGATGATCCAAAATCCAAAATCACCTCATCAAAAAAAGTACGAATGTACAAACAGCCAATTACACCAGTGATGCTGGTTTTCCTTTAACAAGGGAAAAGAATGTGGTAAATTGGAATATGGTTCATGTGAGGCTTAAGAATTTCTCCTTGGAAGGCTTCTCAAACAGTGAAAAGGGAATAAGGTCTCTGCAGCATCTGCTATCTTCCAACCTTGTGGGAGAAGAGAAGGAATCGACTAAAGGCATTGCCTTGCAAGCGGAATTTATTTCCCAGCTTGTGCTATGAAACTGTGACTACCGTAAGAACTGAGTATCCCTTATAGCAATAGGAAAAAAGTCCTATTACCAGTGTTTCAAAGCTTTTCTACAGTGACCAGAAAATAGAAGAGATTTCAAAAGGTACACAATCTAGTGACCTCACCTGATCAAGACTTTATCCAATTCCACTGTCATTTCTTCACCATTTAGCAACTTTTAAGCAAAGCAAACTTCTTGGAAAAGTCAGATTAGATTTCTCTTTCTAGGCCCAGCCACTTTGTTACATTATACTGTTAGTTCCATTCTCTTTGGGTCTTGTTGACAGTCATAATCTCAGACAGAAAATCTAATTTTACATTCTGTAATCTCTAGTCTTCAAGGTCATTCCAGGACTTGCCAAGGTAACCTTTTGGGACAACAATTGGCCATGCTGCCTTACAGAATCTGGAAATCGTAACACTGCCAAGCTCTGAATTATTTTGATCCTAGAATGCATTAAAGGCTAGAAGAGAGCAGGTAGTGAAAATCCTGCTATGAAACATATTTGATACTTTTATAGATTTTGGAATGTGTAGGATCTTTTCACATCATTGTACCACAGAAGTACAATATCTTCACACTTACTGTCACACTTACTGTCAAGCCTGAGACTGATCAGATGGCAAAAGAAGCAGTAGTTTCCTGCTCAGCCATGGAAGCCCAGTCTAGGTATATCACACACACTCTCAGTCTCAGGGAAGGCAAAGGCAAAGGCAAAGGCAAACCACCTCTGAACAAATCTTGCCCAGAAAACCCCATGATAAGTTCACCTTAGGGTCATCATAAGTCAGAAACAACTGGAAGGCACCCAACAAAAATCTATTTATCTCCCCACAAAGAGTCCTAGAAATTGCAGTGTGGTGACAGCTTTGTGGCTGTCAGACAGAGAGCTACTGTACCCAAAGTTCACTGAGGACAGGGAATACTAAAAACTGCACTTTCTGTTATTTATCTTTGCACTGCAAATGCACAAACACCTGGATCCAACTTTGTTCTCCCCAAATGCCTTAGAGATGAAATGAGAAGTCACAACAAGGAAAGGATTTATGCAAGTTGTGAGTAATGGATCCTGCCTTCCTACCAAGTTAACATGCAACAGAACAGCCATGAGATAAAGCAGTTGGGAGTGAAGCTGAACAATTTACAAGAGTGGAGCTTAATTGCAGTGTGTAGAAGGACACTTACCAGGAGAGGTATTTATCTAGATTACTGGACCACACTAAGTCAATAAGACACAAACAAGTTATCTATCCATGGTGAAAGAAGAGATGCCTGACACCTTTCTAGGCGAAGAATCTAGCTAAGAAGCTAGCGCCAATGAAGAACAGCCAAAGGACTATCTAGCCCAGTATTCTGTTCAACAGTGGCCAGTTCGATGCCCAGGATGCCAAGACAGGACAATCGAGACAAGAGTGCAATACCACACACACACACACATCCCATTGCTTCCCAGCAAGACATATATGTAGTGTTGAGACATAGGCTGCATCTGCACTTCAGAAATAATGTAGTTTCACACTGCTTTAACTGCCATCCTATGGAATCCTGGGATTTGCCATTTGTTGTGGCACCAGAGCTCTCTGATAGAGAAAATAAACATCTCACAAAACTACACATCCCAGAATTCCATACCATTGAGCCATGGCAGTTAAAGCAGCGTCAAACTGCATTATTTCTACAGTGCAGGTGCAGCTGTAGAGTCTCTGATCCTAGGGGCAATGTACATACATCACGACTAGTTGCTATTAACAGCATTGTCTTCTGTAAGAATGCTGGTGCCTAAATGCTAGCAACTGTGAACGCAGAACTGAACTCCTGGAAGACTATTATCTCTCTTCCCATGCTTCAGGTACACAAAAAACAAAGTAAATGGAAAGTACACAATGACTTTTTTGTTGTGTGCCTTCAAGTCATTTGTGGTGTAGTAGTTTGAGCACTGGACTATGTTCCAAAACACACTGCAGAAATAATCCAGTTTGAGACAGCTTTAAATGCCCTGACTCATTGATAGGGAATCCTAGGAATTGTAATTTATTGTGGCACCAAAGCTTCCTGATTCAAAAGGCTAAATGTCTCGCAAAACTACAGTTCCCAGAATTTCCTAGTATTGAGCCAGGGCTGTTAAAGCCATCTCAAACTGGATTATTTCTGAAGTGTGGTTTGGAGCTATGATATTAGGACTGGCCTGCCCCAAAAGTCCTGTCTGCATCAAGCCATGCAACATGATCCTGTTAACAACAGCTAGGAGGTAATAAACCAGAGCTACTGTGGTGTAGTGATTTGAGCATTGGACTATGACTTTGAAGAGCAGGGTTCAAATCAAATGATGACAAGGCATCACAAAAACAATGACTGGCAACCTTTGGCCCTCCATTTGTTTTGGACTTCAGCTCCCAGAAGCCCCAGCCAGCTTGGCTAACAGTGAGGGATATTGGGAGCTGTAGTCCAAAATATCCAAAGGGCCAAAGTTTGGGAATCACTGAAGACATTCAAGAAAAAGGGTAGGACATGAACAAACAAAAGCTACAAAAAACACTCATAGAAAGATAAAACGCATGCTTCTTAAGTCATGCTTAAAATGGAGGACATTTTGGGATTCCTCCTGGACATAAGGCTGAAATCAGTATGTAGAGAGATCTTGTAGCACCTTTGAGACTAAGTGAAAGAAAGAAGTTGGCAGCAGGAGCTTTCATAGACTTAAGTCTGCATTTGGATATGATAATAATAGTAGTAGTAATATGCATTTGGATACAATAATAATAATAATGTAGAGAAATCTTGTAGCACCTTTGAGACTATCTAAAAGAAAGAAGTTGGCAGCATGAGCTTTCACAGCCTTAAGTCTGCATTTGGATATAATAATAATAATAATAATAATAATATACATTTGGACATGATGATAATGATGATGATGATGTAGAGAGATCTTGTAGCACCTTTGAGACTCTCCGAAAGAAAGAAGTTGGCAGCATGAGCTTTCACAGACTTAAGTCTACTTCCTCAGATGAATCTGTAGGCCATGTCCTGGAAAAGGAGAACCCTTTTAATCTGTTGTTTTTTATATTTTTGTTGAATGATATTGTGTATTAATTTTGTGTTATATGCCATTTTCTAGAGATGTACACCACTGGCAGGTCCATTTTATTTTATTTTGTGTACAGCACTGTATAACTCTATAATGCTTTATAAATAAAGTTTAATAATAATAACAATAATGGTCGCAATGGATGCAATAATAATTATTATAAAAATAATGGTAATCATGGATGCAATAATAATAAAATAATAATAATGGTCACTATGGATGTAATAATAATAATAATAATAATGGTCACCATGAATGTAATAATAATAATTATAAAAATAATAATGGTAATCATGGATGCAATAATAATAAAGGTCACTATGGATGTAATAATAATAATAATAATGGTCACCATGACTGTCATAATAATAATAATAATCACCATGGATAATAATAATAATAATAATCACCATGGATGTAATAATAGTAATAATAATCACCATGGATGATAATAATAATAATAATAATACAAATGGTCACCATGAATGTAATAATAATAATAATAATAATGGTCACCATAGATGTAATAATAATAATAATAATAATAATATTAATAATAATGGTGACCATGGATGTAAATATAATAATAACAATAATCAACATGGATGTAATAATAGCAATAACCACCATGGATGTAATAATAATAATAATAATAATAATGGTGACCATGGATGTCATAATAATAATAACAACAGTGACCATGGATGTAAATATAATAATAATGGGAATGGTGACCATGTTAGAGGCCCTTCCTCCCCATCCTGCTGCAGTTCCAGTCCTCCAGGGGCAGGGGGCGCCGGCGGGACGCTCTCCTTGCCCTTCTATCCCGCTGTCTCCGTGTCCTTCTGAGCCTGGGGCGCTCTATCCCCCGGGGGCGCCTGCTCCTCTATGGTAGAGCGCCGCTGAATCCTCCGGAGCCCGACATCCGCCTCCCTCCCTCCCTCCCTCCCTCCCTCTCTCTCTCTCTAGTCTCTGCAGGGAGGGAAGAAGATGGCGGCGCGGGCGGGCTTCCAGGCTGTGGCTCCGAGCGGCGGCGGAGGCGGCCCGGGGGCGGGGCCGTTGGGGCCTGGGGCCGCGGGGACGGGGGCGGGGGCGGCGGCGGTGCGGATGGGCCCGGCCCCGGGGCAGCAAGGGATGTACCGCTCGCCTCTGCCCGGAGCCGCTTACCCGGTACGGTACTACAGAGTGACCCACAGCCAGCCACAGGGCTGAGGGGAGGGGCGGGGCCTAGGAGCCAGGGGGCGGGGCTTAGGAGCGAGGAGGCGCAGCTGCAGGGGGCGGGGCCTCAGCAGCAGGAGGGGGAGGGGGAGATAGAGCCATTGCGAGAAGGAGAAGGAGAAGATGGAGGCGGAGAGGGCGCCTTCTTCTTTCTGCCAACAAGGAGAGCAGCAGCAGCAGCAGCAGCAGCAGCAGCAGCAGCGCCATAAGGACAGGCAGGGACCCTCCTCCTGCTCCTGGACACTGAGGCCTCGCCGCCAGGGAATATGGGGGTGAGGGAGGGATGGCTGTGGCCTACACAGGCCCCTTTGCAATCATATAGATATATAAATTATATATATATATATATATAATATATATATATATATATATATATGCCTACCCAGGCCCTTTGTAATCATTACATGTTAATTAATTTAAATATATATATATATATATATGCCTTCCCAGGCCTACCCAGGCCCTTTAGAATCATTATATATATATATATATATATATGTGCATATGCCTACCGAGGCCCTTTAGAATCATTATATATACACTAAATATATTCTGAATTTTATGATGTTGTTATAATGCTATAATGGAATTGTTTTTAATTGTATGTACTGTATATGTTTTGCATTTTAAATTGGCTGTAATCCCGCCTCGATCAATGGAGAGGCAGGATATAAGAAATAAAACATTATTATTATTATTATTATTATTATTAAAAATGCCTTTCAAGGCCTACCAAGGCCCTTTAGAATAATGCCTTCCCCAGGCCTACCAAGGCTCTTTGGAATCATAATATTATTAATATTTAATATATAATTAATTAATAGCAATATTTATGTTATATGTGATTAATATATTTTATGTTATATTATTTTAATATTATATTATACGTATATATAGAATATTTAAATTTAATTTTAATATGTGTGATACACTCTTAGGAGTGTGTTCCAATTGGTTTTAAAGTATTGGGCTTTGACTGTGTGAATATGTGGGGGGGTTACTATGTGTTACTATAATTGGGCAGTTTTAATTTATTATATTAAGCATTATTTAATAATGATTTAATTATTGGGTTAATTGGATTTCTGGTTTTAATGTGCTGCATACACACACACACACACACACACACAGAGTCCTCCCCATAAGCTTTGAGGACAGACGGGAAAATGAATTGTGAAGTTGAAAGTTTTGTTATTAATAATAATACCAATAAATTGTTGTTATTATTATTGGTATCGGTATTAATATTTGGGGAGACTGGAAATGAGATGGGAGGGAGGTTGGGGGGGGCACTCCTTCCTAACCAGGCCTACTCAGGCCCTTTTATACAGTATCATAACTAATTGTGTTTTATATTTTAAAGTGATGTGTACCCGAGTCTTGAGGAGGGGTGGGAAATTCATTATCATTATTATTATTATTTGGGGAGATGGGGGTGAGGCTTCAAGGGAAGTGGGGTTCAGGGTTAAGGCCTGGGGCGATTTCATCATGCTATATCCCCCCCCCCCCAGTCTTAAGAAGAGGTGGGAAAGAAATAAAAATAATAATTTACTATTATTGTTGTTGCTTATTTCCCACTTTTTTCAATTATATTACTATTATATGTTATCAATTGTATTTTTAATAATAACAACAATAATAATATTTCTAGCCCACCACTCCCTTTTGGATCGAGGCAGGTTCCAAGCAAATAAACAAATATCATTTACAAGTACAAAATCATAAAATCACAATCCCCATAATTCCCAACAAAAATTTAACAATTTGTTCACTCACATCAGATTAAAATTACAATCTAAATTAAATTAGAAAAACAAGCAGATAAAAGAGCGGCTATAGACAGAGAGACAGAGGGGCAGTCTACTTAGTTGCTGGAATCAATCAGGGATTATATATTATATAATATACAATATTATATAGTAAAATGTATTATTTTTATTATCATCATTAAAGGGGGATTGTGGGTTCATGAATCACTAATAATAATAATAATAATAATAATTGGGGAGATTGGAAATGAGATGGGCCAGAATGGGGAAGGAGGATCCAGGATGGATCTGGATCAATAGGTGGCAAAAGGCTGAAGGGTAGAAGAGCACTCTTGTTGGGTTTGGGCTTGGTTAGTGAGTCTCAGATGGTTGGGTGGGACCCCCAGGGAAGGCATGAGCGTTGCTCAAAGGCAGGGGCAAAGGATTGGAGGCCCTGATCCCTCCTTCTCCTCCAAATTTTTGTCTGTAAAATTTACACATGCGTTGAATTAAATATTGAATTTGCTTAAATAAAACTGTTCTAATTTGAACAATGTTATTTCCTTACAAAATGTTAAAATACAAATATACATGAATGTGCAAATGAAAATATGCACACTAAATAAAATATTTTTAATTTATACACTATGTCAAGCAGAGGATGGGTTTGCAACGTCCGCATGTAAGATGTAAAGGGGAGTCCAAGGTTTGAGTACCACTCCGCTAGTTGATAATTCATTTGGGTTGTTTCCCCCCCCCCCCCAACCTTTCAACTGTTCTTCTGTTTTTAAAAAAGCAGCCTACTATAAAGTGGCCCCTTGGTATCCACCGGGGTTTAGTTCCTGGACTCCATGGATACCGAAATCCCTAGATGGTCAGTTCCCATTAAATACAATGGCATAATAAAGTGGTGTCCCTTATATAAATAGTAAAATCAGGGTTTGCTTTTTCGAATTTATAGCCAAGTTTTCAAGCCGTGGATGCTTCAATCCATGGATAAAAAATCTGTAGATATGGGAGGCTAACTTTACATAGAAACGAAGAGTGAAACCAGTGTATCAGTTTGAAAGCAAAGATGTTTATAAGTTATATTGTTGAGTACTGTACTTTATGAGGTGAGAGTTCAGGCTTCTGGACCAGATTGTGAGGCAAGGTGCTCAAAAGATGTTGAAACTGAAGGGTGGCTTATGCATTTAGCAGCATTGAGAAATAGTGATTTTCTTGATTATGTTACTTATCAAGTAGGGAGTTGCATGAATTTTCTCTAACTATTGAAAGGGAGTATCTTTTCTTTTTTATGTGTAGGACTAACCTGCATCAACCAACCGTCTACACTAACTGGCCACTGTAAAGATCAGAGAGACCTGTATCACATTATGCAGTCCTTTGAAAATTTAGAGCAAGGCTCATGATTTGCATCTTTCTGGATCCTATTACATTCCATCCCACTTAAATATGCTTTATTGCTGAGCATTTATTATCACCCTGTACTGAAACAGAAGTGGGTTTTATATCCATGAAAGCTCATGCAAAAATAAAAGAACAATTAGTCTTAAAGGTACTGCCACATTTTTTCCTCCCACTTCCTTCCTCCTTTTTGTGCTGCAAGAAACTAACTGGGCTACTTTCTTGAAAACAGCCAAAGCATAATACTTTGTGCAATTTTGTGCCCTCCTCCTACCCCAGCTACTTTCAGACCATGGGAGGTCCTGTTGATGCTGCTTTTTGGAGTGTAGTAGGTGAATTGGAGGATGGAGAAAGGAAGCAATTCAGAGGTGAATATGTAACTGGTCTGGTCTGGTGGTCCAGGAAGATAAATGCAAAGTAGAGTGCACCCTCCTTATTCTTACCTCTGGAAACCAGACCAGCTGCGTTTCAATGTCTAAATTGCCCCCTTCCCTCTCCACTAGTAAGCACTAGTAGCCCCTTTGGGGACTTGAACGGAGAAGTTTTAGATACTGTGTAAAGGGCTAGAGAAGACTTCCTCATGCGTTGTCCAAAAACAGACATGTGCATGCATAAGCCTAAGAGAAAAGGGGAATTGGCTAGGAAATGTTACATTTTGTGGAGGAAGGAGAAAAAAATCTGTAGGACTGACTGAAATTCAAGCCTTCATCTGCAACCCAAAGTGGCACTGTCCAGAAATGGCTGTACCATTTGATTCTGACAGAAGTTCTCTGTGACTAAGAATAAAAACTCCCAGATGAAACTTAGTGTTCCATGATGCTGTTTTTCTTTTTTCAGCGCCCTGGCATGCTGCCTGGCAGCCGCATGAACCCTCAGGGACCTGCGATGGGACCTCCAGGGTATGGTGGGAGTCCTTCAGTCCGACCTGGGATGGCTCAGTCAGGAATGGACCAGTCTCGTAAAAGGCCAGCCCCTCAGCAGATCCAGCAAGTTCAGCAGCAGTCGGTTCAGAACCGTAATCATAAGTAAGAAGTTCCTCTTCTCCCTCTTATGCACACCTCTGTCTACCTTCTGGTAACACAAATTATCTTTGTTTATGTATGCCAGTTACTTGCTTGTAAAGGGCTGAGATGTGGAGAAGATGCAAGAAGATAGCTGAAAAAGGACAGTCACCATTTATAAACTTGGCAGCAAAGGAGATAAACCAGCTGCCACTATCTTGCCCATCTCAGTCCCCTCTGGAGGTGTGAAATCACAATTTCCATAATTACCCAGTCAGCCATTGTACAACTGTCATGGAATGGGATGATGGAAACTATAGTATAATATATATGGAGTATGCCAACAGGCAGGCTTCTGGTTTCTTTCAGATATGTCTTTTTGAGAGCCCAGATGGCAGTACCTACAAAGTGAAGGTTGGAAGCAGTAGAGTCTTGAATCCTGTTGTTAGTCCCAGTTATAGTAGATGCAGAAAATTTTGTTGTTGTTGTTGTTGTTTCAATACTGAGTCAACATATGTGTAAATCTCATTCCTTCATTGAGTCTACTATAGCTGGGCCTGTCAATCAAAATTCAGACCAAAGTATCTGCCTGGTGAAGTCATTCTGTCTTTGATGCCCACCCTCTGCAGTAAAATCATGTATTCACATGGAGGTACTGTGCGGATGACATGTACTTTTCACATAGCAAGAGCAATGCATGAGTAAACCCAAACTTCCTTGTTACTAGCAAACATATTAAGTCTTTAACATGCAGATGTGGGATAATTTCCATATATTAAGAGCAGACATATTAGCAAGCATTAACATCAGTGGAACTTCCTTGTGAGTAAATATGCTTAGAACCACCCTGTAATTCATAATGACTACAAATTTCCAGCTTCATTCAGGTACGTTTTATAACCTTTCCCAGCAGGGCCAAAGAACAAACAAACAGAAGCAACATGGATACTGTCTGGTTTCTTGTGTTCATAACGTAACTGTTTTTAAATCTGGTTTTTAAAATTGTATGTAACCTATTGTTAAATAATGCTTTAAATATCTCTTATTTGTACATTGCTTTGCTACTGAAAATAAAAGCAATTAAATAATGTTAATTGATACCAATGCAGGAGAAGGTTTCTTTGTTTCTTGTTCAGGCTTCCTCTTCATAAGGAACCAAGCAGACATTAAGCTTCAGCAATATACTGCATATGCAGGATACTTCTTAAGGTCTCAGATTTATCATCATCCTCCCATTTTTGTCTTTCCACAGTGCCAAGAAGAAGAAGATGGCAGATAAGATTCTACCTCAGCGGGTAAGTGAAGCATCAGGCATCTGTGACCCATTTTGGTTACAGGAAGAAAGGAATGCTAGCTGATTGGTATGTTCTGTTCTAGATCCGGGAGCTAGTACCGGAATCTCAGGCATATATGGATTTATTGGCATTTGAGAGGAAGCTGGACCAGACCATCATGAGGAAGAGGTTGGATATCCAGGAGGCCTTAAAACGGCCCATTAAGGTAACAGGAAAGTGCCCATAAATCACAAGACAGGTAGCTGTGCCTTTCCTATAGCAATATGAAATAAATTAAACTTCATCAGTGGTGGGGAATTACAGAAGGTGCAGTTATACTAGAATCTACTTTTTGGGACACAGCAAGCATGCCAGTGTGCACTTGGGATAGGAGATCCCATTACTACTGTCTAACAAACCATAACTCTTAGAATGATGAGACTTATCCTCAAAGCAAAGTTCCATCTTCATTTCCAAGTATTGAGAGAAATAAAGTAGGAAGGACTATGTCAAGCAGAAGGAAGAAACTAGGATTCATTCAGTGGCTTCTCCCTGCTGTGGCTCAGTCAAAATAAGTTATGAACTGAGATTTTTCTTTCCTAGTTCAAATGTTTCTGCATGCACTACCTGTTGTTACTGAAGAAATTGTGCAGCTGCCCAGTGATGAGAGTTAGCTGCTGCTTTCTCATCCAGTCCATGGTTATTCTTTCTATTTTCTTTCCTCTTTTTCTTCTCTCTCACCAATGGGTTAGTTCTCCACAGTTCCCCTTTCACCATATAGTTCCCATTTTTCCATCATCCACTTTCCATTAACTACAATAATACTTCCCTCTAAGGCCTACTGCTGGACTAGGCATCTTCCAGCCCTAGCAGAGCAGGCAGCGCCTGGCCTCATTCAGCAGTTTCTGCTGCTGGCAGCCTTCAAGCTAGAATGGAAGAGGAAAAAAGAGAAAGAGAGAGGGATGAGCTTGCTCATTCCTGGCTTTCAGCTATCCATCACCAGCATGATAAGCCCCTGATAATTCCCAACCACAGAATGTGGCCCCCAATAATAAAACATGTTACCATTCCTGGGCTACAAAATCATTTGTGTACACTCACTAAATGGTATGGGAGTTGTCTGTTCTGTGGCTTGCTCACATAGTATTTCAGTAGTGCTTAGATAAAAGAGCAGCATAGATGGGGAACATGATATGGCTCGTTATCCTTCCCTTGGCAGGTTTGTTAACTGTGTTAGCAACATCACAGGAAGATTGCAGGGTTGCCTGTAAAGAGATGCTCCTACACCAGTCTGAGGCCTGCTTTTTAACAAATCCCAAATCTGCTCCGCTCTGGGCCCATAACAAACTACAATTCCCAGAATTTCACAGCATTGAGCCATGGCACTTAAACAGGTTTATTTCTCCAGTGTGAACGCAGCCTGCTTTTATCTGAACAGCAGCGTTTTAGAAACCACAATGGCATACTTTTTTGAATGTATGGAAACAGGCAGGGTTTTCAAAGCTTTTGCATGCAGTGAAACTGAGTGGTTTAGAAGGGCCTCAGGGAGATGTAGATTTTATCAGATGCAGGGCACAGATCTTTTTTATGGTGAAGTTGTTTTCCTTGAGGTTGAAGACATGATGCAGGATTGGGATTATTGATTCTTGGTTTTGCAGCTACTGTATGTTTCCTTTTTAGCAAAAGCGGAAGCTGCGCATTTTTATCTCTAACACCTTCAACCCAGCCAAGTCGGATGCAGAGGATGGGGAAGGTACCGTGGCCTCCTGGGAGCTTAGAGTGGAAGGACGGCTATTAGAAGATGTAAGTGAAGAAATGAGTTGGCATCTCCATATAGAAATGTAAAAGTGCTGAGCTGTTAATACCCAGTGTTCTTTGAACTAGATAAGACTGAGGACAACTGCAAGGATCAAGTAGTCTCCCTAGGCTAGGAAAGCTGGCTTCCGGGAGTGTCTTGCAGTTATTTTCACTGTAAAGCAACATTTTTGCAGCAATTGTTGTGTAACCCTTCACCAGCCTGGATTCAAGTAATTCCTCATATTAGATCTTTGCATGCATCCTGGAGCATCCATTGCTTCTGCTGGAGGGAGGAGCAAATACAGATTCTGTCCTCATCCTTAGAACAGTGGGAGCAAAGGTATTGTGTTTTTAATATGTTTAGCCACCTTGAGTCTCATTATTGAGAAAAGGATGGGATGCATGATGATGATGATGATGATAATAGTATGGTCCACATCAGTGTCACTTAAGATAATGAGATGTGCCAGTTTGACATCTGTTTTTACTTTAGAAACATCCAGGTTTTACTGGGGTGAAGCTGATATGAAGTTGAAATAGGTCTGACCTTTTCAAGTATCATTAACATTTAATAATCATCAAAGAATTTCTTAAATAGCACTGCATAGTTGTGCCAGGAGATGGTGCTATAAGATAGTAGAGATGAAAGGACAGTGCCCTTGGAGCATGATTTTTGGCTCAGTGAATAGCAGCTGGCATGTTAGCAGTAATTTCTTCTATCTTTCCCTCCTTGGTGAAAGCAACCACTCTCCCTTGGAGCTGTTTCTTTAGCTTCCACAGCTTGAATGACATATGTGTGTGTTTTGATGTTGTCAGTTTTGTGTTGAACCATGATCTCTTCCCCACCCCCTTCCTTCACTCTGCTTTTGCAGTCTGCACTCTCCAAGTATGATGCTACCAAGCAGAAGAGGAAGTTCTCATCCTTCTTTAAGTCTCTGGTGATTGAGTTGGACAAGGACCTCTATGGTCCAGACAATCACCTGGTGGAGGTGAGATAACTCTCTCTTATGTGCAGCATTTCAATCTAGATTATGGGAGGTTGGGATAAGAAAGCTGCAGTACAAAGGGGACAAAGAGTATAGAAAGAGCCTTGGTACCTACTCAGTTCTTGTAATTTATGCTTTAGTCTTCAGAAAGACTCAAGGCAGTGCACAGCTTGTCAACTCCACACTTCTGTGGCCTATTTTTCAGCCACAGATCCTTGTGCTTTGAGAGCTTTTCTAATGGAGTTCCTGGAAGTAACTTGAACCCATGTCTTCCCATCCAATATTGGTTCTCTCCCACTGGCATTTTACTTTGTTTCTGAATGTCTCCTCTTTCTCATTGTGCCTTGTCCTCTTTTTCCTCATCTCTTTAGTGGCATAGGACTGCTACCACCCAGGAGACTGATGGTTTCCAGGTGAAAAGACCTGGAGATGTGAATGTGCGCTGTACTGTCCTCCTGATGTTGGACTATCAGGTAGGCAGGAGCTCCTCAGGGGAACCAGTTGAGAGGCATTGGTGACCATCGAGAATCATTGGCTGCAATAGAACTATGACTAGATCATCCATTGGACCTGTTAGAATTTCTCACTTTCCATGTTTATTGGGAAATTCATTCTTTTATGTATTCTAATTTATATTTGTGTAAACAACTGATGATTTACCTGACCCAAAATAGTTGCAAAGACTTTTTTTACAAGAACAATGATAATAAAAGTGTTGTTCTTGTCTTTTTGAGATGTGTTTATGTCTTTGCAGCCTCCACAGTTCAAACTGGACCCACGTTTGGCTCGCCTCCTGGGGATCCATACACAGACACGCCCGGTGATCATCCAGGCACTGTGGCAATACATTAAGACCCACAAGTTGCAAGACCCCCATGAACGGGAGTATGTTATTTGTGACAAGTACCTCCAACAGGTAATAGCAATGGGGCAAACAGCAGCTTGCTGGAATCTCGTAAGCTGTTTCTGAGATGCTTGACCTTTCTTATCCTGCAGATATTTGAATCTCCCCGAATGAAGTTCTCGGAGATCCCCCAGCGGCTTCATGCGTTGCTTATGCCTCCCGAACCAATCATCATCAACCATGTCATCAGGTGAGACTGGAGTTTTTGGAATCCTAGCTAAGCTACAGGATTATCAAGTAGTAGTCTGTGTACTAACCATGCTTGGGCATTTCTGTCTGCATTAGCCAGTTGCAGTAAAATAATACAAAAAAGGTAACCAGGCACATTTAAGACTAACAGATTTAATATAGTATGAACTCTTTCAGATTACAGTCCACTTTCTACCTTTGATTCAAGTTGTATCATGCATTCCTAAAATAAGTTTCACTAGAGATCACCCAAACTGGGAAGCTTTTGACTCTCTTCCCATGACTTCCAGTTGCAATGCTTTGCTGATCCAAACCTTAATTCCAACATTCTTTCTCATTATCTTGCTTCCTTAGTGTTGATCCAAATGATCAGAAGAAAACTGCCTGCTATGATATTGATGTGGAAGTGGATGATACCTTGAAAACTCAAATGAATTCTTTCCTGCTCTCCACAGCTAGCCAGCAAGAGATAGCTGCATTGGATAACAAGGTGTGAGCTGCTGTAGATGGTCTTTGTACAGAGATTGTTCCTTAACAGAAACATAAAAGAGGGAGAAATAACCCTTTATCGTAACAAACCTCCAGTAGGAAGCTATTCAAGCTATTTCTTGACTGCCATGTAGATATAGCAGTTGTCATTAAACTCCATTAAAATCACATAGATTACACATTAGTATCAGATGGAACTGTGCAAAAAAGAAGAGAAGGGTGGTTTTAATACTTAGGATATTAGAGAGGGTGTTTGAAATTGGTGGTTCTGGGTTGCTCTGGATGTGAGCTGCTGTATGTGTGATGAAGCCAGAACTAAATATTCTGACTTGATCCCTTTGTCTATTTTTGCTGTAAGCTTGTAAAAACATCTAACCAACTTCATGCATGAGCATCTTGTATCAGCAAGCAAAAATTGTTAAGAAAAAGAGGTTAAGGAACCTGTTGTCATTATGTGGAAGAACCTTGGTATAGGAGGGTTCAAAAGCAAGTGAAGATGTTTTTCAGCAATCCCTCTGTGTGTCTGTAGCAGTTCTGGGGTTAACCTGGACTTCACAGATTCCTGGCATCCTGTCAGCCTTTCAGAACTCCTGGGAAGATTGCCCAGTTACTTACAGAAGGTTGAAATAAAGCAGATTCCTGGTTAGTAGGATTCTGACTCTGAGGAAGTAGTGGAAAGGGCCAGCTCATTATCCAAAAAAGAAGCTTGTTGTCAGTGTGTGTGAGAGGGCTTTGTGACAGATTTGGGCCAACCATAAAATATTCCAGTCCTAGTTTTTTGTGGGGTTTTTGGGCTATGTGGCTGTGTTCTGGAAGACTTTATTCCTGATGTTTCACCACAAAAAGCTAGGGGTGCCAGCCATGAAAGCTTTTAACTTCACATATTCCAGTCATGCTTTTCATTATCATAAATTTTGCTCCAGGAATACATATTCTCATTTGCAAGTATGCTTACACAGAGTAAGCCACAGTGTGTAAGTTGGGCTATAGTAAGTGTGTGTAAGTTTGCACCCTTAACCTCAGTTCTGTCATGAAAAAAATTCTTAATATTTTATATACATGCATGAACACACACATATAAACACACATACCTATATATACATATATTTCATCTTTGCTCTGCTCCAAAGTGCCGAGTGGGTTTTTGTTTCACTTTTTTGCTTAATCCTTAAATGTTTTGTGCATTAGTTTTGCATTTGGTCTTTGGTAACTTTGAGAAGGAAGGAGGGAAGCCTGAGATTGGATGGAGGTTGCCTTACTTTGGAGCCATAAACTATCAAGGTGTTTAGGCTAATGCATGCTTTTGATGGAATGTTACAAATTCAATGCTGAAAATTGAACTAGGGCCACGTTCCCACTATGATGTAAAGCAAATTGCTGATCGGGTTATATGACCGTCGTTCTCATTTGAAACTGGTTCCGATCCTACTGTGATCAGTTTCAATCGCGATGAAGCAAAGCAAAGGCAAAAAAATTCCTGACATTAGTGCTTTGGTGGTTCTTTTTAAAAGAATCAATTCCGAAGCATGTTCAACAAGTCGGAATGATGGATCTAAATCGCATCATTCTAGAGGGGAGAGACTAATGGCAGAGGAGTGTTCCGTCCCTCCTCAGTTTTTGAAAGATCCACCATCCCCCCCCCCCAACCCTGTTGCCTTTGTGCTTGTGGTATGGCCTATGGGCTCATGATTTTTAAAAGAAAAAAATTATAGAAGATTCGATTCATTGATTTTGCAAAATAGTTCCCAATACGTCAGTGATGATGCAGATAATGAAGTTGGAATGAGCCCAAAGAAAGAATTTTACCATACTAGAGGAAGGATGAAACAGTGGCCAGGAAAGAAGTATAATTTGACCACAGAACAACAGTGGGAATCATGTGGCCCTCTAGATGTTGAACTTCAAGTTCCAGCAGCCCTGTCCAGCACAGTAAATGGGGATTGTCATCTTTGCAACATCTGGAGGGCGACATGATCCCCACCACTTCCGTAGGACAAAATCTTATACCTCTCTGGTAGATGTATTTCCCTTTTTTAAAAATGTAGAGAAAAGGCTAGGGAAGCCGGCCCTGAAAGCTTTTGACTTCCCATATTCCAGTCATGTTTTCCATTATCATAAATGGCAGTAGTGGGGATCATGTCGCCCTCCAGATGCAGTCCCGTTACATGTGTATTCCTTTAGCTGCACAGCAGGTAGCATAAAAATCAGCCATCAGTGCAGCCAGCTTCTCTGTTTGGAATACTACATGGTCACTTCCTTTATTCAGTGCTTCTGTGCTCTTATTTCTCCATCTCAGATCCATGAAACCATAGAAACCATTAACCAGCTGAAGACCCAGCGGGAGTTCATGCTGAGCTTTGCCAGAGACCCCCAGGGCTTCATCAATGACTGGCTGCAGTCCCAATGCCGGGACCTGAAGGTGAGAATCACATGAGGTACATGCAGGCAAAGATATTCTAGCTTTTGTTATTTGCGATTGCTCAGGAGAGGACAGGATGAGGCTTTTGAAAGACTTAAACCTAGTAAGCTGCCAATTAGTTTTCAGGCACAGTACAAGGTGTTGGTTTTAACCTTTAAAGTCCTACATTGCTTAGGTCCATCCTATCTTAGGGACCACCAGCAGGGAGGAACCTGCTACAGCCCATGAAGACCAGGCTGGTGTAGACCTCCCAGAGGGCCTTTTCAGCTATTGCCCCAAGCTGTGGAATGACCTGCCGGATGAGATGCATCTCATAACATCCATTGAAGGTTTTTAAAAAGCCTTAAAGACGCATCTCTTCCAGCAGGCCTTCCTAGACATTGCTTAATTTTCCCGGCTCCAAACCTTATGTTTTAGTTTTTCGTCCAGCTCTTTTCTTTTCACATTTAATCTTGCCCATACAGCCCCAGGAATTTTGTTTTTAAGGAATCGTTTTATATTTTGGTATTGTGTTTTAATTCATAGCTAATTTAATCTTATTTTAAGGGGTGGGAGTTGGGATGGGATTGTTTTTAATTTTGTACTGTTTTAACTCTGTTGTAACCTGCCCCGATTGTTTGTTCAGAGGGGCGGGCTGTAAATAAAAATTATTAGTAGTAGTGGTAGCATAGCCTTCCCCAATCTGGTGCTCTTGGGACTATAACTCTCTATCATCTGTCATCATTAGTTGTCCTGGCCAGGGTTGAGAGAAACTTTAGTCCCAAACATTTAGAAGGCATCACGTTAGAGCAGGCTGTACTACAGAATTTGTATAGGAATTGACAGCTTTTTTAGGTATAGGAAGGAAGGGATAACTAGAGCCTCTTTTCTCACCTCCAGGCTATGACAGATGTTGTTGGAAATCCGGAAGAGGAGCGCCGAGCTGAGTTCTACTTCCAGCCATGGGCTCAAGAAGCTGTGTGCAGATACTTCTACTCGAAGGTAAGGTGCTCTCCCTTGTGATATTTTCCCTGTAAACAATGAAATTAGCTTATTCTTACTCTTGAAATATCTCCCCCATCCTTAATTTGGTCCGGACATTTCAGCCCAACTGCCCTGGGGTATGTTATTTGAAACACTGGTCCCTGCTCTCTGCCCTGCAGGTTCAAAGGTATTTTCCAGGTTGAAAGGTTGAAATCCTAAAATTTCAACAATATATGTTGGCCCTGGGACGTTCAGAGCTTAATTCATTCCATACTGGGATGAAGAATACTATTGCATAAAAAGTACCCTTGCCCTCAGTGCTACTTTTCTTTGCTAGAATTAGAGCTGCTGCCTTTCTCCTGTAGGGACTGAGGGGTGGTTTAGTATCCACTGCTTTTTTCTGCTGCCTGGAAATATCAGGGACTCTCCAGCTCTGCATGCACTAAAGCTGTCATTCTGGCTTCTCTCACAGGTTCAGCAGAGACGACAAGAATTGGAACAGGCTCTGGGAATCCGCAACACATAGACAGGCCTGCCTCTCCCTCGCCATCAGATCTTTTGGCTACCAAACACTGCAGGGATTCACTGCTCAGGCCTATACAATTCCCACTCCAGCACAGAACCTACCACTACTTCCCTAACCCAACATCATCTTTCTGCTGCTCCAATCCTCTCCTTGGAGGGGAGGGTGAAGTTGACAACCAGGCCAAAGCTCTTGCTGCCTGGTCCTCTTTCCTTGATTGTTGCCTTCTCTTGAGCCCCAGGGCTCTCCTGTCCTGGCTCCAGCTGAAGCCCTTCCACATTTAGGACAGTTTCAGTTGAGAGTCTTGCTAGCTCAGGATCTCCTTGCCAGTCCCTCAGGCCCTATTCCCCAGCCTCACCTCCAAAGCTGTGGGCTGGACAGCTTTTCTGCACCTCAGTTCTGGATTTTGTCACGTGGGCACAGGTCTGGGCCTTTTGAGGTTTCTGCAGGGTCTGGGGAAAGAGCGAATCTTATATGCCTTCTGGCTTTAGAGTGGATTAGGCAGATTCATCTGTTAGGAGAAAATTGAATCTCTCACTCTTTCCCTCCCTCTCCCCCACTCCCTCTCTATTTGGCTTGCTCTCCCTGGAAACTACAGTGCAGCAAAGTTAGCAAGGAGCCTGCAGGGTTGCAGCAGACATACCTGTCTTTCATTTTAGTGTCTTTTTACTGAAATGGTTAGAGAAGCTACCAGCTAAGGTATTGGGCCTACTCCCAGCCTCCACTAGTAATTTAAAATCAATGCCCAGGAAAGCAGGCACCACTTCATTACATCCCCATATCTCCCACACCCTCCTGCCTCCGCCCCCATCCTCTGGATCTATAAAAGTCAGAAGAGTATCTTCAAGCTAGAATTGCTCTCCTTTTTGCCAACAAATTGGCACAGAACAGGTTTCTGGAGCAAATTTTTAGATGAGGAAAAGGAGACTTTTAGCAAGATGAACTGCTCCCTACTGACACACATTTCTTGGTCTTGGGCACTTGCTGGTGGGGAGGATATTGCAGGATGGAGCTGCATCTTTTTGCTCCCAGCAAAACTGATTCTGGGAACTCTAATGCAACTGGACTGGTCCCAGTTGCTTGTACTGACACTAGCTGCAAAAATCAAGTTACTGACAACCCCTCCTTCCTCTTCCACCTCTGGAATTGAGGTAAGGGACTGCTATGAATTCAGGAGTCCAGACGACCCTATCCCTTTGTGTGTACTTGTGTTCAAGTTAAGAGTGAGAGACTTGTCTTGTCTTTGCCATATGAAAGACCACCTCACCCCTATTTTCCTCCCCTTCTCCCTCTTGCTTTGTGGTGCTGGGGAATAGAACCCTGGTGCCTTATGTAGCTGCCACAGGCTCTCAGGGCAAGTATAGATGAAGGAAGCTCAGAGACTGACTGGCTTGGCAAAGTGTAGCTGTTCTTAACTGCTCCCTCTTCTTACGCTTTATGTTCTGTGGTTCTCTTTTTCTCCCTCTCCCCTTGGACCAAAATTTTTTTTGTACTGTATCCTTTTAGATGTCACCCCATTTTAATAAAAGCTGCCTCTGAATGAAGGTGCTCTCCCTGCTCTTTCCTGCACGACTGGCTTTTATTTCTGTGCCGGGGAGGGGGGTGGCAGAGTAGAAGTTACATTCCCATATATGAACTAGGCTAAACCCCTATTTTTCAGCAAATAAAAAGACCTCTAGATTTGCTGATGGTTACCTAGTAGTAAACTCTATTCAAACAGGGGAACCTCTCTTTTTAATTGGCTGCATTGGAGAAAAACCACATACTTGGAATGGCAGAAAATCCTATAAACACTTATTTGCAGCTACAGCACACTGTGAAAGTGCAGAATGCAACCCTTTAGTACAGGGGAGCATAATGTTTTTGGCCCTGTGAGCTGCCTGTGCTGTCTGTGTACTGTCACACCCTGATGTGCACATACATAAGTAGACTCTTCTCTCACACATGCATACACTCCAGTGCAGAAAGGGAGGAGAGTCATAGTCTACTGAGATCTGCACATTACAAACTGCATAACAGTGAAAACCTGATTGTCCTGCATTCCTTTTCTTTGCCATTACAATAATGGCAGCAAAACAACACTCAGACACAGCCATGGTGGGAATGCGAGAGGCTTTTCTTAGCTCCCTATGTTTTCCACCAAAAGGGCTGTTTTTCTGCTACACCTAGTCACAGGGAACAGCCACTGCTAGCATGAGAAAAGGGGTGTATGCTGCTGTTGCTTTGGGGGCTGAGTGGGGAGCAGCCAAGGTTCTGCCCTCCACAGAAACCAGGCAGGGCATTTCTGCTTAGAGTTTCTGTCTTCATTTTCAAGGCACTGAACCTTTTTAAGAATTGAGTCTTATAGGAAGGTTCCATTTTGTTCAGCATAGATAGAGAATCTTTTGCTCTTTCTACTGCTATATATTATCTGATTAGTAAGTGCTAAAGCTACATAATACCCAGTCTACATTTCCCACATGCAGAGAAGTGTCCCACTTTAAAGAGCATCTGGGGGGATCACACTTCTTGAGCGCTACCTGTGGTCAAAATTCCCAGCAAACAGAAAATGACTGCCACAAGAAGAAAGGCCAGTAAAGCCGCCTCTGTTAGACTAATGTTTTGAGCTGGGAAAGAGTAAAGTGAGATCCCCTACCTCCGTCCTGAAGTAGTATGATCCATTCTGAACTCATTCTGCACCTGCAGGAACAGCGTAGGTGTGCCAGAGGAATATATGAAAAGGGGAGAGGAATTAACAAGTTGTGTTATGCAAAGAAAAAAAACCAAGAAAAATCCAATTTTGTGGCACTGATTTAGGGATAGGTCCACAATTACTAAACCAGATCTGCCCATTCAAGGATGCTGCACATGGCAGCCTTCTGATGGATTGCGGTTCCTACCGGTATGTGCTTAGCTGTGAAATAATTGCTTATTGTATTATTTTGTATTCTGTCCTTACTTCTCCCTAAAGAGATGTAACTGAACTGTGTCCATCTTTTTTAACTGTAACAGTCATAAAAGATCAGCTAGGCTGAGAAAATGAAAGCTGTTGGACTGGAGCCAGTCATGGTTGAAGAGACAACCCCTGGGCACCAATCACTAATAGTTAACCTTTTACAAAAGTCTAGGAGTTGGACATCTATCAAGTGTTACCTTATGTTTGCTTTCTCTGTATCACAACATGACTCTATGGCCAATGACTTCCTCATAAATATTTCATTTACAAAGTATTCTTAAATTTACATGGTGGGAGTGGGGTGCTGCTACTGCTTGACCACTTCTTCCAGGCTTAGTGGGGCTGCTGGCCAAGTGAGAAAGAAGGGCATCTCTCCCACTTGGCCAGTAGCCCCAGCAGACCCAGACTGAGCTGCTGGGTGGCAGCAGCACCCCATCTCACCAGCAAGAGCAGCTAATGGATGATGGAGGAGAAGGGGATCTTGGGATGGATGCAAGCGACCATCCTAATGGGTGTTCACCCGTCTGAGGTGTCACCCAGTGGAGTCTGCACCCTATTGGTGACACGCCTACATCAATGGGAACTAGAAGCTCTCTCTAGTCCCAGACCAGCAAGATAGTCCTCCAAAACACTCAAGATAGTGTTTATGGCTGCCCTCATCCCCACTTTAATCTCTTAACAGATTGAAGTTGAGACTGTGGCTGGCTCAAACTCACCCCGTAGGTTTCATGGGGAAGACAAGCCTGAATCTCCCAACTTATGGACCACACTTCTACAACATGATTTAGTCCATACAAACCATAACGTTAAAGGAACGATAGATCATTACTTTGGGAAAGGGCTTATTCTTACTATTTTCTCTTAATGTACCCTCTGGGTTGGGAGCTTAACTTCCGTACTCTGGATAAACAATGTCCTGCTTACTAATCTCGCAACTGGTTCCACAAGGCAGAAAACTGTGCCCTACAATGACTTGCTATCACAAGTGCCCTTTGCTCTCTGCCTTTCCAGGCTGAACTTTGCTATGGGAGCCTGTGACAGATAAATCTGTGACAGATAATTCTGCAGATAAATCTATAGTAATATCTGGAATATTGTGTCCAGTTCTGGGCACCACAATTCAAAAAGGCTGTTGAAAAACTGGAGGGTGTCCAAAGGAGGGTGACTGAAATGGTGAAGGGTCTGGAAACCATGCCCTATGAGGAACGACTTAGGGAGCTGGGGATGTTTACCCTGGAGAAGAGAAGGCTAAGAGGTGATATGATAGCCCTGTTCAAATATTTGAATGGGATGTCACATTGAGGAGGGAGCAAGCTTGTTTTCTGCTGCTGCAGAGACTAGAATGCGGAACAATGGATGCAAGCTGCAGGAAAAGAGATTCCAGCTCAACATTAGGAGGAACTTCCTGACAGTAAGGGCTGTTCGACAGTGGAACACACTCCCTCGGATAGTGGTGGAGTCTCTGTCCTTGGAGGTCAGAGGTTGGATGGCCATCTGTTGGGGATGCTTTGATTGGGAGTTCCTGCATGGCAGGGGGTTGGAC
Organism: Urosaurus nigricauda; assembly: GCA_034509955.1. Classification (NCBI taxonomy): domain Eukaryota; kingdom Metazoa; phylum Chordata; class Lepidosauria; order Squamata; family Phrynosomatidae; genus Urosaurus; species Urosaurus nigricauda. The sequence continues at coordinate 168,829,884 of JAOEGL010000002.1, forward strand.
TGGATGGCCCTTGTGGTCTCTTCCACCTCTATGACTTTATTACTAGGTTTCTTCCAAGCAGCAGAGAGCCTACAGTTTCAGTTGCAAATACAGTCCTCCTCAGGTAATAAAGATGCTGGACGACAGAAGAATGGAGGCTGAAGGACTAGCCTTCCCATGAGGCAGAGAGAATATTTTTAGCAGTGGGAAGCCTCCTGGCAGTTCCACCCCATGGCCTTTGAGGAAGGGGAGCAGTTGTTGTTGTTGCTGTTGTTGTATGCCTTTAAGTCATTTCTGGCTTAGGGTGATCCTTTTGGGGAGCCAGCGTAGGATAATGGTTTGAGTGTTGGACCAGATTCCCAGCTCAGCCATGAAACCCGCTGGGTGACCTTGAGCAAGTTGCAAGCTCTCTGCCAAACCTCCTCTGAACACATCTTGCCAAGAGAACTCATCATAGGTTCACCTTAGAAACAGAAATGATGTGAAAGCACACAACAACAACAAAGGCGAACCTTGGCAAGATTTGTTTAGGGGAGTTTTGACATTGCCTTTCCCTGAAGCTGAGAGCATATTTCATGGCCAAGCTGGGAATTGAACCCTGGTCTCCAGAGTCATAGTCCCACACTCAAAGCACACACGCTGGCTGTCCCTTAACGGGGGCTAAAGTCATAGATTGATGGACACCATTTTGCTTTCCAGCCTCTTGGCCCAACCCTAGGAGACTAGCTTCTGCCCACTACCTTGGACTAAGTCATGGGTGGGAAATGGCAATATTTTTGTGCACTATAAATGAAAAAAGGAATAGCCCAAATGCTGGCCCTAAACCCCCCAGGGCTCTCCACACTCAGAATGTTCAAAGCAACCCAAAGAAAGGTCCATTATACACCCAGCCTCTGTGAGAGATTTAGACTGTTGATGGAAACTTCTGAACAATATTTCGGGTGTTTCATATATCAACAATATATGATATATTTTTTGTATATCAATATGTGATATATTTCATAGATCAACAATAATGTTTATTAAGAACATATCCAGGAGTAGCCTTGTTGGCCATATTTTGTTGTTGCGTTCCTTCAAGTCGTTTCCAACTTATGGTAACCCTAAGGGGAACCTATCGTGGGGTTTTCTTGGCCTTCCCCTGAGGCTGAGAGAATGTGACTTGCTCAAGGTCACCCAGCGGGTTTCACGGCTGAACAGGTTTTATGGAAAGTCTCCAGAGTCATAGCCTCAGACCACTGTGCCACGTTTCTTGGCAAGAGAGGTTTGCCCTTGCCTTCCCCTGAAGTTGAGAGAGTGTGACTTGCCCAAGGTCCCCCAGTGGGTTTTATGAACTGAACTGGGAATTAAAGGAGAAAGGAAGAATATATATGACCCTATTATTAGTCACATTTGTCTGTATTTGTTCAAGATGGTGGGGGTGGTTCCCATCTCAGGTGGTATTCATGCATTACTCATTATTTTTATTTCATTTCATTTCATTTTCATTTCGTATTTATGTTGCCTTTCTCCCAGAAAGGGACCCAAGGCTGCTCACAAGATTTAATATCTATATACCTATATATCTCTATTTCTCTGTCTATTTATATCTTGGAAATGTGTCTGTCTATATCTATGTATCTAGAAAGAGAGAGAGAGAGAGAGCTTGGAAATGTGTGTGTCTAGACACACACATTTCCAAGATATCTCTCTTTATATAGATATAGATATAGACATTTCTAACACACACACACATATATAGAAACAGAAATTTCCAAGATCTCTCTCTCTTTCTATAGATATAGACATTTCTAATATATATATGTATATATATATATATATATAGAGAGAGAGAGAGAGAGAGAGAGAGAGATTTCCAAGATCTCTCTCTCTCTATAGATATATATCTATATCTATAGAGAGAGATCTTGGAAATCTCTCTCTCTCTCTCTATATATATATATATATATATACATATATATATTAGAAATGTCTATATCTATAGAAAGAGAGAGAGATCTTGGAAATTTCATATATATATATATATATATATACACAGAGAGAGAGAGAGACTAATAATTTCCTAGATCTCTCTTTATATATAGATATAGATATATATTTTCAGTTTTCCACGATCTCTCTCTCTCTCTCTATGTGATATATATATATATCACATACATTTCCAAGATCACTTTCTCTCATAGATACATTTCCTATATATATATATATATATATATATATATAATACATTTCCAAGATCACTCTCTCTCTCGATATAGATAATTTCCAAGATAGATAGATAGATATCTCACATAGATTTCCAAGATCACTCTCTCTCGATATAAATAAGATACATTTCATATATATATATATATATATATATGTATGTATATCTCACATACATTTCCAAGAGAGAGAGAGGAAGGTAGATGATAGATAGATAGATGTATTTCCCCCCCCCCCCCAAAAAACCATTTACCACGGGAAACACCTTTACAACTACAAGACTTCCCTTCAGGGGGCGAGGTCTGGGTCCGCACTGCAGCATTCCCCCGCTTTGATACCGCTTTGCCTGTGCCAGGGCTCCAGGCGAGGGGGGTTTTCTGGTCGAGAGGAGGGGGGCAGGACCCAGAGCTTCAGCCCAAAGACCCTTCCAGGGAGGGTTCCATCATCGCCTGGTGGTGGAGCCAGGCAATCAAAGCGGTGTGGAAGCGGGGGAATGCTGCAGTGCGGACGCGTGCCCCGTCGGGAAAGGCTGGCTCTTCTGGGGAGGAAAGGGTGGGATGGAGGGGGGTGGGCCTAGGGCTTAGGGTAGTTCTATATTAGCAATAGCTTCCCAGTCTGGTCCTGGTCTTGGGCAGCAGCAGCAGCAGCAGCAGCAGCAAGGCAGTCAGGAGCTGGTGCTGCGGAGAGCCATGGGAGGCAAGAAAGTGTGCATCGTCGGCTCCGGCAACTGGTGCGTTTTTGGGGGGAGATTGGAGAAGGGAAAGGCGGGCTGTGGTTGGGGCTTTGAGGGGGGCCCACACTCTCTCAGCCCCTTCAGGGAAAAAAACAAGGGGCAAATGGTCCCTCCCCTGGACAAGGAGCAGCCCAAGGCAGCTTCACCTTTGGGCTCAAGTTGCCATAAGTCGGGCAACACCTGAAGAAGGCACACAACGTGCAACAACAACCACAACAAGAAGACAAAGAGGACTAGCTGGTCAACAACCAGTGGGTTCCCCCCCCCCCGTGTCTGAGGCAGGACTCGAACCCTGCTCTCCAGAGAGAGTCCTTAGTAAGTAACCCGACCCTTGAAGGGCTATTTTGGGAGAGCAAGGCTGGGTGGCAGGTGCCTCTTTGGGAAGCAGCCCCAAAAGGGGTTGCCACAGGGCCACCTTCTTCTTCTTCTACTACTACTAAGAGGCTGAGAGAGTGTGACTTGCCCCAGCTCACCCACAGGGGAGACACCAGAGTCACTGTGGAAACACAACAAATATCCCCACACTATCTGTAAACAAGGCAGAAAGGCACCAGAGCTCTCGGACAGAGGTGGTTAATTATATCTCCCAAAACTACAAATCCTGTAACTCCATACAATGGAGCCGTGACAGTTAAAGCGGAGTCAAACTGCATTAATTCTTCAGTGTAGATATAGCCTAGGTCAGCCTGTTGCACGAAAAATCATTCCGTGCCCTGGTTTTCATTCACTAGGCTGCTCAGGGACAACAGAAAATCTTTTGGTCTTTTTAAAGGATCGACATATTTATTGTGGTATATAATGCTTTTGATGACCCAAAGTCCCCTTAAACAGATACACGTCTGCCAATTCTGGATCACATTTCACGAGTTTCATGAAAGGCTTACAGTAAAATAACCATGTGGGTCTTTAAGGCACCACCGGGGCTGTTGTTTCTGAACAGTGTAAAATGGTTATGTATTTTCTTAAAAGAAAGGAAAAGGTGAACACAAAGCTCTTGAAAGCAGACCTTAAGAGTGGAAAATTTATGATTTAGGAAGGTGCTTTTCCATGCAGCTCACGGCAAACTGATATGATCTGCTGCCGGAAGATGTGATTCTTTGATCAGCTTACATGGCTTCTCAATTTGCTTTTAAAAATTCACGGCAGAGAGGAGAGTCAGTGGCCATGTTGGCTAGATGGAAACTCCATGTTCGGAGGCAGTTTATCCCTAAATACTGTTTACTGGGAAGCAGAGGTAGAGGAGGAGAACGTCACGCTTGTGGGCTTCTTGGGAAAACCCAGTTGACCCTTGGGGGAATCAGCTGCTGGACTTGCTGATGACGGACTCTTTATTTTGTTCTCAATTTTATATCCTGGGAGAAAAGGTAAGATATAAATACATATTGAAAACATATTTTTGCTTGTCGTGTATCCTGGTCCCATTCTACATTGATGCTGCTCTAGTTTTGTGTGTGTGTTGTGCCTTCACAAGTTGTTTATGGCAACCCTATTCAGGGTTTTCTTGGCAAACCAGAAGGGGTTTGCGATTGCCATCCTCTGAGCGGAAAGAGAGTGATCTGCCCAAGGAAACCCAGTGGGTGACGGTTATTCCAGTCAAAAGCTGCGTTCACACTGGAGAAATAAACCGGTTTAAGTGCCATGGCTCAATGCTGTGAAATTCTGGGAATTGTAGTATGTTGTGGGGCCCAGAGCGGAGCTCTGCTCCGCTCTGGGCCCCACAACAAACTACAATTCCCAGAATTTCACAGCATTGAGCCATGGCACTTAAACCGGTTTATTTCTCCAGTGTGAACGCAGCCAAGGAATGTCGAGGGAAAACTTTTGTATAAACTGTGTAACCCAACGCAGAGGTAGGACTTCAAATTAATCCCTTCTAATATAACCTCTTTTGTCTTTTTCCTTCTCTGTTCCCCGCAGGGGCTCAGCCATTGCCAAGATTGTGGGCAGCAATGCGGCCAAACTGGACAAGTTTGACACTACTGTCAACATGTGGGTGTTTGAAGAGGAGGTCGGCGGAAAGAAACTCACAGAGATCATCAACACGCAGCATGAGAATGTCAAGTATTTGCCGGGCCACAAGTTGCCACCCAACGTGGTACGTTTGGAAGAAAGGGTGGGTGGATGGGTGGATAGCCAAGTAGTACTATTGTACAGGTAATGTGGGCAGTCATTTTCCAGATTGGATGGCAAATCCTATCAGCTTTAGTGAAATCAGTGTGGAGGGTGGTGGGATGTGCAGCTCAACAACAACAACAACAACTTTTTCCCAGCACTGACCAAGAGCTCTAATAAGAGTTAGAGATAGCCCAAGGCATTTGGGTGCCTGAGGCAGAAAATTCTACTACATTCTGATTAAACCAAACAATTTCTCCTTTCCTACTCTCTCATAGAATCTCAATATTTTCCTCCTGAGGCAAACTGCCTCACCCTCACTCACAGTAGTCCTTGGGCCAGTATAATATCAGCCAGCCTGAGCAGCATATTGAAAATTGATCCAGAATGTGCATCAAGGCAGATTTCAGACATGTGTGAATTGCCTGGAGTGTAAAAAGTGCTTTACAACTGTTTTGTGGTTACCTTAATTTCTTCTGCCCAGACCTGGAAGTGATCATGTTAACAGTGAACTGCTTGCCCAGAATCTTAGAAGGCTGCCTTATGACACCAGACCATCACTGAGCAATCTACCCCAACCAGCCTTGGCTACTCTGAGCCGCAACAGAGGAAGGTCTTTCCCATTATTGGGTTCCTCATCCTAAGTTTGACTTTCCAGATACTGAGGTTCTCCAGTTGTGGTTGGACTGCAGCTCCTTTCAGCCCAAGCCAGCATAACCAATGTTGAGGAATGATGGAAGTTGCAGTCTCATAAAATCCGTTGGAGAACTAGAAGAAGAAATGCCTTTTTAGACCACAGCTTCTTAAAAACCTGAGCCAATATGGCCAATGTCTCTTGCTGGATAGTGAATTCTGGGAGTGTAATCCAAAGAATCACCACCCCCTTTTCAAGGTCTTCATCTGGAGGACTACAAGTTGCCCATCCCTGTTCTTAAGTGAAAGATTTTGGAATCTGAAGCTGGATCCTTTGACATGTGTCTTCTAACAGTCAGCTATGGCTCCACCCTAATGAATACAGAATCCTCAGCCAGGCCCCCATGATTCTACATGTCCCATGCCCCAAATTCACAGTTTATCCACTTAACAAATTACTGGGCAATTCCTTAAAGATGAAATGTGTCTTCCAAACATCTCTGAGGAGTGACATACTGCAGAAGAGTAGCATCATCATCTTCAATTCCAAACAGAAATAGTAGTTCTGCGTAGTACAAAAGGAAAGCTTTGTCGGTATGTTTTAAAATTAAGTCTATTTCAGGATAAATTTTGGGATGCCTGAGGCAAAAATGGGGTTCCTTCTAGGGAGTGGGTGCTAGATTCACAAAATGCTATTGCAACTGAGTGAGCAAGTGAGTACTCATATCAATCAATATAAATGTCCATAGTTCTAGTCCTGGTGGCCAGAAAGAAATATACTGTTGAGCAAAGGAGAAAACAAGAGGACTTTGAGATGCTACCAGCACCATCTGAACATGGACTCTTTCCTGCCATACCTTGGAAACGTTCAGTTTGCCTGACTGCATTAAGCAGGAGTTTAAGCATCTCCCACTGAAATCTGTAGGGATTTAAAAGCGCTTATAATGAACTGAAATATGCTGAATGGTGAGAATCTAACTTATTTCACCCCCTACATCAGTCTACACAAAGGACCTCTTTGTTGGATTATTTCATGTTCTGGCAGTTTTTTGAAAACTGGAGTTTCCCTTTTTATCTGAAAACACATAAGAAGGAACACAGAAATCTTAGAAAGATGCAATGTAGAGAGTACTGTGGAACAGAAACATAATGATTCTAGCAGAAGTCGTTTTCTGTCTAAATAGCAGAACATTTTTGTTGATAATTTTCAAGTTGCTGTTAAGAACAGTTTTGTGTGGGAAGCACTAGCAACACTTTTACTTTCTGAGAAACATTAAGCTTTTGTCAATATTTCTTCTGCACAAACATTTGCAGTGCTGTCTAGGCTAGTTGCAACGCCAGGACCCATGAGGTTTCAGCCCACCTCCAAATCCCCCATATCCGTTTCTGTCTTCATAACCTAGATTCACTTTGTTGCCGATGTGTGCCTTCAGGTCATTAGGCCACCCTGTCATGGGGTTTTCTGGGGCTCAGAGTGAATGACTCACCCAAGGTCACCCCATTGGTTTCCATGGCCAAGCGGAGAATTGTACCCTGATCGCCACAGTCATAGTCAAACACTCGAACCACTACACCACACTGGCTCAGATGCACTTTAGCGTATGCAAATTTAATGCAGATACAAGGGGTTGCCTCCCTTGTATCTGCATTAAATTCATATACTTTGAGTGGTTTTAAATCGTTTGAAATTGGGCTGGGTTAGAGAAAAAGATCAAGAGGTAAATGCAGAGAGGTGCCAACATTTGGTAGGAAAGTGATACCATAACAGGAGATCAACATCAAAGTGGTGTAATAGATAATTTATCTATTGAAGCAGGCTGGTCTGGGGGCAACCAAATGAGTAATCCCAAATCAGCTATTGTTCTCAGCATCTTATCTGTTTGCTCTAAAACAGAGAGTCATGTGTCCCACAGACCAATAGCTGGATAAAGCAAATACATTGTTAATCACCTGAAGGACGTTGGATAAGGGGCAGGGTATAAATGCTCCAAAGAAGCCTTCAAACAGAGTCTCACTCGTTTGGTTAAAGTTCAGCAGATCTCTCAAGTACTTCCTTGAGATTTCCACATCACTCACAATTCCTACATGTGCATAGATAGTTTATTCCTTTTCTGATTTCTCCCTTCCTCTTGGGATTTTAGAGTGCCGTTTTAAGGTTTTGCAGCATGAGAGTTGTTTTCTTTTCCCAGAGGCATCATCACAATGTGGTAGTAGTGGTTGTTACTGTCATTGAAAGCAGGTCCAGTGCTGGTGAGACTTGAGGGCTACAGATCTACAGATTTCTGTGTGGGAAAGCTTTTGACAGAACAGCATTCACAGTTCAGATACCCTAACCAGAAAGGCAAATGGCAGCATTCCAGGAAGGACTGTACCATCTGTTCTTGAGTGTTTGATCTGGTTTTTCTCCTGTTCAGGATTTTTTTCAGGGCCGGTGTTATGCTTCTGATTGAATGAGGCTGTATTTATTTTTAATATCATCTATTTATTTGCACATACACAGGTGTATGTTTAATATACTAACATTACTCTGCAATAGGCACATAAAGAGTTACAAATCTCCACTAATCAGTAATAGAAACTTGCATTAGGAAGGAAAACTTTGTCTATTCCAAGAGCCAAACTCTATTGCAGGGTTGGAATTTGCAGCCCCCCAGATATTTTGGCCTCCTGTCAGCATGGCCAGTGGTAAGGGATTGTGAGAGCTGCAGTCCAAAACATCTGGAGGAATGAAATTTCTATACCATTCCTTTATGTCATTTTGTACAAGTAATCTGTTCCAGTAGACGAAGGGGCCACAACACTTTGGCTGTAGGGATTGAATGTATAGAACTGACAGATTTCTGAAATGTCATTTCATGAATATTTGAATTATGTGGAGAGGCTGGCAACTGCTTTTGGAGATGTGCACAGCAAATAAACTTCACTGAACTTAATGGACCTATTTCTGAATAGACATGATTTGCAGGCACAGCTCATTTAACAAAGCCTCTGACAAAGAAGTTCCTTTTTACGCAGTCTTTCTACATCACCCTTGCTCCTTCTCTTCAGTCTAATTGGAGGTTTCTTAGCAGCATCAGCACTAAGAGAATGATGCATGAGGGCTGGAGAAACACAGAGTTTGTTGTGGGGTTGCAGCAGCATTACTGCAGTAAATAATGCAATAAAAGCTTAAACTGGGAAAGAGTAGGATTTTATGCTACTTGAACCTGGTGTAGCTGTATGTGCCTATTTATAACAAGCAAGGTAAACTGCAGCCACCTGCAGAATCCCTTATTCAGCATGAGTGAGCTGCAAAATAGGGCAAAGCACATAAACCTGCCTTACCGTCTCCCTCCCTCGCATGTTAAAGCAGCATTGTTGTTGTGTGCCTTTAAGTTATTTCCAGTAACCTGACCCTAGGTCCCTAAGATAAACGTATAACAGGGTTTTTTTTCAGGGGGGGGGGGAAGAGTTGTTCAGTGGGGGGGGATGCCTAACCTTTGTGTTCCTCTGAGGCTGAGATAGTTTGACTTGCCCAAGGTCACCCAGTAGATTTCCATGGGGTTTGAACCCTGATCTCCGGAGTCATAGTCCAACACTCAAACTATTACACCACACTGGCTAAATCTGTTAATTTGGCCACCAAAATTAAAATAATAAGAAAAGTGGAGATTGGTGAAAGAAGGGGGGAAATCATCCCTGGATGCAGTTTGGAAGAAGCTTTCAAGTGGTTTCTAGAAGGTTCAAAATGTTTTTGTACTCTTATAGATGTCTGACCTGATGTTGTTGTTGAAACAGAGGACTGCACGTTGTTTGTAGTATAGGAACTTCTCCCTCTTCCTTCAGTCCTATTTCTGCCTCCAGTTAATTTTTTTTGTTTTATTTTGTTTTTGTTTAAAAAGTACATAATGCCCAAGAACTCATCTACATTGTTAACTCAGGTAGACCTGTACTTACTAATAGTAGTTTTATCTTGGTTTTATGGAGAAGACATTGAGGCAATGACCAGTATATCAGATAATACCAGTAAAACATCTAAAATCATCAGCAAAGCCATGCTGAAGTGTTAAAAAACATTGATGCAGTATATGCTGAGAAAAACAAGTTATACCTCAAGAAGTGGCCACTCGCATATTCACTCTTGCATTTTTTCCCTGCTATGTTAGTCAAAAACTTTGGGTGGAATCCTGCTCCAAGGTCCATTCTATGTGGAGACCGGCTTCACTAGGAGCAGCATCACTGCAGCAGTGGTCCTAACATTTTTAGCATTTTCTTTAGAGAGAGATCTATGGCAGTCAGTGGTGTTACCGGGTGTGTGTGTGTGTGTGTGTGTGTGTGCAGGGAGTGCAGACCACACCGGGTGACACCCCAGAAGAGAGGTGACACCTGGTTGGGCCTTCCTTCCCCTTTGGCACACCCAAAGGCAGATGTGCACCCTTCTCGGCTACTCCATCACTGTGCTTTCTCCCTAGGGAGGAAGCCCAACGATGGAGCTGCAGAAGGGGTGAAGGTGTGCCCATCTCAGCTAACACTTTCTGCCCCAGGTGACATCCTGGCTAGTCTAGCTAGTGATGCAACTGATGGTGGTGCATCATAGCTGTTTTCATCTAACAGTTGCAAAAGAGTATGTTGATTTCAGATTACCAACCTCTCCATCCTGTGGCCTTTGTTAAGATTGTTTTTGATTTGTTGTTCTTTGGTTGCTTGTGGGTTGTTGTACTTGAACTGTGCATATTATTTTATAGTTAGTCTTGGTTTATTATTCTGTTTTTCACTGTAAGCCACTGGGATGATGGCATTTTTAACGATCTATGGTTTGCAAATACTTTAAAATAACGTTAAAAGATAATGACTAATCATTTGGGAGTGCTTGCAAGAGCCACTGGGGTAGATTTCCCTTCCCCACCCAATCACATCTCCTTTTATCAAGGCTAGAACACGGTGCCGCTGGATTGTACATCTTCCAAGAGAATGAAGGTTTAAAAACAGGTTGCCTTGGCAATATTAGTAATAAATAACATTTCCTCTGTCTGCTAGCTAATCTGGTTTCCTGGTGCTACCAGAGTGTCAAGAAGCCCACTTGGTGAACACATGCTGGGTACATGCAATGAGATACTGAATCATCATGTTTTGTTAATTCATTGTGGGGTTATAGAGAGAGCCTTATGAAAACTGCTAAATGTTGCTCCTGCCACCCTCTGGCCTGGGCAATCCATTTTTATCTGCCACAGCACTACAAATTCAGGGCTTAGATTCATCAACCAAAACTTTTTTAATACCATGATGCAAAAGCTAAAAAAATATTTTGGATTGTTGCTTATGGTGCAGCTTCAAGTCATTTTCTAGTTATGGTGACCCTAAGATGACCTATTCAGGGATTTTCTGAGGCTGAGAGTGTGTGACTTGTGCAAGGTCACTCTGTAGGTTTCCATGGCCAAGTGGGGAATTGAATTTTGATCTCCAGACTACTAAACTATGCTGGATTAAAACTTCCAGAAGTCTTCAGATAGAAAGCTGCAGGATTCTCTGTGTTCTAGTCCACAAAGTAACATTTGCAAGCTCTGACTTGCTAGAGCAAAGATATCTTTTCAGAGATCTATTATGTATCAGATAACAGTTGGATTAAGAGTACCAACAGTTCAGTAATAATACTGGAAGTTCTTGTTGTATAAACAAATGTGTAAGTGACACACCTGTATTAAAACTTCAGGTAAGCTCTGGTTTGCAGAGACTACTTTTGTCTAGCTGGATTTTGGCCACACACACACACACACACAGAGTTTCCTCACTTTAGAGTTTATCAGACAGGAGGAATTTCTCTTTAATTTGAATGGAGCCTATTGGAGCCAATTTGAATTCACGTGAATTCACTAGTTTAGCGAATTTAGGTGAATTCCAATTGCTTTCGGAATGCGTTCAGAATGACTTCCCATTACCCAAAAATGACTGCCCATTGCCCAAAATTGCATGAGATGCTTTAATACGAAATAACATAAAACCCATGATTGCGTTCGGAATGACTTCCCTTTTGCCCAAAATTGCGTAAGATACTTTAATACGCAAGAATGTGAAACCCCATGATTGTGTTTGGATTGCCATTGGATTATACTTGGGATTATACTTCCAATTTCTGTCGTCTGATAAACTCCTAAGAAAGATTTGCTTTCCAGACCTTTCCATCACCTACCTAACCCTACTCTGAACTTCCTTCCATTTGCCAATAGCCTTACTCAGATGTAATGACCCAAAGAACTAGCCAAGACATAAATGATGGTATTCCTGCACCAGAGACTCATAAAGCTGATACATTGAGAGATCTTGATGCAATTGGCTTTCAGAAGCAGCTCAGATTTGAACAAGAAGTCTCCAAAAGATGCTGCAGCAAATTGCCTCTAGTGCAGCCTGAATCATTAAGCCTAGATCCTTGGTCATCCTTTTTCTGCTGGCTCACTATGAATTCAGGACTGCAGGAATTCTCTCTCTCTGGAATCCTGTTGGAAACATGCACAGACACAACTGGGCATTATGTCTGCAAATGCCCTTTGGGGGGCTTACAAATAGAGATATCTAGTACCTCCTTCTACAAGGCCTCCACCCTGGCATGAAATGGGGGGCTTCCCAGTGCAGTTCCATTTCCCCAGCACTACTGATCAGCTCTGGGGGTGTGCCAAGTTTCATTCTTGACATTATTGAGTTCTATGGGAGGAAAGAATACATTGAGAGAAAGAAGCCTCCACTTTGGTTAGTACACTAACGTAGAGACGTACACTTTGCTAGTGTGACGTAGGATCTGTTATTATCTCTCAGAGGAAGCAAAGTAAAGTTTAGAACTTTTGTGAAGTTAGGGGTTTTTTTGGGGGGGGCGGGGTTTCGGGCTATGAGGCCATGTTCTAGAAGAGTTTATTTCTGATGTTTCACCAGAAGCTGTGGCTGGCCTCTTCACAGAATGTTGGCATGGATGAGAATGGGGTATATATACTGTTGGTTGAGAGGAGGCGATTTCCATGTTAATCTCTGTATTGTCCTGTTGTTGAATAGCAGGGCCTCAAGGCAGTGGTTTTCAACCTTCCTAATGCCACAACCTTTTAATACAGTTCCTCATGTTGTGGTGACCCCCTGGACAGAGGAGCGGTGTCCTTTTTCCTAAGACCACTGGAAATGTGTTTTCCGATGGTCTTAGGTGACCCCTGTGAAAAGGGTTGTTCGAACCCCAAAGGGTTTGTGACCCAAAGGTTGAGAACCCCTGTCTCAGGGTATCTATCTAATTAATGATCCATTGTCCTCTGGGAGTCCCCCTCACCCTGGGTGGTTTTCATTTGCATTTGCTATTTTTGATGTTCTTCAGGACAGGTAGCCAAACTTTGTTTACTTTAAGAGTTTCATCTTTCCTGTTGAAATTGTCCATGTATTTGTGGATTTCTATGGCTTCCTTATACATTCCTTATAGTTGTTGGCACGGTCCAGAGTTTCAGTGTTTGCTGCTGGCGGAACATCAGGAATAAACTCTTCTAGAACACAGCCCCATAGCCCGAAAAACCCAAGACTTTAGTACTTTTTTTTTCTCTTTCTTTTTTGTTTTATGATCTGGTGGGACAAATGAGGTTGTTGTATTGAGAAAGTTAAAGCTGAAAGGTGGTACAATGAAGTTAGGCAAACTATTAATAAGATATTCCACATTATGGGTACTGGGTATTAATTTACTGTATTTGGTTATAGCCATCAGCGGCGGAGGGGAGAGGGGGGCTGAAAAGTATGTGATGTAATAATGGTAATATCCGGTAAAGATTTATTGTAAATGTTGTATAGTGTTATGGTAAAATTTAGTACTGGGTGTGAAATTCTAGTAACCTTGTTGTTCTTGTGTGCCTTCGTTTCCAACTTATGTTGACTTGAAGGCAAATCTATCACAGGGTTTTCTTGCCAAGGTTTTTAAGAGGTAGCATGCCTTTGCCTTCCTCTGAGGCGAAGAGATTATGACTGGATTTCCACCCACTGGATTTCCATGGCTCAGTGGGGTTCAGACCCCGGTTTCCAGAGTCATAGTCCTACCACTACACCATGCTGGCTTCCCTAATAACCTTAGCTTTCATTTTTAAGAGAAGAAGTAATTTCTGGCTCTTGTATTTATTTGGCATCCAGTGAAATCTTTCCACAATGTTCAGAAGGATTTTCAGCAGTAGGGTTTTAATGCCCAGCAGAGGTCCTTGCTCCTCCATACCCTAAAGTGCTCAACAAATGTGTAATAAATGTATCAAAATATGCCTGACTTGCATAATTTATGCAAGTCAATTCAGCTTTACTCCAAGGAGTTTACTTTCTTTAGTGCAGAAATGAGAAGGGGTTGTGTGTGTGAAAGTCTCTAAGGTTTCTGCCCATCTGTCCCTTCGGTGTGCCTTAGTGAGGATCCCTATTCCCTGCTCAGGCACCTCCTGATGTCTTTCTCCATCTTTCTCAATTGCTGCAGGTGGCAGTGCCAGATATCTTGAAGGCCTCAGAGGGTGCTGACATCCTTTTGTTTGTAGTGCCACACCAGTTCATCGGGAAACTCTGTGACCAGCTGAAAAGCCACATCAAGAAGGATGCAATTGGGGTCTCACTCATCAAGGTGTGAGGGGGGCTAAGGGGGGGGGTACTCTGGGGGACTATAAGGCAGGGGGAGGAACTGGCTGAGGTTAAAGAAATCCTAAGAATTAACTGGGTGCAAAGGGGATTTTCCAGCACATTGAGACTAACTGAAAGAGAGACATTGGTAGCATGAGCTTTCATAGACTTGGGACTACTTCCTCAGATGCATTTAAAAGTGTTTACTGGCATGTGCTAGAAATGATTTCACTGTGCTTAGCAGGAAAGAGATAAATGGCCTGGGGGAAAGGGGTGGACAGAGGCTGCCCCTTTCTCCCCCGGACATTGGCCGCACTAACCAAACGACGCAGCAACAATACGCCTGGAAAAAGGAGCTGCAAAACACAGCTGCAGAGATGCAGTGATGGCCCTCGTGCATTTGGACATGGTGCATGAAGCTCATCATCATCATGCACACTGTCTAAACAGGCGTGCAGCAAGATGGTGCCCGGACAGTGCAGTAGGGCTCGGGAGCACATGGATGCTTCGCTCTCCCAAGCCCTACTTTCGGCCCCAGGCTGGCGCAAAGCACCAGTCTGTACTGGGCCAAAGACATGAAAGTTGGTCTAATGCTTGGAATGTTACTTTTAAAAGGAATTAGTTTTAGTTAAGTTACAACCCTCCTCCCAAAGTAGTTAGTTGCCACCACACTTGCAATTAAAAGAAGGGGGAAAAAAACACACTCACAAACAGTAATTCTTTGACCTATGTCAAAATCATACAGGGCAAGCAGAATGACTTTTTATAAAATGGTAGTTATTAGTAGTTGTTTGTTGTTGTTTGCCTCCAAGCCCTGGTGGTGTAGTGGTTAAATGCCGGAACTGCAGCCAAAACATTGTGTGTTTGATCCCAGAGGGCTCTAAGTTGACTCAACATTCCATTGTGAACCACTTAAAGAGTGCTTAGCACTATAAAGTGGTATAGAACTGTAAGTGCTATTGCTATTGCTAAGTTGTTTCCGGCTTTCCTAAGGTGCCTCTTATCATGGGTTTTCTTGGCAAGATTAGTTCAGAGGAGGTTTAGTAGTAGCATATCCTTAACCATGCTATGTTAATACATATAGTTAAGAGACAACAGAACTGCAAATGTGAAATACACTATGTGTTTTAAATGGCTGTGTGCAAAGGGCCTGCCTGTTGAGCTTAAGCACAGGCAGGCCCTGGGATCACAGACAAGTGGCTATTGCAGGGCTCTCAGTCAAGGTACTCCACTGAGCTGGTATGACTTCTACCTTTGTTTGGATTGCAGGGAGTAGACGAAGGCCCTGATGGGCTGAAGCTGATATCAGACATCATCCGGGAGCAGCTAGGCATTGAAATGAGCGTGCTAATGGGGGCCAACATTGCCAACGAGGTGGCAGAGGAAAAGTTCTGTGAAACCACCATTGGTAATGAATTTGTACTTACTATTATGGGAAGCTGGGATACATCTGTGCATATAACAACTCTCAGCTCATCCTTTTGAACTGTTCCTTTCATACAGATCATATTTTTGGCTGGTACAGTTTTGTGTAAGAGCATGCGCATGCTGGTATAACAGTGACTAATGCCAGTAAAAGTTTCTGCCTCTTATCCCAGACAGTAAAGATGCATTTTTAGAGGTAATCCTATTGCTAGTCCCATCAAGAGGTCTACTCTTCATTGAATCAATGGTACTTATGCAAATGCTTCCATATCAAGTTCCTATTGCTTCAGTTCTAGAGAGTGATCCATCCAATGCAGCAGGAGGTGAACAAGTGCAGCCCCTCTGGTCAATTAGCCCCCAGCTGCTGTGACCCACCTTCCTCTCTTACTAGGTGTGGGAGGCAGGGGTCCAGGTGTGCCAGATGGAATGAAATAAGTGAATGGTGGAATCTAAGACTCATCTTGCAGTATGCCCAACACTGAGAGTAAGAAGCAGCAGTGTTCATAAGCCCAAGTCCTTCAATGTCTGCATCCATTTTCCTAGGAATCAGTTTGACTGAGATGTGGATGCCTCATAGGTTTTCCCAAGGATGCAGTACAGCTATCTTATCCACCTGGCATAATCACAGTAAGACATGCTGGCATTGTGTGAATCTTGGAAATGGACTATTGCTCCCAGAATCCTGCAGTCAGTGGCCATATTGCCTGGGTAGTGCTAGGTAGTGTAGTCCAAAAAAAAGGGGGGGGGAGTACAATTTCTAAGCTAAAAACATAATATTTATGTAAACGCAATGTGTCTACTGAACTAGAACAAGAATACCCATCACTATTCTAGTGCAAATCCAATGCCCGGAGCAATACAAAGGCACAAGGATACCGCAATGGGAAAATCGTGATGGGTGCATAGTTTTGGTGGGTTCATAAAGAACAGGGGACACCAAATGGCAGATCCATTTGTCCATCTAGCCCAATACTGTCTACTTTGACACGTGGTGGCCTCTTGGAATAGCAGACTGGGGAATATCCAGGTTGACCGTCCCACCAAGCTATGAAACTCATTGGGTAATCTAGGGCCAGTCACCTTCTCTTACATTGACCTTCCTCATACAGTTGTTGTTAGAATAAAGGGGAGAGGAAGAGTCCTTGATCTCAGTAGAGGTAAGGTATGGTATACAGGTAGTATGCAAGTCAATCAGCCAATCAAATTTCTCATGAACTGCAGGTGCCAGGCATTGAACCAGGGACTTCCTCCCTTCAGAGCAAGTGATCTATGTATAAGCTAGGCATATGTTCTCCTTGCAGAGAAGAAGGTCCCATTTGCTAATAAGGTCTGGGAGTCTGTTTTCCTGTACTTGACAGACTTGAGAATTTCATCTCTAATTCTAAAAACCCAATAAAGACAGTAATGTATTTCGTTAATTAATTTACACCCTGATTTGCCACACCAAAAGGTGGCTAATAAGTCAACATTGTATCCTTGGCTGCCACTTTCAGCAACTGAAAACAGATGGTTTTGAAAGATACAGATTCTAGTGAGCAATGCATTACCTCTGATGCAGTTTCCATTATCTTTGTTAAATGCCCGGCTTTTCAGCTCTGAGGGAAAAAAATGCTTCTATTCACCAAGATGGCCCAGTCCCTGACTGAATCTCTCCCCTCTTATTTTCTGCATCCAAAGATTGAATAACAACCATCCCACCTCATTCATTCTCCACCTCCAGACAGTTTACGAAGTGGGCTGTAAGTAAGAACAATGTAAGCGCAGGCTGACTACTTCCAAGAAAAGGACTCACCATTTAGTGAAAGAATATATCCACAGCTTCCATCCATGCCAATTCACTACACCATCAGTTGTAGACTTCCCTCAACTTGGCACCTTTCAGGTGTGTCAGACTATAAGTTCAATCATACCTCAATGAAAGCAGCCAAAAAGGTGGAGAGTGCCAGGGAGTGCAAGATGATAAAGCCTCCCAGGATGTAGGGCTGGAATTTGGGTAAATATTATCTCTGAGACCTTGAAGAGCCAAGATCATTCAGAAAAGACAACACTGAGCTACATAAATTCAATCTGTCCATCTAAGGCAAATCTCTGTGTTAACATGATAAAAAGGCCAGAACCTTTAACATTGATCCCTATGCCTTCTTCCCTCTTTACAGGCTGCAAGAACCTAGAACATGGACAGATTTTGAAGGAGCTGATGCAGACTCCCAATTTCCGAATCACAGTGGTGCAAGAGGCAGACACCGTGGAGATCTGTGGTGCCCTCAAGGTGTGGGAATGGTCAGACCCTGGCAAAACAGCAATATCTGGTTAGGATGTGGGCCATTGCGAGGGGAGGTCCTGTGGTGGCTCCGTGGTACTGCACACCAAGGCCAGAATCCTGTGTTTGCACTGCATGGACATAAATGCACTGGTGCAGGTAGCAATGGAAGGAGCAAAAGTGCCACAGAGGAAGTGGCAGTGAAAAAAGAGAGGCATTAGAGAAATGGGCTGCTCAGAGCCAGTAGGAGAGCCAGGAAGGTGTAGTGGCTTGAGCATTGGACTGCCACTCAGGAGGCTAGAGATTGAATCCCCACTAAGCCATGGAAACCCACTGGGTGACCTTGGGCAAGTCACATGCTCTTGGCCTCATGGGAAATACAAGGCACACCCCCAAACAAATTTTGGCAAGAAAACCCCATGAGAGGATCATGTAAGTTGGAAAAATTTGAAGGCACACAATAACAACACAGCCAGCAGTTTTGGATTGCCTTCCATCATCACTATTGTGCAACCCTAGGAAATAGTGCTGCCACTAGTGGAGGGGCCATCAGAATTCCAGCCTAAATTAGTCTCTTCCAATCTAACCTCCAGATTTATTGGAGAATGATTCCCATCCTCCTGAACTAACATGGGCAGAAGCTAGCTAGGATGATGGCAGTAGCCAGAAACAGTGGCTCAAATTAGAAGAAACATCTGATTAAACATTAGGAAGAACTTTGTGAGGGTGACAGCTTTTAAGAGAGCAGAGCAGATTACCTGGGACTCTCCATTGTGGAAGGTTTTTAAACAGAGGTCAAATTGCAATCTCTGAGATGCTTAATCTTAGAGCTGGAAGGGATCACAAGGGCCAACCCCTGTCATTTAAAATATAACAAATGAGGAAGGGGAAAACACCTATCTCTTCTGAAAGTTCTTCCTGGCTATCCTGTAGGCATTGTTACTTCACTGTCAAGCCATTTCCCCCTTCCCTATTCCTCTCCCTTCATGTAACATTTTGCCTGATGAAGAGATTTGGAAAACTCAAAAGCTTGTATGTCTTTTTATGCCCTTTGGGTGGACCTAATAAACTGTGTTCTGCTCATATGGATTTGAAGGCGGGTTTCTCACATCCAAACTAAAAATGCTCTCATCCTCTTAGAGTTAATGACTTCCTCTGATTTCTCCAGTTTGAGGTTACAATACAACCCCCAAATTGTGGATTCCTGCACTGATAGCAGACTGAGCTACATTATCTTTAGGTATAATTCTGTGGCTTGATCTCATGGGTTTCAAGATGAAGAAAGTTGCTTTAGATTCTCACCCTTCTTCTCCCTCCCTCCCTCCATCCACTCCACACCCCACACTCATATTGCATTGCACTCAAGCCCCAAAGACATGACTTTGCAGAAAACCATTATTTTTTGGTCTCGCCAAGAAGCTGGTGCAGAACAGACAGAATGGAACATTGGCCTCTTTAGCAAAATATGTTCTGCATTAGGTTTGCTAGAAAGAGCTGGGCTCTAGCTGCCACTCACCCTTGGAAAAGAGTGATCATCAGCAACTCTGCTTAAGATACCAAAGGCTGGTTGTCCATACCTAATTATCCAGAGTACCTTGCCTAATAGAGATGTAAAACTAGCCTGGGTCAAAACCTTGCTGATAACTGATGACACATTGCCTTCCTCCTTGCCCGCAGAACGTTGTGGCTGTTGGGGCTGGCTTTTGTGATGGATTGGGCTTTGGAGATAACACCAAGGCTGCTGTCATCCGCCTGGGTCTGATGGAGATGATCGCCTTTGCCAAAATCTTCTGCAAGGGCAATGTCACTTCTGCCACCTTCCTGGAGAGCTGTGGGGTTGCTGACCTTATCACCACCTGCTATGGGGGCCGTAATCGCAAAGTGGCTGAAGCTTTTGCCAAGACTGGCAAGGTGAGTGGAACCACCATGGTCTACTGGCATGGTCATCTGTAGGGTTGCCTACTGATTCCTTCTTAAATATATAATATCCCATAGACCTCCAAAGAAATAGCTGATTTATCTCCCATCTCCTGTTACATAACATTTTAGACTGAAATGCTTCAAATATTAGTACCATAATCCATAAACTACATTAATAGTGTTATCTAGTACTGCAGATGAGAACAAGGTGTTTGCCCAACAGCTTACCTGGCATGTTCATGAAAAAGACATGATTTTAGTGGGGAACCGTCTGGTAACAATTCACTCTGAGGCAACAGCCATTTGATAGTTTGCCTGTGAATAACCTTTACATGAATGTGAGGGGGTTTTCTTCTAACTACAAATGAAAAAGATGCCTTTGCTAGCCAGCATGATGCACTAGCTTTTAAGTACACCCACACATCATCCTTTCTTTTTCCAGTTTTGATCTAGTAACACTGTGCTTGGAACAAACTGAACAGTTCTCTCCACCTGCTTCTTCCATTTCTGTCTATCAGGAGACAGCTCAGAAACATGAGGTCCCTCAGAAATTATTGGATGCAACCCAAATCATCAACAACCATTGGTTGTGCTGATAAGGATAGATGGGAGGTGCAAACCAACAACATCTGGAAGACCTTATGTTTCCCACCCAGCCTCTATACTGAAGCTTGCATTCACTAGTATTATGCAAAGGTCACAGGTCTGCCATTTGGAGGAATTCCTGAGGAATACTCTTAAATTAAAAAACAGGCTGCCCCTGAGTGTGTTCTGAGATTCTTTAAGAAATCCATCTATTTTCAGTACTTGGACTGAATTAAGCTCACAGTCATTTCCCAAACTTTTAAAATTTCAAGTCTAATTTTATTGGAGGCAGTAATTTTGTTCATGATATTGTTGAAGAACTGGGAATCACTCAGAAAGCCTTGGTAATCTATTGCAAATTGTCCAGAGATCTGACAATAAAACCTGAGTCATCTTCTGCCCATACTTGTTCTAAAAGGAACCTCTATTACAGAGCTAAGATGGAACAAATAGCCACTTTCTCTAGCCAAGGTTTCAGCTTCTACCTTCAGAATGTTTTTGATGTTAAATGTTGCAATGTTTGTTTTGATTGCAACACTGAGGATTTTACAAAATCTGGAATACTCTGGCACAGACTGAGATGTCAGAGACTGGACTGGAGAACACCCATAGAACCAGAGGACTTAGCTTAAAGTAGCCTGGCAGTCCAAGCAACCCCAGCACTATTTTTAGGGGCATAGTGAAGCGGCATGTCACCCAAGAAGCTTACCATAGGATCCCTTGCACTTTTGCAGAGCAGGCTGGGAAGCCTCTCTCAAGTTCTGTGAATACTCTCTGCAGCTTTATCAGAAGCGTTATCAGCTTTATCACAAATGCACAGCTCAGGGGACTGCATGGTATAAAATCCAGCTGGACCAACTCTAGTGTCCCGTCTGCAATCCTGAGCAAGTTTAGGTCTGATTAGTGCCCAGATAGGGAGTCATCTAGTAACCACATGAGCACCGTTTTTGTCTGCAGGAGAGAAATGTAATCAGCTTCCCTGATTTGGAGCATATCTACACCACCTATGTATGTTGGTTTCATATTTTTTGTTGCCATGGTTTCTTCTCCCAAAGAATCTTGCAAATTGTAGTCAGTGATGGGGATGCTGAGAATTATCTGTTAGAGATTCCTAGCAGATCCATGCCCTCCTTTCCTCCCTGAACAACAGTTTACAGGATTCTCTGGGGAGAGGAGAGGGGAGAGGAGGGAAGAGAGAAACTCTTGAATCAGTTTAACTTAGTAAGTGAGATATATCCAAAACATAAGCTCTGAGAAGAATGTCATACCCAGGTGAACCCTTCCAACAGCATTCAACAGGTTTGGAGAGGAAGGGCTGTCACTTACGCTTGGAATGGGGGTTTATCTTCCCTTTCACAGTCTATCGAGCAACTGGAGAAGGAGATGCTCAATGGGCAGAAGCTGCAGGGCCCTCAGACTTCAGCAGAACTGAACCACATCCTCAAGCACAAGAACCTGGTAGACAAGTGAGTCCTTCTGATTTTTCTCCCAGTTTGCTTGGCACTAGTATCCACTGGCACTCAAAAGATGCCAGCAGAGACTGGTGATGGTTTTATGATGGTTACTACTGGTAATAGCCATATGCTTATTTGCAAGCCAGTCAGACAATTAAAATATTTGTAGCTGTTTACTTATCTGGCTTTTACTGAGCACAGTAAATTGTTCAATTAAATACAATTCCATTTTATAAAAAGCTCAATATAGGCTATTTTTCTGGAACAGAGATGAATGTGTATACTAACATGTCATTTAAGAAGTTAAAGCTGTGTCCTGCATAGAAGAAAATACCCATTTTAATATTTTCTTGTTCATTCCCTATTACAATAACCCCCCCCCCCAGAACTATAATAATAAAAATCCTTGATAATTCAAAAATCTGCCCTTCATTCCTAAAATGTGCCTGCTTCAATTAATTTTTTACCAGTAGTAGTAAATGCAGTGATTTTTTTTTTATCAGTGGTAAAAATCTGCAGCCCTCCAGATGTTGGACTGCAGCTCTCATTAGCCCAAGCCTGGATAGCCAATGGTGAGGGACAACAGGAATTTCAGTTTAAGAACATCTGGAGCACCACAGGTTCCATACCTTTACTTTAAACCAACTACAGCTCACTGCCTTAATTATTAGGAGTTCCAAAAGAAAAGGAGAATAGCACATTTCCCACTCTTTATATGTGGCACCCCTTTTGTTACTTGAACAGCTCAGTTCCCATCCTCAGACTCTCCTGCAGCCAGGGACTTGTTCAGTTTGCTCTCTGTTTCTCTCCCCTTACAGGTTCCCACTCTTCACTGCTGTCTATGAGATCTGTTACAATGGCAAACCTGTCACCGAGTTTATAACATGCCTGCAGAATCATCCAGAACACATTTGATTGGCATTGAGCTTTGTTCCAGTGAGCAAGGGGTTAGGAAGACATCCCCATTTGCTATCACAACAACATGAGGAGAGGGACCTAATACGGAGGTGTGGGCAACCAGGAGAGGCTACAAGCATAGGACCCACCATGGCCACCAAATGTGGAATTGCTGGATCATTGACCAGGGATCCCTGCCATTTACCAGTCCTGCCTTTGATGTCCATCAAATTGCCTCAGCTCATCCAGTCTCCATCTTGCTTCTTGTTAGATTGAGTATCACCCTTCCTGGTCCCTGCAGCAGGCAAAATGTTTGCTTTGATCTTCTTCTATGTGCAAATAATTAATTCTTCCATTCTAGCTCTTTTTTGCTCCATTCCTCTGCCTTAATTTTAACTTCTCCAGCTGTGGATTCAGGTTTGATCCCTGTTGGATTTACCTGCCTTAAAGGCTTATCAAATTCCTTATCTGTCAGTGAGAAGGAGGAGAAATACCACCCCTCCCTCACTGGCCAGGCCTGGAGCTTACAGAACTTCAGTTATTATTAAGAATAGCACTTTGTAATAGTAATTTTCAAAAAAGTAGCCATGTCAGTCTCTTGCAGCATAAAAATGAGGAGGGGAGAGGGGAAAGGAAATGTGGCAGCACCTTTAAGACTGATTTTTATTTTCACATGAGTTTTTGTGGATACAAATCCACACCTTCAGATGCACTACTGAATCCTCTTTTCTTCTCCTTTTTAAATGTACTAATGGGTTCCCTATCTCTCTCTTTATAAACAAAGAAGCTTGACCTAATCATCCCTGGTATCTATGTAATTGCGAACTGCAGCTATTAATGTGAATATTGTATTTTGGAAGAATAAATACTTAAGTGAAAAATGAGTACCTTCTTACCCAAAGTGTGAGTCTTGGCTCCATAAACCAAAACTGAAAGGGAGGTATTGATATTTAGCAACCTGGAAGGAAAGGGGAGACAGGAAGACCACACTGATGATAAAGGCAGAGAATTACTATACCCAAGACCTAATGCATTTTCATTCGTGTCCTATTGGGAGCCAGTTGCATTTCATCTGTGAACTGAGAAAGTGAAGCCATCTGATGCCAAGTGAACATATTAAATCATGGGTAAGAATCATGCAGCCTTCCAGATGTTGTTGCACTATCACTCCCTGTATTCTTCACTGTTGGCTGTGTTGGCTAGGGCTGCTGGGAACTGCAGTCCAGTAGGCAGCAAATTCTGAATGTTCTGGGGGTGTGCTGTTGGTGGAAATTTTGTTGCTTGGCTGGAAATATTGTCCATAGCAGAGGGACTGTAAAAAAAAAAACAACCACTGTATAGGATAAGATGATTGGGAGAATCATAGAATCATAGAAATTTAGAGTTGGAAGAGACCACAAGGGCCATCCAGTCCAACCCCCTGCCGTGCAGGAACTCCCAATCAAAGCATACCCGACAGATGGCCATCCAGCCTCTGCTTAAAGACCTCCAAGGACGGAGACTCCACTACACTCCGAGGGAGTGTGTTCCACTGTCAAACAGCTCTTACTGTCAGGAAGTTCCTCCTAATGTTGAGATGGAATCTCTTTTCCTGCAGTTTGCATCCATTGTTCCGAGTCCTGTTCTCTGGAGTAGCAGAAAACAAGCTTGCTCCCTCCTCAATGTGACATCCCTTCAATTATTTAAACAGGGCGATCATATCACCTCTTAACCTTCTCTTCTCCAGGCTAAACATCCCCAGCTCCCTAAGGCGTTCTTCATAGGGCAAGGTTTCCAGACCCTTCACCATTTTAGTCGCCCTCCTTTGGACCCGCTCCAGTTTCTCCACATCCTTTTTGAATTGTGGTGCCCAGAACTGGACACAGTATTCCAGGTGGGGCCTGACCAATGCAGAATAGAGTGGCATATTACTTCCCTTGATCTAGACACTATACTTCTATTGATGCAATCTAAATTTGCATTGGCCTTTTTAGCTGCTGCATCACACTGTTGACTCATGTTCAACTTGTGGTCTACTTGGACTCCTAGATCCCTTTCACATGTGGTCTCATTCAGCCAGGTGTCCCACATCCTATATCTGTGCATTTCATTTTTCCGCCCTACGTGTAGGATCTTACATTTCTCTGTGTTAAATTTCATTTTGTTTGCTTTGGCCCAGCTTTCTAGTCTATTCAGGTCATTTTGAATTTTGATCCTGTCCTTTGGGGTATTAGCTATTCCTCCTAATTTGGTGTCATCTGCAAATTTGATAACTAGGCTCTCAATACTGTCATCCAAGTCATTAATAAAGATGTTGAATAGCACTGGGCCCAGGACAGAACCCTGTGGGACCCCACTGGTCACTTCTTTCCAGGATGAAAAGGAACCATTGTTGAGCACCCTTTGGGTTCGGTCAGTCAACCAGTTACAAATCCATGTAACGGTTACCTTGTCTATCCCACATTTTGCAAGCTTGTTTGCAAGAATGTCATGGGGAACCTTGTCAAATGCCTTACTGAAGTCAAGATATAATATATCCACAGCATTCCCTTCATCTACCAAACTGGTAATTTTATCAAAAAAAGAGATCAGATTTGTCTGGCATGACTTGTTTCTCTGAAAGCCATGTTGGCTTTTTGTGATTATGGAATTATCTTCCAGATATTCACAGACTCTCCGCTTAATGATCTGCTCCAGAATCTTTCCTGGTATTGATGTCAGACTAACTGGACGATAATTGTTGGGATCCTCTTTTTTCCCCTTTTTGAAGATTGGGACAACATTTGCCCTCCTCCAGTCTGCAGGGACTTCTCCTGTTCTCCAGGAGTTCTCAAAGATGATTGCCAGTGGTTCCGATATTACATTTGCCAGTTCTTTTAATACCCTAGGATGTAGTTCATCTGGTCCTGGAGACTTATATTCATTTAGATTAACCAGGTATTCCTGTACTGTTTCTTTACTTATTCTGTGCTGAAATTCCCCTATTCTGTCCTCTGCCCCATCATCCTTAGGTTGGGCACCCTTTGCCTTTCCTGAGAAGACTGAAGCAAAGAAGGTGTTGAGCAATTCTGCCTTTTCTCTGTCTCCTGTGAGCATTTTGCCATCTTCTCCACGCAGTGGCCCAACTGTTTCCTTCTTTTTCCTTTTGCTGCGGACATACCCAAAAAAGCCCTTTTTATTGTTCTTAACGTCTCTAGCAAGCCTGAGTTCATTTTGCGCTTTAGCTTTTCTGACTTTATCCCTACATGTGCTGGCTATTTGTTTGAATTCCTCTTTGGTGATTTCCTCATTTTTCCATTTTTTATACATGTTCCGTTTAAAACTTAGCTCAGTTGTAAGTTCCTTAGTCATCCATACCGATTTCTTGAGACATCTCCCATTTTTCTTCCTCATTGGAACTGTCTGAAATTGTCCCTTTAGTATCTCCCTTTTGAGGAACTCCCATCCATCTTGAACTCCCTTCTCTTTTAGTATTCTTGACCATGGGATCACCC
The DNA here is from genome assembly GCA_034509955.1 of Urosaurus nigricauda. Classification (NCBI taxonomy): domain Eukaryota; kingdom Metazoa; phylum Chordata; class Lepidosauria; order Squamata; family Phrynosomatidae; genus Urosaurus; species Urosaurus nigricauda. The sequence continues at coordinate 168,856,140 of JAOEGL010000002.1, forward strand.
CCAGTATTTCTCTAAGTTTATTGAAATCAGCTTTCCTAAAGTCTAGAATGCGTGTCTGACTATGCTTAGCTTCTCCCTTCCACTGTATTACAAACTCCAGGAGAACATGGTCACTTCCACCTAAGGATCCAACCACTTGCACCCCATCAACTAGGCCTTCCCTGTTGGTTAAGATCAGATCCAAAATAGCTGATCCCCTTGTTGCCTCTTCCACCTTTTGGACAATGAAATTGTCTTCGAGGCAAGTGAGGAATTTTCTAGATCTTGAGGATAGCGCTGAGTTTGACTTCCAGCAAATATCTGGGTAGTTGAAGTCCCCCATCACTACTACATCTCTCCTTCCTGATTGTGTGGTCATCTGTTCTAGAAAGGCATCATCGAATTCCTCCATCTGACTTGGGGGTCTGTAATAGACTCCCACAGTAACATCCCTGTTGTTTCCCTCTCCTTTAATTTTTATCCAGATGCTCTCCACCTGGCTTCCAGTATTGATGTCCTGGATCTCTTCACTGGTGTAAATATCCTTGACATATAATGCTATTCCTCCTCCTTTCTTGTTTGTCCTGTTTCTCTTAAAAAGGTTATACCCCTCTATTTCTATATTCCAATCGTGAGACTCATCCCGCCAGGTTTCAGGAGAGAGAGACTTGGTCATTCCACAGGGTTTTCCCACTACTATAGCTAGGTTGTCTTCCTCTTTTTGAAGTGACCTTTTCAGCCCTGCCTGCCCCCTTGGCAATTTAATCTGCTGATGCAGCAGGAGTTGCTGTGCCTTTTATTAGACACTCAAACTCATTAGACACTCTGTGACCTTTCTATTTAGCCAACGAAATAAATACATAAATTCAAACTGGGTGTGGAGGGAGATGCTCCCTGTGCCCTGGTCAGGGATGACAGTGGATGTGTCCTGCTTTATCATATGGGAGAAAGTGAGGGGAAGTAATAAACACTCATTCTAATAGGACTGAGTGGATTCTCCAAAGCTTTTCCTCCATTCAGTCTTCTGCCCCCTTTGTGCCTGCCTGAGCCTCTCATATCATCTTCCAATGTTGTTGTTTGTATACTGCATTTCCCCCCAAATTGGGACTCAGAGTGGCTTACAGTCTATACAACCAAAGTCCAGTTTCCTACAGAGAGAGATGCCAGATATTGTATAAACACCTCTGCTGTGAGAACTCTACCATCAAGGTGTTAGCACTCAAGAACCAATTTCTTTTGCAGTTGCCTCTAGTTTAGAAAAGTCATTTTTCTTGGACTACATCAGCCTTGATTATATAACCATCATCATATTTATTTGTATCCTGCTCTTTCCCCCAAATTCAGAGCAGCTCACAACATGAAAAGAACAATACAGTTTAAAACATAGTGATACATTAAAATGAAATTAAATTATTACAATATTAAAATAAAATAAATAACTTATTAAAAGAATAATATGCAGTTTTAAATCTAAGGGACTGAAGGAGGTGCAGTCCAAACAGTAACTTTGTCAAGCTCTGCCCTAGCCCTAACAGCCAATCATCCTTATATGTGGATTTTTGTATAGCTGACATCTCAAAAAAGGGTTTAGGAAAGAGGCAAACTTATTGAATTCATATAATAAACCATTAGGTGGCATCTCATTAAGTATGAATAGGGAGGGACATTAAACCATTTTCACATAACTTCTAAACTTAGGTTTTTGCATTTCCTACTTTTGTGATTGACTATTTATGCAACTCCTTTGGGGTACAGCATTCTGTACAGAGTTCTTTGCCCCAGAGTGGTTACAAACAGAATTTCAAATAGAAAACATGTGTTTCTGATGCCAACAGTAATAAAAAAGGGGAGGGATTGAGAATTTCACAGCCAAACAATTTCCATGTTGCATGCCAGTTTTTAGTACTGTATGTACTGATTTCATACTATTTACTGGACAATGCCAGCACCAGTATTTGATAGTCAGGAACCCCTTTGTCTTGCATCCACAACAACTTTAGTAATAGTTTTTAAAATTTTTGTGGGTTTCTTGGGCTATGTGGCTGTGTTCTGGAAAAAATTATTCCTGATGTTTCACTAGCATCTGTGGCTGGCATCTTGAGAGAATCTGAAGATGCCAGCCACAGATACTGGCAAAATGTCAGAAATAAACTCTTCTGGAACATGGCCACATAGCCCGAAACACCCACAAAAAACTATGCATGTCAGATGTGAAAGCCTTCGACTTCACAAGTGTTTTTTTAACTCAGATAACATAATAAGCCCACTTGTTAAGATCTTTTTTAAAGCCACAATGGTTGCAGTATAAAATGAATGGAACGTTAATGTGCCCCAAATTTAGCCATGAATATTATACTACTGTACCCAAAATCTGTGTAGGGGAATTTTTCTTAGCTCAAAATTGGGAGAGGTCGGCTACAAGGACTCTACAAAATTGTCTCCCAACTGTATACCAAGGGACTGATGGATCTAAGAAATAATGCAGAGGCAGGCTTCTCCAATTAAGTATTTTATTTAAAGAGGAAAATCACACAGCAATTGACTGTCACACACTCATTCATTCAAGTCTCGGGCAATCAGGGGTTATCTTAGAAAAGGTTTGAGGGAGCACTACAGCTGATACTTACTATAGATGAGACTTGCTTCCAGAATCCAATTGGGTGAAACAGGGTGAGACACAGCTGTTCCAAGAGTGTTGGTTGAATGGTAGTGCCGGAGCTAGACTAGAGATGACAGAGATTACATGAAATCTAAACTAGCATACTGAGACGAGATTTCCAGAGGTTTTTAAGGGCTAAAACTAGCCACAGGGCAAAGGTGTTGGATTGTCTGGAGTGAGTTAATCTGGTCTGACAATAATCAAGGGAAATGGGAAGGGAATTAAGTTTATAGACAGCTCATCAGGTGAGACATCATCACCCATTTTTCTGATTATTGGAGGTGATGGTGATTCCATTAGCAATTCCTAAACTACCTGTTGGGCTAGTCCAAGGAGTATTGTTCTCAAGAGGTCCCATGAGACTGACCTCATCTGGGTGTAGTGCGTACATGTCCCATCTCTTTGGGGATTATGGCAGCCTGCCTGGCAGGGTCCATCTGGTGTCATGTAGAATACCTCATATACCAAAGTGCAGAAAAATGCACAATGGCTAACACTACTGAACACCATGGCATATCACAGGAATAGAGAATGCTCTCCAGCTGCTTTTGGACTTGAGCTATCATCACCCTTCAGTAGCAAAATCAATAGAAGTTGCAGTCCAACAACCTCTGGAAGTCCACATGTGCCCTATTGCTGGAATGCAAGGACCCAAGAGTTCTTAAAAGGGGGCTTTGGAAACCATGAGTTCTGCCTTGAGCTCCTTGAAGGAAATGCAGGATATAACATTAACTAAACAGCAACACCTATATAAATAAATGAAATGGCATACCTAAATAGCTGTACCTATTTGTGGCGTCATGGCAACTTAGCACAAAAAACAAGTGTTCTAAATGGGAGGATAATATGTATTTTTGAATTTTACTTTCCCCAAATTCTCCAGGGGAGTAGTTCAGTTACTGGGCTCCATGGAATACTTTTACTTGCCATGAATAATGCTTATAATAGTTTGCTTCGTGTGAAGTGATTATTCATGCAGTAGTGCTAATAACAATTGTTACTTCTAACAATTGACACTTCTAGCCCAAGTACGGTATTTTTACTAGCATGATCAGACACAAAGAAACATTCTCACACAGTTTACAGATGTACAGAAGAGGGACTTCCAGTAGCAGCAACTTCTATAACCACTATGTGACAAGTGGTTCCTGCCCAAACTCTTTTTTTATATAACTGCCAAAGGCACAGAGTCTTGTTTCCCTTTGTATTTGGTTAGTTAACTCACCAATGGGATAAATCACTAAAGGGGTTATGCCATTGTTATTAGCAAGTGGGGGGGGATAATGTGGATGCAGATTTATGTTGAGAAGCAGCATCCATGGGGAAACTGCTCTGCAAAACTCTCCCAGGTCTAAATGACAAGCTCTCTGCCCTTTGCAGTTGCTATAAAAAGTCTTCCCTTTGCCATTTGGAGTTATATTCTGTCAACACAGCAGCTTGTTAAGGGCCCTTCTCAGTCGTGAGAAGGGACAGTCCTAACGTAAGCAATAAGATTACTCTCTGCTGGGGTTTGATGGGACGGAGCAGGTAATTCTGAGACTTTCCTGCTCTACCAAAAATATGTTCCCACTCTTGAGATGAAAACTCTCGAAACCTAGTAACAATTGCACAGCCTACAACATTCTGAACTGAAGAAAACAACATTTATTTGGCATATGTGGACAGGTCTTACAGAAGCCAAGGATGAAGAAAAGATAACGTTTGACTCTAGTCAGATTTTCTGGCAGTAGTGATGATGCAGAACAAGTTGAAAACTTTCCTGAAGGAAATGAGAGCAGGCACTGGTAAAGGCTCAGAGATATAAACATACACTAATATTAGGCAGAAGACATTGTTAAAAGATCAGGGGCTATGACACCTAGATATTCCAGGCCAAGGCAAAATCTTTACATCCCTAAGACAATCTGATGAATGTGGATGGTGGTGGCAGAAACAATATGTAAGCCCATAGCTCTGACCACCTGCTCCTAATTGTTACTGTAGCTCTCAAATTTCCAGACCTTACTTAAGAACTCCTTAAAATGCTGGCCTGAATACCCTAAAGGAGCCAGATCCCATCTGATCCTCGAAGCTTACCAGGGCCAGGCCTGGGTAGTACATGGATGGTAAACCATCAATGAACCCCAGGTGCTGGAGGCTATATTTCAGAAGAAGGCACTGGGAAGACCATCTCTAGTATTCCTTGCCTAAGAAACTCCATTAAATTTGAGGCGTTGCCATATGTCAACAGGCAGCTTGAAGGCAGTGTCCCTGCTAAAGGGTTACTTAGGGACTGAAGACTGGGTGGTATTGGCAGAAGTGGCTACAAGTGACAATGCAGGATCTTGGTCTTTATTTAGTATTTTCCTCTTCCAAGGAGCTCAAAGAAGCATACATGACTTTCCTCCTCCCCACTTTATACTCCCTACTACCCTGTGTAGTAGACTGAGAATGTTCCATGGTCACTCAGTGAGTTTTCATGACTCAGTGGGGATTTGATCCCGAATCTCCCAAGTTCCTATCCAACACTATGCACTACTAATAGCTATTAGCATGGACAGTGGCATTAGATTTGGGTGCCTGTAACAAAGGATGCAGAAGACGTCTCTCTGTTCTAAGTCTCAGTTACCAATGGCTTTTCACTTTTGCATGCCCCATCCCAACCCAGGGTTATACTTGTCAGGTGCCAGGGCAGCTTTTCCTCTGGGCTGGCTACAGATCTTCAGACATATCAGATAGCCCTGCGCTGGCAAAGTCAGCAACTTTTTAGAGTAGCTATAAATAGCAGACAGAAACCTGGCAGATCAGATCAGCACAGTTTTAACTATTGCTTCCCTCCACTCAGTGATTCACAGCCAGGTTCCTTAACTCTTCCAAAAGCAGGTTCAATCATATTACACATTATTAGGGATCTCTCACTGACACTGAGAATATTATGATGAGCCCTGAAGGAGTACTTTCCAAGAGGAGTTTAGCAATAACTAAACAGGCACAGTACAAGGTGTTGGTACTAACCTTTAAAGCCTTACATGACTCAGGCCCATCTTACCTTAGGGACCGCCTCATCCCATATGAACCGCCCCGCACACTTCGGTCCTCTGGGAGGAATCTGCTGAAGCCTATGAAAACTAGGCTGTCACAGACCTCCCAGAGGACTTTTTCAGCTACTGCTCCCAAGCTCTGGAATGGCCTGCCGGATGAGATGCGTCTCATTACATCACTGGCCAGTTTCAAAAAGGCTCTAAAGACGCATCTTTTCTTGCAGGCCTTTCCTTGAAGAAGGTATAAATGGACCATCAACTCCCAACTCTGAAAATGTAAATAGAACTGGGGAATCAACTTTAGCTGTTCCCTTACGCAAAACTCCTGATCCATCTACTGCGAATTTACACATATACTACTCAGGAGACTGTATTTTCTTTTAATAGTTGCCGACCAATTTTAACACCTCTAATTTTAACATATTCTGGTTTAATTCAGTTTTATGGGGGGGGGGGTATGGGAGGGATACGATTGCTATTTTACTTTGTATTTTTTAAATTATGTTGTACCTTACTCCGAGTATTTTATTAGAGGAGCGGGTTATAAATAAACTTTATATTATTTATTTATTTATTTTTAACTACAGTATCTACAAATCCTGAATGCACTGGTGTGTTTGCACACAGCAGCTTAGGTCCAATGTCCATGAGAAATTACTGATTGGTTTAAAATACCTTTGCCCTAACTTTATATCAAAATGCAAAATAAAAGAAAAACAGAAAGTCTCCCTTTCGGGACTCTTCTAATTTCACATACAAAAGGATAACAGTGAAGTTGGCTTCCTTCCTAGAGTGGAAAGCCTCCAATGAATCTTGGTGCATCCCAGGAATAGAGGGAGCCCTTCATTCCATGGCCAATCTGAATCATGCTTGGAAAGGAAGGCCTGAGGGCAGGAAGGCATACCCACCCCCTTTCTGGACTCTTCTTATTTTACCTATACCAAGGCATTTGTGTATTATCATCTGGGTAAGTCAGGCATGAGCAATCTCTCCAGTATATATTTTTCTTAATAATGCAGTTTACTGCTAAGGTGGCAAGAAGCAACATCTACATATTGGCAGTGGTGACACCAGATGAAAATGGGGAGGGGGCACATATTCTGGCTCTTATGTGCCCCCTCCCCATTTTTATCTGTTGCCACCACTGTTTAGGTGTTGTTTCTAGTACTACACTTTTAAAAAGAATGTTCCTCTATCTAACAGTATGTTTAGACTATACTGATGATAGTACATCCAGCTCTATGTGCCAAATCTCCATTCATAATATTTAACATTTATGTTGCATTTTTCTTAAGTTATCAACATTTTTCATATGTCTTACCTTGTTACACCACCTGTGATAAAAGTCCCCAACATGAATATACAGTAAGATGCATCTAATGTGCTGTAAGCTCAGCAGTCCTAGCTCTCAGGTGGCCATATAGCATGCCGAAAAGAGGACAGTCCTACTTTGAAGGTTTCCTGTACTTGAAGGGCTGTTCCATCTAACAAGTCCAGTTTAAAAATAAAGATGGATTGATGCCTTGAAATTTCTGATCAGTCCTGGTTCAGTCATGTAAGTCCACTGGGTGACCTTGGGCAAATAACACTCTCTCACCCTCAGAGGATGGAAATGGTAACCCGCTCTGAGGAAACTTGCCAAGAAAACCCCAAGATAGGGGTTTCCATAAGTCACAATGACTTGAAGGACACAGTGACAACAACATGCACCTCAACCTCAAACTAAGCAGGCAAACCAGTCACCTGGCACATTTTCCCTCATGATGGTGAAATGTATTTCATTTCTTCTTAAATTAAGCTAACTACTTAATTAATTCATCTCTATAGGAATGCAACTCTGCGTCCTTTTTGGGATGCTTTCCTTCTTTCTTGATGATGCAGATATGGTCACCTTATTTAGCTTTGGCCAGTGTTCTGGTGAGAAATGGCTGACACTTTTTTTAACATTCCAAAATTGAACAAAGGTGCTTATGTCAAGGTAAAAGCAATGCTAAATGTTAATAATATCAATAAGGAAATCTCCAAGACCAAAGTTCAGCTTCTCCAGATGGCTTTTATTGCATGAAAGAGCCCATGAGAACAGCTTCTCCAAACTGGGCTGGCAAACATGGAGGCTGAGGTCTTTTATTAGTTCACAGAAAAACATTTCACTGGACATGCACATTACATCAGTTCTTCAGTTCTTCAGTTTCATAAGTTAGCCCTCCACATTTGCAGATTTGACTTTTGCAGCTTTGATTATTTGTGGTTTTGATTAATATGTTGTCTCTAGGAATCTCTACGTCCTCCAGTGCAACTCTGCCAGATGTTGACCATAGGATTGTGCAGGAGGACCTAGAAGTTCCTAGAGAAAACCCTTCTCTAGGCATTTATAGGTCCTACAGCATGTTACTATGACCAACTTCTGGCAATTGTTAACCATAGAGTTGCACTGGAGGACCTGGAGATTCCTAGAAATGAATGGTATTTTATTTTATTTTTTTGCGGTTTTTCCACATTCAGTGGGATCTTTCACCTCTAACCCCAACAAATGTGACGGGACCATTGTATGTGGGTTTTAACACACGCAAATGCTTCCATACCCTCCACTTTCCCCAAGTTGGTAGGGACAATCCGGGTTCATCCTCTGTCACTGCACTTTGTTATTTGCTTTTAAAATGCCCCAGTTTCTTCCTCTTCCTCCCATGTTCCTGCCTTTGTCTGCAGTTGCTACAAACTCACTTCAAAGCACTCAGTTAACTCAGGGAAAGGGAGAGGAGGGGGCGGAGCAATGCCCTTCCCAGTAGGCTGAGGCAAAAGCAAACTGCCACAGCCTCCCCTAGTTTTTGCTTCCTCCCTCATTAGTAACTTTGGCCATCTTCTTGACAAGACTCTCGCCTTACTTGGGCCACAGGTGTCCCAGTGAAACACTGGAGGGTATGTACACCATACAAGTACAATATGGCCATCTGTCAGGGATGCTTTGATTGGGAGTTCCTGCATGGCAGGGGGTTGGACTGGATGGCCCTTGTGGTCTCTTCCAACTCTATGATTCTATGATTCTATGATAATTTCTTTGTTTTGGTGCCTGAAATTCTCAATTCTTACTGCAGAATTAATGCAGTTTGACACCACTTTAACTGCCATGGCTCCATCCTATGGAATGCTGGGATTTGTAGTTTGTTGCGGCACCAGACCTCTCTGGCAGAGAAGGCTGAATATCTCACAAAACTACAAGATCTGTTTTGGTGCCTGAAATTCTCAATATTTTCTGCAGAATTAATACAGTTTGACACAGCTTTAATTGCCACCATGGCTCCATCCAATAAATCCTGAGATTTGTGGTTTGCTGTGGCACCAGAGCTAAATATCTCTCAAAACTACAAATCCCAGAATTCCATAGCATTGAACCATGGCAGTTAAAGGAGTGTCAAAACCAGCTCAACTCCTCGTCTCCTCCCTTGAGCTCTGGGTTCACTGTGCTCACAGCAGCCTATAATATATACAGTATAACCCTTCCTCAACCTCCTTCCCAAATCTGCAAACTTGGTTCCTATCATTACTATTAGAGGATGGGAAGACCAAAAAACTACATGCCCCAATATGCACCGCGGCGCTACTAACTTCCGCCTTTTTCACGGCGACGGACAGGATGCGGAAGTCAGTCTTTTGCGTCTGCGTAGCTCAAAGAGGGACGGTCTAGGCTTCCGACATCTCTCGTGGAAGTCTTTCCGGTCCCTGGAGAAGGTGACGTCAGACACATTACGCAGACTTATTCAGTTAGACTCACACACGGATCGCTACTTCTGGGTTCAATGTGGAAGAATTTTTTAAAAAAAAACTTTTCAGAGGGGAAGTGAGGGCTGCCCAAAGGAAACAATGGACAAAATTTGTACAAAAAGTGTTACGTTAATACAAGTTTGGTGCATTCATTTAAGCCATCGTGGCCTAGTGGTTTGAGGGCTGGAACAAGACTCTAGAGGCAAGAGTTCAAATCCTCACTCAGCCATGGAAACCCACTGGGTGACCTTGGACAAAAGTCACACTCTCTCAGCCTCAGGGGAAAGCAATGGCAAACCCCCTCTGAACAAGTCTTGCCAGGAAAACCCCATGATGGGTTCTCACCTTAGGATCACCATAAGTCAGAAACAAGGACACCCAACAAGGAGGCTTTTGCACTCTTTGGTAGAGAAGGCTAAAGCCCTTGCAAAACTACAAATCCCAGGATTCCATACAATAGCGCTGTAGCCCTTAAAAGTTGTGCCAAACTGCATTATTACTGCATTATTTCTACATTATTTCTGCATTTTTGGCCTCACCTGGAATACTGTTTCCAGTTCTGGGCACCACAATTCAAAAAGGAGAAAATGGCGCATGTCCAACTAAGATGGAGAAGGGTCTGGAAACCATGCCCTATGAGGAATGACTTGGGGAGCTGGGGATGTTTAGCCTGGAGAAGAGAAGGTTCAGAGGGGATTTGGGAGCCCTGTTTAAATATTTGAAGGGATGCCACATTGAGGAGGGAGCAAGCTTGTTTTCTGCTGCTGCAGAGACTAGAACTTGTTTTCTGCTGCTCCAGAGAACAGGACCTGAAACAATGGAAGCTACCATTAAGCTCTGTTAGGTAGTGAAAGATTGGAGTCTCCTTCTCTGGAGGTCTTTAAACAGAGGCTGGATGGCCACCTGTCACAGGGGGTGCTTTGATGGGGAGTTCCTGCATGGCAGAAGGGGGGGCTCTGTTCCAACTCTATGGCTCTACAGTGTAGAGAGTCCTGGCTGCTTTAGAGGGCTTCCTTTTAGTGTTTCCTATCTGCTCTGGGAGGAATAATAAGAGCCACAATGGGAGCTCAATGCCTCTATTCTATAAGGAAGAGGAATTCTTGAACACAGAACCCCCCACTTGACCTGGAAGTGCCCCTGCCCAGCAGGAATAACCCGGAAACGGAAAGAAGCAGCCAAAAATCAAGAGAGATTATTATATATATTTCAAAAGGGGAAGGAGGTGGAGGCTTCTTCCAGGTAGGGTTACTAGGCGCCCCTTCCTTCTGATGGAGCCCTTGGTTGTTGTTGTTGGTGTTCTTCTTCATCTTGGTGTTGTGTTTCCGACCTATGAAATGATGGATCTTACACTTTAAACCATGAATTTTTAAATGTGGGTTCATGTTTAATATGTGTGTATCTTCTCCTTTTAAATTGTAGGCAAGTCCTCTTACAATTGAGGTGTTTTAACTGATGTGGTGCCTCTGATCATTGTTGTTGTTCCCCACTTCAATCCATAGGGATAGGAGGGTAAGAAGATACAATAATAATAATCATTGATAATAATAATTGATAATAATAAATGATGATGGTGATGGTGATGGTGACTCTATCATGGAGAAGGATGAGCAGAGGTCCTGGCCACCAAGGAGGAACAAGGTACTGCAAAATGGAGGGCATGCAAATAGAATTTAAGAAAAAAGGACATTACCAAATTAAAAAAAGCTCAGTTCCTGCTTCTTAGGCATGCTCAGAATGGAGGACGTGTGAGAAAAATGGAGAGCATGACCGATAATAGCCAAATACACACACACACACATGCACAGAAATATCCATTCATGCTCCTTAGCCACACTCAAGAGGTTTTGGACGTTTTTGAATTCTTTCTCCTGAACCGAAGGTTGAAATGTAGGACAGGTCCTGAGAATCTGGTGACCAACATCCTTACCACCAAGGAGGACCAGGGACCGCAAAATCGAGGACATTTTAATATAAAAAGCTAAAAACTACTAAAAATTTAAATTCGTGCTTCTCAGTCATGCTCAAAAATGGACGGCATGCAAGAAAAATGGAGGACATGACCAAATAAAAGTTGAAAATACCCATGTTAAATGTCAATTCATGTTTCTTAGCCCTGCTCAAAATGGAGAGTTGAGAGAGTGTGACTTGCCCAAGATCGCCAATAGGTTTCCATGGCTGAGTGGGGAATTGAATCTTGATCTCCAGAGTCTCACTCCAACGCTGAAACCACTACCCTAAGGTGGCTGTACCTAATTTTACAGACTTTTAATTTTAATTTTGCATGGCTTAGGTTAACTGAGATCAATACTTCCCTTTGGTATCCTGATTGAGCTCAAATTTGTTCATAATGTTGGCTTTACCTTCTTGCTATTTTGGAAACCTGCCACCATAGCACCCAGATGAGTGGGTGCATCATGCTAGTAGTAGCCCAGGATGAACAGACATCCTCCTTTCTCCAGAAATGCCCTACATTTCAGCCTTCTGTCCAGGACAGATTTCAAAATGCTCATTTTGAGCAGTACTAAGAAACAAGAATTTATATTTGTGTGAGTGTTTTTAGCCTTTCTTTGGCCATTTCCTACATGAATGTCCTCTGTTTTGCCATGCCTCATCCTCCTTTGTGGTTAGGACATCTGGTCACCCTGGGAGGGAGGGACCCCAGACGGAGGCTGACCAGAGGTCCTCCTTTTTCAGGACATGCTAGCCCATCTTCTCCTCGCTACCCTTTCTTTCAGTTGCCAGGAACCTAACAGATGACCAGACTTATTTCTTGACATTAGAATGAGATGGAAAAGTCCTCAGGGGAAATGGTGGCCCTGTAACCCCTTGAGATCACAGGTGTGGGTGGTGGGTCCCTAACATGAAGAAGACTATTTGGGAAGAATGGGAAAAAGAACCCTATAAAACAGTGGTTCGTTGTACTAGGTTAGTTGTACAGTTGTACTAGGATTGGGGGCGACGATTTTAAAAACCCTGCTCAGCTATGCCAGTCATTGGGTGACTTTTAGTAACTCTCACAGACCTGTTGCAAAGATAGAAAGGAAGGATCTCCTATGCCATTTAAGGAGGGGAGAGTTTATAGAAAAGGCAAATTATAAAGGAAATAAACAGACAAATAGTTTCCCATATAGAAAACTAGTAGGGTGAAGGGTGGATTGGAAGCTTTTTCTCCCTAATAGTTTCTTCATTGGCGGGTGTTTTTTTTAATAGGTGTGGGATTAAAATTTTCTTCTTCATTAAATCTGAAGGGCTACCATTCTAACCAAGGGGGTAATTCAGACTTTTTTAGCAGAATGATGCAAATAATCTCACTCATGTATTTTGAATTTGTTATTCACACTATGGAAATGCATCTCTTGGAGTTCAGTTGCTCACATGTGCAAGCACTTGAATAAACATGGATTTGACGATGCAAATGTCTTTGAAACACATTCAAGGCATGCAGAGTTTAACCCTGAATTATCCAGGGTGTATTCGCATCGGTTATTCACACTGCCAACAATGCGAATCTTTTTTAAAAACTTGGGGGGGGGGGGACAGTATAAATTATCCCAGGTTAAGTGAGAGTTTTGGCAACCCCCTCCAAAGTTTATTTGGATGCATTCAGGATGCATATGAACAACAGAGATTCAACCCGGATTCATCCTGGATTATTTTCACCATCTGAATCGGAGCCCTCTCTCTGAAAGGCATTGTTCTCTCTATACACTTTCTCATGTTCATGGCTGAGCCATCTCTTCCAACACACTAGCTTGCACCAGCCTGGACAAAGGTGAGTGAGAGGATGATTTTTGCTGGTGAATTTCCTGGAATCTTTCTCCACTTAATAAACATAACAGTCTGGTAGTCCTCAGATGTTTTGGAGGTAGATGTTTTTAAAACGTGATTCGCTTTGAGCCAATTTGAAGTTGTTGTTGTTGTTGTTGTTGTTGTTGTTGTTTTTGGGGGGGGTGATTGGAGTTGTGTGTGTGTGACATCTCCAAGGTCACCCAGTGGATTCCAATGGCTGAGCAGAGGATCAAACCCTGAACCTCAGAGCCATAGTCCAACACTCAAAACCACTATACTACGCTGGCTTTGACTGAAGACAAATGCAAAACGAAGGTCCAAAACACACTGCAGAAAGAATCTAGTTTGAGATGGCATTAACTGCCCTGGCTCAGTGCTAAAGAATTCTAGGAATTGTAGTTTTGTGAGACATTTAGACTTCTCTGTCAGAAGCCACAATAAACTACAATTCCCAGGATTCCCTAGCACTAAGCCAAGGCAGTTAAAGTGGTCTCAAACTGGATTATTTCTGCAGTGTGTTTTGGACCTAAGTCTACTTGAGTGCTAACACTGCAGAACAGCAAATTATCTTTATTCTGTCGCTAAAAATGTAGTTTGATTATAGTGCCATTTTTAATGTGCCAGCAGTCATTCGGAATTCAAATTTAATCAAACAGACCCAGACTGGAAAGCCTTTTGTAGCCATAATCTTATCTCAGATGCCGGAGAGCCAGGTATGCAGGAAGCCTGTACATGACTCAGTAATGTCTAGGCATGCTCAGAGGGCAAAGGATCAGAACAGAGAGTCTGACTGGAATTCTGAAAAGAGCACTACACCCTGCAACATTTTGCTGCCTTTGCTCAACAAAATGCTTTGCCTATATATTGCTTCCATTTTAGCTCTGAGGCAGGTTTGGATTTGCTTAATTCTTCCTGTCCAGCAAAGCATATAAATATATGCATGCACGCACATTCCACTTTCCACAGCATGCGTCTTATGATGTGGCTGTCATCATAATTCATCTTACCTTCAAAATTTACACTCTACTTATAAATAAATAGGTAGATAGATCTTGTAGCACTTTTGCGCCTAACTGAAAGTTGGCAGCATGAGCTTTTGTATAGACTTAAGCCTACTTCCTCAGAGGCATTTGGAGCTCCTTTGGAGCTCCCAACTTGTTTCTTTCAGTTAGTCTCAAAGGTGCTACAAGATCTCTCTACATACTGATTTTACAGACCAACACAGCTATATCTTTGAATAATACAAATAAAATATTTAAATTGCTACCATGATTGTAGGGTAATAGTAACCTCACTTTTCCATATGAGTTATTACAATTGATGAACAGAGATGTTTTCCGATTAGGTCTAAAACAGGGAATCAGACCAGATTCCCCATCCCACAGCTTTCAGTTGGCTCATTGACGGAGAATTATTATTTATTAGTAGCATATATGCACAGGTCTGGGGAGAAAAAACACCTCTCACTATATGCCTTTTATATTTGTACAAAAATGTGAAGTCAGGGGGATCTCACAAGGAATTGAAATCACAGGGTAATGAAAAAGTAGAAGGGCAAGAAAGGGAACAGGGCAGTAGTGTATTGTCTTATGATTGCATAAGAGCATTTTATCTAACCTTAATAATATACTTGAAAATGCTGACATTTTATTGTAGAGACAATAAAACGCCAATAAAAGGCATACCTGTGGCAAATAGGGAGTAAACGTGCAGGCACAATCACACATAGCTTCTACTTTTTGCATTTGACTGTTCTTTTTAATTGCCACCTGGTTTGAAAATCATCCTCATTAGTCTGCAAATCTAGCACCTCTCCCTCACAGCTTTTCTGAGAAAATATCTGTGGCATCAAAATGCTTCTTTTGAGTTTCTTCTTGCCATATGAGCAGTGGAAGGAATGTTCATGTCCACCATGTTTAGTTAATATCATTGGAAGTGTGTTGGGTACTAAAATCAGAGGAACAAGTGGGAGTTTGAACATCTCAACAAAATTCTTTGCTGATGTGCACAAGCACCACATCTTTCTCCTCTATAATTCTGAAATAATGAAGAACTGCAATTAAATTTCTAAAATGTAAGAAATGTAAAGCTAAATATTGGCCCCCCTATAACATTGTTCTTTATGCTGTTGCTTGGAGAGAACTGTTTGCCTTATGCAGATTTAATAGCTTTGCTGTCATAATGCTCTTTCAGAGGAATGCCACATGATTAGTCATTTCGCTAGGAGCTCCAGAATTCACTTCAACATCTGACTCTGAATACTTCTGGGGAGTGGGGAACAAAGGCTGGCAAAAAGAGAAAAGAAATTTTAGTGTGAACAGGCACTGTTAGTATATAGCCATCCCTCCCAATTTGTGGTCTTGCTGTTTGCATCCCTCAGTCTTTTGCGAATGGCAAGCCTGGAGGGACATAATGGTGTGCATGCAGGAGCACCTCCCCCATTGTAACCAATGGGGCTCCAATACTGGTGCTTTCCTGATTCGCGGGGTGGGGGTTCTGGAACAGATCCTCACGAATGCAAAGGGATGACTGTACTTACATTTCACAGTGAGATAATTTACCTTGCAAACAGAAGTTTGCGTGCCCAAAGGAGAGCAACCAAGATGGTGAAGGGTCTGGAAGCCATGCCTTATGAGGAGCGACTTAGGGAGCTGGGGATGTTTAGCCTGGAGAAGAGTAGGTTAAGAGGTGATATCCTAGCCCTCTTCAAGTATTTCTCTTACAACTCTATGATTCTAGGTGCTTCCCACTAAAACAGCAGTAGTGGGAAGTTCACTATTCCTTACAGAAATACAGTGATCCAGAACACTGATTGAAGATGTATAGTATTAGAAGTCCTCTGAAATTTCTAGACAAAGGCCACTTCACATTTAAATGCTCAAAAGGCATAAGGCATGCATTAACAGTGGACATGGTTGACAGTTCATCTCTCTTCCACAACACAAGCTATAAACAAGTATTTCATCTAAAAAGTGAAGCTGCTCTCAATCTTAATTGTGTAAATAAATCCTTGGATTATTTACATTCATAGTATTCTCAAGCAGCTTTCACATTTTCTCTAGTAGTTCCTCCTCCTCTTCCTGTGGAGGAAAGAACAGTAAGTACAGTGGGTCTTTGGTATCCACTGGGGTTTGGTTCCAGGACCCACTGTGGATACCAAAATCCATGGATGCTCAAGTCCAATTAAATACAATGGCATAGTGAAATGGTATCCCTTATATAAAATAGCAAAATCAGCATTTGCTATTTGGAATTTATAACTGTTTGAAAAATTTTCAATCCGTAGATGCTTGAATTCATAGATAAAAAATCCGTGGATGTGGAGGACTGAGTGTATTGTACTGTTCATCAGGTATAACTGAAAAGATTTTGTTTTTAAAGAAGAAGACAAAAGTAGAGAACTGCTGCCCTTTCAGTCTCAGCTTTCTTATGGGACCAGGTGGTGTACCCTCACTATCTTGTACTATTCACCAATGTATTTTTGGCAACATAAAGCCACACCTGCACTGTTGGTTTTCTTCAATAGAGTTTCATAGACTGTATGTATAAAGTATTTTTTTATTATTTTCCTGACGAGCCATACAAATTCTTCTTATGGAAGCTTAAATCTGTATCTTTGCTTTCTCCACAGCAATAATGGTTTCTGCAAAGCAGCTGGCTGACTTTGGCTATAAGACCTTCTCAGGCTCCATGATGCTCCTTACGCTGTATGGTGGCTACCTCTGTAGTGTCAGAGCATATCGCTATTTCCAAAACCAGAGTAAAATAAAGCAGCTTGAGCAGCAGGAGATAACATCTACAGTTAAGGACTGAACACTGCCTCCCAACATCTGACCATATGACCCTTACTGAACATGAGATTGCTGTGTTTCAATGGACATTTCTACCAATTTTGAGAATTTTGGTCATAATAGGCTTTTCAAGCTGTGATGACAAAAACAGGTCCACAGCTATGTAGTTATTACATTTTCTGCTTAACAGTTTCTCTCCTTCCTGTAAATAAAAGCTGAGAACGTCTAATTATAAAAGATGTGTTCACAGATTTTTCCCCCACTGGGTTGTCATGCTCTCCTTCCATCTGAAAGGAGAAAACTCAAGTACTGTAGGATATTTTGCTCCTCTGTCTGAAGCTAAGGGTTCATCATGTTGTCTTATCATTTGCTGATTTCCTGATCAATATTAAAGCAACCGACCACTGTTTTTGGGCCTACATCTGCTTCAGCAATGCAAGTTTGGGAAGAAGTTTATGTCAATATGAAGATGAATGTAAAACAAAACTTCCAGTCACTTCTAGTTTTGTATTTCCTTTATTTTGGATCATTTTTTTTCAGGGGGTGCTGCTGCATTCTGATATGTTTTTGTGATAGTTTCAATATTTTTGGATCTCCTCAATCTAAAAATTAAACAAAACACTGGTGAAAGGATTTGCTATCTCTGCATTATGATCATTAGTAAATTGTATTGGTCTTTTGTCCTTCCTAAGCTTGAAGTAAGGCAAAAGCTAGGGTACCCACACAAAAAGGCAAACATAAAACTATATAACATTTGCCTTCTTATGTTTTGTGTAAAGAGAAATGGTTGTAACAGGAAATACATTTCATCTTACAGATAAGGTAGGAACTATATATTGGCAACAGTGCCTTTTATGTTACGCCAAAGTTGGCCACAAAAACTGTGAACAAGTGCATGGATTTACTTAGTAAATTTTTGCGCTAGCTTGGGCCTGAACTAGGGGTGCGCAGGAGCTGAGCATGTACATGCTCAGCAACCCTACTGTGCACCCTGGGCACCATCTTGGCATGCCCCCATACAGACAGGGCACACCACGTTGACATCCATGTGGTGCAGAGCCCAAACAGCAGCGTGCCGCACGGATGTCATCATGTACGCGTCTGCCCTAAAAACCCACCAGGAGTGGGTTCTTTTTAGGCCTCCCGGAGGCTGCGCCATTTGATTGGTACAGCCTCCATCCGGGGTAAAAAAGGGGCGGCATCTTGCCACCCCTTTCTCGCAATCTGAATAGTCCCTTAGTTTCAGAGGGTCATCTCAGATTCTTAATTTTGAAGTGTGAAAAAATGCCTTTTCTGGTGTATATTAAGTAACTCTTCAAAATTCTCTGCTGATATGCATAAGCACCACAAATGTTAACTTAAAGCAGAAATGAATGGAATCTCATAGGAAATAGTTGTGACTTAGGCAGATATTTAAATTGCATTTTGGTATCTGTTATGTCAAGAATAGCAAACGTATGGCTCTCCAAATGTTGCTGGACTCAAAGCCCCAACAATCCTGACTACTAGTTGCAGGAGCATCAGATAAGTGGTCAATACTCAGCAGAATATTCAAAAATAAGTGATCATTTCCTCTAAACTGCACTCTTAAGAGGGAACAGTTTGGTGATGCAATCGTAAAATGAGTGGACGTACGCAGTTCAAGATTGCAGAAGTACAGCTGTACGTGACCATACATATTTTGTTTGCAAATTTGGCTGTGTTGTTGCACAACGGTGCTGTTCAGCAAGGGTTACATAGCACACTCAATGCATAACTGCACATGATGATTTATGCTATAAAAGGATAACTGGAAATTTTGGAGTCAGTTTTTTTGGTGTAAAGGTTGTATAAAACGAATTAAATAACCACACACATCAGTTGGTTAATATCCAGTTCAAGTATCTAAATGGCAAAAATGTGACCACTTTGAACTGGAAGAGAAAATGGAATGATGCTTTATGGGATAAATCACACATGACAGTAGTCTCTATAAAGTCTTCACAAGTAAACCAGGCTGTTGTTATCTTCATGTGTGAGCACCAGCACCTCTATGAGCACCAGCACCTCTACATGGACATGGAATACCATTAACACAGGTGTAGTTAAATAGCCCGCTGAACCACTTCCACTAACTTTCTACTTGTTCTGCAGCATTCAAACTTCCAGTTGACTATACAGTCACCCCTCCATTTTCGTGAGGGATACGTTCTACCCCCCCACGCAAAAACGGATACTCGCCTATATTCAAGATGGCAGTGAACACCCACAGGCCCATGCCATGGGGATGTGCCCCATTTTGTTAACCTTTGTTTGCCACCCACAAACGGGCGAAGAACGTGGGATTTCAAGTCCGCAAGAACAAAGGGGCAATTGTACAGTATTCCTGTACAACATGGCAACAAAAACAGGTTTGGAAAGTATAGTCCTCCTTTCCCTTATGCGGGGATCCGTTCCAGACCCCCTCCCCCGTGTAAGGGGAAAACTGCATGCTCCCAACCCACTGAAAACAATGGGGTGTGTGTATGCGGCATGGTGCAGCGCACGCACCACAGGTGCATGCCCCATTCGTTAGACTGTACCACTTTCAGCATATGCTAAAAGCCGCGGAAGGGAAGCCCGCTTATGGTGCGGGCTGACTGTATAACTGAAATTCACATGACCTTCCTCAGTAAAGTAAAATGAACTGAACCCATTTTTCAAGCAAAAATTTTAATCACAGAGTAAACAATAGTATAAAATGATAATAACTCGGAATTTTCAAAGTCCTGGTCATGACAACACTTTGCCGCCTTCCATGTCCCCTGCAGTACCTTTAAGTAAAAAAGAAAAGAAAAAAAGGGGGCAAGTCCACATGGGATAGCCTCTCCATTCCAGTGGGAATAAACCACAAGGCTCTGTAGTAAGTGTAGCACACTTCCTTCTCTTCTGAAAATGCATGGGCAAGTTTACAACTTGCTCCAAAGGAAAGGTCAGCAACACACAACAGATGCCCCATGTCTATTATCCTAGCCCACAAACATCCACCTCTTTCTGGAATTCCTATGTGACTTCAAATCCATAGAATGTGTAGGGAAAGCAGGTGATTTTAAGAGATCAAAATGAAGACTTCGGAGATGCTACCCCAGTACCCACACCCCGAAAATAATGAATGCCAGCTTTCTCTTCCCCACCCAAACAAGACATAAAATTTTGGCTTTCGGATGCCATGCATTACTAAGCAAATTCTTCACCTGTCTCTCTCTACCACAGTTGCAAGCTTGCTATGGTTAGCTGTACAACAGCCCACACCCCTTAGGGTACAACTTTGACTATGGCTTCCAGGAGCATAGAGCAGATCAAAGTACACTACACAGTCTTAAAATCCTGGAGTGCAATTAAGTGGTAGGCAGAACCATGTGAAAAATCAGAGCCCCAGTTGAAATACTTCCCCTCTAAATTTGAGTTGATCTTAACAACAGGCCTTCTTCCTTCTCATCCCAATCAATCTCTCTCAGACACAGACCAAAGACAGAAACACAAACACCCCAACAAACATGAGATACTATTAAATACAAAATGGCTTATTCTCTTTAAAAAGTGAAACCAGAAATTGCTGTTGCACAGGTAATCAGCTTGATCTCTTCTGTTTGCACTGTCCCTCTTTCAGATTTGCTGGAGGAATTGAGAGTGAAGGCACAGCTTGATTAAAGATTTCTTGGGAAAGTGGAGCATGACATATTCAAACATTTGAATGCAAGTCTATTTTTTTCTGAGAGCCTCTCAGTCCCATAATATTACTCCTCTTCTACCCACTGGTCACTGGTTACATGACCATTAATCCGATTGTTGTCATTGCTTGAAGGGCTAAAGATTCCTTTTCTATTATTTGAAGTCATGTCTTCCTCTTCAGAGCTACTTTCGACATCACTGCGCTCATCTTTTGATACCTGACAAAAAGAAGGGTGAGTCTATTGCAATTATTAGCATTTCTTAATTCATTAAGTATCAGATGCAGTGTAGCATGCACAAATGCTAGATGTAGCTTTTGTTGTTTTCATTGCATTGTTTTCAAATTCAAATGCATTGTTTTCAAATTCAAATGCATTGTTTTCAAATTCAGGTAAGAAATCTGAGAAAAGCAAAGTGAGGGGAGGTGGACAGAATATGGAAAAGGAAAGAACAATAGCCTGAGGAAACTCTGCTGCTGGATTTTCTACATAAGATATGTACCTTTTTAAAATCTACCAGCTATCCTGAGGAATAAAGAGAAAACAGTATTAACTATGCATTTCCATTTCCAAACTGATTTTTATTTATGAGAGAGGGGGAAAATAACTTTTCCAAGCTCTGTCGTTATGTAGGACACAGAAAAGCCTCCCCAACTGATCTCAAAGGACAGTCAATATCCTATGAAAGTAAGTTTCTCGTACTTTAGGTATCCTAAGTATGTTTACAGCTTTAAAGAAATACCAGAACTTTAAAATAAGCCTGAAAACACAGAGTGGGTCCTTAGTATCTGCTGGGGCTTGGTCCCAGAACCCTCCATGGATACTAAAATCCATGGATGCTCAGGTCCCATTATATACAGTGGAGTAGTAACATGGTGTCCCTGTATAAAATGGCAAAATCAAATTTTGGGGGGGGGGGGGGTGTTGGACTTTTGGGGGGGGGTAATATTTTCAAGTCGTGGATGGCTTTGGATGCAGAATCCATGGATACAGAAAGCCAACTTTACTAGTAGACAGCACAAGTGAAACTAAAACAAGATGCTTGCTTCCACAGCAGCCCCATATGAAATGTACAGAAGTAGTCTAACCATATCTTTTTTTTAGCAGATACAGGATGGACCTCTTCGTCATGAACCAAATGAGTGCTAGGATGGCAGTCTCCTACTAATCTTACCAAGAACAGTCAACTTTGACCACAATCTACTGTTACCCCACAGATCTATCCTAAAAAATTCTAGGTGAAAAAAGTAAATATCAATGATGAAGGGAGACTATTAGGATGCTTACTTCCTGTTTTATAGCTACTCTTTCCTGGGCCCAGTGAATAGGAAGCCCCTCATTATTCTGTGAGGAGAGTGCACAATGGGCTGGGCCCTTACCATTGAAGCAATGGTACTGTTTTTTCCCTTCAAACCCCCCCACCCCACCCCACCTCGAACAGTGAAGGAGGTCCCTTGTTCCTACAGTGGCACAATTTATGATACAACTCTCTGCTAGACATATGATTGGAACTAAGCTCTGCTTGATAAATGGTGCTCTGCCTTTGGCATATCCCATTCCATGCACCCAAAAATATTCAAGGTGAGGAATGGACAGAGGTAATCTATCCTCTGAATCCTATAATTCCTCCCCATCAATGTCATCATTACAGAATAGCCACTGCTATAAGCAGGGGACCTGCAGACCAACCTTACTGCAAGAAGACAAGACATAAAGGTGATGGGAAAGGATTTGCCCAGAATACATGTTAGCTCCTCAGGGGTTAACTCTATTAAGTAGAGTCTATTTAGTTGCAATGACAACAGTGTGTTTTATTTTTCTTAGGGCAGCCCAGGAACAAAGGATTACCTTCTGAAATGTCTGAATTACAGCACATTTTCACATGACCAGAAATCAAGTCCAATTTTGTTATATAAACAAATCAAGTTACTGTGGAATAAGTTAAGGAACAAAAGGAACTGAAATGGCCAAGCCAACAGGTTTGCACGCTCCTACAAAAAGGCTACTTCTTCCATTTAGTCATTTCAACTGTGGTTTATGTAAGTTGACATTTTAGATTGATAATGAGTTTTATTACATTTTAATTTTTTTTGAATAAGTTTTATTACATTTTATATACAAGTAAGTTTTGTTATATTTTTATATACAGTGGGTCCTTGGTATCTGCTGGGGTTTGGTTCCAGGACCACCACCACCCCGCCCAGTGGATACCAAAATCCATGGATGCCCAAGTCCCATTGGATACAATGGCACAGCAAAATGGCACCCTTAAATAAAATGGCAAAATCAAAGTTTGCTGTCTGGAATGAATATATATATATGGAATATATTCAAGCCATGGATACTTAAATCCGTTGATAAAAAAATCCATGGATAAAAAATGGATATGGAGAGCCAATTGTAATTGTATAATGAAAGAAAAATAAAGTCATGAGCATTTATTTCATTGTGAGAGACAAATACTCAGTGATGTAATGCCATGCAGTTCAGGATGCAGTACTCCTGAAGACAAAAGCAAAAGCAGTACTCCTGAAGACATAAGCAAAAGCCTGCAAACTTTTGAGTTATGTCAAACTCTCATGCAGACAGAAAAGAATTCTGTGAAATTCAAAAGCTACAACTACACTAATAACATTAGATTTTAAAAGAATCAAACACACTCTTTAGTTACAGCTTGCATGATGTACCACAAGGTGGCAATCTGTTACTGCTAGCTCAAGATCACAGGCATTAAGTGTTATTAGCACACAAAGCTGGAGTGCTCAAACTATTAACAACTATCTACTGATTTTATATTACTGTCACAGCACCTGCCAAGGGTGAACATTACAGCAATGAGCCTAGAATAAATAACACTGGTTTACTTAATCCTCAGGCTATTTCCTATGCGGACACTAGCAGCAAGGTGTGCTTAGACTAGCCTCACCCCTCTCAGCAGGGCATGTGGACTTTGAACAGCCCTAGCAAGGCACACAGAAAGAATGGCAGGGCTACTGCCAGTGACAAGTTAATGATTGCTAGGCTCAACTACAGATACCCATTTCTCAGAGCTGCAAATATCTGATTCCTGAGATTTCTTGTATTATAACTGTTACCAGTTTTGTAAGACTATCATAAAACAATTTGTGGCAGGTATAATTCACAAAATATGCTCTGCTGTACAGCCTGTTGTGATGAGGCTCTTCCTGACCTGGGCACCATGAATATGACTCAGCAGAGCTTTAAATCTCAACACTGTAGATGCAAAATCAATTTTATTTATAACTAGTGAGATTTTAACCTTTTAACACTCTAATGATCTTAATACATATTCTTAAGTAATATCCATATGGAGCCTCCCCTGCTCTAACAGCATTAGGAGGAAACCTGGCCTTATGAACCTTAACTCCAGCTGGACTCTTGGCAGGATAACTTGCAACATCTGCTCAACAGAAACCAGTGAGAGTCATTCTCATAATGTTCCAGAGTCAAGTAAAGACATTCTAATTTTGGTAAGTGAAGAATTAACTAGGCTTTCAAAGTTTATTTTAAGTAGTTCATTTAAACAAAAATGAATTGTTGTGTGGTTTAGGAGTGATTTTTACGCATCTGATGTCATCTGATATTCTTAGTTTTCTATACTACTTTTATTTTTATTTCCTAACAAAACTAAAAATACCAACAAGATGATCACGACACTGTTTTTAGAAATGAAAATTAGACTGAAAGAGCTTCCTAAGTTAATTCTGATTCTTTGGCCTTCTTAGGAGCACCTTTCAGATAAAGCAACAACACTTTCAAAGAAATCTTTGTCATACAGCTGGATGAAAGTTAGATCATGTCAATGTTACAATGTCCAAATTCAAGACAATGACAGTTCCCTTTCCCTCCACAGGCAGCAGCAGCAGAACAAACTGCACTTACATCCAAGAAATGGAAGAGATCCAGCTTCAGTGTGGCACAGAAAAAAGGGATGAGAGAGAATGGAGAATACAGAGGACAGTATCTGCCTAGGCCACCTGATCAGGAGAGAAAAGCATGGAAAGGAGAGATGCAGACCTGCTGCAAAATACTCCAACTGGGAAATCAGCTGTAGCTACTCAGAACATAAATGATGTAAATACACACAATAAAGATCTGAAGTTAAAAGCATGAAATAAAAAGGAAGAAACGAAGAAGCAGGCATCCAAAACACAAATCAGAGAACAATTTAAATATGTGAACAGGAAGAAAAATAAACCATTACCAATAAAAATGCTACACACACATCAGTAGAACTGATAATTTTTGTAAATACATATTTTAAAAAAAATTAATTCAATTCACATCCCACCTTACCAGAGTGTTCCAATCTCTACTAACCAGGACTGTGACAATACACAATTAGGAAGCTTGAAAATCTCAGCATTTGCTTCCCCAACATACTTTTTAAAAATTGCCACTGAAATGATGGATAATCCAAGACATGGAGTAAAATGATGGTTTACAATTAGGACGGTTTCAGTACCCAGTTAGCCTTTACAACTTTGTGTCACTCCTATAACTAGCAGAAAACAATGTGTATACATGACCACTCTTAAGGTTGATTCCATAGGCTATATAGTCTAGTGTTATGTAACTCTTAAGCCCAATTCTTCCCACATATCCACCCCAACCAAGTACAGTGAGGTAGAACAGATTGTCTGGCAAATTTATACACAGGTACCAGATTCCTGAGCACTTGTTACTTCAGTTAAATATAAGTCTCACATTGTCTTGTGTAGAGAACACTAGATTTGTGACATGTTTTGATACAACCCACTGGGCAACTTTAGCCAAAATTACCATTCAGTTTATATGGCACTGTCTTAGATTTCAGAATTTAAACAATGTGAGAAAGGTATTTGGCCAGTCCAGAGACAGTTTAAGTGCAGAGAGGAGGTTGGGTATCATTAGTCAATGGATAGTATTTCAGTACTCTGAAACTCTTTCTCCCATTTTATTATTTAATTCAGCTTTCTCTGAATTAATGCTGAAAAATGATAATGCCTCCAGTCTTTGAGACTGCAACCTGTTTCCCCTCCTCACCTAAAGCAGTGAAAGAAATGTTAAATTCTTTATCAGTATTACTTTTGCAACCAAGTAAAGTACATAAAAGATGTAAAACTGATTTGCCACAATATATATATTGTTGATGCAAAACCTCAGTCTTGTTCAGGCAAAGCACTATGCTCTAATTAAAACTATAAGTTATTATTGCAGGCACCAATCCTCCTTTTCTCAGAGGTACTGGCATTTGTGCCAGTATGCAGAAAATTTTAAAAAGCACGTCAGAAGTATTAAGGAAAAGGAAGCCAGCCAGTTGTACCTTTCCTCGTGCCAAGGCTTTGTAGGCAATGCGAATGATGAAATATGACCAGGAAATATGTAGAACTTGTAAGATTAAAAGCAATCCATTGAACAACCACCATGATGGATAAGGGCCAATGATTTCCCAACTTTCAAACAGGGTTGTATTCAATATCCTACAAGACAAAGAAAGGGAACTTGTTATGTTACTTGCTTGTTACCTCAATTGCTTGTGACATTAACTGCTCTCCCACAAGTCCTACAACAGACTGGATCATGGCAAACGTTTTTCCCATTCAGCTTTTCCTTTAGAAAATGCTAATGACTTTGAGACTGCAACATGGGACTAGAAGCCTCTGAGGAGTCACAGACCCCCCCCCTTTTGAAAATTATTTTACACAATAGAAAAGTTCACCAGTTTTTCTGCCCTCAGACAGTGAAAAACCACTCTGCTTTGGCTGTCTTATGACTAGGAAGTCATGCTCTGGCAAAGCCAGAAAAACTGTTATCTTCCAAATGGTACCTTAAGACAGCAGGAAAACTATTTCAAATTGGACTAAGAGAGACTTAAAGGAAAGAAAGAATTAAAGAAAAGGGAGCAGGGGAGGGAAATATTCAAGAGAAAGCCAATTAAATCAGAAGGCTTTTGCTGCTGGAGCCCATGAGAACTTCTTGTCCTCCCACTAGTATTCATTAGACAAGTCTGCTTCTTGAGACTCAGAGAAGAATTCTTCCCACCTCTTAAGAGAAAAGAAAGGTTTATATATGAGCTAACAAGTTTGTAATTTAAGACGTGCAGTAACAATTACACAGTATGCACACAGTGAAAACAGTAAAGCTGTCTCCCAGTGCCATCTGAGATAAACAGCCTCCCCCAGGAAAGAAGGAGATTACAATAAAGGCCAGTGGAAACTGCATTAAAGATTCACTCAGTCTCTTGGGACACAGCAAGGCTTGCTGAATGATATATCATCAGTATGTGAAGATTACCATGGTTTAATCATGAACAGTAGAGCCAGGGTAAGAGGATTTCTTACTTGCAAAGACTAGTGCTCCAGTGAAAAAAGCAAGATGCCATCTCACAGGATTTGTTACACTCAAATCCTTTTTTGCTTGAAGAAGAACCCCATAATCATAGCTAAAGATTACTAAGCGGGTAGAAGGATGACATAAACTGACTGATCAAAGGCAGATTTTCATCTCAAAACTAGAATGCAGTCTATTATCAAAAAGAATCCTTTAACATATTCAGGGGGGTCTTACAAGTAAGGGGGGGTTGTGGTTTGTTTGTTTGTTTTTTGTTTGTTTTTTGCACAGCCCCTCCATTCAAAGTGCAAGGTATGCTATGGACTTCAAAGTGATGAAACTGTCTTATTCTGAGTCAAAGCATTAGACCTCAGTATCACCTACTATATACCCAGTATGGCCTACTATACCCAGACTATGAGCTCTCCAAGGTTTCAAACCGGGGCCTTTCCCAGACATACCCAGTGATACAGAGACTGAACCAGGGATCATCTACACCCAAAGTACCTACTCTGCCATTAAGCACTACTGTGGAGCAGGAACCCTTGTGAGATCTTCAGTAAGATCAAGTCAATTCTCTAGTAGACAAAAGAATAAATTCAACTTGAATATGAGACACAGAATATAAAGTAATTTCAAAGTCCAAATATTTTAGCAGAAAAAGTACCTAATGTTCTTGGTACTTTACAGTACTAAAAGCAACTGCATCTCAAAAGCGAGTCAGGGCTAGATCACAGATGTTTCTATAAGCATATGAATTTCACACACATTAGGAGCATCTGTTCCTTTACATACTAGTGAAGACCATGGGGCTAAACAGAAAGGCAAAAAGAGGTGCTTTCAGGCTGGCTTGAAGGTGTGGCCTTTAGATGACACATGCCTTGAAGTCAGCAGAAAAGTGTCCTTATGAAGAGAAAAGCCATTTCAAAAAGAAGCAGCTTTTTCCTGCTTCTTCCTGGACTGAAGCCATGTCATATGGTCATGACATGAGCACTCTAGCTGCCTTGGGAGCCAGCAGTGCAGTTGGTGGGGTTTCAATGTGGCTTCAGAAAAGGAAGCTTCAAGCCACTTTTTTCCTGGCCATCTGTTTCGCCCCCAACTCTTTTAAGATATTGTAGGAAAGGGTTCCCTTCAGTGAAGGGCATGTAGATTGAGATCAGTGTTAATAAAGCCCTATACCAAAGTTTCTCTGTCAAATCTGTTCCCCTGTAACAACCCTTGATATCACTGCTAATGCTGGTTGTTGGCATCACAGCAACAGTTGCAGGATCAATATACCTTCTCAGTCAGGACTGAGGCCCTTATTAGCACTGTAAAACTGTGAACTGGAAGCTGAAAGAGAGAAAGTCTCATCAGGCCTCCTGAGGAATTACAGTAAGCCTGAGATCTAGAATCTGTTTTGAAGAATAAATGCCATATGTGGGGAGTAGGAATGGTTTTTATAAACTAACACCCTTTTTAACCATTCACAGTGAAAAACCATTCCTATCTAACACAATGATCAAAGACAGAGAAACATGAGCCTGTTGTGACAAAATATAATATGTAAGTCCCAAAATTGTGGGAGCATGCCAGCAGCAATCCCAATTTGTGGAGGTGTTAATGATATCACTTCACTTCCCATTACTCTTGATGGCAGAGCTTCTGTTGAACATTACCATCTGCAATACCAAAAATGAAGCTGACTACTTCAGAACAATAACCACCTACAAATAATACCTTCTATAAAGCAGAAAAATCATACATGGCTGGGAATCTTAGCAGTAGCTTTACATGTCTGGTCTATCACAGCGAGAGAATGCTGCTGTGTAATATTACCATGTCATCATGACTGCAGATACAGAGAATCATACTCCACCTTCTTTCCCATGGAACTGAAAAAATTCTAAAGAGGTATGAACTCAAACAGAGGCCTTGTGTCTGATCTGAATTGATGAACTGGCGCAAAAAATATTTCCTGATTCCCACTATGTTTGCACTGATTCCACCAATTTGGATCAGGCACCTTGGCCTCTCCTAGCCCCGACTGTCCCTGGCCCAGCCCCCTTACCAGCTTCTTCTGGCCTCCTTCAGTCTCTAACCAACTTTCCCAGCTTCCCTGCGGCCTCCTTTCGTTCCCCACGGTCAGTGAACCTTGCAGAGAAGCCTCCCCGGCTTCTCTGCAACCTCCTTCCCGCTTCCTGTGATGGGGAGATGGCCGGGGTCATTGCAGCCCCCCCCCCCCATCATTAGTGGCAAAATCAAATCCACCCCACCTAGTTCCCAATTGGGTTGGGGCAGATTCAAATCCACCTGTGGTTCCCACTGAGATGAATCGATTTATTTGAGAATAAATCAATTCATCCCAAAAAAACACCCCATTTTATCAGCGTCTTTTTGACACAGGTTAAATGGGTAAAAACTATGACCCCTCTCCCTTTCTGAATCGCTTCAGCAATAAGTGGGAACAATGGTGGTTTAAACCAGATCATTTCAAATCACGATCTAGTTTAAACCATAACTGGAACAAGGCCTTAGTGTCAACTTTAGCTATTTTGCCACTATAAGCAAAATATTACAGAACTGGTAAAACCTGGATCTCATCTCTACTACTGCTAGGTCCTATGGTTTACTGAGCCCCCAAATCAGAAAATGTTAATCCTTTCTGGGGTAACACACTTACACTTACAAACGTGTTATCTATCCCATTTCTGTCTCAGGGCATGACGGATTTTAAATTCCACAGAATACTTTACTTACTTATTCATCTATGCATCATGTACAGAGGACATTGTTCTTGACCATACTTACCAAATAGGATAGATCCCCAAACGGGTAACAATGAACACCAAACAAAACAGTATGAAGGTGGCATCGCATAGTCGCTGATACTTGGCATAGTTGGACAGTTTTGCCATCTAGGAAAAATGAAAAGCATTTTAAAAATCCAGCTGCCAATGCAAGTATCTCATCATTTAGGAGACAAACTATTCAGTCTGATTGTTTTTTCTACTACAGCCAGAGTACATGTAAGCAGGCATTAGATACAAAAGACGCAAACATTGTCCTCAAGAAAACAACATGTGAGGTAAGAGGACTTTTGTGAAGGAAAAGGGTGAAATTAATGTATGGAAGATGTAACAAATTGGATGAAATATTTATAAACCCTTTCATTTAGCACATGAATCTAGGTTTTGTCACAGCATTGTCTCCCAATGAAGAAACCATCTGAGCCCTAAGTGCAAGCATAAATGAACAAAATATGTGCAACAGGAAAACTGTATTTCTTGCACAGCTTGGGATGTTGCTATTTTAAGGGAACTAGTTACTCTGACAACCCAATTGGTTGTTATTCATTCCTGTAACTGAAGTTGAGATGGTTGCTCTCCCAATCACTTGTTACTAATGCATTTCCATTATTGTTGTACCACATAGGAAAATTATTTGTGGTTCTGCCAAATTGCCAATTCAGATATGACAAAACACATTGAAAAAGCAATCCTTCCATTAACAATGTCTTCTTAACCAGATGAACACTGGGAACAGCAGTTTACTATTTCCACTGTGAACGGGTTAATACCCTTAAATACCAACAATCTGCCCCTATCTTCCCCTTGATTTTAGGGGGGAATTGATCCTCTAAGTGCACATTGCCTGTGTATTGGGAGGAGGACAGAAAGAGGAGGAGGAAAAAAAATTACTTTCATCAGCAAATAACTGTTCACTCTTCCCCCAAACACTAGCATTCATCTTTATCTCTATTTCTTCATTTCTAAATATCACAAAGCAGTCCTTGCTTTTCATAGAATGATATAGTATAGAATAATCATAGAATCATATCATAGACTTTGAAGAGACTACAAGGGCCATCCAGTTCAACCCCCTTCCATGCAATAACTCTCAATCAAAGCATCCCTGACAGATGGCTATCCAGCCTCTCTTTAAAGATCTCCAAGGAAGCAGAATCCACTACACTCTGAGGGAGTGCATTCTACTGTTGAACAGCCATTACTGTCAGTAAGTTCCTCCTAATGTTTAGATGGAATCGGGGAGGAAAAAGGTGTCTGAGGGGCCAAGGCACCTCTTGCTTACTCTTCCCCGATCCTCTCCTTAGACTGCCCAGGGAAAGAATCGGGGAGGAAAAGGGTCTCTGGGGCCAAGGCACCTCTTGGCTTCTCTTCCTCAATCCTCTCCCTGGTAAAACATTCAATAATAAAAAAATAACATTATAACCGAGTGGATTGCTCTGTCTGGACTGTCTACAAAGGTGCAAAACAGCACACCAAGCAGCTGCTATCTACACCACACAGATATACTGTGGATGGATGCATAGTAGCAGTCCTTCATTCAATGCCTCTTTTTTTCCTATTTCCTTCTTCCAACTGCTCAGGGATGCCAAGGAACACCTCCTTTCTCTATATTCTCCAAGTTCACACAAATCCAGCTAGTATGAAATAGTGTACACTTTGTGTGCCTCACAAGGCAGCCCTCTCCCACATCAGCACAAATGCATACTAACTTGCTCTTTCTCTATCTGGCAATGGCAGCAGTCACTCTCATTTGGGCAAACTGTAGAAAAGTGGGAAGGATGGACAACTTTTTACAGGTATTTTTAAAAAATTTCCAGCCACAAAGTCTCTAGTCCACCTCATGTTTACAATGTGTCCTCTCTCAATCTCTGTCTTCCCTTTGTTCCTGTTCCCCACTAGCTTACACAAAAGCAGGATGAGGTAGCCCCCTTCCTCTTCTTTGCTCAAAAAATAAAAAATCACAACACGTCTTATAATGAATAATAGGCAGAACCCCTACTGATCTGAGAAGTAGTGAATTGCAGCCCTGGAAGTTACATGCAAAAGCACTGGTTACACTGCAGAAATAATCCAGTTTGAAACCACTTTAACTGCCCTGGCTCAATGCTATGGTATTCTGGGAACTGTAGTTTTGTGAGACATTTAGCCTTCTCTGTCAGACATATAGTGCCACAATAAACTACAGTTCCCAGGATTCCCTAGCACTGAGCCAGGGCAGTTAAAGCAGTCTCAAACTGGATTATGTCTGCTGTTTATGGACCACTGTTACAGTTGATTACTGAAAAATTTGGTTACCCAAAGTACCTTTTACAAGTAAAAATGTACTTAGGTGTGAAAGTAAAGAGATAGCTTTGACAGCAAAGAAAGAGAAAGTGACAAGATCCTTGTGGCAAAAACCAAGAGATACCAAAATGAATGCTAGTAAAAGCAGAGAGTTGCAGAACACAAGTTGACAGGTAAAAATTTGCATCTGTCTAAACCAGTGATTAAAATCAACCTTAAGAAGCCTTCTGCACATGATGACTGACCATGCTGCTAAGGTATGGATATGTAGAATGCTATCTCATTACATAACTTGAACCAGATGACTGTACAGTTCATGAGTAACTTCCACAGTATGTTGGTCTGAAGGGGGATTACGAAAAGCAAATATTTGTTACAAGGAATGCCTCAAACCTGACAGCCTTCAGACCATCATGCTGAAAAGTCCCCAGATAATAAAATAAATTGTTTAAACCCTCCATTTTTTTTTCTTCTGTTGTGGAGAACTAGTGAAATTTTCTTCAAGAAGTTATTTGGATACAAAAGAGACCAGTAGTGGAAAGCGAATAGGACAGAGGTCATTTTAAGATATTAACACTGAGTAGAAATAGATGTACTCACTTCTAATAAGATGTCTGATGCATCATGAACACAAAGGACAAGAGTTCCTACTCGCACCATTTTGTTCATGTAGGAAAACGTGATGAGCCCAACTGTAGCTAAGTGGTGGACAAACATGATCAGGAAATCCTGAAAAAGGGGAGGGGGGAAGCAGTGTGACAGTGACTACAGAGATCAATTCACATACTTCAACACAAAAGGTATCCAATTCAATCCAGAGCTGGGAAACATTTAAATGGACATGAAAATTCCTCACTGGAACAAAGGTGAATTTTGCAGACAAAGGTACTCTATTACTGAGAGGTGATCCAAAGATCAACATGGAAACCTATGGAAGTTCACAATGCTCAGTGAAGGCAGAAACTCTTTGAAAATATGTGGAGTCAAAAGCTTTCATGGCTGGCATCCATAGTTTTTTGTGGGGCTTTCGGGCTATGTGGTCATGTTCTAGAAGAGTTTTTTTCTGAAGTTTTGCCAGCATCTGTGGCTGGCATCTTCAGAGAGTTCACAGATGCTGGCGAAACGTCAGAAAGGAAGTCTATGAAAATACTGTAGATTCATGCTCTGATATGTTTCAAAAGACGGTGTGATAATCAAAAGGGGAGGCATGGAATCAATTTATTACTGCATCTTAATCCAAAGATGGCAGAAAGAGGTTGCAAACAGCACACACAGAAGAAAACATCTGAAACACCAAATCGAAGTTTAATCTATTTCCTTTCTGGCTCACAGCCTGCATACACCACACTCCAAAACTCCCTTCACCATTCAACTACCCTGGCCTTAGGCAACATGTTTTCTAAGACCTTTGCACCTCTACGACCATAGTTAACACTGAACCTATAACATTATTTCTCTTCAGAAGCTAAATAATTTGCCATATAGCAGCGTCTCCCTGTACTATTAGGATGGATAGCATAACATTTCAGATTGCAGAAACTCCTCTGGTAACATGCAGCAGCCCCGATCTCGCCTTTCCGCGGTGCAAAAAGGAGCCGCAAAAAATCATGCAGCCTGGGAGTAGAGTTGGGGCATGCATCATGTAAATGCCTCACCCAGACTCCACCCCTCAGGCCTACCTTAATGGCTGGTCTGTACAGCCCATATCAATAGACAAACTCCCAAAAATAAGTGACCATATTTAAATATTTGGGTAGGAAAAGATCCAGTATCTTATATAATTTCTCTAACTCTCCAGCCAAATACACACAGGTGTTCTTTCAGTCTAGCAGTGCTAGAACTGTCATGGCAAAATGTTGCAGCTAAAGGAGAGAAATTGCACTAGTCATTATGAATGAAAAAAGGTTGATACCTACAGAATGTTTACGTTCATATGTATATTTCAGGCAAACATTGTCAACCTCATGTATAAGCCGAGGTCAGGTTTTGGGGCAAAAATTATGGATTTTTATCTGACCCACAGATAAGTCAGGGGCAAAACTTATGGGCATGTAACAAAGGATCTAAAAGATGAAGAAAACAAGCATAACTGTTTTCTGCTCAGCCTAAAAGGTGGATGGATGGAGGGGTCAGTGCTCTCATGACAGATTATGCTCTTGCCGTTTACCAGGGGATGGCTCATTTTTAAATAAGAGTTAAAGTACAGTACTCATATTGAGCCATGTATAAGTTGACTCAGGCTTTTTAGGGTCAATTTTTAACTAAAATTTCTAGACTTACACATGAGTATATACAGTATATTCAGAAACTATACATGTACACTAAGACCTACACTGAAAAAAAGGCTCTCACGTGTAATGACCAAGCCACCAGTCGTCTGAGGACTTCTCTCAGACAACAAAGGGTTAAGCTGGTGGGAGGCACATGCTAATAAAAATTTACATCAAAGCTGACCTAAGGCCCAACTGGCGAATCGGTGGAGCAGGACCAGGACCTTCCCACAGAGGTCTTTAAAAGGCCTCTGAGACCATGTGGTCTGAGTCTTTTCCTTTGGGTGGCCTAAGTGGCCTTGACTCTTTCCTTTTTGTGGCCCATGTGGCCTTGGGAGTCTTTTCTTCTTTGGGAACCCAGCTGTTGGGCCTGTGGCAAAAGAGCAGGCTTATGGGATGCAGTTTGAGCTAGGTAATGGGGGCCAGCTCTTCACGTCCAGAAACTCATCAAGGACTGCAGATTCCATCTCTGTGTGAGTAGCTTAGAAAATGTGATAGCTATTGCGTCTAGGCTTTTATTATGTTTTATCTTTTGGTTTGCCTGAAATGAACATCTTGTAACTATGCAATCTGTACTTGCAAGACAAGGAGGCCTTGCATGAATAACACTTTATTGCTCTATTCTATCTAGTTAGGATAAATACTTCTTTAAAAGTATCTGCTGTCTCTGTACTCCTATACACATGCCTTAGCTTAGTTGTTGCTTGCTTAGGTTAGCAAGGGAAGCAAACTATAAGTCCTTAGCAAGTCCCAGTGTATGCTAAGGGGAATTCATTGTAGATTCACTGGGTGGTTGCAGCTTGATTAGAGGATCTCAAGGGGTCTCATTCAGCTCAGCAGTGAGCAGGAACAGAGCCCCAGGTAACTAGGGGAATTAAATGATCTGCTGGGGCTAAGGGACAAGAACAGGGTGCTGTTTGGCTGCTTGAACTCCAGGGATCATCACACACATACATTACATTTTCAGGGAGGATTCACTATTGGGATCTCACACTTTAAAGGAATCCTGCTCATATGACAGAACAAAGATTGCCCAAACTAGATGTAATGTTCCCAAGCAGGCATCTATAAATATCTGGGAAAACAGCCTTCCCCAGTTCTTTAAAAAAAAAACCTAGCCCAGTGGCTTGCAAAAACAATTAATGGAATCGATCAATCAAATGTCAATTTACTTCTAAAAGGAATTACTAAATGGGTGGTTACATTTTTGGAAACTAATCATTATAAAATGAAGTTCTTCAAATTCTAATTTCACAGCATCTTAGTACAGAATGACAAAAATACTTCCTGTAGAAAATGAGCATCAAAAGACAACAACAACAACAACAACACCTTGCATTTCAGGCTCATACTGTCCCTCACCTGAATATAATGTAGACTAATTATAAAACAGATGATAATGAAATAGTTTCAGGGAAGCAGCCATGTCCATCTGTTGCAGCTAGACCAATGAAGACTCTTGTGGCAAGTTAAAAATTAATAAATTATAGCAATAAGCTTTTGTGGAAACTAATAATTTGAACCAATGCATGAAATGTTGAACTCATGCTGTTAGTTTTATACACCCATGCTTGGATGAATGGGGACTGTAAAGAATTTCATCAGAGGGAAATGCATTTTAATAGATATGTTGGCATTTCAGCTCTTGCATGAATGATACACGATGGCTAAAAATGCAAGGCTGATTTCCTTGCCAGGACTACAGATCCACACAGTTTTACTTCAAAGTTTCCATGAATGAGACAGCTTTCTTATAGCTACTATAATTCTTCCACTCTTATTTATATTGTGTGTCCATTTTACCTGTTTTTATACATTAAGTAATTTGGTTCTCCATTGATGTAATTATGGAGGGTACTAAATATGGGCAGTTTCAGTGGTTAATCGGTTAATTGTTATTAGTTTTACAGTTAATTTGTTACTTCGGGCAATACAACAGAAGTGAAAGCAAAAGCATCTTGAATCCTACCCCTGCAATTGCATGGGAGGGGAAGTTTGCAAGCCACAAACATACATGTTCCATATTGTACTAACCATGGATTATCATGCACCTCAAATGCTACCAATGTCTGCAACTTCAGGTTCCCTATTTTTTAAAACCTTCTTTTAAAATTCAAGTTTAAAAAAAGCATAATTCATACAATGCAGTACCTAATTTAGATTATCTCACTCAAAAGATGATCTTGACATGTTGAGCTACATGTTTCCACATGAGAACTTACCTGGTTTCTATGCTTCTAATCAGCTATGAAACAAGACAAACAAGAATCTAGAAAACATTCACACAGGTGGACTCTTTGTTTCCTCTTCTATGGGGGGGGGGGGGGCAAAAATTAATCCCACCACAGGGGAATAGTCTTAATATATGTATACACTCTCACCATGAGTCTCCCTTTTGGAATAAACCTTCAAATGAAAGTATGCTCTATTCAAAGATGTAAATCAATCATTCTAGGTATGGATTGAGTCTTCTCATTTAGAAAGATGGAAGGGATGAGACTACAAAGAAAAATCAGATTTGCAGAAACAAGGTTCTCTCTTACCTTTCGCTTAATATCTGTAAACTGTGAAAACATAAGAGACCAGTAAAAGGCCAGTTCTGTAATATAATAGTAGTAAAGGCCAGGTGTTATGGGCTGAAAAACAAAAGAAAAAGTTTTGTTTATGAACTATCCAACATTTGTATTAAGACCTATGTTCACACTTAAACTTATAAGAACTGATCACTTTCCAAAACTGTTGTTAAAAGGAAGACTATCTACTTTCCATCCCCACCCCCACACATCATGTAGACAAGTTGATATCACATTTGATGAGGGGGAAGGATAGTAAAAGATCTGATTATAGGTCTCCCAAAATCTTACCTAGTTGTGCCCTTCTGTACACTGAGTATCTGCCATATACAGTCAAGAATAGTGTTGATATGGGAGCAAAGTGCCTGTTTCTGTCTAACCACCACCTCACCAAAGATTCAATTGGAGAGTACAATACACTACCTCCTGATCCTGCCAACAATATATGGCATGGTGACAAGAGGCAATATTTCACGAGGCAAGTTCAGCCTCATTGAGAATCCAATTGGTGGTTTGAGGGGAGGGAAACAACAAGGAGCTTCCTCCTTTTTCAGATACTGAACGCTTCACTTGGTTTTGGGGAATGGAGTGTGTGCAGAAGTTTGGAAAACCAAACCCAGCCATCTCAGAAGCAGTGGTGGTGATGAGGAGAAACAAAAGCAGAAGATAAGTTAGAGGAAAAGGACAGGTTGTTTACTACAAACTGTAGTTCATAAGAGTGGTAATCTGTGAAATCACACAAATGGGTTATCCTGTGCCTGCACAGTGCATCCCCAAAATCTTCTACAGTTATTGTGTATAAGTGTTTGGTGGTAGCCACACCCACTCTCCAAGTGACCTACCAGCTCACTTCCTGCCTAAGCTCTCAGTTCCATGGACAACAAAGCAACAGCCCAGGACCTAAGGAGAGGCAGAACACAACAATGCAAGGCTCAGCAGGGTTGTGTGATTTCACAGATGACCATTCAAAAAATTACAGTTACAGGTAAGCAACTGGTCCTTCTTCTTCAAGGGCCCCTGTGAATTACACAAATAGGAGAATAGCAAGCCATTAACCACAGGGTAGGGTCATGACACACAGGAGAGAAGCACAACCCTTTCTAACACAGCCTCCATCTGTGACCCTGAGTCCAGGATGGTGAGATACAAAAGTGTGCAGTCTAGGTCATGTGGTAACTCTACAGATGTCATGCTGAGGAATCCCATTCAGAAATGTAGTCGAGACTACAAATCATTCTAGCTAAAAGACTACTCATTTAGGCAGAGGGAGGCTTGCCTATTAGCTCATATGCCAGACGGATAGTTGCTACAATCCATTTATAGAGACACTGTGCCAACACATGGTATCCCTACTTCATAGGATCTGAACATCCTACAAAAATCCTGTAAGTTATACAAAAATATTGGAAGAGAAAATGTCCTGTTTGAGATGCATAGGAGACAGGCCCATTGATAAGAAAGAAACATCTGGCCTAACGAAGGTGAGGTTGAATTCCTCACAAAGAATATAGCTTCGCAGTTCTGTTGGCAATGGTGAATTTCAACAGAAAAGCAATCCACCATACATGTAATCTGAACGCTGAGCAAGAGCTGTCTAGCAGGTAAGTACCCTGATTATACCCATGATGCATCTTTGACTCAGTTGTATTTTGATACGGTATCTCTGGATGCCAGAATGTGTTGTGGAGATTGTGAATACCTTTGAAATACCAGAAAGGTAGTACAGTGGGCCCACAGCATCCACAGGGGATCCGTTCCAGACCCCCCCCCTCCGCGGATAGCAAAATCTGTGGATGCTCAAGTCCCGTTGCTCTTAATGTCACAAAAGTCTATTTCCCTCCCTCCCCTCCCTCCTTATCTGCTTCATTTCATTCTCTTCGTGGGGGCAGAGTCTGGCTCCCAGTCAGGCAGGGCTGGGTCCAAGGCCAGGGCTGGGGGAGGAGATTGAGTCTTGGAGCTCTGTCCCCAGGCCTAGCACCCGCAGTGGAGACTCCTGGCCCCAAGACCCGGCCCTGGCTCCCTCCAGCCAATGGAGCTCCAAGGGAGCCGGAGCAAGGGCTTGGGTCTCGGAGCCCAGAGGCTCCATCATGGGTGCTAGGCCTGGGGACAGGGCTCCGAGACTAAAGACCCAGTCCCGGCCCCAACTGACTAGGAACCATACTCCACCCCCAAAGTCAAGCTGGGGCAAAAAGGAAGGAAGGAAGCTGGCAAGGAAGGACGGTGGTGGGAGAGGGGAAGGAAAGAGGGAAGAAGGGAAGGAGGAGGGAGGGGCAAGGGACTTGTCCCCAATGGCGATGTGTCTGTGTCTGTGCTGCCACTGGGGACAATAATGGCTTGCCATCCACAGATAAGGAGGACCCTCTGTATTTTGAACAAAGCACGTTGACCCCAAACGTGTGGCTGATTTACATAAAAAGGATAACAGGATAAAAGAGGCAAAACTCCCACACACTGTGCATTTCCTACATGAACAGAAAGCGAAAGATGGGTTCTCACCATCAGATCAAACAAGAGTGAATTTCCTTTTATCCCCTAACATGTTTCCAAGTACCCCCCACAAGCCAAAGATAACATTCCTCAATGTATTAAAGCTAGACTGCTTCTAGTAATGAATACTCTCCAAGCCTCACACCTTAGTGGTTAACAAGCATTTCTTGGATAACAAAAATAAATCTGAAGGCAGAAGAAGCTACCCTGTTTCCCCAAAAACAAGACATCCCCCCAAAAGACCTACTAGAGTTTTTGTTGAAGCGCTAAATATAAGGCCTCCCCCAAAAGTAAGACCTAGCAAAGTTTTTGTATATAAATATATATACAGTATAAAATAAATGTTCATTTTTTGGCTCAACAATAAATGTGAATTCTTCTTCATGGAAAAAAATTAGACATTCCCTGAAAATAAGACCTACCGCATCTTTGGGAGCAAAAATTAATATAAGAAACTGTCTTATTTTCGGGGAAACACGGTATTGCCTTCAAACATTTCTTGGACATTTTTGGATTAAAGAAACACACCCAATCCAGGAGGGTGTAAAGCACTGGAACCATACATAAACAAGAAAGCTCACCAAGCCATCAGAGGTGCCATGATATGGCTGCAAAGAAACACTTAACTTGAGACAGGGACCACAACTGGATAAAGTCCACCAGAAGGTCCAACACATGACTAACTGTGGCATTGTGGGAGAGAATCTCTGAAGCTGAAAGCATTCTGAGAATCCAATCCATTTATTAGCATAAAAGCACTAAGTGTACAGCTTATCAGCTCTGCAACAATTTTGCTAATGGAATGGAATTCAGACAGAAAACCTCCATACTGTGGACATGATTGATTAGAGGTGTAGAAGATTTGCTGTGAATCACAAGTGCGAACAGGCTTGGATTTGGAAGGGGTCTCCAATAATGACTTTTGGAATTATGCAGGGGAAAGATTACCACAGTCACCTGGTCATCCCAGGTGATCAAACTGTATTTGGTGCTGTTCCATTGAATCAGAGTAAATTCACTGGCACTGGGAACATAAGACGGGAACATTGGAAAGATGTACAAAACAGGACATGCATTGCAACTTCCAAGGCTGTTGAGTAGAAAAGCATGCACCTCCTGTCACGAGGTGACATTAACAAGTATACCACTGGAAGAAATAAGGACACAGGTGTTCAGCTCCAGATATCTGCAGGAGTATTTTCTACTATAAGTAGGTAGATGGAAAATGGGAGGTCACTTTATGTGATGAACCAATCCTATGGCATTATCAAAAGACATAGAGGGGTGTCTGATCATGCACCCACCTATTGATTCAGGTAAAGAATCATGATAAAGATGTCTCAGTCAACGTGGTGTAGTGGCTTGAGTGTTGGACTCTGGAGACCCAGGCTTCGATTCCCAGATCAAGCATTAAAACCTACTGAGTGACACTGGGCAAGTCACAATCTCTCAGCCTCAGAGGATAGCAAAGGTGAACTCCCTTTAAAGAAACCTGCCAAGAAAACCCAATGATAGGTTTGCCTTACAGTTGCCATAAGTCAAAAATGACTTGGAGGCAAACAACAACAACAATCTCAGCAAAAGACTAAAAGGATTCTAA
Source organism: Urosaurus nigricauda (assembly GCA_034509955.1). Taxonomy (NCBI): domain Eukaryota; kingdom Metazoa; phylum Chordata; class Lepidosauria; order Squamata; family Phrynosomatidae; genus Urosaurus; species Urosaurus nigricauda. The sequence goes on from JAOEGL010000002.1 coordinate 168,897,161, forward strand.
ACTGCCAAACTCTCATCACGTGACCATCAGCTTGATTCACACCCCACCATTAATGACAATCTCTGCAGGTTGGAGAACCAAAAATGGTATCCCCAAAACCACAACAAGAAGTACTGGGAATCCTTTCTGATTAGCACCAGCCAGAAGGTTGAAGCATGACAGGGAGGAGGAAAAGGATATGAACAACATGGTGGAGACTGTGAAAAACAGTACCAACTGACTATTCCTAATAGATAATTCTCTGGTGGATATACAGTCACAAACGTACAGTCGTCCCCCGGGTTACGAAGGTAATCCGTTCCGGATTACCTTTCGTAACCCGGAAGCTTTCGTTTCCCGGGGGACCGCTTTAGTGGACAGGCCGCGCGGTTTTTTTTCTTCGTATCCTGGGGGATCTTTCGGATCCCGGGGGATACGTTAGCGGTCCCACCGGTTTCATACCCCGGGGTATTCGTAAGCCGGGGGACCACTGTATGTGTTATCTAATAGGAAAGACAAACTGAAAACAAACTCTGGTGTGGCGCCAATGAATACTATGACTGAGAATGACAGAGGTAGGATTTCTCATGAGCCACACTAAATATTGTGGAGCAGCAGCCAAGAGCGAAAATGACTGAGAATAGTTGCTCATGTGTTCAAGCAAATATTGGTCTAGCATGGAAGAATTTATAGCCAATGAAACCATACAACCAGCATCGTAGTGCAGCTAGTGAACACAAGTGGAGAAGCACACACACTGAAAGATGAAACATGGAAGCAATTATGTGTGCCTTCCCACCATGGAGCAAAAGAGATTCATATGGAACAACTATCTCATGATGTGAAAATACATTTCTTTCCGGTCCAGTGTAGCAACCAATCACAGTTATGCATCAGAGGGAGGGTGGCTATAAAGTTAGTACCTTAAGAATCCTGGATGGGGCTCAACATCCACCCTTCTTAAATATGATGTAGTGAATACTCAATGGAGATGAGAATGTGGCAGGCTCAAGAGAGCAGTATAGGTTTAATAGTACCCCCTTATAAAGACAATGTCATTTCCCTTATTGTGGCCAAAAAAGTGTACTCACCCACAGAACCAGTCAGTAATGCAGACGAAAGTTGCAAATGTACAAAGATATGATTGTGACACATTGAAGCGTACATTCCAATTAAAAAATGGGGGGGGGGGGGGATGCATGAGTAAATTCAGTATCAGTGTTTGGTGGCTTGCAAGAGGACAAGGTTCCTCCAACAGGAAAGCCAGGATATCGTCCGTGGCCATTGGCAATGCCAGCCTGATTTCTACTCAACGCTTGTTGGTTGGTGTAGGAGTTGGTACCATGTAAGACCACCTGAGGGACAATCGGTCCAACCAGCCCATGGGGTCAGAACTGAAGACGATCAAGTTTGGGCAGGAATAAGAAGCTGATGATCTGTCAGATTATACTGTTTCTCAATTGCCCAAGAAGCCTCTGATAGACTTTGCTCACTCAATAGAGCTGTTAACTTCATCTCTGTATTACAACTGGCTTAAGCCAAACTCAGAAGACAAGACAAATGGCCACTTAACTCTGTTATTTCAGTGGAACTCACGGTACTCCTTTTAAAGTACCTGAGGCACCACAAATACTGACAAATGAAGAATGAAGAAATAATTATCAAAGGGGCTTTTCAGAGCGCCCAAAAAGGGCGGTCTGAAGCCTCCTTTGTTTGCTGTGGAACTTTGCTGCAGCAGTTAGATGCAGCGGCGAAGCTGCGCAGCAAAAAAGGAACGGGTAAACCCCACTCCTTTTTAGTGCTGCAGTTGCTGCACAATGAAAGGAAAAGGCGCCATTGGGCACCTTTCTGGCGCCGCAACTGCGCAGCTCCATCTAAAAGATGTGCAGTTGTAGCGGTATGCTTACGCACGCTGTCTAAACAGCATTACATGATGACGTAGGCGTCATGACATGCTAGCGTTAGGGAGTGTGCAAATGCTGCGCACTCCCTAACCCTAATGCTGCTGTCTGTATCGGACCAAAAACACAAGAGATACGATGTCAAATACAGAAATCAAAATCTAACAGAGGGAAAAAAACCTGAAATGACCCCAAGATGCTGCCATTTTGGCAACCATGCAACTAAGAGCTTAGGCAAGAAGTGAGCTGGTAGGACACTCAGGGAGTGGGTAGCTACTGCCAAAATGGTTGTGTAATAGCTCTAGAACATTCTGAGGATATATTGCGCAGGTCAGGAATCACTCTTAATATAGGCAGTCATCATTAATGCAAAAAGGGCTTTGATGTGCCAGAACCCTGTGATATATTGTAGAATTTCCACATGTATTTATCAGTTCAGGATGACATATTTCTTTTGGCAGCAGCAGCACCTGCTCCAAGGTAATGGAGCTGCCTTCTATCAGGGCAAATGGATAAGCTATTTTAAATGTAGAAGCTCTGAGTATGAACCACTATCACTAAGAAAATTGCTAGTTCAGGAAGAATACTCAACAAATTCTAAAGGACTTCAGGAAACAGCAATTTACTATCCAACAAATATCAACACTCACACATACTGGTGAAAACAACACATACCTGAAAAGGATAGTTGTACCAACATTGTCGTGTATCCCAAAACCAGGGTGACTAAAAGGGGAAAAAAGGGAAAAAAGCTATACCAAAAGAATATGTTTTGTAATAAAACTTTCTCCCTCTTACAGTATTGGTTCAAATGGTTTCCTTCAAACAACCAAAGTAGTGTAGTCACACTTTTTTCATACCAGAAAATGGTAACACCTACAAAAATCTATTATACAATATTTATTATTTCTTGGCAAACTTGTTCACTGATTCAGCTTTGTTCCAGCAGAAAAACATAGGTGTACCTAAAGTGTACATTGCCTGTTTCCCAAAAATTTTATAAGTTATTTTTGTAATTACATTGCCTGTTTTCTCCAAATCTTATAATGAGTAATACTTACCACTAAACAAATTGACAAGAAGTTTCTCCAAAGAGAACAAGTACTATTTCTTTTATTTCACAATTAGACTATGGCATCAAAGCAGGTAATTATTTACTAAATATCAATTTTTTTTAAAATAAAGTCCTAACAAGAAAACATCAGACTTCAAAATGACAATTTCCCACATAATCATTCTAATAGTTGTCATACTAAAGTTTCCAGAAGATTATTACACTTTTATATGATCATTCAATTGCCTACATTATGTTCTCTGCATCGTCATTAACTTGAACCGCTATTATTATTACATACATATTAGCAACTTCGGGGTGTTTGGTACCATAGGTATATTACTTTTGACCTCCATTAATAGGTGTGGTCACATATTCCTCAAGAACACTAAAATATATAACTAAAGTACTTGTGACCGTTCTCTGTGACTTTGTGTTTTCAGTGTTCCTCAACCATGACAAGGTATGAATTGCCAAGTACTGTTTCAGATATCCTAAATCTAGTGAAAAATCAATTCATGTTCTGTTCTCAAAGCTTTCTGAATTATTCCTATCTTTGCTATCCTGAAATACCAGGAACTTAAGGTAATGGTGTCAAAGTGATATAACCAAATACTGGTTAAATGTGTTTTAATATTTTAAGTGATATATTTTTAGTTTTCCTCTTTTTAATCATGCTGAGAACCACCTTCATCTCAGTACTGCAGAACAAGTGGGATATTTGAAAAATAAATAAATGTTTTAGGAATCAATCATACTCCAGAGACTTTGCAATCACCTTTACAATTCTAACTTTTTTTAAATAAAGGAAAGTCAGAAACTTCCTTTTGTTATGTAACAACCTTTTTCTTTTTCATCTTATTACTTAATAACCAACAATTTCAAGGTCACTGTAATTTCAATTTAATCCGTAAACGTTTATAAGCAACTTGCAATCTCAGCCATTAGCCAGAATTATGGCAACTGTCAAGTAAGTATTTTTAGACAACCACTTTTCTCTGTTCACAGAGATATCTTTGTTGTTTAGAGCTGCACTTAGAGTTGCACTATTAGTCCCAGTAGTTTAAACAGAACAGGCAGTGGATCGGAACTTAACATTGAACTTGGTCAGAATATACTGCATTAAGTAACAAGTTTTCACCGGTGTGCTACCAAGTAGATGATGAGCTTAAAAAAACAAAAAAACACCGCCCTGCCCAGTAGATTGGAAAAAACATATGACCAGAGATTTCCCATTCCTTGCACCTGAATCCCACTGTCAACAGCAGCATTTGGGGGTTTCAAAAGGATTTGAAACTTTCAAGTTATCTGACAAAGAGATGGTGATTCTCTTTACTTCAGCATAAAACAATGCAACAGTCTCAGGAAAATACAAGCCAGGGATGGGCAAAGTCCAGCCCCCAAGCTGTTGTTTAGGCCCCCGGGACATTTTGAGTGCCCCAGCATGTGGAAAATAAATGTCCCCCTCCCCGTGGCCTCCACATCCTTTAGAGGATGTGGAGCAGCAATTTTTTCATGGTTTTTGCCATCACTTGCATCCCAGTTGTTTGGGTCTAGAAGCCTTTTTTAAATCAAGAAATCAACTGGCAATTTACTTATGGTTCTCTTCTGGCTGAAAAAAAAGCCTCTTCTGGTCAAAAACAATGCAGGATGGCACAAAATCATGGTGAAATTGTCCCCCATGCACTCTAAAGGGCACAGAACATTCTAAATATTTTAAATCTTGACAGGAGAGAGCAGGAAGTATACTTCTGAGGTTCAAAAGTCATGAGGTCAATGTACCACTCTCCAATCTCTGTCAGTTCCTCACACTACTTTTCATAATAAAACTGAAGGTAGCACAAATACCTGTGACTAGATAGTCTCAATAAACACTTCCAGACATACAAACAAATAGTGGCAAGTGGTGTATTTTTCCAAATGCAGCCCACATAGCTCACAACTCAAAACAATTCCACTGTTATGAATATCAAACTTTTTCAGGTTCTTAATTGAATGGCATAATATTTTATGTTTTTCCCTCAAAAAAATCTGTGGGATCAGTCATGTTTTTTCCAAACTGAACCTGTTAACAGCTAAGGGAGAGGGTTATTCCCTAGACTATATTTATTCCAAGCTCTCACTTATTTTGCTTTATTTTATAACCTAAGGCCAAAGCAAACTGCTTTAAAATGAGCATCAAAGTGGAAATAGGAGATAAAGGATTTCTTATAATAAAAGATGCATCATTTGCATATAATCTGATGTTCCAGTCACACTCTTAATATATATTCATAGAAATGAGAGTGTGCTCTCTATATGTGCATAGTGCTTGTCCTCTTGCACATGACAATCACGCAATTATAATTTCTAAGATAGAGATCAGAATCCTTTCCAAGGAACAAAGAACAAGGGTATTGCAAATCATAAACAGGTCTGTCTGGTTCTGTGGTCAGAAAGAGACAGACCTATAGCATTTCTATGATGAAGCATTATATAAATGCTACCTTACCTGCTGTGCCATGTTGTAGTTAAGCTGAGAACTAGGAACTCAATTAATAATGCCATGGAAGTACTAAGCGAAGCAAAATAAATTCTTCATTTGAATCTCACTAAGTATAAATTGGGTACTGCACCACGCACTCACCGTCCAAAGAAAATTGAGTCCGTAGATAAATATACATAAATAAAATATTAGCCTCCACCTGGAAATGAAAAACAGGTAAGAATTTAATACACAGCACAAAAATCCTGATCTTATTAAACAGTAATCTAATTAAGAGTCAAAACTGCATGACGTTAAGGGAAATCTAAAAATCTCCAAGCATAGAATTTCCACTCTGAAAAACCAATGTTTTTATAGTTTTTGTAGGTTTTTTAGGCTATGTGGCTGTGTTCTTGAAGAATTTATTCCTGAGGTTTCACCAGCAGCTCTGCCTGGCATTTTCAGAGAATGCTGGCATGGAAGTGAGTGGAGTATATATACTGTTAGTTGAGAGGAAGTGATTTAAATGTTCATCTGTGTATTGTTCTGTTGTTGAATGGCAAGGCCATGGGGTGTCTATTTAATTAGTGATCCACTGTCTGCTGGGAAACCCCCCTCACCCTGGTGGTTTTCAATTGCATTTGCTGGGTCTTGATTTTGGAGTTTTTCACGACTGGCAGCCAAACTTTATTTATTTTAAGGGGTTCTTCTTCCCTGTTGAAGTTGTCCAGGTGTTTGTGGATTTCAATATCCCTATGCATTATGACCTGATAGTTGTTGGCATGGTCCAGAATTTTTCAAACAGGATTTTAAGGCCAGGATGGTTTATAATGTGTTCTGCTACTGCTGACTTTTCTGGCTGACTCAGTCTGCAGTGTCTCTCATATTCCTTGATTCGTGTTTGAACACTGTGTCTGCAGTGTCTCGTGTTCCTTGATTTGTGTTTGAACGCTGTGTAAACTCCTGCGGCCGTGAGAGGGTATCCCCTGTTCTTCACTGAGTAAAGCACTTGCTGGATTTTCTTGGTCGGTTTGTAAACTCTTTGGAGGTTGTGCTTCCTCACCAGTTTCCCTATTCTGTCTGTGATGTCTTTAATGTATGGTAAAAATACTTTCCCTTTGGGTGGTTGTTTGTCTTCACTCCTATGGATTTTTCTGAGTCTGGAAGCCCTTCTGATGTCTGAGCTGGAGTAACCAGGTCAGGGGTGTTTCCTAGCAGACAATGGGTGTGGGAAATTAAACAGACACTCTGAGGCCTTGCCATTCAACAACACAATAATACACAGATTAACATGTAAATCACTTCCTCTTAACCAACAGTATATATACCCCACTCTCTTCCATGCCAGCATTTTCTGAAGATGCCAGCCGCAGATGCTGGTGAAACATCAGGAATAAACTCTTCCAGAACATGGCCACATAGCCCAAACAACCCACAAAAACTATGGATGCTGGCCGTGAAAGCCTTCGACTTCACAAACCAGTTTTTTGTGCATGGTAAGTTGGTCAACACAAAACTCTGTGACCCTCAAACTCATTAAAATGAATTCACAAATTTCACTTAATGAAGCCTTGGTCCATAAAACACTCCAAACACACAGAGCTATAGTAGCTCTGTGGTAAGAGAAAATGTTATATGGATATCTAATAACAATTCTGTAGTCTAGTCGACACTCAAAAGAATTTGTAACACAAGAAATTCCCTGTCATGCATTTAAACAGTTTTCAATTTAGAATATAGACCAAAGACAGATGGAGGTCAAATGAGACTTCCACTCACCTAAGACAAATATCTTGGGGAGGAAGCCACTGGAGAATAGAGGTAGAAGCCACAGAGGGAGCAGGCAGGAAGGCAAAGATGTTCAGATACTATAGTGATAGAGGCCATGCATAAAAGGGTAAGAAAATAAATTTAGATAGGACAGAAAAGGAACAAGTGTCCAGGAAAAATCCAGATGTTTTGGAAAATATCTTCAAAAGATAAAAGTTAATTTAATAAAAATAAAAAACTCTGAAAACAAATTAATAGTTGCTTGAATAAACTGCTAGTGCTACTGAATATTCAGATGGTAAGTGATACTGGTATTTTATAAATGCCATAGCTCGAAAAGATAAAGGAACAAGCACCACTACACAGTTAACACACCCAAAGCTAATGCGTAATAAACGTCCAAGTTATCTCTACTGATACAAATAAAAGTAAACTTTTTATACTACATACTGCTACTTAATTAATAGTTTAAAAGACCATCTTTGTCTCAACGTTCACAAGATGTCAACTTTTACAAACACAACAACTGAACTACAGGAGTTAGACTCCACACAAACCTACATGCTCTCACAGAACTTTGCAAGGGTGGTTGGTTTATCCTGGTTCCTCCGATGACGAAACCAGCATTGGATTTTTCGGACATCCCAGTCAAGCTGTTTTGACAAACCCTCTAATCTTTTTGCATCTGGGCACTGGAGGAAATCAAACAGATATAAAGTCTTATCTTTTGTTTCTTAGCAGTCTTTCAAAACAGACGCTTCTGATTTCTGGCCAATTATTTTTAGATTTGCAACTTGCTGCTTAATTTCTGGAATTTTGCTTGGAAAAGTAACACTGGTTAAACATTTAGTTCAAAAACAAACTCATAGAACAAACATGAAATCATACAGGAATGAATCAAAAAATGTCTATAAGCAATACATAAACTAAAATTCCAAAGAAATAGCATATCAAAACAACAACAAAAGCAGTAAACAAAAAGCCTAACATATCTGTATGGCCTTACATTAATTTTACATTTTAAACTTACTGGTTTGGCATTATTTTTCATTTTAACTGTTTCTTTCAAAAGATTATCAGTACTAAAACTACTAACATCATTCTTGACCAAAAAGATTGATTTTTCTCTTGATTTTTTTATTTATTTTTATTTTTATTTTTTTATTTATTTATTTATTTTTTTGCATTTTTGAAGCCAAAAATGATGTAATGCCAGGCTCCAACAAAATTAGCTTTCTTTGGAAATGCTTTCAGAACCAGTCTTGAACATGCAAAGGGATTTCACTCACGAAAGCAGCCAAAGTAAATACGAGTACAGCTGTACCCTTATAATGGAATCTCTAGGTCACAGTAGGGGATTTGACGTTCAAACAACCACTGGCCACGTCTATGTACAGCACTAAACAATACTTTAATGCTAGCTGTGTAAGAGAGGAACAGAACCAATACAAAAGATCAGGTTCAAGCACACACATCACACTCCTCCTCTCATATATTCAAAAGAAACAAAACATCTTAAATTCCACTTTGCACAATTCCTAGGTTGGAAATGTATGCTTGTTGTTATGTGTGGAACAGGGATCACAATTTAAAATAGTCTCCATTTTGCTACACTAACCAACTAAACAATCCATGACTTGAAGCTGACTTGCTTACCAACTGATTAGAGTTTGTTTAAACCACAATTCCACTCTTGTATATAAGCTGTACATTATAAATTTTACACTCATTTATTCATTCACCAAGGAATGTAGAAAAAGGAGAAGAGAGAGCATGATTCAGTCTGAGGCTTTGCAGGGCTCCTTTCTGCTGTAGCACATAGTACTAAAGCCATAGTTAAGTAATTATGGGACTCTGCAGCATCCAGACTGAGAATTAATAAAATAAATAAATCCATAATTCTTTGGGGTGGACTAGGGACAATACAAATAGAAAAAAACTGATAAAATCTTGCTCTCAGTTCTGGTAACAAGTTTGTTTGTTTGTTTGTTTGTTAAATGATGATGCACCTGTAATATTCTGAGGAACTCAACAGAGCAGCCCAGTTTAAAAAAATAAATGAAAGGAAAACAAACAAACAAAAATCAGGGAAGAAGGAAAGGAAACAGAAACAATCCATAATAACAAAAAGTGTAGCTTGCCAGATTTCACTTCCAAGTCCTATACAGAATTACAACCAATGGAATGAAGACCCCTTAGGCTTGGAGGAAATTTCTTCTGAAATTAATCTCACCCCAGATTAGTAGGAAAATGTTGTCACAGAAGCCCTATTCACAAAAAAAATGTGTTTTGGACACTGTACTGACCTGTATCCTAATATATCTCTTCTTCATGTCCTTGCATTTCCTCCCCAAATGATATACAGTGTGCCTGTGCCATACGTGGTTGTGCCATATACAGCTTTCAGCTTACACTGAAGCCATGCGCCGGAAGCAGTAATGGCATGCATGCCCGTGGCACCCATGCCGCACTGCATGCACAAGCATACACGGTATTCCCCTGGTGGCGCAGTGGTTAAATGCCTGTACTGCAGCCACTCACTCAAAACCAGAAGGTGGCGAGTTCAAGACCAGCAAAGGGCTGAAGCTTGACTCAGGCTTGCATCCTTCCGAGGTCGCTAAAATGAGTACCCAGATTGTTGGGGGCAAATAGCTTACAATTGTAAATGAAGCTGTTTGTTTAACAAATTGTAAGCCGCTCTGATAGTCTTGGCTGAAGAGCGGGGTATAAATAAAAAACATTAAACATTATTATGCGGGGGGAGGGGTCCAGAATGGATCTCTGCATAACGGAAGGGCCGACTGTACACTGTTTCACTATCTACACCTTAGTTTGTAATCTGAAGAGTTCTCTAATAAAACAATAGAAATATCAGCAGTCTCAGACACAGGTGCTCACCAATAAAAAGAGTAAATTCTATGGTCTGTCAACTTAAGAATATGTGAGAATAGATAACTGGTAATTTAGGCATCAGATTTCAGCACACCTCCTTAGAAAACAGAAGGTGACCCTTTGCAGCCTTCATTTCTACGATTAGAGATGCAATAGAGGGAGAAAAGCTGTCTGCAGACCTAACGGAATCCATATTTGTGTTGCAGACATTTGCATTGTGTCAGCTTCACCCTTCATGGAGAAGCAGAAATATAAGGCTCTTTGCAGATGGAGTTTGCATTTGCCTTGAGTCAGGACAGAAAGAGACATTGTGCTCAGTGCTAAGCAATGGTAACATCACGAGACTCAAAATCAGAGGCAGGAGGGGGACCTAAATGTTGAACAGTATTCATAGTATTGAACACAGGAGGGGGCTGTATCAGCATAAATGTGGCATCAACAAGAATGAAAACATCTAGAATTATCATTTTGTTGCAACTAGAAATGGAGAAATCACAAACTGGGAGGGATGAAGGGACACCTAATGTTTGATGTCTGTCCTTACACCAAACTTCAACAGCTGCATTCAAAGAGGAGCTGTGCTGCTTAAACTGGTACAGGGAAGAGATGCAAAGAGAACTTTAAAATATGGACTATAATGTAGCACACATCTGCACTTTTCTATCTCCTTCACAAGCACACTGCATCACCAAAGGCTCAACATGGGTGGGAAGTACATTTTATTGAGGCCCAAACGTCTAGATGGCCCAGGAATCCACACAGTAATTCCCATTATTGTAAGAAAGAACTAAGAATGCCTGAAGTGTTTCAGCAATCTGAAACAACACTCTGAACTGTTGGGTCTCCAGGTCTAGCTTTAGCCTAAGACTCTTCTTTAGAACAGTTTAGCCCTAAACTACGGCTAGAACCGGGTGAGATTAAGGGAAAGGTTTGTTCTCTTCTATTTGACATGATCCATCTTAGCAAGACCTACAAGTGCCAGAGTTCTTCATGTATAGTGAAGAGACAACACTGTAAATAAAAAAAAGTGAAAGCAAGTGTGTCTGTCAGTTTCCATGCAAATATGGACAAAGTCATCTGTAAATTAAACCAACCATAAACATTTATTATACATTCCATTCAGTCTTAAAATATATAATATTAAAGCCAAGGAAAAAACAGGAAGCAGCTTATGAATATCTGTTTTACAAATATCCTTCTGAAATGCTGTAGCTAAAAAAAATCAATTCTGCTTTTGGGAACAAATATGTAATGTCCCCACTTATATTATGAAATGAGATTTACAAGAAACAACTGCAGCTTTGTTTGCACAATACCAGTGACTGTGGATGCATTTGAAAAGAGTTTCAGCAAGCTAGTACTCAGCAAAATTTGAAGACACTCTACAGTGAGACAAGAATGGTTGTTCTACCTAACCATCCTGTATACCAAATGTGAGCGTGCAAGAGACATAGGGAGCTAATGTGTAATTTTACTATGAGAAAGGCCCAAAAGCATTAACGTCAATTTATCTAATATTTTCAACCACGCTGGTCCATTAGAATAAAAAAAAAATCACGACTCAAGCAAACATTGTGAAGGCAGACATTTTTCAGAAATGTAGAATATGTAACAGTAATTTCAGAATTAAAACAAACTCTTTTCATGGCATATTAGATTGTGTGCAACAGATAAGGGATTGTGCTGTTATTGTGGGAAAGAGGTCCATATTCCTAGTTTCTGGTAGGCCCCAAATTGATATTTTACTCCTGCACATCACAGGCACACTGTGTGTTGGCTGACAGAACACTGTCAAGGTTGTTGCATCCTTATCAAATCTGCTTATGCTTGCACATGAAGGACTGAGAAGACCAGATGAAGACCTATGCACCTACTGATAAAAAAATGTATTAAATTGGGCTGTTTAAGTATGATACATTCTCGTATTTGTCCTAAAGAAACTGACATGCTTAATTTGAAATGCATCCTCTGTGGAGAACAGATTTCTATGCTTGCAATTACATACAAAAATATATCCAAGCTGCTTTTGTTTACCAAAAAAACCCAAATTCTGTTGAATTCTGTGTTAAGGCCTCATTATTCAAACAACTATCTGTCAGAGGAGAACTGGGGCAGGATTAGATTTTACAGCTAGCTCATAGAAAATAATGGTGGTTAGCATGACTGCTGATTTATTCTCCCGAAACACACACACACACACTCTGGGGGAGGGGAGGGGGCTGAATTAAAAAGAAATATATGCAGAACAAATCAAGGAGAGGCATTGAATAACATTTAAATGTGCCTTTGATAACCCAGTTTTCACAACTGTGGTAAGGAGTGTATTTTCCCTGGACTGCAGCAGAAGAACTGTAAGGAGAGGGGAATCATTGCTAAGGTACATTTATATTTAGATTTTAAAAATTATTTTATTTCATTAATTATATTAATTATTCTAATTATCTTTTTCTCCAAGGAATTAAAGGCAGCACTTGGCTCTATCCCCTCCCCACCAATCTATTTTATAGCTTCCAAGTAAAATCTGAAGCATTACTCACCTTGGTGATAGATGTAAACACTTTTTCTAGAATTGCATTGGGCTGAGCTCTGCGAGGTCCATTGTCTTGAATGTCAAGATGTACAGCACATGGTTTGGCAATAAATCTGTAAAAAACAATTCCAAACAAGTGATGTATAACAGAACAGCAAAAATGTGGAAGCTCAACATCTATATGCAACAATCTCAAGAGTAATTCTGATGTCACACTAATAGCCAGGCAACAAAAGTTCATCCCTCCATATAAAGTCCAGTCATATTCCACAGTACTAAAGGGGCAGACTGGTGACCCTCTCATTAAGGCAAATTGGGGGGGGGGGTAGTAATGCTATTTTAAGCCTCAAAACTCCATTGCTTATTCAAATGATGCCTGCTGCATTACTTCATTATCTACTTGGAAGAAATCTACAATTGTGGCAAACTTCATAAGTACAAGATAACCACTGTTGAAAACAGATATTTACTCTTTAAAAATGATCAAACAGCCATATGTGATTCCCAAACTCTGGCCTTCCAGGCATTTTTGGTATACAGTATATTGATTTCAAATTTTGGTGAAAAGTATTGAAGTACTTCCTTCAGGTTTATGGTTTGATGACGTTCTGATCAGGAGTTCAAAAGTTACTTAAGTTTCCTGTTCTGTTAATGTCTGTGACATCAACTGCTGGCAAAGCTCTCAGTTTCATTCTGAAGGTTAATATTGCCACTACATTTTTTTTTTTTGAATGGGTGGTGGCGGTAAAGCTCCCTATTACCCTGTGCTAGGGTTCTGATCCATTTTACAATGTGTAGTCTGCCCAGCTTTGTGCAGAAAATCCACTACTCTAGATTCTTTCTGCAACATAGATTTTCTAAAAACATTAAACGCTTAAAGCAAATTTTAAAAAAAATCAGAGGAGTTTGTTAGACACAGGAGAATAGAAGACTTGAGAGAAAGACAACACAAGGAGGGTTAATGAATACAGAGTCCTAGCTGGAAGAGGCAGTAGAGGAAAAGGCAGAACTACAGCCAGGTATCATCACAAGCATTCACCCAGCAGCACCTCTGAAGTTAGTGGGTGGTGAACTGAGAAGAGCAGCTGCATTACAATTCAACCTATGCCCTATCAGACAGTCACAAGCCTGAGAAAAGAGACCCTATTCTCTCACTAGAGCTGGATAGGTGATTAACTGGACTCGACCTTCTCCCATTTTTTGTTTTACTTGGGGAAGGATATTGGATAATAGTCATTCTACCAATGTTGTTGAACTGGAACTTCCATCAGCCCTAACCACATACCAATGTTAAGGGAGAACAGATGCTGCAGTCCATCAACATCTGAAAGTCCAGCCTCCCATTTAGAGTTTTGACAGCCTCTCATTTAGAGTTTTGCTTTAAGTTTCATGGTTGTCTGAACTGTTACTATTGTTCCTTCCCCCTCTTTTATCAAGAAACGTATTTAACATTTATTAGCATTTGTATATAAGCCTCAGAGTATCATGTCATGTTTTTGATTAATCCATTAAAAACCAATATATAACTGTACTACTTATTTTTAAACAGTTTAGGACATAGACAGAAAAACCAGAATGGGTAAAGTATCCACGTTCAAAAACCATGATAAACTACTACAGGGTAAAGCTCAAGCTAATAGTACACAAAAGTGGGGGTTCCCACTGTTTCCTGGCTTTTTATATTGTCTGAAATCACTCCTTTCTTCATAATACTTGACTCAAAAAGTTCACAGGTGGAGCAACTTGTGGAATGCCTGAAATCACAGGAACAGGCAGAAGTGGGAATCAGTTTTACAATTCTCCATAATGCCCAAACAGATCAGGATGTGGATGCTCAAGGAAAGAGGACTGATGCCTTCGAATCTATTACCTTCTAAGAGATATTAATTAATTTATTATTGCTCTGTTCAAGATATAAAGTTGATAAAAAGTGCAAGGCACATAATTTGGACATTAGAAACTAAGATCCAGGGCAAGAAAGATCGCTCCAAAAAGGAAAGCTGGTTGCAGCATGATTGATGGCAATATGTAGAAGACAAACAGTATGGTGAGTTCCTTCCTTTGAAATATTGCCTACAGCACCTGCTGTTCCTTGGCAGTATCTCATCCAAATAATAACCAACTTGTACTTTAGTAATTATATACACTATGACTGTCTTCTACCTTCTCAACACAGAAAGTCTGCTAAAATGTTTACTGGGATTATTCGAAATTTAATTTGTGCTTTGTTTTTAGTCACCTATGAAGCATTTCCTCTGGTAACACATGCCTCTGCCACCATTTATTTTAATAACTTTGGTGAAACACAATTTTCTGAAGCCAAATATGCAGACCCAGTCTATTCAGAATCAATACCTAGCATATGTGAGAAAGACTTTTCTTAAAGAATCCTACAGACTGGCCTTGAGATAGAAGTACCAGAGCTAACTTCTGGGGATAGATATTTTAAAAAGGAACCTGGTCTCTTCATATGTAGCTAAATGGTTGCAAGGTAATAAAATTGTCTTAAGGCCAGTGCACAAATCACTAAAGATTTCTTCACTGAAAACTAGCCCTTGGATACCATGTGAAAAGCTGCGCTCATCATTTTGTACTAGCAATGAATGGAAGCACTCAGTAATATGTTTAGTTCACTAAATCAAATTGCTTTGTTTAAAACATATGCTTATTTTAATGTGATGTTATGTCCCTTCAAGTAAACTCTGACTTATGGTGTCCTTATCATAGGGTTTTCTTGGCAAGTTTTATTCAGAGATAGTTTGTCATTATCTTACTCAAGGCTGAGAGAGTGTGACATGCCCAAAGTTACCTAGCAGGTTTCCATGGCTGAGTAGAGATTCAGACTCTGGCCTCTCAGAGTCCCTGTCCAACACTCAAACTACTATACCACAATGGCACTCACAAGCTTACTGGCAAGCATTTACTAATTTACATCTATGCGTTCAGTTCATACCACATTCAATTAAGTGTGCTGCCTGCCTTAAACCCTACCATTACAAAAAAACAAAAAAACAAAAAACAAAACCTGATGATGTGAAAAATACATGTGCACAAGTTAACATATTTGAAGATAATCAAATAATATCTTTCTATAAGAAATAAAATCTGTGCCTAAGCTACTCTGAATGAAGTATTAGAATGAGAAACAATCTCAAGATCTCATCAATATGACAACAACCATTTTCCTATTTTGTATCGACCATACCTGAGGGAACGCCTCCTCCCATCTAATCCTTCCCACACACTCAGATCTTCCAGGAAGAACTTGCTTCATTTAAAGAAAAGCAGACTGACAGTGACTTCCCGGAGATCGTTCTCAGTTGTTGCTCCAAAAATTTGGAATGACCTGCCAGAGGAGATCCGCTTTATAAAATCATTAGATACCTTTAAAAAGGCAATAAAGATGGATCTCTTCCGGCAGGCCTTCCCAAACTGACCTCCTCGTAATGAAACTTAACTGCTCATCCACTTATCTCTCCCCATTTGATCAGATTGGTTTTTAGACTTAACTTGTACGCTTTTTAAGATGGGAAGGAGGGAGGGGGATGGGATTTGCTATTATTATGTTTTTATTTACTGTTATTATATTCATATTTTTACTTTGTATATTGGTTCTGTTGTTACCCGCCTCAATCCATAACAGGGAGAGGTGGGATACAAATAAATTTTATTATTATTTATTATTATTATCTCAGACATAAGCTACTGTTTTGCATGGGGCTACTATCTTGTGAATATTGTAATATCACCCACTCAGTCTTTTATGGGAGAAATTATTTGTATTTTGTGCAGAAGATGTCTGTTCCTTTATGTTTGTGACTCACATTTTAAAAAATCTCATTATGCCTTCAGTGTAATATAGAATTGTGGGTGGTGTTACAGAGGAGAAAAAAGTCCTTACAGTTATTTCTGTTGGAGCATTAAGACATATAAATGTAACTCTGTTAACAAAGTAGATGGAGGAAAGAATACAAAAACAGAGGATTGTCTAACTGTTAAATACAGCTAGCTAAGAACTGAGAAATGATTAGGCTAGGAATAAATGATAAAAAAATGAGAGGGAATTTTGCTTTGAAAGGAGCTGAGGGTGTGGAGGGAATCCAGGAAGAAGTGTAGTTTGTGCGAACCAAGGTGTTACATTGTACTGTTTACAAAGCTAGTCTACAGCTAGTTTAACTTATTATACAAAACATCTTTA
Source organism: Urosaurus nigricauda (assembly GCA_034509955.1). NCBI lineage: Eukaryota > Metazoa > Chordata > Lepidosauria > Squamata > Phrynosomatidae > Urosaurus > Urosaurus nigricauda. The sequence goes on from JAOEGL010000002.1 coordinate 168,913,949, forward strand.
GTGTTGCTATCTCTGTATGTTTTCATTTAAGAATTAATGAGTAGGATCTGAACCAAATGATCAACAACACACCCACTTGTCTAAGAACCAAACCTATGAAGGGTGTTTAAGTTAAAAATGCCAGGTAACTGATATGAGTCCAAGGGCTGGAACTGTAGAGCCAAACTAGACAGATGATCTGTCACAATGGGCATTACTTCTTTAACAGAAAAACTGGTACCAGAGACAGAAATAACATGGAAAGTAGGGATAGGTTCCTGCATCACATGAGGAGGGGAGGGAGAAATGGGGAGGAGAAAAAAGAGGAAGGAGGAAGGACAGTAGAGAGGGAGGGGATTTTTTCAATATGTATCAACAAACTTATTATTCAAAACTAACTGTATGCATATATAAAATAAAATAACCAGGTGAAGTAAGACTTGCAGAATTTTTTTTTTTAAAAAAAACCTGAATCTTCAACAAACCATCTGATTGATACCCTTCCACAATGCATCCAAGGATGAGATTTTCTTTCAGCAGCCTCCATTTTCTTCATGATCTCCATTTTGGTGGTCAAACTTAAACTCTGTTTTTTAAAATGCTGGGGTAACTGATGAGACAGTCTTATCTGCTCCCCTGTTTTCTCTCTGTTCATGTATGCTCAGTTAGGGATTCTGGAGGCAGCTGCTATTTTCCTTGCCTGTTGTAGGTAGGCACACATAGCTACAGTATGATTGATAAAGGTTAGAATCCCATTCTTTCCCAACTCAAGCTTTGCGGATTGCATTTCTTACTCAAACCATTTGCTGCAACCTAACAGAAAAAGACTGTAGCCTTACTTCAACAATCTCTCAATTACAATGCTACTAAAACACTTCCAAAAGACACTGGATGAGGAGGAAAGAGACTGTATTGGTGTAAAAAGCATTTCTTAAAAAGTAGGTTAGATGTCAAAGGCTTTGTTATCTGTCTCAGCCTGACCCACTTCCCAAATTCTCAGGGTAATTTATTCATTTTAGCTTGGAAGAATGTTCTTTTCTATTGGTAAACTGCCAGTCTGCAGGCTCAAGATCTAATTTTTAGATTTTTTTTTCCAGATCATTGATAGAACAATTTCAATGAAAAGTGTGGAATTTTCAAGTGCTGAACATAGGGCCATCATGAAGTTCCTGTTCCAGTAGAAGAAAAGTCCAAAGGAAATCCATGAGCGTATCATACAAACATTGAGTGGCAAATGGCTGTCATACTCAGCTGTGAAGAAGTGGTATACCAACTTTCAGCACGGAGATCTTGAGACCAAAGTTGCAGCGAGGTCTGGGAGGACTTGAACAGTGTCAACTCCAGAAATTGTTGGACATGTTCATGATCTGATTTTGGCAGATCAGCAAATCTCAGGTAAAACACTAGAGATATCCTGGGAACCGGCTGGGTTATAATCCAGAAGCGGCTGGCTATGCAGAAGCTGTCAGCCAAGTGGTACCAAAATGTTTGAACGCTAACAAGTAAAAAAATCAAGTAGAATACTCCAAGCTGACTGCAACATTTTGAGTGATGGGGGGGGGGCGGAATGTCACTGTTGATGAAACATAGTTATATCACTATGATTCAGAGAAGAAAAAATACTCCTTGCAGTGGCAACACTCCACGGCTTAAGAAATTCAAGGCTCAAAGGACAGCAGGAAAGGTCATGGCCACAGTTTTTTGGGATAAAGAAGGTATTTTGATAACTACTTTCAGAAGGGCCAAACAGTTAAAGAACAATACTGCTGAGCCAATTAAAGGAAGCACTGAAGAAAAAACAGCTAGAGAAGCTGCAGAAGTGTTCTCTTTTTGCAGGACAATGCACCTGCTCACACAGCTGGCAAAATGATGGCTGTTTGGGGTTTCAGTGCATAGACCATTCACCCTACTCACCTTGCTCCATCTGACTATTTCCTGTTTCCAAACCTTAAAAAGAGTTTGAAAGAAAGGAAATTTTTAAATGATGCAGAGGTGATAGCAACAGCATAGCAGTATTTCAGTGACCAGACATCAGAATTTTTGGGAAGGGTTAAAGAAATGTGAGAAATGATGTGTGAAGTGCATCAAACCTCAGGATGAATATGTGGAATATCATTTAAGATTCATGCCTCTAGGTCATTCTCTTGTTGGTAGGGCTGAGAACATTTCAGCACCCTTTAGTATATAATTAAATGGCAGAACTATTTAAATAAGTAATTTCTGCTGTATAGTTTATCCTTCATTCGTTATAACTTGTTAAAGTTTTCATAAATTAAAAGAAGTTGTACAACCCATATGAAGGACTGATTTACAATACCCTTTAACAGTTCCAGAAATACAGTGTGTTAACCTGTTGAAGTAGAACTAGTGAAGTGTAGTGATTTGAGCATTGGCCTATGGCTCTGGAGGCCAGGGTTCAAATCCCCACTCAGCTATGGAAACTGGGTGACCCTGGGTACGTCATACTCTCTCACCCTCACAGGAAAGCAAAGTCAAACATCCTCTGAACAAATCTTGCAAAAATAAAACCCTGTGATAGATTCACCTTAGGTTCACAGTAAGTCAAGAACAGCAACACAAATCTGTTGAGGCAAATAAACAAAAACATTTGTGGCACTTGAAGACTAATATATTAATTGTGAAATAGTTACATGGAGTAGTCTAAATGCCAGTAAGATTCACAATGCATTCATCTGGTGATATGGACTTTACTCCACAAAAGCTTAAACCATCATAAATATAAAACTCTTTAAAGTGCAACATGACTTTTTATTGCTCTTCCCCTTGAACAAGATATCTGATGAATAATAAGCTGAATAAGCAGAAGATAGTTCAGAAACTATAATTGGTACAGAATGTCACTGCCCAACTGGTTTAAGTGTAAACTGGCATATTCGTATTACACTGGTCCCTCCACATCTGCTGAGAGAACTCCCCAGTGAAAGTGGAAAAACTGCAAATTAAAAAACACTTTTTTGTAACCTGAGAGAACATCTCTCTAGGAATCTTTAGGTCCTCCAGTGTGACTCTATGGGCAACCTCTGGCAGAATCATGGTGATCCTAGCAATTCCTAGGGAGAATATATCAATCAAATCCATGAATTTTCAAATTCAAAGTCAAAAGTCAAAGCCACAAATGTGGAGGGCCAACTGTTTTTGTGTGTTAAAACAATTACACTGGTTACCAGTATATTCCTAAATCCAATTTACAATACTGGCTTTGGACTATAAAATGATTTAGGCCTTAGATGTTTAAGGAGTCCCTGTTCCCATATCAATCTCTCCAAAGTTTAATATCAGCCAAGGTGTCTTACTTCAAACATCAGATTGATTATGTCTGTAAAAGAAAAATCCAGATGTTATTTATGGAATGCATATTTTGAGACATCTAAAGAGGCTGTGAAAAAGTGTAATATAATTAATTGAGACTGGATGCAGCCAGTACCTGGACAGAACTGCACATATGCTATCTTGAATCTAAGGCAGTACATTAATACCCTAATAAAAAGTTTATTTTATACTATTATGCGCTAGTATTAAAAGGGCTGCCCTTATAAGTGGTACAGAAATGTCAAACAATGCAAAATCTATCCTACTGGGCAATATGAACACATGAAAGTTTTTTTTTAAAAAAAAAATTAACGTTCAATCATAAATTCCATACATTATACATGTATCATCAGCTTTATCATTACATCATTACATAAAATACAAAAGAACACAATTAAATTATATCTTACAAACTATTTAACATTATCTGTGTGTTATGATCTTCCTGCTCACAAGTTTGCTGTATCTATTTTACTTTTCTTTTTCTTCCTTCTCTAAGGTCATATGTATTCTCCCTTTTTCCTTTATCTTTCTGATCTTAATTTCCATTTTTTATTCTTTCCTGCTTTTTAATTATTCTCCTGTTCTTTTTCTATTTTTTTTATTCCAATATTTCCATACCAGCTCCCAATTGTTTTCAAAACCCAGACAGTTTAGCTTGAGTGTTGGATTAGGTTTCTGGGAAATCAGGATCTGAATTGCTACTCTGTCATGGAAACTTGCTGAGTGACCCTGGGCAAGTCACACTCTCTCTGCCTTAGAGGCAAGCAATGAAAAACGGTCTCAAATGAATCTTGCCAAGAAATTCCTGTGAATGATGGAGTTTGCCATTGGTCAGAGTAGACCTGAATAAATATAGTACGTAATATCAAATGGAGAAGTGCAGAAGAATTGTAAATGTACAAAGAAGTTTGTACAAAAATCAATGTCTCCAAATCAGTTGTGTATCTTAAATAAGAATAATACCGGTATCAGGAATATCATGAGATCTGAAATCCTCAGCAGAAGCCCTGTTCCATGTCCCACCACCTCAACAGGCTAAGCATGACAGCATGAGTAAACAGGACAGGGCTTTCTCTATAATAGTAAACTACCCCTAAACAAACCTTCTGTTTACTGGTATACAAGGCAATAAAAAATAATGGCTAATAATCCAGAAGTTGCACAAGTGTCACTGCAGCACAAAGCAGCAGATACAAGAAAAAAACCATTCTAATCCACATGAAGCTTAATGGTTGGACCAAAAACAAAAAAGACACTCACAGATTGGAAACTTTTTTTTTTTTGTTCATCTTTCGTGTTTCCTTTGGTTCCATTACTCTATGCAACCAGAAGTAGCAAATAATCAAGTACTGTAGACAAAAGCAAGAGAAAATAACTTGTTCTTCAATATACTTCATTTTCCCCTACTTCTTTACTCTTTTCTTGAAGTGTATCACTTTTAAAAATTCAGTGAAAACCACTGAACCAGGTTGATTCTGCTTTTAGTCCAAAGAAACCTAAAATGCTTGGCTGAAGTTATTTTGAGAACCTGCTGTTACCTTACTGATTTTCAGTTTCGTTGTTGCTATAAATCTTCAAGTTACAGTGGCCTATTCTAGATTGGCAAAAAGAAGTGTGTTCATGGCTGCATGAAACTCTAGCCTTTAGATGAGAAAAAGGGAAAGTGTGCCATAAAAACGCTTTTTTTGCATTTTAGGGGAGAAGAAGCGCCTTTAAAAAGGTGCTGGTTTTCCCAGCTTCTTTTTTAAAAACTGCAGAACAGCGCAGCTCCATCTAAAGGCTGCAAGCCTTTAAGGAAAAGGCAACTTCATGACACACTTTCCTGCCAATCTAGAAAGCCCCAGTATTTCGGACTTACAGAGACCTATCAGGGAATCTTCTTGGCAAGTTTCTTAGAGGGAGTTTGCCATTGCCTTCTGAGTCTGAGAGAGTGTGACTTGCCCAAAGCCACCCAGATTACCCATATTGAAAGCCAACAAGCTTCCATGTTATGTTGAATGAGTGGCAGCAAGAATCCTCTGCTACATTAATACTCTCTGAAAACAGTGCAATTTTAAGGACAAATTTACAGCAATCAAATCACCTGTATAGCAACCTTAAAACTGGCTATGCTCGTTTTGTTCCACTTATCAGCCAGAAGCATCATTTTATAGAGACGTTTGCTGACCCAAATAGAATTAGGCCTTTCAGTGACACCAAGTTTCTAAGAATAAAAGTCTGACATGACTGAACAACTATAAAGCTGTATAGAAGGTTCACATCTTTTTCATTGCCTTGGTAAACACTGAAATATAATGGCTGAGATCCAAAGAGCTACTTCAGATAAGCTGAAGTAGATTATTTTACATTTTATTTTCTGTAACCACCTCCACACCTTATTAGGTACTTGAGAATGGTGACCTGCCAATTCCAGCCACTGGTGGATGAAACTTATTTTTTTGGAGCCACTTTAATCAGCCTTCAGGGATGGTTTTGGAACAGGAATTGCTTAGGTAACACGTGGGATGAAACTTGGCAAGACAGATACAGGGAATGTGACTATGCTGATCCTCTCAGACTTCTTGGTGGCTTTGCTATAACTAATCATGGCAGTCTTCGAGACTGGATGTAGAAATCACTATTTGTCAGGAGTTCTACTCCTGCTTGAACAGTTTATTCTTTAACAACTGTGCTTCTGGGTTTTGAAGGGTTCTATTACTTCTCCCCCCTCCCCTCCCCCCCACATTCCTTAAAATCTACATGTCATGGCTGGGAGAGACCAACCAGACATTTGGGTGGAAGTGTAACTTGTACGCAGAGGACACCTAGCTTTCTTCTTTTCATTCAGATGCATGTGGCGCTGTGGATATCCTGAATAAGTGATTGAGTGCAGCAATGGACTGGATTGGCATGTATAAACTCAGAATCAGTTTAGAGAACCCAAGGGGTAGTGTTGGAACATGATTCAGTCATCTGAGTGAGCAGTGTTCAACCTATTTTGGAAAGGACTGCACATTTCCATTCATGGAATCACTGATAAAATTATTCATCAAAAATCATAATCAATGTCTAGCTGGCTATGATGTGCTTAAATACAGAGTTTCTTACTATTCACAAAATTGGCCTTGTACTGGAGAAACGTATGTACAAATGGAACTATGACAGACAAAATATGGGGACATCCTTCAGTAGAGGAATGCGTGGAGTGAGTCAATCAACATGGAAACTGTAGTAACAAGATCAGAAGAAGACTTAAGACTCTTAAGGGCAGCTATGCAGGAACTAGATAAGATCCCCAAGTGTGATGACATATCACTGAATATCAAAGTCAGAATTGTCTTTGCCATATATTTCCAATTTCCATGTATAGATGTGGCTGATGGATGATGAAGAAAGCTGAGATGTGGTGCCAGGGGAGAATATTACAGATACTTCCAAAAACCAAATAAATGGATCCAACAGCAAATCATACCCAAACTCTTACATTGAGACTATTGTACTTTGGACATATCATAAGATGACATGACTCATTAGAAAAGATTATAATGTATTGTATCTTGTAACAACTGGTATGATAAAACGCAGCAATTAGCTTCTATTTAAAAAAATCAACTCCGTGATGCCAAAGGAAAGAAAATCATAATTATACTATGATTTGGAATCATTTTATTGAATATATGAGTGAGGGGGGATAATGCTGGACTTCCAAAGGCACTGAATTTTTTCCATGTCTGTGTGAGGAAACACTGTTAACATCTTTAAATGATGTATTATGATTGCCACCTAACTAATTCCTGTTACCCAGTCAATCTTAAAAGAAAGACTGAATGAGTTGGCAAGTAGACATACTGTATGGTTTCGGCGAAATAAAAGATGGTAACAAGAATAAGAGGATTGCTACTTTAAACTGCTTCAGTTCTTTTTTTCCCAAGACTCCGTGGGTACTGAGTGGAAGATGTTGCAGTCAGTCTTCCTTTAGTTTAAGAGATTGCTAGCTTACTGTGCAGGATGGGGATGGTGTGCTGCCACTGATTTTCCCAGACATCTTACAGTACCCACTCTCATTATTGTTACTCTCTAAATCAGCTCTTTGGGATAGAAACTGGACATGCCATTTTGCCCTGATTCTATTGCTATCTTGAGAAACAGATTCAGAAAGTTTGTTGTTGTCTGCCTTCAAGCCATTTCTGACTTACGGTGCCTTAAGGCTAACATATCACAGGGTTTTCTTAACAGGTTTTGATCAGAGGAGGTTTGTAATTGCCTTCCCCTGAGGTTTAGAGCATGTGACTTTCCCAAGGTCACCAGGTGGGTTTCATGGCTTATCTGGGAATTGAATCCTGGTTTCCAGAGTCTTAGTCCAACACTACAACCACTATACCACGCTGTCTCTCAGAAAGTAGTACTGAGAAATTATTGTTGTGTTCAGTAAGAATTGTGTGTGCCCAGTTTTCCCCTAATGGTATTCAACATCAACAAAAACCAATGAATTATGTCATCCAGAAATCGGGACAGAAAAGTCATACATATCATTTGACTGTTTTGTTTTTCATCAAATTTGGGTGAACCTGACAATATACTGAAACCAGTACTATATAGTGTCAGTAAAGTTTACAAGCTCAAATGAGATAAAATAGAAACGGAGGGGGGGGGCTGTTGGTCTGGACTGAGATATGAATTTATAAAATGATACAGGCAGGATCTCAGAAGTCATCTAAATCTATACCTGAAAGATTACTTATAGATGGACACCATGGGGCTATACAGACTGACACTTTGTACCGGCCTGTGGGCGGAGCCACGGTGCAGCATCTGCACACTGGATGCCATGACTCTGCCCCCATTGCGTCATGACGCCATGCGCTCTTCTAGATGGTGCACGGCATCATGGCGCACCCCCAGCACTGCATGATACAGTGCCAAAAGGGTATCACAAAGCCATGCCGCCACGGCTAAGGCGCGCTTTAGAGGGCACAAAAAATGGAGCCGCTTTTTGCAGCTCCTTTTTGTACTCTCTCCTAAAAGGCTACAAACATACTACCTTCAGAGACAGTTCATACCTTTAGGCACATTCTTCTGAATGGCTAAGGTGACTCTGTAACAACCCAATACTTAAAAATGGGGATGGTTAAGCAATCCTGCCAACTCTACCACAAAGGGGCAAGTACTGATATACTGAAGAAAATAATTCTGTCTCCCAGTGGGGACTCTGCGCTATTTCTGAGAGTTTTCTGGAAAGAAAACAAGGGGGAAGGAAACAAGTAATATAAATCCTTGCCCCAATCAGGAAAGAGAAACTAAGACAGTATGGTTTTATCAGATCCATGAGAGCCAGCATGATGGTGTGGTGTGAGTGTTGTACCAGGATTCTAGAGACTAGGGTTCAAATCCCCGCTCAGCTTAGGGTGGGTTTCCCACATATCTCAGCCCCAGAGGAATGCAGTGGCAAACTCTCGCTGACTAAATCTTGCCAAGGAATCTACATGATAAGGTTGCCTTAGGGTTGCCATAAGTCAGAAATGAGTTGAAGGCACACAAAAACCACAGTAACTTAGAACTCCAAGTTGCCTAGCAGAGGTCATGGGCACACATGGTAAGTACTTCAGCCCCAAATGCATTCAATTGCACTTACAATACAATTACCCATATATAGTTGACTATAAGTCAACCTCATATATAAGTAAAGGCCAAGTTTTGGGGCCAAAATTAGGGATTTTGCTATGACCCATGGATAAGTCGAGGGTAAAATTTAGGGATATATAGCAAAGGGTCTAAAGTATGAAGCAAAGCAAAGCAATGTCAAAGAACTTGCAAAATTCCAGCAGACACACAACTGTTTGTGCTTACTCTTAAGATTGGATGGATGAGAGAGTACAGGGGTTGTTGCCTCACATATTATATTCTTTCTTTCCACCAGGAGATGGTTCCTTCTTGTAAATAAGAGTTAAGATACAGTACTTACGTTGACCTGTGGATAAGTCGACTCAGGTTTTTTTGGGTCAGTTTTTTGACCTAAATTTCTAGACTTATACATGAGTATATACAGTATGTTGGCGCACCATGATTTTGGGCAGTTCCTGCCTATTCCCAACAGGGACTAATTCTGGCAAGATGTAAGTTATTTTCCCTCCCCAACTGCAAAAAAGAGACTTTAAAAGTTTATTCCTTGTTTCACCCATGGCCAGATCGGCAAAATAAAAATAAATGGGGGAAAATCATAGAAACAAGACATTGCTAACTTCCCAGCATATACACACAAAGTATCCCTTATCCAAAAAACTCCAAAATCCATAACCTTTTTCATGGGTGGCAGAGATAATGACCTCTCTGCTTTCTGATGGTTCAATGTACACAAAATTATTTAAAATATCATATAAAATTATCTGCAGATGAAAGTACCTTTGAATTTAACAGAGTCACATTCTGTGAGCTGTGTATTTGATAGTTTTATATATATACTGTATATTGAATACTTATAGGCCACTGAGGAAACTGCTGTCGAAACACGTCTGGCCTTGAGTTTTATTATTATTTAAAAGTTGCATTTTGGCTATTTTTAGCATTTGAATACTTATTAGTGGGGTATTGCTACCCTTTTAGAAATTATACTGGTTCTTTCTGCTCGAGTTTATTTTTATTTTTATTAAGCTTTTCACATTAATGTCTTTTCATTGGGAAGTGTGATATTATTAATATTGTATTGTAAAAATTTTTGGTAGAATCCTCCATTGCAGTTTTTTGGTTTTATCTTGGATTTTCAGCCACAGGGACTTTGGTTGGTTTACTCAACCTGTGCAACAGAACTGTCCAGGGTCTATCCAAGGAAAATGCATTCTGGGGCTAAATAAGATAGCATATATATAAGCAATTAAATAAAAAAATGAGAAACTAATTAGAAATTAGTATGCAGTTAACATAGGCCAAATACTTCTTTCTAAAGCAGGAGTGGCCAGCTGCAAACAGGGCAAGGGCCATTTCTCCTTCCTGCATCCCCAACAGGCCACAGCAACACATTTCAGCACACCCAAAGTGACTTGAAGTCATTTCTGGCCATCATTTTAGCCAAATTTTCCTCCTTTTTGTCTGTTCTGGAGAGGCTGGAAGGGATGAGAGGTGTGAGGGAGCAAACTACTGTCTTTTCATGAAGTTTGGGAAGATTAGGGCGGTTTAAGGGTGGAAATGACTCCAAAATCAGTCTGGTGTTTGTTTTTTTAATTGAGGTGATCTGATAGATTTGATGGGCCTCAGGGGGGTGCCACAGGCTATAGGCAGCTCATGGTGAAGTATTAAACAAGAACACATCACACATAAAGAAAGGAAAAAACAATAATGGCTGGAGAAATTTGTGACTCATCCTTCTCACATTCCTAGTATTCTATTATGGCCTCTAATTTATCTAGCATTCATTTCCAGAGTGAAAGACAAGAAAAAGGGCATAGTGATAATTTTAGTAAATAAATGTGAATGTTATGTATTGATATGGAAGGAACCAAAACATTTCTACACAGGAAAAGTTCTCTGATATTTTCCGCAATCAGTATGGTATACGGAATTTCACAACCAAGATGTCAGACTCCTTCCGAGAAATGTAGATATTCTGACAAATGAATGCAAAGAAAGAAGGAAACAAAGGCATTAAGTAAAGCTGCCAGATATTAACTGGTTTAATACCCCAAACAGCTACCTAATCCTCTTGTATATAGGGTAGTGATCGTGAAGGAATGTACTAATGAAAACTAGAAGACCTATTTGATAAAGGTGGTTTTTTAAACACTATAAAAAAATGTAGTATCAGAAGACGTAATTCCTATTAATAACTGACTACACAGGCCCCTAGCAAATTTTGATTAAAATTAGAGAGCATAATCTAATTCGTCATATGACGAGAAAACTGGTTAATGCAGCAGTTACACAGACTTCAATTTCACACCACATGTGTATGACATGATTAACAATCCACATTAACAACATCCACATAAATGAATGCTGTACTTCTTCACATAAAGTTCCCTGCAAGCAGAAAACTAAATACCAGTTAGAAAAGTTCCAGACTGGCCTTGCCTCTGATAAACTATCTTCTCTGTAGATGTTTAAAAAATTGCTATAAGTAGCATTAAATCACAAAGCCCCTAGCAGCTAATCGCAGTCACATTTAGCTCTTTCATTATCAGGTGCTGTGTTTTGTTTTTTTAGTATACTATCTGGCAAAAACTATATCCAAACTTCGAGAAAATTAGTGTGATTCCCGGTAAACAGAAACTGGTGGGCCCTACTTTAAATTGTGTTTATGTTAAACTATAATAATTGAATTTATGAATTGCCAAACAGGATCAGTAAGTGCCAAAATGTTCAAAGGTGCTTCTGAAAACTGGATGCTCTCCAGCATGTACAACAACATTTAGAGTAGTCAGGCAAACACAGATTTTTGTTCCAGGCATGCTTTTCAGGAAGAGTGTATTTTCCAACACAAGTATTAATTCCTCTGTCGGAAAAGCTAACACATGGTGAAGCACTGGTATAAATCTTTCATATGCCCCAAGGCATCCCTCGTGAATTGGTTAAGCAAATGCTGAACCAAAAACAAGTACTGGTACTGTCATGTAGAGATAGCTATACTGTCCCAAATGCTTTGTATGCCCTGTAATAGTCTCTGAGAACTTCAGCTTGTCATACAATTTTACAAAATCTTCCCTTCTGTTATCCTTACTAAGCTACAGATCTTCACAAACCATAGTTCTCTAATAGATTCAAAGTTATTCCTATTTGATTCAAGGTCCCAGTGCAAAGAGAAACAAGAGCACTGTCATTTGCATCACAACAATCTCATTTCAAGTGTGAGAAAATAAGATATCTACATTTTCAAAGTATCCACTGCATTGTTTCCTTGACCTGAATACATGATATTATTTCTAATCTCCCACATGAAAAAGCACTTGAGAGAGAATGATCTAGGGCCAGCATATTTTTCTTGCTGTACTGGTTTTCTACCTACAGGGCAATGTTTTAGCATAGGGAGTGCATGGGGGTAGATTAGATTTCTCCAGGCTGGAAACTAAAATGTTCTAATATGCTTCAAGGTGTACTTAAGATGGAACTTAAGGCCACTTTCCGCTCCCCCGGGGGTGGCGGACCCATTAGAATGGTCCGCCCTCGAAGGCTGATGGAACCAACAGGCTTCCAGAATGCCTTAGAGGGTTTAATGGTTGGTAGCACCGGCGACTCTACCGAGACCTTGGTGAATACTTGGAACACCGTCCTTCCCAAGGCCCTCGATACTATCGCTCCTGAGCGTCCTCTCCAACCCGCTCCCAACCGTAAGCCCTGGTTCTCCCAGGAACTCCGGGAGATGAAGCGGGCTGGACGACGACTAGAGCGCAAATGGCGGAAGACTCGGCTCTTGTCCGACAGAACTCGCCATAGGCAGCATCTTCGTGCCTATTGGGAGGCTTTGCGTGCAGCGCGGAGATCCTTCTACTCTGCACGCATTGCGTCTGCAGAGTCCCGTCCAGCGGAGCTGTTTAAGGTGGTTGGGGAGCTGACGCAGGTTCCCCCTGCGCCAAATCCCCTACTTAACCCTACAGTGGCCTGCTGTGACGCATTTAACATCTACTTTGCAGACAAAATCTCTCGGATAAGGGCTGACTTAGACGCCAATGTTCTAGCAGCATCTGTAAATGAGGCACCTAGCAACTCCGTTACTGTCACTTTATTGGATGAGTTTCAATCTGTAAGTACTGATGACGTGGACAAGCTCCTTGGAAGCGTGAGGAAAACAACCTGCCCTCTCGATCCATGTCCATCATGGCTGGTCGTCCAGGGAGGGGACACATTGAAAACATTCCTTAGGGATGTAATCAATGCGTCCCTCAGGGAAGGCACTGTTCCTTCTTGTCTGAAGGAGGCGGCCGTAAAGCCCCTCCTGAAGAAACCTTCCCTTGATCCCCTGGACCGAAACAACTATAGACCAGTTTCCTTGCTGCCATTTTTAAGCAAGGTGATCGAGAGAGCAGTCGCCTCCCAACTCCAAGCTGTCTTGGATGAAACCGATTATCTCGATCCATTTCAAACCGGCTTCCGGGCAGGATATGGAGTTGAGACTGCCATGGTTGCTCTGACAGATGACCTCCGCTTGAGCACTGATAGGGGTAGTGTGACCCTGCTGGTGCTCTTGGATCTCTCAGCGGCCTTTGACACCATAGATCATGCCATCCTTTTGGACCGGCTGAGAGGGATGGGGATCGGAGGCACCGCCTTACAGTGGTTCCGTTCCTTTCTCTCCGGCAGGACCCAAAGGGTGAGGCTCGGGGACAGCTGCTCCTCCAAAATTGAGCTAAGCTGTGGCGTCCCACAAGGCGCCATTCTGTCCCCGATGCTATTTAATATTTACATGAAGCCGCTGGGTGAGATCATTCGGAGGCATGGAGCTCAGTGTCATCAGTACGCTGATGACACTCAGATATATTTCTCCATGACCAGATCATCTGCTCAGACCTCAGATGGCGTCTCCTCTCTCAATGACTGCCTGGCAGCGGTAATGGATTGGATGAGGGAAAACAGATTGAGACTGAATCCAGACAAAACGGAGGTACTGACAGTCACCGGCCCGAAACCAGGTCTGGGAATACAACTCCCGGTCCTAGATGGAATCACACTATCCTCGAAGGACCCTGTTCGCAGTCTGGGGGTACTCCTAGACTCGTCACTTCACATGACTAGTCAGGTGAATGTGACGGTCAGGAGTGCCTGTTATCAGCTTCGGCTGATACGCCAGCTGCGCCCTTTCCTGGAGATGAGGGATTTGGAAACTGTGGTACACGCTTTGGTCACCTCACGATTAGACTACTGCAACGCGCTCTACATGGGGCTGCCCGTGTACCTAACCCGGAAACTTCAATTGGTCCAAAACATGGCAGCCAGATTAGTTACTGGGACATCTAGGAGAGAACATATAACTCCAGTGCTTAAATCTCTCCACTGGCTGCCAATTAGTTTCCGGGCACAGTACAAGGTGCTGGTTTTAACCTTTAAAGCCCTACATGGCTTGGGCCCATCTTATCTCAGGGACCGCCTCTCCCCGTACGATCCTCCCCGCACACTTCGATCCTCTGGGAGGAACTTACTACAGCCTATCAAGACCAGGCTGGCACAGACCTCCCAGAGGACCTTTTCTGCGACCGCTCCCAAGCTCTGGAATGGTCTGCCGGATGAGATGCGTCTCATGACATCTCTAGATTGCTTCAAAAAAGCCCTAAAGACGCATCTCTTCCGGCAGGCCTTCCCCTGAAATTCCTTATCCCCGGCTTCGGTTCCAGACTTTGATTCCTGCCTACTCCCATGTTCTGATCCCCACTTATGACGTGGCCACATAAGGAAGGGTTAGGATGTAGCTATATGTTTTTAAATAACTGTTTTAATCATTGCTGTTTAATCTATTTTTAAGGGGTGGGAGGTTTGGAAACGGGTCATGGGATTGTTTTAATCTATGTTTTTTTTACTTGTACCCCGCTCCGAGTGTATATACAGAGGAGCGGGCTATAAATAAACTATTATTATTATTATTATTATTACTTCAAACAATTTAAGGCTCAACATCTTTTCCACTTGGAAGACTTATTTCAAGGTAAATGGACACTTCTCTAGGTTGATTTAATTTAAACTATAATTTAAATGGCTTCACTGAAGGACTCTCATCTCCATGAACTGCAGTATAATTAATATTAATTATATCATTCACGTAGCTCTTAGAAGTGAGGCTGGTGGATACCCTTACCGTAACATGGCTTTCTCTGTAGCAGCGCCTCAACTGTGGATCTCCCTACCCAAGGATGTGAGGTTGGCCCCATCTCTTTTAAGCTTCTGGTGGCAGCCAAAACAGTGTTGGCATTCAGTGTCTGAAATTGTTGCTTTAATTGTTTCAAAACGATTCTAGGTTTGTTTTTAGGAGTTTTTAAACAGCATTTTAATGTGTTTTTAAAAGGGTTTTATTTTGTACTATATTGTTTTTATTGGTTTAATTTGTTCATTGCCTCAGGAGCCCTTGTGGACTGGGAGATGATACAGAAACACTTAAAATAAAATAAAAAAATAAGAGTACTAATTGTTTTAAGAAAATTTTAAAAATAATTTAAAAGGTTATAAATTATAATTTTTAAAATAATTTCATTTTTTAGTTAACTCACTGGTTTTTATTAACCCAGTTTTTTTCAAAGGACAACTAAAATTTTAGTCAGCCCTCTATATCCACTGAGTATGCATCCGCAAATGCAACCACCCCAGTCTTGAAAATATATTTTTTCCAAAAAGGAAACCTTGACATTGCCATTTTATATAATGGGACATAAGCATGAATGGATTCTGCTATCCATGGGGGGTTCTGGAACCAAAGCCCAGCAGACATCAAGGGAAAGAAGCCAGACATGTTTAAAAAAGCATTTAGAGATTCCTTTTCTTCTTTATTTATTGGGAGATGAATCTATTTTTTCTTCTGCTTAGTCCATGTCCTCCTTGATCCACTGCAGATGTAAAACATTCTGTTGTTGTCATTGTCTTAAAGTCATTTCTGACTTATGTGGCTCTAAGGCGAACCTATCACATGGTTTTCTTTGCACAATTTGTTCAGAGGGGGGTTGTCCTTGTCCTCCTCTGAGGCTGAGAGAGTGTGACTTACCCAGTGGCTTTCCATGCCACGTTTCAAACCCTGGTCTTCCAGTGTCCTAGTCCAACACTCAAACCACTACACTACACTGGATATATGTCAATTAATCATAAACATCAAGAGTGAACCACACCCAAAGCCTTGTGTTCCAGATTTTGTACTGCAGCCAAGAGTGTGACAATAACTACCTAAGTAACAATGATTATCATAATCCACATCAATGTGCCACCTCGGGGTCAGAATACTAAACTAGAGGCCTGGAAGCATTCAAGTGTCACACAGTCCAGGCTGGGCCAGCTGGGCCACACTCTCTGCCTAACCTACCTCACAGGGTTGAATTCAAAGAACTGTGTTAGTCTGGAAAATTAGTCTGCAAAAGTGGATTTTGGTTTGAGCACTGGGCTGTGACTCTGGAGAACAGAGTTTGAATCCCTGCTCAGTCATGGAAACCCAATAGATGACTTTGGACAAGTCACACTCTCTCAGCCTCAGAGGAAGGAAAGGCCAAACCCCCTCTGAAGAAACTTGTCAAGAAAACCCTGGAATAGATTCACCTTAGGGAGACATGGATCCCTTGCAATTCAGGCAGGCAGAATACCAAAATGACTGAGTGCCAGCAGTGGTTTGAGCGATGGGAGTATGACTTCAGGGTTCAATTCCCAACTCAGTTATGAAGCCACTGGGGGATCTTGGGCAAGTCACACTCTCTCAGCCACTTCATGGGAAGGCAAAGATAAATCTCCTCTGGACAAACCTTGCCAAGAAAACCCCATGATGGGTTCTTCGTGTGTATGTGTGTGTTATGCGCCTTCAAGTCCTTTCTGACTTATGGTGACCCTAAGGCAAACATATCATGGGATTTTCTTGGCAAGATTTATCCAGAGGAGGTTTGCCAATGCCTTCCCTAAGGAGGAGGCTGAGAAAGTGTGATCTGCCCAAGGTCACCCCGTAGTTTTTATTATTGAGCTGGGAATTGAACCTTGATCCTCCAAAGTCATACTCCCAATACACAAACCACTACTGGCTCTCAGTCATTTCAATATTCCACCCACCCAAATTGTCTTCTGGCTTGGAGGGAGTGAAAGGACAGCCCAACACCATCAGGCCATAAGAAGAAGAGCCCTCCCTCCTTGCCAACTGTCATCTTCTGGCTTGGAGGGAGTGAAAAGACAGGCTCAACGCCATCGGGCCTGTCCCAGATTAAGAAGCAGAGCCCTCCCTCCAGTCCATCTGCCTTGGTCCAGGCCTCAGAGGGAGAGAAGAACTTTTGGACCCAATCTCCTTCTCCACCACCATTCCCTTCTCCTTTTGTGTCATGTCTTCTTATTTTGTAAGCCTGAGGGTGGGGAACCGTCTCATTAAAATAATAATTGTAAGCCACTCTGAGAACCTTTAGGGCTGAAGGGCGGGGTATAAATACCATAAATACATAAATAAATAATAATAATGGATCCACGATTTCCTCCTGCGTACTGTATCACCACAACAACCCTGCGAGGTAGCACCTTTGAGACAAACTGAAAGAAAGAAACAGGCAGCATGAGCTTTCATAGACTCCACACATCTGAGGAAGGAGGCTCATCATGTCTACGAAAGCTCATGCTACCGGAAGTTGTAGTCCAACACTCAAACCCACTAGGGTTTGCCTTAGGGTCGCTATACGTCAAAGGCGACTTGGAGGCCACACCACCACAACAGTGGCAAAAAGGAGGCATGTGAAGAGAGGGAGGAGGAGGGGGTGAGGGGAGGAAAGCGAGGGACTAAAGAGAAGCTTCTCCTCTCAGGGTCTGAGGGAAAGGAAGCAGCTCTCCTCCAGGGTGACTAAGAAACAGGAATTTACATTTATGAGTGTTCTTGGCTTTCATTTTGTCATGTCCTCCATCTGTGTGAGTGTCTCCCATTCTGCGATGCCTTGTCCTCTTTTGTGCTGAGGACATCTGGTCAACTCTGTCTTCCTTCCACAAACACACCCACAGAGCAGGGTAGCCACAAGTCCTCCTTTTCCAGGACCTGTCCTCCATTTCACCCTTGTGTCCAGGAGGAGGGATTCCAAAAGATGTTCTCTATTCTGAGCACAACTAAGAAGCATGGATTTACATTTTTTTGTGTGTGTGTTTTCAGCTTCCATTCGGTGCTGTCCTCCATTAGCCTGGAACGCCCTCCATTTCTGCAGTGCTTTCATCCCTTTTTGGTGGTGACGATGACATCTGGTGACACTGTCTCAGCCTGAGAGGACGGCAACGCCCAGGGTGACCAGGGGTCCTCCTTTTCCAGGACCTGTCCTCCATTTCAACCTTTATTTATTTATGTTTATGTATCTATTTACAGTATTACCCTGGTGTCCAGGGGCAGGGATTCCCAAAATGTCCTCTATTCTGAGCACAGCCAAAAAAGCAGCATTTGGATTTACATTTTAATATGAGTGTTTTCAGTTCCCATGTGGACCTGTCCTCCATTATTTTGGAACACCCTCAATTTGGGGGGGGGGGTGGTTTGAGTGAGAAATGCCTTTTGTCCCCCTTTGTGTTGAGGCCATGTGGTCACACTGTCTCAGCCTCAGGAGGATGGCAACCCCCCTCCTCAGAGTGACCAGAGGTCCTCCTTTTCCAGGACACATCCCCCTCATTTCACCCCTTTTGTCCAGCAGGAACAGGGATCCCAAAATGTCCTCCATCCATCCATTCCTGAGATCTGGTCACACTGTCTCAGCCTCAGGGGGATGGCAACGCCCAGGGCGACCAGGCTAGGCCCTCCTTTCCCAAGGCAGGCCCTTCCTTTTGTGCCCAGGAAAAGGGACTCCAAAGAAGCATGGGTTTAGAGGAGGAGTGCCTCTGTAGCCTCTTTTTGGCTACACTATTATTATTATTATTATTACCATTATTATTATTCCTGGGAGGTCCTCCATTTTGTGGTGCCTGGTCCTCCCTCTCTCTCAGCCCCAGAAGAAGGAGAGAAGAAGGAAGAGAAAGGAAGGAGGAGAGAAGAAGAGAGGAAGAGGGAAGGCGAAGGGCCCTCTCTCTCTTTTTCAGGCGTGAGTGAGGAAGTTTGTCCCTTCTCCCCCTCCGTAGAGCCCGTACCTCTCGAAGAAGTGCCTGAGGACGAAGATGCCTCCGGCCAAAGGGAAGGCGGCCAGGACGTGGCCCGCGCGGTAGCCCTCGCCGCCGCTGCCCCGCTCCAAGTCGGCCCAAGTCACGTTGGCCGGGAACCAGAACCCTTCGCTCCACAAACCGCTCCACAGCCAGGCGGCCGCCGCAGCCACCACCGCCATCTTCCTCCTCCTCCTCCTCCCCCTTCGTCGTCGCCGCCGCCCTGCCGCCGCCGGGCTCCCTCTAGTCTCCACTCCACCGCCGCCGCCAGGAAAGGGGGCGGGGCCTAACCGTACGCCACGCCCATCAGTCTCGAGGGACACGCCCCCTCTCCTCCTCCCCCCCTCCCAGCTCCAACGAGACCGTTAGGAATGGATTAGGACCCACGCGCATGCGCGTTGAGGCCCCGGGCGTGGCTGGGACTAGGGAAGGCGCGCGAGGCGATTCCCGAGGGGAGGGGGGAAGAGGAGGAGGAGGGCGGTTGGCGGTGGCACGCGCCCCTCTTTCGAAGCCCCGCCGCTTTATTGAGGACTGGACTAGACTCACTGAAAGAAAGAAAGTTGGCAGCAGGAGCTTTCCTCGACTCAAGTCTGCTTCCTCAGGCGCTTTTGCATAATGCACCTGAGGAAGTAGACCTCAGTCTAGGAAAGCTCACACTGCCAAATTCTTTCTCTCATTGAGTCTCAAAGGGGCTACAAGATCTCTCTACAATTATTGCTGTTATTATTATTATTATTATATCCATATGCCTCTGAGGAAGCAGGCTTTAGTCTACAAAAGCTCCTGCTGCCAACCTCTTTCTTTCAGTGAGTCTCAAAGGGGCTACAAGGTCTCTCTACAATCATTATTATTATTATTATTATATCCCAAAAGTCTACTTCCTCAGATGCATTTGGATATAATAATAATAATACTTGGATATAATAATGATGATGATGTAGAGAGATCTTGCAGTACCTTTGAGACTCACTGAAATACAGAATTTGGCAGCAGGAGCTTTTCATAGACTAAAGTCTGCTTCCTCAGAGGGATTTGGATATTTATAGTAATAGTAATAATTAATAATAATAATAATAATAATAATTGTAGAGAGAGCTTGTAGCACCTGTGAGACTAACTGAAAGAAAGTTGGCAGCAGGAGCTTTCCTAGACTAAAAGTCTATTTCCTGAAGTGCATTTGGAAATATAATAATAATAATGGAGTGATCTTCTAGCACCTTTGAGACTGAGAGGAAGAAAATTGGCAGCAGGAGCTTTCCTAGACTAAAGTCTAATTCATCAGATGCTTTTGCGTAATGCATCTGAGGAAGTAGACTTCGGTCTAGGAAAGCCCCTGCTGCCAACTTCTTCCTTTCACTTACTAGATTACCGCACTACACTGGACATATTGCACTGCCATTCCACTTTGACTGCTCTGGCTCCCTCCTCCTGTTGCATTCTGGGACTTGCACTTTAAGGAGGGGGCCTTTAGAATTCTCAGCCAGAGAGCTCTTAGACCTCACTGAACTACAAACCCCAGAATGCAACAGGAGGCAACCAGAGCAGTCAACATCAACGTGGAATTTCGCACTATTAGAGTATAGTGCAGTAATGTGGTCTGGGCCTCCAGGTGTTTTGGACCTCTCCATTCAGAAGCCACAGCCATCTTGGCCAATAGTTTGGAATTCTGGGAGCTGAAGTCCAAAACACCAAGAAGGCCAAGAGTTTTGGAATTGCTGCTGTAGAAGTAAAGCCGTTTGAGACCACTTTAAGTTGTCATGGCTTCATCCTATGGAATCCTGGGGTTTTGTGTGGCTTTTAACCTTTGTCAGAGAGTTCTGGTGCCTCACCAAACTACAAATCCCATTATTCTGTAGGATAGAGTCATGAGGGCCGTTAAAGTGATGTCAAACTGCTTTCTTTCTGCAGTGTGGATGATGATGATGATGATGATGATGATGATGATAAAATTCTTTCTTTCATGCCTCTCCTCAAGGGTTGAGGCAGGGCATATTAAAATACAAAATACAAAACGCTCTGGGCCCAGAACATACTCCAACTCCCAGAATCCCATAGCCTTGAGCCAAGACACTTAAACCGGTTCCAAACCGGGCTATTCCTCTAGTGTGGACGCAGCCTATGAAGAACTTCTGGCAAATGTTGGCCATATAGTTTCACTAGAGGACCTGGAGATTCCTAGAGAGGTGTTCGCTTAGATCAAACAAATAGTGGTTTGTTTGTTTTTAAATTAGCATTTCTACCATGTTCATGAGGGTCCTTCACTCCTAACCCCAGAGAATGTGCAGGGACCACTGCACTATAAAAGCATTAGAGTGCATTCATATGAGTATGTTCCTTAACATATACAGATTAAAGGGTCATGTATGTTTCAAAATTGACTGGGTAGGCCTGCGGGAAGAGCTGTGTCTCTCATGTTGTTTTAATACACCCCGTGTGTGTCCCTGTACCTTCAAGATGCTTGTTGATTTTTGGCGACCCCATCAATTCGATAGGGGTTTCTTAGACTGCATCTGCACTGCAGAAAATAACACAGATTGACACAACACTTTAACTGTCATGGCTCCATCCTATGGAATTCTGGGATTTGTCATTTTGTGAGTGCGCTAAATGGCTCACAAAACTACAAATCCCAGGATTCCATAGCATTGAGCCATGGCAGGTAAAGTGCTATTGAACTGGATTATTTCTGCAGTGCAGATGCAGCCTTAGGCAAAGAATGCTCAGAGGTGACTATGCCAGTTCCCTCTGAAATATAGCCTACTATATCTGGCATTCATTGGCGGTCTCCTATCCAAGTACAGTACTGACCAGGGATGACCATGCTTAGCTTCCAAGATCATCAGACCTAATCTGGTGCCTTCAGGGGTGTTTTGTGTGCCTTCAAGTGAAGCTATCATGGAGTTTTCTGGGGCTGAGAGTATATGACTCACCCAAGGTCACCCAGTAGGTTTCTATGGTCGACCAGGGAATCAAACCCTGGTCTCATGCATTGTCAAAATATTTTTCTTTCTTTCTCCTGTAGCATTTTTAAACCTTGGCCTGATGAAGAAGCCGGTGGAGCTTCAAAAGCTTGCAACATGTATAATCTGCATTTTGTTTAGCCCAGTAAAATACCACTATTTAATGAATTTTGGATGATGCTGGACCTTGTCTCCAGAGTCCATAGTTGTACCCTTAGACAAAAGCAGGGCTACTGATATGAGTGTGAGGAAATGCAGCAGATTGTAAGTCATTTACTTTGTTATTCTGTTGAAAAGTTAATACAGAGAAGCTTGTGGGGGATTTTCTCCTTTATTTGACAAAATAAGTAGCTTTGAGTACAATGCACCCTTATGGAAACGGGGAAGTAGAGTCATTTGCTTTTCCACCTCAGGGGCAAAATATTTTTGGCCGGCCAGCCCTAAAGTTAGCAGGCACAACTTTTCTTTTGCAGAGATTCAAGTTACAGGTGCAGATGTGTGTGTGGCACTGGCAGTATTCTTTAAAAGGCTGAGTTTATTCAAATCCCCAAGTGGTGGGAAATCAGAATTTAATAACTTGAACATTGGGAGTGTTATTTGAATACAACTTGCTTTGGAGCATCTCTCTGAGCAGGGTATTTTTAATTAAACTGCTCCTGGATGTACATTTTCCCATTCAAAAGATGTGTGTATGTGTATAAGCTTCTCCACTACAGACAATCCTGACATTGACATTATGTGAAACCCTTTTTTGTTTAAAGGAAGAGACAAATACAGAGTTGTAAACACATTTAGGACCATAACTAGCCTATTAAAAAGAATGGGAGTGTTGTGTTCCTATTTTATTATGCTTTAAATGTGTTTTTGTAACTGAACTGTCACATAAGTGTGTTTTAACTTTTGTAGTAATAGGGTTTTTTTAGGTGTGCGGTATTTTTAAATGGCTCCTTGAATCCTGAGCTGTAAGATGGGATACAGATAAATAAATAAATACCTAAAACTCTTGTCAAAGCTTTGAAAAACTGTCTAAAAACAACTGGCTGGGATATGGATTATTTTTATTTTATTTGCAGTTATTTACAGAATGCTTTAAACCAGGAGTAGGAGTCATATGGTCCTCCAAATGTTCTTGAACTTCATTTTCTAGCAGCCTTAACCAGCATGGCCAAATGGTGGAAGCTGTAGTTCAGCAGGATTCACTCACCCACTTTCACATTAATACACCTGCATACCAGACAAAAACTAAATATCCTAAATTCTCTAATGCCAGAATTTAAGACTGAAGGACTAGGATCCTGCTGGTGATATACATGCCTGTATGTTAAGATTATATGTGCAGTATGCCTTTTGAACAAGGACCTGATCATTAATTGTTTGCACACCATCCACAATCTCTTCTCAAGGTAGCTGTCAGGCCCCAGGTGTGGAATATGTGTGTGTGCTGCTACTGTGGCTATTCACTGACCGCAGGGAGAGGAAGAACTCTAGAGACATGGCTGGATCAGCTGCCCACTTGCAACTGCAGCTAAGGGACGGAGAGATATGGTTGTTTTCCCTGAACAATCACCTTTTAATTCCTCTCTCCATTGAGATGTACAGCTTCTTGGTCACCTGAGTTGCTTCCTCTCCCATGGAGCTCAGGACTGGGAGTGGGGTAGGAACTTGAGGCCAGGGTGGTATAGTGGTTTGAGCGTTGGGACTATGACTTTGGAGACCAAGGTTCAAATTGCAGCTCAGCCATGCATAACCACTGGGTGACCTTGGCCAAGTCACACACTCTCAGCCTCAGAGGATGACAATGGCAAACCCTCTCTGAAGAAATTTGACAAGAAAACCCTGTGATAGGTTCTCTGTAAGTCAGAAATGTCTCGAAGGCACACAACAAGACACCCCTCCCCCCCCCCACATACAAATATCTGGCTGAGCCTCCTCAGGAATTACTAATTAAGAATGTACTAAACAATCAGCACTACCAAATATTATGGCATCTGCTGTTGCTGTGTCCTTTCAGCAAGAATGCAACCTGTCCTATGCACACTGACCTGAAAGTAAACAACACTGAACACATGGAAGAAACAACTAAGTATATGTTATTAGAGTCGTCATATTTAAGGATATTTTAATGGCAATGGATGAGAAAAGTAAGCAAAATTAATAATAATCTGCCCAGGAATGTTGCAGCCAGTCCACCTTAAAAAAAATTCCAGGGTTCCTGGAACATTATGCTACACA
Source organism: Urosaurus nigricauda (assembly GCA_034509955.1). Lineage (NCBI taxonomy): Eukaryota > Metazoa > Chordata > Lepidosauria > Squamata > Phrynosomatidae > Urosaurus > Urosaurus nigricauda. The sequence continues at coordinate 168,938,173 of JAOEGL010000002.1, forward strand.
AGCACAATGAAGGATGTCAACCTAAATGTCTATGTCCAATAGTCAACACTGAAAAGAAAATACCTGTTACACATTTTTATAATAACATCACTCTTGACCCTCTAAGGATCAGAGTCACTTCCGCTATTTTTTTCCCATTTAAAACTGGGGAGCAAAAGAATTGTTGCTCCTGGAAGTTCCAGGAATAGCGATTCTTCATCAGAACAAGGTGCACTCTTGACAGTTGCATCCATGCCATGTCTCCTTTTTCAAAGTGGTATTGCAGAATACAAAAGTTTGTTCTGTTTTGTAGGGATGATGCAGTCCATGGTGGGAGGAAAAATGGCTTCTGGACCCACCAAAGTTTGTCTGTCTCTGCTTTAAACATATTTGGAAGGCAGTCCTTTCGTCACACATCATAACATACAGGGAGCAAGATTTTGTCAAATTTGGTGGTTTGTAAAAACTTTTGTTATTTAATGTATCCTTACATTCCACTGTTTGTACACTGTTTCACATAGATTTTATTTTTCTGGTCAGTGTTTCTGTAGCTTGTAATCTGAATTTGTGTTTTTGGTTCATTTATTTTTTTAAAAGTGTCTATATGTGTCCTTTAGCTGTCCAAAAGCCAGGACTTGGTGTCCCTTTGCACATGAAACTATTACTTTTAAAATGCCTTATCTTCCTGGGCTTGAACACTGTGTACCAAAAGGTTTCTAAGTTGGCACAAGTGTCCTGTTTGGTGGTGCCAAATGCTTTTGGAAGATAATGTTTATATTTTAAAAAATACATCCAACACATAATACTCACTTGCATTTTGCAGGTCTCCGCATGCATGACAAGTGTATTAGATTAGCATGTAGGAATCCTGATCGGTATTTTTTAAAGTAGGACTAAGATCATCTATAAGGCTCCTTTTTGTTGCAAATGCAATATAAAAACTACAGCCAGCCCCCTGTATCCAGGGACTCAACCATCTCCATGTCTTGAAAATATTTAGACCTCTATTGCCCTTATATATGTATACTGGGTACATGAGAATAAATTTTCATATATTCACAGAAGGCTAGGCCATATTTCATGAGTTGCTTGCTACAACAGAGTAACAAGAGCCCTGTGGCTAGGCCTCCAGAATTTGTACAGTATTTTATCAGTGATCAAAAGCTACAGTGATGACTTTAGAATTTTTCATCTTAGGAAAATGTCGTGTCTTTTCTACTTTCTCTCTTACATTAAACACAAAGCAAGCTAAAGCCTAGCTAGGGTGTGAAACTTGGGTTTAACATCTTACTAACATGAAAGGACTACGGGCCTGCGGTTGTGTTTAAAGACATTGTGTGTCTCACATATAATTATCTATGAGTTATGTCCTTTAATGCTCTCCTCTTTTGAAGAACATATTTTATTTCATTTGTTGTTGTTGTTGTGTGCCTTCATTTCTGAGTTACAGTGAGCCTAAGGCAAACCTATCATGGGTTTTCTTGCAAGATTTGTTCAAAGGAGGTTTGTCATTGTCTTCCCCTGAGGCTGAGAGCATGTGACTTACAGAAAGGTCACCCAGTAGGTTTCATCATGGCTGAGTTGGGAATTGAACCCTGATCTCCAGAGTCATAGTCCAACATTCAAACCACATGCCATGCTGACTCTCATAGGACAAATACCATCGTACAAATTCTGCATTGAAAAGTGGAAATAAAATTCAGTGTAGTGAAAACCATGGACCCTTAGTTAGACTTAGGGATTTATTGCACCATGACACTATAGCATGATAGTGATGGACTGGTGCTACTACTGTCTCCGCCTCACCATATGATGTTATTTTCCTTTTATGCTCCCATCTGAGACCATACTGAAAGTGTTTTTTACTTACAAAAAAAAAATAAAAATCCCCAAATGGCCTCTTTTCCTGCAGCTATCCTGTTTGAACCACAGTGTGAAAATTAAAACCCACTTTAATGCCAATTTTGGGAGTGTGGCCATGCTGAGGCCAGAGGAAATGTGATCAAGGGAGGAAGAGGAGATGGGAGGTGGAAATTTCCTTCCTTTAAAAACTTTTTTTCTTTGCCAAATGACTACTCCCCCGCACCCCCCTTTTCTGAAGCCAAAATGTTACTGCTCCACATGCCTCTTTTTCCAGCCCTGTATTCTCACTAGAACACTAAAATGCTATGGTGCCCTCATCTCTATCACACGCGTACATGCTCTCTCTCTCTCTCTCGCTCACACACATACACACAAAGAAAAGTGAAGACAGTCTTACAGTTTAATAAAACAATTTATTTTGCTATGTCTCTGGCTGTTTCTTTGTCCACTACTAATTGCACTAATTGCTGTGTGGCAGCAGATGCATCAGATAGGTAGATAAGTAGCTGCTGACTTCCATCTGCTATTGATTAGTGAAGTCTGAGCTTTCCTGATCTGGAGAGGGCAGCCAGATATATGCATGTGTGTCTGGGGGGGTGTGCGTACACACACACACACACAAATGTCAAGGAAAATGGTCTTTTAAAGGTAAGACTGCTTATGATTTATACTGTATATACTTGTGTACGAGTCTAGAAAATTTAGTCAAAAAATTGACACCCAAAAACTGAGGCAACTTAACCATGGGTCAATATTAAGCACTATACTTTAAAGCTTATTTTAAAAAGGCATTATCCCTAATGAAAGACAAGAGTGCAATCTGTTCTGGAAGCATTGACTCCTTGCCCCCTCATCTATCCAGCCTTTAGGGTGATCACAAACAGTGATGCCTGCTGGGATTTTGTAGGTCCTTTGGCATCATTTTCCTTTGCTTCATCCTTTAAATCTTTTGTTACATGTCCCTAAGTTTTATCTCCGACTTATCCATGGGTCATATCAAAATCCATAATTTTGGCTCCAAAATCTGCCCTCAACACATGAGGTTAACTTATAGTTGAGTATATATGATATCCGGGGGGGGGGGGGGAGGGGAGATCTCTGCATGTGTGCAAACTGAGGAAAGGGACAGTACTTGGTGGGCAGTGCCAGATACCAGTGATGTAGTAGTCAGTTGGCTCAGACTTTGGTTTGACTCAAGTTGCTTCAATGACTTGGACTCCCACTTACATTGCACCCTTCAAAATAGTGCCATTTACCAGAAGGAGAGCCCAATGTGATAAGGCCCTTAATCATGTTTAACCCATATTAAAATCCATTATGCGCTGTTGTCTGGAAAATTAACTTGGCATTCATGTATATTATATATTGTTGATTGTGATTTCCTGCATGGCGGGGGGGTTGGACTCGTTGGCCCTTGTGGTCTCTTCCACCTCTATGATTCTATGAGCTGCTCCTGTATCATCTGGTGTGAGAACTCAAATTTAGGATTGTACTGACTGTAAGAAAGTAGTAGAAGTGGTTCTGTTCCACTGGCAATTGTGCAGTGCTAGCAAAAGTAGTGCATGCAACACCTAGCTTGTCATAAGTTATGGAAAAAAATTGTGCAGATGGAAAGTATTGGATATAATGCTATATTAGAGTTTTGTTTGATTACTGTTGCCTTTTAGGACAGAACCTGTAGCGTGCCTGCTGTACTGTTTTTATACCCATCCCTTTTCAGTAAAAAAAGGTTTAAAAATGGAAGTGGAGCAGGAGACAAAAAGAACTATAAATACACCAGTATAAGAAGCTGAGAGGTTTAAAGGGGGAGAAAGAATAGACAATATTAGGAATGACACATTTCAAGCATGGGGAGGTGAAATATAACTAGTAAAAAGCTGATCATTGGAGTTGTAGTCTAACAGGGCTGTAGGCAATTTAGAAGTTAATAAAATAATATGCTGAACATGGGGAGTCTGTAGAGAACCGGTAAAGGGAAATTAAAAAGAGTAATATAACCATATTTTAAATGAGTACACAAGCTGAACAGAAGACTACGTTGAATGTAGAATTTGATAGCAAGAAAAAAAAAAGAATTACACCATTCTAACAGAAAGAATGAGCTGAATCAATAGAAAAATGAATGTTAAGTTTGGTAATAGCTGGTTTTAGCAACAGAAGGAGTGAAGAAAAATATCTAAATTCTGTGCAGATGGAGTAGGGAAAATATTGGAGAGAAGGAACTGATAAACAGAAGGAATAGATTAGAGAAAATGGTAGGTTAAAACAGATGAATGCAGGTACTTTTTTCCAGACAAAAAAAATGCAGCCAAGTCTAAGGGAAATGTCTTTGTGTGCGTGTGTATGTGTTGTTTGCCAAATTTGTTCCAACTTATAGCAACCCTATGATGAGGGTTTTGGGGTGTTTCTGGCAAGATATGTTCAGAGGAAGTTTGCCATGGACATCCTCTGAGGCTGAGAGCAAGTAACTTGCCCAAGGCCACCCAGTGGGTTTTATGACTGAGCAAGAATCAAACCCTGGTCTCCAGAGTCATAACATATGAACACTTGCTGGAGAAAATAATTTGGCAAAGAAGATGAAAAATGTAAATATTAAAGGGAACATAGAACAAGAAAGGTATACTCTAAAACAGGGTTAGAAACTGTGCAATCCCACAAGATGATGTTGAATGCCAGCTCCCAGCATTGGCTAACAATGAAAAGAGAGAAGGGGGGAAATATGTTTATCTAACTCAAGAGTAGTTTAAGGAAAGAGTATACTGTACAGAGCCCTTGGTATCTGCTGGGGCTTGGTTCCAGGACCCCCCCTGGATACCAAAATCTGTGGATGCTCAAGTCCCATTATATACAGTGGCATAGTAAAACTGCCCTATATATAAAATGGCAAAATCAAGGTTTGCTTTTTGGATTTTATTTTTATTTTTTGGTGGGGAGAAAATATTTTCAAGCTGTGGATAGTTGAATCCACGGATGCAGAATCTGTGGATATAGAAGGCCAACTGTACATATTCTTAAAGTAAAAGAAGGGAGATGAAAGAGATGATATAATCCACAATCACTAAATAACAAGGTGTACAAAACCCTGGAAAACAAGTTTTCCAGCTTACTCAGAATATACAGTTATGTGTTCATTGGCTCAGTACTGCCCTTTGGATGAATGTACAGAAGTCAGAAGCAAGGACAGCATATGAAATCACTTTTCTTCCCATCCCCTGCCAAAACCAAAGTCAACCAACCTGGAAATAGAATAGGTGACTTGATAGACTTCTACCTTTCTAATCCCTACCCACTTAAGATGGCTGCTTTCAACATAGTGCAATTTCTGCTCCCCCTCTCCCCCAGTTCATTCAGCCACTATTGTGTAAACCTATGTTCCAGTAACCAGTATGCAGGCAGTTGCCTCTTGAACTTCCTGCTTGACCTATTTCAAGTTTTGTTACCAAACTTGAAGAATTGTAATAGTGGAAGTATCAGATATCAACTGTAGGTCAGAACTGTAACAGATCAAGAATCACATTTGTGACTGTCCAGATTATTTTTAAGACATTAATCTAAGGGAGAAATACCAGGTTAACCTGTTTTAAACAATGGTATTTAAATACTGAATTCATACATGGGAGCTAGGTTGGTGATTAAGGCTGAAGTGCACACAAGGAAGTCCTTTGTTCCAATCAAACCTCAATTATGGTGTAAAGATTAAACTGAGTCTTGCAGATGGTTCTCAACAAGCCAGTTTCCCTCAGCCACACCCCTCTTCACCAATTTGTTATATGGGTATCATAGGCCCTTTCTCCAGCCTAGTGCTCTCCAGTTATTTTGGGTTATAGTCCTCATCATCCCTAGCCAGAACTGTACTTCCATATATCTGGAGGGGCCTGTACTAGAATGGGAAAGCCTGGACATCCATGTAGAGTTGTTGTCTGGATTATGGAGATAATGTATTTGAAACATTTGAAATGTGCTATAAAATGCTAAGCAAGGAACTTTGTAATAAAATGCATATAAAAAAGCATAGTGAACAAGTTGGAAGGATTTACATTGTTTAGATGGTACTCTGACAAGATCAAAACAGAACACATCCTTTAGGTGAATAAAAAGAGAAGCCATCTGTTTGTAGCTGGCTATGAACAATGTTAGCGTACCTTATCACCCCTCCATCTGGATAATGGGTTTTCATAATTAATATCTAGCATAGAGCAGGACTGGAAGTTGCAATGACCTGATATGTGTTTTGGGGAATCAGAATGACCCAAGGAAGCTAAAATGCACCACTGTTGGGGTCACAACCTAGGGCATGCTCTTCCTAGGTAAGAGCACTAGACAAGCACCATGAGTTCCATGTGGGAACATCTTTATTAATGACTTGGATGACAGTACTGGGGGCATAGTTACCAAATTTGCAGATGACGCCAAATTAGGAAGAGTACAGCTAATACCCCAGAGGGCAGGATCAAAATTCAAAATGACCTCAATAGACTAGAAAGCTGGGCCAAAGCTAACAAAATGAAATTCAACATGGAGAAATGTAAGGTACTGCACTTAGGGTGGTAAAATGAAATTTACAGATATAGGAGGGGGGACACTGGCTGAACGAGACTACATGAGAAAGAGATCTGGGAGTCCAAGTAGACCATAAGTTGAACATGAGTCAACAGTGTGATGCAGCAGCTAAAAAGGGCAATGCAATTTTAGGCTGCATCAATAGAAGTATAGCGTCTAGATCAAGAGAAGCAATAGAACCACTCTATTATGCTTTGGTCAGGCCCCACCTGGAATACTTTGTCCAGTTCTGGGCACCACAATTCAAAAAGGATGTGGAGAAGCTGGAGGATGTCCAAAGGAGGGCAATTAAAATGGTGAACGGTTTGGAAACCATGCCCTATGAGGAACACCTTAGGCAGCTGGCTATGTTTAATCTGGAGAAGAGAAGGTTAAGAGGTGATATGATAGCCCTGTTTGCATATTTGAAGGGATGTCATATTGAGGGAGCAAGCTTGTTTTCTGCTGCTCCAGAGAACAGGACATGGAACAATGGATGCAAGCTACAGGAAAAGAGATTCCACCTCAGCATTAGGAGGAACTTCCTGACAGTAAGACTGTTCTGACAGGAGAACACGAGGTCTTTAAACAGAGGCTGGATGGCCATCTGTCGGAGATGCTTTGATTGTGATTTCCTGCATGCGGGCTGGGGGGGGTGGGGGTTGGACTGGATGGTCCTTATGGTCTCTTCGGACTCTCTGATTCTATGAATCTATAATCCTAAACATGACACATTCCTCCTACCTGCGTATTTTGCATTTCCCACAGAAAAAGAAACAAAGGAAAACATTTGTCTAAACAGAGACCATAGCCTGTTTTCCCTATTTGAAGTCCTTACATTTCCCCTGCCTGTCTGATCATTAAAGGATTTTTTTTCCAGATCAAATCAATGCATTAACACCTTCGTGCTAAAAATCCTTAGATTTTCCAGACCAGTTTTTCCATTGTTTGAGAAAATTATCAAAGCTTTTGTTACACCTTTTGGGTACACAATATATACCGTGAGGGCAGGTTTGGGAGCATAAATACCCTTCAAACCTCCACTATATTGTTTACTTTTCCCGGTGCACCCTTGTATACTGTCCAAGTCTTTAGCGGACCTCTCTCCCCTAAAGTGGTAAATACGTCACTTTCTTAATCCTCAAACTTCTGCTATCCAACCTTTCAACTTCCCTTTTCTGTAGCCTTGGGTCAATCTAAAACTGAACCCGTTCTTGTGTGTTTGAGTGCTTCTTTTCACATTTTCCAAATAAAAACTCATTATTTACTCAGGTATAAAAGATACTAGCAAGTTACTCACCTCTCATACGCCTCCTTTTGAGCTAATTAATTCCCCAGCATTTTAAGATGACACTGACACTTCTGGCGGGGACTCCATGTTCCCTACCTTTTGGAACAACCACATTGTAGAAGTTACATGAGAAATACTTTATCTTCAATAAGCATGATCAAATATACCACCATACTACTCTGAACATATGAAATCCTGTTCTATTTTTAGGTCTGGCTAATGCATGGATGGGAGACTACCAGAGAAATACCGGAGATCTCCAGGCAGGACTGATAAATAATTTCACTGAGAACTGTGGAGAGTGGTTACCAGTCAATACTTATCTACACCAACCAATGGTCTGACTCAGCATAAGGAAGCTTCCTGTGTTCCTAAGTGGAAGTACTTTTGTGATCCTTCCATTTTGCTAACAAGTTTATGATTTTGCTTTGGTAACCAGTCAACCTCCCCACCCCACCCCCAGACACACACACACCTTGTTTTTGCACTTATGTGGGTGCTAAAGGAATTAGCTCTGATCATGGTACTGGTGAGGGTGATAGAGGGTTATCTGTGTGGGCAGCAATTTAGTCAATGTTGAACTGACCTGGTACTAGCACTGTAATCCGCCAGGTTTAGTGCCAACCAGTTCTTAGGGTTTTAGAGAAGACTTTAGTAACAGATAGGATTTAGAATAGAAAAGTCAGGAGAACTCCCACAGAGCCTCAAAGGGTTCAGCTCTGGAGCAATGTGCTTTATAGATATGAAGCAGCCATACGAGAGAGTATCCAAAAGTTTAATGATCACCTTTTTTAAAAAATAGAAAGTTTGTTTTGATTTGTAGTTGTTTACTTATCACTATGTAGTCACTATCTAGACTTATACATTTTCTTGGCTCTCCAAATACCTGATATTGTAGAAGACTGCAGATTGGGCCTGATGAGGATTTCACACATTATTATTATTATTATTATTATTATTATTATTATTTTATGTAATATTAAGTTACTTCTGGCACAGTAGTAACAAAAATAAAGGACGCAATGAGCTGATTTTCTCAACTACGTGCACTTAGGGACCAATGATGACAGTGACAAAATTTCATCAATATGCCATAATAACTTCCAGGTGATAATTATTACTTTATGATACCCCCTTGTAAGACGCAATCTGCAGACTTCTACAATATCAGGTATTCGGAGGATCAGGAAAAATGTATAAACTAGATAGTGACTACATAGAGATAAGTTAACAACTACAAATCAAAACAAACTTTCTGTCAATTTTTTAAAAAGGTGATCATTAAAACTTTTGGATACCCCCTCATACACAACATTAATGAGTGTGTCCTGAATTTTGCAAGTGCATCTTTATGCCCATTATTTCACCATTTTCTACTGTCTATCATCCATGAGGAACCAAATCAAAATTAATCACTAGATATCCCCATAAAGCTTCCTATTCATCAGGTCAAGTACTATTTAAATTGCAAGCTCAGAGGAAACAGCCTGAGGGCAGGGAACTGTCTAGTTGAAATAATGATTGTATGCCGCTCTGATAGCTTTTAGAGCTGAAGAGCGGGGTATAAATAAATAAAATAAAAAATAATAAACACAGTTGTGTACATACTGATATTTCTCTAGCAATTGACATTTCAGTCACATTCCAAAATTAATTCCAACTTTCACCACATGGAAGAAGCAATTATTATCACTGCTATGGGGACAGAAGATATTTTTCTCTATCCACTATCAAATCAATTTTGGCAATAAGAGTTTAGTTCTCAGATGATGGTGCTTAGTTCAGGACATGTCTCTTTCAAATTCACTTGAAAAACACTCTCCAGATGTTTCTGTTTGATACTAAACTGGATTTTGAACTTGAAATGTGCAGTAATTACAAATACAAAAAGACAACGGGATGGATCCAGTTGTGTCAATCCATTGTGGTCAGCAGAAACAGAGAGGATTTCTTCCCACAGCCCCTCTCAAGTCTGCCAGATCTACTCTGAATGGCTGGGAAATACTCCAAAGCAGGTTTGGGCTGGAACAGAGGACTATGGGTTGGAAGAAAGAGAGAGAAAATTCCACTGCACTAGTAAACTTCCATAATGGTGGACTCAAGGCAAATCTTTTGATGAAAATATCTGTTGAGCTCAAGCAAAGTTCCATTAAGCAAAGTTCCAGGAACCAAGGACACCAAGATAACTTAGGCATGGCAGAAAACACTACTGTAATTTGCTGTTTTCTTGTATGCCTTCAAAAACGTGACTTGTCAGCAACCCAAACAATTTATTGACATGTTTAAATTTTCTAGTCAAGGGTTCTCTGTTTCAAGTAAACAGAATGCTTCTAGAAGCTTCCAAAGGGCTAAATGAAATGCCACTAATGCAGCATGTGACTTATGCATCTCATTTTTTGCAACAGAATTCAACATTATACAGAAATACTTCCTTAACTGCACAAGAACCACAGCACCACCTATTGGTCGAAGAGAGTCATTGGGATCTTTCCAACCCTTTCAACTTTGCAAAGAAAACACTGGATGAAAGCTTGCAACAATAAAAATGACAGAGCCTTTATTGAATAAAAATGTTTCATACTTAGCAAGATTGGTAAGAAAGCAGAATATTTTACAACTCTAAAATATAGTTAGAGAGCTAATTTAAGTGAATGCATTACAAAAAGATTAAAAACTATTAAGTAAACCCTTTACCCAGCTCAAAATGCTATGATTTATAAAATACACGCAGTCAAGTTGAAAAGCACTAAAAACACTGGGAATCAATCCAAAAATTTTCCATTGCTTTGTCATCTTGCAGATATTTGCACACAGTGTTTTTCATGCTGGCTCTTAAATCTGGCAGTTTGGTACATATAGAATACTATAACTTATACTGTATGCAAAAAAGCAGAATGGAAGTTTCAAGTAGGAAACGTTCCAGAAGACTAACATGGAATGTAAGTAGCTATACCCTGCAGACAGAAGCTTGCCCTCTCCAGATCCCTTCACTTTGCATTACTCTTGGAAATAAAGATGCCATATTTCTAATCCAGGTGTTGTGAAAGTTGCTTTGTTCTGGCCAGCCAGCAGATTCAGATTCAGTTGGGTTCTAATTTACAACAAGAGTTGTGTACTTATAAGAAAAGCAAAGTGCAAAACAGATTATCCTCTGATCACTGCCAAGTAAACATAGCCTCGCCCTATTATCATGCTGCTGATTGCATATTTAAATTACTGTCATGATTGAATGTCTATCTAGAAGAATGTATTTTCACTATTTTTAAAATGTATTCATCGTGCCTTTACACATACATTAAAGTGCAGTAGCCATTTAAAGTGGTCTCCAGGCCCCTCTGAAACTGGTCCCTAAACACGCAGTAGTACTGTTAGTGGTAATGGGGGGGGGAGTCCTCTTTCTTTCAGCTCAGCACAGTGATGTCCTGCAAAAACAGCTGAACAATCAACACCAGATGAGAATAAGATGCCATTTAAGTGACCAGCTTATAGAATGAAAGTACAATTTGAACAATCAAGGTAGCGCCTATTCCCAAAACAACGCCTTGCATTTTCACAACACTGATTACATTTTGCAGGTTCCCAATGAACCTTCCTATAGAAATGCAAATCTGAACAAGTCTTTCTGATTTATGCATTCACCTGCAGCAGAGGCTATTACTTTCCAGAGGGCAGCCGCTTTATGAAAAACAAAACACTAAACACATCAGTTTAAGGCCCAACACCCTGCAGTAAGTCCCCTAGTGAAAAAATTTATTCTTCGTCTTCTTCTTCTTCATCACCATAGTATCTGTTCCGCTTGATCTGCTCCTCGACTGTCAAATCTTCTAGGTCTTCACCTTCAAAAAACCCTACATCTTGGGATTTATGATTTGGACTAGCAGACAATTCTTTTGCAGTTGTCGAATTCAAAACTGAATGTTTGGAAGATGTACAAAATGGTGCTTCTTTAGCCAGAGGTGCTGGCTTTCCTGAAACATATTCTTCTTGTTCCTCATCAGTGTCAGCACTTTTCTGGCCATTCTCTACAAAGCTCTCATCGGCTCTTGCTTCTCCCTTTCTCTCATATAGCTCCTTGTCTTCCTCAGCTGTATTTGAGGTATAACTATATTCAGCTGTATTGATACCTTCCACCAGCTTGTTTTCTACAACCATTTCCTTTGCTGGTTCCTCACTTTGCTCCACCGTGCTCCTCTCAGCCTTGAGAGGAGAGGCATTTTCAGTTCTATGACTCTTTACAGATACCGTTCTAAATGAAGCTGCGACTGTAAACGGCCGGCTTCTTTCTTTTAGTGAAGATGACCTTCGCAGTTTTTTAAGATCTTGATCCACTTCCTCTTGATGATCTGGCTTAGGGACCTCATCTTCTGGAGGCCACTTTGGCTTCAACACTTTAATACCCTCTTCCAAGATGCCTCCTTGACTGCCTTGTTCAGAAGGAGGTGGCCAAGCAATCTTCAGCTTCTTGGTTTCTGTAGGCCTCTCCTCTTTCTCAGGCACTCCAGCAGCTTTTGCCTCCATGCTGGCTGCGAGAATTCCAACCTTGGCAATTGGAGCATCTTCCACTCCTGGACTTTGGGGTCCTTCCATGGCATTTCCAGTACAGACAGGTTTTTCCTGGGATTCCTCATTTTCAGCTTTGCTTGCCCACAGTTCCTTGTGTGGCTTATGGCCAAAGCCTTCATCATAGTTACCTTTGGATTTAAAAAGCTGGTTGAAGTGAGGCTTGCAGTAAATGCTGCCATGTAGAGAGGCATATGTTCCAAGGCTGTGTGAACAAAACACAACAGAGAGAGCAGCATTAGCACACCCAGTAGCTCACAAAACAAATTAATAATCTCAAAACATCCCTCTCCTCCCCACTCCAAAGGGCAACTGTATCACACCCACACTCAGTCCACCCTTGGGTCAGCATACACAACAGGGTAATTACACAGGCTGCTAATGAGGTGATCATTCCTGAACAGACATGTAATAATTCACTGTTGAGAGTGAATAGTCTTAAATATTTTACTAATAATTTACTAATTTTACATCACATGGGCTCTACGTTTTCAAAAAGTTCATATCAAGAAGCAATAGCTGAAAAGGGACACCACTGTCAGATGTTAAAAACCAGCACTTTAAAAAAAAAGTCCAATGCCTTTGTTTGGAAAAGATGGTGCTCTGGTACCAGGTTCTTTTTACAATGATGTCAGAAGTGTGTTGAACCCATTTCACAGCTGGAAAGGGACTACTGTTTTGGCTCAACAGCCAAGTGATAATGTAACAGCATTACTGTGGTACTATGAAGACAGGTTTATTTACTGCAGCAACACCTCCTCCTGCATGTAAACCAATGCTACATATTAGGGAGAACAATGTCTAAACTCCTACATTCCCATCTAAGCAATGCCAGATACTGAAAAGAGACACTAATTTTGAGTGTGTACTGTCTTTCCATTTTTGTCTCTGGTAAACTAGTTTTGGGGGTTTTCTGCATTGCTTTGAAACTCCTTTTGCTGAGAGGCAGCAATGAATACAGTAGGTGAATGCATGCACCATAAGCTGGTCTCCAATATTGTTACATCTACCTCCAATCTAACATGGCTGTGGAGAAAATGCACTGTTGATAACCACCTGCTGCGCAAAGATCAGCACACAGGCATATCTGGATTGCCTCCTCACACTGAGCAAGACCAGCAGGAAGGAACATGAGGATATGAATCCTCATGTTTAGCTGCACAGAGTTTATCCCGTACTGTCACCTGGCTGCCTGAGGAAAGCATCCCTCTTGCTCCCTCTCAGTGACCCAAATACTGGCAGGATGTGAACATCTCTTGCACGACACACAGTGCCATCCTCCCTGATCACAAGCTAGACCATATGTCAAGAGTAAGAGGGGGGTCCAGCCCACTTCCTTTGCCTGTCCTTATCCTAGGACAAGGGGGACAATCACTAAGTCTTGCTTCTACTTGCAATCATCATTATGAGTGGCTTTCTGGGATCTATGGGTGGTCCACAATGTATTAAAAACTTAAAATACAACAACAAAAATGATTAAATAACAAAGCTTATGAAACCAACATAAAATCACTAGAAAAGAATAAAACATAACACCATTTAAAACCACATTAACACCTGGAACAAGACAAGATTATTAAGATGAAGATGATGATGATGATGATGATTCTTACCCACCTCTCCTTATGGATCAAGGCAGGGAATTACAAATTAAAATACAGCAACAAATAGATACACATGAACACAAATTAAAAATGCATAATCAGTTTAAAAGAGCATTGACATCGGTTAAAAATAATACAGTCGCCTTTCTGTTTTGGACTTGAAATCCACGTCCCCGTTTGCAGGCAGCAAATGGAGGAGGACGCACTGCTCTTCAAGCCAATGGTGCTTGAATATAGGCAAATTTCTGTGGGGAGGGGGGCAGAACAGATCCCCTGTGAAAATGGAGGGGTGTTTGTACATATTTAAAAACAATCAATTTATAATTAAAAACCTATAATTTAAAACCATCTGGATAGGCATCCTGCAAAAGATTAGCCCTTAAACTTGAGTAGGCTTTTAAACTCAAGACAGTGTATCCAATTGTGGACTGTTTTCTGTCAGGTCATTCCACAGTTTGGGGGTGGTTGAAGAAAAATTCCTCTGGTTAATAGCTGCCAGCCTGGTCCTGGCTGACTAAAACAAATGTCCCCCAGGTGTACAGGGCAAATTATGGGCAAGAAGGTGATCCTGTAGGTAACCTGTACCCAAACCATGTAGGGCTTTAGAGGTAATAAGCAACACTTTGTACTTTGCTCAGAAATTAATTGGCAGCCAGTGATGTGATTTTAATATGATGTACCAGTAACCAATCTGGCTACACTAACTGAAGTTTCCTAATTGGTTCAGACATAACCCCAATGTACAGCACATTGTAGAAGTCCAGTCTTGAAGTTATCAGTGTGCACACTACCATCTTTAGGTCCTCCAGCTCTAGGAAGCAGCTGACATATCAGCCAGAGCTGACAATAGGCAATCCTGGCCCTCACGTCTATCTGGTCTGTCATTTGGAGTGATGGATCCAGAATCACCCCAAAGCTGTATACACAGTCTTTCACATGGAGTGCAACCTCATCCAGGATTCATTGACACACCTCTAACCCCAGATTAGAATCCTTAACAATAAGCACTTCCATCTTGTCTGGATTCAAGTTTGTTATTCTGATGATGAAGAGACTGTACCATAGGCAAGCAGACATGTCTCTCTAAATATTTCACAAGTGGGGTGCCACCACTGAAAAGACTCTCTTTCTTGTTGCTACACTGAGTATCTTCAGTATATCTATATGAGCCAGCCTGGGCTCTGAGATCTGCAGGGGAGGCCCTTCTCTCCATCCCACCACCACCATCACAAGCATGGTTGGTGGTGACACGAGAGAGGGCCTTTTCCATGGCTGCCCCTAAACTCTGAAACTCCCTGCCCAGGGAGACCAGAATGGCCTCTTTTATGATTAGTTTACTGCTGGGCATATATTGCATCTTAAATAACAGGTCACATTGGAATTCTTGGGGTCCAGTCAAGAATGCCCCGTTCCTATTTCTTAGCACTGCTGTGCTAGAGAACACTTCCCTCCCCTAACCCACATTAGATCATTAATCTTACAGCAACCTACTTTTGCTTTTAGAATGGCAACTCTGTACCTGATGGGTCTTAGACTTACGTGAGTTTACTGTTACAGTAAGAACAGCGGAAGCAGCTAGTATGGTAGACTTGCTGATTGGCAAACAGACGCTCCATTGGGTATACAGTCTTCGTGCATGCAACACAGGTTTCCTTTGCTGGCAATTGGAACTTCTAAAAGAAGAAAAATGAGTAATTGCTATCAAGGAGAAACGCATATGCTTTCACATCTTGGTATTATTACTTCAGTAATCCAGAAAGTCTATCCCAGCAGAACCACCCTTTAAAGCTAATATATATCAGGTCTGTTAACTTAAAAGAATGAATCTCTCCTTCCTTAAAAGTCCCTGTTATAGTCATGTTAGAATGTCTGAATTTATGAAGATTGCTTACAAAATCTCTCTCTCACTAGCCATCTCTAAGGGTATTTCTGGCTCAAAATAAGACACATAGTGGAAAAAGGCTGATATGCAAACATCACCTCTGACTTAATGTTACCATGTGGACCCATCTTCAATCCCTCTCTTTAGAAGGTCAGTTGTTGGGGATGCAGGGAAGGAATACAAGGGGAGACAAAGAGTCAGGTCAATAGAAGCTTAGAAGAATGGTGATACATGTACTATTCACACTGAATTCTATAGCTGCTGTGGCAGATCATCTTCACAATAAAATGGCAGGATATGCATATCCGGAACCTGAACATTGTCTTGGTCATCACATTTTGCATTTCTTCCTGTGTCTTGGGCAAGTGTCCTTTTTAGAATGATACATGGACACTCATGTGTTCCTGTGTACTCATCAACTCAGTTTTTAAAAAGGAGCCCTTTTTAAAAGCACAGAGGTAGAGGGGAACTGCAAGAGAGCAAGTGGCTTTTGTCTAAGCCACAGGAACTCCCTCCCCCACAACCACCACCCTCTCCTTCTTTGAAAGCTTTGAAAGTATATTAAATATGACTGACAGGCTTATTAGATCTGTCTTCACTCAAATGTAAAATGTATTTGACAGTATGGCACAATTTAAAGGTCTAACCAAGCACAAGTAATAAGGGAGGCTGTTCATATTAAGGTGCTCTCACTTAAGAAGGCACATGGACACTTAAGCTGTTCTGGGCACATGTTCCACTTTCAAACTAGGGACTAATAAATAAATGCTTTTTATAAAAATGGACTGACACTCAAAGTGCTTCCAAGCCTGCAACCAGTGCTTTAAAAAGGCAGCAGGTGATGTATGCAGTTCCATTTAACAAACACTGAAATGTACGCTGTGATTGGCAACTAGAAGGTGTGGCCCAAAGGTAAGGAAATATTAAATGACAGTGATAAAACAAATGGATTTATTATTCTGCCAGGTGGATGATATGCCAAGGTAGCCTGAGCAATGCTGACAGTTTATTATTCTGCCAAGTGGATATGCCAAGGTAGCCTAAGCAATGATCTGTGTCTCTCTAGACACAGAGAAATACTTTCCTTCAAATCAAACATGAAGAGGAAGCAAAATTCTAAAAAACTATGACCCCCCAATGACCATATTATTTTATGTTGATAGCCAGTGAAGTCCAAATGTCATGGCTAATTTAAGTAGTAGGCAAAATGGGACACAGAGACACATTATAGGGCCCCTTTACTGACAGGCAGAATCCAAGCTATAAACTTGCTTGACTATCAAAGATTGGATTTTCCCAATGTCATCAGGGCATCAAACATTTGCAGTGTATGACATGGGTTGCAGTGACATACATTTCCCATTCAACTTACATGCATATATGCAGAAGGGCTTTGGGGTGTGCAGATATATTTTCCTTTCCAGGTACGCTATGAATTGCAACTACAGAAGGGTGAAGTCTGGTTAATAAAAAGAGGAGAACAGGCAAGAAAGCTGAGAGTTGAGCTCACATTAAAAGGGAGGCAGAAGGCAGGAGCAGAGATTAGGAACCAGGAGCAGGAAATAGAAGCTGGAAAAGACAAATGGCTATTTATAAACATGTAGCTGGGTTGGTATGAAAGCACGCTACCAAGCTCCATGAGTAAAAAGTATGTTACTTTTACACTGCCCAATGAAAATACATTAAACTGACAATTAAGTTTGTAAGATCTAGGAGAAATGTGTCTCCCACAATTGTTTTACTCATCATTATCATCATGAAACACTCTACAGCACTTGTTATAGAAAAAAGCTCTATAAACCTGAACTACACATTTTTTAGTTTTGTACTTTTATTCAAAATTTATAAAAGGAAAATATTTGTAGGTTTTACAGCATTTGTAGGTTTGTACCATATAGCATGGTAGAACTGAAAACACATACCACCTGTGACTGAAGAAGCCACCATAATTTCCCTCCCAATATTCTCATGGAAAACCATATACCTTTCTTTCCCTACATCTCCCACCAATTTACATAAGAACAGATGTTGTTATTGTTGTTGTCATTGTGTGCCTTCAGTTCATTTCCAACTTATGGTAACCCTAAGGCAAACCTACCACAGGGGTTTCTTGGCAAGATTTGTCCAGAGGGGGTTTGCTTTTGCCTTCCTCTGAGCTGAGAGAGTCTGTTATGCACAAAGTCACCCAGTGGGATTCCATGGTTGAGCAGGGATTCAAACTCTGATTTCCAGAGCTATAGTCCATCATTCCAACTACAACATCATGCTGGCTCTCAAGAACAGATGTAGTAGAATTAAAATCCTATATTTGGAATAATTAATATCTGAAGGGAACATAAATATGCACTAGCCTCTGTCCGAAAATTATCTTTACAACTGCAAGTGTAAAAATAATTTTTGGACACCTTGTATATCCTGTGAATTTTAGTCACAAGACTGTTGTTGTGTGCGTTCAAGTAATTTCCAACTTATGACGAACTTCTGGCGAACCTATCATAGGGTTCTCTTGGCAAGATTTCTTCAGAGGAGGTTTACCTTTCAACCCTGAGGTTGAAAGACTGTGACTTGCCTAAGGTCACCCATGGGGGTTTCCATGACCAAACTGGGAATCGAACCCTGGTTTCCAGAGTCCTAGTCCAGCATTCAAACCTCCACAGCATGCTGATTAGTTAGTGATTATGTTTAAATGCGACGACGTTTAAATGAGATGATATATGGATGCCACAATTTCTAAGAGAATCAGAATAATTTCTTGAGTATGTTAAAGCTAATCTCTTTCCAATGCCTATAAACAAACAAAAAGCCTGCTCCTTAAAAGTGATAGGCATGGATATATCAATTCATCACTATAATAATGCATAATGTAAAAAGGCAATAGATTTTAAGTATTATTAACAATTAATAAAAGGAAATAATTACTGTCACTGATATATGCAGTCTTGATTAATTTAAATCCCCTTAGTTGGAAGTTCAGGCAAAACTGGGAAAGTGACTTCTACTAATGACATTTTGTCTTTTATATATTAACTTTGTTAATACCTCAGTTATAGGAGCATTTCAAAATTGTATACATCAGTGGTACTTTTGACCAGAAAGGATTATGAAAATATTACACAAATAATGTGGCTGGGGTCCCAAGTTGCTACCCCTAGCAGAAAGGTCCTCTATAATTTTCCACTCCTGGATTCCTCCAGCAGCAGGAAATCAGAGTAAACAGCCTTCCCACCCTGCTTCACAAGTAGGATCCTCTGCTTGGTCTTGAACTCATCTTTGAATTTGGTCTTGAACTCATCTTTGAAAGACCTCTTTCAGTTCAGAGGCCTAGACTGTATACAATTGTGCTATACAATTGTAACACAAACCATGATACACCACTATATTGACAATCCCACAAACATGGGAAGAGTTGAGGCTTGTTTTGGGGGCTTGTAGACTCTCCTCCTCCACTATCTTGTCCGACCTGCTGGGAGGACTTAGCCAGGATTGCTGGCTTAGCATGCATGATGTACATTAATTGTATATTAAATAAAACTCTAATTTGTTAAATGAGACAGCTAAGCAATCCAGTATTTATAGTCAGCTAAACAATCCAGTATGTGTTGGCTTGTTTAGCTACTGACTGATTTGTAACAATTTTTTTACCATGACCATGAAAACTGCATTGTAGGCATGTCTTCTTCATAGGTATACAGGAGAAGGAAAGGGGGGTGAGAAGCACACCAGCACAGTCTTCACTCATTGATGCTCATCTACACAGTGCTAGATCCTGGATTAGCATTATTTGCAAACCAGGCCAATAAACTGTCTGTCCTTTCCCCATAGATAGTATAATTAACTGATCTGCCATTTAAAATATTAGTTGATAACCAATATACTTTTGACACCCAGAATACTTAATAATTATGTAAATGGAGATTTATGAAGACACTTTCTCTATGAGATTGGCTTTATTAAATACAGTGGTCCCCCGGGATGCGAATCCCCCGGGGAATGAAATCCCCGGGACCCGAAACTGCCGGGGCCGCCAAAAAGCCCCTGGTATCCGAATAAAACCCCGGGGTACGAAATGGAAAAACCGCGCGGCCCCTTTAAATTGGCTGCGCGGTCCATCCATTAAAGCGGTCCCCCGGGAAACGAAGATTTCCGGGTTACGAAAGGTAATCCGGAACGGATTACCTTCGTAACCCAGGGGACCACTGTATGGAAATTTGTACTTACGGAAAAATAAAACTACAGTTGTCTCCAGTAAAATGACAAGTACCGATACAAATTTTCCAGGTACTGAGTATTATAAAACAAGATACTGTATATACTCATGTATAAGTCTAGACATTTTAGTCAACATTTGACCAAAAAACCCTGAGTTGACTTATCGATGGATCAATATTCTACTTACTATACTTTAAAGCTTATTTTTTTAAAAAAGGAACCAACCCAAGTGAAAGATAAGAGTAATCTGTCCTGGAAGCACTGGCACTACTCTACTATCTCATCCATCCAGCCTTTAGTGTGAGCACAAACAGTTATTCCTCCTGGAATTTTGTAAGTTCTTTGGTATTGTTTTTCTTTGTTTCATCCTTTATACTCTTTGCTATATGCCCCAGGACAGATCTTGCCCTTAATTTATCCAGCGATCATATATCAAAATCCATAATTTTGACCTCAAATCCAATGCTCAACTTATGCATGAAGTTGATTTATGCTAGAGTATATACAGTAGTTTATTTTACTCAGTATGTATAATTGTTTTATATGGCAAAATAGAGCTGTTAAGGATTTGTGTATTTTTAGAAATGCATGAGAAATTTGTTTGGTCCAACTTCTAAAGTAAACTCACCTGATCTGCAACTCTTAGTGCAGAACAGAATGTAGTTTTATTTCAGAAACTGCACTTAAACTGATTTTACAAGACGGTTTTCAGGACTACCTATTATAAGGTTTTTCCTTTTCATTTTATATTGTTCCAAGCAGCTAAGCAGCCTGGCTGCTGGTGCACCTGATGGCATGCACATCCTAAATGCGAGTGCAGATGCTCCAGGAGAAATGGGACATGGTACAAGGTAAAAAGGCAAAAGACAGCTGCCATTGTGGCCCCATGTTGCCAGCAGGTGTGACAGCAGAATTACCACAACCAGGGATTTCTAACAATTTTAGTGGTCATAAGTTCAGACAGACACACATACACACACTTAAGAGGCAGCACAGATCACCTCATAAATACTGAAAATCACACGTGCAAATGATGCTACTATATACTTTTTTAAAAAGTGCCTCCTAGCAGGAGTTTTCATCTTATAAATTATATACTCCCGTTATGTATATGTTGCCTTCTCTGGAATCTCTATATATTTCAGACTCACAATTTAAGAATTTACTAAGCATGGAGGAAGTTAACTACAAACTATATGCAAAGGCAGAGTCAGAAGGTACGTATATTAACCAAACAATATTTCAGATTAGCTTTTTGTTTGTATTGCCCATTGCTACAACAGATATTCACGGTACCTTCACTGATTTAGGAGGAGAAGTCTCCATCTGGCTTGTTCCTCTAGAATCAGGGCTTTGTTGTTTGGAATAGAAAGACCTCGAGACTTCACCTTCTTTTTGGAAGTTAAATCCAACTTAAAACAGAAGAAGTAGTCCTATTAGTATTTCAGTCATTTGAATTGCAAACGTTCATTTCACATCCTGGATTAAGATATAATTAAATAACTGGATCCAATGCAGGATGGTCTTCAGATGAAAAATATGTAAGTGTTATAAACGGGACTGTGCTGGCTACTTCAAATGCAATATTTTTGTTTCCATAAATAAAACTTTCCTTCTTTAGGTTAAACCAGAGCTTAATGGGCTTCAAATATCCAGTCAGAAGGGAAAACAATTCTTTTTTGTTCTGAACAGCTGAAAACAAAAATCCTGACAAGCAGTGGAAGATGGGGTGCAATAAAAGTTAGAAGTAACAGCTACATCTGGAACCTTCCCATGTAATTCTGTACTGTAAATTAGAACACCACCTTTCCTGTCTCCATAACAGACTGGCTCAGAATGCTGTTAAGAGGCATTAAAAACAAGGGGAAATTGACATACAGTGAAGCTAGAGGAAATGGCAATGCCTATTCACAGTTTTTAAAGTTATGTTATTCAGCATCATTTAATTTTGATTCCAATCTGCTTTCCACTCAAAGGCAAGCAAAAACAAGCCATGGCTTACAAAGTGGGCTTGCTTAAAACAAACTACTTTATTTATAATTTACCATTTGGGGACCCTGACAAACTGTGATTAATTTTTTAAAAATGAAGTAAAACCTTCTGGGCTCCTTGCAACCATGCTAGAGAAGAAAGGGGAAAGCATGTTTGCTTGTTTGTTTGTTTAGAATCTATATGAAATCAGGACTGAGCTTAGACTCATTCTAGATGGTTTATCATGATTAATGGATATTATCATAATCACACTGTCCATTAATCACAATATCATGATAAACTACGTTTTATCATGATGTTCAAACATAACTAGCATTTAACTTCATAACATCAAATCACATTAGCATTCTGTTTTGGAGACATATTAAGAAATCACAGTATGTCAGACAGTAAAGTTATCCGTGTATGAATTTATTCAGTTATTCGATCAATTATTTTGTGTTAATTCAAATTCATCAGCTGATATTAAGTATTTGTACTATAGACCCCTTCCCTTGTTTTCATATCTGCACATTCACACTGTAGCATGCTTTCTTTATGTACACACAGACCCTCAGCCATATGAAGCTCCCTAAAATATCAACACATGCAGGAATTTAAAACACAAACACACACACACACACACCAGAATGAATTAGATGCCCCTAGACTGTGGAATGACCTGCCAGAAGAGATTCGATAGCTGAATACATTGCCCAAATTTAAAACAGCATTAAATACAGTGTCTTCCAGCTTGCCTATACAGATGATTTTTAAATTGTGAATGTTAAATGATCCATTTTAATATGTGGATTGTTTTAATATGCATGTGTCTTATTTGTTCTTTTAAACTGACCTGTGTTTTTAACTGATGTTGTGTATTTGTTAATCTGTTGTCGTTTCCTGCCTTGATCCATGGGGAGAGATGGGCAATAAATAAATAATATTGGCCTATTAGCACTATACCGTTTATCTGTGCATTTAAGTACTCCCTAAGCAATGCAATGTGTAAGCTAACTTCCCCCAGCAAGCTGGGTAGTTAATTTATTGACCTAAGAAAGATGCAAGGCTAAGTGGACCTTGGAGTCCTGCCTGGAATCAAACTCATAACCTTGTGGCTGTGAGAAAGCTGTGGTGCCAGCATTTAACCACTGTACCACCAGGGCTCCAACTAGAAAAAATTATTAAGAATCAGCTTAAATAAGTCACTTCAGTGGAAAGATGGATCCTACCTCCAGAATCTGAAGGTAGTTGTGGAAAACAGAGTAGCTATGTATTTAAACTCAAGCACCAAAAACGGAGTAAAATTAAGAACTTACCATTACCATCTTCACAAATACTGGCATTCAGATTGTCTCCTATGAAAACCTGCAGGGAAAACAGATTTTGTCAGCCTCCCATTACACAAATGTTTAGAAAACGGGTCCTGTCTCCTTAACACTCAATTTGTGTATAATCTTATATAAAAACACATACGTAAGGAACAATCACAACCAGCAAACACATTGTGTGATACAGAAAGCAGACTGCAAATCAAGACACCAAGAGGACAACAATATCAGTATATTACAGTGCACTGCCAGGCATGTTTAGATTAATTATCTAGGCTGAGGTAGCAGGCCAAATTATTTTTCCACTCAAGGTTCTAACTTTAATTATCTGGCCAAAGCATCTTACCACTGCCGGTGCATATTACAGCAGTGCTGCTGGGCACAATTCAGGTTCTAGGCGGCTCAGCACCTATTCATAATCCTTCAAAATATATCGTAACAAGTGCCTAGAAGCAGCATCAGGGACGGGCTAGGTGTGGGCCACATGCAGCCTCCTAGTGTCCTCCTGCAAGCCTCTCCACCATTCACTCCCACAATGACAAATCAAACTCCCAGAAATCTTAGAGCAGTTGCCATTTAAAGGTGTTTTTGTCCCTGGACCTGTCTAAAGACAAGGGAAAAAACACTTTTAAAAATATAAATTGGAATTCCTTTTTCTGGCCTTTTTCTGGGATAGGAAAAATCTTTCTCCTTCTTTGAATGGATTCTCAGGTCATGTACCATATCTTTTCTTGTTTGGGTAGTCTCTTGGCCCTTAAGTCTTTGAATATGAGTAAAGGACATTTGCCTGTTGTTGTTTTTTAAAGTCCTGCTTTCCTAAATGCCAAAAGAGTTATGATTTAGCCCAGAAGAATGACGTAAAATAGTAGATGACGCTTGCTTCAATATTCAATTTTAACATGAACAGGTGTTGCTGCGCTTCTCTCAAAATACTGTGTCACCGAGGCTGGAGATATGCACGATGTACATGCTTTTGAGCTGCACAAAAGTCTTCATTTAATGAGGCTGAAAATTCTTTCAATCTCATATAGCGACTGAGACAAAATTGCTTGTACTACTCAGGGTTTAATCAAGATAGCTGATTGGAATTGTACTCAATTTATTCATAGATCCACAAGCACATGCGCACACCCTCAGATACGGCATCTGTGTGGATTATGCATGACTACAGCTGCTGCTACTGGGGGACTTTCAGTGTGCACAGCCATCCCAACATATGTAATGACAGAACCTATCAGCTAATTTTAACCATCAGCTACCTCTGAAGGTTAACTGTACAAATACATCCCCAGATTGCTGCTAGAATAATTCTTTATTTCCATTTACTATTCAGTTCAGTTTTTATGGCACTACTTCTTTTATTCTTGGAAGTTTCCAAATGAGTGAGAAACACTGGCTGGAAAACTCTCTGAGTCTTTCATGAGGGTAAAGCTCATTTACTCAGTAGATGATACTATGATAGGACAGCATATTCGCCTTCAACCTGGTGCCCTCCAGGTCTGTTAGTTGATAGATCTGCCACCATCCTCAATTAATGACTGTGCCAACTGAAAAGTATGAGAGGGGCTGTAGTCCAAGAGATCTGGAGACCACCAGGTTGGGCAAGCACATTCTGATCTATTAGCAGTCTCCAAAGGACTAGGCCTTCAGTTTTTGAAACACCCTTCATTCAGTAGTTATTTTTATGTGTGTATGTGCCTTCAGGTTGCCTGTCAACTTATAGTGACCCCATGAATTTCATAGCGGTTTCTTAGGCAAGAAATCCTCAGAGGTGGTTTTGCCACCTCCTTCCTCTGAAATATAGCTTACAGCATCTGGTGTTCATTGGTGGTCACCCATCCAAGTACTAACGAGGGCTAATCCTGCTTAGCTTCTAAGATCAGGCAGGATCTGGTGCCTTTAGGATATATATATATATATATATTTATTTATTTTTATTTTTATTTTTATTTATACCCCACTCTTCAGCCCTAAAGGCTATCACAGCGGCTTACAATTTTACAATTTAGGCTTTCATTCAATGGCAGCCTTTCTCAAAGAAGGGTTGTTGTTGCTGTTTTAAGTGTAGGTTTGTCTGCATAAATGAAACAGGTCAGATTCAGAATACAAGAGTGCTGTTTCTCTCCTGTGATGCCTGCTCTATTAAATAACAGACAGCTTAAGACTGCTCACACTAAGGAATTAATAGATCATAATAAGCTTAAGAGCAGCATCTTGCTAATTTACCTTGAAAGCCCCATTCCAAGCAACTGAACTGTGCGAATTAGGAAGTACATAAACTGGGGATAACACACTGTGCTCATTTGGCTCTTTTTGGGGGAACAGATCTCTGCAAGCATTCCACAGCATTGGAGAGCTCATGGGGAGAGGCATTCATGTGCAGGCCTCATTGTGATGTGAAAGGTGCAAAGGAACAGTGCTTTCAGCATGCAAATTGAAGGATGTGCAAATTAACTACATAACTACACAGGTTTATTCAACATTTCTATATTTCCCTAGGATAGCTAGCCTGAATGTATGAATTTTTTTAAAAGACAAGCACTGACTGATTCTTTCCCCAGCCTTTAGCCCCATTCTATCCAAGTTTTTCTTGCATGTGCTCCTCATGCACTTCAAGCAAATGCTTAGTCACCATGGGGAGGAAAGCCACAAGAATGCCTATATACTGAAAAGTTATTCACTCTTTCAAATCAGCAGGAAGAGGCCTTTTATTCAAACCATCCATATAGCTGTAGGAAAAGGGAAACAAAGAAGGAAATTAGAGTTCAGTCCTGCTTGCTTTGAACTAAGCTCACCTTTTACTGGAGAAGTTGCTATTGAAATACTCAGAGGTTAACAGATGAGGATTCAGAACAGTACCCTGGGAGGGCAGTTATCTGCCCATGGAGGATGGACAAACAACTGACACTGTTGCAGAACCTGGGCATTTGGTGGTGGTGCTGATGGACATCCTAAAACATACATGCTCCCTAAGGATGCATGAGGAATTGATTTCACCACTCAGGTTAAGTAACACAACCAAGGCTCCAGTTTCTAGATTACATTGAAAGCACAGACAAAGTTGCAGGTGAGGAAAAGAGATTTTGCCGGGACTAGGGAGCTCTGCTGTGGGAAGCCCTACTATTTAGTATGGATATTGATATTTAAATGTGGCAGCAGAGTTTCTCTCTCTCTCTCTCTCTCTCTCTCTCATTTGCACACATACTACAAGTGATAAATATAGAAAGAATTGGGTGTCTGGAGATCTTTTGAGGAATACAAACGTAAATGAGAGGGACTCACATAACATCGAGATCTATACAGATACTTAGACCCACAGGCTGCAGTCTTGAACACAGCAGAGACAACTTAAATCCCATTAGCTTCAGTAGGTTAACCCATTAACAGAATTGCAGCCAGAGTGTGCTGTTCACAGTATGAACAAGATAAAGAACAGGATGCTTCTCAGAATTGCCTGCCTCTGGCCATTCTGAACAAAGGAATTTCTCTAGTCTTTTGCATTTGCTTTGAATTTTCCAACTGAGGATATCCAGTTTCATCAAAAATGTTGTTACATAATAGTCTCTGTTCCAGATTAACAAAGGTGGCGGAGAGGAAGAAGAAAAAGTGTGAAGTACTGGTTTCAGTGATTTGCCCAAAGTAGTGAAAAGACACAAATGTTTCTTGTTCAAATAAAATCTCATTACAAGTGAGCACTGTGAAATAGACAATGCTCATTTTCCCACCTTACAAACTCCAAGTAAAGTTTACCCAGGAAAAGCTCCTTCCTCAGTAAATGGAGCATTTCCCAAGGAAACCTACAGAAAGGAGTAAGAGTTCAAAATCATCTGCTGGACAAAAACAATGCTTGAGCACTTTTTTAAGTCAGGATATTCAAGCCCTAAACAGTACGCTACTCAAAAGTATAACTTAGCTACCACATTCTAGATTTAATTACTTTTTGCTGCTCAAGTATGGGGGGAAGTGTAAGAGCCTTGGTAAAAATGCTTTAAACATACATTTTCCTTTCCACAGTATTATACAGTAATGAGAAACGTAACACAGTCTGCAACAAATTTTCATCAGTAGATACAATTCAGTTTCCAGATGCTGTGAGTGTATAGCACTCTGGGTGTGCCTCTTCAAGCAGCTCCACTCCAAGTGAAGTTGTTTTGGTCTTCAGTCAAGACCATCTCTTACCTTCTCCCCATCCTGCTGGGGAAACACATCTTCAGAGCATGGTGGCAAGTTCTCCTTCTGTTCATAATTGTAGCTCTTGTCTTCGCTTTCACTGGCTTGAATCTCATTCTACAGAATGACAAAGCACTTGAGCATTTGTGTATTTCAGTCCCTAAAGTAAGGGATTCTTCAATCTTTTTGAGAAAACTGTATTTTTTCTGTATTAATGTATTAGCATTTGTATTAGCATTTAAGATGGAAGGAATATGTTGTACAGCATGAATACACCCTTCATGCCACACCAGATCCATAATCAGAAAACACTACAGTGGACTTCTACTGGATCCCACTGCTTCTGCAACAATTGGCCATTCTACTTCTTCTGCCTGCAGCCAACTATGAGCCCCAAAAACTGCTTTGGAAGGGCCAGTAGATATTCTAATTGTACCAGGGAAGGCTGCAGGGGAAGTGGTAGAAGAACAAATCCCCAAGTCATCTGACACCAAACAGCAAAGTACACTGGTGGAACTTAGCCACTATCTGCTACGCTTTTATTACAACTATTTTTATACCACTTTTCAATCATGTCCAAGGTGGTTTACAAAAGAAGAAAATAATTAAAATGGAAAAAACACCCCTAAAAATCATGAAGAAAAACCTACGCTGAAACAATGAGCAGTGCTAAAGAGATCTTTGCTTGGCACTGAAAAGGACAATAAGGTATGTACCAGAAAATGACTCCCTAGGGTGAGATGCCAGGACGGCACCACCAAAAAGACACTATCAGTGGTTACACCCTGCCTCTCCTAAAGCAAAAAGGGCATCTGCAGAAGAACCTCAACCAGCTCCCTTAATTCATCTTCTTTTCCTTAAAAATTTGTTCTTAGAGATTACACTGATTTTTTTTTCAAAAGTAATACCATAACTTTCTTTTTAGTGCAATGCTGATACTAGCTACTGCCTAATGTATGCAGTAGTCTATTGAGTTTATCACACGCAAGAGCTCCCACCATGCTCCTGTTGCCCAAACGTCACCAAACGAGACGAGAGCCCCCTGGTGGGATCGCTCATGGTGCAATGCTTCCGTTTTTGTCATGGAAGCATTAGCATAATTATTATAAAAAGGGCCCTTTTTTAATAATGATTTGATCCGTTATTTAAAAAGGCCCCTTTTGCTAACAATTACACTAACGCTTCCATGACGAAAACAGAAGCGTAGTGCCATGAGCAATCCCACCAGGGGGCTCCCATCGCAGTTTGGTGACATTTGGGTGACAGAAGCATGACGGGAGCCCTCGCTTGTGATAAACTCATATATCTCCTACCCATTTAATCTACTTCACCCATAGTCTTATTTCATATCATCTGAAGCACTTAAATCTCCAGAGCTACAACTAACTCTGCACAGAAACTGACACCAATGGCCTTCACAGAATAGACAAGAACTCTGACCCAATCACAAGACTTTATCACAAATTAGCACTGTAGTCACTAAATGAGCATGCATCCCTTTAGCAGGAAACATCGATGTTGCCCCACTCTACCCCCAACACTTTCATTCTTTTCACAAGAATCTCATATATCGCAAGGAGGCCTGTTTAAGATATAATACTTCAGTGTACTGTTAATACAGATTCAATTGTTATGTGCCTTCAAATTGTTTCCAATTTATGGAGACCCCAAGGCAATCGTATCATTGGGTTTTCCTGATAAGGTTTGTTCTGATTGGTTTGTCTTTGCCTTCCTCTGAAGGCTGAGAGAATATAAGTTAACCAAGGTCACCCAAATCCTCTTTATGGCCGAATGAGGATTTGAACCCTGGTTTCCCAGAGTCCTAGTTCAACATTAAATCACTACGCCACACTGGCTCTAACAGATTCAGAAGAGAGATTTTGACCTATCCTATTGGTGTTCCTCTTCCCCACCAGAACAGGAACTTCCTCTTATGTGCTAGTGCTACTGCAATCCTAAATGTTTAAACCTATCTCAGGACATCAGCAAGAAGACCAATGTGACCGGAACAGAGCTTGAAAACTTTCAAGGTTTTTGGCTATAGCTCTCAGAATCCCCTAAGAATTGAAAGGCACACCTCCAAGCTCTGGCCTAGAATGCCATGGGAATTGTGGGCCAAACAGCCTCAGACAAATGATGTGTCAAGTACAGGTTGAGTCTCTCTTTTTCAAAATGCTTGGGACCAGAAATATTTTGCATTTTAGATTTTTTTCAGATTCTGGGATATTTGCATATACTGTACATAATGAGATGTCATAGAAATGGGAACCAAGTCTAAATACAAAATTCATTTATGTTTCATATATACCTCATACACATAGCCTGAAGGTAATTTAATACACGATTTTAAAATAATTTTTTGTGTGAAAATAAGTTTGCATACACTAAACCACCAGAAAGCAAAGGTGTCACTATCTCAGTCACCCATGTGGACAATTTTTGAGTATTTCAGGTTTCTGGATAAGGGACACTCAACCTGCATCACCAAACCTCCACTACAAAATCACCCACCCACAAAGCTCCTTTGCCAGTGGGGCTCTGGAGTTCTATTACAAACATCTCTGTGAGACAAGTGCTTGTCAAGGAAGGTTCTGAGTTGGGGTACTTGGGCTCTTTAGCCAATTCTGAAAGACTTGGGAGGCTCTTGTGGTAAGTGGCTAATTTATTCCCTAAAAGCCAGCAAACAAGTGATAGCTATCAGTTTGAGAAAGCAAGCCAGAAAACTGAATATAGTGGTAAGGAAAGCCAAGTAGAAGAATAAAAATAAGACAGCCATTAACAGTTAAGCAGATTTGTTAAACTAGTGGCAATTGCCCATGCTATCAAACTCCTTTCAATTACTGAACTAGAGCATAAGAATTACAGTGCTGCACACAAAAAGAAATCCTTACATTAGAGAGGTGAAAATTCATTCCTTGGTTTGATGGCAGCTATGTGGAGTGTAAGAGTTTTCACAGAGCACAGGAGGTGGAAGGTTAGACTGTCTTTCCTATTGTTTATGCAAAGTAACTGTCCTACGTCACTCTGCTGGGAAGGGCACTGCACAGATTATTTCCAGGACCACAGAATTCGTCAAGAATTAAAATTCATAATTAGAGGGTTCTGTGTGCCCACAGAGTACCCATCCAGAGGACTCTGCCTACTGCATCTCTGTATGATTTGTTGCTGCAATCTATCTCCACATCAATTTTTGCTACATTCTCTGCACAGAAGGCAAATTGACACTTTTCACATTGAGTAAAGCAGCAGATTCTTCTCCTTGTGCAAGAGGTGACCACCTGCTGTATCTTTGCCCAAATCACAGCTTTCACCCTAAGTCCTTCTAATCAAAGTGACAAGTCAACCAGGGATGGCTACCTCTAAGCGAGGGGCATTTTCACAGTGGCACATTATTTTTTAGTACAAGCAGTGAAGTATCCCTCAAATTTGAGCTCTGGAAAAGAAAAATCTGCCTTGTTGCTATCTGCCTTCAAGTCGTTTCCGACTTATTGCAACCATAAGGCAAACCTATAATGGGCTTTTCTTGGCAAGTTTCTTCAGAGAAGGTTTGCTACTGCCATCCTCTGAGGCTGAGAAAGTGTGACTTGCCGAAGCTTACGCAGTGGGTTAACATTGCTGAGTCAGGATTCAAATCCTGGTATTCAGAATCACAGTCCAATGATCAAACCATTACACCACACTGGCTCCTTAACTACTTATGAATATGGGGGATTTGGAGTACCACCTGAAACCATTAGTTCAGAACAAGAAGGTTCTATATTTATTTACTGATATGTATTTCAAGTTGCTTTTAATCCAGTTACATTTTAATATAACAATGTGTTTAGTTGTGTTTTCATGTTAAAACTTAACATTTTATTTGAGGTGTTTTTTTCTGTTTTTTTTTTTTTAAATCTTCCTGTTAGCTGCATTGAGTCCTTGTTTTGGCAGAAAACTGGAATATAAATAAATGAACATACATAATTTTCACTCATAAAAGTTAGAAATTGGGATTCCTGTTATGTCTTTCCTTGGAGAACCATTTGTTGTAGCATAGGAGAATATCACAAGGGAGGCTTACCATGAGTAAATCGCCATGAAATCATCCAAAAGCTTGAAAAAAGCACGATCGGGGTTCACACCCCTACGCGCTTCTCCTGCCATTAAATTGACATGGAGGCATCAGCGCTCGCTTGTCCCATGAGTAAAGCGTCCTTAGAGAGGCCATTTGGTAATAATGGAAGATCCTGTTATTGCCAAATGTTGGCTCCAAGGACGCTTTACTCACAGGGCAACGAAGCACCCATGCCTTCATATCGATTTACTGACAGGAGAAGTGCACGGGGGTGTGAACCACGATCACACTTTTTTCACAATTTTGGATAATTTCATGGCGATTTACTCAGGCAAGCCTCCCGTGTGATATTCTCCATAATCATGGGAAGCCTGCTATGCTCCAAAAGCTGGTCCCTGGCCAGTGCTAATGCTGCCTTGGCTGAACTGGAGTCCTAACATCTGGAGAACTACAGGTTCCCCACCCCTCCTCTGTTACCACAACTGCCAGCATTTCCTCTCCTGTTCAAATATTTAGCTAACAAGAATACATCAGAGACAGATGTATGTATGAATAAACCATATTACTATACAAAATGGAGGCAGATACCAGATGAGAAGATGGGAAAGAAGAGTGAGAAAGTTGGTTGCATACAAAACCCATGGAGAATAAACATGGAAAAGTGAGGAGAAAGAATTCAGCAAAACTTTGGGCAAGTCACATAACCTTTTTGTTCCACAATTTTCCGCCTTGCTCCCAGCATGTTAACAAAGTCTGATATCAAACTGCATGCAGATATCCCCAGAGGCAGAAAGCCAGGCAAGATGCAGAAGAACAGGAAGGGAGCATTCCAAGAGCAGTGCAGGAAGAGATCTGAAAATTGTGCCAGGAGCTTGAAAAGAAAAATGTATATTGCAGAAAACAGGTTCTCATATCCCTACCACCAGCAGCCCTCAAGCCTCAGAGGATACTACTTCCTTCCAAACATAATCAGAGCAGTAATTGCTAAAATTGCCTTCTCAGGGAGAACACTCTGGTGAGAAAACAGTAGCCATTTATTGGACAGGGGACCTACCATGTGACTGCCAGAGCTGCCCTGCTTGGACACAGCTGCTTGGTACTTAGCAAGCCTGTCCTTAACTGATGTTTCCGACAAGCGAGGTATCTCCTGGTTTCTCCTGCTGTCTGGTTTCTCTGGGCTGGATGTTGGAGAGGTGGAGAGCAGGTGACCTGAAACAAAGTATGAAATTCAAAATTACCAGTGCTGATTGCAGAGGACTGAAAAACCAAATATTGGGACAGAGAAAAAGAAAGACATGTGAATGAGAAGGGCTGCAAAGGGAACATCAAGGGCATGTTCCTATCACACTAATTAAGGCAGAATAATTATACTACAAGAACAAAACAAAATCTATTTTTTAAAATTCCAGCGCCTTTGCCTACAAGACCAAACCAGAGGCATGGTGTCAAACCTGGATCTCAGAAGTAAATCCATAGTTGTCAAGATAGGAGGATGGCAAAGGTTCTGCATGGGGGAGTGAACCCTTTTGCTGATCATATTTATATTCCCAAACTGTTGTTTTCTTAAACAGTGTCTCTCCCCAAATTGCTGCAACTGCTTCTGGGATAAACAAGGAGTGGGGAGGAAAGTACAGGTTGCTTACCTGTAACTGTGTTTCTTCAAGTGGTCATCTGTGCCCTCATAAAATAGGGGTTTGCGCCTGCGCAGATACTCCATCCGGAATGCTGAAAAGCTGAGCAGATTGGTGGGAGCCCCGCCCCTCCCACTTCCCTGAGCATGCCCAATCCCGCCAATCTAGCTCCTCCTTCAGTTGAAGTCCGCCGCAAAAGAGCAGGGACCTGACCGAGGGGAGGTAGGGCGGGATTTGTGTGAGGGCATAGATAACCACTCGAAGAAACACAGCTACAGGTAAGCAACCTGTACTTCTTCTTCGTGGTCTTTGTGCCTCACACAATAGGGTGACTAAAAAGCTTCCCGAGGAGGTGGGAAGGTCACTGCTCAACAAGACAAGATAGTATAATAAAAACTGACGTCATGGCTGGGCTAACATCCCAACAGCAGTAGTGGGCCACCATAAAGGTGCGACTACGTAGTCACCTTTCAAACCTCTGGCAGGAGAACACCTAAAAGAAGGTGGCAGATGAAACAATGGTCCTGGTTTCATGAGGACAACATCAACTTGGGGAAAGGCGAAAGCCGACCGTGGGCTGGCAAGCCACAGAGGAAAACTGGGAGGGAACTAGGTTACCCTACTCTAGATCCCCAGAACGAACAAACAAATGGTGGACCAGAGAACTCAGCAGAATGATGAACATAAAATGTAAACACGATGAACATCTGGGTGTGCATAGCCTCAACCAAGGTGAGGCAGCGGTAGGAGAGTTTCGACAACATAGTGTCTCGAGAATGGAGAAACGGGAAGGAGGGAGATGTCCTGTGTCAGGACCATCCTACCTCTGTGGAACACAAGGGAGGGCTATTAGCTCAGAAGCAAGTCTGGCTGAGGTATGGCCGCACGAAAAAACACCATAAGTGTCTTTGGTAGCGTAAGCACCAAGAGGAGAGACCAGGCAAGGGCCAAGGGAGCATCGCTGCAGAAATGACAAAGGCCTTAGAAGAATCTCTAGGAGTCAGTGGAGTGAAGAGGCATGCCGATGCAGGCCAGATGGTTAATTAGCAGCAACAGCAGAAAGGTATACCTTCAAAGTGAAGAAGATTAAGCTGCAGTCCGACAGTGGAGCAGAGTAGGAGCACCATAAAAGAGGAGCCAAGATAAAGGTTCCATGTGGACCTGCAAGGTAGAGAAGTGCTCTCATTTGTGGCCATGGGAATGTTAAACAGATCCTGTTTGGAGGCGGAAGCACCTTCGGATAGGTCAAGCTTGATCAGCCAAGCTACCACATATCAAGTGTGAAGGCTCGGTCAATAAAGTAGTAGTCCTTGGCTTGATACCGCAGCAAGGAGAGCCAAGTCATCCAGGTCTTCTCAGCCACAACTCTGGAGATTAGCGACAGGGAAGTGAGACATACGAGAGGTCTTGGTTCTAGCAGCAGGGGAAGGCATCCCCTATGAATCCCGGGCCTCTACTCACTTGATGTAGAGCCGCTAACCTTGCATCTCTCCGAGAGGCAACAGGTTAAAGAGACGAGCCTGAGTAAATAGAGCCCATGTTAGCTCAAAGGGACCAAGAAGTCATCTGCCATAGGCAAGATATCTCATACATAAAATTGCATCCGTTGAGACCCGAGGTAGCCTCCTCCAAGCAGTCAGTGAGCTGCAGCCAAATAGAACCATAGAGCACAACTGCCACAGCAATAGCCTTGTCTGAATGAACTCTTAAGCAACAGAGAGAGAGGGTAGAGACCTTCATACCAGTGGAAAGAAGCAGCATCATCTTGTCCCTGAAGGACCTTCACAGGCTGAGATGCCGATCTGCACGCTAGCAACTCTGGCATCGAGAGCAACAGGAGGCTAAGTCCTTCTGTAGAAATGGCCAAAAACTCTCTGGCAGACAAGAAAGGGGGACAGTGATAGACTGCACCTCGTACATGCAGTCCAATCCTAGGGAGCCGGTGAGTTCAAGAGAGGACCTGTGAAGACAGCCATGAACAAGATGACAGCAGGATGTGCGGGTCTCTCAGATATGGCCGTCCTAGGCCTCCAGGCGGCGAGCGACCTGATCTGTCCAACGGTCGGCCGTATTGGCCAGCCTACCAACAATGCCTGAGAAAGAATTAACCTCCTCGGCAGGAGGATGAGAGGCTGAACCCTCCACCTCAATCGAGAGGGGGTTATTAGGGTGAGAGAATCCGGAGAATCCTCTGGCTCATATCTGATTCCTCCGAGGAATGGAGCAGTTGACGGCAAGCGACTGGTAACAAGAGAAATATACACGTTGGGGCCAAGGCCCGGATCGTTGAAGCCGTGGAGGCAAAACGGACGGTGGACACCACCAGCTTCCATGTCGATGTCGACGTCGACAGTGAAATCACATTGGTAGTGAGTTTGGTGGCTCATCACACTGTAGTGGTGGCAAGGTAGTATTGAGGGGCTCTGTAACCTCCACAATCTCCCATTAGGGATAGGGATGGAGCGGCATTGATTCGGAATGTGGATCCCTATAGTGGAGGCTGTCTCCGTATGGGGAGTAAGAGCAATCAAAGGGGTTGTCCTCCTCCCCGCCGATCATCAGCTCGACGTTGAGCAGCATATGAGACCGAAGAGCATCACAAGCAACCTTCGAGGTGGCATCCCCCCAAAGGGGAGACAGGGACCCAGTCCATAGGTTCCCGCTGGAGCAGCCAAATCCCTTGAGGAACCATTGCCAAGGGCGAGGCCAAGTAAGGCCGTTGGTGTCAGTAGTGACACAAACTGAGATGGTACGATGATGTCGCCAACACCATGGTCGTAGCAGAGAGCCTGCTAGGCCGAGAAGGCCAAAGCAGTGATCGGGATTAGTCCAAGAAGGCCAGATGTCGACGTCGAGAGAGACATCATAAAGACCATAGTGGAGCCGCCCAGGCCGTCGTCATAGGCGCCGCAGCTGGGGCAGCGACCAGAATTTGGTAGTGGAGGTTACACCGATCACTGCCTTGTCAAGTAGAAAGCCTCCGATGCCGAGTCTAAGACAGTAACCGGATCAGGGCAGGAGGGCCGAATGTCGACGTCGAAGAGGCAGTAGCCGTCAGCGACGTCGAGGCTAGCTGCAGTGTGGTAACAATGGCCCCCTTCACTTGTCCAAGTCAAAGGTCCCCGGTGCCATGACCGGGACCAGAGCAAGAAGATTGGATGCTGACGTCAAAGGAGGTCTCGGGAGGGCTCTACGGGATTGCCATCATTGCCATCGAGGTCAGAGCCAAGGCTAGGACGGTTTGGTTGGTAATCAAGGCCAACTTCGTCAAATTGAGTCGAAAGCCTCTGATGCCGACGAATACAGTGACCGGGATCGGGGTATGAACGTCAGATGACGACGTCAAAGGAGGCATCTGGAGTCCATGATGGCCTCCGGTGACGGTAACAGCCATCTTCGCTTTGTCAGTCAAAGGTCTCCGGTGCCGAGTCAAGACAGTGACCGGGATCGGGGTAGGAAGGTTAGATGCTGACTTCAGAGGAGGCATCGGGAAGCCGTGGCAGCAGCAGCCTCCACTGACTTGTCGAGATGAAAGCTTCCGATGCCGAGTCTAATACAGTGACCGGAATCAGGGTATGAACGTCAGATGACGACGTTGAAGGAGGCATCTGGAAGTCCATGATGGCCTCTGGTGACAGTAACAGCCATCTTCGCCTTGTCGGTCGAAGGTCTCCGGTGCCGAGTCGAGACAGTGACCGGGATCGGGGCAGGAAGGTCAGATGCCGACTTCAGAAAAGGCATCGGTAAAGCCATGGCAGCAGCAGTCTCCATTGACTTGTCGAGATGAAAGCCTCCGATGCCGAAACTAGTACAGCGACCAGGATCGGGGCCGGAAGGTCTGGTGTCAACATTAGAGGAGGTATCAGGAAGGGCGTGGCAGCAACTGTCTCCATTGACTTGCTGCGATGAAAGCCTCCGATGCCAAGTCTAGTACAGTGACTGAGATCGTGGCAAGAAGGCCAGATGCCGACGTCAAGGGAGGCATCAGAAAGGCCATGGTAGAGACACCATCCAACGTTGATCGGAGTAGTGTTCCTTGCCATGTGGCAGGGAACTGACTGTAGCGAAACAGATTCAAAAGCGTCGATGTCTGTGTCGATCTCGAAGCATTTCCCTGTGGAAAGTCTGCAAGAGCCATAGGGTAAAAACATCCATGTGAGCTTAGACAGAAACAAAAAGAATACAGTACCATAAACGCAAGTCTGTCAGTGTAACCTGTCGTTCTACTAGATTAGAAGAAGGGCAGCTCAAGGAAGAGAAAGAAAGAACCATAAATAAAAATCAAGTTTCCAAAGGAGAAATCTACTCAGCCGTTCTGGAAGGAACGTTCAGCAACCCGAAGGAGATGTTACTCCTGCGGCAGACGAAAGAGAACTGAAAGAGAAGCTAGATTGGCGGGATTGGGTATGCTCAGGGAGAGGGAGGGGCGGGGCTCCCGCCAATCTGCTCAGCTTTTCAGCATTCCAGATGGAGTATCTGTGCAGGCGCAAACCCCTATTGTGTGAGGCACAGAGACCACGAAGAAGAAGTCCCAATTAATTTAGCTGTTCCAAAGGATAAGTACAATTCTGTCCCCTGCACGAACTTGCGAACCTGCCATAACTCAAGAAGCTGATCATTTGAAACTCATATCTCTATGAGCTCACCAGGGGATGGTCTACACAATTAAAATACTCCCCATTCCAGTCAATTAGAACGCAATCTGGCCACACCTGATTTGCAGAACTGCAGTCTTTTTTGCGGGGTGGGGAATAACTCCTTAAACTCCACAGAAAAAGGCTTTGTAAGTTTTAATGGAGTATCTGCAGAAATGAGCATTATCACACATGTGGCTGAATAGATGCAAATTTGTGCAGGAAAGTAAAGACAATTAACTGCCGATGCAAATGTGCAAAAATCCACAGCAATCCACACAATACACTTACATGTAGATTAATTTTCATTAGTCACTATGTGACTTTCATTATCACACAGACATACATGTCTATATAATACAGTACAACTCCATATCCACTGTTCTAGTAACCGTAGTTTCACTTACCCACATCTGGGGTAAAAGGTCTCTCTAGGCATCTGGAGGACCTCTAGTGCAACTCTATGGTCAATTTCTGCCAGAAATAGTGTTTGCTGTTAACCATAGTTACTGCTAATCAGCAGTACCATGGCAACAGATTCGCTGCAGATATAGAGGTCATACCATATGTAAAGTCATGGCATCTGCTGCAACACAGGAGTCCCATATATACACTTCCTGGGCGCATTTGGGAACTTGTGGACAACTGAAGCTTGCATATATGGGGTTTAAAAACACATACATGCACAATCACATTTTTTTTGCTTAATTACAGGGAAAACATTCAATACAAAACAACTATCTGACATTTATCTGTTGACTAGTTCATATGTAACAAAGAGTGGTGTGGCACATTTGTATTGTTATCCTTGAACAGCCAAGTTTTCAGGGAGAGTAATCTTTCTTTCTTTCTGTCCAAAAGGGTGGATGTTCTGCATGCCACAGGACACACATAATATTGATCATTGCTCACCTGAAGCATTGAGGCTTCTTTCTCCAGAACTGAAGTCAAAATCTTCTGAAGAAAAGCTGTTCTCTGAAATTCTTCTGCTACCGGGAGCCCTGCCCTGGTCTCGAAGAACCTATTTTAAAAGATAGAAACTTGTATATTTATTGCCTGATTCAAAAAGCATATGTTCAGACATCATAAGCAAATAGGATTTGCCATTATCTACTCTTTAAAAAAAACTCCCTATACCACTAAAAGAAATAAATTACTCCTTTTCAGGCTCATTGACTAAAATTCTAGCTTACTTCTGCTTCACCAACTGCATTTCTGGGTTTTCATTCAAAACTGTAGAAGAGTAAAAAGAAACTAAGTCCTATGTGCTGTGTGATGGTGCAAAAACATTATCTTAAAAAGCCCAACATGTTTCAGCCTTGTCACCAATTGGCCTTCAGGGGCCAATTCTTCATGGGCTATTATAAAATAGATAAAAATACATTTATTATAGTTGTGGTATTGGGATAATACACAAACCACCTCTAAAAACATAATTCATAAAAAATGAAATAACCTAAGAAATTATATCTTAAAAAGTGGTGGGCTCTTTAAGATAATAAAGTTTTTGGACTATCACACAGCACATTGGACTTTGTTTCCTTTTACTCTTCTACTGTGAATATGTGCTTTCCCGTTTTTGTTCCGTTCTTTACATTCAAAACCAACAGCACATTGGACTTTGTTTCCTTTTACTCTTCTACTGTGAATATGTGCTTTCCAGTTTTTGTTCCGTTCTTTACATTCAAAACCAACAAAATCCTTCCAGGTGTGCCCTAACTCTACTGAAGAGTTTTCATTTACTTCACCAAAAGAGACCATTCACCCACCTCAGATCTGTGCTGCAACTCCCTATCCAGCATAGACACTTTGTCTTTACTTGACATGGATAGAGACTCTGTGGCCCTTAGATATGTCTGAATTACAACTTCCATCATATACGACCATTGGTTATGCTGAATAAGACTGTTGTGAATTTGGGGAGATTATCAGACAGGGAAAAGAACGTCCCTGTCTTGTCCTTCCCTATCCTTGTCCCGTTTTTCCTGCACAATCACAGGAAGGACTTTCATATGATGCTGCACCGATTCCGACGCTGTCCCATCCAGGAAGTGCAAATGACAGAGATTGCACAAAAGATTTTCATATAACATCACGTTGATCCTGTCATCGCCCTGTGAGTGAAGTGGAACTGTCCCCTCATTTCCTGTCATTTTGTATTAATGGAAGAACCCTTTAATACAATTCCACTTCATTGATAAGACAATGAACGGATCATCACGACATGTGTGAATTTCTTTCGCGCAATCACAGTCACAGATGGGATAAGGACAGGAGAGCAATCTGCTCCTGTCCAGTCCCATCCTCATCCCCATGTGATAATCTCCACAGTCTAACAACATCTGGCGGGGGGGGGGCACATGT
Source organism: Urosaurus nigricauda (assembly GCA_034509955.1). Taxonomy (NCBI): domain Eukaryota; kingdom Metazoa; phylum Chordata; class Lepidosauria; order Squamata; family Phrynosomatidae; genus Urosaurus; species Urosaurus nigricauda. Next base: position 168,978,255 of record JAOEGL010000002.1, read on the forward strand.
CCCTCACTACTGCTACACAGTGTTCTACAGTCCTGGGTCACTTCATATTCCACAGTATCTCCTTATATAAGCCATTGAGATCTGTAGAGCAGGGCTTTCTTACAGTCCCACCACCCTAGCAGACACAGTTGGTGAGGACCTTTTCCATGACTGCTCCAGGCTGTGGAACTTCCTTCTAGTCTGGTCCCTTTCCTCCTCTCTTTCTATTGGCAGGTGAAAACATTCTCATTGATGCAGGCCTTTTCAATTTTAATTATGGAGTTGCAGTGGGTGTGTAATGTGATGTGCTTCATGTTTATATTTTTAAATGAAATTATATTGCAAGCTTTTTTAAAACTGTTTTAACCATGTATATATTTGTAATCAATGTTTTAGCTGTTATTGTTTTTTAAACTATTGTAAACCACTTTGAATCCCATTTTGGGAGAAAGGCAGGATATAAGTATGATAAATGAATGAACAAACAAATGAGCAAACAAACAAACAAACAAGCATTATTTTTACAATACTTCTGTCTGTGACATCCATTCTTTCTCCAAATTGTGACCTTGAGGTGCATTAAAATTTTCAGCTCTTGGGTAACTCTCTCCTTTTCAGTTAGCCATATTCTGAATCTGGAATTCTCTTGCACAGCAGCTATGCAATGATCCTCTGGTCTCACCTTTCAAAGATGCTTCCCCAAACCCATGAAGTTTTTATCCAAAATCTTCAGCCCTGACCCTTTTCTTAAACAAAGCATGCACTCTTAACTGTGCTTATGCACAGTCCACGTGGTCCTTACACCTCCCTATTCCTCTACTCCCTGAGTTGCTCACCACCATCAAATTGTAATTGAAAGCTCCTGATGATCAAGGCTTTTGTTTAAAATGTTACTCCAATGCACCATTCATATTAATATTACCCTATATACCAGTATCACTGTCTTTATAATCTAAGCTAGAGGAGTCAATATCATTTAACAATTAATATCAACAATGCTTAATGTGATATAGAGATACGGATCCTTCAGACTTGAAGATCATAACTAGGTCAAACATCTGATTTCATTTTTTTATTTATAATCAACTCCACCCTACCATAGGTTGTCAAGGCAGCTTGCCAAAAGTTACTGTTAAGAGTGAAACAAGTTATGCACTTTTATTTTTAGTTCAGAAAATAGAATTTCAATTTTAACACAATTCCAGACTGGCCCCTCCAGTAACATCCATATGTGTCATTGTCATTGTCACTGCCCACTACCATTTCATTTTTATAAACAAACCATCATGTCAATGTGAAGGCTGATTCACAATTATTTGATACGTGACTTGCAAAGGACATGCCCTACCTGCCAACTTTCATGTTTCTATAATGGCATCTTATCAGACTAGCAAAAATAAAACAGCAAAAATTTACATGTATCTAGTTACACAAAGCTGGCAGTTACAAGAGTCTATAGGAGTTTATCACAAGGGAAGAATTTCTCTCAATTTCGAAAGAAATGGAAGTGAGGCCAGTTCAGAATTGAGTAGTTCAGCTAATTTACGTGATTGCGTATTGACACTGCATTGCGTTCAGAACTGCCCGAAATTGCCTCCCAGTGCCCAAAATTGCATGTGATAGTTTCTCACACAATCACGTGAAACCCCATGATTGCGTTCGGAAGGACTTCCCTTTGCCCGAAAATGTGTGTGATCAGCTTTCACGCAATCACGCAAAACCCCATGATTGCATTCAGATTGCCATTGGATTATACAGTACTTCCAATTCCCTTCGTGTGATAAATCCTTAAGAGTTAGAGTTTACTCTGGTGCCACAATAAACTACAATTTCCAGGATTCTCTAGCACTGAGCCAGGGCAGTTAAAGTGGTCTCCAATTGGATTGTTTCTGCAATGTGTTTTGGACCTTAGTCTCAAAAGCACACATTATGGAAATCAAAATATTCTAGGTTATATTCCACTTCACATGACAAAATGGCTACAATCCACCAGCAAGTTAAACATGGCTTTTTATTAAAACCTTTGCATTTCTTAAAACCTTTGATTCCTCTCCCCCATGTGGTTTTGAACTGTTTTAACCTTTTAAACTATTTTAATTTGTTAAAATGTTTAACATGTTTTAGTCTGTTTAAATTATTTTTATTGTTTTAAATGTTATTATCATTTTAAACTGATTATGTGTATGCCATTCTGAGATCCTGTAATAAAGAATAGGATATAAATATTTCAATTAATTAATAAACAAAATCCTAATAGATTAAGGTATCATATTTTGTCCGATTAAAGACAAGCAGGAACTGTGTGGTTCTCCAAAAGTCGTTGGAATGCAACCTTCAGCATTCCTTACCACTGCCAATACTTCCAAGGGCTGTTGGGCGTTATAGTTTAACATCTGAGAAGGCCATACAGTTCTCAGTCTTGGAAACAAGAGATACAATCACTTAAACAGGTGTCCCCAACAATTCAAGAAAGCAGATTATGCTGTTGCCCATCCCTTTTCACCAAAAGAGCCAGCGATGGCCTGCCATGCACAGGTGCAACGAGGTCTGTATAAAGAAGAGGGGCAGAACCCAATTATTTGAAAGGAGGAAAGGGAATCCTTTCTGCAATCCTGTCTATTCCCTTGTTCTTTCAACAAAGAAAGTGCAGAACTAGATGACAAATCAAACTGCATTAAGAATGACAGATTTTCCCCCTACCAACACGCTCACATCTCTATTACCCATTTCATACCCAATGAATAATTTCATATTTCTGCTTTGATACGCTACTTCATCTACTCTTTGCAAGCTCTAAAACTATTTCAAAGTAAGGGGTAGACAGTTTGAGCAGACAGTTTGCCTACAGAAAACTGACTGCACAGTTTAATGTTACATCTTTCGGTTATGCATGCAGTGCCCCAGCCACACTTAAGAGTTCTGTGAAGGACCCAGAGGGTGGTGGAGTTTCCTTCTTTTGAGGCCTTTAAGCAGAGGCTGGATGACCATCTGTAAGGGGTGCTTTGATGGTGCATTCCTGTATGGCACAGGGTTGGACTGGATGGTCCTTGTGGTTTCTTCCAACTCTGTGACTCTATGATTCAGAAAGTCAAGGGGTCCCAGCTTGATTAAACTGTGTATTTAACGGAGAAAGATGCACACCCTCACAGAATATAGAAGATTGGGAGCTACTGCTCTAGGAAAACCAGACTTCATCACACATATGGAACTCTTATCTATTTATTTATACAGAGAGAGAGAGAGAGAGAGAGAGAGAGAGAGAGAGAGAATGCAGGTTTTGCATACTTTGTCAATTGTAGTGACACATGCACACAACACAGGAGTATTTGTACACTCCTTGTCACTGCTTTTTCCCCACATACAATTAATGAAGTATGCCTGTCTTACAATAAAAAGAGCACTCTTTTAAAGTGCCACAAAGCTTGGGCATACCTAAGATCCAGCCCACCACACAGCAACTGCTTGGCACCTACCAGTATTATGGTAATATGCCAACCGATGTTTTAAGACTACAACTTCCATCACCCTGGCCACACTGTCTAAGGTTACTGGGAGCAGTAGTCTTTGAAGAACATACTGCACTTTTTAAAAGCAAATTTAGTTTTTGGGAATTTCTTTAAAAGATAAGGGAGAGTTAATATATATTTCCCTCTTCCAAAGAAAGATAGCTCATGTTGAATAAGAATACACAGATTTTTAGCATGATGCATACATTTTAGGCGGTAGGTTGGAAGGGAGATCAACTTAAACTTTCTTAAGAACACAGGCTTATCAAACAAAAGCTGGAGATTGCTAAGTTTCTCAGAACCAACATCACCCTCTTTCTCTACCGCCCTTCCAGCCCTCAACTTGCTGTCAGCAGATCGGAATTCATTCTGGAGTGCATTTTCCTAAACATTTAACATGGGAAGATTTTGTCAACGGAATTTTAGTTTACTGTGTTCTAATTCCAGGAAGTCTCCGCATTGTGAAGAAGCTGAACCCGTGACTTTTAGTGAGGTGTGTCAATTAAAACACAAAAAAGTTATACACAGAATGGCTCTGGGTCTTGGGTAGCCTGCAAAGAAGGTCAGATTAAATGACTTGCCTGCAGATGCCTCAAATAAGCTTCATGAGAAGCTAATAATTCTTAGGTAGTGGAAAGCTTTACAGATCTTTTACCGAACAGAAAGGGGGGAAAGCATTCCGGGTGTGTCAGCCACTCGGCCTGCAGCTGATTAGAACAGCAGAAAACCATCACTTAGGTAACAAACCTATCATTGCTACAAACAAAAAGTAGAAAGGAGATGGATAGCAAAAGCTTAATCTCTGACCAACTATTTTGACTCAACAGAGATGCTTACAGATGAAGGGTTGTTTTTTTTTTAAAGCAGGTAATTGCTCTGTTTCAATCATGGAATTTTATAAGAAGCTCAGACAACAGGGAGTGAAAGGACCGAAGAGGCCTAGTAACACCATCAGGCCTGGCCTCAAGTGGAGGAGCCCTCTCTCCATGCTACACCATGTTACCCAGGAGGGAGTGAAAGGGCAGGCCAAATTCCATCGGGCCTGTCCTAGAGTATGAAACAGAGCCCTCCCTCCAGTCCATCTGCCTTGGTCCAGGCCTCAGAGGGACAGAAGAACTTTTGGACCTGATCCTCTTACCCAACACCATTCCCTTCTCCTTTTGTGTTGTGTCTTTTTAGATTGTAAGCCTGAGGGCAGGGAACTGTCTAATTAAAATAATATTTGTAAGCTGCTCTGATAGCCTTTAGGGCTGAAGAGCAGGGTGTAAATAAGGAAATATTATTATTATTATTATTATTATTATTATTAACATTCCCTTCCTCTTATCATCCTCTCTCATTTTCACACAGCTTCTTCCAAAATTTTCTTCCCACAAAAAATCCATGAAGGAAGGAAAGACAGAATGGCGGCAACAATGACCTGGCTAGAAGTGCTAGGAACCCTCTGTCTGGAAGCACCTGGGTTGCTTGATGGTCAAATGAAAAGTGCCAGACAGGGTTCTGTGTTTCCCCCCCTTCCTGCTGGTTTCTTTTATTAACAAAGGGAAGGGGAAGAAAATGCAAAGGGAAATGGAAGAACTCCTCTTTGAAAGGCTGTTTACCTTTCTTCTGTATTGCCACTGCAAATTAAGCACACATAGACACATACCCATGGTACTTCCACTCTTCCCTGCAACCTTCTAAAGCAAGAAATATCAGAGCAGAGCAGAAACAACAGCAGGGATGGGAATAATGCATTCTTCCAAATGTTGAACTATAACTCCCAATATCCCTCGCCACTGCTTATACTGACTAGAGCTGCTGGGACTTGCAGTCCAAAAACAAGGACAGTCAGTCTTAACTGACCATCTAATTCCATTGCCTTTGTTATTGAACCTGAAATCCAGTACCTTAATAAATGGCTTAACTACTCCCATCAATTGAATAAATAGTAGTAGCAGCTTGGTCCAAGTCAGGGGTATGGGGTGAGAGACTGGTTTTCAGAATTCCCTTGGACTTAGACACACTATCTACACTTTAAAGAAGCAACTTGATTCATTAACAAAATGGTAAGTAACTGACATAATTTTAAACAGACTGTAAATTTGTTTTAATTACTAGATTTGACCTACCCTAACCTCTTAAGGTGATAACTTGTGTGCTGCAAGAATAGTGTAGCCTGGATTCAGCAGTGTTTCTACTTTCCTCTTTGATTTCACAAATCTGAGATAGCCATCAGAGCTATTGTTAGCTGAAGAGTCTTTGCAAAGCAACAGATATAGAATTTTGCTTGGGAAATGGAGAGCATGGTAGAGCCAAAGTAAAGATCAACCCTCACTGTCTACTCAGAAAGGAAGAGAAGATGAATGCCAGTAAGGCACACTTTGGACTTACTGACCAGGTTGAAATCAAGGTCAGACTTAAAAGGTTGATGGCATTTACAAGCTTGTTTTCTGCTGCTGCAGAGATTAGAACGCGGAACAATGGATATAAATTGCAGGAAAAGAGATTCCACCTCAACATTAGGAAGAACTTCCTGACAGTAAGGGCTGTTCGACAGTGGAACACACTCCCTCGGAGCGTAGTGGAGTCTCCTTCCTTGGAGGTCTTTAAGCAGAGGCTGGATGGCCATCTGTCGGGGATGCTTTGATTTGGAGGTCCTGCATGGCAGGGGGTTGGACTGGATGGCCCTTGTGGTCTCTTCCAACTCAATGATTCTATGATTCTATGATTCTATGAACTTCACAACTCACTGTGACAACATTACACTGTTAAAGCGATGCAAATCTCAGCTTGGTTATTGCTTCTACAGAAGATTGTCTGGGTGCCCTATGTAAGCTGCTTTAAGTCTCCCAAAAGAGCTGGCCAGAAGTACAATAAATAAAATAAGAATCCTGATTAACTAATGACAAAATCCAATAGAGCGAGTCATACCACAGGGAACCAACCCAATCTTTTGGCGAGATTCTGGGGAGTTGGGGGGGGGGGAGCAGTTGGAAAAGAAGAAAAACTAAGAGCAAAAAAAGCTACACAAGTTGGAAGTCTGCCAGCTCCCCACCCCAACAGCGCTTCTACGCCTTCCACAGTGACAGGACAGGTAGAACTTCATTAGAAGCAACTCACACACACCCCACTCCATCTCAAAGCCACCAAGAGATACAGCTCATTAATTTCTATACCTTTTCACAAAGACAGGGGAGTGCTGCTCAAAAGGTGGCAACCACACTGAGCCTGTGTAGAGTGTGAGCTGCAACCAAAGGGCCATTCTTTAGTGAAGACCTCCCCAGCATGCATAGAATGACAACACTTACAAGGCTAGGACTAATGAGCAGCCATTTTTATGGAATGAACTACAGTCATAAACCAAACCCAATCCATCTCACAATACCAGCAGCTTTAACCTAAGAGACAGCCAAAGCTGGGATGAAATACAGATAGTCCAGGCACAATGTTTGATGGCTGGACCAAGCCATATAGTCAGTGTTTCTTAGGGTTGCTATAATTCTGCCATTCCATTCAGCACAGCAGGAGCTGGAATTACTACAGTACAGTTTGTTCTCTTCTAAGTACTGTACCAGTATCTTGACGTACACAACTAGCCAGAAAAAAGGCCTGCTTCCAAAGAGGTATTACCTGTGTGCACACAGAACCGTACATGCTCAAACACAGTATTTGTATGACTTGGCAAGTTGGTAGCATTTTTTCTTCAGAAAGCTTTCCCAAAGCCACTTGGAAATTGAATCAATTTAAGCAATTAGTCTGAATCTTCTTAATTAACACCTCCAGGGCTTGGGGTTAATTTGACCAACTGGAAGTGTTGTTTTGTTTTTCTGAGAGAGACCGGGGAGAGAGAATGAATATCAACTAATCTGGTGTCAAAGTCAAATGGCTGTAAGAAACCAAGATTCACTAAAATTAGACCGTTTTCCAAACATCTGGAACTGAAGTGGCTCCAGCTCAGAGTCCTTAAAAAGCCCTTAAGTCACTGCTCAAGATCTCCAGCACCTCATTCTATACTCTTGACAATTATTCCCTCCTCAGTTTACTGGCTGCAATCCTCATAGTGTCACTCCCTGAAAAGAACAAATCATAGTCAGCACCTCTTGCTTCATCCCTTCTAAAGATCAGTCTGCTCCAGTCTGAATAAACTAAATGTTTTTTTGCCAACTTCCAAAGTGATAGAAATGAGGCACACATTACCATTACAAAACATCCCTCCACCCATTGTCTTTGGCACAGCAGTATTCCTTTACACTCAGGTAAGGGACCAGCATACTCTAGTGGTTTGAATGCTGGACTACAACAATTCCTTGCTCAGTTATGAAGCCCACTGGGTGACCTTGGGGAAGTCACATGCTCTCAGCCTCAGGGGAAAGCAATGGCAAACCTCCTCAGAACAAATCTTGCCAAGAAAACCCGATGATAGGTTCACTTTAGGGTCACCATAAGGCAGAAATGACTTGAAGGCACACAACAGCAACAACAACAACAGTGCAGGTCAGAATATTTTCACACATAGCACTTTCTAGCCTATTCTAAGTAAGTTGTGCTTTCCGAATGCAGGGCATTAGAATTTTTTTCCAGGCCTTTCTGAATATTTTGTAACCATCTATTCTGCAGTTAACTAAACTAACCCCCAAAAGGAAATATATGGCAGCACATCTCTACAGCTGACTATCCAAGAGCATCCCATAATTGAAAGAAAGCTATTGTTGTGTACACTTTGGAATTAAAGAGTAATGGCTTGCAAAACATTGAAAAGAAAATGGTGGGAAATACAAACCAGTGGATTGCTACTCCAGTGCTAATGCTGTCAGAGATTTATGGATTTGAATTACAGCCTAGGATATTGCCTAAGACAGGAAATGGGGGATGGGAAATCAGAAGGAATTTTGAAGTTTAGGAATCTTTCCTTAAAATGTGTGGCAAACCAAAATTGTGAGAAAAAGCCAGTTGTTTCTGGAGCACTTGAGGGTCAGAATGAGATAAGACCTTTCAGTCCTCCTGCCTCTGGTATCAGAGGAAGGGCCATGCCCCTGCCCATTGGCATCATATACTCCTGGCCACCTTCTGAAATGGGGAAGACAGGCAAAATCTGATTAGCCACAAAGCTCAAGGACTACTCCTCAAACCACACAGCATAGTTGGCAATCTGTATTACCTCCCTCCTCCCCCTTTTCAATCACAAAAGGCAAGGAGGGGAAGTGAAACAAGGTTGGGAATTCTTGTTATCTCTGATCACTAATCAGAGATAGGTATGCTACATGTCTTCTCAACTGAAGGGTAAAGAACAGTATTGCAGAATCTCCTTCCACAAGGGGCCAGGACTTCTCCATACCCTAACCTCTAGGCCAGATGAGACGCCACCGTGGGCTAGTTTAGCCCCAGCAACAATACGTTTTCCTCCCTTGACATACAAACTGTACTGATGATGATATACATTGGTTCTTGTTGAATTACAGCATGGAGTATACAAAAGGATCTTGTAGCATCCTTGAGACTAGCTGAAAGACAGAAGTCCATAGCATGAGCTTTCATAGACTTGAGCCTACTTCCTCAGATGCATGACCCAAGGAAGTAGGCTCAAGTCTACAAAAGCTCATGCTACTAATTTCCCTTCTTTCACTTAAGTCTCAAAGGTGCTACAAGATCCCTTTGCATACTGATTTTCCAAACTAAGACAGCTATGTGTTTGGTCTGAAGCAAATGGGCAAAAAGCACCAGCTTCAAGCCGTGTTGGGGACGTGACGTGTAGACAACACATGCCCCAGAAGTGGCTAGAGGCTGCACAGAGACCTCCAACCCAGAAAAGGCAGCACAAAAAGGGGCAGCAAAAAGCTGCTCCTGCTGGTGGATGGATTTCAGACTGCAGCAGAAGCCTGCTTCAGAAGCAGGACCATGCAGTCGCCACAGTCCTGGTGTGATCGGGGCCCTCCACTGGCCCATCTGCTTTGGGCCTTTGAATTGTACCAGCATGGAGTATAATCTAAGAAGACAGATGGAGACAGGAAGTCAGAAGGAACAGAAGCAATAAACAGTTGGTGAATGTTTTTGGATTGGAAATGTGTAGTATTTGAGAAGGCAGATTAAATAATAAACTAGGGTATGATGAAGCCAGGCATGATGAAGAAACAATTCACTTTGTCTCTTCCAAGTTGGTACTTCACTCCACGTATAGACCACAGTTTATCACTTCAATCAAGACTTTGTCAAACAAAAGTATAATATTACCATTTTCTAATGAGACAAGACCTCATTAGATATAGTGGATGTGGAGGAAGGTAAGGGATTGCCAAAGCAATGGTGAAAAGGATTGGGCAGCTAGTGTGTGGTGCAGGATTAAATACTGGCCTGGACACCCTAACTGGCAAACGAAGATCTGCTCCTGTTTCTAAAGGCACTGATGCTTTGTCAACATCTTGTTTACTATACACCATAACTAATAATATATGTAGAGCAGGAAAGATTTAACTTTAGTTTTGTATTCTGTCCTCAAAGTGCTGCGAACTAATTACAATTACCTACACTTCCCTATGGATCTCCATTGATCTATCAATTTTGTAGTGCAGTCCAGGTTCCTCAATAATAAATGATGGGGAATGGAAATGTCTAGGAATGGTTATGGTTAAGACAATAATATTATACCTTGTGTAGCTGAAATAATGCAAATATTTAAAATACTGACTTAGAAACAAAGAACTCCACTAATCTATCTCAAGAGCCATTCCCCTAGATTGAGGCCATTTCAAAAAAAGTTCTTGCAGTTACCAGCTTGTTAGAGATCTCTTGGTCTGAAAGACAGAGGAGAGCAGCTTGTATTTTATTAGAACTTTAAAAAATCTGAATGTATTTTTAAATACTATTCTGAGTAACAACTATTGATTTGGAAGCCACAGGCATTAATGTTTGCAGTCTTTTAAAAACTGAAGCCTAAGAGTTTTATTCTTGCTGTTGACAATTAATTTATCTTACAGCTCTTAGACAAGCCCTATCAACAAACTACAGGAAGTTTCCTCTTGGAATATAAATACCACTATGCCTAATCTTTCCTCTTTGTACCCTGACACAATGACAACTCCTGCACCACAAAACCACCACTTCAGGGAATGGTCATTGCTCACTGGTAGGGTGATCTTGGGGAAGTAACACTCTCTCAGCCTCAGAGGATGGGGATGGCCACCCCTCCTCTGAGGAAATTTGCCCCCCCCCCCAAAAAAAAAACACCCTATGATAAGTTTGCCTTTGGGTTGCCGTAAGTAAAAATTGGCAAACAACAACAACAGAGTACCCACCCTGCAAGCAGCAGGGTGACAGGTAAAAACAATGCTAGAGACCCTGGAGAAGAAGTGCATGTCACACAAGAGAATATAAAACTAATCAGACAAGGTCTGACCTGATCCAAGCCAACTGCTTGTACATATGCTTCCTACCTGCACATCTGCAACCACTCGATCCTCACGATCCCATTATTGCTACTCTGCTTTCTTACTTAGTGTCCTGTCCTTCTCTCTCCCTCTCTCACTGTATGTTTGTGTGTTTGTCAGCATCATTAATCTTCTCTATAATATATCAATAGCCCATAAAGGTGGAAAAGAAAAGGACTTGGCTATCACACAGAGGACTCTTTCAGACGTGGGAAATTGGAAGTATAATCCAAGGGCAATCCAAATGCAATCATGGGGTTTCACGTTATTGCGAATTAGAGCTTCTCATGCAATTTCGGGCAAAAGGGAAGTCACTCCGAATGCAATCATAGGTTTCATGTTATTGCGAATTAAAGCTTCTCACGCAATTTCGGGCAAGGAGGGGTCATTTTCGGGTAATGGGAAGTCATTCCAAACGCCTTCCGAATGTAATGGGGACTCACGTAAATTCGCTAAACAAGCGAATTCACGTGAATTCGCATTGGCTGCATTCGAAGTTGGGAGAAATTCCTCCCATGTGAAAGGGTCCACAGTAGAAGTAGGCAACAGCTGAAGTGGGCTCTCCCAATGTCATGGGTATTTTGCCTACAACTCCCATCAGCTTTAGCCAGCACAACCAAAGGTCATGGGAGCTGCAGCCCAAACAAACCTCTCTATAACGCTACCATCATCTACCCTGACACAGAGTCATGCCCCTGCAATGCTGCTACCTGCCCCAACATCAGTAACCTGAAGTAGGCTTTTAAAACTGGTCACCAGTGGTCTATGGTACAATATTACTAAATATTGTTATTGGTACTAAATACTCGGCAGCTATATTACCTACTGTATTTCTATTTTGACCTGACATTTCTAAACCCTCTTGACAAAATAAGCTTATAATCAAAGTTTCACTAAAGGGGAGGGGAGCTGAGACCAGAAACACATAAGAGCTACCTTATTTAAGAAGCCCAAAAATTATGTTCTCCTAGCAATCTTGACTTCTGTTTATAATGCTGGAATACATATACCATCCTATAAGGTTTGAAGTATTCATCACATAACTGTTAGAGTATGTTGTTAGAGTATGTTGTCATCTAAGATGCATAAAATATTTAACAGGTTTTTAAAAAATTAAATATCACATTTTCCCCTATTTTTCATTTGAGAAATTGGGATAAAAAATTATATTCAAAATGAAAAGGGGCTAAAGCTCACATTTTATGTCTCTCCTCTTTGAAAAAGTTTTTGGACTACACACCCCATAATACCCTAGTCAGCACAACCAGTCAGTGGTCATGTTAAAAATAACTTCTCTAGGCTCTGCCCCCGAAGCAGCCCACAGTTAATTTGTTTGTTGTTGTTGTATGCCTTCAAGTCATTCCCAACTTATGTTGACCTTAAGGTAAACCTATTACTGTGTTTTCTTCACAAAATTTGGTCAGAGGGAGTTTGCTTTTGCTTTCCTCTGAGGCTGAGAGAGTGTGATGTGCCCAATGTCACCCAGTAGGTTTCCATGGCTGAGCTGGGACTCAACCCCTGGTTTCCAGGATCATAGTCCAACACTGAAACCACTACAACATGCTGGCTGTCTTGAAATTATTCCAGGACAAGAGCTCTTTTAAAGGGAAACTTATTTGATCACAAAAAAGGGCGAAAAGAACTCTCACTGGGCCAGTCTGTGTTGCAATACTGCAACTCAAAGATTCCATGCAGCCTGAAGGTTTGCATGTCCAACTATGCTGTTTCAATGCAGTTTTACCATTATTCTTATTCTTATTATAGATATTATATTTATTTGCATCCCAGATTTCTTCCAAAAGTAGGACTCAATGCAACTTACAATTTTAAAACACAATACAGCTAAAAGCATACCAAAAATGAACATTAAAATGGGATTAAACTACTGAAATATTAAATTGATTTAAAACTACATTTACAAAGATAAAATACTATTTAAAGATAAAAAGTTATTAAACCAGTTCAGTCTAAATAACAATACAGCACCCTCAGCCTCTTCTTTAAAAACGTTCCATTTTAAAAACCTGTTGGAATAAAAAGGTATTCGCCTGCCAATGGATGAACAGCATGGAAAGGCCATTCTGGCCTCATAGGAAGAGATTTCCAGAGTCCAGAGGCAGCCACCAAAAAGGCCCTCTCTCAGATGGTGGTGGGACTGAAGGACCTCTCCTGATGATCTCAGGGCCCAGGCAGGCTCATATAGGTAGACTGAGAAATAGCCTGGACCTGAGCCATATAGGGCTTTATAGGTCATCACCAGCACTTTGAATTGTCAATAGACTTAATCTACTCTGCCTCCCTCCCCCCATTGTTTCCTTGGACCAACAATGGTAACATCTACACTAAGTGGTCCAATCGCTTTAGGAAACAATACCTTTTGTCACACTCAGGATGATTCATCTTAAGTCTATAGACCTGATGTCCACAACTCCTGGGAAGAAATGTACTGAGTCACACACCCTGCTATTTCTCCTCTGAAACGTCATTTTCAGACCTGACTGAACAGCTCAGTCAGCACATTAGGAAGATTCATAAGATCAAGATAAGACAAACTATTCCTGTGGGAAAGAGCTTCAAGTGCCCATTTTATGAAATGCAGCTTGACTTAAACAACAACAAAAAACCCACCTCTACCCCAAGCTTCCAAGAATGTCTGAGCTGTAACTGCTTGTATACTCACACAAATACAAGGGACTGAAAAGGAAGGAAACTATGAGAAAACGGAGAAAAGTCAACCCAGACTGTGTTTTAAGCCAGTGGCATATGCAATTCATTTTCTAGTTACGCAATTTTCCCCAGGGACACGGCCTGCAGTCCACATGCGGGATCAAATTTCGTGAGCAGTTGTAGGAAAATGCAAGGCCTGTACATTTGCAAGTCAAAACTAGTGAAGGCAAGAGCACACAAGATATCTTCACACATCTTTTTTATCTTCTGAGAAAGTTTTGCTGCAGACAAGGAGTATTTGATAAGATGCACACAGGGAAGGACAGAAGAGGTTTCAGCTTCATATGCTAGGGAAGGTCTTCTGCAGCTGTGCCAGACCCAAATGGAATCAATGGTTTTCAGTACAACTGCAAATGTGCAAACAAACATACAAACATACTTGTACCCAACAACTCCTGTTTCCTATATTAAAAATACACACACATACACACAATTATGTGCAGGTCAGAGTTGTCTTTGGCAGTTTGGTTGGAGCCAACACACAAGCCGGGATTTCTTTTGTTAATTCAATTTCCTGTTCCAAAGTAGTTAGTGGCATCTAGGAAATTTGCATTCCATAGCACACACACACACCCTCTCCCTGGGGCTGGAGTTATTGGTGCTCACAAGACACATTTTACAACAGGAAAAATAAAATCTCCCCCATCCCACCCCCGGCAATGCAGAGACACCCGTTTCCACCAGCCAAGCACACTTCAAGCGATCCATTCCTTACCTTAGTCTGGGCTGCATCCCCCCTCTCAAACATCATCTTTAGCCTGCTCAGAGGAATGCTACATTTCTCTATTTTCCCTGAAGAATCTGGGTTTTCATTGGCCTCGGGCTTTCCTACTTCTTGTCTGGATTCTCTAAGACAATTTTCCATTTTCCCACTCTCGGGCGAATGGGTTTTTGCCTCTCCGCTGTCAAGACTGAGATATCTGAACTGGCCAAGCACTCCAGAAGAGGAATGGAGTCTCGATCGGGGACCAATCCCTGAGGTTTTGTCAGTTTCTGCTAGGGAAGCAGAGCTGCTTGCAATTCCACCACCAGACAGGCTGACAGCCTTCTGCCTAACCTCTGCACAGCTGCTTCGAAGGGTTTCCTTCCGAACCTCTGTCCCCAGTGCCGGATTCTCCCACTTCTTCTTTAGGACGCTGAGGGTCCCCCTTTTAAAATGTGGGGGAAGGTTTTCGGTGTTCTAAAAAGACAGACAAAAAAAAAAATACACACATACAAAAAGAAGTTAGAACTGGTTATTAAAGCTCACAAGATCAAGTTTGAAAGTGCTTCCTTTCCTGAAGAAAGGAAGTTGAAAACGCTTAACGCCAATCCTGAGCCTTCTGCTCTTTCAGACAGCTGTGAATAGTTACAACTGTGCCACATGGAGAAAGCCTGACTTCAGGGGTAAGGAAGAGAGAGGGAGGGAAACAGAAAAAAAGAGCTGGAGCAGGAAGTGAGAAAAACAGGATGGCCTTATATGGAAGAATGGGAGTCAGCCTAAGGAGAAAGCGAGAGAGAGTTAGGACCAAGCCTTTCTGACACAAAAGGAATGAAATCCATCCTCTAGCAAGCAGTCAAGAAAAGGTGCAAAGCCATCCAAGACTGTGATAGCCACAGGCAGCAGGGTCCCCATCTGTTCTACAGGACAATCATAGGGGACCAATTAGCAGGCTGTTCAAGAAACTGAGGATTAACTTTCAGCCACTGCCATAGGCATCTTTAGGAGCATTTGCTGGCAACTTTTCACAAATACTGTTTCCCACCAGTGACCACACCAACCCAAAGCTTGGCTTATTTCCCTCCACTGAACAGACAGGACTGTACTCAATTACAATTTTCCTGCTTCCATCACTGTTCAAATCACAACAAATACGAAGGCGGAGGTTTTCATGGCTGGCATCCATAGTTTTTTGTGGGTTTTTTTGGGCTATGTGGCTATGTTCTAGAAGAGTTTGGTGCTGGCAAAACGTCAGGAATAAACTCTTCTAGAACATGGCCACATAGCCCAAAAACCCCACAAAAATCATAATGAATATGTTTTTGTTTTAAAGGAACATTTGTATTCCAAAGTGCCATGCAACTCCGACAACATGCCCCAGCCAGAGTACAAACCTTTTACTTATTTAACAGCAACACACACAAGCAATTTTTCTAAACAAGTCATTCAAGAGACTCAAACACGATACCTGCCAACGCTGCATCTTCACAACCCGTTCCTTAGGTATCTTACCAAGTATGAGACTAACTGCAAAGTGGAGCAGGTCTGTCAAGCTTTAGAGTATTAAACAGGATTAGTAGCTATATTGGGATTTAAGTCTCTCACCCTATTACTCTTCTGGCCACATTTTGACTACTGCCTTGCAAATTAATGAAAATCCCGCCTAAGCTAAAGAAATATTAGTTCCTTTGCTCAGTTTCATGTCTGAGCTCAAACTGGCAAAGGAAACTGGTGCAGCAATATTGGAGGGGTAAGAAAGGCAAATTTGAGGCATGTGTGCACGCCACACACACATACACACACATACACACATGAAAGGCATGGGGGGGGGGAGAAAGAAAGGGAGGGAAGAAGAACTGCATGAAGAGGAATGCATTTGTAGTAAAAGCAACCTTAGACATGCTGGTGATCTCCTGTAATATGGAGGCCTGGCATACACAGCATACCATGACTCATCCTGTGCTTGGGTTCCTCTGTGCTTGGATGCCCTCACTCAAAGCACTGAACTAGCATTCCCTTTCCTCTTGCCTCTGTGGTCAGATGACCTCTCTCTCTCACTGTTCACCATTCAAATGTCAAGAAATTCTCAGCCTGAAACTTTAAAAGTTTCCATTTCTGAACTACAACTGCCCAGAATCCCTCCACTCACCAGCACAGGCAGTAGCCATGCTGCCTGTCTGGGGGATTCTGGGAATTATAGTCCAAAAAAACAGGAACTTTTCCTAATCCTACTGATTATCACATTAAGCATCAGACTTTGCTGCATCTTATTTTGAGGTAGACTCAGACCTATTTGTCTTCTCTTAAAATCCAGTGACTCAGACACAGGCCAAGGAATACTTGCAAAAGAAGCCAAGCATGATAACAATCAAAAGCAGGACAGAGAGTTTCCCAAGTCTTTCCAAATTTAAACATCATAATCTTCCCCAGAGAGCAATCGGTCCCTGTACACAAATATCCTTGGTTTGGCAGTCAAGATACAAGCAGAAGCCTAGATAAGAATATCCAAGAAACTGTGCTTCTGCTGCACGACCATCATCCCTCTAGGGAGAACACAAATTAATGGGAATAGGGCAGGCCGTTATCAGAATCCTTGATCAGCAATATCTTTAAACTTAGAATTGTTCCCTACATCAACTCTCTGTTCCCACTAGTCCCCTCTGTGACCAAATCATCATGGTATTACTAAGGAAGATCTAATTTAACTGCAACCCAAAAGAACTAAGAACTGGACTGAGGAGGGGGAGAGGCTTCACACCGTGACATATGTCTAGTCTGCACGGCAAAAATAATACAGATTGACGCTGCTTTAACTGCCATGACTCAATGCTATGGAATTCTGGGATCTATAGTTTTGCGAGATTTTTTATTATTATTTCTTAGTGCTGTTTAATCATTTTTAATGGGTGGAGGATATTGTATATATTGTTGTATCATTTTAAGGTTGTACACCGCTTTGATTGTTTTAACAAAAAGTGGGATATAAATAAAAGTTTTATTATTAGTATTATTATTAGTACAGTCATCCCCCGGGTTACGAAGGTAATCCGTTCCGGGATTACCTTCGTAACCCGGAAGCTTTCGTTTCCCGGGGGACCGCTATTCGCAACGGACCGCACGGCCGATTTAAAGAGGCCGCGCGGGTTTTTTTTCGTATCCCGAGGGATCTTTCGGATCCCAGGGGATACTGTAGCGGTCCCGCCGGTTTCATACCCCGGGGTTTTTGTACCCCGGGGGATTCATAAGCCGGGGGACCACTGTAGTAGTATTTAGCCTCCTCTGTCAGAACGCTCTGGTGCCACAACAGGCTACAAATCCCGGGATTCCATAGGATCCAGCTATGACAGTTAAAGCAGTGTCAAACTGCATTATTTTTGTAGTGCATATTAGATCATAGTTATCTTCATTCAGACAGTGTGTCTTAGTGGATAAAGTGTTTGAATGGGACTTGAGAGATCTGGGTTCTAGACACTGAACCGTTAATTCACTGGGTGACATTAAGCCACCCAGTTAACTCAGCCTCAGCAAAACCTACCACACAGCACTGCTGCGAGGTTAAAACAGTTTTGAGCTCACAGGAGGGAGAAAGGGATCTAAATGTATAATAAATAAATAAAAAGTAGAAGTATTGCGTAAAACGAATCACTGCCTCTTTAGCCACAGTCAAAGAGAAGACAGTTATTTGCACTCTTCTCAAAAAACTTTTGACTGTTTCCCTCTTCCTGACTTTTATTTAAGACTTTTCAGTCTGTTTCAATCCTTAAAAAAACAAACAAACAGTGTCATCTATATACCGCTTCATACTGAACTAGCAGTGTCTAAGCGGTTTACAGCTGTAAGCTAATTGCCCCCAACAAACTGGGTATTCATTTTAGCAATGTCGGAAGGATGCAAGACTGAGTCAAGCTTGAGCCCTGGCTAGTACTGAACTTGCAACCTTATGGTTTTGAGTGAGTGGCTGCAGTACAGGCATTTAACCACTGTGCCATCAGGGCTCCTCTAAGTCTTGCCTCTACTCCTAAGCAGACTTCTTAGGGTCAAGAAAGCTGTGAAGATGACTGGAAAGACAGAAGTAGGAAAGCCAACTTCCATCTGCCCCTCAAGGACAGGCAATTTCACCATCTTGTGAGCAAATAGAACTAATAACCCTCATTGGAAATTATTCCAGACAGAGGGCTCCTGCTACATACAATGAAAGGGCACTGTGCAGTCATTCTTTCTCCTGTGCTTTCTTTAGTAAGAAAAAAAAGATAGCTGAAACAGTGGGAAAACATAAAAGGGCTGGAAATACAAGATGAAAGTGTGTGGACCTGACAACATCCAGAGGGTCACCCATTCATTCCCTACCCCAACATTTTTCCATAAACAATATATCCACATCAACAGAAATTAGTGAAAGAGATGGAGTCCTGCCTCCTGAGATACACCTAGGCCATATCAAGCAAACACTCGTGGCACAAAGAGATTGTCCCTCGTGAGATGCCCCAACATAGTGTTTGGCCCAAAGCTACTTTTTTATGCAGAGCTGTCTTTGGTTCTACAATGCCAAAGGATTTACACCAAAGCAGCTAGGGGCCACAGACCAGGGAAATGCACAATGTGAGCTGTGGCTATGTTGAGACAACAATGAAGATCTTAGGAGAATGGTTTAAGACCAGAGTACCAGTCAAACTTCCCTTGTGTATACTTCGACAGGAAGAGTGGGGAAGAGCCACTGAAAGCATGTATATTTCTAAAGTGGGAAGTCTAGTTCACAATTATGTATAATGCCAGCCATACAATTAATGGAATGTAAATGTTATTAGAAGATTGCAAATAAAATGAGATTGGGCAGGTTACTGTTTGTCTTACACAGGAAAAAGATAAACGATTTTTTAAAGACTTTTTGATTATGGTTATGTTCAGCAATAATATCTACATTAGGGACATCATAGTTTGGACAGTTTCATACATTTTCCTCACCAATTGTGGGGGGTGGGGGTGGGGGAGAGAGGTCCAAAAGATTCCAGCACAGATATTACACTTTGGACCAGACACAATGTTGGGATGGCACTAAAGTTATTTGGAGTAGCAGAGGGATACAAACTTCAGCTCCCTGTTCAGGCGGTTTCCATACTTCTGTGCTGAATAAAGAAGTGAGGATCAGATACTAAGAACCATCTCATTTTGCCTTCTTACTGCATGGTTTAAGACAGGAATGTGTAAAACAACACCATAGGCAGCACCCACTGTCCATTTCTGCATGCCCCCACCTGCCCTGCCCAATTTGCTGTGGCTGTGAACACTTTTTTCTTGTTTAAAAGCAAAGGCAGGACTGGCATCAGCAGCGCAACAAATTCAGGATGATAGAGGAGTACAACTTCTGGCAGGTTCAGGTGTGCAAGTGTAGCTCTCTAACCCCTTGAATTTGTCCATTCTGGACTCTAGGCTTGCCTGAGAACAAGAAAAGAGCTTTAAAATTACCAGATCAGGCAGAACTAGCCTGCATCCATTTCAGTTTGAAAGCTTAGACGTGAACAGAAAAGGCACGAAATCTGAACAGCTGCCTTTACTTCAGAGCACAGAGAGGTCTATTCATGTTTTGAGGTTAGGACAAAGGACATGAACTAGAAGCATTTTGGGGCTGGGAAGCTGAAATCGTCAGTCAGTGCGTGACTTCAGGAAAGTCACTTGACTTTCTTATGCTTCAGTCAACCCCTGAATGAAGAAGAAAGTGGGTCACAGCAAGGCCTAAACTGAGCTTCAAAAAGTTACTTCGGATGATAATCCCCAGAATCTCTTGTCAAGGATTCTGGGAGGTGTCGTTCAAAAAAGAAATGTTTTCAGAATCTGTGAGTAACCAAACAAAAATACGCAAAGCACATTTCCCAGTCAATGCTGGGTGGGGAAAAAATAGACCCATTTCTAGGAGAAACTCAAGAACAGTTAGTAGGGAAGACAGAAAAACTGAGATGTTAGTATAGCATTCATGCTGCTAGTCATTCCATTTTTAAAATAAAACACCCTATAAATACTTACATTTCTTTTTTTCTCTGCAGTTGCTTCTTCTGCTGCCTTCTGATATCTTTATAGGAAGAGGGGGGGAAAGGTGGGAAAAAATGAGAGAGACGTTTTATTTTGAATCCAAACTTTTCAGGTTAAATATTCACCGTCTGTAGGCATTTCAAAAATATATATGCCTAGAACATGAAGTACAAACCTATTATGCTCTATAGAATGACACAAAACAAAATGTCCTAAGAGACATTATAAACTGTGCCATGAACATTCACAATTAAAGGTCAGTTCATATTCTCCGTGTAATCCTCAGTTGCCAGATATGTGAACACACGCACATGGACAGCAGGGCAGGGGGTGCAATGTAAGCCAACTAAGGGGAACACATCTTGGATCTAATTAACATTTTAATCCACCTAAAGTTAATGTCACAATACATCTAATTCCCCTCAAGATGCCACAAGAGACCCAACTAATTTTGCTTTAATAGACAAAACAACCCTTCCCTTTGCAAGTTGTTCTCAGCCACATAAATCTGCTATTTAAAGTTATTTAAAATCAGTTTAAACTATAGCCTAAAACTAATTTTAATACTTGCACTTGTAATACAGCCACCTGGTCCCTTTTCTACTCTCCTTGTCCAGCAAATATCTTTTTATTTAGGCAGGACTTGGTCTATTAAACTAGCTACTGTGTTAGAATTTTTTAATAGAGTGGATGGAGGTTGCACTCCTTCATTCTTGCTGTTTTTTAAAATGTTATAAAACTATTATAAATTCATGCTTGATTTCAACATGATAGTTCATTTAATGGTTTCTCAGTTGCTCTTAAATTTTACAGTTAATGGTTTTTAGCAATACAGGTTGAGTCTCCCTTCTCCAAAACACTCCAAAAATCAAAAATTTTAATGGGTGGCTGAGATAGTGACACTTTGCTTTTTGATGATTCAATGTATGCAAAATGGAGAACAAAATTATTTTAAAAATATAAAATCTAAAAGTGCCTTCAAGCTGTGTGTATAAGGTGCATACAAAATATAAATGAATTTCATATTTAGACTTAGGTCCTATCTCCAAGATATCTCATTATGTATATGCTGCTATTCCAAAATAAATAAATAAATAAAAATCCAACAATCCAAAACACTGCTGGTCACAAGCATTTCGGATAAAGAAGACCCAATCTCCCTTGAGGAATATTCCTTCCTCGGATAAGTAAGAATCAATCTTCCTGTCTTGATATCGTAAACCACGTTGGGTCATGAACTGGGAAAAAGGCAAGGTGTTAAATAGCCACCTTGAATCGCATTTTGGGAGAAAGATAAGATATAAATCCCACAAATAAATAAATAAATCCCACATGGGGAAACATCACAGAATAAAACGATAGCTTTTCGTGACTAGAGGACCCCCTTCCATCCTCTCAGCAGCAGATGAATGTAGTAAACACAACAAACAAGGACCACCTTACCACAAGGAAAAGTGAAGGAATATGCTGAGCCTCACCTTTTTTAGCAATAATTTTTGACAGCCACCGGGCAGCTGGTTTCTAGACCAGCAAAGTGTTTGGTTGCTTGCTCTTGTTCCCTCACCCACACGACAGTTGCTTCAGTTAGAGAAGGGGGGAAACCAACTGCAGAGCCCTATTCCTCCAGCACCTGCTACTGTTGGCATTTCACCTCAGGAAAAAAGAGGTGGAAGAGGTAGCCATGATTTGCCAGGCTATGATTTAGGCTTCAAAGTGTGGGGAGAATTATGGGAGTGACCAAGCCGCCATGGGGAAAGCATGCTTGCCTTTATATGCAGGAAAGGCAGGGTGCCCAGGGGTCTACCTTTTCCAGGACATGTTGTACATTCCAACCATCTGTCCTGGAGGAATTCCAAAATGTCCTCCATTTTGCGCATGACTAGGAAGCAGGGTTTTATATTTTTATGAGTGTTTTAGTTTTTATTTGGGAACGTTCTATAGTTGGACCTCTATAAGTGCACAGGATCCGTTCCAGACCCCACCCATCCCCCATGGATACGAAAATCTGTGCAAGCTCAAATCCCATTAAAAGTAATGGTGGTGCAGTATGTGTACATGCTAGCATGATCATGTGCACACCCCGCCATGGCTTGCCATTCATGGATGGTTAAATCTGCAGATGGCAAGTCTGCTGATAAAGAGGGTGAAACGAACATTGTTCTTGAATGTCCTGCATTTTATGGTGCCTTGTCCTCCCTTGTGGCAGGATATCTTGTCACTCTGGGAAATGGAGAGGGTGACTTGCAAGGCAAAAGGGTGGGGACAGAAGTCCCAAGCCGTACTCCCATGCAACCTAAAAGTGAAACCAGGCTATCTTGCTTTTGCTGTGCTCGCTACCTTGTTGGCTGCTGCCAATATGGTATTTTCCTTCTTCCACTATCAATCTGACGCAACATCTGAGAAGAGGCAGAAATGGGAGCCATGTTCAGTGATAAGAAATCCCCTCCTCGGATGCTTCTCCCCATTCAATTTGATTTCACATATAATGCCTGTACTGCAGCCACTCACACACAAACCATAAGATTGTGAGTTCAATACCAGCCAGGGCTCAAGCTCAACTCAGGCTTGCATGCTTCCTAGGTTGCAAAAATGAGTACCCAACTTGTTGGGGGTAATTAGCTTACACTTTGTAGACCACTTAGGGAGTGCTTATGTGCACTGATAAGTGGTATAGAAATACATTTGCTACCGTTTTCCTGAAAATAAGAACTAGTAGAGGTTTTGCTGAGTTGCTAAATTTAAGGCCTCCCCTGAAAGTAAGACCTAGCAAAGCTTTTGTATATACAGTGGTCCCCCGGTTTACGAAAGTAATTCGTTCCAGCACCCCTTTCGTAAACCGAAAACGTTCGCAAACCGGGGGACCACTGTAAGTATAGGAATAAACTTTGTCAAATTTGAATTTCCTGCCGCTTTTTTTTCCGCAACCCGGGGTTTTTTCCGTAAATCGGGGCCGCTACAAAAGGGAGGTTTTTGAAAGTTATCCATAAATGGTATTTAACACCAGTCCAACTTTCTAGAATGATTAAAAATATTCCACCATTCTGCTGAGGGGTTGTGAAGGTATAGTTCTTCTTCGTGGCCTCTGTGCCTCACACAACAGGGGTTTGTACCTGCGCAGAGACTGATCCAGAAGCTCAAAAGCTGAGTAGACTGGCGGGTAGCCCTGACCAATCCTGTGTGTACTAAGCATGCAATCCCGCCAATCTAGCTCTACCTTCAATTCTCTTTCATCTGCCGGAAGAGAAACTAGGATCATATCAACATATGTGCCTTGATTGCCCCATGTGAAAAAGTTCTCGGCTGCAGATCAAGACCAGATATCTTGCATTACAGATCAAATTATTCATTTCTGTCTTACTCTTTCATTGTTTAACTTTTATGTTAATGTTAACAGTAATCTGAAAAACAAATTTAATTGCTTTTTTCCTCACGGCAGCATGTCTACAAGTGGATGGATGGTGGAAATCAGGTAATCTGACAATTGGCAGAAAAAAGTATGGGACTCCTGGCTAATGGAGAAACTTTCCTATACAATAAGAAACTTTAACAGAAGCAAGAAGCAAGACACATCCTATGATGAGTGGTCAAATTTTATTGAATATATTAACAAACACTTGCCACAACTGCAACCTCCAACTGCTCAAGTGGACTTATGGAAAGAAACATTATGTCTCAGTTCTCCTTCCAATGATGACACTTCAGCATCTAACTACATAGATTATCCTCTTGTACTCAGTTGGCAAAACTACATCTCTTACCATTGTTAATTGTTCTTTGTTGAAGTTTCTTCTTTGTATAGTTCATGTCCTGTTGATTTACTACATTGTTTATTTTCCCCCCTCATAACTAACATTCAATAAAAAATTTAGAAAGAAAAAATCTTGGGCTCTGTTTCAGTATCTTCCATGGCTGGCAAGCTATTTAGTGCAGGTTAAACTTGCTTTGTTATTTTGGAGTGAAGGAAGGGGAGTATGAAGAAGAAAATATAATTTGCTTATTCAGATAGAGGTGGGGTGCTAGCAGTCTGGCCTTGATTTTGGTGGTATTTTTCTTCCATTGTAGGAGCTACATGTTTCTCTTGCCTGGAATAGGCTTCAAAGAGAAAGAAAACTCCTGAAACACTTGGATGTAATATACTGCAGCATGGTTTTCAGTCCAACTGCCTAAAGCAAGGGCGAGGTGAAGCACATCTAAACATCTGGCTTTGTCTCTTGCTTCTTCCTTCTGTTACAGTTTCTTATTGCTGGTTAAGATCTGCTTATTCCTCTGTACCTGAAACAATGAAGATCAGGGCTTCCTGAGTGGTACTTGCTAATTTATTCAAATCATTAATATATTCCTATTGTATTTTCATATCAGGCAGTGGCACTTGTAGGATTCTCTGCCTCAGGTGTCAAAGTAATTTGGCCAGCCTTGGTATTATATCCACCTTGATTTGGAATAGGGTGTGTTACACCACTTGTTTTTCTGCTTCAAGCGGCAAAGTGTCTTGATCCAGCCCTGTTTTGTAGCTTAGCTGCAGCAAATAGGAAACATTATTTAAGGATTCATATTGTCATCTTTCTAGTAATTGCACACCACTCAATTAAAACTCATTAGAACAATTAACATCAATTTAAAATGCAATAACATTTCATAAGAACAAAACAAAATAACAAAGACAAGCTCAGCAGATAAGCCGAGACACTGGAGCGGAAATGATCTAACTAGTAAATCAAAAGCCTGCAAGAATACAAACCTTTGTATTTGTTAAATGGTCAACCTGCATGCTTTGGGAATAATATAAGAGCCGCAATTGAGCCCCAAAGAACAAATAACACCATGAAGTGGTTTTAGCCATTGAGAAGGCTCCTTTTACTTTGGAGACATAGAAGCAAGAATGGGTCTACCATATACAAGGACAATGCATCACTAAAATTCAGGGATGTCTTGCTGGATTGAGTCAGATTTATGTGTTTTATGAGGCAGAACACCAATGGTGCCTCTGCTACCTCCCTAAAAATGCATGGTATTCAATGTCAGCCAAATTATATTGGCATCTGTGGCAGAAAACCCCACAGACACCTCTATCCCTGCAATGGCAGTAAGAATTCAAAAATAATAAATGTTATGAGCATCAATTTTCTGTCCTTTCACAAAAGCACATTGTGCCTGAAAACCCTACATGCTAAACTTGGATGTCAGAAACCACACTTAGAGGGGAAATGACTGTCACTGAAGCTTCCCCATCCCCAGGCCCAGAGCAGCCTGAACAACTTTGAAATTATTTATTACAGTCCAAGACCAGCATCAATATAAAATATAACATGAAAATAAAATAGAGCACTTAAACAAATTGCTTTAAAGATTTTTTAAAAAACACTGTCAACTAGACAGACTTTCTGTCAACTAGACAGACCTTCTTTTCTCAGCCTTTTGGCTAAGATCAAGTGTAGTACCTTAACAACTTTGTCTATATCTCATCCTGTTGTACCCTTAAAATATATTCAATACTTTGTTACTAGCTGGCACTGTGATGAACCTATCTTTTCTCAATGATTGAAACAACTTCTTCCAATAGTGATGGCCAGTGCAGAATGCCAAAAGGACTGCAGCCAAAACTGGGCCATAAAAACATAAAGGGAAGTTTTGGAATGGGGGCATTTCTCAATCTGTAGAAATATATAAATTCTTCATGAAAAAATAAGGGAGCAACTTCCCTTGCCCACCCCACAAAATTGTGCAATTTGGCCTGCACATGTTCAATAGACATGCAATGTAGAGTGCCACTTTCAAAAGAGAGGCAGAAAACCTGAGGATGGAATAAAACGTTTTAATTGCAGGGGAATGCCAGGCTGGAATAAATTAATCCTGTTAAGCAGAGGGGTACACTGCAACATTCTCTTGCAGGCTTCAGTTAAGGTATGTAGTCCAAAACATCTGAAAGACCAAAGGTGTCCTTACCCCTATCAAGAAGGACATTCTCATCAATGAAAACAGGATTATACTTATTTGTATTCACTTCATCATTAAATGTCTTTGCAACCATGCAACTGCTACTCTCTTCCTGACTCCCCTTAACCCCACTTCCCTGCTCCATGTCCTACCTAGCATGCCTTCCCTTTTTAAAATTGTTACTTTTATTTATTTTTATTTTCACTTTCTTGCACAATTCTGGACCTCTGCTACTGCAATATAGGTTTGTTTGTTTTTTAAAGAAAAGAAATAGAAAAATAAAATAAAAGTAATCAGGTTGCTTCGAGGGAGAGAGGAGGGGACACTAACATTACATGACTGACAATATCACAACTGGTCAAGAAGTGACATTTTGCACCTGGGGACTAGCACAGTTGCAAGCTCATTGATAGGTTTTCCTGTCAATGAAAAAGGATGTCCTAACTGCACTTGAGGGATGCAGCAGCTATTGGTTGGAGGCAACATCATGCATTAAGTATCACCAACGCCATTTTCCACCCAGATCTAATCCTAATTTAAAAGGCATATGTAGCAATCTCCTATAAGGTTGGTGAAAATATGGCAAAAGTTCAATCAAAATAATCAAGCAGCTGGAAAGCAACTGTCATATGAGTACTTCAGGTTCTCAACCAGGGACCCATGAGAAGTTGTTCAAGTTTTGTGAGGGATTGTGACTGAAAAAATCAAAAGTTTTTAGATGCAGATATATTAATTTTTATATAGGTTTCTTCAGATCTGACCATTTCAATGGTTTCTTCAGTTAAAAAGACTGAGAAAGGATGGGGCACAAATAAAAAATTGTTAGGGGGCAGTTTAGACAAAAAGGTGAGCATGCTTAAGGGGGAATGCAATAGAAATATACAATCATTTCATTTTGCAACTCAAGCCATGCTGCCCGGTCCCCCCAAAAAATATAACTTATGAAAGGTGCTAAAAAGCGAATAGGAAAAGACATGAAGTGAAGCTGAATGGAAGGAGATCATTTCCTAAGTCTCCTAAGCAAATTTATGGTGGGGCTGCAAATTATTATCACCAAGTTACAGATCAATGTCCATACTGTTAACCCCTAGGCTACAATCATTTCATTCTGCAACTCAAGCCATGCTGCCCAGCCCCCCCCCCCCGCCAAAAAAAATCAGTAATGGACCTTATATATACACAGTATCTCAAAGGATTACTCAAATTAAAATCAGTGCTTATAACAGTTACATTTGGACTCCAGCTCCCACAATCCCAGCCTCTGTAATGGCCAAAGTTGGCTGGGGGTTTATGGAGTTGTAGTCCAAAAGTAACATTTCCAGGCTCAGTTCAAAATCAAAGCAGCTGCATAGCCAGTCAGAAATACTTCTGAAAAGCTGCCCTCTAAATGTTGCCTTCTCAGATAAAGAATTAAGCATTCCAGTCCTGACTAGTGAACTTTGAATCCTGCTAGCACTAAAACAGTCAAATCTTATGAAAAAGGGACTCAGTTTTACAACACGAACCCGATCAATAAAGTGTGTAACTGTGTGTGTGTGTCTCCAGCCCCCCCCCCCCCAATCCTTCAGTTGAAGCAATTCATATTTTAACCAGGTTTTGTGTCTGCATTGAGGAAAAGAAATGTCCCTGGCTCATTCATGTTCCAGGGTGACTCTCTGGAGTAAAATGAATACTTGTTTGCTCCAAGTCAGGCCAGAAACCCCAGAGAATCCTGAGCATGCGGACTGCATGCCAGTGCAGGGACAGGAGGAGGAGCGTCAGTCAGCAGGCAGAAAAGTGCCCTGGCCCGGATGAGCCACTGACCTCTTCCCACCCAGCAACTCCAGCTCCCACCAGTGCACTGTCACAAGTCTGTGCAATTCCTCCAGTACATACTGTGTTTTAACAGGACCAGGGCCAAGATGGGAGGGGAGTGTGTGGCAGCACTCCTGGTATTGTCCCATTATCGGTGCCAGTTGTGAGGACAGCTCATTCTCTCTGAGGTTCCAGAAGCCTAAACAGTAAGATGGGTTTTCCTGTCACTGCGGACATGGCCTTAGATTGCTGAGGCTCCCTGCACTGTTTAACATCCTGAATCCCCTGTTTTGTTTTCTCAAAACAGACATCCAGCTATTTCTAGTTTGTTTCTCTTTTCCTTTGCCCCTCTTTTGTCATTTTTGGCAGTCCAGAAGGTCCCACAGACAGAATATTGCCCCCCAGAACTTCTTAATTTGCTTACACCCCCAGCTTAAATCTACGGCCAATTGTACTATATAAACACAGCCAGGCTGTTATCGACTTTCCATTTTCCATGAGAACTCTGGATTATTTGAGATTCTATTGCACTTCCTAAAAGTTTGGGCCAGTGAACTACTAACCATATGTGTTCCACAACATTTAAAAATCGTCAGCACATTTTACATACAAAAATCAGACCTCTACTACATAATGAACCAATGGTACGGAATGTTTATTTTTCAGGGGCTAAGAAATTGCCAGCGTGGCACAGTAGTTTGAGTATTGGACAAAGACTCTGAAGACCAGGGTTCAAATCCCAGCTCAGACATGAAAACCCACTGGGTGACCTTGGGCAAGTCATACTCTCTCAGCCTCAGAGGATGGCCATAGCAAACCTCCTTTGAAGAAACTTGTCATGAAAACTCCATGATAGGTTCACCTTAGGGTCACTACAAGTCAGAAAAGACTTGAAAGCATGCAACAACCAAGAAGTGGTTAGCAGAAGCCTTTCTACAGAAGGCCTAAGATATATTTCTGAAGAGGACAAATATTTAAAATATTCAGAGTACAAAGCCTTCTAGTTCCCACAAGGAACCCTTCCACATACAGTTAGATCCAATTTCTGTCAAAAGAGAAGGCACTGCCATCTTGAAACCATCTTGGATTGCTGAAAGTCTGCTTACAACCACCAATTCTTTTCGGTTTGATTTGCTCCCTCCTCTACTTATCGGAAAACTAAAACTGCGTTGGTGAATCCAGTAAAAGCATTTCCTCAAAACACTTAAGAAAAGTTGGCAAGGAGCTCTCCTTAGTTACCAAGTTTGTTTTCTTAGTTCCATCAAAACAGGACAAAGTTCCCCAGCTCTCTAGCCTCACCTCTCTGCAAAGGAACAAGAAGTCTGAAACAGAGAGTCAATTAAAACATCACACTAAACTATTATTTGCTTATCTAGGATTTTATATTATGTGAGAACTGACAAACATGAATTGCTCTACCTTCAGAAGGCAATACAGAAGTGCAGAACAGATGGAGGGAAAACAGACAAGCTGATCTAAGCAAGGAATGGCCAAGACCTGGGGCTGATTTTCTGCATCCTTGACCCACAACACGCTCTACAAACCCCTTAAAAACAAGATTTACTAGGGCCATTTAACTTGTTTTAAAGAAAAATCACCACACTGGGAGGTAAAACATTATTTTGGCAAGAGGGCTTGAAGCCTGCACAAATAGCCCCAGGGATCGCATGTGGTCCATGGACAGCATGATTCCCACCCTATTATCTAGGATGTCCTCCCAAATTCCTCAAAATGATTATCTTGCTACATGAGGGCCAACATGGTCAAGTCAGATATGGCGATGCTCTCTCAGAGCCCTTTCTAATACCTAATGGAGTGAAACAAGGTTGTGTTCTCGCTCCAACTCTATTTACAATCTTCTTCAGCATGATGCTCCAAAGAGCTACAGCAGATCTCGAAGAAGAAGACGGCATCTATATATGTTACCGTACTGATGGTAGCTTGTTTAACTTAAGCCGTCTGAAGACTCTAAACTATCTAGTCCATGATGCTTCCCTTGTTGCCCATACAGAAGCAGCTCTGCAGCGCCTAACATCTTGCTTTGCAACAGCTACAGAGCTGTTTGGGCTGGAAGTCAGCCTGAAGAAAACGGAAGTTCTCTGCCAGCTTGCACCACAGAAAGAGTGCTATCATCCCCAAGTCACCATAGGTAAATCTGTGCTTAAATCCATTCAGCAGTTCATCTACCTGGGAAGCATAATCTCTACAGATGCCAAGATTGATAAAGAGATCGATCGCAGATTAGCAAAGGCATATAATGCATTCAGAAGGCTTCACAAAAGAGTATGGAGTAACAAACACCTGAGGCTAAGCACAAAAATCAGTGTGTACAGAGCCATTGTACTGCCTATTTTCCTCTATGTGTCTGAAACATGGGTTACCTATCGCCAACACCTACGACTCTTCGAACGCTTTCATCAGCGTATCCTCTACGGGTCTGAAATATGGGTTACCTATCGCCAACACCTACGACTCCTCGAACGCTTTCATCATCAATCATAAATATACACTGGACTGACTATGTGACAAATGTTGCTGTCCTGGAGCTAGCAGGGATCACCAGCATTGAAGCCATGCTATTGAGAACGCAGCTGCACTGGGCAGGGCACATTTCTAGAATGGAGGAACACCGCCTCCCCAAAATAGTACTCTATGGTGAATTTTTTAAATATTATATTATTTATTTATTTATATCCCGCTCTTCAGCCCTAAAGGCTATCAGAGTGGCTTTTTTTATATTATATTTTTGTAGTCCAACGTATGCATTCAGGGTCAATGTAAGAGGGGCACCCCAAAGAAGAGATACAAGGACTCCCTGAAACAACTTCTCAAGCTCAGCCAAATTGCTCATCAACAATGGTCTGCCCTGGCCTCACATCGGTAGGCATGGAAACGCACTATCCACAATGCTGCAGCCTCTTTCGAGAACTCACACCAAATAAGTCTCGAAGAGAAATGACAATGCAGAAAGAACCACAACTTGGAAACATCATCCAAAGAGACCTTTTGCTGTGCTCTCTGCAACCGGACTTGTTTATCTTGGATTGGCCTTTTTAGTCATCAGCGCACTTGTAGAAAGCATAGGATGAGTCCTTCCTGAATCTTCATTAGCGAAGAAAAGCCAGAGAGACCTACAGTGAAGTTTGACTGAAAATTGTTGTTGTGGTTGTGTGCCTTCCAGTTGTTTCCAACTTAAGACTACCATAAGAATATATGGTAACTGAAATCCATTGTTTGAGCTCTATTGTTGGACATTTGTAAAGTGTCAGTCAAAGTCTGGACAGCGTACCTTAAGATGGAAAGCCTCAGTAAAGAGTCAAAGTACTGCCCTACTAAAGTGAAATAAAATCCTTAAATTAAGTAGTTCAACTACTACTTCTCAGGTATCCTTTGTACAGTTGCACTCACTCATCCAAAAGATAAAATATTCACCCTGTTTTCATGGTACGAGCTTCTGTTTGCTTCCCCCTACTGGAAACCTAGTTATAACATTAAGAGTCGCTTTTAGGGGTTTGTTTTTTTCCCTTAAAGTACACTGTGGACTTTGCCCTTTTTAACTTTATTGTTCCCATGTCAGCACTGCTATCGGCTAAACTGAATTCATTCTCTCTCTTTCACTCTCCCCGTCTCAATCCTCGCTTAAACTAGAATGAACCCACAGCTCCTGCAGTCTTTCCTCCACAATACCAGATGGAAATATTTGGGAAATGTCATTAAGAATTTCCACCTTTTAACTGGGAAGTGTTCACTGGAGAGAGACTGTTCTGCCACTTCTCAGTCTAGAATCCATTTGCCTACTTAGTTAGCCTGACTTAATTTCCACCCTGTTCTCATGCCTTCCATTCAAACTATGGTGTGGAAGCAGCTTTCCCTGAGTGTATACGTTGGACTACAAATCCCATCACCCCAACAACTGGGCATTACTGCTGTGAGTGGTGATCAGAGAAGGGTGCATCAGAAACTGCAGATCTTGCTGTGTTATGTCATTTTGGCAAAATGGTTATTTATTATTTATTTGTTTCATTTACATGATGCCTTTTCTCCCCAGAGTGACCCAAGGCAGCTCAGAGACAAAACTATGATTCTATGAAAACATTTAAAATCTCAATAAAATTCAAAATAATTAAAAAACATCTACATCCAATATAAAATCACAAAAAATATACAAAAGTTAAAAATAAACTAAAAACCTACCTGCTCCATAAAAACCACCCTGCTATGCATTATATACCAAATGCCTGCCTGCATAAAAACATTTTTACTTGCCAGCAAAAGACCAGCAGGGAGGGGGTCAGCCTAGCCTCCCAAGGAAAAAGAGTTCCAGAGGGTGGGAGCAGCCACCATGAAGGCTCTCTCTATTGTTCTCAACAAGTGAGCCTGTGATCTTGGTGGGAATGAGAGAAAGCTTTCTCCTGAAGATCTTAGGGCTGTAGCAAGTTCGTATGGGGAGAAACAGTCTCTCAAATACCCCATGTAGGGCTTTATAGGTCATGACCAGCACTCTGAATTGTGCCCAGAAACAAGCCGGTAGCCAGTTAAACTGTTTTGACAAGGGAGTTATATGCTTCCTACAACTGGCCCCGGTCAGCATTCTAGCTGTGGTGTTTTGGATGCACTTAAGTTTCTAAACAGTTTCTAAAGGCAGCCCCACATAGAGTGCATTACAGTAGTCGAAACAGGATGTAATCATGGCATGTGTCACCATAGCCAAATGTTTATAGGATTAGACAGAGAATGCTCTGAGAAGCACCCAACACTACAACATTTATGGAGCGAAGCAAATCAGCTCTGGCCAGTAATTTGAATGGGAAATGACTGGGAAGCTCTGCATAATAGTGGAGGATTTATTTGAAGCATGAACTTTATTTGCTGTGGGATAACCACAACTGGCTCAATAGACTGGATCACTGTTGCCGTTCCTCAGCCAGTCAAAGCTGGTAAGAGGAACTGGGTTTTACAGTCCATCCATATCATATTCTTAACAAAATGTTGCTGAGCTGGGTATTATATTCAAGCACAGCCATATTGGCCATAATGCAAAATAAAATACAAAACCCACAAAAGAGCAATTTCTTTATTGGGCAACTAAAGGTAAAAGGTAAAGGTAATCCCTTGACACGAATGTCTAGTCATAACCAAGTGTAGGTGGTGGTGTTCATCTCCATTACTAAGCCAAAGATCCAGTGTTGTCCAAGGACTGCTCTGGTGGTCATGCGGTCAGCACGAATGCACCAAACAGTGTTACCTTTCCACTGAAGTGGCACCTATTTATCTACTTGCATTTGCATGCTTTCAAACTGCTAGGTTGGCAGAAGCTGGGACTAGTGACAGGAGCTCAGCCCATCATGCAACACTCAGGCCTTGAACTGCCAACATACAGATCTTCCAATTGTCAGAATTGGCATCTTAACCACCAAGCCACTGCTTAAGTGGCCAACTAGAATACACAAAATACATCATGCAAGATTTGGAAACTCCATTGGCTTCCTCATCATGTTAAAAATTCTACAGGAGAAGAAAAGTGCCAGTGTTGGGGCTACATGCCTACATTTTGTTTCAGATGTTGTAGCTGTTGCAGTTCAGTTGGTTTGGGGGAATCTCAATGCAGACAGAAGCCACTCCTCTCTTGGCCATGTGAAGAATGAGACAAACAGGATATTGTCACCCTTTGAACATTCATTTATCCTAGGGTGAGAAACCTGTTGACCTCCAGCTATAGCATCCCTTATCATTGGCTATGTTGACTCAGGGTGTTGGGAATTTCAATTCAACAACATCTGAAGGGCTGTAAGATTCCTGCCCTTAGTTTTTCTGAGCAGGCTTACTGTTTTATGTAAAAATCATATTGGCTTTTCCCACCACAGTCCCCTGACATTTTTATTTCATGTAAGTCTGTTACTTTATTAATATTCCAGGATGTTATCAAAAAGGGGCACAACTTAAAATGTAACATGACACCTTTCAAATAAAGACACTTTTTAAAAAGCAGAACAGGAAGGAGGAAAGTATTACCATCTACAAGCTGTTACTACTGTCTCCAAGACAGGCTGGTCAAATTTCTTCTTCTTCTTCATAAGAGAAGCTGTCTCAACATGTCAAGGTATGCTATCAAGAAATGGGCAGCTATGATATATTTTTTTAATTTCCTGTAATATGACAAGTGTTTTTTGCCCCACATGATTTCAGTAATTTGTGCAAGGCGTTTGTGCACAAAACTAGGCTCTTTCCCTTTGTTAAGAAATGCACAGACCGAGAAAGCAAGCACAGAACAACAAATGTACTGATCAGAGAAAAACCATCCAGTGCTTTTACTTTTAAAAAGTCCATGGAACAAAGAGGTATTTTGCACTCTGTATGTATTTTGCACAAAAACATTCATGCAATTTGCACCCAAAAAAAGTCTTGCAAATTAATATAAATACTGTCTTCAAAAATTAGGGGAAAATTCCCACCATCCTATTCAACAAGGAAAGTAAAATGGTGATTTTTCAATGAGTTAGGATTTATATCATTACCCCAAAGAAAGAGAACACAGTGTTTTTGGACAAGGAGCAACAGAACTTACTTTGAAAACCTCTCCATGAGAGCAGAGGACTTGTTCTTGTTGACAAGAGACAACTCTTTGGCAGTGATTCTCAGAGAATGAGATGTCCATTGCCTTCTGTTAAATGGAGATGGTTCCATCTTGAAATACTGCAGTAGCTACAAAGGAGGAAAAAAAGACCAAACAAAAAAGGCTCATTTTTACATAGCAGTCCTCTCTCCCCCCTCTCACCACCCTCCCCACAGTTTGCCTTCTGAAATTCTCCTCATTCCACTGACTCTAAATGACAGTACCTGCCCAGTTTCAAACTGAAGAAGAAGCCTAAGAGGTTTCATGGCAGATTCCTTTGAAAATCCTTGAAATGATTCTAAGTTTAAATGTTATGAAACCTGACCATAACAAGAAAAACACTCTCACCTTACTCCCTGGATAATCTATAAAACTCTTTCTGCCTGGTATAATTTATAATGTGGAAGTGTATGCACAGTCCTTGGACTTCCCACCACCAGCTACCCACCATTCAGATAGTTCTCATGCTAGCTGTATATTGCAACCTCTGTCATTTCTGTTGCAAAAGAAAGACCAAACACAAGGAAGATCAGATATCCCAGTTCAAGCTATCTTCAATATCAGTGTATAACAATGGAATAAATTTGACATAATTTCACTTGCGAATTGGGCTGCTTAGAATTATTCTGATGCAGTTGATGGATATTATAGTAAATAATAATGATGTGGATAGTGAATTCACAGTTAAGTTTAAAAAACCACAAAACTTGAGACTGGCCAGGAGGGAGGCTACCACTGAGCAGCACCCTTTATTCTGTGTGGTTTTATCTTTCTTCCATCTTCTAAAGTACTACTAGCATCTTGACCTCTCTAAGTACATCTTCCTAGCTTAATACTAGCATCTGGTCAGTCCAGCATGTCAAGATACTATAACCAGAAATGGGCAGATCATTTCTCTAAGCCAGATCCATCTGGAATTTTAAGGGGAAAATGCTCCACTGCAGAGGGATGTATGTATATAGAAGAATGCTCTTTATCCTGGAATTTGTTTGCTTGTTACCCATGCAGGTATATCTTTAAAATGCGACTCTGCCTGCAAAATTTCTTTCTCATCCAGCTTGCACTGCATGAAACACCTCAGTTATCTTGTCCCAGGGCTTAATTTCAGTTTCAAAATGCTAAGATCTGACAGCAGCAAGACCCTGTTCATATGAAGTACTGGAACTGGTTTTTCTACTTGCTAGCTTGGGAAAGTGACCCTGCCACAGAATCCATCTGGGAGGAAATTGCATGTGCATGCACACGTACACACACAGAGGTGGAAAATGACCAGAGGGACGAACACTCCTTCTGTTCTTCAACATAATAGACATAGGTGCAACCAGGATTAGGCAGAAGCCTGAAGACACTACTGGGGCACAGATCCTCATGGAAAGGCATATTAACAGCTGTATCAAAATGGCAAGAGAAATCACGTTTATCACACTAGAGGGCAAATAGGATTTAAACAGGAATTAAACAGGAAATGCCTTATGTTTAACATAGGGCATTTAACATTTGTTGAAGAACAGGGCATTTCCTGTTTAATTCCTGTTTAAATCCTGTTTGCCCTCTAGTGTGATAAACCTCCAAGTCTCTGTCAGCTTTGCTATGAGGTCATTTGTGGCAAAACTAGACCTCCCTGAATCAGTCACCCTACATTTGAATCAGTCACCCTATACTGCATTCTGGGAGCCAGTGCTGGGAGGCTACTTAAGGCTACTCAAGGCTAGCAGAAGCGCGCGCCTAACGGCGCGCGAATTTTGATTTTTTTTTTATCTAGTCAAGGAGGTGTTTAGAGAATAGAAGAGGAGCCGGCCTGAAGCATCAGAGGAAGTGAATCAGAGACTTGCCTTTGGAAGGAGCTTTCAGCCAGGAGCTCTCTACATAACTATAGGCCCCGTGACTTGAACTCAGTGACAGAGCTTGGGAATAAAGGCCAAGTCTAGCAAGGGAAGCCCACAGTCTTGTTTCAGTGCCTCCTTAAGACTTCTCAGTATGGACACTGAAGGCCCTGCAGCAGTCACCTGCAACACCTGTGGGATGTTTGTCTTCTTGCCTACAGAGGTGGCGAACTACACCTGCCACAAGTGCAAGTTGGTAGTCCTCTTGGAAGAGAAAGTACAGCAGCTAGAGGAGCAGATATCTGCACTCCAGCATCATAGAGAGCAGGAGAATCTCCTGAACAGAACAGGCCAGAATGTCTTGGGTGGGAAACAGACAGAGGAAGTTGTTGGGGTGGAGGAGGTCACTCCACATACAACAGAGGTAGAGGCTTGGAGGGAGGTCACACACAGAAGTAAGGAAACCAGGGAACGTTCTGTGAGCGGCTTGCAGCTACAGAATCGCTTTGAATCTCTCTCTGTTGTCAGAGATGATGAGGAAAAGCAGCAGGGACAGACATCAGGGACAGAGCAGGGGAGCCTGAGAGGATCACGAAAAGGAACAGCCACTGCTAAGCCTCGGAGGAGGCGCGTGGTCGTGGTGGGGGACTCCTTGCTGAGGGGTACAGAAGCAGTGATTTGTGGGCCTGACAAGATGTCTCGGGAGGTGTGTTGTCTCCCTGGGGCAAAGATCCATCATGTGACGGAGAGGCTGACAAGACTTGTCAAGCCTACTGACCGTTATCCCCTTCTTTTGGTTCATGTGGGAACCAATGATACTGCAAGGCACAGCCTTCAGAATATCAAAAGGGATTATGAGGCTCTGGGAAGGAAGCTGAAAGAGATGGATGCACAGGTTGTCATCTCATCTCTACTCCCGGTAGAAGGGCATGGTCCAGGAAGGGAGAGGAAAATAGCAGAGGTGAATAACTGGCTCCGTAGATGGTGCCGCCAAGAACAGTTTGGATTCTTGGATCATGGGCTGCGGTTCCATGAGGAGGGACTTCTGGCAAGGGATGGGCTGCATCTCACGCCAGTTGGCAAAAACGTTTTTGCCAACAGTCTGAAGAATCTGATCAGGAGGGCTTTAAACTGAGTTATGTGGGGGAGGGAGACATTATACTGGAAGACAAAAGGGATGGAGAGAATAGTCCAAGTGGCATAGAGGGAACAAGGCAAACAGTGCAAGGACCCAACAGTAGGAGGCAAAAAAATGTGCAAAAGCAGCAAGTAAAGAGGACACATGGTCTTAAATGTCTCTACACTAATGCACAGAGTATGGGAAATAAGCAGGATGAACTTGAACTCCTAGCACAACAAGGGAAATATGATATAATAGGCATCACTGAAACCTGGTGGGATGAGTCTCATGATTGGAATGTAGAAATAGAGGGGTATAACCTTTTTAAGAGAAACAGGCCAAGTAGGAAAGGAGGAGGAATAGCATTATATGTCAGGGATATTTACACCAGTGAAGAGATCCAGGAAGTCAATACTGGAAGCCAGGTGGAGAGCATCTGGATAAAAATTAAAGGAGAGGGAAATAACAGGGATGTTACTGTGGGAGTCTACTACAGACCCCCGACTCAGGCAGAGGAATTGGATGATGCCTTTCTAGAACAGATGACCACACAATCAGGAAGGAGAGATGTAGTAGTGATGGGTGACTTCAACTATCCGGATATTTGCTGGAAGTCAAACTCAGCCAAATCCTCAAAGTCTAGCAAATTCCTCACTTGCCTGGAAGACAATTTCATTGTCCAAAAGGTGGAAGAGGCAACAAGGGGATCAGCCATTTTAGATCTGATCTTAACCAACAGGGAAGACCTAGTTGATGGGGTGCAAGTGGTTGGATCCTTAGGTGGAAGTGACCATGTTCTCCTGGAGTTTGTTATGCAGTGGAAGGGAGAAGCTAGGCATAGTCAGACACGCACTCTAGACTTTAGGAGAGCTAATTTCAATAAACTTAGAGAAATACTGGGAGTGATCCCATGGTCAGGAATACTAAAAGAAAAGGGAGTTCAAGACGGATGGGAGTTTCTCAAAAGGGAGATATTGAAGGCACAATTTCAAACAGTTCCAATGAGGAAGAAAAATGGTAGATGTCTCAAGAAGCCAGGATGGATGACTAAGGAACTTTCAAATGAGCTAAGTTTTAAACGGAACATGTATAAGAAATGGAAAAATGGAGAAATCACGAAAGAGGAATTTAAACAAATAGCCAGCACATGTAGGGGTAAAGTCAGAAAAGCTAAAGCGCAGAATGAACTCAGGCTTGCTAGAGAGGTTAAGAACAATAAAAAGGGCTTTTTTGGATATGTCCGCAGCAAAAGGAAGAAGAAGGAAACAGTAGGGCCACTGCGTGCAGAAGATGGCAAAATGCTAACAGGGGACAGAGAAAAGGCAGAATTACTCAACACCTTCTTTGCTTCAGTCTTCTCAGAAAAGGCAAAAGGTGCTCAACCGAAGGATAATGGAGCAGAAGACAGAATAGGGGAATTTCAGCACAGAATAAGTAAAGAGATAGTACAGGAATACTTGGTTAACCTAAATGAATATAAATCTCCAGGACCAGATGAACTACATCCTAGAGTATTAAAAGAACTAGCAAATGTAATATCAGAGCCATTGGCAATAATCTTTGAGAACTCCTGGAGAACAGGAGAAGTCCCAGAAGACTGGAGGAGGGCAAACGTTGTCCCCATCTTCAAAAAGGGAAAAAAAGAGGATCCCAACAATTATCGTCCAGTTAGTCTGACATCAATTCCAGGAAAGGTGCTAGAGCAGATCATTAAGCAGAGAGTCTGCGAACATTTAGAAGCCAATGCCATAATCACAAAAAGCCAACATGGGTTTCAGAAAAAGAAGTCATGCCAAACGAACCTGATCTCTTTTTTTGATAAAATTACCAGCTTGGTAGATGAAGGGAATGCTGTGGATATAGTATACCTCGATTTCAGTAAGGCCTTTGACAAGGTTCCCCATGACATTCTTGCAAACAAGCTTGCAAAATGTGGGATAGACAAGTTAACTGTTACATGGATTTGTAACTGGTTGACTGGCCGAACTCAAAGGGTGCTCAACAATGGTTCCTTTTCATCCTGGAGAGAAGTGACCAGTGGGGTGCCACAGGGTTCTGTCCTGGGCCCAGTGCTATTCAACATCTTTATTAACGATTTGGATGACAGAATTGGGGGCATACTTATCAAATTTGCAGATGACACTAAACTGGGAGGAGTAGCTAATACCCCACAGGATAGGATCAAAATTCAAAATGACCTGAATAGACTAGAAAGCTGGGCCAGTGCTAACAAAATGAAATTCAATACGGAGAAATGTAAGGTTCTGCACTTAGGGCGGAAAAATGAAATGCACAGATATAGGATGGGGGACACCTGGCTGAACGAGACCACATGTGAAAGGGATCTAGGAGTCCAAGTAGACCATAAGCTGAACATGAGTCAACAGTGTGATGCGGCAGCTAAAAAAGCCAATGCAATTTTAGGCTGCATCAATAGAAGTATAGTTTCTAGATCAAGGGAAGTTATAGTGCCACTCTATTCTGCTTTGGTCAGGCCCCACCTGGAATACTGTGTCCAGTTCTGGGCACCACAATTCAAAAAGGATGTGGAGAAACTGGAGCATGTCCAAAGGAGGGCAACTAAGATGGTGAAGGGTCTGGAAACCTTGCCCTATGAAGAACGCCTTAGGGAGCTGGGGATGTTTAGCCTGGAGAAGAGAAGGTTAAGAGGTGATATGATAGCCCTGTTTAAATATTTGAAGGGATGTCATATTGAGGAGGGAGCAAGCTTGTTTTCTGCTGCTGCAGAGACTAGAACGCGGAACAATGGATGC
Source organism: Urosaurus nigricauda (assembly GCA_034509955.1). Taxonomy (NCBI): domain Eukaryota; kingdom Metazoa; phylum Chordata; class Lepidosauria; order Squamata; family Phrynosomatidae; genus Urosaurus; species Urosaurus nigricauda. Next base: position 169,018,652 of record JAOEGL010000002.1, read on the forward strand.
AAACTGCAGGAAAAGAGATTCCACCTCAACATTAGGAGGAACTTCCTGACAGTAAGGGCTGTTCGACAGTGGAACACACTCCCTCGGAGTGTGGTGGAGTCTCCTTCCTTAGGGGTCTTTAAGCAGAGGCTGGATGGCCATCTGTCAGGGATGCTTTGACTGGGAGTTCCTGCATGGCAGGGGGTTGGACTGGATGGCCCTTGTGGTCTCTTCCAACTCTATGATTCTATGATTCTATGATTCTATTTGCCCTGTTGCCATGCAGAGTGGGTAGAGAGGGATCTGAAAAAAAGAGTTAGCACACCTCTTCACCTGTGCGTAACCTTTAACATGCAAACCTGGTAGCACTTGCTGTATGTGATTCAGGCAGACATACAGACAAAACTGGCAAGGAACTGTAGACAACTGTAGCAAATCTTGAACTCCTTCATATTTAACTTCATGTGTGCCAATTTTCTTTTTTCAGTATTAGCACTCCATCCTGCTGCCCTACCCACAAATTTATTGATTTCTTTGTTACACTTGTACTTGACTTTACCTCCAATAAGCTTAAAGTGTATATATACCTCACCTCTGCATTCTATGATCACAGCAATCTTGTAAGGTAGGTCAAGTTAAGAGACAGTGACTGTGTGCAGTTTACCCAATGAGCGCCATCACTCAATGGGGATTAGAACTCAGATCTTCCTATTCCCAGGCCAGCCAGCAATAGCCAGTGGCTTCCATGACAGGATAGTGGGGCAGTGAATGCATTCCAAGTTTAGTCTGAACTTTAAAGGAGCTATCCAAGGTGATGCATCCTATCCCACAAATATATTCAGACTAAAATCCAGACTAAGTTCACTCCCACCTACCCACCACTGACATTAGAGCCACTGAGTCCGATACATAAACCACTACACCATACTGGCTTGCAACAGTTTAACCACGTAATTGCTGTTTGTATAAACAGGGCACTAATGCCGAACTTGCAGATGGTGACAAAGTGACACAAGAAGAGAAAAATCAAAATCACTAGACTGCAAGAAGCAGAAACACCCCTACTCCCTAACTGTATATTACGTCTTTCTTCCCCTTGTTAAACTTTTATAAGTTTGTGAATATTTCAGGTGATCTCTGCATTTTATTGCCTGAAAAGCTCACTAACTGCCAGCTGATGGCAGGTGAGTGGGAGAGAGGAAAGCAGAAGGAGAGACACAATGTACATTTTGGTAGTTGGGAAACTTGGTGTTCTTGGAGGTCAGTTACTAGAACACACTGGCCTACACTGAAGACAAATGCACTGAGAATGTGACAGGTTTTTCCTTACAAGCCTCATTTGAAAACAAAAAAATGGTTCTGTTTTTATGCAGTAGCCAGCTGAGGGAGCAATCAAGTATTATCAGATTGCGCTTCCCTAGGAAAAGTTAAGACTGAGAACCACAGAATATCAACTGTTGCCCAGCAGCAAAGAAGATCACAGGTTTAAATGAAGCCTTGTGTAACCATACAAATACTCTACAAACACCTCAACAACAACCTAAAGAGTTTAAAATGAAGTCTGAACAAATATGATTTCCATCCCCTCCTCCTACTTCATTACAGACACCAAAAATACTAAATATGCCCTTGCTTTCTTTTTCATTCTCTTTTCCAAATACCTATAGAGAGCCAGAATGGTGTAGTCATTTGAACACTGGACTAGAACTCTGGTCCAAAGCACTGCAGAAATAATCCAGTTTGAGACTGCTTTAACTGCCCTGGCTCAATTCCGTGGAATTCTGGGAACTGTAGCGTTTGTGAAACATTTAGCCTTCTCTCTCAGAGAGCTCTCGTGCCACAGTAAACTACAATTACCAGGATTCCCTATCACTGAGCCAGAGCGATCTCAAACTGGATTATTTCTGCCGTGTGTTTTGGACCTCAGAAAACCAAGGTTCAAATCCCCACTTGGCCACAGAAACCCACTTGGGCAAGGCACATTCTCTCTCAGCCTCAGAGGAAGACAAAGGCAAACCCACTCTGAACAAATCTCACCATAAAACTCTGTAATAGGTCACCATAAATCAGAGATTACAGGAAGGCACACAACAACAATGAATTGGAACTAAAGTATCAGCCATAACAAATGAATATCCCTCTCAGTCCCATGGATTACTTGATTAAACCTATAGTTCACCTATCCACAACCCAACTTCTTCTCAGTGTAATGGACTACGCATCACATCATCCCCAGCCAGTAAGGTCATACTGAAGGTGCTGACAGTAATAATATAAGATATCTGAAAGGAGCAGTGTGAGGAATGTTGCTATAACAGACGAGCTCTGGAGTGTATATTACTCGTTCATTCAGGGAGGCAGAGAGCAGAATATATTCATTTGCAATACTAACCTATAGGGTCTTCTGATTTTCACTTTTAAAAAGTCACTAGCTCTGGCTACAGGACAGTGTCTCCAATGGCTATGAAAACTCCATTTATTTAAATTTAAAATTTTCTTTTTAAATGTCATGCTGAGAATGTATTTATTTATTTTAACTAGTGTTGATTTTGGTGAAACAGGGTCTACATAAGGGACTTCTAGGGTGCATCTGCACTGTAGAAATAATGCAGTTTGACACCACTTTAAGTGCCTAGGCTCCATTGTACAGAATCCTGGGATTTGTAGTTTGGGGAGGCACTTTGGCACTTTGACATCCTTGTAAAAACTTTATAAAACTACTGATCCGGGCACTCCATAGGATGGGGCTACAGCACTTAAGGTGGTATCAAACTGGATTATTTCTACAGTGTAGGTGCACCCCTAGACTTTGCTCACCTGTCTCCAGCTTTCTGGGGACACTTTCCACACTGACCTGCCTGTGCCCTGTGCAGAGTCCTCAGGATGTCTGCAGCATGCCCATTCTGTACACACAGGGTACTAGACAGCTGTCTTGGGCAAAGCTGTGAACTGTTACAGTTCTGGACTGCAACTCCCAGGATAGCGAAAACAGGAACTTTAAGCCTCAAGACATAAAACAGAGAAGGTGCCTTGGAATTAACTCAATATGTCATTTCAAGGCAGGTTCCCTTTCTTACAGCTTGACTGCCACTTTTACAGCTACTACTGCTCCTCATCCTCCTACCAGGTGAGCCACTGACAAGAATCCTAGGCTGCTCACAGTTCCACCAGAACAAAATTTGCCATGACCTATGAGGCTAGTGACTTTCTGTTTCCCATTTTTATCTTGACACACCCAATGCTGGATCAGTGCAGCAAAGGGACTTTTGCCAATGAGTTAATGTTTACACATGAACACTCATCTGCAGAGTAAACATTGCCCCATGTAGATCCCCATGACCCTCCCTGTGGAAACTGAAGCTTCATGGAAGGACAACGGTGGGCTATGAGAAGCCCAAAGCAGCTTTGGCTGAAGCAAGTAGTGCAGAATCTGATCCATAACTGGGAAAGCAGTCAACTTTCCTCAAGCCAAAGTCTTGAAATTCAATCCAAGAAGAACGAACGCTAAGGAGGAGAAAAAAGGGAAAGGGAAAACAAAAACAAAAAACAGGCTGCCAGGCACAGCAGCCTCCTCAGAAACAGAAGCAAAATGAAGGAACACACAGAATCTGAAAAACTACTAGAACAGACATTCATGGCTGTCACTTTGCCAACAGCCTCTTTTTCACTAGCTTCTTCAACAAACATCTGCAGCAAAATTTTCCCTGGCTTTATTAACTAGAGTTAGGAAAAGCAGGATAAGAAAGATGGAAGACTTCCATGAAGCTTGACAATGTCCAGGAACTTTACTTTTCCTCAGGCTATAGCCATTTCTCACTCCTAAAAACAGTTTATAGCACACACACAAAAATCAGCTCCTTACCTTAATGACAAAATTGCCTCCACAAGAACCATGCAAGCTGACAGAACAATACCACTAAGAATTGCTATTTCCTGCATCTGTAGCAACATGCATTGTGGGCAAGGGCACAGGCTTGTTCTTTTGCCAAACGTACAAAGATTTTTATCTGTACTAGGTATTTCGTAAGGTTGTTATTAATACAGACAAAAATGTTGGACTGTAAGGGGCAAATGGCTTCTGAAAATTCAAGAGTTAAGGGAATTCAAGAGAACTGAAGGACTTTAATATAGCATGATGATGCATCATGTTACTCTATTAAGTGATCTCAAGTTCAGGGACAGGCTAAAGCAAATGGGTCCCTTTCCAACAGTTATAAAAGCCTGAAGCTTCTGTAAAAAAGACAGCCTGGAGATTCCAAGAGTATAAAAAGATTTGCACCAGAGTACTGACAATTCAAGTAGAAAGAGTTGCTGCATTGATCTTAAAGAAATGTTAACCCATGTTGTGTCTGTTCTCTGTAGAACTTTTCAAGCTGTAAGAGCCGAAAATATTTGTAGATTCTATAACCAAGATAGCTACAAGTTGTCTCATAGACTTGGCTGCTCTTTTTTTTTTCCTTCCCAGAAGTAGCTCTTACAAAATCTTAACATTATCCAATGAATCTGAACTCTTTTGCTCACATAGGTATCCGTAACATTTCTAAAATACTATTCCTCTTTCCTGGAAACCCCTCAAGTTCTTATCAAGTATACAGATAACCTCTGAATGAGATAAAAAGAGTTTCTCACCTAATATGGAATTGCCATGTAGCCTTACTTCAGTTACTCATTTTTTGATAAGAGATTAATTTTCACTGATCACTGCAAGGCTACTCCAGAATCAGTGCAGATTAAATGGCTGAAGATGGCCATTTATACAGCCAGTTCTGCAGCATCCAACCAACATTCAACATTTGAGGTACAGCCAGCCCTCTGTATCCATGGTTTCTGCATTCATGGATTCCATTATTCACAGCTTGAACATACTGTTGTTATTGTGTACCTTCAAGTTGTTTCTGACGTATAGTTATTTCGCGATACCAAGGCAAACCTATCATTGGCAAGTTTCTTCAGAGAGAGTTTGCTATTTCCATCCTCCACCCCTCAAAAAATAAAATCCAAAAAAACAAATCTTGATTTTGCCATTTTATATAAGAGACACCATTTTACTACACCACTGTATATAATGGGACTTGACCATCCACATATTTTGGTATCCATGACAGGGGGTCCTGGAACCAAATCCCAGCGCATAACAAGGGTCCACCATAGCTTTCTTGGTCAAGGCATACATCTTGTCCTTCTTTACAACCATCCTCCAGCCACTTCCTCTCACTGAAACTATTTCCTGGCCAGTGTATACCATTGCACACAGCCTGCTCACTTCTACTGCTAGGTTACTTTAGTAGAAGTATCATTTCACTACTTCGCAATCCTTCTAAGGAATTTGGAAGGCAGGTTGTTTGTTTGTTGTATTTATACCCACTCTTCAGAAATGCTCTCAGAGTGGCTTACAAACTTGTAATTAGACAGTTCCTTGCCCTCAGGCTTACAATCTAAAGCCACAACACACAAGGAAAAGGAATGGTAGTGGAAGAAGAGATTAAGTCCAGCAGAAATTGACTTGTTCTCACTCTCTCTGGGGCCAGGGAATGGCAGTTGGAATGGAGTGAGGGCCTTTCTTTTGCCCCTCAGCTAGGCATAGTGAAATATATCTTTAAGCTGTGCAGGGATGCCAGCAGGCAAATTCAATACTGCTTTAATTTATTATTATTTTAAATCAAGCTTGCAAATCAATTAGCAGTGTGCATGCCTAATAACACTCCTAGAACAGAAGTGTATTCTAGAACAGAACTTCTTAAACTAGAACTACAGCATAACTGGACAACTGTCTGTTACATTTGTAAGATGTTTTATGTTACTTGTCTTCAAAAACTGTTCAGAATGTTCAGCTGGTGCAAAATGCTTCAGTCAGACTGCTGTCCAAGTCTAAATTATGGGGAGCTTATGAGAGTCACTGGCTATCTATCTGTTTCTGGGGACAATATAACTACAGTGGCCCCTTGGTATCTGCTGGTGTTTGGCTTCCGAACCACCTTCAACCCCTGTGGATACCAAAATCTGTAGATGCTCAAGCCCCATTAAATACAATGGAAAAGTAAAATGGTGTCCCTTATACAAAATGGCAAAATCAAAGTTTACTTTTTGGAATTTGTATATTCAAGCCATTTATGCTTGGATAACAAAATCCATGGATATAGAGGGTTGACTGTACTGGTTATGACTTAAAAGGTCCTACAGTGGACCCTCCACATTCACTAGGGGCACAGGAGGGAAGTGGAAAAATCACATATAAAACAACACTATTTTTTTTTACCTGAGAGAACAACTCTCTAGGAATCTTTAGGTCTTCCAGGGCAATTCTTTGGTCAAGATCTGCTAGATGTTGACCACGAAACTGCACTAGAGGATATACAAATGCCTAGAGAAATGTCCTCTCTAGGAATCTCTAGGTCTTCCAGTGTGTCATGTGGTAGAAGTGGGCAACAGAGTCATACTGCAGGACCTAGAGATTCCGAAAGAGAACATATTAATCAAATTTGCAAAACTCAAAGCCACAGATATGGACATCCAACTGTATATGTTTCCTCCCTGGGCCCTGAGATCTTTGGGAGAGACCCTTCTCTCTGTTCCTCCATTCTCAGAGGAATGCTTGGTAGCAAAATGAGAGATGCCTTTTTGCTGGCAGCTCCCAGGCTTTGGGACTCACTTCTATGGGAGATTAGGCTGCCTCCTTCCATGTTTTTCTTATGTTGACAAGCAAATATTTTTAATTATACAGACCTTTCACTGTAAGATAAAGAGATTTTTCATTAGTCAGTGCTATATTTTTTATTTATATGCTTTTAATTTGTTTTTGTTAAATTATGCTTTAATATTATAGGTTTTTTTTAAAAAAAACTTGGTTTGGGCTTCCTTAGGTTCCAATATAGGGAGAAAGAGACCAATAAATCAAACCAACACTACCAGATTTGTACAAAAGAAGATGTGAAAAAAATGGGTAACTAAATTATAATTCATCTCAGAAAATCCAATGTAAACTTCAATAAACTGAATAATCTCTAACCATAGAACAAGCAAATGAGTAATAAATTCCATGCAGTGATTAAATAAGATAGGTTTGACACTGTTCTAAAACCTTTGATCAGCCATAATTTTGCAATGTGGCAGACAAAAATTGTCCATAGACAAATAAAAGCTGACCTCTTCCCCAACAGGGATTTAATACAAGCAGTAATAATGGCCACTGTGCTTGTGAATGTGCTTTCAGGTTGCCTGTTGACTTATGGCGACCCCATGAATTTTTCATACCTGTTACCTTTTCACCCTTGTCTTCTAGAGCAGAGTTTCCTTGGCATCCAATTTCCTCGTCCCTTGCGGGACTATACTGAGGAATGTATTGAAGCTTCTCTGTTGTATTAATTTATCTAGCAAGCAAAATATCACTCCAGTAAGATATTCACTATGGGATAACTATTTTCCCAAAGATATTACCTCTGGAAACATTTTAGAAGGGTGTATACATCAGTTATAGCTATAGGTAGATGCAGTTGGTGTATCTGTTCCAAGTTTTTGTCTGAATTGTAATAGAGCTATCCAAAGTGCTGAATCTTTTTGGAGAAGGAGGTTGGGACATGTTAAAATTTCAACTAAAACCCAAAACTTATTCACCATCACACTGACATGGAAGCCACAAGCTACCACTTGTTACAGGTTTACAGATAAACATCTTCAAGTGCCTTTCCTCATAAGCACAGTCTTGTTCTTTATTTTCATACAGGATACTATTTTCCTTTCTGCTTTTCCTACCATAAAAATAAACCTGCATCACATTTTAACCTATGTACATGATCAATGATGAGCATGTATATATGCATATTTTTCCTTCCCTTGATATTGTTGGAGGCTCCATTCACAATGTTGGTACTTTCTGATACAATATATTTAAAATTCTTTCTTTTATGCCACCGTGTGTCCAACTTAGGCGCCATAAAATGCACCCAAATCCAGGTATATTCCAACAGAGACTTGCCAAAAATCTCCCAGTTATGAGCCTTGAAACTATAAAGTACAACTATGCAAGCCATCAGCTTCACTTAATTCTTTGAAATATGGCAGCATACCTCAAATATACCATGGTTGCTATTCTGAACTTCCATTTTTAAGGCATTTGTAAACAAACTGAGAAAGAGTAAATCAGAAAAGATGCAACCCTGTGGTATGTCAGAATAGTCAGCTAAGAGACCTACCTCTTAAAAGACAGGTTATTGGATGTCTGTAGTTATTCCAGTGTTATAAGATTCACTCCTTTGACCATTTCTCACCTCCTTACAAGTTATCTAAAAGAAGTGAGAAAAGAAAGCAACAATCAGAACTTGCAATTACAAAAATAATGGAAGTTTCAATACCCACACACACCCCACTACCTCTGTCCACTTATTGCCCCTAGTACATTACTAGTAGGTTACTGCCTAATTTAGACTGCGTACCACAGTTCTTTTCTTTGAATGAGAGTTTTGTGATTTTTAGAGACTTGAAAGCTTCGTTCTTTCTTCCATGCAAAATTTCAAACGGTTGTGCTGTACAAAGTAAAAATCTATAACTTTGTGCAATTTCTGCTGATCCGAGACAGAATGGTGGTAATTTTTTTGAAAAACAGAAGGCTTTCAAGCTAATCAAAAGACAGTAACGGACACTTGCTTTTAAGACTTGGCAAGACAGCTAATAAGAGACTGAATCAGGAGGCTCATATTCAAACACAAGGAGGTCATTTAACACCCTCCATAAAGGGTTTCTTGTTTCCAAGAGTAACGTTTATGGCACAAGGGATGGACATCTGCAATAGTACAATTACCTGCTTTTGTCACTGACAGGCTCCAACTCTTTGCTGGCTAGCTACCATGTCCAGTGCCAGGGTACCCATGAGGAAGGAGCTCCTCATTAAGCATCACCACAATAGTCAAGCTGAACATGTCCTTCAGAAACTGCCTTTGCAGACCCAATTTCTTGGATAATTAATTAAAAACTGTCATAATTAACCCCTGGACATTTCCAGTCCAGGAAAAACACTACAATTTTAGACCAAATGTGAGAGAGAAAGCTATAACGCAGAGTACAATGAACCACGCACCTTGGCAAAAAGCTACACTCAATCCTAGCTCTTTAGCACAGGCACTTTTATAATTTCTTTGGAGGTTACATATCATTATGTATTTGCTGAATTATACTGGATGGTTTATTAAGGGATGGGGATGCTGCCGTTTCTCCTGTCACAACCTCCCCATTCACGGGCAAATCGCACTTCATTTCCACTAGATGCAAGTCAGTCGCTTGGTAGGCAGCCAACTTAAAACATGTCCATTGTTCCATTCTTGTTTCTTTCCTAAAATTGTGGCAAAACTTGGGAAACCCTTTCTTCTAACCCCCCCCCCCAAAAAAAGTATAAGTCCCAGAATCTACCAGTCATCAGAGCCATGGGCCATACTGGCTAGGAGTTGAGAGGAGCTGAAATCCCCAAACTTTTTCAAGTTTTGGCTGTGGGTCTGCTTGTCAATCTGCGTACCAGAAGTACTCAATGCCACCAAAACAAAACTAAAACCATCCAAACCAGGCAGGAGTGGACAGGCAAAAGGAATGGTCGGCATGATTTCTTCTTTTTCTTGTGACTGGTGTGTGAAATCGAACTAAAAGACTTCTTTCTACACAATTATTATTATTATTATTATTATTTATATGCCGCCCAATCAACTGGGAATCTGGGCGGCTTACAACAGAGGGGATTATACACACAATAGCAATATACATGAATTAAAAAAACAAATGGCAATGCATTAATCAATGGGTTTATTAACAAAATGGACCTCTTAAACACAACCATCCCTGCCAATTCTGAGTTTGCACGCCTCAAAAGTTTCCTAAGCACCTGCTCAGTGTATCTTAATATGTTCGGAGTCTGCAAGCAAACAACCAAGCAAGCAAATGGCTGTGTGGAGAGAGCCAGATCAGAAAACCAAGGTATGCACTGGCCAACCTTATTCTGGAAGACATCCCTGACTCACTGCTGAGAGATAGTTTTTTATATGTTATTGCACAAGTGTGCAGCAGGTAGAGTCTGTTCTAGAAAAGAGCACTAACAAGCAGCAGCATATTGCTTTGCTTTAAAAAAATTTTTTCCCAAACTTAAAGATTCAACATTCATAGAGGGGTTCTGGGAGTGATTGAGGGTGATGGAGAAAAGAAACACTCACACTCCTTTTAAGAAACTTTTTTCAAAAGACCTTCCCAGTTTGCTTGAGCAGTATGTTACTGCTAGAGCAAAAAAAGCATGAGCAATCAAGTTGTGTTGGTCAGATCCCTGCCCTAGTCCTCTGAATAGTTACTTGCTTCTCAAGACTACTCTACCTATTGTGACTTCTGGTTTTATTTTACTTGTTAAAATATTTATATCCTTCTCTACACCCAACTATGTCAGGACAACGTACAGTGGGCTCTTCCACTTCAGGGAGGTGTGGTTCTGGGGTGACTGCAGGTGGAAAAAATCAGGAGCTCAACCTCATATTAGTCAAAGGGCCCACAGGCAAGTGCTGACATTGCTGACATTGGCTGACATATGGGTCAGGGCGATCCACAGGAGCTCCAATCCACAGATGCCAATACGGTAATCCGATATGGCAGTCCCACTGTACAATAAAAATCAATTTAAAAGTGTTTTAAACATCACAGGCACAGTTGTTGGGGGTGCAAGAGAGGGCCTTCTTGGTGGTTGTCTCTAGACTCTGGAACTCCCTTCCCAGGGAGATCAGAATGGCTCCCTCCTTGTCGGCCTTCCGCCGGCAGGCTAAGACCTACCTGTTCAGACAGACTTTTAAAACAGAATGGTTGTAAAGCACCGGCTTGGGATGTTGTTTTAAAGTGTTTTACAGTGGGCCCTTGTTAGCCACTAGGGTTTGGTTCCAAGACCCTCCGTGTATAACAAAATACATGTATGCTCAAGTCCCATTAAATATAATGGCACAACAAAATGGTGTCCCATATATAAAATGGAAAATCAAGGTTTGCTATTTGGAATTTATACTTTTTGGGAATATTTTCAAGCCGTGTATGCTCAAATCTGTGGATAAAAAATCCAGGGATAAGGAGGGCCAACTGTATACAGTTTTACCTTTTTAAAATGTATTTTATTGTTTTAATAGCTACTTATTATAAAATTGTAATAATTTAATTGCTTTTAATGCACCTCTTTTCTATGTTTTTTATTGTTTTTTAATACATTGTGAAGCCAGTCTGAGTCCCAGTTCTGGGAAAAGAGTGTGATACAAATAAATAAATATAATAATGATAAGAAGAAGAAGAAGCAATAATTTAAAAAGACTCAAATTACATTAAACCATTATAATATTTAAAAACAAGACAATTTTTTTAACCCAGAAAAAAATAATTTAAGCAATAACAGATATACAAACTGAGATAAATTAGATCCTGATGGCTTTAACAAAAAGCCATGTTTTGATGGTATAAGAGTAAGAGCAATGTTGGTGCCAATTAGGTCTCTAAGGGGAGGGTAATCCATAGTTAGAATGCCCTTTCTCAGGTCCTCTCAGAAGATATTGTCTACCCTGATGGGAGACAGAAGAGGGCCCCTCCAAATGACTTCAGTTCTCACGCAAGTACAGAGAGAGAGAGACCCTCCTTCAAGTACTGAGATCACAAGACGTTTTACTTCATCTGTTTACTGACCTCAGTATACCGTAGTTATTCTATGCAATAAACTGCTGCTCAAATTAAAAAATGTGAATTGAAAGTAGCACTCTTCCATAGCGTTGTATGGCTCAGACATTCTTAAGCCATCAGCTCTCAACTCATACTCTAGAAGTTACTTGCTTCTCAAAATTACTCTGCCTACTACAGTACTTACTTTATGTATGTGCCTTCATGCTGCCTGTCAGCTTAGACTTCATTCACTGCCTCTACTGAGACATAGTTACTCCCTCTACCCCACCAGTCACTGGTATGCACATTTGATGAAATGTATAGATGTATGTGTGTGCACACTTTATGAATGCAGTTTTCTTAACATGATATGGAGACATTTTATTGAATGGCCTTGGGCAGATCGCTAGTTCTCAGTGTAGCCTAAACTACTGCAAATGCCGAAGTCAAAATCGAAAACAAGAGATAAAAATCCACAACATGCCCCAGGTCCTTGAGATGTGCCACCGCTACAGTTCATAATCTATCCCTTCTGCATAAACTGGCAATGTTTTTTATAGATAAAATATCCTCAAAAATCCAAGGCCAGTCATTTTTACCACGGCAGAAACACATCAACAACAAACTGATTTCCTTACACCACAAGGATGGTCAAGAAGGGGAAAGAAGAGACAGCATGGTATTTAGCGGTAATTGTTAATGTTATACTAAACCTGGCAAGAACTGAGAAGATATGTCAGAAGTTTCAAACTAGCCACCTATGGTAAAACCCATTACATGCCTGGATCACTAAGTATTAATTAGGGCACATGCAAGACTTCAGGTCAGATATAATAGTTAAATGCCCTGACAAGAGCACATGGACATGATAACACAAGAGGCCCAGATGCTCATATTGCCTTCTGGAGAAGCGGAGATGAGTGATACATGCCCAAAATATGTGCCTCTGCTCCAAATATTTCTCAAGGTACAGAAAAGATAAAGGCTACAATTTTGATATTCCTTTTTCTCACCCTGCTTCATTTAGGAATAGACCGTAGTTAATATAGTTAGTTTAACAGTTTCCCTTCCCCAATCCACGACATTTTAAACATATGCAGGGCATGTTGTGAGCAAATGAGAGGTGTACCTTGCCCTTAGCTATTTGCAGGAGGTCTGTTCAATATTACACAGGATGCCAGGGAACCAAAGGGCCATGAAGATAATCTGTTACTTCTAACTTTGTAGGAGCACTTTTGCTGCACACACTAATCCTTCAAATAAAACTCCAAGGGGGGAATCATTAGCTGATTTTAATATAGATAGATAGATAGATAGATATACTGGGAGGTTTCTTAATCCACCCATATAAATACAGGGAAAAGGGAAGCTATGATTTACATAGTACAATAGTTAGTGATGAAATGCAAAGGTAGATTCCTATAAATCTTGACCATGTATTACCACCCTAGAAACTTTCTGTTTATAGGTGAGCATCAAAAATATCCAGCTTTGATCGTACAGAAGATTTCTACCCTGGGCATCATCAGTCACACCTCATTTGCACTTTGCACCCAAAAGAGATTTCCAACACTCAGGTAGAGAGGTGAGTCAAGGACAGAAGTTGGCAGGAAGAGATTTTGGACAAACCTTGATTAATCTTTACTGGCACACCCAAGCACTTTAATGAGTGACAGAATAGCCACCAAATAAGTGCCATGGGCAAGTTTACAAGTATATGATTTAGGTAGTCCCCCCCCCCCAACACCTTTCCAAGGGCTGAAACAACACAATCCAGCCTGGAAATACCCACACATATGTAGATTCAACCACTTCTTCTCATCTTCATTATACTGTATGGAAAATTGGTCATCAGAACTAATCTCAGGCAAGTTTTTAACTTGCTTTCTTGCAAATAAGCAAAACTAACCTGTTGTCTGATCAGTAAGCAAAACTAACCTGTTGTCACAGAAAATTCATAGCAATTACTTCCATCACCTTCAGCAAAGGAGCAATCATTACCACCAAATGAACAGGGTGGATGCACCAGCCTAACAAGCAGATGGCCTTGGGCCATACCAAGCCTATACTGTAAAAGAATATGTAAAGCCTGGCTGACACCTTAGGTAACAGAGGTTCTACCGATACCGTGGATTATTAAAAAGACAAATACAGTGGGCTCTTGGTATCCAATGGGGTTTGGTACCATCCTACACACCCTGCGGACACCAAAAATTGTGGATGTTCAATCCCCATTAAATATAATGACATAATAAAATTGTGTCTCTCATATAAAATGGGAAAATCAAGTTTTGCTTTTTGGAATTTATATATTTTTTAATATTTTTAAGTTGTGGATGCTTGAATCTGTGGATAAAAAAAAATCCGTGGATATGGAGGTCCAACTCTACATAGGTCCTAGAGCAAATCAAGCCTGAACTCTCTCTAGAAGTCAAGACGCTGAAACTGAGCCTGTCGTACTTCAGACAGTTCAGGAGAAAACATGACTCCCTAGAAAATACATCAAAGCTTGGAAAGATGGAGGGCAGCAGGAAAAGAGGAAGACTACATTCCAGATGGATAGACTCCATCAAGAAAGCCATAGCCCCAAGTCTTCAAGAGTGATTGAGGACTGGGGAATCTTGGAGGTGTCTCATTTACAAGGTCCCTATGAGTTGAAGTAAAACTTGACAAGAGTTAACAATAAACTCTGGTAGACTGCACAGAAAGAGCCAGCCTGCATTTAGGAAAGAGTGAACCTAGCATTCCCTCTCCCATTTTTAAAAGTCACAATGTGTTTGGTGGAGTACACACCACATTGTACCAAAACACAGCGCAAAATATAAACAGAGATTCCAAGATCAAATCTGGATCTTGGTTTGGGAGTCCTGACCTCAGATTGAGAACTGACTTCAAACTGCTAGCCAGGCACAAGGTGAGAAATATGGAGGAACTTATAGGGACAGGGTCATGACCCTTTCTAACCCTCTCTGTTATCTCCTGTACCTTGAGAACAGACAGGAAGGCATATTCTGCAGTTTCAGCAAGGATCCCACAAAACTGATCAATATGATTAATATATTATATTGTAGGATAAACTCATCTTCTTGACACATTGCTCCCAACACCCTAACACCTATATGTACCCTCACTATACAGAATGGTACAAATATCAGAACAACTCATCATTACCCAGAAGCGGTGACTGTACACAAACCATTTCAAACCATGCCAGAATTTTAGGGAGCTGTCATCTTTAACAGCCCCAGAAACCCAGAAAATTGATCTCACTCTGAGGAGGGGGAGGGAAAAAAACCTGAATGTACCACCCCAGATGCACACGCAAACATTAGGCACAGCTTCCTACAAAGTAAGATTCCCAACCTTTGCACCTTGTGACCCACTAACATAATCCACTCATTCCTGCTGATTCTCGGCACTTGGAAAGTCAAACCACAATAGCAGCCTCTCCCTCAGATGCTGCCATGGGGCGATCAATCCATCATATTGATCGTTTATCACGTGACACTTGTCATGTGCCAACTATCCCATTTTTTATTGTTTAAAAAACTTTGACGTAGGGCTGACTTTCTCAGGCAAGTCCCATAGAGAGGGGAAAGGAGATGGCATTTCTCTCTTCTCAGGGTGACCAGGCACGTCCTCCTTTTCCAGGATGTGTCCTACATTCCAACCTTCTGTCCAGGAGGCGTTTCGAAGCGTCCTCCATTTTGAGCCTAAGAAGCTTTAATTTATATTTCCGTGACCATTTTTAGCTTTTCCTTTTGGAATGTCTGACATTTTTCTGGAATGCCCTACATTTTACGGGGCCTTGTTGTCCTCCTTCGCAGTTAGGATATCTGGGCACCTTGTCTTTTCCACCTGATGAGTGAAATGCCTCTTCTCCATTGAAAAAAAATAAAAGCTACATCCCTCCCCTCACAAGAAGGAGTTTGAGAGGTGGACTCTGGAGACCAGGGTTCGAATCCCACAGCTCTGCCATGTGAACCTACTTGATGACCTTGCGCAGGCCACACTCTCCCAGCCTCAGAGGACACCAGGGCTTGAATCCTGACTCTGCCATGTAAACCCACTGGGTGACTTTGGGTGAGCCACACACTCTCAGCCTCAGAGGGGACCAGGGTTCGAATCCCACAGCTCTCCCATTAAACCTCCTGGGTGACTTTGTGCAGGCCACACTCTCTCAGCCTTAAAGGGGACCAGGGTCCGAATCCTAGCTCTGCCATTAAATCTACTGGGTGACTTTGGCCAAGCCACACTCTCTCAGCCTCAGAGGGGACCAAGGTTCAAATCCCAGCTCTGCCATGTAAACCCACTGGGTGACTTTGGTCAAGCCACACTCTCTCAGCCTCAAAGGAGATGAGGACTCAAATTCCACAGCTCTTGACATGTAAACCCACTGGGTGACCTTGTGAAAGCCACACTCTCTCAGCCTCAGAAGGGACCAGGGTTCGAATCCCACAAAGCTCTGCCATTTAACCTATTATGGTCAAGCCACACTCTCTCAGCCTCAGAGGGGGCCAGGGTCCGAATCCTAGCTCTGCCATGTACATTCATTGGGTGACCTTGTGCAAGCCACACTCTCTCAGCCTCAGAGGGGACCAGGGTTCGAAAGCTCTGCCATTCAGCCTATTAGGGGGGAGTCACACTCTCTCAGCCTCAGAGGATGGCAGTGGCAAAACCCCTCTGAAGAAACTTGCCAAGAAAACCCCACGAGAGGTTCACCATAAGGACTTGGAGACACACAACAAACAACAACAAACAAACAACAACAAAGAGACCTCCCCAGAGAGAGTGTGAAGGTGTGCCAGAGGGGGAGAGACCCTGAGTCAGTCCTGGGTCAGCAGCAGCAGCAGCATCCAGCCCCAGCAGGGACCTACCTGCCTTCCTTCCTGCACCTTGGCTCAATAGCCTCTCCCTGGAGAACAGCAGCGCACCTGTCGCTTTCGCTGCAGAGCAGGCAGCCTGGCCACGCCCCCTTTGGAATCCGAGCCCCCTTGTTCCCGCCCACTCCTGTTCGGCCACGCCCCCTTTCCCACCGCCGTCTACCTCCCGGACCATCTTTGAGCGGCTCTGCGCAATGCGCATGCGCCCCGAGTATGGAGAAGCACAACAGCAACAACCTCCCGCCTCCTTCCCTGAGGCGCCTGTCAGCGGGAGTGCGCATGCGTGGCATTCCTCTCTCTAACCGAAAAGTGGCCCGGCTACTAGGCGCCTGAGGGGAAGAAGTAGTGTGGGCTCAGCCTCTCACGACAACTGTGTTCACAGCCACTCAGTATATCCTCCATAATAATCCACAAAACAGAGGCCCAGAACACACTGCAGAAATAATCCAGTTTGAGACCACTTTAACTGCCCTGGCTCAGTGCTAGGGTATCCTGGGAACTGTAGTTTTTGTGAGATATTGAGCCTTCTCTGTCAGAGAGCTCTGGTGCCACAATAAACTACAGTTCCCAGGATTCCCCAGCACCAGGATTCCCCAGTTAAGGTGGTCTCAAACTGGGTTGTTTCTGCAGTCTGTTTGGGACCACTGATACTTTAATTATTATTATTATTATTATTATTAATATTTATTTATATTGTGCTGTAAATTTACACAGTGCTGTACATACAATCAATTAAAATAGATAAAATAATCTATGGCATATATTCTATAAAAATAGTTATGCATATTAGTACATGTTAACATTACATTACTAAAATAAGGCAGACAACAAATTAAAATTAATGGAGTCAACCAAATGTAAACATTCAAGGGATGGCCCCCTCTGAACAAACCTTGCCAAGAAAACCCCATAATAGGGCAATGATACCCAAACTCTGGCCTACCAGGTTTTTGGACTTCAACTCCCAGAAGCCTCAACCATCTTGGCCAATGGTCTGGGGATTCTGGGAGCTGAAGTCCAAAACACCTGGCAGGCCAGAGCTTGGGAATGACTGCCATAAGTCAGAAACAACTTGAAGACACACAACAACAAAACTTTTGAAGCTCCACTGGCTTCTTCATCAGGGCAAGGTGTTCCAAATGATATAAATTTATCATTTTAACCCCACAGCCTGATGAAGAAGCCAGTGAAGCTTCGAAAACTTGCAGCATGTATCATGTCCATTTTGGTTGGCCCAATAGAGCATTGGTCCCCAAACTATGCTCTTTAAAGGATTTTGGAACTTCAGCTCCCAGAAGCCTCAGCCATGTTGGCCAATAGCTTGGGATTCTGGGAACTGAAGTCCCAAATCCTTTAAAGAGCACAGTTTGGGGACCACTGCAATAGAGGTGTCACTGTCTGGTGGATTTTGGGTGGTACTGTACTTTATGGGCAACAAGGGACTCTTTCATACAAGGCTAAATTGGAAGTATAATTTAAGGTCAATTCGAATGCAATCATGGGTTTTACGTTATTGCAAATTAACTCTTCACATGCAAATTCGGGCAAGAGGGAAGCCAATTCGAATGCAATCATGGGTTTTACTTTATTGCGAATTAAAGCTTCGCATGCAAATTCGGGCAGGAGGGGGTTATTTTCGGGTAATGGGAAGTAATTCCGAACGGAGCAGGGGTTCATGTAAATTCGCTAAACAAGCGAATTTACATAAATCCGCATTGGCTCCATTCGGAGTTGGGAGAAATTCCTCCCCGTTTGAAAGAGTCCATGGCTACCCCTGGATATGTTAACTACATTCACGGATAATGTGTGTCTCATTTATCCTTAATTCGTTTTGGATTTATGGCCAGGATGACCAGATGTCCGAAATGCAAAGGAGGACAAAGCACAGCAAAATGTAGCACATTCAAGAAAAATGTAGGGCATTACCAAATAAAAGCTAAAAATACTCATAGATATGCAGAGATATAACTGTGTGGGTCTGTAGGATCAGTACATAGAGAGATCTTGGAGCACCTTTGAGATTGACTGAAAGAAAGAAGTTGGCAGCATGAGCCTTCGTAGACTTAAGTTTACTTCCTCAGATGCATTTATTTGATACAAAAGCTTATGCTGCCAATTTCTTTGTTTCAGTTAGTCTCAAATGTGCTACAAGACCTCTCTCTCCATCACAGATATAAATTCATGCTTAGGCATGCTCAAAATTGAGGACATTTTGACATTTCTCCTGGACAGAAGGTTGAAATGTAAGATGTGTCCTGGAAAAGGAAGATGTTTTGCTAGCCGGTTTATGGCAACCCTAAGGTTGGGGTTTTCTTGCAAGGTTTCTTCAGAGGGGTTTTGCCATTGCCTTCCACTGAGGCTGAGAGAGTGTGACCCACTCAAGGTTACCCAGTGAGTTTTCATGGCCATGTGGTGATTTGAGCCCTGCCCTCCAGAGTCGTAGTCCAACCACTACACTACACTGGCTCCTTGATATTAGGGCAGCACAACCAATTCCTTTGCCAAAGTTATGAAAAATAGAAAAGGAAGCCAATAAACAAACAAATAAATAAATAAATAAATGAGGACATTACACTTCACCTTCCACATTCACACAGAGGACCCCCATTAATGTGGAAAACGTTCAGGGAAGCATTCCCAGTCATTACTTGATTGTTATACAAGATTATTTTAATTTGTTGTCTGTTATATTTTATTGTTTGAATGTTAAGCTGTATTAATATGTATTATGTTTAATTATTTTTGTAGAATGTATGCCATAGGTAGGTTTATTTTATCTGTTTTATTTGATTGTATGTACAGTGCTGTGTAAATTTACACCGCTTTATAAATAAAGCATCATCATCATCATCATCATCATCATAAAGTTTTTACCTGAGAGAACCTCTCTCTAGGAATCTCTACGTCCTCCAGTGCAATTCTGTGGTCAAAATCTGCTGGACATTGACCACAGAATTGCACTGTGACCTAGTGGAGAGTTCTCTCTAGGAATCTCTAGGTCCTTCAGTGTGACTTTTGGTTAAAGTTGATCATAGAGTTGAGCTGGAGGATCTAGATATTTCTAAATATTTTCTGGAAAACCCAGAGCAGAAATTAAGTCTTTATAATGCAGGGCAAGCCCTGGACCTGATTCAGGGTTTTGAGTGTGCATAATGTAAAAAGCATACAGTGAGTCCAGGAGGATTTTGTGGTGTATAATTAATATAGACAAGCCGTAGGACAGACAAGTTTATCAAGATATGACAGCCATTAATTACTTTTGTAAATACATCTGATATTCCAAGACCACCCAAGCTTCAGCATAAAAATTTGAAAGATTTTTTTACTGGATCCCCGATACACTATTTTTTATTTTTATTTTTTTTTTGAAAATTAAGATTCAGGATTATTCACTGGAAAAGAAGAAAATAAAAACATATGTTTATTCTTCTGGAAATCTTATTCTATCCTTGAGTGGGTTTCTTTTGAACATAATCTGTTTGTTTTAAGGTGATAGTCCTGCTTGTTTCTATGTTCTTTGTTTATCTCTTTGTGCTGGTATTTTGAAGACAAGAAGCCAAAGAAAAAGGAGATGGGAACAGAACCAAGGCCATGAACTGTTCAATGACTAGTGTGTAAGGATAAAGAGAATTACTATAATAATCAATGAAAGGAAATAGAAGACAACAATAATGGAGCACTTCAGGGAACTTCAGAAGAAAATCAGCATATGGTTTATAGATTGTTACAAAGCCTTTGATTGTATAGATCAAAAAAAGCTACACTCTTAAATAAATGGGAATGCCACTATATTTGATTGGCCTGATGAGAAACCTACACTCAGGAAAAGAGGCAACTGTTAGAACAGAATATGGAGAAATAGAATGGTTTATTTATCCAACTTGTATGCAGAAAATGACATACAAAGAACAGGTTTAGAAAGAAGAGGGAAGACTGGAAAAAGGAACATCAACCTAAGATATGCAGACCAGTGACATCTCTGGGGGTGCTGGGGGTGTGGACCACACCAGGTGAGGGGTGACACCACTGCTTCTCAAGCATTTACATTTTGGCAGAAACAGGTTGTGGCATTCACTTGTGTCCCTTTAAAATACTGAAGAGACGGTGTGAGTGGGGTGCGGCTCAGTGGGAGGAGAATGGAGAGGCCCCAGTTTTTTTTAAATTAAAAGTTCAAACATTTTAAAAATTATATATATATATATATATATATATATACTGTATACACACACATATATATTATACACACAGTCACCCCTTCTTTTTCACAGGGGATCAGTTCTGGACCCCCTCGCGAAAATGGAGTTCCACCTATAGTCAAGCCCCATTGGCTTGAATATAGGCGCTAGCCCACAGGGGCATACAGGTGCACACCGTGGATGCACACCCCATTCATTCTCCCTCCCTTCATCCCTTGCACATAAGCAAGGGATGCGAGTCTGAAGACTGCAAGAATGGTCTAAAGTTTCTTACTATATTTTCACTTCAACCACATTAAACTATGTACATGAAAATACATTTAGGTTATGTGTATGATATTGTAATTTAAAAGAATAATTTTAATTTTGCTAGTTAAGTCACAACTATTGCCATTACATTCAGTGACATACAAGAATTACTATTTATTGGTAACATTATTAATAAAAAACATTCCTAGGTATTTGGTATGGTATGGTATGAGAGGAGGTAAAGGCGGGGTAACAACATGAGTTACCACACTGGGCGATACCAATCCTAGAGACGCCACTGATGCACACTACTATCAGAAAACAAAAAGACTTGGAACAATTACTAAGGAAAATTAAAGAAGAAAGTTCAAGGGAAGGCTTAATGCTGAACATTAAAAAGACAACAACTGGTCCATCACTGACCAGAACGGAGATTACAGTCAAGAAATCAGAAGATGATTAAGACTGGGAAGGGCAGCTATGAAAGAACTAGACAAAATCCTTAAGTGCAAAGATATAACACTGAACACTAAACAGATGATTGTCCAAGCCATTGTATTCCCCACTACCATGTACAAATGCAAGAGCTGGACAGTGAAGAAAGCAGATAGAAAGAAAATAAATTCATTTGAGATGTGGTGCTAGATGCTCAGGCTACCATGGAGAGCCAGAAAGTCAAACAAATGGGTGCTAGAGCGATTCAAGCCCAAGCTATCCCTAGAAGCCAAGGTGACTAAACAGAGGCTGACATACCTTGGCCACATCATGAGATGACATGATTTACCGGAAAAGACAATAATGTTAGGAAAGGTGGAGGGTAGTAGAAAGAGAGGAAGGTCACATATTAGATGGATAGATTCAATCAAGGAGGCCACAGCCCTGAGTTTAGAGGACCTGAGCACAGCCATTTAGGACATGTCTCATTCATGGGGTTGCCATGAGTCTAAGTCACCTTAAGGGTAATTAACAACAACTGCAAGTAAACTGATAAAATTAATCATAAAAAAGATCATGCCCACTGCTATTGAGTCAGATTTAAGGTTTTGATTTCAGTATTTGAAACCCAGAGCTCATTCACACTGAAAAATGAACTGGTTTACAAACCAATATAAATTGGGGGAGTTCACACTTGTGCCGGTTTTTCCTGGGGGAAGTTCACATTCGCACTGGGTTTACCTGACCCAAATTTGGGGGGGGGGGGCGGTGCAAATCCCCCTTAACCCAGGGTATTTTAAAACTGGGAAATCAGAGGTTCTTTTTAAAAGAACCAGGTTTTTTGTAGGAGCTGCCAATGGGAACACGCAAATTGATCCCATTTGGAACCCCTCTTCCTCCCTTCATGGCACTCCATGGTATCCTTCTCCTCTTCCTCCCTCCTCTGATTGCATCCTTCTCTTCTTCCCTTCTTGGCACCCCATGGTATCCTTCTCCTCTTCCTCCCTCTTCTGATTGCACCCTTCTTCTCTTCCTCCCTCCTTGGCACCCCATGGCATCTTTCTCCTCTTTCTCCCTCCTTGGCACCCATGGCATCCTTCTCCTCTTCCTCCCTCCTTGGCACCCCCAATCAGAGGATCAACCTTCCTCTGCTCGCTCTCTTCCTCCTCCTCATCTGCACCCGCTGCAGTGACTGCCAGGATCAAATCTATCCATGGCATTTCCATGTGAGTGAGAACAAGAATCCAGGATAAAATGGAGAGATTTGATCGGAGATTCAATCGTGGCAAATCCATGAGATAACGTGGGTTATTTCTTTAGTGTGAATGAGCCCCTATAAAAATCTGGGACCAGGATTTGTGAGAGAACATACCTTCCCCTTTATCAACCTAATCCATCTTTGAGGTCAGTGGAAGAGGTCCTAGTGAGTTCCCATGGGCATGATGGGGTCTGTTTGAGAAACACGCAGAAGAACTGAGTTTTGAGTATAATACCTCTCTCACAAGAAGCTAGTTTTGAATGTAATACCTCTCTCTCAGAAGATTATAGTTTTGAGTGTACTACCTCCCTCTCTCTGGAATTCCTAACAGCTGATTCATATATGCAGCAATGTTGCTTTGCTTCTGGCATCTACTTAAGATCTTTTTATACTTAGATTTGTTCTGATGTTTCAAATATTTTCCTCTTGATAGATGCATGTTCTAATTGCTTGTATGCCCCTGGATTCTGTTCTCATTAAATCAACAGTAACTTATAAAACAAGTAAATAAATGAGTTGGTGTCTGGTTTAGCACAGCAGACACAGAATGCTGAAGCTGATAGGCTTTTGGTCTGTTCTAATGTCATTATCCCTGAAAGGTTGATAAACTAATTGTTCTGTAGAAAAAAGAAAAAACTTTCCTAAACACTGCCTCTAACTTGTTGCAAGGCTGTTTTTTTTTCCAGAAACTGAGCCCTCCATATACTGCCCCTTTTCTTTCCAAAGGGGGAGGGGTGAATTGCTTCTCCCAGAAACCTTTAGAATTTGACACAATCAATCATTCCATCCTTTTAGGTCAGCTGAGAGAGTTGGGGATCAGCGGCACCACGCTCCGGTGGTTCCGTTCCTTCCTCTCCGGCAGATCTCAAAGGGTGAGACTCAGGGACAGCTGCTCTTCTAAAATCGAGCTTAGCTGTGGTGTTCCACAGGGTGCTGTTCTGTCCCCGATGTTATTCAATATTTATATGAAGCCGTTGGGTGAGATCATTCGGAGGCACGGAGCTCAGTGTCATCAGTACGCTGATGACACTCAGATCTGTTTCTCCATGACCAGATCGTCTGCTCAGAACTCAGATGGCGTCTCCCCTCTTAAAGACTGCCTAGCGGTGGTAATGGGTTGGATGAGGGAAAACTGATTGAAGCTCAATCCAGACAAAATGGAGGTGCTCACAGTCACAGGCCCGAAACCAGGTTTGGGAATACAACCTCCAGTCCTCGATGGAGTCACACTCTCCGCGAAGGACTCTGTTAGCAGTCTGGGGGTACTCCTTGATCCGTCGCTTCACATGACAAGTCAGGTGAATGCAACAGTCAGGAGCGCTTGTTACCAGCTTCGGCTGATACGCCAGCTGCGCCCTTTCCTGGAGAGGAGGGATCTGGAAACTGTGATACACGCGCTGGTAACCTCACGTTTGGACTACTGTAATGCACTCTACATGGGGCTACCCTTGTGCCTAACCCGGAAACTACAAATGGTCCAAAATATGGCAGCCAGGCTTCTGGCTGGAACATCCAGGAGAGAGCATATCACTCCTGTGCTAAAAGCCCTCCACTGGCTGCCGATCAGTTTCCAGGCACAGTACAAGGTGTTGGTTTTAACCTTTAAAGCCCGTCATGGCTTGGGCCCATCTTATCTAAGGGACCGCCTCCTCCCATATGAACCCCCCCCCCCCCGCACATTTCGGTCCTCTGGGAGGAACCTGCTTCAACCTATGAAGACCAAGCTGGTACAGACCTCCCAGAGGGCTTTTTCGGCTGTCGCCCCCAAGTTGTGGAACGACCTGCCGGACGAGATGCATCTCATTCCATCTTTAGAAGGCTTTAAAAGAGCCCTAAAGATGCATCTCTTCCGGCAGGCCTTCCCAGAGAATGTGAATATCCCCAGCTCCATACCTAGGTTTTAAGGGCTTTTAAAATCTTTTCCTGTATTTTTCTCCATACAACCTAAGCTGAGTCCGCTCCCTACTATTGCACATTGTTATTTTAAATCTATTATGTTTTTTAACTCTATTGCGATTTAATTCTCTTTTAAGGGAGGGTGGTAAGGGTAAGGAAGGGGTATTTTAACTTGATATTGTTTTAATCTCTGCTGTACTCCGCCCCGATTGCTTGTTCAGAGGGGCGGAATAGAAATAAATATTATTATTATTATTATTATTAGAATCAGAAATTAACTTTGGAGTTTATCACATGGGAGGAATTTCTCTAAATTGCAAATGGAGCCAATTCACAATTATGTGAATTCGCTAGTTTAGCAAATTTACATGAAATCTGATTGCGTTTGGAATGCATTCAGAATGACTTTCCATTTCCCAAAAATGAGACCCCATTGCCCGAAATTGCGTGAGATACACTCATTCGCAATTACGTGAAACCCCATGATTGCGTTCAGATTGCCATTGCATTATACCCCCAAATTCTGTTGTATGATAAACTCCCTTTTCCATAAACAGGTTGCATGGGGCCCTGCTGCAGTATAATATTAAAACAAAACAAAAAACAGTTTTTTAAATCCAGAACTGGACTTTCACCCCTTTCAATTTTGTTCTCTTTCATTTTTTGGTAGTCTGTGTGACCACCAGAAGAACCCAGGGGCAAAAAACAAATCTTTACACCCATCACTTTTACCTGCTCCCAATTTACTGAGTGAAATAAGCAGCATTCATTAAAGAAATACACCTGAGAGTATATCCAGAATTATTAAAATTATTTAATAAAGGAATCTAAAAAAAAAAAAACAACAGTATCTGGGAAAAGACAGTTCTCCACTAGTTCTGCATGGAGTGCTAACAATACAAGAGTCTAAGATGTTGACCACTTTCATTATTTGTGCTATGACATAAATCCCACTACTCCAGCAAGTGTCAACAGCATCTTTGTTTATCTGCACAACTCTAACAAAAGTGTTGGTTCCTTCCTTTCTTCTGACGCTTTTATACTAAAGTGGGGCATGGATATATTTCTGTGGAACAGCAGATTCTTTGGATGCAGAAGGTGTCATAGTCAATCCCTGGTATCTTCAGGTAGTGTTGCAAAAGACCCCTGGCTAGAAACCCAGAGAGCTGATGCCAGTCAATGTATGAAGACCATACTGAGCAAGATCAACTAACACACCAGTTCAGCATAAGGCAGTTTCTGATGTTGTTAACCAAAATAAAATAAGCAATGACTATAAACATCAATGTTCAATATAATATAAGCAGCGGACAAAGTCACTGGGAATGAACTTTCTCATGCCCGGGAGACAAGATCATTAATATTCACATGAATCCTGGAAAGAGTGACCACAGCACTGAGAGAATTAAGCAGACCAAATTTGCATATAGAAATTATACATTTTAACTCTGGAAAGGCTCAGGGATTAAGACACAATAGAGTGAAAGACAAACACCAACAGTTAATACATGCTAAATTTGTTGCTGTGTAAATCTTCAAGTAGTGCTGAGACTCAGTAATGGAACAGGTTGGGTGAAGGCCAGTCAAATGAGCATGAATCTAGTTAAGGTGAAAGCTTTAAGAGCAGGTGGTTCTTGTGTCCAGCAGCTCTTTCTTGCTGCACAATTATAGTGATATGATTCCACTTTTAATTTTAACGGCTGCATCCTATGAAATCCTGGGAGCCGTTCTTTGGCGAAGCAACTAGAGTTCTCTGGCTGAGAATTCTAAACATCTGCTCCCCAAATCGCAAATCACAGGATTCTATCAGATGAAACAATGGCAATTAAAGTGGAATTATAGCACTATAATTGTATACTGGACAGGCTTGTTACATGTTCTGTTTGTGAAAGGAAGACCATACGCCAGACAGATAGACTTGATCAGGGAGACCATTGGTTTGAGCCTCCAGGACCTGAGCAGAGAGGAAGAGGATAGAGGGGCTTGGAGATGTCTCATTTGCAGGGTTATCATGAGTCAAGGTCTACTCAAAGGCAGCTAAAAACAACAACAAAAACCTTTCAAGTTTGTAGCCTTAAGGCAAACCTATCACAGAGTTTTCTTGACAATATTTGTTCAGAGGGTGTGTGTCCTTGCCTTCCTCTGAGGCTGAGAGAGTGCAACTTACCAAAGGTTACCCAGTGAGTGGTAATTAGTGGAATGTCTGAGAAGTTTGAATAAAGTTGGTGTATAAAGGTGAGGGGGAATGAAGAAAGTAGTCTTTCTGGGTTAGTAAGAGAGAGATGTCTGTCGACTTTAGTTAGTGAGTTGGGCTTAGAAGTGTGATTAGTACAAGAGATAGAGAGGGTCTGAGTTAGCTAGGAGATAAGAGTGAGACATGTGTTTTAATGGTATTAAATAATTAATTTGCTCTGTTACATTCAAATTCTGTTAATAAAGTATTATTTTTGTATAATACAATTTAACTTCCTGGAATGATAATATTAGAAAGCTTGGGTTCAGACACAAGAGATTATCACATGGGGAAAAGGACATCCTTTTTCCATCCCTTTTTCACCCTTATCGCATGATCGTGTGGAAGGTATCAGATGAAGTCATGCATATGTAGTTGTTATCTCATCACTGTAGTGGAATTGCCCACAATGGCAGGAAAGACTATCAGAGGATGTCACACTTTTCCTGTCATTAACCTATCAGTGAAGCGGAATTGTCTTGTCATTTTTCATTAACGGAAGTTTCCATTATTCAAAAGTGATAGGATAATTCATTTTCATTGATGGAATAATGATGGGATACATGCAACATACGTGATATTATTTCACACAGTAAGGACGGGATAAGGACAAGAGCAACCCGCGGCACTTCCGTCCTTTGTCCCCCGTCTGATAATCTCCACAGTGTCTGGGGTGGCAGTAGCTAATAAAGAGGACTGGTGTCTAGTGAGGGCAGTCGATTAATATCTCATACAAGAGCCACAAAGGCATCTAGGAAGTCCCACAGTTGGTGACCATGGCAGTGGGACAAGACGAGGGCCTTACCTTGATAAAAGAGCTGTGGATAAGGGAAAGTCCTCACATTTGGTGGCAGTGGGTAAGATTAGTGGAAGGCTTCACATTTGATGGCAATGGAGATATAACCAGAACTTCACAGGGGATAACTACAAATATGAGAGCCAGCATGACTTAGTGGTTTGAGTGTTGATTCTGGAGACCAGGTTTGAATCCTGGCTTGGCCATGTAAACCCACTGGGTGACCTTTGACAAGTCACACACTTTGGGGCGTTTTACATTGGCAAGAAAGTGTGACATGAAGTTGCACTTTCCTTAATGCTTAGCAGCTAGACAGCAAGCCCCAGGTGTGCATTTAAAAAGTACAGGGCAGCTAGACTGAGGTTTTTTCTGTGGCTCAGCAACTACATGGGAAGCTGTCAAAACGCTACAAACACAGGTGGAGCAGCTACATGGGCAGCAAGGAACGTGGCTTTTAGCCGCGCTTTAAACATTTTTTTCCCTTGCTGGCTGCGAATTGCGCAATTGCGCAGGTACACCATACAGTCGGAGCTTATCACATGGGGGAGTACAGGACCATTCCGAAAGAGGGAGAAAGTGAGGTCAGTTCGGAAATGCACATGATTACGCACAAGCTCATCACACACAAAACAAGAGAGCATCTACACAAAAAGAAAATGTAGAGTCAATACGAAAGAATTCATCACATGTGAACATACTGGTCGGCTTTCTGTTGCAAATTAAGGCATCTTGGGAAATGGTAGCAAAGGCTCATGGGAGTTGTAGTCTGTGTTCTGTCAGAGCATTATATTGAGTTGTCTTGAGGTTTCAGCCCTCTCTCCAGGAGGGATTGCCATATGTTCTCCATTCTTGAGCAGAGGCCCCCCTTTTCCAAGTTGACCAGGCACGTCCTCCTTTGCCAGGACACGTCCTACTTTTCCAGCCTTCTTTTTGAAGAGGAAGCAGGAGGGCCAGGCGTGCTCTGGCCAGGCTCTGGGGGTCTCTTCCTGGCTCCTTCCCTCCCTCCCTCCTTCCCCGCTGCCTTCCTCCTCCCTTTGGCTGAGAGAGTGTGACTTACAGGGAGGAAGGGCAGCGGTGGTGCTCCAGGTCCTCCTGATGCTGGGCCAGGGCAAGCTGGAAACAGGAGGAGGAGGAGAGGGACCTGGAGCACCTCTGCTGCCCTGCTTCCCTGCAAGTCACACTCTCTCAGCCAAAGGGAGGAGGAAGGCAGCCAGGAGAGAGCCCTGGAGCCTGGCCAGAGTGTGCCTGGGCCTGCCTTCTCCTTCCCCTTCGGCTGAGAGAGTGTGACTTGCAGGGAAGCAGGGCAGCGGAGGTGCTCCAGGTCCCTCCCCTTCTCCTCCTCCTCTTGCCAACTTGCCCTGGTCTGGCTGAGCGCCTCCAGTGCCCTGCTGTCTCCCTAGAAGTCACACTCTCTCAACCAAAGGGAGGAGGTGAAGGAAGGTGCAGGCGCACTCTGGCCGGGCTCTGAAGGTCTCTTCTTGTCTTGGCACCTTCCCTCCCTCCGCACTTGTATCGCTGCCTTTAAATGGGCGCTTTAAAGATACAGAGGCCCATTTAACCGTTCAACTACACCTTAGCCTTTAGATGCAATAGGGGTGCTTTTTACATTGGCTAAAAGGGGCGGTCCAAACTCGCCCCTTCTAGCGGCGAGATGAGGCCTAGGCTGCCACACGGGCAGCCGCAGAGGCCTCATCCCGCCGCAACGACCCGCCGCAAAAAAGAGCTCCGGGATCGAGCTCTTTTTTTGCGGCGCGGGAAGGGCGCGATTGGCGCCCTCCCGCGCCGCCAGAGCGTCAAAACGTACGCAGCGCGTCAAAACGCTGCGCACGTGATGACGCTTGTACGGCGCCACCGTGTAGACGCCGCCATCTTTAAATGGTGGCGTCCATGCGTTTTAGGCTTAGGGAGGGTGTAAAGGCTATGCCCTCCCTAACCCTAAATGCGGGCTTTTTAGCCCTAAAAGCGCCTTTTTTTGCCCGTGTAAAACGGGCCAGCAATGCTGCACCCTTTTTAAAAAAGTACTGGGGAAATCAAACTACTTTTTAAAGGCACTTCTTCTCCCTTAAAACTCCAAAATAGTGTTTTCATGGCACACTTTCCATTTTTCTCATCTAAAGGCTGGGCTTTCATGCAGCCATCAACACACCTCTTTTTGCCAATGTAAAATGGGCCAGCTCCTTTTTAAAGCACTTCTTCTCCCTTAAAACTCCAAAATAGTGTTTTCATGGCACACTTTCCCTTTTTCTCATCTAAAGGCTGGGTTTTCAAGCAGCCTTCAACACACCTCTTTTTGCCAATGTAAAACGGACCACACTTTCATTCTCAGGGGAAGGCAATGGCAAACCTTCTCTGAATAACTCTTGCCAAGAAAACCCCCATGATAGGGTCACCATAAGTCAGAAACAACTTGAAGGCACACAACAACAAGAACAACAACTGCAAATACAAGGGAGGAAATAAGTTAAAAACTAAACACATATTAAACCAATTAAGAATTAAAACAGGACAGTTTTAAAATAGTTAAAACAATGCGTTTAAACCATTCATATGTGCAAATTTGGATGAAATCAATCATGCCTCAAAAGCTTTAGTAAGCATCCATGTTTTTACTTGGCACTGGAATGACCGCAGTGTTGGGGCCAATCAGGCCTCCAAAGGCTATTCCCTAATTCATAGGATGCCACATCATAGCAGGCCCTGTCCCCTGTCCTCTCCCAGCATATTGCCCTGACTGATAGGACACAAAGGAGGGCTCCTCAAGCAGACCCAAAATCTTGGGCAAGCCACTATTTCAGGTATCAAGGTCACAAGCCATGCCGAACTTTTAACGTCATTACAAGCACTTCCTCTAGTGCCATAGGACTAGGACTTTTTCCTCCCCACCAATACACACCTTTGTTTCTACTACACAGCACTAAATACATACATGGGCAATATAAATTAGCTGCCACAAAACTCAGTCAAGCTACAACTTCCTCAATTTGATCACTTTATAGTATAAATAGCCTTAAGGGCTGAAGGGTGGGGTATGTATAAATAAATAAATAAAATATAAATCTGGCCTATGTCTCTTTAAAGACATTTGCTATCATGTACATTCCAGAGATGGGGAATATTTGGCCTTTCAGATGTTGGTAACTGCAATTCTCATGATCTCTTACTACAGCATTGTACTAATTATTATTGTTAGGGCTGATGGGAATTTAGTCCAATAATACCCAGAGGGCAACATGTGCCCCACATACCCTTTTATCATTAGTTGTTAGTGCTGAGTGCTACATAAACAATACCATGAATCTTACAGAATAAGAATGAATGTAGATTAAATAATGGCACATCTGTCCTCACACACACACACACACACTCAAATCTTGATGTACAAACTAGGAGACAGAACACTGATGTATTTCTTTCCAAAATGCAATTACTTTTCATCTGCTACAGACAGAACTTGGAATTAGGATTCTTGATGAGAAGAAATTAGAAGTTAGCTGAAGCAATTCTGGTTCCAGTACAGTAAACAAAGCAAAACATTAAGACAGGTTGTTTAGTATTTAGATTTACTCTCTCTACTGCTGGATAATTCCTACTTCATTTCTGATTTATTTAGCCCTGCTTTGGGGATAGTCATAAAGGACAAGCATACTGGCCTCCCCTCTGCATTTTGCAACAGAAGATTTGAGAATGAGAGTGAAACCCAGTTCACCTGATCCTCTGCAGTCAGAAATGCTGGGTGTACCCACTGCAAATGGACTTTGGACTGCCTGAATAGGGTTGTAGTCTTTTAGAGAAACCTTCTGTTTGTGTGCCACTAGAACACTATTTTTGTTATAAAATTACCTCTTCTGTATAGCTGTAGTATAATGATCCTGATGATGTAGCTGAGCATTTTGGGGGGGAAAAACTTTTATTGACAGAAATAGAACTTAACAAAATTCAACAGAAAAAAATAAAATAAAATTTATACTCTGTCAGCATTCTTTAACAAAACATGTAATAAATGCTTTCAAGTTAAAATGTCATTTCAAAGACTGACATGAGAACCAGGTTGAACATTTCTGC
Source organism: Urosaurus nigricauda (assembly GCA_034509955.1). Taxonomy (NCBI): domain Eukaryota; kingdom Metazoa; phylum Chordata; class Lepidosauria; order Squamata; family Phrynosomatidae; genus Urosaurus; species Urosaurus nigricauda. Next base: position 169,050,288 of record JAOEGL010000002.1, read on the forward strand.
ATATAAAAGACTCTATGTCAGGAATGTAGCCATTGTACTTATTTCTTACTAATACTCAGCACTTACTCCCATCCCTCCCTAAAAGGGACACACTTACAAAAGGTGTGTCTTATTCTCAGGCTATCTGGATAGTTGAAACGTAATTACTGAAAACAGTAAGAGCAATGATTAAGTCAGTAATTGAGTACATCTACTGTGTACTGTTGAGCATCATTTTGATGTCTGTTTTAGGGTTCTCAGGTCAGGATTATATCCCTGGCCCTAAGATTTCAATATAAAAGCTAAGATCTAGAAGTAACCCTTTGTAATGTCACAGGAGGTGGGCTCCAGTGATGTCACAAAGGCAACGCCTGGTGATGTCATTAAGCATGGTGCTTTCATAGATATGCAAAGTACTATAGTTGCACAGAGTATGCCATTCAAATAAAACACACCAAGTCTAAGAAGTAAAGAATACATATGCACACTCACCTTTCAAGACAGCACTCTTGCCATGAAATCCCTCCCCCCACTGAATGTCCCTCCATATCCTCTTTTCTCAGTAAAGGGGTTATAGCCTAACTTCTTGTTGTGTCCCTCCAGGTCATTTCCAATTTATGATGATCCTAAGGCCATCATGGAGTTTTCTTGGCAAGATTTCTTAAGAGTGGGTTTGTCATTGCCATTCTCTGGGACTGAGAGGGTTTGACTTGCCCAAGATCATCCAGTAGATTTACATAGTCAAAGGGGATTATCACAAAGGGAAAAGGATGGGAGCAAAGATTATCAGACTATGTCATATGTATTCTGTCACCCCATCCTCATGCCATCCTTATTGTGCAATTGCAAAAAGATTATTAGACAACATTGCGCTTACCCAGTCATTATCCCATCAATGAAGTGGAACTGACTTGTCATTTTTCAATAACAGAAGTTTCCATTAATAGAAAACTGACAAGACAATTCTACTTCATTGACAGTATAATGACAGGATAAGTATGACATGTGTGATAGCCTTTTGCTCGATTGCATGATAATGACAGCATAAGGATGGGAGTGCTTCACTCCCAACCTTATCCTTTATGTGATAATCTCCTAAAACTAGAAACGAAACACCCAGAAAGAAGGTCAGAAAAACATATAAAAGAGAGCAGTCTCCCTCTTCCCTCCGTGTTATTGCTGGAAAACAGTGAGAAAATTAAAAGCTGTGTTTATAGCAATGGTGGCTGGGGCTATTGCCACACTGCAGAATTAATACAGTTTGACACTGCTTTAACTACCATGGCTCCATCATATGGGATCCTGGGATTTGGTTATGGCACCAGAGCTGTCTAGCAGAGAAGATTAAATATCTCACAAAACTACACATCCCAGAATTCCATAACAGTGTCAGACTGCATTAATTCTGCAGTGTAGGTGGATCACTGGCTGTCAATCTATTCTAAAAGTACAAGACTACACAATATAGCTTCTGTTTAGTGTTGCTGTGCAGCTGCTTAGTTTGCAGAAATAGTGCACTGATTATGCTTCTGTATTTTGCAGTCTCATACTGCAATCCTAATAAGGCTTAAGCTCCCCCAAACACAGCAGGATTTATTTCTGAGTAAGAATTAACTTTGCACTCTACAAAATTAAGAATGCATGTGTATGCATGTTTATCTGGGAGTAGAAACTATTAAACCCAGAGTAGGAAACAAGCACCCTTTGAGACTGCAAGTGCTAGTTGCCTTAGCCAGTGTAGTTAGTTGTGAGGAATGCTGGGAGCTGCAGTCCTACAACAATTTTAGGGCTGCCCTTTGTCCACCCTTGCATTCACTGTGACTGATTAGCTGAAAATACATGGCTTGAAAAATGGCTGTTGACAGATTTTCTTCCAAATCCAATGTTCTTTCCCATAAGCTAGTTCTGGCCACCTCATTCAGAAATAAATGGTCACCAGAAATTTCACATCTCGGAAGGAAGTCAGGATATCCATGTAATAATGGCCTCATTCCCACTACGTTTTAAACCGGTTTGAAAATTGGTTTGAAGCGGGTTAAATTACCCTGGTTTACACTTGAACCGAATCGCTGAAGCGATTTGGAGAGGGGGCGCATGTGTTAGACCCATTTAGCCCGCGTCTTTTTGACGCTGATTTTTTTCACATCTTTTTGGATAAATCAGTTCCACACAAGTGTAAACCAGGTGCGAACTGGAATCGATTTAAAGAATCAATTTGAAGAATTGAATTCACAAATTGATTCAGTGTCAGTGTGAACAAGATGCAGATCACAATTGATTTACTATGACATGATAAGGGGTCGCCAGGTGGGGAAGCAGAAATTAACAACCTGTGTTCACCCGCTCTTCAACCCTTGTACAGAAGTACGTAAATGCAATTGCAGTGATGGACAGAGAAAAAAAAATCCCACTGAAAACGCTTCAAATTGAACCAATTCATTTGCCAATGTGAACTACAAGGGCTCATTCCCTCTACAGTTTGCTCCGAAGCAGGATTTGGGGCAAACATCTCTTGTTCCCATTTGAAACCACTTCTGATCCTCATAGGACCGATTCCAGGAGGAAAGAAGTGAGACAAACACAAAAAATCCGGGGTTTCCTGTCACTAGTTTGAAAGAGGTTTATTTTTAAAAGAATCGATTCTGAAGTGTGCCCAATAAGTGGGAACACCAGATCAGAATCAATTCGTTTTTTTAACAATAGAACTGATCGAAAAATCAATCTATTGCTAAAGCAACTACTTGCTTTAGCAACAGATTGCGACCCATACACAAGACCACCTTGTTGGGCAGCATCTGGCAGCATACCAATGCTGAAGAATGCAGGGAGTTGTAGTCTACCAACATCTCAAGGCTCCATGATTCCATCCCACATGAGTACACACAGCATGGGGAATTTCCAGTCTACAAACCAGATCTAAATTTACCAGCTTATAAATTGGGGAACTGAAAGATACAATGGGAATTTTCAAAACGAAACCTAGCAGTGAACATGAAATAGTAACATTATATTCCTGTAAAGTAAATGGACATTGGAATAAACAGAGCTGTTCAACAAGGGAAACCACTGCCTCAGACTGTGGTGGAGTCTCCTTCTTTGGACGTTTTTAAGCCGAGCTAGATAGTCAGGAATTATATTGTGCCTAACCCGGAAACTTCAATTAGTTCAGAACATGGCAGCCAGGCTTATTACAGGAACATCAAGGAGAGAGCACATAACACCTGTGCTTAAAGCTCTCCACTGGCTGCCCATTAGTTTCTGGGCACAGTACAAGGTGTTGGTATTAACCTTCAAAGCCCTACATGGCTCAGGCCCGTCTTACCTTAGGGACCGCCTCTTCCATACGAACCGCCCCGCACACTTCGGTCCTCTGGGAGGAATCTGCTGAAGCCTATGAAAACCAGGCTGTCGCAGACCTCCCAGAGGACTTTCTCAGCCACCGCCCCTAAGCTTTGGAATGATCTGCCGGACGAGATGCGTCTCATTACATCTTTGATCAGCTTTAAAAAGGCCTTAAAGATGCATCTCTTCCGGCAGGCCTTCCCCGGAAGAGGGAATAATGTATTGCCAACCCCTGACCCTAATAATGCAGATGAAAATGTGGATGGTACCAGGGGATTGACTCTAGCTGTCCCTCTGTTCAAAACTTCTGATCCACCCACTGGGGATTGCACTCATGCTGCCCATGAACTGCACTTTATTTGCATTATTTTATTGTTTTAAAAATTTTTAACTGATGTCAATTTTAATTAGTTTTGATTTAATCTAGTCTTAAGGGGGGGGGAGGTTGGGAAGGGATTTGATTGCTGTTTTATCCTTGTATTTTTCAATTTCCTGTACCCCGCTCCGAGTATTCCATTAGAGGAGCGGGTTATAAATAAACATTATTATTATTATTATTATTATTATTATTATTATTATTATTATATAATTGGGAACTCCTGCATGACAGTGGGTTGGACTGGATGGCCCTGAGGTCTCTTCCAGTTCTTTGACACTTCATGTCATTAGTTACAACTACGCAATATGGAATGTGGCATTTTATACATATAAGAATGCTAAAGTTTCCAAACATCTTTAGTTTGGGCTGAAATCACATTGTGAAGAATAACTGCTGGATTTTAGAAAGGAACAAAAGGCACATGCAGACTGACTGAAAAGTCCCCAGATTTTGCTCCTGTTCTTTCCAATTTTATACTGGGTTACAATAAACCAACCTGGGAAGCTAGAATTAAAAGTCTCCGATCGTACTGAGAGCTGACTGACAACAAAAAAATGTATGATATCCAAAATAAAAAATAAAATTGGAAAGAACAGGGAAAAAATCTGAGATTTTGTTTTTGTTTTGTGTTTTTATTAGTCAGGACATAGTTTAAAATACAGAATCAATGTAGAGAAAAGGAGAAGAAGGTTAAAAATGGGATAGAATCAAATGGGAAAGGAACTTAAGAAGAGTCCTGCCCAACTAAGAGCTGATCTTGGGGCTTTCTAGATTGGCAGGAAAGTGTGACATGAAGTTGCCTTTTCCTTAATGCTTAGCAGCTAGACTGCAAGCCCCAGGTGTGCATTTAAAAGGTACAGCGCTGCTAGACTGAGGGGTTTGGGAACGACTTATCTGAGGTCTTTTCTGTGGCTCAGCAGCTACATGGGAAGCTCTCAGAACGCTACAAACACAGGCGGAGCAGCTGCACCAGCGGCAATGAACACGGCTTTTAGCCGAGCTTTAAAAAATTTTTTTCCTTGCCGGCTGCAAATTGCACAATTGCGCAATTGCACAATTCGCAGCTGGCAAGGAAAATTTTTTTAAAAGTTCAGCGGTTTATCACTGCGGTTCCTCTGCCTTTTTAAACTGTGCCGTTGCACTGGTGCATCATGAATGAACCCCCTTATTTTGTGAATGAATTGACATGTTATCCACAGTAGAATAACAGTAACAGCATCCCAGAGTCCCTACTGCGCATGTCTAGGGTTCGGATTAGGGCTGGAGCTAGGGTTTGGGAGCTTTAAAAAACTGCGCGGTTAAACCCCAGCTTTTACACCTGCAGGGCATTGAGCATTTTAATTAGAAGTGAACTCCACACCACGCATGCTCCCAACCCACTATCCATTATAATCAGCACCTCTATCGCTGCCTTTAAATGGGCGCCTTAAAGAGACAGAGCCCCATTTAACTGCGCAACTACACCTTAGTCTTTAGATGCACTAGCGCTATAGCGCTCTTTTTAAAAAAGGAGTGGGGAAAACCAGCGCCTTTTAAAAGGCGCTTCTTCTCCCTTAAAGCGCCAAAATAGTGTTTTCATGGCACACTTTCCCTTTTTCTCATCTAAAGGCTGGGCTTTCATGCAGCCTTCATCACACCTCTTTTTGCCAATCTAAAATGGGCCCTAGACTGGCAAAAAGGGGTGTGTTCATGCCTGCATGAAAGTGTAGCCTTTAGATGACCCACACTGAAAGTTTGGCATGAACGCACTTCTTTTGCATTTTAGTGGGGAAAAAGCAGCTTTAAAAAGGAGCTGCTTTTCCCAGCTTCTTTTTTAAAAGGGTGTAACTGCGCAGCTGCGTCTAAATGCTGCAACTGTGCAGTTTTTTAAAGCTCCCAAACCCTAGCTCCAGCCCTAATCCGAACCCTAGACATGTGCAGTAGGGACTCTGGGATGTTGTAACTGTTATGCAACTGCACATAAAATGTCAATTCATTCATAAAATAAAGAAGTTTATTCATAAACTTAAATTGTAATGGATTTAATATCTTTGGGGGGGGGGAGGTATGCAGTTTGTTTTATTGATGTAATAGTATTTTAATGTGTAAGCCGCATCAATTGATCTCAAAGGGGTGGGGTATAAATAATAATAATAATAATAATTATTATTATTATTATTATTATAATAAAATAAAGGGGTTCATTCATGGTGCACCGATGCAACTGTGCACTTTAAAAAGGGAAGCAAAACCACAATGGTAATTTGACAGATCTTAATAACTGCACAGTTCATGTATGATGTAGCGGTGCAACTGAGCAGTTCGCAGCCGGCAACAACAACAAAAAATATATATTAAAGTTTAAATGTGGCCAAAAGCCCCATTCATTGCCACCCCTGCAGCTGATCCGCCTGTGTTTCTAGCATCCTGACAGCTTCCAATGTAGTTGCTGAGCAACAGAAAAGACTTCAGATAAGTCGTCCCCACACCTCCTCCGTGTAGCTGCCCTATGTCTTTTTATTACACACCTGGGACTTGCAGCACAGCTGCTAAGTATTAAGGAAAAGGCAACTTCATGTCGCCCTTTCCTGCCAATCTAGAAAGCCCCTATGTGCATAACCACTGGGAAAACAGCTAGAGTTTTAAAATGTTTTGGGTTTAGTTCTGAATGTTTGTTTTGCATTAATATTAGATCACTCATTACAAAACCATGCAGCTCTTTTCTCAAATGACTGTTAATTCTTGCCATCCTACATCCACTTATCATGATTCCAAACATCTGTAAATGAAAGCGGTAGAGAGGAACATGCTTAAGACCCTTTCACTTACCAAACTACTGTATAGGAGTAATATTCCAATTTAAAGGCTATGGCTGCATTCTGTGGAATCCTGGAGTGTTTATAGTTTGGTCAAATGTACCAGAAGAGCTCCCCATCTGAAGTTTCTAAGGAGATTATCAAATGTAGAAAAAGGTCAGGAGAAAAACAGGATGCTCCTGTACTTATCGTATGATAGCACAAAGATTATCACGTGACATCATGTAATCATAGAATCATAGAGTTGGGAGAGACCACAAAGGCCATCCAGTCCAACCCCCTGCCATGCAGGAACTCCCAATCACGCTCATCTCAACCTTCTCCCATCAGTTAAGTGGAATGGTCTTGTAACTTTTTAATAATGGAAAAAGAGGCAGAGAGAATACACTTATGATACTTGCACATACACAACTATACCACTGTTATTCCACTTTAATGGCCATGGCTGCATCGTATGGAATCCTGGAGTGTTTGTAGTTTGGTTAGATGCACCAGAAGAGTTCTCTGTCTGAGGTTTCTAAATGCCCTTCTTTCAACTACCAATCTATGGCAGTTAAAGCAGGATCAAAGTGCTATAGCTATGGAGTGACTCACCATCCTTAATTGCAGGTCTCTGCCTCTTCCTGCATTCAGAAGAGAAAGAAAAAAAATATTAAAATTGTGGAGAATCATGAGATTGGCATCCAAGCAAAGCAGAAATTAGAACAGACCATTGAAAGTGCAGAGTAAAAAAGGGAAGGAAAACCTTTGATGCTGCAGTCTCTGTATATATGTGAGTGTGTGCATTCAAGTTGCCTTAATGGCAACCCCATTAATTTCACAGGGTTTTCTTAGGCAAGGAATCCTCAGAGGTGGTTTTGCCAGTTCCTTCCTCTGAAATACAGCCTGCACCACCTGGTATTTGTTGGCTTGTCTCCCATCAAAAGTACTAATGAGAGCTGGCCCTGTTTAGCTTTTAAAATCAGACAGTATCTTGTGTCTCTAGGATATTTAGGCACTAGAGAGCAAAAATGAAAAAGGGAGCAAGCTCATGTGCATCGAGCCCACTGCTGCTTTTCCCTATAGTTCAGTTGCTCTGAGATCAGGCACTCCATGGCTAGCTTTTTTTTCAGAAGGCAGGGGCTGCAGCTGCTGTTATCTCTCTATAACTCAGATTTCTCCATTCAGTGACAAAGCTGCAAGGGACAGGCCAAACACTTCAGTGGCAGTTGTCCAGTCCTCTTTCTCTTCTAGTCTTGATGTTACTATTGGCTTGGATGATGGGGTGTAGATAGAGGAGGTTGCTGCTTCACAACTAGATGATATTTGGGAGAACAAGAAAACCTGAACACAAAGGTGGTGTCAGTGGAAGGAGATGGATGACAGGACCAGGGGGCGCAGGTTACTACTGTATATACTCAACTATAAGTCGACCTCATGTGTAAGTCAAGGTCAGGTTTTGGGGCCAAAAGTATGGATTTTGCCATGACCCGTGGGTAGATCAAGGGTAAAACCTGGAGGCTCCTTCAGTGTGTGTATGTGTGTGTATGGCAAAAGAGACTCTCATTAAGCCTTTTCTTCATAATTTCAGCTTTCGTTTCAGACAGACCAAGGTGAGAGGTGGCCTCTTAAAACAAACAGCAATATCAGCAATAAGGGGGGCTTTGCCTTATGGTGAATAAATGTTGCTTACTATGCCAAATTCATATCCCCCAAACCAGAAGAATTATCCTAGAGTTGAGGAGGTCTTTGAGGGCTTGAGCCATCCCACCAATTCTCCTAGCACATGTTTCTGTTCCATAGCAAGGGTGAGACTACTAGCAGCTCTAGGCCAATGGTGAGGCATGCTAGGTGTTATAATCTAAAAACATTTGGAGGGCCACATGATTGCAACCCCTATCTTTACATGGAAGATCAAAAATGCTCCTATACCTGTAAAGACTGTACAGAAGAGGGAATGTTAGCTTGTCACACAACCAGGCAATAAGCAGTACTTGATTAAATTTCCTCTTCTACACAACCATTCAAGGCACAGGAACTGTTTCTAGTTTTTACTCTGTCAGCCCTGTAACACCAGTGGCTTTCAGATGCTGCTGCATGTTTTCTTTTTAATAGCATCTTATTCAAATCATAAAAACCCATCCCAGAGATAAGTTTGCTTTCATCAATACTACACTGGAATGCACCTACTTTCCAAGGAGCTGACTTCCTTCTTCACAGGAAGAAACAAGAAAAACAAACAGAGGAGTGGCAGGGTCTGGATTTGAACTGATCATACTTTATCACAGTGGAACTTTCTGAATTAAGACACAAGATATGAAATCATGGGGAGGTAGGAGCACACAGATCATGCGACAGGAGCTAATATTTTTAATAGACATATACTGTCTCTCTCCTAAGGGGATGATAGTTAGCTCTTGGCACTGTGTCACACAAAAACTAAACAAAGGTGGGGTTATATTATCCATAATGATTTAATTCAGCTGTCCTTCATAAGGCACTATGACATCAAAGCAGTCCATAAATGACAGGGCTAAGCCTACAAGGGCTGGGTTAGCATTATGTACAATCATCTTGCATTGTTATCCATCTTTTGTACTTCAAAACACACCACCCTGCATGCATGTAAAGATTCTAGGCCAGCTTAATTGCAAGCACGCCTTTACAACCTGCTCCATAGATTTCAGCCAAAGACCATCCTATAATTATTCCTACTCTATTGAGGATAAATATTAAACACTGTCAAGTTTCCATCTGAAGGGGCAGGAATCCTATTCCATCACTTCAACACTGATTTGTTCCAATGCCTGGGTTTTCCTGTATATGGATTTCACCTAATTAGATCCATGATGCAGAGCCATGCTATCATGGGCCTTTCCAGATGTTGCTGGACTGCAACTACAATTGTCTTAACATAGTGATGAGATATCATGAGATTTGCAGGCCAAAAACTTCTGGAAAGCAACAGTTTGTTTATTTATTTATTTACAGTATTTATGTATTATCACCTTTGAGCCACAAGGCCTCCTGAGGAGATGAATAAAAAAACAATTAAAAATGACAAAGAAAAACATTTTAAAACTTATTAAAATACTTTTTACAAATTCCTAAAAACAGTCCAAAACAGTCCTAGACACTTAATCCCATGTGAAACAGCACTATTTTGGCGTCCTGCTGGAACCTTAAAAAAGATGGGGCCAACCTACCTTTGTGGGTAGGTAGTTCCACAGTCAAGGTGCTGCTACAGAGAAACCCTGTTACATGTGTCCACCAACTTAACTTCATGAGGTGTTAGGACATGCAACAAGACCTCCTCTGAAGATCTCAAATTTCTGGTAGGCTTGTGTGGAAGAAGGTGGTCTTTCAGATATCTCGGCCCCAAGTCACTTAGGGCTTTGTAGGTGAACATTGGCACTTTCCATTGATCTTGGAAGCAAATCAGAAACCAGTGTAGTTCTTGCAGGATCAATGTTATATGGTCTTTAAAATGCACATCTGACACCAGTCTGGCTGATTAATTTTGTACTAGCTGCAGCTTCTGAACACTCTTCAAGGGCAGCCCCACATATAGTGCATTACAGTAGTATAATCGAGAAATAACTAAGGCATGAACCACTCTCACCTGATCTACCTTCCTCAAGTAATGGTATAGCTGGCACACCAACCAAAGCTGGGCAAAGGCACTCCTGGCTTTCCAGGAGCAGTGCTGGGTCCAAGAGTGTCCCCAAGCTATGAATTTGATCTTTCAGAGGGAGATCAAGCCCATTCATCCACCAAGGCAACCAAGGCTATTTCTGTCCCATAATCCAGCCTGACCCCAGATTGAATGGGTTCAAGTAATATGTTTCATCCAAGAAAGCCTGGTGTTGTGTTGCCAACACTCACTCTAGGACCTTACTTGGAAAGTGAAGATTAGAGTTTAGTCAATAGTTACCTAAGAGGTGAGGTCCAATGAAGCACCCTTTTTTAAAACAAAGGCCTTATAATTGCTTTATTTAAAACAAGTTGGAATATAGCCCTCTTTCAAAGAAGCATTTGCATCCTCCACAGATTTAATTAGCCAGAATGGACATGAGTCTAACAGTCAAGTGGTTGGTCTCACCTCTCCAAGCAATGTGTCCATGTCATCATGTCGAACAACCTGAAACTCACCTATCAAAACTAGACAAGTGTGTGCTTCAGTTACCTCTCTAGACTCTACCTTCCATGTGGAGTCCAAGAAAGAACAAATCTGAGGAATTTTCTCTACAAATGTGTTTCAGTAGTCTGAGGTATAGAATGTAATAGCCCTTTAACTATACATAATAGCCACACTAGAGGAGATTGAGCTGATCTAATAGAGGCAGAAAAGAATTGTTTCTTTGCTGCCATCACTGCTGCAAAGCAGGTTCTAAAATGGGCCTCATGATTGATCAGATTCCTCCTCAGTCTTTCTCCACTGTCTTTCCAGTTGTTTATCCAAGTGATTCATTGCCCTGAGCTCCTCAGAAAAACAAAATTTGGGTGTAGATCACTTGGCTCTACAGTACTTGGGAGCAACTGTGTCGATCACTCTGGCTTCCATTATTCAAAAGTGGTAATTTCCCTATTCCACAGATCAACCAGGGCATCAACAGAATCACCAATTTACCAATTCTAGCAGCTGGAAAATCCCTCAGGGCATTCAGGAATCCTTTTGGATCCATTAATTTCGGGGGCAGACCATTGTAACAGGTCCACTGCCCCTACAAAGGTTAAGAGTCCCAAAAAATCTAAACCCTATCACGTAATCCATGACAACTGGGTTCTTTGAAATCATCCTACCCCCAGATCACCATCATCCTGACCAGCAAAAACCAGATCACAATGTGGCCTACTAAATGTGTAGCGTCAGATATTAACTGAGACAGGCCATGATTGCCATAAAATCCTGACCTGGCCCTGATGGGAGTACCTCACCACTGACATTAAAATCTGCAACACAATACATTTGAGGGAGATTAATACCATTTCTGAGATTACCTCCAGCTGCTCTGGCAGGGAGATGGTTGGGCAGTACACCAACTGGGAATACATATTTGGCTGATCAGAAACATGGAATAAACAGACAATCATAAACAAGCACACAAGTCAGCATAGTCTGAAGAACTCCCAGTATTTAGCCAAACCTAGCCTTGTGGGATTCTGCTCAATAGGTGCTCTATTTTCTTATTTAGAGAGTAAATATCCTGTTCAGACAAAAGCTTCCCAAGGCCAACACATAGGAGCCTGTCCTACTACTCTGTCCATTCCATCTTGATTCATTAGGCAAAACATGACTCGGTTGTGCTCCAAGCTGTGACCCAGGCTAACAGCTACAGGGCTCTCATCCTGTCTTTCAAGCTTGTGCAAACAGCTTGCACTGCTAGCAGGATGCCTGCCTTAACAATACCTGCTAGGAGGAGGAGCCAAATGCCATCTCAGCAACTCAGGTGTCCTCACTTTCAGCTTCCCTCCACAACAAGGGAATTTATCACATGGAGAAAATCAGAGGTTTCAACAGCTAAAATAGTGTGAAAATCACACAATTGTGGTTAACATTTTCACACACATCAGGATTAAAGTGCCTATTATCCCAGGAATAAACACGCAATAAACAGCACCAAATCATTCATGGGGAAAATATCAACTACAATTGCATTATTTTCACACTATTTTTACTGTTTAACCACCCCACCCCACCCGATTTTCCTCATGTGATAAAGTCCTAACCTTCTTTAGTTCCTCTGGCAAGATCCCTGCTTTTGATAACTCTTGCTACAGATCAGGCTAAGTACTCTGCTCAGTACCACCAGGGCTGCTAAATGTAAAGCAGTTTCAGATGACACAAGACACTCACACAATGGGGCTTTTTACATTGGCAAGAAAGTGTGACCTGAAGTCGCCTTTATCTTAATGCTTAGCAGCTACATAGCAAGCCCCAGGTGTGCATTAAAAAAGTGCAGAGCTGCTACACTGAGGGGTGTGGGAACGACTTATCTGAGTGGTCTTTTCTGTGGCTCAGCAGTTACATGGGAAGCTGTCAGAACGCTACAAATACAGGCGGATTTAATTTTTTTTTTCCTTGCCGGCTGCGAATTGCGCTGTTGCGCTGTTCGTGCCGCCGCGAACAGCGCTATTGCGAGGGTCGAGGCTTGAACTGAGCTATTGCGCTGTTTGCGGCTGCGAATTGCGCAGTTTTAAATGATTTAAAGGGGGTTTGGGAGCTTTAAAAAACTGCGCGGTTAAACCCCAGCTTTTACACCTGGAGGGCATAGAACGTTTTAATTAGGAGTGAAGTCCACACCACGCATGCTCCCAACCCACGATCCATTCTGATCCGCACCTGCAGCGCAGCCTTTAAACGGGCGCCTTAAGGAAACAGAGCCCCATTTAACTGCGCAACTACACCTTAGCCTTTAGATGTACTAGCGCTGTAACGCACTTTTTAAAAAAGTAGTGGGTCAACTGAACTACTTTTTAAAGGCGCGTTTTTTCCCTTAAAACGCCAAAATGGCGTTTTCATGGCACACTTTCCCATTTTCTAATGTAAAAGCTGGGTTTTCAAGCAGCCTTCACAACACCTCTTTTTGCCAATGTAAAACGGACCAATATAGGCCAAAATGATCTTAATCTGGAGGAGGTACATGTCACCTGCAGGCTAAACCTATGGCATTATTTGATATAAGCTTTCAGATCTATAATCTTCTACTCTGTTTAATTTACTACCGGGAGAAACTCCTTGTTGGATATTTTACAATTGCTGGCTCTTATCTCCTGTGACACATCAATGTAACAAGACAGTGTATCCTATGTTTTTAACACACACTGACAAACCAGTAAGTGCAACTATGGAGTTCTTAAGTCCACATTGGTGTTTTATCCGCATTTAGCTTTGACCATTCTGCTGAACTCTTTAAGGCAGCAATAGGCAAGATATCACCCTCTTAGTGTTGTTGAACTATAACTTGCATTAGCCCTGGTAGGCATAGACAAGCTGAGTGATGCTGGAAGTCAGAATCTAACAACATCTGGAGGGTTTAAGGAGAGGCAATGGTGATGAATCTCAAGTGGAAAGAAGAGTGAGAATACATTGCAATTGGTGTGCTGTGTTGCCCTAAGGGTATTTTTGGCCCTTTCTTGCCAGAGGTAAAATCCTGCCATCCATATTGATTCCCCAAGAATTAATTAAAAAGCCAACCCCATTGAGCTTAGCCACCTCATTAGGCATAGGACTAACTAATGATGACAAGAAGTTGTAATTGTTCTCTCTCAGTAAGAAATTCATTTATGAGGAGACAACAAAGAAAGTGTGATCCCTCTCGCTAGCCAGAAGACCAATAGCTGGTGAGAGCTTGGATCACCTTCTTTCCAGCTCAAATGATGTAAAAACTAGCAGTAACTCTCTGAAACACTGCTATATTTGCGATCTGTTCCTAGAGCCTTGTGAGGAAAGCTATCATCTGCACCCCTCCTACTTTTTAAATTATAAATGTGTACTAACTTTAGTATTCAGTTTTATATCTTTCAACTTAAGGATATTGCCTGCTTCTTGAATAGCTGCCTTTACTATACTTAGACTTTTTCTGATTTCTTGACTGCAAATTGCATTCTGATCAATAATTGGTCCAAGGTATGGGAAGTCTTTAATTATTTCAATTTCTGTGTCATAGAATCATAGAATCATCTAGATTGAATTTAAATAATAATAATAATAATAATAATAATAATAATTTAACTCCTCTGTGGTCACTATGTTTGTGTTCTTAATGTTCAACAATAAGTCTGCCTTTGCACTTTCTTCTTTGACTGTCTTTAACAACTGTCTGAAGTATATTCTGTTCTAACGGTAGCCTCTTTCCTGAGTACATGTTACATATCAGGACAATCAAATGTAATGATGGCCCATTTTAGACGGGCAAAAAAAAAGCGTTTTAAGGGCCAAAAAGCCCGCTTTTAGGGTTAGGGAGGGCATAGCTTTTACACCCTCCCTAACCCTAAACTGCATGGACGCCGCCATTTAAAGATGGAGGCGTCTATACGGAGGCGCCATAAAAGCGTCATCACGTGCGCAGCGTTTTGATACGCTGTGCACGTTTTGACGCTTTTGCGCCGCGGGAGGGCGCCAATCGCGCCCTTCCTGTGGCGCAAAAAAAAGAGCTCCAAAACGGAGCTCTTTTTTTGTGGCGCGTCTTTGCCGCGGCCTTTAAATGGCCGCGGCAAAGACCCAGGGAGAAAGGGGCTGCGGCGGCAGCCCCTTTCCCCCTTCAGCCCCGTCGAGGGAAGCGGGTGCAGCGGGCGCCCAGAACGCCCGCTGCACCCCGCTTGGAGGCCGCGGGGAACCGGCAGTTTGCCGGTTCCCTGCGGCCTCCAAAAGCGGCGGGATGAGGCCTGTAGACCCGATACCTCCATTTATTGAAGATCATTCCACAGTTTTTCATTATCTATACAGTCAAAATATTTGCTTTAGTCTATCAAGCACGTGATGATTTTCTTCCGGAATTCCATTACCCAGCATATGTTTGCAATGCAATCCCTGGTGCCACTTCTTTTCCTAAAATCAATTTGCACTTCTGGAACTTTTTGCTCCATATATGGTAGGAGTCTCTGCTGTAGAATGTTGAGCTTGATTTTGCTTGCATGAGAAATTAGTGCAATAGTTCTATAGTTACTACAATATTTTGTATCTGCTCTTTTGTGGATGGAAATGTATATTGATTTTTTTCCAGTCTGTAGGCCATTATTTTGTTTTCCACTTTTGTTGGCAAATTTTAGTTAGAACTAAGTCGATTCTGTCTCTGTGGCAGTTCTATTGGTATGTCATCTGTTCCTGATGAGTTATTTTTCTCAATTGCTTTGAGTGCAGCTTTCACTTCACTTTTCAAAATTTGGGGTTTAGCTTCATATGATTTTTTCCCCATGAGTCATTTGTCTTTTCATCTCTTTTATATAGCTCCTCTGTGTATTGTTTCCATCATTTTTTTTATTTAATCTTGATCATATACAGTGTGCCCCCTTTATAAGTGGGCACGGCCTACACAGTTTCCAGCATATGCAGGAAGTCTGGACCCGGAAGTGGCTGCGTGGTGCCCATAGGAAGTAATGGGGCACGTGCACAAGCCCTATTACTTCCTATGGGGCTTAAGCATGCACGGAATTTCCCTTACATGGAGGGGTCTGGAATGGATCCCCCCCATAAGGCAAGAGTCCACTGTATTATGTTTCTCTTCCGACCATAGATCATCCCTACCCTTGGTTTAAATTTAGCTTTGAATTCACGTATCTTGTGGAAGAGGTCTCTTTTTCTTCCTTGTTTGTTGTCAGCTTCTATTTCTTATTATCCTTTATCCTTGCACAATAGTTGTTGAACAGTTACATTAATAGTTCTGGTTCCGGTTTCATTTTATTTTGCTTCTCTGCTTTCCATTGCAGCTTGAAACATTTTGTCTGTCATCCATTTTGTCTGTCATCCATTTGGCCACAGAATAGCATCTTCCTGCATTCCCCCTTGACTATGCCCCTGGTTTCTGTCCATAGTTCTTTTGGTTCCTAGTCCACTAGGCTTAATTGTGCAAATCCATTTTTCACTTTGTCTTTATTTTTTATTTTTTAAAATATATTTTATTAATAATAACAAACAAACAAAACAGAATGAACAAACCAGATGAACATAACATATAAAACATACAAAAAAACTTTTTCATACAACATCTGACATCCATACCTCCCCTGTCCCTGTAACTTCCTTTCTCTACTTCGGTACTGTTAATCCAGTCACAATACATTGGAAAGGTATCATTCTCAACAATAATATTCCAACACCAAAGTTATATTCTGTCTAGATTCTATAATATATAACTATAGTTTATTCGTGACTTCTAATGCTCTTATTTTACTAAATTCTATCTTCTATATTCGATAGTTTTACATTTGTAATCTATAATTATCCACTGTTTATCATAATTTATCATCTAAATTCTATTCTTATTATTTATAGACTATTTTTTATTCATTTTCCTCCTTCTATTCTTTCTTAAATTTAACTATTTTAATCTTGTCACAAAAATGGAACCCCAATCAAGCTTCAAATTATTTGTCATTGGCTCCCAATCTTTTCTAAAATTATCCAATGAGTTTTTTCCCTAACAATTGGGTTAACTTATCTGATTCCATAAAAGCATACATTTTCCATACCCACTCTTGGATTTCCAGAGTTTCTTTTTCCTTCCATTTAGCTGCAAATAAAAACTTCGCTGTTTAACTTTTCATCTATCACCATGCTTAAAGGATACATTTTCACTTTAACTTTAAATTCTTCTGGGATGTTCTTCAGATTGTGTTTTGGCATGTTGATTGATTTTGTGTTCTTATTCAGCACTAAATGGGAAGCCTACAAGCAGGACAAAGTCAATAGTAACCTTCAGTTTGTTTTCCCCAGCAATTGCCATTGAGAAAGAGGCTGCATCTGATACTGAAAATAATAAATAGCTATCATGACTAGTAGCCATTTTCAGCTTTATTCTATGGGAAGACAGATGGAACAGTAAGCAATACATAAACTGAGGAATTCTTCACATATGACTGAAGAGGAAGGAATCTAGGTGGTGCAATTATTCTTTATGCTAGAGGAAAGGCATACCTTTGAAACCCATACATAGTATTTTGAACATCTCTGGGTGTAAACAAAACATGAGTCCAATGGAGGTAAGGTCTGTTTCCTTCCCAGACTACCTGAGCTCATAGAATATCCATGGGACAAAGCTCAGGAGAGAGCTGCAGGCATTGCTTCATCATCACATGGGCCAGAAGCCATTCACAAGGTCATATGCAAGTTATAACAGGTATGTTAATCTCTCTGTCAGGCAAACGACAGTAAGAGATATGTCTAGCATTTCAGGTATAGCTGCACCTAATAGCTGTACAGGTCTGTCCTGCTTATGCATGATTAGTTGGCTATCCCTCAATAGCCCCCTTCTCTCCCCCCACCCCCCAAAATAGAAAATAGTCAATATTATGTATGTACAATGGGCCCTTGGAATCCAGTGCAGTTTGGTTTCAGGACTTGTGTGAGTACCAAAATCCATGGATGCCCAAGTCCCATTAAATGCAATGGTGTAGTGAAATGGTGTCTGTTATATAAATTAACAAAATCAAGATTTGCTCTCTGGAATTTATATCTTTTTCTGAATATTTTCAGAATATTCATTGTGGAATTTGTTGATAAAGAATCCATGGATACAGAAGGCTGACTATAGCTGTTAACCAGAAAGAAAAAAAAGTAGGCCAAAATGAAAGGGAGCTGCTGCAGTGCCTTGCTTTATTAAACAGTTATGTGTGTAGTGACCTTCCCAACCTTGTATGGGCTCCAGATCTTGAGGGAAGGGTGCAGACAATGATGAGATAAGCAATCCAGTATAATCCAGCTGTCATCATTTGCTTTCTCTAATCAGCCTTGCCAAGTAGCTGGGTGTGCCTTGACAGGGATTTATAGGAAGTGTCTCAGTATGGTTGCCTGATGAGTATCTTGGGCATTATTGTCAGTTTGGTCAGAGGTTATGGGGCTGGATACTAGTTCCAGGTTTAAGGGAACTTTGTTTTGCCTGCAGCCAGAATAATTAATTTTAGAAGAACGAAATGAACAGTGGATTGCCTTTAATGGTCATTGAATTGCACCCATTAATTGTGATCTAGTTAATCTCCAATAACTACCACACCTTGTTCAGCATATATATTAGATTGGAAACCGGATGAAATAATGTCATACTAAAACATGCAGTGACAATGTTTTCTTTTAACTGCTATGATCACCTTTATTGTATGGACAAAAGGATTGTAAAGATATGCATAGAACTAGCCAATGTAGTTGAGCAACCTTCAATATTTATAGGACAGCTTCTTCTGAATGAAAGATAATTCTTCTAGATGAAAGATAATCATCATAATAATGTTTCCATACTAACATGTTTTATTATATTAAGCCCAGCAATGCTAAAATGTTAACATTAATTTAAATCCTCACATCATTTTTATCCTGTATTTATATTTAGGAGGAGCAGGAGTTAAAAATTAGGTTGGGCCTTTTGTCATATGTGTAGAAGTATGCTGTCTCTCTAGTCTCTGTACTCAAAGCCGAACAATCAGCTTATTATATTTGTTCATTATTTGCACTTTAACCAAGAGCCTAGTGAAGTAACTATCCCACATTTACCTGGAAACTTGAATGTGGTTCCTATTAAAATTAGCTACTCAGCTTTTCTTCTTTAATCTATTTTAACAGTGGTTTAAACCACCTGCTACCACCTTCCATATATCTCTTAGTAGAGGAGTTGCCTTACAACAATGAAGACACTATTGAGACCCCCCCCCCCCCAAAATTAAAATCAGAGTTTTTGTATAGGAAGCATTTATTCTGGAGTATGCAAGATGATATAAAAGGTAAGTATAGGAAGAAAAGGGACAATATTTACTTATCAGCCTGACCATTTTCCTTGTCCTAGGCTCTTACATTTGGATAAATACTGATTGTCAGGATCCATTTCCCATTCTAGCAGTATGCAGATTTGCAATTCAGAGAGCAAACCTCCAGTATAAACTTATGCCAGATGGGCAATATGATTCCACCATTAAAAATACTGTATTAGGGTAACCAAGGCAGCAAAGTAACAATCCTCCTTTCATATTTTTCCTTTCATATTTTTTGTTAGGAGGACTGATTTGTTATTTTTATCTTACATCCAGTTATATACTCAAATGTCTTTAGTATCTCCGGTACATTCACAATACTTTCCTTTAAGTCCTCCATTATTATAATTACAACATCTGCAAATGCCCTTATTTTGTAGCTATACAGTGATCCCCCGGGTTACGAAAGTAATCCGTTCCGGGATTACTTTCGTAACCCGGAAGCTTTCGTTTCCCGGGGGACCGCTAAACTCAATGGACCGCGCGGCCGATTTAAAGGGGCCGCGTGGTTTTTTTATTCGTATCCCGGGGGATCTTTCGTATCCCAAGGGATAGGAAGCCGGTCCGCCGCCTTTCGGATCCCGAGGTTTTCGCAACCCGGGGGATTCGTAAGGCGGGGGACCACTGTAGTTGTTTGATTTTACACCCCTTTATATTAACATCTCTTTTTATTGTCTTTATGAATACATCTATAATCAACAAAAATAACAATGGTGAAAGTGGGCATCCCTGTCTCGTCCCTTTTTGGATCCTAATAAATTTTGATCTCTCACCATTAATTCTTATTTGAGCTTTTTGATTTTTGTAAATCTTTTCCATCCAATTACTAAAATTTTCCCCTACTTTAATTTCTTTAAGTAATTCCAATAACATATCCCAACTCACTGAATCAAAGGCTTTTTCGAAGTCTAGAAAAAATAACCCTACTTTTTTTATCGTTACTACGTTCCTAATATTCTAGTATATCCAGGACAACCCTTACATTCTCTCTCATATGTTGATTTGGTAAGAACCCTCTTTGATCTTCATCTGCCGTATTTTTAAGAAAATAACAATAAGAAAATAAGAAGAAGAGAAGGAAATAGAAGCAATATTGGGAATAAAAGTGGTGAAGAAAGTTAATTATTTAGGTGTCCAAATCTCAAAAAGATGGATTGACCTGTTTGAAAACAATTACAGGAAACTATGAAGTAAGATTAAGAGCGATATGTTATATTGGAATAAATTAGATCTATCCCTTCTAGGAAGGATATCTACAATAAAGATGAACATCCTACCCTGTATTCTTTTTATGTTTCAAACGATCCCTATCATAAATTGTGACAAAATCTTATATGACTGGCATAAAGATCTCTCTCTGTTTATTTGGAGAGGTAGAAAGCCAAGAGTTAAACTTAAAATCTTGCAGGATTTCAAAGATAGAGGTTGTCTAAATCTCCCTAATTTAAAGTTGTATTTCGAGGCCTGTTCCCTCCTATGGATAAAAGACTGGGTTTTACTATCAAATAACAAATTATTAGAACTGGAAGGAGAGGGGGCATACATATTTAGCATATGGGAAAGACAAGCAGAATAAAAACTTCTCCAATCATCTTATAAGGAGATTCTTGATGAGAGTATGGAATAAACACAGGAGAAGAATACTATCAAAAATGGGATCGTGGGTCTCCCCACACGAGGTATTTTATAGAAAAGAAATGATTAAGGAAGGGAGATGGTGTGTATACAAAGATTTATTGGAAAAGAGAGATGAAGGTTGGGAACTGAAACCAAGAGAGAAGTTAGCCAAAGAAGGATGGGAGTTAAACTGGTTTACTTATAGACAAATATGGGAAAGGTACAAAAAAGATGCAAAAGAGTATGGATTTGAAATGGACGAAGGAAAGTCAGAAATACCCAAAATATTAGTTAAAGATAATAATAAATTAATTGGGAAATTGTATAAGGTTCTTTTGGAATATGACACTGAGGAAGAAAGAATTAAAGATTCAATTATGAAATGGGCAAAAAATGCAGGACATCCCATACAATTGTCACAATGGGAGAAAATTTGGAGGAACATAAATAAATATACAGCCTCACAAAATTTAAAAGATTTTTTTAATAAAATGTTCTATCAATGGTATCTGTCTCCAGTAAAGCTTGCAAAAATCAAGAAGTCATCAAACAATATATATTGGAAATGTAAGAAGGAGATAGGTACATTCTATCATAGTTGGTGGACATATAAATGGGCAAAGAAATTTTGGGGGATGGTAAGAGAGACAATTAATGAGATTTTAAAGGAAAATATAAAATTTAAACCAGATTTTTTTTTGTTGGGGATTTTTGAAGACAAATTTGAAGTCAAACATGGAATGATTGCATTTTATATGACCTCACTTGGGAGAATATGTTACGCAAGTAAATGGAAAGATGATACCAACTAAGGAAGAGTGGCTATTTAATCTGTATGATGGAATGGAGATGGACAAATTAACACAAGCTCTACATGACAAACCAGAGGAAACTTTTGTAGAAGAATGGAAGTTAGTGCACGAATTTCTTGAGAAAGAATGGGGTAAATAGCAATAATGAACATATCTTAGGATACAATTTTTGGAGATAACTTTAGAATATATGATGTATAAATGCGAATTATTATGAGAGATATGAATGTGTACTACTAGTACAACTAGAGATGGGATCTTCAAGAGTAATTGGTAAATGTAGATATAAGAAAGTCAGACTAACCACTAGCTGAACAAATATTAGTGGAAAGGAAGTCTTTTGGATGATAGGATAATGGATTTGAGAATGAAGATGAGAATGTAACTAAGGAAGATGGAAAGGAAGAAGATAATAGGTATGGATAGTTGAATGTTTGGAAGTTAGTGAAGTATGAGTCTCTTTTAGGGTTAGGGCATGAATGTAATGCATTATTATGAATGTTAAGATGTATATTGTTTGTATGTGTTCGGATATTTTAAATAAATAAATAAATAAATAAATAGAAAAGTAACAATCCAATCGTAGCGACACACCACTCATGTATGCAACAGTGACCATGCTATCTAGGTATTCTGGGAGCTATAGGCCAAAAAATAACTTTCCCGGCTTCTTTGACTATTGTGTACATTCCAGGAATTGCCATAGTACAGCTGTCACAATGCAAGAATGCAGCTGAGCTGTGCAAAGGTTTCAATGTAGGCAAAGGAGAGGGTGAGGTCTTGTGAAGTCATTTGGCATCCCATTCTTCCTCCTGACCCTGACTCACAGCTGAATCCCCTCCACCCTAGCCTTCTCCAAAAGAATATTCAATCATGTTACACAAGTAGCTTCATTTCACAGCCCCATGGGATTCACATCTGAAAACAAAACTCATGTCATCACAATGTCACTGAAACATTTGCTGAGAGTCAGACAGATCCCTGATGTTGTCATAACATCACCCTGACATCCCAAACAGTGTTCCACTGATATCCCAGGAGACTTTAAGCCTTCCTCTCCTCCCAAGGATAGGATCGCTAATGCAGAGAAAGCCACTCTAACATAAGAGAGATTGCAATTAAAATTTTCCATGAATACAAGCCCTGGCATCAGGAGAAAAGCTCTGTAATTCTATATATGTTTGAAAAGGCTGAGTCAAAGAAAATACACTCTGTACATGCTCAGAAGCTCTTTGCATTTTCCAGGCAGTGAAAATATTTTCTGTGGCTAAGCTCTGATCTTGCACAATTGAAACTTTGTTCAGTTCTCTCACACACACATATTTAACTTAAAGATTGCTTTCTTCTAGTTATGTCACAACATGTACTCCTGACCCACTAGTGACCTCTTCCTTGTAATGAAGATCAGTCTTTCCCAATTACCATTCATCATCGCAGCTGCTGAGCTTCCAAAGAAAAGCAGGCAAATGTTCGCCTCAAGACAACTTTTGGGTCTTCCACTGAGATCTGCTCAGTGAAGCCAGATGTTTGCAAATGACTCATAGCACTTGCTTTCTGGGCCAGACATGCAACACTTGGGACTACCACCCAATGTATATAATGTCATCACATGCATGGTGTGTCTAGCTTCTTGGACCTCAGCCTTACAGAGAGGTCCATGCTCTACTGAATAACAGTGCTGAACAGCTAAAGGTGTCCTGCCTCTCCTTTAAGATGTTTATTCCTCCAAGAGCCGAGGGATGGGTGATGCACAGCCATTTTGTCAAGCGTTCCAGCACAATCCTATATCCTTTAATCATATGAATGGTCCTAATTGGTAGGTATCTGGCTGGGAGATGCTAGCTCTGCTACGTGGGCGCAGGCTCTCCCAGCTGGTTATACTGACAATGAGCAGATAAGGGAAAGTGGGCGGGGGCCGGCGGCGTAGCAATAGTCCACAAAACCAACTTAACCTTGATCAGGAAGCCTGTCCAGAAAATGACCCACATCAAGTGCGTGTACCTTAACCTGAAGACCAGGGATAATTTGGGGATTCTGTTGGTTTACTGGCCACCCCGTCCCTGACCGAGCTGACTCAGGTGGTCTCTGAGTTGCTGTTGGAGTCACCCAGACTTCTTGTCTTGGGCGACTTCAACATTCCTCTCGAGACCAGCCTTTCTGATTTATCTGGAACAGCTCGGGAGATCATGGAATCCATGACAGGCATGGACCTATCCCAATTGGTCAATGGGCCCACACATTGTGCGGGTCACACACTTGATGGGGTCTTTAGTACGGAACAGGAATATCTGTGGGCGGAGGTAATCAAAACCTCCTCTTTGTCATGGTCAAATCATTTCCTGATCAAGTTGGAACTAAAAGCCACTTTCCGTTCCTCCAGGGGTGGCGGACCCATTAGAATGGTCCACCCTCGAAGGCTCATGGAACCAATTGGTTTCCAGAAGGCCTTAGAGGGTTAATGGTTGGCAATGCCGGCAATTCCATCGAAGCCTTGGTGAATACCTGGAACACAGATCTTCCCAAGGCTCTCGATGCAATCGCCCCCGAGCGTCCTCTCCAACCTGCTCTTAACCGCAAGCCCTGGTTCACAGATGAACTCAGGGAGATGAAGCGGGTTGGACGACGACTAGAGAGCAAATGGCGGAAGACTTGACTCTTGTGCGACAGAACTCTCCATAGGCAGCATCTTCGCGCCTATCGGGAGGCTTTGTGTGCAGCGTGGAGATCCTTCTGTTCTGCTTGCATTGCGTCTGCAGAGTCTCGCTCAGCAGAACTATTTAAGGTAGTGGGGAGCTGATGTGGGTTCCACCTGTGCCAAACCCCCTGGACTCACCAACAGCCTGCTGCGATTCATTTAACACCTACTTTGCAGACAAAATCTCTCGGATAAGGGCCGACTTGAACGTCAATGTTTTTTCAGAGTCCTTAAATGAGGTGTCCAATAACTCCATTGTTGCTTCTTTACTGGATGAATTTCAACCTGCAAGTACCGAGGATGTGGACAAGCTCCTTGGAAGTCTGAGGAAGACGACTTGCCCACTCGATCCTTATCCATCTTAGCTGGTCACCCAGGGCGGAGACGCATTGAGGGTATTCCTTCAGGATACAATTAATGCCTCTGTTATGGAGGGTTTTTTATCATCTTGTCTAAAGGAGGCGGCCGTTAGACCCCTCCTGAAGAAACCCTCCCTTGATCCCTTGGACAGAAACAACTACAGACTAGTTTCCTTGCTCCCTTTTTTGAGCAAGGTGATCGAGAGAGCAGTCATCCCCCAACTCCAAGCCGTCTTGAATGAAACCGATTATCTGAATCCATTTCAAACAGGCTTCAGGACAGGATATGGAGTTGAGACTGCCATGTTCGCTCTGACCGATGACCTCCGCCTGAGCATCGATAGGGGCAGTGTAACCCTGTTGGTACTCTTGGATCTCTCAGTGGCCTTTGATACGGTAGATCATTCCATCCTTTTGAGTCGGCTGAGGGAGTTGGGGATCGGAGGCACCGCACTTCGGTGGTCCCAGTCCTTTCTCTCCAGTAGATCTCTAAGGGTGAGGCTTGGGGACAGTTGTTCTTCAAAGATCGATCTTAATTGTGGTGTCCCTCAGGGCACCATCCTGTCCCCGATGTTATATGAAGCTGCAGGGTGAGATCATTTGGAGGCATGGAGCTCAGTGTCTTCAGTACACTGATGACACCCAGATATATATCTCCATGACAAGATCGTCGGCTCAGACTTCAGATGGCATCTCTCCTCTTAATGATTGTCTTGCGGCAGTAATGGATTGGATGAGGGGAAACAGGTTGAAGCTTAATCCAGACAAAAAGGAGGTACTAACAGTCACAGGAAGGAATCTAGGTTTGGGAATACACCTTCCAGTCCTAGATGGAGTCACACTCTCCTCGAAGGACTCTGTTCGTAGTCTGGGGGTACTTCTAGATTCGTCGTTTCACATGACTAGTCAGGTGAATGCGACGGTCAGGAGGGCCTGTTATCAGCTTCGGCTGATACGCTAGCTGCGCCCTTTCCTGGATCCAAAGGACCTGGAATCTGTGGTACATGCTTTGGTAACTTCACGATTCGATTTCTGCAATGCGCTCTACATGGGGCTACCCTCGTGCTTAGCTTGGAAACTTCAATTAGTTCAGAACATGGCAGCCAGGCTGGTAGCGGGAACATTGAGGAGAGAGCACATAACACTGGGATTTAAGTCTCTCCACTGGCTGCCGATTAGTGGTTGAGCGCAGTACAAGGTGTTGGT
This sequence comes from Urosaurus nigricauda, assembly GCA_034509955.1. NCBI lineage: Eukaryota > Metazoa > Chordata > Lepidosauria > Squamata > Phrynosomatidae > Urosaurus > Urosaurus nigricauda. The sequence continues at coordinate 169,075,910 of JAOEGL010000002.1, forward strand.
TTTAACCTTTAAAGCCCTACATGGCTTGGGTCCATCTTATCTGAGGGACTGCCTCCCCATGCACACTCCCGTCCTCGGGGCGGAACCTGCTTCAGCCTATGAAAACCAGGCTGATGTAGACCTCCCAGAGGGCCTTCTTGGCTGTTGCCCCCAGGCTATGGAATGACCTGCCGGACGAGATGTGTCTTATGACATCTTCTGATTGCTTTTAAAAAGCCTTAAAGACGCATCTCTTCCAGCAGGCCTTCCCAGAAACTCCTTAACACCGGCTCTATTCGGGTTAGCCCTCCCTTCAATTTTTTAACATCTCGGGCTTGTTATCCATGCAATGGTTCTGTTATTTTACATTGTGAATTTTAATTATGCTATTTTAATTTAATGTTAGTTTAATTCACTTTTAAGGGGTGGGTGGTGGGGTATGGGTTATTGCATATTTTATCCTGTAATTTTAATTGCTGTAACCCGCTCCGATTGTCTGACAGAGGAGCGGGCTATAAATAATAATAATAATAATAATAATGTAACAAATTGGTAATTAATTTATTTCTAAATAAAAAGGATACATGTACTTTATCCTCCCCCCCCCTCCCAAATTTGGCCATCGTACTTGCACTTCAAATGTTTATTAAATTTCTCATTTTGGTGGTGGTGATGGTGTTGTTCCAAGCATAAGATAACTTCTTATGAATATGCAATGACTCCCCAGCCCAATATTCAACTGTCCCAGCTCTGCGCAACTCTATAGTATAGTAACTAAAGCCTTTTGTATTTGTAAAGTTTAATTTCACAGATCTCACAGTGACACATGTCTTGCAGCACAGAATGAGCCTGAAACAAGGGATTATCAGTTTGACTTAAAAGTCTTCCTAGCTTAAAAGTAATTTGTGTGTGTTGAGAACAACGCAAAATGGTTTCAGATAAGTCTTTCAAGATAGGCTCAGGTTTGCTACTCAAAAAAGGAACAAAATAGCCCCACGAATCCGAGAACTGCGCACCAGCAACCTTCCTCCACATTCCCCCGGCACAGCATCTTCTGCTAGATTATAAGGAATCCTGGGCAGGTCTTGAATTCAGTGAAGGGCAGACAGAGACATGGAGTACTTACATTTTGTGTTGGCCCTCTAACTTGTTAGTAAGACTAGTGGAGGGGTGAAGATTAGGCTAAAGTTGAAGGAGGTGGGTGGATCAGTGAGCAGGATTTCTGGATTAAGGTTACACATCCCCTTCCACCAACCCCTGCCATCATTTGAGGAACTCTCAGACTAAAATATTGCATGAAGTAGCCCTGTAATTATTGTTGCTCTGAGCAGTAGCTTGAATTGCTTTGGACCTCCTCACTTTGCCTTTTGGTACAGAATCTACCTGTGTGCTAAGGTTTTCCCAGGCCCTCAGGTGCTCTCTCAGTATTTGTTTGGCTTGCTCAGGTAATCTGTAGTAAAAAGCCTTTTAGTCATGTATTCATTTCTTCTGCGCTGCATGTGGTCTTTGCAAGTCTCAGGATTCTTGGCTTTGACTAGACCAGCCTTTCTCAATCTTTGTACCCTGAAGGAAACCTTGACATAATTTACAGGTCACAGGGAATCCCTGCATAAAAATTATGATAACTACAGCTCAATTAAAAAAAAAAATAACGATCTCTCGCAGAACAAACAGCAACCTTTCACAGAACCCTAAGTATTTCAGGGAACCTGGTTGAGAAACCTTGGACTAGACAAGAATCCCTTTCTTGAAAGTGCTTCCAGCACACCCCACAGGTGGCATATGTCTAGGTCAGAATGATTCATACTTTGGGGTGTAATTACACATTTCTGTAACTTGGGCAGATGGAAAATTCTGCGTTTTCCACAATTTTGAGCAAAGAGGAACATTATTACACCCCAATAATTCCCAGAAGATTGCATTTTGATGGTGTGGTATGGTGGAAAGAGTATCAGACCTGGACTGGGGAATTATTCAGATTTATAATCAATCATGAATCCCATTTTATAGGGTTGCTGTGAGAATAAAGGTTTACTGGAAAAGGGATGGGATAAAAAATGTAATAAGCAAACTGTGGTTCTATCACAAATTTTAGAAATCCTTTTACCTCAGACAGCATAGATGTGGGAAAGAAGCCAGTGCCTTGGCCCTGCTAAGCCATACAATGGTGTCAACTCCTCACATGTTACAATCTTTCCTCTTCTGCTTATGTGCAGGGATTAGGAAGCTGATAGCACCTGACACAACCCACCACTACCTCATTTAAGTCTCCTGTATTCCCCCCCCCCCCCCCAGCATAATATTCCAAGTAATGCTGGGTACCTGGCTCAGCTTGTTGTTCAGAACAAAAATGGTATCTGGGCCCAAAACCATTTTAAGTTCCCACAGTATGTTAAGAGGGAGAGAGACCCCCTACACATGAGCAAAAGAATGAGTGAGGGACTCATGGAGCAGCATTTCCTTTGAAAACAGTGGGGCGGATAGGGTAACCAGATGCCATCCTTTTCCAGGACATGTCCTACATTTAAACCTTCTGTCAATGAGGAATTTCAAAACGTCCTCCATTCTGAGCATGACTAAGAAGCATGAATTTACATTTATGTTAGTGTTTTCCATTTTTGATTTGATAATGTCCAACATTTTTCTTGAATGCCTTACATTTTGTGGTGCCTTGTCCTCCTTTGTGGCTATGACATTACCTTGGGGGCAGTGAGGTAAAGAAGTGTTAAGCATTAAAATATACAGGGGAGAAACTCAAAGAGCTTAGAAAAGCTAGATTTCTGCCAGATTCTAAGAAACAAAATTCCTTGGTAACTTGCTCAGCCTATGAGACATAAAGGTGAGTAAAGAAACGTTAAACTTGCCTCGGGTAGCAAAAAAAGCCACCAGCCAGCCCTGACTCAACAGTGAGAAAGAGAAGAAAGAGAAAAATGTGCGGTGTGTGTGTGTACTGTATTAACTTTTTGCCAGGCACTGCCCTGTGAAAACTGGACACTTCTCAGTGTTGTACGGGAAGCATCTTTGCCTGGTGTGTGACTAGGCCTGTGGTTCTTTCTCCCTACTGAGAGTCTCTGACTGAACGCCCTCAAAGGCATTACAATGAGGCTGAGTCACTGGTTTTGTCAGCCCTGCCTTGGCAGACAGGATCTTTAACTTTTGGCCTCTTTAGGAAGCAAATTCCTGATGTTCTGCCTCTGTGGTGGAGTTTCCTGTAGGTGGGGAAACAAAGCTCTTGCGAAAGAAGAGCTGAAGGCTTGCTGGAGGCAATGAGTCCTGACATGTAGGTAGGTAAAGGCATGCTAGCAGCACTAAGAAGATGGTTGAGAACAGCTTTGGAAGGGCTTGTGCCTCTCAGCAGCTTGGCTCAGCCTTTCAGATATATAGCAATAGCAAGTACATTACTGTACCCACTTATCAGTGCACTTACGCACTCCCTAAGCGGTTTACAGTGTGTAAGCTAAATTCCCCCAACAATCTGGATACTCATTTTAGCAACCTACAGAAGGATGCAACACTGAGTCGACCCTGGAGCCCTACCTGGGATGGAACTCACAACCTTGTGGCTGTGAATGGCTGTAGTACTGCCATTTAACCACTTTGCCACCAGGGCTGCCCTATATGCATTTTTGACTACCCAAACCTAATTCCCACTCAGCTCTAGAGGGCTTATTCTCAAGTAAATGGGCAAAGAACTGCCCTTAAACAGTCCCGATACAGCAGTCAACCCTGTGTGGTTCTACTTTTTCAGCTGCTTTAAAAAATGTCCCAGAAAATACAATCCTTTGAAGATATACCGTACGTGATTTAGAAACTCTTTAGTCCAATATGATTGCCATTATTATATAACAATGTTGTAAATGTGTATGTCCTTCCATATTCAAAAGTTTGGTAAAGCATTTAATTGTAGTATTTAGCATTGGCTGGTCGTCACTTCTCTACCCTTACTATATTTTTTGTTTAATAAAACATTATAAAAATAAAAATGACCAGGTCACTCAGCTCCAAACACACAAAAACAGCCTTTAAAAACAGGAAATGGAACTAGAAATGACATCTGGTCATGTCTGGGCCATGAAATTGGCCATGTTTCAGCTGAGTTTTTGGCACAGATGGGGCCCCTGCCACAGTTGCTCACTCAGTTACTCACTGGAAAGTACCCCCCCCTTTCTTTTTGGTAACATTAACAGCTGTGGGAGTTTTACTACGCACACATGCGCACAAAGGCTTGTTGGATGCCTAATTCCAAATGCCTGAAGTTTCCTCCTCTGTCTATTGAACAAGGAGTAAATTAATAAATATCTTCTGCAGCTTACAATACCTAATGAGCTGTGTGTATATACTTGTCTTTAAGCTTCCTGTTGACTTATGGTAACCCCATACTTATTGGTGGTTTTGCCATTTCCTTCCTCTGAAATATAGCCAATGGTGCCTGGTATTCTTTGGCAGTCTCCTGTCCAAGTACTAACTAGGACTGACCCTGCTTAGCTTTCTAGATCAGGTGGGATCTGGTGCCTTTGGGGTATTTAGGCCGTAATAAGCTTTACAGCACTTAATAAGAATACGGACAAACACAGGAATATATCTTATCTTTATTTAAAAATGTACAGTACTACCAGTCAATTATCTATATATTTTTATATTTTATATTTTGGAATAATTTACATATTGAAATTATGTATAGATTACTATCTAATTTACAAATGCATACAATTATATCCAGATATTTTCCATCTCGGAATATTTTGAATCCTACAAAGGAAGAAAGAATGAGAGTTTAAGTGTAATACAAAATTATATTTCATTAATATCAAGACTTTTCCTCTCTGCCCAAAAATTCAAGAAATTTCTTTATGTGGAAGGCAGCCTTAACAAGTTAGCAAGGTGCCTTTACAAGAACAGAGCCAGTATGGTACGGTGGTGTCAGTGTGGGACTAGTAGTCCCGGAGACAAGGATTCAGGTCCCCACTTGACCATGGAAATCCACTGAGTGACCCTGGGCAAATGACAGTCTCAGACAAAGCAATGGCAACCCCCTTCTCAGCATGTCTTGTGAAGAAAACCTTGTGATAGGTTCACTTTAGGATCGCTCTAAGTTAGTAATGACTTGAAGGCACACAACAACAACAACAACTCTACAAGCAGGGGAATGGAATTCTAAAAAATAGGCATCAAATTATTTTTTATGTAAAAAAACACACTGAAAGCCTTATAGGGTAACAGCTCTGAATGATGGGAGTGAGGCAAAGAACTGCATCCACCTCAGTATTCAGAAGGCACATTTTCAATGTAGCTGGGCAGGCTTTTGTTACTGCTGTTTCTTCCTATTAAGATAAGTTGCACTATTTGGTAGTGATGGTTTGTAGTCTGTGCATGGGGCATCTCACCCCTCCCCACTTACTCCACAGCTCACTGTAGTGCTGTTATGCCTTCCTTAACTGTTTCTTTTGCTAACCGGCATTTTTTCTTCTTTCATCAGCCAAGAAAACACAAAAGTAACACCAATACAAAAAAACTGAAGGTTTAAAGTCCTTCTCTCAGCCTGTGTTTGTTTATTCAGGTAAGTACACAGAGTCCATAAAAAGGTGTCTGATAGAAGTTGTGCTTTAGACAAGTGGAAGGAACCAAAAGGCATTTATTAGGGAAATGGGGAAGAAAATATAGGACAGATTTACATTTTATAGTTTGCAGGTGGAGGCTGCTGAAAACCATGTGAGACCATGCTGTGGGCATGAAGCCATTTTCTCCATGTTGTCACCAAACATTTTGGATACGGAGATGATGCTCTCAACTGATCTGACATATAAATTTAAAAGTTTTTAGACATAATGCCCATGTGTGAGAAACTGCCAACATGCAGAATACTTTAAAACTATAAAAACAGGTGAAACTAGAGCACAAGCAGAGATTAAAGAGTCCTTAACTAGAAAAATCAAAAAGGCTGGTAGAAAGATGAATTGAGAATGCAGAGGTCTTGTAGCACCTTTGAGACTCACTGAAGGAAGTTGGCAGCATGAGCTTTTATAGACTAAAGTCTGTTTCCTCAGAGGCATTTGGTGCCTCTGAGGAGGTAGACTTTAATCTATGAAAGTTCATGCTGCCAACTTCTTTCTTTCAGTGAGGCTCAAAGGTGCTACAAGATCTCTCTACATACTGATCCTACAGACTAACACGGCTATATCTTTGAATTCTAAGAAGATAGGATTGTAGTTTGTAGCCTAAAAATTCATCTCTCTTGTTAACTGGAAAGGTAATTGACACAGTCCTTCACTGCTTGCTGCATAGCATACCTAGAAATTCTGCCCACCCTAGTAGGCATGATGAAAGAGGGCAGAGGCAGTGAAAAGGATGCCAGCTCTGTTGGTTCAGCAGATTAAAGGGACACAAATGGGGACACAAACTGGCAAACCTATGTAGGAAAAAGAGCCAGTCTGGTGTAGTGGCTTGAACATTGGACCGGGACAGTGTGAGACCTGAGTTTAAATCTACCCTCAACCGTGGAAACCCACTGGGTGGCCCTGGGCAAGTCACACTCTCTCTGCCTCAGATGAAGGCAAGAGCAGACCCCTCTGAACAAATTCGCCCCAAAAAAAGCCCCATGGTAGGGTCACCGTAAGTCAGAAATGACCTGAAAGTACACAACAGCAATCTTGGCGGCGGGAGAAGACTAATTATTTAACCTGTATGAATGTGGAGCAGAGAAATACAGCAGAATGTCACTTCAGTGGATAGTGGAACAAAACAAAAGCCTGAAAAGGCTCTGATTAAATAATTTTTTCCTACTCATTCTAATATTCAGGTTCCCTAATTCCTGAAAGCAGGAAGACAGATTTGTATTAACTTTGTTCTACTAAACAGCGACATCTACAGGGCATTTCCCAAAAATCCTGTAGTTAGCTCTGAGTTTATATTCTTTAATATGGCTATTGTGGTTATCAAAATGTGGGAACAATTGGCCATGAGAACTGGGAATAATGAGAGTTACATTTCAATAAATGTGGGCAGCATGGCTGATACAAGCTGTTTAATTAGAACTTTAATGAGGAGATCGTTCCTACAGAGAAGCTTCATGAACCAATTTCTCATGTTTTGTTTATTCACTTACTCAACACCTGATGGCAATGATAACTAATGTCTTAGTCTTTGGGCATTAAAAAAACCACAACAACATCAAAACATAGTATACCAGCAGACTCAGTCTCTCTAGCTGTGTGTGTGAGAGAGAAAGCAATCCAAACTTTGCTGTAATAAACTCTGTGTCAAGGCCTCTGGCAGCAAGAATCCTTGAATCTGAGAAAAGTCTTTCTGGAATTGGAAAAGAACTCTTGTTGTTCTTTGTAGTTATGACTACCCTTGCTATTGCTTTAAAAAAGCTTCCATCCATTCAAATTTTTAATTTATTTGTTTCAAACAACTGTTAAAGGTTGCTCAAAATAAAATGTTATTATTATTAGCTTGTTAGTGTATTAGAGCCCTACCAGCCACATTGGAATTACGAGGGCATCCATCCAGTTTTAGGCAAATCACTCCCCCCCCCCCCAGCTTTCTGGAAACACTTACAAAGGGGACCACCAGAAAAGGTGGGGTGCAATTTGAACATTACAGTGTGACCTGCAGTCCAGAGAGATAGATCTCAGGGGGATTCTGCCCAGGGACATAACATGAATGTATCTGGGTAGGCAGCCTGAGTAAACAAAATGCTGAAAAGTTGCACAAGACATGGTGGATAAATCAGGTGGTGGGGACAGAGACATGCCAAGATGTAGCAGGAATCCTGGCCTCCATGGTCTTCTAAAACACTAGCTAACATGGCCATGAGTATCAGAAAGAGGTGTATAGGGGTCACTGCTCTTGTAACCCCAACACCGCCTGCCAGAAAAGCGTCCAATTTCATTATGGAGTTTATCAGACGACGGAAATTGGAAGTATAATCTAATGGCAATCCGAATGCATTCATGGGGTTTCACGTTATTGGGTATTAAAGTATCTCACGCAATTTTGGGCAAAAGGGAAGTCATTCCGAATGCAATTATGGGTTTTATGTTATTTCGTATTAAAGCAGCTCACGCAATTTCGAGCAATGGGCAGTCATTTTTGGGTAATGGGAAGTCATTCTGAATATATTCTGAACAAAATTGGAATTCACGTGAATTCGCTAAACTAGCGAATTCACGTGAATTCAAATTGGCTCCAATTGGCTCCATTCGAAATAAAGAGAAATTCCTCCCATCTGATAAATTCCTATGTCATCAAGAACCCAGTGGGGTGAAGGTGGAGAATGGTGGAGAAATCTCTATTCCTTACTAAACAGGAAATTTACAAAATTTTACAAAAATGTTAAGTCAGGGTTAGAAAACTTTCAGCTGATTATGGAGTCCAATTTTCATACTCTTATTTGCCAATGTTAACGTTTAACCATCCAAGACGATAAGATGGCTGCCATTATGTAATATGCAACCAGAGGGTGTGTTCATGTTGTCATTATGTGCCTTCAAGTCCACTGTGACTTATGGTGACCCCATCATGGGACATTCTTGGCAAGATTTATTCAATAGAGGTTTGCCATTCCCTTTCTCTGTATATAGCCTACAGCACCTGGTATTCCATGGTGGTCTGTCTTCCAAGTACTAACCAGGCCTGAAACTGCATAGCTTCCAATATCAGGTGGAATCTGATGTTTTTAGGGTCTTCAGTTAATCATGACACTCACTTACACAAGTCTTTTCTTCCTATTTTGGACACATTTGTTGGATAACAGAAGTGGGTCAAAATTTACCAATAAGCAGAACAAGGCAGCTTGCTCTTAGGCAGCCAGATACCAATTATAATATTTTGGGAGAGGCCATCATTTGAGTGTTTGGTACCAAAATGTTTGGATCTCCTGTTTGCTCATTTCTTGGTAGAGTTTACTCATGATGTCTTCTTCTGACTTCCCTAGATGGAGATATACAAATGCAGCTGATAAAAGTCAAGGCTGAGATCAGGACAGAAGCATAAAACCAGAGAAATAAAGGTGTGTTTATGTCCAATATCAAAATTCTGTAATTTATACCAGGAAAAAATCCCACAAAGAATTATATGAAGGAAATTATATGAATGCATTAATTATACGAATTCCTTTGCTGATTGGCCTGGAGTCAAATAATGCAGGGCTACTTACCGAGTCTTTATATTTTGAAGGGGTTTCCTCCTAATGGAAGAAATGTCTAATTCCAAAAGTCTAGGGACATCTGGAAAACCACAAGACTCAGACCATAATAAAGACACAGGTGTTTTGGGTCCAATGGGGATACTCAGTTCTGTAATGTCTGTCTTCCATAATGAATCTATCTGTTCACTGCTTGGCTCTCTGCAGAGAGGAGAAAACATAAAACTATAATCAAATAAAAATTACTTTGGAGCAAGCTACTACTTTGGAAAGAGGTGCCAAGCCAATGATTGCATTTCTAACATATCAGTGATACTCTATGGTGTGGGAAAGCCACTGGCAATATGGAAAAGGGGAGCTGGGGGGATGGATATATGCTTCATTTTTCATACTATTTCTCTGCTCCATCAGCAGCAGCTTTTTCTCTTCTAAAATAGCTCTAGGGCTACCCTTTCATATAAATGTGCCTGTTGTGACATTTGGAATTCAAGAAGTCCAAACATTCAGATGGATGTCTAAACTCACCTAGACGTGAAAAAAGATCTCTTGCAAAGATCAGAGGAAACTATGGGAACAACCTCCACAGTAAAGTTCACCAAAATAACATTTATGCAAGTGGAAATTAAAAACCTTCCTTTCTAAGGGGATCCGGCAGAGTATGATCTGGGTTTTCTGATACTTGTAGATTTTGAGTGGCGTGGATGTCTTTTATACAATTTAGTGGAAAGTATCTCTTGTTGAAATTATATATTGTTGTGACTGGCCCTGCCATTAGCAAGAGTGAGGCAAAGCCTCATGCGCTAGATGTCAGGGAGTCAGCAGTGGAATTTTTCTGGCCATTTTCCTTTTCTCTAGGGCAGAACTGTGTGTGTCATATAGCCAGATCCACAGCCCTGCTGCCCTCAGGTGAGATGGAGGACATTGTCTCATTGACAACATAGGAGTAAATTTCACTTGCCATCCAATTTGCTTTTGTCCATGAAACCTGGAGGGAAAAGGGAATTTTATCCATTGCCTAAGGCAGCAAAATATATTTGGTCGGCCTTACATATTGCACTGGTGTTATGGTCAACCTTGATGGCCTGTCTGATGATGATGATGATGATATCAACAACAGCAACAGGAACACATCAAGCAACAATTTTTCACTGATTCCTAGATTATTGAATAGAATCTGGATCACTGATGGTTCAAAACCAGTCAGTAATACCTGGTAGTTAGTTAAACTGAGAGGAGGAGGAGGAAGAGGATATAAGGGCTTTCTAGATTGGCAAAAAGAAGTGTGTTCATGGCTGCATGAAACTCTAGCCTTTAGATGAGAAAAAGGGAAAGTGTGCCATGAAAACGCTTTTTTTTTTTTTTTTTTTTTTTTTTGCATTTTAGGGGAGAAGAAGCGCCTTTAAAAAGGTGCTGGTTTTCCCAGCTTCTTTTTTAAAAACTGCAGAACAGCGCAGCTCCATCTAAAGGCTGCGGTGCAGCTGCTAAGCATTAAGGAAAAGGCAACTTCATGTCACACTTTCCTGCCAATCTAGAAAGCCCCACGGAATCCAAATCACCTATGTTCCAGTACTCAAGTCTGTAACATTTAACAGATTGAGAAACAATAATAATAATGGTTATGTTTTGAACTTAATGGAATGTCCTATAAACCTCTGTCATTACTGTACCTGACTACAGCTGAGAATGTGAAATCTTGAGGTTTCTTCACAGTGATCAGAGGGCTTCGGTAGACTCTGGGCTTCAGGACAACAGATCCAAGGCGGGGCATGCGGAGGGTCTCCCCCTTTGTTAGGTCTCCTGCTTTGACCATCAGTGGGCATGGGTCACTGAGGTGGAGTTTGGTGCTCAAGCGAAGCTAGAAGAAGAGCAGAGAGTAAGAGCAGTCCATTTCCTTGCACCAAGGAGAGGACCCACGATGCAGCCAGATTGGAGAAATGTGCTGGAAAGAGAGAGGAGACTGAGAAAAGCTTGGGCTTGGCTAGTGCCTGGCTGGGAGACTGCCTAGTGGTCCTATGTGCATCACCTTGAGCTCCATGATAGAAGAAAGCTGTGATATGAACAAACTCAAGTAAATTAATAAAACCCATCTTACTGAGTTGTTTCAAACAGGAGGATATAAAACAGAGATTGGAACTTGTGGCTATCCAGGTATTGTTAAATAGTAACTCCTATGATTCTTCACAATCGGCTATGTTAGCTATGGTACTGAGAGTTTAAGAATATCTTCAGGGCCACTTGTTCTCCATGAACAGCAACAACTACAAAAAACTACAGCAGCAACTCCAAAAAAAAAAAAAAAAAAAAAAAATCACAGGAAAGCAAGCTTTGACTAAGAAGAAGGGAAAGACATAGAATAGAATAATAGGGCCTTAGACACATGGACAGGATATCATAGGCCAATCTCATGGTATCCTGTCCCCAGTTTCAGCTTGTTTCTGTTCCTGGGCTGACAGGGCGAAAGGTAGGTGTTCACACACACACACAGCCAGGCAATGGAGCTGCCACCACCTTGCACACTTTACTTGCTGCCAACACTGCATTCCCTCTGAAGTCCCCCACCACGGTCTTTAAGGGCAAAAAAAAAGGGCGCTTGCCTTCACTCGTGTGGCCTGGCACCCCCTTTCAACATCACAGGCCTTCGGACTGGGGCCTTCAGAAGCAACACGGTGGTGGCAGGTAAGAGGGCATGCAGCCACTTGGAAGCTCCATTGTAAAGCCCATTTAAAAAGACCATGCTAAAGGCCTTTGGGGCCAGGAGTGGGTTGGAACAACTGGACTAGCATCTGGTCTTGCCCGGGGCTACAGGATGATGCTAGACCAAGAAAAACATGGTCCCTCTGGCCCTTCAGACACATAGAATTGGAATATAGTCTTCCCAGTCTTTGTGGGGTGCAACCCATCTGTAGTCAGTAGTCAGTAGTCCTTTGTCTAAAAAGTGAAGTCCATGGTCATAGAAGCCAAACCTCTCCCATCAATATCAACTGCATAGCCAGCCATTCATTTGCAGTATCTTCGTATCACTATGTGGCACCCTGCCCTTCAGTTGTAGAACCAGCAAGAATATCATCTGTGCCCCTAAACCCTTAATCTTCCTTCCCAGGATTTAACAGTCTGAGGTGATGTGGTCAAAGGTGTTTTTCATAGTGTCATAGTGCTACTTAGATAAGAAAAGGGTACTGATCTGCGTTCTCGATGAGCTTCGCCAGGTTGTCAGTGACATCCTGAATGCACGCACCAGGGAGACAGCAAACTTCCTGATTCATTTTGCCAGGCTGTCACACTGGTCTCTAAGCAATACCCCTGAGAAATGTCCCCTACCACCAGCACCTTCCTTTTTTTCTTGCTGCAGTTCATGTTTAAGCTGACACCTTCCTCAACCTGCAGTATCACTTATGCTGGACTCCTGTTTGGGCATCTTCACTGCTATTATCCTCAGGACAAGGTAAGAAGCAATTGCTTAGATGGAGTGATTCTGAATCCCTGGTGTATGGTCTTTTCCTGACTGACTGTCCTCCAAGGTGCTTTCTCAGTGACACAGTTCTCTTCAATTTCCCTGGCAGTTTCTCCTGTTTATTTTGAAAAATCAGTTCTTTCTCTGCTCTCTCCAGGAAGTCCTCATGTTCTTTGATGCACTGAAAAGTATCTGTCTGTTGCTAAAATATCCTGGCCTTTTCTTCCAAGAAAATCACCAGTTTGCACTTGCTGCAAGAGAGGTTTTCTGGCAAGAAAACAAATATTGCACACACACTGCAGCCAAATGACTACAGATCCTTTTGCCTCCATATGTGCTGTTAATTTTTCTTATCTTATAGACTGTAGTAACTATTTGGAATACAACTGTGTGTGCCACAAGGTGTGCACACTGGCTCAAAACTTTTCCTCCTCTCCCTATCTAGTTTTCTTTCTGCTCATGGTGATAGAAGCTATATCTCATGTCAGTCTTCACCAGGACAGTCCTGTGGAAATGGAGTAACCAAATTTTTGGTAGTTCTAGTTTACACTCAGAGTTCAGAACCTACTGAAGTAGCCCTTTATCCATTTCCCTTTGAAACATCCCTTACTGGTAATTATTTACATAGGCCAGAAAAAAAATAAATATTTAGTTTGAAGCCACAAACAGTTGTGGAGGTAGGATCAGAATGTGACTGGTTGCAGAAAGTCGTAATTTGCATCTTTTTGTATCCCATCATACTCAGATCCCACCGCCACAAACACGAAATCATTCTAAAATACATGCAACTTAAACACTGTACCTCCATCAGCATAGCTGAAGAAGTGGGTTGGAAACCACAAAAGCTCATGTCAAAATAAATTAGTCTTAAAAATGCTGCTAGATTCCTCACATTGCAACCCTCTCTCTGACTCCCTCCCCCATTCCCTTTTTTTTATGCTTCAAAAGACCAACATAGCTATTTCTTTGAAAACTGCCACCAAGAAGAAGTAATTGCAGCTGTCACATACAGTAAGTTTCCTCACAGATCCACTATTGATATAGACTTTGGCTAAGTAGCCTCACCACATACCCTTGTCACCTTAGGAAAGTTTTCATAATATTGGGGGGGGGGGCTGTTTGTGTGGAGCACAGCGTGGATCACTAAATGGATAAATAAAATGTATTCCTCCTGTGAATTGTCAATCCATCCTCATAGGCTCACCTGAGCAAACAAGACAATCATCTTTTCAAGGCACCTCCGGCGCTTCTTCTCCACTGCATCCTGCTTAACTGTCCAGCTTTCCAGAACTTTTTTAAAGTAGGCATCCAACTTATCTATCTTTTTGTACAAATTTTGCATTTTAAACCCATCCTGAGCATCTTTGGCAGCATTCAGCTGGATAGTTAAACTTCTCCTGCAAATGGAGAGAGAAAGGGACAAATGATTCCTTTAGTACAAGTATGTTAAAGCCTGAGAGTTTATTTGCTTGAACAGGATGTAATAAAATAAGTGAGGGATTTGTTAATTATTAAATTGCTTTTCCAGTTTCTTAAAGTTATATGACAACTGCAGTAAAATGGTAAGAACAAATAATATTTATCGTGTTTCTTCCCAGCAAGAGAGAATATCCAGTTTCCTGCAGCCATTTACAGAACATCAGGTGAACCCCAGAGTCATGTTAACATCCTAATGTCTTTTTGTGTGTCATCTTGGGTTCCACTCCAGGAGAAAGCTGGCATATAAATAAAATAAAATACATAAGGCAGGAGACCAAACCCTTTTTTAAAAAAAATTAAAATAATTTATCAGTTTTATGGCACATTACTACAAACCAGCTATTTCTATTGTTTTCTGTGGAATGATTGTTATGGGGAGAGCAGGAAAAATTGGCACTTTATTAATATGTATGCATATAATATGACAAGGTAGTGGGGAAGGAAATTTAGTGTTTAGACCTAAATTCTAGCAAAAGGATTCAGGCTATCATGGAAACAACAGATCACAATGGCTTCTAGTTCCAATGGTGGTGTATGTATGGATAAACTCTAGAAGGGATCCCATCTTTTGGGCAGCAGCAGTACCGGAAGGTAACACTGACAGAATGGCAGTGACACTTTAGCTAATTCTTGCTTGCAACTCACAGAAGGTAGGAACTGGCAAACCACTTCTGAATGTCTTACACCTTAAATACCTGTGAAGAAACAGTTTAAAATATATTTATACAACTGGCAGGTCATTCTCCACACTTCCACTCACAGTGGTATGCCATGTAGATTTTGTACTACACCAACCTGGAAAATGATGTATGATACATTCCTTTATGGAGGCCGTGTGAATCCTATCTATCTCTTAGGCTAAGTAAGACTAACACTGTATTCCCCTACCTAGAAAACAAGTCCCATTGAAATCAGTAACACAGACCTTTGAGTCAACAAGCTTGGGATCAAGCTACAAAGCTTTGCCTATTGGGGGAATCTGTTTCCTTCCCCACTACTTAAAAAAGTTTTTAGTGTTTTATTTCTTTATTGGGAGATAAACAAGTAACAGCTTGAAATACAGTCAGCCCTCCATATCCATGGATTCTTTTTTCCCCCTTTTATTGTTTAAAAATACAACTTACATTTTTGTAAACATTATCTTCTTTACAGAATACAAAGACAACTTGTAGATAAGGGGTGAATAGGGGATAGAACAATAAACAATAAGCATGGATGACGAGAACTACAATCTATAAATAGGTAATTAAGAAAGAGAGAAGAGCCAATATAAGCAAGGTTACTACTTTTAAAAGACTGAAGTAATATTGTTGAATTGTATTGCTTATATGAAAAATACAAGCTATACATATCCATGGATTCTTTACCCACAGATTCAACCATTCATGGCTTGAAAATACAGAGTGATTAAAAAAGAATGATGCAAAACTGAATAAGAACAGTCTTACTTTTGCACCATTCTTTTAGAATCACCGGATATTTTAAAAATATATATAAAATGCAAAACATAAACATTGATTTTTGCCATTTTATTTAAGGCACACCATTTTACTATGCCATTGTATTTAATGGGATGAACATCCATGGATTTTGCTATCCAAGGGGGTCTTGGAACCAAACCCCAAGAGATACCAGGGGCCTACTGTAGAAGACTAATTCACACACACACACCAATGTAAAGAGAGAAAATAAATTGCAAACAAAATAATGATTGAGAGTCCTGTTGAGATTATCTGAGATTTAGAAGACAATATTTAATAACTTTGGTTGAAATTTAAGTACAACCACAGTTATTCAGTAACAATATCTCCCCAGAATTCCTGTTGTGCCAATAGGATACAAAGGAGACCTGAAGAGTTGTTTAAGTGTTCAATGAACCAAACCAATTTGTTATAAAATTATCCATTTGTATCCCACTTCTGATCAATCTCATTTTTGTAGTAAACTTTTCATTAACAACTAGTGCAATTACCCTTTTTAGCAAGCAATGAACTTCTATTTTCAGTTCTGGATAATTTCTATATGAGAGAGAAGAAGGTGAGCTGTTATTGGAGAGTTTCCTTGACCACATGTTCTGAAGGCTGACTTCTTTGGGAGTGGAGCTATCAGCCAGCAGTTCTATATAACTGCTGCCCCAATCTTTGGATCTCAATCTCTGAAGAGAGAGCAGAAGGTGAGCTTTTTTTGATGGAGGGGTCATCAATGAGGGGAGGAAGAGCAAGAGGCAAGGACAAAAGGACAAACGGACGGATGGCAACTGAAAGATCTGAGAAAAGTAAAGAGGTGGTAAATTGAGTGGCATGGGAGGGGAAACAACTGAGTCATAAAACAAGGGGGTGCATGGAACAGAGAGACAAACAACTACTGGGCAGAAGCAATAGTGCTGTGTGACACTAATGTAAGTTCTCACATGTTAAACAGAAGGCATTTCCTGTTTAATTCCTGTTTAAATCCTGTTTGCCCTCTAGTGTGATAAACCCCACAGAGAGAACAGCAGTGATACCATAGCTAACACATGTTAGCACTACATGAAAGGAGAAAAATATGAATCTCTTCTGGAGACCCTTCCACCAACAAAACCTGTTATGAGTCAGCCCAAACAAAACAAAACAAAAGACTAGCACACAGAGTGATAGAAAGGAGCAATACTGGGAGATCGCAACAAAGAGCTGACCAAGGGCACAGACAAACTCAGAGGTGGGGAGCTGAAGTTCAACAAGGAGTAGACAAATTCAACAAGGCAAAGCTTGTCTGAAGCTGCACTATACATATTATAGGAACACTGAATTGATAGGAACATGGAATGTGAGAAGCATGATCCAGGGGAAGCTTGACATATTAAAAAAGGAAATGGAACACATAAAACATAGCTATACAGTGGTCCCCCGGGTTACGAAAGTAATCCGTTCTGGATTACTTTTCGTAACCTGGAAATCGTCGTAACCCGGGAGACCGCTTTTTTTGACGGACCGCGAGGCAAATTTAAAGGGGCCGCGTGGTTTTTCCTTTCGGATCCCGGGGTTTTATTCGGATCCCGGGGCCGTTTTTGCGGCCCCGGCTCTTTCGTTCCCCAGGGTTTTCGTACCCCGGGGGACCACTGTACTAGGAAAGAGCAAGCTAAAATGAACAGGAATGGGCCGCTTTGACTTCGACTACTACATGGTATTCCACTCAGGAAATTAAAAGACAAAAAGAAATCGGGTAGCATCTATACTACGGAAAGATATAGCAAAAGCAGTCAAAGGATACAATGCAAAAAGGGACTAAATAATATCAATAAGGTTTCAGGGAAAACCTATAAATATTACCATAATCCAAGTACACGTGCCAACCGCAGAGGCAGAGGAAGAATAAATTGAAGGATTCTATGAAGGACTCCAGGAAGAAATTGACAACATACTAATACAGTATGTGACTGGAATGGTAAAGTAGACTGCAAAGAAGAGTAAAAACAAGGGCAGACTCAAACTAAGAAAGAAAGCAGGAGAGTGACTGATAGAATTTTGCAAGGGCAACCATCTATTAATTACAAATATCTGCTTCATACAACCAGAAAAGAGACTATATACATGGACATCAGCCAGTGTTGCCAAAATTCAAATTTTTCTGTTAAGGAAAAAAAATATGGAGGGAAGTAAGTAATCCATACAGGAAAACCACAGAAAAACTGTTTCCCTTTATAGTTTTTTGTGGGTTTTTCAGGCTGGTGGCGAAACGTCAGGAAGAAACTCTTCTAGAACATGGCCACATAGCCCCCCCCAAAAACACAAAAAACTATGAATGCCGGGTATGAAAGCCTTCGACTTCATATGTTTACTTTTATATTTATCCATCACACACACCCACAAACCCACACACTTGTCATGTTCCTAGCACAATACATCCTTCCAACTTTGGACCTTTCCAAGGGCAGAGGGTTGTGGATAACTTTCTTCTACCCATCATACTCTGTTAAGGTAGCCTAATGACACTGAGCATCAATGCCTAGATTCTTAGTAAACTCTCTTGACTTTGTATCTTACCTGGCCTGCTGGAGATGGCTGAAAGATTTATATTTTCTGAAGAGCAAAGCCAACCTCTCGACATTGCTGTATAATACTTGTTGGATGATTGCTTTGGCTTTCATGTACAGATCTGCTGGAATTCCAGACTTTTGGACAGCTTCCCTCAATAGCTCCAGGTTTTTCCTCTGTGCCTCGACATTTATCCAGTACCGTTTCTCTGTGACACCAGGTGCAGGAAAGTCCTCCGCTTTGGAGAACAGCTTAGGGAACCAAGTGGTTTCCAGCTCCCAGGAATCTTGCTCAAATTCACTGCTAGGGATGGGGGTGATCTGCGGGGTGGTAGAAAGAAGTCTCTCTCTGGGGACAGGAGAAACTTTGTAATGCTTGGCAAACTGATCCAGAATGGAGCCCTCCACCACTTTCACCTTGGGAGCCAAGGACTGAACTCTCTGCACTACGTGCTGCTTCTCCATCAACCTTCTGCTCTGCTCTTGCCACTTTAGGTGCTGGGTCCGCTGCTTCCGCATCTGATGGTGCCACCGCTTCAGCTGCTGTTCCCAGCGCTTCTCCCAAAGGCGCTCCAGCTCTTCGTGCCATTCCTGTTGTGCCTGCTGCCACCTCTTGAGCTCCCGCTCCTTCTCTTCCCGCTCTTGCTGCAAGGTCTCCATCTCCTCCTTGTGGCGTGCCAGCTGTTCCTGCCACTGAGCTTGCTTTCTCTCCTGTTCTTCGTTCTCCTGTTGCCAGAACTGCTGGCGCTCCTCATGCCAGGCCTTCAGCTGGTTCCAGTGCCAGACTTCTTCCGCCTGCTGCCCCCGCATCTTCAGGTACTCTTCATACTCCTGCTTCATGCGTGCCACCTCCTCTTCCAGGAGGATGTGCTGCTCCTTGTACTGCTCCTGCTGCCTGGCCCAGTGCTGCTCCCGCTCCTCATTCTCCTGCTGCAGTTGGTGCCAGTGCTGGAGCTGCACTTGCCACAGGCGCTCCTGTTCCTGGCGCTGCTCCTCCTGTGCCTCCCACTGCTTCCGCTGCTCCTCAAACATCTCCTGCCACTGCTTCAGGTACATCTCCTCTTCCTCCAGCCGCTGGCGCTCCTCCTGCAACCGCTCTTGCTCCTCTTGCAGCTGCTCCTTCTCTCGCTGCAGCTGCTCCTGCAACTGGACGTACCAGTTCCCCTTGTGGTCGTCCATCTCCTGTGTGCCTCTCCTTCCCCGTTCTGCCTTGCTTTCTTTCCGCTGTGGCTCCTTTCCCCCCCAGGTGTGCCTGTGCTGTTCCTCAGAAGGTCCTTTCCTTCGTTCCTCTATCCCTTCCTGCCATGATTCCTTGCGCGGCACATCTCTTCCCTCAGGCAGATGCTCTTCATCTCTGGGAGACAAGAGCTTGTCCAAAGTATCCTCCTCTTCCTCTTCCACCTTGGGCAGGTATGGGAAGGAAGATTCTTTTGGACTCAGTAGCTCTTCTTGGCCTTTTATCACTTGTTCCCCTTCCCGTTCCCCTTTCTCTCCTTGGTCTGGCCATGCCTTTAAATGTGAGGAGTCTTCCTGTGGCATGGGTGTCTCCCTTTCGGTTTGAGACAAACTGAAAGAACTGGGTGAGGACAATGGGGCCAGCCCAGAATGTCTTTCAAAAGATGGCGTAATAACTTTGATTTCTTTCTCCTCTTCCTCTTCCAGCTCTCCTTTACTATGTGTGCTTCTCACTGGCTTTGGCCTGCCTCTGCCAGTATGGGATTTCTGCTTCAATGAGAAGCATTCTTCTAGCTTTCTCTCTATTGCTTGAAAGAGCTGTTGAGCGAGTGGGTCTGTAGGATGGAATCGGACTGAGTGTTTGTGACTGCCCAGAGAACCCTTCTTTGCCTTCTCTGGCTTATCCTCTAAGCTAGCCTTTGCCTTCTCTAGCTTGTCTTCTAAGCTAGCAAGGATAGCTGCTTGGAATTCTTGCAGTAGAGAGCTGGCATCCTGCCCATAAGGTGCTTCTTCAACACTTGGGCTTCTCTTTTCCTTCTTAGATGCTTGTTCAGCTCCAGGGAGTGGCAATGAAGACTTTTTTGCAGCACTGCTTTTGGCCTGTTTGTCTGCGGAGTGGCTTCCTGATACTTGTCCCGGATAAGAACCTCGATCTGTTATGCTCACTTCTGCAAAAATTTCTTTAATGGTCTCTGCATCAATCATACCACCTCTCTCATTAGCAACCTCCTGCAACTTTGTACGTAAACCATGGATGATCTCTTCTGTTTTCTCCTCCTGCTTTGGATGTGGTACATCTGCTACCATTCTACCAGTGCGTTTCATTTCTCTCTTTTCTTTGGCTTCTTTTGTCTTGCCCAACCACCGTTTTGGTACCAGTATCTGACCGGCTTCTTGTGTGTCAGTGGCTGAATCCTCGACTCGTTCACCTGAAATTGGTTGTGAACTGTCTAAGGAATCTATGCCCCCTTTCTCTGGGCTATCTGGAGCTGTTGCAGGCTTCTGAGTCATGCTGTCTCCCATGACTTTGACAAGCTTTTTAACTTTTACAGTGGTAACAACTTTCCCTACACTGCTTCTCAGTGATGTTTTCCGCTTTCCACGTGTCACCTCAGGAGAAGTGATAGGAACTGAGGATTCTTCTGATGGTGGTTTGGGCAATTCTGGAGGTTGCACTTCAGGTGCACTGCCTTTAATGGACTCCTCTTCTGTCTCAGGTTTAGGGGTACTCTTGTCTTCTAAAGGTTTTGGTAATACCTCTCCTTCAGACTCTTTTGATGATAGTGGAGGTTCCACTTCAGGTGAACTTCCCTTACTGGATTCCTCTTCAGTCTCAGGTTTTGGGGAGCCACTGTCTTCTAAGGGTTTGGGTGACACTTCTTCTTCAGACTGTCTGGATGATACTGGATGCACTGCTTCTGGAGAACTGCCCTTAATGGACTCCTCTTCAGCCTCAGTTTTATGTGCAGCACCATCTTCTAAGGTTTTGGGTGATGGCTTCCTTTCAGACACTTTGTCAGGTATGGTGGCAGGACCACTTTCTTCAGGTGGTGGGGGTGGCAGTTGGGGTGTTGGCACCACTTCTTGGGATTTTGTGGGTTTTTTTAAGAGGGAGGTTTGCAGCTTTTTCCACTGACCTAACTTGGAGGGCCTTTTGGCCATTTGAGCTGCTTTCAGTCTGCCACTATAGACATGTTCTTTCTCTTTGGGTAGCACTTCTCTTTCAAAATGTTGCTCATCCTCTGTGCTGGTAGAAACAGCTATGGCTTTTTCCTCTGAGGGTGACTGTGGTGGCTCTTCTGAGGGTGGTTCTGAGGGTGGCTCTTCTGAGGGTGGTTCTGCTTCAGTTATTGGTACCTCCAGCAATGTTTGAGCTGTTTCTGCCTCTGGCAGCATTTGGGGTACTGCCATCTCTTCTGCCGTCTCTTCTGCCGTCTCTTCTGCCATCTCTTCTGCCGTCTCTTCTGCCGTCTCTTCTGCCGTCTCTTCAGCCCTCCCATCCAATGAAATTCTCCTCTCTTGAAGCCTTGCTTCAGTGGGGGTAACTGATGACTCAAGGGGGGTAAATGGTGGTTCAGAGGGGGTAAGAATTTCTTCCAGGAGGGTAGGAGGCGCTCTCTGTTCTTCTTCAGGAACCACCACCTGCAGCTTCTCAGAGCTTCTAGTTTCCACATCTGGCATCTTGAAAAAAATGTCCTTGTCTTGAAAGGTTACACTTTGCTTCTTTTGAGGCAGACCACTTGGGACTTCTGTAAATGGTTGCTCATCCATTTTGCTTTTCTCTTCTTTTTCAGCATCTGGCTTAGATTTCATTTCTTTTGCAGCCTTTGTTTCAGACGTCACTGCTTTTTCATCATCTGGCTGAGACTTGACCACTGCTTTTTGAATATCTGAGAGAGATTTGGTGGCAGCTTTGGCAGGAGGAGCCCTGGGGAAAATGACTTTAGTTCCCACCAGTGCTCTTTCATTGGCATCCTGCAGCTCCCTTTGCATCATTTCATTTGTGATGAGGAGGACCTTGCATCTTTCCTCAACATTCTGGACTTGTATTTCCAGTGCTGCCTTTTTCTCAAGGGCCATCTTCAGTTCTCTCTGCAGGCTCCCAATCTGAGGGTCCTGCTTCCGGGTTTCTAGGATTGCTAGGCTTTCACATTTGATTTTAAGGCTTCGGCATTGTTTATTTAGATGGCTGAAAGCCTTTGTGAGGTTTGTCACCATGGCTGCAATGTACTTGATGCCAAGAGCTTCTACCTTGCTGAAGTGCGTAGAATCTACAATTTCCTGTATCATGTTATTCACCTCATGACAGCATACCAAAGTAAGAGCTTCATCTTCCAGCATCTGCTGCGGGGTCAAAGGCTCAACGTCATGGGGTTTTTCTAACACTTTTTCTCGCCATGCTTTAAACAGGCCAGATCGTGGAGCTGAGGCAAAGAGACAAAAAACAAGGAACTAGATAGGCAGATTGACATGATCCCAGTGGATAAAAGAGTCCTGGACCACAAATTTCAACCAGTGTCACAGTGAGAATCTTCAAACATTCTAACATTACTGACTGAAGAGAATGACAATCTCCCCTATTGCAGGGGCCCCTTCACGCAACAGAATCATAGTGCTATGGTTCCATTTCAGCTGTCATAGCTGTCTCCTGGGGCATTCTACAGAATCTGTAGCTTGGTCAGAGGCACCAGAGGAGCTTTCTGGCTGAGAATAATAAATGCCTCTCTCTAAATTGACCTCTCCAGCTTTTCATAGGATGTTGTCATGGCAGTTAAACTGAAATCACAGAGCTACACTGTTGTAGTGAGAAAATGATCCAGGACCCAGGGCTCTGTGGGAAAGGATTCAGGGAGGGGCAGAGGGACATCCCCTGGATGTGGGTGGACTGGATTTGGCACATAATCCAGAGTTTCCCCACCTCTGCTGTAGACCAGGTAAACTCTGTGAATAGTCACAATCATAAAAATGTTTATACCTTAGGACTGGAGCAGACTGGCAGGAAAAAAAGCAGCTTGATCCTGCTTTTTCCAAAAGCAGGTTGAAACCCTGCTGTCTGCATGGCAAGCTCCCAAGGCAGGTTGGACACCCATGGCCAATCCACACGTTGTGGGGTCAAGTCAAGCTACTGGGTAATTTTTTGTTGTTGTTGCTTTCCTACCGTGCATGTGCACTGTCAAACCAACACACTGCCTGCAACCTCCAAGTACCTCCCACAGCCACCCAGATGTCAACCGATTGCATGGCCACCCTTTTGATTGGCCACAGTTTCATGTGCAATGTTTGGCTGGTACAGGGCACTGGTGAATCAAACTGGCAAAGCACAATCATAGAACACCCCCCCCCCCAGTACATGTCCTCCCTGTTGGACTGTCTGGTTTCTATACATTGTAATTAGATCAGTTGGAGTTGTCCCACTTTCATTTTTATTGTGCTTCACTGAAGCCCCACACTGGCACTGGGTTGTTTACATGCAGGCATGAAGATGTGCATTTCCCCCACTTAGCCAGAATATCCTGGCTTCTTTTTGCTCTGTTTTTTCAGCCATGGACTTTGGCTTAATTTTGGTTTACTCCCACTTTCAAGGCATATTTCATATAAATGCCCCTCCTTCAAAATGGCTGGAAGCCGCTTTATTTCTCCCCGTCTGTTTTACCCCTTAGTGTCCCTGAAAGATAGCAGTATGGAAATCAGAGAAGCATACAGCTGGCACTGTTGCTCTAATGCAGGGGGAAGGCAGGGAGCAGAAAATCCGTAACACTTTTAAATCAACTCCCTACCCCCAAAAAAACCATGAATGAGATTTGCCCCTCCTCTTGCAAGTGTCTCATTCTTTGCAAATGTTGCTAATTGGCTTATTTGCCTAAAAGGTTTTTGGGAGCTGTCATCGAAAAAGTTACTTTTCCAAACTGTGTACTTCGGGCTCGGGCTCTGATTTCCTGTTTGGCTGGCCTTTGACATGTTTTTGGGATTGCTTTTGCTTCCATTTCTTGGTCTTATATATCAAATGTAGGCCCCTCTGTAACAGCACTTTCCTTGCCAGATTTATAATGGCTAGATACCTGACTTCCGTCTTGACTTGCTTTTCTCTTCTAAGAATGGGTGGAATATCTTGATTAGACGGTGAATATTTATTTCAATTGAGTTAATCAAGTTCAGGAGCCGTTTTTCCAAATCCTCAACCATTCCATCAGTAGGAGCATCTTTCCGGTCAATTGTTTTCAGAGTATCATCTAAGAAAAACATTTACATTCCAATGAGACGGAACAGAAATACTCATTATGTAAAATTACGATCTGACTTTCCTTTAAAAATAAATAAATAAATAAGTGATGTCAAATTACCATTTCCTCCTGTTCTGGGAGTGAGCCCTCTTCCATGTCTAAATTAGGTGGGGAAGGCAGGGTACCACAATTGCTGACCATATGGCTCCTACAGTAACTATGGGACACTGTAGAAGGCTCAGGGGTTGCATTAGCCTCCCACAGAAGACCTTGGAGAGTCCCAGGGGAAAAAATATTGTATATTTCATTTTATGTTTATTTTATATATTATTTCATTAATTATGTTATAGTTTATGTCATTGTTTATTTTATTTAATATTTATTTTATTTCATTTTTATTTTATAATTAAATTTTAAATTAAATTTTACTGAGTTTTTAGAATAAAGCACATAAAGTCTGTAGAACAATGAACACGACTATAACAACAACTAACTACAAGGGCCAAGGGTATGTATCTGATGAATATTTATTCTGCAGCAGAATAAAAAACTTAGTTCCCAGCAAGAGTCCCAACCCTGTCTCCATGCTGGCATGATGCCACCGCACAGTGGGGGGTGTCACAGCACTCCCTTGGTGCAGTGTGTACATGCCCTGTGCCAAAGGAGTGCCAAAAAGCCTCAGCACCAGCAGCTATGTTGCCCTTTCCACAGCGCTTTCTTTTTTTTTTTAAGTTGTACTGTTTTTTAATATTGTAAGCCACCCTGAGTCCCAGTTTTGGAAAAAGGGCAGAAGATAAATAAATATAACAACAACAACAACAATATGAAAGTGAAACAGTAACAACAAAAATCCTTCCATAGTGCCAAGTACAGTGTTGTAGTTTACCAGGTATTTATTCATTCATTTCATTCTAAATCTTGACTTGGTATCTTCTCCCCAGATTTCCACTCCATACAGCATTTGACTGATAATTTTAGCTGTAAAAACCTCTAGCTATTAACTGCCTCCCTTCTAGAATAGAAAAATATTTTAAGCTGCCTAATAAATTGAGGTTTTATTTATTTTATCCACGGCGCTTTTTGCAACTCCTTTTTCTGCTGCGGAAAAGCGAGATTGGGGCCGTGGTGTGCGGTTGCCAAGGCCCCAATCTGGCTAGGAAAGGAGCAGTAGGGTCTGTACCATAATCATAATAAATAAAAATCATCCAGTCTTCTTGAAATCTGTCAGTCCTTTTGTTGCCAATGCAAAACCTTATTGCAGCAGACAGTTTCTCCATCAACCACATATCTTAATGACTGCCTTGCAGCGGTAATGGATTGGATGAGGAAAAACAGGCTGAAACTCCATCCAGACAAAACGGAGGTACTAGCTGTTACAGGCCAGAAACCAGGTTCGGGAATACATCTTCCGGTCCTAGATGGAGTCACACTCTCCTCGAAGGACCCTGTTCGCAGTCTGGGGGTGCTCCTTGACTCGTCGCTTCACATGACGAGTCAGGTGAATTTGGCAGTCAGGAGCGCCTGTTATCAGCTTCGGCTGATACGCCAGCCGTGCCCCTACCTGGATCAGAGGGACCTGGAAACAGTGGTGCACGCTTTGGTAATCTCACGTTTGGATTTCTGTAACACACTCTACATGGGGCTACCCTTGTGCCTAACTCGGAAACTCCAACTAGTTCAAAATATGGCAGCCAGGCTTGTTAGCGGAACACCTAGGAGAGAGCACATTACACCTGTGCTTAAAGCTCTCCACTGGCTGCCGATTAGTTTCCGGGTGCAGTACAAGGTGTTGGTTTTAACCTTTAAAGCCCTACATGGCTTGGGTCCATCTTATCTCAGGGACCGCCTCTCCCCATATGAACCCCCTCGCACGCTTCGTTCCTCTGGGAGAAATCTGTTGCAGCCCATGAAGACTAGGTTAGCGCAGACCTCCCAGAGGGCCTTTTCTGCTTCTGCTCCCAGGCTATGGAATGGCCTGCCGGACGAGATGTGTCTCATTACATCACTAGACTGTTTCAAAACAGCCTTAAAGACGCATCTCTTCTGGCAAGCCTTCCTTGAAACCGTATAATCTACCCGGCTCCTAAAATCTTTCAGCCAATTCCCAACTCCCTATCCCCCCCTCTGTATTTTGTTGCTACCCATGCTGTGGCCAGCATTGTGGTTTTTATTTGTGTATTGTGTTGTATTTTTATTGCCAGTAATTTAATTTTAAACTTAACTAGTTTAATCCTATTTTTTTTTGGTGGGGGGGGAGGAGGTTGGGATGGAATTCTTGAATTATTTTAATCTGTAATCTGTTTTTTTAACCATGTTGTACCCCACCTCGATTGTTTTACAGAGGGGCGGGTAAGAAATAAACATTATTATTATTATTATTATTAATTATTATTATTATCCATGTCTCTATTGGGTTATAATTCCAGGGTATGAGCTGTTGGATGTCTTTTGTGATAGATTATTCCCAAACAGAAAAACCTGAGGGATGAAGTTGCAAGCCCATTAGGTCCTGCTAGGATTTTTGCTGTTAGTATAAAGTGTTTAGAGGCATTACTATGGATTTGTTAAAGTTAATTTTTAGACATGAATAACTACCAAAGGACTCAATTGTCCTTTTTAGAGGCAAAAATGATAATTTTGGGCATGATTTAAACACACACACACACACACATCAGCAGCAGCATAAAGCACAACCTTAGGGTGTTAGTTGTTGATGCGAAGGCCAGCGATACCAGCATTATGCCGAATCATGTTAGCCAAGGGCTCTGTTGTCAGTGCAAATAGGAGGAATGACAATGGGCATCCTCGTCTGGTGCCCCTTGAAAGTGCGGAAAGGTGTTGAGTAGAGTGTGGGAGAGGATTATCTAGGTTATCAAAAGAGAGTTAGCCACCATTCGTACTTTATTTTTTTAATTTTTAATTTTATTTATTTATAATTCATATTTATTTATTTATTTATCTATTATATTCATTTATTTTCATACATTATTTTATATTTTATTTTTTATTTTTATTATTTTAGTTATTAGGTATGCTATTTTTACTTTCATTTTTATTTTGTTTTGTTTTTCTTATTATTTATTCTATTTTTATTTTCATTGTATTTATTTTTTACTTTATTTTATTTTATACTATATATTTAATTTTGTATTTTATATTGATTAATTTTAATTTAATTTTTAATTTAATACAATGTAATTTTTATTTATTCATTCATTTTATTTTATTTTATTACTTTTATGTTATGTTATGTTATTTTCATTTATTTTTATTTTTATTTGTTCATTTTATTTTATTTTAATTCATTTTATTTTTATTTATTTATTTATTTTTATTTTATATCTGGTTTCACAACTGGAACATAAACGGCAAATAGAAACTTTAATCATATAGGGTAAGTATCAATGTTAAAGACCGATTTAATTATGATAGAATATTGAACTCCTTAAGGAAGCTTATGTTAATGTTTAGAGTTTGTTAATGTTTTAGGTAAGTCTGTATGTCTAGGTATAAGATATGTTGTGTTGTTGTTGTTTCTGTTGTTGTTTTGTTATTTTGTTTTGTTGGTAATTGTACTATTAATATGTGTTGATGTATTTTATTTCAATAAACTTTGATAAAAAATAGCTTCTCTCAATTTACTCAGATAGATTGGTTTTGTTTTTCTCAATATTTAGCAAACAAGATCCTTGCAGAAGTAACCATATACAATATAATATGAATAAGCTTTTTTCCATCTTACAGTAGTATTTATCTTGCATGTCATATTTAATTGAAAAATTAAAGGGTCAAAAGATGTATCAGTTTTTCCACATTCAAGGGAAAGTATTGTAAGCTGCCCTGAGTCCCAGTTTTGGGGAAACGGTAGGATATAAATAAATATGATGATAATGATGATTGATTGATGATGATGATGATGATGATGATGATGATGATGATTCATTACTGTAACATTTCTGAACTATCCTGGGATTTCCCTCACATCATCATGAAACTTACACCAGCTTTTGCATGACTCCAGCACCATTTGTAAGTCCTGTATTTTCAACATGCTGTCTTCAAGCACTTCAGAAATTTTATTTAGAAAATGAGACCGACGACTTCTCTCTTCCCATGACTGAGAGAGTTGGTATTCCTTTTCTATCTCAGGGTCAATTCCCTCATCCCTTCTGTAGCGTTCATAGGTATGGTTCACATTGTCCACAATGCGACAGAGTTTCTTAGCGATCTCCTAGAAGGACACAAAAGAGATGGGATGGATGCAAGTGGACTTCTAGAAAAGTGATCTGAGAGCCTAGGCTTTGGTTATATGACTCCCTCACCCTTCTGGAGCACTTGCTGGAAAAATCCCAACAGTAAATTCTAGCTTCTGGGGGAAATAATTAATACATAAGGATCTGGTATACAGGTATTAGGATATGTTTCAGCTAGCTCTTATTGAGATTGGGCTTCTTAGCATGTTATCCACTTGAGACACATACTACCCACCTCATCTTCCATCCTACCCCTTGCTTTCAAAAAGTGTTCTCCACTCTCCTGTGGAAACCATCACAAAAACACTGTGCCTGACTTTCATACTACTCCATTTCAAAGAGATTCCAAATTTTTGTTTTCTTCAGAGTAGACATAGGGCTGTGTGGAGTATGAAGAAGAAAAACATCTCCATTTCATTGGGCATGGTGGGTGAGGAGAGGCAAGGAACATGGAAAAGATCTTCAGAGGCAAACAGGAAAGAAAGTATGTACGCATGTGTTTAAATTAACGGTAGGGCTTAGTGGATAGTATCTTAAAACACCTATCACAGGCTGCGTCTGCACTGCAGAAATAATCTGGTGCTGCAGCTCTGGTGCAACAATGAACTACAATTCCTGGAATTCTATAGCACTGAGCTGTGGCAGTTAAAGTGGTGTCAAACTGGATTGTTTCTGCAGTTTGGGGAGATTATTGCACTGCCAATTCCTGCTGGGATAGACACAGGTTGTAACCGTAACAAATGGATTTTATCAGACAGCCCCATGGCCAGGCAGTAGATAGCCCATATCCAATCCAGGCTTCTCTCATAGCTTTTCGAGAATGGAAAAATCTTTTTTTGAAAAGCTGTGGGAGAAGACCGGATTGGATATGGGCTGCCTGCTACCCGGCCATGCTGCTATCTGATAAGATCCATCTGTTATGGTTACAACCTGCGTCTATCCCGGCAGGAATTGGTGGTGTGATAAAATCCTGGAGCTGCTCTAATGCCACAACAAACTACAGTTCCCAGAATTCCATAGAATTGGGCCATGACAGTTAAAGTGGTGTCAAACCAGGTTATTTCTGCAGTGCAGATCCAGCCACAGAGTGAGGCTGTGTGTGTTTGTGAATTAAACAAGCCAAGTGATGGCCAATAGCTTAGATGGTTTTTAAAAGGAGATAATGACCAATAAATGGGAAACAAGTCCACCTATCAAGATGGTTATTCTTAATGCAGGTAGAACTCATCACTCTTCCATTTTCACACTGCAAGGGCTAGAGAGGAATCAAATATTGCAGCAGTGAAGACTGATAAATAAATAAAGGAAAGGGCCTAATTTGACTCGGAGCTCCATGGGAATGCCTTTTGTGTTGCCTCTCCCCTGAAAAGGCGATTGCTGGTAGGTATGCACATGTTAATGAATACAGTGCTGTATCCGATGTCTTCATCATGCACTTCAGGGCCACATGCCAATTCATATTTATAGTAATTATAGGAGAAGTAGGAGGGAGTTTGAAAAGATAATTAAGAGAGGTTGTATAACTTTGTAACAGAATTTCAGCCAGAGGCCATTTTGTATCACTTGTGGTATGTCAGAAGTGGGAGGGGAATCCAACTGCTTCACAGTATTTTTAAGGACACAAGTTATTTCATGGACATTAACCAAGATCCATCGTAGTTTAATCCAGGGGCAGGCAAACTGACCTGCAGTTGCATTTGGCCTGCAGGCACTTTTTTGTACCCACTATACCCTTGCCAGCCCCCTCCCCAAATCGCTATCACACACAGACACCCCATGAAGGAGGGAAAGAAATCACTCAACATGAGAAACTCGCCGCTGCTAGAGCTCTGTAGGAGTGACGGGTTGCTGAAATGGACTACCGATCCCCCCAAAAGCGCCAGACACTGGGAAATTAAAACTGTAATTCATCTCTACTTTTGTTCTTGGCTCGTTTAGGAGAGAAGGTGATGTGGCCTACTGCAAGGATAAACATTGATCCCCTGCAACATCTGTAGTTGCCCACCCTTTCCTTGATCCGAGATTTTTCTAGAAGTTGCATAAAGTCTGCCTCATGCTCCATTCTTCCCTCCTTTCATCAAAAATGTTTTCTCCATACTGCTCTGGAAACTGATACAAAACCACTGTGTCCCACTTTAACGCTATTGGGATCCCCACGTAACCCACAGCCCTGTGTTTGCTCTGAAGAAAAACAGTGACCTAGGATATTATCACACCAGCTCCTTTCACGCTGCAGTCATGCAAGCACAAATAAATCAGGCCAACAACATACTGATTTTGGAGCAGCCACCACCGCACTTCTTCCATTCATGTTACCGGGACCCCCATCTCATCCTCTTCCCGTCTGCCTCCCAAACCCTTGCTTCCCGCCCTTATGCCTTAACCAGCATGCCTAAATTGAATAATAATAATAATAATTATTATTATTATTATTATTATTATTATTATTATTATTTATCATTTTTGCACAGTTCTGGAGCTTTGCAGCCCCAGTTTAAACTTTTTGAAACTTTTCTTTTTAAACTTTGAGGCTACAGAGCTCCAAAGCATGAAAAATAGGAGGGAAGGTTTTTTTAAAAATAGCAAGGGGAGGAAGGAAAGGAGGGAGGAGGAGACAGAGGAGGGGATCCGCCTTGAATCCCATTGTGGGAAAAGGTCAGGATATAAATCCTTTAAATAAATAAAAGTAAAAGACAGTGACAACATGTGACTGCCAACTGCATGGCTTTTCACACCCGGGGCATTGTGCCATTGGCAGTTAATTCAATTATATTATGTATTTCTTTACTTATTTCTGTTTGTTCTCCTCATGATTTATTAAAATTTAGATGTATTATTATAGTAAAAACATGCTGTTTATGGTTTAAAGAAGTTTTTGTAGTGTTGTAAGTGTAAGTACCTGACTTTCCTAGTTGTTGTTGTTGTTGTTATTTAGTTTCTCAGGTCTTTATCACACGAGGAAAATTGGGGGTTTAAAAAGGCATTTTCCCAGGACAGCCGCATGATCATGGCAAAGATTTCCCCACACATCACGCTTAGAGAGGACTTATCCTGGGAAGAACCAGGAATGCACCAGCAACAAATCATTCATGGGATTCCCTACTCAAATTTGCCGTGATCGTGCGACTGTCCTGGGGAAATGCCTTGTTAAACCCTGATTTCCCCTGTGTGATAAAGTCGTCAGTTTAGAGACCTTCTGTGTGTAAGGGTACACACCTTATATTTCCCCCTTTTCAGTCAATATCCCACCCTGACAAAGTATTACAGTTGTAGAGGGATAATTTTATAGGGGGAAAATGTTATTCACAGCTGCAGAACTCTGTAGATGCATACTGGCAAAGACTGTTTAGGATATAAATGGATGGATGGATGAAAGGACTGACAAATATGCCCTTGAAAGCAAAGGGAGGAATGACTTCTACTTTTCCCCAAAACATTACCCTCCTTCTCCTGCATCAGCCCATCTGAAAGCAAAGGCAGGAAGAAAGGTTGCCAAACAAGTTCAGTAGAATGAAGCCACTTCCCTCTCACCCAGCCCCAAGGAGTTTATCACACTGGACAAATCCCTGCAGAAACTAAATTTAAACTGAAAACAAATGTGGGTTGTTTTTCAGATGATGTTTGGGGTTAATCTGAACAGAAAGTTGAAAAAGCACGCATTCACGGGATGTTTTTTAGACGATGTTTGTGTAAAAGAGAAATAACATGAAAATAACCCAAAAGCAAAGTTGTTAAAACCAGCTTCTTTTTACTTTCACTAACTTCCAAAAGTAAAAAGGAGTTTTCCGTTTGGATTATTTTTGCATTATTTCTCTTTCATGCCAATGTAACTGACAAACAACACCCGGATTTTAAAATCCCAGTGGGAGTTTGGTAAGTCAGAATGTCTACAGTATTAATTTATTTCATGGGTCTACTCTTGACAATACTTTGGATTTAGGCTGCGGTGTACATTTCCTCTGGGTGTTTTTAGTCAGCTGCCTGAGGAACTTATACTATTTCTTCAGATATTTTGTTCATCTCATCTTACCACTTTTTCTCCTCCAAACGTCAGAGGGCACTAGCTGTCTGAAACTAAATATATGATATCTTCCTTCTCCTTCAAAGCAAAGTACGTACTACCTGAGGCAAGATAAATTATTTTGGTACCTCAGGCAGAAAATCTCAGACGTACCACTCCCTATCCTTAACAGCACAAATACAGCAATAGTAAATAATTATAAGCTACTTTTGGACCAGAACTCCCAAAATCCAGCCAGCACGACCAGTGTTTATTCTGACAGGGGGATTCTGGGGGTTGTGATTGTTAAAAAACATCCTTTTCAAGCAATATATTGAACATCTATTGTGTGGTTTAAGAACTCTTTTAAAAGGGGAGGTTTAAATGTGTTTTTCAAATCCACTCTAGAGTTATATAAAAAGATGCATACATATACATGCAATTTAGTAAGAGCTCATTGTTTTTAATTGAGATTTCCAGCAGAACAAGCTGTTTGATTTTTGTTTTGTTTTGTCCTAGCTTTCCTCAGATGACTCCAACCTACAAAGCTAAGCAGAGATTAGAAAAGTCACTTGTTTGGATTCCAGGTCCCAGAATACCCTAGTAACAGAGCGAGCTTGGTTAGGGATACTGGGAGTATTAACCCCAAACAAGTAAAACTGTGCTTGGTCCTCAGTCTCATGGCAATGGAGAATCCATTTTTATATCCCTGGTATTTGTTCTAGTTGTTATTTAGATGTGATTTGCTGCAATTTATACATTGCCATTTGTTTTTGCTGTGCTGTTGAGAACTAAAGTAGTTTTCAGAGAAGTCTGAGAAGAAGCACCAAGATTTTAATGAACCAGAAGAGCATTTGGATGATTGCAAACAAGAATTATATACTTTTTTTTAACTACAGAAGGATTAGTGGTTGCATTGTTTTAGTGAGTAACAAACTATAGTTAGCTCTACATAGGCATTTTACTCTATATGGGCAATTCTTCTGTTGTTTGGTGTAACTGTGGTAAGAATTAAATTTAAAAAATAGTTCTGTTCAAAAGTTGTTAAGATTTATTTCAGTTAATCCTTGGAGAATTAGGCAAAAATCACACATACTTGTTCTCCTGATCTAACTGGTCTCTCTGCTCCAGGGTAGGTATTCCATTAATTAAAAAAATAACTTTGGCACATACCTTCTTTGCTCTTTCTAGCTGTGTTACCTCTATTTTTTCCAACACATTCCTCACAGAAGGAGGGATTTCAATTACTGAAGATAGGGTGATTTCAGGTTTCATAATTGGAACTTTGGGTTTGGCTTCAACATCACTTTCTGATTCACCTTCACTTCCACTTCCTGATTTTGATGAGGCTGACAATTCAGCATCATCTTTTTTGGGAACAGGGGTTGGAAGATTTTCCCATGCAACAAACTTAAAAACATCCATGACTGCAGCATATAATAAGCAATGTAAATTTCCTTGCGCTTTGGGCAAGCAAGTGGAGGAAGAAAGCCAGACTTAGCTTTTTCTGCTGTTAAACAAAACAAAATCATCACTGAAAGAGGTGTAGATTCTGTTTGTGTGGTTGCTGCCACAGTAGCCATTCCACAGCTTCTAACCCATGACATCACTGGACAGAACACATCTATTTGCATATAAAGGTGGCCCAGGAAAAGGTAAGCTCAACATACTCAAGATGAGTTCCATATATAATGTGTTCCAGAATGCATCAGTATCTTAAAGAGTACATGTGGCACCATGTCGTATATCAGGCAGAGAGAAAGTGAACCTTCCAACTCAATAGCCACTGCCTTTCTGAACCATAATTAGAGACCAGATTGCTGGATTCCAAGGAAATATCTTCCTTGAATTGCAAATGGACATTAAATTTCCTGGCCTTTGAAAATCTACCAGTGACTGCATGGCCAAAGGGGGAGGCTTAGCCTGCGGATAGTTGTCCCTACCGTGCCGTCTGCACTAAGACCAGAAACAGAAAATGCAGGCCTATGACTAACATCTTCAATTTCTTTCTCCTATTTCCCCGATGAAGAAGCCAGTGTGACTTCGAAAAGTGTGTGACTTTTGCAACATGTACACTAATTGTGCATTTTGGTTGGCCCAATAAAGATATCATTGTTATTAAATATCAGGGTGGCTTTGTAACTATTGGTCCACTAAAATACAGAATTGACCATTCAAGTGAGTTTTCCAGTCCTCTCCATAAAGGGCTATAGAACTTGGTATACAGAGTTGGCAATGTTACACAAAGTTTTGGCTTCAAACTGAAATAATAGGAGCCATATACGAAAGGCAATAGATACCTCATTGCATGCCTAGAAGGTAGCCCTTTGTCTCTAGAAATGGAAATCCTCTATATGTTTCGAGATGAAACCTGATATCATAATAACTGCTGGATTCTCCAAGCCTGCAATCTCTGTTTTAGGACTTCTGTGTAAACACAGATTATCTAGCCAGGATGATTTGGGGACTTTATTCCCCTTCCCCTCCATCCTAAGTTCTGTAACAACAGTCTAATGAAGAGTTCTGGATGACTTGAAAGCTTGCCTATATTATTGTTATTTTAATGGTCCAAGAACAATATGATCCAACCCTTGTTTTTTATTCTGTTGATGGAACACACAATTATGTTTCTTTTCATCAGAAGTGTTAGCTGTAGCAAGGTGTCATGAAAAGCCTTTGTGCAGTTAATAGTCAATGTTTTAAACCCGATATCAGAATGTAGACATCTGAAGACAGGGATGGGAATCGATTAAAATTCTATCCGCCCCCCCTCCCCCCGCCTCAAATAAACTGTATCCAACTTATGCTGTGTCAAAACAGGACTAAACAAAGCTTTCCCAAGGACTGAGAACTGGCAGAATTGGCTTTTAATAAATTAACATAATGGAAACTTCAGTAGGTATAGATTACCGTTGGGCCTTGGCATTTGTGCGGAATCCGTTCTGGACCCCACTGTGTATACCAAAATCCACAGATGCTCAAGGCTGTGTTGTCCCCAATGGCAGTGCATGCACACAGCCATACTGCCATTAGGGACAGCCCCTGTTGTCCTGTGGTGGCAAGTGAATATGGCCACGCCTGCCCCTGGGGACAATGAAACTTAATGGCAGTGTGGCCATATGCATGCGCCACCACTGGGGACAATGTGAGCTTGGATCTGCGGATGCTTGGATCTGCGGATGGCAAGCCTGTGGATACCAAGTGCTGACTGTATTAAGTATCCCACATATGCTGAAATCCATCTCCACTTTTGCAAGAGCTTGGTGATCTTTTGTATCTGGCTCCACTCTATTAAGAGAATAGCCACAAACAATGAAGTGAAAAAATAGTCTCATGGAGGAAGTAACTGTTACTATGAGGATTTGAAGATGCTGTCACTATCTGCGAGAACCTGAATGGCCTTGGTGATGGGACGAAAAGTACTGCTGCTGAATATGAAGTGGGTAAATGTGAGATCAATGGCCATTAAGAACTTGATCCTTGATGAGTGAGCCAATGTGGCTTGTATCATAGATCCCTTTGTGTATGAATCTTCCTCAGCTTTGCTCAGTCGGGTTTTCTGTGCATCAGCATATGAGACTTAGAGGTGCCTCATCCCATCTTCCAGTTTGAGTGTGTATATATATGAAGATGGGTGCTTGAGACAGAATTGAGGCTCTTGGCCTACTGTGTGTTCTTCAACAATAGTCTTGCTCTTTGAAGTAACGGGTCAAACTGGGAGAAGAGCTGGGAGACTTCAGCATCCATGTTGAATCTGTCTTGTTAGGTGTGGAATGGAGATATGGAAGAACTCTGAACTTCTATGGACAGATCCTTGTTAGGTAGTAGACCTACTGGGTGTAATGACCCTGCAAGGTGTCTGTTATATCTTCAGTAATGGTATGTCTTCAGTTATCTTTTACTATGTAATTTTCTTGTTTATTTATTTATTGTTATTAAAGACTTCACTTTTTAAATGCCTGATTTATTTCTCAAGGGAGAGTGACGAGGAAGCTCTGGTCACACGTCTCCATGACCAGCACTATCAGGAACACTGTAATTATTATTCTGTGTTCCTGAGCCCTTACACCCACAAGAACTGAGGAAGATTGACTCTCCAAAGAAGGGCATACTGCAACGCTGTACTGGTAAGAGGCAAGGCTAGGTAGATTTCAGCTGCAATCCAGGCCCCTTTTTGCCACACTGGCCATCAAGACTTTGGAGGCCCACAGGACTGATTAAGATGGTATGCAAGAGGCTGATGGATCTCAATGGTTTTCTGATGCCTATGGGGATTTTCATGTTTGTCAAAACCCTGTGAATCTGTCAAAGCCCTGGCTGAGTTCTGGAATGGGAAAATTGTCCTTCTTACTAAAGCTGAACAGGTCCCTCAGGCTTCAAGTGGGCTGGGGGTGATTAAATCAGTAGAACATAGATTAGATTAGAACATAGGAAAAGCTCAAAATAAATCAGATTGAATACAAGAAAGAAACCATCCAAAGGGCAACTCTATGGTGATGACAAAAATCTGTGTGCTTGCAGTTCATTTTCAACTTACAACTACCCTAAAGCAGCAAAGAAATTACTGTTCTCTGCCACCAGTGCATATTATTTGGGTACTCTTTGTTTAGCCCCGAAGATTTCAATTTTTAAAAAGATGTTGGTGCATTTGTTTGTTTGTTTGTTTGTTGTTGTTGTTGTTGTTGTTTTTAGTATTCACTTTACTTACCGGTAATGCTACCCAGGCTCACCCACATTATCTATTTGTTATGTAGGGTTGCAAGCTATTTTGTGTCTGTTTTTGATGGGGTCTGTTGTTCTCATGTCTGTTTCCAAAGGTGCCTGCTTGGGAGGTGACAGGACGGTGAGTTCCACCTATCTTGACTGCCTCCTCCCAATCTCTTCTTGCCTGTCTCATCCCCATCTCTTCCTCATTTCCCCCCTCTTCCTTCTGGCTTCTGTAGTCTCTATTGGGCAACTATTTTGTTTTGTTTTGCTTTTTCAATAAGACTCAGGTGCTCAGTTGCAAGAGATATCAATTCTAATTTTTTCGGATAAACGAAGATCTGGATGCCAGTGTTAAAGCAGAATCCAGAGCAGAGGCGTCCAGAGCTTCCGTGGACTCAGTTGTACTGGATCAGTTTGAGTCTGTCAGTACCGAGGATGTGGACAAGATTCTTAGAAGTGTTAGGAAAACAACTTGCTCCCTTGATCCCTGTCCCTCGTGGCTAGCGGTACAGGGGGGACCGGCTGTAACATCATTGTTACGCCAGATTATTAATACATCCTTGAGGGAGGGGCGGTTTCCTGAAAATCTTAAATTGGCCATTGTAAAACCGATATTGAAAAAGCCCTCCCTCGACCCCCTGGTTCACAACAACTATCGGCCAGTTTCGCTATTGCCATTTTTGGGGAAGGTGATCGAGAGGGCGGTTGCGATCCAGCTTCAATCAATCTTGGATGAAATGGATTATCTAGATCCATTTCAAACCGGTTTTCAGGCGGGCTACGGGGTTGAGACTGCCATGGTCGCCCTGGTCGATGATCTCCGTCTGGGCATCGACAGGGGTAGCGTGTCCCTGCTGGTGCTCTTGGACATCTCAGCAGCTTTCAATACCATCGACCATGGTATCCTTCTGGAACGCCTGGCAGAGGTGGGAATCGGAGGCACTGCGCTCCAGTGGTTCCGGTCCTACCTCTCTGGGAGGTTCCAGATGGTGCAGCTGGGGGACGTTTGCTCCGACAAGAGGGCCCTTAAATCCGGGGTCCCTCAAGGAGCTATTCTGTCCCCCATGCTTTTCAACATTTACATGAAACCGCTGGGAGAGATCATCCGGAGACATGGGGCGCGGGGTTATCAGTACGCTGATGACACCCAAATAGTTTTCTCTATGTCTCCGACTGATGCAGTGACCAGGGATGGCGTCTCTCCTCTCGTGGCCTGTCTGGAATTGGTAATGGACTGGATGAGGGAAAACAGACTCAGCTTGAATCCAGAGAAAACGGAAGTACTCGTGATAGGTTCTCCCGGCCCAGGGATGGAGGTGGTTCCACCTGTCCTGAGCGGGCTCACGCTTCCCGTAAAGGACACTGTATGCAGCTTGGGGGTGCTCCTTGATTCGTCGCTCCATCTTACTTCTCAGTTGGATGCAACGGTCAGGAGCACCTGTTTTCAGTTTTGGCTGTTACGCCAGCTGCGCCCCTACTTGGACCGGAGGGACCTTGAAACTGTAGTACACGCTCTGGTAACCTCTCGATTGGATTTTTGCAATGTGCTCTACATGGGGCAGCCTCTGTATCACACTTGGAAGCTACAATTAGTGCAGAACATGGCAGCACGGCTGGTCACTGGAGCCTCCAGGGCCTGCCATATAACACCAGTATTAAAAGAACTCCATTGGCTGCCTATTTGCTTCCGGGCTCAGTACAAAGTGCTGGTTATTACCTATAAAGCCCTAAATGGCTTGGGTCCAGAGTACCTGAAGGACCGTCTCTCCTCACATAATCCGCCCCGCACACTCAGATCCACCGGGCAACAATTACTAAGAGTTCCAGAGGCCAGATTATCAACCACCATGAAGAGGGCGTTTTCTATCGCGGCCCCGAGCCTCTGGAACTCGCTGCCCATGGAGCTCCGCCTGGCTGCCTCTCTTACCCAGTTCAAAAAGGGGTTAAAAACATACTTATTCGAGCAGGCCTACCCCTGATTTTCTCCCCCGTTGTTATTCTTCCCTCATCATGACCCGGCTTGGAATACTGCTACTCCTTGGGCCGAAATTGTTATTCTATTGACCGAATGTTTTTTAACTTGTGTATATGTTTTTAACCTGTGCATATGTGCACCGCCCTGATCATTGGAAGGGCGGTATATAAATAAAGATATTATTATTATTATTATTATTATTATTATTTAGTACTAATACAATATACAGAAAAAAGATGGTGGGAGGATTGTTTTTTATAGATAGGAAATTAGAAATTTTCAAATGGATGAAAAGATAATGGCCACATTCCATGTTGTTGTGTATACAGAAGGCCCTGCCCAAAGGAAAAAAAAATAAAATAAGGTGCAACAAAATGTTTATATACAGATTTGAAATTTAGCAATAGCACTTACATTTCTATACCATTTTTATAATGTTAAGCACTCTAAGCATTTTACAATGTGTTAGCCAATTGCCCCCAGCAAGCTGGGTGCTCATTTTACCGACCTAAGAAAGGATGGAAGGCTGAGTCAATGTGGAGCTCTGCAAGATCGAACTCACAATGTTTTGGCAGCAGTACCAGCACTTAACCACTGGACCACCAGGGCTCTTTAAAGTATAACAGGATTTTTAAAGAATAAAAAGTTGCAGTAGCTGACAGGAATTACTGGGAAATAAATTTGGAGAAAAGAAACCTTATTGAAAATAAAAGCAGTAACTACAGTAGTCAACAAAATGGTAATGTCTGACCAGTCTAGATGAGCTCATTGGCTGCCTATAGTGGTTCAATATCCGATGTAGCTTAGCAAACATTGGAGATTATCGCATTGCCCTTTTCCCAATCTGGGCACAGGCTGAGGCCGTGCTGGGAAGATGTGCTACCACACAGCTCCATGCCCAGATCGTTATCATCCCATCCTCAATTAGAACAGCTCCCATAATAGAAAAGAAACGTTTTAGCCAGGGACGGGAGAAGGACGGGATGGTAACCGAGCCAAGTGGTAGCACATCTTCCCAACCCAGACTCAGCCCATGCCCAGATCGGGGAAAAGCTGGTAATGTGAAAATCTCCATTATTTCTTTATTTGTTTTTTACCTAAAGTATGAAAAAAATGGTAGAAGATAATTCTTTTGCTTTTTTATTATCCTACTACATGGAGAATGGGAATTTTAGTCAAAATTATGAATTCCTTCCTCTCCTATTTGGATTTCAGGTTATTTTGCTTTTCTAGTTCTGTTTATTTTTGTCTATATCTGCACTAATCTACTTCTGGAATGAAATTCTATATGCATACTGTAAACAGATTGTGTTGGTTTTAGGATAAATGGTCCACAGCTCCTCCTTTCTGTAATTACTTGAATCAATAGTCACTTAAATCAGGTTTGTTTTGCTTATATGAGACTTTTGAAAATAATAATGAACAAATTCAGCAAAAAAAATTTAAAACTTTTAAAATAATGTTATGATCACTTATTACACTTGTTTACATTTTTATGTTTTCACTTTTCTTTGGTTTATTGCTGTATTTCTTATCTGCTCCTTTATAAATGTTTGTATTATTCACAGTCGGTGACTCTCCCTCCATACCATCTTTCCTGGTATTCAAACTACCTGTAGACCTTTAATAACTTTCTACTAGTGTTATTAGTAATCTATTATATTCAAACAGAAAACTTCCAGATTCTTCATTAACTGGAGAAACCAATCCTCAGTTGGCAGATCATTTACCTTGCTTGGCCTGAGTTTGATTTGTACTTGCAGCTTTTACATTTGGCAAAC
The DNA here is from genome assembly GCA_034509955.1 of Urosaurus nigricauda. Lineage (NCBI taxonomy): Eukaryota > Metazoa > Chordata > Lepidosauria > Squamata > Phrynosomatidae > Urosaurus > Urosaurus nigricauda. Next base: position 169,116,868 of record JAOEGL010000002.1, read on the forward strand.
AATGCACCAAAGCAGAGATCTGGTTTATTCCATCACATCATGTAGTAATTTGTCTTTTAACAAGTAGTTTTCTTTGTAATCTCCCCAATCCCATGCTGCAGCCAGGGCCACCTCAGATGCACTATATAAAACCTTGAAAACTTCCTTTGAGCCCCACAGATCAATTGTTGTTGTGTTGGTGTTGTGTTGTTGTGTTGCCTTCAACTCATTTCTGATTTATGGCAACCCTATCACAAGGTTTTCTTGGCAAGATTTGTTCAGATGAGGTTTCCCTTTGCCTTCCTCTGAGGCTAAGAAAGTGTGACTTACTTGGGTCATGCTCAAGGCCACCATGGCAGAGCAAGGATTTGAACCCATTTTCTGGAGTGATAGTCCAACACTCAAACAACTACACCATGCTGACTTTCTGATGAAAATTATAGTTCCTCCTCCTCATTCTGAACCCTGGATAAGAGAAACTATGGGGCTTTCTAGATTGGCAGGAAAGTGTGACATGAAGTTGCCTTTACCTTAATGCTTAGCAGCTACATTGCAAGCCCCAGGTGTGCACTTAAAAGGTACAGGGCAGATAGACTGAGAGGTGTGGGAACGACTTATCTGAAGTCTTTTCTGCTGCACCAATGGCAATGAACGTGGCTTTTAGCTGCGCTGAACCTTTAATTTTTTTCCCTTGCCAGCTGCGAACTGCGCAGCTGCGCAGTTCCCATCCGGCAGCAGGCAAACCTGCACAACTGCACAGTTGCACCGTTCCCAGCAGGCAAACCTGCACAGCTGCGCAGTTCCCAGCTGGCAGCCGCAACTGTGCAGTTGTGCAGGTTTGCCTGCTGGGAACGGTGCAACTGTGCAGTTGTGCAGGTTTGCCTGCTGGGAATTGTGCAACTGTGCAGTTGTGCAGGTTTGCCTGCTGGGAATTGTGCAACTGTGCAGTTGTGCAGGTTTGCCTGCTGGGAATGGTGCAACTGTGCAGTTTGTGCAGGTTTGTGGGCTGCCGGCTGGGAACTGAGCAGCTGCGCAGTTCGCAGCCGGCAAGGAAAAAAATTAAAGTTTCAGCGTCATTCCGGTTTCTCTGCTTTTTTTTTTAAACTCTGCAATTGCACAGGTGCATCATGAATGACCCCCTTTATTTTGTGAATGAATTGACATGTTTTGCGCAGTAGAACAACAGTTACAGCATCCCAGAGTCCCTACTGCGCATGTCTAGGGTTCCGATTAGGGCTGGAGCTAGGGTTCGGGAGCTTTAAAAAACTGCGCAGTTAAACCCCAGCTTTTACACCTGCAGGGCATTGAGCATTTTAATTAGAAGTGAACTCCACACCACGCATGCTCCCAACTCACGATCCATTATGATCCGCACCTGTATAGCTGCCTTTAAATGGGCGCTTTAAAGATACAGTGGCCCCTTTAACTGCGCAGCTGCACCACAGCCTTTAGATGGAGCTGCGCTGTTCCACAGTTTTTAAAAAAGAAGCTGGGAAAACCAGCACCTTTTTAAAGGCGCTTCTTCTCCCCTAAAATGCAAAAAAAAAGCGTTTTCATGGCACACTTTCCCTTTTTCTCATCTAAAGGCTAGAGTTTCATGCAGCCATGAACACACTTATTTTTGCCAATCTAGATCAGCTATATGTGATTTGAATAGCACCTTCTGACATTTTGTCATGATTCTTTCTTGCAGTTGGTGCAAATCCTCAAGTTCTCAATTTCTTCTTAATTCTTTCCAACAAAGCAAGATGTAAAGAGGCTGAAAAAGAGGTCAGAATAAATGCACTTGTTATTAGCCCACTTAGTAGCAGATTTTTAAGCATATTCAACCCAGTGTGACAGTTTAGGAAGGATATTAATAAGATAGAACTGGAGGAGAGTGATGGAGAAGGTAAGGGATCTGGGAACTAAGCACTGTGTGGAACAGATGAGGAAACTGGGGATATTTATCCTGGAGAAGAGAAGATTGAGAGCTGACATGATCGTTATCTTCAAATATCTGAAGCTGTCAGGTGGAAATGGAGCAAGTTTGTTTTCTGCTGCTCCAGAAGGTACAAATCAAACCAATGGATTCAAAGAATGAGAAAGGAGATTCCAACTAAACATTATGAAGAGGTGCTCAACAGCAGAAAGACTAGTTGAGAAGGTGTAGACTCTACTTCATTGAAGATGAAGAGGTTAGATAGCCATTTGTCAGATATGCTTTAGCCATGGATTTCTCAACAGGAAGAGGGATACAATAGATGGCCCTTGGGGTACCTTTCAACTCTATGAGTCTATGATTCCAGATGAAGACAAAAGTCCAAGATCCACATTAACAGACAGTCTAAACAAAATGCTACCAGCTTCAAGCCAAGTTACTCCCACCTCTTCCTATAAACCTTATCTTCACACAGGTGGGCCCTCTATTACTCAGCCACTGATCATCCTTATTAATTCATTCTGATTGTTTGGCTTAGCAAGTGGGAGGAGACCAACCCAGCTGTTAACTTAAGTAGGCAAGGCCAGCCAAGACCTTGATTTTATCAGTTATTTTAAAATGCTGTTCAATAGGCTGGTTGCAGCATTAATAAACTTGGAAAAAGTAGACAGCTATCAGAATAAAGTATGGAAAATAGTAACCAGGAAATTTAAAAATGCTAGAGCTATGGTGCCTGTACTACTGAATTTTTCCTATTAGCCACAAGGAATGTTCCCATAGTCCCATAGGATTTCCGGCAGAGTGCAAAGCCAGCTCTCTGCCTACTTTTGAGATTTATTTCAAGCCCTGCTACATGCACATCTCTCACTTTCCCCTTGCCTTTAACTAGTGAAGAAAAGAAAGATGAATTAACTCCACCCATCACCTAGGGCATTGTAGCTCCCACTGGAACACAGCACCAGAATCCTTCTGGCTAATTTTATTCTCACCCCAGACTCTCACTCTCTGTGTTTGTAGAAGGCCTCCTGTACACAGATCTAGAGGTGGCCAGGCTTAAACTTGTCCAAAAGCTTTGACCCATTCTAGCTTTCTCTTCTCAAAATCACAGACTCTCAAATTGAGGGGGTGAGATGCCCTTGAAAGGTAATAAAGGGCCTGAACAGAGGACTCTTTCAAACGGGAGGAATTTCTCCCAACTCCAAATGGAGCCAATGCGGATTCATGTAAATTCGCTTGTTTAGCGAATTTACATGAACCCCTGCTCCGTTCAGAAGAACCCCTGCTCCATTCGGAATTACTTCCCATTACCCGAAAATAACCCCCTCCTGCCCGAATTTGCATGCGAAGCTTTAATTCGCAATAACATAAAACCCATGATTGCATTCGAATTGGCTTCCCTCTTGCCCGAATTTGCGTGCGAAGAGTTAATTCGCAATAACGTAAAACCCATGATTGCATTCGAATTGACCTTAAATTATACTTCCAATTTAGCCTTGTATGAAAGAGTCCAGAGAGGCCAAAATAAAGCTTCTGGACACTTTGGAGGCATGCTGTTTAAATGACACATGCATCTTAAGAGGCCAGAAGCTGCACCAAAGCTGTGCTGTGTGGCTTTGGCACAATTTACAGCCTCTTAGGATGCCTGCATCATTTAAACAGCATACCTCCAAAGTGACCCGAAGCAGCTTTATTTTGGCCTGTCCGTTCGGGCCCTTAGACTAACATCTCCAGTTTACTATATTCATTTTAAATTGTTAGTCTTAAAAAAAAGCATGTTTTCAAAACGCATTGCTTACATCATCTATGAGCTTTACAATGTGTTAGAATAAAAGGTTTCCATTACTAAATTTCGTTAGATTGCGCAGGTCTACTTTCAATTAAATGGCCTGCTACTGTGTATACATGTGGTTACACGCTTGTCTAGTTGACAGGAAAAAACAACAGACCTTGCCTCATTCTCAGCCAAAGAAAATCATTCCCAGCATTTCAGTCAGGGTCCTATACACATCCAATAGTGTGTGTCAAGATGGGCTGTGGATATGGTTTAAGGATGGAGCACAGTTAATGTCTTCATGAAGGGGGAAACATTACCTCATATAAACAGGGCTCATGAATGCAATCTAGTTTTAAGAATCTATACCACTACAGGATTTAAAAGCCATGAATTTTTATCAGCCTCTTTAACTATCCCCTTCCCTGCATATAGTATCTACTAGTCTGTTTCTCTGTAGAAAAGCCCTATACATAGTTATTTTTACCCCTTTTCTCAGATCATGTTATTTGTGTTCTATCTTCTAGCCAAGACTATTATTGTTCTGTATATTTGTCCTCTGTGCTAGAGACGACCTATCAGTTGCCTAGTTTCTCACCTAGTTTCAGCCACAAGTTTGTCACTTGTGGCTGAAAAATTACATATTAATGACAATCCTATCAAATGAATTGTAAGGAATCTTTGTTCAATTTTTTAGAGAGATCATAGTTTTGTATTGTCCAATGTAATTCTCGTATGCATATGTGCCTTCAATTTGCCTATTGACAATGCCAACCCCATTAATTCAATAGGGTTTTCTTAGGCAATGAATACTTGGAGGTGGTTTTGCCAGTTCTTTCCTCTGAAATATAGCTTACAACACTTGGTGTTCTCCAATCCAAGTACTAGTAAGAGCTGACCCTGCTTAGCTTCCAACATTAGATGGGATCTGGTGCCCTTAGGTTATTTAGGTTTAGCATTATGCAAACAGAGACAACTGCCTCAGGCAGCTGGTTTTGTGTATCATGAAAAAACAGCATACTGTTACTTGCTTAACATCTTATTATTCTATATTTACTGCGGGGGGGGGGGCACTTTTGGGATTTTCTGCCTTAGTTGCTGAAAGAATGGCCAGCATCCACCACTGTGCACCATGATTTATGAGTGTGAGGCCATTTGCTCTTTTCCCTTAGTCACTAAAATGGTATGGGCCAGCATTCTACACAGCATAATGTTTCCCTTCTGTAAAGAGTTGATTTTGCTAACAAAACTGTTAAAACAGTTGTCATTTTGAACTGTCCATGTCCCATAGAACCAGGTTCTGGTGCTGTGTAACTATGGGACAGAATGAGCTTTGCTGTTGTTAAGGGCTCAGTACATGAGGAATACCTTATCCTACCTTATTTACAATTGGCTCAGACATAGGACAATATCAGATGGAGCCAATTCGCAATTACGTGAATTTGCTAGTTTAGCAAATTTACGTGAATTCTAATTGCATTCAAAATGCATTCAGAATGACTTCTCATTGTCCGAGAATGACTTCCCATTGCCCAAAATTGCATGAGATACTCTCACATGCAATAACATGAAACCTTATGATTACGTTTGGAATGACTTCCCGTTGCCCAAAATTGCGTGAGATACACTCATTCGCAATAACGTGAAACCACATGATTGCATTTGGATTGCCATTGGATTATACTTCCAATTTCCATCGTCTGATAAAGTCCATAGAAAGCAAGCCTTCAATGTAGTTACACTGCTATCAAGCTGTATCTCTGAATGCTCCTCTCTGGGCATTATATATCATGTTATAAAATGGCAAGACAGTTAAGTGTACATAGCATTTTTAAGTATTTAGACTGTAAGCCTGAGGGCAGGGATCCGTCTAATTATAAGATTGTATGTACAGCACTGTGTAAATTTACAGCGCTATATTAATAATAATAATAATAATAATAATACAATCTGTTCTTCTGTAAAGAAAACTTGAGAAATAAAACTGGTTTAATTACTTTCCCCTTGAGAAATAAAACTGGTTTAACCATTCACAGGAATCAGCTAAAATGTTTAAAGCCTCTTTTAATATCATCTTAAGATACTTGACTAAAGTGCATCTCTTTGTACATCTACTTGGAAGAAAACCTTACTTCAAAGGAAATTACTTTTGGGTGCAGCTTTAGGAATATAAACATATATATGGGAGGGGCTGCACAGCTAATCCCTCAGAAGAGAAGATACTATTTAGGACGGCAGCGGGAAGATTATATGCTAACAGGATTTATCAAAAGATCTTCGCACCAAAATGAGTTGCAAAATAGCATCTCAGAAAGGAGACAAGATTTACAAAATAAGATACCTCTGCTTTGCCCAGATATGTTTTCTGTACCAGAATTGGAGCTTGCACACAAAACTGTTCACGCACAAATCTATTTCCCCACAGGTTTACTTGGATAACAACAGTCAACCTTTACTGTTATGCAGAGTGAGGTAGCCACACCAGACAGAAAAGTTGTGGTGCCATTGATAAGTAACAAATTGTTAGCTATGTTGTTATCATTTTATTTTTTATTGCAATGGATAGTGGCAGGTGATCTTGCGATTTCCCACCATGTGTGTCAATAACAACTTTGCTTTGGGTGTTGTGCATCTTGACTTGGAGGCATAATTTGCTGTTCTCCTTCAGGCAGCAACATATTTTGTTATGGCTCTGAATTTCACCACTCTGACAAGTTGGGGATGCATGAAGAGTTATGAAGGGAAATAACAACTGGGAACACCTTTTTGTATATAGCAGTGATTTCCAAACCTGAGTCTTCCAGATGCTTTGGACTTCAGCTCCCACCTCGGCCAAAGGGCTGGGATTCTGGGAAACAAAGTCCAAAACATCTGGATGGCGAGAGTTTGGGAATCACTGTCAGGTGCCAATGACCACTGGGTTTAGGTGCGAAGGAGCTTCCTCCATTAGCTACAAGTTTGAGCAGTCCATTATAGGGACTGGGCCTTTCAAAAATACTTTCCTCTTTGCAGTAGAGCTGAGAGTTATGCCTGAGTGGTGGTTTGACTAGAGGTGTGGGTCCAAACCCCCTGACCAATCCATTTCTGAACCCTGTATCAATCTTTCGCCCAACTTATTTTAAATTGTTAGGGGCTCTATGCCCTTCACGCATGAAAGAATCATTCTGAGTGGCAATTAATTAGGACTAGGGGAAGCACTTCCCCACTTAGCCTAATTAATCCCCCTCGCTCTTTGCTACACAGGGGCCAGAGCTCTTGTAGTTGACATATACAGAACTGTACTGCAACTCTTTGTAATCTTTTAATATTAAATCCTGATTATGATATCCAACAGATAAACCACAGCTCAGTTCAGACCGCAAAACCCATAGGTTCTTAATATGGATTAAAGGAAATCAGACCACATCTATCTATCTATCTGCCAAAGAAGCTGCTGTAACTAAACCCGCTAGCCAACACAATTCCATTCTGACAGATGCTCTGTGAGCAGTAAATTACAGAGAGAGAGAGAGGAAAGCATAGTGGTAGTTGATTAGGGGACATCCCAAGGAAGGCTAGACTTCATTTACTGTTGCTGTTTTTGGTGGTGAGTGGGGGGCAACCTTCCCCAGACAGAATTAGCTGAATGACAGCCAAACATGCAGAGGGGACCAGGTTGGAAAGGCTTTGTGTGGCATGGAGGAAGTAAGGTTCTTCCTTTCCTTCACTTGTGTAATTAATCCAGTTTGAGACTGCTTTAACTGACCTGACTCAGTGCTAGGGAATCCTGGGAATCATAGATTATTGTGGCACTAGAGCTCTCTGACAAAGAGGCTAAATGTCTCACAAACATACAGAGCAGTTAAAGCGGTCTCAAACTGGATGATTTCTACAGTGTATTTTGGTGCTTAGGCTCTGCAAGGGAAAACCTAAAGAGACATATAGGGATGTGGGAATGTTTAAGATTTACAGAGAAAAACAGGCACAGAGATGTGCAACAATCAGGAGAAAAATTAAAAATGGATTGATACTTTGCTTTCCACAAGACATTGTTAAGCATCCTTGACCCACAACTATCTTTGCCAGAATACCTATAGCCCAGTAAAATCTGGAAGGTGTTCCCTGTAAGACAATGTATGCTGGAAATCCCCAGTTCCTTATTGGTAACTATGACCTGGGGTCATCCTGTGTTAAAGTGCAAAGGTATTTTGAATGAGGAAGAATCCTGGTGCTCCTTAAAGATCTTGGTGAAACTGTTTTTGAATTGTAACTTCTGCCAGCCCTAGCCAAATGGTGAAGGACGGTGAGAAGGTCAGAGTTTTCAAGAGCCAGTTTGACATAGTGGTTTGAGCGTTGGACTATGACTCTGGAAACCAGGGTTTGAATCCCAGCTCGGCAATGTAAACCCACTTGGCGACCTTGGATAAGTCCCACTCTCTCAGCCTCAGAGGATGGCAATGTCAAACCTCTCTTGAAGAAACTTGCCAAGAAACCCCCAGGACAGGTTTGCCTTAACATTGCCATAAGTTGGAAACAACTTAAAGGCACACAGCAACAAAGAATTTCCCACACTTAGGATACCACAGTGTTTATTATTGTACCACATAAACACCAGCTCTTTATTTTGAGTGCACCTATAGCTCCTGTATCCAATAAAGAAGTGAAGATAAGTTAAGAGCTTTGGTCTTGTTCTCTTCTTGTACTTCCCAGGAACGACAGTTTCAGTTAGTTTGTAAACAGGAACAGCTCCATGAAATAGTTATAAAATAGCTGACAGTACAACACTAATGTAGAGAGATCTTGGAGCACCTTTGAGACTAACTGAAAGAAAGACGTTGGCAGCATAAGCTTCCATAGACTCCAGCCCACTTCACTAATAAGATGCATAATTAACTAAGTACAAGTAGCAGTACATTTCCTAGTAATTTAAAAGGCACACTTTTAAATGCAATAATGCACTGGGGTGACTTAAAGAGGACAGAAAGAAAAGCCATGGAAGCAATTTGACAAAAATCTAGGAATGTAGACTGTTTGCAACACATCTGCCGCGCTAAAACATGCAGATGAGTTCATTTGCGCATGGTTTTTCTCCTGGCTTAGAGTCAACCCAACTGATAGTTTAACCTAATTTATATGACTGTGGGGGGGGGGGGAGAAATTCCAGTTCAACTGGTCTTCCTCCCAATAATAGTGTATTAAGATTGAAACCCCAGTTGAAGAGTATACCCACACTGCAGAACTAATGCAGTTTGACCCTGTTTTAACTGTCATGGGACCTTACTAGACTCCCATGATTTGTAGTTTGGTGAGGCACCAGAACTCACAGACCTGGCTGAATACCTCACGAAACTACAAATCCTGCCAAGGCAGTTAAAGGAGTGTCAAAATGCATTACTTGCAGCCTAGGCCTTCCTATGCAAAGGGATTTCCAGCATCTTTGAGACTAACTGAAAGAGAAAAGTTGGTAGCGTGAGCTTTCATAGACTTGATGCATCTGAGGGAGGAGGCTGAGGTCTAAGGAAAGCTCATGCTGCCAACTTCTCTCAGGACTCTTTCAAATGGGAGGAATTTCTCCCAAATCCGAATGGAGCCCATTCGGATTCATGTAAATTCGCTAGTTTAGCGAATTTACATGAATCCCCATTGCATTCGGAAGGCGTTCGGAATGTCTTCCTAGTACCCGAAAATAACCCCCCCTTGCCCGAAACTGCGTGAGAACCTTTAATGCGCAATAACGCAAAACCCATGATTGCATTCAGAGTGACTTCCCTTTTGCCCGAAATTGCGTGAGAAGCTCTAATTCGCAATAACGTGAAACCCCAGGATTGCGTTTGGATTGCCCTTGCATTATACTTCCAATTTCCCACGTCTGAAAGAGTCCTCTGTCAGTCTCAAAAGTGGTGCTACAAGATCCCTCTTTGCAGACTGATTTTCCAGACTAACACGGCCAGGTCTTTGAATTGTTCAGTTTAAAATCTATATTTTAATTGTCTTGTGGTGCATTTACTGCTTTGACATTGTGCTGTGTTGTATTTTGGGAGCTACCAAGAGAACTTGTGTTGTATGTACGGTTGCTACGTACGTAAGGCTAAATAAATATCTGAGTAAAGGAATCCAGTGTGGCCTAGTGCTTTGAGTGTTGGGTGACAACTCTGGAGACTAGGGTTCGAATCCCGGTTTGGGCATGGAAACCAACTGGGTGACCTTGGGCAAGTCACACTCTCTCAGCCTCAGATGAAGGGAAGTGAGGTTTCGCCTTCTGAGGAAACTTGCCAAGGAAACTATGCCTTTGTACAAAGTATTTCCTGTAAGACATTGTTAAGCGTCCTTGACCCACAACTTGGTTAACATTGTTAGGTGTCCTTGGACCCAATTTGTACAAAACACACTGTGGAAATAATCCAATTTCAGACCGCTTTAACTACCCTGGCTCTGTGCTGTGGAATCCTGGGAACTGTAGTTTAATGTGGCACCAGAGTTCTCTCTCTCTCTCTTGACAGATAAGACTCTAAATGTCTCACAAAAACTACACTTCCCAGAATTCCCTAGCATTGAACCAGGGCAGTTGAGGCAGTCTCAAACTGGATTATTCCCGCAGTGTGTTTGTTAAAAGGAAAAAAATATTTGAAAATTTTGAAAAAAAAAATTCATTGAAAAGAATGGACTAATCTGCCAAGGAACCCCCCCTCCACGTTCTGCGAATGGTACGCCCCTCCCAACATCCTTTGCGCGCGGGGCCCAAGAAGCTGCGCTTTTAAAAAAAAACCACGTGACGTGCGTGACGTCACCGTCCTCCCCAACCGCCATGACGACGATTGCCGGCCGGTGACACCACCACTTTAAACTTTACGCGTGACCCGGAAGTACATCCAACTTTTAGAGAGCTGCCCGCCCCGGAAGGGGAGAGGCACAGGAGGCGAAGCGCGACTCAGCAGCAAGGAGCGTGTGTTGCATTCAGTCAGAGGGAGGGAGGGAGGCTCGTCGTTTGTCCGTCAGGGAAAAAGGGGGCGGAGCCTTTGGCTGAGCAGCAGAGGAGAGAAGTCAGAGTCAGTCAAGTCATTCGAGTCAGGTCGGGACTGCTAGGGTCCGAGGCTTATTAGGCTGGCGTCCTCGGAAGTGGGGAGGGGAGGAGGAGGAGGAAGAAGAAGATGCTGCTCTTCGTGGAGGTGAGTCTGCTCAGAGGCTGGGCCACGTGACTCAGAGCGCGCGGCGGGGCCTCGTGGTGCCCGGCCTCCCTCTCGCGCGCGCGACTGCCCCCCTCCCTCCGACACCTTGTGAGCGCGCGCGTCCGCGCGCGCTCACAAGGTGTCGGAGGGAGGGGGGGCAGTCGCGCGCGCGAGAGGGAGGCCGGGCACCACGAGGCCCCGCGGCGGGAGCGCGCGCGCAAAGGGGAGGGGGAGGAGGACTGGAGCGCGTGGCCCCAGCAGCAGCAGCGACAGCGAGCCAAGGCGTCCCATTATCCAGGCCCCCGTCGGGCAGCAATGACTGATGGCGATGGTGGAATGCCTGCCTTCCACGGGAGGAGAGGTCTCTCCGCCTTTGCAACTGAGGGGGAGGGAGGGGAGGGGAGGGGGTGGAAAGGGAAAGGGAGGGACCACGTGTGTGTGTCTGTAAAATGGATAGGGAGGGCTAGAGTAGAGTGCCACCGACTGTGTAGTGTGTGTGTATATGTATATTACAAGGTTTCTGAGTGTGTGTATATATATGTGTGTGTGTGTGTATATATATATATATATATATATATAGTGTATGTGTATACATATGTCTGTGTGGATGTGTATAGTATGAGTGTGTGTGTATATGTATATATATATATGGTGCCTGTGTGTGTATGAGTATATAGTGTGTGTGTGTGTCTGTGTATAGTGTGTGTATGTACACGTGTGTGTGTATGGTGTCTGTGTATAGTGTGTGTATATATATATATATATATATATATGGTATGTGTGTATATATATATATATATATGGTGTCTGTGTGTCTGTGTATAGTGTGTGTATGTACGTGTGTGTATATGGTGTCTATGTGTATAGTGTGTGTGTATATATATATATGGTGTCTGTGTGTGTGTCTAGGTGTGTCTTGTTTCCCTGAAAGTAAAGGCGTCCCCATGAAATAAGGCCTGGTAGGGGTTTTGCTGAATTGCTAAATAGAAGGCCTCCCCCCCCCCCCTGAAAGTAAGGCCTAGCAAAGTTTTTGTTTGGAAGCATGCCCATTTATTTTTTGGTTCAACAATAAATAAATGTGAATATTTTTCTTCGTGGAAAAATATAGACCATCCCCTGGGAATAAGACCTAGTGCATCTCCAGGGACGAAAATTAATAGAAGGCACTGTCTTATTTTTTTTGGGGGGGGGGGGAAACAGGTATGTTTGTGCATATATAAATCCATATATGTATATGTATGTGGTGTGTGTGTGCATATCTATCTATAGTGTGTGTGTGTTTATATATGTATGTATGTGTGCATATGTAGTGTGTGTGTGTGTGTCAGTTTGGTCTGGAGGAGGAGAGGCCTTGAAAGGCACCGCAGTGACCTTTTGTGGAAGTTGCCCTAGTAGTAGTAGTAGTAGTAGTAGGGCGAGTGCGTGGGAGGGACAGGGCCCAGCAGCACGTGCGGGGAGGAGGATGAAGGTTATCCGCCTCCCCTCGGAGGGAGGGAGGGAAGGGCCCTTTTAAGTTTCCCCCACTCTCTCCTGCCTCCCCCCCTTTAAAAAAGCAAATAAAACCCCGAGGGCTGTCTCCTCCCCTCTTCCCTTTCACCTACAGGGACAGCCGGCACCACCAGAGGCAGGCAGGGAGGGAGTCAGTCAGCTGACCACCTTTTCTCTCCCTCTCTCTCTCTCTCTTTTTCTTAATTCCTTTCTTAGGCTTTGAGTAGGTCCTAGATTGTATTGTTCTTCTTGTAGACATGTCAGACCTGAAGAAAGCTGCCACTTGGCCAGGACTCAACCCTGCCCCTATCATAAACAGAGCAAGGGCCTAGTTCCTACACCCAAAGGTGGGGCGGATCGATCAATTTGTGTATATGTATCTCCCCCCCCCCCATCCCATTTGGGGATAATTCTGGGAACATTTCTTTTGACCAAAGTTTTCATTCCTCCAGGTGAAAATCTACAGCGTAGGGTTACATTTTCTGGCATGGTGCAAAACACTTCCTAAAGGAGGAACTTTGGGGAGGTGAAGCTATGAAGTAACATACGGAGCAGGTTTTTTAAAATCATGTGTTGGCTCAGAATGGAAAATGATTAAAAATAATAGTACTTGAGTTTCTCTAGCTAAAAGTAAACTGTTTTTTTATTTTTTATTTTTTTTTTACATTTAGAGAAATTACTGTATTTCAGGGACTCAGAATCTTGCACTATTTACTTTGAAGTAAGTTTTTACTGAATTCAGTGTCATCCAGGAATGCATACACTTTTCGGGGCAAATGATTGCTTTGGGAAATCATTGACTTCTTGACAAAAGTATGTAGTTAGAACTTACTTACTCAAATGTTGTATATGCTAACAGAGCTCTTACAGCACTACTCTGTTTGCTTTCAATATGGTTAACAGACATTTGGCATTTGTCTAGTTATTTGTGCCTTACACAGCCGTAGAGTAAAATCTTTTAGTCAGGCTGACTATGCTCACTGCATGTGACATCTTGGAAATTCCCAGTTCAAAAGTAAACCTTACTGAATTTAGTGGGGCTTGCTTCTAGTTAAGTGCATACATGATTTTCAGTATTAATTTGGTGACTGGCTTTTGTTAAATTTGTGTCTGTGTAAAGGTGAATTGAGACAGCTATGATCTAATTGGGAAAGCTATGATCTAAAGTGAATCAGCAGATGGGGTAGTAGCCATTAGCAGCAAAGAACCTATATTACATTTGTTGAGATAAGGCTATATTATCATAAAAATCAAGATGAGAATAGTAGGAGATATTCGCTCCTGCTGTTTTAATTTCTCTTATTGGGAAAAAAAATGCTGGTTTGTCATGACTCATCATTTGTTACTGCTTATTTTTCAAGCCTGCAAAATGGAAGATTAGTATTAACATAACTGAAATTAAATGTTCTTGAGCCACATGAAGATTAGAACAGCCAAGGCTGAGGATCATTTCTGATCTGGACTTGAAATTAGTTTCAAATGCATATTATAGATACACTATATTTGTGTCAGCTGTTTTGCATGTGCATCATTTTTTGGGGGCTTATTCCAAGTGTGTTCATAAGTTGGTAAAATAATTGTAAGAGGCTGTCACTGCAATCCTGAATGTGTTTGCTTGCAAGAAAGCCTTTGCAAATGAGTATGTAAGACTGCAATTCAGAATTAGTCTTAGCAACTTATTTATGTGTATTACTTGACTATTTGCATTTTTTTTCTTTATCAGCATGTAAGCCTTGGTAGTGACATCCCAAGTGTTATGAATGTTCCTTATATTAGCAGTAGCTTCCTTGAGTTAATTCTCTGGCCAACCAGGAATGGGAAAACAAGTCCAGACTCTGATTTGTTGGAAAAGCTGTAGATGAGGAGTACAAATTCAGATGTAGTGGGAAATTTTGTTTCGATTAGTTTTAGGTTAGTTTAACCACTCCCAGTGGGTGGGAGGGATCAAGAGGAGTGATTGTGCAGCATGCACAAGGCACACGTGAATAATAGGCCACAATTATTAGCCATTCTGGTTTACTATTTACATCCAGATGTGACCAAACTAATGCTGAATACAGACAGACAACTATCTATTCCTCCCATCTCCATACAGTAGTGATTGGTCCTCCAGGTGTTTTAGATTTCAACTCCCATAAGCCCCAGACAGTTTAGCCAGCAGCCAGGAATCCACGGAGCTGAAGTCCAAAACGTCTGGAGGACCAAGTTTGGAAACGGCTGCGTCACAGGATAAAGGAGCAGGGATTGGAAACTCTCTTAGTGTTGCTTTTTAACCCAGAAGCAATGGCTAGCGCTTTCAAGGTTTCCCAGTAACTCTATTTAGTTTATTGCACTACACTCTTAAAGCATTGCTATTTCACTTTAACTGTTCTGGCTGCCTCCTGTTGCATTCTGGGATTTGCAGTTGAGGGAGGGGCATTTAGAATTATCAGCCAGAGGGCTCTTAGGCCTCACTGAACGACAAGCCCCAGAATGCAACCAGAGGTAGCCAGAGCAGTAAAAGCAGAATTTATTTATTTATTTATGGTATTTATACCCCGCTCTTCAGCCTTAATGGCTATCAGAGCAGCTTACCATTTTTTATTAGACGGTTCCCTGCCCTCAGGCTTACATTCTAAAAAGACAAAACACAAAAGGAGAAGGGAACGGTGTTGGGGAAGGGGATCAGGTTCAGTGGTTCCTCTCTCCCTCTGGGGCCTGGAACAGGGCAGATGGCATGGAGGGAGGGCTCTATTTCTTCATGCAAGCCCTGACGGAGCTGGGCCTGCCTCTTCACTCCCTCCCAAGCTGGAGGATGGCAAAATTTTCCACACACCTTTTTCCACACAGAATAGCAGCACTATTAGAGGTAATGGGATAATCTACAATGTATATTGCCCCGCTCTGCTGTTTTGCCAGCATATTGCTTGCTAGTCCAGGTAGCTTGAGTTCGGCTTTGAAATATTGCACCTCTTATCAATTTTAAAGTGATTGCAAAGTCTGGAAAAAGCAGTACTATCCTGAGCAGCACCATTGGGCCAATGGGGTTTTGGATTTGGCCCATAGGTTATCATATTACATTTTCTTGATTTCTTATCTAGTATAATGTGTAAAATCTTTGAATATCCTGCCATATTTGTTCTTTTCTTAATTTATATGTTGTAGTTGCTATTAATCCCACTCAAAACATACTAGGAGCATTGATTGATTAACAAATTTTCAATACAGTAGAGTCTCGATTGTCCAGCATAAACTGGACTGGCTGACAGTCGGATAGCCGAAAATGTCGGATAATCCGGAGGGTCATAGAAAAGCCTTGCAATCACTATGAAAAGTGGATCTGCTGCTGCACTTGGGGCCTGTTTTGGGCCCGATGCCACTGCTGCCACCACGCTTGGGGCCTGTTCTGGCTCCTTGCCCATCGCAGCCGCCATTTTGGCAGCACGGAAAGGCCCACAGCCACGCCCCCTATAGGGTTCAGCTGGCATCAGATAATCTGGAATGTCAGATAATCGGGACTCTACTGTATATAAATAGTGGTCATTTTGTATCAGGTGGTGCCCATATGCCAGTGGGACAGACATCACTAGCAGAACAGATTCTGTCTCTGCTCCTCTCTTCACAACTAGATAATATATGGAGTTTGAGGCCTCTCTGGAGCTGAGGTTGCATAGGAGGGTGCAGAGTGGACGAGGAGAAGGAGAAGCTCTGGTGTGTGAACAGGAGTCTGCTGACATGATGTTGTATGGAGCCCATTGAACTTAAGTTTTGTACTTGATTAAATGAAACCACTGGGGAACAGCTGTGGAAGAAAGCCCATGTTCTGCCTGTGGGCTTCTTGTAGACATTTCCACTGTGTAGAAAAAAAGATTGCTGGAATTACATAGGTCTTGGGTCTTTTTCAGCGCACTCTTGCTGCTTCTTTGCTAATTAATAGATCTGCGCTGAACAAATGTGGGAAAATCACATTGTTTCATATCTTAGTTGTAAAACCAAAAAATACTTGAAAATTTTAGGTGTTGGTCTGAATCTTTACTAGTGGAAACTGTGTAAAAGAATCATAACCACTTGTGGAAACGATATTATAGATGCATGAAAGCTTATATCTAAGGAAAGTGTACAGACTTGCAAAAGGTACCTTAGTATTGACCTTAAATGTGCCTTTATAATGATTAACTTTATAAATACTAAGTGTGTTGCAAAGTTAAAAGTCAACTATATGTTGGCAATGATGCAACCATTTTATTTAATGAAAACGATTGCATGAAATTTACTGGAAATGGTTTTATGCCAGTTGTGAATTTGGGTTATTAATTCTTAGTCCATGCTATGTTTTAGTAAATTCTAGGAGCTTTGCTGAAAGGTAGAGATACACCATTTTAACTAGTCTTACATTTTCATTTTTTTTAGTTTTCTTTCTTCAAAAACCTCAGATCAGCTTTCAGATAGTTTCTGAGAAGATTCCTAATCATGCAAAAGCTAGGAGCAGTTAACAATCCTGTCCTAGTTTAATTTAGAGTAAGTCCCATTAAAGTAACAGTAATAATGATGACTGCACAGCTCACAAAAAGGTACAGATTGCTCTTAAAGACATGGGAATGCCAATACATCTGGTAGAAATCTGTACTTATGACAATAGGCTAGTGTTAGAATAGAATATGGAGAAAAAGAATGGTTCCCAATTGGCAAAGGATCAGGCAAGGCTGTGTTTTATCACTCTATTTCGTCAACTTGTATGCAGAAAATACCTTACGAAGAACAGGTTTAGACTTAGAAGAAGGAGTAAAGACAAAAAGAAGAGACATCAAGAATCTAAGATATGTGGATGATACGATACTACTAGCAGAAAACATCATAGCCTTGGAACAGTTACTAAGTAACGTCAAAGAAGAAAGTGCAATGGCAGGCTTACTGCTGAACATCAAGAAAACAAAAATATGTCTATGGAGGATCTACATAAATTCAACCTTGACAATGAGGAAATAAAAGTAGTTAAAGATTTGGAGCAATAATGGATCAAAACAGAGACTGCAGTCAAGAAATAAGAAAATTTGAAATGGAAAGGGAAGCTGTGAAAAAACTAGATGAGATCCTAAAGAATAAAGATAGAATCATCCAAGCCATTTTATTCCTCGTTACCATGTATGGATGTGACAGTTGGACAGCAAAGAAAGTGGATAAGAAGTCAATTCATGTGAGATGTGGTGTTGAAGAAGAGAGCTGAGGATACCATGGATAACCATAAAGAGAAACAAATGGGTCATTGAACAGATCAAGCTTGAACTTCTGGAAGCCAAGCAGTAGAAAGAGAGGAAGACCACACGCCAGACGGATATAGCCAGACAAGGAGGTCATGGGCCTGAATCTACAGGACCTGAGAAGAGCAATAGAGGATAGGGAGTCTTGGAGAAGTCTCATCTACAGGGTTGCCATCAGTCAAGGTCAGCTTGAGGGCAGTTAACAACAATGATGAAAACAACAATGATTTTAATTGGGCATGTTGTATTTGTTATTATAATAACATAACAGGTGCTTTTCCCCTTCAAAAAATAAAAAGTTCAGGGTGGTTGAAATGCAAATGAGGCTTGTTTCTGAGTGAACCTGTATAGGAATGCACCATGACAGTATATGTTTGCATCTTTACCGTGTTTAGTGTGGCTTGTTCCCTAGTAAGTGTATCTAGGATTTCAGTCTAAATCAGATGGAAATCATCTTAGTGTTGGTGAATGTGTCCTATAGGTAATCCTGCATATGTACAAAGCACATCTTTCAGCAGTGGTTTTTTTGTTTTGTATTGTTTGTTTGTTTGTTTTTTACATCAAAGACATCAGATTCATGGATGACGCTCTGTGCTTAGCAAGATGTTTTAAGGCAGTGATGGGCAAAGTTTTCAAACTTCTCCAAAAAACTGAGCATAACTTGGGTGGTGTGTCAGTTTGAGGAAAAAAACATAATTTTGTGATGTTTATAGTTTAAATCACTTAATTTTATAGTTTATATAGTTATAGAGGAGGATGATACATTTGTGACTTGTTTCATCCTCAGGAGCAGCAAATGTTTCATCCTCCCCTATTAGACACTCTATGCCAGAGGTCTGTGGGCCAAAACAACAGAAGTCCATCACGGAGTGTCTAGTTCTGGGACTTCCGGTTAAGCCGGGATCTTTACCCTTACTTCCGCCGGCAGAGCAGGGAGCAGGGGAATGCAGCACGGCCAAGTGCAGAGGATGAAACATTTGCGACTAGAGTCTTATTCATTCTCGGCTACTGCACTTGGCTGTGCAGGAGCCGAAGATGAAACATCCTTCTTGGCATGCAGCCGCCTCAGCAGCCACGTGTTATCAAAAATGGCTACACATGTCAGTGGTGACACACATGTCATAGGTTCGCCATCAGGGTTTTAAGGCATTCTCCTGTGCGTTCCTTCTATGAATGCTCTAGCTCTGGTTATCTAGTAAATTTTGTCTCAAGGCCAGATTTGGTCACTTCACAGAACAAGGACATTGATGTTTATCCTCTTTGTTATACATTCTGTATTAAATATGCCTGAAAAGGTTGGGAAATAATTGCATTGGTAGCCGATAAAGATTTATTTTTATAATAATGAAAAAAGGAGGAAAATAAATTTGTTAGTTAAAATGTGTAAAATGAGAAGCTCCTTGGCAAAACTGTTATTGTCAGAAATACTGAATGACAATCTTGTGGAACAGGTTTTGTTACTTAGTCCTAAACTCTTGGACACTAACCCATGTAGGGTTCTCCTGCTTGCTTTCACTTGTTTGTACCCAGCCATGGTGGAGCAACAAACTTCGGAGTAAGCGGCAACACACTGACTTTCAAATTGGGCAGTATCATTGTGAATAGAAATTTAGGCTTGCAGAAGAAGCAGGGACTTTCATTCAAACTATGGTGTGGTATTTTTCTCCCCCGTTTCCAAATATTCCAGTAATCTACACAACATCTTACAAAATATACTGGTAAAAATTGCAACAAAGAAGTGTAAAACCTTCAGAACTAAAATCTTTTCTGTTTTTTACTATGTTGTCATCCTTTCTGCTTAAAGTGTGCATGATTCATCTTTTCTGCTGGAGCTATAAACCAGTATTGGAGAGAAAGAGAAAGGATGGAGGATCAGTGTAGGTGAATAAAATGGGATAAGAAAAGTGAAATCGAATAATTGTCACTTGGAAGAGGGTGTGCTGTTCGAGTTTTTTCATATAATCCACACTAAAGGGCAGAATATTGTTTCTGTAGAATCCTTGGCTGAATTCTGCTTTATGTGGTAATAAACTCTTTTTAGTAATTCCTGAGGAATACCTATTTATGGAGTGGTGAAAACATTAAATGGGGTGTAGCTTAAAGCTCATTCATTTTTGATAAATAGTAAGTGGATCTTAATCTTCTGCATATCATTGATTGTCATGGATATGGGTGAGATATTCTGTCTTCTGTAATCAGAATAGAAAGGTCGTAGACTCATAGAATCATAGAGTTGGAAGAGACCACAAGGCCCATCCAGTCCAACCCCCTGCCATGCAGGAACTCCCAATCAAAGCAGTTTTGGGGGTGAGGTATGGAGCTCCCATGATTTTTAAAACAAGCTTTTAGGTGCATTTGAATGAATTTCTAAAAGTTGTGCATTTGTTGGGGTTGCTTTGTAATCTCCAATATTAAGTACAGTATATTATTGATGCCAGTCAGCTTTATAAATATTATAAATAAAGGGAGTTACACAGTGGAATGCTTGCCTGTATGTAGGACCATTAAAATGTTTATAACAGCAGTCATGCAATGTATGAAACTGTTGACTGTGCCAAAATATAAGTGTGCAGATCATCATATAGTGTGAAATCGGAATTGTGTTCCCCTTTTCAAAAACGTATCTCTGTTGTACCCTTTGTATCTCCCTTTTATTGCAAGCCCAGTGCTACTGGTCCTTGAGGAGGAACTGTCTTACCTTGCCTCTGAAGGTAGTATTCTGTTGTATACAGTGCTTGATAAACTTGATGATAAAAAGCTGATTCAGACTGAATTTAAGCTCAGTTTTGTGTCCCTGGTTTTAAATTACTAAAATGGAATATGCCATTTTCTTTTGGAATTGTCTCCTGTAACCATTGCCCCCCATCTTCTCTGTAACTCAGTTTTAAGATTTTTGAACATTAAAGATGGTGAAGTCCTTTATATGTTATAAAAATATATGCAGGTAGCTCACTAGTGTATGAAGTATACTGGTGTTTTGTCATCTTAACGGGGCAAAAGTATGTGCATGGGCATCCAGACTGCTTGCTTATGTCCTTTTTCTCTCTCTGTGGACAGGGCATGGTACTAAAGCCACTCCTTGATGCTAGAGAGACTCCAGAAGGCTAGACTCTGGAAATTCAACTTCCTTATTTTCTGGCTTGGGCTTCTCTGTGTCAAGATGGTCAGTGTTTGTTGAGTATCATTATACAGTCTTTAAAGAGTATGTTTTAAGAGTATGTTCCTATGTTTTGCTGCAGGTTATAATTCTGTTAATAGAAAAGCACTGTTTGGATTCCTCCCACAATGAAGTTCAGAGCGTGTTTGTAGAAAAGTTAAATTTCGTAGGATCAAGGTTTCCTTATGTGCTGCCAGCAGATCTTTAATCATGCAGACAATTGAGTGCCTGGGAACACCTTGTAAGCTCCTAACCTGAATGCTTCTTGACTGTAGAACAGTTTAAACTCATTGTCCAACTGGAAATCTGTAAGATAATATTTTAGCCTCCTATATAATGTTCCTCAAGCTGTATGTGGATTACACTGATATTGGCACATTAAATACAGGTTTTGAGTAGAACATACTGAATTGCATTTGCTTTCTGAATTTCTTAAGGTATCTGGCTATCAATGCTTGTGAACACATGCTCTTAAAGCAAAGAAAGCATAGCTATTCACAACATATAATAATTTCATTTCAATGCCAAACAATGTGTGCAGTCAGACTGCATTGTGGGAGGAGTTGTCTTTATGGGACACATACTTGGAGGAAGTGAAAAGCAGTGATTTTGTTGATGGCTTTTGCAGCACCCTGTGCCCTCCAAAAGCCATTCTTGGGATTCAGAACACCCTTCCAAGTAGCCTGTGAAGTGGTCCTATGGACTGCATTGAAAAGGGGAAATTCTCCACCTCCATCATTGATGAACTTTCACTAGATTTTGGTCCCATCCATAAGGAGATATCTTGATCCAATTTGTAATTGTGTACTGTAAATGCAGCTTTGTTGCTCCCTGACAGATACAGTGGTCCCCCGGGTTATGAATCTTCCGGGGTACGAAAACCCCGGGGTACGAAAGAGCCAGGGCCGGAAAAACGGCCCCAGCTTGCGAAAAAAACCCGGGTTCCGAAAGGAAAGCGGCGCGAAATTCAAATCGCGCCAAGCGCTTTTCTATTCTTACAGCTGTCCCCCGGGTTACGAAGGTTTTCGGGTTACGAAAGGGATCCTGGAACGGATTACTTTCGTAACCCGGGGGACCACTGTAGTAAGAATACACCTCCAGGATGCTCCCCCCCCCCCACACACATTTCAAGTGCTACTGAATTCCACACACAAGAGTATTCAGTTCATACTGTAGGCCTTGGGTTCCTCTCTGAAATCATTCATAGCTTTTGCCCAGTTTTGGTGTTTGACATTACAAGCCATGATCCTTGCTAAATCCCCTGGCACCAGGGAAGGATGCTAGTTGGATTTTTAAAAGAAACAAACCTAGCAGTGGTCCAGCTCAGTGGAAGGGATTCTGAAACAAGTTAGTTCCAGAAGTGTTAAATCATGTATGTCAAAATTCTAGAAAATGTTGCATTCTGACCAAACATCTTCCATCTATTGTATGTGATGTCATATAAACACTGGTTTGGGAATGAGGTGGGAAACAAATGTATCTGTCACAGTGTGGGAGTGGGAAATGTGACGGATTTACATAGCATTGGTAGAAGTTTGTTAGAATCTGTGGTGTTTCATTCTCGTAACCCACTAGTAATTGTGGCAGAAAATAGTCTGTCTCTCACTTTCCCCATTAACTACATCAAGTTCCAGAACAGTCTTCTCTGCAGTTTATTGTAAGCACATTGGAAGGCAGGCCACCCATTCTTTTATGAAGAGAAAGAAGAGGCCTGCTGAATTCAACAAAATATTTTTTCTTAATTTGCTAATACATATCTTCTATTTCCTCAGCAGGTAACATCGAAAGGTGCCAGCTTAAATCCTAATGCAAAAGTATGGCAGGAAAGCTTGCAAGGAAACTCAGAAGCGGCACCAGCAACTAATGGCACTGGGCAGTCATGGCAAGAGACAGCAACTGTGCCAAGCAATTGTACAGAGGGTAAGACATCCAGAATATACTTCTAAATGCTAACAATGGCTTAATCCCTTGCTTAGTTAGGATTGTAGATACAGTGTGAGTTTCTAAATCCAGCAGTAAGCAGTAACCAATGCTTCTTGTCCTTGAAAGTACAGTCGCTGCTTCTGGACGCTGGTGATATATAATGTGAGGTATTAATCAGTTTCAGAAGAGCCAGTTGATTTACTTAGAAAGGAATTGTTTTCTTAAAAGATTCTGAATTTATGGCAAGCTGTATTGAGGAAATTTAGGTTACCAATAGTTGTGATTCAGAACTATTTTTTTTATAGTTGCAAAGGCCCAGTGATGACTAAGTATCGCGCTAAGAGGGAAACAAGTTGCTAAATGTACAGAAATGTATCTTTTGTTCATTCTACCTCTTTCTTGTCCTCTTTGTTTTCTTTTCTCACTCTTGCTTTGAGTATTTTGTGTCATTTCTGCACTTTAGTGAACGCTTGTCCCTGTGAACAAAAAGATTATGAGATCTGAGGGCCATATGCAACCCAAGCAGATTGTTTGAGAGCAATATGATAAACTTGTTAAATGACACATTGGGTAGATGACACTGTCCCAGCAGCAAAAGTGTCTGTAGTTGCTATTGCTCCTATTAGGTCTTGTTAGTAGTGGAATTCAGAATCGCAAATAAGTTACGTTATGGTAGCTGTTTCGTAGGTAAGTTGCACTTGTGCTTGCCATGCAGTAGCTTCTGATTATATTGTTCAAGTACTTAGTGACCAGTGTAAAACCTAAGCATTGATGTTATGTGGAGAATAAAGTTTAATTTCTATTATTAATGAAGAAGATCAAGTAAAAAGAACCTAAACCATATGGTAACTCTTTAATTATAGACTTGAATTAATTTATTCATGTTTGTTACCTTACTTTGATTAAAAAAAACTGGCAGTTTGGATAATTGTTGTCATACCAATATACCTTTAGAATTTTAAAACCATGTAAAAATTAGATTTGCTTTAATTACTGGAAGCTAGAAAAATTCTGGACCCTAACTAGGGATATTTTTAAGTAAGAATGCAAAAAAGATATTACCGGCAGACAAGAAGAAGAAACACTTCATTGGATGACAGATGAAATTCTTCAGACCATTAAAGACAGTAAAGAAGCAAATAGAGTGACAGAAATAGGTCAGAATCCTGAATGCAATTGTCCAACAGCTTGTTTGTAGGAACAACAACAACAACAACCTATTATAATAAATAAAAAACAGAAGAAGGCAGCAGGTAGAACAAGAAACGTCTTCCATGGAATCTAATAAATTAAAGGCTAATTCAGATGAGAGTAGGGATGCTTTATGACTAATGAGAATACATTATATGATCAGGAGAAATAGTAGCAATACATTAAAGCAAAATCATTTGAAGATAAACCCATAGTCTTAGAAAGTGAAGTGGAAAAGGCTCTAAGAGCACTTGCAAGACATGCATGGCTAGGTACAGATGACATATAGGAGCCAGTATGGTGTAGTGGTTTGAATGTTGAAGTAGGACTCTGGGAAACTAAGGTTTATGGCCATGGAAACCTGCTGGGTGACTCAAAGGAAGACAGTGGCAATCTGACTCTGGACAAGTTTTGCCAAGACAACTCTGTGATAGGTTCAGCTTATAGTTGCCATAATACAGAAATGAATTGAAAGCACACAACCACAGCAATAATATCAGTTGTCAGCAGGACAGATGTAACACCTAATTGTTTTAGCCAAGTTCGGTGTAGGCTATGATGTGCATTAACTCTGTTCCTTTTGGAAGTTGGATTCTTACTATCTGCTGTAACAATTAAACTTTGTGGGTCGTAGCCACACCTTAGTATAAATACAGCTGCTGTACTCAGCTGTGGGCATTTTAAAAAATGTTATTAGCAATGAGAGAAGATGGAAGAAAAACTTTTTCATTGTTTGCATCTTGTCTTTGATGTGTTTGTGTCAGGTAATGCTGAGGTTGCAGATGATGGTGCTAAGCAGTATGAAGCAATGTATTCATCTTCTGAACTGTCTAGAAATAGTTCAGGGGTTGAGGAAACAGCTGCTAATGGCATGGTTTTGGCACAGGAGGATCTTGGATACCAACTCTATGATGTTTCTGGTAAGAATCCAATCTATGAGAGTTTTTGTACTAAAAAGTGTTCCAAATATTGGTATGTATATGCTGTCATTTAGATTTCCAATATCATTGGCATATGTTCCACATTTTGTGGCCTAAATCCAGTTGCTATTCCTAACGAGAGTAACCCAGTTGAATCAGTACAATTTATGTGAGTGTTGGCTTGTGCTTCAGAAGGTGATTGAATGGGTCTACTAGAGCAATGGGATTTAGATCTGCATGCTTCATGTATGGCCTTGTCTTCCACTTGTTTGTACTATGTTGAAATTATCACCAGAATTTACTAGAGTTAGAAGTGGTATATTTAAATTGTTTGTTTTCACATAGTGCTCATGGTACTAGTTTTTAAGAGCACAGTACAACCTGCATCCATGGGATTGGCGTAATAATAATAATAATAATAATAATGTTTTTATTTATATTTCCCACCTCTCCCTTCAGACTGAGGCGGGATTACATCAATAAAACAATAAAATACAGGAATAAAAATACAATAATAGACACCAATGATATAAAAATACAATAATTTAGCTAATTTAGGGGTATCTGCAGTTTCACTTACCTACAGTCTTGATGGCTTCCTTGCATTTTGGTCATGTTCTTCCTTGTGGCAAGCTGCTGGCTCCAACAGAGTCCAGGTGATGAAGCTTATGTGGACAAAGGCGAAAGCAGTGGGGGACTAGGCTGCCCACACTGAGCTCCCAACAGCAGTCTCCTCCCTAAGTGCCAAATCCAAAGGAGCAGACAAATTATTTATTTGACTGAGAGAAGGGAGGCGAGCTGCTCCTTCTTTTCTTGGCCAAAGGAAAAAAGAAACCCCTTCTTTAGTTGAGAGAGCCCAGTAATAGCACTGGCTCTTACAAGCAGTTTCAGGTAACTGCGTGAAGTTTAGGAGCATATCCCTTGTTGATATGGGACTTGTATTATAAAGACTGTTACGACTTTCAAAATTCATACACCATGGTTCTGGGTGACTTCAATTTTAATTGTCAGCCAAATTATAAAAGCCCATCTTGGACCCTAGCACAGAGTGTTATAGTATGATAATATGATCAAAGGACTATTGACATTGGCATTTCATATTAAATTTTTAGGGACCTGGAATAGAAATAATAGGCACCCTAGGTTTCAGAGAACAGTATCCAGATTGATATCAAACCCTTTTAATTGTCATAAGAATCATGGATTATTCTAGGTTCTTATCAGTAACCTTGCAGGGTTTGTGTCTCTTATAAAAGTATTAATCCCTTTTTCTAGTCAGCTTTCAACTGT
The DNA here is from genome assembly GCA_034509955.1 of Urosaurus nigricauda. Lineage (NCBI taxonomy): Eukaryota > Metazoa > Chordata > Lepidosauria > Squamata > Phrynosomatidae > Urosaurus > Urosaurus nigricauda. The sequence goes on from JAOEGL010000002.1 coordinate 169,142,890, forward strand.
GTAATTACAGACAGGTACTGCTAAGATTGATATTTGACACATAGCTGTGGAAGGTAATTTTTCTATTAATTCACAATCTTTGAATAAGCACAAAAAAAATCCTGTTAGGAGTGCTTGTATTTATATTCTCTGCCCTGAATGAATTATCATTCTCATATATACCTGTTAAGTGCATTCAGAGGTCGTTAATAGTCTTTGTGTTGTGTACTTACCGATGTTTAATATGTAAAATGAGCGTGCTGGAGATTAAGTATGCCAAGAAATCATGCCCTGATTGAGAAGGGATAAAGATACAACCTGGAGCCCTGCAGTAGTGAATTCACAACATTGTGGCTGCCGTACTGGCATTTTACCACTACACCACCAGGGTTCCAGGCATGACTCCAAATAAAGCAGCTTCCTATCCACCTCAGTCCATATTGGATTAATAGGTCAATATTGGATTAATAGGTCAATATCTAGACCAATTAACAGACAAATATTTCTAAAAGTGTACTTATTTGAAGAAATTGATTTGGATGACTGAAACTGAAGAATGACACCATCTGGTCCGAGATATATATTTAGATCTACTCAAAACATGATGGAATCTACATTATTATTAATGTAAACAGTGCTGTTTACATTGAAATGCTTGGGACCAGAAGTATTTTGGATTTTTTCAGATTTTGGAATATTTGCATTTAGATAATGACATACCATGGAGATGGACCTTGAGTCTAAACATGAAATTCATTTATGTTTTCCATATACCTTATATAATAGCCTGAAGGTAGTTTTATGCACGATATTTTCAGTAATACTGTTCATGAGACAAAGTTTGTGTACACTGAAGCATCTACAATTCAAAGGTGTCTCTGTCAACACCCTTGTGGGAGTTTTGGATTTTGGAGCATTTTGGAATTTGGATATGGAATACTGAACCCGTATTGTATATTACAATGCAAGCTTGTACTACAAAGGTTTTAAAATATTAGTATTATTTAAAAATATTTTTTTTGAAATCTATAACGTCTTGTATTCTGGCTTGTTATCATAAGATGATGAACGATATGGACATAATCATAATAAATATGGTAAAAGTTCTGAAATGTTCTCCCTTGACAGAGTGAGAATTCTAAACTAAAATACTAGGTTGGCATTAGTAAAGCAATCAATAAATTCATATGCACAGGAAAAAATGCTGCGAAGGCTTTCTGATCATACTTAATTTATATACATTTTAAAATATTCTTAGGTGAAAACAGTCCTCTCATTCCTCCAGAAGACCTGAAAGAATGTTTGAAGAAACAACTGGAGTTCTGCTTCTCACGGTATTGTACTGATAAACATAGTTTGGACTAGATATGAGCTTAGGCAGTCAGGCAATATAGAGGCAAGTGTCTCTTAGTAAGCACCATGATTCTGCCATGTTGATAGAGACTTGCTAATGATACTTCAGATATAATATTGAGCACTTCAGCCATGTCTTTATTTTCTTCCATTATTTTTTAGTATATCATGGTTAGAATGTCTTTTTATAGGATTATACACAGTTAAATTTATATTCTAGAAGTATAGTAGCTGTATCTGCTTGTTATGTATGCTGTGTTTTGTGTTGTTTCAGTGGTAAACTGTTTTATTACTTTTAAAAAGAATGCAGAATGGGCTGCTTAAAAATTCATGCAAGTTGCTTCTTTCTTTATCAGTGAGAATCTATCCAAGGATCTTTACCTGATGTCTCAAATGGACAGTGATCAATTTATTCCAATATGGACAATCGCCAACATGGAAGGAATTAAGAAACTGACAACCAATATGGATCTTATTGTGGAAGTACTGAGATGTATGTCTAAACCTCTTAGTAGCTTCATTGTGTTAATTTGTTTTTGCCACTGTGTGGCTTACGCATTTGTCAGCTGTTTGAGCTGTACTGGTATCATAAGTCTTGCAAATTGTGTAGAATGTGGTTACTGATTAGAAGATACACATTTGGAAACACAATTGAAATTTACTTCAGTATTTAATATCGAGCCTTCCCAAAATATTGAATACCATTTGTTTTTAAAGTAGTGTTTCTGAGAGTTCACTGTTGTGTATCTGACAAATGTGTATATTTATCTGAAAAATTGTACGTTCTAGAATGTTTTTAAAAAGTGCCTTCCTCGGTCTTGAAGTATATATAGTTACAATTTTTGGTTTGGAATTGCTTTGGCATGCTTACCAAAACAAAGCATTATCCATTTTGAGTTGATTGTGGTAAAGGGAGCCATTTATCTATTCCATTGTTGAAATAGGTGTGTCTACTTTGCCTACTTTGGTTTCAGATGCCACTATGAAAAACTTGTACTAGAAGCAGAAAGAGAAAAACTTGTACTAGAAGCAGTAAGGCAAATGAGCAGTTGTGCACACTGAGTGCTAGTTAGAATGAAGTGTCATAACTACTGAACAAACTAAACTGATAGTTGGTCATAAGCAAGTGGTCAGAATGCTGTGTTACTCTAGGTTCTGTGATGTTAGAAAAAAAAAACACCCTGCTTTTGTGATTCTTTCTTTCTTTTCATTTAGCTTCTCCTATAGTTCAAGTAGATGAGAAAGGAGAAAAAGTTAGGCCAAACCACAAACGATGCATTATTATTCTTCGTGAGATCCCTGAAACAACACCAGTGGAGGTAACAAATCTACTTTGAAGATTATTATGAGCTTGACAATTTCAATCCATGTCTGAAACTGGGAGGAGTAAAGTCTAGGTCATTTGCTTAGCCATGTTTGCTTAGCCATGTTAAAGCTTTATTCAAGATTGATACCAAATCTGTGAAGCAGGTTTTGAAGGACCGTATATACTTGACTGTAAGTTGGCCTCATGTATAAATCGAGCGCAGGTTTGGGGGCAAAAATTACAGATTTTGATATGACACATGGATAAGTTGAGGGTAAAACCTAACACGTAACAAAGGGTCTAAAGGATGAAGCAAAGGAGAACAATGCCAGAGAACTTAGAAAATTCCAGCAAGCATAACTGTTCATGCTCATACTAAAGGCTGGATGGATAAGAGAATGCGGGGCGGGGGCAGTGCTTCCAGGGGATGGTTCCTTTTTAAAAAATAAGAGTTAAAGTACAGTACTTAGATTTACCCCATAGATAAGTCAACCTAGGTTTTTTTGGGGCACTTTTTTGACTAAAATTTCTAGACTTACATACTTATAAGTATATAAAACTTATGCTTATATACTTATAACTATATAAGACTTATATATATGAATATATACAGTAACGTGAATATATACATAATCTGTAATGTAAGACTTCTGGTTTCAATAGCAAAATGCCACTGAAAAGGTGATAAAGAGATTTACATTGTAGTTGGATAATGCTTTTGGTGTGTAATAACACCTTCAGGAAAAAGAAACAAGTGCTGTGTTAACTTTGCTTTATTTGCTGTGGACATGTCCTTTTTTTTGGAATATGTTTTGCTCCATTTTGTTGGAAGATGGTGTGGTTTTGGCATTACATGTGGATTTACACATTTCTTAACTGGATTGTCGTGAACTGTTTCATTTTCATGTAAGCAAAGTGGGAAGTGTGTATTCATTTTTAATGGAGATAACAGTTCAGATTGTTGCATTCATCATCTATTTTATAATACATTCATTCCTTCATATTTGTGGCTTTGATATTTGCGGATTTGATTATTCACAGATTTGATTAATATGTATTATCTAGAAATATCTAAGTCTTCCACTGCAACTCTATGGTCAGTTTTAACTAAAAGTTGCACTGAAATACCAAGAGATTCTAAGAGAGAATACTCTACTAGGCATTTGTAGCTCCTTCAGTGCAGTTCTATAGTCAATGTCTGTTGGACGTTGACCACAGAGTTGCACTGGAGGGCCTACAGATTCCTAGAGAGAATACTCTACTAGGCATTTGTAGCTCCTCTAGTGCAGTTCTATGGACAGTGTTTGTCAGACATTGACCACAGAGTTGCACTGGAGGACTTAGAGATTCCTAGAGAGGTGTCCTCTCAGGCAAAAACATATTATTTGCTGTTTTTCCATATTCACAGGGTCTTGTTCCCCTAACTCTAGCGAATATGGAGGGACAAGTGTAGAATTGTAACAAACTAAATGGTAGTACTGATGAGTATATACACTCATCCCTCAGTATCCATGGACTTCCCATTAGCAGTTTTCATCATTTGCGGATGGTAAGTTCTCCCTTCCCTTCCCTCCTTCACTCCTTGCCCCCGGCACCAGGCCTGTAATCCACACCAGCTACACGAGGATTTGCTTTCCCAGCAACGCTCGGGGCCCAGCCTGCACACACCCTGCCCTGCCCCCTCCACTGCAGCCAGTGGGCATGCAATACATCAGTTGGCTGTGGTGGAGGGGGCAGGGCATGTACACTCCAGGCCCCGAGTGCTACTGAGAAGGCGAGTCCCAATGCGGCCGGTGTGGATTACAGGCTCTGGTGGGAAGAAGGGGGAAGGGAAGGAAGGAAGAGGAAAGGAGGAAGGGTAGGAGAGGTCCCATTGTCGCCAATGGCAGCCTGCTTGAACATTTATGAAATTTCAAATTCGGGGGGGGGGGATTAACATATCTCCCCCCCCCCCCCCCGAATCCAGAGGAGCCACTGTATACATATTCTTTTTTACATAAATTTTTGAATGGCAAATGGTGTCTGTTAGGAAACTTGGGTCACGTAGCATAGAAAATTTGTCCTGCATAATGTAGAATGTATCTTAAGAAAAACAAAAACTAGCAGTTGTATCTCACTGAATAGTCTTCATATTTTTGCTCCAGGAAGTAAAGGCACTGTTTAAAAATGAAAGCTGCCCCAAAGTGATAAGTTGTGAATTTGCTCACAATAACAACTGGTACATTACATTCCAGTCAGATACTGATGCACAGCAGGTAAGAATACTATGTGATGTTAAGCATTTCAGTTCTGATAAATTTTTCCATGTCCCCAGGACTAATAACAACTAATGTTAGTTCTGAATCCATTGTTTTTAAAGCTATCACAGAAATGAAAGTGTACCACAAATATGAAGCTGAAAATTGAGGAGGAGACAACAGGAGATGGCTGGCTTAGCTAAGTTCTCTGTAGTGTTTTGTGGGGTTTTCAGGGTATGTGGCTGCATTCTGGAAGAATTTATTCCTGATGTTTTGCCTCCATCTGTGGCTGGCATCTTCAGAGGGTGATGGCATGGAAGTGTGTGTGGTATACATACTTGTGGGACCCTTGTTTGGGAGGAAGGGCTAAACACAAATCAAGGAACACGTGACACTGCAGACTGGGCCAGCCAGAAAAATCAGCAGTAGCAGAACATGTTATAAACCAACTAGGGCACAAAATGCTATTTGAAAACACCAAAAATTCTCAACCATGCCAGCAGCTACCAGGTCAGAATGCACAAGGAGGCCATTGAAATCCACAAACACCTGGACAACTTCAACTGAAAGAAGAAATGCTGAAAGTAAACAAATTTGGCTACCAGTCCTGAAAAACACCAAAATCAAGACTCGGCACATGCAAAGGAACACCAGCCAGGCTTAAGGGGTTTCCTTGCAGACAGTGGATTACCAACTAAGTAGACACAAATCCCCCTTGCATATCCCCTCCCAACACCCCTCCAGGCTGTGCCACTCAGTGCAATACAACACACAAACTAACTCCATCATGAACATGTAAACCACTTCTTCCCAAACAAGGGTCCCACAGGTATATATACTCCACACACTTCCATGCCACCACTCTTTGAAGATGCCAGCCACATGCAGGTGAAACGTCTTGAATAAATACTTCCAGAACTCAGCCACATAGCCTGAAAAATCCGCAGAAAACTATGGATCCTGGCTGTGAAAGCCTTTGACTTCACAAAGTTATATATGCAAGCAAACACACATTGTTGCTTTTTTGAAAAAAAGGAAAGAGATTTCCCCATCTCAGACCCTAGCAGAAAGGTCAACTGCCAGCTGATCCACATGCAGATGTTGAAAAGTGCCTTTACTCCCTACCTCTACAGACATGCTTTTGCAGGAGGTGGGTGAGTGGAGTGTCATCTCCTTTTGTACAAAGTTATACAGCTGAATTTAATGCAGGGTTAGGCAAAGTGCAGCCTTGGGATCTAATAAGACCATCCAGGACCCATGGAGGGAGGGAAAATTGGGTGGATTGTCTTTTCCAGAAGCTACCAGAAACAGCAATTTATCTTATAAATAGATTTCAACTTTCTTTGTGCCATTTAACATACATATGTATTCATCCATTGATTCATAATTAGCATTTTGGCAGCCTATGTGGCCCTGAAACATTCCCCTAAGCAGAAAATTGACCCGTAGCTCCACTGTATTAGCACACCAGATTTGTAGTTTTCTTAACCCAGTGCTTTATCAAGGCTTGAGACAAATTCATCTTTATAGGAGTCTCCCCTCAATCTGATGTCCTCCATATGTTTTGAACTACGTTTCTTATACTTGATGTTTGGTCATATTTTTCAGGCTCATGTAATGGGTAGACCAAAACAGATGAAGGGCACATCTGTTCATTAGACTGGATTGTTCGTTTGCAGCTGCACCATGTAGTACAATCACTATAGATTTTTGCAGCTGTGGGCATGTGCTTATATTTGTGACTTAAAAATGAGATGTAAAGGATTAGAATTAAAAGCGTTGAACAAACCAGGACTGTTCTGTTAAATCCCCTGGTTTAAATTTAAGATAGCACCAGAAAAACAAACAGAAATCAAAGACCATTTCTGGTAGCAAAATACTATGTATCTACTAGTGCCTCTTTGTAGATCAAGCTAGAGAGGTCTGCAGCTTGAGCACATCTGAGCTAGCATTCATAATTTTAAACAAACTAAAGTGATGGACTTAAAAAGACTAACGGTTCCTTCTATGGTAAACTTTAAGGAAGATATGAGGAAACGGGAGTTTTTAATTGAAGCTGTGTTTGCATTTAACATTTTAGATGGAAAAATGCTTAATTGTATTTACATGTAATTAAATTGGCCCGGATTTGTCTTTATAATCTTTAGTGCATCTTTTGTTTTCTTAACCAGTCTCCTTTTTTAAAAAAATATCCTTGCTATTCTGTCAGATGGCACTCATTGTGGATTTTTTAAAATCTGTACAGGCTTTTAAATACTTAAGGGAAGAAGTTAAAACCTTTCAGGGCAAGCCAATAATGGTAAGTTTCAAGTATTCACAACATGTCTTAAATTACATTTTCAAATTTAAATAGTAGGATCAGTATTGTTAGTTAAATAACAGTTTCATATACTGGATATACTCGACTGTAAATAGACCTCACATATAAGCAGTATAAGCAGGTTTTGGGGCCAAAATTATGGATTTTTATATGATCCGTGGATACCGACTTTGGGTCATGACCGTCTTTGGGTCATGTAACAAAAGATCTAAAGGATGAAGCAAAGGAAAACAATGCTAAAGAACTTACAAAATTCTAGCAGACATAACTATTATGCTCACACTTAAGTCTGGATGGATGAGAGAATAGAAATGGTCAGTGCTTCCAGGGCAGATTGTGCTTTTGCCATTCACCAGGGGATAGTTCCCTTTTATGTAAGAGGTAAAGTACAGGACTTAGATTGACTCATGAATAAGTCAGTCCAGGTTTTTGGAGCCAGTAGATATAATAGACTATTTTCCAACTTGTTTAACTATGGTTCATAACAAGGGGCTACGTGTGTGTAGCGAGGAAGCTGTGCCTGCCTCATTTCCATGCCCAGAGACCCCTCCTGGGCACTTTGTGAAGAAAGCTATGTCTGGGTTAACCTTAAAATTTTGTTCTCTGAAGTTTTCAACAATCACTGTTCCATTATTTTCTGTACAAATAGATGCCACAGAATTCTTTCCCCCGTTTAAATCATAGTTAATGATATTGTGGTTCACTATTTAATAATTTGCCTCAGTCATAATTTTGAGGTAGTTGTATTCATATCCATAATGCTAGTTGAAACAATATTGAACAATGATAAAAGGGAATCATGGAAGTGAAGTGGAAATTTTCGAGTATAAAGCAGATCGAGCACTCTCAATATCAAATGAATTACTGACAATTCGACTAAATGTCAGCTGTTCTTAGTAACCTTGAGCTTTAGAACTTTTCCTCTAAAGTAAGTAAGCAAAGAATCTTGTCTTGTAACAATACTGAAGAAATAGAATATTGGGTTGAATTTTCCCTTAATCTAAGTAGTTTATGCAAAAGGCAAAAGTAATGTTGCAGACTCACCTGTTGATCAAGGGACTGATGTGGCTTCCCTTCTTCTTTTACTGTACTACAGATTGATACTATGGCCATATAGGGTTGTAGGGTGAATGTATCATGGTTTTATCTTTCCTTTGTAGGCCAGGATAAAAGCCATCAACACATTTTTTGCAAAGAATGGTTACCGGGTGGTGGATTCCAGTGTATACGTTCAACCCGTTCAAACACAAGCACAGTTTGCCTCACCACTGTTTATGCAGCCTGTATATAGTCCTCAACAGTACTCCATCTACAGTATTGTGCCTCAGACATGGTCTCCAAACCCTGCACCTTATTTTGAAACACCACTGGTAAGATTCTTTGCATCTCGAATAGGGAATCAGTTGGTTTTCTTCTGCCTCAGAGGATGATGAACATTGTACACTATTACATATTATTGAGATTAAAATCAAGATTTCAAAAATCTTGAAGGATATGCTTTCCAAAATTGGAGTAACAGTGGTATTATTAAACTTGAGTCTTGTGCCACAATGTATTGCATTTAATGGATATTAGACATTTGGCTTGGGAAGTAGGACATAATGCTGATTATGACCTATAAAGTCCTATATGGCCTAGGACCAGGCTATTTGACAGGAGAGGCCTTTCTTTCAGTCCTACCCACCTTCATTGGTATGAGTGGTGGGAACACAAGAGAGGGCCGTTTAGGAAAGAGCTTTGAGAGTGTTGTAATGTTTTAAATTGTACTGTTTTAGCAGGTTTTAAAAATCTGTTTAAATTATATGTTTTAAAGCGTTATAATGTGGTTAGTAATTTAATTCTACTTTGGTGCTTACTGTTTGTACAGTTTATTTTACTATGGGGCAGCATCTTGGTGTTTCTGCAGAGATGTGAAAAAAAACCCACCATGGCGGTGGAAAAGCCAACTTTCTGCCACTTCTTTTTGAGCCAGCAAATAGAAGGATTGGGGCTGCAGTGTGTGGGTGCCACGGTCCTGATCCTGCACTCAAAGGCACAGTGGGAAGCCGCTCCTTCAGGGCGGTCTGTTTCACCCCTAAAATTATTTAATTTGTAAGCCACCTTGAGTCATAATTTTTGGGGAAACAAAGAAAAAATAACAACAGCAACAATTTGAATTTATATGCATTCTTTTTAATTCCATATATAGTCAAAGGATATTTCTATAGAAATTTATAACCGCAGAAGTGGGGGTGGGATGTCAGAGAGAGATGAAGGGAGTCTTAGTAGACAGGTGTACTATCAGTGAGTGTTGTGTGGGAGTTCATAGTCAGTGAAAGTTCTTGTTCTTTGTATAGAAGGCTTTCTTCTTGCTGAAGCTAGCAGCTTATATATCCATATTCCATCCTTGCCCTCCTGTCCAACAGTGCAGCACACACACCCCTGACAGTGTTCCTTTTCACAGTTGATTATTCTGTTAAAAAAAAAAAGGTTTTAGCAGAAGAGAGAGATCTGTATGCAGATCTGTTTTGTTTTGGGTTTGTAGTTCTGTCATCATTGGAGCCTCCTGTATTCTTGTTGAAAACCTTTGTTTTCAGTAGAGTGAATTCTTTATATGGTCTCCTGATAATACTTTGTGTCCACTGCAGGCTCCATTTCCCAATGGTGGATTTGTTAATGGCTTCAGCTCGCCAGGCTCATACAAGACAAGTGCTGCCGCTTTGAGTATAAGTCGCCCATTCCATAGAAATCGGTAAGAAGATGGTTGATTCTAAGACTGCGATGAAGGTTTTATAACTGCTTGTATCTTGGTAGTTCATCTGATTACAGTAGGCTTTTCTCTTCTGGCAGTTTACCTTGTCAAAGCAAAGAGCATTGGGACTAGGGGACCTTGAATTCTTAGCAAAAATGCATTTCTGTATTTCTTGCAGCTATCAAGGTAATAGCTTTAGAGTCTTGTATTTACTATTGCTCAGCTGTCTTAGAAAGCATAATTTAACATGAGCTTGCACTCTGTTGTTTGCCTTAATCCTGCTATCTGTTCCTTGGTTTGCTGAAAAATGCCAAAAGTGGATAAGATTTTATACTACTCATTTAATTTTGTCAATAAAGAGCATTCTTTTTATCATCTGCCAAACATCTTCTAAAATTCTGCAAAGATACTTTAGTTGTAAACTCCAAGACCTGTTACTTGTAACATATGGCATGAATAATAATCTCTGATTCTATTTTCCTTTTTCTTTTTTTAATTGATAAAAAGTGTAGCACTATTCTAATATGAAAGTTGGTTTTATCAGTGTTTATTTTTTCATTTCCTTATTGTTCTCTGTTTCAGTTTTATTCTATTTTTGTTTTTAATGTGTAAAAATATAAAATAAGATTAAAAAGAAGACATGATCCTGAGAAATTTCACTTTAACTGTGCTTTATGAGCTGTAGTCAGCTCCATTCCCTATCCCACTACTTTACGGGAAACAATTACTACTATGTATTATTAACATGCCTTTCTTGTCTTAGAGCCATTGGGTGCTGCAGTATTACCATGCAGGGAACTACTGGGGATGGCATCCATGGCCAGTGCCTGTACCTTAACAAATTACCCAGTGAGGGCCTGGAAACATGACACTGCTTCTGCTGCTTTATGTGTTATATTACTGTTGGCAGTGGCATAATGTTTGCATATATAAAGAGGCTTTAATAATAAAAAATGTTGAATTAGCAAACACATGTGATTCATTCACTGAATTGGTCTCTAGTCTAATACAGCAGTAAGGATTTGCCCATAGGAAAAATCATTCACAACAAAAAAATCCAGTAAACAGGAGTGACTTTTAATTACTGAAAACTAGTACGTTAGATTAGCAGCAGCATTCTTTCACGAACTGTCTCTGTACACATTTGATGAGGCTAAAGTTCATGGGCACCAGTCAGTGTGACTAATAGGAGATGGACTATGAGACTAACTTTAGCAACCGACAGCTAGATCTGAAATGATATCCCACCTTATGCTGGAAGTTTTTTTCTGTTTCCCATAATGCCTTGTTTTTCAAAAGATAAAGCTATTGAAAAAGCTGTATGTGATCTTACAGCGTTCAATACCCTCCTGTAAGTTAGTTTTGAATTGTTACATGAGAGCTTTGGAAACTTATTTGAAACAGAATGGGTGGGTTAGCAAGAGCTGGGATGTTTCCTGCAGCATTAAAAAAGAGGTACCAACTACTTTCTAAATCTCTTGGACTTGGAAGGAATTTTATTAAATTATTGCGACAACCCCAGGCATACCATTTGAGATGAAATCAGCTTAGTAGAGCTCACGGTTTTCTGCCAGCACATGTTTTCCATTAATGGTTGGATTTATTTTAATAAAAGCTAATAAATTTATTTCTGCATAAGCTTCCATGTACTATATAGTCCAATTCTTCTGAAGTGGGTTATAGTCCATGAAAGCTTAAGCTAGAGCAAATTAATTATTCTTCATGGTGTCACAGAAGTCTTGTTTGTGTTTTTACTATGAGACTAGAACACCAACCAAAGGCATTCAATTTACAAGAGAAGAGACTCCACCTAAACATAACAAGAACTTTTTTTTTACTGCAATATCAGTTTGACTATGAAATAGGTTGTGGACACTCACATCTTTGGAAGTCTTTAAACAGAGGTTGGACTGGCATTTTTCAAGTGTGCTTCAGTTGTGTTCAGTTCAGCTGCATGGCAGTGGACTCAATTGGATGGTCCTCGTGGTCCTTTCCAAATCTTATGATTCTATTAAGATTATACACCGCTAGCCCATCAAAATGGCTTATCCAGATATACTTTGTTCAAACCTGTTCTAAATTGCTGCTTTGGTGTTGATTCAAGGGCAGTTTACAACATCAACAAAATATTATACAAACAGTGTTAAGGCAGAATTCAGAGAAACAAGTTGGTTCCTAATTGGCAACAGGGTCAGCCAAAGATGCATTTATAGAATCATAAAAGTTGGAGCACAAGAACCATCTCCAGCCGAGCCCACTGCCATACACATACACAACTGAAGCACTCTTGAAAGATGCCAATCCCAATGAATGTGAACAATCTTAGATAGGCTAACTAAACCATATTACTAGCAGAAAACATCACAGACTTGGCATAACTACTAAAGAAGGTCACAAAGATGAAAATGAAAAGGCAAGGTTAATCCTGAACATAAAGAAAACAAAAATAAAGACCATGGCTCAAATATATATCAGAATGGTGACTACAGCCAAGAAATAGAAAGATGACTAGGAGTGGGAAGGGCAGCTATGAAAGAACTAGATAAGATCCTAAAGGTAAACACATGCAGCTGAGCAATAAAGTCAGAATTGTCCAAGCTCCATTACCATGTACAGATGTGAGAGCTGGACAGTGAATAAAATTGATAGGAAAGAATAAATTCATTTGAGATGTGGTGCTAGAGAAGGGTACTGAGGATACTGTGGATAGCGAAAAAGACAAACACATGGGTTCTTGAACAGACCAAACCAGAGATCCCTCTGGAAGCCAAGATGCTGAAACTGAGGCTGTCTTACTTGGACCACATCATGAGAAGGCATGACTCACTCAAAAAGGCATTAATGCTTGGAAATGTGGAGGGCAGTAAAAAGAGAGGTAGACCACATGTCAGATGGATAGACTCAATCAGCGAGGTCATGGGCATGAATCAACAGAAATTGAGCAGAGAAGTGGAGGACGGGGGGCTCAGAGTTGTGTCATCTACAGGGTCACCATGAGTCAGGCAGGACTTGAGGGCAGTTAACAGTAACAAAGAATTAGGATTTGGGAGTACAGCATGACAGCAGTGTTTTGCTTTAATCCCAGAAATCATTGCATGGATCTGCTTACTTTAGGCTACACTGTTATTTAACACAGAAACATAAATTGGGCTGGAGGTAAGAGACCATGGTTAAAACATTTGCTAGAAGATGTGCAACAACATTCATTTTGGAGAGATGTTTTAAAGCATCTCCTCATATTTAGAATGTCTACTGCAAAGAATTCTTCAGTATTATGTATGTGGGTTTTATATTTGGAAGAGACCTCAAGTGTACCTGTTCAATTCATTCTTGATTGCTACTGTAGTAACATTATACAGGTTGAGTTTCATTATCTGAAATGCTTGGACCAGAGGTGCTTTGAATTTTGAAATTTTTCAGGTTTTGGAATATTTGCACATACATAATGAGATAATCTCGGAGATAGACCTGAGTCTAAACATACAATTCATTTATGTTTTGTATACACCTTATACACATAGCCTAAAAATAATTTTATACACAGTTTTAAAAATAATTTTCTGCATAAAACAAAATTTTGTTTACATTAAACCATCAGCAAGCAAAAATGTCTCTTCTTCGTGGTCTCTGCGAATCATACAAATGGGATTTACTGCGCATGTGCAGTAGAGATCAGAAACTTCTGGAATCACCAGGCAGACTTCAAATTGCAACTTTCTGCAACTTTTTGGCAGTAGTTCCGCCATCCCTATATAGTTCCTCTGCCTTCCCACTCTTTCCCCAATTCCTTTTTTTCCGCCACTGTAGTAGCTTGGAACTTCACTTGTTAGATCGCTTCTAGTATAAGGCTTGACTACGGACTGTTTTTGACCATTCTTCTGCTTGTTGTTTGGCTTTGTTAATCCGGTTTTGTTAACCTGACTTGGCTTGACTTCAGACTGCTCCTGACTATTCTCTAAGCTCGGTGATTTGGCATTACTTGGACGTCAGGCAACGAGATGGCGCCCCCGTTCAAGCACTGCAATATGTGTGGCGGTAAAATCCCTGAAAAGGACAGCCATACTACCTATCTTTTATGCCTTGGCGAGGCCCACGATCTGAGAGCGTGCCCGCAATGCCAATTGATGACACCTCAGGCAAGGAAGAACCAGGAGGCTAGGCTGAAGGCTGCTCTTCTTACACAGTCTCTTCCGCCTCAGGACACTGTTCGGTCCCCGCCTGCATCAGCAGCTTCTGCATCAGCTTCCACCTCTAAATCGCCGGTAGTGGCTGCTACCTCGACGCACGCAACTGTGAGTGAGCATCTCCCTCAGGAGAAGGATAAAATGCCCAAAAAAGGTTCGAAAGGGACCGACCGGGCTAAGGAGGGTTCTCATAAAAAATCCTCAGAGGCTAAAAAAGGGTCGGATTCGTCTAAGGATAAAACTGAACCCAAGAAACATTCGAGTTCAAAAACTGGAAAGAAGCATCATGCCAAAGACCCTATCAGCCATCACCATTCGGCTAAGAAATCGCACCGAGATACACTGGCGTCGGACAAACCCGCTACCGAGCCCAGGACGTCTTCAGTCCCGAAAAGGGCTTTGTCGGTCCCTGTCATGGCATCCACCTCCATCCGGGACCTTGATATTCAAGTCCTTTCTGACCATTCAGAGGAACTGGAGCCTCCTGTGTTGTCTTCTCCAAAGCGGGCGAGACTGAGGCGTTCTCCAACCCCGATGCCAGAACGCTCTCCAAACCACAAGGGCCTTCCCTGCAGGCCTGATTATGTGTATGACAGTGAAATGGACACTTACTGCATCCCCGTGGATCGGGAGCAGATCTGCCATCGGTTCCACACAACACCTTCAGATGACAGACAACTTTCGGCTCAAGGGACTCTGAAGACGCCAATAAAGACATCGGTTTCAGAAGCTACACAGACGTCCAGATGGAAGGAGAGGTCGGTGTCGAGGGACCATTCAGACTCGAGGGGCCGCTCTCCATCCCCACTATTGCTGCCGTGAAATGGAGATTCGGAGTCCTAGCTCGAGTTCAGAACCAGCTCAAGTTCAGGCAAGAGACTTCTCTGACACATCTGAAGTAGATGCCCCACAATCCCCGCAAGACCTTTACACCCCAGGAGCTTCGTCTCCAATGGACGATGTGTGCTCCTTTATGAAGCACGTTATCCGTATGGGACGTTCCTTGGAGCTGGAGGTAACCCACCTTGATGAAGATGTAGCCGACCCGGTGGAGAAAAGGATACATGGCAGAGTCCCCACCCTGCCATCTATTCCATTCTTACCCTCCATAGAAAACATCGCCAAGCGTTCCTGGGACACCCCTGCTTCTATGGTGTCATGGTCAAGGAAAATAGAGGCGTTATATAGGATTACACCATCTGCAACCTCTTGGCTCTTCTCTCACCCGAACCAAAATTCAGCCATAGTGGAAGGGTCACAGCGCTCCTTTATGCCCAAGACTTCCACATCCCCTTCAGATCAGGAAGCTAAGAAAATAGATGCGCTGGCAAAGAAGGCCTACTCCGCATCGGTGCTTGGTTTAAAACTCGCCAGTTACAATGCATGTATGGGGGCATACATACAATATTTAATGGAAAGACTCTCGACTATCATACCCGATGTCCCAGAAGAATCCAACAAGCTGTCGACTGAGTTGAAGGAGGAGGCCCATTCCATTGGTAGTTGGCTGATTACTTCGGCCAGAAATTCAGCTGATTGTTCAGCCAAAGTGGTGGCAGCTTCAGTTGCCTTAAGGAGGCATGCATGGCTCCGGGGTTTGGACCTTAATCTGAATGCTAAATCAACAATCGAAGAAATGTCATTTTATGACTCCAGTTTATTTAATAAAGAAACCGACGATAAACTTAATTTTAAGTACAGAATGAAAGCGGCCCCTAGAAAACATGGCATGTCCACAACCTCCCAGCCTGTCTTCCGTCGTCGGTTTGGATCCATGCGCACCTGATACATTCCATACTGGAGACCCTTTCAAGACAGAACATACCATCAGCAAGAATCTCTGAGGCAGCATTATCCATCTCAATCCTCGTCCTCTTCAGGCCGCTGTCAGCCTTCGGCCTCAACTAGATACCGTAAGGGTTTCCGCAAACATGATACCGAACAGCCTATCTCAGTGGGGTCCAATTTTTCTTCCCCTCCCCCTTGCCGGCCAGAAGCAATGCCCACCTTCTCTTACGCCATTCAGACTGGAAAGAGTTTGGAAATTAGGAGAATGCAGAGTTTGTCAAAGTAGGGAAGGTACGGTTGCTTTTGTCTGGGAGGGAGGGAGGAAGGGGGAGGAAAGAAGGTGGATCCTTTGCAGCCCTATCTGCTAACATCAGAAAGTGGAAGCACTTTGGAAATGTAGAGGAGGCTATGTGTTTCAAGATTGCAAAGAGGGTTAAGGGTGATGCTTTTGGTAGGAAAGGACTCTTTATCATTCATGTTGGGGAATCTAACATATTTGCCATTTTTTCCACGTTCATGGGGGTCCTTAGCCCTAACCCCCATGAATGTGGAGGGGTGACTGTATTGATACAATAAGCAGGATTCAGATTTTTTCATTAAAATGAATTCAAACAGCCCTTTGTCTGTGTCCTGTGTAAGTTAGGACAAATTTTATCTGTAATTCACTCAGACCATATAATATTTGATCTATTTTAGATTCTGTAATATCCTCAGCCATTCTTCATCTTAGAAGAGTTCAAATTCTAATGCTGCAAAGGTTCTACCCTCTAAGGTCAATGCTGAACTCATTCTACCAATGGTTATGTATTTGGCCATATTGTGGATTGAAGCTTTTTCAGTACTGCTTTCTCAACACATTCCTCTAGAGCAGTGATGGGCAACCTTTTGAGCTTGGTATGTCAAACTTCGCCAAAAAACTGATCATAACTTGGGTGGTGTGTCACTTTAAGGAAAAAACATTATTTCGCAATATTTATAGTTTAAATTACTTATTTTTATAGTTTATATATTTATAGTTTAAATCACTTATCACAGTAATGATGGATTAGAAATCCATGACACCCCAGAACAGTAGACTGTTCTGTGGTTAACTGTTGGTTACTGGTAATGGCAGGGCCTCCAGAAATGTTTCCCCGCTGCGTTCCACTGCTCCCTGCTCTGCTGGCGGAAGTGAGGGAATAGATCCCTGCTTAACTGGAAGTCCCAGAACTAGATGCTGTGTGACAGACTTCTGTTGTTTTGGCCTACAGACCTCCGGCACAGAGTGTCTAATAGCGGAGGATGATACATTTGCGACTTGTTTCATCCTCAGGAGCAGCAAATGTTTCGTCCTCCCCTATTAGAGACTCTGTGCCGGAGGTCTGTAGGCCAAAACAACAGAAGTCCGTCACACAGCATCTAGTTCTGGGACTTACAGTTAAGCCAGGATCTTTGCCCTCACTTCTGCCGGCAGGGCAGGGAGCAACGGAATACTGCCAAGTGCAGTAGCCGAAGTTGAAACATTTTCGAGAGTCTTACTCAGCCTCGGCTACTGTGCTTGGCCGTGCATGAGCTGAGGATGAAACATCCTTCTCAGTATGTGGCCGCCTCAGCGGCCTCGTGTCATCAAAAATGGCTACGCATGTCAGTGCTGACACGCGTGTCATAGATTTGCCATCAGGGCTCTAGAGAGTGAAGCCCGGGCTGAAGCACCATATTGTAATCAGGGAATGCTCCCCTAACACTTAAATCACTGATGCACTCTTAGTAGATGGAAAGCTCACTCAAGTTCCCGAAAATGCATAGAACATGGTCCTAGCCAAAGCAGCATCTCCGCACTAGTCCTAGTGGTGGCCAGATGTTGCTGAAACTTTGACCCCCTCCTTATGGGGAAAACTAATCAAATTCTCTCTGGCCATCAACATTTAACACTGGGACTGGTCAAACTGGCCCAAACTTTAGTTCATACACATAATTATTAAAAAAATACTATATAAAATTACCTCCAGGCTAAGTATATGTATATAAGGTGCATATATATATATATCCAAAATACCCCTGGTTCCAACATTCTGGATAAGGGAAATTCAACCTGTACCTTACTGTGCAAGCTGTAGGTTTGTCATTGATTTGGTATCGCATCCCTAACAATGGTTCCTAGATATTTAGGATAGTAATTCTATTGAAATTGAGTGGGGTAATTTGTATTCAGATAGAATACTGATATGCTGATGTTGCATTCAGTTAACTCACTTCCATCTCCAATAAAAATTAAAAAGGTGAGCTCTGTCTTTCAATCCAAGCATGCCTTATTGAAGTCAGGAAAAGATAGAAGTCATTTTGATAAAAGTAAGAAGGGGAGGCTAAAAGAACATATTGGCATGAAGCAGAAGCTAAAAGAAGACATTAGTGTGATTATAGAGGATGAACAAGTAAGATGGTATAGTTACCCTTTTTGGTTGGTGGCTGCGCTCCATATTAACACATTCTTGTCCGAATACCTTGTTTTATTCTGTTAAAGAGCTGTATTTGCCTTAGCGTGGTGTTTGGTGACAGTTGTTCAATTGGGATCAAAATCTGGAGTTCCTGACCAAATTATTGTAAGCTGCCTTGCATCCCATTTTGGAAGAAAGTCAGGATATAAGTTAAATAAATAAATGATTTTTCTGGATAGCTCCACGGCTTCAGAAGGTTACATGGTTTCCTGTAGTTGTGGGGGGAAAGGTTTCTCAGTGCTGTGACACTATGGGAAGACATCTCTTGGGAATGGAAAAATCCAGGTTTCCCTTTCCTATGTTCCAAAAATGTTGAAGAAAAATAAATCCAGTGGAAAACAGCCTTGCTTTGAACCAACTGACTAGGAAAAAGGGGATTATTTCAGTTTATAATTTATAATTGCACCAGTGCCTTGAAATACAGGTCTGTATATTCATAATAAGTAGAATAAGTAAAAGTATCTGATAAGTGGTCTTGATCTTTAAAAGGCTTATTTGATAGGACTGGTTCATTTTGGTTATGGAAGTATATGTTTGTGCTGTTACTGTACTGTACTATACTGTATTTGCTTCTATCCAGTGTGAAGCCTCATTTTCGGTTGTCGAGCAATTCTGAACATTCGGCGGAAATAACATCCGCAGTCAACACTGTGCCAGTAGGGGATGGACAATTGCACAGAGCCAACTCCAGGAATTTTCAGACAGATCGGCAAGCTAATACAATATCAGGAAATCAAGAACAAAGCTATTCACTGAAGGATTCTTCTGTCACTCAGACGGAACAGAATGGTGATTATGGCATGGGCAGAGGAAGGTAAGGAGTAAAGTCGTCAAACATATACGGTATTTCATTATTTCTATAAGTCAGATGAGACTATTTTACACACAGATCACTGCTCCATCCAGCTCAAAACTTTCTGTACTGACTGGTGGAAGTCTCCCTTAGCCCTTCTACCAGAGGTCATTCTTGAATCTGAGATGTGTTGCATGCAAAGTACTGTATGATCTTTCAGTCAGCTATGTTATTCTGCTAAACAATGCTAGCTGCTGTAAAACATAAGGAAGAAAAGATGATTAGATATTTAATCACACCTGGAACTCTGACAACTTAGGCAGCATGTTCAATATTGGTATTACGAGACAATGTTCACAGAAGCACTCTTCACTAATTTGCAGGAGGAATATTTTCAGAGGTCGAAGGAGACGGGAAGATGACAGAGTTTCAGTAAGTGTTGCTTAGTTTTACTTGGACTGAATTTTTTAAAAAAACTTTCAGAGCAGTCCATATGGCAGAAAGTTTAATATTTATATATATTTGTGGTGTCTACAAATCACACAAATGGGTTATGTCTTCTCCTGCATAGCTAGTTCAGAAACGTCTAGTATCACTAAGCAGAACTTCCATTGCAACTTTTTGCCAGTAGCTTTACCTGCCCCTATAAAGCCCCTAGCATTCCTACTCTTCCTCCAGTTCCTTTTGTCTGCCACGATAACAGCTAGGAAGGAACTTTGCTCTGTTAGTTGCTCATTTCACTTTCAGATTGACCTAACAGCTTGAACTTCAACCATTTTTTCTGCAGTGTGACCATTCTTTTGGACTTTGGATTTGAGATTGTTTCTGATCACTTGACCATGGAATGTCTGACTTACGATTTGGTCACTGATTTTGCCTTTCAACTCCGGTTGAAAATGGCTTCATTCAAGCGATATGACAAATGTGGTGCCAAGATCCCCACTTCTGATTGCCATGAACACTGTATTTTTTGCTTTGGAGAGACCCACAATGTCAAGATCTACCCACATTTCAAGGTCATGACCACCCAGGACCTCAATAACCGAGACCAGAAACTCAGGGCGGCCCTGTAGGAACAAGCCCTGAGACTGACCTCCGCTCCGACAGCCCAAGGCTCCTTGGCTAAGGCTGCCTCTAACTCCAGTAAGGAGAAGGAAAAAGACAGAGGGACATCCTGGGGAAAGTCTTCCAAAGAAGGCTTCCTGATCTGAGAAGCAGAGGCACCTGGAGGATAGATCTTCCCACTCAAAGGGGGATAGACCAGCTGACCATTAGACCTTTAAGAAAGCCTGCTCTCCTTCTCTGCTTGCTGACCTTTCGACCTTTAAGAGGGCCTGCTCTGCTTCTCTGCTGGGGAAAGTCGGCTGTGAAGAGCCTGTGGCTTCAGCTGATTCTCCATCTGCAGCCCTTGGATCCGATCCAGCCCAAGTGGCTTCTCTTCCCCGACTTGAAACGCTCCCAGTACTCATCGGGTAGCATTTCCCAGGCATCTCGATACTGAGTCAGAGAGTTCCGGGAGCCAGAGCCACTGACTTTGACCCTGGGGCTCAGGCCTTTGAGAGGTCCCCTCGTCGGGACCAAGTCACCCTTGGAAAAAAGATGGATGAAGTCATTAGGCTGGGGGATGAGCCTCTGTTCCAAGATGACCTCGTCCAACATTATCCAGACTTGGTCTACAACTTTGACAGTGGCCGATACCTCTGCCTTTTCCACTCGGGGTAGATAGAGCCTCCACTCTACGCACTCTTCGCCTCCTCTACGCACGACATCAGGTCATTTGCTGACCAGATAGTCTGTATGGACAATGCCCTTGAGATCAAGGCCAACCATACCAGTGAGGAAGCGGTTAACTCAATTGAGAGGAGGGTGTATGGGAAGGTTTCAACTCATCCTTTCATCGAATACCTCCTGTTGCTGGAAAAGATTACCAAGCGCTCTTGGGTGACCCCAGCCACAATTGCCTCCACCTCGAGGAAGATGTAGCTATGGAGGCCTACACCCTTGGTACCTCTCTTACCAACAGTGTCAGTACCAACCCAGACAGTGTCAACCCTTTCAATCTTCCTCTTCTTCTTCTGGCCATCATCAATCACTTCAGCCCTGGTACCGACCGACAAGGCTACTGGAAGAAAGCTGCTGAACAAGAGGAGGTTGTGAAATGGGGCAGTACACTTTGGACCAACCCTTTTTGGGACAGACTGAGGCCCTACCTTAACACCCAGGCCTCAATCACTTCTGACTCATGGGTTGTTGACATCGTCTGCACGGGCTATATTCTCGAGTTTGAAGAGTTCCCAACTACCGGAGCTATTCTTTCCACCGCCCCCTCAGAAAACTTACTCGACAAAGTGCGCGTTGTGTTACAAAAGGGCACAATTGAGCCCGTAGACCCTGCTTGGGCCTGCTACTGTTTTTCCCCTGTTATTTTACTGTCCCTAAAAAGGATTCTGGCCTCAGGCCCATTCTGGACTTGCTGCAGCTAAACAATGCTTACTGCCATTTTCGCATGGTAACTCTTGCCTCTATTTTGCCACTCTTACAGAGAGGACACTAAGAGCTCCCTAAGGCTTTCTTCATAGGGCATGGTTTCCAGACCCTTCACCATCTTAGTTGCCCTCCTTTGGACCCACTCCAGTTTCTCCACATCCTTTTTGAATTGTGGTACCCAGAACTGGACACAGTATTCCAGGAGGGGCCTGACCAAAGCAGAATAGAGTGGCACTATAACTTCCCTTGATCTAGAAACTATACTTCTATTGATGCAGCCTAAAATTGCATTGGCCTTTTTAGCTGCCGCATCGCACTGTTGACTCATGTTCAACTTATGGTCTACTTGGACTCCTAGATCTCTTTCTCACATAGTTTGATTCAGCCAGATGTCCCCCATCCTATATCTGTGCATTTCATTTTTGCATCCTAAGTGCAGTACCTTACATTTCTTTGCATTGTATTTCATTTTGTTAGCGTTGGCCCAGCTTTCTAGTCTATTCAGATCATTCTGAATTTCAATCCTGTCTTCTGGAGTATTGGCTACTCCTCCTAATTTGGTGTCATCTGCAAATTTGATAAGTATGCCCCCAATTCTGTCATCCAAGTCATTAATAAAGATATTGAATAGCACTGGGCCCAGTACAGAACCCTGTGGGACCCCACTGGTCACTTCTTTCCAGGTTGAAAAGGAGCCATTGTTGAGCACCCTTTGAGTTTGGCCAGTCAACCAGTTACAAATCCATGTAACAGTTACCTTGTCTAGCCCACATTTTACAAGCTTGTTTGCAAGAATGTCGTGGGGAACCTTGTCAAAGGCCTTACTGAAATCAAGATATACTATATCCACAGCATTCCCTTCATCTACCAAACTGGTAATTTTATCAAAAAAAGAGATCAGATTTGTCTGGCAGGACTTGTTTCTCTGAAACCCATGCTGGCTTTTTGTGATTATGGCATTCCCTTCTAAATGTTCCCAGACTCTCTGTTTAATGATCTGCTCTAGAATCTTTCCTGGAATTGATGTCAGACTAACTGGACGATAATTGTTGGGATCCTCATTTTTTCCCTTTTTGGAGATGGGGACAACATTTGCCCTCCTCCAGTCTGCTGGGACTTCTCCTGTTCTCCAGGAGTTCTCAAAGATTATTGCTAGTGGTTCCGATATTACATTTGCCAGTTCTTTTAATACCCTTGGATGTAGTTCATCTGGTCCTGGAGACTTATATTCATTTAGGTTAACCAAGTATTCCTGTACTATCTCTTTACTTATTCCGTGCTGAAATTCCCCTATTCTGTCTTCTTCCCCATTGTCCTTAGGTTGAGCACCTTTTGCCTTTTCTGAGAAGATTGAAGCAAAGAAGGTGTTGAGTAATTCTGCCTTTTCTCTGTTCCCTGTGAGCATTTTCCCATCTTCTGCACGCAGTGGCCCTACTGTTTCCTTCTTCTTCCTTTTGCTGCAGACATACCCCAAAAAGCCCTTTTTATTGTTCTTAACCTCTATAGCCAGCCTGAGTTCATTCTGCACTTTAGCTTTTCTGACTTTACCCCTACATGTGCTGGCTATTTGTTTGAATTCCTCTTTCTTGATTTCCCCATTTTTCCATTTCTTATACATGTTCCGTTTAAAACCTAGCTCAGTTGAAAGTTCCTTAGTCATCCATCCTGGCTTCTTGAGATATGTTCCATTTTTCTTCCTCATTGGAACTGTTTGAAATTGCGCCTTCAGTATCTCCTTTTTGAGAAACTCCCATCCGTCTTGAACTCCCTTCTCTTTTAGTTTTCCTGACCATAGGATCACCCCCAGTATTTCTCTATTGAAATCAGCTCTCCTAAAGTCTAGAGTGCGTGTCTGACCATGCCTGGCTTCCCCTTTCCGCTGTATAACAAACTCCAGGAGAAAATGGTCACTTCCACCTAAGGATCCAACTACTTGCACTCCATTGACTAGGTCATCCCTGTTGGTTAAGATCAGATCTAAAATAGCTGTTCCCCTTGTTTTCTCTTGTTGTCTCACTCTTTGCATCCGTGACTAGTGCATTCAGAAGAAGATCCTATTCCAATCTGTTCATCTTCCCAGGGAGGAGAATGAACTTGCAGACCAACTCAGCAGGTTTTCCAATCCGTGCCACAAATGAGATCTCTATTTTGAGACGGTCACTGACCTTTTCCACACTTGGAGTGAGCCACTGATTGACCTGTTTTCCACTCACCAAAACACTCATTGTACACAGTTGTTCTCGGACTTGGAACACCAGACTCTCGAGGAGATGCCTCCCAGTTCAAGTGATTGGGAAGGATGGTCTAAGCCTTCCCTCCGTTTTCACTTATTACAAAGGCCCTAGCAAAGATGAGGACGGACTGGTATGATGCCATCTTCATTACCCCGAGGTGGCTGAAACAGCCCTGGTTTTCTCTCCTCCTGCACCCCTCCTGGAGGGAATATCGGCAGCTCAAGTTCCGTCCCAACCTCCTGTTGTTACATGGAGGCCAAGTCTGAGTTGCGTCCTCTGGTGGCATGGAGAATCCGTCCCAAGTTGTTGGACTTTCTCTCTGCCAGAGACCTCTCCCTATCCTGTGTCTTGGAGTTTCTGATGACTCTTATTGACTTGGAACTATGCCTGATATCCATTCAGTCAGTGGTTCTCAACCTTTCTAATGCTGTGACCCTTAATACAGTTCCTCATGTTGTGATGACCCCCAAAGAGTTGAAAACTGCTGCATATCTGCCATCTGCTCGCACTACCAGTTTGAAGGCAGACCATACTTTTTCAAGAACTCCCTTGTGAAGAGATTCCTTAAGGGGTTGTACAGTCTCTATCCTCCATCCTCGGTATTGACACCAATGTGGAGCCTGGACTTGGTGCCTTCACATCTCTCTTCCAAGTCCTTTGAACCCATGGCTGCCATGGACTTGAGATTGCTGACCTGGAAAAGAGCTTTCCTTGTTCCCATCACCTCTGCTCGCCATGCAAGAAAGTTTTGTGCCTTGCGGATGAACAAGCCTTACGTTCGGTTCCACAGAGACAAAGTGGTACTCCATACGAATAGCATCTTCATTCCAAAGGTGGTGTTGGCCTTCCATTTCAGCCAGGACACTGTGTTGCTGAGCTTGGCCCCGAACCTGACAACGGATGCAAACACCATCTGGATGTCTGGAGGGTGCTGGCTTTTTACCTGGACAGAACTTTGGATTCAAGGTGCTCAGAGAGACTTTTTGTTTGCTACTCGGAGGCTAAGAAAGGACTACCTGTGACTGCTCTGATATTCTCTAAGTCAGTGGCTGGTACCATCCACTCGTGTTATGAACTCTCAGGTAGAATTTTCGCTGCTTGGACTTGGGCTCACCCAACTAGGGCAGTAGCTACATCCTCTGCTTTTTTGATTGGGGCGCCTCTAGAGGTTGTTTGCAAGGCTGCTGTGTGGTCCTAGCCATTGACTTTCATCAAACACTACAGGCTGGACATCAGGGCCAGACGGAACACAGCCTTTGGGAGGGCAGTGTTGGTTTTGGGTTTGCACTGAAAAAGTTTTATTGCATTACATGTTGTGTATGCCCTTTGTGACCAAGAAAAATGACACTGATGTACTTAAAGTTCAGTAGTTTATTGTTGTTAATAAATACAACTTGTTTGAACTTTCAAATTGGTGTTATGACACTCCTTCCTCTACTCAGCGAAGCTTGTCAGTCTAACCCATTTGTGTGATTTGCAGAAACCACGAAGACTGAGGACAGGTTGCTTACCTGTAACTGTATTTCTTCAAGTGGTCATCTGTACATACACACAAATCCCATCCATCCTCCCCTCAGTCGTGCCCTGCTCATTGCTAAGATTCCTCTGTTTCTGCTATGAGGTGTATGGTATGGAACTAGAGAAAGAGTGGGAACACTAGGGACTTTATAGGGGTGGGCAGAGCTACTGCCCAAAAGTTGCAATTGTAGTTCTGCTTAGTGATACTAGAAGTTTCCAAACTAGCTGGGCAGGCGCAAACATAACTTACTTGTATGTATTCTCAGATGACCACTCGAAGAAATACAGTAAGCAACCTGTTCTTATTTATAGCCACGCTTCTCCAAGAACTGGGACTCAAGGCAGCTTACAACAAAAATAATACATTAAAATAATATTAAACTACTACTTTAATAGATGTAAGTCTCTCATTTAATATTTAAAGATAGTGCCTTGGACCATGTCCCTCACATATGCCTGACCACTTGTTCCATTGGCATGAAATATCTATAGATACAATGCTGTTTAGTTTATAGTAAAGATGATGGAACCCTGGAAGTTTATATGTTTTGGTGTCAATTTCAATAGCATTTCATTATTGTCATATTTAAATTTAGCTTCCATGCCTATGTGGTGGGGGAAAAGAATTGTGTCTCCTGATTGCTTAGCAATTGATGGGACATGACAATAATATGCTATGACTTTATAATATGCTAACATGGTACCTTTCCTTGTAGCGACCTCAGCCTTCAGTTGAAACCAAGACGTTGACACCAAAGTTTGACTTACTTGCCTCGAATTTCCCTCCCTTGCCTGGTAGTATGATAAAAACACAAGGAGACCCAGTCTTGGAGAGCAGGATGTCAGACATTGTTAAAGGAATAAGCAAAGAAAAGGTACTTATTTAACTGCTTTCTGCTTCTTTCTCTTAGCTGAATAAGAAATTAAAACAACCAACAGACTGTTTGAAGATTTTCAAATACTTAAATCTTTTTCATTAGAATTATCAGATCTAGAAATTGGTTGGTTTATGTATCTTCAGTTCATGGACATATTGATTATGAGATGGCTGAAAATGCAAAATAGCTTGAGCAAAAGGGAAGATGGATGACTTCTTCTTGCTGATAGCTAACAGGAGTTTTTCTATATCCTGTATAGATATATGTGTTATGAAAAGAGGCCCTCATCAAGCCTATTGTGTATGTGTATAAAGAAGCACAACTATGGGCCATGCACTAGTCCAACCTGTGGCAGTGAAGGTTCATTCTGAGTCGGAGGCTGGATCCTCACACTCTCAGTTGCAGAGAATTCTATGTTATTGTTCACAAACAGATTTTGAAACACCCTGACTTCTGCTTGCTTGCATTATCCTGTCAGTGGAGACATCTGAACTATCCAGGAGCTCTTCAATCATCAAATGTTTAACTTTCTTTCTCAACTCATAACTCCCTGGCTTGCTTAAGAATGAAAGAGGCTGGTTAAGGGATGTAGCAGCACCTTTGACATATTTCTTTGAGATATTGTCTGATATATTTAAAGCAGAAGTTGCATGGACTGAAGAATCCACAAAAGCCTATGCTGAAATACATCAGGCTACATCCCTCCTCTTTTCTTTCTTCTAAAAGAGACTAATGTGGTGATCTCCTCCAAAGCTTCTAATTTGTTGTTTCCTTAATAAGCTAAATACAACAAATACCAAAAAACAGATACCTTTATGACAGATAACAGATTAACTGAAATGCACAAAATACATCATGCAAGCTTTTGAAGCTTCACTGGCTTCTTCCTCAGGCAAATATGCTAAAAATTTTAGAGGAAAAGAAAAGTGATGCTATTGGCATCACGGGCCTATATTTTGTGTCAGTTAAGATAGTCTGGAGGGATTACACACAGAGGTCACTCCCCTTTCTTGGCCATGTGGGGACAGGGGATAAAGGGCAGTAAAATACAGGCAATATAATTAGTGGCCAAGTAACTTTGAGATCCAGGTAAACTCTGGCCTATATGAGTCTTTCCTAGGTAGAATACATTGCATTTCTTAAGAAGTCTCTGTGTTTTTATATCTGGAAAAAAAAACTTTTAAAGGCTGTATTGGTAAACTTGCCAATTGTAGTCCAAATGAAATACCTTAGTTGAAGGTAGAAACCTCAAAGAGTTAAGACCTAGTCCATTAACTCCCTATTTTGAAAGTTTCCCCTGCTGCTGCAAAATTTTGTAGCTCCAAATAAAGGAAGCATATTCAGGGGTATCCTGTTGGCCATGCAGCAAAATAGAAAATCCATAAAATAGTGATACCTGTCCCTTGGCCCAGTTTTGTGGAATTTGCATTTTGTTGCATGGCCAATAGGCTACCCCTGAATATGTTTCCTAATAAGCTAGTATCACTAGCTCCAGGGTCATAATTTCTCATTTTTCTGAAAGTGAGAAGCCAAGAGTTCTAATCTAGTATTATATTATATATACTTTCAAGTCTTTCTGTTGATCAGTTGGTCCTTTTTTGTTATTTGAAAAAGGCCTAGGAGTTTGATTTACTGCAAAGCACTGTGCGACTTTCAATACCACTTTTATTTTCATTGCCCTGGGCCTTGCATAATTCACATAGCTATTCTTAGAAAATAAAATGGTGGATAGCTGTTGCACATCCATTTTGAAGCATATTCAGCCATGCAAAATAAAAGTTGAGCTGAAAGTTATCGTGGTAGCACTTTTCCTGGGGTCTAGCAGCTGTGGCGGTGATGGTAGATAGCAAGATAATGTTTTGCCTGTGCTGTTTGTGTTTTGCCTCTTATTTGGAGGCAAGGTAGGTGGGATGTGTGTGTGTGTGAGAGAGAGAGAGAGAGAGATGTTCTTTCTATGCATTTCCAGTTTAACTTGTATGAATTGGGCATTCTGTCATATATTATGGGGGCAAATATACATGATTTAGCATTTGTGGCTCAAACCCAATTTATACTCAGTTTCTTAGTCCTGAGTCTCATCATGTTCCTTTTGTGAAATGGGCATTGGAATAGAAAACTGTAGGTTCAAAGGAGTGGTTTTATGTTTTGAAACTTGGACTTCACCCCTGCGTTGTATTTATGGGTAAGTTACTTTTCATTTAGCCTCAATGTCTTGTTACAAATAATGAGTGTTTGTGAACTGGTCTTACCCATTTTGGTAGCAGTGACGCCCTCTCAGAATTCCAGATGTGTCTATTTGCCCCAAAAGATTGGGGTCCCCTCTTATCTGTTCCCACACATAGACAGGAAATGTATGACAGGATGCATGAGCATCCTTCTTGTCAGTTATCAGTCAGAATTCTCAGCAACTCTTTCTGCAAGCACAGTCCCAACTGTGTTTGGAAGGCCACTATGTATAGAAAGTCCAGGACTGTGCTAGATGCTCATGTGAGGAATCTAGACTGGGGTTGTTTCATATCTGCTATGGCTAGTGTAGGTGTCTGTGGCTGGGCATGTGCCCACATGTTTTTTCTGTTTTGGATTATGGCAGAATTATGATGGTAAGATAACTGCTTTTGACAATTTCTGGTGGAATAAGCGCCATGCACAACACTTTTTATAGTACAATTCGTTTATATTTCAGTTTGGATAACAATTACTATAATGTCTTGCTACTCCTTACATTCATGATAATGACTTGCATGAACTCCTGCTCTCCTGTTTATACAATTCCCTCTCTTTTTTTCCTCCATCCAGGAAAACAAAGAGTTGACAGTCAATTGTCTAACATCTACTCAGGAAGAGCAGGGGCAAAGCACTGTTCATCCTGTTGTGAGTGCCAGTTCTCCCTGTGGGATTGATGTTCCTGGATTAAGGTATTGAGAAAGTGATCACAGTTTCAAGTAGCACCTTTACATGTGAAACACAATTATATTTTCTTTGTTTAGGTATACGTTTACTAGTATTGTCTGTCAGTGATCCACTGAAAGTGATTTACAATTACTAAAAAAGCTCAGACCCATTAAAGAACAAATTACAGTAAAACCTGAAACTAATTAAGTAAGAGCTACAAGATCTGTTTTTCACTAACATAGTACATTGTCCCACAGAAAAGGCAGGATATGTTTGATAGCATGGCTCAGGGCAACTGTTCAGAGCTGAAAGCTTCAAACAGGTTGGTTGTCAACTTCTGTGATGCTTATCTTTAAAGTATTCAAGGGGACATTTTCAGGTTAGCTGTAAATTCTCCCAGACTAGATTAAATTTTAAGACCTGGTTGGGGTCTGACCAAGAACTATAGATATTGCATCCCTTAATCAAGCAAAGGAGAACAGATAATCAAACCAGTGGTTTGGATGCAAACACTCTAAAATATCTTGCCTGGTGCCCTGTACCCCCGTTCAAAGTGAGTATTTGTTAACACATTGATGATGGTGGTAGGGTAAGTGGCATTTTTTTCATGCTCTAGTGAGCATGTGGAATAATGTGACATATTAACATTGATGATGATGATTTAGCTTAGTTCTCCTTTTGTACGAAGACGCCTTTGAGCTTCACTTTGGCTAGAGGTTTGCATTGTCAGTGTTCTTTATTCATTTCTTTGTTTTGGTATTCTCAAATTGAGACCCAAATTTTATTTCTCTTGTAGAGTTCCTAATGAGTTCAGAGCTATTAGTTTTGTCATGATTAGCCTTTTTTGATAATCTGCAGATCCTGTTTCTGTACAACCTCAAGATAATAAGCAGAATATGGGACCCCAACATTATCATTTCCCCCTTCCTTTGCATTCTTCTAAAAGCGTCTTTGCCCAGTGAAAAAAACTGGTAGTTTCAAAAGCTTTCGTAGATTATTTTGTTCCCTTTTGGTTTGCCTCACTAGGGTATTACAACACTATGGGCTTTGTAAAAAGGATGTTGCTCATCTAAAAACTGGTTGTTGTCTGAAAGTGCAGAGGCTATGATAGTACAAATTTAGTTTTTTGTATAAGATATAGCATTGTATTCTTGTTGGATTTGCCAGTGCCACTCAGCCAGACCAGAAGCTAGAAGAGGTCCATGTGCAAAAAGAAGCCGCAAGCCAGACTTCTCCACCTTCATCTGTATGCCCCCTCAGTACTGTAAAGTCACCTAGGACAAACACCACTTCATCCACAAATGGTGCAAATACAATGCCTACTTCGACAGTACAGGTAAGGGCATATGCTTCTAGTATGTTTTATTCTAGTACTTGTAACAAAATCTTCAGCCTTTTTGGAAAGTGGAAAAAGAGAGAAAACAGCTAGTTTGTGCATTTCTTAAGATGAATTACTTGAATTAAATTCTGAGTATTCACTAACATGCTACCATTGTTTTTGCTTCTTTCTAAACTAAAATCAGTGTGTTTTGTAACCCAAAGGAACCCAGGAAACTCAGTTATGCTGAAGTCTGCCAGAAACCCCCAAAAGAAATAGCTCCAGTTCCTGTTCAGCCACTTAGGGAGCTGCGTACTAACGTAACTTCGCCTGCCAAAATAGAAGAAAATGGCACCCATGAGAAGACTGGAGAGAAGACACATGAGAAACATGAAGGACGGGTGAAGGACTTTGCTGCCTTCAAGGGCAGTGGGCCTCCTAAGGGGGGACCTGCAGGAAAAATCAGGGAACAGAGGCGCCAGTGTGGACGTAGGTCTTCTCCTCAGGGAGCGCCTCGGCGTATCGGCAAGGAACAATATGTGCCACCCCGATCACCAAAGGAAAACTGATCACACTTTTTATTTAATCATAACTGTGGACTAAAGAGCAGTAGAGGAAAAACTGGCCAGCTGAGAGAAATATAATGAAAATGGGAAAATGGGGCACAGAATTTAAGAGCACAGGGTTTGCAGTGTGAGAGAAAGGTTGGAGGGATCCCGATATTCATCTCGAAGTGATATAAAATGCTGGAGGAATTGCATCAACATAAATATAAAGATTATAATTTTTGTAACTTTTTTGTTTTTAATTTGCAGCGGGTTTCCTGCTTGAACTAGATTATTGTGTTATAAATTAGCTTGTTGGATATGAGGAACAAATACACGTTAGCTTGTTCCTCACATGACAAGGGGGCAAAAATATTTTTTTTGGAAAAAACATTTCTGTAAAAATTATAAATTACTTTTTTAAAATCTATTTAATGTATGGCTTGTAAGATGATGTGTATGCCGTTGATGGCCTTGCATTACAAATCAGCCCCAAAACTGACATGCTTGGTCAGTATGAATGAGTGTAGCCACATACTTGTTATGTCATGATTTAGTCACTGATGATAACTGAATGTACTACTGTAGTATTTTGTGTTTTGGAGATGTAGTCTGTGATCTTATTAATTTTGGTCAGCTTTTAAAAACTGTATGATTTTACTTTGGAGTATACAAACAGCAAGATTAGTAAGAAAGAAATAGTGGGCAAGGTTTTAATTTGCTCTAGTGTTTTCTCCTAATTATTTTATTTCCTCCCCACTGCTTTAGTATTTTTCTCTAATCTTTATTACAGAATAATGCACATCTAGCTGGAATGAATGTTCCAGTCATGCTCAGAGAAATACAGGAAGAATGAAAACTGTTTAGTAAATAATGTCTTGGCATCACATTTAATGATCCTTGGCAGTTATTGCATATGCCGAATGCTGTAGAAATTATACTAAGTCTACCTGAGGTCTGATTTTGCTCCAGTACATGAACTGGTGTATCAAAAAGCTATTCAAAAGCACTTCTTACTATAATGAATATCAGGCTTTCTTTAGTGAGGAGACTTGGAGAAAAACCACGTTTGGTAAATTGGTTCTCCCAGTTTATTAGAGCTACTAGCCATAGATATTTTAACATTAGTTGGGAGAGTATTGGAGAGACCTTTAGCATACCTTTCTGTCTGATAACCATAATATGTAAGAAAAGAAACAGGAAAATTACAGCATGCTAATCTGCCAAAACCTGCTTGCTAGAGTTGAAGGTTCTGTATTAAAGTGGTTAGAGAAGAGTATATAGCAGCAAAAAATGTACCAGTTTCTTTAATTATTAGTGAGCATACACATATTCATTAGTTGTGAACACTGGAAAACTCAGTTGCGAGATACCACCACACATCTTAGTTTGTATATGCTAGTGATAACTTTAAAATGTCAGTGGCAGATAAATAATTAACTGTGAAAATGTTCATCTTCTGATTTTTCTTAGCCAGTTAATGCTTGGCGGTTTCTTATTCAGTAGGCATTCTCTATCAATGGCTTTGAGAACACTCATATCTATTTTTATAAGTATATATATATATATATATAAAGTCAGATTTGTCATTTCTCTAACTTATTATTCAGCTTGGCAATCACCCTTTTTGATTTGATTGAGAAGTATATATGTACTTAAGCATTTGATATTCTTTTTCAACGCATGTAATTAATCATTATTCATTTTAAACTAACTGCTGGGTTTGGCAGTCTCTAAATTTACACAATTAATTGATCATGTCTGGTAACACAAACCCACTTTGGTTTACTCATAATTCTATTTTTGATGGACATAACTCACAAAAAGTGAAAATATATGAAGTGTTAAAGACTCTGCGAGTTATATCAAAGACTAATTCAATAACATTTAAAATATATACTGCACTTGGAATGGAAAAATGTTGAACTGCTACAGTTATACTTAGGGTAGACATGCACTGTGTCATTGCAAACTCAATAAGTATTTAAATTTATAATACTTGTTCTGAAAAAAAAAAAAGAAATTGGGTTGCTAGTCAAAATATGGTTGGTTTGTGTTTTGGGAAAAGGCTAGTGAATATAAAAGTTGGCAATCTGAGTGTATGAAATCTAACCCTGTGGATTTGTCTATATTTGGCTGGAAACTAGTATTCAGAAGCAGATCAACATTAGATGTAACTCTTTGCTTTATTGGATTTTGAAACAATTTAGCTCACAACTGTGAGACAAAAAAAAAAAAACTTGACCATTGGAGGGGATGTTGTTATACATCCTGTATGTATGTATGTATGTGTGCGCGCTTTCCCACAGTGGGTATATGGCTCTTGTGCAATGTATGTGTAAGTGTGTTAACAGCTTTTTCCAATGTAAAATTACTAGCCTGGAGGGACTCAGTATAACCTAAATATATGATAACTTTCTCCACAATTGACATAGCATTCTCTTCTCCCATCCCCTCATCTGCAACCATAGATGTCTGATAGATTTAGAGGAAATAACAAATACAGCTGCTAAAAAGAGGAAGAGCAGTGTTGTATGCTCTTAACATCTGCATTTTTCCTATTAACTTCTTCTATTTTTATTGCATGGTTAGATACATATCTGGGCTGGCTATTGCTCTGGTTCATTCACAGACATTATCTTGGGTTTCCATCAATCAGTCTTCCCGTTTTATTTTGAAAATGAGAGAAAAATATATTCAGAATTAAATCAGTTTTTAGGACAGGCTTTTTTAAATTGTAAGAACGTGCAGTGTGGTAGTGCTTGTTTTTTTGGATACTTTACATTAAATTATAAACAGGCAAGTCTTCATTCTTATGGCAGATGGCAAGTTGAAGCATTGAACAGCTTACTAAGTCATTGTTCTCTGAGGATTAGAAACAGTGTTGGATGAATGTAAACATATACTTCATTATGGCCTGTAGCGGTAAACATAACCAAATCAAGCATTTTCATTGTAAATACTGGTTCAGTAGAGAGGAAGCTCATCTTTAAAAACACCAGAATTAGAATGTCAACTAAGTGAACATTTACCTTTTTCCTTAACTGGTCATCATTAGACGCACATGCTTCTTATTCTTGAAAGTTTTAGTAAAGAACAAAGATGATAAACACCACAAGAAGCTTTTTGTGTCCTGAACTCTGTTGGTGAATTTATGAGTATTTTTCTATAATACCCAGAAAAGTGAGTTTTTTCTTTCCCTTTCAGGTTTTCAGTATTGATGAATAACTTTGTGTCATTGTACTTTGCTCTGAAAGGGGGAAAAGAAGAGAGATTCTTTGTTTGCATGCATTCCTGCCTGCTTTCCCTCTGTTTTTTTTAAACTTAGTTTGGCAGAGTGGTGTGGTTTTAGCAGTAGGCTGAAAAAATCCACCTTACTGAGCAGAAGAAAATTAAATATGAAATGGGCAGACCAGTAGCAATTAAGTGACTTAAGCAATGCTTTACTGTAGTTTAAATAGCTATGGCCTTACTACTTCATCAATATCAGCTAAATGTCTGAATATATTCACTCTTTTTACTGTTACCTTTGTGGATATTCACAAGGGGAAAAGATACCTGCTATGTGTACAGATTATTTTAAATTTGTAAAATGCAGCATTGTATACAGACAAAATGCAACAGAAATGCACTTCGGGGTGGGGATTGCTTAAACTTTTGTAAATTGTTGATTACAACAGATATGCAATAGGTTTTTTCTTTTAACTTTTGATATTTACTTCTGAAACATAAGATTGTTACCATCAATCTTTAGTGATCTATCATGCTCTTATGTGTGAGTGAGTGAGTAAGTGTAGGTATTACATAGTGTGGGCTTCCTTTAGGATGGTACATTTGATTCCCCCCCCCTTTTTTTTTTTACCCCTTTCTTTGAATGAAGGTTATTTGAGTCTTCACCTCTGGACTCTGGAAGAGATCAGATTGAGTGTATTAATGTTAACGTAGAAAATCTGAAATGGGAGTTATTCAGTCTTCAGACTAACCTGTAATAACTTTGACCAATTTATGTAATAGTTAGTGATTTTTTTAAAAAAAGGATTCAGTCATGGTTAAAATTTTCCCAAAAGATATTTCAAATTTAAAGCAGTTAGTGAGCAACAAACAGCATCTGTTTTAATGTATTACTCAGCTATGTCTCCACCCAGAAAAGTTTGAGTTAACTGACATTTGTAGTCTCACTTTTCAAAGTGACAGGGCTTCAGTTAAATAATACATATAAATACTGTCTTGTTATTCTGCTTTGTCAGTTTGGGTTTATTCCTGTCATCACAGCTGTCTAAAATAATAAAATTGTGTAAAATGGATTCATGCTTAACTGTTCAAATTATACATGTAATTTGTATTTGTTTTTGACATTGCCAAGGTGCTATGGGAAATGGAAATAATAATTAGAAGGAAATAATAAAAGCCACCTTTAAAAAATAATTTTTTTGTCCTAATGCAAAATGACTTCGTGTGCCCAATGCATGACTGAAGGTTATGTTTAATCCGCAATTGATGACATTTATGTGGATATGGGTTAGAATTATGTATGTGAAATTTTGAGACTCCTAAGTGCTAGGAGTGGAGATGTTTCCTTTTGTTTAAATCCTACTTAAATCCTAATTTACTACTGATACCTTGCATAATAAAAACCAGGGATCCCACCTCTGATTTGTCTTCTGAGTTGGGAGCTTTTGTGTAGGTCACATGAATTCTCTAAACTGAAGTTAGCATGACATAACTGGTGCATTATGCATTTGTGTATCTTCTTTGGTACAGTGCAGCCACTGAGACTCCAATTTTGAAAGCCACTTTTGCATAACGTACACAGCTAGCTTCTAGGAGGGAACAAGGGAATGAGTGGAAATCTTAGCTCCAAAAATGCACATGAATTTGCTTCAGGTGGCTTCACACATTCCACAATAATGTGTAAAAAAAGTCCAAGCAGAATCAGATCTAACCTGGTGGTAAATGTAATGGATTCAGTGAACATTAATGAGATATTTGTGCTACATACAGTTGGGGTGTGGTTCAGGGACCCCCTGTGGATACCAAAATCTGCTCAAGTCCCATTATATACAGCGGTGTAGTAAAATGTTCTCCTTAAAATTTTTTTACGTATTTTAAAAAAATGATCAAGATTGAATCCATGGATAAAATATCTGTGGCTACAGAGGGCAGATTCTAGTCTGCAAATGTAAACATGATGGGTTGTAGAAGAGTGATTCCCATCACTGGATAATGCTCACCACATCATGCTGAATCAGGAATATGCAGCAAAGAACACTTGTGGTTTTTTAATTGTTGGGCTCCCACTTCACCTCAGCCCTACTCCACATACCACATGTTTAGGGATTGGACGGGGAGGGGGGAGCCCAAATTTTGGAAAGATTCATTTTTCCTATAGCTGCCCTACAGTGTACCTGCCATAGATTACTGATTAAAATCTTTTTATCTGCTGTGGATCTGTGTGCTAGTTTTTTATGCACCACTCCCCCAACTGCATGTTTTGTTTTTGTTTGTCACCAAGTTGGTTTTGATTATGGCGACCCAATGAGTGAGATTCCCAGTTCAGCCATGAAACTCACAGGGTGAACTTAGGCAACTCACTCTCTCTGAGACTGGGGGGGGGGGGGGGGGCAGTGGCAAACCTCTTCTGAAATCTTGCCAAGAAAAATCCATGATAGGTTCACCTTAGGGTTGCCAAGAAATGACTCAAAAGGCGCACAGCAACAACATGAGTGAGAAACTGCCATGACATAATTAGAGAGTTGGTGTTAGCGTTTCAGTAGCGCAATCTGTGACGAGGTACCATGGCTACATTTGGTGCCAAGACTTTGCGACTGTAGTGTAGGCAGCAGCTTCTGAGTTGGAGAACTACCTCTCCTTCCAGAATAACTGAAGAGACACTGTAGACAAAGGTCTTTCAGATGAGGCTTTTATTCTTAGAAGTTACAATATGTACAGAGCTATTTATAAACATCGATACAGTCCACCATCTATCTACAGAACAAGCCACCCAGTCAACTGACTCTAACGGAATTTTCAGCCCAACTGGCAAAACCTTACTGCCAAACCCAACTGCCAACAGAATGTTCAAATTCCCCAGCCAGCATCTGATTGGCCGATGTTCTTGAATGGTCTTTGGCCATCACACATTGTACATTTTCCTTGGGACTCTTTATCCCAACAGTTGGAAGAGACCTCAAGAGCTGTCAAGTCCACCCACCCACCCCTTCTGCCATGCAGGAATACCTAATCAAAGCATCTGACAGATGGTCGTTCAGCCTCTGCTTAAAAGCCTCCACCACACACAGTCCACCACACACAGGGAGCATATTCTGGAGTGTATAGTACCAGAGGCCATTCACACTACACAGTTATAGTGATTTAATTACCATTGTTCCATCCCATGGAATTCTGGGACTTGTAGAATACTCAAAGACAACAGATGAGCTCTCCTCCCTAAATTGCCAATCCCAGGATTCCTTAGGAGCCCTGGTGGTGAAGTGGTTAAATGCCAGTATTGCAGCCACAACGTTGTAAATTCAATCCCAGGGGCTCCAAGGTTTACTCAGCCTTCCGTCCTTTGTAGGTCAGTAAAATGAGTACCCAGCTTGTTGGGGACAATTGACTTACACATTGAAAACTGTTTAGAGTGCTGAGTTCACTATTAAGTGGTATAGAAGTGTAAATGCTATTGCTTTTTCTTAGGATGTTGCCATGGCAGTTGAAGTGGAATCCTAGCACTGTAACCGTAGTGTGACTGGACCTCTGGTCATGAACAGGTCTGCTCAGTTATGCCTTCCTTGGCTGAATCAATCCAGTGTGGTCTTCCTCTTCTCCTATTACCTTCATAGAATCATAGAAATTTAGAGTTGGAAGAGACCACAAGGGCCATCCAGTCCAACCCCCTGCCATGCAGGAACTCCCAATCAAAGCATCTCCGACAGATGGCCATCCAGCCTCTGCTTAAAGACCTCCAAGGAAGGAGACTCCACCACCCTCCGAGAGAGTGTGTTCCACTGTCGAACAGCCCTTACTGTCAGGAAGTTCTTCCTAATATTGAGGTGGAATCTTTTTTCCTGCAGTTTGCATCCATTGTTCCGAGTCCTGTTCTCTGGAGCAGCAGAAAACAAGCTTGCTCCCTCCTCAATGTGACATCCCTTCAAGTATTTAAACCGGGCAATCATATCACCTCTTAACCTTCTCTTCTCCAGGCTAAACATCCCCAGCTCCCTAAGGTGTTCTTCATAGGGCAAGGTTTCCAGACCCTTCACCATTTTAGTCGCCCTCCTTTGGACACGCTCCAGTTTCTCCACATCCTTTTTCAATTGTGGTGCCCAGACCTGGACACAGTATTCCAGGTGGGGCACAGTATTCTTACTGTTCACATGAACATGGAAGGTTAAACACATGGAATGGCCTCTGCCAATCCTGGAAGGAGGCATGTGGTAGTAGGAGGGACTTCCTTGCTGATGGGTACAAAATCAGTTTGTGGGCCTAACAAGATGTGTCAAGAGGTGTGCTTATCTTCCTGGGGCAAAATTCTGTGATATGATGGACAGGCTGGCAAGGCTCACCAAGCCCAATGACCATTATCTCTTACTTTTGGTCCACATGAGAACCAATTACAGCAGATCAAGGGAAGTGACAGTACCATTCTCTAGTCAGACCTC
The DNA here is from genome assembly GCA_034509955.1 of Urosaurus nigricauda. NCBI lineage: Eukaryota > Metazoa > Chordata > Lepidosauria > Squamata > Phrynosomatidae > Urosaurus > Urosaurus nigricauda. Next base: position 169,181,588 of record JAOEGL010000002.1, read on the forward strand.
ACATGGAATATTGTGTCCAGGTCTGGGCACCACAATTCAAGAAGGATGTGCGGAAACGAGCATGTTGCAAGGAGGGTGACCAAAATGGCGAAGGGTCTGGAAACCATGCCTTACAAGTAGAGACTTGGGGAGCTGGACATATTTAGCCTGGAGAAGAGAAGGTAAAGGAGTGGAATGATAACCACATTTAAGTATTTTATGGGGTGTCATATTGAGGAGGGAGCAAGCTTGTTTTCTGCTGCTCCAGAGACTAGGACATGGAACAATGGATACAAATTGCAGGCAAAGAGATTCCACCTCAACATTAGGAAGAACTATCTGATAGTAAGAGCTGTTTGACTGGAACATATTGCCTCAGAGAGTGGTGGAGTCTCCTCCTTTGGAGATCTTTAAACAGAGGTTGTATTGCCATCTGTTGGGGATGCTATATTGTTGTTTCTACCCCACCTCTCCAATAAGATTGAGGTGGCTTACATCAATTAGATCAATAAAATCCATACAATACAACAAAATCAACTTTTTGTTATTTGAGGTTATTCCACATTCATGGGGGTCCTATGCTCCTAATCTTAGCAAATGTGGAGGAACAAGTGTGTATGTACACACACACACACACACACACACATACACACACACACCCCACTCACTCCCATGCCAGCATTCTCTGAAGATGCCAGTCACAGATGGAGGCAAAATGTCAGGAACAAACTCTCCTAGAACATGGGCCACATGGTTAGGCTTTATATATGTGGGCCACATCTTCCATTTTGTGTCACCTGGCTGTCCTTGGCCAAGTTAGGAGATTGGGTCACCCTTCTCCATTTTTGAACAGGACTAAGCATGAATGTGTGTTTCTGAGTATTTCTACCTTCTAGCCTTCACAAAGGCTAAGAACACAAAGAGAAATACAAATTCATGCTTTTTAGCTGTGTGCCCTCCACCATTTGTCCTGTCTCAGTTGTTTTCCCTGAAGGTCCTCCTCCATTTTGTGTCACCACCACCTTTTACCCTCCTTGGCAGTGAGGAGGATGAGGACATGCTTAGCTACACTGCTCCATTTTGAGAAGGACTAATAACTAAGCACGGATTTGTGTGCCTCTATGAATGTTGTTAGGCTTTATATATGTGGGCCACGTCCTCCATTTTGTGTCACCTGGCCCTCCTTGGTGGTTAGGAGGAGCTTGGGTCACCCTTTTCCATTTTCAACAGGACTAAGAAGCATGCATTTGTGTTGTTAGGCTTTATATAAGTGGGCCACATCCTCCATTTTGTGTCACAACAAGCAGGCCCTCAGTTGGCGGTGAGGGGGACACATAACATGGGGCTGCCACCCTGCTCTGTTTGGAGGCCAAAGAAGAATAAGGAGGAGGAGGAGGAATTTGTGTGTGTGTCTGGCTCTATTGTGTTATTGTATCTTGATTTTAAGGCTTTGTAATTATAATCTTAAACTGTGTAAACCTTTTTTAATGGGGAGGAATATAGTTGTGTGTGTGTGTGTGTGTGTTAAGTATCATTTTTAGTGTACAGTAGATCAAGGAAAGTGATTGTTCTAACAAAAAGCAGGATATAAATAATTTTTATTATTTATCATTATTATTATGACTATAATAATAATTTTAATGTAATTAATTATTATATTATAATAAAAATATAATCAATAAATTTAATTATCACATTATAATAATTTAATTATAATTAATAATACATTTAATTATTATAATAATAATATAATTAATTATTATAATTATTATGATAATAATAATAATTATTTTGTTGTTGTTATGACAGTATTATGATGGTGACTATAGTGTGAGGGGAGGCCTGCTGCTGCTAGTGGTGCTGCGTTGCGTGGTGTCGTCCTCTAGAGGGCCCCCTTCCCTCAGAGTCCGGCCGCCTGGCCTTCTTCTGCTGCTGCTCCAAAGCAACCAGCGGGACGTTGTTTGGCAGCGACGACGACGACGACGACGAGGCCTGTCTTTCTTGGGCCCGCCCCGCTGCTGCCTTCGACGTTTGAGCCCTCCTCCTCCTCCTCCCATGTGACCCCTTGGGCCTCGGAGGAGGAGGAGGAGGAGGAGGAAGGGAAAGGAAAGGGCTGGAGGAGGACGCTGCTGGTGCTGTTGGGGGAGAGGGAAGGATTATGATGATGATGATGATGATGATGATGATGATTATGGCTGCGGCGGCCCTCGTCCTCGTCGCTGAGGCGGCTTTGCGTGGCAGTAGCAGCAGCAGGACCTGAAGAGGAGGAGGAGGCCGAGGGGCCCTTTCCTTCCTTCCTTTCCTCCCTCCCTCGCCGCCACCTCCCTCGCCGTCCTCTCATCGTGGCCATGGCGGAGCCTCCGGGCGGTAACGGGGCCGCCGTCTCTCCTCCCGCCGCCGCCGCTGCCTCCGCCGCCAGCCTGCCCCGGGAGGTCCGCGAGCAGCTGGCCGAGCTGGAGCTCGAGCTCTCCGAAGGTGAGGCCCCGCCGGCCTCCCTCCCTCCCTCCCTCCTCCAAGGGAAGGGAAGGGAAGGGAAGGGAAGGAAAAGGGAAGGGCCGCAGGGCAGTGTGTGTGTTGGGGGGGGGCAGGCCTCCTTTTCCCGGCAGCAGCAGCAGCAGCAGCAGACGCTTCCTTCAGGGCCCTCCGCTCCCCCCAGAAGCCCCAAAGGACCTCCATTTTGAGAAGCACCAACAAGCAGGGCCTGATGCGTCTCTCTCTCTCTCTCTCTCTCTCTCTCTGTACATATATATGTGTATATGCGTGTGTGTTGTGTATATACCGGTATATGTGTGTGTGTGTGTACATATATACAGTACATATACATATGTGTGTGGGTGTATGTGTGCATATATGCGTGTGTGTCTTTGTACATGTATATATATGTGTGTGTGTGTATGGTGTATATATGTACGTGTGTGTCTCTAGATGTGTGTGTGTGTACATATATATGTATATGTGTGTGTGTGTGTGTATACAGTATGTCTGTGTGTATACACATGTATGTCTGTGTACATATATGTGTGTCTATATGTATGTGTGTGTGTCTATAGATATGTGTGTGCTGTCCCTATGTACGTGTGTGTGTATATTTGTGTGTATATATGTATGTGTGCACATATATATATGAATGTATATGTGTGTGTACATATATACAGTATACATGTATTTACATATATGTGTGCATGTATATATGGTCCTCCGTTGTTGCGCCCTCCTTGGAGGACACCCTGGTCCCCCCTGAAGGAAAAGGACGGAAGTGGAAATAGGGAGAAGACGGGGCCACTAGTCCTGGGAAGCCTTGGCTGGTGGTCCATTGGAGCCTCCCTGGCCGTGACCCTCCCAACTAGTGGCAAACCAGGGGTGACCAGATGCCAGGATTGCAAAGGAGGAGGACCAATGGGTTACTGCAAGATGGAGGGGCCTTCAAGGGAAATATATCTGTGTGTGTATATATAGGTCAGGACCAAAGGAAAGCTGCAAAAACACTCCTATAGATAGAAACCTGTGCTTCTTAGTCCTGCTCAGAATGGAAGGCATTTGGGAATCCTTCCTGGACAGAAGGTTGACATGGAGGATGGGATGCAATACAGAGCTGGGCAGTTTTCCTTCTTTCTGAGGGGACCACCTCTCTCCCCCTTTCTCTTTCTCTTTCTCTCTGTCCCCCCCCCCTCTTCTTTTCTGAGTCTCAGTTCCAATTTGATTTTATTTGAGGGGGGCATTTGTGGGGAAAGAGACCCCTTTCTCTCAGCAGCCCCCCTCTCCCAGGCCCAGTTACCCCCCCTCCTCTTTTCTCTTCTTTAGGATATGGCATTTGGGTCTTTTGGTTTATTAATGTTTATCTCTACATGGGAAGATTACATAAGAGGTGAGATCATTTGTGGGTCTCTTAATCTTTCTTCAGAGACCCATACATACATCAATTTATGTCCCTTTTCTATCTGGGTTTTATTTTTCCCTTTGCAGCCTCACTTTTCTCTTTCTCTGGCCTGTCTGTGGCTGCATAAAATTACATTCCCCTTCCTCGCATTTCTTTCCCTCCTCCTCTCTTTCCCAGAGGTGAGCCAGGGGTTGTCCACCCGCATTCCCTTTCTTTGCCGTTGTTTTTCTGCCATCTTAACGATATAACAGTGTATAGAAACGTGGAGGCCACTACTACCTTGTCACCTGCTTTCCACTGTAGTGGGTTAGTTAGGAGGAGATATTGGAGGTGGGAGCTCTGCAAAGACTTCCTGGTTTTGCAGGAAGCTGCGCTGTAGATGGGCGAGAATGTCAAATACAAGACAGAAGCTGAGATCTCTGGTATTGTGTCATGGGCTTCCATGTTGGCTGAGTGACAGGCCTATTACGTGCCTGGTTTTTGTGACACTTTCTGAGTTCTTCTTCATGCTGGGAATATATTCCTTCTCTCAAGTGTCCCATCTGTCCACATAGTGATACCATCACTGCTTAAAGTTTAGGCTAGGCATACCCCCAGCCACCTCAGCACAGTTGCCTATCTGTGAGTGTCTAGGTGGTGGGTGCTTGAAACACATTTTTTTTAAAAAAAATAAAAATTTTATTGAGTTTTTGCATTGGAACATATGAAGTCTGCATAACAATGATGAAAACTTCAACAACAGCAATTCACTATAGGAGCCAAGGATGTGCATCTGATGAGTAGTTATTTTGCAGCAGAGTCATGAGGTTGGTTCTCAGCAAGAGCCAAAGAGTCCAACCTGTCCAGCTGTGGTGCTTGAATTATGACTGAAAAGATAACGCCTCCCTTCGGCAGAGGACCAAGAGGCGTGTGAACAAGGCAAAATTTACTACCGCCTTGAAGACATACTTTGGACTACCTTTTCATGGGCTGGGGAATTTAAATATCTTAAGGCCAACTGGTTAAATGCACATTTTCTTTCTTACCATTCATCAAGCTCGGTATATAGTGGCAAATTCTTGTCTCAGAAGACACCTGACAAATGAGAGTACTGACGTGGATTCAGTGATATGGCTTGAAGCATCCACCTAGATGCTCACCGAAGGTAACAGTGATGAAATGGCTGGGGGCATGCCTACCCTATCCCTTAAGGCTCAGTGATTCCCAAACTCTGGCCTTTCAGGTATTTTGGACTTCATCTCCCAGAATCCCAAGTTGAGGCCTCTGGGAAATGAAGTCCAAAGCATCCGGAGTACCAGGGTTTGGGAATCACTGCACTTAAGCAATGATGGTACTGTATCATCATCATAGACAGATGGGGCACTTGATTCCCTTGGATTGGGAAGATCACTGCTTGATAAGATTCTTGAAGATCTGTGCTTCTTGAACTGTTTAGTGTGGGGGGACTGCCAGTCCATCCATCCCCCACCCCATGTGCCAGAGACTGGTACCCTGTTTATGACCCTTGGCTACAGTGTTGTCTTTCTTTCCTGGGAGCTCTCCAGGGACTAATAGCTGATGATGGTTGGTGTCCCAACACCATTTAAGCAGCACTGCTATGGCTCATTTTATTTTTTAAAACCATGTCAATGCCCTTGTTTGATTTTCAGTTGTCTTCTGAGATGAGAATTTGCCACTTTATTCTGAGCTTGACAGAATTTTGAGAAAGAAATTGTGCATTTTAACCACTTGAACAAAGATGTTTAAATTCTCCTGCCCTTTGAAACATAGTCCAAAGTATGTCTTCAAGGTGGTAGTAAATTTTGACTTGTTCATATACCTCTAGGTCTTTTTCCCAAGGGAGAAGCTATCTTTTCAACCATATTCAGAGAACAGAGTGACTTGATAACCTCTGTCTCCTCTTGCCCTTTGTATCACGTAAATATACTCATTCTAATGTGTTCCATGGACTATTTCCTTCTTTATTGGTTGTCATCTTGTGGATTTTAATATCTTTTTCAAGAGAAACTTGGTGGTGGGGGTAATGTGGGTGTGGAATTTGGGATAACAATGAAGGGTGGGGGGAAGTGTAATGTGTTTTCCATATGACCTTTGCAAGCTGCTACATGCAGCTGTAATCAGTTAACATAAAGTTCCTGTTTATGGTGAAAACAAAACCTTAAGCTGTGTTTGAGCCATGAATGGCACACTTCCTCTCTTCTGTGGTTGCTTTGGGGGGAAAAAGTCTCCAAGTTGAGTTTTCTGCAAGCTGGTTCTTAAGCTATTGTCCTCAGTCATCTCGAAAATGACAGAAAATGAAACCCGTGGATAGTTTTGTATAAAACAGAAGAAGCTGTGTGTTGAAGCTGAGAATGGAATGGAAATTCATTGGGGAGAGAACAGAACACACAGAGCTCATTCTTACTGGGAGTTTCATTCTGGTTTACATTATACAAAAATTGTATAGAACTCCTATCTGTGTATATCTTTATTTTTCTGTTGTTATTTCAGAAGAGAAATGTTATGTGACCAGGGATAAGTTGCTTGGGTATGCTGGCTGGAAACCCAAGAAAATCTGTTAAGCTTGTTCAAGTACTTTCATTGACTCCCCTCAGTTCTTGGGTTTTTAATTTACCCTGAAGCACGCATAATAGTAGGGATTCAAGAAAATATAGGGCAAAGTGTGTTATTACACAGAATGTAATGTGGTCTCAGTCAGCTATCCCCAGTGTGCATGGCCATTGACAACGCTGGCTGGGATGGTGGGAATTTGACACAGCTGGAAGGTACTGGGCTTGAGAAAACTGGACTGTGTTCTGATGCAGAGCATTGCTTGGGGTTTTTGCATGATTTATCTATAATGTTCTATGACAGCAGTTTGAATTATTTCAGTAATAGCATGTAAATATATGTTGCAGATAGCATAAGTAATTGTATCTATGGATTTATTCAAAAATTATGCCTTATTTCTGTACAGTTAATTTGTTCTTTATAATTGGAATCATATTCTCCATGTAGAGGATAGTCCATCATTCTGTGCTCTCCTGCTTTGTTGAGTGGCAGCAAATCTCTTTCTGACACACCCTTGGAATAAATTACTTTGGTAACAGTTACGTGAACAGGCAGTTCAGGAGAAGCAACATATGCATCTTTTAAAAGAGGTGTTGGTACTTGTTTAGCTGCTTATGTTGATTTTTGTTTCTGAGTAAGAGTTTAATGTGACACTTGTATTCTTAAAGGCCTTAGCTTGTCATCAAAGTCCCTATCACACTGGGCTTCCTTAATAGTGCTCACTCTCTATGGTTCTCACTTTCTTGGAGGTTTCAGATATTTAAAGTTTTTTTTTTCCACTAGGTCACTTTGCAACATGCACTGTTAGCTGGAAAGCCTTTTCATACCAATTGTTATTTGTTATTTGTTCCAGTTGTATTCATAGGAACATTTAAGTATTTAGCTCATATCAGGTAATCCAATTTCACTTTGGTGAATGTTGACAGTATGAAGTAATGATAAAGATAGGTCTCTTAATGTCCTTCTGGTTGAATCTAAATTGCTGGATTTACTGGCACATTCAGTTGCTGGTGAAATATTTTTTAAAAACTTTTTTGCTGCATTGATCATTTTACTTAGCCCTTTAAAAACAATTTTGCACAGTTTGACCTTTTAATATATACTGTTCAATTTTCATGGGAAATCTTGCTTTCCTTGCACAGTGTTTGATCTTGATATTCTTTAAGTAGCAGCTCCAAGCACTGCAGTATTTTTTTTAGCATAACCCAGTGAGAATACTAATTTATTATGAAAGCATGTTTGCATAAAGGATGCATACATGCTGCTGTGGCAGATTGCATGTCTGCATATTGGTATTTCTCTGCTGCATTGTCAGTCATGTGCTGCTTGTGATTTGTCACTGAACATCATTCTAGTAGTTCAAAAATCTTCCTTCACTATCTGGGTTCATGTTTGTTTTTCTCCTTCTAGCATAAGGGGTGTGTATATATATATATAAGCTGATTTAATAAGAATGTTCCTCTATTGAGGAAACTTTGAAAGAGCTACCAGAGAGTTTCCACACCCTTGATCAAAGTATGCTTTTGTCAAAAGCCATGAGCATTTAAGGTTTGCAGACCTATGGTAGGTTTGTAGAATATACCCATCAGGAAGCCTTTGTGAGTGCTCTTAACATTGGGGAATCGTTTCAGGTATCATATAGGCAAAAACTGAACAAATCTAAAGACCTGCTTCCCTTTGTCATGCTTATAAAAATGGATACATGGAAGATCCATCAACAGTTGTTTGTTTAGTGATAAAAATCAACTATGTTTTGTGGCCTTTCTCTATTTGATTTAGATGTAACTGTGTTTGTAGTTGCATACATCATAATTATGTAAAAGTGAATTAAAATGGTTGTCACTCATGTGCTATTTGGAGTTGCACATGACCTGTAAAAGGTCCAACTCTGGACAGAAATGGGGAGGTATTGGGGAAAGGACTGTGGCAGTGATTTCCACCTCCCAGTTATGTCTGGGGCCCGGCTTCCTCTGTCTTGGGAGTGATAGGGCAGCTGTAGTTATGGATTGCATTCCCGCTTTCCTGTTTGTGCAGATTAAAAAGGGATCTGGTTCTTTTCATCATCTTGTTTCATCAACAGTTATCTCACTTTTTTCACTGTGAGGTTATTGTTTGTTCTGTGGGTGTTTCTGCTGAGGGCTTTGAATAATCTCTGATAGGAGCCATATGTTTCCATTTAGTTTCTGAAAGGGGAAAGAAGAGCCAGATCAGAATGGGTAGAAATATTATGGGGTCTCCAGGAGAGTGAGTATTCTGGGTGCTTCCAGATGAAGCTTTTATGGTAAAATCACCTGTCCTCAACATAGAGCATATGGGAAGTACAAAAGGTGTCTCCATCTCACTTGCAATGTGCCAACGACTGCTTCTGTATTTTTTTCCCCCATAAAACATCAAGTGAAGAGGAAAATATGGATATGTTTCACATTATCTTCTGACTGTCAGCACTAGGAGCTATTCACCTGGAGACATCATATATGGATGCCATATTCATACAAGTGCATCTAGTGGCATTGGTTTGTGACTAAAATGACTTCAGAGGATCACATAGAAAAGTGGGTTCCCAGGATTCTGATCTTTCCAGCTTCCATTTTATCTAAAGTTTAACTAAATGTCTACATCTTAAATCATAACACTGTACAGTTTGGAAATACAAAATATGCTAATATTTCATCTGAGAAGAAAGCACCAGCAGTAGTCTCTGTTGTGGTAGAGGAGTGTAAAATGTGGCCTCATAACTCCCTACAGGCACCCTTCTTTCGCTAATATACAATTTGAGATCTACAGAAAGTAGTTCTGCCTATCTTGCTAGAAGAGATTTGAATCGGCTTCAGCAAGTTGTATTCTGTTTCCTGAAATGAGCAGTGTTGAGTCCAACAATAAAGTTTGGGATAAATCCATGAAAAGGAGCTAGGTGCCAGGTGAGAGGAAGAGGTGAGCTCGATGAATGAGCCAGCTATGTTTTTATTTAATATTTTTTTTGCCTTGGATCAAAGTGGAAGATCTCTTAAAGGCTCAGGGGCTGCTGGAGGAAAACCTCACACTTTCTCCCAGGTTGTCTTTCACCATTGACCCAGTTGCAAGTGTGTGAAGAGAAAACTGAAGAACTACAGTTTAAGCCAGCCTCTTCATCATTTGATTGTTGGGTGTTCTTACTTGGAAACAAGTAGGAAAGGTAGGAGTAAAGAAGCTGGAGTTCCTTAGTCTTTATCTCATCTTGTTGCATTGGTTGTCCTTTTAGTGTGAAGCAAGTCCCTGCCTGGATCATTAATGGTGTGGACCTTCACTTGTAGCTGTGCTGGAACTGAGTTGAGACCCCTACATAACTTCCTACAGCTGTAGAGAAATAGATTATAACAGCCCTTAGCACAATTTGATACATTTTCAATTTCCTAGCTAGTCTGTATACATCCTACATTTATTGGGATTTTTGCTTATATGTGACACAACAGCTGCCATTTGTGGCCTTTATAGGGAAAAATACTGTGTTGTATGGCCACAGTGTTTTCAGCCTAAATATGGTGCTTGCAGAACTGTCTCACTGGGCTTTTGGAGTTGAAGTTTTGGGCAAGCATATAGTGTACAGGAGTGATCTGGAATACTTTGTATAGTTTGAAAAAGCTTTGTTCATAATCCCGCACTAAGCACACTTGAACAAACTTAGTAGTCATGAGATCAGAGGAAAGGTCCTTTGAAGTATGTGTAACTGGCTAAAGCACAAAAAGCAGAGCATAGAAATAAATTGACAGTTTAAACAGAGGAGGGATGTAAAGGGTGGCACCCTCAAAGGATGTGTGTTGGCAATGGTGCTATGTTTACTGATGACACCAGCGTATTCAGGGCATTTAAAACAAAACAAAAAACAGTGAGCACTTGTTATCTGCTGGGGTTTGATTCCAGGACACACACACACACACACCATGGATATCCAAATCGTGGATATTCAAACCCCATTGAATACAATGGCATAGTAAAATGGTGTCCCTTATACTAAATGGAAAAATTGAGGCTTGCTTTTTGGAATTTATGTATTTTTGAATATTTTCAAGCCGTGGATGCTTGAATCTGTGGATAAAAAATCTATGGACATGGAGGGCTGTCTGTAATAGGACCAGTGGGAAACTCTGGAAGGATTTTTCCCAACTTTATCTCTTGCAGCTTTATCACATGAGGCAGGTAAATCACAGTTACAGGAGGATAATAGTGGCTTTGGTTGGGGTATCTTTGGTACCATGTGATTCCATTCCTCTTCTGCTGTTCTCTCGGTGACAGACTGTTTGGAAAGCATTTATTTTTATTAAGGCAAATTCTGTTAATGACCTCCATTCCAGCTACTGTTCTGCTACGATTGCTAGAGTGGTAGTTCTGTTCTGCATTAATACCAATTGGGGATGATCATTGAGCATGCTTTGGATGTGGTTTAGGTGCTCAGTGATCAAGTGAGAAGAAGGGGTGGAAATTTCAATTTGATTTCCTTTCAATTTGAGATGACAAAGTACCAAGGTCCTTCTAAACTTTTATTTAAAATGTCTATATTAAAACAGCAACAGCCTAGTGGCAAATGATACCCCTCTCCAAAATGGGATTTTTCAGAGAAGCCAAGAAGGCAAATTTTGCTTACTGCCCCACTCCTTTTGCAGCTCATATTGCCTTTGAAAGAGGTGAGGTGAATGTGCTGGTTTGAAGTAAGATCTACAGTTGTAACTTCAATTTTATTTGGGAGTACTTATGCCTTGTTAACGACTGTCAACATTTTTTAATGGGAAACTAGCTTAATTTTATTATGCTAGTGGATGTTTTCCTTCTTTTCTGACTTGAATGCATTTCCTCTTCATGGCTCACTCTCTCTATCTCTCTCTCTTTTTGGTAACTTTAGCATTCTCTGGTATTAACAATGAGAAATGCTACTTCTCATTTTTGCCTCCTGTTTTTAACAAGCTAATGTCTTTAACCTGTATTTATGATATTGATTTTTTCTCTTTTGTTTTCCTTTCCAGTTCAGTTAAGAAAAAGACAAGTTTCATGTTTCTTTTTCTAATGGGAAACCTTTGCTTTCAGCCAGGATTTGAAATGGAGTGTTGATGGCCACTTTGAGATCCCGTTTCTGAAAATGCTAAAATGGACAATTTTTTAAAAATCACTGTATTCCTCTGTGTTCTTTGTGAAAACATTGCATATTTCTGATTTTTAAATTGTTGAGACGGACAAGAAGTTTTTGTGTGAGCCAGTGTGGTGTTGTGGTTTGGGTGCTGGAGTAGGTCTAGGTGACCAGGTTTGAATCCCCACTCAGCCATGAAAACCCACTGGTGATTGGGTTCTCAGACACAGAAGGCGGCAATAGCAAACTTCCTCTGAATAAATCTTTCCAAGAAAACCCTGTGATAGAGTTGCCATAAGTCTGAGTTAACGTAAAAGAACATAACAACAAAAACAACAAGATGGGTATTGTGGTCCTTCTTCCAACCCTTGGAAATCCAATGGTACAATTTTATTCATGTTTTCTTTGAAGTAAGTCCCAGTGTGTTCAGTGGAAATTATTTCTAATATTTGCTTCTAGGATTGCAGCTCTGGTTAGGCAGCTCCTTAACTTCCGGGAAATGAACAGAAATTTCCCAAAAAATTTTCAAGCACATCTGCACAGCTAAAAGAAGTGGAAATTGTGTTTTTAAATAAATAAGTGGGCATTGAGATCCTCATACTATCTGTAGCAAATTCCCAAGTCCTGAGAGTTATGGGTGTTCTTGCAGAATAAGTTCCAACAGTACACAGAACTCTGTCTGTTGTTCACTGTATTAAAGGATAGCCAGTTTGATTTTCTTCTGTAAGTGTACTGGTCACTTGGGTGTAATACCTAATTGTGCAGGTTAGATGATCAATGGGGTAGGTTTTAAAAATGCAACCAGTTGACTTTTTCTGACTTCATTTAAAGTCGGAGAGCTTATGAACAATGAACCAGAATTCTGAGCCACTGTGGTTTATCATTATAGCCAAACACACCTTATATGATGCTTTTTTTCTGTTTTTAGACCAGATTGACTACGGCTGTAGGGTGCAAGGGTCAGTTTAGTGTTTACTTTCAGATGGGGACAGAACAATAGTTGGATACGTTTGAAACATTTGAATGCCTGCTTGGATTCTTTTGGAAGCAGCCTTTGAGTCCATGAAAATGGCTTTCAGGTGAAATTTGTATTGTGAACTCCATGCCATGGGGAGGTTGTTATCACTTTATGCTTTAAAATGGTTTCACACTTTGTTTTGGTATCCTTTGTCATGCTTATCAAGGGACAATCTGAATGTGTGAAACAGTTGTTGAAATATTAGGCTTGTCCTGAACTAGCAGCATGATGATACATTTTGTTTGATCTCTTCTAGTTGAATCAGGAGGTTCTAAATGAACTGTGGACTTTTGCTCCACAGTTGTTTTATTATGTTCTCTAGCAGTAGACTGCTTCCCTTTGTTCCTTCTACCAAATTACCAGCATGGTGTATTGATTTGAGTGTTGCAGTGTGATATAACCCTAGAGACTAGGGTTTGATTCCTTGCTTGGCTCTGGAAACCCACTGGGTGACCTTGGATGAGTCACACACTCTCAGCCGCAGAAAACCCCATTATAGGGTTACCATAAGTCAGAAATGACTTGAAGGTGGACAACAACAAACAAAACGAAAAGAAAGTAGCAAGAAACAAGCCCTGGATTCCTTTTCTGGTTTGTTGGAACAAATCATTACATGCCAGGGTCCCTGCAAATCCTTGGCTCACTGTGTCACGTGAGCCCAATCACTATGGTGCAGAAAGGGTTCCTACTGGAAATGGCAACTCCATGTTGTTCACTCTCCTGTTAAAGAGGACTATAGGCAGCCTCCCCCAGCCTAATGTTCTGGCCAAGACATCTGGAGAGCACCAGACTGTGGAAGGCCTGCTCTGGGGGGTCTGGTATTTTGTGAAGGTCCATATCAAAAGCTGTCTTATTCCTGCTTCAGGTTATTGGCTTCTGTTGTGGTGACATTGCTTTGTATAGTTCCTTCGGGATGCTTTGTGAGAAGTTGAAGGGGGACTAATGCCAAGTTTTTGATTTCAGCAGAAATCCTATGATTATCATATCCTCATGTTTCATCCTTAGTAAAGGGAACTTTATGCCAGGGTCTTTGGCTTCATTGGCATGGAAATTTAATGAAATCTTAAATGATTTCAAAGTCCACACCTTTTTTGAACATCTCTATGAAAAGAGCAATGGCTCATTGCCTCAGGAAGCATCCTTTCATAATGTACGCTAGACCACTTTGCTTTACCCAATAATGTTTACCTTGTGGCTCCTGTGTTCTGGTTGAATTAACAGCAGCGATGTCCTCCCTCAGGTCAAGCAAAATTAAAAAATGAAACATGAACCCTGATGACTGAGATGTTTTCAGTGAAGGAAAGAAATGGGAAAGATTGTCCTTGTGAAAATCTCGAAGGGTGACTGTTCAGGGCCATGGAGATCCTCTACATGATGTTATCTCTGTAATTATAAGGCAGTTCTGTACAGTACAGACTATAAGGCAGTTGTCTCAGTCATAGGTGAGGCAAGATTATGATAAGCGGAGCACTGTGGCATGATCCAACATGTTTTTCCCCAGATGCATCTTGTTACTCATCTAGGCCTGGAATTCTCAAATACTGACCTCTAGAAATAAGTGCATCTCCAGCCCCCTGACATCTTGAATTTTGAATGTCCATTTGAGGTAGGAAATTTTTAATTTCTGGCATGGGTACATATGTAACAATCTACTTGGCTTTTTAATTACTCTGTGCTTACTCTGTAGTTTCAGTCAGAGGCCCAGAATAAATTATAGAAATTAATCAAATACTTGGTAAAAGCAGTAGACTCCCTTTATTGGGATATTTAACTGGTGCAAGCCAATATATCTCATGTACTTTCTACATAACAATTTTGCCTCTTAAAAACAAAACCTGACACTTGCATTCTGAATCTACTATATGAGTTGATGGATGTGTTTTTTTCTTATATGTTGTTTTTGCCTTCAAGTCATTTCCAATGTAGGACAACCCTAAGGCGTAGCTATTGTGGGGTTTTCTTGACAAGATTTGTTCAGAGGAGGCTTGCCTTCCCCTGAGACTGAGAGCATGTGAATTGCCCAAGGTTACCCATTGGGTTTCATGGCCATGGAGACCAGGAATCAAAGCCTGGTCTCCAGAGTTGTAATCCAACACTCAGACCACCACACTGGCTTCCTTGTATAGGCATTCTTAAAAACATGCTGTTTGTTTGTTTATTAAAGAGAACTATTGCTTCTCAGTACACTGTCAGGTAAGAGTTGTGCTTCTTTTCTCAGTATAAGCTGGCCCAGACTAGAGACCTAACCATATGTGAGATTCAGCTGTTGTTAGTAAAATTTGTGTGACAGGCCTAGGCAAGGCCAAACTAACCCAAGTTGCTTCTTAGCCTTTATAGGTGTGTCCTGAAAACCATGGCAAGAATACTTGTATGGGCATGTTGCTGGCATTGTAACCATGAGTTAGCCTATTAAGTATTAGGTTCTTTTGGTAAATCTACCGCTGGACATCACAGGTGACAATACTGTTAAGAACTAGTACAGCATTTATATAATAATAAGTAATAATAAGTTTTTATTTATAGCCCGCTCCTCTATCAAAACAATCGGAGCGGGTTACAGCAGGATTAAAAAAAGAGACACAGATTAAAACAAATCAATAACAACCCATTACCAAACCTCCCACCCCTTAAAATTAGATTAAATTAGCAATAAATTAAAACCAAGTGCGATTAAAAACAAAGTGCATCATTGTAAAACAGTATTCCTTAGGCGAGGTGGACAGTAGCAGCAGGGTCGAATGTAGGGAGCTGACATAAGATTAAAATCCAGTTTCGGAGCCAGGAACTAGGAGGTTTCAGGGAAGGCCTGTCAGAAGTTTTTGGTGGGGTTTTCAGGCTATGTGGCCATGTTCTGGAAGAGTTCCTTTCTGATGTTTTGGCAGCATCTGTGGCTGGCATCTTCTGAGAAATGCTGGTGAAACATCAGAAAGGAACTATGTCAGAAACAAACTCTTCTAGAACATGGCCACATAGCCCGAAAACCTCACAAAAAACTATGGATGCCGGCCATGAAAGCCTTCGACTCCACATACTCACCTGTCTCCCAAGATGTAGGTATTGCCAAAGCTTTGAAGGTTCTGAAGTGTTCTGAAAACACCATATAATTGAAAAGTAATAAATAAAGCCACTCTCTTTCATATATGTCCAGTAAAATAATTTTGTCTCTTCTTCTTAAAAAAGAAAAACTAAGCAGGGATTTGCATTCTGAGTTTGTTGCTTCGATCTATGAATGCGTAGATAAATGAATAAATAAATATGAAAGATTTTGCTGATAATCTAAGAATTTACAGCAAACTAGTGCCAGTTAACTCTTTGCTGGTTGCTGAACACTCATCTCGAAAGTTGTCTGGTTTCCTTCCCAACACTTCCAGCATACTCAAAATATAAAAAATAAAAATGGCCAAAACCAGAAGTGATGTGGACGTCCCTTCTGAGCACGCTGAGAGTACTGGCGGGGCTTTGAGGGGAAGGTGTGGGGATGAACAATTGCTCCTCTGGCCACACTCTAGTTTCCCACCCTCCATTTGTACTAGCAGCCTTTGGTTCTTCTTTTTAATAAAAGGAAGATATTTTTCTGCACAGTCACATTGGGGTGTTTCCTGAGTCTTTTTTGTAAGATAACAGGATGTGGCTTCCTACACTGCAGACAGGTTTAGAAAGACCATCAAGTAGAGCGACTTCCCTTCATAACCATTATCTGAACACATACAGCTGTAATGTGGTCTGTTTATTTATACCTGTGGTTTGGTCCGTATACGTATCCCTGTGATCTGATCTAGACATAGAAAAAGCATCCTGCTCTGCATTCCCCATATAGCTTTTTTAAACCACGGATCACACATACTGGAGGAATATATAGAAGAAAAACAGGCCTCTTTATAATTTGGATAGTGTAAATACATCCTTGAACAGAATATGCCCATATGTGAATTGAGGAAATCCCATGAGTGGTGGTGGTACTTGTGAGTAAAATACAGTTAAGCAAGTAAATGAGTTGGAAGTAAAACACAGATGGCAGAAATACACAGAGTATATCTACACTGCAGAATTAAAGCAGTTTGACACCACTTTAACTGCCATGGCTCCTTCCCATAGAATCCTGGGAATTGTAGTTTGGTGAGATATTCAGCCTGGTCTGTCAGAGTGCTTTGGTGCCTCACCAAACTACAGATCCCAGGATTCTGTTGAATAGAATCATGGCAGTTAAAGTGGTGTCAGATTGTTTTAATTCTGCAGTGTCGGTACACCCACAGTTAAGACCAGGTGGCCCAATCCAGTTTTCACTTGGACCATGTAGCATAGGATTTAACATTTTTCACATTCACTTTTTGTCAGCCCTCTGTAGCTGCTGTTAGTTCTGTTGCTTTTAAGACCAAAACATATAAGGTAGGTATGGGCGTTGTTCTGAATTGCAATTCCTAGCATTCAGTGGTAATTTTGACTAGGGCTGCTTGGATTTACAGTTCAGTCTCTGGAGGGCCGCATGATTCTAACCCCTAAAAAGAGGAATGTGATAACTCCCCTTTTTGAAGTTGCAACAAATGTTAAGCCCTCTGTGTGTGTACATGCATGTGTTATCAAGTTCTCTGTTAACTTATGGTGATGCCATGAATTTCATAGGGTTTTCTTAGGAAAGGAATCTTCAGAGGAGGTTTTGCCAGTTGCTCTTCTCAAATATAACCTACAGCACCTGGTATTCATTGGTGGACTCACATCCAAGTACTAACCAGGGCTGACTGCTTAGCTTCCAAGATCAGAAAGGAGGAACTGGTGCTTTTAGGCAAGCCCTCTCTGTACTTGTCATTAATTTCTTATGTGTCTCAAGGAAGCGGGTTACATTTAGTAACACAAATGCAATTTTAGTATTGTATGATTTAGTTTATCTTGAGGCAGAATTAGTGCATCACTTGATTTGCCAAAAGCTTTCTGACCTTTTGAAATTTTACTATAGGAAATAAGACCGAAATAAATTAAAGCTAGTGATGGCATAAACTATCATAAGGACGAAATTATATTTGTGGTATTGCTATAATTAAAAAATAATAATTTGGTCCTCTCTAGGGAAGATGGCTAATCCTCAAGTTGCCTAGTCTTTGAATTAAACACACACGGACACACACACACACGTTTATTAGTGGTGGATATGTTTCAGTTCAGAGGAGAAATAAGGAAATAGTCAAAGCTCTAAGGTGAAAGATGGTTATCAGTGTGACTATTAGTTTTTCTGATGATATTCTAAACATTCATCTTCATTCTTAATGAAATGACAGTGTTCCATCAGTTATATATCCTTTGCCCAAATACTAAAATAAAATGAAATAAAAACAAATGGTTTTGTTGCATAGAGCTGCCTAATGAATTTTCTTGCACCATTTTCTCTGTGCACTGTGGTTCCTTTTAGGGATCTGGGAAGGAGACAGGGCATGTGGGTGAGTGTAGGCAGGACTGAAGAGTGTTTGTTTTTTAAAGCAGGAAATACATGGATGGAGCAATGCCAGATAGTATAAATTACCATGTTGCCTAGTATTCTAGGGGCAGAGGGAGAGTTTGTTGTGCTGGTGAGCCATCATGTCAACAGAGATAAAGAAGGGACAGAATGATAACCTCACCTGGGGGCAGAGGAATGATTCAGTGTTTCTAGATTAGTTCACAAACTTCCCTCCTTCTCCGCCCTGCAGTCTGCTGCTCAGCTCCTCCTGACTTTGGGAGTGGCTTCCTTAGAGAAGCAACTGGCTAGGCTGATTTAGTCTCTCACTGCAACACTGATTGTCATTCTCATGAAATTTATGTTCACCTTCTAAAGCTCTGCTCATTCAGAATTGGCATTCCCAAATGCTTCAAGGTAAGTTTCCCTTCTCTTCTCGCACTTCTGTTTTCTGGCCACTTTGAAACTTCAGTAGTTGGTGCCTTCTGCTAGTTTGTAGCAAGCTTACTCGATTTATAAAAATGAAAAAGAAAGAACAACAACATGGAGAATAAGGAGCACCTTGATGAATGCCACAAAACTATGAATTCACAGTTTTGTTTCTAGAATAGTCTGGTTGCTGGAATAGATGAGGGCCTTCTTTTGCTTAGCGTTGCCCATAGATTCCTTTGTTTAGGGTCCCCCAGTGTAATCTGACAGTTTATCCTCTTGGTATCTACCGTCTTTTAATCAGCTGATAATTATTTTCTGAGGTTAGGCTGAAATACAGCGATTTGCTCAAGACTATCTTGTGAACTTCATAGGTATCTGGAGACCTGAACTGAGGTTTCAAATATCCCATCACAATCAGTATACAGTAGTACTTTGATGTTTCCTTTTTGTTGGGAGACCTCTCAGCTAAATGTTCTACATCATTGTCCTTGCTTCATCAAGCTATTGTAGAAGTTGAGAGAGCTAGAGTCCATCAACAGTGAAAGGATCTCAGCGTGGTCACCATTGCTGTAGATGTTGGCAGGGGCCTATCATAGAAGATTCTGAGAGTGCCTGTGTGAAGCGCTTTGAAAATTTTTAAAATTATGATTATGCAGTTATGATTGGTTAGCTTTACCTACCATACATACTGTTGCTCTTTTGTCTTATACTGAAGTAGAATGATACTTAACATTTACATAGATTTAGAGTGTTTTTTTAATTAATGTATATCATTTCAGTCTGTACAATATATATATGTAAATCTGTAACAAGAAATCTATGTGATAACTCTGACAGTGGCCCTGAATTCTTTCTGGGAATAGATAGGAGAGGTGGTGAAGAGATGGCACATGGTGTGTGGGGGGGGGGGGGCACAAGAAGTGAACATGGGAGTCCTTTTACTGGCTCTGATTGTCTGCCTAGTCACTGATAGCTTACAAATGGGTATGTATGCGCGAGACATAGAGTTTCTTCAGGACCTGTAACATGTTGGGTCACAGCCCAACTTAAGGTGAGTAACAGCAGGAGCAGCAGCACTACATAAATAAATTAAGAAGTATGTCCTGAAATGCATGCTTGGGATAAAGATGTGCCCTGTGTCTGGAAAGGTTAAAGGCTACTGCTACAACATATTGGTGTGTGCCTGGAGTGTGTTTAAGCTTCTTAAAAAATGGGAAGCTGCCACCTCTTAGTATATGTGTATGTATGTGCTTTCAAGTCACCTGTTGACTTCCAAGATCAGACAGGATGTGTGTCTTTAGGGTATTTAGGCCCTCATCTCTTGTACAGCACAATACAAATGGTGGTGGACTAAGTATAGTGATAAGAAAGATAAGCAACTCCAGACTTTCTGCTATTGCAGCTTCTTCTCTACCTCAATCCTATTCTCTCATATTGGAGGAGAGCCAACAATCAGATAATTGTGGGGTCTGTAGTTCATTCGCTTATATTCTGCTGCTGCAGTGAACAAGGATGTGAGCCCAAGGACAATCAAGATCTGTTTGTTTTTCTTTCTTTCTTTTTTTGGCCTTTAGTTGTGCACAACACTAGGAGGGAGCTAAAAATGTTTTCCAACAGGGCTCCAGCCCAGACTGATACTATCTTATTTGATACAGGAGTGTGGGGTGTCCTTGGACAAATGGATTCTCATCCTCTGAATCTGGCTACTATTATAGTAGGAGGTATGGAGGAAGAGGTTGCTGTTACTGAAGAGTGTAACATCCTATGACGAACCAGGTTTCCATAGTGAACGTTCACCCACAGCCACTTTGCGTAATGTTCATTTGTTGTTGCAACATATTTTTGGGGGCTGTTTGAATGATGTCTTTGCAGACGAGGGAGTCTTGAGTCAGAGATTATGTGACTTTACAGAGCTTGCCTTGTGAGTCAGTGGCAGAATCAAGGGCAGAAGCTGGTAAGGTCTGACTTCTCATGATTCTGTTCCCTAACAATTGGTGCTCCAAGAAAAAGTGATGACAAGCTCTGAGTCATGCAGACTCTTATGCCCTCTCCACCTTCTGTTGTTTTTCTTCCTGCAAACATTAAAACAGAGAGTTCAGGCTACACAGAAATCTTGAACAAATGAGAAATACAAATGATATCACCAAGGCCTGAAATAACCTTGTGTGAGATCCAGTAAAACCTTCACTGTGTTTTAAGCGTAAAAGCCAGCATTTTCTACTAAGTTTACCTAATGTATGTGCCTTCAGGTTGTCTGTTGACCTATGCTGGCCTGATAAATTTCATAAGGTTGTCTCAGGCAAGGCGAACTCAGAGGTGTTTTGCCATTGTCTTCTTCTGACTATAGCCTACAGCTCTTAGCGTTCCCTTCCAAATACTAATCAGACCTGACTTGCCTAGTTCACTACTATTTGTTATCCGAATGGCAAGAAGGAATTGCTCTTTGAAGCCAGTGGGTGTCCAAGAGATAAGCAGTTACATGCAACCCAAATATCTGGAATCAGAATGAATGCTACTATAGACTATGGCTATCTGGATGCACACAGGAGTATCCACCTTATCTCTGTATCTCTGTAGTAAGAAGTGCATGTACCTAACCTTGGCCATCACAGTGACAACCAGTTTAATTTGATACAAGAGTTGCCAGTAAGAGCTGCTTTGGGACTGCCCTTTCTGTAAGTATTGGCTCCCTTAAAACAGTCAGAATTGTTGCTTTCATTCCTTATGGGAACAAACCCCAAGCGTTACAAGGTTTTGGCTCTCATGGCTTCTGAGGGAGAGAAACTCAGTTGTCATGATTTCTAGTATATATTTATTATTTACTTACATCAAATGTTCCTTGAATGTTTGCATCCCTTTTTTAGTATCCCTCCTTCACTGCCACTTTAAGTGCATACTTCCAACTAATTCTAAATCACAGTATTTTTGGTTTAATAATAGTAATATTTTATTTATATCCCACTCTTCAGCCAAGGCTATCAGAGTGACTTACAATTTGTTAATTAGACATTTCCCTGCCCTCAGGCTTACAATCTAAAAATTCATGACACAAAAGGAGAAGGGAGAGGTGATAGGGAAGGGGGAAAGTTCAGCAGATATTTTCTCCCTCGGAGACCTGGACCAAGGCAGATGGACTGGAGGGAGAGCTCGTCTTCTTTTTAGGCAGGGCCTGTTGGAGCCGGCTTGCCTTTCTCTCCCTCAAGATGGTGGATGGAGGGAGGGCTCTTCTTCTTTTTAGGCAAGGCCTGTTGGAGCTGACTTGCCTTTTTCTCCTTCACGATGGTAGATGGAGGGTGGATGGATGTCTCTCCCTGCCTGGCTTTGCTTTAGCAGTTAGAAAGTTAAAGGGATAGAAACAGTTTACTGTTTCAGTTACAGTTTCTAAAACTGTATGCAACAGTATGCCTTAATAATAGGAATGGAGGTGGGGCGATATTAATGCTTTAATTTCCACAGCAGATTTGATATCATTCTTCCTCTTTTTCTATTTTCCTGTGAGAGAAAAAGTTTAGAAATGATAGTTTGAATATACTTCTACATTAGATGTTCGGCTGCTTCTCAGAGCAATACTACAGTTGTAGCCATTTCTTCTTCCAAAAAGGGATTGTAGTGAGATCTACCACCATTGATCGTTCCTGATTTATATGCTTCTTGCTGTGGCATGTGCAAAATGTTCTTGACTCAAACCATTGAACCCTGAATACATGGAATCACTGTGCTGACTAACTTTTGATTCACCTCTGCAACAACTTTTGATTCACCTCTGCCTATTGCAAGCTTTGTGGTATTATGCTGACCTGCATAAACCTGAGCCTGAGGACTTGAACATCGCCATGATAACAGCTGGCATACCAGTATTCAATCTACAGAGACAGAATCCACCCTAGTTCTGTCTAAAATCTGCCAACAAATATGGAAAATAAAACAATGGCCTACAGACTAGAAATGCTCAGCATACATTCCAGTCACCCAAAATGGGAACACACAAGATTCCAGATACATTAAACTTGATAGCTTCTTTGTCTGTCTGATTCTGACAAGGTTGCACTGGCTGTGCATTGCTTATCAGCATCATCTTTGCCAGCTACCAGCATCATCTTTGCCAGCTATCACAAACTAAAATACTGACTATCTGTGGGCAGTGAAACACTGTCCTTACTACTGGTTATGTTTTATGGCCCTTCTCTGTGCTTCTGTTATGAGTCATGCATTTTTTTCATTGCTTTTGTCTTCTTTAGAAAGCTTTCCATGCACTGAACACATGATTAACACAAGACAATTCTGCAGACTAACATGCTTGATTTCAAAATTTGCCTCTTTTTTTTTTGCACTTTTGTGTTATTTGTTTTTTTTTTTTTGTTGTTGTTTAAAAGAAAACTTACTATGTAGAAACTTTGTATTGGGGCCTTTCGATGCTTTGGACAAGATTAATAGTTTAAAAACCAGCAAATTTTATTTGGCATAAAGTTGTCATAGATTGAAGGTTATTTCAGCAGATCATGAAGAATAGCTTCTGAGTGAGGAGGGCATTATAAGGTCCTTACAAAAGAATAAACCCCCAGGGACAAGTAAGAAATTAAAAGTTACTTTTTAAGTAATATTAATAAAGTGAAAAATAAGTAATTGTTAGTCATTTTTGCTGCCTTTAAGTCTCAGCTAAAGCACTGAATATTGGGAGAAACGTGGGCATCTGAATGAGCAGCTGTATGGAATATATCTAGAGAGCTGTAAGTAAAAAGGCTGCAACCTTGACTTAAAATATTTGATGCTGGGAATGCATGCTTTCCTTTGGGTTGCACTTTAGTTTTACCTTTTACAAAGATGTACAACTTTCTCAGTCAATTCCTTGAACCAATAGGGTGAATAGTCTCCTTAAAACAGAGTAGCAGTCTAATGATGACTACAGAGCTGTGGCTTTTTCTTTTCACAACTCAATCAGGGTTTAGATGAAGCTGTACTTTGTTGGCAGGGAGTTAGATTTTAAGAATTTTCCCTGCCATATGAAAGAATCTGAAAGTGTCATCACTCCCTTGTTGAGTTGATGACTTTTTTGTGTATGGAGGGCAATGAATAGGGCTTCCCAGTTATTGGCCTCCCTCTTTATGAGTGGTGTTTCCAAAAGGGGATTCATCCCTCACCTTGCTATAGTTTGACTAGTCTTCTGCAGCCTGGCTCCTTTTAGATTTTTAAGGTCCAAACTTCAATTATACAGTTACAGATTCCAGTTACAAAATTGTCATAGATTATGACGGTCATAAACCAATGCATTCAGAATGACCCAGGTTGGGAACAGTTGCTTTTGGCCTTCTTCTGGCACATACGGAGGCAATTGATAGTACTAGAGATTTTTCTTCTCCTCCCCCCTTTTAATGACAGCTAAAATGGAAAAGGGTGTGTGTTTGTGACGGAACCTTAAGTAACTGGTTTCATGGATTACATATCAGGTTGAAACAATATGGTTTTTGAAGTAATGCTCAATCTGCCATGTTTGGATGATTGGTTAAAAGAGGAATACTTTATATTTGTAGGCAACATGACCAGGATCTGTCAAGGCAGTTCTCTATATTGTCTGCATTTATCTCCTGTATTCCAACAGTTCAGTTAAAAATTCCAAAAAGATTTATGTAGTTTGCATTTATCCTGGTTGTTTTTCTTTCTTTCTTTTAACATGTTCAACATCTTGAGGAGACAGATGCAGGATGAGTAATTCAAAGTTCAAATCCCTACATGTCTTGTGGGATGCTGTTTGGCTTAGCTGTCTTCTTTATTGGGTTTGTAAAAGATTCTGCTTATACCAAAAGCAGCAGTTGTGGTGAGGTATTAAACTTGTAAGAAGGGTCATGTGGGAAATGCTCACTTAATTTGTAGAAATTCTGCAAACTTTGCAGCCATTGTAACTGTTACAGAAAATAGGTTATGAACTTTTACAAAGGAACCATAAAAGCAGTCTGGCTCGATGGAAATGTAGAGGAATTTCTGCTTCACTGACCAGTATGAGGCCATTTTGGTGTACTTCCACAACAGTCAAACAACCTGCTCTTCTCAGTCCATGTCCTCAGGGTATAAAAACAACACAAGGAATTGTATTGCATCTTGACATAAGTAGGCTCTCAGTAATCTTGCTGCTGAAGCAGATGGATGGCTAACTGCCTTGAAAAAAATGTTTTAATTCAGGAATAATGCCTTTTTCTCAGGGCAGCCTTAGCTGTGGGAATTGGGTGACTTTATGAATAGAAGCTGTTTGTAGTGTAGTTGGGGGGATGGGTACAGTCAGGGGCTGGGAGTGCTGGGAGAGATGCAGTGTGAGAAAAGACATTCTTTTGTTTGCTGGTTTGTACCTGTCAGTCTGCATGGGTGCTATTTCTTTGCCCAACCTGAAGCATTTTCACACAGGGAAAGTCCTCTAGTTTGGAATACCTTTGTAGTCATAGGATATGAGCACTAGTATGACATGCTATCCCTTCTTCCCACAAATTTATCTTGAGTGCATTTCTCTCTTATACTTCCATCTCAGTGCCCAAACCTTGCCACCATGGAGCCATCATTACTTTTGTATGCATGCAACTCTTCAAGGTTGGCAAAAGCTCACTCTTAATTGTAATGAATTTAATATATGATGTCATTTCTATGCCAGCCTTCTCCAGCTTGATTCCATCAAGATATGGTGGACTAAAATGCTGACAGTCCCTTGTTAGCATGTTCATAATAGCAAGAGATGACAAGAATTGTAACCCAACATATTTGGAAGGTGTCAGATTGGGAAAAGCTGGATATAAGAGGCCTGGCATGAAAAACTTATTCACAAGAGTAGCTGCTGAGAGCTTTGGGAAGGCCAAGGGTGCCAATATTGGAAGAGACAATAGCTTAATGAATTAATAAAGTTTCTTATGCAGAGCCGGGAGGAAATCTAAGCAGGATTTTATATGCTAAAGCAATATGAATATTTAAAATCTATTTATGCCAATGGTTGAAGATGTTGAAGAGGGCAATTTGCCTTATCTAGCCCACTCGCACTCTACTTAGGTGGCTGGCTCTCCAGAATCTCAGGTAATCAGTCATCTGTGTCATCCTCTAGTACTTAACCTGACTCATTTTGCTGTAGATGCCAGGGATTGAACTGTGGACCTTGTATATGCAAAGCATGTACTGTGCAAGTCTGTTCTCAATCAAATGCATGTTTATAGGGGGTTGTGTAATAGTTTCCACTCTTGAATACAGTTGACCCTCTATATCCACGGATACTTTATCCATGGATTCAATCATCCATGGTTTGAAAATATTTTTAAAATACATAAATTCCAAAAAGCAAACCTTGATTTTGCCTTTTTATATAAGGGATACCGTTGTACTTTGCCACTGTATTTAATGAGACTTGAACATCTACGGAATTTGGTATCCACAGGGGTGTCTGGAACCAAATCCCAGAAGATACCAAGGGCCCACTGTACTTTCTGAAAATGCTAAGATGGATGGACAATTGTTCTTCTCTTATTGCCATCTCTTTCCATGGGACATCATAGTGCTTAGTTTTCAGGCAGATGAAAGTTCACTGGGCTGTGTAGGTTGCAGTGCAAAACTAAGAGATCAAGCACCTGCAAACATCCTCTTTCTCAGTGGCACACCTCTTTATTGGCACTGTGTTACTGACAAATGTGTGTTCCCCCTCCTCTCTTTGCTCACCTCGTCTTTGTCTTTTGCAGTTGATTTTCCTAGTACAGTATTATGACTTGCCAGTTTCATTCAAGGCAGGAAGTCTCATGTCTCAGGAGGAAACCTCAAATAGCTTGCCCCTTTATTGGTAAAAATTAAAACCAGTAGATAACTGGCAAGCTGCCACTCTTCAGATTAGCATTGACCTTGATTCAAAGAGTCTGCTGCATGAGTAGAAGGTACTTCCGTTTCCATGGGATGAGGTGGAGCTCATCAACAAAAAGCTTTTGGTGACCTCTAAAAAAGTTGCAGTGGAAGATCTGGAAATCTTCCCAAATGGCTCTTGGGAAACTGTTGATGCTTCAGAAAGTGTGGGAATCAGCCCTTTCCTTCCTTGTCTGTAAGCTGAAGTTTATTTTTGCACAGCAAGATCTACATATACTAGTTATTGATTAGATGTGAATGGTAGGAAGCAAGCAAAAAAAATCTATCATTTCCTCTGCAGTTTGTGATATTTTTATGCTACACAGATGCAACAATATCCATAGGCTGCTTAAAAAGAAGTGACATAGTTATCCTAATTTTTATATATACCATTTATATAAGAAACATTCTAAATTGAGTTTAGCTTATCCTTAACTAGAAATAGTAGTGGGTATGCATAATATTAAACCATTACTGATGGGAATAGGTGGAGCTTTTGTGCTAGAGGGTTTGCTTTAAAAAAAAATTAATTTTAATTTTTTGTAGACAATACAGCAGAGTCTCAATTATCCAACATAAACTGGACGAGCTGATAGTTGCATAACTGAAAATGGTGGATAATCTGGAAGGTTCAAGAAAAGCCTTAAAATCACTATGAATTGCAAATGTATTGAAGTTTTTATTGCAGTAACAGTAAAAGTAAATGTAAAGAAATCACTGATAAACACTGTGATGTACAGTATAAACAGTTCAGTCCTCTGAACATTTAAAGAAATTACAGAAAATTTAAAGAAATCACAGCAGCCGTGACATTGGATAATCCGGAAGGTTGGATAACCGAAGGTTGGATAATCAAGACTCTACTGTAATTCCTAGACCAGAACTTGACATCACATCTGTCCTTTTTGAAGTCATTTTCAAGCAAATACCAGTAGTCATATATAAACTCATTGAAAACTGGAACAGAATGAAATTTATTGTCCAGAGCAGGGTGACCAAATTGATGAAATGTATGCAAACCATGTCCTTTGAGGAGCGTCTTAGGATCAGGGTATGTTTAGCCTGGGGAAGAGAAGGCTAAGAGGTGAGATGACAGACATGTTTAAATATCTGAAACTCTGGAGACCAGGATTCAAATTCCAGCTCACCCCCCCCCCCCAAAAAAAAAACCCACTGCAAATAATGCAGAAGGGAGGAAGCTGCTTTTTCTTCCTTCACTTGCCATGCAGCCAGCAGGAGCGCGAGTGGCGCCTTCTGGCTGTGTGTGTGCCTGTGTGCGCATGAGCCTGTCACCCTTTGGCGGTATGTCTCTCTCTCCAGGCGCCCCAAGAAGGGCGCTGATCCTTGGAGGCCTGGGAAGGCGGGAGCAGGCTGGGCGTATAACCTGGCATATAGGACGACCCCCAACTTTGAGAAGATTTTAAAAAGGTTAAAAAGCCATCTTATATGCCAGAAATTACGGTATATTTGCAATGTGATCCTTAGTGCCACTTCCTTTCTTGAAACCAGCTTTCTCCTTTGTGATTTCTTGTTCCATATGTGGTAGGAATCTTTGCTGCAGAAGTTTGAACATGACTTTGCTTGCATGGGATATTAGAGCAATGGTCCTGTAGTCACTGCAGCTTTTTGTTCAATATATTGATGGCCCAATTATTTGTTTTCCATATTTGTTGACAGATTTTAATTCAAACTGAAATTGATTCTGTGGATTGTAGCAGTTCTATTGGTATGTCATCTGTTCTGCTCTATAAATAGCTTAGGGCCATGGTGGTGAGCCTATGGCACGCGTTCCAGAGATGGCACACCACACCATTTTGCAGGGCACACAGAGGGCAGGGAAGAGAAGGAACAGGTGCTCACCTCTTCCTGGCCACCCCAGGCTTTTAGCTGTCCCTGGAAAGGCCCAGAAGGGCCCACCTGTTCCTCCTCTTTCTGGGCCTTCAGCTGTCTCTGAAGAGGCAGCTGAAAGCCCAGGAGGGTAGGGGGAAGAGGTCCTGCCCCAGAAGCCTAACCCCTGGAAGGTGGCAGTCCTGTCCCCGGAGGGCAAAAGTTCTGTCTCACCCGAAATCCCCCCTCCCCCACTGGGTAACACCTGGTAGCCTGAACACCTTTTGCATTTGGGCACTCGGTCTCCAAAAATTTTGCCATCACTGGTTTTGGGAAACTCTAGATGTGGGTCACTTCATCTATAATATTGTATTCACTTATCTAGGAATAACTGCAGGTGAACTCAAGGTGTTCAGAACATGACAGCCAGGTTAGTTACTGGTAAAACCAGAAGCAATCACATAACACCTCTCTTAAAATCGCTCCACTGGCTGCCCATTGATTTCCGGGCCCAGTACAGAGTGTTGATTATGACCTTTATGGGTCCAACCTATCTTCGGGACCGTCTCTTTCCGTATAATCCACCCTGTACCCTCAGGTCCTCTGGGAGGAAATTATTACTGCCAATACATACTAGGCTGACTGCAATCAACTAGAGGACCTTTTCGTCAACCCTCCCAGATTATGGAATGGCCTGCTGGAGGAGATCCGTCACATTACCATCTTAGACAGCTTTAAAAAGGCTGTCAAAACGGATCTCTTCTGGCAGGCCTTTCCTGAATAGAAAACCCATTTGTCTGATTGTTTATTTTAATGTATGATTTTAAATTGGTAATTGTCTAATTGTTGTTTTAGGGGAGGGTGGGATATTGGGACATGGGATTCTATGAAATTTTAACTTAGAATCATAGAATCATAGAATCATAGAGTTGGAAGAGACCACAAGGGCCATCCAGTCCAACCCCCTGCCATGCAGGAACTCCAAGTCAAAGCATCCCTGACAGATGGCCATCCAGCCTCTGCTTAAAGACCCCTAAGGAAGGAGACTCCACTACACTCCGAGGGAGTGTGTTCCACTGTCGAACAGCCCTTACTGTCAGGAAGTTCCTCCTAATGTTGAGGTGGAATCTCTTTTCCTGCAGTTTGCATCCATTGTTCCGCGTTCTAGTCCCTGCAGCAGCAGAAAACAAGCTTGCTCCCTCCTCAATATGACATCCCTTCAAATATTTAAACAGGGCTATCATATCACCTCTTAACCTTCTCTTCTCCAGGCTAAACATCCCCAGCTCCCTAAGGTGTTCTTCATAGGGCAAGGTTTCCAGACCCTTCACCATCTTAGTTGCCCTCCTTTGGACATGCTCCAGTTTCTCCACATCTTTTTTGAAATGTGGTGCCCAGAACTGGACACAGTATTCCAGGTGGGGCCTGACCAAAGCAGAATAGAGTGGCACTATAACTTCCCTTGATCTAGAAACTATACTTCTATTGATGCAGCCTAAAATTGCATTGGCTTTTTTAGCTGCCGCATCACACTGTTGACTCATGTTCAGCTTATGGTCTACTTGGACTCCTAGATCCCTTTCACATGTGGTCTCATTCAGCCAGGTGTCCCCCATCCTATATCTGTGCATTTCATTTTTCCGCCCTAGGTGCAGAACCTTACATTTCTCTGTGTTAAATTTCATTTTGTTAGCGCTGGCCCAGCTTTCTAGTCTATTCAGGTCATTTTGAATTTTGATCCTGTCCTCTGGGGTATTAGCTACTCCTCCCAGTTTAGTGTCATCTGCAAATTTGATAAGTATGCCCCCAATTCTGTCATCCAAATCGTTAATAAAGATGTTGAATAGCACTGGGCCCAGGACAGAACCCTGTGGGACCCCACTGGTCACTTCTCTCCAGGATGAAAAGGAGCCATTGTTGAGCACCCTTTGAGTTCGGCCAGTCAACCAATTACAAATCCATGTAACAGTTAACTTGTCTATCCCACATTTTGCAAGCTTGTTTGCAAGAATGTCATGGGGAACCTTGTCAAAGGCCTTACTGAAATCGAGGTATACTATATCCACAGCATTCCCTTCATCTACCAAGCTGGTAATTTTATCAAAAAAAGAGATCAGGTTCGTTTGGCATGACTTCTTTTTCTGAAACCCATGTTGGCTTTTTGTGATTATGGCATTGGCTTCTAAATGTTCACAGACTCTCTGCTTAATGATCTGCTCTAGAATCTTTCCTGGAATTGATGTCAGACTAACTGGACGATAATTGTTGGGATCCTCTTTTTTTCCCTTTTTGAAGATGGGGACAACGTTTGCCCTCCTCCAGTCTGCTGGGACTTCTCCTGTTCTCCAGGAGTTCTCAAAGATTATTGCCAATGGCTCCGATATCACCTTTGCCAGTTCTTTTAATACCCTTGGATGTAGTTCATCTGGTCCTGGAGATTTATATTCATTTAGGTTAACCAGGTATTCCTGTACTACCTCTTTACTTATTCTGTGCTGAATTTCCTCTATTCTGTCTCCTGTTCCATTATCCTTAGGTTGAGCACCCTTTGCCTTTTCTGAGAAGACTGAAGCAAAGAAGGTGTTGAGTAATTCTGCCTTTTCTCTGTCCCCTGTTAGCATTTTGCCATCTTCTGCACGCAGTGGCCCCACTGTTTCCTTCTTCTTCGTTTTGCTGCGGACATATCCAAAAAAGCCCTTTTTATTGTTCTTAACCTCTCTAGCAAGCCTGAGTTCATTCTGCGCTTTAGCTTTTCTGACTTTACTCCTACATGTGCTGGCTATTTGTTTGAATTCCTGTTTCGTGATTTCTCCATTTTTCCATTTCTTATACATGTTCTGTTTAAAACTTAGCTCAGTTGAAAGTTCCTTAGTCATCCATCCTGGCTTCTTGAGACATCTTCCATTTTTCTTCCTCATTGGAACTGTTTGAAATTGTGCCTTCAATATCTCCCTTTTGAGAAACTCCCATCCGTCTTGAACTCCCTTTTCTTTTAGTATTCCTGACCATGGGATCACTCCCAGTATTTCTCTAAGTTTATTGAAATTAGCTCTCCTAAAGTCTAGAGTGCGTGTCTGACTATGCCTTGCTTCTCCCTTCCACTGTATTACAAACTCCAGGAGAACATGGTCACTTCCACCTAAGGATCCAACCACTTGTGCCCCATCAACTAGGTCTTCCCTGTTGGTAAAGATCAGATCTAAAATGGCTGATCCCCTTGTTGCCTCTTCCACCTTTTGGACAATGAAATTGTCTTCCAGGCAAGTGAGGAATTTGCTAGACTTTGAGGATTTGGCTGAGTTTGACTTCCAGCAAATATCAGGATAGTTGAAGTCACCCATCACTACTACATCTCTCTTTTCTGAGTATGTGATTATCTGTTCTAGAAAGGCATCATCCAATTCCTCTGCCTGAGTCGGGGGTCTGTAGTAGACTCCCACAGTAACATCCCTGTTATTTCCCTCTCCTTTAATTTTTATCCAGATGCTCTCCACCTGGCTTCCAGTATTGACTTCCTGCATCTCTTCACTGGTGTAAATATCCCTGACATATAATGCTATTCCTCCTCCTTTCCTGCTTGGCCTGTTTCTCTTAAAAAGGTTATACCCCTCTATTTCTACATTCCAATCATGAGACTCATCCCACCAGGTTTCAGTGATGCCTATTATATCATATTTCCCTTGTTGTGCTAGGAGTTCAAGTTCTTCCTGCTTATTTCCCATACTCTGTGCATTAGTGTAGAGACATTTAAGACCATGTGTCCTCTTTACTTGCTGCTTTTGCACATTTTTTTGCCTCCTACTGTTGGGTCCTTGCACTGTTTGCCTTGTTCCCTCTATGCCACTTGGACTATTCTCTCCATCCCTTTTGCCTTCCAGTATAATGTCTCCCTCCCCCACATAACTCAGTTTAAAGCCCTCCTGATCAGATTCTTCAGACTGTTGGCAAAAACGTTTTTGCCAACTGGCGTGAGATGCAGTCCATCCCTTGCCAGAAGTCCCTCCTCATGGAACCGCAGCCCATGATCCAAGAATCCAAACTGTTCTTGGCGGCACCATCTACGGAGCCAGTTATTCACCTCTGCTATTTTCCTCTCCCTTCCTGGACCATGCCCTTCTACGGGGAGTAGAGATGAGATGACAACCTGTGCATCCATCTCTTTCAGCTTCCTTCCCAGAGCCTCATAATCCCTTTTGATATTCTGAAGGCTGTGCCTTGCAGTTTCATTGGTTCCCACATGAACCAAAAGAAGGGGGTATTGATCAGTAGGCTTGACAAGTCTTGTCAGCCTCTCCGTCACATGATGGATCTTTGCCCCAGGGAGACAGCACACCTCCCGAGACATCTTGTCAGGCCCACAAACCACTGCTTCTGTACCCCTCAGCAAGGAGTCCCCCACCACGACCACGCGCCTCCTCCGAGGCTTAGCAGTGGCCGTTCCTTTTCGTGATACTCTCAGGCTCTCCTGCTCTGTCCCTGATGTTTGTCCCTGCTGCTTTTCCTCATCATCTCTGACAACAGAGAGAGATTCAAAGCGATTCTGTAGCTGCAAGCCGCTCACAGAACGTTCCCTGGTTTCCTTACTTCTGTGTGTGACCTTCCTCCAAGCATCTACCTCTGTTGTATGTGGAGTGACCTCCTCCGCCCCAACAACTTCCTCTGTCTGTTTCTCACCCAAGACATTCTGGTCTAATCTGTTCAGGAGAATCTCCTGCTCTCTATGATGCTGGAGTGCAGATATCTGCTCCTCTAGCTGCTGTACTTTCTCTTCCAAGAGGGCTACCAACTTGCACTTGGGGCAGGTGTAAGCTGCCCCGATTGTCATTGACAGAGAGGCAGGATATAAATAAAATTTTATTTCAATATTATTATTAATTACAGTGTCACTTTTGGCAGGCTAGTGACCCATGGTTTTGATTGTCCATGGATTGCTGTGCCCCATATTATTCAATTGTGGCATGCACACATTGATGCAGAGCATGCATGTCGCCACGCATTGAATAATGTGGGGCTCAACCATCCAGGTTTTTGCCCATCTGCATGGTGGTGGTGGAACTGAACCCTCCCCCCACCCTGATGGGAGGGGCCCATGTTTCTTTTGTCCCAATCAAAATACAGTAATGTAAGATACTGTGACTTCCTTAAAGGAAATTGATGATTAATTATTATAATTATAATTTGAATGAAACATTTTAAAGGATTATTTGGGACAATCCCATAATTTTTCCCCACAGGTCTTCTGAAGGTGGTGATTATAAAATTCAAAGCATAACTTATAACAAGTATTACTTTTTGAATCTCTCT
Organism: Urosaurus nigricauda; assembly: GCA_034509955.1. NCBI lineage: Eukaryota > Metazoa > Chordata > Lepidosauria > Squamata > Phrynosomatidae > Urosaurus > Urosaurus nigricauda. The sequence continues at coordinate 169,214,949 of JAOEGL010000002.1, forward strand.
GTCTATGAAAAGTAATTGAGTGATTACTTGGTAGGACTAATTTTTAGTTATTTTAACTTCTTAGCCAGCATCTAAGCGTTTACTCTAGGCACATGTGTGATAAAGCAGGATTTATTACTTAATCTAAATTGAGGCATGCTTGCACAGGCATTCCAAAGTGATACTGTTTAAATCATGGTGTTCTTCATTCTTTATGTTTTCTTCTCCCACAGTTTATTTTTTGAGATGTTTTCAAGTTGTTGCTTGATTGATTACTTTTTGAATCTAGTCACTGTAATGGAAATAGGAAACTAACTACCTCTAGGTATTATGTTTGAAACAGCTCTGAAAAAGGAACATGATTATAGCTCACTTCTGCAGAAGGTGGAATACAATGAATTTAAGACTCTTTTGAATCTCAGTTATTGTGCTGGGGATTTGAAACACAATTACACTCTCTCTCTTGTACTCCACTCCTAAATAATCAGAATAGTATAGGCCTTTGGGGCACAGTATCATTTTTTCATGTGGTCTACCAGGACAGAAGGAGATATATTGGATTGCAAAAGAGGGGTCCCTGTTGAGATTCAAATAGAGTTTAAATTTCCTGAAAATCTCCCTATTGCCAGGTGGCCAGAAGGAGGAGGAGCCTGCCTGCAAAAGATATCTTCTCTGGCACACCATTTTTACTAAGGACTGAAAAAACATGCAGGAATTTAACTAACATCTCCAATTGTTTTTTCCCCTCCTGTTTGGTTTGTAACATCTTGCCCGATGAAAAAGCCCAGGGAGTTCAAAAGCTTGCAACAAGTATACTGTTCATTTTGGTTGGCCAATAAAGGTATCACTGATGGATTTTTGTTTGGATTTGTTAAATAGACAACACAACTACCCCTGGATGCCCTCCAGATATTGTTAGACTGCACCTTCCATCAGCCTTAGCCATCTTATCTTATGGAAGAGATCATGGGAGTTGTAGTCCAGCAACATCTGGAGGACACATCTTCCCCTTTTCCTAAGCTATGGGGCTGAGGGTTGATCTCTGTGGAAACTTGGTAGCTTACATAAATTTTTATTAGGGAATTATTTTCTTTGTTAAAACAATCTTTATCCAACTTTGTATCATTTTTAAAAAGGAAAAAGAGAGAAAAAGGAAGAAAGGGGGGATACGTAGGATATGAACATGAGCCATGCATATACTTTAATATAAGCTGACCATAATTCCAAAGACAATGTTTTTGGGAAGATGATGTCTAAAATAGGTGTTTGTGCACAGCTAAAGCAGTAAGTTCTTCTGACCATTGAACAACAAGGAACAAACTTGGTCCAACAACCAGATTGCAGGATCCAACAACATTTATTATTCATTAAATTATATGCTGCCGGGATATAATTAGAAGAACATGAGCATCTATAAATGCCAACGATTTTTCTAATGCAAAATTAATATGTTGTAATACATCCAACTAGAAGGGGTAATCACAGAAAACGTCCACATTGCATTACTTTTCAAATATATAGCTGAATTGCACAATATCTTGCTAAAGAGGTGTATTGATGTCCACTGTACTAAAAACCTAAATGCTAGGTCTAAAGGGGTTTTAGATATCAAAACTAGGGTTGATATCGAAAACCAATGTTCCATTGGTTGATTTGCACAGGGCAATCTTACTCTTTATTCCACTCAGTTCTAACCTCATTAACATCAAATTTAGAGCTGTTCAGCTACCATTCATTATCTAGACTTGCTGGTTTCAGTTCTTCTGAGATATAATGATAATCTGGTCTTTAGTAAGCTTTAGTCACTATAGCCAATGGTAAGGAATTGTGAGGGATGCAGTCCAATGACATCTAGAAGGCCACACATTTCTCAATCTTTGTGGATAAACTGGGATGGTGCAGTCTGCTGGCATAAAAGAAACTGCAGAGGTTTGTGCAGCACGTGCAGCAGTCCCTTTGCAGTGTAGTCCTCCTCACATCAGCTGAGGTTGGTAGCTGTGCACCAGCTTCAAGTCCTTTGATTAAATTTGAGTCAGAGCTGCAATTTTTATAGTTGCAGTAGCAGCTCCTGAGAATCTTTGTTCTGAAATGTCTTTATGCTCTGCATTCAGCCTTGAGGAAAGGCTGCATTATCTTTGGGATCTGTATATCAATACAGAGAGCATGCACATGGCTGCACTCTTGCAAAATACAGACTGCTACATCAGTATGCATATTAGAAACATAAATACTAAGTATTAGAAAAGAGAATGCTCATAAACATTAACCTTTGTCCTCTGTCTAATAATTAAATTGAAAACCAACCGGCATCTTCTATGAAATCATCTGTACAGCAGCATCTTTATGCGTGAAAGGTGAGATGTTGTTATACATTAAGAGAATTGAGAAATGTGCAAAGTATTGCCAATCTGTCCTTGCTCCACTTTCTGTGTAGGAGAATACAGGTTCAGGGATAAGCAGTGGCTGATTCAACCGCTTTGTTCCTTTTCCACATAAGGAGTGCTGGCAAGCTCTATGACTACAGGCAGGTTGTTAATCATACAATGCGGTGAAGGTATTGTGGCTTGCAAAAGTTACAGTGACATAGTACTTGTGCCTATTCAGTGTACAGTGTTGCTGAGGTAACTTTTTATGGGGGAGGGGGTAAACTGAAAGTGTTGTGAAGGACAAGAGCCTGATAACTAGAAAAGTGGAGAAAATAAACTGATGTGGTAAAGGTGCATAATCTGCTTTAGATTCCCCCCCCCCCCCCATATCATTTTCCCAGACATTTTCCCTTAGCTCTAGAGACTCCTTGCACTGTAACTTACTGTGAACAGTTTTGCAGATAGCATTTTGCTGAGATAAACTTCATTGTCCGGAGATTGTTCAGGCATCACTATGAGGAGAGTGGACTGCGAAGACACATTGTGGGCCAGTTATTTATCTATAGCTAGCATGCTACCTTTACATATTGATACAGCATTGAAAGCTTGGTCATTTGAACAATTATGCATGCTTCAGTTTAATCAGGATTGGTAAGACTTAATTATTCTTACTGTACAAGTTAATTTTTGTTGCAGGGTAGACTGATGCAAATCAAAGTGATTTAAATCAGGTTTCTAGCTTTATAATTCATATGTTTCCCAAGTAAACTTACATACAACTTGGCTGCTATAACAAGATATATTTGTTTGCCACTGAATAGAGTTTTGTGGTGCCCACTGCCCAGGAACTTAATCCAAAGTTTCTGGGCATGTAGCCCGCAAGTCTTTTGGCCTGCAATATTTCTATTTCTATAAGGAAGCAGTTCTGAAATTGAACAATTTCAGCAATGATTCTGAAATTGAACATGTCTGTTTTGCACTCTTAATATCTGTAAGGACACTGAGCACAATCACTAATTTGAAGACTTAAGGAACCAGATGTTTCCAGGAGCATGCATTGCATTTACTCTATTATTCATAAATATTTTGCACAGTAATGTATCCCCAATTTAGGGTTGCTGCCAAAATTGATAGCTCTGTGTTAAACCCTCACCCAAGGGATTTGAGTTTTAGCCATACTCTTATCAGCAGGAGCCCAGGATCTGAGGTGGGAGAAGGGAAGCCTCACAACAAATGATGACATCCCAGTGCAGCTAAGTATTTCCACTGTGGCTCACAAGCTGTTCCTTTGAGTCACAGATGACCTGAAGGAGCTCCTCTGTTCAAATATCCAAGATTGGTTTTTGTCAGCAGCCACAGAATGACAGCTCCTTTCTACGTTTGACTCTTTCCCTCCCAACCTTGCCCCACCTTTTGAAAGAATGCCTTTCTCTTGTAACTTGATTTTTTGAAGAAGAAAAAAACTAGAGATTTGAACTGCCCTTTGGAAGGCTTCACCTGTGTCTGACTGTTCTGTTCTTGCTAAATAAGCAAATGCAAAGGGCTTGCTATCATTGCTAAGTGCCTTCACAGGTCCCTGATACTCCCCTGATACCCCCCCTCCTAGGATGGGGGACACCTGGCTGAATGAGACCACATGTGAAAGGGATCTAGGAGTCCAAGTAGACCATAAGCTGAACATGAGTCAACAGTGTGATGCGGCAGCTAAAAAAGCCAATGCAATTTTAGGCTGCATCAATAGAAGTATAGTTTCTAGATCAAGGGAAGTTATAGTGCCACTCTATTCTGCTTTGGTCAGGCCCCACCTGGAATACTGTGTCCAGTTCTGGGCACCACATTTCAAAAAAGATGTGGAGAAACTGGAGCATGTCCAAAGGAGGGCAACTAAGATGGTGAAGGGTCTGGAAACCTTGCCCTATGAAGAACGCCTTAGGGAGCTGGGGATGTTTAGCCTGGAGAAGAGAAGGTTAAGAGGTGATATGATAGCCCTGTTTAAATATTTGAAGGGATGTCATATTGAGGAGGGAGCAAGCTTGTTTTCTGCTGCTGCAGAGACTAGAACGCGGAACAATGGATGCAAACTGCAGGAAAAGAGATTCCACCTCAACATTAGGAGGAACTTCCTGACAGTAAGGGCTGTTCGACAGTGGAACACACTCCCTCGGAGTGTAGTGGAGTCTCCTTCCTTAGGGGTCTTTAAGCAGAGGCTGGATGGCCATCTGTCAGGGATGCTTTGACTTGGAGTTCCTGCATGGCAGGGGATTGGACTGGATGGCCCTTGTGGTCTCTTCCAACTCTATGATTCTATGATTCTATGATTCTCTTTTGGACAGGGCACAGCTCTCTGGCTCATACCTGGAGCAAAAGAAAGAAGGCACCTAGTCTCCAGGGAACCCTCCATGACTCAAGGAGGAACTTTTCCCCCTCTCCCCCACTGCCCCCTAGACACTCGCATAGCCCAGGAATCTTTTTCCTAGCTATTCCTGAAAAGGGGAAGAAGAAAAAGGACATAGAAAGGCAACCACATGGAAAGAATTGGGCACTTGTGCATGTCAGCAAACATTAGATCCACAAGGTTTCTGCTGCTGAATGTAAGTGTACCAAATTAATGCTGTTCAGTGTGTTTCTCCTCAAGGGCATTCAGTCTGATACTTTGGCCCCTGAGTGCAAAAGAAGCAGCCAGTTGAAGGAGAAATGGTCTTATGTAGCTTGCTTCTAATTTTGCAGGAAGTGGAATCCAGTTCTCTTTTCTCCAGTGTTTGCTCTACTTGGGTAGGTTTGATAGGCTCTATTTGACTTCAGGCTTCATTGTTCACCCAGTGTGTGATGCACTAGGACAGAGTTGAGGAAAGAATGGCTTGTAGGTTGTGTATAACCCCACTTCTTTTTTGTGGCTGCCAAGGGCAGCGATGTGTGCAGATTGGCATGTCCATGTGCATGCACCACAATTGAATAATAAAACGTGTGGCAAGTTCTGGATGTTCGAATCTGCAAATTGCTAGCCCAGTGATGTAGCAGTCCCACTGTAGATGGCAATGAGAAGACCACTCATTATTTCCCCATTTTAAAATAGTAATGATTACTTCAGCGTAGTTTATTGAGAGATACTCAAATATTAACGGGGGTAAATTTTAAAACAGAATCGAAACATGCATATCCACATTCCATATAAAACCAAAGAAAACAAATGGTTTAGAACAAGAAGTTCCCAACCTTTTTGACTTGTGGAGCCCTAAGGGCTCCAGAGAGCACAGGTTGGGAACCGATGGTCTAGAACATCAGTTTTCCAATCTGGTGCCTTCCAGATGTTTCAAACTATGGCTCCCATCATACCTTGACAACCAACCATGCTGGCAGGAGCTGATAGGAATGGTCATTCAGACATCCAGGAGGCACCAAATTAGGGGAAACTGGTCAAATACCGAGAGTCCTTCCTGTCAACTGTAGTTGTGCCTTCTTGGTCAATCGTCTGTACAATACACTAATAGAGAATTTATGTGATTTATTGAGTACAGACATGCTTGATAACCTCCACTCATACTGAGATGTATGAGCATGCATTCTGTTTGACTGAATATGGTAACAATTCTACTGGTAACAATTCTATCAGGATTGAACCATTAGAGGACAAATGCTGAGGATTAGCCCTACTGTGTGCACAGATTTCTTATAAGGTCACATTAGATCCACATTAAAGGATCCAGAGGTCATATAAATATAATATATGACCTTATTCTTCTTGCACTGGCAGGGAAAGGGGAGACAGGCATGAAAACACCTACTATGGTACAGTCATAGTTGCTATTTTTCTGGTATATTGGGCTGTTTCATTATGAAGTTGGTAAATAGCTGTCTTTAGCTTCTGGGGTATTTTAAGAAGAGCAAGATGAACACATCCTCTGCATCAGTGAGCTTTTAATGTGGTCTAACCCTGTAACTTGTGCAATGTCAAGGCTAATCTGGCCCTAGCATTTACTTTTAAATAGTAAAACCGAGTGCAATTAGGTTCTATGCTCCTGGGAACCATGGAGTGGTATGTATCATTTATCTTCAACCAGACTGTCACTGTTTTTGAAGAAGTCTTAATTTTGTACTTGTGGTAACTTGAATCCAAAGCTCTTGCTGTTTGAAGAGAAAGCAGGTTGCCTTAATGTGATTATGGTAAATATGCTGCCATTTCCCCCCATCTGTACTCATCTCTATACTCCACAGTTTTGTTATTCCTTCAGTTCCAGGTACTAAGAAGGCAAGAGCATCTTGTCTCTGGTTTGATCAGGAGTTCCTACTACAGTCAACCCTCTTAAGTCGCGAATCTAAGATCTGCGCCTTCGAATATATGCGGAGGGGTGAACTCCACTATTTGCAGTGGTGCACGTGCTTAGTCCTCACACATGGGGGTGTCCCATTCAAGCCTATGGGGTTTCAATAAGCTCAAGCTTCTGTTTTCATGGGGAGTTCCGGAACGGATCTCCTGCAAAAAGGGAGGGCCAACTGTATTTGCACAGGGGGATCAATGTCTCCTCCCATGTCTTAGATGAACTTTTCACTTTCTTAAATGTCTTATTGGATGGGAATGTAATGTGACATTTATTATGTTTGGAATATTACTAGGAAAAATTCTTGACCAGCACGTTGACAGTTAATTAGGAACACAGCTGCAGTACACACAAATGTAGATGTACTGCAGCTGAATGCCTCTAGCATCTTGCATAATTTTGCTAACAAGCGTTTTAAACAAAATGAAGTTTCAGGTAAGGCAAAGAAGCTGCTTTTCAAATGTGCCAGTGATCCCTGCTTGCAGCATGTTAGGACTTGCAAGTTATCACACTGATGCCTGAGCAAAGTTAAATTTAAAAAGCAAACCAAAAGGCACTCCCAACCCAGCCATAATCCCAAAAGAAATGTTTTTCTTCTACGTATGGAGAACAAAGTATCCTTTGAAAACAGTTATGACTGTTTCCTGCATGGTCATGTTTCAAAATTACTCTGTAGAATTCTACCAAGAAGAAAATGAGGGATGAGAGTTAAAATGAAATAAAATTACTTGTTAATATAGGGCAGTATCCTGGGAAGCCTTGTTGTTGAGAAGCATGGCTTCCTTTCTACAGCTACAGAAGGAAACTCAATTTCAGGACAGGCTCTGTTGTATCTTTGTCATGTTGGAAATGATATATCCTTGCTTGCTTTCACTACTTTGAGCTTGTATAGGTGTCATAGGGAATCATTTTTGAAAGGGAGCACAAAGCTACTTACTTTGGGATAGGATTAAATATTGCAGTAGAAGTGCTCTCCACTTTGAATTTACAAAATGCCTTGCTTAAGCATGCTTTCCATTCTGTTAGTTTTGTTTGAAAGTTGTAAATAGTTCTTTAAGGGTAAAACAGATGTAGAAGTGAAGGGATACTTTAAATTCCTTTATTGTAGTATAATGCAGAACTAATTTTTGTAGGATTTCAGTGCAGTTTCAGATAGTGTCGAAAGTGGTGCTCAAGTGCTGCAATGTTATCTCTAGTGACTCTACTGTGGTGCTGTGAACACTATTTGGAAATCAAGAACTGTATGTATTCATGTATAAGTCTAGACATTTTAGTCAAAATTAATTTAATTTATTTGTGGACTTCTTACATAGTGTGGCTACTCAATGCACCCAGTCTAGCACAGTGAAAAATTCAGACCCTCCCATATGCTGACAATGCTGCTCTAATTTCATAAACTCCCATTGGATTGAAAAGAGCAATTGCTGCAACACTAAGGTACTATAGACAAAACCACTTGAATATAAAAAATTCTTGTTTTTGCTAAAAGAGCTAGGCAGTACTCCTGTAAAGTAGAGGGGCATAAATTAGAACAGGTCAATGCATTTAAGTATCTTGGGGTGATCTTTCACTCTAAAGGTATTTGTAACTCAATCAGCCCTCAGGTCAGTGAATGCCATTAAACACTTTTTCTACACTTGTGGAGGACAATTAGTACCTGCATCTTTAAAACTTTTTGAGGCCAAAACATTGGCCCCAAATGCTCTATGGGGCTCAGATAGGAATTTATATAAAGAAGGCGTCACAGGAAACAGTTCAAACAAAATTCCTGCGGTCAGTTTTGGCTGCATCCAATGGTACACCAAATGCCCAGTTAAGGCTTGAGGCAGGAATGCTGTTAATTCAAGTGAGGGCCTGAAAGTTGAGGATAAATTATTGCTAAAAATTCAGTTCTTTCCAGTGGGTTTAACCCCATTATTGCTAGCAAATAATTTTTCTTCACCCTGGAAATAAGCACTGGAATATAAACTGGCTTCTTATGGACTCTCTCCTTTATTCTTGTTATCACTAAGTTATGATCAAGCAAAACAAACAGTTATTCAAAGAGTAAAGGATATGGAGTTCCAGAATGAACTTAATAGGCTCCCACAACACAGTAGAATTTGGCCAAATAGGGGAGTATGGGAACAAGCAAGATATTACAAAATGTAACATTTTCTAGCTTGAGAATTGCTTTCTTTAAAGCTAGATTTAATAGTCTCCCATCTGCACTACTCCAAGGCAGATTCAACAAAGTTCCCATAACTGAGCGCAGTTGCCCATGTGGAGAAGGGGAAGTAATACTATTTTACACGTACTGTTACACTGCAAATTTTATGAGGATGTCAGGTCAATTTATATTGCTCCTCTAATAGAAAAACTTGCAGGGTACCCAGATAACTTCTATGTGAATTATCTACTCCAGAATTTAAATCCTGATATTGTCTGTATAGTTGTTAAATTCTGTGTTGCTACAATGAAAATAAGACAAATTCAGAAAAAAAATCTCCCTATTTTAAATGTGCTATTTATTATTATTATTATTATTATTAATTATTATTTTATTATTATTATTATTATTATTTGAAATTTGAAATTTTTGATTGAAAAATTGTCAGGGGAAAACATTTTATTTTATCTTATCTTATCTTATCTTACAGCATTCTATTATGTAATTTCTAATGTATTGGGCTCACTCCACAAGGTAGCAAATGTATTAACAAAATCACAGGAGAGTGATTATTTTGTTACTGTGTGTCACTTTGTAGTTTACTACTGAATCTTTTAACTGTACTTTGTATCAATTTTTTAAAATATTGCTGATGATTGACCAAATAAAATGCATGTGTTTAACCTCAGGAAAGGAATATTCAGATGTGATTTTGCAGTTCCTTCCTCTGAAATATAGTCTGTAGCATCTGGTATTCACTGGATGTTTCACATCCAAGTACTAACCAGAGCTAACCATGCTTAGTTTCCACAGTTTAAATCAATCCTCTGAGATTCATGTCTGCGTACTTTGATTCTTTCTTGATATTGCACATTCAGTGATGAAAAGAGATATTTCATGTAAATCCAAGACCTTGTATGTTTAGAGCTGTGACCTTTTCTGACTGATTAGTCACCAAACTCTCTGCTATCTCTGCATACGTATGAGGAAGTAGACTTTAGTCTATGAAAGCTCATGCTGCCAACTTCTTTCTTTCAGTTAGTTTCAAAGGTGCTACAAGATCTCTCTACATACTGATTCTACAGACTAACACGGCTATATCTTGAATTCTTTTAAACTCTGTTTGTGTATGCGCTGTAGTCTGTTTTTTGCTGATGAGAAGTTTGTGGCTCTTCCACAAAACTTTTTTGTTGCAGCAAACTTCAGCCTGGTTGTTTTAAGCCCTTCTTTCTTTAATAAAGTGAATGGACCATTTTTGTCATTGTTGGATGTGATTATTTGGTTATGATGGTTGTTGTTTGTTTGTTAACTTATTTACTGTTGTTAATTTGTTTGTATTTTATTTCAAAGAAACAATTTAATAAAAGTGAGCGGACCTAATAATCTGTGAGAGCCAGATTGAGGAGATTAAAACCAGCTGGAATACTGGGAAGATCATTCTGGCAATCTTACATTTGCTTACTTGCTCTGAACATTGCTGCGAAAATCCAGGCTGGCCTAGGTATTGAGGCTTGCCAACAATAATAGTAAACTCTTTAGTATAAAACAATTAATATTGGATTTTATATTAAGATATATTAAATTTTCATGCTTCCATTTGGATTTTAGTTGAACCCATTACTGCTGTGCACCTAAAGATTTCCTAAACCCACTCTTTCAGTAATTCTTTCATTTTGTTTAAAAATAAAAAGAACAAAAACAAGGGATTTGAACTATGTCATGTCCCATTGTTTGTTGCAGTACACCATATCTTTATGATAAGATTGCCTTGAACTGACCCAAAACAATAAAGAAAAGAAAAAGAAGCTCAGTGTCCACAAACTGAAATGATAGCAATTGGAACTCTTATCTGGTCATTAATTCATTCCATGCTAAGGGCTTTTGAGGGAAAACTTTAAATCTAAAAATTTCCCAGTGTTCTCAATTGAAGGTAATTAATTGGCTTGAAGGTATGGCGTTTAGATGACACATGCCTTGAAGCCAGCAGAAAAGTGCCCTTAGGCAGAGAAAAGCCATTTCAAAAAGAAACAGCTTTTTTCCGCTTCTTCCTGGTCATGACATGAGTACTCCAGCTGCCTTGGGAGCCGGTGGTGTGGTTGGTGGGATTTCAATGTAGCTTCAGAAAAGGCAGCTTCAAGCCACTTTTCCCTGCCCATCTGTTTCGCCCCCATCTTTACTAAGGGCTGAAACAACATGCAGGCATTTGACTAACAGCTCCAATTGTTCTTTTCTTCTTCTGCTATTTGGTTTGTAACATTTTGTCTGATGAAGAAGCCCATAGAGCTTTGTATATTGTATATTGTGCATTTCAGTTGGCCAGTGTAAGACTGAGTTAGACATGATTTTGATTAGCATATTTGTGAACATTTTAAGACACCAAAGCTGAATAATATGCATTTCTTTTACTGTATTGAAACACAACAAGGAAAAATAAAGGCAGTGGAAACTGAAAACACTACTTTCAGGATACCCAAGGCGCTCTGCAGAATATGACACTGTCCCTCCCCGCCTCCAAAGTTTAATTTTCATGAAGGGTATCTTTAGTTTCAGTGTCTGTAGAAATGCTTACAGTATAGGTAGATTCCAGTCCTGAAGGAGGAGAATCTAATGCAAATGTGCTTGAGCAGCACTCTTTTTCATCAAATGATGATTCCATATGCAGTGAGTTCCTGGGCAATTGATCATGCTTCATTCTTTTTACCCTTGGTGTTTGGGATGAACTGTCCTGCAACAACAAGAGATTTTGAGAAAGAGAAACAAGCTTAGCAGTGCGATCATTTGTTAGTCTGTTCTGCATTGTGATTGAGTTGAAAGCCTTCCAGCTCTGTTCACAGGAAGCAGCTGTTGGTGGAATGCCTAGGATTCTTATGGCGATCCTGGACAGTTCTCGGGTGCTACAGTAGCCCTTCCACCATGTAAGAGGAGGCAAGTTCTCCGATGCTCGCCAGATGAGCTCTTGACTCCAAAGCTTTTCTTTTGCACGATATTCAGCAATGTCTGTCATCACTGCAATTTCATCAGTGTTGGGTATGTTCTTGGCTTGCTCCATTATTACATTAAGAGCAGACGATAGTTCATATTCTGTCAAATGCTTACCACAGTATTGAGGATCCAATAGATTGGCTGCCAGATGAACTGGGTGAGAGCAAAACTCAGTTGTCTTAGTAAATACTTGCTTTACTATTGTTACATCTTCTTTGGATAGAGGTGAAGAAGGCAAAAGTGCAGTTAGTTTTTCTCCAAGCTTTCCAAAAATCTCTGGAATTCTTGAAAGGGTTGACATGCCTTGTTGAAGTTCTTTGATTGCCTCTGAAACTGGTAGTAGAAAATTAAACGCCCCTTGAACTTGAGCCCAAAAGTCATCACTGTAAATATGCTTTCGAACATTCACAGGAATAATTTGGGATACTGCATCTTCTCGTGAAGCATGCTGTAAACAGTTCTTTGTATTCAGCAGGCTCTCTAAGCATGTTACAGCAGAACTGCATCTAGTTTTTGATGGCAAGAAAAGTGCAGTCCCCTCTCTCTGCTCCTCTTTCTGTAACCTCTTCAGTGTCTGGTTAGCAACATGGTAATGGCTGAATGCCTTCACAATCTCTTTGCAGTTTCCCAGTATTGTTTTCATTGTACTCGTATTTACTATGTCTTTTGCCAAAAAATTCAACCCATCAGCAAGACAGCCAAATATTATTAAGTGTGGGTATTTGGCTTTTAATATTTGCCTTGCAGCTACCATGTTACTCACATTGCCAGTCACAAGGGCTTGGACTCTGAGTGGGCCTGCACTTTCGATTTCTTCACTTAAGAAGTTGGCTATGTATTCACCAGTATGATTAGAAGATTCAATAGGAATTGCTTTGACGAATTTTGGGTCAGGTGTTGCAAACATAATAGTCAGTAAATAAGTTTCTTGTATATCAGCACAACCATTTGCCATCAGCGTCAGTGATTCTGCTTCTCTGATCTGTTGAGCAACCATTGTTTGAACTCTGTTGTACTCTCTATCTAAAAGATAATGTGATAAATGATAACCTGAAGGTAACTTATACGAGGGGCAAATTAGTTTGTAATGCTCCTTCCAGTATTGATTTTCAAATATTGAAAGAGGTATGCCACTTGCAAATATTGCTCGAGCTAATGTCTCATCTGCCCTTTCTTGCTCTTCTTTTGAAATTTTGTCTGTAAATTTAACTGGAACCCTGGACTGTCCCGAACAGCTGCTCTTAGATTTTGCATCTTGTTGCCCTGAAAAAGAGGCTCCTGCTTCTCCTTTCTCCAAAGCTGGTAGCTCAGCATTTTCAGTTTTCATATTTGGCAGATTTGTTGTTTCACTTGAGTTGCCAAGTTCCTGCAACAAAAGGGGAAAAATATTTTTTCCTACTCTAATCCAGAGTTCCGTTGTCAGCTTTTAAGCTATGAAATGCTTTTATAGTTATAAAATGATAATGTGCTAAAGATACAATCCTGTAGAGTTGTTAAATATATTGGTTGGTTTACTTACAATTAATTCCTGAAGGAGACTTTTCCCAGATGTTGTTCCAGTACTTAATTGCAGTAGTTTCCTGTATGAGATCTGTGTTCTTTCGGGACAGTTCTTGCATATTGTTAAATGCCTTTTCATTCTTGTTGCATTATTTGCGTATGTCTGGCCACAGTATTTACACTGGCCAACTATCTTTTTTCCATTACTGGTTTCATTATAGTGATGCCACACACCAGTTTTCTGGTTAGGCATGACAAAATAAATCAAAAGCACAAAGTAGTCTCACAAAAAATGCAACAGATTTTGATACAAAGACTTCCAGCTTCAGTAGCTTCTCAAAAGAAATGAGGCAGTCCTCTGTGTGCTCAGTAGCGAGGTTGAGTGGAAAATTTTCTGTAATGGAAATTTTTCAACTAGTATTCTTTGTTCCACAGGAAATTTTCCATTCCCAGTCTTCGGTGAAAATTAAACTCTGGAATATATTAGGGAACAGCATGGTATGTCATGCATAGCTCTTTCGCTAAAATTAGGATATAATAATGCCTAAGTTATTTTCTTTAAATGTAAACAATGCAAAGGAAATGTATGTTACCAAGTTGTTGTTTTTTTAAATATGAATATGGTTCCTGATAAAAACAATGTTCAAGTAAAAATTTGGTCTTGGAAAATACTTTATACTGGTGTACCAGTCTTTAGAAATGTCAAACAGTTTCATTAATTACAAAGCGCCTCTTCCCCCAAACGATTCAGCTCAACTACCTTTGGCTATTGGAAAAAGCCAGCAGATATAATTGTGAATTTTTCATTTTACTAATTGAACATATACTATTTTATTTACTAAAGGCAAGATAGATAATGCCAAATTATATCACATCCTTGAATGCTTAGATTCATTTTAAGGAAGACAGACTAATGAGTCATAATAGCATATCTCTTCTCATTTTTAGTATTTATAACATGACCAGTCTGGAAATCTCCTTTAAAAATCTACATAAATTACTTAGCCTTCTTAGGTGGCAGCTTTAATACAGAGTTGATGGTACTCTGTGGCCAGTTTCATAAATGCTAACCCATACAGGAGTCCACAGGAACCCAGCCAGTGGCTTGAATTACAGAGGTGCTTGAGGTAACCTCCCTCTTCACACCATTTTTTGTGGTCTCTGTGTATATATGCCTTTAAGTCACCTGTCGACTTATGGTGTCTCCATGAATTGTTGGTGTTGTGTGCTGTCTAGTAGTTTTTGACTCATTGCGACCCTAAGGCAACCCTATCACAGTTTTTGGGGTGTTTTATTTTTAAGTTCAGAGTTTATGACTTGCCCAAGGTCATCTGGTGAGCTTCCATGGCTGAGCAGGGTTTCGAACCTACTCTCCAGAGCCATAGCCCAATATTCAAATCCATTACGCCACATTGGCTCTCCAGTCCCTTAACCTACATTAAAAATTAATCAGGAGAACCATGATTTGGTTAAAAAAATGTTGGGATTTAGGATGAGCTCCCCATTCTTCCAAATAAAACAGTGAATCTTCCTCTGTCATTTTGGCTACATAGGTACTGACAAAAATAGCTACCATGCTGAAGATGTTTGGGATATTATTTTAATGGGCTGTTGATCCTAATCCATGTCAACCTTAGACTCAACATGGTATTTTTTTAAAACATAGACCTTGCTTATCCAAACCTTTTGCTGGCTTCCTTATCCAAATTGAATGTCTCATCTACCAAAAATGTACCCCCCACCCCCCACACCAAATTCTAGCTGTACATTAGTTTTCTGTGGAATTGGTACACTGCAATGTCTGAGAGGCCTTGGGCTGTCAAACTGGGGTTTAGATTTGAAATGGAAAATTGTCTAGATTAGAATATGCACATTAAACAGCATTCTAGTATGTTGAGGGCAGGCGGGGGGGCTTGTACAGATTCAATACTACAACCTATTTTTTCAGGTATGTGACTTGCTCTTTCTTTGGAACTTGAAATGAAGAGCCACATTCCGAACATACACACTAAATTTTATGTTGATGTCTCAGTGCTGAAGAAGGTCAATGCATGAGTTACAGAGGACTGCCAAATAGGCACCTACTATATGCAAGATAATTTTTCCTGAATGGTTTTACTAGTCATGTCACCATGTGCCACAAGCAAAAAGAAGAAATGCATTCAGAGGTCTATAGAATTGCTGTCAAGCAAGACATTCCTTTAACCTCATAAACTTCACACTATAGATCGTGTTTAGGATCTAAGGCTAATCAATATCTTGGAGTTTCCTTTTCCCACCAGTAGGTGCTGTGAAGGTTTTGCCTCCAGGAAGTGGAAGATGTGATCAAGACATTAATAGAGATAATGGGAGGGATGGTGGTAATAGTGGCTCTTCAGCTTAGTAACGGAAATGAGCACCTCCCCCTAAAGTCAGTTATGACTAGACATTCATGTCAAGAGACTACCTTTACTTTTACCTCCCTCCATGCCAACTGCCATCCTCCGGCTTGGGAGGGAGAGAAGAGGCAGGACCAGCTCCATCAGGGCTTGCCTGAAGGATATTATTTAGAAATTTATTTGCTTATATAAATCATTTATGTATTTTGTGTAATTGTTTATCCACTTTTGTAAACCGCTTTGATCTTTTTTGGAAAGGCGGTATATAAATAATAATAATAATAATAATAATAATAATAATAACCTAGTCTGCCTTCAGCTACTATGCCTTCAGCTACTAATATGGAAAGAGGAGGCAGATGCATTAAATGTGCTTCTGGTGTATACATGTGTCTTGCCTTTGCAATACATGTGTCTTCTTTTCTCTAACTTGTATACCTTTTTTAATTTCACTTTTTTCATTTTTCTCTTTTCTATCCTTCCTTATCCAAACATGATCAACCAATACATTAGAATGTCTATAATCATTTCTTGATCTTACATTTATCCCCTTGGGAGAGTTGTTTCTTGATCCTGACACACTATTTATAGTACTGTACAATACTACTCTTTATCAGCGATTTTAATCTAACAAGCTTATAACAATCAAGTTTTCCCATTTTTCCTATAAATATTCAAATACAGTGGTCCCCCGGGTTACGAAGGTAATCTGTTCCGGATTACCTTTCGTAACCCGGAAATGCGCGTAAACCGGGGGCCGCTTTAAGGGACGGACTGCGCGGCCGATTTAAAGGGGCCGCACGGTTTTTCCCTTTCCTTCCCCGGGGGATCCTTCGGATCCCGGGGGAATTTTTGCGGTCCGGCCGGTTTCGGACCCCGGGGATTTCGTTCCCCGGGGGACCACTGTACAGTACTTTTTTTCCATATCTGGCAGCGTCCAAATAATGTTGCTTTTGCTTATCTTTCTCTCACCCTTACATTGGCTGTAGATACTGTACGTAGACACAGATTTTGTGAGTCGCTTTTTTGGCTATACTTTCTTGACTTACAAATAAGTATATATGGAACATTTGTGCCAGCCTTTACTTCTTAAGGAGCTCTGGAAATAGAAGTGGGTTTTTCTCATGTTAATTTTTCAAGAGCTCAGTTGCGGTAAATGTAGGTGTACTTTGTTACAGTCCCCTCCCCCCATGCTATCCAGAATTCAAATAAGCATGTGTTTTAACCTCCTTTTTCCATTGTTGTTGTTGCTGCAAGGTTTTGGGTCATTTCCAGCTCATGGTGCCCCAAAGGCAAATCAATCACAGGGATTTCTTTGCAAGACATCTTCAGAGGGGAAATGTCATTGCCTTCCTCTGAAGCTGAGAGACTGTGACTTGCCCAAGGTCACCCTTGCACCCATGGGTTTCCATGGCTGACCAGGAATTTGGTCTCCCAGAGTCCCAGTCCAACACTTAAACCACTGCCGCTTTTCTATATCAAAACCAAAACTATACAAGTCCTGATCACAGCAAATGCATCCTGTTTCCTCTGGACACAGGGTTTCAAAAGATCATGATATGGATTTCAGATAGAGAAGTATATATTAGGAAACAGCTAAAGGCAAGGGAAATTGTTAGTCTTCCTTACATTATTTTTGCAAGAGCTTGACCCATCAAGACTTCTTGCAGAACATGTTTTGTCACCAGAGGAACTGTACTCTTCTCTTCATCTGATGTAGCTGGAAATCTAGACAGCTGCTTGTGTTTCCTGTTTTCCTTTGACCATAAGGTCTGGCCCCTTGAAATGATCAAATTTTGAGAGAGGGGTACCTTCTAGATATTCTGAAACATTCACATCTGTCACTTCACATATTTTTTTTGTTCTTGTCATTGTTGTTGAAAATAGGTTGCATTAAGTGTGGCAGGACACAAAGGAAATCCATTGTTCCCTACATGGTCAGTGTATAATTTTTGATTGCTCTTTTCCTGAGCCTTGGTACTGAATTGAGGATAGGCACCCTTCAAAGCTGTGTCCTGAGCTCAGGTTAAATCCTGGGTTCCTCACTCTAAGCTCACTCTAGTGCACTCCATATTTAGTCTGCATAAAGTTCTGATAGAAATAAACTGTGTTTTTTCTTGAAAAGAAAAACAAACAAACACAATAGTGTTTGAGAAACCAGGCACATTTGAAAAATCAAGAACTGTCTATATACATTTCAATGGAAGGGTAGGCAACCCCTTGGCTTAATTTTTGAAGCCCACTGCAAGTGATCTGTTTAGGTTTCTCACATGTGCAGTCCACTGGGCAGGGATGAAGAGGAAAAGAGACAGGTTGGGTGGGAATGTGGTGTGTGAGAGAAAAGGAGACAGTACAAAGAGAGAAATTTGGCCTTCCTCTCCATGAGCTTTGAGTCCTGCCTTCTGCTAGCATGCTGCCAAAGACACCTTAACCCTGAGGGTGTGGGGATCTCAACAGAAAGGTTTTTCATTCCTGTTTCAACCACTACAATAATGGCCACACTGTGCCTGGTACAGAATGCAGGCACTGTATCTGGTTACACATAGCTGGATGTATGAGGAACAGAATCAGAATGACAAGGCATGAGTTGAGCTACCTATCACAGAGCATGTGAAAAAATGCCGCTTACATATATTATTGAACTAGGCTTGCATGTTTCTAAGAAATAAATGATACAGGAAAGGTGGGGTGTAATTAGGAGACTTTTGTGCAAGATAGTAAAGAAAACTTATATATAGTAATGCCTTTGGCCTCTGACAAAGTAAATATACACAAGACAACAGTCTGAGGCTAAAATGTGCTTATTTATCTTTGATTCTGCATGTTTCATTGTTACTTTCCTAAAGCTATAAAACATGTTTGTCAGGATTACATAACTGAGCTGAGTGTTGCATTTATTGGAAATGCTAGGGTTGTTAACTTTTAGAAAATGGGTTAGAGGGAGAGAGAGATTAACATGTCACTGAAAGCCAAGGGATAAAAGTTCCATCTAAGCAATGTCAGTAATTCAGTTTGCAGCAGGAGTTTTTGCAGTCTACAATTCCAGAAGTGAGCTTTCCATTTGATATTTGCAGAGAATGTGTAAACCTCTCATTGCTTTTAATTTTGTCTTTGCTCTGTTGCTTTGTGCATCATTGTGTAGCTTGTAATAATGGGATGAGGTGCTATTGGCTTTGTCACAATACAAGGTGAAAATAAAAGAGAAATGTAGTGTGATATATTGGATAATAACAACGATCCGTCTTATATAATCATTTAACTGTTCAGTCACACCATGTAGTCAAGCAAAAATCCACCAAATAGTGATAGCTTATTGGCCAACCGGAATTCACAGTATACTTGTTGCAAGCCTTCGAAGCTTCGCTGGCTTCTTCATCAGGCAAAATGTTACAAAACAAACAGGAGAGAAAGTGGAGATGTTAGTAAGATGCCTGCATTTTGTTGTTTCTGTCCTTAATTAAGATGGTATGGGGAAGGTAAATTTTGCAGGCTGGCTCTTCCTCCTTCTGTCCATGTGGCAATTGGGAGATCTTCAAAGTCTAGGAAATTTAAAAATCCATTTGCATATTAACTGGACTCTTCTCTTGCAATCCAATATGTCTCCATTCCTGTGAGGCCACGGGCCCCTTTGTAGGTAGAGGACAATGGATTTTTCAAGAAGCCTCCATGTTTTTGCATTAGGAATAATTTGATAGGTAGTCATATAGGAGCTTATCCAATGAACTTTAAAACTGGCTTCAGCCTCCCGGGAGGCTGGAGCCGGGACGCGGGATGGAGGCGGAGATTATCGCATGCTAAATCTCCACCTAATTGCTGCCCGCCATCAGCCCAGGTCAAAGATGGGTCCCAGCTGCACTCGGACAGCACTTTTTTGAAGTCAGAAGCTTTCTGGCTTCTAAAAAGTTCTGGCAGAGCGTGGCGGGGACTTGGGCTGATGGCGGGTGGTGATTAGGTGGTGATTTAGCATGTGATAATCCCTGCCTCCAGCCTGCATCCTGGCTCCAGCCTGGGAGGCTGGAGCTGGTTTTAAAGTTCATGCGATAAGCTCCATAGTCAGTTTTGCTTGCTGAAATCAAGGAGCTGGATAAAGAAAGTCTCACAAGCACTCTTTTTCTTGGTAGATTTAGAGCTTCACATTTCTTTGCTCATGGGATTGTGAATATTCAGACGGGTAAAAAGACATGAATAGCAAGCATGCTCTCCCAAGAAACATTTCTAATCCTGCTCCTAATCTTGCTTCAAATGGAGTGCCCATGTGTGTATATGTAGCAAGAGTGCTGAAACTATGTAAATACATGCATCACTCTGGGTGTTTTTGAACCATAGAAATACATAGTTTTAGGAGTGTTCTACAAAGAGTCTTTTTCACTTGTTTGGTAGATGAAAATATGTCTGTAATAAGGATTTAAAATTTGATGCAAAGTCATTATTAGCACTTCTTTCCTTATAGCCAATATAAAACTGCTCCTCAGATGGATTTCACAACAAAACCTATTGTGGAAGAGTTGTTTCTTCTAAACAATTTATTGTACAGAAGAAAAATGCTATCTCTAAATTTAAGAACTGTCTGGTAATCTTTTGTTGTTGTTGACCCTTCACCCACATGAACACATCTCATGAAACTGCTGAGTGTGCATTTGTCCATAGAACCACCCTGGACTCTTTCTTTCTCTGGCAAAAAGACACACTTAAGACATCAGAATGGCTAAATTGACAAACAGTGCTCTTCTTTGGAGAGATAGTAGTACTATTTTCTAGACATAACAAGAATAGGTTTCATATCCTGAGAAACTCAGTAATGGTGAATCTAAATCTTGTCATAGTGCCTATTGGTTAGTGTCTTCTGTTGCTATTCACAGTTTTTCAGCAACCTATATGGGTGTTTAATAGGAAAGGTTGTATATCACCAGCTTCTGGATTTCTCAAGGTCCAGCGGGGCTCTCGACCCTGGTTGTTGTGATGAAGAATATGTTCAGCCTACCACATGTTCTGAAACCAGATGGCCCTCTCTTTAGCATATTAAGAGAGCGTGCTGATTTTGTTTGTGAAGCAAAATTTATTTAGAGCAATTCATTAAAGTCTGTCTCAAGCAGCAGTTAAAACTTGTCACTACAGCAGAAACAAGATTGCTGTGCTTATGATTGCTGGTATATTCTGCTAGTACGATTACAATCTTGCTTCATAAAATTGGTGGGCAATTTGTTCTCTTCCTGAGGTTGAATGAGGGAGCAAATTAAAAACAGTTTGCCAGCTGGATGGGTAAAGGAGATTTGAGTTTTAGTTGGTTACACATGGCATAATTTTGTAAATTGTTTTAATGGACTGGTACATGTAAAACTATAGTTGTTCGCTGGTTTTATTATTTATTCTATTTTTAATCCACCTTCAACAATGTACATGATTCTCAATCAGATTGTAAATAAAATCAAAGTACAGTAATGCAGTTGTAGTATAGATGTGAGACCTGGGCAGGGAAGAAATAAAATTAACTGATTTGAGATGTGGTGCTGGAGAAGAGTGTTGAGGATACTGTGGATGTCCAAGAAGACAAACAAATGAGATCAAGCTTAAACTCTCCTTGGAAGCACAGATGACTTAACTGAGACTGCCATTCTTTGGGTAGATCATGAGATGGCATGACTCACTAGAAAAGACAGTAATGCTGGGAAAGGTAGAAGGCAGTAGAAAGTGAGGAAGAACACATGCCAGATGGTTAGAAAGAGAGGTAGACCATATGCCAGATGGAAGATCACACAGCTGAACCTGCAGGAGCAAAATGGTTAAGGACAAGGAGTAAGGGAGATGTCTCATCACAGGGTTGCCAAGAGTTGAGGTTGACTTGAGGGCAGTTAACAACAACAGGTTATAATATGAAAACCTAGCAGGATACTTCTCATGGGTCATTTGTGACCATTTGGCCTTTAAGGATGGCCTAGGTATAGGCCATTTATTGCAGACTCTGCCTTCTTCATTAGTTTTCCTGACTCTTTTGTTGTCCCTTTTGGGTTAAGTGGTAGAAGAGTCTAATAATGATATTTTATTCACCTTACATAGCAGTCCAGTTTTGAAGCTGCTCCCCCCACCGTCTTCAAATGTGAAAAACATTGATTGGGCTGTAAAGTACCTTGACACAGTTAAAATGACAGAGAAAGAGTCCACTTGAAGAATCTGCATGTAGTTGGATTGCTCAGCAGATGTGGATACAGGTATAGATTCACTGTGGGTAGGAGTGGGTGGTTTGTCAATCCAATTTTCTTCATTCCTATTAGCATGTACCAAAGTATACAATATATGTGCCCCTTGTCAGCTTGTAGTCTTTAACAAAAATGAAGCAATTCCAAAAACCTAGCTAGTTGAAATGACAAAAGGTAGAGGTATACTGAATATAATAAACTAACCAAGGATGGAGTGTGGTAAGCCAGTTGAATGTGTCCCTTGCCTTGCCACAGTGAATAGTGAAAGGAGAAAGGGATGCTCATTTACAGTGTCTAGGAAAGGAAATGTTGCTAAGCAAAGCTTAGAGTATGGACGGAAACTCATCCCAACATCCCTGATGTTTTTGTTTGACAGCAACATCCGTCTATCCTTTCTGACATAGCTAGTGATGAAAATTGAAGTCCAGCAATATCTGGAGAGCCACATATCACTGGCCTAAAGGAAACTGCATCCCTTTACATTTCCTTCTGGCTTTTGTGCATTGTGACAGAGGAGAGTTTATTAAAGACCTTTGACAATACTATTGTATGGCTGCAAAAGTCTTTTAGATAACAGCAAAAACTCTTAGCACACGTAGCAATAAAATTGCAAGCCTTTTCAAACTTTGTTTTCTCATCATTTTTTCTGACTGCTGCTGGAGTTTACTAGAATTTTCTGTACATTTTGTTTACATATTGTGGCACAAGGCTGGAACATTTTTATTGGAGTCCATGTACTAGTATAATAGCCTCCACCCATTATCTTGATTTTAGTTGCCCTTTGAAATGTCTTTTAAGAACTTCTCACTTTCTGACATGTACCATTTAAAGAGAATGCTTCTGAAATTTTGAAAAGCTGACTTTGGAAAATGAAAAGGAAAAGCCCTTCCTGCCATGATCCTTTTTGTAATGAACATTGTAGCTGACAGAATAATGGCTTTTGCAGATTAGCCATGCTGGTTACGTGCCAATATGGTTTCCTTAGCAATGAAATTCCTCAAGCAGTGTTGCTGATGTAAACATAACTGAAAGCTTAGTGGGCTGTGCTGTGCATATGGCTTGAGAGGCCATGTTGTTTAAAATGCATTCATGATGCTCATTTCAAGACAGGTTGAAACAGGTTGTGGCTTTTCCTCTCTTGTAGAACAATGGCAGAAGACAGACCCATTCATATCACTGTAAGAGTTGCTGTTAACTTCAGTGTAATGTGTATTGCACTCCACCATTACCCTCCCTATCTACTGTGTGAAGTCATAAGATTATGCTAGCTGACAGGAGGTTTTATACTCTGGTGGTAGCTTAGTCAGAAGATTCACATGCATTCCCAGTTATCTTCTTTGGCCTGGAAAATCAGAGAAGACAACACTGTGTCATCCTATATTTATAGTTGAAAATGGGTGTATTTCTGCTACATTAGAGATAGGTTCACATGTCACGCATCTGGAATTATGACATCCATCTGATTTGTAGATAAGGAATGAGTGGATAATTTAATTCTGGGATGCCTCCAGAGCTTGGAACATTAACCAAGAAAAGGAGTTTATTTCTTATTACTTGCTCCATCCAGCTAAGCAGACCATTATTACCATGGCATTATTAGTGCCTTGGTAGTATCTAGTTCCTTATACATTAACCCTATAGCTCTATGTATGTCTGGAAATTACACTAGACTTTTTGTGAGGTTGCATGTTTTCCACAGGACTTGGAATCTGATTCTTTTAAGTAAAAGAGAAAAGAAAAAAATCAGTTGTCAGTGGAGGAGGCAGACAGCTTACAATAAATAACACGGGAAAACATATTTTTATTTTGTTTCTTATGAAAGGGATGGCATTTGATGGCCAAAAGTAACTCATTTTAAGCTATGTGTAACCCATTATTTCTGAGCTCTTGATGTTTCTGGCTTTAAAAATTCCAAGGCAAGAAATGTTCAGGAAGATGAAAGCATTGGGAAGATACTAATTTCTGCAGGTGACAATATGGGAAGTGCCAAAGTAAAATTAAACAATCCCTTTAAAAATAAGACTAATGAGCTGGAACTTCCAAGTAATTTATTTAGAGAATAATCACCAACATAACATCAAGTGTTGTGTAGTGCTTTGGGCATTGGACTACAACTCTTGAGACCAGGATTCAAATCCCATCGCAGCCATGGAAATCCACTGGGCAAATAACCTTGGGCAAATAACAATTTCTCAACTTTAGAGAAAGGCAAAAGCATTTTGCTGAAATAAGTCTTTCCAAGGAAAGCCCATGATTAGTTTCCTTAGGGCTGTCATAAGTTGAAAATGACTTCAAGCACCCAACAACAATCTCTAGCATATTTCTGTCTTAGGTTTTCAGGGACAGTAAAGTAGATTATGTCTGTTTAAAACAATTATTGAGATGAACTAATGTCCTAAGCACATCTTGAATATCAGACCTGGAAATAAAAATTATAAATTAAATCATGCAAGAACTTAACCAGTCAGTGTTTGGGACAAAAATTTTAGAAACGTAGAATGATTGATAATAAAGGATTAGAACAGATTGTAAGTTATTCTAGTGCTACTTCTAAAAATAGTAAAAAAAATTAAAAACTTGAAAACTAAGGGGCTGAACAGACAGCCTGTTTGAGCCCACTTGGGGCTGGCTTGGAGGCGTGCTGTTTAGATGCACCATGCCCCCAAGTGTATTTCCCCTTCCCCATAATTTTAAAAAGCCAATACATCACTCAGAAGTCTGGAAAGAAGCCCTCTTAATGCCTTAGGCAGAGTTAGGTGGATCTGTAAAACTGTAGGGCTCTACAATAGTCAGAAAGGAAAAATACCTGAGCATGGGGGGAAAGTACTTTAAAGCAGTGGTTCTCCCAAACTTTGGTCCTCCAGATGATTTGGACTTCAGCTCTCATCATTTCTGACTGTTGGCTGGGGCTTCTGGGACCTGAAATCTAAAACAAATGGAGGACCAAAAGTTGGGAACCACTTCTCTAAAGGGACTATTAAGAGAAAACATCCATTACCAAAAGTAGGAAACTTGTACCACAAAAGTAGGAAACAATTTAATGGATTTGTATATAGGAGGAGACAAAGCAAATCTTTTTAAGAGGAAAGAGAAAAATGCTTTTCATTATGTATGACTTAATATAATGAGATAGAACATTTCTGTAATCTTAACAATGTAATCTGTAATCTTAACAAGAAAGGCAAAAATAGAAACAACTGCTGTCTGTGCATATGTCCAGCATTTACTTGGCAGTGTGCCCCAAAACTATAGGAACCAACCTGGATCCTTCCCCATTCATGCTTGGCTAGCCTTTTTCAAATAGAAAAGGTGGTGTGAGAGTGGCAGTTGGTGAAGATGTTAATAGGTTGCCTCAGCTTTTGCAAATTGTATCACACAGTACTCCTCCTCATGACTTCCTTCCACATTGGAAAAGAGTTATGGTGGTAATGTGCTGATCTGGGACACCCAGAGTTCATATGACCAGCATTGCTTTCAAATGGTGACTGCAGTGGAATATTCCAATGAGTACTTCCTTTCTGGGAAGTACCCTTTTGTATTGCTAACAGAATTTAAATTTTATCTCCTGGAGTTTGGAATGTTTTGTTCCAGTGCCACATGGTCAGAAGGAGGAGGGCTCTGACTGCATAGAAATCTCGCCACACCATCCCAACTTAGAAAAACTCCAACAATGTCTTGACAAAATGCAGGCCTATGACTAACACTGCCATTAAAAACAAAAACAAAAAACGCCTGTATCGTTTTTAACATCTTTGCTGGGTGAAGAGACCAGCAAATCTTCAAAAGCTTGCATCATGTATTTTGTGCATTTTGGTTGGCCCAATAAAGGTATAACTTTTGTAGATTTTTGATGTTATTGTACTTTGTTATATGGCCAATAAAGCTACCCCAAATATATTTCATTTCGGGGATTAGTTCTGAAAAAGATTTTTGCAAAATCATGCGGTTTAAAGAGGATCCAGTTCTAATATTGAGGAGAAGCATTCACAGTAATCTGTGATGTTTAATGACAGAAATGTTTGATATGTACATGAATGTGTGAACAAGAATATGCACACTAAACAAACAAAACATGTGTATTCATACACCCCACTGAGTGGCAGGTTGTGTGTGTGTGGGGTGGGTGGGTGGGTGGGGGGAGCATGATGTCTGCATGTAAATGTAAAGGGGACCAGAAGGGTAAAAAGTTTGAGAACTAATATAGTGGACATCCATAATATTACATATTTAGAACTACAGGCCTAAAAACTGAAAGATTGTGTTCCTCTATATGAGAAGTGGTAGGGCCTTAATACAGTGGTCCCCCGGGTTACGAAGGTAATCCGTTCCGGATTACCTTTCGTAACCCGGAAATCTTCGTTTCCCGGGGGACCGCTTTAAGGGACGGACCGCGTGGCCGATTTAAAGGGGCCGCACGGTTTTTCCCTTTCGTACCCCGGGGTTTTGTTCGGATCCCGGGGGCTGTTTTGCGGTCCCGCCGGTTTCGGCTGCCGGGGATTTCGTTCCCCGGGGGCTTCGTATCCCGGGGGACCACTGTACCTTCAAGGCACTAGATCCTTTCAGATCTTGGAAACTAAAGAGGGTCAGCCTGGTTAGTACTTGGACAAGAGATGGCCATTAATATCAAGTGCTGTAAGCTATATTTCAGAGGAAGGAACTGGCAAAACCACCTCTGAGCATTCCTTGCCTAAGAAATAAATCCATAGAGTAATCATAAGGCAACAGGCAGCCTGAAGGCACACACACATGTGAGGGATGAGTAAAGTGAGGCCTGGCCCTACATGGCCCCTGAGACAGCCTTGTGCTCCCCCCTCATCTCCAAGTGATTTTTTTTTTCTCACTTGGAAAAATTTGATATATAGCCATTATATCACTGTGACTTTGGGGCTTGGATTCCATACTATATCTCATTGACCTCCGACTGGTAGGAGCATGGCAACAGGCTTTCTTTATAGTAGACCAGCCCTCTGGAGTGAGGAGTTCTCTCTCTCTCTCTCTCTCTCTCTCTCTCTCTTTTATTTTAGGAAGTTATTAACTTGTGAGTGTGGGCTTTTAAATGTTTTAAATAAGATTTATTGGAAAAAGCAAACAAACATTATAAATACCATGTGTCTCTTTTAGATACTTGGGTCATTTCAGATACCTAGGTACCTATTTTAGATACCTAGGTCATTTATAAACCTATGTACTGTATATGAAAAATTTCCTCTTACAGTATGCAGCTGGTAACCAGATATGTTTTTTTCAGAGAGTCCTTGCTCTATTAGTAGATTAATCAAAGGTTTAAAAGGAGTTGTTGAGAGCAACTTTTATGAGCTGTATTGAAATACTATAGTTCTATATAAATGCTTATTGTGTTTATGATTATTTTATGACTGCTTGCATGAATCTAAAATTATGTTCATTCTTAATCTAATTTTATTCATAAATGTATCCCCCGGTTAAACACTCAAAACGCCTTCCAGCTTGGTACCCTTGAGTAAAAAAAATCCTTCAGTACTCAACCTTCTTAATTACTTCATCAAAATAGTCACAGCAGCTTTATACTGAAGTCTTCATTTATTCATGTCTTAGCTAAAAGAAACCAATGCATCAAGAGTGCATAGAGGGAATTCTGAGCTTATCTTGCTTCTGGGCTGGTGGCTCTTGACCAGTATTAAAATGGTGGCTGTTGACCAGTATAAAGTCTTGATGTGGACAGCATAAAGGTGCACTAGTACATCAACACTTGTGTCCTTAACATTTGAAAAAGTATCTGCCTCAAGCTTATAAACATATGAGGGTTGCTGTGACATGCAGCATTACTGTAGTTCAGTTTGAGACACGTTTTAAAAAGCTTTGAGTTTAACATATTGCCCATCATTTCATGGAATGGGCATTTCTGATAGTTCAATCAATGAGAGCTGTATTCTTGGTTCAATAGTCTTGTACAATCTGGGGCAACCCCTTGCACCAGCATATGTACTTCAGGGGTTTTGCGTGAGGAGATACAGTCGACCCTTCTTATCCATGGATTTTTTTTATCCACAGTTTCAAGCATCCACAACTTGAAAATATTCTAAAAAGGTATAAATTCCAAATAGCAAACCTTGATTTTCCATTTCATGGTAGAGACACCATTTTCCTTTTATATTTGATGGGACTTGAGCATCCATGGATTTTGTTATCCACGGAGGGTTCTGGAACCAAACCCCAGTGGATAACAAGGGCCCACTGTATATCCAAGGTCTTGTTGTGTAATGCCCTTTGTCCCATGTACACTGGAGGAGTTCCAGGACACTCCTCCATCACCTTTACTAACATTTGACTGTGTAGGTGTCAAAAATGCATTCCTACATCTGGAAGAAAGGGACCAGCCAGATGGAAGTTGATCTGTCTTCTTCAGGTGTGTAAGGGCAATCAGAAGGAGTCCTGATGCATCCCCACAGTGACTCCAAGAACATGGTTTTGGAAGTTCTTTGATCACTTCAGGATTTGTGTAATATTAATATTATAAGATTAAAAGTTGTTAAATCACCAGCATACGAGACTAACATCTACGTCTCGCCTTACCTTCTCAGCAGTGGCTCCTAAGTTGTGGAACGACCTGCCGGAGGAGATCTGTCTGATACCTACATTAGAGGTGTTTAAAAAAGCGCTGAAGACAGATCTCTTCCGGCGGGCATATCCACCTGATCTCATCTAACTCTCCCGTATGGTACTTCCCCTGAAGTTATAGGCCCCATGACGTAATATGTTGTTTTTAATGTGATATTGTTTTAATTGTGATTTTATTGTATTGTATTTTATCATGTTGTAAGCCTGCCTCGATCCGTCGGAAGAGGCGGGAGATATAAATAATTATTATTATTATTATTATTATTATTATTATTATTACATTAAAAGAAAGTTAATGACACTATTAGCCTGACCTCTATTGTATAAGGGCACCTTGGCCAGCAAGTGATCCTCCTCACACGTTGATATCTTTCCTTAGGCACCTTTTCCTATCATCCAGGGCCAGACTGATAGCCTGTAGAACTGTCTGTGGTTTTCCTTCATGGTGAACCAGCAGGGTGTCTTGACGTGGTTTCCTGTGCTTCCAAATCAGGCTCTTTAAGTGTTCCAAATGAGAATGAACTGTGGGTATGTTGGGTGATCTTGTTGGCTTACCACAAATCGCAGACACAGATTCAAAAGCTATCTGTTCAAGTGTTGAGAGCCCTAGACACCATACTAACTGACATTTTCTACCTGGAAATGCCAAGGATTAAATCAAGGATTAATTATGGCACCTTTTATGTGTTAAACATGGGCCATACTGGTAACCTATGAGACCTTTCCAAGATACAGCTTTGGTGCTTAGTTTATGCTGTAGAGTGTATCTTTGAAGGTTTTGGGGTTGTGGAAAGAACAAATTGAAAACTGAGATTGTTTCCATCACTTCTGAAAAAAGCAGCCTTTTATATTAGTGCTACTCATTCCTGCATCCTACTCTTTTTAGAGGGCATGTATTTTTCTTGACACTGAGTTTTCTTGGTTGAGCATAGTTTGAAATGTTCAGAGCATGGAATCATTATTTTTAAAGGCATGTTGCTTATTAATTTTTTCTCTAAAACATATTTTGAGTAATAAAGGATGTTACATATTACTCTCAATGCTTTAAAACAACAAACCCCACTAAAAATGGGAAACCTCCAGCAACATTCCTAAAATTATTAAGCAAGAATTACTCATTATATAAAAAAACTAGTGTTTGCATCATTCTTATTAAAACTTTAAACAGTTATGCTGTTGTCCCATTTCTGCCTCTCCTCTCACTAACATGTAATATCATTACTTTTACACAGTATTTTTGAGGTGTTGAAGTGGTAATGCATACCTCTGCTTGTGTGTTGGCAGCTAGGTAGCATGTGGCTAAATTTTAAATCCTTATAGCACAATAGACTGCACAGAACAGACTTTAATGACATTGGAAAAAGCAGTTAAGAAAATTACAACTTAAGAGGGTTAACAGAGTTGACATATCAGTTCACTGGTACTCCTAAAAGCTTAAGCAAGCTTTGACCAAACCTTTTCATTAGAAACTAGTGTCCTGTGGAGGCAAGTGCACTTGGAGAACTTTTGAGGCTGGTTTGTACTTAGTTCTTCTGAGCATGAACAATGTACTTTCAATTTTGCCTTCTTCCCTAGAACTACTTCTGCTGTTAATTTTGTGCTACTAATACACTTGGTAGACTCTTTGAAAAAAAAGCTTCACATTTTAATGGTTATAATCTATGGAAAATATGCATAACTGCAGACCACACAATTCAAGTTGCCTTATCTTATAGAAATTACCTATAATGGTTTGTATCTGAATGCCAGCTCTCAGACTTTGGCTAGATCAGCATACGTTGCTTTCATTTACTCCAGACAGGGCATGATAGACTATGCTGATTTTGTCAGCAGTCCAGAAATGATTAGTCTGGTATTGGCAACATTTTTTTATCCTGGCTTGCTTCTGCTTGCATTGCCTAATCTAGAACAAATCTGACTCATTAGAGAGAATGTTTCCTTGGTGACAAAAGCTGAACACCTGGCAGTGAAATACATCCACCAACAAAATCACTAGAATAACAAAGCTTTTCGTATGCTACAGAGTATACAGCACAATGGCCAATCTTTATTTCATCCTAAAACAGAGAGGTTTGCAAAGCAAAGGATTTTGGGGTTTTTTAAAAATTAGATATGTTTTAATTTACTTTGTGTCAGCATGCAGTGAAGTACATTTAAAGCTAAAGATGGGGGCCAATACTTTGTTATTAGTTCAACCATTTAACTTGAATATTGTTTTCTTTGAGGCATGGTCTTCAGTATACATAAAGGGTAGCATAGCCATGCAGGTCATCTTTTGAAATATATTGCTCTATTTGTGAAGTGAAACAAAACATTTTAAATTCTTCTATAAGTATAGTAATATCTATTTTACGAAATAGATCTTGTTTGCATTAGATGGACATCAGAACTTAGAAAATATATTTAAGGGTTCAGGAAATCAGAATTCTGATTACATAGCCAGGTGTAAAATTTAAATTTGACAGAATGTTTGCTACCCTCAAGAGAGCAAATATAAATTTAGTTCCAGTTACTTGTAGAAATGTGGTATGACCAGAGTTTTGAAACATTAGTTTTTAAAGACTACAACTTGTATAAACTCCCCCCTGCTAGTCAGGACGTTGGCAGTGTTTCAGGAGGATTGTGAGAGTTGCAGTCAAAAAATTAACTTGTCCAAATGTTGGATAAAACTCACATCTAAACGTTCAGTGTTTCTTTTACTTGTTACAATTGTGACTTATTCTGAACTTGTTTTCAGCATTAATAGGTTTTTCTCTAATTTAATGCTGTGAATGTTTATGACTATTATTAGAATCCTCTAATTCTATTGCTGAAGGAGACATGGAGAAGTTTTGAGCAAACTATTAGGTGCTGGATTTCTCTCTTCATTTGGTCCATTCTGTGTTTCTTTGGGTCTCACCTGCTCCAGAAGTCAGGAGAGGTGAAGCTGGAATGCTGTCCTTGAGTCACCCAGTTAAGTGATGCTGCACCTATAGCCCCCAAGATTACTGTTCTGTAATGCCAGAGTACAGTGGGGTGAATCAAGGACAGGGTATTGGCTGAAAGTTTGGAATGGTTTTGCTAGATTAAGGTAATGTGGTGAACAAGCATTGTTTTCACAGTTGAAGCTGGTGTGACTTATTAAGGAGAAGGCTGCTTAAACAACTTTTAAAAAGTATACCAATACATCATTTACACACACAAAAATTGAATCTGTTTTTAAATCTAATTTAAAGTCTGCAGCAAACATTCCCCACCAAAAAGCTGTTTTGGAATGCTTAAACTTGTCTCTGTTACAATTTTTTTTGCCCTATCATTAGTGGGACTATGTCATTATATAGGCAGTTAAATAAGTGTTTTCATAAGGTTAGCCTAAGGGTGCATAGCTTTTGCTTTGATTTTTTAAAAAAAGTACTCTTGATTGTTTAATGGCATTTTCTACACATTATAGACAACTAATGATGAATCTCTGGGAAAGTCTTGTTCCTATTGTAGCTTAGGTAAGGATGATGAAACTCTTAAAAGACATCTGTTGATAGACTCCTCTCATTTTACTCTTCTCTCTCTCTTTCTGTGCAAATGACCCATATGCTAGTTTTGGAAAATCCATAAATGAGCCCACTGTGGGGACGGGGGTGCTAGTGCTGTTTAGGAGATCATATTGCTTTGGTTCTTAAAAAAAACCAAAACTCTGTGTCAAGGACGCATCTGGATTCGTGACTTCATATAATGCCCATACACACATTTTTCCTTCACTTGTCTCCATTACATCCCATTTTCTCATTTTTAGGTTGTTGGGAGCAAAATGCTTTTCAAGAATTTGTGGAGACATATTTTGGGCCAGGGTGGTGTGAGTGTTACCCTGGAGATCAGGGTTCAACCCCCTCACTCAAAGAAACCCACTGGGTGACCTTGGGCGAGTCTCAAACGTTTTCATCCCAAGAGAATCCTATGATAGGTTCACCTCAGGGTTGCTGTTAGTCGGAAACTACTTGAAGGCACTCAGTAACAGCAACAAGAACAACAACATGTTGATCCTTTACCAAAGTTATCTGTTCTCTTGGAATAAGAATAGATTTCTGAAACCTTACTTTTGTTGCAGAATATTTATTTTTGTTCTGTTGCAATAGCTTTTCCCTAATTTGCTGCCTTCACGATATGTTGTACCATAGTCCTCATTACTCACAGCTATCATAGGCCATTCTGGCTATGTGTGATGTGGAATTATAATCTGTCATCTTGAAGGCATTAAATTGGAAACAGCTGCATTGTAATTTGTGTGTTTTACCTCAACAGCATCTAAAAGTTTGCCAAATCCAGCAGCTCAAGGGCTTCTTGAGAAAGGGGCAGGTAGCCATGCAAAAGACAGAGGCAACCTGGGTATCAAAGGGAATATCTTTTTGTGTTGCTAATGGAATCAAAATGTTAATTCCTGGTCTTTAAGATTTTTTTGTCTCCCAGCGCCCACATGGCCAAATGGAAGGAGTGACCTATGCCTACATGGATATCCCCACATGCCATCTTAACTGGGACCAACACCATCAGTATTAGACCTGTACACCATCAGTGTAGACCTGTAACTCTAACACTGACATATTTTTAACACCTTTGCCTGATGAAGAAATAAGCAGAGGTTCAAAAGCTGCTGTTTTCTACTGCTCCAGAGAATAGGACCCAGAACAATGGATGCAAGCTACAGAAAAAGAGATTCCACTTAAACATTAGGAGGAATTTCCTGACAGTAAGAGCTTTTTGATGCTGGAACACACTTTTTCAGAGTGTGGTGGAGTCTAATTCTTTAGAGGTCTTTAACCAGAGGCTGGATGGCCATCTGTCAGGGATGCTTTGATGGAGAGTTCCTGCATGGCAGGGGGTTGGACTGGATGGCCCTTGTGGTCCCTTCCAACTCTATGATTCTATGAAAAGCTTGCATCATGGATTTTGTGCATTTTTGTTGTTCCAGTAAAAATAGCACTGTTTTGTGGATTTAGAATGTTTTTGTACTGTGATTCAAGTGGACATAATTGGGCTAATTGTTAGGCTGAGTATGCTGTAGCAGTACATACCCCAAGCTAAGTTCAGGTGCCTTATAGACTGCAACCAGAGTGGATTTCTTCATGAATTGTGTTCCCATCCTGCTCCCTTCTGGTGGCCTCTTTAAACATTCTCAGTTAGTAATATAGAGCATACTCTTACATTGCACTGTGGAGACAATGACATCATGAAGGCTGACAATGACAAAGAATTTGAGTCATTGAGAAATGTGAGTTAGCAGTAGCATTGGGATCATTAGGATGAAATGCTCAAATCATGAACTGTAGAAGTATAACCTGTTGAGGAAAAAACCATGAAATTTAAAAAGAAATGTTTCTTTCTGTTTTGCCAAATTGAGTCTGTACACTGTAATGTCTATCACAATGACAAGAGTTTTAATAGCATATAAGATGGCACTTGTTTGATGTCAGTGGCTTTTAAATGTAGACTTAAAGATGTTTCTAAAATCATCCTTAATAATAACAGCATAAGAAATGGCCAGTTTGGATGCCTGTGCAATAGCCTGTCTTCTTGCTGCTAAAAGGACATTTCACTTTTTTGTGGTCCAAAATAATGAAATAGATTGCTTTTCTGCAGGGAACAGTCTCCCCTCTCCCAGAAAATAAACCTTTGAGTTGAAGTAAACGTGCTTATTCTGAGGAAATTCAGTGTGTACTTGAGTTCTTAAATAGTTATGGAATTATTTCTTTATTCTTAAACAAATATGCCTCCATGAATTCTTTTTAATGCCCCCTTTACCTCTTTTGAACATGTCCCTAACAGCTAAAAAACTAAGGCTTTAAAGACACCCACCCACTAAGAACCATACTAGATGTGTTCTAGGTTTTGTGTTCATGGAAGAGGAATATTGACCCTGCTTAATTTATATCTAACATCAGTGTGCTTAAAAAGGAGAGGAGATTGCAGTGCATGTAGAAGGGCACTTTTCTGGTCCTGGGACCCTCCAGCAGGCTACATTTACTGGGGGAAATTGCAGAAAAACTAACCAACCGCCCCTGAAGGTAGTCAGAACCTACTTCTTGTCTAGAACAATAGGCATTTTGTGTGTGTTATAAAATACGCAAAACCTGTGTGAAGTAAGGCTTTCATAGCTGGCGTCCATAGTTTTTCTGTGGGTTTTCTAGGCTATTTGGCTTCATTCTGGAAGAATTTATTCCTGACGTTTTGCCTGCATCTGTGACTGGCATCTTCAGAGTGTGGTGGCTTGGAAATGTGTGGGGTATATATTTACTTGTGTGACCCTTGGTAGGGAGGAAGTGATTTACATGTTAATCTGTGTGTTGGTCTGTTGTTGAATGGCATTGGCAAGACCTCAGAGTGGGAGGATATACGAGGTGGATGTGTCTCTATTTAAAACAGTGGATTGCCAATCCCACCCTGAGGCTTCACCATTCAGCAGTAGACCAACACCCAGATTAACACATACTGTATATACTCAACTATAAGCCATATATGTCAAGGACAGGTTTTGGGGCCAACATTATGATTTTGATATGACCCGTGGATACGTCAAGGGTAAAATTTAGCAGCATGCAATGAAAGATGTAAAGGATTAAGCAAAGGAAACCAATGCCAAAGAACATACAAAATTACTGCAGGCATAACTATTTGTACTCATACTAAAGGCTGGATGGAGGTGAGAGTAGAAGGGGGTCAATGCTTCCAGGACAGATTAAACTCTTGCCTTTTACTAGGGGATGATGGATGGATGGATGGATATATATATATATATATATATGAGAGTTAAAGTACAGAACTTACATTGACTCGTGGACAAGTCGACTCAGTTTTTGGGGTCATTTTTTAAATCTAAATTTCTAGATTTATACATGAGTAAATACAGTAAATCACTTCCTCCCAACCACACACAGCACACACTTCCATGGCATCACCCTCTGAAGATGCCAGCCAAAGATGAAGGCGAAATGTCAGGAATAAGTTATTTCAAAATGTAGCCACATAGCCCGGAAAACACAAAGAAAATTGTGCAAAACCTGTTCACTTTGATTAAAAAATGACATGCTGCTCCTGGAAGTTTTGGCAGTTCACTCTGTTTTTTGGCCAGTAAAGGTAGTCAAGGGAATTTGGTAAGGTGGAGCTTGAAAAGGTACAAAGTCAGTCTTGGTGGACTGCGTGTGGTTTTGAGCCATTCCTTGTTTGAACCATCCTTCAGAACCAATAGACATCTGTCCCATGTGTAGCAGCTGCAGCAGTACATGTCCGAAATCTGCCTTTGTAGATTCCTAAAATACAGTTGACCTTGTATATATCACAGGTATTTTGTACACAGTTCTGATGTGTTTGGAGCCTTTTGTTTTGCAGACTGCTTCAGCCAGTACGTGATGCTTTTCTGTAATTTCTCTATTGTTGCAATTATGCCTTTGTTAGATAGTCAATGATTCAGTGTTCTAATCCCATGGGGACAAAGGGGGGAGAGGGGAGTAGAAAGGGTCTCATTGTGCAAGCAGAGCAGGATTAGCTGGTGTTACCACCTTACACGGATTGAACAGGACTCTTCAGAAGGGATTTTTGGCTCCAGTTGTGGAAAATCAACTCCTTAAGTTGCAGGGCATTTGTGTTAGGCCTGGACATGTAGGCTTCTCTGACTACAGGATATTGGCTCTGGTTTGATGTTCAGATTACACTTGTGACTCATCAGTTGCTACCCATAATTTTAGCCTGTGGCAAAATGGCAAGATATGAGTATTTAAACATTGTCCATCCCAGAATAATCTGCTTGTTTTCCAGTTAAACTGCATTGAGTTGCTGCTACTGCTAATCTGGTTGCATAGTACAGCATACCTATGCCGTATGCGGGCTCGCCATACATGGGTTTGAGGTTACGCGGATGGCGAGCCCTAATACGGCGAATGGGATGCATGCCATTTGGACATGCTCCATTCAAATGAATGGGGTTTCATCATACACGGGTGACTTGCTCAAAGCCTTTCACTACATCTGGGGTGAAGATGGCACTTGAATCTGCCAGGACCAAGTGTGACCTTGTGTTTCAGATGTAATATTATAATAATAATAATAATAATAAAAGTTTATTTGTATACCGCCCTTCCTGCGATCAGGGCGGTGAACAATACAAGATAAAATTCACATACAAGTTAAAACATACATATATAGAACAGCATAAATCTAAAATCAGTCCAATAACAGTAACATCTCAAAACAAAGCCCTGATCCAGTCAAAAGTAATGGAGAGGTAAAAAGTCATCAAGGGGGTGGGTCAGGGATAGGCCTGCTCAAACAGGTGTGTTTTTAATCCTTTTTTGAACAGGTTCAGGGAGGTGGCCAAGCGGAGCTCCGTTGGCAATGAGTTCCAGAGGATCGGGGCTGAAACAGAGAAGGCCCTCTTCGTTGTAAACGACAATCTAGCCTCTGGGACTCTTAATGAATGTTGCCCAGCAGATCTAAGTGTGCAGGGCGGATTGTATGGGGAGAGACGGTCCGTCAGGTACTCTGGGCCCAAGCCATTTAGGGCTTTATAGGTGATAACCAGCACTTTGTATTGAGCCCGGAAGCGAATAGGCAGCCAATGTAGATCTTTCAGTATTGGTGTTATATGGGCGGCCCTGGGTGCACCAGTGACCACCCGGGCTGCCATATTTTGCACTAGTTGTAGCTTCCGAGTGTGGTACAAAGGCTGCCCCATGTAGAGCGCATTGCAGAAATCCAACCGAGAGGTTACAAGAGCATGTACTACAGTTTCAAGGTCCCCCCGGTCCAGGTAGGGGCGCAGCTGGCGTATCAGCCGAAGCTGATAACAGGTGCTCCTGACCGTCGCATCCACCTGAGAAGTAAGATGGAGCGACGAATCAAGGAGCACCCCCAGACTGCGTACGGTGTCCTTCACGGGGAGCGTGACCCTGTTCAGGACAGGTGGAACCACCTCCATCCCAGGGCCGGGAGAACCTATCACGAGTACTTCCGTTTTCTCTGGATTCAGACTGAGTCTATTTTCCCTCATCCAGTCCATTACCGATTCCAGACAGGCCACGAGAGGAGCGACGCCATCCCTGGTCACTGCGTCAGTCGGAGACATAGAGAAGACTATTTGGGTGTCATCAGCGTACTGATAACCCCGTGCCCCATGCCTCCGGATGATCTCTCCCAGCGGTTTCATGTAGATGTTAAAGAGCATGGGGGACAGAATGGCTCCTTGAGGGACCCCAGAGGGGAGGGCCCTCTTATTGGAGCACACGTCCCCCAGCTGCACCATCTGGAACCTCCCAGAGAGGTAGGACCGGAACCACTGGAGCGCAGTGCCCCCGATCCCCACCTCTGCCAGGCGTTCCAGAAGGATACCATGGTCGATGGTATCGAAAGCCGCTGAGATGTCCAAAAGCACCAACAGGGACACGCTACCCCTGTCGATGCCCAGACGGAGATCATCGACCAGGGCGACCATGGCAGTCTCAACCCCGTAGCCCGCCCGAAAACCGGTTTGAAATGGATCTAGAAAATCCGTTTCATCCAAGACCGATTGAAGTTGGAATGCAACCGCCCTCTCGATCACCTTCCCCAAAAATGGCAGTAGCGAAACTGGCCGATAATTATTATGTAACAGGGGGTCGAGGGAGGGCTTTTTTAATATAGGTTTTATAATGGCCAATTTTAGAGTGTTGGGGAATTGCCCATCCCTCAGAGATGAATTAATAATCCGGTGCAACATTGTGGTTACGACCGGTCCCCCCTGTGCCACTAGCCATGAGGGGCAGGGATCGAGGGAGCAGGTTGTCTTCCTGAGACTTCTAAGGATCTTGTCCACATCCTCGGTACTGATAGACTCAAACTGATCCAGTACAACAGAGTCCACGGAAGCTCTGGACACCTCTATTCTGGATTCTGCTTCAACACTGGCGTTCAGACCCTCGTTTATCCGAGAGATTTTATCCGCGAAGAAGTTGTTAAATTGGTCGCAGCAGGCCTTGGTGGGTTCAAGGATCTGGTTCTGGGCAGGAGGGAGCTGAGTTAGCTCTCTCACTACCCTGAACAACTCTGCTGGACGCGACTCCGCGGACGCGACACGAGCAGCATAGAACGAATTCTTAGCTGCTAGTATCGCCTCTCCATAGTCCTCCAAATGGTGGTCTAGGAGAGCCTTGTCGGATAAACGGTGGTGTTTCTGCCAGGCATGCTCTAGCCGTCGCAGAACCCGCTTCCTTGCCCGGAGATCTTCCGTGTACCAGGGCTTCTTTTTGGAAGCAGGCCTGAGAGGGCGCTTGGGAGCGATACTGTGTATAGCCCTAGAGAGATCCGTGTCCCAGGTGTTGACTAGGGCATCAACAGTGTCACCGTCACTTCCAACCATATAACCCTCTAGGGCTTCTTGGAACCTATCAGGTTCCATCAGCCTTCGAGGGTGGACCATTCTAATAGGTCCGCCACCCCCGGGGGGGATCTGGGTTGATGCCTTGATGCTTGCCTCTACCAGAAAATGATCCGTCCATGACAGGGCGGAGATGTTGGTAATTTCCGCCCACGGAGTTTCCATGTCCGTACAGAAGACCAAATCGAGTGTATTCCCCGCAAAATGCGTTGGACCCGTAACTAGCTGAGACAGGCCCATGGCTGTCATGGTGTCCATGAATTCCCGAGCTGCACCAGATGGAAACTTGTTGGCTGCGAAGGGGATGTTGAAGTCTCCCAGGACTAAAAGCCTGGGGGACTCCAACACCAGCTCCGAGACCAACTGTGTCAGCTCGTTAAGGGAGTCAGCGCACGGGGTGGCCGGTAGACCAACAGAATCCCTAGATTGTCTCTAGCCTTCAGGGTCAGGTAAATACACTCGATATAGGTAGTCTGACGGACATGGTTCCTGGTTAGGGACAAGGTGTTTTTATGCACCAAGGCAACACCCCCCCCTCGCCCACCTAACCTGTTCTGGTCCTTCACCGAGTACCCGGAAGGGAGGACCTGGGCCCACACAGCATCCCCTTCAGGCCCTAACCAGGTCTCGGTTATGCACGCCAGGTCACAGTTATTATCCTCTATTAGGTCGTGCAGAATGTGGGACTTGTTCTTAATATTGTTTAAGAGAGTACTAATTCATAGAATCATAGAGTTGGAAGAGACCACAAAGGCCATGCAGTCCAACCCTTGAACTGGTGGTTGTTTAGTGATGATATAGAGTCCTTGTTAATCCCAGTATACTCGTATATACTCAGCTATAAGTCGACCTCATGTATAAGTCGAGGGCAAGTTTTGGGGCCAAAATTATGAATTTTGCTATGACCCATGGATTATTATTATTAACCTTTATTTATATAGCACTGTGGCTTTACACAGTGCTGTACATATAAACTTATAATTAGATGGTCCCCTGCCCTCAGGCTTACAATCTAAAAGACACGACACAAAAGGAGAAGAGAAAGGTGATGGGGAAGGGTATCAGGTCCAGTGGATCTTCTCTCCCTCTGAGGCCTGGACCAAGGCAGATGGACTAGAGGGACGCTCAGCTTCATAATGCACAGTTAAAACGGGGCAGACAAAGTCACACAAGGCCTGTTGAAGCTGGCCTGAATAAGTCGAGAGTAAAATTTAGGGGCATATAGGAAAGGATCTAAAGGATGAAGCAAAGCAAAACAATGTCAAATAACTTCCAAAAGTCCATCAGATATAACTCTTTGTGCTTATTCTTAAGACTGGATGGATGAGAGAGTGCTTCCAGGACAGGTTATACTCTTGCTTTTCACCAGGGGATGGTTTCTTCTTTTAAGTAAGAGTTAAGATACAGTACTTACATTGACCCGTGGATAAGTCGACTCAGGTTTTTTGGATCAATTTTTTGACCTAAATTTCTAGACTTATACATGAGTATATACAGTACCTCACTTAAAAAAGCAGATGGAAAATTTGGCTCCAGAGGCAGACATGGAAAGACTAGGGATAGATACCTATACAAAAAAAAGTTCAGTTTCTTTCAGCAAACTTTTAATCCCAAACTAACAATATACAGTACACATATGAAATAAAGCAACCAGACCACATAAACCTTTTATAAGTAAACAAAAACATCTTGAACCTTCTAGAGACCAAGTGAAGGATTCTTCAAAATGAATCCAGGAATTTTTTCTTTCTTTCACTAGGAGCCACTTTCCTTATGATTTCCATTTTGGTGGTGATTTTTTAGTCTATTCTTCATTAACATGCTGGAGATAGCAGCTATTTACTTTGTCTGATGCATGTAGGCCCACACACATACATTAGGATCTGCTAGAATAAAAGCCTGCTCTTTCCCAACTCAAAGCATTTTGTATTGCTTTACTGCAGATATGCAGCTGCAACATGATATTAAACATTTGTGTTTCTCAAGCCTCCATCCCCATCTCCCAGTGCAGATGGTGCTTAAAAAAACTTCCAGGTAGACAGTGGACAAGGAGGGGAAGAATGGCTAGGTGGGCAAAAAAAGAAAGAAAAAGATTTTGTAAGTAGGAGATTCTTTGTCAGAGGCTTTATTAACTGAAATATATCTGTACTCTGTAGTACAATTTATCAAAATTAAGACTGGAGCTTTTCCGAACTGTAAGGGTGCATGACTCTTTAAGATGGCTCATGTTTAAAACCAGCGGTCCCCAAAATTGTGCCCTTTAAGCTATTTTGGACTTCAGCTCCCAGAAGCTGCAGCCATGTTGGCCGGTAGTCTGGGATTCTGGGAGCTGAAGTCTATAATCTCTTAAAGAGCAGAGTTTGGGGACCACTGCTTAAGACTAATGGTTGTATTTATGTTTCAGATCATGATATGTTCTTTGTGGGTTTTTTGGGCTATGTGGCCATGTTCATAGCCCAAAAAACTCACAAAAAATATGGATGCTGGCTGTGAACGCCTTCAACTTCACATTTGGTTTGGTCTGTGGAAGAGAAGGTCTGTGGAAGAGATTTCTTCACCAATGTTGTATCTACACATTGTCAAACACTAGCAGTTTTGCAGGTAGAATACAAAGATATAGCCATGTTAGTCTGTAGAACCAGTATGTAGAGAGATCTTGTAGCACCTTTGAGAGTAACTGAAAGAAAGAAGTTGGCAGCATGAGCTTTCGTAGACTTCAGTCTACTTCCTCAGATACATTTAGATACTTTTATAGTAAAGGGGCTGTTAGGTCAATCTGTATCTGGTGGGATAGGTGCCAGTGAGACATTTTTTTCTGGATACAATCCATTGATTATCATGGTTTAAACGGGAGTGATCAACTGTAGAGGTTGCAAGGGTCAGATTCTGCCCCTCCAGTGGACCACACCTTCTGAAAATCAGACTAAACCTGCCTGTAGATCAATCCAGAAGCAAATTTCCAATACTTGTTTTTTGCTGTTTTCAGCAAATTTTGTTGTTGTTGTTGAGGAGGTATTATGTTTTTTCAAGAAGCCTTGTTGCCATTCCTGGAAGTCTCTAGGAATTGTGGGTTACTGATTATGGTCTATTTTACTCCCAATTCTTTTTTTTCTTTTTTTTTCTTTTTTTTTGATTGGGGAAGTTGTGGGAGCTAGGGGGCCAGGACTGCCCTATTTTAAATTATATTGAGGGGTCTGAAAGAAGCGCTTGTACAGTTTTATTGGATAAGGTGTCAACTGCTGTTGCCCTAGAGACCTGGATGAGATGTTTTGTGTGTGTGTATGTCTGTGTATATTTGGGGCCTGCCACTTGTTCCTTCCTTTCTCCTTTTTAACTCATGAAACTTGATCAGACCATGTTAAATATATTCTTCCTAGCTGGAGTGATAAACATTTGGAAGAGAGGCAGTGATCTATCCACACCTGAGTCTTAGAGATTTATAAAATTGTTTAAAGGCCTAATTCCTACAATGAACTAAAGTTAGACAGCTGTAGGATTTTGGGGTCGAGGTCAACTTTCTGTACAAGATGAGGTTGCAGGCAAGGTATGGGAGGGAGACCACATTGTTTACCTTAGTGCGTAACTTTTGATTGCAGATGGAGTATAATTCTGAATTTAGCTGAATCAGCATTATATTCCATCTGCAATCAAGGATGGGGAAGAGGCATGCCACTGTTGCTTTATCTTTTTTTCCCTTATGGTCATCACTATCAGAATTCAGCTGCTGAAAGAAATTGTTTGTCAGTTTGGAGATCAATGTCATCAGTCTGTTGATGATGTACAGCCCTGTTCTCTCCCCCCATCCAATTTTCATTAAATCTAGGAGCAGTAGTTTAGCCCTTGATTGAATGCCTCTTTATGATTACAGGCTAATTGAGAGCTAGCAACACTTAATTCTTGACAAGACAAACGTTATGGTGGTGGGCTAATCATCATAAGGTGATTTTTGTGACAGTTAGGTCTCTGAAATGGTTAGATGTATAGTTAGGGATCAACTGCTATTGAATTGTGAAGTGGTGGCAGGGCATGGGGTGCTTTTCATCAGTATAGATAGTTGAACCATCTTGGTTCAGTTTTCTCTGACAAAGGTTTATCTTTAACCAACCATGGCTTGATTACCTCAAGGATTGACTACTGCAATAATCTGTGTGTGGGACTGCCGCACAGACAAGGTGAAACTTTCTCTGTGGTATTCTTCTAATACTTGGAGTATGCCAACCCTTGGCAACATATTTTTCCACTTTGCTGTTGGTGGTTCAGTAGGTGAACTTAACAGTGAATGTGCTTTGATATTATATAATAATTATTATTTTGGCAAATGTTTTTAGGATTCTTATT
This sequence comes from Urosaurus nigricauda, assembly GCA_034509955.1. Classification (NCBI taxonomy): domain Eukaryota; kingdom Metazoa; phylum Chordata; class Lepidosauria; order Squamata; family Phrynosomatidae; genus Urosaurus; species Urosaurus nigricauda. The sequence goes on from JAOEGL010000002.1 coordinate 169,258,123, forward strand.
GGGGCTTTTCATTGACATCTTCATAAAATTATAATTTAGTTTTCAAATATACTGCAATTTATATACCTTCTCATGCTGCGTATGTGTCAAGAACCACTAATAATCGCATTTTGTTCTAGTTTGAACTAAATCTGTAGGGATGGCTTATGCAGTTTGACCATGGCTGTATTAGGATTTGAACTATTATGTGTCGCCTCTCATTCACCCAATCAGCAGAGTCAGCTGTCTGAAGGAATACAAAGAAGAAAGAGATTTGTAGTTATTTTTTAAAGTCTTTAAAATTTATTTTGTAAACAAAAGGAAATCAATATGTCTTAGACATTGTATTGCTATAAAGGAGTGCATTGCAATATCCAGAAAATGTAATTAATTTGACACTAATTGTTAAATGGTTGTTAAATCCTCCCTTTGTACACTGCTTAATCTGAGAATATTGTACTTTCATTACATATCAACTAGTTTTGGGTTTACCCCTGCCATTTGGTGAATTATTTAGAATGTCTCTTTATTCCTCTTGGTTTCTCTATTTCCCTGGTCCTTATGTAGATTCTTGGTTGTATTCCAAAATTACACTGATATCTCACTTCCTTTCCTATTATAACTGGTACCTACCTCCTCTTAAAGCCAAAGCCTTTTTTTTGTACCACAAATAGATGTCAGTGATGTGAGCAGAATGCTAGAAGTACTGGTGTCTATGGGCCTATTGACAGCACACAGGTATAAGTGCGATATTCCACGTTAACTGCCAAGATAACATATGGAATCCCTGAATTTCTTGTTTGGGGAGACAGTAGAACTCCCTGGCTGAGAAATCTAAGTTACCCCTTCCGAGACATTTATTATTACATGTGAAAAGGTTTTGTTAGTCTTTAATGTTTACATTCATTTAGCTGAAGACATTGTCCTAAAAAAAAGAACTTTATGTTTTTCTTTTTAAATGTTGAGATGCATCTATTTAGTGCTAAATTTACTTTCTTGCCTGACTTTATGCAACAATTACAACATACTCTCTTGACTTCACATGCTTGGGTGCATGTTAGCAGAACAGAGTTTTCCTGTGGTTTATTTTGATTCCACAGACCCTTGTACCCCTGAATATTTCCTTTTCAGGGTCAAGGGTATGCATAGGAATGATAAGTAAAAATAGTGGAAGAGACTGCAGATGGGGGGAAGGTTGGCGATCCCCTTTTCATTTGCCTAAATGGAAAAGCAATTTAGGATCCAAGTCTCTCTGTTGGGAACATATATGTTTGCTTCTTCTTCTTTTTTAAAAAGGAGAATGTTATTTGTGATATACTGTGTATATTATGTCCTCCTTCCATAGGGTTCAGGGTGGTTTACATGGGATTATCCAATTTTATCTTTGCGCTGAACTGAGAGTTGGTGCTCATCCTAAGGTTTAATTTGCCCAGGTTAGAAATAAAATAAATAAATAAAATACCTTATACAAAAGAGCCAGACTGGTATAATAGTTTACTTGAACCAGATTTGTACATCAACACATATTAGATAGCTGAATTCCTCTGCTTAATTGAAAAACAACAACCCCAAAACTGTAAAATCTTGGGGTTCTGCAGTTAATTGCCTGTCTCCAGCCTAACTTCATTATTTTCATCCACTCAAGGACTTTGAGCTGGAGCATGGACTATAGCAGATAAAATATGATAGACTATAAAAATGTTGAGGCTTTTAAAAAAAACAATCGGGTTTCGTCATTTGTGGTGATCATCTTCTGCAGTAGCTGTTAAATTTTAGACAGTACTGTAGAACGTCTGCTATGACATGCTTTGGCATGAGTTGAGTGCCAGCTGGTAAAACTATTTTCTTCTGGGAAGAAATAAGTGCAGGTCAAAGGGGGCCTTTGTCCATCTGGCTTTCTGGCTAGCTGTCTGTTGGTGGGGATAGAAGGTGATGTAACTGTGTATTACATTTTGCTCTCAATCCCTCTTCCATCAAACATGATCTGTGAGTGTATTTGAAATTTTACTTTTAGAACATATTCAATGTCTTACTTGATTTACTAGTAACCTGACTTTAAACCTCAAAGATTTAGAGTGGTAACAACATATAAAACCTGAAATGTATGAAGGGGATAAAATAGGCCTTGTTCATCCCTGATATTAAACTAAGAGAGAGTTCTTTGGTTCATACTTGGGCTTTGCTATACATCTAAAGGTATAGCCCCTGAATATATTTATCTTGGTTTTAGAGATTTGTTTTAGGGCAAGCACCACCAAGAGACTGCTCTTAATGAACTGGGGAGTGGAAGGGTGGAGAAAAACCCTCACATAGAAATGGATAGTTGAGTTTCCAGGAGCCTTGGAATTGGACGTATGGTGGGAATATGTTCCATTTTTCACAAGAACTATTTGTAACATACTTTCCCCAAATTTTGTTCTGAAACATAGGTGCATTGTAACAAATTGTACCCCTTCGGCCCATTATTATCTTGAGTCTTTCTTTCCCTCATCTTACTGTGCAGATAAATTTGCTTTGCCCTCACTGGCTACTACATGCATTTCTTTCCCAGGGAAAACTGTGGGTGTTGTCCCTTCTGTTTTTGTGCAAAGAAGGGAGGATATGCAGTGGGAGAGCCAAAAGGAGAAAGAGTTTGTGTGATGAGAGATCCCAGAGACTACACTTTTGTACTGTCCAGTTGGTTAAAACATCAGCACCATAATAGGTAAAGCTGCCAACTGGTTTGTGGTGAGTTTGTATTTAATTATAATGTGTATCAGGACACTATTCTAAATGTATGCAAAAGAAATCCTAGCTACTGGTTTACTTCCAGAGTTTTGGGTTTTATTTTGTTAACACAGTGGCTCAGGGTAGCTATTTGCAAATGCAAATTTAAACGTTTGCTTGAGCAGCTTGATTACAGATGACTGTTGTATTTTCAGGATCAGAAGGTTTTTTTTAATACAAGAGAGGGCACAGGGGAGTCTAGGTTATCGTTAACAGAAATATAAATACAGTACATGCAAATAGTAACGTTTGTCAGCGGCCAGTCATGCATATACTCCTCAACACTAAAGGGTATTGTTAGAAAATTCTCTAACTAAGATCAAGAATTATTGTGCCACTGAACCTTCTTAACCCTTTCTCCAGCTCCATGGTTGCTCAACTGAGGGAAGAAGAAAATCCTACCCAAATATTTCTAGAAAAGTTCTGTATTTGGAGCTTGGTGAGTCAGGCGCCAGTAGGCTGCCCCCCCCACACACACACACAAACACATTGTTGCTGTTGCTGTTGTTGTGGCATACACTCAATATAGAGTTCATATTCAGAGGTAACTGTACTGGCCATACAGCAAAATAAAACAAAATCTACAAAAGAGAGATACTTTTATTGGCTAGCCAAAATGTACAAACACATCATAGAAGCTTTTGAAGCTTCCCAGGCTTCTTCATCAGGCAAAGGATGTTTTAAAAAATCATACAGGTGGAGAAGAAAAGTGATAATGTTGGAGTCCTAGGCCTCCATTTTCTATCAGATGTTATCTGATACAAGAGGCCAATCCGCTCTTGGTCATGTGGGGACCAAGAGAAAAGACGGTAAAATCTATTAGCAGCATTAAAATAAACAATTGCAGAAACATATAGAGTTGTTTCTTTGGTTTATGCGATGAGTGACTAAACTATTGTGCCACTATTGCTATGTTTGGATTCATGGCCATTTCCAAATTTGTAATTGCTACAAAGTAGACAAACCATTTATGCACCTGTCATATGTAAAGGTCCTAACTTTTTGAAGAATAAACACCACCATTCACCAGCTTTTTCAGACTTGAAACTTTTTTTATCTTGTAACTTTTAAAAAAAATGATGCTCAAGCCCTATTCCAAAAATAAATTCTTTATCATTTTCAGATAACAACATATCACTATGTCCTCATGATAGAGACACATTTATTTACTGATTTGGTGGCAGTCAGATTTTCTGAAAGTTCTGAAGTCAACAGAAAATGCTTAGAGGATACTCTGAGTGCTGTCTGAAACATTGCACATTTTTTAAATAGAAAGCTATGCCAGAGGTGTGTGCAGGGTGCCATATTTGGCTATATAAATTGCCACTTATATAATGCAAAATGCAATAACATATATCTCTCCCTTCTCTTTCTCTCCTTCTTAAATGACATTGTTATGACTTTATTATAATGTCTTTGGTTTCACGTGACAATTGCTTAAGTAGGGTCTTGCAGGATCTTGCAGGATCATTCCAGAACTGTGTCACCGTCACAGGAAGGGGAACTTCTTTTAGTTTGATTTTTGACGAACATGGAGAAGAAAAACACAAAATGGAGTTAATAGCACTCTTGTTTCCATAGGTTGCATGTCTCCACCCAGGGCAATTTTTGTGCCTCCCTAAGGGCCAATTTCTTTTTGAAGTTCCCCCTGACCCCATATTGCTTTTACCCCAAATGCCTTCTAGGGGGTCGCAGGAGGGTTTTCTGCCACACACACCCGTGAGCCAATGTAGGCCCAAGAGTGGGCTTTTTTGAAAAAGGAAATAAGCAAGAAGTTACTTTCTCTCACTTCCTGTTGTGAAAATGTTCTCCCTTGGGTCTAAAATGATCCTCAAAACATGGTTGAATGCAAAAACGTCTCCCCAAAAAGAAGTTAATGTTCATAACCATCTGAGATCTGAGTCTTTCTTTCTGAGTCTTTCCCTCTGCTGGATTTTGTAGGCACAAGTCTCCTCTTTCCTCTGGATTTGGAGCTGGGGTTTCAGAGACGAGGGGAAATGCAGCCCGGGAGGCCTCAGGCAGGCTTAGTCTATGTGACTCCCACTCCTGTTCTAGCCAGTCATGTTAGTGGGGGAAAAACAGTGGGAGTGCATAGGCTATTTGCATTAGCATGCAGCTTCTTTGGGATGAGCCAGGGTTCAGCACCATGGGAACCATTGGGTTCTCCAAACAGCAAACTTTGGGTTGTGAGTGTATTTTGCCTACAGTGTGTTTTCTCTCTCTCTCTGGGTTGCAAATATATTTTGTCCCACAACTTGCTCCTAACTCGTAAGACTCTGTTATAAACCTGGTGCCATTTAAGGGCTTTACATGCATGGAACACTAATGGACAGGCGTAGCATAACACACAAATTAACACATATGTTGTAATGTTCCATTTGGTTTTCAGTGTGGATTTAAAGTGTGGGATATATCTGTTACATCTTTACAGCATCCTCACTCCTTTTCCTTACAGGTGTGTGAACAGCTTGATAGGTTGCCATGAGCAAATAAAAATTACACCCATGTCTGGATCTTACCCATTAGAGGTTAGTTGAGTGATCTTTAGTGTAGAATATTAATCTGGGGGGACATGTTCCACCCATCAGCTGAAGCCTAGCAGATTCAGGTTTGGCCCTGTTCAGATGAGACACTTTGGGAAATCCAAATGCATGTGCCACCTTAGTTCCATATTGAAAGTAAGTTTTTACCATATAAAGAAATAAAATCTTGATGATACTTTTCATGGGATGTGATTAATTTTAAAAGTGTATATTTCATATAACTGTGTGGGCAAATTCTGTGTCTGTATTCAGTTCTCTAATCCTGATGCTTTACCATCTCTCTGAATGTGCGCAAGCAATTTATTTACCCGTCTTAAGAGTGCGTCACATCTGCAATCTCTGAAAGTAAATAGGATTCATATTGGTAGTATTTTTAAGATTAGACTGTGTTTCAGTAGCTTCAGTTCTGTTGGTGCCCTGGAGATAATGGCCTTCTTGCATCATAAGCTGCAGAGCCATTGCTAATACTGTATGCATATTAGTTTCATGTAATTACCGTAATATTTATATAATCCCAGCAAACCTGGGGTATACCACACAACAGCTGGTAGTTTCTATTGCACTTACTTTAAAATGTGAAGTTTTTCATCATCAGCTGTGAAAACTAGGTCAGCCCCAGAAAAAAAAAATGAAACTAAAAATTGCATGAGTTGGGAAAACAGTGGATTTTGCCATGTGTTACTTGTTTCCAGCCCAATAAAAGCTTTGGTCTTGACATTTACAAATTCGTCTCTGTATATGAGCAGATGAGAAAAGGTGCACTGAAAAATGAAACCTAGGATTATCAGATTTTAAGATTACCCTATTGACTTTGCCCAGATGTGTTTTAAAATACAGTACCAAGTTAGCAAGAAAGCTCTGAAAGTGAAGCGTATTATTTTAAACGGTTTATAAAAATTATGTCTCTATTACAGGTACAGAGTATATCTCAGTTAATGAAGCAAAAATGTTTCTGGGATTTACTTCTTTAACATAAATTTTGGTACTGGATGTAGAAATAATACGGAAAGAACAGGGATAGGTTCCTACACTGCAAAAAAAGGAGAGCATTTCCAACATGTTTCAGCATGTTTTTTTATTCAAAAGTAACAATATGCATATGCAAAATGAAACAACTAGGTCAGGTAAGCCTTGCATGAGTAAACAAAGATTTTGAAAGCTGCTTCCAAAATGCATCCCAGGGTGATTTTTGTGTCTTTCAACAGCCCTCACCTCACTTTTCTTATAAATTCCATTTTGGTGGCAACACTTGTAGATCTTTGCTTTTTGAACAAAGTGCATCCCATAGGTTACATGCTTCCCCCATGGCAATTTTTATGCCTCCACAGGGGCATTTTTTTGTGTGGCTATTCCTGCCCCCCCCCCCCATTGCTTTTACCCCAAATGCCTTCTAGGGTGTGCAGGAGGGGTTTCTGCCACACATACCCCTGAGGGTGCTTTTTTGAAATAGGAATTAAGCAAGAAGTTACTTCCTCTTTCTTCCTGTTGTTAAAATGTCCTCCCTTGAGTCTAAAATGATCCAGGAAGACCTCAAAACATGGTGAAATTTCTGCTGTGTCTGAGGAAGATGTTTGGGGGCTAAATGATTAAACTTTACTTGTGGTAAGAGCAGGTATGGTGGAGGGGTGCTAATATGGCCCTCCCAGAGTTGGCCACTTTTGCATTAGGTATAGAGGAAAACTTAAGGATTCTAAAGTGCTTTAAGTATAACTGGATGTGTAGGTATTTTTAACTTAAGGTTTTCTCTATTTTTCAAATTGTATTTTTAATGATAAGTGAAAGATGGTAATTGAAATTGGTTAGAATAACTGCCATCCTGTTGTTGTGTTGTTGTGGCTTGCCCAGGCATGATAGAGGGGAGGGGATGACTGGGTTTGATTACGCATTTGGTGCCTCCAGCAACATAAAGCTCACTTGTCAACTCCTAGCTATGTGTAAGAGCCATTTCATCCTTTAAGCTGTAGTCATGTGTGTACTGTTTCTATCTTTTCTTCCCCTGTTGTTTATATGCAGAATAGAACAGTCAGGTGCCAATGCTTGTGGGCAGAGGGGAGAGGGAGAGGAATGGGCAAAGGAACTGTTGATAGTTGGGACCTCTAGTACCGGTAATGGGTGTCTTCTCTTCTTTTTTTTTTAATTGAAAAATAAAAACAAATGGTAATGGGTGTCTTCTACATTTGAAATACTGATGCTGGGAAACTCTGGCATAATGTTGGTATAGTAACAGCAAATGTTTTTTGCTATGTAAAACTGGAAGCCTCCCAAAATGGTAACAGGGTTTACCAAAGGTTATGAAAGTAAGGAAGTGAGGAAAAGGTGGAGCTAAGGAAGCAATGCACAGAGTATATCATGTTTATGCTGAAATAAACTAGTTAGCCTTCAGGATGCCACAAGAGTTAGTCCCCCCCCCTCCGATTTTTTTTAATAAAGTCAGTTACTTTAGTTTTATTGTTAATTTAGGGGTGGGGAGGCCTTAAGTAATATTAATTTATCAATACCAATTTCTTATCAAAGTGTAAATAATATGTTATTACAGCCACCGCACTTCCCAAATGTTGAATGTATGGTCATTAAAACACTGTGAATTTTGCTCTTCCCTCGGCCTTTTCCAGTTAAAGCATCTCAGGATCACCAAACTAGTTTGTACAGTGAGTGGGCCTTTGGCATCCACTGTGGTTTGGTTCCATGCTCCCTGTGTGGCTGCCAAAATCCATGGATACTCATTAAATATAGTGGCATTGTAAAATTGTGTCCCTTGTATAAAATGGCAAAAACAAGGTTTGCTATTCGGAATTTATATTATTTTTGAATTTTTTCAAGCTGTATATGATTGAATCTCTGGATATGGAGGGCTGAATTTATAAGGCACTAGTTCAATAGATACCTTAAAGTCCCCACAAAACTTCCCTTCTCCTTTTGTGTCATGTCTTTTTAGATTGTAAGCCTGAGGGTTGGGAACTGTCTAATTATAAATAATAATAATTGTAAGCCGCTCTGAGAACCTTTAGGAGTGAAGGGCGGGGTATAAATACCATAAATAAAAATAAATAAATGATTGGGTACCACTTAATAACTGAGCTATCACAGTGCCACATCTAGTGTTGTCACAGACTTGTTAGTTATATTATCCCAGCTGCTTCTGCTGTTTGTCTAGTAAAACAGGGATAATGCTACTTCAGTACTTCAAATACTTTGAGATGCAAATATTTTTTAAACAATAAATCCACAGTTTGTTGACCCAGAGGCACTGTGATGGAAAACTTCGGGGATTTGGTTTTCTTTGCTGAAGTTGATTGGAGCCAGCATGGTGTAGTGGTCTGAGTGTTGGACAATGACTCTGGAGACCAGAGTTCAAATTCCAGCTTGGCTATGTATATCTACTAGGCAAATCACACACCCACAGTCTTAGAATGGCAATGGCAATCCTGCTCTGAAGAAACTTGCCAAGAAAGCACCATGATATCTTCACAACTTGAAGGTACACAACAACAACCCCAATGACAGAAAGCCCTTAGGACTAGGTAACAAGATTCAGTTCCAGTTAGAATAAGCCCAGTGTTGATTTTTGTCCTTTCTCTGTACTGTGAAACATCCACACCCTTTTACATTCAACGCTGCAGTTAGACATGAGAAGACCAAAGAGGAAATGGATTAAAAAGAAAAGAAAGATCCCGTTTTTCCCTCCCAAAAGCCTCTTTCCCTGAACCATGGGGGGAGGGGGTGGATTGTAGTTTTTTTTCCCCCTTCCATAATGGTGAATAAATGTTTATGTTAAGATGTAGATATATTGCACTTGATCAAAATTATTTCAAAAAACTATGTAAGAGGAATGCTTTTATGCAAAGACTATGTACAATGCACCATCACATTACATTCCAGCACATTGTTTCTGTTTTTAACCACCACCACCCTTTCTTTTTCTGAGAATGAGTGCTTTATGTCTGTTTTGATACTGCGGAAGAATTCAGAAAAAAATGTAAAGCATTCAGTTTAAAAATTGATTTCTTATTATTGTCTGCATAAACATACTTTTAAAATCCCGAACATGATAATTTCATTGGCAAACAAAATAATACATATGTTCCTAAAATAATAAAGCGACTTCAATCTGTAAAGATGCTAATACCATTCCCCCACCCAATTTGTCCAAATGTTTTACATCTATGCCTATAGAGTAGTGAAACTGTGAATTAAACCTGAGCTGCAAAGCCAGCTGAACTGTTTTTTGGCCCCTTTTTTTTGTCATGTAGTTTAATCTTGTTCAGTTTTTTAGCCTCTTTCATGACGGTCAGATATAATGTGAGAATTCAGAGTAAAAGACAAAAGAGCCAGATGGTTCTTTCTGCACATCAAACAGATCAGTGTCAGGGAGCACAGTTTAATCATAATCGTCTTGCATATTACTATGTATGGCACTTGGGCTGTTAGTAGTTTCATTGTACTGCACTGACCAGCTTTAAATGAATGGGTTAATAGTGACGTTAGGTGTATTGCGTCAAAACTGATGAGAAATCTCTAAAGCAGTTTAAAATTGTCTGGTACAACAGTGAAGGATTTTGCAGGAGGGGAGAGGAGGATTTTCAATTACTTTATTTTTATTTGTCATTGTTGCTGATGACAGAAAACCAGCCCAAATGGCTCAAACTGGGTGTACATGCACATTCTTCTCAAGTCCCCTCCTCTCTGAAAATATGTCTGACATCTCCTCTTTTCTTTTTCTTTAGGGGACATTACACAGAAGGGGTATGAGAAGAAAAGGGCAAAGCTTCTGGCTCCATATTTCCCACAGACCCAAGGTAGGTCTTCTGTTAATGATAAATAATAAGAACCACTTGTCAGAGAAAAGTCAATGTGTAGAATTTGAGACTCATCCTCTCAAAATGCTGGCCAAGGTGAAGGACTAGTACAGGTGGAGTCTCCCATATCCAGAATTCTGAAATCTTTCAAAAATCAAAACATTTTTCATGAGTGGCTTAAATAGTGATTACGTTTTCTTTGTGGTGGTTCAGGAGGACACAAACTTTGTTTCATGTACAAAATTATTAAAAATATTGTATAAAATTGCCTTCAGGCTTTGTTCATAAGTTATATACGAAACATAAATGCGTATTGTGTTTAGACATGGATCCTGTCTCCAAGATTATATATATACAGTGTACCTGCAGCGTAAGCACACTCACCATACACAGATTTGAGGTTACGTGGATGGTGAGCCCTCATACGGCAAATGGCGCACACACCAATAGTGCACACCGCACTGCAGGGACACACTCCATTCAAATGAATAGGGCTTCATCATATGCGGGATTTGCAGAGAGGGTGTGTCTGGAACGGATGCCACGTAAGGCAAGGGTGTGCTGTATACATAAAATTATGTGGATATATATGCATTATATATGTGTGTGTGTGTGTGTGTGTGTGTGTAGTGTGTGTGTGTGTGTGTGTGTGTGTATGGTATTCCAAAATCCAAATAAATAAATAAATAAATCTCAAAATCCAAAAAACCTTTAGTCTCAAGCATTTTGGATAAGGGAGACTCAGCCTGTAACTGGATATGTAGCCAAAACCATTTTCCAGTAGAGCTGCAGTACTTTGTTTTAAGATCACTTGGTCCTATTTGAAATCAACTGGAAAACTGGGTGGAGAATATGTGTGGAATATGCTTCCTCTCTGAAATACACATAAGGGCCACTTAGTGTTTTACATACTAGCTGTGCTCAGATCACTCACTTGTTCCATAAATGGAGGTGTACAATGTGAACATCTGCAAAGAGGAAGCCCTTTACATGTGCAGCTGTACAAACAAAAGGCCCTGCAGGTGTATACTATTGTCAGGGGGGAGCAGCCTAAGTCTCCTTTCGTAGTTCTTAGGTGGAAGGCATTCACTTACTTGGTGAGAGTTTATTCTGAGCAAACCTTTGTCTGAATCACATATGTGGTGTGTACCTATATAAAGTGAGATTCTCAGTATATCATCAGTTCATGTGCTAAGATTTCTCTGTGTCTTACAAATATGGGAAGAACATCTGCTTCTGCAAAAACTTAATGCCCATATGAAGTAACGATAGGGAAAGCCATCTGGCAGAAAAAGACAGTGTCGGGGTGGGGGAGGGCAAGGAAAGGGATACTGGAAATGGGTTGTCTGAGGGACCAAGAAAGGGGAAAGGGGGTTAGAAGAGATATATGTGTAGGTAAAGAAGGATTTGAGAAGTGGGGCAAATGAGGCCATAGAAAGGGAGAGAAGAACCAGTGCAATGTAATAAACTGAGTGTTCTAATGGATAAGCTTGAACTATATACTGTGGGTTCGTATTTCAGGGAAATGCCAGTGATGCGGCAAGGACTGTGGAGTTGATTGCAGCAGTGGTACAAGTGTATCTGAATAATACTTTGCCTTCAAGTGGTTTTTTTTTGTGATCAAAATCCATTTCCCTAAAGAGTTTTCTTAAGAGTCCTTCTGCTTTTCTCCTGTAGATGGGAAAGCAATTAATCACTCATTTTATCCCTGCTGCTACAATTAACCTTGTAGCCCTCCCCTAATTCTATATTATTATTATTATTTTAAAAAACTCGAGAAGATTGAACAACAACACTGGACTTCACACCCTAGCATTGCCATACTGTTTTCTTATCTCTTTTTCTACAGGTTACAGCCCCCAATCAGCCCAGCCTACCTCACAAGGCTAGACTTCCTCAGCCTAAACTAACTCATAAGCTGGCTGTGAGGTTAAAATGAGGGAGGAATTTTATATACTGCCTCGAACCACTTAAAGGAAAGTGTGGTATAAATGTACTCATGTTGTTATCACACACTTATAGCCCACTCCTAATATACATATGTGTATATGATTCATATTCCATCTTTCTTCTTGGCTGAGGTAAAAGGCACTTTCCAAGTAATTAAAAAATATCAATAGAAGCATTATAGATTAAATATATTAAAATACATATTAAACTGATTGTACTATTAAAACACAAGTCAAAACAGTTGAAAACTTTTCAATAATAATAAATAAAGCCAAAAAGTTATAAAGTCTAACTTGTGCAATTAAAACCCTGTCTCTGCTACTGGAGGCCTTCTTGAATAGAAAGTCTTTGCTTGCTAGCAGAAGGACAGTAGAGTGGGGCTGGTTTACCATTTTCTTCCTAGAAAGGGTAAACTAGCCCCACTCTATTGTCTCCCTGTTAGCAGGCAAAGACTGCTCAACACTTTGGAAGAAGGGCCTCTCCTCGAGAATTCAAATCCTGGGCAGGCTTAAATGGGAGAATACAGTCTTTCAAATAACCGGGACCCAAATCATATAAGGCCTTATAGATCAATGTGAGAGCTATCATGGTGTAGTGATTTAGATGTTGGACTAGGACTCTGGAAACCAGCGTTTGAATCACTGCTTGGTCACAAAAACACACTGGGTAATCTTGGCCAAATCTCACCTTATGAACAAATCTTGCCAAGAAAACCATGTGAGATTGTAAGCATGAAGGCAGGGAACTGTCTAATTAAATTATTCTATGTACAGTGCTGTGTAAATTTACAGCGCTATATAAATAAAGGTTAATAATAATATGGTCATCTTATGGTCACCATAAGTCAGAAAAGACATGAAGGCATACAACAGCAGCAGCAGCACTCTGTGTTGCACTCAGAAGTGGTCTGATAGACAGTGAAGCTGCTGTAACTGGAAAATTGTTACTAGATATTTAAAACATTATCTAAATATTAAATAATAAAACAGATGGAAGAAGCAGAAGCCACCTGCTTTATTATTTATTTATTATTTATTTATTATAGAGAGAGGTAAGGAAGGATGATTAAGTAAATTTGGCCTCTGGCTTAGTTGTAGCCATGTTTGATTCCAGTCACTTAATAGGCATCCTGTTATTTAATAATAATAATACAGTTACCTGGAGCTTTTATTCAGAATACTTCATGAATTTTTCTAAATTTTCATTCAGCATGTACTAAAAGTAGAGATGGTTGTTAGGGAAGAATAGTTGTCAATTTCATGATTAATAGAAAGTTGTTAATTTATTTATTTGTTTATTAACTGCATTAACACTGATACGTTTTTCTTTCTTTTTTTGCGAAAAGCTGAACAGTGCTTGAGGCTGGAGTGAACTGATAGAATATTCAGAGAGTTCTTTGAGGAACTGAATTCAGAGTCATGTTAATCTGGAATATTAGTATATAAAGAGATCTTGTAGCAACTTTGAGACTAACTGTGCAAGAAAAGTTGTATCATAAACTTTTGTAGATTGTTGCAGTTAGGTGCTGCTTAGCTGAATTTATGCCAAAGAAAAATAAGGATAGAAGGACAGTGAATGTCAGTGGTTCAGCATTGCTTCTGCTTTGTCAATGTGCATTTGGACTGATTCTAGTGATTATCATTACCTTCAAGGTTATTTCATCAGAGGTAGAAAATAGAAGAACATTGCAGCATTAAATATGCTGCAGGGTTGCATCTTTAATTCATAACTCAGGCTACATTAAGAGGGGGGGTAAACCAGCTTCTTCACCGGGTGTGCTGAGTAGCAAAGAAAATCTGGAAAGTAGGGATAGAGATGGGTTTCCAGGCATATGAAACTGACCTAAACTTAGAACTAGCCCATTAAAAAAAATCTCATATATTACTGTTTCTTTCTTTGCTGTGTGTGTGTGTGAGAGAGAGAGAGAGAGACCTACAAAAAGGTAAACAGGATTCATATATGATTAGGTGTCAAGAGTAATTCACCAGAACATCTTGGAAAGAAGTGTTCTAGTTTGAAATCTATGGGCCTTAAACACACAGTTAAGAATTTAGCAGTGGGAGTTGGGTGTGTCTGGCTTCCTGCAGATTGTGCCTGAAGGCACTGGGAATGAATTTAGTGAGCTGTAGCCAAGTTGAAAAGCTCCAGGGTAAATGAATGTGCAGGTATGTGAAGCCTGCATGACAATACTCTGATGGAACTCCTCTTCAAAATTTCAAGAAGTAACTCAATCTCTGTTACAAGCAATCTCTTGCGACCATAGGGAGACAATCCAGAGACACATAGTGTTGTATCTATTCAGGGATGTGTGAGCTGTGGATAATTAGCTTCTGCTTTCAGAACTTTCAGTTGATTCAGTGAATAAGTTCTTTGTCAGCACTTTTTATGTTTCCCTCTGGCCTCACTATCTATAGGTTTCCTCCCTTAGCTATGTTTACTTTGTGAGGACATGTATATGCATGCAGACATGTACCTGAACTTTGAATAACAACCTATGTCTCTTTTGAAGGGGCTGAAGTCCACGAAGGTTCATGCTGTTATAAAAATCTTACTCTTGGTGCTAGAGGACCTTGTTGTTACGAGAAAGGGCAGGGCATATATCAAATAAATCCATCCTTCCAACATGGACTTTAAGTCTAAATCTACCTGTGAATCTCAACTAAAGTAATTCCATAAAATCAATGGATCTTACATAAGCATTGGTTTAGCAAATTCCCATTGAATCGGTGAATCTACTGACAATTGGGTTTAGGCCTAAAATGTTGTGTTATTTACACTAGTGTCTCTCTATGCATCCTGAGATGGCAGTGTGGCTCTCTCCTGTAAAGTATCACTTTGTATGCATATTTAATTTTGTTTGTAGAATTCAAAGATATAGCCGTGTTAGTCTGTAGAATCAGTATGTAGAGAGATCTTGTATCACCATTGAGACTAACTGAAAGAAAGAAGTAGTCTACGAAAGCTCATGCTGCCAACTTCTTTCCTTCATTTAGTCTCAGAGGTGTTACAATATCTCTCTGCATACTAATTTTGTTGGTGTAAAATGCAGTTTAATTAGTGGGGGAAAGAAATATGTGTGGACCATGTACACTGTGATGGCTATAATTGCCAGTCAGACAGAGCTCTGGCAGAAGAAAGAGCTGGAAATCATCTTGCTAATTAAGGTGGGGCTTACTGCTGCCATTAAGACACAGATGTGCTCTGTGCAGCAGTGCCTGATGGCCAAAATTTACCTCAATGGCAAAAGAGAACAGGAGGAATGTGGAACGAGATTCTAAGCTTTGGAATCTAATATTTTTCTGCGTTTGCAGTGAAAGTGGAGAGAGATTTGCAATTATACTTATCTCTACTGCTTTAAAAACACACACACACAACAACACATACCCCACATACCCATCTTACCATTATGAACTAATGCTTCCGTTCACCTTCTGACACAGGAAGTGTTCGTTTAATTTTGCAGATATGGCCCAGAAAATGTTTGCCACAATGGTGGTTAAAACGGCAGGCTGTGGTGTGTCAGGAATTCCTTGAAGCTGGTTCAGTAAAAGACAATACTGTGTCTCTCTTGAATCTCTAAGAGTAATAGCTAAACCTTTGCAGCTAGGGTCAAAAGACTAAATCTGTTTCCTTGAAGGTTGTGTTACTATGGTTTGTTTATATGAATTACAGTTTCTTGTGATTAATCTCCTTGTTAGGGAACAATATATCTATTGTAATATAATATATTTAAATTTGCAATTTAACTATTTATTTCTAAAACATCTAAAGCCTACTAAGATATTGCTGAGGACCTAAAACAGAAGACTATCCCTACCCACAGGCATACGATCTGAATTACAGTCATAGCGTGATACTGAGAGGAAAAACGGAATCTGAATGAATGCTTTGAGGCTTGTTTAACTGAAGAGTGACACAGATCTCTTGGAATTGAAATTTTCTCTTACATTATCCTTATTAACAATACAACCCTTCCAACTATGTAAAATTTTATTTTTGTCAAGAGATGGCTCTTTGCATCTAGTATTACTGTATATAGCCAGATGTGGAATATAGCTTTTATATATTTACTTTCTTTCATAAGATTCATGAGCAATTTGATATGCGTGCCTATGCTGTCTCTTTCTCCTTGCAAAACATATTTTAGTCTTTGGTCAAAGAATGCTAATGCAGGATAATTCATCTTGCCAAGTGTAGCAGCCTTTTCTCAGTACTCGACAAAATGTCTTTTCTCCATTCAAAATGTTATATTTTATACATCAGTTCCTAAGGACAGAACCACCCAAGGCATAATGATAAAATTCACTAGTCTCCTCATCAATTTTCCTCCAAACCTCTCTTTGTGATTTGAAGAATCATTTGCTATCACCTTCCTTTGAAACATTCTTTCAAATTGGTTGAAATAAATGTTTTCATTGCCCATTTCTGCAATGAACAAACCTGTTTAGTTGGGTATGCTTGTGCCACTGAAAGCAGTGGGTTTGAAGCAAATACATATACACACTGAAATATTTTGCCAGATGATGTTTTTGTTCATTTATGATATTTATTTATATATTCACTTATTTTATATATTTACTTATTTTACTGAATTTATATGCAGCCTTTCTCCCAGGGTGGCTTCCAGAAGTTTAAAATAAGATTAAATTAAAATCTTACTTTACATAAGTTAAAAAAGAATTAAATAACAATATTATTAAAAACTGTGCTTAAAATGGTTAAAAACAGCTTGAAAACATAATTATTACTAAAAAAAATTTAAAATAAGAGAAAATAAGATACAATATGACACAGTACACCATAGCACTTCGCGCACACACGACTGCTCTGTAATTTAAAATTTAAAGGCCTCCTTGAATTTTCTTATGTGTTTGCTGTTGTTGTATGCCTTGAAGTTGTTCTGACTTATGGACATCCTAAGGTGAACCTATAATAAAAGTTTTCTTGGCAAGTTTCTTCAGAGGTTTGCCATTGTCATCCTCTGAGGCTGAGAGAGTGTGACTTGCTCATGGTCATCCAGTGAGTTTACATTGCTGAGTATGGATTTCTCTTAACTTTTAGCTGTTGCTGTCTACATCTCTTCTTGTTCTCCTACCCCCCCCCCCCAAAAAAACTCCCTTCTGCTTACAGCTGTGTTTCTTCTCTCTTTTCACCGGTTTTAATATCTTGCTTCCTACAAGGGGTAGCCGTGTAGTCAAATACAACAAAATCCAAAATTCACAAGCAGCAATACTATTTTTGAGCCAACTCCAAAGCATAGAATACATTTTCTAAGCTTTTGAAGCATCGCTGGCTTCTTCATCAGGCAAAGATGTTAAAAATCATACAGGAGGGGGGAATGGTAAAGGTGTTAAGAGTCACAGGCATGCCTTCTGTCTGAGTTGTTGTCAGTTAAGATGGGGTTGAGGAATTTCAATGCAGGCAGAGGCTACTCCCATTATTAGCCATGTGAGGACTAGGGACAAAGAACAATAAAAGACAGATAATAAAATTTCAGCTCCCATTAGCAACAGAAAAATGTCTGAGATCCAGATGTCCCTGTCCTATGTGAAGCTAAATGTTTCTTTCAAGATACCAAATTTAGTCCCAACAGGGGAATCCTAAACAAGAGGGAAACAAAGAACTGAGACTTAACCCTTTGAGGTTTTCTCCCTCTAGCAAAGGTAGAACTCTTTCCTTGGACTACAATTTGGGATTACAATCTGGAGTGTTTTACCTGTGCAGCACTTAATTTTACAGGGACTCCTTGGGAAATCTAGTGTTATCTGCCTATGAAAGGAGACGTTATTTAGCATGCAGGTAAATTCTATTGCTGCAGTGGGCCTACTGTAGTCAGAACTAAAGACAGGATTTAGGCCATTGTGTGTTACAGTGACTTACATGTAATGTTCTAATTTCTCTTGCACAAACGCCTTACATGTTTTCTTATCGTCCCGCTTTTAAATGTCTACAATAGCACTGCTGGATCTGAATAGTCTGTCTTCTCTGCTATTTGTTTACCAGTTCATCCTCACTAGGTTTTACTGCTCCTTTACTGCTATGCGCTCAGGTTCAGATTGATTCCAGCTCTCTGTGGACCATAGATAAGCCATACTTGCTTACCAATGGTTGCTTAAACCTATAGTCAGGCATGATGGTAAGAACAGTGGCTTTATCTCAGTTATACTAATATGAAAAGAAGAGATCTTGTTTAATTTTATACTGTGCTTGTGAACTGCAAGTGGGAATTACATCCAGATGATGAGCTAGCAAAGTTTCTATAAAGTGGAAGCAGATTATTTCCCCCTGTGGTCTTTCAGGCTTTCAATATGTCACAAATTAATTAATTTGACATGTAGGAACAGATAAAAGTAGTGAAAATATTTCATGGGCGAGTAGATGTTCTGGATTTTATTTGTTTGTGCAATTTTTCTTGTTTATGTGAAAATGCTCATTTAAAAAAAAACTTAAATGTTTTGTTTAAAAGTGTTGAAAAGTCTGGACAAATAACTACCTATGTTTGTGGGGAAGAGGTATCCATGTGATTATATATATATATATGTGAGCATCATTTATTTGAAACAGTGGTATCCTGCTTTTCAGCTGAAAAAAGCTCTCTGAATAGCTTACAAATGTCAGTAATATGGCTGTCCTTGGGCTGAAACAAAAGGAAAAGAGATTATGAAGTTTAGGATCTAAGGGAGCAAATTTAGGCACTAATTGCTTCTTAGTTACAAAGATAAGTGAGAGGTAGAGCTAGAGGTTTATTTGTTGTTGTTGTCTGCCTTCAAGTCATTTTCAACTTATGGGGACCCTAAGGTGAACCTATCATGGGGTTTTCTTAGCAAAATTTGTTCAGCAGTGGGTTGTCATTGCCATCCTGAGGCTGAGAGTGCGTGACTTGTTTATTTATTAACTTCATTTATATTACACCTTTCCTCCAATGAGCTCAAGGTAGCATGCATGGTCTCCTCCTCCTCCTCCTCCTCCCCTTTTTATTTTCACATCCTCCCTGTCAGGTAGGTCAAGCACAGAGCATAGAAGTGGCCCAAGTGAGTGCCGTGGCTCAGCGGAGGCTAGAAGCTTGATCTTTAACCAATACTTTAACAGGTGCACCAAAGTCCAAAACACACTGCAGAAATAATCGAATTTGAGACCGCTTTAACTGCCTTGGCTCAGTGGTAGCAAATTCTGGGAACTCTGGTTTTGTGAGACATTTAGCCTTCTCTGCCAGAGAGCTCTAGTGCCACAGTAAAGTACAGTTCCCAGGATTCCCTAGCATTGAGCCAGAGCAGTTAAAACAGTTTCAAACTCAATTATTTCTGCAGTGTGTTTTGGACACAAGTGACCATCTCAGTGGCTGGTCCTGCTTCCCTTCTCCTTCTCTGCAGCTACATGGAATGGTTTCCGCCAGGTGACTTCTGATGGAGGGAAGAGCCAATAGTGTATGTCACACTCACACCCGATTTGGATTTCGTGCAAGCAGATCCATGTGTTCATATTTATGAGTTTTATTGTTTGGGCATTTCTGCTTTTAGCGAGTTTTGTTAGTACAAAATGAATTGTTTCAAAATGGGAAAGGGAGTGATGAAACTACAAGGCTCTTTGTTGCAGGAAGGGAGGAAAGCACATGGCTGTGTGGACCTTTAGCAAGCAAAACAAATGGGTATTCACTGAGGCTCACAGCTGGTTTGATAAACATTTGACTGCTCTAGACAAAGGGTTAGCATTGTCATTCTTCACGGGCTGTATGAAACAACACTCATGCAAATCTCTTTACTAGTTTGGTTCTTCTGGTCTCCCTCACGCCCAACCTGGAATCAAACTACAGTGGTCCCCCGGGTTACGAAGGTAATCCGTTCCGGATTACCTTTTGTAACCCAGAAATATTCATTTCCCGGGGGACCGCATTAGGAGACGGACCGCACGGCCGATTTAAAGGGGCCGCACGGTTTTTCTCCTTCGCATCCCGGGGGATCCTTCGGATCCCGGGGGATGTTTTTTGGTCCTGCCGGTTTCGGGTCCCGGGGATTTCGTTCCCTGGGGGATTTGTAAACCGGGGGACCACTGTACTGTATAGCAAATGTCTGTGCCCCTTTGTTGTAGAATACTGTCCTATAAGCCTCCAATGTCAATTCCTGCGGCTTCTAGACTGACACGTCAGTGCTTCAATAATTTCACAGCAGTAGTGTGACAGCTGTGCTGAGGGTGGATGAGAGGCACAGCAGTCAGATTGGCATCTGGTTAGTTTTTTTTACAGAATACTCCCTGTGTGTATATGGTTCCTGTTACATTTATAAGTTGCTGGGACAACATGTCTGGGTCTCAGACTTAGTCACCTATGTGCCTTACCTTCCTTCCCATACATCTGCTGTGTTCCTGCCTTCTTTTGTTCTACAGCAACTTCCAGAAAGCCACTTCCTGGTTGCAGCATTGGTCCTTCTGTTCAAAATCTTGTTGGTTTTGAATTTCCATCAGACTGGATCTTTGTTAGCAACAGCACCCCTTAGTGGTTGAACAGGTAAAAATGGCTTTAGGCATACTATTATGTTTTCATGATATAAAATGACCAAAGATTAAATTTCTTTTCATTGTGCTGTCAAAGCTGGGATAGATTAGATCAGCATTTTATGTTGTGAACATTAGGCTTTAATCAGGCCTGATAAAATAATAGAGCTAAGAATAATTAGAACATTAGTATTTATCTAAAGCTGTGTTTAGTTTTGTTTTTGGCCAGCAGTGAGTTTAAAACACAAATGCACAGTATTCTAGAATCATTATGTTTGTGGATCTATATAGTTTCCCTGCATGTGTACATAATAATTTGATAATCTGAGAGCTAGTGTGGTGTAGTGGTTTGAGCTCAGGACTAGGATTCTGCAGATTAGGGTTTGAGTCTCTGCTTGGCCATAGAAATCTTCTTGGACAAATCACATACTCTCAGCCCTAGAAAGCCCAGTTATAGGGTCACCTTTGGGTTGCCATAAGAAATTATTTGAAAATACATAACAACAAAATTTGTTAGCCTGCATTATACTTAGCATTTGGAGATAATGAGTAACGAACCATCTTAAAAGGATAATGTAAAACGACGAACAGTCGGATCATGACTGCTGTTAGGTCAGTTTGGAGCTTACTGTTTAAGAACTTCAATCATTCTTTGAGTATGTCAGTTTTTTCCTGTTACATTGCCCACCTTTTGTGGCCTCTCTACAGGATAATGATGAATAGTGTCATTATGCTGCTGTTTCAACACTCAAATATAAATAACTCTATGCATCCTTCTAACCCAACCCCTTTCAGTCCTTTCTCTTCTTTCTTTTTGTTGTTCCTTAACATTCTCTCTCTGTATTATTACATTCCCAGTTGCCAGAATATTCCAAGTTTAGTATGTGTACTAGTGCTGGGATATGTAGAAGGATATACACAGATTTTAAGTTTCGCTGCTAGAACACATTAGGGTAATGTATACAATTTTGTCTTGTTTGCAAAATTGATTTTGTTTGCATAATCTGATTGTGCATGTGCTCTATAAATACAACTCTCCTGGTTGCATTTTCTCTTCTGTTTAGGTCCTAGTTGGGGAAGGGATCAGTGCTTTATAACAATGCCTTGGATAACTGGTTTTCTTCTTTTTGTAATAAATAATAGAACCATATAGTATGAGCAAGCTCTTTTCTAGCATCTTTGTAGCTGTTATTAGGCACCTTCTTGAAATAGTTAAGCACTGTTTATATACCATTTATTCTTTTTCTTTGCTCTCACCTTCCCCTCTTTCTTAAGGGGAGACCCATACTAAATCAAGTCTCCTCATTTCCTCTGTCAGATGCAGGTGGATCAATAAAGCAGGTCAATGTCATTGATTTTTTTAAAATCATCATTGTTTCAGCAGTTCCACCAGCAGCCAGTCTGTATGGCTAGGCAATCGTTTTAACTTCCGCTTGCCTATTTTCCAGAATATAATTGTACCTTGCAAAAACATTGTGTTGCAAAGGACAGATTTATGGTAGTGTTCCCAACTGTTACCCTAATACCATTTAAGTATTACTTTTTCAGGCATACTGAGTAGAATCTATTCCCTTTCCCTATGCTGTATTGTACATACCTGCAAAACATAGACTGGTTGGCCTTGAACAAAAACACATTGAAACACACTTCATGCTACGCAGTGAAGACCAAGGCTTTTTCTTACAGAGCCCACATTTTATACTGCATAAAAGATATTTTTACCAGGGAGTTTGAAATATGAACTGTTTAGTGTAAGTTGTCCTGGCTTGTTAGCACACCCATCTTAACTTTGTGCATCCAGACTAGAATGTAGTGATCACAGTACAGTCCTGATGATGCTGTATGTCTACTCTTCAGGTGTTTCTCTTATTTTTTGTGAAGTGGACATGTGAGGCTATACACATAGATGTGAGAGCCCAACAGTGCTATCCTGGCTTCTAGGGATTTGAAATAAATATTCATAAGTTCTTTTTTTTTTAACGTGATCTTGCTTATTTGCTTTTGGATAAAAAGACACCAGAAAGCACGGGACACATTTCTTTGGCATGCCTATACAGTTTCTTAAGATTGTCTATTTCAGATTTGACTTTCTTATTTTCATAATTTTATGATTCCATTGTATGTCCAGTTTTCATTGATTTAGGTGACGGCATCATTCTATTGTGTTCTCTCCAACCTCAGCCATTATATTTGTGAGGTACTCTTCCACATGCTAAGAACAGATTCATCTAAAACTAATGACAGTTAAAACTTCAGTGGGTGATAAAATCCTATTCAAAAATACTACTGTTGCTTTGCCCATGCACATTAGAAAACCCTGACAGCAGAAGCTGCAGATCCAGCAGGATTATTCTAAAGGGAATACTAAATACAGTCATGTAACATCTGTCAGGCTTAACTGACTCCTGCTTGCTTTGTACCAGAGCCAGTGCTGCAGTGTGTGGTTTATTGTAAATACCATGCAGCCAACTCCCACCCCACCCCCAGTCTTGATGTCTTGCATGTTCTAGAAGGTACAGACAATATTTAAACAAAGACCCAGCTTTGTTTTAGTCTGTTCCAGGTGTGCTTTGTGCTGTTGAAAATGCATAGTGTTGTGTTCAGTTTGTGGGCTGAGAGCACAACCTTGCTTCTTAAGAACAACATGTTTAATTATGCTTGGGACTTTGAATAAGCTGATCAGAAAGCAATATAACATTTGAATCTGCAGGTTCTAATTGGTACTTGGACTAAAAGTCCTGCAACTATATATGGAATGGGGAAAATTGTCTTTGTCCTCATACATACAAACATAGAATTTTCCATGCTACTTGCTTATTATCTCCTACTCTTCCTCCCGACATATAAACACAATTAAATTCTAAAATCAAAGATAAACACACACACATGAGAGTAAGCATGGTGTAATGTTGGATTAAGAAACTGAGAGACCAGGATTTCAATCCCCATTCAGCCATAGAGACCCACTGAGTGACACTGGGCAAGTCACACTCCCAACCGCAGGGGAGAGCAAACCTCCTCTGAATAAATTCTGCCAAGAAAACTCTTAGGGTTGCCATAAGTCAGAAATGACTTAAAGACACAGAGCAGTAACAGTGCACACAAACATACACATTCACAGGTGCCCTGAATCTTCCACTGCTGCCCTTTGGCCCCCAGAATCCTCTGGATGAAAAAGATGAGAAGGTGAAGTAGATTCATCCTTTTCCTTGAGCAACCTGATTAAGTGGAACTACTGACATTAATCACTAGTTACTGATTTCCCATAGTGACTGCCACTGTACCACTTTGATTACATCCAGTCCTGCCTGGTTTTGCTAGCTAAACAAGATCAAGCATAGTTTATGGGCGGGAGACCACCAGGGAGTAATAGGAGTTCCAGATAGGACTAGGAAGGTATCATTATCTGAAACTGTAGAGACCATTTGTTGCTAGTCAGATTTGAGTGTCCTGGGCTACATGGTCTGATTCAGAAGAAGGCAGCTTTCTAGGAGCACCCTCCTAATAAGCAAGTAACCCCAAATTGGAGCCAAGACGATGCTACTAGCCAGAATCTATTAACTCTTCTTGGAGGTCTGCCTTATTTGCTTACTAAGTCACATGTCATTATCAAAATTTAAATACAATTTTAATGTGCTTTTGGGCACTTACTTTGTGATGGTAAATGCACTACCTTCATACTTTGATTGTGGTTTATTTCATTGCAAGCCGAGGTGTATGCATGTGTTTCCTTTGAGCATCAGAAATAAAGCATTGGAGATGGGGCAGTGGGTGAGACATGTACCTTAGGTATGTGCAAGAGCACACTTTCAGGGTACTCTTTTGTGAATGAGCTTAATAGAGCATTTCTGAATGCTTCCAGATTTGAAGGCTAATACCGCAGCTTTGGAGAGGAGGAACTTCTACCCCCATCCTCAATTAAACAGAATTATCTTCTTCTTTACCTTGCCATGGATAGCATAACCACTTCCTTTTGAGCCATCTGGATTAGCTTTAGGAAGGGACTGTCAGACAGTTTTCTCTGTTGGTGTGGTACTTTCTGTTGCTGGAATGCTGGCATGGAAAGAGTAATAACAAGGGAGAGGACCAACACCAGATGGACCCACAGCATGCTTTGGAGTCTAAAAGGGAGCAACCCCAGTGAAGCCAAAAAATGTTGAATAGCAGAGTGCTTCTAAACTAATACCACCAGTCTCTTCAGGTAGTGGGTACTGTGTAGTTATTTGAAGTAGAGCAAGGAGAAGTGTATCCACCTGTAGTGACCAATTGTACTCTCAAGGAGGAATATTGCACACTCTTGACTATCATAATGTTGAAAATGTTTGAATTGAAGATATTATGGCACCTTGGTTCAGATAAGCCCCTCGGAATGTTAAACAGCAAAAAACATTTGTTAATTCTGAAAAATCATACCTTGGAAGCAGGTTAGGCCCTGAAGGTGCCAGATCCTGTCTGATCTTGGAAGCAAAGCAGGGTGAGTACGTGGATGGGAGACTTCCAACAAATACCAGGTGCTGTAGGCTGTATTTCAGAAGAAGGAACTGGCACAAGCACCTCTTTGAGTATTTGTTTACCCTATGAAATTTATGAGGTTGCCATAAGTTGACAAACAACTTGAAGTCACATACACACACAGAGAGAGGTTTGGATACCATTCTCTTCCGCTGTGTTAATTGATCAAGTGAGCTAAATACTTGGGGAGATGCTTTTTAGTCACACACCTTTGATCTTTTTGGTGTTCAGTACACACTAGTATCAATTTGGAGAAAAGTTCAGATCCACCCAGCATCAAGAAAAGCCCAAGAACCATCCTGCTTCTTTAAAACGGTGTTAGCAATAAGTTCTCCGTTAGACCTAAAACAAGAAATTGTAATTTATATTGTTCAATTAGTAATCTGCAATTGTTTGGAAATTGTTTGGACTGGCAAATGGATTCTGTCTAAAGTACCCAGGTTTGAATTGTTCTTGCATATAGGCACTGAAGCACACTTTTGGATGTTGCTTAAGTTTCCCACAAACGAATAGTGTGGCTTGTGTACACAATTGTATCCCTTGGTTTGTAAGCCAATATAATAGAAGCCCCATGAAGAAGTACCTGTAGCGTGAGTAGAGCTGATAACTATCTTGGGTACAACAATTTCAGCTATTCTGAATACCACCAAAATGTGACATGTACCAAACCTTGTTTGTAGATTAGTAATAATGTTGTTTTTAGTTATGGATATAGTTAAATCAAGCAGCTAATTAAAACTTGTTATTAATTTGAAATAGAAATATTTTCTGTTTTGATAATACCTGCTTAATGTTGTTCTACAGCCCCTGTCTCTTGGAGTTTGTACACATTTTGTGATATTTATCACAGGTTGAATTAGCTTCTGCTATAGGTTATTTGATGTCTCTTACCTTATGCTAGAAGATAGGGTGTGGCTGTCAGGTCTCTTTTTTTGCAATACAGTTAAGAAAACACTCAAGCTACTGCCTTGAAATAGGCATGTTTCTTTCTAGATGCAAGTGCAGCAAGAAGTAGAAGAACCAAAAGGCAGGTACTGTTAACCATCACTGTAGTTTGTCAGGTCCTTTAAACAAGATCTGGACAGAGTTAAAATGTAAAATAATCTTTTCACATAATGGAAGGATCACTATGCTGGCTGCTGTGCTGAACTACTAGCAAGTTAGTCCATACACCTTTTCTTGATGTGCTTGGTGCTCATGTAATGCTGCATAGATTGGGCATGACCAAATTGCATGGAATTTTTTTTAAAGGTATACTGACTCCTTTATATCAAGCCCAGACACAGTCATGATGCTGGAGTTCAGGGTGGGGTGGAGAGGAGGCGGCAGACAGGTAAATAGCCTGCGTGGTAACATTGCCGAAACAGAGACAAGGTGTTGGCTGCTTTTATTATAACGAGCATAAACATGATATCAGAGACTTCCTACATTGAGTTTGATCCCCCACCCCATTTCATTACTTGTTAGCTTTCAGAAGATATCTAATTTGACAGCTGCTTTAGCTGTGTTCATTAGCTGTAGAAGCACATTTATATGCGGTACTCAAGCACATACTGTGCCATTTATCCAAAACAGCTACACGATTCTCATTTTATTTCTGGTCTTACCACTCGTGAATCATTTTATATATTTAGGATTGTGTTTCCTCTCAAAGGAACCTATTGGATATCCCAATGTGGTGATAGTGTTTTTTGTTCTAATTTTGGATTATTGAGTCTGTGCAGAATATCAGTGAATATCATCTTGCCAAATTAGTGTGTTTTTGTTTGATAAACACACAGCTCTTGATCATTTGCAGCAGCTCTAATGTCACATCTCTAAGGTAGAGGGCTTCATTTTTCCAGCATTTTAGCTGGATTTTTGGTCATTGAAAAAATGTGTTCCCTCCTTCTATTTAGTGTGTCTAAGTTGGTTGCTCATGTATGACAAGCACTTACTGGCATTTACCAATGAGAGAATTTATGGCAAGGGACATTCTCCTCTGCCCTTTATCTTCACAATAATTTCAGAAAAGTTATTTTGGGTATAAGGTAAAGGTTGAACTCTTCCTGCTTTCACTTCCCTCCTCAAATTGAACCATAGATGTAGGTTATTTGAAACAGTATACTGCAACAATGCACCACCATTATGTAAGCTTTGTAAAAAAAATAATTGGGGTTTCTTTTTGTAAGAATAACAGTACTAAAGACCAACAGATCTGTTTTATTTAGTACTCTCATGCATTTACTCTCTGCAATCTAAAGCACAGACCCCCTCATTTACAATTTTAAAAGCTGCAAACAGGCTGTCTTCCTGCTGTAAACCTACCTACACTTTTGCATAAGGACAAGTTATGTTGCTGCTAATGCTGCAGCAGAGCTAGTGCTTACATAATACTGGATCACAACCAAAGCTTATATAGTTATATATTTCCCCCCTTGGAAAGGTGTTTAGTAACTCTGCCTGGCCCCAGGTGGTTGGTTGGTGGATTATGTGCCAAATTCCTTCCTATGGAGACAATGGATCTAAAAACAAGCACCTAGAGTCTAGGAGAGATGCCAGTTTTTAAATCAAATATCACCGTTCTAACATAAAGTGGAAACATAGCGTTGGATATATTCAAGGTTGTTGCTCTGTGTGCAAGTAATTTATATTGTGGGCTTTTTTAATAACTAGGGTTCTGTCCTTATTACTTATTGTTGTGTGCCTTCATTTTTTATTTATGGCAAATCTAAGATCCTATCATTACATTTTTCTTGGAAAGATTTATTAGAGGGGATTTGCCATTGCCTTCCTCTGATTGTGAATGGACTTGCCCATGGTTACTGTGACTGAACCCCTCTCCAGATTGGGCCCTGCAGTTCCAACTCTTGACCTGTCACTCAGCTTGCCCTTTTCCCTTAAGAATTCTTCCCTTGATCTAATACTTGGCCCTCAAAATGATTCTTGTCATGGGCAAGTGGCTGTTTTGATCAATGGGTTCAGTGTAGTAAAGCATGACTAGTCTTCCCTTTCAGTTCTTAAATGTAAACAAGTCACACAGAGTTGTAGAATATAAAATACATATATAATAAGTAAGTTAAACAAAAAAATCCTGACCTTTTCCCCATTCCCAGGTCCTAAATGTTACTCAACTCTTTGCCTTGTCTCTGACTGCTCTAACTATTTGAACAGAGACAGCCTTCAGTGATTTCCAAACTCTGGTCCTCCAAATATTTTGGACTTCAACTCCCAGAAGCTTCAGACATCTTGGCTAATGGTCTGGAATTCTGGGAAGTCAGAATTTGAGAATCACTTCTAGGCTTATATCTGCCAGAGGCCCCCCTCCATCATTCTGCAGACTGACTGGCTGGCTTCCACCAGGCTGGTTCAGCCTTTCACTTCACAATCACCCAGTGGGTTTCCATTGCTGAGCATGGATTCAAACCCTGCCCTCCCAGAATTCTAACCCAACACTCAGACCACTGCACCATGGTGACTCCCTTAATACTTACAGAAGTGGAATATGTTGTCATTGTAATATATGTCACATTATCAGGGAAAAGATACAGCAGTGGGTGATAACCCTAATTTGGCACTGATTACCTGACATTTAGTATAATACTGGAAGGAGAAGGGATTTCTCCAATGATTGCCATCCCTTGCAGCCTCTGTTGTGGTGTTTATTTGTGCTGATTTTGATAGCAAAAGAAAGAAAACAAGTTGTACATTAGCTGGGTTGTATTTAAGTACAGTATACTGTGTACCTTGCAGACTAGATAAGGAACCAGATTTACAATATGGTAGAGGACCTAGACATCTTGGAGACGTTTCATCCATGGGGTTGCCATGAGTTGGCTGGCTTGAGGGCAGCTAGCAACAACAACGATGAGGATCTAGGTCCTCTTAATTTTGTTGACTTGGCAGCTTCCACAAATTGTGCTTACAGGTACAATCAGGCTGCAACATTGACAGTGGTGCATTGTCATATGACCTTCAACTACCATATAAACTTGACTATAAGTTGATCTCATGTATAATTCGAGGGCAGGTTTTGGGGCCTAAATTATGTATTTTGATCTGACCCCTGGATAAGTTGAGGGTAAAACTTAGGGGCATGCAACAAGGGATCTAAATGATTAAGCAAAGAAAAATGATGCCAAAGAACTTTCAAAATTCTAGCAGGCATAACTGTTTGGGCTTATTCTAAAGGCTGTATGGTTGAGAGAGTAGAGAGGGATCAGTGCTTCAGGACACCAGG
Organism: Urosaurus nigricauda; assembly: GCA_034509955.1. NCBI lineage: Eukaryota > Metazoa > Chordata > Lepidosauria > Squamata > Phrynosomatidae > Urosaurus > Urosaurus nigricauda. Next base: position 169,287,375 of record JAOEGL010000002.1, read on the forward strand.
GGATGGTTCCCTTTTTATATATATATAAGAATTAAATACAGTATTTACATTGACCCATGGATAAATCAACCCAGGTTTTTTTTTGGGGGGGGGGGTCAATTTTTTGACTAAAAGTTCTAGACTTATACATATATACAGTATATACAGTATGCTTTAATTGCATAGGTCCTACTGCATAGGTCCTACCATAGGGCAGAGTGAGGCAACTGTTTCTGGGCACTGATTTAAAAGCAGCAAACTTCCAATTAGTGCTTTTATTACAGTGTTTAATTGTGGAAAGCATTTTAACTGGTTCATATTGCATGCCAAAGTGTCTTAGGTTGATTCAGTTAGACTCTATCCTTAGAATAAAATAAGACTCAACGGCCCTTTTCTTTGCTTGGCTAAGATCAGTAATGGCTCCTTATTGTTTCTGTAGTCAATACGTATGTTGTTTGGCCTTAACACTGGTGTCCAGACTTATTTTGGAAAGAAGTTATTACTGTATGGGTTGGAGAAATTGCTAATACTGATTTAGTTTGACATTTCCAACAGCAGTCAAGCCATCCCTGTGGTTTTGTGGGCAAAAAATGTGTACAAGGTGCCCTTGAATTGACCATAGTTAATTTCCAGAACCTTTCAGTATTGTATTTCTGCCATGACACTGTTGACCCTACTGTTCAAAAAGTATAGTCGATGAATACTTACTGGCATGAGTTGGTTTATCAGTTCTGCTTAGCAGAATACTGAAAAGACAGCAGAGTTGGAATCAGTCAGAAGAGTTAAAGACATTTCTGCCAAGAAAAACAAAAATATTTTGAGCTGGCTAATCAATTTCCTTTTCATTTCAAAAATAGCTTGTACACAATAATACATCAATAATCCCTAGCATTATTTAGCTTCGATAAGATTTCTAAGGATAAAGTCTTCAAAACGAAAATGTGAAGCAATTTCTACTGATTTGGTTCTCTAGCCTGGGAAAAGAGGGTGTGTATGTTTGTGTGTGTGCATACACACACACACACACTTTGTTATGAGTGTTCCTGTGTGTGAACCAGAAGGAGCTTAATTGCTCTTTTCCTTCATCTCAACCTCTCAGTCAACTTTGCTAGTCTTCTGAATAAAGAACTATATACACCAGTGGGTTCATTTTTGCCAAACGAATACTCCTCAGTGGTGATGTTGAAAGCCTGCTACTCAGTGCCTGGTATTATGGAGTCCTACCAGGTTGTGTCTAACATACTTTTTAATATCTACCAGAAGCTACTGGAAAAGGTTATCTGGGGATCTGTGCTATTGCTTAGCAAAACAGGTCCTAAACCATTTCTCTTCAAATCTTCTGTTCTTGTTGAAGTTAAGCCCTTTAACAATTTTAAGTTTGGGCTAGAACAGAAATCCTTTCCTCAGCATAGCTTGGCCTACTTGCAGTTGAAGCAGATCAAACATTTATTTTAGTTTGCTGATTGCAAAGTTCCAGAGTACCTGTTGTATAGATAGATATACACACCTATTCTCATGTTGTTATCTAAGGTAGATATATAGTTTTTTTGTGACAACAGATAAGGTAGTTTGTATTTCTTTTCTTTATTGCCACCAGTAGAAATTCATTGCTTACATTTTCTCTGGAATACACTGAAAAAATTGTTGAATGGGGTTTGTTCAGAGATAAGTACTGGAGTGAGAGAAGTAGTTATTGTCAAAGCCTTTGAGTGTACGTGTTAACAGTCACAATAGCCTATGTATCCAAGATACATATTACAAGTGCCTGCTCTAAGAAAGGTAGTAGTTTATTGTTTCAGATATGCCCCTGCCCGTCATTATTTCATTTGGTTACCATAAGTGGAAGCCATTCTCCTGCTATAGGTCGTCCAGCAAACTATCTGTCATTGAACATCATGTCATGAGCACAAGTGTTGCTTTGTTTTAACATTTGTTTCTTACAACTTTCCATTATTCTGGTGGCTCCTAAAAAATAAAATGTGATCTTTGTGTAGAACATTGCCAAAAGAACACTGCAATTTCCTGTTCCTAATCATACTAGGAACCAAAAGCTTTGAGCTGTGAAACACAGGGCATTAGAAAATACAATACACACACAAAACTATAAAATTGGTGGTCTGTACTTATCTGTATTATTTTTGTCCCATTCGATGGGAAGATAAAGACATGCCCTCCCCTCCCCCGATAACAGTTTTCATTTGTGCAGTGAGTGACATTGTCTTTGCTTTTGCACATTTATGGACTAAGAGACAATGGTCAGAAAACAGCAGTTTGAGTTTTTAAAAGCAGACTCACTGTAGGTGCCTAGAGAATGAAAAGTTTGGAGTGTAGGTTACTTTCCAGAAGCTAAATTATTGAGTGACCCTGTCCATAGGCCCAGCATTTATTTTTCCAGCAAACCACTGATTTTTGGTTTTGCTGGCAAATGGATATTTTTGGAAGGGGTTGGGGAACCTGTGGCTCTTCAGATATTGGCCAGACTGCTTGAGATGGTTGTGAACTGCAGTCCAACAGCATCTGGAGGGCCACAGTTTTCCCAGCCTTGTGTTGACCCCCATGACCTTCTATCTGCTACCATAACTTTAAATAAATCGCACATACATCCTATCCCTCAATCATGTTACATTTCCCCCGTTAGGAAGAACAGAAACTTTTAAAACCCGCAGGAAAATCTCATACTTCCTTGAAAATATCTGCTGTTCGAGGCTTCACAGTCCATATAATTTTTCCATTCTTGCTCAGTAGTGAACTCTCTTCTCCCCTAGAAATTTCATGGCTGTACAACAAATACATTTATTTTCTTCTTTGGGGATTTCCTGTTAATATTTAGAACTATATTATTTAGGTACCAAAAAAAAAAAAAAAGGCAGTTTGAGCTCTCCTTGTAATTCCTCTTCTTTTTAGCCATTCTGAGCTGAAGCCCACTGTGACTACTAATTAGCAGCTGAAGCGACAGTGGAAAAAAACTATAATTAACAGCACTGGGTTCATGGACCAATAAGCCTTAAGTAATTGTGTGGGTTTGTTGAAGCAGCATATGTTTAATGTGCAAATCACATATCTAAGATCATAATTGAAGTGAAGAATGAATATATGGGTAGGGCTGTATGGATAGCTCAGTTGCAGGCAACAATAGGCAACAACATAATGGGGTATTGACAGAGAATTAATAATAAAATAAATAAGAATTAGTTTTCTGAAAAATTTAAGCTTTCGTTTAAAATTCAAACCAGGTTTCTAGCCCTTATGTTTGTGAAGATAATCCTGAAATTACTAGGCAGTGTTTGTCAAAATAAGAGTACTTTCCAAGAGACTTAAAGGCTTCATGTGGTCTCGTGTTCTTTCCAGTCATTAGCAGAAACACAATGATCTACTCTAAATAGGAAAAAACTGTAAAATTAGTTATGCAACCAATACAAATATACCTGGAGGTATTATCTTAAGGCTAATAAAATAGCAACATTCTTGTCTTAAGATCACCAGCTCCAGGTTTACTCAGCATAGCACTGCAGAAATAATCCAGTTTGACACTGCTTTAACTGCCATGACTCAATGCTATGGAATTCTGGGATTTGTAATTTTGTGAGATATTTAGCCTTCTCTGTCATGCCACAACAAACTACAAATCCCAGGATTCCATAGGATGAAGCCATGTCGGTTAAAGAGGTGTCAAATTGCATTATTTCTGCAGTGCAAATGTAGTTTGGGAGACTGCCTGCTGGTCTATGTTGACTGTAAAAGAGTTTGGATGTGAGTAAAATGAGTAACTGTAGCAGGTAATGATAACATGATAAATGATGAAGCAATAAGTGAGATTATGCAAATTTGCATAAACCATTCACATTACATGATCTTGAATTGCTTGTTTGCAGAAATTGGATTATTGTGGCACTGATTTGTTATGGTAGAAGGACACACAACCATGTAAATAAACATATGAAGCAGAGAAGCTTAAATGGCCCCATTTTAATTTTGCTACTTTCCTCCTTAGAAGGATATGCGCCATTACTAAAGATTGCTTCCATGTATTAGTACTGGTAGAGACTTCCTTTCTTCCTGGAGATAGTTTATTCTGGAGTACAAAAATATGTCAAAGAATGTTAAAAGTGATCATTATCACTACTGAACCTCATGAATTTCCTCTTCGATAGCTACCTAGTTGACATTCGTCTGTATTTGGATGTGGAGGAAGAAGGGACTTAAAATAGGAAGTGAGTTATTGTCCTTTGAGGGACGTTTGCATAATACTTTCAGCAGGATTGTGATTAAGGCTTGGCTCAGTGAAGGATTTGCAGTCATACGAAGCTGTAAAAAAATGTTGTTTGTTACTTCTTTGATTATTTATGTATCAGCTATCAAGTTAGGAATTTCAGAATTGTATTTTAAGAGGAAACATTGAATTTCTAGTAGTTGCCTGGTAAATACTTGTGTTTTCCCTATCTGTCTCCAAGCCAGAAGGAAAATGCCATCTATATTCAATTATAGGTCAACCACACGCACAAGTCAAGGCCAGGTTTGAGGGCCAAAATTATGGATTTTGTTATGACCCAAGGGTAAATTGAAGATAAAACTTGGGAACATGTAAGAAAGGATGTAAAGGATGACAGAAAGGAAAACGATGCCAAAGAAGTTACAAAATATCGGCAGGCATAACTACTGTATATACTCATGTATAAGTCTAAAAATTTGAGTCAAAAAATTCTCTCCAAAAACCTGAGTCGACGTATCCACGGGTCAAAGTAAGAAGTGTACTTTAACTCTTATTTAAAAATGGAAACATCCTCTGGTGAAAGGCAAGAAAATAATCTGTTCTGGAAGCTCTGACCCAGCTCTACTCTCTAATCCATCCAGACTTTATTGTGAGTACAAACAGTTACGCCTGCTGAAACTTTGTAAGTTCCCTTTGTTTCATCCTTCAGATCCTTTCTTACATGCCCCTAAGTTTTACCCTTGACTTATCTATGGGTCATATCAAAATCCATGATTTTGTCCCCCAAACCTGCCCTTGACTTATACATGAGGTCAACTTATAGTCGAGTATATACAGTATTTAGTCTAAAGGCTGATTACACTAATGGATGAGGAGGGAATTATATCTGAAAAGCATAAAACTTGGATTATCCAGGAATGATTTCTGAGAGAACGTACTACAGCCTCACTGTCCTAACATTTCTGAAAACAAATTCTGTGGCTTGGATTATACTGCTCTTCATGGGTGTCTTTTGCAGTTTGGTCTGATTGGTGAATCTTTTGGTCCCTAGGTTTAGAGAACAAGATTTGATTGGGGTGAAGTCTGCAAAAAAGCTGTCATTCTTTAAAGATGGGAAAGGGTGGATCTAGGTTATTAAGTTATCAGTTGGCTATAACATCACTCATCCTGATCATTATAACACCTCCTAAATTGTAAACATCTTAATTTTCTAAGTGTTTCCTGTCAGTCCTTCTAAAATAATTGTGCCATATGTCAGACTTCAAAGTCAGACAGCCTTCTGTGAAATAATCAATTCCTCTTTTCTTTTTTCTTTTTTTTTACGTACGTTCTGCTTTATAAAAATAGACAGTTCCAATTGTTCACTCAGAAAGGTTAGCAATTTTGAAAAGGCTAATTTCCTTTCCTACATCAAAACAAGACCTTTACAACAAACTTTTAAATACTTGTAATTTGCTCTCTTTTGCTTGAATGCTTTATTATCCATATAAGACTTGTAAATAAGGACTTAGGTCAGAGAACAGCAGCACCAACTATAAACCGCTGGGAGAATGGAAGATGTTCTCTGGGTGTATTCATCTCCTGAAAACCACTTTACTATGACACCCATCTTTTGGGGAACATGCATCTACATGTATAGTCCTTTCTGGTCCATTTTAAGATGCTGGTTTTGGCTTTTAATTTCCTAAAGGATTTAAGAGTAACTTAGCTGAACAACCATCGGTATTAATATCAGCCTGCTTAAGCTTTGCTTTGGAGCCCCTGGGCTCTTAATTCTTTAGCAATACTGGCAGGAGCAGCCTTTTCCTCCAGTGGCCCTGACACTTTGGAATTCTTTATGCTAAAGGGATACATATGATCTCTTTATATACTGATTTTTGGGAAAGAACCCTTAAAACTCCCAGGACCCCCTCCAGGGGCTGCAAATGAGTTTCACAATTCCCACCACTGTTGTAAGACATAATGTCAGAGTAGGCCACCTACAGGATAGGCTGTTAAACACATGATATGAAAAACTGTGCCAGAATAAACTGAACCTTGCTGCACACACACACACACGATAGCACTGTTAATTCTCTGCTGCCCCCAACTATTTGTATTTTCCTGCTCCTCTGTCCACCACTCTCTTCCTATGCATGCTTACTTTTTTGACAATGGCACTGAGGAAACTCTGAAGAGAAAGAAAGGAAGGAGGCAGATCAGTGACTGTAAACATTACTGTGCTGGGAAGAACACTACACTTAGGCCCTGGAAATGTGGCTAGAGATAGCTGTGCTGTTGTAGTGGGAAGATAAATTGCCAGTTGTCCGCTTGGTGAGGAATTAGGGTTATTTTCCCCTAATGGCAGAATGAACCTTCTACACACTTCAGCTACTAGAAGAGTAAAAGTCTGACCGTTGCTTTAAAATACAAAAACAAGTCCTAAACAGAACATTAATACAGGCACACATTTGCTGAATACATTGCAAGTACAATAGATATCTAAACGTAAGAGTGCCAGAAGTAGGAAATTTCTATTATCTCCTCCTCACACCAATGGGTTATTCTGCACCTGTGCAGAGCAACATTTGGAATCTTCCAGAATGTTATGTAAGCATGTTGGCGGTAACATCACCCACCTCCAACAACCTTAGATAAGGGGCTTCTTGCCAAACCCCATAGTTCCTTTTTGTCCATGTCTGCAGCAGATTCAAGAGGAACCATTCATCGCTTTTACTTTGGTAGTTGGCCACTTGGATACTAACTTCTTGGCCCAAAGCTGCACAAATTAAAAGTTCTCTCTTATTTCAGCTGACATATACTGGATATCGTTTTTCTACAACTTCCCCTCCCCCCAGCAGCAAAGTTGCACAGAAATGTGAAAAGATGTTTTAGCTGTCAAATATTGGGGTCTGGGGAGGAAACTTAAATGTCTTTTCACAGGATTTCTGTAAAATTCACATGATTTCTGTGAAATATTGTGGGGGGGGGGATGAAGCTACAGCTGTTGGCAGCTGATGATCCAGTTTCTGTTTTTCCTGCAACTCCCTCCCCCCAGGCGAGGAAAGAAAATTAAGACGTACTATCCCTAGTATATATATGTGCAAAATAGCAGTGTTGTGAAAATTGTTCCTTGACTTGGACTGCTGTCCTAATCAGTAGTCTGAATTACCATTTTCTTTCCTTTCTGTCCATGCTTCACACACTTATGTCTCTCTATGTCATAATTCAAGTCTTTAGCCTTCCACATGTGTTGGACTACAGCTTCCACAATTCTTCACCACTGACCAAGCCATCTTAGGCTTCAGGGAAGTAAAGTCCTAAATATCCGGAGATTCTCACTCTTGATATATGTTCCTGTAGAGGGACATGTATTCCTGCATGTATTCCTGTAGAGGTCAGGTGAAACTGTATATTGGGCTGAATGTTGTTTGTGGATGACCAGTTGTGTGTCCACTGAAAAATCTGTTGCGAGTTTTTCAATGCCAGCAACTATCTATTAAGCACTACCACTGGGTTTTATAAATATTTTAGATTTTTTAGCAACATTAATAGTTTATATAAGAATAATAGGATCTAGTCTTCTGGCATTTTTAATGCCTTCCATAGCCTAGTCTTCAGCCTCCTTTGTGGGTCTTCCTTTCAGTTTATTGTTAAAAACAGCAATAGGCATACTCTCACATCTTGACACACCAGTAAACCTTAGTTCAAGCCTTAGCTTTTAAAAATTCAGCTATCTTCCAGTTTCTAACTTTCATACAAATGCTCCATATTCTTACTGTGCATTTGGCAGATGTACAGTGGCTGCATCCACACTGCACAGATAATCCAGATTGACACTACTTTAACTGCCATGGCTCAGTGCTATTGAATTCTGAGAACTATAGTTTTGTGAGGCATTTAGCCTTCTCTGTCAGAGACGTCTGTTACCACAAAAAACTATATTCCCCAGAATTCCATAGCATTGAGCTATGGTAGTTAAAGTGGTGTCAACCTGGATTATTTCTGCAGTGTGGATGCAGCTGTTGTTAACACAGGCCAAGGTATGTCCTCTTTGTGTTTCTAGTTTTTCAAAATGTCATCTCTTTTAAAATGTTCCCACAGGGGTTGAGCCAGGTGTGCAAAAGGAATCTCGAAATCAGACACTGGCTCCGTCTGCAGCTCCAGCTCCATCTTCATCTAAGTACCATCGGGCACGTTCTGGGGGAGCTAGAGATGAACGCTATCGATCTGGTAAGGATACCATAAAGTCATTATAAAAAACAACTTTTTTTTCCTTTTGGATTTGAGGAAGGGCCCTGTTTAACTTGTCTGCTGACAATATTGTATGTAAAACAGGACTAAAATTGGAGAAAGGAAGTGTGAAAAATTGAGGGAGGAACATCAGCAGTTTAAGATATGCAGACAACACCATGCTAGTGACATAAAATTACTGAGTCCTGGAAGGATTACTAAAGAAAGTCAAAGAAGAAAGTGCAAAAGCAGGTATACAGTTGAACATTAAGAAGATAAAAAAGAGTGACCACTAATGAACTGCATAACATTAATGCAAATGATGAAGACATTGAAATAGTTTAGGATTTTCCATGCCTTGGCTCAGTTATTAATCAGCAAGGAGACTGCAGCCAAGAAATCAGAATCATAGAGTTGGAAGAGACCACAAGGGCCACCCAGTCCAACTCCCTGCCATACAGGAACTCAAATTCAAAACGTCTCCCACAGATGGCCATCCAGCCTCTGTTTAAAAACCTCCAAAGAAGGAGACTCCACCACATTCCGAGGGAGTGTGTTCCACTGTTGAACAGCTCTATCCGGGGGGGGGGGGCAGATCACACCGAGTGACACCCCAAAAGCGGACTGACACCCCAGGATGGGGGGTAACACCCAGTCATCTCCCCACTCCCCACAGGCATTGTTTTGGCCTGTGGGGGCTCCTCTGCCCCCTGCATGAGCTGCTTGGGCCCACGCCAGCACTCCTTAGGCCTTTCTGACTCTCCACTGGGCCTGCGCTGGCTCTACCTGGACTGGGCGGGTACTTCCCTTGGCCCACATGGGCAATCCTCAGGCTGGGTGGGCTCTCTCCTAGGCCCATGGTGGCTTTCCCTGGACCCGCAGGGGCATGGCTGTGACCCTCACAGACATCCTTCCAACCCCAGACTTCCAGAAACCCCACCGGAAGTTTGGGGCCAGTAGTCTCCCCCCCCCCCCCCCTTTTGCACTGTTGTAGGGACGCCACTGCCTATAGCTTGACTCCATTGTTCTGGTTCCTATTCTCTGCAGCAGCAGAAAACAAGATTTCTCCATCCTCAATATGACATTCCTTCAAATACTTAAACAGGACTGTCATATTAACTCTTAACCATCTCTTCTCAAGGCTAAACATACTCAGCCCCCGAAACACCATTTTTGTTGCCCTCCTTTGGACACACTCCAGTTTCTCAACATCCTGTTTGAATCGTGGTGCCCAGAACTGGAAACAGTATTCTAGGCGAGACCTGACCAAAGCAGAATAGAGTGGCATTATTATTTACTTTGATCTAGACACTATACTTCTTCTGCCACATCACACTGTTGACTGATGTTCAACTTGTGGTCTACTAGGACTCCTAGATCCCTTTCACATGTAATCTCGTTCAGCCAGGTGTCTCCCATCATATATCTATGCATTTCCTTTTTTTGCCCTCAGTGCAGTACCTTACATTTCTCTGTGTTGAAATTCATTTTGTTAGCTTTGGCCCAGCTTTCTAATCTTAAACCCTTGTCATGACGGAATGGGGTGCCCATCGAGACAATCTCATTGTGGACCATACCAACAACTATCAGGTCAGAATGCACCTGAAATCCACAAACATGTAGAAAACTTCAACAGGAAAGAAGAAACTCAAAGTAAAGAAGGTTTGACTACCAGTCCTGAAAAACACCAAAGTCAAGACCCTGCAAGTGCAAATAAAAACCACCCAGGGTCAGAGGGATTTCCCAGCAGACAATGGATCACTAATTATATAGACACTCTGAGGCTTTGCCATTCAACAGCAGACCAACACATAGATTAACCTGTAAATAATTTATTGTCAACCAAGAGTCATATAGTATATATAACCCACTCACTTCCATGCCAGCATTCTTTGACGATGCCAGCCGCAGATACTGCCAAAACATCAGGAACAATCTCTTTTAGAACATGGCCACATAGCCTGGAAAACCCACAAAAAACTATGGATGCCAGCCGCTAAAGCCTTTGACTTCACATTTGCCATGAGGCTACCTAGTCCCAGCCTATGACTTTTATTTCAGAGTGGACATGAGGTCTCGGGCCGATACCGTGTTTGTCAAAGCTGTACTTCATTCATTTCTTATCTGATTGGTTGAATGCTTTCTCTATAAGATATTGCTGAATGCCTTTGAATCCAGTTTTATTTCCTAAGTGTTGAATGCTACCTCTGTACTGTTTTTCTGAATGTCTTTGATTCCAGACTTATTTTGGTACCATATTTTACTGTTTCAGAGATTCTTCCCTCCTTTGAAACCATATTGATTCTGTCATTCTTGTTGTATGACATATTGGAGTAGAGGGTTGTTGTGCCTATGCTTGTTGACTATATACATGTTTTCAGTATAGTTTGATTGTTGGCAATGACACTCCCACCTCCTACGACTTTTAGCTTGCTAGTCTTCCATTTGTGTGAGTTATAGAGACCATGAAGAAGAAGGGCAGGTTGCATACTTGTAACTGTAGTTCTTCAAGTGGTTATCTGTGAACTCACACAACCCTACCTATCCTCCCTTCATCATATCATGTTAGTTCACATAGATGACTGCATCAGCTTCCTATGGAACTGGTGGGTTTTGGCAGGAACCACTTATATAGAGCTGGTAAAGGTGGGCAGGGTTACAGGGAATGCTCTGAGAGGTACTGCACAGAAGCAGGATAACCCATTTGTGTAAGTTCAGATGACCACTCAAAGAACTACAGTTACAGGTATGCAACCTTTCCTTACACTTACTCTCTTTGCTCCAGTTGATCATCTATGGCTTGACTTTCCAGATATTTGGAGAACAGAATAGAATCTTTATTATGGTCATACCGTAGAGTAGCACAGAAAGATATTTGGAGGCATTTGTTCTTGCATAGCAGCTTTATATTAATCTTCCAGTAGATAATATCCTAAACCCATCCATGTCCAAAATCTTCCTCAGTAGAAGCTGAGACAGAAGGAAGCTCAGAAGGTGAGGTCACAGTACCTTCCTCAATATCCTGCTCCCTTGTTGCTCAGAACCCATTCAATTCTTCTGCTTGTGTTTTAACCGTGTGGCCACTAGACACTGTGGCATTTAGGATCTTGGAGTTTCAACATGTTCTATAGCAGCTTCATTCTTCTGTACATTCATGAGTTATACTACAGTGTATACTGCTTGGTAGTGGTTTTAACAACACCAGCAAGGACAAGAAAAACACAAGCCAAATTCAGATTTTAGAGTCAGGTGAACATGTGCATCTACTGCAACAAAGAACAAGATGTTATGAATAAGTGTTCAGATTTTGCTTGAACAGATTTTTTTCTGGCTCAGGATTTGACTGATGAAATGTTAGCGAAATTGCTTGGGTACTGCATCGCTGTTTATTTCCTGAAGTTATCAACCATTCTTTTCTCACATGTACGGTAACTTTCAGTGAATGAGAGCCAGCACGGTGTAGTGGTTGGAATGCGAGACTGTGATTCTGGAGCCTAGGGCTTGAATCCTGGCACATGGAAACCCACTGGGTGACCTTGGGCAGGTTGCATTCTCAGCCTCAGAGAAAAGCAAAGACAAAGCCCTCTCTGAACAAATCTTGCCAAGAAAGCCTCAAGATAGGTTCTTAGGAATTTGCCATAAGTCAGAACAGACTTGTAGGCACACAATAGTAACAATTTTTTTAGTGATGTCCTTGCTTCATTTTGGTATGCTGTAAGCCAAATCAGTCACTGTTCCTTAAAATTGTTGCTATTAATTTTAATTCATTTTTCTCCCTTTATTCAATTCATAATGGGGGATACATAGTCATAGCCAGTTTGGGCTGCAGAAAAAATCCCTCTCAGCCAAAATGTATTCTGGCCCCAAGAATACACACAAAAGCTTTCTCGTCCTACTGGATATGATAATCTTCTCCTCTCTGTTCTAGGGCTTAGGGGAAAAAAGATTTCTAAAAAGTCTTGAAATGTGTGAATCATGTTGAGTTGATTTAATTTGTAGCACTGAACTATTGTACTTGTCCAGATGAGTCATGTTCAGTAGGTGGCACTTACAGCATGAACTGTGTTATTTTTGCCAGACCTAATTTCCCTGGTCCCTGTCAGCTTCTTGAAATGGTCCTTCTGAAGCACATTGCTCAGACATGGCCAGGCTGCTCTTCTTGAACTCATAAAGCTGTTCCAGACCTTTGAGACCAAAGGGAGAGTTCAGACAGTTTTAGCCTTCAGTAGCAGATTTTTCTAGCAGACTTTGAGAAGAAATCAGCCAGTTGATAATACAGGGTTGTTTTCTAAAAAAAAAAAATTAAAAAAAAGATGGTACAACCTGGTGTATAGCACACAACTCAAGGCTTATGGGTCACATGATTCATCAGATGTGCTTCCTATTTTAAATTAGTTTCTCTTGTTTTTCTGGCAATGAAAACATCATACTTTGGGGTGAATTTCTTAGATTTTTAATCTGCAGTGAGGGATGAGGGGCCTTCTGGACATTGTTGCATTGCATCTCCAATTTGTCCAGTTGTCCCTCACTGTTGTAAATTACTGTCCTAGGGCTGATGGGAATAGTATCTTGACTGCCACAGTTGCCCAGGTCTGCTCTAAATTATTGTTTATTTACTACTTTGACACTTGTAACAAAAGATGAAGTTACATCCATACTAACATACTACTTGATCGGTATTTAACTTAAATTGGGATATAATTCTAGATGTGACTAATCTTCTAGTGCCTCTTACATCTCTGAATACAGATATGTTAGGTCATGTAGCAGGTGTTAGTTGATTTTTAAGGCACACTGACACAGTTATTAATAGTTCATCTTGGAGGTTTTTTATGGTTAAAATTTCTCTACAAGAACAGCATGGGTGCTGCACCTATTTGGCTTAACAATCAAAATGTACTGAATTTGGAACTATAAAAGAGCCTTGTCCTTGTAATGTTTTAAGTGCACTTCCTCTCTACAGGCAGTTCCAGTTAGTTGTACCACAGCAGGTACCCCAGTATGAGTGGGATACCAGTTAAAGGTTAATCTGATCCTACAGAACTATACCTCTGTATCTCTGCTCTCTCTGTGAAGATGTCTGGTGATGGCTCCTTTTTTAAAATGGAAGTTTCTTGGGAGAGGATTGGTGACATCAGTTTTGTGACAGATTTTAAATTGAAAATAATTTTGAATCCAATTTTTGTTTCTGTACCTTTAACTTACCCCTTGTTTATTATACCTGTGGTTTAGAAATAAATATGAGAGGCAAAGAATGACAGACAGATACCCTGGGGATTTTTATCAGTTAAGTACAGCTTTAAAATACCTTATTTGATTGGTTTTCTACCTATTCATTATAATATTAACAGGTTAGATCTAGTGTGTCACATCAGTTCAATTACACTTCTATTTGTATAGGGGACTGAAGTCCAGGAAATGAAGAGGAGAAGCACTTTTTGCAATTTCACCATCAGCACCTAGCCATAGCCATGTGAATCTGGAGGGTTTCACAGTACTCCAGAGCAGCTTTGCAGGGCAGAGAAGGGCCTGTAGAGTGAAGGAAGAATCTCTCTTTCTCCTTCCACCCCCTCCCCTTCTCCTTTCCCCTCCTAAATCAGAAACTTTGGATGATGTTCAATAATTATGTGAAAACAGTACACTTTAGGGAAATGAAAACCTTTCTTGCCTGAAGAGAAGAAGAGCCCTCCCTCCAGTCCATCTGCCTTGGTCCAGGCCTCCGAGGGAGAGAAGATCTGCTGGACTTTCCCCCTTCCCCACCACCATTCCCTTCTCCTTTTGTGTCATGTCTTTTTAGATTGTAAGCCTGAGGGCAAGGAAATGTCTAATTAACAAATTGTATGCCGCTCTGATAGCCTTGGCTGAAGAGCGGGTATAAATAAAAATTATTATTATTTATTATTATTATTTCTGTGAAAAAGTAGCAGAAAAGAAAAGTTCCATCTAAAAACTGTTCTATCATATCTAACTGGTTGAAGTTCCTCTCAGATCATATGTGATAAACTATGTCAAAGTCACTGCTGAAGGGTTAAGAATATTGACAATCTACATTTACGAAAGACCTAACTCTACAGCATATCAGAGCAAGTTGAGAGCTTTGGGGTGGTACAGCTTCAGTCAATTTTGACATATTTGCAACTGCCCAATAACTTTCTTCTAAACTTTGCCAAGTGGCTCAGTGCCCAGCATTTGTTGCACAGCTACAGAAGGATAACTCGGTCCAAGGCATGTGATTGTGGCTTCCTGTCCTTTATTGCAGAATTCTGATGAGCTTAATTGACTTTCTCTCCCACTTTCCCAGACATCCACACGGAGGCAGTACAAGCAGCATTGGCGAAACACAAGGAGCAGAAGATGGCCTTGCCCATGCCAACGAAAAGACGATCCACATTTGTACAGTCTCCAGCTGATGCCTGCACCCCTCCAGGTTAGAGAGCAATTGGCATCTGCTTCACTTCCTTAGCGAGAGGTTAAATTTTCAATATTTTAGCTGTTGCCATTTTACAGCTAAGCCATTGCTAGGGAATTCTTTATTTTCTTTTTCTTTTTACAGTTATTCTCCTACCACCTCAAACATATGCTTTAAGAAGAGATGAAAGCTGTTCACCTTCTATGAGTTTCTAAACTGAAAGATCCATTCTGTGTACTTATTTCCATTATTCTGACCCACAATTTAATCTTCAGAGGAGTAGACTGTTGTATATAGGCACTGAGGATTAAAACACTTCTGACTTCAGGTTGTCAGTGCAAGCACTGGGCTTGTTTTGAAAGCCATGGCTGAGTTCTAACCCTTAGAAAAACCAAAGCAGTGAATCCCCTCTGAATGTGCAGAGTTTATTTTTCCCTCCCTCTTTCTACATTATGGTCCATTGGATTTTTCATTGTGAGGATTGAGATTCTACAGCACACCTTGACATCAATTTTTTAAATCTTAACTTAAGGTTGTCATGACATGGCTATTATGGACATTTCTATTCATAAAGAGATTCTTCTGAGATGTTGGTTTGTGTGGTAAGATCAATTAACCAAGACTTAAACTTCCTGGTGGTTTTTCTAATGAATAAATTTCCTTCTTTCTCAGGCTGCAGCAATGAAGAAGTGACATACTGTGTTAATACATTTTCACAAACTCAGTATGCTTGTGACACTGCTAAAAATATAACCTACAGATATGTTCTTCTCATTCAAGGAAAAAATGAAGCCATACTGGATTTGATTTCCATATCACTACAATGCCAAATTTGGATTGACCCTAGGGACAAGAAATCCTTCCTGTATTTAGTGTTCCTGTAGCTTTATAGATTACTAAATATATGTGCAGTTGCTAGTGTAGGAAGGCAAGAGACAAATAAACTAGCGAAGGAACTCTGGAGCCATCACAACACTTCTTGTGTCCCCTACCGAATCAGAAGACTAAGCTAGTAGAAATATTGCCTGATTCCCCTCTAGTTGCTTGTTAATGCAAGATGTGTCTTCAGATATTTTCCTTCCTTTGAGCAGAACTGAGTGGTGAGGTACAGGTGAATCATCTGTTGGATGACATTTTTCAGGCACCAGTTTCAGAGCCCCTTTGGGCTTAAATTAATTGCTTTCACTATAATGGAACAGTAGATAGATTTGTAAAGGCAAAGACAGCATTTAATGCCAATTCACTGTGATATACAGCTATTAATTTTCTCTGTGGTGACAACCAGTAGCCCAGCAGAGGAAAGTCTACTTAGGGATTTTGATCATCTAGCACTTGTCAACTAACCAGAACAGAATAGTTGATTACTAGTAATCAAAGTGTTCAGGATATGATTGCTTGTCACATGAGCAACATGTTTTAAAAGAAAAAGTTGCATTTAGGTAGTGGAGAATCTTCTGCATTAAACTGAAGCCATGTGCAAGTTTTTAGTTGAGCTTCCCCTTCTCTTTAAATTTTACATTGTTACAAGTTTTTAAATATTTTGTCATTAACCATTTCCACAATTTCTCTTAAATGTGATAACAAAACAAACAAACAAGATGGAAAAGGGTTATATATGTTTTTAATTGTACAGTTTTTGATTGTATTGTTTTTTCATATTGTAAGCCGCTCTGAGTCCCAGTTTTGGGGAAAGGGTGGGATGAGGAGGAGGAGGATTATAGATGAGTCCTTCTGTCTTTTTTTAAAAGTAATGACTTCCTGCTTGACTGTGAATTGCATTTAGTTTTCCAGCTTTTTGTTATGTTTAAGTGCTGCATCTAGCACTAGGATGTATGTGCTGTGATATCTTTGTTTAATATTGGTTAACATATTTGGTTTATTCTCCATCAGTGGCGTCACTAGGGATGGTGTCACTCGTTGTGGTAACTCATGATGTCACCCCCTTCCATTGACTTCCTCCGAGATCACACCATACAAAATCCCTAGTAATGTTTTTTGTACTAATGTTACTCATAAATCATAATACCCATGTATCATGAATGTGATGTGATATAAAAACTAGCAAAATTAAAATTTAGTCTTTAAATTATAATATCTTATATAAATTTACATGTGCATAGTTTCATGTAGTTAAAAGGAAAATTTGGTAAGATGTGGTGTTTTTAAAGGAAATTTTAAAATAATTTTTAATTTTAATTGATGATTAAAAAAAATGGAAAATTACAAAACATTAAAACCTGGGACCTCTCCTTTCTCCTCTCATTGAGTCTTGTCCACTCACACCATCTTTTCTGCTGAGCTCCATCATTTTCAAGGGACACAGGTGCATGCCACAGCCAGTTTCTGCCAAATGATGTTTGAGGATCAGTGATGTCACATACCCCTTAGGGCATCACCTGGTGCAGTCCACCCCCTGTCCCTTAGTGACGTCCCTGTCCTTCAGTGTACTTAGAGAGATGCGTTGCCACAAGTAATACATTCCTGCAACTTTCTCAGTACACATTTGTATCTGAGGATATAGCCTATCGTCCCATGGGAGCTATTGCCACAGTAAATCCATCAGGCTCTAAAATGCAGCTCCATGGTTTGTGTAGTATATCTGTTTGCATTGTGTACAGCAGTGTTAATGTCAGTACAGTTGCCCCTCCTTTCTCACAGACTTGAGATCTGCGTTCTTGATTATACACAGAGGGGTTACCTCCGTTATCCTTAATGGGGCACACACACACCCCCACAGTGAGTGCCCTGTGTATGCTCGTAGGGGCGCGCCCTATTCAAGACAGTGGGACTTGAATAAGTGCAAGTCTCTGTTTTCAGGGTGTGTGTGTGTGTGAACGGATTCCCCCACAAAAACAGAGGGCCAACTGTGTTTGCTGTGGCAAATATGAAAAATAGATAATAAATATCCATAAGCATGTACCTAAGACACCTGGTTTTTTAAAGATATGCATTAACAAGGACTTAAAGAGTTATGTAGATTTTTGTGTGATGTTCATGCTTTATGTAGTTGATGCAGGGTACATGATGGTGTGTCCATAGAAGATACACATACATAAAGTGTAGAATTGCCCTTAGGAGACAGAGCACTTGGTCTTTTTGTCGCTACTCATTGTTCTGGACTGTTGCCTGTGATGCCGCTTGCCTTCAAGTCCTCTCCTCTGTGTGAATTCAGAATGAGCTAGTATTCCATTTTGGTCTTGTGGAAGTGACATTGTATATCAATATTCAGAACACTTCCATGTGTTCTGAATATTGATATACCTGTTAAATATCTTCCAACAACAACATGACAAGCCTAAATGAGAGTGGTTAATGAACCTTAATGTTATCTCTTTCTTCAGAACAAATGTAGAAAGCTGCATATTGGGGCTGGGGGGGGGATGGGCAATGTTTACAGCATTTAGCACAGTTTGAGGGTTCCCAAGTTCCTCAGTGTGTGACCTAATTGTATAGACATTCAGATTCTTCCAGAGGGTCGAATTACTGTCATCTCATTTCTCTATGTGAAGCTGAATTCATTCCCTAATGTCATGAGGTTATATTACTTCAGCGTCTCCATTTGTAGGGGTCCTTTGTGTGCTTAGATATTACTCAGTCATGTGGACTAGGACATTAGCAAACAGCCATATGCACAATAAGGATAGAAATCCACAGAACATTTTTCCCATCTCTTTCTTTCTCTCCCCCTCTCCCTCCACTATGTGTGTATGTAGCCAAGTATGCATCGTTCTTTCGAATAATGTAGCCTGCAGCACATACAATAAAATGTCAGGACAGTGGTGATTCCCAGAGACCAACCTGAATGAAGTAACAGGATCTTTCGTTTTGTGTCCTCTTTCCATGTCTATTTGTCCTCTTTCTCAGTCTTGGAGACAGAATCTTTTGATTTAAATTAGCCACATTTCTCTGTAATGTCTGAATTCAAGGGACCGGGAACTCAGTTTTGTTTCAGGTATGACTAATGAGAACAAGAGAGGCTCAAACCATAGTTTCATATTTAAAGTTATTTTGCTACCACTCTTAAATAAAAATATAGTTCTCCAAGTTCACACATCACAGGGAACTGTGGTTGATTTAAAATCAAATGGATCAATCCCTTGTGGCTTTGAGAATGGAGAAGGAAGAGCATGCAAGCTTGCTACAATTAATTTCCCTAGTGGAAAACAAAGGGAGCCCATCATGTCTGATTCAAGACAATGAGAATAATTGATCTTGATCTTTTTTAGTCCCAACTGAATGTGTAATTTGTGTTGGTTGTGGGCTGGACACACAGGTTTATATGACTGTTCAGTGATAAAGCTTCCTTTGATAAATAACTTTAAAAGACTACTGCAGAACCTTAAAAACAGTCAACTTCTGCAATTATAAATTGTGCAAACACCAGAGTGTGGTTCACAGGCTCTTCTTTTGATCTTTTTTTGCCAGAACAGATAAATTTATTTTTTTTTAACACTAAGATTTAAATCCTACCTTTTCATCAGTAAGCTTAAGGCAATCTACATGGCTCTCCTCCTCCCTACCTGAGCTAGGATGTCAGACTGAGAGAAAGAAACTGCCCCAAGGTTAGTCTGTGAGTTTCATGGTCAATTGAAGGCTAGAACCCAGATCTTCTACATCCTTCTTATGCCTTAATTGCTGTAACACATAGATAGCTGGTAATGAACAAGCTGCATTGTTTTATTCATTGCCACTCCTAAAGTTGGCCATCATGATGCAGAATCAAATTAGGGGCTTAGCACTAATCGTTTGTCCCAGCTCTGGTTGACCCATTGATTCAATAGACTTTACATAAGTAAAGTTTGCATTGAGTCAGTGGGCCTACTTCAGTTGGGATTAATAGTTGGATTTAGACCAGACTCTGAAAGAGTGTCTTCAACACTCCAGACAGGAATAGAAGCACAGAATGAGTCAGAAGGGTTGCAGCCATAGAAGATGCTTTTTAAAGCAACCTGTGAGCTGTAGTGATGTAGCATTTATAACAGGAAATTTGAGTATGCAAAGGGATCATGTAGCACCTTTGAGACTAACTGAGCGAAGGAAAAGAAATTGTAGCATAAGTTTTCATAGACTTGGTCTACTTCCACAGATGCATTTGAATTTGAGAATCACCTTTGGTATTGTATCATTTATTTCATGCAAATAATAATAATAATAATAATAATAATATTTATTTCTAGCCCGCCCCTCTGAACAGGCAATCAGGGCGAGGTACAAGAGAAGTTAAAAAAAATCACAATTAAAATATCCAATCCCATTCCCACCCACCCCCCCTTTAAAAAAGGATTAAACCAAAGACAAGTTAAAAACAGTTACAAATAAACAAAATCCACAATGTCACACCAAAAGACTTCCTGAGCTGTTTAACCAGATGGAAATTAAGAACTAGCAAGAGATAGAGCCGGGGAATATTAGACATTTTCCGGGAAGGCCTGCCAAAAGAGATGCGTCTTCAAAGCTTTCTTAAAGCTGTCAATCGATGGAATAAGACACATCTCATCTGGCAGGTCATTCCAAAGCTTGGGGGCGACCGCTGAAAAGGCCCTCTGGGAGGTCTGCACCAACCTGGTCTTTCTGGGCTGTAACAGATTCCTCCCAGAGGATCGAAGTGTGCAGGGGGGTTTGTACGGGGAGAGGTGGTCCCTTAGATAGGATGGACCCGGGCCATGTAGGGCTTTATAGGTCAAAACCAACACCTTGTACTGTGCCCAGAAACTGATCGGCAGCCAGTGGAGAGATTCTAACACAGGTGTCATGTGCTCTCTCCTAGATGTACCAGTAATGAGTATGGCTGCCATATTCTGGACCACTTGTAGTTTCTGAGTTAAGCACAAGGGTAGCCCCATGTAGAGTGTGTTACAGAAGTCCAGTCGTGAGGTTACCAGAGCGTGTATCAGTTTCCAGATCCTTCCTCTCCAGGAAAGGGTGCAGTTGGTGGATCAGCCGAAGCTGGTAACAGGCACTCCTGACCATCGCATTCACATGACTAGTCATGTGAAGTGACGAGTCAAGGAGGACCCCCAAGCTGCGAACACAGAGGAGAGTGTGATTCCATCAAGAACTGGAGATTGTATTCCCAATCCTGGTTTCGGGCTTGTAACTGTGAATACCTCCGTTTTGCTTGGATTGAGCTTCAATTTGTTTTCCCTCATCCAATCCATTACCGCCTCAAGGCAGCGGTTGAGAGGAGAGATGCCATCTGAGGTCTGAGTGGACAATCTTGTCATGGAGAGATATATCTGAGTGTCATCAGCGTACTGAAGACACTGAGCTCCATGCCTCCGAATGATCTCACCAAGCGGCTTCATATAGATGTTAAATAGCATCAAGGACAGGATGGCGCCCTGAGGGACGACACAATTAAGCTCGATTTTGGGGGAGCAACTGTTCTCGAGCCTCACCCTTTGGGATCTGCCAGAGAGAAAGGACCGGAACCACCAGAGCACGGTGCCACCGATCCCCAACTCTCTCAGCCGCTCCAAATGGATGGTGTGATCTATGGTGTCAAAAGCCACTGAGAGATCCAAGAGCACGAGCAGAGTCACACTACCCCTGTTGATGCTCAAGCGGAGGTCGTCCATCAGAGCAACCATGGCAGTCTCAACTCCATACCCCGCCCTGAAACCAGTTTGGAAAGGATCAAGATAATTGGCTTGATAGTTTAGAGTAGGATTAAGATGTTAGTAAGGGGTCTTATAAATCAGCTTGATGAGTGTAGATATATTGCTTATTTAGTTATCATATAGTTATAGCTCCAACAGTAACTTGGGTTTATCTCTCCATGTTTTGCCCACAGCACTAGGAGTGCTGATCAGATATGGAATGTTCCCCACCCAGTGATTTGAATGCTTTGCAACCTACTAAAAATCATTTAACACAGGATGCTCTCAGTGAGTCAAGTATTTTCCTAACCATTTATCGGTTTGGTCTTGTCTAGCTTGATAACTTTTTTTTTTGAAGGGAGGTGCATTTTTATGTCCAGCAGTATATTCTCTTTGCCAGCCCTATGTTCCCTCTGCAGCACTAACTGTTTCAAGTTTTAATTATTTATATGGCCTCTTTTTTAGTAACTGGGTTATATAATCCTGCGAAAGATGCATACAGAATTAACTTTGCAAAGGCTTTTTAGCTGCCTTGGAGCTTAAAATCTATCACTTTGCAAATATCAAGCATTTATCTTGATGGTTACATTAATTGTAGTGTTCCATTTAAGCACCAGTCTGTCTGTCCACCCCCCCCCCATCTTTTTTGTGAGATATGGTCTTGGCATGACAGTCACATGACTGGAAAATGTCTATTAGATTCCTGTCAAGAAGTCAAATGAGAGCACAAAGCATTTTTTATTTGTGTCTCACCAGCTGAGTGGTGGACAGAGGTGGTTTTTAACATGCTAGAAGATAAATATGCTCCCCAAATTCAGACTAAAGCAGGAATACCTCCTCTGCATGTAGTTCTTACATGTTAGCAAAGAAGGGATTTTGCTGCCCCTTTTTGCACCGGTGAAAGCAGCAGGAGTGGGACTGCCACATGTGGTTGCTGCTGTACCTACCTGGCTCTTTCAAGGGGTGTTATGCTGCCTCTTTGGAACGGTCTGTTTTGGCCTTTACTTACCTTTGGTTAAAAGGAGCTAATTTGCTATGTCCATTGTTCTAAAACACAGGAGGAAAACACACGGTTCATTTCTGATAGGGTTATTTGGCTTCAGCTCCTCAGCTTAAGTTCAGCTGCATTGTGAACAATGTCTCCCTGGTGTCGCTGAGGAGAGGGGCAACAGCAGTCAAAAGGGTGCACTCAGACTTCTCCTTTCCCACAGTGGTGGAAGTCTCCACTGTGGCAAGCTGGCAAAGGGGCACTCAGCCCTCTCCTTTCTCATGATGGCAAAGAAATCTTTGTGAGGAGATCACCAGCACCGCAGCAAGTCAGGAGAGCCCAACTGGGTATCACCTGTTATGGGCCACACACCTGTAGTGATGCAACTGACTGTGAGACAGTTGAGAGATGATGGGTGACAGGGAACAATAAGGGCCTACTCTCTGGCAGTCCCTTCCCTGTTCCCATCTGACCAACTTGCCAGTGAGAAAGGACATTTGTGCTAACAGCCTGGTTAACTGATACTGTTTTGCTAGTCGTTGACTGGTTTGCTCTTTCATTTGTGTTATGTATCTTTTACTGCCGTTAAATCTGATATTTTAATTGGCACTGTTAGCCCCAAAGTGAATCCCTAGCAGGACAGGTTTGCAGGACATAAAGTGTTCTTATAGTAATACAGTTTAATATATCACTTCAGTTGTGTGCTAGTCAGTAAAGGAATGCAAAATGAAACTGAAAGTGAAACAAATTCCCAAGTAGCAATAATCCATGGGGTACATACTGTCCTTTTCCTTAAATTCAGCTTCATGAACTGCATTGGAGCTTTAAAAAAATAAACACTATGAGTACCCCATGGCTCCTGTTTTAGCTCCAAAAATATGTTTTATGGTTGTTTTGATGATGGAAGAGTGTATGAGGTCTGTGGTGGGATCTGTGATGAGTGGGTTGAAATTGGCTTGCAAATTCACCCAAGCATCCCACCCTGCTTCAGTCCAGCAAATGCTCCTGCAAAGAATTGGTGCCTAACACATGTTGAATTCGGGGATAAATACCAATTTATAACACTCATCCCAGTTGCAGAGATGGAAAGCCCATGCTATGGGGTCAAAGAGGAGAGTGAACAAGGTCATTCTTCCACCTGTTTTGGTAGCTATTGCAGAAGACAGAGGAAGGAAGGTGAAGAAGGGACAGCCTGTGTTCATACTGCATGTAAGACACAGGATGAGAAAATAAAAATGTGTATCTCTGTCCTACCATTTCTTTCCTTCCAATAGTGTCTCATGTGATTGTTGATCAGGTAGTCTTCTTTTCTTTGTGATAACTAACTGCCTAATATGAAGAGATTAGTGAATATTTCTTCTGCTGCAAAAGCATGACTTGGAAAATTCATGAAGTTCAATTATGTCTCACCACACTCTCTCTCTAGCACATATTCTGTCCTCAAAGACTCATTGGAGGTGTCTTCAGATTTGGTACATTCCTTCTCCAGCTGTTAAAACAGCAGGATGAGCTATCTAATGCACCTTTTGACTATTTACAAGTAAGGAAAATCTTCATGAAGAGGAATGGGCACTCCTTGCTTGACAGTTTAACAACACAAGTATAACATTGTTTCCCACACTGTCGAGTCCAGCTGTGAGCATCACCAGAAAAGGCAGTCTCTGTTCTTGATAGTGGTCTGTCTGAACTCTGGTCTTAAATTGCTGTAAAGCATGTACTCTTCAAATCTAAATGAATGTAATTGGAAACAATTTGCTTATTTTGGAGTATGCAGGAAAGCTGATACTATTGGCACTTGTGATAGACGGTTTAACACCCATCCTTTCCCACTTTATTCTTATTAAATTTCAGCATGTTTCAGTGTCCATTAAGAGGTATAATGCAGGCAGTATGTCAAATGCACAAATACAGCTTTGGCTTTCAAACAGTTTGTCCTTTTGAGGAGTGCATCGTCCTTTCTGGAACTTTAAATATTGAAATCTCTTGTCTTAGTTGTACTCAAGCTGTATGTTTTCTTTGACAAATCTACACAGGTTGATTACACTTGTTGCAAAAGGGTATTGATGTTTTGAGGCTCTTTAGATACGGCTATCAGTGATATGCTTTGGCTTCAGTGTGCAGTTCCTCACTTTATTCAGTCCTTTCTTGGGAATCTTGATAGGGCAGCGGCTTTCCTAATAATAATAATTATTATTATTATTATTATTATTATTATTTATAAAATAAATATAAGTCCAAGTTCTGGACAGTGAATGTCCAGAACTTGTTAAATATTAACGTGGGATTTGGGGGTTGGACCCACCTCGATTTTCAGGCTTCATTTGCCAATTTTTAAAATAAATGAAAATTTTTAGTTGCAGGGAAAGCCCCCTCAAAGGATTCCTCCTTTTGATGCAGTTGTGCATTTTGGAATCAATATCTTTCAGCAGTGGAGAGGTTTGGAGTGTCCAGGGGCCTAACTGGGATCCTTCGTGGATCACTTAAGGGTTGCAGAATTCCCACCCTTGTTATAGGTGGCAAAGTGTATTGAATTATCAGACCTGTTCAAAATTCTCTAGGACTGTCATTTTGTTGTTTCACGAAATGACCAGCCTTTTGATTGACTTTGGGAGGGGCTGTAGTATGTGTGACTTATGCAGAAAGTCCACATTCAGTCCCCCCCCCCCCAATTAAAGGGCCAGGTAGTAGATGAGGGAAAAGACCACCCTATGCTGCTGTTGATAATCAGAATAAACAGTGCTGAGTTCAGATGGATGAGTTGTGATCATCTACTGAAGAGCTATGGACCCAATGATATATTTGTATTCAAAGTTCACTGCAAAATTATTGATGGTTGGAGGAAGGTTTATGTTTCAAGCTCAGGTGCTGACAGATCACTTTAAACTTTTCAATATCATTATGTTACCCAGCCTTTGCTTTTCTAATCTTCACATTTAAAAAAAATATAATAGTTAAGTTCCCTGTTAAATATCTGTGTATTCAAACAAATGTTTTTGCTTCTTGATATGGGAGGAAGCAAATAGCATTGCCCCTTTCTCCCCTTATTCCCCATGGATTTGTGATCTTGCAGAGTGTGAAAGAGATCATAAAAGCTGTTTTCATCATTGCTGTGAGATAGTTGAATCTGGCTAAGCTGTTGCTTCCCCATCTGTGGTGAGGGGAGCAGGAACCAGTGACACCCATTTTATTTAAAAGTTGTTCTTGTTTCCATATGGGTCAGTACAGTGATGCTGACTATGGATCAAATGACTGCCACCTTAACAGTCTATGTCTATGTGTGCCCCAGTTCTGTGGTATCTTGGAAATCAGTGGTGTGCTGAGAATGAATTATTTACAAATAAGTGTTAACAGAATTAAAACTGATTTAACTTTTATCAAAACTCTTTTCTTGGTGTTACCCAGATTTGACAAATAGATTAATGGATATTCCTTACCCTACCTGTTTTTGTCTTGTTCCAAGTGCAAGACAAATTGCATACTTTTTGTAGATGTTGCATGCTACAGTTGTACGCAACCTTATCATGCCCAGGGCACTAAAATGTTAAAAGACAAGTCATGTAGTGTTTACAGACAAACATCCATACATATATGCATAAACACATGGGCACGGGTCTACATATGTGAACAGATGCTCAGAAAGAAAATTGCTTGATAACAGCAGTACTGTGGATTGTTGAAGACTTCCTGCAGGCACTCCTTATTTGTGACGTTCAGTCCTCAATAAGGCCAGGAGTCTGTTGTACTGGTGATGATTTCCTCTGTACAGGAGAAGGTGATGCAGGAGGGGGGAAATTGTGATAAAGAGTCTGCACACACCTGACAGCCTTAGGCACTGTAAAGAAGTTACCTTTTTATCTGTGTCCTGCTGCAAAGCATTAATTGCAGAACAATTTCTCAAAACACCGATTCCCAACACTCTCTTTGGAGGTGGGTTGATTCTAATGTTTTCCATTTCAGAATTGCTGGTGACTAAGGAAAACTGCAGCCAGGTTCCTTAGCATGCAAAAAGCAGGGTTGTGACATTGCAAGGGCATTCCTAACTGCAAGGAGTGGGTGGATCACTGTCTCCCTGGGTTCTGACTCTTATTGCCAGCTTTTCCTGTGAATGCTGGAAAAAGCTGGCTCAGGTTGGGGGTGGGGAGAGGTTCCTGCTTCCACATTTCCTTCAACATTGAGCCCATGTTTGAACACACTCTGCCTTGGGTGGTATGGAGCCTTTGCCAGAGTTTCCTTGGTTGGAGAGAGAGCATGTTAAGTGCTGTGTGCTTCCCTTTTCTGATCCCACACAGACACGTCTTCTGCGTCCGAAGATGAAGGGTCGCTCAGGCGCCAGGCTGCTCTATCTGCTGCATTGCATCAGAGCTTACAGAATGCTGAGTCATGGATCAACCGATCTATTCAGGGGTCATCCACATCTTCATCAGCATCTTCTACACTATCCCATGGAGAAGGCAAAGGGACCAGTGGGTCACTAGCTGATGTATTTGCCAATACTCGAATAGGTAGGAGCTGTGGGTGGGGTGGAAAGAAAAACTAAAAGCACTGCAATTCATTGTCTTTCTTTCCCCCAGTAAAAGGTTTAGAAAACTGCCAGTATCAAAGGCCAAATTATTTTCAAACCTTGCTCACTGTAAGTAGATTATTGACCAATGGTGAGTGTAGCCCAAAAACCTGGAGGCATACACCTAGGAAAAAGAAAGTCCTTTGGCAGACATAATTACCATGAGAGCTGTGCACAGTAGCCTGGCACTTTTCTTCATGCCTATTGTTGTTGCTTATGCTTGTAGTTGCTATTTCCCCTAGGAGATTTCACCCTGAGTGAGCGGAAGCAGAAATTGCTGTAGCCTGCCTGTCCTGTGTTGTGCCGCAGGTGTGTGGCTAACCGTTTATATAGATTGCCCAGCTTCTTAAAGTTGATATCTAACAAAGGCTGTAATGAACTTAGAATGAAATTTTTCAGCCTTCTAAATAATTGCCTAACTAGCAAAAGCTGGGGGAGAAAAAACAAGCTTTAGAAAACTTTACTACCTTGTTACCTGGAAGAGATCTCACTCTTCATATTTTACACAATGAGCCAAATCCCCTTTTTAGAAGTCCTCCTGACAAGTATACCAGGAATTCCCATTCTCCTGCCTCCTCCTCGGTAAAATTTTGTATAGCTTTTTCAAGGCCTGAATCATTTTCCCAGCCCAGTGGTATGCATTTGTTGGGGAATTTAAAGATCTGGATACCCCCACACTCAGTTTTTTTGATGCTCTGAGGTGCTCCCTGCTGCTGGTGCTGCGGTATGGATTTACTTATTTATTTATTTTGGTAGGGTATGTTTGGCTCCATTGTATGTGTTTTCTTGTTTAATGTTCTCCAATGGATATGGCTGCATCCCAAGGGGATAGCTGTGTCTCTGTGTGCTCTCCCTGCTTTGGCTTAATTGGTTTGAGGCAAGCAGTGTGTAGATGTTTGGTGTCTCTTAATTGCTTCTTTTTCTTTCTTTTAACCTGTATGTTGCTGGTGTCTTCGTCTTTTATTGGGATGCAACTTACTTTCTAAAATGGAAAACTTGGACGACTTACCTATTTAAAATTCCATCAGCATACATAATGCTTTCTCCAAACAAAGACATTCTCGTTAAAGCAGTGGTGAAATATGCTCTCAAATTAGAACTGCCAGCGATTCAGTTGCTGGGCAGCTAACATCAAATTGATGCTGTAAAATGCCTCTCTTTCTTGTATGTAAAGCCTTGGGAATATTAAGTACAGTTAAATTAAAAGCAATGTTTTCACTCTTAGCATTGCATTTTCGATAAAGAGACAAATATAGACTGTACAACTTACATTACAGAGATTGAAGTGGTCCTCTAAAATTTTTAGGGCATTTACACATTTTAAATATTAGCCATGGATAGACTCTGAACAGTACATCTGAAATGTATTTATCTAAACTGGATGAGCACAAGGCAAGAAGGCACTTGAATGGAGTGGAGGGCTAAAAACAACCACATAGTCACCATGTTTCCAAAGGTTCCCAAGCTAGGATGTTTGTTGATGTTTAATAGGCCTTTTTTGAGGGCTTTCTTCATACCACCACCAGGTGGCCATGTGGAAAAACCCTCTACAGTGGTCCCCTGGGATACGAGTCCCTTGGGATACGAAATCCCCGGGATACGAAAAGGCCGGGGCCTAAAAAAAGCCCCCGGGATCCAAAAAAATCCCCGGGTTGTGGGAAAAAAAGCAACCCGGGCCCTTTAAACAGCGTGCTCCGGCGCGCTGTGCATCCGAAAATGTGGTCCCCCGGGTTGCGAAACACTTCCGGGTTACGAAAGTAATCCCGGAACGGATTACTTTCGCAACCTGGGGGACCACTGTACTTTCATTGACTTTCACTTTATCAAAGTAGCCATGCGCTGTCAACCACTGTGATCCAATTCAGTATGGACCGACTAAGACTGTATTCAGTGAGTGACAGTCAGAAGTACAGCAAATGCTTCACCACAGGCTAACTTGATCAGAGCTTGGCATTTACTGAGGCTTTTGCTGTGGCTGTTGCAATAAGTAAGAGCAAGCCCTTAGACAAATTTCAGGTACAGTCGTCCCCCGGTTTACGAATCCCCCGGGGAACGAAATCCCCGGGACCCGAAACCGGCGGGACCAAAAAACATCCCCCAGGATCCGAAGGATCCCCCGGGATGCGAAGGAGAAAAACCGTGCGGCCCCTTTAAATCAGCCGCGCGGTCCGTCTCCTAATGCGGTCCCCTGGGAAACGAAGACTTCCGGGTTACGAAAGGTAATCCGGAACGGATTACCTTCGTAACCTGGGGGACTACTGTATTTGATAACACTGGTCAGGCAAGCCCTCTGGACTTAAACTAGAGAGATTGTTTCTTTGAAGATGTACAATAGTGGAAATCCTGTGCTGCTGTTTCAAACAGAGGCTTTCTGCTTTGTACATTTCAGTGACCATATTTGCACATCTATGGTATGGTTTCTTGAAATCCGGCTTGCTGTAATGTGCTTACTCACCTCTGGCAACAAGATGAGGCAGCAGGAAAACAAGTTAGAGATAATCTACAGAACACAATCTGATCCATGGTTTGTTGTTAGCTTTTGAATTCTGGTTCATTTAAGCTATGGTTTGTTGTTCCCCAACTGCTTGCCCTGAAACAGGGACTGGGGGAAAAATGACAGGAAAGACTGCAGAAAAATGGAAGATAAGCCCAAGTGTGTTTGGTCATCTGCCAACAAACCATGATTGACACAAACCATGGATCATTGTGACATTTGAGCATGCCCATTGTCTGTCTGTTGGAGACCACACCGTACTTAAATTTCTTATTTAAATTAAAGTACATGTCTAAGCACACTGCCCTTGAAAATTTCTTATTTAAATTAAAGTACATGTCTAAGTTCAGAACCTGTTAACCACTTCAGATTTAAAATGGTAGGGAACTATTCAGCCTGATACTTTGATAAATATTCTTTTCTTCTGAATGGCTGTACATTTACAAAGGGCTGACATTGGTGTGCTTAAAACTCACTGACCACATGTGTAAGCTTTTGACTGATGTGTCTTCTGTAAGTATATGAATGTAAGTGAACTTGTATGCTGAGATTTTCCACATCTGTGCTGTTAACAGCATGACTGCCTGTGGAAATAGAATATTTGACTTCCAATTGTTGGAGAATCATATATGCTCCATCACCCCTCTGCCCCTAAAATGCTTTCTTCCAGTAGCCTTAACTCTGTTAAAGTTATATCACTTAATAACTCACCTGTGTGTGTGTGTTTGTGTGTGTATTCATTAATACCAGGAAAATTTTGAGCCTTCCAACAGCTTATCCAGAAATTCACAATTTAAGTTCATGAGAGGACAAAGAATGTTACATATGTAGTATCTGATTAAAACCTTGGAGAGGCTTTACAGTAAGTTGGAACAGTTATTTCACCTATCTTTCTGAGTTCTTCTCATTCTGCTGCAATATGGAAAAATATTCAAAATCTGGAAGTCTGCAAAAGAGACAAGGAAGGGGCCTTGTTGTTTTGTTGCATTATTTTGTCCTGCCAGGATAACAGATGAAAAGGATTTCCTGACACTGTTAGAACATTATTCCATCACACTTCTAGCCAGAATGATTATCCAATAGTCAAACTCCAAGAATGCTGCAGTTCAGAATACAGTAGTGGTTATTTTATTTTATATTATTGTTCAAGATAAAAAAAAAAACAAAGTTATATTTTTATCCTTTGAACAGAAGGAGATATGGACCATAACAGTGGTGTAGACAGCCACTAAATCTCTCCTTTCCTTTGGATTTATAATGAGCATTCCAAATCCAGATCAGTTATTCTAGATAGCTTTTGGTCAGAACAGGAATGGGATTTGACACATGGCTCTGCCATGGAATTGGAAGTCAAGAATCAATTAATGCTGTCTGTGTCAAGATGATTGATGAAAAATAGATACCTTTGTATGAGAGCAAAATGCTTATAATAATTGTATTTTAGGCCATCTGAAAGCAAGAAATAACCTGAATCTCATTTCCCCCCTCTTTCCAGAAAATTTTTCGGTTCCCCCAGATGTTACTGCAACTACCTCCACACCTGCTTCCTCTGCACGCCCATCTGCTATTGATCTTCCTCCATCGGGAATAGTGAAGGGCATGCACAAAGCATCCAACCGGTCCAGCCTTATGGACACAGCTGATGGTATATCTGCAGATCGACACTATAGGAAGGAACCCAATAGAGCATAGCAGTAATGTGGTTTCTATGCAAAGCATTGCAAGACTCATATTATCCATTGTGAATGTGTGCCATTACAGCAATTAGCAGGCAACTGTCTTTCACAGAAGATGCCTTTTCTTGTTTACTTTTTTGTGAAATTGTGACTAATGGAGGCTTAAGGCTAAGGTTGGGCAATGGAATTTTGTAAAAGGGCATCTAATTATGTTTCCCCTGGTGGGATGAAAGCCTGTACATCTAGTGTGCTATTGATAGCTTGTAGACAGAGATGATTGGTTGTACCTCTGTAATCAGTAAAGTAAGAAGTGGAGTCTGGGCCAGGAATGTTGCACTGCTCCCCCCTTTGTCCAGCAACCATAGACTACCTCCACTGCCACACCAGACCTTGGCCTCCTGATGGATGAGTAGGAGGTTGCTTCTTGTAGTTTTGTCCTGTTGCCTGTGCTGTGTTATCCCACCCAGGCTTCCTCTTCTTCCCTGCTGCCCTGTTTCCTGCTGTTTCTCTGCTTTGCCTCCATGAAAAACATGGATTGCAAAGATTGTTCCATCTTGAAGAGCCAAGGGCAGCCTCCCTGAAGCAAGCACATGGTGCTAGTGAAATGAGCCCCCCTGGTTTGTTTTAAGCAGATATCACTGAGGAATGATTGGCCTAAATACCCATAAAGCATCAGATCCCATCTGATCTTGGAAGTTAAGTAGAGTCAACCCTGCTAGTACTTGGATGGGAGACCACAAACAAGTAACAGGTGCTGTAGGTTGTATTTCAGAAGGAACTGGCAAAACCACTTCTTGAGAACTCCTTGCCTAATAAAACTCTAGGACATTCATGGGGTTGTCGTAAGTTGACAAGTGACTTAAAGGCACATGCACACACATGGGATGTTAAATGTCCGAGAAGCACTGGATTTTATAGGAAATGTGTGCCTTACATTCTTTGGACACAAGAGTCTCCACTTCCATATTTGATAATCAGGGTACCTTCCCTCTTCGCTGTTACTTAATCACAGCATTTTCAGGTTCCATACTGTATATAACATCTTCTTGGTAATATCAGATAGTATCAGATGGCAGAACAAGTAGCATAGAATATCTTTTTCTACCAGCTGTCCTCCTACAAGTTGTCTTTGTTTGCCCTGTAAGATCTATGCTTGCCATAGCACCACCCTAGTCACTTTCCCTTATTGCTGTTTTTACAAAGTGTGAATTCTTCAGCTAAGTTATGCACATCTTGCTGCCAAATTGGCTTAGACCAGCTGTTATAACCAACCTAGCTGGCAATTTGCATTAACCATTTTGGTTGGTGAATTTTGATTTTGTTTTTATGCAGAATGTCGAGGGCCTGTGCAGCTGAGATACCCTGAGATTTTATTCTAAAAGCTAGTGATTGGAAGTGGGGAGGCTGTTGACAGTGCCTGTTTTTTGAGCTATATTTCCATTCCTGGAAAAGAGACTTCTGTCTCATTTGTTGTTAGCACTGTTTTCAGTGTGCGTGCGTGGGTTTGGTTTTTGGTTTTGTTTTTTTTTGTTGTTGTTGTTGGGTTTTTTGGTTTTTTTTGGTAAAACCCAAATTTGGATAATGTACTACACACAGAACTTTTTACTTTTAAAATGCCTGCTGTGCTAGAATTTGCCTGCACACAGGAGGAAAAGCACCCAGCTGTGGTGACTGTTAAGTCTTTGCTGCTAAAATAACCTTGAGGATGAACTGTTTAGCTTGAGTCTGTAAGAGTTCTCCTAGCACCATCTGGTGGTCAAGCTATACAAGAGTGCTGGAAAGAGGGCCCTGAGCAAGTCTGCACAATTTGTAACCTTCTAAGCCAGTCATAGGCTTAAAAGCACCTGATCCTGTCAGGCTTTTGGAAGCTAAGCAGGGTAAGCCTGGTTAGCACCTGAACAAGAGACGGCCAATGAATATTGTGTGCTGTAAGCAATATATGCTGTGTATAAGCTGTAAATTGTATATGCAGTGGCTCAGCAGTTAAGACACTAACTCTAATGATGGCAAGATTGGCAGTTTGAGGCCCAAATGCCGCATGACGGAGTGAGCTCCTGTCACTAGTCTCAGCTTCTGCCAACCTAGTAATTCAAAAGCGTGTACAAATGCAAGTAGATAAATAGGTACCACTTCAGTGGGAAGGTAACAGTGTTCAGCGCAGTCATGATGTCTACATGATCACAGAGTTATCTTTGACAAAACTGGCTCTTTCACTTACTAACAGAGATGAGCACTGCCCCCTATAGTCAGACATGACTTGACAACTTTGTCAAAGGGGAATACCTTTACCTTTAAGCTATATTTCAAAGGAAGAGATCGGCAAAACTACTTTTGAGTATTCCTTGCCTAAGACAATTGTATGAAATCCATGGGGCCACCATAAATTGACAGGTGACTTGAAGGCACATATGCACATGAAAGCCAGTCATTGCCCTCCAAACAGGTATTACTACCTGAAATGTACTTAACAAACATTCTATTTATTTAATTCCTGGACAGAAGGAAAGAATTTGATGGGCTAAGACCATTAACTTACATAGTTTGTGTTGCACAAATATCAAAAATAGCTTTGAAAAGAGAGGATATGTTGTACACCGCCCTGATCTATGGAAGGGCGGTATAGAAATAAATATTATTATTATTATTATTATTATTATTATTATTATCTCTTAACTAGCAATCCACTTCGAGCTTTCGATATTTAATATTCCATATTCAAAAAAAGCTTGTTATTCCAGAGATGGGGAACATATGGAGTTGGACTGCTCATCCTGCTTCATCATTGGCTATGCTTGTTAGGGATGATGGAAATTGCAGTCCAACATCTGGAGGACTGTATGTTCCCTACCCCTGCTATATTTGGGCTTGATCCCTAGAATTTTTGCAGTTAATATGACAGCTTGGTTCACCTGGAAGACTATGATTCTTATGACCCTTTATATTATTATTATTATTATTATTAAACATTAATTTATAGAGCCCTGTAAATTTGTGCAGCACTTTACATAGTAAGGGTAAAAAAAATAAGAAAAAAGAATAAAACTGCCAAGCACCATACAGTCTAAAACAATATATAATGGCACTTGCCCACAACTGACCTGTCCCTTGTCAACAGAACTAATTTCCCTCACTACAGGTGTCCCTGTAAGTAGCAGAGTCTCCACGAAAATTCAGCAGCTGCTCAATACGCTGAAGAGACCCAAACGGCCACCCCTGAAGGAGTTCTTTGTGGATGATTTTGAAGAAATTGTGGAAGGTATCTGGGTTGGGTATTTTTGTCACCAGTTTTATTGTGATTAGCGTAAAATGGTCACAATACATAGTTGTATCATTTTGATATCGCTTTACTTGCTATGGTTTTATCCTATGTAATCCCCGGATTTGTAGTTTCTTGAAGGATTTAGAATTCTCTTGCAAAGAATTCCAAGTACCTTAGCCAACTACCAATCCCAAGATTCTGTAGGATGCAGCTGTGGAAGTTAAAGTGGCATTAAAATACTATAACTATACATTGTGTGAGACGGTGTGTTTTGTCTTATGGTACTGTTGCATGGGTTTGAAGTTTTCTTTGCAAGGCTAAGATTAAGTAATTAATAAAGGATCCTTCCACTCACACATGTTTAACATCTATTTAAATTGGGTTATCAAATCAAAATAGTTTTGAAAGCAAGTAGGGTCTTATTGCTTAGCTCCTGTTTAGAAAAAAACCAAGTGCTTGCCTCTTCCTGACTGCTTGCTTTTTTTCCTTTTTTTTTTTTTTTGTAAACATATACATGTGCAATAGAGAACTGGTTCCCCCTGCAAGGTCACCAAGATTTAAAAAAATCTCTAAAAGGTGACAGCTCCTATTGCTTAGTTAAGGATCCACCATGCCTTCATTGGTCATACTATGCTGACTTATGACACTATGTGATTTCAAAGAAGAAATATACTAAGAACTCTTAATTTTAATTGCTGCTTCCTGTGAGCATTTTTGCTGTCTCCCTCCAGTCCCATTGAAATATAAGCAGGAAAGTGCATATTTGAATTGTTGTACTTAAACATGGACCAGGAGGCTTCTTTGCACTAGCAGTTGTTTTGTATGTGAAGCTGAAAGCTTTCATGGCTGGCTATGTGGCCATGTCCTGGAAGAGTTTTTTCCTGACATTTCACCATCATAGCCCATAAAACCCACAAAAAAAACTATATTATTTTTATGTCCCAAGAATTATGTCACACCTATCTCAACAATGCTGCATGAAGCTGAATGGAGCAGGGAAACACCTTTTTTGGATTACATGCTGTTTTACTAGTGCCTCTAATATTCTCTTTTTCCCCAAGTGATTGCTTGGGGTTTTGTTTTTTTTTTGAGCGGTCAGGCTGACTCTGATTCTTCCAGACTAAAAGAGATTTCTAACCCCTCTCTTCCAGAGTCCAGTATACAGCAGATGTACAAAACTACTAGCTAGGTAGCTTCACAGCACTTTATTCACCCTATAGTGCAAATTGTGATTTAGTCCCGACCATCTCGATTTTATTTCCTCCTCCTGGATTTAAGTGAAACCCTCTTTTTAAAAATCACCAATTGATTTTCTTTCCCTGCTTGTATAAATGGCTGTGTTCTTTGACGTTTTTGTTCCATAATCTACCTCCAGTTTAAAAATTTCTGCCCTATGCCTGGAGTAGCTTTTGTTTTGTCTGCCAAACTGGTACTATAACTTCTCAAAATCCCATTTAAAATGTTTTTTCTTGGACCAGTGTTCCTTCCTGTTCCTTAAAAGCCAAGCTTCATCGCAGTCCTTCATATCTGTCTTGTCTTCCCTTTCTGAGATTTTATGCTTTTTGGTCAGAGACAGTCACTTCCGTATTCTGTGTGGTACCTAGCACTGGTTGATGCTTTGTAATTGCATAGTAGTGGCAGTAGCAATAACAAGTTTCTTCCAAACACAATCAAGTTAAGATCTTCAGCTCTGTGTTTGAAAGCACACTGTTTTTCTGTCTCCAGCTGGGAAGCATCTCTCCTTAGCAACAGAGATATTCAAATTGCTTTGACCTTTTAAAAATGGATCTCAAAGCCCTGATTTCTAAAAGAGATTCCCAGGGGGAAGAATGAAGGAATCCCTTGCATCAGTAATGCAGAGTTTGTTTCGCTCCCTTCTGTCCAGTTCATCATTTTGTGAGTGATTCTAAGTCTTGATATGGTGGTGCTTTCTTTGCAGTTCCACAGCCAGACCCAAATCAGCCAAGGCCAGAGGGACGTCAGATGACACCTGTCAAGGGTGAGCCCCTGGGAGTAGTTTGCAATTGGCCTCCTGCTTTAGAAGCAGCTCTGCAGCGCTGGGGAACAACACAGTCCAAATGCCCCTGTTTGACAGCCTTGGACGTTACTGGGAAGCCTGTTTACACCCTGACATATGGTGAGTGCCTTGGTCTTGTTAGTTGTCCCCACTTGGTTTCAATAGGAGCAATAGCAAATTCTCCATTAATTCTGCCCTGCTCTGCTCTGTAATGCAAATAAGGGTGCACAAAAACATAGCAAATGGATCAAGCACAAACAGGATAGATTCATTGCTCACTGTAGAATGTTGAAGGATTTGGTCCTTGGTTGGGCTCGGCTTGCACATCTTGTGTATGTTCCATCTTGGGAATTTATTATATATAATTGGGCTTTTTAAAATATTATTATTTGAAATAATAATAATAATAATAATGATTTATTTATATACCGCCTTTCCAAAAAGATCAAAGCGGTTTACAAAGTTATATAAGAT
Organism: Urosaurus nigricauda; assembly: GCA_034509955.1. Classification (NCBI taxonomy): domain Eukaryota; kingdom Metazoa; phylum Chordata; class Lepidosauria; order Squamata; family Phrynosomatidae; genus Urosaurus; species Urosaurus nigricauda. Next base: position 169,324,253 of record JAOEGL010000002.1, read on the forward strand.
CACATAAAATACATAAAAGATTTACAAAGCAAATATATTTAAACATATATTGAAAAATAAATCCCAGGAACACTGCTGTCAAACTGCTTCAGCTGATGGAGTTGCTGGAAGGGGCAGGGCAGATGTTTTAAAGGCCCCAGAGTCCCAGGAAAGCTGCTGCCTCAGCTGATACCTTCCTCTGCTGCCGATGGTGTGGGCCTGCAAGGAATGCTGGGAGCCTCTGGAAGTCTTCAGGCTCCTCCCTTCCTCTTCTGCCGGTGGTGTGGGCCTGCAGGGGATGCTGGGAGCCTCTGGAAGTCTTCAGGGTCCTCCCTTCCTCTGCTGCCGGTATATAAATATAACAACACATGAGAATTCTGGCTTATGAGAAATGAGCAAGTGTGCTTGTTCTGCTGGAATGAAAACATTTTTTATTCTTGCAAAGTCTCAGTGACAGAAATACTTAATATTCTGTTTTTGTATACAAGTGCATAATCTTGATAGTATGCAATGATAATCCAGAATTCTTCAGAATTCAAACTTATTGGGAATGACCAGGCATGTCACTGCATGTTGTTTGATTACTTCTGCTTGGCTTTTCCTGGAAATGGAACAAGCTAAATGAAGCAGGGAACCTCTTTTTCTCATATTTTTAGCATTAGATCGGAACAGGGTTCCCTGGCTTGTTCCACTCCTAACAAGCCAGAATCATAATTCACGAACAAAGCTTGGCAGGAGGAACTAGGTGGAAGCAGTTGGACAGGATACAAGCAGAATTACAGATCAGTCAGAATTCTGAAAAAGGCTTGACTTATCCAGCTTATTGTCTCATATGCAAAATGAAAATATTTTCAGTCTTACCAAAACTCTACAAGGATAAAAGAAATAAATGCATTTGTCTGTACTGAACTTGTAGACACAGAACACACCACGTATATAATGAGAAAATTTAGCCATTAAAGAGATTATGTATACCATGTGAACCACTTCATTGCCAACGTCCAGACTCACAAGAGTACTAGAATAAACTTGAATGAGCCTGTGAATTGATGTATATAAATAGCTTCTTTTTATATTTCTTTAGGGATCTATAAAATTATTCATATGTAAAAGACTATTTTGAAGGCTGTTGGTAGTTTAAAATAAATCAAATTGCCTTCCAAGGCAAGTTAAAACCTTTTCTGGGTTTGCATATATTTTGTTTAATTTATTTCTGTTTCATTGAATCATAGTAAGCCAAGTAGTCAGGCAGGTCCTGCTTCCTAGTGACTGGAAATCTTATCCAGTAGTACCCTTGTGAGCTTTCAACACATACTGTGTACACATGCTAAATATTATTTTTGCAGCCTCAGATGTGAGAAATTTTAACAAGAGAAAGCTAATGTTATATAAGTTCTGATCCCAATACAAAATTATATACTTATGTGGAAATACATTCACAGTGAAAGTCTCCTAAGATGTATAAATTTCAGTGTCTTAATTTAAAAAGCAAAGAGACAACCCTACACGGGAACTCTGTTTCATCTGGCATTTGATTTAAAGGCACAGTACTGGCTTTTTAAAAATTTATTTATTCCAGGCCTGAAAGTCAAAAATCTTGATTTTACATGTTGTAGAGTGGGCCTTAGTGAATGAAAACAAACAGTATTGGTTTCGTTCCTGGCTCTAGGATCAGAAGCAACAACAGATGTAGTGATGACATTTTACAGCCTGCATTCCTGCATAGTTCTTGAATCTTGTTGTCACTATGTCTCTGCAATATATAATCCAAAATACCTAAAAAGACTTTTTTGTAGTGCTTCTTTGAATGAATGGAATATTTTCTTAAGATTTACACTAATCTTCAAGATCTCCATTTAATGCCCAATTAATAGCACCATAGCACCTCCACTTTCTGAGATATGGTGGCTAGTGACTAAGGAGAGGGCCTTTTTGTTTGTGATGTCATATGTGGAAATAAGTTAGTCCTTATTTTATGATATTCAGATACCACCCAAATATGTTGGTTTCCTAGGATGTTAATGGGATTTTGCTTTTTACTAAGCTGCTGTTTTAGAGTTGTTTTGCTGTTTTAAAAAGCTATTTTACAAAAATATTGTAGATGTTTTGACATTTGTTTGCTGACTGATCAGAGATAATAACAGCTCAATAAAGATAAAGATTGAGATGCACAATATAAATATTATCTACAGATAAACACACGGTGGCTGAGAGCCAGCCTTGCAGTGTATCTCCAGTTCCCCTCTCAGTTCCCCATTCTTCCACCTCCCCTAGCACCTGTCAAGCCCTTTACTGCTGGGGTGGAAAGAGAATAGGGAGGTGATTGAGACCATGGGACCATTCACATTACAGAATTACAGTGCTGTAATTCCACTTTAACTGCCATGGCTCCATCTTGTGGAATCTTGGGATTGGCAATTGAAGGGGAGAGGCCTTTAGAAATCGCAGCCAGGGAGCTCCTCTGGTGCTTCATCAAAACTACAAATCTCAGGACAGAGCCATGGAGTCTGTGGAGTCATAGCATTGTGACTGCACCATGTGAAAAGACCCCATAAAGTAGCTGCTGGACTCAACTTGTGTGGGGGGGGGGGGAATAAAATGGTGGGGCCACACCTGGAGTGTATCCTCCTTTTCTTTCTCCTAAGATCCCAGACCAATTGTATCTTCCTAGACTTTATTGCCGAAAAGAGAGCAGTGAGGGGGCCAACCTGACCTCCTGTGGAAGGGAGTTCCACAGTCTGGGAGCAGCTACAGAGAAGGCTGTCTCCCAAGTCTTCACCAACCACGCCTGTGAAGGTGGTGGGACTCAGAGAAAGCCTTCCCCTGCTGATCTTAACACTTGGTTTGGCTTGTATAGGGAGATGAGGTCTTTCAGATAGTCTGGACCCAAGCCATTTAAAATAGCCCCTTGCATCCCATCCAAAAAAGGATGTACACACAAATGTTCCTGATAAAGTGTACCCTGTGTGCATGTGTGTGTGCCACTGCTGCTGGCTGATTGATTTGAACTTGACTTCCTTTTCTCTACTTTCCAGGCAAACTTTGGAGTAGAAGCTTGAAGTTGGCATATACGCTACTGAATAAATTGGGCACCAAAAATGAGCCTGTACTGAAACCTGGAGATAGAGTAAGAATTTGTAGTGATCTTTCATCTTCTCCCTTCGGATAAAATGAGGGTGATGATTTGGTGGCAGGTTGTGAGTGGGGTTCTGCATTAATGCTGTCCCTGTTAAATGCTAAAAAAGTTTTTCTCTTAAAATTACAGCCCATGATTTACCTTACAGTAAGCTCATAAACTGATCATTTTCTTTCCTGAGTTAAGACAGCCTTTTTTCTTTTCTTTTCTTTTCTTTTCTTTTCTTTTTTTCCAGGTGAAATGGCCCAAATATGAATGCTGTTTCTTCTTGTTTATCTAACATAATGTTTCTATGAATCACAGGTAGCCCTTGTTTATCCCAACAATGACCCTGTCATGTTCATGGTGGCATTTTATGGCTGTTTGCTGGCAGAAGTCATCCCAGTGCCGATAGAGGTACCTCTAACCCGAAAGGTAACGTTGATGAAGCCTAGATAAGTAATAGGCTGAGGACTGTGGGGTGCAAACCAAGTCAAACTGTTGGCCTTGGACACAATTACACTTTGCAGCTTCTGGTTTCCCACATTCGCAGAGAAACATTTTTTGGACATCCTGCCTTTCCTGGCTGTTCTACAAACAGAGAGGTTTTGCCATGCAGTGGTGTTGGTTTATACATGCCTCTTCCACAGAAGCATATATAAAGGAATGTCATTACTTGGCAATGCATCACCAGCTGGTAGTGAGAAACAGATGGAAGTATCTCACCATTGCCTTGCTCTGTACCCTGGGACTCTGGGGCTCATTCTCATCAGTGCTGCACATTTCTACCTTTCAAGCAGTTAACTTCATAAAAAAAGAAAGAAAAACAATGGGGAATCCACTCTCTCTTTACTGTTTAGAAATACTGGTTTCCAAAGTTCTGCTATAGGAATGTGGTTCAGCTGTTGCTGAAAAGTACTTCCTTATTTTTGGAAATTATTTTCAAAATTATCTTTTTGATTAAATTTTGTAAAATTCAGTTTCAAAAAATTACATCTTTCAGGAATTGGAGAACAAATTTCATAACTTCTACTAACTACAGATGGCAGAACTGTAAAATTTTGTATCTATTTCAGAAGGAAATTTTAACATAAGGCAAGTGTGTGGTAACATATAATTTATAAAATACAGTAAATATATATGTTACAGTTTTCAAATATGTTCAGATACAGTTGCTGCTCTTGATAGTATATCAGGTGTGTAGCAAAGTTGACCACCCCTAACCAGAGTTGATTTCAGTGTGGTTTTCTATTCAATTTCTGTGATAAGCATTGCTGAAAATAGGTCCCAGTGTCCTCTTTGGGGTGGCTGCCATGGTTTATTGCTATGTGGATTATTAGTGTGGATGAACCTGAGCATTTTGCTGTCTTCTTTCTCCTGCTGTAATGGAGGAGGAGAGGTGAATGAGAATCACATGAACTGAAGGTTCTGCTCAGGCTGGTTCTAGCTTGTTCATGTAGCACCATACCATGGAATCGCCTAACAGTTGCTTCTACCCTTGCCATAATTGACATATAACATTTCCATTTTTTGAGACAGTAGAGTGTCTTGCAAGGACACAATTTAAGAAGATATGGTAATGAGGTGGTAAGCTAGTCTGGTAATGCTATGGATCTCTTAGGGGCATCTCTTTGATTTGTGTCCTCAACATGACAACTGCCATGGCAATCCATATATGAAAATGGAAAGCTTTTACCAATTCTTGGCTTATTGGTTCAGTAAATCAGCTTGTTCATTTCAATGCTTTCTTCCCTAGCAGGTTCCCTCCTATTGCAGGCATTCAAACAACCTACTCATGTTGGCATATCCTAGCCTAGAAAATTTCCTTATGCATTTTAGGGACTGAGGAAAAAGGGGCAGCTTTTTATAAACATTCTGTTCTAAAATTATTATTTGTGTGTGTGTTTATAGGGCTTTCTGGTGATATTTTACTTTATAAAATGAATAGACATTCAGTCCATTAACTAATCTTCTAGAAAGTATGTTGCAAGTCAAATCAAAGCTATGAGTATGTTCTTCTCTAGTGTGGATGTTAGTTTGCATGCCATCAGCCACCCAGTTGGAGTAGTTCTCTTTTAATTTACCAACCTAGTGCAAATAGGAAGCTGTCCAGGCATGTTACAGATACCGCCAGCTTGGTTGCTTTGGCATCCATCCCACAAGCTGGGTATGACTTTAAAACTCTGCTTGCATTTAAATGCACTAATGTAGATATTTCTGTCTTTCACTTGTGCCAGTTTCATATTGTCTTTTCCCCTGCCTCTTAAAGATAAAATGGTTTAATATTTAGTGTGTTTTGTCAGTGTTATGTGGCTTATAATTAGGACATTTCACCAAGATCCAACGTGGCATAGTGGTTTGAGTGTTGGACTATGACTCTGGTTCAATTCCCGGCTCAGCCATAAAACCCACTAGATGACCTTAGGCAAGTCACATGTTCTCTGGGGGATGCAGTGGCAAACCTTCTCTGAACAAATCTTGCAAAAAAAAAAAAAAGAATCTCATGATTGGTCTGTTTTGGAAATGACTTGAAGACACACAGCAGCAGCAGTAGATGCCAGGAGCTTCACAGAGGGGAAATGCTGTGGATCTCTTTTGTAGATAGGAGCAACTATGAAAGTAATAGGGCAGATTAATGGGGTATCTTAACCAGGATTCTGTGTACGTATGGAAATCTTCATGCTGAAAAACTAGGCTGTATATATTTTTCTTCCTGTAAAGGAGCGAGTTTGTATCCTCTGTGCCTGCTAAGACAGGCTTGAGATTGAGTCAACCAACTTGACTAAATGTCAGAAGATAGCAGTCATCCATTTGAGAAACAAAGTGCAAGGCTTCCGTATCTGTCTTGTAGTTAAGATAAAATAGATTTGTGCATAATAAGGCAATGTTGGCTTGTTTGTTTATTTGTTTGTTTGTCATCATCATCATCATCTGTATCTCGCTCTTTTCCCAGAGTGGCTCACAATATTAAAAGAACAATACAATTAAAAACATAGAAAAGAGGTACATTAAATAGAATTAAAACAGAATTAAATTGTAACAATATTAAAATAATTACTTATTAAATAGATTACTTATTAAAAGAATCAAAAATAGTTAACAAGATAAAACTGTTTAAAACTCTTAAATGATACAACACCCGAAGCCAGTCCTTTAAAAACGTTCTGTTTTAAAAGCATGTCTGCATAAGAAAGTTTTAACCTGCCTGTGGAAGGACAACAAGAAAGGGACCATTCTGGTCTCCCTTGGAAACAGTCTAGGGGCAGCCACAGAAAAAGCCCTCTCTTATGTCCCCACCAATCGTGCTTCTGATGGCAGTGGGTGGGACTGAGAGAAGGGCCTCTTCTGAGAATCTTAGAGCCTGGGCCAGCTCATACAGGGAATACTGGGGCTCGACAGATTGGCAAAAAGGGGAGGCGAGACCCTATCCCTTTCTGCCCCAGAAGCAGGCTGCAGCAACCACACGGCGTGACCTGCAAACGGCACAAAAAGAAGCCCCTTGTGTACACTTCTGTTTGGGTGCTGCGCATGAGAGATGTCAGCGTGGTGCCCTGGCGGAGGAAGAAGGGCTAGGCACATGTGGACACCCAGCCCTTCTTCAACTCTACCATGTATGGAGGCTGAAGGAAACTGCCGGTCTGTATTCCCCCTTAGTTTACATTCCTCCTTTCTCCTGAAATTGAGACTCAAGATGAAAATACCTACTTGTAATAGTACTCAACCTTCTTTGAAACAGGATTTTTGTTTTTCACAGCACAGAGATAGGCACAGCTCTGGTTTTAAGTTAGGTTCACTTAATATGTGATACCCATAACAAACAACTTTCACTCACAGACTTTTCAGCACAAGTGTAGCTAGCAGCAACCTTCCCCATTTTTCCTCTCATCTTTTTTTTTAAAAAGAAAGTCATCGTCCCATTGTGCCATTTTTCTCTTCCCCTGTTGCTTTTCCATTGTGTGAGATATCTGCTTCATCCTGCCCCACCCTGCGGTTGTTGTCATTTGAGTTTCAAACCATTGATGGATGAATCTGAGTGTTTATATTGCCCTTTGTGTATTGTCCATAATGTTACCATCCAGTTACCAAAGCATTACCAACATTTAGGGACTTGGTAAGGGTAAAGCTGGCAGTGTTCACCCATCTGCAATTCACAGTAATTGCTTTTCTTTCCCCCACAGGATGCTGGTGGCCAGCAGATTGGTTTTCTTCTGGGTAGCTGTGGCATTGGCTTGGCTCTCACCACTGAAGTTTGCCTTAAGGGTCTCCCCAAAACACAGAATGGAGAAATTGTACAGTTTAAAGGTTAGTATTATTTTTATAACAGAGGAGCTTATCTGTATTTCCAGAACAATGGTTTAAGAGTAGAGGAAGACTGACAAGGGATGAATTCAAACAAATATTAATATTCTGCATCCTCTGGGTCAGAGGTTGGCAATCAGTTATCTTTCACATGTTTTGAATTACAACTCTGATAGCCTGCCCTCCTGCCATATCTATCAGGAAGAAATTATGGGAACTGCAATCCAAAACATATCCCCAGGCACCAGCTTGTGGTCTAGTTGTTGTGGTGTTAAAGGTATAAAAGCCCTAAGTTGCCTAACCAGTTGGCTGTCAGTTCAGATTGACATAAGCACATATTTGGAAAGCATCAAGTAAATGTCTTTCCAAGCTTGAGATCCCTTGATTGGAATTTCAAGGGATTAAAACTAGGGGTTTCAGAATTGGATTAAAATTACATGCAAAGCATATACTCTGCTCCTGATCCCTATAGCCTCTGGCACTTTTTTTTTAGTGGGAATGGGTTCTGGGACATACAATATTGCTCCATGTTTTTCATTTGCTTTGAAAGCATAATCAACAACGAAGCTCTAAATTGTAAACTCTCTCAAGTCCCAATTTTAAAGGAAAGGTGGGTTATAAATAAGTGCGATGTCCAGAATCCTGTTGGGGAGTTACACATTTTTAACTGTGTGGTATTCATAGTCTGTAGGTAACCCCTAGTTTAGGGGACATACAGGAAGCATGAAAGTCCCTCAGTCTCCATCTGCCAGGAAGCTACTGCTGTGATTGATGGGGGTCTGTGTCCCTGTCACTTGGAAGCAGCTGAACGTACCTGTGTGTGAAAAATGCCTGTTGGTTTGCCACGAGTATATGGGAACCACCATTGCAATAGACCAGCTGGTATCATCAGGGCAAGCTACTTTGATACTAATATTAGTATTTCTATATCAGAGATACGCAAAGTGTGGCCAGTTGGGTGCATGTAGCTCCTTCAGCTGTTTTTATACTCCCAAGGTTCAGTCCCTCCCTCTCTTTAAAAAAATATTTTTAAAACAGCCCCCCCCCCCCCCCATGATCCCAAAAGCTCTATAGGGGGAATGGGGTGGGGATTTATTTATTTATTTATTTCTAGGGTTTATATCCTGCCTTTCTTCCACAATGGGATTTTTGTGCCCCCCAGCCATTTTAGACCCAGAAGAAATGTGAAAAAACAAACAAACAAACCAGAAAATTACCTTGTGATCTCTTGTTTAAAAGGGCATCTCCAGGGCCTAAAACAGCCTGTGAAAAGCTAAAAATGTGGCCTTCCACACTCCTGAAAGACCATTTGAGGGGAAATGATGGTGGGAGGTAATAGCAATGGGTAGTGTTGTCTAAGATGAAGCAACTGACAGCTGCCTACTCCTGTTGCTCATGGTATTTGCCTCTTTTGGTGAAAAAATTCCCTGTATGTAGCAGATGCCACTTTTTCTCTGTAAATGACCTTTTATGGTCCCCACTAGCTGGAACCTAAGTCATTTACAGGTGTAGCTCATTTCCTTTTAAATTTTCTTTTCACAAATATTTGAATTGAACATAGACAGCAAGCAAGCTAAGCTTGAATTGTAAGGCAATACGGCAGGTTCTTTCGTGTAAGTCAGAATTAGCACAAATATATCCATAAAGAATTGTAACCTAAAGTCTCGTTTTGTCCTTTGGTTCTAGGTTGGCCAAGGCTCAAGTGGGTTGTAACAGATTCAAAGTATCTCTCCAAGTCGCCGAAAGACTGGCAGCCTAACATTTCAAATGCAGGGACTGAGCCAGCTTATATTGAGGTACTTAGTGAATAAGCATTGACCGAACCATATATGCTACTCTTTGACAGTCATAATATTCTCTAGGAATCTGAGTTTCTAGCAGAAAACACTCTATGTATTTTTAGCATGTCATTTCTCCATGTAATAAGTTCTGAAATTTGCTCAAAATCATTTTTCTTTATCATCATGGAATGCTGAATTGATGCCATTAAAAGTTGAAGATACAGGCTTCTGTAGTAAGAAAATTATTTAACAGCTTTTCTGCTATTTCAATAGAACATATTTTAAGATGTGGGAAGGGGATCTTTTCCCTCAATTAATACCTAGGGGCTAGCCTACAGCGAAAGTTCTTGTGCATAGAGAAAGTTAAGACCTGCACATTTTTCTACCAGAACTGTTTATAGGAATACTATTTGGTTTTGAACCTCATATCTGTTGGATTTCTACCATATGATGGATCTAGCACACCAGTTTATCCACCCTCATTTGAAAGAATAGAAGTACCATGGGCCAATGAATTCAGGCTGGTATTTTCTTGATTCCAACCCACGGATGGGCAAAATGAGGCCTTCCAGAGGGTGTCATACTGTGCCTCCTAGAGTCTCTCACCATTGGCCAGCATCATCTGGAAGGTGTCGTTTGCCCTCCCCAAGGGGGCATTTTGCCACCTGGCATGTGGAGATGGGGGGCAGGGGTGAAGGGTTCACTCCCTGCCTTCAGCCCGAAATGTGTTTAGTGTAAAGTTAACACTGTTGAGTCCTGATGCAGGTAGACATTTTAGACATTGTTATGGGTTGGTTTTTGTTTTTGTTTTTTTTCAGTACAAGACCAGCAAGGAGGGGAGCGTCATGGGTGTAACAGTGTCCCGAATTGCTATGTTGTCCCATTGCCAAGCTCTGTCTCAGGCATGTAACTACTCTGAAGGTGAGTGCTGTGTTTTCTGTATGTGTTGCATATAGAGAAGAAATAGACGGTAGGTGTTCCCCCTGTCCCCCAAGCAAACTGAACTTTAGGCCTGGAGAGACCACTTGGGGCCGGCCTGGACCCAAACTAGGGTTGCACAGGGGCTTAGCATTTACACATTCAGAAACCCTACTGAAAAGCCCCAGGCGCCATCTTGGCACATGCCCATACAGACGGGGCCCACCATGATGACATTGCACATGCGCAGAACCTAAATGGTGTTGCACATGAGGAGTGTTATAAGGGTATGCCGTGGCCCTTATGGCGCCCCTGTAGCACTGGGAAAAGAAGCCAGTTTTCGGGGTTTCTTTTTTCCAGCAGGTTAGGGGCATGACGTGCTGCTGCCATGTCCACAGCCCGTTCAGGGGAGGCATAGAGCTGCCCCTGAACAGGCTGTTTGTACAGCCCCTTAGTACTGGGCCCAAATGCTAGACTCTGAGAAAGTTTTGCCCTTTGTCCAGAAATATGTTTCAAGCTGTGCCTCTCCAGATATGCTTTCTTACATTTTTTTCAAAACCAGAAGTGATCAGATGTTTACTTTTGAAAAAAAGGACACACATCCAGCACGAATGCAAAGATCAGCATTTTCCTTTAGAGGAGAGTTGGCTTTTCCACAAGGGAGTTCTGTGCATCTCTCACAATAACCAGTTCTGTGCATCTCTCACAATAACTCACAATAAACCAAATTGAACCAGCAAGTTCAATTTGGGCACATGTCAGCACAGGGAGAGGCAAGCAGTTGTGGTCTTTAAACCAGCTTACAGCTATGGTTACTGCAGAAAAACATATCTACTTATTTTGCTTTCCACCTTTCTTTCTTAGCAGAACTGCTTAGATGTGCATTCAGAGTGTTGTCACAGCAAAACTTATTAAACAGATTATTGGCATTATCACTGAAGGGTTTTCCTATTAAGGTGTTTATTCTAAGTAGATGAGGAGTGAGATTGTGGCTTTTTAATACAAATAAGAAGTTGTTGATACAATAGTGTCCCTTGAACAGCTATAGGCTGGTTTTGGGTTCATTTGTTTTTAAAGCAGAACAGGAACTCATATTTCATGGAAGTGGAGTTGTATGTTTTGAACCTCTAAATCCACAGCAAATGTTTGCATTCTAGGTGAAACCATAGTGAATGTCCTGGATTTCAAGAAGGATGCAGGGTTGTGGCATAGCATGCTAACAGTAAGTCAACATTTTAAGGAGATATTCTGGGGTAATTTTACTGTGACGTGTTCTCATACGTTTTTCCAAAATGTAGGCTTAGTGTTCAAAGTGGCTGATTCTCCTAGGAAAGGCACAATAGTATTCCTGTGGTGGAATGTAAACATGCCATTCCTTGTGAGCTTCTGTCAATATACCTTAAAATTATGAGAGCTAAAATGCTTACTTAGAATAACATGCTGTTATTCTTTGTTATAGTTTGTTTAATGTACATCCTGCTGTTCCAACAAATGATGCTCAAGACAAATATTATAGGTAAAACATCAGTCAAGCACAAAAAAATAATAGGTAATATGCCAGTGAAATAATCTTTTAAAATGACAAATTGAAATCAAATTCAACATATATAGAAGTTACATTTTTGGGTCAAAACCCAATCTAATTAAAATGTTTTTTTCTTGCCAGTACGATTTTACCTCCAGATGTTGTTGAACTACTACTCCCTTCATGCCTCACTGTTGATCAGACTGATTAGAAATGATGGTAGATGGAGCACAACAGCATCTGGCGAGTTACAAAAGGGCTTTTTTTCCAAAGTTCCCAAGTGCATTGAGATAGTTGATAGGAGTACCATGGGGGGCACTCCTGATGATAGTAACACCCAGGCAGGCTCTCATGGAGAATGCAGTCTTTCATATAACTGGGTCCTAAGTCGTGTAGGACTTTATAGGTCATAACCAGTTATTTGATTTGTACCAGAAGTAGAGCTGTATACAGTGGAACTGTTGTAAGATGAGAGATCCTTGCTCCCTATAAGTGTCTCTAGTCCAGTAGCATGGGTACATCATTGCTAACTGGATAATCCTTTTAAACATACTACAGAGGCAGGACTGTGGAGGGTTTTTATTCGTAAACTGCCTTGAACCCCAGATTTGGGGAAAAGGCATGATGGAGGTGGGTGTGTGATGATGATGACAGTGGTTACAAACAAGTCCAGACAAGAAGAATGTAATGGTTGCATAACCATGGCTTGATTTGGTATTTCAGAGAATTATATTTCACTGGAATTAAAGCAGAAAGGCATCAAAGCAAATGTTAGCTGTTTTGTGCCTACACTTAAAGACTAAGGTTGCATTTATGTTGTAGAAATAATGCAGTTTGACAGCATTTGAAGTGCTGTAACTCCATCCTATGGAATCTTGGGATCTGTAGTTTTACAGGGTCTTTGGCCTTCTCTGTCAAAGTGCTGATGCCTCAGAAAACTACAAATCCCAGGATTCTGTACGATAGAGGCATGGCAATTAAAGTGGTGTCAAACTGTATTATTTCAACATTGTAGATGCACCCTTAGTCTGAGTGGAGAATTCCAGTGATTAGATTATTGCTTCATCAGTCCATTAGTTAATTCTTTTTGTACTTATGAAATAATGTTCTCTGCCCTGAGTTTTAAGGAAAAGTTGGACCTGAACCCACAAGGTATTCTTTCACTTGGAAGGAAGATGGGTTATACATGCTGAAAAGAAGCCATTTTGGAAAACCTCAAATGAGATTTATTATTATTTTTATTTATTATATTTATTTGTATCCCACTCTTTTCCCAGGACAGGGACTCAAGGAGGTTCACAACATTAAAAACAGTAATGTTTATTAAACAGATTATTGGCATTATCACTGAAGGGTTTTCTTATTAAGGCATTTATTCTAAGTAGATGAGGATTGAGGTTGTGGCTTTTTAACACAAATAAGAAGTTGTTGATACAATAGTGTCCCTTGAGCAGCCAGTTTTGGGTTGATTTGTTTTTAAAGCAGAATAGGAACTCATATTTCATGGAAGTGGAGTTGTATGTTTTGGACCTCTAAATCCACAGCTCATGTTTGCATTCTAGGTGAAACTCATAGTGAATGTCCTGGATTTCAAGAAGGATGCAGGGTTGTGGCATAGGGATGTAGACTGAGCCTGTGGGGTGTGAAAATGGTTTCTTCTAATATATATAGAAAAGACCCACAATCTTCTTTCTGTTTTTATTTTGGGTTGTTTTTTTAAAGTTGGACTTAATTTCTTCCTTTTAGAGTGTAATGAACAAACTGCATACCATCAGCGTGCCATATTCAGTGATGAAGACTTGTCCTCTTTCATGGGTACAGAGGGTTCACACTCATAAAGGTACAAGAATCATTGAATAGCTGTTGGCTCTTCTTGAGCAAAGCAGTGAGCATTCTCTGGGGATTTATAAGCCTTTTTTAGTCCCAGGAACATCTGTAGGCCACACAAGCCTTTCCTGGAGTGAGGCATTATCTGGAATGAGGTATTCTTCTTCGTGGTCTCTGTGCCTCACACAATAGGGTACTGCACCTGTGCAGAGACTCCATTCGGATACTGAACAGCTGAGCAGATTGACGGTAGCCCCGCCCCACCCCTCCCATCCACTGAGCATGCCAGTCTAGCTCCTCCTTCAGTTCTCTTTCGTCCGCCACAAGAGAAACATCTCCTTCAGGTTGCTGAACGATTCTTCCAAACAGCTGAGTAAATTTCTCCTCTGGAGACTTGATTTCATTTTTTCCCCCTTGTTCTTCGTTTTATCCTCTTTTTTCTCCCTTGAGCTGCACTTTTTTCTTCTTCAATGAATTTTTGGCGAGGGTTCCCTTAGCCTGGACAGGCTCCTCGTTATTCCTCAGGCCTCTTATGGACTCCACCTCATTTTTCAAGAAATGCTCTGTTTGCCCTAATAAACTTGCCCTTAATGATAAACATTCTAAGTGCCTTTTTTGTTTGGGTGAAATCCACCCAGATATATGTGTCCATTGTAAAGCCTTCACCCCAGTGACTCTCCACAACAGGGCCAAGAGACTCCAGGCTTTTTTATGGGAACAAGCCCTAGCAGTCACCCAAAAATCTACATCGACACAATCGACTTTGACCCCATTGACATTGAAGCATCTCTCTCCATCGATTGCTACATCGATGTCTCAGTTGGCCTCTAGCCAGTCACCTCAAGATGTGCCCTCTGTTTCTAAAAAGGCCAAGAAGAGGTTGTTGCATCACGACAGCGACAGACACAAAAAGAGGCATAAGGCAAATGAGACTACTACTCCACCATCGTCCTGGCTGCTGCTCCAGCCTCGATATCAATGGTGGCAGCCCAACTCGACTCCGCCATGGCCTTCCTGATGCCTGCCTCGATGTTGGCACCTGGCCTCTTTGCCCTGATCCCGGTCACCGTCTTAGACTTGGCATCGGAGGCTTTTGACTCGACAATGGCATCGGCTACATTATCTGCATCGTCCCATCTCATGTCTCTCCCGACATCGACGGTATCGCCTTTGCCTCCACCTTTGGTGATGGTTCCCCAGGAGATTTTGGCTACTCCATCGAGAGCCTACAGATTGCAATTTCCACCTCCTCCTCTGCCCCGGCAGATGTCGCCTCGGAGGTCCCCAGCACCATAGGAAGATCATTTCTTTGATTCACCATATCTTTGGCTTCATACGTTGCTCAACATCGAGCTGAAGATTATTGGAGGGAGAGGCATCCATCCTACCGCTCCTACTCTCCATCATACAGAGACCGGTATTACCCTGTTTCCCCAAAAATAAGACATCCCCTGAAAATAAGACATAGTAGAAGTTTTACTGAATTGTTAGATATAAGGCCTCCCCAAAAGAAAGACCTAGCAACGTTTTTGTATATGTATGTATGTGTGTGTGTAGATATATATATATATATATATGCATGCATATGTCATGGCCAGCCAAGAGATGGAGTCAGAGGATGAGGAAGAGGACATGGCTCCTCAGGAGCAAGAGGAGTTGGAGGCTAGACCAGGTCCCAGTTCTGCCATGCCAGACCCCAGTCCTGACATTTCAGCCCCAGGAGTGGGAGCCCAGCCAGGCTCTAGCACTGTGGAGCTCCCTTCAGAGGCTAAGCAGCTGAGTGAGGTTTCAAATGAAGAATCCAGTTTGGTGGTTCCCTCCTTTAAGGAAAGGAGGGCTGAGAGTGCTTGTGTACGTCAGTCCAGCTTGCTGAAAAGCAAGCTGGTAATAAAGCACAGCTGCCAACAAGGAGGGTGTCTCCTACTTAAGCACCTGTGGAACGCCATCCCTTTGCCAGAACTTATTGAAAGTCTCTTGGTGTGACTGTGTGCTGGCTTCGTGTCTTTGGAACTCTGGTTTGCCTTGACCTTGGAACGACTTGGACTTTTGCTGCTTTCTCCTTGCCTTGACCTCGGACCGGACTGACTTCTGTGATTTCCCCAACCCTAACCTCGGCTCTGGCTTTTGGACTATTCTTAGGATCAACGTTTAGGTTTATGGAACTGCCTTATCAGCTTTTGTTGGTGGGTGCTGGCCGCAGTCCGGGACAATATATACACAGTATATAATAAATGTTCTCTTTTTTTATTCAACAATAAGTGTGAATTCTTCTTCATGGAAAAATAAGACATCTCCTGAAAATAAGACCCAGTGCATCTTTGGGAACAAAAATTAATATAAGACACTGTCTAGTTTCCGGGGAAACACAGTATTACAGGGACTTGCACTTTGAGTCCTTCTGTCGGCATCGCTCCCAATCTCTGAGAGACCATGAGGATTACAGAGCCCCCTCACTGCCACCTCTCACCACCGCTATGGTGCTGAGGCCGCCGGATTCCCTCTCAATACCGACAACAACTTCAATATCAACATTGACACCGAAGCCGATAGTTTCAACTATCCCCATTGTCTCCTCAGCATCAGTGACTCCAACTTTGGCAGTTCCAATGTTGATGGCTTTGACATTGATACCTCCCTTGTTCCCAGCGGTAGCTCAATCTCTGCCTTCTCCTACGGCTGCACCAACCCATTTCACAGAGGAATCGGCTTACGAACCAGAGGGCTCTCCGGATTCTTTTACAATGAAGAGGTGGAGGATTCTGCTCCTCACTGAGGATGTTAACCTTTTCTCGGGCATTGTTGATAGGGTGGCCAAGGCAGTTGGCCTTCAGGTGGACCTGGCCCCTAAGCTGCCTCGGGACCCAATCGACGCCATGTTTGAAAGACCCACTCAGCCTGCTGTCATCCCATTTCTGGCATCCTTCTCGGATATTATGGCCCTTTCTTTGACCAAGCCAGCTTCCCACCCCTCCAGCATCCAAGAAGCTGGAGTCCATGTACAAGGTACAGTCTGACACTGCTCCTTTCCTGTTCACTCATCCAGCTCCCAACTCTTTGGTGGTTGAATCTACATCTAAGTCCTCTGGCAAAAACCACTCTGCCCAGGTGGAAAAGGACAGAAGGCACATGGACATCTTCGACAAAAGATTCTACTCGTCCGCTGCTCTCAATGCGAAGGTTGTGAAGATGCAGGCCTGCATGGCAGCTTATCAGAAGTTCTTGTGGGACAAGATGGCATCATTCATTCCATTCCTGCCCCTGGAACAGAAATCAGTGGCTATTGACTTCTGCGGTGAGGCCTTCTTCCTTGTTGCTCAACAAGTTCACTCTGTAAGGCACTCCATCAACTTCTCAGCCAAGATTATATCCGGAGCTGTTGCACTCCATAGGTTTGCTTGGTTGAGATCCACAGACCTGTCTGAAAAGGCCACATCTAAGATTGAGGATATGCCGTTTGACAGAGAAGATCTCTTTGCCTCCAAGACGGATGACTCCCTGGACTCTATGGCCAAAGCTCGCCTTACTGGGAAACGACTTGGCGTGACTTCCAACAAACAACAGTTTGGGAGGCAACAATGGCGCAGGAGACCTGCCTCTTCTAACTACTCTCGCTCGAGCACGTCTTCTGGCTACAGGGGCTCACCCCATCAGTATTCTAGGAGACCCTATAAACAACACCAGCAACAACAACACCAGCACCAAGGTCAACAACATCAATGACCTCAGTTCTCCAAGAAGTCCTCCTCTTCTAAAGCTCACTTTTGACAGGTCATCGGGAGCGACACCAGTGTTTCACCTGTCACATCCTACCCTCTCCCCTCACCATGTTCCCAAACTCCGCCACTTCTACGACAATTGGCATCAGATCACCTCAGACTCCTGGGTCCTTACCATCATCCGTCTGGGATATGCCATAGAGTTTTCAAGTACTCCGCCAAGTGGCGTTTTCTGCTCTAGTCCCTCATCCCCTCCTCTTCTGGAGGAGATCTCCCTTCTTGACAAAGGAGCCATTCAACTAATTCCAACCATCTTCAACTCCTTTATCACACCTCGCAAGTTCAAAATGGTGACTCTGCAGTCCATCCTTCCATTCCTGCATCGAAGGGACTGGTTCACATCCATCGATCTGAAGGATGCTTATTTTCACATCGCCATCAGGCCCCAGCACTGGAAGTTTCGTCGCTTCGCTGTCTTTCAATATACCGTTCTTCCTTTCGGCCTCTCCACTGCCCCCAGGTCTTTACAAAGTGAATAATAATAATAATAATAATAATATTGTATTTGTAGCCCGCTCCACTGTCCAGGCAATCAGAGTGGGTTACAACAAAGTCACAAGCTAAAACAATTCCAATAACCTACTACCTAACCTCCCACCCCTTAAAATTAAATTGAACTAACGGTGAATTAAAACCAAGCAAACAATTTAAAAACATAATAAAACATAATAAAAACAACCATTCCTTGAGTGGCATAGATTATAGCATCAGAGGTCAAAGTATTGGGAGCTGGCGGGGGGATTATAAACCTAGTTTCAGAGCCAGGAGATTAAGAAGTTTCAGGGAAGGCCTGCTGGAAGAGATGCATTTTTATAGCTTTTTTAAAGCAGTCAAGAGTAATAAGTAATAAGACGCATCTCATCTGGCAGGCCATTCTATAGCTTGGGGACAATAGCAGAGAAGGCCCTCTGGGAGGTCTGCAACAGCCTAGTTTTCATAGACTACAGTTCCTCCTAGAAGACCAAAGTGTGCGGGGGGGGGGATTTGTAGGGGGAGAGGCATTGTAGTGATCATCTCCCACCTTCTGTTGCGAGGTATAAAGATCCTTCTTTACCTCGATGATTGGCTACTGGCGTCATCCTCCTGAACCCAGGTCTTCAAGGACATTCACTCCACACTTTCTCTTCTCACCGACTTGGGCCTCACCATCAGTCCTTCCAAATCTATTCTTTGACCTGTCAAGGTGATAGACTACAAAGACACCTCCTTGGATTCTGTCATGGTGCGGCCTATCTACCAACCAGAAGGGCGGAGACCCTCTAGGACCACCTCCGCTATGTCCTCACCACTATTCAACCAACGGCAAGGGATATTTAATGTCTCCTGGGCTATCTAGCCTCCACGATGGCAGTCATCCATCTTGCCCGTCTGTGATTCAGGCCTCTCCAGGAATGGTTCCTCTCTGCATTCAACCACCTCTGTGACAGCCAGTCCAAGAGGTTCTCCATCCCCCCCCCCCAATGTACGGGACTCTCTCAAATGGTGGCTTGATCCCTCCAACATCTTGAAAGGAATGCCCTTTCAGGTCCCGGAACCTTCCAGGATGGTCACCACCGACACATCTCTGACAGGATGGGTCGCCCACTACAAAGACCTTCGTGTGCAGGATCAGCGGTCTCCAGAGGAGTCGGTGCTACATATCAATGCTCTGGAACTCTTGGCCATTATCAAGGCCTTCCGGGTCTTCGAACATCATCTCCTCCACAGAGTGGTACAGGTGGTGACAGACAATACAACCACCGTTTGTTACATCAACAAACAGGGAGGAACACACTTGCCCATTCTCCTCCACCTATCACTACAATTTTGGACATAGTGCCACTGCCACTCGATCCACCCAGTGGCAGTTCACCTCGCAGGCAAGGACAATGTGCTAGCAGACTCCCTCAGCAAGGACAAGGTCCTTCAGCACGAGTGGACTCTGTCAACTCAGGCCTTCCATCTCATCACATCCCATTGGGGGACTCCCTCTGTGGACCTATTTGCCATGCTGGAGAATGCACAGTGTCAGCAGTTCTACACCAGAGCGGGCAGAGGCCTGGGATCCCTGGGAGATGCCATCCTCTGCAACTGGAGCCGAGGCTTCCTGTATGCCTTCCCTCCTCTGCCGCTGATCTCAGGGTTGTGGCCAAAATGACCAAAGATGGGTCCAACGCAATTCTTCTGACCCCCTTCTGGCCGAGACAGCCCTGGTTCACCCTGCTGCTTCATCTAGCCAAGGGCCAATACCTCCATCTCCTGAATTGGCCGGACCTTCTGTCCCATTCCAACGGGGCAGTCTTGCATCCGGATCTTCACAGTCTTATGTATGACAGCTTGGAGGATCAGGCCTTGACCTCTCCTGAAGAGCACAGGGTCTTGTCGGCCTCAAGAAAGGATTCTACTAAACAATTCTAAGTCTACAAATGGAAGCGCTTCTGTGCCTTTGCGGAAGCTCGGGCAGAACCTTCCTCTCCAGTTCTTCTAGTGACAGTGCTGTAATTTCTGCTCCACGTCTGGGACCGGGGCCTGGCTTTCTCCTCCCTGAAGGCGTACCTTTCTGCTGTTTTGGCTAACCAACTGCCTGGCTCAGCATCAGCTCATTTTTTCACTTCGCCGACCCTTAAAAGATTCTTCAAGGGCCTTCTTCATCTTTAACCACTGTTGCCTTCTTTGGCCCCCAGCTTGGTCTCTTTCCCTGGTACTCAAGCAGCACACGAGAATTCCATTTGAGCCATTGGGCTAGCCTTCCATTAGACTGCTGACACTCAAAGTGTCCTTTCTTGTGGCCATCACTTCAGCCAGAGGTGCCTCTGAACTGACAGCCCTGCGCTCAGATGAGCCATTCCTTGTTTTCCACAAGAGATAAAGTGGTCCTCAGACCGGACATCTCCTTCCTCCCCAAGGTGGTCTCCCCATTCCACCTTTCTCAAGAGATTGTGCTACCAAACTTCTATCCTACCTCACCTCTGGAAAAGACTATTCACACTCTTGATGTTCGCTGTGCTTTGGCATTCTATGTTAAACGTTCTGAGTTCCGGTTGTCCACCAAGTTGTTTGTTTATTATAGCGGACCCAGAAAGCGCAACCCAGTTTTTCCCAGAGGGTTTCCAAGTGGATTGCCCAGACCTTTGCCCTAGCCTACGAACTGGTTAAACACCCTCTTGCAGTTGGTGTCCGTTCTCACTCAACCAGGGCCATTGCTTCATTTGCGACCTTCCTCCATGGTGTTCCCCTGCCAGAGGTCTGCAAAGCGGTTACATGGTCAGAGCCTTCCACATTTGTTCGGCACTACCGGCTGAACTCCAGGTCTAGGCGTGATGCCAGTTTTGGTTGTGCTGTTCTGTCTTCTATTCTGCTGTGACCTACCTTCCCACTTCCACAGGTAAGCTTTTTAGTCACCCTATTGTGTGAGGCACAGAGACCACAAAGAAGTAGTACAGGTTGCTTACCTGTAACTGTGTTTCTTTGAGTGGTCATCTGTGCCCTCACACAAGTCCTCCCCTCAGTCAGGTCCCTGCTCTTATTCTGTGGTGGACTTGAACTGAAGGAGGAGCTAGATTGGCGGGATTGGACATGCTCAAGGTATGGGAGGGACAGGGCTACCGCCAATCTGCTCAGTTTTTCAGCTATCCAAATGGAGTCTCTGAGCAGGCGCAGCACCCTATTGTGTGAGGACACAGATGACCACTCGAAGAAACACAGTTATAGGTAGCAACCTGTACTTATAATAGCTAGAAGAAGATATGTGGACCATACCTTGCTGTAAAGAAAAAAGACTGCTTCTGGAGAATTCTAGGAGCAGCAATTCTCATTTTCAAGCAAAAAGCTATTTGAAGAATTTGGGAGAGGCCTGGGAACAAAATGTAGATGGGGACACATGATTCCCACTTCTACACTAGCATTATCTGTCCCTTTTGTAAACTCTGGGTTAGTAACACCTAAAGATCCTCATAGTCATTCTCCAGTGCCCAAGGAGTTGGATAAGTTGGAGAGAACTTGGGATATGTATCTTTCCTATTCAGATGGCAGAGCATACTATTAGGACACATGGTCCTACTCTGTCTTTTCATTGGGGGTTTCTGAGGGCTCGCATAATCTTGCCCTATGGTCTCAGATTCCCTTTGTTAAATAAATCTCTCACAAATTGGGCTTGAATTTTGTGCTAAAAAGATGGCACCTCACAAACCTGTATGATGCTCCATACTTCTCCTTCAGAACACTGTCTCTCTTCTTTTTTCACTTGCTCTATCCAAGCCACTTTTTAAAAAGTATGTCTGTATTGATTCAGCCTTTCTCTTATTCCTCTGGGTTGCAGCTAAGGTAGCCTTGGTGAAATGTCGAGATTTACACTGGGCCATGATGGCTCACCGGGACCAAAGAGATGTCAGCTTAAGTTCCCTGCGTATGCTGATTGTGACTGATGGTGCTAACCCCTGTGAGTACCTATATAGATCTGCTTTTCTATAGCAATATTTGTTCATTCAACAGATTGTTTACTAACGTTGCTTGAAACTGTGTGCAAGAGAGAGAAATTGAGGTTCACAAGGGTGCAGAATGTATTCACCTTGAAATTAGGTATAAAACTGTATGTTAAGTGTATAGGATTTTATCTGCATATTTGGCTGTGTAATGCAAAAATTTGATGCTCAGTTATATGTTGCATGGCTAGTGAAATGCAGTGCAAATAGTAGTGAGTGATCAAAAGGAGCAAGACCTCGGAAAATATCCTCAGTTCATGAGGAAATGTAACTTCAGATGCAAGTTTGACAGAGAGCAATTTAAGGGTTATTAGTTTTATGTTTTATTTTGCTCTAGTAAAGGATTGGTTTTCATTCTTTAATTAGCTTTTCAGACTAGAAAAACAGGGATATATGTGTGACTTAAGTTATAACCTTCTATAATATTTTGTGATTATTACAATCTATGCTATAGAATAAAGGTAGCTAAAATTTCTGCTTGCTTTAGTGTATTTTGTGGGCTTATGTTTGCCATATTTTTCACTGAAGTATTTATAAGCTTTTCTTACAGAGTGTAGTGCCTTCAAGTAATTTCTGATTTATGGCAAACCTAAGGTGCATCTATCAGGAGCTTTTGTTGGTGAAATTTGCTTTTTTGGGGGGGGGGGGTGCCTTTGCTTCCCCCTGAGGCTCGGAGAGTGTGACTTGCCCAAGGTCACACCCAGTGGGTTTCTGTGGCTGAGTGGGGATTTGAACCCAGGTCTCCCAGTGTCCTAGTACAGCACTCAGAAGCTGGCTCTCTTACAATTTAATGAGATGGTAAATCTGCCTGAGACTCAATTATCTCTGCTTTCAAAACAATTGGTGGTTTTGTGGAAATTTTCAAGCTTGCTCTTTTCTGAGTTTTCAGGTCATGTGATAACATAAAAACCAAAACTCATAACATTAATAGACTGTAAGTAAATTAAGAATAATAAAGATAGAAGGTTACTTGGAACATAGAATGATTTGTTGATCCCCCTTGTGTATAGTAATCTGGCAGTAGCCAGTGCCTTTCAGATTAAAGGAAACTTTTAACAATATTTGCCTTCTTCTAAAGACATACGAAGTTGCAAGGACACGAAGATCTTCCGGGTAAGACTGCTCTCAGTCCTGCCACCATCATAGACTCGCTTGGTAGGGACATGAGAGATAACCATCTCAGTGGCTGTTCCTACCTTCTGGAATTCCCTTCTAAGGAAAGCTAGGTTAGCCCCCTCCCTGCTTTGCTTTTGTTTAACCATGGGTCCCATTCCAGGAGAAAAGCAACATATAAATAAAATAAAATAAAGACAACCTAAGTGATATTGGCAAATGTTGTAGTAAAAGGAAGAAATTATAGTATCTGGAGCTTTCTGGAATAAACTAGAGAAGGTCTTGAGTTCTGCTTTTCTGCAAGGAGAACTGCAACTCCTTGTTACAGTGAAATGATAGAGACCTAAGCAAATGACAGTTGTGTCTGTGAGAGGGGACAACAGTTTCTTTGAATGTAGAGGGAACTCCTTGTTAATAAAGGAGACATAAGGACATGCACAGGTTTAAATTGCTCGAAAGGAATGAGACCAAAGGTCTTTCAAAGAAATGAGCAGCAGATTTTCATAGGGTGCTTCTGTTTAAAGACTTAATTGAATGCCTGGCCAGATGGTGTTAGCAGTGAGTAAGATTTGAATGCAATTAAGGTTTCTAGATCATATGGGGAAGAAGTCTGCACTAGGAAGAAGCATGTTAATCTTGGTGGAACAAGGGGCTTCTAAAACTGTGTAATCATCCTCCACAAATATTTTCAGGTTTGCAGAGAGTCTGCAAAAGGTTCTAACACTGAAAAGCACCATTCTAAGTACTGCATATTGCATCCTTAGTATTAAAATAGGTTCCAGTAACGTCTATCTCAGGTTTAGATGCATGAAGAACACACCCCTCCCCGCAAAAATCATCAGAAGGTTTGTGAGCAGTTGTTCTACTCTTATACTACATAACTTGGTATTGCAATTCTATTCCCGCACATTTTTATTAGGTTTCCTTCTGTAGGTAAAGGATGAATTCAAATGCCCAGGATTTCAGGACTGCATTGCAGCCATATAATTAAATGATGCAGTCTGATTTTTGAAAGAGGCACTCTAATACAGCACTTACACATGTCTGCAGTCCATTCAAACTTTTGGAAACCTTATTACATTTGAAGCTTGTATAAATTGAATATATCAAAGCTTTCTAATCAGCCTTTGTGTTTCTGTTAGCAGGCCTCAATTCAAAATTTTAAATGAGAATAATTGCTTTCCAGGGTCTGTGTCCTCCTGTGATGCTTTCCTCAGTTTATTCCAGAGCCATGGGCTAAAACCAGAGGCAATATGTCCCTGTGCTACATCTGCTGAAGCAATGACTGTGGCCATTCGGAGGTACGTTTTGGTTTCCAACTAGTTTGGTGTGTGTATTCAAGAGATGCTGCAAATTTACAAATACTTGAGAGCTGATTTCTAACCTGCGGCTTCTGAAGCTAAAGTTCTTTTACTTACTCCAACAGACACTTAGCTAAGTAATTTCTTGCTTCTGCTCTTTGGACAAATGGTGGGCATAAGATCTCCCTATGGGTATTCTGGACATAGTGACATCTGAAGAGGAACCAAAGGCAATAAAGAGAAATATTCCCATTTTTAAAAGCACCATTTCAAAAAAAATTCCTTCCCCATTTTCTTCATTATTTTTTGTTTTATGGTATACAATAACTAAGAAACTTAATATCGAAGGCACTGAAATATTCAGAATGTTTAATGAAGTTTTTTTTAAACTAAAAAATGTACTTGTTGATAATTTCCTGTATGCTCTTATTTTAGTTCAGAGTTGGAAATAGACACATTCTTTTAAATTTGTTCAAAGGGTATGACTTTTGTTGTACATTGTAGCCTGATGATTTATTTCAGCATATTTGAATGGAAACATAATGCCTTGAAATGGCTTCTTGATTGGTTTTTAAGTTATTAACAAGAAGCACAAATTAGGAACAAACTTTATATTTAAGATATATAACCCCATCCCCACCCCCTTTTACCTCTCAGTTTATCTTAGTGGGGCTAAGCCAGGGACAGGGATCCTGTGGCCCTCCAGCTGTTCTGGGTCTACACCTCTCAGCAGTTCCAACTATTATAGTCAGCCATGAGGAATGATGGGATTTGCAGTTCAGCAACATCTTGAGGGCTGCTCATTCCTGACTTAACCCCCATGTTTCTTCTTGATGTGGGTTGGCTTTTTCCAGCACCATAAATCCTGTACAGCTGGGTTTTCTGAGTTTTTCTCAGCACACAGTATGCTCCGTATCCACTAAACTTTGAATCAGTTCTCTGGGCAACTTCAGATCATGTTTGGTTTTTGCAGGTAACCTAGTCTGAAGTAATACAAGAAATAAGGATTTTCAAGGATTGGTAGCTGTGGGATTAATTATGTGTTGGAAAGTCTTCAGAAAACTCAGTTCTAAATGTTTCCATGTCATCCAGTGACTAGAAAAACCCAGTATCTAAAGGAAATATCTTAATGATGGGAACTGGCATTGTCCTATGGATCATGCTGCAGAACAGGCATGGGTAGAATTTAGATTTTCACAGTCTACTTTGGTTATTTCTCTTTCACCAAGTTTCAGCTGAATACAGAATAATGGCCCTTTTTGTTGTTGCTCTTGCATAGTTAGTAGTTGGAATTCTACTGCAAAATATCAGATGACTATCTGGTACATTCTGCCCATCCTTCTTGAAGTACACTAATATTTTTCTTCCCTAGGCCTGGTGTTCCTGGGGCACCCTTGCCTGGAAGGGCTATCTTATCAATGAATGGACTGAGTTATGGTGTCATCCGTGTGAACACAGAAGATAAGAACTCTGCTCTCACTGTGCAGGATGTTGGTCATGTGATGCCAGGTGGTGAGTGTCATTTAGTGATGAGAGCACAGGGTGAGTTGCCTCTTGGAAGACAAGGGTTCACTGTCTTTATGTGAGACTTTTCAAAATTACTTCATTCAGAATCTTGCTGAGAGATGTGCTCCTAGTAGCATCTCATATTCCAGAATGGTTTCCACTCTGACTGGAAATTGCTGTTATGAGAAATGCTGTTCAGCTTTCTAAAAACTGGTCCCTGACCACTTCATTTGTTGGTTATTCCAGCCATTCAAGTATATTCAACTCAAATGGAGAAAGCAGGAAGTATCATGTCCCTCTAATCCTTTTGCTCTTTAAGGGTTTGAATTGTCCTGGTCCACCAAGCTTCTGTGACATATGCTTGGAAAAAGCAGACAACCTTTAAAAAATTGTTGTAGCAGTTAGCCCAAGTAATGGCTAATGGTCTTGGGAAATTTGCTTTCTGAGTCTATTTTGCTGCTTGGCAGATTCTCTCTAGACCCCTCTGGCCAACTTTTCCCATACTTACAAGTAAACTTGTATCTGATGAGGAATAACCAAAAATGTAGTGTGAGTGAATTGATAAATGGGTTTATTTTTAGAAGCTATTGAAGGCTTGGTCCAGTTTGTTCCCTCTCTTCTGAACATATTCCATATCTTGAGCAAAGCAGCTGATCCAGCATCTGGTTGGGAAGTGTCCTAATGGCATGCGGTTTGTTCTAGGCATGATGTGTATAGTGAAGCCTGATGGTCCTCAGCTCTGCAAGACAGATGAGATTGGTGAAATTTGTGTTAGCTCCAAAGCTGGAGGGATGATGTATTATGGGTTGACTGGAGTAACTAAAAACACATTTGAGGTATGTAATGATTTAGTTCTGTTTGTAGTTTTCACATTTATGCCCTGTTTTGTTCTGTCAGCAAGCATGCCTATTTGACCTGTTTCTCATCATTTTTGTTGTTGTTGGCTGCAAGATATTTTAAACTGTTTTCTGTTCTTATTATTACAATAATTAGCACTTACCGTATATACTCGACTATAAGTCAATCTCATTTATAAGTCAAGGGCAGGTTTGGGGGCCAAAAATATGGATTTTGATATGACCCAAGGATAAGTCGAGGATAAAACTTATGGGAATGTAACAAAGGATCGAAAGGATGAACCAAATGAAAACATTGCCAAAGAACTTGCAAAATTCCAGCAGGCATAACTATTTGTGCTCATACTAAAGGCTGGATGAGAGAATTGATGGGGATCTGTGCTTCCATGACATATTATGCTCTTATATTTCACCAGCTGATGGTTCCTTTTTAAAATAAGAGTTAAAGTATAGTACTTAAATTGACCCGTTTATAAGTCAACCCAGGTTTTTGGGGTCAATTTTTAGACTACAATTTCTAGATTTATAAATGAGTATATACAGTATACTGTATTCTGAAATGTGTTCAAAGCACTTGTTCACGTGCATTAATAGTTCTTAAAGCAACCCTGTTAGTTAGGATAGAGATGTTATTCACATTCTCCAGATTTAAAACAGTAGTACTGCACCACAGACACAAGAGATTGAGTTCTAATGTCAGTTATGAACTCATAGCCAATCAACAATCTCAGTTGGGAAATCTAGGGCCTTCCAGATGTTGATGGATTCCAGGCTCCCATCTGTTACAGCTAGCATGGCCAGTGGTCAGGGATGATGGGATGCATAGTCTTAACAGCGTCTGGAAGTCCTTGGGATTTTCACAATTGGTGTATTCTCTTAAGAGCTAGATCATGCCAGCATAATTGTGCCATATCTGATTGTGGGAGGAGAAAAAAATATCTCAGGAGCCTCACATTTACCAATACATGGGAACATCTTTACCAAAAGCTTGACCCGTGTAGAGTTAGCAGACTAACAGGTAAGGGATACCTAAAATAATTTTTGTGTGTGTGACATCATGGAATAAGAGATTATTGGGATTTAAATGAGCAGAATAAATTATTTCTTTTAGCACTGTGAGCCTTAGATTCTACTGCTTCTGGAGGACTGTATTCTCTCATGTCTAGGCAATCACTTTGAAGCTGAAGACTTAAAAGCAGGTAGCATCTGAAATTAAAAGTTTATAATTCAGAGGAATTGGAAATGCAGTAGTGTTTCTCACAAGTGTGTAAATGTCTGTACTTGGGACTCACCTTTGCCCAAGAGTACTAAACAGGTCTTCTGTTTCTGTATTTGCTGCTGTTGTGAGGACCATCTAACCTACTGCATAGTCCAATATCATGAGAAGTTCAGCAGTTGGTTTTTAAGAATAAGTTTCTAGCTCACAAAGTGGCTGAGAAATTTGGAAATACTTTTTGATACTGTGAACCAAAGTGGAATTGTGGAGAGGCTTATGTTGAGTGGGCTGTGCTGTTTTCCAGCATAACTTGCATACATGTTCTCTCATTCATGGAGATGTGGCCAGGCCTGTGGACAGTATCCCTTACCGTTTACTCTCTTAACCCTACAGACATTTTCCCCCTTCTGCTTACTTCTGCCAAACCAATCTTTGCCATTTTCCTTTAAAAACACTGATTGCATGAATTTAAGGTTGCTTTTGTTCTCATAATAAACTTCAAGTAAGTGGTGAATACCTCTACTTCATATTGGGGGATTCTGTACTGCAGAGAAGCAAAGAGCTTCTTGTAAGAACTGCAGCAGTAAATTTCCAGTCTTGCCAAGTCTGTTAAAACTCCCTTGTGCCTGTCAGAGAGTCAGCTCTGGTTTTGTTCTTGTTTGTTTGTTTGTTTTCTGGGTTTGCAGTCAGTCCCAATTAATACCAGAGTTAGAGTTAAGGAAGCAAAATACGTTCTAGTGCAGGGAAAAGTGATTTTTGTGCGTTTCTTACATTTGAAATAGGGCTCTTCCTATGTTGTGGGATATGCTGCATATCTTTCTGTCTAGTAAAGCATTGCCCATTTTATCGCTGATGGCCTTTCTTTTCTCCTTGCAGGTCATCCCTGTGAATTCAGCTGGCTGCCCTGTGGGTGATGTCCCATTTGTGCGTTCAGGCTTGCTGGGATTTGTTGGACCTGTACGTTCACATGTGAATCAGCATATGAGATGCTTAATCTCCTCACCTCCTGTGGTTTAAAGCACATTTAAGCCTTTATGAACAGTATAGAACCTTCTTCCTAAATTTACTTTCTTCCAGTATCTAGCAAAAAATGAGAACTTTTTGGAAATATGTATGTATCATGAGGCTGTTTTTTAATCCACTGATTCACAGGAGATATAAACATGGATATAGGTCAGATTTAAAATAATAATAATTTTACTTCTGTTCGAAGTTGACTGGTTTTCTCAAGTGCTTACCTATAAAATGTCCAGTTTAAATGGTTACAGTTTCTTTAGGTTGCATCTTAAGGACACTGTTTTTAATATGCAAGAAAGGATCTGTGTACATTGGCTGGTTGTCATGGTAGTTGAAATAAAGGGGGTGAGGGAAGGGTGGACAAAAAGAGAAGGAAGTGGTTGTTTTATTCACTAATATCCTTTTTGCCTTACAGGGTAGCCTAGTGTTTGTGGTTGGAAAGATAGATGGGATGCTTATTGTTAGTGGGCGCAGACATAATGCTGATGACATTGTGGCCACTGGACTAGCAGTTGAATCTATAAAGACAGTTTACAGAGGAAGGTGAGTCTGTGTCACCATAAAGAATAATTGGTTGATTGGATTATCCTGCTGGTTCCTTTATGACATCAACAACAATTCTCTTCTTGTATCTAGTGCTTTTTTTCAATATGTGTTTGTCATGTCCTGAATTTAGTCTGGAAATAACAGGAAAAGATCAGTTTTTTTAAATTAAAACCAGGATAATCTTTTAATAGTAGTATCATTAGTCAGCTTAACAATTAGGAAAATGGTGCAAGTTAATTTAATTAGGCTCTTTCCAGACTGGCCTGAAAGGCTGGCCTGGGGACAGAGTTGAGGCATAGCATCCTGATGACATGCCCGACTCTGCCCCCCCCCCCCAGGGTGCTCTGACGCTGCACACCGCTCCACATGGCACACGGTGTCATGACTCACCTCCAGCACTGTGTCCAGATGATGCAGCACTGAAGGGGTGTCATATAGCCACGCCGCCACGACTATGGCACCCTTTCCAGACACTTTTTGTGGCTCCTTTTTGCGCCCTCAGAAGGCCGGATCAGGACCACAGCGTGAGATTGCCGCAGCCCCAATCCAGCTGAAGAAGGGGCAGCTGGAGGCCGCCCCTTCAGGGCTGTTTGTACAGCCTCTTAATTAACTGAAAATGTTCAGAGTTGCACCTTGTGCAGAATCCTCTTTAAATAGACACGTTACAGTGAATTTTGGCACCAAAGTATTCCTGCTGTAAGAGACAAGTACAATTTTGAAAGGAGAACTTCTGAAATGTATTTGGAAGTGATGGATATTTAGAGAGCTTAGTAAATAGAGAATCCTTTGCTGTGAATTTTTCACTTTTACTAGAGCATAGACCTGGCTTTTTAAAGGCAAGCAGATAACGAAAGTCCTTGAGATGCTTGCTGTTGCCCTTTTTCCCCGTTGTATTCACCATGTGCCCTAATGCTGCCAAGATGAGGCTTCTCTGTGTCTGGCCTTAAGATACTTTTTCCAACTCTGTGGACACTGCTATGAAGCAAAGCCAGCTTTTGTCATGAAGTTTTAATTTAACAGCAAGAAGCAACACATTCTGGCTCTCCAATTAAAGTAAATGTCTAGTGTATGAGCTTCCAAACATCTCTTTGTCCTCTTCACTCTTCAGTGTATAACTAAAATTTAAAAATATGAATCAGCCCTGCTTTCTTCCTTAAGATTAATTATTTTTCATAGCTTTCCTGGCCATTATTTGGTCTCTGTACTGCACTACCCAACTCCATTTTACCTCATGAGGGATAGATTGATCCATTATTTCTGGTCTGTGTCCATTCTGTATTGATTTAACACATGTTTGTTCAGTACAATTTCTGCATTTAATTTTTTAAAAAATTCAGAGAATATGTATTTGTATCTGTCAGCAGTTTTTCAGTACATACATATTTCTGTATGCCCTAATATACACTTTATTCTATGCAACATCCCTAGTATATAGATTTTTTTCATGCAGTGTTTTAGCTGGGGAACTGCATTGAAAAATTTAGAGAAGTGTATATTCCAAAGGATATTCTGATCCACATATTAGATGCAGAAGTGCAAATTACCATAAGTTGGTTCACTTAAATTGCAGACCAAATAAAATTCTCTTGCTACAACTTTCCTAAGCCCTATCTCTCCCCCTTTGCTTTACTCATCTTATTTTGCCAATAAGCTGTCTGAGCATTTACGATGCCATTTCTGTGTGCCAGTAAGCTATTCACTGAAGATTCATATCTGTCACCTCTCTCAAAAGGACTCTTTTTATTCCAGCATGGACAAACTTAAATGTTTAAATAAATATATAAATAAATAAACCCATTAATTTTTTGAGATACATCTGAAAATTAATACATGTTGTAGGCTGTCATGTACTTGTTTAGAAACACTTCCTTCTCTAGATATTGCACATGTTCCAGATCTGGGCTTCTGATTCACTGTAAAAGCCACTTTCTGCCCCACCAGGGGTGGAGGACCCATTAGAATGGTCCATCCTCGAAGGCTAATCGAACCAATTGGATTCCAGAAAGCCCTAGAGGGTTTAATGATTGGTAACGCTGGTGATTCAGTCGAAGCTTTGGTCAATACCTGGAACACCGATCTTACCAAGGCTATCGACATGATCGCTCCCAAGTGTCCTTTCCAACCCGCTTCAAATTGCAAGCCATGGTATATGGAAGAACTGAGGAAACTGGTCTGGAAACTTCAATTAGTACAGAATATGGCAGCCAGACTGGTCTCTGGCACATCTAGAAGAGACCATATTACTCCGATCCTAAGATCTCTTCACTGGCTGCCCATCAGTTTCTGGTCCCAGTACAAGGTGTTGGTTATTACCTTTAAAGCCCTAAATGGCTTGGATCCAACCTATCTCTGAGACTGCCTCCTCCCATATAATCCTCCCCACACACTCAGGTCCTCTGGGAGAAATCTATTACAACCAATAAAAACCAGGTTGTCTACAACTTCCCAGAGGACCTTCTCGGCTGTTGCTCCCAGATTGTGGAATGGCCTGCCAGACGAGATCTGTCATATGACTACCTTAGAGAGCTTTTAAAAAGCTGTTAAGACAGATCTCTTCCAGCAGGCCTTTCCTGAATAGATGCCCGGCCAGCACAGAGAATAAGTAAAGTATCATTATTCTTGTTTCCTGTCCTATATACTGTTGTTTGCTTGTACATTTATTAACTGTTTTAATTTTTTTAATATTAATATGTTTTAGATTGTAAATTGTTTAATTCTATTTTAGTGGGAGAAGGGTTGGGGGGATTTAATATGTATACTTTAAATTGTTGTAAGCCGCCTCGGTTGCCTGAATGCAGAGAGGCGCGATGTAAATTATTATTATTATTATTATTATTATTATTATTATTAAAGGGAGTGGCAAAGCAAGGAATGATAATGTTTGTGAAGTGAGAATCTTTGCAGGCTGCAGTTAGTGATTATTTGAAAAAGGCCCTCCATGCACCTGGACTCTTTCAGCTTGTGTTTCTGCCATTTCATTGTATGAATATGCATACACCAAGAGAAGAGGATGCACCCTATACAGCATGCCTTGTGTTTCTTTTTAGGATTGCTGTGTTCTCTGTGACGGTCTTCTATGATGAGAGGATTGTGGTGGTGGCTGAGCAGCGACCAGATGCTTCTGAGGAAGACAGTTTCCAGTGGATGAGCCGAGTGCTGCAGGTTCGCACTGCCGGAGCAAACTGGGTTCCTCTTTCTTTGAAGGGTTGATAGCTCTTTAGAAAAGGCAGCCACTAGTATTGGCCCCAGAAACATGGAGGGACATTGTCTGAGATGTAACTGGAGTTTATTTTTCAGTGTGAGAACATGTACATTTCATTGGAATGCAATTAGAAGAAACAAATATTACCTGTATTCCCAAGGGACCCTCTACACCCTCCTTGTATTATCCTGACAGTGATTCAGAGGCCATACATTTAATGTTAAATTTAACATTTATTAGGTTGAATCTTGCCCTTCCCAGAAGCGTCAGGAAAAAGCAAACTGCTGCACTCCTTCCTAGATGGTGTGTTCAACCTCATTAATAACTTTTGCCATTTTGATCACTCTGATGGTACTTGGCCACATGTCTCCTAGTTTTTATCTGTGAAATGGGGGACAGTATGTGATTAGCCAAATCCAAATTCTGTGTTGCCAAATATCCAGTATGTATGTTATTATTTGACTTTTGATATCTTTGCATAGTAATTTTACATAGATTTGATCATAAGTAAGTCACACTGTTCAGTGCAGCTTCTTCCTGGTATGTATACAATTGCAGCCTCAATCCTTTAGTTTCAGGGAGATTTTGGAAAATACTAAGAGAAAATAAGAAACAGCACAAAAAATGCAATTTATTTCTTTGCTGCATTCTTTTTAAATGACATACCAGGTTTTTCCCAGGTTCACTTTCGCATTGTGTTGGTAATTTCAAAATGAAGTCACTGTACAGTAGTGGTGGACAATTTATATATATAAAGGAGAAAGCTCTTTCAGTGCATTTGGGATCTATAAATGATACAGTACTCTTGAATACAAGTATTCATGCTGTCTCTCACCTGATTCCTCCCATCTGCAAAGGGGAAGAAATAGTATGGACAACCATCCCCTGCTATACAACTCCTCCCCCAAATTGCTGTTTCCTGCGCTTTCACTTGTCATGAGTAGGAAGCTACCTATGTGAATGAGGCCTTGTTGGTCCCCAGCTTGATGTCTGCCTATTATTGTTAGTCTGATAAATTATCTTCAGAGCAGCTAAGATTACCTAGTTTGTGGTATGTTTTTAATATGGCTTTCAGTGCTTGAATGATGTGCTTATCTTTCTAGAGATGTGCACGTCATGAAATGTAGATTGTTGTAGAGTAGACTCTGTGCTGGAAAGCCATGTTCTGTTTTCTTGCTCATAGGCAATTGACAGCATTCACCAAGTGGGAGTATATTGCCTCGCTCTTGTTCCAGCCAACACTTTGCCAAAAACTCCTCTAGGAGGGATCCATATATCTCAGACCAAACAGCACTTCCTGGAGGGGTCACTGCACCCATGTAACATTCTCATGTGCCCACACACATGTGTAACCAATCTGCCAAAACCCAGGCAGAAACAACCAGGTAATTTTTTTTCAAAAGTGTGTGTGTGTGTATGTTATCCCATTTAAGTAGATTAGAAGTTTTTGGGGTTGGTGGGAATTTCTTCATTTTTTTATTTTTTATTTGATGTAGCCTTATTATTTCTTCCTTAATAACTTACTTGGGACAGAATGAAGTATGCAGGGAATCCGTATAATGAACATATTCTATAATTAATTTTTTTATTCAATGAACCAATCAAAAAAACAGCTCAATGCTTAGCCAGTACTATTCAGCTAGTCTTTATTTATCAATAAGTACTTTAAAGGAGGAGTCTTGTGATTATTGCGATGGTATTCAAGAGTCACAGGAAATATCAGAACTTCTTTTCTGAGGTAAGAGAGATAGCTCCAGCCTCAGGTGTGAGGATTCCTCCCTTCTTGCCCCCATAGAAGGATCCATAACTCTCACCACTCTGTGCTCCAGTGTCAGAGAAGGAGAGGACTGAGAGTCTGCAGTGCCCCTCAGTTCTGGTGAAGCCTTTATGTTTTGAGCTAGTATAAAAAGATTCCTGCCTATTTCTTGTAAGGGAAGAGAAATAGTTTAAAACAATAACAAAGGAGGAATACCAACAGTTGCCTCTCCTCCCTCACTGCTGTATCTCTATCTGATGCTCTGTTTTCTAAATTGTGTAAATGCTGGTTGTCCTCTGAAAAGTGGTTTGGTTCCACTTCTGTTGATTGATGGCAAATTCTGCTATGCATATTAGCTTCCCTGTTTTCTATTTGGTCAGTATCCCTGAAAAATATTTATGTAGACATTTGGTCCTGAGTTCCATATCTGTATGCTCCCATGATTTACTCTCATCCCCTTTCCTCTAACTCTTTAGCTTCTTCCTTTTATCCATTTCTTAACATTGGCCTCAGTCTCAAATAAGACTCAGGACTCAGTTTTACTGTTCCTTGCTTCCTTAAAAGCATATTGTTCAGCCCAGCTCCCTTTCTTCCATGCTCATGTTTGTAAACAACAGTGTGATGTGCCTTCCTTTACCAAGTTCTTGCATGTTGATGTCTGCCAACAGGTGTCGGCCCTGCCTCTGTGATGGTGGGAAATCTGGTTGCAGGGAAGCGCATTGCACAGGCTTCTGGGAGGGACCTTGGACAGATAGAAGAGAATGACCTGGTGAGAAAAGTGAGTATCTGCAGCAAGTTGTCCAGATTTGCTGCTTATGAACTCAAGGCAGAGATATAGGACTGGAAATTTTCCAATTAAAATATTCCACAATTAATATTTCCCAGAAATTTTTTAATGGAAAAATACAGCCTCAGAATTTTTTTCTACACAATATGAATGTGAGTTTGTATGTGTGTATCCATAGTTGTCTGGTCTGTTGTGCTGCAATCAGTCATGTTAGATATTGTGTAGAATTTTACATTCTAGCTATATGTTTAAGGAAATCAGATCGACAAACCCTTGTCCTCATGGGAATAGACTAGCAAATGGATGCACTGCTAACTCTGTTTCTGTTTCACAAAATCTCTTCCTTCTGGCTGTAGTTCCACTGGATACTAACCAACCAGCCATTCTTATGTTCCATCTGGGAGTTTGTGTTGAAGCTTATCATGCTTCAAAAGGGCCTGAGTGATCATATGGTAGCAGCTTCTTTCCATGCACTCAGTCTGTACCAGGTCAAGGGTGTCTATGCCGCTTAACAGTTTCTTTTCTTTGCAGCATCAGTTCCTGTCTGAGGTGCTCCAGTGGAGAGCACAAGCAACTCCTGAGCATATGCTTTTCCTCCTGCTTAATGCCAAGGTACAAATGGAGTCTGGTAACCTTTGAAATAGCTATGTCTTTTGTGCTACTTATGGGGAACAGGAGTACTGCTGGTATCTGTTCCTTACACATTTCAGGTGGTTGGGAGATTATCCACATTTAAGGGCTGTGTGCCATGTTGGTTCTGGTAACTTGGGCTTATGAGGTTAGCAGGTAATTGAAGTCTGTTAACATCAGAGAAGGTACTGAGAGAAATGAAAAATTGAGGACAGCTTTCAGCATATCAGAAAGAGTGGCATTATTATTATTATTATTATTATTATTATTATCCTTTATTTCTATATATAGCATTGTAAATTTACACAGTGCTGTACATATAATCTTATAATTAGATGGTTCCCTCCCTCAGTCTTACAATCTAAAAGACATAACACAAAAAAGGAGGGAAAGGGGATGAGGTCCAGTGGTCCTTCTCTCCCTCTTGGAGCCTGGACCAAGGCAGATGGACTGAAGAGAGAGCGCAGCTTCTTAATACATAATTAAAACGAGGCATCCTGGGGCAGACGGCATAATCCTGGAAAGGCTTTCATAAACAATATAGTCTTTAACTCAATTTTGTAACTGGTTAGAGAAGTGATGAGGCACACATGTGGGGGAAGAAGGTTCCAGGAGTGAGGGGCAGCAAGTGAGAAGGGACAAATCCGGGATGGAGCAGTGGAGATCCTAGGCTGGGACAGGAGACCTTGACTACCAGAACAGAGGATACGTGAAGTTGTGTGAGGAGAAAGAAGTTCAGACAAGTAAGGAGGGGCCAGTCCATGGAGGGCTTTGGAAGTCAACAACAAAAGCTTGTACTGGATGCGGAAGGAGACGGGAAGCCAATGAAGGGAGTATAAAAGAGGAAAAACATGGTCAAAGCGGTGAGAGTGTCTCCTTATATGTGTGTAAAAACATTAGCTAGTATAGTAATGAGCTATATACTATACTGGCAGCTGGAACAAAAAAGAATACAGTTAGGAGTTGAACTAATATAGAATATTCCAGGACAGCATCGGATTCTTGTAATCTTGCTCTGTAGGCATTAACAGAATCCCTCCAGAAAAGTTGGGAGGGACTTTAAAGAAAATGAAGGCCTTGGCTATTTAGGAACACAGTTATTGCCAAGCACTGAGTTCTGTTTCCTGTTGGCCATTACTACATCTTATGGCAGAGGGACCTCTCTTGTGTTCAAAGGAAAATGTAGGGTGATTACATTACAACAAAGGCTATTGTGGTAGCGGGTGGTTTCTTTACTGTTTTCCAAACCAAGATCAATCACTACTCTTTTGTGCCAAAGTTTGTAATTTTTAGGACCGTGTAACAAGCAACGTGTTCAGAGGTTGTTTGTTTCTCTTTCTGCAAGGGGGCCCCAGTTTGTACAGCCACCTGCCTACAGCTGCACAAGCGAGCTGAGCGAATCGCATCGATTCTGTATGAAAAGGGACACCTCAATGCTGGTGATAACGTGGTGCTGCTCTATCCACCTGGTAAGAAATGGCTGTAGTTGTTTGCTTGTTGGCAAAACTTAATGGTTTGTATCCAGTAATTTTTATGCAGTATAAACCTTCTGTATGCACTCACTCTGTGTCTGGGGTGGGTGGGGTGGGGGCATGTGATATGCCAAGTTCATATTCAAAAAATAAAGAACTGCCCCAGGAATACATCTGTATTCCCACTGTGGCCATATGGGTCTCTTCTCATCAGAAGACAAGCATTTCTTTTCTATACATCATGTTGTAACTGAAATGTTATTAATTGAGTATTTCTGAAAATTACAAGTATGGTCATAATGATGTGCAACATTTAATCTTGTAGAAATTTCCTCTGTTTTGAATTCTCTTCAGACCAAGGAGATTTTTCTCTCTCTACTGTTCATTAATAATTTGGACAAAAGGCTTTTAGTGATTCTAAATCTTCAATTTGGACTTTGGTTCTGTTGCGTTCTTAGGGATGTCAACTTTCTTTAAGCAGCAAGGTTTTCCTGGAGTTCTGCCAAAAAGCTGGCTTTGTGCTGAGGGACAGTAATCTAAAAACAGCATATTTCTGATGTGACTAAAAAAATAATAATTTTGTAGCTTTAATCAAAAATATTGCCCCCAAAACACAGACATATTAGGGACCATTGTCTAGGTGTCTGGTTTCCCCAGCACAGCTATATGTCTCATTCTATGGTGATCACTCAAATAGTTTGCATATATTGCATAACATCTGTTATGGCTCTGCTCTGAATGACTCCCTTTTTCCACA
This sequence comes from Urosaurus nigricauda, assembly GCA_034509955.1. Taxonomy (NCBI): domain Eukaryota; kingdom Metazoa; phylum Chordata; class Lepidosauria; order Squamata; family Phrynosomatidae; genus Urosaurus; species Urosaurus nigricauda. The sequence continues at coordinate 169,362,093 of JAOEGL010000002.1, forward strand.
CCTTGGATCATCTTCCTTCCTTTCTCTTCTTTTCTCCCTCTTACCTTCTCTGTCCTGCTTCATCTACCAGTTGTTCTTGCAGCATAACATCCCCCAAACCAAACAAAACAATTTTTAAAAAAGATTTGTACCAGGAGAATTATGCTGAGCTGTTTCTCTGCTTTATCTTTCTTGTGTCCCTGCAGGCATTGAGCTCATTGCAGCATTTTATGGCTGCCTGTATGCCGGCTGCATCCCTGTGACTGTCCGGCCTCCACATGCTCAGAACCTCACTGCCACTTTGCCCACTGTGCGGATGATTGTAGATGTGAGTAGCAGAAAGCTGAGGCCCACTCACCACACCCAAATGCTTGTCCTGTTGCCTCAGCGCTATAAAGTTGCTGCTTCTTGAGCATCAGCTGGTACACACAGTATATAAATCTCATGGGAAACTATTTTCAGTGATGATGTTGTTGTCATCAGTGAAACACTATAAAATAAATCCTGTTGCTCTCACAAAGGTGTATCACTTTATATCTGTATGAATACTTGCCTGTTTTCCTTCCAGGTCAGGTTGCAGTTTAACTTTTTTACCAGCATGTCACAGCTGTTCCTCAAATCTTTGCTCAGCCCTCAATGAGACAAGATCATGGTGAAGATGACTAATATTTATGTTGGTCATCTTTCTAGTGAAGATGGCCAATATTTATGTCACCAAAGCAGATGTGATAGTCTTACCTATAACACTGAACAGCAAAAAAGGACAACTACTTCTAGGTTCAGGTTGAAACCATGCAATTAGATTTTTTTTTTAAATGAATGCTTCAATATTTTCACCATACAGGAATTAGTATTAAATAAAAGCAAAGGAAATTCATAAAATGTGAGATACTGTGCATAAGGCAAAGCATTTGAACCTGCAGTCAGGGAGTTCCAGGTTCAAGTTTTACTTCAACCATTAATTCCTTAGGTGGCAATTAGCCAAGCTGCAGCTTCTCAGCATTCCCCCCCAACCACCGTCAAATTATAATATGGGTTTAATCCTGATCTACTGATAAAATTTTGTTAAGAGGTACTGATACTATGTTTGCAAAGTACTTTAACATGCTCTACAGGAATGCTTGGTGGTGCTGCCAATTGTAAAACTCAGATGACCAAATTCCTTAATTTTTACATTTAAACTCTCATGTTACTATATCTTCTGTGCTTTTCATGCTTTGCTTCTTAGCAGTAGTGACTTGTTGGGTGCATTTTTAGGTCAGCAAAGCTGCCTGTATTCTCACAAGTCAAATCTTGATGAGGCTACTGAGATCCAGAGAGGCGGCAACTGCTGTTGATGTGAAAACCTGGCCAACCATCATTGACACAGGTAACAAAGCCTAGTGATCCTTCTAGTTCACCTCCAGACCTTCCAGCAGTTTTGAAGCATCGCTTCAGGGTTCCTTGTTTGCCATAGTCATGTAAAAAAGGAGTTTCTCACCAATATTAAAATGAAATTTTGGGGTATCCACAGCAAATGCATTTGCAATTTGCAAAAGCCATTTGCTATTCCCAGTTGATTCCTCTTTCAAATATATGCAATGACCAAGTCTGATTAACATCCTGGTAGGATGATCTGAAATGATCAAAAGTGAACTCCTCTAAGTTAAAATAAGTAGATCAAGACATGAAATCAGGTGAACTTCCAAATCTTGGCTTTGGTTCTGTGTCACATTCACATTGCGTATGTCCCCATGGGTCAATTCTAGATAATCTGACTGTAAAGCTGACTGTGTTGCTATATAGATGTGCATTTTCTCTTCAGCTCTTAGGCAAACTGCTTGTTAAAAATATTGTTAATTAATTATTATATAGTCAGAATCCAATTCTATTTTATCTGGAAAGTGAGAAAATTGCATTTTGATGATGATGCAGAATGTGGTTCCATTGCAATTCAACATTTTCTGTTTCTTCATTCCCTCAAAAAGCTCATTTTCTGGGCCACATACAAAATGAACTACTTTCCTTTCTACCTACTGCAGATGACTTGCCCAGGAAGCGCCTACCTCAGGTCTATAAACCACCAACCCCAGAAATGTTGGCATATCTGGATTTTAGTGTTTCCACAACAGGGATGCTTACAGGAGTAAAGGTATTGTAGTGCTTGATTAATCAGTACTTTTAGGTGTCTCTTATAGAGTGAGGCTCCAATTAATTTAGTTTTAAATTTTAAATATAATAAGGCTTGAATATTTCTTACTTGGACAAATAATCACTGGATGGATAAAACTTACACATCTGCAACTGTAAGGAAAGGGAGGGGGATGCCCAGAGAGCAAAACAGCCATGTTGTATGCATGGAACTGTGGGTTCAGAAAGGACCTTAGGAGTTTCCTCATCTTTGGGGGGAAGATGGCTCAGGCAGTAGACTAGACTATGGTGTGATACCATTCCTTAGTAAAGACTTGAAGTGGTTTTCATAGCTGGACTGCAGTTGGATACAGCTTGGGGTACACCTTGGGGTTATCTGTCACAAAATTACCCCCAGCAGGAGGTTGTGGCATGAGCAGACAAGTCAGGTGTTCTTTTGTGCCACAGATTGCCTGTGTAAGAATGGATAAAATTCTTGGATTATTCTGGGAAAAATATTTTAGTATAGAAATTTCATAATCTGTTTTCCCTGTGTACTTCTTGATCTAATGAGGGTATAATCCTTTCCTGCATTTATTTTACAAGAGTGTGTGAAGATAAATTTCATAAAAGCATGGAGATTATGATAGTGCTGTAAAGAAATCAGTATAAATGTATACATCATGGATTGACTATGGGGCTTTCTAGATCGGCAGGAAAGTGTGACATGAAGGCTTGCAGCCTTTAGATGGAGCTGCGCTGTTCCGCAGTTTTTAAAAAAGAAGCTGGGAAAACCATCACCTTTTTAAAGGCGCTTCTTCTCCCCTAAAACACAAAAAAAGTGTTTTCATGGCACACTTTCCCTTTTTCTCATCTAAAGGCTAGACTTTCATGCAGCCATGAACACACTTCTTTTTGACAATCTAGATCAGGCCTATGGGCTTGTTTTCCTGATTTGGTGAAATAGCTAATACTAGTGCTCCTAATATCAACATTACCTACATGGGATGTGATGCATTATCTCATTGGCTTACTTGTATGGGTGTGTTTATCAGGTTTGTTTTGCTACTGGGATGAGGTTGCCAAGATGAGTAGTGACTAGTGGAGTGGTGGGAATTTTATTTTTAGTGTATCATAGTGTTCTATTTTAATGTTTCATTCTTGATTATTTATGTCAAATGTTCTGCTCTTTGGTAGAAAGGATGTTATAAATAAACATTGTTGTTATTCAATGCTATCTCCCTCCCTCATCCTCCCTCTCTTTCTCTTCTCCCCCTCCCACCAGATGTCCCATGCAGCAGTCAGTGCCCTCTGTAGAGCCATAAAACTCCAGTGCGAATTGTACTCCACACGGCAGATCGCCATCTGCCTTGATCCTTATTGTGGTCTTGGCTTTGCACTTTGGTGCCTTTGCAGGTATGAGCCAAGATGTCTTTAGAAAACCTGGTAGATTTGTGAAGAATAGATCTCTTGCTCTTGGTCCACTGAAGGGCATTGAGTCCAGTGCCTGGGGATTGGGACCTTTCTGTTTTGGTGAAATGTATCCAGTTTGCATGAACCAGAGATTCAAATTTGTCTCCTGAATAACACAGAAGTTTCAGTAGCGAAATGTCTATACTTGTATTCGTGGGGGTAGGTTACTGTCAGAAGAACAGGTTTGTAGTTCACATTAATGCACTGTGTACAATTAGTAAAACTCATTCAATTGATATACTGTCTTTTCTCTGATCTTCTCTGGTAGTGTGTATTCTGGTCACCAGTCCATTTTAATTCCTCCTATGGAGTTGGAATCCAATCTTTTCCTCTGGCTCTCCACTGTAAGCCAATATAAAATACGGGACACTTTCTGTTCCTACTCTGTCATGGATATGTGTACCAAGGGTCTTGGGAACCAGGTTGATGTATTAAAGGTAAGAAGCTGGAGTTTATTTAATAGGAATTGGGATGGAGATGTATATACATATTTCTTTTATCAAAAACACATTTTGTTTTTTAGACTGCTAGAATAGAATTTTGAGGTCTTGCCCAATAGTAATTTCTTTTTCTGTTTAAAAATGTGACTTGGCTGCTTTAGTATTGCTTCAAAATTCATTTTTAAAATATAGCCCCATTGAAATGAATGAAATTAAATGCATGAGAGCAATGCCATGCTTATGTGCTTCTATTTAACTCCAAGTCAGTTTAAATCTCAAGAATTAACACTTTCCTAAACTATCATTTAAATCACTGTTTAGATAATATGTTATTCCCCATATTTTTAACATTTATGATACATTTTTTTCTGAGAAATGTATGCTGAAAATATATATTCAAACAGAAATATGGTAGTTTTGGTCTTTTCCCTAAAAAACATTGGGTCATTCAAGTATAATGACAATGTGTTGTTGCTAAATGTGCCTACCCTGGCAAGCCTTCATGAGCTCATCCATCCATGTACTCATAACATGAACATATTTTGAACCTTTTAATTGTGGTTTGGAATAAATTGCTGTTCCTTATTTCACCTGAAATGTGAAACTGTGGTTTGTACAAATTGCATTCTGTTAAAATGATTAAGCTGCAGTTTGCTACCTGTTCTGGCAATAATCTATGTTGTACAGGCTGTGCTGTTCCACAGTTCAGAAAAAACAGGAAATACTGCTTTGTAGCTAACATCGACATTTAAACTCCTTTTTACTTCTGTGAGAAGGAATAGGAATGGAGGAAGGATCAAAGCCTTCAGGGTCACTGCAGCATATTGCTGTAATGGTAAACCATTGTTTAGGGTTACATTTGAATCAGCCTCTGGTGTTTATCTTGGATTTGGGGTATGTCTTTGGGTGTTCCCACCCCCACCCCACCCCACCCCCTTCTGCTAGACTAATTGTGTCCAGTTTAGTAAAGATGATTCCACAGGTGTATTAAATGCAGTGTCTCAAAAAGTGCCAGCAAGAATTTTGAAGCAAGATGGATTGACATGGTGTTCTGTGCTACTAAAAGTGGTGCTGCTAGTCTATTGATCTTGTGCAAGATACTTTTTTACTTGTTATGGTCAATTGTCGTTGTTTTTTAAAAAACCTAATAATTAGATGTCTGCTTGGGGTGGGCTCAGAAAATTAGAGCAGCCACTAATTTGCTCCTTAGCATGACTTGGTGAATACTGTAAAAATGAGACCTATATTGAGGCTTGACCTGTATTCTTTGATGTCAGCTGGAATTTTTGATTCAGTGATGAATCACAGTGAGTCACTGGTCCTCATTGTTAGAACTCTTTTTTCTGTGTTAGTGTGACCAGATCAATATCTTGCCTTTTGCATAAACATACATATTGTTTTAGTGATTACTCAACAGCCCTGATGGTACATGCTGATCTTATGTTTTGAGGGCAATTATGCGTTTAATCCTTTACTTTTTTCCATCTGTCATAAGAGGCTGTGAAGGCTCAGGACAGAGGTCTAAATAAGACAGGTGTTGTGGAAGAGAACTGTTTGGTACATTTTGTTCATTTGTCCTGTGTATGTTTCTAAAGGAATAGATCAGCAATATGGAACAGATGTGGCCATGCCCATGGTTCTCTTGTGATTTTGGAAGAGTGTTAAGAAGGTAGTGTTAGAATCTGTAGAGTTTTAGAATTTATTTAAGCTTCTGTAGACTAGAAATGAACCCCTCGAAGCTGCTAGATTCTTGACTACCACTGGTCTTTTTTTGTTTGTTGGAAAGTAGCCATTTCCTTTCAGTCCCTTAATTTTCTATATATTGGCAGGCAAGAGGCATTCACCTCTCAGGTGTCCGGACCTGCGTAGTGGTGGCTGAGGAGCGCCCCCGTGTTGCTCTCACTCAGTCTTTCTCCAAGCTGTTCAAAGACATTGGCCTGTCATCTCGTGCTGTCAGCACTACCTTCGGGTCAAGAGTCAACGTAGCTATCTGTCTACAGGTAACAGTGAAATCTTGCTGGATTCCTTCTTGGGATGCAGGAGTACTGCATAGTTCAAATGTTCCCACCTACTTTGATTCTTTAAGTGGGCTTTTGGTCTGAGAAAAATGACAGGCCTTAGAAAGCTGCATAATCTAAGGCAAATTAATAGCAAGCCCAAGCCATGCTGGGATGATACACTGGATCCCAGTGCATCATCCTGCTGCTACTCAATTGTTGATTGATATGTCATTATATTATTTTTTCTTCTAAGTAACTTGCTGAGTTCAGAAAAAGAAGAATTGTGGTGGTAACTGGAAGTGGTAAAAGTTATTCCAGAAGAGGTTGTGTGCATTCTTTCTTGCATTTCCAATTGAAATGATGCTGTAAAGACACTTCTTTGCTCCCTAGGCATTGGCTCACCCAGCCTGCATTGTCCTTATGGCATTGAAATGTCTTTAATTGCCACTTCTCTAGGAAGAGGAAATGTGCATATAAATTTCTCTTAATGTTTTAGGGAACCTCAGGGCCTGATCCCACTACAGTATATGTGGATCTGAAATCCTTACGACATGACAGGTATTCTCCTTTTTCCTTCTTTTTATTTTGTTTTAAATGGTCTTTCCTTAAATTCTATTGTCAAAATGCTGTCTATTGATTTACATATCGATTAAATAGGACGAATGGATTAATAAATCAGCATAGATGAAGTCATTCCCAAAGACTTAATTTACCAGACTATGCCTTTTGATCAGGTTGACATTTATCTTTAAATGTTTAGGATTAGGCTTTGAGTGATAGCAAGCAGTTTGGGAACTACAAGACATTTTGAAAATGGTCAGTAGAGGAAAACCTCAGTCTTTAGACTTAGATACACTTTAATACATGGTCATTTGATTCTTGTTCATTTTTGTAATGTGTATTTTAATAATGTATTTCTCATATGTATTTTTAAATATGCTTTCTAAAAATATGTGTTTTTCTTTCTCCAGAGTACGATTAGTGGAAAGAGGTGCTCCCCAGAGTCTGTTGCTTTCTGAATCAGGAAAGGTAATGTCATGTCTGCCTTAAGGATAACTACTCAAATTTTGGGAACATTGCAGTCTTCCTAACATGCCTTTGAAGTATGCTGGTACACAACTAATGAGCTTTTAGGTCTTTGTGAAATGTTTTTATCATACTTACAAAATCAAGGGACAACATAATTAATTCAATCTGTGTGGCATCAAATAAAAAACTTTTGTACAAATTTCTTTATATGATAAGAATAAAGTTGTTTCAAAGGTGTGGCTGTATTTCAAACTAAACTTAGTTCTTTTAGGGCCACAATAAATTATCTTTTTTAAGAATTTCTTTTCCTTCTCTGAGTTATTTGCCAATACTTAAGGACAATTTGGGGAAGATTTTGCAATGTGTGCAGTCTTAGTGAAGATTTTGTAATGCACAAGTTAGTCCAGTTTGAATGAGAGTAGTAACAATCTCTGAGCTTGTGGCACATAAATAGGTAACTGGTATCAGAGATGGACAGTTATTGTTATCTTGATGAAGGCTGTATCACAAGATGTTAGTGGATGGTTTACTGTGTGCATGTTGAAATTACTGAATTGAACTGAAAAGTTACAAATTGAGAAATGCTTTTTGGCTGTAAAATAACCCTTTGCTTGCATTGCATAATAACCCAAGAAGTTGGAAAATGGTTTGTAAAGCCTGATTAATATTTGCTTGGAATAAAAATAATTTTTCATCTCTATTAGATTTTGCCTGGGGTTAAAGTGATTATTGTTAATCCTGAGACCAAAGGACCTGTTGGAGATTCTCACCTTGGAGAGGTATGTCTTTGCTTTTGGTTTATACCTGTGTATCTGGTTTTATGGCATCCAACAGAGTTCTCATTTTTTTCTAAACAGGAAATCTCTGGGATGCATAGCAGAGTTATTGGCACTTGTTATGTTCAACTTGTTGAATTTTTATGTTGAGTTTCTTTTGGATCTGAAATTATGTACATAAGTTGTAGAAAAATGCAGCCACTTTGAAATGAAGGTGAATTTCAAAGATGCACCTTATTCCTCATATTGGTAATTTAGCATTCAGAGAGATTAATCTGTTTTACATGTTTAAGTACATTGTTTTTTACTTCTTTTTTTCAGCTTGCCCAGCATAAGATTTTTTAATAAAAAACCCAGACATTGTTTGATCTTTAAAAATTGCTTTGCAAATCTAAAGTGAGTTCCAGTGTGGTGTAGTGGTTTAAGTATTAGACTAGGTAGGACTCCAGAAGACCAGAGTTTAATTCTCCATGGAAACCCACTGGGTGACCTTGGACAAGTCACACTCAGTCTCAAAGGAAGTAAATGGCAAACCCCCTCTGAACAAATCTTGCTAAAAACAAACATGATAGGGTCACTTTGGGGTTTCTATAAGTTAGAAACAACTTGAAGGCTAACAGCAATAAGTCTTGTGTTTATTGCTTTCACAGATCTGGGTGAACAGTCCTCACACTGCCAGTGGTTACTACACTATCTATGATAATGAAACCCTCCAAGCAGATCATTTCAATACCCGTCTGAGCTTTGGTGATGCTGCTCAAACCTTATGGGCGCGAACAGGATACCTTGGTTTTGTTCGCCGAACAGAACTCACAGCAGCTAGTGGAGGTAGGAGAAGACTTTCGTTTTGCTCCGTGTGCAGAGGATTAATAACTTTTGTTCATGATCACATAAAGTTGACTCTAGAGGAAAAAGCTTTTGCAGTTAGCTTCTCCTTGAACTAGATGCACATATATTGTCACTATATATGTACCTGTTCTTAGATTCAAAAGTGACTTGCAAAACTATGCTCAACATCATGGCACAATAATGTGATAAAAGGTCTCTAGTAGTTTTCATGTCCACTTGAACGTTTGGAGAAATTCTTTAAAAAGATAAGGAGCTCCGCTTTTTGCATTTACATTTGTTGAGCTTCCAGAACAAGGATATATTTATTTCCTACAGTACTATTTACCAGTTTCTTTTTGATGACCCTGTACATGTGTTTGATATTCCTTCTAGAACGCCATGATGCACTGTATGTCGTAGGGGCACTGGATGAGACTCTTGAACTACGAGGGTTGCGTTATCATCCAATTGACATAGAGACTTCAGTTTCTCGGACACACAGGAGCATTGCTGAATGGTATGGTACTATGGAAATACTGTATGTTTGTTCCCCCTTGGATCAGAAATGAATTATTGCTAAATTAGGGTATAACAAGACCACAATTGGTCTGTAGCATATTTCACACAACACCATTAGTTCTGAGGCTCGACTTTTTCAGGTAATAATGATGTCCATTTTGATATAACATCTAATACTATCTCCTAGTGAGTAACATTTACTTCTTCGTGGTCTCTGTGCCTCCCATAATAGGGTACCACGCCTGCGCAGAGACTCCATTCGGATAGCTGAAAAGCTGAGCAGATTGGTGGTAGCCCTGCCCCTCCCATACATTGAGCATGTGCAATCCCGCTAATCTAGCTCCTCCTTCAGTTCTCTTTTGTCCGCCACAAGAGAAACATCTCCTTCGGGTTGCTGATCGTTTTCTTGGACAGCTGAGTAGATTTCTCCATTTTTCTTTTTCTCTCTTTTCTTTTTATTTACCTTGAGCTGCCCATTTTCTCTTGGTATTCAGGGAGGTTTTTTTGGCCCAGACAGGCCCCTCGCTCCCCTTTTTGCAGGCCGCTTATGGCCTCCGCTGCTCTTTGTAAAGTACTTTATGCTGTTTGTCCTAACAAACTTGCCCTGAATGATAGACATTCCAAGTGCCTTTTTTGTCTGGGCAAAACCCACGTTCCTGATAAGTGTGCCCATTGTAAGGCTTTTACCCCTGTAACCTTCTTCAATAGGGCTAAAAGACTCCAGGCCTTCTTGTGGGAGAAAGCCTTAGCAGTGGCCCAAAAATCGGCTCTGCAGTCAGATCCTCTGGGCAGAATCCCCATCTCTAAGTTCCCGCAGATTCCAAAGCTCTCCCAGAAAACCTCGACGCCGACATCGACACTGGCATCTTCAACGTTGACAGCTTCGACATCGAAGCGCCTTCCTCCACATCGATGTCTCAGTTGGCTTCCAGCCAGTCTCCACAGGAGGTGCCTTCTGTGTCTCAAAAGGCCAAAAAGAGGTTGTTGCATCACAATAGCGACAAGCATAAGAAGCGGCACAAGGCCAAGGAGATTGTTCCTCTTACCACTGTCCAGACCACTATCTTAGCTCCTGTATTGTTGGCTACAGTTCAGATCGACTCAGCCATGGCCTTTCTCATGCCTGCTTCGATGGTGGCACCTGGCCTTTCTGCCCTGGTCCCGGTCACTGTCTTAGACTTGGCACTGGAGGCTTTTGACTCAACTGCGGTGTCAGCAACATTGTCTGCACCATCCCAGCTCATGTCACTCCCGACATCGATGGTCTCACTATACCTCCACCATCTGCAACGGTTCCTCAGGAGAGCTTGGCCACCCCATCGAGGGTGTACAGGCTGAAGTTGCCACCTCCTCCTCCTCCTCGACAGAGGTCACCTTAAGCATCACCGATGCCATCAGAGGAGCACTTCTTTGGCTCACCTTATTCGTCAGCTTCATACGTTGCTCGACATCGAACCGAAGACTGTTGGAGAGAGAGGCAACCTTCTTATCGCTCCTACTCTCCATCTTCCAGAGACCGGTATTATTACAGAGATCTGCATTTTGAGTCTTATTGCTGACATCAATCTCAATCTTGATCCCCAGTGAATGTCCGTGAGGGCTACAGGGTCCCCTCACCGCCGCCCACTACCACTGCTAAGGTGTAAAGGCTGCCAGACCCATTACCATTGCTGACATCGGCATCGACGTCAACGCTGACACCGATAATACCTACTATTCCTATTGTCCCCTTGACATCGACAGGCATGGCAAACTTGACGCCTCCATTGCTGCTGACTGTTGCTCTCGAGGCTGCTCTGGCTTGTTCCACAGAGGAATCTGCCTGTGAACTGGAGGGATATCCAGGTTCCCCTACACCGGTCGTCTCCTCCCCAAACAAGGAAGTGGAGGACTCTACCGCAATTCCCCAGTTGAGGACATTAACCTCTTTTTGGGCATTGTAGACCGGATGGCTAAGGCATTTGGCCTTCAAACAGACCAGGCCCCCAAGCCGCCAAGAGACCCGATAGATGCCATGTTTGACAGACCAGACCAGTCTGCAGTGATCCCATTCTTGGCGTCGTTTGCTGACATCATGGCCCTCCCTTGGACCAAGCCAGCCTCTACTCCTCCAGCGTCCAAGAAACTGGAATCTATGTTTTTTTCTGTTTAAATAAATAAAAAATAAAAAAAACATTATTTACTCATCCGGCTCCTAACTCTTTGGTGGTTGAGTCTACCTCCAAGTCTACCACTCTGTCCCTGTGAACAGGGACAGGAGGTGAATGGACATCTTAGGCAGGAGATTTTATTCCTGTGGCTCTCAGTGCCAAAGTTGCCAACATGCAGGCCTGCATGGCAGGATACCAGAAATTCCTATGGGATGAGATGGCATCGTTTATCTCCTTTCTTCTTCCGGAACAGAAGTCAGTGGCTGTTGATTTCTATGCCGAAGACCTCTCACTTGTCACTCAACAGGTCCACTCTGTCAGACATTCAGTCAACTACTCGGCTAAGATTAAGTCTGGAGCTGTGGCTCTCCGTAGGTTTTGCCTTGTTGAGGTCTACAGCTCTGTCTGAAGAGGCAAAAGCCAAAATTGAGGACATGGCATTTGATGAAGAAGGCCTCTTTGCTGCCAAGACAGATGATTCTCTGGACTCAGTGGCCAAGGCATGCCTTGATGGCAAACATCTCGGTGTTACTTCCAATAAGCAGCAGTTTGGAAGACAACCGTGGCGTGGAAGACCTGCCCCTTCGAGCTATTTTCGCCCTCGCTCAGGCACGCCCTCTGGCTACAAGGGCTCCCCTCAACAATATTCTAGGAGGCCCTTCAAACAGCATCAACATCATGAACAACAGCAGCGTCAAAACCAACAGCACCAGCAGTCTCAATCCTCCAAAAAGTCCTCCTCTTCTAAGTCCCACTTTTGATGGGTTGTCGGGAGCAACACCAGTATTTTGTTTGTCACCTCCTGTTCTCTCTCCTCACCATGTCCCCAGGCTTCGCCGCTTCTACAACAATTGGCGTCAGATCACTTCAGACTCCTGGGTCTTCACCATCATCCGCCTGGGATATGCCATAGGGTTCTTGGCTATTCCACCAAGTGGCATTTTCTGCTCTACTCCTTCCCCTCCTCTCCTAGAGGAGATCTCCTCCCTTCTTGACAAAGGAGCCATTCAGCAGATCCCAACCAGCTGCAGGCTAAAGGGCTACATCTCTCGATACTTCACGGTGCCAAAGAGAGGCGGTGGTCTTCGTCCCATACTAGACTTAAGAGACGTCAACTCCTTCATCACTCCTCGCAAGTTCAAGATGGTTACTCTGCAGTCCATCCTTCCGTTCCTGCATCAAGGGGACTGGTTCGCATCCATCAATCTGAAGGATGCCTACTTTCACATCAGCATCAGGCCCCAACATTGGAAATCCCTTCGCTTTGCTGTCAATGGAGATCTTTCAATATACCGTTCTTCCCTTGAGTCTCTCCACTACTCTGTAAGTCTTTACAAAGTGTATGGCAGTGGTCATCTCCCACCTTCGACTGCAAGGCATAAAGATCTTTCGTTACTCCAACGACTGGCTACTGGTGTCATCCTCGTGGACACAGCTGTTCAAAGACATTCACTCTATACTTTCTCTTGTCACCGACTTGGGACTCACCATCTATCCATCCAAGTTGATCCTTCGTCCAGTGAAAGTGATAGATTACATAGGCACCTCTCTGGACTCTGTTATGGCGTGTGCCTAACTGCCAACCAGAAAGGCGGAAGCCCTCTGGGACCAGCTCCACTATGTCCTCACCACTATTCAGCCAACAGCAAAACACATAAAATGTCTACTGGGCTACCTTGCCTCGACGACGGCTGTTACTTACCTCACATGTCTGAGATTCAGACCTCTCCAGGAATGGTTCCTGTCCGTATTCGACCACCTCTGTGGCAGCCAGTCTAAGAGGCTCTCGATTCCCACTCATGTATGGGACTCCCTCAAATGGTGGCTGGTTCCCTCCTACATCCTCAGAGGGATTCCCTTTCAAACCCCAGAACCTTCCAGGATGGTCACTACAGACGCATCTATGACGGGATGGGGTGCCCATTACAAGGACTTCCGTGTGCAGGACCAATGGTCCCCAGAAGAGTCAGAGCTGCACATCAGCGCTCTGGAACTTTTAGCAGTCATCAAAGCCTTCCAGGTCTTCAAACGTCATCTCCTTCACAGAGTTGTGCAAGTAGTGTCAGACAATACAACCGCCGTCTGCTACATCAACAAACCGGGAGGAACATACTCTCCAGTTCTCCTCCATCTGTCACAACACTTTTGGACGTGGTGCTACCAACACTTGATCCACCCAGTGGCAGTTCACCTTGCAGGCAAGGACAATGTTCTAGCAGACTCCCTCAGCAAGGACAAGGTCCTTCAGCACGAGTGGACTGTGTCAACTCAGGCCTTCCATCTCATCACATCCCATTGGGGGACTCCCTCTGTGGACCTATTTGCCATGCTGGAGAATGCACAGTGCCAACTGTTCTACACCAGAGCGGGCAGAGGCCTGGGATCCCTGGGAGATGCCTTCGTCTGCGACTGGAGCCGAGACTTTCTGTGCACCTTTCCTCCCCTGCTGCTAATCTCCAGGGTAGTGGCCAAGATGACCAGAGACAGGTCTGACACTGTTCTTCTGACCCCCTTCTGGCCGAGACCGCCTTGGTTCATCCCGCTGCTCTATCTGGCCAAGGGCCAGTATTTCCACCTTCCGAATTAGTCAGACCTTCTGTCCCACTCCAGTGGGGCAGTCCTGCATCGAGACCTTCACAACTTACGAATGACTGCTTGGAGGATCAGGCCCTGACCTCTCCTGAACTGCACAGGGTCTTGGCAGCTTCCAAAAGGATTCTACCAAGCAATCCTATGCATATAAACGGAAGCATTTCTGTGCCTTTTCAGAGGCCAGAGCCGAACTTTCTTCTCCTGTAGACCTCTCTACTGTTCTCCAATTTCTACTACACCTTCGAGATCAAGGTTTAACCTTTTCATCTCTCAAGGTCTACCTTTCGGCCATAGTTGCCAACCAGCCACCTGGTTCTCCATCAGCTCAGCTCTTCACTTCACGGACACTCAAGAGGTTTTTTCAAGGGACTTCACTGTCTCTATCCATCACTGCCTCTATCCATCACTGCCTCCATTGGCCCTGGCTTGGCCTCTCTCCTTGGTGCTCACACAGCACACAAGACCTTCCTTTGAGCCCTTGGGCTCGACCTCTCTCAGACTGCTGACACTCAAGGTGTCCTTTCTTGTGGCCATCACCTCAGCCAGACGTGCTTCAGAGCTGACAGCCCTGTGCTCGGATGAGCCCTTCCTCATTTTTCATAGGGACAAGGTGGGTCTCAGACCTGACATCTCATTCCTCCATAAGGTGGTTTAACTGTTCTATCTTTCTCAGGAGATTGTGCTACCAAACTTTTACCCAGATCCTTCTTCGCCTCTAGAAAAAACTATGCACACTCTTGATGTTCACCGTGCATAGGCCTTTTATGTTCAACTTTCCGCTGAGTTCAGGTTGTCCACCAAGTTGTTTATTTGTTACGGTGGACCCCAGAAGGGCAACCCAGTTTCCTCCCAAAGGTTTTCCAAGTAGATTGCCCAGACCATTGCTCTGGTCTACGAACTGGCTAAGCACTCTTTACTGGTTGGTGTCCGTCCTCACTCAACCAGGGTCTTTGCTTCATCTGCCGCCTTCCTCCAAGGTGTTCCCCTACCAGAGGTCTGCAAGGCGGCTACGTGGTCACAGCCTTCCACATTTGTGCAGCACTACCGGCTGGATTCCAGGTCCAGGCATGATGCCAGTTTTGGTCGTGCTGTTCTGTCTTCTATTCTTCAGTGACCTACCTTCCCACCTCCACAGGTAAGCTTTTTAGTCACCCTATTGTGTGAGGCACATAGACCACAAAAAAGAAGTACAGGTTGCTTACCTGTAACTGTGTTTCTTTGAGTGGTCACCTGTGCCCTCACACAAGTCCCGCCCTACCTCCCCTCAGTCAGGTCCCTGCTCTTTTTTGAACTGAAGGAGGAGCTAGATTGGCGGTATTGGGCATGTTCAGGGAGTGGGAAGGGTGGGGCTACCGCCAATCAGCTCAGCTTTTCAGCTATCTGAATGAAGTCTCTGCACAGATGCAGTACCCTATTGTGTGAGGGCACAGATGATCACTTGAAGAAACACAGTTACAGGTAAGCAACCTGTACTTATTAATTTTGCTCATTACTTGGGCAGCAGATGGTTTTGGAGGGGTATTGTGAACAGAGCCCCCCCAATTGAGGCTGTTATAAATTGATGTTTTATAAATAACATAAGTAACAAAATAAGCAACTTGACAGATTTCTTTAAACTGATTGTACAATGACAGCAACTAGTGACCTTTTTTTAAAAAAAAGATTTGTAACAAATAATAGTAGAGTTTTTAAAGTAACTTTTCCAGTCCAGAACAGTGCAAAATAGGCTTACTAACTGTAATGGCATGATCATAGAAATCTGGATCATTGGCTTTGCCATCTGTAGCCATAAGTCAGAAATGATTTGAAGGCACACAACAACAACAAATACTGGCTAAGTACTCATGCTAAGGGTAAGAGTTTCAAGTATTCTCTTCAGTGTCTGGGTATAACTGGAAAGTATTTCAGTCCATTTCTGCAAAGGAGGTTCATTTCATGCCATCTCTACAACTATAATTGATTTAGCATCATCTCTCATGTCGCATAGCAACAGACTTGAATTTGCTGCTCAATATTCCTGCATTTAATAAACTTCTTTTCTCCATACAGTGCTGTATTCACATGGACCAACTTACTTGTGGTGGTTGTGGAGCTCTGTGGCTGTGAGCAGGAGGCCCTCGATTTAGTCCCCTTGGTTACCAACGTGGTTCTAGAAGAACATTATCTGATTGTGGGAGTTGTGGTGGTAGTCGATCCTGGAGTGATTCCAATCAATTCCAGAGGAGAGAAGCAGCGCATGCACCTTCGTGACAGCTTCTTGGCTGACCAGCTAGATCCCATCTATGTAGCGTACAACATGTAATTTTAGAAGTGCAGGTCACTGTACAGTTTACAAATCTTGCAAGGACCAGTGAAGGCTGTTGAAACATAAAGAATCTGGCTGGCAAGTAGTGAAGTTGGACCAAGCAATCTTATTCCTCCCCTTTCCTCTCCCTCTCTTCCTGAGTTGAAAGCAAGATGTACTGCTCAAAAGGCAAAAAAATGGCAGCCAGTGAAGAAGTTTTGTATTGCAGGATATTAGCTTTATGGACATGGAAAGTTGGCCTGCATGAGAAAACAGCAAATTACTAAGGCCTTTAATGTAGTGTTAACTTTTTCATCTGTTGTATATATTTGTATTTTTTCTAATACTGTTTTAGGATTCTATGTGGGGAAGGTTTATTTAGTTAAGATACCACTATGTAACACCAAGGTTATCTGAGTACTTCTCATCCCGCCCGCTTTCCCTCCTCCCTGTAAACAGTGTGCTTTACAACAGTAAGTTAGCTTAATTCTGTAGTATTCTATTAATATGGGATCACAGTGATTACTTAAAATTGTGCCATGACCAAATCCAATAATCCACTGAACCGAAGATCTACTTATTCGTATAGATATTTCTTGAATTAAAAAAAAGGATTTGCCTATATTTTAAATATGTAAATATTAACACGATAATTCATTTATTTAGAAAATTGGCTTGAATAATGACATACAGTATGAGGTAGACATCATTTTAAGGATTTTAACAAAGTCCTTAAAATCAGTTGTGTGTGTTAGACAATTAATGCAGGAAATGCAGATAGGTTATCTGTTCAGTTTTTACTTTTTTCTCTTGGCCAGAGTATGTCATCGCATGTAGAAACTGATGTTTTAGAGGCACATATTTTTTAAAAGGGGCTGAAGTCCATAAGCTTTAAAAGCATTTTGAAAACAAGAAAAAAATCTGCTACTCTGGAATGTTTTAATATAATCTGTACAGCCTCTGCATATTCTTATCATGGAATGGTGTATAAGCAGGTCACCAGTAAATAGAACCACTGAATTCATGGTCTACATCATGATTCTTTTCCTTCTTTGTGCATAGTAACAGATGCAAATGCCAGAGCAGCTTTTATTTAAACTGGAAAAACAAAAGTGCTGCCATTGGCGCCCTTGCTGCTTGTAGGATTTGTGACTGCAAAGCAAGAGCTTTGGCAGAATGTCTTAGAACCAGTGGCAGTGCAATCCTGTTGAAAGAGTAGGGAAATACCTCTACAGATGTGATTGTCCCATTGAAAGTGGCTGATTTGTTTCCAGCCATCAAAGATTTGATGACAATAGATGCCTTAAAGTGCGCTGGAACAACCGTTGTCTGGGAATGATTCACAACCGCCACTCCCCACCCATCTCCGCTGAGCTGGGAAAAGAAGCAAAATTTCATCTTTTTCCTTCAGTTAAATCACTTTTTTGATTGCACCCATAGAGTCTTCTTCTTCTGCATATCCCTTTTTGTTGTTTGTCAAAAGAACACTGAAAGCGGATGCCAGAAATGGTAACAACTCTACTTGGGCCATTTGTGGTCTATTTTGTAAATAGTTAGAATATTTTAATATCTGTTTACCCACCCTGTAACAAAGCTAAAGTTTTTAGACGTTTTTAAGAGATATAAATATAAACTTGGATTAAATCCTCAACTACAGCAGCTATATTAAGTGCAACTCTGACAAAATATCCCTGAAAACAAATTCCAAATGTATACTTGAAAACTTTTCTCTACAAACTTTCAGATTTTTTTTTTAATGGCCTGATGTATCAATATTTAGACAGAGCTTTTAAATATATTCACATAATATTTGCAGTTATCTTCTTTGGTCATACATATGGTGATGGTCATACATATGGTGATGGGGTGTATCATGAAATGAAGAATTATGGCAGAACTATAAAACAGGGTGGAGAGCTTTCCATTGCTTGAGACTGCTGAAATATTTACTGCTGGTTCTTAGCAGAGATGGTTTGAATAGTTTGCATTATCAGTATTTCTACAACGTGGTGCTGCTATATAAATGAAGAGCCCTTCATGCTGATGTAGTTTTAATTTGCAGTGCTTTGGAAAACACACACACAACACACATAGATGCAAAGCAGTCGCAGGCATACAGCATGTATAGTATATAGATGGGCTTTGGCATATAAATGCCCACTGTGCTCCAGCTGTTATTTATTTAACTACAATCTTGGCTTATTAGGAGGCCCCTCTCTCCCTCCCACTCTCTCTCTTTTTCAAAACAAACCACTTTCTTAATGTCCTTCCACTGAACACAACAGTAGCATGTTCCTCTGCCAACAACTGTGGTGGTGCTTTCTACATCAATGTGATATCTTCCCCACTCCACACCTCCGTAACACAATGATTTCTCCACAGATGTAATATGATAGAAATGTTGTGTGCAGTACAGAGAAACTTGCTAAAGTGACATGTTAGAATTCTCAGTTTGGAATACTGATATTATATACTGTAAATGGGGGGAAATAAATATTTCCAGTCTCTACATATAGCTTTCCCCCTTAATCTGATTATTAAGCATTTGATTTCTTTTCTGGTTTAATGTGTGATTTTAATGCAGAGCGTTATCCTTCCCAAAGTCTCATAATTAATGCTCCAGGGATTTCAATTCTACTTTTTTGTTGTTTATTTAGGCTTGGGACTTCTTTAGTGCTGCACAATTGTTTGCCTTCAGGTAACTTATACAAAATGGCTGAGATTCCAAAGGAATGACTGTGGAATCAGTGTCACCTTTACCTGGGCTCTGACACTGGTTTGCTATGTGTGGTTTTGGGTATGTTGTTCCATGTTATCCATCAGTACATGAGATATTGCAGCTTATAATTGGAATTCTACATGATGTTGCTTTCCAGGTTTGCTCAAGTACACTTTCTGGGCCACCCTGCTACCTGTATAGTTAGTGGTGGTGTTGGTAGTTTTGAGTGATCAAAACAGCCAGAGACAATGTTACCAGAGAATCTTTTTTTGATTTGATCTGATTTGATAATGCAAGTGGCTCCTTTGGGAATGCTCCTTTGTTCATTGAAGGAATTCAGCTCCAGTGGAAACACCTGCTAAACAAGGAGAACTTGAGATGATTCTCCTTCATCCTTCAGTTCCCAGGTCATTTTTCACACTTTCTGAACCCTTTTGGATAGCCTTTTAGAGGGCTGCAAGGGATAAGGGGAATTTACAGAAATGGTCTCTTCCCTCTTGTGCAAGACTGTGGAACCTGTGGCCCTCCAGATGTTGCTGGATTCTAGCTCCCATTCAGTCAGCAATAACCAGTGATGAGGTGATGAGAACAGGAATCCAGCAACATCTGGTCAGTGACATAAGTTTCCTCCCTGTGCTTTTGTAGGAGCATCCTGTGAATGGTTTCATTCATAGGTACTGTGGATCCAGGGCAATTGGGTTCTTGGCAGTATCCATTGTTATGAAGCAGTTTGGAAAAGCTGTTATGCTGAGAATCAGTTTACTGCTATAAACACTCAACCTTACAATGAAACCACCTTTCATGTCTTACTTTCAAAGGGTTTATCCTCTTGTTAAGTATGTTAATGTAACTATTTCAGCAACCCTGTTCATTTACACTGATTTTCTCCTTTTGGTTAACTGTGTAGTCATGGATGATGGGCCATGCTCAAATGTGCTGGAGATTGGATTGTATAAAAGCCAATATTCATTGTCTTCAGCCCTGAAGTATTTTTTTTTTCTTTGTTGATGTCAATACGTTTACCATTGTCAGATTCAGATTACAACAATGTAATTATGTATAAAGTTTTTTTATTTATTTGAAATTAGGTTTTAGATATACTTTTTTAAAAATTTAACATCTGGCTGGACAGTGTTCCATTAACGCATTGATTGTGTCTCCTTTGTCTTGTGTTTAATAAATAATGATGCCTGACCGTTTTTAATAGTGTCACTAACATTTTATTTTCTTCAAAGAGTGCAGAGTGGTATACATTATTTTATTTATTTATTTTAATCTTTTAGGCTGTACTTAAAGGTATGCACTGTGAAATATCAAAGTAAAATTTAAAAAAAATAAGAAAGGACCATATAGAGTAGAACAAAACTAGGTATCTAAAAGATTACTCTCTAAATTTGTGGTGGGCCAAGTGTGGCACAGGTGTTGCATTTACCCCCGGGGTCAAATTATAATTTATTTATGTGTTGCTTCAAAATGCTCCCCAAAATAATAGTTTGCTCCAGAATGCCCAGAAACGATCTCTAGGGAGCATAGAAGGCATTTTCACATTTGGAACCCACTGAGTTGAAATGTCCCAAAATGCCCTCTAGGGGCCATGAAGCCCCCAAAACATGCCCCCGTATCCCATAGTGATTGTTTGGGGACAAAAAAAAAAAGTGTCTGTGTGTGTGTGTGTGAGAGAGAGAGAGAGAGAGAGAGAGAGAGAGAGAAAGCAGATGCAGTAAGGTTTCGCAGGGGGCTAATGCATCCCCCTAGTCTTTCATAGTTGCCCACTCCATCCTAAATCATGAATGAGCACAGATCATCCAAATTAAATGTCTGCCAGAGCAAAGCAGTCTTCACCAGCCTATAAACTTAAAGGGAGTGTGGACCTTGAAGAAGGGAATTTCAGACTGAGGATATGACAACTCTGCCTGTCTCATGCAGCCACAACCATACTTCAAATGTTAGTTGAATGCAGAGCAAGTCCCCGCAGAACAGGAGTTGGGTCAAGTCATCCACAGGTCAAAGTACTGTACTTTAACTCTTATTTTAAAAAGAACCATCCCCTGGTAAAAGACAAGAGTGTAATCTGTCATGGAAGCACTGACCCCCATCTATTCTTTCATCCATCCAGACTTTAGTATGAGCACAAATGAGCCTGCTGGAATTTTGCAAGGCCTTTGGCATTGTTTTCCTTGGCTTCATCCTTTAGATCCTTTCTTACATTCCCCTAAGTTTTACCCACGATTTATCCCGGGTCATATCAAAATTAAAAATGTTGGCCTCTCAAACCTGCCCTTGACTTATACATGAGGCCAGCTTCTAGATGGATATAGACGGTAAGCTGGGAGCAGGCTGGGAGCTGTTGCAGAGTGAATAACAATGAAGTTGCTGGCTCTGCAGTGCTCTGAACCTGAAGTGCCCAAACCCTTTTCAAAGGCAGCTACACATAGAGCATGGTGTATCAGTCTTTATGGGGGCCACACACGTCTCAAAATGAACACTAAACAGGATTGCCTTTCACAGGCGTGGTGATGTCCTGACAAAAAAGTCCGTATAATTTTCAAAAGCTCCTTCAGTTTTATAACTCAGGAATTTATGGGTAAGACTACAAGTTCAGCAGAGGAATACTCATTCAAAAGCCCAGAGTGTCCTGCTTATGTTTGATGGTAACCTCTTAAAATAGGGATTCTTCAAGAATACTTTTTCAGAGCATCTGATCTACAGTATAGTTATGTAAGTGTAGGTCCTGTATTTATTATTTTGCCTTGCGCTTCTAGATTTTATCAACAGCAGGAATCAATACGTATTTTCTGATCTTAGCCAGCCGTTTTTGTGCTCATCTTGAATTTCACCTAGTCCTTCCTCTGCCTCACAATTCACTGGCAGGTGCAGAGTACTTGCAAGTGAGGGAATTCTCTCACTTGGGCAGGATTCAGGGAAGAAAAGAATCAAAGCAGAACCCAACTGTGAAAGCTTGCAGGTATGGGGAGGATACATGTCCTTTGGTGTCCTCGCACTTGGCCATGTGCGAATATATTTTTGGAGACACTGCAACGGAACCTAGGGCCATCCAGATGATCCTGGTCTCTAATTCCTATAAGCCAGCAAGCAAAGCTAATGATTAGGAATCATAGGAGTAGGTCATCAACATCTGGAGATTCCCCAGCCTTGTTCCATAGTGTTCCATAAGTAAGTGAGATATTGCAGTTAGAATTCAGTGAGGCTAGAGCTGTGTGTTAAATGACCGGTTGCACTAATACTGGCTGCCTCAGAACTACCTAGAGCACTTCTAGTTCTACTTTTTGAACTGCACATATAGTCTAGAGGACTGGGAACATTTCAGGAAGTCTCTTGTTTTAAAAGCTGATTGCAGGCGATTGTTTCATCAGATCAAACACCCATGAAGGCCCCATACAATTACACTTTACTTGATTGTAATTTATGTTCCAGTCCCAAATTTTACTAGTACAGCAAATTAGTACTTAGATCCGGAAGGGTCAATGCCACCGCAAAACATGATGCCAACAATTTCCTTTGCAGGCAAACTGTTTGTTAAGATTACTGCATTAACTTGCGGGAAGAGGTGGTATTCCTGGTAAAATTTAAATGAAAACTGTTTTGTAAAATATTGAGCATTCCCACATTGCATATGTGTTAAAGTTCCACATGTCTTTAAAAAATTAAAATGCTAAGAACACAAGGCCATGGGGAGAGTAGCATTTCTGTTTACAGCCACAGTCTTGATAATGAAAGTGGGGCTTATGGATAGTTTCTGGCAGGTAAATGTAAACCTGGCACAGTCACGGACCGCAGGCTAAGGGCATGGATCTCTATTTCTTAACCGCTGGCATGCAAAATGTCCCTAAATAAATTTCAGTATTGACTGTCCAGTCTGCCATGAACCCTTCTCCCCATTGGCACCAGTTTTTTTTCCCCACCAACATTTTCCCTTTCCTGCATACTTTTGTAGCTCCTGTCCTTAAAAATTTCAAGGGATTGATTAGACCTTCTTCATAAGAAATGGAGTCCGTTTGGCTTCCTTCCCTTCTGCTTGAACTGCCTTTATTATTCTCTTTACTGCTCTGAAGTTTCCTTTAGAAACGAATAAACATACACACACACATACATATTTAAATATATTAAATTAAACATATATATATTTAAAATGCACTCATGAAACATATTCTCTCCAAGCTACAATCCAAATATGTACATAATGAGACATCTTGGAGATAGGAGCCAAGTCCAAACACAAAATTCATTTATGCTTCATATACACCTTAATAAAACATAGCCTGAGGGTAACTTTATCCAATATCTTTTAATAATTTTGCACACGAAACAAAGTTTGCCTCCACTGAACCATCAGGAACCAAAGGAATCCCCTGCATTAGAGGAAGCAGGACAAATTTGCTGACTGGGGCTGAATTTGCACCGAGGAAATAATCCGGTTCGACACTACTTTAACTGCCACAGCTCCATGCTGCGGGATTCTGGGAAAGCAGAGCTCTGGCGCCACAACCAACTACATTTCCCAGAATTCCATAGTATGGAGCCACGGCAGTTAAAGCGGTGACAAAACGGATTATTTCTGTAGCGCGGATGCAGCCTTAGACTTGATGGTTCCCAAACTTTAGTCCTCTAGAGGTTTTGGACTTCCTCTCGCAGAACTGGCATTGGCCAAGCTCCTGGGAGCCGAAATCCAAAACACCTGGAGGAGCAAAGTTTGGGGATCACTGTGGGAAGAAGGAGCCATCAGAGGAACCAGGGCTGCATCCACACTGGGGAAATAACCCGGTTTGGCACCGCTTTAATTGCCTTGGCTCAAGGCTCTGGATTTCTGGGAGTTGGAGTTTGTTGTGGGGCCCAGAGCAGAGCGGAGCAGAGCTCCGCTCTGGACCCCACAACAAACTCCAACTCCCAGAAATCCAGAGCCTTGAGCCAAGGCAATTAAAGCGGTGCCAAACCGGGTTATTTCCTCAGTGTGGATGCAGCCCAGGAGAATCATCAGTCCCTACATTGGGAGAAAGGAGTGATATAACAGTCATGATCACAATCACAATACACGCGTCCCTCCACATAAGAGGCACAGGAGCCCTGTCAATATGGAAAACTCGAAAACAACAAGCAGGTTTTTACACCTGGAAGGACAACTCTCTAGGAATCTCCTCCAGGGCAGCTCTGTGATAGAACTGCACTGGAGGAGGAGCTGCAAAGGCCTAGTGGAGTGTCCTCTCTAGGAACAATCTCTAGGTCCTCCAGGGCGAATTTTGGTTAAACTTGACCACAGAGTTGCCCTGGAGGACCTAGAGATTCCTAGAGAGGACATATTAATCAAATCCGTGAATATTGAAATTCACAAAGCAAAAGCCAAAGTCACAAATATGGTGGGATGAGTGTAATAATAATAATAATAATAACAACAACAATAATTTACATTATTATAACATATATATATATATATATCATTAATATAATTAATTATAATATATAATATATAACAATATAGTAATACAATAGATAATATAAAATATTCATATATTCATATAATTTATTAATATATTTAACATTACATTATTATATATTAATATATTCATATAATAGATAATATACTATATTAATATATTAATATTATTTATTAATATATTTAATATATTATTATATAATAATATATCCATATAATAGATAATATAATATATTGATATACTATATTGTTATTATATTATTATTATTATTATTATTATTGATGATGATGATGATGATGATGATGATGATAGAACCAGACTCCTCCTCCTCCGAAGGTAAAATGGCGCCCAACAGGCTGGGCCTCGTTCCTCCGGGGCCGCTCTAGGCTTACCAAGCGCTCGGTGACTCTGTGGGCGCGCACATACATACACTCTACCCTCGGGCGGCGTCGCTCTATGGTTGCGCACGCGGTGTGCCTAGTCCTCTCTGAGTCCCTCTAGCCCCGGAAGGCACACTCTATGGCCACCCCTCCCCCGCCCACTCTGAGAAAAAGAGAGCGAGTGACTGAGCAGCGGGTGTCTATATGTGACTGAGTATAGCCCTGGCAAGACCTAGGCTGACAACAATGCTGCTGCCAGAGGAAGAGGCAGCGGTGGCGGCTGCGGCTCTCTCTTCCTGAAGCGGCGGCGGACTCCTCCTCCTCCTCCTCCTCTAGTCTCTTTGGGTTCCTTCCCTGCTGTGTGGGCGCAGCAGCAGCAGCAGCAGCAGCAGCAGCAGCGGCGGGTCAGGTAAAAGCGCGGGCGCGAGCGGCTCAGAGGCAGAAGAACTGACTAAAGCCCTAGAGCGCGAGGCGAGGCGAGGCGCGCGTGCACAGCGGGGGGAGAAGGGGAGGGGGCTGCGCGCGAGGGAGGGAGACTCAACGGACGCTGGGCGCGAGGCAGCAGGAGGGAGGGAGGGAGGCGCCCCTCCTTGGCTGCTGCTGCCGCCGCCGCCGCCGCCGCCCACCTCTGGAACGCGCGACTGTCTGTCACTCAAGTCTCTCTGATGTTGTGTGCGCCGCCTTGATCCTCAGTACGGGAAAGGCGGCGTATATAAATACAAACTTATTTTTATATATATAAATAAATATAGGCGCACACCCACCACCCTCAAATCTTCAGCGAGGGCTGAACGTACGAATAGGAATAGCATGAATATAAATATAAAAGTAGCATATATATATAAATAAAATTTATTTATATAAATAAATATAAATTTACGTAAATTAAATTTAATAATTTTATATTTATTTATATTTTTTTAATTTTATCTATTTTAAATTTATATAAATTTATATAAATATAACTATAAAGGTGGACATATATAAATAAAACCTATTTATATAAATATAAATTTACATAATTTTAATTTAATAATATATATATATATATATAGTTTTATCTATTTTAAATTTACATTTAATTTATATTTATAAATTTATAAATGTATATTTCTTTATTTAATTTTATCTATTTTATATAAATATAAATATAAAGGTGGCATATATAAATAAAACTTATTTATACAAATAAATATAAATTTACATAAATTGAATTTAATAAATTTATATTTATTTATATATTTAATTTATTCTATTTTAACTTTATATTTAATTTATATTTAGAAATTTATAAATAAATTTATATTTATTTATATATTTAATTTTATCTATTTTAAATTTATATAAATATAAAGGCCGCATATATAAATAAAATTTATATAAATAAATATAAATTTACATAAATTTAACAAATTTATATAATTTATTAAATTTATATTTTTATATATTTTATATAAAGGCGGCATATAAAAATAAAACTTATTTAAATAAATATAAATTTGCATAACTTTAATTTAATAACTTTATATTTATTTATATAATTTTATCTATTTTAGTTTATATAAATTTATATAAATATAAAGGCAGCATATAAATAAAACTTTATCATTTATTTATTTATTTATACAAGGGGTGTTCAGAGGTGGTTTTTGCATGCTCCTTCCTCTAAAAAACAGTGGTCCTCAAACTGTTTATTAACCCTTTATTAAGGCCCAGTTCACACTGGAGAAATAAACCGGTTTAAGTGCCGTGGCTCAATGCCGTGAAATTCTGGGAATTGTAGTTTCTTGTGGGCCCAGAGCGGAGCAGACTACACACCACAACAAACTACAATTCCCAGAATTTCACGGCATTGAGCCACGGCACTTAAACCGGTTTATTTCTCCAGTGTGAACACAGCCTAAGAGTTTTTTGGGGACTCCATCTCCCAGAAGCCTCAGCCATGTTGGCCAGTAGCCTGGAATTCTGGGATCTGGAGTCCAAAATCCCCTTAAACGGCAGAGTTTGGGGACCACTGATATAATATAAAACAGATAAACTGAGCAAAAGAAGTTGTAGTGCCAGTTTATCATGGGAAAGCTTATACTTCCAACTTCTTTTGCTCATTCTCAGTGCAATATAAAACAAACTATTGGATACAGGTAAATAATACAAATATACAGGATTTTAGAGAGCAATATTAAATTGAAGTTCCAGATGCTTTAGCAGCAGTTCTCAAAAATTTTTGAGACTTCAGCTCCCAGAAGCCTCAGCCATGTTGGCCAATTCCAATTCTGGGAGCTGAGGTCCAAAATCCCTTAAAAACCACAGTTTGGGGACCACTGCTCCAAACTGTATAGCCGACTGCACCTGGTATTCTTTGGCAGTCTCCCATCCAAGTAATAACCAGCTCTGGCCCTGCTTAGCTTCCAATTCCAGATGGGATCTGGCACTTTTAGGGTATTTAGGCAAATAGGGTTTTATTATACGAGAGATATTCAGAGGTGGTTTTGCCAGTTCCTTCCTCTAAATTATAGTGGCTCCCAAACTCTGGCCCTCCAAAAGTTTTGGACTTCATCTCCCAGAGTCCTAGGCTAAGATGGCTGTGAACTAAAGTCCAAAACACCTGGAGGATCAGAGTATGGAGATCAGTGCTCTAAAATGTAGCCAACCGCACCTGGTATTCTTTGGCAGTCTCCCACCCAAAGAGTAACCAGCTCTGGCCCTGCTTAGCTTCCAATTTCAGATGGGATCTGTTGACTTTAGAATACATTATTTAGGCAAATGGGGTTTTATTGTACAAGGGATCCTCAGGGGTAGTTTTCCCCATCCCTTCCTCTGAAATATACAGCCCACAGCACTTGGTATTAACTAAAAGTCTCCCATCCATAGACTAACCATTGTGGACCTTGCTTAGCTTCCAGTTTCAGACAGGATCTGGTGCCTTTTAGGATATTCAGGCAAATAGGATTTCCTCAGGCAAGGGATATTCAGAGTTGGTTTTGCCTCTGTCAGAAATAACTTGATATTCACTGGAGGGTCTCCCACCCAAGGATTAACAAGCTCTGGGTCTGCTTAGCTTCCAATTCCAGGCACGATCTGGCACATTTAGGGTATTTAGGCTAATAGGGTTGTCTTTGGCAAGGAAGACTGAGAAGTGGTTTTAGCAATTCCTGCCTCTAGAAATAGAGCTTACAACAGCTGGTATTAACTAAGGTCCAAAACACATTGCAGAAATAATCCAGTTTTGAGACTGCTTTAACTGCCTTGGCTCAGTGCTAGGTAATTGTGGGAGCTGTCGTTTATTGTGACACCAGAGCTCTCTGAAAGAGAAGGTGAAATGTCTCACGAACTACAGTTCCCATTGCGTTTTGGACCTAAGTCTCCCATCCATGGACTAACCATTGTGTCCTTGCTTAGCTACCAAGATCAGGCGGGATCTGGTGCCTCTTTGGGCATTTGTTCCCTCTCACCCTCAGTTATTGCCTCCCTTTTGTGTGAGTCTGGTCCTCTCTGGGCTTTTTCTGCCACCTTTTCCTTCCTCGCTTGGTCTGAGGGGACCAAGGGACTAACATTTTGGCAAAGCCATGGGACAGCAATCCCTTTTCAAGTGGGGCGACCAACACACTCGAGCGAGCTTTCACTCCACAACTCTTTTGGGTTTGTTTAATAAAAAAATATCCCCCCTCTGTGGCTTTTGGGTCCCACCTTGGCATTACATTGTTTTTCTCCAGAGGGAGCACTAGAGCTATATATATTTTTCTGCGTATTTAAAAAAAAAATTGTGATAGAACCATAGAGTTGGAAGAGACCACAAGGGCCACCCAGCCCAACCCCATTCTGTCATGCAGGAACTCACAAACTAAGCACATACAAACAAAGCACACACATACACACCCCAACAGATGGCCATCCAGCTTCTGCTTAAAAAATGTGATCGTAAACCTAAAGGGTCTCCTACACACACTGCTTTTTTAGGTGTGTATGTGTGGGTTTAAAGTGTTTCAAATAATTCCACTCACTCTTACAATACAGTAGTCAATAATCAGTGAAGTTGCTCATTGTGCCTCTTTAAAATCTGCTGACTTATCTGTGAGGAGGGAGCAAGCTTGTTTTCTGCTGCTCCAGAGACTAGAACTCCGAACAATGGATATAAACTGCAGGGCAAGAGATTCCATCTCAACATTAGGAGGAACTTCCTGACAGTAAGGGCTGTTCGACACACTGCCTCAGCGTGTAGTGGAGTCTCCTTCCTTAGAGGTCTTTAAGCAGAGGCTGGATGGCCATCTGTTGGGGATGCTTTGATGGAGAGTTCCTGCATGGCAGGGGGTTGGGCTGGATGGCCCTTGTGGTCTCTTCCAACTCTATGATTCTATGTGTATGTTTTTTAATGCAGTTTTTGTGAGGACCTCTGGAAAAATGTGTATACTGAGTGATGGACTGTAAAGCCACAAAATTAACAACATGAATGAATTCACCTACACAAAAGAGTAAGGAACAGAGTAAGGAGTGTATCATTCAAGTATTGTTGGCAGAGAGACAATATTGGCTGTAATTTCCTTTGAAGATATACCTAGTAGGAAAACCAGTTAGTGTGTACTATGTGAAATGTGTATGCGATTGTTTCTGCTTAAGGTCATCTAAACATTGATTGTAGATGCCCTTAGGATCAGTGGGAAGTGGATTTGAACTACTGGTAAAGTTTTGAGTGATTTGCAATGACCAGGCAAAGGCTTCTGATTTTCGGTAGTTTAACAATGGTGATAAAATCTTTCACTGCCTAAAATAATCTGCTGAAATCAAAGAAATGGGGGTGCGGATGAGGTTTAAGTATGTATGTGAAAGTATGT
The DNA here is from genome assembly GCA_034509955.1 of Urosaurus nigricauda. Taxonomy (NCBI): domain Eukaryota; kingdom Metazoa; phylum Chordata; class Lepidosauria; order Squamata; family Phrynosomatidae; genus Urosaurus; species Urosaurus nigricauda. The sequence continues at coordinate 169,391,650 of JAOEGL010000002.1, forward strand.
CGTTGGAACTCCAGTTCTAGTAGTGAGAGCAAATTTTTGGGTGTAGCTCATGTTCACAAGTACCTTCTTCTGCAATTCATTGTCTGGCTTCTTGAGGCACTATTTTGTGCATGATTCTGTTTGGCAGACCTTGGGATTCTAGTGAAAAGCCAGATAGATCCCATAAACGTAAGTAATCTGGTATTCAAGTTAGGGAAGTTACAGAATATTGAAAGAATGAGTCATTCTACCCAACTTTTAGAGGACACTTTTTCTGTTCTCCAAGTTGGTATGTAAGGACTTAAATTTTAAAGGGACACTAGAGCTGTACTGTACCAAAAGGAAAAGGGTATTTGCTATGGTTTCTTAGCCCTTCACAGTTCAGCTCTCACCAATCAGACTGTCAGAAACTTTGCTCCCATTATGATAGAACCAAAAAGCTTACTTTTTTAAGGGTACATAGCGGTATATATTGGCAGGCATTGGTTAAGATCCTATATGGCACAGCATAGGGTAATAATTCTTGCAGACCAACACCACAGCTAGCCCTTCAGCAGCTCCGGATTTACCATCAAACCATTGCACCCCCCCACTTCCATGGCAGGGAGGGGGGATGGGAGAAACATCTACGTGTGTCCCAGTAGCAAAACAGAGAGTGCTTACATCATCCACTGAAATCCACTGCTATCCTCTGGAGATATCAACAGAAGATTTAATCATTCTGTGTCTGGCTATGGAACCATAGCCAGACATTTCACCATACTCTCCAGCTCGCCAAGGGATGGCCATGGGAGTGGCTGAACAGTTAAGTCCAGGAAGGGTTGGTCATTGTGCTGCGTGGAAGAGAATGCCAACCTCTTCAGTGACCACAAAAAGACACACACAGGCATAAAGTGGACTTGCACCTGCGTATATGCCACTAACAGGATGCCTACTATTGTGTTATTATACTTGTTTATAGTAAGTTCATTTAAAAGTAGCAGTCATATTGTTGGGAGTAAACAGAAACAAAAGAAATAATTCCATTAGTAGAGTGGCACTGTAATAATACTGTTGAGGATTACTGCTGTGGTAACTTAAAAGATAAAAAAATATGTGTGGTAATATTATTGGTGTGGTAATATTATTGGTGGTAATTTTTATTGCCATGATCTTTTTAAAAAATCTTATCTCCCACCTAGGGTTCTGTGTTTGTTTCACTGTTGAGAGTGACTGCTTTACTTACCGCTTTTCCACATAACACCATATATACTTTATAATACATACATACATAGATACATACATACATTAACTTTACATATCATGACTTTGACTGACAAACTATATATAAAACATATAGAAACACTATTACTTCCTTTTACTTGAAAATCCTCTTATTTCATCCTTTAAATCAAAGTTATATCTCTTTGTTATTATTTCTGAGAGCTCCACATTTTCCTTTTGTTGTTACATTTTTAACTCTTTTTCATATTTCTAATCAAATTTCTTTTCTTAACCTTCTCTTATATTTAACTTATAGTAAACAGATAAACACAAATGTTTACTTTATAATTGCCTATCCTAATTTTTCCTATTTCTTCCCTTCATATCTATATACTTTATTTATACTCAATTGTGCATATTTGCACATATTGTACATTATTGATTTATATATTTTTCCATATATAATTTTATCTCATGATTTTTATTTTGAATTAAACATAAGACCCACTCTTAAGCCATTGGCTCAACTCTTTAGCATTCATTTCCTAAAACTCTTGCTTTTCTCATTCCTCCTTCCTGCTTGTTGTCTCTCACTGATGTAATTATCACTGTAAATTGGGACAATCTCTTACTTATCCCATTCTGTAAAAAGTTATTGTTTTATATATTTATTATACATTATAAATAAATAGTCATTTCTACAACTACATGCTTACTAGATAATTTTACATGAAGTTTTCAAGAAAATGAATAGATCTTTGCCTGAATTGGTTTATAATCTTTAAAAAAAATTGGCCTGAAAGGAATGTATGTAAGCTCACATCAAAAATGGATTAGAGTTTAATCAAAGTTTAAAATATGGACTTTAAAAAAAGCAATAAAGAAGAGAGCGGAAACAAATGTCTGGATAAAACTGAATCATGTTCATAGAATCATAGAATCATAGAATCGTAGAGTTGGAAGAGACCACTAGGGCCATCCAGTCCAACCCCCTGCTATGCAGGAAATCCAAATCAAAGCACCCCTGACAGATGGCCATCCAGCCTCTGTTTAAAGACCTCCAAGGAAGGAGACTCTATCACCTTCCGAGGAAGTGCGTTCCACTGTCGAACAGCCCTTACTGTCAGGAAGTTCTTCCTAATGTTCAGGTGGAATCTCTTTTCCTTCAGCTTGCATCCATTGTTCCGGGTCCTGTTCTCTGGAGCAGCAGAAAACAAGCTTGCTCCCTCCTCAATATGACATCCTTTCAAATATTTAAACAGGGCTATCATATCACCTCTTAACCTTCTTTTCTCCAGGCTAAACATCCCCAGCTCCCTAAGTCGTTCCTCATAGGGCATGGTTTCCAGACCCTTCACCATTTTTGTCGCCCTCCTTTGGACACACTCCAGTTTCTCAATGTCCTTTCTGAATTGTGGCGCCCAGAACTGGACACAATATTCTAGGTGGGGCCTGACCAAAGCAGAATACAGTGGCACTATTACTTCTCTTGATCTAGACACTATACTTCTATTAATGCAGCCCAAAATAGCATTGGCCTTTTTAGCTGCCGCATCACACTGTTCACTCATGTTCAACTTGTGGTCTACTTGGACTCCTAGATCCCTTTCACACGTAGTTTCATTCAGCCAGGTGTCACCCATCCTATATCTGTGCATTTTATTTTTCCGCCCTAAGTGCAATACCTTACATTTCTCTGTATTGAATTTCATTTTGTTAGCTTTGGCCCAGCTTTCTAGTCTATTCAGGTCATTTTGAATCTTGATCCTGTCCTCTGGGGTATTAGCTATTCCCCCTAATTTGGTGTCATCTGCAAATTTGATAAGTATGCTCCCAATTCTGTCATCCAGGTCATTGATAAAGATGTTGAATAGCACTGGGCCGAGGACAGAGCCCTGTGGGACCCCACTGGTCACTTCTCTCCAGGATGAAAAGGAGGCATTGTTGAGCACCCTTTGGGTTCGGCCATTCAACCAATTACAGATCCATTTAACAGTTCCTTTGTCTAGCCCACATTTTACAAGCTTGTTTGCAAGAATGTCATGGGAAACCTTGTCAAAGGCCTTACTGAAATCAAGATATACTATATCCACAGCATTCCCTTCATCTACCAAGCTGGTAATTTTATCAAAGAAAGAGATTAGATTTGTCTGGCATGACTTGTTTCTCTGAAACCCATGTTGAGTTTTTGTGATTATGGCATTGCCATCTAGATGTTCACAGACTCTCTGTTCACATATCTTCAATTTTGCTAATGGTTTTCCATTTTTGGAACTCAAGCAAAGATGGTGTCCAATCTCACCTCATGAGAGTGCTCTTCCTATTTTTGTGCACTATATTTTTTTACACAATGGTGCTGTACAGTATAACTAAAGCAATGGGTTGGGTTTTTTTTACACCATCAGTGGTAAGATATAGGCCATACGGTTTACAAGGGAATACCAGAGGAAGACATGTAACTAAATAGTTGTGTTCCTGGGTATTACTTTAGCAGAAAATTTAGTTCCAGAGCGAGAAATAACAGAAAGAATAGGGATAGGTTTCTACACACACACACATAAGAAAAGCAGATGAACATGTTTCAATTACCTTTGTATTCAGAACTAATGATGTACACATGTGAAATGAAATTCACTCAGGTACGCTTTGCATAAGAAAACAAAATTGTTTTGAACCTTCTAGAGATCACTTGAAGACATCTTTCAACATATACCCCAGGGATGGTTTTTTCACTAGCCCCCATTTTTCATATGATTTCCATTTGAGTAGCCAGAATTACAGAACATGCTTTGAGGCTGATGAGGCAGACATACTATTCTCAGAATTCTGTAGCATTGAGTCATGGCAGTTAAAATTGTGTCAGACTTCATTATTTCTGCAGTGTGGATGCATCCTGAAAAGAGAACATATGGAATAGGTTTTAAAAGAGTGTTCCAAAGATGAAGAGCAGCAGGAGCAAAGAAGTTTAATGGGAACAAGAGAAAGTAGGCAGAAAGTGAATGGAATCTGAACAGTAACTGTTTATCAAGTACTTTTTTACAGGGTTGGGCCATATGACAAGCTAGTTCTCTGTGGTATCTTCCCACAGAGTGATGAGATACACTATTCCTCTGAGTCTCTGTATTTCTGATGGGAAACATGTCTGTAGTAAAGCTCTTTACATTTAGTGGGATTTGCAGACCATCAGTTAAGTGGCTGCAGGTAGACCATGTGAAATTGACTCACGCTGCTGCTGGCTCTTTGTGGCTTGATAAAAATGGAAGTTTATTCTCTGTGTCAGTACTGCTCTACCCTTGAGTATACAAGTGACTCATCCTCTCTAGAGGAGGGAAGGACATAGAACATAGAGCGGACTAGGTGCACTGCTCTCTTGCAAGCAGTGGTAAATTGTAAGTGGTGCAAAGGTTTAAAATGAGGGGAAGGAAAGCACTACAGAAAATGTTACATTAACATACAATAACATTGATGAGAAATGATTAAAGAATGGATAATGGTTCTTTTGTGGTGAAAACAAAGAAATTGGCAGTTTTTCTATAAATATATATTAATATCAATATTGATACATATAACAACTTCAAACAGAACAAATGGGGGAAGAAAGAAAGATGAAACAATAATGCTGAGACTATTAGATAATTAGAAGCAGCAGGATTTTATTACAACTCGATTGCGAGACAGAGGTGGTTCTATTTCGATTTTGAAAAGCAGTGACCTAATTGTTTCCTGGGATGAGCTAAAAGGGATTGTTTGCACTAAAAGCCTTTGTCTGATTGATTTCTGATGTTAGAATAGTATTTAACATTGCCAGGTGCTCTTGAGTTTTGATCATGGCTGTAAACAGATTTTGAGGCACTAGCAGGCACTAGAGTGTTTTACAACCTTACTAGGTAGATTCTAGAGATAGTGTTTCGGCATTCTGGGAAATATTGCATCTGTTTAAAATGGCATAGAAAGAGCAAACTACACTTCTGAAGGCTTAGAAGCTATGAACTGGCTCTGTATAATTATTTTTCCCCATCTTTGCCTGTGCCCTGAAAATTTTAGCTTAAGCTAATTGTTTGTTTCATAGCAGTGCCCAAAAGCTGAAGTATGTGTATGTTTCCCAGCTGACTACAGAACGCTCACAGCATCTGTACTAGTTAATTGGAGTAGTTTTTTCTCCTTTCCTAATTTTAAGTCTTGCAAAATACCAATAAAGGTGAATAACAACAACTATTCACCTATCAATAAAGGTGAATAATAACAATTCTCTAGAATCTAGATTAGGGTAGTGCCTGTGCTACATGTCAGGAAGAGTACCATTCAAACCACTCCACTGCTGTGAACTCACTATGGAGCCTTATTCAAACTATTTTTCTCCCACTTCCATTCAGTACTAACCTTTCTTACAAGGTGGAGAGGAAGATTACAATAGTGCAGCATGTGAAGCATTTTGATTACTAGAAAGACCAAACTGACTTCATACTCAGAACGTCTCTGTTAAGTTAGGTTGTTCAGCTGTGTCAGTAGTGGTGATATGGGTTTTCTGGAAAATTTTGAATCAGAAAATTTTCCAGTATCCTAAGCTGGTTAAGATATGATTCAACATGTTTAATGTATTGATATTTAAATAAATAAAAGTATGTAAATAAAACAAAAGTATGTGTGCCCTATAAGCATCTGGCATATTTTTATGTAGCCAAAAAGTCCGTATACTGAAATGTAACTACTTACATATGTGCACACAGCTGTTCAGGCAGGCTGTCATTTGACAACGCCTTCACCCCACCCACACCACTTAAAATCTAAATTATATAAGAAAAGGGAATGCTACTGAGTTACTATGCTTTAAAATATTTATAAGCATATTTAAAAAAAAATAAACTGGAATATGCATGAATACAACAATCACAAAGGGTATAATGACTGTGGATTAAGCACCACTGAAAGCAGGGAGATGTATTTTAGGTAAACATGCACAGGACCACATTTGTAAGAAGCTTGGCCTCGCAAATAATCAAATTCGCAGATTCCAAGTTTGCCAGCTAGGAGGGACGACTGTACTACTTCCCTGAGATAATCATCTAAATAAAGTTATGTAAAACTTTGATTTTATATTTGACTGGCATTCTAGTTGACTTGTATCCATTATTTATGCTACTAATTAACTTTCTGAAACAGTGGAATTATAAGTTCCAGGAGGAAGGGTTAACTTGTTAGTCTTGAAGCAGAAATGGAAAGTTTTTTTCAGAAAAGAAAGCATCAGAGAATTTTCCACCAAAGATGGCTGTTAGGTAGTGAAAAGATATGTATGCTAATACATGCTAAATAGAATTAGTTTTGAAAATTAGACAGATTTTAAGAGGCTGATAAGAGATTTTGCAGATTTGTTTGAACACACTGGCTTCTGGCTACTTCTTTTCTTACTCAAAAAAGTAATTGAATGATATGTTCAAAGAAAGAGGGGAAAGCTATTATTAAAAATAAGGCCAGGCTATTATAATTGCCAAGGTATTCAGAGTGTTGTGCTCAGAAAATTAACATGTATGCTAAAAACATAATAGGGGCATGTCTACATGGGATGTTTAAACTGGTTTCCGCCACCCTCACCTCACCCCAACCTTACATGAAGCAAGGCCAAATCCCTAATTGGAGTGCAGACTATCTTCATAAATGTAGGCCAATTCTGCACTAAAGTCACAACAAGGCATCCAGAGATATGATTGATACTGAGACGGAGTGAATTACACCAGTGGCTGTAATGCCAGGTGACACATTGTGTGTGTAAACAGCCATCCAGCATCACTAGTGCATGTAGAAGTAAAGGGGGAACTGGGGCAGCTCCAAGGCCAGAATATTTTGGAGCAGCCAGGAATACTCTGTCTGGTGTAGATGACTCCTAGGTAAAATGTTATTTTTTATTTCACTACATTTTGTGGTTTTAAAAGGACTACATTTTCTAGTTACATGGAACTCTTAACCAGACACATTTACTTTAATAATGCAAATACAGTATATATCTCTATTTGTGTACAAATACAGCAATTGCTGTATATCAGGTCATACCTAAGACCACCCTGAAGTTAGGGGACTTCTTGTCATATCTAGCATAAAAAACAAGTGTGCTTAGATACCGTCATTTGCTTCTTCTGTAAGTGTATTATGTGACTTCTAGAAAAAGATTGAATTGATTATTTATTATAATAGCTGTTCAGCAGTGCAAAGGACTTCCTCAGATAATGAACTGTTTGGAAGTGTTTAAACAGGCTAGACTAGTTGACCCATATGGTCCCTTCCAGATCTATGATTCTGTGGTTCCAAACTATTCACAAGAAGAGTTTGGAGAGATAAATAAGATTATGTGAAAAGTCTTGTTTCATTTTCATATTTAACTCAAGATATGAGTAAGTGAAACAGATACTTGGAGATTTTTTGTTGTTGTTGCTATTCTCTTTCACTTTCTCCGGGCATCTTTTTAAGTTTCATTTCTTCTACAAAAATATCTTCCAGGGAAGAAGAACACAATATGATCATATTTTGTCACTTTTGATCTTGTATTTATGAGTACCCCAGAAGTGTTTGACAGCTGATGTGACAATAAGATCACAATGGTAGTTTTCTAAAATATAAACTTACATTCTTTGTAGTTAGCTCTGATGGTGTCATTTTGTCATATTTTTAGACTTACATCTTTTATAGTTTTTGCAGAAATTTATAATGGTGATTTACTGAGATTATGTGCGGAGAATTTTTATCCCACCAGATGTTATTATAGCAACTCCCATTGTCTACTGATATCATCCATAACCAATAGTTTTGCTGGCTGGGAATTTATGAGGGTTGAAATTCATTAACATCTGCAAAGTCCCATGGTCCCCAGCCCTGCCTCACATGGAAGATATTGTCTTAGACTCTAACATTTAGATCAGTGGTTACTAAACTTTGATCCTCCATATGTTTTGGACTTCAGGTCCCAGAATTCCTGACTGTTGGCCAACTTGGCTGGGGCTTCTGGGAGTTGAAATCCAAAAACCTGGAGGACCAAAGTTTGGGAATCATTGGGGCTTTCTAGATTGTCAGGAAAGTGTGACATGAAGTTGCCTTTTCCTTAATGCTTAGCAGCTGCACCACAGCCTTTAGATGGAGCTGCACTGTTCCGCAGTTTTTAAAAAAGAAGCTGGGAAAACCAGCACCTTTTTAAAGGCGCTTCTTCTCCCCTAAAATGCAAAAAAGGTGTTTTCATGGCACACTTTCCCTTTTTCTCATCTAAAGGCTAGAGTTTCATGCAGCCATGAACACACTTCTTTTTGCCAATCTAGATCAGGCCATTGTTTTAGACTATGACCTAGGTAGACTGTTGACTGGGCAGAGAACAGGAGAGGAGAAGGTGGTGATAGTGTTTACTTTTCTTTTCCAATTAAACATAGTAAAGAGGTTTCAAACTCTTTATCCTAAAGAAACCTTTTTTTGTAATAATTATCATTGTTATATTTATTTATATCCCACCTTTTCCCCAGCTTGGGACTCAAGGCACCTTACAACAGGTAAACATAGTTAAAAATTCACAACACAGAAGAGTTAAAAAGCAATCAAATTATTTTTAAAAAATTAAAACCAGTTAAATAATTTTTTTAAAATTACAGTGGTCCCCCGGTTTACGAATCCCCTGGGGTACGAAAACCCCGGGGTACGAAACCGGCGGGACCGCTAAAATATCCCCTGGGATCCGAAAGATCTCCTGGGATACGAAAGAAAAAACCGCGCGGCCCCTTTAAATCGGCCATGTGGTCCGTTGAAAATAGCGGTCCCCCGGGAAACGAATGCTTCCGGGTTACGAAAGGTAATCCAGAACGGATTACCTTCGTAACCCGGGGGACCACTGTACAAATAACAAATAAAAGTCCAGCACATTATACAAGGCTCAGCTCACCTAAAAAAATTATCAAAGGTATTGGAATAAAAAGGCCTTCACCTGGGTACAGAAAGATAGCAAAGAGGGTGCCAATGTAACCTCTCTGGGAAAGACGTTCCAGAGGCTGGGAGCAGCCACCAAGAAGGCCCTCTCCTAGGTTCCCACCTGATGTATCTGTGAGTGTTGTAAGGTGGAGAGAACAGTTTCCCCAGAAGATATCAAAATATAGACAGGTTTGTATGGGAGAATACAGTCCTTCAAACAACCTGGAATTGAGCTGGGTAGGGCTTTATAAGTCCTATTCTATTGAGGAACCCCTGTACATGATTGCACCCTGTGGAGAACAGTCAGTTCATACAAAGGACCAGCCAGACCTACTTGTACTTCAATGTAATTCCAAGTAGACAAAGAGTGTTCCCAACACAGCAGTCTGTGAACTAGACATGACCTATTTAGACAAGTTGATCCCCTCTATGCCTTTTTTGTCTCTATGCATTGCTTCATCACTAGGGACTAAATATTCTAAAGGCACCAGATCCCATCTGATCTTGGAAGTTAAACAGGGTCAGCCCTGGTTAGTACCTGGATGGGAGATCGCCAATTAATACTGGGTGCTGTAGGCTATATTTCAGAAGAAGGAACTGGCAAAAACGCCTCTTGAGTATTTCTTACCTAAGAAAACCTATGAATTTTTTTGGGGTCACCATAAGTGAACTGGTGACTGGAAGATCAATACACACATTGCTTCATTACTTTAAAAAAAACTACATACATACTCTGAGCTTGTCCATATTTCCCTTTTGTGCTGCTACCTTTTGGCTATGTCACGGCAGACATTCACTCCTGAAGTTTGGAAACGGAATATAATATATGCTTCTGAAAGTGAATATTCTGGATTAGTTTGTGGCTTGCTGTCATTGTGTTTGTGAGAGAAAAACATTTGACATCAGCTATGTAATTCATTTGATTAAGAAAGGAAGGGGTAAAACATATATATATATATATATATATATATATATGGTGTTGACTGTTATATTCAGAGCGTATTTCAGTTTTCAGGCCCAAGCTTCTGTGGTTGATCTCAGCAGAGAAAAATCAATGACTCATATTTCCATTGAGAGAAATATAATTTCCCGTTTCTCAGCAACCGCTCTTGCAACTATTTCAAGTGTTGTGTAACAACATGCTCAGAACTAGGTGATCATCTTTGAATGCCTTGGGGGTACTTTTATTGAAATCCTTTGTGTGCAGACAGTAGTGCTATTGACTGGGAAAAGCCTAATTGTGCTGCAGGTGTTACAACACACATACCACTTATATACAATGGAAACAGAAATGTCTGGAACAAACTAGAATACAAAGATTTCAGGTCCCCCTTGAGAAAATATGAAACCAGAGAGACAGAGGAGCAGAAGAATCCTATCTTCTTGATTAAATCACAAAAACAAACAGAGTGGTTCTTTGGTCTGAACAACTGTTTTGTATTAAAATAAAGAGAAGTATTTTTCTTCATTTTTTATATTTCTGAGTGAAGCTCTTTCTTTGCCTTATCTTTTCCCCCTGAAAAGTGATCTTGATCCTCCCTAAGGCATCCCCTCTGTCTGCCTTTCTGGCTGTCACTCTTACCCTTCTTCGTCACACATATGCCTCTTTCTGATTTCATTGCAAATAGCTAGGACCACCCAGATCCCTAAGTCACTCCTCATAGGGCATGGTTTCCAGACCCTTCACCATTTTGGTTGCTCTCCTCTGGACATGCTCCAGCTTGTCAACATCCTTTTTTAATTGTGATGCCCAAAACTGGACATAGTATTCCAGGGGAGGTCTGAACAAGCAGAATACGATGGCACTATTAATTCTCTTGATCTTGACACTATACTTCTATTGATGCAGCCTAGAACTGTATTGGCTTTTTAGCTGCCGCAACACACTGTAGACTCATGTAGATTTCACCTCAACATTAGGAGGAACTTTTTGACCAAAAGAGCTACTCGATGGTGGAACACACTCCTTCGGAGGCTGGTGGAGTCTCTTCCTTTGGAGGTCTTTAAATAGAGGCTGGATGGCCAATTGTCAGGGATGCTTTGATTGTGAGTTCTTACATGGCAAAAAGGGGTTGGACTGAATGGCCCTTGTGGTCTCTTCTAACTCTATGATTCTGTGATCCAGTAAGTACCTAGATAGGGCAAGCAGAGAGAAGCACTCCAATATATTTGAGAAAAGAGTTTGTATAACATAAACACTGTGTTCTTTTTTGCATTCCAGTAAACCTTAGAGCTGAGTAGAATTTATGAGAGGAACAATCCAAAATATGAACTACTAGGAGTAAAGTGCTTAATCATCACAGTATGCCAATCAGGTAATTGCTGCAGATGTAAATGACCACCTTACAGAGAGTGTGGCACTGAGAGCATCTGGAACATCTGCCAATGACAATAACCCCCCGAAAGTTGAAAGTGCCCAAATTGCATCAATTTGAATCAGACTTAAAATGCTTCCACTTCCACTTCATTGGTTTTATCATGGCTCAGGCTTGCTTGACCATCTCTAAATGGTTAGCATCCTGTTGGTTGGGCGCACCTAGAATTGTTGAATAGCAAGTCAACATTTAGGGAAATCCCACTGATTAAAGGGGTTTACTCTAGTGAAGCCTAACAACAGAATTTGGATGATTGATAGGTCCAAACATAATACTGACAATGAGTTTTCAAACACAAGTGTGAGTAATGCTCAGTACAGCTCAGAAAAATCACATGAAAAGTGAAAATTGTGTGTAAATAATCAGTCCTTTTTGAACTTCAGTTTTGAGAATTCTCCAGCCAACATGGCAGGAGTTTGCCAGTGGTGATGTAGGCTGGGAGTTTCTGGGGGCTATAATTGTCAACTATTGTTGTAAGGAATTTTATAGCATCTTTTAAAAATCTCTAATAGTAATAGTAAATGGTGCATTTTGCTGTGCTTTTGTTTTCTCATAGGCAGAGTATGGAAGAAGCACACAAAAACAGTAACAATTCAGCAGCTTCCCCACAAACAGCATCGTTACAAGGTACCACTCTCCAGGCAACTCAGCTTTCTCGTGTTTCTCAACAGGTAAAGAAAGCTACATAAGGTCAGGTCCTCCTGAGGAATTTTTAAGTAGGTTAATCACAGTTTTCTTTTTTTATCATCTTGCTTTTTTATTAGTTTAGTAAGTGTATGTGCATGTAGTTTCAAGGATTTTTAGTTAATCACTGTTTTTCTGATTTAAACTATCCAGATACATTAGATATTGGCATGTGCCATAAAACTGTCTGCCAGAATCCTATATGACTTGTTACCTTACGTAACTTTACACATATCTAGCTGTGTGGCATAGGCACTAAAGTCCCTTTACTGAATTGTGAAGATATGTAACAGGACACCAGCAAGACTCCCCGATGCATATTGCTGCTTGATCTATGTTGGGACTGATGTGATGTGCACTGCACATCCCATTGTGCCTCGGTCCTGTTGTGCATCAGTCACTTTGCTGGCCTGCTACATAGTAACATAACAGCAGCCCTTTACTGGATACAGATGATATGGAACTGCCCAATTCTAATGCCTGCAAATGTAATTCTACTTACACAGTCATAGGTCTTCAACAGGATTCCAACCCAACATTCCTTCTCTGTTGATTTTAGATCTCTTCAGTGATCTCATATATTGACCAAATCAGCAATGAAATGAGAAGGTCTGATTTTATTTAAAAATTTTGCTGAATACCTTTAGGTTTCTTAAGGTGTAAATTCAGACTAGTACTTCTGAAAAGTTTCCTTCTAACCAAAAAATCATCAATCTACTAAATAAGATTAATGTGCTGTTACTTGTTTAGAGTATTTTTTTTCTTCCAAGAGCCCTTGGACAAGAGCAATACAAAAGTGCAATCCACTAATACTGAGGTTGTATAGTCTCCATTCATTTCTACAGGCTTATGTGTGTGCTCTGTTTAAGTTGGGTTGAAAAGAATGGATGCTGTACAATTGTAGGGCTCAAAAGAGAGCACCCCAAAATTAGTGTCTTACTGCATATTCTCTGCATTTCAAGGTTTATTCTTATGCAGCAAAAGTAATGATTTATTACAGTGATTTTAAAAAGCCTAAACAAGCAGTTGTATTAAACAGTTACATTTTGGTTTTCCCATGTACTGTGCATTGCCTGTGAAAGTGCCCTATGTCTGTGCATATCCTTTTGTTTTGCCTTCCAAAAATGGAACTCAGCCGTTCTATTAGATCCATGGAACTCATTAATGCTGAATATCATAGATATTTTGACTACTGAGGACATCTAGTGTTACTTTATGTGAAATGTATATAGTTACTGATGTTCATCAACCCTCAAATAGTATTTGGCTAAACAGAATGAGATTTAAAAAATGGACTTGGCCTGGGGAGTCTGTTGTTGTTAACTGCCCTTGAGTTGTCCCTGACTCACAGCTACCCTATGGATGAGAAATCTCCAAGGCTCTGTCCTCCACTGCTCTGCTTAGGTCCTTCAGATTCAGACCCATAACCTCCTTGATCAAGTCAATCCATCTGGCGTGTGGTCTTTCTGTCTTCTACCTTTCCCTAGCATTATTGTCTTTTCTAGTAAGTCATGCTTTACCATCATGGGGCCAAAGATCAACAGCCTCAGTTTCATCATCTTTGCTTCTAGGGATAGTTCTGGCTTGACTTGCTCCAGGACCCATTTGTTTGTCTTTTTGGTTGTCCATGGTGCCCTCAGTACTCTTCTGCAGCACCATATCTCAGATGAGTTGATTTTCTTCCCGTCAGCTTTCTTTATTATCCACCTCTCGCATTAGTACATGGTGATGGACAATACAGTGGCTTGAAAGATTCTAATTTTTGTGTTCAGTTGTATATCTTTACACTTCAGGCTCTTGTCTAGTTCTTGAATAGCTTCCCTTCCCATTCCTAGTCTTCTTTGAATTTCTTGACTATCATCTCTGTTCCCGTCAATATTTGATCCAAGGTATGGGAAATCTTTGACTATTTCAATTTCCTCATTATCTAGGTTGAATTTATGTAAATCCTTCATGGTTTTTGTTCATTATTTTTGTTTTCGTTATGCTCAGCAGTAAGGCTGCCTTTGTACTTTCTTCCTTGACCTTCTTCATATTATATTTTCTATGTACAAGTTGAACAAGAGGGGTGATAGAATGCATCGTTGCCTGGCACCTTTGCCAGTTAGAAACCATTCTTTTTCACTGTATTCTGTTCTAACAATATCCAGATCTATCAAATGTAGTGGCACTCCGATATCTTTGAGAGCATTCCATAGCTTTTGTAATCTATGCAAAGGGCTTGCTATAGTCTATAAAGCACATGCTGATTTTCCTCTGATTTTCTTTGCTGTGTTCCATTAGCCATCTATATGTAGAGAGATTTTGTAGCACCCTTGAGACTAGAAGTTGGCAGCATGAACTTTTGTAGACTTAAGTCTATAAAATGAAAGTAGAGTTATCTCTACAAAAGCTCATGTTGCCAACTTCTTTCTTTCACAGTTAGTCTAAATGATGCTACAAGATCTCTCTACATAGTGATCCTACAGATTAACATGGCTATATCTTTGAATTAGCCAACTATGTTCTCAGTGTGGTCCCTAGTGCCTCTTCATTTCCTGAACCTTGCTTGCTTCTCTGGGATTTCTCTTTCAACATGATATGAGTCTGTGTTGCAGAATTTTGAGCATGATTTTGTTTGTGTGGGAAATGAATGCTATGGTCTTGTAGTCGCTGCAGTCATTTTTTCCCCCCTTTTTGTGGATGAAGATGTATATTGATCATTTCCAGTCTATTGGCCATTGTTTTGTTTTCCTTATTTGTTGCCATATTTAATTAACTTTTTGTTGATTCTGTCTGTGTGTATGGTAGCAGTTCATTTGGAATATCATCTGTTCCTGGTGATTTGTTCTTCCCAATTTCTTTTAGTGTTGCCCCAGTGGAAATTCCATACATATGTGCCCTTGTTATTATCCTCAATGGAATTTAAATGTAAGCATTTACAGTATTTATTACCAACAGCATATATTTCTTGATTAACCTAATAAACTCTTGATTTATTTTAGATGTCCCTTAGAGGTCCAACTCCTCTGGCTTTCACAAAATCTGTGCACCTTTGTGGAGATCAAGTCCAGGGAGTCATTCATGCAGCTCAGACCTCCTCTGTCATTCACTCACCACAAGGGCAATCAGTGCAGGTAAATTACTAACTGTGCGGAAGCATGTTGTCTGAAATACTGTTTTAACATACTTTATCCTTTCTAGCATTGCCAATAAAATACCACCATCTGTTGCAATCTCAGTGGAGAGAAATGTAATGTCAAGCTAACAAAAGTCTCCATATTAATAATTAAGCATTATTATTGTAGTTTTTTATTGAACTGACTAATATTTTGCTGTGCTCTGCTCCAATGAAAAATACAAACTAGTCCCTGCCAGTGGCTCACAGCTTTTAACAATGAAAAACATAAACAAGATAGGAAATGAGAAGGGAAATTGAATTATTGTTTCATTTAGAAAAGAATTATACACAATTGTAATTAAGATATTTGCAAGATATAAAAACATATCTAGGTAAGTTCATATGTTTTGTGAAAAGTGACCTGCATTTGTAAACCAAATTCCATCACTTATTCTATACAGATACTATTCATGCCTCAGATAAAAGCATGCACCATATAAGCATGCTACTATTTCTCCAATATATCCCTCAGATGACTCCACAGAGCCAGAAGAATGTATTGATCATTACACATTGACCACTTCTTGTGGCATTGCCAGTACTGTAATTTGGATACAAAGAATAGATGTGTCACATTGACATCAAAATCTCAAGTCCTTAACCAAGTCTTTAGTATATGAAATTGTTATTTCCCCCTTCATCCACTTGGCACCATTTTTGCTAAGTTAAATTTTAGATTATAAACTTGAGAGTCAGGGACTTGTCCTCTTGTATTCTATAAAACTCATTGCACACAGGTTGTCAGGATTCATGACACAGGTGGTGTTGTGTAAATTACCAAGCTAATAAAAATATGGATTAGGAGTTGAATTTTTATTCCTTGCTTTCCAAACATATTGTTAAGGGGTTTCCTATCTCTTTTTCCAAACTATCAGTTTAAGGTAATAGAGCAGTGATGGCGAACCTTTTCAGGTTTGTGTGCCAGGGGGCGGTGCTTCTGCCCCCCAGGATGGGGCTGCATGCCAGGGTGGGACTTCCGGCCCAGGGGGTGTGGCTTCTGCCCTCTGGGCAGGGCTTCCTTGGCTGGGGCTTCTCCCACCCGACCCTTTCCCAGCCCCCAGCTGTCTCTGAGAGACAGCTGTGGCTCAGCAATGGCTTGTTGGAGGCCTGAGTGATGGGCACGAGCCCAGTCCTCCTCTTCCCAGACATTTCCTCACCAGCAAAGAGCTCTATGGAGCCCTTTGGGGGCGAGGAAAGGCAAAAGGGGAAGAAGAGGACTGTGCAGGGTCCCTGCCATTCTCCCCATGGTACCTGACTGCCCTCCCAAGTGCCACTCTGGAGACACTTGGAGGGCAGAAAGGGTAGGTGGGGCGGAAGGAGGCTGGACACAGTCCTTCCCTTCCTCCCCACGGACCCTGCCTCCCTCCAAGTGCCACTCTGGAGTAGGTGGGGAGGAAGGAGGCTGGGCACGGGCCTGTCATTTTTCTCCACGGACCTTTTCCTGCCCCCAGCTCTCCCTCCTAGAGGCAGGAAAAGGTCTCTGGGAGCCGAGGGAACAACCGGCACACACCAGTCGCTCCTCCTTCCTCCTCCCTTATCCCGGCCTCCAACTGTCTCTGAGAGGCCGGTAGAGGACTGGGAGAAGGAGGAGCCAGAGTCTCTGACTCCTTCTCTGCACTCCGCAGTGCCATTTTCTGGCTTCCAGCTGTCTCAGAGAGACAGCTTGAGGCCAGGGAAAGGCAGGGAGGATGAGGAATGGGCACCTGTGTGCCTGTTCCTCATTCTCCCTCACGCGTGCCTGGGGAAATGACATCAAGTGCCACTTCCGGCACGCATGGCATAGGTTCGCAATCGCTGTAATAGAGTAATGGAGAGTTTGATATTGCTATTGACTGTATAGAGCACACTATCAAGGGTTTCTCTATCATTAGGAAAAGAGATTCCACCTCAACATTAGGAAGAACTTTCCGGCACTAAGAGCTGTTTGACAGTGGAACACAGTCCCTGGGAGAGTGGTGGAGTCACCTTCTTTGGAGGTTTTTAAACAGAAACTGGAAGGCCATCTATCTATATATATATATAATGTTTTATTTATACCCCGCTCTTCAGCCAAGACTATCAGAGTGGCTTACAATTTGTTAAACAAACAGCTTCATTTACAATTGTAAGCTATTTGCCCCCCAACAATCTGGGTACTCATTTTAGCGACCTCGGAAGGATGCAAGCCTGAGTCGAGCTTCAGCCCTTTGCTGGTCTTGAACTCGCCACCTTATGGTTTTGAGTGAGTGGCTGCAGTACAGGCATTTAACCACTGCGCCACCAGGGCTGGTCAGGGGGCTTTGATTTTGTATTTCTGCATGGAGGGTGTTGGACTGGATGGCCCTTGTCGTCTCTTCCAACTCTAGGAGTCTATGAATCCTAGGTGCTGCAGGTTGCCTTGTCCCACACAACCTGCAATCCAGTTCTGTGTAGAGGGTGGGACGATGCAGCAAAATGCCCTGCATATTATGTGCATCTGAAACTTAAAAAAAAAAATTCTTTAGGCTTTAAAAATGGTGGGCAGCTTAATTTTTCAGTTTTTGATCTCAAAATATCAGTTCTTTAAAGTACCCCCACCCACCCAATAGGCTTTGAGATGCGGAATGTGGCAAAAGATTTTTTTGACTTTATTTCCTGCACTTCTGTATGGCTGAAGTGTGGCATCACACCACTGTTTTATTCTGTTGGTTTCTGGAAAAGGAGTGGTAGCCCAATGGGCTCAGGCTTGCTGAGACGACTGGTGCCTCTTCACTGGATAGGAGCCAGACATTTTAAATGTAGTGACTTCTGAATCTTGCAAGTTGGCTCTGGAATTGCACATCTGTTTACTGAGGAACTCCATCAGTTCACAGAGGCGGCTGTAATTCAACAGGCATTCCTGCTGAAGGAAATGGCAGAAGTAATTTTGGCTGATTATTACTGCAGCCCCCCACACCAAAATCCTTTGCGGGGCACTAGGTACTACTGCTGGTTACACATATAAGGCCTCACATGGACCAAATGTGGAATCTAAAGGCTTCAGGATATTGTAAAGACTAGAGTTACATGTAGCATGGTAGCTTGCAAACATTAACAGATTTTTCCGCATGTGTTGATATTCTAGGACCTTTGTCATGGGAAAGCTTGTAAGATATTTCTCTTAAAGGATATGTCATTTAGTATTGTTAGGTTAATTAAAGTGTCTTTATATTGTGCATGTTACATTTGTCAAAAATTCTAATTTTCTTTTACACAATACAAAGAAACTATTCTTGTTCTTTAACATGTTCTGAAGGATACAGCCACTGCAGCTTTTGGACATTCACTTTAACCACCATACTTTTCCAAGAATTGTGCATCTCCCTGTGGATTTTATGTTGCTATGTCACCAGTTTACTGTAAATAAAGAAACTTTATTTACTTATCTTTGTGAAGATGAGAAAAGTCACCCTCTGCCAAATTTGAAATAATGTTCAAGGAGTAAAATTAAGAGTGTATGCTTGTTTAATTTCTTTATATTTCTCTGCACAATTCTGGCTTAAAGATGTGTGTTTTCAGTTATTAGCCTTGAGTATATTTTGTTACATTGCTGCAAGTCTTGCTGCACAGCTAAGGAAGTTTTAAAAACAATAACTCTGCTATTCTCATTTCATATAGTCAATTGAGGGAAGTCTTTATTCCTTCCCCCATGACATTCTCAGTTTTGCAAGGAAAAACATAATTAATCTCTTAATGCTGGCAATACATGCAGCCCAACGAAACGTGTATCTCTGATAAGACATGACCCAAATATTATTGCCAGAAATTTATTGCTGTAAGCAAAAGAATAAAGCATGTTGCAACTCATTACATACCTACTGTCCCTTTTAAGAATCTTTATCAATGTATCTGGTTTATCCCAGAGCTGCATATGCTTATCTCTTGCAACAAAATGACAAAGTTTATTTCTTTCAGGTGTCTTTGTCAGAGAGTGAGGATTCACAAGATTCCTCAGACAGTATAGACTCTTCACAGAAAGCCAGAGGTATTCTAGCACGCCGTCCATCTTACAGGTCAGTTCTTAATGTAAAAGCATATATTTTTTCCAGGTATCTGGGAAATACAGCAGCAGCAACTGGGTGTCATTTTTATCACTTTTCTTTTATATGCCAACTATAACCATTTTTAGGGGAAACAGATCTTGCCTTAGTGATTCATGCTTTTGTCATCTCCAGATTAGGATATTGTAACACACTCTGCATAGGTCTGCAAACTATTTGAAGATGTATTTTGGTTCCAAAATCTTGATTTATGCCAGTTGATTATATTGCACCAAATTTGTAAGTGGTTTTACTGCTTTTCAGTTTGCTTCCAGATTCAATTCTAGGTGTCGGTTTTGATTTAGTCTGTACGCCCACTGTACTTTTCATATGAAGGTTGAAATTTAAGATTATCTAGGAAAAGCAGTAAAACAGAAGTTGGTAGAATGAAAATATTAGGCATTGAAGTACAGTGGTCCCCCGGGTTACGAAGGTAATCTGTTCCGGATTACCTATCGTAACCCGGAAATTGTCGTATCCCAGGGGACCGCTTTAAGGGACGGACCGCGCGGCCGATTTAAAGGGGCCGCGCGGTTTTTCCCTTTCGTTCCCCGGGGGATCCTTCGGATCCTGGGGGAAATTTTGCGGTCCTGCCGGTTTCGGATCCCGTGGATTTCGTTCCCTGGGGGATTCGTAAACCGGGGGACCACTGTAGTAGTTGTACCTACTTCTTCTGGGATTGTTTTTGCAGCAACCTGTGCCTAAATATTTTGTTTTTATTTTTATAGAAAAATTTTGAATGATCTTTCTTCTGAAGATACACATGCTAGAAAAGGAGATGAGGCAAATCCTGGTGTCTCTACTATCACATCTATGTCTGTTCATACACCTGTTTACCAGACCAGCACTGGACAATACAGTATGTAAAATTAATGCTTGGCTGTACTTGGACGTATTAATGGAAAGATATTGAAAGTTAAATTTGGTATTAGTTTCAAAACATTACATCTTGGTTTCATTTCTGAAAAGAATGATATCTGTATTCATCTATTATTAACATGTTCTTAATCAGTCAAGCACAGCAGCAAGGGCAAAAGAAAGAAAATGTTGTTTGATTTATTTGGAAAGTGAAGGTGATGAATGAATGAAATTGTTCATGGGCAACAGGTGTTTAATAAAAGATTTCTGTTGCACAAGGGAAAGGAACTTTACATGTTTTGTATGTATTGCTGTGCAGTGATCAACACCTTCTTTGTTTTGTTTTGCTTTTTAAATCTCTAAGTTGCCATTGCCCCAAATGGACCATTACAGCTAAACAGCCCAGGTACAGAGAGTATGCAGGGTTTGCAGACAATTACAAATGCTGGTGGGACTCCACTATTGCAGTACATGCAAACATCTGATGGTCAACAGATACTTGTGCCAAGCAACCAAGTAGTAGTCCAAAGTAAGTATTCACTTCCAAGAGTTCAGAATTTCTGATCTCTTTTCCTTGCCCTGTGTATGTGTCATTTTCTAAGGGTTGTCGCTTATTTTACTTTTTGTTTTTACTTTTTGTTTGTGTTGTGCCAGTTACTTACTCTTTCATTGCTTTCATATCAAATTCTGATCCTGAGGATTCCCATTCATATGGGTGCCCTTGTTTGTTAATCAGGAAGCAAATATGACTATACCCAGTAAAGGTGGGCCTAAGCTATTGTTTGACAAAATCAGTCAGCAGAATAGCAGTTAAGAGTATTGTCTTTTTGGTGCTACTAATTTAAACTGCTTTGGCAAAGTAGATTCTAAAGGAATAGAAACGAAAACATAGTTGTAAAGCTGTAAAAGGCATGTAACTTTGTAATCAACTTCAAAGTACAGCCAAATATTTAATGTTTCTAACCCTTCCAAAAAAGGCACATAACCAATTGTGTAGATGCCCACTCTTCAAGGTCATGGGATACATATGTGATTTATACTTGTTTGCCATAAAATACATACTGAAATGAGAATCTGCCTTAATATTTCTCCTTTACTTTGTTTTTTATTCTCGTTCCTCTACAGCAGCATCAGGTGACATGCAGACATATCAGATACGGAGTACACCAACCACCACTTCCCTCCCCCAGACTGTGGTAATGACATCTCCTGTCTCCTTGACATCTCACTCAGCCAAGACAGATGATCCACAATTGAAACGAGAAATTAGGCTGATGAAAAACAGGTATTTAGATCCTTAGTTGCCCTTAGCCATGCCCTTAGTCTAACTCTTGGACACAGATAAATAGCCACATATGTTTTTTGTACTTTTTATCTGTGTTCTGGTTCTTCTAAGAAATATTTTGTTTTTCCTTCAAACTAAATGTTTGTTTACATTGATGAATAATTAATTTTTATTTTCAGTTCATCTTATTTTGGAACATTTTGTCTTAAAGTAGTTTTTTTTTTAAATTTCAAGAAACAAGATGTTGGAAAAGGGGTTGTTAAGTATCTATCTATTGATTGTCCAATCTATCTATCCCATGGCATTTTTGAAAGGGAGGCCAGGATAAAACAATACACATACACACACACCATTAAATAATAATTCTCACTTCACCGATACATGTTAAAATCATTCAAGAGGTACTCAGATGAAAGGATGACACTTAGACCTCTACCAAGGTATTTTCACATCTCTCTCTCACCAGGAGATTTGTGTCACATGTGGTTAGTCTGTGAGCCACAGTCATCAATGGCTTCAGAAAGCCTTTCCTGCTGATCTTGTATCTTATGGATCAGTACTGGGGAATGCTTCAGTTACTTGGATTGTGAGGTATCTAGGACTTTATTGACTCATTCTAGCCTCTGCAGTAGGCCTAGTAGCCCACTGGCAGCCAGGTCAGAGATTTCAGAGCTGGTATAACTCCTGAAGTTAATGGTGCAACAGGATTGTCAGCTTCAGATACCCTGAAGTAATCTATTACTTTTTGTATAGGTACAGTTTTTGACTGTACTCCAGTAATCTTCTTGGGCTTAGTAGTACTTCCCGTTCCATATGTTTTACTTCTCTGGACATTTCTAGTAATGGAATTTATATTCGTTTTTAGAAAAAGGCTTCTTTAAAACCAAAGCCACTCTAAGATCCTTGTGCCTTGTCTTAATTCCTGATTTTAAGAACACTTCTGAAATCGCTCAACTCACAACAACCTGTTGGAAACATTTTCTTTAGCTGAGTGACTTGCGGAGGAGTCCCCATCATTTCTATCACTTGTTACTTTATAGACTAATTCTTGCTCTGTCTTCCTCCAGCTCTGGTTCTCTACCTAAATGTCTGCTCTCCAAATGCTTTGATTTTCTGAAACATTATTTTCTTCTTTCTTCCTCACCAAACTCTACCCTTGTACCTTCATTGTCCCTCTATCTAACAAAAGACTTCTTGTTTCATTAGCTTTGTTGTTTTGAATCAATTTTTTCTGTATTCTTACTTCCATTTCTCATTAATTAGCTTTTACAAATCATTAACATTTAAATTAATTAGGTTTAACATTTCATTAGTTGGAGAAATCATTTTAAGCAATTCATTTTTCTGAAGTAAATTTATTAATTTCATTGAATGGATATACTTCATTAAATTTTCATCAATTAACTTCATTGTATTGCTGCTTTGGGGAAACTGGCAATCACCCATTTGCATCACAGTGGCACTGCTAAACATTTTCTTATTTACTGCCTTATTAATCATGCTCTGTAAATCAAGTGTGCTATGCTGTCATTCTAACACTATGTACTGTTGTATGCATGATCTGGACTAGTTGGCACCATCCAGCAGTATCACTTTTATAAACAATGTGGCAGCTTTAGTTTTTTATGGGGCTTTGGGGCTATGTGGCCATGTTCTAGAAGAGTTCCTTTCTGACGTTTTGCCAGCACCTGTGGCTGGCATCTTCAGGGAATGTTTGCCTGGGAAAGGATTGGTTATATATATCCTGTGTGGCAGCTGCTTTCCCCGAGTGCCTGTTAACTTGTGATTCTTCTTCTCTATACATCAATTGCTCATTCTGTTTTGCTCTGCTATTGATTACTTCCTGCATCTGCATAAGCTTTAGTTTTAACTGATCTGCTTTCCTGACCACGTGTCTACTCCACCACAATTACAATCTGGTGACTGGGAAGCGGCCTCCTTCATTTTCCCCACCAGTGCAGCTTGAACTCCTTCTTAACTCTTCAGTAACTCTAGATTTTTGTTTTTAATTGTTATTTTAAGATTTTTTTAAACCTTAACCGCCTTATCCTCCTGGCTACAAACTCTGTATGATTTTTTAAACTGAATTGCAAGAGTTGGTACTAAACTCTCTGAATCACTGTCACTGGTTGAAATAAATATTATTTTTAGCTCTGTGATTGCTGCCATTTCAGAGTGTCATTGGGCAGTAGCCATCTGAATAGGGCTGGTTTTATTATCATCAGAATTCCTGATCTGCTGACTTTCAGTCTTAGAATCAGCCACTCTTTCCTCTGCAGTTTACTTCTTTCTCTTTTCTGAAGGCAAAACCATTTAATCTTTCTTACACTCTCTTTTATTCTGTACTCCTTCATTTTATAAAACTAAACTTTTAATGCATCTAAGGGATTTCGTGTCCAGCTGGAAAGGGAGAAAAATTAAAAATGAATTGACAGTGAAGGAAAGGGTTCAACAGTTGCAACACAAAATGAACACTGAGCTTTGAACCGCTGCATTATTGGTTGGACTATGACTTATTGATCAAGATATAAATCCCTGCTGAGCCAAAAAAAACCCATTGGGTGATCTTGGGCAAGTCACTCTCTCATTCTCACAGGATGGCAATGGCAAACCTCTGAAGAAACTTGCCAAGGAAACCCTACAAGCCACCTTAGCCTCGCAGTAAGTCATAAATGAGTTGAAGGCACACAACAACACATACCTAAGTTATCTTATAAAAACTGACTGCTCATACAGTTAATAATAGAAGTTTTTTAAAAATTCAGTTTTGGCAAAAGGTGCCAAACCAATTAACTCCTCCAATATTTTTATGTAAAGTGCATAAATCAGTATATTTCCCAAGAAAGTGATAATGCAAACCAGCTCCTCTAGCCATACAGTAGCTATTACATAAAAGTGCATTGCTCTGACATTCCAAATCAATTTTGTTTTTTGTGGTAATTAAAATTTTGTTTTTGGATTACAGAGAAGCTGCTCGTGAGTGCCGTAGAAAGAAGAAGGAATACGTGAAATGCCTTGAAAATCGAGTTGCTGTTCTTGAAAACCAGAATAAAACCCTAATTGAAGAACTAAAAACATTGAAAGATCTTTACTGCCATAAAAATGTGTAAGAAAAAAATAACAAGATTTTTTTTTTTGAACATCAGATTTTTCAGAGGAAATTTTTTTTATATTATTTTTTAAACATTAAAATGGACGGTCAAAAATGAATATCTTCTCTTCAAATTCTACAACCTAAAGACTCTTGGAAGACTTCTGCTGGTGCAACTGGAATCTTCATTAGATCAGAATAAATGGACATGTACATTCTGTCAATCAAGAGATGGAATTGCTTGCAGTACAGTTGAATTTTTTTTTACATGTTTGCAACATTTGATTGAAGAACATTTGTCTTTAGCTGTAAAAATCTATCAGTGTGTTTGATCAGTACAGGTTCAAATTTATTAAATCTCTGATGCTCAATTTTCTTTAGCCCCTTCACTTTAGGGCTTATCTCTGCAGGTAAACACACAGATGGCAGCAGGCTCTGCCATCTGCCACCTACGTGTTGAAATGCACAACTGATGTGTAACTCCAGATGTGCCAGCATCACGTGATTGGAATGGTATTTCTAAAGGCTTCTCTGTTGTGTGGGAATCCTGCCGCCACTGATAGTGTTTGTTTGCTGCTGCTTGCCACCTGTGTGTTCATTTTATGCATGGAAAAGAACCCTAACGGGAAGAGGGTTTTTCTATTATTGTATGTAAATACAATTTTTTGCTGTAAATTCTAATCTGTGGGTTGAGAAAATATAGGATATTACTTTGGTAGAAGTATATATTTGCATTTAACAAAGACAGTATGATTTTTTTTATAAAACATGCGCTGTGGTGATCAGTGTTGGTAAAGGCAGTGGACTCCTCCTAGCCAGAGGCACATAAATATCGGTTATGAAGGGTCCATTCCCCCCCCCCCCCGCCCCATAGATGACATATCATCGCTGATACTAACATTTTGATATGTTTTATGATAGAACTGAATTTTCACAGGGGTATTTATGTTTAATTATGGAATAGGATCCCCCCTCCCCCCCCCCCCCCCGATAAACATAAATGATTGTATTAATCAAGTAGGTGTCACATGTTTGAAGATCTTGTTCTTCTTGTATTTCAACAAATTTCCCTAGCTCAGCCCCATGTTAAATCACAATGGCTGGAACCTCATTGGGGAACTATGAATGCATAAGCATTGTAATTATGGTTCTACAAAGCTACTCCCATCCTGACCCCCACAATCTCTACTTATTGGGCAATGGCTACAGTGATCAATAGGGTTCTGCTCCCCTGTCAATTAGGAAGCAGCTAACTGATGTTCCCACCTCCTCCTGTGAACAGTCTCCACTGCATCAGGCAAAAAACAGGGACCCTGTTGCACTTTCCGCTTGTCCAAGGGGGGCTAGGATCATCAGCCAGCTGCTTCCCAATCAATGGGAACAAGCCCACACTGATCACACTGGATGCTTTCCAATAATTGGAAATTGGAGCTTTTTCATGGTCCCAATGCATCCCTTAAAGTAGGGCCTATATAGAGATTGTGAAAACAGTACAATTAGAAGTATCACAGGTAACCTCTAGGTTACATGTTCACAACTGCCCAACAGGATTCCAGCTAAGGAATTTAAAATGACATACCAAAGATAAAACTGAACATTAACAAAGACTTCATTTGTAAACATGATAGCAATTTGCTGAAATAACTCCAATTTTTATAAGATGGTAATCCAGTTGAAATAAGATGCTTGATATATTTTTATAGATGAAGTATTACTTTTCCAAATTCTATAAATTGAGTTTATATGAATATTTTAAATATTTATACAGCTTCAGTAAATATTTTCCCTCTCAGATTTTCAACTCTATTTTTAAGAGATGCTGAAGGAAATTATTACCTATTTCTATATATTTCACTTGACACAGTTTAATTAATAGAAAATAGTTTATTAGCGTTCATAGAAAAATGCACAAGCATCTGCACTCAGTATAAAGATGTCAGGGATAATAATAATGTACCTTTGGTTATTTGTTTCAAAAAATGTTAAAGAATTTTTCACTGTTAGCTGGGTTCTTGAGTACACAATTGACATTAAATCAAAAAATATAGCCTTACCCCAGTTAATACTGAATCATTACAGTGGTGTCCTTTTGGAATGTTGTCATGTACATGTATACTGTATTAGTGCAAGCCTTGTTAGAAAGACTAGATTTCTTGAGCTTATCATTACAATCATTCCAAAGAAGGTCTTATTAAATCATTCCTTCCAATACAAATGTTGGTAGTCCCATGCCTTGAAGATATACAGTAAAGATGGTGCTATCCAAATACAGTAGTTATTTCTGCATATGCAGATGAGTCCCATTATGCTAGGGGAAATACGTTTTTAAGAGTTAACAGTCTGGGAAGAGTGAGATCTGGAATGCACACTGGGATGTGAGTTCCCATATTCACCCTCCCCAAACTCCCATAAACCATGCTGTGTTTACATTGCTCAGTTAGCATTAAATTTTACCAGCACTGCTATAAAGCAGCTGCATCACAGCACTGGACTACTCATGTTCAGAGCTGGGGGAGGGAGGTGGCTACTAATTCAGCATATAGCTCCGCTGTCATCTGTGTATGGGAAAACCTTACCAATAACTTATTCCCCATCACCACCTGCAACTGTTTGTGGGAACCATAGAGTTGGAAGAGACCACAAGGGCCATCCAGTCCAATCTCTGCCATGCAGAAAATCACAAAACATCCCTGACAGATGGCCATCCAGCTTCTGTTTATAGACCTCCAAGGAAGGCGACTCCACCACACTCTGAGGGAGTGTGTTCCACTGTCGAACAGCTCTTAGTGTCAAGAAGTTCCTCCTAATGTTGAGGTGGAACCTCTTTTCCTGTAGCTTGCATCCATTGTTCCATGTTGTAGTCTCTGGAGTAGCAGAAAGCAAGCTTGCTCCATCCTCAATGTGACACCCCTTCAAATACTTAAAAAGGGATATTATATCACCTCTTAACCATCTCTTCTCCAGGCTAAACATCTCCAGCTCCCTAAGTCTTCCCTCATAAGGCATGGTTTCCAGACCCTCCTCTAGACACGCGCCAATTTGTCAACCCCTGGATGTAGAACTACAATAGGCCCTAATTACATCCAAAACATCAAATTTTTATGTAGAAGTACTCCTTTAATTTTGTATGTTTTTTAAAGTCACCCTAAATCTAGATATTAAGTCCAGTTAGGAATGTGGAATAAGAAATAAGATATATGGGTTCTGTGCTGGTCATGCACCCTTTGGAGGGTGCTCCATGCTAGTCCAGACATGCATGTACTTTTCCAAAGAGTACCATTCCACAAACTAATTCTGAACATCGAAGCTCAACAACAGTTCATTTGGAGGCAGGCAGATGCACAGTCTTGCCTATATGGATCTATTGTTGTCTTTCTCTATTTTGGAACAAGAAAAATATATAACTGAGCTAGACCCCTGACTCCTTTTGTGTGCACTTATTAATCTTGTATTTCTATACACTATATTTATTTGACAAAAATTATGGGAAACAACAGTTAAATTTATTTTTATAATTACTATGATGTTTTTACAGAGAAAGAATATAATGGGATGTTTGTTGTTAAATATGATTTTCTGAACCAAATGCATTAAATCGGTTGATATCCCATTGATACTCACTACTGTTTAGAAAAAAGGAAAATAGAAATTTTATGTCAAGAGAGATGGGTGGGTGTGGCAAGCAGGGTCTGCTGCTGAAATAGCAGGGAAGCATGGGTCACTGCTGTAGGCAATGTAACACTAATCACCATTGAATTTAACCATTTTAAATCTCAGCTTAAAACAATTAAAATAATAATAATAATAATAATTATTATTAATACCCCCACTCTTAAGCCCTAAAGGCTCTCAGAGCAGCTTACAATTATTATTATTTTGAATTAGATGGTTCCCTGCCCTCAGGCTTACAATCTAAGAAGACACAACACAAAAGGAGATGGGAATGGTGGCGGGGAAGGAGATCAGGTCCAAAAGTTCTTCTCTCCCTCTGATGCCTGGACCAAGGCAGATGGCATGGAGGGAGGACTCTGCGTCATAATCTAAGACAGGCCCGATGGAGTTTGGCCAGTCCTTTTACTCCCTCTTAGGCCAGATGGTGTTGTCATGGAGGGAGGGCACTTCAACTTGAGGCCAATCCCAATGGTGTTGCTAGGCCTCTCCTTCACTCCAATATTTAGGTAGTGGAATCCTTTGACCTCAGTAATAACCCACAAACAGGGCTTTTTAAATACTGAATTCTATAAACTGTCCAAGGGAATTAAAATGCATGTAATTCCAAATGCACAAAAACTATACAGTCATAACAGCATACATAAAATCATAGCAAGAGGAGGAAAGAAGAAGAAAGCGGGAAGTGGTGAACACACACACACATGTGGGCACAATATTCTTATTTAGATTCTTCTGAATGGTCAAAAACCAAGAAGGAAGAAAAGCCTCAATGGATGACAGACAAAACCCTACTAGCAGTTAAGGACAGAAAAAAAGCAAAAAAGAATGGTGACAAACAGGACCAGAACACTGAAAGCAAATATACGATGACTTGTGTGCAGGGATAAGGAACACTACTATAATAAATCAATGCAATGAAATAGAACCAAAAAAAAAAAAAAAAGGAAGTGATGTTCTCAACAAGGTTTTAAAAAATCAAGGGAAAATTTAAGCCAAGAATGGGGATGTGCTATGATGAGCAGGGAAACATTACATGACCAAGAAGAAATAAAAAGATGATGGAACCAATGCATAGAAGCTCTATAAAAAAGGATGAATTCATGAGAGAATAATTTAAAGAAGAAATGTATGAGGATGAACCTCTAATGTTAAAAAATGAAGTGAGAGCTGCACTTCAGAAAGCACATCACAAGGAACTGATGGCCTATCAATAGTTCTAGCTAAAAGATGTCAACAAATTTGGAAAGCAAAACAATAGCCCATGGACCAGAAATGCTCAGTACATATTCCAATCCCCAAGAAAGGAGACACCAGGAACTATAGCAATCACAGAACCATTGCATTATCATCTCAAGCAAGCAAGGTGATGCTTAAAATTTGACAACAAAGACTCACTGTAATATGTAGTGAGAACTGCCAACTGTCCAAGTGGGCTTCGGGAAAGCAAGTTAATTTCTCACGTAAGGCCAGGTTCTACACAATCTGCAACCATTGTTGAAAGGGTGGGCCAGTTAGTTGTCTCTTGTGCTGTGCTATCTCTAACCTCCCTGCTCTAATCAACATACAATTAGATCTTAGCTTGTTAATCATGCATTGTTCCCACAGAATAAAGATACCAGTATGAGTGAACCACAAAAGTCAGTTGGCTAATCTCATACCTGAAAGCCAAGCTCTGATCCCAGAATGATTTAACCTTCAGGCAGTAAAGACACATATACAACAAGGTACCTTTCTCCTAGCATCCTATCCAACACTAAGATTAAACTGTATTTGAGATAGCTATTTTGGTATAAGATATCATAAGATAAGGTTGTCGTGTCTAACCATAGGGGGCAGTGCTCATCTCCGCTACTAAGCCGAAGAGCCAGTGTTGTCAGAGACTTTTCTGTGATCATATGGCCAGCATGATAGCACAGAACGCTGTTTACCTTCCCACTGGAGTGGTACCTATTTTTCTACTTGCATTTGCATGCTTTCGAACTGCTATACAAATGTTTTTAATGTATTTCCTCCTAAGAGATGTTGATATAGATGCAAAAGCATAATAACCATAATTTATTCCATGCTTTATCTGGGATGTTAATCCTTAAGTCCTTTTCCAAAACTGATTTTATGCCTATGTGTGGTTTATATGTACACTCAAGTATCCATTTATTAACATCAGAAACTACCTTTAGGGTTATATAGATTGATAATACATGGCTGAGAGCCAGTGTGATGTGGTTCAGGTGTTGGACTATGACTCTGGAGACCAGAATCTGATTTGCCACTCAGCCAGTGAAGGGCGAACCTCACACATTCAGCTCCAGAAAATCCTGCGACAGGTTTGCCTTAGCACCACAATAAGTAGGAAATGACTTTTATCTGCACAGAAATCCCATTCTCAATGTTCTAGAGTTCTGCAGCTTGTTGGAATACCCCATCCCTCCCATCTACTCTACATGTCCTAGCCCACCAAACTACTGTCTCCTCAGTTTCTTTCCAACCACCCACAGAGCAACTCCACTTCAAGTGTTCTCCTGCTGAATAGCTTCCCTCTCCACTTTTCCCGTGTTTCCTTAGTATATCTCCTCCTTTCTTCTAGTTCTATATATTTCTGTTCATCTGCCGCTATTAACAAAAGCTTTCACTTTACCTCAGAGTCTGTTTCCCCTCCTTTTTCTATTCCCTCTTTCAATTTCGTTTTCTATGGCTTCTACCTTTGTCAGGACTTCTCAAATGCTGTTTTACTTGTGACTGGAAGATTTGTACAACACTGTACCATTTGAAGGGGTTAGAAAAAAAATTATAGACTCATAGAGTTGGAAGAGACCATAACAGCCATCCAGTCCAACCCCCTGCCATGCAGGAACTCTCCATCAAAGCATCCCCAACAGATGACCATCCAGCCTCTGCTGAAAGACCTCCAAGGAAGGAGACTCCACCACCCTCTGAGGGAGTGTGTTCCACTGTCAAACAGCCCTTTACTGTCAGGAAGTTCCTCCCAATGTTGAGGTGGAATCTCTTTTCCTGCAGTTTGCATCCATTGTTCAGCATTCTAGTCTCTGGAGCAGAAGAAAACAAGCTTGCTCCCTTCTCAATATGACATCCCTTCAAATATTTAAACAGGGCTATCATACCACCTCTTAACCTTCCAGGCTAAACATCCCCAGCTCTCTAAGGCATTCCTCATAAGGCATGGCTTCCAGACCCTTCACCATCTTAGTTGCCCTCCTTTGGACCCACTCCAGTTTCTCCACATCCTTTTTGAATTGTGGTGCCCAGAACTGGACACAGTATTCCAGGTGGGGCCTGACAGCAGAATAGAGTGGCACTATTACTTCCCTTGATCTAGACACTATACTTCTTTTGATGCAGCCTAAAATAGCATTGGCCTTTTATCTGCTGCATTGCACTGTTGACTCATGTTCAACTTATGGTCTACTTGGACTCCTAGATCCCTTTCACACGTAGTTTCATTCAGCCAGATGTCCCCCATCCTATATCTGTGCATTTCATTTTTCTGCCCTAAGTGCAGTACCTTACATTTCTCCGTGTTGAATTTCATTTTGTTAGCATTGGCCCAGCTTTCTAATCTATTCAGGTCATTTTGAATTTTTATCCTGGCCTCTGGAATATTGGCTACTCCTCCTTCTGTCATCCAAGTCATGATGTTGAATAGCACTGGGCCCAGTACAGAACCCTGTGGGACCCCACTGGTCACTTCTTTCCAGGTTGAAAAGGAGCCATTGTTGAGCATCCTTTGGGTTCGGCCGGTCAACTAATTACAAATCCATGTAAATAGTGTAAATTTACAGTGCTATATAAATAAAGGATAATAAATAAATAAATAATAACAACAACAACATGAAATCAAGGTATACTATGTCCACAGCATTCCCTTCATCTACCAAGCTGGTAATTTTATCAAAAAAAGAGATCAAGTTTGTCTGGCTTGACCTGTTTCTATGAAACCCATGTTGACTTTTTGTGATTATGGCATTGCCTTCTAAATGTTCACAGACACTCTGTTTAATGATCTGCTCCAGAATTTTCCCTGGTATTGATGTCAAGCTAACTGGACGATAATTGTTGGGATCCTCTTTTTTTCCCCTTTCTGAAGATGGGGACAACATTTGCCCTCCTCCAGTGTGCTGGGACTTCTCCTGTTCTCCAGGAGTTCTCAAAAATTATTGCCAGTGCTTCCAATATTACATTTGCCAGTTCTTTTAATATCTTTGGATGTAGTTCATCTGATCCTGGAGACTTATATTCATTTAGGTTAACCAGGTATTCCTGTACTACCTCTTTACTTATTCTGTGCTGAATTTCCTCTATTCTGTCTCCTGTTCCATTATCCTTAGGTTGAGCACCCTTTGCCTTTTCTGAGAAGACTGAAGCAAAGAAGGTGTTGAGTAATTCTGCCTTTTCTTTGTCCCCTGTGAGCATTTTGCCATCTTCTGCACGCAGTGGCCCAACCGTTTCCTTCTTCTTCCTTTTGCTGAGGACATATGCAAAAAAGCCCTTTTTATTGTTCTTAACCTCTCTAGCCAGCCTGAGTTCATTTTGCACTTTAGCTTTTCTGTCTTTATCCCTACACATGTTGGCTATTTGTTTTAATTCCTCTTTGGTGATTTCCTCATTTTTCCATTTCTTATACATGCCTCATTTAAAACTTAGCTCAATTGAAAGTTTCTTAGTCATTCATACCGGTTTCTTGAGACACTTCCCATTTTTCTTCCTCATTTGAACTGTTTAAAATTGTGCCTTCAGTATCTCCCTTTTGAGGAACTCCCATCTTGAACTCCCTTCTCTTTTAGTATTCCTGACCATGGGATCACCTCTAATATTTCCCCTTCCACCTTTTGGACAATGAAACTGTCTTCAAGGCAAGTGAGGAATTTGCTAGACCTTGAGGATTTGGCTGAGTTTGACTTCCAGCAAATATCAGGATAGTTGAAGTCCCCCATCACTACTACATCTCTCCTTTCTGAGTGTGTGGTCATCTGTTCAAGAAAGGCATCATCGAATTCCTCCATCTGACTTGGGGGTCTGTAGTAGACTCCCACAGTAACATCCCTGTTGTTTCCTTCCCCTTTAATTTTTATCCAGATACTCTCCACTTGGCCTCCAGTACTGATGTCCTGGATCTCTTCACTGGTGTAAATATCCGTGACATATAATGCTATTCCTCCTCCTTTCCTGTTTGGCCTGTTTCTCTTAAAAAGGTTATACCCCTTTATTTCTACATTCCAATCATGAGATTCCAATCATGAGAAACCACCAGGTTTCAGTGATGCCTATATCATATTTGCTTTGTTGTACTAGGAGTTCAAGTTCATCCTATTTCCCATACTCTGTGCAATAGTGTAGAGACATCTAAGAACACGTGTTCCCTTTACTTGCTGCCTGTGCAAGATTTTTTGCCTCCCACTGTTGGGTCCTTCCACTGTTTCCCTTGTTCCTCCTATGTCAGTTAGGTTCCACTACCCAAGCCCTTAAAAATGGACTCGGAGATGTCTTCCAAACACCAAGTGGTATTGATAATGGTCAATTAATACCACTTGCTGTCTGGAGAATATAGAACATTTCTTCACCTTAACTTCAGGCTCATCTGGGGCGACCCATGTTTTGGTGTGTATTTTACTCGACTTTGTTGTTACCTGCTTCAGAGATAGCTGTGTCATCTATTCAGGTTCCTTCAGTTCCACCGGCTGCTCCTACAACATCACTAGATTTTCAGGTGGGACCTTCTGTTGAGCAGCAGTACTGCTGATCAACAACATGGATACCCCAGAGTCAGTCCTCTCCCCCTACTGCTTGTCTGCATGAGAGTGTTCATATGCATCCTCAAGACAATCGGTAAGGAACTATCAATGTAGGGAGAACTCCCCTTTCATCTCTATATCCTATATTGATACCAACATGATGATATATGAAGAGCATACTCTTCTTCTTACTGCTGTTCCTCATCTTACAGAGATAGGTATTATTCTCAAGACTATGTGCCTTATGCTTGCTCTCCATCTCAGAAGCAAAATAGCTCTTGCTCCCTTCCTCACAGGCTTTTTCAATATTCTCCTCAATACTGATCACCGTTATCTTGGTAACGAGCTCAAACACCACTACCACCATTTTTTGACTGCCACCAAGAGCTATGGCCGTGATCTCTAAACCACCAGCTTTACCAGTGGTACTGAAACCTACAATTGATGGTCCTCATATTTGCTGTGACAGCTTCACTACTGAGCGTGCTTCTTCAGTTGTCCACAGTACCAAAGGCCTCAGCCTTGCCGCCTACTCTGACCGCTCCTTCAGCACCAATTATAACAACAGCTTATTCGATACTACATCAGCAGCTTACTGCGGGAGTGACTGATAACTATGGCACTGATACCTCCTTTTCCTTTGGCCTATCTATCTTCACCATCAGAGACTGTGGACAATGTTAAACCATCATCACTTCCTGAAGAAGTTAAGCAATTCACTGACATGGTACTATGAATAGCGAAAGCACTCAGTATTGAGGTCCAGTTGCCACCAGTTCCTGTGAATGATCCAGTATTCTGACTTGCAGACACCCCAACCTCAGCTCTTGCGCCACTTCTCCCAGCACTCAAAGAAAGTCATTAAACAGTCTTGGGCCTATTCCCACTGTGGCATATAAAGTGCTTTTGAGGGGGGGGGGCAACATCGATCTAAGTTCGCTTCCAAATCGATGTGTCCTTATCATTCCCATTTAAAGGGCAAAACGTAATACATCGGAGGAAAATAACCTTCTATCGTTCCTGTTTGCAATGCACCAGTATATTTACCCCAATTCATTTTGTCCACCATGCCCACTTCATCTGCAAAACAAAATTTTCAGTTTTTTTTTTTAAATCGAGCTGTCAATCAATCACAAAAGTGATTCTACATCACCGTGACATGTATTAGCCCAGGTTATTTTGAAGCGAGGTATGTTTATTCCCAGTTACCATTGACATTTTAAAAAATGCATTTCCGGTCTGTTCAGCCAATCAATTTCCAACAATGGCTGCTCCCACAAGTCATTGTTGTCTTTTCCGGTTAGTGTTTTGCTGCAGGGTGAAAGCAACAAGCATCATGGATCCAGGAACCCCCGAGATTGTGCAGGGTCTGCTTATGTGCATGAGGACCCATATATTGCTATGCATGTTGCTGCACAAATGGTCACAGAGAAGATTTGAATCTCTGCAAGTATTATTTGGAGGCTGGAATGGTACTGGGGGTGATCATGAACTCCATGAAATTACTACGGTAATACATTGGATGCGTAATTATATGGAGTCCTCTTTTTTGCATGCTGTTCAGCTCGATTTTGAGCCAATGCCAAGAAGGTGGTGGGTGTAACCCAAAACCGATATCCACTGGGACGTATTCACTCTGACTGTGTGGTCGGTCAAAATGTGGAAGCGGAACTTCCGAATGCCTTGCTATGTCTTCAACCTTATTGTGGAGGAGCTGCGTCCTCATCTTACCATGCAAGATAACCTGCCTATGTGGGGCTGTGCTGGTGGAAAAGCAGGTGGCCATTGCCATATATGCTTTTTTTCTCTGTGATAGGAATCAAGGACCTGCAGAAATATTACAGGTCAGTTTGAAAAATGCCATCTACGTTGTACTGAAAAATATTTTTTATTTTAAAGTGGTATGGTAACATTTAGCATTTACATCTCTGTTGCAGTACACAACCTATGAAGGGGAAGTGAATATTAGATTATAAAACATACCAGTGATTTTATGAAACATTAAACTTCATTTTAAAAAACTATCTGAGATTATTCAAGGACAATGGAAGGATTACTTGCCTTTTCATAAGATATTAAGCAACACCACCCACCCCAGTGTCAAAAAAATGAGAACATGTGAAATAGTCATATTGGTGGCTTTGTCAAACAAAATAGCTTGAGAATTTATCCAGCTTCTGTAATGAGCTGCACGTACATAGACTCCTGGAAGTTTTGGTTGGCCACAACCAAGGCCATAGCTTGTGATTCCTATCAGATAGTATTTGGTAGCATCTGGGAAATAGCACATTAAAGGTCCACCACTGTCTCCCTAGAACATGAAACACAAAGGAGACAATTTGAGTGCTGCTCATATTCACAAATTTTAGGATGCAGAGGGATTGTATTAAGATGTGACTTTCATCTGTCATGAATTGCCATATTTGATATTTCTATCAAATATGGATAAATCTGTAAGTTCTCTGCAGTTTTGCTTTAGTTGGACTGCAGTACCTATAAAGAAGAAATTCTCACAGTACGGCTATAGTTAGTCTGGGAGCTACAAGCTGAATAAACCTACTCTGAAATTCTACTTATATGATCAGGAGTGCATGAAGACTGACCTAATGGCAGCTATCATAACAAGACATTATGTATAAAGCTGTTGAGAAGAACATCTTCTATTTTCAAATGCCTGGTTTGGACAGAAGTAAGATCCCAAGGATTTCTGGAATAAAACAATGGCTGGTACATTGTCAGTTATATGAAAATATGTACTTTTAAAACCATTACAGAAGGAAGTATATGAATAGTACATATCTCCCTACATAATGTTTGTTACAGTGGGGAGGCAATGGCTGCTCCCTTTTACCTGGTTGTGCAAGGGCAACCAGGAGGTGTCCAGACACACACCCACAGCCAGTGTCTGAATGGATGGAACTACATCCAGGAACTCCACCACCATCAGCTTTTATTGCACACCTGGAAGTGGGAAGAGGGAACAGCCTTTGCATACAGATAATGGTGTAAAGACACTGAAGGAGTCTTTACTTAGCTTAATGGACCTTAGCCAATTAGTTCTAGCCGCTACACAACATACTATGATTTAAAATGGCGTATCGTTGTTTTACCTGGCAACTATCAACACCTCCACTTTCAGAACCCGCACAAAGCATATCGTCTTTTATCGTCCCTGCATACCAGTCATATCTGTTACAGAGTGCTAAAGGAAGAATGTCTACTTGTGCTTCTTGTAAGACCTCTCTGAGTCTACCTGTAGTGGAAACACAACACAAAGCTCAAAATATGTTTGGTTTTAACATTCTCTAATGTACAATGGGCCCTCCTTATCTGTGGACTTGTCATCTGCGGATTTGAGCATCCGCGGATAGCATGCCCTCATTGTCCCCAATGGCGGAGCGCATGCAGCCACACCACCATTAGGGACAAAAGTCCCTTCCCCCCTTCCTTCCTAGCTTCTGCCCTGGCTTGACTTTGGGGGCAGAGTCTGCTGCCCAGTCAACTGGGTCAGGGTTGGGGCCTGAGTCTCAGAGCTCCTGTCCCCAAGCCTAGCACCCAGGATGGAGCCTTTGGAATCCAAGCCCTGGCTCTAGCTCCCTCTCGGGTGCTAGGCCTGGGGAGAGGGGCTCCAAGACTGAAACCCCAGCCCCAGCCAGGGCAGAGGTTTCAAAAGAAGAAAGGAAGAAGGAAGAAAAAAGGGAGGAAGGAGGGAGGACTTCAGTCCCATTCTTCCTATTGGTGGTGCGGCCATGTGGCTGCGTCACCATTAAGCACAACTGGACTTGAACATCCATGGATTTTGGTATCCGTGGGGGGATCCAGAACAGATCCTCCGTGGATACCGAGGGCCCACTGTATTGGCCAGTATGCAAAAATGCTGGATACCAGGATCACCAGCAAACTTATTATAGTCTATAAAGAATCTATAACAGTTACAAAAATAAGGCTGTAGTGGTCCATGTTGAAGCTGGTTAATTCTATCAAGCAGTGAGTGTAGTCCCATAATATATATGCAGTTTTCTTTTAACCAGAAGGTGGTATAAAATTTCTGAAGAATCTTATACAATGGGCTCTTCCTATGTGTGGGCTTGCCATCCGTGGATCTGAGCTTCTGTGGATGGCAAGCCCCATTTTTTTTAAAAAAGGACACACGTGCACATAGCCATAGGAAACAACAAGACTTGATGTCCCATGTTTTTTGTTGTCTGTATGCAAGGGAATCTGGAACAGATCCTCACTGATGTGACTGTACATGCTTGAGAATAGTCATCCCTGTTGGCTCACCAAAAGGATGTTTCATGCAAAATTTACTTCTGCTCTCTTTAACATTTAAGACTTCACGTTTGGAGGCAAAGCTGGAAGCAGCTCTGAGCTCCAGCAGGTACAGAAAATGGCATAAAAGAACTCGTTTCTCTCACAAATCAGGCATAGGTTCCTTCTCTGCCCCCCAAGTTGATGTTGCATCAAATGAAATTATAGTAAGGGAGAAACAGACTCTCTTTCAAGCTTTCTGAAAAAAAGGGATACATTGTACCTATTTATTTTATTTAGAAAAATCAAAGTAAATTTATGGTCACTTGGTTGTCAAAGCAAATGTGAGGAGTTGTTTTAGCTTTGCACAAGCAAGGCTACACACATCGCCAACACACACACTTACATACATATGCAAATGAAAGACTAACACTGAAGAAATAATGGCCTTTCTTTACATCAATCTAGGACAAAGGGTTTATCTCACGTACATTCCAAAGTGAAACAATAGTAAAAATGAGAGGGCTAAGTAAAAGATGTAGAATAGATATGTGACTTGTGGCCTTTAATTTTAAACGTTGTCTGCAAGGAATCTGCTCAATTTGGTAGGAAGTAGCAGGATGACAGAGATAAAGGGAAGGTGTTCAGCAAAGCAAATATGATATACAGTAGGCCTTTCACATTCACGGGGAGGCTAGGGGCACAAGGCCCCTGCGAATGTGGAAAAACTGAAAGTAACTCCCTCAGAAACCAGTTTTATATAACTCTTCTATGCACTGCTTCTGTCATCTTTTAATTTAATCATGGTTGTGTATTATGTTTCTCTGCTGATCGTAGAACAACCACACATTTGGGTTAAATGTCCCTTTACTTTTTCTTTTTGCTGTTGTTGTCATCTTCTGTTTCTCGAAAATGATTATAATAATAATTCTCTTTACCCTTGTGGACTAATCATTGAACAGTTGCATTCATGGTTCTGGCTGCTCCTGTCTCCCTTTTTTTTGCTTCTCATTTGTCTGTCATCCAAAAGCTGGGCTGTCTTTATTACATGGGTGGCAAACTTGTGGAGCTCTAGATGTGGCTAGACTAGAACTCCTATCAGCCCTAGCCAGCAAGGCTAATGGTAATGGATGATGGGAATTGCAGTCCAATGATACCTGGAGGTCTACATTGCCAATCCTTGGCTCACAATCTTGAGATAATGGAGGACATTCAGATCCACTAAAGCATTAATTTTGTTGCTACAGTACAGTCTGGACAATGACAGTGACTTTCAGATTTCATTTCAAAAAGACTGAACCCTCTAAATAAGCTTCTGTCTTATCCTCTGTGAATGTTTGGAGCAGTACTGTATTGAATCGATTATAAATTGAGAAATGTGTGCACAAAAATTGACCCAAAAATACAGGGTCAATTTATACACGGGTCAATAGGGACAGTTGACCTGAGGAAGAGGAAGGG
This sequence comes from Urosaurus nigricauda, assembly GCA_034509955.1. NCBI lineage: Eukaryota > Metazoa > Chordata > Lepidosauria > Squamata > Phrynosomatidae > Urosaurus > Urosaurus nigricauda. The sequence continues at coordinate 169,431,388 of JAOEGL010000002.1, forward strand.
TGGGATGTCATCCCTCAAGCCTTCTCTTCAGCCAAGCTGTCTTCCATGGGGACAGCCAAACGGAGGAGGGGGAGGAGGAGGAGGAGGAGGGGGCGTGCATTCTCCCCTCAAGCCTCTTTTCCAGCCTAGCTGCCTTCTTTTACCTTCGACTCATCCACTGGTCATGGCAGAACCTATAATTTTGGCCCCAAAACCTGACCTCGACTTATATATGAGAGCAACTTATACTCAAGTATATTCGTTAATTAAAATACGTATTCATATTCATATTTTAGTTAATATTTTTAGTCTGTGGATTCTAAGTTCTACTTTTATTCAGCTGCACTCCTTCCTGGAATTATGGAAGGGGACTAAGCATTTACACAGACTGACCTCAGTGAATGGAAAATGAAATCCACTCTTTGGTACAGTGGTCCCCCGGGATCCGAATCCCCCGGAGAACGAAATCCCCGGGACCCGAAACCGCCGGGGGCGAAAAAAAGCCCCCGGGATCCGAAGAAAACCCCGGGTTGCGAAAAAAATTCACAACCCGGAAGCTTTAAAACAGCGCGCTTCCGGCGCGCTGTGCATTGACGAAAGCGGTCCCCCGGGTAATGAATGACTTCCGGGATACGAAGGTAATCCCGGAACAGATTACCTTTGTAACCCGGGGGACCACTGTAATTTCCATCAACTGCAAATAATGTACAGTTAGGTTAAATATCAAATTACTTTCGTATGCTTAACAAATTAAATTTAAAGGAGGGAATAAAAGTAAGGATTTACCTTTTTCCATTGTGTTTCCCCATCCACTTATATAACATGGTGTCTCATCAGTTACATCAAGAGGAGCTTTAGGTAAGCAGATGGGCTGAATATATTCATTGAATTTGACAGAACCTACTAATTTGAACAAAGCGATATCGTTTTCAAATGTAATATGGTTGAAATTAGAGTGGATAATGATAGCTCTGACTCGCCTCTTTACAGTATGGGGCAAGTGTCTAGAAAGATGATGCATTCCAAGCACAGCCTTCCAAAATCCCGGATCCCTAAAACAGAATACAGTACACAATTAAATCAAAGATTATCTTTAGAACTGCAGTTTCATAGACTTTGAGGTTTGTGTTGCATTACACCCAATGAAAAATCAAGGAGTAGGGAGCCAACTTCTGATTAAATGATGAAAGAATGGTTAGGACTACTTCAGATAATAAAAACAATAGATCCAGATAGAAAAGCAATATTTAAGAAAATATGTGCATTCTGTATTGAGCTCAAGAATTCCTCTCAAATGTAGAATTTCATCATATGCTCCACAGTAAATTTAGCAATTCTAGTAGGCATCAAATCTGTGCCATTCAGCAGAGCATTAAATTTACAATGATTATTATCAACCTAGGCAGAATGAGAGAAATCAGTCATTTCTCTACACTGGAATAAGTAGGGAAGAAAGGCAACACAATGAAGACCATGCACGCGTGCTCCTCTCCTTCCCCCACCCTCCTGTCCTTTTAACTGGCTCCCTGCCCCTTTCCCGGTGGGATAGCTGTCTTCCCCAGGCAGCTATCCCACCAAAAAAGGTATGGGGGGATTGATCTTCCTCCCCCTTTTCCCATTGGGATACCTACTTGGGGAAGGCAGCTACCCCACTGGGAAAAGGACAGAGGAGAATCGACCCCCCCCCCACTCTTTTCCTGGTGGGACAGCTGCCTTCCCAAGGCAGCTATTCCCACTGGGAAAGGGGCAGAGTTGGCATACTCACCCTTCCTGGCCTCTCCCTCCTGGGCTCCCCTCCATGGAAAAAGCCCAGGAGGGAGGGAGGGAGAGAGGAGGAGAAGTGCACACAGACATGGCCTTCACCTCGCAAATAATCAAAATCATGTCAAAGCCGCAAATTTGGAGGGCCAACTGTATAATGCCAGCAATCAAAGAACTACATAAATAACTTTGTGTGCCCTCAGAACTAGGCTTTGGACTTGCACACCTCAACACCTGTTGGGGCAGTACAGGGCTATTCTAGTCCTTTGTCTCCCTCCCCACCAGCAACTGTCAGGTCCAGGAGGGGCCACTGCTACTGCTGCTTAGGAGTGGGGAAGAGGAAGCAGTTCAGACAATGGAGATGCATCTACTCTGGTTCCAAGGCAAAGGAAAAGAAGGATGCATTCCACCTAAGAACACACATTCAGTTCCTCTTCTAAGAGCAGTTGGTTCTTCATTGTCTGAATAGCCTCCCCTTCCCAGGGTTTTACAGCTGCTGGGGACAGCAGAGCATTATGTTCTACTTGCTTGGTGTAGGCTTCCAAACTGTTTTCACTGTTTTATCAATGTTGATTGATTCTTCTGGTTGTTGTTGTTTTAACTGCTCCAAATAAACTGGCAAAATCAAATAATTTCTTTACAGTTCAGATGTACACTTCAGGACCATCTAGCTCCATTCAATTTATAACAACTGTTTGAAATAAACTGAAATAAACTTTAATACACCAAACACACTAATTTGTATATATATTGCATTTTAAGTTCCTAAAGTAACAGAATCATAGAATCATAGAGTTGGAAGAGACCACAAGGGCCATCTAGTCCAACCCCCTGCCATGCAGGAACTCCAAATCAAAGCATCCCTGACAGATGGCCATCCAGCCTCTGCTTAAAGACCTCCAAGGAAGGAGACTCCACTACGCTCCGAGGGAGTGTGTTCCACTGTCGAACAGCCCTTACTGTCAGGAAGTTCCTCCTAATGTTGAGGTGGAAATCTCTTTTCCTGCAATTTATATCCATTGTTCCGTGTCCTAGTCTCTGCAGTCACTGCACAAAGTGACTTTCAATCTGTAATACTGTCTTTTCCCAATTTTCCTGAAAATTTCATCTAGAATAAAGCTAAAACAGTCCAGCTTTTCTCCCTGGATTCAGAAAACTTTCAGAAATGTTACATCTCTTCTTCTTCCTTTCTTCATCCATTAGGGTTTGCTCAGCTGTAGCCTATATTTAATGATTTGCCACCTTCCACCAAAACAGCAGATATATGTAGGATTCCAATTCAGATGGCACAAAAATATAGGCCACATATGCAGGAATCATTTCTATGGTGCTTCTCACTACCATTTCTAGTCAATTTGGAGGTCTGATATCAGAGAGGCTCTTGTGTACTTTTCCACTGTAGCCTAACAACACAGTTTGAAAGGGACAAGGTGGGATAAACTTATGAACAAAAATTGAATATTTTACAGAGTTTGACATTCAACCAATGGATATATTCAAAATTTTACTTTCACCTAGATTAAGAGGAAAGGGTTTTAACATTGAAGTATACATACGTCCATTTTTTAACGCAGTGTGCTGCTGTTAGCACTGAGTTGTGATTAATTAAAGTGCCACCACACATATGGCCATATCCTGCACCGAACTGAAAAACTTGAAGACTAACTTGCCACGGCCATGCCCCAAGCTGAGCATCATGTCCACCAACAATCCGACTCCCTGTTGGTATCTCGTCCACAACAGGCCTTGTTCCACATTCTAATAATCAAAACACAGTTATATTGGTGAAATGTTATGTTTTGTGAAAATTCCAGAACACAAATCTATAATCAAGACAATATTAAAATAGTTGCTCTTTACTAAACAACTCTCATTTCATGTTAAGTATCAGCCCAGCCACTGTTTGAAAAGAAGGGGTTAAACATTTGTTTCTCTTTTTCAGCATGCATTCCCTGAGTAATAATCTGTCCAGGATTAGATGACACTACTGGTTGGATCAAAGTCATTCTACATATCCATCCACTGACCCATCTAACACATTTTACCATTAGAATGTTTTTCGTCCCACAAAAAATAAAGTATTATGGCAATTCCTGAACAACTATGTTAGGATAGCTCCATCTGTTTTGAGCTTCTGTCTGATAGCTGAAATAGCGCTAATCTACACAGCCTTTTGATGTTTGAAACTACTCTGTTTTTAGGAATTTCTTAGACTATTTTTTAAAGTTTTAAAATTTATTTTAATGTGTTTTAATATTAAACAAATCTTTGTACTGTTTTAACTGCTTTTATTTGTGCATCACCCCAGAAGCCTTTGTGGGCTGGGAGGAGATAAGTAAATACCTCATATAAATACCTAAGTATTATGATAATGCCATGTTGTGGTTGAACCATGGCAGAAAGAAGCTGATGTTAGTGCTCACATTAGTTCAGTTTGGCTTCAGACCTGGCTATGGGACAGAGACAGTTTTGGTCACCTTGGTGGATGACCTACACAGGGAACTGGACAGGGGGAGTGTGTCCCCTGTTGGTTCTACTGGACATCTGAGCAGCTTTCCATACCATCAACCATGGTATCCTTCTGGTCCCCTCTCTGGAATGGGGCTTGGAGGCACTGTCTTAAAGTGGTTTCAGTCCTTCTTGGAGGGGCAAACTTAGGTGGTGTTGGAGGGCTACTATTTAGCCCCTGGCCATTGGCCTGTGTGCTCCCCCAGGGCTCTGTTTTGTCCCCCATGTTATTTAACATCTACATGAAACTGCTGAGAGAGGTCATCCCGAGTTTTGGGGTGTGGTATCACCAGCATGCTGATGAAATCCAAGTCTCTCTCTCCTTTCCATCTGACTCCAAAGAAACTGTCTCTGTACTAAACCCGTGTCTCCTGTCACTAATGGATGAGGGTGAACAAACTGAGACTTAATCCAGTGGGGCTTCTGGTAAATCAGAAGGAGACAAGGAAATAGGGATTCAGCTTCTGTTGGATGGGGTTACACTCCCCCTGAAGTCTCAGGTTCACAGCTTGGGTGTGGTCCTGGATTTGGATCTGAGCCTGGATGCCAAGGTTTCAGTTGTGACCAGAAGTGCATTTGCTAGTGCGCCAGCTGCACCCATTCCCTGAGAAGTCGAACCTGGCTAAGGTGACATAAGTCTTGGTTACATCCCATTTGGACTACTGTAATGCACTTTACATGGGGCTGCAGTTGGAAACTGTTCGAAAATGCTGTGGCCAAGCTGTTGACCAGGGCTGTTGAAACAGCTGCACTGGCTACTTGAAAAACAAACAAAACTCTGAGGCTCAGTGTGTATTCAGGGCACAGAATGAGAGAATCCTTACCAAGATCAAATTGTGGAAAAGCCCTTGAAACCACTAAGCTGTAGACATACATTGGCTTTTTGATCCCATGAGAGTATACCATGGACAACATGAAGCCTTGGAGGGATTGTAGCATCACTCTGAAGCAAGGTTGGTTTAAACCAAATGGCCTTTTAAAAACCATTCCTGATTTTTAAAATTGATTGTTAATATATAATTTTATCCAGCTATTATTCCTATTTTCTAGTTCTCTTACTGGAACAAGAATGACTGTTTGAATTTAAACATTTTAACTTTAACAGTTTATTGGCAGATGTTTATTGTTAATGTCAATTGCTTCTTTTTAACCACTTCATTTTATAGTGCAAACAATGCCATTCAGAAACAAATCCTTCCATAACATAAGGTCAAGCAAAACAATTTGCTTTAAAAGATCACTTTTTGAAGAACAAATATTATTTAAGCTAGTCACTATGACAGCTGAACTGCATTTTTCTACTTAATTTTCTGATTTAGTCCTATACTGTATTGTTATAGTCATATGCTCTTATAAGTTAATTAGTAGGAAGGACTAAAGCTTAACACTGACTCCTATTTTCATCTTTCTCTGAGGGTACTTTGTATGTTTTATTATGTATAATTTACATATATTCAGATTTAATAGAAATAATAAGCAGTAAAAACCAATGTTTTATTGAAAGATGCAAATCATATCAAAGCCTAAAAACTTTGGGTTGTTAATGTGAGAAAGAATTAAAACATGGTTGATCAAGCTTTCTAATACATAACATAATGTTTCAGAGTATTAATATAAACAGAGTTTTAAAAATCATTAAAATATTAATACAAAAAAACTGGTTTAAGGCAAAAAACTGGGTTTTGTTTTTTCCCCAAGAATGTTTTTTTTCCCCAACCCATGGCTATGCCACTTCAGAACAACAATGAAGATGAGATTTTTGTGCATTCAGAAGGTTCAACAGGAGGGAAAGAAGAGTGATGTACAGAGTGACTGGGAGACTAATTAACAGTACCTTTCAGGATATGTGAACAATGTGCTGAAGAGCTTTGTATATGTATTGCACCAGCAAAATATCTAAAATACTGATGAAACATTAGTTAGGTTCAGATGCCAGGTATAGCTGGGTTCAGTCCTCTGACAGATGATTGTCTGTATTTGTAATTTTTTTAAGGAATGTTTATTTATATGTATTTTTACTTCTTTTACAAGTTTTGTTACTGTATACAGTATTTTTGTATGCTGTATTTTGTTCTTATGCTGGTCTGTGACTGTAATAAATATTTAATTCCCTATGCCATGTAACCCAGGAAAATATGGCCTACAAATGTGATGCTGCTGCAACACTAATACATCAAATGTTTGAAGAGAGACATTTCCTAAATAAATATACAGCTTACCTATCTATTACAGAAAGCCCAACATGGTTACAGTGGGGCTGCACTTACTTTTTTTACTGAGGTCTCCTTGGCAATGCCATTCCAAATTCAAGTTCCCACTACGTTTGCCAGGATCGAATCTCTCCATGGCATTTTATCCCTATTGCTGTTTACACTTGGGGGGAAATGGCAATAGGGATAAAATGCTACTAGATTTGATCACCGGGGGGGGGGGGGGAGAGAGGAGGACAAATATGGTGATAGCAGAGGAGAGAGGAGGGGGGAAGTGAGAGAAAGAAGAGGAGGTTGTGAACAAGCTAGATCATTTTGAAAATGGAGGCACTTCCATTGTCAAAATGATCCCGTGCGATCTGGACTGATCTGGTAGTGAGTTCTCACTACCGAAGATCTGCATCATTGTGGCGGAGCTCAAAAGATACAGTAGGCTACCTGGTGCCAAATGCACCAGGTCAAGTGGTTTTTTTTGTCGTCCCCCCCAACCGCACTGAGTGCAGTCATGGCGGGAGGGGGGGAGTGTGAACACCTATGAAATAAACCAGGTTCCACCCCAGGTTATTTCACAGTGTGAATGACCCCCAGCTGAACCACGTCTCAATAATGGACAAAATGTGGTAAAAGCCTATTCCCCCCCACCCAGTTTAAAAATGGCACCTATCCAAAGACCTAATCTGTGTTGGCAACATTTGACAGAATAATCCATGAATCCTTCCTACCAATGTTTGTTACCAATGTATTTAAGCAGCAGGTAGGAAAAAGAGCAGGCAGTATTATTCAGGTGGGAAACTGCCTGGTGAGGGCCATTATTTGCAGCATTCAGTTCTGGGTGTTTACAAGTTGGCTTGCATCAAGAATAGCCCTTCAATAGGGGACACTGCCTTCAGCCAAGACATTTTGTTATTATGCTAGAAAATTCTTCTGTGCATTCAACTTATGGTTAACCTAAGGCGGGTTTATATGGCAAGATTTGTCCAGAGGGGCTGTTCTCTGAGGCTGAGAAAGTATGACTTTTGCAAGGTTACCCAGCACCTTTCCACGGCTAATTGGGGATTCACACCTTAGTCTAATGCTATGTCTCCTGACAAATAAATATTGCAAGTCATTTCTCAGGATTTGGGTTCATTTCTTTCTTTTTTTTTTCCCATTCACAAAATGGGGGTGTTGTTGTTGTTCTAACAAAATGGAAACAAGTCATTATTTTCCAACAAAGAAATGAGGTTACATCTTTTGCGTAAAAGAAGGTTCGTCCCAACTCAAAAACAAAAGTTCTGCTTTATGTGAAAGTGGTGTTTGTTTGTTTGTAATCTAGCTCTTTGGATAACTGCAGAAAACCCTTCTTTATACATCCACAAATATTTCTGTGGATATGGACAGTTTTCTTGTCTAAACAGACAAGCTCTGGGACTGATCCATTTTAGGAAGGAATTCCAAAAAGGCCATAACATCTCCCAGAAGTCAGTCAATCAAAAATCAATTCTAAAAATCCAGATGGATGGGGAATAATTTACTGAATGATTTATATATATATGCACATATATGTGTTTGTGTGTGTGTATATATACATACATATATATAAATCATTCAGTAAATTATTCCCCATTTATTTATATAAATAAATAAATCAGTGTTATGTTGCAGCCAGAAGTGTATTTTTCATTGAAACTAAAGGTCAGGTCTAAAGTACATGACAACAAGTTTCTATTAATTTAGGTCCAAAACACACTGCGGATTAAATAATCCAGTTTGAGACCGCTTTAACTGCCTTGGCTCAGTGCCAGGGAATTCTGGGAAATGTAGTTTGGTGAGACATTGAGCTTTCTCTGTCAGAGAGAGCTCTGGTGCCATGACAACTATAGTTCCCAGAATTCCCTAGCAGCCACTGAGCCAGGGCTATGTTCAAGCGGTCTCAAACTGGATTATCCCAACAGTGTGTTTTTGATGCTAATAGTCTCTTTTATAGTGATATTAAAAAACACACACACACACACACACAACTCCTAGAAGATTTTGAATATTTCCAGGACTGTCTAATAATCCACCAGGTGCTGCTGCTGCTGGTATTGATTTCAGCTGTTGTTGGTCGAAGAAAGAACTGGGAGGAGGAGGAACTAACTCCACTCCTGGCGCCACAACAAACTACAATTCCCAGAATTCCATAGCACTGAGCCAGGGGGGCAGCCAAAGCGGTGTCTAAGTGGATTATTCCTGGCTGCTGTGTGACACCTGAAGAGGAGGACTGGAGACTCACCCTCTGTAGGGATCACAGAAGGCAGGGCTCTGGGCGGCAAGAGAAGCAGCACCACCAGCAAGGAGGGGACTGGTGGTGCTGGGATTGGGAGGCAAAAACTAGGCCCAGGCGGCATCGTCCGTCGAGGAAACAAAATGGCGGCGGGGCCTAGTCGTCGTCGCTGGCTTTAATGCGGCGGGCGGCGAGGAGTCACGTGGCGCCAGCAGGGAAAATGGCGGCGGCGCCTCGCGCTCTCTCCCTTTGCCTCGCGCTCACTCAGTCATTCTGCCGCCGCCATTTTGTTTGGGAAAGGTGTTGGAGGCAGGAAGGAGGATATAATAAGCAGCACTACTGAGTGGCTGCCTGTGTGTGAGATAATACTGTAATGCAGCCCTTGGGTTGGGAATGGAGTTTTTAACCATGGTTCCTTTCCCCTCCCTGGAGGGACACGGAAACTCAGGCTGCATGCATCCACACTGGAGAAATAATCCTGTTTGGCAGCGTTTTAACGCTTTGTGTGGCTCGAGGCTATGGAATTCTGGGAGTTGGAGTTGGGAATCATTGGGAGATACTTGCCCCATAGGGAATCATTGGGGGATACTGGCCCCATAGGGAATCATTGGGGAATACTTGCCCATAGGAAACCATACTTGCCCATAGAGAATAATGAGTCAATGAATACCTTTCCATAGGGAAACATTGAACAGTTGCCCAATGTTTCCCTATGGGCAAGTATTCTCCAATGTTTCCCTATGGGCAAGTATTCTCCAATGTTTCCCTATGGGCAAGTATTCTCCAATGATTATGGGAAATTATGGTTTCCCCATGGGCAAGTACTGTCATTTGTTTTAGTACATCCCATTTTACAGTGCCTTGTCTTACTTTGTGGTTATGGAAGCTGGTCATAGCTGTGCAAAGGGACCTTGTAGCACTTTTGAGGCCGAGAAAGCAGTTTGTAGCATATGGATTTGTAGGCTCAGTTGCATTTGAGGAAGAAGGCTGTCTGCCAAAGCTTATGCTTCAAAGGACTCTTTCAGACGTGGGAAATTGGAAGTATAATCCAAGGGCAATCCAAACGCAATCCTGGAGTTTCACGTTATTGCGAATTAATTCTCAAGCAAATTCGGGCAAAAGAAGTCACTCCGAATGCAATCATGGGTTTAACGTTATTGCGGATTTAAGCTTCTCACGCGATTTTGGACAAGGGGGGGTTATTTTCGGGTAATGGGAAGTAATTCCGAATGTCTTCCGAACGGAGCAGGGGTTCAGGTAAATTCGTTAAACAAGCGAATTTACATGAATCCGCATTGGCTCCATTCGGAATTGGGAGAAATTCCTCCCGTTTGAAAGAGTCCAAAGTCTTTGTCATCTCAAAGGCAGTGGCGTCCTGGGAGGGGGCTGCACTGGGTGATACCCAATAACATCCAAACAATGATATTGTTATTGGGCCAACCAAAATGCACAATTACATGTTGCAAGCTTTTGAAGTCACCCAGTTGGGCCCTTCTCCTCTCCCAGCTTTGCGGTTGCAGCTAAGAACTCATGAGGAAGGAGAACTCCATTTCAGGCGAAGTAGATGGCCGAGTGCGCCCTTTTGGCCACTGCTCAAAGGTGCTATAAGCTCCCTTTGTAAAGTGTGTCAGGATTAATGTTGCCAGAGTGAATGGGGAGGGCCCCTGAAAAAATGATTGTGTAGAATAGGGAATTCCGGTAGATGACGTTTGGGAGGCAGCACCTGCTGTAACTAACAAGCAGCACCTGCTGAAATTCCCTCATCTGCACTGCCTTTAAACTCTCCAGTTTTTAGTCTGACTACTCTTAACGGTAACTTTTAAATGCCCTACGCTACTCTTCTTTTGTTGAGCCCTTGCATGTTATGAAGATATGGGTGAATTAATCTCAAATGAATTTATTTTCTTCTTACCTGCTTTCTTCAGTGTTCATCTCTCACATCTGTACATGGTATTAGGGAACACAGTACCTTGTACGAATCTAATGCTCACTTGTATATCTTTACTCTTTAGGGTCTTGTCTAGTTCTTTATTTGCTGCTCTTCCCACTCCTACTCTTTTTTCTGCTTTCTTGACTGTTGTCTCTGTTTTAGCCAATATTTGATCCAAGGTATGGGAAATATTTTACTGTTTCAATTTTCTTACTGTCTCGGTTGAATGTTTGTAAGTCCTCTATGGTATTTTTGTTTTCTTTATGTTCAGCATTAAGGCACTTTCTTATTTTACCTTCCTTAGTAATTGTTCCAAGACTATTATGTTTTCTGCTAGTTCTGCATTCTATCACCCTATTTTTTTACATATATGCAGAAAATATCATACAAAGAGCAGACTTGTTCAGAAAAAAGAGAAGTGAAGATAGGAGGAAGGAATATCAACAATCTAAGATACACAGATGGCACCATGTTACCAGCACAATGCATACAAGAATTGGAACAATCATTCAGTTATTCTTTTTCTTCCTTTCCTGTATCCTGTTTGCACTTCTGGGATTTCTCTCTCCATGTATAACTCCAGAATTTTGCACATAATTTAGATTACATAGGAAATTAATGCTATAGTCATGTAGTTGCCGCTGTCTTGCCCCATTGTGAATGGGGATGTATATTGTCCAATCTGATAGCCACTGTTTTGCATCTCATATTTGTTGACATATATTGGTTAACACTAGAGTTGATTCTGTCTGTGTGGATTGTAGAAGTTCGATTGGAATATCATATGATCCTGGTGATTTATTTCCCCCAATTTCTCTTATGGCAGCTTCCACCTCACTTTTTAGAAGTTGAGGTTCATCATATGGTTCTTTGTTCCATAGGTCTTTCATTTCTGTTTTTGTTTTTCTTAAATGACCCAGGTTTTCATAGCTTAACAGTGATGGCAAACCTTTTAGAGACTGAGTGCCCAAACTCAGTGGCATTCCTGCATTGGGTGTTACCAGGTGCCAGAGGTAGGACTTCCAGAGAGTGGAATTTCTGCGGCGGGACTTCCAGGGATCAGAACTTCCAGGGGGCAGGACTACAGCTGAAGTCAGAGGTCCAAAACACCCTGCAGAAATAATCTAGTCTGAGACCATTTTAACTGCCCTGGTTCAGTGCTAGGGAATAATGGGAATTGTAGTTTATTGTGGCACCAGAGCTCTCTGCCTAAGTATCTCACTAACCTAAAAATCCCAGGATTCCATGGCATTTAGCCCTGGCAGTTAAAGTGGCACCAAACTGGATTATTTCTGCAGTGCAGATGCAGCCCTAATGCCAGTGGCTGAATATCACTGTTTTGTGGATTTTGGGTGTTACTGTACTTTGCTGTATGGCCAACAAGGTGTAGTAGTTTGAATGTTAGACTATGGCTCAGGAGACCAGGTTCAATTCCCTGCTCAGGCAAGATACCCACTGGGTGACTTTGGGCAGGTCACACTCTCTCCAACTCAGCCAATGGCAGCCCCTTCTGAACAAATCCTGCTAAGAAAATCCTGTAACAGGTTTGTTGTGTTTGGGACGCCAGGGTGGTGTATCAATTTTGAGTGTTGGACTAGTCCTCTGGAAGATTAGGGTTCAATTCTCCATGAAGCCACAGAAATCCACCAGGTAGCCTTGGCCAACCCACACTCTCTCAGCTCCAGAAGGCAGTGGTAACTCTCTCTGAACAAATCTTGCTAAGAAAATCCTGTAATAGTTTGTTGTGACTAGTCCTCCTGAAGATTAGCGTTAAATTCCCCATGAAGGCACAGAAATCCACCATGTAACCTTGGCCAAATCACACATTCTCAACCTCAGAAGGCAATGGCAACCCCCTTTGAACAAATCTTGCCAAGAAAACCCAGGATACAGTTGCCATAATTGGAAATGACCTGAAGGCACACAACAACAATATAAGTATATCTGCTAGTTATATTCACCCCCTGCCACATGTCGGTTCCTTCCTCCTCTTCCCTCCTCCCCCTCCTCCCTTCTCTTACCTCCCTGCCGCCATCACTTTTCCTCCCTCTGAGCAGTGGCTGTCTCCTTTCCACCTCTTCCACATTCTCATCACATCAGCCACTGGTCATCAATCACTCGGGAAGGAGGACAGGTTGATTGATGGCTCCCTCTAACCAGCGGCTGATGAGAATGTCGAAGAGGGGCAGAGACAGCCCGTCCCAGCCCTGTGCCCACAGACATGGCTCCACATGCCACCTGTGGCATGCGTGGCATAGGTTTGCCATCACGGGCTTATAAATATTATCAAAACTAACATGTAGAGATCTATTTTAATTAAATTTTCATTTAAATGGATGTTAATATTTGTTTTTTGGTAGCATTGATTTTGAAATATGACATTAATGCAGAAATGAATTTATGACTATATACAAAATAGCACAGACTCAAAGGGGATAGGCTGAACTATTCCTGATGGCATACAATACCTATTCATGCTTTAGTAGTACATTAATTACTCCTTTGGTTTTAGGAAGGACTCTCAATCTGAGAGGTGAAGAACTCTTGAAGAATGAATGCTGGATACTCCTCCACTTCCTTCACCATACAGCTTCAATTATTCCTCTGCCATATTGTTTCTTCTACTACCACTTCTGTCATCCAGTCCCACAAAAGAAAGCAGGAGTAGCAACATAGTTCCAACCTGTCAGCCAAGTTCTAGCAAATCTCAAAGCTTAAGCAGGGTGCCAAATGTGAAAGCTCCTTTTCCCAGCCACTTCTCCCCTTCCACTTTGTGCTCTAACTCCTCACTCCTGTTAAGTCTCCTTACACCTCTCCTCATTTGATATCAGAAGTACAGGTTAATTTACCCTTCTATGACCCTACTGTGAACACCATTACTGGGATTCCTTCATCGCACATAAGGTAGCAATAGGAGTTGCCTGGGCCCTGTTTTTCTGGACATCTCTGAGGAGGTGTGAAATGCCCACAATGGAATGATGCCAAAGAGTCAATGGCCCTGACTTTGGAAATGTGCTCCCATCACTCATATTCACATCCCAATGTTACTACCTCCAAAAATGGAGTTCAATGTGATTCAAATTCATTTAAAAGGAAGCACCCACATTTGGTCTTTCTGTACCCTGAATTTTGCCCCAGGGCTAAAAGTCCCTATATATACAAGTGCTTTTCTTTGTTTCACTGGCTTAGTCCAGTATCAGGCATCCATACTGCCAATTAGCTTGACTAACCCCTCTCTCTCTTGCCAATCTCCATTTGCTGCGGGAGCATGTAAGTTCCTTTTATCTCCAGACCTGTAACAAGTGGATCAACTATTCCATTCAGGTGCAGTACAGTATTTCCATTAGTTTGGCCTTCTTGGTTCCAAGGTAACACCTTTGAATTTCCTAGTCCTTGTGAATGTGCATAGTTATATGATTTGAATGATTGATTTCCCTTTTTACAATAAACTACCTAGAAGCCTGCAGTAACCCAGCCACTACCATTGAGCTAAATAATAATTCCCAAATATACATTGGTATTTGAGTATCCTTTTTGTTCAGGTGAACAATCCAGGGTTGCACTCCAGTCAGTGTGTCCCAAAATGGTGCCAGAATGAGTTCATGTGGGTAAGCAAAGGGTGGGAGGCACCACCACACAGAGATTTTAAGGGACCTTGAAATAACGTTTTATGCAACTCTTATCCCCACCATGGTCCTAAACACCACTGGTTCCCCATGTCTTTCCTACACACCAGTACTTTGACTAAAGGCCCCTTTGCCTTTTCCCCTGGATCTTTCCAACACACCTAGGGTGGTGATATAGCCAACTGGGAATCACTGAATCGCGTCTGTCCTGGTGAATAGCTTGTGTGGAAGTTGCCATGAAAGTGGAAGCTCCAACTAAGTGTTGCTAAGATAATCGTCTTCCCTTTTATTTCTTACAAGTAGGATAGAGAAGAAAATTGCAGTATAGTACATGTTGGCAGCTATAATATCTGTTCAATGTACAACAAAAAGAATGGTACTGAAAAAGAACCACAGATTATTACCCATATTTTTGGACTTGCATGGGGTAGGGAATATTTATTCTATCAAAGAGCATTTTCTCACACACGTCAGAAAACTCGAGTTGGAAGGCATACAGTTATTAACCCACTGATTATTTGTATCCATTCATTATTTAACTGCTGGCGAATCAACACTTTGGTAAATCCTACTAATTTAAGGGTTCTGTATTAGCTGGGCAAGAGTTCAGTTGGAGAATTCTGCTCAGTGGAAGGGAGAGTTCCCCCGTATTCCACCATCTACACAGCCTGGTGGGGATAGGGGTAAGGGGATTGTAGAGATAGGGGAGACAGAACAGTTGTCATAGTTGCTTTCAGGGGAAGCTTCTGCTGCTGCTGTTGGGAGAAACCTGGACACAAATTCATTAGTATTGATTTAATGTTGTACTGAGATATTTCTATCATATGCTAAATTACCAGTCTCACTGATTTTCCCCATAAAGTCATGCCCATTCTGATCAATAATTTTGTTCATGTAACATATAGTCCACAGAACATTCCTACATTAACTGAATAATGTCTGCCCAGGGGTGGGTGGATTACATTTTAAATTAAAGCTGGCATATATTTGGGTGTATAAACATAAAACAAGATAGTAAATCTTTTTGGTAGCTTAAATAAGTAACTTTATAAAATAAATTTAGAAGTAGCATTGTTTAAAAAGCAGTTTTTCAACATTCTAGTTCAAGAAAAGGTGTCTGTCTCTTTATGAAAGCAGGTGAATGGTAACCCATTCCACAGCCAAAAGGATGAGGCTACACTGAATGTTGATGACACTTGTTTTATCATGTATATGTGAGTCTATCCAACTTCTGTAGTTGACTACACGAGCATAGATTCCAGGATGTTTTGGAATGCCACAGGAAGAAGAGCTAGTGACTCCCAAAAGATAATATTGGGTGACATTTGGAAAAATGCACATCAGTGGTCCACCATCGTCTCCCTGAAACACAAAAAATATAGTTCAGCATTAATTATGGCACTCTAAAGTATGGGAGTAAAATGTGAACAAATGAACCTCATGTGTGCTTCTCATGTTAAAAGAATACACCTTTCATGGAAACATGGGCCTCAAAGAGATGGGTCCAATAAAGTGGGCTGTGGCGGCAACAGCATCACTTGTGCCAGGGCCATGGCAATTGCACACATACAGCCCTAATCCAGGCCACCACCACAGTTTTCAATCTGGCTGGCAAAAAGAGCAATTTCCCCCCATTCCTTTGGTGGCAGTGTTTGGGCCACTTTAAGTGGCCCCAGTGCGGCTTCCACATGGTTTGGGGGCATGCGTCATCTAAATGTGTCAGTTTTGGGCCCTGGATAACCCTAGAAAATTTGAACAGGGTAATCTTGCTTGATTGGACTCTAGCCTCTATAAATAGGCTGCTTACTAAATGTTACTATGAATGTGGGGAGGATGCTTGCTACATGTTCAATGAATGTAACCCAAACCCACACACCCCAGAATCAAATTAGTTATTCAAGACTACATGATGATTTGGTAAATATTATAAATAATAACAAGGTGTTATTAACATCTCTCTCTACTTCCATGTTATCTGTTTTGGATAGAATCAGAGTGGTGCAGATATTCTGAATGGAAAGAAATAGATACCCTAACTTTGTATTAATCTGCTCTGCACTTTCACCCTACCCTACACCTATGTTTCAGCTATTGCCAAATTACCACTGACTTTAAAAGTGTGTTTTACACAACTGGAATGCTTTTCCAATATAGATTAAAATCTTCCCTAACATTCCCCTCCTTTCATTTTTATATGATAAACTTGAAGAAAGACTTGTATTTCCATTCTAGTACAATATCAAGGATGTAAGCATTTTATTAAGACTAAATGATAATTAGAAATAGTAAATTATGGTATTTTAAAAATTTACTGTGACATTTCTAATGTCTGTTTTATTGCACAGAGAAAGTACATTTGGGCAAAAGATGCTAGTTAACTTTGTTGCTACATTCACATATTGTTTGGAAATAAAGTTTGGCCAAACACGCTTATAAAGGGAATACAGGATTATTTCTGCTTTACCTCACAGCTATCTACATGTCCATGTTCAGAGCCAGCACAAATCATGTTTCTTGATAGTACCAGTTTAAACCAGGCCTGCTTAATACAAGTATACAGTGGAATAATGTCTACTTGAGCTTCCTTTAATGTAGGTTCAAATTTACCTGGGGGGGGAAAAGGGCACAAAATGTTGCCAGGAATGTGCTTTGCAATAAGGGGAGCCATATATAGTTATTGAATTAAATTTTCAATTTCTACAAAAAATGTTTCATTGAATTTGCTACTATTAATACCAACACAATATTTGGCAATCTTGCTAGTTTCAAAACTGCCATTAATATTTCTCAAATGAGTACTCTTAGGAAGTAGATGTAAGAGGCAGCAGCAAGAACCAATGAGGTGTCGCAGTTTAAGTGGTAGGCTACAGGGTAGTCTGCACTGGCCAAATAAAGCGGCTTTTAAAGGCTTTGAAGGTGGGGTGTTTAAATGATGCACAAGGCAAAACTGGGTGGAAAGTAATATGAAACCATACTCCAGGGCTAAAAACTGGAGCAAAAAGAAACTGGATGCTCCAACTCAAGGCATAAAAATTTGCATCACCGCACTGGCATATAAACAGCCTGGTGACAGTATCAGACTGTGACAAAGCAAAAATGCGATCATCAATAATACAAAGGATGCAATTACAACATACACAAACCAGACAGTCCGCCCAGGGGGTATGGTGTGAAGGGGCCTCCATAATTGTGCTTTGCCAATGTATCACTGGCCACACCAATGCAATGTACAAGCAGTGCATCACACCTGCAACTTGAACAGGTGAACATAAGGGAATGGAATCCAATGGAATGGTATTTGGACAGGAATAAGGAGGAAATTGGAGGTTACTGACTGTGTTTGTGTGACGGTGTGCATGTATGGTAGGGAGGCGACAAAAAATAATTTGCAGCTTGATGCCACATGGTGCAGACAGCCTGGGGGTCTTGGAAGCTGGCCGTGTGGGCAGTGGGGTTTCGACCTGCTTTCAAAAAGCCCAGGATAAATATGCTTTTTCCTGCCCATCTTCTCCTACCCCAGGACTCCAAGAGACCTGGACTCAAATCCCCAGTCAAGCATTAGTCATGGCTACCTCCATGTCAGTGAGGTAGTGAATCTACTACAGGTTTAAGCCTGAACTTCAAAGGAGCTATCCAAGGTATTAAACCTGTTTTGGGAAAGCAATCAGCACTTTGTACAGCTCCTTTAATGTTCTGATTAAAACTTTTTAAAAAAATAAACGTTATTTACCTTAAACCATATATTACATGATGTACCAACATATAACGATATGAAACTATTTGCACAAAGAAGTGCATACAATCCACAAGCTGTATATATTGTTTAATAAATAATAAATATAAATCAAAGTAATATTCTAAATCAGATCATACTCTAGAGCATTTTAAAATATTTTAAAATCTACATCACAATATAAAAAAATGTTGGGCGCTGGTAGCACTGGGTTGAGTACTGTACAGTGTTCTCCAAAGCTTATTCACCAGACTTTCCTCTCCCAGACAATGTAGAGATTCTGCATTAGTTCCCAAATATCAGGGGTACATGTTATTAATTTTGTCTGATTCACAAACCACATCTCTAAAAAGGAGAAAGTTAACTTATTATAATAATCTTTGCCCTAGTTACATCCAGATTAGACTGCTGTAATACGAGCTACATGTAGTTGCCTGTAAACATGTGGTTTCCTATGAAGATGATTTCAGGAGCTTCAACCTATAACACCAATTGTGTTCCAGTGCAAGTGTGTTTCCAGGAAATTGTCTGTGGTTGCTATAAAACTCACGTATAAGTAATGGTAAAATCCCACAGCTTTTATCCACAGAAATAAAGTGCAATAAATGAATGTTGCCACCAAATTTGTATAATTGTTTTAGGGATGAAAAAGATAGGCCAAATAGAACAAATGGAATTGTCAAAGTATGGTTTAATAAAGAAGGTAAAAGAGTAGCTAAAATTTATATGACCTTACACAAATTTGAACAAGAAGAAGACCCAGTTTCAGAAATGATTAAATGGGCAATGGACTGTGGTAGAAATATAGGCTCAGAAAGTTGGATATATGCTAGAATCAAAACAAACAAATTTACAAAATAACAGAACCTGAAAGAAAACAATTTTAAAATGGAACATAGATGGTATCTGATTTCAAACAAAATGGCAAAGATTTATAAATTGGCTTCAAAATGTCAGTCTGCAATTGGTACAAGGCTATACGTCTGGTGAATTAAAACCAGAAATTTACTTATTCAACATGTTAAATATAATTCCAAATCATATTGAAAGAAAATAATTGGCACATCCTACTTTATTTGATAACTGTGGCAAGAATGATAGTAGCCCAAAACTGGAAAAACAAAGACATACCAAGCTTAGACGATTTGCTGAAGAAATTATGGAGATGTTAGAAATGGACAAACTTACAGCTCTCTTGAATAACAAAGATATAAAGTGGTGGAGGAATGGTCCCTGATAGTTAAATTTTGTACATTGAGGTGGAATAAGGGGTGTAGAAGATGAGAAGCTTAAGTGAACTTGTAAGTTCCAGGTGATCTTTTTATAGGAAAGATTTTTTTTCTTTTTTTCTAGACATGTGTATGTATATATGTGTGTGTGTATATATATATATATATATATATATATATATATAGACAGGTTGGTTACCTGTAACAGTACTTCTTCGAGTGGTCATCTGCGAATACATACAAATGGGTTCTGCGCCTGTACAGTCGAATTTGGAACTTTCTGGAATCACTGGGCAAAGTAGAACTTGCAACTCTCTTACAGAGGAGGTAGCTCCGCCCCTCCTCGGTATAAGCCCAGTTCTGAATTTTTCCGCTGCAAAGCGACAGAGGAGCAGAACCAATGTTGAGCAGGACACTGAGGGGAGGTAGAGCGGGATTTGTATGTATTCGCAGATGACCACTCGAAGAAATACCGTTACAGGTAAGCAACCTGTCCTCCTTCTTCGTGGTCTCTGCGAATCATACAAATGGGTTAGACTAGCAAGCTTAGGTAAGCGGCGGAGGGAGTGTCATGACAACAGTTGTAAACTGAACCAAAGAACATTCATTGGTCCACAATAAAGATTGTCAAAGTGAACTAAAACATTTGTCTGTCCCTTATTTTTAACATAGAAAATAAGCAACAATACAAGAACACATGCTCTACAGAGCAGAAATATAACCCAGTTAACTCAAAGAGTAAAACATAGTCATGGTGCATAAATTGCAACAGAAATACCATAATCGCACCCAGGCCTGGATGCCACACGAGATCAAGTGTACAGCCAAGCTGTCACCTGAGAGAGAAATAGTACAGTTAAACCAGTGCAAGCAAGTAATGCAATAGGTCATATAAAACATGAGATGGTAAAATATGACATTAGTATAAAGCAGACAGTAACACTGCCCTGCCAAAGGTTGCCTCAGTCCTTGCTCGGGTGTCCAACCGATAATGTTTTATAAAAGTCATTGGTTGGGACCAGACAGCCGCCTTACAGACATCCTCCAGCAGGACCCCAGTCAGAAAAGCGGAGGATGTCACTACCACCCTCGTTGCATGTGCCCTAACCCTGGAAGGGAGAGTTTTACCTGACAGTTCATAACAGAGGTGGATGGTACCAGTCACCCATTTGGAAAACCTCTGAGCAGTCACAGGTAGTCCCTTCTTTGGCTCTGAGTAACACTGGAACAGTCTGTCAGAGCGGCTCGAACCCGAAGTCCTGTCAAAATAGAAGGCCAAAGCCCTCCAAATGTCCAAAGAGTGCAAACGACACTTGGTATCGGTGGTCGGGTTCAGGGCCAGGATCAGGAGCACAATTTCTTGGCACATGTGGAAAGCAGACACTAACTTAGGCAAAAAGGTAATGTTGGTACGGAGGACAACCTTATCCTTGTGAAACCTAAGGAAAGACTGGTCCCTCCATAAGGCACAAAGCTCGTCTGCATGGCGGCAGAAGTGATGGCTACAAGAAAGGCTGTCTTCCAAGTTACCAGCCTCAGGTCAGCAGTAGCCATGGGTTCAAAGGGCTTGGCACCAAGACAAAACAAGCTCAAGGCTCCAAGCCAGTGCCAGTACCGAGGCCGGCGGGTGGAGGTTGTTAAAGCCCTTCAAGTATCCCTTTACCAGAGGGTCCTTGAAAAAGGAAGGTTTCCCATCAAACTGAAAATGGGAACAAATGGCAGACAAATAACACTTGATGGAATTAAGGCACAGCCCCGATTCCACCAGTGTCATCAGGAACTCCAGCACCGTTGGTGTCGACACCCTGAATGGAGAAAGACCTCTCCAAGCCAGGAAACGGAGAAACCTCTGCCACTTGCAGGAGTAGGACCTCTTTGTTGCCGGCTTATGGGCCGCTAGGATCACACGCCTCACTGCTGCTGGAAGGTCCGCTAAGACCAGAGTCTCCACGACACCAGAGGAAGGTCCTTGATGCCTGGATGCCGAACTCGACCCTCCTGAAAAGCAAGAAGATCGGGCCTAGGCTCGATCCTTAGGAACCGCTTCCAAGACAGGTGAAGCAGGGATGGAAACCACGGTTGCCTGGGCAACCAAGGGGTGATCAGGATGGCGTCCACCTGGTCCCTCGACATCTTGGAGACGACCCTCGTGATGAGTGGGAACGGTGGGAAGGCGTAGAGAAATTCCCCTGTCCAGCTGTGGAGGAAGGCATCCCCCAGGGAGCATCGGGACCGGTCCCAGGAACAAAAGTGGATGCAGTGAGAGTTGGTCTCCGAAGCAAACAGGATGATCCGAGGAGTGCCCCATCAGATCTGCCACCGTCTCCCAGTGCAGAGTCCACTCATGGCACTGCGAATCTGACCTGCTGAGCTGGTCGGCTAGGACGCTTTCCTCTCCGGGGAGATGAACTGCCTGGATGATGTCCCTCGGTATGCACCAATGCCAGATGCAAAGAGTTATCTCCAGCAAGGTTGGAGACCTGGTGCCTCCCTGTTTGTTGATGTAGTACATCACGGTGGTGGTGTCCGTCAGGAGTTGTACTACCTTCCTGAGAAGCTTGGGTTCGAAGGCCTTAAGGGCTTTCTTCACAGCCAGCATCTCCAGGGCATTGATGTGGAGGTCCCGGTGACAAAGGTGCCACTTGTCCTTTATGGTGAGGCCCATTGTGTGGGCTCCCCAGCCATCCAGAAATGCATCCATGAAGAGCACGACCTGCGGCTCTCGGGGTACAAACGGCATACCGGCGCAGATGTTTCGGGAGCCTAGCCACCAGGTGAGGGATCGGGCGACAGGCCTCGGTACCGTGAGCCATTTGCTTGGAGGGTCGGTGAGTGGATCGAAGACCGACAGGAACCAAGACTGCAGGAGTCTTCATGAGGTTATGAAGTTAGTTGAAGCCATGTGCCCGAGCGCCACCTGGATGTCTCGGGCCTGGACTCGTCTGGTGGAACTGCAGTGCAGAACGGCCTTTGAGGCGGACTGCCTCTTTGGAGTGTGCCGTGAAGAGCCAGTCGTCTAGGTAGGGGAAGACGCTTGACCTTCGCTGATGGAGATAGGCGACCACCGGAGCCATGCACTTGGTGAAGACCCTCGGTGCCATGGTGAGACCGAAGGGGAGGACGTTGTAATGATACATGTCCAGCCAGACAGCAAAGGAGAGGAACCTTCGGTGCTTCTCCTGGATGGCCACTTGGAAGTAAGCGTCATTCAGGTCTATCGTGGCAAACCACAGGCCCTGATGTAAAAGGGGTAAAATGCAGGCAAGAGTCACCATCCTAAACTTCTTGTATACTAGGAAAGAGTTCAAGTCCCGAAGGTCTAGTATGGGACGCAGTCCTCCATCCGGCTTCGGTACCGTGAAGTACTGGGAGAAGAAGGCCCGGTATGTCTGGGAAGAGTCCAGCGGGGAAATTGCCCCTTTCTGTAGGAGAGTACGTACTTCGCCGAGAAGGATGGGTGATGGGGGGGGGGGTGGAAACAAGAGCTCCAGTAGGCAGAAGCTCTTCGAACTCAAGGGCATATCCCCTGGATATGATGGACAAAATCCAGGAGTTGGTGGTGATTTGGGCCCAGATGTCATGAAAGGGCCTCAATAAGTTCAAAAAGAAGGGGCAAGCGATGGAGGCAATGGGGAACGTGGGAACACTTCATTGCCACTTCTTACCCAGCTCGGGGTCCGACTTCTTGGAGAAGGGCCTCCGGTACCGAGACTGCATCCACCTGCCTGAGGAGGAAGATTATGGAGAGAACCTCTGCCTGGTGTCCTGGCGTCGGTACTGCCTCTCCTAGCCGAAGGGTCTCTGGCTCTGCCCAACGAGAGACCTGTAACCTCCAAAGCGCCTCCGGGAAAAGGGCTGCTGTGAAGTTGACATGCCGTGCTTCTTCGTGGCTGACTTCATACGGTACTTGAAGTTCAGCTGCTTGTCGGTGTCTTTAGCAAAGAGCCCCTCACCATCGAAAGGCATGTCCTCGATGTCAGCCTTAGCCTGCAGGGTCAAGTCCGACACACGGAGCCAGGCGTGTCGTCGTCGGACAATCGCGGAGGCCATCGACTTGGCCGAGCAGTCAGCAGTGTGTCTGGTGGAGGTGATCAAGCTCGCCACCACATGGGTCTCATCTCTCAGCTGGAGGGCCACCGGGCTCTTGTCCTTGGGAAGGTTGGAGAGCAAAGGGGACAGCCTTTTCATTAAATACTGGATGTAGGCCCCCATGCAGGCATTGTAATTTGACACACGGAGACCCAAAGCCGGCGCCTCGAAGATCTTTTTGGCCAGTCCGTCCACCTTCTTGGACTCACGATCAGAGGGCAAAGGAGAAGTCTTTGGGGTGAAGGACTTCTGGGACCCCTCGACGATTGCCGAGTTCTAAGGTGAATGTGAATGGAGCCACTCTGCAGAAGAGGGAGCAATACGGTACAGAGCATCAATCTTCCTTGAGGTCAACGGGACCAATGCTGGATTCTGCCAGGATCTTTTGGCAATCTTCTCTATGGACTGCAGAAAAGGAATAGCTGCCAAGGAGGGGGCTGATCCCTGTACACGCCTTTCCACTGCATCCAGAGCTTCCTGCTCAGAACGGGTGACCTGGAGCTCAAGGGCATTGGACATTCTGATGAGGTGCTCCCCAAAATTAACAATATTGTCATAGGGGAGACCAGGCCAGGCTGGTAGAACCTGTGGACAGGACAGGGTCTCTCCTATTCGGCGTCGGTATCGATTGGCAATGGTACCAAACCCTCTTCCTCCTGGGCCTCTTCTTTGGAGTCCAAGCTGGCCTCCAGACACAACACCGAGCTGGAAGGGGAGTAAGCCTTTTGGGTAGCAGCGTCCCCTCTCGAAGCCTCCTCCTCTCGGCCCAGAGAGGTTGCCCTTACCTCCTTGGAGATCATGACAGAGACATCCAATGGGCGCCAGTGCTTGCCCCGAGGGCTATCGAGTGTAGATGGGTCGACAGCCACAAAGTACCTCCCTGTGTCGCTGTCATAATAGTATTGCCTATCCGCCATTTGGGTCTGGGACCTCTGGGACCTCTGGCTCTGTTGGGGGGAGCGTTGGGCAGGCGTGAGGCTGGGAGGAACGGAACCCTCACGGCAAGGCAGGACTTGAAGAGGCTGGGCCTGAGGCGACACCTCTCTCGGTACAGAGGCGGTCTGTACGGAGGCCAGTCTCCCTGTGGCGGGAATCTGCTTTGGTGTCAAAGCATGTGGCAGCTCGGATCCCACGTCGGAGTCGGAGCGGGCTTTTTTACAGATGTATTACCCTCAGAGGCATGCTTTTTCCTAAGGGACTCACCCTTGGAGGAATGCTTCCTCTTAGCAGAGGCTTTGGAGCTGGTCTCCTTAATGGAGGAAGAGCCATCTGCAGAGCCCTGAGAAGGAACTTTAGCCTTCTTACCCTGACTCTCATCCCTGCGGTCCTTGCCCGATTTGGGCTTGTCCTTTCCCTCCTTCCTGGAGGACTTGGACTTATCACCCACCTTCTTGGCCGATTTCTCGACAGGGTGAGCCTCCGTCTCCCGAGGAGATTTGGAGGCAGGACCAGCAGAGGAACCAGAAGTCGCCTTCTCTGCGGACATCTTGCAGGATGGAACCGGAGCCTTGGAGGACGAGACCAGAGGTCGATGGAAGGATCTCCTGCAGGGCCAAAGCTCGATCCAGCAGATAGGACTTCAGTCGGAAAGCCCGGTTCTTTCGAGCCTGCGGAGTCAGGGACCTGCAAAGGGCACAGCTCTGGGTGTCATGAGCTTCGTCCAAGCAGATCAGGCACTTGCTGTGGGGGTCCGTGTGAGGGACTTTGGTCCCACAAACAGCGCAGTGCTTGAATGGAGCCGGAGACATCAAGTCCGAAACAGAGTCCAAATCGAGGACAACAAGCCGAGCGGTCAGAACAGGAGCCGAGTCAAAGACAAGAGAGAATGGTCAAAAGCAAGCCGAAGATCCAATAACGAAGTAAGACAAACCAAGTGATTCCAACACTGTTCCTTTCAAGTAGTCTACACAGCGGGAAAAAAGGAACTGGGGAAAAGAGCGGGAACTGGGCTTATATAGAGGAGGGGTGGAGCTACCGCCAAAAAGTTGCAAAGACAGTTGCAAGCTCTGCTTTGCCCAGTGATTCCAGAAAGTTCCGAATTCAACTGCGCAGGCGCAGAAGAACCCATTTGAGAGCATCCCAGCTTATTGCTCCGGCTTTTGCCTTGGGGCGCGGCTTTAATCTTCCACCAGTTTTCACCTCATAGAATCAGAGAATAGTAGAATTGGAAGAGACCACAAGGGCCATCCAGTCCAAGCCCCTTCCGTGCAGGAACTGACAATCAAAGCACCCTGAACAGATGGCTATCTAGCCTTTATTTAAGGACCTTCAAAGAAGGAGACTCCACTTCACTCTGAGGGAGTATGTTCCACTGCAGAACTGCTCTTACTGTCTGAAAGCTCCTCCTAAAGTTTAGGTGGAATCTCTTTTCCTGTAGTTTGGATTCCATTGTTCTGGATCCTAGTCTCTGGAGCAGCAGAAAACAAGCTTGCTCCATCCTCAATATGACAATCCTTCAAATATTTAAACAGGGCTATCATATCACTTCTTAACTGTCTCTTCTCCACGCTAAACATCTCCAGCTCCCTAAGTCTCTCCTCCTATGGCATGGTTTCCAGACCCTTCACCATTTTGGTCACCCTCCTCTGGACACGCTCTAGGTTCTCAACGTTCTTTTTGAATTATGGTGGCTGGAACTGGACACCGTATTCCAGGTGAGGCCTGACCAAAGCAGATTAGAGTGATCTAGACTAGTGGTTCCCAAACGTTGATCTTCTAGGCATTTTGGACTTCATCTCCCAGAAACTGCAGCCAGGTTGGCCAACTGTCAGGAATTTGGGGAGTTGAAGTCCAAAACAACTGGAGGACCAACGTATGGGAATCACAGATCTAGACACTATGCTTCTATTGATGCAGTCTAGGATCCCATTGGACTTTTTAGCTGCAACATCACATTTGCTGACTCATGTTCAACTTGTGGTCTACTAGGACTCCTAGATGCCTTTCACATGCACTGTTGTCCCCCATTCTGTATCTATGCATTTCATATTTTCTGCCTAAGTACAATACCTTACATTTCTCTCTGCTGAATTCATTTTGTTAGGTTTGGCCCAGCTTTCTAATCTATTAAGGTCATTTTCAATTTTGATCCTCTCCTCTTTGTTACTCCTCCATATTTGGTGTCATCTGCAAATTTTGATTAGCATGCCCTCTATTCTTTTATCCAAGTAATTTATAAAGATATTGGGCCCAGGACAGAACCCTATGGCACCTCACTGGTCACTTTTCTATAGGTCAACCAATTACGAATCCACCTAACAGTTGCATTCTCTAGCCCACATTTTACTACCGTAGCTTGTTTGTAAGAATATCATGGAGGACCTTGTAAAAGTCTTTACTGAAATCAAGATATGTTATATCCATAGCATATTCCCTTCATAGTCTGACATGACTAGTTTTTGAGAAACTCATTTTGACCTTTTTGGGATTATGGCATCCCCTTCTAAATGTTCAGAGACTCTCTGTTTAATGATCTGCTCTAGACTCTTTCCTGTGACTGATGCCAGGCTAACTGGAAAACAATTGTTGGGATCCTCTTTTTTCCCTGTTTGAAGATGGGGACAACATTTTCCCTCCTCCAGTCTGCTGGGACTTATGTTCTCCAGGGATTCTCGAAGATTATTGTCAGTGTCATCTAAACACCCCACCTTCAAACCGGTTAGAAACCACTTTATTTGACCAGTGCAGACTACCCCTCAGAGACAGGGATTTCAGCAGTGTTGTTCCTGTGATGAGGAACTGGGCTTTGACAGGTCTGAAGAAGATATCTGTGTATGTTTGTCAGCTTTTCTTGGTTAAAATCAGGCAGATGTTATCACAGGCAATAATCACTGCTAGCATAGTTGTCATTTTCCTTGCTGTGGCTTTCATCATTTTTATGTGTGTTTTCTTAGACCTGCATCTACATGATTGTGTCACCCATACACTGAATAGATACCATTTACTTTAGTTCTCTTCTCATCCATCCAGCCTGTAGGGTGAGCACAAACAGTTATGCTTGCCAGAATATTGTAAGTCCTCTGACAGTTTACCTTGGCTTCATCCTTTACATCCTTTCTTACATGCCCCTATGTTTTACCATCAGTTTATCTGTGGGTCATATCAAAATCTTTAATTTTCACACCAAAACCTGCACTCGACATATACACGAGGTCAACATATAGTTGAGTATATGTATATTTTAAAAAGGAGCAAACCTTGATTTTGTCATTTTATGCAAGTGACGCCATTTTACTGTGGCATTGTAAATGACAGGTCTTGATCATTCACAGATGCAAAATCTGTGGGATCCATGGGAATCCTAGAACCAAACCCCAGTGATATCAAGTATCAACTATATCACTATGGCTTGGCAATTATAGGTGTTCTCTGTAATGTGTGAAATAAACTAGAATAGCAACAACACAACAAAAGCTTTATGAGATTATTTTGAGGGGGAATTGAAACATTTACCTTTCTTCTCTGTCTTCCCCCATCCACTTATGTAACATAGGTTCTTATCAGGCATGGGATGAGAAACTTCAGGTAAGCAGACAGGCTGAATATATTCATTGTATTTGACAGACTTCAGTAGTTTAAACAAGGCAATGTCATTTTCATAGCTGCCCTGTTTGAAATCAGGATGGACTATGATATTGCTCACTCGTTGTCTTATAGCATGAATCTGTTGTTTATAAAGATGATGCAAGCCAATAACAGCTCTCCAATATTCGGGATTCCTATGACAATACAACATCTTGTAGAATAAGTTATTACCCCTTCCAAGTATTTTAGACTTTAAAGCTACATCAAAAGAAACTAAAAAATGTGCAACTTTTAAAATTCTGTGCAGAATCAGAAATATATTGTAATATATATTGTAAACTGGAACATAAACACACAAAATACAACTCATCAGTGAATCTTAGGCTTGAAGCAGATGGATGGGTTGCAATTGGCTTGGGAACATGGTGACCGCACAGCCTGCTCTCAAAGTAGGCTACTGCCACAGTCCCAAATGGTCCACTGCCAGGAGCAGATTAAATCTATTCCTTTTTTTCGGGCAGATTCCAGACACTTTGGAACATCTGTTTCAGGCCTTATTCTATAAAACATTGTCCTTGGTCCAAACACATGTGTATACTATAAACCAAAGGACAATAACTAGTAGATGACTGTAAGCAATGGAAAATGGATACACTTCATTTGAAAAGTCCATTAATATAGCTATACAAAATTACAAGGATGGAACTATGACTAATGTAAGTAACAACTGATCCAAAAAAAGTTATGATTGTGAAATGTTTTCAGTTTTTATCTCTGATGTTAATATATCTAGAACAGTCATGTCCAAAGTGGGTAGTATCCACCAACTGGGAGCAGTGGAAAGTTCCAGGTGAGGATAGCAGGGTAGTGGTGAGGGAAAAGTGATTAAAAGGACAGCTTGTGATCTATCCAAACTTTAATTTATTTTTTTAAAAACTAATGATTTCAACAAGAATAGTTCCAAATACTTGTTTGCATCTATTTTATTCTTTATTTCAATTTTTTCTGTTTTATTTCATTTTATTTTTTAAAATTTGATTTAATTTTTAAATTTTATTTATATATATATATATATATATATATGCCAATTTATTTTAATTTTTATTTCAGGTTATTTTATTTTATTCATTTCATATTTTAATTTATTCTTGTTTATACTATTTTTATTTCATTTTATCTTTATTTTATTTATTTTATTATATATTTATATTTATTTTGTTTTATATTCATTTGATTTTTATTTTATTTCTTTTTACTTTATTTTATTTCATTATTTTTATTTTTATTTAGTTTTATTTTCCTTTAACTTTTATTTTGTACTTTATTTTAATGTATTTTTCACTTTATTATTAAATTTACTTTATCTTATTTTAATTCTATATTATTTTATATTTTATTTTTATTGTGTATTTATTTATTTATTTCATTTTCTTTTTTATTGTCTTGTATCTATATTTCTTTATTTTTATTTTATTTATTTCATTTTATATTGTATATATTTGTTTTATTTTAAAAATTATTTCTATTTTGTTTTATATTTTTATATTACATTTCATTTCATTTTTAATTTATTTTTAATTTAAATTGTATTTTGAATTAACTACATTTAATTATATTTATTTTTACTGTTCATATAATTTTTAATTATCATTTTTAATTTTATAGAATCAGGAATAGATTATAGAATAGGAAAAGATTTCAAGGGCCATCCAGTTCAACCCCCTTCCATCATCATCATCATCATCATCATCATCATTACTATTATTTAATTTTATCCTGCTCTTTTTCCAGAAATGGGACACAAAGTGGCTTCACACAATTAAAAAACAGTGCAATTAAAAACACAGAAAAAGTAAATTAAAAAGAAATTAAATTATTACAATACTAAAACAGAGTTATTAAAATAATAAAACACATTTTAAAAAGATAAAATTATATATTATTATTATTATTATTATTTATTATTATTACAGTGGTCCCCCGGGATACGAATCCCCCGGGTTAAGAAAACCCCGGGATCCGAAACCGGCAGCACCGCTACAGTATCCCCCGGGATCCGAAAAAAAGGGACGTCCCTTTTCCTCCGAGGCCAGGCCTCGGAGGAAAAGGGACGAAACGGCATCCCTTTTTTCTCCGAGGCTAGGCCTCGGAGGAAAAGAGACGAAACGGCGTCCCTTTTTCTCCGAGGCTAGGCCTTTCGTCCCTTTCTCTCCAAGGCTAGGCTTTGGAGGAAAAGGGACGGCCAGGAGGCCTCCGCGGCTGAGGAAAGGAGGCCTGATCCGCCGGATCGCGCTTCCCTTCCCCAGCCAGGAGGCCTCCGCCAGGCCAGGCTTTGGCCAGGCTTCGGAGGGGAAGGGATTTCACTTCCCCTCCGCCGGCGGCCAGGCCTCAGAACGGATTACCTATTTCCTATGGGAAATAGGCCCCGGGTTACGAAATTTTCGGGATACGAAAAAGGTGCTGGAACGAATTAATTTCGTAACCCGGGGGACCACTGTATTTGTATTTCCCACCTCTCCCCAGGGATCGAGGCGGGATTCCAGCAAGTACAATCTACAAGCTCAATACAATTTCTAAAAACCAGTTATAATCATAAAATATTTAAAACCATTAAAATCTATTGATCTAATATGCATCGAGTTCCTTTGTCCGTTATTAGTCTCTTAATCAGTAATAATTACAAAAAGTCAGATGAGAAGGCTCGCCGGAAGAGATCCGTCTTTAGTGCTTTCTTAAAAGCCTCTAAGGTGGTAATTAGATGGATCTCTTCCGGGAGGTTATTCCACAATTTTGGAGCCACTACAGAAAAGGTTTTGTTAGAGGTCAATATCAGCCCAGTGTTCATAATTTCCAGGGTGTTCTTTCCTGATATTCTGAGGGTGCGGGGCGGATTATGCAGGAGAAGGCGTTCCTTCAGGTAACTCGGGCCCAAGCCATATAGGGCTTTAAAGGTGATAACCAACACTTTGTATTGCGCTCGGAAGCTAATTGGCAGCCAGTGTAAGGATTTTAAAATGGGGGTGATGTGATCAAGTCTGGATGCCCCCGTGAGTAATCTGGCTGCCGCGTTCTGAATTAATTGAAGCTTCCAAACCTGGTACAAAGGTAGCCCCATGTAAAGCGCATTGCAGAAATCCAATCGAGAAGTTACCAGTGCATGTATCAATGTTTCAAGGTCCTCTCTGCCCAGGTAGGGACGCAGCTGGCGTATCAACCTAAGCTGATACCACGCACTCCTGGCTGTCGCTTCCACCTGAGCAGTCAGCTGGAGCGACGAGTCCAGAAGCACGCCCAGACTACGAATGTTGTCCTTTAGGGGAAGTGTGACCCCGTCCAGGACAGGTTGACAAATCTACAACCCTGGGCGAGGTGGGCCTATTACAAGTACCTCCGTTTTCTCTGGATTCAATCTGAGTTTGCTTTTCCTCATCCAGCCCATTACTGACTACAAGCAGGCATTTAGAGGAGAGATGCCATCTTTGGTCGATGCAGTGGCCGGAGTCATAGAGAGATATATTTGTGTGTCATCAGCATACTGATGACAAAGCGCTCCACGACTCCGGATGATCTCTCCCAGCGGCTTCATGTAAATGTTGAATAGCAAGGGGGACAGAATGGCGCCCTGAGGGATGCCAGATGTCAGCTCTCTTTTTTGAGAGCAGCTGTCCCCCAGCTGCACCATCTGGAATCTACCCGAGAGGTAGGAACGGAACCACTGAAGAACAGTGCCTCCAATTCCGATCCTCTTCAGGCGTTCCAGAAGGATACTGTGGTCTGCGGTATCGAATGCCGCTGAGATGTCCAAGAGCACCAACAGGGTCACACTTCCCCTGTCCATGCCCAGACGGAGATCATCAACCAAGGCGACCATGGCCATCTCAACTCCATATCCCCTCCTGAAGCCGGTTTGAAATGGGTCCAGATAATCTGCTTCATCCAAGGCAGCTTGGAGTTGGAAGGCAACTTCCCTCTCGATCACCTTGCCCAAAAATGGTAATAGCGAGACAGGCCTATAATTTTGTCTAATCAGGGGGTCTAGGGAGGGCTTTTTTAATAACGGTTTTACTATAGCGTGCTTTAAAGCCGCTGGAAATATGCCCTCCCTGAGGGACGTGTTGATGATTAGGTGGAGTAAGGTCTAAAGTTTTTTTAAATGGTACAACATCCCAGCGTGTCCTTATAATTCCTTGAAAGCCTGTGTGAACAGGTAAGTCTTAACGTGCTGACAGAAAGCCATCAAGGATTTCATTTTTATTTTTAATCTTTATTTTATAATTCATTTAATTTTACTTTTTTCTGTATTTTTAGTTTTTTATTATTTTTAATTTAATTTTTAAATTTAAGGTTATTTATTAATTATTTTATTTTATTTTTAATTTATTTTATCTATATTTTTAATTTTATATTTTACAATATTTTTATTTTATCTTTACTCTATTATTTTATTTAATTTCATTTTATTTAAATATTTATTATATTTTTCTTTTTCTTTCTTCTAATGTTACACCTTAACAATTCTGTATATCACTGAAAAAATTATGAATTATATGTAACAGCAATAGTCGTGCCATAAACAACTCCTAAACAACTTCATCCTCCTAACTCCTGAAGCTGTTTTACTTAGATGAAGGCTGGTTTACAATAATCTGAGATAGGTGCAGACAGGAGAGATTGCTCTACTTGGTTCTAGGCAAAAACCCACAAACAAACTGCTTACTTATATAGCTCATCTGTGATATTTGTCTTATAGCCATTTGAATGGGCTAGCCATTTTGTGTCCGCAATTAAGAATTCAGCAACTTCAAAAATAGGAGATTATTAAAACAATCTACAAACTCAGTTTTCTAATTTCTTCTCCTTACTGTGGCTGGAAAGGTAGCATGGTATGAATAGGGGGAAAAAAAATCTGGGTTCACAATGAACACCCACAGACTGGAACTCCTCTTTTGCCTTGCAACAATCTTTTATGGATAAGAAGCAGATCACACAGCAGTCCAATCACACCTATGCTAAATCTTTGTTTTATTTTTTGAAAGTAAATTCTACTTCCAGGGGAAAAATGGAATACTGGGGTACAAATGGATGGACATCCAATTCACCACAACATTCTTAGATGGCAATTTAGGGTTGCCAGTTTTCATTATTTTGGGGGTGGACAAACAACAATTAAGAACTAAAAGATACATACACCCATTTTTTAATGCAGTGTGCTGCTGTCAGCACTAAGTTGTTATTAATTAAACAGCCACCACATTCATGGCGATATCCACCTACAGCAACACGGTAAAGCTGAAGGCTAACTTGCCACGGCCATGCCCCAACCCGAGCATCACGTCCACCTACAATCCGAGCATCTGGTGCCATGTCATTCACAGCAGGCCTTGTTCCGCATTCTAGAAAACAAGACACAGTTATACATACAATGTTTGTATATGTTGTAAAAAGCAAATGCAGCATTCAACACACTGTTAAAGGAGATTGTGCCTCTGCTAGTGCCATCATAGGCAGAGAGTTTGTAGAAGAGAGGTAACAATCCCACTGAGATGAGTGAACAGACTTTCACTTACAATACTTAAAAGCACTGCTTAATTTATTTTTTTTTATTTTTGGCAAGTCTTCCAATGGAACCTGTGCCCCGACCCTCAAAATGAACAAAATCACTCCTCCCAGAGTTTAAATGACCATTTCACTACATTGTAAGTTGGAGTCTGTCATGTTAAAATACATACATGGGGCTTTTTTTCCAAAGAGGAAATTACTTGCTGATTTTCTTTTTGGAAAAAAGCCCTGTCCAGGTCTGGAGGTGAAACATGAGTTATGAAAGTCCTATTAACTGTTCTGGAACAAAATAGTTTGGGATCCCCAAACTTGAAGGATGTAAAAATGGGCTTGTGTGTGGGTCTTCAGGTTCTGATGTACTGCCCCCCAGCAACTGTCCACTCCAATGTAGGAAAAGAAATTCCACTAAATATCCAGGGCATGACTTATTTTATTTATTTATTCAGAGCAGGCCTGCACAACATATCTCCCGGTGGGGTGCATGCAGCCTGCCAAAGGATTTCAGGTGGCCTGCGAGGTTATGGAACAACTTCAAGGGTCCTCCACTGCCCAGCTGTCTCCTGAGGAGAAGGCCAGGCAGAGGAGTAGGAGGACAGGCAGAGGCTTGCCTTGCAAGGTGTCAGCCATATTAGCAGTGAAAAAGTAACCTCTGTAAAACTGCAAAGTCATCATGTGTGTGGTGTGTGACAAGGCCAGGACATGTAGATTAATGTTCTCGAAGCCAGACACTAAGATGTTGATTCTGTACTTACTTACACCTGTGTGTGTATGACTCAGCACAGCAAGGTAATGCCTTATGCCACGTGCTGGAATGGTTACATCAGCTAAGGATATATAAGGCTGTGTCCAAAGGTAAACAATGTGGGTTACGGAGTAGTTGGTGAGTTGTTGTGAGAGAGCTATTGAGGTTCAGAGAGGAACTTTGTTTTGCTTGTACAGTTTCTGCTTCTAGCTTCTGTTTAGCACTTGTAGATAAATATCTTCAGCTTTGAGCTGCCCGGTCCACCATCTTCATTCTTGATTCCACACTGGTATTTAAGTGCCTGGCTGTAGATACTGAAGTCTCATTCAAGCCTCATTACCAGCATGACACAATTATCCTCTACTGCCCCCCTTTCTCCTGAGGAGAAGGCTGGGTGGTGGAGGAGGAGGAAGGGCAAACACTCACCCTACTAGGCTCCTCCACTGCTTGGCTTTCTCCTGAGGAGAAGGCTGGATGAAGAAGGAGAATGGGCTCATCTTCAAGTCTTCTGAGGTGGAGAAAGCTGGGTGGTGGCGGAGGAGGAGGATGGGCAAACACTGTCCTGCAATGCTCCTCCGCTGCTTGGCTTTTTCCCAAGGAGAAGGAGAGGTAGAGGAAGAGGACTGGCAAACACTCAAGGCTTCTCCTCAACCTGGCTTTCTCCTGAGAAGGCCGGGCAGGGGAGAAGGAAGAGGGGCAAACATTTGACCCTCAAGGCTCCTCCATTGCTTGGCCTCCTCCCAAAGAGCGGTCAGGGCAGAGGAGGAGAAGGACAGACAAGTCTCTCTGTTGCTTGGCTTTCTCCTGAGAAGAGAGCCAGGCAGAGGAGGTGGAGGATGGAATCAATATTAATTCTAATTATTATTAATTAATAATTAATAACTATTTCATTAAAATCTATCTGTGGCCCTATGAAGTTTAGCCTATTTTAATTTTGGCCCCTACCTACAGCCAAGTTGTGAAGCCTGATTTAGAGTATTTATACCCCGATCTTCAATCACAAAGGCTCTCAGAGCGGTTTACAGATTGTTAATTAGCCAGTTTTTCTCTCCCTCCAAGGCCAGCATAGTGGCAATTGGAATGGAGGGAGGCTTTTCATCTGCTTCTGAGACTAAGCATGGCATGGGCCTGCCTCTTCTCTCCTGCTGAGACCAGTGGTAGCAGCTAAGATGGTGGGAGGGCCTTTCATCTGCCTCTGGGCCTGGGCATGGTTGACCTGTACCTGCCTCTTCTCTCCCTAAAAGGCCAGAGTGGTAGCAGTTAAGAAGCAGGGAGGGAATTTCATGTCCCTCTGGCCCTAGCCATAGTGGAGGTGTGCCTGCCTCTTCTCTCCTTCTGAGACCAGGGTGGTTGCAGTTCAGATGGAGGGAGGGCCTTTCATTTGTCTTGATTTGATGACATCTTTGTATTTCAGCAAACAAAGTATTTTTATTAAACACATAAATGTGAATACAAAAAAAAAATGTTAAAAAATGTAAAAAGCAGGAAAAAACATTATTCTCCCAACATAAAATACAACACACATGCAAATACTCACTCCACATTGAATCTCCCCAACTGAAAACATTTAACTCAAACTATGGGGTAGTCCACACTGGCCAAATAAAAGAGCTTCAAACCTCTTTGAAGGTATTTAGACAACGCATGAGGTGAGACCAGCTGGAAACAAAACGAAGTCACACTCTGTAATACAGAGATGTATTTACTCCAGTGGTAAATACTCCACATGTGGTAAAATGTCCCTATCTTTAATGACACTTCCAACATTTTTAGTAACATTTTTGTACATCTTTGCAAGTCTTTCCGGTATTAGACACCACCTGTATACAGTGGGGCCTTGGTATCCACTGAGGTTTGGTTCCAGGACCCCCCATGGATACCAAAATCTGTGGATGCTCAGGTCCTGTTAAATATAATGGAAAAATCAAGATTTGCCTGTGGGAATTTGTATATTTTTAAAGTATTTTCACGCAGTGGATGCTTGAATCCATGGATAAAAAGGGCTGACCGTATCATATTATAAAAAAATTATTTCAAATCATAACTCATAGTAAATATTAAGGATTTTGTCCAAATCTTTCCCCACTGTTCTAAATGTATTTGAGTGCCAGAATTATGTGTCAATTTTATCATAAATTCTTTCACTTGTTCATCTTCCATTTCTATTAACATTTTATACATTTGCGCAATTAAATGATCATCATCAGTTTTTTATCCATCTTAAATCTCTCAACAAGTTGCCTGTGTGAAAGCCAACAAAATGTAAATCGTTCTGTTTCCAATTTCTCTCTAGATTTCATTCTATATATATAGACCCTTTTCCCACTATCAACTCTTTTTTATAATTTTTTATTGCACACATACCCATATACAAAATTACAAATATACAAACAAAGAAAACACAAACCATCTATGTACAACTATCCCCCCAAAACAAAACCACTTACCTACCCATCCCCCCCTAAAAAGTAGCACTCTCATAAGTTTAAACCTCCAAATCTTCACCATCCTTTTTTTAAGGAAAAAAATCGAATATTCTATATACTTAATTATATTTAAATCAAGATCTCCATGCATGATCCAGTATTACGTATTGTTTTCCATCCTTATTTTCTTCTAGCTCTTTTATATTAATCAGAGAAAAACAAATCAAACTTTTATAATTTTCTCAAATTCCATTATTTTATCCCCAATATACAGTACAAGTGAAGGAAAAAGAAATATCAAGATGTCAAAGTTCTTACTAACCATAACCTAAATCAGGTTATGTTTCAAAATAATTATATGCGAAATAGATTCTGCATATATCGTTCTACATTAAATCCTGAAATCTACAAGTTAATCACATACAATTAATCCTTCTTTAAAGTTACCCAGTAATCTTTAACTATTTTCCATTCTTCTTCAACATCTTCATTAGATTTCCCTTTGATCAATGCCAATAGTATATCCATATTCATTGCTTCTCTTAAATTTATAATCCAATCATCAATTAAGGGGATATTGCTCAATTTCCATTTTTTTGCAAAAAGAATTCTTGCTGTAGTTAACATATATAATAAAATTTGGTTGAATTGTTTTTCTTTAATCTCATATGTCATATTCAGCAAGAAAAATTGTGGTGTGAAAGGAATGTTAATCTGAACGATTTCCGTCATTTTACTATGAGTGTTAATCCAAAACTTCTTAACTAACTTACATTTCCACCAAACATGAAAAAAATCTGCCTGTGGTGTTAAACATTTTCAACAATTTGAGTTACCAGTCCTATATATGACATTTAATTTCTTAGGTGAAAGATACTGGTGATATAACATCTTAATAAATTTTTCTCTATAATTTTGACAGAGCGTGAATTTATGTGAGTTCCTACAAGCTTGTTCCCAATGTTCTAATTCTATGATTTCTCCAATATCTTGTGGCCATTTAATCATAGTGTGCTTTACTGTTTCTTGTTCCATATCTCTTTCTTTGAGAACTGTATAATATTTTGCTATTTTTTGCTGTTTTTCTTCTGTAATAATCTTATCAAGTACATTATCTCCTTGTTTAATACCCATCATTTTCATATCTTGCTTAAATCTTTCTGTTAGTTGGGTGTATAGAAACCAATTGTTATTTATATTTTCCTTTTCAAGTTGTTCTCTTGATTTCATTGTACATTGTTTCCCCTTTTTATTGATTAATATATCTTTATATCTAATCCATGGTTCTTTATCTCTAGCTCTATTAAAGAAGGCCTCTTGCGTAGAGACCCATAATGGGATATAACTGTAAAATTTTGTTTTAATTTTCAGCCAAATTTTTAACAAAGCTCTTCCCACTATTAACTCTATAAGGCAGCCATAGTTTATTAAAAAAAGTCTCTCCTAAATAACACTTTAAAAAAAATCCAAAGAGGCAATTTAGAATGAAAGACAGTTTTGTATCTGTTCTAGATTCCTCCTCACATAATGATTATTGAATTCAATATCTACTTTAGCTTTATCATACCAGAAAAATGTGTGCCAGACAAATCTCACATCAAAGGCCTCCATTTGCAACAATTTTTCATTTTCCAATAAAATCTTTCAACAATACAAAACAAAAGCATAATAGTATGATATTGAATAGTATGACCTAAATCCAGCATGTCTGAACCTCCCCTAGCAGTTTGTTCATTCTTTCTTCAAAGACTTTTGTTTTAGATCCTCCTCCTCCTTTTTAAATTGTATGCAAGTTTGTTTGGGCTTTTCCTGTGCTTTTTTCTTATCATCTAACTCTGTTGAATTTAAAAGAATTTCTCATTAATGCTTTACTAGCATCCCATGCTATCCTAATGTCAGTTCCCTTATTTAAATTGGCTTCAAAAAAGTCCTTCAAAGCTTGCTTAGCCTTACGTGTCACCTGTTCATTGTACAACAGCATCTCATTCAACCTCCTGTTCAAATTCCTCATCCTATTGAAAAATGTCAGATACTGGATTGTGATCAAAGTCCTTTGAAGAATATCCATTTTAAAAATTTGATAGCATACTGATTTTGATATGAAAAACATACCAATTCTTATAATCTCCATATTTAAATCTCAATGCTTCTTGTACTGATAAATTATCTATTAAAAAAAGATTTTGATACTTTACCTTGATCACCCTGGATTTTCTTCTCCAATAATCTATCTAAGGAAAAATAACTCTGTCCCAATCTCCTAGAAAAATCAGATTCTTGTATGAAAATTAGATTGAATCAGCGGTTTTTGAAAAAGATGCAGTTTTGTTCCTGTAAGATCACAGACCCCAACCACCAGGGTTTTTACACCTACATGATGTCCATTTGTATCCTGATTTTTTGCTACCAAGAATCCATTATTATTATAAATAATAATTCCTCTTTTTTCTTTTCACTGAATTAGTAAAATGTTCCTCTAA
The DNA here is from genome assembly GCA_034509955.1 of Urosaurus nigricauda. Taxonomy (NCBI): domain Eukaryota; kingdom Metazoa; phylum Chordata; class Lepidosauria; order Squamata; family Phrynosomatidae; genus Urosaurus; species Urosaurus nigricauda. Next base: position 169,470,429 of record JAOEGL010000002.1, read on the forward strand.
TTTTAAATTTATCGAAAACTTTTTATCTTTTTAAAATTTGATTTTCCTGTAAGCAAATTAAATCTAATTTCATTTCCCCCAAATAATAAAAAAAACCTTGCTTTATTTTTCAGGGGGTATTGAGACCCCACACACTCCATGATCATTTTTTGTATCCATTTTAAAGATTTACCAGGATCAAAGTACCCTTCTCACTATGATCTTTTGGGTCTTTATCCATTTCTCCCTCTGATGTTTTTTCTTCTCCTAGAAACAGACCTTTTAATTTTTTCTCCTTCTATTTCATAAAAAATATTCCCCTATTTCTACAATAAATTCTTGGCTTTTGAAAGTGTATTTATTCTAAATCTTTGTTCTTTAAATATAAAACACACGCCTCCAGATTTCTCCCATTTGAAAAATATATTTTGTTGCTTCAGTTTGCGCATCAAAAAAAGTCTCTTCTCAAAAATATTTGAGATATATCTTTAAAAGTCACCATTTCACTGCTGTCAATCACCAACTTCTGATAATGTTGTTGAAGTACTGCATCTCTTGTCTGGATTCTCAAAAAAATTGGATAATCCCATCCCTAGGCAATTGCCTCTCTCTGTCCACTCTTGTATCCATTCCGAAGATCCATGGGTTGTCATGGGCCCACAAAGTCCTCAGTTGATCTTGTTATGCAGCCACAATGGATGCTGAAGTTTCCCCCAAACTAGGGTTCTCCAATACCACATGTGAATCTGACAGTCAGAACAACCATATATGGGTGATATATAAATAGCAGACTGATGCAAGTCAGAGAGGTTCCCAGGTGGGCAAATTTAAATATTTATGGGAGATAGTGACTATTCCAAGTCCACAGTCCAGCATGCACCAAAAACCTCAGTGAACAATGTTGAATCAGGTCCATACTGCTTACTTTACCACTCAGGCCTCAGTAATGCATACTAGTCTGGTTCCCTAATCTATGATCACTTCATGAATAAATGAGATCCTAGTCTGAACCAACTTGGCAATCAACAAGAGCTTCACCAAACCAGAGAGTGTAGCAGTCATTCACCAGTTACCTGTAAAATGGGAAAGGTATTGAACTACTTATATAAATAATTACAGTGGTCCCCCGGGTTACGAAATCCCTGGGGTCCGAAACCGGCGGGACCGCTAAAATTCCCCCGGGATCCAAAGGATCCCCCAGGGAACGAAACGGAAAAACCGCGCGGCCCCTTTAAATCGGCCGCGCGGTCCGTCCGCTAAAGCGGTCCCCCGGGATACGGTCATTTCCGGGTTACGAAAGGTAATCCGGAACAGATTACCTTCGTAACCCGGGGGACCACTGTAAGGTAAATCTGAAGAAGAAAGCAAAAACAGTCATCACACCAAAATATGATCTGAACAATATCTCAACAGAATTTACAGACAATATAAGAAACAGATTTGCGCTATTAAGCATAATCGACCAGGAACCAGAAGAACTATGGTCAGAAGTCAGGGAAATAGACAAGGAAGAATGCAAGAGCAGAATTTCAGTGATCAAAAAGAAAGAGAAGAAACAATGGGTAACAGAGAAAATGCTTCAAGCAGTAAAGGAAAGAGAATCAAAAGAAAAGGGACACAGGAACAAAATCAGACCCATGAATGCAACTGTTCAATGCCTAGTGTGCAAGAATAAAGAGATCTATTATAATAATTAATGCAAAGAAATAGAAGACAACAACAAGAAAGGGGGGGGGGGGAACAAGAGATCTCTTCCACAAAACTAGGGAACTCAAAGGAAGTTCAAACCAAAGGCTGAGATGCTCTAAGATAACAAAAGGAACATATTTTAAGACCATGAAGAAATAAAAAGACATTGTTTGCAATACACAGATGAGCTATATAAAAGAGATGAAAAAATGAATGACACATGGAATAAATAAACATACAATGAGGAGCCCCAAATTCTAGAAAGCAAGGTGGAAGCTGCACCAAGAAAACCTGGGAAGAATAAATCACCCAGAACAGATGATTATCCAATTGAACTGATACAATTCACACGACATAATCAACTCCAGTGTTAATTGAAATAAGCCAACAAATATGGGAAACGTGGCCAACTGACCAGAAATATTCAATATCCATTTCCATCCACAAAAAGGAGACACAAAAGACTGCAGCAACTATAGGATCATACCATTAATTTGCCATGCAAGCAAAATTATCCTTACAATTCTGTAACACAGGCTCCAGTCATACACGGAGAGAGAAATCCCAGAGACAACACAGAAAACATATGATGGCTAATAAAGCATGCCAAGGAACCCCAAAACAAAATTGGTATGTGCTTTATAGACCATGGCAAAGCCTTTTACTGCATAGATCACAAAAAACTATAGAACACTGTTCAAGACACGGAAGTGCCAGTACATCTGATAGTCCTGATGAGAAATCTGTACTTAGGACAAGAGATAACTGTAAGGACAGAATATGGAGAAACAGAATGGTTCCCAATTGGCAAAGGGGTCAGGCAGGGCTGCATTCTGTCACTCTACCTGTTCAACTTGTATGCAGACAATGTCAGACTTAGAAGAGGAGTAATGACAGGAGGAAGGAACATCAACAATCTAAGATATGCGGATGACATCATACTACTAGCAGAAAATGTAATACACTTGGAACAATTCCTAAGGAAGGTCAAGAAAGCAAATGTAAAGTCAACTTATTGCTGGACATAAAGGGAAAAAATAACTACAGGAGAGCTACAAAAATTCAACCTAGCCAATGAGGAAATAAAATAGTTAAAGATTTCTCATACCTTGGATCAAACATTGATCAGAACTGAGACTGCACTCAAGAAATCAGAATACTAGGAATGGGAAGGGCAGCTATGAAAGAACTAGGCAAGATCGTCAATAGTAAAGATATACAGCTGAGCACTAAAGTTAGAATCATCCAAGCCGTTGTATTCCCCACCACCATGTACAGGTGTGAGAGCTGGGCAGTGAAAAATGTGGATAAAAAGATAATAAGCTCATTTCAGATGTGGTGCTGGAGAAAAATGCTGAAAATACCAAAAAGATAAACAAATGGGTCCTTGGACAGATCAAACCTGACCTTTCCCTGGAAGCCAAGATGATTAAACTGAGGCTATCGTACTTTGGCGAAATCATGAGAAAGCAGGACTCATTAAGAAAGACAATGATGCTGGGGAAATGTGGAAGGCAGCAGAGAGGAAGAACGCACACCAGATGGATAGACTCATTCAGGGAGGTCACAGGTCTGAATCAATGAGACCTAAGCAGAGAAGCAGAGAACAGGGCAGGGCTTCTCAACTTTTTGTCTTCCAGATGTTCCACACTTCAACCACCAAAATTCCTGAACATTCACCATATTGGTTGGGACTTGTGGGAGCTGAAGTCCAAACCACCTGGAGGAGCAAAGGTTGAGAACCACTGGGATAGGGGGGCTTGGAGATGTCACAGCCACAGGGTCACCATGAGTTGAGGGCACCTAACGACAACAACAAACAAATTTGCAAAACGCTTTCAAGACAAAGCTGCTTATGCACACTGATGACACAAATAGTGCTATTCCAGCAGTGCGGGTCTCCGGTACACAGTATGGCCCAGTTGTGATGGATGAACTCCATTCTTTGAGGTCCCTAGAACATGGCAAGGTCATGTCTGGTTGACAACTTTGCCCTTGACTTATTACATCTAACAAGGACGGATTGTGTGGTTGAGTCCAGGATGTTTTAGCTATTAACGGTAAAGATATGTTGTTACTTTTATTATTTTTGAAATTTATTTATGTATTTATTATTTAAATGTACTGATGTGTTTTTAAACTGCCCAGAGAACTTAGTTTATGTGGTGGTCTGGAAGTGTAACAAATTACAGCAGGAAATAAATATATGAAGATGACAGATGCCAATAGCATGATCATGTTCGCACAGTAATACTGCTACTATGAGACATTCTGCTTGAGAGATTACGTAAGCCTACATGTTTTAAAACAGACGACCCTCAATATCAGAATTTGCTCTCCTGAACTTACCAGCTTGTTAGATTCAAACATGATACGATACACGCTTTACAAATGCTGGGCAAAAGTACACTAGGGCTGCGTCCAGACTTGAGAAATAATCTGGTGGCAACCAAGTACAATTCTATGGCATTGAGCCATGGCTGGTAAAAGGGGTGTCATACTGGTTTGCTTCTGTGGTGAGGATGTGGCCTGGATCAACTTGCGTAACTCTGCTCTAAAACACACTGCAGGAGTAGTCAAGTTTGAGACCGCTTTAACTGCCCTGGCTCAGTGGTAGGGAGTTCTGGGAACTGTAGTTTTGTGAGCCGTTTAGGCTTCTCTGTCAGAGAGCTCTAGTGCTACAATGAACTACAATTCCCCAGAATCCTATAGCTCTGAGCCAGGGCAGTTAAAGCGGTCTCAAACTGGATTATTTCTGCAGTGTGTGTCTTGGACCTGTATAATTTTCCCCATTAGGGCCTCCTCCTCCTCCTCCTCCTCCTCCCAATAAGAGACCATGAAGGGAATGGGAAAATTACCACCACCACCATCCAGGAGGCCTGCGGGCTTAGCGAAGGCTCCAAGGCTAACCCAGCCCCCTGCTGTAGGGCTCACACTGTTTGGGGCCAGGAAATAATAGATCCACGTAAACGTGCACGGTTTCAACACAGAAGGGCTTGCAGTGTAACCGGTTACAGCAGTAAATAAATACATAACAGATGCCAGCAACAGTATGATCACAGGCAGGGAGGGACGGAGGAGCCCCAGTCAAGAGTTGGGCTTTCTTGGGCTCTGTGCTGTTGCTCTCAGTCAGCAGCGCTCAGCTCAGCAGCAGCCCATTCTGGGGCTCGGCTCTCCTGCTGACTGTGGCTCTTCTTGGCCGATGTTCCCAACCACGCATGCGCACTCTTCTACTCCCTGCTGGCCTCGAGACCCCCCGAAATAGAAATGCCCCTCCCGCGCATGCGCACTAGCTCCTCCTTCTCCCTGCTCGACTCAAGGAGGGAGGGAGGCCCTCCCAGAAATGTAAACCCCCAATGCTCCGCGGAGTCCGCACCACGCGCATGCGTACTCCTTACTCCCGGCCTCGGCGCGGTGGTGGCGCACGCTCGCTGAGGGGGCGAGGGAGCCCCTGAGGCCGGGCTCCTTCGACGCCTCCTCCTCCTCCTCCTCGGACCAAGTGGGCTCACCGTCGGAGGGGCTCATGGCGGCGGAGAGAGGCTCGCTCAGCAGCAGCAGCGCCACAAGGGGAGCCAGGGCTGAGGAGGAGGACGACGAAGAGGCGCCGCTCATCCTCCGCCTGCGATGCGAAACAAAATGGCGGCCGAGTCCCCCGTTGGCTCTTCTTCTTCTTCTTCTCGGTCGGCGGCGGCAGAGACAACGAGGGCGCGTGCACGCCACGTGACCGCCCGATCGCGCTGCTCTTCTGGGGAGCAGAGGGCTTTTCTCAAGCGGAGGGAGGGAGGGAGGGCTAGCGCTTTCCCTGCCGTGCAGGAACTCTCCATCAAAGCATCCCCATTGACAGATGGACACCCAGCCTCTGCTTAAGGACCCCCGAGGAAGGAGACTCCACCACGCTGTTTAAACAGGGCTATCATTTCGCCTCCTAACCTTCTCCTCCCCAGGCTAAATTCCCTCTTTAAATACGTGAGGGAATGGCATATTGAGGAGAGAGCAAGCTTGGTTTCTGCCGCTCCAGAGAACAGGACCCGGAACAATGGATGCAAGCTGCAGGAAAAGAGATTCCACCTCAACATTAGGAGGAACTTCTTGACAGTAAGGGCTGTTCGACAGTGGAACACACTCCCTCGGAGCGTAGTGGAGTCTCCTTCCTTGGAGGTCTTTAAGCAGAGGCTGGGTGGCCATCTGTCAGGGATGCTTTGACTGGGAGTTCCTGCATGGCAGAAGGGGTTTGGACAGGATCAGGGCCATTGGGGCCTCCTCCAACTCCAATTCTAATCCATTCCAATACTTCATCAATTGTCATGACTCAATGCTGTGCAATCCTTCCCAAACTTTGACCCTCCAGATGTTCTGGAGTTCAGTTTCTAGAACCCCAGACACTTGGTCAAGCTGGCTGGGGCTTCTGGGAGTTGGAATCACAAAACATCTGGAAGACCAAAGTTTGGAAATCAATGATCTTAGTAGCCAGACTGCAGCAAAATGGAAAGAGATGATCAGTGAAGAGCAGTTCCTCATGATGTGGCAGCGGCGGTGGATGAAAAAGAAGTAGCGGTTTCAGCAGGAAAGGGTCGCTGGAGGTGGGCTGAAGGTACTGCCAAAACAGTGCTAGATTCTAGAAGATTCAGTGCTCTGCAGAGGGGCAGGATAACCCATTTGTGTGAGTGCACAGAGACCGTGAAGAAGAACTTGTAAGTTTTTAAAACTGATTTTGAAGAACTGGGGATTTATTAGAAAGTTTGATCTTCGTAATAGTTTCCTCCAGTATTTCCATGTGTAAATACATAGGTTTTGAAGCCTTAGAAATAAACCAATGGGGGGGGGGGGGTACAGACAGGACAAAAGGGGTACCTTACAGCCACCCCTTTTAGGCTGGATTGAGTCTAGGGCAAACATATGCCCAGCCCTAATCCAGCCAGTTTCCGCCCCAAAAAGGAATGGATAAGATCCACTTCTTTTTGGGATGTAAAGAAGCCACCTCTTCTCCTAAAGAAGGAAGCTCCTAGGGAAAAGCGGCATCTAAGCACCGCACCCCCTAGCCAGCCCCAGATCAGCTCACATGGGCTGTCTATTTTGGCCCTTAGAAATATTTCTTTGAAGTCAGTAGAATGCAATTTAAATCTGATTCTTCAAACACTTCTCAGTCTTAAAATTACCAGGCAAAAGGCTGTCAGTTCAAGTCTATGCATGTGCAGTTGGAAATGGACTTTATGTTTGGAAGATTTATTCCTAGGACATTTGCTTATAATTTTATAATGTGTTCAGGTTTTTTAAAAAAATATTTATCAAATCTGTATCAGGGCATAGAAGGAAATACCACCAAAAATTAACCCTTATTCAAAGATCCTCACATTTTTCCCCCTCTTAAGGCTATATATGCATGCAGAATCAATGCAGTTTGACCCCAGTGTTAACTGTGATGGCTAAATGCTATGGAATTCTGTGATTTGTAGTTTTGTTTGCTATTTATAGCCTTCTCTGTCAGAGCACATTGGTGCCATAACAAACTACAAATCCAGAATTCCTTAGGATGGAGCCATGGTAGTAAATGTCAAACTGCATTAATTTTGCAATGTGGCACCAGCCACAGACACAGTCCACCGAGACTGAATAAATAAATTAAGGGTTTGAAACATGGTATATGTATAAAATTGCCATCATTTTATTTGAAAAATGCTATGTTAAATACAGTGTCATTTGTATCATGTATACTGTTTAGTATATCCTGCAATATTCAAATTGTATTCTTTGAATGCTATAAATCATCAGTAATATACTGGGTGAAAAGCGATACCATCATATGCTACTTATCATTTTCAGTGTTTTTTAAAAATCATATTTATTTACATGTTTAAATCAATTTTTTGAAAAAATATTATTTCTTTTTTAATTATAGTCCACAAAGTTTACACATGTAAACCCATAAGTCTTTGTTGGGCTTAGCCTTTAAAACTACATTGGAAATATTTCTGAATGTAACTGAAGAGATTGGAGATAAAATAGATTGTTGATTGTTAAATAATGAGTGTTTTGAATGACACTCTGCCAAGAGGAAGCAGTAAGTTTAAAGAGGAATCCAATAATCATTCTACTGCAACAGATGAGAAGTTTGTGTCCTCATAAACCAGCATGGAAGATTACCCATCCCATAGTCACAAAGCACTGGAAGCTCACAGTAGTGGCTTTACTGTGTAGACGAGTATTTATCCAACGTCTGTAATTGAGTAAACGAACATAGACCCCTGGATGTCTGGGTCGACCACAACCGTATCCAAAGCTGGTGATTCCTACCAGGTAAAACCTGGAAGCTTGTGGGATATAGCACATCAGAGGTCCACCACTGTCTCCCTGGAATATGCAAAAAAACAGCACAGCAGTGTGAGTCTTAGTAATGAATTATGGTTTTAGGTTGCAGAACAACTGTAATCCAACAAATCATGACTCGTCAAAAGAAAATACTGTTTTCCAGGAAATAAATCTGGAAAGGCTGAATATGGTGATCTTGTACTAATTGAATGATAATGCCTACTTTACAATGTGGCTTAGAAAAATTTGGTCATGAGCATTCTGCAAATATCAGCTACAGGTTCAAAAGCTTAAACGCAAAATGAATCAAGAGGCCCAAGAGTGCACAATAACCCATTCTATTCAGCTAATTTAACAAGACATTTTATACAGGAGCTGAAAAATGTTTTGGATGGAAGAAAAGTGTGGTCCATGCATTCTAAAAGAAAGGCAACTCTAAAATTCCTCTACCTTTACTCATTAGACCAGTCCCCAGATGCTATAAAAGTCTTAAAGGCAATGAATGGAACTTTAAAATAGGGTAACACATTTTCAGACTCAACAGTCCATTATTAGCCCACTATTTCACATCAATATTCAAAATATTGTCCTCATCCCAACGGTGTTCCTGCCTTCCTCCTTTATTGTAAGTCCCTAGTCAGGAACTTGGACTTTCAACCTTTTTCAGTGCCTAGAGCATTTAAGACACAAGATAAGAAAAATGAATTAGGACACTCCTTCAATTTTATTCTGGCATTTCTAATATTACTATTATCACACAAGTAACATAACTTGTGTTTTCCCAATTTAACCAATTTTGTGCTGCTTTGACAAACGACCATGTAACATAGTATGAATTGTGTCATCAGCAATTGCAACATGTTTTAAATTTAATAATTTAGATTTTAGCAACATATTTTAAATTGGAATTTTCTCCATTTTACCTGGCAGCTATCAACATGCCCACTTTCAGAGCCAGCACAAATCATATTTGATGTTACTCTTCCTCCATACCAGTTATATTGATTACATATACGCAGTGGAATAATGTCTACTTGAGCTTCTTGTAGTATAAGTTTCCCCTGACCTGTTAAGAAAACACAAAATACTGCTTGAAATATGCTTGTAATGTTATAAAATTAATTAATTAATTAATTAATTAATGTGGCCATTATAGAAAATTGCTGAGTATTGCCAGCTTATGAGGCAATATAACCCTCCCTAATGCACCACACCAGCATCCCATGAATTCCAGATAATTTACATTATAGATGCCAAAACACGTCTCTGCAGTTCTTGCAGTGTGTTCTGCAGTTGCTTGGTAAATTTGCAGCAAAATCTGTTTGGCAGACATGACAAATATCAGGATTATGTATGGAGCTGTGGATACAATCCCATTTCTTGGAATATTTAGCATTTACTGTAATTAACTTGTATTTTTAGTCTCTAATATGGTTTGCTGCCTTATAAATGCTAGTGGTCTAAAGTATGGGACACATATGTATTAAATAAACGCATTAATATGTCCCCATATAATCAGCATAGTTGGATATAAAGAAAGTGCAATGAATTTAGACATCATCACAGTCAAGGTTACATTGTGCCAGCAATGCATTAAACTACTACTCCAAAAATCTTTGTGAGGTTTGCCATACATATTTAAATTATGTCAGAACAATTATTCATTTTTTAAAAATTTGCTTTGGCTATTTGCCATGATAATCTATATTATGTATAATAGTCCAAAGAATGTAAAAATTAAAACATAATTTGCTAAGGTGTACAATCTAAAACAAGTTTAACAAAATTCACACAACTTTTGCAAAAGCCAGAGAAACTACTCTGAATAAAGGATTCCTGTTTTGGAACACAGAAATTTGTTTTTTGTGGATCTGATGGATATCCAACATTTTTATTTAGAGCATCCTTTCCAGATTGAGATAAAGAACAATGAAGTGAATCTTGTCATCAAATACACGAACAATGGAAAAACCCATTTCCAGCCACCTTCGGTCCCACTTTTGAGGGAATTGGGTAGAATAGCGCAGGAATATAGTTTGTTATTATTCCTATGAGTATAGCCTCAACTTGAACAGAGCCTAAACAAATTTTTACTAAAGATATGTAAATTAATTTGCAGGTCAAATTTCCCCCTGCATTGTTGTTCCACATAAAATTCTGACAGATAAGGCAAATACTACACTTGTAAAGTTTTAAAGTGTCATTTTCATTGTTTTTCATTAAAAATATAGAAGCTAAGACAATATTATGGTCTAAGCAATTGATGACTAGATCATGCAAATGCTGGAATGAACCCCAAACTGTGTTCTGTTTCAATGGTCAGCCTTACAAATCCATGGATTCTTTATACACAGATTCAGCTATCTACAGCTTGATACACACACACACATTCCAAAAACTAAACGTTGATTTTTTTCCATTTTATATAATGGATATCATTTTACTATGTCATTGTATTGAATGGGACTTGAGTATCCACAGATTTTGGTATCCACAGGGGTCCTGGAACCAAACACCAGTAAATACCAAGAAGCCACTGTATGCTGAGCTGACTGCTCCATCTGCTTACTTAAGACAGTGAAATGTTTGTATGATGGAATTTCTACTTCTCTGTCAAAACAAAAGCATTACATTTCAGAAGCAGGGCTATGTATGTGTATTTTATAGTTCCTGAACACCCAAACCTAGCTTGTACATCTATAGATAACACCCAAATAGTCTTCTCTATGTCTCCGACTGATGCAGTGACCAGGGATGGCGTCGCTCCTCTCGTGGCCTGTCTGGAATCGGTAATGGACTGGATGAGGGAAAATAGACTCAGCCTGAATCCAGAGAAAACGGAAGTACTGGTGATAGGTTCTCCTGGTCCAGGGATGGAGGTGGTTCCACCTGTCCTGAACGGGGTCACGCTCCCAGTGAAGGACACAGTACGCAGTCTGGGGGTGCTCCTTGACTCGTCGCTCCATCTGACTTCTCAGGTGGATGCGACGGTCAGGAGCACCTGTTATCAGCTTCGGCTGATACGCCAGCTGCGTCCCTACCTGGACCGGAGGGACCTTGAAACCGTAGTACTGCTCTAGTAACCTCTCGGTTGGATTTCTGTAACGCGCTCTACATGGGGCAGCCTTTGTATCACACTCGGAAGCTACAACTGGTGCAAAATATGGCAGCGCGTGTGGTCACTGGTGCTCCCAGGGCCGCCCATATAACACCAATTCTGAAGGATCTTCATTGGCTGCCTATTCGCTTCCGGGCTCAGTACAAAGTGCTGGTTATTACCTACAAAGCCCTATATGGCTTGGGCCCAGGGTACCTGAAGGACCGTCTCTCCCCATATAATCCGCCCCGCACACTAAGATCTTCCGGACAGCGGTTATTGAGAGTTCCGGAGACCAGACTCGTGAGTACGACGAAGAGGGCGTTTTCCATCTCTGCCCCCTGTCTCTGGAACTCTCTACCTACCGAGCTCCGCTTGTCCCCCTCCCTTGCTCAATATAAGAAGGATCTAAAGACCTATTTATTTAAGCAGGCATATCGTTGAATGGACCTTTTTATTATTAGCCTGTAGTAAGCCGCCTACTGTTTTGCTGCCGCACTTGCACTTGTACTGGGAATATTGTTTTTATTGTTTTTATTGTTTTATTGTAATTGGGTTGTTTTTAATTTATATGGTCTTGATGTTTTAATTGTTTTTATATGTTGTACACCGCCCTGATCTATGGAAGGGCGGTATAGAAATAAATCTTATTATTATTATTATTATTATTATTATATATATCAAAGTGTGAATGCCACTTTTATTGGGGGGCACCAAAGATGGCTGAATAAAATTTTCACTGATTGGGGGAACAAACCCCAGCAAAACTATTTTAAAAGTATGCAAAACAGGAAAGGCCTGAAGGATGAATGAGACATACTAATCACAATTACTACCCCAATCTCAATTATCAGTCTTCATGTAACTAGAATCCGATGAGCAACCTCTGCGTTGTAAGTGACCTGCAACATGTTACTTTGGGGGTAATGTTATTAATATTTTTTTTATTTTGACAAAGTAATGTAAGAACAGGTTGTTTACCTGTAACTGGTTCTTCAAGTGGTTGTAATGTGCCTTCAATAAATGATTTTGTGTCTGCACAGAGAATCCTCACAGAACATTCCAGAGCTGAGTAGCTTGGTGAAAACACCCTGCTCCCATCCACCTACTGTACATGTCCTGACCTGGCAAGCAATTATCTCCTTAGTTTTAAAGTGTGCCAAATTTCACAGGAATCTGAAAGAGAGGAGATAGGGCAAGTTTGTGTGGGCACAGATGACCACTTTAAGAATCACAGTAACAGGTAAGAAGCCTGTTCTTCTTTTTAGTCTCAGTGCCTCAAACAAATGGGTGACTGCAAAGCTTACCAGACGTTGGAGGGACAGTCACTGAAGAAGAGAAGAAATAACAGCACATCCAAAACTGGCATTCCTTCTAAACCTAGTCCAAGTGGCAATGTTGAATAAATGTGGATTGTTGTGACCATGTAGCAGCTTAATTAAGGTTAGCGAAAGAGATGCTATGGAGAAGAGCCACTGAAGAAGCCACTGTCATAGTAGAATGAGCCTTCAGATGCTCTGGAACCAGTTGATCTGACGTTTTACAGCACCCGAGGGCCAATCGGTCCAACAAGTCTTGACCAAAGAGGATCAAGGTAGGGGAACAAGACATTGATGATCTGTCCAAAGTACAACATTTCTCAACTACCCAAAAGCCTCAGGTAGGCTGGGCTCATACAGTGGAGCTGCTTACCTCGCCTCAGTAACACAATGGGCCTTTGCCAAGCACAAACAGTGAGCCGAGTGGCCATTTTAAGTCTGTTATTTCATCAGAAATCACGACGTTCCTCTTAAAATATGAGCAAAGAATGAAGAAGAATGGAAAAATCACCACCAAAATGCAGACTGATTCTGTCATTGGGTGAATTTAAAGTCTGACAAGAAAATGACACTCAGACACTGCTACTGCAGCGGACAAAAAAGAACTAAGGGTTTAGGTGGGAAGAGAGTCAGAAAGGCAGTTGAAGAGTGGGCAGGGCTACTGCCAAAAGGCTTCTAATAGCTCTACAAAGTGCTGAATACACTCTGTGCAGGTGCAGGAAAACCCATCACACATTTAGATCCTTTGTTATACACCCCTAAGTTTGACCCTTGGCTTACCCACGGGTCTTATAAAAATCCATGATTTTGGCCCCAAAATCTGCCCTCTATTTATACATGAGGTCGACTCATACATGAATATATGCGGCAAACATTTATCAGAAGAAGCCATGGATTCAAAGGGTCACTGAGTCAGTTGTGCAAGAACGAAAAGCAAAGACTACAGTAGAGAGGGATGTGTTAATGGCAGATAAAAGTGAGCCTGCCCTTTGAGAAATTTCTTAACCAATAGACTGGTTTTTTAAAAAAAGGTCCTCTGATCCTCAGGGAGGTTGGAGATAATGGTCATTTTGTCCCAGTAAGCCTGCATGTTGCCTACCTTAACTGTCAGGGAAGCTGATACTAAGTAGAATCATTGTCCGAAGACATCAAGATGTCAACCTTTTTTATCCACCAGAGTAGAATGAGTCTTCCCAGAAGATTTGGCCTGAGAGTCTTCCTTCACTATAGAGTTAGAAATTAGATGGTTCAACAAGCAAGCAGCATCTTCTGGTTGTATCCGGTACAAGTTTGCCATTCTCTTTTAGGCTGGAGTCCGTGAGAAAGGTTTCATCCAGGACTGCTTCATGGCTTCCTTCAGTTGGTAACAGAGGAACCAAAGTAGGAGCCATAGCATGAGTCAACCATCTGAAAGATGGGATCATGCACTGGTGGAGAAGGGGCTTTCACCCCGATCCCAAGGGCGTTGGCCATCCTCAAGACCACATCCAAGAGGAGCTTCATATCTTCAAGAGGGCAATGTCAGTCCAGCGGTTTCCCCTGTGCCTGATGATGAAGAATAAATGGGAGAAGGAGATTTGGAGGGGGGGGGGAATGTGTCAGTGTCTTAATCATCACTGTCCCCCAAGACAGCTGATTTCTGAGATACAGCATATGAAGGATGGATTGCTTACCTGTAACTGGTTCTTCAAGTAGTCATCTGTGCCCTCCCACATAGGGTTTTGCGCCTGTAAAGAAAAAAGCAGGGGCTTGAAAAGGGGGAGGTAGGGTGGGTATGCGTGAGGAAACAAATGACCACTTGAACTACATTGACAGGTAAACAACCTGTCCTCCTTCGTGGTCTCTCTACCTCACACATTAGGGTGACTAAAAAGCTTACCCGTGGAAGGTGGGCACATCACTGTAGAATATAAGAAAGAACAGCAGTGCCAAAATTGGCATCCCGATGTGATATGGAATGAAGCCTATAGTGCCAGATAAACATGGAAGGCTGTGACCACGTAGCAGCCTTACAGAAGTAGGGCAGGGAAATATCTCGGAGAAATCCAACAGATGATGAGACAGCCTTGGTTGAGTGTGGGCGTACACCAATGGGAGCTGGATGTTTAGTCAATTCATAGGCCAGGAGAATAGTCTGAGAAATCCATTTTGCAATCTGCAGCAAAGAAACAGGGTGGCCTTTTTTAGGTCCACCATAACAAACAAACAACTTACTGGTTAACTGGAACTCAGTAGCACATTGAATATAAAAGACCAAAGCATGCCAAACATCAAGAGAATGCATAGTCTTTTTCAATGGTGTGGATGAGTCCAAATAGAAGGTAGGCAAAATAAAATCTTGAGAGAAGTGAAAGGAAGAAACCATTTTGGGCAGGAATGAAACATTTGGTCTGAGGACAACATTATTCTTATGGAAGACCAAGTATGGTTCAACTGAGCAAAGGGCGGTAAGCTCGGATGATAGGCCGAAGTAATAGTGACCAGGAATACCACCTTGAGGGAAAGCAATCTGACAGAAGCCAAACCCAGAGTTCAAAAGGAGGCCGTATGAACTGAGTAAGTGCCAGGGATACAGACCTGGGATGTGCTAACAGAGACAATATCCTTGACAAAAGAAGGACAGGATGGATTGTAGGATTCTGAACCTGTGTGGAACCATTTTGAACCTACATGGAGTGATGTAATGGTTGACCCTTCTCAAGTTGAGGATAGGGTGGAGTCCCCCATTCTTCTTTGGCAATGTGAAGTATCTGTCCAGTCTGCACCTGGCCAGAATGTGTTCAATGACTCCTTTGTCAAAAGGGAGGTGATTTCTTCTTGCAGAGCTGGAGAAGACTGAGTGGAACAAAAAACGGCAACAGGAGGAGTACTTTAAAATTCTATGGCATACCAAGGAGAATAATGGTCAAGAACCAGGCATCTGTGGTGATCTTCTGCCTAGTGTTGTAGAAGTGGGAAAGTTTGGGAGTCCAAAACAGAGAGAGCGTAATAAAGACTGGCGAATCTGGGCGTGATGTTCTCCATGAAAGGTCAAAAACTAGACTTCCCAGATGATGACTTTTTTTTGGAAGAAGATTGTTGCTGGTATTGTTGTGGACAGAAGGGAGGTTGTGAAAAAGAGCTGGAAGCTTGTGATGAGCTTCTAAGAGGTAACAAAGAAGCATGTCTGGACATAGAGAAGGACGATGAGGCAGACTTAAGACGCTACTGAGGGTGAAAGTACCTCTGGGATTGTCTCTGTCAGGTAAGTCCCACCTTTTTGGCAGTCAAGCAGGCTTTGCAGAGGTGATCCAAAGACTCACCAGTCTTACAACTGAACAGACCCTCACCCAGAAATGGGAGATTTCAATCAGCCTGTGGACATCCTCTGTGAGGTCAAAAGATCTGATCCACACATACTTGCAAAGTGCCGCAGCGCCCAAGATAACTTTGGATGTACAGTCGACTGTGTGTCTGGCAGAATGGATTTGTTAGTTGACGGAGGAAAGTGTTTCATTGTAGAAAGCTTAGGCTGTCACCTTTTGATCCTCTAGCAAACTGGCAATTAAAGCAGCCATCTAATCCCAAAGAAACTTTTGGTAGGTGGGCAAGCAAGTCTGCATGTTTCCAATCCTTACCGTCAAGGAGGCCAAAGAATAAAATCATTGTCCAAAAATACTGAGACATCTGTCCTCCTTATTGCCTGGTTAGGAGTGTGTCTTACCAAAGGATTCTGATTGGGAAGACTCAACCACTGAAGAGTTAGGGGCAGGATGCATGAAGAGGCAGGGGGCAGTATTTGGTTGCACCCTGTAAAGGTTCTCCAGTCATTTTGAAGCTGGGGATACCTAAGCTGGATTGACCCATGATTGTTTCATCACCTCTGACAAGGCAGGAAGAATTGGCATCAAGGCATGTGCAGTAGGCTTAGAGTCCAGTATTTGAAAGAATGGGTCCTCGACTGTTCTCGGAGGGGACTCCATCTTCAGATGCAAGGCTCTTACCATGCATACTACCATATCAGCAAACAGCTGAACATCCTTGGGTGGAGAGCGGGGGGCAGTGTCCTCTATGTCCTCCAGTGGCAACTTGGTGAGAGGCGATGTTGAGGCTGTACCAAATGTTTCTGTCTCATAATTGTATTCCTCCACAGACAGTTGTGGTTCAAGTTGTGAAGTGGAAGCCATAAGTGAGGGAAGCTGAACCAAGAGTAGTGGAGCTGTAGAAAGCAGTATCAACGTCAGTATTGATGTTGGTGTTGATGATGTCAGTATCCATGAGGGGATCAGTACCAAAGGTTGCGGTTAGTGACTTACAGAAAGTGAAATAACTAAAGAGATAGGAGCAGTGACTAACATGTACAAAGTGAGGACAATGGCTGAAGAAGTGAATATGGAGGTCTGGAGATAGTGGCAGTGGCCCCAGGCATCAGAGAGGGAATCCATCTCTTGTGCAACCAAGGATGGAGGAACAGCAACGGTGTAGTCATAGAGTAGTAATAGTAGTCATACCGAGAAGTTCGGTACTGAGACGGAGATGAAGATCGGGATGTAGATCGCTCTTAATATCAAGGAGGAGAGCAGAAAAACAGCTCCATTCTATGGTACCAGTCTTGATACGATACCATTCTATGGTACCAGTCTTGCACTTGAAGAGGCAATGTGAGCCATGATACAGGACAAGGGAGAGGTGTAGACAAATGATATGCCCTTGAGGGAGATGCAAGTACTTGCGATGATACCAAAGACACTACTGGTGGGGAGCAGAGAAATCACAGTGCAAGAGTGATCACAGTTTCCTACGCAACTATTGATGGAATTGCAGCCAGCATAAAGTCCATGGCAGTTCTGAAGGTGGCAAAGGAACCGAGGCGATCAACATCAGTGTCTATACTGAAGCTGTGAGTGTCAAAGCTTATGTTGGTGGCTTAGGTTGATTGCGCTTCTTCTCCTTTGGCTTCTCAGACTCCCCTTGCGAGTTGGAGCTGTCCATAGAAGCGCAGGAATGCTCCTGTGCCTTAGAGGAGTGAGGGGCCTTAGAAAGCTGAGAAACCAACAGGACCTCTGAGCAGAAGTTGAAGGGGGTGGAATAGTCAAGGATAATATGGACTCCACTTTCCGACGCTGGGATTGAGAGCTTAGAGACAAGAACAGTTGGTATCAATGTCGGTACTGATCGTGAGGATGGGGTCATAGTCAAAGTGGGCTTTGAGAACTTTGGTATTCAGGAGCAAAGAGACCGAAATTGATGCCAAAGGATCCTTAGCGACCACGCAGTCAGCAACTAACAGGGATTTCTCCCAGCAATGAACCTGAATCCTCTGGGCCCAATTTCTCAAGATCTGAGATGTGAAAGACCTGCAAACCAAGCAATGCGTGATGATGTGACCTTCCCCCAAGCTAAAAGGGCATTGGGAGTGACCATTCAGTGAAGAAACATTTTTATGGCAGGCAGCACAACAATTAAAGGGGGATGAAGAGGCCATGAGGGTGGGGAGAGACATACGTATTTTTTAATGTTTTTTATATAAAAGTAAATAAAATAAGCAAAGAAAATAAGTAATAAAACAAATGGAGTGAAATAAAACTATGAGAATAAATTGGAGTGTACTCAGCCAAGAACCACCAAAGTGAAGTTTCTCTAATGGCGGACAAAATAGAACTGAGGGTGGTGCTAGATTGGCAGGCATAGGTTTACTCGGTGCAAGGGAGTGTGCGGGACTACCCGCCAATCTGCTGAGCTTTGAACCTCCAAAACCCTAATGTGGGAGGCAGAGACCATGAAGTAGTATTAGTAACTACTACCACCACTAGAGTCGTAGAAGGAGGGGGCTGTGTAGCCTGTGAAATGGGTGGACCAGAGAATACACTCTGGTATTCTCTGGTCCACCATATGGGAATCTGTGTAACAACTGTCAACACTGATGGAGGAAGAGCCAGTATGGAACAGGCAATAAGATGATAATGAGAAGTACAGGTTGCTTACCTGTAACTGTGTTTCTTCGAGTGGTCATCTGTGCCCTCACACAATAGGGTTTTGCGCCTGCGCAGAAGCTCCATTCGGAATGCTGAAAAGCTGAGCAGATTGGCGGGAGCCCCGCCCCTCCCATTCCCTGAGCATGCCCAATCCCGCCAATCTAGCTCCTCCTTCAGTTCAAGTCCACCGCAAAAAGGCAGGACCTGACCAAGGGGAGGTAGGGCGGGATTTGTGTGAGGGCACAGATGACCACTCGAAGAAACACAGTTACAGGTAAGCAACCTGTACTTCTTCTTCGTGGTCTCTGTGCCTCACACAATAGGGTGACTGAAAAGCTTACCTATGGAGGTGGGAAGGTCATTGCAAGATCGAAGAAAGGACAGCACAACCAAAACTGGCATCTCTCCGGGATCTGGAGTCCAGCCGGTAATGCTTCACAAACGTGGATGGCTGTGACCACGTGGCCGCCTTGCAAACCTCTGGCAGGGGAACACCTCTGAGGAAGGCAGCAGACGAAGCCGTAGCCCTGGTTGAGTGGGCACGAACACCAACCGGTAGAGGGCGCTTTTCATAAGCCAAAGCGATGGTTTGAGCAATCTACTTTGCAAACCGTTGTGATGAAACCGGGTTGCCTTTCCTAGCACCGCCATAACAAATAAACAACTTATTGGATAATCTAAACTCCTGA
Source organism: Urosaurus nigricauda (assembly GCA_034509955.1). NCBI lineage: Eukaryota > Metazoa > Chordata > Lepidosauria > Squamata > Phrynosomatidae > Urosaurus > Urosaurus nigricauda. The sequence goes on from JAOEGL010000002.1 coordinate 169,489,462, forward strand.
GAACGCTGAACATAAAAGGCCAAAGCACGGCGAACATCCAGGGTGTGCATAGTCTTTTCCAGAGGCGAAGAAGGATCTGGATAAAAATTAGGAAGCACAATCTCCTGGGAGAGATGAAACGGAGAAACCACTTTAGGGAGGAAGGAAATGTCCGGTCTGAGGACCACCTTGTCCCTATGAAAAGTCAAGTAAGGCTCATCCGAGCGCAGGGCCGTCAGTTCAGAAGCACGTCTGGCTGAAGTTATGGCCACAAGAAAGGACACTTTAAGTGTCAGCAGCCTCAATGAAGCAGAGCCTAAGGGCTCAAAGGGAGGTCTTGTAAGCTGTGTAAGCACTAGAGAGAGACACCAGGCCGGAGCCAGTGGAGGTAACGGTGGATAAAGGTGATGTAGTCCTTTGAAGAACCTCTTTAGCGTAGGTGACGTGAAGAGGTGAGACGATTTTGAGCCAGGTGGCTGGTTGGCTACAATAGCCGACAGGTAGACCTTTAGGGAGGAGAAGGCCAAGCCTTGATCCCTGAGGTGCAGCAGAAAATGCAAGACAGTACTAAGGCTCACAGGTGAGGAGGGTTCAGACCTAGCCTCCGTGAAGGCACAGAAGCGCTTCCACTTATATGCATAGGATCTCTTGGTGGAGTCCTTTCTCGAAGCAGACAGGACTCTGAGCAAGTCAGGAGACTCTATGGTTGGATCCTCCACGCAGTCATCTGTAGATTGACCAAGTCCGGGTGCAGGACCGCTCCATTGGAGTGAGACAAAAGATCCGGCCACTTCGGCAGGTGGAAGTATTGGCCCCTGGCCAAATGAAGAAGAGGAGTGAACCAGGGTTGTCTTGGCCAGAATGGAGTCAACAGTATGGCACTGGACCGATCCCTGGCCATCTTGGCTACCGTCCTGGAGATCAGAGGAAAGGGCGGAAATGCATACAGGAGGTCTTGGCTCCAATTGCAAAGGAAGGCGTCCCCCATGGAACCTCGTCCTTTGCCCGCTCTGGTGTAGAATGCCCGGCATTGGGCGTTCTCCGGGGTGGCAAACAGGTCCACTGAGGGAGTTCCCCAACGAGACGTCAGGAGATTGAAGGCTGGGCTCGACAGAGTCCATTCGTGCTGCAGCACCTTGTCCCTGCTGAGGGAGTCTGCCAGCACATTGTCTTTTCCTGCCAAATGAATGGCCACTGGATGAATGGATCGATGGTGGCACCACGTCCACAGCTGTTGGGAGAGACGCAAGAGGACTGGAGAGTGAGTTCCTCCTTGCTTGTTGATGTACCAGACAGTGGTTGTGTTGTCTGATACTACCTGCACAACTCTGTGGAGGAGATGGTTTTCGAATGCCCTGAAGGCTTTAATGACTGCCAACAGTTCCAAGGCATTGATGTGCAGTTCTGCCTCCTGTGCAGACCACTGTCCCTGTACACACAAGCTGTTGAGATGTGCGCCCCATCCTGACATGGACGCGTCTGTAGTGACCATCCTGGATGGTTCTGGCGTCTGGAAGGGCATCCCCTTGAGGATGTTGGAGGGAGACATCCACCACTTGAGAGAGTCTCTGACATGAGGTGGCAACGAGAGTCTCTTGGACGGATTGTCCCTCAGGCGATCGAAAGAAGCCAGGAACCAAGCTTGGAGAGGCCTGAGCCTGAGACGAGCCAGGTAGGTCACCGCTGTGGTTGAGGCCAGGTGGCCTAGGAGTCTTTGGATGTCCTTTGCAGACGGACGGTGAGTGTAGAGGACGGATTGCAGCTGTTCCCAGAGGGCTTCTGCCCGTCTGGTGGGAAGATAGGCCCGACCCATCACAGAGTCCAGGGACGTGCCTATATAATCTATCACCCTCACGGGGTGGAGAATGGATTTCGGTAGGTTGACTTTGAGTCCCAAGTCGGTCAAGAGGTCCAAAGTGTACTGGACGTCTTTGCAGAGTTGTGTTCTGGAGGACGACACCAGAAGCCAGTCGTCGAGGTAAGGGAATATCTTTATTCCTTGGAGACGAAGGTGAGAGATGACCACCGCCATGCACTTTGTGAATACTCGAGGAGCGGTTGAGAGGCCGAAAGGAAGAATGGTATATTGATAGAGATCTCCATCTATGGCGAAACGGAGATACTTCCAATGTTGCGGCCTGATGCTGATGTGGAAGTAAGCATCCTTTAGGTCTATGGATGCAAACCAGTCCCCTTGGTGCAGGAACGGCAAGATGGATTGGAGAGTCACCATCTTGAACTTGCGAAGCATGATGTATGAGTTGACGCCTCTCAGGTCCAAGATGGGGCGGAGACCTCCTCCTCTCTTCGGAACTGTGAAGTACCTGGAGTAGAAGCCTTGGTGTTTGTAGCACGGTGGAACACGTTGAATGGCTCCTTTGTCGAGAAGGGAGGAAATCTCCTCCAGAAGAGGAGGAGAGGAGGGAGTGGAACAGAAAACGCCATTTGGTGGAATACTTGAGAACTCTATGGCGTATCCCAGGCGGATGATGGTAAGCACCCAGGAGTCCGTGGTGATCTTGGACCAGTTCTCGTAGAAATGGCGAAGTCTGGGAACTGAGGAAAGGGTGACTGGCAAACAAAATTTGGGTGTCGCCTCCAAAGGCCCGTCAAAAGTGTGACTTGGAGGATGGCTTCCTAGAAGGCTGTTGTTGCTGACGTTGCTGGCCTTGCCTTTGCTGTTGCTGCTGTTGCTGCTGCTGTTGAGGCTGTCTGTAAGGCCTCCTAGTGTAAGGCTGGGTCCTATAAGTGGAGGACGGAGCCGAGTGGGAACGGGTGAAGCCAGGGTCGTATGGCCTTTGACGCCAGACACGGTTAGATGAGGGCTTGCTAGGTGTCAGTCTCTTTCCGTTCAGACGAGCCTTGGCCATGGTGTCCAAGGATTCGTCGGTCTTGGCGGCGAATAGACCTTAACCATCAAAGGGAAGATCTTCGATTTTGGACTTAGCTTCCTCAGACAGGGAGGTAGACCTCAACCAGGCGAAACGGCGGAGTGCCACTGCACCGGCCATAACTTTCGCAGAACAGTCAACCACATGTCTAGCTGAGTGGACCTCCTGGGCAATAAGGGAGAGTGCCTCAGCGTAAAATTCCTGAGCTGCCTCTTGTTGTGCCTGAGGCAGGTAGGGAATAAAAGCAGCCACACGGTCCCACAGAAACTTCTGATAGCCGGCCATACAACCTTGCATATTGGCGACCTTTGCTGCGAGAACCGCAGACAAGTAGAAACGACGGCCAAAGATGTCCATCCGTCTGCCATCTTTGTCCACGGGGGCAGAGTGAGACTTGCCTCTAGACTTACAGGTGGATTCCACCACCAGAGAGTTAGGGGCCGGGTGGGTGAACAGGAACGGTGCTGTGTCCGACTGCATCCGATACAAGGAGTCGAGCTTCTTAGAGGCCGGTGGCGTCAAGGCCGGTTTGTTCCAAGAAGCCACCATGATGTCAGAGAAGGAAGGCAAGAATGGGATGACCGCCGGTTGCTGGGGACGCACCACGAGGCCATCGATGGGGTCTCTGGGAGGCTGGGCCGTTTGCGCCGTTTGGAGGCCTATCGCCCTTGCCATCCTGTCGACAATTCCAGTGAAGAGATGGAGGTCTTCGACAGGTGAACCCGGTGTCTGGTCTTCAACTTCCTCATTAGGAGAGGAAATGGCAGGCTGTGGGGAGTCGGGACGGTTGTCCGTCTCTCCCGTGGACTCCTCCGTAGACTGGGAGGCCGGCAATTGCGGATCCACATAGGGCTGTGTTGGCGCCGTAAGGAAGGTCGATGTCAAGGCATCCGCGTAGCTGATCGGAGCGGAGACTATCGACGTCGAAGTAGTAATAGTAGCTGAGGCCGAAGCGGTCATAATGGCGCTCGATTCCGGGGGTTTCGACACCGTAGCTGTCGAGGCCGGTGGAGGCGATATGGCCCTATATTCGGCTCGGGACCGAGAAGGAGAACGGGATCGAGAGCGAGATCGTGAAAAGTCTCCGATGTGGAGGTCACGGACATGGTACCGATCCCGGTATGAAGGAGAGTAGGAGCGGTAGGATGGGTGACGCTCTCTCCAATAAGATTCAGCCCGATGTCGAGCCAGGAAGGAGGCCGACAAGTGGGGCGAGTCAAAGTAATGCTCTGCGAACGGTTCCGGAGACTTCCGGGGTGGAGGAGATGGGAACCGCAGCCTGTAAATGCGCTCCGAAGAGGCTAGGATTTCCTTCGGTGGTACAGAAGTCGGAGCCGAAATGGACGAAACAGTAGAGACCGAGGTCGACACCGTCCCCGTAGGGGCGAGGACCTGGGTAGGTGCAGGCTGAAATGCGGGTTCCAAGGTCTCTGGCGCCGAGTCTAGTACAGTGACCGGGGCCGGGACAGAGAGGTCAATGGCCGAAGGTTGTCTTAGAAAGGACATGGCCAGGTATGCCTGGGCAGCCGCCGAGGCAACCGAAGTAAGGACCTCCTTATGCTTATGTTTTTTAGATTTCTGCTTCTCCAGCTCGGTGGATGAAGGCCGCTTCTTATGCTCTCTGTGTTGCCCTTCGGGGCGAGACATAGTAGTCGTGGTCGAGGCCGACGCCGAGGAGGCTTCCGTCGGTGTCGAGGTCGCCGTCGAGGTCGGTCTTTTGATTTTCGGAATCCTCGGGAACTTAGAGATGGGAAGGCGTCCTAAGGGGTCCGTGGACGATTCCGAAGAGTGGGAAACCGAGAGGGCCTTCTCCCACAGATGGGCCTTGAGCCGATCCGCTCTTTGGCGAAGCGTGGCGGGGTTAAAAGCCTTACAATGCTTGCATTTCTCCGGGATATGGGAACTGCCTAGGCAGAAAATACACTTCGAGTGTCCATCCACAACCGGGATTTTACTGCCACAGTCGGAACATTTCTTGAAGGGGGCGGCCATAAGAGGCCGGTCCGATCGCGAGGGGCCCGTCCGGGCCAAAACCCTCGAGTTCCGAACAAAAAGGGGGCAGCTCAAGGAAAAAACGGGAGTAAATGAAAAAACTAAGAAAAAGAGCAAAATAAAGTAAAATAAAGTAAAATAAAACAAAATAGACAAAGTCTATCTACTCAGCTTTCATCGCGATGAAGAGCACTCCGAAGGAGATGTTACTCCTGCGGCGGACGAAAGAGAACTGAAGGAGGAGCTAGATTGGCGGGATTGGGCATGCTCAGGGAATGGGAGGGGCGGGGCTCCCGCCAATCTGCTCAGCTTTTCAGCATTCCGAATGGAGCTTCTGCGCAGGCGCAAACCCTATTGTGTGAGGCACAGAGACCACGAAGAAGAAGCCAAAGGTCTCGATAAAGTGACAGTAGTGTAGAGAGATGGTGGCGGTGGTTGTTGAGATAGCAAAGCAGGTCATAGAAAGTGTGAAGGTGATTGACCAGTTCTGAAACTGAGGCAAAGAGGATGAATGGTCTCTCAATTGTCTGTCATCCAGGTATCCTGACTGACATTGGTACCAATTTGAAGAGCAGTGGTATGGAAAAGTCCCTGCAATGATACCAGACCTGACAGGATGGTGAGTATAAGGAGTATGACACAGGCTGCTCCCTCCAAATGTCCTCATTGTGTTATCAATCAAGATATGATACTGAGGTATACAGAGAGTCACCTCTGTATGCGCAGCCTCAGATTGAAGAAGAGTAAGAATTTTTCCTCACAAAGGGAGACCTTTTCCATTAAGGTGAATACAGTGGCCACCTAGGTCCTGGAGACCATCTACCAAGGGAAGTATCGGGAGGGACATGCTGCTCCATTCTTGTGTCCAAAGGAAAGTCCGGTGGAGTAGACAGAGCGTTCAGCCCAGTGGGCATATCTGCGGAGGACAGCACAGCTACCTGAGAATTAGGAGCTGGTGATGCTGAAAACAGAGTGGTCCCTTGGATCACTGAAACCTCCTGTGTACCAGAAGACTTCGATTTCTTCTTTTTCTTCTCCTTCACTATAGGTGCAACCAAGTCATCTCATGGCTCAGGGTGTCTATCTGGACAAAGTGATCTCTTGTGACTAGACCCAGAATGGTTCTTTTCTGAGTCATCAATCTTTATTGGTATTGGTACAGAGGTTGGCAAAGATTCAGCCAAAGAGATATTCAGTACCAATGTCAGTTCCATAACTGGAGCTAATCTAGCTAGAGCTGAAAAGGACATCAATACTAAGGCAGGTTTAGACTTCTTCGGTCCTGAGACAAGATAGCCAAGGAAGTAGATTTAATTGAAGCCATCTTTTCTGCGACTTGTAAGGATTGCTTCCAGCACTGAACTTAAAGATGTTGAGCCCTGTTCGTAAGGGCTGGAGAGGTGAATCCTCTGCAAATGGAACAGCATCCACCAATATTACCTTCAACTAAACAAATCAAACACTCAGAGCATGCATCAGAAAATGTAACTTTCCAACCACAAGAAGAACGACGTTAAAAGAGAATGGTAAAGGGCATACAAACAAACAGATATATCTCTGGGGCAACAAGGGAGGTAGGGAAGGGGAAAGAATGAAACATGAGGAAGGCTTCTTCTTTTTAAAGGGTAAATGGCAGTCTTGACGCCAAACATAAAGAAAACAAAAATAATGACTATGGTGTACATACATAAATTCAACTTAGACAATGGGGAAATTGAAACAGTTAAAGATTTCTCTTGAACCAAACACTGAACATAACGGAGGCTGAAGTCAAGAGATAAGGAAAAACTAAGAAGGGGAAAGTTAGCCACGAAAGAGCTAGGAAAGATAGAGTAAAAATATACAACTAAACACTAAAGTTAGAATCATCCAAGCCATGGTATTCGCCATAACTACGTATGGATGCGAGAGCTGGACAGTGAAAAAAAGCAGACAAAAAGAAAATCTATTCGTTTGGGATGTGGTGTTGGAGAAGAATGCTGAGGACACTGTGGACAGCCAAAAAGACAAACAAATGGGTCTTTGAACAGATCAAGCTTGAAATACCTCTAAAAGCCAAGATGATCAAATTCAGGCTGTTGTACTTTGGTCACATTATCAGAAGGCACAACTCGTTGGAAAATACAATACTGCCGGGGAAAGGAGAGGGAAGGAGAAAGAAAGGAAGACCACATGCCACATGCCTAGACTCAGTTAGGAAGGTCACAGGCATGAGTGTTGAAAACATAAGCAAAGCAGTGGAAGACATGTCTCATCCACAGGATCACCATGAGTGCTCCCTGATTGGAGGGAAGTTAACAACAAAGATGGCAGCAAGAACAAATGAAAGTAAGCTATGAAAGAACAAAAAGAAGAATGAGGGGAATAACTACTCGGCACTAGAAAGGTCAGTGATGACTTATTCTGTCACCAGACCAAAAAAATTAATTAAAAAAATGAAGAGATGGTAGCTTGTAACCTATGTGTTAGGCAGATGGGGGCAGGATATTGCCGCCAAGCTACTCGGCTCTAGAAAGTTCCACGAAGATTCTCTGCACAGGGGCAAACCTATTTGTGTGAGGCACAGAGGCCACAGAAAAAGAACAAGTGGTAATGCTACTTTATGAATGCAGTGCATAATGTTTACTAATTACTCTTAACATTGCTTTTTTGGAATCACTTTACAGTTTTCAAAATCATTTTTGTATTTAAGACTCTTTTAAAATATTTAAAAAATAACATTTAAACAATGCATTAGCAATATATTACAGCTAGTACACTAGGGTTTTTTTTAAATATCATTATAGGCTCTAGCTACAATGGCACTCACTGCCCATGGAAAAGTGGAATGTATGGATATGCCTGGAAGAACTCCAAGGTTAAAAAAAAACCTTTGGGAGGAATTTAAGGAGGGGGGGGGGAAATCTCAAAACAGCCCAATGAAGACAAAATGCTTAGTGGGCACAATGTACTTAAATGTTTTTTGGGGAGGAATGGATAAATACAAGGATGTATGTGGCAATGGTAGGGTGAAGTGTGGCAGAGTGTCTGGGATCTAATATGAAAGCATCTTACAATTTTTTGTTTTTCAGGACTCTTAAAGAAACTGTTCAGTGTGCATCTATACTGTAAATGAAATGGGTTTATATTCAAATCCACATGCTTAATCAGAGGCAGAAAATTACTGCACTATCTAACAAATACACAAACACAATACTGAAGTAAGCTTTTGGATCTGATCTGTCAGCTAATTTAGGCACTTCCAACAAATAATGTGAGGTTTTTTTTTCTCCTCCAGAATTTGCATTTATGAATTGATTTTCAACACCCTTGATATGTAGGCTTAGGTTGATATCTCAAATACTTTTATGCAGGCTGAAGACAGATCAGTGAAATTGGTTTTTTCTGGAAATTTTTTGATTTTGGTACAATTTATATAGCGCTGTAAATTTACAGTGCTGTACATATAATCTTATAATTAGACGGTTTCCTGCCCTCAGGCTTACAATTTGCATGGAACGTAGTGTGAAACAAACTTTAAAGACTGTTCGTGCTACTAGCTACATTTTTGTTTCATTCAAATCAAATTATCAACATTCCCTTTGAGAAAGACTGGATAAATTCCTTAGTGATTTAAGAAAGGTCACAGAATGCAGTTTCTTCATTCAGATTGTTTGAGGGAAGGATTTTGCATTTGAGCACATAGGGCGATTCTAGACCGCCCAAAAGGGGCGGTCCGTGATCCCCCCAGGAAGCAGCGGGATGGGGCCAGACCGGCAGCCTCTGCGGCCCCATCCCACCGCTTCCAGAGGCCGCGGGGAACCGGCTGTTTGCCGCGGCCTCTAAGCGGGGTGCAGCAGGCGCCCTGGGCGCCCTGCACCCTGCTTGAGGAGGCAGGTGTGAAGGGAGGAAGGGGCCGCTGCTGCAGCCCCTTTCTCCCTGGGTCTTTTCCGTGGCTGTCTAAAAGCCGCGGCAAAGACCTGCCTCTCCTTTTTTGCGCCATGGAAAGGGCGCGATTTGCGCCCTCCCGTGGCACAAAGGCGTCATGGCATGCATAGCGCATCTAGCAGCTGCGCACGCCATGACACCATCATGGCGCGCCTGTGTGAATGCCGCCATTTAATTATGGCGGCGCCCATACGTGCTAGGGTTAGGGAGGGTGTAAAAGCTGTGCCCTCCCTAATCCTATTCACGCCACAAAGAGCTCTTATCGCGCTCTTTCATGCCCTTCTAGATCGGGCCACAGTGTTATTACAGTTCATTCACTTTTTTTCCTTCACAAATCTTGAGAAAGTTGTAAGGTTACAAATGTACAAGTCACATTTATTTCGTTTTCTGTGGAAATGTAATCACAAATAGGAAATTTGCTGAGGTCATTTCTGCCTAGCCAATAATGAGTAAAATATCTCCCAATCTAGCAGTTTGAAAACATGCAAATTCAAGTAGATAAATACTTCCCAATTTGGTGGGAAGGTAACAGTCTTTGTTGCAGTCATGCTGGCCACATGACCACCAGAGCAGTCCTCAGACAACACTGGCTCTTCGGCTTAGTAATAGAGATGAGTACTGCCCCCCACAGTCAGTTATGACTAGACATTCATGTCAAGGGACTACCTTTACGTTTATATAATTTTTTCAAATATCTGATAGCGAATTTGTTTGGCAATTAATTTGCTACAATTGATTACTTCGAAGATGTGACTAGGAAGGGCTAGAAAAGGAGATGAATGAGAAATATTTCATATGCTGAGTGCATAATTAAAGGGTTTTTAAAGTATATGTCTAAGTGTGAGTGCACATTCTCATTCTTAACAGTAGTTTAGTTTAGAGAAAAAATAAAACTTACCTCTCTCCATTGTGTGTCCCCATCCAGTAATATAACATGGATATGTAGGTTTAATCAAAATATAATCAGGTAAGCAGATGGGTTGAATATATTTACTGTATGTGATAGGTCTCACAAACTTAAACAAGGCAACATCATTTTCATAGGTATCCGTATCATACTTAGAATGGACTATGATAGCGTTCACTCGGCGTTTTATAGTATAAGAGCTGTATTTATGAAGATGATGCAAACCAATCACAACCCTCCAAAGGTCTGGGTTCCTAGGACAGAATAAAATCCTCTATAGAATCAATTATTATTTTTAGAACTGCTACAATGCAAACTTTGAAACTTGAGAGTTGTCTCCTGTATCACACTCTAGACCCACCCACCACAATATTTAACTTACACAAAAAGCATGATCTGCAGATTCAATCCACTGCAAAAGTGGTGGGTTTCCTTTACAAGGCAGAAGCAGGCAGCTGGTGGGGCTTGTCACCCCCTCCACTGGTGTCCTACACTATTTTTAATAAGCATTTGCAAACCTCATTCACAGGCAGTCTCAGAAGCTTTACAGTCTCTATGGCATAGGGCAGCAGCAAATAATCTGAATAATTAAATCCGCAAAAGTGAAATCCATAAATGCGGAGCAAATTAGTACAGCAAAACTATAGTAATACGAGCACTGGGTCTGTATTTCATAAGCAGTAACCACTCAATGTTGTATGTCAAACCTTCTCTGTCACTGAATGAAATTACTTAAGCAATTTATGATTTCAGCATCAGGGGCCTTGGGGCTTGCCATAATTTGTTGTCCTATTTTTTGTACTTTGGACAAGAAAGTCTATAGCCCAAACAATGAATGGACAAGACAGTTCAAAGCTCTCCCCCTGCCTCTCATGAGCTAGGATGAAGGGAGGGAGCCTTGGCAATAGGGATTAGAATCTTCTATAACTGGGCAGCTCGCACTATTGAGATGAAGATGAGCCAGTGTAGCAATCTGTCAATAACTGCTTGCAAGGGAACCACAGTAAAGAAAGTAGAAGAAAAATAATGTAGATTCTGGCATATCTAACACTAGTAACAGGTATGCTTAAAAATCAAAAATCCCTCACAAAATTGGAACTCATACAATGCCTTAACACACTGATCTATAGTAAAAACACTGACTGAAATTACTTCAGATTCACAGCAGCTTGTTTTCATCATGATGTAGCGTATCACACTCCCTAACTAGGTCCTGAACAGTAGATTCTTCAGAGCAGACCAGAGATGGGAAGGCCTGGGGAAAAAGCTAGAAAAATTCAGGGGGGAAGGGGTGAGTATTTTGCTCCCCCCCAAAGCTCCCCCCCTTTTTAATATTGAAAAAAAGGAAGAAGATTGATTATGGAATGTTTTACCCAAATCATTTCTAAAAACTATGTACAGTGTCAGATTATTCTAATTTCTGTGCACTGAATGAGGAGGACAAGCAAGTCCTAGGTTACAAAGTGAACTCTCCAATGCAAGAGCAAGATGCATTTCTTCCTTTAGGGGGCACTGAAAGAATCTGCTCTGTATTTGGAAACACACTAAATCAAAAAATAAACAAACAAGTGAAAGGGTAGAGAAGCTCCTTTTAATCCAGGTACACTTTCAGTTTTAGAAGTCCATGATAACTGTGATGATGATGAACATAACAAAGCAGAAGCAGAGGCTGAAACTGATACTGATAACCAAGACTGCATTCACACTGCAGGTGGCGCAGGACTGCATCCACAACAGTGTTGTAGTGGTTAAATGACTGTACTGCACTCACTCACTCACAAACCACAAGATTGTGAGTTCAATCCCAGCCAGGGGCCCAGGATCCACTCAGCCTTGCATCCTTCCAAGGTCGTTAAAATGAGTATCCAGCTTGTTGGGGGCTAGTAGCTTACACTTGTAAGCCACTTGGAAACTATAGTTTTTTGTGGAGCTTTCAGGCTATGAAAGTCCAAAAGCTCCACAAAAAACTATGAATGCAGGCCATGAAAGCCTTCGACTCCACTTAGAGACTGCTTAGGTGATATGAAGCAGTATATAAATGAAATAAATGCTATTGCTATTGACACCACTTTAACGGTCATGGCTGTGTTATGGAATTCTGGGATTTGTAGTTTTATGAGACATTTAGCCTTCTATGTCAGAGACTTCTGGTGCAATAACAAACTATAATACCCAGGATGCCTTAGCACTGAGCCATGACAGTTAAAGTGTTGTCAAACTGAAATATTTCTGCAGCACGGATGCAGCCCAGAACTTGAAAATGAATCTAATTAAATTTCATGCCTATTAATTGAATCTTAGTCTCTCCCCCTTCTACACGCTCCCTCACCTCAATTCTTTTTATGGGAATGGGTGCTTTATGTCTATTTGATACTGTAGAGAAGGAATATAAATAATTTATTTTGCTGCTAATGTTGATTATTTCTTTTGGGGTTTATTTTTTGGGGGGGAGGTCCCCCCTCCCGCTCCACATAAACTAGCAAAACCAACATTTGGGAGAGTATTACTCCATTTGTTACAAATAATTAAAAAAATAAAAATAAAAGTAAACACTATTTGTAACAATTGTTTGAATACACTGTGTTTTAATATGCCAATTGTGATAATTTTAGGCCAAATCAAATTGTACATAGCCATATTTTATATTCCTAAAGTAATAGAGTGACTTTTAATCTGTAAAAAGTGCTAATATTGTATTTTTCCAACAATTTCCCCCCCCCCCCCCCAAAAAAAAACCATGGCTTCAAAATTCCCAGAATCTGACCTGACCTGAATCTTTAATCTATGTGTATTGCCTGTGAAATATTTTTAAGGAAAAGGTTGATTATAGGATTGAAATTTAGAAAAAAAACACAACTCTAATAATATGCTTGAATGTTTAAAGCTTACAGTGTTCTGGAGGTAAACATCAGAGTTGGAGAGACGTATGTCACAACATCAAAAACTTTCAACTCATATTTATAACAATAAAAGGTTATGAGGCAGGGCTAACAGAGAGCCATGAATCATAACCCTTTAGCATTTGTCATTCATAACATGCAAAGGCAAGCTTTACCCAAAAATAATTGCCACAAAAGACCTATATAAATTCAGCTTAGTTTATAAAGAAATAGAAACAGTTAAATATTTCTTGTACCTTGGATCAAACATTGATCTGAACAGAGACAGCAGTCAAGAAATAAGAAGAAGACTAGGAAGGGGAAAGACAACCATGAAAGAAGTAGACAGGATTCTAAAACGTAAAGATATGCAACTGAGTACTTAAGTTAGAATCATCTAAAGCATTATATTCCCCATCATGATGTACAGTTGTGAAAGCTGGACAGTGAAGAAAGCTGACAGAAAGAAAATCAACTCATTTGAGATGTGGTGCTGAAGAAGAAGAGTGCTGATGATACTGTGGATGACCAGAAGGACAAATAAATGGATTGTAAAAAAGGTCAAGTCTGAACTCTCCCTAGAAGCAAAGTTGATGAAATTGAGGCTGTTGTATTTTGGCCACATCATGGGAAAGCATGTCATTAGAAAAGGCAATAATGCTAGGAAAGGTAGAACATAGCAGAAAAAGAGGAAGACCACATGGATAGACTCTATCACAGAGGTCACAGACCTGATTCTGCAGAGCAGTGGAGGACAGGGGTCTTGGAGATATCTCATCCACAGGGTCGCCATGAGTTGGACCCAACCCAAAAGCAGTTAACAACAACAATTCTTAAAGTGTAAAGACATAAATCTAAAGTGAGGATCATCCAAGCCATTGTATTTCCCATCACCAAGAACAGGACAGTGAAAAAAGCTGATAAGAAGAAAATAAACTTTGACATGTGGTGCTGGAGAAAAGTACTGAGAATATTGTGGATAGCCAGGAAGACAAAATGGGTTCTAGAACATGTCAAGCCTGAACTCTCCCTGAAAGCTAAGTTAAGCAAATGGAGGCTGCTGTATTTTGGCCATTTCATGAGGAGAAATTAATCATTAGAAAAAAACAGTGATGCTAAAAAAGGTAGAAGGCAGCAGGAAGAGAGGAAGACAATACACCAGATGATTAAACTGAACCAGGGAGGATACTGGCCTGGGCTTACAAGACCTGAGCAGAGCAATTGAGGACAGGGGGTCCGGGAGATGTTTCATCCACAGAGTCGCCATCAGATGAAGTCGATTCAAGGGCAGTTAACAACAACAACAATTCTATAAGACACAGATGCATGGTTTGGGGTGAAGCTCAGTGAGAGGAGAAAAGAGAGCCCCCCCCCCCCCATTTTTAAAATTAAAAATTTGTATTTTTTAAAAAAAATGCAATTGAAACAAAAATTCTTTTAAATTTTTCTTTTAAAACATTACATTTTAACTATATCTTCACTATATATATATGTAAATACATTTAGGTTGGGCTTAAAATATTATAAATTGAAGGTATAATTTTAATTTTGCTTGTTGTTCACGTCACAACTACAGTGGGCCTTTCACTTACGTGAGGGCTCCATTCCGGATCCCCCCACATAAGGGGAATTCCACGTATGCTCGTGGCCACTGCAAACAATGGGGCATGTGCTTGCGATGCGGAGCACACACCATTTGCTTAACTACCACGCGGCTTCAGCATAAGCTCGAAGATGCATATGACGCAGATGCACTGTATTAGCATTATTTTCAGTGGGATATATGGGAATGACGATGGATGAGTAGCATTAGTGCAAAAAAGCATGACTAAGGATTCTGTATGTTATGAAATGGGAGGAAGTCAATGGGATGGTTGACACCATGAATTCCAGCACTGGGTGACACCAACCCTAGAGATGCCACTGTCACAGGGATTGCATTTCTGAGATGACTGAGGCTGCAGTCAAAACTGCTGGGGGCAATACTACCATCATTCAGCTGACAATTGTTGTAAGAAGAAGGCATTAATACAGCTGAAGTACACATTCTAGCAAATATAAACAAGTGATTGTCTTTTTCTACACTTTCTCAACACTCAACCCCAACAGACAGGACATGAAACTTTATACCACATAACTGAATACCGCTTTAGACATTCTTTGGCCAGAAGACCCCTGCTATATTACAATAGAAATAAACAGGACGGCAGGAGTTGACTGGACCATTGAACCTTGAGACCCTGACATAACTGGAATTGCTAACATTGGTATCAACACAAGTGATTGGATGGTATCACAGCTGGTGGAACTGAGGCAAACAAGGCTGCCAGTACTACAACTGGTTGATGCTGGATTCGAGATGCATGTTGGAAGCAGTAAGGAGGAAAGGTCAGAAAGTGAGCATTAGGCAAAGTAAGATAGAACTATGCTTAAGATAAGTTTGATGAGCCACAAAAATATTTGTAAACTCTTAGGAATTTCAAAGAAAAACAAGTTTAAAATGTATAGGGCATTCTTACCCATGTCCTCAAATGCTGTGCCACAAACTGCTGATAAGGATACTTGTTAGAACACCAGTGTAAGTTATAAGGAGTAAGTCCAACAATCATAGTTTGGAATTACCAGTAGTACTTACTCATTATTGATTATTTTATTTGTTTGTTTTATTTCTATGCTGTTTTTTCCCCAAAAGGGACCGAGAGCAGCTCACAAGAAAAATATTTTAGAAGATATTACAATAAAAACAGTAAAATTAACATAAAACATACAAAAGTTAAAAGCATAACTATACCACACACCCCATATAAAAACTACCCTGTCATGATTATGAATGAAAAAGCCTGCCTCAATAAAAACATGGAAGGAAGTTCCAGAGGATGGAAGCAGCCACTGAGAAGGCTCTCTCTTGTGTCCTCGCCAAGCGAGTCTATGATGGTGGCAGGACTGAAAGCCTTCTCCTGAAGATCTTAAGGCTTTGGCAGGCTCGTATGGGGAGATGCGGTCTCTCAAACAGATGGTTAGTTTGTGCAATGGTCATAGGCTTTGTATTGTTAATTGCTGTTGCTGTATAGTTTTGTAAGAATGCTCTGTAAGCTTAATTTAAGTGCCTGTTTGCAGGACAGGCTGATAGCTAGCATGCTACATGTTACATCTTTCTAAATGAACTATTGCTTCTGTCTTCCTGCTGCATCCCATCCAACAGTAGGATGGTGAAGACAGCAAGAGTAGATGTGGAAATGTGAGGATGAGCTAGTATTGAAAGTGTTAGCATAACCTAACATTCTATATTATATTTGGGGATTCCCTATTTTCACACTGAGTCAGGGAGGTATCAAGAGAGCACTGTGAAGTTTCCCATGGGAAAGCAGTGCATAACCAAAGACAGGTGTAGGACCCTGGTAATGCTGAAATAAAAGCTGGATGTGTTTGCAGATCTCTCTGTCCTTCCCCACCATGCTGTCTGTATACCACAGACAAAGGCAACAGCAAGTCAGTCAGCATTTCCTCCTAACTGCCTACTGTGTTTCCAGCCAACTTCAGTATCCATCTAACCTGGGGCTGTGCTAAATTGGATCACTGTTTTTGTAACTCTGACGTTAAATCACTGACTGTTCTGGAATCCCATTACTGATTCCATGAAAAACTATCAGGTCTTTGTTACACTGCAAGATATCACCTAGCCCTCTCAAGTGCACAAAGAGATTCTTCAACTCCCTGTGCCTCCCTTAGACTGTCTGAGCCACATCCTGCTTCCATGGTCTCCTCTACAGGACAGATAAATATTACCCCTCTGTACCCTTAAAACTCAGCTATTCAATTCCATACTTCTATTTTGGTTAGGAATGGTGTGTTTGTCTGAATTACTATAGTGTGCTTGGTTACACTCTTGCACAGTTTGAAATAAACATTTTCTTTATTAATCAAACCTGGAGTCCTCCATCAGTTAATACTGATATGCATAGGTAGAAACAATGCTAAGGTTACGCAGCCTCTTGCAAGTGTCCTTTAAGTAAAGAAATTCCCCAGATTGTTAAAAATGCTATCACAGTTGGCAGGGATTCCCTCCAGTCCCCTCCTTTTGGGTAACAAAAGCAACAGTGAAACAGAAGCTGACACTGGTGGAAACAGATTTTTGGAGAAACAGAAATAGAGATTTTCTGCTGACAGTTTTCTCCTTGGGTTCCTGGAATGCTAAGGAAGAAGAATGCTTACTTAGGCCCTGTACAGACTGGTACTTTGTGCCGGCCTGGGGGCAGAGTCGGGGCACAGCATCTTGATGTCTCCCGACTCTGCCTCCTTCCGAGCACACTGAAACCACGTGCCACTATAGACGGCAAACGACATCATGACGCACCTCCAGCGCTGCATCCAAATAACACAGCGCCAAAGGGGCACCATACAGCAACTGCTGTGGTGCCCTTAAGAGGGTGCAAAAAGGAGCTGCTTTTTGTGGCTCCTTTTTGCGCCATCCAGAGGCCAGATCAGGGCTGCAGCATGAGGTTGCTGTGGCCCCAATCTGGCTGAAGAAGGGGTGGCTGCATGGCAACCCTTCAGAGTTATATGTACAGCCCCTTACTCTTAGGCAGCTCTAGCCCAAGAGATTTTCTTAACATTGGTGATCACTTTCTACATCTCCCAAGTTCTCAAACACAAGCAATTGGTAATGCTTGGGTAATAGTGTCAAGACAAATCTACCAGTGTTGCTAGTTGTGGAGCTGATGTTGAAAGCAGAATGGTCTTTGTCAAACCTATCAAATCTGACTTCTTGGTTGGGGCAAGATTCAAAGCAACAGGACAACCTCAGATAACCAAAGGCCCAGTAGACTGAACATTCTTTATTATAGGATGAGGTATGAAGAACTTTCTCTCAAACAAGAGCTGAGTTATCAACAGCAATTTCATCTGGATTGCCTGGTAAAACTCTGGCAAGCAGGCCAAATATCAGCAGTACGTCCTTCTCTAGAATAAAAGTGGGAGGGCTGCTGGATGGAGAAAGCTTATTTCCATGGTTGACATACTTGAGAAAGAGGATTTGGATGACCACAGGCCAGAGGGCTCATGTGGGTACTGAAACAGAAATGAATAAAGCCCAGAAAATGATGAGGAACAGACTGTCAAAAATGAAGATACAGTGAGCCCTTCATTTCAGCAGGCTGGCTATCTGCAGATTAAACCACCTGGGATTGCCATGGTCTATATTATTTAATAGTGATGTGTGCATGTTGATGTACTGATGGACCATTGAATAATATGGGCTGCAGCTGTCCATGTCTTTTGCCATTGGGAAGTGGAACCAAACCCCCTGTGGATGTGAAGAGTCCACTGTAGTGACAACTATAAGGGGGCTCAGTTTACAATATTCCAAGAGACATTCTACACAGGTCCAAACAAATGTATGTAATGTATAGAGGTCACAATGAAGAACTATGCATGTGCACACAGAGACCCTAACTTGCCAGTCATTTGCCACATGTGGACCTCAAAGCCAAAAAAAAGAAAAAAAAGAAAAAAGAAAAAAGGTATCTCTAGCCCTGGGCTAAAAGAGCAGAAAGTTAAGTAAACTTTGTGGCTCAAGGAATCAGGCCCACTGGCTGAAAACAACTGAAATTAAATGATAGAATGCTCACAGAGCCAGCCACAGAATGAGGGGTGGAATTTGTAGTATTTAACCCTTATCTCAACACAGTATGCTACAGGTAGGCACTCAAATAAGGGAGGGAGACATCACAAGGTTAGAGGAGGGGTGGGCCAATAACCTGCACCAGCATTCCCTGGGGACAAAAAAGATGCCAAAACCAAAAACCTGGAAGTGGCTACAAGTCTTTTCTATGCCTTGAAAAATGGGTTCTTTAAACAATGCAAATGACCATGTGACCTATTTAAAGGTGACCTGCCCCTAGTGTATCTTCAGGAAGAGGTCATGAGAGGCCTGGGGACTGTGGGGTCTAGGGATGTCGTGGGCCACAACTACAACCTTGGGGGCTGCATGTGTCCTGGGGATGCAAAGAACTCTCTTCCTATGCCACAGAGGTATGCCTCAGTTAACAAAGTCAAAGTGTTCCAGGGCATGGCTTCTTTAACAGAAAAAATGTTACAATAAGCAGAAACAACACGAAAAAGAATAGGGATAGTCTCCTATACCACAAAAAAGAAGCACATTGCAGCTTGTTTCACCAAGCACCCCCCTCCCCCAAAGTAATACTATGCACATGTGTAATGAAACAATCAAGTCAACTATGTATTTGTAATGTTTTATGTCATGACCTGAAGTTACACCATTAAACTAACTTACCAGGTCACACAAGCCTTGCATAAGTACAAAAAAAAATTTTTTGGGGAATCTTCTACAAAACACTTGAAATCATTTAGTGATTTTTTAAAATTGGCCCAGATAATTTTTAATCTGCTACACATGTGCCCCTGTAACACCTTTAAACCAAAGGCTTTTCTAATATTTAAAACTGACGAGGATTTTTTGTGTGTGTGGAAGTTTTAAAAAAAAATTATTAACACAATAAAAAAACAAGATATAGTATATATACACTGGGTTTAGAGTTCAATAACCAAATCTAAATATTACATGTTAAATTTACAAAATCCCTTATATTAACTATCACACTTCCTGAGCTGTACAAAAAAAAGCAAAATACATACGTTGATGGTTTTGTGCAGTGTGCTGCTGTCACCACTGATCTGTTGCTAATTAATGATCCACCACATAGATGGATATATCCTAGGCCAATTTCATAATACTGAAGACTAACTTGCCACGGCCATGCTCCAGGATTAGCATCATGTCCACCTACAATCCGAGGCCCACTTCCAGGACCCATAGCAGGTCTCAATCCACATTCTAGAAATAAAACATAATTATACTGGTAAGTGTGGTATAATGGTTTAAATGTTGGACTATGACTGGAGACTAGGGTTCAATTCTCCATGAAACTTACTGGGTGGCCATGGGCAAGTCACATGCTCTCAGCCTGAGAGGAAGGCAATGGCATGCTTCTTTTGAAGGAATGGTGCCAAGAAAAACCCATGAGAAGTTTGCCTTAGGGTACCCATAAGTCAGAAATGACTTGAAGGCACATACCAAGATATGATGTTTATTAAACATCTTAAAAATACAGCATGCATTTAACAACAACACAGATGAAATAGTTGCTAAGCAGATATTCACTGCTTAAATTTGGCTAGCCTGACATACCAGATGTTAATGGACCATCAACTTTATCAAAAGTTGATTTGAAAGAAAATACTAGCTTAATTTAGTTGAAAACTTATTAAGCAAATACTGTAGAATTAATGATCTGCCAGTAACTTAAAATATACCAAACCATCAGTGGGACTTTTATGCATTTCATTTCAATAACATTTCTTACACTATGGAAGTTCAAAAGAATACCTGATAATAACAGAAATTACTTGTCCATAAATCTGCCTTGGATGACATGCTGTTGCATAAAGAATTCTAACACATGCCTATCTTGACAATATATTTAAAGGATTAAAGTACGCCCTTGGTATTCACTGAATTTGGTTCCAGGACTCTGCATGGATGCCAACATCTGTGGATGTTCAGGTCCCATTAAATACAATGGATAAAAATGGTGTCCCTTACATAAAATGGCAAAATAAAGATTTGCATTTTGGAATTTATTATTATTATTAATTTTATTTATATAGCGCTGTAAATTTGCACAGTGCTGTACATACAATCTTATAGTTAGACGGATCCCTGCCCTCAGGCTTACAGTCTAAAAGACAACACAAAAAGGAAAAGGGGAAGGTGGTGGGAAGAGGATGAGGTATTATGTATTTTGTAGTATTTTAAAGCTGTGGATGCTTGAATCTGTGGATAAAGAATCTGTGGATATGGAGGGCCAGTTGTACATTTAAATGAAAAAATGCAGCAATTAAATATTGGAACATTGGTACTTACTATGAAGGTTCCTTTTCTGAATTAGTGAGGAAGGAATCCTTAAGGCGGGTATTGCTTCTCCCATGTGCTTCCAAGGCAGGGCTGCTTTGAAATGCCTATCAGCCTAACCACCCTAAGTGGTAGCGCTAGCCTCTTCCGCCAGCAATGAAATAACAAGCTCCAATGAGGTGTCAAAGTATCAACAGTGGCTCCCAACAACAAACACCCCACCAAGCATGGTAGGAAGGATTCCTTCCCCACAACTGTAAAAAAGCAACCTTCACAGTAAGTATCAACGTCCCATTTTCCTGTGGTGTGGGGAAGTAATCCTCATGCTGTGACCTATACAAGTGGTCACCACAACCAATGGGTAGCCGACAAACCAGAACTACAGAGACACAACCTTCCTGCCAAAAGAGGCATCTGCTAAAGCAAATTTATCAATCTTGCAATGCCTGACAAAGGAAGATGGGGAAGCCCAAGTGGCCACCTTACAAATCTCTACTAAAGTTGCTGCCACATCCAAAGTCGCAGAAGTGGCAGCAATATGAGTGGAATGTGCCTGAACCTCCTCTCGAACCTGCATGGACAGGGCCTGGTACAGAGCATGGCTATGAACATAAGCTAATTCAATGGAAAGCCTTAACCAATGAGACAAAGTGGAAGACACCCAAATACCTTTAGGCTTCTCTTGAAAGGAGACAATCTGATTTATGAAAATCCTCCTTTCTAAATCAAATTTAAGAGCCCTACACACATCTAGTCTATGCCATTTTGTCCTGCGGTGCTCTAGAATCTGAGCAAAAAGAAGGCAGAACACTCTGCTAAGATCTATGGTCTAAGTAAAGAGTAACCCTTATGAAAAACATACAACTCTTTTGACAGAGCCCTCAATTCAAAAACATTGGGGTGAAATAGACTGTCCAAAAAGTGAGGATTGGGGCCACACTGGCATCATTTGTGCCGGTGCTGTGGCAACCGCATGCGTGTGACCCCTATCTGGCCCACCCCCACATTTTTGAACAGCCTCTGAAAAGGTCATATATTGTGCTGACCTGAACTAAACCATTCCCAGGCCTTTGCTGTGAATGGTTTGTTGCTAGAGCATTCCTGGATTTTCATGGGATAAGTCCTGGATAAACACAACATTGCCTGATCTTCAGTGTGATCACATGATTATGCCAGAAGTATGCCTTTTATTCCCTACTTTTCCCCCTGTCTGAAAAGGACAAATTCAAAAGGAGCCTTCAACAAAGCTCACAAAACCACATGGATCCCATGAAGGAAATCAATGGACAATTACCAGAAGAGGCAAGGAAAGACCCTTAAAAAAACAAAACACCCCTCTGCATATAAGGATGGAATGCAAGCAGTTTGGCCTACTTTCCTTTCAGGATGAGATCAAGGCTGACACATGTATGCTGAGGGTGTTGGTACTGAGAACTTTATTCAAACCTGCCTGCAAAAAGACTAAGGCTGAGCCACAGAATCAACAGAGTTGGAAGAAACTACAAGGGCTGTCCAGTTCAAAGCTCTGCCATTCAGGAAGACATCATCAAAGCATTCCCAACAGATGACCATCCATCCTCCAAAAAAGGAGACTCCACTGACTGTATTCCACTGTTAAGCAGCTCACGGTTAGGCAGAATCTCTTTTCCTGTAGCTCCATTCCCTAGTTTCTGGAGCAGCAGAAAACAAGCTTGCTCCATCCTTAATATGACATTCCTTTAAATATTTAAACATGGCTATCATATCACCCTTTAATCTTCTCTTCCCCAGGCTAAATATACCCAGCCCCCTAAGCTGTTCCTCATAGGGTATGGTTTCCATTCCTTTCACCATTTTAGTCACCCTTCTCTGGTTATGTTCCAACATATCACATCCTTCTTCATTTATGATG
This sequence comes from Urosaurus nigricauda, assembly GCA_034509955.1. Classification (NCBI taxonomy): domain Eukaryota; kingdom Metazoa; phylum Chordata; class Lepidosauria; order Squamata; family Phrynosomatidae; genus Urosaurus; species Urosaurus nigricauda. The sequence continues at coordinate 169,511,858 of JAOEGL010000002.1, forward strand.
AGTAGACTGGGCACAATATTCTCGGTGAGATCTCACTAAAGCAGAATAGAGATGTGCTATTACTTTCCTTGACCTATACTCTATATGCTTACTGATGCAGCCTAGAATTGTATTAGCTTTTTTAGCTGCCACATCACATTGTTGACTCATGTTCAGCCAGTGGTCCACTAAGACTTCTAGATACTTTTTGAATGTACTCCTGTCAAGCTAGGTGTCACCCATCCTATATTTGTGTATTTCATTTTTACTGCACAAGTGTACCATTCTACATTTTCCCATGTTGAAATCCATTCTGTTAGTTTTCACCCCGTTAACTAATATGTTAAGGGCTGTTAAGGTTATTTTGAATTCTGATATTGTCCTCTGGGGTGTTACCTCCTAATTTAGTGTCAACTGCAAATTGGATAGCATGCCTTCTATTGCATGATCCAAGTAATTCATAAAGATGCTGAATACCATTGGGCCTGGTACAGAATCTTGTGGCACCCCACTAGTCATTTCTCATTGGATGAGGAGGAGTCATTCTTGAGTACCCTTTGGTTTGGTCAGTCAACCAATTACAAATCCACCCATCACATTGTCCAGCCCACATTTTACTAGCTTTTTTGAAAGGATATAATGAGGGATCTTGTCAAAGGATTTACTGAAATCAAGACACGCTACATCCAAGGCATTCTCTTCATCTACCCGACTTGTGACTCTATCAAAAAACGAAATGAAAGAGAGGTAAAATTAGTCTGGCATGACTTGTTTTTGAGAAACTCATGATGACTTTTAGTAGTTACCCACTGACAGACCCCTTTATGCCTATACCTCCTACAAAGTACCCTCCGGTAGGTTCATACATATGCTTATTGGAGGATCTCCTAGCTGAGAATGGTTTGAATAACATCCTCATCATACCCCTCAGCCACTAACCTTTCTCACTCACCCTCCATGCATGTAACTGAAACCAACCTGGGGTCAGGATGCAAAAAAACTCTTTGATACAGAGATACAACTGTATTTGAAAACCACATCTGACACGGCCACCTGAGTTCTATCAAGATTACTTCCACCCTTTCCATCTTTATTTTCCACAAAACTCTGGACAGGAGAACCACTGGAGGAAAGGTGTAGCACAACACCTTTGCCCAAGTGACTGTCAGATGATTGAAGGCCAATGCCTCCTCCATTAAAAACCTCAATACAAATTAAGGAAGCTTGTGGTTTTCCTGAGAAACAAAGAACTACCCACAGGTTGCCAAAACTTTTGAAAGACCAGAGAGTTCAGAGCCCCCTCTCCCAGGTCCAGACTCTCTCTGCTCAATCTACTGGCCTGACAATTCCTATGTCCTTTGTGATACTGCACTCTCAGTGATTGAAGGTGAGCCACCCACCCCCCTCCAATAGAAGTGTTGCATTCTGCATCAGGGACCAAGAGATCATTCCCTTTGTTTATGTGCACTTTGGTGGACATGTTGTCTCTCTGGACCTCTGATCGTAGAGTTAGGAGTGTCAAAGGCACTGCCCATAGCACAACCCAGATAATACTGTATATTCTCTCCCTGGGTGACCACAGGCCCTGCACCTTAAGACCATTCCAGTGCACTCCCCAACTCAACTGGTATCTGTGATAACCACTACTCTCTTCTGCTTTCTGAAAGGCATACCTACCCTGAGCATCCCGGATTGCTACCAAATCAGAGAGGCCTTTACACTGAAGGGAAGTTGCACTCTCAACAAACTTCCTGGCAATCTCCTCCTGAAAGGGCAAGAGAAGCCAGTGTAGCAGCCTCAGATGGAACCAGGCCCAAGAAGCTGAACTGATAAATACCACTATCAGTCCTTTAAAAAAAATTTTTTTTTATTTAAAAATTTCCAAATATAATAAAAGTTACAAACACCTAAAGAAAAAGGAGGACAGAAAAAAAGAGAAATAATACCAAGAAGGGAAATATAAAATAGAAAGAAATCTGGAGGCAGGAAGTTGACTTTCAACTTTCTTTTTGGTAGATAGTCATACTGTAATATAATCTTACCCCACTTGTTATTTACTACATCCTAAACTTATTTCAATAGCTAAAACAATGTGTCCCAGAACAAAAAGGCTTTTTCCCTCCTTCTTGGCCAGTAGTAGAAGTTTCTTTTTATCTTTTGTCTATACCAATTTGTCTATATCTCAAATAATTCAATGTCCTTAAAGAACAGAGACCAATTTAGCCTTTGATCTGTTGTCCACATTCCATTTTAACCACAGATGGCAGTGACATCTGTCACCATAGCCCTGGAAGCAAACTGAACCAAATCCATCAACCACAAAGGATTTTGCCCATTTATTGACCCCCTCATTTGAGTTTAGTCTCCTCCCTAGGGATCAGTGGAATCAGATCTTTAGTCCACCTTTAGTGGTTCTGGCAAATAAGGAGGTCAGCAAGGCAGCTCTGATGGGCAAAGCAGCCACCTCATGAGCCCTACAGAGGAAAGCCTGCAATCTTTTATCCTCCAGAGTTTTGAAGGCATTTTCCACATTCTTAGGGAAAAAAACAATCCCTCCTCAGGATCATGTTCTCCCAGCTTTCTGTCCTAACAGGGACAGTGTCTTTGAGATGGATCATTTGCACAGCCTTGATCTCTTCCCAAGGTTTGACTGGAAGGTGGCTGAGACGCAGTCCAGCTGTGCCCATGAAGAGGGCTGAGTTAACTCTCACCCGGGGGGGGGGGGGGAGTTGAATCTGGAGGTGTTGTAGACTGCAGGGGTGTTTGAGAAACATGGCAAAGGTGCACATGTAGGAAGGAGCAGATGCACACTTTTGATGGTGCAGCTTCAGCCATACAAGTGAGTATTAGCATCATTCTTCCCATCGCTCATAATCAAGGGACAGGCTTTACACCCCAAGTTCTGCTGATGGATTTCACTCATAACATGTCAGGTGCTGGGTTCTTGGGGGGTCAGGAAGTCTCAGCTGTCTGGCAAGATGGCAGTTTAGTGTGGATGATATAGGTATCAAAAACATTGTAGGTCTAATGGTGTCCAAGACATCCTTGGAGATGGCATTCTTCTGAGTCTTCCTCTATGTCTCAGGAAAGGGGAGAGTGGAGTGGAAAGGCTCTGGTTGTCATTTCTGCCCCTCATAAGTCAAAGAACAAGAGAATAATAATAATAATTATTATTATTTATTTCTTGCCCGCACAATTATGAAGAATCCAGGCGGGTTACAACAATAAAATACACCAAAGTTACAAAGAGAAGGCAGGTGTCACCTGTCTCTTCTATGAGGAATTGTAAGTCCTCTGTCTCACCAAATGTTTCAGAGAAGGAAGAGGAAGCTGCAATAAGATAAATTGATAAAAAACAAATAACCAGGAACAGATACTGTATATACTCATGTATAAGTCTAGAAATTTTAGTCAAAAAAATGACCCAAAAAAATCTAAGTCAACTTATCCATGGGTCAATGTAAGTACTGTTCTTTAACTCATATTAAAAAAGGAACCCTCCTCTGGTGAAAGGGAAGAGTGTAATCTGTCCTGGAAGCACTGACCATCTTCTACTCTCTCATCCATCCAGCCTTTAGTGTGAGCAGAAACAGCTATGCTTGCTGGAATTTTGTAAATTCTTTGGCATTGTTTTTCTTTGCTTCATCCTTTAGATCCTTTGGAAAGCATTCCCAGTATTGTGCCATCTGCCCCAGGATGCCTCATTTTAATTAAGAAGCTGAGCCCTCCCCTCCAGTCCATCTGCCTTGGCCCAGGCTCCAGAGGGAGAGAAGAACCACTGGACCTCATCCCCTTTTACACCACCTTTCCCTTCTCTTTTTTGTGTTGTGTCTTTTAGATTGTAAGCCTGAGAGCAGGGAACCATCTAATTATAAGATTGTATGTACAGCACTGTGTAAATGTACAGCACTATATAAATGAAGGTTAATAATAATAATAATAATAATAATCCTTTGTTACATGCACCTAAGTTTTACCCTCAATTTATCCATAAGTCATATAAAAATCCTTAATTTTAGCCCCAAAACCTACCCTCGATTTATACATGAGGTCAATTTATAATTGACTATAAACAGACAGAAGCAATTCTAGTGCTAAGTAACATATGCCAACAAATACAGAAAACAAAACAGGGCCAACAGAATAAATCACAAAAAGCTACAGAACGTTCTTAGAAGACACTACATCTGAGAGACCTGATATGAAATCTGTACTTAGGACAAGAGGCTACCGGCAGAACAGAATTTGGAGAAACAGACTGGTTCCCAACTGACAAAATTATCAGGCAATTTGCCCAACTGGCAAAAAAAATATATCACCATACTTGATCAACTTGTATGCAGAAAACATCATAGGAACAGCAGGCTTAGGCTCAGAAGAAAGAGGAGTGAATACAGAAGAAAGAGGAGTGAATACAGGGGAATCTTCCTATCCTCTTATCTTAGATATACACGATACCTAAGATATGTGGACGATATCATATTACTAGCAGAAAACATCACAGACCTGGAACAATTACTAAAGAAAGTCAAAGAAGAAAGTGCAAAGGCAGGCTTAATGCTGAACATAAAGAAAAGAAAAATAATGACCACAGAATAAATACATACATTTAACTTAGGCAATGAATAAATTTAAATAGTTAAAAGAGTTTTCATACCTAGGCTCAAACATGATGAGAATGGTAACTACAGCTAAGAAATAAAAACACAACTAGGGATGGGTAGGGCTATGAAAGAACTAGATAAAATCCTAAAGAGTAAAAACATACAACTAAGCAATGAAGTCAGAATTGTCCAAGCCATGATATTCTCCATCACCATCTAAGGACAGCTGGACAGTGAAAAAAAACGAACGAGGGGAAAAATCAATCCATTGAGATATGGTGCTGGACAAGAATGCTGAGATACGGTGGTCAGCTGAAAAGATAAACAAATCAGTCCTTGAAGAAATCAAACCAGAATTTCTCCTGGAAGCTAAGATGACAAAACTGGGTCTATTGTACTTTGGCTACATCATGAGAAAGTATGACACACTAAAAAAACAACAACATTAATGCTTGTAAAGGTGCAGGGCATTAAGAAAAGGGGAAGACTGCATACCAGATGACTAGACTCAATTAGGGAAGTCGCAGGCCTGAATTTACAGGACTTAGAAGATCAGTGGAGGATAGGGGGACTTAGAGATGTCTCATCCACAGGGTCACCAGAGTCATCAGAGCTGACTCAAGGGCTGTGTGTGTGTGTGTGTGTGTGTAAGGGAGCCATGGCATAGTGGTTTAAATGTTGAGTATAACTCTGCAGGACCAGGGTTCAATTCCCAGCTTTTCCATGAAACCCATTGGGTGACCTTGGGCAAGTCACATGCTCTCAGCCTCAGGTGAAGGCAATGGCAAACCTCCTCTAAACAAATCTTGCCAAGAAAACCCCATGATAGTTTTTCCTTAGAATCAGAAATGACTTGAAGAGACACAACTCTCCCCTCTCTATATATTCACCTTAAATCAGAAGAAAATGTCCTACCCACTAACGAGTAGGATCACACCACAAAGTTAGGAGTTTATTTTCTTTGTTATAGAAAGATATTCCTAAAACATAATAGAAAGAAGGTTGAACTTTGCTTCCATCTTCTCTCAAAAGGAAAACCTTGCCATAGATGGTGAAAAGAGAGTAAGTCATGCAGTAAGAGGACTACATCGCAGATTGGGTGAAAAGGCAGTAAAAGAACACCTAATTATTCTCGAAGAGTTCAAGGGGTGAAACAGACTGCCCCAAAGAAGCGGTGTCACACCACCCCTGAGAGCGCTGGTTTGGGGCCGCAGCAACCACACGCCACACCAACCTGGTGTTTTGCCACCGAAAAAGAAGAACAGTAAGCCTGGGATACTTAGATAGGAATGCTACAATTACTAAGAGCCAGCATGGGTTTCTCAAAAACAAACTGAGGCTGGATGGCCATGTCAGGGATGCTTTGGCTGTGTATTCCTGCATGGCAGGAATACTTGAGGTCTCTTCCTACTCTATTATTTGATTATTCTAATTTGTGCCAAATTAATCCCCACTTTCTCTTTAAATGGAAATACAAACTTAGCAGACCAAGGGAGTACTAAGGATGTAGCATAATTGATTTTGAAGAAATAAAAGTTGTGTTAGTATCTTTCAGCATAAAAAGGAAGAAGGAAGAGAGGGAAAAATAAAAAGAAATGTGACAGCACCTTTAAGACTAATTGGTTTTTCTTTTCACATTAGCTTTCATGAATATAAATCCACTTCTTTGATTTGTTGTCCTGGCCAGTGTCACTATTCTTGAGATATTCCTTGAGTTGTGGATGGCAGAAGAAAGCCACTGAGTCACCATAAAACTGTATTGGGTGTAAGTTTTGAGGGGCAGAAGGATAGGCCTTGTGAGAGGATAGATTCCTCTGCCCAGCTTACTGTGTGGATGGAAAGATTTACAATATTACTATCCAAGTTGGTCATGTGTTGTGAGCTTGTAGTAAAAGAGTTGCTTTTCTTTTTCTTTAGTAAAGCAAACTGCATCTCACAGCTGCTTTTTTCTTTTTCTAAAGAAATGCTGTCTAGTGTTCTATTGTGTAGATGGCTGGTGGTTCTGTATGTGTAGTTCCAGATCTGAGATTTCCTTTTTGATCTTCTTGTTTTCTACATAGGATGCTAAGCAGTTTCCTAAAGAGTGAGTGGCACAACCTGTCACTGTAGTTTCTGTGACGTGTTGTCTGTAGCCGATTTTTCACCTTTAGTCCCTTAGGAATGATGTCTTGCTATTTGCATTTATTCAGAAAGATTACGTCCACCTATACCTGGGCAAGCCTCTTGAAGAGATTGATGGAATTCTACCCATCTGGCTAAATCTGCTGCTTTCCACTGTACTGTTTTTTCAAAGGAGTAGCCATGTTACACTCTTGCAGCATAAAAAGGAGGAAGGAAGGGGGAGAAACAAAAAGAAAAAAATGTGACAGTACCTTGATTTCAGTCAGGCTTGATTTCAGTCAGGCTTTTGACAAGGTCTCCTGTGATATTCTTGCAGGCAGGTTGGCAAGGACAGGATAAGAACTAAAAATGACCGTGACAGATTGAAGAGCTGCACCAAAACCAATTTCAACAGAGATAAATGCAAGGTACCATATCTAGGCAGCAACAATGAAATGCACAAATATACAACAGATGACACTTGACTGAAAGCAGTACATGTGAAAAGGATCTAGGAGTCTTAGTAAACAAGAAGCTGAACACAAGTCAACAATATGATGCAGCAGCCAAAACAGCCAAAGCAATTCTGGACAGTATCAACAGGAATATAGTATCTGCTGATCAAGAGATGTATCAATGCCAATCTCTTTTGCTATAATTAGACCTCACCTGGAATAGTTTGGGCTCCACAGTTCAAGGATATAAAGAAGCTGGAAATGTGTCCAAAGAAGGGTGATCGAGATGATAAAAGGCCAAGCCTTATGAGGAACAACTGAGGGAGCTAGTTATTTTTAGCCTGTAGAACAGAATATTATGGGGTGACATCTTTAAATATCTGAATGAGTATAATGTAGAAGCTGAACCAACAAATTCAAATTACAATAGAACAGATTCATTAGATCATTAGAAAGTATTTCTTTACTGTATTTCTCTACTGTAAGAGATGTTTGGCAGTGGAATGGACTGCCTTAGAGGGTGATGGACTCTCCATCTTTGGAGGTTGCATGGGCATTTTTCAAGAATGCCTGAGTTGCGTATTTCTATATGGGAGAGGATTAGACCAGATGTTCTTTTGATTCCTTCCATTTTTAAGTTTCCAAAAATCTAAAAGGAGTACATCTGAATGCACCACAACATGTGACAGTAACATGTATGCATTGCTCTGATTAGTATTATCACCTTTCAAAAAACAGGTGAATGTGCCCAATTAATATGGAATATGATGCCACACAAGAATACCTCAGAGGTGGATTGCCTCAGCATTTCTCTAAGCTGTACAATGCGGTAGTACCATCCACATGGGACTAAGTAAACCGCAGTCCACAGACGCTTACAATCTAATACGTGTGTTATTTGCAAAGGTATTACAGTACTTTCTCTCCATGTCAATGTTTTAAAATTTACACTGGTAGAGTAAAATAAGTACTAAGTCAATTTCATTGTGTAGTCTGAGTTTAGCCATTCCAGCTTTTGTTTCTGTTTCTGGGTAAACACTTTGCTCCTAAGCTTTATTGTAAATGATTTAGAAGTCTGTTTTTCTTACAATGGTTATGATTGACCCAAGCAAATCTCACATTTTTTCAAGTCCGTACAAATCTGAACATGTCATGTAAGTTCATGGATACTCATTTACATAAACAACCATGATCTATGGTGAAAACCTATTTTCCCCAAAGTAGTGGTCTTGAGGTCTTTGGGTCCCAGTTTCACCACTGGGCTAAAACTCCCATAAACTCCAGCTAGCATAGCTATTGCCAGGGATAATGGGAGCTATAGCCCAACCTATCTGGAAGGCACACCATTTATTCTGGGAGTTGGAGTTTGTTGTGGGGTCCAGAGCCACCGCGTGGACTCTTTGTTTGGGTCAGTCGCTATGGAATTCTGGGAGTTGGAGTTTGTTGTGGGCCCTTCGGGCCCACAACAAACTCCAACTCCCAGAATTCCATAGCCTTGAGCCACAGAAAGAGTTAAAGCGCTGCCAAACCGGGTTATTTCTCCAGTGTGGATGCAGCCAAACCAGCCTCCTCCTTCTCCTTCTTCCGCCGGGGCTCACCCTCTGTTACTGTCAGCGTCACGTTCGTCCGGGCCCGGGTCCAGGCCTCGCTCAGCCGCACCAGAAGCAGCAGCAGAAGCGCCGAGAACGAGGAGGAGAAGGCGGCGGGGAGGACTAGGGAGGAGCGCCGCCGCATCGTCCGTCGGAGGGACAAAATGGCGGCCGACTCACTGCTGCTGCTGCTGAGTCCGAGTTGGCGCCGCCGTTGGGCGTCACGTGACCACAGAGCCTGGCTCAGGCGACGCAGAGAAACAGTAGAACCCACGCAGGCCTCAGGCCTAGACAGTGGGCCTCAGCACAGTGCACTAACTCTCTGGCTCTCTTTGGTTTCTTGTACTGTTGTGATTAACTGAATCAGAAATGGAGCCAAAGAAAAGGGGCACTGAGTGGGGGAACAGCTTCTTTCTTCTAGGACAGTTGTCCCCAAACTGTGTACTTTGAAGGGACTTTTGGACTCCAGCTCCCAGAATCCTCCCAGACTTGGTTGAGGATTCTGGGAGCTAGAGTCCAAAACCTCTTGAAAGGGCACAGTTTGGGGACCATTTTGTTCTAGGAGATGGGCAGAACTGGAATGGCTGTGGCCCCTTTGGGAGTCCTGCTTGAGGGGCATAAAATCTCTAGGATTCAAAGATAATTATATGAGATGATCACACGAGGGTCAGTTCCAGAACCATCCCACAATTATCCCATTGGCAAGAACGGGATAATTGTGGGATGGTTCTGGAATTGACCCTAATGTGATAATCTCAATAGCACTATTGGTGGAATCAGTCTGTAGAGAGATCTTGTAGCACCATTCGGACAAAAGAAAGTTGGCAGCAGGAGCTTTTGTAGACTTCAGCCTACTTCTTCAGATACATTTGGTCACTACGAGGTGCTGCAAAACCTCTCTAAATACTTGTTCAGAGGGAACTTGCTTTTGCCTTCCCCTGAGGCTGAGAATTCAAAGTTATAGCCATGTTAGTCTGTCGAATCAGTATGCAGAGAGATCTTGTAGCCCCTTTGAGACTAACTGAAAGAAAGAAGTTGGCAGCAGGAGCTTTCATAAACTGAAGTCTACTTCCTCTGATGCACTTTTAGATGTATGATGAAGTACGCTCAAGTCAACAAAAGCTCCTGCTAACAAGTTCTTATTCCTCAAATGGATCTGAGGAAATAGACATTAGTCTATGAAAGCTCCCACTACTAACTTCTTATTCCTCAAATGTATCTGAGGAAGTAGATTTAAGTCTAGAAAAGCTCATACTGCCAACTTATTTCTTTCAGTTAGTCTCAAAGGTGCTGCAAGATCGCTACATAAAATCTCTAGGAAGCTCCTTGACCAAGTAATGAGTAACAACCTTTTAGTCTTGCCTATATTTCCTGTCCCAATACTGGGACAGAGGACATACTGACTAGAAATAAACCTTTTTGATGTAACTGGCTCTGAGTGTTGCCATTTTTTACCTTGTCCATCGTAATGATTTGTGTATAGGTCTGACCAATGAGAATATTTATTTATGTATTTATAGGATTTATATCTCGCCTTTTTCCCACAATGGGATTCAAGGCAGGTTACAATAATCTAAAAAAACTGAATAATTTAAAAAGACAGAAGTAAAAACTTCAATTACAAAAGTTAAAAAATTATTAAACATTATTAATATTGGAACATAAGTTAAAACACAGTTAAAACCAGTAAATAATAAAATGCTGGACTAAAATCATGTATACTGTACTATTACTATGCCCTCATTCATTCTCCCAGAGAAAAGGCCCATTTTAAGGACAAGCTGTCGAGACTCTTGTATCCCTTCAAGCTGAAATCCTTTATACAGTTATATTGAGTTTCCAACCTCTGAGGAGGACAAGGGTGAAAAACCCCCTGACTGCATTCTGCCAAGAAAACTCTGCACGTCAAGGTCCCATATGTGAGAAATTACTTGAAGGCACACAACATGGCCACAAGGAATTTAGAGACTAACTTTTGAGGGTTAAGAAAGAAATTCTACCAGTCTGCTATACTGTCTGTTTCTCCATTTTCCTGCTATTTAATTTTTGTTATTTGTCCCAAGGGAAACATACGAGGGAGAAATGATGCTGCTTAAAATATAATTATATTTTTGTTTTGAGTTTCAGTGCAAGAGGGCTCTTTTTTCTTGTTGCAGTAAAACACAACAATTTAGTTGTCAGTTGAAAAACCAGAGAAAAAACACCACAACATATGGTTATCAATATTATCTAATAATTTCATAGAGTTGGAAGAGACCACGAGGGCCATCCAGTCCAACTCCTGCCATGCAGGAACTCTCCATCAAAGCATCCCCAACAGATAGCCATCCAGTCTCTGTCTAAAGACTTCCAAAGAAGGTGACTCCACCACACTCTGAGGGAGTGTGTTCCACTATCAAACAGCTCTCACTGTTAGGAGGTTCCTCTTAAAGTTTAGGTGGAATCTTCTTTCCTGTAGCTTGCATCCATTGCATTTGCTCCGTGTCCTATTCTTTGCAGCAGCAGCAGCAAACAAGCCTGCTCCATTCTCCATGTGACACACTGCTTCAAATACCTAAACAGGGCTATGATCTCACCTCTTAAGTGTCTCTTCTCCAGGCTAAACATCTCCACTTCCCTAAGTCTTTCCTTGTTTGGTTTCCAGGCCCTTCCCCATTTTGGTGGCCCTCCTTGGGTATGCTCCAGTTTGTCAACATCCTTTTTGAACTGTGGTGCCCAGAACTGGACATAGTATTCCAGGTGAGGCCTGACCAAGGCAGAATAGAGTGGCATTACTTCCTTGATCTAGACACTATACTTCTATTGATGCAGCCTAAAACAGCATTGCCCTTTTTTAGCTTCCGCATTGTACTGTTGACTCATGTTCAACTTGTGGTCTACTAGGACTCCTAGATTCCTTTCACATGTAGTCTCCTTGAACCAGGTGTCCCCCCATTCTAAATCTATGCATTTCATGTTTTCTACCTAAATGTAGTATCTTATATTGTATGTAGTAACTACTAATAAACTCTCTGTGTTTCCACCTGTTTCTCTGAACTCTCTATGCTGCTAAATTCTTCCAAACCTACAACTTGTTCTCTTGATCCTATCCCCTCCCATCTTCTAATCTCTCTAACCCCTTCTTTTCTGCCCTCGCTCCTCCATACCTTCTCTCTCTCTCTCTCTCTCTTCAGGTTCCTTCCCTTCTGACTTCAAACATGCTCTCATTTCCCCAGTTCTGAAGAAACCCTCTCTTGACCCCTCTTCTTTGTCTAGCTATCATCCAGTCTCTCTTCTTCCTTTCCTCTATAAGGTTCTGGAACGGGTAGTTTATTCTCACTGTCTTGAGTTTCTTGAAGCCAACTCCATCCTGGACCCTTTTCAGTCTGGTTTCCGCCTACGGCACTCTACAAAGACAGCCCTCACCAAGATCTCAAATGATCTCATGCAGGCCAAGGCAAATGGACTCTATTCTCATTCTTCTATATTTGTCTGCAGCCTTCGACACCGTGGACCACTGTCTCTTGCTTGACTTACTTTCCAACCTTGGGTTCTCCGACTCTGTTCTCAATTGGTTTAAATCTTACTTGTCAGACAGATCTTTTGCAGTGGTCACAGGTGGTCAGACTTCCTCCTCTGTTCCCTTATCTGTTGGAGTTCCTCAGGGCTCTGTCCTGGGCCCCCTTTTGTTCTCACTGGGGCTTTCTAGATTGGCAAAAAGAAGTGTGTTCATGGCTGCATGAAACTCTAGCCTTTAGATGAAAAAAAGGGAAAGTGTGCCATGAAAATGCTTTTTTTGCATTTTATGGGAGAAGAAGCGCCTTTAAAAAGGTGCTGGTTTTCCCAGCTTCTTTTTTAAAAACTGCAGAACAGCGCAGCTCCATGTAAAGGCTGTGGTGCAGCTGCTAAGCATTAAGGAAAAGGCAACTTCATGTCACACTTTCCTGCCCATCTAGAAAGCCCCTCTATACACTCTGTCCCTTGGTAAACTCATCAGTTCTTTTGGTTTCTCCTATCATCTGTATGCCAATGATAGCTGTATCTTTCCACCCCTGACCTTTCGCTGGGGTTTGAACAGCAAGTCTCCTCTTGTCTGGCTGCCATCTCTCAGTGGATTCGGGATCGGCGCTTGAAGCTCAACATGTCTAAGACAGAGCTTCTCATCTTCCCACCTAATCCCACCCCCAATACTCCTTTTCTGTTTGTGTTAATGGCACTTCTATTCAACCGGTTCAGCAAGCCCGCAGTCTTGGTTTCATCTTTGATTCCTCTCTGTCATTTATTCCCCAGATTCAGGCCACCGCCAAGACCTGTAAATTCTCTCTTTATAACATTGCTAAAATCCATCCATTCTTCTCAGACTCCACTGCCAAGACTCTGGTCCATGCCCTAGTGGTTTCACGACTAGATTACTGTAACCTTCTTCTGACAGGGCTTCCTCTCTCTCACCTCCATCCTTTAATCTCTGTCCAGAACTCAGCTGCACGTATTATCACATCCGCTCGCCACTTTGACCATGTTTCTCCTCTTTTATCCTCCCTTCATTGGCTCCCCTTCCCCTTCCGCATCCAGTACAAGCTTTTGTTGTTGACTTTCAAAGCCCTCCACGGATTGGCCCCTCCTTACTTGTCTGAACTTCTTTCTCCTCACACTCCTTCTCTTCCCCTCCGTTCTGGTAGTCAAGGTCTCCTGTCCCAGGCGAGGATTTCCACTGCTCCATCCCGGATTTGTCCCTTCTCACTTGCTGCCCCTCACTCCTGGAACCTTCTTCCCCCACATGTGTGCCTCATCACTTCTCTAACCAGTTTCAAAATTAAGTTAAAGACTATATTGTTTAGGGAAGCGTTCCCAGGATTGCACCATCTGCCCCAGGATGCCTCCTTTTAACTATGTATTAAGAAGCCGTTCCCTCCCTCCAGTCCATCTGCCTTGGTCCAGGCCCTAGAGGGAGAGAGGAACCACTGGACCTCATCCCCTTCCCACCACCTTCCCCTCTTCCTTTTGTGTTGTCTCTTTTAGATTGTAAGCCTGAGGGCAGGGATCTGTCTGATTTACGTTTGTATGTACAGCACTGTGTAAATTTACAGTGCTATATAAATAAAGTAATAATAATAATAATAATAATAATAATAATAATAATAATAATATTTCTCCTTGTTGAAGTTCATTTTGTTAGCATTGGTCCAGCTTTGTAATCTATTAAGGTCATTTTGAATTTTGATCCTGTCCTCTAGGGTATTAGCTACTCCTCCTAATTTGGTGTCATCTTATTTAAAAAGAAGATGCAGAAAGCTCTCCAGATGCTGTTAAGAGTGCATCTTCCAGCATTCCCTACCACCAACATAATAAGCTCAACATTAACTCTGTTGAGAGAATATGCAGAGATAAATGCAGAGTAATCTTGGAAGGTTGTGAGTAGACAAACTGGCAGACTGGTGCTTCGCCAGGAAAAACAGTTGCTAGATGAAAGCACTGGAGGCTGGCTTTTCTCCAAAGAGGTACTGTTTATTTTTGTTGCAAACACACACGCGAGAACAAAGCTACACTGACAAACTCGTCCTCCTACAAAACCCCACAACTGTACAATGACGATTTGAGCTTATATACACTTTTTCCATGTGGCAATCTAGCTCAATCCCTTCCTGTACAATTTCCTGTGTTACCTGGATTACTGTCCATCATTCCAAATGACACAGCAACAGCATATTCATATAAGTGACACATGCTCTCTGGCACACTCTGCGACCTTGGACAATCAGTCACCTGCTGTCTAGATCCACAGCTGCAGCCAATTCCTGGCCAAGAGCAGTGAGTGTCCATTAGCTTCTCTGCCACATCTGAACATTTTCAATGCTACTCCATTCCTCAACAAACTCCCATTGATTTATCACACTTAGCAGCTTAACTTCAAGACTTGTGCTTATATTTTAAGCAAACAGGTAACTCTACTTCTTTATCTCAATAACAAGGAATCCAAACAGTGTCAAATCATGCCATTTCTTCAGCCTGTAGGGAGATGAGATGTTGTTCTCATGAAAATGATATGACTCCATAAACTTTAAGTGTGTAAGATTTGTGTCTGTCAGGTGTATGTGTATGTTTAAAGAAGATTTACTTCAGTATGGAAGAAAATGCATGTTTACCTAGTGAAACTGTGGACAGAAATATTATCCAAATCAAATTCTGAAGTACTTTAAAGCCCCCGTTTTTCAAACACTGACACTGCTGTGGCTAAATGGTTGCAGGAGTACTGCCTGAAACATTTATTCTTATTAATTAAACCTTAGGCTTATGCTTTTTTTCTCTAAAACATTTCGTTGAACAAATCTTACACTGGAGTTACAAGCATGGTATCTGTAAATACTGTTAAATATTTTATTTGAGAAATGTTAAGTTTGACAGTATTTGGCATCCATCATGTACATTGTTTCTTAATAACAAAATATAGAAATATATACTTAAAATAGCATTGTTCTGAAGTCTGTAAATGATTACTACTGTACTGGAAAAAAACACACGTATCTATCATATTAAGGCACATTTTCTGTTTGTTTTTTAAAAACATTTGCATATTAAGCCCATTTTGAAAAATATGATTGTGATTATTTACAACCGATAAAGTTTCTGAATATAAACCTGCAAATGCCTGTTCCATTTTTTCAATTACAGCTGAAATATATTTTTGAATTTAACTTGCACGATGGAAGAGAAGTCTTTATCAGCTGTTAAAAATAATGAATTTTGCTAATACTTTCTTCCACCCAAAAGAGGATGTAGCAAGTTAGAAAGGCAATCCAACGTCATTCTAGTGCAATGGAAAAAAAGTTTACTCTTCATAGAACAGTATGAAAAATTATCCATCCCACAGTCAAAAGGAGCAGGGAACACTGGGAGCTCACATTGATGGTTTTGTCAAGTAGATGCAACTCTATCCATCTTCTATAATTAAGTGCACGAATATAGACTCCTGGACGTCCTGGTTGACCACAGCCAAACCCAAAACTGGTGATTCCTACCAGATAAAATCTGGTGGAATTTGGGAAGTAGCACACCAAAGGTCCACCACTGTCTCCCTAGAACATGAAGCAGGGAAAAGGGTAATGTATTACAGTACTTTCCATCTGTTCAACTCAATGCATCTTAGGAAGCAGGAGCAAGGAGAATTGGCCAGAACAGTGGAACAACTGAGGTCACACATTTATTCATATCTATGTATGTGGCCTTTCAATATCTTAGTTTTCTCAAGGTGGCTTATACTGTAAAACAGTACAGTATTTGAAACCATCTAGCCCCAGCTGTTAGCTGCTGCACCAAACCACTGTGTAGCAAAGCACTTGTTGATGGACACTTTGCCTGTTACTATCTGATTGATGTCTATGTGTTGAGAAATGCACTGGACAACGTGAAGATTTTGTAGTCACAGGCCGGGGAGGCATAATATTCACAGGCCAGCTGAGAAGAACAATTAGGCATCCTATACCTGTTGATCCTGAGGTCAAATTCAAAGTACCAATTATATTGAATACTTGGGAACCAGATTATCTGAAGACCATCTCACCCTAATATCTCACTGTGCTAAAACCAGATCATCTTCATGGGTCATCCTGGGGGTGCTCCCATCAAATGAAGTGAGACATGTGGGCACTAAAGAAAGAGTGACCCCCCCCCCAGTCATTAATGCAGTTGAAGATTACAGAACCTTGGAGTGTCTTGATATTATGTTTACATAAAGGAAAGCAAGTTTGTTTTTATTTTAATTTGTGCTGTTTAAACTTATGTTTTTTTAAAATTAACTTTATTGCAGTTTTAAAATATAAAATCAGAAAACAAGATAGAAAACAAGAATAAATAACACAATTAAAAAACTTTTTAACAGGTAAGTTGCATAAAACATATAGGCACCACTGAAATCATTACATGCAAAAAAAAAGAAAGAAAGAAAGAAAGAAAAAAAGAGGAATTCCTAGGATGGCTGTTTAAATTACTATTAAAATGTTGTTACACACCTAAAAAGAAGGTTTCTAAAATTTCAATGCCTGCTGGGGAGGACATATGAAGAGTCTTTAATTTGAATAAAAAATAAGTGGGTATCAACATTCTTTGAAAGTGTTTCTTCAGTCCTTTAGCCAACTTTATCTAGTGTGTTAGTTTTTCACGAAGGGCAATGCCCCATACTCTGGCTAACTAACCCCTGAAAGATAATCCTTTTCATCTTCTCCAGTGTTGTGCTATTTCTAGTAGTGCAGCTCCCAACAAAATGAAAATCAACTGTTCATATTTCAGATTAACATTTGGACCTACAAAAGCTGACAATAGCATGAGAGCTTCACACTTTGCTATATTCTAATTTATAACATCAACTAAAAAAAAAATCAAGCACAATTTTTCAAAACTGAGCCATTTTGAGGCATCTAATTCACCTATGTAAAACTGTATCCTGGAAGATGCATCCTCTCCAACAAAACAGTGAAAAATGCTAGAAAGATGTGACAGTCTGGATGGTGTGAAATGCCATCTATTAACAACTTTTAAAAGTTTATCTAGCAATACCTGGTGAAAATATGTATGGTAGAAGCCATATTTTACTCGAATTAGTTTATCTGGCTCTATAAACAAAGAGTAAAATGTCACCTGCAAAGATTGATGACATCATGATGTAAACTAATCTGAATTAATTTGATAATAGTCTGAATAATTTTGGCTAAAGGTTCAACTGCAATAGCAAAAAGAATTTTTGCTTCTCAAGAGAAAAAATGGCTTAGGGTTAAATCTCTTGTTATATAGAAGTTTTTGGATTTTAGTATAGGTACAAAATAAAAGAGGTGAACTTGTGTCCAAAATTAATCTTCTCTAACAGTTTGGTTAAATATGGAATTTGAATGGATCAAATGCCTTTAAGGCAGGAAAAGAGATGAAAAGTGTAGGTGTCTTATGCGCACAAGTGCATGCTATATAATATTGTGTCCATGCTGTGGTCACCTGTCCATCTCCATACATTATTCTTTCTTTCTCTCTACCTTGGAGTGTTTCACTCTCCCACCTTCTAATCTCTCCTTATATTTACATGCTCATGACTTTCTAATCTTTCACTCTCCTCTCACTCTCATC
This sequence comes from Urosaurus nigricauda, assembly GCA_034509955.1. Lineage (NCBI taxonomy): Eukaryota > Metazoa > Chordata > Lepidosauria > Squamata > Phrynosomatidae > Urosaurus > Urosaurus nigricauda. The sequence goes on from JAOEGL010000002.1 coordinate 169,529,672, forward strand.
TCTAGATCACTGCATTCTCATATGCAGAAATACTCTGCAGCTTCTCTCCTGTGCTCATGCTGTACTAGATTTTTTTTCTTCTTGTTCCTCACTCCCTCCCATCAGTTCTTTGCTGTCCTGGCTATCGCCACTCGACCACCCACCAATCCAAGAAGGCATGAGGTGGGAGACAATACAGCCAACAAAATACCACAGCCACCACCCCAATATTGCTCCCTGGAAATCCCCCCATTACATTTCCCCCCCCCCATTTGTTCTGTCTTTTCATAATTTCATATAATTATTATGAATACATAGGGTCTGATGAGTTCACCTGACACTGGCACTTTTGTTGTGATCTTTATATTGCCAGGCAAAGATTTTTCTTGTTGTTGTAGACCTTTTAGTCTTTTTAAAAAACTCTGTGCTTTTAGCTCTTCCTACTACTGTTCAAGTTTTCTGGTTTTATTCTGTAATTGTTATTTTTTAATGTTTTTATTCCATAGTTTGTGGGGTTTTATGTTATGGTTTTACCTCTATTTTGTGCATTGCCCAGAGATCTTTGGTTCTTGGGTATTTCAAAAATGAAGAAAAGTAAAATAAAAAGTTATAAAACTGCTTTATTTTCGCTGTGACATTCAGAATATTGGTTTTATATCACAGTAAATACAGGAAATGAAAATTAGCCATCTACTTTGATATGGCTTTGATGTATTATTGTAGGGATGGGCAAAGAAAGGTTTGTGTTCCTTACTTTGTGTCTTTCTATGCACCTATCATTTCCACTACCACTGAACTCCAGACGTAAGTGTAACAAAGTGTCATTTGCATTTAAAACAAGATATGGGACATACACGTGATTAATATTCACCTTCAGATGGATATCAGCATTGCAAAACTTAAAAACAAGGCATATACTATTCAGTCTCTGTAACATGAGGCACCAGGAGCAGGGTTGAAAATCTGTGAGTTGGCAGCTGTGTGGTGTGAGGAGTGGAGAGACATTTGTGTGAGGTAGAGATGGATTGGTTTCATCCAGGTCCGAACCAAACTGAGAAGCTTCCTGTCAAAGAAGCTCCAAAGCTGGGCCTCAGTCAAGGCACAAGAGATCTATTTTAGCACAATGGAAATCTCTTTAAATCCATCTGAACTAAATCTAAGGAAAGGGGGGAAATAACATCCATCACCCAACCCTTGAGCAGGAATGTAATAAATAACACACGCACACTTGCATTTCTCCATGCTAAACTTAAGGAGGAAGAGATGTAGATGTGATTTTAAAACAAAATGGAAACAGAAAACACACCAAACTGACCACATTTTGCCTCTGAAACAGCCCCTGCAACATCCTCTCCAAAAGCAAGGGTTCTCTGTAAGACCAGACTCAAATTTGAATCCAGAGCAAGGTGGAGACAAAGTTAGTGCAGAAAGCAAACCTTTGGGCTAGGGAGTTCTTCCAAAATCAGATGCACCCCACAGTCCCAAAGATTCCCCTTGAATCTTATTTTAAATAAATGTTGGTGGGTTTTTTTAGTTTTACTCTGTACCTCTAAATTTCAATGGAAGCTGAAAGTGCAACTGAGAAAATGCAGATCCGCACCCACCAATTGAAGCTCTTGACCCTTGTGTTAGCCGGTACCATGGTTTGCCAAAATAATGGTATGAGAAGCAGTTTTGGCAGCAAGTTTTAAATGGTATTTCTCAATTTTACCTGGCAGCTATCAACATGTCCCGTTTCAGAGCCAGCACAAAACATATTCCATGATAACATGTCTCCATACCAATGGTATTGATTACACATACTCGGTGGAAATATGTCTACTTCAGCTTCTTGTAGTATTTGTTCGCTCTCACCTGTAAAGGAAACACGCAATATTGCTTGAAATATAAATGAAATATAAATATAAATATAAATACATTTTGAAATATAAATGTCAATATCTGCTTTATCACACTAGGGGGCAAACAGGATTTAAACGAGAGTTAAATCAGAGTTAAACAGGAAATGTCCTATGATAAACATAGGACATTTCCTGTTTAACTCTCGTAAAACTGCTAAATTTGAGCAGGATATTTTTTTTTACCAGAACAAGTTAAGCAAAACAGAAAAGGCCTACAGGATAAATGATACAACATTATATTATATATGTTAACTGCTATATTATTTGTCTGAATGTCAGTGTCTATATAGCTGGAATGGTATCATTCACCTACTCTGGGGTTATTGAAAGTTTTGCATTAAGTACATAGGAAGCCCTGGTGGCTCAGTGGTTAAATGCAAATGCCAGTACTGCAGCTACTCACAGTCACAAAGGTTGTAAGTTCAATCCCAGTCAGGGTTCCAGGTTCACTCAGCCTTGCTTTCTTCCATGTCGCTAAAATGAGTATCCAGCTTGTCAGGGGCAATTAGCCTATACACTGTAAATCACTTGAGAGTGCTAGTGCACTGATAAGTGGTATAGAAATGTACTTGCTACTTGCTAAGCTCAAAAATATTTAGAGGTATGGACACCTAAGGAGAGGGATCCCAGAAACAGCCCAATGAAGACTGAGAATGTTCAGTGGTCACAGAATGCCACCTGGTTGCTGGGAAGAAAAAGGAAAACCAAAGCAGGGGTGGTGTGGAAATGAACTAGAGGAAACAGAATTCTGAACAAAAGAGCATTTTATACTGCAATATTTTATTTTAGGATAGAATAAAATTGTAAATGTAATTATGCAAGTTGCTCCATGTAGGAATGAAAGAGCAAATGTTAGAAAATCATAATGCATCTATAGTTTCTCAGGTCTACTCAATAATGAAGCAAGAAGCAAGGTAGAAAATTATACCGCCTGCAGGAAAACAAAAGCAAATTTATGTAACAATGAAGTTGCTACCACTGATTACCACTAAAAAATGGCCCAGAAAAGCTCTATGTAAATATAAATAAATAAATAGATAATAAAATATTTGAAAATATAGTGGCTGGTAATGAGTAAGCTGTATTATTTTTAGCATAAATCTCAAATATTAAGCATAAGTGTAAAAAATGAAACAATAACAAATCAACAACCCTCCAATTCCAGCATTCCCTGAATGCAGACTGTACACTCAGGGGCACGCACACACACACACACACACACACACACACCATTTCTCTCAACATAATGAGATATATTCCTAACCGTGGCCAGAAATATGTACATTTCCACTTAACATTAGTTTGATTTAAAGAGAAAAGGAAAGGATTACCATTCTCTTTTTTGAGTCCCCATCCACTAATGTAACATGGGTAGTTAGGCGTATCATTGTGTGGAGTTTCAGGTAAGCAGATGGGTTGAACATACTTATTGTATTTGACAGACCTTGTTAGCTTTAGCAAAGCAACATCGTTGTCATAATTTTCAATATTATAACCAGAATGGATTATGATATCTCTGACTCGGCGCTTTATAGTATGCGAGTTGTATTTCTCAAGATGATGCAAGCCAATCACAACTCTCCAAAAGCCTGGATTCCTAGGACAGAAGAAAATCCTGTATAGATTCAATTAGTTCAGAACTAGAACAGATCATTAAACAGAGAGTCTGTGAACATCTAGAAGGCAATTCCATAATCACAAAAAGTCAACATGGGTTTCAGAGAAACAAGTCATACCAGACAAATCTTCTCTTTTTTTGATAAAATTACCAGCTTCGTAGATGAAGGGAATGCTGTGGATATAGTATATCTTTATTTTAGTAAGGGCTTTGACAAGGTTCCCCATGACATTCTTGCAAACAAGCTTGTAAAATATGGGCTAGACAAGGCAACTGTTAGGTGGATTTGTAATTGGTTGACTGGCCGAACCCAAAGGGTGCTCAGCAATGGTTCCTTTTCATCCTGGAGAGAAGTGACCGGTGGGGTGCCACAGGGTTCTGTCCTGGGTCCATTGCTATTCCACATCTTCATTAATTACTTGGATGACAGAATTGGGAACATACTTATCAAATTTGCAGATGGCTGGGACAAAGCTAACAAAATGAAATTCAACACGGAGAAATGTATGGTACTGCACTTAGGGTGGAAAAATGAAATGCATAGATATAGGATGGGGGACACCTGGTTGAATGAAACTATATATGAAAGGGATCTAGGAGTCCAAGTAGACTCATGAGTTGAACATGAATCAACAGTTTGTTGTGGCAGATAAAAAGACCAATGCTATTTTAGGCTGCATCAATAGAAGTATAGTGTCTAGATCAAGGGAAGTAATAGTGCCACTCTATTCTGCTTCGGTCAGCCCCACCTGGAATATTGTGTCCAGTTCTGGGCACCACAATTCAAAAAGGATGTGGAAAAACTGGAGAGTGTCCAAAGGAGGGCAACTGAAATGATGAAGGGTCTGGAAACCATGCCCTATGAGGAATGACTTAGGGAGCTAGGGATGTTTAGCCTGGAGAAGAGAAAGTTAAGAGGTGATATGATAGTCCTGTTTAAATATTTGAAGGGATGTCATATTGAGGAGGGAGCAAGCTTGTTTTCTGCTGCTTCAGAGACTAAAACACAGAACAATGGATGTAAGCTTCAGCAAAAGAGATTCCACTTCAACATTAGGAGGAACATCCTGACAGTAAGGTCTGTTCGACAGTGGAACACACTCCCTTGGAGTGTGGTGGAGTCTCCTTCCTTAGAGGTCTTTAAACAGGCTGGATAGCCATCTGTAAAGGATTCTTTGACTGTGATGGCAGAGGGTTGGACTGGATGGCCCTTATGGTCTCTTCCAACTCTATGATTCTATGATTTAGAATTGACGGTTATCTGTTGTTTCCCACTTTGTATAAACCTAATGATCAGAGCAACATTCTATTCACATTAACAATGCAATCTTACACATATTTACTCAGAAGTACAGTAAGTTCCAATGAGTTTAGTGGGTAAGTTGCAATATAGCAGGGTGGGCATTGTCCTTAGTACCTGTGTACAAGATTATAGCCTAAGTGAGAAATTCAAAAGGCCACTGTAAAGCACAGCTTTCTTTATGACATATGTGGGCTTTTTAATTCTTCCTAATTTCATTCTGTGTATCTCCTAGAACTAAAATTACCGCATACAAATTTTCCTCACCCATCCCCCTTTTTATTTGAACAGTCCTGTAAAGTATGTTAGAGTGAGATGGTGTTTGGCTCAAGGTGACCACACAAGTGTTCTGAGCAAGTTGGGATTTGACCTCATCTGTAAGTTGCATTGGGGTGTGAATGAATACAGAACTCTTACAGTAACCATGGATCTGAGAAAAAGGAGTTATTTTGAACAGTGGTGTTTCTAAGGGGGTGTGGTGGTGCAGCCAACACCAGTTGATAGCCCAGAAGAGGGGTGATACTCGGTCAGGCCCTCAACCCGTGCTCTGTTCCTTCCACCTATTCCATCACATGCATGCTCCTTCCCGCACACTCACTCCCTAGTGAAAAGGGGCCCTGGGATGTGGCCGAAATCTAACCCAACCTGCCTCCTCTTCCTAGTGCAGAGTATCATGTAACGTATTTGGAGAATATAGACAATATTTTAATTTTACAGAGAAATGAATGGCTATGTTAACAGGAATCAATACTTTCATTTCATATTAATTCAACATTGTTCATACTGGTAATCATTTCATAATCAGGTTGCCACTTGATGCCACAGTGCCTTGCCATGGTCAAGTACTTTCCATAATGCTATTTTGAAAACCTGGCAACCCTATATCCTGCCCAGTGGGCCTGTTGTATCTGCAGTCTCTGGCTCTGCAGGTTTAACCCACCACAGACTGCAAAAAATAAATCCTGCGATCTCTTCTTACCAGATCAAGAAGTTGCCTCAGAGAAGCAGCAGCAGCAGCAAAGGCAGTGGTAAGGCCCGACCACTAGAGGCCTACTTCTGGCTCCCCATGGCCAGAGAAGAAAGATTCAGGTAAGTGCAAAGCTGTACAGTACTAGGATGTTGTAGAGTGGCAACGGCAAGCCCCAGCCACCAGTGGTGTATTCATCATGCTACCCACTTCCAGAGAGCACACCAGTCACCCACATCTGCCTTTGAAACAAAAGAGTAGAAGTGCTGCAGCTGGACAAATGTACAAATGCCCTGCAGCCAGGTGAAGGCACCACAGCTGTGTAAAGATGCCACAGCTGAGAAGCCAGGTGAAGGCAGTTCTGCTGTCGTTCAAAGATCCTACACCATATTAATACTGCAAAGCCTCATGCACATCTGCATCTCTCTCCTCGACCCTGGATAGCCTTGTGACTACACAGTCGGGATGTGGAGGTAAGCAGACAAGTCCTTATATGTAAACTGGTAAACTGGCTCAGGCCCTCATACATAAAATGGTGGAGGGCCATATAAAATGGCAGAGGACTTGAACACCCATTGGTTTGGTATTCAGAGAAACAAGTCATGCCAAACGAACCTGATCTCTTTTTTTGATAAAATTACCAGCTTGGTAGATGAAGGGAATGCTGTGGATATAGTATACCTCGATTTCAGTAAGGCCTTTGACAAGGTTCCCCATGACATTCTTGCAAACAAGCTTGCAAAATGTGGGATAGACAAGTTAACTGTTACATGGATTTGTAATTGGTTGACTGGCCGAACTCAAAGGGTGCTCAACAATGGCTCCTTTTCATCCTGGAGAGAAGTGACCAGTGGGGTCCCACAGGGCTCTGTCCTGGGCCCAGTGCTGTTCAACATCTTTATTAACGATTTGGATGACAGAATTGGGGGCATACTTATCAAATTTGCAGATGACACTAAACTGGGAGGAGTAGCTAATACCCCCGAGGACAGGATCAAAATTCAAAATGACCTGAATAGACTAGAAAGCTGGGCCAGTGCTAACAAAATGAAATTCAACACGGAGAAATGTAAGGTTCTGCACTTAGGGCGGAAAAATGAAATGCACAGATATAGGATGGGGGACACCTGGCTGAATGAGACCACATGTGAAAGGGATCTAGGAGTCCAAGTAGACCATAAGCTGAACATGAGTCAACAGTGTGATGCGGCAGCTAAAAAAGCCAATGCAATTTTAGGCTGCATCAATAGAAGTATAGTTTCTAGATCAAGGGAAGTTATAGTGCCACTCTATTCTGCTTTGGTCAGGCCCCACCTGGAATACTGTGTCCAGTTCTGGGCACCACAATTCAAAAAAGATGTGGAGAAACTGGAGCATGTCCAAAGGAGGGCAACTAAGATGGTGAAGGGTCTGGAAACCTTGCCCTATGAAGAACGCCTTAGGGAGCTGGGGATGTTTAGCCTGGAGAAGAGAAGGTTAAGAGGTGATATGATAGCCCTGTTTAAATATTTGAAGGGATGTCATATTGAGGAGGGAGCAAGCTTGTTTTCTGCTGCTGCAGAGACTAGAACGCGAAACAATGGATGCAAACTGCAGGAAAAGAGATTCCATCTCAACATTAGGAGGAACTTCCTGACAGTAAGGGCTGTTCGACAGTGGAACACACTCCCTCGGAGCGTAGTGGAGTCTCCTTCCTTGGAGGTCTTTAAGCAGAAGCTGGATGGCCATCTGTCAGGGATGCTTTGACTTGGAGTTCCTGCATGGCAGGGGGTTGGACTGGATGGCCCTTGTGGTCTCTTCCAACTCTATGATTCTATTCTAACTGGTGCTCATGGGCAGAGAGTTGAAACCAAACTTCTGTGGATATGGCAAGCCCATTGTATTTCTCAGACCAACTTGAACTCCCAGTACCATAGCCAAAATGACTAGTAATCAAAAAATAACTGTTGGAAATGTGGCTCAGAAGGTGGTACTATGATCCATTGCTGGTGGAAATGCCAAAAAGTGAAAAAATACTGGGCAGAAATACATTTGATGATTCAAAAAATATTGAAAACTAAGATACCGGTAAGTAAAGACCCTAAATTATTTTTATTGAATATAGTAGAGGATGAGGATCTAGAGAGAAAATATGGAAAATTATTATTTTATCTAATTAGTGCAGCTAGAATACTATTGGCTTCTTACTGGAGAAAGGAACAAATACCTTGTATAGACTCTTGGATATTAAAGGTTTATGATTTTATGGAAATGGATAGACTGACTTGTTATATAAAGAAGATATCACAAAAAGACTTTGAATAGTACTGGAAATTGTGGATAATTTTTTTTAAAAGAAGAAAAAGGAAAATATGCTGGTATAATTTTTATATAAATTCAAACTGCTGAAGAAGTGACGATGTAATGAAATATGAATGTAGTTGGAATGAATAATATTATGTTAGAAAAGAGGTTTTAAAAGAAATGGTTTTTGTTTACCAGATATTTACGTATAGAGTTGTGCATAAAATAACAGTAATATAGAAAGATAGAAAATTATGACACAGATTACATGGAATTGGTTAAGAAAAAAGGAAGTATCAACATTGTAAATATGTATAATAGATATGTATGATAATGTATGTTATTTGTGACAAAAATATATTAAAATAGATAAATAAAAAGATTCCTGGGGTTAAGATCTCCTAGAAGAGGATGCCTCATTTTTATAACAATGATCTTGGGTAACAGCAGTAAGCCTCAGTCAACAGAACTGACCTTGCCTTTGGAGATGAGGCTGTCAGTACTACAGAGACCATCTGTACTGATCGCAGAGCTAGTAGTAGGTTGGGCTTACCTCATGGAGCTAAGTCTCAATGAGGAAGAAACTGTGAGATGATCTGTTGTAAAGAGTTAATATACAGTTGGTGAAAGATGACAGTAGACAGCCGCTAATGCAGAGGTTCATTCTGAGCTGCTAAACTGGCCATTTTAAGCAGTTCTTCCCTATACAAGGTCTTGTGGCAGGATGGTTGGTTCCTTCTGGCCTGGAGAATAAAACTCTAGCAGTGAAGTATGTGTGATCTTTGCAGAGGCAATGTGAGTGCCAGCCCAACTGTGGAGTTCCCTCACTACATTCCACAGATGTTTATGGAGAGCATTAATCTACAAGGGGCAGACATGAATTATGTGCAGCAACAGAATTAAAAGAAGCCAAGGTGTAATATAATGAGGAAATAAGAAAAAGGATGACAGACAGACAGACAGAAAATACCAAAAGACGTGTCTGAAGACATCTACTGATGTTACTGCAGCAACAAACACAAAAGAACTCAATTGAAGACCAAGCATATGCTACATATAACAGTATGGAGGGTAGTCAAGGTTAAAAAAATAACAACTGGGAGGAAATACAGTACAAATTATTTGGACCTGGTGATCTGGAAGGAGGCCTGGGGTCCAACTATGCTGCATATGTTTTTGTTTTTAAGGAAGAAGAGTCCCAAATTGATTGATCTACTGGGAGCAGCAGGTACCAGGCATGCTGAACAGACTAACCCCCGAGCTTTTGGTACACAGCAAAACAGTTTCAAATTACGTACCAAATACTGCAGAGGCCTGTCCATGGCTGGCACCCACTCTCTGCCCAGGCTAGAGACAAGCAGATCATGAGGCAGACCCATATAAAGTGTGGCTCAATTCTTGTCAGAAGAGGGCCTCTCACAAGAGATCCAGGCTCCTGCTCTAATGCTAGCAAGAAAACTGGCTGTTGCATATTACTGTCTGGAAAATCTGGTGACCCTAGCTCATGGGATTTTTAAAAAAAATCTCCATGGCCATTTGTTCCTGAGCGAATCAGGTTAGGCAACTGCAGCAGGAGCCAATTTTTGTCCCTGAAAACGTGACCTAGAAAAGTCTTTCTCTAGTTTGCACTGTCAGGCTTGCCAGCTTATCTTTAGGCATGTAAGGACATTTGAAGGCTTGGAGTTTTGAGAATTTTTGAACTTATTTTGAGCAATTGTTTGCCCAATTTAAACATAACAAACTGGGAAGGGAATAGATCTGGTACCCTGCCAAACTCTAGAGGATTTGGGGATCTGCAAAAAGGGAATCCAGGACTACATATAGCCCACAGGCTGCACTTTCACCACACCAGCACAATATGACTAAGCCCAAATACACCAGAATCAAGATCTAAGTATGCATATGTCTATAATTCATGAATTGCCTTGATAAATAAAACAGACTTTTATTTAAACTCAGGATTTTTGGTTCGTTTAGGGGTGAAAAAGACTGGCACAATACACCAGCTGTGGGGCAGTGTGGGGATATGATGTTTAGATGACACACACACCGCAATTCTGCCCTGAAGCAGGTGTCAGCTGCCCACCCAATCAGATGGCAGGCAGCGTTGTGGCACTCCAGCGGCATGGTATTTATACTTGAAAAGCTGCTGCAGCTGCCACGGAAAAGACTTTTTTTTCCCAGCATAAAAAGGATGGGAATTTTGCCGCTTCTTTTTACGTCAGAAAAAAGCTGGATCATAGTACAGAGTGCAGATGCCGCAGCCTCAATCTGGTGTTCAAAAGGGCATCTGTTTCGGCCCTTAGTTAGGATTCTGTAAAGGTAAAAACAAACCTTGGAAAAGTTGGTCTCCTGGCAGCAGAAGGGATGAAAAGGGGAGGCAGGAGTACACAAACCCCAAATTTTGTTAAGGTTCTTTCACACAGTACTAAGCCATAATAATTACACATAAATTAGCCCAATAAAAGATTAATTTTAAAATTACAGTAAGTGCAGATATTATATTCAGAATCAATGATTATAATTAACTTTTGTAGAAAGCAAAAAGGAAAATGTGGACGACTGCCCATTGAACTGGACTCAAATACTAAATCCAGGAATCAAAAAACTGCAAAAGATATTGTATACACTCAGAGGCACTGGGCTTATGTTTTGTGAGTAGCAAACATTCCATGTTGCATGTCAAACCTCTGAAACTGAATGGAGTTGCACGAGCAGTCTGCAGTTTCAGTAAAGGTGCGTGCTGTCCAAAGCAAGAGAAATATCAAACTAGATATACTATAATTTGGAATGATATAAACCCTCTTCTCATGTGGTTTAAATAACTTTCCAAGTAGTGACACTTTCAATTTAATGCAAAGTTCAAAATTTAGAGGCTCAATCCTGTTGGACTTTTATATCCCTCATTCTTATGTTAGAATGTATGTTAGAAATACCACTAGCAGTGAAATCTTGTAGTACATTTATACTCAGAAAGAAACTCCAATAGATTTAGTGGAACTTACATACGGCCTTATAAAACCCCCTATAAAATTCATGGGGTCACCATAAGTCGACAGGCAACAAAAGGAGATCTCAAGTTGGATTCTGAACCTAAGTACTTTAATGTCATAAAACTATGTGGGTAATACAACAGTAGACTTCTTTCAGTCACACAGTACTTGTTTACTCTCCCACCCATGAAATGTTACAGCTTCTGGATCAGCATTACAAGACCCAGCTGCAAGCTGGTTCAAAGCCTTGAAGAAAACTCCCATGATATCCTAGGGATTCACTGTATCTTTTTGTCCCAGGTCCCCAATTTTCATGTATTATTTTGAATTTAACCATTCAATTTTTGAACAACACACCTTTCTCCTAATAGAACTTTTTTTAGAACGGAATATACATACAGTGATGCTCTAAAGCAGTGTGCTGCTGTCAATACTGAGCTGTCGTGAATTAAAGATCCACCACATACATGGTTATATCCTGTATGAATGAGATAGACTTGAAGACTAACTTGCCACGGCCATGCTCCATGCTCAGCATCTCCTCCACCTACAATCCGAATCCCTTTTCCGAAGCCTACAACAGGTCTTCCACAATCTAGAAATCAGAACACAGTTGTGCTGCTCAGATGCAATGTTAGCTCCATAAAATACAGAAAAATATACATACAGAAAAATATCTGAAACAGATCCTATCAGCCAATGATTTTAATTAATCAATTTGGCACACCACTTCTGATATTGAGACACTTTCTGTTGAAGATATTATGTAAACTTGAGAACTTCTGAATGTGAATCTATCAAAAACACCTTTTTGATTTGTTTATGTTTAAAAACTAATAAAAATTAGTAAAAAAACACATAAGAAATTTGTTTGACTCATAGGTTAACATAATGGTATACATTTGGAAACTGCTACATTTTTTATGATGGAGGCATAGAGGCCTAAAGTATATTTGCTCACACAGATTAAAAAACAGCAGCCATGCAAATTTAGGCCTGATGAAGTACAGGTGTCCCACAAGTAACTATTATGCTATTTCTGCCATTCTGGTGCATTCTGTAAGCGAACTGCTCGTCACAGAAATATCCCTAGGTGAGACATCCGAGAAGCTTCAGAGGACTTTTATGCAGAGCCTAGCAAGTTATGTGATCCTTGAAAATCAGTTTAAAGCTTTTAAAACAGTGAAGCATGATGGCAGTAGAAATTAACTATCAATATCACAATCCTTCCCACAAAGCACAGTCACTGGCAAGCTACACAAACTTACAGCATTCCCGCTCTTTTATCTACAGACTCCATAAATGTTTATTTCATTCTGTTTATTTCAAAGTGTTCTAGCCACCTTCAAAACATTTTTTTTTCAAACAAGCTTACAACATTATAAAACCATTTTAAAAAATCAATATTAACATTTTAAACTACAAAACAAAAAGAGCAATATAAACATTTTCAGAATACCTGTAGTCATAAAATTTAAAAAAACTGTTGAACAGAAGACATACCAATTAAAAAAAAAATTCCAAAAGTATTCTAAAATAAATTTGTAGGACCTGCTTACAAAAAGAATGAGAGGAAAACAGGCATTATCTTTCAGTGAAGGAGTTCCACAAAATAAAAGGCCCCATTTCTATCATTTGCTAATTTGACTAGGTCTGCTGGTCAATACCCAAGTACTGTAGGTCCTCTATAGCCAAAGCATGTTTACATGGGCATATGTGCACTAAGTCCACTAAGTAACATAATCTTTGTTTATGCCATGCTACCTGGTGGGTTATCAATGGGCTTGTGAAGCTGCTTAGCTGTTATAACCATGAGGTGGCTGTGTCTAGGATTACCTGCACCTTTAAAACTGCCTTGAGGACCTCTCAGCCCATACAAAGCAATCTAGTACAGATATTACCTTACCGAGAATGGGTAACTGAGGTGATGTAATAAGTCTTTAATATATTTTCTTTTCTTTCTTCCTTTACCTTCCAATTTAAAAATTCTCCAGGCAAAGTAAAATTAGAAGTAATAAGTACTTCTTTTTGTTTCCAGATGGACAGCTAATCACCCAGTCTTTTCTTTATTGCTACATTTTATACCGGGTCTATTACAAATCTCGTATTCTTTCATTTGTCCTAACCAAGGGCTGCATACACACTGCCTAAATAATCCAGCTTGACAGCACTTTAACTGCTGTGGCTCATTGCTATGGAATCCTGGGAACTGTAGTTTATTGGGGCACCAGAGCCCTCTGACAGAGGTGGCTAAATGTTTCACAAAACTACAGTTCCCAGAATTGCACAGCATTGAGCCATGGCAGTTAAAGTGGTGTCAATCTGGGTTATTTACTCAGTGCAGATGCGGCCAGGTTCATACTACACCTAAATATATAATACACATCCAGTAAGTATAGTCACTTATCCTCACTCAAACAGCAGGGTTGACTTAGTTTAAACCAATTTACTTTTTAAAAAAAGAACACTCCTGGTTTTTTAAAATTGGTTATTCATATATTTTTTAAAAAGTCTTGGTATTATTACTATTTTCCAACCTTCTTACTAGAAAAACAGCGACTGTTTGAATTTAAATGTTTTAACTTTAACACTTTATCGGCAGCTGTTCATTGTTAGACCTGTATCTAGCACCAGTTGCTTATCTGTAATCACTTTATCTTTATCCATTCAGAAACAAATCCTTCAATTAACCAAAATGCAACCAAAACAGGTTGCTTTAAAGGAGCAGTTTTTGAAGAACTAGTGGCCATAACATCTGAACTGCATTTAACATCTGAACTGCTACTTAATTTTCTGATTTAGCCCTATACTGGGATAGTTCTATACAGTGGGCTCTTGGCATCCTCCAGGGTTTTCTTCCAGGACCTCCTGCGAATAGCTGAATCCGTGGATCGATCCTGAAGTCCCATTAAATAAAATGGCACAATATAATGGTGCCTATATATTAAGTGGCAAAATCAAGACTTGCTTTTTGGAATTTATATTTTATTGGGATATTTACAATTTGTGGATGGTTGAATCTGTGGCTATGGAAGTCTGACTGTATAGGCTACCAGCTTATAGCATCGAAGAATCATAGGGTTGGAAGACACCACAAGGGCCGTCCAGACCACCCCTTGTCAATATAACCCCCAAAATTTTATTGAAAGATGTGAATCATATGCTGGGGGTGCTTTGATTGAGAGTTCCTGCATGTCAGGGTTTTTTGGGGGGGGAAAGGATGGTCCTTGAAGTCTCTTCTAACTCTATGATATCAAAGCGTAAAATGTTTGGACTGCCCAATGTTAAGAAAGACCGAGAATGTGGTTGGTCAAGCTTTCTGACACACAAAACAATATTTCACTATAATAATAAACAGGGTTTATAAATAAATAGGGTTTTCTGCCTTGAGTCCCTATATTGGGAGAAAGACGGGATGTAAGAAAACCAAAGATATAAACAAACTTCTGAGGTAACCGAGGCCTCTTTCAAATTGGCAATGCATGCAAGCCAGAAACAAACTCTGTTCAAAAAAAATTCATAATAAAATAATAATAATAATAATAAAATAATAATAATAATAATTTACAAAAAATTAATTAATTAATTCAGTGCAAGGGAAAAACAGCAACTCCCTGATTTATACAAATAAAAAACCCTCAACCTAACTACCCCCGTCTCCCAAAAAGGGGTTTGGGTTTGTTTGTTTTTGTTGTTGGAGATTTCCCCCCAGCCCTGCCAAACAGCCAAGCATGGGCTGCCTAAAGACCACTGGCAAGGCGGCTCCTAAGTGACTTCCAAGGGACCCCCCCCCCCCCATACACACAAACGCTACTGCACCCCGTAAAGCAGGGTGGCCAGATATCCTCAGCGCCAGCCAAGGAAGGCAGGGCAGCCTAAAACCTGAGGACCCCTGATTGGGAGGACGAGGAGGCGCCCCTGGTCACCCTGATGCTGCTGGCCTCTGACTCTGAATCAAGACAGAGGCATTTCTCCTGCAGACACCTGACAGAATGTAAAGTCAAGCCAATAGGCCATGCTATTCCCGCGCATGCGCTCTCCTCCTCCTCCTCCCCTTCCTGCTGATCTTGTAAAGCCATACTCCTCCCTATTGGCCTCAAGGCCTTCCCAGAAATATAAACCCATGCTCTTCCCGCGCATGCGCACTAGTCCCTCTCCCTCCTCCCCGCTGGCCTCAAGGCACACCCAGAAGTGTAAAGCCGAGCCCTGCTCCTCCCGCGCATGCGCATTCCCTTTTCCTCTGTCTCGTGTCACTCGTGAGGCGCGCTGGCGCTTTAATCTTAAGGGAGGCCGGGCTCCTTGGAGGCCTCCTCCTCCTCCTCGCACCGAGTGGGCTCACCGCCGGAGGGGCTGACGGCGGCGGAGAGAGGCTCGCCCAGCAGCAGCAGCGCCACAAGGGGAGCCAGGAGGACGCTCATCGTCGTCTGCCTCTCAAACAAAATGGCGGCCGGCTAGTCCCCGAGTCGACTCTCCGGCCCCGCTCTTTTTTTCTCAGAGTCAGAACGGAGGGACGTTTGCGGGCCCTGAGGCCACGTGACCATCCCAAGGCCCCTCGCCCGAAGGCTGCTGCGTCCTTCCTGCTTAGGGCCGCAGTCCCTTGCCTCGTCCGTCGAACAAGGCCGGGTCTGCGGTGGGTGGGAAAATTGCCTGTCCTTGTTTGGATGTTGCTCCCGTTCGGGCTCCAGAGGTGGTTTTTGTTTGTCTGCAACACACACTGCAGAAATAACCCAGTTCGAGACCGCTTTAACTGCCCTGCCTCAGTGCTGCAGAATCCTGGGAACTATAGTTCATTGTGGCACCAGAAGAGTCTCTCTCTCTCTGACAGAGAAAAGCTCTAAATGCCCCGCAAAACCACAGTTCCCAGAGTTCCCTAGCATTGACCCAGGGCAGTTAAAGCGGTCTCGAACTGGGTTATTTCTGCAGTGTGTGTTTTGGACCACATAAAGGCTGTGACTTTGTCCCAGTTGAATGGAAGATGTAAGTAAGTATGGCGATCCATTCTGAGGGATCAGCCCTGCCAAGCTGCACGTTTGTGGTTTTAAGGAGAGAGTGTGTGTGTGTGTCATAAGCCTTTAATTTAATTTTTAATTCATGTCATTCACTTGTTACTGCACTACCCTCTTATACCGCTGCTATTCCACTTTGACTGCTCTGGCTCCCTCCTCCTGTTGCATTCTGGGATTTGTAGTAGAGGGAGGGGCCTTTAGAATTCTCAGGCAGAGAGCTCTTAGGTCTCACTGAACTACAAGCCCCAGAATGCAACAGGAAGCAGCCAGAGCACTCAACGTGGAGTAGCAGCACTATAAGGAAATAGTGCGGTCATCTATATGTTATTAGATAATTAAAGTGTATAATGTATTAGGTAAAGCTTATAAAATTAATTGCACAATAAAGTAATTATGCATAATTTGCATTACATCAGCGTAATTTGCTTTTAATTATTTTTTTAAAAAATGTTAAAATACTGTTTTACTTTTCATTTTAAAAAAATATCTAAAGCATTTTACAGTAAAAAAAAAAAGTACAATAAAACTAACTGCAAAATAGCAGCCTCACTATAAAACAATACATTAAAACCATGGGATAACCAGCCACATTCCTAATCTGGTTAAATGTTTGGGAAAATGCCTGGACAAGCAACTCCATTTCAAAGAGGGAACCGTGGGCCCAGCAGAGAAGGCCCTCCATGTCACAACCAAGTGAACCTCAAGGCGATCATAGAGAGAGCAAGAGGGTAAAAATCTACCAAGATTACAAGCATCTTTTCAAAATGAAATTGGTAATTTTTTAAAAATCTTGACAAAGTTGGATGAAATATACAAGGGTAGTTATTCCTTCAGCCAGGGGGAGGATGGAACCAATGTTGTGTGCCTTCAAATAAATTCTGACCTGCAGACCGCCCTTTTCAGGCACTCTGTACAGGCCCCTAGTGAGTTTTTATGGCTTTTTGTGGAGCAGCAATGATTTGAACAATGGTCTCCAAAGTCATGGTCAGACCATTACACCATGCTGACTAATATTGCCAAGTTTCAAAGCAATAGGTATGTGGTGTGTATGCAATGAAGTTGTTACAGTTTGGGTATTGAAAAAATATTATGGAAGTGCCGTCAACAGAAACAGAGAAGGAGTATTGAAGGGTGGGCTTAGATGGGAAGATGAGAAGCTCTGTCTTAGACATGTTGAGTTTTAAACGCCGATGCCGGATCCATTGAGAGATGACAGCCAGACAAGATGAAACTTGCTGTACAACCAGGCCAGCATTTGGGGGAAGCATTTTTAACCATTCTGGCTAGCTTCACTGGAGTCAAATACCACTTGTGAATAATTTTCAAGGTGTTTTCTCTATTCAACGCTGATCTGGATTTAAAAGGTGTGGAAGACCAAACAGTAGTCCATTTTCAAATTGGAATTAAAAGATCCAAATCAGTTTCCCAGGTTAGTTCTGTGCCATGCATGTTTTGGTAAGAGTGGTCAATCAAACAATTGCAGATTAAAGATGTTAGTCCTTTGGTGCTTTGGGAGTTGGGGGAAGACATAGTGCCTTAAATAAGGTAAGTTATCTAGGTGGCCTTCCCATTTCCTTTAATTTGTGTGTAAAAGCAATCATCAGGTGGAGATGAAACCAACTACCCTTTAATGGCTCTAAGTCTAAAGTTCATCAATTGTTTTTGGTCTGTCCTTACAAAAAA
This sequence comes from Urosaurus nigricauda, assembly GCA_034509955.1. Lineage (NCBI taxonomy): Eukaryota > Metazoa > Chordata > Lepidosauria > Squamata > Phrynosomatidae > Urosaurus > Urosaurus nigricauda. Next base: position 169,547,402 of record JAOEGL010000002.1, read on the forward strand.
GTATCGGACAAAATATACACCTTGTTGTTCCCATCCTTGGAATTTGATCTCTAATCTGTTTTCTCACAAAATACCGTATATACTCGACTATAAGTCGAGAAATTTGTGCCCCCAAATGCCCTCCAAAATCCTGGGGTAGACGTATACAAGGGTCAATGCGGTACAAGCCTACCCCAGGCTGGAAAGGCAGAGCGTTCTCCTTCAGAGGAGTAGACCCGGCCAGCGAGAAGGTGCCGGGCGGTGAGCTGCCCTCCTCACAAAGCAACCCTCTCTTCTTCCCTCCGTCCTGTCCCGCGGCGGCCTGAGTCCCTCCCTTTCTTTCACTCAGACTCTGGAGGACTCAGCTGCGGGCTCCTGGCTGATGAGGGGGAGGCACCAGGCGGGAAAAAGACGAGAGCCTAGAGCTCTGCATCAGCCACTCAGGCCACTGCATGCAGAAATCACCAGGTTTGGCCCCACTTTAATTCTTTCTGACTCGCAGCTATGGAATTCTGGGAGCTGGAGTCTGTTGTTGTGGCCAGAGCACGAGGCTTGACACTTTTCTGGCTTGACGGCAATGGAATTCTGGGAGTTGGAGTCTGTTGTGGGGCCCAGAGAGGGGGGGGTCCTTGGGAGGGGGCAGAAGAGAAAAGGGGGGTGGGGGGTGGGGATGCAGCCCAGCACCAGACTCTGGGCAGAAAATGGGAGGCAGTATCTCTGTCTCTGGCTCCCTCCGAAGCCCCCCAAAACCCCCTTTCCAATCCAGCCATCCTTCCCCCCATCTATCCTTCTTTGCCTTTTCCCCCTCTCTCCATTCATCCATCCATTTAGCTATTTCTCTCTCTCTCTCTCTTTCTCTCTCTCTCTCCTTCCCTCCCTCCATCTGTCTCACTCTCTCTCCATCCATCCATCCCTACCTACCATCTATTTAGGTATCCCTCCCTCTATCCCTCTGTCTGTCTGTCTATCTATCTATCTATCTATCCTTCCCTCTCTAGCTATCCCACTCTCCATCCAGTCATCTATCTATCTATCTATCCATCTATCTATCCTTCCCTCTCTAGCTATCCCACTCTCCATCCAGTTATCTATCTATCTATCTATCTATCTTTCTGTCCTTCCCTCTCTAGCTATCCCACTCTCCATTCTATCTATCTATCATCTATCTATCTATCCTTCCCTCTCTAGCTATCCCTCTTTCCATCCAGTCATCTATCTATATATCCATCTATCTATCCTTTCCTCTCTAGCTATCCCACTCTCCATCCAATCTATCTATCTATCTATCTATCCTTCCCTCTCTAGCTATCCCTCTCTCCCATCCAGTCATCTATCTATCTATCTATCTATCTATCATTCCCTCTCTAGCTATCCCACTCTCCATCCAATTATCTATCTATCTATCTGTCTGTCTGTCCTTCCCTCTCTAGCTATCCCACTCTCCATCCAATCATCTATCTATCTATCCATCCATCTATCTATCCTTCCCTCTCTAGCTATCCCTCTCTCCATCCAGTCATCTATCTATCTATCTATCCTTCCCTCTCTAGCTATCCCACTCTCCATCCAGTTATCTATCTATCTATCATCTATCTATCTATTCCCAGCATTTCTGTCCCTCTAGCCTGTCTCCCTCCTCCAGGGGAGAAAGCCCAGCTAGAGAAAAAGAGACACTGGGAAGGGTGTGTTTGCCTTGCAGCCTCCTCTCCATCCAGGATCCCTCCTCCAGAGCAGAAAGTCTGGCTGGAGAGGAGATTGCAAGGCAAACGCACGCCAGTCCCAGCATCTCTCTAGCCGGGCTTTCTCCTCAGGAGGGAGCCCAGATGGAGAGATGCTGATCACCCCAGAGCCTCTCCCCAGCTGGGCTGCCCCCTGAAGCCCACCCTCGACTTATCCACGGGTCATACAAAAATCCCCATTTTTGGCCCCAAAAGTTGACCTCGACTTATACATGAGGTCGACTTATACATGAGTATATACGGTAAGCCATCACATCTTTTGGCAGATTCCTCTGTCTTGCAACTCTTGAGTTGACTATAGGTTTGGTTCACCTCCTGCTTCATTTCCTCTTGCTCCTCCGAGAAGTCTGTCAAATTATCAATCAATATTCCTCTTAGACAGTCAGTACTTAGTATCCATAGATTCAACTATCCATGGTTTGAAAATATTTAAAAAATAAATAAATCCCAAAAAGCAAACCTTGATTTTTGCCATTTATATAAAGGACACCATTTTACTATGCCACTCTATTTAATGGGGCCTCAGTATCAACAGATTTTAATATAATGTCTCAGTTATTAACCTGAACCTCAGACATGCTTCACTTTCTTTCATCTCATAAGGCAAAAAGTATCCAGGTCTTGTTCTCGAACTCTATCCAGTTTTTCTGTCTTTTGTTTCAGGGTTTTTACTTTTTAATTTGTCTCAACTGTTATCATTTGACTCAGTTTCACTTCTTTCAGTCCTCTTCTAAATTCCTGCTTCAGATCGTTTTATATCGCCCTCCATTTGGAGATTTGCAATTTAATCATTTTCAGGTCCTCCAAGACCTTCCACAACATATATGCTGATTTTGAGAGCATTTCAAATTATCCTTCTCTGTTGCCCTGATCTTTAATCTATGGTAGTATTCAATTTATAGGCAGAGGTGGATTTTAAAAAAGTATTTATTTTCAAGGTTTGACAAGGCTTCGTTTTACAGCACTGAAAAACTAATTGAAATAATCTAGATACAGACACTTCCCCATACGGCTTCCGTCAGCTGTCCTTGTTCTTAGCACTTCTTTCCAACTTGTTTCTCATGCTCAATTGTTTCTATCCTATTAGCAATTAATGCCATCTTCCTTTATGATTTCTGTATACAGTTTTATGGGGGGGGGGGTTGTTTGAGAGGGATGCGATTGCTGTTTTACTCTGTATTTTTTCAATTCTGCTGTACCTCGCTCCGAGTATTTTATTAGAGGAGCAGGTTATAAATAAACTTATTATTATTATATTATTATAAAGTCTTTTCAACATTTTCCTCTTAATACGCTTGTTTAAAAACTCAAGCTCTGTTGTTACTCATTCACTCCCAATCAAATAAATGTCATTCACAAAAGAATTAGTGTTCAACATTGATCTAAAAGCCTTTGGTGTAATTCAGTAATTTATAATCTATAAAATTAAGGGGTTGACAAATCTAATGCCCATTAATAAAGAAACAGCAAGCTTTCCTTCTCTGGGTATGCTCTTGGCCACACTGCTATCAAAATGACCATCTTTTGTGCTTGGAGCCAAGTTCAAGCCTTTAATTTATCTTTGATCTAGGGAGATATTTCAGCCAGTCAAATACTTTTTTGACCATTGATGACTGAGAAAAGCACTCGTCCTCCTGAAGTGGAGCACTCATAGGAGGTAGCAACCCACCATTTTACCACTTGGAAGTGTTCCTTTAACTTTTCCTATCACTAAATTCCAACAACTTGGGAGTGATACACAAGGCAACAAATAGGGATGGCAAGGAGAACACATCCTGCAACCAATAAGCCCCATGTTCCCTTTTGCCATATATGATTTACGGGGTTGTTCGAACCCTATTGCATTAATACTTTCCATACTCCATTGATGGTGTCCCCTACAGGTATACAGTTGGTCCTCCTTATCCATGGATTTTTTATCCACAGATTTGAGCATACACGGCTTAAAAATATTTCCAAAAGGTATAAATTCCAAGTAGCAAACCTTGATTTTCCATTTTATATATGGGACAACATTTTGTTGTGCCATTATATTTAATGGGACTTGAGCATACACGGATTTTGTTATCCACAGAGGGTCCTGGAACCAAACCCCAGCAGATAACAAGACCCCACTGTAATTCAAAATCACATGAAAAAGATGTAAACCTTTTTAATAATTTTGTGCAAGTTGTTTCTAAAGGAAAAATATGTATTCTGCTTAGTTTGTTACATAAGCAACAGCAGACCAAGCAATTATTGCTATCAAATCTTATAATAGGTGGAAGTCAAATTCTTTAAAAATGGTGGGTATACTTTTGGGCAAAGGTCTCCAGGATGTATGTACTCCCCTCCACCATCACAATTATAGACAAGGGAATGAATGGCAAAGAATACTGCACTGCAATTTCAAACATGGTGTATGTAGTCAATTGTAATGTGCTTTTATTGTTAAAATGCCACAGAAAGTATAGTAATATTAAGTCTCCATCATGTACGTTTCTTCATATTTAGGAAGAGTCACATAAGTCAGTAAATGATTAATCCTCTCCTGAGAGGAAAACATTTCTAACTTATCTTAAGAGATCATCTTTATCATTAATACACACACACATCTTTTAAGTGATCTGAAATAATATGATAGAATAGAATTTGTGCCTAACTAATAAAGTACTTAAGCTTTACTTTTTAAAATTAGACATTAAATGTGATTTTCAACATATTTTTGGGAGAAAACAGACAATATTATTCATCATTATCATTTTTAAGATAATTAATTTTGCTAAATAAACCTATAAGAAAAATATATTCTAGTTCAGTGGAAGAACATGTTACTTCTTTCAAGAGCCAGATGAAAGGTTACCCATCCCACTGTGAAAACAATGAGTATATGTTCGATGTTCACAGTGGTAGTTCTGTTAAACAAAGCAGCATGTGTATCTACCCATTTCCTGTAATTAATTAAGCGTACATAGATTCCTGGAAATCTTGGTCGGCCACAGCCAACACCATAGCTGGTAATTCCTACCAGGTAATACTTTTTGTCATTTCGAGAATAGCACATCAGAGGTCCACCACTGTCTCCCTAGAAAATGAAGGAGACAAAGAAGTCTTGATAATTATATTCTGACATTTTTGGATGCAGGAGGATTTTGACCCAGTAACTAACTAGTGCATGTCATGAACTGTCAAAAGAAACATGGGCTTGAAACAGACAGGCAGAAAAGTGCGCTTCCAGCCACTCTGGAAGCAAAGCCACTCCTTGACAATGTCCTCCCACACTGTTTGCTGTGGTGCTGTGCTGATTGGGGTCTGATTGGCACTGGAGTGGCCAGAGACTGCTCCAATTATTATTATTCAGCTTTACATATAAATAGCTATAAATTTACACACAAACAATCAATTAAAATAGATAAAATAAACCTGCCTATGGCATACATTCTACGAAAATAATTAAACATAATACATATTAATACATTTTAACATTCAAACAATAAAATACAGCAGACAGTAAATTAAAATAACATTGGATAACAATCATGTAAAGTCTGGGAATACTTCCCTGAACAGCATTGTCTTTAACTTAGTTTTGAAGCTGTTTAAAGAGGTGATGACCCATGCTCGTGGGGGAAGGACCTTCCAGGAGTGAGGGGCAGCAAGTGAAAAGTGATCCAAGACAGACAATGAAAATCCGTGGCTAGGAAAGCAGTCCTTGACTACCAGAACAGAGGGCACGAGTAGGAAGGTAAGGAGAAAGAAGGAGGGGCCAGCCCATGCAGGGTTTTAAAAGTCATCAACAGAGGTTTGCAACAAATACAGAAAAGGAGGGGGAGCCAATGGAGGGATGATAATAAAGGAGAAATGTAATTGAAGCGGCAAGCAGACATGATAATGTGTACAGCTGAATGCTGGAAAGAGGAAGCCCATCCAGAAGGAGGTTACAACAATCCAGTCGCGAGACCACATGGGTATGGACCAGAATCTTGGCAGTAGAGGCCCAAAGAAACAGTCTGATTTTAGCAATATTATAAAGAATCTGCATGTCTTGGCTATGGCCTGAATCGGGGGGATACACAACAAGGAAGAATAAAAAATGAAACCAAAACTGTAAGCTTTCTGCACAGGTCAAACAGAGATATTGTCAACAGGAATAGAAAAGGAATATTGCACAGTAGGCTTTCGTGGAAAAACAAGAAGCTAAGTGGTCATTTTGAGCTTCAAATGCCGGTGATACATCCACTGAGAAACAGCTATAAGAGAAGATGAAGCTTCCTGTTCGAATCCCGGAGAAAGATGAGGGGTGGAAAGATACAGCTGAGTGTCATTGGTGTACAGATGTTAAGAAAAGCCAAAAGAACTACTAAGTTTGCCTAAGGACAGTGTGTAAAGAGAGAACAATAGGGGACCCAAAACAGAGCCCTGTGGAACTCCAACAGATAAGAGGAGATGAAGCCTGACCATCTGTGACCACTGCAAAAGATCTGTCTGACAGTTAAGATTTGAGAACCAAGTCTGAGGACCCGAGGTCAGAAAGTATATCAACTAAGAGACAGTGATCAACAGTGTCAAAGGCTGCAGACAGATTGAGGAGAACAAGGATAGAATAAAGGCCCGCAAAATATCATCCAAGATCTTTGTAAGGGCTGTCTCTGTAGAGTGCCATGGGTGGAAACTGGACTGAAAGGGATCTAAGATGGAGTTAGCTTCAAGAAACTCAAGACAGCAAGAATAAATGATCCTTCCTTAGAAAGAAAGAAAAAAGAGAAATAGGATGATAGCTAGTCAGAGAAGAAGAATCAAGAGAACTTTTCAGAATTGGGGAAACTAAAGCATGTTTCAAAACAGAGAGGAAAGAGCCAGTAGAGAGAGAAAGATTAAAGATGTAGAGAAGCGAGGACAGAAAAGAAGGAGCAACAGATATTAGAGAAGGAATTGGATCAAGAGAAAGAAGTTGCAGGTTTGTAAGAGTTCAGCATTGTAGAGAGTTCATCCATAGAGACAGGAGGAAACCCAGAATTTTTTTTAGTCAAAAGTGACTGAAGATTAGTAGTAGCTGAAAAATCGGGAGGGCAACTTCAGAACGATTAGTAGTTATCTTGGCAATGGAATAGGTAGCAAAGGGGTTAGGAGAAAATAATGAAGAGACACCTGGAGAAGTTTTTAGCACTGTTGAAAGTGGTGAACAAACGCTGTGGGCACCTCTCAATAGTGCAGATCAATGATTTATAATAGTTCTGTTTTTCCATAAACAAGGCGCATGAAAAGGAAGAAAAAACAAATTTATAATGAATAAAATCAGCCCACTCCCTGAATTTTTCCACAAACATTCAGCTACTTGGAAACAAGAATGGAGAAACCAAACTGTGGGAGTAAACCAGGGCCGAGGCCTAGTCGTGAAGGAAGATGCACGTACAGATACAGGGGCAAAGCTGTCAAGAGTTGAAGAAAGAGTGGAGTTAAATAAAGACATTGCAGAATCAGCAGAGTTCCGAAGATTTAGAGAAGAGAGAGAAGAATCCAAGGTCTGGCTAATGGTCATGATTAACAGGCTGAAGATCACGAAAATAGCGACGAACAATATGATGAGGAGATGGAGTATGAGCAAGAGTAAAAGAAATTAAATAATGATCAGATAATGGAAAATTATATGCCAGGTAGTCAGAGATGACACACTTCACAGCAAGAACTCGGTCAAGACAGTGACCGAGTGAATGAGTCAAAGAATTAGAATGAGGTCGAAGGCCAAAAGAAGCTAAGAGGGAGCTAAAGCATGAGATTGTTGGATTCTGGGAGTCATCAAAGTGGATATTAAAGTTGCTTAAGATCAACGAGGGGACTGCATCTGATAAAAAGAATGTCAGCCATGACAAGTCTGAAAGAAATTGGGTAGCAGAACCAGGTGAGCGATAAATAACCATAACTCACAGCTGTAGAGGAAGTACAGGTTGCTTACCTATAACTGTGTTTCTTTGAGTGATCATCTGTGTCCTCACACAATAGGGTACTGCGCCTGCGCAGAGACTAATTCAGATAGCTGAAAAGCTGAACTGATTGGCGGTAGCCCTGCCCTCCCCACTCCCTGAGCATGCCCAATCCTGCCAATCTAGCTCCTCCTTCAGTTCAAAAAGGAGCAGGGACTTGACTGAGGGGAGGTAGGGCAGGATCTGTGTGAGGGCACAGATGACCACTCAAAGAAACACAGTTACAGGTAAGCAACCTGTACTTGAGTGTCAGCAGTCTGAGAGAGGCCAAGCCCAAGGGCTCAAATGGAGGTCTCGTGAGCTGTGTGAGCACTAAGGAGAGAGACCAAGCCGGGGCCAATGGAAGCAATGGCAGGTAGAGATGGTGAAGTTCCTTGAAGAACCTCTTGAGTGTTGGCGAAGCAAAGAGCTGGAATTGGAGCACAGTAGAGATGCCTACGGGAGAAGAAGATTCGGCCCTGGCCTCCGCAAAGGCACAGAAATGCTTCCATTTATATGCATAGGATTGCTTGGTAGAATCCTTTCTGGAGGCCGCCAAGACCCTGAGCAGTTCAGGAGAGCTCAGGGCCTGATCCTCTAAGCTGTCATTCGTAGGTTGTGAAGGTCCGGATGCAGGACTGCCCGGTTGGAATGGGACAGAAGGTCCGGCCAGTTTGGGAGATGGAAGCATTGACCTTTGGCCAGATGGAGCAGTGGTGTGAACCAAGGTTGTCTCAGCCAGAAGGGGGTCAACAGAATTGCGTTGGACCCATCTCTGGTCATTTGGTTGCTATCCTGGAGATCAGTGGCAGGGGAAGGAAGGCGTACAGGAAGTCCTGGTTCCAGTTGCAGAGGAAGGCATCTCCCAGGAATCCCAGGCCTCTGCCCCCTCTGTGGTCAAATAGCTGGCACTGAGCATTCTCCTGAGTGGCAAACAGATCCACCGAGGAAGTCCCCCAACATGATGTGAGGAGAGGGAAAGCTTGGGTTGACAGAGTCCACTGGTGTTGGAGGACCTTGTCCCTGCCGAGGGAGTCTGCTAACCCATTGTCCTTGCCTGAGAGGTGGACCGCCACTGGGTGAATTGAGCGACAGTGGCACCACATCCAAAGGTGTTGTGACAGGTATAGGAGAACTGGAGAGTGTGTTCCTCCCGGTTTGTTGATGTAGCAGACAGTGGTTGTATTGTCTGACACTACTTGCACAACTCTGTGAAGGAGATGACGTTCGAAGGCCCAGAAGGCTTTGACAACTGCTAAGAGTTCCAGAGTGTTGATGTGCAGCTCTGACTCTTCTGGGGACCATTGGCCTTGCACACAAAAGTCCTTGTAATGGGCACCCCATCCCGTCATAGATGCATCTATGGTGACCATCCTGGAAGGTTCTGGTGCTTGAAAGGGCATCCCTCTGAGGATGTTGGAGGGGACTAGCCACCACTTGAGGGAGTCCCGAATATGAGTGGGAATCGAGAGCATCTTGGACTGACTGTCACGGAAGTGGTCAAAAACAAATAGGAACCACTCCTGGGAAGGTCTGAATCTCAGATGCGCAAAGTAAGTAACTGCCGTCGTGGAGGCTAGGTAGCCCAGCAGATGTTGTATGTCCTTTGCCTTTGGCCAAACAGTGGTGAGGACAGTGGAGCTGGTCCCAGAGGGCTTCTGCCCTTCTGGTTGGAAGGTAGGCTCATGCCATGACAAAGTCCAGAGAGGTTCCTATGTAGTCTATCATCTTCACTGGTCGAAGGATCGACTTGGATGGATTGATGGTGAGTCCCAAGTTGGTGAGAAGAGACAATGTAGAGTGAATGTCTTCAAACAGCTGTGTCTGGGAGGACAACACCAGTAGCCAGTCGTTGAGGTAAGGAAAAATCTTTATACCTTGCAGTCGAAGGTGGGAGATGACCACTGCCATGCATTTTGTAAAGACTCAAGGAGCAGTGGAGAGGCCGAAGGGAAGAACGGTATATTGAAAGAGAGCTCCATCAACAGCGAAGAGTAGGAACTTCCAATGTTCGGGTCTGATGGTGATGTGAAAATAAGCATCCTTTAGATCGATCGATGTGAACCAGTCCCCTTGATGCAGGAACGGAAGGATGGACTGCAGAGTAACCATCTTGAACTTGTGAGGAGTGATGAAGGAGTTGACTCCTCTTAAGTCTAGTATGGGACAAAGACCACCACCTCTCTTCGGCACTGTAAAATATCGAGAGAAGTAGCCTTCTAGTCTGCAGCTGGTTGGGAAATGCTGAATGGCTCCTTTGTCGAGAAGGGAGGAGATCTCCTCTAGGCAAGGAGGGGAAGAAGGAGAAGAGCAGAAAACGCCACTTGGTGGAATACTTGAGAACTCTATGGTGTATCCCAGGCGGATGATGCTGAGGACCCAGGAGTCTGTGGTGATTCGACGCCAACTGTTGTAGAAGCGGCGAAGTCTGGGGATGTGGTGAGGAGAGAGAACGGGGTGACAAGCAAAGAACTGGTGCCGCTCCCGAAGACCCGTCAAAAGTAGGACTTTGAGGAAGAGAACTTCTTGGAGGGCAGGGACTGTTGATGTTTTGACCTTGATGGTGCTGCTACTGCTGGTGGTGGTGTTGTCTGAGGGGCCTCCTAGAGTATTGTTGAGGAGAACCCCTATAGCCAGAAGATGAGAGTAGCTTGAAGAGGCAGGTCTACCACATCATGGTTGTCTCCCAAACTGGTGCTTGTTGGAGGTCACACCAAAACGTTTATCGTCTTGGCCTTGGCCATAGAGTCCAGGGAGTTGCCTGTCTTGGCAGCAAAGAGACCTTCCCCATCAAATGGCATGTCCTCGATCTTAGATTTTGCTTCCTCTGAAGGTCTGTGGACCTCATCCAGGCACATCTACATAAGGGCCACAGCTCCCAACATGATCTTGGCCAAGCAGTGGAGCGAATGTCTTGCAGAGTGGACTTGTTGGCTGACAAGCGGGAGGGCCACAGCATAGCAATCAATGGCCGCAAGACTTCTGTTCCGGAGGGAGGAAGGGGATGAAAGATGCCATCTTGTCTCACCGGAGCTTTTGATATCCTGCCATGCAAGCCTGTATATTGGCGACTTTAGCGCTGAGAGCCGCAGAGGAGGAGTATCTCCTGCCAAAGATATCCATACGTCTCCCGTCCTTATCCATAGTGGCAGAATGGTTCTTGCCAGAAGACTTGCAGGTGGATTCAACTACTAATGAGTTGGGGGCCGGATGGGTGAACAGAAAGGGGGCAGTGTCAGACTGCACCCTATACATCGAGTCCAACTTCTTGGAGGCTGCTGGTGTAGCGGCTGGCTTGGTCCAAGAAAGGGCCATGATGTCAGTGAAAGATGCCAAGAACGGAATCACAGTATGTTGAGCTGGTCTCTCGAACAGGGCATCTATAGGGTCTCTTGGTGGTTTAGGGGCCTTAGCCATCTGATCCACAATGCCTGAGAACAGATTGATGTCTTCGATAGGGGAATGTGGCGCAGAGTCTTCCACCTCCCCGTTAGGAGAGGAAACGACAAGCACAGGAGAACCTGGAGATGCTTCTGGTTCGCAGGCCAACTCTTTGGTGGAATGAGCATAGCAGCCGCAGGTGAGGGCAGGCTATGGTTCACAGTTGGTAGCACAGGAGGTATCAATGTTGGAGCCACTGAGGCCAGAGTTGTCGGTGCTGAGGAGGCAATAGGCACTGTGGATATCAACGGAGTTGGTATTGATGTAAGTGTCAATGTCAGAGCCGTCATTGAGAGAGGCATGGAGTCCATCGACCTTGACATCATAGCAGTGGTGGGAGGCGGCGGTGTGGGAGCTCTGTAACGCTCATGGCCATCCACCAGGGATCGAGATCGAGGTTGAAAGTAGGACTCGAAATGCGGATCTCTATAGTAGTACTGATCCCTATAAGATGGCAAGTAGGAGTGGTAAGAAGGATGCCTTTCCCTCCAAATTCTTCAGCTCGATGTTGAGCAACATAAGAAGCCGAAGAGTAAGGTGAGTCCAGGAAGTATTCTTCATATGGCATCAGGGACCTTTGAGGTGACCTCTGATGAGGAGGTGGGGGAGGTGGGAACTTCAGCCTGCAGGTCCTTGATGAAGTAACCTGAATCTCCAGAGGGACCGTCGCCGAAGGTGAAGGTATAGGCGAGACCATCGATGATGGGAGAGACACAAGCTGAGACGGTGCAGACAACATCGCTGACACCGCAGTCAAGTCAAAAGCCTCCGGTGCCGAGTCTAAGACAGTGACTGGGACTAGGGTAGAGAGGTCGGATGCCGAGGTCAAAGCAGGCAAGAGAAAGGTAATTGTGGAGTTGATCTGGGCAGCCACCAATGACACCGAGGCTGAAGCAGAGGCCTGGATGGTAGTAAGAAGAAAACTCCTTGGCCTTATGCTTCTTTTTATGTTTGTCACCCTCATGATGCAATGACCTCTTCCTGGCTTTTTGTGACACCGAAGGCACTTCCTGTGGAGGCTGGCTGGCTGGCTGGCTGGGAGTTGACTGATACATTGATACAGAGGGTGGATGTTCCGATGTCGACAAGGCCAAAGTCAAGAGTGTCAATGTCAATGCCGACGTCGAGGCTTTCTGGGAAAGCTTGGGAATCCTCAGGAACTTGGAGATGGGAAGTCTGCCCAGAGGATCCAATTGCAGAGACGATTTTTGAGCCACTGCCAAGGCTTTTCCCCACAAGAAAGCCTGAAGTCTTTTAGCCCTGTTGCAGAGTCTTCGGAGTGAAGGCTTTACAATGGGTACATCTATCAGAGACATGAGCTTCGCCCAGACAAAAAGGCACTTAAGTGCAAGTTTGTTGGGACAAACAAAGCATATCTTGAAAAGAGGGGCCAAGGCCATAGGAGGCCTGCAACACACGGCGAGGGGCCTGTCTGGGCCAGAAAACCTCACTGAAAATCAACAGAAGAAGAAAAGGGCAGCTCAAGGATAAAGGAAAAAAAAGGAAGATAAAAACCAGGAAAGAAGTGTTTAAAGGGAGAATTCTACTCAGCCATCGGAAGAAAACCATCAGCAACCCAAAGGAGATGTTTCTCTCATGGTGGACGAAAGAGAACTGAAGGAAGAGCTAGATAGGCTGGATTGGGCATGCTCAGGGAGTGGGAGGGACGGGGCTTTTCAGCTATCCGAATGAGTCTCTGTGCAGGCGCAGTACCCTATTGTGTAAGGCACAGAGACCATGAAGAAAAAAGAAGAGTCTACTGGAATGAAACTCAAATTAAGAGAAATGATAGCTAGGGGGAAGAGATAGAACTTGAAACTGGCAGGAATTAGACAGTAAGATGCTGAGCTGCCAGTCTACATGTCCCCACAGATGAACACAGAAAATCTGAGTTCAATGATCCTGTTTTGATAGGGCACATACAGTACAATTCTGTGCAAGCTTACTCAGAAGTCATTCTCACTCCATTCAAGCCAGATAGGTTTGTATAGGTATAGGATTTCAGCCTTAATGTGATCAATAATATTCTGGGAATTCTGTCTGAAGTCTTAAAACAAATCCTAAAATTCAAGCTACAGATTAAAAATAAAAAAAGGATCGATCCTATGTTATGGATCATAACCAGGGTATACACAGGTGCAAAGAAGAGCAACCTTCAATCTCCTTGAAAATGATTAGTTTTAGATGGAAGCAAAATAGTCCTACATCAGCTATTATAAGATCTTCATTTGAGAAATAACTGCATTTGGTAATGGAAGACAGTGGTAATGATGACAAATACAATTTTATCATGATCCTTCTGATAATCCATTTTGCAAATAAAGTGTTGTCAACTAATATCTATTTCCCAATCTACTATTGACTGAATGGTATACAACACGTTTCAAAATTGATTTTTTTCCATTTTACCTGGCAAGTATCAACCTCTCCACCTTCAGAGCCAGCACACATCATATTCCATGATACTGCTCCAGCATACCAATCATAACTGTTACAGATATATAGTGGAAAAATGACAACCTGAGCTTCTTGTAATATATAATTTATATTACCTGTAATGAAAGCATAAAATATTATTGACATCCATATTATAAACTGTTTTTTAAAATATTTTACACAGAAATGATGGAAAATCAAATAACTTAAGTTACCAAATGTGTGCATAATATGGCATAATTAGACAGTAAACAGTTTTATAACCTTATTGTGTTACATTTGAATATCTGAAGGATGAATTGAGCTTGCAATACACATCACCAAAGATATGCAAGGTAGTTAGAATACAAATTGATTTTTCTAAGATGTATTTTTATTTATATTTCACTTTTCTCTGTTACGTTACCCAAATAAGGCAAAACATATCACTTTACACTTGATAAAAAAGTAACAGCATACCTACTAGTCCTAAAATGATAAAAGCTAGTGATAGTAAAGAAGACTTGGCAGTTATACTGTATAGTACAGTACCTGCATAGAAATGGACACTATCTTGTAATTATAAATGTAAAATATTCTAGAAAACCTTTAATGTATTATCAAATCCCACTTCTCATGTTAAAACTATTAAGAGACGATACACATATTGAGAAAATATCGAAACATTTTTCAAAGGGACATCAGAAAACAAGATCTCAGTCCCTAGCACTGAGACTCAGGTTTTTGTTGGTCACCTCCAGCAGGAGATGAGGGGGCAAATTCTCTGGTTTTGGTGGGCTCATCTCTGGGAATGGTCTTACTTTTGTCTTGAAGAAAAATATCATTACTCAATCCCTCTCCCATTCTCCCTATATATATGTTTGTTTGAATGAGAAGCAGTGAACAACTGTCCTGAAATGCATTCTACACTTTAGGAGAGGTGATTTCAATAAACAGGAAAATATCCCAAGCTCAGTAATGCTAAAAGAGTTCATGATAAATGGGAGTGTCTAAAAGTGAGATACTATAGACACAATGTCAAACAGTTCCAATGAGGAGAAAAATGGGAGATGTTTAATGAAATGAGGATGGATGTCTAAGACATTCAGCTGAACTAAGATTTAAAAAGGACATGTACAATCCATAGAAAAGTGGGGAAATAACCAAAGAGGAATTTAAAGAAACACCCAGCATGTGGGGGAGAAAGTCAGAAAAGCTAAAAGTGTAGAATGAATCAGGCTTGCCAAAGAGGTTAAGAACAATTAAAAAGTGCTTTTGAGGTTATATCCGTAGAAGAAATAAATGAAAGGGCCACTGCACTGAGAAGATAGCAAAATGCTAACAGGATATTTGAAAGGCAGAATTACTCAAAACTATCTTTGCCTTGTCTTTTGTGAAAAAGAGAACAGTGCTCAGCTTAGGGAAACTGGACCAGATGGTGCAGATGGGGAAATCAACACAGAATAGATAAAAGAACTAGTACAGGAATGCCTAGTTACTCGTAAAAAATTCAAGTCTCCAGGGCAAGATGACCTTCATCTTTGGGCTCATTCCCACTGCAGTTTGCTCCGAAGCGGAATTCGGGACAAATGACTCTCGTTCCCATTTGAAACCACTTCTGATCCTCATTGGATCAATTCCAAGAGGAAAGAAGCGAGGCAAACACAAATCCAGGGTTTCCTGACATTACTTTTAAAGTGTTGTTGTTTTTTAGAAGAATCGATTCTGAAGCCTGCCCAATAAGTGTGAATGCCAGGTAAAAATTTATTCTTTCTGAGGGGAGGGACAAATGGCAGAGGAGTGGGTGTGTCCCATCCCTCCCCAGAGTTGTCACACACATACACACCCCAGTGCTGCCTTTTGAGTTTGTGGTTGTGACATGGGTGCTTTTAAAAAATAAAATAAATCAATGAATCAATAGATTGATCTTGCAGCAACTTGGAAAAGCAAGTAGTTGCTAAGCCATTCTAGCAATTTATGGCTTTATTTTATTATTTTTAAATAATTACTGTGTTCCCCATCCTCCTCCTCTCAGGTACCTTCCTTTCTCTTTCTCCCCCCCCCCCTTCTCTCAGCAGCCTGAGCCGTGGGCAAAGGCTTGCATCTGGGTAGAGGGGAACGCCCCCCCCACACCACCTCCTCCTTCTCCTGGGTACCTTTCTTACTTCCTCCTCCTCCTTTCTTCCCCCATAGCTCCATCTGCTTCCGCAGCAGCAGTAACTCACAGGCTGGGATCCAGGAGGGAAGCCAGGGTGGTGGTGGTGGTGGTGGTGGCTTTGCTGGATGTCAGCTGGGTCATCACCTCACCCCAGAGTGCACCTCTCTCCCCTTGAGGATTCCCTTTCCAGGGAAGGAGAAGCAGCAAAAGGGAAGGGAAGGGACTGGGAGAGAAAGAAGGGGGCAGGAAGGAGGGAGCACCCAGACACACACACAGGCCTTCCTGGGCCTTTCTTCCTCTCGCTTCTTCCCCCTCCTCCATCCCCTACTCGAAGGCTTCTCTCTCTCCCCCTTCCTTCCTTCCTGCTCCTACCATCATTGATTGACATATGAAGTGGCACAAATGGGAACAAGAATCATGCCAAAACACACACACACACACACACACACACACACTTACTTTGGATTAAGGAAAAATCTTGTTTGTAGCAGGAACGTGGGACCTTTGGGGATCAATTTCTGACATGCAGCCAAGCCGAATCAGAAATCAAGTCATCCTTCCAATGAGAATGAGCCCTCTGAGTTTTAAAAGAATTGGAAGAAGTAACAGAACTACTGGCAATAATAGTTAAGAATTCCTGACAAACAGGAGGAATTCTAGCAAACTGGAGGAGGGCAAACGAGGACCCAAATAATTATGGCCAACCAGCCTGACATCAATATAATATCAGGAAAGATTCTAGAACAGACTATTACCTAGGCAGTCTGTTTGATGTTGTTAACTGCCTTATAGGTTTGCTTTAGGGTCACCGTACGCTGGAAGACACACAATAACAACAAAACAATGTTATCCTAGTTGTTGTTGTTAATTGCCCTCAAATCAACCAAAACCCAAGACCCCCTGTCCTCCACTGCTCTGCTTAGTTCCTACAAGTTCATACCTAATACCTCCTTAACAGAGTCCATCTATCTAGCATGTGGTCTTCCTCTCTTTCTACTTCCCTCCACCTTTCCCAGCATTATTGTTTTTTCTAAAGAGTCCTCTCTTTTCATGATGCATCCAATAAAAACAAGTCATGCCAGACTAATTGTATCTCTTTTTTTTTGACAGAGCTATAAGCTTAATAGATAAAGGGAATGCTCTGGCTGTAGCATATCTTGATTTCAGTAAGGCCTTTGATAAGATTTAAAAAACTAGTAAAATGTGGGCTAGACAATGTTACCTTAGTTGGATCTGTAGTTGGTTGACTGACTGAACCCAAAGAGTCGTCAGCAATGGCTCTTCTTTATCCTGGAGAGAAGTGACCAGTGGAGTGCTACAGGGTTCTGTCCTGGGCCCAATATTAGTCAACATCTTTATCAATGACTTGCATGATAGACTAGAGGGCATGGATTTCAGAAAACACCAAATTAGGAGGTGTAGCTAATACCCCAGAGAACAGGATCAGAATTCAAGATGACTTCAATAGAATTAGAGAGTTGTGCCAAAACTAAAAAAATGAATTTCAACAGGGAGAAATATAAGGTTCTACATTTAGGTAGAAAGTGAAAGACTTAGATATAGGATGGGTTACACCTGGCTTGACAACAGTATTGCGAAGGGGATCTAGGAGTCTTAGCAGACCACAAGCCAAACATGAATCAACAATGATGCAGCAGCTAAAAAAGCCAATATGATACTAGACTGCATCAACAGGGGTATAGTGTCTAGAGCAGGGGTGCCCAGCCTGTGGCGCTCCAGATGTTTTGGAGTTTAGCTCCCAGAATCCCAGAACATTGGCCAAGCTGACAGGGAGGGCATGAGGTAGGAAGGAAATTTGCATGTGGGTGGTGATTTGCTGAGGCACAAGGAGGAGGGAGGGGCCCTTGTGGGGCTCTGGAAGTCAATTCAAATTGACTTTAGAATCTTGAGGTAGAAAGGAAATTTGAATGTGAGTAGTGATTGGCTGAGGCTTCTGGAATATGACTTTAGAGCAAGGGAAGTAATAGTGCCACTCTAATCTGCTTTGGTCAAATCTCACATGGAATACTGTTCCATGTGATTCAAGATGAATATTGACAAGGTGGAGAATGTCCAGAGAGTAAGCAAAATTGTTAAGATCTGGAAACCATGTCCTATGAAAGGCACCTTAAATAGCTGGGTATGCCTGAGGAAGAGAATGTTAAGAGGTAAATCATTTTAACTGCTCTCAAATAGGCCCTGACTCATCGCAACCCTGTGTTCTCCAAAACCCCCTATCCTCCTGTAAATTCAGGCCCATGATCTCGTTTGACTCTATCCATCTGGCATGCAGTCTTCTTCACTTTCTAGTGCCCTCTACCTTTCCTAGCATTATTGTTTTTTCTAATGAGCTGTGCCTTCTCATGATGTGGCCAAAGTAAGGGGTGAAACAGATAGACAGGAAAAAGTGGCTTGAAGCTGCCTTTTCTGATGCCACATTGAAACCCCACCAATCGTACCACCAGCTCCCAAGGCAGCTGGAATGCTCATGTCAAGGGCACTTTTCTGATGGCTTCAAAGCATGTGTCATCTAAACGCCACACCTTCAAGCTCGCCTGAAAGCACCTCTTTTTGCCTGTCTGTTTAGCCCCAATGTGATCATCTTGGCTTCCAGGGAGAATTCAGGCTTGATCAGTTCAAGGCCTCATTTTTTGTTTGTTTTTGCTGTCCATGGTACCCTCAGCACTCTTCTCCAGCACCACATCTGAGCTTATTTTATTTCTGTCTGCTTTCTTCACTGTCCAGTTCTCACAACCGTACATGGTGATGGGGAATATAATGGCTTGAATGATTCTTATTTTAGTGCTCAGTTGTATGTACAGAGGAGCGGGCTATAAATAAACTATTATTATTATTATTATTATTATTATTATTATTATTATTATATATCTTTACACTTTAGGATTTTGTCTAGTTCTTTCATGGCTGCCCTTCCCATTCCTAGTCTTCTTATCACTTGACTGCAGTCTCCATTCTGTTCAACGTTTGATCCAAGATATGGGAAATCTTGTAACTATTTCAATTTCCTCATTATCTTGGTTGAATTTATGTAGATCTTCTGTGGCCATTATTTTTGTTTTCTTTATGTTCACCAGTAATCCTGCCTTTACATCTTCTTCCATGACCTTCCTTAGTAATTGTTCCAAGTCTATGATGTTTTCCGCTAATAATATCATGTCATCTGCATAGCTTAGATAGTTGATGTTCTTTCCTCCTATCTTCACTCGTTCTTCTGAGTCTAAGCCTGCTCTTGATGTGACATTTTCTGCATACAAGTTAAAAAGGTAGGAGGATAGAATGCAGCCTTGCCTGACCCCTTGCCAATTGGGAACCATTCTGTTTCTCCATATTCTGTCCTTACAGTAGCTTGCTGTCCTAAGAAAAGATTTATCATCAGGACTATCAAATGTAGTGGTGCTTTCATCGTTTTGAGAGTGTTCCATCGCTTTTCAAGATCTATGCAATTAAAGGTTTTGCTATAGTCTATAAAGCACATGCTGATTTTCTCCTGCAATTCCTTGGTGTGCTCCATTAAACATGGTATACTTGCAATGTGGTCCCTAGTGCCTCTTCCTTTTCTGAACCCTGCTGGCTTCTCTGCAATTTCTCTCTCCATATATGATTGGAGTCTATGCTGCAAATTTTGAGCCCAATTTTGCTTGTGTGGAAAATTAATCCTGTGGTCCTATAGTTGCTGAAGTCTTTTTTCTCATTTCTTCTTCTTTTTTTATGGTTTGGGATCTACATTGATCATTTCCAGTCTACTAGTGTGAAAAATGGGAGTCCCTCCATTTATAATGGCTTTCTCTCCAGATAACAAAGGGTTAACTATGGGAGGGGATACAATTACTTTATGAGGAGAGGTATATCACTGGTGGTGAGGGCAATTGTCCAACCAGATGGTTGTTGAGAGAGAACCTTCTAGAAGGTGCTGAGGTGAAGTGGGGAAGAAGGCCTGGGCAAAGGCAGCAAGGCCTTGGCCTGTGAGTCTGTCTCACTACTGGTTAGGGGCTTCTGTTTGGGGTATGTTAATGTTTGGCTGACATGATGGTAATTTGTAACTGATACTTTAAGTTTATGCCTGGAGGACCAGTTTGTCTTCCATGTAGTGATCTTCTTTTTCTTTAATGTTCTTCTCTTTAAAATAAAACAACTTCTCCTTTTTCATGGGCCTTAGCTCGGCAAGTTATTTATTGGATTGGCAAATACCAGTAGAAGTCCCAGCAATGTCCCAATGAGTTGCTAGAGTGTAACTGGTTAATCATTGGATGGTGGCAGCAAGTTAATTTTGGATAAAAGGTGGTCTCAAGGGGTCCCATTCAGCTCAGCAGGGGGCATAAAGAACCTTCACAATTGACCACTGCTCTTTTTTTCTATATTTATTGCCATATTTTAGTTATCACTAGAGGTGAATCTGTCTGTGTGAGTTGGAGCAATTCTATTGGAATATCATCTGTTCCTGGTAATTTATTCTTCCCAATATTTCTTATTGCAGCCTCCACCTCACCTCTGCAGGGTTTGGGGTTCATCTACACATGGTTCTTCATTCCATGTGTCATTCTTTTTTTCTTCTCTCTTATATAGCTCTTCTATTTTAAAAAATTTCTTCTTAATCTTGTTAGTAAGTTCTTCTGAGCATAGAGCTCCCCTGCTCTTGGTTTGAACTTTCCTTTGAGGTCCCGGATCTTGAGGAATAGGTCTCTAATTTATTTTATTTTATCTTATTTTGTTATTGCCTCCTGTTTCTCTAAATTGGTTATTATAGTACTTTTCTTTATTTTTGTACACAAGTCATCAGACAATTGCAGTCATGGTTCTGTTGGTTCTGATTTTTTCCCCTATCTCTCTTTTTTCCTTTACTGCTTGAAGAGTGTCCTCTGTTATCCATTGTATCTTCTCTTTGCTTTTGGCTACTGTTAGTCTCTTTCTGCATTCTTCCTTGACTATGTCCTTGGTTTCTAATCACAGTTCCTCTGGTTCCTGGCTGATTATGCTTAATAGTGCATTATTTGTAATTCTGTTAGTATATTTTTAATATCATATTTTGGTGTGATGATTGTTTTTGTTTCCTTCTTCATCTTTATTCTAATTTGATAGCCATGGGGTAAGCTTGTTTTCTGCTGCTCCAGAGACTAAGGTCCAAAACACACTGCAGAAATAATCCAGTTGGAGACTACTTTAACTGCCCTGGCTCAATGTTAGGGAATTCTGGGAACTATGGCTTTATGATCTAATTAGCATTCTCTTTAAGAGAACTCTGGCACCACAATAACCTACAATTCCCAGGATTCCCTAGCACTGAGCCAGGGCAGTTAAAGCAATCTCTAACTGGATTGTTTCTGAACTGTGTTTTGGACCTCTGACACAGAGCAATGGATTCATACTACAGGAAAAGAGATTGTACCTAAACATTAAGAACTGCCTGATGGTGAAAGCTATTCAACAATGGAACATGTTGCCTCAGAGTGTGGTGGAGTCTCCTTCTTTGGAGGTTTTGAAACAGAGGGTCAGTGGCCATCTGTCAAGAATGTGTTGATGGTATATTCAGGGGGGCTGGACTGGATGGCCCTTGTGGCCTCTTCCAACTCTGTGATTTTATGAAACAAAAGGGTGCCCTCCCGGCACCTGTTTTTCCGCTGGAGGAAGCCACAGCAACCAAACCGCATGGGTTCCTGGCGGCGGAAAAAGAACCCACAAAATGCATGTTCTTTTAAAGCTGCGGCGGCGTGCAGCGATGGCGTAATATGTGCGCCACTAGTGCACACCTTACGTAAGCATCGTGTGACACCATGTGGATGCTGCATGGTGCTTATGTAATTATGGCGGCACCCATGTAGACAGGGCGCTGCCATCTTGACACCCTCGTCACATGCTAAGATTGCGGGGCATGTATACGCTCTGCCCCCAGGCAACCCTAGCACGTGACGAGGGTGCTGCAAATGCTGGTCTGCATCGGCCCCTAAAGGCATCACCAAGCATTGCCCCATTTGTCAGGTTTTAACCTAGAAAGCACAGGACATGGAACAACTCTGAACTGGCAAGCCTACCCATAACACTACTTATAGACCTCTGTTCTTGGTTAACAGATAGTAATGTCCAAATTGCCTTGTCCTTTTTTCCCCCCTCTCAAGTTAAAATGCATTTTCTCCTGCAACAGTATCAGAAGCAAGGTGTTGAACAGAGCTCCTAATTCTTGATCAAAATGCTTTCTTTTAGTAGTGATCATGATGGGCACTTCTCCTACAGGCAAGATATATTGTGATTCCTGAGAATCTTGTTAAAGAAAATACTTTGTCACTCTTTTGGCAGTAAAGAACCTTATCCAGAATTGGCAAAGTGTATCCTATGAGGTGCATGTGGTTCTTCATTCCCCAAGGCCAATTTTGCTTCCTGTTTGGAAAAAAAAGTCCCCTTTTGAGTCTTAGGAATGTGAGAGAGGGCGCTAATCTGAAAACATGGCTAAGACCATAATACCCCCTGGACTCCTCAAATATCTCTGGAACGAAACTAGGAGTGTAAACCTCCAGGGATCCATGGATGCCAATAGTGATCTAGAACTTGATCTATGGCAGGGATGAGGGGCCTCCATCTCCTGAATACCCCCCCCCCATAGCATATAATGCTTCCGAGGGAGGATGGCACAATTTTTCCTTGTTTTGCCTGGTCCTACATCTTAAGAGTTTGTTTAGGGACAGACATATAGGAAGAAGCCTGAAAGAGTATTCAAAGAGGTGGCTGATTCTTGTTTTTAGCTTTTAAACTTGTTAGATGTTATGAGCATTTTTCTTATGTTAAGCCTATTTTAAGCTTATTCTTGCTGTTTGGGGAAGGAAAGCCAGGACAAATTATGTAAAACGGAAAACTTCTATCTTAAGTATACAGTTAAGAACAAGTGAAAATGCAACAAGCAATTCTATCTCTCTGTATTTTAACGGCTTCCTAAACATTCCCAAAACATTAATGCCCAACCATTTTTCCCCTGCCATTATGAAATAGTAGTAAATCTCACAGGAAAGAAGCTTTATGAGATATTTTTATGAGCTTTATTAGTCTCTTTAACAATAATTTACGTTAATCTTTAAAAGTTTTTTTTACCTTTCTCCTTTAAACTTCCCCATCCAGTTATGTAACATGAGGTTTCCTCTGTTATAAGAAAAGAAGGGTCAGGTAAACAGATGGGCTGGATATAATCATTGAATATAACAGATCTTTCTAATTTAAGCAAAGCAACGTCATTTTCATACGACTCCATATTGAAGTTAGAATGGATGTCAATAGCTCTGACCAGGGTCTTTACAGTATGAACCTGATGGTTAAAAAGATGATGCAAACCAAGTACAACTCTCCAAAAGTCTGGATCCCTAGAAGAGAATAAAACTGCTTTAAAAATCAACAATTATTACATCACTGTTACATCTGATACCCTGTAAGTCATCTTGTACCTCTAAATATGCAAAACAATAAGCATGGGGTTAGACTTAAATCAGATTTTAAGAATTTCCTTCAAATAATAAATGTGGAATCTCATTATAGCAAATGGTTTAGTAATATAGCTGTTTTTAATGCAGTTTGCCCATGTGTGCAATTCCCTAGTAGATAATGCTAACTTTCCCACATGAAAAGTCTATTTACAACTGGAGAAAATAGTTCTCGTCAGAAGCTGTTATGCCAATATCAAGAGAATATCACACAATGACTGATTAACACTGCAAATACTTAAAACAGACAAAAATAATCCTACATGTGTGGAAGTTGTTTCTTGAGCAGCAGTTGTTTTTTATACCATGAAAAATCACCTATTTTATTGTACTTTTTAATCTGACAACGCATACACATTTATTTTATTTCCATTTCATTTCATTTATTGTTGTATTTTTTTACTATTTTTAGTGTATTTTATTTTATTTCCTAGTATTTTTATTGTATTTTTTAAATTTGACAGCTCATGCGCATTGTACAGGAGGCCTTTTAAAATGGAGTTTGGGAGGCCCATTCATTAAAAACAGGGGGAAAGCCCCAGTGATTATGAATGGGGATTTTGAAACATCCCCATCCATAAGCCCCAGTGACTTTATGAATGGGGATTTTTCAAAATCCCCAATCATAAACTGACTGGGGCTTATGAATGGGGATGTTGGGGTTTTTCCCTCCGTTTTTATGAATGGGCCTCCCAGACTCTGTTTTAAAAGGCCTCCTGTACAATGTGAATGAGCTGTGAAATTTAAAAAATACAATAAAAATACTAAGAAATAAAATAAAATACACTAATAATAATAATACAAATATATAATACTATAAAAATAATAGTAAAAAATACAATAATAAATTAAATGAAATGGAGCTAAAATAAAATAACTAATAGTTAGAATAAATTAAATTAAAATAATTAATAAAATAAAAAAATATTTTTAAAATGCTGGAGTGCCCAATTTTGCTGGGAGAGGAGGCATATTCTGCCCCCTGGCCTTTTCCCCTCCCCTGAACTTGACCCGATCATGATCGGAGCCAAGTTCACATTCCCTGTGAATCGGTTTCTCTCAAAAGAAACGGTAAATATACTGCTTTGGGAGAAACTGGGTTGGGGGGATTTGCCCCGCTATGGGTGTGCAAGATCCAGATTCAGTAGTGTTAAACCCGGTTTCAGTGTGAACTTCTTGATTTTAAACCGGTTTGCTAACCGGTTCTTTTGATAGTCTGAACGACCCCGAAATAGCATTGTATGCCATAAGTATCTCAATGGGAGACATTAACTGTACTGCCTGAGTAAGGACCACATGTTTAGGAGCAAAAATATTCAACTTCCTATATATTTTGATGTGAGTTGTCAAATATAGCATGGATCTCATGAAATGTATAGGAAGAGTTCAGAATCATGTTAATACAATGAAAATTTTTACTCACAAGGGCACTACTCTTATGCAGGTTCACTTTGAGTGAGTTCACTTTGAGTGATGTGCCCTCTTTGATCCATACATCCAATAGTTATCAATGATAGCTATGCCTAAAACCTGAAAAGGAGATAGGGACCAACATGCCTTAAGCAACCATTTTGTTGCATTTTGGCAAAATATTAACTTTCATTCTGCATTCAACTTTTACATGATTATATTTGCATTTGAAAATGTAACCGCAGACAGGCAGCTATAGCACAGTAAACTTTCAATTTTCAACCAGCCCCTACACCCAAGCATTCCCATTCAGTTAATAAATTTTGGTATTCAAATGCCCCCGGTGCATCCAGCCCAAATCAGGTTGCTAAGCAGTGCTACAGATGTAAGTACAGCTGTGGCTGAGAGATAAAATTCCTTCTAGAGTGTCTAGAATTGTTTAAAATGCAAATTGGACATTTGATTAAGTTGTAGTATATTTTGAAAAGCCCAGGGTTTTTTTTTTTTTTTTTACGTAGGAGGCTGCATCCATTTATTTGCTTGTGGTTTTTTTTAATTCTTGTTTTTGACTTTTAAACTTGTTAAATGTTACATGGATTTTTATTATTTTAAGGCTATTCTTGCTCTGTGGTCGTACACTGAAAATATGGTTTTATAATCAGTGGTCTAGAAATTTTGCTAAATAAGTAAAAATTTCGCTTTGGGTGCAGTAAAGCATGTTATTTCTGTCACTGATTTTAATGAACAAAAGAAGAGCCATGTTGATAAAACAAAGGCCTATCTAGTCCAACATTCAGGGGCTTATCAGTTTCCCAACAGAAGCTCAACCAACAGGATGTGCCATTGGAACTGCAACCTCCCTCTTCTACTTCCCAACAATTAATACACAGATGCATGTGGCCTCCAATGTTGTTGTGTCCTTCCAGTCATTTCCAGCTCACAGTGACTCTTAGGTGAACCTATCAAAGGGCTTTCTGGGGCTGAGAGTGTGTGACTTGCTCATAATCACCCAGTTGATTTCCATGGCCAAGCAGAGAATCAAATTTTGATCTCCAGAATTATAGTTCAACTCTCAAACCACTACACCTCATTGATTGGCTGTTGCCTCTGATACTGGAAGTACAGTACAGTGGGTCCTTGGTATCTGCTATGGCTTGGTTCCAGGACCCCCCGTGGATACCAAAATCCATGGATGCTCAAGTCCCATTATACACAATGGCATAGTAAAACAATGTTCCTTATCTAATAAGGCAAAATCAAGGTTTGCTTCATAGAATTTATATTTTTTTGAATATTTTCAATCTGTGGATGCTTGAATCCATGGATAAAATATCCGTGGATATGAAGGGCCCTCTATTATGTCTCCCCTTACCTTTTTCTAAGCTAAACAGCCCCAAATGTTTTAACATCATTACAGGCTAGCTTTGGCAAATACAATTGGATGTCTTTTCCCCTTATTCTTTAGCCATACTCCAAAAACTCAGCATCTGGATGTTGCATGGAAACAAATACTGAAATTAAGTTTAGTGGTTAGAGGTAGCAACCATTTGAGTTTGTCCTTGACAGTCACCTGCCAAATAAATCAAGAGATGATGCGGAAGGTGTTTCAATGATGGTATAAAATCGACAGGGTTAAAGCATGGAAGTTACTATTTCCAGAGGTTCTTGCTTTCCACAGTCAGGGCTTAACAACGGCTGCACTGAAGACAAAAATGAGATGTGTACACATTCACTTTGTGTTCTACAGCAAGAGGACAAAAGGTGGATCCAGGAATGTACCTTTCTGGCTTCATTGTTACAATTCAGGTTTCCTTCATAAGGGATCACACCCTTTGTAGTTTGTTTCTTTGTAGTTGAATTCTGCAGCATTGTTTGCTGGCACACCACTTAAGAACATCCACTGAGCTGTTATTTAGAATCATAGAGTTAGAAGAGACCCCATCCAGTCCACCCCCTGCCATGCAGGAATACACAATCAAAGCACTCCTGACAGATGGCCATCCAACCTCTGTTTAAAAACCTCCTAAGAAGGCAATGCTGCCACACACCTAAACTTCTAGATCCCTTTTGCATGTATTGTCAAGCCAAGTGCCAACCAACCTATATCTGAGCCTTTCATTTTTCTGCCTAAGTGTGGCATGGTACATTTCTCCCTGTTAAAATTATGTTGTCAAATTTAGCACAATTCTCTAATCTGTTAAGGTAATTTTGAATTCTCATTCTGTCCTCTGGGATATTGGCTATCTCTCCTTATTTGATGATATCTGCAAATGTGATAAACATGCCCCCTATTCTGTCATCCAAGTAATTGATAAAGATTTTGCATAGCACTTGTTCGCTTTTATCCAGGATGAAGAGGAGCCATTGGTGAACATCCTTTGTGTTCAGTCAGTCAACAAACTACAAATCCACCTAACAGCTGTATTATCTAGCTCACATTGTATTAATCTTTTTGTAAGGATATCATTTGGGTAAGTTCATCTATATTAATTCACTATAATAAATGGAACAGTTTTATTTCCATGCAATCTCTCAGATAGAAGATCATGCACAAGATTTTATAGGTTCAATTGGTCCACCTGCCCCTTTCTTTCTTGTTCTCCCTTGGCTGGCTGAAAACAGAAAGTTGGCCTTACCATGAAGTATCTTTCTTTTAGTGAGGAGGGATTAAGCAGACCCCACCTATACAATGCAAGGCCTTTCCTGTCAAGGGAAAGGGAGGGATGAGTGTGGACTGTGTTTGCATATTTCCCTTGGCAGTTAGGAATTCCAATGACATAACTGTTTCTTCTCTTTGCATCCTAAAATAGGAAATGAAGTTATTTCATTAAATACATTCTGGATAAATGTTTATTGTTCTTAATTTTCTGCAAGTTATTCAACTAAAGGAGTCCTTCCTCTTATGGAGAGACAAGATTTCAATTGCTTGCCCCTGCCTGCCATCAAAAAGGAACCTTTTCCTGCTGCTGAACTCCTCACTGACTGGAAGGATCTCTCATGGCAAGGCTAACTGTTCATTTTGCAAACGACTGTACTTCTATACTTTTTATCTTTCTTGCCACAAGCTTGCCTTTACATTCTAAAGCTCTCCAGACAGATTAGCACCCTGCTTTCTTTCCCTTGGCCTCTACTTCTTACAAATGTTTTTGGATACTCACTTCCTCCTTCCCCCATCCATTTTGGTTTTACTCAGTTAATGGTAATGAATCCCATCATCTGCCACAGTATAAACAGAAGTGAGAGGCTGGCCAACTACGGTAATTTCATAAAACCATCATTGTCTGCATATGCAGATGTCATTTATATGTAGGTTTTAGTCCAATAACAGGTACCACAAACATGGAGTATGAGTAGGCTGATAAATGTTGAGAAGAATAAAGTAAATTCACAGATATCTGAACAAATACTGCAAATTTATATATTTACAAATAAAATAAATTTTAAAAATAAAATACTGCATTCATCTAAATTTATAAGAAAGGATTCAAAACTTAAGAGATACCTACTTCCATCTTTTAATGCAGTGGGCTGCTGTCAGCACAGAGTTCTTATTAATTAAAGTTCCACCACAAACATGGTGATATCCAATACCAAAACGGTAAACCTGAAGACTAACTTGCCATGGCCATGCCCCAAGCGGAGCATCACGGCCACCTATAATCCGAGGTTCTGTTTTGAGTCGTACAGCAGGCCTCAACCCACATTCTAGAAACCAAAAGAGAATTAAAATGGTGAGATTAAATGCTTGCAAGCAATTAATAAAGTATAGCCTATATTCAGGAATATACATTTAAGCAGACTCTAGGGCTACTCCTTCAAATTTATCCATATGTCAAAACAATTCTCTTACCAGATCATTTTCTGCTGAAGAGAATATCCCTTATTCAAGAAACCGAAATGTGAAATGCTCCAAAATCCGAAACTTTTTGAGCGCGGACATGTTTTGAGGCAGTGGCTGCAGTGATCCTGCTTATTTGTTCATAATGCTTGTGGGCTCCCTAGACATCTGTTCTGTCATTGTTTTCAGTGAGGCTGGAGACAGATGCAAGGCTTGAGAGTGACGTGAGGATCTGTGAAATGGTGCACTATTTGCACCAAGCACTATGCTTGGATTCTCACCATATCACAGACTGTCATGTGCGTCTCTAGCTGCGACTCTCTCTAGCCTTACAAATGCAGTACATACAACACTACTTGTATTCTAAAATGTAAAATATTACAAAAGAATAAAATCCAAACTCTGAAACCCTTCTTGTTCTGTACATTTCAGATAAGAGATACTCAACCTGTATTTGAGGATAGAAACATTGGTACCATATATACTACTTGACTTTAAGCCGATCTCATGTATCAGTCAAGGGCAAGTTTGGGGGCCAAAAGTATGGATTTTGACATGATCCATGGACAGGTTGAGTGTAAAACTTGGAGGCTCCTTCAGTGTAAGTATGCGAGTGGCAAGAGGAAAGCAGCAGTCAATACGAGGCTTCAGTATTTCACCCTTCACTCCCAAGACAGTGAAGTGTGAAGGTAGGAGAGGGACTGTTAAAGAAACTGCACTCAATCAACCAGTCAATCAATCACCAAGGACTCTATCTGCTTGGCTCATGGGGAAATCTGAAAGAGCTGCTATCACATTACCATACTGACCCTTAAATAGGTCGATCTAAGATTTTGGGGTCAATTTTGGGCATAAATTTTTAGACTTATAGACAAGTATATACGGTAATACAGCTGACTCTTGTGAAAAAGGAAACATCAAAAAGTAGTTACAATTGTTTTCAATATTCAAGAACGTAAGTAATTCAAAAGTGAGAAGGATACACAAAAAGTGCCAACAATGCCACACTTTGCACAGACTGTACTGTATTCACATTTGTAGTAGTACATGAACACAGCCAATCCTGTGTCAAAAGAAAGAACTCCATAAAGAACTATATATATGCAGGGATAGGGAACTGCTGAAATAGTGATCTCTGGGTGTTTTGGACTACAACTTCTGCAATCTCTGATCTTTGACCCTGCTGGCTGAGAATTTTCCAAAACTTGGGAGAGCATCAGAATGTGTATCCCTGCTTTAGAGCAAACAGTGTGCCTTGCTTTCCATAATGATTTATGCAAAACTAAGTCCGAATCTGACCAAAGATGAAGTCAGTAAATTAGCCACACAGACTAATCTATAGTCCTGCTATAGTCCTGTTCTCATCCACTATTCTACTGAACATAAGGTGTCCCTTTAAGCTTGGTGAACAAGTAGCTGTGAGTGGAGTACTCTTTCCTTTTAACCAGCCTATGAGATAGGCTGCCAGAACAGGATACAGATTCAACACTAATTCAAAAGCTGCAACCTCAAAAAATCCTGAGACAACTCTTTACCCTGTACTGAAACCTCTTCCCTTGGCTAGCCTTTGCCTTTATATGAAAGGCAGTATTTATTTGAAACACACTTAATAGTGGTAAATCCAACCCCCCATTCAAGAGTGTAATAAACTGATGAAAAGGGTATAATTCTGCTACAGCAAGTACAGTGGACCTTGAGGTTTGTTTCCAGTACCCCTGTGGGTACCAAAATCTGTGAATGCTCAAGTCCCCTTACAGACACATAGAGTTGGAAGAGACCACAAGGACCACTCAGTCCAACTTCCTGCCATGCAGGAACTCCCAATCAAAGCATCCCCGACAGATGGCCGTCCAGCCTCTGCTTAAAAACCTCCAAGGAAGGAGACTCCACCAAGGGAGTGTGTTCCACTGTCGAACAGCCCTTACTGTCAGGAAGTTCCTCCTAATGTTGAGGTGGAATCTCTTTTCCTGCAATTTGTATCCATTGTTCCGCATTCTAGTCTCTGGAGCAGCAGAAAACAAGCTTGCTCCCTCCTCAATATGACATCCCTTCAAATATTTAAACAGGGCAATCATATCACCTCTTAACCTTCTCTTTCTAAACATCCCCAGCTCCCTGCTGCTGGACTGGAAGAAGGAAGGCTTTCTTCAAACTAAAAAGATCCATCCCTCCTCCCTCAACGTCCAAAGTTCCATTTTTGAATTCAGAGAGTCCCCTCATTTTGGGGGAGGCGCCTTTAAGGCGCATGCGCACTGCCTCCCATGGGTTGAAGCGAGCCCAGGAGAAGAGAGAATGGATTGCAGTAGCCTTATTTGGGGGGAGGGGGCGGGGCTTCTCCTTTAGTGATGCTTTTGCTTCACCAATCACAAATCGCCTCCGGGCTCACCGCTTGTTGTGGACGGTATTATTGTGGGGGAAGTGGAATGTTCGGCCAACGCGGCTTTAGGCGGCGGCGCCTCAGTCGTAGTCAGCACAAGCAGCACACAAAACGAGGCGGCCGCAACTCGGCGCATGGCCCTTAATAAGAGGAAAATATAAATGATAAAATAATAGAAGCCCCTCCTTCCTTCCTCACTGAGTCCCTCTCTCAGCAGCGCTCACTGCTTAGAATGAGAATGACAGCCGTTGGGCGTCGTCACGTGACGGGGAGAGCGCGCGCGCCGGCCCCGGCCTTTTTACCTCATGATTTTTTACCTCACACGCGACGACGACTTAAACGGTCGCTTTTTTAAAAACAGAAACGTTCTTCTTCCGTCACATCATTATTATTATTGTTGTTGTTGTCGTTGTTGTCACACATTGCAGATAATAATCCTGGCACAATACTAGGGAATTCTGGGAAAAGGAGAATTCAAAAAAAGATATAGCCGTGTTAGTCTGTGGAATCAGTCTGTACAGAGATCTTTCTTGTAGCACTTTTTTTGAGGCTCACTAAAAGAAAGAAAGTTGGCAGCATGAGCTTTTCCTAGATGCATCTGAGGAAGTAGGGTGAAGTCTAGGAAAAGCTCATGCTGCCAACTTTCTTTCAGATGCACCTGAGGAAGTACACTGAAGTCTATTGAAGCCCATGCTGTCAATTTCTTTCTTTCAGTTAGGTCCCAAACGCTGCAGAAATAATCCAGTTTGAGACCCCTTTAACCACCCTGGCTCAGTGCTAGAAAATTCTGGGAACTGTAGTTTTGTAAAACATATAGCCTTCTCTGTCAGAGAGCTCTGGTGCCACAACAAACTACAATTCCCAGGATTCCCTAGCACTGAGCCAGGGCAGTTAAAGCAGACTCAAACTGGATTATTTCTGCAGTATGTTTTGGCCCTGGGTCTTACAGGTGCTAAGATCTCTCTACGTACTGGGAACTGTAGTTTTGTGAGACATTTAGCCTTCTCAGAGCACTGGTGCCACAATAAACTACTATTCCCAGGATTCCTTAGCGGTCTCCAACTGGACTGTTTCTGCAGTGTGTTTTGGACCTTAGATGGATATAAGCAGAAAATTCCCACACAGCCTTAACTCTTTTTTGTTGTTGATCCTTCATGGTAGTAATCGCAGTGATGGCAGCGTTTTGTAGAAGCACATATTCCAACTGCATAAAAGTTTCCTTGGACACCCCCCATCAAAAAGCAAACAGCAAACATACATAAGGCATACTTTGCTGCTTCTTGCATACATCCTGCGTCACCTGAAGTCTCTTCAGGGTGGTCAGTGTTTCTTACTATACAGCAACGAGTCCTTTATGAATCAGCCTTTTAAACAAAACCAGCACTGTCTGATAGCTTCTGCACTGGTGTAAATCCTAATTCAGTGACCCATCACTACAAGGGGTCAAGTCTGTGATGCCAGAAATTGGTACAGTATCTATCAAAAATTGGTCTTCTGCTTTCACCAAGATTGCCTGAGAGCTTAAAACTACAGTAGTCCATTTTTCACTGCAGTCAATAGAACTTGCCATACAGGTGCAAAACACACTGCAGAAATAACCCAGTTTGAGACCGCTTTAACTGCTCAGTGCTAGAGAATCCTGGGAACTGTCGTTTATTGTGGCACCAGAGCTCTGACGGGAGGCTCAATGTCTCACAAAACTACAGTTCCCAGAATTTCCCAGCACTGAGCCAGGGCAGTTAAAGCGGTCTCAAACTGGACTATTTTTGAAGTGTGTTTTGGACCACAGCCTTTTAGTAATATGTCACCTTTGGCTGAGTGGAGCGCTGGCCACCTGTTTTGAGTGAGGTGTGCAGGAAAAGAAACATACGATATAGGATAGGCCTAAAACCTTTTCTATGTTTTTAATCATATTGTTCTTTTAATGTGGTGAGACACTTTGGGTCCCTGTTCTGGGGAAAATGTGGGATATAAACAAACAAACAAAAGAGTACTTCCAGGGCATATACAAGGATACCACAAAATGTTATCTTGCCTGAAGATGAAGGTGAAAAGGAGGAGGACTGGTTGAAAATGATATGTTTTAATATGGTTTGGGCAGTTTGTTTTGAAACCGAGCACAAATTTGTGTGTAACTGTCTTGCCATTTAAGTGCATAATAAACACCTGGTAAGCCTATGTCTAGTTTCCCTCTCAGTTTCCAACTGCATGTTCTGTACTCAGTTGCATGCTGACAAATCTGGATGATGGTTATAAACCCAAAAAACTAAACATTGCAAGAAAAAAACGAACTTGCACTTGGTTGCCGACATATTCACCCCCTTTGCAATGACACCAACCCATCAGTAGTTAAACGGAGTCTACTTATGTGCATTTTCCATGTCACAGATTAAATATACCTGTGCTGGAGAGCATATCTAAAACAACAGCATGAAAACCAAGGACTTAGTTGTGCATTAATACATTTTTTGTGCCACATTAGAAATGTTTTACATCAGACTAATTTTTCCTCCCAAAATGTAGAACCTTACATTTATCTCTGTTGAAATGCATCTTGTTAGTGTTGGCCCAGTACTCTAATCTGTTAAAATCATCTGAAATAGAATCCTTCAGTCTTTTGACATATAAGCTCCTCCTACCACTGGTGAGATCTCCAAATTTGAGCAGGGACACCTGAATCCGTTCTTCCAAGTCATTCTTAAAGATGTTGAAAAACAAGACTGGACTCAAGGCACAACACTATCACATCCCATTTGTCAGTTATCTGCAAGATGGTGCAAGATAAGTGCAAGATGATCTGCAAGATGAGTAATTAGTGATGAGCACTTTTGGGGTTTAGTCCATCAACCAACCAACAGTAGCATCATTTAGCCCACATTTTACCAGCTTGTCTGCAAGAATACCACGGGGAACCTTATCAAAAGCCATACTGAAATCAACTACCTCCACAAAATTGTCCTCGTCTACTGAGTGGTTTGAGCATTGCACTGCAACAATGGAGACCAGGGTTCCAATCCCTGCTCAGCCACATGGAAACCAACTAGGGAGTTTATCAGACAGGAGGAATTTCTCTTTATTGCGAATGGAGCCAATTTGAGCCAATTTGAATTCACGTGCATTTGCTAGTTTAGCAAATTTACGTGAATTTCTATTGTGTTCAGAATGCATTCAGAATGACTTCCCATTACCTGAAAATGACCCTCCATTGCCTGAAATTGTGTGAGATGTTTTAATACGAAATAATGTAAAACCCATTATTGCATTCACAATGACTTCCCTTTTGCCTGAAATTGCATGAGATACTTAAATTTGCAATAACATGAAACCCCATTATTGCATTCGGATTGCCATTGGATTATACTTCCAATTTCCGACGTCTGATAAGGTCCAAAGTGACTTTGGGCAAGTCACTCTCAGCCTCAGAAGAAGACAAAGGCAAATCACCTCTTAAACAAACCGTGCCAAGAAAACCCTGGTAGGTTCCCTTAGGGTCACCATATATTGCAAGCGACCAAGTTTGTATTTTAAAAAGGAGATAGAAATTACTCTGGAGCCATTTATTTTTGAGAAACTGATTATGGTTTTAGTAATCACAGCATTCT
Organism: Urosaurus nigricauda; assembly: GCA_034509955.1. Lineage (NCBI taxonomy): Eukaryota > Metazoa > Chordata > Lepidosauria > Squamata > Phrynosomatidae > Urosaurus > Urosaurus nigricauda. The sequence goes on from JAOEGL010000002.1 coordinate 169,581,778, forward strand.
TTTAAAAGTATAGTTGGTCCTCCACATTTGCGGATTTGATTTTTGTGGATTTGATTGTTTGTGGCTTTGATATGTTCTCTCTAGGAAGTTATACATCTTCCAGGAGGACAACCCTGCCAGAAGTTGACCATAGAGTTGTGCTAGATAACCCAGACGTTCCTAGAGAAAACATCTGTCTAAGCATTTGTAAGTCCTCCAGCATGATTCTATGATCAACTTCTGACAGATGTCGACCACAGAGTTGCACTGGAGGACCAGGGGGATGTTGTTATACTGTGGTAATATTGTGCGGGGATGTTTTAATTGTAGCCGCTTTGATTGTTTTTACAGAAAAGAGGGGTATAAATAAATGTTTTATTATATTATTATTATTAGAGAGGTGTTCTCTTGGGTAAACAGAATAGTGATTTTTATTTGCAGTTTTCCCACATTGAAAGGGGCCCTTCATCCCTAACCCCAGCAAATGTGGAGGGGCCACTATACTCACAGACAGGTTAATGATCTCTCCTAGAATATTTCCAGTTACTGATGTCAAGCTGACAATTATCCGCATCCTCTTTCCTTTTCTGAAGACGGATAACATTTGCCCATCTCCAATCTTACAGGGACCTCACCTGTTCTCCCCCAAATTCTCAAGATAATACACCTGCCACAACAGGTTCCTTTAGTACACTTCCGTAAAACCCCAAGAAGGCCTCTGAGTTTAGGGGAAGGTTAACTGAGGAGAGATGGTTCACGCTGGCCAGTGGAAGGGGAGAGACCTGATGGGCTCTGACATCCACAGGATGGAAAGCGAGAAGGAGAGAGAGAACTGTAGTGACAACTGGGTGTAACTGCTCTGGTGTAAGCAAGGAAAGAAACTCTAAGAGGGTTTATAGGAAGCCAGGGACCATCTAGGTCAGAGGTGGGGAACCTATGGCCCTCCAGGTTCTGAGAGACTACCATTTTCCCATCCTGCCTCACCACCAGCCAAGCTGAAGGAGGTTTTAGCCAGGCTCATCCCGAGGGCCTGGTTGTAGCTGATGCTCTTATGGTAATGCTACTCACCATAGATTTTAGCTGCATCCTACAGAGTACAGACCCTTTTTGCCACATCTTCCATGCAGTTCACCTGACCCCATTTAGTTTAATTAATTTAAAGCAAATAGGTATTCCTATACTCTCTCTTTAGCTATTTTGGTCAGCATCCCCCCCCCCCATTTGTTGCATTTTTGCCAAGTTGAGCACCGTGTTCCTTTTGTTCTGCTTTGTCACCTACTGCCATGTCCACACAATGTATTTTCCATGCCATTTTTCTTCCTCTTCCTTCAAACATAGACTTTTTATTATTATTTTTAATTTCTCTTACAAGGTTAAGCTCATTCTGAACTTTAGGCTTCCTAATTTTCTCTATACAGATATTGGCCATTTTTTTTTTTTTTGCACTTTTCCTTGGTGATTAGTCTCTTCTTACATTTCTTTTACATGCCCTTTTAAATCCCAGATCATCCAGGATCTCATTATGCATACATTGGTTTCTTTAGTTGCCTCCCACTTTTCTTCCTTATTTAAACTGTTTGAATTGTACCTTCAGTATCTCACCTTTTAGAAACTCCCATTGAACATGAGCATCCTTTTCTTTCAGTATTTCTGACAGTAGAATCTTATCAAATATTTCTTTAAGTTTATAAACTAGCTTTCTTAAAGGCCCAAGAGCCTATCTCTTGTTCTTCAAAATGCTGTCTCATTCCCTCAGAAGATGCAGTTTAAAACCCACCTTATCAGGTGTGCCATACTTCTAGCAAACACATTCTTAACAACCAACATTATGTGCATCCTATCTTTTGTCAGAAGTCCTTCATGGAGGTGCAGACCATAAGCCAAATCTTTCTCAGCTATGGAAAATTGCATAGCTAGTTTTTCACTTGCAGTATTTTCCTCTACCTTCCTGGGCTGTGCCCTTCAACAGATGTGAATGACTGAAAAAATATTAAAGCTGAATTCAGGCATGACAGATGTGCTCCACTAAAAATATGTTTACCTATTTCCCTTTTAATGTTTTAATATTAAATATTAATCAGTTACAAAACAGATTGGTTGTTAAAATAATATAATTTTACTGCATTTTTAAACCATGTCTTATCTTTTTAGTCCATTCTGAAGAATATGACAACATAATTTAGAGCACATATATACAGTACATATAAAATTGAATAATGCCTTTCAGTTTACATTTTAAAATTATGACATATTTATTTGTGAATCTCTGGGGACGAACTCTAAACCCTACTATATTGTAAAATATGTATTTTATAAATAATTAAAAAGCAGTACAGTATGTTTAAAAACTAATTTGGGGTAATTTTAGTACAATGGAAGGTGACCCATAACACAGTCAGAAAAGTAAGAGTATAATGAATGCAGAGAGTGGTGGTTCTGCCATGAATCCAATCTGTGTACTTAGCTAAACGTACATAAATTCCTGGAAGCTTTGGTCGGCCACAACCAAAGCCATGACTCGTGATTCCTATCTGATAATACTTGTTTTCATTTTGGACATAGCACACTAGAGGTCCACCGCTGTCTCCCTGTAAAATGAAGAAAACAATCTGAGTGCTGTTTATTATATTCTGAAGATTTAGTATGCTAAGAGTAGGCTGAATTCAGTAAGCCAGGTTTCTGGAGAATTTTGGCTAAATGGGGTATATGCCGATTCAGGCAAATCTTTTGCACCCACTTGGCTCCTCATAGTAGATGCAGTTAAACTAACCAGATATTGCATATTTAGCATGTCATATTGACCAAGCCTCATGTTTTATTGCATGTGCACCGTGTTTGAGAATCAGGGACTGACTGGGCAGCAGCCCCAGTTCAAATAATACAGTAACCTTTCCATATTTAGTTTAGTTTAGTATCTTCTGCTAGCAGGAGAACTAAATCAGGTGGGAATAGGCAGTAAATACCAACAAGTGCCTGGTTCAGTCAGCCAAGATTCTCCAAATCTATGGCTTCCCGGCGTTAGTGATTGCTGTCATTGTGATATAATAAGTATGAGTTACTCCTCTCATAATTCATAATGAAAAGAGAGTTTGAGATGAAATACTGATTAATCCAGAATCTCTTTTTCTAATCTTGCTTTGTTTGAATTGCACTACCTATGATTAGTAGCATATGGTAGTCTTATTAAAAACAGTTGTGTAATTCTCAACTAGAATTTTATGACATGTGATCTCAAATACATATTGTACACATTAAATTATGGGATTGCTTGAATTTTAATTTCTTTTCCCCAAATTTAATAATTACTTTGTTGCCACAAAGACTTGTTACTGGATCATACACCTCTCGGAAATAAGATAAACTTTGGCTGCATCCACAAGAGAAATAACCCAGTTTGGCATCGCTTTAACCGCCCTGGCTCAAGGCTACAGAATTCTGGGAGTTGGAGTTTGTTGTGGGCTCCACTCTGGGCCCACAACAAACTCCAATTCCCAGAATTCCATAGCCTTGAATTAGGGCAGTTAAAGTGGTGCCAAACCGGATTATTTCTCTAGTGTAGATGCCGCCTTGGTTAGCAATCTGTGTTGAAATAAATCTGCCTTCACTTTACCTGACAGCTATCAACATGTCCACTTGCAGAACCAGCACAAATATTATTTCTTGATACTGTTCCCATATACCAATCAAATCTATTGCAGATTTTTAGTGGAATAATTCTTACTAGAGCTTCTTGTAATATAAAACTGCCTTTACCTGTAAGAAAAATATAAAATGATGCTGGAGGTTTCCATCTAAAACTCTTTAACAAAGTAAGCAATATTAAAATATGATTAGATTATTTGTGGTGCTATTGCTCCTAAGTCTAATATATCAAGCTGAAAGTTCCCTATACATCTCAGAGTACAAGAATGCCCCACGCTGCATTTGCATTGCAGAAATAATCTAGTTTAACACTGCTTTAACTGCCATGGCTCAATGCTATTCTGGGCCTAGTAGTTTGTTGTGTACAGTTCCAATAATTCCATAGCATTGAGCCACGGCAGTGTCAAACTGGGTTAGTTCTGCAGTGCGGATGCAGCCTCAGTTAACAAAGCCTCTGACAAAGAAACTTCTTTTTACAAAGTATTTTAGACCAGACCAGCTCCTCTTTTTCTCCTTACCCTCTGCCTAGCACCATTGACATTGGAAAGATGGTGAAGGAGGGCTGGGAAAACACAGATTTTCAGTATCAGGTTGTAGGTGTGTTTCTGTAATAAACATTGCAATAAAGTTTAAGGTGGGAAAGAAGGTGATTCTACTCTTATTGATCTTTGCCTACACAGGCAAAGGAAACAGTTGACACCTCTAGAATCCCTTACTGCGCATGAATGAAGAATAAAACAGACAGAAACAGAGAAATTGTGCAGAGTATTTAAAAAAGAATGGTTGAAAAGTAAAGCTGTTCTTATTCAGTTTTGTATCGTTCTTTTCGAATCACCTTGTATAAACCTGCCTCATAAGCTGCCCATAGTATGTTTAAAAAACAATATAGATCTGGCTACCAAAATGGAAATCCTAATTAAATAGTAGGCTCATGAAAGAAAGAAAGTTAAACATCATGCCTGGATGCATTTTGGAAGGAGCTTTCAAGTAGTCTGCAGAAGGTTCAAAAATGTTTTTTCGTGTAACGCTTACCTGGCCCAGTTGTTTTATTTAACGTGTGCTTATTATTAGTTTTGGATAAAAAGCTTGCTCAAACATGTTTTTCTTGTGGGGTTGGAACCTATCTCTATTCTTTCTTTCTGCCCCTGGTACCAATATTTCTGTTAAAGAAGTAATGCTCAAGAATACTTCTACTTCCTTAGTTGAGACATACCTGTATCTGCATTAATTGAAAAAATAAGGCTTAAGAGTACTTTAACTAGCTTGGAGATGCTGCAAAATCTAACTGGCAGTTAATACCGATACTAGGTGATTATGAAATTATGGATGGAATCCAATTGGTCTCTGAGTCTATTCCTTTTTCTAGTTGTGCAAACCAGTGCAGAGATGGCACAAATAATTCAGGCAGCATGAGGAGGAGGAAGAAGCAGCCGCAGCAGCAGCAGCAAGATCCCAGCTTGTGCATGGGATGCATTAAATTGTCAATAAAAAGACTATACCAGGTCTAGGAAAATGTAAACATAACCAAATTAAACATTCAGTTACATAGTGTGAATAGTTACATTCAGTTACATAGCGTTGGAAAAGTGAAGGCTGCATGCAGTCCTCAGTGCTGTTTTGTGACCCCCCCCCCGGGGCTCCAATAAACAGAAATCTGTTGTTGTTGTTTTTTGCCCCCAAATTTCTCCAAACATCCTCTGCGGATAGAGAGCTAATATTGTCATGTTTTTGTGCCCTCTAAACCATTGTAGGTCCAAAACAGTCCCTTTTTCAAACAGGAAGTTTAGTTGATTTCCAGGTGGTCACTGTTGGATAAAAGGAGTCTTCTGGGCCTAAAAGCTCCCAAAGCAGGGCACATATATGGCAATACTGATTTTATTTGCCATAAGGGCAAAAAATTTTTTTAAAGCGAGGTGAGGAAGAGTTACAGCCTGACAAGATACTCTGGTGGGCCAGTACAGTCCCTTTACCGATAACAGTTGCTAACCTTTGGACTAAATGCAAGATTTGTTTTACTTGAAATAAGCCTACTGAAAGCAATGGGACTTGATAGCAACAAGTTACCTACTTGTAACTAACCATTCTCATTAAGTTAGTGTACTCTAGATAGTGCTAACACAGGATTTAGCCCAGTGTCACTTTATTCATCCTTTAATCAAAACAAAATCCCTAAGTTTTTATTAAGAGCAATAGTAATACAAGCATTTCATACGTTTTAATTAGGTTGGATTGGTGCACAGTCTAAAACAGAAGAACCGCAAAGAACAGCTTGTTTTGGGCAAGTGGCTTACAGACTGTAAACCGCTTAGAGAGTGCTGAATTCACTAATAAGCAGTATAGAAATGTAAATGCTATTGCTATTGTACATAGAGTTAAAAACAATCTGGTAAATTGTGCCATCACATTTGTACAGAATGTGCCCTAGTCAGATGGTTAATGGGATTCACAGCTTTTTTCTTTCTTTCACTGCCCACCAAAACCAATGAGGAAGAATCATTTCACCCATATGGCTTAGGTCCCAGATAAATAAATATGCATTTTAAAATATACATGCCCTCATGTTTATAAATGATTCAGTAAAAAGGAGTACTGTCAGGTACGGCAAGAAGAGAACCATGTCTGGGAGCAGCTTCCTATTAAATGCATACTCACTGCCAGACTTGGATTTCCTTGTATATAATACACTGAATAACTCTGAATGTACTCACTGCACATAACTGTTCTGATCTTACAAGGCTTACCAAGCTAATAATCATTCTTGATAAGAGGTAGATTTAAAGGGGAAAATAAATGACTTACCACCCTCGTTTTTCATTCCCCACCCAGTTATGTAACATTCACTCTCTCTACTCAGGGAAAGAGAAGAGTGAGGTAAGCAGACGGGCTGAATGTAGTCATTGTATGTGATGGGATGGCTTAGTTGAAACAAAGCAATATCATTGTCATAGGTGTCCTTGTTGTAGTCAAAATGGATCCGGATATCCTTAATCTTGCTCTTTATAGTATACTTTGTCCGTCTATAAACATGATGGTGACCAAATGCAGCCCTCCAGAGCTTTCGGTTCCTAGGACAGAATACATTCCTGTGAAGAATCAATGGTTGACAACTAAAACATTTATATCTAGAGGTACATACGGTATTCAGTAAATGTTATAGCAGCAGATTCAAAATATGCACCAGTAGTCCTATTTAGGAATTATGGAAGAGACAAAGATATTAGGAAGAAGCGGGCTTGAGCCCCACATTCCTTCAACATCTATCTTCACATGAATAATGACTTTGAGAAGAGGGTCACCTCTATCTGTGGAAATTCTCCACACAATCTGGCATGCTTGTTTTTCATAGTTCTAGATTCCATGGACAGCTTCAAAAATTAACTTCACATGAGGACAGGAAAGGAAGTTGGAAGGGGCAGAGCTACAGTACTTCCTCTTCTCATGTGTTTATTTTATGTACTTTTAACAAGCCTGAATAGGACTAATCATACACCAATAACAAAGTGACATTCTCATCACATCACCCTCTTCAATAAATTTACAAGCATTATGAACAGTTTACTGTCTGTACCATTTAGCCAGAGGTTGATCTGAGAATGGCAATTAGCTCACAGGGAAATTGTGCACAGATTTAAATAAAGCACTTCTTAGACACTGAAATATGGACAACGAAACAAGGGATAATACAGAAGATTGTCCACTGAATCAACACTACAAATACTAACTCCAAGATCCAAAGAGCTGCAAATTCTGCATATTCACCAGAAGTTCTCCACTAAAGTTTTTGGAGCAGCAGCCACCTCATGCAAACTTCTTTTGAAGAAAATGAGTGGAGGTGCATGAGTAGTTCATGATTGGATTTTTCAGACAGCATGAGGATCTTCTGTTTGAAGTAAAGTACTGTAGTATTCCTGGCAAGCCACGGTAGGCATAATTTAAAAAAAGGAATACAATAAATTCTATCCTTATTTTGTTGTAACTGCCTTCAAGTTGATCCCAACTCATAGCGACCCTGTGGATGAGACATCTACAAGACCCCCTGTCTTCCACTGCTCTCCTTAGGTCCAATAGATTCATCAAGCATGCTGCCTTCCTCTTTTTCTACTTCCCTCTACCTTTCCTAGGTAGCATTAGTGTCTTTTCTAATGAGTCACGCTTTCCCATGATGTGTCCTAAGAATGACAGCTTCTCTTTGATCATCTTGGCTTTTCGGGAGATTTCAGGCTTGATCTGTTCAATGACTCATTTGTTTGTCTTTTTGGCTGTCCACGGTATCTCCAGCACTCTTCTCCAGCACCACATCTCAAACTAATCTATTTTCTTCTTATCCACTTTCTTCACTGTCCTGCTCTCACATCCGTACATGGTAATAGTAGTTCCTCCCCAGCGAGTAACACCCAGTGCTGGAAGGCATTTTAGTTTGGGCACTTGACCCTTAAAAGGTTTGCCACCACTGATCTATAGGAAGCTAACAATGAGACAACAGGATGACCGGCACCTACAGCAAAGTAGGGGTGAGACAAGTGATGGGACCATACAGATGATCATGCAAAGTCCTACAGTTACAGGTAAGTAACTTGCCTCTCTTCCTGATGTCTGCGCAGTCTCACATGCAGCTAAGGTAGCAAATATGTATTCTAAAGGCAATACAGAATACAGAATACAGAAGAGCACTAAGACCAGAAGGCAATGCATCACTAGGCCTCCAGCAAAGGTGCCACAGATGTTGCAACCACCCTAGAAAAATGAGTACCGGCCTTATTTGCAGAAGAGGTCCTGTCATCTGCTAACAGAAGTGAAGAGTTGTGATGTTCTGGATTTCTGTACATACCAGTATGTTATATTGAACATACATTAAATGAAATGAGGTAAAGTATTATTAAGTACTGAAGTGTGTTTGAGAAAGGATAATTAGAATAAGTATATAAACATATATGTAACTGTAACAACTAAGCTAAACCACTGTTGTAAGCACATGAGTCTGAACAACAAGTAATTGTGAATGTACATTATATTCTTATTATGTTAAATAAATTATGTTATTTTAGCTACATCACCTACTGATGTTGCTAATCTGAGATTAGATTACTGGTGCCTGTGGTGGCAGCAGATGTACAATTGCGGTTGTTGTCTTTGATGGCTAATGGGGGCTTTGGGGGAATGGAAAGGAATCTACTAAAAAAAAGAGTTACAAATGTGATTGATATAAGGAGTAATAACAACCGTTTAAACTGAGTGTTCTCAGAAGGTGGCAGCAGCTTAGATAATCAAAAGAGGGTTATCAAAAGTGCTGACAATAGTGAAACGGGTAGAAATTCCCACAACAGTCAAGGGTACTGGGAGCAACTGCTGGGAGAAGCCAGACCTCTTAAGCTACACAAGGCTTGGAGAGGCTGCATTTTCCTTTAAGAAAGGAGAAGGAGGAGGAGCAGGAGGGGGCTTTAGTCCATGTGCTAAATGTGCTTGGGTGAGATCTAATCTAATTTACTCTTGAGCCCATTGCATTACTGGGAGCAACTGCTGGGAGAAGCCAGACCTCTTAAGCTACACAAGGCTTGGAGAGGCGCGCGCCGAATTTTCATTTTTCTTATCTAGTCAAGGAAGTTTTTAGAAAATAGAAAGGAAGCTGGCCTGAAGCATCAGAGGAAGTGAATCAGAGACTTGCCTCTGGAAGGAGCTAGTAGCCAGCAGCTCACTACATACCTATAGGCCCCGTGACTTGAACTCAGTGACAGAGCTTGGGAACAAAGGCCAAGTCTAGCAAGGGAAGCCCACAGTCTTGTTTCAGTGCCTCTTTAAGACTTCTCAGTATGGACACTGAAGGCCCTGCAGCAGTCACCTGCAACACCTGTGGGATGTTTGTCTTCTTGCCTACAGATGGGGGGAACTACACCTGCCCTAAGTGCAAGTTGGTAGCCCTCTTAGAAGAGAAAGTACAGCAGCTAGAGGAGCAGATATCTGCACTCCAGCATCATAGAGAGCAGGAGATTCTCCTGAACAGAACAGGCCAGAATGTCTTGGGTGGGAAACATACAGAGGAAGTTGCTGGAGTGGAGGAGGACACTCCACATACAACAGAGGTAGATGCTTGGAGGAAGGTCACACACAGAAGTAAGGAAACCAGGGAACGTTCTGTGAGCTGCTTGCAGCTGCAGAATCGCTTTGAATCTCTCTCTGTTGTCAGAGATGATGAGGAAAAGCAGCAGGGACAGACGTCAGGGACAGAGCAGGGGAGCCTGAGAATAGCACCAAAGGGAACGGCCACTGCTAAGCCTCGGAGGAAGCGCGTAGTCATGGTGGGGGACTCCTTGCTGAGGGGTACCGAAGCAGTGGTTTGTGGGCCTGACAAGATGTCTCGGGAGGTGTGTTGTCTCCCTGGGGCAAAGATCCGTGATGTGGCGGAGAGGCTGACAAGACTTGTCAAGCCTACTGATCAATACCCCTTCCTTTTGGTTCATGTGGGAACCAATGATACTGCAAGGCACAACCTTCAGATTATCAAAAGGGATTATGAGGCTCTGGGAAGGAAGCTGAAAGAGATGAATGCACAGGTTGTCATCTCATCTCTTCTCCTGGTGGAAGGGCATGGTCCAGGAAGGGAGAGGAAAATAGCAGAGGTAAATAACTGGCTCCGTAGATGGTGCCGCCAAGAACAGTTTGGATTCTTGGATCATGGCCTGCGGTTCCATGAGGAGGGACTTCTGGCACGGGATGGGCTTCATCTCACGCCAGTTGGCAAAAACATTTTTGCCAACAGTCTGAAGAATCTGATCAGGAGGGCTTTAAACTGAGTTATGTGGGGGAGGGAGACAGCATTCTGGAAGGCAAAAGGGATGGAGAGAATAGTCAAAGTGGCATAGAGGGAACAAGGCAAACAGTAAAAGGACCCAAGAGTAGGAAGCAAAAAACCATGCAAAAGCAGCAAGACGAGAGGACACATGGTCTTAGATGTCTCTACACTAATGCACAAAGTATGGGAAATAAGCAGGATGAACTTGAACTCCTAGCACAACAAGAGGAATATGATATCATAGGCATCACTGAAACCTGGTGGGATGAGTCTCATGATTGGAATGTAGAAATAGAGGGATATAACCTTTTTAAGAGAAACAGGCCAAACAGGAAAGGAGGAGGAATAGCATTATATGTCAGGGATATTTACACCAGTGAAGAGATCCAGGAAGTCAATACTGGAAGTCAGGTGGAGAGCATCTGGATAAAAATTAAAGGAGAGGGAAATAACAGGGATGTTACTGTGGGAGTCTACTACAGACCCCCAACTCAGGCAGAGGAATTGGATGATGCCTTTCTAGAACAGATGACCACACACTCAGAAAGGAGAGATGTAGTAGTGATGGGGAACTTCAACTATCCTGATATTTGCTGGAAGTCAAATTCACCCAAATCCTCAAAGTCTAGCAAATTCCTCACTTGCCTGGAAGACAATTTCATTGTCCAAAAGGTGGAAGAAGCAACAAGGGGATCAGCCATCTTAGATCTTATCTTAACCAACAGGGAAGACCTAATTGATGGGGTGCAAGTGGTCGGATCCTTAGGTGGAAGTGACCATGTCCTCCTGGAGTTTGTTATACAGTGGAAAGGGGAAGCTAGGCATAGTCAGACACGCACTCTAGACTTTAGGAGAGCTGATTTCAATAAACTTAGAGAAATACTGGGGGTGATCCCATGGTCAAGAATACTGTACTAAAAGAGAAGGGAGTTCAAGATGGATGGGAGTTCCTCAAAAGGGAGATACTGAAAGCACAATTTCAGACAGTTCCAATGAGGAAGAAAAATGGGAGATGTCTCAAGAAACTGGTATGGATGACTAAGGAACTTACAACTGAGCTAAGTTTTAAACGGAACATGTATAAAAAATGGAAAAATGGGGAAATCACCAAAGAGGAATTCAAACAAATAGCCAGCACATGTAGGGATAAAGTCAGAAAAGCTAAAGCGCAAAATGAACTCAGGCTTGCTAGAGAGGTTAAGAACAATAAAAAGGGCTTTTTTGGATATGTCCGCAGCAAAAGGAAGAAGAAGGAAATGGTAGGAGCACTGCGTGCAGAAGATGACAAAATACTAACAGGGGACAGAGAAAAGGCAGAATTACTCAACACCTTCTTTGCTTCAGTCTTCTCAGAAAAGGCAAAAGGTGCTCAACCTGAGGACAGTGAAGAAGGGGACAGAGTGGGGGAATTTGAGCACAGAATAAGTAAAGAGACAGTACAGGAATACCTGGTTAATCTAAATGAATACAAATCTTCAGGACCAGATGAACTACATCCAAGGGTATTAAAAGAACTGGCAAAGGTGATATCGGAGCCATTGGCAATAATCTTTGAGAACTCCTGGAGAACAGGAGAAGTCCCAGCAGACTGGAGGAGGGCAAACGTTGTTCCCATCTTCAAAAAGGGAAAAAAAGAGGATCCCAACAATTATCGTCCAGTTAGTCTGACATCAATACCAGGAAAGATTCTAGAGCAGATCATTAAGCAGAGAGTCTGTGAACATTTAGAAGCCAATGCCATAATCACAAAAAGCCAACATGGGTTTCAGAGAAACAAGTCATGCCAAACGAACCTGATCTCTTTTTTTGATAAAATTACCAGCTTGGTAGATGAAGGGAATGCTGTGGATATAGTTTACCTCGATTTCAGTAAGGCCTTTGACAAGGTTCCCCATGACATTCTTGCAAACAAGCTTGCAAAATGTGGGATAGACAAGTTAACTGTTACATGGATTTGTAATTGGTTGACTGACCAAACTCAAAGGGTGCTCAACAATGGCTCCTTTTCAACCTGGAAAGAAGTGACCAGTGGGGTCCCACAGGGCTCTGTCCTCGGCCCAGTGCTGTTCAACATCTTTATTAATGATTTGGATGACAGAATTGGGGGCATACTTATCAAATTTGCAGATGACACTAAACTAGGAGGAGTAGCTAATACCCCAGAGGACAGGATCAAAATTCAAAATGACCTGAATATACTAGAAAGCTGGGCCAATGCTAACAAGATGAAATTCAACACAGAGAAATGTAAGGTTCTGCACTTAGGGCGGAAAAATGAAATGCACAGATATAAAATGGGGGACACCTGGCTGAATGAGACCACATGTGAAAGGGATCTAGGAGTCCAAGTAGACCATAAGCTGAACATGAGTCAACAGTGCGATGCAGCAGCTAAAAAGGACAATGCAATTTTAGGCTGCATCAATAGAAGTATAGTGTCTAGATCAAGGGAAGTAATAGTGCCACTCTATTCTGCTTTGGTCAGGCCCCACCTGGAATACTGTGTCCAGTTCTGGGCACCACAATTCAAAAAGGATGTGGAGAAACTGGAGTGGGTCCAAAGGAGGGCAACTAAGATGGTGAAGGGTCTGGAAACCATGCCCTATGAGGAACGCCTTAGGGAACTGGGGATGTTCAGCCTGGAGAAGAGAAGGTTAAGAGGTGATATGATAGCCCTGTTTAAATATTTGAAGGGATGTCATATTGAGGAGGGAGCAAGCTTGTTTTCTGCTGCTGCAGAGACTAGGACGCGGAACAATGGATATAAATTGCAGGAAAAGAGATTCCACCTCAACATTAGGAGGAACTTCCTGACAGTAAGGGCTGTTCGACAGTGGAACACACTCCCTCGGAGCGTAGTGGAGTCTCCTTCTTTGGAGGTCTTTAAGCAGAGGCTGGATGGCCATCTGTCAGGGATGCTTTGATTTGGAGGTCCTGCATGGCAGGGGGTTGGACTAGATGGCTCTTGTGGTCTCTTCCAACTCTATGATTCTATGATTCTATGATTCTAACAGTACCAACAGAATAGTAGTACAGTTTGTAGTACAGACTAATTTTCTTGGAAGTGACTGCTTGAAACTTTGTCTTGTCTCAACAAATCACAAGAAGCAGCAGACCTGTATAGTTTGAAGAAACATCTCTGAACTAGTAGAATAATATTCTGTGAAAGAAGGAAGTAAGAACTGAGTCATACTGGACCTTTTCAGACGTCGGAAATTGGAAGTATAATCCAATGGCAATCCGAACGCAATGATGGGGTTTATGTTATTGCGAATTAAAGCTTCTCACACAATTTCAGGCAAGGGGGGGGTCATTTTTGGGTAATGGGAAGTCAATCTGAATGCATTCCGAATGCAATTGGAATTCACGTGAATTCGCTAAACTAGCGAATTCATGTGAATTCGCTAAACTAGCAAATTCATGTGAATCCGAATTGGCTCTATTCGCAATAAAGAGAAATTCCTCCCGTGTGAAAGAGTCCACTGACTCTTACTGAACCGGGCTGTATGGAGTCCAGGGCCATTGAGTCTTCCCCCAAAATATTAATGGCCATAGAAGTAAAAAACTAAAAGTCCCAATCTGACATATTTTGCAGAGAAGGCTAAAGGAATGCAAGTATGACTTCCAAAAGAAGAAAGCAGGTGAAAACTATAAATCATCATCATAATCATCATCTAAGAAAATCTTCATCCACATCTTCCTCCCCCCCCCCCCACCCCCGGCCCCGGCTCTTCCAAGCAGCAAAACTCACTGAGGTCCAAACACACTGCAGAAATAATCCAGTTTGAGACCACTTTAACTGTCCTGGCTCAATGCTAGGGAATTCTGGGAACTGTGGTTTTGTGAGCTAGTTAGCCTTCTCTGTCAGAGAACTCTGGCACCACATCACAATAACCTACAATTCCCAGGATTCCCTAGCACTGAGCCAGGGCAGTTAAAGTGGTCTCAAACTGGATTATTTCTGCCGTGTATTTTGGAACTGAGGCACTACCACTGTGGCAGCTGGAAAACACGCGTTACACATTAGTTTTGTAAGGTAAGACATGTTATGTTCCCTACCTCTACCATAGAATAACCTGATGTGAAAGCGGATATGCCCTAGGTCTGCCTTATACAAAGCTGATTGATTCAAGACAGTTTTCCTTCCATATGTACACTGATGCATTGGGCTGGGGGTTGCCAGACTGAAAAATGGAAAGAGTTCCTGTACCTTGAACAGCAATGTAGAAAAGAGACTTTCAGCAGGTGTTTCAAGTTACTTGCTGAAATTTCCTTTTCTGCACAACAATTAAAGATAGTGCTAAGGGCTAAGCAGACTATATGGTGCATTGCAGATCATCTAATCATCATGCTAACATCATCCAGTGAGTTCTGAGTGACCATGAGGATTACCATCAAATTGGGGCGGGGAAGGGGGATGTAAAACAACAACACATTTTTATATCTCCTGTCCTTAAAACAGCTCTCCAACTTAAAATATCTCACTCCTGAGCACGTTTCTAGAACTGATCACAAAATGATTGACTCATGTACGACTCATGAAAAGCCCACTGAAGGGATGTGCATGCAGCACAGAAATAAAGATGGGTCACTAGACATATGATTTATTATCATGCAGATTGGTGTGACAGAAAGATTGGGCAATTGGCTTTTGAGGTTACAAAACTTTGTACTCAGAATATGGCCCAAAACACACTGCAGAAGTAATCCAGTTTGAGACCACTTTAACTGCCCTGGTTCAGTGCTAGGGGATCCTAGGAACTGTAGTTTATCTGTCTCTGCGAGAGAAAGCTAAATGTCTCACAAAACTACAGTTCCCAGAATTTCCTAGCACTGAGCCAGGGCAGTTAAAGCAGTCTCAAACTGGATTACTTCCACAGTATGTTTTGGACCTATACAATCTGATGGGAGTGGGACTTTGTGGTTCTTACTGTAGCTGTTCCTAGAATTAACTCAATATCTGGAGGTGAAAACTGGCAGGTACTAGATACGGCCTATTACACATTGCATCTCTTTTCCTGAACAGGCAAAGCAATGAGGGAGATGCTGGTTTCAAAAGTACACAGACAGTATCTTTTCAACTTCAGAAAATATTTTTAGCACACCAAAGCAAATGAGAGAAAAAGATCTAGACTTGAACAATACATACGTCCGCCTTCTAGTGCAGTGTGCAGCTGTCAGCACTAAGTCACTGTTAATTAAAGATCCACCACATACATGAAGAAATCTTCCACCAGAGTGGTAAATCTGAAGGCTCACTTGCCAGGGCCATGCTCCAGGCTCAGCATCATGGCCACCTATAATGCGAGTGCCTGTTTCTATCTCATTGTCAATTATTCGTTTTCCGCATTCTGGAAGAAAAAAGTTATAATTCTGAAGTGCATCTTTTGTATGGTTTTAAGTGCAGTGTTTCTGAAACAAGGCTCAACATTTAACAACAACACATTTCAAGCTGATCCTGAGATCTACTGATTTAAACTGGATCACTTTGTATTGAAGGCATCACACAGGCCTGATGGATTCTGTGAACCTTTAAAGCCATTGTATCTGAAATAATAAAATATAAAATATTAATTATATTAATTTAAACATTAATAAGCTTATTATAAATTTATTCCCAACTGGATAACTAATGGTGTTTGTGCATGCTTAAGAGCCAGCATGGTGTAGTGATTTGAGCAGTGGTTGACAAGACCAGGGTTCAAATCACCACTTGACCACTTTGGGCAAGTCACATTCTCTCAGCCTCAGAGGAAGACAAAGACAAACCCCCTCTGAACAAATCTTACCAACAAAACTGTGTTGTCATAGGGTGACCACAAGTCAGAAACAACTTGGAGGCACATAACAACAATGCATACTTAATATTGGCTAAACTATTCTCATTATTTGAAAATCCTATGTGATAATAAATGTCAATAAAACATGCATCCCTATAAAACATGCAGGAATAGCTGTGTTGGCTATTTAGCAAATTCAAACCAGAAGCCACCAAACCATCAAACAATCTTTTTTAGCCGACCAAAATGCACAATATACTTGCTGCAAACTTTCAAAGCTCCAGTGGCTTCTTCATCAGGCAAGATGTTACATACCAAACAGGAGAAAAATTAGAGATATTAGTCAGATGCTACATGTTGTTTCTATTCTTAGTTACTTAACATTGTATGGGGAGGGTATGTTTTGCAGTTTGTCTTCTCCTCCTTCTGGCCAGGTGGAAGATTTTCAAAGTCCAGAAAATTTACATCTGTTTGCATCTCAACAAGGACTCCTCTCTTCCAATCCAATCAATCTGCCTCCATTCCTGTGAGGCCACAGGCCTCTTTGTAGGCAAAGGACAATAGATTATGCCAGTGGAGTTTTGAAAGCTTGCAACAAGTATATTGTGCATTTTGGTTGGCCAATAAAGCTATCAATGTTGGGTGGATTTATACATCCCTATACTTCAAGTACAGTCAGCCCTCCTTATCCATGGATTTTTTTATCCTCAATTCAAGCATCCATGGCTTGAAAATATTTTAAAAAAATATAAATTCCAAAAATCAAACCTTGATCTTGCCATTTTGTATAAAGGACACTATATTGCTATGAAATTGTATTTGATGGGACTTGAGCATCCACGGATTTTGTTATCCACGGGGAGTTCTGGAATCAAGCCACAGCGGATAACAAGGACTCAGTGTATTTCAAAATCTAGGAGTTATTCTGCCAATAGCACTTTTTAGCAAAGTTAATTTAATTGCAATTTAATTTTTGTATCTTTCACTGTGGTGTTTTAAGCTTGTTGTGCAGTGGTTTGAACATTGGGCTACGACTCCAGAGACCATGCTTCTAATCCTGGCTCGGCCATGAAATCCATCGCACTCTCTCTGCCTTAGAGGATGAGTATGGCAATTGGCAAACCCCTGCTGAAGAAACTTGCCAAGAAAACTATGCAATTGGCTCACCTTAGGGTCCCCATAAGTTAGAAATGACTTGAAAGCACACACTCATACACACACACATACAGTGTCTTGCATCTCATATTGAGAGGCAGGATAGGAAAAAATAATTTGATAATATGAGATCCTATGAATGGAGCTTAATTACCACTGAACAGTTCTGCCTAAAGGACTGTTAATCCTAACTATGGAGTGGAAATTGGAGTAGTGTGGGGCAATGGGAGATATAGTGTTAACAGGGTGAAATATAAGTACAAGAGAAGGCAAGATCGAAATCCATCTTGCCTTCCATTCACCCTGTTACCCCAAAAGTACTGGGGAGCGTTGCAATTATACCACAGACCCTTTCCTTGCTCCTGTGTAATGCCAGATTGGTTAGAAATAAAACTCACATAATTTACGATCTGCTAGAGGAGGAAAATGCCAACCTGGGATGTTTCATGGAAACCTGGTGTGATGATCCCTGGAGTCCAAGAACCAAACAGCAGCCCTGTTCTTGGCCCTTAGCCCCAGCAGATCCTTAATTCCCTGTCTCCTGGATCTCTGTTCTCACTCCCTTACTGAGTTGAATGAGACCCCTTGAGATCTTCTAGTCACACTGCCACCACCCAGTGAATCTATAATGAATTCCTCTTAGCACACATTGGGACTTGCTAAGTAGTTATAGACTATAATTCCCCTTCCCTTGCTAACCTAAGCAAGCAACAACCAAACTAACGCACGTGTATAGGAGTACAGAGACAGCAGATACCTTTAAAGAAAGTATTTATTCTAACAAGACAGAACAGAACAATAAGATATCATTCATGCAAGGCTTCCTGGCCATGCAGGTACAGGAGGCATAGTTACAAGATGTTCATTTCGGGCAAGCCAATAGATAAAAATAACAAAAAGCCTAGACACTCTAGCTAACACATTTGTAAGCTACTCACACAGAGATGGGATCTGCAGTCCCTAATGAGTTTTTGCATGTGAAGAACTGCCCCCCCCCCTCCCTTGCCTAGCTCAAACCACATCCATGAGGCCTACCTTCTTGCCACAGGCCCAACACTGCAACTTTGAATTTGTGAATACTGATGAAGTGGACAAGTTTCTTGGTAGCGTGAGGAAGAAAATATGCTCTCTCAATCCTTGCCCTTCATGGCTGGCTGCCCAGGGAGGTGATGCCGTAAAAATGTTACAATCCATAATTAACACATCCTTTAGGGAGGGAAAATTTCCAGCCAGTTTAAAACAAGCGGTGGTTAAACTACTTTTGAAAAAACCCTCCCTTTACCCCCCCCTCCCCGTGAGAAATAACTACAGGCCATTTTTAGGCAAAGTGATTGAGAGAGCAGTTGTCTCCCAGCTCCAAGCTGTCTTGGAGGATATCGACAGGAGAAGTGTCAAGTGTGTGACCCTGTTAGTGCTCTTGGAATTCTCAGTGGCCTGCAATACCATTGACCATGTCTCAAACTGGATTATTTCCAATTACCTTCTGGAATGCCTGAGGGTAGAATTGGAAGTCGGAGGCACTGCGCTCCAGTGGTTCTATTCCTATCTCTCAAGCAGGTTCAGAGGTGGTGCTGGGAGACAATTACTCCTCTAGAAGGGAGTTAAAATCCCCAGGACACCATTCTGTCTCCCATGCTGTTTAACATTTACATAAAGCCACTGGGTGAGATAATCCGGAGACATGGGGCAGGGTGTTATCAGTACACTGATGACACCCAAATATGTTTCTCCATGTCTCTGACTGCTTCAGTGACTAAGGATGGCATATCTCCTTTCAATGACTGTCTTGGGTCAGTAATGGACTGGATGAGGAAAAACAAACTCTGACTGAATGCAGAGAAAACGGAGGTACTTGCAATAGGAACCCCAAGTCCAGGGAAAAAGTTTTGCCAACCAGTCCTGGACGGGGTCACACTTCCTCCAAAGGACTGCATTCACAGCTTGGGAGTGCTCCTGGACTTGTCCCTTCAGTTGTCATCTCAAATAGATGCGA
The DNA here is from genome assembly GCA_034509955.1 of Urosaurus nigricauda. Lineage (NCBI taxonomy): Eukaryota > Metazoa > Chordata > Lepidosauria > Squamata > Phrynosomatidae > Urosaurus > Urosaurus nigricauda. The sequence goes on from JAOEGL010000002.1 coordinate 169,601,114, forward strand.
CGACCAGGAGCACTTGCTGTCAACTTTGGTTGATATGCCAGCTGCACCCCTTCCTGGACCAGGGGGGAACTAGAAGCAGTGGTACACGTGCTGGTAACTTCACAACTCAATTTCTGTAATGTGGTCTACAGTCAAGACAAATCTATTCCGACGGGCCTTCCCATCTGACCCTGTATAAAATAGCCGCATCCACTTCAATGCTCCAGTTAATTTATTATGATTAGATGAGAATTTTAATTGTCAATTTTATTATTGTATTGCGGGAGGGTTAGGGTTTTTTTTAAATTATTATTGTTGATTGTAATTGTATTGTGTTTGTATTGATGACTGTATTTTACCTGGTTGTAATCCCGCCTCGATCTGCAGGGAGAGGTGGAAATATAAATAAATTTATTATTATTAATATTATTATTATTATTAATAATAATTCATTATTTCAAAAGTCTTGACACTTTTTTTTAGGAGTCCAAAATCTTTTTGTTGCTGAAACAAAGACTTCCTATTCAAATAATGTTAAGTAGGGGAGTAATAAGTGTAGGAGAGGAGAAACGTTTATCCACAACTACATTATGTTGCTTTGCAAAGGGATCTTGCAGCACCTTTGAGATTAAGGTCCAAAACACACACTACAGTTTGAGACCACTTTAACTGCCCTGGCTCAGTGCTAGGGAATCCTGGGAACTGTAGTTTATTGTGGCACCAGAGCTCTCTGCCAGAGAAAGTTAAATGACTCAGAAAACCCCAGTTCCCAGAATTCCCTAGCATTGAGCCAGGGCAGTTAATGTGGCCTCAAACTGGATTATTTCTACAGTATGTTTTGGACCTAACTGAAAGAAAGAAGCTGGTTGTGTGAGCTTTCATAGACTTTTGCCTACTTCCTCAGATGCATATTTGGAGTAGCGAGTCCAGAGACAGACCTATATAAGCCATTTGTGCATGAGAATGTCAATTCAAATTCAAAACCTTGTATGTATGGAAATGAGGTGGCAAGTACAGTTTTAATGATGGTCCATGGTCCAAGGAGAATAGGTATAAGACTGAGTGTTGGAACTCCATACAATTCAAATCATCTCATGCAATTTCGAGCAATGGGGGGGTCATTTTCAGGCAATGGGAAGTCATTCTGACTGCATTCTGAACGCAATCAGATTTCACATAAATTCGCTAAACTAGCGAATTCACGTAATTGCAAATTGGCTCCATTCGAAATTGGGAGAAGAAATTCTTCCCGTGTGATCAACTCCAGAGTGGTTTGAGCATTGGACTTTGGAGAAATAGGTTCAAATCCCTGCTTAGCCATGGATCCCCACTTGATCTTGGACAAGTAATACTCTCTCAGCTTTAAAGAATGGCAATACCCCTTCTGAAGAAACTTGCCAAGAAAATCCCATGAGAGGTTCACTTTAGGATTGCCACACCTCCAATTACCGTCGTGTGATAAACTCCTTTAAAGGCACACAACAAACACAGGGAACAGAGAGCCTACAGATCATGACCTTTTTACTCTCCCAAGTATTTTGCGCTTTCGTTTTCTAACATTTTCCTCTGGCGAAGCTGCAATAATTTAATTGACTGCTCTTGGTCATACTATGTGTGTCATCTTACTTGGTATGTAGAGAGAGATCTTGTAGCACTTTAAGACTAAGTGAAAGAAAGAAATTGTCAGCATGGGCCTACCTAGACTAAAATCTACTTCCTCAGAGGCAAACACATCTGAGGAAGTGGACATTAATCTAGGAAAGCTCATGCTGCCAACTTCTTTCTTTCACTTAGTCTCAAAGGTGCTACAAGATCTCTCTACATACTGATTCTACAGACTAACACAGCTACGTCTTTGAATTCTATCACTTGGTATATTGTAGATCTGTACTTGAGCTTTTAAAAATGTCTGGAAAGCTATCCAGGCAGCTTGGGGTGATCAGGTGTGGGGGCAGCCAGGAGAGATGGGAGTGAGATGCCATTTTCCCTTAGGGCAGCGGTTCTCAACCTGTGGGTTGTGACCCCTTTGGGGGTCGAACGGCCCTTTCACAGCGGTCGCCTAAGACCATTGGAAAACACATTTTTCTGATGGCCTTAGGAACCGAGACACTGCAATTTTATGGTGTGTGTGGGGGTCACCACAACACGAGGAACTGTATTAAAGAGTCATGGCATTAGGAAGGTTGAGAACCATTGCCTTAGGGAAAACAGTAAGCCGGAGAGCAGGGAAAAACTGAACACACAAACATTTGGGAGTAGAATGTAATGATCTCATCAAGAGGGTGCATCTACACTGTGGAAATAATCCAGTTTCACACCACATTGCCTTCCATGGCTCAATGCTATGGAATCCTGGGATTTGAAGTTTGGTTATAGCACCAGAGCTCTCTGACAGAGGCTGTGTTCACACTGGAGAAATAAACCGGTTTAAGTGCCATGGCTCAATGCTGTGAAATTCTGGGAATTGTAGTTTGTTGTGGTGCCCAGAGCGGAGCAGAGCTCCGCTCTGGACCCCACAACAAACTACAATTCCCAGAATTTCACAGCATTGAGCCATGGCACTTAAACCGGTTTATTTCTCCAGTGTGAACACAGCCAGAGAAGGCTAAATGCCTCCCAAAACTACAGTTCCTGGAATTCCATAGCACTGAGCCATGCTAGTTAGTGGGATTCAAACTGCATTAATTTTGCAGTGTAGATGTAGCCTTGGTCAGCCCCTCGTGCGAAAAACAACCGTCTTTGCTCTCATACTACTAGGCTGCTCAGGAACAACTGTCTTTGGGCTTTTTAAGGATTATTTATTGTGGTATATAATGCTTTTGATGGCCTAAAGTCCCCCGAAACAGATGTACATGTCTGCAAATCTTGGACTGCATTTTCATGAGTTTTATGAAAAGCTCACAGCACAATAAACATACTGTCACAAGAGCTTATGGTGCCACAACAAACTACAATTCCCAGAATCCCATAGCATTTAGCTACGGCAGTTAAAGTGGTGTCAAACTGGATTATTTCTGAGATTTGTTGTTTTGTGAGACATTTACAGCGTTTTAGAAATAAAGTTTAATAATAAAATAATAATAATAATAATAATATAATAGTTCCAAATACACACTGCTGAAATAATCCAGTTTGGGAGTGCTTCACCTTCCTTGGCTGAGTGCTAGGGAATCCTGGGAAGTGTACTAGTTTTGTGAGACATTGAGCCCTTCTCTGTCAAAGAGAGCCTTGGTGCCACAAGAAACTACAATTCCCAGGATTCCCTAGCACTGAGCCAGGGTATTATTTAAAGCTGTCTCAAAGTGGATTGTTTCTGCAGACCTAAGGCCTCTCCTCATAGAACTACAAGTCCCATGATCCCATAAGGAGGAGCGTGAAAAAAAAACACAGCATTATTATTTCTGCTTCCCTTCTTGTCCACCATCCCAGGCGAATACTGCAATTGACACTTCCACAGGGGTGGGGCGCAGGGGCTCCTGGGACTAGTAGTTCTGGTGTACTTTCTCCCCCACCCTCCCCACGCGCAGGCGCACTGCCTCCTCCTCCTCAGCTAGAGAAAGCTCCTCTGCGCTAACTGCGCGGCCCTCACCGTGTGATGCGTTCTTTGCGCAGAGGGCTGTGGGCGGGGCTTTGGCTAAGAGGGCCACCAGCAGCGCCCAAAACGAGGCGCGTCGCCAACAGCGCGTCATCCTCATCTTCTTCCTCCCTCTGAGAAACAAAATGGCCGCCGGCTCAGGCGTTGTTGCACTTGCTCTCCAGTCTCCTTCCTCTTCGGAGCATTCGAGAGTCACCAGAGTTCCATGAGCTTCGGGCCTCAGCCTTTGGCCTCTGACCCCTTGTTCTTGTGTGTTTTCAAGTCCTTTCCGACATATGGTGACCCTATTATTGGGGTTTTTTGGCAAATTTCTTCAGAGAGGGGTTTGCCATTGCCACCCCTCTGAGGCTAAGAGAGTGTGACTCGCCCTTTTGTAGGGTTTTTTTGAGGGACAAATTTATTCAGAGGGCCATTGGCATCCTCTGAGGTTGAGAGAGTGTGACTAGCCCAAGGTCACCCAGTGGGTTTCCATGGCCAAACTAGGAATTGAACCCAGGTGTAGGGTTGCCATATTCCAGCCTCTCATATCCAGGCATAATATTTGTGTGTGGTGCAAATTATTATAATTAAACCTATTAATTTGCATTCTGAATAAGCAAATTCAACATATTCATCATTGCCAGCCGGCGCATTTTATTTTGTCCCCTCGGTACAGGATTTTCCAGGACAAATGGCAACCCTACTCCAGAATCATAGGGGATTATTGCACTACACTCTTAAAGTGTTGCTATTCTGCTTTTACTGCTCTGGCTGCTTCCTGTTGCATTCTGGGGTTTGTAGTTCAGCGAGGCCTGAGAGCTCTCTGGTTGACTATTCTAAATGTCTCTTTCTAGACTGCAAACCCCAGAATGCAACAGGACGGAGACAGTCCAAGCAGTTTAAGTGGCATAGCAATGCTGTAAGAGTGTAGTGTGATAATCTCCATAGTCCAGTGCTCAAACTGCTACGCCACACTGTTTACTTACAGTTTGATAACATACTTACAGTTTGATAACATACTGCTGTTATCCACAATCGATCAGACAGCGGGACCTTTCCTATACAAGCAAATGGAAGATGATGAAGAGAACCAAGGTTGTGGAAAGCTGCATCCACACTTGAGAAATAACCCGGTTTGGCACCGGTTTAATTGCCTTGGCTCAAGGCTATGGAATTCTGGGAGTTGTAGTTTGTTGTGGGGCCACACACATGGTGCACTGCCATTTTGGCATCCTTGGGGGGGGGGGTCCAAAATGGAATGTGAGTGCAATGAAATAAGCAGATCAGGTAAACCTTGCATAAGCAAGGAAAGTGTTTTGAATCTTCAAGAGATCAATTGGAAGCTTCTTTCAAAATGTATCCTGGGCTGAATTTTTTTTCTTTCAGGAGCCTCCACTCTTATGATTTAATGGCTAAAATTTATATATCGATGGACCTATAGACTTTGACATGCCATGGTAACTGCTGAGGCAGGCTAATCTGTTTTCCCATTTTCTCTGTTTTGCTCTCCACATTCTCAGTAAGTGAAAATTGGGGCAACTGTTTACCTTGCTTATTGTGCATAAGCACACACAGTGCCAGTAGGATTATGTAGAGTAGAATCCCATTCTTTGCCAGGTCAAGCTTTTTTTCCATTCAGGCATACCTGCAATAGACCCTCAACGTCAGGAGTCGGAATGGGGATCCAACATTGCTGTTGCTGTTAACTGCTGGCCAGTTGACTTCAACTTATGGCAATCCTATGAAAGACCTCCAAGGCATCCTTGTTATCAAGAACTCTGATCAGGTCTTGCACACACAGAACCATTATGTCCTTGATTGTAATACAGTCTTCCTCTTTTCCTGCTGCCTTCTACCTTTCCGAGCATTATTGTCTTCCAGTGAGTAATGTCTTCTCATTATATGGCCAAAGTATGACAATCTCAGCATAGTCATCTTGGCTTCTAGGAAGAGTTTGGGCTTGATTTGCTCTTTGTTGTTGCTAACTGTCCTCAACCCTGTGGATGAGGCATCTCCAAGCCCCTATCCTCCACTGCTCTGAGATTCATGCCCATGGCCTCCTTAATTGAGGCTATCCATCTAGTGTGCTGCCTTCCTTTTTCTACTTCCCTTCACCTTTGCTAGCATTGTTGTCTTTTCTATTAAATCATAGCTTCTCATGATGAGTCCAAAGTATGACCATCTCAGTTTTGTCATCTTGGCTTCTAGAGAGTGTTTTGATATGTTCTAGCACACATTTGTCTTTTTGGCTGTCCATGGTATCCTCAGCACTGTGGAGTCAAATCCTCAGCACTCTTCTCCAGCACCACATCTCAGATGAATTGATTTTTTTTCCTTACCTGCTTTTTTTAACTGTCCAACTCTCACATCTATACATGGTGATGGAGTATACAATAGCTTGGACAATTCTGAACTCTGGTGCTCAATTTATGTCTTTACTCTTTAGGATCTTATCTAGTTCTTTCATTGGTGCCCTTCCCATCCCTGGTCTTCTTATTTCTCTAAGACCTATTTATTTGTCTTTCTGGTAGTCCATAATATATGTAGAACTTTCCTCCAGCACAACATTTCAAATACTGATTCTCTTCCCATTGGCCTTCTGCATGGTCAGATTACACAATCATATACAGAAATCAGAAATGCAATGACCAAGGGCCTAAGCAGATGGGGTAGAGTAGCATGGGCTGAGCTTGTGCTAGCCTGTCTTAGGTGCTCAACCAAGTTAGTTTCCTGCACTGACCCAGGACTCCTCCTTACCTTTGCAGCATGTGATCCATCTGAGAAGCCCAACAGTTGTCCCATCTGATGCAGAAATGGGGAGCCTGGCTGCACCCACATGGCTAGGCATCCTTTTTCCGCATTAGACACGTGGGGGTCTTCACAGAGGAATAGCCCACCAGAAAGATAAAGATTGGGGGGGGGGGCTGTCTGAACAGGCCAAATTTGCCATGGATCCTCCAGATACGTGTCTGAACAGGCAGGATCAGACCTGATCCTGCCACGGGTTTGGCCTGTGTCATCTAGACAACACGAAGCTGGGGAGAAGCCAGGCCATTTAGCTTGTGTGGACACCCCTGGACAATCCTGACTTAGTATTCAGTGATGTATTTTTACACTTGAGGATCTTGTAAAGTTTTTCATAGCTGCCCTTGCAAGTTCCAGTCTTCTGATTTCTTGATTGTAGTCTCCAGTCCAAAATACACTGCAGAAATAATTGAGACCGCTTTAACTGCCCTGGCTCAGTGCTAGGGAATTCTGGGAACTGTAGTTTTGTGAGACATTTATCTTCTCTGTCAGAAAGCTCTGGTGCCACAATAAATTACAATTCCTAGGATTCCTTAGCACTGAGTCAGGGCAATTAAAGCGATCGCAAACTGGATTGTTTCTGCATTGTGTTTTGGACATTCATTTTGATTAATGACCAAGCCGAGGTCTAAGTTTACTATTTCAATTTCTTGATCATATACTTTTTGATGATCAAGATAATCATATGTAACTCATCCGTAGCCATTATTTTTGTTTTCTTAATGTTCAACTTTAGCTCTACCTTTGCACTTTCTTCCCTGACTTTCTTCAACCATTAAAGAAAAAAAAATATTGTTAGGAATATGCACACAACTACTTCCAAGTCAATTGCATTCTGCCACTTGCTGCAAAACAGCTGATGAAAGCAACAACATCGTTCCTGCATGAGTCTTGTGGGCCAGGGAATCCATAATGGGTTTTAACCTGTTTCACATGTTTGCCTGTTTTTAAATTAACAAATTTTTCCACTGTATAGGAGAAGGAAAATATTGTGTGTTTAATTTATTTTGGAAGCAGCAACAGAGCAAAATAATGATTAAACCTGAATTTCCAAGTCTCAATCCTGCAAATACTGTGGAACTATGTACGGATCAAGGTGAATTAATCTGTTTTCCAAAACTGATAGCAGAAATTAGGTATAATCCCACACGAGCATATGACATTAAGATATTTTTAATTTTTAAATATAAAATTTGGTGAAATTTTGCTAGAATTTCAAACATTTGTATCAATACATTTTTTAAAATATGTTTTATTTTATGAATATGAATTTGTGTATGGTTTAATGATGAAATAAATGCATGTCATTAGCCATCTCCCATGTATGTTTCTTGTAGAATACAGAACTTTTAAAAGTTCTAACTTTAGGAGAGAAAATTAGTTATAATGTATTGTTTTCAGTTTATGTTCTTTTAGCCCATTTTGAAGAATGATAATTATGATCTGCAGCCCATTAATCCTACATACATCTGAAAAGTATCTTTTGCGTTTGCAGTTTTAAATTATATATAAAGTATCTGAATCTTTAGGGATGGTAATATAATAGAAAATATGTTTATTAAAAATAATGAGTAGAATCAGAACACATTAGAGCACATAGTTACTGCTGAAACCAGGACTTAAGGAAATCATGACTGACATCAGCTTCACTGGAGCCTACATATAACTAAGGTAGACTGGATCCAATTTAATTACTTGTGCTGAAGATACACATTTGCAAAAAGAAAAAAAAGTTAAAAATAATCCACGATGACTCAAATGCAATGAAAGGAAATTTTGCCTCTTCAAAGAATAGTATGTAACATCATCCTCCCAGCTATCAAAAAAAGCAGGAGAAACTGGCTGCTTGCACTGATGGTTTTGTTAAGCAGATGTGAATCTATCCAACTTCTGTACCTCAATGTACGTACATATAGGCCTGGATATTTTGGTCTGCCACAGCCAACGCCAGCGCTGGTGATTCCTATCAGATAATACCTGGTGACATTTGATAAATAGCACACCAGAGGACCACCACTGTCACCCTGGAATATGAAAAATAAGTAATACATTTTAAGCATTGTTTGAAAATATGGAAGAATGTGGCCATCCTGAATTGGATAATCTTACTTTAGTTGGATGGCAAAGAGGTCACTTTCAAAATTTATTCATGGTTACTATCAGGGCTGCAACTAGAGATTGTCCTAGACATCTTAAAATATACTCTAAAAATCAAGTTACAGATTCTAGAAAACATGGCCATCTATAAGCAGGTCAAATGGAAAGAACTAGCTATAATGTTTTCTATTAAGTAACAGTGGACAGGTACACAATTTACAAAGTAGAAATTATGTCATAAAAAGTTCATAAAACATTCTTAATTTTCACTATTGTACTGAAAATTAAGAACAGTTCTTTGAACTCTGAAGTCGTAAACCATAGGATCATAGGTCACAGGATAGGCGACCTATTCTGGTGAGAATTTCAGAGATTATCCTGAGTGGGTTATCAACCATTCCTTGCAGAGCACACAAATAGTAAAATGCCAGAATCTTTTCACTTCTAAATATAAAATATCTAAGATCAATATATGGTGGCCATTAACCTTTTCTCCTTTGTCTTACCACATCAAGAGGATAATACAAAAACATCTGCATTTGGTTCCGGGTGCTGAGGGTTGTGAGACTTCCCCCACAATATCTTACTATCACACACACAATTTGAAAGACAGGTTAGTTCATTCAGACATTCTTAACCCAAGTTCTCCTAAATCTTCTGATCCACTGGGACACTTGCCCTGTGGACATAGTTCATGTTGCAGAAGAACACACAGCTTCACTGACCCACAGCCAGTGAGGAATTTAGGTTAAAAGCATTTCTACTAAATAGTAATGTCATATATGTCCTAATTTGTCCCTGCAACAAACTTTATGTGGGAAAATGTTCTAGAAATTTGAAATCCAGAATTATTGAACATTCGAGTCAACTGAAACACAGTGCTAGAAATTCCTCTCTATATGAATGCTTTCATCAGGCTGGTCACAGGTATGAATCATTTCAATTTCTAGTGATTCAAGTAGTTATATCAGAATGTTTCAGTATTGTCAGCAAAACAGCAATATTTCTGGATTAATACACTTCACACTGTTACCCCGTGGGGTTTGAATGAAAAGCAGGATTATAGTTGTTTTAAGAAAGTGAAATCTATTATTATTATTACTGTTTATTTATATAGCACCATTCATGTACATGGTGCTTTACAATTGCTGAATAAAACATATATAACTATTCAAATATAAAATACAATATAAAATACAGTGCAAACCCCCCCCCACACGCAAGCACACACACACACACAAAATAGCACAGCTGAGACACCCTTGTCCCACTTTTCTTACAAGCAGTCTTTTCCTACTGCCCTTTCTCCTGCTATAACAGGTAGTTATTATCATTATCAATTAAGTAGTATATTTATACATTTCCTTCTTGAAGATTGTTATGCCATTCCAAATGGTTTGAACATGCTGCTACATTGGTTCAGGCATTGTTATCTGCATTTGATTGTAATATTGTAAGTATATAACCTTGGTATGATTTATTTCTATATTACTCATGTTCATTATGGCAGAAATCCCTTTTCACATCATTAGGCTCATTTTCATTTCAAGGTAGCTGAGGAAGCCATAAAGTTGATATGGATACTATAAATTCCTGGGGTGCTCATGACCTATGATTTTTGACTCTATGGTTTACTTTAAGTCCTTCAAGTACGAATCGCTACTACGATATACACATATGCCACTGCTGTTGATCTGTGTGTTTCAGCATTTTTGCGAACAGGATAAAGAAAAAAAAACTTTTGGTGAATTCCAGTAAAGTTGTTTTAGTGCAATATTTAATATTTAGTACTGTTCTATCAACTTTTTATGACATAATTTCTACTTTGGATCTTCTGTACCTATCTGCTGTTATTCAGTAGTCTTTATATATTAGAGGGTTTTTTTTTTTTTTTTGGTGGTTCATAGTTGTATAACTTGTCCACCTTTACTCCCTACCCCAACACATAGTTACTGTTATTTTTTAAAGCAAACTATGGAGTGAAACAGACTGCCCTTTGCACCAGCTTCTGGGTGGCTTCATAGTGCGACATTTTGATGGTGCATGCTCTGAAGCCGCCTGGAAGCTGGCATCACACTGCCACCCACACATGGGCTGGCTTCACAGCACTCCAGCAGCACGATGTTTACATGCCTCAGGAGCCCCATAAAGCTGCGGTGGTGCGGGAAAAGCCAGCATTTTGCTGGATCAAAAAGGAGCAGCAATTTGGATTGTGGCGGTAGTGTGGTTGCTGTGGCCCTAACCCGACTTTCACAGAGGCAGTATATTCTGCACCTAAGAAAAATAGTAGTGATGGGTTTTAAACTTCAGAAAGAACATCTTTTTGTGGTACTACATATTTCCCCTTTCATCTCCTTGTACACTGTAAGCCAGAACTTGGAGGCAGGGATTTTTTTTTGTTTTTACTTTGTATAGTGCCTTAGGCATATTAGGCATTCTTACATTATGGTATTTCTTGAATTTTAATGTGACACTTCTAGCATTAATTCCCAAACTGATTCACTACTTTTGTGCTACAAATTTGTCTTACTATTAGTTAACAAAGTGTAAACAAGAACCCACATGATATAATTTTTTTGCCATGTGTTTTAAAATAGGAATATCCCACTTTTACCTGACAGCTATCAACCTTTCCACTTGCAGAGCCAGCACAAATCATATCCCATGATATTGTTCCTCCATACCAATCATGTTTATTACAAACTCTTAATGGAATAATGTCAACCTGAGCTTCTTGTAATATATGTTCACCTTGACCTATAATAATAATAAAAAAATGACAAAGCTGGAAGAATTTTTATTTTTGTTTGTCTCATAAAATATAATCTACCATCTAAAACTGTTTGGTACTGAAACCTCTTGAGCCAAAGGATTTCTTCTAAGGTAAACCCACAAGCTGTACTTTAGCTGCCAAAATAAGACTCAAGAACTCTCCCAGCATTTTTGAGCGTTAGCAATTATGTTGGGAATTCAATAAGCTGTCATTATGAAAGCCTATACTAGGCTTGGCAAACATATTTAACTAAATGAATTAGTCAGTTCTGTGTCAGTGTATTTCAGTCAACTATAAACTGCTCTTCATTAGGAATTTCCAGACAGCATATTTCAAAGTTTACAAAGTAAAATATAGGTTAATTTGGTGCATGAGAACAATTCATGGCTTCAGCAAAGGCAAAATACCCCAGAGAGATTACCGTCTGGTTAGTATATTGTTATTGACAGGTAAGGTGTTTTTTTTAATCTTATTTTTTGTCATTTTTATTTTTAACTTCCATTAGACACAGCAAGGAAAGGCAATTAAGTGAATGATGCCATTCACTTTGGGTACAATATGTCCTAGCATTTTTATGGACTGAACTGCATATCCCATCTCTAGGGAATTACTTTTTATTAATGAAATGCAAGGGAATGCAAATAGGCTTTTCTCCGATAAATTTTTGGCATCAATAGGTAAAGTATGGTACTTGTTATTTGGAGAAAGTGGAAACACACCTATACCTCTTTCCTAAAAGCTAAATGGTCAGGTTGTTTACCTGAACATGTATTTCTTCAAGGGATTATGCTTATAGATCTTGTGCTTGCTCAAGATATTGTATAGGGATACTCCAAACCTGAATTATTTACAGAGAAATGTCAAATGTCAAGAAATCAAAAAGGATCTACAAAGATGGGAAAAAATTGGATTATCTTGGATGGGAAGAATATCAACCATAAAGATGAATGTTTTACCTAAAGTATTATTTCTCTTTCAAAATTTACCAATTACAGTATACTAAATGACAAACCATTTAAAATTTGGCATAAAGACATATCAAAATTTTTGTGGTCAGAGAAAATAACCAGAATAAAATTCAAATATCTGCAAGATGAGACGAATAAAGAAGGACTGGCACTACCAAACCTAAAATTATATTACAGTACTATGCTTGTTGCATGGACTGGGTCACGGATTGGATAAAATTAAAAAAAGAAAGAATGTTAAAATTGGAAGCTTCTGGAATGAGATAGAGGTGGCACGGATATCTTTGTTATGATAAAATTAAGTTTAATAGAGACTTTAATAACCACTTTATTTGACATGCTTTCTTGAGGGTTTGGTTAAAGATAAAACCAAGAATCTCAACATGAGTGTCCAGCAATGAAGCATTTTTTAATAGAGTGAAACTAAGTAAAGGTAAATTGGTAACATATGACAATATACAGTATTGGAAAAAAAGCAAGACAAATTTGAACTGAAATCACAGGAACAACTTGCATTAATGGGCTATAATTGTACGTGGTTTAACTATCATCAACTTAGAGAAAGATTTATTTTGGACACAAAACAAAATGGTATTGGAGAAGTAGACAGGGAATTAGAGAAAATAGTCAAATCAGATAATAAAAAAAGAATTAGCAAATATTATAAACTCTATTGAATTTAGAGATAGAAGAGGATTGAATTAAACCCCAAATGGTTAGGTGGGCCCAAAACATTGGTCAAAATATACATTTGGAACAGTGGGAAAAATCACAGACCAAAAGAATCAAATACACTTTAAGTTATAATGTAAGAGAAAATCTATATAAAATGTGTTACCGTTGGTATTTAACTCCATTCAAATCGGCTAAGATGAATAAAAATCTAAACAATCTGTGTTGGAAATGCGAAAAAGAAATGGGCACCTTCTACCATCTATGGTGGGAATGTAGCTATGCAAAAACTTATTGGAATAGAATTCATGAAACAATAGAGGAAATGTTAAAGATAACATTAAGCAAAGATCCCAAAAGATATTTGTTAAGCATTAATCAAGAAGAAGAAATAGAAAGAAAACACAGAAGATTACTATTTTACATGTCAATAGCTGTGAGATTGGTATACACACATCTAAATAGAAAAGGAAAGAAACTCTGGAATTAAAGGACTAGATAGAAAAAATAATTGATTATATGGAAATAGATAACCCAAATTTTACAGAAGAAATCTATAGAAAAATTCAAAAATGACTGGAATCCTTTGCTTATTTATTTGAAAGACAAATGAGGACAAAACTGGGATAATAGTCTGAACTAAGAGGAAAAAATGTAAATAGAGATATAGGAATGACAAACACCAATGTACATATAATATTTTATTTGACATAATAATTATCTAGAAAAATTACCTGGTAATTCTGTCATAAGGAATAAAACATATATTACAATATTACAGTAATAGTTGAATAGCAAGGAAGACCTGTTTCTGTGTGTAATTTTATAATGTTAAGCATTCTTTAAATGTTTTATGTATGTATTTAATCATGGATATATGTCTTGTGTCTATGTTTTATGTTTTTATAATATAAAGATAAAATTAAAAAAAAATCTGGTCAAGGCAATATAAGGATACAAAACTTTGGAAATAAGCTAAGACTCTGTACCTGCAGGGTGCAGATCTTGGCTGATGGTTTAACATCTACATTGTCTGCTTTTTAAACCCTTGGTCCATTTAATGTACCCTTTCTCCTGTGGGAATAATGGAAGAGGACTCTTGGGTGGAACTCCTAGTTCCGTATCAAAATAAAACTCTTTAAGTTGTATAGGAGGAGATGTGCATATGTCACGATTCCTTGTATTAGCAACATTTATTTATTGAAAAACAGAATTTTAAAAAATGTAAGGAGTAGAGCTCTCTGCTCAAATATCAGTTAAAAGATGAACTGTGGCTCCTGGAGCAACTTCCCATGGGGGAAAGCAGTCCAAGGAGCCTGGAAGGGTCTCAAAAACAGCCTGTAAAAACCACATTAAGCTTACTCTGCTCTAAAGAGAGTCTACCTAGTTTGTTCATGTCATGCCAGGTCCATAATAAACCTGAACAAGATGGAGCATTACATCACTGCTAGAGAGAGACAAAAGTCTCCGATAATAAAATTGCTACCAGCAACTGTCATTAAGCAATGGCAGTGGTAAGAAAAAGAAGTGTGAGAATAATTTCATACTTTTTTTGTTTAATTTTAAGCTCCCTACTAATTCTTCATTTACTGGCAAATCTGTTTGCTTTTTCTCAAAATAGGAAATAGCCCCCAATGCATATATACAATTAAGTTTTCTTAGAAAGCAATTCTGTTCATGAGATACTACTGAATTCAGTAGGACTTATTCTTATCTATCCCTAGGGCTACGGCCTTAGATCACTACATTCACTCTTTACCAATAAAGGGAAAATAAAAGATTTACCATTCTCCTTTGTTTGTCCCCATCCACTTATGTAACATGGGGTCTCATCACTGAGGAGATAAGTTTCAGGTAAGCAGATGGGCTGAATATAGGCATTGTACTTGACAAATGCGATTAGTTTAAACAAGGCAATATCATTGTCATAGGTTCCAACTTGAAAATCAGAATGGATCAAAATAGCTTTGACTTTGCGCTTTACAGTGTAAGAATTATCCTTATAAAGGTGATGCAAGCCCATCACAGCTCTCCAAATGTCTGGGTCCCTAGAACAGAATAAAATCCTGCAGAGTCAGCAAATACTACAGAATTGCTACAGTACTATGAACATAAAAGAGGATGGGGTGGGATTATGTATGCTATCCCACAATCCTGATGAGATGCAATTCATTTTCCTTTCACTTTCCAGTATATACTACACACCCTGTAACTCATCAGTTATAGTTTTAATCATCTTAATTTCACTCTTCCATAACAAAATTAACATTTCTGAAGTCTGAAAATGTCTGTCTGAGAGCATGAAATCGTCTCAGCAAAATGACTGCTTTGTAGAAATATGGTAAATCCATTACTACAAGCAAAACTCTATATTTTCTAATAGAAGGACTCAGCAGCACAGGTTCTTGTGATTGTGAAATTACAAACTAATCATAGAACACACACTGGTTTTTTGCATGCCTAAAATTCTAATGCACAGAATCCCTGGTTTAAACATAGCTTACTCATACATACCATGATGCTGGTACTGACATTATTTAAGCCTTGTGAGAAGCCCAAGAAAGGAATGTGTAAAAACAAAAACAAAACATGAACATGAAGATTAGCAATACAACTTAGATAACAAGGTGACCTGGTGATGACTTTGCGTCATCTTCCTTTTTCTTGGCTCTCATTGTTTCCATTCCTCCCATCACACCCTGTGTTTCTCAATCCTCCTTTCTCATAGCCTTTGGTCCTATTTGCTTTCTAATTGGTTATTTTGGGAGTATTTCTGTTGCTCTCCTTTCAGATTCTTTTTATCTGCTTAGGATCTTGAGAATCTTCCCTAATTTCTGTTTTCTTAATATCTACCTCTATACTTCCTCTCATCTTCCTTCAGCTTTTCTCATCTGGAGCCTGATTTTACAGTAATGTAAATAATGGGCTGTATAGGAGGTAACTGTTTTAGTCAGCTTCTGAAAATGCAAAACACTCATCTACTCTTAAATGCTTTCCAATTGTTCTTCCTAAAGGTAATTGTCATTTTGTGGGCTTTTGCTAAGTGAAATTGACAGATCAATAAAAATTATGATTTCACAGTATAACTTAATAATCTTACTCTTAACTGGCCTGGTATAGAAATGCAAGAGGCGCTTGGTTTATAAACAGCTGCTCAAATACAGCAACATCATTTTCAGGTACAGTAATAGATGTGAGTCTGTGGGAAGAAGCTATGTGACTGGTGTGAGGAGTTTATCAAACGGGAGGAATTTCTCTTTATTTCAAATGCAGCCAATTGGAGCCAATTTGAATTCATGTGAATTTACGTGAATTCCAATTGCATTTGGAATGCATTCAGAATGACTTCCCATTACTGGAAAATGACTGCCCATTGCCCGAAATTGCGTAAGATGCTTTAATACGCAATAACGTAAAACCAATGATTGTGTTCAGAATGACTTCCCTTTTGCTCGAAATTGCGTGAGATACTTTAATACGCAATAGCGTGAAACCCCATGATTGCCATTAGATTATACTTCCAATTTCCGTCGTCTGATAAACTCCTGAGTAGGATAAATGAAGGGCCAAGAAGTCAGAAGGGACTTGCGACGGGGACACAACAGGCAGATGGTATTACACTCTAGTACACAGTTGTATTGCAAATTTCAAAATTCAATTTCTGCTTTTTTTGGATGAAAACATATCGCTCAGACATCATCATCATCATCATCATCACCATCATCATCATCTTTATTTATATCCCCCCCCCCCCCGCAATACTGGGACTCAATGTGGCTCACAAGTTAAAAGAACAATCAAAAGCATACAAAAATGGAACATTAAAATAGAATTAAACTATTTGCAATATGAAAACAAGTCATTCAAAGAATAAAATGTTATTAAAAAGATTTTTTAAAACTCTTAACAAAACAATTTACTTAAAACAATAGTTGTCCCTCTGTGTCCATGGATTCTATATCCACAGATTCAACCATCCACAGTTTGAAAATACAGGTATATATTTTAAAAAATCCCATATTTTAAAAAAACCCAAACCTTGATTTTTCCATTTTATATAAGGGACACCATTTCACTGTACAGTATATAATGTATATATATTGTACATACATTATACTGTATATAATGGAACTTGCACATGCATGGATTTTGATATTCATGGGGAATCTGGGAACCAAACTCCAGCAGATAACAAAGGTCTGCTATACTGCACCCCCTAGCTATAGATATAACACTGATAGAAAGATTAAAAAGTGATACACACCTATAATTTTTAATGCAATGGGCTGCTGTCAGCACCAAGTTGTTACTTATTAAAGAACCACCACAAACATGACGATATTCTCCTTTATGAGGATGGTAAATCTGAAGACTAACTTGCCACGGCCATGCCCCAAGCTGGGCATCACGTCCACCTATAATCCGATTTCCAATTTCTAATTCATTCATAACAGGCCTTCTTCCACACTCTAGAAATCAAAAGAGTTATACTGGTGAGATGCAGACCATAAAAGCAATCTATAAAAGATCCAATTGAAACAACATATTCAAAGTAGATGATCAGCAGTGTCATCATTTTACTGATTAGTTTATGTAACAGGTCTCCAGATAAAACAAGGTTGAATGACTCACTAAAACTCAGAATCACCAGCCCTTGCTATAGAAACTGAACCAATATATATATATATATATATATTGGCTTGTTTTAGTCAAGGATTAACAAGGCAATGCTATTATAACTGTAATTTACATTATAACTGAGATTATAATTATTATTGCTTACCTGTCTCTCCCCATGGATTGAGGTGGGGAAAAACAGGTCAACAAATACCGGTAGATAACAACTAAAAACACAACATCAGTTAAAATACATATCATAAGAACAGACAAGATACATGCATAACAAACAATCCACATTTAAAATTCATTATTTAAAATTTGCATTTGCCATGGTATTTGGTCACCTCGCTTTGAGCCTCACAGCTCATGGAATAGTGTCTGTGTTCACCTTTTTTTGAATGAAGATAGAAAATATATGAAAGCACAGCTAAAGATACAATTACAATTAGTTGTAGATAAGCAACTAGCAAGTATTGGTTTAATGTTGGACGAAAGAAGGAATGTATTGTATGTTTGAATGTTTAATTGTTGTTGGTTTAATTCTTTTTTAAGGGGGGGGAGGTGGGAATGGGATTGGATCTTTTGTTTTTAATTTTATCTTGTACCCCGCCCTGATTGCTCGCTCAGAGGGGCGGGCTAGAAATAAATATTATTAATATTATTATTATTAATTTGCCAAAATTGTTAAAGAAATTGCTAGAAATAACTAAGACGATTATAAGATTGTATTTGAGACATGTTTTATGATGCATATATATATAATAGTTTTATGTTCTATGATTTGTGCGTTATGTCTTTAATGTTAACGATATGAAAATTACTCTGATAAAAATGGTTATATATATATAAATGGTGTCCCTGACAAGAAGGGATTTGAACCCTGGTCTTGTGTCGTCATCCAGCGAGGCTGCACCCACACTGGGGAAATAACCCGGTTTGGCACTGCTTTAACTCTTTGTTTGGATCAGTTGCTATGAAATTCTGGGAGTTGGAGTTTGTTGTGGGCCCTTTGGGCCCACAACAAACTCCAACTCCCAGAATTCCATAGCCTTGAGCCACAGAAAAGAGTTAAAGCGCTTCCAAACCGGATTATTTCCCCAGTGTGGATGCAGCCTTTTCTTGCTAGAAGTGTTCATCAGCTGGGCAGACATTCCCTCATAACAATAACTATAAAAGCACGCTCCCTGAGGCGAGCCACCGCCTTCCCCGACGCCTCTTATTATAGGATTGAGGAGACGGAAAACAGCAGGGGCTCTCACCCTCAGCTGGGAGGACTTTAATGGCGGGGGATTTATTGGGCCACACTGCGCCCAGAAATGCCACTAGCAGCAGCAGCAAGGCGGCGGGAAGCCAAGGAGGCTGAGGCATCGCCTCTGGCCGAGGGAGACAAAATGGCGGCCGAATAATCAGCCTCACACTCGAGTGTCTTCTTCTCGGCTCAGAGTGGCGCGCGCCGGAGGTCACGTGACGTGATTTATATGCGGCACTGCTTCTGTGAGGGCTTTTATTATTAGGCCTCACTTTTTTGGTCAGCAGCACTACTGACACAACAAATCTCAACACTTAAGACCTGTTGTATATCGATCACATTTATACCCAGCCCTTTGGAAATTCAGGGCAAGGCTATCACGATGATGATTTGCATTTTTTTTTTTTTGGATCCTATTCAATTCCATCCCATTCACACAACTACATAAATATGCTTTATGTTTGAGCGTTTATTATATCACTCTGTACTGCACCCCCCCACACAAAAAAAGTTGGTTATTATGTCCATGAAAAATAAAAACCAACTAGTCTTAAAGGTAGTGACGCATTGCCTCTTATATTAATAATAATAATAATAATAATAATAATTTATTTATACCCGGCTCTTCAGCCAAGGGCAGGCTCTCTCTCTCTCTTTGCCTATTTCATTTTGGAAAATGTAGTCTGGATCTCTTTCCCTCTTCCCCCTCCCCTCTCCTATTGCATTCTGGGAAATATAGTCTAAATCTCTCTCGCCCCCTTTCCTATTGCATTCTGGGAAATGTAGTCTTGAGACCTCCCTCTCCTATTGCATTCTGGGAAATATAGCCTCTTTCTTTCTCTCTCTCTCTGCTATTGCATTCTGGGAAATATAGTCTAGATCTCTCTCCCCCTCCCTCTTCCCCCTCTCTCCATTTGCATTCTGGGAAATGTAGTCTGGATCTCTCTCTCTCTTCCCTCCTCTCTCCAATTGCACTCTGGGAAATGTAGTCTGGCGAACTCTCTCTCTCTCTCTCTTTTATTGCATTCTGAGAAATATAGTACACTCCCTCGGAGTGTGGTGGAGTCTCCATCCTTGGAGGTCGTTAAGCAGAGGCTGGATGGCCATCTGTCGGGGATGCTTTGACTTGGAGTTCCTGCATGGCAGGGGTTGAAATGGATGGCCCTTGTGGCCTCTTCCAACTCTAAATTTCTATGATTCTATGATTCTCTCTCCCTCTTCCCCCTCTCTCCAATTGCATTATGGGAAATGTAGTCTGATCTCTCTCCCTTTCCCCTTCCCTATTGCATTCTGGGAAATGTAGTCTGGAGAACTACATTTGTAGTCTCCCTTCACCCCTCTCCTTTTGCATTCTGGAAAATATAATCTGGAGATCTCTCTCTCTCTTATATTGCATTCAACATAAAAGAAGATATGTTTGGGGAACTTTCAGCCTGTGGGTTGGGTTGGAGATGATGGGAGATGTAGTGCAGCCTAGCAGTACAGTGCACCCCGTTGGAGGAGGTCTATTCTATTCTGACTGGGAGTGGCTCTTCAAGGTCTTGGGCAGATATTTTTTGCTTCCTTGGCTACCTGATGCTTTTTGGTCAATGAGAATTTACCAACTGTAGAACCTGGCCACTTGTGCCTGTAAAGCAGAATGTTTCCCTAGTACCAAACTGGGATCAATCCCTACTGAGCGAGGGCTGGTGGCAACATTTGACTCAGCAGCAAGGCTTTAAAAATAGGTTCTGGGTTGAAATTTAGTTTGATCTCTTCACCCCTAACTTTTGTTAAAGTAAACCAACATAGCCCGACCATGCACGGGCTAAATATATGATTGTATGTACGGCACTGTGTAAATTTACAACGCTATATAAATAAAGGTTAATAATAATAATAATAATAATAAAATAAGGGCTAAAGATACCATTCTTGATTTATTTCTAGTGCTCAGATAACCCTTGATCTTATACTTCCAAACTGTTCAACAAGTGTGACTTCTTGCAATATAACTCCATGGATTTTGCTGGATGTATCCAGTCATTCCTTCCTTTTAGTGGACTGCTTGTAGTTCTTCTTCGATTTGTACAAGTCTCTCTTCCAAACAGTTTCTTTAAAAAGAGCCTGTAGTTTGTTTAGGCGTGATCCTATGGGTTGAAGGGCAATATTGTTCTTCCCTGGTTTTTAAAAAAGAGCTACACAGGTTGAGTCCAAAATGCTTGGGAACAGAAGTGTTCTGAATTTTGGAGTTTTCTAGACTTGGGAATGCTTGCATATACATAATGAGAAATCTGGGAGATCAACCCGGGTCTAAACATGAAAATCATTTATGTTTTGTATACACCTTATATACACACCTGAAGGTAATTTTATACACAATATTTTAAAAATAATTTTATGCCTGAAACAAAGTTTTGCTTCATTGAACCACCAGACAGCAAAGGTGTCAGTCTTTCAGCCACCCATAATCTTATGGTTGGAGGTCACCACAACATGAGGAACTGTATTAAAAGGTAATGGTGAGAGGGTCAGTCTAACTGATCCAAGGGTGTCCCCTTAAGCCAGGGCATACTTAGCTCAGTTAGAAAAACCACAGCTGGGTGGAAAGTATGTTAGTGGCAGAATAGTCTGTAAGTTACTCACGAGGCCTGTACATGAGCAGATAAGATAAGATTTAGGCAGACCGCAAGAAACCAGAATATGCTGAAACAAGAGGAACAGAAAGGAAATGCTTACGCTAACAGAAAACTTAGCCAAGTTAAAAGAAGAAGCTTGTTGCTGGACAAAAAGTAAGAAACTCTGCTTCTCTGCTTTGATTGGTTGAAAAAGTGTATAAGGGATGCGTGCAGACAAAAGAAGGGGGGACAGTTTTCTTTCACCGTTAGGTGGCTGTCTCCCCGGCCGGTTAATAAACCTACCTTGGTTGGAATCAAATAATTGGTCTGGTCTTTGTCTCCCGTACCTTCAATTCCCGGGATATGTTTGGGAACGCTTAATTCCCTTACATTTCATGGTGCGTTGGCCGGGAATTAAATTGAAGGACGGGAACCGGACCTGATGTGCCTTTGACCACGCCAGAGGATCACCGCGGTCGGAGCCAGCAACGGCGACAGTACGGTGAGAGGGGCCCCGCTACAAGACCATCGGCTTCCCTTTGCTATGTCCGGCTCGTCGGTCATTCCTGGTGCCAACGGCGAATTGATCCAACCAACGGGGTAGAAGACGTCTTGGTGGAGCCTCGAGGCAAGTATGAGGGTGTATGAATGGTCTTGATGTATGAATGGTCTTAAACTAGTCGGGAGGTGTGTGAAGTGTGTGTGTGTCGTCGCATTTCCCGACACTGACCATTGTTTCAGTACCGGGTCGGCGGAGAGTGGGGTTTGTCGCATTGCCCGTATCTGGCCATATGTGCATCTGGGAGACCGGGTCGGCAAATCCAATGAGTCAAGTGATCGCTCCCCCCATTCCTTAAGTGATCACGAATCCCTGTCTACCCTGTATGATTGTGTGATCAATATTGGGTTGGGTCTAGACCTAGTAAAGGTAAAGGAGATATAAGGTACCTAGGTTAAGGCTAGTGAGGGTGCCCCAAGATTCTAGCCAAGGAAAATGGGAGGAAAGTCGGGCTGGTGAGGGTGCCCCAAGAATCCAGTTTCCGCAATAGGTGGGGGTAGTTCAAAAGGAGTAACCCCCTTGGATTGTAAAATATAAGGTACCTAGGTTAAGGCTAGTGAGGGTGCCCCAAGATTCTAGCCAAGGAAAATGGGAGGAAACAGTGGGTCAAAAGGAGTGACCCCCTTTGGATTGTATGTTAAATAATTGGTCAGAATTTAAGAAATACATTTCTGCAGGGTCCCGTAAGCCAGGCAAGTTAAGAACCTTTTGTGAATTAGAATGGCCAACGTTTCCACTAAATCCATCATGGCCAGCCATAGGGACCCTGGATAAGAGACTGGTTGATAGAGTAGCTGATTTTTGTGCTAGATATCATCCAGACCAGTACTATTACATCTCAGCCTGGCAGATCATAGTGGATATGCAACCACCGCCTAAATGGCTTCAAGATTGCAAATGCATGCCCCTCAGGGCTGCTACTCCGAAGGCTCCACCACCCTTGCCCCCTTCCGGAACTCCGGAGGACGACGAGGTTTGGCCACCACCTTATCGCCCTATATATCCATCTATACCTTCCAAAGACAATGATATGCCACCACTGGAGGGAATGGAGCCTGAGGGTATTTCAAAGTATAATTTAAGACCCAGAGACAAAGAAGAAGATAGAAAACTTTGCCCCCTGAGAGAAGTTCCTCAAGTAATACCAGATGGCCCAGTTAGTGGAAGGAATTTTCAGTACACACAACCCTACCTGGCAGGACATCCAGCAATTGCTGAATGCCTTATTCACTGCGGAACAAAAAGGACAGATCCTTAGGATGGCCAGGGAGGAGGTAGAGAAGGAAGAAGGGGCCACAGGAGAACAACTGGTGAAGTTACAAGAAAGCCGGGTCCCAACCTATAACCCAAATTGGAACCCCAATACTGAGAAAGAGAGACGGGAACTGGGACAATATCAGCAATATATTTTTAGAGCTATAAGAAGAGGGCCACCCAGACCCGTGAATTTGAAGAAAATATACGATATTCAGCAAGAAAAAGATGAGAGCCCAGGAGCATTCCTGGAGAGGCTTAAGCCGCCTACAGACAATATAGCCCATATGATATGGAAGATGAAAGTGAGTTGTCACAAGGCACTCAAGCATTAAAACAAAGTTTCATAAGTCAATGTGCCCCAGACATCCGGCGAAAGTTACAAAAGCAAGCCGGACTCGCCCACATGACCCTGTCTAGACTTTTGGAAATAGCATCACAAGTGTATGTGGGACGAGAGGATGAGGATGCAAAGTTTAAAAAGAAGGCAAATGTTATAGCCGCAACTCTGGGAGTCGGGAGGAAATAGAAATAGAGGACGTGGAGGTAGTGCCCAGAGAGAAGGAGGTGCGACGTGGGTGTCGGCAGCAACTACACAGGCATTAGGGAATGACTTATGTGGGCTAGCTCCCATGGAATTGACTCTGGAGCTATCAAGCCTGTTGTAAATATTTAAATAATAATAATAATAATAGAAAGACTGAAAGAGAAAGTGGGCAGCGTAAGCTTCCTAGACTGAAGTCCACTTCCTCAGATGCATTTGGATATGAAGATGAAGATAATAATAATAATAATAATAATAATAATAATTAATAATAATAATATAATAAATAATAATAATAACTGGACATACATGTTACCTGGTTAGATATGTCCAGATGTCCTGCAGGAGACCAAGATGGTTTCACTCAGGAAATAAAGGAGGGATGGAGACACAAGATAAACCCTGAAGACTCCAAGGCAGATGTTTTCCAAAATGCCCTTGATGTTAAAGGAACCACAAAAGACAGAAGGCTTTAGAAGAGAATGTTTTCAGTCCAGTTGAGGGCCCTGACAAGTGGATACACTAGGAGAGAGATGAAGCAAGTGAGAATGAAGGGAATAAGAGCAAGTTACTGACAGCTGAAAGCTGCCAGAGAAAAGAGAAGAGATACATGTAGATGAAAAGCTGGAAGACAGCCAAACTCCACCTTGCCAGCACAGCCTGCAAGAGAGATGTTAGTGAAGTAGGAGAGATGTTAATGAAGGAGATGTTAGACAAAGGACTGAAGATGCGGATGGCAGAGACAAAGAGATAGTTAACCCCAGTCGCCTATGCTATAGAAGAAAAAAAAGGTGCATTTTGAATTCGGCTTCAGAAAGGAGGGGCAACAGCCCACAAGTTCAGAAAGGAGGGAGGAAAGCAAAGGAGCGCTTCAGTGAACACAAAGGAAGCTGTGTAGCTTCAAGGACATTCCTAGCAGTTGTCTTTGATAAGTGATTTGTGTGTTTTCATGCTGGAGCAAACAAATCTGTTGTAAATACAAAAATAGCACCCCCACTTCGGAAGCCTCTATAATAGTGGGAGCAACAGGAAGAAAACAAACATATAAATTTCTTTCAGAAAGATCCTGTGTCTTAGGCCCCCACACTGTTTCTCACAAGTTTTTGTACATACCCGAATGCCCAATTCCCTTGATGAGAAGAGACCTTCTCTGCAAATTAAGAGCAAATCTCATGTTTGAGATTGATGGGTCGATCACAGCTACCTTTAAGGGATTCTTAAAACACCGCATGCAGTGGAACATAGAGGAGGACATTGGATGTCTAATGAGAGATTTTTGAAATATGAGAGCATTTTGGTTGATAACCCTAATATAAGGATTCAAACATGCACCACTCTGAGCCCTGCCACATTGCTCCCAGTGTCAGAGGAAGACTTTTTGCAACATGATTGCATACAAACTATGGATGAAATCTATTCTAGTAGACCAGATCTTAAAGACTCCCCTTTGTCAGATGCAGAACTTGTTTTGTACACAGATGGAAGCAGTTTTGTCAAGGATGGACAGCGGAAATCAGGATATGCTATAGTTACAGAGGAAGGAGAGATATTGGAAAGAGCTAGATGGGAGAGAGGAATGTTGGTATTTCTGAATGGGAAGGTGTATGTTCCGAGTGTGTTGGCATGGCATATGGTTCAGGAGTTGCATAAACAATATCATCAAGGGGGAACGGCCATGCAGCAATTGCTTGAACGACAAGTGTATTTTGAAGGGTTAACAGCTATAACAAAACAAGTGGCAATGAGATGAGAAATTTGTGCAAAGTCAAATCCCCGGGTGGGTCCCTTACTACCCCCAGGTGTTCAAAGGGTTGGATTTTCCCCTTGGGAAACATTGGTTGTAGATTTCACTGAAATGCCTAAGTGTAAGAAGTTTCAATATTTGCTTGTGTTTGTATGTACTTTTTCGGGATGGGTTGATGCCTTTCCCACCACTAATGAAAAAGCCGAACAGGTTGTTAAAGCCTTGTTAAGGGAAATTATACCTAGAAGTGGGTTGCCTTTGTATATAGGTAGTGATAATGGACCTGCATTTGTACATCAAATTGTTCAGAAATTAGCTCAAGTTTTAGGTGTGACTTGGAAATTGCACTGCGTTTATCACCCTCAGTCTTCGGCGCGCAGAGCGCATGAACAGAACACTCAAAGGGACAGTATCTAAGATGTGCCAAGAGACTGGACTGGACTGGGTAACTGTGTTACCAATGGCACTCTTTAAAGTTCGATGTACACCAACTAGATTTTTGGGACTCTCTCCCTATGAGGTTGTGTTTGGGAGACCACCGTTGAACTTGCATAGACTTGAGGGGGATGTGGAACAGATTGGGAAACTTGAAGTGATTAAAGAAGTACAGTTATTAGGCCAGAACATAGAAAAGTTACAGCAATATGTGCAAACTATCAGATACCCCTTCCCCGTTACTGCTCTTCACCCTTTCTCTCCAGGAGATCGAGTCTGGCTGAAAGATTGGAAGAGCAACCCCCTTGGACCGAAGTGGAAGGGACCCTATGACGTGTTGCTGACCACACCAACGGCAGCTAAACTGAAGGGAGTGAAGCCTTGGATTCACTACACCCGGTTGAAGAGGGACAGGACCAAAGGAGTGGCGAGCAGAGGGAGATCCGGACAATCCACTGCGTCTTCGGATCAAGCGGTCCAGGGAAGACAGGGCAGCATCGCAACGTGAGCCCCCTGTCTGAGGTCAGGTGACCAAGCACCGCCTTGAAGAACAGGAGCCTTGGCTACCCGAGAGCCATGGCGAAAGAAATGAAAGGACAATTGCTAACTGAAAAACCAGAAGTGGTAAAAATAAAAACCACCTTGCAGGTGGAGCATGAAAACGCCCCAATCCCCATTTGTCCCCCAAGTGCAAGGATGCCAGGATTAAGAATTTCACACATTTTCATAATCCTCCTGTTGGGTATTATTGTAATGATGTTTTTATTCCCCTTATCATGTGAAGGAAATTGGGTTGTAAATCATGCAAGAATGATGTTTGGGGAACACGGGGAGGACAAGATCTTGGTATATGAGCACCCGTATGGAGTAAGTGAAATGGGGATGCTTCCTGCCATGATTGAAGACACATCATTCGTGGCATGAGCTTTTGTCACTATGGGATTGGTTAACTTCTTGGCTACCAGATCTTGGCTGGCTAAAAAGCTTATTTGTAACCAGGCTTGGCTATTCTGCTTATTGGCATTGTAATTTATACTTGCTTGCCTTGCTTGCTTAAGTTTTTGCAAAATAGATTTGAAAGCATGCTTCTAAAAGAAAGAAAAGTAATGCTGGCACGCCTGACCTACCAAGAACTAGATAGTTCAATGGTTGACAGTGCCTCGTATCATAACTTACAAGAAAAAGGGGGGAATGAGAGGGTCAGTCTAACTGATCCAAGGGTGTCCCCTTAAGCCAGGGCATACTTAGCTCAGTTAGAAAAACCACAGCTGGGTGGAAAGTATGTTAGTGGCAGAATAGTCTGTAAGTTACTCACGAGGCCTGTACATGAGCAGATAAGATAAGATTTAGGCAGACCGCAAGAAACCAGAATATGCTGAAACAAGAGGAACAGAAAGGAAATGCTTACGCTAACAGAAAACTTAGCCAAGTTAAAAGAAGAAGCTTGTTGCTGGACAAAAAGTAAGAAACTCTGCTTCTCTGCTTTGATTGGTTGAAAAAGTGTATAAGGGATGCGTGCAGACAAAAGAAGGGGGGACAGTTTTCTTTCACCGTTAGGTGGCTGTCTCCCCGGCCGGTTAATAAACCTACCTTGGTTGGAATCAAATAATTGGTCTGGTCTTTGTCTCCCGTACCTTCAATTCCCGGGATATGTTTGGGAACGCTTAATTCCCTTACAATGGCATTACAAAAGTTGAGAACCACTGATTTAGAGTAAAAGGAAAAGATCCCCACCCGATAGGTCTCAGAAAATAGTTGCAAGGTGATGCTGCTAGCCAGATGCCTGGGAAACAAGAGAGTTTATCACATTTTGAGTATTGGAATATTTCAGATTTTGGAATTCCAGATAAGGGAGACTCAACCTGTAGTGTTATAATGTAAAAGTGCCACTCACAAATGAAGCAGAAATGGCGAGTAATTGCGTGAATGATTATCACATGCAATTGCGCAAATAACACGATATCGGAAATGCATTGTCACTGAAATCCCAAAACTAAAAAGATGTGCATTAGTGCTTCTTTGTGACCACTTTAATGGTGGGTTTTGTGCCATTGCATGTGAAATCTTTATGCACAGTTACATGATTTTTCTGGGATATTCACGGGATAAACTCTCACTCTCCCCCATGTGATAAACACTGAAAGAAAGAGGTTGGCAGTACGAGCCTTCGTAGGCAAAAGCATCTGAGGAAGTAGACTGAAGCCTATGTAAGCTCGTGCTGCCAGCTTCGTCCTTTCAGTTAGTCTCAAAGATTCTACAAGATCTCTGTGGTCCACAAACTATGTCCTTTAAGGGATTTTGGACTCCCAGAATCCCACACTATTGGCCAACATGGCTGAGGCTTCTGGGAGCTGAAGTCCAAAATCTCTTAAAGGGCACAGCTTGGGGACCACTGCACCATGTTTGTTGCACCCCTTCAAGAAATTTCTTTACCAAGCAGCCTGTCCTCATTGCAAATAGGGGAACAAGATGGAGTCGTCTAAAGTTATTTTTTTCCAGCAGCTGAGGAGACTTTTCCCTCAGAGCTTAGGGGTGTGTTTGTTTCTTTGGAGTTTATCATACGATGGAATTTGGGAGTATAATGCATTGGCAATCTGAACGCAATCATGGGGTTTCACATTATTGCGTATGAGTGTATCTCACGCAATATTGGGCAAAAGGGAAGTCATTCTGAATGCAGTCACGGGTTTTACGTTATTTCATAATAAAGCATCTCACTCAATTTCGGGCAATGGAGGGTCATTTTCGGAAAATGGGAAATCATTCTGAACGCATTCCAAACGCAATTAGAATTCACGTAAATTCGCTTAACTAGCGAAGTTATGTGAATTCGAATTGGCTCCATTTGAAATTGGGAAACATTCCTCCTGTGTGATAAACTCCAGTGAGGGGAAAAGGACAGCAGCAAATATGTTAGGCAATGGGCTGCTTGAGGACACTGCAAATGTTGAAAGGGATTTCCTCTTAATTTAAGCACAATGGACAAATGAATAATTTAAAATGTAGATGCAGTCAAGGGTTCATTGATAGTAAAGTGCCATTTTAAGCATTTGTCTTGCTCAGTGCTAGATGTATATTGTGAGCCAACAGAACACTTTTAAGATAAGTTCATCAGAAAAATACAGTTGATTACATAATAAAACACAGTGTACATAATATAACTGTAAATAGACTGTATAGGATTAATTTATATTAGTGTTTTTAGCTTTTATTTTGTAATTTCAACATTTGTCTTGTATGTCTTACATTTTGTCCTCTGTGGTTATGGCATCTGGTCACCCTGGTATGACAGAAATGTGTGCCTCATGTAATTCATGAAGGCAGACAATGTCTTAATTTTGCAGAGAAATACATACCTGATATTAGTACTTTTATTTAGAATTTAGGCAGAACACAAACTTGTTAATTGCTGCTTCTAAGGATGTGCATCTACACTGTAAAAATAAATGCAGTTTGACATCATTTACCTGATTTGTAGTTTTGTGAGGCAACAGCACTCTTAGGCAGCTAAGGCTACAGACTTTGTAAACTACAAATCCCAGGATTTCATAAGATGGAGCTGCAGTACATAAAGCAGTGTCAAACTACATTATCTTCACAGTGTAGCTGCACCTTGCATTATCAACCCTGCCCCTTGTTGTTGTTTTGAAATCCTAGCAACAGTAGGAAGGTTGGTGAGTAGGTGGATATGAGGGCCTAAATTATAAGAAAATTGGAGCATGGCTGAATGTGTGTGTTGTGTAAATTCAAGTCGTTTTGGACTTTATGGTGGCCCTTGGCAAGATTGTTCAGAGGAGGTTTGCCATTGCTTTCTCCTGAGGCTGAGAGCATGTGACTTCTAGTGCTCAGAAGACACATAGGAAGAAGAAGCTTAAAGTTTCTGAAATATAGATTGAGGCACCCTTTTCCAGAATTCTGTAATATTCCGAAAACTGAAACATTTGTCATGAAGTAATAGTGCCACTCTATTCTGCTTTGGTCAGGCCCCACCTGGAATATTGTGTCCAGTTCTGGGCACCACAATTCAAAAAGGATGTGGAGAAACTGGAGCGGGTCCAAAGGAGGGCGACTAAAATGGTGAAGGGTCTGGAAGCCATGCCCTACGAGGAACGACTTAGGGAGCTGGGGATGTTTAGCCTAGAGAAGAGAAGGTTAAGAGGTGATATGATAGCCCTGTTTAAATATTTGAAGGGATGTCATATTGAGGAGGGAGCAAGCTTGTTTTCTGCTGCTCCAGAGGCTAGAACACGGAACAGTGGATGCAAACTACCGTGGTCCCCCGGGTTGCGAAAGTAATCCATTCTGGGATTACTTTCGTAACCCGGAAGTGTTTCGCAACCCGGGGGACCGCTTTAGTTAAAGCACAGCGCGCCGGAAGCGCGCTGTTTTAAAGGGCCCGGGTTGCTTTTTTCTTTCGCAACCCGGGGATTTTTTCAGATCCCGGGGGCTTTTTTTCGGCCCCGGCCGTTTCGGGTCCCGGGGATTTCGTTACCCGGGGGCTTCGTATCCCGGGGGACCACTGTACAGGAAAAGAGATTCCACCTAGACATTAGGAAGAACTTTCTGACAGTAAGGACTGTTCGACAGTGGAACACACTCCCTCGGAGTCTAGTGGAGTCTCCTTCCTTGGAGTTCTTTAAGCAGAGGCTGGGGCCATCTGTCAGGGATGCTTTAATTGGGAATTCCTGCATGGCAGGGGGTTGGACTGGATGGCCCTTGTGGCCTCTTCCAACTCTATGATTCTATGAATGCACGGCTTATCAACGTTTTGTTCTACAACAACAGAGCCCTTCTCTCACCCACGCATTTTGGACTAATATATCAGTGAACCTAGATGAGCTAGACAAGAGTTACAAAGTTACAGAATTACTAAGTGAAATGGAATTTATCCTGAACTTTTCAAATCTATGAAATAAATAAATAAATACTATTCACTAGATGCAGTTCTTATCTTTAGGAAAGAGTTTTAAGAAGTGTTTCAAACTGCATGTTTATGGAAAAGGTGCCTTGGGAGCTGGTAGCAATAGGTCGCTGTATTTCTGACAGTGGTTGAGTGAAGATGTTTCTCTGAAATTTCAAGAAAATACAATCAATGTATTAACATTTCAGCAACTTTTTCCATCTGTGTTCTACAGACTGTGTTGTTTATTAATGACATTATAATCTGTAATAGTTCTGCAGATGATATAAAGATGATACAGAAAAAAATACAGCATATCAAATACATTCCTCAATTGGTAGAATACAACATGTCTTAAAAGTCACTACAATCACATAAACATCTAATGTATAAATTTAATAATTTTAGTATACAAAAGTGGTATGTTATAGCCAAAAGTCTTTAATTTAATTTTCGTTTCTATAAAAGGTGTTTAAAAATACCTTTTAAAAATCTAAGATATGATACAGTGGTCCCCCGGGATACGAATCCCCCGGGTTAAGAAAACCCCGGGATCCGAAACCGGCGGGACCAAAAATTATCCCCCGGGATCCGAAGGATCCCCCGGGATCCGAAAAAAAGTCCCTTTTCCTCCGAGGCCAGGCTTCGGAAGAAAGGGGACAGACTCCCTTCCCTTTTCCTCCGAAGCCAGGCTTCGGAGGACAAGGGACGGACTACCGAAAGGAGGCCCGATCCACGGGATCGGGCCTTCCTTTCGTTAGGCGCGGAGGCCCGGCCAGGCTTCGGGAGCCAGGCCGGGCCTCCGCGCCCAACGAAAGGAAGCCCGATCCCGGGGATCGGGCCTCCTTTCGTGTCTGAGGCGCGGAGGCCCGGCCAGGCTTCGGGAGCCAGGCTGGGCCTCCGCGCCCAACGAAAGGAAGCCCGATCCCGGGGATCGGGCCTCCTTTCGTGTCTGAGGCGCGGAGGCCCGGCCAGGCTTCGGGAGCCAGGCCGGGCCTCCGCGCCCAACGAAAGGAAGCCCGATCCCGGGGATCGGGCCTCCTTTCGTGTCTGAGGCGCGGAGGCCCGGCCAGGCTTCGGGAGCCAGGCCGGGCCTCCGCGCCCAACGAAAGGAAGCCTGATCCCGGGGATCGGGCCTCCTTTCGTGTCCCAGGCGCGGAGGCCCGGCCTGGCTTGTGGAGCCAGGCCGGGCCTCCGCGCCCAACGAAAGGAGGCCCGATCCCGCGGATCGGGCCTCCCTTTCGCGTCAGGCCCGGAGGCCCAGCCTGGCTGGGGAAGGGAACCTTCCCTTCCCCAGCCAGGCTGGGCCTCCGCAGCTGACGAAAGGAAGGCCCGATCCGCCGGATCGGACCTTCACTTCCTCAGCCAGGAGGCCCCCGCCAGGCCTCCGGAACGGATTACCTATTTCCCATAGGAAATAGGCCCCGGGTTACGAAATTTTCGGCTTACGAAAAAGTAGCCGGAACCAATTAATTTCGTAACCCGGGGGACCACTGTATTAAGTTCAAAAGGTATTGAGATGATTAAAAATATAGAGGAGAAAACTTATAGTTTAACAAAAAACAAAGACTTATGTCTAGGTTGTAAGTAGGAACACTGGGTCTTATAGTACTTAATATTGCTATCTGTACATATTGTTATCTGTATATTTCTTACACTATTGTATCTTTTGCTCTCAATGTACAAAGTATAGTTTTCAATTCAATACAATAATAATTAAACAATAATTTTAGTATACTGAAAAATTAAATCTTCATCTAATTTTTATAATAGCATATCCATTTATCTGAAAGGTTTAACATTTTATTTGCAGTTTTATCAAAATACATTAAAATATATTTATGATTGTTGCATGTAAACACAAAAAAACCACCCTATGCCAATATCCCCCAGAAATTAGCATTCTGTTCTTCCCCCACATGCATACACACATTGCCTTTCTCCTAATTTGTCTTTCTTTGGTCCCATTTCATAGAAACAGAGCAAGGGAGAAAAAAAATCAAGAGGAACAATTTACCATCGGAGAAAACTAGGGTGATTAAGCTACAGCATTATATGACAAGACTGTGAATCTGTTCTAGCCTTATGACAACTGCCATCACTATAATATTTCATTGCATTTAATTTCATTATGAAACAATATAGCACTGGCAATTTCATGAATGAGGGAGTGGTATTAGGTTATCCAGAGAACTGTACCACTTTCCAGCAGACAAAAATGGTTGTATTTATTTCAAAAAAGGAGTCTAGATTTTGAGACAGGTTTTACAAAGAATTTCAAGTCAGCAAGAACTTTTGGAAAAAAATATATATGAAGTATGCAGGAGTGGGTGAATCGTGATATGAAGATCTGATACTAGATTCAACTTGTTTTTTCCCCTTCTCACTTTATTCCTTGTACACGATAGCTCTTATATTGTAAGTCACTAATATGAAATGTTAATCAGCATAAAGCCCCCACAAAAACAAAAGAACCCCAAAAGTATATAAATATAGCAAATGAATATATATAATTTAAAGTGGCACCAATAAAGATAATGGGCTGGACCTGGATTTAGAAATCTTTGGAGTAGACTCATTGAAATCAATGGGATGCATTTATCGGGGCTAACTTGACTCCAATTTATTTAAAATAAGTTTATTTCAATTTATTTCAAATATGTCTGAATCAAACTATATATTAATACTGATAACATCCAATTAATTGTTGTTGCATGCCTTCAAGTCATTTCTGATTTACGGCAAACCCTAAGGCAAACCTATTCCGCATGATTTTGTTGTCAGAATTTGTTCGGGGGGGGGGTTGCCTTTGTTTTTCTTTGAGGCTGAGTGTGACCTGTTCAAGGTCACCCAATGGGTTTCCATGGCCCAGCAGGGATTCGAACTTGGTCTCCAAGTGTGCTAGTCTAGCTCTCAAATCACCACACTATGGTGGCTCTCTAATCAGTTGACAGTTGATTCCTGTTTTGAAATTTAGTACTGACACAGTGTATTTGATGCTGTAAGAAATCAAAGAAGGCAAAGGAACCTTCAGTTTTCCAGATGCTGGTGAACATCTACTCCCATCCGCCCTCATCACTGGACAGTCTGGGTAATATGGTTATGAATCAGCACTGAAACACCTACAGTAAAGGGCCATATGTTTTCAGCTCTGAATAAACAAAACCTAAAATAAACCATATCCCAGTTGTCTGGCAAACAAAGAAAAGGGTCTGTAAGAAGCAATGGCTGTTATTTAATGCTTAGTGTTTTCAAGTGAGTTCAGAGAGAGCAGAATTACAGTTGAAAGCTCTTCATGTGGACATGAATATGGCAAATACTCCATGTGGTATCAGAATGTCCTCATCTGCATAAAAGCAACTGGATTAAGAAAAATGAAGAGCAGACAGATGGGAATAAAAAAGACACAAGCAAGAAGAACACATACAAAAGAACACATGTATTTAATTGTAGCTTATTTATGGGCTATAGGTTGAATTGCCATAAATTCTCCCATTTAGGTCACACACAGACACACATCTGTATAGAGTACAATCAATCACTTCTATACCTAGCATTTGGAAATTTGCCTAACAGCCTTTGCTATATAGTTACTTCACAGCATAGCCTATGATATGTGGTCTAGCAGGATTCCAGTTTAACGGGGCCTGCATATGACGTAGCTTCAGCTCCGAAAACCCAGCCTTTTCCAGGTATTTCCCTGTCTCTCTGGTCAAGTGGCATCCATCAAACACAACTTTCCAAGATGGGTCATAGATTTGCTGCCAGAAGAGACTCCAGCTGGAAGGAGAACCCGCAACATGTTCCATGAAGTAGAAAGCGCCTCCCTGGATAAACAGAATGAAATACATGTTACTTTCTCATTTTCTTTGGATGAGCCGCTTCAGAGATTGCTTTGGACAATCAGGGGTATTATTGGGTTTCCTGCATGTCAGTGCCTCACAATATTGTTAACCTTAAATGGCACAACAAAAGAAGGGGAACTGAACTCACAAAAACAATAGAAAACAGGCAAAGACAGGATAAAAATATTATGCATGCACACACACATTCACACATTTTAAAGGGTGGTGAGAAGTGGACTCTTCTCCAGCACTCAAAAAGCAATCAAAAGAACATTTAAAAGGTCCCCACATTTGATGCCATAGCTGTGGGACGGGAGGAGGTCCCCACATTTGGTGACAGTGGGATGGGGATAAGTAGCAATGGCAATAGCTCTTTACATTTCTATATTGCTTCATAGTGAACTAAACACTCTCTAAGCAGTTTACAATGTTTAAGCCAATTGCCCTCAACAAACTGGGTATTCATCTCCCTAAGTAGAAACCCTTACATTTGGTTACAGATCCTAATTAACTAATTCGAATCTTGCACTCGTATTTCTAGTTTCGACACTCATCTTTCACACACTCTGACTCAAACTGACTTGAGTTTAACTAATGCAACTGTGAATGCAGAGATACAGGATGTCATTAGTAATAAGTGGGCAAAACAACCACAGATCTGTGTACAAACTTCAGTCAGGAACTACAAGCCTGCAGTCCTGACCAGGAATGTAGAATAATAATTGACTGGCATTTCAGTTCAGAAGTTCACAGCATCTCTGATTTGTCCCTGGTTGGTACTGGGGTGCAATTTCCTTTAGGGATTTTGGACAAAATGTAAAATTCTGGATTCATGGACTTAAGAACCTAGCACCACATGGCTTCCACCTAAAGGAGAACATCATTAACTGAAGAACACTGAAAACAAAGTTCTAAAGTGCGACCTTGGATGCAGGATTAGAAGACAGAAGGCAAAACATTTTGCTCATTTTATGTTTTTAAAGTTTTGTTTTTTAATTGTCTCTTTCCAATATTAAAAATATGATATCACTATTAAATAATCAACAGGTAATTAAAAAAATCACAGTACTAACTTATAAACAGCAGTGCAAGTGAGGATCTATAAGGCATAAATCAATCATTGAAGGAAAATTGATGGCCAAGGGCCCTAATTCAAATAGAGGCCAGATGAACCACCAATCTTCTTCAGTACCCAGTGAAATTCTTATATTTTGTTAAGTTCTTTCCTTCTGAAGGCTGAAGTACTGATAAAAAACTACACCATTATATTCATATTAAATGCACATACATTCACAAAAACCAGCTTCGATACATTACTCTCCTAACACATCAGTATATATTCGTGTATGTGCACACATGCAAATGAACCTTCAAGTTGCCTGTCAATTTATGGCAACTCCATTAATTCCATAGGGTTTTCTTAGGCAACGAATACTTAAGAGGTGGTTTGTCAGTTCCATCCTGTGAAATATAGCCTGCAGAGCCTGAAGCTATGATCCTGGAGATGAGGGTTCAATTCCCCACTTAGCCATGGAAATCAGCTGTGTGACCTTGGGCAAGTTACACACTCTCAGCCCTAGAAAACTCCATTATAGGTTTGCTTTAGGGTCACCGTAAGTTGGAAGACACACAATAACAGCAAAACAATGTTAGTCCTAGTTGTTGTTGTTAACTGCCCTCAAATCGACCCAAACTCATGGCTACCCTGTAGATGGAGACCCCCCAGTCCTTCACTACTCTGCTTAGAACCTGCAGGCTCAGGTCCACGGCCTCCGTGACTGAGTCCAATCATCTGGCATCTCGTCTTCCTCTCTTTCTACTACAGTCAGCCCTCTGTATTCAAGTATTTTTTAACTATGGATTCAAGCATCCACAGTTTCAAAATATTTTAAAATATATAAATTCCAAATAGCAAACCTTGATTTTGCCATTTTATATAAGGGACACCATTTTGCTATGCCATTGTATTTAACAGGACTAGAGCATCAATAGGTTTTGTTATCCACGGGAGATCCTGGAACCAAACCCCATAGGCTACATCAGACAGACAGACAGTCACCATCTGTCTTCTTCTGTGCCTCATCCTGGACACAGAAAGAGACAGCCCTGGTGCTGGGCTGCTCAAGGAAGGTACAGGAGTGAGCTATGATCCTCTAGTCTTTGCCTCCTTAATTTCCAGCTCTCCAAAGAAACAAAAGGATGTAAAAGGATGAAATATCATTTTAAATTTGAGGGTGGGTGGGTTTTTAGGTTATGATATTAATTATTATTTAGTATTCTAATGTATTTTAATGCTGTAAAGGGCCCACAGTACTCTTTACCTTTCCCAGCATCATCGTCTTTTCTTATGATTCATTACTTCTCATGATGTGGCCAAAGTATGACAGCCCCAGTTTAGTTATCCTGGCTTCTAGGTAGAGTTCAAGCTTGATCTGTTCTAAAACCCATTTGTTTTTCTTGACCATACACAGTTGTTCACAGCACTCTTCTCAAATGAAC
This sequence comes from Urosaurus nigricauda, assembly GCA_034509955.1. Lineage (NCBI taxonomy): Eukaryota > Metazoa > Chordata > Lepidosauria > Squamata > Phrynosomatidae > Urosaurus > Urosaurus nigricauda. The sequence goes on from JAOEGL010000002.1 coordinate 169,638,228, forward strand.
TGATTTTCTTTATGTCAGCTTTTTTCACTATCTAGTTCTCACATCCGTACATATTGACGGGGAATACAATGGCTCAAACAATCCTCGCATTAGTATTCAGAATTATATCTTTACACTTTAGGGTCTTGTCCAGTTCTTTCATAGCTGTGCCTTCCAATCCTAGTCTTCTGATTTCTTGACTGCAGTCTCTGTTCTGATCAGTATTTGATCCAAGTTATGGGAACTTTTGACTACAGTATTTAAATTTTCTTATTATCCAAGATGAATTCTTGTAGATCTTCTGTGGTAATTATTTTTGTATTCTTTGTGTTCAGCTACCCTGGCACTTTCCTCCTTGACCTTCTTCAGTAATTACTCCAGGTCTTTGTTGGTTTCTGACAGTAGTATTGTGTTGTCTGCATATCTTAGGGGCTTTAGAGATTGCCCCAAAAGGGCGGCCTCCCAGTGCTTGTTTTTCCGCCAGAGGGAAGCCACAGCGGCCAAACCATGTGGCTTCTCGCCGGCGGAAAAATAACCTGCAAAAAGCAAGTTTTTAAGCCGTGGCAGTGTGCAGCAGCGGCATAACGAGTGTGCCACTGGCGTAACCAGTCATTACATAAGTGCCACATGGCACCATGTGGATGCCATGCGGTGCTTACGTAATGATAGCAGTACCCATGTGAACAGGGCGTCGCCATCTTGATGCCTTTGTTATGAGCTAGGCAACCCCAGCATGTGACAAGGGCACCGCAAAGGGCTGGTATGTATCGGTCCTTAGATTGTTAATGTTTCCTCCTCAAATCTTTGTTCCTCCTTCCTTTGAATTTAACATGCCTTATGTTTAACATAGGGCATTTCCTGTTTAATTCCTGTTTAATTCCTGTTTAAAACCTGTTTGCCCTCTAGTGTGATAAACCTCTGCATGCCTATTGAAACTGACATGACTTACCAGTAAGTCACAACTAAAGTAAAACTCATTTATTTTAATGGATTTACTCTTAGTAGTTATAAAATTTCTTTTAGCCCAGGGGCAAGTATGCCTTTGTAAAGCAGTTGCTGAAGAACATGAAGAGGAGTACAATGTTAAACTCATGGCCTGTCTCTGGTCTTCCCATAGGGGATTATAACATGGAGGCACTTATGTGGGCAAAACATTGCAGAACTGTTGCAAAAGCACTGAAAGTGGGATCATCCGTCGTGCTCCTGAAATGTAATTAAGGCTTCCTGCTTTCCTTCCGTCAATGAAGTGTTCACGGGGAAGCCAGGAGAAGCCATTTTTTTAAATAACGAGATATCCCGTTATTAAAAAAATGGCTTCTCTGCAAACACTTTGTCGACAGAAGGAAAGCGGGAAGCCTGAATTACATTTTAGAAGCGTGATGGACGATCCCACGTTCACATTTCTGAGACAGTTCTGCAATGTTTCATCGACGTAGGTGCCACTATAAGGTCCATAGACATCTGATTGGCCAATTTAGGGACAGAATCCTGGACCACACAGCTCTTTGGTCTGCCAGATTCAGCTTTTGCCTGCACTGAAGAATAAGAGATTGATGTGAAATGGAGAATTATTTCCTTGAGCAACTGATATGTAAACACTGAACTGAACATTTGTTCAAAATTGTTAAGTTTATGTGTGTATGTGCTTTTAATATTATAAACTAATCATTAAAGCATATAATTCCTGAGATGGGAGAGTGGTGGCATATGTGCATACTCACAAAAATGTATGTTTAAACCATTATACTTTTATGTTTCAGCTTTCCATAAATTTATAATTTCAAGAATGATAATGCTATATTGCAAACATAATTTTCTTGCAAAAGTGGAAACCAGAATGTATATTTTCAGTAAGATAAAGCAAACAAGCAAACAAATGATTCCATAATAAGGAACAGTGATTTATGAACATTCTGGGGTTTTTAAAGTCTAAAAGTTTTTAAAGAAACTTCCCGTTATTCTCAAAACTGGTTCAGGACATTACTGTATATAATTGACTATACATCAACATCATGTATAAACCGAGGGCAGGTTTTGGAACCAAAATTATGTATTTTGTTATGACCTGTGGACTAGTTGAGGGTAAAACTTAGCATCCTGTAACAAAGGATGTAAGGGATGAAGCAAAGAAAAATGATGCTAAAAAAACTAATTTTTTTTGACAAGCATAACTGTTTGTGCTCACCCAAAAGGCTGGATGGATGCTCTGGGAAGGGATTAATCTCTCACCTTTCACCAGGGGATAGTTTGTTTTTTGGTAAGAGTTAAGGTACAGTACTTACATTAACCTGTGGATAAGTCAACCCAGGTTTTTGAGGTCAATTTTTTGACTAAAATTTCTAGACTTATACATGAGATAAACAGTAATTTATTTGCTTCAGAATAAACATCAGTGTTGTCTAAGTTACATTAGAAGCCAAAATAAACCTTTGTTCTTGATAATTATACCATCAACCCATCTTACATTTGAATCTTTATCTAGTAATTTATTAATGCTTAGACCATAGGCCATTCACATGCAGAACTAATAAATAAAGTACAGTGATATAAAAATACCACATAAAATAAATAGCATTAAAATCCTGCATATAAAGAATTAAAAACTCAATGCAATTAAAATGCATAGAACATAGAGTATAAACAAAAATATTATGATTAGATATGAGCATCAACTACATTATCAGCAGTAAATCTTGGCTGAATTGTCATTGCTGCCAGGGCAAAAAGAGGAACCCTGTGAGTTCCTTATATATCCTTATTTTTGTTATTGTGTGTTTTCAAATCATTTCTGACTTATGGTAACACCAACATGGGGTTTTCTTGGCAAGTTTGTTCAGAGGATATTTGCCATTGCCATTCCCTGAAAATGAGAGTGTGTGACTTGCCCAAGGCCACCCTGTGGGTTTCCATGTCTGAGCCAGGATTGGAACCCTGGTCTCCAGAGTCTAGTTCAGCACTCCAAACACTATGGGGCAGTACAGACTGCCCAAAAGGGGCGGTCTGTAGCTGCTCGAAGAAGTGGCGAGATGAGGCCATTGGCCAAAGTGCCACACTGGCAGCCCCAGAGGCCTCATCTTGCCACTTCTGGAGGCCGCGGCAAATGTTTCTAAACGCTGCATGTGCCATGACAACATCATGGCATGCCCATATGGACGCCACCATTTTTTAAATGGTGGCGCCCATACGCTTTAGGGTTAGGGAGGGTGCAGATGCTGCGCCCTCCCTAACCCTAAACGCGCACTGAAGAGCCCTAAAGGCCTATCTAGATTGGGGCTATGTCATGCTGACTCTCATACAACCTTATATTCACAAAGTATTTCCCAGGGTTCCCCCACCTTTGGTATTAAGGACTAAGAGAGGTAGCATGATGACTTCTGAGGACAAAACTTCCCAAGGTCCAAAGGAAATTCTAATTCCTGGGAATATCCAAGATTACCTCTGCTGGGTTCTTCTCCATTCCTGTATTGGGCAATTTTAAAACTTGAAGCCACCTTTTTTTTTGTTCAACTTTTTTTTTTGTTTGTTTAACTTGGATTTTATACTGAGGTCTGACTTGGTTTTCTTTTACCTTTGAAATCACTGTGTACATCTCTGTGATGCAAGGCATTAAAATCCCTTGGAGAATAATGCCACTGAAGTTAATGTATAACTAAATTCAGTTAAGTGTTTGGCCATGTATTAAAACTGTTTGTTCAGGAACATGCTGCTTCAACTTTGTAATAGGTAATTTTGGTTCTAAATGTTCTTCAATAGATTCTTGCAAAACAGGAATCTGTAATTACATTTTACATTACATTTATATCATCTTGTAGGAAGAGGTGAACTTAATCCATGTACGAGAAATATTTCTTTGAATTTATTTCTTTGAAATAAATCAGAATGCATCCATGACTATTTTTTTGCTATCAGAAATATTTAGGTAACATTTTGGGGATAGAAAAAAATAATATGGAAGAGGTTATGGAAACAAAGGATTTAAACGAGTTTGTTGTTTACTTGTTGGATATGGAGACTGAAGGTGCTTACCACTTTTCTCAGAGAATTCTCTTCTTCTGCCATTTCACTTGCACAGACTGCAACTACTAAACCCAGATGAAACCCACCAGCTTCATTTCTAGACCACTTAACCTCATCAGCTTTTCTTTTATTGCCATTCTGTCTTTACAGTAAAATTCACAAGGATTTTTTTTTTTACATTTCTGTGTAGGATGGAGAAGGGAACAGCAAAATTGAATGAAACTGGTAGCAATTAAACTTTTTAAAGGATTTCTTCATGAGGAAGCAGTTTGTATTGTGAAATTGACAGGATCCCCACAAATACTTGAATCACGAGCGTTCAAGGAATTTGCTGTGGTGAACCACACTTCCACAGCAAGTAAGAGTGGTGGAGTAAAATTAAAGAATTTTAAAAAGGAGTAATGTTAAAGTATTTAAAAATGTGATTTGCCAAATACATTTATATCTATGGGTAAAAAATTGTGAGCAGGGGGCTAAAAATGTCTTCCAAATAAGGACACATTTGGCCACAGGTCATGTGCATGCACATACATGCAATGCAGACTGGTAAAAGGGATGCATTAATTAAACAAAGGCAATCTACCAATTACAAGAACATTTAAATCTTCAAATCTGTCTTCCTGACATACATTCTCATAGGGGCTTTCTAGATTGGCAGGAAAGGGCAACATGAAATTGCCTTTTCCTTAATACTTAGCAGCTGCACTGCAAGTCCCAGGTGTGTAATAAAAAGGTATAGGGCAGCTACACTGAGGGGGGTGTGGGGACGACTTATCTGGTCTTTTCTGTTGCTCAGCAACTACATTGGAAGCTGTCAGGATGCTAGAAACACAGGCGGAGCAGCTGCACAGGTGGCAATGAATGGGGTTTTTGGCCGCACTGAACCTTTAATATATTTTTTTGATGTTGTTGCCAGCTGCGAACTGCGCAGTTGCGCAGGTACATCACACATGAACTGTGCAGTTATGAAGATCTGTCAAATTACCATTGTGGTTTCGCTTCCCTTTTTAAAGTGTGCAGTTGCATCGGTGCACCATGAATGGACACCCATAATAATAATTTATACCTCACCCCTTTGAGATCAATCGAGGTGGCTTACACATTAAAATACTATTACATCAATAAAACAAACTGCATCCCTCCCCCCTTAAAAAGATATTAAATCTGTTACAATTTAAGTTTATGAATAAACTTCTTTATTTTATGAATGAATTGACATTTTATGTGCAGTTGCATAATAGTTACTGCATCCCAGAGTCCCTACTGCACATGTCTAGGGTTCGGGTTAGGGCTGGAGCTAGGGTTTGGGAGCTTTAAAAAACTGCACAGTTGCACTGCAGCATTTAGACACAGCTGCGCTGTTACACCCTTTTTAAAAAGAAGCTGGGAAAGGTAGCTCCTTTTTAAAGCTGCTTTTTCCCCACTAAAATGCAAAAGAAGTGCATTCATGCCAAACTTTCAGTGTGGGTCATCTAAAGGCTACACTTTCATGCAGGCATGAACACACCCCTTTTTGCCAGTCTAGATCAGCCCGCTGTGGAAAAGATACACACATCTTCCTGTGAGCGATATTTCCTATTAAACTCAGTGGGGCTTCTGTGAAGGCATGTATAGGATTGAACTGTACGAGGCATTTTTAAAATCTAAGAGGCTGTCTGCATCGCCAAAAAGAACTCTGCTCCCTCTGGCCTTGTATGGTCCTGTTTGGCCATTATTAGCTCTGGGCCAGGATTGGAATAGGAGTGAGCAGACCAGATGCAGATCCAGTGGATCCAGTCCAATCCTAGGACAAAAGGGCCTAAGTGTGGGTCAAAATGACCTACTGTTTACACTTAAGCAACACGGGACATACACAACTGGCCAACACCCACAAATATATACTGTATATTTATTATCTTTATATCCCTCCTTTCTTTCAGTGAGTTAAAGGCAACTTATTCGACTCTTCTCTCTGCTCACAACAACTCTGTGAGGTAGGTGAGGCTTATAGGATCACTCAGTTAATTCTAGGGGAGGGACTAGCACCTGCATCTCCCAAGTCAAAGTCCAACACTCTGAACACTATAACCACAATGCTGCCACAATGCAGAAATAAAACAGTTTGAGATCACTTTGTCTGCTGCCACTCTGCAGAATGAAGTTTAACACCACTTTAATCCTATGGATTCCTGGGATTTTGTAACTTTGTTGTGCTACCGCAGCTCTCTGACAGAGAAGGCTAAATATCTCACAAAACTACCGATCTCAGAATTCCTTTGCACTGAGCCACAGCAGTTAATCTGGTGTCAAAATGCATGAATTCTGCGGCGTATGTGCAGTTTTTGACTTCCATGGCTGATTGCTATGGAATTATGGCATTTGTAGTTTGGTGGTGCACCAGAGCTCTCTGACAGGGAAGGTTAAGTATCTTACAAAACTAAGAATCCCAGAATCTGAGTCATGGCAGCTAAAACAATGTCAAACCTGGGATTCCTCTTTCAGAACAGTCCCAGGTACTGTACTGGACTATTCCTGTGCGCTGCTTTCCCCGCGCCTTGAGTTACTTACTGGTCGCAGCACTCGCAGCACTTCTCTCAGGACTCCTTCTATGCTGTTCACAGAGCACAGCACCAGAGTACAAACCACCACGTCCACCGAAGCATCTGATATTTCGTGCAAATCCTCAGCTCCTGTCACTATGCAACGCTCCAGTTTTACCTGTGGATTCTCAGACAGGTTCTTGTCAAGAAATTTCTTGAAGTTGGGGTTAGGGTCAGTGCATATAACTTTGCATCCTGTTGGGTAGAACTGGAAGTTGGTCCCAGTTCCTGTGCCAATCTCCAAAATTGTAAGCGCTCCTGAAGGGCTTGCGAAGTCACTGAGGTTGCTGAAAAGTTCCTTCTTCTTGGCAGACATCTTGCTGTTGTAGTGGACAGAGAAGAAAACCATAAAATAAGGGAATGCTTTCTTGCAAATGGGATCCCATATACCCAGGAACCACAGCAAGTAAATAGGAAGAGCAAGAAACTGGAAACATAACCGAAGCAGGACTACTAGAAGGCTCATTTCCATGTTGAGAAAAGGCAAGAAATGCAGAAAAGGGAAGCCAGCCCAGGATAAAAGAAAAGTCTTTGCAGAGTCTGGGGAGGAGTTGGCTTTTATCTGTTGCTTCCAGGGCTAAGGAAGGAGCCAATCAAAAGAAAGCGACTTGTCCAGAAATAGCTTGATATATGGCCAAGTCACAACAACAAGCAAAGGCCTTGGCAGCAACTCCGAAGTTGCTGGTATGTCTCATGTCAAAGGCACATTCATTTCTCTCCAGATTATGTAATGGGATACTTAACACTGAAGACAAGAGATTCCAAAATGTTCAGTAAAACTTGATACTTGATCAGAAGCTTTATTGTGTTCAGTGGAACCTATGCCCAGGTAAATGTGCAGGATTGGCACAACCTCTTCTTCCTCTGTGGGACTCAGCTTTTCTTAGGCAGCTCTAAGAAAATCTCTCCCCCTCCACTCAATATTTGAGAAATGAACATATGTTATGTGCAAATCCTAGATCATTATATTTTCCCTGGAAGCAAACAGATTTGCATATTAGTGGCTCTGCTGAGAACAGAAAACAAGGATTCAGATCTGCATGATTATCCTATGTGTGTGCAGAGAAAAACAAAACGACAGGAAATCCCATATTTCCAAAACAAAAAACAGACATTCTTTAAAAATATTTCCTTAGTCCAGTACATTTTCTCCTGAGTTATAAAACGAAAGAAAGCGGAGATGGAGACCCCTTTGGAACATCTGCCTAGTGAGCTGCAACTAACTTTGGCATGAAAGTCAGGCAGATGAAGTGGCCAACCTATCACACTGGAAGTGTATGCGAGGAGCAAGAACTCTGAAAGAAAACAACAACAGCAGCAATAGCAAGAACAACCAGTTAAGAAAAGAGCAGCGAGAGAGGTATAAGTGAGGTCCAAGGTAGTACCCTCAGAAGGAAGGGGCTAGGGTTGTGTGTGGTGATCTGATAAAAGACTGAGCGGAAGTAGTATCTGGGGTCCCTAGACCTCTGACACAAAGGGGTGTCTGATGAGGTTAAGTAGGAGAAATTGCTGAGGAAAGGAGAGAAGCAAGGCTTTTATACAAGGTGAGACTGAGAGCCAGTCTAAGAAGGAATAAGACTCTGCCCCTGCCTGTCACAACCACACATAAAGTCAAGCTGGATATCTAATTTAGTTGAACTTGGAGTGGAATGGAACATTCATTCCCAACTTGTAGAAAGTCAATGTACAACACTCCCATTCTTTGTTTAAATTCTGTTTAATTCTTGTTGGAGTTGCTCTGTGGAATCACATGTATATCATATAACCCATAACCTTCTTGGAAACAATTAAAAGATCTAATTTGCAATGGGGAACTGAATGGCAAAACCAAGTTATCACTCAACACTGAGATCTATCTGTGTTAGTTTGGCATATCAGTATGCAAAGGGATCTTGTGGTAGCACCTTTGAGACTAAGGAACTGAACAGACCGGTACTATGAGCCAGCATCGTGGGTCCTCTCCCAAGCTGCTATCATGCTGCCTGCCCATCCAGACGGCAGGTGGTGTGGGTATGTTCCTGCAGCGCAGCATTTATACATGCTGCACCAAAGAAATGGAGCAAAAGTGCTGCCGCAGTGGCAAATATATCTTTTTGCTGGCTCAAAAGGGAACAGCATTTTGCTGCTTCTTTTTGAGCTGGCAAACTGCCAGATCAGAGCTGTGGGGTGCGATTGCTGCAGCTTTGATCCTGCGCTCAAAGGGGCGACGGCAAACCGTTCTTTTGGGATTGTCTGTTCAATCCCTTACTGAGTGAAAGAAGTTGCGGCAAAAGCTTTTGTAGACAATGAGGTGAAACAGACGGGCAGGAAGAACTGTCTTGAAGCTGCCTTTTCTGAAGCCACATTGAAACCCCACCACCACACCACTGGCTCCCAAGGCAGCTAGAGTGCTCATATCATGACCACATGACATGGCTTCAAGCCAGGAAGAAGCAAGAAAAAGGAGCTTCTTTTTGAAACGGCTTTTCTCCACGTAAGGACACTTTTCTGCTGGTTTCAAGGCATGTGTCATCTAAACGCCACACCTTCAAGCCAGCCTGAAAGCACCTCTTTTTGCCTGTCTGTTTAGCCCCTTAGGCCCGATCTAGATGGGCACTAAAGAGCGCCATTAGGGCTCTTTAGTGCGCCATTAGGGTTTGTGAGCGGGCAGCAGCCACACGGTCATGAACTCTAACTTGCAATGGCGGCGGTGCCATTCCCAAACGCTGTTTAGATGGCATTTGTAATGACGTCAACGCAGCTGCGCAGCTGCTAGATGCAGCTGCGCAGTTGCGGCGGCGGAAAGGTGGCAAATGGCGCCTTTTCCGGAAATCACGCTGCAATTGCGGTGCAAAAAAGGACCATGGTTTCCCTGTTCCTTTTTTGTGGCACAACTGCGCTGCAGCATCTAGCTGTGATGGTGCAGTTGCACCACAAATAAAGTTGGCTGCAGACTGCCCTTTCTGGGCGGTCTGTAAAGCCCCTTAGTTTACTTTCTCAGATGTATGGAGTGTAAACCTACCCCTGACATCTCCCAAAGGGGAGGTATTGCATGGGATGACCTTGGGGGCCAGCTCCAGGGCTCCTCTTCAACTCCAAGCGGCCACTCAGAGTCCCTGCAGATCTGCCCAAAGAGATTTAGGCAAATCTTGCCCAGGATCTTGTGGAACTGTCACAGGATTGGAAATCCTGTGGGATTTTGCACAAGATTTTTCAGGCCTACATAGGTCTGCCCATATTGGACCTGGCCACTGTTGGTCATGCATCCACAAAGGCAACCATTTTAATTCTTTTTGGGCTGAAATATGAGACCTGCCTGTGTGTGCATGGACAACACCAGTAAGCATGGAGGTAATGGGGGGGGGGGGACTGGCTTTGTGAGGGGTGGCAGTGTTGGTGGTCTGGCTAATGGTGGCAGTGTGTGGGTGGGAAGTAGGCGGTAGGCTGCAGTGTGTGTGTGTGGGGTGCACTGGGAATCAAGGGGAGGCAGTGGTCCGGTGTGAGGGAATCCATGGGAGAGGGATGAGATATGAGGGATGGGAGCAGGACTATTGGTAGCGAATTGGGGCAGTGGGCAGCCAAATTATGCTGCCGAAAGGAGGGTGTCATCTTGCTGGGATAAGAAGGATAAGTGGAGGGAAGCACCACAGTGGGAGTGTTTGAGGTGCATCAGGGAGGGATCCCTGCTCATTTATCTGGCTCCCTTGGGCATGATCAGTCAGTGAGCCATGCTCTTCACCAGCTACCATGTTAAACTTGTAGCTGGTGGTTGGGCAGGTGTGGTTCAGAGGGGGGAGCCAGACCACTTAGAGTGTCCAGGGCGAGTGAGGAAGCAGGATCAGATGACTGACCATGTGGCCATGGCCCTTGCTGGTGGCCATGAGTGCCGCTGAGCTGGTGGCCAGTGGCCAAGTGGGCATCACATGGAGGGGGGCCACCCGACTGACAGTTCCAAAAGGCAGCGGATCATATGGCCAGGCTCATGTTTGAGCAACACCCAGTGGAGCTGAGCTTGTCTGAGAGAATGAAAGGACAGGCCATATTAGAAATTAGCAGGTAGGCAGGTTCGTTCAGACTGCAGGGAAAGGACCATAGGGGCCAAGGGAGAGCTGGGTTGGAGGACTAGGCACTAAAGACCATAGATGGACTGGTGGCTAGTTTCTCTCTCAGGCAATGGGGGTGGTGGCACCTTCTAGTTGGTTGGTGATGGGCAAGGGTGGTCCTTCAGTGATCAGGATGTCATCCACAAGGGTTGAAGGGCCCTTTAAACAGATCGTTGTACGTAACTTGCTGGCTCCCTGGTCCCTCTAACTTTATGAGAAATGATGGAAGACTTTTATGTGGCAGGCCTCATTTGCTTTAATGTATGTACTTTCACTTCCGCTTGCCACAGCTTAAGAACTACCTCAAAATTATGTTCATTTCAACGTTAAACTTAACTGTTATATGAGATACATTAAGTTTGCATAATCAATAATGACCCATATAATGTAGAAGTTATAGACAAATGCATATGCATATGAAGACAATATGTGAAAATGGTTAACCTCCACCATTTGTTCAAAATTCAAAGTGAAAGTTTACAATAAGAACTTATTGATCTTTCAGATGCCAACTCACATTACAAATTATTACAATAATAAACTGCAGTAAAAGCCATTATTTTCAAGGCACAGTATTTACGTACTGGGTAAAAGACTAACAAATAAGTACAATGAGTTTTGATTATCTATATATCTATATACTATCTATACCATATATGATAAAGAAATACTACAAAGGAAACAATAGCTGGTCCAGAATACTGCAGCCAGAGCACTGAGCAGGGTCGATTACAAGGAGTCTGTGATTCTCTTTTAAGGATACTAGTCACTGTCTGTTTCTGGCCATATTTCAAATTGTTATAACCCATAATGTTGTATGTGGCTTGGGACCATATTATTTGAAGCATCACATTATCCGATAAGCTTGCCTGGGTTCTATATATGGGGGTGATTTTTCTTTGGGTTCTACTTCCATCAGGGGCATGTTTAGTGGTCCTAGAATAAAAGGCTGTTGCTGTAGCTGCTCTCAGGATCTAGAACGTCCTCTTAAGACTATTTTGCTATTTGTTGTCCTTTCATCAGAATAAGTTTTTTTAAAAAAAATTCAGGCAGGGATTTGGTATCAGGAGCAGTTTGTTTCTTTTATTGCTGCACACTTGTTTGCTTTTTTAAAATTTGTTTTTGTAATTTTTAAAATTAAGAGGGTTGCAAATCTGCATGCACTATTGTATTAAATATGTTTTTCAGGGAAAGACAAAATGTTAATTTAATAAATACATGTTGAAGTTTGATTTTACTCTTCTTTAAAGTAGATAACACACTTCAGTTTACATTTCACTTCACTCTTTGATTATTGGAACTCAGATAGGCTATTCATGTAGGGAAATGTTTCAAATTGCAAAAGACTCCTATTTAACCAGGTCTTCATTTGAACTAGAGCTCATTAGGCCTCAGCCACAAAATGTATTTCAATACCAGAGCTCAGCCCTAAAAACTGTAATCAAAATAAAAAAAGATTGGGTATTTGTGTATGTAGAACGTGAATTTCACTCACAATAAATAGGCCTAGAAATAAGGGAGTACTAGAGCTCAATCTATTAACTCTGAAGAAATGACCTCACTATTCAGTTTTCAAAGAAGTACCCTTGTTAGTCCAATGCAGCATAAATAGGAAGCAGAATGGGGTAAAGAAATATAGCAGCATCTTTAGGACAGATTTATATTTTAGCATGAGCTTTTGGTGATATCAATCCTCTTTTCAGAATCAATAGAGATTAATATAAATCCTCAGGTTATTAAGCATATTTGTACAGTTGTGAGAGTACTATTCCTTTCACATATCAGTATTAACTAACTACTATAAAACTTGATGTTATTACCTTACACAGATTTATGAAGATTTAGGGTGAGGATGATGATTTGCATTTTTTCAAATCCTAATATATTCTATTTTACTCCCACAACTGTTTAAATATACTTAATAACCTGAGGCTTTAATATTACTCTGGTTGCATACACACTGCAGACTGCCATGGCTGAATGCCATGGAATTCTGGGATTTGCAGTTAGTTGTGTCACCAGAGCTCTGACAGAGAAGGCTAAATATCTCACAAAACTATAAACCCAGGAATTCCATTGCACTGAGCCATGGCAGTGAAAATGGTGTCAACCTGGATTATTTCTTCAGTGCGTATGCAGCCTCTGTGTTGCATCTGAAGACGTGGACTTGGATCCACAAAAAGTAATGTTAAGAGATAATCAATGTAGTCTTAAAGGGGCTTTCGGAAGAACAATTGGAAAGCATTTAAGAGTAGATGAGTGTTTTGCATTTTCAGAAGCTGACTAAAACAGTGTACCTCCTATAAAGCCCATTATTTACATTATTGCTTTCTTAAAAGCTGTCAGAGTGGAGATGTGACGGATTTCCTCTGGCAGGTTGTTCCATAATTTTGGAGCAGTAGTAGAAAAGGCCCTCTGGAAAACTGATGTTAGCCTAGATTTTTTGGCTGTAATAAATTTCTTCCTGAAGACCTTAAAGTGAGGGACAGACAATAGAGAAGAGAAAGAAAAGGACAAAGGCAGAAGGAAAGATGTTGCCTATGGCCAAGGTGGGTGGATGACCATATTGTTTTTGCGGTGAGTGATGGTTTCTTTAATGCTAAGTTTTAATTTCTGGCAATACTAATTAAAGGTTCTGAGGAGGAATGCTGGGAAAGATTTCTACCTAAATTCATGGAAAACCATCAACAGTACTATGACTAGTTCAATCTTTCTCAATATGCTTCCCCTGAGATGGCCATGCTTTCAGTGGATAATGGGTGTTATAGGGCAATGGCTGTCAGAGACACCATTTTGGGGAAGGCTGAGCTAGAGGCCTTGGTCTACTTCTTCAGATGTATAGAGTCACCCCCTGAATCTGTGGAAGCAGACCAAGTCTAGAAAAGCTTATGCTACCACATCTTTCGCACAGTTAGTCTCAAAGATGCTACAAGATTTCCTTACAGACTGATATTCCAGATGAACAGGGCCATGTCTCTGAGTTCAGTAAATTTGGCAGTCACATGGGATCCTTCAAAGACAAGTGGATGTGGCAACCCAAGGTGGGTCATGGCCAATTGGAAGCCAGAAGGCAGAGCTTGGCAGCTGGATTGGAGCCTGATGTGGGGAGGTGATCCTGCTTCATCTTGTCTAAATGCTCAGTATTGTGGTAGGGCTGGGGTAGTCCTTGCATCAACTGTACAGGCTGTAGGTGTGTCTCCTCAATACAGGCCATGCCAGCTCTTTGCATCTTTTTGCCGACTTCACAATATGAGCTGGTTGGATTCTTCACACATGAGGCATCACAAGTCCTGTGTCTGCAACAAAAATATTACACCTGAATTGGCAACAATTTCTTTCAATTTTAAAAGCCCTCCCCGTGTACTTTGCTTTGTACTGCATAAATTGATATTCACAAGCAAGCTACAGTGCTGTTTGAGATGTTGTTGGGCTGCTGTTCTATATCTCCTGTGAGCAGCATCATTGAATTCATTAGGACTTCTGAGTTCATGCCAAGTGTAGGATTGTGAAGGTAGAGTTGCCAAAGATGAAAACGATTGCCTTTCATGTCACTTGTAACATTGCACTTCAGTGGACCCTTGATATCCACTGGGGGTTGGTTCCAAGGCCTCTTGTGGGTACTAAAATCCATGGATGCTGAAGTTCCATTAAATACAATCATACAGTAAAATGATGTCCCTTATATAAAATGGCAAAATCAATGTTTTCTTTTTGAAATTTCTATCTTTTTGGAATATTTTCAAGCTGTGGATGCTTGAATCCATGGCTAAAAAACAGTGGATATGGAAGGCTGACTGTAAATTGCATTTGTGCACTGAATTTTTAACACTGTCTCCTATGAGAAAAGGGCTGAGATTTAGAGTTGCCAACTGACCACTTTTCTTAAAAAAAATAAATTAAATAAAACTGCTGCTGTTTGATACTGTTTCCTTCATCTTTTGGTTTCTGTAACGAGCAAGTCTCTACTTGTTTCTAGCCATTTATCAGAGCAGCCTGGAGAAAGGTAACTGAAAAGACTTGTTGGAAAGAAGGGAAACTAGCCAGGGAAGTCATAGCTACCACACCTCCTGCCAGGAAAAATGAAAGCAATGAGATAGGCAGCCAAAGGTACTGTGCCTCCTGAGCCACAGTGGCACCCCTTTCATTCCATGTATAGACATTTAATGCATGAAGATTAAATGAGTTAAGAGTTCTGAGAGGTGCCGATTCACTTTCCCAGCAGTGTATAAATGTATTCAGAAGAAAAGGAAAAATCTCTGAAATACTCCTTTGTTAGATGTCTATTAGGCTGGTTGGGTCCTGCTAGGATCAGGAAGAGTGAAGACCAGGTTCTTTTGTGAAATGGGTCACAGTATACCTATGTTTGGAGCTTTTTCCAGACTTCTTTTGGTCCTCCTTTCAGATGCATCGAAGTGTGAAAGATGACTGTGTAGCCATAGAAGCATTTCACCAATTCATCACTCTGTGAAATTCAAAGTATTTCTCTGTAAGAGAGGCAGCGTGGCATAGCTCGGTCAGGGAAACTCACTGGGTGACCTTGGGCAAGTCACACTGTCTCAGCCTCATATAAAGGTAGACAGGGGACCCATCTGAACAAATCTTGCCAAGAAAACCCGATTTGCTTTAGGACCAGCTTAAGTTGGAAATGTCTTGAAGGCACACAACAATAACTTCTCTGTAAGAAGGTAAACCAGATGAGGCACACAGCAAATTAGACATCTGGGTTTAGCGTACCACAATTGACGATGGCCGGGTTTCCTTTTCTCCACGTATAGCTGGGGTGAGCAAAGAGTACGCTCCAGATGTTGCTAGGCAGCAGCTCCCATCAGTTTTAGCCAGCATAGCAAATGGTGAATGCTGGTGATGCAGTCCACTCTTAGACTATCTGGAGGCCCACACATACCGGAATCATAGAAATGGACAGAGCCTCATGGGCAATCTAGTCAAACCCCCTGCTCAATGCAGGATCCCCAGCTAAAGTATCTCCAGCAGGTTACCTGTCCAGCCACTTTTTGAAGACACCCAGAGAAGGAGACCCTGCTACCCCTCTTGACAATTGGTTCTGTTACTGAACTGCTCTTACTGTCAATAAGTTCCTTCTAATGTTCAATGGAAATCTACTCTCCTGTAACTTCAAACTGTCAGATCTGGTCTACTCTCTGGGTTAGCAGAGAACAGGCCTGCTTCCTCCACAGCCCTTGAGGTATTTAAAGTCATGTCATCTTTCAGTCTTCTCTTCACCAAACTGAACAAGCCCAGCTCCTTCAACCTTTCCTCCTATGTTTTGTTCTCCATACCTCTTATCATCCTTGTTGCCTTCTCTGAACCTGCTCGAACTTGCCTATATGCTGCATAAAATGAGGTGCCCAGAACTGAATGCATTACTCCAGATGATGCTGGACCAGCACAGAGTATAGTAGGATTATTACTTCCTTCAAAATGGAAACTATGCTTCTGTTAATGCATGATAAAATAGCATTTGCCTTTTTTGCTGCAGCACCACAGTGCTGGCTCATGTTCAGCTTTTGATCAGCAATAATCCCAAAGTCGTTTTCACAGTTCCTACTGCTGAACCATGTATCCACCATCATATATCTGTGCATTTGAAGTCTGTGACCTCTTCCAAGAGAGCTACCAATTTGAACTTGCTGCAGGCGTAGTTGGTGGTGTTTTCTGGCAAGAACCCAAACATTCCATATATATCGCAGCAGATAATTATGGATCCTTCTGCCTCCATCTCTGCATTTATTTCTCTCTTCTTGCTTCCTTCTCTACACAGTTGCATTGCTTTTCGGTTTTCATCATATTCCTTTAAACTTCCTCCTAAGGCAGTTCTGCTTTTCTGGTAAAGTTTAGCAGTATTAGCGCAATTGCTTCAGGGCTGCCCGAACATTACTTCAGAGCTAGGAATTATTTCAAGAGGCCAGTGGTATCCTGTTCCATTGAAAACAAATACTTCACCTCCATCTCAAACCTTGACCAATTTTATACCAGTTTAACTTAAAAGAGAATCCTGAGTATTGTGATTTGGTGAGGTTTTGGGAATGCTAAAATACCCCTGCTCTCTTTAACAGGATTCCTTCACAAAAGGAAACAGATATTAAACCACTTTAAATGTCGGCACTGCAGATATGCCCAACATATAGCACTCTTTCTGTCCCCCCCCCCCAAACAAAAGGACACACGTGAGGCACTGGTGCTGGACTATGCATAATACTGCCTGCTGGTCCAAACCTGGAGTAGTTCTGATTTTAATCCACAGTCTGCTGGGCAAGGTGTCTTTTATTCCTATTCACATATGAACACTATCATTTCACACAGGCTACTGTGACTTTAAGAGGAGGCTAGCCACAGAAACCCGGATATAACCAGTTTAGCAAGGAAGCAAAGCAGCTTCTGCAGCATGAGGAAGCAACTGCTCATGACAGAAAGTGACAGATCCCCATCTGCTTTGCAGAGAAGCCTTTGATGTGCATGTTTTACCATGGCGGTGCTGCTCCTTCTCTTCCAGAGATGTGTCCAGCTCCTTGCGCTTCCCATCTATGTGCTTGCCTTTCTTGGCTTGTGGGAACCTGTGAGTAAAAGGGTCTTCCCCTATGTCATGAGCAAGCTAGCCAGATCATACAATAAGAAACTTCACAAGGAGAAGCAGGAGCTGTTCAGCAACCTCAGGGACTTTGGCGGCTCTTCTGGCCAACTCTCTCTGCTAGAAATTGGCACAGGCACTGGAACCAACTTTCAGTTCTACCCATCTGGCTGTCGCGTCACCTGCACGGACCCCAACCCCAACTTTAAGCAGTATCTGGTGAAGAGCATGGCTGAGAACCAGCACCTCCAGTTTGAGAACTTTGTGGTGGCCTCTGGTGAGGACCTGCGGCCTGTGTCCGACAGGTCTGTGGATGTTGTGGTTTGCACGCTGGTTCTGTGCTCTGTGGGCAATGTCACGGCTGTCCTGAAGGAAGTCCTCAGAATCCTCAGACCTGTAAGTACATGTAGTGATGATTTATATTTTTTTTATATGCTGAGAGCAGGACCCAAGGTGGCTCTTTCAATCAAAATGATATGGCAAGGCATCTTTAATTGGATGTGTTAATTAGGCCAGTGGAACCTTTGGCCTTCTAGATGTTTTTGAGCACTTGCCACTGGGTGGAAGCCTCCAGGAGATGAAGCTTAAAACATCTGGCAGACCAAAGGTTTGCTTCCCCTGCAATGGTTCAAGGTTGTATCATAAGGCAGTGTTTCTAGACCTTCAGGGGAAGGGCAGGAACCCCCAAGGATGGAGCATGGTAAAGCTACTCCTTCAGACCAGAGTTCCTAGAATTCCACAACCAGCCTGACCAACTGGAGTTGTAGTCCAAAAGAGCTTTTTGAAGCGCTGCTCAGGAGACTTATAAAGCAGAAACTGGGAAGATGCAGTACAGAAGGTCTAAAAGGAAAGTACAGTGTTGGGAAGAGGGCAGGCACATATATTGCTCCCTATCTTAAAAATGCATGTACCTAGAAGCCATCTATTTCATTTATTTCACTGTCTCACAATTCCACCACTTCTCCACTGAAATACTGCACCAAGTGGGGGGAAGTGCACTAAAATTCTTGAGTAGATAAGTATGAATCACTGGGGAATTTCAAATGAGAATGACTGCTTCAGACCCTTTTCTTATTGTCAGGGCCACAGTAGGGTTAGCCACCCCCCTGCAGTTGTCACTCCTAGTTCAGTAGCTGCTATTTACAATTTTTTAAAACCAAAAAATGCAATTAAATGCAAGAACCTGTTTAATATCCTCTCTAGTCTGGTCCTGAGATCCCTAAGGCTCAACTAGCAAAAGTTATTACAGCATTGGTGAGAGGGGGGGGGGCAGAGCTGGAACATTATTTTCCTTTAATAAATAACCTACTGGGTATAAAAGTAGGCAGTTATGTAATCTTGGTTGAGAAATCTGAAGCCAGTTCAATTTTCGTGGAAGTGCTTTGTTTTTGGAAGAAAGCCCATGTGGCCTGTGAGTATATCTTTTGAGAATTCAGTCAGAGCTCTGATTCTCCTATCATTTCCTCACGAACAATCAAACTCCATTCTGTAGTCACTGAGAGACAGTGTTCACTCATTTTTGGTCTGTTTTGAAACTTTCAAAGGGCAGCTGACAGCTCCCAAATATACTTCTGTAATAAGTGGTGGTGGAAGCTGAGTTGCACCCAGGAATCTCAGGTGCCCTTGTGCAATTGAGGTAGGAAAAGAAGCTGCTGCACCTCAGATTGTTGGTGTATCTGTGCTCAAAGAGAATTATGCTCTTAAATTTAAAGTAACTACAGTGGGCCCTTGGTATCCTCTGGGGTTTGGTTCCAAGATTCCCTGTCGATAACAAAATCTGTGGATGCTCAAGTCCCATTAAATGCAATGGCATAGTGAAATGGTGTCCCTTATATAAAATAGCAAAATCGAGGTTTGCTCTTTGGAAATTTTATATTGTTTGAATATTTTTAAACCATGGATGCTTGAATCTGTGGATAAAGAATCTGTGGATACAGAGGGTTGACTGTACAGGATATTGGTCAGAATGTCCTACCAGGTAGGGAGGGAGAGACAACTTGTGGGCCATGAGCTGTCGGTAGCCCTCCAAGCCTTGCTGTGAGATCTCCATAGTGATTGTGGCAGTGATCAGGATGATGTTTGTGTGTGTGTGTGTGTGTGTGTGTGTGTAGTAGAGACGAGACTTCTCTGCACTCTTCTCCAGCAGTCCTGAAGCTACCAGCACTATTGTTTAGACACTGCTAATGATGTAAAAGAAGCATTGGGGTTGTCATTGGGCAAACCTTTAACTCTGCATTCATCTCAACTTTTCAGGGTGGTGCCTTCTACTTCATGGAGCATGTGGCAGCTCCCCGATCCAGCTGGAGCCACTTCTGGCAGCAAGTTTATGATCCTACCTGGAAATATGTGTCAGATGGGTGTTCATTAACAAGGGAAACATGGAAAGACCTGGAGAAGGCAAATTTCTCTGAACTGAGCCTGCAGCACATAAATGCTCCACTGGGCTGGAGCCTAGTTCGTCCTCATATACTTGGATATGCTGTGAAATGAGTTCTCAAACTTTGGGAAGTTTTTCCTGGCTTTCAGTCAAAGATTGTAAACTCAGAGCTTTGGGAAAGTTATTTTTTTGGACTACAGTTGCTAGAATCCTCCAGCCAGTATTTCTACTGCTGCATGTGTGATTTTAGGTGTTGTAGCCCTAACCAAAATAAAATAAAATAAAAGTTCCCAAGAGAACAGTGAGTTGGCCAGTTGTCTGGGAAAAGTTAGGGTGTTGGCTAAAAGTGAAATTGTCAGGGCATGGAAAACATATATGAGTTATGAGGAAATAGTTTCCTTGCATTTAAGTGGGTTTATCACAGAGATGGTTCACAAAGATTGTACTGAGTTCCATGACAAGAGCAAAACTCTGCCCCTGCAGAAAGGCAATTGAAAGGCTAGAGGTCACCATACCACTCAGTATATAATATATCAGGTTTCTATTAAAAAATAATAGGTTCCCAGGGAAATAAGAGCCTAAGGTTACCTTTTGAGAAAGCCCTTGACACCAGCCTCTATCATGAACTTGGAAAGCCTTTCTATGGCTTGTTGTTGTTGTGTGCCTTCAAGCCATCTCTGATTTATGGCAGCCTGAAGGAGAACCTTTAATGGGGTTTTCTTGGCATATAATAATAAATAAAACCTTTATTTATATTTCCCACCCTTCCCCATGGATCAAGGCAGGAGTACAGCATATAAAAACAATAATACAATATACATTTAAAACATTAAGCAGACATTCAGTCCTAAGAAACCAGTCTGGGAACGTCGCTGCCAATCCAATGTTTGAGTTGTCTGGGAGACTGGAATATTGCTTAGGGTCGACTATGATGGGTCAAATGGGTAGGCCCGCCCGAAGAAATCCGTCTTAAGTGCCTTCTTGAAGGCATCTAGATTGTTAATAAGACGGATCTCTTCTGGAAGGCCATTCCAGAGTCTGGGGGCAGCAGTGATGAAGGATGTATCAGAGGTTGATTTCAGCCTGGTGTTTGAATATTCTAATAATTTCTTTCCTGATATTCTGAGTGTGCGGGGCGGATTATGTAGGGAGAGGCGTTCCCTCAAGTAACTTGGGCCCAAGCCATGTAGGGCTTTAAAGGCATGTTTCTTTGCCATTGCCATCCTCAGACTGAGAGAGTGTTACTTACCCAAGGTGACCCAGTGCAGTTTATATGGGCATGCTGGGATTCAGATCCTGGTCTCCAGCGTCCCTAGTCCAATGCTCAAACCACTATACTATGCTGGCCCTTCAGGTCCTAAGCCTGGGTCTGAAGGAGCCTCTCACAGAGAGAAGCATTGTTTTTAAGCGGCCACATCGATTTTTTTTTTGGCTGTCACACAACAACACAGATGCCCTCAATGCATTAAAAACAGCCCTGGTGGCGCAGTGGTTAAATGCCTGTACTGCAGCCACTCACTCAAAACCATAAGGTGGCGAGTTCAAGACCAGCATAAGGGCTGAAGCTCGACTCAGGCTTGCATCCTTCCGAGGTCGCTAAAATGAGTAGCCAGATTGTTGGGGGGCAAATAGCTTACAATTGTAAACTGCTTAGACACTCCTTAAGGGTATAAAGCAGTATATAAATGAAGCTATTTGTTTTTGTTTTGTTTAATGCCTTGTTCTGAGGACCTCTCAGAATAAAGTATTGAAGGCTGAATTCAGGCAACAGCAAACCCCTGCTTCACCTCCTCACCAAAGAAACCCTTATGGGAGAGGCAGCCACAAGTAGTTGGTCGTCTTGACTTTGGCACTATCTTGTTCTGGCCCTGCTAGCCTTCCTGATATAACATCTGAGCCTTCCTTTGGCTTCCTTTTCAAAAGATGCTTCACATAAGATTGCTTTAAAATGGGAAAGGGCCTATAAAAGCAATGTGTGTTTCAGTTACACATAAAGGAAAGCACCTGAAATTGGATGGATTATTGCTGGCTCTTTTAGAGTACGTCCTGAAAAGTACTTGTGCTCTGTACATAATAAAAGGTACTGCAATCAAGCCAAACACATTCACATTTGCATAAAGTCTATTAAAAATTCCTGTTGCTGCAACCGACTTTCAAGTGAATTTCTGAGACTTCAGTACCATCTTAGAAATATGTGAAGGAAGAAATGTGCAATGCCACTCTCTGTGGTAAAAATAAAAGGGCCCGTGGTATTCGTTGAGGTTTGGTTCCAGGATCTGCTGCTGATACCAAAATCTGTGGGTGCTCAGGTCCCATTGTATACAATGGTATATAGTAAAATGGTGTCTCTTATATAAAAGAGCAAAATCAAAGTTTCCTATTTGCAATTTATATACTTATGGAATGTTTTCAAGCTGTGGATAGCTGAATCTGTGGATATGGAGGGTCAACTGTACTGTCTAAACTATGCTTTCTAAACAATAACTGAGAACCATGTTTTTGTCCTCTTTCTGAAACTGCACACCACATTCTTGTGTCTCTTTGCAGGGTCAGCAGATACTAAGGCAACTGATTTTGTGTGTTATGAAAGGCAGCAAGAAGGGTTAGTTATTAACATAGAATTGTACTGTTACTGCCAATGAGGGCTAGATGTATTTGAGGCCCTGTCACTTGGTAAGCTTTCTTCAGTAACTTGGAAGCCAAGTCAGCTAGCAGTTAAATGCTTAATATAGCAGGTTGCTAGATCTTAGTGTATTATTTATATGTGACACATCAGATTGAGAGAAGTATTCACATGGAAGGAAAATGAGGCAATCTCAGTGGGGAAAAGGGGATAATTTGTTTTTATCAGAGTGGTGTGTCCAGCAGAGGGAAGCATCTTGAGGAACATGATAGAGTTCATTTTTATTCCCATTATTTATAGTGAGGAAATCACATCTCCCATTAAAATCAGTGAAACCAACACTACTTTACTTTCGCTGACACCTGTTATTTTCTTGTGCCTATACTGCAAAATATTAGTGACCCAGCATTTGAAGTTTCTTGCCAAATAATACTGTATGTTTTCAAACTACTGGATACAAGCCGTTTCTGTTATGCAATGCTTAATTAATCTGCCCATTTCTTTAATCCATTAATACCAACCATTATTTCTACATTAATTTCAGCTAAAATTAAAAGGATGTGTTCAGGACAATCTTATGTGACGTACTTGGTGCTGTCTGCTTTGCTGAGTGCTTACCTAAGGCACTTTTTGCCTTGCAACATTCTTTAATTCTCCTTGAACTTTTGATCATAAAAAACAATTAAGCAACAGTCAGTATGTTCTAATGCATTGATAAACCCTGCAGTCCTCAAGAGCCATCTGTTTGGTTTAGAGTGTTGGCTTTTACTAGAACACTGTAGCTCACACCCCAAGTAGGGCCAGACTGTTACTTAACACACTGTTTTTAAATAGTCAACAGTTCATAGAGAACTAGAAAATGATGCAAGGTGATAACAGTGCCCTAGCTGAGCACTCAGCTATGCTCCTTGCCCCAGGGCCTGCATCCAGCTGTGCAAAGGTAAAGGTCTGTCTGTGGGGGCTGGAAATAAGCACAGTAAATCACCAGAAAATGTACCTGGTGTATGGAGAGGTTCTCCTTGGGGATGGCCATTATAGTAGCTATAATGTGCCTTTTACCTGTTGTAGTAATGATAATGTGCTTTTATCCATGGAAGGAGCGGTACCTCTCACAATGTGAGAGGGCCTTCTCAGTGGCTGTTCATGAGCTGTGGAAAAAGAGGGGTGCAAATAAAAAAGTTTTTATTTATTTAACTCTCCTCTTCCTAACAGCTTGCTTTTGAAAGTCCTACAAAGTTGCCAGCTCCCAATTCCTTTTGAGTCTGGATCTTTAACTTCTGTTCGGAATGGGTTTATAATCACATTTGGTGATTGGTGAAATAAATTCTTCCACATTAACAGGAATTTTCCCAGTGATGCTAGGCCTTTCTTTTTGCTCTTATTCTGCCGTGTGCAAAATTGTCTTAATAACAATCCTGACTGCAGATCCATCTGGGGTCCATGCATGATGTAACCATCACACAGTGGGAAGGGACCACAAAGACAGGGCCTGCATGGGTCAGTGACAGGCGGTGACTTCAGTCTCTTTCCCATGTAATGCATATTTAATAGCACCCTCTTTAATATGCATTACATGGGAAAGAGACTGAAGTCACCGCCTGTCACTGACCCAAATTGAAAAAGCTGTATCTTAAAAAATATGTTGGTATGTCTATCATGCTCTGGAATAGCACTTGGAAGGAACTAGTTACAAACAGCAAGTTGCCTGTAATTAAGCCCTTTCTTTCAATATTGAAGGTTGTGTACATTGTGTTATGATTGCAACTGAATGAGGAATAACGTTATTCGTTTTTGCTGATTTTGTAACTGGTGTGGCCTCACTTGGGTGCATCTACACTGTGGAAATAGTGCAGCTTGGCACCACTTTAAGCTCTGTAGCTCCATCCTATGGAATCCTGGGATTTGCAGTTTTACAAGGACTATAGCTTGCTGATGCCTCATAAAAATAAAAATCCCAAGATTCTGTAGGATGGAGCCATGGCGCTTAACGTGGTGTCAAACTGCATTATTTCTACCGTGTAGATGCATCTTAAATATTGGAGAAGGAATATTTTAACACTAACCACACTTTGTAACATTAGCATTAATATTAATAATGACATTAATATTAACATTAATAGCATTAGCATTAATCAAAATCATGTCATACTTACTTCTGTTATGACTCATGTTTCTGACTCTGCCATGGTGTAATGAGAAGGTGGATGGGAAGGAAAGTCAGCAGTTTGTGTCAAAAAAGAGAAACGAAAGAGTCACTGTGAAAATATCTATTTTTGTTAGTTTCGTAAAACTAGGAAATTAGAGTTACCTTTTAGAACCATAACCTAGTCATAACTGGGTGTATCTTGACACTATAACTATTCCTGTTGTTGCTGTGTGCCTTCACCTCATTTTCAAATTGTGACAACCCTAAGGTGAACCTATTACTGTGTTTTCTAAGGCTGTCCTGACTTGTCTAAGGTCACCCAGTGGGTTTCCATGACTGAGGATTTGAGCCAAAGTCTCCAGAGTCCTAGTCCAATGATCAAACCACTACACCACACTACACCACTAATTATTATTTTAAAAAGTAAAATTTCAAGCTCTGCTCTGAGATCTGGTCAAATTGCCTTTTAAATTATCGTGTCACTGCTACAGAGAGAGCCAGCAAGAAATGGAGATGTCTCCAACCTGTACCCTCCAGATATGTTAAGACTACTTTTTTTGTCAGCTCCAGTTCCATTGCCAGGGAAATCAACATCACCATGTTACAACACTTTATTGTTGTCAGTCCTGACTAGAGTAGACCCATTGGATCAATGAGATTTACCTACTTGTAGATTATCAATTGAACAGTTGATTCAATGGGTCTACGCTAATTGGGAGTAGCCAATAGGATGCTAGCCATTATGTGTCACCCTCTACTATAGGGACATATAGCCCAGGCTCTCAGGAAAAATTAAGTAGTAAAAGTGAACGAATACAATTTCTCCAGGCCACTGTCTGGGAGCCTGCTGAGGGAATGAGTGGGTTTTAGATCCAGTGGATCGAAGGCTAATTCCAATTTCTCCAGCCTGCTCCTGAAATATCTTGCTTAGGTCCCCACCTAAACTTGCAGTGCTCTTTGCAGGTGTCCTTGCATCATGCAGGGTGGATGTGCCAGCCCACTGGCAGGGCTGGCACTGCACCCCATCCTAACCCACCATTGCTAAGGCTTTAGCAGTGTTTAGGGGCTAGTCTCCCCATAAATGTATTATGTGAATTGCTGCAGATTTTTGCACATTTGCATTAATTTAATTGCACATGTTTGATAATGCACATCCTCATAGATACCCACAGATACTCTGGTAAAAAACACAAATCCTTTTTCAGCAGAGTTTATAGAGTTTCTCACCACCATACTGCAACGAGCCTGAGTTTCCAATCAACTACAAGCTGTCTTGGAGGAAACTGATTTTCTGGATCCATTTCAAACTGGCTTCAGGATGGGATATGGAGTTGAGACTGCCATGGTCACCTTAGTCGATGATCTCCGTCTGGGCATTGACAGGCGAAGTGTTACCCTGCTGGTGCTCTTGGACCTCTCAGTGGCCTTCAATACCATTGACTATGGTATCCTTCTGGAACACCTGAGAGAGTTGGGTATTGGTAGCACTGCATTGCAGTGGTTCCGGTCCTACCTTTCGGGTAGATTTCAGATGGTATCACTTGGGGACAAGTTATTTGTCCAAGAGGGAGCTCGTTGGGTGTCCCTCAGGGTGTGATTCTGTCCCCAATGCTGTTTAACATTTACATGAAGCCGCCGGGCGAGATCATCCAGAAACATGGGTCGGGGTGTTATCAGTATGCTGACTAATGATGGCATCTCTTCTCTGAATGCCTGTCTTGGGGCGGAAATGGATTGGATGAGGGAAAACTGACTCAAGCTGAATCCAGGTAAGACAGAAGTGCTTGTTCTTGGAAACTCAAACCTGGGACTGGAGTTATGTCAGCCAGTTCTGGATGGGGATCACATTTCCCCTGAAGGACTCTGTCCACAGCTTGGGGGTGCTCCTTGACTCGTCACACCAGGTATCAGCGCAGGTGGATAAGACAGTCAGGAGCACTTGCTATCAGGTTCAGCTGATATGCCAGCTGCGCCCTTTCCTAGAGCCAGGGGACCTTGAAACAGTAGTACATGCGCTGGTAACCTCTCGTTTGGACTTTTGTAATGTGCTCTACTTGGGGCTACTTCTGTGCCAAGTTCGGAAACTTCAGATGGTACAAAACATGGCAGCAAGATTAATCAAAGGTACTTCTCGGAACGATCATATAACACATGTTCTGAAGTCCCTTCATTGGCTGCCAATCAGTTCCCAAGCAAGGTACAAAGTATTGGTGATTACCTTTAAAGCCCTACAAGGCTTGGGTCCAGAATACTTATGGGAATGCCTTCTTCCGTACTGTCCGTCCTGCACACTGAGGTCATCGAGTAAAAACCTTCTTCAGCCAATAAGAGCTAGGCTAACTTCTGTAACTCAAAGGGCCTATTCTCTCACTGTGGAATGTTGTGGAATGACCTGCCGGAAGAGATCCGCCATATTTCCACTCTTACAGCCTTCAAAAAGGCTCTTAAGATGGATCTCTTCAGGCAGGCCTTCCCAACCTAGCTTTCTCCCCCTGTGGATGTTTATGAATATGACCCTAATCTCTGCCTGCTAAACTGTTTTTATGTTTATTTATTTTGTATTTTTTTAAATTGCTTTTAATTTGTTTGTTTAATTGTAGTTTTAATATTGGGGAGGGGGATTGGGAAGGGATCAATTTGTATTTTATTGTGTTTTTAATGCATTTGTATTGCTGTAACCCACCCGGATTCCTAGTGATTGGGTGAGCTATAAATCATCATCATCATCATCATCATCATCATCATCATCATCATCATCATTTTTCCTCTGAATTGTGTGTGTCCAGATCACAGTTTATTCAATGTGAATGAAGAGCATTTTAATCATGCAATCAAAAATCAAACCCTAAGACTATAGTGAACAGGAAGGGAAAATGTAAATATTACAGCAAGGATGGTATTGGCTGCCAGCGAGGGGGACAGAATGACATTTTATCCAAGAGAAGAGGTTAAAACAAGATGGACATACCTTTTTATTGCAAATTTCAAAGTAAAAAGATGTACAGTACAAAGGAAATCAAAGTTAATCTTTCAATCCAACTATTTTGCTGTAGAAGTAGGCTTTGTATTTTTTTTTAAACACACATTCTTACTTCTCTCCCCTCCCTTTCCCCAAATCCCTTCTTTCCCATTTTTGTTGTTGTCATCTTGAAACAGAATGAAATACAGAGATTGGGGTTATAAGAGGCGGGAAACAAATATATTGGGGTGGGGGTGGGGAACAGAAGCAAATTGTAGCATGCAAATAAAATGTTTGCCCTGATATCTGTTTAAAAAAAGCTGTAGCAGTGGCTTTCTTCAATTGTGGCATTAATGGCACCATCACAATATGCTTTCCCTTTAGTCCATGGTTCTGACCTGTGCACACGTAGGAGAGCACTTTCAGTTGTGAACCTCAGAAAAGCATTTGAACCGACATTAATTAAATTAAGCCTCACAACACCCCTGTGAGGTAGGTAATTACCCGTTTTACAGATGGGTAAAACTGAGGCACATAGAGAGGTTAGATGACTTGCCAAAAGTCGCTCTCTGTCTCCCTTTCCCCCCACCCTCCCACCCTGGTTTCTCCATTCGCACACACACAATGGTGGAACTGGAAACAGAAATCACCAAAGTTGTTTTGCAATATTCAGGTAATGCCTGGGAATACCACATTCTCCTTAAGAAAATACACTCTCTAAGTTCTCTGTCTCTCACAGGGATATACTTCTCTATACATATGCAACATGCAGCAAAATAGGGTAAAATCTGGATGTATATGTACTTAATGTGACACCCAATTCTAAGCAATTGCTAAAGTGACTCAGAGATTTTGGCATAAACTTTTTAATGCCCAATTCTTATACATTACAAAATTCTGAACTAGTTTAACAGGAAAGTCTCTCTCTTATACTGGTGAGTGGAGACTCATAATTTTTGGATTACTGCTTTGCATTTGGGGAGTCAGGACTCGGGATCGTTTAATGTGTGATCCCTTTCCCTCTTAGAGCTACTTCACAACAGATACTTTTCCTACATGGAGACCATCTTAGTGTGTGTGGTGGCTGTGTATGTATAGAGAGAAGCCAGCATTCATTTTGCTATTAATACAAAAGGTTGCCAACCCCTCTGAATGCACTGATCACTGGTAAGCACCATCAACTTAATGTTCTAGGCTTGTTATCCAATTTATACTCAGTCTCCCATTTTTACATGTGTTTAGCTTCTCCATTGGCTCCACCATACCAATACAGCTATCACAGAAGTTTAAAAAAAGGCAACCCATCAAAGTCTTTATGCATATGGACAAAGAAGCTGTTGGCCCTCTTATGCACATTGAATTGGAGTGTAAGCCTCATCTCTGTCATCCACTTCCCCAGTGATTTGTTCCCAGCTTGGGTACTAATGATAAAATAGACATTGTAGAAAGAGTCAAATCCCCCAGCCTCCCAAAAGAGGTGATCTCCACATAGGAAAAATGCCAAACAAGAAGCCCTCTGCTGCCCCATCAGCAGGCTTTGGAGAAAGATTGAAAATGGAAATTGGCAGTTTCCTCTTCCACAAAGGTGATCTCCACAGAGGAAACCTGTCAAACATGCTGGCTCTTCAGCAGGCCTTAAAGTAAGCAGTAGTAAATCCTCGCCGCTGGGGGGAAATGTATGTGTGTCACCAGGCAAAGGTAGCATATAAAGCAAAGATGTGTCATTCTCAGCCCTTTGAATGAAAAAGTTTTAAAGGAGAACGTAGGAAGCTAATCGGAACGAAGAATTTAAAGTGCAACGTTTATAGGCATATTACTGCCTTTCAGTGGATGGATTCAGAACTGCTGTAAGCCGAAGTCTGGGTATATCCACTGACCGATGTGCAGCTAAAGCCCTAGAACATACTGTTTCTGGAGAGAACGGCTACCAAAAAGACACAGGAGACAGTGACAGAGGAATAGGATATGGAACACATAGTACTTGCAAAGTTACTCACTGCCTGTGTCAAGACAAGCACAGTCATTCTAGATAGGGAGAAGTGACATACATCCTGCTCAAAAGAAGGCCAAGGTTCCCGTAGGGACTTGATTGAAAGAACTCACTTGTAATACCAGGCAAGGACATTGTCATGCTGGTGCATAGCCTTCAGACTGAAATTATCAACATGATGATGGAGCAGAGAGTGCAGTGCTTCCCGCTGTAGTCCCCTGCCCTCCCCCATCTTCCATCATGCTATTTGAGCCCTTCACTTTAATATCCGTCTCCTCACAACCACAAATCAGAGCTACTCATTCAATTTGCTGCTCTCTGTCTAAGACACAGATGTGAACTTTCAGGTGTTTAAACAGGCTGTCCCTTACAAGCCTCAGGAGTATCTCAAAGGTGCATCAACAATGTTAGATCTGAAGGGGAGATAGGTGCCTTCAAACACACAGTGAACATTTTTTCAGACATGAGAAGCGCATACTGAAAACACGTTACAGCATCAAGTATAATGTGTTCCTCTCATTTCCGTATAGGCCACACTTTCAATTTCACAGCAATGGCTTGGTTGCCTTCTATTGGTTGTCAAAGGACAACCAAGTTTGTACAACAGGAACGCAATCCCACAACATACTCTCACTGGACCACAAACTGGGCCAGTTCATTATACCTGAATTTACCCTGTATGACAGGGAATTTTATAACAGTTTTTTTTTTTTTAAAAAAAGTTGAACCTCTTTCCTTCTCTTTAATTTCAAGGCTAGTATCATAACAAAATTGGCCCAGATTACTTAGTTTTTATCTTTCCTCTCTCAAACTTAAAAAAAACAACAACAAACATAACCAAAACTTATAGGATGGCAATAAACCAATGCTTATCACTTGTTCATTTTTAAAAAAAATCATTGATGTTTCTTCCATTTCTTATAATCCATTTCCTATGATTCTGTTTCCTATAATCCATCTATAATTCTATAGAGTTTTTTTCCCTATAGTTTGTTTCACAAAGTAATAGTGCAACAACTAATGACAACCATCGATTAAATGACACTGTTTGCTGGATAACTTCCATAATTATTTACTTGGCAAAACTGCTACATAAAAATTATCAACCTGGCATGTCTAGGCTCATTGCTAACCCAAACCCAAACCAAACAAATACAAACAAAAACCAAGTTAACAGGATCTCTATGGAAATCCTTTCTGTTAAAACAGCTTTCCTTTGCACACCAATACTGGGAACATTTAAATTTGGGTTCTTTAATCTATGGCAACTATGAACCTTTTCAAATGGGCAGTTTCCTATAGCAACCAAGATGAGCCACCAAGCCATCTAGTACCAAGAGCAGGAGGAGTTGATGTAGCAGTTTCGACCATCTAGCCTATCTACCTAACTAGAGGTGCTAAAGACTGAACCAGTAACCTTCACCATGCAAAATGTGCTCACTACCACTGAATTGTGGCCCTCTGCACTAGGATAATAATACAAACCTGCAGTGGTAAACAGGGTAGATTCAAACCATAAGAGGCCTATGGAAACCAAAGATGATTGCCCGATTGAGTGGGCAGTTCTGCTGCATTTATCCTTTAGCCGAAAGTCTAAAGTCTAATTCAGGAGGGCTGAATTAAAGGTGGAATTAGTGCTACATCATAGTTGCTCTCATACAAAAAGTAGATTTTTTTTGTTTTCTTTTTAAAAAATCATTGCAATTTCCTACAGGTAGGAAGAGAAGACATTTCCTGTGCTCTCTGTTTGTGAAAATGCATACTAAAATTGATAACCCAAGGTTTACACTGGTAGAACTATATGAGTTTCAGTTTGCACTAACATTTACTTTACTTATGCTTACTACTCTAATCTTTCAAACTGTCAAATCTGTTGAGAGAAGTGTTGTCCCAACAGCAGTCACTAATTTCATTCCACTTTTAACAATGAGAACAGAGCGATGCCTCACAGAATACTAGTGCTTAACTTTCCAGAATTCTTCCCTCTTCAAATAAATTTGTTTTGTTTGTTTGGCATTATCTGATTTCAGTAAGAATTTCCATAGGCCAACATTATCTGTGGGATGAGGAAAATTTGAATTATTGAAATCTTCATTAAAAAAACAAAAACAACACACCAGGATTTGCATTTCTCACACCATTGTGCAGCCTGTATAATAATAAAACGTATTTAACATTTCAGATATAGGATTTCTCCCCAGTCTATCTGACCAGTACCATCGAAATTATAGTTGTATTAAAATTTCACTATTGTAATTACATTTTTTTCAAGGTCTGCTGTCATTTCTACCATCCAGTTACATTGCCTGTGATGCCTGGGCATCAGCTTCCCTGTGTGTGTGTGTGTGTGGGGTGGTGGTGGTGGTGGTGGTCTGAGAGGGAGTCCTGAGTTTGTGAAAAATTGCAAGCTCTCTCTTCAGACTTGTATCAAGTGACCTGAAGAGCAAGAACTTATTTGCTTAGATATTATTGATGGAAAACCTTCCACGACAATCCACAAAGCACCTTTCCATTCTGTGCTAAGCCACTGGGAATCTCCACTGCCTATTTTACCAGAAAGTCCATACATTAGACTGTTTTTTCTTCTTAAAGCTGCCAGTCCCAAAAAAGCAAATGGAAATCTAAACAAGAACTAATTAAAATATTATCATGTAGACATTTAAACAAATAATAACAATAACAATAACAACAACACCCCTCCCCAACCTACCTTATAAAATGTATCACTCAGCAGAGGAATGGAAATAAAATGACAATTAATTTTTTAATTTTCTAACTGTTCTCAATGATGTTGAGATTTCTCTGATTCCTATTTTTTCCCCATTTTCTCTAAAAAGCACTGGCCATTTTCACAAAACTAAAACATTTCTTTCTTTATTGGCAACTTCAAAATTCTCTCTATATTTTTATCATATTTAAAAAAAACAGTCTGCCATTATGTGATTGTTCATTTTGGACCAAGCTTCTTAAGCATTCTCAGCTGTACTTAATGCTGATACAAATACAGAGTGAGTCTTCCAACATCTGTGAAGTTTGGTTGATGGAAACAACTTCTTAAAAGAAACATGAACAATAGAAGAAATATAGTGCAGAGACTAGAAAAAAAGTTGGGTTATTCATTTTAGTTGGACATAGCCCACATCTTTGAAGCTGTTTGTTAATAACTTTTATTCTTAAGCAAAGCTAGTGTAAGAAAATTCAAGTATCACTAAATAATGACCCAAGGTAAATATAGATTGCAGGGCATTTTACTAAAAATTGCTTAATAAAATCTGACAGCACAAACACTACATGTACCAAGCTTTCCATATGGAACAGTAGTCCAGCTAAAGAACAATTATGACATTTAGCCAAATCTTGCATAGAAGTGGTCAAAATATATTGCACCTCAGAACCAAAATAATCTAAATATATCTGTTGTTGTAAAGATAATTTTGCAATAAAGCTCTGATTTGTGTCTGTTTGGGAGGATTTTTTTCCCTCTGTGGGGATGCACATAAATTGACATAATCTCAAAAGTGGAAAAAAGAAAAGTAAAACGTATTTTTTATATATATATATATATATATAGAGAGAGAGAGAGAGATATAAAATTAAACATGGACAGTGGCATAAGCCAGAAGCCATTCTATTTAAGTTTTTGTAGTCCTTTGTTATTTACAAAAAGGCATGCCAATAAAATAAAATGATATATTACAGTATTTATAGTAGTCTTTTAAAAAGTTCAACCACACTTTTCAGCTTTTGTTGTTGTTGTTGTGCTGTTTACAATGTTGCCTGTACATATGCATGTAATTTTATTTTTGTATTATACACTTTGTAGGAGTAAGTGGGGTAAGTCTAACTGGATAGAAATATCTTGTTCCTTGTGGTATCTGGTACAGTAGAATTTTCCCACTGATGTCATGGTAGCTAGACTAGGCATTTTGAAAGTCCAACTTGGCACAGATGTCTGTCAAATGGCTTACTTTCTACATGACCCTTGTAGGAGGCATTTAGGTTGCCAGATTCTATAGATAAAGCCTCTGCCAGTTACCTAAAAGGCATTACGATTTTTGTTTTGTTTTGCTTTTGGAATATTTTGAGAGTGGTTATTTTAAAACCTTTTTTTGCCCTTTTATAGACAGAATTGATTTGGTCCACATTCAAACAGCTTGTTGCCTTTCATTATATCCTAGAAGTTTAGTATTATCTGCAGAATTCTAGAAACAACTAAGCACACCTACATCTTTTCTTTAAGCTGCATGATGGAACACAATCATTGTTATAGTGCAATGCAACCTTTGGCCCATCAGCAAGGTCTATTCTTCAAACCTGTGCCCTTAAAAAGAATAGTTGGTGATGATGACTTATTAAATAGTGACATAATGGAACATTTCAAAATACTGAAAGATGCCCAGGTACTAATTAGAAACACAAAACTTTATTCCGCCACCCTCCCCTGGGTGAGACTCCCATCAATTTAGAGATAAGAATAGACAAGAGGTAGCTCTTCATCCCTACCTGAATTTGCAGGACAGTTAAAATTATTACTATACAACAGGTATGGGTGAAATGCAAAGTTGGTGAAGGCACACATCATACATAATACGTTTTCTCTCAGCGCTGCACCCATGTCACACTGCTACTTTGCTCATCAAAAGTAAGATGTTTGGCTTCCTGATTATTTAGAACTCTTTGTTTGTTTGCTTGCTTTTCTTAGGAAAAAAAATGAGGCTAGAAGAGAAGCAAATAAAACTGTGCAGCATCAGAATGTAAGCTGTAGGAAATCGGTCAATGGAAGAATGCGAACTAGTGTCCACTTTTCCATAAATCAGCTTTGTGCCCTGTTATTACCTTTTGCACATTTATAATACCCACAAAGAATGCAACCATTTACATCTTATTATGGCAAATAATACTATGAACACCCCTACCTACTTCTCTGCCACATAAAAGATTGCTATATGTAACTACTCAAAATTGTACCTTTGAGAGAGAATGTGCTGTCTTCTCTCTAATAAAATAAGTCTACACTGCAAAATTGAGGACAAAGAGTAATCGTAAATGTTGCAGGATACAAAACTACTAGGTGGGTTTCCTTGAAGCCCTACCATTTTTCTTTGAAAGTGACAGTGTATAAGAAACCATTCTTGAATGGTCTTCCCACGAAAAGAGTTTTAGAGCAGCATTTGGTTTTCTGTTATTTGTTCTGTGTGTTTCCTTTAGAAAGTGCAAAAAAATAAATAAATTATGGCTGCATGAAGGTTGTTAAATATACACAAACAAGTTTTCATTTGTTGCTTTCACTTCCCCCCTCTTTTTCTATGGGAGGGTGCAAGGATTGATTAAAAAACTGGTAACTTGGTGAAGGGCATAGTTATAGCTAAGAGCAACTTTCCAAATACAGTGTGCCATAGTCAGTGGAGTGCCTCAAACGTATGGCTTAACACACAGCCTGGACAGCGTATTGAGTGTCTTGTGGTTTTATGGTTCCTCATGCATGATTCCTGATCACAGCATGCCATCATGCAAATCATTTCTATGCATTGAAACGAGCACAATTTTATTTTATTTTATTTTTGGAATCAGCCTGAGCGAGTTTTGCAGGCTGAAAACACCTGATTACCCCCATCTCTCAAACCATTGTGAAGCCCATATAATAAAGAAGTAGGTAGATAATAAATATCAAAGAAACTATGACGATTAAATGACATGGGCTAAATATGTGTCGTTTCATTCCAGCATTTTGTTGTTGCTTGACTTTCTTCCTCCTTGTTCTAATATTTTTTGTTCTTTTGCTGCTTAAACTAAATGTCAAGTATGAAAATCTAGTTTTGCATGAACAAATAAACCCTTGAATGTGATTATTTTTTCCTGGGTTTTCTTTCAATAAAATGAGGGAAAAAAATAAAATCCATTTTGTCTGCTTTTGGGAAAAAATATGGATCCTAAAGCAGCAGGTTTTTCCACCTTAAGTGTCGTGTGTGTATGTGTGTGTGTTTTATTTTGCTTGTTTGTCCTAAGTTGCATTGACTGATGTGGAACATGCAGTATCCACCTGCCCAAACAGTATAAAATCCTTCCCCCCCACCCTTGCATTGTTTCCTGTTGTTTTGTTTAAATATATTTGTCTAGCTGGGTCTGTTAAACAGGTGGTAGATCACTGCTTTGAGATGCAACATGGTCACACAGTAAGCAGACTATGTTTGGTATAAGATCTTCAGATAAAGTGTCTCCACAGCTGTTCACTATTGATATATATTTTATCGGGAAGTTTGTAAACAATCTTTTCCGCTCACAAGTTTTCTAGAGTTATTATTATTATGAATCATCTCAATATTTGGATTCCCTTGTGTCTTTTTGCCTTCTTACTCTTTCCCGTCTCCCTTCTTCAGCTCGCTGTTTCTCTTTTTCAGGCTTAGTTACACTGTCATAAGATGGAAGGGATGCGGTGGATGGGGTGCCTTCTTTTTTCTCTCTGTTTGTCCCTCCATTTTCCATCTTATTGGATATATTTTTTCGGCAAATAAAGCCCCTCCTTACTAAGCGGGCCCTGTAAGCTCTCTGGATGACCACTGCAGATACCTCTTCTTGCTTACGCCGTAGTGTTGTTGTGATAGGCTCATAAGACACTTTGGAAGGATTGGAAGCCACGAACCTCTCTTCCATCTGCTGCCTCAGGATGTCTAGTTCACCACTATCACCCAAGACGCGTTTGGTGAAGGCAAACAGGATGTCCAAGCAGTGGATCCGGTCCCCACTCACCATTGGCAAGTCCATGGCAATGAGTTCAATGGTGTTTGGCTTAGGGACACGTAATGGATGCTCCAGAGCATCTGCAAAGTCTGCCAGCTTGCAGTATTCAATGAACTGTGTGGCATCAGGGTCGAACTTCTCCCAGATCTCATAGAAGGTCTCAAAGTCATCTTCACTCAATGGATCAGCACTTTCCTCTGTCGCCACACTGAAGTTCTCTAAAATGATGGCAATGTACATATTTACCACAATCAGAAAGGATATTATGATGTAGCTAACAAAGAAAAAGATCCCTACTGAGGGGTTCCCACAGTCACCTGTGAAGCCACTCCCAGGATGCTCTTTGTCCGGATCACAGTCCGGAGGCCCATTGAGGATGGGTAAGAGTAAGCCATCCCACCCAGCTGAGGTAGTGATCTGGAACAAGCAAATCATACTGTTGCCAAAGGTCTCAAAATTGAACATGTCGTCAATGCCAGCCTCATGTTTGACATAGGCAAAGTTTGACATTCCAAAGATGGAAAAGATGAACATAACTAGGAAGAGCAGGAGGCCAATGTTGAACAAGGCAGGCAAAGACATCATTAAGGCAAAAAGCAGGGTGCGGATCCCTTTGGCTCCTTTGATCAGGCGCAGGATACGGCCAATACGGGCCAGGCGGATGACTCTGAAGAGAGTAGGTGACACAAAGTATTTCTCTATGATTTCAGCCAGGAACATACCTTGAATAAGATTGGGGAAAGAAAAAAAATACCCAGAGTGTTATAATTTTTTCAAACCATCTCAGAAGCATGCAGTAGAAGCTGGACTGAGAGGAACAAAACAATACTAGGAGCAGCACAGGTTTAATCAAGACTGACAATCTTCATATCTTGAGTTCCTTTAATATTTCAACCTTGATGAAACACCCAATCAGCAAACTTCTTTTTATAATGGCACTTTTATCTCTTAAAAAACTACTATAAAATGACAGTGGTGGCATACTTCTCCACTAACCCAATTATAAAAGGGTAGCATTTATCTTCTTTTTTAATGAATTTTTTGTTGTTAAAGGGCAAAACTAGATGTAGCATCCCATTGTGTGTAATCTAAACAACAATAACAATACATGCTTTTCCATTCTACAGTTGACAAAGTAACAAAATTACTAAAGTCTAATACAAAATAATCTAAAATAATCTAAGCAACATAAAATTTGGCATCAACCAGCAGCCCATGGGAAATCTCCATGCTCAGCTGCAAGAAATGAAGAACAAAATCACTGCAGCAATATTTTTTTTTAAAAAAACTATTGATTAATTAGGATGAAGACATCCAAAAAAAGAAAGACTTGCATCTCTAAGGCTGGACTTTCACAAAATTTGTACATCTACTGTAAAGATTCTATTTGAACAATTCTTAACTTTAAGACAAAGAGGACTCATAGAGTGTGGCTTCCAAGAAAAATAGTAATGTGTAAGTAGAGTCATATGAGACGCCATGATCTTTAAAATATCCTAGCCTAGACCATTTAAAGTGTTAAAGTCATCATTAACACTTGAAACTGGATCTGGAAATTAACTGGGAAGACTTGGTATAGATGTGCTATAGGCTCAAGCATCTCTCATTATCAATAATCTCTAGCATTTCTGAATCAGTTGCATTTTCCAAGCTCTTTACAAAGGCAGTCTGATTTAAATAATTTAATCCAAAACAAAAGAATATGGTGGAAGCAAGGAAAAAAAACCCCTGTTGATCAACCATTTCTTTTCCACCTATTTCTCTGTTCAAAATGCTTTTTTCTCCTACAGGTAGAAAGCACCTGGAGAGGTAGAAAAGCAGTTACAATGAAAAGAATGAGGCAACCCATACCCCTAAAGATTTCTGTATCATCTGCTTCAATCTCCATGGATTGCTTTTGCTTTGTGTTTTAAAAGACAGAAGGTTGTACAAAGCTATACGTACATACCAACTCAAACTATGGACACAATCCACAGCAATTTAACATCTCATTATTAAATATTAAACATATATTTCTTTCACTGAAACTAAGTGGTTAAAAATTGTCCACAACTGGATAAATACTCTCTATTATTTATATGAACTCCATCCAACCTGGGAGGGACTGAAAGAAAAGGCAGGCCAACCTCATCTAGGCAGCAGGCCTGGTCTCGATTAAGTATAGCCCTCTCTCCAATCCATCTGCCTTGGTCCAGGCCTCAGAGGGAGAGAAGAAATGCTGGACCTGATCCCATTCCACCATTCCCCACCACCAATCCTTTCTCCTTTTGTGTCATGTCTTTTAGATTGTAAGCCGAGGGCAGGGAACCATCTAATTCAAATAATTGTATGTACAGTGCTGTGTAAATTTACAGCGCTATATAAATAAAGCTTAATAATAATAATAATAATAATATTTAGAATTAAGTTGCACAGGAACCCACAGACCTATGGTAAATTGAACTGTTAGTCCTACCTACACTGGAGCCAATTAATGGGACCTTGGTAAGTCAACACTTTGACAAGTTCTATTGATCCAGTGGATTTGATTTTGGCCAATGTTTATAATTTATATAGTAAACAGATTTCTTGCCTCTATTTAACCTGTGTTTGAATGATGTAACTAGTTTTCCTTATCAGATTCTGGCATAATCTGCTTTATCAGACCCTGCTTCTTAATCTTGGACTAGGAAAAGCAATGTTCTACTTTATATTGACAAAATGGCTGTTGTCTTATGTTGTCTTATGTTGTAGAACTTTGTTTAAACTCTAAGTTTTTCCTTTATTACAGAGAAATAAATTATCAACAATCAAAGATACTAGGGTTGGGAAAATATATAAACAGTGCTGCTGGTTTTGGGTTGATGAAATGGGAACATAAGTGATAAGCTTTTAGTACTGGTATTCCATAATTATGTCTTGTGGCCTTGTGCATATTTTTCAAACATTTCAAAGAACTGTACTAACTCAACATAGTACCATATTTCTTCCACAGAATAGATAATCAGTGTATTGTAGCAGCCATTAAGGTTCTGAAAGCACAGATTCCTACTCAGTTTTTCCATGGAGCTGCTGTTTGTATCAAAAGGCTGTTCTCTAATATCAACTGAGTTTAGCTCCAAATTCCACTGGTTCTAATGAAGATGCATTCCCAATGACACTGTCTTAATGGAAACCAGGCAGTGTCACTCAGTAGTGAAGACTTGGCTGGTAACTTTAAAGTTATGGCTCGGGAAATATGGCTTGAGTTCAGTAAATAATAAATAATAAATGGTCCAATCTATGTTGGCCAAATATCTGTATATAAGTATGGGTACCTATTGTTTCTTAAACCTGAAGATCCCAGATTTAAACTTTTTGATAAATTAATGCAAGTTCAGCATTAAAGTAACACTACTGCTAAACCCATATTTTCCAAAGGCATTTTCTATCTTTCCCTTTTCAGGACAAAGGTATGAGCTGTGTGCCGTTCAGGGCAAAAATATCTGTACTCACCCACAATAGAGAGAATCACAACCACAAAATCAAAGATATTCCAGCCAATGGTGAAGTAGTAGTGACGCAAGGCAAACATTTTCAGGACACACTCACAAGTGAAAAAGATAACAAAGACAAGGTTGATCCAGTAAAGGATCTCTTCCATCTGTTTGCTCTGTGTGTCCGTCTCAACCATCATAGTCACCATATTGAGGCAGATGAGCAGCATGATTACTATGTCAAATGCTTGCTGGGTGACAAAGTCGAAAACAGTTCCTTGGATTCTGTTCTGTTATAAACAATAAGAAATCAAGTTTATATTACTAGATGATGCTCCCATTTTACATCCTGTTTGCATGTTTAGCAGCCCAATGAGCTCCCTATCTTTGAGAACTGATATTGGGCATTATGCACATAATCAGAATCTGGAAAGGTAACATTTTAAAATAATTCATTCCAGTTACTTGTTATAGTGTTTGTGAAATGATTTGTTACAGTATTTGAGAAATAACTCACTGTGTTATTTGTTATATTGCTCCTTCCTATTGAATTATTGGGAGAGTGGAGAGGTAAGATTGAGAAGACAATAGGCATAATGTATCTAAAATGGTTTTAAACGGACTCTTTCAAAGTAATTAGAAAATGTTACTCATTAATTTCATTCTCACTTGTTGCATTGCTTTTGAAAAATAATTTGTTATACCCACATTAACAAAGTATTATGTTCCTTGTACCTCATTAGTTCCAAGCTGTGCCCAGAAAATAATATAAGATACTGAGGGAGCTGAGGTCTGATGCACATTTCTCCTCCTTCTTGATCAGGCAGAGTGAAAACTGGAGAGGAGTCCTGTACGTTTAACAGTTGTGTGGAAGTGGGAATTTCATCATCTGACAAGCAACACCTTCTGAAATTTCCTCTTCCAAACAATTAAAGATACAGGAGTCTTCTCCAGCATTCCGTCTGGCAACTCTACTGGCGGGCATTGAACATGCTGGGCTCCCTCATGTAAAGGTGTTTGCATGGAATAAACATTTCACAACACCCAAGCTTCCACCACAGGAAGCGGATAATTTACCCTGACAAGCATACAAATTAACTTGCCAAATATATGCAAATATTTCAAACCCTGAAATTTGAAGTTTGAAGAAGCTGGCAGATGGGGGGGGGGGGGGGAGGAGGAGGGGAAAAAGCTCAGCCAACTCAGTATTATTATTTCTCGTACCAAAATGAGAGGTCAGCCCTTGGCATTCCACACCTGGAGGAAATGTGAGCAGTTACAAAGAATAACATCTAAGGCAAAATAGAAAAACTTACCAAAGGTCTTGGAATTGGCTTTTGAGGTTTCTTGGAGCCTAGTTTTTTCATGGCATTGTAGTATTTCTTCTGCTCCTCTGTCATAAAGATATCCTGACCTCCAAAGTAAAGGAAAGCAAAGGGAAGAAGCCTGGTTACAACTTGTTTAGTTTTGGATAATGAAGATATGTCTGAAATAGGCAGCATTTCTCTCTACTCTGTGTAGAGAGGAACTGGTGGAAGAAATTACATTATATTTTCCAGATGAGAGACTATGGTCCAAAACACACTGCAGAAATAATCCAGTTTAAGACTGCTTTAACCACCCTGTCTCAATGCTAGGGAATTCTGGTAACTGCAGTTTTGTGAGACATTTAGCCCTTCTCTGTCAGAGAGCTCTGGTGCCACAATAAACTACAATTGCTAGGATTCCTTAGCACTGAACCAGGGCAGTTAAAGCAGTCTCAAATTGGATTATTACTGCAGTGGGTTTTGGATGTATGTCATCTTACTGGTCCTTCAGTATTGACAATCTATTTAGTTATCTTGTAGAAAGTACTAGATGCAAAGTCAAATTCATTATGACTGTTGTATTATGATTGCTACTTAAAATGGAACAGTATCAAGGTATATCCATACAGCAAGTCATTTGGGTGAAGCATAATTTCTATGTACTTGTCTGGGAAACTTTTATTGTGGTGTGGTGAAAAGTCACTGAAACTTTAATATTAGTGGGCATAAAAGTTCTGTCCGGCCTTTCAATCAGTGACGACTCATTCAGACATCTGTGTCCTCATGACTTCACCTTCCAATGGTGACATAGGTGTGTGAACCACCCTAGATTATCTTAACCTTTCCTTAGCTCCAGGTTTTGGTCAAATCCACAGGCTACTTCAAAATAATTTAGAAAAGAGTGACAGGTAGGCCCCTGTAAGCTAGAGAAGTATGAAAAGTTGACCTATCTTTTTCTTTTGCTGATTGAAGTTGTCAATAATGACACCAATGAAGAGGTTCAAGGTGAAGAAGGATCCAAAGATGATGAAGATAACAAAGTAAATGTACATGTAGATGTTGTCCTCATACTTGGGTTGCTCATCTTGCTGTGTAGAGAAAGAAAATATATATATATGTGTGTGTATGTATGTGTCTGTCTATCTATCTATAGATCTGTAATTTGTTAAAAAAAACTTAGGAGAGGCTTAAATGAAGAAATTTGAAGCCTAAAGCTCTTATTAGAAACTGATTAATAGCCTATCAAATCTAACAATCAGATATACTCTCAGACATTATTGCTCCCTGATCCAAAGTTTCATGAAATTGCAAAGTGCATGTCAAGTTTTCCTTTACATCAATCATGCAGTGATGATGATGATGATGATGATGATGTAGCACTGCACTGAACTTATACAATTCTTTGTACATTCCAGTTGCCACTATGCACATTCCATGCATCTAATTCAGGTCCTTATGCACACTCAAGGAGCAACTGGTCTGGAACAAGGGATCCAATATTTCACTTTCTCCCACTTTCACTTCACTTTCATTCTATTATTATGAGTAGCTATGACTCTGGAATGCAACTCTCCTTTCTGTTATAAAACAATATGGTGGCAAAGGCTTCTAAAAGCAATTGTATAATTACAGCATGAAGGTACTTTACCTTTCTAGAATCTACTGCTGCATACATTATGTCCATCCAGCCTTTAAAAGTAGCCTATGGGAAAAAAACACACACCCTTTTTTTAAATAAAGTATTTTTCTTCCTTGAATATAAAACAGAAAAGGATGAGAACAGTGTGAAGGAACATGGATCACTAATAGCTCTTTTGGGGCAGCTGGGCAAATAGAGGATTATATATTTAATCTGGAAAGCCATAGTTGTGTGAAACCCAATTATAGTCTCATGTTGATGAAACTATTTCTACCAATGGAAACTGAAGAGGAACAATTTCCTTTATCCCTTTAGTTCCTCTCTTCATACTCTCTAAAAATCTGCTCCTGGACTTCCCAGGACATACAGTTATGTGGAACTTAAGGGAGAAGAAGAAAAAGGCCTACAGTTTCAGAAGGCAACCACTTAAGCAACAGAGACTTCCACCCACTTCTTTTTTTTGGTGGTGTGTGTGTGTGTGCTATTGTGCACTTTCAAGTAATTTCTGACTTATGGTGTCCCTAATGTGAATCTATGACAGTTTTTTCTTGGTAGAATTTGTTGAAGGGAGGTTGCCTTTGCTTTCCTCTGAGGCTGTCGACTTGTCCAAGGTCTCCTTGTGGATTACTGTGGGCAAACAGGGATTTGACCCTAGTTTCCCAGTGTCCTGGGTCCATCACTGAAACCACCACACCCTGTTGGTGGATTAGTACTTATTTATTACCTTCCTGTTCTGTCCTTAGCTTTCAGAAAGATTAAAAAAAACTGTAGATGGTCTTTCTCTACCCCGTTTATCTATGGTGCAGCAATGAACTGTCACCACTTTGCTGAACATTATCATCTTTGGCTTCAAAATGTGGTATTTTGATTTTTAGTTGCCCTTTTTGCCACTTAGGTGCAGACAGAATTTAAATCCCATTCAGAGAAACTGAATTGCACTTTGTATGAATCAGATCCAATTTGGGGGCCTACTATTGTTCACAGTGTACAGTTTTATCCAGCAATATAGTACAAAGTGACATATCCTTGGTGGAGATATAGCATTTGCTTTTTCATCTGTATTAAAAGGGATTGGTGTCTCTTATGGCTCTTAATTTTACTTTGGACTATTTCCTTTT
Organism: Urosaurus nigricauda; assembly: GCA_034509955.1. Taxonomy (NCBI): domain Eukaryota; kingdom Metazoa; phylum Chordata; class Lepidosauria; order Squamata; family Phrynosomatidae; genus Urosaurus; species Urosaurus nigricauda. The sequence continues at coordinate 169,681,823 of JAOEGL010000002.1, forward strand.
AAAACCTTTGCTGTTATAAAATGTTACAAAAGCTATAATAGAAAGTCTTGGATCACTAAGATATTAAAACACACTGCAATGTATTATATATTTTTTCTCTGTAGACAAATATGCAGTGCATGAGGGTAAGTGCATCAAACATCCTTGTAAGCAACAGATCATTATTTCCTTCTCTTTGTATGTGTAGGAGAAAAAAATAATAATCATACAATCCCTTAAACCTTTGGTTGAAACCTCAGATCCTAGTAAGAAGCTCAAAATTTAAGATGGACCATCACTGGTCATGGAAATAGGTCTTCTGGAAAGAGCTGCTGTGAGAATGCATTGCCCTGTTGAGATAACATGTTTAGACTTCATTACCTTCAGAGGAATAATGTGGGGATAAAATTGTGTGGGAAGCCATTATCTTGCACCTGCTCATGCGATTCTTCTTCCCACAACGTTACCCATTTATTTAGCTTAGATTTTTTTATCACTTGCAGTGATTCTTAACCTTCTTGTCTGTTTCCCCTGATATACAGGACAGGGCAGCCCAGCTTCTTAAACACTGATTGGGAAATAGGAGTCTGATAGCTTCTTTGTATGTGCTTTCAAGGCAAGGAATACTCAGAGGTGGTTTGGCCTGTTCCTTCCTCTGAAATATAGCCGACAGCACGTGTATTCTTTGGTGTTCTCCCATCCAAATACAAACCAGGACTGACCCTGCTTCCAAGATCAAATAGGATCTAGTGCCCACTGAGTATTTAGCCTGATGCCTTCTTTACCCTCCCTGAAACTTAAGGTTAAAATGGGGCTTTGAGAGTATGCCTCTTACTATTACTCTGAAGGCAAATAAAAGCACCATTTGGTTGATGAGGCTGCACATGATAGAGGTGATGCTTTGGACTTTGCTTTTTTAAAAAAGCCATTTTAGTTTTCCAACATTTTTGCTCTAGTGGAATATATATGCAGTGTCTACCAGGAGAAGTTATTTACAAAAGCCAGAACTTACAACTTGCAGAAGGGCCAAGTACCCTGCACCAACATTGTCAAAGTTAATCTTTACATTCTTCCATCGGATTTCTGTACTGTTGGGATCCATCAGTTTGAAACAGTCTGACTCGTTGTTCACCACATCTATCTCGAAGCGATATTCAGATGTCTCATTAAAGCAGTAATGATACTTTCCAGCAAAAAGATTAACCCCCATTATGCTGAAAATCAGCCAGAAGATAAGGCAGACCAACAACACATTCATAATGGATGGTATAGCGCCCACCAAGGCATTCACAACCACCTGCATCGGAAGGGGGAGGAAGGAGGAGAGAGTTTCAGTACAGAAAAGACAATGACTTAGAAACAAAATATAAACATGCCTAGTTTTAGTGGGGGGAATTGAAAGCAAGGCTAGTCACAAGCACCAATGTAATCCAAATGACACATTCTCTCCAACTTTTACCATTTTTGAAAAGCCTTTTGGCAGATTTTTTTAATACTATAATTGTTTGATGAAAGAAGAATGAAATTAGGAAAAGGTGGAGACCGCCATCTTTACAACAGCAGGACACATATCTGATTCCCATAGCTAGGTCAGAGAAAGAAATCTCTGAGGAGTCAGATACATGTAGATAATCAGCTAGCAACAATTCCCCACTTTAAAACCAGACTTATGGAATATATGGGCCTTGGCTCTCCTACTCCCATGAAGATAAATGAGGACTCTAGAGCCATTACTTTCAAATGGGAGTAGGAATGGATAGCAAAGTTGTATTAAGATTCGGCAGTGTTTTAGTGTAAAAATATCCAGGATTTTACATATTTGATAAGCAAGTCCATCCATGTCCAAAGAACTGAGCATGCATGTTTGCAAGCTCAAAACAAAAAGCCATATTCCCTCCTCTGTACTACAACAAATGAAATTGATAAATATTTTATAGGGCTTCTTTCCTTCCTTTTCCCTGTACAGATGGTATTTTCACAAGAACAATATAGCATGCCCTTTAATAGATCTAAGCTAGTTGTTATTTAAATATCCTATTAGAATTGTCCACATTAGAAATAAATGACTGTTCACCTTATATCAAATCAAATTTTCAATCCATCTAGCTCAATATTGGCTGCTCCAATAGGGGCCAGTTCTACATGGTTTGGCCAGGCTACATAGCCCCATATTCCTTTAGATTTAGAGCATCATGTGAACATGGTTGTTGTTATTGTTGAGTGCCTTCAACTCATTTCTGACTTATGGTGACCCTAAGGCAAACCCATCATGGGGCTTTCTTGGACAGATTTGTTCAGAGGGAGTGTATCTTTGTCGTCATCTGAAGCTGAGAGAGTGTGACTTGCCAAAGGCCACCCAGTGGCTTTCTATGTCCGAGTGGGGATTCAAAGACAGGCCTCCCAGTGTTCTAGTCCAACACTCAAACCACTACACCACACTGGCACACTGGCCTCTTTTCATGTAAACAGTCCTAAATTAAGGAGCGAAACAGACAGGCACAAAGCTGCATTGAATGCACATGTCATGACCACATGGAGTGGCTTCAAGCTGTGCCATTGGGTACTTTTACTGTTTCCCCACCATCCCTGAGCACCTTCGCAGGAGCAAACCACCAGCAACTGCCATCCCATTGGATGGCTGTCCCTGTGAATCTGCACATATTCACATGTGCAGCGCTTCACCAGGACAGGGCATCTGAGCAGAGGTGTTTCCATGCCAATGCCAGCAAGGTAAATCACGCTCCCCTTCACCCCATGCCCCCTCTATTCCTGTGTTGTGTCTGTTGTGCTCATCTCCATGGGAGGTGTCTTTTTTGGGCATTGCCACCCTAACCCGCTTTTAAATGCAATCCTGCGACAGGGTTAAGGTTTGGAAAGAGCAGCCCTTTAGAATAACCCCGGCATCAGTAAATTTATAATATATACAACAGTGCACACTTTCTGTGAAGTGGAAAAATCCAGCACCTTTTTAGTCCGGCTCCTCCCCCCCGCCCGGCAGCTTGAGAGTGGTTTCCAGCTGGCTTCAAAGTGTGTGTCATCTAAATGCCCCGCCTTGACTAAATACCCCACCTCGAAGCCGGCTGGAAATGTGCTTATTTTAACCATCTGTTTTGCCCCTAAATTAGGATGAATGGAGCAGGAATCATGTACATTTTGATTACCTTTTTGGCAGCAGGTGGCAGTGTTGCTGTATCTAATTGTGCTACAAGTTTTAGAGAGAACCCTTATAGTGTGCACATCTTTCTCTACAGAAAAATAGGCAGTGCATGAGGGTAAGTGCATCTAAAATCATTGTAAGCAACAGGAAAAAAAATGCAGTCCCTTAAATCTTTAGTTGAAATCTCAGATCCTAGTAAGAAGCTCAAAATTTGCCTCTTTTATGTCCATAAATCATCTGAAAACATGACAACTAGGGAAAATGTAAACCAATACAATTACTGGACAAGTAATTTAAAGTAATTAAAAAAAGTTTCCATTTTAGTTTGCTCTATATTTGTCATAAAAACAGGATCAACACTCTCCTTTTATTTTTTCACTTCAATAGCTTTATCTAAACAAATTTCCAACATTGTCACCAACTATTATGAGAAAGGGAACATGGCTTTTGGTGTGACAACTGTGTATTAGAAATTGTCAAGAAATGCATGCATGTTTCATAGCATTACTGTCACTCCCCACTCCCCTGGAAAATATAAAAAGCTATGTACATTCTTTAAAATTCAAGCTGTTAAGGCATAGAGAAAAGCAAAGAACTGTGTTTGGTGGTTCTTAGCAAAATTATTTTATTTTGTTTATTTTGCTTCAGATGGTTCCATATTGCCTTCCATAGAATGTAAGTTTTAATTGGCGTAATAAGAAGGATGGGAAAATGTTACAAAGTAGTCCAGTAAGTTAAACCCATGTCCTGCTTTGTTTTGTTAAAGTAAAAAACAAAAACAAAACCTATCTAACTCTTTAAAGGTGAAAATAACTTAATGGTTCCTCTAATGTGTCTAACAAACAATAGATAATTAGGTTTGATAAGATCTAGGTTTGGGAGGGAGATGCTTTGGCCCTCCAGATATAGTTGGATTGCATTGCCCATTATACCCAAATTTCAACCATAACTGCTGGTTCTGATGGGAGCTAGAGCCCAACAACATATGGAGGACCACCTTGATTTAATTTATTAAAATTTCCCACCCATGCAGTAGGTGAATGATGTCAGGAAACTGGAGGCATTCCAGCCAAGCTAGTTGAAACTGACAAGATTTTATTACCCTTCACATAGCTTATTTTGGATTCTGATCTAGAAACAATTCCTTCTTCATACATTTCTGTTTTGATCCAGGAAGGAAGAGCCATGTAAGGAAGCAGAGTTGTGTATATGACTTTCTTTGCTGGGCTAGAAACCTTTTGTGTAGATTGAAGGAGACAGAAGCCTATGTTCATATCCACAAACACATTACACCAAGTTCAAGAGGTTTCACTCCCTAATGTGTAAGTGGAATCCTAAACAAACTTATTACTTGCAGTAAGTCCCATTGAAAACACTGGGACTTGCTTCGGAGTAAAAATGGACATATTTACATTCTTATACCAACTACATCTTCACATCTAGACTGGCAAGTGGACTCAAAGTCTAAACATAATTGGGCATGAGTGCTGTTGAATGCATACCTTTCTTAGATTGGCTGCAAATCAGTGCATTTACACACACCATTTTCAGACATATGTATTACATATCTGAATGCTTCTGTAAATAGTCCTTTTACAAGGACTAGGAGAGTCAAATGTAAGGTGCAAACAGAAATTTTCTCAAACTTTTTTTAACTTCAAAATTGTCATCCTTACCTTAAACCTGAACTTGCACAGACCTATGCAACTGTTTCAGTATATGATTTATCTGGATGCACATCCCTAAATACCATTTATGGACTTCAGTGGTACTTGCTTCCATTCAAGACACATGTAATACATACTTTTAAGATTACATATTAGCTACTGAGTATGATTTATTTTTAAAAAGGGAAATTTCTGTGCTCTTACCATATAATCTCTATTAATCATTACTTCCTTATTCTTTATAAAGTTCATTATAAAGCAGCCTATCTACTCTGTAATTGTAGTCCTATTAAACACTTACTTTGGAGAAACTCTTCAATCAGTGAATCTTACTTCTGAGTAAGGGGCTTTCCAGACTGCTCAAAAGGTGCGGTCCATACTCGTCCCAAGAAGTGGCGAGATGGGGCCAAGGCTGCTGCATCGGCAGCCTCCGAGGCCCCATCCCGCCGCTTCTGGAGGCCGCAGGGAAGCGGCAAACTGCCACTTCCTCGCGGCCTCAAACGGGGTGCAGCAGGCACACTGGGCGCTCACTGCACCCCGCTTCTGGAGGCGGTGCTGAGGGGAGAAAGGGGCCGCCACCGTGGCCTCTTTTTCCTCGGGTGGCCCCATTTTGGAGCTCCTTTTTTGTGCTGCGGGAAGGATGCGCTTGGCGTCCTCCCACGGTGTGAAGTTGTCATGGTGCACAAAGTGTTTCTAAATGCTGCGCGCGCCATGACAACATCATGGCGCATCCGTATGGTGGTGCCCATACGCTTTAGGGTTAGGGAGGGTGTAGATGCTGCACCCTCCCTAACCCTAAAGGCGCTCTTTTGAGCCCTTATTGCGCCGCATAGTGCCCGTCTAGATCGGGCCTAAATGTGTAGGATCGTGCAGTAAACTGCATCTTTTAAACCCCATATTGGATCTGGTTCTTCAGATCCAGATCTTAAACAAGGCACATTTCCAGTTCGTTGAAATGCAGTTATAGTTGTTTTGCACACCTTCTCCAATTTCCTCCTTTCAGCTTCCTCCAAGTTTTAGATATCTGCTACAGCATACTAACTCTGCAGTTCTCTGTATAAGTCCATGGTGTTCAATGAGGCTTTTCCTTCAATTGGTATCTTTAGGATTACAACTGTAAAATCATTGTGTTGTTTCTTTTTCACACAGATCAGGATGACCTTTTTGGGGAGAGTTTAGCATGTTTTTATTCTATGCAGCAAACTTTTCCCCCCCTACAGAAATAAAATAAAAATTTAATGGAGAATTCCTCCTAGTACATGAACATTTGAAAGGTTAGGCAGCAGTACCATCATCTATTTATTGATTTCAGGAAAGTTCAGGTTCTATGCTTTGCTTGTGACTTACTGCTAATATATCACAGTAACAGGACAGGGGGACCATAAAGCACGGTAAAGAGGGAAGGGAGAATAGGGAGGAAAGCTGAGCTATTTGGTCAAGGCTGCCAGTCACTACTGGACTGGACAGAGAACAACAAGGTGCAAATGAGAGGAATTAAACCAGAGCTCTGTTCTTTTGGGACACCTACATTCTTTCCACAGCCCAGCCCTTACCAGTAATCCTGATTAACTCCCACAAGATAGAAAGAGCTACTCTTTTCTTTTTCAAAAATGATTTTTGACTTCTTTTGATTCAGCAGTGGTTAAACATTTTGAGGGAAGGAGGAAGCAAAAAATGAGGTGGTTCAAATTCTGCTTCTTTGCACCTGGTGATTCTCCCTATCCAAAACTTACAGCCAGAAATGCCCCCTCGGATGCTAGAGGTATCAGAAGCCAGGCCAAATAAGAACAGCCAAGTGCCAACATAGAATCTACAAATGACATGTGGACTGGGCCAATAATGAGGCAGCTCAATACATCTCCCTTTTTTCTTTTTTTCTTTTTCTACAATTTTAAAAAAAAAAGGGAGAACTGTGCAGCAGGGTGAGGGTGAACCAGAAACAGAGGGAGGTGATCAAGTCAGCAGCTGCATCATGATTCTGTTTGATATTATGTCCTTCTACTATTTTGATCAGTTCTAGCATGCTTTGCCTTTTTTGGTTTGTTTAACCCACCCGACCATAACCCACAGGCATGCAGAAGGATCAGCTCGCTAATAACGTCTTACCCTCATCCCCTCAAATCGGGACAACGCTCTTAAAGGCCTCAAGGCTCTGAGTGTCCTAAGGGATTTAATGGCACCTAGTTCCGAGTAGCCCAGGGCATTAGCTATAAGGCTGACTAAAGAGACCTACATAGAAAACAGAAAAAAAGAAAGGAAAAAAAGAAAAAAAAGAAGAGGTTCCAGACTGTTAGAATAAATCCCCTAGCACTGACGGTATTTCCATCCCACGAACTGGACTGCCGGCCCCAGTCCACCCCCACTTCTAGTGATATCGAAGACATGACCACCAGCTGCCTACTGCACTTCACTGAAACGACCTGGAAGGAAATAACGCAGTTGAGAGAGGCATAAGAATAAAACAAAAGGGGAAAAATAAGTGAGATAGAGGCAGAGACACACAGACGGAAACAGGGTCTGTTGGAAGGTTAGGAGCCCAAACGGATGACAAGAACCTTACCCTCGCCCTCTTAACAGTCTGCGGGATCCCAGCAGCTCCCATTAAATTAAGCCAGACAAATTTTTAAAGGTACCTATGAAAAAGAATACAAATAAATACACACACTGCACAATCTGCCTTTGTTTTGTCAGTCAGATGAGTGTGGAAATGGCAAGTAGGCCCTATCTTTTCTATTGGTCTGACATCAAATAGGGCAGAGTAAGAGAAGTACGCATCAAATATTCCTTTCTCCTCTGAAAAGCCAACAACATAAGTCTGAAGAATGTGCTACCCTCACATGGGTCAAATCATTTAGCTCCTGATGGAGAGACTGGATTTCAGTTTAAGGAGGTGATTATTGTCTTTCTGGTGGAATGTTTTCTATTGCTGAGAGTAACATTAGAGCTGGACAGGATGAGAGCAGAAGCTGGAAACAAACACTTTTGAACTACAGCTCCTACAATCCTCTTTATTATGCTCGTTGGAGGATTCTGGGAGTTTTAGTCCAAAAAATTATCTTTCCCAACCTCTGTACAAGCAGCACATTACCTCAATTATAAATACCAGCTGGGTTTGAGGGTTGTATCACACATTATGAAATGGCTAGATACATGTGTGTATAACGTAGTTTTGCTGTAGCCTCTAACATTCAAGCACAACACTTTCTCCAATGCCCCCTCCCTCCGAACGATATGAATGCTGCAAGGCAGTCTATGGATTAACATTTGTATAGCAAGGTTACTTTCACAGAGTTGTCTACCCCAGTGTTCTGATAGTATTTGAATGCAGGAACCATGGGTACATCTTCACTATAGAAATAATGCAGTTTGACACCACTTTAATTGTCATGGCTCCATCCTACAAAATCCTGGGATTTGTAGTTTGGTGAGGCACCACTGCTCTTTGCCAGAGAAGGTTAAAGACCTTGTAAAACTACAAATCTCAGGATCCCACAGGATGGAACTACAACACTTAAACTGCATTATTTCTACAGTGTAGATGCATCCCATCTTGGCTGGATGTATATGGTAGTTACTTTGCATCTTAGCACTGTCAAGAGACTCTACATCTTCTGCTTCCAGCGCTGTTGATACATGTGAGGGGAAAACAGGTGCTCCATCTGCCCCATGTGATTTATATCTATGGATGTTGCTGATCATCAAGATTGCATCTTCAGGGTCATATGAAACAGTACTATGCAGAGATTAGAATTAACATCAACTTTTCATGTTTTTCTCTTGAATGTTTTAGGAAGTAGGTTCAGATGGGGGCATTAATTTTATAATCTATAAAGCACCTTGTTTCCTTCCCCATTGAAAATTCAATAGTCAAGGTATACTGTTTTGAACAGGGTTTAAAAAAATTGAATTGGGAAAAATGTTAAACATTAATTAAGTAATTAATTAATTGAAAATCAAACCAAGGTGAATAGCAGCTATGTTGCCACTTGCTTTGGCTCCTGGGATATTAAAAACGAGGGAACTAGACTTCAGGGTCATGACTGGGCATATGTATCTATAGTTGGAAGTAGTGTTTTAGAGCTGAGGAGACAGTATATGGTGCTTCTTTGATAGTTAAGAAAAAGAAGCCTGAGTTATGTAATATGTTGGAGAGGGATTGGTTAAAGCATTGGAAATAAATGAAGGGGCAAGAAGGAGCTAAAGTTGTACTTTAGACTGTTGTAATGGGCTTTTATGGATCTAATGAATGGGAAAATAGCTACAAATCAAATCAAATAAATAGTATCCAGTGGGGTCTAAACCTATAAAGGTGTGAAGTTATAGCATTAACAGGTAAGTCAAATATATCAGGGGATACAGCAGAAATGGTCTTTGTAAAATTGTTCTATGAACTAAAATCTAACATTTTCATATGCTTTTCAAGAATATATTTGTTCTATCTCTGTTAAGTGATTTAAAGTTAGTAATCAAGTTAGTTAATATGGCATCACATTTAAAATATTCATTTAAAATTTTAATGCTATATACATGTATCTAGGAGAAAGCTGTATTAAATACAAAAGGACTTACTTCTGAGAAGACATGTATAGGGTTGCACTGTTAAGCTCCAGTGCTTTCAACAAGAGAATAAAGTATATGCTTAAATGTCTTCAATTGAATTTTTAAAAATGTAAGAATACTTTAGATGTATTGTGCATACAAAGACACATGAAAATATGTCTTTAAATATGTTTCAGATGAACGCTAGCAGAAGTCTGAACTTCTCGAGTTACAGCATATCTAGGTATTAACTCTCTGTCTCTTTATTTATCATTTCTCTCTCTTTTGAGCAGTGAGATATTAGTCCAAGAGAGAAGCATTTATTCTCAGCTTTCTCCCCTACTCTGTGTCCTACCTAGTGCAGTTTAGCCTCTTCTGCATCACATGTTCAAAGATCTTTAGTTTAAGCTTCATACTTTCTAGAGGCCTGTGGAGAGAAACCTTCTTCTGACTCCTTGGCAGAATACAATGTTGGCCAAATTATTTAGGTGAGATGAGCCCTTTGGTTTTATTCAGTCTTATTTTTCAGATGGCCAGTTGAAGAATAACAACTATAGAGAAATGTACTGTGTGCACTGGAACTAGTATCAGAAGAATGACAGAGTATAGGAATGAACCGGCACAGAATTCTATATCACCTTGTTAGTGTACAGAGCCATGTACAAAGCTTTGTACAGCCCTGTCTAGTATACTTAGCTAGTAGGATATGCCTCTCAAATATATTAGTCACAGCTAGGCATGCACAACTCCAAATATAAGCAACCTTGCACCTGTCTAATTATGCCATCTCTCTGATGAAGATGAATCTTACTATCCTGAGAGAAACACATATCTTTTTTGGAGAGAACTTGAGACTTCTTTTTGTGGATTTCTCAGAACACCTTCTAGAACTAGGCAAAAAGCCTAAATGGTATTGGCAGCAGCATGTTTACCTCTTTGGGAGAGATGGGTTTTGAATGCTCTTTCTCCTGAACTTGTCCCATGCAGCAACACCCTGGTGCACTTTGGCAACCAATGAGATCATATTTATAAGGATAGAGGTATCTCTGTTTTGTGGATTTTAGATATTATGGCTTGTATATGATATAAGGACTGTTATCCATTAACTAAAGGATATGTGTAAGCTATCCTTTGTACAGTATTTATCATTTGTATTTTGCACTGGCATTTCAATGGTATATAATCAATAAGCTGCCAGTAGTTTGTTTCTTCTTGGCAATACCAGAATCTAGTTTGACAGGGGACTGAGTAGATTAGATTGCCACAGTTGTTAAATTGGAGGGGGGGGGGGGGGAGGAAGCATATGCCAAAGTAACCTTGATTGACAGTGCAATTTTATGTATGCTTATTCAAAAGTAACTTTGACAGTTCTAAGGGGCTTACTCCCTGATAAACTCGCTTTTACTGCTACAAGGATTACAATTAGCAGGGCATTAATTGTTTGTATATGTGGGTAGCAAATGTAATAAAGGCTTCAAAGGAGAGCTTTTAAGAATTTGAACTTTAAAAGTTGGGGGTCTTTTTTGAGACAAAACACAAAATGCCATTTTGAGATCTTCTCCCCAACACAAAAAACGAACATTCAACATTGATTACTTAAATAAAAGACTTGGGCAGAGTAGAAGACAAATAGCATTAAAGCAAACAAAAATTTCCTCTCAGATCTTCAACCTTACCGTTAAATGAACAAGGATGAAATCAACCATTTAGCTATTTTTCAGAAGATTATTTCAGAAAAATGTACATTGGTTGGTTTTAAAGAAATAATTAGATTAAAATATTTAACTACTATTAGATTAATAACAAGCCTTTCTGAAAAAAAATGGTGATTTTTTTTTAAAAGACAAAACCCAAGCCAAAACATACCTGTACCAACAAAATGTATTATTGCTTTAAAAAAAAAGGAAAAAGGGAGGGGGAGCACACAAATGAAAGTAGTAAAGAATGACATGGTAAAAACATATTTAAAAAAGTCCCCGTAGTTTAGAAATACCACCTACACATTGTTTCCCTCTTGATAATTAAGCTTCAGACAATATAGTTACAGTATTTGGGATAGGTTTTAAAGATCTTATCCTATGAGTTTAGGATAAAGATCTTTGTTATAAGGGCTGGTTTTACTAAGTTCGATTTGGTTAAGAATATCTTCAAATACTTTCAAAATATTTAAAGTTATTGCTTTTGCATATTTCATTTCTTTCTACTGCATGTCATTAATCTCAAAAATAAGTTTGCTGTGCAAGTATCACTTCACTTTCAGGTCTTCTCTTCTACAAAGGGAGGTAGGACAGGCACTATTTCACAAGAAAATCCTCCTTTTGGACCAATGGAGGGCTTCTAATGTTACCAGAAATAAACTCAGAGAAACTTGCCATTATAAGAACTGAATAACCAGAGAACAAAACTACATGTTGCTGCTTATTTGCATTTACTTGTGCATGTTATTGAACAGTGGTACAGTAGTGACAATACTGTCCTTTTCTCTTTGCATTGTGGCCCTTGTAAACCCCCCTCCCCGCTATTTCAGCCTGGGAGGGAAGCGACTAATGGCACCCAATACGCTTTCATCCTAAGGAAAAAAGGAGAAGGATTTTCTGTTGTTGGGACTGTAGTGTCTCTGGAAGGGATCTTTAAAACTTTCCTTCTATCCATATTGTATGTGTGTGGCCTATGTAGCTAATGTTGAAATCAAGCATCATGACATGAAATAAACAAAAACATGTGAATAGCTACTTAACCTTTTCTTTGGTACTGAATTTCCCTATATGTAGGCTGTGATCAAGGAAATAACCCTTTCACTCATCAGAGCACCAATCATGGTTGCCACGAGAATACTCCCCAACTTAAGTCTTTCCCATTGTGAGCTGAATGTTGAAACATGCAATATTCCACATCCACCCCATCAATTATAAAAGTAACGAAGTATAACATTTACAGTGCCAAAGGAGATGATTTATAAGTTATACCTTCATTAGTTATACCTTCAGAAGTGGGGAAAAGGAATTAATGACCTAATTACTACAAACTAGTTATTTGCAGCTAGCTGCTTCCAAGCTCTTACAATACCCTAGGACAGGTAGAAATATAGGAACAAACTACCACTCCTAGAATTCCAAAGCATGGAGCCATGGCACTTAAAGCAGTGTCAAACTGGATTATTTCTGCAGTGCAGATGCAGCCTTAGAGAACAATCCACAACACACAGATATACCCAAGATATTTGCTACCTGTAGAAGACCCATCCCAAAGCCTGATGGAGGTGTCCCATTTGCACTGACCATAAATAGGGAGCCCGCACTGTGGTCAGCTGCTACTCTGAGTGGCTACTTACTACTCTTTCAAACGGGGAGGAATTTCTCCCAACTCCGAATGGAGCCAATGCGGATTCATGTAAATTCGCTTGTTTAGCGAATTTACATGAACCCCTGCTCCGTTCGGAATTACTTCCCATTACCCGAAAATAACCCCCTCCTGCCCGAATTTGCATGCGAAGCTTTAATTCGCAATAACGTAAAACCCATGATTGCATTCGAATTGGCTTCCCTCTTGCCCGAATTTGCATGTGAAGAGTTAATTCGCAATAACGTAAAACCCATGATTGCATTCGAATTGACCTTAAATTATACTTCCAATTTAGCCTTGTATGAAAGAGTCATTAGAGTAATGGAGAGCAAAGTTTTGCAATGGCAGCAGCCATCGCAGTACTTTGTTAGAGGTTGGGGTGAGATCTTGCTCCAAGCCTTATGCAAAGTATCGTGGGACTTGGGAGTTCCCGTGATATTTGCAGTGAGAACTGGCAGGCTTATATAGGCCTGTTCACATGGCTGACAGCCATTGTTGGCTGAGATGTTTCATGGGCCTGTCTTGATGCTACATCAATCCTTTTTTTTCCCCATCTATGTCCTTAACAGCAGTGTCCCCTTCATGGGGAAGGGTCATATGTGAAATAATACTGGAGCAGTGACCACAGGAATTGCTAACTGCTTCATTAAGTCTTTCTCAAATGACTATACTGGATAACCTTTTTACATAGTTAGTGGAACTCTTAATGGGTTTTCCCATTCCTGCTCCAGAAGCTTTTCAAGCATATCAGGAATGGAATAACACAGTAGCCAATTTACTTCTGGTTTAAGGAACCTTCCTGGATGGATTATTTTGAAAAAATAAATTTAAAGTAAACAACACCTTCTTCAACAAACCTTTAAAATGTTATATTCACATATTTGAAGGGGTGTCATATTGAGGATGAAGCAAGCTTGTTTTCTGCTGCTGCTGCAGAGAATAGGACCTGGAACAATGGATGCATTTTCTATAGGAAAAGAAATCCAAGTAAACATTAGGAGGAACTTCCTGACAGTGAGAGCTGTTTGACAGCGGAACACACTCCCTTGGAGTGTGGTGGAGTCTCCTTCTTTTCCATTTTGCTGTTGCTAGATGAGAAATCTTTTTAAGAAGCGTCTCGGATCCTGTCTTGCAAAGTTGTTGCTCACTTCTTTGTTGGCATACATTTTAAAGGTTTATAATAACCTCGGTATAGGTGATCTGCTTACTCGCAGTCACCTTCAAGGAGATGTCTTCGTTCTCCCACTGTTAAATGTTCACTTTTGGATGCGTCCTGCATTTCTTTTTGCTTTCATTTCTTAATACCTAAATCTGCTTCCATTCTTGCCCCAATTTTATGGTTACCTAATTAGTTTAATTAAACGAGAGGAGAGGAAGCTTATTGACTGGCTGGTTGGCAAGGCAGGAAATTAAAAACTGAGAAGAGAGGGATTTGAGGGAATGGTAGTAACGGCTTGGGATTTTGAGGATCCTGTTTAGCAAGGTTAGCATGAGGGATAAACCCATGTACTGTGGGCTGTTCCTTAAGTCACAGGGAGAATACCTGATTTTATTTTCAATGTTTTATAAATAAGGATAAACAAACAAGGACACAATGGGAATGTAGGCGATGAAATTCTCTATGGCTGCTCCCAGATTTTGAAACTCTCATCCTTGGGAGGTTAGGATGGAACCTTTGCTGGTTTTTTTTTAATGGAAGGGAAAGATCTTTCTGTTCCAGCAAGCCTTTGGGAACTTATAGCTAATAATAGAAGCATTTTTATGGCACTGTATGGGTTTTAAATTTTGTTTTAAAGTGATATTTTAAATGGTTTTAATTCTGTTGTTAGTCTAATACTGTTATAATCTATATGTGTTTTTATTGTAATTTTTTGTCTTTTGTGAACTGCCTTGTGTCCCAGTCTGGAGAAAAGGCACAGTATAAATAACAGATGGATGGAGAGCATTGCTGGGTGCTTGTGATGCTGCATGTTTCTGTTCCCAAGACCAGTAACTCATCGGTTGCCTCAGCCTTTGGATGAACTCTGTGTGTGTGTGTACCTTCATGTCCACTGTCAACTTATGGTGACCCCACATATTCCATAGTGTTTTCTTAGGCATGAAATACTCAAAGGTGGTTTTGCCAGTTCCTTCCTCTGAAATATAACCTAAAGCACCAGATATTAGTTGGTGGTCTACCATCCAAGTACTAACCAGGGCTCACATTGCTTAGCTTCCAAAATGAGACAGGATGTATAGCAATGATAAATGGTTCTCTAGCAGTAGTATGGTAGTAATAGTAGTAGTAGAAGCCACATTTGCTTCAGGGCTACTTTTTTTAGTTGACTCTTCCTACAGTCCTTTCTCAGTTTTAATCAGCATTCGGATCCCAATGAAAAAAGTAGACCTGAGAGTGAAGGCATAAGAACTTCCCCACTTCCAAACTTTCTGTGTCAATAAATTACTGGGGAAGTGAATGTCTTTCCAGTGGGTGGCTGCTCCTGTCTGATGTCCAGATTTAGGGAGTTACAGGAGCAATATTGCTGGGCCTCACTTATTTTAGCTGGAGAAACAATCCCAGATATCCTAGAAAGCAATGCACTAATCAGAAGAATCAAGAAGAGATACCTACTGCTACAATGAGGAAATCCAACCAGCACCAGGCGTTAGTGAAGAACTTGACAAATCCATAGGCACACCACTTCAACAACATTTCAAGGATAAAGATGTAGGTGAAAACTTTGTCTGCATACTCCAAGCATGTCCGAATGGTCTTTCTCTGTTCAATGTAAATATCCTCAAAGGCCTAAGTGACAACACAGAATCAATCATTACTCCACTCTGAACATGGCAGCAGAATAAGTTACAAATGAAAATTGAATTCAAACATTTGTGGAAGACAGGTGGAGGTTATCATGCAATGTATGATCCTTAAAAACCAATTAACACATGTATAACATACAAAGCAGTGATCTCTCAACACTTGGTTATTCACTTGAACTCTTATTAGAGAAACATAGGAATTGCTTTCCCTTTCATGGATCCTATGCCATTTTGATAATGTCTGTCAAATTAGATGAAGTATATTAAGCCCTGGCGGACATTGTACCCTACCTTCTATTTTTACTGTGTCTGAATGTTTTAATTTTTATATATATGCTTTTAACTGTTTAACTGTACACCGCCCTGATCTTTGGAAGGGTGGTATAAAAATAAAATTTATTATTATTATTATTATTATATACACTTCTTCCTAAGTCAGTACAATTCTAATCCTTATATAGAAGTAAAACACAGGAAGGATGGATGCCATTGCCCTGACTCAAATTGTTCCTTCAGACAGGTAAAAATTTGTGTGCATGATCCAGCCAGGCACAGGTGGTTCTCATACTTTTTTGGTCATATATGGATTTGCTGTTAATGGTATTTATTGTAGTTATGTGTTGCAAATGTGTTTAAAATAACAGGGATTTCCTCTCTCTTATTTTGCAAATTGGGTTTATGTGAATATTGTTTTCTGGAAAGGGGAGCCATAGCTTCTATCAGATAGTCAAAAGAGTATGTGACCCCAAAAATGTCAGGAACCATTGTTTCAGACAGTTGCCATCTACACTTTTGACAATGCTGCATTTCTTAATATTGGTTCTGGTCACTGTTAAGAAGAAGGAAAGCTGCTACCATAAAAATGTGAAAGCTGCTACCATAAAAACCAATATTTTCTTGGCAGTGGCCTTGTTTTTGTGTCACAATTATTGCAAGGACTGACCAATTCCAGGGCTTTTAGGGGGAGATACCATAGCCATTAGTGTTACAATATTAGGACACAATTCCAGAAGAGAAGTGGATGTCAATTTGTCAAGGGCTCTCTGAATCTCAGCCCCAGCTTCAGATGGCTTGAATTTTTGAAATGAACATAGGAAGGAATGGAAGTTTTCCTTCTGGGACCAACAGCAACTTTGTGGAGGACAGAAGTGCCCAGGACACAGAATTTTTGCTGGATTTTAAAGGAGTTACTCCTAATCTTTACAGAAGCTTTCCAATGTGCTGAACCTATTTTGAGAATAGGGGTCAACACAGTATGTAGCTCCCATGTTCATAAACCTAAAATAAGTCACTTGCTCCTTCTGGTGTTATGGAAGGAGTTTATGGCAGGAGGACCAGTGTGATATAGTGGTCTGAGTGTTGAACTAGGACTGTGGGAGACCAGAGTTGGAATCAGCCAAGGGAACTCCTTGGCTGATCTTGGGCTAGTCACAATTTTTCATTCTCAGGGGAAGGCAATGACAAAACTCTTCTGAACAAATCTTGCCAATGAAACCCCAGGACAGGTTTGCATCGGAGTTGTGATGTAAATAAGAAATGACTTCAAGGTGTGCAACAACAAAATGGCAAGAGGAAAAGAATAAGTGCCATGATTCCAGTACAGAGCCCCCCTGCAGCTATTATTTATCCTAAAAACAAAAACAGACCCATGTAGTGCCATCATACAAGTTTGTCTCTTCAGCAAGTCCCAGTAAAATGTAGGTCTGCTTACCAAAGCTCCGCTGCTCAGCAAGATCATGAAGATAATGAATGTCTCAAACCAGTTATGCTCCACAATGAGGAAGCAGGTTTTCCGTAAATTCCACCATGACTTGCCCAGCCCTTCTTCAATGCTAACTTGGCAGCACTTGAACTTTTGTACACAGCCTGAAAATGCAAAGTCACCAAAAGCTTTCTGAGAATTGTAACAGTGGTTAACAGCTTTGTCACAGGAAAGAATATATAAGGCCAGAAATTTCTCAATGCATTTTACATAGGATATTTTTCATTCCAAAATGTCACAAATCATAAAGGATATTGCTTTACTACAACATAATATTTTAACTGAGCAATGTTCTAGAATTTTGTATAATATATTAATATTTCATAATCAAATCTGAAAACCCTACTACATTGTTCTACCAAGGGCAAGGAGTTTGGAGGAGAGAGGAGCATTGGCTATAGTTAGAAGTTACACCACTGGTTTTAGATCTTTTGATTCAATAATACCCTTCAGGTTCCTGAGACATTTACAGGTTGGGCTGAAAATCCTGGGATTAATTTCACATTAATTTCAAGAATTGATTTTTTTTTACATTTACAAAACCTGGGTATAGAGGACAAAAAAGAGTGCCACAAAACTGAGAGCAATAAAGATGTCAACATATAGTCAAGATTACCTTCTGTGAAGCATGCATCAGGATCCAGATACTCTTCTGGTGCCTCCACAGGAACCTCTTCTGCCTCTGGCTTGATATCAATGGTGCTGCCCTCCGATGAACTAGTATCATCCAGTTTCTGGAAAAGCAACAATAAAGAATACCCCCAATAATTGCAAACACAGATAAGGAGAGCCTCATTTCGTACCAAATATGCATTCTATGGTAACTAAAAGTATGACAGAAGAAAAATCTTTTTTAGTTTGATGTTTTGAATAAGGTATGGTTAAACACAAAACAGGGAAATGGGGCAAAAACTTCCTGAGACCCAAATCCTTTCCTTTTAAATGTGAAGAAATGTACTGTATGCTGTTGACAGATTACAGTGTTCAACCAAACATGACTTCATGAATACTTCTGACTAAGTAAAACAAGGGAAAGACAGTTGTTTAGGCTATGCTTCCTAGATTCTCCAAGCCCATGTGGCCATTGGCCATGCAGGCTGGTGGATTTACGGAAACATCCTAAAAATAACATTTCCATGTTTTGTTTGTAAACCAACTTGAGATCTTTTTGATAGAAGGTAGGAATATTTTCATAAATAAAATTAAAATATATCACTATATGAAAAAAACACCCAAACATATTTCAATATGTCTTCCTTGGTTGTTTTGCTGTTATGACGAAACAACCAAAAATAAAATACAGTTAGCTCTTTATATTAGCAGGTTTGCCACCCGCGGATTGGAACATCTGCAGATGGCCCTGCCCCGTTCTTATCAATGGTGATGTGTTCATGCCATTGTGACAATGTGGTCATGCACACATCATGCCACCATTGACAGTGCCTGAAATATTTGGCATCTGTGGAATGGCCAGGAATGGAACCCTCGCGGACACGAACAGCTGACTGTAAATTGCATGTCAAACAGACCTCAAGACTGAGTGACTATTATTACAAACAATTGAATAAGTAGTTACAAATGTTCAAAGAGTAAATCTGTTTTCTTAAACAGTTGCCAGTTGGTAGCAATGTATCTATTTGGCTTGAGTTGAAAATATTGCTATTTTCAATACACTACATGGAATACATGGAATTCAAAAGTAGTTATAACTTATGTTCTTAAAATGACTTATTTTTGTAATTTAATTTAATTTAAATGTTACATTTTTGCATTTTTATTTTATTTTATTTCTGAGGAAACAAGCAGGATACTACTGGTCAAGTCCATGGTATCCTGGCCCTGGTTCCAACTTGGGTCGGTCCCTGGGCCAGTGCAGTGACAGTGCATGCATAACCCCTGACACACCATGCAGCTGTTGCTGCCATGCACCCCTTACCTGCTATTGCCATCATGTCTCCTCTGAAGCTTCTGTCACAGCCCATAAGGGCAGAAACAGGACACCTGGCTACAGTTAAGTGGCCAGGTGCCCCCATCTGACATCACAAGCTGTGATGGGGGCTTTCACAGAAGATGCGACTGTAACAACAGGTAAAGGGTGCACAAGGTCGTGTGGTGTGCCGGCTGTTGATGCAGAGTTTTCAAGACACTCAGTGGCAAACATTCTGTCTTTTTGCCTTGTGCTAAGGCCTCTTTAGGCCAGGATTGATCTGGGATCACTACACCAGCATCTCGCCTGGGGTTATTGGCTTGTGCCATCTGTACAGGATGATGTGAGGCCAGGAGGAATATAGGCCTTTTGGCCCTAAGAGTGCGTTTCTAAACCTTACTGGGAACCCTCTGTCCAGTTGGGAGAGCATGCCCGGGCAGAGGGCATATTCTTAAATTCTCCATCAGCTCAGTTTAAGTGTGCTAATCATTTATTCAACATCATAGGCTGTCTTCAAATGATCTGTTCCACATGTATATCAAATCATGGAGAGTGAAGTGGAATCAAGCCTACTGTCCCCATCCACGATGTCTGTGCACTAATGATATTTGGAATTGACTTTCTAGTCAAGTGAGAAGCCTGCAACTGACCACAGATTCCCCATTCAAGTAGCATGTTCAGCATTTTTATCTGTGTTATGTGCTGGGGCAGTGGCATCACTGGGTGTGTGTGTGCGGTGGTGTGACCCACACCGGATGGCACCCCAGAAGAGGGATGACTCCCGATTTGGTTGTCCACCCACTGAGGTAGGGGTGAGCGCTCCTGGCCCTATTTCTCTGTGGTGGCAGTTCCTTCCAAGGAGCCACCACCACTGAGGGCCCTTGGTCTTGCTTCCCTATGGAAGTGACAATCATCTTGTGAGAAGGTCAAGGTCAAGGACCCCCAGCCCTGCTTCTCTGTAGTGGCAGTGGTCTCCTTTTGGGGAGGCCACTGCCACTGTGCAGAATGCCTCCAGCCCTGCTTCCCTGCAGCAGTGGCAGCTTCCTTGTGAAGAGGTTGCCACTACCATGGTGAAGGAAAAGGTGTGAGCATGGCCTTTTGGCTATGCTCCATGGCAATCATGTCCCCTGCACTGGGTGACATCGGGGGTGGCAATACCAGTGTTGGGGTACATGACATTGATGATAGAGCTCTAAACACATGGCTACCTACATGCATATTGGAAATCACTTGAACAATCTTTTCATTTTATTTTACAAGTGCCCTTTGAGAAAAGATTGAATTGTAGCATAACATTGCTTTTCAACAGGGAGAGAAATGGATCCCTAGAGAATGTGACTTCATGGAAATCAATGCCACATATGATGGCCACTAATTTAAACAGTTTGAAAAGAGAGTACCAGATCAGAACTGGTACTGGGGGGCAAGCAGTAATATCCACAGCAACTGCAGCCATACAGAGGCCCTGTCCCTCCATCTTGCTGTTACTGCCCTCCCCAACTGTGTAATTAAGAGTAAGGACAGACTGAGGAAAAGAATACTAATTTCTACCCTCCCTTACGTACTTGTGTTGACTGGGCCCATAGGAAGATGAAAAGTTAATGGGAAGTGGCGACAAGTGAATGTAGCGTGAGGAAGCATGGAAGACAGCTGTTGCCTTCATGCCCTGCTTACACATCCTGCTTAGAGGAGGCATCTGATTTATGGATGACTGAAGAGTGTGGTATTTGTTAATTATGGTATTACATGATTTGACTTGACCTGGCCTGCACTTCATGGAGTGATCACTTCATGCTGATCAGAACCTAGCTATCCATCAGGATCTGTATTTCCCAGATGTTTTTATAGAGTCCTGATCTCATTAAGATTTTTTTCTTTATGCTATTATGAATAATTCATTCACTGCCACATGAAAAACATTTGTCACCCAAGTTGTCATTTTTCTGACTAGCACTAAGGAGAACTAATTTATTTGTATATTGAAACTGCAAGCCTATTTCTACTTCCCTTCTAATGCATATGGTTTGAAGGTTATAAATTTTTGTACTTCTGTTTCCCTGTTCTCATTTTTCCAGATTTCAGATTGTTTACTCCCATTTCCACCTCAATTTGTGAACTTTAGAAAAAAGTACACAAAAAATTCATAGCCATTCTCCTAACGTCTTAAGATCTGTGGAAAAGTGTTGAATCTTGAAAGCTTGATTGAGTTTTGTTTTGGATATCCATTTGAGAACTATGCATTAGGGAAGCCATCATTGCATATGAATGCCTCAAACAATGAAATAAGAATATACTCTGAGAAGGAGCATGGATACGTACCTCTTTGCTGCCATCAGGGTCAGTATCACTGCTGAAATCT
The DNA here is from genome assembly GCA_034509955.1 of Urosaurus nigricauda. Taxonomy (NCBI): domain Eukaryota; kingdom Metazoa; phylum Chordata; class Lepidosauria; order Squamata; family Phrynosomatidae; genus Urosaurus; species Urosaurus nigricauda. The sequence continues at coordinate 169,703,357 of JAOEGL010000002.1, forward strand.
TCTGTGTTGAGGTTTTCAAAGTCAGACTCACCAACAGCTATGGGAACTCGAACAGTGAGGTTAGGGTTATTGATGAAAGACATATGATCCTCATCAATTATGTATTTTTCCACACTGCTCCCTATGCCACTGGTGGTGCCATTTCCGTTCTTCTGGTAATCAATCTCTCGGTTGATATCAGCCCCCATGTGGTTGGCAATGCAGTTCATCTTCTTGTCATACAATTCATCCAGTGGCTTAACCTCATCTGCCTCCCTTTGTTTGAAATGGGTTTGCACAAGCTCATGCACTTTGATCTTTGCCCAGGCGATGCCCTTCTTGATTCGTATGACGGAGATCTGCAAGTTGTTCATCTCCCCATCATCGTCAGTTGCTGCAAGATTGTCTGCACTGAAAGAGCTCAGCAACAAGGCCAAGAACAAGTTCAGCACCTGAAAAAGCAGAAAAAGTGGGTAAATCAATCTTCCTAACAGCTTTCATTCAGTTAATTGGTAATATCCTCCTCAAAGTGGTATTCCATTTTGCAGCATGAGAAGGAGAAGTGAGATAGCGGGCTCACTCCACTGGGTGACTGAAACCACCTGCCATTTCCCTCCTCCAAACCTCCCTCAGCAACCCTTTCTTTCATTGGCCATTGCAACTACACCACATTTTGTAAAACCTATTACCTAAATTTGCTTAATTTTCTCTTCCTTTGAAGTGATTTGCACCCAGCCCATAAGAAAAACATTATGTATTTTCTGTTCTCAGCACTGTAGGAGAAGGGACTAGTTAAGGAGTCTCAAAAAACAACAGGGAGAAAAGGCATAAATTGGGATTACAAATGAGACAAAATGTGTAATGGTATACACATTGAGTAACAGTTGGAAAAGAGGATTTGGTTTTGGTCACTGCATAAGCAGTTGGCAAAAATTGTGCACCAAAATAAAAGTTATATACATTCACCTTACCTACATATAATTTCAAAGGAAATTATATGCTGCTATATAAATTGTATTTATTTAATTGGAAATTAGTCAAATTTAATCTGACTCATTTGTTTTAAGGCACATCATATAACCTAATCAATTAATTCTCAGTGGTGGTGTTCTTTTGCTTTTGTGTATAACTAATTATAAATACACACAATAGTATTTTATAGAAAAACAAAAATGGTAAATATCATGGCAATATAAAAGGAGGACGAATGACTAAAACCCCATGAAAGTCACTTTTCATGAGGCATTTCAGCACGTTGCTTTTTAATCTACGAATGGAGCTGGATAGAGAAATATGCCTTCACACTAAGAGGGAAAAAAAAGCTGATGCTTTAAAACAAATTTATTTTAATAAGTTTTGTACCAGTAAGAAAAGAGTGAGTTCTTCTCAACATTGCCTATTTACATTGATGTTAGGACACTAAAGGTATGCAAAGTGATTTCATTAAACTTGTGAGTGTGTGTGTCTGAGTCCGTGTGCTCACGCTGGGCATGTCAACAGAGTTACTGGCGCCTAGTGTATGAGATAAGTAATGCAAGGCTATTCTGCAATGATGTCAGCTGCAATTTCATTATTACAGTTCACTAAAGATAATCACACAATAGCATTTTTCATCAATGTTTTTTCACTGAGTAACGTGATACCTTTTCACCTCACTAGTATGTAACAAGTAATGCATTAGGAATGCTTTGCTTATACTTGCTATTATTAGTGCATTAATCCCAACATTTTAAAAAAATTCAAAAAGTCAAACTCCCCCAATCCATCCCCAAAAATAGTATTTTGCAGTTATAGGTAACATTGTTACTTTAAACACATTTCATCAAAGCCCTGGGCATTGCAAGTTGGCTCAGTAGTGCTGATACTGGGCCAGCTGTACTAACAAGAATAGTCAGCCTCATTTGTAACATAGAAAAACAGAAGCATAAGAGCAGTATAAAATTAGACTGCAATGTTACTTATGTAAAATATGGAAAACTAGCTTCAGGTTTGAGAAGGCTTTCCCCAATATATCTTGTCTATATCCCCCTTGGATCTCTTTGGTTGCTGGTGGTGGCAGAAGGCAGTAGCAACAGTAGCAACAGTAGCAGTGCTGAAACCCATCATTTTAATATCACACAATGCCCACACAATGCCGCTAAGGCAGTGGTTCCCAAACTTTGGTTCTCTATACATTTTTTGGACTTTGGCTCCCAGAATTCCTAGCTGCTGGCCAAGCTGGCTGGGACTTCTGGGAGTTGAATTCCAAAACATCTGGAGGACCAGAGACTGGGAACTGTTGCCCTAAGATCAATCCATTCTGGGGCATTTGTGAAATTTAAATGGGAAGTCCCAGACCAAGATACTTTTTTAAAAAGAGGTACAGGTCAGGCACTAGTTGTGGGACACTGAAAGGGTTGCCTAGTCGTCCAGGTAGTATCCTGAGATTGCCATGCACTGACATGGGCTTAACCAGCTGAAAGTGACTTAGCAGTGTTAGAGCAAACAATGCCATAGGTTTAAACTGAGAGTCAAAAAAACAGTTCTTGAGGTTGTGTGTGTGTGTGAGTGAGAGAGAATATGTACAAACATATACAAAGTGATGCTACTTGAGGTCTTCCAAGAAACATTTTACTGGACACTGTTGTATGATGGACCAGACAGATTTTTGGTCTGGTTCAACAGATGTAGTCCTATGTTCTAGGTCATATCACTGCACTGGTGCACCAGTTTATGTGCTTTCAGTCCTTACCTGTGAAGCAACCATTATGCCTCATCTTCACTCCCCCCCCCCCGCCAGGGTTCAACCCTAACAGAGTCTGACATTAAACCACTGAAGCAACCAGACAATATTATTACAGGATTGATGAATTTTCTTTTTCACTGTGTTACAGGACAGCTGTTTACATACCACTGAAAAGCAATCATAAATATTTACTGACCACTAAATTTCCGATGACCATCACCATCATGAAGACAATAAGGCACATTGCCTGTCCAGCTACTTCCATACAGTCCCACATGGTTTCAATCCATTCCCCACACAGTACACGGAAGACAATAAGGAAAGAGTGAAAGAAGTCGTTCATGTGCCATCGTGGAAGCTCACAGTCTGGGTTGATCTTACAGACACATTCCTTGTAGCTCTTGCCAAAAAGCTGCATCCCCACCACAGCAAATATGAAAACGATGATGGCCAGCACCAAAGTCAGGTTCCCCAAGGCACCCACCGAGTTACCAATGATTTTTATCAACATGTTAAGCGTTGGCCAGGATTTTGCCAGCTTGAAGACCCTCAACTTGATGATGGTGTGAAAAAAAGAAAGGAAAGAAGAAATAAAGAATAGATTATTATTATTATTATTATTATTATTATCTATTACTGTAATTATTGTTATTTCAGTCTATAATTCCTTCTTCCTCACAGGAACTATGCAGTTTATCACACTAGTGAGATCCCATGGGAAAAGGGGAGTTAAACGCGATTTAAAGTACATTCGAATTTAAACAAAACTTGCAAATTCAGGGAGTTTATTACACTAGGGGATTGCCCGAGATTTAAAGCAAAGAAAACCTGGAAATGCCCAAAGTTTATCACACGACATTGCAGTTAATGTGAAATATCATGTAGTTAATCTGAATGCAAAGCAGAGAAAAACAGCAGCTTTTTTACTTTTGGGTTGTTCCGAAAGTAAAAAGCTGCTGGTTTTCTCTGCTTTGTGTTCGGATCAACTTCATGTTATTTCACGTTAACTGCGACGTCATGTGATAAACTTTGGGCATTTCTGGGTTTTCCTTGCTTTAAATCTCATTTAACTCCCATTTTCCCCATGGAATCTAGTTAATATGATAAACTCCTATGGGTAGCTAATAAAATATAAAAACACACAACTAAAATAACATCTAAAGCAATGAATTTAAAATATCTGCTAATATATAATAAAGCCAATACAACTAACCAACTAGTAGAAAAAAAATGAAACGTTTATTTACCCAAAGCCTATACCTGCAGACAGCCTGCCCCCACCAGTAACTTAAAGACAAAAATGTGGAAGTGTATCTACGCAAGGAAAGGAAGTTTCATAAACAGGATGCCATGTATAGCACTCTCTATAAGTCATGATACCAGAGTAATTTTTTAATAGTTATATCACCATTGAGGTCAAGCTGTCAGTTTGATACTGATCTTTGTTACTTGTTTAAATTAATTTTACACAAATTTGCAGTTGATTCTAAATTTATTTTAATACCTGTATTTAATTTGGATTATGTTTTTATATTTTTATGTAATCTACTTTGGGAGAGAATAGCCCAAAATACTGGCCCAGGGAATGTTAGGACCTCCTCTGGAACTGCATGGAAAGTCATATGAAATGCCAAAAAAACCTGGGTCCCCACCACAGCAAATATGAATAATATGATGAAGAAGACTCTCTTGGTTCAAAAAGCCCTCCATCAATGGAGGGATAAAAATCCTTACTTGATGTTCTGGAAGGAACTTCACTTATTATGTTGATGCAATTAACAAACTAGGAAGCTAACAACTAGGCTTCAGAATCTGGGTTCTTATGTTTTAAGGTAATTTGTTACAGTATAAGTGAAAATGGAAGGGGAAAGGAACCAACTTTTGAACACAAAAACAAGTACAGAGTAGCAATTCCTCCAGTAATCATGATCGGTAATTATTATGTATATTCCAGCAAATTTATATGGAGGATATTATAGTAGCTGTAAGACCAGAGCAAATGAGGAATACCAGTCGGAAGGAACGCAGCACTGAAAGACCTTCCACATCTGCCAGCATGAGTTCCAGTAAACTGAGAGAGACAATAAATCCATCAAAAATGTTCCATCCTTCTTGGAAATAATAGTAGGGGTCCATTGCTATGAGCTTCAGGAACATTTCAGCTGCAAAAATTCCAGTGAAAACCTATAAAGAAAAAGGCAACAGACATTTCCAATTTCTGCTTTAATTCAGATACATATAGATTATTTGCCTTCAAAGGTAGGACAAGGCAGGGGAAAACAAACTGCTGAATCAGCAGTTAAATGAAGAAAAAAAATTTTTTTCATGTTGCTGTGTGCATTCAAGTTGTTTCTGACTTATGGAGATCCTAAGGTGAAACATCATGGGGTTTTCTGGGGATGAGAGTGTGTGACTTGACCAAGGCTTTCATGACCGAGCGAAGAATTGAATTCTGATCTTTAGAGTCATAGGAGTGAAGCAGGTGGGCAGAATGAAGCAGCTTTTGACTGCTTTGGAGGTGTGCCAGTTTCACAATTTGTTGTTGCTAACTGCCTTCGCGTTGATCTTGACCTATGGCAGTTATGGCGAACCTATGACATGTGTGTCAGCACTGACACGCGTAGCCATTTTTGATGACACGCGGCCCCTAAGGTGGCTGCATGCTGAGAAGGATGTTTCATATTTGGCTCCTGCACGGCCAAGTGCAGTAGCTGAGGATGAATAAGACTCTCGCAAATGTTTCATCCTCGGCTACTGCACTTGGCCGTGCTGCGGTCCGCTGCTCCTTGCTCTGCCGGCAGAAGTGAGGGCAAAGATCCTGGCTTAACCGGAAGTCCCAGAACTAAACGCTCTGTGATGGACTTCTGTGGTTTTGGCTTACAGACTTCTGGCACAGAGTGTCTAACAGGGGAGGATGAAACATGTCGCAAATGTTTCATCATCCCTATTAGACACTCTATGCCAGAGGTCTGTAGGCCAAAGCAACAGAAGTCTGTCACAGAGCATCTAGTTCTGGGACTCCTGGTTACGCCGAGATCTTTGCCCTCACTTCCACCGGCAGAGCAGGGAGCAGCGGAACGCAGTGGGGGATGCATCTCTGGGGGCCCTGCCATTACCAATAACCAAATAACAGTTAACCACAGCAACCATTATCTACTGTTCTGGGGTATCATGGATTTCTAATCCATCATCACTGAGATAAGTGATTTAAACTATAAATATATAAACTATAAAAATAAGTAATTTAAACTATAAATATAGCAAAATAATGTTTTTTCCTCAAAGTGACAAACCGCCCAAATTATGCTCAGTTTTTTGGCAAAGTTTGACACACCAAGCTCAAAAGGTTGCCCATCACTGACCTATGGTGACCCTATGGATGAGACTTTTCCAGGCCCCCCTGTCCTCTACTGCTCTGCTCAGCTCCTACAAAACATATTCATGGCCTCTTTAATGAAGTCCATCCTTCAAGCATGTGGCCTTCCTCTCTTTCTACTTCCCTCCACCTTTCCTAACATTATTGTCTTTTCCAATGATTCATGCCTTCTCATGATGTGTCTGAAGTACAATAGTCTGTTATCTTGGGTTCTAGGGATATTTCTGGCTTGATCTGCTTTAGGACCCATTTATTTGTCCTTTTGGCTGTCCATGGGATCCTCAGTGCTCTTCTCCAGCACCACATTTCAAATGAGTTGATTTTCTTCCTATCTTCTTTCTTGATAGCCAGCTATTACATCCATAAATAGTAATAAGGAATACAAAGTCTTGTACTCGTATGATTCTGACTTCTGTGCTGAGTTGTATGTCTTTGCATTTTCTAGTTCTTTCACAGCCACCATCCCCATTCTTAACCATCTTCTGATTACCTGGTTGCAGTCGATGTTCCGCTGTTTGATCCCAGATATGAGAACTCTTTTACTATTTCTATTTCCTCATTGCCTAGTCTGAATGTGTATAAGTTCTCTGTGGTCATTATTTTTGTTTTCTTTATGTTCAACAGTAAGCCTACTTTTGCACCTTTTTCTTTGATCTTTCTTAGTAGTTGTTCCAGGTCTGCAAGGTTCTCTGCTAATATTATGGTGTCATCAGCATATCTCAGATTGTTGATATTTCTTTCTCCTATTTTCACTCCTGCCTCTTCAATGTCCAAGCCTGCTCACAATGCATGTCTCCAAAGTGGCTGGAAGCTGTGCCAATGCCACTATATTTTTAAAAGGAACTCAGATAATCTGACTCCTCTCGGCACCTGTGTGCATGGTCCACCTTAGGAGCAGTCAGTAGGGTTTGGATCTGCTTCTGGCCAGAGCAGACTCAGGCCGCTCTTTTCCACCTGTCTGCTCTGGCCCATATGCTGAGTCTCTATTCTTTCTATTCTCTCAATTCTGTTCCTTTTCTTACAACGTATTTCCCCCTCTGAAACATCTGCTTCACTTTTCACTGACTTCCACCAAAGTGTAGCACTCTCAGTACTTCCAAACAAGATGGAATGTTCCCTACAACACAGTAAAAATCTAGGTATTTATAGAAAGCAATAATAAATATTTAGGGATAGTTCAAATCATTGTTTTACTAAGATGAACAAAATATTAATTAGTTACTCAAGGCATCCGTTGCTCTTGATATTTGAATGAACTCTTTGTTGTCCACCTGTTATTGAGAACCGTTTAAAACACATTCTGCTTACCAGATTTCCTACGGCCAAGACATGTTCAAACTGTGGAGTCATAGGATGGTGTTCCATTGCCATGAACAGAGTATTCAGAACAATACAAATGGTAATGGCTAAATCCACAAAGGGGTCCATGACAATCAAGTTGACAATCTCTTTTAGCTTTAGCCAGTATGGGTGGCACTCCCAAATGAGGAATGTGTTGGCAAATTTGTACCAGCAAGGGGGGCATTTTCTTTGGGATTCCTCCAGTTCTACAGCAACACAACAAAACAGGAAAAAGTGTGACATTATTAGATTTCTGGTTTATCAATTTAAAAGAATCAGAACTACCCAATGACATTTAAATTTCAGGTTTGAATAATTCTTAATTGTTAGGCTATATAGTCTGACCCATTTTAGAATCTAGGAAGATCACTTTTAAAAAAAGAGAAGACAAAACATGTCCAGTGAGGTCAACTATAAGAGGAGAGGTTACCAACCGGGGGGGGGGGGGGGACAAGGTAAATATACCTAATCAATCTCAAAATGCATAAAATGAGTACTTGGGGGTGGGCTAGAATTGGTAAGGCACTATATATATTAAATAATGTATTACATATTTATCCTACTTTTACTTCAAAGAAGGAGCCATGGGCAGCATGAAGGAGATGTAAATGATCAACATTTCTGTTCTTTGAAATCTTAAGAACAATCCTATTCAAATTTTTAAATAATTTTATAACAGGTTTAAAGCACAGTAAATATAAAAGCCCAGCATATCCTATGTAAAAATCAATTAAAAGTCAAAGAACTGTCTAAATAAAAAGATGTTTTTGTTATGCTTTTTAATAGAAATATATAAAAAAGAAAGGATAATATTAACTTCTGAAGTGGAGATCTTTTGCAGTGGAAGAAGGATCATAGATTACTAAAAATGACACATACCTTCTACAAGGGTATTAGTTATGACTGTCATTATACTGTTGGTTCTATCCTTCCTTCCATAGGAGGCATTTAGTTGGTCCATTGACACCAATAGTGACCCAGTAGCTTTCTTTTTAATCTCTACCTCAGTGGTTCCCTAAAAAATCCATAACATCCTGTTAGTACAATTCCTTTAATGTCTGTAGAGGGAAATGCAATAGGCTTTCATTCTCAAAGCGAAGGCAAAATTTATTTTCCATACCTACGTCAAAGGATACCTCAGCATAATTCTTATTTTTGACAGAGGGACACTATGTAATCTTTTGTCACTTCCTATTTGATGTATTTATCTAGTCTGAATTCCCTGAGCTGGTAGTTTGATTATGAATAACATGTAGTTTGTGCAATGAATCACTGCTCTCCTCATTCGAAGTACATACCCACAGACACATACACAGATACACCAATCATGAAGTAAGAAACTGGAACTAAGCAAACGTTTTTCGTACCTTTTTTTAAAGGTTCCATAGAATGCTGTGGAATCTGTAAGCATTCCACACTATTTGAAGACATACTTGATCACCCAGCCTCTGAGCTGGATGTGGATTGCTGTGTTTTTGAAATCATGTATTACCTGTGTATGTTTTTAACCGTGTGTGAGCTCCCACCCTTCACAGTTTTATTGTTTGCTACAGACTTTATAAATGAAATCCAACTCTTAGTCCCAACTAGAGGAGACCCATTGAATCAATGGGAATGTGGCAAGTCAACACTTAATGCAAGTTTCATTGACTGAGTGTGTCTGCTCTCTTTGAGACTATAAATTGCCTGTACTCTGCTGTGCAATTTTATAAAAGAGAGTAGGTAATAAATTTTATACATAAATAAAAGAAACAAACAGAAACAAATCCATAAATGGGACCAGGAAGTTCCCTCAAAGCCCCAAATGACTGCAAGATGTATATGTAATCTCTAAACATTATTTTCTTGGTTTTTATGCACTCTAAGACAGTTCTGAATTTGTTTGGAGCAATAGAGGTGGAGTCAGGGGAGATAATCATTAATTTTAAAAAATGTTTTATTTTACAAAAAACAAAACAAAACAAAAACCTGGCCCTGTTATAAGTCAAATATGGCGCTACTTGAAGACTGGGAAAAAGTGGTAGATTACCTGACAAAAAAATGGGGGAAGATAATTACAATAAAGGATATGCTTAAAAAATAAAAGGGACTAAAGAGGACATATGCTAAAAATATGCTAGAACAGGAAATAGACAGTAAAAGAAGGGAAAAATTATTGTTTCCCTTTGACGGTTAACATTTAAGAAATATCTACCTTTACTTTTCAAAAATTAAAGCAAGGAAGTAAGAGAATAAGCTTATCGTTTGTGGATATATAGAACAATGAAAACTAAAGAATACAAGGGGAAAATAACAATTAAAAACAACAATCATATAGAATAGGAATGCTCGTTTATGGAACACGTAAGGAACTAACAAATGTAAGAAAGAGGAATGGTATGAAAGTTCAGTGGATGTTGGATTCTATGTTCTTGTATTGTTTAATTTGCAATGTCTTTGTACGGTGATGTAAGTATATTTTGGTAGTGTCCTTTTTGTACTGTATTATCTATTTCGTTTTATTTATGTATGGAGATGATATATAGAACTATATATGTATTTTTATATATTTTTTAAAAAACTGTTCCTTTATCTTTTTTTCTCCCTGCAGGTAGACATTATAGCACATGCATGTATCTTTTCTTTTACACAAGGAAAAGGCACATGATGTTAGAAATTTGATTGGGAAAAGTGTCCATGGGAAAATTCAGATTAAAAGAAAACAAAATAAAACAACTAAAAAACAATGCAAGAGTTTCTTCTCTACAAATATATTTTGGCTCTAAATCGCACCAAATTATCACTTGGTAGCATGTTTTAAAATCATTTTTTTCCAGTGGAGATTTAATATTGTCTGATAGATATAAGTAATAATCTACTTCACACCCATGCTTCTTAGTATACAAGAATAGGCACAGACTCATAGAATTAAAAATGCTTTTTGCAGCAAGTAAAAAGGACTCCATATTTCAGTTTGGATATGTAGATGTTTTAAATAAAATAGCTTGCTGTGTGGACTTCACAATCTATGTGTTCTCTCTGATGTAGTAGAGATTAGTTTAGTGTTCACATTGTTCAAAACCAGACCACTACCATCATTTACCAAAGAATTTTCAGGTAACTGATATCACATAATGCAGAGATATATTTTAGGCTGTCTTTCATGCATTTATCATGCTATATACATAATAAATCCATAACATTTCCATGCTGTTAGAGGACTAAACTCAGAAAGTATACTTACATGCTAACTGGAAAAAGTGGTAGTAATTGTAGCTGAAAGGAATTAGGGAAGGCTTCAAACATTCTTGAGGAGGAGCAAAGGGCTGAGTAGTAGTTTAATTTAATTTGCAATAATTAAGATGTCAGATAGGGTTGTTTTGGGGGAGGTTTTAAGGGGAAAAAAGGCTTGGAACTTAAAGGAACAAGATTTTCTTTGGTCACTTTGTCTAACGTCAATAATGCTGTTTAAGATACTCACTTTGGAGCAACTTATTTTAATTAGAGAAAGGCTAAGGTCCAAAACATACTGCAGAAATAATCCAGTTTGAGTCTGCTTTAACTGCCCTGGCTCACTGCTAGAGAATTCTGGGAACTGTAATTTTGTGAGACATTTAGCCTTCTCTGTCTGCGAGCTCTGGTGTTAGAATAAACTAGAATTCTCAAGATTACCTAGCACTGAGCCAGGGCAGTTAAACCAGTCTCAAACTGAATTATCTCCGCAGTGTGTTTTGGACCTATGTGTGTATAGATTAGTAGTAATAGTTTTGGCTCTCAGGTAATTCTGTATCTTTAGTGTACCTCCATAACCCCTTTAACTAGTGGCTTTAGGAGCTATTCTTCTGGAAGCACCTGTAAATGTTTCCCATGAAATGATAAAGTGGTAAAACTTTGTATGGACTGTTGCACCTCAGACTGCAGGTGGGGGAAAACCAGCTATGTGAGAAACCAAGGGGCTGAACAGATTGCCCCTTGGCCTGCAGCCGCCCCTTTCAGCTCTGGATAAGTGCCGCGGCAACTACACGCTATGGCCCTGATTTGGCCTTTCCATGACTCAATAAGGAGCTGCAAAAAGGGGCTCCTTTCTGTGCCGCGGAAAGGGCACCAGAGCTGCTAGCACCATGGCTTTTCTGCGCTCCTTTGGTGCTGTGTCATTTGGACGCAGTGCTAGAGGAGTGCTGTGATGCCGCCCACCATGTGATAAGGCGTGCACAGTCACACTGGCATGGGAGCAGAGTCAGGGCATACGTTGTGTGGATGGCACTCTCCCACTCTGCCCTGATGCTGGCCATTATGGCTGGTCTGTTCAGGCTCTAAGTGCCACTCACATTAGTCTTCCAATCAAGTTTTAAACTCCACCCACATTCTGGCTGTATTCAAATGGAAACAAAGACTATCAGAAGACACTCCATGTGTGTTTCCAGATGAGATTTTTAAATTATCTAACTGTTGTACTTCAAATGGGGAATTTATAAGGGGGACCAGGTGTTCTTCCATTATAAACCTTCAGTACTTTTCCATATTCCCTTTAAATAGTGGCATTAGGAGCTATTCTTCTGGAAACACCTGAAAATGTTTCCCACATCATCTCCTTGTTGTCACTTGCCATTAAGTCAGATTCGACTTATGGTGACCCTATGAATGAGAGACCTCCAAGATCTCCTGTCATCAGCTGGTCTGTTCAGGTTTTGTAGGATCAGGGCTGTGGCTTCCTTGATTGAGTCTATCCATCCGTAATGTGATCTTTCTCTTTTCCTACTGCCTCCCACTTTATCAAGCAATAGTGTCTTTTCTAATAAGTGATGATGTCTCTTGGTAACACCATCTTCTATTTTCTCTAATTAGAATTAACTCAACAAAGAATGTCCCTCTGTATAACTTTCCTCATTTCCCTAACTTTTAATATTCTATGCAAAAGTGCGGATTGTTTTTGTTGGTTTGATACATCGTGTAATAGCATGTGTTATTAGTCATATCAACCTATATAAGACTTGCAGTCTAGTCACAATTCTACTACTTCTGTAAGTGGAAGATCTTTTTCTTAAATTCCCAAAAATTCCTAAATGATTAATTTCCTGAGCTTCATTTTACACTAGGTCTTTTCTCATTCACAAGTTTCCTGCAGCTTCATAAAAGGAAAAAAAGATGGGAGATATTACTCTGACAAGGAAGATTCATACAGAATTAATCCTTCTTGTATGAGCAGGATTAAGAAATTTACAGTGTATCCCATTTACATTCAGATGATCTTCTAAATAACATGAATAATTTGGGGATTTGATTTAGCAAATAGTACATTTTTGCTAATAGCACATCTTTTCTTTTCAGAAAGAAAGAAAAGAAAGAAAGAAAAGTTCCAAGCCATTTTTTTCTTAGGTGCAGGAAGAATGTGAGTTGGTTAATTGACGAAGGAGGGGGACAGTAAATAAGATTAAATGCAAAGCAGTTGGGGAGTAGGGTTCAGACTACAACTTCTGTAGGTAGACAAACCAACTTTCATTCCATCACTTGGGATCCATTTGACGGCATACAGGAAAGCAGAAAGGAGGGCAGACCGCCATGCCTAGACTATCTACTCATTGACTTCCTTACATTGTCATCAGTAGCTGCCTTATCTATTTTCACCTCAGGAAGAAGGCGTCCACTAGGGATGTTGGAAGTTGGACCGCCAATCAGGGAAACCACGCCATTGCAGTCCACTGTGCTGTTCCGCTTCACATTTCGACGGATGCTGGGGAAGATGCGAGATGATCGACTTCCCTGGCTGTAGCCACTGTAACCGCTGTAGCTGCTTTTCCGCTCATGGCCTCGGATTGGGATGAAGAGGGAATCTCTCCTGCCCTCGCTCTCTTCCACTGTGCTATGCTCATCATCGGCAAATTCATTCTCTGAACCTGGGTCACGAAAACCTCTCTTGAAACTGAAGATACTGCTTTTACTGTTGTGGCGAGAGAGGTATGGTGATCCGGGTATGCTAAGCAGTGACTAGAAGGAAAAGCAAGCAAGAAGGTAGAATAGAAGTGATGTAATGCAAACAAACACGTTAAAAAACCCACTATTCATGAAAATAATAGGGAATTTTCAGTATAATTGAATAATCAAAACAAATCTGAACATATATTTCCCATGAAAATAGTCATAATACAAATTGGGCAGCTCCAATCGGTTTACAAAATTCACATCTTAGTCCATCCTCCGCTGCTTCCTGTCCTCACTCACTCGTTGGGGTTGTCATGTATAAGAAAGAAAACACACAAAAGAATTCCCATTCTTTGCAACTAGGAAAGATACAACTGTCAAATCAGAGTCAGATTAGAGGGCACAAACAGACTTAGGGATACATGCAGCTTCCTACAGCATTACATCCAACTCCCCATGTATATTCTGATTACATTGCTAAGAATTTCCTCCTTCCTGATTTCATAAGGATCAGTATTTATCTGCTACCAGGAAAGATTTTTTTAAAACAGTTATCAGGTTCCCTTCTTTTCAGTCCCTCTACCTGATCTTCACAGTGGTGATTCTTATCACATTGGAGGAGGTAAATGATCTGCATTCCTTCTCAATGAGGAAATTAGGTGAAATCAGGATAGTCTTAAGAACTCTTTTAAAATGCTGCATGACTCTTCTGCAACAGCAATCTTAGTACACAACTGTCAAGACTACATTACTCACAACATTTCCTAATTCTTTCCAGATCAAATTCTATACAGAAAATAGAAGTTCCATATTTATACAAACACACATACACACATGAATAAATACAAATATGTATGAATATATACAGTATACTTCTATTTGTATGCATGTACACGGAGGGAGGGAGGGAGGGAGGGAGGGGAGAGATAGAGAGAACATATATACATACATACATATGCATTCCATCATTAGAAAAATGGTATAATCTATGTGGCTTATACGTGTTTCATCAATTGAAGCACGTATTGATCACTCTGTCAGTGTTTCCTTAGGAATTACTTATAAAACTTGCTCTGAAAATTTTCCTTTGTGAGAGGAGATGCATGATTTATTGAAGAGCAACAAGATCTCTCTAATGCACTGACTGGTTTATAACTGGTTTATAATTGAAGACTTTTTCACAACCTGCTAAAACTTTGTTGCATTTCAGTATCTAAACGGGAAAAGTGAGAAGGGCAATGAAGAGATGGAATTGTAAGTGTTCAGTGAAGCTTTTTGTCATAAGAAGTTCTGAAGTGCACAGCATTTGCTTATTTTCAATCAAAGTATGTGAAATGGAAGCTAAAAAAGATTTAAAATAATTTCTATCTTTTGGAGAGATGGAAGCAGATACTGGAATTAAGTAGGAGCATGAAGTGGAATGTGGCATTATTTCTATTTCACTTTATAGAAAACTTGCCTGTTGAGAACAGAAGTTATAGCATGACATTTTTAATTGCATCCTTCTCCCACAGTACAGGTTTTAGCTACGTTCCTTTGAAAGGAGTAGGCAGGCAAGCTGGAGGATAAGCTTATGGCACAGAGAAAGCTAAGCCATATTGTGCCAAATGCTGATTTATATGGACTTCAAGAGACCATGCAAAAAAGATTTTTAAAAACAAGGTAATACAGCTATATGAAAAGTTGGACAGAGAATCCAGCCTACTCTTTTTCCCTGATATTCTTTGCCCAATACACAGTTTTGAGAAGTAGATTTTGCTTACATGAGCTGAAGACATTACCTGGTTCATGATGGAAAGTTTGCGTCCTAACCGGTTGTCTGGCAAGCGGAAGACCTTCCTTCTCATGCCATCTTCTGATTCTGACTTAAACACCTTCTCAGCATCTCCTTTCTCTTCTCCTTCTGACAGCTCCTTCTGCTTCCGCTTCTTCCTTCTGTTCCGCCTCTCTTTGGCACTTTTAGAGCTGAGCTTTGAGATCTCAGAAGAGCTCTGCGACATTCTTCCACCTCCTTCCTCTTCTACAGCATCCTCAGAGACTGTCCCTGCTGAAGTGGCCATGGCTGCAGCCTATGATGGATGGAAAAAGGAAGAGACGAGACAAAAATGCTGAAATAGAGCATTGCATGTTAATTTTACTGTAAATACTCATGTATAAGTCTAGAAATTTAAGTCCAAAAATTGACCCCAAAACCTTAAGTTGACTTATCCACTGGTCAATGTAAGAACTCTATCTTAACTCTTATTTAAAAGAAAGAACCATCCTCTGGTGAAAAGCAGGAGCATAATTTGTCTTGGAAGCACCGACCCCCTCTACTCTCTCATCCATCCAGCCTTAAAACTAAGCACAAAGAGTTACATCTACTGGAATTTTGTATGTTCTTTGACATTGTTTTGCTTAGCTTCATCCTTTAGATCCTTTGCCATATTCCCTTAAATTTTATGCTTGACTTATCCATGGGTCATAGCAAAATCCATAATTTTGACCCCAAAACATGCCCTCGGCTTACACATGAGGTCAACTTACAGTCAAGTATATACAGGTATACAACCAAATGCAATAAAGCCCAAATGAACAAATGATTAGAATAGAGGTGTGAAAAAGGTATATTGATGGATAGCTGTCTGGAAGATTTCCAACAGATGAGCAAGGCATTTTGTCTCTACGCTGTTTAACGCCAGCAGCAACAATTACTTCTGCCTCAGCCCCAAATTATACTGGTGAAAGGAAGAGTGCTTGGGGTAATCCAGGTGAGTTTTGCTCAGCTGTGGTTCTCAAAACAAATCCCTGAGTTCACCAGCTGGTTCGAATACCATGTTTTGGGGCTTTAAAAAATTATACAACTTGCTCCTTCCAGGCTAAAATTTGCCCTCCCCTCCATTAAATGCATAAATTAGTGCCACTGTTGATCTTTGTATGGTCTGGTTCCTTCCTAACCATTCCTGGAAGTATCAAAAAGCAGTTCTCAGACAGAGGCTTAGACTGGAATTACTAATCTACACATTCTTGAAAAGCATTTTGATAATCAGATGTGATGAGTGTACTTGTCTGTCAACTTGAAGCACATGAGGTAGTCCTTTTAATTAGTATTATTTGAAAAGTGCCATAAGATGAAAATCTCTTTTCCTTCTTCCACTGGGAATGTAACTCTGAAAGGCCTGAATTACAGACCAAATCCCATATTTACGGTAGGCTTTTTGTTTTGTTACAGAAAAGTTACTCCATTTGACAAGAGACTGTAACATTTATCTTTTTTTATGGCTTTCCATGTGTGATAAATTAAGGGACCAGTATAAATTCTTGAAGGTATATAGCATAATTTACATATACATTCTTAGCTGCTAAAAGACCTCAGCCATAATACCTTTTTATTGTTATATTTTCTTTTAGTGACTACCCTGTGTCTAAAATGCTAAGTTGCCAAATGTTCCCCATTACAAGAACCACTCCATTTAATATGGTGTTGGTTTTAACCTTTAAAGCCCTACATGGCTAGGGTCCATCCTATCTAAGGGACCGCCTCTTCCCATACAACCCCCCCCCCCCGCACACTTCAGTCCTCTGGGAGGAACTTGCTGCAACCCATGAAGACCAGGTTGGTGCAGACCTCCCAGAGGGCCTTTTCGGCTGTTGCCCCCAGGTTGTGGAATGACCTGCCGGACGAGATGCGTCTTATTTCATCTTTAGAAGGCTTTAAAAAAGCCCTAAAGACGCATCTCTTCCGGCAGGCCTTCCCAGAGAATGTAAACATCCCCCGGCTCCAAATCTAGGCTTTAGAGTGGCCTTTTCTCCCAGCCTCCCTTCTCTGTTTCTACTTCTGCATAACCTTGGCTGGGTCCGTTTTTCTCTAATCTTGTTTTTATTACTATTTTAGCTAGTTACTGTTTTAATTCAATTGTGATTTAATCTCTTTTAAGGGGTGGTGGTAAGGGAAAGGACAGGATATTTTACTTGATATTGTTTTAATCCTTGTTGTAATCCGCCCCGATTGCTTGTTCATAGGGGCGGACTAGAAATAAATATTATTATTATTATTATTATTATTATTATTATTATACTACAGACAATTCCCCTCTTCCTTACTGATTAACCTTTTCAATGTAATGCATCCTTTCGGGCATTTTTATATGGAAAGGGTAGTGATTTTTCTAAAAAATTACAATATAGTATTGTCTTCAAAACATCACATGAAGTAAACCAGTTTTATCCTCACCACCACAGTGGTGACACAAGACCAATAAATAGATACGTTAGTGAAGTAAAACCATCTTTTGGCTGCTTTATTCCACCCAGATAAAATGCATCCTGATATCTGTCACTGGACTGATGAGATCATAATTCTGTGTTCAACTTTTCAGTAAGCACTTTTCAGTGAATATCATAAATCTGACTACTTTTTGATTTATGTGTCACTTGACTGTTTACAGTAAAGCTCAAAGAGATAACCTTGTTAGTTTTAGCTTTAAAAAAACATAAAGGAAGCCAGTCATACCTGTGAGACTAGACTAGAAGAAGAAATTTCTAGTGTAAGCTTTTGTGGACACAGCCATGAGAAATGTCCACAAAAGCTTATTCTAGATATTTCTTCTTCTCAGACTCAAAAGGTGTTAGTGGATTCCTTTATGATTTGTTTTTATCTCTTTATAAGCATTAATTGATAAATGTATGTCTAAATGTTAAACTCAGTTAAATTATCTAAAATTTATATGGAAATATAAGTACATTTATGCTTTGTTCCATGGGGCAAACCCCAATTAACAGGTCTGAGGTGGTGGAGGGTTTTGTATGGGTGAAAGACTAATCCTTTATAGTCTGTATTTATGGTTGTATTACCTGTTATTTATTAAAAAAACAAACCATAGATCCATGTGCAGTAGCTTCACTTCTGTGTGTGTATGTGTGTGTGTGCGCCTCCCGGTCTCATGCGCATGCCACTTCTCTCCCTCCCCTGCATGCCACATGATTCTCTTCCTTCCCCCCGCACCTTCCAGTCCCCCATGCATGCACTGCTCCTCCCCTGCACACCTCTCCCTTCCCCCTGCACATGCCATTCCTACACCACTGAATGCGAAAGAGGGAATGGTGCGCTGTCCCTGAAAGTCCCCGGCCCCCACACCAGGTGATTCACTGAAAAACAAGAAGAATATGAATAAATAAAATAAGGTTGAAATGGCCCTAATTTAGGGCACATGCATTGCTTCAAGATGATTCATGAGAGTAATGTCTTGAAATATTCTACTGAATGAAAACCTCTGGTGGCAACTCTCGTTATGTTTATTACCTAAATAAATTCTGTGGGATATTAATTATTACTGGAAGGAAAATATGTGAAGAGAAGCATTTAAAATGATAGCCAAAGCTTCTTGAGACTGTTAGTATGTGGGATTGATAGCAAAGACAAATTATTTTTATGCTTTATTTTGTTAACAATTTTTCCTAGACCTTTGTGTTTCTTTTGTTCTTTTGCCATTATGGCCTCAATAGATGTTGCCTTGTGTGTGCTGACCAGAGGGCTAAACTCATATCCAATCACTCTCAGGTAAATAAAATCTCAACTATATTCATAAAGGTAGAAAGCAATTAATAAAGGTGAAAAATATGTGAAGAAGAAAACAAAGGAAGACCAATTGTAAACTGAGCTAAAAGAATTGCCTTCCAATGGTGGATGAGCAAGCTGGGGATATCTGTGAGGGATAATCAATCAAAGATGACACCCAGAATTAAGTTTGTTTGCTAACAGATCGGTAGCTATAACTACAAACCTAAGGTAATAAAACATATAGCCAAATAGCCAGCTGCCACTACTTATGCAATGTGTTAGCTGAGTACAAAGCAGGTGATGAAAAGACCAGGTCTTCCAGACTGAAAATAAGGAAGTGATAGAGAATCAGGACAGAAAGAACAGTCAGGGACAACCAGTAAAAATAACAAAAAAAGCAGACATCTCTTACTCACTGAAAGCTACATATCTGCAATGATATGATACCTAGGGCAATAGTGTTGTGTAGTGATTTGAGCATTGGATTATGAATCTGGAGACCAGGTTTCAAATCCCCACTTGGCCATGGAAACCTGCTGGGTGACCTTGGGCAAGTCACACTCTATTAGGGACGAAACAGACAGGCAGAAAAAAGTGGCTTGAAGCTGCCTTTTCTACAGCTGCACTGAAACCCCACCAACTGCACTGTTAGCACGATTGTGTGAACTGTGTTGCACCACGCTGAAGCTGTGCACCTGGATAGCCACCAAAGAAGCGGCATGTAGCTCTTTGCAGGTTGGTGAAATCTTTCTCCCTCTCCCAGAAGCAGCAAAGAAGATAACAAGCTGATAACTTCCACACCTAAGGCAGCTGGTGTGCATATATCATGACCATACAGCATGACTTTTTAAAAACTCTTTCCCCCACCATTCCTGCACACTTCTGTAAGAGTGAACTGCTGGCAACTGCCATCCCACTGCATGGCTGTCCATGTGAACCTGCACACATTTGTATGTGTCTTCACTGGGATAGGGCATTGGAGCAGAGGTGTGCCCATGCAGATGCCAGCAAGGTACAATCATGCCCACCTTTACACCCCCTTCACCCCAAGCACTCTCTTTAATTGTCTGTTTTGTGTATGTTGTACTCATCTCCATGAGAGGTGTCAGTTCTCTTTTGGGCATTGCCACACTCACCGCTTGGGTATGGTAGCTCTGTCCCTTTTAAATGCACTCCTGCAATGGGGCCTTTACATGCACAATTAGGGTTAGGATTTGGAAAGTGTGCCTCTTTAGACTTGCCCCGGCATTGATGCATTTATATATACATGCAAAGGGGTGCACTTTCCAGGAAGAAGTGGAAAAATCTAGCTCCTTTTTATTCTGGCTTTTCTCTCCATAGCACGGCTTGGGTGCGCTTTCCAGCCAGCTTCAAGGTGTGCATCGTCTAAATGCCCCGCTGTAAAGTCGGCTGGAAACCTGCTTGTTTGACTGTCTTTTTTGACCCTTATCTCGGAGGAAAGCAATGGCAACCCCCCTCTGAACAAATCTTGCCTAGAAAAGCCCAGTGATGGGCTCGCCTTAGTGTTGCCATAAATCAAAAATGACTTGAAAGCACACAACAATAACAATAGCACAGAAAACCTAATGCTCTACTGGAGCACAACACTAGCTCCTACACATATGTATCTAGGCCAATACTTTCCAAGGTATCTGAAGTGGAGACCAACATCCCCCCCCCAAGCATACCAAGTACTGGTATCATATTCATAACCACTGTCTATAGTTGTTTCTTTTCTGGAGAAACTGACAGCCTATGGCTCATGGACCAGCAGAGGTACATCGAACGCCACTTTAAGTATGCCTGATCTAGGTTACAAATAAGCCGCAGACCATAAGCATAGTTCAGAAGATTTTTATACCACCAAATAGCTTGCCTTGCATAAACCCACTTCTCTTGACTTGTGGTCCAAGAGATCTGGGAAAAAGTACTTTCTAATCTCTAAATAGAGCCAGTATGGTGTAGTAGTTTTAGCATGGGTTATGAAGCTGATGACCAGGGTTCAAATACTTGCCCAGCCATAGAAACCCATGGGGGGAACCTTGGACTAGACACATTCTCTTAGCCTCAGAGGACAGCAAAGAGAAACAAATCTTGCCAAGAAAACCCCCTTATGGCCTTCGGGTAGCTAGACGTTAGAAAAGACTTGAAGGCACACAACAGCAACAACAAATCTGCAAATATTGTGGTTGACCATATTATGACTTTGAAGAGAGTGCTCTCCAACTTACCTTAAGTGACAACTGGCATATTGTCCATGCTAGGCAAAAAGTGTAAAAGCATAACTAATACCAAGTCTCCTAATATATAAATTTGTGAGTGATGGATGAATAGGGGGAAGAGAGAATTTACCTGGGCTTCTTCCTGTTGCTTTTTCAACTGTTCCAACATGGCCTTGAATTCTGCTTCCTTCTGCTCTGCCTCTTCCAGTGTGGCCTGGTTTTGTTCTTCATAGGCCATAGCCACCACAGCCAAAATCAGGTTCACCAGGTAAAATGAGCCAACAAAAATAACAAGGACAAAGAAGATCATGTAGGTTTTTCCTGCCGCTCTCAAGGTCTGTGAAGAAAGAAAGGCCACTGTGAGGTTCCCTGACTGGTACACTGTGATGATGTTCTCATTAGTTCTCATTAGATCCTGCATATATAATAAAGTCAGATACTTGATATCAAGGACAGCTTATCATTTTTTTGTAAATAGTTTATTTGTGGAATAGAAACCTATCATTTTAATTTTTCTTTGCTTTTGTTAGAAAAATGAATAAACTGAAATTGTATGTTTCAACGCTACATATACATAGTAAGTCATATAATGTTCTAATAATTTCTTTTCTAATCAGTTCTTCTGTTGTGTGTGTGGAATCTCCCCTCCCACAACCTCTCTATTCTATCTTGGGGGAAACCTTGCATATGGACTTTATCTCCCAGTGCATGCCAAGAAGGGGCAAAAGGCTCTACTAATGCAATTTTTTTGGACATCTCTGGATTAGTACCAAAGACTTTTTCCACTTTTCACTAGTAGCAGTAAATCCAGTAACCAGCACTGTATAGGTGTATATTGAGTCAAGTTGTGTTCAATAGTACTGCTATTTTAATGCTAATGCTAGAAGAGGCTCCTGTCATTCTGCTACAAGTACGTTGTAATAAATTGCATCTTTCATTTTCTTCACATTGCTAAGTGACTCCAGATGCAGTGCAAAGGAAATTCATCAAAGATAAGGATTGGATTACTTACTAACTGATATAAGTTTTCCCAAAAATCCTGAGTCATGAGGCGAAATAAGGCCAGGAAAGCCCAACTGAAGGTATCAAAGCTGGTGTAGCCATAGTTTGGATTTCTGCCTGCCTTCATGCATGTATAACCCTCAGGACATTGGCTGCAGACAAAATGGAAGAAATGAAAATATGTTGGCATGGCAGAAGGTATGAGGAAAAAACAATTATGTTCACATCCCCTAGTTTAACAATTTGGTAATATATTGAAAGTCTGTCATTCCATCTTGAAGAAATATCAGGCCTGCAGAAAGCAGATAATTCTTATATTGATTGAATCATCTGTATTATCAAAGTCATTGTTCAACTATTCAATTTCATCTGTGAAAACTATAGGCAAAAGCACAAATACTACATCACTGTTAATTTCTTGAATGTTGAAACAGTATATTGTCTCAGTAGGGGAGGTGAATTGAATCAGTAACCTCCACAGCAAAAATCAGAAGCTAAAATAAAACCTGGGGTGGTCTGTACTTGATCCAAAATAAGTACTTAGCTACAGGTGGATTAATTCAGTCAAGGAAGCTACAGTCCTGAGTTTGCAGGACCTGAGCAACACTGTTCATAATAGGGTGTCTTGGAGTTTTCTCATACATAGGGTAATAATAAATCCAAGCTGATTTAACAGCAATTAGCTACAAGTACTCAGCAGCCATTTCAGAAAATGCTGACCTGTTTATTTCCCAGAAAATTACCACAGAGAAAGGTAGTTGCACAACTTTCCCATGGTTCTGTTATGAATCTGGAAAAATATTGCATAAACTAATTTAGGACACCAAAAGAGCAGCAGGTATGATCATTAGGTGGCCAGTGGGGATAACGGACCAAGCCTATTTAACATCCTTTCATTTGGTTGGACAGAGATTTAGTCATGTTTAGAGCAGGTCTAATGAAATAAATGGGACAGTCCATAAATAACTTTAGCCCCACTGAGTATCAATTAGTCTACTCTATGTACTA
Organism: Urosaurus nigricauda; assembly: GCA_034509955.1. NCBI lineage: Eukaryota > Metazoa > Chordata > Lepidosauria > Squamata > Phrynosomatidae > Urosaurus > Urosaurus nigricauda. Next base: position 169,726,447 of record JAOEGL010000002.1, read on the forward strand.
AGTCTGTACCATTGGTATAAAGGACATCTCTGCTAAACACAACATGTTGAAGGAACTTCATTTCCCCTGATTTGGCTCTATTCATTTGCTCATTTCAGTTTAGATCTGAAGTCCAATGTGTAGTTCTCAAGGAGGCTTGAAAAGAGAGGAGAAGTATAATCTGAATCCTCTGCCAGGTAGAAGCTCTGTGCATGTCTGCAGGAGTCTTAAATGTTTATTTTTAATATGACACAGTTGATCTCCCCATAAAGAGAAAGCAAATAACCTCAGGTGACATGGCACTGATACACAAATGATTTAACAAATTTATTCAGCAACATCATTAACTGTATTCATGCACAGTGTGACTTTCCCCTTCCAGTGTAGTTTGTCAAATTGCCTGACTGAGAGAGAGAGAAGGAATCTGAACTGATAACTTACCCTGCGTCAGAGCTGTTACCACATAACAATGGATCAAGAAACCCAGGTAACGTGTAGAAATTTGCTGAAGGAGGTGGAGAAAGGGAGACAAATAATAATCAATTTCATCTGTGAAAACTATAGGCAAAAGCACAAATACTACATCACAGAAACTAAAGGTGAACTACAACCTAGCTATGATTGGATCCAAGCATTTCAGCCAGTCTCGTGGTGCAAGGTCATTTGGAACTTTACCATTTCACGATGCAGATATGTGAGTAGAGACAGGAGATGAAATGTCTGACTGAACTACTCCCCACTCATAAACTGCAATTATAATTATGACTCTACATATAGTAGAATGATTATAACCTCTCAGGTCCACTGATACATGGTTATGTGTTTACTGTCTTATAATGGCCAAGAAATCTAAGTATAACATTACTTCTCCAAGATAATACTTGGAAAATGGACTGTTTTGAACTAAACAGATAATATCTCATTATAAATATGAGATACCCAATTCACAGTGAACATTAGAGATCAGTCATGGAATGAAATAAACTCTAAACTGAATTAACCTTAAGTACAGATGCACAAGGTTTCCCACAAAAACAGTTTTAGGGAAGGAAAGAGCAATATACAAAAACAGGGAAATATGGTTAATGAAAAGATAAGAAAAAAACTGGTCAAGATGTGGAATATTTGAGAACAGTAATTGCTGGACTTCTTGAAACTACAGTCATAAAGGTGATCTAATACATCTTGGAATATGCATTGACATGTTCTTTAGAGAAAATCATGGCAGAAAACCACCAAAACCTACAGACATTGTTGGTGTACTCTTCCCAGTCAAATCCCTTGGTGCCATTTTCCAGATAGGTCTCATTGAGATCAATGGGCCAGATGACACACTTGTTCCTTAGATTCCCCATGAACAGCTGTAGTCCAATTAAAGCAAATACACTGAGGCAAAACACTGTCAAAATCATCACATCTGACAGCTTCTTCACAGACTGGATTAGGGCTCCCACAATAGTCTTCAGACCTAGGAAAAAGGAAAGCCATCATGACACTCTTCAGAATTTATGGAGAATGGCCTAGAGAAAGAATTTATTTAGGATGCTTATAATGGTTTCCTGACTACTGTAAAACCAGATTAAATCATGGGTTGAGCAGAAGCAGTTTTTTCCCTATGGCTTCAGCCTTCAACCCATGTATTTCATAAGCTGGTTGAGCTTTCTTTCAGACTTCACAACATAAGTGAACTACAAAGGTAACTAATTCACTATGTAGGCATACAGCCAACTCACTGAGCTTCTCCTACATTGTGGCTGGATAGAAAATGAGTTGTGTATCATGTGTACGTGGGGCACATGTAATTCACATCACTCAAGCACAACATACTTAGATATATTTTACATTACACAGTTGTAGCACTCTGATGCTACTTAAACTGTCAGGCTTCCATCCTAAAAATCCTGAGATCAGTAGTTTCATTAGGTATTTCTAGTTTTCTTTTAGAGACCTCCAGTGTCTTACTAAACTGCAACTCAGGATTCCGTAATATGGAACCATGGCAGTTAAAGTGGAATCATATCACTATAACCATGAAAAAAAAATCTAGTCAAAGCAAGCGGGCTTTCTGTGGCTCAGGGATTTTATTTGATACTCTAACATGAAAGAGAAAGCACATTTGAAGAAAATGTAGGCTATGGGGCGATCCGTCCAAATTATGGCACCCTGATATACAGCCATAAGAACAACCCATTCAAAATATATCCTCTTGTACCTGCAAGAGAGAAAAGTAACATAAGCTATGTTCTCTTCCAACACATCAGAACATTTAAAATAATTCCTGAACAGGTATATTTGTTCCTTTTTTGGGCATTATTTCAAAAAGGGCATGGAATTTTTTAAAAGAATGATAAAAAGTTGCCTTCTCTTTCCCGTGTGAATTTCTAGTTCAAAGTCTGAAGATCAAATTAGACATTAGAGGGGAAATATATTCCTATGCATTATCCTCAAAACTGGATTTCCTCCAAAATATAAGCTTCTGTAACCGGCATTACAAATTAAACCTGTATTTACTTTTCATTAAATAACTGGTCACAAAACACACAAAATGCAAGATACATTGGTGGGGGACAATCACATGCTATTACTAAGAGGCATCTTTGGGGAACTCGGTTCTTAAAAAACAAAACAAAACAAAAAACTAAGTTTATAATCTAGTCTGATTTGTAGCAGCAAAATTGACTGGGGAGGAACAGGTTGCTTACCTGTTAACTGTGGTTCTTCAAGTGGTCATCTGTGTCCTAACACAAATGGGTTTGCACCTGTGCAGAGATTCCCTAGGGAATATTCTAGAGCTGAGCAGCTTGGTGGGAATGAATACCCTTCCCCCTCCTGCCTACCTTGCACATCTCAGCCCCCCAAGCTACCATCCTCTCAGTTTTGAAGTCTGCCAAACCCACAGGGATCTGAAAGAGGGGGGAAAGAGTGGGTTTGTGTGAGGGCACAGATAACCACTAGAAGAACCACAGTTACAGGTAAGCAACATGTTCTTCTTTATTGTGGTCTCTGTGCCTCACACAAATGGGTTGACTATGAGGTTTACCAGAGGTCAGTGAGTCAGGTCACTGGAGTTTTGAATGAGCTTTCAGGTGCTCAGATGCAAATCGCTTAGCCATCTCATAAGCAAGGTGAACAGTATGAACAATCCATTTGATGAACCTCTGTGAAGACAGCTGTTGTCTTTTCCAAGCACTGGCACAGCAAATGAGGAGTCTATTAGAGATATGAAATGCAACCCAGCATTGGATGTAGAATGCAAGCACATTGTGAACATCCAAACAATGTTTCTTTAAACAATTTCTCCAAAGACATATGTGGCTGTGAGTAAAATGTGGGTAAGATAATATCTTGATTAAGGTGAAACTGAGGCACAACTTTAGGTAAAAAGGAAATGTCCAGGTGTAAAACCATCTTCTCACAGTAAAATACCAGAAATGGTTCATCACATCAAAGTGCAGTGAGCTCTGATGCCCTCCTAACAAAATGATGGCCAACAGAAGACTACTTTGAAGGTGCACAAATGCTCTCCCAAAGAAGCCACAAGTTTGAAACGATGTTAAGTCAATTGGGAAAGGACAAAAGACAATGACCAAGGTAGAGTTGGAGGGTTCACCAGAAGATAAAGGTGATCTAGTCCATTTGGAAATTTTTTGACCACAGGGTTGGAAAACAAAGTCCAAGCTGTTGATGACAACAGTGGGTGAGCCACAATTGCCACAAAAAGCAAGACTCTCTCTCCTTAGATGAAGAAAATGCAGAACCATAGACAAGCAGACAGGGGAAGCAGGTTCCAATATAGGATCTGAAAAAGAACAAAATTGTCTCCACTTATATGCATAAAAGCTTTTAACTGTGTTCTTCCTATTAGCAGATAAAACAGAGAAGTTCTGAAGAAATCAAGGATGGATCCTCCAACTATCAATTGTAACATTTTGAGGTCTGCTCTTCAGGAAGGTTGGGTATAAATGCCATCATATTATCCCAGAGAAATTTCTGGTAAAGGGACATGCAATCCTGCATATTGCCCTGAACTGGTGAAGATGCAGCGGAATAGAATCTACGACCAAATGCATCAAGTCAGCAACCTTCTTTATCCACTGGCATGGAATGTGTTCTTTTTGAAGTTTCAGACTGGGATCCTTCCAGCACAAGAGAATTGGGAGCAGCATGATTAAACAGGCAAGCAGCACCTTCAGGATTCATCCTATACAAGTCTTCAGTCTTTCAGAAGCTGGGGGTAGTGAAGATGATTTTAATCAGGACTGTTTCATTACATCCTGTAGGAGAAGAACCAAGGTGGAGGCAACAATGTGTGTTTCAACAAGCTGAAAGACTGGATCATTCACAGGTGGAAGGGAAGTCTTCACTTCAATACTGAGGGCTTTACTCATCCATAGGACCATGTCTGAGAAGAGCTTCATATTTTATGGAGGTGAAGGATGGACTGGCATCTTCCACCAAGCCTGATGTAGATGAATGAGCTGGTAAAAGAGAATGAAAAGAAGATGACCCTGTGTCATAATCATCAGAGTCCCCAATGGCAGGTAATGCTGCAGAACCATAGATGAGATAGTGGTCACTGGCACCACTGCAATTGTCATGGCAAGAGGCTGGAAAGGCTGCCAGACCGACAGGGCCAGAGTGTGTGCTCGGAATTGGTATCAACACAGCTGGAGCCACAGTTGGTGGTGACTGATCCTGATGAAGCGACTATTGGTACTGATGGAACAGTAGACACTGGAAGAGAAGGCAGTGGCCTTAAAAGAGTGGCAGTACTACGAGGAGGCAGAGACGGAGGCTAATGGGTGGGTAGAAATGGATGAAGAAAGCGTGAACTTGGCAATGGTTCTTGGTATTGAGACAAAGAGGGTGAATGGTGTCAAGAAAAGTCTCTTGCTTGTCTTCCACATGGTGATCTTGAAAGGCTTCACTTGTGATGTGGTAAATGATTGTATGGTGTTAATTCTCTACAATGATATTGACTCTGATATAAAGGAGAGTATGACCAGTAGGAGGCAGGTCTCTTCCTCCACAAGTCCTCAGGACAATACCAACCAAGGTATGACACCCAGGTGTATGGAGAATCTTCTTGGTATGAGGAATCTTGGGTAAAAGAAGACTGCTGCCATACCAGGGTTAGGGTAACAGCCATTGTGGTCATGGAGATAGATGGGTTGCATTGCTCTTGGCTGGAATGTGGTGCTCTGACCGAGCATTCATCTGTGCATCTGGTGGGGTGGATGCAATGGTAAGTACAGTGTGAGGACCCAGGGGAGGCAGCACACTGGAGGTAAGAGCTGTTGATGCCGAAAGAACTGAGACATTTTGTGAAGTTGAAGGTACAGCTTGGGTACTGGAAGATGTGGACTTCCTTTTCTTCTTTTTCTTCACCATTAGCATTTCAGAATCATCCTGGTTTTTAGATTGCCTACCTGGAGATGCCAGTCTCTTTCGACCAGACTTGGCCTGTGTCTTACCAGATCCATTAATTGGAACAACAGTGAGTATAGATGGTATCAATAGAGGCTTGCTTGGAGTAGCATTTGATACTGATGTCGATTCCACTATTAGGCCCCCAGATTTTGACACTGAAGCAGATGTTGATACAGAAATTGGCTTAGGCTTTTTTGGTCTGGAGACTGGAATGGTAGCCAAGGGAGGTTGTTGGCTTGATGCCATGCTGTCGTCAACTTGTTAGGACTGTTCCCAATAGTGGATCTTGAGAAGCTGAGCCTTATTCTTCAGTGCTTGCAAAGTAAATAATTTACAGATGGCAGAATTAAAAGACATAGCCATTTTAGTCTGTAGAATCAGTATGTAGAGAGATCTTGTAGCACCTTGCAATACATCTGAAGAAGTAGACTGAAGTCTATGAAGGCTCATTCTGCCAATTTCTTTCTTTCAGTTAGTCTCAAAGGTGCTACAAGACACCTCTACAGATGGAATAGCATTCAACAATGTGCTCTGCCCCCAGACAGAACAGGCACTTGGCATACATGTTGGAGAGAGAAATTTTCTGGCCACAGAAAGAACAACATTTAAAAAGAAAAGCAGAAGCCATAGAAACTGAGGGACAGCAAGATGAGTCAAGAAAAAATGGGTAGGATAGAGATAGGGGGAAAGAGACAACAAAGTACAGCAGTAAAGGAGTTCTTTTTTGTTTTTTAAGTGGCAGATGAAACAAGTATGGAAGGAAGACAAAAGTAGAAAAAGTAGAAAGGAAAGAAGATTGAGGTCTTACTTAGCATGAAAACGCTCTGGGAGAAATGGCTGTGCTGGAGGATGAAAAGAAACAGAGACGGTATCTTGGCAGGCTGGGACATGTGCCACAGCCAGGAAGGGTTGGGATATTCCCACCAAGCTACTGAATAGTCAGTATTACAATATTCCATAGGTATTCTCTGCACATGCAAATCCATTTGCATGAAGCACAGACACCACAATGAAGAACCTTGAGATAGCCGATAATGCTCCCCCTAAGTCTAACCTACCACATTAAGGCTGAGAGGAGGATACAAATGGCTATATGGAAGAACCTTGTAATCTCCTTTGAGCTCTTTGTAGGAATGGCAGGATAAGGATTTATCAAGCAAATAAACACATAACATACATTTTTTCACAGAAATTTAAGGAATAATATTAATTTCGCTGAATAAGCAGACAATTCACAAAATGATGCTCAGAATGGTACTCAGAAATGTACGGGGAAACTTGAAAATGCTGCTTCCTTGTGCAATGAAATCTATGTTGATGGGTAGATGTAGGTGGGATGGAAAGCAGATGTCAGATTATTGTAATCAGATGCTTGTAACTCCTATGAGGCAAAACTTTCTCTCTGACACTATTACAGGATCCATAATATTCAGAAATATTATTATAGAAGGAAGGTTGTTGCATGTTTGTGTTATGTAGCCATCTTCTTCGCCCATTTTTCCCCCCCAAATACTCCCTACTTTCAAAATTCTCCACAGTTATAATCCTTGTGGATTCCTGGGATTTTCAATTTATGCAAGGGCATTAGAATCCTCAGCCAGAAACTGCAAACTCTACAGTTCCACAGGATGGAACCATGACAATTAAAGTGGAATTATAGTTCTATTAACTGTATAGAACAAAAGGGCTCCAGGTTGTTTTTTGTTTTTTTTGTTAAAGTCAAAAATTGTCCCAACACATCTATTGCATTTGTGGTTAATACAAAGCACCCCTTGCAAAGGATGACTGACAGTTTCTCAGAAACGAGCCACACTTTGCCCAGACCACCGATCAGAGATTCTCCACTTTTAGGGGCACATTCAAGATAAAAACTGTTGAGACAAAAATGACCTCATGGTGCCAAATGAACATCAAACCACTATCTGAAGGAGCATATCTTTCCATATGAACCTGCGTAAGTTTTCAGACCTTTGAGGGAAGGCTTTTCCTCTGTCCCACTACCTTCAAAGGCATGTTTGGTGATACCATGGGAGGTAGCCTTCTTAGTGGCTGCACCTAGGCTGTGAAACATCTTTCCATGGAAGGCTAGACACATCTTTTCTTGGCTCCCTTTCCTCCAGCAGACAATTACCTTTTTTAAAAAAAACTTTAATCATTAATTCTTTGGTGTGGAAAGTCATTTAATGGCAGGTTCTGCACTCTCCCTCCCCTTCTGTAACATTTAAAATGCTTTTAAACATTTTAATTCAGCAATTGGTTTTAATATGATAATTTATTAAACGTTTTTCATTGTTCTTAATGTTATTCATGTTATTCATGTTTAGCTGCACTTCATTTTGATTCATTTTGTAAGTCTCCTTGTGTTCTCCACTGGGATATTAAATACATGTATATATATTGTATTAATGGTCTAAAACAAGTATTTCAGAACACATGGAGCAACATGTGTGCCATAGCTACTCAGGATGATTTGGTAATAGTGTTAGGATTGATCTAGATGAAAACCTAGAGGTATCATGTTTAGAAAACAAAGGATATTAATTTGTAATAATGAGTTTAATGCATGTTAGACTCTACAGGCAGTGTTTCTGGACAACCTGGACTTTTGAATTAACAGCAGCAGACATTTTGCAGAACTCTTTTCAAATCTGAATGCTCCAATGGGATTTCCTCAGAATTTTCAGTACATTTGTTTAGAAATGTTTCTGTTCATTTATTCAAACATCTCTCCTGATCAGCACCTATACCAATTGCTGTCCAGCTCCTTGGATTTTAAATACTGTATAACACCAGATATCACAGCCCTAAATCTGATACATTCAGCAACCTCTCAACTAAAGTAAACTACAACACTTTCTGGCAGATGATAAACCAGCGTAATCCATCTCTTTAACTCACTCTCCTGTCCTTTAATTTATGCCCATTAAAGGCATTTAATGAGCCATTACAGGTTCTGATTTATTAATTTCTTGCTCCCCTACCCCTTGATTTAAGTATTTTCAGACACATTTTATTATTCCCAGTTCCTACATTTCACCCATTTCCTGACACAGAGCTCTCAGTCTCCTTCTTCCCACAGTCCCTCAATGCTTTTATGTGGCTGTAATTGATATTAACATCATGGTTTCTGAGCATTCCCAAAGGGCTCCAGTTTAAGAAGTCTGGGAAGGGTGTTCATTCTGTTCCAGGCTCCTGATTAGTCCTCTATGAGTGGTGTTTTTACAAGTGGCAATAAGAGTTCCTTACAAACTCTCCTATGGGATTAAGGAGTACAATTATTGTGGCACCCCTGCAATCATGTTAAACATCTGAGGCATTTATCATGTATATAATGGATCTTCCTTGTTCCATCAACACTCTGAATGTCTATTCATAAATTACAATTCACCCTTGATAGCCCCTCATTAGCCGTTTCATATTTCACACAGCAACAAACTTGGAAAAATATTCAACAGGAAGCCACGTCCAGTTCTGACTCTTTGATGACCATACCTATATGATACACATATGGTCCTCCCTTCGTATCCATGGGGAATCTGTTTTGGACACCCCCCCCCCCAATAAAAATGCAGGACCTTGAGTCCCTTTATCCTTAATGGTGGGTGTGACATGCGGCCATTTAAACCAATGGGGCTTGCCATCCGCAGATGTTTAAATCGGTGGATAGCAAGTCAACAGGTATTGAGAGCCCACTATGTTTTCAAACACCTCTTTGTTGCTGTTTTAAATGGGCATTACTCCTTTTAAAAACACTTATACCTTAAACAAGTCTTATACCTAAAACAAGTACAATCTCTAAAGATTCAAGGGATCTTTTTGAATTGTGTGCTTGCTTCAGGTCAAGAAGTGTTAACACAACACAGAAAAAGAAATACTTAGTGCTGATGAATGAGGAGTGGGGTGGGGGCAGACTAACTATTACAATAATCTTCTTTTGGTGAAGGAGTAAGAGAGCTTTGCACACTGTGCTTCAGCGAGACTTCAGGAAGTATAAAACAATGTGAAGCAAGATTGGGTTATGTGAGCCAGACCATAAGCAAAGGCTAGGAAATGTTAACATCATGCGCAGGACTCGCATTCCAAGTCTAAGCAAAGCACATATGCTTCTTTCCCAAATATGTTCAAACAGTTCCTTAACAAAATTTGTAATTATATAACTAGAATGGAATATCTTTCCTGGCTGATATGCTCTAGACTGGGTGGCGGTGGTGGAATCATATGGCTAGTGGGCCATGTGTTGACCCAAGGCTGTTGTTGTTGTCTTTTGGGACCTCCCAACAAATTTTCCATCAAAAACCACATTCTTCCAAAAGATGGGAACCATGCCTCAAAGGGTGCCATTCCCCTTTGTAAGAAGATAAACCTTCACTTGTTTTTCCACCCAAACTAGAAGTGACATTGCAGGCTTCTCTGGTTTCACACAAAGAGGCTGGCATGACTCCTGGAGGTTCCTAGAGCCAGAAAAGTGGCCTCTAGACCAACAGAGTTTGCCCATCTCTGCTTTAGACAAGGGTTAAATGTATCTTGCATTTAATGCATATTTACATACATCTGTCTAACCAAATAACACATTAGGAGTTTAGGTCACTATTTTAGGCAAAGGGAGACTGAGAATGGATTCATATTTAGTATTTGGGTGCCTATTATCTTCCTTCAGTTTCTGCTATCTATAAAACATTGTGGTGGTCCCCTGACCACAGATGTTTCTCTGCCAAGTTTCTAGGAAACGTTTCAATCTGAACTATCAGCTCATGTGGAAAGAAGGTGATTTGAGCTTTAAAAACAAATGCAGCATGATTCAGTCCTAAGCAAGAGTTCCAAGATCATGGAAGATCTCTGGGGCACAGCAGGAAACTTCAAGGAGAAGTCTATTTCCAAATGATGTCTCAGGCATTGGAACAGATCACTGAGATGATATTGGAATATACCACCACTCTCAGGAGGGCTAAAAGAACTCATTTCTTACATCCACCTTTTCCCATTGTCCAGATAATTCCTCACACACTATCCAGTTTAATTTAAAAATCTGGGGAGTTTTCCAGTTGTGCCACAGCCGGCAGTTGTAACAACTGAAATTTAGATTTCATATAGCAAAAGTATTCAGTGTGAAAAACAGTGCACACTTTACATAGCATGGGGTGTTGGGGAGGGCTTATATTTCATTTTGTTTTACCCTATTTTGTAGATTTGGATAACAAAAGCATATATAGCATGAAAACATGACAATCAGAATGGCTTTACATTTTCAGATAGTGAAATACCAAACATGAAAATTCTTTCATTGCAGCATAGGTTACTCACATTAAACTATCTATAATACTTAAGATTGTTAGAGTTGTTCATGGTTTTTTTTTTTAAATAGTTACCTCTTCATGCAGGGCCTATCAAAAATGTCCCAGTGCCATTTTTGAAAAAGTAAATGAGGAGGAAGGCAGGCTTAGAGGCAAAGGGATTGGAAATGCAAGATATAGTCATTCTTAGCGGTTAGACGCATTTCTCACCTGGAATGACAGAGATAGTTTTCAAAGCTCGGAGAACTCTGAAAGTTCTCAAGGCTGACACATTCCCAAGGTCCACAAACTCTGTGACATATCTGCAACGAGGGAGGTCACACACAAAGAGACACAATGACAATAACACACACCAAAAAGGTGGAATGGGGAAGAAAACAACAACTACAGACAGCAATACATCACTCACAGGGACCTGCAACCCAACACCTAACACCAACTGCCTTACCTGGAATTACAGAAATAGTTTTCAAAGCTCTCAGTACCCTGAAGGTGCGCAGAGCTGAAACATTGCCTAGGTTTACAAACTCTGTTATATACCTGCAGAATTAAACCAGAGTTAATGGCACCAATTGGGGTTACCTGGCTCAGAAAAAAAGCATGTAACGTTCAAGTTGCAGGAGAACAGCTTTGAAAACTGCATTTTTTTTTGAAATAGCATTTAAAAAGAGGAGAAAAGAGAGAAACATAACACTGCAAATAAAACTGGCTTAAATCCAATTGCTAGTCCCAACTAGAGTAGACCCACTGTATCAATTCTGAATGGTAAATCAACACATAAGTACATCCCTTCAGGAAGGAGACTTTTTATAACTTAATCTGAGGGCTCATCCACACTGGCCAGAATAGTCGAGACTGCTCCTGGAGTATTCTGGCCCCAGAGCTGCCCTGAATCCCTCCTTACCTCCATACTCTGGAGCAACTGGGGGCAGCTGTCTACATGTGTCACCTGGCACTGCCACCACTGGCGTGAGTCACTTCCTCTGTGGTCAGAAACGTGGCACTCAGCATCTATCACATGGCTGTGACCTTGTGATCTCAGAAGGAACGACTTGTGCCAGTAGTGGTGGTGCCGGGCAGCACAGCAGGATGTGTGTGTGGACAGATGATTGGTGTCACTGTAGAGTGTTCTAGAGTTTCCTGAAAAATTCAGCGCAAAAGGCGAGTTTATTTAATCTGGTTTAGCCAGAGATAGGACAGATTTCGTGTGGAACTGGCATTTCCTTGTGAAGACAGTTCACACTCAAATTGGGGCTTTTACCCTGCGTCATGCAGACAGGGCATAGTGAGGGCAGGGGAAAATTGGCCTGTGCAGTCATGCCCTCAATTCCAGTTCAGTTAATCTACTGTAATTGAGATTAGCAAAATAGGTTTAACCCACATGTGTTTTTTGTTTAAAAAGTCACAATTATCATGGGACATCTTGCTTAGTGGTAATAATTTACCAGTGGTCCCTAGCATACCCACTAGTCTAAATTCAACAGCTGGAAAAATGGGAGTCCAGGACAAAAGACAATCTGGCAGGGTAAGAATAATCAGGATAAACAGATAAAGTAGTAGATATTTCAGTAAACAATATTTTCAGTAAATAGTAACAACAGAAGATATTGCAGTACACTTTTTATAAGTTTTCAACCTTTTTTATGTGCAGCATGGAAAAAAATCAGACATATCAAGATATTTATAAGGTTGGTAAGTCTCTGGGAGTCCTTGCATAGCAAGAAGGTAAACATAACAATCACTATTTGTTTAAAGTGGACAAAAATGAGGTAGGTAAAAGGGAGGAAGATTTATTTATCTAGGATCATTTCCCTCAAAGAGGCAGCTATCCTCCAAACTTGCTTCAGCAAAAACACATGGTATCATGGCAATATAAAGACTAACATATTTTTTTCATTATAGCTCAGGCAACAATATGTTGGTCAATCTTTAATGCATCGCACTATCATTTGTTGCTTAGCATCAAATTGTGATCTATTATATAACCAGGAAGAGAATCAAGCCATCCTGGATATTTAATAGAGTGGACTGACATTTTGAACAGACTGCCGTTGCATGGGGCAGCAACTGAAGTATAACATTGGCTAAATACCTTAAAGGCACCAGATCCTGTCTGATCTTGGAAGCTAAGCAGGATACTTGGATGAAAGACCACCAACAAATACCAGGAGCCATAGGCTACATTTCAGAGGAAGGAATTGGCAAAATCACCTTTGAATAGTTCTTGTCTAAGAAAATCCTATTAAGTTCACGGGGTTGCCATAAGTTGATAGGCAATTTGAAGGCTCATACACACAGAGAGATGCCATTGCTATGCTGTTAGGAAGGGTAAAGGATTCTGGCAATTACAGATTTCTGAGTAATGTGGAAGGACACTTTTTACATTGCTGAGGAAGATAAATGGCATTTGACGTTTCTGTCCCTGACATTAATATGTCTTAGGCCATTTCTACTTGCAAAATACTAGTAGGTTGTTCCACAGGATGGTGCTTTACCTTTAGGATCCTAGATCTGCTCTCCTGTCTTCCCTTTCCTCACACCATATAGTCTTCTCCACACACAAAAAATGAAAACATAAGAAGGTTGGCTCATGGTGTTTTAAAACTGAATTCACAAAAAAGCTTCTGGCTATTAACTATGGGGCTAATAGTTTTTGTGGAGCTTTCGAGCTATGTGGCCATGTTCTAGAAGAGTTTCTTTCTGAGGAACTCCAACAGATAAAGGAACAGAGGCGGACCGTGACCACTGAAAAAGATCTATCTGACAAGTAAGATTTAAACCAGTCGAGAACAGTGTTGGAGAACCCAAGGTCAGAAAGTAAATCAACCAGGAGACAATGATCCACGGTGTCGAAGGCCACAGACAAATCAAGAAGAATGAAAATAGAGTAGAGGCCATTTGCATTGGCCTGCATGAGATTGTTTGAGATCTTGGTGAGGGCTGTCTCTGTAGAGTGCTGTAGGAGGAAACCAGACTGAAAAAGTAGTCAATTGCCTGTCTACTTATGGTAACCCCATGAACTTCTTAGACTTTTTTTTAAGGAAAGGAATACTCGGAGCACCAGGTATTAAATTGGCAGTCTTCCAAGACAAATACAGTTGGCCCTCCTTATCTATAGATTTTTTTATTCATGGATTCAAGCATCCATGGCTTGAAAATATTAAAAAAGTATAAATTCTAAATAGCAAACCTTGATTTTTCATTTTATATAAGGGACACCATTTTGCTCTGCCATTATGTTTAATGGCATTTGAGCTTCCATTGATTTTGTTATCCACGGGGGTCCTGGAACCAAACCCCAGTGGATAACAAGGTCCCACTGTAATTCTTCCTAATTTTTGGACAGGAAAAGGGCAGGCAAGGAAGTCTGAAGTGTTCAAAGGCTGCAAAACCCACCTTGGTGGCTGCATGTAGCCCAATGGCTGCCTTTTGTCCACTGCTGACTTATGCAAAATATCTCAGTTAAAAGGTGAAAAACTAAGCTGCACAAGGGAGTTATCTTCCTACCCAGTAATGCCTCTTTAGCTACAAAAAGTTCTCTCCTCTTTCTTGATTTATTGTGTGTTACAATTTTTAAAAATATAAAGATAAGAGACTGAAGGTAAAGCTGGGTTCTAAATTTATGATGGTTTCCCAAATTTTCCGTTTTGTACTGGGGTACAGAATAATATAGAATAAATATAAAACAGAAATCAGAATACTGATACAAGAGCTTTGTTCATATGAAAGGACTTCTATTCTGCACTCTGATTTCACAATTTCATTCCAAAATTGGGGATTCACCACAGAGTAATCTGGAATTATCAGAGAAGTGAGTGGGTTTGGAACGTTCAGATTTTCTGGGCTTTTTCAACAGCCACCTTTAATTTATGTAGAGACTTCTCATAAGAAGAGCAGAATGCATAACTTACGCCATCATGATGACACTGAAGTCTAGCCAGTTCCATGGGTCTCGGAGGAAAGTAAAACCGTCTATGCAGAAGCCTCTTGCAATAATTTTCACAAGTGATTCAAATGTATATATACCAGTGAACGTGTACCTGTTGAAACAAAGGAAGATCTTGGAGGAGACCATGTCGGTAGCCAAATATCCTTACAAAATGTTCACATCTGAAATTCTGTTACAGCTGATAATTTTCATTGCAATCATATGGTAACCACCCACATATTAAATGCATAATTTTGGATAGTCCCCCATCCTAGTTTCTCATATTTGACTGCATGCTGTTTTCACAAGTTTTTGGCTTGTATTTGATAAATCCAAATGTTAAGAAATAACTTTAAAGTGACAACATCTGTTCAAGTGCAACAAAGCTATTGACCTAAATCCTGTGTGACACTAGTGGAGTGTTGATCCCTATTATTGAAGTTGCATTAGGTTACACTATTGCATAAGTGCGAGAGACTGTGTATTGATGCCACAATCACTTGCAGTTTTTTCATATTTTCTTGCACAACTGTTTGTGCAACAAAAACAGTATCCCATTCCATACTTCTGCTGGTTCTTAAAGGAACAACTACTAACTAAAGGACCTTTTCATTACAGAATGACATCACTGGTTCTCAGCTACACACATAAATCCACTGTGCAGTTCTCAGCTACACACATAGGGGCTTTCTAGATTGGTAGGAAAGGGAGACATGAAGTTGCCTTTTCCTTAAAGCTTAGCAGCTACACTGCAAGCCCCAGGTGTGTAATAAAAAGACATAGGGCAGCTACACTGAGAAAGTGTGGGGACAACTTATCTGAAGTTGGAAGCTGTCAGGATGCTAGAAACACAGGCGGAGCAGCTGCACGGGTGGCAATGAAAGGGGCTTTTGGCCACACTGAACCTTTAATATTTTTTTCTGTTGCCGGCTGCGAACTGCGCAGTTGCACCGGTACATCATACAGGCAATTGTATTGCCAGCAGGTACATCACACATGAACTGTGCAGTTATGAAGATCTGTCAAATTACCATTGTGGTTTCGCTTCCCTTTTCTAAGTGTGCAGTTGCATCGGTGCACCATGAATGAACCTCTTTATTTTATAATAATAGTTGTTATTATTATTATTACCCCACCCCTTTGAGATCAATTGAGGTGGCTTACACATTAAAATACCATTACATCAATAAAACAAACTGCATCCCTCCCCCATTAAAAAGATATTAAATCTGTTACAATTTAAGTTTATAAATAAACTTCTTTATTTTATGAATGAATTGACATTTTATGCACAGTTGCATAACAGTTACAGCATCCCAGAGTCCCTACTGCGCATGTCTAGGGTTCAGATTAGGGCTGGAGCTAGGGTTTGGGAGCTTTAAAAAACTGCACAGTTGCACTGCAGCATTTAGATGCAGCTGCGCAGTTACACCCTTTTTAAAAAGAAGCTGGGAAAAGCAGGTCCTTTTTAAAGCTGCTTTTTCCCCACTAAAATGCAAAAGAAGTGTGTTCATGCCAAACTTTCAGTGTGGGTCATCTAAAGGCTACACTTTCATATAAGCATGAACACACCCCTTTTTGCCAGTCTAGATCAGCCCATAGATCCACATATCCAGCTAATGCTTGGAAGCAGAAACCTCTGTTCCTGTTGCTTGCTAGTGGGGAAGCAAGGGAGGAGGCACTCTGGACCACAAAGAAGCAGCTGGTCTCAGCTCAGTTGGGTGGGGGGAAGAAATGAGTGTGAACTCTCAAATGGAGTGAACTCACATTTTCCTTCCCCCCAAACCCCAAAGCAGCCTGATCTTCATAGTATGAATTACTTCCCCTCCTCTCTGGTAACAAGGAGCAGTTGCTAGTCGCCAGACATGGAAGTTTTTTTTTGTGTGTAGAGTGCATGGACAAGAACATCTTCCTCTATGCCTCATCCAAAAAAGGAACTTACAGATACACAAGGTACACTCATGCATATGTAAATTACTAACAGGATGTGGGCCCATTTGTTGTCACAGATTATGGAATGTTTTGCCATCGTATCTGGATAGGAACAGGAAGGTCGGCAGTTCTGGCTATGGGTGGCATCCTGTTAGTGACATATGTGTACATAAGTATGGCTTATATGCACACATGTCTCTTTTTTGATGAGGTTCTGGGGACTATTTTCTAACTTTTTACATTGTATCCAAAACCTCCCCTTGGCAGCAGTCAACTCCTGGGAAAAGTTGCTGCTGCTGCCTACTGATAAGAAGGGGCAGCATGGAAGGAATTCAGATGATGAAGATATGCTCTCTGCTCCCAGGGGAAAATAAAAGAACAGTGCACTCCATTGGTGACTGTATCTTTGGCCCAGAACAGACAGGCAGGAAGGAGCAGCCCAAGGCCGTTCCAACCACAAGTGGTCCAGGACCATGGTGACTGCATGGCCCACTCCAAAAGTGGACCATTGCCACTGGCCCCAAGCTGTGACACCAGGAGCCAGATTATCCTGGCTCCTTTTTGCTCTGATTTAAAGACTGGAACACAGCCTTGATGTGGCTTTGGCTGCATTGAAGACATGCCTCATATAAATGGTGCACCTCCAAAGTGGCCAGAAAGTGCTTTTTTATGTCTGTATGTTTTGGGGCTTTGTCTCTCTCCCTTCCTGTCAGTGCTTCTTCATCATATCAATTGTCTCTCCACTTTCCACTGATAAGAAACATCAGAGGGAGCCACTCCAGGATTCTTGACAGCTGCTGAGGCAAGGGGAGAACACATCACCCATTACATATAGGAGCATTATATTCTGCTACATCACGGTAAGATAATGGTCTAGGACAACAGGTTTGGCCGACATTCTGGCTTTCTAAAGTAACAGTGTGCTGCTCTTTACTGTAAAGCCCAATATAACAGAGGCACAGGAATCTGCATATAAAGTATATTGACATTTTATCACAGTGGGGACATGTGGCACGATTTTTTGGGGGGGGAAGGCTGATACATCTCTAAGAATTAAGCAAGATAATTGCAAATTCATAATAAAACAAAAACAGGCTAAGTACTTACTCCACTTGTTTCGACCATTCTGGTGGGTTACTAAAAGTCATGAACACGCAGTTCGTCAAAATAGTGCACATAATGATCATGCTAAATACTGTAGAATGAAGTCAAGGAAGTGTAAGAAATCACATATCTGTTCTGACATTTTACAAACACAACCCCATTAAGCTTCCACTGACATTAACTGAATGAAGTCTGGGAACGTCCTCAGCAATTATCACCATAACAGGTTTTTGACTCATGATCAGTGACTGCAATCAAAAATTTTAAGGCTTTGTTAATAACAAATATGGGTGAAAGTCTGGGCTTTATATTCTAGATTGGAGTTCTTCAACCACTGTTTCCAATTTTAGGCATCATTGAATTCAAAGGGTTTCCCCCTTGAAATTTAGTGGTGCCTACAACTGTAAACTGTATTTGAAGAATTCCAATCCAGAATTATGTGTGTGCACTTGTAGCACTAAACCCAGGCATATGTGGCGAGGAGGGAAGAACAGGGATGAGGTGGGAAAGTGCGGGCATATGGTTTGTTCTTTTGATGGTAAACTAAGATTTATTGGACTGGGATTGTTATATCTGAACTGGGTCTTTTCTTTCATGTTATATTTCGTCTCCTCCAGGCCCTCCTTCTTCATCTACTGGCAATGTCGACCAGGAAGATGGAGACTTACAAAGAGCTTGATGTATATGGTCTGGATTTCCAGTTTTTAAGGTGAAAAGAGTAATCAGTTGCCACTATTGTGGTGGGAGAAGTCATTTAAGTTTCCCAGGACATTATAATAAGTGCTTTGCTCTGCACTTAATGCACCAGGCAGAAGAGCAAAGTCATTGAGCGCTGAAGTAGACTGGGCAAAAAGAGTGGCAAGAGGCAGGCTGCCACACCAGTCCTAAATGGCACGACAGCAGGAGCAGCTTTTCACAGCTCCTTTTTGTGCTGGCTTTTCCTGGCTTGGTGCACTCTGGGGGCATGCGTCGCCTGAACGCCATGCCCCCAAAGCATCTGAAAGTCGCTTTATTTGGCTTGTCTATTTTGGGTCTTAGTTATCCAGCCTCCTTCTCATGACACAGGTGCACACACATAGATCGATTCCATATAGTTTTGTAACCATTTAACCAAACAAGATGCATTTCCATCCACCTGATCTCCCAGGTTTCTAGATATGGGTGGTATTCCCTGACAATTTGAATGAAAGGCACAATGTATCATATATTCAATTCAAACCTTTTAAAATCTTCACAGCAAACCCACAAACTAGGAAATAAGATTATAAAAATGAGCAACAGATATTACTATAAAAGGATATGAATGTATCAAAATTTTAATAGCTATTCTCCTAAGCAGATTAAAAGGACTTAAAATATACAAGGCAGGCGTGGCACTAAATCGGAAGAGTGTTTTGCCTCTGTTTAGTACTACAAAGGTCTGCAGAGAGAGAGAAAAAAGAGAAAAAGACGTATTAGAGGCATATACATTATAGAAGAAAACACATGCAGAATCTAAACACAATCTGTAACACAAAATTTTAGTTGATTTTAAGATAGCAATGTATATGTTTCATATTAATATTGTACCATTTTATACTTTTACTGATTATGAGCTGCTCTGAAGGTCATTTTAAATAAAAACAGAAAATAAAGTTAGTAGTACAGTGCTACAAAAATACTATAAATTGGCAAATACTCTGCAAACCTGCCTTGTAAACTCAACGGGATTTATTTCTGAGTAGACACATACACAGTACTCTGTTGCAAAAGCCTTCACAGTTTCTTTCTGCACATAACAAAGAGTGAGGTGGCAGAATAAGGTAATAAAAATTATAGACTGGATCACTTCAAATTGTAAATCAGGGGTTCTAAACTTATATACATACATCCTCTCCTGCCATTTTTAAAATTCATTTTATGAGCAAGCACATTAGGTAAACATAAGCTATGCTAAGATCTTGTGAAGAAAACTCCAAAATATCATTCACCATTCCTCTTTGAACTAGCACAAAGCAGAATTTCCACTGACGTCTACCGGTATGTAACATGATCATGAGGCTTTGCATATTTATTTACAAACAAAACAAACAGCTTCATTTATATACCGCTTCATACCCTTAATGAGTGTCTAAGCGGTTTACAATTGTAAGCTATTTGCCCCCCAACAATCTGGGTACTCATTTTAGCGACCTCGGAAGGATGCAAGCCTGAGTCAAGCTTCAGCCCTTTGCCGGTCTTGAACTCGCCACCTTATGGTTTTGAGTGAGTGGCTGCAGGACAGGCATTTAACCACTGCGCCACCAGGGCTGGGACTTAAAGCAAATTTAAAAGCAAATATACCCCAGCTAAGGCATCTTTCAAGTGCAACAAAGTTATAAAATAGAACTATAAATCTAGATATACAGTAGCAATGTAAAAATCATTCTATACATGCTATCCAATGAAAGGGAAGTAACAGCAGCAAAAGACAAGCATTCTGTTAAGTAACACAAATTTTCCTTATAATGTTTGACTTAATGAACACTTCACTTCACTTCACTTGCATTCCACTCACTGTCCCATCTT
Source organism: Urosaurus nigricauda (assembly GCA_034509955.1). Taxonomy (NCBI): domain Eukaryota; kingdom Metazoa; phylum Chordata; class Lepidosauria; order Squamata; family Phrynosomatidae; genus Urosaurus; species Urosaurus nigricauda. Next base: position 169,746,658 of record JAOEGL010000002.1, read on the forward strand.
ATCTTTTTTTCCAGATCTTTGTAGGCTTTAAAGTACTTTTATTCCACTCTTCATCTTTTTCTATTATTTTTGTCATCTGTTGCCTTGTATTTGTGTATCCCTTGCATGTTAGATTTTAAAACTAAGAATGTAGCTAATACCTTACACTGTATGGGCTAGCAAACTAGTATAAGATCTCGTCTTAATTTTTGACACAGCTTGCTATTCATTCATTCATTCATTCATTCATTGTCCAACCTTCCTCCCAACATGGAACCCAACAGCTCAGAATATAAGTGAAGACAAGATATAGCTAAAATGATATATAATACAAAAGTTTTTCAAAATTAAATATACAAGCCAATTCAAACATTTAAAAGAGTTAAATCAATGAGGTAGACACGGCCTAGATCCAACTAGGAAAGGAATGGCTGGAGGCCGCCCCTTTGGGGCCATCTATCAAGCCCCATAGACAAACAAAACATTTAAATGGCTGACAAAAGTTTATAATTATTTTAAAAGCCTCTCTCTATTAAAGCTGAATATTTCTCAAATCAGCCATAGACTTTACAAACAACAGGACAAACATGTCACACCCAAACTTTTACCAAGAAGGCTGTTAAGAAAAAGGTATAACCATACAACACATTACTGGTCGAACAAATAATGCACATGACAATACATATTTACGTTTACAGTTACTCTTGTCATAAGGACCTGTGTAACTCACAAGACGTCTATTGCACTTAAATGTAGCTACATACTGTATTTATTTTAATACACAACTCAGCTTTCTTTTCCAAAGGAAACATGATGCACTTAGTAAAATGAGAGCATCAATAAAATTAAAACTAATTCATTAAAACATTTCTGACAACTGCAAAATAAGTCATAATATGTACAACAATAGTAAGATCCAGTTTAACACCTGTTTGGATAGAATGACTCTGAAGGAATATTTCTGGACTGTCCTAACCAGGGAAGCAAGGTTGATTTCCCCTCTCTTGTCTTTCTGCCAGCAAACAAAGCCATTTTTTTTTAATTAATACAGGCCTTTTGTATGTAAGTCATTCTGATGATGAAAGGTGTCTATGCAGTTGGGTGCTTGCTACATTTTTACTGTTCTATTAGTAATTTACTTTAAAAAAAAGATTTATTTAATGTATTAATTTTGTTTTTAAACTCAATTTTATTACTGTAACCCAACTGAGTGACTTTTTGCTAGAAAGGCAAGATATACAAGAAGAAAGAGAGCCCTCCCTCCATACCAACTGCCATCCTCCGGCTTGGGAGGGAGCGAAGAGGCAGGCCCAGCTCCATCAGGCTTGCCTGAAGAAAGAGAGATCTCCCTCCATGCCATCTGCCCTGGTCCAGGCCTCAGAGGGAGAGAAGAGCCAATGGACCTCATCCCCTTCCCCACCACCATCCCCCTTTCCTTTTGTGTCGTGTCTTTTTAGAGTGCAAGCCTGAGGGCAGGGAACCATCAAAGTAAAAATAATTATTATTGTAAGCCACTCTGATAGCCATTAGGGCTGAAGAGAGGGGTATAAATACCATAAATAAATTAATTAATTAATTAATAAAATATAAAATCAGTCAATAAACTGTGCAAGACCCCAGTCCTATCTATCTATCTATCTATCTATCTATCACTCGATACCAGAGATTTTGGAGCTATATAATGAACAAACAAATGAAAATGTTATGATAAAAACAAATGCATTTGTTTGTCCATAAAGAAAGGCTCTAAAGGCCTTGCTCCTGATAAACTCCAATTCCAAGTCAGTTAAAGAAAGATAAGAAGCAAAAGAAAAGGGAGATAGGCACACAATCAGAACCATGAATGCTACTGTCTAATGGTTAATTAGTGAGAAAGGATAACAGAATTTATTACAACAATCAATGCAAAAAAAATAGAAACCGACAACAAAAATGGAAGAACAAGAGACTTTTTCCCACAAGATCCAGGAATTCAAAGAAAAATTGAAAGAACTGAACAAGATCCTAAAGTGTAAAGATAATGACTCTTAACATTAAAGTGAGGATTGTCCAAGCCATTGTATTCCCTATCACTCTGAATGGATGTAAAAGCTAGATAGTGAAGAAAAATGATAGAAAGAAAATCAACTCATTTGAGATATGGTGCTGGAGAAGAGTGCTGAGGATACCATGGACAACTAAAACAAACAAATGCATTCTAGAACATATATAGCCTGAATTTTTGGAAGCTAGGATGATTAAACTGTGGCTGTCATACTTTGATCTCATCACGAGAAGGCATGAATCATTGGAAGACAATGGCACTAGAAAAGGTGGAGTACAGTAGAAAGAGAGGAAGACCACACGCCAGATGGTTACAGTCAATCAAAAAACCCACAGGCCTGGGCCTGCAGGACCTGAGCAGAGCAGTGGATGACAGGGGGTCTTGGAGACATCCACAAGGTCACTATGAGTTGAGGAAAACTCAGGGATAGTTAAACAACAACAGTCCAGATGTTTACCATCTTGCTGAGCAATTTGGCATTGAAGCATGCATAAACCTAACCAGCACTTTCAGAAAATCTATGTAGGAACTGGTTATGGCAATATTTAGTAAATGTCAGGAGTATGCTGGATAGATTTTAGCCAACCATTAAACAGCAGTCTTCTTCTCCTTCTCCTTCTCCTTCTCCTCCTTCTCCTTCTCCTTCTCCTTCTCCTTCTTACCATAATGAAAAACTGAAAACTATTTATAATGAACTTTCCCCATATACTTCAGATTGTTATTAATATTAGTAAAAAGCACCAGTTAGTAAATGGTAGGGTCAAAGTGTTCTGGAAATGCTTAATTTTCTTTGCTTGACATTACTAAGAGATTAGTTACTTTGTAGTTTCCAAAACGTTGCCTACTTAAAGATATATTTTATTCATTTTGGCTCTATTTTACTTTGGCCTTATGGTCTACTTCTCATCTTTCCTCATTATGGTCCAGGACATTACCAGGTCATTCAGTTGGTGCACCAACCACAGCTAGTGAAAGACATTACTGTTCCCAGATGTGATCTGAGAATGTGCGTATGCACAGACCTTGTTATGGCATATACATATACATATGTGGTTCAATGCATGGAACACTCTACAAAAAGCAGGTGAATATATGAGTCAGTCTGAAAATGTCTGTCATGCTTCTTTATGGATCATAAAGAAATCAAAATCAACCCTGTGCACAAAAGCTTCATAAATGACAAGATCATTCAGTCTCCCATCTGTTTCTCATTGTTCATTGTTTTTTTATTATTAATCTCTAATTTCTAGAATCTAAAGTCATCATGAAAGAGAAAGTCCAAAGGGAATGAAAAATGCAGCTATGGTATTGATTTGTAGAGCCCATTGGTAAGGTCAGATATGGTCGGATGGTAAGGTCAGATATGGTCACCTATCTGGTGAAAAGAGAAGATCACAAAAGGGAAGAGTGCCACTCATAAGGAAGAATGGAAATAAATAATAATCGGTGGAGAAAATGTGATACTTGGACCTGATGCATGTACTTAGTAAGGTACATCATTCTCTGCCACATCAGATTGTACAGCTTGCCATGTTGAGTTTGGTTAACTACATACTAGAGAATTTCCCTGCCATTACTGAATATCTGAGACATTCACTGGCAGGGGCAGAGACTTACATGTAGGGAGATCTAACTGATCCTATGGCCAGGGTCTGGGAACCTGATGGGGAACCTATCATAGATTGTGGCAGACCAATGAAAGCCCTGGGTGTACTGTGCCCATTCTTCCTGGTAACCTCACCTGCAAAATGCACTATACAGTCAGCCCTCCTTATCCACAGATTCAAGCATCCATGGCTTGAAAATATTCAAAACAAGTATAGATTCTAAATATCAAACCTTGATTTTGCCACTTTATAAAAGGGACACCATTTTGCTATGCCATTGTATTTAATGGGACTTGAGCATTCATGGTTTTGTTATCCACCGGTGTGTGTGTGTGTGTGTGTGTGTGTAGTAGAACCAAACCCCAGCACAAGGACTGTAAGAGGATATAATATTGGGGGTGGAACTGGCAAAACCACCTTGGAGTATTCCTTGCTTAAGAAAACCCTATGAAATTCATGAAGTCACCAGAAGTTGACAGGTGACTTGAAGGCTCACAGACATATACGTGTGTGTGTGTGTGTGCTATTTCAAACCTGTGAAATCTTCTAAAAACACCACCACGATCAACAGGAATAATGTTAGGTTCATCAAACAGAACTGGGTACAAAACAGTGCCTCAGATGAGTGAGGGCCTGGACAGAAAGCGCCGGCCTTGGTCCAAATTGGGGGTGCACGGGGGCTGAGCTTTTACACACTCAGCAATCCTGCAGTGCACCCCTGGTGCCATATGGGTGCACTCCCATACAGAAGTGCCATGACGATGTCCGCGTGGTGCAGCGCCCAAATGGCACCACGTCACGTGGATGTTTTCATGGCTCTGCACACAGCCTAAATAGAAAATGCCAGAAAGCAGGTTCTTTTTAGCCTCTTGCAGGCCGTGATGTTTGGTTGCCATGGTCTCCATATGGGGCAGAAAGGGGCAGAGTTTTGTCCAGCCCCCTGAGTTTATGCTAGGAATTAAGGATTAGGGTGCTTCAGATCACTGCAGAGCTCAGGAATTTGGATCAGTGTCAGGACCAATCTCAAAAGTCCTTTCTGACACAAAACTCCACACTCCTGGTCCACTTCACCTTTCTGCCATACGGGGCAGAAAGGGGCAGAGTTTTGCTGCCCCTTTCTGCCCATCTGTCCAGCCCCCCGAGTTTATGCTAGGAATTAAGAATTAGGGTGCTTCAGATCACTGCAGAGCTCAGGAATTTGGATCAGTGTCAGGACCAATCTCAAAAGTCATTTCTGACACAAAACTCCACACTCCTGGTCCACTTCACTCTTTTCTTCTTTTCTTTTTGGTGGTGGAGTGAGGATATGTTTTAAATTACTGCTACTTACAGGTAAATTGGAATCAGAAACCCTTGATGATTGATCTCACAGCATATCCAGTTTAATTCTGCCCAGCCTTGACCTAAGTCTCAGAACAATTGCAAAGCCAACTGAAAGAAATTATGGTATATTCTGATTTAGAGGCTTTATTGGCCTGAACCTTAGGGGATGCAGCAATTTTCCAGCCTGCTGTAGTGGCTCTGGTGCCATTTTGATCATATTATCATATTAAAAACAAAAAGCCACAATCAAGATCTTCTTTCCATATGCTGTAGAAGGCAGCATTAAAAAAATGTGGCAAAATTCCAGTGGTTCAAGTGGAATGGCTGTTTCAGATGATTCAGACAGGAGTTGTGTGTTTATTATTTTTTAATATTGATTTTCAAAAGTTTGTGGGAAGATCTCAAACCCTTGGTTATTTCTAGAACTAGCATACATCCTACGTAGTGAAAGAAATGAAATCAGGAAATGTATCATTTTAGGGTTTGTGGGAAGAGACTTGACGTCTCTCCATAAAGAGCAGGAAGTTGGGGGAGGAGATCCACATCAAAAACATTACCAGTGATGCCTGCCAACAATATCTACTGAACAAACATACAAATCCAAATGCTCTCCAAAAGCCTCCAGTCATGTTGTTCTCTGCAGAGGCACACAAGTAGCATCGGCAGAGGCCTCCTGCGTATTTCTAAATAGGAAAGCTTCCGTGGGGAACAGAAATGATTCTTTTGAACAAAAAGTACTGCCCTTTCAGAGGTAAAACAGGTATCCAGCATTGTATACAGAGGCAGCCTTTCACTGTTCTTGCTCAAATAAAGTTGCCTCACAAACAGGACACCTTTACCCTACTGAGAATCCCCAACAGGATGCCCTCCAACATTTTGGACACAAAAACCGGGACAGGTGTGGCTGAGCAACATCAGTGTGGTCAAAAGGTTGTGACTAGACAACAAGAGGGCAAAGATTACTAACAAGGAAGAAACATAACTACCATTTTAAGCAGAGAAATCTTGTCATTTTTGTGCTGACTTTAGGAAATCTTAATACCCATCCCCGCTCCAAATCAATAAATGTAGTACTCTGTGTGTTTGTGCATGCAGTATGATTAACAAATATAATACTGTACATTATTATAAAATGTTTTGATCAAACCTTGCTTATATATATAGCTTTCATAATAATAATAATGTTTATTTATAACCTGCTCCTCTAATAGAATACTCGGAGCAGGGTACAGCAAATTAAAAAATACAAGAATAAAACAGCAGTCAAATCCCTTCCCAACCTTCCCCCCTTAAGACTAGATTAAATCAAAATTAGTTAAAATTGACGTCAGTTAAAATTTTTTAAAATAATAAAAATAAAATGCAGTTGAAGGGCAGTACAAGTGCAATCCTCAGTGGGTGAGATCAGAAGGTTTGAACAGAGGGACAGCTAGAGTTAATCCCCCGATGCCATTTACATTTTCATTTGCATTATTACGGTCGGGAGTTGGTGATATATTATTCCCTCTTCAGGGGAAGGCCTGCCGGAAGAGATGCGTCTTTAAAGCCTTTTTAAAGCTCGTCAAAGATGTAATGAGACGCATCTCGTCCGGCAGGTCATTCCAAAGTTTAGGGGCAGTAGCTGAGAAAGTCCTCTGGGAGGTTTGCGACAGCCTGGTTTTCATAGGCTTCAGCAGATTCCTCCCAGAGGACCGAAGTGTGCGGGGTGGTTCGTATGGGAAGAGGCGGACCCTAAGGTAAGAAGGCCCTGAGCCATGTAGGGCTTTGAAGGTTAATACCAACACCTTGTACTGTGCCCAGAAACTTATCTGCAGCCAGTGGAGAGCTTTAAGCACAGGTGTTATGTGCTCTCTCCTTGATGTTCCTGTGATAAGCCTGGCTGCCATGTTCTGAACTAATTGAAGTTTCCGGGTTAGGCACAAGGGTAGCCCCATGTAGAGAGCATTACAGAAATCCAGACGTGAGGTTACTAGGGCATGTACCACAGATTCCAGGTCTTTCGTATCCAGGAAAGGGCGCAGCTGGTGTATCAGCCGAAGCTGATAGCAGGTGCTCCTGATTATCACATTCACCTGACTGGTCATGTGAAGCGATGAGTCAAGGAGTACCCCCAGACTGCGAACAGAGTCCTTAGAGGAGAGTGTGACTCCACCTAGGACTGGAAGGTGTATTCCCAAGCCTGGTTTCGGACCGGTAACTGTTAGTATCTCCGTTTTGTCTGGATTTAGCTTCAATCTGTTTTCCCTCATCCAGTCCATGACTGCTGCAAGGCAGTCATTAAGAGGAGAGACGCCATCTGAAGTCTGAGCTGACGATCTGGTCATGGAGAGATATATCTGAGTGTCATCAGCGTACTGAAGACACTGAGCTCCATGCCTCCGAATGATCTCGCCCAGCGGCTTCATGTAGATATTAAATAGCATCGGGGACAGGATGGCGCCCTGAGGGACGCCACAATTAAGCTCAATTTTGGAGGAGCAACTGTCCCCGAGCCTCACCCTTTGTCAGAGAAAAAGGATCGGAACCACTGAAGAGCAGTGCCCCCGATTCCCAACTCCCTCAGCCGACCCAAAAGGATGGAATGATCTACCGTATCAAAAGCCACTGAGAGATCCAAGAGCATTAACAGGGTCACACTACCCCTGTCAATGCTCAAGCGGAGGTCGTCGGTCAGAGTGACCATGGCAGTCTCCACTCCATGTCCTGTCCTGAAGCCAGTTTGAAATGGATCAAGATAATCGGCTTCATCCAAGACTGCCTGGAGTTGGGTGGCGACCGCCCTCTCAATCACCTTGCTTAAGAATGGAAGCAAGGACACTGGTCTGTAATTGTTTCTGTCTAGGGGATCAAGGGAGGGCTTTTTCAGGAGGGGCTTGACTGCCACCTCCTTAAGGCAAGATGATAAAATGCCCTCCCTGAGGGACGCATTGATCATATTCCGAAGAAATGTTCTCAGTGCGTCCCCTCCCTGAACTACCAGCCAAGATGGACAAGGATCGAGAGGGCAAGTCGTCTTCCGCATACTTCCAAGTAGCTTATCCACGTCATCGGTACTTACAGATTGAAACTCATCCAGTAATGTGACAGCAACGGAGTCGCTAGACGCCTCACTTATAGGATCTGGAGAAAAGGTGGTGTCCAAGTCAGCTCTTATCCAAGAGATTTTATCTGCGAAGAAGTTGTTAAACTCATCGCAGCAGGCTGTCGTAGGGTTAAGAAGGGGATTTGGCGCAGGGGGAACCTGCGTCAGCTCCCCTACCACCCTAAACAGTTCCGCTGGGCGAGACTCTGCAGACGCAATGTGTGCAGAGCAGAAAGATTTCCGCGCTGCACGCAAAGCCTCCCGATAGGCGCGAAGATGCTGCCTATGGCGAGTCTTGTCGGATAGGAGTCGAGTATTCCGCCACTTGCTCTCTAGTCGTCGTCCAACCTGCTTCATCTCCCTGAGTTCTTCTGTATACCAGGGTTTATGATTAGGAGTGGGTTGGAGAGGATGCTCAGGGGCAATTGGATCAATAGCCTTGGAGATATCGATGTTCCAGGTGTTTACCAAGGCTTCAACACAATCACCAGCATTGCCAACCATTGAACCCTCTAGGACCTTCTGGAAACCAATTGGTTCCATGAGCCTTCTGCGTTTCACATTCACTCCATCTGCTTAATTCATATTTTAGGTAAATAGAAAATAAATGAGTTATGAAATATCTAGTTGGAAATGGAGCCAGCATGGTGTAGTGATTTGAGTGTGAGACTATGACTCTAGGGTTTGAATTCTGACTCGACCACGTAAACCTGGGTGACTCTGAGTGAGTCACACTCTCTCAGTATCAGAGGATAGCAATAGTAAACCTCCTCTAAAGGAACTTGCCAAGAAAACCCTGCAATAGGTTCACTTTAGGGACACAAGTCAGAAATGACACGAAGGCACACAACAACAACAGTTGGAAAAAACAGACCTATCATTAAAAAAAATCTATGCATTCCAGTGGCGTTTTAGAATATCTTCTTTAGACTGCAATCTCATACACATTTACCTATCAGAAAGGTCCAATGAAGTAGTTGGGCTTACGTCTGAGTAGGATACATGTTTAACTGTAATGATAATGTAAATGGCATATTGCTCTGCTGAGGGGGAAAAAAACCCTTCTCTCAAAGTAAGTATAGTCAGTGCTCCACATTTGCTGCTTTGACTTTGGCAGATTTGATTATTTGCGGATTTGATTAAAAGTTCTCTCTAGGAATCTCTGGGTCCTTCAGCGCAACTCTGCTGGAAGCTGACCATGGAGTTACACTGGAGGACCTAGAGATTATGAGAGAAAATGCTTCTCTAGCAATTTGTAGTACTTCTAGCATGTTTCTATGGTCAATGTCCAGCAGATGCTGACCATAGAGTTGTGCTGGAGGACCAAGAGATTTCTAGAGAGGTGTTCTAAAAGTGTTTTTTATTTGTGGTTTTTCCACATTCATGGGGGTCCTGTGCCCCTAACCCCAGCAAATGTGGAGGGCCTATTGTAGCTAGTAAAATATTCCCTAATGTTGTACCACAAGTTAAGTTTATTTCCTATGGCACTGTGCAGCTCTAGTCTGTGCATGTGTACGTGTGCACGCACACACAAGCACAGAAGGACATTAAAACAAACCAGCAAAACTACGTCTTAAAGTGTAAGGATTATGCAAACCTCAAAAACAAATATTCAGACAGAACTGAAAGGAAGAGAAATAGTTCCAACTCAGGAATGTTTCTTTGCAATATTTATCTTTTTAAAAAGAAGTTAGAGATGGAGGGGGAATATAAAATCCATTGGATGGGCTATTTGAGCATCTAGGAGGTTGAGAGAATGCTGCTTTGTGAGTAGTGTAATTCTAAGGAGACCCTTTCCGGGAAAGCCCATCTTATTCACTATTTAAAAGATTGTGTTAGCACTTATGCCCTACTCATCTGTGCTTCTTTGCTTCTATGTGCTTCTATCAGTACATCCTCCTTTAACTCTGCAGCCACAGTCTTTGCATTGTGCACTTCCCCACTTCTGCATGTACTTCTGCCTCCTTTCTTCCTGAGTCAAAGAAGCCCCCAGTTAGCTCTTAGCAGAAACTGCCTCTCTTCTGGTCCATTCTCAGCCTTGCAAATTCATTCATGTTCTCACTCACTTATCTACCAAAAGCTTCAGCCTTTGCCTTACAAAAGGCCTATTGTGTGGCTGGAGGCAGAAGTAAGTAAAAGTTAGGTTTTCTGTTTTCGAAAATCACATGAAGACCCCCCCATCCACCCTTGATGCAAGCTGAAATCTGTTTTGCACCCAACATAATTTGACCTAATGAAGTCTGCATAATGTCCTCTTGCACTGCATCTTAACAGTGTCATAAACAGCAGATTTTGGAGCTCTCCCATCTTTCTCTCCCATGTGCTTTTTTGTTTTGTTTTCTTAATATCTTGCCTAAAGAAGAGTACAGAAGAACTTAAAAGCTCTCTTGCTATATCATACCCCCCAACTGTCTTGATTTGGCAGAGACAGTCCCTATTAATCCCCTATTGTCCCATTTTTTTAAATTCACGTGTCATGAAATGACCAGAAAATATTTTATTATTGTTGTGCTTTTACTGGCAGGGAGAGGATACCTTTGCTTGTTGAAAAATGAGCCATTTGCAATCCCACTTCAAGGAGCAAAATGTCTTGGGTCAGCCTTGACCTCCATCATTTTGTCTTTGAAAGGTCTCAAACTGCAAGGCTAAAAGACCTCCAGGGGCCTTGGAGATCTAGGAACAAGTTACATGGGCTTAAGCCTAAAGCAGTTCTTCACATCACAACTATGGAATTGCAGGAGCATTAAAAGATCAAAGAAAAGACAGACAGGATATAAAGCAAGGGGGGAATAATCAAATTAAGAAGCAGGCTTAATATGAACATTACCTACCATTTATCCCTCCATAAACATCCATGACTTACATCCTTTCTCCTCAGGTTGTAAATAAGCTTAAGCAGCTAGAAGAATATGTTTTCTTGGGGCAGGCAGGCCCCTTGCAGAACAGAAAAAATTAAGCACCACCCTATCCAACCAGTGAAAATGCAATTCAACATGCAAGTACAACTCATGTTACTCGGGTAAATTTGAGCTTGGAAGCATATATTTGCAAAGATGAAGTCTAGATTTGCTCTTGGAAGCATAAAAGTTGTATTAATGTGATTTTAAGGGAGCTGTTTTCAATCTCATGGTCAACAGATTTAATGGCAATACAGCAATAGCAGCTTCTATATACTGTTTCTTACTGAACTAAGCAGTCTCTAAGCGGTTTACAACTGTAAGCTAATTGTCCCCCACATGCTGGGTACTCATTTTAGCGACCTCAGAAGGATGAAAGCCTGAGTCAAGCTTGAGCCCTGGCTGATCGTTGGAAGGGCGGTATATAAATAAAGTTTTATTATTATTATTATTATTATTAGTAGTAGTAGTAGTATTGAACTTGCAACCTTATGGTTTTGAGTGAGTAGCTGCACTACAGGCATTTAACCACTGCACCATGGGCCATGAAGCATTACTGATTACAGTAGTGCTACATAGCTTCAGAAAAAAACCATGATGCAGGTGTAAACACTGGTGAAATCAGTAAACACTCTACACTTTCATTACCATGTCACCTATGACAAAAATGTGACAGATCATGGGAATAATGCATTAAAAGTGACAATGGGGCTAAACAGACAGGCAAAAAGAGGTGCTTTCAGGCTGGCTTGAAGGTGTGGCATTTAGATGACACATCCCTTGAAGCCAGCAGAAAAGTGGCCTTATGCAGAGAAAAGCCATTTTAAAAAGAAGCAGCTTTTTCCTGCTTCTTCCTGGATTGAAGCTACGGCAAGTGGTCATGACATGAGCACTCTAGCTGCCTTGGGAGCTGGTGGTGCAGTTGGTGGGGTTTCAATGTGGCTTCAGAAAAAGCAGCTTCAAGCCACTTTTTACTGCCCATCTGTTTTGCCCCAATGTTACTTACAAAAGTACTTTTGTACTGATGAGGGCAATATGGTTACTTTTAAACGTTCTTATAATAACTCCAGAAATCTTTCAGTTTTTTAAAATAACAAGCAACATTTGAGGAAGTAGACCAAGCCTATAAAAACTCATGCTACAACTTCTTTCACACAGTTAGTCTCAGGGTGCTGCAAGATTGCTTTGCAAGTTACTTATATATTTACTTATTACTGCAACCCTCATCCCAATGATAGGGCCATATAGCCCCAGTGTTCCTATTGTCTACGACTTGTGAGGTAGTAGTGGTAAGTTTTATGGTTGATTTTGTAAAAAAAAATGTTTACAGTAATAATACATTGCATAATCATTATCTGTGGTTAGTAATGGGCAACATGTAAAAATAAGGACAAATGAGTAACACTTTACGTTTTTGAGTAGCATTTCTAAGCATTCTCTCTTGGTTTGCTGAAATGGAAATGACTACATATTTCATCCTTTTCAGCAACATAAATAGAATCTTCTGAAATGGAGGAAAATGCATCCACCAAGATGTATCCCATCCCTCACTATCTGGATTTCTATGGTCCAAAACACACTGCAGAAATGATCCAGTTTGAAACCGCTTTAACTGCCCTGGTTTAATGCTATGGAATTCTGGGAACTGTAGTTTTGTGAGACATCTAGCCTTCTCTATCAGAGACCTCTGGTGCCACAATAAGACTACTCTCAGGATTCCCTAGCACTGAGTCAAGGCAGTTAAACTGATCTCAAACTGGATTATTTCTGCAGTGAGTGTGTTTTGGACCTAGGTTTGCAATACAGTGGTATGTCTCAAGGATCCAGGCATCTTTAGGCACTGTGAGCTCAGCCCACCATTCATGTTTACACAGTGGCTTCTCTGAATCCTGAAAACATTGTTGGGATTTACTGTCATCTATCTTGCCTGCTGGTCTATTTTTGTTCTAACTGAAAGGAACAGATTTCACGGAAGAAATTCAAGATCAAGCTTGGAAAAGTTGTCTTTGACCTAAAAATCCAGCCAGAAAATTCCCAGGATTATGAGAGATGTAGCCCCTAAGCCTAACTCTTCCAAGCTGTAGTTGAGAGTAAATGTAAAGGAGGTCAGGTCCATGAGTGAGTAAACCATTAGTGAGGGAATGCAGGAAACTGCAGGGAATGGATATATTTGGCCCCATATTTTGATGGGAGTTAGAGCCCCAGGATTCAATATACTGATACAAAGCAGTATTAAAGTTATTATGATCACTGATGTATCTAATGATGTTTATAGGATCACATAGGAAACTGATTCATAGCAAATTAAGACTTTGATCAATCTCACCGATTAATCAATTTGATTTGATTTGATTTATATCCCACCTTTCTCCTGACACAGGACCTAGCAGTATGGTTTAGACACTACACCTGTTACTACCTTTCCAAGGTTCAGAGATGAACCTTTCCCCATTGAACCTGAAGATGCTGGGGACTGAAACTGGGACTTTTTGCATGTAAATCATATGCTCATTATGTGTTCTATGACACTGCCTGCCACTGACAGTGCCCTGTCTCTGGTATTACACTTTGGAATAGGAGAAACCGAGAGACAGTGGTGATAATTAGTGTACCCAGGGTCAGGCATGGGGAACATTTCATTCTCTAGATATTCTGGACTTCATCACTCATAAATTCTAGCCATCATGGGCAATGGAAGGGATTATGGGAGGTGTAGTCCAAATCATCTGGAGGAGCCAAAGGCTTCCTAACTATCCTTCAGGTATTCAAGTATTCATCAGTATGCTGATGACACTCAGATGTACTTCTCCATGACCGGATCATCTGCCCAGACCTCAGATGGCGTCTCTCCTTTCAATGACTGTCTCGCAGCGGTAATGGATTGGATGAGGGAAAATAGATTGAGGTTAAATCCTGACAAAACGGAGGTACTGATAGTCACCGGCCTGAAACCAGGTCTGGAAATACATCTTCCAGTCCTGGATGGAGTCACACTCTCCTCACAGGACTCTGTTCGCAGTCTGGGGGTACTTCTAGACTCATCGCTCCACATGACGTGTCAGGTGAATGCGGTGATCAGAAGTGCCTGTTACCAGCTTCGGCTGATCCACCAGCTGCACCCTTTCCTGGAGATGAAGGACCTGGAGGCTGTGGTACATGCACTGGTCACCTCAGGTTTGGATTACTGTAACACACTTTACATGGGGCTACCTTTGTGCCTAACCCGGAAACTTCAACTGGTTCAAAACATGACAGCCAGGCTAGTCACTGGAACATCGAGGAGAGAGCATATAACACCAGTGCTTAAATCTCTCCACTGGCTGCCGATCAGTTACTGGGCACAGTACAAGGTGCTGACTTTGACTTTTAAAGCCCTACATGGCTTGGGTCCAACTTATCTTAGAGACCGTCTCCTCCCATATGAGCCCCCGCATACACTTCGGTCCTCTGGGAGGAATCTGCTTCAGCCTGTAAAATCTAAATTGTCCCAGACCTCCCAGAGGGCCTTTTCTGCTATTGCTCCCAGGCTGTGGAACGACCTGCCGGATGAGATGCGTCTTATTACAACCTTGGAAGCCTTTTAAAAAGCGACTAAGACACATCTCTTCCAGCAGGCCTTCCCGGATAGTAACTAATTTCCCACCATCTGATGATCCCACCCCCCCCTCATCTGGCTGCCTGTATGGGACTTGAATGAATACGTATTTTAAATCTTGATTCTTTTAATTATGATTAGTTAATACTGTTTTAAGAGGAGGGAGGTGGGTATTTTTGGAGGTTTTTAACTGTATATGTTTTTAACATGTTGCACCCTGCCCCGATTGCTTGCTCAGAGGGGCGGGTAAGAAATAAATATTATTATTATTATTTTCATATTTTATGTTAGGAATTATATGAATGGTCTATGAAGTAAAACACTGCCCAGTGATATCTGATCATATCTGAATTTTTATCTTTACATTTGGGTATGAAATGAAAATTACTATTATTTTGCTAGCATATTATATATTTCAAGGCCTTTTTTATTCTTTGATTATTATTTTTAATCCATCTTCTTTATGGGTAGGAAACCACCAACTAATCACAGAGAGAACACAGAAGATGCTACTGAGTTCATAGCCTATCCAGAAGCAACCTGACATAGCCTGTTGTGGGGTCATGGATGCTTTACAATCTTTTGTCTTATTTCTACACACACTTGAACAGCTGCAACTCAGAAAGTTAGTTACTTTTGGTTGTCCATCTGTGGTAACTGAACAGTACTTGTTTGGTGGATCACTGGCAGTTCTAGTCTGTTCCAATTTGGCCACGATAACCTTGCAGCAGTGGTGCCCACATCAGTGAAGCAGTGAATTTCCTTTTGGTTTTCATCCATATTTTAAAGGAGGTATTCAAGATGATGAATCTATTTTGGGGATTTCAACATCTTAGATAGCTCCTTTGAAATTCAGACTAGCCCCTAGAATTGATTCACCACCCCATTGACATGGAACCCGCCACTGTTTGCTTCTGTCATGTTCTTCAAGATTAGTATGATAAATTCTTGTGGCAATCCTAATGTAAAACCAGTCCTTGCATGTCTCAATGATATCTTTCTGGGTTATTTCTGTGGGTGGGACTTGGAGCACTGTTTTACAGCATCTCCATTCTGTCTTGGAAAAAATGAATCCAGAAGGTGATGCTGCGGGATTCCTGTTTGATACCTTTGCCAGCATTCTGCTCTGGTTTCCTTGTTATTTAGTATATATATGAAATGAATGGGAGAGGTTGTCTGCAGCTTTGAGGTCTAGTGCCATGAGTATACTGAGAACACCCAACTCTATTTCTCCTTTCCACCTAAATCTGAGGCTGTCTTGGTTCTGTATCAGGGGCTGTCACCAGTAATGGACTGCGTATAGTCAAACAAACTAAAACTATCTGGGCAAGACATAGGTGCTATTAGTTGGTCAAAAGACAGATCAGAGAACAGGGATTCAGCCAGTGCTAGATGAGGTTACATCCCTCACAAAGATACAAAGGTCTGTTTTACATTGGCAAAAAGAGGTGTGTTGAAGGCTGCATGAAAGCCCAGCCTTTAGATGAGAAAAAGGGAAAGTGTGCCATGAAAACACTATTTTGGAGTTTTAAGGGAGAAGAAGTGCTTTAAAAAGGAGCTGGCCCATTTTACATTGGCAAAAAGAGGTGTGTTGAAGGCTGCATGAAAGCCCAGCCTTTAGATGAGAAAAATGGAAAGTGTGCCATGAAAACACTATTTTGGAGTTTTAAGGGAGAAGAAGTGCCTTTAAAAAGTAGTTTGATTTCCCCACTACTTTTTTAAAAAGGGTGCAGCATTGCTGGCCCGTTTTACACGGGCAAAAAAAAGGCGCTTTTAGGGCTAAAAAGCCTGCATTTAGGGTTAGGGAGGGCGTAGCCTTTACACCCTCCCTAAGCCTAAAACGCATGGACGCCGCCATTTAAAGATGGCGGCGTCTACACGGTGGCGCCGTACAAGCGTCATCACGTGCGCAGCGTTTTGACGCGCTGCACACGTTTTGACGCTCTGGCGGCGCGGGAGGGCGCCAATCGCGCCCTTCCCGCGCCGCAAAAAAAGAGCTCGATCCCGGAGCTCTTTTTTGCGGCGGTTCGTTGCGGCGGGATGAGGCCTCTGGGGCTGCCCGTGTGGCAGCCTAGGCCTCATCTCGCCGCTAGAAGGGGCGAGTTTGGACCGCCCCTTTTAGCCAATGTAAAAAGCACCCCTATTGCATCTAAAGGCTAAGGTGTAGTTGAACGGTTAAATGGGGCTCTGTATCTTTAAAGCGCCCATTTAAAGGCAGCGATACAAGTGCGGAGGGAGGGAAGGTGCCAAGACAAGAAGAGACCTTCAGAGCCCGGCCAGAGTGCGCCTGCACCTTCCTTCACCTCCTCCCTTTGGTTGAGAGAGTGTGACTTCTAGGGAGACAGCAGGGCACTGGAAGCGCTCAGCCAGACCAGGGCAAGCTGGCAAGAGGAGGAGGTGAAGGGGAGGGACCTGGAGCACCTCTGCTGCCCTGCTTCCCTGCAAGTCACACTCTCTCAGCCGAAGGGGGGAGGAGAAGGCAGGCCCAGGCACACTCTGGCCAGGCTCCAGGGCTCTCTCCTGGCTGCCTTCCTCCTCCCTTTGGCTGAGAGAGTGTGACTTGCAGGGAAGCAGGGCAGCAGAGGGGCCCCATGTCCCTCTCCTCCTCCTCCTCCTCCTGTTTCCAGCTTGCCCTGGCCCAGCATCAGGAGGACCTGGAGCACCACCGCTGCCCTTCCTCCCTGCAAGTCACACTCTCTCAGCCAAAGGGAGGAGGAAGGAAGCGGGGAGGGAGGGAGGGAGGGAAGGAGCCAGGAAGAGACCCCCAGAGCCTGGCCAGAGCACGCCTGGCCCTCCTGCTTCCTCTTCAAAAAGAAGGCTGGAAAAGTAGGACGTGTCCTGGCAAAGGAGGACGTGCCTGGTCAACTTGGAAAAGGGGGGCCTCTGCTCAAGAATGGAGGACATATGGGAATCCCTCCTGGACAGAGGGCTGAAACCTCAAGACAACTCAATATAATGCTCTGACAGAACACAGACTACAACTCCCATGAGCCTTTGCTACCATTTCCCAAGATGCCTTAATTTGCAACAGAAAGCCGACCAGTATGTTCACATGTGATGAATTCTTTCGTATTGACTCTGCATTTTCTTTTTGTGTAGATGCTCTCTTGTTTTGTGTGTGATGAGCTTGTGCGTAATCATGTGCATTTCCGAACTGACCTCACTTTCTTCCTCTTTCGGAATGGTCCTGTACTCCCCCATGTGATAAGCTCCGACTGTATGGTGTACCTGCGCAATTGCGCAATTCGCAGCCAGCAAGGGAAAAAAATGTTTAAAGCACGGCTAAAAGCCGCGTTCCTTGCCGCCCATGTAGTTGCTCCGCCTGTGTTTGTAGCGTTTTGACAGCTTCCCATGTAGTTGCTGAGCCACAGAAAAAACCTCAGTCTAGCTGCCCTGTACTTTTTAAATGCACACCTGGGGCTTGCTGTCTAGCTGCTAAGCATTAAGGAAAGTGCAACTTCATGTCACACTTTCTTGCCAATGTAAAAAGCCCCAAAGGTTTGTATCTTGGACATGCTCCTGGTTTCAACCCTGAGTCTGGAAGCTCAAGTTTCTGTGGTGGGTAAGAATTAAAGCTGGTATGCCAGGCTGCACTCATTCCTGTAGATGTCTCATTTGGCCACAGCAGCAAATGCTTGAGTTAACACCTGGTTTGGATTACAGGAATGTGCTCTAAATAAGACTACCTTGGAAAAGTGCTTAGGAACCTAATCTTAAGAGCTTAAGTTGGACTGCTGATGGGCTCATTATAAGGAAAACACAACTGCCTTGTTACAACAGTTCTACCAGCTACTAGTCACTGTCTACCAGTCAACATGATTCAAATTGATATAAAAGTTGTGATTGATAAAACCTATTCAGTTTGGGTCCAAGCTATCTGAAGGACTGTATTTTCCCCTGTGTGGCTGTCAAGGCTTAGAAATTTTTAAGGGAGGCCCTTCTCTCTGTTCCACTACCTTCACAGGTATATATGGTGGCAACATAGGAGAGGGCCTTCTTGGTGGCTTCTCTCAAGTTCTAGAACTCCCTTCCTAGGGAGGCTCAGCTGGCTCCCTCCTTGTCCTTCCTTCAGTAGAAGACTTTTAAAAGTTCTGACAAGTTTTTGGGAACTGACAGTTTATAAGGAAAGGGCTTTTAGCAGTGTGCTGTACTGTTTTTATTTCTTGCTTTTAAAATTGATAGGTTTTTAATTGTTCTCGCTTTTAGCAATAGCAAGTACATTTCTGTACTGTGTATCAGTGCTCTTAAGCACTCCCTAAGCAGTTTACAATGTGTAAGCTAATTGCCTCCAACAAGCTCATTTTAGCAACCTAGGAAGGATGCATGGCTGACTGGACCCTGGAGCCCTTCCTGGTATCGAACTCACAACCTTGTGGTTGTGAATGGCTGCGGTACTGGCATTAAACCACTGCACCACCAGGGCTCCTAATTTTAATTAATTTTAATTTTATCAGTTAAAATATTTATATCCCAGGCTGCACCTGAAGATGTTATTGCAGCATACAGTAAAATCAATTAGGGACTATAAATAATAGCAACAACTAAAAAAGATTAAAATACACTGTCTATATCAATTAAATGCAGAAAATAATTTAAAAAAAAATAAAAATAATGCCAACCATGGATAATGCCAATCAATTGGATCAAATCAGATTTGCCCTTGAAAGCTTTAATAAAACCTCATTTTGACTTGGTACCAGAATGACATCAGCATGGGTGCCAGTCATGCCTCGGGGGAGGAGGGTATTCCATAACCAAGATGTCCTTTCATATTGGGAATTCATATCTAATCCTATGGACATCTGAATCATAATTTAACTATAACTTTTAGTGTATATATTTAACCTCTGTGTTTTTATCTTATCTGTTTTAATTTTTATAAATTGGCTTGGGTCCCAGTTCTGAATAAAAGGGGGAGTAAAAGCAAATTATCATCATTGGGTTGAACCACTTATTTTCCACATATGGCATTACAGCAACATTTCAAGCCTCATGCCCTGCTTTAGAAGGTAAAAGGCAGCCCAATGATGCCTCATGTCTGAAGCTTATGTTCGGCATTTGGGGTAACACTTAGCTGCAAATTCAGCTGGTAACCTGAGGTAATGAAGTGTCTGATGAAGCACTCCACCACTTACCTAGATCCATACACTTTTGAAAACATTGAAGGCAAGCTGATGTGTTAAAATTTCTCCAGGACAATATGGTGGAGCATTCAAGCAACCTCAATATCACATCCACATATTATCACTCTTCATTATTTTAAAAAAAATAATGTGGATGGATGATAAGTATCCAAACAATGTGGTGGCCCCAAACATCCCAGCATTTCCCTTTTCTCCTTGAGACAGACCAACTGTGAACAAAAGCCACACCTCTTCTCAGCATCATTTACTATTTTTCTCTCATGTTTATCTGATTCCCCGCTAGACCTTCTCACTTCCAGAGTGGCTTAAGTAATGCATAAAGCTGTGTATAATTTTGCAAAGCTGTTAGTCCCATTAGGAAATAATTGGACACATGTCTTCTGCTCACCCTCTTGCCCGAAATATGAAAAGCCCACAAATATATTATATTTGTTCCTTTTTATAAGATGCTGGACATATGCGTGCACTCTCTCTCACACACACACAGCTCCAGCCACTCAAACCTGTAATTCCTTTGGCTACAAAAAAAGGGGCCAAATTTTGAATAGCTGGGTCCTGTTGACTCACTTTCTGCGTCAAATAGTAAGGGTCAAAGTCCTCCAGTGGTACAGCAACCAGGCCTTTCGGGATATCCCCATAGATGAAAGGCAAATTCTTCCCTGCCTCCAGGTCACTGTTTGGTTTTGGTTTATTGTCTTCATCATCATCCCTGTGACTGCTGTCTTGTTTTGGGCGCTTCTTCTTCTTTTCTTCTGCAATGCGCTTCTCGATGTTAGCCAGAGACTCTGGAGTGAAAGGTCTAAAACTATCAGGGCCTGGTGGTGCAAGCAGCCGCCCTGCCATCTTTTCATCCTGCAGAAACTTCTTTAGTTAAGTTGCACCCAAGACAGGTCAGCTCTGCATGGAAAAGAAAATGACAGAAAGCACAAGTCATTCATCAGCTTAATGGTGACTGGATGATCCTTTTGGAAGGGGAGAATGAATAAGGCTATTTGTGCCACATGGGCACTTACAGTGGGCATGCCACTCAC
Organism: Urosaurus nigricauda; assembly: GCA_034509955.1. Lineage (NCBI taxonomy): Eukaryota > Metazoa > Chordata > Lepidosauria > Squamata > Phrynosomatidae > Urosaurus > Urosaurus nigricauda. Next base: position 169,767,360 of record JAOEGL010000002.1, read on the forward strand.
CACCTGCATCTTCTGAAAAGGATTGTTAAGCTAATTTGGGGTGCACTTTGGGACACTGTTGTTATCACATTTTTCTCCCTTAAAACTATCAAGATTCCCAAGCTTACTAGCCCATGATAAAAGAAAGCAGCTATCCCACGACAAAGCAAAACATGTAGAAGAAAGCAGCTAGTGAAGACCATTTCTAGCATTGCCCTGCTGATTCCACCATTTTGAAAGGTGGTCTTTCACTAATGGTGACCTATCAACTAATTGTTACGCCTATATTTCTCCATTTCTTCTATCCCTCCACCACTACCACTTGCTGAACAGTTCTGTCTAAGCATTATCAAGTTTCAGTGATTGCTAATGCCTGCTAAGAGAAGCACAGCATATTTCAAAATATCTGATCTGTTAAATCAGGAGTTTTCAAAACTTGTGTCCAGAAATTCGTGGGTTCCCTATACATTTACTGAGGTGTTGCAATAAAACAACAACAACAAGGTCACATGAAAAACAGCTCATTTGCTACTTCTAGATTTCCTTGGCTGTGGGCAGCCACAGGATAAAGGCTTGGTATGTTGGGGCAGGTGTGCATTTGCCCTGCAGCATAATACTTTGACTTTTAAAGCACTGTCTTTATGTCACTACCTCTAAAAGCACTTCTTTAAGGCTTGGCTGGTGTTTTACAGATTGCCATCCAGAGACCCAAGTGGACTGGCCAGAGTCTGGCATTGCAGTACATAGAAATTCTATGGCAGAAGGAACCTTGACAGATCAGTCCATTTGGACAGGCTTCCAAGATGCTGGAAAAGTAAAAAACAACAACAACTGTGTCAAACTAAACTAAAATTCCTTCCCAAGAACTCAGCTCTTCTGCAAGAATGTTAAAATAGATATCTCAAGCTTGGCATGCTGAAGTTCAGCATCAACAAAATGTAAACTGGGAACAATAAATCAGTAAATAAATAACAATAAAAAATCTTTTGGCCTACACATGGCACTGCAAGGGTTTGACCCTCAAGTACGCATAAGACTACTGCCATTCACTCACACACAATACACCCTTGAGGTATGTAGCAGCCTGAGTGTTGGGCCATGACTCTGGATGCCAGGGTTTGATTCCTAGCTTGGCCATGAAACCCACTGGGTGACCCTAGGCAAGTCACATGCTCTCAGCTTCAGGGGAAGGCAGTATAAATCATCCTCTGAACAAATCTTGTCAAGAAAATCCTATGATAGGGTTGCCTTAGGGTCGCCATAAGCTGCAAATGACAACAACAACAAAGACGTTTATACTCGTATATGCATATACACACCACACCTGCATGTAAACTAATTAGTTATTAAGCTAATAAGTCTTCTAACTTTTTAAAGACAAAAGTAGTTCTTCCCTGTGACAACAGAAATTTCTAACATGCTTATTTTAAAAGTACGTACATGTTAGCTCAGCAAAACCAGAGAGCTGCTATTTAAAATATAAGGTAAAGCCCTACTAAAAATTTTGTACTGCAATGCACACATTTATATGGGACCCTGCATATCAGTGTGGGTGTCCCTCTGTGAAATTTTACTAGGCAGAAACAAAATGGTAATATGTCCTCTCTGTGGCTTTCGTAATAGATTTGGGATCAGTGAGTGTAATGAAGGTGGGACCAGGGGGCCCGTATCTACTAGTGAAAAAATCAGGGGTGATCAACCTGTAGCCTTTCAGATGCTGTTGGAACCCAATGCCCTTCAACTCTAGTCACCATGACTACTAGTTGGGGGAGTAGTCATGATGAAACCTGTGGTTCAGTAACACATGGAAGGCAACAACTTCCCCATCCCTGGAATAAAGGTTCAAATGCTAGCCTACTTATTACCGGTATGTTTTCTCTCTTGCTTGCATACATTATTTCTTTGACTTGCCTGCTTGAATTCATGTAGAACGCTAAGCAAGAAATGAATCTGCTTTATCCTCATTCTCAGTTAATGTCTAAATGATCAGATGATACCAATTTGATTCATTCTTTCACACATCTCTAGAACAGTGAAAATTCTGCTTGGCAGGAACAAGCCCTACAGTCCCTTTTTATTGAACACATGCCTAGAAGTTGGATGTACATGAGCTGAGAAAGATCATTCAAGTTTAAAAGATTCATAGATATCAGGAATGTTTGGACTGGCAATATATATATATTGAATTTTAAAAAAAATTCCAAGGGTTTCAAATGATAGTCTAGAGGTCTGTGTGTGTGTGTGTGTGTGTGTGTGTATGTTTGTATATGTATATTTATATTGCATTCAAGAATTTCCAGACAAATCTAGACAATGAGGGAAAGATGACCACACCTTTTAGATTTAAAAATAAATAAACAATTTACACCATACCTGCCAACTTTTCACAGTGAAAACTGGGACATGTATAGCTAACTAGCATTAGAATGTAGTCAGGATGGCAGAAGTTATTATTGAGGAAGACTATACAAATTAGGAGAAGCTGTAGCATTTTTCTTTGTCTGAGTCTACAGTGAAGGGAAAGATTCTGCCCCCTCCGCAACTCATTTGAACTGAGTTTGTAGCAACTATAGTAAGGGGCTTTACAGACCACCCAAAAAGGGCAGTCTGGCACCATCTCTTTTTCATCCACACCTTCACCGCAGCAACCACATGGAGTGGCGAAGGTGCGGATGAAAAAAGGAGCCCGAAGAAGTGGCTCCTTTTTGCATCGCACTTGTGATGCGAAAAGACATAAAAGGCACCATAAAGCACCTCTATGACGTTATAGCTGCGCAGCGCAGTATAGAAGCTGCGCAGCTGTGACGCCGTCACTGTGTATGCCGTGTATACAGCGCTGCACAGCAACAATGCCTTTGTCACATGCTAGGGTTGTGGAGCGTGTATACACCCCGAGGCAACCCTAGCACATGACGAGGGTGCCCCTTAGTGCCCGTCTGTTTCGGGACTAAAACAAGGGTGAAGGGGGAATATGGGATGAGGAGTGAAAAATTAGGATGCACTAAAAGCTGCAGAAAAAGCAGAATGACACAGGTTTCAGACTGTCCCTGTCAAACTGGGGGAGAGGGAGGGTATAGTAGCCTCTCTGCCCCAAAATATGGCCCATCAGGGATAAGCAGTAATACAGCAATTGCTGGCTATTCCACAAGGACTATGAATGGCCAGATGGAATCCCTAGTATTACATACTACATACAAGTCAGTGTGGCGAAAGACTTTTTGGCTAGTATTGCTGGTTTCCTACCAACCCTTGGTTCTACCCCTTAACAGCATAGCTGGGGTTAACAGAAAGTTATTTTTGCAGACATGCAGCAAAATGTTTCACCTGCTGATTTCTGCAGATCAAGCTGCTCCTCCAAGTATAGAAGGCACTGAATCCTCCCCCACCTCAATCCTCTCCAATAGGCCTCAGCATAGCAAGGTAAAATTTACCACAAACTGCACATAAGGCAAATGCCCTTGCCCTCCCCAAGATAGCAAATCTTCATTGCACAGAGGAATATGAGAAAGCTCTTTAATTTATGGGGTTGGTGAGAAGGGAGGGGAAATAAAGGAAAATCAAAGCAAGCACCTATCGGCTTGAAGGATGAGTCTGGAGAAATAAGTTTGCATTCAGCAGAGACTGCACAGTGTCCCCAACAAAGAGGGCACCCACCCGGTATGATGGTCTTTCAGACTGAAGGATAAGCATGAGTCAGAAAAACAACAATCAAACAACAAGCCCAAACACATGGAGTCAGTCTGTATCCAATGCTCCTGTAGAGAAAACACACAGACGTAAATGTATGTCCCCAGAGATAATCCATACCAGCACCCCCTCCTTTTCCTTGCAGAGGAACCCTTTATGCTGGGGAAACGGGAAGGAGACTGCTCTGTGCTTCCCTGCATGAGGGCTGACAGTTTGAGCTTTCTCTCACTGAAGGAAGGGGAGTGGAATTCTAGAAGCTGTGCACTGATGCAACGGCACTGCAGCACTGCAGACTGAAATACAACAGAGCACACGGGCTTTGGCACTTAAGGGAGTAGTCTAGCTGCTGGACGGGCTGGAGGTGCAGCAATAATAATGTCATTGCTGCTGCACGCACCAGACACAAATGGACTGGCTTATAAAAATAAGCACAGAGGATGCCTTTCTGCAAATAAGAGAAAGCCTTATTAGCCCTGTATCCCCCTCAGACACAAATGCACTCTCATGCACAGTCCTTGGAGCACAAAACGATGGGCTAGCGAATCGGGAATGATGACTCAACATATTACTTGAAGCCAGTGATCCCTTACAGGACCAGATATTATGATGCATCTATTCCAGCATTAAATCAGTCATGAACATCATTAAGATGCTCACCTTATGTCCCTAACATCTCTTATCTTGTGACCACTGAAAACAGTGGGCTAGACAAATGTTAGTTCTACCTAGAAAAGACTCTTTTGGAAATCCCATCAACTTCAGTGGGTCTGCTCTAGGTCAGACACTGGATTTAGCTCATTGAACATAACCTTAACAGGAGTTTGCTACAAACAGTATTCCTTATTGAAATACTTGGGACCATCTGTAAGCCACCTTGGGTCCCTTTATGGGAGAAAGGCCGCATTCAAATGAAATAAATAAATAAAACAAATAAAGTATTTTTGGATTTTGGATTTTTTAAATTTTTGGACTACCTGCATTTGCATATACATACATAATACCCAGGTTATTTTGGAGATGGGACACAAGTCTAAACATAAAATTCACTTATATTTCATACTGTACACACCTTATATCCATAGCCTGAAGATAATGTTATACAATTGTTAAAATAATTTTGTGCACGACACAAAGTTTATGTACATCAAACCATCAGAAAACAAAGGTGTCACTATCTCAGCCATCCATGAAAAAGTTTTGTTTTTTGGAGTATTTTGGATTTCAGAATTCCGAATAAGGAAAACTGAGTCTACTGTGGTGGCGTGGCTAGCGTGCTGAACTCTGTTCAGCTCAGGGTCAGAGCCCGACTAGGCCTTGAAGCTCTTTGGGTCATTCTTGGCCAGATGCTGTCTCTCTGACCAGGTACTTTCAGTACTGTTGGAAAGCTAAAACTAGAAGAAAGTGAAATATGCTGGCTCTTTGGAGAAAGGGTGAAGTAAAATAAATGAGTATGTAAGCAAATATAATTTGCGAGAAGTTTAATTCTTAGGTTACTTGGCAGAATGAGGAGGCAATGGGGGTGCATTGCTGGATTCATCATGACTAAGACTGCAACAAATAACTAGATTAATCAACTGAAGCTTCTGAGATGGCACAGTTTTGTATTTATTTGTCTAGGCTCTGGGATGTTAAATATTACAACAGATAACAAAACAAGAAAAATTACCTGGGCCTTCATGTTGTGCACAGTAGGTTTTTTGTTGTTCAGTCCCCCACTTTCTGGGAAAGACCTCCAAATAATGCTTGCTCTGAATATGACTACTGGTCATATTGGTTGGGGATTCTGGGAACTGAAGTCCAAAAGTAAGTTTTCTGAGCTCTGTCTTTGATATATACAAAGCACCTATCTTGAAGTTTTGGTAATCTATACAAGTGTTTCCCAAATCAATACTTTAAATATGATTAATCAACCAAGAATTCTTTCATACATCCCTTATAAATCAACAGTGCTTTTATTGGTTTAAATCCCTTCTCCTGTTTTTAATTATACTTTTTTATTGTTAGCTGCCTTGTTATTACAGTTTTCCAGTGGAAGGTTGGCATATAAATATTAATAGTTATTGCAACTAGTCCCCCCCCCCCCCCCATATATCAGTTGGCAGTACTAAGCATAGACGAAGCATATTAGTTCTGTCAAATGGCTAGTAGTTTATTCAGAGCAAGCATTATAGTATCCATGATTAATTGGTCTTGCAGCCTTATCTCAGTGAGCTGGGCCTCTGCCACCAGGCAGATGGATCTAGAAGTTCTTGTTCACATTATGGCAAATGTTAATAGCTGTCCAGTGGCATGAAAGACTTAACTTGTATAGTGACCTTATTGGATATTTTTTGCATTTACTTGGCAGTTTGAGGCATGAAAAAAAAGAAGGCTGAGAATAGAATGGGGGAGCAAATTCTTTTGGGTTTCTAACCTGCTTGCACAATTATCATTGATACTGGGGGAGATGGGTCATGCTTGTGTGCATACTTTGATTTTGTTTGCTTATGTGCTATATAATCCTTGCATCTGAGGGAATCAGGCTCAAGTCTACAAAAGGCCGCGCTACCAGCTTCTTTCTTTCTTTCTTTCTTTCTTTCTTTCTTTCTTTCTGTTAGCCTCAAAGGTGCTATGAGATCCTTTTGCATACTGATAACTCTTGAGATACCATCTCCCATTGGCATTGAGTAGGAGAGAGAATGCACTCCAACTCAGGTGTTTTATATTTCCAGCAATAAGGATGTTATTTTTTGCCAGCTAAGGGTAGACTTTGGGGACCAAATTCTACCATTGGCTGTAAGTGGGTGCTGGAATGCTTCTCTGCTACGTACCATCTGCTGTATCAGTTACCACCATGTTATAGCAGTAATGTGTATCAGTGTTTGGTGCTGAAAGACCCCTTGGAGGGGCCTGTCACTACACCCAGTTCTGGAAAAAGACAGTTATAAAAGAGATGTGGGCAACTTGTGACTCTCCAGATATTATTAGTTTGCAATTCCTACCACCTCAGTCAGAACAGATAATGGTGAGTGATGATGATGAGAATTGCAATCCAGCAACATTGGGGTAGGATGGGTCACAAGTTGCCCACAGTAATCAGACTGAAATATTCAGGCCACAGTATCAGAGCCATAATCAGGCCAACTACATCCTACTGGCTGTCCTACCACCTGAAATATTCAATCTCCCAGAAGATAAAGAGAGTGAACCAATCAATCTTCAATAGACCCATAATACAAGGAAGTCAGTACAAGAAGACCAGGTTTCTCATGACGATGGGGCTCACAATCCCTAACAGTACAATTCTGCTTAGATTTATCCCCACCTTCACAGTCCACTTCCCCCTTTTCCCTTTCAGGTGCCAGCTCCAGTATACTTTTCAATGCTTTTGAAGATGAGACAGCTTTTCAGAATGAGAGTTGGGATGTTCGTGAGTCTTCTTACCATGTGAATTGAAGGGGAATAGCAGGGCCATTGTAAGAGAGGTGTCTGATAACCACTGCTTGAGAGGACAAAGAGGAAACAATGAATTTCAAGACACTAAAACTCCCTGAGAGGAAACAATAGATGCACTTTGATCTGGATCTGATAACAACCTTTGGCAGAGCAACACAAACATCACTAAAATGAAAATTAAGTCCCTATCAACTTCCATCATAACCAGGGACTGCCCAGTCATCATTCTCACCCATACAACCAATGTAACTAACTGATGCAGGACCAAGCCATTCTACTTTGTTTTGAGGGTTATGGCTGAAAGCGGAGGATAAAAATGTTTTGTATTGAAGAAAAGGAACATTATCTCTAAAGGAGAAATGGTTGTTATGAATGGCTTCAAGTAGCATTCCACTACATCCTTTACATATTTTCTTGAATTCGGGGGGAGGGGGGGGCACTAGCATTGCCTAAACCTAATCTAGCCCACCCCCAAAACAACAACAAAAAGTTGCATTGTGTGACCTAATGCTTTCTGACCTGCAATGAGAATTCCAGCATATTAAAAAAATGCACTATGTCTATAGGGATATTTGTAGATGTAGAATGAAAGGTATTTCACCATACCTAAACACAAAGAGCCACATTTTCAGATGAGGTGGAACATCTGTTTTGATGGCTGTTATCCCTCCTAGTTTGCAAAAAATAAAATAAAATAAATATTTAAAAAATGTAACCACACAGTTTCAGGATCTTTAAAATCTTACTACTGTATATTTTTCGTGTAAAAACAACTACACATTGTTGGCTGAAACCTGAACACATTTTTAACAGCTGAAACTAGAGCACCTTTTAAATAGCCTTTCAGGTGATAATGCCATAAAATGCCTGCCTTGCTTCTGCAACAAAATGTGATAGACTCTGAGGTCCTAAAATGTTGTGTCTGCTCAGATGAAAGTTAACAGTTGGAACAAGTATTAAATGTACAGTCTTATCAAAGAAAATTAGAATCCACAACTTTTTGACAATCTCCAATTTAAGCAAAAAAAAGTACAATATGTTGTTCAGCACTACAAAATGTTGGAACAGCTTTGACTTTAATGCTATGGAAGCTGCTCCCATGTGGGTTAATCTCACACTCCCCTGATAACATCTTTCTCTGTGCCAGGTTGCCTATTGACTTATGGTGACCTCATAAATTTCATTGGGTTTTCTTAGATCAGAAATACTCAGACGTGGTTTTGCCAGTTTCTTCCTCTGAAATATATAACCTACAGCACCTGGTATTTGTTGGATGGGTGTGTATGCGTCTCCCATCCAAGTACTAATCCAAGCTGACCCTATTTAACTTCCAAGATCAAATGGGATCTGGTGCCTTTGGGATATTCAGGTGAGGGGCAATTGCTCAAGTCCTTCCTACTCAATTGTTCCCTCTCTGCTGAGTGATAATCAGATGGAAAAGACCCATGTGATTAGCCATGATCATAAGTAGTTGACATACCAAATGCATTAAGATGTGATGGAAAAGTGGCTCCCATGAATGAGTCCTTAGTGAAGATAGGTAACTGATAGTCTAAAGCTGTTTTTAAGGATTTTTGATTTGACTCCATTTACAAAGATTCTCCTCCTGTAAGAAGACATCTTCCCTTAGGAATAGATCTAGCTCTACCATCAGGCAGCAGAGGCTGAGGGTGAGCAGGGAAAGCTTCCCAGTTAAATTCTGCAGCTGTTCTCCTCTCTTGGGGGGGGGGGGGGTAGAACTGTTTATACCATAGAGATTGTCCTTGGGCCCTTAAACGAGTCTTCTGCCTCAGGTGTGGAGGATGCTGCAGCCTCATTGCCAGTGTTGTAATAAGATTTAACGGCTAAATCAGTCAACATCTGTCTCTGGACTGAAACACTGCCACTGCTGTCCTCCACTCAGCAGTAGGATCGCTAGGGTGGTGGTGTGGGGGGATGTGGAGGAGGTGACACCTGGTCAGTCCCCACCATCCCCACATTCTGTCCTCTGCGTGTGCCACTCTGCCGCCCACGCACGCTATTCCATCTGCCACACGCACTGCTTTTATCCCTTGTGCATGCTCCACACACCCTGCATGCTCCATCTCTCCCACACTGTTCCCTCCTTTTCCAGGGAGCAGAGTGATGTGCGCAGAGGGGATAGAATGATGCATGTGAGGGGATGGCACGCGGAGAGAGAGCACATGCCGTCCCAGAAGCCCCACCCACTGGAAGCCCCCAGAGGTCCCGCCCTGGAAGTCCCACCTCCACTAGCCCCCCCTCGCACCTGGTGACACCTGGTGTGGGAACACCACTGCCCCTCAGCATTTGCAGTCAGAGGTGATATCCTCATTCTGCCTAATGGTTGGGATGGCCCTTCTCGGCTTCAGTTGCCAGAGGGGGCAATGGGGTCTATAGCAATGCTGTTAAAAAACTATTCTTGGTTTGTGGAAATGCAGTGATTCTTCCCCACAGATAAGTCACCTATTGCAACTGTCATGAGTGAGCCTTGCCAACTTTGCTTACATGTTTTTTGCACTGCTGCTGAACCCAAAGTGAAGCACTTTGTGGTCATGCACAAACCTACCAGTTATCTTAAGAGTGAACAGATCGGACAGTCAGTTGGATCTAAGATATTGCCACAGCAGCTAAGCCAGCCCCATCATATCAATGTCGTTGTCACCACCACCATCATAATCGGTTTCTGTTACAATGGCAGCCCTTAATTTCAATTAATATGATTATTTAGGAACAGATGGATGATAGGCAAAAATGATATTTGGCCAAAGAGATGGAATATGAGTGTCTTAAAAGTTTCTCAAGTGGGTCATGATTCTGCTACTCTAATGATGGCTTCAAAGTGGAGCTAGGACATGAAAGCTGTGCCTTTTTCTTCTGTCTGTATCAATGGCACAACAGCTGTCCTCAACCTGAATCACTCAGCAAATTTGCTAAGGCAGAAGTAGGGAACTTGCCACTCTCCAAGCAGTATTGAACTCCAAATTCCCATCAACCTTAGCCACACACAGTTAGTGATCAGGGATGACGGGAGGTGCAAATCCAACAACATTTACAGGACCATAGTTTTCACACTGTTTCTTACCACAGCTTCCAGATTGTACTTTCTGCTTGAGCACCCAGCTACCTTACTGTCCATCGAGGAAGGAAACCAGATAATAGGAGACCAGGGGAAAGAGAATGCAGATGCAAACTACAAAACATGGCTAAAATGCTGGAATTCTGTTGAATACAAAAGGAGGTTACTAAATAGGAAAGGAGAGGAGGGAGGAAGCCCTGATGATGTAAAAAGTCCAGAAAGCAGGTCATGTGACAGACAGCTTAGGGTGGTTCCAGAAGAGGATTTTTATGCCTCATTCACAAAGTTCTTTCTTTTTTTCTTTACACATACACACACACAAACAAACAAACACACACACATCAATGAAGAAAGAAAAGATGAAATAGCTCCACAGTATCTTTTGAGTTCTCCATCTGGAGGTACCCTTAAAGAAACTGGGAATGCAAGGTATCAAGCTTGTGAAAATGAAATGGTGGCAAGAAGGACATATGCTGACAATTCATAAATATTTTAGAATGTCAGAAAGAAGTCAAGGAAGACAAGCTGTTCACCTTTTATGCAGAGAAAACAATGGCTGCTGAAAGGTTTTAGCTGAACGTTAAGAAAAACCATTGTTACAAAAAGAACCATTCAGCAATAGAACACATGCTATATAGAAAGCATGCAGAATCTCACTCTGTGGATCACTCATGGTTTAGGCTCAACTTATCCAGGCTAAAGACATATGTTTAAATGACCCATGAGACTGTTTAGAGTTTTAAAATCTTCTCTGGCTATGTTTACAGCACTGTTTACAGCTCAAAGTGGAACTGCATGAAGGATTAAGTACCAAAGAGGCAGGCAGTGGCTGCCTTCTAGTAACTGTCCACTGTGATCATGGAGGGCATGTCTGCTTTACATTTCATGGTGCTTAACTGTCTATTTTACCCAAGATATTTTGTTCTTGGAAACTGGTTGTTGTTGTTGTGTGCCTTCAAGGTAATTTAGACAAAGACCAATCTAGGCTCTTTCCCATAGTACACAACAAAATGACAACCAACAAACATTGAGGGGTAAAAGCACATATTTATTGTTCCAACATATTTTCCATCATTTTGATTATGCCAGATCCTCAGCAGAGAAATTCTGAATGGGAAAAGGATCAGACTAAATTATTCATGATCCTAACACAGGAGACTCAAAAGGACATATAAATGAAGAGGTTAACTTTATTTAGGATCTCCCTGATCAAGGAACATGGTAACTAAAAGGGTCTGAAACATATTGGAACAACAAATTCTGCTTGTCTACTCACTCTTAAAAAAAAGGTTGGCCTGAATCCTGTTGGTAAGTTTTAACTAGAAGGGACCCATTGAATCAATTGCTGAATTACAAGTCTGGAGAAAAGTAAATGTTTATTTCATGGGTTTACTCCAGTTGGAAGCAAGTAACAGGTTTTAGGCTTTTGTTCTTCCCAATATCCAACCAGAAGCCTTAATGAAGCCCATAAGCAAGACAATAACTGTGTTTTTTTTCTTTCTCAGCATTTTGTACTCAGTGGTGCATTGCTTCTGATCCTGAAAGCTTAACTTAGGCAGCATGAAGAGTGGCTATGGTTGGACACAAGATGCATGTAAACTGTAGAAATAATGCAGTTTGACACCACTTTAACTGCCATGGCTCCATCCTACAGAATCCTGTGAGGCACCAGAACTCTTGGTAGAAAAAGCTAAAGAATGTGTAAAACTGCACATCCTAGGATTCTATAGGATGGAGCTACAGCACTTAAAGTGGTGTGAAACTGCATTATTTCTACCATGTAGGTGTGCCTACACTCTCCATTCAATCTCTCTGTCATATTTATTTATTGCCTTTGTGCCCACTAACACTCCCAAAGTGTCTAGCCACTACTCATATTGGCAAAGTGGAGCTTTCAGGTTCAGAAGCAATTCATCACTAAGTACAACATGTTGAGGAACAAAAAGAGAAACAGTTGTTGTCTTCAAGTACAGAGAAAAGCAATATTTTAGAAACAGACAAAACACATTCTAAACCCAACTTTAAAGACCAAAGTCCATATGAAACAATGCAGATTTAGTTGGCCACCAGAATGAATGATTGAATCAACCTGACATCAAGAATGATGGAATCAACCTGACATCTCTTGAAAGGAAGTTCCACAGTCCCCTTTCAGATATCCTAACCTAGAGAAATGTAGGACTTAGTAGGTCACTAACAATACTGTGAACTGAGCTTAGAATCAATTTAGAAGTCAGTGCAATTGATCAAGACAAGAGACTGGCTGCCACATTTTGCTCTAGCTGAACACTTTTTATGGGCAGCTCCATGTAAAGTATATTATAATATTCTGATGAAGAGGTAATAAAGGCATGGCCACTGTGCCAAAATCTGTTTTCCTTAGGAAGTGAGGCATATCTGGCACAGTGGTTGAATCTGAGCAAAAGCACCCCTGGTCACATGGCCTTCTATGCTACAACCAAGAGCAATCTCCCTTTAACGCCATTTGCAGCAGCAGTAGCAGCATATCTCCCACTAGTAAATCCTGTAAATTAACTCCCACTTACTACTCCACAAATAGGATTGCCAAGTCTCTTCCTAGTGACCACAGTAGTAGCAAGCTAAAATTCTCCACATATTTTGATAGCATATACAAATAATATAAGTTGAAGTAGATTCAAACAGCTGACAAGAGGAAGTTAAGGCTATAGTCCTGCATACATTTCCTTCTGAGAACACTGAGAGTGCACTGTTTATTTCTAAGTAAACACGTGCATAGAACCAAGTAGTATGGGCTTTGCTGTGTTGGCCACAAGTTTGCTCCCTACTGCTAATATGTTGTTGTTGTGTGCTTTCAAGTCATTTCTGACTTACGGAGACCCTATGGTGAGACTTATCATGGGGTTTTCTTGACTTATGGGGTTTTCTTCAGAGGGAATTTTCTATTGCCATTCTCTGATGTTGAGTGTGACTTGCCCAGGGTCACCAAGTGGGTTTCATGGTTGGGAGGAGATTTGAACCCGGTTCTTCAGAGTCACAGTACAACGCTTAAACTACTACACCATGCTGGCTCCAGCAGTACATATTGCTAGTATGTTGTGGTTTATAAAACCTCAGTATAGCAGCGAATACATGCAGGAGGTCACACAGAGCAGAAGTCAAGTGTGGGAAGAGGAGGTTGTAATCACTGAATGACAAAACATATTTTATGATTCCCCTCATATATTAAGATGAATCGTTGCTTTGGATTGTGTTCGGTGGCCAAAGTATTCAATAAAACTTACTTGCTTGAACTGGGTGTAAATCTGTGAAAATCGATACTCACAAAATTTGAGATGTTACACTTGAGATGTTACACCATGTTATCCATACTTTGTTGTAAACTACTTTGGACAGCTTACATATTAGATTTTTTTTCTGAATTCCACAGATTCAATCTTTGTGTAAAAAGATGAAATGATATGAACTAAGTTTAGTCTCTTTCTAGTATCAGAGCAGAAAGACAAACTGCTCGTGCATCACTTTTGTTGGAGCATGGAATCTGTCTATGGTGGGCTTTTCTGAAATAGAAACAAAGCAGATGAAAAGTTTCCATTCATAGGAGTACACTAAAGTCAACATTGTGTATGTGCCTTCAAGTCACTTTGGTGACCGCCAAGAATTTCATAGGGTTTTCTTATGCAAGGGATATTCAGAGATGGTTTGGTCAGTTGTTAGCCTGCAGCAGCTGGTATTTGTTGGCATTCATCCTTCCTAAAGTAGACCCATTGAAACAAATGGGACATAAGTTAGAATCATAGAATAATACAGATGGAAGAGATATTAAGGGCCATCCAGTCCAACCCCCTGCCATGCACGAAATCACAATCAAAACATCCCTGACAGATGGCCATCTAGTCTCTGTTTAAAAATCTCCAAGGCAGGAAGACTCCACCACACTCCAAGGGAGTGTGTTCCACTGTTAACCAGCTCTGACTGTTAGGAAGTCCTTCCTAATGTTTAGGTGGAATCTTTTTTTCCTGTAGCTTGCATTCATTGCTCCAGGTCCTATTCTTTGTAGTAGCAGAAAACAAGCTTGCTCCAGCCTCTATATGACACTGCTTTAAACACTTAAACAGGGCTATTGTATTGCCTCCAGGCTAAACATACCTCGCTCCCTAAGTCTCTCCTCATAAGACATGGTTTCCAGATCCCTCACTATTTTGGTCACCCTCTAGCTTGTCAACATTCTTTTTGAATTGTGGTGCCCCTCTGATTACTTCTCTGCAAGATGAAAAGGCACCATTGCTGAGCAGCCTTTGGGTTCGGCTGGTCAGCCAATAACAAATCCATTTAATGGTTGCATTGACTAAGCCATATTTTACTAGCTTGTTTGCAAGAATATCATTGGGGACCTTATCCACAGGCTTACTAAAATAAAGATATACTATATCCACAGCATTCCCTTCAACAAGCTGGTAATTTTATTTTAAAAAAAGAGATAAGATTAGTCTGGCATGAGTTGTTTTTTGAGAAACCCATGTTGAGTTTTTGTGACTATGGTATTTCCTTCTAAATGCTCACAAACTCTCTGTTTAATGATAGAATCTTTCCTGGTATTGATGTCAGACTAACTGGACGATAATTGTTGGGATCCCTCTTTTCCTCTTTTTGAAGATAGGGCAACATTTGCCCTCCTCCAGTCTGCTGGGACTTCTCCTGTTCTCCCCTAATTCTCAAAGATTGCCAATGGCTCTGAGATTACATTTGTCAGTTCTTTTAGCTCTGAAGCAGCATTAGCTTTCAGGGTCAAGTTTTTCTGCAATAGCAGGAACTAAAAGGTCTCTGGCAGATCCTGGAATGACTAGGATGTCCCTCCAAATTCCTCAAAATGATTATCTTGCTACATGAGGGCCAGCATGGTCAAGTCAGATATGGCGATGCTCTCTCAGAGCCTTTTCTAATAACTAATCCATTTCAAACTGGCTTCAGGACAGGATATGGAGTTGAGACAGCCATGGTTGCTCTGACCGAAGACCTCAGCTTGAGTATTGACAGGGGTAGTGTGACCCTGCTGGTGCTCTTGGATCTCTCAGCGGCCTTTGACACTATAGATCATTCCATCCTTTTAGATCGACTGAGGGAGTTAGGGATCGGAGGCACCGCTCTTCGATGGTTCCGATCCTTCCTCTGGAAGATCTCAAAGGGTGACGCTTGGGGACAGTTGCTCGTCTAAAATCGAGTTTAATTGTGGTGTCCCTAAGGGTGCCATCCTGTCCCCGATGATATTCAATATTTATATGAAGCCGCTGGGTAAGATCATTCGGAGGCATGGAGCTCAGTGTCTTCAGTATGCTGATGACACTCAGCTATAGCTCTCCATGACCAGATCGTCGGCCCAGACCTCAGATGGCGTCTCCCCTCTCAATGACTGTCTTGTGGTGGTAATGGACTGGATGAGGGAAAACAAATTGAAGCTCAATCCAGATAAAACGGAGGTACTCACTGTCTCAGGACCGAAACCAGGTTTGGGAATACAACTTCCAGTCCTCGATGGAGTCACACTCTCCTCGAAGGACTCTGTTCGCAGTCAGGGGGTACTCCTCGACTCGTCGCTTCACATGACAAGTCAGGTGAATGCGATGGTCAGGAGTGCCTGTTATCAGATTCGGCTGATACGCCAGATGCGCCCTTTCCTGGAAACGAGGGACCTAGAAACTGTAGTACATGCTCTGGTAACCTCTCGCCTGGACTACTGTAATGTACTCTACATGGGGCTACCCTTGTGCCTAACTCGGAAACTGCAGTTAGTCCAAAACATGGCAGCCAGGTTAATAACTGGAACATCCAGGAGAGAGGACATAACACCGGTGCTTAAAGCTCCCCACTGGCTGCCAATTAGTTTCCGGGCCCAGTACAAGGTGTTGGTTTTAACCTTTAAAGCCCTTCATGGCTTCGGTCCATCCTATCTCCGGGACTGCCTCTCCCCATATGATCCCCCCCCCCCCCGCACACTCCGGTCCTCTGGGAGGATTCTGTTACAGCCCTTGAAGACCAGACTGACACAAACCTCCCAGAGGGCCTTTTCATCCATAGCCCCCAATCTATGGAATGACCTGCCGGATGAGATGCGTCTTATTACATCTGTTGACGGCTTTAGAAAAGCCTTAAAGACTTCTCTTCTGGCAGGCCTTCCCAGATAACATTTAATTTCCCGGCTCCATACCCACTGTTGATTCCTTCTCCTAGTTTCTCTTCCCCCCCTTCGAAATTGTTTCACACAGCTTTGGGCAGTTACTTTTATATGTTTTATTTGCACTATGTTTTTAATTCTTAGCTATTTAGTTCTGTTTTAAGGGGTGGGTGAGGGGAATGGGATTGTTGTATTTTAACTTGTGCTGCTTTTAACTATGTTGTACCCTGCTCCGATTGCCAGTTCAGAGGGGCGGGCTATAAATAAATTATTATTATTATTATTATTGGTGTGAAACAATGTTGTGTTCTCGCTTCAACTCTCTTTACAATCTTCTTCAGCATGATGCTCCAAAGGGCTACAGCAGATCTCGAAGAAAAAGATGGGATCTATATACGTTACCGTACTGATGGTAGCTTGTTTAACTTAAGCCGTCTGAAGGCTCGCACAAAGACTCTAAACTATCTAGTACGTGAGCTGCTTTTCGTTGACGATGCTGCCCTTGTTGCCCATACAGAAACAGCTCTGCAGCGCCTAACATCCTTCTTTGGAACAGCTGCAGAGCTGTTTGGGCTGGAAGTCAGCCTGAAGAAAACGGAAGTTCTCTACCAGTCTGCACCACAAGAACAGCACTATCACCCGCATGTCCCCATAGGCAAATCTGTGCTTAAGTCCATTCAGCAGTTCACCTATCTGGGAAGTATCATCTTCTCAGACACCAAAATTGATAAAGGGATCTATCACAGATTAGCAAAGGCATATAGTGCATTCGGAAGGCTTCACAAAAGAGTCTGGAGTAACAAACACCTGAGGCAAAGCACAAAAATCAGTGTGTACAGAACCATTGTACTGTCCATTCTCCTCTACGAGTCTGAAACATGGGTCACCTATCGCCAACATCTACAACTCCTCGAACGCTTTCATCAGCGCTGTCTATGCACAATCCTAAACATACACTGGACTGACTATGTGACGAATGTTGCTGTCCTGGAGCAAACAGAGATCACCACCACTGAGGCCTTGCTACTGAAAACGCAGCTGCACTGGGCAGGTCACGTTTCTAGGATGGAGGACCACCGCCTCCGCAAAATAGTACTCTACAGTGAACTTGCCACGGGTCAGTGTAAGAGGGGCGCCCCAAAGAAGAGGTACAAGGATTTCCTGAAACAACATCTCAAGCTTGGCCAAATTGATCACCAACAATGGTCTGCCCTGGCCTCACACCGGGAGGCATGGAGACGCACTATGCACAATGCTGCAGCCTCTTTCGAGTACTCATGCCGAATGAGTCTCGAAGAGAAACAACAACGCAGAAAGAACCACAACTTGGAAACATTGCCCAAGGAGACTTTCTGCTGTGCTTCCTGTAACTGGACTTGTTTATCTTGGATCGACCTTTTTTAGTCATCAATGTGCTTGTAGAAAGCATGGGATGAGTCCTTCCTGAATCTTCGTTAGCGAAGAAAAGCCAGAGAGAGAGAGAGTAAAGTTGTAAAGAGAGTAAACATTATAAAGTTGTGTGGCAGCAGTTCTACAGTGTCCCAGCCTTTAAACAGTTTGGGGTGGAGAAAATAGGGGTGGGAGTCAGTTTTTAAGGGTGGAGTATGTGATGCCGGCTTGCTGTAGCCAAAGTGGAAGGTGGGGGCATTTCTTTCCAATTCTGTTATGATTTTTTTCCCTCCAAAGAAGTGCTTTCCTTTTATCCCCCTTTCCCATATGTGCCTGGGGAGTGTCCAGGGACATATACCATCTCACTGTTGAACTCCTCTCTTCACAAAGCAAATGGAACTTCTGCCCTGTTCATATGCATTGCACCTGGCCTTTCCTAGTACTCAAGACTGTGCTCTTAGAAAGACAGCATTATGTTGTCGCATGTACATTAAGACAGGTACTTCATTGATAGGGTAGTGGGGTTCAGACAAATGATTATATATGCAGAAATCCAGG
Source organism: Urosaurus nigricauda (assembly GCA_034509955.1). Classification (NCBI taxonomy): domain Eukaryota; kingdom Metazoa; phylum Chordata; class Lepidosauria; order Squamata; family Phrynosomatidae; genus Urosaurus; species Urosaurus nigricauda. The sequence goes on from JAOEGL010000002.1 coordinate 169,785,635, forward strand.
AGATGCATGTTTCAAATGTTTAATTTTCAAATATGCACTGTAACCAGGCCTTCCATTATCAACATCACATAACTTTATCAAATGTTCCCCGCAGTCCACTTACTGGTGCATTATGAAGTTACTGCCATCAATAATTAAAAGCCCATTATTCAAAAGAAATGAACAGATAAAATTTTTGAGGTCAGATTCATGCCTCTGTGAAGAGATGTGTTATTCTACTTTCTGTTCAATCCTCAGCCATTCACCAGATGTATTTGTGTATTCTGCAGTTCTCTTTGAGTTTTACATGCATAATTTCAGCACTAAAAATCATTGCCACCACCTACTTGTTTTTTAAAGATGGCTTTGTGTTTGTATGTGTCACATTAAATGCTTTGGACACTCATTTAGCAACAGTAATACTGTAGCTCTTATCACTCTTTTGAATAAGCAAAGCACTTTACAACCTCATAAAATCTCATTCATCCTCACAAAATCTCTGTGAGGCAGGCAGACAACTTTGATCATATTTCTGCCATGAAAAGATTGAGAATGTCTAGAGACAAGCTGGAATTTGATCTTGATATCATCCATATCTAAGTCTCTTATCTAACCACTGGATGATTCTTTCTCTTCCTCCTAATATATCTCCTCCTATGTTGTGTGTACCAAACCAGTGTTTAAAGAAGAATGAATGGTGTGGACATACGATAAAGGTATGGACATGGGAATAGTATAGCTGACCAGACCAAGCTGCTACCTGGAGCTGACAATGACAATCTTTATTTATAGTTAATAAAACCATCAGAGCATACAGTAACTTAAAACATATAAATGGAAAGGTTACATATAATATAAAACCAATATAAAATTATTTTAAAATTAAAATGCAGAAAGTTAAGAGTAAAATTAAGTTGACAATTGCATTGCAACTTTGGGGATTATCAGCTTTATTTACACAAATCAATAGTTCTCGTCTAATCCCTGATGGCTGGAACCAAGCAACTATAGTTCCAATTTATTAAAAAAGGCCAAGCAAATGATCCCAGGAACTAGAGACCAATAAGCCAGTTGTCCATAATGGGAAAAATGTATGCCAGATATCTTTCCTCCAGATTAACCCTTTTCTTAAATCAAACATCATCTCTGATGCTCAATCTGCCTTTAGGGATAATCACTCCACGAGTGACCATTGTCTGGTACTAGCTAACCTTGCGGAGAAATATTCAAAACCATTGCTTGGCAAACTGTATGCAGCTTTTATGGATTTAAAGGCCACGTTTGATTCTATCCCCAGGCTTAAACTGTGTGTTAAATCAGAGTCTACTATAACTGATATCAGGCTCCTTGCCCTTATCAAAGCTCTTTACAACAGTCAATCAAGAGTAAGGGTGGGTGCCCAGGAATTCTGATACCATTCCTATCTCCAAAGAGGTGAAGTAGGATTGTATATTCACACCAACTGTATTTAATCTTGACCTAAACAACATCGAAACTGAGCTGATGGACAACAATGTCCATTTACCCAGATTAGGTGACAAGGAGAGTTCCAATTCTATTATATGCAGATGATACCGTGATCCTTTCTACCGGCAGAACAAGATTGGGGCTTAAATGCCTCCTTGATAAATACAACATCTACTGTTCTAAAAATGAACTCAAAATAAATACTGTCAAATCCAAAATCATGGTCTTTGAGCACAATTTCCATCAGTGAAGATGGAGCATAGGAGATTGTCCCTTGGAGCAAGTCAAAAGTTTCAAATACTTAGGGCTAACATTTCATCATAGGGTTCTGTGAAACCATCACCGATCTATGGAGTTGAAAGGATCTCAAGGCAGCAAATCAGGTATCATAAGATTCTTCCACAAAGGGGAATCAAGACATTCCAATGGTCCTCAATGTTTTCAATACAAAGACTGCAACTAAACAATATACAATAAATATAATAAATACAATAGCCAATTGGATTGAAGTGGCCAACTCTGAACTTGATAGCTTTCAAGTAAAATTCCTTTGGTCTTTTAAAGGTGTTCCTAGATGTGTTCCCATCCCAGTTCTTTTACTAGAAACAGGAGAATGTCCTCTTTTCATTAAGGCTTGGCATTTAAACTTTGGTCCAAGGTTTTTGTCTTTAAGTTAGATATGGGCCTGGTTAATCTCCTGGCTTTGGATAGTTCCATCAGCAGATGGACTAAACATGTTGCTCATAAAGCTGCTTCTATTGGTCTTTCAGAATCTCTGCTTGTAAACTTAGCCCATGAGATGGTACTAAAATCACTAAGACAGAGACCCTGAGACATTGCTTTCTGCAGTCTTCTCCTAGTGCCCTAAACAATCATTATGAAGAGTATTTTTGTCAGCCTTCTTACCAGAAAAAAAAAGATTGTCCCAAGATATTGCATCTTGTTTGCCAAGGCAAGGTGCAACGTGTTTCCTTCAAACCTTCTTTTCAGAAGGTTTGTTGCATTACCCAAATATGCTTGATTTTGCCTTTGTGGTCAGCAAGTAATTGAAACTCTATCATACATTTTGTTCTCGTGTGTTTTTTATAACCACTCCCATAACTAGCTGATTGCCCCCTTACTGGGATGCAAGCCAGGCTGTTCTGAATTATTTTACAGCAAAATGTTGTTGGAACACAACATTTGGTTGCAAAATTTTTGCCACTGGCAGTTCAAATGAGAGCAATAGAACTACTAAAAAGGGGCCTGACTAACAGATCTATATCCTAATACTATAATTTTATAATTAAGATAATCCCCAATGTTGCTGCTTGGAGTTTCTTCGCTAATATGAACAACATCAGGGAGACATGACCCACTGCTGAGTTAATATTGTCATCCTATCCTTTATTGCTAGACCTGATCCCCTTCCCCACCACCATTCCCTTCTCCTTTTGTGTCATGTCTTTTTAGATTGTAAGCCTGAGGGCAGGGAACCGTCTAATTAAAAATAATAATTGTAAGCTGCTCCGATAGCCTTTAAGGCTGAAGAGCGGGGTATAAATAAATAAATATTACTATTATTATTGCCATTCAGCAAGTAGAGCTCATGGGGGAGGAGAGGGAAGATTTGTCCCACAGAAAAGTTCCATACCTCTGATGAGTATTGGTCTAATAACTGGATACACAGTAAGGGATTTATAGGCTGCAGTCCTTGAACAAAGAAATTACAGTTGCCTCTCCAAGTCCATGGACTTGAAATGTGCGGACATGGAAATCCATGGAGGAGCGAGCACTATTAATTTTAATGGGGGGGGGGGATGCCCAAGGCACACACCCCTCATGCATACGCCTCATTCAAACCCATGGGCTTGAATATGCATGAGAGTTCAAACTTGTGCGTGGGGGGGGGGGATGAATCCCCAACTGTACAAAGGAAGACTAGAGAGAAATTGCTGAATTGAATTGTATTCACAAATTCCAATCCATTAGCAGAGGTATCAACAAAGACAATAGCTTCATGGCACACTACATATATTAATACAAGAATCCTCTCTACTGAACATATAACAAAAAGTAGTCTTCTCAGAAAGAGTTTTGAACTCTGGAAAACTGACTTTGGGTAAGCAGATTTATTGCTTTCATGTATTAATACTAACTGACGACAGTAAAGAATTGAAAGACATATATCACCTTATGCAAGCCTCTGAAAATTTAAGGCAAGTGTTATGATTTGCATCTTTTTGGGTTCTATTACATTCTATCCCACTCCTACATCTGTTTAAATAAGCTTTACCTGAGGACTTTATACTACTCAGTACCAAAGATTTGGGTTTATATCCACAAAAGCTCCTAATAAAATAAAAACTAGTTAGTCTTAAAGATGCTGCTACATCCCCCCCCCCATTCCTTTTTTACTCTTCTGCCTTGCATATTACCCAAATATACCAGCTGGTACCCTGGAATGTGTTGCTCCTTAACAAAAATGAAAGCAAGAACAGATGACAACAGACAGCTCCCGCTTCCCATTCTGCAAGGGAACCCCTCTTCCTCTCACTCACCACTTTCTTGTATATTAATAAATCAGCCAGATGTTACAAAACAGTAGAAGTCTCCAGTGACCTCTCTTACCAAAGGAGGCCAAACTCACTTAGAATTGCCCTTGGATCTTATCAATGGTTAGGGAAACAGAGAGTGCATAACAATTAGTTTAGCCTATCATTTGCACCGACTCAGAGTTTGTTGTGTTAAAATTAGGCTGAGCAAGAAGGAAGGGAAATTAGCTGTCATTTAAAGAAAGTTGCAAAAATGAGTTTGAAAAATGTGGTGAGAAATAATGTCAGCTGAATATTTGCAAAAATACCTAGCGGCCATATCAGTTTGTTTTCATTTTCAGTACTAAAAGGAAAAATACCCCCCCCCCCCCAAAAAAAAAGAAAAGAAAAGAAAAGAAAAAGGCTACGCTTGTAATACTCAATTCAGAAATATATTTGCCTTGGCAAGGAAATTTGTTCACAGAAGTATCCATCTGACCATGTAGAAAAGCCAGTAGCAGTGACACATCTTCATGCACAGCCATCTGAAAGTATGCTGGAAAAGTCATTTTTTGGATTGTAATTACTAGAATCCTCCACCCAGCATGGCCAATGGGAATTCAAAGAATTTTCATCCAAAAGGTAACTTCTCTGAACTCTGCTCCATATTTACTGTAATACTCTTCCATGCCTCACTGAAAGTGTCCCATCATATCTTTGGATATAGGAATAGGCATCCTTGACTAATGCCACAGTTTGCTATTGTTATGTGTGTCAAGTTGCATTTGACCAGATCTGGCTTGGGGCTATGAACCTGGCAAGAAACCCCATTGATTTCAGTGCCCCTGACTTCCAAGTAAGCAGCTTAAACTTTTTAGAGTAAGACTTATAACATGTTTAGTGCTATTCTGCTTTCCACCTATGGCAAATTCTAAGCTTGTCCAGTGTCCATAAGCTTCCAAATCAGTATTTGGAAGAGAAGGGTAATGAATTTCCCACATCTCTACATCAGATGTCTAGTGAAGTATTGCAGCCAGAAACTCCTCATTGAGACCAATCTGAGAAGGGAGGGAAGAATCTCAGTGGAGAAATGTCTTTGTGCACATATATTTTAAAAATAATTTTCCCTCAACATATTTGGACAGAAATAAGATATAGTATGCTGGCAAATATTTGAGCCAGTGTAAATTAAATCCTGTTAGTTATCAGGCAAGGTAATGTATCTGGCACAGACTTGTACAGAATTGTACTGGTACCCAGAGATGTACTTTTTGTTCACACAAATTTCCTTGAAATCAATACAATCACTGTAGTAGTAGTTCTACATACCTAAACACACATGCTAAGCAGGGCATTCCCAAACTGTGTGCTAGGGCACATTGGTGATCCAGGAGAGGAATGATGGAGTAATGCAAGAAATCAATGAAATTAAGGATTTCTGGAAACTCAAAACACCACTCAAAGAGGCGGATGCTTACTGAGTCTCTGTGTAATTCACTGGTCTGGCCATTCATTCTCCCAACTGACATCCTCCATTGTTGGTGTGGCTACAACTGGATTCTGGTCATGAAGGCAATAGGCCCTTGCTTTAACAGTAACAGCGTTAAACTGCCCTTGGGATCCTTCTGATCATTCATCACTGTAGCCTTTGTTGGATTTAGGATATTCGGCTGCATTGGCTCTGGGTATGACTGGGCCGGGGATGGAGAATGTGTGGCCCTGCAGATGTTGTTGGATAATTTATTCTGCAGCAGTTACTGTATTGTCATTCTGAGTTTGCTAGTCATGGAATGGGTATAAATATCAAAACAATGCACTGGCTTTTCATGAAAGCCATTACTCGGTCATTTTCCTGCTTTCTAGATCCCACACATCTCTATAATCATAATGACTGGAAGCTTGCCTTAAAGAAATCCCCACCACTACCACATAACAGTTGAAATTGTCACGACGTTAACATTCTGAAGACAGTTCCATATTCTCTGCATTTTTTCCTTTAATCATGGGGAACTGTTTCATGTAAAGAGAGCGAGCAAGCTCTGTTTGACAGATTCTTGTGCACAGCTTATGTCAGCCGAATTGTCTTGTCTACTCCTTGTAGACAATCTCTGAAACATTTGGTAATGTGCTAGGATACTTGAAGCTGGCATATTTTTTATATGCTTAATGCTTTTCTTAATTATGTATGTGGTTCAATATTTCAGAAAGGAGACTGTTATGAATGAGAATCTCCATCCTTACCCTTTCCTGCCTTGGCGCAGTACTGTTTTTTTCTGCTAACGGGTCACTGATGCAGAGACAGACTATAGGTAGGCTTTAATCCATTTACCTTCCAAATACTATCCTTTCTTCATAATAGAATTTTAAAAACATAGTAAGAAAAGTGGTCTGCTTGGCATCTGTTATCATGAATATAGCATTTGATGAATGAGATCATCCCTTACTGCCCATTAAGCCCGATCTCCTGGACTAGTGAAATGATAATATGTCAGGTTTATAGGAATATATTATAACCCAACAGCAAAAATAGTAAACTCCCCATGACAACCTCATTTTAGCCCAAATTCTTGATCTGGACAGCTTGCTTATCCCTGAAAATTGTAATCATTAGAAATCTCAGTATATAGCATATTGATTCCTGATTAAGGGGTGAACAACTTGTGATTCTTCATTATGGCTAGGCTGATGGGACTTGTAGTTCTGCAACACCTGGAGGACTATACATGGCCCTCTCCTTGCTCTAATTTACAACCAGTGTTCAGAGAGATTTTGCCAATAGATGTGTGAAGTGATAAACACTATCCATTTCCCTATGATCCAAAACACACTGCAGAAATAATCCATTTTGAAACCACTTTAACTGCCCTTGCTCAGCACTAGAGAATCCTGCTAACTGTAGTTTATTGTGGCACAGAGAATGTAAAATATCCCATACACTACAGCTTTCACAGTTCCCTAGCATTGAGCCAGGGCAGTTAAAGTGGTCTCAAACTGGATTATTTCTGCAGTGTGTTTTGGCCTTATATTTCACTAGACTAGGGAAGCACACGTTCCCAAATACTCTCAAATACATACATTTTAGTCTACAAACTGGACTGAGATACCTGCTTGGGGGTTATTAGGTCCAGATTTAATAATAATAATAATAATGTTTATTTATAGCCCACTCCTCTAATAAGATACTTGGAGCGATTTGTTTCATATCCCTTCTTAACCACTGAGTATTCAAAAGTGGTGGTGGTGGGAGATGAAGAACTGGCTACCAAGAGACACAGAAGCAAAACAGAAGACAAGGTAACACTGCTTTCCTCTTCATGGGTTCCTCTGGATGTTTTGGACTATCACTCCCCAGTCCCTTGAATGGCCAATGGCCAGGGATGATGTGCATTTTGATTCCAGCCACCTAGAGTGACCACACTTGAGATTTCTGAAAACCACATCCCAAGTTAAAGTTAAGTGAATTAACCATAAAATTTACTGTTGTGGTAGTAAATTTATTCCCTCTTTTCTCTGTAATTTTACCAAAGAAAATGAATCAAGATAAAAAACATGGGCTTTCAGGAGTAATAGCAGGAGGACAATTAATGACATGTGATATCAAATATGTGTACGAGATAGAGATAGAGAGAGATCAAGAGGAAAGACTAGAACTGGCCAACTTCAGACTCAGTAACTTTAAATGCAGTTGACTATCAAAACACCCAACCGATCAGTTCAACAAAGGCCAGTAATATTATTAAATGCTATTGTCTCTTTGTCATTTTCATAGAATCATAGAATTGGAAGAGACGTCAAGAGCCATCCAATCCAACCTCCTGCCATGCAGGAAATCACAATCAAAGCATCCCTGACAGATGACCATCCAGCCTTTTTTTGCTATAGCCATCCAAGCTTTTCAAGATAAAAGAAGAAAATGCAGTAAGTTAAGAAACTTGTTTTAAATTTTATTTAGGAGGTTTTGTGTGAAGAGTCACATATTTCCCAGCAAGGCCACATTGGTTTATGATCTCACTATCTCTCTTTTCATTTTCTTCTGTACTTTTATAAGGACAGCACACTACATCTGTCCCTTCAGTTCAATTCCATTTGGTTCAATATAATGAATTCCAACATGAAAATACATAGAAATGCAGCCATGGTTTATTAAGACAGACAAGCTAGACACTTCAAAGGTACCTATCCACACAATTAATTAATTCTATAATTAAATTAATTAATTGTATAATTAAAAATAATAATTGTAAGCTGCTCTGAGAGCCTGAAAGGGAGGGTATAAATACTGTAAATAATAATAATAATAATAATAATAATAATAATAATAATAGCAGCTTTCTGTTTATGATATACTGAGTTTAGGATTACACTGGTTAATCTACATCTCTGGGATCCTCCCTTGGGACAGAAAACTGGATTTAATGACAACCTGGTCCCTTGCATGTGCTATGATTTTGTGATCTACTTATGCTTTATGGCTACTGAATCTGTCTTTATTCTGAATCCCTTATTGCAAACCACTTGATACACTGTATTCCGGTGTGTTTAATTTATTTCAGTGATCAGTGTTCACATGACAGGAAAGTGCTCAATAATGAATGGGAGTCACATGATCAGCACAGATTCTGTATCATTAAAGTGAGCATGGAGGCTTCGCTGGTGATGGCATCTTTTAAGTCAATGGAAAAAGAACCAATAAACATTGGTGTCCATGTTACACAAGAATGGTACCTATTAAATGAAACCAGCTCAAAGAAATCGAAGTCTGTCCTCCCTATGACTTGTCCAGTTTCATAAAGTATGATTTCACGTAGTGGAGGGACTATACCGAGAAACCTGACCACATTGAAGTCGCACTGAAAGAAACCTTCCAAAGGGAGTGAAAGCCAAAAACCCAACTGCACCAAACCGCACTTCCTACTTCCAAGCAACTGAAACTCAGCAATAATTGTACTGATGATTAACCATTGGCAAAGCTGTCTTGGGGAAAGGGATCTGATTCATTAGCCTTTCTAATCAGGATCTTTTCTGAAAGAGTAATTTTAGCCAGATGCAAGTCTGTCAATTTTATCCAGCTGCAACCACAAGACTGCTGTCATCAGGGATTTTACATGGGAAGTTGTCACTGGTTACCATCCACTTTTCTTTATTATTTTTTTAAAAATGTGTATTCTGTCATGAAACATGGGAGTCCTTCTCTGGTCTTCGTACAATGGACATGACAGAATGGATTTTAAATTTGCTTCAATCTAACATGGTATTTCTGTATAATATATCTTGACTAGAAATAGGCTTGAGCTAACCTTTACTCCAGGGGTGGGATCCCTGTCGCCTTTCAGATGTTTGTTGCACTCCAGTTTCTATCAGCTTTACCCAGCACAGTTAATAAAGAAGAATTCTTAGAGAGGCTAACCAAGAAGAGCTGGAGGGCTGTATGATTCCCACCATGACTCTACTACTGCAGCTTGCTAACATGACTCTTGAAGGACTCTTGAACAACTTAATTCACTGGGCAGCCTGGCAAATATGACATTTCTTGCATAAATTCCTTCACACTCCAGTGTGAAGGCTTATTCTGGATGGTGGGGGTCTGGAATGGACATATGTCCAAATGAAACCCTGAGGCTACTTGGCAATGCCTTGAGCGGAGGATATGTAATATTATGGGCCCAAACAGACAGGCCAAAATAAAGCTACTTGGTGTCACTTTGGAGGTATGCTGTTTAAATGATACATGCATCCTAAGAGGCCAGAAGCCATGCCAAAGCCACACTCCAGTCCTAAGGAACGGAGTGCAGCTTTGGCACAGCTTCCGGCCTCTTAAGATGTGTGTGTCATTTAAACAGTAGACCTCCAAAGTGACCCGAAGCAGCTTTATTTTGGCCTGTCTGTTCGGGCTCTTTGATCCGCCAGTTTACTCAACAATTTAGGCCCAACTACACATAATGGGGGCAGCAGCTTACAATGGGAAGGACAGACACTTTATGGTGGGGCCTAGGCCACATGGCAAATATCAAATGTAATATGGATGCCCCCTGAGATATTTTTAAGTAGTCTCCTTATATCAGTCATGTTGTTGAGCACCTCCTGTTTTTTTAATAATAATAATAATAATAATAATATTGTTTAATAATAACATTATTATTTTACCACTATTATTTATATGCCTGGAGGTTTCGTTTCTGGCATTGGCCACGGTCGTAGTAGAAGACTTGCTCAAGAAGGCCAACATTGAAACTCACCATCCTGTCTCACTGCAAAGTGCTCCTGGGCTGCATCCACACTGGAGAGATAACTCGGTTTGGTACCGCTTTAACTCTTTGTCTGACTCACTGCTATGGAATTCTGGGAGTTGCCCTCTGGGCCCCACAACAAACTCCAACTCCCAGAATTCCATAGCAGTGAGTCAGACAAAGAGTTAAAGCGGTACCAAACCGGGTTATCTCTCCAGTGTGGATGCAACTAGTCTTTCCAAAGCAGCAGCAACAGCACAAGATGCTAAATAAGAGGCAGGCCCCAGGAAAGGCAACACCACCCCTGCAGAGGAGCCCTGTCCAAGCACAAACCTCTCCAGCACAAAGCCCTGCCCGCAGCCCTGCTCTACCGCTAGCGCTCCAAAGGGAGCTGTCCATTTCAGCACCACGGAAAGCCCTGCACCACCGAAAGGCAACCCAGCGCTGTCTGTGAGCATCAGCTCAGCAGCGTTAGGTCGGGAAGGGCCCTGTTGGGTTGGCCAACCCAACCAAGGGTTTTTTTTTTTTTTTTTTTTTGTAAATGCCCAGTCCAAGAAGGGTGGCACCATCCTGGCAAGACCAAAGCGGGCAAAATGTCACTTCCCCTCCCCCCCACCCCAGGAAAGCCCTGGGGAAGCCTCTATGAAACACAACACCCCCCCCCCCCACACACAAATCCTCCTCTTGTAGCTTTCCCTTCCCCACACAAGCATCTCCCCAAGCACAGGGTCAGGAGTTCCCCACAGAGGAGGAGGAGAAAATGCTGCAGTGGGGGGCAGGAGAGGGGCAGCAAGACCCCTCAGCCGGCCTTTCCAACTCCCCCCCCCCCAATAAGCCTCCATCCCACTGAGCAAGGGTACCTACCAAAACAAACGACAGTACTTGCCCATGGGGAAACCATCCTTGCCCATAGAGAATCATTGGAGAATACTTGCCCCTAGGGAAACCATGGAGAATACTTGCCTACGGGGGGAGGGGGGGGGAGATTGGGAATTACTTGCCCATAAAGAATCATCGGAGAACAATAAGTAATCCCCCTATGGATTCCTTATGGGCGAGCAACCCCCAACGATTCCCTAGGGGCAACTAATCCCTACGATTCCCTATGGGCAAGTGTGGTTTCCCTATGGACCAGTCCTGCCATTTGTTTTTAGCGTATCCCCTGAGCAAACGGGATCCCTAGAGATCTGGGCTGGGGGCCTTTTGCAAGGTGGACCGGGGGCTAACAAATTTGCATCCCTCCCTCCCCCCCCCAAAAAAACCCCCCAGGTACCTTGCTTAGCCTCCGCCAGCGCCGCGATTCCTCTCCGTCTCTTCCCCCCATGGAACAACAACAACAAAAAAGGGGGCCCTTCTTCCAAAGCAGCCCCCTTCCTCCCTAGATCTGGGGCTGGGGCAGCAGGAGGAGAGCCCAGAAGGAGACTGGCCAACACAGAAGCACCCCCCCCTTCCCTTCCCTTCTTTTTCCTCCCGCAGCGCTTTTCCTCCTCCAAACTCCGACAAAAGCGGCCGCCTTCCCAGGCAGGAGAGAGGAGGCAAGGCGAAGTTCTCGTTTTCCCAACCGGGACCCCCAGCTCTGGTTCCCCTTCGAAGGGGAGGCTTTGGGGAAGGCTCCCCTGTTGCCTCCTTTCCCCCTGGGATTGGGATTGGGATTGGGAAGGAGAGAGGAGGCACCTGGCCAGGAACCTGACTATTGCGGAGGAGGGCCTGGAGCGGGGTCGACGGGGGTGCCTCTTTGGCCCAAACGCTCAGCCCATTGACTGCAAGCGGAAGGGGCCGGAGGGAAAGAAAGCGGGATCTTGCCAAGAACAAGGCGAGCAACCATCGGGAGGAAGACGAATGGGATTATCACACCCTGGTCCAGTTTTGGCGGGGTGTTCACTGATGGCCAAGGATGGGACCGTTGTGGGACGGCTCTGGAGTTGACCCCCGTGTGATCATTTCAAGGAAGGGGAGATGGCCCACTGCACCAACTAACCCCCCCCAACCTCCAGACACAGCTCCCCCTTCTCTCTGGGCCTCCCCTTCCCTCCCTCCCTCCCTCCCTCCCTGCAGCAGCGGAGCCTCCCTCCCTCCCTCCCTCTCTCCGCCTTCCTTCAATGCAGAGGAGCAGCAGCGTCGGGGAAGGAAGGAAGGAGGGAGAGAAAGAAAGAAAGAAAGAAAGAAGGAAGGAAGGAGGGGGGGAGAAGGGCTGGCTGCTCCTTGGCCCAAAGGAAGGCAGGGTTGGAGGAAGGTTGCGATGGGGAAGAAAAGTCGGCCTTGGAGGGAGAGGGGGAAAGAGAGGGGGGGCAAGGGCAGGGAAGGAGGGAATGGGGCAGGGGAAGGAAGGAAGGGAAAAAGGAAGAAAGGAAAAAAGGCCTTGCTCTGCGGCAAAGCAGGAGGGAAGACTGGGGTGGAGGGTGATTTACCTCCAAGAGGTGAATTTAAGGAGGAGGGGGGGGGGGTCCTTGGGAAGAAGGGATGCAGAAGGAGAAGGAAGAGGAGAAGAAGTGAGGCCAACTTACGGGGGCTGGCTAGCGGGCCTCCTGCAAGGCGTCGCGGCTGGACTGCAGAGGCGGGGAGGCTGCGGGAGGAGGAGGAGGAACTGCGGTTGTCGCCATCTTGCTGCGATGCTGCTGCTGCTGCTGCTGGCTGCCTCCCCTGCCTGCCTGCCTTCCCCCCAAAGAGAGACAGCCACAGCCCCCGCCCCTTGCAGGAGGAGGAGGACGGAGGGGGAGGGCCCAAGGAAGGAAGCACAGCAACCGGGAGGGGAGGGGAGGGGGACAGCAAAGTTGGAGGGAAGTGGAGGGGAGTCCTGGGGGAAGACCCCTCCCAGAGGCAGAGACCGCAAGGCTCGGGAGGAGTTGGATTATCACACTAGAGAGTCAATCCCACAACCATCCCACCATCATCCCGTTACCATCCCACTCTTATCCCGTTGCCAATCACGGGATGGTCATGGCCAATAACGGGACGATCGTGGGACGGTCCTGGAATTGACCCTATTTTTGATAATCTCTGCAAGGCTGCAGCATCTACAGTGAAGGAATAACCCAGTTTGGCACCGCTTTAACTCTTTCTGCAGCTCAAGGCTGTGGAATTCTGGGAGTTGGAGTTTGTTGTGGGGCCAGAGGAGGATGGGTCACCCTGGTGACATGGCACAAGGTGAGAGCAGGGCTTCTACACTGGCAGTGAACCGACTGTCCACTAGAAAAGTCAGGAGAGACCTTGGGTCCCTTCCTTCACCCCAAAGTAGTCATTCAGCCACTGACTAGGGCTGCAGCCTTGCCCTTATCCCAGCAACAGGGTACAGTTGTTCTTTTAATGCTAAAGTTAATTGTCATCTGGATCTGAAATAAGGATAAAGGGGGGGGGGGTGTTGGTGGTAGCAAGGCAGATGGGAGAGATCCCAAAATGCAGTGGATCCACACTTTGTTGTGCTGATGCCTAACCTGTACTCAGGACATCAGGCTACTGTTGGGCAGAAGACGGAGAAAAGGAATGGTGTCCACTCTCTGTTTAACTTGTATACTTAACATATAATACATAAAACAGGATTAAACTCACAGGAAGGAGGTCTGAAAACTGGAGGAAGGAACATCAACAATGTATGATATGCAGATAACACCATCCTACTAGCAGGAAAGAGACTTGAAAATAGTCTGAAAAAGGTCAAGAAAGAGAGTGCACAGACAGATTTACCACGGAACAGTAAGAAAACCAAAATAATAACCACAGATGATTTAGATAACTTTAAACTTGACAACGAAGACTCAACAGCTCAAGATTTTCCATAGCCTGGTTTTATAATCAGAATGGAGACTGCAGTCAAGGAATTAGAAGAAGGTTCAGACTTGGAAGGACAGTTATGAAGGAACTAGACAAGATCCTGAAGTGTCAAGATATGTAATTGAATACTCAAGTTAGCATTGCCCATGCCATTGTATTTCCCTTTTCTATGTATTGTACCCTGTTTCCCTGGAAAATAGAACATTTCCTGAAAACAAGACCTAGCACATCTTTGGGAGCAAAAATTAATATAAGACACTGTCTTATTTTTGGGGAAACACAGGGTATGTCTGTGAAAGCTAGACAGTGAAGAAAGCTGATAGTAAAAAAAAAAAAAAATCATTTGAGATGTGGTTCTGCAGAAGTGTTCTATGAATACTGTGGAGAGCTAAAAAGACAAATAAATAAATAGGTCCTAGAGCAAATCAAGGCTGAACTCTCCCTAGAAGCCAAAACGACTAAGCTAAGACTGTTGTACTTTGGCCGTATCATGAAAAGACATGACTTCCTAGAAAAGACAGTTGTGCTTGGTAAGGTAGACGTCATGCTGGAGAAGAGTGCTGAGGATACCGTGGATGACCAAGAAGACAAATAATTGGCTCCTAGAACAAATCAAGCCTGAAGTCTCCTTGGAAGCCAAGATGACTAAATTGAGGCTGTTGTGCTTTGGCCACATCATGAGAAAGCAGGACTCATTAGAAAAGACATTGATGCTGGGGAAGGTGGAAGGCAGTAGTAAGAGAGGAAGACCTCATGCCAGATGGATAGACGTGGTCAGGGAGACCACAGGCCTGAGCCTACAGGACCTGAGCAGAGCAGTGAAGGACAGGGGGAGTTGGAGACGTCTCATTCACAGGCTTGCCATGAGTTGAGGTTGTCTCAAAGGCAGCTAACAACAACAACAAAAATAGAAGTCAGTAGGAAAAGAAGACCACATTCCAGATGGATAGACTCAATCAAGGAAGCCACAGTTGCCCTGAGTCTGCAAGACCTGAGCAGGGCTGCCGATGGCAGAATGACTTGGAGGTCTCTCATTAATGTGGTCCCCATAAGTCAAAGCTAACTCGATGACAGTTAACAACAATAAAATACCTCCCTTGTAGTTGGCATGTAGTTGGCAAATAGCTCTGGGAAGGCAGCAAGCTTCTGAATCACACAGTGTAATTTCCCAGACTAGACATGATGATAAGGAAGGAAATCTAGAAACAGAGCTGATTGGGGGCAAAACTACAGCACACTGAGATTTGTTATTGTTGCTGGATTGATGTCCACATCTGGCTCTCTCAAATGAATGCTTGCATCTGTGCTTCTTGCCCAGAAGATGCTTTCGCAGTGATTTCAGCCTGTGTTTCCCATGATCTTCATCTTCTCTTAAGTAAATTGAAGGAACTATAGGAAAAAGTGGGCAAAAGCGACAGAAGCAGAAAACAGTAGAGACTACATGCAACATTTAGATGATTGAGTATGCTGATGGATAAAAAAAAAAATACTTGCTGTTTTTTTTTTCAAAGTGCTCTTCCGTAGCAGCAGTTTTGATTTTATTTGATTGTCAAACAAAGGTCCAAAATCTACAGATCAGACAAACACCTTCTTCAAAGAAAGGAGGGGAGAGAGACATGGTGACACACAAAACTAGGGAAGTGAATGTTGTGTTTTCCATTGTGTACCAGTGTGCATCACCTAGCAGCAAATAAAACCTATATGTTGTTCTTTAAGATGATGGACATTGATGCAAAGTGCAAACTTTTGGAAAGTGCCAGTTCATGCGCTGTGCTTTAATGGATTAATTGGTTACGGTTTGATTGATCAGTTAATAACCCTAGGTGAAAAAGATAATCTTTTTTCCCCCTGCTGAACCAGCTTCTTTGAAACTAGTTCTTCATCTTCCATAAAATGGTTAGAAAAAAATAATAGGTTGAATTGGAACCAGGTGTAGCCATACTCAGAGCAGATCCATGTCACTTCAATTAGTCATAGCTTACGTGTCTCAAGGAATTCAGTGGATCTGTATGGATGACTAAGGCTGCATCCGCACAGCAGAAATAATCCAAGCTGATACCACTTTAACTGTCATAGCTCATTGCTATGGAATTTTTGGAACTGTAGTTTTCTGTGACATTTAGCCTTCTCTGTCAGAGAGCTCATGTGCCACAACAAACTACAATTCCCAGAATTCCATAGCATTGCACCATGGCAATTACAGTGGTATCAATGTGGATTATTTCTGCAGTACAGATGCAGCCTTCATCTGGACCTACCCCATTTGTTTAGAATATGTAGTATGATGGAGTGGGATGAATGCATCAGAAAAACAGAGGTTCAGAGCCTTTTTCCACTATAAAACTGACCAAGGGAACTTATGTATTTTATTTCGAGCGTTTATACCATGTTCTTCACCCAGAAAGGCTCCTAGTGCATTATAAAAATTGTTTACAATATAAATAAGACACGAAGGGGAATGGCAGTGTATGTTGGATTATGACTCTGAAGACCAGGGTTTGATTCCCAACTTGACCATGAAACTCATTGGATGACCTTGGGCAAATCACACTCTCTCAACCTCAGGGAAGGACAGTGGCAAACTTCTGAACAAATCATGCCAAGAAAACCCCATGATAGGGTTGCCTTAGGGTTGCCAGAAGTCAGACATGGGACTACCGCATGGGATGCCGTTGCTCCAATGTGTATGAAAGATCCACATCAACCAATCAAGCTGAAAGTACAGCAACTATCCGTGCTTGCAATTTTTAAAGGTCAGTACATGTGCCAGTGTATTATCTGGAAAACATTTCAGAATATATTATCTGGAAAATTCTTCAGAGTTCATTCATTCATTTATTCATTTCTGAAAGTATTTCTAATTTATTCTGTATCAGTAGAATTCAGGGTGAGCTACAGGAAATAAGTAACTTAAAATGTAAAAAAAAAAACATTCATAGACTTCACAACAATTTAAAACACTTAATACTACATGTTAAAACTATTTATCTAGAAACATTCCAAGTTGATAATCGGTATTCCTCCCTGCTCATAAATTTATTATCCTGGGCAAAAAATTAGCTGAGTTTATTATCTGGAAACTCATTCAAGTTTGTACCAGGAAAATATTTCCAATTGGTCAACTGAAAAACTTTTCAGAGTTTATTATCTGGAAAATTTTGTGGAGTTTCTTATCTGGAAAACCTTTCCAAGATTATATCTGGAGAATTTTTTCATGTTTATTATTCAGATAACTTTGAAATCTGTATTTCTATGTTTAAGCATGTGTTTATTGCCTTTTAGCCTACCCTGATTTATTAGGTCAGTTAAAGCAGCTAAAAACAGCTAAAAACAGGCAAAAACATTCATTAAGAGCTTTTAAAGAACACACACACACACACACAAAACCATGCAGAATTCAATGAATCAGAAAGGCCACCCTGTTTTTAAGGACCAAAGGCTATATGAAATGGTACTGTCTTTGCTGCTCAGCTTGGTAGGGTTGGAGTCATCCTGACCTCCCTTCAGAAGGAGTTGCACAGTCAAGCTAATACTACAGAGAAAGCCTTGTCACAAGTTCTCACCTGTGTAGCTTCTTGGGGTGATGAGATTTATAAGAGGCCCTCCATTGAAGATCTTAAATTCCGGGCAGGTTCATATAGGGGAAGGCAGTCTTTTCCACAATTATTATTTTGAGAACTTTTTTGAGTTTATTATCTGGAGAAATAAGACATCCGAAAGCAGGCAAGCAAACAAAAATATAGAAACAACTCTATGGAGCTCTACAGTAACTAAGAACAGGGAATAGAAAGAATGCCTAGAGAAAGAAGGAAAATAAGGAGGGCTATGTTTATGCTTCAGTTTTCATGAACTTAAAATGACAGTGGAGTGTGCAGACAGAGCGAGAGCGGATAACAGTTTTTCATTCAATCCATTTGGAAAGGATGAAAGTAATTATTTTAAATAAAATGTTATTCACCTGAGGGAACTTCCTAAGTATCATAGCAGGTTTTTGAAACAGTAAGCTTCTTAAGGAGGTTGTGTGATCCCCTTTCAAAGGGTGGACAGACTTCTGTTAGGATATATTGTGGACAGGCTTTCTTGTGTTGGAATGGAGGGAAGGAGAATGAACGAATAATACAAATTAAGTGTCTTGGGGGGGGGGTGATTTTGGGGCATGTTGCAGTAGCAATTGAACGCAGTTATATTAGAATGCATGGTTTACATATTACTTTGAGAATGGTTAACATGCTGTTCTAGTAGACCATTAGTTGGGTTTCCAATTCAAAAACATCCAAGTAATCAAACTTAGGAGTTTCATTTGAATATTTTGGTCTTATTTGTTTTAATGGGATTTTCACGTTTGGAGTTCAGACTCAGTTCCCTATCTAAGTAAAATTCTCTACATTCCTCAAAACATCATAGAAAAATTGCCATCCATTTGATATGACGCTGCCAGAAGGGTGTATGAGAATGATAGTACTCTATCATGCCAAATGTGCCTGACAGGTAAAGAGTGCTCCAAAGGACCACAGATAGCTCAAGCAATCTGAGCTGTGCACTGAGACAGATGTCAGATGAAAACTCCCCATATAATGGGTCATTATTTAATTGTAAAATTCTGTCCCAATTCATTAGGTGCTGAGGAAATAGAGATATTGAGTACTTTCACACTACACATTTGTAATATAAGTCTCCAGGGCCAGATGAACTACAGTACCACCATAGGTATTAAAAGAACTGGCAATCTCAAAGCTACTGGCAATAATCTCTGAGAATTCCTGGAGAACAGAAGTCCCAGCAGACTAGGGGAGGGCCAATGTCCCCATTTTCAAAAAGGGGAACGAGACAACCCAATCAATTACTACTCAGCTAGCCTGACATCAATAGCTCAAAAACAAGTCATGCAATCTGATCTCTTTTTGATAAAATTACCATCTTGGCAGATGAAGGGAATACTGTGGATATAGTGCACCATGATTTCAGCAAGGCCTTTGACAAGGTCCCCTATGATATTTTTTCAAACAAGCTAGCAAAATGTGGGCTACTGTTAGGTGGATCTGTAGTTGGTTGACCAACTGAACCCCAAGAGTGCTCACCAATGGTTCCTCTTAATCCTGGAAAGAAGTTACTAGTGTGGTGTCACAGGTTCTGTCATAGGCCCAGTACTATTCAACAACTCTAACAGTGACCTGGATGAAGGAATAGATGGCATGTTTATCAGATTTGCAGATAACACCAAATTAAGAGGGCAGCTAATATCCCAGAGGACAGGATCAAAATTCAAAAAGACCATAGTAGATTAGAATGCTGGGGCAAAACTAGTAAACTGAATTTCAACAGGAAGAAAAATAAGCTACTACATTTAGGCAGAACAAATTGAAATGAGCTGATATAGGAATATGTGAAAGGAATCTAGGGGGCTATACAGATTGGCGCTTTATGCTGTCTTCAGCCCCAAACTAGGGCTGAGGAGCATGCAGCAACCGCACACTCTCCAGACATAGTTCATATGGACGGCGCCATTTTGCAGTCACACCATCCATATGCAGGTGTGACGATGCTGTCATGAGCACGCTGCATGCACATGCAGCGGTGTGCACCTGATGTCATCATAACATTGTGGGGTCTGCTGCATCATGATGCTGCAGGAGCTCCTTTCACGCAAGCACTTTGTTTCCAAAGTGAGGGAGAAAGGAGCCAGGTGGCCCCTTTCTCCCATGGCTCCGCTGGTCGGGGTGTCCTTGGGGCATGAAGCCCCAAAGACACCCCTTTCCAGGCCACAGAAAAGGGGCATTTTGTCGCTTCACCGTGGCCTGGAAAAGTGGTGGATTGAGGACTCTGGGGCTGCCAGTGAGGCTGCCCTGGCCCCGCTCTGTCACTGAAAGGCGGTATTTGCCCTAGGAGTCCTAGTAGACCACAAATTGAACATGAGTCAACAGTGTGATGTGGCAGCTAAAAGTGTAATGTGATTCCAGGTTGCATCAATAGAAATATAGTGTCTGGATCAGGGGAAGTAATAGTGCCACTCTATTCTGCTTTGGTCAGACCTCACCTGGAATACATTTCTGGGCACCACAATTCAAAAAGGATGTTGACAAGGTGGACCGTGTCCAGAGCAGAGCTACCAAAATTGTGAAGGGTCTGCAAACCATGCCCTATTAAGAGTGACGTAGAGAGCTGGGCATGTTTACCCTGGAGAAGAGACGGTTAAGAGGTGAAATTATAGTCCTGTTTACATATTTGAAGGGGTGTCCTATTCAGGCTGGAGCAAGCTTGCTTTCTGCTGCTCCAGAGAATGTGGCCCAGAGCAATGGATGCAAACTAAGGAAAAGTGATTCTACTTTAACATGAGGAGGAACCCCCTAAACGTAAGGGGTGTTTGACAGTGGAACATGCTCCCTTAGAGAGTGGTGGAGTCTCCTTCTTTGGAGGTCTTTAAGCAAACAAAACAAAAAACAAACAGCTTCATTTATATACTGCTTCATACCGCCTAAGGAGTGTCTAAGCGGTTTACAACTGTAAGCTACTTGCCCCTAACAATCTGGGTGCTCATTTTAGCGACCTCAGAAGGATGTAAGCCTGAGTCAAGCTTGGGCCCTTTTGCTGGTCCTGAACTTGCAACCTTATGGTTTTGAGTGAGTGGCTGCAGTACAGGCATTTAACCACTACACCACCAGGGCTGTTCCATAGAGCCTAAATCTTTCAGGAGTGCGTTTACTGTGAATTCTTGCATGGCAGGGGGCTGGATCTTGAGGTCCCTCCAACCCCATGATTCTATGAAAGCTAAGATTCTGCTTTAACTATTGTTGTTAAATCCTGTGGAATCCTGTGGTTTTAGTTTGGACAGAGGCATGAGAAGAGCTTTCTCGCTGAGGAGTCTAAAGGTCTGTCTCCTAAACTTTCAGTCCCAGGATTCCATAGGATGTTGCCATTGTGGTTAAAGTGGGATAATAGTACTATAATTGTGTGCTGTGAAATGCCTCCCTGCAGTAATTTTATGAGATACAGATAGCCATTCCCATTTGGCATTTGTGAGAATGTTACATTTGATTACTCCACTTTGCTGAGGGTGAGAAGGGGGAAGCATGTGTGTATGATTGGAAGTGACTTTCGCCATCAGCCTCAATGCCTTTTGGTCGCATGAATTTAAGTGGGATTTACATATACAGTAAGCCCTCCATATCCAAGGATTCTGCATCCACAGATCCAATGATCCACAGCTTGAAAATATAAATTTAAAAAAAAAATCCAAAAAGCACATCTTGATTATGCCATTCTATATAAGGGACACTATTTTACTATGTCATTGTATATACTGGGACTTGAGCATACATGGATTTTGGCATCCATGGGGGATCCTGGAACCAAACTGCAGCAAATACCAAGGTCCTACTGGTAATATTTTTGGGATTCCATTCAAATAAGAATGTAAATCAGTGTGGTGTAGTGTCTTGGGTATTAGATTAGGATTCTGGAGGACTAGGGCTGAATCTGCCATGCAGAAATAATGCAGTTTGACACCACTTTAACTGCCATGGCACAATGCTATTGAATTCTGGGAATTGTAGTTTGTTGCAGCAGCGGAGCAGAGCTGCATTATTTCTGCAGTGTGGAGGCAGCCTAGGTTTCAAGCCCCATTTGGCTTCACTGGGTGACCTTGAGCAAGTCACACTCTCTCACTCTCAGAGGAAGGCCATGGTAAACCCACTCTGAACAAAACTTTGCCTTTGGGTCACCATAAATTGGAAACAATAAGTCTGCCCTAAGGTCACCATAAATTTGCAACAGTTTAAAGGCACACAACAACAAAAACCACCACCACAGTGTATTTCAAGTCCACATCTTTAAAGGGTGATCTGCAGATAGGTTCCATGTCACCAACAACATAGAGGTTGCCTTCATGTATGTGTGCTTTATTACTCAGTATTGTGATGAGGTCAACAAAGTCAGTGCACCACATGCTTGGGGGACATACATTCTTCATCCATGGCAAATGTGGGCAAATTTAGTGGATCCAGTTTCTGCCCTGAGTCTCTCAAGGAGCCACATGGATTGGCAAAAAGGAAGGAAGGAAGGAAGGAAGGCTACAACAAAGCAAAAATTAGAGTTGTCAAATGAACACTTCTGGTGACCCCACTGATGTTCTTTTGCTGTTTAAAGAGGATCTCTGCTACCTATTTATGTGTTGTTTTAAAAATAATACTTTTTGGATATGGAACAAATGGAGAGATAAACTTATATTAACACCTTCATCACTGATCCCAATTGTATAGTATTCCATGTTTTATCATCAATAACAGTTTAACTTATTGAAACATGAGGAACAAACAGGACTATAAAGGCTACAAGAGTTTTATGCCAAAGCTAACAAAATAAAATCCAGCATGGAGAAATGCAAGGTACTGTACTGTACTTAGGGAGGAAAAATGAAATGCACAGATATAGGATGGGGGACACCTGGCTGAATGAGACCACATGTGAAAGGGATCTAGGAGTCCAAGTAGACCACAAGTTGAACATGAGTCAACAGTGCGATGCAGCAGCTAAAAAGGCCAACGCTATTTTAGGTTGCATCAATAGAAGTATAGTGTCTAGATCAAGGGAAGTAATAGTGCCACTCTATTCTGCTTTGGTCAGGCCCCACCTGGAATACTGTGTACAGTTCTGGGCACCACAATTCAAAAAGGATGTGGAGAAACTGGAGCGTGTCCAAAGGAGGGCAACTAAGATGGTGAAGGGTCTGGAAACCATGCCCTATGAGGACCACCTTAGGGAACTGGGGCTGTTTAGCCTGGAGAAGAGAAGGTTAAGAGGTGATATGATAGCCCTGTTTAAATATCTGAAAGGATGTCACACTGAGGAGGGAACAAGCTTGTTTTCTGCTGCTTCAGAGAACAGGACCCGAAACAATGGATGCATGCTACAGGAAAAGAGATTCCACCTCAACATTAGGAGGAACGTCCTGACAGTAAAGGCTGTTCAACAGTGGAACACACTCCCCCCGGAGTGTGATGGAGTCTCCTTCTTTGGAGTCTTTAAACAGAGGCTGGATAGCTATCTGTCGGAGATGCTTTGATTGGGAGTTCCTGCATGGCAAGGGGTTGGACTGGATGACCCTTGTGGTCTCTTCCAACTCTATGATTCTATGATTCTATGATATATAGGAAATTATGCTCATAAAAAAACTGACATTTTCTTTATAAAATGATAGGAATGACCAATCAGAATTCAAATAACTTTCTCTGTGCTTTCATTTTATTAATTTCATCAGTGACAGTGTGGACTTTATCTCTCTTCCACTGTTACATCTTGGACCTATGGAGAGATGTTTGTTGAATAGTAAATTTATTTTACATGCTGTGAACCTATATTCCAAAGATTTCATATAAACATGCAAAAATTGCATGGGGGTGAGTGATAATACACAAATCTATTCATTACTGAGATAACATCAGAAAAGCTTTATTTACATCTTTATATATTTAACAAGATTAAAAAACAACAACAGTGTCCCTACAATCTTAACTCTTGTGCTAAGTGGAGTAAAGGAAATAATAGTAATCTAAACTAAGGATGAAGAGGCTTAGCCCTCAATAAAAGACTTTTCGTTCAACCTTAATAATTAACCTGTAATACCCAGGATCTGTGCTTTTTCACACTTCATTCATCTGATGGTAGGCTGTACTCCCTGAAAGCCTGGGCTATAATCAATTTGTTACTTTTTTAAGGTGCTACAACACTTTATCCTTGATGCTGCAACACACTAATATGTTTATCCATCTGAAAATGATGTTTTTTCAGAACAGGTTGGATTCCTGCTTAATTTAATTTTAAATTTAATATTGGATTCATCAAGAGACTCCCCCTGCCAGTGTCAAAACACTTAAGAGGGTGTTGATGATCACAGTGCTCTTATACAGTTAATATTTGTCTGTACAGTGCAATTATTTGTCACTCAAATGAGCAATATTTGATAACTTGTCACAGAATGTGTAAATGGGCTCCAGTGACAAATATTTACACATCGCTGTTGTCTGCTGAGTTACCTGTCTTTTATTCTGAAAGGCCTTCACATGATAATGCCTGATATTATACATGGAAATCATCACTTTTTCACAATCATGTTGGATTGCTTTATGTCATGCTGAGTATGCTGGCATGCTCCCTTGGAAACTTGTGTATATGAAACAGCAGCCTATAAATATTTTAATAACAACAACCATGGCTTTCATCTCTATCATTGGGAGCGGGGGGGTGGGTGGGGGGAAGCTGGGAGCTTCTTCAGAGATTCTAAACAGGTTGAGGTAGAAAAAGTGTAAATGAGTAGTGCTTACTCTGCGTATATTTGTGTGTAATTACAATTCAAGGGACAGCTCTGACTTCCTGAGTTTTTGCAGGCTACGGGATTTGTTGAGCTATCTATAATTCAGTGCACTTCCAGTATTAGGATTGATTGCCTGAATCATTGCCTCTTCCTGTCTCAGGTCCTCACACAGGCTAGTTTTATTTTGTTGACCTGCAATCTATGCTATCCTGTTTAATGTTGGTCTGACCTTGATTCCTAAGCAGTAGACTCTTTCGAGAGCAGTTTCTTACAGGGTAAATTCTGGAGACTTTTTGTGTCTTTTGTAATAAAGTGTTAGTTTAGAGTCACACAGGCTGAGCCCATGGAAAGCAAGTGTGTACAAAGAAAAACATGTGGTCTGTGCGCGCACACACAGGTAGATAACAGCAACATCCCACAATCAACTTCTATCCCTGTATCAAAGAAACAACAGGAATTCTTTTGGCAATCTCTCCTGGCAGACTCCTAATCCAGAATAATTTGCTGTTCTTGTTCCATATTCAGAATGAAAGACTGTTTCTTTCAGCTCTCCTCTAAGTAGACAGGAACAAGGTGCAGTGACTCAGTGTAGCTACATCTAAGATCTCACTGTGCAACAGCTTCCAGAGATGGAGCCCTTTGGGGGCAAGTAAATAAAATCTTTAGTAATGAGTGAGCTTATCTCAAACTGATTAAAAATGTCACAGAACCTGCCTAAATATTCAGTGCCTATACAGTATAATTCTGAAAGTAAAACCTTCTGAATATTCAAATAAAGATAGCAAACAGCAACAAAGAGCCAAACAGTGTATGCTGCTTGTAGCATTGCATTTGAGTGCTGAAGCCTTGCATTGGACAGCTCCTGCTGAGATCCTTCAAGGAGAGTGACTTGTCTAAAGCCATCTACTGTATCCTTTTACATATTTAACTACTAAGACTGAACATTTTAACAGAAGAAGACCTCTACTAAATATCACATCCTAATGACATGTAACAGCACTGGACATATTCATGAACATCTCCTGGGTCATATGTAAAAATAAGTGTATAAACGATATGTCGTCTTATGTTTCATTACTGTAATGCCTTTTTATGTTTCATTGCTATAATGCTTCATCATGCTAAAATGTTTCATTGCTATAATGTTGGAAACAGGGAATGTAGGAGGCTGACATCTACTGCACCACACCATTTGTCCTTTTAACCCAGGATTTTCTCCTCAATCAATAAGCATGCTCCAAAGCCTTAGGCAAATGTCTTTCCTAGTTCTTGATCTGTCTGCTCTGTCTTTGATTTCAAGATGGTAGGGGCTGAATCTGGGATTCTTGTAAAACAAAGATGGCATCCCCCAGAAATGAGGCTCTGTTCTACCCCCCTAAATTCTGGAGCATTGTACCTCCCTGTTAATCTCAGACCCAAAATAGCCAATAGCTACCCCAAACCCCAAACCAGTACATTTTACTGGCCGTTTCACTACATTTTCATATATGTTTGCCATGTCCCCTATATTTTAAAGGCCTGTGCCTTTTTTCAATCAGGAAATGACAAGACTTCATGTTGTGGTTACTTTCTGTTTTGAGAAAAGGGCACTATGGACTCCCAAAAGTGACACAAAATGATGAAGAGAACATCCTAGAGGCTATTCAGATTTTTTTTTTTTTTAAAAAACCCAGTCCCTGGAATTGGGACCACTGGGAGCTGCAAAAAAGACATTATTTTTTCGTCGTTATTGTTTGGATGCATTTCCCCAAAATGTGAAGATTTCCAGTTTGAGGATTACTGGTACTTTAATAAGCTTCAATCCAACTTGCCTTTTGCCTTTACTCAGCACCTTCTTTCCTCAGCAAGTTGTGAGGCTCTTGGGTCTCCCTAGTGCCATGAGGAGGCCACCTTACAGAACATACCATGGGAACCATGATTTGCCCTGTTGCCCCTCTTTCTGGAGTTCTGCTCCTTTTGTTGCCTTCACTATGCTCCTAATTTATCCCCTCATCTACCCACCCGATTCTTCCCTTTCCCTGGATTTACCTCATGCCTCTGCAATGTCACCCTCTTTTGTTCTTTGCACTCTGTTGCTGCATCTCCCGCCCCTGCTGCCCTCACCTTGTGACACATCTCTCTCCTTGCACCTTGTCTTTCCTTATGCCTATCTCTCTCTTGCTTCTTGCACCCGGTCACTGCATCTCTCACCCTTTACCCTCCCTCGACATATTCTCTCTTCACTCCTACTCTTTCCCTCACCTCAGGTCCTTGTAATCATCCTTGCCCTTGCATCTTACATACCACCACTTCCACCTCTCCTTCTCCTTTCCCCCCTACTCCCTCCCTTCCCTCACCTGGGGCCCTTGCAATCCTCCTTGCCCTTGGTTCTTTCATGATACCTTTCACACCACTCACTCTCCCACCCCTCCAACTCTCTCACCTCACATCCTTGCAAGATGTCCCTCCTTTCCTTCTTGCACTCTGTTGCTCCTACTTCTTTCTCTCTTCCTGGTGTCCTACTCCCTCCTCACCTCACACTGAGCCCCCTTGCAATGCACTCTTCTCTCTTATATGTTTACACTGCTCACTCTAATTTCTAGCCTATTCCCTCTCTCAACTTGAACCTTCACAATGTGCTCCTTTCTTGTCCAGACTGCTCTCTTCCCTCATGCCTGAAAGGCAGAAATCAACTTGTTTCTTGTAGAACAATTTGATGAAACAGCATCTCCACATTTTGCCCCTATCTTGCCTTCTATAAGGGCTAGTGACTTATTTTTTTTTTTTAAAGAAAGGTTTGGGATCCAGGACAGGTGAGGGTTCAATAGGCACCAGGTGGCATGCATAGAATTTAGGTAAAAGTCAACCAAACTGGAAGTATTGCAACTCTACCTATGATACATTGCATGGCCAACACTACCTTTAGGCAGAGTGATACAAATGCCCTAAATAGTGAGCAGAAAGGGAATCCTCAGTCCCTCCTGAGCACCCTTTCAGCCACTCTCCTTGGTTGGAGGACAGAGCTGCATGGCTCTGATCATGCCCACTCCTCCATTTGGAAACTGAGGAAAGGACGGGGTGACTAGAAAACCCTCCTTTTCCAGGACATGCCCTACATTTCAGCCTTTTGTCCAGAAGAAATTTCAAAATCTCTGCCATTTTGAGCATGACAAAGAAGCATGAGTTGACATTTATGTGAGTGGTTTTTTAAAGCTTTTATTTTGTAATGGCCTATGTTTTTCTTGAATCTCCTACATTTTGCTGTACTGTGTCCTCCTTTGCAGTTAGGACATCTGGTCACCCTGGGAAGGGAGCATGGAATTGTCACCAATTTGGGAGTAAAATTCAATTGCCTGTGCATTTCTGTACATGGAGCGGAATAGGGGTATCTTGTACTTCATCTGAAAATCCGCCCCCTCATAGCTGTGACAATTATGTAAATATGGCTAAGAATACTAAATGGTAGCCACATTCCATGATATCTTTAGTATAATTTTAATTTAAGTTCCTATCTCACATAGGACCTTATCAGACGGGAGGAATTTCTCTTTATTGCGAATGGAGCCAATTGGAGCCAATTCGAATTCACGTGAATTCGCTAGTTTAGCAAATTTACGTGAATTCCAATTGCATTTGGAATGCATTCAGAATTACTTCCCATTACCCAAAAATGACCCCCCATTGCCCGAAATTGTGTGAGATGCTTTAATTTGAAATAACGTAAAACCCACGATTGCATTCGGAATGACTTCCCTTTTGCCCGAAATTGCGTGAGATACTTTAATTTGCAATAACGTGAAGCCCCATGATTGCGTTCAGATTGCCATTAGATTGTACTTCCAATTTCCAATGTCTGATAAGGTCCATAGAAACAAATGCAACATCATGTGTATAGGCATGAAAGGAAAAGGAGGGAACCATTAATTATATAGACTCATACTTTAATAAGCACAGATGGGAACAAAGGTATTTTTTCTTAACCACTTGGAGCAAACCACACCAAACGCTGTAAGGAAGTAGTTTATTTCCTCAGTTGCAATTGATTAGACAGCATCATTCTGTCATTGGGTTTATAAAGTGTTGCCCACAGCCAGTCCTCAAACAACCCACAGAACTGGATGGCTGGAAGATAGGCAAGAGTTTTATCTGACCCCAAGTACTGAGGAAGGAACATTCAAACTGACCCAACAGTCTTGCCCATGTAACAGGAAAACATAGCTTAAATGAAATCCAAATTGTCATGTGCCATGAGCAAAGGGCATGAAAGGCCAGATAATACCACATCAAGAAATGGATTTGAATAAGATGAACTTGCAGTTGGTGTAATATTTGACAAATGCTGACTCTGCTAAGCAATCCTTTCTCATCACTGTATTTGTTGACATCTGGTCCATGCCTAGAGCACCTGAAGCAATGAGAAAATGGAGACTGTGGGCGTCTGCCAAATCCTTTTCTGTTTCTTGGTTTAAATATGCAGGTATAGCCTCACACGGGACAGACGCAGACCCAGTTCTTAAAAGGAGGTGTTTGTTTACTCTTCTCTTTGGGAGAAGGAATTTTTTCTTGTATTCATTTTACTGCTTTTGGTCCCAGTCACTTCAAAGCGAGGAATGTGTGGCTTAATTTTGCTGTCTGCATCAACGTTCCCTTTATATCACCTTGTGCAACCTCCTTAAGGATGATGCAAATCTGGGACTCTAGTATTGTCACTTCACTTCCCCGCATGATATTTTAAAACCATTTTTGTTTGATGAAGAAGCTGGTGGGCTTTAAAAGCTAGTGTCATATATCTTCCACCATTTAGTTGTCCTAATAAAGATATCACTGCAATAGATACACCCCTGATTTCTCTCCACTTTGTGTCTAGGTGTGTTTTTTTGGTGGCATGTATGAAAGAGAGAGTGGGTACATGTAAGAGAGAGGCCACTTCTAAACCTTTGTGGTGGACTACACTTCAGTAGCCGCCATTTTATGGCTTATCATCCCCCAATGAACATAGCCGCCATTTTTGGTGATTCCCATTATATGTCTTAATATTTCAAATGAATCCACAGGTCCTGAAGGAGTTGGATGACTTGCTCCACACATGACTGTACCCTTGGTGTGGGACCTCTATATCTTGAGAGTGGATTGCTGAGTCCCTGATGAAGCTCTAGGTGGAAATATCTTTTTTGTGGAAAAGTACTGACTTGGAGGAGATGTGAAGCCTGGCTTTGGTGTTGTGGCACAAGTGACACCATCACACATGCAAATGATCACTGTATCTCACTGTTATGAAGTGATGAACCTGCATCTCTGACTCCAAAGGGACCATGGACAGATCAGAAGGGCAGGGAAAAATATAAATGCTCACAGAAATAAAGGCTTAACCTCCTGTGTCATTTTTTTCATAGGGCTGGCTGGGGACTTCTGAGATTTCTGGTGAAAAATAAAGAGCTCTCTTTTTCCACAGTTACCCACCCAGTGTAAGGGTCATTATGCATGGCCACAAATCAAGGGACAGCTTCTGCTCCTTAGGACTTTTTTTCAAGTCTATGGAATTTATTTGGCTATCTATAATTCAGCAAATCTTCTAAACAAGTACCACACCATTCCAATGCATTATTTACAGATGTGGCTTTCTAGTGTGGCCCAGTTTTCCAAATGTGTGCACAAACTAAGAAGTCCCATCTTATATTGCTATTGGTTTTTCGGAACATTAATTTTGTTGAAAAGGAAGGAAAGCTGATTTAGCTATCTATCTGTTAAATACATCTCTGATCCTTAGTAAATGTGTATGTGCATGCACTGTACTAGACAGTGTATTTCATTCACAGAGCAGGATTAATATTTAAATCTATGCACCCTCAGTTTTCTGTACAGTTATCAGAGACAGTACACATTGCTTATCAAAAACACTGGTAATACTACTACCTGAGAAGCTGTAACTTAGAATGAGGCATATTTTCATGTAAGATAATAACACTGCAGTCTTAGGTATTTACTCAGGAGTGAGTTCCACTGCATTCAGGAAGACTTGATCGGGGGTAAATATGCATAGAATCGGTTTCTGAAGAAACTCACAAACTACTGTACTGCCCTGTCAGTGGGTTAAATGTAGTTTCATTCTGTGAGAGACACATTTGTGTACAGCAAAGGTGGGTAACTTGTGTGGCCCTTCAGATGTTATGAGTCTGTAGATCCCATCTGCCTTAACCAATATATCCAATATTGAACTGTGTTGGACTTGCAATTTGACAACATCATGAGGGTCAACAGTTGTCTATTCTGGTGTGAAGCATCAGCTTAAGCACGGTGGCAATGAATCACCATTAGCAGGGATTGCCTAGTGCCAGACTAATTCTTCAAAATTTGTAAACTCTGGTTTAGGAGCCCTGATAGTGCAGTTATTAAATGCTGGTACTGTAGCCACAACATAGGAGTTCATCACATGAAGGGAATTGGAAGTATAATCCAATGGCAATCTGAATGCAATCATGGGGTTTCGCGTGATTGCATGAAAGCTGATCACACACATTTTTGGGCAAAGGGAAGTCCTTCCGAACGCAATCATGGGGTTTTGCGTGATTGCGTGAGAAACTATCACACACAATTTCGGGCACTGGGAGGCAATTTCAGGCAGTTCTGAATGCAATGCAGTGTCAATACGCAATCAAGTAAATTCGCTGAACTAGCGAATTTACTCAATTCCGAACTGGCCTCACTTCCATTTCTTTCAAAATTGAGAGAAATTCCTCCCATGTGATAAACTCCGTTGTGAATTCAATCCCAGGGCTACAAGTTTGACTCAGCCTTCCATTCTTTTGTAGGTTGGTAAAACGAGTACCCAGCTTGTTTGGGGCAATTGGTTTACAAATGGGAAATCACTTAGAGAGTGCTGAGTTCTCTATGAAACAGTATAGAAATGTAAATGCTATTGCTATTGCTAAACCTTTTTCCCAAATGGAAAGAAGGTTTTCAATTGCTAAAATGAGAAAAGGGGCAATACAGTGTTGTAGCTTAAGAGGGGGCAGGGTCATAAAAATTCCTAGGATAACTCATCTCTTATAAAACATTAAGCAATTACTCTTCTAACTTGATTGAACATGGCCTATTCTATGCTCATGAGGAAAATGCATCTTGAGTTTTAGCGACAGGTTCAGTGCAGTAGCACTGAATTGCAAATATATAAAGGGGGCTAAAGTAATTACATAGAAAAAATTGTGTGTGTGTTTGTCTGTGGGGGAGGTGTAAAAGCACAAAGAGATCTATGCAGGTGGATTTATGAGGTGGTCAGGAAAATGCTGAGTCAGTTCAGGCAAGGGGCAGGTGGCGGAAGCTTTTGAGGCTAGGAAACTGGGTTATTGCAAGATTTATAGGGAAAGAGAGGAAGGCTAAGCAAATGAGACACAACATTGACTCCTGCAGGTGTGATCTGGGAAGGGACACATTAACAACATAATGGCAGGCAGATGCTACCTTCCCAGCTTCAAGCTCTGAGAATTATTTGATTACCAAGCTTGTTAGAGATCTGTTCAGTAGTAGCTTCCTTAGAACCTATTTAACCTTGGTGTAGTAGTCATGTTTTGCTGCCTACACATACAAGACATAAAGGGGAAACCTTGTGAGTGGAGGATGGAAGGATAGATTTGAGTAGGTTTGGGCAGCATCCACGATTTTAAGGGGGGCAGTGATACTGTCAGTCTAATCCACATTCCCTGCCACTGCTGTACTACTGAAATTTGACAACATGGAAGCAACCCTCCCTTTAAATGAAGTAGGTTTGCCTCAAAACAAGCTTTGTGGGGAGTGTATACCTCATTTTGAAGCCAGTTTTTGCTTACAGGAGAATTTCTGGAGTGCTGTGGGCATATTGCCTTCATGTTGCTTATCGACCTATGGTGACTCCATGAATTTCATATGTTGTTGTTGTTGCTGTTGTTGTTGCTGTTGCTGTTGTTGTTGTGTGCCTTCAACTCATTTCTGACTTATGGCGACCCTAAGGTGCATCTATCATGGGGTTTTCTTGGCAACATTTCAGAGAAGGTTTGCCATTGGATTCCCCTGAGGCTGAGAGCATGTGATTTGTCCAAGGTCACCCAGTGGCTTTCATGGCTGAGCTGAGAACCGAACTCTGATCTCCAGAGTTGTAGTTCAACACTCAAACCATATGTCACACTGCTAGTTCCTTCCATAGAATCATAGACTTGGAAGAGACCACAAGGGCCATCCAGTCCAATCCCCTGCCATGCAGGAACTCACAATCAAAGCACCCCTGACAGATGACCATCCAGCTTCTTTTTAAAGACCTCCAAAGAAGGAGCCTCCACCACTCTCTAAGGGAGTGTGTTCCACTGTTGAACAGCTCTTCTGTCAGGAAGTTCCTCCTCATGTTGAGGTGGAATCTCTTTTCCTGGAGCTTGCATCCATTGTTCTGTGTCATATTCTCTGGAATATAGCCTAAATCTATAAAGCCTAAAGCAATGATATTCATTGGCAGTGTCCCATCCAAGTATTATCCATGACTTAACTTCAAGACCAGACAGGATTTAGTGGTTTTAAAGAAATGTACGTTTCTTTCTTGTTTCAAAATGGAAGTGCTTTGTTTAAGGGGAGGAGGCAGCTATTGTACTTATGCAATTTGGTGGCAAGGTTACATAAAAGTACCACTTTTTGTTGCTGTCACCACATTATTAAAATCCAGTAGGTATCTAGAAGGAGCTGCACATATGACCAGTGGAAATTTCACATATCCTGTGGACCACCTGTTGCTCAGTTCTTCAGTTCTTGTAAGCTAGGATTGAGGGGTTTGGAGCCCTGGAACAGTTTTGAAAACAGATCCTCGTTTATATACATGTGTAAGCTATTCTAGAAGTGGGGGCAAAGAAACTAACAATAATACAATAGAGAGCAGGACCAAATCTTCATGTGTGAATCCATTTTCAGTCCTGAAATATCAGTGACTCAAAAATTCCTATTCATGTCCAATTTACTTTTCTAACCCCAAGTAATGCAATGTTTATATGTTCTATTGCTTGGCTAACTATATCTAGCATCCCCTGTGTTGTGCAGCTTTAGACTTTCCTTGTGCTTCTGAGCACATCAACAATTGAACATCTTTTTGACTTGACTTTGCATCAATAGCCACAGCACTACGTGTAGTTGTCCTCTGCTGTACCCCATTAGCTCATTGAGTGCAATCCAACCTGGGAGTCTCTTCTTCTTGTACTATCTCTTGTTTCATTTTGGATTGTCTCATAATACCACATGGATCATATGGTAGTGCCAGGATGTAATCATCAAGCTACTGGGACAGAGCAGAGGACAACAAAGGGTTCATTCCCACTTGCAGTTTAAACTTATTCCTGATTTGGCCATGCTGTGTGTGGGAAATCAATTTCAAAAGCACTTCCATTTTGAAAGATCCCTCATTCCCACTATGAAAGAAGATTTTTTTTTTATTACGCCAGAGTAATTGCTTCTTTTTTGGCATGGTTTTCTTCCCCAGTAGTAGCACCACTTCAAAATCCCGCGTCAATTGTCTGTGATGTAAGCAGCAGCCTGGGCTCTGGGTGGGGGGAGAGCACTGGCAGGCTCTCCTGATTTTTGACAAGTCTGTGGGGGGCAGAGGAGGAGGAGGAAGAGGAGGAGGACAAGGATGGGGCTGTGGAGGCAAGGCTTGAAGGGGGCAAAAGGAGGAAGAGGATGGGGCTGTGAAGACAAGGCTTGGATGCACCCATAGTAAAATGGCAGCAGTGTGTGTGTGTGTGACATCTCCCAAAAACTGGGGAGGGATGGTAAACACTTCTCTGCCATTAGTCCCTCCCCTCCAAAATGATGCAATCATAGAATCATAGAATCATAGAGTTGGAAGAGACCACAAGGGCCATCCAGTCCAACCCCCTGCCATGCAGGAACTCCAAGTCAAAGCATCCCTGACAGATGGCCATCCAGCCTCTGCTTAAAGACCCCTAAGGAAGGAGACTCCACTACACTCCGAGGGAGTGTGTTCCACTGTCGAACAGCCCTTACTGTCAGGAAGTTCCTCCTAATGTTGAGGTGGAATCTCTTTTCCTGAAGTTTGCATCCATTGTTCCGCGTTCTAGTCTCTGCAGCAGCAGAAAACAAGCTTGCTCCCTCCTCAATATGACATCCCTTCAAATATTTAAACAGGGCTATCATATCACCTCTTAACCTTCTCTTCTCCAGGCTAAACATCCCCAGCTCCCTAAGGCGTTCTTCATAGGGCAAGGTTTCCAGACCCTTCACCATCTTAGTTGCCCTCCTTTGGACATGCTCCAGTTTCTCCACATCTTTTTTGAAATGTGGTGCCCAGAACTGGACACAGTATTCCAGGTGGGGCCTGACCAAAGCAGAATAGAGTGGCACTATAACTTCCCTTGATCTAGAAACTATACTTCTATTGATGCAGCCTAAAATTGCATTGGCTTTTTTAGCTGCCACATCACACTGTTGACTCATGTTCAGCTTATAGTCTACTTGGACTCCTAGATCCCTTTCACATGTGGTCTCATTCAGCCAGGTGTCCCCCATCCTATATCTGTGCATTTCATTTTTCCGCCCTAGGTGCAGAACCTTACATTTCTCTGTGTTAAATTTCATTTTGTTAGCGCTGGCCCAGCTTTCTAGTCTATTCAGGTCATTTTGAATTTTGATCCTGTCCTCTGGGGTATTAGCTACTCCTCCCAGTTTAGTGTCATCTGCAAATTTGATAAGTATGCCCCCAATTCTGTCATCCAAATCGTTAATAAAGATGTTGAATAGCACTGGGCCCAGGACAGAGCCCTGTGGGACCCCACTGGTCACTTCTCTCCAGGATGAAAAGGAGCCATTGTTGAGCACCCTTTGAGTTCGGCCAGTCAACCAATTACAAATCCATGTAACAGTTAACTTGTCTATCCCACATTTTGCAAGCTTGTTTGCAAGAATGTCATGGGGAACCTTGTCAAAGGCCTTACTGAAATCGAGGTATACTATATCCACAGCATTCCCTTCATCTACCAAGCTGGCAATTCTGATCTGTTGTTACCACAAGAAATGGAATTCATAACTATTGCAATATTTGGGGTGAGTGAGTTAAAATGGACAGGAAAGAGGCATTTTGAGCCAGATAATTACACAGTATTTTACTCAGAAAATGATAAAATAAGAGGAATTGGGGTGACATTTATAGTGAGGAAAGATATAGCAAAAGCAGTAAAAGGATATAATGGAAAGTCTGAACAAATAATGTCAATAAGACTGAGGGAAATCTCATCAATATAACTACAATCCAAATTTATTCTCCAATTACAGAGGCAGAAGAGAAACAAATTGAAAAATTCTATGCTGGAGGAGGAAATTAATCCCATACCAAAACAGGACATCTTGCTACACATAGATGTTTGGAATAAAAAAGGGGGAAAAGAACAGAATAAAAAATGGTAGGTAAATTTGGTTTAGGATCAAGGAATGAGGCAGGAAATCAACTGATAGAATTTTGTGAGGCCAACAATTTATCACAAACACTTTCTTCAAACAACATAAGAAATAGCTATATGTATGGACACCTGGCCTGTGGTGCCACCCAGTGTGGTGGAGGAGTCTTCTGGGGGGGGGGGGTGCAGGGCCTCTGCGGGGTGGCAACCAAAACAACACATTCACCCTTTCCCATTTGCAGCTGCTGTGGCTGAGTAAAGCAGTGAGTATTGACTGGATTTTCTGGAGTTTGCACGTGACCTTGGGATTAGCATCCGCTTTGCTCTCTTATTTTTTTCAATCTGTATTTTTGCACTTTTCAATGGATATTTACAAGAATATAATGTTCTCTCTTTCAAATGAAATTGATTTTATAAGGGATATCCTGAACCTCCTTTGGGAAATGGAAGAGGACCATGTTATTTCGCTACTCACACAATGTTGTTATAGATTCACATGTCCACAGACACAGAAACCAAGGCAATTATCTGAGGATCTCTCTCCCCCCCCCCCACTTTTCTCTTTTTAAATGTTGGGGTTAAATTAGTGGAAGGGAACACATGCTACATTCACACATAAATAATAGATTAAAGAAAGTGGATTCTGCAAAGCCTAAGGGAGCTTTTATGCATCTGAAAATGTAGTTTCCTCAAGAAAAGTGAACTACAAATGATCTGAAAAATATATCCAGCTTAGTAGATTTAGCATACACCCCCCCCCCTTTTTTTTGGCTAATGAAGCTTGTTGGCTAACAAGCAATTGCCACAAGCACTGTTTGCTTGGAATAGTTGTGCATCTCTGCTAAGGCTGGATCTGTGGTGATAGGAGAGTAACAATTTATCTCTTCTCGCTGGAGCTAGTTGTAAAGAGCATTTCCTAACTCATTTCAGAGTGATCTTAGGCATATTTACTTAGAGAAGTCTGTCACTTCAAGTTCAGGAAGATATTTTCCCTAGTAATTGAGCTTTGCATCCAGCTTTAACAGAGAAATAACAAGGGATAGGAACACTAAATGTATTTCACAATATCCACTTGTCAGAAAGCCCTGACAACTCAGCTCAGAGGAAATTCCCCTTCCTGTGAAAATAGCTTATTTTACACTCCTTTTATCCACTCTTCTTTACAAATAATTGGCCTAAGACTACCAGTTAATTTCCATCTTATTTCCCCCCATCACCCTGTTAGTGTTTCAGCGCAAAATACATGTCTAATGCCAATAGTCATAGATATGTGTTTAATCATGCTGTCTCCCCAGCAAGGGTACACATCTGTTTTCAACAGAAACCTGCCTTGGTGGATTATTGCTCTTCAGTTGTTGAAGAGCCGGGGAGCTGAATGCTCTATCACTGTAGGCTGGGAGGCTACAGATATAGAAGAGGAGGAGGAGGAGCTTCTGTGAGTCACATCTGTGAGTCATTAGTGGGAGGAGCTAGGAGACCAGCTATATATAACTCCTCTCAGAGCCTCTTCAGGGATATTTCCACCAGTGAAGAGATCTTGGACATCAATACTGGAAGCCAAGTGGAGAGCATCTGGATAAAAATTAAGGGGGAGGGAAGCAACAGGGAAGTAACTGTGGGAGTCTACTACAGACCCCCGACTCAGGCAGAGGAACTGGATGATGCCTTTCTAGAACAGATGAACACATATTTAGATAGGAGAAATATAGTAGTAATGGGTGACTTCAACTATCCTGATATTTGCCGGAATTCAAATTCTGCCAAATCCTCAAGTTCTAGCAAATTGCTCACTTGCCTGGAAGACAATTTCATTGTCCAAAAGTAGAAGAGGCAACAAAGGAGTCAGCTATTTTGGATCTGATCTTAACCAACAGGGAAGACCTAGTTGATGGGGTGCAAGTGATTGGAACGTTAGGTGGGAGTGAATCATATTCTCCTGGAGTTTGTTATACAGTGGAAAGGTGAAGCTAGGCATAGTCAGACACGAATTCTAGATTTTAGGAGAGCTGTTTTCATTAAACTTAGAGAAATACTGGAGGTGATCCCATGGTCAGGTACACTAAAAGAGAAGGGAGTTCAAGACGGATGGGAGTATCTCAAAAAGGAGATACTGAAGGTGCAATTGCAAACAGTTCCAGTGAGGAAGAAAAATGGGAGATGTCTCAAGAAACCAGGATGGATGACAAAGGAACTTTCAGCTGAGCTAAGTTTTAAACGGAACATGTATAAGAAATGGAAAAATGGGGAAATCACTAAAGAGGAATTCAAACAAATAGCCAGCACATGTAGGGGTAAAGTCAGAAAAGCTAAAGTGCAGAATGAACTCAGTCTTGCTAGAGAAGTTAAGAACAATAAAAAGGCCTTTTTTGGGTATGTCCGCAGCAAAAGGAAGAAGAAGGAAATGGTCGGGCCACTGCGTGCAGAAGATGGCAAAATGCTAACAGGGGACAGAGAAAAGGCGGAATTACTCAACACCTTCTTTGTTTCAGTCTTCTCAGAAAAGGCAAAGGGTGTTCAACCTGAGTACAGTGGAGCAGGGGACAGAGTGGAGGAATTTCAGCACAGAATAAGTAAAGAGATAGTACAAAAATACCTGGTTAATCTAAATGAATACAAGTCTCCAGGACCAGATGAACTACATCCAAGGGTATTAAAAGAACTGGCAAATGTAATATCGGAGCCATTGCCAATAATCTTTGAGAACTCCTGGAGAATAGGAGAAGTCCCAGCAGACTGGAGGAGGGCAAATGTTGTCCCCATCTTCAAAAAGGGGAAAAAAGAGGATCCCAACAATTATCGCCCAGTTAGTCTGACATCAATTCCAGGAAAGATTCTGGAACAGATTATTAAACAGAGAGTCTGTGGATATCTAGAAGATAATTCCATAATCTCAAAAAGCCAACATAGTTTTCGGAGAAACAAGTCATGCCAGACAAATCTGATCTCTTTTTTTGACAAAATCACCAGCTTGGTAGATGAAGGGAATGCTGTGGATATAGTATATCTTGACTTCAGTAAGGCCTTTGACAAGGTTCCCCATGACATTCTTGTAAACAAGCTTGCAAAATGTGGACTAGACAAGGTAACCATTTTTATTTTTATTTTTATTTATTTTTATTTATTATTATTTATTTATTTATTTATATTAATTAATTATTATTATTATTATTAACCATTACATGGATTTGTAACTGGTTGACTGGCCACACCCAAAGGGTGCTCAACAATAGTTACTTTTCATTCTGGAGAGAAGTGACCAGTGGGGTGCCACAGGGTTCTGTCCTGGGCCCAGTGCTATTCAATATCTTTATTAATCACTTGGATGAAATTATTGAAGGCCTAGTTATCAAATTTGCGACACCAAATTAGGAGGAGTAGCTAATACCCCAGAGAACAGGATCAACATTCAAAATGACCTGAATAGACTAGAAAGCTGGGCCAAAGCTAACAAAATGAAATTTAACACAGAGAAATGTAAGGTTTTGCATTTAGGGAGGAAAAATGAAATGCACAGATATAGGATGGGGGACACCTAGCTGAATGAGACCACATGTGAAAGGGATCTAGGAGTCCAAGTAGACCACAAGTTGAACATGAGTCAACAGTGTGATGCAGCAGCTAAAAAGGCCAATACAATTTTAGGCTCCATCAATAGAAGTATAGTCTCTAGATCAAGAGAAGTAATCCCCACCTGGAATACTGTGTCCAGTTCTGGGCACCACAATTCAAAAAGGATGTGGAGAAACTAGGGCTGTTCGACAGTGGAACATACTCCCTCAGAGTGTGGTGGAGTCTCCTTTCTTAGAGATCTTTAAGCAGAGGCTGGATGGCCATCTGTCGGGGATGCTTTGATGGAGAGTTCCTGCATGGCAGGGAGTTGGACTGGATGGCCCTTGTGGTCTCTTCCAACTCTATGATTCTATGATTCTAAGATATGTGTAGTAGTGGCTACAGTATCAGAGTGGCACTGAAAGGAGTTTACTCTGAACTTTAATGGAACTGTGCAAGATTTATTGTTGTTGTTAGCTGCCATCAAGTCTACTTCATCTTATGGTGACACCATGAATGAGAGACCTCCAAGTCACCCTATCATCAACAGCAGAAGCAGACCTGTGGTTTCCTTGATTGAACCCATCCTTCTGGAATGTTGTCTTCTGCTTTTCTGACTGCCTTCTAGCTTGTTAAGCATTATTGCCACAAAAAGGAAATTATCACAAAAAGCATCATTTATTCACACAACACCATGTGGAGAGCATGAATCTGCAACTTAAAGCGAGAGAGAGGAATGTGAAAGGAGCTCTCCAAGGTGTTGACCCCTGTCTTCAAACAGAAAAGTTCCTTTAAAGCTCACATTGAAATCTGGAGTAGAATCACCACCCCACTGACATTGAGGCTGACAGTTGCTACTGAACACATGTGCACTGCCTCATTTCAGTGCACATGTTCACGTACAAGACATTCACACACAAACAAATGCACACTCATTCCTACTCCCTACATGTAACCATGGAATAGCCTCCCCTCATCATTCTATAGGAAAATGTGGGCAGGCCTCTCCTTGCCTCAAGAGCTGCTCTGGGAGCAGTCAGAGAGCAAGCAAGGGCCACATAGCCCTGATGAAAATGGTTATGATACACTAATATTAATAGCTGGCTATTCCTATTAAAAGTGATAATAGAAGGTTTTCAAATAGAGCTGCATTCCCAACAGGAATAATTGGGCAGAATGGACAACTAAAGGAAAGTTCGTCTCTTCAGCATGAGACCAGGCAAGGCTGCCCATCACCACAGCTTTTGTTTACATTAGTAAGTGAGCCCCTTACTATTGAA
This sequence comes from Urosaurus nigricauda, assembly GCA_034509955.1. Lineage (NCBI taxonomy): Eukaryota > Metazoa > Chordata > Lepidosauria > Squamata > Phrynosomatidae > Urosaurus > Urosaurus nigricauda. The sequence continues at coordinate 169,826,120 of JAOEGL010000002.1, forward strand.
CTTTGAGGGAGACTTTAAATATGAGCTGTTGAAAGAAAGAAAAAAGGAATTAATTTGATTATCAAATTAGTTTGAAAATCCTTTCAAAAACTTAGGATAAGAGGAAAGAAGTTTTAAATCTAGATTTATTCAAATAAGTCTTATTAAAAATAGTACCAATTTTATAAAAATAGTACTAAATGTAGAAAAATAGTACTAAATGTACAAAAGTGGTTGTGGAGAAAAGGCAGATTGGAGCATTGGCTACATTGACTGGATGTTGCCAATAGAAGCTTAGCCAAGAAAAGGTGGGGGCTACTCCCAGGAGCAAATATAAATAGGAAGAGAGGAGAATGTATGAGGCAGATAGGGAATTAGGGAAATGGATAGGGACCAGATTGGGACAGAGCTCTGAATTAGAATTAGAATTTTATTAGACCCTGAGGCGTTTTTACAGCCAAGGTGGCTGAAATACACTGTTGAAAGGGCAATTAAAAGGGTTTTGAGTACCCAAGTTGGCCTAAAGGGAGGTCAAGTGTGGAAATTGAATTGGTGTGGTTGGAAAAGACATAAGGTAGCAACAAAGTTTTAAAGTTCAGAGTCTATTCAAAAATCATATATGAAACTGTAACTGTTTAAGCACATAAAAATCTGATCAGCTCTGAATCCACCAGAAGAGAGATATGGTAACCAACTGTCTTGTAAATAAAGTTTTATTTTGTTTTGGTCCAACATGGGGTCTCTTGAGGTATTTTAAGAAACTATGGCCTAATACAGATGGGCACTTTTGGGCGTCTGGCGATGTGCTAGGGTTGCCGGGGGGTGGAGCTAATAGACACTCTGCAACCCTGGCATGAGGCCGGTGTGTCATCGCTTTGCACCACGCATGGAGTTATGATGTCGCAGGTGCACAGTGTCGATACGGCGCAGTGCACCTGCGATGTCATGAATGCGCCCAACAGCACTTGTAGCATCACAGGTGTGGCCCAAAAAGGAGCCAGTCTTTTGGGCTCCTTTTTTCCTCCATATCGTTGCTGTGCTGTTTGGTTGCTGTGGCAACAATGCGAAGGAAAAAGAGGTGGCTCTGGACCACCCTTTTTGGGCAGTCTGTAAAGCCCCTATAAACCAAATGCTACCAGGGATTAACAATACTTTTATTGCTCAGCACACTCAAAATAGAAAGTGTCCTGTTGTCTTATAGAGTGGCCCAGAAGTAAAGGAAAAGTTTGGGAGTCACTCAAGTGAAGGATCTAAGTTCGAGGTCTTGTTGTTCAATTTGGTGACAGCTAGGGAGGTAGACATCACATTTTGGTGGCAGCAGTGGGATAAAAAGACCCATTATGCTGCCATCAGAGAAAAATAGTTGGGTGAGTGAGTCTCACCTTCACATAAGTGGTGGCAGTGGGGGAACACAGTAAAAAGGAGTGAAAGAGTTTGAGAAATTTTTGGCAGTGCCACATTGTCATCTTCACAATGGTATATTTTATTTCCATCTAATAAGCCAATCTAGTTCAGCCTATTGTTCCAGGAAATACAATTTATATTTATAGCCTAGTAGTATGCACTTGGCTGGCTGAGAAAGTGACACTCTTGCTTTCTGATGAATCAATGTACACAAACTTTGTTTCATGCACAAAATTATTCAAAATATTATGTACAAAATGTATATAATGTGTATATGAAATATAAATGAATTTAATGTTTAGACTAGAAACTGATCTCCAAGGTATCTCATTATGTATATGCAAATGTTCCAAAATCCGAAAAAATCCAAAATCTGAAACACTTCTGGTCCCAAACATTTCAGATAAGGGAGACTTGGCCTATATAACCCAGGACAATACCACCACTATTCAAAAACTATTGATTATGCAGTCATCCAGTAAAACACAAACTTACCCTCATCTGGTCATGCACAATGATTAGCAGTAGTGGGAACTTAATCTTGCAAGGAAAAAGAGGAAAATTGTCAGATGTAATATTTGAAACACAGTTCTTGCTGTATTACAGTTTTATGTCATGCAACAGACAATTCTTTTTCTCATTCAGACAGATTTTCTCATTTCAGTCCTATTTTGATTTTCAGACACTTTCATTATTTTTGATTCAGATGCATTTCATATTCTTTTGTTATCTTTTGAGCAAGAAAATTGTTACAGAGGTCATCCGAGGAAACAGCTTTCATTTGTCCTTTCGGACTATCTCCTCTCTGGTTACTCTGGTATAATAGATTGATTTTCGTAATATACTTCATGTGGAGAGGGTGTGAAGTATTTTAACATATGTTCTGGTAAAATGCTATCCTAACATTGGTATGAGAATTATAACATTGTTTTCAGGTAAAACAATATTGAAATAAATTAATGTACTTCTGTGGGCTTATGGAAGAGAAGCACATTCAGTGAAAATGAAAAATAAATAATATTTCAAGCATTTAAAAACATTTACTTAGATGTATAACTCATCTAATTTTGACGGGTTCAGGATTAGCTCATTAATCACTGCAGAATTTTTAAATAACCATGCATTAATTATTTGAATTCCAACAAAGACAGAGACTTCTGCTAATAACAAGAAACAAAATATTTGAGCATCTAGTCGCTGCAGTGCTGCACTGAAAGGGTAGCAACCAAGGCTAAAGCAGCCACTCCAAGTTGTCTTTATAGTATGTATTATTATTCTACACAGATTTCAAATCTTCTGATCTCAACAATTTATGAAAATAAATAAATAAACAACAATAGTCATACTCAAATTAACCAATCAATTGATCGATCAATAGATCAATCAATCAATCCCTTTATTTATATTCCACTCTTTCCCCCAAATCAGGATTCAAGGCAGTTTACAGAATAAAAAGAATTACAAGCAATACCAAATATAGCTAAAAGTTAAGTAAAATAAAAAAATACTATTAAGCTGTCTATATAATTAAAATAGCATAAAACATTAATTTAACAGCATAGATGAAAACAGTACAACAGAAGACTCATTATATAAAACAACCAGTTCCCAAAACCTTGCTGGAATATAAAAGTCTTGATAGCAGAAAGATAGCAAGGAGGATCCAGTTTAGCATCCCTAAAAAGTGAGTTTCAGAGTGTAGGAGCAGCCATGGTAAAGGCTCTTTCCTGAATTCCCACCAAATGTGCCTGTGAAGGAGGTGTTATTGAGAGAAGAATTTGGCAGGCTCATATGGCATATGCTGGGCCAAGCAACATTACAGTGTGTTTAAGATTATAAAAGTTATTAATGAGGGAGAATAGATAAGCTAGAGGCTGCAGCACTTTATTTTTGCCTGAGATTACAAGGAAAGGGAGGTTTGCACTGCTTCTCTCCTTGACCCAGGCTGAGTTAATTGTATACAATCTACCTTTGCACTTTGAATCCAGTTTGCAGCAACTGAAGTTAGCTGAAGACAAAAGGGGGAAACCAGGGAGAGGAAACAGAGAGGAGATTATAGCATTAACTTTGCTGCCAGGATACACCTGGGATGCAAACTTTCTTAAGGCAGATCTTATCGCCTAGCAGTATGCAGCCCAGATGCAACTGGGTTTTCTCTCACAGCTTTTCAAGAATGGGATTTTCTGATTCTTTGAAAGATGGGGGACAAGCCCGGAGAAGCCCAGGTTGCATACGGGCTTCATACTGCCTGGCAATGGGTGAATGTGATAAGATCGACCTTGAGAAAGTTACATCCTGGGTCTATCCTGGCAGTGAAGCTAATGCAAAAATCTCCTGAAACTGAGAGCTTTTGAAAGCAGTTGAAAATGTGGGATTACAGAGGATTACTCAAGATGGTTCCTGCCAAACTGAGACAGTTGGGGGTGTGATATGGGAAGATATGCTCCTTCAGAGAACCTAGACCCGAGCCATATATGGCTTACCAAAAGTAAGCACTATTAATCCAGTCCCACTGATTGATTGTTTACTATATATTGGTTGTACTGGGGTGCAATGCAGCGAAGTGGAGAAAGGTGCTGGGTAAAAGAGTCTCTTACATTTATACATCCTGACTCTTGAATGGCAAGGGAGCAAAGACCTTTCAAACCTTTTAATGCATTTTCATGGGGATACCCTTGAAGATGATTTGACTGCTTTAGTCAGTACAGAACACAGAAATCATATTCCTCATTGGTATCTTGAGATGCATTCCCATTACAAATACATTTATCCCTCCACACTTGCAGATTTGACTTTTACGGATTTGATTATTCATGGATTGTATTAGTATGTTCTCTCTAGGAATATCTAGGTCTTCCTGTGTATCTATGGTCAACTTTAACCAAAAGTTGCTCTGAAGGACCTAGAGATTCCTTGAGAGAACAATCCACTAGGCATTTGTAGCGTCTCCAGCACAATTCTATGGTCAATGTCTGGCAGCTGTTGACTGCAGAGTTGCACTGGAGGACCTAGATATTCCTAGAGAGGTGTCTTCTGAGGTAAAAGCATAGTGTTTTTGTTATTTACGGTTTTTGCACTTTCACTGGGTCCTGTTCCCCTAACGCTAGTGAATGTGGAGGGACCACTGTATTGTGAAAGCACTGTCTGTCCTACATCTAGGTCCAAAACAAGAATGCTAGAACACTGGCAATGCAACAGAGTTAATGACTGCACAGACTGTTTCTCAGCAGTTAGGAGCCACTGTTTGGCCAGTCAATGAACTGACTGGAATCTCGGGTCTAGTTAAGAGGGACCATGTGCCTTCCCTTTCCCCTGCTGAACGGTGCCCCCATCTCCCTAGCAATGCCCACCTTCTTGCTGTGGTCTCTCAGCAGAGGCACAAGAATGCTATGTCATGATGTTATGTAAACATAATAGCACACCTTCTAGGTTAAGCATTGTCTCTTGGGATTTCCAAGATTTGTCCTCTGAGCTCAGCTTTAGGGAACTCTTAATGTCAAATGCTGACCAGGCAACCACAGGGCAGGTGGAATATTATACCTGGGGGTTCATTTATCATGTCTGGCTTCAGGATAGAACACTGTACAACTAGGAATAGACTGACTTCAAACCTGGTCCTTGATTTTGAACTTAGCTGGTAAAGAGTGTGTGCAGGACATGTTATACTCCAACGTGATAAGACAATGCTTATGAGGCTGTCTTTTATTGTATGCATTCTACAGACTGGAGGACTCAAGGCTGATCCTGAAATAGAACCCAGGGCTTTAAGTTGTGAGTGCAAAACTTTGGCCCGATCTACACTGCCGCAAAGAGCTACGATAAGGGCTCTTTGCGGCGATTTTAGGGCTAGGGAGGGCACTGTGTTTAGACCCTCCCCAGCCCTAAAGCGTATGGGTGCCACCATTTTTAAATGGCAGCATCCATACGGGCGCACCATGATGGCATCATGACTCATGCAGCGTTTAGACACGCTGCACGTGCCATGTCGCCATTGCGCTTCAGGAGGGCGCCAAGCATGCCCTTTCCACAGCGCAAAAAGGAGCTCGAAAATCGAGCTTCTTTTTGCTTCCGGGTCTTTGCCGTGGCCTTTAAACAGCCGCGGCAAAGACCCAAGGAGAAAGGGCCCACGGCGGCGGCCCCTTTCTCCCCTCAGGGGCTGAGGGAAGCAGATTGCAGCGGGCGACCAGGGCACCTGCTGCACCCTTCTTTGAGGCCTCGGGGAAGCGGCAGTTTGCCGCTTCCCCGTTGCCACCGGAAGTCTTGGCCCCATCCCGCTGCTTCTCGGGATGAGTATGGACCGCCCCTTTTGGGCGGTCTGGAAAGCCCCGTTGTGACTGAGCTGGTCCTGATTCGGGTCCACTATGTATTTCAACTAGTGCATGTGCTTGGATTTATGGATTTATGCTCTCTCGCCTATTAACAGATTCCAGCCCATTTCCGGGCCCAGTTTAATGTGTTGACTTTTAAAGCCTCACACAGTTTGAGACCTCAGTGTGGGATTGCTCATTCCCATATGTTCCTGTCTAGTCTCTGAGATTCCAAATTGAAAGCCTTTTATGTGTGCCCTTGCCCAATGAGGTTTGTCAGTTGACTACAGCCAGAAGGGCCTTCATAGAAGTGCTCTCCTAGTTGTGGGAAACTTCCCGGGAGAGGCTCGTCTGATAAAAGCCTCTTTGTTTCTTTTATATTACACTGGAGTGCTAACATTGTTGAAGCTGCTATTGAAAACTGACAGATTTTCTTTTCAAGACTAGTCTTTGCAAGGGAGCCAATATGGCGTAGTGATTTGAATGTTGGATTGCAACTTTGGAGACCAGAGTTGAATTCCCAGTTTAGCCATGACACCCATTGGGTGTCATTGGGCAAACCACATGCTCTCAGGTTCAGAGGAAGACAATGGCAAACTTTCTCTGAGCATATCTTGCCAAGAAAACCCCATGATAGGTTCACATTAGAGTTGACATAAGTCGGAAACAGCACACAACAACAACAACAAGAAGTCTTTGCAATCTCACACTTTTATTATTAACCCTGGTGGCGCAGTGGTTAAATGTTGTACAGCAGCCACTCACTCAAAACCATAAGGTTGCGAGTTCAATACCAGCAAAAGGGCCCAAGCTTGACTGAGGCTTGCATCCTTCTGAGGTCACTAAAATGAGTACCCAGATTGTTGGGGGTAAGTAGCTTACAGTTGTAAACCGCTTAGACGCTGCTTAGGCGCTTTGAAGAGGTATATAAATGAAGCTGTTTGTTTGTTTACTTCTTTGTGTCCATAACTAAAGACGTTGAAACTTAGTTTTTTCAAGGTAGTAGTGATGTGCTTGCTTGCAGCCTTCTTCCACAGCCTGCTCCCAGGCTTGTAGTTCCTGGGAGAGCAAGTTCAACCCCAGTAAAATACTCTTAGTTTTTTTTACTGTTGGGACAGATGCAGTAAGCCTACAACAAAAGTAGCCACTTCCAAAAGGAAATTTGGATCCTTTGTAGCAGATTGATAAGAACTGCCAATACAATGCAGAAAAGAGAACCCTGGCTGTGCTAGCTGGGGGTGATGGACCTTTTGGTCTGGTCCATCTAGAAGACAGCAGGCTTGCCTACATAGTTTAAATATTTTATTTGAACAGACTGTGATATCGTTACAAGTGATTTGGAAGAATTTGGGCTTTTGCAGAGGCTGCTCTAAAACCTCCATAAACTCTGCTGAAAAAGGATTCGTAGTTTTTACCCTAGAGCTAGTCTAGATTATTAATCTACTGTACTCCTCATCCCAATTGAATAGAATGTAATCCAGCCACATGCAATTCGGAGGAGTTTGGGCTTTTTGCAGTGTGTGTGTATATGTGTGAACTGCAGAAATGAACATTATCATGCATGTGACTACTTCACATGAATTTGGATTGCTGAGTATTTCATGCAAAGAGATGCAATTTTGTGTAGGAAAGTGATGACAATTAACCATTGATGTACATATGTGAAAATATGCTGCAATGCCATAATACACTTATGTGTAGACTAGCCCAGAGCATCCATGAGTACCTATGAAGATGAGTCTTATCAAACCTGTGACAATCTATTCGCTTCACATGGATTTGCATGAATTCACATTGCTGTGCTTTTTCAGCAGCAAGAGGGTGAATAGATGCACATTTGCACAGAAAAGTGATGACAATTAAACATCAATGCCAGTAAGTGAAAATTTGCAGCAATTCGCATAATACACTTACATGTAGACTAGCCCTTAGAATAATTGCTTCCTTAGGATAACACGTTTTAAGCTAAAGACCTATACTAGTGCTAATACATTTATTGTAGTTCTTCTGTGTCTTCAGGTCATTTCTGACTTATAGCAACCCTACCACAAGGTTTTCTTGGCAGGATTTGTTCAGAAGAGGTTTGCTCTTGTGTTCTTCTGAGGCTGAGAGCATGTGACTTGCCCAAGGTCAGCCAGTGGGTATCATGGTTGAGCGAAGATTCAAACTTTGGTTTTCAGAATCCTTGTCCAACACTGAAACCACTGTGCCATGCTGGCTTTTCTACACCTCCATGAATCAATGTAGTCAAGCAATAAGTAGAGGCACTTGGAAGGATAGCCATGAAGGAACTAGACAAGATCCTGAAGTGTAAAGATATAGAATTAAATATCAAAACAAGAATCATCCATGTCACAGTATTTCCAATTTTTATATCTGGTTATGAAAGTTAGATGGAGAAGAAACCTGACAGGAAGAGAATTAACTCATCTGAAATGTTCTATGAGAGAGAGAAAAAATTAACACTCTAGGAAACTGCTCAGAACAAAGCTAGAATTGTAACTATTGATTAGGTGTAACTGGCTGACAGTTCAATGTCAGAACACACAGCTCCCAGGCTGTGCCAGCAAATACCAGGAATACCGCCCCTAGACACATATCTCCTGTTTCCAGTCTTATGCTTATATTACTGCCTTCCTTGTTGATATATCTAATCCTTTAATTTTATTATTTAGAACAGTTTAAATACCATCCAAGATCCTTTTTTCAATCCCCCCATTTGTTCAGGTGGGCTCAGGTCCTCCCCTCCGGGTACTCGGTGAAGGACCAGAGCAGGTTAGGTGGGCGGGGGGGGGGTGTTGCCTTGGTGCATAAAAACACCTTGTCTCTAACCAGGAACCATGTCCGTCAGACTACCTATATCGAGTGTATTTACCTGACCCTGAAGGCTAGAGACAGTCTAGGGATTCTGCTAGTCTACCGGCCACCCCGTGCGCTAACAGACTCCCTTAACGAGCTGACACAGTTGGTCTCGGAGCTGATGTTGGAGTCCCCCAGGCTTCTAGTCCTGGGAGACTTCAACATCCCCTTCGCGGTCAACAATGTTCCATCTGGTGCGGCTCGGGAATTCATGGAAACCATGACAGCCATGGGCCTGTCTCAGTTGGTTTCGGGTCCAACGCATTGTGCGGGAAATACACTCGATTTGGTCTTCTGTACGGATATGGAAACTCTGTGGGCGGAAATCACCAATATTTCCGCCCTGTCATGGACGGATCACTTCTTGGTAGAGGCAAGCATCAAGGCATCAACCCAGATCCCCCCCTGGGGTGGCGGACCTATTAGGATGGTCCACCCTCGAAGGCTGATGGAACCTGATAGGTTCCAAGAAGCCCTAGAGGGGTATATGGTTGGAAGTGACGGCGACACTGTTGATGCCCTAGTTAACACCTGGGATACAGATCTCTCCAGGGCTATACACAGTATCGCTCCCAAGCGCCCTCTCAGGCCTGCTTCCAAAAGGAAGCCCTGGTATACGGAAGACCTCCGGGCAAGGAAGCGGGTCCTGCGACGGCTAGAGCACGCCTGGCGGAAACACCAGCGTTTATCCGACAAGGCTCTCCTAGACCTTCATTTGAAGGACTACGGAGAGGCGATACAAGCAGCTAAGAACTCGTTCTTTGCTGCTCGTATCGCGTCCGCGGAGTCGCGTCCAGCAGAGTTGTTCAGGGTAGTGAGGGAGCTAACTCAGCTCCCCCCTGCCCCGAACCAGATCCTTGAACCAACCAAGGCCTGCTGTGACCAATTTAACAACTTCTTCGCGGATAAAATCTCTCGGTTAAACGAAGGTCTGGACGCCAGAATTGAAGCAGAACCCAGAATAGAGGCGTCTAGAGCTTCCGTGGACTCTGTTGTACTGGATCAGTTTGAGTCTGTCAGTACCGAGGATGTGGACAAGATCCTTAGAAGTCTTAGGAAGACAACCTGCTCCCTCGATCCCTGTCCCTCGTGGCTAGTGGCCCAGGGGGGACCGGTTGTAACTTCACTGTTACACCGGATTATTAATTCATCTTTGAGGGAAGGGCATTTTCCGCTTAATCTTAAATTGGCCACAATAAAACCATTACTTAAAAAGCCCTCCCTCGACCCCCTGGTTCATAACAACTATCGGCCAGTCTCGCTACTGCCATTTTTGGGGAAAGTGATCGAGAGGGCGGTTGCACTCCAACTTCAATCGATCTTGGACGAAACGGATTTTCTAGATCCATTTCAAACCGGTTTTTGGGCAGGCTACGGGGTTGAGACTGCCATGGTCGCCCTGGTCGATGATCTCCGTCTGGGCATCGACAGGGGTAGCATGTCCCTGTTGGTGCTCTTGGACATCTCAGCGGCTTTCGATACCATCGACCATGGTATCCTTCTGGAACACCTGGCAGAGGTGGGAATCGGAGGCACTGCGCTCCAGTGGTTCAGATCCTACCTCTCTGGGAGGTTCCAGATGGTGCAGCTGGGGGACGTTTGCTCCGATAAGGGGGCCCTTACATCTGGGGTTCCTCAAGGAGCTATTCTGTCCCCCATGCTCTTTAACATTTACATGAAACCGCTGGGAGAGATCATCCGGAGGCATGGGGCGCGGTGTTATCAGTACGCTGATGACACCCAAATAGTCTTCTCTATGTCTCCGACTGATGCAGTGACCAGGGATGGCGTCGCTCCTCTCGTGGCCTGTCTGGAATCGGTAATGGACTGGATGAGGGAAAATAGACTCAGCCTGAATCCAGAGAAAACGGAAGTACTGGTGATAGGTTCTCCCGGTCCGGGGATGGAGGTGGTTCCACCTGTCCTGAACGGGGTCACGCTCCCCGTGAAGGACACAGTACACAGTCTGGGGGTGCTCCTTGACTCGTTGCTCCATCTGACTCCTCAGGTGGATGCGACGGTCAGGAGCACCTGTTATCAGCTTCGGCTGATACGCCAGCTGCGTCCCTACCTGGACCGGATGGACCTTGAAACCGTAGTACATGCTCTAGTAACCTCTCGGTTGGATTTCTGTAACGCGCTCTACATGGGGCAGCCTTTGTATCACACTCGGAAGCTACAATTGGTGCAAAATATGGCAGCGCGGGTGGTCACTGGTGCTCCCAGGGCTGCCCATATAACACCAATTCTGAAGGATCTTCATTGGCTGCCGATTCGCTTCCGGGCTCAGTACAAAGTGCTGGTTATTACCTACAAAGCCCTATATGGCTTGGGCCCAGGGTACCTGAAGGACCGTCTCTCCCCATATAATCCGCCCCGCACACTAAGATCTTCCGGACAGCGGTTATTGAGAATTCCGGAGACCAGACTCGTGAGTACGACGAAGAGGGCGTTTTCCATCTCTGCCCCCTGTCTCTGGAACTCTCTACCTACCGAGCTCCGCTTGTCCCCCTCCCTTGCTCAATACAAGAAGGATCTAAAGACCTACTTATTCAAGCAGGCATATTGTTGAACGGACCTTTTTATTATTAGCCTGTAGTAAGCAGCCTACTGTTTTGCTGCTGCACTTGCACTTGCACTTATACTGGGAACATTGTTTTTATTGTTTTTATTGTTGTATTGTAATTGGATTGTTTTTAATTTATATGGTTCTGATGTTTTAATGCTTTTATATGTTGTACACCGCCCTGATCTATGGAAGGGCGGTATAGAAATAAATCTTATTATTATTATTATTATTATTATTATTCAAACCCCTACGGCTTTGTGGGCTAAATCAGAAGTGGAGAATGTGGGCTGTGCCATGTTGCTGGACTGTAGCTCCCATCATCCCCATGACTGGTTGGCTTGATTTGATAGCAGTCCAACAATATTTGTAGGCAGGCCATGCATTCTCCTCATTGCTGAACAGCAGATTTCAAATATATAACCACTGTATACGGAAATGTTTTTCATACTCTGAGCATGGCAAAGTTACATTTGTACTAGTTTCCTGATTCCTAGAGTCAAGACACATACCCTTCAACATTTCACAAGTGAAAACTGGGACACATACAGTATGACCCATAAACATCATCAGAGTGTAGTAAATAAGGAAGGACACACAAGCTAGGAGAAGCTGCAGCAGTTTATTTTGCCTGGGCCTACTGAGAAGGATGAGATTCTGCCTCCCTCCTTTCTCCTCATTAACTGAGAGCAAACTACTTATGCACTTTGAACTTAGTTTGCAGCTATGGAAGTAAGCTGTGGACAAAAGAGGAAAGTGGGAGGAGGAGAGAGAAACCGGGACATTCTAAAAGCAGCTGAAAAAGTGATGTGACAGAGGATTATTCAGGACTGTCTATGCCAAATTGGGACAGTTGGAATGTATAAGCATTGTCACTGGGATCTGTAAACCTAAAAGATAACTCTCTCAAGCTCTATATCCTTGTTCTTCTTGGCACAACTCCTTTCCAAAGTGATTGGTTTGGTGAGGGTTTCTGCCTGTTGCAAAGGATCTTAAGACACAGCCTAAGGATCATTTGAGAAACTCCGCTCATGAAGTCCCTGCCAAGCTGAGGATGTGACAGATAACCCTCTTATATTGCTCATTAACAAGGGGGAAAACAATAGGGTAACAAGCTTTCTTTCAGGAAGACTTGTCTGTTCTTGCTGATCTTCCTACTGAGATACCCATGGGGATGCAGCAAGGAACACAATTTGAAAGGCACTGAGGCAAGACTTTGATTATTTATCCTGAGGGTACTCTGGGTATATGAATTTCTTGCTGTCTGAAAAATTATACAAAAGGCTGTGTTGTCTGGATTTTCTGCACATTTATGGCATGGTGAAACTAACATAAGCTGACTGTGTCAAGTAGTTGATTCAGCACATCTCAAGATCAGGAGCTGATATGCCCTTACTCAACTTGCTCCACATCATTTCACTCCACCCAGACAAGTCATCTTATAATGTCTTATAAGGGCATTTATCCATGCCTTTTTTGCCAATGCAACCTTTATGCAGCATCTTTCTGAATTTCATCTCATTTAGATGTCTGTTCCACACAGTAAATCAACCAGGTACCTCTGAATCTTGGTTTTAGAAGCGTCATCATGGACATATGCACTGAAAGTTCTTGATCCCACATCTTGTTCTGAGCAAACATTATTCAGGGCTTGCACATAGATAGTGTGAACTCAAGCTTTGGGGGCAAATCTGCCCCTCTGAGTGTAGTGAACACTTTCTTGTTCACTCCTAAGTTTCCTGGATGACAGCACTCTGGGCTTTTAGATCCCACCGCTGCCATCACTTTTATTATATGTTGTGCAAACCGAACCGAACAAACCCTCTCTTGTTTGCCCACCACCTATCTCTACTGAGGCACTGTTATCTTCGGTAGCGTGTTTCAATAGTTCAACCGAGGCCAAGTGGTATTTCAAAACATGAATGAAGTTTATTTGTAAAATATAAAATAAATTATAAAATATAATTAAAGCTTTGTTTGTCTTATTTCTTAGTTACAAAAGTTCCTTCAAACATTAACATTACAGCCATTCAGGCAACCTTATCTCCATGTATTATGGCCAAAATCTTTCTCAACCTCCAGGCTTATTCTGAGCCTCTCTTCCCTAGACTCCCTCAAGCCTATCTAGTCCCTACTGGACTTCTCAGACCCTTCCCTGGTCTATAAATGAACCTACAAATGTTCCCTCAGGAACCTAAGAGCACACCCTCCCTCCTAGGTGTCTCTTCCCTTCAAACTCCAACAAAATAAACCCCCTTTCGCTCCCTGTCGAGGCTCTTTTATAGCCCTGCCCAGCCAGCTTCTCATTGGCTGGACTCCTGGAGCTCTGTGATTGGCTGTTTCCATGGCCTGCTCCCTACACAGAGTTTTCCCAAATAGACATAGCCCCTCCTCAATGACCACCGTTGGTTAATGGCTTTTCAGATTTTGTGCAATTTTCCCCATATTGAAAGGGCAAAATGGCCCTTTTGCATCACTGCCAATAATAATTAATTGGAAACATCTTGAAGGCACACAATAACAATAATGCTAAAATATGCTGGTATTTTTGGTCCCCCTAAAAATACAAATGTGGCTTCATGTTTGGCTACAGCTGCCACTGGGAAGCAGCCTATGAGAACTCTAAAATGGATTTTGGCCTTTGTGCTAAAAAGAAGTTTCCTATTCTTGACATATTCTATTGTTTTTCCTACTTGCCATTAAGTTAATTTTGACATGGCAACCCTATGAATGAGTGATCTCCAAGATCCCTAGTGATTAACAGTCCTGCTCAGGTTGTGCAGATTGAGGGCTGTGGTTTCCTTGATTGTGTTGATCCACCTGTAGTGCAGACTTTGTTTTTAGAGATTATCAGATGGGTGGGTGGGTGGGTGGGTGGGGGACTGGGAGTAAAAGGCATACTCTTGGCAAAGTTGAGTGATCATGCTGAAGATTTTCAGACACATCACACTTATCCAGGACTTAACCTATGAAGATCCAGGAATACTCTAGCAACAAACCATTCATGGGGAAGTCCCAGGAACGGTTTGTTGCTGGAGCATTCCTGGATCTTCATGGGCTAAGTCCTGGATAAGTGTGATGTGTCTAAAAATTTTCAGCATGATTGTGCGACTTTGCCAGGAGTAGGTTTTTTTTTCTTCCCCATTTCCCCCATCTGTTAATCTCCTTTGCCTATACCATTCACTATTCCAGGGATTACTGTGTTTTCCAATGAATCCTTGGCAATAGTCATCATAATCTGTAGCTACTGGCAAAAGTGCTTGGTGAATTTATCTAGCCTGTCTTTAATGCCTTCTAAGCTAATGGTATTTGCCACATCTTGTGACAGTAGAGCAGGAGCAGCCCAGGCCCTGAGATGTTCGAACCAAAATCTGATGGTTAAGGATGGCTCCTGTAGTTGTCACAGAGGCTGAGCCATGGCGATGTCATTAAGCAAGGGACATTAAGCATCAACAACTGTTACTTAAAGGATATAGTGAAATAACAAATGTGAAGGTCTAAATTCTGTTGGTTAGTCCCAATCAGACCCATTCAATCCACTACTGAAGAGTGAATCACCACGTAGGGTTTTGTCACACACAGGAGGCAAAGTGCCCAAATCCCATGGATAAACGGGAATTAAATCTGGGAATATCCCACAAAAGTGGGATTGTTTTCAGAAAACATCTCTCAGCGTCTCCATTATCACACATTTAACCCATGAATAAAGTGGGCAAAACACGCTGCTTTTTACTTTTGGGAATTTTCCCCCCAAAATAAAAAGTGGTCAAAAGCATCCAAATCCCACACTTTAATTAACAGCTTAAATGCAGGATAATGGCAACGTCAGGGGACATTGTCTGTAAACAACCCAGCTTTTGTGGGATATTCCCAGGTTCAACTCTCATTTATCCATGGGATTTGAGTGCTTACCTCCTGTGTGATAAACCCCATAGTCAAATCCCTATGAGTCAATGGATCTATTCCAGTTAGGATTAACAAAAGGAATTAGATCCAAGAGTAATGAAAGGAAAACTAATTCTCTGGTTGAAGATTAAAGTTTTCCAGCATCAGCATTGAACAGGAAAAAGCTTTTTTCTAATTTTATTTTGAAGACTTTTGCAAGCAGTGCTTTTTAGAAATACATGGGAGATATAGTCCAATCAAATAAGGTTTTCCAAGATCTACTTGGATCTGAAAACAGTCTAAGTGGCAGCTCCAAAGCATTGCACCAATGCAGAGAACACAGAGACAGCTAGTTAAGTAATTTACAATGTGATGATCATGCCCTGGGATTTTCTTCTTTTGACCTAAGGACCAGGGAAGATGGGCCAGGCCCTGAGATCTCGGAACCCTCAATGGCAGTGAATGTCATAACCTAAATTACACACTGTATGAAGAAACTACTTTCTTGTGTCTGTTTAGCACTCTGTCTTTTACTGGGTCATCCCAAGTTCTAATATAATGAGAGAAGGAGAAAAATATCTCCAACCACTTCCTCTACAATAAAACCCTCTATCATATTCATTCCTCACCCTCCTTCTTAGGTGCATTAAAATAATTAATGAACCCTTTTGTTGTGCATCTACCCATCACCATCCTTCTCATTCTGGTTTTCAGGCCATGAAGAACGAGACTGCTCTGTGCCTACACATGGGAGGCTGAAAACACTTCTTTGATTTATGAAGGCTTGTTTAACAGGATTCGAATATTCCTGTTCTAAGCATTATTGCTTTTTTGGAAAGCAGAATAATTGATCAGATTCATTCAGCCTGGCAGTCAACTAGTCTGTAATTCTCTATCTTCTCCAGGACAAATGCTCCCTTCTCTCTGCACTCCACAGCTTTTAAAACTCAAGGACTGTGCTTTACCACCATCTAGTGGTAAAGCCTTGGGGCTGTCTCTCATTCTCCACAATGTCTAAACCAAGAGTTAAAAGTGCTGATGCTTACCTAAAAGATCAATGCTGATGCTTACTTTAAAGGAAAGCTGTTTTCTTTCCGTGCATTTCCTATCCTGTGAATCGTACAAATTAGGACATAAATATTGAATAAAGGGGGAAAAACCTTTTCTATATAACTAAAATTATTGGAGATTTATTTACAATCTCTTTTCTTAGGCTGCATCCATACTAGAGAAATAACCTGGTTTGGCACTGATTTAACTGCCCTGGCTCAAGGCTATGGCATTCTGGGAGTTGGAGTTGGTTGTGGGCCCAGAGCAGAGGTGCCAAACCGAGATATTTCTCCAGTGCGGATGCAGCCCTATTATAGTTTGTGCTTTCCCAGAAATAGTGTTTTTCAGTACAGTAAAATGATCACAAGGAAGCACTGAGTTTGCTCCTCTTACATCTGCTAGAGCAACTTTCTAGGGAGTGTTTGTACAAGTCTAGAGGCAGTGTTTGTACAAGACTCAATGCTGAAAAGGATCATAGTAGGAAAAATATAATTTCTGGGGTCTGCCAAAGTAGTAGCTTTGAGAACATAGCTTTAAGAATTCTACAGCTACTGGAGGAATCTGGGATTCTGGCTCAAAAAGGATTCCAGGTACTTGGAGTTGTGTCATCCCAGGTAGGCTATCCCAATGTCATAACACAAGGTTTGTTGTTGTTGTTGTTGTTGTTTTCCTCCTTCACAGTTATTAAGAGGGCATGAGTCACATCCTCCTTTGCACATAGTCACTTCATGCTTTACAAATGTAGAAGGTCCCAGGTTCAGTCTTCATCACCTCTAGGCAGTACTGGAAAACAGTCCTGTTAGGTTCTCAAAATAGCAGAAAGGGACATCATTGAAATCATGACATATAAGTTTGATAGCCAGGAAGTAGCTATTAATATGGTGTATTCTGCAATTGATTCATAGTGACCATATTGGCTTTATGGGGATGGTAGGAACTTTACAATTACACCATGTGAATCTATAGAATCTTAGAGCTGGAAGGGATCTCCAAAGTTGATCTAACCCAACTGACTGCCAGTGCAGGAACCCACAGCTGCAGCATGGCTCATTTTGTGTTGCATGCTGTCACCTCAACTCAGTTAGGATATAGTAGAGCTAGGAAACTTGCAAAAAAGATAAACAAAAATTATCACAGAGTTGAAATATTTTCCTCGCAAGCAAAAGCTAAATTATTGGAGTCTTCTTGAATCATCAGAGTAAGTTTAGAAGTCAAATTGGATTGTTACTGAATGTGGATTAGAGTGTGACCATTAGAGCTTTGGATTTGTCATTTTGGAGCATTCCTAAGTCAAATGCCTTTGCAGAAAAAGGTTTTTCTGTTCTGTACTCCTGAAATGGAGAAATGAGAGAAATAGATTTTCTATAAATCTAACCAAATCTAAGATTCAGATTACTCTAAATTTTAATCATAGTTTTCAAACATTTTTGAAATGATTAAAATTGATTCAAGACTGTGAACCCCTCCAAAAATCAAAATACGGATTTCCATAATAACAGAAAGAGGTTTGTGCTTCATATATCATAATTTATATTTGGAGGATGTGAAGGATGTGGACAATATGCTGATTTTACAGAGGTACACATGGCTGTATTTGATGACAAACTCATGAAATAATGAGACCACACACAAAATATTGGGTTGAAATATAGGCCACTTTACCTATTTAGGTTTTATGCCCTGTGAAGTGCAAAAGGGGGAAGCAACCTTGTGTGGAAACACCTGTGGCATTTGGTCTCTTCCAGATCCCCTCCTCCTGAGGCAAGATACCTGTGCCTCAAGGAGAACCCAAAAGCTGAATTGTTCTTCAGCCAATTGTATAATGGAAGGCTAACCTGAGGATCCACCCCCCCACCCCGAATTACATAACTTCTAGTGATGGCTATGTCCTCAGGTCAGCCCCAAGAACATTCCTTTAAGATGTTTCTCACTACAGCATTTACACATTTATCTGGGAGTAAGAGGCTATACAGACTGGTCATTAAGGCTGGCCTGGGAGTGGAGCTGGGGCATGGCGTCCATATGACACACACTCCAACTCTGCCCTGAGGCTGGCATGACACCATTTGGCGCACCACATGGCAGATGGCATCATGGCACTGTCCCATTGTGACACAGCTCCAGCAGGGATGGAGCTACACTGTAGAAATAATGCAGTTTGACACCACTTTAAGTGCCATAGTTTCATCCTAAGGAATTCTGGGATTTGTAGTATTACAAGGTCTTTATCCTTCTCTGCTAAAAAGTGCAGGTGCCTCACAAGGATACAAATTCCGGGATTCTGTAGGATGGCACCATGGCAGATAAAGAGATGTCACATTGCATTATTCAGCTCAGAGGCTACTAGTAGAAGGCCTTCACGTGTGGAGATCCTCATGTTTGAGGAAGTCTGCATGACAGCTTTGTATTTTCTTGGATTCAGCTCTGCATCCTCCTCTACCACAGCACCTCCTCCTCTGGATAGGGTGGGTCCTCAGCCCTTGCCCGCAACTGAGGATCCCAGCCCTCCTTAGGTGTCAGTTTGTGGTAAAACCTATAGGAATATGCTTTCTGAGAGCTCGGGATCCTGATGCAATGAGAACTCCTCTAGTAGGTCATGATACTTATTGGTATACTTAAAGAGGAATGTACATCTATGCACGAAGATGCCCCCAAAGGGGGGAACCATGAGTGCTCTTTTCTGTGAATGTGTAGTATTGCAAGAAATACTGGGTATCCTTTTTATTAAAATGTGTGCTTTTTTTTGTCTCCAATAGTTAGTATCTTCCCCAGGCTTTTCAGAATGGGTATTTGGCTTTTATGTCTGGCATTGATTTAAACATTGTGTTGCCTGTTGTTCCATCCTTTCCGCCTAAACTAATTGGACCTCTTTGGATCAAATAACCCATTTGATCCAAGGGCTGAGCTATATTTGCACAGCAGAAATCTGCTACTTAACACTCATGTGCTGAGGGAAAAGGCTAAAGAGAATCGATCAGGATCCAGGAGGACCCAAAGATATTAGAGTTCTGGGAATGCAGAAGTCAGCATTCTGGTAAAGTGCTAATGAACCAAATGTATACAGAGACTTCTGAGCAATCACCAAAGTGACTGTTCAGTGCTCAAGTTCTCAGTGTGTTAAATGTCCGTGGGCAGCATGGCCCCTGCCCAAGCTGCAGCTACTACTGAATCAAAAGGTGCATCATGGGATATGGAGTTTGCAAGCATAATTTCCCATTCTCCTAGCATTGTTTCTTCTAATGTGAAATCAGGCCATCTCAGTATTTTCTTTTCCTACGCATCTTCATCTTCATTTCATTTAGATTATTTATACACCACTCTTCTGCCACAAAAGCTCTCAGACTGGCTTACAAATTGTTACTTAGAGAGTTCCCTGCCCTCAGACTTACAATGTTCTTTCTGATGGCAAATGCAATTGCTGTTGGATTTAGTACATAGGACTATAAACTGTGTGAAGTTTCAGGCTGAGAAACTAATTTCAGTGGCTGGATTTCTGGAGTATTGTCAGGCAGGCAAGAACAGCTTCCAGGTCACTGAATCTGCTCTTGGTTTTCGTCTAAACTTGAAATGAACCATCTTAAGTGCCAACTGCAATCCCCCACATAGGTTCAGCACCTTGGATAGCTTTTTAAAAAAAGTTCTGCCAATGCAGGAAGGCATGTGTGTGCACCCCCCCCCCACCCATTACACCATTGCTATGATGGAAAGAACATGGGAATTATGACTACAATGATTAAGACATTTCAGAGTAAATCTCAAATTAAATGGGAGTTATTTATTTATTTCTTTAAAAAACCCATAGCCATAGATTCATCAAGACAGTTGAAATGAGGAATTAAAAATAACATACACGGCACAAAAGAATGAGCAGACAAACACAGCTTTTAATGGCAACATTACAAAGAGGCAAATCATATTTATCACACATGAAAACTTCAAAATGCAAACCGACTGTGACAATCAGTGCATGGTAGAAGTGGAAATTCTATGGCTTACCAGTTGTTACTGGATTGTAACTCCTAGCAGCCCTACACAGTTGAGCCACTGGTGCAGAATGCCAAAGGTGTAATCCAACATACTCTGGAGGAATGCACAATTTCCACCCCCTGGTTTATGTTATCTATTTATTTTACCAATCTCCATGTCATAGTAGAAGAATATATCATATTCTAAATTCATATACAGGATTTACAGGATTTACATTGTCTATTCTCTTCCATTATTTAATGGGACTTCTGAATAAACATGCATTAGATTGAGTTACACAAACAGACATTTGGAGCCTCCTGCAACCACTGAGAGGAGGACTGAGGTGCATTTTACCAAAGTTGAAAAAGCAGTCTTGTATAATTCCTTATTGTTAGCCAGTAATAGACAATTCTTAGGACTTTTTCACACGGGGACTTATGTGTTTCTATTCCGAAAATGCTTAAAGTGTTGGCACTCCAGAAAAGCAAGCAAATTCGCTAATGACTATCACACACAGAACACAACAACGGGTTAAAAGCACATTACATATGCAAGAAAGTGGGTCGAAAGCGAACTTGGGTTTCAGAAGGAGAAGGACAAATTCGGTTGCTAGCTGGGAAATAACTTTTTTGTGCATGCTCCAAACTGTCATTTCCACAAGTGCATACACACACATGCTCCAGAGAGGGAAGGGAAATGGGGAGGAAAATCCTCTTTGCCCCAGAAGCTGTTTCAGAGGAACAAAGGCTAAGGTTTCCCTTTGCAAACTCCCTTAAAACCACACACACACACACACACACACACACACACACACTAGAGAGAAAGAGGAGGTGGCTGGTCCATAAAATTGCCTGATTTCAGTGAGGGCTGCATCTCTCAGATGCCCTCCTTTTCCAGGACATATCCTCCATTTTCCCCTCCTCTACAGGAGGAATTCCAAAATGTCCTCTCTCTTGCTCTCCTACCACTTGTTCCCTGCTGGAGGAAGAGGAGACCAGCTGCATGAGGGAAAGAGGGGTGTGTGTATGTGTATCCTTTTAAGAACCAGGTTGTCTCCCTCTCCTTGGCACAGCAAGGACCCTGGGAAATCTGGGAACAGGGAAAATCTGGCCATGGTATTCAGATGGCTGTTATTATGTGAAGAGAGTAAATATGTGAATGAACTGGACATGAAAACACAGTATTTTTGTGAAAATGCTTATTCCCTGATTCACCTCACTTTCTGTCTGGATTCTGACTTGTGCACAGCATCGTCTGAAAAGCAATTGTGAATTGTCCCTAATGCCTTGGATAACCCTGGATTGTGACCAGTTTAACCTTTCAATTTTCCCTGTGTGAAAAAGGCCTTAGTTTTGTGTCCTGAAAATATGGATTTCCCGATATTGCCCTTTGAAACTTCAGGGAGACTCTGACTCGAAGACTTAAGTTGCAGGGTAATTTAAGTTTCCTAGGACTTCTGCCTCTGATAAAGAAACAAAAAATATTAAATATTAAAAATATCAAGGCCAAGCCTGTTAGGGTCTACTTTTAAATCAGCAGAGTAGCAGAAATGTGCCTTTGTCTAACTGTGCTTCACTAAGAACTGAGACTGACTCCAAAAACAACACAAGTAGCTTGCAGTTCAAACAAATGTTTATCAATGATTTAAATCTATATTTACATAAAAGCTATATCCTAATCTAGCTAGTGAATAGTTGAGGTACAAAGAAATATTTATCTCACCCTCTTTCCAAAGGAAGTTGAGAGAGGAGGAAGAGGGAAAGCATGCAGTTCAGTTGAAAATCTTTTAGAGAGAATGTCTGTTAGTTCCAAAGGGGCAGTGACCTAAATCACATTGGGGCTGAACAGACCGCCCAAAAGGGGCGGTCTGTAGGGGCCCAAAGAAGCACCAGGATGGGGCCAGGGCTGCCTCACTGACAGTCCCAGAGGCCCCATTCAGCCACTTCTCCAGGCCACAGAGAAGCGGCAAACTGCCGCTTCTCTGTGGCCTGAAAGTGGGGTGCAGCGGGCACCCTGGGGGCCCGCTGCACCCCGCCATCCCCGGCGGTTCCGAGAGGAGAAAGGAGCTGCCACTGTGGCCCCTTTCCCCACGGGGAAAAGAGATATTGAAACTGCTATAATAAATCAATGTGACAATTTGGCATCACTGAGCATGTACAGTTGGCCCTCAATTTCCACCGATTCTTTATCCACCAGCCATATTTTTTCAACCATCAATTTTTTTGGAAACTATTAAAAAAGTATAAATTTCTAAAGGTAATCCTTGATTTTGCCATTTTACATAAGAGGCATTACTATGCCATTATATTTGAGTATCCACAGATTTTGAAAATATTCCAAAAAATAAATTCCAAACAGAAAACCTTGATTTTATCATCTTATATAAGGGACATCATTTCAATGCACTATTGTATTTAATGAGGCTGGAATATCCATGGATTTTGGGATCCACGAGGGGTCCTGAAACCAAATCTCAATGGATACCAAGGAACCACTGCACTTAGTATCTCTTAATGCAATCTGTAGAATTCTAGAGGCAGAGGAAAGCGCTGGTGTATCTTTAATGTTAAGGTTGACAGTTCCCTAGGGTTAAGGGACCCTCTCCATACAAACTTTTAAAGGTAGAAGAACAGTATCCTCTTTCCCATGAAGAAGGTGCACTAGGAGGAAAGGAAGGAAGGAAGGAAGGAAGAAAGGAAGGTAATGAAAACACAGCCCACTTACTGCTCACAAGATAGGCAGGAACAGCTTATTAGAAAATGGGAAACAACCCCTTTGTTAGGTGAAGAAGCTGAAGACAGACATCTGAGACAGCAAAGCACTGTGACTTGACAAGAGCCAGGGAGAGTTGGAAGATTTAGAATAAGCTCTTCTTAGATGCTCATCATGTGAAGAATGCTTAGCCATTCTCCATATGACATCTAGTGGTAAGAGGTACAAAGTATAATCCATTTCCTTGCTGAGGAAGAAAACTGAACAGCGAGGAGGAAATTGTCAACCCAGTCTGAGATTACAACATATCTGGGATATGATTTCTTTCACCAGGTAGAATTAGATGTGTACAGCCTGCTCTATTCTTGTGGTTAGCAATTACTGTGGAATAATATTCCAAAGGATTATTAATGGCTGTAGAATTATTTGTCATATTGCATCCTCTATGATTCTAGAGTTGGAAGAGACCACAAGGCCCAACCAGTCCAACCCCCTGCCATGCAGGAACTATCCATCAAAGCATCCCCATTGATAGATGGCCATCCAGCCTCTGTTTAAAGACCTCCAAGGAAGGAGACTCCACCACCCTCCGAGGGAGTGTGTTCCACTGTTAAACAGCCCTTACTGTCAGGAAGTTCCTCCTAATGTTGAGATGGAATCTCTTTTCCTAAAACTTGCATCCATCCTATTCTCTGGAGCAGCAGAAACCAAGCTTGCTCCACCCCCAATATGACATCCCTTCAAATATTTAAAGAAGGCTATCATATCACCTCTTAACCTTCTCTTCTCTAGGCTAAACATATCCAGCTCCCTAGACTTCTCCTCATAGGGCATGCTTTTCAGACCCTTTACCATTTTGGTTACCCTCCTCTGGGCACACTCCAGCTTGTCAACATCTTTTTTTGAAAAGTGGTACCCAGAACTGGAAACAGTATTCTAGATGTGGCCTGACTAAAGCAGAATACAATGGCACTATTACTCCCCTTGATGTAGACACTATGCTTCTATTGGTGCAGCCTAGAATCACATTGGCCTTTTTTAGCTGCCATATTACACTGTTGACTCATGTTAAACTTCTGGTCTACTAGGACTCCTAGATCCCTTTCATACATAGTCTTCTTAAGCCCGGTGTTCCCCAGTCTATATCTATGCATTTCAATATTTTTTTTTGCCCTAAGTGCAGTACCTTACATTTCTCTGTGTTGAAATTCATTTTGTTAGTTTTGGTCCAACTTTCAAGTATCCCTGAGCAGCTCAAAGTGCCTTACAACCCACTGAATGAAAATAATGAAGCACAGCAATTTAAAAGCAATGACAAAAGCAAATCATAGCAACAAAGAACATACATCCCAAAATAAAGGAAGTGGTCAAAGAGCAAAAGACAAACAGTTAGCCAACAGTTGTTGTATAGGTCTGGCTAAAATAAAAAGGTCTTCAGGTGACATTAAATCAACACCCAGTATGGAAGTCAAGCACAGTGGGAAGGTACAGTGGAGTCACTGGGGTTGGAATCACCCAATCCAGCAGCTCATGGTGTCATCCCCCATTGACCTCCCCCCATACCACACTGTACAGAATCCTAAGTAATGTTGTTTGTGCTACTGTCACTCGTAAACCACAATTCCCACATATCACTGAATGCGATGGTAAAGTTGTGACATAAAACAATCAGCAACATTAAAATTATATTGTTACATTACAATAGCATTTGCACAACATAAATGTATTTACATATACATAGTGTCATGTAGTTAAAGTGAAAATGTGGTAACATTTGATGTTTCTAAAGAAAGGTTAAAAATATATTTTTAATTTTTTTTTAATTTTATTTTTTTATCATCCTTTATAATCTCTTTTCTCCTCCCACTGAGCTTTATCCCACTCACACCATCTCTTCAGTGATTTAAAGGGATAGTCCACAGCTGAACTCCACAGCCCTTTTCTGCCAAAAGGCAGGTATTTGTGGAACAGTGGTGTCACCCCCCCCCCAAGAGGGTCAGCTGGTGCGGCCTGCATCTCCCTAATAACACACTTGGGAAGTTATGGAAGTACCACTAAGAGAGTTATAATAGGAGTTCCTGAGATGTATACCTGGGCCATGGTAGCTGAGTGGAAAAGAGGACAAGGCTCCCATGCATTTAATAGTTGTAAATAGAAAAGAGAATATCAGCACATATCATTTGTCTGCATGATAGGGTCAGAGTCATGTGGGAAAATGTAATAATGTCAAAGGATAGTAGTTGCCATAGAACATCTTCTCCCTGGGTGACTATGTTTGCAGAATCCCTGCTCCCCCCGTGCTGTTTATTTCTGGAGACATACTGCCATCTAGTGGCAACCACTGGATAGTACAAAGGAAAGGTGGGGAGAACTGGATTCTATGGCTCTATGAGATGAAATGTTCCAGATAAAAATGCCCATTTTTTCCTTATCCCATTATAAGTTCTTTATGTCATTAATTCATTTGTGACTTAAAACACTACCCACTAATGCTACTAAGGCCATCACCATAAGTCATTAGATCATCTCAAGTTAATTATTTTTTCTCAGAATGAAAAAAAAAAATCACTGGGAGAAAACATTGTGATGCATGAAAGATCATTTTAAGGTCTTAGTAAACAGTTGCTCAGTATGTTATTCCACAGTTTTTCCTTTTGAGTGAGAAATCCCTTTTGGTAGCTACCACAAAGCTGAATTCCAAATTGGATTTTTTTTCCCTAGCAGTCCCCCTGACCCTTGAGTAAGTTGTTGAAATAAAGATTGGGAAGCTTTTTTGTCATCTGTAGTTCAAACAAAAGCCTTCCTTGGATTTATCCTTGGGACTTAGCTTTGGGAGCCAGTGTGATGAAGTGTTCCTGGTGTTTGACTGGGAACTTTATCAGACACAGTTTTTTCCCCATTATGGGATCGGGAAGGGGATGCTCATGTCCACACGCAACCGAGAAAGAACTGATTTTATTGCACACCAAAATGTCCTCAAAATGACACCATTCTGTTCCCTGGTGCCAAGCCATCCCCATTCAGTGCTGAGGTGCGTTAAATGTTTGGATCAGAAGACTTCCATCCAAGCCAAATGATATGCCCCAGCACTGAATGGGGATGGCTTAGCCCCAAAGAAGGGAATGGCACAATTGTGAGGACATTTTGGTGTGAGATAAAATCCGTTCTTTCTCGGTCACACGTGGACATGAGCCTCCCCTTCCTGTTTGCATAACTGGGAAAAAACTGTGTCCGATAAAGTTCTGGAGCTTTAGGAGATCAGGGTGCGAATCCCCACTCAGCAATGGAAGCCCACTGAGTGACCTTGGGGGCCAGTCACATTCTTTAAGCCTCAGAGGAGGGCAATGGCCAATCTTGCAAAGAAACCCCTAGTTCACCTGAAAGAGCAGAGCTGTTCTCTTTTGCTGAGTGGGCATACTGTAATGTTTTGAATGTTGGACTGATACCAGGAGGCCAAGGTTCAAGTCCTGCTCAGCCATGGAAACTCACTGAGTGACCATGGGCCAATCTCTCAATCCTGTTAAACAACCAGAACACTTCACCATAATTCATCACTTCACCAGAGGAAGCTCCCAGGATAGGGTCACCATTAGTTGGAAGTGTGTTGAAATCACATAAACAACAAAGCAGCTCTTAAAAGAGGTTTGAAATCTGAAATCATTAGCAGGCAGTGCACTGTGAATTCTCAATAAAGTATTAAACTCTCTCTCATGGGTCCAACACAGTAACACTCTTGGCACACAAACTGGTGACCTTAGGAAACCCTGATAAGCAAGCTTCACCTAATAAGGGCTCTGCCATTAGGGAACATGAAGCAGCAAATGGTTAGAGATTTTATTCATTCTTACTGTATTTTTACTATTTTGGAGGGGAGGAGGTGCTTTGTGAGAAGTATTATTTTATTATTTTTGTCTCAGACACCAAAATAACTGGCTTGCTTGCTTTAGATAATTTATACAGTGGTGGCCAGTGGCTTTCATGTCAGTGGGATGGTGAATCCACTCTGAGTTTTAGTATGACCTTTCCATGAGCTGCCCAAAGTAATAAACCTAGTTTGAGAAGAGTATCCAAACCCTTGGATAGCTCTATTAAAATGTGGATTAAAACCCAGGATGTATGCATTGTTCCACTGACCAGCTTCCATTGACTATGTATGTCAACTTTTCAAAAAGGGATCAATACTTGTGTAGAGTAATTAGTAAAAAGGGAGATCTAGAGAGCATGTTTGCCCTTTTGTTTCTTCTCTTGGTTTCCTTCTTTGATCTATGTACTCAAGACTTTTACTTCCAAAAGTTAATTTGTCCTTTCTCAGTCTTTGTCTGAGAAGGGAGTACCCATGAGGCTGCTGCCTCAGGATAGATGCTAGCCATAAGTCAGAAACAACGTGAAGGCACAATGACAACAACAAACTACATGTGGGATGCAGCATCCACATGAAAATGGAAAGAGATTCACAGAGGTATGAAGAGCATTGGACCACACTATCCACCGGCTTTAGCCAGTGGCAAGAGAAGATCAGAACTGCGGTCCAAAAACAAATGGATGGCCACATATTGCCTGCCCATAGATGAATGAAGCACTACATGCTTTTGGTTTCTAGATTTCTAGACAAAAAGATTTTGGCTTTTACAAATCATACAAACAGGAACTTTCAGAGTGAATTAACAAGGGAAAGCAGAAGACTCTTCCAGGAGATATAGCTAGCTCTTTTTATTTGTTTTAGTTAGATGGTAAGAGACAAACAGAAACAACTTTTTCAATGTGGTATAGCTATATATCAATATATCTGTATGGGACTAGAGGTGGTTGGTGGCTTTTCATGTCAGTGATCCAGTGAATCTGCATTGGGTTTTAGCCCAGGCTCTACAGGAGCTGACCAGGGTGCTGACTCCTATCTTCTTTCAAGTTCAGATTAGAACTCAGAGTGGATTTACTGACCTGTTGACTTGGGAACCATCAGATGCCAGTGTACAGTAGTCCCTCTACATTTGCTGGGGTTAGGGGTGACGGACCCCCATGAATCTGGAAAAACCACACACACAAAAAGAGACTATTATTTTTACCTAAGAGAACACCTCTCTAGGAATCTCCAGGTCTTCCAGTGCAATTCTATGGCCAACATCTGCCAGAATCATGATGGAGAACCTGCAAATGCCTAGAGAAGTGTTTTCTCTCAGAACTTCTAGGTTCTCCAGTACAACTCTATGTTCAATTTCTGGCAGAGTTGTGCTGGAGAATCTATAGATTCCTAGAGGTAACATATTAATCAAAACTGAAAATAATCAAATCCACAAAAGTCAACGCCCCAAATGTTCAGGGCCAACTGCATAGGGGTGTGTGTGTATGTATAACAGAACAAAAGACCAGAAAGCACATATTCACAGTAGAAGAATGAAAGGAGACAAAAGGGCTAAATACACTGACAAAAAGAGCCAGCTTCCTTGTGGTTTGTTGGTATGGTGTCTGCATGCTGCATGCCCTGACTCTGCCCCCAAGGCCAGCATCATGCTGCCCACCCAACCAGACGGCACACAGTGTATCAGTGATGCAGTGTTTAGATGCTGCATGCTTCTGAAACACAGAAAAACCACTGTCGCAGTGCCAAAAATCCTGGTGCAAAAAGGAGCAGCATTCTGCTGCTTCTTTTTGTGCCAGGGAAATGTCAGATCAAGGCCACAGCATGTTCCTTGTCATGGTCCCAATCCGGCACACAAAGGGGCAGCACATGACATCGCTTTAGGGCCATCTGTTTCAGCCCAAAGTCCCATGTGCTGTGTGATGGTGCAATAACCTTTTTTCCCTAAACAATCCAACAGTTCTACAGTGACTTGTCTCATGTTGGAGAAAAATATCTGGTGCTTTGTTATTAGAAATTGTTTCCAATTTATGGCAACCTGAAGGAGAACCTGTCATGGAATTTTCTTGGCAGGATTTCTTCAGAGGAGGGTTGCACTTTCCTACTTCTGAGGCTGAGATTGTGTGGTGGTGAGAGTGTGGAACATATCTATTTTCTATTTTCATTTAAAGGAATCATTTGTCTGTTATCTATTATTATTTAACAGGACTTACTTCAGAATAAATGCACACGGGATTGGGCTAGAGACATTTGTACTCTCTGCCTCCTCTTTGAAGAAGATAAAGGCAAATGATAAAAGCAATCTTTATTCAAGTGCTGCTTTTTATTTACTAGAATTTGTGACTTTCTATGTACCAGTGGTTTGTGAGTACTGTGCATTGTTGATGTTATCTTCCACATCATTACCAGCCAATTCCCAAATCCCTGTTGTTAGAAAATACGCTATCATCTGACTGCAGCCAAACCCATTTGGGAGTTCAGTGCCAATGTGTTTGGCATAGTTAAATCTATGAAGCAGACAACACACACAGCCCATAGAAGACTCAAAACCAGCATGGGATGAAGAATCTGTGAATTTAAACCATAATTTATCACCTTGTTCCCCATTGCCAGATGCAATTACTTTCACGCAAATTCATAATGATTAGCGCAAAATAAAATAACTTTCTATTTTCAAAACACAAGCACACAGTACAATTCAATTTTCATTTTGGGCCAGCTACATTAGTGTAGAGTTGTAGTTAAATCACTCCACAATAACTGGACAGCATGGTAAAAGTAAGCTGGAAAAGTTACATTTGGGGACAACAACTTGCAAATTCTCCAGGCAATGCACCTGCTGGGGATTTTGGGATTTGTAGTAATTCACCCCCCGCCCCCCAAACCCCTCTAGTTATGAAGCTATAGCAATGTTATCCATGCATGGTTGTAAGTCCATGTGAGTGTAAGTCCATGTGAGTTCTAAGTCCACTGAGTTCATTAAAAAGTAGGAAATAAAATGGGAAAGTGATAATCTTAACTAGAATTCTCTCCTTCCTCAGCACTAAGTCCTGCCTCTTGCACCAGGGCAGGAGATGCAACAAAATAGCAAATTTAGCCAAATTCACACCCATAGTTTATATGCTTACTCAGCCACATCAGAGTATAGGACAGTGGTGGGCTAATGTTGATGGGTACTACGAGGGGGTATCGTAAAGTTTTAATGATCACCTTCTTAAAAAATTGACAGAAAGTTTGTTTTGATTTGTAGTTGTTAACTTATCTCTACGTAGTCACTATCTAGATTTATACATTTTCCCCAGCATATCTTGACCCTCCGAATACCTGATATTGTAGAAGTCTGCAGATTGTGCCTTACGAGGGGGTATCATAAAGTAATAATTATCACCTGGAAGTTATTATGGCATATTGATGAAATTTTGTCAGTGTCATCATTGGTCCCTAAGTGCACATTACTGAGAAAGTCAGCTCATTGCATCCTTTATTTTTGTGACTGGCTGTGCCAGAAGTGACTAAAGTGCAAAATCTTTGTTAGGTGCAATCTGCAGACTTCTACAATAATGGTATTTGGAGAGTCAAGAAATGCTGGGGAAAATGTGTAAATCTGGATGGTGACTACACAGAGATAAGTTAACAACTACAAATCAAAACAATCTTTCTGTCAAATTTTTTAAAAGGTGATAATTAAAACTTTATGATGCCCCCTCATATCATAGATGAATGGTGGTAGTGGAATACAGTTGGCCCCAGTGGTGTCATGTGCGGACTAAACCAGGTGACATAACTGTTCCTCAAATACCTACCTTTGGGCAGAAATGGGCTGTGGCATTCTTCTGCTTCCCTTTAAAATGCTTTAAGAGATGGTGGGAGTAGGGTGAAGCTCAGTGGGAGGAGAAAAGAGAGGCCCCAGAATTTTTTAATGTTAAAATTTCAAATGTCAACACTTAAATTTTTTCACATTATTTTTAAAAATTGAAATTAATTTTTAATTCTTTTAAAATTTTCTTTAAAAACATCACATTTTGACCAAATCTCCACTATTTATATGCAAATACATTTAGGTTATGGGTATGATATTGTAATTTGAAGGTATAATTTTAATTTTGCTAGTTGTTTATGTCACAACTGTGAGCATTACATTCTGTGGTATATGGGAATTGCTATTTATGAGTAACATTAGTGCAAAAAAGCAGGACTAAGGATTCTGTATGGTGTGAAATGGAAAGAGGTCTGGCGGGGGATGACACCATGAGTTACTGCAATGGATGACACCAACCCTAGTGACGCCACTGGTTGGCCTTCCATATCCGTCTTTATCCACAGATTCAACTATCCATGCCTTGAAAATACTAATATATATATATATAAATTAGAAAAAGCAAACCTTGATTTTGCTATTTTATATAAGGGACACCATTTTACTACACCATGTATATACCATATATACTCAACTATAAGTTGACTTCATGTATAAGTCGAGGTCAGGTTTTGGGGCCAAAATTATGGATTTTGCTATGACCCATGGATAGGTTGAGGGCAAAATTTGGAGGCTCCTTCAGTGTGTATTGCAAAAGAGACTCTCACTGAACCTTTTCTTCATTATTTCAGCTTTTGTCAGGTGTTTTAGCTTTCATCAGGTGGTACTACTACTTCCCCTGATCTAGACAGTATACCTCTATTGATGCAGCCTAGAATCACATTGCCTTTTTTAGCTGCTGCATCACACTGTTGACTCATGTTTAACTTGTGGTCTACTAGGACTCCTAAAGTCCTATCATATATACTATTGTAAGCCACCTGTCCGCAATCCTGTGCATTTCATTTTTTTCTGCCTAAGTGTAGTACCTTAGTTCTATTTGCATTTGCAATTTGCCAATACACCATTTTTTTTAGGGTGTGTGTGTGTGTTCTGGTCTATTGGGGATGGGTGCTGGGATGAAACCTAATCCCTATGCCTTTTGTATTTGTCTACCTTTGTTCTAAGTAAAAAAAAAAAAGTCGTTGACGACGACGATGATGATGATGATGTTGTTTTCTCTTTCACTCCACATGCATCTCAATATTCTTACTCGTCTCATGTTATCTCTTTCTCTTTCCTCTATTTCTTCCCATTCGCCACTTGGTTCTACCCCTTCCTCCTCCTGCTCTTTTATTCATTTCCTTATATGACAGCTTCCCTCCTTCCCTCTTATTCTCTCTTTGTCCAGGACAGCAGAGTCATCTTTGACATCTACCAAACATAAATGCAAGTGAATCCAAAATAAATGTGACTGGGCAGTGAAAGTTGGAGGTTTTTCATAATTAACAAAGGACTGTGTTAACAAGTAAGTTCAAACCAAAGGCATTCCACATAATGACACCCATTCAACAGAAATGTGAAAGAGGATTGCTTGAAATTACAGACCTTGGACAATCTATCTATATTTATATGTAACAATGATATCAATATCTATAAACTGAAAAGACTGTGGATGGAAGCTCATTAGCTTCCCTCAATCCATCAGGTTAATGAAGAAAATGGCCCATAAAATACGTAGTTGCATGCTGCTGTAAAATCCAACCCTCCTATGTTTCTAGTTGGTAGAATTATTTTTCACAATGTATTGCTGCAATTAATTGCTGTAATTCTTCATATGTCTCTGGAAACAGGCCAATGAGTTGTTACAGATTAGTAGGCAAATGTGTAACAAACCCTTCACAATTCAGTTATATTACAGAGTTCTCTTTAAAAGCATGGATCAGTACACTGGCCTCTTTTCCTTTTTAAAAAATAATTTTATTGATTTTCACTTATAGGCCAACACAGTTGCTACACAGTACACAAAAAAAGCCTTTCTACACATGTAATACATTCCCTCCCCCCTAAATTACAATAACCACAACAACACAGGCAGGCACAGCTCCACCATGCCTAGGCCCAGAAGAAGATGAAAGCCCCCCGCCATTGGACTTGATCCGTGTCTCTACTGCCATCCCCAGAGAGTAGTTCCAAAGTGATTCCTTTCCAAAGAATTGATTCTGAAGTGAGCTGCGTTAGTGGTAACGACAAATCAGAATCGATTCTTTCTGAGGAGAAGGACAAATGCCAGAAGGGTGTTTACCATCCCTCCCCAGACATGTCACACCCCTCCCCAGTGCTGGGAATGTGAGGGAGAGTGCTCCGATGGTGCTGGGGAGGAGTCTGCCATGATGATTAACACAACAATTGTGGGGGACAACAATTGTGTCAAAATAAAGCGATTTTGCTGCCAATACTGGAAAAGATCTGCTTTATAATGGAAACAGAGGACCTTTTAAAATTGATTACCAATGCAAAGTGGAGCTGGATCTGGAATTGGACTATACTGTAAGTGGGAATGAGCCCTAAATAATAATAATAATAATAATAATAATAATAATAATAGTAATAAACACATTTAATTTACAAGTGATTTCCTCCTTCCTATCATTTGGTCTATGTCTATTGAATAATTACAACTCCCGCTTAACTTAGATATCCTAAATGTATAAAAATTATTTATATTTTGAAATCGGCAAATGTAATTTCTTCTTTTTCTTGTATATACCTCAGAAATTGTTTTCACTCTTCCACAAATGTCGATACTGACTTTTCCTTTAATGTAGTTAATTTATCCATTTTGTTGAATTCAAGCATCTTCATAAATCAATCCAGTCCTGTACTGATGCCATATCTATATTCTTCCACATTTGCACATATGATACTTTCACTGCATTAGTCAAATATTGTAGCAGTTTTCCATGTGTTCTCAATGTTTCATCTAATAAGCCTAACAAAAACAGTTCTGGTTTCAACTATCAGATTTGATGGGAGTCCTGGTCCAACTTTGGCAGTGTGTGTAACAGTGAAAACTTTATGTTATCTTCTTCAACTATTCCTCTGACTCTGGAGAGTTTATCAGGAAATGCCTCAGATATTTTTCAAGCATATCTACACAACTGAGGGAGGGAGGGACTGGGGTCCCTTTTTATATTATTGATTAGATTTGACTGGGACTGGGTCTCAAGGTACTCATGATAACAAAATGGAAGTCAAGGCAGCTCTCAACCAGATTAGAAACAGGTCCAAATAAAAACACAAGAAGTCATAACATTAATAGAAATTTAAACAAATTATAATATTAAAACACCACTGAAATAAAAGCAAATCTGATTTTTTTTTAAAAAAAGTATAGCACATACTTGTCATAAGCCCCTTTCTCAGCATTAAGTAAAGGTCTTTGGCCAAGGGTTATGCCAGTGTAAATATTTTCTTGGATCTAGGACCTCAGTACCAGTACTGAGGGGCTGTACAAACAGCCCCGAAAGAGTGGCCTCCAGCCGCCCCTTCTTCAGTGAGATCAGGGCTGTGGTATCCAGCCTTTCCAGGGTGCGATAGCCATGGGAACAGCACTTATTCGCCGCTATGTCATGTGGAGCAGTGCATGGCATCATGGTGCCCTGGGAGCCAGAGTGGGGGGATGTGTCATGTGGACGCAATGTCCTGATTCCACTCCCAGGCTGGCCTTAATGGCCTGTCTGAAGAGCTCCTTGTGCAATGCTTTATCCATAGCAATTGTCAGTTGGGAAGCATCTAGATATATTTTCACTCCCCTCTTCAAAATGGGCACTGTTTGGTTCCAGGGTGTGAAAGAATACTTGTGGAAAAATGAGTAATATTTGCTTTTCTGGGCTTCTAATGTAAGCACATAAAGGTAAATTTTTATATTCCACTAGCCTCAAAGAGGATCTTATCTTCTGTTTGCCAATGGAAAGATATCAGCCTCACCCAGCCTCCCATATTATCATGTATCCTAGTCTAAGGATTCCAAGGCATAATCCAAGGCATTAACTCTTGGTTAAAACTGTTACACAACAACAACAACATATTATATATCAAGAACTGCAGTAGAAGACAGTGTCTCCCAAGACATTACCATGTAGCAGCCAAGGATGTGTTATGCGTAGCTTGCCATAATGTAATGGCAATTTAAGTGCTGTTATGCCATTGCACAATTCTTTTGAGGGCTATTAAAGATGGGAAGAGAAACTCTCTCTGATCATGCTTTTTTACTTCTGCAGAAATGCCTACATGGCCAGCATACTTTATCTGTTGTCTTCCAGCCATTGGCAAAAGGAAAAGGAGTTATGGCCTGTTTAGGGTCTGGTGTGCCTGCAAGACAAGTGGGCAAGTTGCCCAGTAGTCGTGCCAGTCCCTCTGACTGTACCATCCCACTGGGTGACACCCCCCCTCTGGGGTGTCATCCTTTGCAGTCCACACCCCCTGCATCCCTTAGTGATGGCACTGCTTATAACCTTAAGATGATATGCATTATGACCTCCTCCTCCTCCTTTCCTTGTAGTCTGCTTGCACTTGCACTTGTGATACAATAATTTGTACTGTTAAGAGGCTTCAGCATGCAGATTTGGATCAGAATTCCCCTCCCCCCCGCGCCCTTTCCCTCCAGATTAGGTGGTGATAGGAGTGGCTGTGTTGGGAGGAAATGAGGATCTGGACTGCACTTGCTGTCTATTGTTAACAAAGGGGCATCTTTCAGAACTCCTCTCCTTTTAAAGCAACATTTCCCAATGAACAACTGTTAAACTATTCTTTGCAGTTGAAGAGCTTTGTATATGAGCAATGTTTTTTTTTAAAAAAAACAAAACCCATAGGTTAAATAACTACAACCTGGAGAAGGAGATAGACAGCATTCTAGGGCCTCACTCCAACTGCTAATCGCAAATGGAGTAGAACCATGGAATCAATAAGATTTATTTAAGTGATGACTTACCATTCAGCAGTTAATTCAGCGGGCTATCTGACTGGGACTATCAATTTGATTTAGGCAAAACATTCTTTGACAAGTTTTGTGTCTTATTCTAAAGGATTCTCCCCACAATCCTTTTCTCTTTCTGTTTTGGTCAATGAAATGTAGAGTGAAATAATGCTTATTTTTCTCATCCCATACTCATTTGAAGAATGCCTTTTATAGCCTTCCAATCATCCCCTTGTTTTGCTATTCCCCTGCCTAAAAACTGACTAGGTAACCCAATTAGTAAGATGTTTCTCCATTTACATTGATAATTGACCTTGTTTCATCTTAAATCTAGATGATTCATCTTCTGAAAAATCTTATTGGTATTAGTTTTTCTTTCAGTTTTTTTTTTTTTCATGAAGACTTCTCTTGTAGTTTTTTCCCCAGGATGTTTATTACAATATATTCTGATTTAAAAACATTGATCTTGTCACTTGATGTGCTAAAGATACAGAGCATATTGAGAATTTGTTTAATTGATTGATCCAGGTAAGACAAGAAAAAAAGTATTGTCATAAGCATGCAAAAATGTTCATTCATATCTGATTCTTCTAATATTTTTGCATGGAAATGGCAAATAACAAAAGAAATAATTGACATCCATGATGTTTCCCACAAATAATTCAGAGGTTTTTGACATAAAGTTATTGACAAAAACTTTTAACAAAATATCTCCTACATGTAGCTACTGTAAAGCTCTGGAGAGAAATTTCCAATCAACTCAATCAAATGCTTTCTCTGCATCCAGAAAAGGAAAATTATTTCTAATTTCTGCATATGGCCCAATCTGAACTTCTAACCTGTTTCTTTACAGTAGTCTGAAACCTTCATATTTAATTTTGGTGTATATATTTTGACATAGTATTCAATCCTTCTGGAAGGATGCTTGTAAAAAAATGCATTTTGATT
This sequence comes from Urosaurus nigricauda, assembly GCA_034509955.1. NCBI lineage: Eukaryota > Metazoa > Chordata > Lepidosauria > Squamata > Phrynosomatidae > Urosaurus > Urosaurus nigricauda. The sequence goes on from JAOEGL010000002.1 coordinate 169,862,429, forward strand.
TAGCAAAGAATTTGGCTGATAAGATTGTGACTAGAATGGCTTTTTCCTCTGTTTTTAAGATGACCTTCAATTCAAGTTGCAGGCAGCTTGTTAAGCTGCAATAATTTATTAACAGAAATTTAATGACCATCTGTTTTGTAATTATTATTTCTGAGTAGATCTTCTTTTTTTTAAAAAAAAATATATAGTGAAACCATTTGGCACTGAGGCATTGTATTATTCTTAAGATCTGAAATTACCTCTGCAACTATTTACACATATGGATGCTTCTAAAACAGAATAATCAATTTCAGATTTTTTTGGGGGGGGGGAGGGAATTATTATGTTGACAACCACTTGCTCATTTATCACAGCTTGATTTTTGTGGGATTTAAATCTTGATAACATTTCTGAAACAATCTAGCTGTCTGAATAGAGGTATTACCTATTTTGTTGTTAATTGCTGGAACTGATTTTTTTAAATGTTTGTGTTTCTTTTATTGAGAAAGCAGTTTATATGGCCTGTAACGGTTGCCAAACTATGTCTTGCTTAGCTGTAATGCGCTCTACATGGGGCTACCCTTGTGCTTAACCTGGAACAACTGGTTCAAAACATGGCAGCCATGCTTGTCACAGGAACACCTAGGAGAGAGTACATAACACCTGTGCTTAAGTCTCTCCACTGGCTGCTGATTAGTTTCCGGGCACAGTACAAGGTGTTGGTTTCAACCTTTAAAGCCCTACATGGCTTGGGTCCATCCTATCTTAGGGACCGCCTTGCACACTTCGATATGAACCCCCCCGCACACTTCGGTCCTCTGGGAGGAACCTGCTACAGCCTATGAAGACCAGGCTGATGCAGACCTCCCAGAGGGCCTTTTTAGCCATTGCCCCCAAATTGTGGAATGACCTGCTGGATGAGATGCGTCTCATTTCATCCATCAATGGCTTTAAAAAAGCCTTAAAGAAGCATCTCTTCCGGCAGGCCTTCCCAGACAGTGTTTAACATCTCCCGGCTCCAAATCCAAGATTTAGACTCCTTCCAGCCTTCTTCCTCCATGATTTCAGCCTACCCACACAGCTCAAGAATTTTTAGGTTTTGATATTGATATTTGATATTGTTTTGTATTCTGTATTATGTTTTAACTTATTGCTGATTTAATTTTATTTTAAGGGGTGGGAGGTGGGATGGGATTGTTCTATTTTAATTGTTGTTGTTTTAATCTTGTTGTACCCCGCCTCGGTTTCCTGTTCAGGAAATAAAAATTATTATTATTATTATTATTATTATTATTAGCTACATTGATGAATCATTTTAACAACAACAACAACAACAATAATAATAATAAAATTTATTTATATCCTGCCCCATTTGCACTCAGGCAATCAGGGCAACTTGCAGCATTAAAACCTATACATATCATATCCCTAACCCTCCTTCCCTTAAAATACTTTATATTTTAATTTTAAGTAATTACATTTGATTTAATTTAATTCAAATTAATTAAATTTAAATTAATTAAATTTAATACTTTATATTATATTAATATAATTAATACTTTATAACAATGCTTGATAAAAAATATTTAGTTGCATATATTTGTAAGAAATATTAACATTTCAAGGTCTTTTATTTGCAGAGCATTTGCACAGACAGAATATTGCTATAAAACACCTCACACTCTTCTGAAGTCATGGGATTTTGCCAGTTGGCTTTTAGAACTAAATTGCAGAATGTTGTTTGTGCAGAGAGAGCATAGGGTAGACATTATGCGGTCTCCATGCAGAGAAGTCCTCTTTTCAGTGTTTATGCAGGGTTTTGGATCTTGTGCATATATGCTTAACACACATATTTTTAACAAAATAACAAAAGAAAAAGAAAAAGGTGAAAAGAGATGCTCTGAGCCAACAGGACTCATCTTACCTTCTCTGCTATTTTTTTTTTTTGGGGGGGGGGAGTGCAAGCAAGATTGTAGTACAAATTTTAGTTACAAAGTGATGCGCCTCTGCTCAGGATAGCCTTGCTGCTCATTTATCTCCCTCAGTTACAATAGCACATATTGGTTTGTGGCACAGAACAAAGTTATAACTAGAAGAAATTTACCAGCAGTCCAACTGGTGAGGTGCCCTGACAGATTCCTCTGGTTTCCCTTAAAGCATTTGGCAATGAGGGCTGGTGTCCGAAACTTCCATTTATGTCCCCAAACTTCCTCTATCTCATTTCTTCCCTAGTTGGCTACCTAAGCCTAATGGTGCGGAGGAGAGCTGTTGTCACCAAGAGATCCAAGCATTCTTTGTTTTTGTCCTTTGCTCATGCTTCTACAACCTGGTTGCTTGGACTTGTCTCTGCCTTGTGCAAGATTGCTTGGTGCTATCTCTTAAGGTCACTTGGAGCAGGCTCCTGTTGCTGTAATGACCTAGCAATTTACTTCTGCTGATTTGCTGTCTTCAGTGAAAGTAGATAGCAATCTTGGGATCCACTCTCATCTCATAGTCATCCCAGATAAGGTTCTGCTTCCCCTCTAGTGACTCCCTGCTTTTCCTCCATCTCAAAGATTTCCTGTGTCACGGTGCTTATGCTGTTACTCCTCCTGCCAGCCTGCCTCCCCTCTTCACATTCAAACAGAGCCTTTCTGACAGTGAAACACTGTATCACCAGGAAGTTGTAATCTCTCCTTGATCCAACCGGCAGCGGCGGGAAATATAAATAAACTATTAATTTATTGTTGTTGTTGTTGTTGTTTTATTATTACCACCCCAAGATCTTAGTAGTCTTACTGGGGATAAAACAGGCTTGCTCCCACTGCCACCATACATTTTACTAATCTTACAGGGAATAAAGGCAATCCAATCTACTTCCCTTTGTCCTTAGAGGCAGCACATGGATGCATTATTTCTGTGGGCATTTCTCATAATTACTGATTCAAGCTAACAATCAGTTGTAAAGGTATATTACTTTATTTAACACTAACCTTAAAAGGAAGAGATATAGTGATTTGTAGTGTTTTGTCAAAATATAGTGTTTTGCTTGCCTAACCAAATGGGCAATAAAAAAAAAAAATCAAATTTGCTTTGCTTCACAATATGAATTATATGTGCTACATAATAATATTATAAGTCAATGATAAATTTAAAAAAAAACCTGTGCCATCTGTTCTAAAAATGTATCAAACTGAAAAAGCAACCAGGTGCCTAAACATAAGTTGTAACCAGGATAGGAGCTATACCTTAATGTCATCTTACTATTCATGAATTAAATATTAGCTCAAATTACTGGCTGGGTTACACAGCCCTTGATCATCCCTCTGTATACCAAGGTTGGAAGCACAAAGAACTGCAGAGGCAAATTCTCAATGAATTGTATTTTATTTAAAAATGGAAAAATCAACACACACTCTTAACACTCACTCATACAAGCACATAAGAACTGAGAAATAAAGGTGTTAGGTCGGAACAGAGTAAGTAAAGATATGACACTTGTTTGGAAACTGCTTCTTTTGATGATGTTCCAGGACAGGAGAAAGTGAACTCAATCACTCCCAAGGCCACAGGAGTTTGGAGAGCGAAAGTGGGTCTAGCAAAGTAAAAACTAACAGCAGCTCTGCCTGCAAACCAAGCTAATTCAACTAAACAAAGGAAATGTTCCTTAATTTATAGGAAAGTTGTGCCCTGGAGCAAAATCCAGGGAGTTGATGTGCTCAAATGGTACAAATCTTTGATATGCCTAAGTGACACTTTGAAGTTGGATCTTCCAAAGGTGTAACATGGGGGTGTGAATGGATATATTCCTGCAGCAGGACAGCTTAAAGTGTCAGGTAGATAAAGTTGTTTACTCTGACTGGAGCCATCCTATTTTTCTCACTTCCTCCAACATGTCTGGAAAATAAATCCTCTTGTCGACTCCTATGCTAGCTGACATGACCTGCTCACTTTCACATAATGTCATCCACATTAGGATCATAGAGGCTGATTTATAGCAACTCTGATATCAAAGGGGAGGGGTTGGTTTAGGTATGTTTAGGGCTAACAAACTAGAAGCAACTGGGATAGGAGGCAGTGAGGAGAGGGAGATTAAATATCACTCCCTAAACTGCACAAACCTTCACCACAGCTTTTTCAGTGATTTGCCACTAACAGCTAAATCTAACAAATTATCAAACAGAATAATGGATAAATTACTACATAAATTAACTGACTTTATACAATTATTTGTAACGGGCACTGTGCTTGGAGAGTGCTGGTAACATACTTGCCCGAGACTGCAAGTTAGAGCTCAGTGAGCAAAGTCCAACTATTCCCTCAGCAACTGCTTGATATCAATATGATATTTTACTTGAGAATGCTGCAGGCATGCTGTTTGCTTTCCCCCCAGTTTTTAAAAAAACTTCTGGATCTCCAGATCTGTGTGGATCACATTGGACTGTGCTGTTCTGTTCCAAAATCTAATGGAGCCAATCTAATTTTGATTAGGACCAGAGCTAATCTGGTCCTAATCAGTTTCATTTCTTTCAGGATTACAGTCCTCCCTCCATATTCGCAGCCATTAGGGGACTGAGATCCTTGTGAATATGGAAAATCGTGAATAACTCCACCCCCACTCATAAGCAAGTTAAAGGGAAGGGTGAGTGGGGGAAGAGGAGCAGGGTTGCAGGCTTTTTTCCCTCACCCTCCTGTCCCTTTAATTGGCTCCCTGCCCCTTCTCCTCCATGATCCTTTCCCTGGCCATTCCAAGGAGAGCATGGGGAAGAGAAGGCAAGAAGTGTCTTGGCCCCTCCGAGACCCTATGCCTCCCCATCCTTTTCCTGGGCAAAGCAAAACTGAACCTTTCATAAACCAGTACAAATCCTGTTTAAATTGTGGCTTTACAATCTTAGGCCTTTCATTGGCTCAGCTTTTTGCAACTTGGCAACAATTGCAATGCAAATGATGTGTGAAATGTTGAAAATGGTGTGTGTGTTATGATGGAAGCTAAATATTAATCTCATAGACAATGCGGGTAATAGCAAAGGATTTGAACTGTAAATTGAGCTGGTAGCTGAGGCAGATGATTCTATTCAGGAGGGTTTTTTTTCCTCTTGTTTCTCCTTTCTTCCTCATTTGCAGTGACATTTCTAATTGCACTATTTGCTCTTAACTTGTCTGATGTATCTTATTATATGCTTTAATGATTTTATACCCCAAATTGTTAACTCCCGTAGAATAATATCGACAATATTTTACTTTGAGTATATTACACATTGCTGCTCAGTCGCTTGTGGAAATCTTGCATTTTAAAAGGATTAAACCACTTGGGGGCATTAACCACATCTGTCTTTAGAATAATTTAAGTCATATTATGCCGTAAGTATAGATATACATAATGGCTTTGTGATGGGTAGTGAAGGGAAGGTCTTCAAAAGTTGCCTGGCTTCTTTCCCACCTCCTTCCCTTCACTCCTGGGCAGCATGAATGCACAGCTTCTTTCTTTCCCATTTCTGCCTCTGCCCAAATGCCTCCCAAAACCATGCAAGCAGCAAACTGCAAAGAACTGCTGTTGTGTGCCCTCAAGTCATTTCTGACTTATGTTGACCCTAAAGTGAACCTATCATGGGGTTTTCTTGGCAAGATTTGTTTAGAGGAGGTTTGTCATTGCCTTCCCCTGAGGTTGAGAGCATGTGATTTGCTCAAAGTCACCCAGTGGGAATTGAATCCTGGTCTCTAGAGTTGTACCACTATGTAATAATTCATGTTGTATCAGTAGGGGGATGGAGAATCATCACAGTGGGGTGTTTTTCATTCCTCTCACTATCTTTTCATTTCTCATCAGCTTTGGCAATGCAATAAGGCAATCTTTCTTGCCAGAGTTCTTCTGTAAAACAAGAATGATAACCAGCATGGGGCCCAGAGCTTTGTTCTTGCAGCCATGCTACTAAAAAGCAGGAAAAAAGGTGTGTAAGTGGGTTGCAGTTTTCTGGTGTTTTGTCAGGGGCACCAGAGGAGCTTTCTGGCAAAGAATGCTAAAGTCCATTCCAAACTGCAAATTCCACGATTCCATAGGCTATTGCTATAACAGTTTAAGTGTCACCATCACACTATACAGTAACTGTATAGTAAAAAAGCGCCCCTGGATGTGTTCATTTCATTGCGAAGAACTGGAGAGCCCTACATATAGATCTGGGAGCCTTAAGACAGGCTGCCAGTGATCACACCTGACATCGTGCATTTTTTAAAAAAGGTCATTTTTGGCTGTGGTTAAATAAAGCATCATTATGCAATTTTCAATGACATTGAGGAAAATAATTTATAATTTTAAGAAACTTCTAAAGGGAAACTTTTCTTTTATTTTGTTGAAGCCATGCCTAGTTCTTTCTGTGAATCAATATTTTGCTGTGGCCCATAGATACTCAATTTTTTCTTTTTGCAGAGTGGCCAAGTGACTAGGCCACAATGATGAGCATCCTGTTGAAAACATGAGAGGAACTGGAACTATAAAGCTTAGCACACTATTGTGGACAGCATAGGCCCTGCATCAAGCTCTCTATGTGATCTCCCGTCATCTCCAAAAAGAATGGTCTTCTGTACCATCTTTATGGCTTCTGATGTTTTGCTTGCATTTTTGTTGGCCTGAATCCTTTTGGTTAGTTTTTAGTAGTTTATACTCAACTGTTCAGAAGTGAGAAAATACATAGGTAAATGTGATTGATTCAGACTAGTTCAGACTGATAATAGGATTCAGTCCATTGTCTCTTTCAGTTCAACCAGAATATAGTCCCTGGAAGTATCAAGACTTTTCAGTTCCTTTTGTTTTGACTTTACATGCACATTTATGGTTTTGCATCCAAACTTTTTCTTGAAATATTCTGGGTTTCCTTCCCTCCCTCCCTTCTGTTCTTTCTCCTCCCAGTGATCATGGGTCACAGCTAGACTCAGGCAAAATTTCAGAAACTTTCATCAGTTCCCACTGAGCTCTTTTCAATTATTATTCAGGTGTCAATGGGGCAGTATAGATTGCCCAAATGGAGTGGTCTGGTGCCACTTTTTTTTGCAGTGCAACTTCACCGCAGCAGCTAGATGCTGCGGTGAAGCTGTGCTGCAAAAAAGGAACGGGGTCTCCCTGTTCCTTTTTTGCACCGCAGTTGCGGTGCAACTGCGCAGCTGTATCTAGCAGCTGCGCTGGCGCCTTTATGAACGCCATCTAAATGGCATGGCATTATATAATGGCCCTGGCGCCATTACAGGTTAGGCTTCGGGAGCATGCGAATGCTGCATGCTCCCAAACGCTAATGGTGCCACCCAGACACCTCTTCAGGCCCATCTGTTTCATCTGCAAAAGTGTTAAAGTCAAAGTGTTAACATGCTTTAGCAGTATTACATTAGTTAAGCACTGGGGTCATTTTCTTTTATTGCGAGCATTCCTCTTTTCCTCACTTGATCTCCACTAAATCTGCTGTCCTGGGAATAGCTGTTAAGTTTTTTGGCAATGACCATCTTAACTAATTCTGGGATAACACAGACAGATACCCATGGGGATGGACATTTCATTGTGGAAAACAGTGGGTTAATTTGAACTGATATGGCAAGTAGGAATGCAAAGCCCTTATAAGTACTTGGGGTTCTCTGGGAATACTTCTTAATGGGGAAAATGCCATGTAGATTTTTTTTTTTAAAAGAGAGGATAGGAACAAAGACAGCCATTTCCTGATTTTCTAGTCCATCTGTATGGACTGACTCCTCTTCCTCCTCCTCCTCCTCCTCCTCTTCTGCGCACAATTACAGGAGTTTGATACCACTTTACCTGCTATACCTGAGGAATCCTGGGTTTTGTAAAGGCACCAGAATAGAAAAGGTGCTATAATTGTGTAGTGATAAAGAGCTCTCTGTGTCACTTACCTCAAGGAAAGATCCTTTATATTTTCAAAAGAGGAATAGAAATCCTTTTGGAATATTGCCACCATTGTTTCTATTGTGTGTTGTGATCCCAGTGTCATAGTGCCTTCTTCGAGCAGTAGGAGACCCAGGGTAATCTTTTACTAGGTCAGTTTCTGTTTGGAAGAGACAGCACTGTGTCTTTGGGATGTTTTGATTATAGGGCTTGTTCCCAGTATGATTTAAAGTGAATTGCTTATCAGTTTATATGACCACTGTTCCCATTTGAAACTGATTCCAATCGTACTTTTATCGACTTCTGTTACAATAAAGCGAGGCAAACGCAAAAAGCCCATTTTTTTCCAGACACTAGTTTTCTAGCAGTTCTTTTGGAAAGAATTGATTCCAGAGTGTGTTCAACAAGTGGGAACGATGGATCTGAATCACATCATTCTGGAGGGGAGGGACTAATGGCAGAGGGGTGTTTATCATCCCTCCTCAGTTTTTGGTTGATACACCATTCCCCCCTTCTTTCAGCACTGCCTTTGTGCTTGTGGTGTGACCTATGGTGCATTTTTTATAACAAAAATTAAATTGATAGAAGATTCAATTCATTGATTTTGCAACTTCTTGCAATCAGTGAGGCAAGTAGTTGCAAAACCAATAAATTGAATTCTCTCTCTCGCTATATATATATATATTTCCCAAGCCAGGCTGCCCAGGCTGCCACTTACTTCTCTGATGATGCACAGATGATTGACACACATTTTGAAGTGGCACAAACTAGTGGGGATGATCATCGTGCCAAAAAAGAAGCAATTACAAGGGGATAATGAAAATATCTGCTTTCATAGTGGGAACGAAGGATCTTTTGGAATTGATTTACCAGCACGGATCTCAAATTGGTTTAAATGTAAGTGGGAATGAGCCCATAATGGACTATTCTTTCCAGTTGTGTTAGAATTCATTAGAAAATTTGATTCTAATTAATTTCGACTCACTTGTGATTGTGGATATCCTTTCCATTTCAACTTCCCCTCTCTAAATGTTAAATTAACATAGCAACAAAGCTATGTTAATTCCTTGGTTGCTGTTAAGAATAGGTAACTGTTTCTATCATACACCTGAATTCTATACCAAAATGTAACTGAATGTTATTTTCATTTCATTAGCTTTTGGACAACTGCATATAAACCTTCTCCTTCTCTGTGCCCCATGTGGATTTGACAAAAGCAGGTTAGTTCATGAAAGGTTTCTGTGACTGCACATTTGCTGGTTTTTAAGGTGCCACAGGAGTTTTTGTTTTTCCTTTGCTGTATTTGCATTTTATTTTACAGTCTTGTGAGCTAGCTAAGGTGGCAATTCATGCATGAATAAAGTTTCTGCAATATCTACAGGCTTGTTTATTGATTTATATCCCACTTTTCTCTCAGAACTGGAGTCCAAAGTGCCTTGCCACAAGATTAAAAAATATAGAAAATACTATAAGGTTGGAATAAATTAAATTAAAACATGACTGATTTTAAAAAGAAAACATAAATAAAAACTACACTATGCACCCAACCATTAAAACTCCCTTTCTTAGCAGCTAATTGCCAAATACTTATGTGAATAAAAATACAACAAAATCAAAAATCCAATAAAGAGCAGTACCTTTATTAGCCAACTGAAATGCACAAAATACATTATGCAAACTTTTGAAGCTTCACTGGCTTCTTCATCAGTCAAAAGATGTTAATAAATCATACAGGAGAAGAAAAGTGATGATGTTTGACTAAAAGGCCTACATTTTGTATTAGCTGTTGTTTCTGTTGCAGTTCAGTTGGTCGGAAGTGATCTCAATGCAGCAGAGGCAATGAATAAATATATGAATTAAAACATCTTTACTTGCTGGGTGGAAGGACAAGGGGAGGAGGGGTAGGTGCTGTCCTGGAAAGTGGTTTCAGAATTTGGGATCAGCCAAGTTTCCATATGTCAAACTGGGAACTCTGGGTACAAATTGAGAGGCTGTTCACACTATGTTGTAACTGGTTTGTAAACTGGTTTAAAAGGAGGTCATTCACACTTGTACTGGTATTTCCTGACCTGAATTCTTGGGGAGGGGGGGGCAGGTGGCACAAATCCCCTTTTAACCTGGTTATTTTGGAACTGGTGTTTTCCCATGTCTTTTTCAAAAGAACCAGTCTTTTTTTACCAGCTGCAAATGGGAACTAGCTGTCAGTTCAATTCAGAGCACAGGAAGGGAGGGGTTAATGTGCAGGGGCAGATTGTTTCCATCCTTTAACTCTCTCCCTGCCAGCCAAAGCCATAGCCATGGAGCGGCTTCTCCTGGGAACATCATTAGGCAATGTACTTTTTAAAAAAAGACAGCTTATGCACATCTGTGCTATTGCATGGCTGCAGTAGATAGTACCTTTAGATATGGCGTCATCAGTATGACAAAGGTGTGCATGATTTGATTGACATTTTAAAAAAACTATCAGTGTGGGTGGGGGTTGTCATCGCCATTCTCAGAGGCTGACAGGGGGAGGGGGTAAACCCCCCATTGGTTTCTTGTCAATGATTCTTCAGAGAGGATTGCCTTTCCAATCCTCTGAGGGTGATGGGGGAAAAATCCTCCCAAAGCAAAGCTATCACAGGGGTTTCTTGGCAAGGGGTCTCAGAGGGGCTTGCCATTCCCATCCTCTGAAGCTGATGGGCAGGGGGGAATCCCCCCAAGGCAAAGTTATCAAGGGGGCTTCTTGGCAAGGGGGTTTCTAGACCAGGAAAATGTCATCCAAACAGTGTGACGTAGATGCACATCATTTGTTTGACATTTTGAAAAACCTCCCAGAACAATCGAAATGGTAGCTGCATTTTAAATCGATACAAATGGTAATGTCAATGTCAACAGGGTTAAATTGCCATGGAGAGATCTGATCAGGGTAAGCTTAGTGGGAACTTTGATTTGGTATTGCATCATCGAATCTCCTCGGATCTAGTAGGCACAAAAATATGAGTGTGAATGTGGCCAGTATTCTGATGTACATCTGAATGTGAACATAAATGCCGAAGCACTGTTTTCCATATACGCTCTAACACTTCAAAGATGAAAACTGGGAGAAATGTGGCCTGGCAACATTGAAGTGTGAGCAAGATGACAAAAGTTGTTAATGAGGAAGAACAAACAACAGTTTGCTTTTGACTGAGCCCCTCCAGTCCTTTCCCCCTGCTGGGCCAAATGAGTGCAAACCGCTTTTGAACGTTGAATTCAATTTGCAGCATCTTAAATAAATTGAGAAGAAAGAGGGAAAGTGGGAGGAGGAGAAAGAAACTGTGACATTTTAAAAGCCACTAGGGACCTTATCAGACTTTGGAAATTGAAAGTATAATCTAATGGCAATCCGAACACAATCATGGGGTTTCCCGTTATTGCGAATTAAAGTATCTCACGCAATTTCAGGGAAAAGGGAAGTCATTCCAAACGCAATCAAGGGTTTTACGTTATTGCGAATTAAAGCATCCCATGCAATTTTGGGCAATGGGTGGTCATTTTCGGGTAATGGGAAGTCATTCTGAATGCATTCCGAACACAATTGGAATTCACGTAAATTCGCTAAACTAGCGAAATCATGTGAATTCGAATTGGCTTCAATTGGCTCTGTTCGCAATAAGGAGAAATTTCTCTTGTCTGATAAGGTCCTAGGAAACAAATGGGACAACAGAGGACTAATCAGGCCTGTCCTTGTCAAATCAGGACAGTTGGAGGTATTACTCCATTGGCTTGAATGAAGGAAACATTCCAGTGGGCATCCTCCTCATTGAGTAAATAGTCACATGTTGTCACATCTTGTAGGTACATAACTAGAGCTGAATGGAGGCCTCTGGCTTAATCCAAATCCATATACTTCCAAGGAAAGTTATCTGAGTCCACATATAGATATTCAGATAAAAAATAAACCTGAGCATCTGAGTAAATGTCAGGTAATCCACTAATGTCTCACTGAACGATAAGTACTCAAAAGATCAAAAGGAGTAGAGGGAAAGATGGTGATAATGCAATTTATTTTGGCTGTCTGAACTGAATTCACATTGGGAATTCTGTCTGAATTTAGGCTTATTGTGACTCCTCCAGCCACAAAAGGTTTTACTTCTTCACACTTCCCAGTTTGGCTAGTTTAAAAGCATCATAAGAATCTTTCTATTTCTCTTCAGTTTTTTGAAAAACTGGGAAACACCCAGTCTCCTGCCTCGTTGTACTGTGGCTTTTTCAATGAACAATGTATTCATATATCATGCTGGAGATGTGCCAAAATCTACAATGAGTCCACAGGCAAGACTCAAACTGCTCAGTGGGTGGCCTGGATAAAAATGATGTGTGCTCTAATGCATTTTATATCCACAACAGAAAAAGCCTAATGCAACTTCAAAACTAGCTGTCAACTGAGTTATCAGTTGACAGAGCTGCATCCTGATGCTGATGATGCAACATGCTGAGGCAGACATTTTGCTGAAAAGGCATCTCTTCTGCTTTTTATGTGGCTGTGGTTTGACCCTCTAGCTTAGGAAGACTCATCCTAAAGCCACAGAAACCTTTTGGCCATTAATAGCAAGCAGCAAGACATTATCACACTGCCTTTCCCCTGATCTGGGCAGGGGCTGAGACTGGGCTGGGACCATGTGTGACCAGATCAGGCATCTCGTACCTGACTGGGATGCCTCCTATTACTTTGCTAAGAATGGGAAAGTCCCATTTTTAGCTAAGTATGGGAGAAGTCCCGATCTGGTATGGGATGCCTCTGACCTGGGCACAGAGCTGCGTGATAAGACATGGGAGTTTATCAGACGGGAGGAATTTCTCTTTATTTCGAATGGAGCCAGTAGCAGCCAATTTGAATTCATGTGAATTCGCTAGTTTAGTGAATTAACGTGAATTTCAATTGCTTTCGGAATGCATTCAGAATGACTTTCCATTACCCGAAAATGACTGCCCATTGCCCGAAATTGCGTGAGATGCTTTAATATGAAATAACATAAAACCCATGATTGCATTCGGAATGACTTCCCTTTTGCCTGAAATTGCGTGAGATACTTTAATATGCAATAACGTGAAACCCCATGATTGCGTTTGGATTGCCATTAGATTATACTTCCAATTTCCATCGTATGATAAACTCCATGGTCTCAGACCATGCCCAGATAAGGAAAAGACAGCCAGTGCAATAATCTCCAGTTTCACTTCTTTGGGCTTTCTAATCCTGAAGGCCAAGATTTTCCATGCATAAAACATAATCAATAAGGTCCAAAATGTGCCTTACTGCCATCCTTCTTCCCTTCCTTCCTGAGTGGACAGCCAGACTGATCTTTGTCCTAGACGATACCATGATGCAAATCATGCTGCTGTGTCCATTTCTCAGGCGGACCTTTGTACTTGCTTGACAGGGGCTACATCTTTACTGTAGAATTAATGCAGCTTGACATTGCTTTAAGTGCCATGAAGCAATGCTATGGAATTCTGGGATTTGTAGTTTTGTGAAATATTTAGCCTTCTCTGTCAGAGAGTTCTGGTTTAACAACAAATTGCAGATCCCAGAATTCAATAGGATGTTACCATGGCTGTTAAAGTGGTGTCCCTACTGCATAATTTCTGCAGTGCGGATCCAGCCTGAGTTATCTGCAGAGGATCTTCAGCTGAAATTATCTCAGAAGGCTATGTGTCATCTTTCTACTAGGCAGGCAAAACACTGTTGAATCCAGGTTTCACTATTCTTTCAACATATAAGAGGGGTTAGAGCACTGGGGCAAGAACAGTAGTTAGAGCCTTCTTTCTCTGGTTTATTCGTATTGACTGCAGAGTTGTTTTCTGTATGTTTTGTTAACAAATTAAATGGCTTAAAACTTTAAATGGTAAGATTCAGGCCAAAAGGACTCTGAATGCACCAGTCCTGCATGGGAACTCTTTGCCAGACTGTGAGAAAGTTCTGCTGGAGGGGGCAGTGCCTTGACCTCCAGAGGGTCGCTTGGGCTCCAGCATGGCTGCTGGGAATATGAGAAAGGAACTCAACACTCTTTCTCACTTGCCCAGTAGCCATGTCACTTCCACCAGGTGTACCACCCCATTGGTTGACACCCTCTGGGGTGTCACCTGATGTGGTCCACACTCCTGCACTCCCTAGTGATGCCACTGGGTGCTCATCCCAAAAGACAAACAAATGGATGCTAGAACAGATCAAGCCTGAAATCTCCCTGGAAGCCAACATGACAAAACTGAGGCTGTTGTACTTTGGACATATCATGAGAAGGAATGACTCATTAGAAAAGACAATAATGCTGGGAAAAGTGGAGGGAAGTAGAAAGAGAGGAAGAATGCACGCTAGATGGATAGACTCAGCTAGAGAGGTAATGGGTATGAATCTGCAAGAAATTACAGTCTGCCCTCTGTATCTGCGGACTTGCCATCCGCGAATTTGAGCATCTGTGGATGGCAAGCGTGAGGGGGGGTGGGCAGTGGAAGAGGAGGAGAAGAAAACGAGGAGGAGTGAAGAGGAGGAAGGAAAAGGAGGATGAGAGGTGGCAGTGGTGACGGGGGTCGTAAGAGGAAGAGAAGGGGGAGGCGGCGGTGGCACAGCTGTGGCAGTGGTGAGTGGAGGGTGTAAGAGGAGAATAGGAGCAAGAGGCAGGGAAGAGGAGGAAGAAGAGGCAGCTCCCTGCCATCATGAGAGTGGTGGATTGGGTTTCTGGGGGATGGGGTGGTGAAGTCCCATTGTCCCCAGTAGTGGTGCGGCTGTATGGCTGTGCCACCATTGAGTACTATGGGACTTGAGTATTCACAGATTCTGGTATTTACAGGGGGGATCTGGAATGGATCCCCCTCCCCAGATACCAAGGGCCCACTGTAGAATAATAGTGGAGGATAGTGAATCTTAGAGATGTCTCATCCATAGGGTCTCCATGAATCAAGATCGTCTTGAAGGCGGTTAACAACAAGCTCATCTAGTGTAATGAATATGGAAGCAATCATCATATGCGGGATAAAATATGCGACGGCATCGAACACAAGGTCACATATTACCAAAATGATGTCTGTATGTGTGTGTGCAGAGGAGGGAGAGTGGAGAGAATATTTCTCAGCAAGACAGGAAAGGGGCAGCTCATAGCACTCCTTTTTGTTTATTTATAGTTGTTTGTACCATCCATAAGGCATGCTGCTTACTTTTTTCATCCCCCGAGAGCCAGTCTGCCTTTGGTTGCCCTTGGGGGAGCAGTCTCTCAGCCTCGGCGGCTGGGCTTCTCAGCATGGGCTCTGGCAGCAAAAGCCAGGATTTATCCATTGCATTTCAAAGAGCAGTAAAAGTACACCAGTGCTCAGAATAACTAATATGCCAAGGAAAAGCAGGAGGAAACATTCCCAAATGGATATGTCTGTGGCCACAAGATGGCAGACCAAGCACAAAGGATCAACCTGGGCTTGGGCTTGGTTTTGTATGTGTATGTGTACAGCAGTTGAAATGCATGGCATAAATTAACACTCTGCTCCTTGAACTGCAAAGATGGTCATAAAATATAAAATGGTGTAACAGCTGGAGAAAGGTACTCATGCAGCATGGGATATAAAATATGCATATATTTGCCTAAAAGGTATTTCTTTCCTTACAAAGCAGAGGGACAAAGCACTGTACGTTGTTTATGTGCATTATGAAGCCTTAACAGGTTTAATAATTTACAAAGGGTAACTTTCCTGCCATTTATCTTCGTCCTTTTAATACATAAAGAAGGTGTGCCCATGAGAGAGAGAGAGAGAGAGAGAGAGAGAGAGAGAGAGAGAGGGGAGGTAGTGGGCTGGTGGGAGAAGCACTTTACAGTGTTACATATTTATCATTTCCACACATACAATTCCTGTAGCACTAATTTAATCGTTTTGTTTCAGTTTTAGCACTTTTGCTCAAAAGCAGCATAATTGCATCTGATTATGTTTCAGTCCTGGGAAAAAATAGTAATAATTGCTATACCAATTTTCTTATTTAATCAATTGACAGATTTCTCTGCTGAATTCTTTTGGAATTCAGAAAAGCAGCAAGATTCCCAGGCTTCCATTGTTAAAAGCAACAGTTATACAAAGGTACTGGATGACTGTTCTTGTTGGTACTCCTGTGTTGCGTCCCCCTGAAGTCCACTCCTTTGGAATTAAGTTCTGTCAAATAACTGCACTGTGTGTGTTAAGCAATTCAAGAAAAACTACTTATTTCACATCTTTTTGAGGAAAAGTGTATTTTTTTTTTTTTTTGGTAGCTTATGCCAAAAGGTGAGGAATAAAGTGGTATGGAAGATTTTGATCACTGGAAACCCTGCACACACACCCTTGCTCTCACCTCTGATACTCTGCCAGGCATTGCCCAGGGTCTACTTGCATTTTTAAAACAACCTTAAATGATACTTTGGGTTTGTGCAAACTCCAGCTGCCCCTTTTTCAGCCGGATCAGGGCCATGACAACAGCATGCTGTAGCCCCAATCTGGCCTTTCTAGGGTGTGAAAAGGAGCCACAAAAATATGGCTTTTTTTTGTGCCCTTGAAAAGGTGCAATAGCTTTGGCTATATGGTGCTCCTTCGGTGCTGTGTTGTGCAGATGCAGTGTCGGAGGAGTGCCATGACACCACGCACCTGTGGTGCGGTATAGGGCATCACAGCACCCTGAGGTGGAGTCGGGGAATGCGTTGTGTACACACTACACCCCAACTCCATCCCCAGGTCTGCCTAGTGCTGGTCTGCCCAGGGCCATCCTCTCCAATTAAAGTAATGGGGCAGCATGGAGGTGCATGGGAACTTGGGCAGCAATCTACATTATGGTTATTATACATGTATATGCACGTAGCTTTGGCAGAATTTAAGTGATGTTTACATAAAATTAACTTTTAGGATTACAGCTTCCAGAATCCAGAATGGTCATGCTGGCTGTAGGATTCTGAGAATTCTATACAGTATTTTTTTAAAAGTTGCATTTCCAGCTCTTCTTTAGAACAGGTCTGGTAGAACTGAATAAATACAACTAGACCAAATTCAGGCAGATGTAGGCAGCATCAGCAGTGCAGAAATAGGGTAGTCCGACGCTGCTTTAACTGCCATGATTCAATGCTATGGAATCCTGGGATTTGTAATTTCCTGTGGCACCAGAGCTCTCCGAGAAAGAAGGCTAAATACCTTACAAAACTACAAATCCCAGAATTCCATAGCATTGAGCCATGGCAGTTAAAATGGTGCCAAACTGGATTAATTCTGCAGTGCAAATGCAGCCATAGACACAATTCAGGGGTATCCAACCTAGGGTGCCCGTACCCCCAGCTGTCATGAGATATAATTTCAGGGTGTGTGACAAAGATTGATTTATGCCCTTAAGTTATGAGTCACATGTCATCATTGAGCCAGTTCCCAGCAAGCCTTGAGAAGTGGCAGTAGGTGGTTGAGTTGCCTAGATAGTAGTCTCATTGTTTATTTAGTAAAAAGGAGAGAATTTTACAATTTACAGTAGTTTATATATTTTTTGAATTATAATCTAATTACTCAATTTAGAATAGCATTTTATGCACTGAGTTAAAAGCTTATTTTTTTAAGATCAGTTTGCTCACCTACAATATTGTATGTAGTTCAAACTGCAGTTTAAAAATTAGAAATTAAACTCCTTCATCAAATTTGATATTTGTTTTGTAGAGGGTATAAACATTAAGCAAACATTTTCAAGGTTTGTGGGGCATAGAAAAAGTTGGGAACTGCTGACATAGTTGATGCCCATGTTGTCTCCTGATGATGTCAGATCACTGGAACCCTGCTGTTCATGCCAAAGCCTCTCCACTCCTGCCTGCGCTGGTCCTTTCTCTCAATCTCCTATTGGAAGTTTAGAGAAGTGAATGATATAATCTCATATCCCCCAACATTTCACAGATGAAAACCAGGACACATGTGGTCAAGCAACATCAGAGTGTGGTTGAGATGGCAAAAGGTATTAATGAGGAAGAACACACAAGCTATGGGAGGCTGCAGCAGATTGCTTTTGCCTGATCCTGCTGAGAATGGTAAGATTTTGTCCCATCCTCTCCTCTCCCCCCGACCCCTTCGCTGACTTGACTGAGTCCAAACTACTTTTTCATTTTGAGTGCCATTTGCAGTAAATGAACTAAGCTTAGAACAAAGGGAGAAAAAAGAGGAAAGAGAAAGTGGGATGCTTCAAAAGCAGTTGAAAAAGTGGGATAACAGAGGAATAACTGGAGTTGTCTCTGCCAAATTAGAACAGTTGGAGAGTATGTTGTAGCAACCAGAACTCCACTACTACAGCCAAGCTCACTTTATCTCTGTCCTGTTCAGCTGGGAAGACAGTGGGACTCATCTGTCACTAACTTAGTATACAACCCCCCACCATCAGGTGATTCGTCATTGAACACCCATTTATCTCATGGTCTTGGATGCCTGGAAATCATTTTATTTAACAACTAAGCAAGAATATTACTGGCTCACACGTACACAGCTTAGGGAGCTTTTGTTGTCTGCAGGAACCTTTCTATCAAGTCTTGGCTGGCAGTCCTGACCTGTAATATAGGCATGGACAATGATTTTAATAGTTTTGAAACTCCCACCAAAGTTACCCTTTTCTTATCTCCTGTTTGTGAGATGAAATGTATTTTCTCCCAAAAAGAACCCCCTGCATTTTGGTAAGGCTTGTCATGTGTTTCACACGTGCAAAATCATGTGGATATTTTAAAAATTTGAACAGCTCAAATTGCACACAGTTGAAAAAAAATAATTTAACAAATGGGTGAAATCAGTACTTCATGCATACTTCAAGAAAAATGTGCAAATAAATGGATGCATGACAGAAAATGTGTAAGAAAAATGCATGCAAATGCCTTGCAGAAAGAAAAAAAAACAAAAACAAAAAACAAAGCCCTTCAACTCAAAGGGTGAGGCAGGATAGCAGGTGGAATTCAGGGAAAATAACAAAATGCAAAATAGAAAACAGAGGTGTTCACATCTGCACTGCAATTCTGTATGCAATTGCAAAGGAATAAGTTCCATCAAATTTAGTGAAATTTACTTCCATGTAATTATGAATAAGATTGGGCTTATAGTGAAATCCTCTATGTATCTGCTCAGAAATAACTACTATTAATTTCAGTAAGGCTGATTCTTGGTTAAATGTATATGGGATTTCAGCCAAAATGTTGTCTAAGGATGGTCCCTGATTAAACAATGGCTAAACAGACAGGCAAAAAGAAATGCTTTCAGGCTAGCTTGAATACATGGCATTTAGATGACACATGCCTTGAATCCAGCAGGAAAGTGCCCTTATGCAGAGAAAAGCTGTTTCAAAAAGAAGGAGCTTTTTTCAGCTTCTTCCTGGATTAAAGCCATGTCATGTGGTCATGACATGAGCACTCTAGCTGCCTTGGGAGCTGGTGGTGCGGTTGGTGGGGTTTTAATGTGGCTTCAGAAAAGGCAGCTTCAAGCCACTTTTCCCTGCCCATCTGCTTTGCCCCAATGTTTCATTTGGTTCATTCTTCTTTTACTGATCATTCAACAAAGTAATTACTTTAATACATTTTCATATTATCCAAATGGGTGCGATCACTTACAATTTAGAAAACAAAAACTATCACTCATAGAATGAAATTTTTTGTGGTGTACTTTTTCTTTAGAAAGCAGTCTACTAAAATAAGTTCACTTTGGATTTTTTTGCTATCAGGGAAAAAACTCACCTTTAAACACGGAGCCAATTATAAATCAGATTCAAGCTTCAATTCCATTCATGTCTATGCAGAAGAGTTTGATGGAACGTACTCCAAGGTGTATAGGATTGCAGCCTAACAATCATATCTAGCAGCCACTGAATGGCAAGATACCATACATATTGGCTCATTGGCAAAAAGAGGTGTGTTGATGGCTGCATGAAAGCCCAGCCTTTAAATGAGAAAAGGGGAAAGTGTGCCATGAAAACACTATTTTGGAGTTTTAAGGGAGAAGAAGTGCCTTTAAAAAGTAGCTTGATTTCCCCACTATTTTTTTAAAAAGGGCGCAACATTGCTGGGGCTTTTTAGATTGGCAGGAAAGTGTGACATGAAGTTGCCTTTTCCTTAATGCTTAGCAGCTAGACTGCAAGCCCCAGGTGTGCATTTAAAAGGTACAGGGCTGCTAGACTGAGGGGTTTGGGAACGACTTATCTGAGGTCTTTTCTGTGGCTCAGCAGCTACATGGGAAGCTCTCAGAACGCTACAAACACAGGCGGAGCAGCTACATGGGCGGCAAGGAACACGGCTTTTAGCCGCGCTTTAAACATTTTTTCCTTGCAATTGCGCAGGTACACAATACAGCGACATTATCATTGCCTGCTGGGAACTGCACAATTGCGCAATTCGCAGCCGGCAAGGAAAATTTTTTTAAAAGTTCAGCAGTTTATCACTGCGGTTCCTCTGCCTTTTTAAACTGTGCTGTTGCACTGGTGCATCATGAATGAACCCCCTTATTTTGTGAATGAATTGACATGTTATCCACAGTAGAATAACAGTAACGGCATCCCAGAGTCCCTACTGCGCATGTCTAGGGTTTTGATTAGGGGTGGAGCTAGGGTTTGGGAGCTTTAAAAAACTTTAAAAAACTGCAGGGCATTGAGGAATTGCGCAGTTCGCAGCTGGCAAGGAAAAAAAAATTAAAGGTTCACCGCGGCTAAAAGCCGCGTTCATTGCCGCCCATGTAGCTGCTCCACCTGTGTTTGTAGCGTTCTGACCGCTTCCAATGTAGTTGCTGAGCAAGAGACAAGACTTCAGATAAGTCATTCCCACACCCCTCAGTCTAGCTGCCCTGTACCTTTTAAATGCACACGTGGGTCTTGCAGTCTAGCTGCTGAGCATTAAGGTAAAGTCAACTTCATGTCACACTTTCCTGCCAATCTAAAAAGCCCCATAATTGTTTTCCTCTTCCAAAGCACAAGAGGGGAAAAAAATCTCATTAAAACAAGGACGACCCAGAAGATGTTATTGCTACAGAAGAACATTCTGAATCAGCTGTGCTTTGGTTCTAACTCCAGCAAATGCAAAGGATATGACTGATGAACTGCTCTTTGATCTTTCCCATTTAATAAAATATAAGCTTCTGAACATCTGTGAGCAACATTCTGCCTGACAGGAGTGGAGTCAGTAGATCTTTCTTCCCCGTCTGATCTGTGAGGCAAATCTTCCACTAGTTCAGCTACATAAATGCAGAATCTTGGGTTAGAGTACAAACTATAATGGTCTTTCTCTTAGAAAACAGATGGTGAGGTCTCTCCCAAATGCATTACAAGTTCATTCTGTTTCAGGGGAGATGGGATATTTTCTTTCTGTGGTAGCTAGTCACCTCTCATTGGAGGCCTGTCTGACAGGCCTTGGACCTTGAGATGCTTTTGGAGAATAGGGCAGGGGGAGGATTGCCAGCAGAAGGAAGTTGATCAGGCTTTTGAAATAAAAGTTAGTTGAGACACTGTGTCTTAGTTATTAAGAACAGATTCTTTCCATGGTTTGGAGACTGCTGTTTTGTCTGCACTTTCCTCAAGCTGTTGTGAGTCATTAGGGCAAAAATAAGAAAAATAAAATAAAATTCCAAGTTATGAGAATTCAGAGCTAAGACAAAAAGGCAAGTTCTGAACCATTATAATTTCAGGTTGAAATTCAACATCACTGAAAATTAAACAACAACCCAGAATTAAAATAACCTTTTAAAACAAAGAAATTGGCTCTTAAGACAACTTAATGAAACAAAATTGCCTTTAAATCCTACCAGTTAATACACTAAAAAGTTAATTAGTTTGCCAAAACGTTGGTCTTGATAATGACAGAACTGGGGATGCTTCTGAAACTGATGTGGGACAAAAAAAGATGAACAAACAAAAATCCATCACATTGCTAGGTCATTTTATTGTTTGCTTATTGTTGTAATATCTTCCAATGATGCTGAAATCTCTAAATTGTCGTCTTATATGACCTTTGTTATAGAAAAGAGATAGCGAAGAAAGACATTATTTGACGTAGATTAGATTATTAGATTGTAGAGCATGGTTGGGGAATTTCTGGCCTTGGAGCTGAATCTGACCCACCTGGGTTCCAATCTGGACCTCTGGCATTCCCCAGAATAACCATGTCTCCTTCTCCATTATACCATTATGGGGAGGAGTTTCCCATTTTTGACTGGCATTCTGCTGGGAGCATATGTCTAAGGTTCCTTGATGCTTGCTTCTGTCCTGCATGGCCATTTTGTGACTCTTAGAGTGTGGGCAGGATCACAGTAGCATCTGGCTATGTCCCTGTAGCCAGATGCAAGATGAATATAGCAGCACTGATAACGCACCTGAATCCAAGTGGAGCTTAGCGCTCCTATAATTATTTTATGTCTGGGTATGGAAAAATAGCCAGATGCTTCTTTGATCTTACCCACTCCACACAAGACACAGAATGACCATATATATAGGGCGGAGGCTTCAGAGGCTGCATGATAGTGATAGTGGTGATAGTGGTATATGGTTCAACCTAGTGTAGGTCTTCATGAAGAACTGCTATGCTACATATAGGCTGCAGCTTTTGTTTCTTCTCATTCTGGTCAGTTAAAATGCCTCTTTTGAGGCTTGATTATGTGCAGCAAGAATTTGGAGCTGAAATATGGTGGTATTCTTCATATTCCCTTTTGCCTCCCTCCCACTCAAATACACCCTCCCAAGAACATCTCTGAAAGTGAAATCTGAGTTTTCTCAGCCCTGGTTTAGACCCTCACACTAAAATGGTGTGCAGTGTTCAACACACCCACTTTTATGTGGAAAGCAAAGCAGGACAGGCTGGAAAAGAATAGGAAAGCGAGACCTCCTTTAAGGCCCAACTCTGATGTGATTAAACACAGTTTTTTTTAAAAAAAACTTTTTAACACTGTCCCTTCTCTTTGCAAGGAAAAATAGCCTTTTTGTTAAAGTGTCAATCAATCAGGCAACAGGAATCAGCCATTTCTCCTCCTTTCTTCCAGAATAATAATGATACTCCTAAGCATTCTTTTCCAAAGGCCTTGAAATATCTGGGACTGTCTTCCTAATTTTTGTTATTTTCCTTTCCACACCCCCCCCCGGGCAAGAGCTGGGAAAGGCACTTCCACTACCACCCCAGGCAACCCTTTCCTCCCACACTGCCTGCCAGCCCCACTGCTGTTAGTGAGGGGTGCAGAGGAATAGTAGTAGTAGTAGCAGGAGGAGGAGGAGGAGGAGAGTCTATCTATCTATCTATCTATCTATCTATCTATCTATCATCTATCTGTCTGTCTATCTATCTATCTATCTATCTTCCTTTGCCCACCATAACTGACTGGGGATGTGTGGATTTATAATCCAATACTTGAAGAAAGTGCTGGGTTGGAGAAATCCGGAAAACAAAAACTGCCTCAAGGACTTAATGGAAAAACAGTATATGAATGTATAAAGCATTTATTGCATAATACATTATACATTCACCATGAGCAGAGGCAGGGCTTCATACTTCAATATTTTCTTCTCTCTTTAATTTGTCATGATGTGACATATCAAACATATGAGGAAACATTCTGAACACAGAAATATTTTAAACAATAAAGGGCAATAAGAACAGATTTCAAATAAACAATTGAAAATATCTTAAGGCGCTCTGAAAGCACTGTATCCTTTTCTGATTCATCACTATTAACATGCTTATATCCATTTCCTAATGGAAAAAACACAAGTCTTAACCCTTTTGCTTGCAAGGTGGTAGAGCCATGTTGCTTGGCAAGTGCTCAAATCTGTCTGCACTAGTGATTCATGTTTGCACAAAGGTTTTAGCAATCTCATCCAACTATCAAAGCCGATCCAGATTATTTGGATACAGTCTAGAAGTTGCACCTGCTCTTTTGCAGCAGTTCAGATATCCTGTCCCATTGCCAATTGTTCCAGTGTCAGCCGGCCACACTGCAATTTGGAGTTTCGTTGACTTGAAATACAGCATGAGCTGGATATACTAGCGCTCCTATAGTGTTGCTATGCTTTTTATGAGTTCAAAGGTGTTGGCCATTGTATTTTCTCCTGAAAATGGGAGCTGCATTCTAACAAGAAAGATGCAAAATGCAAACCTTCAGTGGGATTAAATGCTTTTCTTCTCAAGTCCTCAATTTTGTCAAATGCAGAGTTAATCCTTTCCCTGACCCCTGGTTCCATTTGATTATTTCACAAGACAGACATCTCTTCCAGACTGGTGTAAAGAAGTGTGACTTCTGGCTTCTTGGTTGTTGTTGCCTCTGCATCCATTTGTTCCATTTTTTGGAGGCTGTTTTTCAGATCTGTGCCAGCGCTCTTCCAAAGGCTTTTTAAAAATGGGGTGAAATGATAATATGGTTGAGGAACAAATTTTGTCCTCTTTGAGAATTTAAAAATATTTTTCTTTAGATACAGTGCACTCTTTCCATCCGCAAGGGTTTGATTCCAACCCACTGGCAGGTGAGAAAATACATGGACACTCAATCCCTATATTATTCTGTTGGTAGCAATATGTGCATGCTCACGTCAGTATGTCAATGGGATCATGGAATAATATGGATAATTTCGGGCAAGATGATCCATGGACAGTCCAATCTATGGATCACTAGCCCGTTGATGCGGCAGGTGGACTGTTCTGTTATAGTACAAAACTTGCCATTTCACTAATGCACTATAGTGAGGTTACCATATGTCCTCCTTTTCCAGCTAAACCTTCTGTCTGGGCAGATTTTAAAAATGTATGGGAAATTTAAAAATCTCCATTGCTATTTCACCTCCTGCCTTGTGCTGCCACATGAAAGTTGTCATAGTGATCTGTGGTTTCAATAGTTAGTCAATGTGTCCTCTTTTTTGCTTTTCAAAATATGGTAACCCTTCACTATAGCAAACAAATGAACAAACAAAAACAAAAAAGGGAAAGGAGGAAAAGAGAAATATATATTTTCTGTTCTGATGTGTATCTGAGACTTAAAAAAAAGGACCACTTGAGGGTGGCAATAAAATGTTGCCTCAGAAAACTGTAGCTCCAACTCTGGGCTCCTGTCATTAACCTTACCCTTAGGATCTCTCTCTGTATCTTGTACTTGGGCCTCAAAGTGACTGCTGTTTTGGACAAGTGGCTGTGGATTCAGTGTGATAAAGTGAAGTTCTCCCTACCAATTCTTAAATGAAAATAGCCGGACACAGTTGTAGAAGATGAAACCAGTAACAATTTGTTATATAACAATAAAGTTAAACATGAACTCCCTGAACTGTTTCCACATTTCTGCCTCCTAAAACCTTATTCACATCTCCTTCCTTCCTTCTTCCCTTCTAACTGGACTTCATTTCATCTCTGACAGTCTCAGCTCTATTCCAGCTTCCTCTATCAACCCTAGGGGCATGTAACTGTAGAAGGCTAGTGGCCACCCCATACTGCACCCATATTTGTCAAAAAAGATCAAAAGGGGGGGGGGGGTTGCCCTGAAACATCCTCTAGGGAAGGTGTTTGGGGCAAAAAAATTTCACCATATATTTGGGCCTTCCTGTGCTATTTTAAGCCAAGCAGAGAACTATTCCTAACAACAGGAGATAAGCAAAAGTCACTTCTTGTCATTCCTTGTTTATTTCTTTTTTTGAAAAAAGGCTTCTCTAGGATCTAAATTAGTCCAAGGAGACCTCAAAGCATGTTGATAATTGCATACTTCCTAAAGGACATTTTGGGACAAAACAATAATTTTTGAAAAATTTCACAAAATAGTTTTGAAACCTAGACATGGTGGGGATACCCTCAACGCCTGCTAGAGGTAATTTGGGAGCTTTTCTCCATTCCAAAAGCTGTGACTTGCTGGTTCTAAGCAGGCTTGTCCAGCTTCTCACTTCTCAAGGATCACTCCCAGATCCTCTTTTCATAGAAGAAGAGTTCTGCTGATACCCTATCATCATCACTGGTCCCATCAAAAATACAAGACATTAAGTTATCTTTAGAACCAACTTGGCATCCTGTGTTACAGTGTAGGGAATGAAAACATGTACTCTCCCCTTATAGAGAGATGGTCTTTAATATTAATGAAGTGCAATGCGTAATGCAAACATTAAAGATATCCTGGGGTTGTCTTGCGATACTTAAACAACAAAGGCACACTCATTTCAGAAGGTGCTTTGAATAGGGATTCTAAGATTAAGTATATAAGGATGTGTGTGGCAAAGAGAGACATTGTAACCCCTGAAAGATAAATGCCGCAGCACGGAATAGGCAAGCGGAGAAAAATGCCACTCTCTTGCTCATGCAAAAAGGTTTAGCAACTCAGGGGCATGTTTACATTGCAGGATGCCATGCTTCATGCTAGTACACTTCTGCTTCCTATTCCAGTAATTTTTTAAAAAAATAAAACTACTTGTTTTTTAATCTGGATTTTTTTTTTCTGCATCAGGTGGTGGGGGGGGGGAAGGGGATCATGTAGCACTCCAAATGTGATTGGACTGCAACTGCTAGCAGTCCCAGCCAGGAAAGGAAAGCTAGGTATTGCAATCCAACCACATCTGCAGGGGTGCATGATTCCCACCCCTGTTCTTGAGTTCTACAAATGGAATGAAGGGAGCTCTGGACATGGGGTGTATGTAGAAGAGCTTGTGATATATGCATTTGCAGGCCTAGAAGCAAATATCAAGGTTGTGGAAGCTGCAGCCATGCAAAACCATATATGCTTACACAAGGCTGGAGGAAAATGCAGGAAAAAACCCTATAATGTATTACACTTGTAGAGGTTGACCTGTCATAGTTCACAGATCCAGGCATCAAAACCACTGACTTAATCACTCCAAGCATTTGCAGGAAACCAGTATCATGACCCAGAGCAGGAGGCAGTGATAGGAATGGTATTTTGTATCCGAGAAGCCATGTGGGCACACAGCCACTGTGTGGTTCTCTGTCATCTGAGAGTGATGCAAGTCGCATCTGCACACCGGGCATTGTCTTGTATGTTTCTCCCTCCATAGGCCTGTAAGGGGACTTCTGACAGTAAAAATGCTTTCAAGATACATTTGCCTCATAGACTGGCTCTTGTTCCATGCCACTACCTAAAGTTGTGACAAAGTAATGGAAGAGAATAACAAAGCTAAACATGTACTTGTTATCCCAGGCCAACTCTGGGTCCCTCTGACTGGTGCATCTCACCCAATGAAAAGAACCCATGAGCATGGAGATCCAACAAAGCTTTATTCTACTGCAGAGTGAAAAGATTCATGGGAATAAATTCCAAAGCATGCACACAGACATAACCTTAAATTTTTACCTTAACTCTTAACTTTTATACATAAAGAACAATTGCAGGTAGTGTATAGACATATCATTATACTAACTACAGCTCAGATATCTTGCACCTGTGTGCTATTTGTGTCATGTAGTGCCATACCATAATAAGCTGTATGGGTGCTACTTAAAATATAAAGTCTTGAATGTGATTTTTATCAGGTTAATTTGAAGTGACTTTCTATTCCTTTTGACAGGCCCAAGATTCATCTCCTGACACATTCAGTCATTGTTGATCAAGACTCCTGGTCCTTATTAGCTAAGGCTCAGACTGTGCAATTTCTCTAAGTTATTGATACAAACCAGTTGCCTTCATCTGAAGACATCCTGTGCCTCTGCATTGTATGAAGGGTCAGGAATTTCTAGCCAAACAGTTCTCTATCACACTAACTACCTGTTCTAATTCAACCTGGCCATTTAGGGAGGGTGGGCAGGTGGGTGGGCATGCAGTTGAACCCCAAAGGCCTAGTGGAGAGGACCACTCCCCAAAGTATGCCTCCAAGGTGTGCAAGTTCAGCATTGAATGCTTAGGAAGTACCCTTCCTGTTGCTTGCTCTTTGGCTTCTACTTCCCAGGCTCACAAAATCCACACAGAGGTCTTGGAAGAAGAAATCAAGCCAGAGGGAGAAGATGGCACCTCCATCTCACTTGCACTGCTACTGTGCAGCCAGCAAAACTCTCTCCAGGGTAAATCTGAGGGCCCCTTACTTTTCAGAAGGAATGAGAGGTAGCTTGGCTAGTCCAGGCTGGGCAAAGTTCCCAGTTGCATATGATAAAGTGAAGCTAAGAATGGGTGCAGGGACTCATTTATTATTTATTTGCCCCAGATGCTTAAAATGAGCTCTGCTTCAAACTGTCCCTTAGGCTAAATGGCCTACATTGCAATAAAGCAAGAAAAGATTTTGAACCAACGCAGGGGACTAGTAGAATCAGAGCTTATTCAGACTGTATATTATACCAGGAACAGTGAAAGCAAGAGAAATGTGCATTTCCCATACCTCATACTAGTTTAATATCTTAATCACTGGCACACCTGCAGTCAGTTCCATGGCATGAAATATACTGAGATCATGGGGTGTTTTATTTTCAGATGGCATTGGGTTGCAATATTCTGGTTTTATTGCATCAGTGTGCTTTAATTCAGTTGATTGATGTTTTGTGATTTCAATGTTGTGTGCCACTTTGGGGGTTTTAAAGTAGAAAAGCAACTAATAAATGCTATAAATTATATACACACATTCCAGACCACATTGCTGACTGCACATGAAATGGGAAACAGCCCTCAAAATTAACTTGATCCTATATCCCAGGGAAAGCAGAGTTTGGCTCTCCCCTGGCTTACGGTTGCCACAGATCTCAGGTCCTGGCTCTGAGTCTGCAGTTTTCATGAAACATCTCTAGGCAGAGATGAGAGTGCAAATCAGCTTCAGCCAAAAGAAAAGGGCCATGTGTGAAACTGCAGCTCAGGAGAACAGCAGCGTGCTACATGATGCCGGATTGCTGGATGCTCAAAAGGGGCACAAAGGAAGTGGCGCTATGACTGTGCCACTTCCTGTATGCTTCACACCAAGAAAGGAGCTGCTTTAGGCAGCTCCTTTTTGTTGTGAGCGGTATCCAGGCACTTCATTTCCACGGCAACCAAATGGCTGTGGGAACAAAGCGAGGGAGAAGGGGGATGAACAGCCCCTTTCTCCACTGGCAGCGGGCACGGGGGTGTCCATAGGCATGAAGCCGGAAGGATATCCCTTTTCCGCACCACAGAAAAGCAGCATGGTGCGGAAAAGCGGTGGATTGGGGCCTCTGGGCTGCCGGTGAGGCTGTTTGGCCTCAATCCTCCATGGAAAGGGGTGGCACAGACTCACTCCTGAAGGGGCAATCTATATAGCCCCTAAAATAGATAGATTAGTTACTTTAAAATATCTGAATGCCTTTAATAGAGTAGCATGAAACATAGCAGAAAATCATGCTTAAACCAAGAGATTTGACTCTTTTCCTTTTAGTGAAACCATATTTCTGTAGCCATAGACATTTTAATGGCTCCATGTCGGTGAATCAATTCCAAAAAGTCCATCGTTCCCACTGTGAAGGTGGATCTTTTCATGATCTCCTTGTAATTGATTCTTTTTTGGCATGAATGTCATCCCCACTAGCTTGCACCACTTCAAAATGCATGTCAGTCACCTGCATGTCATTGGTGATGTAAGCAGCAGCTCGGCTTGGCAACTTTAAAAAAAATAGATAGAAGATTCGATTCATTGGTTTTGCACTACTTGCCTCACTGAGCTGCCATCAGTCTGATCACCTGGCTTGCTGCCTGAGTAATTGCAAGTAGTTACAAAATCAATGAATTGAATCTTCTATCAATTAAAAAATAATCCTGCACCCATAAGTCACACCACTAGCACAAAGGGAGAACAGGGTGGGGGGAGATGGTAGATCTACCTAAAGCTGAGGAGGGATGGTAAACACTCCTCTGCCATTAGTCCCTCCCCTCCAGAATGATGTGATTTTTTTTCAAAAGAACTGCCAAAGAACTAGTGTCAGGAAAGAGTGGGTGTTTTGCGTTTGCCTTGCTTCATCGTGATTGAAACTGATCACAGTAGGTCAGAACCGGTTTTAAATGGGAATGATGGTCATACAACCCGATCATCAATTTGCTTTAAAACATAGTGGGAATGTGGCCTTAATTACTCTGTCTTCTCAACATACTGTACATTTTGACTGATTTTTTTTTAAAGAAAAAGACCATGAGTTTTTTTGCCTCACTTTTCTAATTAAGATAAGACAAAGGATGTTCAGTCCTTATTGAATAAGTCAGTGATAAATAACAATCCTGGTAGGATTTAAGTTTTATTGGGGGATATACATGTCTTACAATACAGCTGAAGGCAGAGCACTATGAACAAGACAATTCTGATAGGATAATTTAATCTATTACATGATGTTCTAAGCTAGAGAGCAGCACGAGAATGTGAGGTGAACTATCCATGGTTCAAATTATCTTACCAGGCAGCCTTGAACAAACCACTACAATTCAGCTGTTGTGTCTCAAGCAGCATTAGCTGCATGATGGGAACAACACTATGGATTTACTTTACAGGGCTTTTAATAAAATTTACTATGAAAATAATAATAATAATACGTTTTATTTCTAGCCCGCCCCTCTGAACGAGCAATCGGGGTGGGGTACAAAAGAGAATAACAATTAACAGAGTAAAAAAAAAAAAAAGCAGTTATAGCAACAACAAAAATACATAGTAATTATAACAAAAAATAAAATTAACAAAACAAAATACATAACAATTAACATATCAAAACAAGTAAAAAGAAAATCTCCATTCTCAACCCCCATCCAAATCCTAAAACAATGTGAACTATACACAATCTAAAAAGAAAAGAAAAGAAAAAAGTGTGTGTGTGTGGGGGGGGGGGGGGAAGGCCCATTCCTTAAGTCCAGGAGCCAAGGCATGGGAGTAGCCCAGGTGGCGGTAGGGCAAACAAACCCTCTCTTAGCCGAGACTTCTTCACTATGGTGTCTGCTAGCTGCTTGGGAAAATCCAAAAGTACTAGGTAAATAATGTACAATCTAATTCAAAGAAGGGACAGCCATGCTGTTTCTTCCCTGTTGGCATTTTTCCTTGGGAGGGAAAGAACTTTTAATAGCAACTAAAACACACATAGACATTCCCCTGCATTGTTTCCACTGGTGAAAAATAAATGGTTCCAGGGTTGTCACAGCTTCTCCCTGTTCTGGGGGCATGGTGGGGAACCCTATGGATCCTGTGGCTCCACTCACAACATAGGCCTTTTAAAGCCTTCACTCTCCTTTTGCTCTCTCCACTGTCGGCATTTTGAAGATGGTGGAATGACAACCATTCTGTTGCATGAAGGAGGACATTTCCAAGGGTGGCCTTCAACTCTGCAGGTAGCAGCAGAGACTTAGAAAATCTTATGGGCCCTAGGATGCCATTCTAGAGGCCATGGGATCACAATATATTATTATGTATTAGACTGACATTTTATCACATGGTATGCCATTAAATCTATGCATAGACTTCATCTGGATCATCCCCAGGCAGTCCTTATCTTGATGATAGTGAAGTATTTAAGAATAACTGAGAACAATGTGACATTCATGCCTGCATCATTGGAGAAAAGGCCATAGCTCCAGTGTAAAGCACCATATCCCAGTTTCAGTCTTTGGCAACATGAGATGTTCTTGCTGGAAAGTAATCACCTGTGTGCAGAGCCCGGGCAAGCACAAGGTGGCAGGGTTCTCCCATCCTGTCATTCTTAGGCCTGATGTCTGTCACGGCATTCACAGGCTGCATGGAATCTTATTTCTTTTGCTAGTAGTGTTGTTACATTTCAGCAACTCAAATCTGGGTATCAAATCTACATGTTAGGATTTTTAAAAATAATTATGCATATTGTTAATTTGCATTCTAATTATACTAATGCAGCACATTAACAATTGGACTTTTTCTACCACTATGTTTCAGCCCTGTTAACATAGTTTAGAGTAACTACATTTTTCAGAGAACTAATACAGAGTAATGTTTAAAATGCTGGATTTAGAGTAGTTCAAATCCCTGCTTAGCCATGGAATTTACTATGTGACCTTGGACCAGCATTACCTCTTAGCTAATCTACCTTAAAGTGTAGTTGTATGGGTGAATAGAAGACAGAAACCGGGTAAAGTGGCTGAATACATTATTGGTGTGGTGGTATTAGGAGAATAATAGATTTATAGAATTGGGAGAGACCACAAGGGCCATCCAGTCCAATCCCCTGTAAGGCAGTGGTCCCAAAACTTTGCCCTTTCAGAAATTTTGGACTTCAGCTCCTAGAAGCCTCAGCCATGTTGGCCAATAGTCTGGGATTCTGGTATCTGAAGTCCAAGATCCTTTAAAGAGCACAGTTTGGGGACCACTGCTGTAAGAAATGCCTTCTTTCTCCCCATTGTCTAGGCAGCAAAGAGGAGGAATGGTCTGGGAACATAGTACAAACAATGACAGAACCATACAGTCCCCTGGGATTCTTTTTTTTGGGGGGGGGGGGGATATTGAAGCTTTTATTCTGCTTTGTTGTATTCCTTCTCCCAGTGGCTCCATTACTTTCTCTGCAGTCTTTTAAAGGAGCTGTGCAAAAAAGAATTCAACAAGACTTTCATCCATAAGCCAGGCTTCCCTCCAGAACTGTAACACTGACACAAGGAACTGGAAATTGGAGATGAAAATGTATTGGTCACAAATGTCATTCAAAGATGGTAAAATGTCACTCAGGTTAGACCAAAACATAGGGAATAAGCATGCCATAGCAAATATTGGGATGGTAAAGTTGGCACGGTGGTTTAGTGGGTAAGGGAAAACTGGGAGGTGATGCCCTAAACAGAAACAAGCAAGTGGGAGAACAAAAAGTTTAGGGGGAATGAATTTAGAAAGCACACAGTGATGTAATAGACAAACAATGTATTTACTTAAATGTTAAAAAACACACAAACTGGCCGGTGAGTGCTGTGCTAGGTAAACTGCAAATCACACAAGTAATAATTCCCCTGTGTCTCATAACATGGGAAAAAAATGATACAATTGGAAGAGACACATCTGAGGCTAAATTACAAGGGATAATACAGTTTGTTCAAGACAAATAAAAATACCAAAAATGAGACCAAAGACTGCAAGTCACACAAGTAACAATTCTGCTGTGTCTCATAATATTGAAAAAAAGAAAATGTACATCCAGTGCAAAGAGACAACACTGAGACTAAATTACATTGGATAACGCAGTTGGCTCATTACATGTAAAAAAATCATAACCAAGACCAAACGCGTTTCGACGGAAGCGTCTTCATCAGTGGTCATACATGACTTGTAAATTTGTTATGTTGCATGTGGAACCACCCTGTCAGTAAAGGTAAGTAAATGGTCCTCGTAGGTCTATGATATTGCCTAGGACTGGGATGTTCCACATGTGTTTGTAAGCCTTAGTGGGTAAGGGGCCAAATCTGATGATCGTATGGTCAGAAGGTTGACAGTTCGAGATTCAAGTGCCATGTGATGGGGTGATCTGCTGTCACTAGTTCCAGGTTCTGCCAAACTTGCAGTTTAAAAGCATGCAAGTGCAAATAGATAAATAGGTACCACTTTGGTAGGAAGGCAGCAGTGTTCCATGCAGTCATAATGGGCACATGACAATGGAGTCGACTTTAGACAACACTGGCTCTTCAGCTTAGTAACAGAGATGAACACCACACCCTACAGTTGGTTATGACTAGACATTCATGTCAAAAGGAAACCTTTACCTTTTTAAAGATGAATTATCCTCACTCTTTAATCCCCTTTGTGGCAACATACCAGCTGCTTGTCTGTGTTGATATCAGATTGTGGGGCAGAGACTGCACTGCTGTGGCACTGCTTGAATCAGTTCTTAAGCATATACCTGCCCTCTTGAAGAGCAAATTTGGCTTCTCCTTTTAGTGAGGCATGTGCTTATGTGCCCATCTGCACATATGAAGATATGGAAATGTCTAGGTGCACAGAACAACAACAACAACAACAACAACAACACCCCCCCCAAACCCCCCCCCCCAAACCCCCCCAAAACCATGGATGATGATTTTAGAAGGAACAGGTTCAAAAGCAGAAGAATACAGAGGAAATAGTGGACTGGGGAAAATGGCCAAAGATGGAAGGATGGAGGGCAAGACTAGAGGTAGATCAGGATATTGATAAGCAAATGATGGAAAGCATGGGGGAAATGTGCCAAAAGGGCCATTTAAAAAAGAGTTATGTTCCCAAAATGTATTGACTCTGGATAAAGGAAACACAACATTGTAAGTAAAAGAAATAAACTAGACATTCACATAAAAGTATAGAGTAAAAGATGTTCAAGAAATTTCAGTTTAAAGTTGCATTTACTGTGGGTTCAAGTTGGAAAAAGACTTATGTTGTGCACACTAAGATGACTGATGTAGGTCTGACCTTCAAAAGGTGGGGACTTGCTTATTCTTACAAAACAATTGGACAGAAAAGTGACTGCACATTTTGCGCCATAACTCAGTTTCTATGAGGGCTACAGACATGCTTTTCTTTGAAAATATATATGAAATCCAGGCCAGCTGATTATCCCAATGGATACTGGCTAACATGAATAGAAACCAGGCAAAATCCATCCATCTGGGTAGTATGCCAATCCTAACTGCTATTTAGGCTGTGACATTTCCCAGTGCAACTCATTCCTTCCTTTCTTCTCAGTCTAGCTTTCCAATCTGTATATCAGTTTTATCTGACTCTTCCCCCAAATGTCTTCAAGTATCTAATGTCTAACTGCTAGGCAGTCTCTTCTTCAAGCTTTTGGGAAATGCCAGCTTTTCCTCAGAGACACAAGATCCCTTGCCTGAAAGCTATTGCCTGGGGAGGTTTTTTAAAACCATTGAAAACAAGGTTCCAATGTGAGAGTGTAAGGGATGGTTGGTTGGTTGTAACTAACCTGAAAGTAACTGGCTTTAAATACAGCCATTTGATCCATTTAGTCCCCCTACCCCTGTGGCACCCTGTAGTGTGACCATAGATCATTTAGGTTAACAAATCTCAGCAACACTTCAGCCCTGACGCTTAATGGCATTATTCGAAGTAGCTCTTGATTTAAGGTTTGAACTTTTGTAGCAATTCTTTCTAGTGCCAATGAATTTCCCCATTTCGAATAAAATGAATATGACTTTTGCCTCTGGTCATGTAGTAAATCCATACCTTTCTGGGCTGAGAAATCAGGCATCTCATGCTTCTTTCCTTCTAAAGAATGTGCTTAAATCATGTTGTGCTGTAGTCCTTGGAAAGCTTTTCTGAACGACTTTATTCATTTCTGTGCCACCTGCAGGAACTGCAGGGGGAATTATTTTATTTAAGAAGACAGGGCTGATGAAGAAAATGTTGGCTCCACTACAACAGCTATATATCTGGTCTGCAGATGCCTTTATCATGCCCATATTTTGGAATTGCTGCTGATCTATGAGATGGATTCATTTTAGCCAGATCCTATGGGGGTGCTACACCCATTAAAAATAGTTGCACAAATGGTAGTGTATTCTCCAAGGTTGTGTTATGAGTAGACCCTAGTGCAAGAAATAGTTCTGCCCACACATATACAGCTCCCTCTCTCTAATGTCTGACTTGGTGGATGGGGAGCTATTTGATTATTGTGCAAAGGGTGAGCTCAACTAATTGTGCACCATGGGACCCAGTGTATTTTTACTCTAAGCAAAAATTTATGGGATATTGGCCTATATCTTTGTTTAATTGTAAGTATGATTTGCTTTGAGAGCTAGCATGGTGTAGTGGTTTAATATTGGACTAGAATTCTGGAGACCAGGTTTCAAATCTCAGTTCTGCCATGTAAATCTGCTGGACTGACCTTGGGCAAGTCACACTCTCTCAGTCTCAGAGGATGGCAATGGCAAATCCCCTCTGAAGAAATTGGCCAAGAAAACGCCACAATAGGCTTGCCTTAAGGTTGCCATAAGTCAAAATGACTTGAAGGCACACAACAGCAAAAACAAATGATTTGATAGGACTGATATTTTCTACAACATAAGCAAAACTAGTGTGAATGTAATGGACAGAGGTATAGACGGAAAAGTGCCTAGTTCTTGATCCTGAGCAAAGTATTCCATTAGCTCCAGAAAGAGAGAGAATTCACAATTACTTCTCTTTCATAATGGGTACCCAAACCCTTCTTCTTCATGTATTGTGTGTTTTTTATGGCTATCAAGACTACCACTGGTCTTGGGTGCATCTACACTGTAGAATAGTTCAGTCTGACGCTACTTCAGCTTCCATGCCAACAACTTACAGCATCCTGAGATCTGTAGTTTTGTGAGGCACCAGCACTCTTTGGCAGAGAAAGCTAAAGACGTTGCACAACTACACACTCCAGGATTCCATACTATGGAGTCACAGTACTTAAAGTGGTGTCAAACTGCATTCTTTCTACAATGTAGACACAGCCCTTGGGCCCATTCCCACTTGCGGAAAAATCCGCATTGGAACCGGGCTGTGCTGTGCTTTGGAAAGCAAT
Source organism: Urosaurus nigricauda (assembly GCA_034509955.1). Taxonomy (NCBI): domain Eukaryota; kingdom Metazoa; phylum Chordata; class Lepidosauria; order Squamata; family Phrynosomatidae; genus Urosaurus; species Urosaurus nigricauda. The sequence goes on from JAOEGL010000002.1 coordinate 169,898,633, forward strand.
TCCAAAAGGCCCCTCGTTTGGGGACCTTGTTTGGAATCTCGTTCATTTGTGATAGATTGCATTTGTGGTCACTGTAAAGAAGAAAAAATAACCCCCACCCCACACACACTAATCTGCAGTTCCTTTTTGGGAGGGGGGAAAATCCTTCCGTCCTTCTTTCCTTCCTTCCTTCCTTCCTTCCTTCCTTCCTTCCTTCCTCTTCCTTCCTTCCCTCCCCCCTTACTGGGGGAGGGCTCTCTGCTGCTGCCTACCTTGCCACTGGGCCCGGGGCTTGCGGGGCTTGCCTCTTCCTCCTCCGCTGGGCCCATCCTGCTCCCGGTCGGAGCTGATGGGCCCTGTGCTGTGCTGCTGCCTGGGCCCATGCTCCTCCCAGGGCTGATGGGAGCAGGACTGGCCCAGCGGAGGAGGAGGAGGAGGAAGAGGAGGAGGAGGAGGAGGAGGCGTTGCACCGCTGGCTGCCACTGCTGCCGGGCTCCCAGGCCTTCCATTCCCTGTCGGAACTAGGCCTGTGGGACCTGGCCGGGAGCAGCAAAAGCGAGTGGCGGGGAAGAAACGCCTCAAGCCCCGCAAGCACTGGGCCCAGCGACGAGGTAGGCAGCAGCGGCAGTGGCAGCAGAGAGCCCTCCTCCAGTAAGGGGGGAAGAAGGAAGGAAGAGGAGAAGGGAGGGGAGAGGAAGGAAGGAAGGAAGAAGGAAGGAAGGATCCCCCCCCAAGGAACTGCAGATTAGTGTGTGGGGGGGGGGTTATTTTTTTCTTCTTTACAGTGATTGCAAATGCAATCTATCACAAATGCACAAGATTGCATTTGCGATCAATACCCCCACCCCTCAAAAAAAGGTGATTCTGATCAGCATTCCCACTTACTGGAAATGCTTCAGAATCGCGTTTTCCCAAAAACCATCACCTTAGAAATAGTGTTAGGAAAGCCCGGGCTATTTGCTTTTAACCTGGTTCTTTCCTCCAGTGATCGATCTGATGAGGATTGGAAGTCTATTCGAGTGTGAATGAGGGTCATATAGCCTGTGTCACACTTCGAATCAAAATGTAGTGGGAATGGGGCCCTTGAGATTTCAGAACCAAAACCTGAGATCTAGGGAAAAGCTATTGTGATGTCACAGAGGGCTAGCCACTTGGTGATGTTATAAGGGGAAGACCCTGATGATGCAATTAAACTTGATAAACTAAGCATCATCAACCACAAGTGCTTCACAGAGAAAGGGCCAAGTCTAACAAAGAAGGAAATACACTTATAAACACATTTTCAAGGTAGTATTTTTGCTCTGAGATTCTCCTCCAACTCCTAGAGAAGGACGTCCAAGCCATTGGTGGTACCTGCAGAAGACAATTACATTGAGTTCCAGTTCCCTCTTCTGTCCTCTGATCTCTTTCTTTGTTCCACTACAACCAGGGAGATTGACTGGTAATTTAAGAATTACATAGTAAGTTTCAGATATCATCTGACTGAAATCAATGGATACAACTCATTCTGTGTCTTTTGAACTTTGAACATGAGCTTTGAATTTGACTTTTGAACATGGAAAAAAGGAAATACCTTCCTGAAAAGCAAGAGAACTGGCTTTGATGCTGCCTTGAGCAGCACAGTCCAAGGGGGTGCCTTATCTCATGACCCATCATGACAGAATCACCAGAGGTGTTGCAGAGAATTCTGGAGTGCACATTCCATTTTTCTAGGGATGTTTTCCTTTTGTTTAATCTTCAAAAAGTCTTAAGGTAATTCTTTCTTGAGTATGCTTCTTGACATTTGCTGCTGTACTCAGCAGTGCCCATTAAATGCTAGTTGAAAGAGATTCTGATAGAAAAGGATGGCCCACAAACCTTCATGAAGCTGGTAGATCACTGAGTGTATTTTTTATTGTAAGATACCTTATGAGACAGAACATTTTGATGAAGAAAGCAATAGTGACATCACATATACTCCTAAAAGGCTCAAGGCAATCACAAATCATTTCATTTAGATGCTTCATCTATAATGATACACTAGGTGCTGATCTAACCTCTTATTTTAAAAAAGGCTCAATTACTTTTCAATCAAGAGATGTAGCCAACTTTTATTTTTGTTAGCTAAATCCAAATTAAAAATTTCCTGCTGTCAATGCAGTAGATTTTTGTTTTAACCCCTTTTGTAGCCTGCCAACATAAACAATTTGGATTAGGCCTGAAGTGTTTTACTGTGTTCTTCACAGTTCTAGTGCTCTACGGCTTAGCACTTCATGCCACTACAGTATTATTGAATTACTGGGTACAACAGTTCTACCTGGGTTTTGTAGCATTTGGATTTAGCTAATGGACTCATTTAATTCCGACCTTAGTTAGTTGCTACATTATAAACTCACATCTTAGGAGATTTCTATGCAAGCAGAAATAGGAAAGGCTTAGATGTAATAAATTACATGTAACATGGCTACTTGTAATGACTTGTTCTTTTGGCTAAGTGAGTAATGAAACTACATTTTAAAGGTAACATAACAAGCGGTGACAAAGTCACCTTATTGAAAGCAGGATCAATGGTTTCTAGTTAAGTTTAAAGAGCCATTTTGATGGGAATTCTTCATGTTTTATGCCATTCACTTGTCAGTCTTTAAAAAGTCACCCCCACTGAGAAATAATTTTAAAAAAATGAGTAATACAATAAGCAACATCTTGTGAAGTAGCTTTCTTCCTCAGAGCAAGACATCTGTGTGGTTAAGCAAGATGGCTTTGGAGAGTTCTGTAAGGAGTGTTCCCAGCTGCTTTATTGTGGCAGCAAATATGATTTACACTTTAGTAGTGAGAAACATTTAATTTTTTTTTGCTGTTGGTTGCAAAGGAGGTCTGCAGACCTCCAAGGCAGTGGCTAGTGACAGCCACTCCATAACCAGCAGGCCCATGTGACTAGGGAGCTTAACTCATGGCTTACTAAATCGATTTACCTCTATCTGTCTTAAAGCTTAATTCAGGTGGCATCCTGATGTTATCAGAAGGTTTTTGCTACTGAATTTGGTGCCCAAATACAGCCCAGGTCCATCCCTGCTTCCAGGAGCACTCATCATGGCTCTTTTCAGATTGAGGAGTTTTCTGGCTTAAGAAAATCACTGCTGGAGCACTCCTGGAAGCAGGGATGGACCCAGGCTGTATTCAGGTGGCAAACTTAGTGGTAAAAACCTGCTGATAACATCAGGATGCTGCCCAAATTAAGCTTTAAGACAGATAGAGGCAAATCGATTTAGTAAGCCATGAGATAAGCTCCTAGGGCTTTCTCCTGGATAAAGGGAATCTGGATGGCTGTGGCAGAGACCAGAGCAGAGAAGAAGCCAACATATGTATGGTGAGTGCACCTATGATACTGTCTTCAGTTGAGACTCGACTTTTTCTTCCCCCTTATGGCCATGTAGTGACTGGCAGGAGGTGATGGGGAGCTGAATTAGGAGAACTGTTGATGGCTATGGACCTTATCACATGGAGAAAATCAGGGGGAAATTGGGGGTTTAAACAGCAATTATCCTGTGCAAAATGTGATATCGCAATTAAGATTTTCACTCATATCACTATTAATCAGACAATAAATAGGCAATAAACAGCAACAAATCATTTTTGGGATTTCCCTGTGAATTATTTGTTGCTATTGCCTGTTTAATAGTGACATCGTGTAAAAATCTTAAATGTGATATTGTGTTTTGCATAGGATAATCGCTGCTTAAACCTCTGATTTTGCCTGATTTCCCTGTGTGATAAGGTCCTATGTTTCGAGGTATCCAGCAAAAAATGCTCCTTAATTGGCTTCTGCCCCCCACTCACTCTTAAAAAGCCATCAAATGGCTTGTGGAGGGAGGCAGGAGGGAACCTGAATGAGAAAAATAGCCAGCAGCCCCTCTCTCCATGATATCTTCACCACAGTATCTATATAATAATATCTTTTAAAAATGTACTTCTTGGTGTAAGAAAGGTGCAGCAGTTTCTTGTCAGGGATGAAGCTAGGCTTCTTGTTGGGGCTTTCCAACCCTTGAGAAGATCATTTTTTCTCTTCTCCCATCCAGTTTTTTTGAAAACAATTCTATCCCTGCTGCTTATATTCTCACAAGCTTTTATGGCTCTTCAGTCTGCAAGTTCTTGCTCTTCACCAGTCAGGTCCATCAACCTGATGGGCACAAGAGAAAGGGCCTTCTTAATGGTGACCTCATTATAGGCTTATCAGGTTGAATATAATACAGAGTGTCTGTCCGTATGGCAGATGTTGACTGTAGAGTTGCACTGAAGGACCTAGAGTGCCTGTTCTTCTGGCAGATGTTGACCACAGAGTTGCACTGAAGGACCTAGAGTATTTTTAATACAGTAGTCCCTCTACATTGTCTACAGTTAGGGATGCAGAAAACTTGCGAAACACAAATAAAAAAAAAACCACACTATTTTTTTTAACATGAGAGAACACCTCTCTAGGAATCTCTAGGTCCTTCAATGCAACTCTACGGTCAATATCTGCCAGAAGTTGAGCATAGAAGTGTGCTGGAGGACCTCCAAATGCCTAGAGAGATCTTCTCCCTAGGAATCTCTAGGTCTGGTGAAAGTTGGCCATAGAGGTGTGCTCATGGACCTAGAGATTCCTAGAGAGAACATATTAATCAAGTCCAAGAATAATCAAATCTGTAAAATTCAAAGCCACAAAGGAGGAGGTCTGACTGTAGTTAGCAGAACCTAGATCAGGCAGACATACTTCCACCTTTTAGCAAATATAGCTCCCTCAGCATAGCTATTGACTCACTGGCTGATGGAAAACAGGGCAAGTTGGTGGAGACACATCCAGATCAATTCCTGGAGCTTAGGTACCCAGAACTTTCAGTTCTATATTACATGATGAAACCAACTACAGGAACAGAACTGTCTTCCTGATCTGCTGACTGTTAAAGCTACAGGAGCAATGTCTTGTATTCAATCTGGCCACCTTATCTGATAATTGTGGCATTCACTTCCATGAGATATTTGCTTAGTCTCTTAATTATTTTATTTTAATGGGTTTTAAAGAGTTGGTTGTTTGTGCCTGACTTTACCTCATGCATTTAAAGCTGGCCCAGGCTTTTAAATCGACAGTTTTAAAAAAGTTTCTACTTTTCTCCCATTTTCTTTTTCGTTTTTGGTGGTCTTGTTCAGTTGGGGACATTGTTATTTTGTATTTCTGCCTGTTTTGTTTTATGATGAATGCTATTCAGAAATAACTTTCAGATGGCTGTGTAGCCCTGAAAAGGTAATGTACAAATACTAGTACTGTACATTATGGACTGTCTTTGTGTATTGCTCTATTGTTTCTTCCAGCTATGTATTTCAGGAACTCAATCAGTTTAAATGATAGAAAGAAACATACAATCACCACTGCTACCTTTACAGCTGCCCCGTTGATAGCACAAGAAGGGGAGAAGCCCTGTTACAGTTAAAAACCCTTGTGCAAATGATTTATAGGAAGGGCAAACCTTTATTAGGTTTTTAAAAGTTAATCTGATTTTGGTGCAGAATATGTGCTGAAATGAGACTGGAAAGATGTTTTTATGCCCTGAACTTAAGCACAGCAAATGGAAGAATGCCTAAATGAGCTTACTAGCGATGGAACACTAGCCAGAACACGTCTGCTGAATTCATAACCTGTGACTGCCCCGAAGGGATTTATTGAAATTCAGAGCATGCTGATCCCAGACTGTTTGATTTCAAACACAAAATTAGAGAACTGACTTTGATTTAGAGTATGAGGGGAACCCTTTTCATCACAATGCAGATCACTCTGAAAATGCATTCAATTACAAGATGTCCAGGAAAAATAGTAGATCCATGTTGATATAAGACCCTTAACTTTGGAGAACTAATAAGAAATTCTCCCATATTTTTGGTCCAGTCAAGATAGGTTTGAAGTTTTAAAGGATTTTCATTCTTATGAAAAATGTAAAATTCATTGTAATACATTAAAAAAGAGCAAACTCAGGTAATTCTTTTCCGCTCCAAACAGTCAGCTGGAATGCTGAGAAAATGGTTTAAATAGATACAGGGCCATTTCACACTATACAAATATGGTGGCTCAGAATTCTAAGTGTCTGCATTTGGACTTTCCAGTTGTTTACTGACTCATGTTTACTGACCACAGGAATTTCATATTGTTTTTTAGTAAAAGGTAATGGTTTCCCCTTTGATAAGATCGTCTTTTTGTGTCCAATTGTAGGAGGCAGTGCTCATCTCTGTTACTAAGTCGATGGAGCCAATGTTGTCAAACTCCTTGGTCATGTGCCCAGCATGACTGTATGGAATGCTGTTACTTTCCCACCAAAGTGGTACCTTGCACTTTTACATGCTTTCAAACTGCCAGGTTGGCAGAACTGGAGTAGTGTCAGGCACTCAGTCCATCACATGGCCCTTGGGTCTTGAACTGCCAATCTGCCAGCCTTGTGTTCACCAGAATCAGTTTCTTAACCACTAAGACACCATATCCCTTTATGGTTTTCTTAGCTCCCCTTCCTTAAACTGCAAATCACAGAATTTCATAAGATCCTAGAGTCATAGAATTGCAGAATCACAGAGTTGGAAGACACAATCGCAGCACATCCCAAAGATGACCATCCAGCCTCAGGACAGGTTGTGAGATAAGCAAGCTCTGTCTTTCTACTGAGGGGGTATCCAGAAAGCCCCAATGGAAAAGCACACACACTTCTTAAAGGAAATGCTGGCTGTGTCTGATAAGTAGCAGGCAGAAGTAGCAAGTGGGAAGATGAAAGCAGGACAGGATAATGTCCAAATGGAACAGTAAGCATAGCAGGGAGGAGGGTGTTCTGAATTCAGTCCAGCTAGTATTTTTTTTTTTTTTTGCAACTGAAGGGGCATAATCTCCCCCTGCCTTGGTCTTCTATCATACTCAGTGCCAGCCCCAGTATATGTAGGGCCCATATTAAGCCTGCCTTAACAGTTCTTTGAGCACAAGTTAAAAAGCAGTGTAAGAAAATACAGTTTTTAAGCATCTCTTTAAAGAATATTTAATATCTTGCATGTTGCAAAACAGAAAGCTTAGACTTAAAATATAAAGGGAATTTTTAATTCGGACGTCTGCTCATAAACAGCCTTTGAAGTTTTCTTCTCCCCTGTCATCCCACTGCTGACTAATTCCATCTTGCAGGTGATTCAGCTCCTCTTTTCCCTCTTGTTTGATCATTTCATTTTATTTCAAGCTGTCATCCTGTGCTTAGTTGTGTATCCAAATCTCCCCAGTTTCACTAGGACTTCATGTATATGTAACAAGGCAAAAGGGTGTAGCCTATAGTTGAGTACTCAGGGTACTTCAGCACTCTGGTGCAGTATAATGGGTATCCTTGTCAAGATAAATATCCAAATGCATCTGAGGAAGTACAGTCATCCCTCCTTATCCATGGATTTTTTTATCCACAAATGCAAGCATACATGGCTTTAAAATATTCAGAAAAAGCATAAATTCCAAATAGCAAACATTGCGTTTCCACTTCATATAAGAGACACTATTTTGATATGCCATTGGATTGTATAGGACTTGAACATCCATGGATTTTGTTATTTTGTTTGGAACCAAACCACAGCGGATAACAAGGGTCCACTGTAGACTTAAATCTATGAAAGTTCATGCTGCCAAACTTCTTTCATTCATTTAGTCTTGAAGATGCTATGAGCTATCTCTACATAAAGAAAGACATACAGTTAGAGTGATTCCAAAGTAGACTATCATCATCATCATCATCATCATCATCATCATCATCATCATTGCCATCATCATCATTTAAAAAGAAACTTGCCAAAATTGCCTATGCACTATTTTATTTTTTTTTCTGGATTAAAAAAAAATAGGATGAAGATGAGATACAGAAGTCTCAGCAGTCTGGTGAAGGGCATCTGCAGCCACTAGGCCTTAGGATGCTGACCATAATTGTCTGAAATAATCTTGGGAAGTGTAGTTTGGAAGAGTATGGGCTGATCTAGACTGGCAAAAAGGGGTGTGTTCATGCCTGCATGAAAGTGTAGCCTTTAGATGACCCACACTGAAAGTTTGGCATGAATGCACTTCTTTTGCATTTTTAGTGGGGGAAAAACAGCTTTAAAAAGGACCTGCTTTTCCCAGCTTCTTTTTTAAAAGGGTGTAACTGCACAGCTGTGTCTAAATGCTGCAGTGCAACTGTGCAGTTTTTTAAAGCTCCCAAACCCTAGCTCTAGCCCTAATCCGAACCCTAGACATGTGCAGTGGGGACTCTGGGATGCTGTAACTGTTATGCAACTGTGCATAAAATGTCAATTCATTCATAAAATAAATAAGTTTATTCATAAACTTAAATTGTAATGGATTTAATATCTTTTTAAGGGGGGGAGGGATGCAGTTTGTTTTATTGATGTAGTAGTATTTTATTGTGTAAGGCGCCTTCATTGATCTCAAAGGGGTGGGGTAATAATAATAATAATAATAAAATAAAGGGGTTCATTCATGGTGCACCGATGCAGCTGCGCACTTTAAAAAGGGAAGTGAAACCACAATGGTAATTTGACAGATCTTCATAACTACACAGTTCATGTGTGATGTACCTGCACAACTGCGCAGTTTGCAGCTGGCAATACAATTGCCTGTATGATGTACTGGTACATCTGCGCAGTTTGCAGCCGGCAACAACAACAACAAAAATATTGAAGGTTCAGTGCGGCCAAAAGCCCCATTCATTGCCACCCGTGCAGCTGCTCCGCCTGTGTTTCTAGCATCCTGATAGCTTCCAATGTAGTTGCTGAGCAACAGAACAGACTTCAGATAAGTCGTCCCCACACCTCCTCAGTGTAGCTGCCCTATGCCTTTTTATTACACACCTGGGACTTGCAGTGCAGCTGCTAAGTATTAAGGAAAAGGCAACTTCATGTCCTGCCAATCTAGAAAGCCCCTATGAGACTCCAGCTTCTCTTCCTAGTCCTGTCCTCTGTCACGAAATTGCAGTTCCCTGGATAATGGAACTCATAACAAAATCAGTTAAAGTTTTCACTGTAGATGTAGGTTAAAAGAATGCCACAAAAAGGAGCAGAGCATGAAAAACATCTTATCAGCTTTGCTTTGGTGTCCTTCATTATTTTGACTAAATGGAGAGTTGTGGCATTCCCAATATTTTCCCCAAGCCTTTTTATTCCTTCAAAATGCAATGTAACTAGGAAAAAAGAGTAAAAACCCCATTTCTTTCATCTCCCCACCACTATATTCCATTTTTTAAAAGAAAGAGAACAAGATTAGCCTGTGAAAAATAGTGTTGAAGTGTAAAGTGGTGCTATTTTGCTACACAAAATCATATGAGATGCCAGTCAATCTACTCTGACAGCCAACGGCTTTGTTCATACATTTCCCCCCTGTGATGCTCCACTGATAGTCTTCATTGATTGATTGCCTAATAGGTGCCAATGCATTTCTCCTTTTAATATTGTGTAAGATGCTCTCTTCCCCCACCCAACTCTGGAAAGCTAAAATGAGGATAGGCAGAGATTGGGTCTCCTCCCATGGAGTATGGAGACAGACTGTGCTCATCCATTACGGTAGTCTGATTAAATATCCTCTAAGTCAGGAACATAGCCTCTGCAAGGGAAATGCTGATTATTTGGAAGGTTACCACATTTTTGAGGGTTTAGAACGTTATCACGTAGCATATTGGATATGTCATCACAATATTTTGAAGGCAATATTTGAGTAAGCCAAGTAGTGAAATGTGGCCCTCCATTTGATTCACAATTGGGCTAAGCAAACTAAGTTATTTAAACAGAAAGAGAGGAAGAGAGAAAAATAAACAGGAGGAGGAGGGAGAGGAAGGAGAAAAAGGCAGAAAAGGAGGAGGGCAGCTCAGTCTATTTCAATTATTAATTAAACTGGATGCTGTCATACCCTTGATGGCATCATTAGGCCTATGATGGGATCTGATCCTTCTAATCCTCAATAAGTATCCAAACTTCTTCACACCTGTTTATTTGGATGCTGTTCTGGTGCTGTGATGAAGAAGAAACTGAGGGGCTGGATGTCTCTGTTCCTTTCCTGGCACCTGGAGCATTACTTTGGCAGTGTCCAAGACTAGTAGATCCCAGAAAGTTATACAGTATTTCCCAGGCCACTGGCACTGGAGTTGTTGCTGTGAGCTCATTTTGTCCTCTGTGGCATCCGGTATGTCCAGGGAGACACAATATTTTACAGATCTTTTCTTGATACATAGGGAGAGGAGGGATAAGAAATAATAACAACAACAGGAAAGAATTTAATTTTTGAGCTGAGATTGTTTAAATCTTTCTATAATGAAACCCACACACCTGAATAAGTAAATCATGAAAACACACTTCATCGTATATTCAACAAATAAAGGCTGGCTCTCCTTCAAAACTGATGGCAAACAGGCTGGAATCATGTTGAGGCACTATGATAGTTTAACAGCAGCTGCACAAATGGTAGTGCTTTCACAGAGGTAACACAATTGTGATCTCTAGTGTCACCAAGCATTTCCCAAGTACCCAAACAGCACTCTCTCCCTCTCACCTTTGACTCAGTGGGAAGAGACTATTTGGCCATGATGCAATGAGTAAACTCTGAGTTCAGGCCACATCATCTGTGGATCTTAGCCAATATATATTGCCTCACTTCAAAATCTTGTAAACCTCTGAGAGATCTCTGACTGCATTCTACTCTGGCCTATCTAATCTATAGATATGCTCTCCTCTAACATGTGGCTGGATCTGGGATTAGGAGAGGTGTCCTCTAGCTACTACTGGTACTAATATCTTACCTGCCTCTCCCCATGGATAGAGGAGAGAACAACATATTAATATACAACAGATTACATCAGTTAAAAACACATAGACCAGTTGGAACACATAACATCAATTTGAAAGAACAAACAAGACCAGTACATAATAAAACAATCAATCCATCGTTTATAATTCATAATTTAAAATTCACAATTTAAAAACCACCTAGATAGGTCTGCTGGAAGAGACTGCTCTTTAATGCTATTTTAAATTCAGACAGTGTATTCAGCTGTTGAATCTCTTCTGGTAGGTTGTTGCCCAGTCTAGGGGCAGGTGAGGTAAAAATTATTCTTGCTGACAGTTGCCAACCTCAGGTCCTCTTGGGGACATTTACTCCAGTCAACCAGGGCTAGGGAGCTTAATGCTTGGCCAAATAAGTCGGTTTACCTCTTCCAGCTTCCATTCTGGATCCAGGATGCCCCCAGATGTTATCATACCTAAATCACCACCGATCTAGCGGGGATGCCACTGCCCAGATGCATCCCGGGTCGAAGCCTCACTCATCTGGCCAATTTTTGAAGTTGGAAATTCCCTGACTATGAAAAAGTGCTGGCTGAGCGGTGGTGATTTAGGTATGATAACATCTGGGGGCATCCTGGATCCAGAATGGAAGCTGGAAGAGGTAAACCACCTTATTTGCCCAAGTAATAAGCTCCCTAGCCCTGGTTGACCGGAGTAAATACTCCAAAGAGGACCTGAGTGTATGGTGCAGATTATATGGGAAGAAGTAAATCCATAAGTAACATGGATCCAAATCATGTAGGATTTTAAAGGTAACAACCAACACTTTGTACCTTGTCTGGCAACTAACTGGCAGCCAGTGGATTGATTTTAATACTGATGTAATAAGATAACTCCTAGATGTACCAGTGACCAATCTGGCTGCCATGTTTTGAACTAATTGAAGTTCAGAGGTAGTCCTAAGTACCTCACATTGCAAAAGTCCAGCCTTGAGGTTACCAGCATGTGTATTGCCATATATACACTATATGATAAACATATAAGCTGCACCAGCCTGTCAAGTTTTATGACTGAGAGAGGTGGGGAGGAACTTCAGGAAACACACCCAAATCTGAAAAGTGGCCTTTTATCTCAGGTCTATTTCATACTACATTGTTATATACCATGATTCTGCTTCAACTGCCATTACTGCATCTTTTGGAATCCTAGGCTCTGTACTTTGGCTAGAGGCAAATACAGTACTTCACAAGACAACAAATCTCAGGATTCCATAGAATGAAGCCATGGCAATTGTAGTGGTGTCAAAGTACAATAACTGTATAGTATGAAAGAGACCCAGACCACAAGCGTCTTACTTGCCTTTGGCTTCCCAACCCACATGGGCCATACCCTCTCCCAATATTTTACCTAGTTAGAGGCTGCTTAAATTTCATAAAACTTTTCTTAACCCAGATGGGAGACAGATTCTGTACTGGCAGTCCTGCTGAACAAGCGGTGTGACAAGATAAAAATTAAATGTGATCGGCCACAACAGCCAAATTCAGATGGACTGGAGGCAAAAAAAGACAAAGAAACATACAAACAAGAAGTCATCTGAAAACATTGGCCCAATGCTCTGGCAATCTGAAAAGAACACTGGAGAAACATCTGATGCCCAATCATCCATGTTTATACCAGGAGAAAATTTGCTTTCAGTTTTCAAAAAGGGAAGAATGCAGGACACATACATAAATTCTACCTAAACCAGATTGAAAGCGAGTGATTTGTGAAGTGTATCAAAACCTTGGCAACATCACGAGCTACTTGTTAGGGTCTTAAATATCAGCCACATCATGTCCTTCCTTAAAAAAAAAGTTACAGTTGGTACGGCACACATGGAATAAAAAAAAAGAAAAGAAAAAAGAAAAAAAAATAGATTCAATGTAAGCCTGTGTAAATGATCAATAATGGAGCAAAACAAAAGCCTAGTTTTAAAAATGATAGGATCTGAGCTGGTAGTGACTGATCAAGTGAGCGCCCTTGTAGTTGTGGAAGGTAGTTTGGTGAAAAGGTCTACCCTATGTGCTACTACTGTTAAAAAAGAAAGCAATCTCTATGCTGGATATTATTTGAAAAACAGTCAAACACCAGCCTGCCAATATCATACTATCTTTATACACATCTATGGTGATCACATCAAAAGTACTGTCTCCTTTTAACTGAGCTTGAATAAAGGTAGCACAGTGCTGGAAAAAACTGTCAGTGTAATGGTGTAGTGAGAGTATTGCTCTGGGGAACCAGGTTTTAAACTTATGTTCAACTATGGAAACCCACTGGGTGATCTTGGGCAAGCCACACTCTCTTAGCATCAAAGGAAGGCAATACCAAACTTCTGAATAATAAACCTTGCTAAGGAAAGCCTGGGGTAGGACCACCATAAATTTTGAGTTGACTTGAAGGCACACAACAATGACAACAGCTAGAACAAATAGTACAGAGCTGGGAAAAGGGCAGAAAATGGCAACCAAAATCTATCAAGAGACTGGAGCAAACTTATGCAGAAAGGTTCCTTCTAGGATCAGAGGCCATATATATCTGTATATCAGTTGCTATAGAATGTGAGAGGAAGCCAGATTTTACACTCATTCTTTTTGCTTGTGTGTATTCCTTTGGCCACTGGTTGACCCAAGCAGAGACACAACCCTGGGCTAGGTTGATTTTTTGTGTCTGTTACAGCAGAGATTTTCTGATGTTCTTATGTTAATAGTGAACAGCATTCGACATCATAAACAATGAGCAGCTCTCCATGAAGTTGGGGTGATTTTTTTTAAACCATGGGATCTCAAACTTCCAAAGAAAGGAGCTAATTTGGTATGGTGGACATTTATCCCAACTGTGGAAACTGATACCCATTTTACCAAATAACTTTCTATGCAAAGCTCTGTTTATATAATTCACATGTTTTCATCTCAAGTTGAATTTGCTAAGGATCAAAGTAACTAATTATGTGAATAGAGTTAATCAATGCATACTTTCAGAAGTCACAAGGGATGCTGTTTATATCAAGACCATGTCAGGAGCCATGTGAAAGGGTAAAACTCCCACATCATCTTCTGTTGTTTTACAGTTGTTCAGCCTCCACCCCAAGGCAGCTATAGACATGTTGTTTTATTTTTTAAAAAGCACATTAAATTAAACCCATACCATTAGCATCACACTTAGTTTAGTGCATAATTTTCCTTTTTGCTTTTTCCTGTATACTCCTGCATAATGACTATTATTTTGCCTCAAAATTTCACCTGTAGGTGAGAAATCCATGGCTTATTTTCTGCTTGTTTTTTTGTTCTTATAAATATCCTCCTCTCCTAAATAATGAAATGGAGACAGACCAATATGAATTGAAATCCCACCATGGAAAATTGAAAATGCCCTCCTCCCCAAAGGAAGAAAATTTGAATTTTTACTTTTTGGATGAGTTTTCCTGCACTGATAATAATGCTGAGCTTCTGTTATGTTACTCTCCAAGAAATGTTTGAAAATTTCTGGTAAAGTCTATGTAGGAAATGGAAGAAACAGAGGATTACAACTACAGATAGACATGCATCTCATTTTAAATCCTCAGTGCTTTTATTGAATAACATTTTCTTTAACTGAACAATGAACAGAAGTGCTTCTACCACATGTTAGATTGACTGGCTCACAGTCAGCCAGATGAAAAATCATTGCCTATGATTTTCAGTTCATTAACAAGCTGCTTCTTAAAGCAGACATGTTTTGATGATGATTTGATGTTGCAGATGGAAAACAAATCAATTATGACTTGCTGTGTGTGAGTCACAACTTTCTTAAGTCCCACGTTATCAAACAGTATTCTAGAATAGATACCACCCTGATGACAATTCATGTTTTAAAAGTGCTCAGGGCACCATTGAACACATCAGCTTTTGATCCCGGGGAAATGAAATCATGTGCTGTAATTTTTTTTCCAACAGTGGATGCAACTGGCCAAGAACAACCTGTCAGATTCTGATAAACTGTTGGCTTTTGATCCATGCTAAATCACACAAAACAGGTAAAAACAAGAATGTTAAAGTTTACTGTGGAAAGCTTAGAGAACACCAGTCAAAGGCCCCATGCCCTTTTGAAAGATTTAATATTTTTCAGTGGTCACACACCTCAGAAGGGATTAGGTGACTCCTCTTGTAGGAATTAAAACAGAATTACACAAGCTGTTTGTATCTACACTTCTTACTTACATCTGGACTTTTGTGTGTGTGTGCCAATCACATTTGAATCTCTTGCTGCTGTTCCTCCTTGTCCCCCACTGTTCTGGACATACTTCCAAGACATACGTCTTAGTTGAAATATAACAGGTTCAAAGTAAAGATTATAATGTAAAGATCCATGCAAATGTTTGAAGTAGAACCTTTACATTTTGCTCCTACAAATAGAAAAGAAGTGTAGCAGTAAAGTATGTTGAACAATTACAGTTGGCCATTCATATCCATGGATTCAACCATCCACAGCTTGAAAAAAATTTTTTTTAATATAAATTCCAAAAAAACCCCTTGATATTGCCATTTTATATAAGGCACACAATTTTACCAGGCTATTGTATTCAATGGGACTTGAACATCCACTGATTTTGGTATCCATGGGGTGGTGGTGGTGATGGAGGTGGTCCTGGAACCAAACGCTAGCCGATACCAAGCACCCACTGTATGAAAAATTTGAAGATAAGCCAAAATCAAGAGCTTTTGTTCTCCCCTTGAGATGACAGTAAACTGAATTAAACTCACTGGTGGATCATTAGTAGGTGGATGATCCTGTTGAATAGTAGGACAGACCTATTGTGTAGCCTTTTGTGTGATATTCTAGTTATCTTGTTTCTGTAGTACTTGATTATTTCTAAATTATCATCTTGTGAATCTTTTTGTTTCAGGAATGCAATGTTATTAAGGTGCTTGTTTCAGCTTTTTAGGTAGCATCTTTCACCATCTTTACATCTTTCTAAGTCTACTGCCAGTCTGCATCTTTTTTTGTGAGCCAGCTGGTTTTCTTTTACTTTTTACTATCTATCTATCTATCTATCTATCTATCTATCTATATTAGATGAGTGAAGATAAAGATCACTTACTTACTTATTTATTTGAGTTATAAACCACCTTTCCACATAAGAACTCAAGGTGCTTAACAATCTAATGCAAACAAAATAAGCACTGTAGCAGTTCAATTGGGATATCATCTGTTCCTGGCAATTTATTTTTCCCCCAAATCCTTTATTGCAGATTCACTTCACTTTTTAGAATTTGGGGTTCATCTTCATATGGCTCTTCATTCCAAATATCATCTATTCCCTCATCTCTTTTGTATAACTCTTCTGTGTATTGCCTCCAGCGTTTTTAAAAAAATTCTTCTTGTTCCTGTATTATGTTCTTTTTTTCTTCATAGAGCACCCCTGCCCTCAGTTTGAACTTGGCTTTAATTTCTCAGATTTTTTATAGAGACCTCTCGTTCTTTGCTTTTTGTTGTTTTCTTCTATTTTTCTGCATTGATCATTGTAATACTTCTCCTTATTCCTGCGTGTCAGACGTTGGGTAGTTGTGTTAATACTTCTGGCTTTGTTCCTATCTCCCTTTGCTTTTGCATTTCTTCTTTCTTTTATTGCATGAAATGTTTCTTTTTGGGCAAAGTTAGTGTTTTCTTGCATTCATCCTTAATGATGTCTTTGACTTCTGTCCACGGTTCTTCAGGTTCCCGGTTGATTATACTCAATAGTTCAAATCTGTTTCTTACATTGTCCTTGAAGTCATCTGAAATGTTATTCTGGTCATATATTTGGTAAAATGATGGTTTTTGCTTTCTGCTTCAGGTTAATTCTGATTTTTGTTATGAGCAATTCATCGTTTGTGCCACAGTCAACTCCTCCTGGTCTGGTTTTGGCCACAAGGATAGAGCTTCTCCCTCTTCTACTTCCAATTATGTAGTCTATTTGGGTTTTGTGTTTACCATCTGGTGATGTCCAGGTGTATAGTCTCTTATTTGGTTGTATGAAGCTGGTACTGGTATTTGCAGTGAAGAGAATTCTATCAGATGCTCTCCTGCTTTATTTCTTGTTCCTAATCCAAATCTTCCTCCTGTTTTTGATTCTTCTTGGTTGCCAACTTTAGCATTTAAGTCTCCAATGATGAGTTTCTAATCTTGTAATAGTATGTTGTCAATTTCTTCCTGGACTGCATCACAGAATCTTTCAAATTCCTCTTCATCTGCATCTGTGGTTGGTGCATATACCTCTATTATTGTGATATTTATAGGTTTTCCCTAAAGCTTTATTGATAATATATGGTAGTTGTATCCTTTGAGTGTTCTAGCTGTATCTTTCCTTAGTATAAAGCCACCCCATTTCTTCTTGTTTTTTCATTTCTCAAATAGATTACAGTATAGTTGTCTGAATCAAAGTGACCCATTCCTGTCTATTTTAACTCACTCACTCCTGGTATTGCTATATTCATGTGTTCTGTTTCCTTCTTTACTATCTGCTTTATCACACTAAGGGGCAAACAGGATTTAAACGAGAGTTAAACAGGAAATGCTGTATGTTTATCATGGGACATTTCCTGTTTAACTCTTGCTTAACTCTTGTTTAAATCCTGTTTGCCCCCTAGTGTGATAAGCAATATGTCTAGTTTTCCCTGGATCATGCTTCTCACATTCCATGTTCTAATCACATGTGTAGTGTTACTTCGAACTATGCTTGTTTTATTGGAGATGTTTTCTGTCTGGCCTCCCCCTCTCTAGTTGGTTTTTTTTTTTTTTTGAGCAGTCTCAATTAAACGATTTTCTTGGTGAAATGGTCTCACAAGGAAGGCCACCTTTTTCCTCCTTTTGCACAGTGCTGACAAGTGTCAGCTATGGTTATGCTACTATTCTCTCTGTGAGAGTTGGCTTCAGTGTCGCCCACCACTGCTGCTGCAGCCCAGTAGCTGTTCCTATATTTATACCTGTTATTCACTTCTTCCCTCCCTCAATTCTCTTTTCCCTTTCTTTTTTACACTCCTTGATGTTTTCCCTCCCTCAATTCCCTCCCTCAGTTCTCTTTTCCCTTTCCTCTTTACACTCCTAGATGTTTCCTCACCCTCCTCTTCTCCTCTCCACCTCCCTGCTTTGTGCCCATTGGTGGCATCAGTGGCCTTCTGGTCTTCTTGTTGGGGAGGGCCCTGATGTTCTTGGGCTGTAGTGTGGAAGCCTTCCTTTTTATCTGTCACCTTCTGGTCTCAGAGAGGAGGGAAGGCTCTGATGTAACTGATCTTCCAAATCTGCCTCTTTGTCCCTCTGGATGGCAGCACCCTTCTGGTCTTAGAGAGGAGAGGAGGTTCTGATGTACCTGATCTCCCAAGCCTGCTTCTTTGTCCCTCTGGATGGCAACGCCTTTATTGGTACCATAAGCTTAAGTCTATTGGACAGCAAACAACAATAACAAACAAAATATTATATATATATTTAAAAAAATGCTTGAGATAACTACACTTCTTATATAAAACATGGGTTAATCTTATATAATCTTATATATCTATTTATTTTTTTTTATTAATTTCTTTGAAGATTAATAGAAAAGTAATTTCCCCAGTTTCTGGTACGTATACAGTGTGTGTGTGTATATATTCTGAGATGTAAGCCTAACTGTTTTAGTTAGGACTTACTCGCAGGTATGTGTGTATAGGCTTTTAGCTTCAATCTTTTCAAATCCCTAAAGATGTAAAAATAATATGGCCCTTTATCTTAATTAAAAAGATGTTCTTCTTTATGCAATGTGCTGTTAAGCTATGAACTTTGCTAGCATGTGATGCAGCAATGTCCAAAAATCTTAGGCAGTATTCAAAGGGGATTAAAGAAATCCATAGAAGATAAGGATACTAATGTCTACTGGTCATGGTGTCTATATATTCATTCCAATATAAGAAATGTTATATCTTTCAGTACTAATTTCTGGAGAAGAGTGGGAAAGAGCATTTGTATCCTGCCATGGGTTTCTCAAAGGCAGCTGATGGTTCACTATGTGAAAAAAAAGCTGGTCTAGATAGGCCTTTGATCTGATCCAGTTTGGCTCTTATTTTTGTTCTCCCTGCTTTGTAGATACAGCTCCAGGTGTGGGATTATGGAAAGGCTAAGAGGATTTTCCTTTGTTGGCCTTTTGGCACTTGGTGGACACTGGAATCTTCTGTTTGCCCATCACAGTTATTGTGGCACTGTTGTTGGATGGAGTTGCATGATAATAAGTCTAGAGATGTTGGTCTGACCTTCTTAATTATGATGACCCTGCACACAGACACTGGGGTCAAGGTCATCATTATTAAATCAGGACCACTGTGGAGACTGGGCACATGGCCCAGAACTCCAGTCAGTGACACCACTGGTCCTGATTTGCTTCTCCAGTTCTTACCACACTCAGGCACTAACATGGACTGGTGAGGCCATATGGTAAAAGCTCTGATCAGAGATCCATGTGGTGTGCAGAAACTCCCCAGTGTTGCATCTTAATTATGCTGGTTCTGCTAGTGAGCTATATATGTTGGGGTACATCTGGTGCAATTAAAATGGTCAGCAAATTCAGGCCTACCACTCTAATGACTAACCCCAGCTACTACCATGGACATGCAACTAGTAGCAATGACAATGCAAGTACTCTTGAAATCAACAGCAGTGGTGATGGAGTCTGACCCCTGGGGCTAGCATTTGTCCTGGTATGCCACATATTGGCTCCAAACCCTGATCAAAGCAACATTTTGTTTTAATTTTTATGAAATTAATTAGAGTCACACCATCAGGTTTAACAGAAAAGATAGCAGGTTCTATACAGATTTTAAAACATGCTGTTACCTTTTCTTTACATGTCATTATATTTCCAATACTCTTGTTTATTCCCTCACAGATGTATCTAAAAGTCTGCTTGGTCCTTGATATATCTTCAGCACAATGGAATTTGGCACTTTTTTTGGTGCAGTGTTTTTAGAGTAATGTGTGGGAGAAGCATAGACTCTTATGAAAGCATTCTATAGCTGCAACATCCATTGAATGATGGGCAATCTGAAATACTAATGCAAAACATTTCTCCCACTTATTTTGATTACCACTTTCTCCCTTTTGTGAGTTAGATAACAATTGATATATTACTGATAATTATATTCTTACCTGGCACATTATTTTAAGAATTTATTTGGAAGCAAAAGCTTTTGGCACCCATTGAGAATTAATTTTATTTGCAGATCAGGATCCACAGTGGGAGCTCATCTTGTCTCTCCTGCATTAATGCTTAACATTTAATTAGACAAGAACTTTGCTCATTAAACAAAAATATTCATCACCAAGAAAGGAACCCACTGACTAGAGACATATTCCTGGCTCTTAGCAGACTTGCTGTTCAGATTTATGTAGTAGTGAAAGTTAAAAATAAAATATGACTGCAGTCTTCTCTCTCTCTCTCTTTGTTCTTTTTGTTAGGGTTATAATTGGTGGAATCCAATTTTTCCATTTGACAGCATTAGATTCTTCAGCTAATGGGAAGGGGACAATTTTTGATGATTTCCCCTTTGCCTGGGAACTCTGTACATCACCTTCCACATTGTTCTGAAGTGATCCCAAGCATTCTGGAGTAGATTTTCAAAGAGTACAGGATGGAGGAGAAGTCTGTGAAAACTACCATTTCGTTTTCATTTATAGAGGATCCCTTGGATGAAAAGCTACTCAGTGAGTAGAATGGCATCCTAAGATCCCACTCACCAGGACTACAATGGCTGTTGTTTGCCTTTTATGTGGTGTGTGAATTCTTTTAGGTAGGGCCAGGCAGAAGCTCTTTATTCCATGGGTTCACTCTCCATTCTGTTTCCCCTTACTGTGTAGTTAAGCGTGGAGAATTTGTTAATTTTAATATTATAATAAAGTTAATTTTGGATGTGAAGCATGACACAACTTTCACTTCACTCAGCACTTTTGAGACAGGCATGGTTCCACACCCCATCTTTTTAGACTGAGGGACTGAGAGTCCTTTGCCGTCTGTGCTGTGTGTTTTAAATACTATCAGCACAAAGCTAGCACTATGACATCTAAGAAGGGATTTATTTACAAGTGACAAAGTGAAGTTATCTAGATAGGGACTGGCTAACCTCTCTGTGGTTCTCATTTAGCTCTGTTGAACAAAGTGAACATGCCTTTTGGGAGTTGCTTACTGCATTATTGTCTGATATATCTGCCACTTCAACTTGATTTGTGAACTCATTCTCAGCAGTTCCCATTGAATGTAGCACTACACGGCTAGACCAACAGGGACTTATTACAGGGCAATCCTGTCATTTGCAACATCTCCTCCTGTTGATGAGCACAAATTACATACAAGAAAAATGCTTTAAGTTGTGATGTTAGATAATATAGATGAAGCAAACAAACTATTGCATCATAATTAAAACAACCCACTTTTAGACAGTTGCTAAAGAAGCTTCTGCATGGGACTAGAGCTCATTGCATGGGCCCAGCATATATTAAATGCATGTACTGAATACCCAGTAACAACGTGTGTTGGATACTTAAGTCAGGATTGTCTATACCATCACGTTTCTGAATTCTATGTATGGTTGTGAAAGCTGGAAAGTGAATTAACTGACAGGAAGAAAATCACCTCATTTGTAATGTGGTGCTGGAGGAGGGTTCTGTAGATGCCATAAATTGTCAAAAGATAAATGGGTTCTAGAGCAAATCAAGCCTGAAATCTCCACAGAAGCCAAGATGATTACAGTGAGACTGTTGTACTTTGGCCTATCATAAGAAAACATGATTAACTAGGAAAAACTATCATGTTTGGTAAGATAGAAGGCAGTAGGTAAAGAGGAAGACCACATTGCAGATGGATAGATTCAAATCAAGAAAGGTACAGCCCTGAGTTTTCAAGACCTGAGCTATTAATGACAAAGTGACTTGGAGGGCTTTCATTCATAGGGTCACAAGTTGGCTTCAAGTTATGATGATCAGCAGTTAACAACAAACATGCATCCTGGCCAGACACATTTAGAGGCAGGGGATTGTTTTACATAAAAAAATGGGATATAGGAAATAGTCAATGTGGCTATTGCATAGCCATCTTTGGCAAGTTTAGGTGAAATCTATTAATTAGTCTGGGAAGACTGTGGTCTTTTGATGTGTTGCTTAGCAACCATCAGCACCAGGGATATAGAGATGGGGAAAGTGTTGTTCAGGAGGGTATAGTGAAAGTCAGTTTCAGTCAAGACGTTCAATAGAAATGTGGCCTACAAAACCTTTAGAAGTTGTGCCAGTGCCAGGATTTCTATAGGAAGCAACACTGGTGGCCTACTTTTTGAATGACAGTGGCTTTCCTACAGCAGAAGCAAATAAAAGCACTGCTGATTCCTCTAAATTTTGCTTCAGAATGTGAGTCAATACCAATCAATAATCCACTAATCACAAGGGAGATAATCAGATGAGGACACATACATTGCCTTAATAGTTTGCACTGCATTTCTTTACCCTAACAAAACAAACCTTTTGATTATTCTGTTTGGGATCTGACTTTTAGAGTGTGATTTCTTAAACACATATATAGTTTTGCAGCATAACAACTCTATGAATATGATACCTGATAAGGATGTTGCTTGGGTGTTTGGGGCCCAGGAGCCAGTACTGCTTGTGCACAACCCCCTTTGCATCTTCTTTTCCAGAAAAAGAGGAGGAGAAGAAAATGGAGGCTCCATCAGGAGTTCTTCCTATTAGTAGCAGTGCCTTCTTCAGGTCCAGCTCTATTGGGCTGGTGGGTGTCCATAACAGTTCTGTCTTCTTAGCCACTCTTTCTTTCATGGTTTGGTAGAGAGGGGGCATTGTCTGGTAAAATCTTAGGGGAAGATAAACATTTTTGGTATCATCCTGATGACTGAATCCTACCATCAACTGTATGGGACTCCTTGTTTCCAAGGAACGTTCTGCTATGATAGCAACAAATCTGGAGCTTTGCTGCCCAGGCTGGAAGATGGGCACTTCCAGACCATCCCCAGCAACTCAGAAAGCTGGGCCAAAGCTAACAAAATGAAATTCAACACAGAGAAATGTAAGTTACTGCACTTAGGTCAGAAAAATGAAATGCACAGATATAGGATGGGAGACACCTGTCTGAATGAGACTACATGTGAAAGGGATCTAAGAGGCTTTACAGACCCCCCCCCCCAAAAAAGGGTGGTTCATAGATGATCCTTTGAGTGCTGGATTGGGGTCAGGGCAGCCTCTCCAGCAGTCCAAGAGGCCCCGATCCACCGCTTTTCCAGGCTGCAGAAAAGGGGCAAAATGCCCCTTCTCTGTGGCTTGGAAAGGGCTGTCCTTGGAGCTTCATGCCCCAAGGACAACCTGAATGGTAGAGCCAAGGGAAAAAGGGGCCTCCTGGCCCCTTTCTCCCGAACTTCATTCCAGCAACAATCTGGTTGCTGCAGGAACAAATTGCTCGCTGGAAAGGAGCTCCATTTTGGGCCATCTGTATCCTTTTGGGCCATCTGTATCAGGCCTAAGAGTCCAAGTAGACCAAAAGTTGAACATAAGTCAACAGTGCGATGCGGCAGCTAAAAAGGCCAATGCAATTTTAGGCTGTATCATAGAAGTATAGTGTCTAGATCAAGGGAAGTAATAGTGCCACTCTATTCTGCTTTGGTCAGGCCCCACCTGGAATACTGTGTCCAGTTCTGGGCACCACAATTCAAAAGGATGTGCACCAACTGGAGCATGTCCAAAGGAGGATGACTAAGATGGTAAAGGGTCTGGAAACCCTGACTTATGAGGAACACCTTAGGGAGCTGGGTATGTTTAGCCTAGAGAAGAGAAGGTTAAGAGGTGATATGATTGCCCTGCTTAAATATTTGAAGGGATGTCATATTGAGGAGGAAGCAAGCTTGTTTTCTGCTGCTCCCGAGACTAGAACGTGGGACAATGGATGCAAACTGCAGGAAAAGACATTCCACCTCAATATTTTCCTGACAGTAAGAGCTGTTTGACAGTGGAACACACTCACTTGGAGTCTGGTGGAGTCCAAGACCTTCCTTGGAGGTCTTTAAAGAGAGGCTGGATGGCCATCTGTCAGGGATGCTTTGATTGGGAGTTCCTGCATGGCTTGCACTGGATGGTTCTGGTGGTCTCTTCCAACTCTATGATTCTATGACTCTAAGTCTAGTGACAATAAGTGGATGGTAGAAAAGGTCTAAAGTATAGATGAAACAGTTGCCTCTGAAGTGCAGTGAATGCCCTCATACTCTCTGTTGCTGTCATGGGAGGAGGAGGAAGAGGAGGAGGGCCATAAAATGAAGAATATGGT
Source organism: Urosaurus nigricauda (assembly GCA_034509955.1). Classification (NCBI taxonomy): domain Eukaryota; kingdom Metazoa; phylum Chordata; class Lepidosauria; order Squamata; family Phrynosomatidae; genus Urosaurus; species Urosaurus nigricauda. The sequence continues at coordinate 169,922,724 of JAOEGL010000002.1, forward strand.
AGCATCTACTTTCACATGCTGCACAGAAACGAGGAGGCAAAGACTTCTTTTTGATTGCCTGAGGGAGGCAACCAGGTATGTATGTGTGTGAGTGTATGTGCACCCTTGGCTGCATCTACACTGCAGAAATATTGCTGTTTGACACCACTTTAACTGCTATGGCTCAATGCTATGGAATTCTGGGCCTTTTAGTTTTGTGAAGTATTTAATCTTCTCTGTCAGAAAGCTATAGTGCCACAAAACTGCAAATCCCAGCATTCCATAGTATTGAGCCATAGCAATTAAAGTGGTGTAAAACTGCATTACTTTTGTAGTGCAGTTGCATCCTTAGTACAATGGTCCCCCGGTTTACGAAATTAATTCGTTCCAAAGTTCTTAAACCGGGGCCCCTTAAACCAGCCCCCGCACCATTTGAATTTCCCGCTGCTTTCTTTTCGTAAACCGGGTTTTTTTCCATAAACCGGGGCCGTTTTTCCGGCCCGGCTCTTTCGTAGACCGGGGTTTTCGTAGGCCGGAGTATTCATAAACCGGGGGACCACTGTATGTGGAGTCACCTGCACAGAGAGTCACTGCCATCATCTGCCTCTTTCTCTGGCATTCTTTCTGTTTCCATGGCAAGAATGGCAAGGTAGGGATGAGTAGGGCAGGAACTCTCCAGCACTGAATAACCCCAAATACATGTTGCATCTCATGCTCTTGAGATGCTGTAAATTCCAGTTCTATCATTCCCAATCAACATAATCGATTCTGGGTGCAATCAACTTTATTACTATCTGCATCAACACATTGTGGACCCATATGATAAATCCCAGGAATCCAATTGATATCATGGCCCACCCTTTTCCCATGTAGCCAAAGAGATTCATTTTTTACTTTCATAGTAGGTAACAGCATGTGAGATTATTCCAAACCAAAGTAAAATGGGGATATAAACTTCTGGGTATCCAAAGAATCATAGCAGATATTGGTAAAGTATTGAGTCACTCCCTCCTAGGGGATCAAAGAATGAGGTGCTAAGGTTTCGGTCTGGAAGTAATATTGTAATTCTGGCAACCAGATTTGGCAGTGCTAGTAGTGGGAGAACTGCTGTGATTAGTATAGAACACACAAATAATGAGGTTTGATATTGTTATAGTCTGAGGTTTTATGTTGGGGATGCTGGTGCCCCACCTGCATGGATCAGTGTAGGATAATACCTCTATATGTGGAACTATGGTGTAGTGAGCCATTTACCATCCCTGGACCTATTGTAGATTTGCTTAAGCCCTCTCATCATGGCCATTTGTGCCTGGATGAGGGAAGAATTGCAAATGCATCTGGCCATGGGGGTTGACCAGATCAGAAAGGAAAAAAAGAGTTCCTGCCTTCAGTTTCTTGCCATTGGTTCTCCTCGTACAAAACTGGAAGTTGAACTTTGGCACTTTAATAGCATGCTGGGGGTTCTGTACACAACCTTCCTTGGAGTTTCCTATCCCTTACTGTAAGCCATGACAGACGATGACTTAACTGGCAGAAACAATGGTTTCTGAATGTTCAGTTTGAACAGGTGCCGCCATGATGTATGTGTATAAAAAGACCTGGATAAAGAGCAAGGCATCAATATCCATCCAGAGCTTCCAGACTTCTTTGTAAAAATGATGATGGTCCACAGGCAACAGACACTGTATAAAAAGGACAGCTGCAGAGTACTGTAGCTGGAGGAGAGTGAAAGTATGTTACTGGAGGAACAGGAGGAAAGTGAAAATCTCAGACCTCTGCTTGAGATTCCTTGCTCAGGCTCTTCTAGAATCTCAGTATTTTGGAAAGCTGGCAAGGGTGAGCTCTGAGGTAACGCCATATCTGGGAAAGAAAGTGAACGAAACATTTAGTCTGAAACCCTTCTACATGCTAGTATTTTTACATTCCCAGTCTGTCTCCCTACTTAATTTTGAGGTTTGTATACATTGGCCCTGAAGCACAACACAAAGCAGACAGTGTAATTGGCAAGGCTCACTGCTGTTTCAGTCTCCAAGCAAGCAGATGAAAAGAAAAGAAGACAGGGGTTGCCATCTTATCCAGCTGGCACTGCTACTATGTCTAACAGCTGTCTGCATGCAGAAATGAATTGGGTCACCTCACAGAGATTTGCTAAACTGTGTCATTTAGCCAAGAGAATTGAGAGGTCCAAGTGCAGCCTCATGTAAAAATGACAATGCTTATTTTCTTGGTTCTCTCCATAATATGGGATCAGGAAAACTATTTTAAGATGACAGAACCTTCCCAGAATCTGACAGAGAATTTATTTATTTGTATCCCACCCTTTCCCCAAAACTGGGACTCAGAGTGGCTCAGATCAAATCCATCAATTAAGGTTAAGTTATGGATCATCAAAATAAGTTATTCCATAAGGTTGCAGATCTGTTCTAAAGCACTGGAATTTTGTTGTACCCCAAGACATGTACAACATGTCTTGTTGTAACCAAGGCAAGTAGCACCAAGGCATGTACCACCAAGAATGTAACCAAGGCATGTACCATCAAGGAATAGGCACAGCTAGCACACAAGTTTTAAATGTGCAAAAGCAATCCTGGTCACTGCAGAAACCTGGGCCTATAGGTTCAAAGCTGAATCCTGGAGTACCCCCCAAATTGTGAACCTGCATCTTCAGGGAGAGTGTAATCCCATCTAACATAGGCTGGATCCCTATTCTTTGATCTGCCTCCTGACTGACCAGGAGCACCTCTGGATTAAGTTTCAGTTTGTTTGCCCTCATCTAGTACATTACTGATGGGAGACACTGGTCTAGGACTAGGACAACTTCCTTGGATTGAGGTGGAAGGTGGAAAGGAGTAGTAGAGTTGGGTGTCATATTGATGGCACCTTACCCAAGAACTCTGGACAACCTTTCCCAGTGGTTTAATGTATATGTTAAATAGCATAGGGGACAAGACAGAACCCTGAGGAACCCCAGATCAATTGCCAGGGGGTTGAGCAGGAGTGCCCCAGCACCACCACCTTGGTTTACCCTTCCAGGAAGGAACAGAACCACTATAAAACAGTACCTGCAAGTCTCATCTCAGAGAGGAGGCCCAAAACAATACCATGTTCGATGGTATCAAAAGCTGCCGAGAGGTCCAGCAGAACTAACAGTGACTGGACACTAGGTGATAATTACCCATTATAGAGGGATTCAGGGATGGCTTCTTCAACCAAGGCCTCACAACTCCTCTTTTAGGCAAGTTGGAATGCTGCCTTGCTGTAGGGAGGCATTGACTACCTCTTTCATGCACTCAGCCAGTCCTTCTGTTTGATAAGCCAAGAAGGGCAAAGGTCTAACACACATGTAGTGTCTGTCACCTCTCCAAAGATCCTGTCTACAACATCAGACTGCACAAATTGAAAAATATCCATTAATACTGGACAAACAGGTGCCAAGGTTACATCCACTGGCACTTTATCAACTACAGCATCTAAGTCAGAGTGGATCTGGTACAAAAGTGGAATATAATGTGCCTCAGAAGACCTGCACTGGTTAGGACCTTCAGTCTTTTTTAAAAAAATTAATGTTTAGTTAAAATGCAACTTTTATACTTCAAAAAACCTCCACAAGATAACAATTTATCAGGCAGAATTTAAAGTTAATAATTAAAAGACAAATTGTTTCAGATCAAATTCATCAAATAAGGTGAAGTTATGGATCATCAAAATAAGTTATTCCATAAGGTTGCAGATCTGTTCTATAGCACTGGAATTTTTGAACACTAGGAGACATTTTTAGAGAGTAAGAGAATCAGCAGCAATGCTGTGCAATGAGAACCATATCGAGATTTCCTCTGGGATATATAAAAGAGTTATTGGATGAATGATGAGCTTAGTATTCAGATCTGTTTTTTCCTTTTCCCAGCCAGGGAGATGTGTGCTATTCAGTCCTGTGAATTTGATATAAACTGATCTGATCTAAATCTCCAGCACTAATATATGCAGTTTGGGACTTAGCTAGAATTTTTCATTTTTCTGATAGAATTCACATATCAAGTGTGTGTGTGTGTGTATGCACATGTGTATGTTTATTAGAATGCCTGTTTTTCAGATGAAATACTTCTAGTGTATTCTGAGAAGGAAAAAAAAATCCAAAATAGTATTAAAATACTTGTTTAAGTGAGCTATTTGTTTGTTTCCTAGAAAATTTCCAGGAAAGAAAGAAACAATTATAGTCAATCGGTACAAATGCAGCATGGGTCTTTGGCACGCTGGGAAAAAAATGCTAGTCCCTCATATCAGATAGCTTAAGAAGTACTGGGACAGAGTAGGACTGAGAGTAGCCCAAGGTCATCGTGTGGCATTTGCTCTCATAGTGCTGCATATATTATAATTAGTGCTGGAACTTGGTAGGGAGAGTGTTTCCCTGTCCGTTCTGCTGGACCTCTCAGCAGCTTTCGATATCATTGACCATGGTATCCTTCTGGACCATCGTGCTGGTATGAGACTTGGAGATACTTATTGTTTTACAGGGACTCTGTCCTTCCTGGAGTGGTGAACTCAAAAAACAGTGCTAGGAGACTCCTGCTTGACCTCCTGGCCATTGGCCTGTGGAGTCCCTCAAGATTCTGTGTTGTCCCCTATGCTATTCAATATATAAATGAAACCATTGGGAGAGGTTGTCTGAGATTTTGGGGTGCAGTGCCATCAATATGCAGATGACATACTCAACTGTTGTTTTTTGGGCTATGTGGCTATGTTCTAGAATAACAACAACCACAACAACAAATACATTTATTTATACCCCACCTCTCCACTGAGACTGAGGCAGCTTACAACAATATTAAAATATTAAAATACAATAAAATACAATGCCTCATAAACCCACCCACCAACCCACCATAACCAATAAATCACAGCAATAAACAATAACAATAAAACAATACAGTTAAGATTATTAAAACGGATAAAACAGGGTAGTCAGTGGGAGGTGATCAAGATGCTAATCTGGGAAGGCCTGTCAGAAGAGATCTATTTTGACTGCTTTTGTAAAGCTGTCAAGATTAATAATATAGTGGCTCTCTTCTGGCAAGCCATTCCATAACTTGGGAACAGTAAAGGAGAATGTCCTCTGGGTAACTGCAGCCAGCTTAGTTTTTCTGGCTGCAGTTGATTTTTCCCAGATGACTTAAGTGTGCAGAGTGGAATGTATGGAAGAAGGTGACCCCATACGTAAGCCGGGCCCAAGCCATGAAAGGTTATTATTATTATTATTATTATTATTATTAACCTTTATTTATATAGCGCTGTAAATTTACACAGTGCTGTACATAGAATCTTGTATTTAGATGGTTCCCTGCCCTCAGGCTTACAGTCTAAAAGAGAAAACACAAAAGGAGAAGGGAAAGGTGGTAGGAAGGGGGATGCAGTCCAGTAGTTCTTCTCTCCCTCTAGGGCCTGGACCAAGGCAGATGGACTGGAGGGAGGGCTTGGTTATAACTTATACTAGGTATTAAGAAGTCAAGCCTTCCCTCCAGTCCATCTGCCTTTGAACTGTGCTCGGAAACTAATGGGTAGCCAGTGAAGGGACTTTAAAATCAGTGTTATATGCTTACCCCTAGATCGCCTGGTAACCAATCTGGCTGCCATGTTTTGAGAAGAGTTTGTTCCTGACGTTTTGCCAGCACCTGTGATTGGCATCTTCAGAGAATGCTGGCTTAGAAATGTGATACTCTACTACTTCTTTCCATCTCAATCCAAGGAAACCAGTGTCTGTCATCAGTAATGAACTAGATGAGGACAAAGAAACTGAAACCTAATTCAGACAAGACAGAGGTGCTCTTGGTCAGTTAAAAGGCAGATCAGGAAATAGAGATGGAACCTGTCTTAGATGGGATTAAACTCCCCCTGGAGACAGGTTCGTAGTTGGGGGATACGTGGACTCAGTTTGAACATGTAGGCCCTGGTCTCTGCACCTGTTCCTTGAAATGCCAGATCTGGCCTTGGTGGTACATGCCTTGGTTACATCCCGTCTGCACTGGGGATCCCTCACTGGGTGTCACCCAGCGCAGGGGGTGGGACCACTGAGGGCGGGACTTACTTTCGAGGCTGGGGAAATGGCCGGGCGGAATGGAGAAGTGCCATGCAGACCAGGGAAATGGATGCCAGCCACCTGCCCAGGTCAGAGAACCCCCACAAGGCCGAGAGACCACCCAAGGCCCAGAACTGCACCTGCATGGTCCTGAGGGGCACCTGTGTGGGCCCAAGGAGTGCCTGCAGGGGCCAACCAGGTGTCACCCCCATCTTCTGAGGTGTCACCCCCTTCTTGGGTGTCACCCAGTCACTACACTACCCATTTGGACTACTGTAACACACTCTACTTGGGGATGCCTTTGAAATATGTTTGGAAACTTCAGCTTCAGCCAGGCTGTTAACACAATGCTCCTGTGAAAACAGCTCCATAGGCTGCCAGTATGTTTCTGGGCATAATTGAAAGTGCTGGTTATGACCTATAAAGCCCTATATGGCTCAGGTGAAAGCTATATGGCAGACTGTATCTCCCTATATGAATAGGGATCCTCGAGGGAGGCCCTTCTCCAATTCCAACATCATCACAAGTACAGTTTTTAGATGGATGGTTTTTAGATGTTTTTATCTTTTTATATTCTATTCTATTTTAACACAAATGATCTGTTTTAATATTGTAGTAATTTAATATTGTTATTTCAGTATTAAGCTTATTCAGACAAACCAAAATGTTTTTACCTTTTCTGCAGTGATTTATAATTCCTTTATTGTAGGGGTGAGTAGCTTGTGTGACCCTACAGGTATTGTTGGACTGCAAATCCCACCACCCTCCTTGCCAGTGCAGTCAAGGTTGAGAGATCATAGGAACATATGGTGGTGAACCTATGGCACGCTGGCATGCAAAGCCATTTCTGAGGGCATGCATAGAGATGGGAGAGTGCGGGAAGAGTAGGAATAGGTGTGTTCCTGTTCCTCCTCCTCTCCCCTCTCCCCTCCCAGGCCTTCACCTGTCTCTGGGGAGGCCCCAGCCCCAAAAGTCCTGCCTGTGGAAGGTGAATGTCCTGCAATCAGAAGGTGGATGTCCAACCCCCTGGAGGTCCCATCCCCCCCCCCGGAAGTCCTGCTTTCTGCCACTGGGTAGTACCCAATGTGGGAACACCTTTGAGTTTGCACACTCAGTCTCTAAGAGGTTCACCATCACTGTAATAGGAGCTCCATTTTGAGGGCAACAGCTTAACCATTGCTGATCACTATAATGGGCCCAAATATTTTCTTTCTCCCACCTCCAATGTCTGCAGAATAAAACATCCTTAAGAATATTTCCCTTTCTACTTCTACTTTATTTCTTAAGGCACACAATGCCATAAACATGGTAGAAGTTACCAGAAGCAGGTCAAATAAATACTCTGAAAATCCCCCTCCCATTATATATCACACACCACATTTCACTTATTTCAGTAGTTTGCAAAGACCAACAGATGAGACTAGGTATTGGCATGAACTTAAAGGTTAGATAGAACATAATGCTGAAATTTAAACTTCTATACTGAATGGAATATCCAGCTTCAGAGTTTTTCTTTTGCTGCTGAAAATTTAATAGAAGAGTGATGCCAGTTTAAAATATTATCTTCCCCCACAGAATCCTGGGAATTGTTGTTTGATGAGGTTGTTAAGAATTCTCTATTTAAAACCCATCTTCTCTTTCACAGAGCCAGACTCCCCAGGGTTCCCTGGGAGAGAAAGTGGACATTATGAAATCTTATATTTCTAGAAGAGGGAGAGCAGGGCACAAAGGCAATTTGCAAAAACATTGGTTCCTCAGGATGTCCCTTTCTTTTCTTCTAACTCTTTTTCTCAGATAACTAGCATTCTTTCCCTTGAAATTTCCCTGCTAAAACCTAAGACCAGGAGGAAGGTCATTATGATGCCACAAAGATTGGGCCATTTTAATTGTCACAAAGATAGGTCAAGGTATGGTCTGAAGAAAGGCTGGAACTGTTTCTGGCCTGGGAAATGTGAAACTGGGCATAAGGAAATGTGGGTAAATGGCTCCCAAGCTAGTCAACCAGATAGCATAGTAATTTGGTTGTGTGTGTGTGAATTTTAGGCAGCTGGGCAGCTGCTGCCATCTCTAGTAGAGCTCACACATGACATGTGGGGCATTTTTCCAGAGCAATGTTGGGACATGTGGAAAGTCCTCCTCCAGCTCATGCTGAGTACCCCACTTCCCAGGCCCTGAACAGGACATGTGCAACAGGAAGGCTCATGAGTCATGATTCTTTTGTTCCATTCCTCCATGTTCCATTCTGAATGGCATGATGGACGCAAAGGGACACTTGCTCTCTCCCCAATCCCTTGGAAAGAGACTTGGTACAAGCTGGCAATGGGTTGATATGAATGCCCAGGCTTTCATGCTGCCTCACACTCAAAACTCCACTATTCTTCTTCTCTAGTCATGCTGGAGAAAGATTTCTTCTTCACTTGGAGATCTGAGTTGACAATTCCTTGCATCTTTAGCTGCTGCCTTGAAAGCTGACAACCCAGGCCTTTAAATGTCTCTGCATGGCTCCTTGAACCTTTCCATCCATGACATACATTGCATTTATACCTTACTCATTGTTAAAGTGGATATTTACTTGTTTAATTTTGTCGTACATTTCCTTTAAAGCAGGGCTGGGAGAGGTGCAATCCTCCAGATATTGTTGGATTGCATGCCCCTGCATTCCCGACTTGGACAAATGGGAACTGCAGCTCAATAACATCTGGAAGGCCAATCTTTTCCCATCTCTGCTCTAAGGAGCTCAGGGCAGCGAACTGACCCTTTTTCTTTTAACCCCATAAAACCCCTGTGGGATAGGACAAGGGCACCCAATGAGTTTGACAGATAAACAGAAATTTGAATCTGGTTCTCTGTGGCCTTTGTAAGCACTTTCACCATTTTATCACACTAGGCCACATTAGAAGTTCAGAAGCACTTATTGTTTCCAGATGTCATTTCAGCTAGGTAGTTCATCAGGTCAGTCTCAATTTTGGGGAAAAAACGGTATGATAATGATGATGATGATGATGACGACAGCAATAGACTTCTGGGTCACAATGATGCATAGAGGAAGCTGAAAACAAAATAAGCGTGGGCTTACCAGGGCTGGCCCAAGATGTTTTGCTGTGTGAACCAGAATAGGAAATGGCACTCCCTCTATTAAGGTATTGCTATTGTCATATGCCTCCAAGTAATTTTGACTTATGGTGACCCTATCATAGGGTTTTCTTGCTACATATCTTCGGGGGGGGGGGGTTGCCATTGCCATCTCATGAGGTTGAGAGAATGTGACTTGGCCAAGGTCATTCAGTAGGTTTTTATGCTCATAGTCCCCAAATTATTTTGCAGCAGAGGCAAAACAGGCAGAACAGCACCTCTTCCCATCTCTAGCAGTAAAAATAGATCAGTAAGTGAAATTGTTAACCATTTACTGCCCCTTCATGACACTGAAGATATGCTGCCTGTGGTGCCCACCTCAGTTTGCCTGAAAGGAGAGCTGGCCCTGGTTTTATTCCCTGCCTAGATTTTTCTCGGGAACCTTGAATGTATTCGAGATGGAACTCAGGATCTCCACTTTTTCCAGCACAAAACCTGCCTGAAGATTTCTCCCCTGCAAGCATGGTATCACTGTAATTCAATTTATGGCACTGTAAAACACAGCATTAAGTACAATCAAAACCATAGACCAAAATCTTAATGGGATTTATGCAAATCTTGTTTCCATGTGAGATACCACAGAATTACTGTTTGTGGAAATTATCATTCCGTCTTGTTGCGTTGTAAGGTGTTATATACTTGCCTTTTTGCATCTTGTTTCACCATGTTAATCCTGAATTGGGAATGGCTGCAGTGAGCTTTAAATTTCAGGCAAACAAGCCCTGTCAAATGTTTGGCATATTCGTGATGGTTTCAGAAATGCTACTTTGAGGTTCCTACCTACTGCAGGAAAAATGAAGACAGTGGTTTAAAAGTGATATTTTAAAATCATTTCTCTATGCTTTTAATCTCTTCTGATTAAAAACAGTTGGGAGGGAGTTAGGTGTTTTTTTATATCATTTCAATACTGAACTAACATCCTTCCTTCCTTCCTTGACTCCAAACATTCACAGCTTTTCAATTTTTCATCACAGTATATGAAATCCCAGGGTCACACAGATGTCAGCCAGGCAACCCTTGCTGTGCCTTCCTCTCTTCTGTTTGATTATTTCCTCCTATCTCTAGTCTGTCCTTGGTAGAAAACTCATCACCTCTGGATGTTGTCTGAGCACATACAAAAGCTGCCTCTCTGGCTTCAGCTGTTTGCAAATGATAGGTTCCCGCAATACAGCTGACAAAGGTGCTTTGTATTCTTTGATTCTTATTTACCCAGAGGCACCCTTATTTTGCATTTGGCTCCTTCCAAGGACATCTAGATCCTGAAACTCTGTTTTATCCTCTTTCTATATTTTGGTTTTTAGAGTGCTCTACAAATGTTTTCATCTTTACTGCCATCCTGCATCGTTTCCTATTATGAACAAAAACACCTCTTTCTTGTCTTCCCATCAAAATATCAAAAGCCTTTTGAGTGTTGGACTACAACTCTGGAGATCAGGTTTCAATTCCTTGCTTAGCCATAGGAATACACTGGATGACCTTGGGTGAGTCACACACTCTCAGTCCTAGAAAACCCTTTAAGGTCACCATAAGTCAGAAACACCTTGAAAACACACAAGAACAACATGTAATGTATATTATAAAGGAGCAACAGTTAAGAATTTAGATGTGAGAAACCCAAGTTTAAATTCTTATTCAGCCACAAGACCTTCTTGATTGTCTGGGAAAGTTCCTAGGTCTCAGGCATGTTGTTTTGATAAAACAAACTTTTATTAATGCCACCGCCATGAATTCCTTGGAGAAAGAGCAATGAATTCCTTGGAGAGTGAGTGGGACCAAATATGGCAAATATTTTGTCCCATTCTTATGCTTGCCTGCCATCCACTGGAAAGCAGACCTTGAAAATGACTCTGAAACAGGAATTCATCCCTCAGGAATTCATCTCTTTTGATGTAGCTGGATAATTGTGGTTTGCTTTAAAAGGAGTCAGGTCTAGGACTGGCACCAGTAACAGGACTTGGTAGGGCGAGGATCCCGGGCAGCCACTCAAGGATGAAATAATATATAATGTGGTGGGCTTTTGTTATCCACTGGGGGTTGGTTCCAGGACCCCCCGTGGATACCAAAATTCGTGGATGCTCAAGTCCCATTAAGTTAAATGGCATAGTAAAATGGTACCTCTTATATAAAATGGCAAAATCCAAGTTTGCTTTTTGGAATTTGTATATATTAAAAATATTTTCAAACCATGGATGCTTGAATCTGTGGATAAAAAAAATCTGTGGATATGGAGGGCTCACTGTATAGGTATAGTGAAGTGCTTGGAAAGATTTTGGGGGGGTGGGTGGGGGGTGGGGGCACAGCTACCAGAATTACAGGGTGCTTGTAAAAGTTACATTTTGGACTGCAAAGCTCAGAACTTCCAGCCCACATGGGTATTCTGGGTGATATAGTCCAAAAAGTAACCTTACTGGTACAGTAAGCCAGAACAATTTTTGACCCATTAAAGCAGAGGTCCAAAAGGAGTATTTGGCCAGTTTTTACTCCTTCACATGTGTAGTGGGCTGCTCTGCCACTAAAATCATAGAATCATAGAATTCTAAATTCATCCGGTTGGAAGAGACCACAAAGACCATCCAGTCCAATCCCCTGCCATGCAGGAACTCACAATCAAAGCACCCCTGGTAGATGGCCATTCAACCTCTGTTTAAAAACCTCCAAGGGGGGAGACTCCATCACACTCTGAAGGAGTGTGTTCCACTGTCAAATAGCTCTTACTGTCAGGAGGTTCCTCCTAATGTTGAGGTGGAATCACTCTTCCTGCAGCTTGCATCCATTGTTCCAAGTCCTATTCTCTGGAGCAGCAGAAACCAAGCTTACTCCGGCCTCAATATGACATCCCTTCAAATATTTAAACAGGGCTATCATATCACCTCTTAACCTTCTTTTCTCCATGCTAAACATTCACAGCTCCCTAAGTCTCTCCTCATAAGGCATAATTTCTTGACCCTTCACCATTTTGGTCACACTCCTCTGGATATGCTCTAGAGAATCAGCCCAAAGTAAAGCATGAATTAATGCCCTGTTTCCAGTTTTATGTTTTTTCTTTTTGTTGTTGGTTGTAAGTGTCAGAGTTGTGGGAGGGTGTATTTTAGCTTTCTTCCATGTAGGAGTTTTATGTGATTTTTAAACTTTCTTTGAAATTTTTATGGGGGTTTCAGGGCTTTGGAGTGGTCTGAAGGTATACAGGTGGACTAGGGCCCCAGTTTCCCCACCCCACCCTACCCAAGACAAATGCATTAGACATATATTATGGTCTGCCAAGTGCTTCATGCTGAGCTTTGTTTTTTGAAGTGTCATGCTGACCTCCAAACCAAGAAGTTCACTCCAGAGTGGCCAAAATCCTTAGGATCTGATAGGAATTAGTACTATAGCTATTTTTTCTCTTGATATCAATACAATGTTTTCCCTCCTGTCTTGGTGTTTTACTTGTGAATTTCTGTTACAGTCGGTCCTCTGTATTCACAGATTCTGCATTCATGTATTCAATCATCCATGGCTTGAAAATATTCCAGTAGTAGTAGTAGTAATAATAACAACAACAACAACTTCAAAAAAGCAAATCTTACTGTTTGCTATTTTATATATGGAACACTATTTCACTATGCCATTGTGTATAATGGGACTTCAACATTCACAGATTTTGGTACCCATGTGGGGTGCAGGATAGGATGTCCTGGAAACAATCCCCAGCAGATACCAAGGGTGCACTGTATTAGCTGCAACCTCTTAAACCTATGGCAGGGCATGGATTTTGTTTTCAGTCCTGGGAGTTTCTGATACAAGTTGAAGTAAATGTTAAAACTCTGTATCTATTGTTTTGTGTTTTCAGCCGATGATCTTTGGAATGGGAGTGTGACCTTTGTCACTGGGGTTTGCCTTTCACCTCCCCCCCCCTTTGTATTTTTGGTTACCAAACTGTACTTTCCTTTCCTTTCTGTAATAGATATAGTGCTGAAATGGTATAACACTTTATCATGGTGACTATAGCATTAAAAAAAAATTAAGTGAGCAAGACAAGGAACATGGATATTGGAGGATGAGTCGGTGAGGAAGTTTTGATTCCTGGTTGGGATAGCAGGATGTGGAAAGAAAAAACTGAAAGGTGATACCCTAAACAAAAACAAGCAAATGAGGGAACAGAAAGTTTAGGGGAAATGAATGTCAGCAATACACAGTGATGTAATAAACAAACAAATGTGTTTACTAGAGTAATAAAAAGCACAGATGTGGAAAGAAACCATGTCCACACCACATCTAAATCACTCTTCAAGTGCTAGAAAAGAGAGGTTGCAATGAAGTGAGCAGATTGCTGAACTCTTCCACAATGAGAAACTAACCAGGGCCAAATTCTCAATACATTTAGGACATGACTGGGTGTGAGAGTAGAAACTACTGTTATAAACAGATCTTTTATCCTGAAACAGACCTTGTATCTTGAAACAGAAAGTCCTGACAATTCCCATAACTGTTGACCAATCTGGAGGAGCCCTGAGCCACTTGAGAAATGTGCACCGAGTGCAGTCCTACATTCTAACAGTGGCATCAGTTCCAGTCGTGCACACAGGTGTATATGAAATAATAGACAGTTAGATAGATATAAGGCTGACACTCTGCTTTTACACTTGTTTTGGAGTTATATAAACTCTGATTTTTTCTCTCTCTTGCCAATTTTGTGTGCCTGCCCAAAGTCATTGATGCCAGCTGTCCCTGTTTTTGTTTTCTGGGGTTTTGTATCATTTCCATTCACCAGTAGTAAAAGCACAAGCATAGTATGTCTTTTGCAATTATAGCAGGCACATTCATTTCTGACTAGTGTGTGTGCATGTACCTATTTGTGTATTCCTACCAGAGTTAACCCTTATTTCTTTGCATTGCAACTGAGCTGCAACCAGATGCAGCAGCAGCAGCAGCAGCAGCAGCAGCAGCTAGACAGTGGGAGGACATGGAACAGCCCATATAGCCCTACTTCAACATGTTGCATCTTGACCTGTCTGTCCCTCTAGCTGAGTATTACCTGTTCTGATTCTCTCCAGCAACAGTCATTTCCTTCATTTGTTAGCTGATTGTTTAGGTGCAGATGCCAGGCTCTAAAGATTAGATATGTGTGAATGAAGGCACGAGTTTATTGGGCATGGCAAGAATAAAAATAGTTACAGACCTTTTACACACACATGGACACATGCACACACAGACACACACAGAGTGTATTCTTGTGTGGAGAGGATTTGGAAGTAGGAATGGAAGGAAGTCCACATGGGGATGAATTTAATAGTTCTCTATGCTCTATTTGGGCTTGTCTATGTACTCTGCCAGCCTTCCCCTAATTAGTTTCTTACCTGTTAAGCAGCCCACAGAGATGACATGGCAGCTTCTTCCCAATCTTTCCTAACTGGCATATTTTAAAAAAGGACTCCCGTCAAAAGAGCAAATGAGATTCTCACTTGGTTATCATTTTATCCCTCAAAGTACACTTTGCTTTTATGAGCAGCAATCTCTTTCTTAGTGTGGATGGATAGGAAATATATACTTTCCTCATTTATGAGAAAACTTGTATTATAGCTGCAAGGTTCTTGTTTAATAATAATAAAAAAGTCTTTCCAGATCCATATAGTCTCATTTCTGAAGGAGGAAATAACTGTATCATTACACTGTGTGACACCGATCTACCATATAATACTGTCTATCAGTATTATAGTGAAGAAAACTAACTCTTAAATGGTGCCACATTAAATATTTGAAGTTTTTTTAAAAAAAAGGTATTTCCAGCAAGAGCTGTCGTTATTACAGGCTTATGATGAAGTATTCTTTGTAGAAATAAACATGTGTGGTAATGGACCTGTAAGCTGATTTGCTTCAAGCATTGAAATTGCCACCTCATTGCTCAATATAATCTATCACTGGAGACATTAAAAGCACATTTTTAGAGTGAATTATATGATGAATATCAGTACAGTCCAATGAGAATCAAATGATTTTTAACATTTGAGTAACAGAGAAGGAGCATTAGAGGTAGTGATGGTGGTGGCAGTGCTAATGATGACTTGCTGATGTAATATAAAATACAGAAATTGCAAATTGGTTATTTACCAGTCCAGTATATTTTGGGATTTTTTTTGGGGGGGGGTATTACAATTTTAGGACTTGTAGTTCAAAAGAGCAATTTCTCCAAGCACTGCAATTTATCATGAGCACTATAAAGTAGGAAGTGATATTGAAAGACATCTAGCTGAACCCTTGCCAAGTATTTGCAAGGCCAAAGGTTTTTAACCATGTAAACATCTCTACTGAGCTTCTTGGGAGAGGTGGTGAGCAAAGGTTTTCACAAAGTTCAAAAACAGGACTGACAACTGACGAGATTTTTACAAAAAACTATTTGTCCTCTTAATTTCCCTGTAATGGCAGCTTGATTAGCAAACATCAGAAAGTGAAATGTCTGACCATGAAGGAGAAATTCTTTTTCTTCAAATGTATTAGGTACAAAACCCAAACAATAATTAACACCCCCCCCCCCCCCGATATTACCTCCATTTTTCAGAGGCAGCATAACTGTGTGTATGATTTGCTGGGGAGCAAGAAAAAGTGGTGCAGTTGCACTCGTGTCCTGCTGGTGGGCTTCCTTTCACAACTAGTTGGCCAATATGTGACTGGAATGTTGGACTAGATGCTGCATGTCCCTTCTTCTGAAGTTCTTACATAAAGTGCTTTGAGGGATTTCCAGTTCAGAGTGGGGTTAAGTTCCACAAGCCTTTTCCAGCACACATGTACTGAATGGCTAATTGTAAAAAGTAGCTTCACATGTTGTCTCTGTGGTGCTTCTGGCTGTATATATCTGGAAATCTAAGAAGTCACTTCATATTCTTTGATTATTGGAGCTCAGAGTCTCATTTCTGCCTTAGAAAAGTGTCTTTACAAATAGACATCAAGAAAAGGGAAGTGCGAAGATTTACCTAATAAATTCTATTTTGGACTCTTCTGCTTTTTGATAAATTATATGCATTGGTAGGTCCCAAATGAAAATTCTCTTCCTCCATCAGTGTGTTCCTAAAATTCAGAAGATAACAAGCAATCTAGTTCTTGGTTCAGTGAGTGTTAACAAAAGATTGTAAAGAGCTAAATGCTTTACTTTATTAGCTAATAATCCTTGCACATCCCTAAGATTCAGGGCAGCTAACAAAAACAAACTTTGTGATTGAGATCTTGGATCAAGAAGCTGGAATATAACTCCCCATCCTCTGTCCCAGCACCAAGCAGGAGGGAGAGGGGAAGGAGAAACTGTTACAGCTATTATTGGCCTGTCAGTGGGTGGGGGAGTGATTCAGATGAGGAAGAAGCAACTGACCTGGGCTGAGAAGGGACAGAAAACAAGGCTGGGATGTAGCTGCTTCTTTATCCTCTGAGGGATCATTCAGACATCTTTTTTAAAAACATAATGATGCGAATGACCTCACTCATGCATTTCAGGTTTATTTTGTTCACACTATGTAACTACATCTATGTGCATTGTCAGTTTGGTTGCTCACACATGCAAGCACTCGAATAAACATGGAGTCAACACTGTGAATGTATTCAAAAGGCATTCAAGGCATGCAAAATTTAATCCCAAATTATTGCAGATTTGTGCACTGGTTATTCCCACTTCTTACAATGCAAATCTTTTTTAAAATCTCAGCTAAAATCTGGTATCAATTGTCCTGAGTTAAGTGGGTTTTTTGGCAGCTCCCGTCCCCAAAAAACCCACAAAAAAACCTCGGTCACATGCATTTGGGATACATGTGAACAACAGAGACTCAACCCAGATTCATCCTGGATTATTTTCACTGTTTGAATAGGGTCTGAGTCTCATCTCACCCCTTCCAGTAAGTAGCAGGAGTAGGAGCAGTAGCCCTTAGGCTTGACAACTTCAGGATAAAGGACTTGGATAGGGCTCAAAGAGCTAGAGCAGTGGTTCTCAAACTCCCCTTGGTCCACCTTTACATTTACATCTTGGCTCACCTGTTTGACGCAGTATATATATAAACATTCTTTTAAGTGTACATAATTAGAGTGTGTTATGCTTCTCATTTAAAGGTATTTGGATTCTAATGCTCTTTCATTTAGATAGTGTCTTTGCTTCATTTCAGAGTACTAAAATTTTACATTTTAGAATAATTCCTCATTTTAGAGAAATGGTTGGGGTGGAGAGTGAAGGTCGCTCTGATCATTTCCCCAGAATGTGCACATCCGGAGAGTGACTGTTGCTCCAACCATTTCTTTCAAAGTGCTTAGGACATGGATTGCTGAAGAGGCCAACTGCTTACCAAAGTTGGCTGTTCTGTGAATGTACACACAGAAGTTGGCTTTGGCAAGCAGTTGGTGGCTGCAATTGCTCCTCCCCCACCTCCTGAAGCTTGCGCATCAGGAGGAAATGGGGGCAGCAACCTTTGCTCCAATTCCCTCCCAAATCATTAACAAGATTCTGGCCAACATCTCATCCCACAAGGGAAACAGAACAGAATAAAATGTAATCAAATTCCTTGGGATTTATCTTTCCTGACTTAACTTGGGCTCCTAAGGCAGGCTCCAGGATTGCTTGCCTTCTTTGACATAGATAGCCTTTGGTACTACTGTATGTGCAGAGTGTATCTGAGATGTATATAAGATGTGTGCACATGAAAATCTGGTAAAGCAAAATGTTGAAGAACAATTTGTTGGCTTGACATGGTTACTTGACCAGCAACATGGCTGTATAAAAGGACCTGTCATCAGACAGGTAGGAAGAAGTCATGAAGAGGCAAAAGGTCATGTGAGAAGTGAGAAGTTCACCACATGCTCATGTATTATTTATTTTTGCCATTTCCATGAATCTGCCTTCCAAAAAAACTTTAGTCAAGGTGGTTAAGAAAAGTATGCTATTTATAAACGAAAAGGTAAAATGCAGTCAAAACCAACAGTGCATGAAACGCTGCAATTAAAAAGCCAAAATCAATATGGAGAACAACAGCAACCAGAGATTAAACATTTAAGGAAAAAACCCTGCTGAAAAATAAAAGCAAAATTATTTTATAAGAGTCTTTCACTTTTCTTGGTTCTTTATAGAAACGGCCCAATGTCTTGTGACCAAGTGCTGTACTTTAGAGAGTAGGAAATCTCAGAGCAGAGCCTTAAGGTGGTCTCCATGCATGACCAGATTAATAGGGCAATGGACCAGATTTTTAAGGCTCTGCTCCCAGGTTGTTAGGGACCAAAAGAAAAATCATTTTGAATCAATGGAACCTAGTGGCTTCCATGTTAGTGGTCTGGTGAATCAGCTCCAAGTTATAGTTCAGTTTGTAAAGGTACCAAACCCCATCGTCCCCCCCCCCCCCCCGATGTTTAGCATCTTGGAGAGTTCCTTTTATGTTCATACTGAAACTTGGAATAGATTCATTGCCTCACTGACACAGAAGTCATCAGCCACAAGTATCAGCCTGGAAACAAAGCAGCCACCACTTCAGAGAACGCAGTGCCATAGACAGTGATATCCTGTTTGGTTGGTCAGCTTCGGTAAAACTTCAGTTAGGAATAACTGAAGTTTCTAAATGTGTTCTTTAAAAACCAACAGCATTTACTTCAAAGAAGATCTGTTTGGGATGTGAGCATTCATGCAAAACATATCATTATACGATCTGAAGATAAAATAGATTGTAACATATCATTATTTATTTTTTCAGAAATCTAAAATGTGAGGCTGAGCTATCTCCTCTCCTCAAATGAAGGCTGCCCCTTTTGTGCCCCTCCCAATATTTTTCCTGGTGTTATCACTGACTATTTTTTTAAAATAAAAATACCATTAGGTACTCATTTAACATTCTCTCAGCCTCAAAGGAAGGCAAAGGAAGGCAAAGGCAACCTCCCTATGGTCAAATCATGCCAAGAAAACCTCATGATATATTCACTATAGGCTAGTCATAAAGACAAAGTCACACAACAACAAATACCTCAAATGATCTATTTTTTGCATCATCTTTTGGTGAGGGTTCATTCCATCTCAAATCAAGTAATCTGAGTTCTTATTTCAGAAATGTAAGTCCCCATTAAAATACTGGGACAGAGGCTGTCTGAATGTAGTCACATGCCAGTTGTGTGTTGTGAGCCTTTCCTTTCATTTATGTTTAATGTAAAACACTACATTCCCTTTCTGAGGATGAAAAACATAATCCAAGAACATTTTCCTAAGCAAAATATGATAGTATTGGACTCTGGATAGGTTGATAATGTGAAAGCTAGAATAATACAATGAATACACGCATACCTCAGTTAACAAAGCATGTGAGAAAGAAGCTTTTTCACAAGTCTTTTTATGCCTCCCTAGTCACTCCTTTCCTCCTCCTCCTCTGCCTAACTAAAAGGTTTTCTTAAAGGAACATTAGCATTATGAGGGTTGAGGATTCAATAAAGGCTGAGCAGAAAAAGGGTAGTATGCACTCAAGTTGATCCAACTATATCCATGTGTGCCTCCTTACAGCAGATAAGGTCAACACCACCTGCCTTTGAAATTCCTTACTGAGCAAGTACAAACAGTAAAATGCAGAGAAAAGGGGAGAGCCAGCTACTCCTGGCACGTTAAAAAAAGTTTTTTTTACAAAGTACAGGAATACCTGGTTAATCTAAATGAATATAAGTCTCCTGGATCAGATGAACTACATCCAAAGATATTAAAAGAACTGGAAAATGTAATATCAGTGCCATTGGCAATAATCTTTGAGAACTCCTGGAGAACAGGAGAAGTCCCAGCAGACTGGAAGAGGGCAAACGCTGTCCTCATCTTCAAAAAGGGAAAAATAGAGAATCCAAACAATCATTCTCCAGTTATGAGAAGAACGACTTAGGGGACTGAGGATGTTTAGCCTAGAGAAGAGAAGGTTAAGAGGTGATATGATGGCCCTGTTTAAACATTTGAAGGGATGTCATATTCAGGAGGGAGCAAGCTTGTTTTCTGCTGCTCCAGAGACTAGAATGCAGAACAATGGATGCAAACTGCAGGAAAAGAGATTCCACCTCAACATTTTCCTGACAGTAAGGCCTGTTTGACAGTGGAACACACTCCCCCGGAGTGTGGCAGAGTCCAAGACCTTCCTTGGAGCTCTTTAAACAGAGGCTGGGTGGCCATCTGTTGGGTATGCTTTGATTGAGAGTTCCTGCATGGCGGGGGGGGTTGGACTGGATGGCCCTTGTGGTCTCTTCCAACTTTATGATTCTATGATTCTTTACATTTGGCCACCAAAATAGAAATTATTACAAAAGTGGAGGCTGGTGAAAGAAAGGACTCTAAAAGGATGCCAGCAATGCTATAACAAACACCTTTCAATAAGGTGTTTTTGAAAAATGCCAATTATGGGGAAAGGGAACAGAGGGTACTCCAGAGGAGCTAGGCAGAAACCTGGACCTCATCAAGCTTTCATCTGATCCAGCAAGGTTTTGCCTTTACGAAAACCACTGAAATGTATGGAAGTGTTAGCATTATTCTCTCCCCCCCCCCAACTCTAATGAACACTCCAGTTTTAAAACAGCTTGTACTTAATCAACTGTTGTTTTAGACTTTTTGAGCACTGTGCACATTTTATTATTGTCTTTTCTGAGCCTAACCTGCAGACAGATTCCCTGCTGCGTTATTATTTGATACCTCACAAGCATTGTAGCTTTCATAAAATAAAATTGCTAAGGAAAATCACTTCTCCCTGCCCAATCCATAACTGATTGCTTTGTTCTGATTTTTTAAAATGTGTTTCTTGATCTCACCCACTCTATTTGATGGACATTAATATTAATTTTGAATATATCAAGAGAGAATGTTTCCAAAACACAGAGTTATTAGTGAGAAAGGATGGCTGCATTCATGTTATTTCAGTCTGACTGTAACATGAAAGTATTATGCTATGAACCAATCATTGCAGGGTGATTGACAGCTTCTGGAGGATATACAGCTATAGTAAAAACGTGTTGTGCCTGTAATCGAATGTGACTACCAAGACTATAACTAATGCTGGTTGACTAGTAAAAGGCCATAATAAATATGTTGGTTGGTTGTCCTTATTACAGAGTGGATGCCTGACTTCTAGTGCCAAGCTTCGTTAGGCTTCTTTATGGCACCCTAGTGTATCGTTTTTTGCATGTTGTAATTTTCAGAATTACAGTTGCATGTCCTAAGGCTGCCATAACAGAAACTGTGCCGTAAAATGGAAAGCATTTTGGACAGGCATGGGGCATGGATATTTGCAACCTGTCATTCTGAACAACTGATGAATGGGGAGAATTTCCAGAGCCTACTGATTTTTGAAGATTTCTTCCCCCAAAAGTAAGCAAGCAAGCAAGCAAGCAAGTAAGTAAATAAATAAATAAGTGCATCACCTCCAGAAACTGGTTTCTATGGAGTACCAACTTATGTCTTTTATGCCAAAAATCTGGCTATAGCTCTTCAAAATCCAAGGAGTGAAGGGAAGAGTATCGGAGTTTTGCATGACTCGGAATGTAGAGTAAATAATTCTTGGGTGCATGGAGCAGCTGAAGTGTGTGTGCTATCCTTTATTGTAGCATTAAAGGACATGGGTGCTGAACAGACTGCCCTAAAGAGTGGCCTGCAGCCACCTCTGTCTTTGCTGGATTGGGGCTGCAGCAACTGGATGCCACAGCCCTGATATGGCCTTTTTGTGGTGCAAAATGGGAGCCAAAAAGCAGCTCCTTTTTGTGCCATGGAAAGGGCACGATAGCTGCCGGCACCATGGCTTTTTAGCATTCCTTTGGCGCTGTGTCATCTGAACAGTGCCAGAGGAGTGCCATGACACTGCCTGCTGTGTGGTGGGTGCACGGCATCATGCCAGCATGGGGGCGGAGATGGAGTGTGCGTTGTGCAGACATCGTGCCCCACTCCATGCTGCCTTTATCACCTGTCTGTCAAGGCTGATGATGAATGTTTTAAGCATAAAGGTTACCATAGCTGGAAAACTTCCTTTGTTCAGCTAAAGACTTTCATGGCCCCATGAGGGGTCCTGTGGCCTACCTAGCTACTTGAAAGCCCGTGCCTCAAAGGCAGCATAAATTCTTTATATGCAAAGGAGAAAAATGGACTAGTATTTATCTTCAGATGTATATATTGAACAAGACATGAGCCCATGGTAATGGATGCCATTTTTCTCTGGGTCTGTTGCCAGCAGTGAATCACTTGCTGTCAGGATTTGACATGGCTGGATTCTGAGGAGACCCTCTCCTTTCATGAGGAAGCAAGGGACTCTGTAGAGAACCCCAATATAAAGTTTTTAAAGAAGGGGCTGAGTGTGTTGGAGTATTTTAGTTTTCAAAGACTTTTAGCAAAACTGATGGCCATACTGACTGGAAAATTCTGGGAAGGAACTGTACTAATTTTTCCAAGATGTGCTTCTAGTTTATTATCCTGTTTTCTGCAGTGGCAAAAGAGATGTCTCCAGGAAGCCTAAAAGCAAAACTTGAAGACCACCCACTTTCCCTGTTGTGTTCCAGTAACAGGTGTTCAAAAGTGCATTGCCTGTCAAGCTGGAGCTATAGTGACAATTAGCTATTGAAAGGCCTCAATTCCCCATTGATTTGTCACTTCCTCTGTATCAGCTTTAAAATTTACAGCATTAAACATTTTTATTTTAGGCCAAATCTATACTATTGCTTGAACAAAATCGCTTCTGGTATCCATGTCATATCCTCATATTTTGAAAACCAACTGATTCATATAGTAACATATGATGGAAGATGGATATGGACCTTCTGATTATTTTGGGGACATTCATTCAAAAATACCACCATTACCACTTAGGTAGATACAGTAACACTCTACATGTACAGTATTATGTTGGCACTTGAGGAGTCTCCTCTTTCTCCTTGTTTCCCAGATTTCCAGACAACTAAGAAATGAAATCTCAAAATGTACCTAAAGGTTATAAGAAAAATGCTGGACATGCTGGAAACTTATCTCACATTTCTGAGAAGCTCCAAGCTGCCCCCTTGGGTCTATAAGACTATGAATATGTTTTTAAAGTAACCCTTCTCCATTTTGGCCACCTCCAGAGGCCTTGGACTGCACCTACCATTATCCCCAGCCTCCATGAGGCTGTGGGTGATGGGATATGTATTTATATTTAGGAAAGGCTTCAACAGCACCTTTTGCTGAGTCAATGCATTTAAGATTGAGATCTGCTTTTGCTGAAAAGAAGATTTTGCCTCCATAAGCTGCATTTTGTCCCTAATGTACGCTGACATATTTGAAAGAAGAAATACAGTTTCCATAATTTGAACAAACAAGTTGCTCTTTATAGCCTCCTTCAGAGTGATTCAGTGTCCCATACACAATATAATAGTACCATTAACATTTTACAAAGGGTACATAAATAGGTTAAAATGCTGGAGAGGTTTTAGTCCTGTTTTCCATGTTTTTCCCAGGGTTATTTCCCTCTCTTCAGCCCTCTTGAGTTTATGACAGAATAATAGGATGCTTTGTGCTGAGGTGTGTGTTTGTTTCCATGCTTTATAGTTCTTGTTATTACTGCAGTGTTGACCTCAGCACATTTTATTTAGGTTTTTCTGTTTTTCATTTTTTAGTAAACGGTATTGTTGAACAATGGTTGGACAGCCCATGTGAGGAAGACGTGATTGATGAAGGAAGTGCTGCCAGAGAGAACCCCAATCTGCAAAGCATGGAGAATCTTTGGTGATGGGATGGGAGGAATAGTTCCCCTCCTTCCACCAGTGTATTAAAGAAAATTTTTTTAAAAAATAAAATAAATGCAAAATAAAGTAAATAAAAACCCAGTGTTGACTGAGAAGCATTGTGACTTCTAGGAAACACATAGCACAGAAGTTGATAATTCATTGAGTTTCTTTGAATGTACTTGAAGTGTTCTGATACCCATGTGGCAGAGCTGCGAGGAACTTTTTGGATTGTCAGCCATCCATAGAAGTGCTGTGGCAAAGCACTAGGATGGGTGACAATTTATAGTCAAGATTCTATACTGCTTCAGAGAAGTGTAAATATCCACCAGCAGAGTTATGTTGTTGCTGTTGTTGTTGTTAACTGCCCTGGGTTGGCCCCAACTCATGGTGATCCTGTGGATGAGGCATCTCCAAGCTCCCCCATTCTGTACTGCTCTGCTTAAGTCCTGTAGATTCAGGCCTGTGGCCTCCATAACTGAGTCCATCTATTTGGCAAACAGTCCTCCTCTCTTTCTACTGCCCCCCACCTTTCCTAGCATTATTGTATCTTTGCGTTAGTCACACCTTCTCATGAAGTGGCCAAAGTATGACAGACTCAGTTTCATCATTTTGGCTTCCAGGGAGAGTTCTGCTATGATCAGTTGAAGGACTTGTTTGTTTGTCTTTTTTGTTGTCCACAGTATCCTCAGCACTCTTCTCCATCACCACATCTCAAATGAGTTTATTTTTTTTCTTATCTGCTTTTTTCACTGTCCAGCTCTCACACCCATACATGGTTATGTACAGACTCCATACTGAATACCAACATAGTGTAACATGTGTATCAATAGTTATTGCAAATGGTTGACACCGCATTGTGCAATTGCAATGCACAATCCACAAAGGCAATGAACATTCACATGCTACTTTATCTACTTTAATGTGTCTCTTCATATGTAACAGTGACTAATGTGCAAGTCTGCTTATTTATTTATTGAACTTATATCCTGCTTTTATCCCAAATGGAATTCATTTCTCACCATCAACTAGACATGACCATTGTGCATTGCATCCTCAATCACTTTGCATACATAGTGCAACTTACACCTTCATATGTCACTTACAGAATGTCAGCCTCTCCCTTCCAGTTCTGACCCCAGCTAAGGCCAACTAAAGATCTAATGCATGTCATGGAGAAAAGATCACATACTTCTGGTACAATGTGATGTTGGTGCTATAGAGTGCCACCACTGAGGAATATGTGTGACCATCAGTTGTCGATCTGCAACCATCAGTCTTAGCCGGCATGTGCAGTGGTGGGGAATGATAGGAGTAGTAGTTCCTTAACATCTTGATGGCCACATGTAATATATGAATAGGCCAAACTCTTCTAGCACTCCTTTTTAAGGAGATGGATCACAAAGCCCATCCTACAAAGAATGCTAAATATTGCTGGACCCAGGTGTAACTAAAAAGTCATTGATTCAGTGTAACACATGCAAACTGACTTCTCATGTTTCCATTAATTTACTTGATGTATTATAGTTGAAACTAACAATTTTATTTAGGTAGGAAGTGGGAATTGCTTTGACATCCACATGTCAGTGAACTGCTGCTTCCAGAATTCCTTACTATTGGGTAGAATCGCCAGGAATGCTGGGACCTGCAATGTACCAGCTTTAAGGGTCTGTGTAATTGCTACCCATAGTTTAGACCAGAGCACCATATTGCCTGCTAGCTTGTACACAGAGGGGCTGAAAAGACTGGCATAAATACCCGGCTTCAGGGTGGTGTGTGTGTGGGGCACTGCACATTGCCTGCCCCAATTCCACCCCTGAACCGGCCTCATGCCTCCCTCCCACCCACCCAGATAGCGGGAAGCATCATGGTATTTCTGCGGCACAGCATTTTTACATGCTGCATTGAAGAAACATGGAAGAGTTGTGGCGGTGGCAACAGAAAGAGTAGCTTTTTTCCACTCAAAAAAGGAGCAGCATTTTTCTGCTTCTTTTGGGGCAGGAAAAATGCCAGATTGGGGCCATGGCATGAGGTTGCCACAGCCCTGGTCTAATGCTCAAAGGGGTGGTGCAGAGCTGCCTCTTTATGGCCGTTTGTTTCAGCCCAGAGTGAGGAATCTTCACAGTGCCCTTGTGTTCAAGAATGGTCACAAAGATGTATCACATCTCTTCAAGGAGAATGAAGGTGATTGAAATCTTTCATTAATAAATGGCTTCATTTGTATACTGCTTTCCCATAAAAATTATGCTTAAATAGGGCTGCAACATTAAAAACTGGAGATGGTTCCTGTACCTTAATGGTTGTATCAAGGAGAGAATTTAAGCAAGTGCTGCTTGTCACACACCCAGGTAACAAGCAACACCTGCTGAAATTCCTGGTTCTACACAACCATTAAAAGTACAAGAGCTCTCTCTATTTATTATGGCAGCCCTATGCTCAGAACAGTTCACAACAAAACAAGAAAAAATGACAACAACCTCAAAGCATTTTTATCCATATTAAAGAAAAGAAAGAACAACTTCAGAAGAAGCAACCACATCAATCCACTCAATAAATAGTTTTATTACCAGATCAAATAGAGTGAAATAGTCACCTGCTTTGGTAATTAGCACTGGGGGGTGGGGTGGGTGGGTGCGTCCTTCTAGTAAATTTCAAAGAGAGTCAGGAACAGTTAAAAATCCCATGTGTGGAGCCTGGAAAAGTTACTTTTTTGGACTACAACAGCTCTGCCCAAATGCTGACAGGAAGAAGACAGAAGAAACTTAACAACTGAATCAGAAGCACAGCTGTCTCCTTTGTAGTACCTCTAAGCACTGCAGTCATTTTCTCTTGGCTACCTGATGGAATTACTCAGCACTGAATAATAAAGTGACAGTGCTTAGTTAATTAAATTGTTAGCTTAACTGATTAAATACCTTTAAATGAGGAAAGCAGTTTCCTGACTAATTAGCTAAACACATTAAATTGCTTTTAAATGAAAATGTGTGTAAAAACTACTTTGAATGACAACTTCCATTTTAGAAGCTGCATTCCCTCTGTGGTGTAATGTTTTGGGGATGGATTAGGGGTCTGGAGGCAATTTGGTTCAAATCCATGGTTCAACTGGGAAGTAGGAGACACTGAGCCAATGGTTAAATGGGTACTCCTGGACTCGTCCCTCCAGTTGTCGGTTCAGATAGATGCAACAGCCAGGAGTGCCTGTTATCAGCTTTGGCTGATATGCCAGCTGTGGCCCTTCCTGGAACTGGGGGACCTAGAAATGGTAGTACATGCATTGGGAATCTCTCAATTTGACTTCTGTAATGCACTCTACATGGGCAATATGCTCTACACTTTTACCTAGTTCAAAAACTTCAATTGGTTCAAAATATGGCAGCCATATTGGTTGCCAGAAAATCTAGAGGTGACCACATAACACCTATATTAAAATTGCTTCATTGGCTGCCAATCAGCTTCCAGGCACGGTACAAGGTGTTGGTAATAACCTTTAAAGCCCTTCATGGCTTGGGTCCAGCTTACTTAAGGGAGCGCCTTCTTTCACACAATTCACCCCACACACTCAGGTCCTCTGGGATGATCCTACTGCAGCCAAGAAAGACCAGGTTGGCTGCAGTCATCTAGAGGACCTTCTTGGCTGCTGCTCCTAAATTATGGAATGACCTGCCAGAAGAGATCCATCATATTACCATTCTTGGTGCCTTTAAGAAGGCTATTAAGGTGGACCTCTTCTGGCAGGCCTTCTCAGACTGATCCTCCCACTCATTGATGTAGTTCGTCCCTGTTCGCCCCAAATGTCCCTCCGATGCCTGCATATTTTAAAATTTAAATATTTAACTTGTTTATTTTAAGTTTATCTATTTTAAATATTTAATGAATTTGAACTGGAATTTGATGATTGTATTTCAGTTAAGGGATGAGGGGTGGAATTTTAGTTTGTATATGTTAAGTATTTTTAGGTATTTTATGTATTTGCTTATGTAAATTGTTTTTGTATTTGTTTAGGTAATTTTCTAATGTTTATGTAATTTTCTAAACTGCCTTGATCCTTTGGAAAGATGGTATGTTGTTGTTGTTATTATTATTGTTATTAATCTTTTAGATTGTAAGCCTGAGGGCAGGGAACCGTCTAATTATAAGTTTATATGTACAGCACTGTGTAAACCTACAGTGCTATATAAATAAAGGTTAATAATAATAAAATAATAATAATGGTTGTGACAATAACATGACATGGAGGGGGTTGAAAAAGTGAAATATAGATCTAACAAATAAATAAATATCAAGGGAATCTAATAAATGGCTTCACAAAAGTGCCTGATGCATATAAACAGACTCAAAACCATCTTGTTTCATCCATATTTATAAATATGCAGATCTATTTGATTAGTCAACCAGTTAATTAAATCTGACACACTTTGTCTGTAGTTTTCCCTTCTTGGGAGCAAGTTCACTGAATTCAGTGGGAGTTTCCTCTCAGCAGTTTTGTATAATAGGCCGGTATATCTCAGAGGAAGGAAACAGCAAGCCTCATTTGAGTATTCCTTGTCTAAGAAAAGTCTATGAAATTTATAGGGTTGCTTTAAGTCAACAGGTGATTTAACACACACACACAGAAGGTTTCAGTGCTAGGCCAGGATTCTAGGAGATCAGGATTCAGATCTCAACAGCCATGGAAACCCACTTGGACAAGTCATACTCTCTTGGGCTGAATCTGCACTGCAGAAATAATGCAGTTTGACATCCCTTTAAATGTTGTGGCTCCCTCCTGTGGAATCCTGGGATTTGTAGTTTGTTGTGGCACCAGAACTCTCTGATAGAAAAGGCTAAATATCTCACAAAACTACAAATCCCCAAATTCCATAACATTGAGCCATAACAGTTAAAAGTTGGGTCAAATTGCATTATTTCTGCAGTGCATATGCAGCCTTGATCTTAGAAGAAGGCAGTATCAGTCCTCCCTGAATAAAGCTTGTAAAAAAACATCCTATGATAAAGTCATTATATGTCAGAGGGCATATAAAACAACAGCTATAACAACAAAAAACAGGTGTATATAGGATTGCACTATTAATAATCTTTAATTACCTGACATGTAAGCACTAAATAAGCACCTTTAGTTTCAACCACTAGTTTTTAATGTAATAATCTTTAGCACAATCATTTCAAATTTATTTCTCAATTTGGTTCATGCTTATGTTCAGGTCATAGTATTGGGTAGAGAAAATTAGACCATATATTCAACAGACATAAGTATTACACCACACATGGATTTTGAAACTTTGCAGTGGAATCAAAGTTGATAGTGTTTTAGACATGCTGCCAATGGCGATCTTCTTGGCCCATCCTTATGGATTCAGATGGTCACTGTCCTCCTACCCAGGTCAGTCTTAAAGACTTCTTGACAAGTGCACATAGGCAACAAATGTCAAATAAGAAAGACAGAAAGAGGCCCAGGAAATTACTACACATGGCTTCTAAACCATGATTACAGCTGAAAAAAACTGCTTTGGGAATACTTATTGCATGACAATGCCTCAAACCCATAGCTGCTGTGTTCTTGAAGTGCAATTAGGGCATCCTTTTTTATTTATGGGAGAAGCCCATCAATGAACTCACAATCACGCCAATCTAAAATTTCACTGCTGCAGCAGTCACAATATTGGTAGCCATGTAGTGTCACAGTCTCTTCCTCTTCCCTTGTCTCCCCTGCCTCTCACTATTCCCAAGCAGGCTGGCAGCCATTATGTTTTTTCCCCTATTTCTTTTCTTTGTTAAAAAACTTAAATTATAGTAGCTGAACTTCAGAATTGCATGAAAAAGTGAAAAAATTTTTAAAAATCCCAAAAGGCATTTTGGTTAAGGCATAGGGCAAGGAGGTGTTGTTAAGAGGGAGTAAGGAAGGAGCAACAGTAGCCCCACTCACGTGACTGTGAAGTGCAATAATATCTGGTATGCTTCAATTTTAAAAAATACTGATGTGATTACTGCAAGAATGGGGCTTGTGTGGTAATGTCTCCTGAAAGTGGTTCCATGGATGTCCTGCTATTACAGTATTTCCTCTCAGATGAACAGGTAGACGACTGAATTTGTTTATTCTCCAGAACCATCCTCCCTGATTCCTGTTGCCGCGCAGGTCAGGCCCCCCGCCCCCAATAAATACAGAAACCTGGTTGGAGGAAAAAAGGCCACAACTTTATTAACTGTTCCACACATGCAGAACAACACAAAACCATAGGGTTGGCCCAAAGCATAAGGTCTGGATCTGGCCATCAGCAACACCCTGGTTGGTTGATGTACCCTTGGTAGCAGGGGCAAACATCGGGATGACGTAGGTGCCAAGCTCCGCCCTGTTGCGCAGTTAGGCAACTGCGCTGCTTCACATCGAATTGCGAGACATCCTAGTCACCGGGTATTAATCGACTGTGGCCCCCGCAATGGCCACAGCGAACCGCTCCTTACCCGGGTCATGAGGACTCCCAATCCAGTGCCAGAGCAGAACTGGCAATGGTGCCGACGCTCACCTTACACGGCCTTAAATAGGCCCAACAGCAAATGAGGGCTCAGGAATGATGGAGGCACCACCCTCTTCGAGCTCTCCACCAATAGGAGGGCACGCCATACCCTGCTGTGGCCAATCAGACAGGTTCCTTTCCTGCTCCTCCCGGTGGCCAATCAGCATCGAGCCCGCGCTCGTACCGGCCGCTGGGGCGCCCAAGCCTGGCGCGCGGGAAGGGGAGAGGCCTTTCTTCACGCAGCAACAGCGTCGGCCCGTTAATTCGGGCGGCGCCATTTATTCTTTCCTCTAGCCAACACACAGCTTAGCCATAGAGCTCAGGAAGAGCTTGTTACAAGTGATGCCATTCTTTTTATAACATTTTCCTGAGGGAATGAAGGGAACATCACTGCTTTTTTGATGAAACACTTTTCACTTGTGATGAAATGATTTTTTTTACACAGTTGGAGAGGGTGATGGTGGAAGAAACTGTCACTTACCTTGATTGTTGAGCAACCATGAAATAACAAGACCTGGCACAATTAGCTGGATTAAAATGGCCCATTTTATTGACCCATAACCTGTAACTATTATATAGTTAAATAGGCCTGGGAAGGAGCAAACAGAAAAAAGGGAAGCAACCTGATATGGGTCCAACTGAGGCCCAGATGTCAGACTCTGAAACCTCCCCAGACTCTGAGAGCAATTCAAAGAGGTTGGTTGCTATCTCAGATGGTTTGGAAATAATAATAATAATAATAATAATAATAATAATATATTTATAGGCTGCTCCTCTGTGGAAAATGATCGGAGCGGGTTATAGCATGAATTAAAACATACAAACAATACAACAGCCCATTCCCCAGCCTACCACCCCTTAAAATTAAATTAAACTAATAATGAGTTAAAACCAACAGCAATTAAAACAACAAAGTAAAGTGCAAACTTGCAGGGCTCTGTCAGAAGCCCTGACACTTATTAGAAAGAGTAAACCCCAGATCAGCTCTAAGGGCAGACTCCTTCCCATTTACCCCTGTCCTGTGCCCTGTGGAGGCAGTTCAAGAGGCCAACCCTCCACCACAATGGGGTGTCAAGGTGTACACCGATCTAATACCTTCTCCCTTTCTCACAGCAGCTAAAGGAGATCTATTTAGCTCAAACAGTGGGAATTGGTGTCTCTATGGTCCATGTGGTTGGGAATTCAATTTAAAATTTCTTCTGAATTTTAAAAGAGCTCTAAGTTGTTGTTGTTATGTGCTCTCATGCAGTTTCTGTCTTATGGTGACCCCATCATAGGGTTTTCTTGGCATGTTTCTTCAGAGGGGGTTGCCATTGCCATCCTCTGAGGCTGAGAGAGTGTGACTTGCCCAAAGTCACCTAGTGGGTTTCCATGGCTGAACTAGGATTCAAATCCTGGTCTCCCAGTGTCCAGTGCTCATACCATTTTACCACACTGCCAACCTTACCTGCAAAATAAGTTCGACACCCTGGACAGCTCCATCAGAATTCACTATGGAGATTTGTTTAGGTGAAAGGGAGAAGCATGCAGATATGCATTGAAAGGCTGCAAATATTTTCTCCAGTTTGAGAATGAATCTTGAAAATTGGGGACAATTCTCCCTCCCTCTCACAAAAAAGAAGGAGGTGGTTTTCTCAGGGAGGAGGGAGGAGCTGGTTCATTGCTTTGGATGGGGATAGCTGTTCTTGAAGTGACTGCACAGAAACCACTGATGGTTCTCAAATCAGTGGACAGGAAATACTCTCACATTTTAGTCTAACTTTAAAGCAGTTAACCAAGGTGCAAAACTATATCCCACAACTAAGCTGGGTATCTTGGATAGTTCTTTTAAAATTTAGAGTAAAACTTGGAGCCGATTCACCACTCTACTATCATGGCAGCTACCATGTCTGAATTGTTGAGGTGGCTGGAGAGTTCATTTTGCTTCTTAAAAACAAGGCTCCTGTTAATTGTGCTTCCTGCTTGCACTTCCAGAATTGGACCACTCTAGAACTATGCAGTGCTCCAGACATTGCAGAACGTCCCACTTGCTGACATTTTAAGAATATTCCTTTCATGTTGCTTTTTGTGTGCTATGATCTACTCAGAGCAGAGCTTTCAGGATGTAGGAAAGGATTTAAAAAATAAAATAAGAAAGGGCACCTGGGAGTGTCCAATGAAAATATATTCTGCCTGTGACAGCCAGGCTTGAAATTCTGCTGCCTCAAATCCATACCTGATCAATTAGAACTCCTTGGAAAAGACAGAGATACATGAATACTCAGTTTGTAATTAAGGAATGATATGCTAAGTCATACCTCCTCCCAGGAATGCGTAAAAACTCTTTTTCTTCAAAGAATAGTAAGAAAATCTCCCCACTGAGTTTGTGTGCATTAAGGAATATTTACTTTTGTTTTCTCTTCCTTTGCCATTGAGATATTTCAGGTATAGCACATTTGAGTTCATTTCTTTTGGATAAGATAGCACTAGACATCTAAAGTGTCTTGGTCAAAACAAGCAAACAGCTTCATTTATATACTGCTTCATACCGCCTAAGGAGTGTCTAGCTACTTGCCCCCAACAATCTGGGTAACTCATTTTAGTGACCTCGGAAGAATGCAAGCCTGAGTCAAGCTTGAGCTCTTTTGCTGGTCTTGAACTTGCAACCTTATTGTTTTGAGTGGGTGGCTGCAGTACAGGCATTTAACCACTGCACCACCAGGGCTCTTCCCTGGTCATATTTGACAGGCAGAACAATCCAAAGTGAAACCAACGAGAAGCAAGCCACCACTATATATCAAGACTGGCCACTGGCCCCAGCAGAAGGAAGGGCAGCTTTTCATGATGCTAACTTCTGGCTGGCATTGCTGACAGCCCTAAAGATTTGGTCCCTGAGAGGATCTGTATGGCTTTTGGGTTTCCAAGCCACAAGTGTTCTGGTTCAGAATCACCAAGAATACTAGGGGGGGGGGGGGTCTGCTTGCAAAGATGCAGAGAGAGATTATCAGATGACTTTCTGTTACATTGTAAGACCTTCCTGAGAATGACAAGTGGAAGGAAAAAAGTCATCATTCTGCAAGGCAGCAACATAGATGCAGTAAGTGTTCTTACAGAACGTCTCTGTTCCCATTGCTATTTTCATTCTATCCCATTTCTGTACTGGGTTGTGAGACTTCACCCTGCACAGAAATTAATTTATATTGTAGTTTGTGTGTGTCTTTCCCCCCTTAAGCACACAGTTTTTGTACACATTTCTCAAAATGCATTTTTTATATTGACTAAAATGTACCAGCGCACATTTATTAAATCTGCTGATTTTTTTTAACTGTGCACATTTTAAAATGCATGCACTGTTCTGAACATGTGTCAGCATGTGTCCTGAGGAAGCAGGTGACTGGTAAGAGGTGGTGTGTAGTCAGTCCAGTTCAGGTCAGTCACAGGTTATCTAAGCAAGATGAAGAGAGAAGCACAAGGGTGATCATCAGCCACTCGAAAAGTCATTACAGCAGGTTAGAATACAGGAACCAGCAAAGAGTAAACAGAGTAGTGCAAAACAAAGCAAGTCCAAGGTCATGAAAACAAGTACAGAAGAGAGTTCCAGTCAACCAGATAAGACAGTTTTTAACACTAAGGCAGTGAGAGAACTGCTGAGATATTTCTGGGCAGCTCCTTCAAGGCCACAGGTGTCTAGCTAGTTCCTAACCAGGTCAGTGACTATTACTTAACAGGTGCTGGGATTGGTATTTCTCTCTCTGATGCTCAACAAAGGGTAGGGGCATGTCATCTTCAGCCTCTGCAGCCCCTGACATCACTTGCTGGGGTGCTTTGTCCCCCACTGCCCCAGTGCTCATCTCCTCAGATTAAGAATTTATTCAGGTGGTGGAAAGAATCTGGGATGAATCTGGGTTGAATCTTTGTTGTTCACATGCATCCCAAATGCACCTGATTCAGTTGGGGGGGGGGACTGCCAAAAAACCCCAATTGACCCAAGATAATCGGTACCGTGTGAATAATGCATGTGAACAGACTTGGGATTGAATCCTGCATGCCCACCTCCATCTTTCTCCTCTGATGCAGCGAGAGTAGGACTTTTCCTTCCCCCACTGTCTCTTGGCAGCCAGTAGCTCCAGGGAGCAGTGGGAGATGTTGTCACTATTCTGCTGCCTTGAGACACCCAGCTGGGGACAGTTTCTCCCAGGGATTGCTGGTATCCTGGGGGGGGGGGGGGAGGCACAGGACTGGTGAGCATGTCTGAAAAACAGAACATGGAGAGATGTGAAGAGATGTGGTTGTGATGGCAAAATAATGTGAATAACAAACCCAGAATGTGTGAGTTGGTTTACTTGAACCACCGCATTAAAAACAACAATTTGTGAATTACCCATAGGAAAGAGTCCACTATCAGGAGCATCAGCTTCCTGACACTCTGCCTCCTCTTCTTCCTCCTCACGCCTGGAGGTGAGTTATGACATGCATGGAATTTCTCTCTGGGATGCAACAAAAATGTGTGAATTTTGGAGGCAAGATGCATGCTGTCTGCTGGCACTTTTGAGAGTATGAAAATGGTATTTTCACCCCAAAATGTAATTCCAATGAATTTCTTTTCCGTGCTTTGGCATTACATCCAGCTAGCTTAATCAGTTCTCCAGTGAAATCCTACATCCTCTGGGCATTTTATCCAAATTCACAATTCTCTTTCTCTCTCTCTGCATCTCACATAAATTGTCATCTGTTGCTACGGTATGTCTGAACACAGTTGCCCCATGTATCTGTAGATTCAAGCATCTGCAGCTTGAAAGTATTAAAAGATAAATAAATTAAAAAACAACCCCCCCCATCTTGATTTTACTATTTTATATAAGGGACAATATTCTGCTATGTCATTGTATTTAATGGGACTTAAGCATCTACAGATTTTGGTATCTATGGGGTTCCTGGATCCAAACCCCAGTGGATACCAAGGGCCCACTGTATACATGCATCTGTTCCTGCCTTTAACTGGAAATATGTCTTTCCCTCCCTCCCTTCTTAAGAAAAAAAGATGGAAGAAGCAGTAAGAAAACAGACATTAAAGGGATACAAAGGGCTATACCTCTGGACACCCCCATAATAGTCTGTGAATGAGGCAGTGCAGCTGCACAATAAAAAGCTTCATCAGGAAGCACCAAAGATTCTTGAGTTCAGCCCTGTAAAACATACAATATAAGTGCCTGTGATGTTACCAATTTCCCATTGCAGTAATTCTTCTAACTGTGAATTAACTAAGAGAAAAGCAATGTAAGGATGTATTGATGGAGAATGCAAGCAGAAAAGCACCCCTTCCTTTAACAATCTGCCTTAATCTTCAAGTGCTGCATATGAGGCCCTTCTGCCCTCTTCGCTTGAACTGCCCAAGGAAACACGTTAAATCTCTTGTTACTGATAACATTATTAATGTGTCTAATTCTCATTGATATATGAGAGAAAAGATTCAACCTGAAATTCATTAAATTGAGACCAGGTGAAGCGAAGAAATAAAGAAACCTGCAGGCCATTTCTCATCTCCTGGAACGATAGCTAATGAGAGAAATTGGGAGATGGGGAAGGGCTCCATTCACCCTCCTCACTTTGTAAATATCTCTTTATTGACTAGGTGCAGTTACGAGGGGGTATCCAAAAGTTTTAATGATCACCTTTTAAAAAAATGGACAGAAAAATTGATTTGATTGGTAGTTGTTAACTTATCTCTGTGTGGTCACTATCTAGATTTATACATTTTTCCCAGCATATCTTGACCCTCCAAATATCTGATATTGTAGAAGTCTGCAGATTGCGCCTTACGAGGGGGTATCGTGAAGTAATAATTATAACCCGGAAGTTATTATTAGTGCCCTAGGTGCATGTTGCTGAGAAAATCAGCTCATTGCGTCCTTTATTTTTGTGACTGGCTGTGCCCGAAGTGAATAAAGTGTAAAATCTTCATCAAACGCAATCTGGAGGCTTCTAAAATATCAGGTATTTGGAGGGTCAAGATACGCTGGGAAAAATGTATAAATCTAGTGACTACATAGAGATAAGTTAACAACTACAAATCAAAACAAACTTTCTGTCAATTTTTTAAAAAGGTGATCATTAAAACTTTTGGATACCCCCTCGTAATCTCTCCATTTTTGCACCAAAGTTTACCTTCACCCTTTACAATACCTCTTCATAAGACTGAGGTAACCTCTTCTCTGATACTGAGCTTTTCCAGAACACTGATACAACTAAGTTAAGCCCACAGCCTCTCATTCCCACAGTGTTTAGCACTCTTGTTTGAACACTCTCCCAGCATAAGCCAATTCCCACCCCCTTCAACTTTCCCCATTCTTGGAAAACTTTCCACTTAGCCTGCAAAAGAAACCCAGAGCCTCTGTACCAGGCATACTTCAGCATCATGCAAACTTTTGCATCTGCTCAGGGCCAGGGAATCAGTAAAGTCTACCTCTGGTGCTTGATCCCCTCTTTAAAATGGTTTCGCACTGTTAAAATTAGCACTGGTCAGCTAAGAGTATATCTACAGTACACAGTTATAGCACTTCAATATCACTTCAACTGCCATAGCTACATCCTATGGAATCTTGGGATTTGTAGTTTGACAAAGTACTTAGAAGCCACTGCTGGAAGAGAACTCCAGTCTCCACTTCCCCTGATATTCTCCACTAGAAGGGTCTGCCTGAGAAGTGTAAGTACCTCATTAACTGAACTACAAATCCCAGGATTCTATAGGGCTGAGCAGCGTAGATACACTTGTCATCCAGAGCAGTGATAGAATGTGTGACGCTCTTCATATAAGACCCAACAACCTGAGTGAACTCATCTCAGGTAGGTATTAGGGTGTAACAACTTTTAATTGTGACTGTTTTTAATTTTGTTGTACCCCAGGTTATAAATAAAACATCATCATCATCATCATCATCATCATTTATCTGGAATGTTTTAGAGATGTAAAGTATTGGCTATTACTCATTGCTTTCCAATTAATACATGAGTTGTCACTCGTTGCTTAGAAGTATCACATTAGTAACATGTTGCTAATGCATTATTCACTTTCTAAAAGAAAACACTCAAAACATAGAAGAATGGTATAAATGACTTCTAGTCCCTTCCAAAAATACCTAAAGAAAAGTAATGAGGTTATACATTGTTATGTTATTTCTCAAAAGGAGACTTGGTGAGCTCTCATTAGTCACAAAAGTAACATATCACTGGTAACTCTATTTCAGAGGGTTACCTCCAGGCTCTGGAGTCTGGAGAACTGTGGAGTAATGGAACAAAGATTACATGAGGAGGTAACACCAAGAAAACAAAGTTGAGGGACCCTATTTGCCTTATTCAAGACCCGCCTTTTGACAGACCTAAATGCAAATCTTTTCTGAGGCTGTATTGGCACTGCAGAAATAATCCAATTTGACACCACTTTAACTGCCATGGCTATGGAATCCTAGGATTTAGGAATCCTGGAATCCTGTGATATTTAGCTTTCTTTGTCAGTGAATTCTGGTGCCACAACAAACTACAAATCCCAGGATTTGATAGGATGGAGTCATGACAGTCAAAACAGTGTTGTAGCAGACTTGCTCTTGGCATCCTGGAAGGTGGATCAGTGAAACAAAGCTGTCCCATATTTTATTACAGGCTTTAAAGGTTCTGAATTTTCCCTTAACAGGTTTAGCATCTTTAAACCAGCAATAAAACACAGAGTGGACTCACCCTTTATATGGATGCCTCCACCTGCCCTGGACTGGACTGCTCAGCACTGTGTCCAACATGGTTGCTGGAGACCATTGCAAACACCCAATGGTACCAGCTGTATTGGAAAATGAGACAATGAAGGCTTTCCTGGTCCCTCTCTCATAATGCTTCCAATGGAAAGAATTTTTAAAATTGTACTTTTTAGAAATCAGTCCAGATGAAAACAAGCAGTTGTGTGTCTAGAGAGTGTAGAATTTCATACCTCATCTCTAGGCCACTGGTGAGTGGATGTTTGGAGAAATCCAGAAAACTACAATGTTAAGCTATGGAATTATCTCTTCCTCAACTTTTTAGCTCCGCTGGATTATTAAATTGCTTCCACTAACACACAACTCTGCTTTTTGATAGAATTTGATCCAGCCCTTTGTGGCTCACAGTCCAGTGCTCATTGTGACACAGCACACTGGATGGCAATTTCCAATTTCCAGCGGTGACTGGTGGGTTCCAGGCCACCCTATGGTGATCTGTCTTTAATTGCATCTTGTTATTCAGGTGTCCTTTTGCTCATGCAATGTGGCAGTAAAATATAAGTTCAGTAAACAATTTAGTTTATAATAAGGACAAAAACAAACATTCTAGGTTCCCCCGACCCCCTACTCCTTTCCTCTCACCACAGCCGAATTGCTTTTCCTTTGGAACAGTTGCTTCTTTCCTTGCTTTAATGTTCATTCAGGGCAGTGAAAAGTGACCTGAATGTTAAAAAGACTAACAACTGCTTAGCTTAGTGAAGAAATGTCCCTTTCAATTTTATTGCGGGCTTTGGAAATATTAGTTGTAATTATGGATGCTCTGTGCAGCTTTCAATTTTTTTTTTTTAAAAAGGAAAGTTGCCCAAAATTTGGTGGGTAATTAGAACCAACGCTTGTCATTTTTCAAGCTTTCTATTTTCAGTCTTAATGAATTCTGATTTGTTATGTTCTGTGTTATCAAGGGAGTAAACCATCTTGCACAAACTGGAAAGGATTTGAACAGAAGAATTTAACAGGGCTATTCATAAGGGTTTTTTTTTTGTTTTTTGTTTTGCTAGTCAGTGTCAAGAGACCCAGAAATTTCAGTCAGATACTTTAACAATTTGGAGGAAGAAGGGCTTAGGCTTCATGAGCTACCTGGGTTTGTGAGTGTGTGTAGGCCTCAGATCATCTGCCTTCAAGTATTAAAAAAAGAATACAACTCCTGTTGTTGCATACATTCAAGTTGTTTCTGACTTATGATGACCCTAAGGTAAACCTATCAAGGAGTTTTCTTGGGAAAATTATTTCATATCTTTGCTTTCTCATAAGCTGAGAGTGTGTGACTTGCCCAAGGTCACCCAATGAGATTCCACAGCTGAATGGGGATTCAAACCCTGGTCTCCAGAGACATACTCAGTGCTCAAACCACTACATCACTCTGGCTGGCTGTGTAACAACTGCCTACAACTTATTCTGGAACAAACATATACAGAACAGAATAAAGGTGGTAACAAAGGACATAATGACAAAACTTATGATGCTGAGTTATGATAATACCATTAGAAATGAACAGATCTATATTAATGAATGGGTACAAAAATGTTGAACTGGGACTTTTTTTAAAAAGGCTTCCTAAAATTGGACTGGGACTTGGGAAATACAGGATTAAATCTCTACCGAGTCATGAAACTCATGGCCTCTGACCTATATCACAGGATTGTTGTGAGGACAGAGTGGAGAGGTAAAGAATCATGTGTGCTCCTTGGAGTAATTAATGAATACATGAATTAATTAATGAGTTATAACTAGGACATCAATCCAAACAAAGTTAATACTGGAAAAATGTTAATCATTGCAGACTAGGTATTTCTTAAAAGTAAAAACACATCTTCTAAATAAGTACATTCAGATAATAATAATAATAATAATAATAATAATAATAATTGTGTATAATTTCAGCTTCAGGGCTAATAGGAGCAGAAGGCAATTTAAAATGGAGGAAATGGCATGGCATTTCCTTGGAGGAATTAATGAACAGTTAACCCTTTCCCTTCACTTTATCCTGTCAGGCTGGTTAAATCTGGACATTCCTGGACCTCTAGTGGCTGCTTCCCAAAAACATCCAGAAATGTAGGTTCATTTTGTCTACTCTGCATCTGCTGTTTCTGTTCCTCCTTTATTGATGCCACATGTACTCGGGAAGCTGGGGATTTTTCCCTGAGCTCATTTGTTTACAGGAATAAAATGAAATATATCCCTCTTTCCTTGGTTAATTCTTCCTCCCATATAGTGCTTGCTGCTGGAAGTGAAATGCAGCCCCGTGACACTTATTATTATGTGGTGGTAGGGAGTCATATAGTGATGTAGACACATATGATAAGTTCCCCTCTCTTTATATTGCTGATCTATTCTCTTCTTTACCTAGCCTGAAAGTGACTTCACTTCCTTCAGTTTCACCTTTCATTTCTTGCCCAAGTGTGCAGCTAGCTAGCATCAGAATCCATTATGTTTCTATCTTTTATGGCAGGGACTCCAAACCTTTTTGACTCAAGCAGCCCTAAAGCCTCCAGGGAGCACAGGTTGGGAATTGCTGTTATATGGAATTCCTGTAATAAAATTCTTTTATTTTTTTTCTGACTTGGTCTTTGCTCTTTAATCATACTCCGTTCCATACACATCCCTCTATTGCTATTAACTCCAGGGAAAACTGGACCACAATTAGATTCAGCTCTAACAACCCTGTAATGTGAAATGCAGAGTCAGACCTTGAAAAAGATATTTTATTGGACTATAGCTTCCAGAATCCCCCAGCTAGTGCGGCAATGTTGGCCAGAGATTCTGAGAATTATGGTTCACAAATTAACCTTTTCAAACTCTGTCCAGGGGTCCTTTCACAGTCGTAGCACTATGATTCCATTTTAACTGCCTTGGCAGCATTCTGGGGAACCCTGTGGTCTGTAGTTTGGCAAGTCATAAAGGAGCTCTCTGGCTGAGAATACTAGATACTTCCCCTTAAACTGCAAATCCCAGGGTTCCACAGGGTGAAAACATGGCAATTAAAGTGGAGTCATAGATCTATAATTGTTTAGTGTGAAAGGTCTCCAGACTGTTTTGCAGTGCCATGGACAGGAATATTGCCAGAATATGCAAGGGCACTTTATCAAATCCATCTATCTAAGTGTTCTCTGAAAGTTGAAAATTTGGTCATGGCTAATCTAGCTCTTTGAACTAGCTAACTTGAAGTGACAACTATGAGAGTGTTTTTAATTAAGCTAGAAGAGCTATATGTGGTCCTTCAATTCTAGAATGGTTCCCGACTTTATCCTTTCTGATGACCAGACAGTGAGAGGGAGATTAAGCAGCCTTTGTACATAAGGCATGCAAATAATCTTGATGGTCAGATCATACCAGTATACAGAGTCAGCATTGCATCTGAGTTTACATAAGAGTATTTGAAGTAGCCCCCAGATTCTTAATCTTTTAATAGTAATCCATGAGTTTAGAAAACTTGGAGACTGGAATTAATGATCAAGTTAATTGGGAAGGGGGGGGAGGATACTATTCTTTGTGTAATCATGACTTTAGCAATGTCACTGAGGCTTTGAACTGGTCTTTACTTTTTCTGCCAAGAGCTTCCACACATCTGGGAGAATATTTAAAAGACCCAATCACTTGAGCTTTCTTGTGAAATTGGAAACATCTCCATACAATTATAGTGTCTGTTTCTACAGGAAATCCATAAATAGTTGAATCCTACCCATGTGATTGACTATTTCAGTGTTATGCCAGCCATTGGGAGTAGCTGATTGGGAGAGCATCTAAATGGCACCTGAGTGATTTTTCTGCTTGGGATTGTGACATGTAACACAGCAGCAAACTATATGGTGCACATTTCTGGGCTGTGAAAGATCAGGTCTCTATAATTAAGTGTAAAAACACCTTTACTTTTCTCCCCAGGAGACAAAATGTATACTATATCTTCAAGGTACTGCTTCTGAAAAGATAAATGGTGGTTAAAATGCCTCACAAATATTGGTTAGTGTAGTAACTGCATGCCTCTGTGTACTGACTCTCCTTCCATCTGTGCTTGAGTGTGAACTATCACTAGACTATCGATTTCTACACACTCCTAGAAGTTGCTTTGACATTCAGCCTGCACTGAAGCATGCTGATCTGTGGTTCTTTTGGCACAAAGAGCATACACGCAGCAGCTGATGGACAATGGACTCCTGTGGGCTTTTCCCACCAATGTTATGCGCATAGCTGCCCTAACCACACCTTCCTTACAGCACTGTTTTCCACTCTAGAGTAAAAAATGTTCTCCCTTCTATCCTCTCCTACTCTCATTAACCAGCCAATCTCTTGTTTTTCTTACCCTGATGATTTGGAATAGCAGTATCAAGTGACGGGGGGAAAGCTTAAGGGGAATCTTACTGTATGCCTGCCCAAATTCCAAACATCCCCCAACCAGTAGAGTGATGACAAGGTCCATTTAGTCCATGCAAGGAAGAAGGTAGTTGGTAGTTGGCTTCTCCTGCAGTGACCCCACAGCTCCACATGTGGCGATCCCACCCTTTGCATCACTTGCCCCAACAGGCATCAATCACCACTAGACTGAATGGCATTTTCATTTTACTGGCATTTACTTGAAGAGGTTTGCTGGAAAATAATTGTCTTTTATTTCTTCATTTTCT
The DNA here is from genome assembly GCA_034509955.1 of Urosaurus nigricauda. NCBI lineage: Eukaryota > Metazoa > Chordata > Lepidosauria > Squamata > Phrynosomatidae > Urosaurus > Urosaurus nigricauda. The sequence goes on from JAOEGL010000002.1 coordinate 169,965,502, forward strand.
TTCACTTTCATTTTGTATCTGGTACTTTACTGCAAATGATTCATGCAGTTTTGTGGTGGCAAGGTCATATTTACAAGCACACAGTATAGAAAAATTACTGTTGTGGACTATTTAGAATCTACCAACCACTTGTCAGGCTGGCTGGGAAATTCTGGGACTTTTGGTCCTCCAAAAGTAACTTCTCCAAGTTCTATATCAATTAAAGCTGGAATATATGACTGCAGTTACAAATGTGTAACTTAAATCCATAACTGATTCAAATTAACAATACATATAGGAACCCCTTGGTATTCACTGGGGTTTGGTTCCAAGACCCTGCATGAATGCTAAAATCCATGGATGCTCAAGTTCTGTTATATACAATAAACATAGTAAAATGGAATAGTAAAATAGAGAGCCAGCATGGTGCAGTGGTTTGAACACTGGACTGTGACTCTGGAAATCAGGGTATGATTGGCCATGGAAACTGACTGTGTGATGTAGGGTAAGTCAAACACCCTCAGTCCCAGTCCCAGAAACATCCAAATTAGGTTTGCCTTAGGGTCACCATAAGTTGAAGGCACACAACATTAAAGCAAAATGTTGCCTCTTATATAAAATGGCAAAGTCAAGCTTTGCTTTTTGGAATCTTTCTTTAGCAAGGGGGAATTTTCATGTTGTGGATGGTTGAATCCGTGGATGCAGAATCTGTGGATACAGAGGGCTGATTGTATTCAATGCGGTAGGAAACACAGGGATTATAAAAGTACCACAGTCTTGGCTTACCAGGCAGCAGCTGATGCAAATGATGGAAATCTGTTCTCCTGTTGATTGGGACACAGAAAATGGCAAGTCCACCCTCCCCTCCCACCAGCAATTTGTGGTGTGAGGAGGAGTTGCAACAGAGACCCTGTTTCCAACTGGCTCACCATCATGATCATGTGTGGGAAGGGATAGAAACAATAACCTACTGTAGTGGCTGATGCATAGTGAGTCAGGCTGGTGAAAGGGTTGGCCCAGGAAACTTTATTTAGTTAACTAAGTAGCTGATCTATAATATCAGCCTAAACAAATAAATCAAGAAGTCAAATGAGAATTACCTGTTGAGCTGAACACAGGTTTGTTTGTGTTTTTAGAAATATCTGGGTTGCAGGGTTAAGGAGTAATTTATCTCTTAAATGCATGAAACAAGGGGAATGCTACTTTTCTAGCTCTACATTTCAGTTTTTCTCTATTTGTCCATGCTGTATAAGCAAACTCAGTTCTCTGAATTCTGGTCATTGCGTACCCATAAAAGCATGCAGTATGTACCACAGAGAAGGGGAAGGAGGTATCAGCATACTTAGGAAAAACACAAGCTTTGTATATGTTACAACAAAGCAACAGCAACAACCCTTTATCAAAAACAAAACTTAAAGGAGTGGGTACCCAATGTTTGCTCAATGGCTGCTCCTGGCTGGGAGCTGTGCTGTGGAGGGAATGTGGTAGAAGGAAAAATGGAAAGATGTATTCTGGAAGAAAGCATGGTGGTCATTTTGGTTTCAGGTTTCTACCCTCATGCTACCCAATTGGTTGCAGGCCCCATTTGTCCAAACATGCAGCCCTGATGTGATGTCGTAACTATGTTTTAAATCTCCGTCTGACCCCTGAAACCTATCTTAAAAGCCAGTCAGTTTTCCAAAGTAACGGAGGTTTGTCCTGAATGGGGCACACAGGATGACATGGGAGATGATCACACAGGGAAAGAAGGGAGTGAAGAGGAGTGCTCTCATCTTTATCAAGTCACATCCTTTCCCGTGTGATAATCTCCCATGTCATCCTGCATGCCCAACTCAGCACAGACCTCCATCACTCTGGACATCTGGCTTTTATGTAGGTTTCAGGGGTCATATGGGGATTTAAAACATATTTATGACATCAGGGCTACATGTTTGGAAAAATGGGACCTGCAACCATTTATTCTAGTGTGAGGGTAGAAACCTGAAACCAGATGTAGCAGATTACTGCACTATACGGTACTTTTATAGTGCTGCTATTCCACTTTTACTGTTCTGGCTGCCTCCTATTGCATTCATGTGTGTGTGTGTGTGTCTTGGAACCAAACCCCAGAAAATACCAAGGGTTTCCATATGTATTGTTAATATGTATCAGTTATGAATTTATAACTCTAAGTTACACATTTGTAACTGCAGTCTGTTCCTGGAGCGATCCCCTTCACTCCCCTTCTTTTCCCTCTGTGATAGTCTCCACAAATACCTCCCTCCTGTCAAAGAACAACAGGGGTCTCTGCTTCTGCCCCCAGCAGTGTCACTCATTCCATTTATTTAATTTCTATGCCACCTTTTCCCCAGAAGGGACCCAAGGAGGATCACAAATAAAAAACGCTTTAAAAACGTATTGCAATAAAACAATTAAAACAACATGTAAAAACAATGTAAAATTAAAAACTTTAAAACCAAAATAAAACTGCAGTACACACTCCATATAGCAAACACCCCATATAAAAAGCCATCCCATGATTACTGGCTGAATAAAACTATTTTCGCTTGCTGATGTAAGGCAAGCAGGGAGGGGGCTAGCCTTGCTTCCCATTGGGGAGGCATTCCACAAGGTGGGAGCAGCCACTGAGAAGGCTCTCTCTTGTGTCCTCACCAGACGAGCCTGTGATGGTGGTGGGACTGAGAGAAAGCTTTCTCTTGAAGATCCTAGGGCTCTGGTAGGTTCATATGGGGAGATACAGTTTCTCAAATAATCTGGACCTAAGCCAGGTCTGGCAGGAGGGAGCTGATCATGTCATCCTGGAGCACCCTGCTCAGCTGCAGCACAGACCCCAATTGCTCGTACTGCTGACTGGTTGTTAAGGAGGGTTCAGGGTCATTTAGTGTTATGTCAATTGTTCCATAGTCACAGATGAGACGACAGAATAGTTACTGATGTAACTGACTAACAGAATGCCAGCCAATATTCATATTTTGCTTCTTAATCACACTAACTCACAACATGGCTGACAAGTAAAATCACAACAAAGCAAGAACAGATGAAACAATGATTATTAAAACAGATGAAAAATGATGACAGAAGGGAAAAGGAAGAAAGAAAGAAATAGGCAGCCAGGTTGCATTAAAATCTGAAGAGAATGACAGTGTAATTATATTGTTGTACAAATTTCTTCTTCTTCCAAGTTCTTTTTTCAGCTCAAATGGCTAATGCTTCATGTTTTTGATGACAAGGGTCTCAGGTTTGAGCTTGTTGACTCTCACGATGCCGTGTTTGCAGCGTGACTGTAGATTGCTCTCAAATGGCACCCCAGATGGCTTGCGAATCAGTCGTACCTGTCAAATGGGACTGCATAACAGACTGCCTTTGTCATAGGCAAGCTGTGAGCCACAGGCTGACCTCAGTGTATAGAAGAAGGCTGCTTCTCTTGACACCTTCCCCATATGTCATGTGTGACTATGTTTGTTTTAAAATAGATCGTGACCAGTGGGAGGCAGTGATATTTGAGACCTGCCTGAGTAGGAGTTCATGACATTCTTTGTGCATGCTGAGGAGACATTGATATTAGAAAGGAGAATGGAACCATGTCTACACAGGCCACATAACATGCCCCCCATCCTGATACAAATCAGTTCAGATGACACAGGGCCCAGTCTCCAATTCTGGTTCAATCAGTCCTGAAGATATATGGGCAGTTTACCACTGAAACTGCATTACACCAGCCTTAAAACAGATTTTAAAAACCAACATTTGTCTCCCACTCCCCTTACCTGCTACCATTGCCGCTGACATGAGTTGCTCCCTCTCAGATCAGAATGAGGCACTGAGCCATATGATTGATGCTGGCCACCATATTTTTGGCCCCAGAGGGATCAACATGTGCTGGTGGCAGTGGGTGGCACAGTGGGATGTGAACAGCCACCTGGCATCACTAGAGAGTGTGTAGGTAATGGGGGGAATATGGGGCAGCTTTGGGGCCACAATCTTCTGGGCTGTTCCTGGAGTATTCTGGCCTGTGTGGACATGGCCATAATCTCCTTCAAAGCTTTTGGGGATTACAGCCGCTCAGTTCCCCAGATGGCATGGCTGGTGGCCAAAAAACATCTTTTACAAGCTCTGGTCAAATATGTTTCTGCATATTAATGTCTTTTTACAAATTCATTAACAATGTTTTCCTTTAGATTAGTTTGCAGCTTAAAATAGGATCAGGGACTGGCGTCCTGCACTGCAGTTATGAATTTGTAACCTAATGTTATGTAACTGCTTCATATTCACTTATGCTACCTGTCCACAATTTTGGCACAATCATAAAAACTCCCCTGAGCCCACCTTAAACTTGAAGAAGCCACTTCATGCAACAGAGGCATATAGTATGGTCAGGTGGGGCACTTCAGAATGCAGGGAGAGCTACTCCCCCCCACCCCCAAGCTGATGAGCACCTGGATGTTTTATTTCTCTACTAGATCCTGTATGTACCATGTGGGGTTGGTTGTTGCTCACCTTCTGCCTGGGTATACTAATTACTCTGATTGCGAGCAGTGGTGTCACTAGGCGGGTGTGAGGAGTGCACACTGTACTGGATGACACCCCTGAAGAGGGGTGACACTTGGTTGGTTCCTCCTACTGCTGTGCCCCTCCTGGCTTGCTGTGGAGGCAGAGACCTCCTCATGAGCAGAAATCCACCACCATAACAAAGCAGAGTTTCAAGTGACTGTGCCCCAGCTTGATATACCTGCCTTGATCCAATATAGGGAGAGGTGGGATACACATAAATATTATTATAGTGGCAGAGGCCTCCTCATGAAGAAACCTCCAACACTGTAGCAAAGGAGCTGGCTGTCATGCTCTGTGTAGAAGCTGGAGACAGGGAAGCACATGTTCCATGAACATCCTGAGAACAGTCCAAAAGGGGCCAGGAAGGGAACGGAACAAGTGGGGGACTCATTTTACCGCACACAAGGAAGTCCCTCGTTCTGTTCACTGCCCTTCCATTCCAATCTGTTCCAACGAAGAAGATTTTTGAGAACTGTTTAGAACAGTTCTCAAAAATCTCCTCGTCTGGAATGGATGCAGAATGGTTGGGGAACGGAATGGAATGAATGAGGGACTTCTGTTTGCAGTAAAATGATCCCCCCGCTCATTCCACACACGTTCCAGGCCCCTTCCGTTCTGTTCTCAGGACGTGCCTGGGTGCACTCTGTCGTAAGAGGAAAAAGCAGAAGAACCCAGCCTTTAGCCTGGCCCCAGTTCCTCTGTGCCTGTGGCAGCAGAGACTGCTGCCAATGAAGACAGGCAGGAACCTGGCACTAGTGCAGCAGAGGTTCCTGCTAGCTTGGGCACTAAGGAGAATGAGGAGGCAGACTTACCTGTGCCTTTGTTCAGCCAGTGGAGGTCAGAAAGGGAGAATGTGCAGTGCTCCCAAAGACTTTATGCAAAACGCCAAGCAATCAAGGAACAGCTGCACCAGGAGAATTGCACCAGGACTTTGTCAGAGGTTAACTGACTTCTCTGGTGAAAACACCCTTGCTTTGAACTCTCATGTTGCCTGGCTGTCTGGACCAGACTCTTGGGCTTTTGAATTATGCTTGCTCCAACCTTGAATTCTCAGACTGTCTGATGAGCCTGCTATTCTCAACTCTTGGTATGCTCTGATTTCTTGGCCTTATGATACTCTGGACTGTGGCTTGTTTTTGATTCTGTGCTCTTGCTGCTCTTTTGCCTGGTTGTTATATGATAACCAAAGACTCTGTAGCTCAGTTGGTATCAGGTTCTGGCAGCTTTCCTGAACACTGGCTGAGTGACCTTCTCCTGGCTTGATGCTGCAGTGGAGGCCTCCTCACAAGGAGACCTCCACAGCCACAGCAAAGGAGAAGGCCAAGTGTGTCCTAAGGCCCGCGGCACCCTCCTCGTACTGAATGACACCAGTGAGATACACTGCTACCTCTCATATTCTGCAACACTCAACACTTCTGTTAGTCTCTATGTTGCAAAGGACAATAAATAATGTTGACCTTGATTGCCACCCTTCAGAGGAATCCATTGTGACACACGCTCCTTTTGTAATCTTTTATAACCACTTTTATAACCGTTTATAACCACTGTATTTTCCTGGATGACAGCACCCTTGGCTTCCTTTCCCCGCTGTGCTCCCCAAACTAAAACAGATCCTTTTAAAAATCTCTATTAAAAAAGGCTTTGTAATGGTAATGTGGATGTAATTCAAATTGTAGACAAGCTTTTTCCAAAACAAAATCAAAACATTATTGTGTAGATGTTTCTAACAAAAGTTATTTGAATAAATGTAAATAAACAATCGTTGTCACAGGCCCTTGTGTTTCTTATTTCAGATGGCAAAGTTTCTTTCTTAGTTATAACTGTTATAATAACGGTTTCCTTATTTAAATCACCACAAAATCTCAATATTGCAATCTTTAAGGACACTCACACCATCCTTATAAAGAATAGTTTCCTAAACCAAATTAATATTTCTGCCACTTAGGCTAACTATATCCCTCAGGATATCATCTTCTTTAAACTCCTTCACTTACAGTTCTACACACGTACTAAGTCCTTCTTCTCTGGACTATAGCCCTAAGAGTCCTACCCTGAAAATCTCAAAAATCTGGACACAGCAAGGACCTAACACTCTGAAGACCAAGCCCTAGCTAACCTTCCAACTGTCACCGATGGGGTTTTTATCTCCTCCCAGCCAGCATTTCATTGGCTACTGTCAGCTGGCTCACCATTGTCTGTTGCTAGCCTAATCCACATCTGCCTTTTTTCCACACCCATGAAAACTTTTCTGTGAAGTCCTGATTTATCTCTGATTAGGGAAATGGCATGTGGTTGTTTGTTTTATTTTGTTTGTTTGGGCACTGATTTCTATCACACTTTTCTTTCAGAACTGGGAGCCAAGGTTCTAAAAAAAAAAAAAAAATTGAATCAGACACAGATTTTTTTTTTTTTTTAAAAAAATACCCAACAGATTAAAAACAAATTCAGGTAAAATATCTATTATGCTAAAATACAATTAATCAAACATTAATATTAAAAACTATTTAACTATTTTTTTAAAAGTACATATTTTTTATAAAAAAATCCCAGCACCAATCTATTCAAAGCATATTAAGCTGTTCAATATGTACATGAATTCCTGAGAGAAGCTGAGTGTTGGCATTCTATGCCACTACTTAGCTGATGACACCTAATTCTACCTCTTTGTAAATCCAGAGAAGCTGGCCCCATAGTTATTGCTCTGAACCAGTGTCTGGTGCCAGGAAGTTCAGTCTAAAGAAGACAAAGTTGCTCCTCTAGGCAAAAGGCAAACCAGGGAGTAAGTATTCAGCCTCAGTAGGATGAAGCCATGGTCTCTCTGAGGACCTAGGCTTGTACTTTGGGTGTGCCCCTTGATTTAGCCCTGGAAGAAGCTAATAGAATTTATGCTAGTTAGCAGTCTTTGTGTGTCTATACTCACAATTTGCTGGTTTGCACTATGGTGACATACGTATGCTCTTCCACACCCATTCTCTTTCTGCTTTCTCTCTTCTATAATACTCTGTGTTTGACTACACACAAGTATTTTAAGTAATGCTACTTTATATGTTTTACCAAGGAGACAAATCTTGCTTATTTCTGTGCTAAGCCCTGTACATGTATGTGGTCTGGAGGCACAGGACGGATTGTTGACAAGTTGACAAACATCTGCCTTGTCAACTTGATTACCATATATATTGGACTATAAGTCGAACTCACGTATAAGTCAAGGGCAGTTTTTGGGGCCAAAATTAAAGATTTTTATATGACCCGTGGATAAGTCAAAGGTAAAACTTAGGCTCTGCTTTCCTGCCTATCCACCCATCCTTGGTTTCCTGCAGCTGGCCCATTTATCTCCTCCTCACAGAAGGTGGAAAGGAAGAGGGACAAGTGGGTGGCAACAAACAATCACAGGTGGGCGGATGGGTGGCATGATCCTCTCCTCCTCCTCCTCCTCCTCCTCCTCCTCCTCCTCCTCCTCCTCCTTAGCCTAGCTGTCCCCTGGGGAGGCAGCTGATCTGGGAAGAGGCTTGAAGGATGAGTGATCGCCCTTCTTCCGCCTCCCCAGCCTGGCAGTTTCCTCAAAATGCTGACAGGCTGGGAAGAGGCTTGAAGGCTGAACACTTGCCCTTCCTCTTCCTCCCCAGCCCAGCTGTCCCCTTGGGAGGCAGCCACACTGGGGAAGAGGCTTGATACCATAATAATCCATGCATAAATTGACCCAGAATTCTGGGGCCAGTTTTTTTGCATTTTTTTTTTGGCATTTTGGCATAAATTTGATTTAAAGATTAGTATATATGGCACTCTGCTTGAGTACTCCACTATCATCTCTCACATTTCCCAACAGTCTGGAAACCTCTGTACAATAGCAAAACCTATTTTATGATGAGAAGACCATCTAGGTATAGACTATGGGCTGACTTTCTTTGCTAATTCCATATTAAATCCCCAGTAATTACTGCTAATCTGATGCCATGAATAATACGTATATGGGTTATGTTTAGAGATTTCTTCTATTTTGTGGCACACTACTATCCATGAACTATTTATAAAACTTATTTATTCTCCTAAGGGGGATTTTAAAATATAACAAAGGCAGGTGAATTTAAAATCCCTTGTGGTGGCTGATAAATATTCATTTCTAGCTTTTGTGAAGTGCTGTATTCCCTTGCTTTCCCTTAGGAAGGATATATGTGGAGAGGCTACTTTGTACATATAAATGCAGGACTGTGCAGTTTGCAAGAGAGGATTCATGAAAACACTTTTACAGAGCTTAAAGTGGAGGTTCTGATTCTCTCTATGGATATGGAAGCCAAGGTGCAGAAACAGGCCATGAATAAGACACCACACAATTGGCTCTTGCCATTTGAATAGAGGATGTGTGGCCCTTTGGATGTTATTGGACTAAGACCTCCATCAGTCCTTGCCAGGGAGGAATAATAGGAATCAGAGTCCAACATGTGGAGAGCTATGTGATGCCCAGTCCTGCCATACGGACTCTAGGCCTTACCCTGTTCATGCATGATAGAAAGGAATATTTCTCTTTCCATGATCCAGAAGTACTCATGGCTATGGGCTTTGTCCATGGGCATGAACCTATTAAATGAAATTCTAATAAACCAGAGTTCAAGCAATGCATGGAACTCAGCCCCACCATCATCTGCTCACTTCTTTCCTACTCCTCACAGGCTCCTGACAGCAGTTTCCTATTTGTTTGGAGTCTAGGTGTGTATTCTAGGCATGGGCCTGAATCCCTGTATCAGCTTATACTTAAGTAATTGACTAAGTAACTTCTCCTTCCCTGATCCCCAGTCCTGACGGAAACATCACTTAACTATGCTCTCATCATTGGCAGAATAGTCCTCCTTCTCCCCATGCAGATGATTCCTGGAAAATTAGGTTGGGGGATGAATTACAATCATGGCAATAATGTCAAAATCATGACTGAGTGGTGATTGTGATTACAAAAGCTGCCTAACTATAACTGTTCCTACTTAGTCATAATTTTGACTCTATTGCCACTATTGCCATGATTCATATGAAGGCTCAGAAGCAGCAGAAATTCAGAAAATAGTTTAATGTGGCAAAAAGTTTTGTAGGTTTTCCTTTTTATGTTCAGCTGTTGTTGTTTTTTTAATGACTTTATTTCATATCTGCTTAGCACTATAGGGGATTATCACACCACTGAAAAACATGTTTTACCACTGCTGAATTGAAACTTCATTTCGGCTGTACCCTGGTGTTATTGCACAGCTTTTCTTCCAAAAACCACCATCCAGGTACAGCCTGGATCAAATGCGGGTCCCTGAACTTGCTTCAGCAGCCATTTTTCAAAGTTGGGAGTTTTCGACTTTGAAAAATGGCTTCCGAAGTGAGTACAGGGACTTGCATTATCTGGATGGCGATTCTGGGGAGAAAAGCCATGCAATAACACCAGGGTACAGCCTGAATGAAACTTCAATTTGGCAGCGGTAAAACGTGTTTTTCAGTGGTGTGATAATTCCCAAAATTCAAAATGTATAATAATCCCCCCTTTTAACTAGAATGCTCATAGAATCATAGAATCATAGAATCACAGAGTTGGAAGAGACCACAAGGGCCATCCAGTCCAACCCCCTTCCATGCAGGAACTCTCCATCAAAGCATCCCCGACAGATGGCCATCCAGCCCCTGCATAAAGACCTCCAAGGAAGGAGACTCCACCACACTCCAAGGGAGTGTGTTCCACTGTTGAACAGCCATGATTTCTTCCTTTTCCCAACCTCATAGAATCATAGAATTATAGACTTGGAAGAGACCACAAGGGCCATCCAGTCCAACCCCCTGCCATGCAGGAACTCCAGATCAAAGCATCCCTGACAGATGGCCATCCAGCCTCTGCTTAAAGACCTCTAAGGAAGGAGACTCCACCACACTCTGAGGGAGTGTGTTCCACTGTCGAATAGCCCTTACTGTCAGGAAGTTCTTACTAATGTTGAGGTGGAATCTCTTTTCCTGCAGTTTGCATCTATTGTTCCGCGTTCTAGTCTCTGCAGCAGCAGAAAAGAAGCTTGCTCCCCCCTCAATATGACATCCCTTTAAACAGGGCTATCGTATCACCTCTTAACCTTCTCTTCTCGAGGCTAAACATCCCCAGTTCCCTAAGGCGTTCCTCATAGGGCATGGTTTCCAGACCCTTCACCATCTTAGTTGTCCTCCTTTGGACATGCTCCAGTTTCTCCACATCTTTTTTGAATTGTGGTGCCCAGAACTAGACACAGTATTCCAGGTGGGGCCTGATCAAAGCAGAATAGAGTGGCACTATTACTTCCCTTGATCTAGAAACTGTATTTCTATTGATGCAGCCTAAAATTGCATTGGCTTTTTTAGCTGCCGCATTGCACTGTTGACTCATGTTCAGCTTATGGTCTACTTGGACTCCTAGATCCCTTTCACATGTGGTCTCATTCAGCCAGGTGTCCCCCATTTTATATCTGTGCATTTCATTTTTCCTCCCTAAGTGCAGAACCTTACATTTCTCTGCATTGAATTTCATCTTGATAGCATCAGCCCAGCTATCTAGTCTATTCAGGTCATTTTGAATTTTGATCCTTTCCTCTGGGGTATTAGCTACTCCTCCCAGTTTAGTGTCATCTGCAAATTTGATAAGTATGCCCCCAATTCTGTCATCCAAATCATTAATAAAGATATTGAATAGCACTGGGCCCAGGACAGAACCCTGTGGGACCCCACTGGTCACTTCTCTCCAGGATGAAAAGGAACCATTGCTGAGCACCCTTTGAGTTCGGCCAGTCAACAAATTACAAATCCATGTAACAGTTAACTTGTCTATCCCACATTTTGCAAGCTTGTTTGCAAGAATGTCATGGGGAACCTTGTCAAAGGCCTTACTGAAATCGAGGTATACTATATCCACAGCATTCCCTTCATCTACCAAGCTGGTAATTTTATCAAAAAAAGAGATCAGGTTTGTTTGGCATGACTTCTTTCTCTGAAACCCATGTTGACTTTTTGTGATTATGGCATTGGCCTCTAAATGTTCACAGACTCTCTGCTTAATGATCTGCTCTAGAATCTTTCCTGGAATTGATGTCAGACTAACTGGATGATAATGGTTGAGATCCTCTTTTTTTCCCTTTTTGAAGATGGGGACAACGTTTGCCCTCCTCCAGTCTGCTGGGACTTCTCCTGTTCTCCAGGAGTTCTCAAAGATTATTGCTAGTGGTTCCGATATTACATTTGCCAGTTCTTTTAATACCCTTGGATGTAGGTAATCTGGTCCTGGAGATTTATATTCATTTAGGTTAGCCAGGTATTCCTGTACTATCTCTTTACTTATTCCGTGCTGAAATTCCCCTATTCTGTCTTCTGCTCCATTATTCTTCGGTTGAGCACCTTTTGCCTTTTCTGAGAAGACTGAAGCAAAGAAGGTGTTGAGTAATTCTGCCTTTTCTCTGTCCCCTGTTAGCATTTTGCCATCTTCTGCACACAGTGGCCCTACCATTTCCTTCTTCTTCCTTTTGCTGCAGACATATCCAAAAAGCCTTTTTTATTGTTCTTAACCTCTCTAGCAAGCCTGAGTTCATTTTGCGCTTTAGCTTTTCTGATTTTATCCCTACATGTGCTGGCTATTTGTTTGAATTCCTCTTTTGTGATTTCCCCTTTTTTTCCATTTCTTATACATGTTCCGTTTAAAACTTAGCTCAGTTGAAAGTTCCTTAGTCATCCATCCTGGCTTCTTGAGACATCTTCCATTTTTCTTCCTCATTGGAACTGTTTGAAATTGTGCCTTCAGTATCTCCCTTTTGAGAAACTCCCATCCGTCTTGAATTCCCTTCTCTTTTAGTATTCCTGACCATGGAATCACTCCCAGTATTTCTCTAAGTTTATTGAAATCAGCTCCCCTAAAGTCTAGAGTGCGTGTCTGACTATGCCTAGCTTCTTCCTTCCACTGTATTACAAACTCCAGGAGAACATGGTCACTTCCACCTAAGGATCCCACCACTTGCACCCCATCAACTAGGTCTTCCCTGTTGGTTAAGATAAGATCTAAAATGGCTGATCCCCTTGTTGCCTCTTCCACCTTTTGGACAATGAAATTGTCTTCCAGACAAGTGAGGAATTTGCTAGACCTTGAGGATTTGGCTGAGTTTGACTTCCAGCAAATATCCGGATAGTTGAAGTCACCCATCACTACAACATCTCTCCTTTCTGAGTATGTGATTATCTGTTCTAGAAAGGCATCATCCAGTTCCTCTGCCTGAGTTGGGGGTCTGTAGTAGACTCCCACAGTAGCATCCCTGTTATTTCCCTCTCCTTTAATTTTTATCCAGATGCTCTCCACCTGGCTTCCAGTATTGACTTCCTGGATCTCTTCACTGGTGTAAATATCCCTGACATATAATGCTATTCCTCCTCCTTTCTTGTTTGGCCTGTTTCTCTTAAAAAGGTTATATCCCTCTATTTCTACATTCCAATAATGAGACTCATCCCACCAGGTTTCAGTGATGCCTATTATATCATATTTCCCTTGTTGTGCTAGGAGTTCAAGTTCATCCTGCTTATTTCCCATACTCTGTGCATTAGTGTAGAGATATTTAAGACCATGTGTCCTCTTTACTTGCTAAATATTTTGCTTGCTTCCAGAATCACTAACACACTTTTTCTTCTTTTGAGGTCCATGCTGTTAGACTCCTTCTGCCTATGCCCACATTTTACAAGCTTGTTTGCAAGAATATCATGGGGAACCTTGCCAAAGACCTTACTGAAATCAAGATATTGTATATCCAAAGCATTCCCTTTATCTACCATGCTGGTAATTTTATCAAAAAAAGGAGAAAAATATTTAATATATATAAGATATAAAAGTTTTATATATAGCAAGATATAAAAATGAAAATTGGCCAGGTGGATGGTAAATGACCGATCTGCCCTCTCTCCCATCACTTTCTGCCAATGATTTTGCAACCTTCTTCAATACCATAATTGAAACTATCCACTTCTATCTTGAAGTTCCTGATCCCTCCTCAGTACCAAACACATCAATATCTGTATCATCTATATTCTCTATTTTTTCTCCTGTCTTGTTAGATGAACTATCTAAATTGCTGATGTCCTCAAATCCTTGAACCTGTTCTCTTGATCTGATTCCTTCCTGCTTTCTAGTCACTGTTGCTTCTGCTATACTATCGTCTCTTCTTCATATTATTAAGCTCTCTCTTTCTACCAGTTTATTTTCTTCCAAGTATAAACCTGCTACTGTCTCTCCAATTCTTAAGAAGTCCTCACTCGATCCATCTCCTCTCTCTGTTGTCCTATTTCATTGTCGCCTTTCTTCTAGAAAGTCCTGGAACGTGCTCTTTATGTACACTGTTTTGAGTTTCTTTCTAATATTGCTAACATGGATCCTTTTCAAACTGGATTTTGCCCTTTGCACTCTAGGGAAACAGCTCTTACAAACATTACAGATGATCTTCTTCAGGCCAAGACAAAAGGCCTATATACAGTTCTTATTCTCTTTTATCTTTTTACAGCTTTTGACACAGTCGATCATGGTCTTTTGGTAGATTTGCTTCAGAATCTAGGATTCACTGATTCAGTCCTTATTTGGTTCATACCATCTCTCAAAGTGGTCATTTGCTGTGGTACCCTGGAGGTCAAGCATCTTCTCCTTTTCCTCTGTTGGTTGGGTTCCCTTTGTTAATTTCTTTGTACACTTTATCTTTAGGTAATCTTATCAGTTCGTATGGTTTTCAATATCATCTTTATGCTGATGATACTCAGTTATATTTTTCAACTCCAGAACTCACTTTGAACATTGAAAAATATGTCACATCATATCTTTCAACTGTCTCATCATGGGTGCTTCATCAATGTCTAAAACTTAATATGGCCAAGACAGAACTACTCATTTTAACTCCAAAACCTACTTTACAATATACATTCTCTATCATGGTTAATAATGTGTTCCCATTCATCCTGTGAAGGAAGCACACAGCTTTGGCTTTATTTTTTATTCTTCTTTGTCCTTTGCTCCCCAGGTTCTGGCTACAACTAAATCATGCAGATTTTTTCTTTATAATATTGTAAAAATTAGACCTTTTTTGTCGGCTTCTTCTGCTAAAACCTTAATTCGTGCCCTGGTTATACCCAGCCTTGACTATTGCAATATTCTTCTGACGGGGCTTCCATTGTCCCACCTTAGTTTTCTGGTTTCAATTCAACATTCCACTGCTAAGATTATCTTTTTGGCTTGTTGCTTTTATAATGTTACCCCATTTCTGGCATCTCTTCACTGGCTACCCATTCCCTTTAGGTTTTGGTACAAGCTTCTCCTCTTAACATTTGAAGCTTTACACAACCTAGCCCCCTCCTTTATCTGTTGGCCCTTATTTTTACCTTACTATCCTGTTTGAGATCTATTTTCCAGGAGCTTGGGGCTTCCTATCCAGCCAAGGGTTTCCTCTTCCTTGTCTAAGGTACGCCAGCTGCGCCCTTTCCTGGAGAGGAGGGATCTGGAAACTGTGATACACGCGCTGGTAACCTCACGTTTGGACTACTGCAATGCACTCTACATGGGGCTACCCTTGTGCCTAACCCGGAAACTACAAATGGTCCAAAATATGGCAGCCAGACTTCTGGCTGGAACATCCAGGAGAGAGCATATCACTCCTGTGCTAAAAGCCCTCCACTGGCTGCCGATCAGTTTCCGGGCACAGTACAAGGTGTTGGTTTTAACCTTTAAAGCCCGTCATGGCTTGGGCCCATCTTATCTAAGGGACCGCCTCCTCCCATATGAACCCCCCCGCACACTCCGGTCCTCTGGGAGGAACCTGCTTCAACCCATGAAGACCAAGCTGGTACAGACCTCCCAGAGGGCTTTTTCGGCTGTCGCCCCCAAGTTGTGGAATGACCTGCCGGACGAGATGCGTCTCATTACATCTTTAGAAGGCTTTAAAAGAGCCCTAAAGACGCATCTCTTCCGGCAAGCCTTTCCAGAGAATGTGAATATCCCCAGCTCCATACCTAGGTTTTAAGGGCTTTTAAAATCTTTTCCTGCATTTTTCTCCATACAACCTAAGCTGGGTCCACTCCCTACTATTGTGTATTGCTGTTTTAATCTATTATGTTTTTTAACTCCATTGTGATTTAATTCTTTTTTAAGGGAGGGTGGTAAGGGTAAGGAAGGGGTATTTTAACTTGATATTGTTTTAACCTCTGCTGTACTCCGCCCCGATTGCTTGTTCAGAGGGGCGGAATAGAAATAAATATTATTATTATTATTATTATTATTATTATCCCTTTTCACTTGCTGCACTGTACTCCTGGAACTGCCTTCCTCTATATCTGTGGACCTTCTCTTCTCTTGCTAGCTTTAGATCCAAATTAAATACTTTCTTGTTCTGTGAAGCATTTGGAACTTAATTTTAATATTATTGTATAACTTAGATTTGATTATATGTACTACCTGTTTTTACAGTTTTGTATTTTAATTACACAATGTGCTTAAGTACTGCATAGTTTTATACTTTGTGATTTTTAGATTGTAGGCCATTAGCAAATTTTAATGGTGAATAGATGGTGTCTGTAAAGTGCCATGTAAATTTATGGTGCTATATAAATAACCACTAATAATAATAATAATAATAATAATAATAACTTGGAACATTAAAAAAGGCATACATTTGAATTGGACTTCTTTAAAAAATAATTTAAAAAGTAATACATTGTTAATTACTAATTGATTGGCATCCTGTTCATTAGTTAAAGGTAAAGGTAAAATGTAGTCCTTTGCATGAATGTCTAGTCATAACAGACTATAAGGGGCAGTGCCCATCTCCATTTCTAAGCCAAAGAGCCAGCATTATCCAAGGACTGCTCTGCTGCTCATGTGACCAGTATGACTGCACTTAATACTGTCATCTTCCCACTGAGAAGTGATACCTATCTATCTACTTGTATTTGCCTGCTTTTGAACTGTTAGGTTGACAGAAGCTGGGACTAGTGACAGGAGCTCACCCCATCATGCAGCACCCAGGCCTCAAACTGCCAACCTTCTGATCTTCCAATCATCAGAACTGGCATCTTAACCACTAAACATCTCCTTCATTAGTTACAAGAACATAAACTGGATTTATCAATTAATAACTACTGGGAGTCACATTTACAGTTGTTAATGAATAAATGTGATCCCATAAACCTACTGTCCCAGCCTGATAGCACTTTAATGAAGGGTCTCCATGGTACTATAGATTTGACACTGGGACATGACACCTGCAGTGCCCATCAGGTCACTGGGTGGCTTTAGACAAGCATTTGGAGCACGACCCCAAGGAGTTGACACAGCTACTTGTTCTTAAAGTGCCCCACAACTGAGAGTGCTGCAGACATTATTTCTCAGTGCCCCATGTTACAGCAACTTGGAAATCTTATGGCTGAAGTGAAGCCAGGCTGAAACAGTATCATCATCATATATAACTATGATGGTGGAGATTCTTCATTATAGGTACACTTGATAATGCAGCATCTTGGCCATCTTGTGTTGCACACCAGAACCAGGGTATAACAGCCTTAAAACATATTTTTAAAACGTGTCTTTTACTTTACTTCCATAAGGCTTTGGATACCTTCTTTCCTTCCTGTGATGACTGTCTGCACAGGTGTCCCACTGACCTATCCAGAGCATCAGCCACCATCATGGCTGCCTGGCCAGGTAACCATCACTAGAAACCTTATTCTGATCCCAGAAACAAACAACTTGCAGTGATGGTGGATGCACTGGGCTGCTCAGAAAGATGCATGTGTAGGCAGCCGCTGCAGTGCAGGAATGGAGGGCCAGATAATGGAGGGAGGTTGGGGCAGCTTTGGGGCCACAATATATATACTAGCCAGTGCAAATGCTAGTGATGCATTCCTAACATTATAGTACTTTTCACTATACAGTGGGATATCCACATTTGCTAGGTTCCCCAGGAAAGTGAAAAACTGCAAATAATAATAAAAAAAAACCCACACACATACTTTAAAAAAAATCTGAGAGAGCACTTCCCTATGAATCTCTAGGTCCTTCAGGGCAGCTTTATGGCCAACATCCAGCAGAAGATGACCACAGAATTGCACTGGAGGATGTACAAATGGCCAGAAGAGTGTTTTCACTAGGAATCTCTAGGTCCTCCAGTGTGACCATATGGTCAACTTCTGGCAGAGTCATGTAAAGATTCTAGAGAGAACATATTAATCAAATCCACGAAGAATCAAATCTGCAAAAGTCAAAATTACAAATCTGATGGGCTGACTGTATATTGGTTTCATAGTCTACCAGGTCTTACTGACTGACGTTTTGGACTTCTGTTTAACAAGCAGTTGCTGCTGCTGTTGCTGCTACTGATAATATAATATATTTCATTTGAGATTGCATCAATCTCAAATTGGATTGAAACAGCAATCATATTTTTACAGTTATGTGGGATAAAGTACCACTGAAATGGAGAAGAAGAGGATAATGTTGTGAAGCAGCTCTGAGTGCCAGTTCTAGGAAAAGAGTGGGGTGCAAATAAATATAATAAATAAACAAACAAATGTGTTACCCTCAACATAAAAGGCATTTAGTCAGTAATGGCATCATTCCACAAGTTGAGATGTACTCTGGGTGGATGCATAGAGTCAGGATTATGATTAATGTAATAAATAAACAGGAAACAAACCATATAAAAACATGATTCTGTTTGTGCTTATCCTTGTTGATCTTTTAAGACAATTGTCCCATTAAGGCAAAAATCCAGAGTCTCTAAAAACAACAAAGGCACCAGATCCCATCTAATCCTGGAAGCAAAGGTGCTAAGGTGGGTCAACCCTACTTGGTTCACCAATGAATACCAGGTGCTATAGCAAAACCAATACTGAGTATATCTTGTCTAAGAAAACCCTACAAAAGCCCATAAGCTGACAGGCAACTTGAAGGCCCCCCCCCCACAACATATATTCAGACGGCAATCCTAAATACCATTAGTCAGGAGTTAGTCCCACTGTAGACATGCCTAGGATTGCACTGTAAGGCTAAAATCCTGTTAGTGTCTTACAGAGGTGTACATTCCCTTATAGAAGTGGGTGGACATTTTTGTCCAATGCACCATATCTGCATTTGCATTCAAAGTTATTGAAGTGGAGCTGCATGTATGGTGCCATTATACATGCTGAACATTCTGAAATCGTCAGTAATGCATCTTCAGCTGTGCATTTGGTTTCATCTTTGGTTGAATAATCATGGGGTATGTAGAACTAAAAGCATGTAACTCCACATGAAGAGATGTATGTGAGGCATCATGATGCAGAATCTTGCCCAACATGTCTTTAAGGCAAATAGAAGAATTATGCAGGGTTTAAGTGGATTAGGCTGTATTAAGTGGTAGGCTCTGCTAAATGGATTAGGCTCTGTAATAGAGTAGAGGAATACAAAATGTGTATTCAGACAGTTTTGAAAAAAGAAAATCCAGTAGTTACTTAGTCATCTCTTTAGCCAGAGCTGAAACATGCAGGTTTCAAATATCATTTAATGATAATTTCAAAGAAAGGTTTACTATATACATGCAAAGCTGGATATCGGAACAGAGCTGAGTTTTTAAAATCAAAATGAGATTATATAGAATGTATTCATAAAGCTATCACAGAAAAATGGGAGACACATTGAAAGCAGTTGCAGGGGGCTAAATCAATGATAAAGTGTCATTTGGGGAGAGAGATGGGACCCTGAGATGATCTGTCTCAACACATAGTGCTTGGCAGCAGACACAAGCAGGTAGATGAGTTACCTGCTGGCAGTCTTTCCCATGCTGGTGAGTTATATTATATTCATATTGCATTAATTTAAATTAGGATATGCAGTTTTTTATGCAAATTTTAGGACATATCTTGTCTTTTTTTATTGGTGTTTCTTGTCTTCTTTTTTTGATGATGCACTAACAGCCACACTGAAGAGTATGTAGCAGGTACAATATATCCCCAACACCCTAAAAACTGACAACTCATAAGAAACACTGATAAAAATGTGAATTAAAACAACATACATTCCAATCTTTGCAAGCAGATTAGAAGCTGACAAGCTATCCTCCCACATTTCTTTCCATAGTACGCTTCATCACTCATTTTGGTTTTCTCAGTTTGTTGTGTTGTCTTTTATGATTACAGCCTAACCGCATTTGATCTGTAACCCCCTTAAATCACTATTGCTCCTATACCCTTTTGTACAGTTTCTCTTATCTTTACACCTTTACTACATATCTTATTTTCTCAAAGTGGTTTGACACTGCTGGAACACACCTTTTCAGACAATTTCTTTGTGGCATACATTTTGCCTGCCATAGATGTGGCACTATGCAGTTATATTGACTGACTCTCTCAGAAATCAGCAAATGCTAACTGTATTACTAATTTTTGTCCATGTCTCATATTCATTTGTACTTCAAGTGTAATTTCAGTACATCGTGCAGGTGGAGAGACATACTGTACTAATAAAACTATGTTGAAGATATTGCATATATCATGTTTCTCCCACTAGAATATTTTCCTTTGGATTATGAAAATAAATACCCAGTGCTCATACCTTATTTATAACCTGTTTTGCTTCAGGATCTTAATAATTAATTTTCGCTAATGTAAACACCTTTTGAATTTATTTTGTAGACATGTTGTATCCACTCTTTTCTTCTATCACACTTTGTGGAACAGGCATGGTACTTATTAAAAAGAAAAACAGATTCAGAATAAACAGCAAGGCCAATCTACTGTTCACATATATAGTCTGGTAATGAATGGAGGATACAGTGGTTAGTTCAGCCTTCATTCATGGCTGACATAGCTTTTAGCCAATTCTTACACCTTACTGAAATCAATGGGACTTGCCACTGAATAAATCTGATTAGGGAACCATCATTTAGTTGACTATATTCTTCTCACATTTCCTCCAGTAGATTCTCTATATTGTATGCAACATCTCTGCCCTTAATTCTTTCAGCAGCATCACAATCTGGTCAGGTAAACAAGACTAAAAATTAACAAATTCATCAGGGTCATGTTGAGTTCATCCACCCTACAGAAATAATCTGGTTTGGCACCACTTTAACTGCCATGGCTCAATGCTATAGAATTCTGGGGATTGTAGTTTGTTGTGGCACCAGAGCTTTGCTTATCACAATTATAGGTTTTTTTTCCTAATGTTAAACTAGCCCCCCCCCCCACCCCAACTGCTAGTAAGGCTGCTCTGCTCACTATTGCACCCGAGACATTATAGCATTATTGTACAGTATATATAGTTCTGTAGATCACTATAACAAATGAGGCTGGAAAAGGAGGAAGTGTGCGTGTGTGTGTGTGTGTGGGGGGGGGGGTGATGGGCTTCTCTGACAAGTCCCAGTTGGAGATGGATGGTCATTTGGTGATGAATTTTTCAATAAAGGGGGAAAAAATCTAAAAGTTTAGGAAACTGCTGCAGCCTCTCCTAGCTTGTCTGTTCTTCTCCATTCCTACTTTTGCCATCTTGACCATGCTCTGATGTTTCTTGACTGCATGTGTCCTGGTTATCATCTGTGAAATATTGGAGGCTATGAAATTGAGGGACTCTGCAGACCGCCCCTAAGGAGTGGAAGAAGGCCGTTCCTATCCTGGCTGGATCAGGGCTGCGGCAACCTCACGCCACGGCCCTGATCTGGCCTTTGGAGGGTGCAAAAAGGATCCGCAAAAAAGTGACTCCTTTTTGCACCCTCCAAAGGACACCATAGCCATAGTGGTGTGGCTGTATGGTACCACTTCAGTGCTGCATTATCTGGATGCAGTGCCGGAGGTACGCCATAATGCTGCACACTATCTGGAGTGGCACATGGCATCATGGCACCCTGGGGGCAGAGTCAGGGTGTGTGTCATCAGGACCCACAGGCCTTTTGGGCTGGTCTGTATAGGGCCTTAGTCCATAAAAGAAGGCACCTGAACCTTGCATTGCGGTCCTTCCATGGTTGAAGCAGGGTTGCATGAGAGCTTCCACTGGCAGACCAGATTGAAATTCCTACTCCTCCTCTTTCTTCCCTGATCATTGGAAGCAGACTAGTGTTTTGCCATCCAACATATCCCCACTGACCAGCCCTGACTACTCCAATTCACAATACAAGCATTATTGTACTTTTTCACTGGAAATCATAGTGCAACAGAGGCAGGAAAGCAGATCATTAATGGATTTTTAAAATATTAAATATGAGTGCATTTTAAACAAGAGAGAACAGGAGAAGAACAGAAGAACAATATCATCTGCTTCCCCTGGGAACCACTAGCTACTATGAGACTGTCACGTTAAAATTAAATTTCATTCTATAAGCCATTTTAAGAGATACAGCTAAAGTAACATTACAAAAAACAAAACAAAAACAAAATCTATGTTCTCACAACACTTCCATAAGGTTGGCTCTGGTGTGGATACCTATTTACGGGTAAGGGAAACTGATTGTGCTAGTGGAGTATTTCTTAAGGTTTCTCGGGGCACATGATGAAAGACATAGACCCCTCCCCCTGAAAAATGCACACAAATGCGTGCACACAGACTTTTGTATATGAGTTATCTATTTGGATTTGAAATTGATTGACTTCAGATAGTCACATTTGGAATGAAAAAAATTATAATGGCATTTGAAATTACTAACTTTTTGCATTAAAATTTACAGTGGTTGGAAGAATTCAGCGTAACATGAAGAAAACTGAAGTCGATGATTTTGCACTTAGTTTGGGTCCCCTGAAGCACACCCACAGACCCTTAGGGGAGATTAGGGGTCCATGAAGCCTAGTTTAAGAACTCCCAGTCTAGTAGATGACTAATTCAGCAAGTCTGCCTAGAGTGTTTTTGGCTGAACAGCAGGTTGGTCCTAAATCCAAGACTAACACTCTGCCTTGCTATCGTCCTTTTTTGATAGGAAGCATTGTCTGGATTGCTTTCACTTTATTGGTGAAAGCAAATAATGTGTTTGTCCAAATTCAGTGGAGCATTTTATTTTTATTTCCATCAATCCAGTATTATGTATTTTTTTTTGTCTGACGGCATTGATGTGGCAATGAGTTTGGGAGGCTGCCACCATGATAAAATGACACTACATATATAAAGCTAAAACAAAACAAAACAAACCCAAGCAAGTGACTGCTAGAATATTTTTTGACCTAAAAAAACACACTAAATGTGAGCTCAGCTGGTGGCTGTCAGTCTTGGTTCCCAATGAATCTCTCCTCCAAACTGAGCTGAAATGCTTTTTACTGGCACTGTGATACACAGCAACCTGAGCTGCTGGGGAAAATCAATGGCCCTTACATGCTGACTTGGACTTAGAACTGGGGCTCAGACACACAAATATGGTGTGCCAAAGACTGCCATTGCAGATAACATTGCAGCAACAAAACCTAGAGATATTAATGTTCCAAGGCACTGGTGATATTGTTGTGTTCTTTCAAGTCGTTTCATCTTATGGTGACTCTATGGCGAACGTATTACAGGGTTTTCTTGGCAGGATTAGTTTATAGAGGGTTTGCCATTGCCTTCTTCAGAAGTTGAGAGAGTGTGACTTGCTCAGGATCACCCACTGGGTCATCAATGCTGAGCAGAAATTTGAACCCTTAGGCCAACATTCTAACCACTCCATGATGCAAATTCTAGGAGGAAAATTGACATATCAGGTGATTAACAGCAACATTTTTTTCCTGGATGAACTCAGAAAAAACAGATGTAACTTATGTCTAATATGTGGAAAGCAAAGCTTGGTTCTTAGACATTAATCAGAACATAAGGGGTTCTTCCAGAGATGGCAAATGTGTCAGGACTTACTAAGAACTTAGGAAGTTTACAGTGAATTGGTCCCTCTAGTTTAGTACTGGACCAACTGGCAGCAGCCTTCCATGATTTCATACCAAAGTCTTTTTGAGCCCCAGCTGAAAAAGCGCTAGACATTGAAATGGAGACCTTTTAAATGCACGGTTGCTAAGAAACAATCTGTCTCTTAAGTTCTGTAGTGAGGCAGTTTTTCCTCCATTTGCCCTAACCTCATGTGATTTGTTTTTGCTAGCCATGTTTGTACTCACCATATGCATATAATGTATATTGATCTATCATATGTATATGTGGTTTTTCTCCCTAGAGTTTTGTGTTTGGAAAAGTATATTCTAGGTTGTCTTTAATAACATTTCAACACTCCCGTGTTCCAAAACCCATCTGGAGATCAAGGAGAGATGCATGTGCAAAATGTTAACACATTAGCTTGGGCCCAATGGCTCATATACAGAGACTGCAGCATATCAGCATGAGACAGAGAATTTGTGCCTGTCCTGCTGTCAAGGAAGAGTGTTTTTACTATTGTTTTACTGTTAGCCTCTCCAGACAAGAAAAATGTCTCTGAAAGTCTCAGGTTTTGTTTTTGTACAAACGAATTTTATTTTGGAGTTCTACATGACATTTTCCCCATCCCGAAGCATTCCCAGGGAACTCTCAGCATCATCAAGAACTTTTCATTCCCACTCCCCAGGTCAGTTTAAATTAACCCACTATTTCCTGAAATGAAATGTACCTCTCTGTGGCTGTCTGTTTGTATTACACAGGAACTAAAAAGGCTGCTACCAAGAAACATAGCAATTTTTTTTTCAGAAGCCAGATTCAACTGAGATCAACCAAGGGAAAGAGGAATGCTTCTGGTAAAAGATAGGACCCTAATGCTTAACTGGTGTAATATTGCTAAAGCACTTTGGCACTTTGACTATGACTTCTGAATAATAATTTAAAAGGGCTCAGTGGAAATGGATGAAAGGCAATTTGTGAAATGTTGCCTGAGTCTAGATGTGACACACAGTCAGTGGGAGGAAGGAGAACAGAAGGGAGGGGGAGGAAGGGAACCCAGGATATTTCAAGAAAGAGTTTGGATGCAGAACAAGTATGCAAGTAAAAACAAAACAAAACAAAACAAAAAACTGGACAGTTTCAATACTTCCAGTGACTTTTTCTGGCAATGAGTGTGGAGACATTCTGACAGGAATTGTTCCCGCCTCCTCACTTCATCATGCAGGAGATAGACTTTGAGGGATCTTCCCCCAGGGGAGCAAACCTCCCTTTGTCCCTCAGTCTGGTTCCTGCCTCTGCTCCAAGCAGGTGTCTCCTAGAATTCCTTCATTAATTCCTCTAGCCTTTTCCCCATACCTTTACAACCCCTCCAAACTTTTATTATCTGCATGGGCCACACTCATGTAGATCTGCTTGCCTGGCTGATCAACACACAGACAACAAGGTTCTTCTCAAGATTCCTGTCACAGGGAGTGGAAAGGATAGATAGTCTCAACACAAGATGGCCAAAGGGCCTCCAATACACATCCCCCTCAACAGCCATGATACCAAAATGCCTCAGAAAGTTGCATGCAGAACAGGTGGAACTAATACTGGCAGCATTTCACTGGCCATTGTGGCCATGGTTCTCGGAAATCCTGAGCCTATGCCAGGAACACTTTTAGCTACCAACAAGAGAAGACTTGCCCACACAAATGGAGAGATGTTACCTGGACCTAGCATGGCTCAATCTTCACACCTGGAGATTGAATAGAAAAATCTACTAAATGAAGGTATTGACTGGAAGGTGGCAGACACCATTATAAACGTGAGATGCCTGTCAACAAGGAGGATCTACAAATACATGTTCAGGGCATTTGTCAGATGGAACAAAAGAAAGAGCATAAACTA
The DNA here is from genome assembly GCA_034509955.1 of Urosaurus nigricauda. Classification (NCBI taxonomy): domain Eukaryota; kingdom Metazoa; phylum Chordata; class Lepidosauria; order Squamata; family Phrynosomatidae; genus Urosaurus; species Urosaurus nigricauda. Next base: position 169,990,751 of record JAOEGL010000002.1, read on the forward strand.
AGAACTGGTAACAGTGAACATCCTATTGTTTAGAGCCTAAACTAAGAATCGGTAACAGTGAACATCCTACTGCAAGAGGGCCTGTGTAAAAGGCTCCATACAAACACTCTAAAGAGATAAGTGATGGCAATTTCATCAGTGCTCCTGTTATCAAAGGTGAAGAAGATATCTACACAACTGTACATCAAAAGCTTTTGGAGAGCAGCCATACTCATAAAAGCTCCAATGATATACAGATTTCCAAACTGGGACCTGCACTTTGTGATGTCACGCCTGACTAAGGGCCTATTTGAACCCCTGAAGACCTTGCTGAAATTATTGACATGGAAAGCTCTGTTCTTAGTAGCAATCACATCGGCCAGAAGAATATCTGAACTTGGAGCAATGTCAGTGGGGAAAGAACTCTGCATTTTCCACCAGGGCTCAGTGGTATTCAGACACCCCTGGTGTTACCCAGTGTGAGAGAATGCTGTGGGTGGGGGGCAGAAGTGCTCAAAAGGATGTGTTTGGCTCTCAACTTTGTTGTGATGGCAGAGGTCTCCCGGTGGGGGGGCCCTGCTGCTGTGGCAAGCAAAGAAGGCCTGACTGGGTGTCACCCCTCTTCTGTCTGCACCCCTGACCCACCAAGGTCAACTCAACATTCCATAGAGCTCAAGAAATCATGTTACATTCCTTTTGTCCACACCAAACCAAGCACTTGGAAAAGACTTGGAACATACTTGACATCAGAAGGGCACTCAGAATCTACATTAACTGTACCAGGTGAATCAGAGCATTGGATCGCTTGTTTGTTTCCTTCCAGCTGTCATTGGTGGGAAGGAAGGTATCCACCTTGACCATGTCACATTGGATCAGGAGACCATACTGCTGAGGACAATAATAGCTCATTCCACTCATAGTGCTGCTACTGCCACTTGCTTGCCCATGAATGCACCCATCACAGATACATGTAGGGCAGCGACATGAGCATTCCCCTCAACATTTGTGTGACACTATTATTTGGAAGCCCTTGAGTCTGCAGAAGCATATTTTGGTGAGTGGGGGCTGCAAGCAGTAGTTCTGCAGTAACCTCAGAACTTACATCAGTTCACCTGCCTGCAGAGATGTGGCTGTATCTCATGTCAGGATGTTTCCACCCCATCACCAGAAAAAGGAACATTGGCCTTACCTGTGAGATGTTTCTTTTTAGTGGTGGGGTGGAAACATCCATTCCACCCTGAACTGAGGAATATGGCATTTTTCATGGACACAATGGTGATCAGATGATATGTAGTCAGTTGGTTAGATAGGCATAGATCGAATGTCTTATTACTATTATTTATGACTCCTACTACTCATTATTTTCATGTGTCATGTGTATTAATCAACGATACAGAATCTAGATACTTACCTGTAAAACAGACTGAGGGACAAAGGCAGGTTGCTCCCCTATGGGCAGATTCCTTGAAATCTATTTCCTGCTTGCTGGACTGATCAGGAGGGACAACCCATATCAGGATGTCTCCGCCTCCATCACTGAAAAGAAAAATCTCACAGGTAAAGTCAATGTTCCTTTTTGGCTTTTTGGAAGTTCTGTGTTTATTCCATGGCTCTCCAATAATCTTTACATCTAGCTCAGCCAATATATTTTATTTCATTCCTTTTAGTTGCTGACCTCTAGTGACTATTTTGAGTTTTATGGTCTTGTCCTCTTTTTAAACCAAGCACATCCCATATCACAGCATAGCTGCCTTTGTGCCCTCAATTATTTAAGTTGTCCATACTCAAATAATCAATGTTATTTGTTCCTGGGATGACATCTGATGTTGAGGAATTAAGCAATTCCTTAATGTCCAGATGCCTTCTTATGGACTTTGGTTTCATAATGTACTCCCTCTCCTTTCCCCTTTTTCTTCCCACTCTTGTTTCGGGAAGCCTGTTACTTACTCCATGCCATAATACATTGTATTTACTTTGCAAAGCCTGCTGGTGGGAATGTAAAACACAATCTGCAGGTAAAAAGATTGGGGACAGGAGATGGGGTTGGAGGGTGGGGGAGCTCCTATTGCAGAGGCATGCTCCTATTGCTCTGTGAAGGTGTAGATAGCAAATTTCCTGGGGAAATTGAGGACATGAACTTTTGCCAAAGCGAATATTTCCAGAATCATGAGGAGAATAGAGATAAAGTAGAGGAAGAGACTGAAGGTCAGACCCATCAAGCTTTTCAGAGCATGTTGAGGGAAGAGAGATTAGCAACAGCAATATTGAACTTTTCTGGAGACACAAGATTTAGAAGCTTTAATTGAAACATCGGCCTTTGCCTCGACACTTGGAGCATTGAAATCTTTCTTGTTGAAATGTGTGACAACAATGAGAGGAATGATTCAGGCAACAGCAGCTACAGTGGAGCCCTTGAATTATTTTCTTGTTCCGTCTCTATTTTAGCTACATTTTCAACTACAATTGGGAAATGTCGGTAGTGTCATGGCACACAGCTTATATTCCCTCTCCTGCAAATTTTTGTACCTACTACGCTTTTAAAAAAAGCTGTTGTTCCAGAGTGGTTGAGAATTTGATTTCTAAGTAGAAATGACAAAGATACCTTAAAAAAAATCTGTCAAATACCCAGATCACTACAAATGTGTGGACATGGTAGGAGATTGCTCCAGGTAATGATCTCAAATGAAAAGAAAGTTTATAGCTGTGTCATTTCCAATAATTCTCCAAGGATTGGAGATAATTTTCAATGTCTCTGGACCCTTGGTGGGCTGGACTAGCATGCTCTGCAGTGACAGGAAATCAATTATGGTCACATCTGGATTCTTTTTTTTTTTTTTTTTTTTGAGTGTGTGTGTGTGTGTGTGTGTGTATGAGAGAGAGAGCAAGAGAAGCTAGAGCAAACCCCCTTGGTGGGGAAAAAAAGCATTTCCAGTGGACATTTTAAAAAATCTAGGATTTGAGGTAGAAGCAAAGGTTGCGTGGGACCTCTTGGGACCTCCACCCCAATTTACATACAGATTACCATAACACAAGTTCTTTTGTCTGAAAGACCTACCCAAGTTTTAAGATTCTGAAGGAGGGGCTTTCTTTCAGTCCCACCTCCATCACAAGCGCATTTGGTGAGGACATGGGAGAGAGCCTATTCTATGCTCCCAGGCTGTAGAAGTGCCTCACTCATGAGGCTTATTTGGTGCCACCTGCCTACTTACTTTTTTCCAGCAAGCAAAGACATTTTTGTCTATCTAGGTCTTTGACTGTTAACTGTCCATTGCAGGAAATCTTTTAACTGGGGTGTGTTGCATTTCTAGTGTGATTTAAAAATATTTTATCTGTTTTTTAATTTTTTTCTGATTGTGTTTATTTTTTCTTTTACAAACACTCCATCATTCCTTGTTTTAACTATATTCTAGTTTTGTGTGTTTTTATAACTGGTTTAAATTAATGTTTTAACTGGAGTATTTGTTTAACAGTTTTTAAAGAATTTTATCATGTTTTTATTGAAAAATAAAGATTGTTACAATATCATAACATTACAAACATCAAACAGCTGGCACAAGACATAGATCACTCCCTGACACAAATTCTCTTTTAGAAAGGAAGAAATGAATTCATTATGTCACATTGGCATGGCTGGGAGGATTTTCTTTGTTTAAGCAGATGACTCCCAAAATAAGGCATCCTTCCAGAAATCGCTTTGGTCTCTTGGAGGTTGTACTTGGCATAAATTTTCATTAAAATATTCAATAAAAGTTGACTAACCTCTTGAAATGTGTTGTGCCCATTGAGCTCACAAGAGACTCTTATATATGTGAACATTTCCCCACTTTTCAAAATATTTTTCCATTTTAACAATTTTCTGTTTTAACTTATATAGTAAAGCAGGTTTGTGTCCCATATTGTGAGAAAGGCAGAATAGAAATCAAATAAATAAAACCTCTAACTAGATTCAAATAAAGTAAAGCACTTATGTATCTGTGCACTTTAGAAAATAGAAGATGAGTAGAAGATGATTACCTTCACTAATACAGAGTTTTTTTCTGTAAGGACAGGCAATGCCATTATGCAAAGGGAGGCAGCTACCTAAGGAAATAGGATTGGAGGTTACAAAAGGGCAGGCAATTGTTTGGTACTTCCCTAGCTGTCACAACAACCTGGCTGGCCTTATGTACTGTGCATCTTATCATTAACATTATTATTAGTACCGTTATCATTTATTTATATAGTGTCAAAAGTGTGCATGGCACTTCACAAAGTAAAATAACAACAATGACAACAAATAGTTACCCCTTTCCAAGGTGTACAGTCTAAACACACCCACACCCACATGCACAAACACCCTTTGCGGGAAGGAAGGAGTCACACAAATAAAGTGGAATATAAAACGGAATGCAATGGTAAAACAAATTATTCAGATAGAAATGCAAAAACCAATGTAATATAAATCAAATTGACAAATTCATATTATCCAAATATTTAAGATGATAAAGCAATAATTAACTAAAATTCTAAATGCTTTGGAAAGCGAGGAAGGTCCAAAACATACTGCAGAAATAATCTGTTTTGAGACTTCTTAATGCTAAGGAATTCTGGGAACTGTATTTGTGTGAGGCATTAAGTCTTCTCTGTCAGAGAGCTCTGGTGCCACGATAAACTATAACTCCTAGGATTCTCTAGCACTGAGCCAGGGCAGTTAAAGTGGTGTCAAACTTGATTATTTCTGCAGTGTGTTTTGGACCTACCTATGTCTTTAAATTTAGATTTTTAAAACAACGAGGGAAAGAGTAACTTGAGTTAGGGAAGTATTTGCTGCACCACCAAAGGCAGAAAAAAAATTGTCTCTGGCCTTTCTGGGCTCAAAGGAGACAACTTGAAGCTCCTTGCTGATGACAGGAAGAACTTGCAACAATACAAACATGGGGAGGCAAAGGAGGCCCTGTACCAAGAAGGAAGGTGTAGAAGCCACTGGACTCTTTCACACTGGAGGAATTTCTCCCAAGTTTGAATGGAGCCAATGCGAATTCACGTGAATTTACTTGTTTAGCGAATTTACGTGAATCCCCATTGCATTTGGAAGGCATTTGGAATGACTTCCCATTACCCGAAAATGGCCCCTCCTTGCCTGAAATTGCGTGAGAAGCTTTAATTTGCAATAGCGTGAAACCTATGATTGCATTCGGAGTGACTTCCCTTTTGCCCGAAATTGCGTGAGAAGCTCTAATTCGCAATAACGTGAAACCCCATGATTGCATTTGGATTGCCCTTGGATTATACTTCCAATTTCCCATGTCTGAAAGAGTCCACTGTCTCGTGGCTTCTCTTCATCTTGGCTCACAGATTACCTCCTCCTCCTCCTCCTATCCTCATTGCTGAATGCTGCGACCAGGCATACCTTCCAGGGGGAGTATGTAGCAGCCACAGACAACCCTGCCAAATGGCTAGGAAGTAGCACCTTTCCAATTTGCTGCCAGATTTTCAAAAGTGGTCTCAGAGGATGCTCACAGGGATTGGTACAACTAGATGATGTCTGACCCTGACCCATAGTCTGAAAGGGAGCCTCTGTAGAAAGTGAAGTGTATTTTATTGGCAAGGATACAAGTAGTGTTTCCTTTTCTCCTTCTCTCTGATATGCTGTTATCCCTTTTCTTATGTTAGAGCAAAAATAAAATAAAATGCCAATGTTGTTGTAATTTGTTGTTGACTTCAACATATGGCAACCCTATGAAGGACATACTTCCAAGAACCCTCATCATCAACAGCCCTGCTCAGGTCTTGCCGACTCAAATATTATACCTGCTTAAAAAAAAAATTCTGTGTGAGTGCAAGTTTGTATTTGATATTCTCTTAAAGCACAACATTATTATGACTAAAGAAATAAAATAGGCCTGATTTGAATAGTCTGTGTTATTTATTTGTTTATTTGCTGACACCTTTGGCCTTTCAGAAGCTCCCAGTCTCTTGAGAAAATGGCTAGCATCTCTTCCTTTCATAGGGTCAAAAGGGTAATTAAAGGATTTTTCCATGTGCTACATTTATTACCTGAGTATTGACACCTTTGGGAATTATCTGAGAGCTGAAAGACTCACTCCACCTGTGATGGAGACAATCCCAGTCTACTAAGGACTAGGCTTTTCTAGGTTACTAAATGAACAGTTAAACTAAATGGGAACTCCTCCTGCAACATATTTATCTTTATTGTGACATGCCTGAAAGATATTGTGCTTTCAGGTGGTACATTCTTGGGATCTTGCTTTGGATTTTGGATTTTTTATTTTTATTTTGGAATATGAGAATATACATACTGAGATATATTGAAATGGGTAAAAGCTAGGTAAAGGTTTCCCCTTGACATGAATGTCTAGTTGTAACTGATTGTAGGGGTCAGTGGTCATCTTTATTACTAAGCCAAAGAGCCAGCATTTTCCTAGGACTGCTCTGGTGCTCATGTGGCAAGCATGACTTCACTGAATGCTGTTACTTTACCACCAAAGTAATGCTGTTACCTTACCACCTATTTATCTACTTGCATTTGCATGCTTTCTGGGACTAGTGACAGGAGCTCACCCCTTCATGCGGCACTTGGGCCTTGAACTACCAACTTTCTGATCTTCCAATCATCAGAATTGGAAGTCACCACATCCCAATAGACTTGAAATTTATTTATGTTTCATATACACCCTATACACATAGCCTGAAGGTAATTTTATACATAGTATTTTTAATAATTTTGTGCGGGAAACAAAGTTTGTGTAAAATGAACCATCAGAAAGCAAAGGTGTCACTATCTTCCATGTGGACAATTTTGGATTTTGGAATATTTTGGATTTTGGAATTCTGGATGAAAGATACTCAGCCTATACTTTGATTAGAAACAGATATGCTGGATGAGAAGGGTTATGCTGGTAACCCCTTCAGATCATCTTTCCCCCAAACCAAAGGAGGTTCTGTGACTAAATCTGCTGTACAGTGAGGAGAAAGAGACAGAGTGAGAAAGAGACAGACTTTCACATTGGTGAAATGCTGTATTTGTTGCAACTGAACAGAAACTGTGACAGGGCCAGGGCATCTGATTTTAGAAATGTAGGGCAAATCTGCCTCAAATTCACTCCTGATCTGAAAGGACACCCTGATTGAGCGGGATAAAAATAAACTATTATTATTATTATTATTATTATTATTATTCAGAAGCCCTGTCACAATTTCATGGAGAAAAGGAATATTGTAAATCCCTATCTTGTAGTCCATTTTGTCTATAGAAACGATCCTTCCATTCCAACAACAAACAACTATTTAATCCAAAAAGGTACACTTACCTGGGAGTAATTCCTATGAATTATATAGGATTAGACATGTATGGATTGCATTGCATTTCAGTTAGAACTGAAGTGAATCAAGAGTTAAATATTTTTCTCGTATGGAAGTTTTCACACATACAGCTATAAAGAGCAAAAGCGACGTTAACATGGCAAAATGCTTAGTTTAGATAAGCTTTTAAAAATGCTTGGAGCTGTTGAATATCTGGTAGTGCATAAAGCGTGAAATATATAAAAGCTATAAAATAGTTTTAGTGGAGGACTGGGGAAACCTGCCCAAAGGTTTGGAAAAAAGGTGTGATCTGTAAAATGCCAAAGAAAGGCATTCAAGTGATGAGAAATAATGTCCCTTTCAACTCTGAAATGAGCCTTTCTGCATTTTTAAAAACTGAAGGCAACCACAGTGACTGCTGGATGGACAAGCCATGAAGCAGGCCTGCCGGCTTCAAAGTGGAACACTTGACTTCTTTCTTTGCCTCTCAAATGATTGATTAACAGTCCAATTCTATACATGTCTATTCAGAAAGCAAGCCTCATTGAGTTCAGTTGGGCTTACGCCCAGGTAAAGCACACTCCAAAACATTTCACAGATGAAAATTGGGATGCATCTGGGCAAGCAACTTTAGCGAGTGAGCAGGGTGGTAAAGATTATCTGTGAGGAAGAAGATACAAGCTAGGAGATGCTGCAGTAGTTTGCTTTTGTCCTACTGAGAAGGTCAGGACCCTGCCTCCTCCTTTCAACCCTACTGAATTAATTGTACTCTGAATTCAGTTTTCAGGAGCTGGGTAAGGTGTTTCCGATGGCTGAAGATTACAGGGCCTGGAATATCTCCCCATGTGTTTTATGTGATGGTCACAAGGGAAGTGAGCCCTAGAAAGATGGCTGACAGCTACATTAGCTACAGAGTGCATTTTGCCTCCACCCCAGCCTCTGAAAACGTCTTTCTCTGCTGGCTCTGTGTTTCACATTTGTCAATTTGCCAGCTTTTACCCATATTCTGGGCCCATTCATTTGGCTTGCCTCATGACTATGTCTGCAGTCAGCTGACTCAGAAGCAATTATGGTATGTCTCCTAACCTTTGCCTACTCTGTGCCATCACAAGGATCTATCCTCTAGCTTCAAATTTTTACTCTGAAATCTCAGGGAATGGATCACTGCAGGATGTGTAATCTTTTACTAGTGATATAATTTGTTACTAATTTTCTTCTCAAATGAAGCAAGGAATAATTTTAACAATTTTCCCCCCAGATGCAAACGAGATTTCAAAACCTATGCAATTTTCAAAACCTATTCACAGTTCAGGATTTATTTTGTGCAAAATTTGCACATGATTGATTTGCACTGAAAACAGCATTTTTTTTTTAAAAAAAGTTATTTAAATATTTTAAATTATTCTTCCATTCCTCCCTTATATCGCCACCACCACCACCACCTCCACCTCCTCCTGGTTACTGGCACTACCATTATATAAAATACAGTGGCAGAAGATTATTTAATTTGTTATGACCATATGTTTACCATTGGAGAGGGAGAGAAGTGCTTATGAAATATTGTGTCTCAAGTATGTGAATAACCTGGCTGTTTTTGAGTTACTATGTAGCTTGACTTATATGGGTTGTATATCTCTGTGCATATGCCAATTGTACTTTTTTCCCTTTAGGTAGAAATATATATTGGGCTATCCCTAAGCCTTACACCAATTTAATCAAAGTGTGGCTAGAAGTCTGTCTACATCTTCATACTCAGATAAAAAGAATAATAAAAGTTGTAAGAGAGGGCTTCTATTATTTGATGGTAAAAAACTCAGCCATGCTTGAATATACATGTACATGCTTGGTAAAAGTTAAGCCCTTAGTACATAGCCTACTTCCTCAGCTCCAGACACCTAGTTTGCATAATAGGGAAATTACTCTAGTTATGCAAAGGGTTCTAATTTGCATTTTAATTGTGAAAATTTGGCACATTGTTGCATTTTTCATCTACAAGCTTTCTCTTCATTTTTTTTACAGTTACAAATTATCTGAGAGAACCAGTGCAGAGTAAGGGTTAAAGAGCTGGACTTGTAACAGGCAGACCCTAGTTGAAATGTTGCTCATGGAATTTACCATGTGAATTTGCATCATCATTATTTTGGTGCTGTGTGACTTGAAGTAATTTCTGACTTATGGAGACCCTAAGGGCCTCCATACCATGGGGTTTTCTTTGCAAATAAAATAAAATAAAATAAAATCAGCAAGGGTTTGCTTTTGCCTTTCTCTGAGGCTGAGGGAATGTGATTTGCTCAAGTTCACCAGTGGTTTTCTATGGCTGAAGGGGGATTCAAACCTTGGCTTCTAGAGCCATAGTCCCAAACTTGAACTGCTACATCATGCTGGCTCTCTCTATCACTAGTACCTGCCGACAAACTTTCATTAAGTATCCTTGCTTTCTGCTGGTCACAAGGTAGCTTCACTTTTTCTTCCTTCTTGATCCCTCCCTCACCTCACCTTACCTCACCTTACCTCTTGTCCTGTTAGTGCCTCTCCCCCTTGCTTCTTGCTTCTTGCAATGCTAATGCTTGCTCTGTGCCTTCTCCTTCTACTGCTTCCTTTGCTTCACCCCAGAATCCCTTGATTCTTGCATTCCACCACCCATTCCCCTTCCCTCTTATTTTCTCCTTTGTTCCACCTTGTACCCTCTCAGCGAGCCTCTCTCTGATACTCCACTGCACGTACCACTTACTATCCTTTTCCTCCTACTCCCTCCCTCAAAAAGCACACTTTTGCAATGCATCCTTCTCTTATTTCTTATACACATACTGCTCAGAGTCCCTTTCCTCCTGCTCCCTTCCTTGTCTCACCCTTGCAGTGTTCCCCTCCCTTGATTCCCTTCCATGCTGCTCCCTCCTTCATCCAAGGGGCACCACTCCTACTTCCTTTGTTTCTTGCACTTCACCACTTGCACTGCTTACTCCTTGACCCTCTTGCCCTGTCCTTTCTTCCATGCTGCCACTTGTATTGCTCTCACCCTTTTTCTTCCCTTCCACTCTTACCTTTACATCACCTCAGCATGCATTGCTGCCTTGCTTCTTGCATGCTGCCATTTGCACCATTCACTTTCCTTTTCCTCCTACTCTTTCACCTTGGATACTTGCAATGCACTCCACAGTTTACTCCATTCCCCACTGAGGGAATAATGTGCGTCCTGGATCGTGTCTCCTCCACCACTTCAATCGATTCCAAAAGGCCCCTCATTCCCACTATGAAAAAGGGGCCTGTTTGGAATTGATTTTGGGGGAGGGCACACTTGTCGTTCCCATTAGAGCTGGGGGAAAATACAAGTAGCCCTCCTCCCTTTCACCTGGTGCCCCAGGACCCCTTTTGAAGGTCCCCAGCGGTCCTTTTCTTTCCCTCCCTTCCCCTCTATTCCTTCCTTCCTCTTCCTTCCTTCCTTCTCCCTCCCTCCCTCGGAGAAGCAGCGGAGGCCTGGGTGAAGCTTTCCCAGGGCTGGGGAGGCCTCTTGCGCTGTTGCTGGGCCTCCGCTGCTTCCCCGAGGCTGGCGGCGCTTCTTGTGCTGTGCTGCTGCCACTCACCCCATTCCAACCTGTGCGGCACCAGCACCGGAGGACCCTTGGCCCCAGGAGAAGTGGTGGAGGCCTGGCTTGAAGTCGCGGAGGCTCCGCCAGCCCTGGGAGAAGAAGGAACAAGGTACAAAGGAAGGAGGAGAAGGAAGGGAGGGGGGAGGGAGAAGGAAGGAAGGAAGGGGGAGGAAGGGAGGGAGGGAGAGAGGGAGGGAGGGGAAGGAAAGAAGGAAGGAAAGAAAAAAGGAAGGAAGGAAGGAAGGAAGGAAGGCAGGCCCCCAGGACCAGGAGGAGATTTGTGTGTGTGTGTGTGCGCGTGTGTGTGCTTCAAATTGATCGCAAATGCACTCTTTTGCTTTTGCAAAAGATTGCATTTGCGATCAATACCCCCATTCAACCCCCCTCCCCCAAAAAACCACACACAATTCTGACCAGTTTTCCCACTTACAGGAAACGCTTCAGAATTGTGTTATCTGAAAAACACCACTTTAAAACTAGTGTCAGGAAAGCCCGGGCTATTTGTGTTTAACCCGGTTCTTTCCTCCACTGATTGATTGAATGAGGATTGGAAGTCGATTCAAGTGTGAATGGGGGTCAAAAAACTCAGCCTCACACTTCGAATCAGAATGTAGTAGGAATGGGGCCTCAGTGTGCCCATCTTTTACTTCTTGCACTGTGTCATTTGCACCATTTCTTTTTCCCTTCCCCTTCTATTCCCTCCCTTCCCTTGCCACATGCCCTTGTTTGCTGTCCCTTCCCTTGTGTATGACAGACAGGGCCACACTTGGGTCATGCAGGAAAATTTGACAAAAGCACAACATTTTGCCACATATCTCAGCTTCTACAAGGGCTAGAGACTCACTTTTTTCTTTTTAAAAAATTGAAAGTTGGGAATCTGGACACTGGGCTAAAACCTGGCCCAGTTGGGACTGTGGCAACCCTATTAGCGCAGGGGTGGGATGATGCAGAAGGCACTGCTCCATTTCTGCACTCCCAGATCTCAGTGGGCCACCTCAAATGTAGTCACTTCAAATTTTGATTAAACACTTCTGTTGCATGAAATTGCCTTTAAAGGACCAATTGCATCTTGTGGAAACTTTTTTTTTTTTTTTTAAAAAAAGACGCATTTCATTTTTATGTATGTTTTAAATTGTGTTTAGTGTTACTGACAGTTTAAATTATATTTTACTGATAACTCTTTGCATGATTTTATCTATATTGTAGTTGTTGTTATTTGCTATCCAATTGGCTTTGACTTGTGACAACCTATCTATACTGTATCTCATTTAATTTGTAAGGCACCAAGATTCCTTATTCTGTCGGTGGAAAGGCAGAATATAATGTGAAAACAAACACCAACAACAGTGTTACACAGCAGGACTTAAAGAGAAACAATAAAAAAGAATGTGTTAGAATCAGAGAGAAAAAGGAGATTATCGCATTAGCTTCACTGCCAGGATAGACCTGGGATGTAACTTTCTTAAAGCGGATCTTATCATATTCACCCATCGCCAGGCAGTATGCATCCCATATGCAACCCAGGCTTCTCTGGGCTTGTCCTGCATCTTTTCAAGAATGGGAAAATCCCATTCTTGAAAAGCAGCGAGAGAAGCCCAGATTGCATACAGACTGCATACTGCCTGGTGATGGGTGAATGTGAAAAGATCTGCCTTAAGAAAGTTACATCCTGGGTCTATCCTGGCAGTTAAACTAATGCAATAAACTCCTAAGAAAAACAAGCAAACAAAATAGCACTGATTATGGAACAGACAATATGCTGGACTAATTGCTTTTTCATACAAATCACAGGGGGTTACAACATTAGTTATAAGACAAATTTCCAACTCCATGTTGTGGAACAACCTTTACTGTGTTTCTGCTATTGCTGTTGTTATGTGCCTTCCAGTTAAATTCAACTTATGGTGACCCCATCATAGGGCTTTTAAAAACAAGATTTATTCAGAGGAGATTTGACATGGCCTTGCTTTTAGGCTGAGAGACAGCAATTTGCCTGAAGTCACTCAGAGGCTTTCCATGGTTAAATGGGGATTGAAACACTGAGTAGTTTATCACATGGGGGATGAGACGTCATTGTTCTGTCCCTGTCCCATCTTTCCTGTGCAATTGCAGGAAGGACTTTCAAACAACCTTGTGCTTATCTGGACATTATCCCATCCGGAAAGCACGAGTGACAGAGATAATGCAAAAGCCTTTCAAATGATGTTGTGCTCATCCTGTCATTGTCCCATCATTGTCCTGTCATTGAAGTGGCATTGCCCAACATTTTGCATTAACCGGAGTTTGCATTAATGCAATGCCACTTCAGTGACAGGATAATTACATTACATTAATGCAATGACAGGATCACTGCTAGCTTTTGAAAGGCTTTCATGCAATTGCATGAAATATGCTTTTTGAATTGACCTAATAGTGGGATAAGAATGGGGGGTGAACCCGTTCCTATCCTGTCTGTGTCTGATAATCTCCTGATCTCCTGGAGTGCTAGTTTAACAGTCAAACCACTATATCTCACTGGCTGCTTTTATTAGGTCAATTCATAAAGCATATTTTTTGCATGTCTCAAGATGCAACAAGGTCCTTTCTTAGGCAATAATATTAAAACGGCAAACAGAGAGGTAAGTGAGAAAGTGTTGATCTTACAGCAGTGGAGGCTGGTGGGTCTCATGTCAGTAAGACACAGAATTTGTTCTGTGTTTTAGTATAAAGTTTAAAGTGCTATTCAAGGAGCTGAACCTATTTTGAAGATAGGGTTTAGCATCTTGTATAGTTTTCTTAAAGTTCAGAATAAAATCCAGAGTGGAATCCCTGTCATTTGACCATAGAAACCATTACTTTAAGAGCATGTGGTCAGCATGCTATACTGAGATATTACTGGAGAAAATGACTACAGACTTTCCAATAGGGCTATTCAGAAATTAGAATTTCATTCTGAATTGACTGAAGTTCTCTGGGAACAAGAAAGCAAGAGAAGTAACTGAGAAACTGCAGACTATGACATAAGACATTACTCACTGTGCAAGGGAACATTCCTTATGGAAAACCCCTGATTTAGGCAGTCAAATTTTGGAAGGACACCTTTTTGACATACTGTAATGCTAATAGCTCTTGAAACTAATGGCAACCATTTTATTGTTGTATACAACTGATTTTTTTAATAGATTGTCCATGCTGTATTCTAAATAACGTTTTTTTTAAAAAAGAGAGAAAAACAGTAAAAATGTAGGCCAGAATCTCATTGATGACACATGTAAGTGCCATTGCAAATTATACAAGTTGAGATACTTTTTGGCTCATTGTGAATGGAGGTATACATGATCTCATTTACAATGGCCCTCTTGAAGCATTTACATATCTTCAGGCTGGGTGCCTGGGAGAAGGATGGAGTAGAGAGGCCAGGCCAGGTAACAGACAAGTGGGTTCCTGAAGCTGGTTGCGGGAAGGAACAGGTGTCCTCCTTGATATCTTGGGAGTCTCCTGGAGGTCCATGAGAACAGCATGATCTTCTTGAAGCTGGCTCTTGCTTTCTGAAGGTTCTCAAATCTGAACACAGGTAGATGGTATGGGAAAGGGGGAATGCACAGCTATGCCTGGCACTAGCACAATGCAGGATTTTGATGATGATGATGATGATTTGGCTTTGCTGTTGTTTTTAACTGCCCTTGAGTTTATTCTCAACTCATGGCAACCATGTGGATGAGACATCTCTAAGACTCCTTAACCGCCACCACTCTGCTTAGGTCCTGTAAATTCATAACTGTGACCTTTTTAAAAGAATCCAACCATCTTGCATGTGGTCTTCTTCTCTTCCTAGTTCCCTACACCATTCCCATCATTATTGTCTTTTATTGTCAAGCAGTTAAAGCAAACATGGTTAAAAATTAACAGCATGGAAAGGTAAAAACAACAACAACCCAGTGTCAGTTAATCTATCATTTTGAAAATACAAAGAATCCCTTGAAAAGCAAAGGATGCAGTGTTTTCCTCCTTGGCTTCTTTGTGATTAGAGAGCTCTCTATATTGTCCCTACCTTGTCAAGTAAAAATGGAAAGAATACTCACAGTCATTTATTTCTCAGTTGAAAAATGGAGTTTGCAATAGACAGGAAACCCAGTAAGGAAGAATGATACAGTAGTGGGAATTTTGTGCAGATTTTGGTCAGTATTAACACATCTTTATGATTTTCCCCCCGGAAATCATTGTGTGTGGAGGCACATATTAGCTCTGTCCAACAATCATGGTTTTATGTCTTTAAAAATTTTATTTTACATAGAAAACACTGTTTCTAATAGCCACATGGTATGTAGGTAGGTGGGTTGTATAAGATTGCTGTTTCTTGTGCACAGAACTACAGTTTTCCACAAAACCCTCATGTTTTAATGTGTGTAACATTGTTATTTTTTGAATAAGATTTTTTTGTGTATTTTTGTATGTGCAAGGTTACGGTTTTCTTTGCAAGATTTCTTGAACAAGATTTCTGGTGTTTTTTTGTACAGAAAACGAGATTCTTAGACTCAAATCACCACCTTGATTTGGGGAAGACAACAATCTTATACAAAAACCACACATGCTTACCACAACAATGGCTTTTTTGTATGTGCAAAACCACATAGTTTTAATGAAAATCATGTGTATTTCTGCACAGTGAAATTTTCTGAAACACTTCAGGATGTGTGAAAATCAGGCAACAACTGTGCAGAAGTATTTGCTTTCTCTGCAGAAGAGAGAAAACTGTAGAATTCATTCATCCACACTTGCAAAGGTGAAACAGTTGATTATTTGTTTTGTATTAGCTGGTAATAGATCAACATGTTGTTGTGGTTTGATTGGACTCTTTCACACGGGGCTAAATTGGAAAGTTAAAGTAGTGCCAGTTCGGTGTTATCCATTGGATTTCCGTTATTACACAAAAGATGTTCATATGCGATTGCTGGCAATGTGGGGCCAATGCGGAGGCTTCCATGGGTCATTCCAGGATTATGTAAATTTGGAAAAAATCGAAGTTACAAGTCCTTTTCCCATGCAAATTTGAAGTTAATTCAAATTAGCTGTTGTATGGAATGCATTTTCACTTCTGCCCTGGGATTAACCCCCCCCCCCAATTTAAAACTTCAATTCCCTTGATCCTCTTGGCTTCTGGGTTGCTTGCCTAGGGACATCTCTGGCTCCCGTGAGGAGTGAGAGCTGTTTCGAAGGGGGAAACAGCGAGAGGTGAAGGGCAAGGATGAACTTGCTCATGCCTCTTGCCCCTGCGTCCACCACCTGGGGGGGGGGTTCCCCCACTTGATCTCCCCTGACAAGCTCTTGTCCTTCATGTGCAAATATTTAATTCCATTCCTGTGGTTGCCCTGCTTGCAAGCTTTTAGTTTATTGTTATTACTTTTGTATCTGTGAGTTTGTATATACATGTATATATGTGTATATACATATGCACATATATATGTACACAGGCACATGTGTGTGTGTGTATATATTCATAGATGGAAATTCATATATTATTATTATTATTATTATTAACCTTTATTTATACAGCACTGTAAATTTACACAGCACTATACATACAATCATTAGATATGTATATACATTATTATGTGTGTTTATCTATATAAATATATGTATATGTGTATACATATATATAGGTGTATATGTATGTGCACATATGAGGGGGTATCCAAAAGTTTTAATGATAACCTTTAAAAAATCGATAGAAAGTTTGTTTTGATTTGTAGTTGTTAACATATCTCTATGTAGTTACCATCTAGATTTATCCATTTTCCCCAGCATATCTTGATGCTCTGAATACCTGATGTTGTAGACGTCTGCAGATTGCGCCTCACAAGGGAGCATTGTAAAGTAATAATTATCACCCGGAAGTTATTATGGCATATTGAGGAAATTTTGTCAGTGTCATCATTGGTCCCTAAGTGCATGTTGCTCAGAAAATCAACTCATTGCATCCTTTATTTTTGTGACTGGCTCTGCCAGAAGTGACTAAAGTGTAAAATCCTTGTCAGGCGCAATCTGCAGACTTCTACAATATCAGGTATTTGGAGGGTCAGGATAGGCTGTATAAATCTAGATAGTGACTACATAGAGATAAGTTAACAACTACAAATCAAAACAGACAGAAAGTTTGTTCTGATTTGTAGTTGTTAACATATCTCTATGTAGTCACCATCCAGATTTACAGATTTTCCCCAGCGTTTCTTGACCCTCCAAATACCATTATTGTATAAGTCTGCAGATTGCGCCTGAGAAGGATTTTACACTTTAGTCACTTCTGGCAGAGCCAGGCACAAAAATAAGCAGGCATATGTGTATGCATATATATGAATATATATATATATATATATATATATATATGCATTCATAGATACACTTATATTTACATATGCATGCATTCATATATACATTTATACATTTACAGGTATTCAACTGTGGAGGACTGAAAACATGACAGTGATGTGCAAATATTTATTTCCATAGGCATGGCTGTTCAGTTTGCATACCTGCTATTTATTTTTAGTACTTGTGTGTGTGTGTGTGTGTGTGTGAGCATACAGCATATGCATTCGCAACTCAGGGTACGGGGGGGGGCATCACCTCAGAATGGATCATCCTCTTTTCCAGTGAAGCAACCCACTCTGTCGTTGTAGGTGAATAGAGAGAAAAGGATAGTTTTGACATTGGACAAAACCTGCATGTTGGGATGAGAATGGATGAAACACAAAAGAATCAGTAATGCAATAACACGAAACAATGGACAGGAAGGAAGTTGGGGGGTTCACCCAGAAATGTACAGAGGTCAGGACATGCCTCTGCGCTCTCTGTGCATGCACAAGATTGTTAATTTGAAGTCTGGAAAGCATGGGGAAGGAAATGATATGAAGATTTCCTGTGAACTCACCCTGGATTACCTTCGCAGGGGCTGCTGTGTAGGTCTTTGCGTGTGATCACTAATCATGGTATAATGCTAAATTTCCAATTGACCTCACTTTTCCCTTTATTCAGGATTGAGAGACATTCTCCCATGTGAAAGAGTCCATTGCTGGGTTACCATTTGGGAGACCATGATTTGAATCCCTGCTCAGCCATGGTGGAAACCCACTGGGTGACCTTGGGCAAGTCATTCTCTCTCGCACTCTTAGAGGAAACCCCTTTGCCAAACCCTTTTGAACAAATCTTGCCAAGAGAATGCCTAAATAGGATAACACTAAGGTCACTTTAAGTCAGAAATTACTTGAAGGCACAACAACAGCAACAACATGAAGAAATCTGGAAATGGTTCCAAGTGCTGGAGCAGATAAAACAGGTGACTGCAAGAAATTGGGCAGTTTCTCCTTGATTGCAGTCACGGTCTTTACCCCAAAGGGGCTGGTGAGCTTTGTGATGACGACAGAGAGTTTTCTGTTTTCAAAGGAGTTGATGGCATTTTCAAAATGGAGACTCAAAACTTGTCACCTTTTGTTGCTCTTCTTGTACACAGCAAACCTCAGGGGCATTAGAGATGGAACTTAATTCCTGAATAGCCATGTTGATAGGAGTAAGCACTGTAAAGTAAAAGTAAACAGCTGTGGTTGCATTACCATAGCCTAAAATGGAGCCATAGGTTCAGTCTGTCAGAGAATGAGCTGCTAGGGAACTCAGGATGAACTCCAAAAGTTATTGATTTGCTCAGTGGTCTTAGGCAACTCACTTTGGTTTTCAAACCGATCCTTCCTGTTTCTCAAGTCTTGCTTCCATTGTTGAAATAACTGTAACCAAATGATTGCACCTTGCATGACATAGTTATAATAAAGGAGTGGGGAGGGGGCTCTCATAGTGCAGAAATGACAGTAGGAAAAACAGATACATAAACATGAGATTCTTTGTGGGAGAGAAGAAACCAGCAGAGTTACTCCCTTGGTGCCTTTATTGAAGAATTACTCTTGACCATACACTGGATTCTGAGTGCATATTTATAGTTCCAGGTACCTGCATTTTTAGATGATACTTTATATTAGGCATATATTGATAGCCAAGAAAGTTCTGAGCACTTCACATGCCTTAAAATTAATGCTCAGATATCTTTAAATATTCATGTCTGCCTTGTACCTGAAAGTAAAAGACGGCAAAGAAATGAAGTTTTAATGGACTGGTTTTGTACAGAGAGAGAGAGGGAGGGAGGGAGGGGGAGAGAGAGAGAGAGAGAGAGAGAGAGAGAAACCAGGAGCTGAAAATGAATCTGAATTTCTAACCGTTCCTACATTTTTAATTACATGTATATTTGTTGGTGTGTCTCCAAAGGAGCACAGCAAAGAATGGAAGTGAACATTAATCATTTCAAGTTCCATCTAAGCCTCTGTTATGCTTTCCTGCTTTTTCTCAAGGTATTTTACTTGATAATGAGCAGCTGCATCCGGTTTAATATTAGAAGATGGCTTTGCCCGATCAAATGATTCATGAAAGACTGGCCACCAATTCTGAAGGGCTTTGAGAAGTGATTAACAGTGTTCTTTGGAAGGTAACCACTTCATCATAAAAATGGATTGTTTGAACATCCAGCTCCGTTGTTGAAGTTGAGAGAGTTCTGCAGCTTCATACAAATGTTTCTGCACTGGTTAGATTTGAACACTATAGAAGGCTATCTGTTCCTCAAAGCTTTCTAAAACCCTGTTCCATGTCTTGGAATCTTTTGCTGCTAAATCTGTAGCAAGTTCTGACCTAACTGTTGCAGTATAACTGTAGCAGGTTATGAATATGCAAATTACTCTTACTATAAGTTCCTGGATGTGGAGACAAAATCCACTTTTATCATTCAGATGATGTAGGCAGATTAGTCCACTCCAGGAACATGTGTGGTCTTGGCTGTGGAAAAAACCCCCCTCCCCCCAATAATATATCATTACTAAAACCTTTTCCAATACAGTATCTTTATAAAAACTGAGCAACCTTGACAAAAGTAGTATGCATGCTTTTGAAGCCTTCCTAGGAAAAGCTTGCCTCAAGTTTTAGGAGAAGGAGGCCTCTTGTTCTGGGCTCCTGTGAGATCTTTAATCTCATAGGAGCCTGAAGCTCTCAAGAGAAACCATCCTTGGACTTGAAGTGAGCTTTAGGCTGCATGCAGACTGCAGAAATAATCCAGTTTGACACCTCTTTAACTGCCATGGCTCAATGCTGTGGAATTCTGAGATCTGTAATTTTGTGAGACATTTAGCTTTCTCTTGTCACAGAGCTCTGGAGCCACAACAAACTACAATTCCCAAAATTCCATTGCATTGAGCTGTGGCAATTAAGGTGGGATCAAACTGGATTATTTCTGCAGCCAAAGAAAGACTTGCGTTGTGTGAACCAGTCAGTCTTGAGCTGGCCTAGCAACAGAGAGGACTGTCATATCGCTGTTGGGAAAACCTGGCAACCCTAGCAAGGAAGGTTGCCAAGGGTCTTTTTCCGTTGATGCCTGACCTTGTTTACGGTCATCCTGTCACTAGCTCAGGGCCCCAGTATCATGACAAATATATACCATGGATCCTCCTCTTGTACCAACACTATAACCTCTTCTCCCATATAAAAAGTACAGTTGGCCCTGCTTATCCACGGATTTGAGCATACACAGCTTGAAAATATTCAAAAAAAGTATAAATTCCAAATAGCAAACCTTGAATTTCCATTTTATATATGGGACACCACTTTGTTGTGCCCTTATATTGAATGGGACTTGAACATCCATGGATTTTGTTATACACAGAGGGTCCTGGAACCAAACCCCAGTGGATAACAAGGGCCCGCTGTATCATGAGCTATGAAAAAAAGTTTATTTTAATTCTGAAATTGTACTGTTACTTCTTCTTCTTATTATTATTATCATTAACCTTTATTTATATAGCGCTGTAAATTTACACAGTGCTGTACATACAATCTTATAAATTAGACGGTTTCCTGCCCTCAGGCTTACAATCTAAGAGAGACAACACAAAAAAAGAAGGGAAAGATGGTTGGAAAGGGGATGAGATCCAGTGGTTCTTCTCTCCCTCTGGGGCCTGGACCAAGGCAGATGACTGCAGGGAGGGCTAGGGTTCTTAATACGTGGTTAGAAGGAGGCATCCTGGGGCAGACAGCACAATTCTGGGAATGCTTCCCTAAACAATATAGTCTTTAACTGAGTTTTGAAACTGGTTAGGGAAATGATGAGGTGCGCGTGTGGCGGAAAACAGATCTCCTGTTACAGAAAAAGACCCCCACTGATATCCTGCATTGGCTACTTAATCTTGTGCCCTGACATCCCCCCCCCCCCAGATATTGACACCACTACTCAAAAACTGCATACAAAATAGATATATTTGAAAACGGCACACAAATAAATGTGTACTAGGAAAATGCATGTACAAACAATATTTGCTAGAGAAAGTTGAGTGTGAACATAAGGATTGATGTGTGTGTGTGTGTTTAAATTCATAGACTGATGTGAAATATAAATGAAACTGACATGGGTTGGATCCACTTGGATTGGTCCCACCCTAATGCAACACAGTTTTCACTGTGTTGGGTAAGTTACTGCAGTTGGGTAAGTTAAAACCTCCCCCCTTCTGAGCTTCAGCATGATATTTCTACATATATCATCAGGCCTCCCAAAAAAGGGTGACATTCAACTGAAAATGGTGTTTTGTTTGGTTGTTTTTATTTGCTTGCCAACAAAACAAGAAAGAACCTACAATTTTTTCATGATTTTACTCTCTAGTTCTGAAGAGTGATCGGTTAAAAAAAATTGAAAGCATTATTATTATTATTATTATTATTATTATTATTTTGCCAAGTTGCTGCCAAAGTCTCACAATTACAGCAAGAAAGTATCTGCCCTGGCAATTCAAAACCTGCTGCTGCTAAACGAATAGATTTCTGGCTCTTTTACAACCTTTAATTAAAGTTTTTATGGCCACGTTTCTGAAAATACACCATCCGTGTTTAAAAAGCATGATCTACGGAGTCACCCCTGTGCCACCCATATCTGGAACCAAAGGTGGAGGATGAGTTGAACAACAATGGACCATAAAAACAACTTCTTCACCTCCAAGAATGTCTACTAATTGCACTATTACATGAATTTAAATGCTTTCTCAGCAGTGAATCCATGCGCACCTTGAGGGATAAATCATCTTTCTCATTATTTGCAAAAGTTATGAATAATAGTGGGAGGAAAAATAAATGCATGGAAGAAAACTTCTTGACATTCTTGTCAATATGCATGTTTGGAAGTGACAGCATGAAAAATTGCAGCAACAACATTAAAAAAAAAATTGAAAATCCCTGGGGCTTAGAGAAAACATAGAGGAGGAGACAGTAGCATCTGCATATGCTAGGGCTGTGGTATATGAAATCCTCTAGCTTGTACAAGAAGATCAGTAGTTGGCACACATGGTTTTCCCTTCAACCATCACCAGTTAGAGTAATTAGCACATAACAAAAAGGGTTAGCATAAATTGGGGCAGAAGCGGGGGAGAGAAAAGAAAGAGAAAACTAACCTTATCACACCAATTTCTTAGATGGCTTTGTCAGCGTACATGAGATAGTTTAATACAAATCTGTGGTCAGTTTGAGAAAGGGAATCTATGTAATGTTGGAAAATGCAATATTATATTTTAATGAGGCTATTACCACCCTGTCTGTGCTCTCTCTCTCTTCCCCTCCAACCCTTTGTGCATGCTTCAACAGTATATGCCAAGTTGTGGACAAGAATATTACTAGCAGTCATTTAAACTAGGAAGCAAATTTAAAATATAAACAAAGGCAGTTATTGGAGATATGCATAAATGTTGTCACGCCAAATTTACAAAATGAATTTCAATTAAATATACATGCTTTAGGGAGCATTTAAATAAACCAGATATTTGATCTCCAGTATTCTAGTAGTTTATGTGTGTGTGTGTGTGTGTGTGTGTGTGTGTGTTTTAAATGGGTTGTGTACAATCCAATGTGGCTTTGCTATAAATAAAAGTGCATTCTTTTAAGTTGGTGCACTCAGGTTTGCTCTTCATGCTTCACATACATCTTGTTTTGTTTTGTTTTGTTTTGTACATGAACAAATGAAGCCCCCTGATCTGCCTGATTATTTTCACTCTTAGCCCCTCTTTTTACATATATGAATATACAGTAAAGAAAATTGTTAAATGCTTTATTGGTTTTCCCTCATTTAGTTTTGTTGTTAGCTGCCTCAGGTCTGATTCATGGAAAAGCAGGATATAAATATTTATGATAAATGATAAGTGCATGAATGAATTAATTCATCATCCTCTTTACATTCACTGACTCTTTTGTGTAAAGGACCCTTGGGAGTTTGTGTATCGAAAACATATTCTTAAAAGATTAGACCCCTGATCTAATCAAAAGTTGTTGTACACAACTTATTTTGTTCACAGCAGTGTGACCATTTTTGCACTCATATTGAGGTTTTCTACAAAGTAGAAAAATGCAGAAAGAATGTTCAGGAATGAAATCCCCAGCCCATTTTTAAATGTTTTGTTGATGACAGATGAATTCAAGTTTGAATGGAGGAAACCAGCAGTGTGTCCTCAGTATTAAGCTGGTTGAGGGGCTGCCTGAGGTACCAGAAGTTGTCTGACTTCTAAACTAGGCTTTTGTCTTCCACTCATTTGGACTGTTGGAGTATATTTTCTTATCTCTGATTCCCTATCTTCTGGGAAGATCCAGAGCCCTCTGTTTCCACACTGGGGTGATGTCTGCATGGGCATCCTGCTGAGCCACCCTACGCATCCACTGCTGTCACCAGTCTGAGGTCAGCCATATGATCATCACTGGGTGCCATGTTCTGACCTCAGAAGTGAGTGACCCATGATGGCAGCAGATACACTGGGGGGCTAGGCAGGACAGCTGCTCCAGTGTGGGAACAATGTGGTCCAGCATACAACCTGGATGCCCCAGGAGTATCCTAGCCAATGCAGACAAAGCTGAGATGTATAATTTAAAAAAAAAAAAAATTATTGCAGGGCTGTGGAACCGTTGTTGTTGTTGTTGTTGTTGTTGTTGTGGACAGCTGCATTTCTTCAGAGGTTTGAAAGGTGTGGTAAGAAAAAAAAAGACAGAAGAAATGGTGGGAAAGGAAAACAGGGGTGCAAGTGGAAGATGATGCCTTCTGGGCCTCTGAAAAATTCCCCCAATGAAGTAAGGCTGTTACCCAATCAATCATCTAGGAGCAGGCTCAGAGGCAATGATCCCACCCCCGTCTTCTTACCAGTGTAGCAGCCAAAAGGAAATACAGTGGGCCCTTGTTATCTGCTGGGGTTTGGTTCCAGGATCCCCCGTGGATAACAAAATCTGTGTATACTCAAGTCCCATTAAATATAATGGCACAACAAAATGGTGTCCCATATATAAAATGGAAAATCAAGGTTTGCTATTTGGAATTTATACTTTTTGGGAATATTTTCAAGCCAGGTATGCTCAAATTCGTAGATAAAAAAATCAGTGAATAAGGAGAGTCAACTGTATTAGCATTCAAACTTATGATTAGTGGAAAGGATAGCTTTAAAGAACACATCCACTAATGATTGCTAATTATTTGACTTTGCAAGCTATTTCTCCATTAAGGTTATTTGCATATGTATAATTCAGGGCCATTTAAAATCGTTTATTTTCTCCAACAATGCCACAGATGTAGCAGAGAGTAGTCTATGAGCTTCTAAGGTTTTATTTTCTCCTGGCAAGTTAACCAACAAGCAGAAATTGTTTGCAACCTTGCCATCCATTTAGTTTTCCTCTGAAGTTTTAATTTCTTTCTCTATAGCTGTGTTCTGGGGTCTTCTTTACAAAACAGAATCTTTAGTGCCAACTTTTTGCACATCATTAAAAGCATGCATTACCCTGTACAGAAAAAAGATTTATTCTTTTGCATTTGGAAATTTCCCTTCAATTATTTAGTTTTGTTGCTGTTGTTATCTGTTGTTATCTATTATCTTTGGCCTTCACCTTTTACTTCATTTCCCCACTCTGTTCTTTGTCTTTTCATCACAGTTTTTATTTCCTCTTTCTCCTTTGAGAAATCTGTAACAATTTTCTGAAGATGCCTAAGCTAGACAACAAAGAGATTAATTTCTAATTAGAAATATAGGAGAGATCTACAAGAGAAGGAGGCAACCTGGTGCCTTCCAGATATTTTTTAACTACAGCTCCCAGAATCTCTGACCACTGATCATGATGGCTAAAGGAGTTGCAATCCAAATATTTGAAGAATATCCAATATCAATTTTTTTTTTAAAAAAAGCTCTTTGACTTGATTGAATTTTCCTTAATCATCGTTTATTACCACAAAAAATAGTGGCCTTGTACTTGCAATGTTCAAGTATCCACTTAGCTGTGAAATGAGCTGGCTAGCTTTTGACCAGTTACTCTCCCTCTCAGCCTGCCAGGGTTGGTACTTTTCCCGCCAGGATAAAGTGAGCAGGAAGAGATGCATGTTCTCCACCTTAGACTCATTGGAGGAAAGGCAGAATAGAAATACAGTAGAACTGTTAAATAAATAAACAAAGCAGATTCGTTGGCTGGCATCCTGCTAGTGATGAATGCTAATGTAACATTTGTGTATGCCTTTTTTGCTTGTTGTAAAGAGAGATATTTGCTATCTCCCTCATGAAACAAAGCCCAAGGCCCCACAAACCCACCCTGCTCCTCTTTCTCCTTTTGACCATTTAGTGGTTGGTGGAGAGTGGGAGGCGGGGAGGCTGGGGAAGATATCCAGGTATGTGCCTTAAGCTGGATACACAATGATCAAGGCACCATCTGGGATCTCCTGGAAGTCCTCTGAAGTTTCCAGGGGATAGCATCACGTATACATGTCCACCTATAGGGGAAGGCAACGGCAAACCTCTCCTGAACTAATCTTGCCAAGAAAACCCCATGATAGGTTCACCTTAGGGTCACCATAAGTTGGAAATGACTTGAAGGCACACAACAACAACAGGTACATAGCTGGATGCTTTCTCCCCCTAGGCTAAGTGGCCATTGTTGGGAGAATCCAATACAAGTAAGGTGAATCCTGTAGAGGGAAGAGAGGGCATAGTTCTGCCTGGGCAGAGCTTTACACTATTGCTGCATCCGCATGGCAGCAATAACCCAGTTTGACACCACTTTAACTGACATAGTTCAATGCAGAGCTTTGGTGTCACACCAGACAACACTTCCCAGAATTCCATAGCATGGAGACATTCCAGTTAAAACTGGATTATTGCTGTAGTGTGAATGCAGCCTCAGTCTCTCAACCATGATCTCATCCTTGATGTACTCAAATTGGCACCGTCTATTCATAAAATGGAGATATCATCAGGCAATGGGACACCACATCAACCCCTTCAATTACTTAAGAAAGACCCCAAGGATGGAGGGCCTATGGAGTGGTGGGCTTCTCTGTTAAGCTATATGCCAGAAGTGTTAAATCCAAATTAATCAGTATTAAGCTCTGTAGAGATGCAGTTCCTTACAAATTACCTCAACTTTAAAAAACAACAACAACCAAGCATGTTATGTTTATTAACTTTTAGGAAATGACAAATGCGATAAAGATGCACAGAGGGACTGGGAAATAGATAATAACACTAAAATAAATGAACTAATCAACAAAAGCAAACGGTACAGTTCCCTGTTGTCAATATAAAGACAGTCATTCAGACTGCTCAAATAACAGCTCTTTTCCTCAGGAAATTCTACAAAAGAAGATGGTTGCTGAGAAAACATTTTGGTCACTGATGATTGCATTCCCATATTTAACAGGTAATTTTTAGATACCATCTCCCCTATTTTCTCAATCCAGTCTCTGAAGGATGAGATTGCTGCGCTTTTCCATTTACTCACCCTTACCACAGCCATGAGGAAGAGATGGAAGAACAATAGGTATGAGTGTGCAGTGTGAATGTGTGCAGTGTTGTAGTGGAACAGAAATGCAGGGAAGTGGAGTTTCTGCACTTTTTTTATAGCAGGAGTGAAAATATAATTTGTATGCGCAATAACTATCTAGGGAGGTTGAAGGATGGATCTTATTGTCAAGTAGACTAAGCTCTGACATATTGGGCCACTTTGAGTCCCATTTTGGGAGACAGCAGAAATATAAATCAAATAAGTAAATTAAAAAACTCTTTTATATGTAAATTCTTTTGTATTTTAATTAACCTGCCCCATTACTTTCAACCTGGTTTAAGTATAGTTAACTCACTCCAAATTGGAACTCACATGATATGCCCAAGGTTACCTACTGAGTGAGGTTTGAATTACAGCTCAGGGTTTACACCAAGTAAGTGGTGTTTCTTGAAGATCCAGCACAGACTGCCTTTATCTATAGTAAAGTCTTTTTATTCACTCTTTTCATTTCGTTCTTAGGACTTCTTTTTAAATATGATGTAAAATATATTCTGCTTCTAAGCCCTTGATGTCATGGCACAATAAGTATTTTCTTCGGCTAAACGGAGGGAGGGAGGGAGGGAGGGAGGGAGGAAGAGAAGGAGAGAATTTTATCTCTAGAAGATTGAGGGCAAAGGAGGGGGGCAGTAAGCCCATGAAGTTATTACTTGGAGTTATATATCAGTGGACAGCATAGACAGCTAAAGTAGACTTATAAATATAGCAAATTGATATTGGTGCTGAGTTCCTTAAAGGAAAAGTTTTATGTACTTTGACACTATTCATAACATCTTGCTGAGCTATCCTTCTTCAGCTTCACTCACTATTAGCTTATGATGTGCTTCCAGAGAAATCCATCTCAGCAAACTGATGGTTTCTGATGTCTGTGTGCAATGATTGTGCTACATCTCTATCATTTTTATCAGCTTGTTTTTCTTACTGGTGCAGGCTTTCCCCGCATTTTACTCCCTAGATGAGCCTCCTTCTGCCCCAGAATTCCAGCACTTCTGTCTGTCTGAACTTACCACATCACATTAAATCTGTGATAAAAGACCCTTTCAGGGTCCTCAATCAGGATTGCACCTAACCCATTTCAGCCCCTGCTGCAAAAAACATGTTATTTGAAGAACATGGGTGCACCACTTCTTTTGCACAGTTGAGGCCCACAAGGCCTGCCTTTATATACTGTTTGTTCACCCACACTTGGGCAGCTGGAAAGAACCCCAAGCAGACCAGTGGGTTCAATTGGATCTTAGATAGCATGGGCACAATTAATAAAACAGACACAGGGATCTTGGAAACATAAGAAGAGCACTGATGGATCAGAGCAAAGGCCAATCTAGTCTAGCATTCTTTCTCACAACACTTGGTCAGATGCTTCTGGGAAGTCCACAAAACAGGCAATGGTGCTAATGGTATTGTCACACTTGATATTTAGCACCTGATACTTAGAAGCATACTGCCTCTGATACCAGATATTATATCTATTCATCATGATTGCTTCAGTTGTGACTCAGGGAATGAGGAGGGAGAATGTCTGTCCCCCCAAATAATAGGGAGAGGCATTGTCTTGCTCAGTCCATAAGCCTTCCATGGCTCCATTACTGTTGTTAAACTTCTATTAATAGGCTCAGTCTTCTTCAATAAATATGCTCAGTCTTCTTTTAAGGTCTTCAGCAGAGATGCACACTTTTGCCCTAGAAAAATTGAATAAAATCCTCATGTCCAGAAACTAGATGTCCTGTGTGTACAACCTAGATCCATCTACAACCTGCTCGGTGAAAGGACAAGTATTATAAGTAATATGAAATTGTTATCTGGGGATCTAGATCCCAGTTAGATCAGGAAGGGTGACACTACCTGGAGATTTCAACCCAGGATCTGTTCATTACCTGCATGGTCAGCTTTCCTATGAGACAAAATTAAACAGCAGCTTTATATGCTACGTTAGGGGTGGGGACAGCAGTAACTTTGTCACAAACATTCCCCTGAATCCTATTAGTTAACAGCACAATAATTCTTTATTATGGTCCGTAGACCCAACAAGTTCAAAACAACAACATGTAAAATAAATTAAAAGCTTAGGGAGCAATTGGGTCTAATCATACAGTCAGGACTCCTTTTAGACATTTCCCCCAGTACAGAAGTTATCTGTTCTCTAATCCTAACTGTCTTTGGACAAAAACATGGCAAGGCCACACTGCACGTCTTTTTATCTTCTAATAAGAATTTGACATAAAATTGGGCTGAATGTCCTGGTAAATTTGACAGTAATTGATTAATCGTATGTTGCTGAATCTGCTTGTAGAAACCACGGGACAAAACAATGTGCTTCATGGATTCTAGTTCCTGGTTACTGCAGGGACATAACCTTGCAATGTAAGGAACACCAACAAAACTATCTTGGAGCATTTGAGAGAGAAAAACATTAATGCTGGCCATTGTAAAATGTTCACGATTATTAAATACTCAGCTAGTTGAAAAAGCCCAACATATTCTATGCATGAGCTCAGTGAGCAGGATGAATATGAATGAGTCTGAAGATCGCAGAAAACAAAAACACAAGTCTTTGTTTTGCAGATGCAAGAGCCATGTCATAACCAAGAAGTAAAAAAGGGATGATGACAGCAGATAGTTTAGCCCAGGTCTAGAATGGGAGAAAATAGCTGCATCATTGGCATAGAGCAGAATGGAGATTTTTCTGCCTCCAAGTTTGGGCAAATGGCCACTGAGGTCCATTAAGGCATATTCCAAATAAGTTACAAATGGTTTGAACAAAGTTGGTGCAAGAATACAGCCTTATCTGATTCCTCTGGTCATAGATAATTCTTCAGAAAGCTGCCCCTGGTTGTCCTATCTGACTTGTAGCTGGCTTTCACTATATAAAGCCTTAACAAGACAGAAAAATCTTTCGTCAGTCAAAACATTATCCAGTTCTCCCATAACTTGGTTCTGACGTTGAGCCCATAAAAACAATAACAATTTGCCTTGCAGAAGTATAGAATATAGAGGACCAAACAGTGTTCAAAAGTTGAACAATTCTCTCTAAATGCAGCATGTGCCTTAGTAAGAATGTTATTAGAATTATTAGAATTCATTAAGGAAACTTATTAAAACTAATCATCATTTGTGGGCACCACTGCTAGCTACCTTTATTTTTATTTTTTTTAACCAAATTAATCCTTGCTAATTGGAAGCAAGTAATTGTGGTGCCAGTCTACAAGAAAGGTCAAGCCACTGATCCAGGGAATTACAGACCTATTAGTCTGTTATCAATAATGGGAAAGTTGTTATGTTCATTTCCTATTAGTTAATGATGACTAGAATAGCCATACTGAATCAATTGTTGAATGGTAAGTCAACACATATGTAAATCGTATTTAATCAATGGGTCTCCTGTAGTTGGGATTACTATAAGATTCTAGCTATTACAGCTAGTACCTGTGGTATCCATGAAAATAGTTTCTTCTTTCTTTTGTAAAAAAAAGTGCTGACACTTTAATTTTCATAGAATTATATTCAATGTTCAGTGCATAGCTCTCTCTGTGTGTATGCACAATTTTTCCAATTTAATAGAACACTAAAAAATTGCATTTCTTTATTCAGTAATGTTATAGATAGCCCGCTTCCAATTAAAACATTAGGAAAAGTGCTGACATTGCAGAACATTATTTTTGTGGTGAACATACAGTCTAAATTCAATTAAAAGGTAAATTGTGAAACTAGAATGCCTTGAAATGTTCATTTTTTTATAGGCTTCAGAGTAGGGTTCTTCACTACAAGCGCTCTGGGTGATGTTATTGAATATGACCAAAACTCAATGCAAGCATTTGTCTTGGTGGAACACTTAATGTTGTGCACTACACAAATTATAACTCTATGACAGATTCATGCAGCACTGCGATTAATTTGTTACATACTTTTGTTTTTTCAAACCACCAAAGCACATGCAACTAACATAGTCACAAATATATTTCTCAATACACTGAAATGATGCAAATAAATCAAGAAGGGAGGGGGGCTCCATTGGCATTATTTGTTACATTTTTCTCTTTTACATAGGATTCAAAGAAAAGAGGAGATCCTGACAACTTCCTCATAGAATCATAGAGTTGGAAGAGACCACAAGGGCCATCCAGTCCAACTCCCTGCCATGCAGGAACTCTCCATCAAAGCCCGACAGATGGCCATCCAGCCTCTGCTTAAAGCCCTCCAAGGACGGAGACTCCACTACACTCTGAGGGAGTGTGTTCCACTGTCGAACAGCCCTTACTGTCAGGAAGTTCCTTCTAATGTTGAGGTGGAATCTCTTTTCCTGGAGCTTGCATCCCTTATTCCGGGTCATGTTCTCTGGAGCAGCAGAAAACAAGCTTGCTCCCTCCTCGATGTGACATCCCTTCAAGTATTTAAACAAGGCTATCATATCACCTCTTAACCTTCTCTTCTCTAGGCTAAACATTCCCAGCTCCCTAAGGCGTTCCTCATAGGGCATAGTTTCCAGACCCTTCACCATTTTAGTCACCCTCCTTTGGACATGCTCCAGTTTCTCCACATCCTTTTTGAATTGTGATGCCCAGAACTGGACACAGTTCTTCTTTTTGTTTTTGTACTTTTCAGGACTTAATCTTTGAATTTCTAAGCCTCTCACCATGCAGTTTCCTACTCTTATGTTTGCTCAAACCTTTTCATTCCTGATTCCTAAGGAGTTGTAAATCCCAGTGGCATTCCATGTCAGTGGGGAGGTGAATAGTCCCCAGGTTTTGGTTTGAACTTTAAAGGTACTTTCAAAATGCTGGACCTGTTTTTGAGGGTAGGGTTCAGCATCTTAGACACTCTTTTAAAGTTAAAGTTAAACCTTAGATGGTACCCTACCCATTAACATAGAAATCACTAGCCACCAGTGGGCAATCCTTTCATAAGAAAGCTATCCCCATCTAAACCAGCACTGAACCAGCTCATTTCCTCTCCATGAATAGGCTACCTCTTCTTTTGGGGAGGAAGAGGGAGAGCTGTACCCAGTTTTATGTATTTTTGGTATTGATCTCTTCCTACTCTATGATTCTATGATTCTATTTACCCCTAAACTGGGCAAAAATATTTGCTTTCATTCTATGCATATCTGCATACTTCTGATTTTTATCCAAAAGCAACCTGGAGGTCCATTGTTTATAGCCAAGCATTATGGAGCAACCATAATTGTTCCAGCTCATTAGACAGTGACTCACAGCTTATACAAAGCTTTAATCAGGTATTACATAAACTGCAATACATCCAAAGAATTGCATTTGAGGTTGGGGGGGGGGGGCAGAGTAGAGATTGACATAACCAAATTGGCACGTAGCTAGGAATAGTCCTCTATTGGAGACACTCAGGGTGCACTTACACATTTGCACTGTAGAAATAATGCCGTTTGACACCACTTTAAGTCCTGTAGTTCTAGCCTGTAGAATCCTGGGATTTGGAGTTTTACAATGTCTTTAGCCTTCTCTGTGAAAGAGTGCTGATGCCTCACTAAAACTACAAATCACAGGATTCTGTAGGATGGAGCCATAGCGGTTTAGGGGCCCATTCCCACTTGTGGAAAAATCTGCATTGGAACCGGGCTGTGCTCTGCTTAGGAAAGCGATTCCAAAAGGCCCCTCATTCACCCTATGAAAAGGGACCTTGTTTGGAACCACTTTCTTAACCGGGAGCTCTTATCATTCCCACTGGAGCTGCCATGTAAGGTGACAGCCCTTAACCCCCCAACCCCTTCCTGCAGGGGAATTTTTTTTTATTGGGGGGGTATTTATTGCGAAATCAATCTTGTGCATTTGCAATCTTGTGCGTTTGTGCATTTGCAATCTTGTGCATTTGCAATCTTGTGCATTTGCAATCAGTATATCTCCCGGTCGGGGAGGACGGGCTTTTGTTTCCGGCAGCTGATGGGCCCATGCTCCTCCTGGGGCTGACGGGCCTGGCAGCAGCAGCAGCGGCAGCAGCTGCCCCGCCAGAAACAAAAGCCTCCCCAGCTGGGAGTAGCACGGGCCTGGCAGAGGCAGGCAGGCAGGCAGGCAGGCAGGAAGGAAGGACCCCCCAGGAGTAAGTGTGTGTGTGTGTGTTTTCTTTTTCTTCATTATATTGATCACAAATGCACAAGATTGCAAATGCACAAGATTGCAAATGACAAGATTGATTTTGTGATCAATTACCCCCCCCCCCCCCAAAACACAATTCTGATCAGCGTTCCCACTTACTGGAAATGCTTCAGAATCATGTTTTCCCAAAAAACACCACTTTAAAACTAGTGTCAGGAAAGCCCGGGCGATTTGCTTTTAACCCAGTCCTTTCCTCCACTAATTGATCCGATGAGGATCAGAAGTCGATTCGAGTGTGAACGAGGGTCATATAGCCCGCGTCACACTTCGAATCAAAATTTAGTGGGAACGGGGCCTAAGTTATATCAAACTGCAATATTTCTAAAGTGTAGATTCATCCTCAGAAATGTCAGAATACCATTCCTAGCCACCTTGGGTCCCTTTTTGGGAGAAAGGTAAAACAAGCAAACACATGTCACCAGTGATATACAACCCATATGGTTAAATGATATCTTCCTCTCCAAGGTAAGGCTATCTTTGTTTTCAACCTCAAAACAGCTAGTCTGACGTCAACAGCTGTTCATTAGAAACAAGAGGCCACATGACAGGGACACAAGCATGAATACCAAACACTGCAAGGAACGCAATACCAAATCTGTCTTCACATCATCACTATTACTGGACCTACTAATGGAAGCTGCAACGTCAAGGATTCATTCACCAGTTATTCATCTTATATGTCCCATGCTGCTTGATGCAGCTCTTTTGCTTGCTGTATTGACAGATTTTGCAAAAGGGTAAAATGGGTGCAAACCTTACAACAGAAAAGGCAATGCAGTTGGCCCTCTGTATCCATGGGTTTTGTATCTATGGATTCAATCAACCATGCCTTGAAAATATGTTTGAAAATCCAATGCAAAAATCCAATCAAATGCACATATTTGTGTTATTTTATATAAGGGACACCATTTTAGTACACTGTTGTATTTAATGGGACTTAAACATTCACAAACCCTAGCAGATACCAAGTGCTCACTGTATTAGAAACTGATAGAGCATTCCTCCATTAACTCAAGGCACTCCACACTGCTCCTTTGGAAGTTGTTATTCTCTTGCAAAGACCCCCATGTTCATATCCCATGTAGGTTATATTTATATTTGTGTGTCTTTATACACCACATACACATATTCCCAGTGCTACTAACCTGACATTGTTAAGTAGACTTTAGTCAAGAAGTGCTTTTGCTACAATAATTAATAATAATTAATAATAATATAATAATAAAAGATTTATTTCTAGCCCACTCAATCACAAAGAATCTGGGTGGGTAAAATCAAACCTTAAACCTCCCCGCCCCCCAATTCTTTAAGTTGTGTCAAGTCCCTTCTTGGTTTTTCTTCTATAGACTAAGGACATGGTCCATTAGCCTTGTATGATTTCATTGCAGGAGGTTGTCTTAGAATTGCATAAAAACTAAGAGGATTGTCATCCAAGCACTTGTCCAGTCCATCACTCATGGCTGTACATTGCATACTGAGTTTAAAGTTGTGTTAGCCTGCTCCAGATTTAGCTGGTGGGTTGGAATGTGCCTTTTTGTTTTTCACTAGGTTTCATTCTCTTGGCACAAATGGAGTTGTAACAACAGCATATCCATCTATCTTACCTTGATGTGATGTCAGGTTTCTGCAGACACTGCAGAGACTCTTGTGTATAAGAGACTTGGTTTTCTTTCATGCCAGCAGCCTAGGGCTGTGGATTGGAGGATACTGTGAAATTTAATACATGCAGTGATAATACCTTTGTTACTTGGCCAAGCTGGTAGAATGTCATTTCCTGATAACAAAAAATAAAAATAAAACCCCATGTAGAATTCAGACTAAACATAATAAGTTAATCAAAAATCAGCACCTAGGCAGAGCCTCTCTCCCCCAAAAGTACTGGTTAATTTTATTTATTTAAATGTAAACCAGTTTTCCAAACAGGTTAAATAAATCTCTGCATTCATTATTTGGCTTTGAAAGTAGAATTTTTAACACCACACATACACAGAAAGAACTAGTGCATGAAACACCACGAACTTTCATATTTCTGATTAGTGTCACATTTTCCCCCTTCCTTTTACTTTTTGTTATCACCTCTCCAGATACAAATTGCAATTTAACTGGCATGGCTACTGTGGCCCACAAACTTTTGCTTATTCAGAGATGCAGGGGCAGGAAGACATTGATAAACTCGAGGAGGTCACCACTGCCAATCAGATCAGAGAACAATCATGGTATATAAAGGACAGGAAAGTGAAAGCAAAGAAGAATTGCTACTAAAAAGCAGCAGCAACCACAATGGGGGAAAAAAGAGAACATTGAATTCAAAAGGCCTGAGAGAATAAAGGGTGGCCAGGCAAAGCTGAATGGGTAAAAAGGAAACAATCTAGCTATATAGTTTTATCTCTACCACTTGTATAATGCATGTATAAATCAGGGATTGGCAGAATGTGGCCTGGAACCTCCTGGCTAATTTAGAAGCTCTCAGTTCTTCCAGATTCCCAGGATTGTCCTTTTTTTCTGGTGGAAAGGGAGAGTTTGGGAGAGAGAAATAATGAACTCTCTGTCCTGGAAATGTTTGGGAGCAGTAAGTCAAAACTTATAAATACTTTGCAACCCCTCCTACACTGCTAACTGGCTAGCTATTCTGCCCCTTCTCCCCATTTTGATATTTTGGGCATCCTATGTGGTTTCTAGAGGGCATTGGGCCAGATCACTGGCTCCTAGATCTGCTGCAGTTACTCATCCCAGATAGAAATGAAAGGTTTCCATTTCCCAAAGTCAAAAACACACGAGGAGCCAACATCACAGAAGAAGAAGACAGATGTAGCAAGTCATCCAATATAAATTGATGTTTTAAGAACTGAGAGGGTCGTTTAAAGTCAGTAGAAAGCTGTGGTTGAAGATACAAGCAGGTCCCTGTACACTGCCGATGTTGCACTGCCAGAGTGGGGACAGTGTGGCCCTCCAGATATTTTGAAAATGCATGTCCCACCTTAACCAATATAGTTAATGGTGAGGGATACTGGGAGATGCTGTTATACCACATGATGTCCCCCAACATTTTACATATGAATTCCAGATCATGTATGGCTGGGCAACATCAGGTGTGGCTAGGCAACAAAAAGGCAGAAGATACTAATAAAGATTGATAGCATACAAAACTACTGCTTTAATCAGATAAACTTTGGAATTTATGTGCTTAATTTAAAAAAAAAAAACAAACATTGAAAGAAAAGGGAAAAACCCAAATCAATAATTACAATACAGTCTAAGTATGATATGTTATTGCAATTATTTGCCATCAAGTCGACTTTGACTTGTAGTGACCCTATGAATGAGAAAACTCCAAGATCTTCAGTTATCATCTGGCCTGCTTATATCTTGCAAACCTAGGGCTGTGGCTTTCTAGATTGCATCAAACCATCTGTAGCGTGGTTGCCTTCTTTTCCTACTGCTTTCCACCCTTATGCATTATTGTCTTTTTAATGAGTTTTATCAGCTCATGATATATCCAAACAGCATGATGAACAGTGTGTGTATGTGTGTGTGCATATTATAATACATATACAGTGGTCCCCCGGGATCTGAATCCCCCGGGGGACCACTGTATATGTATTATATGTAGGGTTCTGTGCAAAACCAGCGGGACCTCTAAAATTCCCCCGGGATCCGAAGGATCCCCCGGGGAACGAAACAGAAAAACCGTGCGGCCCCTTTAAATCGGCCACACGGTCCATCGGAAGTAGCGGTCCCCCGGGATGCGGTCATTTCCGAGTTACGAAAGGTAATCCGGAACAGATTACCTTCGTAACCCGGGGGACCACTGTATTGGATATGTAACTGGTTGACTGGCTGCACCCAAAGGGTGTTCAACAATGGTTCCTTTTCATCCTGGAGGGAAGTGACAAGTGGGGTGCCACAGGGTTCTGTCCTGGGCCCAGTGCTATTCAATATCTTTATTAATGACTTGGATGACAGAACTGGGGGCCTAGTTATCAAATTTGCAGATGACACCAAATTAGGAGAAGTAGCTAATACCCCAGAGGACAAAAGCAAAATTTAAAATGACCTGAATAGACTAGAAAACTGGGCCAAAGCTAACAAAATGAAATTCAATCCGGAGAAATGTAAGGTTCTGCACTTAGGGCAGAAAAATGAAATGCCCAGATATAGGATGGGGGACACCTGGCTGAATGAGACCACATGTGAAAGGGATCTAGGAGTCCAAGTACACCACAAGTTGAACATGAGTCAACAGTGCAATGCAGCAGCTAAAGAGGCCAATGCAATTTTAGGCTGTGTCAATAGAAGTATGTTGTCTAGATCCAGGGAAGTAATCGTGCCATTCTACTCTGCTTTGGTCAGGCCCCACCTGGAATACTGTGTCCAGTTCTGGGCACCACAATTCAAAAAGGATGTGGAGAAACTGGAGCGTGTCCAAAGGAGGGTGACTAAAATGGTGAAGGGTCTAGAAACCATGCCCTATGAGAAACGTCTTAGGGAGCTTGAGATGTTTAGCCTGGAGAAGAGAAGGTTAAGAGGATATGATTGCCCTGTTTAAATATCTGAAGCGATGTCACATTGAGGAGGGAGCAAGCTTGTTTTCTGCTGCTCCAGAGAACAGGACTCGGAACAATGGATGTAAGCTCCAGGAAAAGAGATTCCACCTCAACATTAGGAGGAACTTCCTGACAGTAAGGGCTGTTCGTCAGTGGAACACACTCCCTCGAAGTGTGGTAGAGTCTCCTTCTTTAGAGATCTTTAAACAGAGGCTGGATGGCCATCTGTCGGGGATGCTTTGATTTGGAGTTCCTGCATGGCAGGGAGTAGGACTGGATGCCCTTGTGGTCTCTTCCAACTGTAAGATTCTATGATTCTATGTTAAAATAAAAATAATTTGATAAGATTATGGCCAAAATGATACCTTTCTCTCAGATCAATGTTCATTGCATGAGCTATGTATTCATACTCACTTTTTCTGGCCAATGCAGAGGTCAAATCTCAGCCTCCCAATAACATTCCTTGTGGTCGAGTTAACTGTCACTTCTTATCTAACCTAATTCTCAGAGTGCATCTACAGTGTGCCATGGCTGCCTCCTAAAGAATCCTAGGACTTGTAGTTTTGTGAGGCACCAGCACACTTTGGTTGAGAAGGCAAAAGACCTTGCAAAACTAAAAATCCTAGGTTTACATGGAATGGAGCTACAGCACTTAAAGTAGTGTCAAGCTGCATTGTTTCTGTCATGTAGATACACCCACAGAGTGGTTGCTAGGATAAAAATTGGGGTGGACACATGGTGGGGCGTGTGTGGATGGGTGTGGGGAAAATAACTAGGATACTTTTAGTTCTAGGAAATAAATGGAATGATGCTAGTTAAGAGAAATATACAGTTGGAATTTATGATTGTCATAAAGAGATCCATGCATTCCAATGGCCTTTTAGAATATTTCACTTAGGCCACAATTCTCTAAATACTCTGCAAGGACAATTCCACTCAGCTGTATTGGGTCCCCACTGAACACACTGAGGATTATTTTTACGAAAATATTTGTATGATTCCATTATTAATATAAATAGATTGTTGCTCTGGAGAAGACTCTGCACATAAATAGGCAGTAAGTCTATCCCAGTGCTGGACCTGCACAAGTTACTGTTTCTTTCCTATGTAACTGTGCAGCACTGGCATACATGCATGTGTGCACGCACCTACCCACTCACCCACTCAGACAGGATTAGTAACTGAAAAAGAAGAGGGTGAGGGAGGTAAGAAAGCGAATAAAACTTTCTACAAGGGCCATAAATCTTCAGAGGCAGCCTGGGGCATTCTGGCCCTGAGGTTGCCTCGAAGTCCCCCGTTATATGGGTACTCCAGAGTGAGCCCCTGCTGAAATGATGTCCTGTTGTGTCATCTGTCAGTGCCACTGCCACTGTTCACATGGGTTGCTCCCTCTAAGGCTGAAAATGAGATACCCAGCATTGATCACATGACTGGGCATCTTGTTCTAGCCTGAGGGTGGGTGGCACAGTGGGATGCCTTGTAAACAGATACCTTGAATCATTTTTGAGGGCTCTGGATCTGGAACAAAATGTCACTTTTAACAAACTATGTTAAAGGTGGTATACCATGGATTCTGTGCTGAACTGGCCATGCATCATCTGGACAGTTTGCACCAGAACTTGGCATTGGGCCCTGCGTCATCCAGACTGATTGCGGTGAGGATGCGGGAAGGCAATGTTATTTGGCCCATGCATCTTAAAATATAACATATATTACCGTATATACTCGACTATGCCCCAGAATTGCCCTTAAAATTTGGGGGTAGATTTATAGAAGGATCAACTGAGCAGCAGTTCTTAGTAGGGTCCCAAAGCAATCAAATCTGATGCCCCAATCTCCCTTAAACATCAATTCCTTCCCCCTTTGGTCCATTTTCCAAGCCTTGGCCTCCTAGCAGAAAAACTCCACGTTTAGCAAGCCTTTCCTTCATAGAGGAAAAATTTCCCATTTAAATCCACTTGCTTTT
The DNA here is from genome assembly GCA_034509955.1 of Urosaurus nigricauda. Classification (NCBI taxonomy): domain Eukaryota; kingdom Metazoa; phylum Chordata; class Lepidosauria; order Squamata; family Phrynosomatidae; genus Urosaurus; species Urosaurus nigricauda. The sequence continues at coordinate 170,030,145 of JAOEGL010000002.1, forward strand.
CTTTTGCTCCATTTTGCAAGGCTTGGTTTCCCCAGGAAAAAACTCCTCATTTAAATCCACTTGCTTTTCTTTTGCTCCATTTTGCAAGCTTTGGTTTCCCCAAAAATCCCCATTTAAAGCCACTTGCTTCTTTTCTCAACCCAATGTTAAAACCTCTTCTTTAGCACCCCAGGAAAAACCTCTCAATTTAAAGCCACTTGCTTCTCTTTTTCAAGACCTGTCTTCCCAAGGAAAAACCTCTCCATTTGCAAGACCTGGCTTCCCAAGGAAAAACCTCTCCATTTAAATCCACTTGCTTCCTTTCTCAATCCGATGTTAAAACCTCTCCTCTAGCAGCTGGGAATTGGTTGGGAGAGGCCCAGAGAAGGAGGGACGTAAGTGGTATTCCCCCTTTTCCATCCTTCCTTATAGAAGTTTTACCCTCGACTTATCCACGAGTCATATCAAATTCCAGGATTTTGACCCTGAAACCTTCCCTCGACTTATACATGAGGTTGACTTATACATGAGTATATATGGTATGCACATGTAAAAAACAAACAAACAGATCTATAGACTGAACTGAAATTGGAGGAGACAAATATTCCAAATCAGGTAAATGGAAGGGAAATCCAAAGTCACTTAAAGGGAAGAAATCTATGTGTCTAAGACAGATTGAAACTCAATTTGGTGCACAGATCTGGTAGTGCTATAATTTTTTGTTTACCAAAAAACCCCAAAAACAAAACGATTACAATTTAGGCTCAAAACAGATGGTCCCAAAGTGCTGCCGATTAGGGCGTGTGGCATTCAGATGATGCATGCCCCCAGATTTGGTTGAAGGTGTGCTGTGGGTGCCTAAGGCGGCCCAAACCTGGTTGCAAAAGAAACATTAAAAAAAGCACTCCTTCCTGGTGGTTCATTGTGGATGACCACCACAGGTGGCTATGTAGCTGAAACAATCATGTGGAGGTTTCAGGAACTGAAATATGTGTATACTTCTGTGTTTTTCAGAGGACTGAGGGACATGGGTTGTATGGACTGTAATAAAAATACAAACATATTGATACATAAATTAATGTTAGCAACATCTACATTCTTCTTGGAGACTTCTAGTTATAATGGTGATGAACTCAGGAGATTATCTCATTATCTTTGTTGCCAGGATAGACTCAGTATGTAACTTTCGTAAGGCAAATTTTATTGTGTTCACCAGTCAACAGGCAGTATGCAGCCTGTATGCAACCTGGGCTTCTATGGGCTTGTCCCACATCTTTTCAAGAATGGGAAAATCCCATTCTTGAAAAGCTGCAAGAGAAGCCCAGGGGTGAATGTGATAAGATATGCCTTAAGAAAATTATATCCCAGGTCTATCCTGGCAGCAAAGTTAATGCAATTATCTCCTCGGCTAATGCATAAAGTGGCTTCTTATACATCTGGTAGTTATGGTCCTATATCTGGTCTTGATATATGTATGAATTTATTGCTTCATTTGATCAGGCAGATGGTGACAACTTTCAGAAGACAACATTCCATTCAGTGATTAACAAAACCCAAAAGAGGCCTCAGAGACTCTTCATTGAAAAAGTAACCATTGCATCTATTATCAAATATTTAGAGGTTTAGCTCTTTGACAACAAGCTTTTAATTGACACAGAGCTCCACAGAGCTTACTGTGTAACATAATCATCTTTTCCATCACTGAAGCACCAGCAAACTGACATTGTAGTTAAGGATGTGAGAAGAAACTGATTATCTAAGTCTCGGTTCAGTCATCACTTCCCGAAGACTGTGGGATGGGTGAGTGTAATTTGTATTCTGGAACCCTCATATTGACAGATGGCTCCTGAGAAAACTGTGTATGGACAAACACACACATTTCACAACTTAAACATGTTTTAGTTGGAGGGTGGGGTACATTCAGTTTTTAAAAATGTGCACACACATACATATATTTGGGAGGGGGGGAAAGGTAAGAAAGGAACAGATGGTGGCCCATAAAAATAAAATGACAAAGCAAAAAAACTGATGGAATTTGGCTTGCATACCATCCATCTGCACTGAGTCATCCTCTATCACCCCACTTTTCTTTCTTTTTTTTTTTTTAAAAATACGTTTTATTGATTAAAAACATATCACATTCCATTCAGCAATCTTTTATCCATCATGCAAGATATTGTGATTCAAAAAGGTTTGGCCAAGTTGATAAACGTTGTTGTTTCCTTCTTCTTTCTTTCTTCCTCTTCCTCTCATTTTCACTTCTACTTTCATATCTCTTGCACGAACCCTCTCCTAATACAACAACCAACCTACCAATATCCTCTGTCTCCTTCTTCCATCTTCTCCTTTTAACCATTCCTCAATTCATCTATTCCCCCACTCTTACTTTCTACAAAACTTGCCTTCATTCAGAACATCTCTCATACTAACTTCCTCCTCATCCCTTAACAGTTTGTTTTCCCTAAATTCTTGGATTTCCAAAATATTCTGTTTATCTAACTTGTTTTTATTTCTATATTTACTGTATTTTAAATTATTTGTATATCTTTGCTACTGGAACCAAAAATTACACTTGTTATTTATCTCCCTAATTTATACAGTATTGTTGTTTTATTTTATTTTCTCATCTAAAAGTAGTAAAACATAGAAAATAATAACAATAATAGTAAAAAATATATATTCAAAGATAAATCATCCCACTTTTCAGCTGTTTTTCAGTTGTCCCAGTTTCTCTCTCCTCCTCCCACTTTACCTTTTTGTCAGCAGCTTACTTCAATTGCTTCAAATTGACTTCATAGTGCAAAAGCAGTTTGCACTCACTTAACCAGGGAGATAAGATGAGAGAAGAATCTTGCCCTTATCAATGGAGTCAGGCAAAACCAAATGCCTGCAATCTGTCCCAGCTTCTGTGTTCTTCCTCATAACTTTTGTCATCCTGACCATACTCTGATGTCACTTGGCCATACATGTCATGTCCCTGCAACTCCATGTGGAATGTTAGAGGGTGTGGGCATGCATTGGGTGTGAAGGTGGAAAGGGAGATATTGGAAGAAGTCAACCCTAATTGTAGCTAAGATGTGCATTATTATTATTTTTATTATTAATACACATCTATGATTATTTCATGTTCAGCTTCCACTCTCCACCAATAAACAAATGGAATTGTTCTCAACAGGAGAAAGTAGCAACACTTCATATGAGTAGCTGATATCAGGATAGGATAGTTCATTATGTGTGTGTGTGTGTGTGCGCGCGCGCGCGCAGGAATTTCCTGGGACTGTGCAGCTTGCTATCTACCAAGCTGTACTGAGACATATTGTTAGTCCCAGATGCAGTAGATCCACTGAATCAGTTAGTTTTACCTATGTGTTGACTCTCCATTCAACAATTGATTCACTGGATCTACTCTAGTTGGGGCCATAAGTACAGCTTGCCAGACTTGGTAAACTCTCCCAACCATGCTTGCCTTGAAGTTCAATAAGGTCTGGGCTACAAAAAATCCTGGTAGGCCACAATATATCACTGCTGGGTTGTATTTTGTTTGGCGGGTTCCAGAGTGAGTTGGCTTTTTGTTAGTAGCCTTCTGGACCATTAAAATTATCCAGTAGCCATTTGTGGAGGCATGTTTCAGGAATAATTTGAAATCTCACCTTGTGTTTTCTGTAACAAGAGTAGCTCTTCCTTTGAAAGACTGTTGTATACATCTTGCAGTGGGTGAATTAAAATAGAAGCAATAAGGCAGGCTCGTTGGAACATTTCAACCATTGGGGATGGGAAAATGGCATTTGGATGAAATGTTATCTACCAAATTTCATTTCTATAGCTTTATCATGAAACAGAGATGCACAGAATAACTGTTTAATTACTGGGTTTCTCAGTTTGGGAAAACGTTGGCATCCAAAGTCTGAAAATGTCACTTATTAGTCATTACTGTCACATTACAAATTATGCCTGAAAGCAGAGAACTGAAATCAACCTCTCTTGCTGTTGTATTATCGTTTAATTTAGTGAGAAATATTGGGGAAACATTTGGAACTGGGGATGGAGGAAGGAAAGTGAATATTTTGGGTCTTTCCTTTTCCCTTTGTAAATATTTTGCAAAGATTTGTCTTTACATGCACTTCTGTGTGAATGATTTCCTACATTTCCTGACCATTTTCAAGCACATAGTAACTCTGCTCATTGTTTTAACATTTTGACATTGTGATGGCTTGGCAATATCAGTAAACCTTGTTTGCCAACAAGTCTGGGAACTAGCAGACATTTCAGTTTTAATTTCGTTGCCTTGGTTTCTGAACAGGAAACCAATACCAATAATCTGTTTTGCATTTGTACATGAGAAGCTTTTCAGAATAAGTGAAGTTAAGGAAGAGTGAAATCTAAGTTCTGCAGAAGGAAATCTAATGATAGGCAAACTCATCTAGGTTCAGTTGCACTTGGGATGACAATTACAAGAAGTGGAGAATGCTTAGGAAGAACCTCTTCATAACATCTTGCCCCTTCCTTGTCACCACCGCTTGAACACACTTGCAACTGCCAGCCTTACATTCACAAGGTGCCAAGTCTTTTTCATTAAGTCTCCCATACCTGCTAACTCTTGATGCAATTATAGTGGATAGAGGTGTGTGTCATCCCCCTTTTCTTCTGCTATTGTGACCACAATGACAAGAAGGTCAGTCTGTTGAGAGTACCATCTATCTTGTTCTCATTCCTTTTTGTCTCTCTTGTTTTGTAACTATTAGCAGTATCTAATTAGATTGGGGCCTTGAAAATATAATGATGATTAATTATTTTCACAAAGTACATACTCAAGCTCTGGACTTACTGCTGAGGAAATGGTTGGATTAAACCTCAAGCTTATATTTAGAAGCTGGCAGTATGTTACTGTTTACCTCCCAGTGACATATGATGAAGCAAAGCATGTTAATTTGCAAGACAGAGAAGTGAGAAAAACTCATGGTACAACAAAATCTGATAAGGACCAGCATGGTGTAATGGTTTGGGGGTTGGACTAAGGCACCAGGACACCAGAGTTTGAATGCCAGCTTTGCCCATGGAAACCCACTGGCAGTGGCATCACTGGATTGCTAGAGGCAGTGGAGACATGATTGGTCAAATTCCAGAGATTCCAAACACAATCTGTTTTACAGAAATATGGAGATATCTGTATTGAGTAGAGGAGGAAAAAGACAACATCGATTGGCTTTGACATTTTTGATATTTGAATATTTTTGTTTTCTTACCAAAGGCTGAAGCCTTAGGAAACTTAAATTACCCCACAGTTTCGGGGGGGGGGGGGGGGGATGGGATTTTCAGGGATGGGACATGCTTCCTCTCCCCATACCACCCCGTCCTTTTCCTGATGAAAAGGACAGGACGGCACATGGGAGACAGAGCACATGTGTGTGCGTGCACAGGGGGACTGAGCAGTTTGCACAGGGACAGAGTGGCACGTGTGTAGGAGACAGAGTGGTGCTCATGGGGGACAGTTTGGTGCATGTGCATGGGTGAAGGAGTACGCAGGGGGGGGTGGAGCAGCACACATCAGGAACAAAACAGATGGGTGGTGCAGGAGGGCTGCCCAGGTGTCACCCCCTTCTAGGGTATCACCTAGTGCAGACCACACACACAAGAGAGGTTTGTGTGGGGAGAGGGAATAGAAAGATTTGATTGTGAGGGCAAGCAAAGTCTGATTTCTAAATAAGGCACTCAGAATCCCACAAGAGCAAACATTAAGTTATGAAACACATTTATTGAGTTCTAACCAGTAATCAAACAAAGTAAATGATCATTAAAATGTTTTTAAAAATCCAGCCCAAAGGCATCTACTTTTGACTTGATCAGAACTAGAGAGAAACAACAGATTTTATACTTGATTAAGTTGGTAGACTTCAACAGTGGGCTCAGATAGGGACAAGAACATTGGCAATTAAGGGACTTTCCAGAATGGAATCAGGTCCCGATGCCTTCCATCAAGGGGGCTCTTCTTTTTCAGAGATACAACAATTTCCCAGCAATACAACCTCAGTAGAACTTGGCTGGGATGAAATGATAGGGATGGGATGGGAATTTGCCACTTTCCCAAATAGGGTTGAAAATTGGAGTTTCTGACCCTTTGGGAACTGGTGCAGGGGGAAAAAAAACCAACCCATGAAGTTCCCACAGCTTTGTTGGGATTTTTTTCTATTTCCCAGCCCAAAGCTGCACTGCTTTCATTCAGCTCCCAGATGGTTTGACAGTTGCAATGTTTTTTCACAGCTGAAGATTTTTGTCCACCTTTGGGGCTGGATGGAGGACGAAGGGAGGGAAAGTTGTGGAAAAACAATACCAATTATATGTCAAATGGAAAAGATGTGCACTTTTCAAAGAGAGCTGTGTAGTTTTCAGAGAAAACTGTGTGGCCAGTGGAGCTTTGAAAACTTGCAACAAGTATATTGTGCATTTCAGTTGGCCAATAAAGTTAACACTGTTTGGTGGATTTTTGTTTGAATTTGCTAAATGGCCAACACAGCTCCCCCTGTATATTTTCTGTGTAGCTTCCTGTTATCTTGGGTTTTCTCCCATACCTCTTGACAGCATGGGAAGAAAAACAGAAGGATTTTACCTGAGTCCAACACCCATCAGGATGGGTAAAATCAAATCTTACCAACCCTATATGATTCCTTGATCAAATGTGTAAGTTGTTATGATTTTGTGTCAGGGTGCATGGAATAAAGTAGTGTGGATGCTCCAAGAAAGTATTGGACAATGACTGTGAAATCATGTTTCACTATTCCAGTGAATAGTGAACCTATACCAGCACTCAGCCTATAAACAGTGAACTTATCTTCAAGCTGAAATGTCTAGCTTTAAGGTAAAGTGTGAAGGAGACCTTTGTCAATGTACCTACCGTCTCTAAAGAAATAGCAACAAAGACAGTTCTTTCCTTAAGCATATGAATTTGTTTCCCTTGTGTGGTTAGTAAATATATGCAGGTGGAGAATTCTACCAAACCCTTTGTTGCTGTTCATGCTTGGAAGGAGAAAGTTAAAGAACCTGAACAAGTCAATGTAGGAAACCCATGCTGCTGGTACTTTAGGTCTGATACTTTGGAATGTCCTTGATTTAAAATATGGATCACTGAAAATTAGTTACTAACTTTAGTATAAGGAGCATGCTATGCTGAGTCTTAAATGGCTACTTGAAATTCTCCACTCAGTTTAGCAGAAGAGAAATAGGAGGGATTGGTTCATTAAATTTGTGGTGTTGGCAGGAGGAATTCTTCAACATTTTGTTGGGGGACAGGGGCTGACAGTTGAAGTATGAATTCTGCATACTTCATAATACCCCAGATCTGGACCCCTAGATCCAGGACATTGTGGGAGAAAAATATTTTGGAGAAATTGTGTGATGTGGTTTTTAATTTCTAGAAGCCAAGAGGATGGATGAAAAAAGAGAAAGAAAAAATGTTTTCTGAGAACTTTTGGCCCAGTTTATAATAGTCTGGATGAGAACTAAGACACCTTACAATATTCTATAATGAAATTTATTCTTGATTATACATATACTGGAATTAAAATTGGGCTATTTTAGTTAAACGTATTCTCAATTATTTTCAGCCAAGCCAAATAAAAGAAATTAAGGGGTGTGTGTGTTTAAATGTCAGAATTCTACAACCTTTTCATTTTAGGGAGGAAAAAGTAAACCAAACCAAGTGTGGTAAATTAATTTGTTAAACACATTTATTGAATTGTTAACAGTAACCAAACACAATGTATGACCTTTGTAAAACAAGAAACTGAAAAAATGGATTAAATTCAGTCTTGGCAGTTCCTACTACAGATACGTGATGAGGGGAAAATATTTCAATTTCCTTTATATTCTTCAGTGATCTATTTACAATACTTATCTCAGTATCTGTCCATTATTAAATAAACAGAAGGATCACGATCCAGAAATAAGTTTCCTTACAATCTTCTAGTTCTGCTTTGCCAGTAACCAGTAATGAGAGTGATATAATGAGAGCTTTCCAAGGATTACTTGGCACACAGAACACAAATCCACTTGGATGCGGTAGTGAACCACCATTTTTTTAAAATGGGGAGGATAATGGGAAGGGGAGGAAGAGAGAAGAGGAACAGCAGAGGAATTTCATATGTACAAAGTCTGAAAAGTCTTTTGTAGTGAGCTATAGTAGTTTCAGGAAAATTGTATCAAAATTGTAATTGTGTTAACAGGAGATATTGTCCTTTTTGTTTGTTTGTTATGACCGATCATATGAATAATTTTCATTTAGCTGAATTCCCAACTGGACCTCCTTTTTTGTTGGAGCACAGTTGCGCGTCTGCCATCTATGAAGTACAAAGACCAAAAACTGAATGAGGCTGGGGCATTCTGAATCACGTCAATTCACAGTAGTAGCATTCCACTGAGGTTAAGAGTTCTTCCTGCTTTTCTCTTAATCACTTGAGGAGCCATTCATTTACTGAAAGAAACAACAACACATAGGTTTCACAATGCCACCCAGCTCTCCCTCTCTCTCTTTTTCTCTGAATTATCTATACTGTACCTAGAACATAGAGGGTAGGCCCATCGTTAAGAAATAATTCCTCCCTCCTCTACTCCTCCTCCCCTACTAAGAATATTCTAAGCCTCCTAAGGCAGGTTAAAGCACTGGAAATAACTGCTGGACTCCTGCTGGTTTCTTATGGATCCTTAAGTTCCTCTATCCACATGGTTGTACATGAAACAGTGGTATTTGTGGGGAGCAGGCAGGATCTTAGAAGCATCTGGCTTCATCTCCATAGCCAGACATGAAATGATTACAGTGTAACTGAGATCACTGGACGACCCTGGTGGATCTCAGCACTGATATCATCACTAAGGTTGCATCAATAGAAGTATAGTGTCTAGATCAAAGGAAGTAATAGTGCCTCTCTATTCTGCTTTGGTGAGGCCCCACCTGGAATACTGTGTCCAGTTCTGGGCACCACAATTCAAAAAGGATGTGGAGAAACTGGAGCGGGTCCAAAGGAGGGCAACTAAGATGGTGAAGGGTCTGGAAACCATGCCCTATGAGGAACGACTTAGAGAGCTGGGGATGTTTAGCCTGGAGAAGAGAAGGTTAAGAGGTGATATGATAGCCCTGTTCAAATATTTGAAGGGATGTCATATTGAGGAGGGAGCAGGCTTGTTTTCTGCTGCTCCAGAGACCAGAACGCGGAGCAATGGATGCAAGCTGCAGGAAAAGAGATTCCACCTCAACATTAGGAGGAACTTCCTGACAGTAAGGGCTGTTCGACGGTGGAACACACTCCCTCGGAGTGTGGTAGAGTCTCCATCCTTGGAGGTCTTTAAGCAGAGGCTGGATAGCCATCTGTCGGGGATGCTTTGACTGGGAGTTCCTGCATGGCAGGGGGTTGGACTGGATGGCCCTTGTGGTCTCTTCCAACTCTATGATTCTATGATTCTAAGCTGCCTTAGATCCCACCTCAGGAAAAAGACAAGACATAAATTCAACAAACAAACATTTCACATCTGGTTGGGGGAGATGTTTTTGTGATCCTGCCTGTTCCACACAAAGCAGGGAATGGTGTGGTGGTACTCATAGGATTTTCATTAAATCATGAGTGTTAGTATTATATCTATGCTGAGTCAGACAGGATTACAGCCATAAAGATATTGACATTTGTATCTAAGCCTATCCTGTGCCTGGCTGTTCAGCAAGTGTTTGTCTCTCTCTCTCTCTCTCTCTCTCTCTCTCTCTCTCTCTCTCTCTCTCTCTGTGTGTGTGTGTGTGTGTGAGCTTTGAGTGATGCAGAGGGAGGAAGGGCATACCAAGCCTCACAGTGCTTTCAAAAATGACATCAAAATGCATGTGAAAGGGAAAGCTATGTGTATGTATGTCCCTAACAGATGACAGTCTATGCTATCTCCTTCCCTTTCCCTTCCTCCCCCACCCCCTTCCTTGTTGCTTTGTTGTGTACCTTTTATATTTTTAAACCTGTTTTCTCTCAGAATTTATTTAGTAATATACATATAATAATCACCAGCTTCACTTCTGTTGCTTTTCTTAGAAGCTCACTGGCCTTCTTGTCCCATTTAAATTTGAAACTGGGTTGTGAGACCTTTATTTTGGCAAACGTTATGCATCTTTTTATCCACACCTTTCCTAGAGTACATATTTCACACATTTTTCCTGATTAACTAAAAGAGAAATGTGTGGATTTCTGCAGGAAGATGTACTTTGTTCTGTCACCAGTCCTGGGAAGTGTAAAAGGAATATTTTTGTGGGAAGTGCCACCCCTAATTTACTAGACACTTTGATGCCATCAATGTCAGATAACTGACCTGAAATCAAACTTTGTAGCCAGGCTAGTTGTAAGAGTTGCAGAAGTCCAATTTATGCAATCTAATGATTGAATAATTATTTCTCCTACTTGTTACCATCACTTATTGTTAGGGACATGAAGGAGGACTGCCTCTAATAGGGTTTCTAATTCAAACACACACGACACAGCAACTTTCTCTGATGTCCATGTGTGGCTGCTTCCATTTCTCCCTGAACATTAAATCCAGCTACTGCAATATATGCTGTGCATAACAGGCAGCTGGCTTTCGACACCAGCTTGCAAAATACCAGTGGTTTAAGAGAGAATTTGTCCAGCTATCCCATGGTACATGTTGTGGAGGTAATTTCAGAAAAGATAATTTCCCTGATGCAGATATCTCAACTGTCAAGTACATTGTTTTCAACTCAGTGGCCTAAACCCAATTCTTATTCCCATTTAGAGCAGACCCACTGAAATCTGAATGCTCAACCAATGCTTATGCAAATCCCATTGATTTAATAGGCCTAATCCAATTAGGATTAACAATTGGATTTAGGACAATGTTCTTCAGTCTCTTTCAGGACATCCTAAGTGTAAGACCTCATGTGGCACCTAATCATATGATTTTTTTAATGTTAAAACTCAAGATAGGATCCATCACCTCAGTAATATGGAAACCCTTTCCTCCCACTTCTGACTTGGTGTCCCATATTCCCATGCTGACTGCAACAAAACTGTCAAAACAATCCTTTCACAATATGCACAAAATCTGATACCTACCTCTATACTGTAGCTTCTGTGCTCTATTGTTTGGGCAATCTTTCCCTTGTAAACTAAAGTTGATGTTTGTTCGGATGCATCGATTGTTGAGAGGCTGTACTGGTCTGAAGTTGTCGCTCATACTCAGAAAAATTTGTGAAGGCTGATTCTGGCTTAGCAATCTTAATGAATGCATCTGCATAAAGAGAAATGGATCCACCAGACATGATTTACATCCATTGATAATCAATTAATAAAAAACACCTAGACCCTTTATTGTTACAAGGTTATGTTTACTTCACACTTACAAAAACATTCCATACTATTGAAAAGGCTGAATTTTATCACCATTAGAGTATTATGCAAATTCCATGTGTTGAAATGTGATTGCTTACTTGGTCTAATTTTTTTAATCTCCTTCAAGTAACCATGAGGAAGGAGCTGCAGGGAACTGCCTTGATCATTGGAAATTGTATAAATCAACTTGATCTTGTAAGAACTGCCAAAGATGTGAATGAAATATACTTCCATTTTAATCCTCCAATCCTCCCAGATTTAACTGGAGATATTAACTCAATCTCCCAAGAGCTGCAGCAGAACTTGTTAAACTCTGAAAGCTTCATTGGCACAGCAACAACTTTCTTTTATGAAAGCCATGACAATGCTTTCTGAATATATATTACATGAGTTGCTGCTGGTGGCTGCTTCCACACTAGCCCCTTTGTTTAGAGTTTAGAAACCCTGAACTTCATTTACTCTATTTTTTTTATATAGAGATCACATGATGTCACTGTCAAATTGTGGGATACCAGCACATTCTGTGTTACCCTAGGACATGTTGTCTAATAATCATGTACGGCCTCTCATCTGTGGGGAGTGTTACGAGCATGAGACGTCTTCTGTTTTGATATAAAATGTGTGGTGAATATTGTCCCTTTGTGACCCTAAATGTACCCTTACAGACACCAGCCATGTTCCTCAGAGCAAAAGACCACATAGGCAGTTTGGGAGTTAAGGGAGATTCACATATTTCTCAGGAAGTCTAGATGATTTAAAACAGGATATTTGTCACCCAAGAAGAGCACTGATTTACATTCCCAATTTACACCTCACAGAACTCCATCACAAGTGACCATTCTCATGCAGATTTGGACTTTTTTGATGTAGGATACCTGGTCTTTGCCCCAGGCTAGTTGTTTCTCTATAAAAGACCCCAAATTTCTTTTTTCCATGGGCTAGTTTGGACTTCAGGATGACTCCACATCACTCTGAATCCCACTAGTTCTGATTTGTTGCTGCCATGCTTAGAGCATCCAGAGTGGCCAGGTCCCATACTCTCACATCTTCAAGGAGTGACCATGTCTATGGTATCACTGTTAGTAAAGCCTGTTGATCTATTCCCAATTTCACCTCTTTATTCCTTAGCTCTTATGTGCCTGTGTGTGTGCTTGCATGCATTTTGTGTGTGTTCCCCTTAATAAAATACAAATCATTTCAAGATTCCTGCCTCTGCAGTCCTTTATCCTAGCACCTCTGTAAAAATTGGGAAGATCCTGGGGCTGCTTGTAACTCAGCCCAGTCTTGAGCTAAAATCAATATTCCCCTAAGATTCTTAGGGGGGGGGAGGAGATACAGATGGGTGGTTCCATGGTGCCCATTTTTGCCCCTTGCCAGTGCTGCGCCAGCTGCATGGTGCAGCACCGACATGCTCCCTAAAAAGAAGCCACCTTAAGCGGCTTCTTTTTAGAAGCATCATAAGTGCTATGATGCAGCGCCATGACTCTTCTTCCGCTGAGCGCTGTTTGGGCATGCGGACGCCAGTGTGGCACAATACCGAACGCCATGTGGATGGGGCCATGGCAAGATGGCACACGGGCGCTGATTTTAGGACTGGGCACATATGGATGCCCAGCCCTACAGAGTCCTACTATTGGCCCCAGGCTGGCGCAAAGTGCCAGTCTGTTCCGGGCCTTAGTTACAGAAGAGAGGCTACTCCCTCTTTCCCACTTCCTACCAGGTGCACTGTGGGGAGGGTGTCTTGTGAGCACAGTTTCAACCTCTTGGCTTCCACTTGGCTGTATGGAGTACAACCAAGTGTATTCTATTCATAGCTGTGTCTACATGCCTGGGGAAACAGGGGCAGCCTCCACTCCAGTTATGCATCTGCTTCTTATTTTTTGTGAGTGCAAGATCAGCCAGAACTTGCCTAGTTGTACCCTTGCAGGTGACCTGTGGCTGGGAGATCAGCCAGAACATGCCTGGTTTTACCCTTGCAAGTGACCTGTGTGGTTCCAGAATCCACCTGCTGTTGCACATTGTGGGTGAACAAGATGGCATAAGGAGGTATAGGCTACCGTTTTATGCAGTATTGACAGAAAAACAATGTCACCAATAGGATTTTAGTCCTAGCTGTGGCTTTCACAGACTTGATTTCTGGTGATTATTTTGTTGGGTGGAGGTTAATGTAATTGCAGTGACAATTTGTCCAATGTAAACAGGCAGACTTCTTGTGAGCTGGTAATTGATGAATTAATTACTTTTAACTATTTCTTAAACCAGCTTCTATTTCCTTCAGATGTAGTAAATGATTCGGTTCCTTTTCTTTATTTCTTTGAGTGATCAATTCTATCATTTCACTGTAACTTTCCTAGTTATGGAATAGGGGAAGAAGTTGACCAATTTTTTTTTTTTAAAAAATAATCACTAACCCCAAAGTTAAACAGGAAAAAATAAAAAGGTTGACCCTGCAAGGACGACACTTTAGTTAATATATCTGCTTTGCTGAATAGTGATGTTTAGCAGAAGTGTCCCGACCACATCCTTGGGCACTGTGGTGGATAATATAGTGCTACAAGAAATTATTTATGTAACTCTGTTTCAACTCTCTATCTAGCTAACTGCAATTATTTTAATCTCACTAAAGGGGAACCAATCTGGAATGAACCAAAGATGTAAGATAAAATGTATCTGGCAGTCCTCAGTTAACCAAGTAGACATCAGGAGAACATGCATTTAAGACATCCTGCTGGATTCTATATGGTGAAACCTGTCTGAACAGCATCTGCTATGATGGAACATATGTGGCTTTGTTCATAGTCTGTGAAACCAGGAAAGGAAGAAATCTATCTGTGATTCTAGGGCTAAAATGACTTGATATGCAGAGAGGGGAAACATGCTCTTCTCTTTTACTCAGTTTATTCAAAGTTTAATTTTACTATTAGACTTATCATGTTGGAATCATTCCCTGCTTCAGTTAATGCTAAGAATGGAATTCCTTGCTTATTTCACTCTTGAAGGAAGCAATGAGTAATTTTAGCATTTTTCTTCCTCCTGTAAGAAAATCTTCAAAAACTGTGCCATTTTCAAATGAATATTCACAGTTTGGAACTTATTCTGTGCAAGGTTTGCACACGGTTTCTTTTTTGTGGAGACCACAGCATTTTATTGACAGTAAGAAATATTTCTGTGTAGCAGTGTTGGCTGAGATCCTGCATTGGGAGATGCACATGTTTCATGTAGCTACATCTCCTGATGCTTTCCCCTAACAAATTCCGTGGCTAGCAATTAATTCTGCACAAAATTTGCCTGTGGATTTTTTTTTCTACAGAACAGCAGAATGAGTTCTGAACTATCTGTTCTCATCAGTCCAGGATTATCGATATTCAAGAAACATATTTTCAAAAAATGTTTGTGTCTTTCAGTAATGCCTGCCACTACCATTTGTTAGCTATGGTTTGCTGGTTTAAATGTTACCACTATCCACCCCAGCTGCTGTGGTTTCCCTGACAGTGGAGTAATGAATCTGTTGTGGATCTGAGGGTACATCTGCACTGCAGAAATAATGCAGCCTGAAACCACTTTATCTGTCATGGCTCAATACTATGGAATTCTGGTACAGTATTTGCTGTTCTGTGAGATATTTAGCCTTCTCTATAAAAGAGTCACAATAAAGTACAAATCCCTGGATTCAATAATGTTCAGCCATGGTTGTTAGTATTGTTAACCTGCATTACTTCTGCAGTGCACATGAAGCTTCAGTCTGGCCTCTAGAGGCAGCTATCCATGGTGCAGAAACTACTGTGTGGATAGGTAGAGTCTAACAGCTTAAATGTGTCCTTTTCAGTTCTGATAAAAAGTGCAGCAGATTTAATAGCCCATTGATATGGAAGGCACCATCTACCAAGGTTTACTAGTGTCCCAAGAGATGCTTCCCTGTGGGAGAATTGAGATGTGACTGAGACCACCTTCTTGTTGTTTTGCCTGAACTGGTGGCACGGACAGAAAATACCTCCACAGTTTGTAGCAGTTGTTAAAATTTTCAGGGGTCTGTTGAAGTGAGATAGTGACCTCATTTGGGGTGGGGTGCTTAAAGGAGCTGGGCATGGTGACAGCCTCGTCTTCCAATGTCCATTGGTTTGCCTTTTAGAAATGCCACTTGTGATGGAGATATTTTTGCCTGATTAAAAAAAAAAGTAAAAATCTTTCCAAAATGCCAGTTGTATTGGCAGCAATGGTTGGAACAGAACTTCAACTACCCTTCCCCTAATCCCAAATATGAGAAGACAGCCAAAAAGCATAACAAAAAAAGTATTTTAAAAAGATTAAATGAAGAAAAAGTGGGGGGCACTCCCACTTAAACCTCAGAACAAAATCTCCAAACAAATAAAACACAGAACAAAGAAAATATATCCCCTTCTTATTCATGTCTCATTTATATCCCACCTGTCTCACACATATAGGAGACTCAGGGTGTTCTACTCTATCCTTAAAACTCTGTCAACCTCTTCCGCAAATCACTACCCACAAATTAGACTGTGAATTGGGACAGTTGATCCTTCCTTAGTTCAACTTTTTTTTAAAAAAGCCATTCACTAATGTATACAGCTCTGAGGGGCAAAAAGACTAAATCTGCACTTCAGATAGAATGATTCAGTTCAATAAACATTACAAGAAGGTTTAAATCAGGGATGTAGTTATGGGTGAGGGACAAAATGAAGGCATTGTCTCTCCAAATAAGAATTCTCCTTCCTTCCAACTTTCCTTCACTCCAATTTTCTAACTCTGCAGAGAAAGAGAGAAATTGAAAACCGTTCACAACTAGAACTCTTCTCTTTTTGTTGTGTTCACATTCCCTTGGTCACCTTGCTTTCCCATTTCTTTGGATGCCTAAACTGTACTTCTAAATGCTCAACTGAAGATTTAAGTTAATTCAATGCTAGAATTTAGGAACTGGAGGGAAATTTCATTGAAGGAAAATAATTCTTATTTTGGGGGCATTGCTCTCATTTTGGCCTGTGGTAAATGCAATACATCAAACTTTGTTTGTATGCCCATCATTTAAATAAAAAGAAAGAAAAGAACCAAGAGCATTTAAAACTGCACTTCTTTTGTTCTCTCATGCACTTCAACACCAGAAGAGGATGTAAGCACTTTAAGTGGTGCATTTCAAACTGAATCCAGTCCAGCTTGTCTGATAAGCCCTTTAGGAACAAGACAGAATTGTAGGTGCTAGAAGGAAGTGACAGTAACATCCTATGACATTTCTTTTTAAAGACATGGAGCTGTCTTGTAAGATTGGCACTAGGTAGATCATAGGTGGGCTAATATGCAGCTCTGTTTTCAAAGAAATAAAGGACATACTTAGCAAAACATCAGTTTGGATTACTCACACGAATCTTGAAAAACTGGTATGCGGCCTGAGTGCTTCAGAGAGTGTCTGGCTCAGGTAGATGTTTCCCCACCTGAGAAATCTATCATGTTCAAAGAGAGCTTAAGGCTATCGGGTGGCATCCTCTGGCCATGACTGCTCAGTTCCCTGATTATTAATGGAGAGTCTAAAGGGCCTTTACATCTCTTTCTTTGTGTATGTCCAGCAGTTACTTTTTCAGATAGGAATGCTCACAATCGTCCAGCCAGCATGGCTAATGGTCTTATTGACAAGAGGATTCTGGTGCCAAGACCTTATACACTTTTAGCACAGCAGGACTACAGGCCAGCATAGCCACACTAGATCCTGATTGTATAGTTAGGGCTTAGGCATACCGATTGAAGAAACAAACAAATAGGGGAGAGATTGGGCAGCTAGGAAAGGTCTTAATGGCCAGGAGCTAGAGAGGGAAGGAAAGCAATGGTGTACCAAGGAAAGGGTGGTGGAACCAGTCCCCTCTGGGCACAGAAAATAAGGAGGAGGGGGAGACCTTATGACAAACCAGGTGAATCTAGATCAATGAAACAACCTGTCTGTGGTTTCAATTTCACATGCCTCTCACTCTTCATCCAATTCTCCATATTAGATGGAGAAATAACAATACCCAGAGACTCCAGAGGGAAAAAAAAGAGAGTGTTCATCATGGTGGAAATGAAATACCATAAGAATGGCATTTGCAATAGCTTTCCCCAACCTCTCTTGGGGAATGTTAGAAAAATGGCCTGTTCTGGGTGTCAAATCTAGCATAAGTAAATTATTGAAAGAAGTCTGATGTTCACACACCTGAAATAACTGGCCAGCACTATCTAAACATTTCTAGCTTATTCTGATTTCACATATGACATCACAAAGATATGAATGAAATTAATTTTGCTATGCTCAGGAATGTCTTTCATTTTACCTGCATCCTTGTAATGTAGACAGGTTTGTTCATTAGTATCCAACTTGCTGTTTCATAGCAGGGTGGAATTGTCATTGAACCATCATACGTAATGAAACTAGAGGTTTCAGGGTAGAGTTCCTCAATATTAAGTCCCTGCAGTAAATATGCATCATCTGGGGAATAAATAAAAGTAAAATTAATACCAGAACATCGATTCAGGTTCACAATATGAATGTTATTGTCATTGACTACAGTGTAAAACAGGTGTCTCCAACCTAGTGCCCTTCATCTGTGTTGGGCTCCAACTCCCATTATTGTCAGCCATCATGGAATGGTTTGAGGTGTAGTCTTGGAGATGAAGTGCACCAATTGTTAGTCTGAACAAATGTAGACCCACTGAATGAAAGAGAATTTGGAAAGTCAATACTTAGCTAAGTTTCACTGGCCTGCTCTGGTTGGGGGCTAATAACTGGATTTAGATTCAAGTCTGCAAAAAGCTGGTATAAGATTTAATTGTTATACAATAGAACTTAAAGCAAGGAACCCGATAAATGTCCAATTTAACCTTTATTTTTGCTAAGACTAACAAGTGGGTTTAGAGTTAGACCATAAAATGCTACAGATGTAAATTAATGTCAGATCAGGTATGTTTATATATTTACTCTGAAATCACTAAAAAAACAGCAGAGCATGAGCCATGGACTATATGGTCTGGATCTTCATCCAGCCAACCAAAGCAGCATCTGGCCAGGACAACTGTTTCAGCAGTCCTCCCCCAATCCTGATTATTGTAAGCACTGATGTGCTTCCTATGGAAGCTGAATGCGTGAAAAGGATTTTAAACAGAGCATTCACTGCAGTGATGCTATACTGGCATGCTGTTACATCACATTATAAAACTCAAAAATGGTAGCTGCTTGGTACGGATTGGCTGTTCAGTTGCCAGTAGATGTGTGCCAGAGCCACTGGCTGGCTAAGGCAGCACTGGGATTGCTGCAACCAAATGCCAAATGCAAGGTATGGGGGTGGTAACTGAGGAAAGAACTGCAGGAAGGGCTTGCTGATGCTAACCTTGGGAAAGGGCAGGCAGGGGAGGCTTTAGCTCACTTTGGGTTTGCCTGGATGTGCCGACTTTGGCAGTTGCTGTGTGCCAATGGTACATCTCACACTTAGCTTTTTTACTGCATGCAAACTGCTTTATCTGCATTCTCTCAACACAATGATCCATTAGCCAGTGCTACAATTCCAACACTGCAGATGAGAGACCTAAGTTAAGCTGAGAACATTTTTGTACAAAGCACAATTTCTTAGTCAGTATACCAAGCATAAAACCTGAAGGAAAGGAGTAAAATTGGTGGCCCAAAATGTTGTTGGACTACAGCTCCCATCACTCCTGACAGGCTGTGTTGGTTGGGACTGCTGGGTGTTGGGGCTCAATTATCCATGTTGGCTCTGGCCAATGAGAGTTGGAGCCCAACTGTGTCTGAAGGGTCACAGATTTTCTACCATTGAGAAAAACATAAATGACTATTTTCATTACTCTAGCTTCTCAGTAGAAGGCAATGCAAAACAAATCTGAATAAATCATTACAAAAAAATATAAGAAAGGTTTGTCTTAAGATCACTATAAATTGGAAATAACTTGAAGGCACACAGCAGCAACAACAACAACAACAACAAAATTACTATAGCCTGAGCATGCAAAGAAGATAACCCATTGTTTGAGTCAGAATATGCATTCAAAAACTGTAGTAAAATTGCACCCATGTATTATCTGCACTTAGCATCATCCTTGGATATGCTGTCTTTTTTGGAGAGGGAAAGAGTAGGAGCTTGATTAACAATTGTTATTTTTGCTGAACACATCCTGGAAAGGCCAAGAGTGTTTAGGCTTAATTACCCTTGCACTGCAGAAAAAGATTGTTCTACCTTGTTAAGGTTAATGTATGATAATAAAGCTGCTCAGTGAAGCCTAATGCCCTTTAGTGTGCGCAGTGGGAGTGTGAAAAGCATTGAGAACTCACTCAGAATGTTCCAGCCAATGAGAAAATACACTTTTAAGCAAATGTGTAGTCTTCCCAGACTTTCTGTTAAAATAAGAAATCAAATCCTTCCTTCCTTGCTAATTAATGAGACTTCCCTTTGTGCAAGATTTTAGGGTGAAGATGCTATATGCTCACAGTCTATAATTAGAAGGATTGAACCCTTCAAAGTCATTTTAGCAGACTGGCATCTGTCAGACTGTATTTTAATAGCAAAGCCCTTAATTTGTTAAGGAACCCTCCTTCATAACAAAACTACCAGGTGGGTTTTATTTAAGACATAAAATATTGAAATGTTATAGAGTATCTGAAGCTGTGTTCTCCCCAGGTTAAAGTATTATTGGCTCTTTTATTTACAGTTACTTTAGGAACTCTTTCAGAGTGGCATTCTTTCAAGGCAGCAGATAAAGGAAGCAGTATAAAACAATAAAATTATGCAGAAACAGTGATAACAAATAAAAGCAGCACCCCTCAAATTAAGAGATCCAGCAGAAGCAGGTGTATCTTCAGACCTTTTCTGAAGGCCTGGAAAGAAGAAGTCTGATCAAGAGGGATGGAAAGAATACAACTGGCCATCCACATTTTTGGCTTTGACTTTTGCTGATTTGATTATTCACAGACTTGATTAATATGTTCTCTAGGCCTTCCAGGGTGACTCTATAGTCAACCTTCGGCAGAGTTGTGCTGGTGGACCTAGAGGTTCCTGTCAGTTTTGCAATCCTATTGTTTATTTCGTCCAGATGTTGTCCATGGAGTTGTACTGGAGGACCTAGAGATTCCTAGAGAGGTGTTCTCTCAAGTAAAAAGAAAGGTGGGTTTTTCAGTTTGCATTTTTTTTCAGTTTCATGGGGGCCCTGCACCTCAAGACACAGAGAATGTGGAGTGCCTGTTGTATTTCCAAATATTCTCATTTTCACTGACAAAGGGAGAAAAACATGAGATGTTTTATTTATTAAACAGTTTGGGACTTTTTGTAAAAAAGTTGTGCAATCTTTTTTTTCAGAATATTTTCTTAACATCAAAACATAAATATTATTATTATTAACCTTTATATAGCACTGTAAATTTACACAGTGCTGTACATGCAATCTTATAATTAGATGGTTCCCTGCCCTCAGGCTTACAATCTAAGAGAGACAACACAAAAAGAGAAGGGAAAGGTGGTGGGAAAGGGGATGAGGTCCAGTGGTTCTTCTCTCCCCCGGGGCCTGGACCAAGGCAGAAGGACTGGAGGGAGGGCTTGGCTTCTTAATACATAGTTAAAAGGAGGCATCCTGGGGCAGACAGTACAATCCTGGGAATGCCTCCCTAAACAATATAGTCTTTAAATTAATTTTGAAACTGGTTAGAGAAGTGACAAGGCACACATGTGGGGGAAGAAGGTTCCAGGAGTGAGGGGCAGCAATTGAGAAGGGATGAATCGGGGACGGGGCAGTGGAAATCCTAGGCTCCTACCAGAGCAGAGGGTACGAGAAGGAGTGTGAGGAGAAAGAAGTAAGGAGGGGCCAGTCTGTGGAGGGCTTTGAAAGTCAACAGCAAAAGCTTGTACTGTATGCGGAAGGGGAAGGAGAGCCAGTGAAGGGAGGATAAAAGAGGAGAAACATGGTCAAAGTGGTGAGCAGATGTGATAATACGTGCAGCTGAGTTCTGGACAGAGATTAAAGGATGGAGGTGAGAGAGAGGAAGCCCTGTCAGAAGAAGGTTACAATAATCTAGTCGTGAAACCACTAGGGCATGGACCAGAGTCTTGGTGGTGGAGGCTGAGAGGAAAGGACGGATTTTAGCAATGTCGTAAAGAGAGAATCTACAGGTCTTGGCGGTGGCCTGCATATGGGGAGTAAACGACAGAGAGGAATCAAAAAAGAAACCAAGACTGTGGGCTTGCTGAAGTGAATGAATAGAAATGCTGTCAACAGAAACAGAAAAGGAGTATTGAAGGGTGGGCTTAGGTGGGAAGATGAGAAGCTCTGTCTTAGACATGTTGAGCTTCAAGTGCCGATCCCGCATCCACTGAGAGATGGCAGCCAGACAAAATGAATCTTGTTGTTTAAGCCCGGTGAAAGGTCAGGGGTGGAAAGATACAGCTGAGTGTCATCGGTGTACAGATGATAGGAGAAACCAAAAGAACTGATGAGTTTACTAAGGGACAATGTATACAGAGAGAACAAAAGGGGACCCAGGACAGAGCCCTGAGGAACTCCAACAGATAAGGGAACAGAGGAGGAAGTCTGACCACCTGTGACCACTGCAAAAGATCTGTCTGACAAGTAAGATTTAAACAGGTTGAGAACAGAGTTGGGGAACCCGAGGTCAGAAAGTAAGTCAAGCAAGAGACAGTGGTCCACGGTGTCGAAGGCCGCAGACAAATCAAGAAGAATGAGAATAGAGCAGAGGCCATTTGCCTTGGCCCGCAAGAGATCATTTGAGATCTTAGTGAGGGCCGTCTCTGTAGAGTGCCGTGGGCAGAAACAAGACTGAAAAGGGTCCAGGATGGAATTGGTTTCGAGAAACTCAAGACAGCGAGAATAAATTACCCGTTCCAGAACCTTAGAGAGAAAAGGAAGAAGAGAGATTGGACGATAGATAAAGAAGAAGGGTCGAGAGAGGGTTTCTTCAGAATTGGGGAAACGAGAGCATGTTTGAAGTCAGAAGGGAAGGAACCCGAAGAGAGAGAGAGATTAAAGAAATAGAGGAGCAAGGGCAGAAAAGAAGGGATTATAGAGATTAGAAGATGGGAGAGAATAGGACCAAGAGAACAAGTTGTAGGTTTGGAAGAATTTAGCAGCGTAGAGAGTTCATCCAGAGAAACAGGTGGAAACACAGATAGTTTATTAGTAGAAGGGACCATGAGGTATATACAACTCAAAACAACAATGCAATAGGTGTCCCAGGAACAACCAACCAAACAACCAACCAACCAATCACTTTATTTATATGCTACCTTTCCCCACAAAGTGAGACTCAAGGTGTTTTAAAGGATAAACAGAGGTATAAGTAAAACCAAATATTGCTCATATATATCTATATATATCAGAGAGTTAAGTAAATCTTGAACTCTTTATAGAATTAAAAGTATATAAATAATTAATTGAAAAGCATAGATTAAAAACAGTACAGTGCTGAAACAGAAAGCCCATTATACAAAACGTCAGTTCCCAAAGGCCTGTGCAATAGAAAAGTCTTCATTTGAAGGATCACATTTTCTTCAGAAAAATGTTTTCCCAGCGACAGAAATAGAATCTTGAGATGAAGAATGAATATCATGATGTACAGCAAATGTCCATTATTGCACAACAAACTGATCATATGAAAAGCCCATGGGTGTTGCCAATACTCTTGCTGAATATCAACAGCCAATAGTATTCCATGTTAAGGGTTAACAGCAACTAACAGGTTTAGTGACTGTATTCCAAAATCTGAATTATGGGAGAAACATATACTCCATCATTGTGCTTGCTAGATCTAGGCTTTATTTCATACACTGTAAGGAGTGTAAGTTTCTAATATGCCATAATTGGGTGGGGAGGCAGAGGTGGCCTCTTTCTTTCTAGTTCCTGCCAATGAAGAACAGCAACGGGGGGACTTCCAGGTATGTCTCTAATCTTCCAGGCACTGTTCGGGTGTGGGGTTGTGCTTGGACACCTTTGGACTGCTTTTGCACATCTGCTGGAGAAGTTGCAGCCTCTGCCTCTTCACAAACACTGGGGTGAAGGTATTGTGAAAAGGAAGTGTATAGGATAGCTTCTTGTGCAACATCATTCAAAATATATCCATCAGTACAGCTGGACAATGTTTATATAGCAATATATGCCTATATCTATAAGATCTATATTAATATTGATATTAATATTGATGTTTTGCTGCCAATATAGTAATAACATATTAATGACATGTATCAGTCTTAATAACATTAATAATAATTGCTATTATTCATAATATTCAAATTCTGCAACAATGCTTAAGAATAGATTCTGACAAAGTGCCTGAGCAGAGGGAATTAACACATGGGCTTATGAATGTATTTACATGGTCAAAATAATGCAGCTTGATTCACTTTATCTATCTTTAGCTCCATCCTTCTGTGTTGCACTACAACTGGAATGAGTGAGTAACTTTGCTTCCCTCCAGAGGTTGGGACTAAGCACAGAAGTCTGCACTGGTATATTAAGGACATCTACAAAGGGATGTGTAGTTTTCCAAGTTTTTAAAGCCTTTTCTGCCAAAAAGTGCTGATGCCTCACAAAACTACAAATGCTAGGATTCTGTAGGATGAAGCTGTGGCACTTAAACTGGTGTCAAACTGTATTATTACTGCAGTGAAATAAAAGTCTTCTACTTTTGGTCTAATGAATAAAATGTCTTTTCGCATGAATGGGCAACCACATGCAGATTAAAACTACCTGCTACAACCTTTCTGTGCACAGCACATACAGTATCAGGCATATAACATTACTAATACTTTTTCACTTTATCTAACATTCCTGTGTACATAACCCAGGTTAAAAACACACACACATATGCATGAGTCTTATAATGTTCAAATGGCAAGTTCAAGGGGCAAGTCAGAAGTCTGGACTGAAGAACAAGTCAGGCCTGAAGGATAAGTTAAGGGACATGAACAGCCAATGAATACCAGATCTGAAGTGATGTGCCTTTCACTACATAGCAGCAGAAAGAAATTTGTTTCATTTCTTGGCAGAATGTAGGCCTGTGGCTCTAACATTGTCACAATTTTTCTCCTGTATGGTTTTTAACATCTTTGCCTGATCAAGAAGCCAGTGAAGCTTCAAAAGCTTTTATAATGTATTATATGCTTTGGCATTGGTCCAAAAAGGTTTAGATGCTTGTGGAGTTTGGATTTTGTCGTATTTTGCTGCACAGCACTGAATATATTTTTATGATTTAGAAGGACACATGAATGCAGCAACTGTACTCAGGTCAGAGGTTTTCAGCCTCGGTTGTCAAAGTGATGTTCCATAATTCCTTCATTTTAACAATACTTCTTCTTTCTTCCTGTAGTTGGTAAGATTGTGTACACTGATATATCTTCTATGAGAAGTTGAGAATTCACCAGACAGTGTATCACCCATTTTTTGTAGTAGGAAGGAAGTAAGGATTCTTTTAATGATAAATCCATTGATTTTTGGCAACAAGGGCTCTCTTGTATTAGGAAGGCAAAGGTAACTCTAAAGTAAACACTGTCAAAGCGAAGAATGAATTCTGCAAAGGATGTAAAAACATTCTTATATTTTGTTATCCTTGACATGTCTAGACACCCTGTCCAAAAACACTGTGAACCCGAATGTGATCCCCCCCCCCCAGTGCAAAAAGACATCCTCATTTGTTATTTTGGTCAGCAACAGCAATAGAAAAAGCTTGTTTATTTCTCTATGTTGTCAAAAAATCATTTATTGTGCAAAAGGGTTTTTTTTTGCCTCATGAAAAAGAATTATTTTTACAAATAAAATGCAATACAAAAATAAATTTAAAACCCCTAACTGTAAAAATCACAGAAAAATGTGCACAGTCTATTATAATATTAAAATATTAATTATAATATTAAAATATAATATTAAAACCAAGCATATACTTCAAAATAATGAAATGCACTTAAAAACAGTACAATATAATGTAGCACCCTCTTTAAAAAATTCTTTCCTTAAAAACTTCTAAAAGCCTGTTGAAATTTAAAAAGGTATTCACCTGGTGTTGGAAAGACAGCAAGGAAGGAGTCATTAAAGCCTCCTTAGGGAAGGAGTTCAGAGCCTAGGGAAAAACCACTGAAAATGTCCCATGAAAGAAAAGCCTTCTCCTGAGTATCTCAGATCTAGGCTGGCTAATTCAGAGAGATGCAGTCTGTCCTTGGACCTAAGCTGTTTAGTGTTTTATAGGTCATCACCAGCACTTTGAATTGTGCCTGGAAATACGCCACAGCCAGGAGACATGATGCAACAAGGGAGTTGTGTGATCCCTGCAACCAGCCATAATTAACACTCCCTCTCCCTGGGCTCACTGGTAAGAGCAGAATCACTGCAACAAGGTCAATTTTTTGCAATAATTTTTAGGGAATTTATGAGAACTAACATGATCCTGCCGTTTCCCCTGCTTTTTCATTTGTCTGCCTTATACACAAGGAAACATGTCTAAAAACGTACTGCCACACCTGTTAATAAATCAAAGTCACAGTCTCTAAGGACTGAAGTCCATTGTCAATGTTTCTGTATATAGACTTCAGCAAGACAGAAAAAGAAAGAGGAGGAGAGCAAGTGAGCCGTGTGTTCAGTCTCCTTGATGGTTGTACAAAGAAGTGACAGCTGGATGCATTTCATGATAAAATGTGAAAGGTAGTGGCCAGAGGGTAATTCAGTAGATGGAAGACTATGGGATAATTGCAGCCCAGAAGAAGAGGCAGTTTGCAAAGGAAAACTGTGGCACTTGCTTCAGTGACCCAGACTCTCCCAATGTAGAAGGGCAAGAACCCTCACCGTCTATTGGCACACATTAGTGGCCAGCAGCTGAACCTGGGAAATAGACTCATTGGCTGTCACTACTACAGTCTTCCCGCTCATATTTACCATATTACCTAGGAAGGCATTTTGAAATTCTGAGGAAAGAGGAAGTCTTTAATGGGGCATATGATATGGGTATGTCTAGCAGTGGTGCCATTCTGGCTGGATATATTGCAGTTTATTACTTTTGTTGTTTTAGAAATATCTTCCATAACGGTAAACACTTACATGAACAACCCCACAGAATGTTTCTTTTAGATGATTGGAGTATTGGACTGACAATGGCAATTGGGTATGTTTTAATTATAGAAATATATTTAGATTGTTTTAATATTGTTGTTATATTGTATTGCGATTTTAAATTGTACTCCTGCCTCAATCCATGGGGATAGGCGGGAAATATAAATAAATTTTATATATGGGGAGAACAGACTGGACAATAGACCCCACTTATGTGGACTAAAAAGCCTCCCTGTTTTCTCAGGATCTTGCAGGAAGATCTGCAGCCCTCCATTGCAACACCAGGTGGCTGTGTACAATGCATCCTGCTGTGCCATTCAGTGTTACTGTCACTGAAGTGCACCACTTGTTTTGAGGTCAGAATGAGACACCCAGCCATGTTGTGACCATGTTATAACCTCAGAAGTGAAGGACACAGCACAGCAAGATACACGTGAATGGCAGGCCAGCACTGGAACAACCCGCCTGCTATGCAGGAACTCACAATCAAAGCACCCCCAACAGATGGACATTCAGTCCTGAGTGAAATCAGGAGACATGATTTCATCTAGAGTCCTCAGAATTGCTGATAGCAATCTGAGTCCATCTTCTCTGCAATTTTTTCTCTGACCTGGACTCCTGGCCTTTGCACTGGTAATGTATGGTCCCATTCTTCTAATCTCTATCCCATTTAACATACAGTACTTTTATTTCTTTAGCTCTTGTATCCGTGTGTGACTTTGTGTGACTGTTGCAACCCCTTTATTGTATCAGTAAAGTACATTTGGACCTTTGCATTTTGGAGTTTTAGGATCAGTACAGACTGGCACTTTGTGCTGGCCTGACTGCATTCTAGGGCCAAACTAGGACTGAGTGTCCGCACGGCCTCAGCCCTAATTCTGCCATGAGGCTGCCATCTTGGCATGTGCCCATACAGACAGGGTGCGCCACACTGACATTGGTCCTGTGCAACATTTACATGGCGCTGCACAGAACAGGCACCATAAGGGTATGCTGTGGTCCTTATGGGGCCCATTCTAGGGTGCAAAGCTGCATTTCATGGCTCCTATTTGCACTGGGTTGGGGATGTGGCATGCGGCTGCTGCGTCCCCAACCCAGCCCTTCCAGGGGCAGCATAGAGCCATCCTTGTCAGGCTGGTTGTACAGCCCCTAAGTTTCTTGGAACTGGTAGACATAGGCAAAAGATCATTGTTTTTTACAGTTACCAAAAAGCCATCTTGTTGCTTCCTTTGAGCTGATTAATTAATTCTGCTATCAAAGCCAATTTGGAGCAATTTAGGTAACATAAACAAAGTTTTAGAGGTATCAAGCAAACAGAATTCTTTACACTAAAAAAGCAACACTGACTTTATGTGCTCTTATATGATTTGCTACATCTTGATTTTCTTTTTCCACATTCAAACCTAGCTGGCCTGATGCCTAGCATGATGATTTTCCTTCCAAGACCAATTAAAGTATCAAACATCTCCTGTAGTATTAGCGAACCGGAAAAGTGTTAAGTTTAACAGCAAGAGATGACCGAATGCACCTGAACCCATTTGCAATAAAGATTGGTAAAGCAACCACAATTTTGTGGGAATGACATGAAGCTCAGGGTGATTTTTGTTTTTCAGGCCAGTGACAGGTTTCTGACTCACCATGTTTCTCTCTTTTCTCTCTTTCCCCTCTTTCTACTTGTTAATTATTTATGTAGCACTGAGAGTGATGCAGAGCATCAAAGAGCTCAGCCGAAATGAGGCATTTCAAATTCTAAAGGCCACATTCTCCTAGTTGTCTCCCCCTATTATTTTTCAACAAGGTTGCCTGTATTAAAATTGGGATGGATTCTACTAGAGAATCAACAACCATAACCCAGGAATACTGGAAACACATGTACACACACACATTTTATTTTGCTGCACTTGCTCTGCCATATGCTCACACTTCATTATAAATAAACAGCTGCAGTCAATGTGACACACCATGGACACATCCTGCAAACAAAAACAAGACCTTGCTATTTTCAGTGTCAAGGAGGTTGCCACTAAATATACTAACCTGCCTTATGCTTGCTTTGTCTGGCCATTGGACCATTCAGCTCAGCATTGTCCATGTTCTATCATTTTGCAACTGTAGTTATTGAATGGCCTCTTGAAAACAAACATCCCTCCTCTGCCAAAGTAGCATAGGACCACTTCAGCCTGAGCTATGTTACCCTTCTTTACGATTCACATATCAATAAAAGCAGCACAAATATCTAAGTCTGTATTATCTAGTATTTATTTCCCAGAACTGCCTCTAACCAATGCTGGATCAATTTAATTCCTCTAGTGCATGGCTGGGAATGGTGCTGCCCTTCAGATGTTCTTGATCTGTAACTGCCAGCCATCCTCATCAGAGGATTGCTGGGAGCTGTAGTTCAACAACATATAGGGAGCTATATGATTCTGATCCCCTGATGTAGCATAGACTATAACTTTTCTTTAACTGCATTTTATTCTTTTTACTGGAGATTACGAATGTTTTAACAATGTGAATTAATTCTATTTAATTGTTCACTTTTTGCATTTTTTAAATTGTATTGTTCTTTTAAACTTCAATCCACTTTGAAACCCAATTTTGGGAGAAAAGCCACATTCAAATAAATAATGTATATTAAAACAACTGCAGCAGCAGCAGCAGTAGCCACTGCTATTTGGCCCACCTGCAATTCTGTGTTTCAGGGCAAAACAACTGTGTTTTGTATTTTTAATCCAGAAATCAACAATGTGAGTTTCAAGGATTGCCCCAGTGCAAAAGGTGGATAAAATCTGAAAACAGACTGAAGTCAGATCAAAGCTTTAAAAAAAATAGGACCCAGAAACAGGGAAGTGCTTTCAAAGGTACAGAAAGGAAAACAAATTACATGCAACAGAATTTGAATAGAGTGATGAACCCAAAAATGTGGTAAGGCATAATGTTTTGCAAGATGGATTAGCTCTCCAAGTTTAAGAATGCAAGTCCCAACAGCATTAGCCAATACAGCGAATGCTGAAGAATGATGGGAGTTGGAATCCAAAACATCTGGAAAGCTGCACGATTCCCATCCCTAGCCTAAATTCAGTTTCTAAGACTCCATCATGCTTGCCTTGGTTTGGTATATCAGCAATATTCACTGGCACCAAGTTGAAACATTTTTTTTTTCTATACAGAATAATTCCTTTAAGTCTTCTAACAAATCTGAGCTGTTCACATATGGGAAACAGTGTGAAATAATATTTTTTGTTTCCTGCAAGAAGGAGAGAAAAACTGCAAATATTCATCCTTGTATGCAAGAGTGAAATAATCAAAGATTTACACATCCCTTTTCCACACAGAAAAACTGGACTGAACTGGAGTTGACAGGAATGGTAGAATACTGCTTAGAGGTTGGGGTGTCACAGCCTTATAATGCTGCATTGACTGCAGGCAGAGCTTCTACTTCTTTTATTATACAGGTTTACTTGCAATCCTGTGTGTAATTAATCACTCATAATACTCAGAGTCATCTGCCATCATGAATATATTCTCAGTAAATCTTCTGTGATCCACAATGCTCACCTATATCCTCCTTATAAATATGTATGTAGACATTGCTGGGCTCCAAGCACTATTCTTAACACCATTGTTTATCTTGCTTGAATTGTTTGTCTGCTTTTCCTTTGCCTGAAGACATTTTCTGAACTTCTGAACTTCTCTTACATCATTTCTGTCTTATTAGCATGATCCCCATTTTAATGTAGTCCTTAACACTCTCGGACTCTGCATATCTGTTATTGTCTGCTTTACTACTGCTCTTTAAACTTAGTAGATTGACACTCTATAAAAACCACAACCATCATCAATAATACAATTAAAGCTTATATTAATAAATGTATTAATTATTTTTACTAACAACTAACTTAAAGCCCTTATCATGAGAAATAGACATATTAATGCATTTAAAACATAATCAAGCGATACCACTAAGATTTGTGGTACCCTGGACTCTTTAATATTACCATAAATTTTGTTATGAAAACATCAGGTGACCGAAGTAGCTACTTCTAAAGTCAACATCATCCTTGTAAACATGTCATTGGCAGGAAAGTGTGACATGAAGTTGCCTTTTCCTTAAAGGCTTGCAGCCTTTAGATGGAGCTGCGCTGTTCTGCAGTTTTTAAAAAAGAAGCTGGGAAAACCAGCACCTTTTAAAAGGTGCTTCTTCTCCCCTAAAACGCAAAAAAAGCGTTTTCATGGCACACTTTCCCTTTTTCTCATCTAAAGGCTAGACTTTCATGCAGCCATGAACACACTTCTTTTTGACAATCTAGGTCAGGCCATTTTTGCATAAAAATGGAAAGGTGGGAAATAGGGATATGAAAACTCACTGATAAGACATGGAACCATCAGATCACATGTGAAAATGACATGAAACCTAAAAAAGAACTCATGCATCATCTTTTACCCCATAACTAATAAAATTTACCATAAGTTATAAATGGTGAAAACTGGTACTCCACCAGTTTAAAGTGTTCTGTTACTGGAGACTCAGCATACTTTAGGCTCTGCTGCAATGAATCTGAATGCAATGGCAGTGATGGGACTGACACAGAAGAGATGAATCTGTTCCTTCGGCTGCATCTGCACTGCAGAAATAATGTACTATGACACCGCTTTAACTGCCACAGCTCCATGCTATGGAATTCTGGGATCTGCAATTTTGTGAGATATTTAACCTTTTCTGTCAGAGAGCACTGGTGCCACAACAAACTACAAATTCCAAGATTCCACAGAATGGAGCCATGACAGTTAAAGCAGTGTCAAGCTGCATTAATTCTGCAGTGTAGCAGCAGCCTAAACCCCAAAGTCAATGCAAAATGTGGACAGACATGGAAGCCATCAGATGCCACTAAAGAAGTGTTGTTTTTTTTTTTAAAAAAAATCTTCCATTCTTAAAAGGAAAACAATATAGAGTTTCCTCCCCTTCCTAACAATGAAGAGAAAATAATATTATTTATGTTAGGTTAAGAGTTGGTATATATTTTTTCTTGTTGTTGGGTTAATGGGGACTGGAATGGCTTTAGATCCTGAGGATCCAAAGCCTCTTTCAACACATCCAGTGACCACTCACTGAAATGATTCTTTCCCTCCACTATCTGACATCAGGGCTTTAATGCAGGTGAGGGCTATGAAGTGTCTGCTGAGGCTGGCAGAATATTTTCGAGTTGAATTTCCCCCCATGAGGCTAGATCTTTCTCTTTCTGTCCTCAGACGGGGAGATCAGACCTATCCTATGTCTCAAAGATGGGTATCATAGGCTGCATTCGCACTGTAGAAATAAGCCTGTTCGACACCACTTTAACTATCATGGCTCAATGCTATGGAATTCTGGGAGTTGTAGTTTGTTGTGGCACTAGAACTGATAGGGAAGGGTAAATATTTCACAAAACTACTTCTCAGAATTCCATAGCATTGAGCCATGACAGTTAAAGTAGTGTCAAGCCGGATTATTTCTACAGTGCTGTTGCAGCCATAGACAACAGGACTATGTGATCATCCAACCAATAAAAACAACTGAAATCAATTTTCTGATGGCAAATTTGATTCCCAAATACCAAGACCAAAAGAATAATTTTGAAAATGGAACATTTTGTGAATGTCCATGTTTGAAAGAATGAAGAAGCAAGGCTCATAAATATTAATGTTCCATCTTAATGTCATTGTCTTCAGATTAGTATAGGATGTGAGGAATATGTCAGTTTGCACATTGGAGAACAAAGATCCAATTCTTCAACCAACTCTGAAAATGTTATGATATTTAAATTTCATTTCTCAGAAGTGTGAACTAGAACTTCTACTACCCAAAATATTTCTGATGAAAGCTATATTATATCTTTGGGTCTTCTGAATTGAAATGTATAGTATAAAATAAGATGAACAAATCTTGAACATCTTAGGTTTTATATTTAAAATAATCATGAATGATATTCCCTTAGCTCTCATGAATAAGCCACACAGTTCCACCACTATAGAGCAACCCTTGGCTGTTTTTCTTATAGAATAGATATAGAATAGATAAATCCTATTAATGAGCAGCACCATTGCAGCTAATAATTCTCTTCTAATAAATATGCCCAATGTAAAAATTATGTTTACTACAAAACAAAATGTCTAAAGTATGAGCTTCCTTCTGGTATTATAAACTTTAATCCACTTATTTACAGAATTTATGACAATAAAGGCAGCTCTACCATAGTCAGACCTGCTTTGTGGGAAAAGAGTTGTAGTGTATGTTGGAGATGTGTCCACATTTCTGTAGATGCTGCAAATGGTGGATGACTCAACAGAATGTTCCCATCTTCAAAAAGGGAAAAAAGAGGATCCCAACAATTATCATCCAGTTAGTCTAACATCAATACCAGGGTTTGAGAGCAGCTCATTAAAGAGGTAGACTGTGAACATTTAGAAGGGAATGCCATAATCACAAAAATTCAACATGGGCTTCCGAAAAACAAATCATGTCAGACTAATCTGATCTGTTTTTTAAAAAAATAAAATTACCAGCTAGGCAGATGAAGGGAACGCTGCAGACATAGTATATCTTGATTTCAGTAAGGCCTTTGACAAGGTCCCCCATGATATTCTTGCAAACAAGCTAGTAAAATGTGGGCTAGAAAATGCAACTATTAGGTGGATTAATAATTGGTTGAGTGGCCAAACCCAAAGGATGCTCAGCAATGGCTCCTCTTCAGTGACCAGTGGGGTGCCACAGGGTTCTGTCCTGAGCCCATTGCTATTGAACATCTTTATCAATGACTTGGATGGAGGAATAGGGGACATTATTATCAAATTTGCAGATGACACCAAATCAGGAGGAGTAGCTAATACCCCAGAAGAGAGGATCAAAATTCAAAATGACCTGAATAGATTAGAAAGCTAGGTCAAAACTACCACAATGAACTTCAACAAGGAGAAATGTAAGGTGCTACACTTAGGCAGAAAAAATGAACTGCACAGATACACAATGGGGAACACCTGGTTTAACAAGGCTACATGTGAAAGGGATCTAGTAGTCCCAGTAGATCACAAGACCACAACATGAGTCAATAGTGTGATGCAGCAGCTAAAAAGGCCAATGCAATTCTAGTCTGCATCAATAGAAGTATAGAAGCCACAATAAACTACAATTCCCAGGATTCCCTAGCATGGAAAAGTAGTCTCAAACAGGATTATTTCTGCAGTGTGTTTTGGACTATTGAAAAACTACATTTTCAGCCTGCGAGCATCCCATCTGAAGTGCTGCAGATTGGGATGCTGGGAAATGACATCTGCAGTGCTTTCCTGCTCACAGGGTGCATTGAGAATGGTCAGCTGGAGAGACCATTGGGATTCTACTGCATCTGTTTTTCTCAGTGTGCTTATGATCTTGTAACTATTGAACAGGATTGCCATCCCACATTTTAAAATACACAGTTTGATATGTGATAAAAGTTTTTTCTTCTTCTGGGATGCAGGGACAGGTATGGTGAAGTAGCTTGCAAGCCAGATGAACAACTTTCACAGGATGTTATCTAAGCTTATGAGCTAGAAATCTCCATTCATGGGTTATAGGATTACAAGCTCAACTGTGTGAAGAGGGCTTGAAACACTAAGCTTTAGCTGACGTGTATTGGTTCATGTAAGATCAAATGAGTTTCTCCTGGAAATGCAGCAGAGATACTTAAAAAGATAAAGCTACAATGTTGAGGCTCTCACATCCTCCTTTTGAAAAACTGAATTCTGAAATAATGACCCTAGAATGATCAATACAGTTCCTACTACTTTCTCAGCTATTTCAATACATTCACTTTTTTGTGGGGAGGGTAGAGTTTGTGTGGAATTGCTAGCAAAAGGAAAAAAAAACTCATTTAGAACCCATTTTGAAATTCTAAGAGGGTGCTTGACCGTTAGAATTTGCCAGATCCATCGTCAGTGCCATGTCTCTTGTGGTGCTTTTAAAACCACTGCTTCAATTATTTTATTAACTTCTCCTGATTTTGAAGCTATTTCACACTCTTTACTCTAGTTAAGCAAATGGCTCTTCTGATTTTCAGAGAACTGAAACTAAGCACTGCCAGTACAAATGGAGTGTCTTAAGTGTGAGTTTTCAAAAATCTAACTGTTTAAAAGCAGCACAGAATCCCTTCTGATATATGAAGCAAAATTAGACTCCCCACTAGCAATGACAATATAATCTATCACCCAGGACAACTGCAAAATTACTTTCAATAACTTCTTTGTATTCCCTTTTTGTCCTGAAAATGCTTCTAATCAATAGTTTTACTGCAGAAAAGTAATTCTTATGTACTGCAGACCTGTCTCTGACAACTCTAACTGCATTCTAATGCTGACACTCTAATTCTAATAACTTGACCATATGCTACCCGTCGCAGTTCTTGGCTCAAATCTTTCATTTTTTCTGTTCTCCCATAATTTTATCAGACAAAAGATTTGCATTTTAACTCTTTTGCACGACTGTGATCTGCAAGATATTCTGCCACCTGAGGAGGGAGTGTCACTCTGTCCCCTTCTTTGCCACCATTTTACCCCCTTCTTATCATTACCCCACTCCCTATTCACAAGCTTCTCCTCCTTGCTGCTACCTCTCCCCAGGTCTCACTCTGAAAGAGCTGTTTCCCCCTTGAGTTATTTACTAAGAATAAATGCCCAAGGAGATTGCCTGCACTAATGTAATTTGCCACTCCCCCCATATGCCATCGAGATGTTCACTCTTCAAGTGAAAGATAGACCTGCCTGAAATGTAAGAACATTGATCCTCAAACATTTATTAATAGACATGTTTCGTTGAAGTCAATAGACATCCTTCAAGTATAAGCATATGTTGACTCGCAAACCTATAAACATAATTTATTTGGTTTGACTGTGAGCCTAACTGATATTCCATTTTATGGTAGGGAGAGCTCACACATTCTTTGTGTAGTAAAATTTCAGGCTTTTCAATATGTTACAATGAGCATCCCACGTTTAGTGCTTGCTGTTAATTCATTTTTTCAAATGCTCCAAATTAGATACCAGATTACCCACTGTTTGGATATATGCCACTGAATCCTAATAATAATTGAGCAGACCTTCTGGTTGACTCTGCTGATAGTGACATTGATAGGAGCTGGTTCCATTTATGCTACTCGAATAGCATTATTTTAATTTCTCACAGATTCTTTCATGTCATATTATAGACACAGATTCTGTTCCCATCACTTTCTTGCTATTTGACATCAACTGGGGTGCTAGACCTCCTTATGCCACCAAAGATCTTGTTCAGTCCTTTTGTTAGACAACTATGAAAGAGAATGAAGGCACTGATGACACAGATTATATTCCACCTCCATTTACATATTAGCTAATACCTGCTAATGTTTGTCACACTACTAAGCTCCACAGTACCATCCATCTGTGACTGCCACATAACAAGTGTGCATGCTCTGAAATGTGTTGCCCCCACCCCCAGTGTGTAAACTCAATGAGATGTCCCACCAAGTCTGGTTTGATGAGGAGCATATACCAAAACGCTCATGCCTTGTCTTTTCCTCTTACACAGATTCCCATTACAGGGAGACCTAATACCACCCCATCATCTGATGAGCCCCATTTGAGAGGTAGGAAACACTACACTTTGAATTTTGGAATTTTTCTCATGGCCAACACAGCTACCTTTTTCATATGCCTTTAGAGAATACCAAATTAATTGATTCAGCAGTACAACAGTACTCTGGAGGAAGAAGTTTTCCTCCATTTAAAACTGGGCTTTTATGCTCTGAGAATTCATCGCTTTCAGCTATATGGTAAACCTACCCCTATTTGGCTTCCATTCACCCCCCCTCCTTATCTAAGCCTTTCAAATTTATTTATAGCTTTGTCAAGATAAAGACTACATAGTTGCAACCTATTTCCACTGGCAAAGGAACTATGTGAGCTATGCACAAAAGGAGGCAGTTTTGAGTTTACAACGGATTTTTGTATTTTTAGAATAAAGTTATCATTTTTCTTTCTTTCTCTAATCTCAGAATGAGAACTTGTAGCATCATACCACCTGATGAACCTCATTTAAGAGTCTGCAGACCTTTCCTCCTCATTACATCTCAAGATAACATGCAGGAAACAAGACTCATGTCTTTCCCCATATTATCCCATCTACTTCCCCTGCATCTGTTTGCAACATTTTGCCTGATGAAGAGATCTAGAGATCTTGAATTCTTGAAGATTTCTGCCTTTTGGTCTGGCCTCATAAACATATTACCACAATATGGATTTGAGTTGGCTACAGTATAGTCATTATATAGGAAATAAAATTGTTGCCTAGGGGTGGATGGATAATCATAAGAATGGTAGAGGGGGTTTGGGAATGTGGTGTATGATGGTTGTGAGCCAGAAAGGAGATGTGATAAACTCCTCATGAGAATTCTGCACTGACAACACAATGAGCAAGATCCACCAAACCCAACTTTTGCCTGCTGTAGCCTGCCATCATTACCTGGCTGGAAGTGATGAGAAGCATCCAGTCAGTTTCATATACCTATCATCTGCAGGAACCTATGGAGGACCTGTTGGCCAGCCTGAAGTGTGCACTATTTCAGTTGTGATGAAGTGACATCCTTCCAGAGTTTACAAGTTCTTTATAATATGTTACAGTGCAATACAGTATAGTAAAGTTTTACAACAATGACAGTGTATTTTTGAAATATAAAATGACAGTTTAAAAAAACACAAAAGCCAACACAAGCAATTTTGTATTTGACTGAAGATACCATGTACACATTAGGAGGTACTCATATTAAAAAGGGGAGTTCTTCACTGCAAGGCCATCCATTCAGTGGATCCACTAAGTTATGATGAAGACAAGCTGAGTTCAGTTCTTCTGAGATTTCCATGTGGCCAAGCTGATGGGGAGGTAAGGAAATCAGCCGACTTGACTGTGTTGTTGGGGACCATCCACTGTGTGATGAAGGCCACACAAGTCAAGACCTAGAATGGCTTATGGCTTTACATCCTCGCTGATACATCCTCATGATATCAATTTTAGAATGATATCTTCTGTTTTGCTTTAATTGCTGGTATCATTACTGTTAACCACTTTTAAAAGTTTAGGCTAGAAGACATTGTATTAATATGAAAAACAATTAGATGAAAATAAAACACATGTTTTCGTTGATTTTCCCCCACCTCAAAACATCTCAACATAGCTTATGAACTCCCTCTTATTAGATGATTCAATAGATATATATGTACAGGGGACAAGCTCCTTCACATTTTTGCGAGTACTACTTACAGCATCACAAGCACATTATCACAGCATCACAAGCATTGTGAAGTATACCAACTGAATAAGGTTTGCATGCCACTTTTACAGCTATTTTCATGTGGAATTTAGAAACTTACTTTTGTATGTTATTCTTGTAATGGTGTCTCTGTTAAGCATACGATTTAGAAATGGATTTGATGATTCTGATACCTGTGAGGAAAAGAATTCACTGTTAAAAACTATGCACCACAAACATCTTATTTTGGGAACATAGTCTGTTTGTTCTAGGATGGAGGGGAAAGTGGCGGGGAGAGAATAAAGATGCAACAACATAATTAGCATATATTACAGCTCTGGGAAAGAGAATTGCACACCAATCAAAATTCTGCCAGTGTGTTTCATTCAGGGTCTTACAGTTCAATACAAAACAAAAAGAAAACAAAGTCTCGGAGCTTTAGGTTACAATCTGTATGATCATCTTGTCATCCTATTGTTCTGTTGTATGCAAAGTCTGAGATCCTAGATCACTCAGTCTGTGCATGTTTTATACATTTCTAGCTATCAGGAAGACTCAAACAGGGGTTATATAAGTAAAAGAAAGGAACTTTATTTAAACAAGTCTGCAGTCAACAGTCTCTTTCTGTCCAGCTCAGTCTACTGGTGTGTGCTGTCACGTTCTGGTAGCTGTTTCCTTCTGTTTGTGGATTTCTTTTTATGCCTGATGTTTTAACCTTCCTGCTTAGTTCCACATATATTGGTACATGTTCCCTTTTATAATTTTAACAAAATAAATTATTCTTAAACTCTTAAAAGTCATAATGCTTAATCTAGTGCAAATTTAAAGTAATTTACATGATACAGCCTTTTAGGTGATGGGGATTCTGCATGAATTGGCCTGCTGGAGTCTTAATCTGCGTTGCCACAGGTGTTTTTCCCCCCGGGATTGATTAAGACCTGTGGCACCTAAACCAGGTTGAGATGAATGTGAGTTTGGCAATCTCTTGTTCACTTGTGCTGGAGACTCTGATCACCCTCTGGCTTCTGGGTCAGCTGCTGTACTAGCATCCTCTCCAGGTTCCTATAGTTGCCTTGCTTTTCTATGTTCTGTTAGTTCTGATACTGATTGATTGCTGCTCCGTAAGTGCCTTTAATTCCACCTCAAAATATTATCCTTCCTGAGCAACTACCTCACATAAGCATGGATCCATTTGCCTTTGAAACTCAGCTCTTTTCCACTCCTTAGTGTGTTCTTGTATGTATCCCGACTTGCTCATCTACATGTATTTGGGGCACATCTTTAGCTAATTTATTAAAATAATTTCCCTGTATTGATTTTTGTTCTGCTAGCTATGGTAATCTGGATGAAATGAATTGTGCCTTATTGGTAACAGGGTCTTTGTCCTTCAGCCCATCAATCTCTGGACTCCCATCCCAACCTTGTGAAGGGGTATACCCGTAATCCACAAAAGCTAGGTAGGCAACAGTCCCTGCTTTCTTGGCCAAAATTCTCTTATCTTTTTTGATAACTGATTACTTTGATGGATGGGCAAGACGCATGGTGATCAAATTCCCACTGGTTCTGGAATGAATTGTGGTCTGTTATCACATAATACAGTATCTCCTGTTCCACAGCTGTCAAAATGGGTATTTAGTACCTTTCTTATGAAAGTTTCAGATCTAGGGTATGTCAATGGATCTATCTCCCAAAAATTGGAGTAGTAATCTACTCTTATGATATAGTATTTCCCTTTCCATGTGACCAAATCTACTCCCACTTTTCCCGGGATCCGCTTGGCACCTCATGTGGTTGTAAAGTCTTTTTTTTTTTTGTCTTTCTTCATATTAATTGTAGATATTACATTGTTCCATATATGTGTGCATACTCCTCACCCCTTTCTCTTATCAGATGATAATTGGGAGAAAGAGGGGCTGGATGGGCAAAGAAAGAAAGAAAGAAAAGAATATGTAAAAAGGAGCTTTTATGATGGAGGCTTTGTTAACTGAAGTATGCCTGTATCTCCTTTCCCCATGATTAGCATGCTATCAGCAGTGATTTTTAGGCCTGGAACAATCTCTACCTCCTGATTCAATCTATGCTGAAAAATTTCTGGGGTAGGGTTGATCCCCATTGGCATTCATAGCCAGTTATACCTGCCAAAAGGAGTTGCAAAGGTGGTCAGATAGCTTGACTCTTTGTCCATCCATATGTGACAGAATCCATTCTTGCCTCAAACAAGAAGACAACCTTAACTTGGGATAGTTCGCATACTACATCCTCAATGGCTGGCAGAGGGTAATAGTGACTGTGCTGTGTTTAGTGGTTTAGGATTATATATGCACAACTTTCCTGAAGGTTTACAGATGACACCTAGGCTGCTGATCCATGCTGTACTATTATCTATAGGCACAACTGTGTCTTTTGCTTGTAGACTGCCCAGTTCAGTGGTTCTGATAGTGCTATAGGTACTTGTTTTCTGGGATTCTTCACTGGTTCCACAGTGATATCTATCTCAACTTTTAGATTCCCTTACAGCTGTCTTTCTCTCTGAAAAACATCCCTAAATTCTTTCAGTGCCTTCTCTGTTGTCCATGCAGTTAGTTGGATCTGCTCACTTGTCTGTAATGCATACACTGCATTTTGATGTTGTACTTGAATTAACAGCATAGCTTGCATTGCTTTGCTTTGCTCCCTAGGAGTGGCCGCAGCCCCATTAACAATTCATCCCCCTTTGCAATAACAAATTTTAAGCAGTATAGTGCACTACTTCTGGGATTCAAGTCTTAAGTCTACATTTGCCAATAGGTTTCAGTATGCTCTTGTTGTATGTAATTTGCATCTGGTAACATGGTTCAATGTCTTAGTTTTCTTTAACCAGTGTCTCTGGCAAGACATTGCAGTTTGCCATACAATCCATCTGAAAGTGAATTGGTTTGTTGTCCAACAGAATATATGCAAAAATGTGGCAGCAGTTTTCCCCATTACATAGACATTATGATTTGTCAATCCTAAAGTCAGAGCAGGACACCCTTCCAGTGTCCAGATTTATCACTGTCCTCCTGCACAACTTTTACTGTCTGTTTCTGGGTTTCTGGTTTTTTTGGTTGTTTTTTTTTTCACACTCCTGCACTGGAAATAGTTTGGTTCACCACATGCTTTATAAAGCTGTCATAAACTGGACACCTTCCCTTTCTTTTTACATGTTGTTTTCCACAACACTGGCATTGTATCTTGGTTGTTTATTCCATGTTTGCATGTTCTCCTTATGGCAATGCCTCAAGTATTGGACAGCCTGCACCTGAAGATGTTGCTCACTATCTGATTCTTTTGTCAGAAAGTTCTGCTGCCCTGCTCATTTTCACTCAACGATCTACTGTTAAATTTGTTTCTTGCAGCAGTATTCATGGGGATGTTCATCCCTTGTTCCACATGCTATTTTATCTCTGACAGGAGATTCTATAATCATCCCAAAAATACAAGTTTCTGTTAGAGTCCTTAATGCTGTAACATAGGCATCTAAATCTTCTTCATCACTCTGCAGTATACAGTATTTATACAGTGCCTTGAATAACTCTTCCAGGTTACATCCACTGCCCAGATCAAGAGAGCTGCACACATCTCTGCCTTTTTCTCCTAACACATAATATAACAGCATTACCCTTTCTTTCTCTCCTAGCAAGGCAAGTCTAGATAAGAGCTCAAACTCTTCTTTCCAGTGGTTCCATGACCGAACAGGACTACTACAGTGAAATTCAGTAGTGATGGAAGTTTTAAGCCTCTATCCATGGTGCAAAAGCCTTGCTGCTTGTTTCCTCTTTTTCTATTGCACTGCTTCAGGTAGGTTCTACCTTTAAACAGCTGCCACCATGTTTCATGTAGTTCTAGTTATCAGTAAGAAGTTACTGTGGCGATGAGAACCACCACCACCACTACGTTTCTATGATGACAGCACCCTGGGCCTATTCATCCCACTGCTGCTACCAAATTACTTCTATGGTGATCTTCTCCACCACTGCCTATGTATTCTGAGGCTTTGTTAACTTTAGTAGCGTGCCACAAGATTTCACAGAGGCCAAGTTGTAATAAAAATAATACTGAAATTTATTAACAAAACATCAAGATAATCAGTGAACTACTTTCAAGGCTTTTGCATTTCTTTCTTAGTTACGTTACTACAGTTACATAAACACAACACATTAGCCCTCAGGTAATCTGTCAAGTACTTTCAACTTAAATCAACTGGCTTATAACCTAAAGCCTAATCTGTCCCTTCTTCTGGACTTATACATAGACCCTGTCTGGCCTAAAACCTAGCCTACACCTGTCCCAATCAGGAACCTAGAGAGCACCCCCTCAGTGGCGTCCCTCTCCCCAGCCAAAACTCCAATTAAAACAGAACCCAAACAAAAACCCCTGTCTCCCTCGGCTCAGGCTCTTATATAGCCCTGTCCAGCCAGCTCCTAATTGTCTGGACACTTGGTGTTCTGTGATTGGCTGTTCCTGTCTCCGGGGTCTGCTGTCTCTGGAGTCTCCAGCCAGCTTCTAACTGGCTGGTCACCTGGTGCTTGGTGATTGGCTATCTCTGTATCCGGGGTCTGTTGTCTCTGGGGTGTTTTCACTACAGTTACAAGTATATAACAATAACCAAGGAACTTAATTAAACAAATCTGCAGATAACTCCTAATAGTTCCGTCTTTCTACTGGTGTGTGCAGAGTCACATTCTGGTAGTTGTTCCCTTACCCTGTGTCTTCCTTCTGTATCACTAGGTGTCTCTTCCAGCTTGCTGTCTTAACCTGCCTGCTTAGTTCCATATACATTGATACAATGCAGTTCCATGGTCTCTCCCTTCCCTGGCAGCTGTCAGACCCTGGGGACGGGAAGGAGGAGGCAATTCAGATAAGGAAGAAGCAGCTGGCCTTGGCTCAGAGTGGATAAGACATTGCCTCCCTTCACTTCCCACCAATAAGCATCAACATTGGCTTCTTTGGGGGCTCTGTGAGGGAGGTTTTGGATGTGGTTCAAAAGGGTGGATGATAGCCCTGGGTGCCCTACCCAAAAAGAGGCAGACCCATGTGCAATCAACATTTATGTGGAATGCTAGCCACATAACAAGATACTACCCACTGGGTGCTAATTGATCAGTATGTTCATATACAATTCATGATCTAACATCTATTGTGTAGAGTTAGGAGGCAGTTGTAGAAGTTATGAATGGGTATTCTGTAATTTAGGGCATATTGAATATGCACATGCAAGATAAATTAAACTACTCTCATGCAGACATGTATTCCTAAATTGGGTTGCAGTGGTGTTTTCCTATGGACTGGATGCTCATTCAGTGCTACATCTCACTATGGAAATCACACAATACTGCATCCTTCTCTGTGTTAGATGGCAAAGTACATGTTTTGCATGGAGAAAGCTCCTGATTCATTCCATGGTTTGGTTAGTGTCACATCTGAACTAGAATTTCTGGCTTGTTCCTCTTCTAACAAGCTAGAATTGTAAACCAGTGTTTGCTCTTGGCTTACCATTCTGGCTTGTTAGGACAGCAGTGTGGATGGATGGAGTCTTTCTGGTTTCTTTG
The DNA here is from genome assembly GCA_034509955.1 of Urosaurus nigricauda. NCBI lineage: Eukaryota > Metazoa > Chordata > Lepidosauria > Squamata > Phrynosomatidae > Urosaurus > Urosaurus nigricauda. Next base: position 170,073,438 of record JAOEGL010000002.1, read on the forward strand.
AAGAACGTTGGGGGAACATGTATCAGTATATTTTCAAGCCTTTAGGAAAAGTGTTCACATGGTGTAGAATTCTGCACATGCCACACTTGTTTTATTTACTTAAGCACAACAAAGGTAGAGCAGTATCACTCCTTCTGCATTCTTTTACACTCAAACTGTAGAAAAAAACAACTGCAATTTCTTGCAGTTAAAGTGCTTTTTAAAAAAAGTTGAAACAATACCAATATATGGACTTGCATTCTTAATTTGATTCTAGAGTCCATATTTGCAATATTCTGACTTTGGAAATGATTTGTTCTTTGCCAGTCTATCAAACTTTTTTCTTTACTACTACTACTTTTTAAATTGTATTCTCCTCAGGTCGCTGTCTCTGCTTATATCAATGCTTGGTTAAATTTTCATGTTGTGGTCATGATTCAAGGGACACACTGCATGACTGGAACCTGACTATAAATTTTATATAGGAATTTATTAGCACTTGACATTTTGACTCTTGGGTTTGGAGTACATGAGAAAGCTATAAGCCATACGTTCGAGGAATCGTTCAGTACAAAATTGCATCTTGCACAAAGATGGTCTTCAAAATTCATGGAGCAGCAATTCCTGACTACCACCTTCCATCACTCTCAACTCTTCTTGCTCCTTGTTTTGTTTTTTTGGCAGAAACATATTATAGCTATTGACAGAAGAGCAGGGAAAGGACTGAATATCATTTCAGACTTGATTTCATTTTCAAGTGCTGATCAATAGACTTCTGCTATTGAGCTTCTATTGCTGTGGAACATAAATATTGTTCTATGAAGTTTTTCCAAGTAAGAGAAACAGCCTCCTCAAATATTAAGGAACAAGAACAAAAGCAGTGCTTAGTCTTACTGTAAAACCAAAAGCAAACATGACATGTTTTAAGTTATTGAGAGAAATGGCTGTGATTGAATAGTCCTTCCTTTTTGTGGCCTAGACTTGTACAGGAGGTTGGGGTTGTTTTTTGCTCCTGTGCCCCTCTGACACTCCACACTAGCATGCCTAACATAACCCGAAGTTATGGCATGCTACTTCTCTTTTGACCTTTTTAAAAACAATGATGACGACAACCACCACCACCCCATCTGGCAGTATATTGGGGGACTGCCATCCCTTGAAGGAATTGAGAAAATTTTTGAAATAATTTCTGGGGATCTGTGGGCTTCAGGAGGGCTTCAAGGGCTGTATTTTTGGGCTCCAAGAACATGTGGCCCAAAAACATTACCTACCCCTGATCTATAGCCTGCAATGTAATCTACAGCTAGTTGTTTACAAGCAATTCCAGATCAGAGCATATGGGCTCAGTTGTCAACCAGCTAAAAACTGCAGTAGTTAGGAGGCACATTTGCTCACAGCTTTGTTCACTCTTTCTTTTTTCATTTCACCCAATCTCAGCAATTCCCCCCTAACTACAGCAAACAAAAATTTTAAAAAAACATGATTTGAACAGAATGGCTGAGAGAGGGGCATCCAGGAAAAAAAAAGTCATCAAAAGGAGGCTTGACCCTTTCTAGCTATCTGGTCACAACCCAGGTTTTCAGCAAAAGTCTGCTGTGAAATGTCTAGTGTCAAATAATGTGACGTGAGGAATATAGTCCACTGTATTGAATAGATTGGGAAAATGCATGTGAACACCTTGATTGGTGGGCAAACTTCTATATACTCTTGGAAGGTTCAGGAAGAATCCATTTTGTCCTAGTATTCTCAGGGCCACCGTCAGAGGTCTTATGGCCAAGATCCTATAATGCACAGTGTTGAATAAATATCCCACAGGTAGAATTACACTACTTCTTGCCTCTCGCCTGCTACAGCCCCCACAGCCATTCAATTTATGGTAGACAGCGGGGGATGGACTCATAGAATCATAGAATCATAGAGTTGGAAGAGACCACAAGGGCCATCCAGTCCAACCCCCTGCCATGCAGGAACTCCAAATCAAAGCATGCCCGATAGATGTCCATCCAGCCTCTGTTTAAAGACCTCTAAGGAAGGAGACTCCACCACACTCTGAGGGAGTGTGTTCCCCTGTTGAACAGCCCTTACTGTCAGGAAGTTCCTCCTAATGTTGAGATGGAATCTCTTTTCCTGTAATTTGTATCCATTGTTCCACGTCCTAGTCTCTGGAGCAGCAGAAAACAAGCTTGCTCCCTCCTCAATATGACATCCCTTCAAATATTTAAACAGGGCTATCGTATCACCTCTTAACCTTCTCTTCTCCAGGCTAAACATCCCCAGTTCCCTAAGGCGTTCCTCATAGGGCATGGTTTCCAGACCCTTCACCATCTTAGTTGCCCTCCTTTGGACATGCTCCAGTTTCTCCACATCTTTTTTGAATTGTGGTGCCCAGAACTGGACACAGTATTCCAGGTGGGGCCTGACCAAAGCAGAATAGAGTGGTACTATAACTTCCCTTGATCTAGACACTACACTTCTATTGATGCAGCCTAAAATTGCATTGGCCTTTTTAGCTGCCGCATCGCACTGTTGACTCATGTTCAGCTTATGGTTTACTTGGACACCTAGATCTCTCAAGAAGCAAATATCCCTATCTCCAGATGGAGATTGATGACGTCATCTACTGAGATCTCTTGATGTCCTCTGAAGGTCACAGTGGAGGATGTGGTTTTAGCCAGATACTTCTAGAATCACCCTCAATCTTCCACAGGCACTGAATGGCTATGCAGGGGGGGGGCGGATTTGCAGCAGCTAACAGTGAGACGGGGAGGAGGGCTTTGATCATTATAGAGGGAGTAAGAGAATATCCATGTCTCCAGTGACCAAACATACATTGCTTTATATATGTCACTATATATGCTTGTATATGTCATTAACAGGATGTTGGCCTACATATATTTTCAAATCAGTTTTGCATTTATAGATCAAACAGAAAGATAATTCATTCTCAGATTTACAGAAAACACAATACACTATAATTGAATACTTTTTAAAAAAATCTTACTTTAGAATAGACAGAATGGCTTAATCACAACTTTGTTTCCAGCACAGATAATGCATTGAATAGACCACCAAGTCATTACAGAAAAGATGGCTAAGCAACTGCAAATATGAATGTGTTTAAAATGCTGAATTGTTTCATGTGCAAGAAGATAAAATCTTCACTCTTATTTCAAAAGCTTTTCAAACCTGCAAGTTGCAAGGATTTCCTGTAATGGTTTCTACAATTTTCATACCTGTTACCCAACCTTTTTTTAAAAATATCATTCTTCTTTTTGTGCTGCCCTCCATTATGGTGAATGGAATTAAAAAACAACAACATTAAAATCAAAATGCCTGTGCATAAATATATATATATGTTTGTCCCTGAGATTACTTAACATTGAAAACAACAGTTGCAAAACTGCTCCAAAAATACTGTAAAATGAGGTTGGAGATATATGTCACAGATGCTGAACAATATGTGGCCCATATAGGTAATTTTACCCCAGTTCAGACAGAACCACACTAAAAAACATTTGAAATTGGTTTCTTAGAAGTCATCACAGAACACATAAATGGACACAGACAGTAAAATGCTCTTCAAATATCTTGTCAGTTTTCACCCTAGGATTATGTAATTGCATAGTTTTTTATTTCTTACTGAGGCCATTATGGATAATACATTTGTACTTACTAGCATCTGTAACCTCTCCCCTTCTCCCCCTCCTCCAGATACTCAGGCAATGTACATAAAATATAAAATCCATTTTAAAAACCATTTCTTAAGGAGAGAATGGGGAAGAGGATGGGAGAAAAGTAGGTAAAGGAGGAAAAGGAAAAACAACAACATCAAATGTTGTAAGAGCATTTGTCAAATTACAAAAGAAGAAAGAAGAAATACCTTTCCTGCACTTTTTAAAGGGTGGAAATGGATTTCTGCAGTAATTGAGTTTCACACTGAGGAGTTAGCCACAGTGATTACTTTTCATTTTAAGAAGCCTTCCTCAATCTAGTGGCCTCCAGATGTGTTGGTTTACAACTCCCACATCCAGAGAGCACCAGGCTGGGGAAATCTGTCTTAAGGTATGATATTACTTTCACTAAGCCCTGAGCAGTATCTGAGCACAGACAGCAACTAATGTTTATAAGCACTTAAACACTGGGAGCCATTAATGCCCTTAATTTGTTCTGAGGGGAATAAAATTCAAAATTCATGAAATTGTTCTATACTTACTTTCATAAATATAGAAACTACCACCAAGCCATTGGGACTTTTTGCAGCTTCTGTAACATTTGTATACAACTCATGGTTATAGTGGATTAGTTGAACCTAAAGACAGAGGGGAAAATGAAGATTAAATACTGGAGAATCAGACCCTCTGCTATCCTTTAAAATGACAAATATCCTCTTTACACATGCAGATTTGTTTGCAATATGATCACCACAAAGCTTGTAAATCTCATAATAGCACTTTTTTTCTTACTGGAGGTTTTCCTGCCTACATGATTTTAATGATCACAGTGACCATCTGGCCTGCACTGGCAGCACACCAGTTGTTTCTCCACTCCATTGTCAAGAAGTAAATTTAACACATTAAGATGTGACAGGAGCTGCAGAGGCTGGCACCATTCTCCTGCTGCAATCACTGCCAGTTTACTGCAATAATCCCAGTAATATACCTTTTCCTCAGTATCCCAAGCTCCAAGAAATGACATTGGGAGGCAGACCTTCTGCACAAGTGTATGAGACAGACCCTGCAAGTCCTAAAGCATTCCAGTCACATTTAGTTAAATGTTGCAAAACCAAGCTATGATAAAATGCCTGAAGCCATGCTGAGAAAAACTAATCCTAGGCTTCAAAACTGTATGTAGAAACCAGAATTGTGCAACTTGACACATGCCAAGTTAAGCACAGTCTATTAAGCACCATTGGTCTCTTCCTCTCCTCTCCTGACCCCTCACAAATATGCAATAGCTACCTTTATTCCATAAAATATAAACTGTTTTCCCTTCCATGACATAAAATGGGCAAGACACCTGGCAGACTGTATTGTAACTTTTGGACACCCAGATCTTGTACTGTAGAGTCTATTATATGTCACCATTGGCCATGGTGGCTGGGAGTTGTAGTTCAAGAACATCTGAGGGGCACACATTCCCCACCCTTGCTTTAATACATGGAGAAAAGGCTATGTGAGTCACAAGTGATCAATTGTTTAATTGAAATAAATAATGTAATTATGTATGAATAGCCAAATATAATGGTTTGAGTGTTAGATTAGAACAGCAGGAGATCATGGTTTGAATCCCCACTCAGCCATAGAAACCCACTGGGTGACTTCAACCACAGAGGAAAGCTATGCAATTCTTCTCTGAATAGTAAATCTTGCCAAGAAAACTCACAAATTCTGTGAAAAGTGGTGCAGATTTTTTTTGAAGTGCAGGAATTCATTGTGACATCCCCATAGCCACAACCCAAGAAAAGTTCATAGCTACCTCATCAAGTTGAATCTAAAAACTTAGGCAGCTTGGCTGATCTACTGGTAGCCATATCTAGAGGTATATCATCCCACTGACTCACTGGAGCTGCATTTATAGTATTTGACACTGCTTTAACTGTTCAGTATTTTAGTCTGCATCTGCACTGCAGAAATTATACAGTCTGACACCGCTTTAACTGCCACAGCTCAGTGCTATGGAATTCTGAGATCTGTAATTTTGTGGATATTTGGCCTTCTCTGTCAGAACACCTCAAAGTGTTCGAATTTTACTTGATTGTACCTCAAAGTGTTAGGTGAGTAGATACATATGTTTTTCATGGTAACTTCCTCCAGTGTCTTCCACAGTGGATGAATATTTTTGTGAATAAATAGGCAATACCAAAAATAGCAATGTATTCCTTTTCTCTGTTCCCTTTAATCCAGTATCTAATGTCACACCCCACACTCATTTTCTCCTAATAGGAAATACTGTATGAAAGACAGTTGAAAATTTTGTTGCATTCCTAGAAAGAGACAAACCAAACCTCCCAAACCAAATACAGGCCCAAAGACAATTTGTGAGCTTGCAGCACAATTCACAACACAAAATGCATTAAAATACATGTTTTGAAAGAGCAAAGGAAAATTTGCACAAAATTTATTTGAAAGGAGAAACAATAGGAGAAACATTCATATTTAAAAATGCACACAGAAAACATGTTAACTGAAAAATGTGAACAAAAATCAGTATTCCCATGTGGGGAAAAAATGCCCTTATCAATCTGATGTGGACCTCCATTAGAACAAGCTTTCAGGTGGAAGTTGAAGCTCCAGAAGCTTAAGCTTCACAGATTCCCACATCTCTCTCTAAATTATATACATCAGTCTAGGCAGGTGTTTTGGCAGTGGAGGGGGAATGTTTTGATAAACCCTATTCTCAGAATTATGTAACAACTCTATATATTGAAACAGCATATCTGATCAGAACTGGCTGAAATTCATGTGCAGACAATTAAAACAGCTTCAAAGCGTGTAATGAAGTAGCAGGGAATTCTGACCATTGATACAATATGCAAGTGGGAGAAATGCATGGGACAACATATCTGTCACACTGAACACCACTTGGACTGGGCGATGGAGGTGTTTAGCAAAATGCCTTATAGCTGATCTCTTAGACTAGAGAAGTCTGGTTGTGAAGCAAGTATAGCAGCCATGCAAAACATCCATTTAAATGAGAGAAAAAGAACAAGAGTTGACATTTCTTAAACTATATAATTTTCACTATCAAATGGCTGATACAATGTCTTAATTTCTCTAAATTTATAATCCAGTAGAGGAGAAAAATACTGCTTGACCTTTTTTACATTTGCTACAGCAGGTTATTTTTTTAAGCAAGCAAACAAACTAAACTGGACAGAAAAAGTAAAAATGTCAAAGGCAATTAAATCATCTGCAGACTTTTGACAGCCAGCAGAACTGGAGGAAGCATTAACACAATCCTATTGTGGTCTGACTTCTAAAGGCTTTGTGAAGAATTAATGAGGTTTTCCTACTAAATGGTGACAAGAGGTTATAGGCTCATTAGACATACGTGTATGATTTTGCTGAGCTTTTAAGCACATCTTTGGGACCATGCCCTTCTTGACATTTTCAGATTAAATAGCAAAGGTTTTGATTTTTTTTATTCACAAAAACTTATTCTAGAAGTCAATGAGTTCAAGAGGAAAGAGGCTAAGATCCTTGGTTTGGATTTTTCTTCTCCACTGTCACTCAGATATGGAGCTATGGATGATGCTGATGCAAGAATGTATATCTGACTAAAATCCATAATGAGTTAAGGAGGGTAAGGACAAAATTTCGTTCCTACTTCCACAGTCTGCATAAACATGGGATGTCCACTCCTAAATCAGTGACTGAGTCATCTGCATCACTGGTTAACTGGATTCTGATAATATTTCAGTGACAGCTGGTGGCTTCAAAGTGAGTAAGGCAGGTTTTAGGCAGAAGTTTAAAACAGCTATCCAAGGTGCTTAAACTATTTTGGTGATAGGGTTGAGCACTTTGGATTGTTTCTTTGAAGTTCAAACCAAAACCTTGAACAGATTCACCACTGACTTGGAAGGCACCCAGTATCACTTCAGAGCCTCTGTGAAAAGCCTCAGCTGTTGCTAGGTCTGCTACCCAAACTATGTGCAATGAGTAAAGCTAGAAATTCCATTGGTGTTGAGATTTTTGATGAAAGTATGAAAGATGAAACTTTTTAGTAGATACAGCATGTCTTGGCTGCATCTGGACTGCAGAAATAATCTAGGTGGACACAGTTTTAACTGCCACTGCTCAATGTCATGGAATTCTGGGAACTGTAGTTTGTTATGTCACAGGAGTCAATAGCCATCTGCCAGTTCACATGTGAATGCTTGATGCTGGAGCTGCACTGAAAGTCAAGTTAAAAAAAGATAGAAAGACCAAAACCAGGCAGAGATGTCACTCGAGGCTGTTTTACACTTCACAGTTATAGCACTATGATTCCACTTTAATTGCCACGGTAACATCCCATGGAACAATGGGGTTGCAATTGGAGACACCAGAGGAGCTCCTTGGTTGAGGATTCCAAAGGTTCCACTGCCAATCCCAGGATTCTGTAGGCACTTAAGCTGGAATCATAGGGTGCATCCCCACTATGAAATAGAGTGAAATGCCGAGCAGTGTAAATGACCATCATTCCTATTTGAAACAAGTTCCTGTTGCAATGTGACTGAATCCTGTTTTGATAAAGCGAGGCAAAGGCAAAAAATCCGGTTTTTCCAGAGAGTAGTTTCTATGTGGTTCTTTTCAGAAGAATCGATTCTGAAGCGAGTTCAATAAATGGGAATGACAGATCAGAATCAAGTCTTTCTGGAGAGTAGAGACAAAATGGCAGAGGAGTGTTTACCATCCCTCCCCAATTTTTTGACGATGTCACACACACACCCAGTGCTGGCTTTTTATTTTGGGTGCTTTTTTAAAATAAATAAAATTAATCAATAAATTGATAGATTGGTCAAGCAACTACTTGCAAAGGTAAGTAGTTGCTAAACCATTGTATCAATTTATCAATTACTTTTATTTATTTATTTTTTAAAAAAACCTCCAAAATCTCTGCCTTTCTTCCCTGGCTTGCCCCAGTGTCCCTGGCTTCTTCCTTCCTTCCTTCCTTCCCTAGTCTCTGCCTTCCATCCCGGGCTTCTTCCTTCCTTCCCTGGTCTCTGCCTTCCATCCCCAGCTTGTCCAAGTGTCCCTGGCTTCTTTCTTCCCTCTCTGGTCTCTGCCTTCCATCCCTGGCTTGTCTCATCCCCAGTGTCCTTGGCTTCTTCCTTCCTTCTCCAATCTCTTCCTTCCATCCCCTGCTTGTCCCAGCCTCCCCGGCGTCTTCCTTCCAAAGCTTCTTCCTTCCTTTCCCAGTCTCTGCCTGCCATCCCTGGCTTGTCCCTGCATCCCTGCTTCATCCTTCCCTGGCTTCTTCCTTCCTTCCCCCATCTCTGCCTTCCATCGCCAGCTTGTCCCAGCATGCCCGGTCTCTACCTTCCTTCCCTGGTGTCTGCCTTCCATCCCTGGCTTGACCCTGAGTTACCGGCTTCTTCCTTCCTCAGCTTCTGCCTTCCTTCCCCGGCTTGTCCCTGTGTCCCCGGCTTCTTCCTTCCTTCACCGGCTTATTTCCCTGCTTATTTTGAAGCAGCGCAGACTAATGGGGACAACAATCATCACAGAAAAGAAGAGATTACTAAAAGATTCTGATTCATAGTGAGAACCTGGGACATTTTGGAATAGATTAACATAGCTGAGTGAATCAGAAATCGGGTTATACTGCAAGTGGGAATGAGCCCATAGTGCTACAATGGTGTAGGGTAAAAACTCCCCAGATTTTGCAGAATAAGGTCAGCATATTGTGTAAATGCTGGAGAAATGAACCAGCATGGAAGCACTCACCATGTAAAATGGATGAAGGAACCAACTAAAAATGTTGCTAGTTTGTCAAACAACAGCAACAGCAACATGTCTGTCTAGCTTATTAAAGGCTTTAGTTGACCAGCTAAGCATACCATTCTGCAAGAATGCACTTTGTTTCTTTGTAATAAGCTTGTGAATTTATTCTCATCAGTTTCTTGTTTCAGAATTTACTTTCCTCTGATTCTTTCTCTGAGTCAGTATTTTAGGGATATAATGTGGCTTTTGAAATAGATACATAAATATACCTTATACACAAATAGTTTTCATGGTACTGCTTGTTTTCAGTATTTGCCAACATGCCTGTTCTTTCCAGTTTTTCTGCTCTCTTTGCTGAAAATGGGACAGCATAATATATTTTAAGGCACAATATATCTACATGTGAATGTCAGAGAAAATTAATATGACCTACACCCTTGACAAAGCTTCATAATTAAAAAAATTAATACACTGAATACAGCATTATGCAATCATATTAATGGAGTTATTTGTATATTGGCTATAAGTAATTATCCTAATTTCAGTTATGTTCCAAATCATGTGGTTAAAATTTGATCACATATTGACCCACTTTTGTTCCTAGGATTGTAGACTCCCACCGTCCTGTGTATTTCAATTGCTGTTCATTCTGGCAGTATTAATTAAATACATCAGAAATTTTAATAATAAAATTGACTTAAAATCTCATGGCAAGTAGATTTAAACACCATTTGTAATGAAAGGCCAACTCCTCTAAATCAACTCAGCAGATGGGGATTGTAACAAGTCCTATTTCATTAGCGCAGTAGTAATTTATCGTATTAAAATGGCTGTTTTTAAAATAAATAGCCCATCAGGGAGGGAGGGAGAGAGAGAAGAAATAATGGAAAGGGAAAGGGAAAATGCCATGGTAGTCAGGAGCTAAGAGAAGAAAGAGAAGTATTTCTCTTTACTTTCATTCTTCCCCACAATCACAGACCAGAGAGGAAGAAGGAAATGCACATAAAAGGATTGAGAGGGAGAAGAATAAAGGAGAAGAAGAAAAATGAAGCTGCAGAGACTGGAATAGTAGTTATTGAAGGGAATGGACGGAGAGCACGAGAAAGGCAGGCATGAGAAGGCAGTGGGGGTGGACTATTTGGTGAGCAAAGTGAAAGTGCTATGATGCACTAATGGTCTGTGGTTCAAGTGGTGAATAAATGCCTCACTTTGCAGTCATAGTATGGCATACATCCCCTAGGCCACAGGGTACAGTATTGTGGTATGGGCAACAGAGGAAAAAATAGAGACAGTGAAAAGGACTGGGAGCTCTGGCATCTGTATCTGTATCTATATCTATATCTACATGATCCTGGATGCAACATGGATTGAAAGAGACAGTATGGTTTTGTGGTGAAAGTGTACATGCATATGGATGTGTGCTGGGAAAAACTGAGCTATTTGGAGAGTGGACCCAAATTTCTTCCATCTATTCTTCTACCTCCACACGAGAGGCAGGATCCAGCAGTGGATAGCTGGTGGTAGAAAACTGAATTCCAGAGGACCCAGGAGGGGGGCAATCCCTAATTTCAAGCACAGCTCCCATGCAGCTGCCAAAGCAGCCCTGTATGGATGGCAAACCCTTGGAAGATGGTTTTCAGAGGGTATGGAACACTGAAGGGAGGAGGGAAAAGGCAAATTCCTTCAGTGGAATCCTGGCTTTAGCCAATAGATGCCAGATGGTCCTAGGCAATTTAATGCTGTGAGTTGTTCACAAGTAGAGAGTGGAACAACTAGTCTCAGAGTTATGAGATTGCAAGGCTTTGCGTATTTATTCTACATTCTATTTTTATTTTAAAATAATACAGAAAAAAATCCCTAGGCTCAAATCTAAAGATCATAATACAGAAAAAAAAATCCCTAGGCTCAAACCTAATGCCAAAGATCATAAGACAAAGTCGCATGTAATAGATAACAGAATACTTCCACCCCAATGCTCATAGCAAGGAGAGGGGTTAGGGAGCTGAACCAGCAATAGATAAATCTGTTTTTGGCTGATTTTATGCACAATTCCACTCCATATGCTGATTAATGGATGGCTTTTAAAAATCAACAAAATATCAATTTCTTTAAATAATAAATGAATATTTATTTATTTAACTAAATAATGCATATTTTGATGCCTATCTTCTTACAAATGTCATAATTCGTTTGGGGAAATGAGAAGCCATTTGGCTGATTACCAATTCAGAAATCAAGAGTCAGGGTATCACTCTGAAGCTGGGGAACCAAAATTAACATTCTGGATTGTAGAACAGGGCAGTCTCTGAAATGGACAGGATGTCTCTCACTGAGTGGGTAATTGATGTTGCTTCCAGTGGCTGCAGAGCTATCTGTTTCTTGACTTATCCAGGGATGCTGACTGTTCCGTCCAAACAGCTGCGGCAAAACCAACTGAGTTTCACATGTGCCAAGCCTCTCTCCAAACACTCTAGTCCCGCTGGCCTCTCCGTGGGAAGCAAAACAACAAAATGCATATACTCACATTTTATATGTTTAGAATGTTAAGAAATATTGAACAGCATTCATATTATAGATTATTTTGTAGATACCAAAGTTCTATTCTAAACATTATTCCAAGAGCTCAGCTCAGGTAATTTCATACTGGAACTACAAAATACAAATTCCCTAGGCATTACTAATCTCAACCATATTACATACAGATTGTGTGCCATTATGAAGATGCTATTACTACTGTTTTGTGCCTTCAAGTCATTTCTGACTTATGGTGACCTTAGGATGAAACTATTACAAGGTTTTCTTGCCAAGATTTGTTCCAAGGAGGTTTGTCATTGCTTTGCTCTAACCCTGACAGAGTGTGACTTGCCCAAGGTCAGCCAGTGGGTTTCCATGGCCAAGAAGGGTTTCAAACCCTGGTCTCCCAGAGTCCTACTCCAGCACTCAAATTGTTACTCCTCATTGGATCTCTGATATCCTAGTTCATATAGGTGTTCCAATTATGAGTCACAACTAGAGTGGATTAAAGACTTGTTGCCCTAACAAGGTTCTATTGATTCAATGGGATTACTATAGTTGGGACTAACACTTGGATTTAATCCATTGAGAGAGGTGGGTAAGAAATAAATGTTGTTGTTGTTGTTGTTATTATTAAACTTTATTTGTATAGCGCTGCAAATTTACACAGCGCTGAACATATAATCTGTAATTAGACAGTTCCCTGCCCTCAGTCTTACAATTGTTGTTATATGCTGGCTTCTAAACTTTGAAAGATATATTATTTAGATATCTGTTCTCTATCACCACCAGCCAGTATCCAATCCCAATTTAGGGCAAGTTATGCTTTCCTTAAGGCCTTATAGTTGCAAGAGACTGTCATACGTGAAGTGGCATACATTTCATGTTCAAGACATACATTGTTTGTTTTTAAGTACACAGCATTTGCTGCTGTGGTTCAGGAAGAGTGTAGACTAGAGCTGTCTAGCAGGTATTTTAAGTCCCTCAGGAAAACTACAAATCTCAGGATTTTGTAGGGTTGAGTTATGGCAGTTAAAATGACATTAGTCTGCTACAACCATGAAGTGCTCATACATGCTGGGTCTTACCTGTTGTCAAGCTGAGAGGCTTTTGGAGAAAGCCAGCTAACTGAAAGTCAAATTGAGTCAAGACTGGAGAAAATACAGAGACATTTACCAGTGTTGGTGAAATTGTTTATGGCCATAAACAGTACGACATAAAAGCCATTATAATGGTTTTTGTTTGTTAAAGTCTACTATTTAATACAGTGTACCTTAAAAAAACTGATCCCCAATCATTTATCCACTGCTATGGTGTGATTTATTGTAATTTTAACTACAAAAGTAGAGCATTTGAAGGTGGATCACTGCTGTCCCATAACACTGTTCCTAGCCATGATACAGAGGCCTGTTTTGTTTCCCAGAATGTAACATGGATTCAAACCACAGGATACCACAGCTGGAATATTCTGTGCTATGATGAGGACTGTGAAGAAATCTCAAGCATGGCCCCAGGATCACTTAAAATAAGGACAGCAAGCAAGTGCTATGAGGTGGCTATCACAGGGCTTTAGAAAGACACAAAAAGAACCTGCCCAGATTAACTGTTTAAGTGTCTGCACTTTTGAGATGAGCCCCTAAAATTTGAAGGTGGCCTTGAATTGTCTCCTGTCTACTACAAAAACACATTTATGTGTATCCTTAATGGCTGGTCAATTTTAAAAACTTTTTTTTCTTTAAAAAAAAAATCAGTTCCAAGATTGGCTTTTCAGCTTAATACTGAAACAGTCCTTTCTGACATTTGGAAAGCTATTTTCATGCTTTAATGTTATAGAGAAGCAGGCATTACCATTTGAAAGAAATCTCTTTTAAAAGATCTCGGTGTGGCTGCTGCTTTGCTGCACAATACCAGCTCCTCTGCAGCTCTGCCTCAGCAGCTTGGGACACAGCTCCTGATACTTCATCAATCTTCCCTGCTGTTCCTAACACAGTTATGATCAGTGGAGATGCTCATCCTGACAAACAGTTGATTTAAAAGAGAAGTGCTGCAGGCATAGTGTATTCTGCCTTGAGATGTCTTGTTTATCTTCATGTATTTTGTGTTAACAGTAAATATCTTGACAGGTATATTTAATATTTGCAGGATCCCTCTGGTTATTAAACAAATACATTTTAACTACTGCAGAGTCTGAATAATACATATAAACCTGGGTGTGCATAAGTTAGCTACAGGACCAGCCCTAGGCATTTAAAAATCTATTAAAAAGGTATCTGGAAACACAACCCCACATCCTCGCCTCCTTTTTCCCTGTCTACCTTCACCTTTTCATGTGTTCTTTCTCAGTCTTGGTTGCCACACTCTGGGCTTTATCACATTGCAAAAGAAAGATGAAAGGCAGTGAAACAGAAGTGGCTTCTGAGTTCCTTTCTTCCATGATGTCATATTACTTCCTTTTCGCCTTCCAGATGGAGCCAATTGCAAATGTGTGGCTTTTGCCAAATGGAAGGCCTTATGGCATTTCCGAAGAAAAACAAATGGCAGTGAAACAGAAGGGGTTCTGGCTTACCTTCCCGCATGACATCATATACTTCCATTCTCCATCCAGAGGGAGCTGGACATAAACATGTGGCTTTTGTCAAATGCATTTCTCCAGCAGGACAAAAGCCATGCATTTATGATCATCTCCCTCAGCAGTAGAGCAGAAGTACTTCTACCTCACTGCTTCTCTTTCTTTTAAAATGTGATAAGGCCTGGATTTCTCTAGCAGGACAAAAGCCATGCAATAGTCTCCCATGGCAGTTTAGCAGAGCTACTTCGTAAGGGTGTGGATATGTAAGCACAAAGCTGTTTCTCTCTTGCTGCCTCTTCTCTTTCTTTTGAAATGTGATATGGCTCTCTGGCTTGAAATGTATTGTGGGCAGTCAGTACTACAACAGTTGGCTGCAACAGCTGAAATTATTGAAAACCAAATTGACAATTTGGTTTTAAAAACTTTTGCAAACATATTCAGATACAGGTGTAAGTAGTCTATGTGTGTAATTTGTAAGAGAAAGTTGAGAACATCTAGTTTATGGATTTCCACCAAGCTGCAAGTATATGGGGTTCTTCAATTCTTTAATAATGGAAAAACTGATGATATAGCTCATTTCAGTCATTTTACTGAGTCCTTGTAAATATTTGTATGGGCTCCATTTGCATGCACATACAAAATTACAAGACCATTTATTCCTTTATTCAGAAAAAAAGCTGTAGTGGTGTGCAACAATCTCTTGAGCCACTTGTTGACTCCATTTTCTGGGCTTGAGGTTGAGCTGTCCAGATTCCTGGCTTGAGGAGAATTATTAACGTCTCTTTTCCTAGTTGCCATACTTCTTTAGCTGTAAGAAATCCCTCCTGAATCACTCCTTTTTGCCAGCCCCATAGCTCTAGGTAATGCCTGCAGATCCGACTTCACATGAAACTTCTACTCCACTTTGCAGATCCCAAAGTGCTGAATAGGAAGTCTTAATAATAATAATAATAATAATAATAATAATAATAATTTGTTGTTGTTGCTTTATGCCTTTAAGTAACTTCCTACTTATGGAGACCCTAAGGTGAACCTATCATGGGGTTTTCTTGGCAAGAGTGGTACAGAGGTGGTTCACCATTGCCTTCCCTGAGACTGAGAGCATGTGACTTGCCCTAGGTCACCCAGTGGTTTCATGGCCTTGGGGGATCAAATTCTGGTCTCCAGAGTCATGGTCTAATACTCAAACCACTAGACCACCCTGGCTCTCATCATCTTCTTTATATCATCTCAGAGAATCCTTATTTGTCAACAATGACTGCACAGAACTATGCTAATTTGTGACCAACAAATTCCTGTTTAAAGTACCTACAGGGATTTATTGCCCAGCAAAATGAAAGCTGACCCAACAGAGTTCTCAGTGAAGATTAGGTGAAACACGTACATATAAAGCTAATTTGGGCAATTTGCTTGCTAGTTGAAACAAATAATCCTACTCATCCCTCATGTGGCCAGGAAGCCTTACACTGTAGCATGATAGGCAAGTGCAAGAAAGAATGAAGGTCAACCAAGATAGTGTTAACCATCAATAGGATAATTCCCCAGGGCTCCTCACTGATATAAACATGGTGTGCATCTTCCTGTCACACAGACTATGACCCATCCACTTTTGGGAGCCGCATAAATGCCAACTCAGGTCAAAATTTTCACAATGAGCAAACAAATGGGCTTGTATAACATCTACAGGGTATTTTCAGCAAAGAATTAATGGCAAACTCTGCCCATAAGAAAACATACTTTGGTGCTGAGAGCATTGTTTACAGCAAAGACTGCAAGGAAAATCCCCTTTTAGTTCTGGTTTTGAGCTTCCAAGTTCTTGTTATAAGCTATTGATTTTCTTTGGAAGATTCCCTTTGTAAGATTAATTTGCCAGAGAACAAGTGAGCCTTCTTGGCTTCCCTGAGGAATAAACCTTCTAGTTTTTTTCAGAGACAGCAATAGAACTAAGATGAATTACTCTTATTTAAGCTGTCAAAAAAAAATCCAGAATGCTTCCTTGTTCATCCTCTCAAGACCACATGTTTGAAACACAGCACTTCTGTGCAATCCAAATATAGAAGGATTCTCACGAAGAATAAGCTACGTTACAGTTTTTCCTATTATCAAAACAAGACTTCTACAGTTCACTTCTACTCTATGGCAAAGCAGAACAGGGCTTTCTAGACTGGCAGGAAAGGGCGACATGAAGTTGCCTTTTTCTTAATACTTAGCAGCGGCACTGCAAGTCCCAGGTGTGTAATAAAAAGGCATAGGGCAGCTACACTGAGGAGGTGTGGGGACGACTTATCTGAAGTCTTTTCTGTTGCTCAGCAACTACACTGGAAGCTGTCAGGATACTATAAACACAGGCGGAGCAGCTGCATGGGTGGCAATGAATGGGGCTTTTGGCCGCACTGAACCTTTAATAATTTTTGTTGTTGTTGTTGTTGCTGGCTGTGAACTGCACAGTTGCACCGGTACATCATACAGGCAATTGTATTGTCAGCTGCGAACTGCACAGTTGCGCAGGTACATCACACATGAATTGTGCAGTTATGAAGATCTGTCAAATTACCATTGTGGTTTCGCTTCCCTTTTTAAAGTGCACAGTTGCATCGGTGCATCATGAATGAACCCCTTTATTTAATAATAATAATAATAATAATAATAATAATAATTTATACCCCACCCCTTTGAGATCAGTCGAGGCAGCTTACACATTAAAATACTATTACATCAATAAAACAAACTGCATCCCTCCCCCCTTAAAAATATATTAAATCCATTACAATTTAAGTTTATGAATAAACTTCTTTGTTTTATGAATGAATTGACATTTTATGCGCAGTTGCATAACAGTTACAGCATCCCAGAGTCCCCACTGCACATATCTAGGGTTCGGATTAGGGCTGGAGCTAGGGTTTGGGAGCTAGTCTGGGGGTACTCCTTGATCCGTCGCTTCACATGACAAGTCAGGTGAATGCGATGGTCAGGAGCGCTTGTTACCAGCTTCGGCTGATACGCCAGCTGCGCCCTTTCCTGGAGAGGAGGGATCTGGAAACTGTGATACACGCGCTGGTAACCTCACGTTTGGACTACTGCAATGCACTCTACATGGGGCTACCCTTGTGCCTAACCCGGAAACTACAAATGGTCCAAAATATGGCAGCCAGGCTTTTGGCTGGAAAATCCAGGAGAGAGCATATCACTCCTGTGCTAAAAGCCCTCCACTGGCTGCCGATCAGTTTCCGGGCACAGTACAAGGTGTTGGTTCTAACCTTTAAAGCCCGTCATGGCTTGGGCCCATCTTATCTAAGGGACCGCCTCTTCCCATATGAACCCCCCCCCCCCCGCACACTCCGGTCCTCTGGGAGGAACCTGCTTCAACCCATGAAGACCAAGCTGGTACAGACCTCCCAGAGGGCTTTTTCGGCTGTCGCCCCCAAGTTGTGGAATGACCTGCCGGACGAGATGTGTCTCATTCCATCTTTAGAAGGCTTTAAAAGAGCCCTAAAGACGTATCTCTTCCGGCAAGCCTTCCCAGAGAATGTGAATATCCCCAGCTCCATACCTAGGTTTTAAGGGCTTTTTAAATCTTTTCCTGCATTTTTCTCCATACAACCTAAGCTGGGTCCGCTCCCTACTATTGTGCATTGCTATTTTAATATATTATGCTTTTTAACTCTATTGTGATTTAATTCTTTTTTAAGGGAGGGTAGTAAGGGTAAGGAAGGGGTATTTTAACTTGATATTGTTTTAACCTCTGCTGTACTCCGCCCCGATTGCTTGTTCAGAGGGGCGGAATAGAAATAAATATTTTTATTATTATTATTATTATTATTATTATTTAAAAAACTGCACAGTTGCAGCATTTAGACACAGCTGCGCAGTTACACCCTTTTAAAAAAGAAGCTGGGAAAAGCAGCTCTTTTTTAAGCAGCTTTCCCCCCACTAAAATGCAAAAGAAATGCGTTCATGCCAAACTTTCAGTGTGGGTCATCTAAAAGCTACACTTTCATGCAGGCATGAACACACCCCTTTTTGCCAGTCTAGATCAGCCCAACAGGTCTGGTTCAGAACCTGGAAAAGCTACAGTCCCCAAAATTTCCCAGCCAGCCTGACCACTGGAATTATAGCCTTAAAAAAATAACTTTCCCAAGTTCTATTTCTTTGACACTATAAAGCAGGCTGGGGAAACTATGGGACTAATACAGACTGCCTCTTGAGGGGCGGCCTGCACCTGCCCCTTTCCACACCGGATTGGGACCAGGGCAGCCTCACTGGCAGCCCAGAAGCCCCAATCCAGCACTTTTCTAGGCCACAGAGAAGCAGCAAAATCCTACTTCTCCACGGCCTGGAAAGGGATGTCCTTGGGGCTTCATGCCCCCGGAAACCCTGCCAGCTGCAACCATGGGAGAAAGGGGATACTTTCTCCCATGGCTTCATTCCCACAGCCATTTGGTTGCTGTGGGAATGAAGCTTGGAGAACAAAGGAACCAGGAAGTGGTGCCGTTATGGTAACCAGGAAGTGGCGCTGTTATGACGACACTTCCTGTGTGCTACATTTGGGTGCTCAGCGGTGGCGCCAGCATCATGGCAGTCCCCATGTGGATGGGAGGCCTCCATGAAACTGGCATCATGCTGTACTAGGGTTAAGGACCATTTGGTTGGTGCATGATCCCTAACCCTAGTATCACATGCCCCAAAGTGGCCATCTGTATTGGCCCAAAGTTTGGAAGTTATTTATAACTTGGGAAAGTTATTTGAAACAATAAACCAAATTTGGGAATCTGCAGATAGGCAATGGCTTTTAAATAGGAAGGAAGGCAGTACAGTAAAGATACATTTCTAATGGATTATTTGGTGTAATCCAAATATTTGGACTAGAGATCTCATGATGCTTTGGTCTTATGGGAGCTGTAGTGGTTTGAGTGTTGGAAGATCAGGGTTTGAATCCCCACTCAGACATGGAACCCACTGGGTGACGTTGGGCAAGTCACACTCTTTCAATCTCAAAGGAAATCAAAGGCAAAGCTCCTCTGAACAAATTTTGCTACGAAAATCCTATGATAGGTTCACCTTAGGGTCACCATAAGTTGGAAATGACTTGAAGGTACACAACAGCAAGGCAATACACCTGATGCATGCATTCATTTCTTTGTCCTACTGCTGTCTCTGGCCAAACAGATTCTGCACATTTCTAAAGTGCTAGAAAAACCTGTAATTGGAGGTGATCCTCTGATGAGTGCAAACATCAAGGACAATGGTGCCTCTCTCTGAGTGAATTATATTGCCTGTCTCTGCCTCTGCCAAAAAGTAAATCAGTTCAATAGGTAAGTTGTGTTGTTCTCAGAGGGAGCACAGCTCAGTGGAAGAACACGTGCTTTGCATGCAGAAGGTCCCACTTCAGTCCCCTCATGTCTTCAGTTGAAAGACACAATAAATAATGGGAAAAACTCTTTCCTGTCTGGCTGAGACCCTAGAGAGTTAGGGAGTATTGGGGTAGACAACCCAACAATATGATGCAGAATAAGCCAGCTTTCTATGTTTCATTCTAGCAAATGTTAACCGGGGCGGGGAGGGGGGGGGGAGAATGAAATATTTCCCCAGACACCAAAAAGAAACTGAACCATTACTAGCTACCTTCCCTGCTTTATGCCTGTGATATTTTGTAAATGTTGTTTCATGTTTGATCTTTTTGCAGTTGTGGGGGATACTCCTTATAGAATGATTGCTTCTTTGATGTTCCTAGCCCTGTCACAAAAAGGGGAATAAATCAAGTGCATATTCCCCTTCCTTAGTGCAGGGTTGTGCCCCTTTTAAAAGAAAAAAGTGTTAAAGGAAGCAAATACTAAGGTCTCAAGAAGGGAGAGTAAGGCCGCAAGAGGTCTACAAGTGGAGGAAAATGTCTGCTTTCTAAAGTATCCTGGTGGCAGCAGAAAGCTCTGCTACGTTGATATTCCAACTGTGAAACTTGAAGGAATGGCCTGAGTGGGTGTTTCATGGCAGGATTGTAGGAGATTTAGGATTTGCATTATCCAGTACCCCTTTATTCCCTTGACATGTTCTCAGAATGGGGCAAACACTATGGAGTTTACCACATTGCTAAAAAATCCAACTTAACCCTGCCGCATTGAAGTCTCTTTCAGGATAAAATCGGGTATTATCATACGCAAAATGCCACTGATGCTGCTGGTTGAGTGCAGCCTGGCCAACTTCCAGATAGAAGCCATGCTCAGCTAGCCGATTTGGAAAGCTGGGAGCTTCTGGTTCTGAAAAGCTGGGCGGTGGCATTGGCAGCATTTTGTGTACGATAGTACTTGACTTTATCCCGAAAGAGAGTTCAACGCACCAGGAGTAAGTCGGGTTCTTTAGCAATGCAGTAAACTCCTATGCCCACCTTGAACTGAAACTAGTAAGAGGGAGGATATTTTAAAAGGAAATGCAAGTGCAAAAAAGGGGTAGAGGGGAAAAAGAGATAAAGAGAGAGGAGGAAAAATGTCTCCCGATGGTCTGCTCTGGTCAGTGTGAACCCAGCAGGACTTAGGACATGGTCCTCCCTGCACTGTAGATTCTCCCATCACCTGCTCCACTATGACTGATCTCCATTTCTCTCCCTGAAACTTTCATATTGAATAACATATTAAATATGTTAGGTTTTTATGTATATCTCTTCCTTTGCACAGCAAAAATTAAAGTTATTTAAGATTTATAAAACATCCCTAGTGATTCAAACAAATCAGCCAAGACTGAGAGGGGAAAAATCCTCTCCACCTGATTTAAATGGAAATTCTTTCCCATTTCCTAATTTAGCAGTCAGTTATTGCTGATTTAAACATTCAAAAACTCCACAGTGTACCCTAGCTGTCTCCATAGGGCACACTCATGCAGATATCAAAACATGTCAACTGGTTTGTCTTTTGGCAGCAATATCCATAGTTACATTAGTCTCCTTTCATTAAACTGATGCAGAGTTAAATCTGCAATAATAAGGTCCAACCGATGAAAAGTGTGTGTGTGTGTATTCAAACCAGCTTGGACAGCTCTTAGTTGAGATTTAAATCTGTCATTTCTCTGATGTACAAAGTAACCTACTGAAGATAGAGGTGGTTAGATATCCATCATCAACCTTTTTCAACCACTGCCTCTTTGTATGTGATGGCTGCTTTTTGTTCATTCTATAATTTTCTGGTCATTCTAATTGAATTTTATAATTTTTAAATGAAAAATTTCCCTAGCAGTTACAACAGGACAATACCACCAAAAAGGACCTGCAAAGATTAAAGAGTTAAAATCAATTCTCTCTCTCTCTCTCTCTCTCTCTCTCTCTCTCTCTTAGTCTCAGCATGAACACCAACATACAACAGAGGGTGCTTTTCTCTCTTCAAGAATAAATAATTGCAGTGATGTTATTATCCATGCTTCCTTTGTTAATTAATCCATAGACCTATTTGTCATTTGTTATTTTTTAATTGCTGAATCCCCAGCAATTATTTCTTCTTATAGTGGTTGGTAAATTGGTGAAATAAATTTTATATGACTGCCAACTAGGCTACATAGTGCAGAAGAAGAAAAGGTCCATTTCACATGATGAGCTTTACCTGTGAGCCAAACATATGCTACCAGTTTGAACATGCATAGTTCTCTATGTGCACCCTTTGAATGTGTATAAGGTAGCAAAAGCAGGGCTGGCCACTGCAGTTCTGCTCCTCCCTCTCCTCATGTTCAATTTGTATACATAGGCCCAATGAAGAATACTCCAGTGGTACATGCAACACATTTTACTGGAACAAGGCATAAAGTCTTGGCTGATGAAAAGTTCATTACCATTTTGAAGTAAACTAGATAGCTTCCATCTGCTTACCAATTACTTCTCCCACATAGCAGCTGAAAGTGAGTGAAAAAAAAGGGTTTGGTAGATGTAACTCTTTCTAGGGGCATGGCCTTGGTTAGAGTGGATTTGCTGAAATCAGTTCACAGGGAAATGATTATTTCTCAGTAAGAGAGAAATAAAAGATTGCTACGAATACTCCCTTCTCTCAGTCCCGAAAAAGACATGTATGGCCCCGTTTATGTCACTCTTTGTCTCACTAAAATTCATTAGTGAGAAGGAAATAAAAAGACTTTGCTTGATGCCCAGTGGATTATACCAGAAGAACATAAAAGCTCTGCTGGCTTGAAGGATTTGGAAACTGCACTTGCTCAGAGGCAGAATGAAAGTAAAACTAGGCCTTTAAAACTTCAAATGATTCTGCAGGAATTTGCTACTGGTTATCATATTAGATTGTTGAAAACTTGTTGGGGAAACAAGGGACCTTGATGTGCATATGAGACATACAAAGAGGACACTATAGCTGAAATCTTATTGATGATATGCAAGGCATAAATCCAGTTTATGTGGTTTTAAGTTAATTGAGTGAGCAGTTATTGATTACTGCTTTGCACAGCTCCCTCTCCCCCCAGTACATATCTGAGCTGTCATTGCCAATGTGTGCTCCCAAAAGCCAATTAGTGCCAGAGAGATGGGGCCAGGGCACGCAGGCAGTGACAGCTCAGGTACTAGATCTTGATCTGGGTGAATAAGCATATCTCTGTGCATCCAGTTGAAGAAGCACAGCCAGAAGTGTTTGGGTTTTCTCTGCCCACTGCTGGGGCTCATACATGAGCAGTGGTGACAGATTAGCTGTATAAGTGGGAGGTTGAAGGGGTTGGACTAGGCTTAGCAGAGCTTTACACTCTACCAAAAACCGATTTAAGATCATACCTATGGATGATTAGCTGTTAGTAGTCAAAGCAGCTAAGTTTTAAGAAGCAAAGAGATAGTGGTACACAATCTGCTTCTGCTTGCTTCAGTGGAACTGGGTTGTCATTAGATTTCACCCCTTGGCTAGGGCACAACTGCTTTATTTACTTCTAGATCACTATAAACTACCACTAAAGAGCAGCTATTGACCATTCATTAGATTGGAGCAAAGCTAATTGCCTGTGAATGGTTGCTGCCACCAACATCTAATACAAGTGATACATGGCTACTATTGTTGTAATTCTATACACACCTTTTTGGGAACAAGTTCCAATCTTCTGAGTAAATATAAAGAGGGATTGGGTGAACATGCCTCAAGGCACAGACCAAGATTCAAAGAGCTGTTTTTGGCATGCTCAAGGGCTTATGAATATCTACTGAGAGTTTTTTTTTTAAACTATATTTGGATCTCCCCTCCTTCATAGGGGAAGAATGGACTACATAAAGTTTTCTAATGAGAAATCCAAGACATATGGGACAAAGAAAAATACATCTTTCCATCTTAGAAATGATATCACAGCAGCTAGCTTCAGTGTTGGCATTGACACTCTGGATGACACTGTGGATGGAAAAATGCCTCCTGAATGTTCTGGCTTAGCTGCCACCATTGCCAACATCTGGCTGACATTACGGCAGTTGTGATATGGAAACGGTACATGATATGGAGGTGGAAGCTATTAAAACATGATTGGTTGGGAGAGCTGTAAGAAAAAGCAATACTCTTGTCCCTCCAAGGCCATTATGACATTCTCCTTTCAGGAGTGGGGTGACAAAGACACACAACTAGAGTGGAAGCCCAAGGGAAATGAGCCTCAAGGGCAGCTAGCCACAGGAAGCTTAAGAGGGTGAGTCTTGCAGTGCCCCAGGGACTCTCCTGGCTCTAGCTTCCTGACAGCCTCCTTCCACCAAACAAAATGGGAAGTGAGCTGAGGCTGGCTGGCTTTTCTGAAAAGACTACCATCTAATTGCTTCAGAAACTGAAAACTTAATTGCTCCCCCTATTTCAGCCTTCCCCAATCTGGTACTCTCAAGATCTTTTGTCTTTAACTCATCTTTTGTCTTTAACAAAATGGATTATATAACTTGTAAAACTATTTTTTATCCTTTAATTATATAATTTTCCTTTTATTCTCCAGGAATTATTAGTGATTTAGGAAATGTTTCCCTCTTTTTAAGGTATGAGAGGTGGAAAGCATAATCTTGGATTAATCAAGCCAATGTGGCTAACATTTACTTAGTTAATATATGAAAAGGAACTGAGTCAATCCTAAACAATTACGGCTGCTTTAGAAATGCAACTAATGTGTTGCTCAACACAGCCTGTAAAAGCAATCATTAAGAATATATTTTATCCTTGAGTATTGTCTGTGCTTGACATCTTGCAAATAGAAAATAGAAATGAATGTGTATAATCAAGACAATTAGGTTCACTGTAATCACTCTCTTTTTTATTTTCTGGGCCCCATTCCCACTACATTTTGATTCGAAGTGTGATGCGGGCTATATGACCCCCGTTCACACTTGAATCGACTTCCAATCCTCATTCAATCGATCAGTGGAGGAAAGGACCAGGTTAAAAGCAAATAGCCCGGGCTTTCCTGACACTAGTTTTAAAGTGGTGGTTTTTTTGGGAAAACACGATTCTAAAGTGTTTCCAGTAAGTGGGAACGCTGATCAGAATTGTGGGTTTTTTTGGGGGGGGGTATTGATCACAAAATCAATCTTGTAGATTTGCAATCTTGTGGATTTGCAATCTTGTGCATTTGTGATCAGTATAATGAAGAAAAGAAAACACACACACGCACGCACTCCAGGGAGGTCCTTCCTTCATTCCTTTCTTCCTGCCTCTGCCAGGCCCGTGCTGCTCCTGGTCGGGGAGGATGGGCTTTCATTTCTGGTCGGGCTGCTGCCGCTGCTGCCAGGCCTGTCAGCCCCGGGAGCAGACGGGCCCATCAGCCACCAAAAACAAAAGCCCATCCTCCCCAGCTGGGAGATATACTGATTGCAAATGCACAAGATTTCAAATGCAGAAGATTGATTTTGCGATCAATATCTCCCCCCCCCCCAATAAAAAAAATCTCCTGCGGGAAGGGGTTGGGGGGGGTGTTAAGGGCTGTCACCTTACATGGCAGCTCCAGTGGGAATGACAAGAGTTCCTGGCTAAGAAAGTGGTTCCAAATAAGGTCCCTTTCCATAGTGTGAACGAGGGGCCTTTTGGAATCGCTTTCCTAAGCAGAGCACAGCCCGGGTCCAATGCGGATTTTTCCGCAAGTGGGAATGGGCCCCTGCTGTGTTGTGCCTCTACAGGACAGTTTTATGTTAAGAGTATGGCCAGTTGGGGTGGACAATACTAAATAGCAGATTTGGGAAGCATTTTGTGAGTGTGTGTTTTTGCTCAAATGGTGAATAGAAGTGATACTTCCTTTTCAGCACTGGTTTGGTGCATATATTTCTGAAGCAATAGCTGGCAAGGGGTTTCTAGCAGTAACAAAGGGGAACACATGAGAAACTGAATGGGGCAAGATGGCAAGGTGAATTTTTCATCAAAACTGGATCCCATGTTCAGGAGACCAATACACATGTAGAAGATGGGATGAGATAGGAAACTAGTTGTTGCACTTGTGGAACTGTTTGTGAAAATGCCACCTTGGGCCTTGACAAACCAAGTGAGAAAGAAGGATTCCTGAGCTCCAGAATCCAGTGGTTTCAGACAGATTTTCGTAATGGATGATAACTCCATATATTGATCATGTTATATCACTCCCCTTCTACCTAAGCACCAAGGTCTAAGAAAAGTGGTTGTCATGCTCCATCAGGGGAATTAAGCATACATATGTCCACTGAGTTAAATGGCCTTCAGCCAGTTTAAGCCTATGTAGGACTGTGATTTTAGAATTCTTTAAAATAGTGCTTTCAGCAATGGAGAAGTACGAGTTCTTATAAAACCAAGAAACAAATGCTGAAGACCCAAAGATCTGGGATACAGCTGATTTACTCCTCTATTGAAAATATCTTCTTACAAAGTTTGCTTGACTTCTGTCATGTACTTTTGATGATCACACAGCCACAGGACTAAGGGGGTAGTGCATGCCACTGAAAGGATGAAAGCAAGGCCACAAAGTCTGTCAGGCATCTGACTTCCACCAAGATGAATAACAGTAATGAGGTATTAAAACAATTGGAAAGGAAAGACATGGGGTGATATTAGCATAGAGTCTATGGCTCTGGGCACAAGTGATGGCATGTTTGAAGAAGCACAGCATGATTAAAAATAACCCACAGCATTCTGGAATGAACATTTTATTAAAGTGCTGAAATTCCTTGAGGATATTATTATTCAATTTCTGACACAAGAGAAAAACAGTTCACCTCATGATTCCCTGCTTTTCTTTAAGTAGGAGACTTAAAGATGAGGATAGCCAATAATGGAGTGAGTTGCTTGTGCCTATGGGCCAGAAAACAACAGGCATATCTCTAAATGAGGGCTTGGTGGGCAATTAAATAATAAAAAAGCAGCAGCATTTCCAGGTGCAGCCGCTCTTGCAGCTTTATGGAAATGTGCCAAGTATGAGGCACAATTTTCAGACTAGCAAGGCAACAGTGATTTTTGCCAGATCAATAAATAATGAACATGGAATTGTTTGAAATTAAGAGTGATATATATTATATAAATGTTGACAGAGTCCAGATTGGATCTTCTTGAGTAAAGGAAGAAATGAAAAACAAATGAACTTAGTTACAGGAGGTTGGCAGAAGAAGAACTCTAGCACTTTAATTGCATAAATACTGGATTGTTGTGAATAGCAAAAGGGATGCCACCAAATTAAAAGCACATTAAATATCTGCCAGCCCTTTCCTCCTCCCCAATACAGACAAGAAAGAGAGAGAGAGAGAGAGAGAGAGAGAGCAAGGGAGCACACGCAAGAGTCCTCCTCCTCCTCCTTTTTACAGATCTGTCTAGGCCAGTGGTTCCCAACCTTTGGTCCTCTAAATTTGTTTTGGATTTCAGATCCCAGAATACTTTTTTATTTGGACAGTATGACACTAAATATATAGAAGTGAGAAAAACAAACAATAAGAGGTAATTAGGTCTGTTCAGCTTAAAATGCAGAAAACACATTGCTCCATCTGTATACAAAGGCATAAACGCGATGGCACCCTGATTTTTGTATCAAAAGAGACTGTTCCACCAATATGCAATGCGATATGATGCACTGTTGCATACATATAGTCTCCAATGCCCTGTTCCTGCAACACAGTATTGTTAACATATATCCCAGGAGCTAATATCTGTGAAATAGCAGGATGTGTGGTATGTGGTTCCTTAACGTCCATTACATGTACATTACTTGCATATGAGACAAAATATATTCATTCTGCAATAAGGGATGAAGTTGCTTGACATTATGTTTCTATCTGTGCAGAACTTGAAAACGTTATATTTTGGGAGTACTACTCAAAAAGTTACATCTTTGGGCTACAATTTCCAGAGTCATCCAGTCCACATGTCCATTGTGTGAATTTACAGGAATGTGAGCGGCCATGTTGGCAGGGAGATTCTAGGAGCTGCAAACCAAAAAAGTAACACATCCAAGCTGTTTCTGTAGCATGAAGAATGACAACTTTAAGCAACTTCCACAAACAAGACAGAGATAATAGTTCAGCAGGGACAGCGAACAGATATTTTTAGTGAAAATTAACAATGGGGCAATGTGTGAAGTGAGCATGTAAGGTGCTATCCACACCAGCTGATGAGCCTTTTAGCTGTTTTTCAGTTTGCATGGACACAGGCGTAGATGGGAATTTAATTTTCGATTTAGATTTGATGGAGGGAACACCCTACCCAACTGCCTGGGAGTAACCACCCTCACAATTACCCACCCCATGATGCAAGCCTAGGTGACCCCCGCTCAGCCCTATCCCTAATGGTAGCAGGCCAACAAAAGGGGAAGAGGGTGAGAGGAATTGGAGGGGGGGGACCATGATGGAGGAAAGACAATCACTCATGCAAACAGCAAAAAGAAGAAAAAATGGAGGTAAGAAAGGGAGGTATGAAGGACAGAAATACAACTAAAAGTAATTCTTCACAGTAAAACTTCATTTTGCCTAACTTTCTCTCTCTAAATCTCTGATGCAGGGGTGCTCTGGCCTTATATTGCCTGCGACTCTGCCCCTCGTGTGATATTACAGCATGTTGCACTGCCCACAGGGAATTTTGGTCTCCTTGCATTGAAGGCCATCAAAGCCCTCTTTGAGGCCATCAAAGCTGCATGCGTCATATGTCTGGGGCCCCAAAATTTGGGATGGAAAGACTATTTGGAATGGAAAGAACATGTGACTTTAGAGATCTGGATGTGGGAGGAAACAAAACAGATTCTCCTATCCAGACTGAGGGTTTTGAGTATTTTATTCATAAAAGTCTGGCTTTGAATCCCTACGTGTTTAACCATGTCAAGGCTGAATAAGGATTATAACTGTCTTTTTTCCTGAGTGGTTCCTCATCTTTAACATTTAGAGCGGGCCCTTGTTATCCGCTGGGGTTTGGTTCCAGGACCCTCCATGGATAACAAAATCCGTGTATGCTCAAGTCTCATTAAATATAATGGCACAACAAAATGGTGTCCCATATATAAAATGGGAAAAGGTTTGCTATTTGGAATTTATACTTTTTGAGAATATTTTCAAGCCATGTATGCTCAAATCCGTGGATAAAAGAATCTGTGGATAAGGAGGGCCAATTGTATATGGCAGTCCTGCATAATATAATCCTTATTTGGCTGGAAAAAATGTATGTATGTATTGACTTTGCCAGGTGCAAACTGAGAAATATTTTACTTAAAGTTTGTTTTTGAAAAATTTACTGAAATGTGCATTTTTTAAAAATATATATCTTTGAGCAGAAAAAATCTTGAGGGATAAAATATTTGAATATGGGAGAAAAAAAGAAGGTCAGCATTGCACCCTCCCTGCCTTGAGAGTGTAAGGAGCCCCGGTTCCTGGTTCTCTAGTCCTAATCAATTATGGAGTCATAGTTCCTGCCTCTTCAACCTTTTCTTAGTTTAAAATATGGCGTCTGCTAAAATTAGTTGTCAACCAGGGTTTATGGAGCCTGGCAAGATAGATTAGGCCTGGTCCACAGCTTCTTTGGTATGTTTATTACTGTCTCACATGGCTATAAACACGTATCCAACACTTAGTTAATTAAGGAACACATCCTACATCCTGTAAACTCTGTGTGCAGGATAAAAAAAATAAAAATAAAAATCAATGTGGTTCCACAGCAGGGATTTAGATGAAAACTTCACAGAGCAAGGACACATAGTCTTTCATACCATGCTACCTTTGATACATACCATGCTAGCTTTGAGAAATATGAACTGTTTCTAAAATTCAGGACAACAGATTAAAGGGGCAGAGAAGCCTTTGAGAATTAGAAATGACTCAGAATCCAGTTTCCTAGACAATATGAATGGGGAAAGCCCTAACAGTGTGTTCAAAACATCACTGGGGACAGCAACAAGAACTGGCTTTCCATTGGAATATGCTTTCTGCAATTGATTCTGAAGCTGTTCACTTAGAGGAAGCCTGCCTTCCCTCCCTCCCTCAGAAGGAAGAGATGTTATTGAAGAAATTGAGGTTATTGAAAAGATTGGGAGTTGTCTTTTCTCTTAATGATGCTCCAAGTGGGAATCACTAAGGTAGCTACACTCCCAAGGAATTCACTTAGCAAGCTGGGCATTTGGCCAGCTTGGGAAGCAAATATTAATGGTGACCAAATTTAAAGATTTCCCCCCTCCCTCTGCTCCTGGTGGCAACAAGCCCAGTATCTGTTAAATTGTTTAAGACCAAAACTTCCTTATTCCTGCTGGCAATGTGCCTCTTTCTTCAAAGTTCAGTTTGACAGCATGTGTTGTGGGTACTATTGTTGTTGTTTGTGTTAAACTCTTTTTCATAGTGGCTTCAAACTTTAGTAGAACAGAGTGGGAAATCTTTCAACAAATGGGGCCACATCAGGTGGAGAAAACAGAATGCAAGATTATTTCAAAGATCCTGATGCTGATTCCATGTGTGTTAAAAGCAGCAAAATATTCTGGTGTTCAACAAAGCTTATTCCTCATTAAACCTGCAGACCTAGGTATGGAGGACTGGCTGTCCAGTTAGGCAGGTGACTCAAATGGCAGATTGTAGACACCACCTGCTGCATCTGCTTTTGGCGTGGCTTGTTTTGGCATGGTACTCTACCTGCTGCTTGTTTGCCTATCTTTGTTTTCTACTGTAACTAATTCCTCCCATGCACACCTCCCTATCCAAACACCACTGAACCCAAATGAGCCCCCAATCTTAGGGAGCTGACTGGGAGGATTCCCATCCACTTTTAGAATGCACCGAAATGTGAATAAAATCTTTAGTCTGAAAAGACATTCTTCTGTCTTTCTCTTCTCTTCATTGGCCATTACTCCTTCTTTTGACCTATTCTGCCTTGGCCAATGTCATCATCTGCCATTCCCCATGCAGAGAATAAGTGACACATTCAGCTAAGCTGGAGTAATGGATGATGCCCATTCTATTTGCCAAAGACAAAGACCAAGCCACAACTGAGTTATATAACACACATCACCCACTGGAGGTTGGTGCTCCAATGTGCTACACTAATTCTTGAAGTTTAGTCCAAACCTTTAAGGAGCTATCCAGGGTGAAGAATATATTTGTGCATAGAATATTGGATGGCTCCTTTAAAGTTCAGATTAAAACCTGGAGAGGATTCATTATCCCAATGACATGGAAGCACTAGGTTCCCCTGATGTAAAGAAGAGAGGTTCAGTTTAAGCTACTGAAATAAAGTCTTTATCCAGGCAATTTCAGGCCTGCAGCTCAAATGCCCGGTCCTCTGCTCTGTCCTATTTACCCAGGAGTCTATCCAATGACACTTACTTAAAATGTGCACAGATTGCAGACTTAAACAAATATAGTAGGAAAATATTTCACTGAACACAATTCTGAGTAAAAATGCTCATTTTCTGTAAATTGCTTTTTAGGGCACTGGAAAAAGGAAGCAAACAGTTGTTAGTATAAGTGACCCTTCAATTAATTTTTTCTGCATTTTGTTTTTTCATTCACTTAGTTTTCCATGCTCACCTCTGTCAAATTGACTGGAAAAAGTACTGTGAGCTCAGTGCACATGAAATCTGAGGTTTTGCTTCCTTACACTTTCCATGTCATATTAAATTTGCAGGTGGCTTGAGGCAGAAAGTAATTCCAGGATTCTTAAACCCACAAAATTCTAAAACCTATATCAAAGCATAAACAATTAAGACTGAAATTCTTTCCACCTTAGCTAAGGATCCTTTCCACCTTAGGTAAGGATCATGTTCCATTGAATTAGTTCATGCTATGAGACTACATTGCCTTGCTGGGAAAGCCCAGCCATTAGTCAGAGTGAAGCCTCTGCCACAGTCTGATCTGGCAGATTCTGAAAAGACAGCAAAGAGAGCATTTCTTGTCAGCAAGAGTAGATGAACTCAACCCCCGATGGCAAATTGTTGTTGCTAACTGTCCTTGAGTCAACCTCAACTCATGGTGAACCTGTGGATGAGACATCTCCAGGACTCCCTGTCTTCCACTGCTCTGCTTAAGTTTTCCAGGCTCATGCCCATGACTCCTCTAACTAAGTTTATCCACCTGGCATGTGGTCTTTCTCTTTCTTCTGCTCTTTACCTTTCCTAGCAATATTGCTGTTCCTAATGATTTATGCCTTCTCATGATGTGGAGAAAGTAGGACAGCCTCAATTGGATCATCTAATAGCAGTGTGATTTTCATCATGTGTGGGGTGGGGAGATTAATGCCAATATAACTTCACCCTATGGATGATATTTGAAAATAAAGAAGTCACAGTCCCAGACTACAAGAACAGGTTTGCCAATTCATAGGGCTAAACAAGATACCTTAGAGATGTATTGAAAATTATTCTAAATGCTCCAGTGAAGTTAGTATTAATACTCAGAGCAGACATATGAATCATTTATAGAAGAAGCTTGTTAAGGCATATCTGTTTCAGCAAATGCACTAACTGTGGTAAATTTTCAGGTGGTTGATTTATTGATGACAGTGATGTTTTTGCTTCTGGACTCAGAAATACAACTTCAAGGGATTCCTATTAACGCATATCTCAAGCACAAGGAAACCAGTTTGGCGACTTTTTACTCTGGCCTAGATATTATTCTGAGCAGGAGAATGGTTCTCCGCTTATCCCTTTCTACTCAGCCTGCATTATTGTTCTCAATAAGGAAGAAAGATTGTACCAGTAGAAAAGAAAAAAGGAACAAAGGACCAGCAGTCCCTGCCCTTTCCCTGCTTTCAGGGATATTTTTTTATTTCTATTTTTTTTTCATTAACTGGTATGGGAAAGAAATTATGTTTTCCAGTTAAGTTCTCAAATATATTTCCTCCAATTCTGGATGGGCATCAGAGGAATCAATGGAGCCTGAAGATCAACATCTTCTCACCAGATAACTTCTACACTTTGGAACTCTTTCCTTAGGAGAAGGAGAATCCCCCCCCCTCCTTGCTGTCTTTCCATTGGCAGGTGAAATTTTATTTTATTTTTTTAAATTCAGATAGACTTTAACAACTGACAGATTTTAAGAAAAGGAGTGTAAGATGGGGCTGTATTGCTTTAAACTATACTCTTTTGAACGTTTAAAAAAAATTAAAGTGTGTTTTTAAAAATTGTTTTACTATGGTTACTATGGTTTAATTCTGTTTTAATGCTATTTGTGTATGTTTTTAATTTCAATGCAATAATTTTGATTTGTAGGCTGCCTTGAGTCCCAATCCTGGGGGAAAGGCAGGATATAAATAAAGTTAAAAACAACATTGTTATCATCATCAAGACCATGGACTGTCCTCTTTTGTATGTATCAGCTGGCATTGGAAGTCTAAAACTGGCACACCAAAAGCCACAGCCATTTCTGTCATAGTTGGTAAGGGGGTTGCAAGGCTGGGTCTTCTTCTCTGGGTCAAGCCTATCTCTTCATCTTCTGAAATAACCTATTGCTCTTGGCACTTTCTTTCAGGGATGAAACAATGGCTGCCTTGGGAAAGCTCAAGCATGAGTCAGTGTAGGTGAATGTGTAGGTGAAAGACTGCAAATGCTGTCATGTTTTTTGCTGCTTATAGTGAAGTAAGTTCTTGTGTGAACCTCTGTCTCCCTGGATGTTATTTTTACAAGGAATAGACAGGGGTGAGACTACAAGGTTTATTGCCAAAGTAAAACTAGCAATAACCTTAACAAGGATAACCTGAAATTGTTGAACAAGTTTCAAGTACACTTTAGCATTTAATTATAATCATGCAGCCTTCAAGATGCTGCATTGCACTTCCTTCTATTCATCATCACTGGCTAATTTACCTAGGAATAATGGGAGACTTGCTTTCCAGTAACATCCAGAGGGATGCTTGATTCTCAATCTTGGCTTAAGATACATCCTAGTTTTTGTGAAGCTAAGATTCTTATTAATTCGGGTAATTTTGTACAGGCATTGAGTAAATGGCAACAGAGGCAGTTTATAAATGGCCAGATCTACTTAAGAGGAGATGGTACACCATGCTGATATTATACCCACACACTGGTCTTCCAGTTTTTGTTCCGAAAGCCTAGTGAACAGCCACCTTAAAGAGAAAGCTTGTTACAATGAAGTTCAACAGTACATGGTCTTAGTGACTATATTGTTAAAGAAAAGCATTTCATTGTGGAAGCCTATAATGATGGCTGAAGTGATACATAATTATTTATAACTTGAGAACAAGGCATATACACTTTTATTCATATAACGTATTAGTTATTATTAACTGCATTTGAGTCAATCTTGACTCATGGTGACCCTGTGAATGACACATCTCTGAGACCCCCTATTCTCTACTGCTCTGCTCAGGTCCTGCAGTTTCAGACCTGTGACCTCCTTGATTTGAGTCTAGACATCTAGTGTCACGTCTTCATCTCATTCTGCTACCTTATACCTTTCCTAGCATTATTGTCTTTTCTAATGAGTCATGCCTTATCATGATGTGGCCAAAGTACAACAGACTCAGTTTCATCATTTTGGCTTCTAGGGAGAGTTCAGGCTTGATTTGTTCAAGGATCCATTTGTTTGTCTTTTTGGCTGTTCACAGTATCCTCAGCACTCTTCACCAGCACCACATCTCAAATGGGTTCATCTTCTTTCTGTCTACTTTCTTCATTGTCCAGCTTTCACATCCATATATGGTGATGGGGAATACAATTGTCTGGATAATTCTGACTAGTTATACATCTTTACACTTTAGGATTTTGTCTAGTTCTTCCATATCTGCCCTTCCCATTCAGAGTCTTCTTCTTATTTCTTAACTGCAGTCTCTCTTCTGATCCATGTTTGATCTAGGGTATGGGAAATGTTTAATTATTTCTATAGAATCATAGAGTTGGAAGAGACCACAAGGGCCATCTAGTCCAACCCCCTGCCATGCAGGAACTCTCCATCAAAGCATCTCTGACAGAAGGCCATCCAGCCTCTGCTTAAAGACCTCCAAGGAAGGAGACTCCACTACACTCCGAGGGAGTGTGTTCCACTGTGGAACAGCCCTTACTGTCAGGAAGTTCCTCCTAATGTTGATGTGGAATCTCTTTTCCTGCAGTTTGCATCCATTTCCTTGTTGTCTATTTAAATTTCCTTTCTATTTTCTTGTTGTCTATGTAAATTGTCTGTGGTCATTAGTTCAGGAGTAAGCTTGCCTTCACACTTTCTTCTTTAACTTTCCCAAGTAATTGTTCCAAGTCTATAATGTTTTCCCATAGCAGTATGGTATCATCTCCATATCTTAGATTGTTGATGTTCCTATCTCTTATCTTTACTCCTCCTTCTGAGAAAATATCTTCGTATGATATTTTCTGTAAACAAGTTGAACAAATAGGGTACTGAATGCAGCCTTGCCTGACACTTTGCCAATTGGGAACCATTTTTTTATTTTTATTTATTTAGTTACGGTATTTATACCCCGCCCTTCAGCTCTAAAGGCTCTCTTTTGTTTCTCCATATTCTGTTTTAACAGTAACCTCTTGTCCTAAGTACAGATTTCTCATCAAGATTATCAGATATATTGACACTCCCATGTTTTTAAGAGCATTCCATAGTTTTTCATGATCTATACAGTCAAACACTAGTCCATGTAATAGTGTATTAGATCTGTTTAAAGTGTAGCAATTGACAAATGGCTTAGTGTAAGTTAATGGGTTTTGAAGGTTTTTCTAGTTTTTTTAATGGAAGATCTATCATATGCATGTATGCATTCACAAACGCCTGCATGAATGAACTGATTTTAATCTAAAGAGGTGCACAACTTAAACCACTCTAAAGGTGCTGTTTCCTTATTGGAATTCCTTGCTTCTGAAAAAATGACTGGTAGGTTTGTCGGTAACTCAAGACGTTAAAGTTTGCTTTCATGTGGACATTCAGAAAAATGGAATTACATGAGTTAGATCTTGAATGTTCATTCTGTGGAAAGGATGCTTTCATTCATGGAAGGAATAGAGATCTTCCAGTGAAGCAATTTCCCTTGAACCTCAGTGCAGCTCCTTTGCCTGGCAGCCTCACTCAGGCCCCTCAATGCTCCAAATTACAGCTGTCCAAGGGGGCATATCCTGTGGCTGCAAAAGGAAAGAATGATCAGCAAAGCCTTTCCTCTTCTTAATTTCCCCCCGGATGTGGGAACGCATGAGTGGAATTCTGCTTATAGGATTCTAGGTTTAAGAAATGTCTTCTACAGTATTGATATCAAAATTCTGCTAAAAGGGCTTTTACTCCACAATGTCTGCTTTGGGGGGGGGGGTCCCCCTTTTAATGAATTAGATCCATCCTCTCCAGTAGACAAATATGTATTAATATCCATTGATTCACAGAAAGATAAGAGCATTGAAGATAAAAAGTGATGGGATGGTTGAAGAGAAATAGGCCAAAACTTATTTTATTGCTTTTATGGATTGGAAATCCATTTAATTGGTGGGTAAGGCAATGCTAGTGCAGCCTTTCAAGATTCATGTATCTTGAAGGATGACTGCTGTTAGTGCAATAATTCTGAAAGAAAAACAAATTTCCTTCTAAAGTGTTTGCCTACATTAAAATGTACACATACACTTTCCTAATTCATAACCCAATCTTGTTACCATAAAATTTTCCTAGGAAGAAATACATTGCCTTTTAAAATATTGTATTAACTCATTTTATATTGCAGAATCTTATCAAACAGGTTTGCTACAAAAATAAAAATGCTTGAAAATCAAAACTTTATTGATTTTAGGGGAGGGATAGGTAAGGTGGAGGATGGACTATACCTTTGAGTTATTTTAATGAAAGAGAAAACAGCAGATATCTGGATGCATATATTCTTTGGGATGCAAGCTAGCAGATATTTAAAGGACACTACAATTCTTAGCCTCCAAGAAAAGTTGCAACTGCAGTTTGTGAAGTGGTCACCTGTGCATTCAGACATAAGAATTCTGCATCTGCACAGAAACCTGGGCAAAGTGTTTTAGAGTTTTTGCAAGCAGCAAGATGCCTCTCACCTCGCCAATACCCAAGCTTAAGATGTGACTACTGCTTTACCACTCAGTTCCAAGACAAAGGCAGCAGTCATGCCCCAAGTCAATATTGAGGCAGTAAAGGGACACAGACTTCAACAGATCCACAGCTTGTGTGAGTCTATAGTTGACCACTTGAAGAGTCAGAGTTTCAGGTACAAAACCTTTTCTTCTTAATTGTGCATCACACACATAAAGTAGCATTCTGATTCATGAGTGATGTGGCAGTGTTGCCAACTCATATGCATTATAATTCTTGGTGTAGGTGTCAAGCAAAAATGCCTCATGAATTTAGAGGGCTGGGACCACATTGCACGTGCCTTATCAATGCAACACATATTCTGTGGAAGAAGCCTACAGATGGAGAGATCACTCTTGCTGAGTTTATGGGGAGGGACTCAAGAATTAATTGGCTTATGTGCAGGGACTCAAGAATTAATTGGTATCACAAGCAAATTGTTTTGGTCACTGTCTTTGCCAGGCATTGGGATAACACCAGTCAAGGTTCTGGAGGGCGATGGGGAGGGGGTCTCTGATAACAAATGAGTGGGATCTGTGTTCTCTGGAAGGAATCAGAACATTGCAGGTAAAGGACCACAGCCTGACAGACTTCAAGAAAATGTAGTGAGATTTCTATCTGTGGCTGTGGCAACTGAAGAGTGTGGGTAGAATAATGCTATGATGAATTATTCTACTTTTTGGTAGAAAGAATTCCAGTCTAATGTCGACCTATAGAAAGGTGACATTATAAGGTTCCAACCTCAGCACTGTTAGCTCTTCTGTCCATTGAACAACATTAGTCACTACCCCCCCCCCCCAAAAAAAAAGAACTAGAAACCAAGTAAATGTAAATCCAATGTTGCTGCAGGCTGACAAGGCTCACTCATTAGGCTGGCTAAGGCCAAAGAAAGGCTCCAAAGTGGCACCTGATGTCTCATCAGAGTTCAACAAACCCTTTATAACAGGATGAGGAATATTAGAAAAACCATTAACAGGAACATGAAAAGAGAGTTGACAAAATCAGAGATGAAACTTAAAAATCACTAGACTGGAGAGAGCACAAGAACTGCAGAATGCACTGTAATGTATATGGACAGCATCCTTTCTGAGATTTGCAATAGGCTAGAAAAACAAATCTATCTGAATTGGTTGAAGTGGAAGGTAAACAAGTATCAACAAGCACCCTGAGAACTGCTGGATGGACAGCTAATTTGGGCAAATCTACAATATATTTGGCCATGGTTTTGATCCGCCAGGAGGTTTTGATGTTAAATCAGCTTTTGATTCAGGAAGAGAAGATCTGGGACATTCAGTAGCCACTGAAAGGTCCACTGAAACATGAAGAGAAGTTGGATGATAGGATGATGATGGATCAAGAGAGAAAAAGCTAGCACTATTGCTATGCTTTTTGACTCTCAGTTTCATAAAGATTGGAAACAAAGAGAAGGTACACAGGAGAAAACCTGATCAAAGAAAACATTTTGGATCGAGGCAAAAAGATTGATTTCTAGGTAGCCACAATAGAAAAGATCTCCTGAAGCAATTGTGGGTAGAGCTTTCAATGTTCAGCTACCCTGAGCCAATCAGCCAGTTTGTTTTATTCCCATGCCAGGTGAACAGTGACTACAGAAAAACCCCTGGAGACACATCAGTCCCAGAGCTCCAACGACAACCTTTTTGTTGATATAGAAAACTATCACCATATTTTACAATGTATGGACTGCCAAATGTTTTCCAAACTCTCATGCTGCTTTTATGACAAGTGTCATTTGGAGAACTACCACTGACTGCTAGTTATGGAACTGAAAAGCCCACAGTCTATCCTTCATCCTACCTGACAGCCATCAGTTGTGAGGAGACATGAAGGTGTCACTGTGTGAAACCAAATCCTCATTTGTAAATACTATTAAACTATCACTGAAGAGAATGCTGGACCAGAAACATGGGATACAATGTTCCATGGCCAAACTCAGTGAGGATAGACTTGCAGGAGAAGTCATCAAATGTAGTCCAGATGTATGATTGCTCTGATGGGTAATATGAAACAGAAAAAACTGTGGATCTTGAATGCAATAGTTGTCATCTCAGTCTGTGTCATGGACTAATTTAGTCAATGTGTGGTATCTTCCAAGATACCAATGTATGGTATCTTCCCTCTGAAAACATGGCCAACTAAACAGTGCAAGAAGACCAAGATGTTTCCCAGCTGATGCACAGTTGCAGGATGCATACCTTCAGCAGGTTGGAGGTTCTTTTCCCCTGCCATACAGACTCCATAGATAGTAATCAACATGTAGAACTTTTGATCATCCCACATGGTTGGCCAATACTAATTTCTGAACATTAGTGTGGTAAAATTTTTCTGATATATGATCTGGCCAAGTTTTGCCTCGATTCCACTCCCCAGTTCATGATTCTGTTATAGATTCTTTTATCAAAGTCAGACATGACAATCCTTTTTAGTGGTTCATTTCTTGAGTAGCAAATATTAGAACTGGGCCTTAGAGGCCAAATATAAAAATGAAAAGAAAGTTGCAATGGAGTGGAGGATTCAATAAGTTAGTTCAGAATTACTGTAACACTGAAGGCAGGGGTTTTTTTTGTCTCTAGAGGTAACATACTCTTTAATTAAAGACAAATCATCCCTCAAGCAAGTAAACACATTCCTTTAGCAACAAAAAACAATCCAGAGAGAATAAATACTTTATAAGTGGCACCGGGGGGGGGGGGGTTAACATTGTCAATGTCTTATACATGCCCCAAAGACAAAAAGCCAAAGGACATTTTGTTCTAGGAAAAGGGGGGCAGATGGGAAGAATGGGGTATGGGAGGGGAAATACCTTTTTGTTTTGTAATGGCAAAGTTTAAAATTCTGATCCCTAAAGGGAATTTGATTCTGCTCTGTGACAGTCTGTTCCTGAATCTCCTGAATAAACAGAACAGTTGGTAGCTGAACAAATAAATAAGTGAAATAAAACAGAAAAATTAAACAACTGGTCTGATGTTGTCAGCATTTAAAGGAATATTGCATTCAGCAGCAGCCAGTCCTTTCTAAGTGGAAAATTACATTTTTGCACAGACATAGTGACTATAAATTATGTGCTGTACTCCCTCGTAGGGCTACTTTTGCACATTTGTGCACATCATATAAGAAAACAACAGAGCAGGAATGTCAACTGGTGGTGAAATGGTTAGGCACCTTTCTTACTCACTATACCCTGGCTCTTAATTGTTCCCTGATGAAATGTGCTTTTCCTTAAAAAGAAAATGAATACAAAAGACAATGGGGTGTTGCATTCACATCTGTATACTACTTGTATTTTTCTCTTTTCTTTATTATTATAATGGTAATGTATATCCTATCTTTTGAGGATATAGATCTTTCTAAGGTGGCTTTGAAATAACATTTTTTGAGTTTACAGAATTAGTGAGATAATGAAAATTGCCTTATTGACCTTGCAGATAGACACATCACATATACATTCAGGCCTCCAAATCCATAGATTCTTTACCCACAGAGTCAACCATCCACGGCTTGAAAATAATAAAAAATAAATGAAAATAAATTTCAAAAAGCAAATCTTTAATTTTGCCATTTTATATAGGGGACGTCATTTTACTATCTGTATTTAATGGGACTTGAATATTCATGGAAGCAAACCCACTGTACCTGTTTACATATTAAAGGTATGTGCAAAAGAGATTGCATGGCCACTCAGGCTAGTTCTGCCCATGAATGCAACTCTATACTGCCTTCTCCTCCTGTGATGACTGCTTGATGGATCTTTGTGAGAGGTTCTCCATCCATACAGGATTTAGTATGCACCTACTTTTCAAGGATAGGCAATGGACATACTTCTAACTATTCATTCTTTAAGTGTACACATAGTTTAATGTGTAATTTGCTTCTCCAAAGCATGAAACAAATCTTGCAAATGTGTGAACTTCTGTAGCAAATAACATATTTAGAACTCATGGAGAAAAAAAGAGTTCCTCCCCACTGAGCTTTCTCTGCTTTTGCATGTAATTGTTAAGTACAGTTTCAGTCTGCTTTGGCATATTCCTAATGTCTCCAGTGCATTATGTAATCAGCAGAAAGATATCACATAGAAGAAAATGTTTTTGGTTAAAGTCCTCATAGTTATATTGAAGTTGAAATCTAAATTCTCCAAATGCTCTCAGACAAATGTCTTATCAAACTGACTATTATCAGTATGACAGTCACTTGAGATCTTGCACCACAGGAGCGAAATAATCTCACACCAGTTATCGGTTCTTGCAAATTTGCCAAAGTGACATGAACTGCCACTTGTTCCTTTTACTGCAACTTAAACCGGTAAGGATTACTCAGATAATGTATCTGAAGCTCTTTGAGTATACAGGAACATTCAATCTAAATGCTAAGTACTATCTACTTAGAATTTTAATTCTATAGCATCACATAGTACTTCCTGGTCTCTGAGGTAGCATGTCAGGTTCATACCCCCTGCAGTGCCAAGGCTCTTGCTTAGCAGATTTTCCTACTGGTACTTCATACAGAGAACAGAGAGATAAATGTGCTGAGTCAGGATGCCAACTGACACAAAGGACCCCACATCAATTTGTGAATCTCCTTGACTCTTCCACTTAAGCAGTTTATTGTGAGACCTAGCTCTGGAGCCACTCTGCTAAATGACAGCATGTTATTTTAAACTATCCCTGATTGCCACATGCTGATCTTGCCTTTCCAACCTGCCATAGTGCTCTCTTTCTCTCCAGGAATGATTAGGTGAATCGGTTCTCTCATTTGCCTTTAAATCTAGCCATACAATTCCTTGCCCCACTGCCTACACCACACAGGTTTGGTGAAAGAGAATGGCTTTAAGCAGTGCCACAAAAGGGGTGAGATGAGGGAGAAAGGTAGGAATTAGTGTCAAAATGGTGCAGCAGCCTTCTCTCTCCCCCTGCTCCCCCCCTCCCGAGTCCAAATATCCTCAGGAGTTGGGAAGGCTACAGATAGACTTGTAACCAGCTGGAGCTACAATGAATTATCATATGTCCATGAATCTGTGGGGAGTGTAAATGTGGCAAGAGTAGTTTATACAGTGGGACCTTAGTATCCACAGAGGTTAGGTTCCAAGGCTCCCATGGATCCTGAAATCCATGGTTGCTCATGTCCCATTAAATAGGAGCCCTGGTGGCACCATGGTTAAATGCTGGTACTGCAGCCAAACGTTGTGAAGTTGATCTTGCATTGCTAAATACAATGGCTTAGTAAATGGTGTCCCTTATATAAAATGGCAAAATCCAGGTTTGCTTTGGAATTTATATCTTTTAAAAAGTATTTTCAAGCCATGGATGCTTGAGTCCATGGATAAAGAATCCATGGTCACAGAGAGCTGACTGTATGAACTTAATTGCCTTCTCTTGAGCCACTATACACATACCTTATATACCATACTAACCATAACATCATGTTAGTCCATGCCTTGATCTAATAACAGCAGCAACAACAAATTATGTTTAGTATGATTATGCTGTATTTAGTACATACTTTTAGTATGATTATGAGTATGTGTATTATATCATCACAGGGTATATGCGAACAATTTCTATTCATATAATCATTGGTTTCATGAAATCTGTTCCACACACAATGTGAGCCTACTATCAGGGTTATACTTGTGGATACAACCACCTGGGATCATTCATGCAGTTAAATTATATTCCAGAAGATTATGTAGGAACACCAATCTCTTAAATCTGACTCTTCCAGAAATTAGCATCATATTTAGGCATCTGTCTCCATGAGATTATGTGGAAAGAGAGACAAAATAGATGTTTATGCTTGCCTTGTCCTCAACTTTGAATCTGACCCCTCAATGCTGTCCACGCATTATGGGAAAGTATGCAGAACACCAATAATCTCTTTCCCATGAATTGAAACCATGCCTATGGTTCGAGATCCAGGGGAAACTTTTGCATTCTGTATATAGGCCCTCTTCAGACTTTTCCATAATGCATGGACAGCTTTTAAGAGGGTCTTGTGGAAGCTACAACAGTGGTGCAAAGACAATTATCTGAACCTCTTCTATATCACTCTGTGCCACTGCGATTCCATGAAGAGAAAAGCCTGAATAGGGTTTAGGTCCTTGGCTTTTAAGAAGCATAATTACATTATTGTAATAGTGCCAGAGAATTTCTTGGGGCCTTAGTAAATTCATCACACAAAAAATAATGCTATTGCAAGATACCCTCATGATCTCCTATAATCTAAAATATATATGGTACGTACATCATAATCCTTTATCAATGTACTTCATTTGGTAACTGAAATTAAGGGCCTGATACGGACAGCCCAAAAGGGCCATCTGTGCGGCGCAATTAGGGTTAGGGAAGGCGCGGCATTTAAAATGGCACCATCCATACGCGCGTGCCATCATAACATCATGGTGTGTGCCACGTTTAGATAACGCGGCACGTGCCTGATGTAATGGCGCTGCTGGAGGGCGCCTAGGGCACCCTTTCAGTGGCTCCAAAATGGAGCTCCTTTTTGTGCCTGGTCCTTGGCGCGCTTGGTCTTTGGTGTGGCCTTTACAGCCCCTTTCTCCCCTTGGCAACGCAGGGGATGGTGGGCCACAGAGAAGCAGCAGTTCACCGTTTCTCCATGGCCTGGAGAAGCGCCAGGATGGGGCCTCTGGGGCTGCCAGTGAGGCAGCCCTGGCCCCATCCCAGCTCTTCTTTGGGCACTGACAGACTGCCCATTTTGGGCGGTCTGTACAGCCCCAAAGTTTGATTTACTGAACTGCTTTCAAGCAGATGTCACTAATCAGCTTTCAGCTAATGTGGTCAGAATACCCCTTTGAATTACAAAGAGTCTATGTTGAATTACAGCTCAGCATTTTATATTTAAATCCATCATTACTTATTACAAGAACAAATTTCTAACATATCATTTCCACATCCTCATCTGACACTGCTATCAAATTCAAGAAATATATTTTCAGCTTAGTGTGTAATCAGAAACTAACATGCTTAGGAATTCAAGCAATGAAGATCTTTCAATTTTGCTATGACTGAAAGTGCTAGTTTCTAGTTTCGTCAGTTCTCTCATATAAAGCATATTTAGCCTTCCAATATGAAACATATGTATTTCCCTGAAAGACATTACCTTTATCCCTCCCCTTGTTATTTAAGGGAGTAAAAATACAAAATGTCTATGGGCCTGAACAGACAGGTCAAAACAAAGCTGCTTCGGGTCACTTTGGAGGTGTGCTGTTTAAATGATGCATGCGTCCTAAGAGACTGGAAGCCATGCCAAAGCCATGCTCCAGTCCTAAGGACTGGAGAATAGCTTTGGCACAGCTTCTGGCCCCTTAAAATGTGTGTGTCATTTAAACAGCATACCTCCAAAGTGGCCCGAAACAGCTTTATTTTGGCCTGTCTGTTTTGGCCCTAAGTTACAAAACCTGAATGTACATGATCTAGACTTACTCAGTGTCTGTAGGAGCTTAGACATCTCATAACTCTATTTGTGTAATAAAATCTTTATATGAAATCTAATTTGTATTCCCAAGCACCACTGTCATAAGAGCAGCAGGACTCTGAATTCCACCAAGAA
Source organism: Urosaurus nigricauda (assembly GCA_034509955.1). Lineage (NCBI taxonomy): Eukaryota > Metazoa > Chordata > Lepidosauria > Squamata > Phrynosomatidae > Urosaurus > Urosaurus nigricauda. Next base: position 170,117,914 of record JAOEGL010000002.1, read on the forward strand.
ACTCATCTTACTGCTTGAAATGTAAAGGCAATACTACAAAAAGAAGACATATAACTAGAATCTCAGTGAAAAGGAAGAGGTGGCAAGAACACAGTCAGTGTGGTGGAGAGAACCAGATTTGCATCCAAAGATATTCGGTGTTGATGTTGTTTTGAACAGCAGCCCCTCGCTACACCATGTGGCAAGACAAGGATGTGAACCACCAATACTAGGCAAAGATGATTTTTTAAAAATAAATTCCTCTCTCCTGAGACTCATTTAGTCAGCCCAGTCCCATGTTTTCAACAGCTTGCAAATGCATGCCAGAATAAATGCATGTCACAAGACTTTATAAATGCATACAGTTCCTCTGGGACTTTCATAAAGAAAATACAATAACAGGTTGACCATTGTCAGGGAAAAAAACAACCCTTATACTTCATGGTTTGAAAGATAAAAAATTCCCATTTTTTGTTCTGCACATCTGACTGATTAACTACATGTATTTTATAGAAATCAACTTAAAAATGTATATTTGGAAATACAGTAAGCTTATATTAATGTATATGCCTTCCCCAAATTTATATTCTATATATCACTCCCTTTACTCTTTTTTCTTCCTCCTTTCTTTGTAATGATACTTTAAATAATCAATATTTTTTTTAAAAAGTATACCATTTTGAAGTGTGTGAGCAAATCTCATCTTTCCTTATTTTATTCTTCTAGGAAAAAACAAAAACTTACAAAAGTTTTGTCTCAGTTGGCAAGATTCAGAGACGTTATGATGGTTTTTCACTTGTGAAGAGTTCTTGTCAAAACGCCATTCATGCTTCTGTACAAAAGTATTTTTTTTTGTGGAAAATAATTTGGACAAAAGATAATGTCTTCACAAAGGAATCCGTCTGGTTGTGGGCTGGGGTGTTTCCTGCTGTTATAATTTCTTTTCTACCAAAGCCTCTGAAATCACATTTACAATTTTTAAGGAAAGATGTAAGGGACAGTATGAAATTATCCTCCTTCATTGTAGTAGTAAGCAAATTGTCATGCTCCATCCATCCCCTTTTCTCCATTTATAGATTCATCTCGACTGCACTCCCTCAAACCGGGGAAAATAATGAAATGGGGACAGGGAAGAGAGAAAAAACAGAGAGAGAGAGAGAGAGAGAGAGAGAGAGAGAGAGAGAGAAGCTGCCCACGCTCACTGTCATTTTCTGCCAGGATCAAGGCTGAAATGGGGGCAGGTGGTAGAATGCAATGGATGAAGAATCGTGTCCTCACTTGCTATTGTCCTGGAGAATAGGTCTTTGACTGACACAAATGTTGTAACCCGGAAGTGGCTGCACAGTCTTTCCAAGGCAAGGCACTGTTAGTCTTTGGACAGCTGCACCATTTGCAGCCATGTCTTGGAAAGGTCAGGGTAAGGCATTTGGAAAGAATCAAGTGCAAGGATGTAGCTATGGTGGGGGGCTTTGCGTCTCCAAATGATAATTCTGACCCCCTCAATAAAATATTCATTCAGCCCCCAAATTTCTAGCATTCCAGAGAGGAAGATATGAAAACAGTCCACTCTTAGAACTCTTGTATTTTCTGTGTTCATATTCCCTTGGTACTTCTGTCTGGCCCTTTTCTTTGGCTGCTTAAACTGTAATTGTAAAGGCTCAACTGATGATGTTTTAGCTTACTGGAATGCTAGAACTTATTATTATTATTAATATTATTATTAACATTTATTTATAGAGCACTGTAAAGTTTGCACAATGCTTTACATGATAAGGGTAAAAAAAAAGTAAAATAAATAAAAACCTTCCAAGCAGCATACAGTCTAAAAAAACAACATTATCTGATTAAAACATCTCTAAAATAATACTAATTAGTATACAATAAAAACAAAGTAAGCAGCAGATTAGGAACTGAGGGAAAATTTCATTTGAGGATAGAATTTTTATTTGGGGGACAATGCCCCCTCCCAACATAACTTTTTGCTTTTTGCCCCCTCCCAACACAGCTCACCCTTGAGTAAGTAACAGAGGCAGGAGACTGGGGGCAGAGGAAGATCATGAAGTAGTCAGTGCCTCCAATATTTTTGGCTGAGGTGCACCCAGTGTTCAGTCCATAATGTACCATTGCTTAGGATACACATGTTTTCCCAGTTCTAATGGCAGAAAATCTTGTGCCATTTCTGGGCTGAAATTCTCATGATCACAAGTTAAAAGTCATATAGGTTTTATACTTCCTCTTTCCATTAGGTTGTAATCAAACCCAGTCTTTTCACAAAATAATTGGGAATTACGTAATTGGTGGAAGTGCTCTCCCCCCCACTCCCCCCCCCCCCAAAAACATTCTCAAGATGGCCTGGGGTATATTCAACTTGTCCCAAATAGTGATGAGATGTTGAAGAGCAGATTGCAATATAGCAAGGACAGCTGCTGGTGAAAGAAAGAAAGAAAGAAAGAAAGAAAGAAAGAAGAATACAGAAGGAAAGAAATATCCCTATTATATACCCTTCAAAAATCAGTCATGTCCAAGTCACGCAGTATGCCTGAAGTGGCTCTTTGGATCTAAGCTAATATTTCAGAGGGCCAAGATGTAGCCACTGTTCATTTTTCTCTCCGAAATCCATTAGAGGGCACAGTAGGAAGCCCATTCAAGACCACAGTTGATTCATATTGTGAAATTATTCATGCCAACTAACAGATGTCAGGGGTTGTTGTTAATTGCTTGAATGCATAAGGAAGAGAGAGAGGCCATTTAAACAGAAGTCTTCAGTCATGGCATAAGCTCAGCTACCTAGTTTACATGCTACACATGCTTCCTATCAAAGTTAACACTGGGCATCAGTCTTGCTGTTGTCTGACAGGCTAGCTGCCTGTCTTCATTTTTTTCCCTCAGGACTGTCACATTTATCTATATATACCATTTTCTCATTAAAAAAATATACATAAATATTCAAAGATATTGAAAAAATAAGGCCATATATTATTATAATGTATGTAGGAACAGGCTGTGTTTTAATCTGATATTTAACACTCAGCCTAGCAGAAGGCTTTGAACAGGAGTCTTATAAAGTGAAACAACCATGCATCCAAGAATCCAGTGGCATTTGGCTAGGATTTTCTTATTGTTATTACTGTCTCAGATTCTTCAAATTTTAGTTCATTAATTGTAGTCCGTGCCATCTATTTATAACTTCCCAAATTGAAGAGTTCTCTTGTAGTCCCCACCACACACATAAAACCACAACCACACACTCATTGTTTATCTGCAAGTGGGCACATCTAATTCTAGGGTACTTGTCCCAAATAATGCTAATTCTTAATGGAAGATGAAATCAAGTAAATGGAACTGAGCACAGAAATTAGTTCATATTTGCATTTGCATCCCCCCTTTTTAATTACCCATCAACAGATTAACAATTAAGCCGCATAATAGAAGGCTTGGCTTTGTTTTAGACAATAGAGGTTGTAGAGATGTGAAGGCAAGGTTTTGACAGAAACTCATTTGCTGATGCTTCCATGTGTCTGCCTTTACCATGCATAATCCTATGCTGCCACATACACCTACGACAGTCTCTTACTCTCATTTCTCTCTTCCTCTTCCTTCATATTCCATCTCCAGACTCACAACTGCAGCAAATATTTTCCAGAACCTGCTTGTTTCCACCTGACTGTGCCTGCCTGCAGAAGTCTTTTTTTGGTCACTGTGGAATCTCTTATTCCCCTTTCCTTTTTGCAGTGATCAAGGTCCACCTCTGATTTAACACTCAGATACTGCAGCCCGCCCCAACCATCCTATGACTGGTGGACGCTAGAACAGGAAAATCAGACCCAGTCCTGAAATGATTACACAATCTACTAAGGCCTCCAAAGGACCTCAGCTGACTGGATGGATGGTGTAATCATTTAGCACATTGATTCCCAAAGTGAGCTTTACTTCCCTCTGGGAGTGGTAGAATGACCCATGGGTTGGTGAGAAAAAAGGGAGTGTTGGAGGGCATTAGTCAAAGTATTGGCACACAAAAAACACAAGAAGAACTACAAGTCTTTAGGACCATGGTGGGAATCAGCCCAAGAGAAGAGGTAGCAGAAGAAACAACGTTTTTGTGAGCCAGGGACAACTAGAAGCTTATGGGGAAGGCACATCTCTGTGCAAGGAGCGGTGGGGGGGGGGAGTATCTGGGGTCAATTCTTTATAAGAGTCATTTGCCTTGTTTGAGTTCCTTGTTTGATGGGAAGAAAAGTGAGAATTTGGTTGTACCCCTTTTCACCCTGGGAAAGAAGGATTGAGAGTCCTTCCTTGCGGGGAGCAGCTTCTCCATTTGCACCCAGTCAACTTGGGAGCAGCAACTAAACAGTTGGTCAAGCAACTGAGAAGCGTCTTCTCCATGATGGCCTTTAGCGCAAGGTAGGCATGGGTGAGAGACTTCTTGATCGCCACTCAGCCAGCTGCTTGGTTGCTGCTTCCAAGGTGATCAGCTGCCTGGTTGTTGTTTGATGAATTGCTTGATTCCTGCTCCCTTTCACTACGGGTGTAGCAACTGAGTAGCTGTAATGCTGGAGTGGGTGACAAGGAGGAGCAGGCCTGGGCCATTGCCACTGTTGTATTCCCATGAAAAGCTGAAAAAAAGAGAGGTTGGGGGCAAACTTGGTTTGGCTGAAGAAGATGCCACTGGCCAGCTGGCTGTTGCACCAACAGCAGACCTAATATCAATAAATAGGTGTTGCGGGGGCACTAGGGCTGTTACCCAAGAAGAAAGTGGACGGTAGGCCAAAAGGTTTTGTGGACTACTATGGAGACACAGACAGATACTGTACTTATTTGATTGCCTGCTCTCCATCAAACATGAAGTGACAGTGGAGGGTGTTTAACAGTGCTATCTTAAGTCTGAAGAGTGTTGAATGGCAATCTTTAGCATAGTTCTACATGCACAATTATTATGCTATGCTGTCCCATACAGGATTCCAACAAAGATTTAATAACATAACATGTAACATAACAATTTTTGGAAAGATGTGGGGGCAATGTTGTTGTTTTTTCAAGCTAACAGTTGTAATACCATCTTCCTCTTTTTGTGTAATTACTCCTAAAATGTTGCTCTTGGGAGTAGGTCATTTAAGTCACTAAAATGTAACTCACTAGTAAGTTAAATAATATGATTTAGAATGTGAAAATAAGGTTCAATACATTAATTGCATCAACTAATTGATTCAAACTCCCAGTTTTAACTAATTTTATACATGTATTCAAATGTAGTTATTTGCTATATTTTAACTGAATATGGATGAACAGATGTATCTAAATGGGTGAAAATTTAAGCTGCCCACTGCCTGATGTTGAGGCAAAAATTCAAACAAAAGCAATGGATGGGAATAAATTAGAAAGGAACTGACTTTCTACACTGCACTGAGATAATGTCCCTCTGTGTTGATGAGGTTCCTGGACATGCTCCAAGTCTTGAATGTTCATTATGATATATTATCAATTTGGGACTAGCCCTATTCTTGTTCTGGGTCAAAATGTTAGAGGTTCCTTGGAAGAATGGTTGTGAGTGCATACTGCAAAGTATAGATATGGTAAACATGTTCCTTGGTGTTTCAGAATCAGTAGACTAGCTGTCAGAATTAATGGATAGACAGGCTAGGGATGCTGCCAAAAGGAGGTAGTGGATTGTTGTTTCTATCTAATATTCCTTGTATTTGTGCAACAAGCTTATACAACTGTATGGCACCATCCTGGAACTACAATCAAATAAGAGCTTGGCACCTTCATGGAATTGCAACTGTAACTGCTGTGGCAACTGAAAGACATATTAAAGGGTCAATATTTTTAGAAATGTTTCAAATCCCATAAAGCTATCTAAAAATTAGCCATTAATGAATTAATCCCATCCGTTTCCTAAAATAATGCTGTTATGACTGAATTTGTATTTTATTTGTTCAGTACATTGCCATGTACACTGCCACTGCTGGTGTTGATATTTAACTCCAGTCTTTAGAGGGGTTGTCCTTACATTATACATATGTTTCTTTTTGCAGTTTTTCACTCCAAGGCCTAGTTTTCTACATTAATAAGAAGTGAAGCATAGTAAACTTATCTTTGAGCTAAAATACTTAAAAATGACCTGTGCCATTTTACAGCAAAACTTCCAGAATATAATGTTGATAGCCAATGGCAATTTGCAGATCTCAGTCACAACAGAAGGACGCCTGGATTTCATCCATTCATTTCTTCTTCTTTTACACACACAGGGCATCACCAACAACTTGGGAATAAAACAAGCTCCAACGGCTTGTCTACATAAGCTATTTTCCTTGTTGGTTACTCTAATGTTAGTTAATCACTTCACTGGAATCCTCAGAAGTCCATAGTTAGAAGCCCATCTTTAAGTATTGGCTTGAAAGAAAAAAATAGTAATAATTTACCCACAACTATTAAGATACTCTTTATTTTACAGTATTTCATTGGCAAACTATGACCTCCCTGGCTTTCTCTCTCTCTTGAGAAGCCTTTTGATAGCTTATACCTTATAGTCTACAATGGCAAAGTTGATGAAGCTTCTAATCCCCCTTCAAGTTCTGTAGAGTTATTTATGGTAATTATCCTTCAATGGAGAGAAACCACAGACTTATAAATAAAGGAATTTGGTCATATTACTAAAGATTTCACATATCAATTATAGCTAACCACAAATTAAATTCAAAGATAACCACCATCTTATATACATACATAGCTATGGTCAGATAAAACAGCAAGAGTCTTGTGGCACCATAAAGACTAAGAATTTTTATTTGGCAAGAGCTTTTTTGGAACTCAGCCTGCTTCATCACATACATAATGCATAGCAATATAGTTGTTGACAGTACTGATCGGGTTTGGAGAGCAATGTGTGCTGAATCAGTATCTCTGCTCCCAAATATATAACTGGGCATTATCACAAATTATTTGATCAAGTCTCTGTATGTGCAACCTCAGCTTCTAGAGTGTGATAGGAGTATCATGCATAGCACAAATTTTTCATGCAGATTTTATCTAGGAAGGATTATGTTCAGGTGAGCTATGTGCCATCCAATAACACCACCTGGAGAAAGAGTGAGAACACACATGGCCTATTTCTGTGTTCCCTGTTGGACAAGTTCCCATGATGCCCAAGCACTGGAGACAAGTCTAAAGGGGGAATGGTTGCTAATCATCTATTAACTGCCTCCATGGGTGCATCTATATTGTAGCAATAATCCAGCTTGACAACATTTTAACTGCCATGGCTCCAGAATCCTATAGAATCCTGAGATTTGTACTTGTGTGAGGCATCAATATTCTTTGGCTGGGAAGGCTAAATATTTCATAAAAGTACAAATCCCAGGATTCCACAGGATGGAGTTACAGCACTTAAAGTGTATCAAAGCGCTTTATTTCTACGGTGTGTAGATGCACCCCATGGTCTGGAATTTTGGATACTATGGATTCCAGCATACAGGGCAGTGTATGCCTTTTCTGTAAGTTTCCATTCTCCAAACTATAGCTTCGGAAATTAGTTTTAAAAGCAATTAATTACATTAATAGTGCCATATTCCAAAACCAGTTAGCTCGTATGTTTGCAATTAAACCTACTACTATAGTTATAATTGTCCTTACCGCAAAACTAGCCAAGCTATATCTATATACCAACCACAGTTACAGCTACTACAGTCATTGTTATATCAATGTCGTTAGTTACTACTCTAGCTATAATTAGCTACAGCCAAGGAATGAACAGGTTTGTTGACCAGTATTATCTCCAATGTCACATAGGATGACTGGTGCATCTACACTGTAGAAATAATGCCCTTTGATGCCACTTTAATTGCTATGGCTGCATCCTACAGAAGCCTATGATTTGTAGTTTTGTGAGGCACCAGAATTCTTTGGCAGAGAAGGCTAAAGACCTTAGGATCAAAGAATCATAGATTCTAAGATCTAGGATTCCATATGATGGAGCTAAACTGCATTATTTCTATAGTGTAGATGCGCCCTAATACTCCCTCCTGATATCTTCATAGATCGAGTCTTCATTCATACATACAGCCAGGTTTCTATGTGACCTGAGAACCTCAGTGTGTACGTTATTTGCCAGGTAGCAGAAACTGGGGGCAACAATGTTAGCCACCCCAACTGTTTTTCCTGAGCTATTCTTCTGTCTCTTGGAAAACAGAGTTGTGGGTGCCACACGGCCAGTCCCGCAGCCTCTAAGCCACCTGCCGAGTCACATGTGGTGGAAGACTTATTCTGTTTCCAGTGCTGAAGGAAAGTTCAACAGACAACCCAGTCAACATGGAATGTGCATGGAATAAAGATAGCATCATTTCTGCCTGAGGCATCTTGAATTAGTCCTGCTGGCTGGTATGGCTCTATTCCTTTTCAGGTACTGTTTTATGTACTAGCAAGTAATTAATGGCTGCTTCCAGCTCTTAGTGACATGTCAATTACATCTGGTGCTATATTTCACTCTTGACTCTTACTTTCTTTTCAGTCTAATACTGAATACTTTTTTTTAATTCTATGGGTATAATTAGTCTTTCTTGTTGTGTTTTTTTAATCACTAGTAATTTTTCTTTTTTAAAAAAAGGACAGGCACTAAAGTCAATAAACATGTCCACTGATCATGGTATGTAAAGTTGATAACAGATATCAAAAGTTGAAGACATGAATAATTTCACTAAAATACTATTCTTGACTTTGTTGTACAGCCACCTAACTTGGAAAAATGAAGAAAATGACTACTATCAATTATAAGAACATCATTGGATGAGACTGTAATTAATCTAGAGCTCTTTACTTGTTTGTTACTTATGTTGTCAAAAAACAAAAATAAAAACAAAAAATGGGGAAGCAAGCATTAATTGCCTTATTACCAGTTGGTTATAAATGGAACAGCCTACAAAGTAGCTATTCATTTCAGCAGAATAAACTGCTTCATTGTAAGAATGTTTTGGTGCCTTAGGACTAAAATATTTCAAGAGTTTCTGTGGAATAGGTTACCTCTTATTACCCTGTACATGTCTGTCTCTCTATGTGTCACATATGGCACACACACACACACACACACAAAACATATATGTACAGGAAGTATCAGACACTATGAATTTACAGAAACACACATTTGTTCTGAAGAGTGGAAGGGTAGCTTCTTACTTCTTTCATAGTTTTGCTGTCAGCCACTTTGTCATCTTCTCAATAGTGCTTCACTTTTTACCAATATTTTACTCTTCACTTTCCTATGGCAAAAGACTTTCTCTTTTTAACTTATTGTCTCATGATGGCTGAAAACCATTGGACCTTGTGTCCCCTCAAGCTTAATTTGACTATGCATTGTATATACTGTACACTGAGGATATTGCTTACGAATGTAAATGATTTGTGATTGGGTTTGTATTACTGTTGTGGCCATCCTGTTCAATCCATAATTACAGTGTCCAGCCTCTTGTCTCAGCACAAGGTGAAGCAAGGCCTGTGGCTTTCAATTTGTAGATACATTGCTCCCACTGAGCTGTGAGCACAGATATGAACAATCTATGAGGTGCAACATCTCTCAAAATGGGAACTGCCTCACTCCTTCTATCAATATTTGATTTAAGAACTAAGGTCCTAAATGCATTAGAAATAGGCTGAGTTCTCTTCCTTAGATTATGTTTGATTCCACCTGCAAAACCCTATTAGGCTGTGGTGCCTTAAGCCATCTGTATAAATTTTTGGGCAAGGGCTAACAATGTGCTCCTGCTGTCGAGATCTTCATCTTGCTGCTTTTAGAATCCTGCCTGCCTGCCTGGCCCAAATTTGTAGATTTCATTTGTCTTACTGACCTGTCCTCCTTTACACTGACTCAAGTCTTCTTTGAAGAGATGCTCTAACATTAACATTAGTCGGTTTGGACATTCTGGCTGGAACATTCCTATTGTTTTGTTTAATTATTTACTTATTTAATTTATATCATACCCCACAACCATTTAAAATAAAGTACAAAAAATCTATTGATACAAAAGTTAAAACAGAAAAACTTAAAAGAGAATTAAACCAGACTGTGCCCTTTAATTTCTAATTGGATCTCTTAGTCGACCTTAGTAATCAATATTTCTCAAGCTCCTGCCTCAGAACCTATTTGGACTCACAATGTCACCACCACCACCATCACCCCCTCTATCCTGTCTCCCTCCCCCCGCAAAATGGTACATTCCTAGGTCTAATTTTGACAAAACCTACACACGCATAGATATCTATTGAAATGAGTACAAGTTCCATTCATTTTTCTGGCTATCAAGTGAGAGATGTCAGTAGTGGCTTATTTATTTTCTGTGATGCTGAATCATTGAAGACATGGGCCAGTTGACACTGTATCAGACCTGCTGGCCCGTTCCCTGTTTTCAAAACTGCCACCACCACTTCCTCAGGAATAGAAGCACGATGTAACACCTGCCTGGTGCTTCACGATTTCTATTGAGGACAGAAATGGATGCCCAGACATGTGATCAAAACAAAGTCTGGGCACCCATTTCTGTCCTCAGCAGAAGTGGTGGCACACTAGGCAGGCTTTACAGGGAGTTCTTGCCCACAAGGAAGCAGGAATGTTGGCTTTGAAAACAGGCCATCCCCTTTTCCTGCACTGGTCAGCATAGGGAAGAGAGACGCAGCTGCTCTTGGAATGTAGACAACTGGATTGGGTCAAATCAGACCCAATCCAGCTGTCTACATACCAAAAGAATCCAAGGGCATATCTTGGGAACACTGGGATTTTCCTTGATTTGCTAAGTTCAGAGCATAGTCAGGTTAAGGTCAGAAAAACATGTATCCTCCCTGGGTGTAGCTGTATGTTGTCAGAACTGCCAGCAGAGCACTGGTTTTGGGGTATATACACTGTTTTTCACCAGTATAGACAAGCCCTGAGAGACCTCCAAAGTCAGAGAAATATCTAGCTCTATAGCAGGATAAGCCCTGTCCCTGGGTTTTTACCCATGAGGTTTTCAATACTCCTGTCATTTGAGACTTCTGGAATATATGAAAGGCTACATGCTCAGTGTACTAGACAGGCTTATTGCATGTATTCTCAGCTGATGTTGGGATGACAGTGAGATCTGACATGTCCTTGTAATTGTGGTTTTAGGGAGAGATTAGTGGTGGTGAGTATCCTGCCTTTCAGACATGTTTGTATACTGAATCATCATCATTATCGCATCTTCTTACTGAGGAATCCCGGTAAGGGTCCAAAAAAATCCAAAGATTCCAGAGAATACAGTACTGCCTTGCCTTTTAATACAGAATGCTTTCTGGAGTCAGGTTCCACAGATATCCCCACTGCCAGTCACAAAAGGATGATTTTTTTTAAATGGCCAAACAAATTTTATACCAAATGAAATGCAAAGATTCAGTAATTACACAGAATATACACAATGTATTACAGCTACAGCATTTCTATTTCTCATTACTGATTTGCTGATTTTTGTATTTCGAGAACTGGAAAATTTTCCAGACCATTGCCAAGAACAAAAACATAACACAAATCTACCATTTTGCTTTCTCCCATACTCATTTATTTATTTAAAAAATTCTTCCCATCAAATTTAAGAAGTTGCATTTTTGAGTTTTTAAAAAGAAACTCAGGTACTTTTCACTCAATTAATGAAGGAATAATTTTGGACAGTTTGTTCAAAAAATATTTTTGAAAGTTTTAAAAGGAATTCTACCCCATCCTTCTCCCTCTGATCTGCATCATCTTTTTTTTTTCTTTTTTCTTTAGAGTATTAAGTGGCTTGACATACCTCCCCGGAGAAAGCTTGTCCATTCAATAGGTGTTCTGATCCTTGGCTGTCTTCGCTACCAAAATGTAACCGTATTTCTTCCAAGCGATGACTGTATGTCATGGGTCCTCCAGAGATGTTAACCAAATGTTCTTTGTCCAGTCGTAGAGAAACATGCCTCCCTGTATTATACATTGTCCCACTGACCTAAAAAAAATAATAATGGAATTTTAAAAATAGCATGAAGTTGGCAAATCATAGCTTGCTTCATTTTTCCCTACCCATGACTTTAAAGTTCTCTAGCTGATTTAGAGAAAATTCACAAACCCTTAAGGGCTTCACTTTTTTCTGCTTTGAGCACTGCATTATATATTGTATTATTTTAATATATACATATTTAATGTAAAATATGTAAGATATATACACATTTTAGCTAGAAGTATGTGAGGAACCCAATAAATGTGATTAGTATGCCTCTAAATAAGTAGGAATGTGGAAATATCCTTTCTATGAGACTTGAATAATGGTTTCATTACTAAATTTTGAGTCCAAGAAAGGAGAATATTTCAGTGAAAGGATAAATTATTTACACTACATTTAAACATATCAAAAATTCATGCCATTTATTCTCATGGAGAAAAATTGTAAAAACAAATAGCTAAAAAAACCCCAGAAGTTTAGATTAGAAAATCTATCACTGGGCTAAACCCATTAGTTAGAACTGGAATAGACCTACACAATCAACAGGACTTTCACAAATGTTAGCCTAACAAGTCCTATTTATTCAATGGATTTGGTGTAATTGGGACTAACAACTGGATTTTGCCCACAGAGTACAAAAACACTATTGTCCATAGCTGTTGCTTTGAATGGTCTGTTATCTTTTCTCAGGAAACACATTAGGCATACAATTTATAGAAAACCCTTTGCTAGTTATTATCACCCTAATCTTGGATGGAAGATCCTGCAGTTGCCTTACTATCTCTAAAATTTCCAACCACTGGAATTCACTATGGCATCACTGACAACCTTTGGTATTGTGACGACTATCTGTAGTGCAGTGAATTGGCATTATATTCATACTCAGGCTTTATCAGTAACAAAATTGAGGCCACTGTGAGAAAAGGTGGATTCCATGTTGTTTCTGTTACATGCTTTCTTGTTGACTCTGATGCACAGTAACTCTCGGTGAATCAGAAGTCATGTGTTTTGGTTGTCGATAGTTTGGCACTATTTGGGGTGTGTGTGTGAATTTTGTGGGTGAAGGGCACTGGGATCAGGAACTATAAGAAGTGTACATTAAATCATAACTATGTTCCCAACCTTTGATACAATGTAATTTTCATTGAGAGCAGAAAATGAAAGTTAAATTGAAAGTATGAGATGTAACACTGCTTCTTAACAACTAGTAATCTTTATATGGGCAGCTAAAATTCTCATAGAAAATGGAAAGTATGCCCACCAGATAAGATGCATTGCTGTAACTCCTCCTTCTATGGTTCCCATTGGGGGAACCATGAAGACCATAAACCAGCAATAGAAAGTCATGCAATAATGAAAGACTGTATTTCCCAAGCCTCACAATATTGACCCCCTACTGTTGAAAGATACGGAGCTAACTAGATTGCTTTCATAACAAAATACCCAATGAAGAAAAATGCAACTGTAGTAACAGACTTCAACATTTTGCTGTTATGTGAGTTCAAGACAACTCTGGCTTATGACAACCCAATCATAGGATTTTTGTGACAATATTTATTCAGAGAAGGTTTGTCATTGCCTCCTTTGCCTGAGACTGTGTGACTTGCCCAAGGTCACCCATAGCTGAGTGGGCATTTGACCCCTGGTCTGCCAGAGTCCTAGTCCAACATTTAAACCACTATGATAGGCTGGTCTCAGTTTCCATACTGTGGACCATTAGAAAACAACAACAACAACAACAGCAACAACACCTTTCCTGTATCAAATGCATTTCTATAGAATCTATGATATTAGCACACTTGGCTTATTGCATACAGTTCTCATCACTACACCTCAAAAAGAGTATTGCAGACACATTAATACTGCAGTAAATGGCAATCAGAATTATCAAAGGTTGGAATAACCACTCTATGAGGAAATTTTGCACCAGGCTGTATAATGTAGAAACTATTCCTAAAAGTAATTGCCACCAAGATGGATGACTTTTAAAATTCACATTCATGGAGGACAGTGGCTACCAGTCACAAAGTTTATAGATTACCTCCAGTACACCCATGTTCTCTTGTAGTTTCACACTAAGACATCTAGGTGTTCACTGTGCAAATCAGAATACTGGACTAGATATGTCATTGGTTTGATCCAGCATTGCTCTTCTTAGGTTTTTATAGTTACCTGTCTTTTAAAAACTTCATTTCATAATTACATGGGTGATGGTCATGCTTCTGAGCTAAAGTAACAGACCATAAGACCATGGGTGTTGAGTGTGTGTGAAAGAAGTCAGGCATTGGAGAAATAGGCTGCTTGGAGCCAGCAGATTTTGTCTGCCTTCTCTTGACACCTTTGCATAATCCATAGTACGGGAATGCCCAAAAAAGATTCTGGCCAAATAGGTTTAGTGTTCAGTTATGAAAAAGATCCCTGTTTTAAAAAAAGGTAAACTGGAGGAGGAGGAGGAGGAGGAGATCTCTTTATTGCTGCTATGGTGAAGACTAATTAATTGAACTAAAACTCAAGAGGGGAGATCTTCCATTTTTCCAGGTGACCTGTGACAAAGTGACATTCCAGTATAAGAACAAAGTAAATCTGAATCACATTTCCCCAGCACTTTTTTTTTTTTTTTTTAAAAATCAAGTTGCATCTAAACAGTAACCATGAATTAGGATAATTTGTATTAATCAGAGGAAAGGATAGCAAGGGTATGCTTTGTTGAGCTTTAATTTCAAAGGAGCGCCTTGGCAATTACATATTATATCCTATAATAGTACATTGGCACTGTAATCATTAACATTGCTGCAGTGTCATTTTCTCTGTCATGCTAATTACTATTCTTAAAGGCCTTGTTTTGCTGCACATTTCCCTGTAAGAAAAGTTACATTATGGAGATTGTGTGACAGAAACTGAAGGCAATCATCAACAGTTCTGCTTCATTACTATGTCACAGGTGTTTGATGGTTTCTTTTAAATTCCAAATCAAAATTAAAAAAGTTATTCTACTGCACACAAAATAATGTATTAATGGTGGGGCTGTGGATGAGGTAGGGAAAGCAGACAACAAGTTGGAACAGTTTTGCATTTGTTCCATAGTTTTTGACTTGATATTAGCCACCAAAAATGATAAGATTTGCTCTAATAATTCAATGGGCATTTGGTCTACTTCTGTTAACTACTGGTTGCAGGTAAATTAGAAATGACATATAAAAAAAGTATGACGGACTGACTGACTGAGAAGTTGTTTTGCTGGTTTATTGTTTCTGAAACAGTACATATTACTGAACATGCCATTTGCTTTTGAAAGATATTCCAAATCCATTTTCTGACTCTGCTGGATGCAAATCTTACATGAGACTACATCTGCTTTTTGTCCCAAGGTGAAAAATGACCCAGCTGGAATTCTAATAATTTTGCATGGATGATAAAGGAATGTCAGAAATATTCTTGTGAAGAAACTCCTCTATTTCTCTGCTAATTAGGAATGGCTAACTATTTTCTATTATCCACTTCTTTGTCCTCAAATTTCTGATGATTAACAAACCTGGCCATTGAATATAAAATAGAGTTGAGAGCTTTTGTGCAGATTTTTTGGGGTGTATGTTTGATATTTCCACATTTTGAAGTGGTTTGAAAAATTATTCTGTACAGAAATATACTATTTCGCCCCACAAAATATGTGGTTTTGTGGGGCGAAATAGTATATTTCTGTACAGAATAATTTTCCAAACCACTTTTTATATGCTTTATATATAGCTTTTTATATGAAAAAATATTTTTGTGCAAAACATGGCCTTTGCATCAAAAATATCTTCCTTTCTCTGTAGGAAGTAGCATAGAAATATTATTCTCTGTGTAGAAATGCTATGTATAATGCTGTCTTCTACACAAAACAATTGAACATGAATTTTGCACTGAACAAGTGCCTACGTGTGAAGATTATGTAATCAGTCCAGGATCATTCTCATGATGGTTTCTTCACAGACGAAAAACACTTTTTAAAAACCATTTCACTATTTTTTTCCCCATACTCCCCATCATTTGTCCTAAACACTTGCTTCAGGTGGCTTGGAGATCCTCTGGTCTAGGATTTGGGGTGGTGGTGAGGATAAGGGTGGGGGTGAGGAGGCCAAAAGGGAGGGATGTCTCCTAGAAGTTGGAAACATCTGGATTTTGGCCAATGGAAGGCATTTTGGATATGTTGATTCTGTAAATATTGCTGTCCAAGCTGTTTTTTCAAAAGGTCTTGGCCTTTCAACTGGTCATCCAACTGCCAGCCTTATTCATTATGCAGCACTTGAGACCGAGACTGTGTAATTTCAGCATTCCATAAAACATGCAGGGGTAGCTGTGTTGGTCATTTAGTAAATACAAACAAAAATCCATGAAACAGTGATATTGGCTAACCAAATGTACTTGTTGCAAACTTCCAAAGCTCCACTGACTCCTTCATCAGGCAAGATATTACATACCAAACAGGACAAAAATCGGAGATGTTAGTAAAATGCCTGCATTTTGTTGTTTTTGTCCTGAGTTAAGATGATATGTGGATGGCTCCTCCTCCTCTGGCCATGCAGCAATTGGGTAACATGCAGGAAATTTAAAGTTCATTTACATATCAACAAGGACTCCTCTTTTGATTCCAATATGTCTCCAGTCCTGTGAGGCCACAGGCCTCTTTGCAGGCAGAGGACTACAAAGGTGCACCATTCCATGTCCCACAAATGATTCTCCATCATGAACATAAAGGCTTGCCAGTGCTGTGCATATATTTGGATTTTATCTCATGGCAAACAGGCTGTTTGTTTTTATATGTTAAACATTTCCAGTTCCAATTTGGAAGCACAGAAAACTGTCAGATGGATGCAATCCATATTTCATTATGAATGGCGTATTTCCTTGACCCTTCAATGCACATCTGTATTTTCTGCAAACATACTTTTCACACCATGGCTTATTATTGTTGCTGTTATTGCTGTTACTGTTATTATTACACTGTTATATCCTGGATTTTCTCCAAAACTTTGAGTTAAGATGGCTTACAAACATTAAAATGAATACATATCAAAATACATATATGAGATCCTAAAGTGTAAAGATCCTAAAATGTAAAGATATACAACTCAACATTAGTCAGAATTTTACAAGCCATTGTATTCCCAGTTACCATGTATGACCTGGACAGTGAAGAAAGCAGACAGGAAGAAAATAAACCCATTTGAGATGTGGTGCTGGAGAAGAGTGCTGAGGATAAAGGGCAAACAAATGGGTATTAGAACAAATCAAGCCAGAGTTCTCCCTGGAAACCAAGGTCTGAAACACACTGCAGAAATAATCCAGTTTGAGACCGCTTTAACTGCCCTAGGTCAGTGCTAGGGAATCCTCAGAATTGTTTATTATATCTCCAGAGCTCTCTGACAGAGAAGATCAAATGTCTTACGGTTCGCAGAATTCCCTGGTACTAAGCCAGGGCAATAAAACTAGTCCCAAATTGGATCATTTCTGCAGTGTGTTTTGGACCTAAGATAACTGAACTTTAGGGTAAACAATCATTTATAAAATCACTGGAATCTCTCTGGAGATTATATAATTCTTATAAATTATATTAGAAATATGTGATTTCAGCCTTCACATTTGAGTTTAAAGATGTAAACTAATTCATTCCTTGACCACACAATCAGGAAGGAGAGATGTTGACCACACAATCAGGAAGGAGAGATGTAGTAGTGATGGGGGACTTCAACTATCCGGATATTTGCTGGAAGTCAAACTCAGCCAAATCCTCAAAGTCTAGCAAATTTCTCACTTGCCTGGAAGACAACTTCATTGTCCAAAAGGTGGAAGAGGCAACAAGGGGATCAGCCATTTTAGATCTGATCTTAACCAACAGGGAAGACCTAGTTGATGGGGTGCAAGTGGTTGGATCCTTAGGTGGAAGTGACCATGTTCTCCTGGAGTTTGTTATGCAGTGGAAGGGAGAAGCTAGGCATAGTCAGACATGCACTCTAGACTTTAGGAGAGCTGATTTCAATAAACTTAGAGAAATACTGGGAGTGATCCCATGGTCAGGAATACTAAAAGAAAAGGGAGTTCAAGACGGATGGGAGTTTCTCAAAAGGGAGATATTGAAGGCACAATTTCAAACAGTTCCAATGAGGAAGAAAAATGGAAGATGTCTCAAGAAGCCAGGATGGATGACTAAGGAACTTTCAAATGAGCTAAGTTTTAAACGGAACATGTATAAGAAATGGAAAAATGGAGAAATCACAAAAGAGGAATTTAAACAAATAGCCAGCACATGTAGGGGTAAAGTCAGAAAAGCTAAAGCGCAGAATGAACTCAGGCTTGCTAGAGAGGTTAAGAACAATAAAAAGGGCTTTTTTGGATATGTCCGCAGCAAAAGGAAGAAGAAGGAAACAGTAGGGCCACTGCGTGCAGAAGATGGCAAAATGCTCACAGGAGACAGAGAAAAGGCAGAATTACTCAACACCTTCTTTGCTTCAGTCTTCTCAGAAAAGGCAAAGGGTGCTCAACCTAAGGATAATGGAGACAGAATAGAGGAAATTCAGCACAGAATAAGTAAAGAGGTAGTACAGGAATACCTGGTTAACCTAAATAAATATAAATCTCCAGGACCAGATGAACTACATCCTAGAGTATTAAAAGAACTAGCAAATGTAATATCAGAGCCATTGGCAATAATCTTTGAGAACTCCTGGAGAACAGGAGAAGTTCCAGAAGACTGGAGGAGGGCAAACGTTGTCCCCATCTTCAAAAAGGGAAAAAAAGAGGATCCCAACAATTATCGTCCAGTTAGTCTGACATCAATTCCAGGAAAGGTGCTAGAGAAGATCATTAAGCAGAGAGTCTGCGAACATTTAGAAGCCAATGCCATAATCACAAAAAGCCAACATGGGTTTCAGAAAAAGAAGTCATGCCAAACGAACCTGATCTCTTTTTTTGATAAAATTACCAGCTTGGTAGATGAAGGGAATGCTGTGGATATAGTATACTTCGATTTCAGTAAGGCCTTTGACAAGGTTCCCCATGACATTCTTGCAAACAAGCTTGAAGAATGTGGGCTAGACAAGTTAACTGTTACATGGATTTGTAATTGGTTGACTGGCCGAACTCAAAGGGTGCTCAACAATGGCTCCTTTTCATCCTGGAGAGAAGTGACCAGTGGGGTCCCACAGGGTTCTGTCCTGGGCCCAGTGCTATTCAACATCTTTATTAATGATTTGGATGACAGAATTGGTGGCATACTTATCAAATTTGCAGATGACACTAAACTGGGAGGAGTAGCTAATACCCCAGAGGACAGGATCAAAATTCAAAATGACCTGAATAGACTAGAAAGCTGGGCCAGTGCTAACAAAATGAAATTCAATACGGAGAAATGTAAGGTTCTGCACTTAGGGCGGAAAAATGAAATGCACAGATATAGGATGGGGGACACCTGGCTGAACGAGACCACATGTGAAAGGGATCTAGGAGTCCAAGTAGACCATAAGCTGAACATGAGTCAACAGTGTGATGCGGCAGCTAAAAAAGCCAATGCAATTTTAGGCTGCATCAATAGAAGTATAGTTTCTAGATCAAGGGAAGTTATAGTGCCACTCTATTCTGCTTTGGTCAGGCCCCACCTGGAATACTGTGTCCAGTTCTGGGCACCACAATTCAAAAAAGATGTGGAGAAACTGGAGCATGTCCAAAGGAGGGCAACTAAGATGGTGAAGGGTCTGGAAACCTTGCCCTATGAAGAACGCCTTAGGGAGCTGGGGATGTTTAGCCTGGAGAAGAGAAGGTTAAGAGGTGATATGATAGCCCTGTTTAAATATTTGAAGGGATGTCATATTGAGGAGGGAGCAAGCTTGTTTTCTGCTGCTGCAGAGACTAGAACGCGGAACAATGGATGCAAACTGCAGGAAAAGAGATTCCACCTCAACATTAGGAGGAACTTCCTGACAGTAAGGGCTGTTCGACAGTGGAACACACTCCCTCGGAGTGTAGTGGAGTCTCCTTCCTTAGGGGTCTTTAAGCAGAGGCTGGATGGCCATCTGTCAGGGATGCTTTGACTTGGAGTTCCTGCATGGCAGGGGGTTGGACTGGATGGCCCTTGTGGTCTCTTCCAACTCTGATTCTATGATTCTATGATTCTATGATTAAATTTCTTTGCCATCTGAGAAGATTCTCTCTGGAATCTTTTGAAATTCGCTATGGTCAGAATGGATGGTTAATCACGTCTTCCTGTAACGAACGGCATATCCTGCAATGCTGTTGGTCCTTTCATCTGCATGGATCGTGTTGTTGTCAGTTAGCGGAATAGGTGTCTGCAGAAATCCAGGCAAACTAGTCCACATTTGCTGGACCATACAGTGTTGCTACTGTGGGCCACTGATGATATCCTGCACATTATTTTGCAAAATAACAAAAGTGGCAAGGCCAATTTGGAAAGCTGAGGAAATGCTTCCCATAGTGATCTGCAGAACAGATTATCCAAATGGGCATCCCAACTGCAGAGGCAGTTTTGAAAAAATTGACATGGCATGAAGTAGCAGAGCTATTCATGATCCAAGCTCTAGAACATGAAAGGGGCGTTTTAAATGTAGATTCAAAGAAGGTTTTGGGGATCTCACCCTGAAATGGTTTTACCAGCACAGGTAAAATAATTTTAAGGCTATAGGTTTTCTGTATTGAGTAGAAAGGGTAAGTGCATGTGTAATTCTTTATTGAGAAGACATCAAACATGATTATATTTCAAAGAGAACATTTAAAGAAGGGTAATTCAAGGGACCGATTGTTTGGGGAAAGGTAGATCAGTTGCTTTTCTGCCAGAACAGATTTTGGGCCTGTATGCACAGGCCAAAAGGTTTGTACTCCCCTAGTCTTGTGTCATCCTGTATAGATGATTAAGGTCATTAACATGATAATAAACATGGTAGTCATGTTTAAATATCTGAAGGGCTGTTTGTTAGCAGATGGGGTAGGTTTGCTTTCTGCTTCTCCAGAGAATAAAACCCAAACCAATGGATTCAAATTACAACACACAAGAGGCCAACTAAACTTTAAGTTTTTTTCCCCTGAAGAACTGTTTGACAGCAGAATGGACTACTTTGGAAGGTGACAGACACCCCTTCATCGACAGTTTTTAAAAAAATTATTGGCCATTTGCCATGGATACTTTAGTGATGAATTTCTGTATCAAGAGGGGGTTAAACTAGAAGATGATCACTATAACTTTACAATTCTATGATTCTAAGACAGTTGATTCAGCTGCACCAGCTGTCACCTTTTGTGGACAGCTTGGTTTCAGTTAGCCATGTCATAGTAGCATCCAGGATTGCCTACAGTAATGCACAATTCTGTCTTTCTAGAATTCTCAGGAAGTGCAGTTAGGGAAAATACAGCTGCGTAGTTGCTGACTGGCACCACAACTTATTGACTGGAAGAACTTCACTGGAATCCAGTCCCTTTCTAACTGCCAATTGTAACTTCTGATGCATGCCTTTACAGCTGTATATGCCTTAGGACAGACGTCCCACAAATCTGCTGTTGCACTAGCCTGCCTATGAACTGAGGCCATGTTCAGAGACTGTTCCTCCAGGTGCTCACACTATATAAAGAAAGATGACTAGGACAATCAAACAAAGAAACTTTCTAGAAATTTTATTTTATCTTTTTTCTAAACTTTTATAGAAGCATGATAAAAGATCTCTCTCTCTATTAAATATTTGATGCAATTTCACATTCTTGAAAGTTAGTTATAAATGTGAAAACTGGCTATAAGCTTATAGAAACACTAAACTAGGAACTGATGCTCCTGTCATGGATAAAGTGGTGTCAGACTTGGAAAATAGAGAACAGTAACTGGTGCAGTTATCACTGCCAGAAATTTTCCAATGGGAAATGAAACATGTCCATGAAGAACTCAGTGGTAGATGAGATGCCAGCGAGGTCTTCCCTTATTTGGGTTTAGTGCTGCCCACCATAATTCCACTTTTGACAACCAGGTCTGTGGCACACCAGAGAAATGTGATACCAAGGCCTCTAGGCCAGCCATGAAGACAAAGCCATTTTTTTGGGGCAGGAGGCATCTTCACATGAGGATATATTTTGTTAAACATACCATTAGGAAAAGAGTAAAAGTGGATATGTTATTGGTGTTATTTTAAACTCTTAGGCCTGATCTAGATTGGCAAAAAGAAGTGTATTCATGGCTGCATGAAAGTCTAGCCTTTAGATGAGAAAAAGGGAAAGCCTTTTTTGCTTTTTAGGGGAGAAGACGTGCCTTTAAAAAGGTGCTGGTTTTCCCAGCTTCTTTTTTTAAAACTGCAGAACAGTGCAGCTCCATCTAAAGGCTGTGGTGCAGCTGCTAAGCATTAAGGAAAAGGCAACTTCATGTCACACTTTCCTGCCAATCTAGAAAGCCCCACAGTTGTCTGGCAACTCTTTCCAGGACACCAGTTTTTCAAAACCCCACATGCTTAGAAAGTCCTACCAGTTG
The DNA here is from genome assembly GCA_034509955.1 of Urosaurus nigricauda. Lineage (NCBI taxonomy): Eukaryota > Metazoa > Chordata > Lepidosauria > Squamata > Phrynosomatidae > Urosaurus > Urosaurus nigricauda. The sequence continues at coordinate 170,140,351 of JAOEGL010000002.1, forward strand.
CTGCTGTTCAACAAAAAAACTGAGGCCCATAACAGATATTGGTGGCGCAGTGGTTAAATGCCTGTACTGCAGCCACTCACTCAAAACCATAAGGTTGCGAGTTCAAGACCAGCAAAAGGGCTCAAGCTCGACTCAGGCTTGCATCCTTCTGAGGTCGCTAAAATGAGTACCAAGATTGTTGGGGGCAAGTAGCTTACAGTTGTAAACCACTTAGACACTGCTTAGACAGTATGAAGCGGTATATAAATGAAGCTTTTTTGTTTTTTTGGCTGAGCTCTTGGCTGCAGCCTTCATTTTATACTCAGTTCCATGGCAAGTGGCAACATGTTATTTGTAACTATGGATGCATGTTGTGACTTATTAGGCCCCCATCAAATGTGACAGAAGAATGGGAGGGGTTATCTTCATTCTCTTCATTCACATAATGATGGGGCTTAACAGACTGCCCCTTTTTTCTAGAGGATTGGGGACAGGGCAACCACAGTGGCAGCCCAGAGGCCCCAATCTACTGCTTTTCCATGCCATGGAAAAGTGGCAAAATGCTGCTTTTCTGTGGTGCAGAAAAGGGGTGTCCTTGGGGCTTCATGGCCCTGGAAACCCCCACCACCAATGGACACCCCCGCCACCTCTTGGCCCCTTTCTCCCTCACTTCGTTCCTATGGCCATTTGGTTGGACGGGATGTCACCATGGTTGGTGGATGGGAGGCAAGCATGATGACGTACTACGGTTAGGGACTGTGCGGTTGTTGCGCCGTCACTAACCCTAGAACCATGGCAAATATGCCACTTATTGCCTGTGTGTATTGGGCCAATATCTAACTAGCCCTGCATCAGGGCCATTATGCCTTGCTTCTATAAAGCCATGAACAGCAATGGTTGTTGAACAGCTATCCTTGAGGTTCTCTTCTACCTTTAGAATAATATAATTGTGTCTAACTTCTCAGACCACATCTATTTACATAATTATTCTCTATTTACTAAATGCACAGAAACAGTACAGGTTATTCATACAACATTGCAATCTGAAAAATTTCCTGATTTATTTTTTAAAAAGTGGGCTACTGAATGACATTAGCTACTGCTGTTCTGTTCTCATTAAAATTCATACTGTAGATTAAAACAGGAATTATGCAGGAACAACTATTAGCAAAAAATAAGGTATTGCTCTTCACTCTTTGGATTTCATACCTTATTTAGCTCAGTACTGTACTATGTATGTGGACACTTTGAAGGATCTTTCTTCTGGCGTCAGTTCCTCAGCATGAGAGCCCTTTAAGTTTGTCAGTAATGAAGCTCACAGACAAAATGCAAACATGAGAACTTCTCTTTTTCCTGTGAGACTTGTCTCTTTGATAAAGAAGTGCTTCTTATTAAAACTGGGGCAACATCTTGGATTATATTGTTTCAACAACATGAAGCAAAACCTGATGAAATGTAGTGTTTTGATGAAGTGATGAATAAAGGCCAGTACTATAGGTTGGAACTAATATGTCCTTACTAAAATAAGCAAATGAACTATCTCCAGAGCTTGGCCGAGCCTCTTTTTCAAGGCTGGCAAGTCCATCAATGTATTTACAGCCTGACCTCTCCTCCTACTGTTTTTTCCCCATCATCCCCCCTCCCGTGTGAATGTCATCCCTGTTTCTATTTTGCTTAACTTGATATTATGTCAAACACTTTTCTTCCCTTCAGGACAGCCTTTTAGGGATCAGAGAAGACTGCTGATAGTGTGGTCCTTTTGCAGTAGTCCATGGGATGAGAAATATACAGGCTGAGCAAGGAATAGTTTATAAAAACGGTGTACAAGGCCCTAGCAGATTCATAACAGTTCAATTTCAATGTTTCTCAGGACAGGTCCCTAATTATCTTGGAAGAAACAACCAGGTTAATTTCTCATCAGTATCCATCACCATTGATCAAGACTAACCTGTCTTTGGAAGAGTTTACAAAGTAGCAGGGGGGGGGGGGAGAGCTCACACCACAATCAAGTTCTAACTTCTTGACTTAAAGAATTTGCAACCAACAAACTGTTATTTATCAAGACACATCTGCTGTCACATTTAGATAGAAGCCTGTTTGTGCACAGAGCTGATGTGCTTAAAATAATCCACAAACTCTTTAGCTCCTCAAACTGGGGATTTATGATAGGGTAGAATGGGTCCAAATGCATTGACATGCCAGGCATGCAACTCCAGTTGGAACATTATGTCCAATGTACTGCTGAGAGGAAGAGGTATAGTGCAGAGTACTTATTCACATGCACCATGCTGGTCAGAACCAAATCTGTTGTTAAGACTTATACTTAGCATTAAAGAACAGGCTGCATCTGAGAATAAACGGACCTCAGGAATCTGTTTTCTGTATCAGAACTGAACTGAATTCATAAACTTTTCACAAAAGGTGACAGCTCCTTATCTTAGTAGTGATGGCAAGAATATTCAATGTTACTTGTTTGCTGGTGGAAAAATGGGTTTCCTGACATGCAGGAAACCTGGTTGGGAAGAATATTGTGGCAGAAATTTTGCACACTTTTCAACTCATATTTGCACATCCGGAAGTGTTTGGGTTTTTGCATGAGAATTGGGAGGTTTTGCAAAAAATATACTGTTTCCAGATATTGTTCTTATTTTAAAACAGTTGAGAGTCCGTCTACTTCCCAGTTAATCTATCACTCAAAGATATACAACTGATCCAAATCAGTCTACCTACTGTCTACTCCATCTTTATCCCATTAGTACAATATTTTTATCTATCTTCCTTCAACATTTAGGCATGCAAATATGATTTTGGTTGAATTACTGTCTTCCTGGTATCATTGATACTACTATGTATGTACATACTGCTGTTATATTAAAACATGTCAAAACAATCAAACTTATGCCAATAATACTTTTTTAAAATAATAATAACCATAGAATCATGCCAATAGAATGTATCTATTACAAGCCAAAATATCATGGTATTTAACTTGCAGTGTTTCATGACCTCCAGCAGAGAGCACTGTGAGCACATTGCATACTTGTTATTAAATACTATGTTTACTTCCCTGTGCCAAGAAGGAAAGAAGGAAACATAATCTTTTGGGTAAGTGATCCCACTATAATCTGTGACTTGCAGTTGCAAAGGCAGTGGTATCAGCAATATGAAACAATTGTGAGTTCGCTCCCCAGACTCCTGACTATTCTTTGCGTACTGCTTTGACTTTTCAGGGTGCAGTCTCAGCAAATTACTTGAATGCCATGAGATAAATTATATTCTGCTAGTGATGCTTTCTTGGCAAAACCCAAGTGTCTTTCTGTTTTCAAAATACTGAGTTCAAAAAAATGGTACTTAAAACTAAAGAATGGAGTTGTCGATAATCTGCCACTAACTGGGCGAAGAGCTGCCATGTAATTGCTTAGCTTTGAAGAACAGGGAACAGTGCTAACAGCACCAGCCATGTTTGATTAGAAAGAGAGAGAGAGAGAGAGAGAGAGAGAGAGAGGATTGTGTGAAAATGATCAAATAAGAAAGATAAATGGGAGCATTTAAATGATCTTTTCATCTCATTGAGATGGAAGGATTTGAAAAAAGAATTGTGTTAATTAGCATGAGGTAAACTAGTCCCATGTAATCTACCCCAGTTTCATAAGTATGTTGGGCTTACAACCACCTTGAGAGCAAAAGGTTTCTATAAACTGTCTTTACTGCTAAACATAATTGCCACTGCAAGAGGCATCTGGGTGTTTACTTTGCTCAATTACTAATCCATGAGATACCTGGGGGGGGGGGGGGGAAAGCCTCAGAAATTATGAAGCCTAACTTCCCTGGCTAATGAGCACAATATGCCAATTCCCTGTGATCAAAACAATGGGTTTCAATAATGCATATGCCATGCTGAAAGTTGGGGCGGGGGAAAAGAGAGAAAGAAACAGCATCCTAATAGAGGTACCACAGGGTCATGCCAGTCACCAGATAATTATGTTCCATAAGCAATTAAAGACACAAAATGTGTCCTGATGCATTGTAACACCCCATGAGGTTTATATGCCAGATCCTGTCTTTCAGGGACAATAAAATCCTTTATTATCTTCACATTACCACATTAATCTAGCAGCCTGGGCTTGTTAGTTACTATGAAGGCTAGTGCAGATCTAGTGGAGCCTGCAATGTTTACTGCTAATGCTTTCTCAAATGAGTGGCAGCCTACATTTTGTAAGTGTATAACATTAAAACAATGCATTGCAGGTAACTGTGGTTCCAAGAGTAGGCGTTTTCTTACCGTTCTCCCAGACTTCAGTCTGAAGACTTCACACCCACTACAAATTTGGTGAAAGAGGCTCAGCCCTAGTTAGTCCTTGGATGAGAAACTGCCAATGAATACCAGGTGCTGTACACTATATTACAGAAGGAATTGACAAAACCACCTCTGAGTATTCTTTGCCTAATAAAACTCTGTGAAATTTATGGGGGTCACCATAAGTTGACAAGCGTCTTGAAGGCACATGCACACACAGAGTTGCAGCATGCCACGTCCTGTTCTTGCAAACTCTTGCATACTGAATACAGATCAGAAGCATCATTTATGGAATGGCAAATGCAGCAATTAGGTTTGTATGAAACCACTCTTTTTTACTGGTTTGCAAGAGACTTTAAAGATGATTTATTAGTACTCAGGGATGCAGCTATGAGGAGCAGGAATGAAGACATTGTTCTGCCCCCAAGAATTCTCTCCCTCATAAAATTTCCCATATCTCCAAATTTCTAGCATTACAGAGAGAGAGAGAGAGAGAGAGAGAGAGAGAGAATAGACATTGTTCACATCTAGAATGCTTATAAAAGCCCATCGCTTTTATTTGAATGCCTAAATGGTAGTTCCAGATGCTCAACTGAAATTTTAAAATACAGTATTGCCATGCTAGAAACTTGTGAACTGGAGGCAAATTTCATGGGGGGAGACAGAATCTCTATTTGAGGATGTTGAAAATATCCTCATTTTTGTCCCATGTAGCAACACTCCATGAATACTTTCAAAATGGTTTTGAAATACATAGATAATGCATTCAATCCTTAACTGCTACATTCTGGTGACTGCATTGTGCACTAATTACAATTTCCAAGTACTTTTCAAGGGTACCACCAAGTGTATGACATTGCATTAGTCCACCTATGAGGCTATGTGGGTGTTTGTGACAAGGCTTCCACTAGTTAGAAAAGGCTGTAGATTATAGACCAGCTAAAACTAGTAAAAATACTCCATGCCACTGTCTGAAGCCACTTATGAGTGTTTTCTTGAACTCCTTGGAGTTTATTTCTGGGTATAGGTTTGCATTTCTAGTTTCATATAGGCTACCCTTGATATCTATGCATCTGTGAGTGCACAGGTGAATTAAGGTCTATGAATTATTTTCATTCATTTATTGAAAAAATAAACCACAATTGACTTGGGGCCATAGAAATCTATTAAACTGATACACAGCACACCATTAATTTGTTGTGGACATGTCTATTGACAATAATTAGTTACAGAAGTTTAATCCTCCCCCCCCCCCCCCAAAAAAGCAGGATATATTTAAGTAGTGAAAGCTTCAGTTTAACAAGAATGTGGCCAAAATCATCCTGTTAGCAGTAGATGGGAACAGAATGTTGCACTAGATTCAATTAATCTGTATATGAAGTAGTTCTTTAAATCTTTAAATTTCTTGTTTTTCAGGTTCTTCTAATCACAGATTTTACCACTGGAGGTAAACTGGATCTTAAATAAGTTGCAATTGGAACGGAATTAACTTGGGTTTTTTTTTTGGCACTGAATCAAATTCTTTGTAGACTGGTAATCTTCTTTTCATCACTGTCTTTAACCAGAGCCAGGAAAGTTACTATTCTGAAAGAGGAATTGACCAAAGTTTTGGGATTCTCTCATGGTGGCTGGGGGATTCTGGGAGCTGTAATTAGAACAGGAACTTTTCTGAGTTTTATATTCAGCACACATCAAAGAGAAAAAGGCTGTAGTCTCATTATGACCTTGTTTCAACCCCAGTCTCTCTCCTTTATCTCTCCTTTATTGAACTAGGGATAACACATATACATTAAATTCTGTCCTTTGTGGAGTGATGTTATTTACTTTTACTGCATCTGCCTCCTAAGTATGAAACCCAACAGCGGTCACACCTTTTTAAAAAAAAATAATAATGAGGGCTGGTGCTTTCTTTCTTTCTTTCTTTCTTTCTTTTTTTCCCTCTATTCCAAGAATACCAGAGCTGGCAGAAATAGAACCTTGGAGAGCTCATCTATTCTCAGCTTGCTGCCAGTGAGGCTTTAAACTCTCCAAAAACATCACTTTGAAAAGATGTAAATCAGTTTTCAAAACCTTTTTTTAAAAAAGTCAAGTGCAAGGAATATAACATGGCCCAATTTTATGTATAATCTGCCTGGGAGAAGTATGCCTGACAAGAGTACACATTTTACTGATATTGAAAATATTTGTACGTGGTTCTTTCCTTCAAATTTCTTGCTCTCTCTGCTTCCCCTTTCATCTACCAAATGCATTCAACACCCATATTCCCAATAGTATCTGATACTTTCTTGGTCACAGATGTCTCATCTCCCCACATATCATGCACCCCCTGTATCTTGCTTGGTAGGGGGAGAGAAGGCATTTCCAACTGATCAAAGGCAAGCCAAACAAGGAACTGATTCACAATGTATGAGTTACAGCAGTATTCTTCCACTTTAGCAGCTATGGCTCCATCCTGTGGAATACTGGAATCTGTAGTCTATTTTGGCACTAGAGCTTTCTGACTGAGAATTCTAAGTGTCTTTCCCCAAAATGTATATCTCAAGATTCCAAAGTAGAAAAGCATAGCAGTTAGAATGGAATAACAGCACTATAACTGCCCCAGGCCTGGTTAGCAGCTCCGCCAAAGCACAATTAGCTTCTCTCAATTTGGGAACAAAAGGCTGGTTGTTAAACTCATCTGAGCACCAATTTTTTCATTGGAGGAGCAATTTGACTTGATTTGAAAGCCTGTTTAGATTTCCAGGTAAAAACTGTAAACTGTACTTTGCTCTATTACCCAACTGCTCTCCTATCTGACAAATCAGCAAAATTTCTGAGGCATTGATAACTTTTGGCCCTCTGGAACTCCTGTAATGCAGACAGTCTTTTGGGATCAATTGGCTTACTCCCTGGTAGGTTGACAGGAGAGACCCTCTCTCTTCCCTCACTGGAGCTAGCCTTCCTATGGAACAGCTTCAGTTGGTAGGTGATGGCAAACCCACTTGGGAAGTTTGAGAAGCAACCTTAGTTAGGAGCCACAGGGAACCCTACGCTGTATCCACAGTTGTCTTGTTTGGTGAGTGCAGTCTAATGGTTTGATAGTTGGACTAGAACCTGGAAGATCCATATTCAGGTCCCCAGTGAGCTATGAAACTCCCCTGATGATCTTGAGTCTCTTCCTTAGTCTGACCTACCTCAAAGGATTATTGTAAGGATCAAGTAAAGAGGAAGAAGAGGATCATTAAGGCAGAATACATGCAAAGAAGGAAGAATATAAACATAACTAAACACATAGAGACAGGGCGGCAGTTTGGACTCTTTTCTTAGGATGTAAAGCATTCTCAGGTTTGGGTTTCATCCTGTCTGTCAGCCTGGTCACTGGACTCTCCTAATTGAGAAGGCTTCCTCAGCTATGATTTCCATTTCCATCTGTCTACATGTGCTGTTGCTCACTTTGTATGATTAAACCTCCAAGTCATTCAAACTCTTGCAATACACTCTTCAGGGGCAAGCCAGATAATTCTTATTTGTCTTTGGGTCTCCTAACTGATCTTCTTATATGTTCCTGAGCCACATGCCTACATATTAAATATGTTCTTCCCCTTCCCGCCCCTACATTATCTCATATTTCATCCTGTTCCTAATTCCTTCACTATTCCTGTTTTTTTTTTTTTTTTTGTCTAATTTGTGTGGTTTAGACTAAAGCTTGGCCTTAATATGTTTTTACCACAGTCCAGAAGGGCTTCAAGTTTTCATAAAATAGTTTGATAAGAATAAAAAAAACCCTGTAAAATGTTTAACTACTTTAGTGTACATTATGAAAATGGGACTCAAGTTTTCATTTTTGTTACTGCAAAAATAAAAATCAATTTTCTAATTTTACTTAAAAGTTCTATAAGTTTACAGTATTAGAGATTCTGTTTTCTGTCTGAAATATTCTTGAAGTTTCTAGGATAACCAATGAACAAAGGATAATCTTTAAATCACCAAACTAGATTAATAAATTCAATTTTCTTCTGCAAAAATATTGTTGTATTGATCCTGGCACTATGTTTTTAATGAGCAGAGACAATACAGAATTGCTTGCTATGAAAGTCTTGGAAAGTAGGACACAAACTGCCTCAGCAAGCAATTGAGTTCATGCAGTTAGTTTATACCACTGTGTAATCTACTGCTCTTTTGTATTGTTGATACTCATTCTGGAGGAATCTGGGGAATACAATGGTATGTTCTGCAATATTATATTCTGCTATGCTGTGTGATAGCCTTGCAAATGACACACTTTCAGCTGACAAGAATTGTTCTAGAGATCATGGTCAGGATACAGAAAAGGGAAGCTCCATGGAGTGGAAAGCACTGTGGGCACCCAAATATGATGGATGTTATTGCCACAGGAGGAGCTTCAGTTGCCAAAGCATGAAAAGGCTAATGTGAAACCCACATTTATTTATTTTTTTGGCTAGGCAACACTGGTATGGTTTGTGGCTACAACTGATCCATAACACATGTTTCCTCCACATCTAAGGTGCAATACCACACACATTGCATTTCCAGTTATAGGTTTATAGCCCCAGATCAACAATAGGGCTTTCTAGATTGGCAAAAAGAAGTGTGTTCATGGCTGCATGAAACTCTAGCCTTTAGATGAGAAAAAGGGAAAGTGTGCCATGAAAACGCTTTTTTTGCATTTTAGGGGAGAAGAAGCACCTTTAAAAAGGTGCTGGTTTTCCCAGCTTCTTTTTTAAAAACTGCGGAACAGCGCAGCTCCATCTAAAGGCTGTGGTGCAGCTGCTAAGCATTAAGGAAAAGGCAACTTCATGTCACACTTTCCTGCCAATCTAGAAAGCCCCAATGAGTAGTATTATCATACATATATGAAGTTGACTATTATATAGACAGGATGTTGTGATATCCCCTCATTCCTGCCTCCTCCAGGTTCATTCCCTCCCAAACAGAAGAGAACTTCAGAGCCATTTCAAGATGACAAGCAGGGTGGGGTGGGGATGGGATGTAAAATGCACTTGTAACTTCCACTCCTTGAGGGTTTTCATCTTGTATGAAACCATTCTTGCATATATTTCCTAATACAGGAGTGTGTGGCACAGGAAGATTATGTTACTTGTATCTTTTCTACTCTTATATATCTGAAATGGCTCTCAGGATCCCTACTTGATCTACCTCTGTGCTGTAGATGGAGCCCAAGTGGGAGACCCAACTACCCCCCCCCCCCCGCCATCCACATTAATTCAAGGTCACAGACGTAAAGATATACATGTGGTACCACTGTGATGAAGATGTATTCTTGGTCAATGCCTACTCAATGGCCCCTAGTGGAATTAGTGGTAGTACTCCTTGTTGTAGTGTGTGTCTTAAAGTGATTTCTGACTTATAGTGACTCTGTCACATAATTTTTCCATTATGATTTGTTCAGAGAGGGCTTGCCATTGCGTTCCTCTGAGGCTGAGAGAATATGACTTGCCTGAGGTCACCCAATGGGGTTTCATGGCCAAGCAGGGATTCAAACCTTGGTCTCCTGGGATCTCAGTCTAATTCTCAAACAACTACAGCACATTGTCTCTTGGTATAGTTGCACATTCACTGGAACATTCAGTCATGCAACATTCAGTCATTCAATGTTGTCATTCAATACAAGGGTCAGAGAGCATAATGAGTGCACAACTCTGCATGTGCAGGTTTATGCCATGGAACCCAAACATAAGATTGCAGAGGAAAACTGACGTATTCCATCACACAGTTGCTTGTTTTGTAGTCTGCGTAAGTGCTATATGCATGATGATGATGGTGAAGATTTTTTCACATGCTCTGCTTTTCTCCTGGTACATAAGAGATTTATACGCTCTTTTGTTATAAATGCTAAAGCATCTTCATCCACCATCTGTTCACATTCCTTGCAGAAGTGACTCAAAAGGAAAGAGAAAGCCTGAATCATTGGCAAACTCTTTAGATCACTTTGTGCTTAATTAAATGGGAAGGAATTTTTATAACAATAAAATGTGTGTGTCTGCTTTACAAGCAGTCGATGAACCTGTCAACAATATTTTAACATAAATGATCCTATTCCAATAACAGAATGTCTATAAAGATTGATGTTTTGTCTTTCTCATCCTAGATATACAGAGGATAAGGACAGGTGTTCAAAGGCTGCAGATACTAGGAAACCCTGCCTCTTGTAGAAAAGCACCAAGATGGATTTCAAAGCAGTGAAAATGGGTAATAAAGCATGCCATAAACATAGCACAGAACATTAAAATGTATTTACATTCTGTAGGAAATACATGGTAGATTGGACTATACAGGAAATACTCAGAAAATAGGTTTTCAATATGCATCTAAAACTAAAGATTGTTGGAGTGTGCCTCATTTACATTTAACTTCATTTGCCATTTTGACACCTTCCGCCCTAGTCAGACATGATCCTACCCTGGGAAATTTTATATCATCAACAAATATGGCTACCTATCTGTTCACCCTTAACTGCAGATGTTTTATGAAGATACTGTATTAAAAACTCTCCATTACAATACCAATTGTTAGATGAGCTCACAGTTGCTATTCCTTTAGTACAACAACAGACCATTTATTCCCACTCTGAGCTTCCTGCTTTTTCACTACTTACCACTTTTTTGCCTCCTTAATTTTCTGAAGAGCTATTGGGGAAAAACTTTCTTAAATGTACTTTGGAACCCCAAGTTTTAAAAAAAAGTCTACAGAGTCACTTATATTCATGTGCTTGCTGACACTTTCAAAGAACGCTAAAAGCAGAGCTTGCAAAGTCATTTGTTAAAAGTAATTTGTTGCCACTACTCATTACAGTAGTTGGGAAGGAGCCCATTGTCACTCACTGTTCCATTACCTGTCACTGTGTGCTATGTCCACATTTGGCTACTTCCAAATAAAATAATTTTACAAAATAAATAGGACATTTGCATTTTACAGACAGCCTTTCTTTTTCTTACAAAAACTTACTTCAACTTTTTTTCCTAAATAAATAAATATAGACTATGGGACCAAATCCTTACTTTCCTCCTTTTTGGAAGCAGCTGCCTTATTAATATGAAAGTCTGAAATGACACCTAGTATCCTGCACAAAGCCTACAATACTTCAATACCAGTGTCCAATAAGCATTTGACCCACTGGCATTCTGCTTCTAACTAATCACAGATCTAAGAAGGCAGCACACATTGCCTATAAAACATGTGCACGAGGAACATATAAAGCCAGATCTTCCTACGTGAAGGAAGATTAAGGCTGGGAAAGGATTAGAAATTAATTAAGAAGCTCCGTCATGTTTCTCAATATCTTCTTTGATCTGTTACCAGACTCTCTCCGGGGCTTTACTGTGGCTGTGTCAGAGACTTCTTGAGCTGCAAGTTCGAGACAGGATTATTGCTCTTCGCACTTCTTGCTGACTTTTAGCATGACTAGCCTGGCATTGGGTAGGAGGAATGGATAGCTAGTACCCTAACATGAATAATAATAATAATAATAATAATAAATTTCTACCCTGCCTCTCCAACAAGATTGAGACAGCTGACATAAATAAAATCCATACAATACAATAAAATAAATCCCACTTTCCCCTCCCTCCTTAAACCAAATCAACATAATAATTACAACATAGCAGTAACTATATTAAAATATAATTAAAACTATTAAAACAATCACTATCAGGAACAGGACATCGTGGAGTAATCACTAAGATGGTCCATATCAGTGGGAGTGACTAAGTCAATTATTCAGGTAATGCCTGTCAAAAATGATCTGTCTTAACAGCCTTTATAAAGCCATCAAGGTTGGCAATATGTTGGACCTTCTATGGAAGGCCATTCCATAATTTGGGAGCAGCAGATGAAAAGGCCCTCTCAACCAATGAAAACCCTCATAATTAAGATACTACAACACTGCCAGAAGAGACTCTTCAACATGGCTATATCCCATGCTGAAAGATGATTTTATCACAGATTCAGTCAAAAATAACTTGAAGACACACAGCAGCAACAACAACATCATAAGCTTGACTAATAGGATTGACACATTGCTAACATTTATCTACTATCTCCTTTCAATCTATCTGGGTAGCCACTGAGTGACTGAGATGTTGAGACATTACTTTATCTAGATATAAACATAGTTATTTAAATAACAGCTAACGATATTTGATCAACAGATACAGTCTGCTTGCACCAACAGTGAGCTTCCTACCCACCAATTTGAGCATCTGTGGATGGCCCCAGCACCCACCCTATTCATCATCCCAATGGCAGCGCATGCACACAACCACACTACCATGACTTCATTCATGGCGCACCAGTATTAAAACCAACAGAACTTGAGGTCCCATGGCATCTGCCGGGGGGGGGGTTCTGGAAGGGAACCCTTACAGAAACAAAGGACCAACTGTAGTTCCTGGACTGTTTTGTGAAGCTAGACAGAAAGGTAGATTGCAGAGAATTGCAGAGTCCTTTCTAATCCATGCATTTATTCGGAAGCTGTGGAACAGGCGAGTTTGCTGGATCCTGTAGTATCCTTAGCTGTCTTGTCTTTCTTGTAAGCTCACTCCATGGCCAAGTTATTTATTGTGATCCCCAAAAGTTTTGAATATTCCCTCCTCCCTTTTGTGAGGAAAGGGCAGGGTGGCAGATTTTGGCGTAGTGTTAACATAATCCTGCCTTGTGGAAAGAGTATTTGATATTCACCGTTTAACCTTCAGAAAAATGGAATTCATGCTGCCTGACTATAAAAGGATATTTACAAACAAGGCCCTTGGGCTATTTGTAGGGAAAAGTAAATGTGTTTTAGCCTCTTCACAGGCCTACAACTGTGAAGACTTTGATGATGCTGAGGGTATCTCACACAAAGGCGATAAATAGCAGGAACACAGTGATAACAGATATTTTAGAAAGAGTCAACACAAAGAGCACACAGAGAGGAAATGTATCTCACCTGCTTTCAAAGCAAAAAGTAGTTTGTTTTCCAAGTGGACATCTGTGCATTTGCAAAAATCAAAGGTCAAAAAGTCACCAAGAGAACAACAAGTCTTATTTATTTAAATAGGTTATACTGAATGGCTAGAATGTGTGTGTGTATGAGAGAGAGAGAGTCTGTCTGTGTGTATATTAGGTTTGATCCAAAATTTCCTTTCCTTTAATGTAACGAAAGGAAACCTCCAGCCCCAGGCTTAATCTGACCTAGGGAGATTCTCCATAACTTCTGAGAATGTTCCTGTGGAGGTCCTTTCAAATGTTCCCATTATAAAATGAAAGAGCAAGTGGCATACAGAGAAATCCCAGGATTATTTTTGATAACTATCTGGAGTTTGTTATTGGAGGTGACTGGGACCTTCTCAATGTGCCTTCCCAATTGGTACAATAAGCACCCTGAGAAGAGACCTGGCCTCAGCACCAGCCAAGTCATCCTCTCTATACGGATAGAAGGATGGATAAATTGTAAATCAGCACTGGATGTTAAAACCTACCATCTCCATCCTCCTCCTCCCTCTCTGACCACCAAACCGTACTTCCTTCCAGTTCCTTCCATTTTCAATTCAATGTGTTAAAACCTTATCTTCCAACACCAGGGAAGTGGTGTTAGATGGATGGGAGAAGACCAGAGAAGGAGAAGGAGGGAGGGAAGTGGTGTTTTCCACTTTAGATCCTTTGTCACATGCCCTTAAGTTTTACCCTTGACTTATCCATGGGTCACATCAAAACCTGCCCTCAACTTATACATGGTTGACTTGTGCACAAGTATATATGGTATATAGTTCTGTGCTGAATTGTTTTGGTAAGTCATTGGTCAATAATCAATGAAGATGACCAGCTAGTAAGGAGAGCTTTGATTGTGTATTCCTTCATAGCAGGGAGTTGGAATTGATGGCCCTTGAGGTCTCTCCCAACTCCATGATTCTATAAGATGGAATGGACTTATAAATCAACACTTTGGAAATGACATGGACAAGAAATGGACTAATGAATATGTCCTTGTTTAACGGAAACAAAAGGAAGCAAACCCCAGATGCTGGAGGGTGCTTCTCACCTTTGTCACCAAGGAATCACTTAGTTGTGTTGCCTTCCCCTTCCCACCCATTAGCTTTCCTCCTCTTAAATTATGAGCCCTTTCAAGCACTTGTGAGCTGCATTTCATCAGGGCAGAGAGTGCTATTGGGGAGTCCTGGAGTGTGCTCGTGTTCCTGGGCCACCTGAAAAAGGATCCTCATGATAGATGGATGTGATTATACCACCTCTTTGAGTCTGGAATACAGCTAAAGAGGAACCATTTTCTGCTTTTTGGGAAAATGGAACTTGGTCTTCAAAATTAAATTGCTTCAAAAGACAGTAGAACTGCTAACAACCCCAATAAATCTAAAGCTGCTTTAATCAGTGGAACAGTGTCTGCACATATCTGTGCTCCTCCTCAACCTCCTAAGTTATAGTGCTCATGCTTTGGGCAATTGCGGTTTGGTGTCTAGTTTTCCTCTTGTTATACTGCTGCCTGCATCTAAGGGAAATATCTTCCATTTGTCCTTTACTGAATTTTCAGCTTGCTCCATAAATCAGAGCAGCTAGCAATAGTTTTAATCAAAAATGCACAAAATACATGCATTTCAAAGTGACAAATTCAAAAAAACACATGAGTAAACAGCCATGATATCCTAGACTGGTGTAGTCCCAGATGCTGAAAAGGCAAGCGAATCCAAAGAACTTTCACAGCTTCTAAAAGATTTTCATGCTTTGGACAAACTCCAGCAAAAGAAAGTTCAGCTGTGGGAGGGAAGCTATTAAGAACAGTGAGTGCAGCTATGGGCTTCAATGTATAATCAGGACCCAGATCACACAGGTTTGCTGATGTTAGCCCAGTGCCAGGGCTGATCCCACCAAGAGACAGGGTGAGGCAGCTGTTTGAAGCAGCACATGTTGCAGATTGTTCAGCTATTCCACTCTGTTGGAGAACAGAGTTATATGTGCTACACATTCTATCCTTGGCCCCTCTACTGCTTCAGGTGTGATGGAGCATAGTACTTAATTATTAGTGTTGCTTTAGGTTTCAGTGCCATTCCAGCCAGTTTCTATACATGTAATCAGGAAAGAAAACCTCCTCCTCCTTCTTGTTTTTTGCATTGGTAAGCCAAATATCCTAGGCCAGCCTTTCTCAGTGGTAGAACACAAGCTTGGTACACAAAAGCCCTTGGCTTAGTCCTTGTCATTGCCAATGGAATTGTTTATGGACACTGCTTGCCTGGGATATTTGTGCAGAGGCCAGCAGTGGAGTCAATGGGCCTGATCTTGCTCCCTCTGTATGCAGATGTGAAGCTCAGGGCTCTAGCTTTCATTCCTTCTGAATTTTTGTTCTTATCAGCCACTCAAGCAAAAACAAACAAACAACAAACAAAAACCTTCAAGTGCATGCTCTAGCAAGAGGACCAGCTAGATATATGGAGCTTCTGCATGCTGAAATGGGAGTCAAGAGGTTCAGCAGCATGCTGTTGAGACTCTCTGACTACTGGCTGTATTAAGTTTACCTGTGGAAAAAACCCCCCAATCTGTCAATGTTTTCCTGTGCACCTTACCTCCTGTTTTTCTATCTCCTTATAGATGGCTGCAGTTCATGTTTCCTGCACTAAACCAGTTTCCAGTAATTGCCTCATAAACAAAAGGCTAAAAATTACACATCTGGAAAAGAGTTCATTACACAGTTATTTGTCAAATAACTTCTGCCAAATGGAGCAAACACAGAAAAGATGTGTGGCTTTTTTTTACTTGTACACAGGCTGGAAGCAAGGGAAATGGGAATCTTATTCACCTGCTGGGAATGGCAGAAGGCATGCTAACAGAGCATTCGTAGCACCTGTTAGTTACAGAAAATCTGGCTCCATAAGGAAGGCATAAGATAAAAGTAGAAGACACAGGAATGTGAGGAAATGCCTGATTGACAAACCCAGGCATTTCAAAGGTAAAGCACATGACTAGTTCCAAATGGACCACCACAAGGAGTGGATTAAATCTGCTCCTTTTTCCAGCAGCTTTGGGCCACCTTAGATGGCCTTGGAGCAACTTCCAGCCACTTCAAGGGCATGTGTCACCCAAACGTCACACCCCCAAAGTGGCTGGAAGTTGCTCTATTTGGCCCGTCTGTTTCAGGACTTCAATACCCAATTCAGAACATTAGCATTATCTTTTAAATACCTAACAGTCTGGCTCTTAGAGAACTAATGGTCAGGCTCCACCCATATTTCTTATTCCCTTGTACATCAAAAACCTTCCAGGAAGATCATCAAGATACATTCACACTACATGATGTCCAGGAGGAGGCAATTCTATCTAGGTGCCTCTTCTACAACAACATCCTTCTTTGTGGAACTCCCTTCTTGGCAAAGGCTGGGCTGTGCAGCTTGCTCCAGGGAATCTGCAAACAGGCCAAGATCAGCCACAGCACAGAAATCCTCCATTACCTTTTTTCCAATCAACTAATTTTGCATTGGCCACAGTGTTTGAAACAGAATCCACTGGAGTGGCTATTTGTGTTGCATTCCTGTTTCTCTCAAATGACTGTTCATTTTTTTTCCCATACATTATAGTTTGCACTTGTACCTTTATAGTACACTAGGGGTGCAGAACATGCCCCCCCCCCCACATATTATTGGACAGCAGCTCACAGTATCCCTCAGCACTGGCAATGCAGGCTAGCACTGATGTGAGTTGCACCTCATGTAACATCTGGAAGGCCAAAGATGATGTAAGCCATTTCTTATTTGCAACAGCAGTGACTAGTGCTGCTCTTCAAGGCAACATTTAGGAACCAATAATATCCTGGATGGGAATTCCTTTAACACTTTCACTATCAGGTCATAGTTTTCTGTTTAAAAAAATACTCATAGAGCTTCTAGTTTTTCTAGTATTTGCCATCCTTAATCTGCTTGGTAGTGTCTCCTCCAAGTAAAGCCTTTTGCCTGCTGATTTTCTTATCTAGGATGAATGACATCAAAATGAAAACTGAAAGAAGAAACGCCCTCTATACCTAAGTGCTAGAAATGCACTTTTGTAATTAATTCCCAAACTATTTGCAGACTTTTTTTTTTAAAAAAAGAAAGATACAGAGTTGTTGCTTTTTAAAACCCTAGCTCACTGCAGACGGCACATTTAGCAAACACCAAATTACTGAGTTCAGTTCAATCCTCCTTCAGCTTCGTGCTGACAGTAATCTTCCAGCTCCTTTACCCACAAAGGCCAACCTTGTTGCCGGATCAAATTAAATGAATAAACAATGGGCTATGATTAAACATCCCTGCTTCAAATCTCAGACTGGCAATGAATTTACTGGTATGCGTAGGTAAGCAAGCAACTGTTAGAATTAATCCCCTCCTCCACTGACATCTCCTTTCCCTTGTATGTGGTGTCTTTTTTGATTGTAAGCCTGAAGGCAGGGAACTGTCAAATGAACAATTGTAAACTACTTGTGTAAAGTGCCATGCATATTGATAGCGCTATATAAAATAAATAAATGAATAAATAAATAAAGGTGGCGATGCTGCTGCTGCTGCTCCTGACAACTCTGTTTGCTTATGTGTCCCCCTTAAGGGGAGAAAACGATGTGTCAGAGGGCACAGATATCTCCTCCTAAACAACAATGGATAACTGTCATGGAATGGGCTTGGAACTGGGAAAAAAGTGGAAATTCATAGAAACGGTTTTTGAAAGATCTGTCCATAGAATCATAGAATCAAAGAATTGGTAGAGACCACAAATGCCATCCAGTCCAACCCTCTGCAGCACAGGAATGCACAATAAAAGCACTTCTAACATGTGGCTATCCTGTTTAAAAACCTCCAAAGAAGGGAACTCACATTCTACTAGCCATGCTCAAATGCACCTATCTTGCATTCCCCAGGGCTTTGTTCTTTTATTAGGACCTCATCAGACTGTTGCAAGGCTATGCAAGTACATAATCTGATGCTTTTTAATTTGCACATGGTTTTCTAAACTTGGGCAATATCCCCCCCCCCCCCCACACACACCCCATAAATTTTTAGCAGACAGGTAAGCAGACCAACTTCATAGAAGTTTTCAGTAGAAAGATGACAACTAAAATAAAAAGGAACAGGAAAACAGGAAAACAATCAATACAGCCTTGAACCATGAATATGCATATGTTACATATATGCTATTCTGTGCCCCAGTATTCCTAAGTAAGTCTGGAGGTGAAGCAGCTGATTCCATCACAAATCAGAAGTAAAATGTGCAGACACAGTGTGCGATTAAAGGATTATTCCCACAAGAGTGAGCTTTGCAGTTCTGTACAATGTTTGCATACTGGCAGGAAGCTAATTAACGTGTAGTTCATCCTTTGGCAACCATAGCTGGGCTCTGAAACTGAGCAAGATTAGTTGGCATTTGGCCATTTCAATCACTGCCACTGAAATAGGCTCAAAAAATGTAAAGGGAAAGGCAGAACACAGCACCCTTGGAACTGGCCATTGTCTAGAGATGCCTTTTACAAAGGCCTGGGCTGAACATTCGGTAAGCCACACACGTTCATCTGGAGGAGTGTGTAAGCTTGCAACAGATTCACAACTTGCCAAATGTATTAACATGGTACCTCCATGTGGATTCAAACCACATGAATGCTGTGGTTTAGTTGACTGGGTGGTCATCTCGATACAATGAGGATCTTTGCTTGAGCTTCACTGAGTCAAGAATGCATTAATAGCATCATGTGCTCCGACATGTAATGGAGATGTCAAACACAAAGCATCTGAACTGGACCCAAGAGAAGCATCTTTTCAGAACCATCCCCATTATAGTATACAGTAGTAACATTTTACAAGGCTCAGAGTGCCTGCTTCTTTATAAAGGCATATAGAAAATCTAGGGGGGAAAAAAATACCATAGCTGTGTTCCAACCTGCCATCCATTTTGGGGTCTGGAGAGCAGGGATAATGAACAAGAAAAGATTGGACTGTGAAGTGTAAAGAGATGCGCAACATCTATGCACTGGAGGCCTCTATTATCACTCAAGTGAGTGTCAGCTGTTCAGCCCCAAACCTTTGCTTGAGAAGCCCTCAGGGGGAATTGCCTAGTCTTGATAGCTCTGCTGCCCTCTACATGTTTGAGGGGGAAGCTCTGGGGCTGGGAATTCATTATTTATTGATTGATTCATTCATTTTCTATCCTGCCTTTCTTCCAAATGGGACCCGAAGCACCTTACATTGTGATCTTTACAGGTTGGCTCTCTACACGACTTAGAACCTGCTTGTCCTTACCATTGCTTAATTAGTGTTTACCTGCCCTATGAATGCACATGTACATGATTTGAAACTCTTCTTTAAATTGTTTAATATGTTTTTAGTATGTTGATATTATTTTTATTGGTTTAAATTCGATATTTCTTTAAACTGTTTAAACTGATATTTTTTGTGGGATTTTCAGGCTATGTGGCCATGTTCTAGAACAGTTTTTTCCTGATGTTTCACCAGCATCTGTGGCTGGCATCTTCAGAGAATGCTTGCCTGGAAAACGGTTGGGCATATATATCCTGTGTGTTTAAACTGATGTTATGTGTATATTACCCCAAGATCTCATTAAAAAGGATGAAAAATCAACCAACCAGCCAACCAACCAACCAACCAACCAACCACAACAACAAAAACAAAAAACAACAAATAAATTAATTGCAGGCATGGTGTGGAGAGGGGTTCTCTAGTAATTCTGAATCTTTATCTACTTCAGCTGTGTTGGGGGCAAAGTCTGTGCATGAGTTCAAAGTTTGGTTTTGGTTCTTCCCCATCCAGAAACCACTTGCAGGGAAGCACAAATCAAAGGGACAAATCAAAGGGACAAATCAAAGCTCAACATGTCTAAGACAGAGCTTCTCGTCTTCCCACCTAAGCCCACCCTTCAATACTCCTTTTCTGTTTCTGTTGACGGCATTTTTATTCAACCGGTTCAGCAAGCCCGCAGTCTTGGCTTCATTTTTGATTCCTCTCTGTCATTTGCTCCCCAGATTCAGGCCACTGCCAAGACCTGTAGATTCTTTCTTTACAACATTGCTAAAATCTGTCCTTTCCTCTCAGCCTCCACCACCAAGACTCAGGTCCATGCCCTAGTGGTATCGCGACTAGATTATTGTAACCTCCTTCTGACAGGGCTTCCTCTCTCTCATCTCCATCCTTTAATCTCTGTCCAGAACTCAGCTGCACGTATTATCACATCTGCTCGCCGCTTTGACCATGTTTCTCCTCTTTTATCCTCCCTTCACTGGCTCCCCTTCCCCTTCCGCATCCAGTACAAGCTTTTGTTGTTGACTTTCAAAGCCCTCCACGGACTGGCCTCTCCTTACTTGTCTGAACTTCTTTCTCCTCACACTCCTTCTCGTACCCTCCGTTCTGGTAGTCAAGGTCTCCTGTCCCAGCCGAGGATTTCCACTGCCCCGTCCCGGATTCGTCCCTTCTCACTTTCTGCCCCTCACTCCTGGAACCTTCTTCCCCCACATGCATGCCTCATCACTTCCCTAACCAGGTTCAAAACTCAGTTAAAGACTATATTATTTAGGGAAGCTTTCCCAGGACTGTGCCATCGGCCCCAGGATGCCTCCTTTTAACTTTGTATTAAGAAGCCATGCCCTCCCTCCAGTCCATCTGCCTTGGTCCTGGCCCCAGAGGGAGAGAAGAACCACCAGACCTCACCCCCTTTCCCATCACCTTCCCCTCTTCCTTTTGTGTTGTCTCTTTTAGACTGTAAGCCTGAGGGCAGGGATCCGTCTAATTTAAGATTGTATGTACAGCACTGTGTAAAGCTACAGCGCTATATAAATAAAGGATAATAATAATAATAATAATGGGACATGTGATATGTGCAAAGGTATCTATTCTGCTGTCTGCTTTTACAGCCCTGAGGTATTTTAGAAATTGGACAGCAACTCAAGGAATGCATGTGTCAGTCATCAGTGTAATAACCCTGCAACTTCAGAGCTGTGTTCTCCTCTTAAAGTGACCCCCTTCTCACTTTACTTGTCTCTTTCATTTCAAGTCAGATCAACATTGTGGCATACCTCTGCTTCCAGACAGCTTGTTCAGACTCTTCTCAATTGGGACTGTCATGTCAAGGATTAGGGGAACAACCAGTATATTGGTTTTAATAGCCATAAATCCTAGGAAGACATTTAAAAAAATGTGCAATTGCTTACCCTCACTAGTCCAAATGTTAAGCCTGAGGATCACAGTGGGCCAGTTTGGGTGCTCTGGGTTTTATACAGCAGGAAACTAAGACTATGCCAGTTTGGCATAGTCTTAGTTTCCTGCTGTATAAAACCCAGAGCAGCTCTTTTTGATGAAGAGCCCTTCATGGAATTCCAATATCAGCACTAGATGATGAAATCATCAGTGTGAACCTTTGTTCTCTATCTTCACTCTAAATCTTGCACACTAGTGTCTGCATCAACAGATCTCTTCCCTTTCCCACCTCCATGACTACTCCATGCTTCATTCTGTCATCTTTTCTTTTAAAAATGAAATATATCTCTTTCTTTGCTTACTTTTTTGGATATATCCACAACCATCTGACAACAAGAGGATTCTGGAGTGAAAATTCTGGACAGACCAGAAAGTGTGTTCAGAGACAAGGCAATCAAACCTCAAAACTAAAATTCCTCGCACATCCTTAACTCAACAGTCAGCAGTCCAACATTTCTAGAAATGTGCTAGGCATTACTTTCATTACACAGCTTATTTTTGAACAGTTGCCATATGCCCTAACATTCTTTTCAAGCACATGCTATGTATCAGGTGGCTGTTAATAGCCTATTTACTTACATTTCAGATCACTGTATGAGACTGAGCAAGAGCTGTCAACTACTACTCTGTTGCAGAAGCAAGGCACTCTGTCCCTCTACAGAGAGAGGCACTGCTATTCATTCAGGTCACATTAATGAAGATGAACAGTCCTCAGAAATAGAATATTGTTGTTTCTTATGTCAAACCACTGAACCACATTTTTTTGTGTATCAACAATCTTTGGTTCCCATAATTTTTAAGGAAAAAAAAAACTATGATCTTTTTTCAATTTAATTCTGTCTCTTCTTAACATGACTCTTTTTTCCAGAGCTGGTGTAATTATCTGACTTCTTTCTTTCTTTCTTTCTTTCTTTCTTTCTCTTTCTTTCTTTCTTTCTTTCTTTCTTTCTTGAACTGAGCTTTTAATTATCTGGGCCCAGCCATACTTTAAAGAATAAGATGTGGCAACATTTGACCAAACACTGTGACTCCAGGTGATAAATATGTACAGTTTATTTCAGGCATTTCCTGGGATATGCTTTTGTAAGCAGGGCCATCACTTACTACATTGGATTATTTATTTCTTTATTGTTTAGATGACCTAGATTGCTATAAGGACAAACAAAGGCAGCCTGATTATGACTTGTCAGTAGGGGGTGGAAGATTGTGAGCAGAGGATGAACAAAGAGGCAGAAACAATTACTTGGATAAACAAGGACCATTTTATTATGCTTAATAACAAAACAGGATCCACCGTGACATTGTAGGGCACAAATCCGATAGGTTCTGAAAGTAGCTGGCATGTGTTATTTTGGTGAACTCCAGACTCCTATTGGTACAAGGAGGAAGTAGATCTCCTACTAAGCTAAATGAGATGAGAGACCCCCCCCCTAGAACCCTCTCCCTCACTGTGCTGGGTAACATCAGGGAAGTGACACAAGTTGGCCCACAAAACAATCCTTATTCTGCCAATGGGCCCACAGCCCTCTACACCAAGCCTTAGGGATTGCTCATCACCACAATATTGCCTCAGGATACCCAAAAAATCTTACGTATATGCTCATTTCCTGGACATCCCTGTCAAATGACCCATTAATCTGTTTATACTGAGGCCATGTAAAATCTCTTCCCCCACAATTCAGTAGAAGTGGGTAAAAAACCTATATACCAGTCATTTTTAATGGGCAGTAAAAACAAAACAAAACAAAAAACCCTACTCAGCTCCTGAATAAATGACCAGCTAATTCCATATTGAATTTGGGAAAAGATATGAGGCAGCAGAAGAGAAAACATGATGAAGGATGGAGAAACTAATTTAATAAACCCAATGCTCTCCCTGATGTCATCTTAGCATGTATACTCACCCATGCCAATACATGGAATTAACATCTTTCTCTTCCTGGGCCACAAAGGTACCCTTCTCAAATAGGAGACTGTATTTCACTAGCCATCTGTCCACATCTGAATGTTTACCTTCAGGTCTTCCCTATATACTCTGTGAAGAAACTTGCAAACTTGGGTCCAAAACACACTGCAGAAATAATTGAGTTTGAGATTGCTTTAAGTGCCCTGGCTCAATGCTAGGGAATTCTGGGAACTGAAGTTTTGGGAGACATTTAGCCTTCTCTGTCAGAGACCTCGGGTGCCACAATAAACTACAGTTCCTAGGTTTCTCTAGCACTGAGCCAGGGCAGTTAAAGCTGACTCAAACTGGATTATTTCTGCAGTGTGTTTTGGACCTCTGAAATAGAATCATAGAATCGTAGAGTTGGAAGAGACCGTAAGGACCATCCAGTTCAACCCCTTGCCATGCAGGAAATCACAGTCAAAGCATCCCTGACAGATGGTCATCCAGCCTCTGTTTAAAGACCTCCAAGGAAGGAGACACCACTACACTATGAGGGAGTGTGTTCCACTGTCGAACAGCCCTTACTGTCAGGAATTTCCTCCTAATGTTGAGGTGGTATCTCTTTTCCTGTAGCTTGCATCCATTAGAACAATATGGAGCAGCAGAAAACAAGCTTGCACCCTCCTCAATGTGACATCCCTTCAAGTGTTTAAACAGGGCTATCATATCACCTCTTAACCTTCTCTTCTCCAGGCTAAACATCCCCAGCTCCCTAAGTCGTTCCTCACAGGGCATGGTTTCAAGACCCTTCACCATCTTAGTTGCCCTCCTATGATGAGAACTGACAAGTTCTCATCAAAAATGAACCTCCACAAAATCAGTGACCAGCATGGAGCAAATTCATGCTTGATATGTAGAGGATCGTATTGAATCTGCCTATTATTAAATTTAAAGATGAGGGGGCTGAGAAAAAACAAACATTCCTGAATTCACAGGGATTCAAAGCCAGACTTTTAAGAGCCAAGCACTCAAAACCTCTTGTCTGCTTAGGTAGAATAACTCAGTTTTACTTTCTTCCCCCATTCACATTTTTAGGGTCTTAAATTCTTTTCACTGAGATGTCTTACTAAGAAATTCATGATTTATAATTAAACAAACCAAATTCTTGAACATTTTATCAGAGGCAAATGTTTGCAGAAATTCAAAAGAACTTGATACAGTGGTCCCCCGGGTTACGAAGGTAATCCGTTCCTTCGTAACCCGGAAGCTTTCATTTCCCGGGGGACCGCTATTTGCAACGGACCGTGCGGCCGATTTAAAGGGGCCGCGCAGGTGTTTTTTTTCATACCCCGGGGATCTTTCGGATCCCAGGGGATACATTAGCGGTCCCTTTCGTAACCCGGGGGATTCGTAAGCTGGGGGACCACTGTATTTCTTTTTTGTAAATGTTCTTGTCAGAGTAGTATATTGACTGTCCAGATTCCCGGAAGTCTTAACTTTTTATGTTTCATTGTTTTTCCAGAATATATGGAATGTGGAGAAGGGAGAAGAGTTGGGTGAGGGTGGAGGGAGATTACAGGAAACAACAGTAAAAGACATAAACTAGCTATAATTTTCATTGATCTACCAAAATCAGTGTGGCCTAAATACTCTGAAGCAGCAGCTCCCATCTGATCTTGGAAGCTAAGCAGGGTCAGCTCTGGATAGTACATGGAATGGAAGACTCCCAATGAATACCAGGTTCTGTTGAAAGGTTCAGAGAAAGGAACTCACAAAACCACCTCTGAGTATTAATTTCTTAAGAAAACCCTATGAAATTCATGGAGCCATCGTAAGTTGACAAGGAATTTAAAGACACACATGAAATCAAGAGGATTTTGAAAGGCTTCACTTTTGAATGGATTGTTTCCAAAATAGTGACAACATGATCTATCACATTCTACAAATCTGCCAGTGGGGAGGGTTTGATGGAAGAACGTCTCCCCATTGGCAAGTTTGTAGAAGGTGATGGAACATGTTGTCACTATCTGGAATAAAAAAAAAATGATCCTTCCATCAAACCTTTCCTATATTACACCATCCTCAAAGGGACACCTCCAGATGTGCTGACTTGCATTTCTCATCATTCACAAGGAGCACAAATGATGACATACAGATGGTTGTAGAAGGCTGCCCTGTATGTCATCATTAAATGGGAAATTCCTCAGAACTTTGCACAAAGATAGCATTTGGCCCTGCTCCTGGTATGTAAGTTGCTCCTGGTCCTAGCTTGGTGACAGTAATTTTTGAGATTGTGCAAAACCAAGATGATCATGATGGTGATAGTGAAGAAGGATGAGGAGGAGGAAGAGGAGGAATTTATTTATATCACAATCTTTTCTCCAAAACTAGGGTTGAAGGAGGCTTACAAATAAAAACAAACACAATACTTAAAACAGCCTATTTAAAATTGGGTCTCCTTCTTTTAAACATAATGTTGCAGAAGAAGAAAATTTTCATGCAGGCAACCATGTAAATATTGCTACTGTTGTTTGCAAAAATCATTTCAAATTGTTTCAAATTGTGGGGCTGTTTGTAAAATGATAGCATACAAATTATAATTAAAGTGGGAATTGTATACTGGTTACACTCTCCCTAGGCAACAAATTACTGTAGTAGGCAACAAATCCCACTTAACAGTGCAGACACATTCAGGTGCCAGAAGAAAAAAAAAATCCCAAACATATGTCTGCAGAACTAAATTTGTACAATATAATTTTCCTTAAAAAAAGAAACACAGAATTAATGGAAGCAAGAGTCTGATGATTTTGGCTGCAGTTATTAGCAATAACATTGTTATTATAAAGCAAATTGCTAATTACTATCAGATTCACCACAAATTGACTGATAGCTGTTCATTATGCCAGTGCGTACAGAAATAAAAGAGAGGAAACAAAAAAAAATATTGCTGTCCATAAATGTGCATGTGTTTGTTCAATTTGGATGGATACATTGGAAGGAAAAGTAGTGACAGAACAGAGGCAGTTAGTGTTCAGGAATTTATGTCTATATAGAGCTAGGCCAATGAGCGAATCATTCTTATTTGCTTAAGAAAAACTTTAACGCTATAGAGGTTTTTTGTATGCCCCATCTAAATACTAATACAAATTAGGCGAATCAACCTTCAACTTCAAGTAAGAGTTAGGCAAAACATGGAGGGTTGGCCCACATAATAACTTCTGTGGAATATGGCCTCACACGTATTGGCAGTTTGTACTGAAATGTTATGAATGAATCTGGCAGAAATGTAACTTAAGCTAGGGATGGGTGGATCAGCCTATGTTTGGTCTACAGTGTTATTGCATGTGCTCACCCACAGTAGGTCCTTCCCATTTCTACATTAACAACAACAAAAATTTCTGTAATTTAACAAGTACCAGTTCTAGAGATCAGATACACATACATCTCCCTGTTGGTGTCACAATGTAGATATCAGTACCTATCAAAACTTTAAACTCTTTGACATGGAGCTGGTCCCAGAATTAGGGGTAGGCAAATAGGTGGGCAGCGTTGGACTTTGCCACACTTTTTCTTCAACATGGCAGCCCCTTCATCTCCCTCTCCAATACTAAATAGAGGGGAAGGGGATTGTGATAAATGGGATGTGATCTTGGCAGGAGGAAAAGAATGTTCTCTTCAAAATCAGGGGAAACCATCTTCCCATTCTGCCATTCTGGCTGCAAGTCCCTAAATCTAAATCCAACCCATTTGTGCTTCTTTATGCCCAAACACAATATTAATTAAATGAAATGTCTAACTGCATGCAATCTTTTTGGCATCAAGGTCACAGCAAGGTACATTTCATAGAAAACAGTTGTATGAGCTATCTCTAAGGTCATTGCAAGAGTAGGGTCCCAGGCTTTCTCAGCTGTGCTCAGAAGGGATAAGCTACTTTCCCAGTATATGTACCCCCCACTTCTTGATTAGGCATTTGCTGTATCTCACAAATTTAAGATCAACTGATTAAGAGTTAGATTTTTATTAACAAGGTTGAAATATATATGTTGTTAAATGTGCACACACAGACATCTTCATTCAGCAGTTTAGTTAAATGGATAGTAATCCTCTTGCAAGCTCATTAAGATGCAAGTGCAATGAACAAACTATAGCACAGTCAGCATAATCAGTCAGACATCAGTCGACCTGGATTTGCAAAGTAGCATTACTTGTATACACAGTAAAAAGAATAAGACAATTTTTATTTTATTTAAAGGGGAGTAGCCCAGCAATTACTTGTCTTTAATTTTAAAATACAGTCACCCCTCCATTTTCGTGGGGGATCTGTTCTGGAACTCCCCATGAAAATGGAAATCCAATGATATTCAAGCCCTATTGGCTTGAATGGCGGTGCACCCCGTGAGTACCCATGGACACACGTCATGGGTGCACACCCCATTTTAGGTCCCTCTATTTGCCCTTCGCAAGTAACTGAGGGGTATGGATTCAAAGTCCACACAAATGGAGGGATCACCATACATTGGATTGAAGTGTAAGATCTAGCTTCAACAAAGTAAGGAGAACCTAGTGTCCTGACATTGTGTCTCCTAATCACAATGACACATTTGCTGCCAAATGGGAAAGATGAGTTTGATGACTGTTCTGTTTTTTAAAAAAATACAGTGACAGCAACCACAGAATAAAATAGTACTAATACTGTATTAGAATTGTGTACCTTTTTCACTTACTTACTTAGTATCTGACTTCATCTTAGATATTCAGTTTAAAGCATGCCCATTAGTGTTAAAAACAAAATTGTGTGGACACAATCAAATAAGGACAGCCAGCAAAATCCTATAGAGGGGATTCCTTTGTAGCCTTCACACAAGTGGCTCCTAACTTTGTTTACAGACATTTCTGTACATGTAAATACTCACACTTTTGAGATACGCACATTTTTACACATTTTTTTCATGTGCATATTTGTCTGTACACTTTTCCAAATGCATAGTTTTGCAACGAATGTTTGTACTTTAAAAGTTGTTTGGTAGATATTTTCTTATACATACCACTTTGAATGTGGGAGATGTGGTTCCAATCTGAACTGGAAATTTAGAAACATGCATATTGAAATCCAAACTAAATGAATTTTTCACTCACCATGAGTTGTCAATGTGTGATTCCATTTGCCATAGGAACTATGCAATCTGGCATTGGATTTATGAAACTGAATACAGGTATTTAGTTTGATTCAGACAAGCTTTAAAACCAGAATTACACATGAAAAATGCCATGTGCTTTTGACTATGTATTCAAAGTATTTGTTGCTGAATGCCTTCAAGTCATTTCTGACTTATGGAGAGCCTAAGGTGACCCTATCATGGGTTTTCTTGGCAAGGTTTCTTCAGAGGGGGTTTGCCTCTGCTTTCTTCTGAGGCTGAGAGACTGTGGCTTGCTCAAGGCCACCCAATGAGTTCTCATGGCTGAACAAGGACTAAACCTGATCTCCAGAATCATGGTCCCAAGCCCAAACTACTATACCAAAATGGCTCTATTTAAAGTATAGGGAAGAAAAGAAGCATGGTGATTTAAATAAACTGAATCAACACATTTAAGCATTACATTACAATCTTTTACAAATGTATTAAAGTCCATGCAATTACTAGCCAGAGTCCATGGATGTAATTCAGTACCATGGAGAGCAACCCTGCAGCAACATGCAGGGAAATGATCAAAATATTGATCAAGGAGGAATTAGGAGGATTTATGTTTAGACTTTCTGGAAGCCCCCTCCCACCACTGTCCATGCTGCATCTGGCTATTAGATTGCCTTATTTTGTAGGCAGTGGGTTTTTCTGGGGATACAAAATCCAAGGCAGAGGCCACCAGTTCACAAGGACTGGGCACTGACACCTTCTCAAAGTTATTGTTTTTAAAACTCTCCTTCTCCACGAGTTCCTGACTCTTGGCTATGACATTATAGTTTTTAAAAAATCCAAAAGGAAGTGGGGGGGGGGGGGGGGGGAAGAAAAAAAGAGTCTGCTTCAAACATGTTCAAGTGAAAAAAACAGATGTTCTCAAGTAAGCATTTCGCTTGCTGGTATTCATAAAAGCCATTTCAGTTGAGAAGTTGGACAATGCCATTTTTACTACCAAAGGACCGGTATTCAGAAAACAAGCCTATTATTAGTATATATGATTATTTCTTAGTGGGTGTGTCAGCATATTCATCATAATCACAATATCAACAAAACAATACTTTAATATTCTGATACTGCATAAACTCTTGCCACATGAATGATTATTTTCTAAGATTGGAAAATGAGGCTTTTCTCCTTTTTAAAATTAGTCTTGTTCTTTTAATTGACCCACTGTTCAGCTTGGATATGCTCCCGGATGCAATCTGAGCCTGGATGCCCAGGTGTTGGCTGTGGCCAAGAGTGCATTTGAATGGTTGGAACTAGTGTGCCAGCCGCACCTGATCCTTGAGAAGCCAAATCTGGATAAAGTGATACATGTCTTGATTACACCCCATTTGGAATGCAATGAACCCTACATGGGGCTGCTTTTGGAAACTTCAGCAGATCCAAAATGCCGTGGCCAGGCTGTTGACCAGGACTGGCTACAGGGATCATGTGACTCCCTGTTAAAACTGCTGCACTGGCTACCAGCTTGTTTGCAGGCAGAATTCAAAGTGTTATTTTTTTTTAAAAAAGCCCTAAATGGTTTGGGTCCAGTCTATCTGACAGACCATTTCTCCTATGTAAGCCAGCCCAAGTGTTAAGATCAGCAGGTGAGGGCTTATTCTAAATCCTACTCCCAGATTGTGGAACTCCCTCCCATGGGAGGTCAGGCGGTCTCCTCTTTGCTCTCTCTTTGCCAGCAGCTGAAGACATTTTTAATTAGGCAGGCTTTGGAATTGTGGTGTGTGTGTAAATGGTCTGCTGTTTTCTAATCTTTTTATTTTATTTTTATTAAAACCACATTTTAAAGATGTTTATGAGTTTTAACTGTTTTGTAACAAATTTTAAATAATTGTAATATTTAATTCCTTTTTAACTTTTGTATATTAGTGATCTAGCTGTATCTTTTTAAATTACTGTTAAGCCACTTGAAATCCCATGGATATACAAATTCAATAAATAAAAATAAATACATTTACTTATTTGGTTCTGACTGGGGGATTCTCAGAGCTTTCCAAGTTCTTAACTTTTATAAAGCATTGAAACAAATTACAGAGTGGAATCCCTACTTTTTCACTCACTAAGACAGGAAAAGGTAAAGTCTAAGGCCACATGTCACAACATTCTTGGAAGCAAGCCCCATTTAATGTAGTGGTATCTCCAAGCAAATATATATTGCACTGGACTGTCAACATGTCACTGATCTATGCTATGTGCACATGGTAAACTCTCATTTTCCGCTATGGATGACTGAGTCCTCCGATCCATCATCAGTTCTTTTATCTGTCATTGTTGCCACCACTGGGAGTGCCCTGGTTTCATAGAGGCCTCATTGGTAGACTTTAGCCTCTGAATTGTGTGCTGACCTATGTCATTGCAATATGATATAAACAGAATGCTCATTTATCCAAGTGCCCGATAAGCAAGAGTGCTGGAGAACTCAATAGAAGCAGTATTTGTGAGCCTGCCATCTCATTCAGGTGATCATATGCCACAGCAATAATGAATTTGTTATCACACTGCAGTATGCTTTTCAATTTCTACTTGCTTGTATTTTGTCAGAAGAATCCTCAACAGTGGTGAAGGGGCAAGGAGTATTGAATCCAGAAAATGTTTCTGCTGAAATCTGGCAACCAATTTTAAATCAATATAAAAGCACACTCACAATAGTTTGAGAAAAGGTACTGAAACTAGGGCAGGCATTGATCTACTCAGAATTTTGGATGGGACTGCAGTGGGAACTCAATCAAAGGGCAAAATAAATATTCAGGGTGAAATTTTATCCCCATTTGGGATTGTACATTTTTCAGGAATGAAGTCTAACTAACGTTTAAAAAGCTGACTTCTAAGTAGCCATGTAGAGGAATCCATTGTTAATAAGTAGAGGAATCCACCGTTCATTTGTTTTTTATAAAAAAGTTAGATTCAATAAGGGTGTGTGTACATATGCCACATGTTCTGCAGCAGGACATGCCAAATTTATACTAAGAAAAGCTGAATCTTGCAACTCATATAAAGCTCATATATAACTGATATAGATCAACTTTGCACAATTGATTATGCATTTATTTTGGCCTGCATCATTGATTCTGCTTCTGCTAGTCATGAATCAGGGAAACAAAGAGTCAGGGAAAGGATGGAACCCTGCCCAGAGTATCAAAACATTTTTTTCAAGCATTTGGGCTTTTGAGACTTTCAAGCATTGTTGAACATTTCAAAGCTTATTGGACAACTAGAAATCCTCAGAAGTTGATTAAGAGATGAATGGATGGATGGATACAAGGCTGCGGATCAGATTAATACAACAACAACAACAACAACAAAAACAACATTTATTTCTAACCCGCCCCTCTGAGCGAGCAATTGGGGCAGGGTACAACATGTTAAAAACATATACAGTTAAAATCTTTCACAACATATCCACCTCCCTCCCCTTAAAACAGGATTAAACTAGTCATGATTAAAACAGTTAAAATCTAAAATACGTTTCTTTCAAATCCAGTATAGGCGGCCTGGTGGGGGACAAGGAGGGGAGGAATCATCAGACGGTGGGAGGATTAGTTACTATCTGGGAAGGCCTGCTGGAAGAGATGCATCTTGGTTGCTTTTTAAAAGCCTTCCAAGGTTGTAATAAGACGCATCTCATCTGGCAGGTCATTCCACAGCCTGGGAGCAATAGCAGAAAAGGCCCTCTGGGAGGTCTGGGACAGCCTAGTTTTTATAGGTTGAAGCAGATTCCTCCCAGAGGACCGAAGAATACAAGGGGGCTCATATGGGAGGAGGCAGTCTCTAAGATAATACAATTTATTAATATAAATAAAATTGAATGCTGAGATTTTCAGGAAACTAAATTTCATGCCCAACATACCTGCATTGTGTCTTTTATGAACATGTACCAGCGAATTAGTAATATCTACTCAGAAAAAACAGTATCTTTTAATTTTGGCTAATGCACTTTCACCATGCCAAAATGATAATGTCTTGGGCTAGCTAGACATAGGCATATCATGCCTTATTTCATAGGATCATTGAATCACAGAGTTGGAAGAGACCACAAGGGCCATCCAGTCCAACCCCCAGTCCATTGCAAAGCATTGATTCTTGACTGGCACATGAAGTACCTTCTAATTTGTGAATGATGGAGCTATATAGCTCATGGGAAAAGCAGCTATTTTGCCCCAGGTTCAATCCCTGATCACCTCTGCTAGGGAGAAAATTATGAGGGCAATCATTGGACACAATGTTGAGCTATACGAGTTGATATCACATTTGCTGTCTATCACATTTGCTGTCTATCACATTTGCTGTCTATCACATTGATATCACATTTGCTGTCTATCACATTTGCTGTCCAATCTACAGAACTGTGGGTTTTAAAAGAAAATCCTTAAGGATTAGGTAATTTAAGAATTTTATTTTTGAGGGGTATTTTTTTTTAGCATCAAAGATAATTAAGAACCTCTGGTATCAGGCTCTAATAGTGATGTTCAGAACCAATGGAGTACCTCCTGAATGCAATCTGCAGGTGCATGGTTTCAAGACTCTCTTTTTCTCTTTCTGCCTCTTCTCAAAGGCCCAGTGATAAGTGGGTAGGGATGGTTCTGGTGGCTGTAAGAACTGGCATATCTTTTTCAATGTCCCTCCTCTGCTCTAAACAGAGGGTCACTGATCTTGTGACTAACTATGCTGCTGATGGCAGGCAACACACATGGCACAAGGTCATCCATGCAGGATGTGCTTGGGAGCCCACTCCTCCACTTGTCTCACAGCTTTGTTTCTGCAAACTGTCACTACTCTGCAAAGAGCACAGAAAACATCTGCCACTTTTAGTACCAGTGGGAAGGCCTTTCCCCCTGTAACAGCTGCCTATCTGTCTGCGTGGGAGGTTGAAGTGCCCACACAGCAAGCCAGCAAAAGAGGAAATTCCAGAAGCACCAAAGCGAGTCTTTCATTGGCTGGTTCCTGTGCTGATGAGGGTTGACACAGCCTTTCTTGCAGAGAATAGCTGCCAAGGGGTAACAGGCAGTCCTGAATTTTACATGAACCTGTCAATGCAGCACAGACAGCTACACAGTCTCTTGACACGCCTCTGAGACTAAAATAGAAGCTGAACGCCTCATAATTTATGGCAAAGAAATCCTTTTTTGTATTGAACAAGCCCTCCTTTTATATACAGTACTTTGCTTCAGCTTTCACAATGCTTTTGCAGGCAAGGTGTGCAATAGATGACTTGCACTTATGAGAATTCTGAACAGTGCTGATTTAAATGGCAGCACTCTGGATTTACTTCAAGGACAGGACAGCTCACAAATCTCATACTTCATGTATTTTTTTTTTTTAATGGAATCATATCAAGATCATCTACTTGATGCACCAAATAAAATAGTCTCTTGTCTGTAAGGGCTCATGCCACAATAAATCTGTTAGAATGCAGACTACCACGAGACTTCCAATGTTTATATTTTGCCAAGAGATTACGGAACAATTGTGTGTGTGTGTATGTGAATCAGACAGAGAGATAGGGAACAGTAGGAGAAACAGAAAGAGGGAAAAAACCCATATATATTCAGGCATGTCCTGTACAAGGGACTCCTATCCTATCTTGTCATCCTACCATCTCTGTTCAGCTTTTCTTCTCATCTTTAGTAGGGCTTCCGGATCTTTAATAGCTGGTATACAGAAATTCAGTAGGTGATGCTTCAATATGGGCACAGTACTTGCTTATATGTACTTATTTACTTATTAAATGTTGGTTGTGTTTTTCTTCAGAGAATACAAAGAACCTTGTGGTGGATTGTTTTGACATTCAGTGGACCCTCAGCATCTGATGGGTTTGATTCCAGGATATCTGGCTGAAACCCAAACTCATGGATGCTTGTCCCATTATACATAATGGTATCATAAAATGGCACTCTGTATAAAATGGCAAAACAGTAAGATTTGGGTTTTTTTTTTTTTTTGGATTTAAAAAAAATATATTTTCATGCTATGGTTAGTTGAATCTGTAGATAAAGAAACTGTGGATGTAGAGGGTTGGCTGCAATAGTAAATAATACCTACAAGGATAAGTCTTACCCTCCCTCTGAAGGTTGACTTCTTTTTACTAAACTGCACACCGAAAATCCATAATTTCATTGGTTTAGGGAGCCTCCCTACCAATGCAGATCATTCATACTGGTTTTTTTTTTTTGTTCAGTTGTCAGTTCATCACCTGATTGTCCACCTTATGGCAATAAACCTCTTTTACTTAGCTAGGCTTGTCCTTGAACAACAGATAAGTAGCTTGACACCAGAACAATATTTAAACCTTCTTAAAATTCTGGAGAGCTAGTATGGTTTGAGTATTGGACTATGGCTCTGGAGACCCAGGTTCAAATCCTCACTCAGCTATGGAATCCCTACTCAGACACTGGGTGACCTTGGGGAAGTCACACTCTCTTAGCCTCAGAGGATGGGAATGGGACCCCCCCCCCCCCCGAAGAAACTTACCAAGAAAGCCCTGTAATAGGTTTGTCTTAGGGTCGCCATAATTTGGAAACAATTTGGAGGCATACAACAACAACAAACAACAAATTCTATTCTAAGTTGTTCGGGTATGCCCCAATAAAAAGTGGGTTCTATTCTTCAGAAGTTTATGTTCTAATAAATATATTAGGCTATGAACCATGGATGGTTGAAGTCTAGGAGAAGTCAATTTCCTTCCCCAGGAAAAGCCCCAGCATGCCAGCAATGAGATTCCTTCTCTCCTTGTTCCCAGTTCTAAGCTCCATTTGCAACTCTGCTCCCAAGGTTGGTTTCTATGACTTCTCCCTAGGTCTCCTCATGGGCAACTGCATTCTGCTCTTAAGACTCTTTGCTGTTTTTACTTCAAAGGTTTGGTACAACTTTTCTTATATTGGGGAATGTATATTCCCAAGAGAAACATTTATAGTCAACCACAAAATCTAGGTGTTCAAAGCTACTTGTGTCAGATCTTTGGATTCAGTTACAATCTACACCCAGGGTAGCAAGTTCACTAAGAAATCCTTAAGATATTAATTATGATATATGGCAAGTCCTAAAAATCCAGGCAGAGGGGAAGAAAACCTCAAATTGGAAATGGCTGGACAGCCAGTTTTGACTGCAGACAAGGACAAAACAAAGTGTATAGGCTTTTGGTTTGTTTTAATGTAAAACTGCAGCTCATCACTTCTTCCAGAAAGAAATTTGTCTTTTTTTTTTTTTTTGAGGGGGGGGGTTTAAAAACATAGAGGCATAGCTTATGGGTCACATGTGGCCCACAAACTTCACTTTCAATGTCCTCCTCATCCCAAAGTTACTTTTCCTCTGCATTTTTGTTGCTGTGTGCCTTCAAGTCATTTCCAACTAATGGCAACCCTAAGACAAACCTATCATAAGGTTTTCTTGGAAACCCTTGTTCAGAGGGAGTTTGCCTTTGCCTTCCTCTGAGGCTGAGAGTGTGACTTGCCCAAAGTCGCTCAGTGCCAGGGATTTGAACCCTGGTCTTCAGCATTGTAGTTAAATGCTCAAACCACTACACCATGCTGGGTCTTATCTCTTTGGCATTAGAGGCACGAAAACAGCAGCAAGAGAGGAGGGAAGGTGATGACTCTTCTTTAAAATATATTTAAATTTGTAGCAGCTTTGGAAATGAGTTCTTAAGATAAGTTAAGTATTCAGAAAGGTATGCTTTGGGAATCACTTACATTTCAAATGCTTTCTAATTCTGATGTTAAAAAAATAATAAGAATACCAATATATTTTCCCTTTAGTCAGATGCAGATAAATGTCCTGAGGCATCCTGTGCAAATTGATATGCGAAACTGGAAATTAGCAAGCAGACAGCATTTCCTTTACAGGATATTCTATCTGTCAGTCTAGGGCAATGCTTATAACCATGACTGACAGCACAGCTCTTTTCTAGTCAAGGAAAGAACAGCAATGACAGTGGGGCAGCTCATCCAAAGAAAACACCCTTTGTGTGGGGCCACATCACTCATTCTCTCCCTCTGATAGTTATCATTAGCCATTTGTATAGGAAGTTCTGATTCAAGTTCCTCCTATTCCCATGTTTCCTTTTCACAGATCACCTTTATATGTCTTTTAAATGGATGATATACTTCATTGTTTTTAAATGGTATATCAGAAATGTACATATTTACATTTACATATAAGCCACTTTCCAATATTTTGTCACCGTCTACTTTAAGCTGAGAACCCAGGATGGTGCTTTGTAGATAGGAGCTATTTTGATTATCAGTGTTGGATTTACCAGGAGCCAAGAGCAGCTTGGATTTCATACACAAAATATCTATGTATGTCCCTTTAAATTCCTGCCTCTTTCATTGGAGTCCCTGCTCCATATCTGATGGATGGATGAAGGCCAGTGGCACTCACTTTTGTGGAACTGCTTGAACTGGAATACCCCTTTTTCCACCCACAGACATGGATGGTTGCCATTCATTCCTTCAGAGAAAAATACAAGAGAGTCAGCAAAGATCTTCACTGGCAAGGTTTACCTCCAGCAACAGATGTTACAGATGTATGGTACAGCTTTGGGCACACTGTAACCTTTATTCATACTTGTGAATAGGAAGCCTTTCCTCCATATATACACATACCCATCACAATGATGGATTTTCTCACCATAATTTAATTTTTAAATTCCCGTCTCTATCCAGATGCAGTTGTATCATTTGTAAATAAACAATTCTCAATATGATCTTGAAAACTTTTTGCACCCAATTCCACTACTTCATTGCCACTGATTTTTCTATGTTCACTGTAGGTTTGTGTTCAAAAAGTCCTTGAACTTAACAGATAATGATCTATATAAAAATGAGACAGATAGATGGAGTCATACACAGGAAATGGCTCAAGAGAAAAAGGGGTACAGGGGGAACAAACAAGGAAAGGACAGTCATGGAACCAACAGTCTACAAAACAGATACAATATTTTTTTTTCTTAATTATTTGGCACCTCTCAGTGACTTGCTTCTTTTTCTTCTTTTTGAAAGTCAGACAGAGCAAAGCTTTGAATCAGTATTTTATATTAATATTAATATGGACATTCAATGTTTAAAAAGGGTGTATTAGTTTCATTGGAATAAAGATACATGGGGGCTTTTTAGATTGGCAGGAAAGTGTGACATGAAATCGCACTTTCCTTAATGCTTAGCTGCTAGACTGCAAGCTCCAGGTGTGCACTTAAAAGGTATAGGGCTTTTAGACTGAGGGGTGTGGGAACGACTTATCTGAGGTCTTTTCTGTGGCTCAGCAGCTACATGGGAAGCTGTCAGAGCGCTACAAACACAGGCAGAGCAGCTACATGGGCGGCAAGGAACGCGGCTTTTAGACGCGCTTTAAATTTTTTTTCCTTGCCGGCTGCGAATTGCGCAATTGTGCAGGTACACAATACAGCGACATTATCATTGCCTGCTGGGAACTGGACAATTGCGCAGGTACATCATACAGGAGTTTATCTCATTGCCACACTTCTCCTTTCTGGGCCCTCGCTCCCTCCCTCCCTCCTTCCCTCCTCCTCCTCCTCAGTTGCAGACAGTGGCTGGCGCTCCATGTCCCTCTCCTCCTCCTCCTCCTCCTTCTCCCTCTGGCTGAGAGAGTGTGACTCTTGGGTGAGAGAGTGACTTGCAGCAGCGCAGCAGGAGGAGGAGGAGGCGGAGGAAGGACCCAGAGGACTCTGCCCTCAGCTTCCACATTGCCCCCCTGGCCCGGTCCCAGGAGAGCAGGGCACCTTTTTAGCAGCAGCAGCAGCAGCAGCAGCAAAGGAGAAGCAAGGCTGCCTCCTCCTGCGTCCTTCCCCCTCGAGCCCAGGGTCTGCATGAGTCCCCAGGGAAGGTGGGAGCAGCCAAGCCTCCCTCGCTCCCTGACTGAGGGCCTCTCTCACCTGCCTGGCCCCACAACCAGAAAGGAAAAGGCAGTGAGGAGGACACTCTGCTGAGTCCTGCCTGCTCCTTATTTATGATCAGCTGTCACTGAATGGGTGTGTGTGTGTGAGAGAGAGAGAGAGAGAGAGACTATGCATGTCTGTGTTTAAATCCCAAGCTGGGGAAGCTTTGCTTTGCTGCAGCCAGGTTGCAAGGGCCCCACTCCTCTCTGGTCCCAACCTGGCTGGGACTCCCATTGAAGGCAATGACTCCGAAGAGGCGAAAAGAGAGGGAAAGCTGTGCAAAATCAGGGCTTTTACTGCATCCACATTGGAGAAATAGCCCTTATGGCTCAAAGGTATGGAATTCTGGGAGTTGGAGTTTGTTGTGGGCCCAGAGCAATGCCCCTTAGGGGAGCAAAACAGACCCACATCCCCCAGGCTGCCCCACTCCAAAGGAGGAGGAATGAGGGAAGAAGGACTCTTTGGGGAGAATTAGAAAAAAAAAGGGGGGGGGAGTTTTCTCTCTTTGTGAAGCCCCTGGCCCTGGAGGAAGGAAGGCAAAAGGGTCCTTGAGGGGCACAAGAGGCCAGGAACAGGGCAAGAGAGAGCTTGCAGGGCGCAAAAGGGAGAGCCTTCCCCCTCCCTCTTGCCTCCTGTCAAAAACAGCTTCTTTTCCTCCCGGAGGCAGGCGGGAAAGACCTGGGGGCCTGGAAGCCAAAACAATTTTTTTAAAGGTTCAGCAGTTTATCATTGCGGTTTCTCTACCTTTTTTAAACTGTGGATTGGACTGGTGCATCATGAATGAACCCCCTTATTTTGTGAATGAATTGACATGTTATCCACAGTAGAATAACAGTAACGGCATCCCAGAGTCCCTACTGCGCATGTCTAGGGTTCCGATTAGGGTTGGAGCTAGGGTTTGGGAGCTTTAAAAAAACTGCGTGGTTAAACCCCAGCTTTTACACCTGCAGGGCATTCAGCGTTTTAATTAGAACTGAACTCCACACCACGCATGCTCCCAACCCACAATCCATTATGCTCCGCACCTGTAGCGCTGCCTTTAAATGGGCGATTTAAAGAGACAGAGCCCCATTTAACTGCGCAACTGCACCTTAGCTGTTAGATGCACTTGCGCTATAGCGCACTTTCTAAAAAAAGAGTAGGGAAATCCAGCTCCTTTTTAAAGGCGCTTCTTCTCCCTTAAAGCGCCAAAATGGCGTTTTCATGGCACACTTTCCCTTTTTCTCATCTAAAAGCTGGGCTTTCATGCAGCCTTCATCACACCTCTTTTTGCCAATCTAAAATGGGCCAAGTAAAATAATATAACTGCAACAACAACAACAAAAAAAAAAAGAAATTTAAAACCACTACATAGCAGATGTTCTCTTTTGTGGCTAATTTTTTTATACTCTCCTCCTCCTCCTCCTCCTCCTCCTCCTCCTCCTCCTCCTCCTCCTCGTCTCTATTAGCAAAGATACTTTCTTTCTAGGTTTCACAGTATTGCACTTTTATTGCCACTCAGGTCTTAAAACTTTTAGGGCCATGTTTGGATCTGGATATTCAGTGGTACATGATGGATAAAAGCAATGTATCCTATTTCTCTTCAAAACAGAAATCCTGAGACAGAAACACTACTGGTCTGAGGTTACACAGTGAGCTTCAAAGGCAAGCAGAGTACTGGACCTAAGCCTCTTCCTGCCAAACTTAACATCCTATAAAACCTTAGTAGTGTCAGGTTCAAGGTATACCAAACTCTGTCCCCCTCAATTTATCCAATCTGCTCCACTTCAACCCTTTTCTCTAGGGCAATCTTCCCCAACCTGGCACCCTCCAGATATGTTGGAGTATGATTCTCATTTACCTCCAGCTTGAACTGGTGAGGCATCTACTGGGTACAACAGCTCCAGCAGATACAACAGCAGGAGAGCATAGAGATCCTGAAAGTTCTGATGGCTAGTATTAGCAGCAGGAAGGTGTACCACCTTCTAAGTGGTGGGAGGTGTGTACATGATACATGATTCACTGACCTTCCCAGTCAGTCACCTAGTCAAGGGGTTTGCCCTGTCTCGGCTCTGCACCTTGGCAGTTCCCTCCTGTGTGAACATAATATGTGCCTTTCTAAGTTTGTAAGATGCAGGCAATGCTGATATGACTTCATGTCAGGTACTTAAATCCTTTAATCTGTCTCCTGCAAAATGGAAATAATCAGGCCGAGGCTTTCAGCCTAATTCCCAAAGGTTTTGGCTGCTGAAGGAAAATGTAGCTGTCTGCATTTTCAGCTCTTCTAAAACGAGTCTGATTGTGTGTGTGTGTGTATACATGCTATTTTGAAGTAATCGTACAGCACATTTGGTTTGAAACATAAATTGCCAGTAACTAATATTTCAAAGTATGGATTTTTTTCTTTCCAAGAAAGTGATACCTTACAGTGAATTCTCAGTCTATGTTTTGTAGTTGGACACACATAGCTGACTTCATAATTCATTCAAGTTCTGATATGTATGAAGGGTGAATTCCTGATGAAGTGTCGGATAATTCTTAAAATAAACAAACTAAAAGTGACTGTTGGAAATAAGACCCTACAGGGAGAGGTGCATAATTCTCTGTGAAGTTAGGTCTACTTCTGAATATATTAAAGACTAAAGAGCACTCTAGGTGGAATGTAAACTTAACAGTGCCATGGAAAATATAATTTTAATCATATAAGTCTTTGCCTATTTCAGTCATGCATGTGAAAAATCTCAGCCCCCCCCCCCCCCGGTGTACAGGGCATGGTTGTAAGAAATTTTTATTCATTTATTTTTTCATTTCAGGTCATTTTAAATAAAAAATTCAGGTTGAAAAAAGGTTCTGTCCCACATTAAG
Organism: Urosaurus nigricauda; assembly: GCA_034509955.1. NCBI lineage: Eukaryota > Metazoa > Chordata > Lepidosauria > Squamata > Phrynosomatidae > Urosaurus > Urosaurus nigricauda. The sequence goes on from JAOEGL010000002.1 coordinate 170,181,653, forward strand.
AGGTGGGGTAAAATGGATTTTTTTAAACAAAAAATGTTGGTTTTGCATTAAATAAAAAAGGGGATACAAGCACAGAAAATGGAAGGAAAAATATTGGGCTTTCTGCTCTCAATGAAGGATGGAAAATCTTATGAGGTTTGACGTCTTTTTGATGGAGTATCATGTCAAGAGTAAAATTAACTTGTAGAGACTCTGATAAGGGCGTGGAGCCTGGAAAACTCTGGTGAATCTAATGGATAGGTGGATACACTACACTACACATTACATGGACTATTTATCCCCAAGTTCCCTAAAAGGTAAAATCCATTCAAAATCAGGGGCATGGCAGGATTAGGTACGGGAAAATAAGCATTATTTCCCCAGAGAAGCAGATAGCACTGACTTTATTTATTTATTTATTTATTTATTTGATTTCTACTCCCCCTTTTCCCCAGCAGTTGGAATGAATGGACCATTAAGCATTGCTCAGAACTAAAAAGCTGGTACATGGACTTAGATTACAGAGGAAGAAAGACTTGGATCACGGGGATCATACAGCTAGTTCCTTTTCTGTCTCCTCTATTATTCTATTTTTCCTTGCACCTCCTGAAAAAGCCATTCAGGATCAGAAGAAACTCCTACTGTAGTTTTTTGACACTGCAAAGAACTGCAGCTGGAAAAAAGGGAGAAATCCTTTATAGGAAGTGGCTATAGAATTCCTAAGAAGATGTATGGATCCATCACATGTCATACACATAGAGGAATCATCACAGGTCACTTGAAACATCTCCCCCTCACCATCCTTCTGCCCTTTCTAAATGGTATTGCTGTTGAGAAAAAAGGTTAAGTGAGAAATGGCTCTCCTGATCTTTTGATTCTGCCAATCTCAATCAAACTTTGCTGGGAATCTGTTGTTAAAACTGCATGAAATGACAACATTTGTGTTGGGTGGAGAGGAGGGGAGAGATAAAACATCACAAGGGTTTATAAAGTGGGGATTAGCTGGTTCTATTTTTAGTGCCTCTTCAACAAATTTTAATATACCCTTATACACCGTATACAAAGAGCCATGAAATGCAAACATGCATTACACCCTAAACCTCTCCTGACAGAGTAGTGATGGCTATCTGCCCAGTTCCTACGATTAAAAAATGGCATGAGAGTAAATCACTGAGAGTTTAAATCTCTTGGATTATCATTATTAAATGTGATTTTAATACTTTCTTTTCAGTGAAGCATTGGCCTCCCCCTATGGAGAAATATCTAATCACAAACTATTAAAAACCCCACAAGAGTGTCTCATTGCTAAATTAAATGTTTGTCAGCTGTGGAGAGAACGGCAGATCCAGGTTTCACCTGGCTAGGTTGGAGCTTGGCCAGAGTGTAATCATCTGAAATGATTTCTGGAAATGGTGCTGCATCAGATTGTCAGTGATGATGACAATGTTCTTAACCTTAATGCAGTGGCATACCTAGGATCATTAACCTGAGCCTTATCTTGCAATGGTGGGGTAAGAGGATGTGTCTTGAGAAAGTGAGTCACCTGTGACACTGCAGATCACCCTGGTTTTTCAAATTAATAATGGGGGTTCCTTCTGCCTTCACTCCTAACCAGGTCCTCAGGTTGACTGCAGAAGAAGCATGTTGTTTGCTCAACATGAGCCTCTTCAGTGGAGCTGGTCAGTAAGTGAGCCTGCTTACTATACCACTATTTACTTTTTTGTGTTTGTTTCTGCACTTTTACAAAGGTAATGGGCCAGGCACAGAATCAGAGCCTAGGAAAGGCACCCTGTCCCAAATGAAAAGAAGCATGCATTATAAACATGACAAGGTAGGCAAATGTGATGAGCAAAAGTGAACTGTAATATGATTTCATCAAACTATGGGAAAAAAGGGTGTAAGGATTATGACAAATGACCTGGTTTATTCCTCACAACACAGCACTTTCTAAAAGTAATTCCGAGCTTTACTGACTATGCTGGGATAGAAGAACCAACTGAAATCTAGTATTATTTAGATTCTAGCAATTGCTTTGTGTGTTGTCACAAATTCACTTTGGAGTAGACCCTAGACTTGTTGCAGTCCACTAAGGTTCTAAAATGAATCTATTTTGGGATCTTGATTGGTTTGTGGAAATTTCTAGTTCTTACTGCTAGCCACTGATTTTAATATAATAACAACATAATTTCAATTTTGTTAGCATAACATGTAGCCTGTGAGCCCCAATTCTCATTGATTTTGTGCCTGATTGCCAATTACATGTAAATGAATGTGGACCTAAGCAGGATCTAATTTGGTTCTCAGATTCATGGAAGTAGTGGTAGTAGTAGTAGGAGGAGGAGTAATAGCAAGAGGAGGAGGAGAAGGAGAAGGAGAAGCAGCTTATTAATTTCTATCCCATTTTTATCCCTACTCTGTGACTCTAAGCAGCTTACAAAAGTTAAAACAAGTTCAGTTAAAACTTCACATTACATGAAAGTTAAAATATAATTAAACTAACATTAAAAACAATTTGAAAGCATATATATATATATATATATAATAAAAGGAAAACAACATAAATGGATGATACAGCACATTATTATTATTAAATTCCAAGAGGGTCCCATTACTCACTGTTTAGTGTAAAAAGATTTCCCCTGTCTAAAAAAGGCAAGCAAGGCAAGCACCTGTCTATTGTCTCTAGCAAGGGAATTCCAGAGTTTGAAAGTACCCACCAAGGAGGCCCTTTCCCATGATCCTACCAGATTTAGTATTTTAGCATTTTATAGTGTTAGGTTTTATCATTCATTTTTTACTATATTTTTCTGATGTGCCACCCTTTTGTCCAAAGGGCATTATAAATGAATGTTGTTGTTGTTAGATTTCATCTATGAGGGTGGGAGAACAAAGAAAAGAGTCTCCCCACCGTGAAGAGCTCAAAACTTGAAAATACTAATATGGGGCAATATGGTCTTTGGATAACCTGAATCCAAATCATGTAAGGTTTTATAGGTCACAACCAGCATTTTTAATTGTGCCCAGGAATGAGCTAACAACTATCACAACAATGCAGTTGTACACCTGTATCCAGCTCTAGACAACAATTTGATTGCAGCTCTTTGGATCAAAGATTCTGAATATTCTTGAAAGGTAGCTGTACACATAGTGATTGCACCTACCACCTTGGTCATTTTGCTATTTTAGAGGTTGACCGTAGCTCCAAAAAAAAAAACTGTTCTTGAGACACCAGGAAACTCACAAAGAACCATTAAGAAAGATTTGGATCCATCAGACTCCTGGAGCAGAGCATCTTAATCAGTCCTCACCCCTGCTGAAATTCTGAGTCCCAACAAGACTAAATCTGATCAGCTAGTCATCTGTTCATGATAATGGAACTACAGAATTTTCCTCCACTCCCAGATTACCATCAGCTCACCCAGCACAGAAAACAAGTTTCAGAGTCTGCCAAACAAAATCATTAAGGCCAGATATTACTTGGAACAGATCCACAGTTTTCATGATGGCTATGAAGTTGTGAGCCACTCAACAGAGCATTCTCACAGTGTGGATGCTAAGTCATCCAGCACGCCAAGCCAAGAGTATTCCAACCCAAACCCTGAGAGCACCTCCACTAGCTTGTAAAAGGAGACTGTTGAACTGCAGGGTGGGTAGTACATTAACAAAATCAAGAATCTTTCCAAGCCACTTACCTCCAGATATGCATGTTTGAACCCAGCAGACTGTGGGACAGGGCACACGGAAGAGGGGGCAATCAAGCACCTAAATTGGCATGTTCATTGGCATGCTCATTCAGGATCAAATCCTGAATGAAAGTTGTTTTAACATTCAGTGACCTGGCAATAAACAGCAGTGTTTTCAATCCTGGAGATTATTGCTAAAATTATGCAGATTATTTGATCTGAGGAACAGTTTGGGAGTGCTTAGTAACCTGTTGCTTTTCCTCTCCTTTTAAAGTATAATTGTCTCACCTTTCTGTGTCACCTTCTGTCCTGTGCAATTGCCCCCTCCCCTGAAACCTAGCATCTCTTCTCCTCTTCTGAAAACACGCCCTTCCTGTGGGTGGTATGTGGTGACAGAAACTGCTTCATCGCAGACCTGAGTTTGCAAGAAGATAGACCCAACTGAGAGTCCTGCTTTTCTGAAACCCAGAGTCCTGCTTTTTCATGAGTGGGCAACCAATGTTATAATAGATACATTTCAAACTGCAAAGACAGCTATAACCTTTACAGGGTAGATCAGACCCTCCCTGTCATGCATTCCAATGTAATATTTGTGATGGTGGAATCCTGACTCATCATAAATAAATTTAATGTGTGATTGGTCTAATACAGCTGAGATACTGCTGCTCTTTCTGCTGACTTCCTTCAGCAATTAAAAATGGAATATTCAAATAATGCAACTTTGCTGCAATGATGGGGCAAAGGCATGAAGAAATGTTGTTGTTAACTGCCCTCAACTTGATCTCAACCTATGCCAACTCTGTGGATGAGGCATCTCTTATACTCCCTGCCCTCCACTGTTCTGCTTAGTTCCTGCAAATTCATAGTCGTGACCTCCTTAACAGAGTCCATCCATCTAGCATGTGGCCTTCCTCTCCTTCTACTACCCTCCACCTTTCCTAGCATTATTGTTTTTATTCAAGGAGTCATGCCTTCTCATGATGTATCAGAAGTACAAAAGTCTCATTTTTGTCATCTTGGTATCCATGAAGATTGCTGGCTTGATCTGCTCTAGGACCCATTTGTTTGTCTTTTTGACTGTCCACGGAATCCTCAGCGCTCTTCTCCAGTATCACATCTTGAATGAACTGATTTTCTTCTGTCTTAATTGTCCAGAAATATTGTTACTGATAAATTCATGATGGATGAATCAGACTAAAATCTTTACATATGGGCTGTAACACACTGTCATCATCATAACATTTCCTACGGAATCTGAGGGATCTGATGAAACTGAATCAGACCTTGAAATGTCTCTGGCTCCAAATGACAGCTCCCTCCTTGAATCTGAACAGCTAGTGACACATGGAGTTGATGAGGAACATCAGAAAGATGCGTCTCGCCACCTCCCAGATTTGAGGGACATATGATCTTTGCACTATTATCAACAGGAAAGGGAACAGGCAATGACTTTTCCAGATAAGTACTTTTCATTTTGTTATTATGACTGCTGGCTTCTCATGATGGATTCTGGAATGGCAGAGATTTTGTTACTGCACCTCCTTCCAACTTAGGTTTAACTTCTTTGATTCTTTACATAGAGGCTATAACCTGACTGGAAGTGGCTTGATAACTCGTCATGGCTCTCCCATAATAGCTTGACCAAATACTTCCCTGACCATTTGCTGCATTTAGGCACAGGGCATTCATTTAGTTGCTTTTACTGCTGGTTAGAAGTTAATTGTGGATAGTTATGGGAAGAGAGAATGTTGAACATGCATGGTGAGCTCTGTCCTCTTAAACCATAAACTGAGAAGTTAACGTGTGCATGATCGATCTCAAATTGAATTGTGGCTGTATGATGTCTCCCATAGACTGAAATATAAACAAATTTAATTCTAGGACCAAGGCCAGTTGAAATATCTGGACTATTGCCAGTTAGCCTGGCTGACATCCATAGGACTAAACTGGATTATCTCCAAAGGCTTGCAGAACTGCTTTGTGAATCTAGCTATGTTGCAACTCTCTGACAGCTTGAAAATGAGGACTGAACTGGATGTGTTTATATTACTCTCATGTAGCATCTATTTTATGGCAGCATGCCAGATGAGTTTTTTTTTTTTTTTTTGCTATTTGGAAATTCAGAAGAAGTATGGAGCAGGTTTGCCTAAAGCATGGCTTTATCTTCAGAACATTGTGTTGAATTTTATGTCTGTAATATTCTGAACAGAAAGCTAGGCTTGCAAAATAAATAACATTCAAGATCCTGTTAGTATTCTACCCATGAGAAGAACCCTGTGCTATTTAACATGGATAGCGGTGCATTTCTTCCCAACATTTTTGTCTTTCTTTCCCCCTGTTGTTCAAACCACCCTATGTTTTTATATATCTGTGAATGTGCAATGAATGCAAGCACATATTGATCAGAGATAAATACATATAACTTCATGTGTATAGTTCTCTGCTGGGAATAAAGCTTTAAAAATTCTTCAACTTTTGTCTTGATCTATATGTTCTGATGGTGCACGTGTATGTATATTTTGAAAATGATGCAAATAATACTTGATTGCAGATCGGGGGGGGGGGGGTAAATGGCTGTTTGCAGCTGTTTGGGGCTGTTTTGGGGATTTTTTGGAAAGTTCTGAGGCTAAAATAAAATTGCCTGAATTTAATTTACAATTTAAAAAAAATTTTTTTGAAGGGGTCTGGGGACTTTGGGAATAGAAGCAAATTGCCATAACTGTAGCTATTTGCAGCCAGGTTTGGGTTTTGGAACTGTTGGAGGGGGGGACTGCAAAATAATAATAATAATAATAATAAAAAAAAATCAACATATTTAGGTGAATGTCTGTGGGCATAGGGGAACTTTAGAGGCTCTACTTTGGGGTCCTTTTACTATCCAAAGAATATCACTACATTTCTGCAGTGTGTTTTGGACCTATGTCACCTCAAGTAAAAAAGTACAGGGAAGTATATGAGTTCCCAAGGCCCTCACAAGATGTTTTTTACAACTAGGGTAATGGAAACACTGGATTGTTACTTCAAGAACCCTGGTAGAACTATTTCAACTGTAGAGAAGGTCTTCAATTTGACTCTTTGCAAAAAGCCACAACCTATGTGATTGTTCAGTGGGATCTTCTCATTACAGTAGGATTCTAGAAGATTGCTCATCCAGTGAAGTTGAGTCATAACTTCTTGAATGAAATGAAAGTAAGCAAAATCCATTTAGTAATTTGGAAAACTGAGCCAGAAAAAAGCTTTTCTGCCTAAATTATGGTTCTTTGGCATGACTCATATCATGCTCTTCCAGTGATGAAGGAAGGCTAGGTCCCACTTCACTCCCTGCCAAGTAAAAAGTGTGTGAGTACATTACTACTATCCCTGTCTCAATATTCCCCTGCCTGGCTTGCATGATGTGAGTTGTCACCCCAAGGTCAACTCTTACTTAATCTTCAGATATTAACTCTAGCCACTGCACAGGGATTTATTTGAAGTGACCTACAGATAATTGCAGGGCCTTTTAAAAATAAATAAATAAAGCAACCCTGGGTAAAATGTAGCATGTGTGGAGTAAATCTTTGCACCTCTATTTGAAGTCCAGCTATCTTATAGGAGATTAATACTCTGAGGACAGTTCAGTCTTTGAACTCTGCTCAATGTATTAACCTCCTATATGAGATTTATTCATTTAAGGAGGAGTAACTTCGTCAATTGGCTTGGGGAGGACTCCTGCAGAGTGTAACAACTCACAGCTCCTACGTTTTTCCAAGTGAATCTTTATGATAAATATCTCCTGACTCTTATCATAACACGATTGCCAATGTTACCTCTGTTTTAACAGTGTATAAAACATTACACTTCTATGACATTAATTTATCATGATTATTTTTTTGTAATGATTTTAAATGTTTATTGGCGCACTGGATCGCAGAAAGTACAGCATAATTTAATTCTCACCATCATGCATGGAGAAATCACTGTAGGCACTCTAATGATGAAAGAGCAGCTATGCTAATATAACAGAAAAAGGAATGCAAAAATGATTTATGTTACTTTCTTCTTCTATTTGCAGTTCATTAAGTCACTGTCTTCTTGTAATGACCAAGTGAAAATTAAAGTACTTCAGAGAAGAACTTTAGGTTCAGCATCATTAGAAGAAGAGAAATGTGTTCTTTGATGAACTTGACTGCAGAAATCTATAGAGCACAATTTAATCAGACGACACATTGATCTTTGATGCTGGAAGGCAGGCTTAAGATTGAACACAAATCTTTTAAATGCATATTTCTGCCTTTTAAAAGTAGCATATGATCCATGAGTGATTTATTTTTAATATGCTTCAGTTTCAAAAGGTACAAACTGTACACACAGCCTTATTTTGTACATCATGTTAAGTGAAAGAAAAACATTCCAGCCTGGAAAATCATCACTCACCAGCTTTGCAGGGCCCTAATTTTTATAGACAGGCATTCTGTCTAAATAATCCAGTCTGAATGGTGGAAAGTGGTTTCACTTTTGACTTTAGAAGTTTCCTCGAGCCTTTCTTACAGGTTGGGTTCCAGACTGAACACTGGATACAGCTTCTGTACCTTTAATGATTGTGTAGAAGAGGGAATTTCATCAGGTGTGGCATGTCATGCGACCAAGGTAACAGGCAATACAGTGGCCCCTGATATCGTCTGCAGTTTGCTTCCAGGACCCTCCAAAGATAACAAAATCTGTGGATGTTCAAGTCCTATTAAATACAGTTTCATAATAAAATAGTATCCCTTTTATCAAGGGGTTTTATTGGATTTTATAAATACTTTTAAAATATTTTTCAAGCCATGGCTGCTTTGATTCATGGATTAAAGAGGGCCAACTGTACTTGCTGAAATTCCCTTTTCTACATAACCATCAAAGACACAGGAACCTTCTCCAGTTTTCACTGGGTAACCCTACCACTTTTTATATGCATGTATGGATGTCATGAATGCTGTACAGAGGGAAGAAGAACGTTGTTTCTAAACTGAATGAAGATTCTAGTCCAGGGATGCACATCTATGGAGGGCTGAGGGGGCACTCTGGCCCATTTTCCACCCCATTCTCTCAGATCTCTGTAAGTTGTATCTGGCTATTTTTATGAAAGCAGGAGAAACTAGAAGGTTACTGTCCATTTAAGTAAAATTCTATCTAGGAAATGATAATGGAAAACAAACTGTGTTTTAGTGACGCTTGCCATCTGCTATTACAGATTTTCTAATGGAGGATACCACAGTATCCTTCCATGGCATCCCAAGGTTCTTAGGATCACAGTTTGAAAAGCACTGTTTTAGTCTATGTAGAATTTCCATGTTAATTGCATACCAGTTTAAGCATCCCTTGTGAAAATTACTGAGATTGCTAAATGGCACTTAATCCACTCCTGACAATGAAAGCTTTTCTCAAACAGGAAGGTCTCATACAGCTTTCTAATTGTTGGTCCTAGTTAATGTTCAGGGGGGAAGGGGGCATCCTGTTGGGCAACTACCACTGGTCTTATTTTTTTTAAACTGAAGCTGGAATTTTTAATTTGTTTAACTAATTATTGATTCATTACTGAACAACAAATCCTGACCATGAGTACAACTTTCTCTGACCAAGACAAGGAATGGAGAGTACATTTGTTCATTTTAGAAACTGTTACATGAGAGAGAAAAAGATAATATTGAAGCAGACCTTCCTGAGGAGTGGTTTCTAGCTTGTATGTTAGGGCACTTACAATATATGTTAATTTGGTATGGTATGTATTTGGAGAAATACAATTCTCCAATTAATTTCATTTAATCAATGTAGTGGTAGGCAAAATGTGCCAAGATGCAAAACAGAACCAAAGACTGTTTTTAAAACCCCAGCCCTTCTCTGGGTCTCATTGAACTCTCCTCACTCTGTTTTTAATCCATTTTTCATTTTCCAATCTTGGAAATCACCACCAGTGGTAATTTTGCAAATCAACAAGAACAGAAGCAAAAGCCACCCTCCCATTCCTCTAAATGAATCTGGAACACTTATCATTTCTGGTTTCAATTTCAGGGTGATAATTTGCACGTTTTCAGAGCCAGTCCAGTCTGTGACATGTCCTTGGGACAGTAAATTGGCCTTCAGACTTACTGAAGTTGCTTGCCCACCCCCAAATTAAAGAGAAACAGGGACAAAGATAGAAAGAGACAGAGAGAATTGTACATACGAGTAAAGTGAGGGTGCACACAGATTATTCAGTAGCAAACGTAACAGCAGCATGCAGGTGCTGTATGAATTGTATTTCTCCATGGCTTTTGCTGTGAAATGTTAATGCGAAGTTGAAATGATATAATTTTGATTTGTGATTGCTGAGAATTTCACCTCATTTCATTTATCATCAGGGTTTTGTTTTGCTTTGTTTTGTTTTGTTTTTGTTTTAAAGACAGTGAAATCCACATGAGGGAGAAAGAGAAACTGACAGACACACTATCCTTGGTGTCAACTCTGTAAAACTCTACAATGGTACAAAACAATATATGAAAAGAATTGTGACTGATTGCTGTGTCACATGAAGATAATGCAGGTATGACTAATGCTGAATTCACAAGCCAATGAGAATACTGCATGTCAAGGCTGCAGCAGATAAGGGAGAAAAGTCTGATTTATTCCATGCTTTACCTTCACTTACACAAACAATAGAATAGAAAGCAACCAAGGTCTTCCCTGGTACCTTAGTATATCTTAGAAACATAAAAAGTGTTGTTGGTACATAAATTGTTTTTAAATTTAACTGATGACAATACACAAAGGTTTTCCTAATGGCAAAATAACTTTGAGGAAATGTTTGCCTAGTCATCTCCATTGTTCTGACTTGTTCTCACTCTCAGTTGCTTCACTTCTTCAGATTAATGGAATGCTAAGCACATATCTATGAACATGTGTATTGTAACAACAGAGAATGGAAAGATCTTAGGCAGGATTTTCTTGTGCACATGATGGATTTTGTGCCATTATTGATCCAGTGGAATCATTAAATCAGAAACATAGATAAAACCCAAATGAAAATAACGCACAGTTCATTTTAACCATCCCCCATTAAGCTACAGAAAGATAATAGCAGAGCATCATCCAGACTGGACTTGAGCTGGAACAATAGGGAATGGGAGTCACTCCCAACCATGCACCTTAAAATCCTGGCCCATGGGGATGGAAGTCTTGTAGAGTAGCTTTGTGGGCAGCTTTGAGAGCAGACGGTAGCAGGGAGGGGAGAGGAAAATGACAAGCAATTACAGTTTGCCCAACAAACTGTAAGAAAGGAACTAGTAAAATGGCCTATTTATCAAAGAGAAAACCTGATTCCCACTGGCAAAATGAAGACCATCCCAATCTTGCACTCAACAGGATGAACTTTGTTGCCTAGACACAGCCCAAAGAATTGTTTTAGAGGCAAAGACAGGGAATCATTGGCATTCTAAGACAGAGAATCGTTGGCAATCTGAGCTGTTTTAGGAGTCTCACATAGTGAAAAATTTGGGTTCAGAAACTCAACACAGGGGCACAGTAAAAGCAATGTTTTCATGAGATCTTAACTAACCAAACGAAAATAAACAACAAGAAGAAGTAAATGTACTGGGAGGAAAGGAGAAGAGCAGTAAACCTACAAGGACAAACTGAACCCAAAACTGTGTCCAGTGTGGTAAACAATGGTTTAGCAAAAATGAGTTTGTTTCTTAGTTTGGCCACAGGAGAGGTATAACCAACAATTCTTAATGGTCCACTTATTCATTCAGTTATTAAACTCAAGACTCCCTCTTACTTTTCCAAGCCCAGTATCCCAAATCATGCTGATCATAATCCTGATGCTGGACCGTAAACAAAGAATGAAACTCCTCCACATCTTAGTGAGTGGAAGAATTGAAATGGATGTTGACTAAAAGCAATCAGTTCTGCAGATTACTTTTGAATCAGTGGTTTCAGTGTTTGACTGTGAATCTAGAGATCAGGATTCAAATTCCTGCTTGACCAAGGAAATCTACTGGATGACCTTGGGCAGGTTACATTCTCTCAGTCTCACAGGGAGGAAAAGGAAGATCGCTTCTGAACAAAACTTGCCAAGAAAACCTTCTGATAGGGTCACCTTACGGTCTCCATAAATTGGAAATGACTTCAGAGGGAACAAAGCTCTACATGGGCAGACAAGGAAACAATGTAATACAAACAAGAAGAAAGCTCTGGTTCTGCAAGTGTGGGTTTGACTCTGAAGGAAGGGAGGTTGCTGAAAGTGTTCACCAGGGAAGGTTAGTATGTCTGGCAGAAACCGGGAAAATCACATCAACACATGGTTTTATTCAGAATAATTCTTTATAAGTGTTCAGAGCATGCTTAAATTCAGTATGTTCAGTATGAAATATTTCTCTCTCTCCTGAATTGGGGAAACAGAAAACTACAGCATAAATCCAAAGCCTAAATCCCATGAACAGAAATGTCTTATAACAAAGGCCATAACTAACCCCCTTTACAGGCAATATGCTGATAATCAGCTGAAAAGGTTTCATAGCTAGATAATACAAAGTCTTTATTGTCAGAAGCAAGACTTTTCAAGCTAAAGTAAATGTAAGCCTGGGTTTATGTATTATGCTTTATTTGTATGTAAATAAAACTCAGAGATAAAGGGATCTGAAAATATAATGAAAGAGAACACATCAACAGCCTTCCATGCTGACATCTAGATAGAATTATGAACTATGTTTTGCTAAACAAAACAAAACAAAACAAAACTAAAAACAATCAGAAATGGATATTGGAAAAGGATTGGAAAGCATAAGACTTAAAATCAACCATATGCTTGTTTGAGGCAACCAGAACCAGGATATTTCACATTATCCAGGCATCTGTTCTTCTACATTCCTAACTGTTTCAACCACATGCTGAGCCCAGTCCCATTTGATGTAAATCTCTAAGGGAAGAGCTAAATGTATGGTGGCAAACACAGAATTCCCAACCCTATGTGTTGCTTTTGACATCAGATATGGTGAAGCCTTTTCAGGAAAGCTACAGTCCGTGGGAAGGATTGATCTAACTCTTCTCCATTTACAATCCCACCTCCTTACCAGGTCTCCCCTAGTTTCACTCTGATAGCTGGTGTCCTGGAGGAAAAGTGGCAGGTGAAGGAAACATTAGAAACCTCATCCACAGTCAGTATTATCTACAAATCTGTATATGTATCACCTGCTCATCAGTATACCAGGGAGATTTTTTTAAAGAATCCTGTGGTTGGTTGCTACCATTTAGTTGCTACCCAACTGTCAGGAATTTCTTGCTATACACACACACACACAATGATATTACTCATCCATGAGATTTATGCAGGGCACATGTTACAGTGTGGCCAGAGTCCAGGTCCTAGGTCTTGGGGAGGGCTATGTACCACTCCCACTTCATCATTGCATATGCCCCAATTACTTTAACATCAGGAGGAACTTGTGGGATTGGGAATCATATTATTGCCACATAATATTGCATTCTGCTTTCAAAGATTCCAATGAAATAGGATGTTGCTTTCCAAAATAAACTAGGCACATTACAAATGTGGTCCCAAAGACTGAGCAATATGCAGCCTGTTATGAGTTACTTCCCCTCCATCTGAAAGTCAGTAGACAGCTGAAGTAAAAATTGTAGTGGGGAATGAAGTGTGTGTGGAGAGGTTCAGTTGCATATACACCTGGTACACACAGGCTTGTGGATATATTTATACTTACACACAATCTTTTCTTTTTCTATGGAGACATAAGGTCAATACTTCGCCTTTAACAAACAATACAGAAGATAATTTAGGGCCAAAACACACTGCAGAAATAATCCAGTATGAGAGTGCTTTAACTGCCCTGACACAGTGCTAGGGAATTCTGGGAACTGTAATTTTGTGAGACGTTTAGCCTTCTCTGTCAGAGAGCTCTCAGGTGCCACAATAAACTACAGTTCCCAGGATTCCCTAGCACTGAGCCAGGGCAGTTAAAGCGATCTCAAACTGTGATATTTCTGCAGTGTGTTTTGGCTCTTAGAAGACGAAATGGAGAAAAACAAGTTCAAGAATAATTTTTTGGTTAGACGTACTTGTGCATGATGGCAATTTGAGAGCAGAAGCATTCTAGTGTGGCAGAAAAAAAAGTGTTGTGGCTGAAGCTAGACAAGATCAGATGTTTTATTAATAATCTATAATGGATCTTTCCTGTGCTGTACACTAATTTCCCATATCCTCCTACAAACAATTCCTATGTAAAATATATAGTTGTATTTAAAGGAAATCACAGCCTTCACCTCATTTCAGTTTTATTGCTTTAGCACCAAGCCATAGCAAACAACAAAAAAATTAAATATAATAAAACATGATAAAATTTCCATAATGAGTTAACACACATTCTATCTATATGTAATATATTAAATAGTATATTAAAACATTATTTAATGTAATGCCAGAACAAAAGCTTAGCTAAAATATTAATGATGCAATATCTAATACATCATAGTCTTGTTATACATGCAAAAGAATAGCTAGAATCCAAGGGTGGATTTACGCTGGCACAGAAATGTAATCGGATGGAATGGGGGAAGGCCCCTGTATGTCCATGAAGTCAGCTTTGGAGGACTACAAAAAACCCAAAGTAATTTTTTGTGTGCAATGAAAAGCCAGTAGGGGTAAGGGAAGAAGAAGAAAGTTCCTAAACTTCAGCCAGAATAATATTAGATTTAAACTACTATAATCAAGTCCAAATAATTTCATAATTAATAATCAGAGATGAATGATAACCCCTTAATTCTCATGCGATTGAGCTACTTTCCTTCAAACTAGGGACTCACTCTTGAACAGCCTGTTGAACAACCAGGTTGGTGGCCGATTTTGATACTGTGGAAGCTTTTCATAGTACCAAAATTGGCTGCCAGAGCACTGCTGGAGGATGGGTAGCAGCAATTTTGCATGTGGTAAAATCAGTTTTAATCCTTTGCACTCTGATCCTGTCCCATTCCTAGGCTGGCATGAAAATTACATGTGATAAATCCCAAAACTTGTGCAGAGGTCCAGGTTCTTGGCAATTAATCAGTGTCTCTAATTTTTATTGTTTTATTTATACAGCACTTTAAGCAGTTGGTGCTTTCCAAAATAAAAGATAAAAATATTATCTTGTGGCTTTACATGCTATTAAAAGAACAGACATAGAGTAGGGAAAGCATTAAAGGAATTTAAAATGAGTGAAGTCCAGCGAAGATGAAAAACTAGGCCTGAAAGAAGTAGGTGTGCAGATCTTTAAAACAGTATATCCACACAAAGTTAAATGAATATTGGGAAGAAGAGAGCTCTAGACAGAAAGAACTACTAAAGAACAGGGGCAGGCACAAAAGAGAGAAGAAAGAGGAAGCTAAATTGCTGTATAACCCACAGTTAAGCATTTAGCTTGTTTGACTGTGAAATGTAGATAATGGGGCCCGTACCATAATGAGGCAAGTAAAAGAAGCCCCTCAGATTTGGAATGATTTAAGTCATGGCTTAAATATCTTGAAATTTATAATTAATAAATTCTAGAGGGTACATTGTTGTCAAACTGTTTTTCTTAATTGAAATTTTAATAGCTGTTTGAAGTTCTACTTAATTTGAAAATTTTCTTCTTCATCTTTTATGCCTTACCAGACTGCATGTGCTTCCTGTCCCTAGAGAGACAGATCTGTACAAGCAAGTACTGAGTCGTAACTAAGCTCCACACCCCTCATCACGGACTTCCCTCTTTGGGAGTTGCAAAAAACAACACACAAGCCATCAATTTTTCATAAGCTAAGCCTGTCTTTGATTATGAATTCTTGACATGAATCCTTGCTAGGATATTAAGAGGACACGTGAAACGACAATCTTAAGATTCAGTTCAGTAACAGAGATTTATTCAAAGAATGGTGGCTTCTCTTCCATCCTTCCAATCCCTCTGTTTTGTTTTTTAATGCAGAAGAAAGAACATATAATATCCAAATAAACAACCATAAATAAAGCTGAAATCCAGTTCAATTAAAACCAACAGGGATTTTGCTGTTAACACCAAGAGGATAGAAATTAGCTAGAGAACAGTCCAAAAAGCAGTATATACAAACAAAGGGACTAAATGAAATTAATAATAATAATAATAATAATAATAATAATAATTTTTATTTCTATTTCCCGCTTCTCCATCCGATCGAAGCGGGATTCCAACATATTAATAAAACAGAGTTATAAAACAATACAAAAAACATTAAAATTCCATATTAAAACATTATATGAGACATCAGCAGCAACTATTGCAGTAATTAGGAGTGAACAATCAGACTTCAATGCGATAAGTTGTAATTGTTCCTTCAATATTGGTAACAATCCATGATTTATCACAAAATATCAGGTGGATAAGCAATGTGTCCTCTTACTTTTCACTTGTATCCTTTTTCAAGGGATTTTGGAACCTGTTCCAGGAATTCACAGATCAAATCTCTGTATTCATTAGATCAGTGCCACCCAAATGTATTAGACAAAAGTACTAGCATCTCCAGTCATAGATTGTTTGTTATACTAACTGGGGAAAATAATAGTGCTAAACATTTGGAGGATATTAAGTTGTCCTAGCATAACAAGCTACTAAGCTACCATGCCATACCCTTAGGTCCACATTCACTAGCCCTTCTTGTGTCTTTTATGTAGGGGAAATCAAGGAATGTAGATCTTCATCAATGGGTGGTCAGCCAGCAGCACACTGACCCTTTGCTGCTCAGTTGAACTTTGGCCCAGGAACCTATCATCTGTACTGTAAAGAACACTGTGTCCTGAGACTTATACATGGGTGTCCATTTAACCCAGGCTTCAGCATTGGCATCAACAACTTAAACGTAGGCTGGATGGCCATCTGTTGGGAGTGTGTGACTGTGTTTTTCTGCATGACAAGGGGTTGGACTGGATGGCCCTTCTGGTCTCCTCCAACTTTATGATTCTATGACTTCCCTGACTACCTGTCCTCATTTTATTGCTTTTTATGCCACCATAAACAAAGTTATGCTGCTATGAATGAAAATTAAAAAGATAAGACAACACACAATTAACTGTAACATAGAAATACTTTGTTTTCATATCAAAATTATACATAACCATCAAAAGAAATCACTGGAGTTGGAAACACTCTCCAAAATGCAGGACCATAAAGAGAACAGTATCGACAGCATTTCTTTATATATATGCATATTCCACATAGACCTTGAAAAGACATGACCAATGCCCCCTTTTAATACTTATATATGCATTTGTATTTGTTTCTACCCCTGAAGAAGGCTTTTTTTCTCTCACTGAGGCCAAAATGCATTGAGCTTTTTAAAAAAGTGCTGAATAAATAGTTGACCATCTCAGAGCACATAGAGCTTGTCTCCTCACTGTTTATTGGAGGAATTGGGCCAGATCCACAGCAGGAATGAATGGGAGTGTCTTTCCCAATCCTCATTAGAAGATGCTCTATGGACAGAGATAGGCAAAAGGTGGAGTGCAAGTCATCATTTGTCACCACCGGCTATGATGACTACAGTGGATGGGAGCTGCAGTCCAGAAACCTCTAGAAGATCACCCGTTGCCCAGCTCTGCCTAAAGTGATCTTGGAGGTATCACTTCCAAGTGTCAGTCCAGCTTAGGGACCAGAATGCTGATACTTGTCCAGTTTGCAAAAAGAACCCAAGCTAACATTTCACATATGAAATTTGGGACACTTACGCCAAAAAAAAATAAAATAAAATAAAATAAAAAATCTGAGTGTCAATATGGCAAAAGTTATTAATGAAGAAGAACAGACAAGCTAGAAGAGGCTGCAGCAGTTTGCCTTTGCATAAGCCTACTGGGAAGGGCAAGATTGCATCCTCTCCTCTCTCCACTGAGTTATTTGAATGCAAACTACTTTTGCACTTTGAATTCATTTTGCTGCCACTGACATAAACTGAGGACAAAGGGGTAAAATGACAGGAATAGAGAGAAACTGACAGAGGATTAATTAGGACAGTTGCAGAATATATGGTACTGGTTCACATTGTGGTGAGCCTGAGCTTCTTCAACCTCACTTTTCAAGGGTTTTCTCCAGCAGACAGGTTGGGCAGTCAGCCTCTGAAAGTAATCTTCCTAGATTTGTTCAAAAAAGAGGAAGAGAAAAATGGCAGACAATATTCCACCCCTCAGGGGTTTTGAAGTGGTTCTGAGTGTGTTCTGTGAAATAAGGTGCATATTTTATATGCTAGGAAGCTGAGATACTATAGAATGATGCTACCTTAGAAGAAGAGATAGCAAAAGGTATGCAATGGACTGTGAAGCAACTTGGAATTTTTAAAGAACACAATGAAAAAGCACCAGCACATGCTGTGTCAGACATCTTTAAATAGCAAGCCTTTGGGCCAAGATCAAATGTATCATTTGATACATCCTCTCTTGGGTGGAATATATGCTATCCTTGTTAAAGGTAGGGTTCAACAACTCCACGTTTGACTTCAAGATACTATGATCCTGTTTCACAGCTCAGAGAAATTATGAAGCAATTGTTTTCTGTCTCCTTCCTCTTCTTTTTGTTTTTGTAAAGACTTCCAGGAGACAACATGTATTTCTTTGCTTCATGGACAAATCCAACACATACCCTGATGTGATTGATCACATGTAGATAAACAAAATTATTCTTGGTTGCATAATAAAAGAGAAGCCTGTTTCACAGGTTTTACATGTTAGGTAATCAGCTTCACAGATGACCAAAGATTAACTTTTAAATGGATGCTGCTAAGAAAGATTCTCAGTCTTAAATCAGCTTTCCTGCATTAAACCTTCCTCTTTAATCCTCAGCTCCAAGTAATTTTATAAATAGATAAAATTGGAAAAGCTCTTAAACCACACAAGTATAATATGATCAGATGAAACCTACCACAATCCCTTGTTTTGCTTGGGGGATACCCTTGCAGGGGAGGTGGAGGGGAATAAGACAATTATTTGGAGCCTTCTCAATGCTTAATTGTTCTTCACAGACTAGCAGAAAGTGAATGTTAAATAAGAAACCCAACTTGTTAGATGAACAAATTATTATTAATAAGTAGCATTTTGTTACTCAGACATAGAATTTTGTTACCTGGACACATTTTGTAGTATTTTGGACACATTTCGTTACTTGGACACAGACGGAGGAGGAGTGAAAATAGAAGGAAGGAATATCAACAATCTAAGATATGCAGATTACACCATAGTACTAGCAAAAAAACCTCACAGACATGGAACACCTACTAAGGAAGATCAAAGAAGAAAGGGCATGGGCAGGTTCAATGTTGAACATAAAGAAAACCAAAATAATGACCACCAAGGACCTTCACAAGTTCAACCTAGACAATGAAAAAATAGAAATAGCAAAAGAATTTCCATACCTGGGATCAAACATTGATAGAAATGGGGACTGCAGTCAGGAAATCAGAAGAAGATTAAGAATGGGGAGGATGGCAATGGAAGAACTAGAAAAGATTCTAAAATGCAAAGATATACAACTGAGCACAAAAGTTAGAATCATACAGGCCATTGTATTCCCTACAAACATGTATGGATGTGAGAGCTGGACATTTAAGAAAGAAGATAGGAAGAAAATCCATTCATTTGAGATGTGGTGTTGGAGCAGAGGGCTTAGGATTCAATGGACAGCCAAAAGAACAAACAAATGGGTCGTAGAGCAGATCAAGCTGGAAACCACCCTGAAAGCCAAGATTACCAAACTGAGGCTGTCATACTTCGTACACATCATGAAAAGGAAGGACTCATTAGAAAAGAGAATAATGCTGGGAAAGGTGGAGGGAAGTAGGTAGAGAGGAAGGCCACATGCTAGATGGATGGACTCCTGAGGTTGCAGGAATTAAGCAGAGCAATAGAGGACAGGGTTTTTTGAAGATGTTTCATCCATAGGGTTGCCATGAGCTAAGAGGGCAGTGAACAAGAACAAGAAGCATTTTGTCTCCCAGTTATGTAATGCCAACAGTATAATTTCTTACCAGGCTTTAAACATAAGTTCAGAGAAATAGAAACAACTTTCTAAGATGTGGACAAAGCTCAAAAAAGCATTCTGGCCCTGTGAAGCATCTTAGCTAAACTGCTAACCATAAGCTGCAGAGGACTCTGTCCTCTGTTACACTATGCTGCATTATCCCCATGCTCTGCAAATAGGGCTCTATATATTCAAATGATTGAATAATGTAACATAGATGTTAAGTACATGATCAAATGGTAAGAACTGACAGTTGACTGAGAAACCTTAATCTGAGGCTCATCTGTGCAAATGCTTCCCATGCTCTTACACTGACTGTATGGGAGAAGTTCATGGAAAAAATGCTGTAGCTTACTGAAATCACTTCAGGGGTGGTGGTGGTAGAAATCTCTTGTTCTACACTGTCTTTGAAATGTCCCTCATCTGGAAGTATGGACAGAAAATACATTGTCCCTGTATGGCTGGTGGAAACAGATGACAGGTTGCTTGCACAACTTTCTCAGCTGTGTCTGTCTGTAACCCTTAAACAGTTACAATGAGGATAATATCCCTCTAACTGCTTTGCAGGGGGTGTTTGGAAGCTTATTGGGGGTTCCTTGAGAAGAGCACAATGGCAGACAAGAATCACTGAGCAAGATTATACCTATTACTACTGAATCTCATTGTAGGGGAAAGATAGGCTATAAATCCGATAAAATAAAATAAATAAGACACTGAACTTTCATTAGCAACTCCTAACAATGAAGGGGTTTATTCGTTAAGTCCCCTTGAATCATTTTAATTAAAAAAAATTTAACGTGGGTATTAGCTTTTTAAATATTGGGTTTAAACATGGTTTTGAATCTGCTTCTAAAGGTTTTGTGTGTGTGTTTTTTTAAAAATTACATCACTTTGAGACTGCTGATGGACAGAATAGTAATTAATTCATACTTTTAATAAATAAGTAATTATTAACAAGTAACTCTGAGAACAGATCATTCTGGGGGAAATAGCAGATGCCAGCAACTGGTACTATAGATATCTCTGACAAGCTCCTCTTAATGTGAAAAATTTTCCATGTCAGGAAATGCAAAACATAGGCTCCAGCCTATGGAATCCTGGGACTGGTAGTTTGTTGTAGCACCAGAGCTCTCTAACAGAAAGCTACGAATCCCAGAATTCCATAGCACTGAGTCATGACAGTTAAAGTGGTGCCATACTGCATTATTGCAGCAGTGCAGATGCGGCCCTAGAGTTACATAAAACTCAGTGTTTACAACAGTTGAAGGGGTGCAATTGCCTATAGCTAAAGAAATGCATTTGAATTTGCTTGACTATGACTGCCTATGATATGCTTTTTGGGGTCAGACTAGAGAGCCATAGAGGACCCAAAAGTGGCACAATAATAATTTTGCTTCTGACAGATTTGTATCAATTTAAAGCTATTTACTGTATGCTTCATTCCAAAACCACAACATCCTCTTATGTTCTGCAAACAATTCCTAAACATATCACTCTGAGCTCCCTGTAAGTTACAAGCTACTTGATAGAACTATGTTGTAATATAGAATGTTTTCACAAACTGTGCATTGCAAAAGCTAACTGAGGGGAGGAAGGAAAATGGAAGGAGAATTTGTTTCCTGTCTTTGTGTAAGTTTCTATAAAGCTTGACAAAATCTGGGTTCAGGGCTCTCTTGGCACCTTTCGATGCTAGAGGCCTGGCCATAATTGCAATAAAGAAACTCGTTTTTCCTACTCCGAAGGTCTACAGTCCCATTGATTTCTGCTTCACAGTGATTCATGGGCATGGCCTCATGCTTAATGGGTACTGATGTGCATTCAGACACTGGCTAGGAAGTGCTGAGGCACAACAGAAGTGCATACTGCACATTAGAAATGTCTGATGCACATCAGAAGTGTGGTGTCAAACTGCAGTTCACCACTCTGCTGGCATTGCATAACTGGGAATGAACTTGCAGGAGTGTAATGTGCAGCTCAAAACATGGCCCAGAAGCTCTGCTGTGTGCCAAAGATGCATTGAAGATGAATGGGCAAACAGTTCCCTGGAGAGAAATAGTTTGACAGCTACTCCACTAGAAATATGTGAAGTGGGTTTGAGAACTGGTCTCCCGTAAAGTCACACCATCAATTTAAAGCTCAGAGTTTCATTAAAAAGACAATTAAAATCATTTCCAGTACCAGCCTCTATTCCTGTGTTCCCCCAGCCATTTGAGTTTATTATAATTGCATTTAAATTACATTTCTATCAAATTGTTCATTGTTCCTATGCTGCTATGTGGAAAGATCAATGCAAACGAAACCTAGTAGACTAGAGAGGGTAATTGTGAAACTGTTGCAATTATATTGCTATGGGAGGTGAAAAATGAAACAACCAAACAGAAAAAAGGTAGAGAAAATTGCATCACTGTAGCACAATCTACGCATATGAATGGTACTTAAGTGTTTCTAGAGTATCCCTCCTCTGCCATCTAAACTGGTCCTAATTGAAGAATAGCTTAAGATTGTTTTCATGATGGAAACATTGAGTGTGTCAATTACTTCTGAAATGCAGAAATGTTATCTCTGCTTTCAGTGGACGATATTGTGAATCCATTAGCCCTGACCCACAAAGCATGTGTTCAGGTAATACACAACTATTGTCTTTAGGACCCAACAACTAAGGGGTACTCTATATTTTTGATTTATTAGCTAATTTTCTCAGCATATGACAATTTGGCCCTCAAACCCAACCATCTTCAGAATGTATTTATCTATTTATCTATCTATTGCCCTTATATCCCACCTTTCTCCCAAAATAGGATCTGAGAATAAGCCAGACCCCAACTGTCAAAAGGGAAATGAATGGTGGCATCAATACACTGTGGGAGGAAATAAGAGAAAACCTTTTGAAACAGGTGTGGTTCCCCACCCCGTCTCTTACACTGAGAAACTGAGGGTCCTTGGATTCTGGATTCTGTCTGGGGTCGTCTTTATCACCTTCTGGTCACTTGAGTATCCAACTCATGATGGTGCTTAGACCAGACAGTCAGGGTTAACATCAACATTTCACTTAAGCATGCTTAAATAATGTAATCTCAGGGTATTTAAATGAGATATGAGCACACTCTTTGGTACTATTGAGGATATTTATTATATGCACTTGGAGACAGACAAACATATTTTAATTTACATTAAAGACTATTTTATTTTTTTGTATTTGTATATTTTTTGAGTCGCATGCTTGTAACCTTTATTCTTTTTTAAATTTAGTATTGTTATTGTAGTTTGCCTGTATTTTACTTTAATTATATTGAATTGTGATAGCTTATAGCTTTTAGCAATAAACAAGCTCGAAACACTCAAAATATATACAATCCCCTTGAGGAAAAACTCCGACATGTCAATGCCTTGGTCCTGAGCTTTCAGCTTTTTACACTGCATTACATTACACTATACTGCATTGTATGTAAGGCATACATTACATCACATCACAGCATGTGGCTATTAGGCTGTTACACCTTCACGAGGGCTTTCATGAGACTCAGTATTTGTCTCTTTGCATTTCTTTCACAGGCTTTGTGGTGACTAACAGCTTAACATTATCAGCTTAAACACTAGAACTTAGCCATCTATCCAATGGAATCATCAGAGTCTTTCATACTTTCCACAGTGTCTGTTTCTACAATATTTCATAAAGGCTTTTACATGTAAAGAATGTCTGTTCAAGCAGATATTGTTATATGCTGAGGAACTACAGATCATTTACAGCCTCTGTGACTGCACAGGCATTTAAGAGTTAATCTCCTACAAAAGTGGTTCCCAACCTTTAATCCTCCATTTGTTTTGAACTTCAGCTCCCAGAAGCCCCAGCCAACCTGGCACACAGTCAAAAATCATGGGAGCTGAAGTCCAAATCATCTAGCAAACCAAACACTGGGAACCACTGTCCTTGAGTACTTAAAAGCATCAGTTACAGAATAAGCATATATCTATCTTAGCATAGCCTTACCAGTATCATCATATATCAGCATATTGGGGCAGTTTATCAGTCTGTCATTCTATCAGAAACAGCACAGCTGTTATCCAACATATGTCTTACTCATATGTCAGAGTGATGCCAGAGGTGGTCTAATTTATGGCTCCGTCTTAGCTCTTTTATTCTCTTCTCAACTCACTAAGTTAATCAGCTGGCCAATTTAAAAAAACACCACCTCCCTACCTCTGACTTACCTCTATCCAATCAAAATACAAATCTTTATCTGTGATTCAGCTATGATTTTACCCCTGTAAACTTGGAGTCTGTTGGCTGCCTGCCCTCATGATTAATTCCCTAGTGCACTAGCAAGCAGGGTTGGCTAGTAGAGGCCAGGTAAGGGTTATCTTTTACTCCTGTCACACAGAGTGAGCCTAGAAGGCTTGATGCTCTTACTTCTTTTTGTTATTTACATTCCAAAGCATCTGATTTTTCCCCCAAACTAAAACTGAAGCTGATTTTCCACTGATACACCCAGATTCACAGATATAATTGCTATATAATGTCTTATGATACATATTGCACATTCTATAGATTATACTAGATTATATTGTGTACTTTAAAGTTACATTCCCAGGTCACAAAGTTGTTAACTAATTCACCTGATCTGTAACACTTTTCAGCTGTGGCACTCTATTTGCAGAATACTCTCTCCTTGGAGGTTCAATTGGTACTGACCTTGGTTTCATTTGAACAAATTTATTAAAGTGTTTGGGACCTAACTGATTTCCCTCCAAACATGCATGCACAATGTATTGCAAACATATTCATCATCAATTTGTAATTCACCCACAGCCTGAAACTGAAATGGATGTAACTGGCATTGATAGCACTTGAAATACACAAGATACTCATTACTGTGAAGGTACAAAATATTGTTGCACAAAAGTTAAGTAAACAAAATCAAGTTGGCACTTATTCTCCTTATTCTAATTTATTTGTTATAGTTACATGTTTCTATGTTTATTCCACTTTATGGCGACCCTATTCTAGTGTTTTCTTAGCAAGATTTATTCAGAGGAGTTTTGCTATAATTTCTTTCTAAGGCCAGGAGAGTATGACTGGCCCTAGGGGTCTCCATGGGATTCAAATGGGATTCAATGCATGAGATTCAAACCCTAACCTCCTAGAGTCTTAGTCTAGCATGCAAATCACTGCTCCACACTGGCTTACCTTTTTCAAATACTTTCTTATAATTTTTTGTTGTGTTGTATTTTGGATATGGAATACAAAAATTGCATGGCTGGTATATTTTAATTCCTTGGTTTAATGTGAAATTTGTAATTTCTTTTCACAAGGAAGTTGTTTCCACTTTCTCTTTCTCCTTTTTTTAAAGGGGAAAGCAGCAATGCTGCAATAGCTATGCAAGGCATGATATGATTTTCCCCTCTATTTTTTTAAAGTGAAATGATACCGATTAAAGCCTGTCAATTGCATTTCTACAGTTATTCCTTTGGTCATCATATAACATGTTCAAAACCATTATGGCAAATTGTTAAATGCTCAGATAAAACTTTTCTGAATTTTACTGTACATCTGCTCAGATGTTCAGCCCCATGAGACAAATAGAGCTTACCTCTGACTATGTGTACATAGGACTGAAGCCTTACACATGAAAAATTATCTCAACAGAAGGTGAAAGCTATATTTGATCATGAATTGTGTAACTCTTCATGTCATCCTTTCCTTTCTCTTCCAGCTCCTTGCACTCATATTCAGTAGTGTCATCTAGGGAGATCAAAACCTCTCTATATTTTCCCTTCACTTATTTTATTCTTTCATTCTCACATGTAAGAAAAAACAACAACAAACAAAATAAAACAAAAAAAATCAAATGTTTTCTCCCCATTGGGTGAGATCATGTGATTTTTGAATACTGATTTTTTTTCACATTTCCATATTTTATTTATAACATTTATAGCACACAAATAAAACATAGATAATGGCATTGTTTACATACTAGTCATTCCTAGTAAATGGTTATAGCTTTATGAATTAATAACCTTCCACATTCTTAATAGTTGAGAACCTATTCTTCCTTTTAACTCTTAACTTTATTATTTTTTACTTTAGGTGATGTTTAAATTATCCTATCAACAGAATTCTTAAAGTTATGAAAGATTCTCTGTGGATCTGCTTATTAACATGCTACAAAAATTCCAGAGGAAAAAAAAAACATGATAATCAAAAGAAAGGTTCACAGAAAATAAAATAGACTTCTTATATACAGTTTACAGTCATCTTAAATATGCTCATTCCCCATTTCATTGCAAGACACTTTATTATCAGACCTTGCCAACTCTTCTCCCAGTATTTTATCACTGGTGACCATACTTTTTCTACTTCGGTTAATGGCTTATTTTAAGTACAAATAAGTTTATCTAATTCAATCATATCCATCAATTGTATTAGCTACTCTTCAACTGAAAGTGTTGTTTTCCCTTTCTAATATTTGGCTAAAAGAATATGTGCAGCTGTCACCATATATAAAATTAACTTTCAGTGTTTCTTTTCATCTTCTTTCTCTAAAATTGAGGTCATGTTGAGCAAAAATAATTCAGGTTGCATAGGAATACATTTCCCTATAATTTGTGATGTCATTGAATGTATTATTTTCCAGTATTTTTTAATTACAGGACAGCTCCATCATAAATGAAAGAAAAATCCTTGTGTTTCTTTACACTTCCAGCATGTTGGGTCAACCTCTTTATAGATTTTATTTAATTTAACTGGGGTAAGACATCATCTGTGGACCATCTTAATATACCATATATACTCGAGTATAAGTCAACCTCATGTATAAGTTGAGGGCAGGATTTGGCACCAAAATTATGGATTTTGATATGACCTATGTATAAGCTGAGGGTAAAACCTAGCAGCATGTAACAAAGGATGTAAAGGATGAAGCAAAGGAAAATGATGCTAAAGATTTCTAATTTTTTTGCAAGCATAACTGTTTGTGCTCACTCTAAAGGCTAGATGGATGAGAAAGTAGAGAAGTTGATTTTTAGGTGCTCCAAGAAGAGATTAATCTCTCACTTTTCACCATGGCATGGCTCCTTTTTTGAAAAGAGTAAAAGTACTGTGCTTACACTGACCCATAGATAAGCTGACCCAGGTTGACTAAAATTTCTAGATGTATACATGAGTATATACAGTAATTTTCTTTGAGGTCCTCCAATTTAGTAAACTGTTGTATCCTTCTCCAAGAATCTTCTCATTGTTCTAATATTATTGCATTTTGAATATTTTGGGCCCATTTAATCATGTTATTAGTCACTTATTCTTTCTCCAGTTGCAATCTTAGTGTCACGCCCATCCTGGAGGATGACTTGGAGGATTCAGAGGATGAACCAGAGCCTCTGGGACCTGAACCTGCAACTGGGGAGCCTGAGTCTGGCCCTAGCTCTGCTGTAGCAGAGTCTGTGGCCCCTCCAGGGATTCAGCTGCCATGTTTGCCTGGGGCTGAGGCTGTAGACATAGAGGAGGATCTGGGAAGTGTGCCTGCCTTCAAGGAGCATTGAGCTGAAAGAGAAGGCCTTTGAAGATCACTGAGGCTTTATCAAAAAAGCCTTCATAATCAGGCACACCTGAATGCCTGCTGCCTGCCTATTTAGGCAGCTAGAGCATGTGTCTCTCCTTGCCAGTGATTATCTGACCGCCTGGAGGAAAGACTTTGTCTCTGGCTCCTGGGACTTCTTGGACCACACCCTTGCTTCTCAGACTGCTGATTATCTGGAACCCTTGACCTTGGACTGTCTGATCGACCTGCCTATCTGATTCCTTGAATCTCAGACCATCTAACAACTCTTTTGGTAATCCTTCTGCTGATACTGCCTTTAGTCTCCAAGATTGTGTTGCTTGCACCGATTCTGCTATTTGGGGGTTTGTTTGTTGGGAACTAGACTAGCCTAATCAGCCATTTGGTTGCTTTCCTGGATACTTAGTAACATAGCATAGATTTTAGCTGTCATTTTTTCCTTCTCTGTGATTAAAACATCTCCAAATTTGTTCTCTTCCAAGTCAAAGTCTTCCAGCTTTTTATCCATCCATAAATCTTTCTTGGAGGTGTGGTAAGTGAACCAATGACATGTAAATCCTTTTTCTCCATTTTTCTCTCTCGATCTTACTTCTATGGTAGAGTGGAAATCTATTTCACTGTATCTTTATATCTAACACAGTTGTCCATTTTCCCTTCAATTGTCCCATAAAGGGTTCTTCTGGGGTGATCCAGAGTGGAATTTCCCTGTATATTCTTTGTTTATATTTTGTCCATAATAATAATAAAAATTTTGTAATTCTCTGTTAGCCTCTACTTTGTCATACCAGATATACACATGCCACATTTCAAGATTAATTTTGCAAAAACCTGACTTGTAGAAAAAATGTGTGCAGGAAACAATTATTTTGCATAAAGTACATTTGTGTGTGTGTGAAAAATGGAAAAAAGAGGGAAAAACCCTCCTGGTCTTTTTATTCCCACTCAAGGATGAAAAATATTGTGGTGGATGATAGAGGCTTTTTTAAAAAACCATGTCTAGACTCCTTTTTTAAAAATGAGAGGAAATGAAAATGTATAAATATCCATTAATTTCCCTGTGTTCTATCATTCTGCGAATTTCTTTGCCCAGTACACATGTTTGGTTGCTGTTTGCAGGTGTGCACACATGTGAGACTTGATGATATTTGCTCATATCCCATATTTTATATTAGTAGGAAGTACCAGAAAAGGCAATGTTGAGTTGTTATTTTAACCGGGATCATACATATCCTGTCATGTTTACTTCCCGCCCAAAGACCAACCATTTTTTACAACAGGTTATTATGATTCCTATGCAATTCAGTTTCTCGGTTTACAGAACATTAGAAGGAAATATCACATAATTTATTCTGAAATGATTCATTTATATTTACCCTCTACTGACAACACAATTATTGATTTTGTTCTCACATGAAAACAAAGCTGAAGGGTTGCTGAGTGCCTGAGCCAGCTTATACTAAAGATCCAGCAAAGGTACTTAATTTGTGTCAATTTATACTTGCATGCAATGGAGCAAAAAGAGTTTGATCAACATATGTAGCACTGCGAAATAGAGCTGACGGAACACCCAGATACCGTTAACTATTATTAATGTACCTGTCCATTTCACATTCTACATGTTTTACCTTAGACTGAGAGGTAGTATGATGGCCATCTTTAAATATATGAAGGGATGTCATGAAGAAGACAAAGTAAACTTTTTTCTGATGCTCCAGAAATGAAGGCATGAACCAGTAGGTTCAAATTACAAGAAAAGAGATTCTATCTGAACATTAGAGATAACTTTCTGATGGTTCAACAGTAAAATAGACCATCTCAATGCTGGGGAATTCTGGGAACTGTCATTTTGTGAGACATTTAGCCTTTTCTGACCGGGAGTTATGATGCCTCAATAAACTACAATTCCCAGAATTTCCTAGCACTGAGCCAGGGCAGTTAAAGTAATTTCAAACTGGATTATTTCTGCAGTGTGCTTTGGACCATAATTTCCCTTATACTTTTTCTGATTCTATGAACAGCATGCTCCCAACATGGCCTGAAGCTGTGTCATTTTGCCTGTGTGTTTGAGGCCTTTCTCTTTCTCCTCTGGGCTCACCTGTTACTGCCTGACTCCATCATTGAGTTGTATGCTTGCTGTACTACATCCCCATTCTCCCTCCACTGCAAATCAGTCAAGCAGAGAGAGAACTGGAGAGCCTGGCTATCTGGGCAGCAAAATGTATTATGTCAACCAATATTTAGTGCTCCAGCCAACTATTTCTGTAACCGTGAACTGTTGTTTGATAATTATTAATTTTCAACCATTGAGAAGTTTCCCCTTCTGCAAATTATTTTGTTTATAATGCAAGTGTTTTCCTCTAAACATGTTGGGGCGATACAGACCGCCCAAAAGGGATGGTCTGTAGCCGCCCCTTTAAGCCTGAAAGTGGGGTGCAGTAGGAGCCTGGGGGCCTGCTGAACCCCGCTCTCCCTGGCGCTGGTGAGGGGAGAAAGGGGCCACCACTGCGGCCCCTTTCTGAGGGGGTAAAGGGGCCGCTGCTGCAGCCCCTTTCTCCCCCGGGTCCTTGGCGTGGTTGTTTAAAGGCCGCGCCAAAGACCAGCACCAAAAAAAGAGCTCCCTAAAGGAGCTCATTTTGGCGCTGCGGAAAGGGCATGCTTGGTGCCCCCCCGCAGTGCCATGGCAACATCATGGCATGCCCGTATGGATGCCACCATTTTTAAATGCTGGTGCCCATACGCTTTAAGGTTAGGGAGGGTGCAGATGCTGCACCCTCCCCAACCCTAAAAACGCCCCTTCCAGCCCTAATCACGCCACTTCCTGCCCGTCTAGATCAGGCCATAGTTTAATTATATCATACACCTGTGGGTGTGTTTGTGACTAATTTAGTCAGAGGTCATTTGTGGTTGGTGTTTGATTTTGTACAGCAAAATGTATTGACAAAGAGATAGAGAGTAGGGAGAAGACCAGACGGGGCTTCTCCCTTGAATGCTCACTCAATGTAAGGCCAGGGGACAAAAAAAGAGGATCCAGTCAGCCAGATGCCCCAGAAATTCAGTGGAGCTCCCTCATTCTCTGGCTGGAGCTTTCTGGCACAGTAGTGTTTTGCAGAATCATAGAATGCTGGAGTTGGAAGAGACCACAAGGGCGTCCAGTCCAACCCCTGCCATTCAGGAAGACACAATCAAAGCATTCTTGGCAGATAGCTATCCAGTCTCTATTTAAAAATCTACAAAGAAAGAGACTTCACCACACTCAGAGGCAGTGCATGCTGCTGTGCAACAGCTCTTACCATCAGGAAAATCTTCCTAATGTTTAGGTAGAATCTCTTTTCTTGTAGTTTTAATTCATTGTTCCATGGGAGCCACAAAAAACCAAGCTTCCTCCATCCTCAATATGACATCCCTTCAAATATTTAGATATGACTATCACATCACCTCCTAACCTTCTCTTCCCCAGGCTAAACATACCAGGTTCCCTAAACCACTCCTCATAGGACATAATTTCCAGACCTTTTGCTCATGGTATATGTTAGAGACTGTAGATTTTGCCAGGATGTCTCCCCCATCCTGTCCAAGTCGGACTCAGAATGGCAACTCCAGCCTGCATTTAAAAAAAAAAATTGAAGGAAGGGATTTGGTTGCAGGCTTAAGTATTCCTACTGGCTTCTTTTCAGAGGCATTCAAAAACATTGCAAAATGAATTATTAAATTATTAAAAATGAAAATGAACATAGACACTTATTAGTGCCTTTTTTTTGGTTAGTTTCAAAGGTGGCACAAGATGCCTTTACATATTGATTTTCCAGACTAACCCGGCTATATCTCTGAATACACTCATGTGGGTCAATTAAGAAGTGGCAGTTCTCACAGCCCTTTCAAAGTGGCATCTGAAAGACTACCTCACATAAAATAAATCTGAACAAGCATTGTGGTATAATAATTAAATAATACAACCACTTTCACACCCGCAGTCACACATGCAGTATGCTACTAATCATTTCAGACACAGTAGATTTGAACAATGAACATGTCTAGAATTTGTATGAAAAGAAATGATTTCCCCCTGCTGTTCAAGGAAGTCCATTCTTCTGAAAGTGTTTTAATGAGCTTCATAAACTACCTACTTGGCAAAATGTTATTTTTTAAAAACAACAACACCCCTTTCCTCATAAAGATAATTAACTATATGCAAATAATGCATCAAAAGCAGACACTAGTTCCCTTCTGTTACCATAGAAGCTTCTGGAATCATTACTTCCAACAATGGGGCAGGAGTTTGATCACCTACTCCATGTTAACAGATATAACTGGGTTTAGTAGCTTAGAGAGAGCAAAAGCAATGCAGATTTAACAGACCTCTCTTCTCTCCAAAGGGCTTACAGTCATAGGACAGGAGACACAAAGGAATGAGATGACTGCACATTAACCAGTTTTTCTAATGCGGTATAAACAATATAACAGTATAAACAATACCTATGTGCCCAAAGCTGTGTCAAATGAGGGTGAGGTCAAACAGACATGCCCTTTGTTCAAATAATTACTCTTGTACAAACTATAGAAGTAAAAGAAAACAAAGACAAAGCCCCTCTCCAACATTCTCCTCTCCTTCCCTTGCAACACCCACACCTGCCTAATTCTCCCTGCATCCAGATGTGGTCCAATTTCAACTAGTTGGTGAAGAAAAGTCCCATTTTTTCTGTTGATGCCAGGGCTGCAAGAGTGGAGGAACCCTGGCAAAGTTTTAGATTATCCCCTTCCCCAGTGATCTCAATGCATTTGGGTTTTTTCTTGTTTGTTTTTTAGATGCCTTATTTTGGGATGGGAGGCATTCCCCAAACAGCATATTTTAACATTTGAAGACAGCTGTCTGACACCCCAACACCTGGCATTACACATAGGTCTCAGGGTCAAAAAAATTGCCTGTCTAAGAACTAGGAAACAGTGTCATGGTAAATTATGGTAGCTAGTGAATCATGGGTTCATTTGCGGGTAGGTAAACATTTAATTTTAAATATTATTTAGCTATTCTAGATGGATATACCCTGCTCTACCTCCCCACACTAACATTCTTTCTGCAAGTGTAGTTTAAAATGAAGAATGAAAATTTCAAATCCTGCTTTTATATACTCCCAAGTTTATAAAGACTTGGGTAATTCATTCATGCTTCTCTTTCATTCAAACAAATAGAAATCAAAGGGAATTAACTTTTTCATAGACCAACAGGCTACTGATTTGTAGCCATAAATCGATATATGTAGAAAACAATAAAGATTTAAACAGCAATTTCCATTTTTAAAGCACTTCATAAACACTGTTATGTGGTGATCTTTACAAAAACTCAACATGGGAGGGCACAGTGTTATGACTTTCTCAACACAAACCACAGAAGCTCTCTCTCTCTCTCTCTTTTGGCTGAGGCAGAAAAAGAGTGCCATTTCTACTCCCTAACTTTACAGCAAAGTCAAGACTGAAAGAATGAACTGACTGACTCGTAGCCCAGCTTCTTAATTATTCAGTGGCACCAGTACCACACTGGTCAACGCTGTACCTTTTGACTGTCATCTCTGTAATCTTAAAACATAGGGACTGTTTCAGAAAGAGATGGGGCTAAGGCAGGGCTCATGATAATTGAGTCTTCAGTTGTGTATTTTCAGTTTCCCTACCTGGACTGACCAAGCAAAGAAAGGAGCAGCTATTTCAATGATGCAGCAACAGCATCAACAGAATCTCATAACCTCCCAGCATAATTAGCATACAGGACTGCTTTTCCTTTCTCTGTCATGAAAAGTAACATGGTGTAGCAACAGAAATATTACACCAGA
Organism: Urosaurus nigricauda; assembly: GCA_034509955.1. Classification (NCBI taxonomy): domain Eukaryota; kingdom Metazoa; phylum Chordata; class Lepidosauria; order Squamata; family Phrynosomatidae; genus Urosaurus; species Urosaurus nigricauda. Next base: position 170,214,688 of record JAOEGL010000002.1, read on the forward strand.
CTGCTGATCCTGTATCTTGACTCTTGAATCTATGGACAGCATAGTTTCAAGGCTCAGTGGCCCTCAAGAAGTAATCAAAATTATAATCAGGTTTTCTAGCAGGCTTGGGGAAAAAAATCTATTAATTTTAGTCCTGAATCCCAGCCCCAGCAATCACTAGCTGCTTTTTAAAAAGCCTCTGTTCACAGAATGCCACACTGTATTCCCTTTGTTCTCTGCCCTACACGAGCCTAATGTAATTTGATAATTACAACACTGTAGGACATTGTGGTGACATAGGTTTGATTAAAAATTTAATTTCAATAAACACGGATGTCGCCTCCCCTGGAATGATTATGAAAGGCTAATCAAGGATAAAAGAATGGAAGACTGGTATTTCCTGCATGTAGCACATCTGGCATTCTCCTCCCACTTAGCATAGATTGGCAACATGAGGGAGTGAAGAATCTTTGCCCAGAAAGGGACAGAACAGATCAGAGACCAAGACCAGTTCAACTGCTTCTGAACAAAATCCGTTGTTAATTCTGCACAATTACAAGCCACAAAAGCTGGATAAATGGGAAGAACAACGAAAACCCCTTTTTAAAAAAACGAGAGAGCAGGTTGCCTGTGCCTTAAAAATGACAGCAAGAATGACAACAGCCGAACCACCAAGATAATGAAGTGAAACAGGTGTTAAGATGCAGAAGGCAGTCAAATATATTTGACTTTTTTGCAGGAGGGGGTTAGATTTCCTCTCTCCCCTCCCCAGCTCTCTCTCATCTGTTGCACTCACTCTCTTTTAGTCAACATTAATCTGCACAGATGGCAAAACATCCTAATCTCTGCTACCAGCTGCATAGGGGGAATTTTTAATGAAATGGGAATTTGAAGGTTTATATAGAAAGCATTAGAATCGCTATTCATTTCCCCTCCATGCCCAAATTACGTTAACTGTTATCTGGCAGGTACCAAGCTCTATAGACAATTAGTAGCATAGAGAAAACCAGTGTCAGTTACCATATGGCCTTATTATCATTAAACTTTGGCTTCTTCATCCAGGTGAAATCAGAGGTCGTCACATTTTAATCCTAACAGAGCTTACTATGAATGTTAACCAGCCCTCCACCATCAATTGCTGAAATGCAAATACCCCAAATCCTGGTTTCCCCCCATTCTGGCATAGCCATGTAATATTAACTGAATAGGACATGTCTGTTCTCTCTCCAGTATAGATCTTAACTGAAAACCTGGCTCACTCAGGATTCACTCATGAGAGCTACCAGCCAAATACATTTTCAATGCTAAGGCTGAGCCTCTGAATATAAACATCAATAATAAGCAAATATTTAGCAGGGATCACTGGCTAATGTATAAAGTGTCCCTCACACAATTACCTCAGTAGTAGATTGAGACAGCACCACCAGCACCAGCAGGTCAGATTCATATTGGGACATTGTGTAAATCAGAATGTCCACATGAGAGATTTTGTAAGCAGCCACTTTAATTACCATCGTGGCATATCAACAGAAAATAGAACTACCACTATCATGAAAACTGAAATACTTGCATGGATACCATGCACGCTAAGGTGGGTAATTTCATACAAACCCAGCTAGGCTGCAAGCCTGCTGGTGGCTAATGACTTCCCAATGATCGTAAGGGACTGCCTCATAGATGAACCAGCCTTGAGTACCCAAAGACATCTAGCATTAGAACATAAAGATTACAGACTGAGTCCTGACAACTCTCTCTGCTACAAATTAACCCCTGCTTGTAAGTTACTATGGCCCTGTGTGGCCAGGCCAAATAACATTTCCCCTCCCTGTTTCCATGGTGAGTCATTTTGATGGTGCAGGTATGGATGATGTCTGGCTAGTTCAGCACTGAATCTAGAGTAGGACATCCTTAAAAATTAAAAACAAAACCTCTTTTGGTCTAGATCTTTCGGGAAGATCAGGAGTCCTCCATTGTGATATTGAGCAACTGTTTACAATGTGTCCTGCTGTGCCACCTACTACCATGCATCACTCACTCTGAGGTCAGAAGGAGGCATCCAACCATGTGATGGACACAGAATATGGCAGTGGCGATGGTTGGCACAGGGACACACACATGAAAAGAGCCTCCTGGAATCACAATAAAGTGACCAGAAAATGGGCAATGCCAGCCTAGTCTAGGTTCTTCCTGGAGTATTCTGGCCTGTGCAGACATCACCCATGACACTTTTAATATGATTCCTTTAACTGCAGCCCATCTTATGACCTGCAGATTTAGAGTAAGCAAAAGTTGATGAACCTAACTTTTATCTTAAATAATGCAAGCCATTTATGCTGATAAAAAATACTTGTTTACCAACTGTAGTATGTATTTGATGCTTCAGTTTTCTTTTTACACTTAAAAAAAAAACCCTGTTACAATTTTTTTGTAAAGGCATTATTCAAGTACAAATCCTTCCGTTTCTATATGAATGTAAATTTATTTAGTTTTGTAAATTGAAATCAACATACCTACTGAAACTCAGTCATCTTTTGAGAATATGTATATTAAGGGAAAAGCAACACGGAAATGAGTCTATAACTGAATATTGTTTCCCAAAGTATATACTGAGAAATATTGTGTGGAAAATTGAATATATGGGAAGAAATGATTAAGGGGGTTGCAGGGGGGATTTAAAACCCACAAATTTGGAACAAATCCATCTGAACACTGGAAAAATCTCTACACTCAGAACAAGTTGAAATCAAGGCTGGAAAAATGAGAAACAGAGAGAAATGATATAAATCCATTTGTCCAAAATACAGCAAGACAACTCAAAATGAAAACAATTTTCATCTAATAAGGTATGGCGCAGCAACTCCTGAAAGTACAACTGCTATACTATCAGTATTTAGCTGTGAGTTAACAAGCTTTTTTTTTCTTTTCTTTTTTCAGTAAGAGGATGACAATGTACCTTCACAGTTGTGTTTATATTTGGGTGTTTCTGATAGAAACATTTCTGATTTAGGATTACTGCTTAGATGGATTAGTTTAAGCTCTGTTCAGGCATTCATTTTTTCTAAGTGTACAGAACAAGCAAGGAGCATGAGATTCAGTCTCAGTCTTCTGCATTTGAAAAAGAATGGGAACTGCATTCAGAATTTCAGTGCCCTACATAGGTGAAAGCGCTGGTGAGATAGCATTCCCAAATGAGTGGAGTATTGTAGCCATGCCCTTTTGTCCAGTGATATGTCTTTTGTAGATCTTTTGTGTCAATATTGGGGGTGGGGTGGGGGTCAGGACTGGTGGAAGTATTGAAATACATGTCTAAAGATCCCTCCACACACTTACAAAAATAATGCTTGAATAGGGCTTTAATACAACAGAGAAAGGCTAAACCACATGGTATATACTTGCTATGAAATATTTTGAGCAGGGTTCCTCAGTTGGTCTATGATTAATGCAGGTTCCAAGAAATGAAATGATAGTAAACTGTGCAAGATTAGGCTGGTGAGCATTTTCATGACCGAAAAAATGATGGCTGAACTCTAGAGATGTTTACAAACAAGCTTCCTTTAGAACTCATTATCCCATTCATCTGCATTGCCATTACTTCTCCTTTGGCTTATCACTATCTTCTTTTTTGTGGGTACTCTTACATCATGAACTGGCTTTTGCCTGTGCTATTTTAGTCACTGATGCATGATGACACAATGGTTCAGACCCTTGTTACGATTAAAGTTGCAAGTGTCCCAGCAAGAACTTTCAATCAATTGTGGTAGGGCTATTCAGAATCATACATCCTGCTCCTTATATCACACGAAGCTGTTATAATTGGCTTTAATACATTCTTGCTTATGCTGTCTCTGAAGATGTCTTAAGGACAATCTAAACCTGCTGAAAAGGAAAGTACTTGTACAGCACTTCCTGAATTACATCACTCTAGGCAGAAAGTAGTAGATCACATGTACATACATATCCATAAAGAGCAAAGGCTATGGTAAAAACCTCTTCTGTGAGCTTCTAGCTTTTTGTGTTCATGAAGCATCTATTTGGTATCAGAGAACATTTTAAAAAAGCAATTCCTCTTTATATGCAGCATTTATAATGCAAGATGAGTGTATCATTTCTGCACACTGTAATTTGCACTAAAGCCAATGTGATTGGTGAAACTGTTGAAACTCTTTATTTCTTCCTTACTCTTCCACTCATGTATTGTCATGCTCTTTACTTAAACCATTAGATGCCTGTCCCAGTGATGATAATATTAGGATGTAGGTATCGCTGATTAAAGCTGTTAACTTTCAAATTTATTTATGAATTCATTTATATTTACACTGGCTCTTCTGAAAGGATATAAATGGGGAGCTTTATTAGCATAGCTGATTACTGGAACATTTGTCTAATGATTAAAGAGACTTCTAAAGAAATATTTCCATCCCACAGATTTACAAGAGTAAGCACAGGTTCCCTAACAAATTGCTCACAAGAACAAAGTGTAAGAATAAGTATGAGAACATAATTTTCCTAGACTGGTAGAATGAATCTAAGGTAGATTAAAAGGGATAGTCTACAAGAATAAAGCTGTAATTACAGTTTTGCCATTGTTCCCACTCATTACAATCAACAGCTGCATTTACTGCTATCTAGAGTATCTGCACAAACAAACAAACAAACAAACAAAACAAACCCACAGAAATAATTTTCAGGGATGATGCACTGATTAAAGCGTTAGACTCTAGGGCCACCTAGCCCCTGGAACAGAACATGAACGGAACAGAAGGGGACAGGAATGAGTGCGGAAAGAGCGGGGGACGCATTTCACTACACACAAGTCCCTCACTCAGTCCATTCCATTCCCCGTCCATTCCAGATCCATTCCAGAGGGGGAAATTTTTGAGAACTGTTCTGAACGGAATAAGTGAGGGAGTTGTGTGCAGTAAAATGTCTCCTCCACTTGTTCTGTTCCCTTCCTCGCCCCTTTTGGGCCATTCTTGGACCAGGCTGGAGCCCAGTGCGATAGATTCAAGTGAACTCTCTCCCTCCTCCTCACATTTCTTCTTGTTATTGTGTGCTTTCAAGTCATTCTAACCTGTGGCGACCCTAAAGCAAACCTGCCCCTTTGAGGCTGACAGAAAGTGACTTGTCCAAGGTCACCTGGAGGTTTCCATGGCTAAGCAGAGAATTGACCCTATATCAAAAGTTATCAGGGCAGAAAACAAGTGAAGTTAATAAAAACAAGTTAAAATAGTTTAAAACAACAAAAATAATTAAACTAAACTAAAAACAAATAAGTTAAAACAGATGAAAACAGATGAGAGCCATGTCCATTAGCATTTGAGATAAATCAATGAGGCCAGTAAATCAATGAAGTCTACAACAAGGTTGCTGTGAAGATAAAGTGAGAAAGAACAAGGTTTGCAGGATGCCTGTAGTGTACTAGAGGAAAAGCAGGATAAAAGCTTTTCTAAAATAAAAGAACTATTGGCTGTGACCCTGCATCATCCAGAAGAATGTAAAGTTGTGTCGAGTGGAACTCCAACCTGGTCTTTGTCCCTGTACGGAGAACACACCTGTCTCCAGCTGTCCCTCTCTTATTTTTGAAGGGCTATGGGATGATGGGAAACAGACACACAGCAAGCAGCTAGGTTTCTATAGCCAGACAAACAATGACATGATATCAACCTCCAGGATCTGCCATGGAGGATTATATCACTGCTGTGTGTCTGGCTGTCCACATCTACTCTGAAAAGGCATACATAGGTGTAAGTTGGACTTAGGCCTGTGTACATCACCAACATGCCAATATCTCACTGTAACCCTTACAACAATCCTATAACAGAAGTTTGTATTATTACCCCAATGATATGAGGATCAAGTCTGAAAAGCAGTGACTTTTCTAAGACTACCATGTTAAATTGTTATTAGAGTCTTCCAAAAAACCAACAACATAGTTTAGTTTCATAGTTACCAAACTGCAGCAGTATATAGAAAACACACTATTTGTTCATTGCCTAGTTAATTCAGCTTTCTAGATACTATGTTCAATAGTCTGAAGCGGGGCTGGCTGGTGATCACCTGACCTGAAATATCACTGAAATATGGCAGTGATATTTCGGTCCAAACTTTACAGGAACCATCCAAGGTTCTGAACATATCTAAAGAGGACTTGGCGCGCGCACACACACACACCATGGGAGCCACCAGCCAGCCCTGGACTATGCTTCCTTTATGGCATGCACAATGTGTTGATGCCGATAGCTGACTCATTAACCTATGCATTTTCAGACACTGTAACTGGGAGCCTCCTGAGCTTCCTCCAAACACAGCCAATGCATAACAAAGACAGGCAGTTCTAACAGCATTAATTTAATCAGAGGCATGAAGCTTGCCTGGTCAATGGAAAAATACCATGCCACCCATAGAGTTGACTTTTACATTTTCAATTGAAGTGAAAGTCAAAGCAAGGGGATCCAAATACACTTATCCTCATTTGAATATCTGAAATCTCAAGGGAGGCCAACATAGTTTTATGAGATTTGTGAAATTTTCTTGGAGGAGAGCACTGAGCAGCCTCATGTGAAAAGCTTTCCATCCTGCTGATTCATCCTCTAGTTATCCAAGAAGAAAAAAGCCCTATTCAGACCTTCCCATTCATGGGAAAAATGGGGATGGGTGGACAATGGCTTCTTCCCTTCTATCCATGATCCACCTGTATTTACTGGGAAGGTCAAAAGGGGAAATGTTACTGCATTTCCACTCCAATCTTCCCAGTAAAATGAGATGGTAACTATTATTATAATATCTAACACTGAATCCACCCAGTGGCAGTGAACTAATGATTTCTTTGTCAGTGAGCTGATGAATCTGTTGAATTTCTGTCCAGACTTTAAAGGATCTATCCAAGGTACTGAACACTATTCATAAAACAGATTCTGCATCTTGACCAGCTCCTTTAAAACTCAGTCAAAGAACCAGAGGTTTATTGGTCCACTGATATGGGTCCATAGTGAGGGATGTTCGTCCATCTGCATCTTGGAACACAACTCTATAGCTACTCACAGCATTTAGTTTATTATCTGCAGATCACGACTTCAAGAAACGGAACCATAAATGGATACAGAAGAATAACAAACTCTGCCAATCATCATTGGAATAAATGATGCATCAGCAAACCTGTCAAAAGCAGTAATATTCTTAGAATAGTGTCTACAATTAAAGACACCTTGTCATGCCATACTCCAAGGGCAACCATTGGCAGGAATAACAAGAAATACAAACACCTCAGCACTGTCATGCCTACTTAACATCAGATAACAAAATAAAATAAACATTTTTTTCTCTTCTCTATAAGTGTCTGTCAAAATAGGGGAAAGGAGTGGAAGAAAATACATAAGACATGCACATTTCAAATGCTAGCAGTGTAAATTCAAAGCTTAGGAAAGGATGGAGGTGCTTTTATATAAATTCAAAGCTTGGGAAATGATGGAGGTACTTTAATGGCTTAGTTAATTAGAAATTAACAAATTTCTTTTTGGGGATTCAGACTTAACTATCCAATACTGGGGCTCGTATCCAGAAAAAATTGCTTATGGTTCTCATAGATAGGATAAATAAGAAATGCAAGTATGGGGATGGAGAAAGATTTAAAAAATGATGGAGCAATGTAAGGAAATAATGCACGCAAGAGATAATGAACAGTTTACATTGTCAAGTTGTGATTATCCAGAATTGGGGGGAAAAAATACAGAGGGAACCGTTTAATTAAAAATAATAATTGTAAGCTGCTCTGATAGCCTTTAAGGCTGAAGGGCAGGGTACAAATACTCTAATAAATAAATAAAGATAAGTACAGCTTCACTCATTAGGTGACAGTTGCCTATGGGTACAGGCTATTTAACAGCAAACTGCATCAATAAATGTACAGATTAGGAAAACTCTATACAAATTAAGTGCATGAATTTCAGTGTGGGAGGAAAACACAAAGTCTTGCAATGCAGTAGGGAAAAAAAGGATGTTAAGAAAATGCAAGTGGGATTTGGAGAAACTTAGCACAGATTTTCACATGCTTAAAACATATCCAAGCCCTACCAATATGAAGACTGTGTGTAGAATATAAATGTAAAGAACATTCTTCTTGCCCTTGATGACAAATAGTATCATGACAACTACAGACCCTCACCAAAAAATAATTAACCAGTTCAAGATTTTAGCCCCTTAATCAAAAGAAGAAAACCAGTATCTCCTCTCTTTAGCTGCACCATCATCAAAAATGTTGCATGTTGTCCCTAAAACATTTTGCACAATAGTACATTTGTAGCAACTGCTGTATGTTGTGCAAAATATTCTGTTTTGTGTGTGTGGAGATTATTGCAAAATATTTGAAATAGAATTTTTAACAAAACATTATTGAGAATGCATGGTAATTTCCAAAATATCACTGACTGGAGAGAAAATGATTGATTTTTTTTTTCATGTACAAGAGCAAAATAAGCAAAAATGTATAATTCTAGTATAGCATTAGAAGAAATCAGAGGAATATATATATATATATATATATATATAAATGAAATACAGTCGCCCCTCTGTTTTGTGGGGGATCCGTTCCAGACCCCCCCTCCCCGCAAAAAATTGAGTTTTGCATATATTCAAGCCCCATTGTCTTGAATATAGGCTTGTGGGTGCAGGAGTGCACGCGTGTGTGCCTTGGGCATGCACCTCATTCTTTCCCTCTCTGTTCGTCCCTCGCACATAAGCGAGGGACACGGTTTCCAAAACCATGAGAATGGAGGTAGGACTGTAAAATGGGTGTCAGAGAGGCCACAAAATGTAAAAGCTTGCTTAGATGCTCTGAAGCATGTTGGAATAGACTCAGAATAGGGGTAAGCAGCTTCAGGAGGATGTTCAAAGGATGCAGTGTCATTTATCTGACTGGTACTTTGTGGGACAGAATCAAGATCTTTAAAAGGGACAGTGATTTGTGGGGAGGTCTTAAAAGTGAAACTTCCACTGTGGCCTCAGATCTGGCAATGAGCTTGCTACTATACTGAACCTAATCTTCAATAAAATATTTTCTGGATATATCCATGACAGTCTATTCTTTGATTTAGGTAGAGACAGGGCATCACAAAGAGAGAAATCATGTAGCAATAGACAAAGCTAGATAAAGGAGGGGAAAAACAAATATGCTGAAAGAACTATGAAACATCACTGCTGTACCATTGTGACTCACTTCCTTGTGTTGCCCATTTTGATGGCTTCTAAATGTCATAAACTGCCATCTGGCAATATTTCAAAAAAATAAAAAATAAAATGGCCCCTGAGGTACACAACCACACTCACTGACTATGTAGATTTCCTAAACATGCAATATTGTTCTTTTCCTCTTTGGCTTTTATTCCACTTGCCATCTTTTAATGTTAATCATTTAAAAAATGAGCGCCATTTTGTGGCGGTGCTTTCAAATATGGCAATAAAATTGAAAGATTGTCTGTGTATAAAACCGGTATTTGAGCTTTTTTGATCAGACAGATTGGCTTCCAGATAAAATAAATTGTATTTATTGCAAAGAATATTATACTTTTCATCCTGTCCAATCTTCAAGATAAGAAAACATTTCAGCGATATAACAGCCCATTGTCAATGACAGGGATAATCCTCGCTCTGGTTATAAGACCATATCTTGAGAAGAAACTGAGAATTTGGGATAGATTGGAGTAACTGATAAGGAAGCAACTTGGGCAGAATAGCCATTATACACAGCATACACCATAATCTCTTATTTTACCCATGCCCCAATTTTATAACACCTCTAGGCTGAAGATGAGTTTAGGAGAATGCAGCAGTGTACACAGTTTTCTGACAATTTGGTTGGTTCCAATAACTGTATTACGTAGCTTTCAGTTTTGCTTTTATTTCACAAGGGTATTTCCCTCCCCCCACATCTATAGACTGAACTGCAACTTCTGTTAAGTATTTTAAATATCAATTTAAATGTATGTTAGAGCTATATATTATAAATATCAGTCCTACATATTATAATTAATGCCAAGCTTTGAAGCCATGATGAGTTCTCTGGGAACGATCTTCACAAAGGTAAGTTGATCTCTAAGTGTATGATTTTAGAAGATGTGAACTGTAACCTAAATTTTTAAAGGAGCTGCTCAAGATCCAGTGAAATAAACTACAGAACAAGAAAGATAGGTTAAAGAAATTAACTCTGTACACCACTGCAGACAGGAAAAAATGCAGGAGCTCAAGCCTATATTATTCAATGGGCAGTGATGGGTGTGCACAAACGGCTATAAAAACCTGTAAAACCCTGGTGTATGGTAAAAGATTCAATTCCTAACCACCCATGGTTGGTTAGTATAGCTCTCTAAAGCAAGAAACAAATCACTCTTGCATGACAGTCTCATGCAAATGGAAAAAAAAGGAACGGAGAGCCAGATTTGTCAGCATTACTTGGGTTTTGTTTTGTTTTGCAGGATTTTACAATGTACAATTCATGCCTCTAGTCATCTAACTGAAGGCAGAAAGAACTGTAATTACATGCACAGCCTGCTGACATTTAGAAATAATTTGAGAGGTATCTAGGTATATGAACCAGTTTTCAAAATTAATATGAGACCCAAAGATAAATAGCCAAAGTGGATGGGTAAAAAGCGCTGCCTTTGGGCTAATCTGGGAGAGTATGGCATGCAGATGATGCATGCCCCTGGATTGGCTGGTGTATGGTAAAAGTCCTCGCTCCTTGGTTCCCAGGTATCTTCTCTACATCACTACATTCCCTACACCAGGCCCCCTTTATTACCTCCAACACCACTGCTCAAGAGTCCCATCAAGAAGTCACGCCGAGGCCGCCTAATGCAACCCAAAGCCAGCTGCAAAAGGAGTGAGGAAAAACTGCCCCTTGCCAGCAGTCCATTCCAGACTACAGTGTCTGGCTGCTGTGGTCCAACTACAATTAGATGTTGATCAAGGCTAAACCAGTCAGTACATTTGACCACGCAATCTGCTTTGAAAAAAAGAATTACTAAGTCTTTTAGTTATTAGCAATAACAACAATACTGATTTTTAGGTTTAGAAAAAGAAAATTCTATTATCATCTTATAGCTGAGAGATCTTAAAATTACTAAACGTATGTACTTTTTATTTTAAGGACAAAAGACAAAGACTATGAATTATAGCAAAGATTACATAGTAGTACTGCTACAAGTAGTAATACCCATAGAACGGTGGGCCCTTGATAACTTCTGGAATTTGGTACCATGATCCCTTATGGACACCAAAATCCATGAGTGCTCAAGGTCTATTATACACAATGATATAGTAAAATGGTGTCCTTTATATAAAACAACAAAATCAAAGTTTTGGGGTTTTTTTTGCCTTTTGATTTTTAAAAAATATTCAATCCATGGAAGGCTGAATCCATGCATGCAGAATCCATGGATACAGAGGACTGACTGTATTTGTATTTAGGCTCTAAGCAAGCTATACTGAACAATAGCATTGTAGTAAGATGATAAGCATGTAAAATGCTTAGACAAAAGGTTTAACTGTAGAGTTATAATATAATACAAGGTGAATTTGTATAAATGAGGGACAGAAATGTATGACAAGTATGAGAAATGTATTATGATTTTGAAATGTAGTATGCCGCCTTGGATCCCACATTGGGAAAAAGGCAAGATATAAATAACTTAAATGAATAAATATTAAACACAAGACGAAATCGCTCAATGTAACCATTTACGATTATGCATCAAATTGCATTTTAGAGGAATTGTATCACCAGGTAGAAGACTCTGATGAATCTGGATTTCAGTTTTGATATATGATTAATTCTTTAAAAAATGATAAATTGAACAATTATACTGTAACATTACCCTGATAGTCACCTGATTCATCCAGTCCACACACACACACACACACACACACATATATATATATAAACCTATGCTTCCATTCCTAGCAATGACTAGTCACATATGGCTGGGAGGCCTTGAAGCAAGGCAATCACATTTCCTCTTCCGTGACTGCTGGCACTCAATATTCAGAGCTTTCCAGGTTGAAATGTTGACAGTTTTGTCAAAATGAGGTGGTGGCTTCAAACATCAGACTTGTGTGTCACAAGAAGGCAACAAATAACTAGTCATTTACTTGGATGTTGTTGAATTTTTACTACTAGAGTGTTTGTGGGGACTTTCTGCCTCAAGAATCAAGGTAAGTCAGCTGGCTTGATGGTGCTATATGTATCTTGATTTGTTTATGTATGGGTTGGGGTGGGCTTGGGGTTCATGATTTGGCCTCTGCCAATGGGTTGAACACAGAGGCTCCTCTTATCTGTCAAGACTGATCCCATGGGCTGAGCTGGTAAGAGCATTATGGGTGGAACTCGGAGCACCTTCACTTTTTGCAGACACCAGCCATCTCTCCCTGTGTTATTTTAAGATAATCTTTCAGTTTGGTAAGTAAGTCTTCTCTTGTAATACTGAAATGTACTTAACAATAAACAGCTTTCATGTTTCTCAGCTTGGCTTTGCTGGTTTTAATCACAGGCGAAAGCTCTTTATTGCCATGCATACTTCTGCCATTATGAACAATCTCCCTTAAGTACAGCAGCATTACAGGATGTGCAGGAAAACAAAACACTGCAAAACAGAAGAGATGGGAGTATGAAAGCAGTAATATAAAACCAGCCCTTCTCCTAGTGAAGACTACAAAACCCATTTCTCAGTTTTCAAGAAACCTGAGATAATGCCAACATTCAATGAAATGTTATTCAAGTGATACTTTTATAGGCCTAAACCTGGTGGAATCAATTGATCTACTCTAATTGGTATTAGCTACTGGATTTAGGCCATATTCTTCAGACTATCGAAGAGCACAATTCATCCTCCTCTTTACAGAAATATTTTTACCTCTAATGTCTATGACTGTAATCTAAGAAACACTTATTTGAGAGTAAGCATCACTAAAGGTAAACCTAAGGGTGCACATAAGCTGTAGAAATAATGCCATTTTAAACTGCTTTAAGCACTATAGCTCTATCCAATGGATAGAGCTATTTTCTGCCAAAGAGTCATGGTGCCTCAGAAAATTATAAATCCCAGGATACTGTGGGATTGAGCCATGGTAGTTAAAGTAGTGTCAAACTGCATTATTTCTACAGTGTAGATTTATTTATTTATTTATTTATTTATTATCCTGCCCTTTTCCCAGGACTGGGACTCAGGTAAGCTTATGACATTAAAAACAATACAATTAAAAAACATACACAAATAATACATTAAAACAGAATTAAACAACTACAATGAAATAAAATAAAAAGGAAGATAAAATGTTTAAAACACGTTAAAACAATATAGCATCCCAGGCCATTCTGTAAAAGTTTTCTGTTTTGAATACTTGTCTGAAAAGAAGGTTTTCACATGTCAGTGGAAGGCCATCAAGGAAGAGGCCATTCTAGTCTCCCTGGGAAGGGAGTTCCAGAGACTAGGGGCAACCATGAAAAGGCCTTCTCTCATGTTCCCACCAACCGTGCTTGCGATGGTGGTGGGATGGGGAGAAGGAAATCTCCTGAGACTCTCAGATTTCCTGCCGGCTCATAAAGGGAGATATGGTCTGCCAAATATCCTGGACCTGAGTTACATAGGACATCACTATGCACCCTGAGTTAACATAGATGGGGGGGTAGAGTATATATAGAGCTCCCAGTTAGCTAGGATGTTAAAAACTAATTAGTTTTATGTTAAAAGTATCTATGGTTTTAACTAAGTTACAGTGCACCTGTACCGTACACAGGCTCGCCATACGTGGACTTGAAGTCACATGGATAGCGAGCCCTAATATGATGAATGGTGCTTGATCATATGTAGAATTTGCCTTACATGGGGTGGGGGGGGGGAGGTATGGAATGGATCCCCTGCAAAAGGTGAGGGTGCACTGTATTTTTAATTTATGGTTTAATATTAGTATTATACAGTTATTTTTGAACTTTTGGAATTAATGATTTAGTTTCATCCTGTTAAATTCTTGTAAACTGCTTTGAATCCCATTTGGAGAGCAGGAAATAAATACAGTGCGCCCACACCATACACTGGTGCTCCATATGCAGCTTTCAGCTTACACTGAAAGCTGTGTGCTGGAAGGGAAGGGTGCACTGTATAAACCTTAGGGGAAGGCAATGCCAAACTTTCTCTCATCCTCAGAGGAAAGCATTGGTAAACCCCCTCTGAACAATTCTTGCCAAGAAAACCTCATGATAGATTTGCCTTAGGGCCACCATAAGTCAGAATGACTTGAAGACACACAACAACTACAACATCAATTAATCAATATTCTGTAATGTTTGCATATTAACATATCAGCACTAATATTTCTGTCTAAACTCTGCACTCTGGTCTGTGTCCACTTGCTAGCACAAACAATGGAGCTATCGTTTGACTCCACAATGGAGCTATCATTAAAAAAAAAAAAGAATTGCAAGGGAGTACAGAAGAAATCATATTTGTTTACAGCCACAAAGATCTAGGACAATAAATTTAAATTTATTTCAGGTGTTTCACCATTCATTTCATGCTTTTACACTGAGGCTTTTCCTAGAACTGGGAAATTTTCAAACCCATAAGGTTTGTTACAAATCGGAACAATATGATCTTAATAAGAATAATGCACTCTTTCTGAATTATGTGTCCTTATTAGACAGAATAATGTTTTATCAGAATATGACTCAGAAGAGGCAAAACACATTGTCTAGTTTTCCTTTTGGCGTTCTCCCCTCCAGAGAAAGCACTTCTGTTTTTGGGGTTTTTTTTGTTTTAAAACAGGTACAGAGAATTTCTGATGTTAAATGATGTTGGTTGTACAAAAGGCTTATAAAATAATAAAGGATTACCAAAATAATCTATAATCTTCCACTAGGGTTTGATACTTTACAGGAGGACAAAAATTAAAAAGAGCTTGGGAACAAGATTCAGGGAATTATCTCTCTGGGTGAAGTATGGACTTAGATTTTTAAGACTGAGTCAAAGTTTGTAAATCTTCCAGTTTGAAGGGTATTCATTACAAGATTAGCAGCAATGAAGCTGAAAAGAGTGCATCTTGTTTCAGGCTGTGGCTGGAAGCGTGGTCAGAACAGGAAAAAAGTTGATGAGTTTGATGTTGCGCACACATTTTGGAATTAAGGTATATAAATGACAAAAAGGAATTGCAAGCTTCCAATTGTTTAATACTGTAGGATATAAAAATCATGCTAGAAAATGGTGGGAATGGTTTCTAATATAATTACTGCTGCAAAGATTGAAAGAATTAAGATATGAAAATCCCAGAACAGGATGCTGTTAGAGGACTGGATTGTAAGATGTTGGGAAACAATTAATTAAATTAACAGACCTGGTGTGGTTTAGAGAAGAGAGGCAGTCTTATAACTTATTTAAATTTAGATGGAGTAAGCTTATAAAACTAGAAGTAGGATCAATGAACATAATTTAGACATCTTTTAGACTGTAAGCCTGAGGGCAGGGATCCATCTAAGATTGTATGTACAGCACTGTGCAAATTTACAGTGCTATATAAAGAATAATAATAATAATAATGGCATTCATTATTCATAAAGACTGTGCAATTTAAATATTAACGTTCACTCTATGCAATATGATTTTACTGTTATTGTATATCTCCCTATTTAATAATAAAGGGAATAATACAAGCCCCCAAAACTCCGAACCACTTCTATGTTCTGTTGTTTTATTGGTAGAAAAACACACAACTCTCTCCCAATGAAATCAAAAATACATACAAGCACTTAACTTTGGCTTGATTCTTCCTCAAACTTTATCTTGAAATGAACAACATAAACAATATGGTCTCATTGGCCCACATGTGGCAGCTGAAAGATCAGATGACTAACAAAACAGAACAGGCTAATTTACCTTTGTTTGTTAGCTCCTTTCACTTTTTCCTTTGTTTACAATTAACACTGTTAAAGTCAGATTTGTTACTTTGTATCAGTAGCAAATGAATTGGATTTACCACTTAACCAAGCATGAAATGATCTTTTCAATACTAATTCAATAAGCGCAGAATAAGCTGAAAGCAATTATGCTACACATAGGACGGACAGGTTTTCAAAAGACATTACATTTTCACTCACTAAATACAGCACAATTGCCCAAGCTTAGTGTGAAACGACAAAAGAGTTGATGGCTAAGCTATCTCCAGTCAGCCACAGGAGGATCTGAGTTATGAAACTTATTGACTGGGATAACAATATTTTAAAAAGTTAATGAAATATGTATTCATCTGTAGGATGCCTGAATTACTATATATAATAGACTCGAACCATCCCCTTCATACCCCTTCAGGTTAGAATGATGAAATCCAATGGAAGTGTAATTTTTAAAAATCCTCAACAGCCTCTCATATCCAGAAGTATGTTTGTTCAAAGACAAACTAGATATAGTTGGCTGCCACGAGCCATAATTTTGAAGAATTCTACACAGTTCTGAAGGAATTCTGTCATATTTGGAATAAAAGCAAGCTGTTATGCACTAAAGTACACTGCTTAGTTGCACCGGTTTAACTTTTCTTGCAAACCAGAATGGTTCAAAAAACCATAGGCCTTTCATCTGTGTTTTGTTTAACATGACAGGTGATACATGAAATCTTTGTTTTTCATTTGACAAGTTAGAGTCATAACCTAATTGGCTTATGATCTGGCTTTTTGAGGGACTGAGGAGCAAGAGTTTTAGCATCACCCATCATGGGAACCCCTTTCCCTTATGAAATAGGATGGGGGACACGTAGATTGATGGCAGTATATGTGAAATCTAGGTGTCCGAGTGGACCAGGAGCTGAACATGAGGCAGAAATGTGACACAGCAACTAAGGCATGAAACATGTGGTCACAAAGAGCTGGGGGCCTGGAATTCAAACAGCAGCATGGCCAACTGCACATGCATAGAGATCCATGGTGTTTTGGTAGTGCAGTATTTACACGCGCTGTGCCAAAGAAACACTGAAAAAAATCCTGCTGCAGTGGCAAAGGTACTCTTTTCCTGGTCCTTTTTCTGCTGGGAAAAGGCTGGGTGGGGGTGTGGCGTGTGCAAAGGGGCAGCAGCAAGCCGCTCCTTACCCACTGTTCATTTCATCTCTATGAAAGCCAATGGAATTCTAGGCTGCATCAATGGGAGTATAGTTATCTAGATCAGTGATTCCCAAATTTTGAGTGTCCAAGTGTCTTGGACTTCAACTCCCAGAAGCCCCAACTATCTTGGCCAACAGTCAGGAATTCTGGGAACTGAAGTTCAAAATGTCTGGAGGTCCAAAGTTTTGGGAACCACTGATCTAGATCAAGGGAAGTAATAGTGTCCCTCTATTCTGCTTTGATCAGACCTCACCTGAATGTTGAAAAGCATATTGAGGATAGAGCAATATTTTGCTGCTGCTCCACAGAGCAATGGATTTAAGTTACAGAATGAGAAATTCCACCTAAATACTAGAAAGAACTGACTGATAATAAAAGCAGTTTGATAGTGGAATACACTGCCTCAAAGAGTGTAGAGTCTGGAGGTTTTAAAACAGGAGCTGGATGTCCATCTGTTGGGAGTGATTTGATTGTGTATTCCTGCATGACAGGAGGTTGGACTGGATGGCCCTTCTGGCCTCTTCCAACTCTATACTTCTATGATTTTATGATTTTCTATGGAGCTATTTTAGTTTAAAGAAAGATTCATGTATAGTAAATATTTTCCCCATCACCAAGTTTTTTTGGCATAATTGAAAAAGAATCAGCTATAAGGAGTAATGATATTTTATTGACAGCAAGAAGACAAATGCATAGCTACCCATGCAATCCCACTTCCCATGGGGCAGAATGTAATGGCTGGCTGCTTTGTTTTATTTTTCTGAAATCTCAAGAACTGGGACTATTCACTGAAAATAATTATTATATGAGTGGTGGCAATGGTGGGAAATTGCATCAAGTGTGGCAAATTATAGGATTTGTATTGCAGCTACCAAGAATAAAATTGATAAATGCATTCCCGCTCCTTCTCCAGCCATAAGCAGCATGGAAAGTTTTGCACCCTTATGAGACTAATCTCAGCTTGTCGTGTTTTTTAACCACAGAAACAGTGGCAAATCATAACTGCTTATTTGAAACAATTTATACTTTAAAAAGCCATCTTGTTCAAAAACAAGCCATAGCTTTTTACTATAGCTTCAATAAATCACAGTTTAAATTAATTTCTCCATAAAAGTTTGGATTAATAATAATTAATTACTCCATAAAATTTGGACATAATGCTGACCTCTGGGTTATATAAAACAGATACAGAAACTTTTGATTTCCTCCCTGCACTTGAACTGGAATAGAGGGTTGCAGGTAACTAAGAGCACAAGGTTGCTATTTTTGTAATGTAAAACCAAAGTTTGGCATTATGTGTGAATCATCCTGCAGTGTAAGTTGGTAAGTGTTCTCTATTTTTAGTTTGGAACCTGTCCACTCACTCGGCAGCCACACTGGTCTTGATCAGCACATGATCCCTCTACTTCTGCTCTGCTTTAAAGCCACCAGGGACACAGTTATACAGATGTCAGTCTGAGTTCCATTTGAAGAATCGTAAAACCACAGGGTACAGTTCTCCTGAGGTTGTTCCAATTCAGAATGCAGGTTATGGAAAATTGGTTCAGTTGATCCTTCTATTAAGATTATGTAGATTAAAGGCCATAATATTAGGGAGAAAGATAACACAGGTCTTTCTTTCTAACAACTCTATAGGTGTAGGACATTATAGTTAGAGATTTGTATTATCATACTTTTATGTTATATTATCATATAACATAATATAATTATGTTATATTATCATTCTTGTGTGTGAGAGGGTGAAGCTCCTTCTCTCATTCTCAATGAGAATGTTCACATTTGTGAGAAAGATTTTTGAACAAATTGCACAAATAGTCTAGTCTAACTATCACAGCTTTGTAGCATGATCTTTTAAGATTTTAAAAATTTAGAAGCATTTTGCTTAATCAGCCAGTCCTACTATGTCTGTGGTGTGTGTGTGTGTGTGTGTGCCCACTCTCGCTCGCACACACACACACACAGAGGTACACAAAGGAATGGGACACAATTTCTGCATGGAGACCTTTTGCGCTAGTTGTGGAAACCCAGATGAGAAAAAAAAAAAAAAAAGCACTCACTGTCTTGCTCTTTTGATGGAAGTGGGAAATTTTGTGGGTGTTAACACACTCTCACAGGCTTGACTTGATATGACAAGTCAAACTATCTCATTGAGAGCAAGTTTATCAAGATTTTATCATATTCCCAATTATATTATATCTTTAGTATGTCTTCCCACAACAAGGCTGTTAACAAATAAAAATATGTATAATAAAAATTAAATAATTAGCTTTATTAAAGTCATAAAAATGTGTGCTCAATTAACAAGGTCAAATTAAAAAGCCAGTTAACCTAATATAACATCCAGTACTGTATATGGGATAGTCTAACATACATAGGGCTAGACTTGGACAGCAAAAGGAGACTTGGTTTCAAATGCATGAAGGGTACTGAGCAACTTTGGACAAGTTACTATCTCCATGTGTCAGAGGTTATTTAGCCTCCAGAGTGCTATTCTGAACATCCATCTCTCAACTGGTTTTAATAATAATATAATAATAAAAATAAATATTTATGTATATTCCGCCCCTCTGGGTGAGCAATCGGGGCGGAGTACAGCATTTAAAAATACATACAGTTAAAATAACACTTTGGTCTCCCCTCCCACCCCTTAAAAATAGATTAAACTAAGAATAAGATGTAAAACAGTAAAACATTAAAAGCAAACATTAAACAATAATAGCTCTAAAATTGGATAGGTGGGCGGCCTCAAGAGTATCGATGTCTTGATAAATGGGACTGGAGGGACAGTAGAAGACAGAAAATTAATCGTTTTCTGGGAAATTAATCGTTTTCTGCTGGAAGAGATGCGTCTTGGTGGCTCTCTTAAAGCAATCCAAAGTTGTAATAAGGTGCATCTCATTCGGCAGGTCATTCCATAGCCTGGGAGCAATGGCAGAGAAGGCCCCCTGGGAGGTCTGTGCCAGCCTAGTTTTCATAGGCTGTAGCAAATTCCTCCCAGAGGACCGAAAAGTATGAGCGGGCTCATATGGGGAGAGGTGGTTCCTAAGATAAGATGGACCTGAGCCATGAAGGGCTTTAAAGGTCAAAACCAGCACCTTGTACTGTGCCTGGAAATTAATCGGCAACCAGTGGAGAGATTTCAGCACAGGTGTTATGTGCTCTCTCCTAGATGCGCCAGTAACTAATCTGGCTGCCATATTTTGGACCAATTGAAGTTTCCAAGTTAGGCACAAGGGCAGCCCCATGTAGAGCTCATTGCAGTAATCTAAATGTGAGGTGACCAAAACATGTACCACAGTTTCCAAGTCCCTCATCTCCAGGAAAGGGTGCAGCTGGTGTATCAGCTGAAGCTGATAATAGGCACTTCTGACCGTCGCATTCACCTGACTAGTCATGTGAAGCAACGAGTCTAGAAGTACCCCCAGACTGTGAACAGGGTCCTTCGAGGAGAGTGTGACTCCGTCTAGGACCGGGAGTTGTATTCCCAGACCTGGTTTTGGGCCAGTGACCGTCAGTACCTCCGTTTTGTCTGGATTAAGCCTCAATCTGTTTTCCCTCATCCAAACCATTACCGCTTCCAGGCAGTCATTGAGAGAGGAGATGCCATCTGAGGTCTGAGTAGATGATCTTGTCATGGAGAAATATATCTGACTGTCATTAGCGTACTGATGACACTGAGCTCCATGCCTCCGAATGATCTCCCCCAGTGGCTTCATATAAATGTTAAATAGCATCGGGGACAGAAGGGACACCACAGTTTAGCTCAATTTTAGAAG
Organism: Urosaurus nigricauda; assembly: GCA_034509955.1. Lineage (NCBI taxonomy): Eukaryota > Metazoa > Chordata > Lepidosauria > Squamata > Phrynosomatidae > Urosaurus > Urosaurus nigricauda. The sequence continues at coordinate 170,235,571 of JAOEGL010000002.1, forward strand.
AGCAGCTGTCCCCAAGCCTCACCCTTTGGGACCTGCCAGAGAGAAAGGAACAGAACCACCGCAAAGCGGTGCCTCCAATACCATCTCTCTCAGCTGGTCCAGAAGGATGACATGATCTATAGTGTCGAAGGCCGCTGAGAGGTTCAAGAGTTTTCAAGTGGATACTGTTAAAACAACAACAACAAACAATGTAAAATTCAGTGACAGTATTACAAAATCCTAAACGGCAAGATCTGAACATCAACCAGTAGCCATTCAGTTAACCAGACATCTAGCTAGTAACTGTTAGCATGAAGGACAGAATTGTGTCTGGAGCTTTAAAAGCACTATTGATTTCCAGACAATGTTATCTGTGATACTGGATATACTTTTAGACTTAACTCTGATTTCCTTTACTTTTGTCATCTTGAAAGTCGGAAGCCATTATACAAACAGATTTTCCAATGTGAATGATTGTTTGTTTTCTCCCCCTCCCCAAACTTCTCTTTTCCTCCTGCCCTGCTATGTAAACTAATATTAGAGACTGGCCTATTTGTCATTTTGACAGTTCCTGACTGCTAGAAGAGATTTAGTTATGAAATTTCTGGTTTCCTCTGAGGCTGTTAAACTTCAGAAGTCTTTATACTTGATTTGTATTTTGGATATTTTTCACTATTCTCCACCACATGAAACTCACTCTTACCCTGATTCCAGAGAAAAGCTACAGGATACATTGCACAATTACACACTAAGGAACAAGAACTTGAACAGGATCACAGCATAAGCAGAATGATCATGGTGACCGTCAAAGAAATTGTAGGCTATAGTCCAAAAGGAAAAGGACATCCTGCTAGGGTTCCCCACCCCTTATCTTCTATTAAACATGTGTTATAATGACAGAGAAACATATGGGCAGCAGCAAGTGGTTTTTAAGAGACTGAATGAGCCTGTTTCTGATCAAGGCATCAAAGATTGTTGCAACAGCAAACTTTATCCTGAAACTGAAGTTGACATTGCAAGCACAGACCTAAAAAGCCTTAGATAAGGGTGTCCAATTTGAAGGACATACACTATATAGTGCAAGTAGAACAAGCCACAAGAGTCTATAGGACACACAGACCAGAGCAAGAGGGCCCACAGAGCTAGCACTACAACCTTGTTTTCCATTCCCATACAGTGCCATTATCTGCTCCCACACGCAACAGATAAATGACAAAACCATACCAGAGCACTAACGTAGAATGAGGGAAATGTATGTGTAACTTACTGTCACTCTGCTGTGTACTATCTCAAGTCTTGTACAACTTGTACATTGTTACTAAATGGAATGACTATAACTGATTAAATTATTTTGGCTCCCACCCACTTTTCTCTTTCTGGGCTCCATTGTCTTATCTATTGTTATCAGAAGATCCTACAACTCACTGACTTTCAGTCTAAGATTCTGTGTAAGTGGTATGTCAAGGAACCTTATTTTGCTGGATGGAGACCTAATAATTCACCCAGTTCTTTAGAGAAAGAGACAAATGCAAACATATAAGAAAATATCTATGGTCTTTCTTTTCTTTTCCTTTTTTTTTTTTCATATGGTATTCCTCCATCTCTCGACAATCCCCTGAAATGATAGTATGTTCATGGTGTTACAAAAATGGCCAAAAAATGGTCAGATAATGCAATGTTGTATGTTTTCTAACTAATGCAGAATTCTAGAGCCCAGCTTTTGTTTGAATGATTGATTTTCTAGTATATGTGGCTCCATCTTACTCACAACCTTTAACACATAAAAACAATTATATTTAAATCTTCCAGTGAGTTAAAGCAAAAACATTTAGATGATTCTATGTTAAAGAAGTAAATAAATGAACACAGTAATGCATGGGTCTTTTTAAATTCCATCTTGTTTTGCATTGATTTTCCTTTATGAAACACATGTATACAAGTGTACACAGAACACTAATCATACTGGAAAGAAGTATTTTTGAATAGTTGCAATGCAGCACATTTAATCATATGCAGCCATTAATTTTTCCGGTATTTTGTCTTTACTGTCTTTCTAATCCCTGAATGTTAGTGCCTATTAACAGGACTGGAGGAAAAGAGGGAATGCTCTCATAGTCCATCTCAGGTAACTGCACAGCAACAAAAAGCATATGAAGCAATCAGAGATTTGCTTCAAATCATACTCAGAACAAGCCCCAAGTATGCAGAGATTGCTATTGTATTCCTGCAAGTCATTTCCAGGTTATGATAACCCAAATGCAAAACCATCATGTAGTTTTCTTGGCAAGATTTGTTCAGAGTAGGGTTGTCATTGCTTTCCTTGAGGGGGGTGAAGTGTGAGTCCAGGGTATTTGAAGGGATGTTATGCTGAGGATGGGGCAGGCTTGTATCCTGCTGCTTCAGACACTAGCTAGATTACCGCACTACATGCTTATGGTGCTGCTATTCCACTCTAATTGCTGCCTCCTGTTGCATTCTGGGACTTGCAGTTTAAGGAGGGGCATTTACAATTCTCACCCATCTTAGGCATCACTAAACTACAAACTTCAGAATGCAACAGGAGGCAGCCAGAGCAGTAAAAATGGAATAGCAGCACTATAAGGGTGTGGTGCACTAATGTGGCTTGACACAGAGCATTGGATTCAAGCTACAGGAAAGGAAATTCCAACAGAAGCTGTACGGCCATCTGTGAGGAGTGCTCCGATTACATGTTCCTACATGGCATCCAATGGATTTCTGTGGCTGAGTGGGGATGTAAACTCTGCTCTCCCAGAGCCCTAGCCCAGCACTCAGACCACCACACCAAGCTTACTTGCTATGTATAAGGATCAAATGGGAAAAGGTTGAAACTTGCACCTTACTAAGTCTCATAGTAGCCTTTAAACGATTGTTATAACCTTCCTGTATAAATGTATACATCTATTTTTATCTGTTAGTTCTTTTAAAAACACACACAGAAGGATTGCTGGTTTGCTTTTAGATGACTGAACAACAAAAATTCAGGGAAGACATGATTTAAAGCCTTTTCTCACCTCTCTGATATTCTACCACTCCCACCATCACTATAGCCTTAATAATGCATTTGATGAGCACAGGAGAACAAAAAAACTGTGTCGACATAATGTGCTATGAGGTAGCACCCAATGTACCTGTTACTTGCAGTTGGATCATCTTATTGCTGGTAGGGATGTGAAAACTGATTAGTTTATATAAATAATAATAATAATAATAATAATATTTATTTCTTACCCGCCCCTCTATAGAAACAATTGGGGTGGGGTACAACAGATTAAAAACAATTACAGTTAAAATGACCCAAGAATCCCATCCCCAGTCACCCACCTCTTAAAATAGAATTAAACTAACAAGAATTACAATCAAGTTACTATTAAATAAAAATAAAACAACATATCACACATATTAACCCATAGTGTTGGCCACAGCATAGGGTAACCTCAGAATGTGAGGAGCCAGGGAATTAGCTGGAAGATTTTTGGAGCCATGAAGGTTATAGAGTTTCTGGGAAGGCCTGCCGGAAGAGATGCGTCTTTAGAGCTGTTTTGAAGCAGTCTAACAATGTAATTAGGCGGATCTCGTCCGGCAGGCCATTCCATAGCCTGGGAGCAGAAGCCGAGAATTACATATCTCTGAATCCTATATACATTATTTGATCTTCCTTTGCTCATATCACAATGTTAAACATCTGAATTTTTTCTTCTTGCATGGATATTGGTATCCATTTTTCATTTAAATTCCCATACACAATAAAAACACATTTGTTTCTGTGCTTTTTCTAACATTCATGTTTTTATGCATTTTTCCTACTGACTGAATTGTGCTTGTGTGCATCTTTCAATTCTACAAATTTCAAGCCATCTGTGTTTAGAAATATATATAGGTGCATTTATTTACGAGAAATAAAATGCTTATTTTATTTCTCCAAACTGTCCTGCAAACCTTACAGATTTCTGAAGCAAGGTGCACTTAATGACTCTCAGAAAGATACCTAATTTTGCCAAGAATCTTGAGTTGACCATCCATCCCCCCACTCCACATAAACATCAGTTGATGGATTGATGTGCCTAGTGGAAAAAAAAAAACATAACTGAAGGAAAGAGATGAAATGGGACATATACTTTTGTTTCTTTGTAGGGAACCTCTAGAAAGATGCCATGAATGCATATCCACACACCCCATACCATCAAGAGATCCCTTTTTGATTTCTGGTAGCTGAAATGACAGGCAGTGATGAGCAAGAATGAATAGTAACTGTCATGGGGGAACAATGGTGGTAACGACAAGCCAGTGAACCTTTAGCTATCTTTTCCTGGAGATTTGACTTTGTCCACACCTGGCTTGAAGACACTATCATTGCTCTGGCCACTTGAAGTAATTCAACCAGTAAATATCTTTACATTTCCGGAGATATATAGACTCTCTTAGAGTCTCTGATAAGGCAGTCTGTTAAAGATATGTTTTGATTCTACTCAATGAAGTAACAAATATTAATCAATCTTTAAATCATTAAAGGAAGGTTTAGGCTAATGGCAATGAAATAAACGCATCCTTCATCTCCCCCTATCCTTTTCTACTATTGTAAACCCTTAAAAATGGTAACTTCTTAAGCTTTAGTAGAGAGGGTCAAAATGCTGACTTCAAATCTCATGGCACAGCCAAAGAAGTCAGAGAAAATGGAAGCTGGAGCCCAACAAGAAATCAGCCTAATTAAAAAAAGAAAAGAAACCAGCCTCTCATCTATGACATTCTCCTTACTAAATAAACAGTGGTGAACATATTACAATAATACGATCAACCCCATCCCTCCTGGCCTTTAGGAAGAAAGTAAAATCATGGTTGTGGGACCAGGCTTTTGCACATTAATGTAATGCAGCACTTCACTAGGACTGGCTAACATTGATGGTCATAAGAACACGGATTACTACTTTGGGATATGGAAGGATCATATATTGAGATCTTAAACTGTTTGATTGTTAATTGTGGTTGATTATGCTTGTTTTAACTTTGCTGTATTTATGTTTTAAATTGTATACTGTGGGGCTTTCTAGATCGGCAGGAAAGTGTGACATGAAGTTGCCTTTTCCTTAATGCTTAGCAGCTGCACCACAGCCTTTAGATGGAGCTGCGCTGTTCTGCAGTTTTTAAAAAAGAAGCTGGGAAAACCAGCACCTTTTTAAAGGCGCTTCTTCTCCCCTAAAACACAAAACAAGCGTTTTCATGGCACACTTTCCCTTTTTCTCATCTAAAGGCTAGAGTTACATGCAGCCATGAACACATTTCTTTTTGCCAATCTAGAAAGCCCCTGTTGGCATCTAATGATTGCCTTGTAAGCCGCTCTGAGTCCCCCCTTGGGGGTTGAGAAGAGCGGGTTAGAAATACTGTAAATAAATAAATAAATAAATAAGTGAGACAGTATGCTGTAGTGGTTAGACTTGAGAGCATGGCTTTGAATCCCTACTTGGCTGTGAACATCTACTGGGTGACCTTGGACAAATCACACTCTTTCAGCATTAGAGGAAGGCATTGGCAACCCCTCTCTTAAGAAACTGTGCCAATAAAACTCTATAGTAGGGTCACCATTAGTCACAGTTGAATTGGAGGCACATAACAGTATCAACACCCTTGTAAGTGGCAGGATGTACTGACACTGATATACTACTGACAAATTTCAGACTGACTAGATGGCATCTATTTTTATGCTTCAGTCCCACAAGAGTCTATAGGATACATGGCTATCTGTGTTCCCATCACACTGACTTCACTAGAATTTATGCAAACTTTTTCAATATGGAGAGATACCTTGTTACAGAACTGTGCTGCTGTTACTTTTGTTCCATTATGCCTCCTTGGAAGGTCCATGATGAGGATAGTCTGATTGTCACACACATATATACACACAGACACACTAAGATTATAAAGTGTTATTTAACAACAGCAGGAGTGATAAGTAAACATAAATGCATATGCAAGTGCCGTGTGCCTGTGCCATATACGGGTGAACCATATGCGGCTTAAAGTACATGCCTACTCTGTGTGGCAATTAAAGAAACGGCACGTGCATCATAGCTATGGCATAAGCAAGTGCCACATTGTTTGTAATGGGGTGTGAGCATACACGTGATTTCCCTCACATGGTGGTGGTGGTGGGGGATCTAGAATGGATTCCCCGCATAAGGGAAGAGCCCACTGTCTATAACATAGCCTATATTCTTGGCAGAAGGGGGTGTTTTACCTCTCTGTGGTACCCCTTAGTTAGACTTTTTGGTGCCATTCCATAAATAGTAACAATGATTATAATTGAACATGTACAGGCAATATTTAGGGGGGAAAGGGAGCGAAGTAAGATAAAGTATTGAATATTAGCAACCATTTGAAGCCTGACTGGTGACCTCATAACTAGAATGGAGAGCTAAACCAATAATTTAAATGGAACTTTGTTTCCCCAAAGACATTTTCCTTACAAAAGGTTGAACGTCTAAACTAACTTGGAATAATAGTTAAGTTGCACCATGTATCTGTCATTTACATCTTTATTTGTTCAACTTTTAGACAGTTGTATCAAATATATTAACTTTCCAAAACACTATACATCAAAGCTGCAGATTATTAAGTTCTCTGAAAATCAATCACAAATCAGTTTTTAGATGACACTGATGTCTTATTGCTATTCATTCCTCCTGGACCATTTCTAGCAGTTCATTTTATATTCCTGCAGTGTTGAAATATGGCTCATGCCAGTATCTGTCCTTTTAGTAATCACCAAAGCAAAGCTTGGCAAGTTGTCATAAATTACACTCTCAAAGAAAAAAAAAAATACCAGTAATGCTCTGAATTGATTGAACAGCATGGAATCGAAACTAACTGTCAGAGAATCCATTTGACTGATCTCTCCCTCTATCCCTATCTCTACTTTTAAGTCAGAAGACTTCTAGTATTGCAATTATTTTGTGCCAACATATGCTGGATGAACCAATTATTTATAAAAGCATTATTTTAAATGACTGTGCAATTGCATTTTTTTGAATGTGCTCTTTCAAAAGAAAGCTATAAAGGATACAATTGAATAATTTTCATTTACCCACACAGCATTATGGAGTTTAAATAATAGCCTGTGGCCAGTGCAAACTGATTTATTTAGTCCTGAAACATCAACATCAGGTGGAATGGCTCTTTGTGATGGCAAAAAAGAAGACAGCATTTCAATCAAACTGTGGGTGCCTTCCAACTAATGTGAAGCCAAGGGCTAGATTATTCATTATGCTAAGAAAAGCACACAGCAATAGATGGGGAGGGGAGCCTATACCCATTTGCTCCTTGGGTCTCATTAAAATATTCTCCACTTAAGATGGCTCTCTTGTCCTATGAATGGGAAGCAGTGGTTGTCTTCCCAGCTGGATGAAATGTAAATTATTTTGTTAGCCAAACAGTGGGAAGTGGAGTGCATTCTTTACTATGAGCAATTTCAAGAGAAAAGAAAGATGTGGAGAAAGAACTGAGAATAAGACACTAAGCATATATTGCATATTTAGTATGCATATATGTGCACAATCCACATTTTATGGAAATACTAGCAGATGGGATAAAAATTATTCTGGGACAGTGATAGCTGGGAATACATAATATAGATTCTCAGTTTACACTGAGAAGACCAAAGAGGCCTGGTGGATGATGTGCATGAACTCTGTGCGCTTCTACAATGTATGCCCAGAATCCTCTGAAATGCATCTGCTATCTGTTACATGAGGATTCCAAGAAAGAAAAAGGTATATAGAAAGAATCCCCCAAAAGCCAAAACAAACAAACAAACAAACTTCAGCGCCACCAGTTTAGAAAGGCACATTTAAACAATCCACAAATAAAAAAGAGTTGAACCATTAGTAAAGGATACTTCAGCATGGTCCCAGTATTAACAAACCTTCTTGGAAAAAGTTCAGAAAAGGCCTATTACCACATCAGTATTACAATGCAACATTAGCATGTGGGTTCAACCACACATGCTTGTCTCATACATTTGCCTCTGTGAAATGTATTTCCCAGCAAGAGGCAGGGATGACAGCCACCTGGAAATGAAAGCACAATCATCCCTTTCCCAAACAAATACACACTCAGAAACAAGACAAGTTTTAAATCTTAGTGGAGAACATGACCACATCAGCCTTTGGGGAGAAGCAAGTCAGAGAATTGTTTTGGAGCATTTATTGCATTAGTGTTTGGCACCTCGCAGGTTCAAATTAAATAGCAAGTTTTACTTTAAAATATTGTATTTTTAAGATTTAGTCAAATTAGGCAGTGAGTCAGATATGTAAACACATTGCTTATAAAACACATAATGTTACTAGCAAAAGAAAAATAACTTACAAAACAATATCACTCACAAAGGATATAAAGTGAGAATTTATTCCCACCCACCTAAGAAAGCTGATTCATCATGCATACACATGTAATTTCTCAATTTTTTGATCTTGTATGGAAGTATGAATAATTTCTATAGTTAATCCCCCCCCCCCAATGTGGCAGAATTTTTTTTTTGCATAAGATTTTCTCAATATTCAATCATCTAGTTGCAAAGGATAAAATTACTCATGCAGTGTTGTTGCACGGGGGGGGGGGGGGGGGAGAGATAACACCGTTCTGTTCCTTTTGGGAACTCTCACTGATTACATTCTGGGGACTGGGGATGTGCTACTGTCCAAACATAAAAATATGGCATACACAAAACAGCCTGGGCTACTCTGCAGCAAGAACAGAAAGTGGCAGTGGCACCAGATGAGCAGATTCTGTACAGGGGCTCTGCTGCTGCAGTTGTGATAGTGATGGTATTCCTCTTACTGTTCCAGGTCCAGTCTCCTTACCAGTTTTGTAATGGATGGCAGTAAGTCCTGAGCTAATCAGGATGGGGGTGGGATGGGAGAAGAGGGCATGGCTGGTAGGATGAGATTTTGCTTCTCTCTGTCTCTCTCTCTCTCTCGCTATTTCCCCTTTGTTACTGCCCCATATAATCTGAGACAAGTGTCAGTGAGTGAGCTTTCCCAGAGAGGAAGCCCTGCTGGAAAGGAAACATGGCTTCTTGAATAAATGCTGCAAACTCTCTGTACTCATTGGTTGTAAGGGCCTGGAGGAGACATGGAGGAGACATGGAGTGCTATTACTCCTTATTCAGGATAAGAGAATACTGGGATAATACACTGCAAACTTTTCAGACTTCTGTTTTAATTTTTAAAGGGGGACCACCAGGAATGGAATAGTTATGGAGATTTTTCCCATCCCTAATTACATGGAACACAAAAAATCAGAAGTTTCATTCAAGTGAGGGACTCACATTAAATAACTAGAAATCAACTAACTCATAATTCACAGAATTTCACTATGAAAAGCTATTAGTGTATAAAACTGCAGTGAAATGGCTCCAGTATCACTATCATAATTTTTATCCCACATTTCTGCTTGAAGCAGCTGATTTTTAGGGATAATATAAATTCAGTTTTAGAAACTGAGGAAATTTCTGAAATAACAGTTATGGTAGGTCATTGTGCCCTATGAAAACCCAGTATGCAAATCCTATATATTTGACACAGATTAGATCCTATTTTGTTGACTCTGTTAAGTTCCACTTCATTCAAAATAGAAGATACTTTATTTCTGTTATTGCACTAGGTTTTCACTTTCACTGAAGAAAATTGTGTTAGTTTAGTTCTAATGGCAAAAAAGCCCTTTCATGTTGAATGTGATGCATCTGCATCTTACTCCTTATCCACACATTTCCCCGTCCTCCTGTGAGACCAGACTGGAAGCATGATGGCTGTGCCAATGGAGCATTATATGTGAATAAGGAAAAGACTTTGAAAAGTACAATGTGCATGTAAATTTGCCCCAGGTTCAGTACCTGGCATCCACAGATGAAGCTAGGAAATTCACCCACTTGACCACGGCCTCTGCCAATTAGGACAGAGATTTTGAATGAGCTGGAACAATATAGTGACCGGGTATAAAGCAGCTTTCCTAGGAATCATGGATCAAGAAGGAGAAAGTTCAGCACATGCATTTTCTCAATGTGTTTAAATGTGTTTAAAGATAAAGTAACCATTGATAGCAGTTTAAGTTTCTTGTGCAAACTACAAAGAACATATCAAAAAAGCTGTTTCATTCAAACCTTTAGGCAACTTTTGGATCCTCCTTGGGACAAAACCTTGAGAATATCACATAAAATGCTTGTAATTTTTTGCCTCTAAAAACTCCCAAGTCTTACAGGGAACATGGAGCTGGGTATAGTTAGCTTGGAAAAGAGAAGACTGAGAGGTAACCATCTTTAGTTATCTGAAGGGATGTTATGTGGAATATGGAACAGACATCTTTTCTGCTGCTCCAGAGACTACAGCATTAAGCGATTGATTCAAATTACAAGAAAAGAGATTCCATCTATACATGAGGGAGAACATTTTAACTTTAAGAATTGTTCAACAGTGGAATAGACTGCCTCAGAAGGTGGTTGACTCTATATCTGGAGGTCTTTAGGCAGAAGTTGCCTGGCCTTGTTTAGGAGTGCTTTAAATCTTCCTGCATGGTGGGGTTGGAGCATTTAGGACCTTCCAACTCTATAATCCTGATAAACTTGTGAATGCATTTAAGTCATTCTGTGTATGGGGCTCATGGTATTTATTGTTTGCTTGACCCACTTTTATCCTTTTCTCTTAAGAAAATATTTTGCTTGCTCTTGTGGAACTTACAATTACTAATACAATGAGAAAAAAATGACAGAAAGTGGTATTATTTTTCCCATGCTTGTTTTTCAGGAGGAAGAAAATGTGATGTGTAAAATAATGAGGGTCTGAATTTTCTATTAGAAGTTGGAATTTATCAGCAAATGGACTTTGTGTTGAGATACACACACACACGCATTAAAGTGCATATAATCAAAAATTCAAAGGTGGCACTTTTATAAGAGAATAGCAACATGTGGATTTTCTCCGATATCTGCATTCCTTCTGGGGGAATTCATCTGCATGTAAACTCATTAAGTATCTCAAGCTGATATTCAGATCTTGGAATCCAATTAGGTTTGCCAGCAGCAACATGCTGTCTTGTTGAGCTGGAGAGCCTCTTTGTAATAAGACGAAGTTGCAGAGTAAATAATGTAGAAATGGTCCCACAGCTTCACCTTAAAATCCTTCCACATTGATGGGAAAAAAATCCACACTCCATATGGTACTGTTCACACTGCTAGGCATTAAGATGGGTGTGGGAAACTTGCAGATAGACTGTAATAACATTCAAATGGCCACAGGTTTTCAAGCCCTATATTAAGACCTCAGTTTTAACTTCAGGTTAAGCATCTCACCAAGCCCCCTTGATATCTTCTGACAAACATGTGACTGATGTTCACTAAGACATTTATTTTTAATAGCAGCTTTTAAAATAATAAATAATGTCCCAAAGGGTATACTATATTTATATAACCTATATAATCTTCATTTTTGGTCCAGGTTTCAGAATCACTGATGAACCTCTGTAGTGCAGATCTCACCCCAAGCTAAAATTCCATTCCAGGCTTTAAGTATCCAGTGCTTATCCAGTGCTACCTTGTTGGAGTGTCTTCTATCAATTTTAGATTTAGCAGTACAGCTCTAAATCTGCATTACAGGAAATTATCAGTCAGAAGAAGACTGTATGGATATCTCCATACCTCCAGTAATGACAAACATGAGCACAATGTACTTATCCTGATAGCATCATCACATTGTGGTTGTTGTTACCTGTCATCAAATCAACTTCAATTTATGATGATTTATGAATGAGAGACCTCCAAGAGACCCTATTATCCACAGCTCTGCTAAGGTCTTGCAGACACAGGGCAATTGTTTCCTTGATTGGGGCCTTGCCTGCACTGACCAGGATACTCCAGGGGCAGTCCCAGAACTACACTGGCTTTCCCCTGTTACCTGGGCCTCCATTCCTGTGTGGGAAAAGCTGCCTGCATGGCCAACCAGAAGAGGCAGCCAGTGTGTCTGCTCCTACCATAGGTTGGTAGCTTCGAGTTCAGAATGAGGTGCTCAGTGATCATCTGCTGGGTGCCTTGTTCTGACAACAGAGTGAGCAGCTGGTGACAGCACCAGATGTGAAGAGTGTCTCAGTGGAATCCTATCAGTTTTCTTTACTGTCCAGCAAATCCTTGCCTTCATCTGATCTCTTGACTGTGGTCTCCATTCTGATGAATGGGATGCCCATGCAGAGAGCCACCCTGGCATGGGAATAAAGGGCTCTGGATCTTCCCAGAAGATTGAGAGTAAGAGGTACGTTTTTAACATTTGTGTTGTGTTATACCCCAATTCTGATGCTAAATGTGCCAGACATCATCCAGACTGTTTCTACCAAAAGCAGGGTTTGGGCTACGTGTTGTGGGATGCTGTCAAAATGAGGAGAAATGGGCCTTTTGGCCGATGCAAACAAAGTGGGAGTCTATCCATCTGGAATGCAATCTTCCTTTTTTCCTACTGCCCTCTACTTTTCCTAGCATTATTGTTTTTTCTAGTGAGTCATGTCTTCGCATGATATGGCCAAAGTACAAGAGTCTCAGTTTAGTCATCTTGGCTTGTAGGGGGAGCTCAGGCTTCTTTATTCAAGGGCCCATTTATCTGTCTCTTTACAAATCCCTGGTATCCCTAGAACTCTTTTCTAGCAGCACATTTAAAATAAGTTGATTTTCTCCTATCAGTTTTCTTCAGTGTCCATCAAATCCTTGCCTTCATCTGATCTCTTGACTGCGGTCTCCATTCTGATGAATGACTCAGACAAGTTATGGAGAATCTCGAACTATTTCAATGTCGCCATCATTTGCTTTAAAGTCATGTATATTGGTTTTGGTCATTATTTTTGTTTTCTTAATGTTCAATTGTGAACCAACCTTTCTTTCTTGACTATCTTCAGTAACTGTTCCAAGTCTTTGCTATTTTCTTCTATATCTTAAATTAATGATGTTTCTTCCTTCAATTTTCAGACCTCCTTCCTCAGAGTGAAATCAAGGTTTGTGCATGATACATTCAGTGTACAAGTTAAACCGATAAGATGATAAAATGCAGTCCCTGCCTGACCCCTTGGCCAGTCAGAAACCATGGGATTTCTCCATATTCCATCCTAACAGTGGCCTCTTGTCCTGAGTCCAGGGTACCCATCAGGACAATCAAATGTTGTGCCACATCCATTTGTGCAAGAGTTATCAATAAATTGTCATGATCTTCCATGATCTACGAAAATCACTATCATGATCACAACTGAAGGGTTTGCACCACATTAGTAGTGTTTATTTACAGGACATATCAGAAACATGGATATTATTATGGCACCTCCCTTGATCTTAAAAAATGAAAAGTTACTGCTAATCTCAATCCATCCATCTGGAGAAATCAGATGGGGTGGTTCATGGTTCTGGATGAAGAGTGTCTTAACTGCCATACTAGTCACATTACACCCCCCCACACACACACACATATTTTACCTTTTGAGTGCAGATGATGTTGAGGAAGGCACTTTGTCTTCACTACTGACTTTCATGTAATATGAGGGAAAGGTGTTTAACTATGGTACTTTAAATAAAACACAAATATAAATTGTTTTTTTAAAAATTAGGCCATAACCTTCTCCCAAATAATTTGCAATATGAGAATTACCTCTGAACTAAATTTGATTGCTTCAAATGCATTGTGGTAGTATGGTTGAAAATTTTTCCATAGTTTTGTGAATCCATGTCTTCTCTTGGTACACACATGATAGGATACTCCTCACATAAACATCCACTGATGTTAAACAGATTCAAACATAAACATTCACTATTTGGGTTTCCACAGCTCAAACAAAACAAATATTTTACTGAAAAAATATGGTTAAAGATGGCATTAGATGAAATTAGAACACTATGTTGTAGAATCTCTGGAAGTTGTTGTAATGTCCAAGTTACTGGTTGGTGTTATAATAATGAAATGCACTCTTCTTTATTTGCTATTAGGTGAGCTGAACTACTGTCAAAATTTTGAGGCTCAGAAAGGATTTGAAAGAGGTGTGATATGCATGTAAGTAGTTCAACAAAATACAACCCCCCCCCCCATTGTATTTCCACAGCTATTTGCAGGCACAGTGTGATACTAACCAATAAGGGATCATGTAGTGAATGAACATGAATCGTACCCTTTACAACCAATCAGACTGGCTACGTACTGTTGAGAGGAGAGGGAATATTGCCTGGTTGACAAGGAAAGGTAGACATTTTCCTGCCCTTCCAGAGGGTGGTTTCATTAACCCCCTGCACACACACACACACACACACACACAGTGCAAACAAACATCTTTATCTCATCACCCTAGAGGCACAGAGGTAAAATACACTTCTCATATTCATTGTCCCATACAGTGTAACTAAAAGTCGGACTTCATAAGAAAGTTAACACAAAGTCACTTTAGTTTAGAGCTGTCTCTAATTCATTAAACATATGAATGATCAGAACAGAATACAAAGAAGAATACACTCTGTTAGTTATCCAGGCTGTTAAAAACTTCACTCTGTAAGTCCATTATAGGAAAAAGGTAGAGAAAGTATGCATATAACCTCAAGCAGGAATACCTACCGTATATACTTGACTATAAGTTGACCTCACATATAAGTTGAGGGCAAGTTGTGAGGCCAAAATTGTGGATTTTGATATTACTCGTGGGTAAGATGAGGGTAAAATTTAGAGGCATGTAATAAAGGGTGTAAAGGACAAACTTTACTGTCTTTATATAGAAATATCTTATTCAGATCTTTCTAAACTCAATTTCTCTTTCCATTCCTTTGAGGAGAACCACCAAAGAGGTGCCACTAATGCCATTTTTCCTCCCAAGCAATCAAAAAGGCATAATGGGGTAGGATAGAGGGGTTTGTTGCTTCTTTTGGGTGCTCCAGGATGAGCTGAAGTCTTTACCTTTCAGAACTCTACTCAGAGTAAGGGAAAAGTTAAAATATAGTACCGTGGATAAGTCCCAGTTTTATGGGACCAATTTTTTGACTAAAATTTCTAGACTTATACATGAGTATATACAGTAAGATTCATTTAAGCTTTATACCTGATTTAATTTTCTTCTGCAAAGCCCAAGACGGGAGGACAGGAATCTCTATGTACAAGATTTAGACAACACTAATAAACTATAATTACAACTTGCTTTATGTAGAAATGTCTACATATTACTAATGAGCTCACTTTGTTAAGAATAGTACATGAGACACATCAGGGGCAATGATTAAAAAGTCATTTACAGCAGTAAAAGTAGTATGACTTGCCTAACAGGAAGGATAAAATGTATACCACTTATAAAACTGGGAGCCAGAGACCTGCACTGACATTGAAGACATAATAATCTAAGTGGAAAGAAGTTGATGTTAAATACCTCTTGCACTTATTTCAATAACCAAAGCCACGCTTGGAATCTTACCTTTCTGCCCCCTGTGTTTATGCGAAGAGGAGTAAGGAAGGGATCAAAGATCATATGGCTGGTTTCTATATTAACTGGTGATTGCCGTTTTCCAACAGAGCAAAGATTCCAGGCTGAATTCACCAAGCCCCAAAAGGAAGGAACTGTAATACAAAAAAATAAAAAAAATAAATAAAAAATAAAAAATAAAAAAGAAGAAAAAGGAAAAAGAAGCATTACTGAACAAATATTGTTGGGAAGAGAATGAAAAAAACAAACAAAACACAAGTGATACTGTATGCCACACACATACACAGAAACAGTCAGCAAGCAATGTTAAAAGAAGGAAGGACCAAGGATGGAGAGTCTTTTTAAAAAGGAGTAAAACACCCACTCTTTCACCATTTGCTTTAGTGAATGTTTCCTCTCATCTTTCCCCAGAGTGCCTATAATGACTAGAAAACTGTGGTTACTTGTACATTAGAAAGCAAAATCACAAAGAGCTCTAAGAGAATCCCATGCGATTTTATGATTTTTTTTCTGAAGGAAAGGCCACCATTATGTACCACTCTTGCTTTTAAAAAAATATGTGACTGTCACAGACATAAGCTAGATCTTGGAAAAAATATCGTTGTTTGCCCAGTTTGCATCAGACCCTGATACAACCACCATTTATTTGAACAGAGACCTCTGAGGCCTTGTCTGCACTAGCCAAGATATTCTGGAGGGCAGCCCAGAGTATCCTGGACCCACAGCTGCTCTGAATTGTGCCTATTACCTTTTCCTCTGTTCCTGTGCTATGGCAGCTATCTGTATGGGCATCCCACTGTTCCACCTGGCGTATCTGCTCCCATCACAGGTTACACACTTCTGAAGTCAGAAAGAGGTGCCCAGCAATGAGCAGACTTGCACTGGATGTGCTGGGAGGCCCAGTGGGGCACCCAAGAAGAGAGGTGCCATGGTGCCAGAACAGAGGGCTCTGGATCTTCCCAGAAGATTCAAAGCAACAAGTATATTTTTAAAATGCAGTTGAATGCTGCACATGCACAATTTTACAACATATCTGGCAAAGTACAGTTCCCTCCAGTTAAAATCTTCCTCTGCTGCAAGTGATGTCAGTTGTCCAGGATCTGCAAGCACAGAGGTGTGCCAAAGGGCCATGGTGCCAAAGGGCTCCAGATCTTTCCTGGAGATTAAAATCAACAGGTGTATTTTTACATTGTAGTTTAATTGTGCTGCACAATATTAAAACATATCAGGCAAAATACAGCCCCATCCAGTTAAAATCTTCCTCTGATGCAAGTGAGATCAGTTGTTGTTCAGGGCCTGCCTAAATAAAGAGGTATTTACCTGCCAGTAGGAAAACAAGTGGGCAGGAGCCAGCCTTGTCTCCCTAGGCAGGGAGTTCTATAGTTTGGGAAAAGCCACTGAGAAAGCCCTCTCTTGCACTACTCTCGGCTAAGGCTTTCTCTAACTGTCTCAAGATCAGGTAGGATCATATGGGAACACCAGGGCATGCTTGCATAGGACACAACTTACAAGAACCTTATTTCATTTAAAATGAAAACAGTATGTAAATTGTGCGTGAGCTGCAGCTAGCATCTCATTTCTTTCCTACAAGGAAGTTGGTGTTAGATTGCCCTGTGATGCAGTAGAAAGAACAACCTGCACTGAAGCTGACTTTCTGAGTTTATCTTTGCTTGTCTCCCCTCTTTCTCCCCTGGATTTCTGTCAGGACCAAACTGCATGTAAGCTAATGACATATTTCTGTCCTCGCATGCAAAGTTAATTTTCATTCATTGTGAGCATGGGACCTAGCTGGGGGTGGCAATGGTTCACATTATTTACTTCTGTTACCCCTTTTACATCTACATGGAGGATGTCACCCCCACAGTCATAGTATATGAATAAAAAAAAGTTTGTTTAATGTGTGCATATTCATTCACATATTTAGACAGATTCCTGTTTTAACATTTCATAAGGAAATAACTTTGGTCAAATTAGAACAGTTGTATTAAAATTAACTCAATACCTGACAACACAAAATAATATTTTAGCTGTGGCCCCTAATCTGTGGAATAAATGGGAGAACAAACAATCAGCGGGGAAATTACCCGAGTACCAAGGAGATGATACTATGGGGTGGGTGGGTGAAGGCACTAGTTTGTGGCGCACTTGTACATACAAATATAAGCATGCCAAAGGACAAAAGTGTTTGGCAGGAGGAGGTGCTGCCACAGAAATGTGCCAGAAAGAGCTGCCAAGTGGGTGGAGGGGTTTGCAGGAACAAAAAATGCACAAAAGAGGAGGGACAAATGTGACAACAGACAGCATCAAATGGCACGCAAGAGCAATCCAAGCAATGTGGAGGCAAGAGTAACTGCATGAGGTCTTGCATTCTCTCTGTGGCACTGCTTCTCCTTGCATTCTCCCTCCTTCTGGGTCTAGCTGCTCCTTCAATGGAATGGGCAACTGCCTCTCTCTCTCCCCCCACCTTGTGTGTAGATTCAAATTTATAATTTTAAAAAATGTTGCACCTACATGCATGCAGCTGAACCACACAGAGAGACACTTTCCAATGCCTGAAGTCAAGCTGATTGCCCACTCTCCAAACTTCTCTTAGATGAAAGCTTTATTAAAAACAAACAAAACAAAACAAAAACAAAGAAGCCACAGGCTACACATTCTATCCAAGGAGCAGCTAGACCCATACCCAGAGGGAAAACGTAAGGAGAAGCAGCAACTCAGAGACAATGTGAGACCCTGTGCAGCTGCTCTTGCCTCTATCTTGCTTGGGTTGCTCTTGTTGTTTGTTGATGGTGCTGCTGCTCTTGTGTAGGCCCTAGAGCCAAAGTAGCCAGCACTGCAGAAGAATACCCACTTCATTCAGTGCTGGCTGTTGTTACTTCTTTGTCTCCTCTATCTCGCGTTTATTGCCCCTGTGAATCCCTCTTCCACTTGACCTCTCCTTCTGGCACATTTCTGTAGCAGCGGTTCCTCCTGCCAGACACCTTTCTCCCTTGGCATGTTTGTATCTGTGTGTGTGCTGTGAATAAGTGCTGTTCTTCTCTTTCTCCCTCTTTTTCCTGAGTGAATAAAAAAATAATTCTTGAGCAACTCTCATGCCCCACATGGGGTCACACCCACAGTTTAAGAAGCAACAAGTTAATCCTTTGCCCACTGTAGCAGTCCCCGTCTGGGTCAGGGTCCCTTTACTTGCAATTTACATTGCAAAAATAAGTCCTCTTTGCATCTTCTTCTTGTTTCGGAGGTGTGGTGATACAAATTCATAATTTGGATGTAATGTGATATAATGCAAAATGTTCCTTTCAACTTTGGTGGTCAATGACCACCCTTCAGCAAAAAGAGGGCCTCAGATGTTTCTGTCCCTTGAAACAAGAATGGGGTGCATTACTCATTCCAGTGTGCAACTCTTGGAATTGACCTCCATTTTATTGTTTCTCCTCTCAATTTACACCAATGTCTGAAATCCTCAGAATACACAGCTTTGCCGAAAGGTAACAGGATTCCAGTAAGCCTCCTGGAATCCCTAATCATGTAATTTCTCCTAGGGTGCCCTGCAGAGCTATGGCATTAGAGTGCCCTAGGATGGTTTACAATAGCACTCTAGTGTTATGGAGCACTGACATCCTGAAATACCTCATTTAGTGGTTCCAGGAAGCTTCCAGGGACCTCCCTAAGCACCACTTATCTTTCTGAGATGCTATGTATGTGTGCTATGTATGTGTGCTTTACCTTTGGGGGGTAAAGAAAGAGGAGAGTAGAATTTTTACAAAGTAAAGATCAGTTTTCAAAGGTGGGCAGTCTTCAAAGGGGGGCATGTTTGGTTTGTGGGAAACAGTTCCATACTCCCACATCAGGGACACTATAATTGATAATGTATTACTAATGTGTAACACAATACATTTCATGTATTAAAACTGTCCAGACCCTGTTCAAAATAACAAGCAACCCAATGCATTTTATTGAATTGAGTTCCAAGCCCTGAACAGGCTCCAAGCATGGATGGCTTAATATAGATGATGACACAAGAGAGGAACAAGGGTTCAAGTCCGTTATACTACATTCTAGAGCAAGATCACAGATCCCTGTGCTAGCAATTTGTGAACCACCACCAACAACAATGTAAGCAGAGCTACAGTTGCTGAAAAAGAAGCAATTGCATATTAGTTATATTGCCTATAGCTACAGTTATAATAATAATATAATAACGATGAAGATGATGATGTTTATTTATATCCCGCTCCTCTGTCACCAATTCATAGGCTTCTTTGTGAACTAGATATGCAACACCCACTCTATGCAATGGTTTCCTATGTCTGCCCTGCTAAATGTTCATAACTATTGTTTATATTGTCACCTGTGTAATGAGGCTTGTAAACATCTTAGACCCAAAACACATGGGTAATTCAGCAAAGGTTTTTCTTTCTTTTCTTTTTTCTTTTTGTAAAGTAGCCACAAACATTTGGAACACTGTACATGAAACTAGCCCGTGCCACTGGCATGCAAGGATAAATCCAAAGCTGTAAAGAAGAAGGGGAAAGGGGGGATTTTTGTCAATATTCAAATGAAGGTGAGCTATGTGCTGTGAAATACATCTCCCATGAATAAATTCATTTGCTCTGTTTTTTCTTCTACTTGCAATGATAACTCTTGAAAATTTAATTTCTAGCTTCACTTCCTTTCCCTTGTGTTGACTTGCTGAGCCTTCTCTCCCTGTCTCTGTCTCTGTATCTCTCTTTCCTCAGATGACAGAAGCAGCAGGTGAGCACAGAAACTGTCACTCTGCTTCCTGAAGCAGTAGAGATATAACAGAGGTGGAAATGTCACTGGTACTAAACATCATTTTTGGCTTAAGGGATAGCATGATCTCCAGGAAAAAAAGCAATAGGTGGAGGGCATTACAAGTAACCATGTAGCCTCATCACTTTCTCATCCTCAAATATGTTAACGAGATACAGAAATCCATATAAAAATGAATCACTATAGCACAGATTCAATTCCCTTCACCTCCAATTAAACATTTTTTTACAATCTTCAATTGCATTAGTGTTCTGTTGATATTTTATCTATGATGTTATTCTCTAATTTTGCAAATAATACATTTTGATAGGCAGACAGATTGCTTTTATAGTCCAACACAGAAAGGACAGCAGGAGGTTTAGTAGTGGGCTACTAAATGCAATTGCTGGCCTGCACTGAGATCAGTAGGTTGCATGCTGTATTGGCTTAAGAGAAATGGACCACTAGATCTATTTGATAAAAAGATCCTTAAAAATCTGATGATTCACTATATTTGCATGAATACACAGTCTAAATGGAAGGTACATTTAGTATGCTACCACATTTGAAAAATATCTGGCATTCCTTGTCATTGTTTCTGCAAAGAGAAGCAAAAACTCTACTAGGCTCAAGGTAAAGTAGAGCAATGAATTATGGGAATACATAGAGGCTAAAATATATTACAGAGCCCTACACCTATCTGGCACATTATTCCCATCCTGCTTTCATACATTTGTCCAGCCAAAAAAATAAATGTAGAATTCTAAATCTAATTCCTACTAGAAGAGGCTCACTGAATCAACAGCATTCCTCTATGTGTCAACATAGCATTTGGCATTGCTACAATGGGTGTACTCTAGCTGAAGCTAGCAACTAGACTTGTCCCGAGACAGCTGTCTTGCACCTAGTAATGAGTAACAATTATATTTGCCTGGGTTTTTATTTTAAACATCAGCATCTCATTCACAAATTTGTGAACAGTGTTGGCTCCTTTGGATAAGAAGTTACTGAAATCCAGAACTTTTATTTATAAACCTGGCTGAATGCACTGATGATTTCAAAACAATACATGTAGGAGAAAGAAAAACAGAAAGGTGTGTTCATTGCCACTTGCTAGGCATAAAATCCTCCAAGAACAGTTATCCTTTTGCATTCATCACTTTTCTACAGAGGGAAACATACCTACTGCCATATCATGTCCTATGTTGACGAGAAATTTCAAAAGTCAGGCCAGAAAGAACTCTAGGAACATTTTCTACAGTATAAATCTCCTAAAACACTAATGTGCACATGAGACAATTTCTCAAGGAGGTTAAGCAACAGCTTACTTAGCTTAATGAATTACCAGGTAGGAATAATATACTGGAACTGCACAAAGTAAATGATAATGATCCTTTAGCTCAAGGGTTGGTAAAAAGCCATGTGCCAAATTCTCCTAGTCCAAGTTTCAGAATCTCCTAAAATGTGAAAGTGCCTCCTTCTAAACTAATGGGTGATATGATAGTAACATAATGACACTTTGTAATGACAATGCCATCATTGATGGCAATGAACTCCTGAGACCTGAAGATTCTGTTTGATTTGACATAACATCATCTGCCTCAGCTATTTATGAATTCATTCACAGAACTATACCTTCCACCTATCTCATTCAACTCATTTAAGCAAGATGAGGAAGTCACTGCAAATTTGCTGACTTTCAGACAGCAATCGTATACATAAATATTACTCATGGACAACTACAATGGTCAATTGGCCTTTCAAAAAACTTAGTAACACAGCTTACCATAAAAAGATACAAAGGAATCCAATAGCACCTTTGAGACTAACTGAGGTGAATCAATTTCGAGCATAAGCTTTGCTGGACTCCAGTCCACTTCAGCACATGCATGGATTTACCAGTTTATAAAAATGATACATAGCCTTCCCTATAGAAAGATGGGGGGAAGAGTTTTAGGAAGCAAGGTGTTTGTTTCATCTTTTTCTTGGACAAATATGTGTTATGGCATCTGTAACCCAATGTACTGGATCTTTCCATTAATTTCTATTTTAGAGCATTACCTCTGTTTGGCCTCTGATTTCTTCTTTGATTGTAATGTTGTTGTTGTTGTTGTTGCTATTGCCATCAGTGTACATAGTACGTTACAAGTAACACAACAGCAGCAACAACAACAAAACTGCCAGCCTTGACAAAGATGTATAATCTAAAATGTACATATACAACAGAGAGAAAGAAAGTAGTAATACTGTACAAATAAAAAATCCAAAGACATAGTCATGTTAGTCTGGATACATATGCAAAGGGATACTGTAATACCTTTAAGACTTAATGCCACATGGAGATATAAAACAAGGAGGGGAGAGGGAAAAAAGAAGGAATGTAGCAGCACATATAAGACTAACTGGTTTTTATTTTAGCATGAATTTTCATGGCTATAATCCCACCTCTTCAAATGCAGTACAGACTGATATCCAGGCCTCAGGATATAAAGCATATTTACACATTTGTGGAAGTGGAAGTAGGATGGAATGTATTAGGATACTTCAATACACAACAGAAATCTAAGCACCACAGTATATTGAAAACCAACTGACAGCTACAGGTGCTTACACACTTCCAATGCTCAGCCTGAACATACTACCAAATCCATAGCTTACAGCCAAGCCCTCTGATACAACCATGTTTGCTCAAACCCTCAGGACAGGGAGTTACAGTTACTGAGGGGGAGATAGGTACAATAATGTGCCACAAACCCAGATGCCAACTCTATCCCCATATCCCCTGGGAATTGCCATATAACAGGCCCTACTTCATCACCCACAATATTAGAAGTACTTTTATTCCATCATCTTCTAACATGTTATATGTCATCCTCTGTCAGCATTCTGCAATGGACAAACAGCCCAGTCTCTGCACCAGAGGATAAATGGGCATGAATCAGAATTTAGGAATGGGAATACAGAAAAACCAAATGAAGAACATTTCACTCTTCCTGGGCATATTATCACAGAACAGCAGTCCTTGAACAACAACAACAATAACAAAAATACAAAGCAAGATTGAAAAGAGAAACTGCACAATTGGAATATATCCATAAACTCCAGTCCATTAACAGTTGAACAGAGACAATGGATTTAACACTAGTTAATACCCCAGCCTCATGAGGTCTCTCTTGGCCAGTTTATCACATCTCCACATATCCAACCAGTATCATACTACAATTTAATATGGAGCAGTATTTAGTATAGTAAGGCAAATTGCTGCTTTTAAACTGTTTTTTAAAACTATAATTTTTTAAAATGTACTGTCTTGTACCCTTTAATATTTGGCAATAAAACCTTATTACATGATATGTGATAAATTTGTGAAGCATTATAGAGAACACAAAAAGTCTTTCTACCTACTGATGCTTTAAAACCAATGGACAGCAAAATCGATTCTGACAAAACCTGATCACAGATGTGAGCCATTTACTTGATGTTTGGAACACCACAAAAATATGCAAATTAAATTTATTTTCTTTTTATATTTTGCAATATTCCAAATTGCAAGTAAATAATTCACATTTATGAACATGTTTTTCCCCAGAATCTATTGTGCTGTCCTTTGTCATTACTGCAATCTAAGAAATTAATGATTTCTCAGAGAGATCTGAACAGCATGTATCCAATTTGGATTTAGCACAAACAAATACACTTACCAAAAATAGATGAGAGTGGGCTTTGCAAGCCAATTAAACAATAAGTGCCATTAGTGAAATAAATTGGTTCACAGTGTATAACAGGGGTGACACATGTAGATTAGTATAAGAAAGAAAGGAAAACTTTAGTTAACCACTTAGCCTCCCCCCCATCTTGCAAATTAAAAAGGGCTTTTACTTTTTACTTTCTATACTTGGAGAGTGTGGCAAAAGTTTACCAGGTGCCTGAAAACCTTGGAGCTTATAGCTCAAGATTTGAAATTGATTCCAGCCTCCTAGACTGGAACCAAGATGCGGGGTGGAGGCAGGGACTATCACTCACTAAATCACTGCAGAATTGCTGGCTGTCATCAGCCTTGGTCCCTTTTAAAAAGTTCTGGCAGAGAGTGGCTGGGACCCGGGCTGATGGCTGACAGTGGTTTGGCGGTGATTTAGTGAGCGATAATCCCCACCTCCATCCCATGTCCCGGCTCCATCCCAGGAGTCTGGAGCCAGTTAAAAATGGTGAGCGCTAAACTCCCTTTAAATTACCATTCTTAATTCAGGTACCTAGATACCACTCTTAATTCAGATTTTCAGTTATTCACACATAGAATTTCTTTTTTAAAATGGTATTTTTTTTAAAAAAAAAGTTTGTTTCTTTAATGGTAAGAGGCCACTGTCAGAACTAAATTTGGAGTGGTCTACAATAGTAAAGGGGTCAGACAAGGCTGCATCCTTTCATCCTATTTGTTCAATATATATGGTGAAAACATCAAAGGAAAAGAAGTTAGACTGAAAAGAAGGAGGAGTGAAGATACGAGGAAGGAACATCAACAACCTAAGGTATGCGGATGACACAGTAATACTGGCAGAAGACCTCATAGAATTGAAACAGTTACTAAGGAAGGTCAAAAATGAAAAATGCAAAGGGAGGATTAATGCTGAACATAAAGAAAACTAAAATAATGACCTCATTATTTTATTTTATTCTTCTAATTCATAAATTCAATCTAGACAATGTGGAAATTGAAATAATCAAAGAATTCCTGTCCTTAGGATCAAACATTGACTAGAGTGGTGGCTGCAGTCAAAAAATAAGAAGTCTAGGAATTGGTAGGGCAGGTATGAAGGAAATAGAAAAGATCCCGAAGAACAAAGATATACAACTGCGTACTAAAGTCAGAATCATCCAGGCCATTGTATTCCCCACCATCATGTAAGGATGCGAGAGCTGGACAGTAAAAGAAACAGACAGAAAGACAATCAATACATTTGAGATATGGTATTGAAGAAGAGTGCTTAGGATACTGTGGACAAGCAAAAAGACCAACAAATGGGTCCTTGAACAGATCAAACAAGAACTCTCCTTGGAAGCCAAGATGATCCAATTGTGGCTGTCGTACTTTGGCCACATAATGAGAAGGATTACCACTAGAGAAAACAATAATGCCAGGAAAGTTAGAGGACAGAATAAGGAGAGGAAGACCTCATGCCAGATGGACTAAATAAGGGGAGATCATAGGAATGGGTTTGCATGGCCTGAGCAGAGCTCTGAAGGATACTATTGGAAGTGTTTAATCCGACAGGGTTGCCATGAATTGGAGTTGACTTGAAGGCAGCTAACAACAACAAAGTTACATCCTGCTGAATTGGCCCTGACTCATGGTGACCCTATAGGTGAGACATCTCCTAGACCCCCTGCCCTCCACTGCTCTGCTAAGGCCCTGTAAATGTAGGCCTGTGACTTCTCTGATTGAGTATCCATCTGGCATGTAGTCCTCCTCTCTTTCTATTGTCTTCTACCTTTCCTAGCACTATTGGTTCCCCCCCCCCCAATGAGTTGTATCTTTTCTTGATGTGGTCAAAGTACAACAGCCTCAGCTTCATCATCTTGGCCAAGTGTGAGAGTTAAGGCTTAATCTGTTCTAGAACACATTTGTTTGTCTTTTTGGCTGTCCACAATATACTTAGCACTCTTCTCCAGCACATCACCTCAAATGGATTTAGTGAGAAAATTACAACAGAATATCCTTTGATCACAGAAATGGGGAGGAATGCATAAATGTATTCAGGCTATTTCTTGATTGGTTTGTTCTTTATTCTTTATTTATTTTTATTTTTTTGGCAACGGGAAGAGGGTAGACAACTTCAAATAATTTTTCAAGTTTTGTTTTAACAATTGCAAGCAGCTGCATGAGTGCCAGGAAGCTATGAAGTGCTGTAAGGAATATAAATGATAAATAAAAATCAAATGTACAATTTGTTCTTATATTTGTTAATCATCACTGTTAATGCAATAATCACTGTTGACTTTTTTATTTTATTTTTTGCATTTGGGTTTCTTCTGCCACCTTTCCAACCTACACATGGAAGCAAATGCAAAATAATCTTTCAACAGTCACAATGCTTTATGGATGTAATGAAGGGACCAGTACAAGCAACCAACCTTCCTTCCTTCCTTCCTTCCTTCCTTCCTTCCTTCCTTCCTTCCTGATGCTGCAAGACTCTTATGTTTTTTGCTGCAACAGAATACCCTATTCCCCTGGCGTGTGTGTGTGTGTGTGTGTGTGTGTATCTTAGGAAATATTTCATCTTTAGTAAACAAAGCTCTCTATCTCACTTCAAAATCTATTCAGTGATCAGATAAGATCTGAAATATATTCTCTCTTGTCTGTGTGGTGTCAACGTGACATTTTCCCTCTTTATACATGACAGTTGTTTGCTATATCTAGGGATAATAGCACAAAAAGCAATATTGCAGGACAGTGGATGTAGATTATGTCCTTGAGAGGGAAGAAAAGCCTTTCTGTATGAAAACTGTTCAACAGAATTACATGTGGAGGTTGTTGAACCCTAGCTTGTCAGTTGCCAAGAAAAGGCTAAGAAGGGTCTTAGCCAGATTTGGTTCCATTCTATGTTTCATAGCAAAATGCATTAATGTAAAGAAAAGCAGTAACTTAGGTATGGGATTAGGTATGGTAGTTATGATTAAATGAGGGGTTGGAAGAAACTAATTACAAATAAGGTATTACTCCTAATTAATGACTGTTTGGAATAACGAAGCTGTAACTAAGTTTGGGTCCCTACGGGCCAGAATAATCTGGGAGCAGCCTGGAGTATTCTGGCCCTGGAGCTGCTCTGATGTATCCCATTACCTGGGGCCCTCTGTTGTGATGCTGCGTATGCTGTTTGCACACATGTCCTGCTGTACTATCAGGTGCTGCAGCAGCAGTGGCAATTCACTTGCTCTGAGGTCAGAATAAGGTGCCCAGCATCAGTCACATGGTTGTTCACATGGTACTGTGTTCCAACCTCAGAGCAAGCAACATGCTGTGATGGCACTGTGGGTAGCATTGTAAACAGTCATCCATTGTCACAGTGGAGGGCTCCAGCTAGTCTGGGAAAATCCAGATCAAAAGGTAACTTAAAAAAATATTTTAAGGGGAGTATATAGTGGGTTTGGTGCTGAACTGGCTAGACATTGTCGAGACATTTCATACCAGAACTGGAGATTGGGCACTGCACCATCTGGATTTGTCACCATGAGAATGGGGGGAAGACGTTTATTTAGCTTGTGCAGACAACCCTTAAGTCGTTAACGTAATGAGAAATAACACCACTCTTTTTATGGTGGGACTGTTAACATTTTGATATCTTATCTTAACTAGGTTGTGGCTTCTTTAAATGGTAGAGAAGAATTACCGTATGTTTCAAGTGTTGGCTCATGTTGATGCATTCAGGTTGGATTTTTAAAAAAAATAATGAAAAGTATTTTAGCTACTTCTGAGAAATGAGAAAGCAAATAGGTAATTTGCTAGAAAAAAATTCCGCCTAGAAAAAGAGTTCTCATACCTGGGATCAAACAGTAATAGAAATGAGAAGAAGATTAAAAATGGCTATGAAAGAACTAGAAAAAAATCTAAAATGCAAAGATATACAACTGAACACAAAATTCAGAATCGTACAAGCCATTATTTTCCCTATTACCATGAATGGATGTGAGAGCTGGACAGTTAAGAAAGAAGACAGGAGGAAAATCAATTCTTTTGAGATGTGGTACTGGAGAAGAGTGCTGAGGATCCTGTGGGCAGCCAGAAAGACAAACAAATGGGTCCTAGATCAAATCAAGCCAGAAATCTTCCTAGAAGCCAAACTGACAAACTGAGGCTGTCATACTTTGGGCACATTATGAGAAGGCATGACCCATTGATAAAAACAATAATGCTAGGAAAGGTGGGGGAAAGTAGAAAGTCGGAAAGGGCATATGCTAGATGGATGGACTCTATTAGAGAAGTAGAGTCCCTAACTGGCATTACTCAACTGGCATATGGGTTTGCAGGAACTAAGCAGAGCAGTGAAGGACAGGAGGTCTTGGAGATGTCTCATCCACAGGGTCGCTATGGGTCAAGATCAACTCAAGGGCAGTTAACAACACAGTTATAAAGGGTACAAGCTACTTTGGGGCAGGACATGGTGATACTTTTCAAAACTACCTGCCTCCTTAACTCTGGTTTCAATTCAACTTACAAAATTTAGGTCATTTATAGAATTTTAAGGTGATCTCTTACAACTTCCTGATTTGGTTGTTACACCATTATGCCAACTGAGATGTTACAGGATATGCTGGAAGCCATACTACACTAGCGGATCTTAAGATATGCCTTTAGCCTGAAAGATATGCTAATGAAACACTCTATTGCTTCACTGGTGAAAATATATATATCACTAGTAAATGTAAAGCAGGGGACATAGAGACCACATGTAATGGTAGACACTACCCTGTTTCCCCTAAAATATGACATCCTCTGAAAATAAGACCTAGTAGAGGTTTTGCTGAATTGCTAAATATGAGGTCTCCCCTGAAAGTAAGACTTAGCAAGCATGGCCATTTTTTTGTTCCACAATTCTTCATGGAAAAATAAGACTTCCCCTGAAAATAAGACCTAGTGCATATTTGGAAGCAAAATTAATATAAGAAACTGTCTTATTTTGGGGGAAACACAGTATGTTCCTCCATACCACAGTCTTGCTGACAGTGCAGCTTAGTTGCAGAACCAGACTTGATTTTTCCCACTTGATTGTACTGTAGTGGGAAATAATATAAAAAGTAGCTGCTCCTGAATTAAAAACTATTGCATCCACTGGATATTTTGTAATTCAACAGCTAATCAGAAGTCACCAACAGTAACATATAAACCTGGTACCAAGACTATACATTATGACAAGATGGGGATGGGGTGGGGCTACATCTGTCTAAATTATGAATACTGGAGAAATTTGTATCTTGGCATGGAGTGTTTCTTCTATCATTACCTTAATATCAAGTTAACCGATTATATTCTTCTATGTCCTCCACTGGCTCTGCCTTAGCTCCTTCCCACTGAAATCCAGTTTCTAAACCAGCTGATTGGTATTCTGCCTCCCTCCTGCAAAAGGTGCAGTAAATGTGGTGCAAGGAAACATCATCTCTCTCTACAAAATGTAATTTAATAAAGGCCAAACTGTAATGCTGTCTGGCAATTAATCTTTTTTTGTTTGTTTAATATATTTCTTTATACACTTTCAAAACAGCAAATCCAGCTGAATTCAATGAGTTTTACTTCTGGGTAGTTGTGTGGGTGCCTACACAGAGGATAGAGAGAGAGATTCCTGTTCAGAATCTAGTATGTGGTGATTCATTCCCATTACAGCTGGTGGTGCTGAAGACAAGACATGAAGTGGTGGACTAAACAAAGTTAAGAGTCAAAACATTTACAGGATGAGAGAGAGAGAGAGAGAGAGGGAGAGAGAGAGAGATTTCTGAAGATGGATTCACTGATGGCAAAACCAACAAATAAACTGGAATCTGTTTATAGCTCCCAAATAAAGAATTTTTCTCGAAAGGATCAGACCCGTGTTTGCTGCAGAGGGATAGTAACAGCAACTGTCTCCCATGTCTCCTTTTTCCTTGGTCATATGTGAATACTAAGTCAACATACTACTGATGCCTTCAGATTTAGTTGGTGACTTCAATGTCATACAGGATATTTAATCTGCCTTGGGTTTTAATCCAGCCTTTAAAGGAGCTATCCCAGTAGTACTTAAGCTTTTTGCCCTTGGGACCTCCCTTTACACACTCCTACTTGGCACAGTATGTGAATAAAATATAGTACTGGTATATAAAATAAAATATGATTATGAATAATGTATTTTATTTGTTTACTCTGTATATTTTTATTTCTACATTCATATATGTTTTATAAGGGAATAGCATCATTCAAATTAGAACAGTTTTATTTAAGTAAATTCAATATTCAGCTCAACACATGTGCCAATTTTACACATAAAAAGTTTGGGAAGAGAAGGAGGATGAGGGGGGGGAGTCACAGCCTCCAAGTCTTGCACTCCCTTAAGCAACTTTTGCATCCTCCAGGGGTTCCCCCCATTGATTAAGAACCACTGAGCTATCCCAAACAATGGACCTAACTGGGGGAATAAGGAGCCACATCTTGGATACCTTCTTTAAATTTTGGCTAAAACTTTAACCATATTTACTGCCTCGCTGATATCAGAGCCACCAGTGGCTGCTGCTCCTGCCCCGAATGAAAGAAGCAGAGTCTCCCATCTACCTGAAGGCAGTGGCAGCTGGTGGATTCTGTATCAGTGTGATTATGAATCCACTGTGTTTTTATCCAAATGTAAAGAAATAACGGAAAGGACTCTATGCCCCAAACAGGTTCAAGACCATGGGCAGCTCATTCAAAGTCTGGACTAAATTCCAGAGTGGGTTCACCAGCACAATAACATCAGAGCAACTACTTGTCACTGTATGCAAATACCTTGCCCAGTGGCATAGCAGCTAGTGAAATAGTCATGAGCCTATTTGCTTTGTTGGATTATAAACTGGATTTATGGAGCAGAAGACACTACCACTCCACTGTCTCACATAAAAGTTCCATTTCCACTGCAAAATACAAGGGGATAAGGTGTTTTACTAGTGGACACTGTGGTCGCCTCTTCTCTGCACTGGACAGACGCTCAGGGATGAGCAATGGATAGGCACTCTGCTGGCACCATTCCTTTGCCCATTTCCCTCCTTTACAAAACTAACCGGATATCCACATCCAGCTGCTTAATAATGCTCATTATGCTCCCTCTCATTTTTCTCTTTCCCCTTCCTTCTCCCCTTTCTGTTAATATGCTTCGCTCCCACCAGTGTATGTTCAACCCCAGATGGTGCTGACTACGAGGCACTCACTGCACAACACACTGGTGTGCACAGGATAATCCCATTTGTCCATCCATGTGCACTTTGGCAGGTTCCTCTTGACCCCACAATCTTCAAGACAGACAATGATATATATAGTGCAGGTTTAGTTGGGCCATCCTTGATCCCAAGTAACTTCTGTCTTTCTCTTACATTGCTTTGATAATGACTCAAAATAGACTCAAATTAGCACACACAGTTTTTTTTTGTGACCGGTCACATTTCTGAATGCCTACCTACATCCTGACACATCTTTTGGTCTTTAAGATTTATGCCTCTCAGAGCCATTATATTGTTACATTTAGCCTTTATGTAAAGCTGGGAAGGTCATGTGGTTATCTAAAGGCATTAGCATCGTGATTTTCTTCAAGCTGAGTAGGTGGAAGTAATGAATGGACTGCTTTAATGATGTACACAGAGCTGTTTTTCTCTCCCTCTCTGCGGTTTAAATTCCCAGTTTCAATAAACTAGCTTCAGATTTTATCTTAGGCACCAGTAATTATAGAAGCCAAGAATAATTGCTGCACAAATACAACCTGATTGGCTTTTATATTATGGCTGGGCTTCATTTTCAAGCTTAAATATGTGAAAATCAGCTCAGTGAATAAGCTCAAGTAGACATTATATCAACCTTTCTCTTCCTACTTATCTGCACTCCAAAATCTGTCTCACATGAGAGGAATGCAGCTATGGAAGGCAGACCTCCCAAACACACAAGGTGAGGCATATAGCAGAGCTCAGAACAAAGGTCCCTGGCAGAGTGGCCAGAGAGGAGACTGCTCCACAGCACCCCTTGGGCCTGTTTCCCCATCCCTGTTATCCTCCCCCCAGCCCATATACTTCTTGTCTCCTTGTTCCAGAAACTCTTCCTGACTTCTGTGCCCAGTATAGCTTATATGTGACATGGGCTTGATGAGCATTAAATGGATAAAGAAGTATACACACAACTGCTTCATTAGACACCAGCATCATATCTCAGTTCACCAATGCTCAAACTGGTTGAATGATTTGAACCATGATCAGCAGAATGTAGAGCCTGATAGCAGGGCAGAAGCTCCTTAATCTGTGCCACTATGAAAGCTAGAAAGCAAGGGGAGATATAGGTCTGGCATTTGCTGGGCAAATTATCATAGAATCATAGAATCATAGAGTTGGAAGAGACCACAAGGGCCATCCAGTCCAACCCCCTGCCATGCAGGAACTCCCAATCAAAGCATCCCTGACAGATGGCCATCCAGCCTCTGCTTAAAGACCTCCAAAGAAGGAAACTCCACCACTCTCCGAGGGAGTGTGTTCCACTGTTGAAGAGCCCTTACTGTCAAGAAGTTCCTCCTAATGTTGAGGTGGAATCTCTTTTCATGCAATTTGTATCCATTGTTCCGCACTCTAGTCTCTGGAGCAGCAGAAAACAAGCTTGCTCCCTCCTCAGTATGACATCCCTTCAAATATTTAAACAGGGCTATCATATCACCTCTTAACCTTCTCTTCTCCAGGCTAAACTTCCCCAGTTCCCTAAGGCGTTCCTCATAGGGCATGGTTTCCAGACCCTTCACCATCTTAGTTGCCCTCCTTTGGACATGCTCCACATCTCCACATCTTTTTTGAATTGTGGTGTCCAGAACTGGACACAGTATTCCAGGTGCGGCCTGACCAAAGCAGAATAGAGTGGCACTATAACTTCCTTTGATCTAGACACTATACTTCTATTGATGCAGCCTAAAATTGCATTGGCCTTTTTAGCTGCTGCATCACACTGTTGACTCATGTTCAGCTTATGGTCTACTTGAACTCCTAGATCCCTTTCACACCTAGTTTTATTCAGCCAGGTGTCCCCCATTTTATATCTGTGCATTTCATTTTTCCGCCCTAAGTGCAGAACCTTACATTTCTCTGTGTTGAATTTCATTTTGTTAGCAGTGGCCCAGCTTTCTAGTGTATTCAGGTCATTTTGAATTTTGATCCTGTCCTCTGAGGGATTAGCTACTCATCCTAGTTTAGTGTCATCTGCAAATTTGATAAGTATGCCCCCAATTCTGTCATCCAAGTCATTAATAAAGATGTTGAATAGCACTGGGCCGAGGACAGAGCCCTGTGGGACCCCACTGGTCACTTCTTTCCAGGTTGAAAAGGATCCATTGTTGATCACCCTTTGAGTTTGGCCAGTCAACCAATTACAAATCCATGTAACAGTTAACTTGTCTAGCCCACATTTTACAAGCTTGTTTGCACCTTCTGCTCCTGCTGAGATTAGGTAACATAGGAGACATCTGGTCCTCACTTTTCAATCACCGCTGCCCAGGTATAACATGAGATGTTCACAGACATGCTTGCTTCACTGCCTATATCCCTCCAAATCATTTGCTCTCAAGAGCAGCATGGTTGTTGCTTTCACTTGGTGAATCATATGGAGTAAACACTTTTGTGTGTGGTATCCACTGTACAGGCATCATGCCCCAAAAATGTAACCACACAGTTGACAAAGATCCATATAATTAGCTTTACCCACCCTATTTGCTAATTCACATATGCCCAGAGATATAAGATCATGAAAATCTCTCTCTTCCTCTCCTCACTCTCTTTCTGCATGTGCATGTAGAGAGACAGCAGGGACACAAAGAACGAGAAGGTAGTAATGGTGGATGCTATATGCACAATACCTGTGATCAGTTCACAAATTGTTAATTTGACAGTTCCCTGCCCTGAAGGAATCTAAATAAGACCAGGAAAAGGGAATGGCAGTTGCACATGGGGAGTGGGGGGGGGTAGATTAAGTCCAGCAGATGCTGGCTACTCTTCTCCCCTTCAGAGCACAGAGCAATGGCAGTTGCAACAGAGGGAGGGCTCTCACCATCCCTTGGACCAAGGCATGATGTTTGCACCATTCTTCTCTCCCTCCCTTGCAGCTGGGAGGGAGGAAGGACCTTTCAATGGTCTTGTGATTAATCAAACAACTGCTTTGTCCATGATTCACCAGCAACCAGTCCTCATCTTGTTAATACAGTTGGCCCTCCTTATCCACTGATTTTTTTATCCATGGATTTGAGCATACATGGCTCAAAAATATTCCCCAAAAGTATAAATTCCAAATAGCAAACCTTGATTTTTCCATTTTATATATGGGACACCATTTTGTTGAGCATACACAGATTTTGTTATCCACAGAGGGTCCTGGAACCAAACCCTAGTGGATAACAAGGGCCCACTGTACCAGTGTATGGATATAAAAAAGGGTATCTATTAAAGAATCAGCAGTTAGGCTCACCTATCTTTTAAACAGTTACAAAACTTACTTTCTTAATTAAATGTGTCAAGGCAGGACGGGTGAGTGAGTGAAGGCTACACAATAAGTGATGCTCAGTCTCTAAGCGAGTTCTATCAAATAGCTCTTCTTTCTAAAACTAAGACTAAACTGACCACCCCACTGAAAACAGACTCAATATCTGCCACTGGCTAAAGTCTGCACTATAACAGACAGGAGTGTTTCACACAGTACAGCAGGTAACAAAAGATTTTCATTCAAATAAATTGACTGTAGCGTCTAATGACTTCATGGCTGGAGGAACACTTTGGTCATTTTAATTATATCCATGCCTCAAAGGGCTACATTTTATGGGTTTGTGCTTAATATATCCCTGTGCATAAATTAAGCCCACACTTTAGCACTAAGCCTTAATCTTTTTCTTATTTCATTTTGGCAAAAATACAAAAACCTTCCAGGTAAAGCCAATATGTATGGTTAAAAAGAACAGGTTTTTTTTTCTTTTTGTTACTATCAAGTTTTTAAAGGGTTTATTAAGTGCAACATGTGTCCAGTCCTGGGTATATTAAAATAGTCTGCCTATTTCTCTGCCTATTTCTTTGGCTAATTCTCTCTTCCATCCCAAGGGATGTTTAAAATAGCTTTTCCTGTTCACTCTTTAAAAAATATGTACTGCTTGCCCACTTTCCATATATTCCATTCAACATTCATTTCTACCCCGATGATATTATTGTCTCAACACATGCTTTTCCCATCCCAAGCTACTGAGTGCTAACTGGGTGGTTTTGAACGCTGCAACGCCCACACCTTTACTATAAATTGTGCACACCTATATGTCTTCTCAGGTCTGTAGTGTAGAAATGGTGTACACTTGTAGCTAAGGCCTATGAAACCTCAAACAGAGAAAGTTTTAAATATATAATCACTGATATATTCATTACATGCCTTCACCTGTCTTCTCCTCTAATGACCATAGTTAAAACTGAACTTGTCACCTCATCTCCACACCCATGGAGAATTCTATGGACATTCTCACCCAAAGACTGCTATATAGGTCTGTCCCTGGACTTCCCACTCTACCTCATTCATCTGAAGAAGTAGGCTCAAGTCTACAAAAGATAATGCTATCAACTTCTCTCTTTCAGTTTGTCCCAAAGGTGCTACAAGATCTGTTTACATACTGATTTTCTAGATTAACAAATACAGCTAGCAAACAGAGATGCAGTTATTCTGTTGGAGAATGAGGAACATTAGAAGAAGAAAAAAGCTAGTATGGTAGCAGTGGACCTGGACTCCAAGGACAAAAGAAGCTGAACTGAGAAGGTTGAAAGCTGCATTGGTAATGGACCAGGAAAAGGTAAAACTGGTTTGTTGCTGCATTTTGCCTGTGAGATAGACTAGGCTAAGATGGATCCTGCTCCCCCATCCCCCATGTTGCATTAATGTACTACTGTTTTTACAATATTAGCTAAAGCTGTTTTAAAATCAAGCTCCACTTCTGTAAAAATACTTACACAGTAAGTATTTAAATTGCTGTCTCTAGTAAAAATTAAATTTGATGTTGGTTTAACTTTGACTGTGCTGTATATTTATGCAGATGTAGGGATAACTCAAGGAAGACTCTGAATTGCCCCTTCAGCTGGCACCAGGCAGAATGCAGGAAGAAGCAGATGGCTTCACAATCTATTTTCTTCTTGTTATATTTTAGATTTTTCCAAATAAAAATCTAGCCACTTTTCACAAGCCTTGACTGACTGGAGAATAGGCTTCATAGAACATTGATGACTGATCCACCAAACAGATTCATTTCCCTACTCAACCTACAGTTCAGGGGCTTCATTTTCATCTTTCTTATTTGGAGGCTTCCAGAGCTAATGCTGTTTGTGAGTACATGAAAGGTTGCTTTCATTACATGAAAGGTTACAAGGATGTTGAGTAGCCTAATTATATACATGTTTTCTCAGAAGCAATTTGCTGTGAATGTAATGGTGTTTACTAACAGGTAGACAGACTTAATAATCTGAAGCACAGTGGAAATCTTGCAGCCCTCCATCCCAACAGGCCTTCAAAGGATAACTATTAATGTGGAATGCTAGGATCTGTAGTTTAGCAACATCTGAAGGACCACAATCCCTACCTCTGTCTCAGGTTTAATGTATAAAGCCACGCAAGTAGGTATTTTGGGTATTAGGGTAGCAGAAGCAAGCAAGAGATTATGTCATTTAATAAAATATTCTGATTCAACAGTTTACTGAGCTGTGACATGGTTTATCTGTTGTCAAAACAGTATACAGTATACAGGAAAGAAGCTGTACTGGCCAAAATATTTTATTTGGTTGCATGCTTGTTTGTTTTGAAGTGGCAAGAAGAATATATTCTGTGTGCTCAATGACACATCAGGCAAGCATACTTTTTTTTTTTTTTTTGGACGTGACTCCCATTTTTATCTGAAATGAGAACTTCAAGCAACAAGAAGAATGAAATCATTTAACATTTCATCTTATTGATACTCATCTTATTGCTAATACTAATAACTTTAAATGGCCAGTTTTACAAACATTTTTCAGTTTTTATTTTAACTAACACAGAGAAATATGTGGCAAACTTGGATTAAATGCTTTTCCTTTTATAATGCTAAATCAAGAAAAGTGGCAGTGTAAACTCTTTCAAGAGGGAAACATCCAACCCCATATTTCTCTGTTATATATCACAACTTAATCCAAGCAGCACTTGTGCACTGTAGTGGTCTTGATTCACACAGCATGCTTGTTTGCATGATTTAGTGTGAATGTGATTTGACTACCTTTTGAATCATATAATGATTGAATGATTGAATCATATGCTACCCAAAAATGAGAGAGGATGAATGCAAATAAGAGACAAACTGCATGTTGTTTTAAAGCCAGCTAGAAATTATCTCTTCAACTGTGTTCTTGTTTGTGACTCCAATGCATTTCAATTCATCTTTGACTTCCTTTGCAAGATTTATTGAGAGGAGGTTTGTCATTGCCTTCCTCAAGGCTGAGATGATGTGACTTGCCCAAGGTCACCACTGGACTTCTATGGCTGAGTGGTGATTTGAAATGAGATCTTCTAGAGTCCCAATCTGACAGTCAAGCCACTATACCAGATTGAGTGCAGGAGGCATAATCTGGATCTCTCTAAAATCGTATGGATTGGAGACCACTGCCTAAAATTAACATCACACCAAAGCGAGAGTTTCAAACAAATGGATGGGATTTGGGGCAACAGACATTTGCAAAGGCTTGGCAATATGGACCAAAGAAGGAAAGTAAAAGCACCCAAGTCCCATGCTAGACCTAAATTAACTTCAATTAAGAGTACAGTGGGCCCTTCTTCACTGCAAGAATTCTTACTTTCAAGGTTCAGTGATGTCAAAGTACAGTACAACTCCCCCTGGGAGATACAATCCCGATCTTACTGTGGGACTGCAAAACTGTTGATCATAGCTAACCCTATTGAAATGAATGATTTCTGGCAGATGGTGACCATAGAACTGCAGTAGAGGACCTACATATTAATAGAGAGAACACCTCTCTAGGCATTTCTAGGTCCTCACCATGGTTCTATTGTCAACATCTGCTGGAAGCATACCACAGAATCATGCTGGAAGACCTAAAAAAATGCCTTGGGAGAACATTTTTTTTCCAGATATGTGTACGTGAAAGTGTGGATACCACTCCCACCCTTATGGGAGTCATACTGTATTTACTTCAGTGGAATGGAATGTGATTGCTGACATCCACAGTTCATAGGAAAACAGGGAAGTGTTTGGGGAAAAAAGTAACTTTGGGGATTACAGATCCCAGAATCCAGTTGGTGGCTGTACTGGTTGGAAGAGAATCCTGGGAGGTGTAGTCCTAACAAGCTATAACACAGAGGACTCATGTCTGGCTGTGGAAACTGGAATCATCTGTACAAAGAGTTCTGTCCTCTGTGAAATGCAATTTTCCAGTCAATAAATTGGATTATAGACTGTTGGAATAGCATGTTTAAATGAGCTAATCTCTGGAGTATGCATAGAGATTGATGGTTTGGTATAGCACCTTGAACAAAATACCATATGGCATGCTAAATAAAATGTCCTTCACTCCTCTTTCAGACATACTGTTTTGTGACTTTATGATTACTCCTTTCTCCCTCAGAACCAAAATGTCATTGATGAAATAGTTCTGCTGCACATATTGAATCTTCTTCTTTACCGAATAAGATATTCTTACTACATCTTTGCAGTTAGTATTACTCACACCCTGTAAAACTACGGTATTTTCATTACTTATTTGTTCTACTGATTCCTCTCCTCAGCAAATAGGGAATCAGACCAGTGTGGCAAGTACATTTTTAATATATAGATTACCATTTTTCTAGAAGCAATTTTAGCTGTTGCTGCATTATTGTGTTGTGTTTGGTAATAACAGTCACAGTAATTATTACCTTCAGTATTAAGCCTTGCTGCATCACTGTTGCTGATCTAAAATACTGAGAATATTTGTCAGCTTAATATTGCTTCCCTCAGTAACATGTCTAGATGTTTCATCCGGTCTGAGATATGGTGATAAAAAGGACAGCCTCATAAATTGTAAGGGGGGGAGGGGAGCTCCTCAACTATCTTACAAACATATCCATCCCTATTAATTGCTTACATAGCTTTTCAGTGTGCAAAGTGTTTCACAGTTCTTATCTTCTTTTATTCACAGAAAAACTCTAGGTAAGTATTAGTATTTTATATGTTTGAGCCCTAAGATCTTAAAAGACCAGTCCCAAATATACTCACTGACTTTATGACTGAGGCAAATCCCAAAAATCTCAACTCTTAAGACCCACAAGCATTTTCAGTACTGATTCGTATTCCCCTCACACTGAAAGGGCTCTACAAAGATTAAAGATGAAAATTTAGATCTATTTTTCTGAGGTAAAATAAATATGGGGGCAAAGAAAGCATTTGTAAATAGAAATTGGCGGAGGGGAGAGAAAGAAACTGGATCCTCCTAATGAACAGGTTGCCAACAGGCAGTCAGAACTGTGCTGTTTTATTACACTTTTGGTTTTAAACATTGGTCTTAGTCTAAAAATGTTTTGTATCCATTCTTGCTGAAATATTTATATTATTGTACATTGTTTGATGGCTACAGAGATTATTTCCAAATATCATGAACAAATAATTCATACTCATACACTTTTATCCCATACCACCCCACCCCACCCAATACACAAATTCTTGATTTTTGTTCTTCTTCAGGCATTCTTATTTTTGATCATAGCCTAGCTATAGGTGAGTATGATGTACAATTATGGAAGACCATGAGACAGATGACACTTTTTCAAGGAGAATCAATAGGGAATGGATGAATCAAACACCCCTGCCTTTTTGGCCACTGACTCTGCCTTAAAAGCGTCCCTACTTCATCTCATTTCAACAGGAACAAGACATGCAGTTAGGTTCTGAATTTTCATAATAATACAAAGTTTTTGTCTTAAATGGTGAGTGGGAACTTAAGAGGTAGGAAGCCATCTAAGACCACTTCCATAACTGTTTCCCCTTGTAACAAAAATCAGTGGATGCTCAAGTTTCTTTGTATACAATGACATAGTAATATGGTATTCATTCTATAAAATGGCAAAATCAAGGTTTGCTTTTGGGATTTTTTTTTCTATTTTCAAACTTTCAATGTTTAATCCATAAGTGAAGAATCCTTGGATATGGAGTGCTGACTGCATATGTATATGGATGCATGTATAGCCAATGACTAATTATTTAGCTTTCTATTTGGCTTGTGACCTCTACCATGTCTGTAAGCCTGACTCTCTTCCTTGAAATATGATTTGTTCTTCAAACATGTTTCTGTTTATAGAACAATGTGGCCTCGGCTGAGACATGTAAGGAAAAGAGTTGCTTAAGTCCTATTATGTGATGGGATTTCTACATGGGCTTGTTTTGGAAGTGTGTATGTTTGGTCACTTCCAGTTATTATTTTGAATACTGTACAGTGGGCAAAATACATTAGAATTACAGAAGATGTTCAGCACTTACAGAGGAAAAGTGTTTCTGCTCCCTCCCTATTTCTCCAATTCTGCTGTGTTTGGAAAACAAGAGTCCCTCTAGAATGCTCTTTTGACATTAACATTTAATTACGTAAAAACTGGTGACTACAATTTTAAAGCTTCTTCCCTCCAATTAAGATTATTAGCTACGGAAAATGTACACAGCAATCACAATTAGCAGCCTTTGGCCTTTGCTGTTAGGAAAGCTATGCCAGGAAGCAAGAAAAGGAAGGCAGTCCTCTCATTACAGTGATGTACTTGTGGCTAATTCTACTTTGTGTATCATGCTGACAGGGAGGGGAGAATCTGAGTAAGAATTATTCACATGGTTTTTGGCAATTTGACTGCCTCGACCTCAATGCAATTAGAATTAGTATGAAACTAAACAAAGCAATAAGAATGATTACAACAATTTTGAGTGATCACAAACTAAGATTTTCTTTATTTCTTAGCTGATGGCAACATAGGCCAGAATTATATGTATATCATCTGTAAACTCAAGTCTAAGAGAACTCATGCTACTAGCTTCTATCTTTCAGTTAGTCTCAAAGGTGCTACAAGATCCCTTTCCATACTGATTTCCCACGCACATGGAAGACAGACATATACACAAATACACACACACACACACACACACTGGACCCTCCACATTCGCTGGGATTATGGGCACAGGACCCACGTGAAAGTGGAAAAACCGCAAATAAAGAACACTATTTTTTTTTACTTACTCTCTAGGAATCTCTATGTCCTTCTAGGCCAGAAGCTGACCATTGCATTGAAGGACCTACAAATGCCTATAAAAGTGTTCTCTCTAGGACTATCTAGGTCCTACAGTGTGACTTTTGGCAGAAGTTGAAAATAGAGTCATATTGGAGAACCTAGAAATTCCTAGAGAGAACATAATAATCAAATCCATAAAAATCAAAGCCATAAATGTGGAGGGCAAACTGTACACACATGCACACACACACAGCACAAGAAATGCTGCTACACAAGAATTGCCAATGGGACTTAAGCTGCTCAATTAGGCAAGGCAGGCCATGAGCCATACTCAGAAAATATTCAGTGGCACAATATTCTTGAATGGGGATTTAAGAAATCTACTTGACCACAACAATTAATATTATTATTACATTTGCTTATATCCCACCTTTCTCCTAATAGGAAGACTCAAGGCAGCTAACAACAAAT
Source organism: Urosaurus nigricauda (assembly GCA_034509955.1). Classification (NCBI taxonomy): domain Eukaryota; kingdom Metazoa; phylum Chordata; class Lepidosauria; order Squamata; family Phrynosomatidae; genus Urosaurus; species Urosaurus nigricauda. The sequence continues at coordinate 170,277,248 of JAOEGL010000002.1, forward strand.
TTAAATCAGTACAGTTTAAAAACTATAAAAAGCATTAACAAGTATAAAGTTTAAAAACAATTAAATAATTTAACCTGGGGATCCTCATTAGAGGTTTTCTTTTTTAAATAAAAGCTGGAATAAACATGGCTCTGGACATCCCATTTTATCTAGGATTTCATGCATAGGACTCACTGGTCTAAAATTAAGGCATACCACATCAACCTTGCTCCTTGCCCTAGAAATGGGTCACAGAAAGATAATTGACAGAAAGATTCTACCAATAAATTAAAGCAAGAGAGGAGTGTAGGCTCTACACTCGACATATACACTCCCACCCACCCCCACTCCCAAAATAGAAATGACTTAAAATGTAACTTTCAATACAAGAGATACACTAAAACAAGACTCTGCACCTTGTTGGAATTGAAAGATTGTTGCTTTTAGAGGCTTCAGGAAGCAGCAAATCGATATTTTGTTCAGTTTGGGATGAGAACCACAAAAATGATGCTTTGGGCTATATGTGGCCCATTGGTCATATGAGTCTTGCTGCTGGTGTAGACAATAATGAACTAAGTAAAGGACACTGGTCAAAGTACTGGAGTGACTTTCCTTTTTATCTAAATTTAACCACACTGACTTAAACCAAATGATTTGCATTTCAGTTTGGGGCTAACAAGTCACCCAATTCATGAAGCTAGCTAGAAATACACAAAGCCAAGGCAAATTTATCTTTAGGGTTCTCCTATGAAAGCTGCTTATTTGCACATTCAGATCTGATTAGCTCCAATCATTCTAAGGAAGACTGCTGACGGGCCACCAAAAATATAATTACTACTACAGTCTGGCCCAACTAGAGCATACTAGTTCACACAGGAGGTTGTCACTCCCTGGGAAGGCATTTTATTGCTATGAAACTGCTATCTGAGTACAGTGAATAGGGCTATTACTGTGGGTTTACCTTGAAAAGATGCTGGATCACAGAAAAGTGTTATAGGCCAAAATTATTTGCTGGTATTTCTTAATGGGTGAAGATATTACCCCAAAAGGGAGAACAGTTTATAGAGAGTACCTAGAATGCAAAAAACATTTTAGATAAGGTGACAAGTTCTACTCCCACTCTGAAACAGTTAAGGGTAGTACTTAATGTTCTAAAAGTTAAATAAATATATATAAAAGTTTGATTTGTGAATAAGAAACAACAGAGAGGAAAACAAAGGGGACTGACTTATGAGCTGATAGCTACAGGGACCTTCTGAGGTGCTGATAGGAATGGAAAAATAATTTTGTTGGATTTGATAGAATCAATGAAAATAGTTCTTTTGCACTTCCCAATACTTGTTTGCAATCACCTTGCCTCAAGAATTCACACATTTTGGATGTTTATGGGGTGTTTGGGAAACATCAAGGGCACACAAAATAATTTACACATTTTAAGATGATGAGAGCTAAAATGAACACAATTTAAAAAGAATACAAATGAACACATTTTTGTTAATGAGGAGAATGTGTAAATGAAGTAAAACACATGAATAAATGTGCACATTAAGACCGATGGATAAAAGTGGGCACAAATTTCCACATGGGAAAAAAAAAAAAAAACCATATGCAATGTCTCACAGCCCAATACAAAACAAGCACAGTGAGAAAATGCTGGTGGGATTAAAAGAAATGCAACTGAATTGAGTATGAGAGATTTTAACATTCTCAGATACTTAGGCCCAAGACAGATAGGCAAAAAGGGGAATGACGGTGGCAATTCTTTGCCAAGGAGAAAAGGACCGGGCCGTCCCTTTCTCCTCATGGCTGTGACTGTTGGGGTGTCTGGGGACATGAAGCCCAATGGACACCCCTTTTCCAGGAATTTGCCGCTTCTCAGTGGCCTGGAAAAATGCTGGATTGGGGCCTCTGGGCTGTTGCTGAGGTTGCCCTGGTCCCAATCTGGCATGAAAAGAGGTGCCACAGACCCACCCCTTTGGGGCGGTCATATGGCCCTTAGTGTCTTTCTCTCAGAGATCTGATGCAGGGCTATAGGTCTGCTGCCACAATGATCTTCTTCACTGATATATGTCTTGTATTTCTGCAAATGAGACCCAGAATTACAAAACAAAGTTTAAAATTACCTAAAGTTAGTAACAGAAACACAGAGTTGGAGGAACCATGCAGGAATACACTAATATAGCAGTCCTGAAAGATACACATCTAACCTGTGTTTAAAAGACCTCTAATGAAGGAGAGCCCACCACTCCAAAAGGCAGTCTACTGAACTATCAAACAGCAATCACCATCAGGAAGTTCTTGTTAAGAAGAAATATTTTTATAATTTAAGTGAATGTTTTTCTCTTCTAATTTAAATCCATTGATTTGTGTTCTAGATCCAAAACACACTGCAGAAATAATTCAGTTTGAGACTGCTTTAGCTGCCCTGGCTCAATGCTAGGGAATTCTGGGAACTGTAGTCTGCGAGACATTTAGCTTTCTCTGTCAGAGACCCCTGGTGCCACAATACACTACAGTGCCCACAATTCCCTAGCACTGAGCCAAGACAGCTAAAGCAGTCTCAAACTGGATCATTTCTACAGTGTGTTTTGGACTATAGTCTCTGGGACAGCAGATGATGAGCTTGCGCCATCTTCTACATGCCATCCCTTCAAATATTTAATGATGACTATTATGTCACCTCTCAGTTTTTCCTTCTTCAGGCTATATCCAGGTCTCTGAGCTGTTCCTCACAGGGCCTAGTGTCCAGATCTTTTGCTATCTTGGCCACTCTCCTTTTGGCATGTTCCAGCTTGTCAACAGCCTTTTTGAACTTTGGTGCCCATACCAAGATACAGCTGGGGTCTGACCAATACAGAACAAAATTACTTCTCTTTATCTGCACCACTTCTAAAGGAAGTCAAACCCAGGTTGGCACTTCCTTGGGAATGTTTTACTTCAAAGAGATGTGGGAAACATGGAACAATACTCTAATGCTGGAGCTGTTAATCATTCTGTCCTTCTACCGGATTATGTGGTCTTTGTTCCTACCTTATGGACAAGAAGCCCTGTCCACACCTTAAGTCTGCTTTTGTGCTACTTACTCTCAAAGTCAATGCCTCTAATATGCTTTACAATCAAAAAATAAATAAAATTAATTCATTCACTTGGTGCATATCGGAAGGGATGGGACGGAAGGAAGGCCAGGTATACATCAGAACCTGAAGGCTTCAGATGTGCTCCCAAATGAGAAAACAGCTAGTCATCGGGTGCCTTAATCAATAGAAGTAATTAATTTCAAAGCTAAATCTTTTTCTCTCCACTAAAAATCCACCCATTAAAGCTAGCATAAAAGCACACTTATAGATTGAGGAGTTGTCAAAATATAAGAGGACTGGGCTTCTATTAGTCAGGGAACAGCTACTAGAATGGAGCAGTATATGCTGGTTTGGACCTCTGGTTAGCAGTCCTCATCCAATCTACAAAAGGTCCAAATCCAGACCCTGGTGGTTTTTGGTCATTAACAACTCCAGCAAACCCCTCCCTGACCTCACGTGCCCTATAGGTTAATGGAGGAGGGAGGGAGGGAAGCAGACAAAGGAATATCTTCCTCCCACCTCAAAATAAGGCAAAAGAGTGCAAGAATCTCTCTTCCATCTGCCAATGTCTGCAAGACCTGGCTGAGCCCAAATGTAACGGTTCAACTAGTGCCTGTCTCTACTAATGTATAACACATTGTTTCTCTTCTCTCTAGGAATGTATTTGTTTAAATTAATTTCATTCTCAAAGAAACCAATGAATAATGTTACTAATTTTAATCTTGCCGTGAGAAAGTCTTTGCAATTTCCAAAGATTTGCAGTTATGGGCTTGCTTTGTGCAAAGTAATTTTTGTGCAGGAAAAAACACATTTCTATGCAGGAAACCACATTTTCTGTACAGAAAATAATGCTTTATGCAGAAATATGTTTTTCTGTGCAAAAAATGCTACAGTTGGGGACATGTCCTTCATAAAATTCATATGCAGGTTTTTCCCTCTGAAATCAGCATTATCTGTGTAGGAAACAGTATTTTCTGTCTAGAAAATAATATTTCTATGCTGGAATATTATTTTAAACTCAGAAAATGATGTTTCCTGTGCAGAAAATTTGGTTTTCCACACAAAAATAGCACATGTGAATTCTGTGAAGTTAGTGCCAAACTGCAAAGGTTCTGTCAGACCAGGATTCTTTTTATCAGAGAACTATGTTTTTGGTTATTTAAAATATTTTTGAATATTATTTTTAGCCTACCTCCCTTTTCAGAGGAGGAGCAAAGCCATCTACTTCAGAGGGCCCATGGAGGACATAGGCAGTGTGGATCCCATGATCAGGGATGATGGATGTGTCTCCTTCCCCATATTGTTGGGCTGCAACTCTGATCGTCCCAGATCAAAACTGGTAACATTGTCCAGGGCTGCTGTGATGTTGTGCAGTCCCACAACAAGATCGAACTTTCCTTTATTATAGAGGCTATAAGAACCTTAGGTTACACCCAGGAAGACTTTTATGGTCTCGTTACATCTTGTCCCACTGGTTTTATAGGAGTAATTAGTTAAAATGATGTACAACGGAACATTTCTGAAAGGAAGACTAGAGTTAAAAGACATAATATCACTGGACATGGTGGGGATTAAAATGTAAACAATTAAAAAGTTACATTATAAAGCTCATTGGATGAGGGTTGGAATTGTTTGTCCCTCCAGATGTTCTTTGACTGCAGTTCCCAACATTCTACACAACTAGCTATGCTGTCTAGGGCTGCTGGGACTTGCACTTCAACAGCTTCTGGAGGGCTGCATGATCCCCACCCTTGTCCTAAGGGACAGCAATAAGACAACCATCCCCACAGATAATTTTGTTTATCTTTGATGTAATCCTTGTGTGCAGGGGTCATTCTGAAAAAAAGATGAAGGATGTACCTTACTTTTAAGAATGCTAACAAAAGTTTGAGTTGCTCCTGTTACATTTGCTCAAAGAGAAACTAGGAGTATTCCCTGCAACACTCCTAAAAACCCATTTTGTCATTTGTAACTTTGACTCCTGTTTATTTTTTGGCAGCTCACAGCTTCAAATCTTTGTGCTATTGTTTGTGGCAAGAAGAGAAACTGCTCCCTCTTGAAATGCTTACAAGCTGTGGTTTAGTGGCTAAAAATCTTCATGATCCCAGAAAGTATCTAACAGAACAAAACAAAAAATGTGATGTACAATATGTGAGGTGTTTCTTACCAGAAAGATCAATTTCTGCCCTAATGCTAGCCACTGCTTCTTCAAAGAATACACATTGATTTTTTTCAATGAATTTATAAATCACACTCTCCAGTTACAAGATGCACAGCATGATCTACAATAGAAACGTGAATACGTAATAGAATCCTCACAGATACAATAATCATAGAAGTAAAAGTTAATTAAAGTGAGTGAATAGTATTAAAACAGAAAAGCAACATAAGACAACATTAAACATCACAAAATGCATGGCAAAGCAAGACAGTCTTGACCACTTGATTAACCGTCTAACTAACAAGATTGTATGTACAGTTCTGTGCAAATTTACAGCGCTATATAAATAAAGCTTAATAATAATAATATCCTAATAAAGAGGCAGGCCCTCCAGTATATATTATTCAGAATTTTTCTTTAACACATACCATGCACACTTCTGTATAGGTCCGGAAATAGTAAATAAAAAACCAATCCAAATAATGGGTTGACTTAGCTACTGGTTAGTGTAAGTTATTTAAACTCTTATCAAAAAAGGAACCATTGCCTTCTGTGAGTAGACTGATAAAAGTCAAGAGCTTAATCTGTTCTGGGAGAACCTGAGATAAGCACCAGCCCCCTCTATGCTCTCCACTGTGGCACCTCTTCTGGCCTTTGGGAATGCCTGGGTGAGAAAATGGCATTAGTAGCGGCTCCTTGGCACTTCCCTTCAAAGGAACACTGTGAGAATAGAGGGTGGTCTTTTACATTCTCATGGGACAGACTTAGCTCTCACCTTTTGCCACTTTATTAAGTGAAGGGGATGCCAGTGATGTTATGTCAGTGATGAGAAACTGGGCTTTGAAGGATGTGAACAAGACATTTGTATATGTTTGCCAGATTTTCTGAGTTAAAAGCAGTCAAAGTTATTGCATTAAAGTTAAAAGTTGTAATTACTGCTAATATCCTTTTTGGCATATAAATGGTTTTTTTTTAGCCTCCCCACACATTGTACAGCCATCATTTACCATAGTTCCCTCCTCATCCATCCACTCTTTAGGGTGAGCATGAATAGTTATGCCTGTGAAAATTTTGTAAGTTATTTGACATCTTTTTACTTTGCTTCATCCTTTACATCCTTTATTACATACTGCTAAGTTTTATTCTTATTCTTATTTATAGGTCATATCAAAATCCATAATTTTGGCCCCTAAACCTACCCACGATTTATATTATTATTATTATTATTATTATTATTTATTATTATTATTATTAATCTTTATTTATATAGCACTGTAAATTTACACAGTGTTGTACATACAATCTTATAAATTAAACGGTTCCCTGCCCTCAGGCTTACAATCTAAGAGAGACAACACAAAAAGAAAAGGGAAAGGTGGTGGGAAAGGGGATGGGGTCCAGTGGTTCTTCTCTCCCTCTGGGGCCTGGACCAAGGCAGATGACTGCAGGGAGGGCTAGGGTTCTTAATACATAGTTAGAAGGAGGTATCCTGGGGCAGATGGCACAATTCTGGGAACACTTCCCTAAACAACATGGTCTTTAACTCAGTTTTGAAACTGGTTAGAGAAGTGATGAGTCACACATGTGGCAGAAGAAGGTTCCAGGAGTGCGTGGCAGCAAGTGAGAAGGGACGAATCTGGGACAGGGCAGTGGAAATCCTAGGCTGGGACAGGAGACCTTGACTACTAGAGCGGAGGGTACGAGAAGGAGTGTGAGGAGAAAGAAGTTCAGACAACTAAGGAGGGGCCAGTCCGTGAAGGACTTTGAAAATCAACAACAAAAACTTGTACTGGATGCAGAAGGGGAAGGGGAGCCAGTGAAGGGAGGAGAAAAGAGGAGAAACATGATCAAAGCAGCGAGCGGATTGTGATAATACATGCAGCTGAGTTCTGGACAGAGATTAAAGGATGGAGGTGGGAGAGAGGAAGCCCTGTCAGAAGGTTACAATAATCTAGTCATGAGACCACTAGGGCATGGACCAGAGTCTTGGCAGTGGAGGCTGAGAGGAAAGGATGGATTTTAGCAATGTTGTAAAGAGAGAATCTACAGGCCTTGGAGGTGGCCTGAATCTGGGGAGTAAACGACAGAGAGGAATCAAAGATGAAACCCAGACTGCTGAACCGGTTGGATAGAAGTGCCATGAACAGAAACAGAAAAGGAGTATTGGAGGGTGGGCTTAGGTGGGAAGATGAGAAGATAGATAATAGAAGATAGATAGAATGAAGTATATATATTGATAGTAGAGAAAAAAAGACAAGCGATATTAAGATAAGAGATAGAAATAGTATAAAGTAAGAAGATATTATTGAGAGTATTATTGATATCAAGAATTATTTGACTGTACTATTTGTATTGTTTGTTTGTATGTTTGTTTTTAATGAAATAAAATTTATTTTAATTTTTTTTTTTAAAAAAGGTGGGAAGATGAGAAGATCTGTCTTAGACATGTTGAGCTTCAAGCGCCGATGCCGCATCCACTGAGAGATGGCAGCCAGACAAGATGAAACTTGCTGTTCAAGCCCCGGTGAAAGGTCAGGGGTAGAAAGATACAGCTGAGTGTCATCGACATATAGATGATATAAGAAACCAAAAGAACTGATGAGTTTACCAAGGGACAGTGTGTATAGAGAGAACAAAAGGGGACCCAGAACAGAGCCCTGAGGAACTCCAACAGATAAGGGAACAGAGGAGGAAGTCTGACCACCTGTGATACGTGTATAGATGGTAGAATTGATTTTGACCTGGTTGGAAATCATAAGGCTTTCCAGATGTCAAACTGCAACTCCCAACATAGCCAATAGTGAGGGATGAGATTTGCAATCCAACAAAACTTGTAGAACCACCCAATGTTTCTCACCTTATTTAAAATATCATTATATCAGCATATTATGGCAGGGCATATCTGCACATACAGTCCCTCTTCCCTTTGGACAAACTACTGTTAAGATAAAAAGCCCTTCATGGCTCAGGTCCATCATATCTTAGGGACCGCCCCTCCCCATATGAGCCCCCTCGCACTCTTCGGTCCTCTGGGAGGAATTTGCTACAGCCTATGAAAACTAGGCTGGCACAGACCTCCCAGGGGGCCTTCTCTGCCATTGCTCCCAGGCTATGGAATGACCTGCCGAATGAGATGCACCTTATTACAACTTTGGATTGCTTTAAGAGAGCCACCAAGACGCATCTCTTTCGGCAGGCCTTCCCAGAAAACGATTAACTTTCTGTCATCTACTGTCCCTCCAGTCCCATTTACCAAGACATTGATACTCTTGAGGCCGCCCACTTACCCAATTTTTAGAGCTATTATTGTCTAATGTTTATCTTTTAATGTTTCACTGTTTTACATTTTATTCTTAGTTTAATCTATTTTTAAGGGGTGGGAGGAGAGACCGAAGTGTTATTTTAACTGTACGTATTTCTAAATGTTGTACTCCACCCCGATTGCTCACCCATAGGGGCGGAATATAAATAAATATTATTATTATTATTATTATTATTATTAATTTCTAACTAACCATTGTTTCTTCTTTCTTCTAAATTAGTTACCAGGTTTAGTAAAAGCCAAGAGCTTAAAACAATTTGATTGTGTTCAGACAATCATATCTTGGTTTATGACTGGGTTTATATGTCTGACAATCACTCTAGAAAACATATTGACAAAAGTGAAATAGACTTGTTTACAGCTGGAAAAAATGAGTGCGAAATATTTTCCCCATACATAACCAGAACTGATTCACATCAACCAAATTTGATTAAGCAACATAATTTTCTTTCAGGTTCCCAGGTGACTAGGAAGAGGTAGTAGTGTCACAGGAAGCCATGTTTCATCAATCAACCTTTTCAATACCACTCCTTGGTTTAGAACCTGTGGACTGCTACTGTATCAGAAGCACTTAAGAATCTAGGCACACATGCAGCATCAGATCAGGCAGAATAAAGATGCTCATAATCATGCTTTAGTACAATATCACACTGCACTGACATAGGATTCACCTATACTGGCTGGTAGATGCTAGTGCCCAGAAAGCAGATGTGTAGTGGAAGGAAGATTTAATGAAGGTACGGTTAGAGCACCAGATAGCTAGTGAAGGCGCAGCCCAAGTGCTCTTCTACAATTTAAAGGACGATAGAATTATAGGAGATTGGAGGTATTTGTGCTGACAATCTGATCAAAAAGAAAATTTAAATTAAAAAAAACACATAACTTCTGCCAAAATATGACAGAAACTTGATAACAAACTCAAAGTCGAATTAGTTACATTCTGAGCTGAAATCCCTTTAAAATCTCTGCCATAATCAGTGACAAGCACACAAGTAATCAGACAGATCAGTGAACTGTTATGAAGTAGACAGTTTTAAAAATAAGCTTGCCTAAACAAGGCCCCCAGCCACACAATGGAGATCAGAACATGTAAGTCCAAGATCTGGAAATTCCAGATATTCTCACTGCAAAGGAGAAGTGGCATGCATTTGGCAGTGGACTCATTTTAATTAGCCTGCAAACTGTTATGGGACCATGAGATCAAACCAGATTGGAAATAACATGGAAGAGAATGATTAGACACTAATGTTCTAAGTTTGACAGCAGATACTATGACATATGGGATGGACAACATGCTCTAAAGTTTTCCTGCCCTTGATGAGAAATGGTGTCTCATCCCGATTAAAAACCATCAACTGATGTAAAACTTTTTTTAATTAAGAAAAATTGCATGAAGAAAAGGTTTGTGTGAAAAAGCTAGAGATGTTTGTTTTTTGCACAGAAAGCCGAGCATTTTCAGAAAAAAAAAAATCATTGCAAAAAATACTATTTGCATAGGAAATAAAGAATTTTTCACAATGTGGATGAAATGTTTCACAAAGGAATTTTTCACAAAGTGAAAAATCATTGAAAGATCTGTGTGTATGTGGAAGATTTCATAATCTTGCCCAGTGAGATCTTTCTAATATTCTTTGCTCTTGCGTGCATGAAGAAATAAAATTGGACACCTCTATTAGGGAGGAAAAGCTGATGAGAACAATTCCACTCACCCAGGTCACCCAGAGTTAACTGGAGATGGATTAATTCCTTGGTTCTTCCTTGATGGAATGCAATATTACCTGGATCTTGCGTCTATTTAAGGCCACTACTATCCTTGTAGTAGCCTCTGCATCACAAGGAGGTGACCTTCCTCTATTCCTAGGTATGACATAGGCTCCTCTGATCATCCAGTTAGCAACTGAGGAGGATTTGCTTTGGGGGAGGGGTTGGGATGCCATTTGCATTTTGTTCTTTTTTTCTCTTGTTACTGTTGTGGTTTGTTTCTTGATGTTGTTGATTAGCTAATAACTGGCAGGATGTGGGGATTTAGGAACGTAACAGATACCACCACGGTGAGTACTATGAGGCAGAAGCAGATGAAGGGATATAACCCCATTAACTTCCCATAGCCTTCCTGCTGAAGAGAGAGGGGACACATCTTAACCTATGTGGATTCTTACTCCATAAGCACTGACCAGTAACAGAGGCTGGAAGGACCATGAGTCTGTCTGGTCACTTAGATATTCTTGGAATGCTTCAAACCAGGATACAGTTGCCCAACGAGAGGATTCAAGATGTTGGTAACATTTGATAGATGCCTCCATTTTCTGTATTTTCTTCACTAGTTCCAGCTTATGTTTGTGCACCCAATGGCGTTGTGGCCTTTTCCCACCATATTTTTTGTCTAGTATTACCCTGGATGTTTACTCAGATATATTTTTCATTGAGTTTAGATTTCCTTTTGTCTATAGGATTGAAGATCTACTTCTGAATTAAATATGCACAGGGTTACACTGCATAACTGGTCTTTTTTAAAAAAAGAACACTCTTGACTTGTCAATGTGGGACCTACAACAACAGAAGTAAAATAAGGTGATAAAAGAAGGAGCTGTAGAAGGATTTTTGGCATCAGTTCCTTCCATATCATCCCGGCCTACCCTGCCAATGTGTGAAAAAATGACACCATTGTAGCTTCCATGACTCTTTAAGCAATCTGTTCAAACCTTTGGCAAGAATTACCAGTCCCTTCTCCAGCTGCCAGTGCATGGAAAGGAGGAAAGGGCGAGACAAAAGGCAGTGGCAGAAGGAGGGCTTTGACTTGTTTCACTGCCAATATAAACAGAGATATAAACTGTGAGGGAATGCTGCCCTCAAAAACATCTCCAGAAAGGCTGCTGACCTCTGTACTAAACTCTTCAAGTGTGCTTCAGGAAAAACTTCTTTAAAGTCTTCCTGCCATGTGAAATGTGTCAGGTTGCCATTAGGAAAATGGCATTCTTGATGGTGACCAAAACTCTGCTATGCTTTCTCCAAGGGAAGGTCACCTGGTGACTCACATAATCTCATTTTAATGCCAGGCAATTACTATAAAAACAACAACAACAACTCTCAAGCTCATTAATAATGTGTACATTAATTTTATACTGCTTGACATTAATTTTTAATTTCATTAATTTCTTTTATCATGCTCTTTCATATTGTGATGCTTTTAATGTTTTTGTTCTGTTAAAGGACAGGTTATAAATAAAATAAAATTTACTTTAAGGGTCATCCAGCAAACACCTTAAAAAAACAAAAAACAACCCGTTCTTATTTCTGTTAATTGTTTTCCGCTGCTTTAAAGTGTGTTGTTTTAATGTCTGTGTTTTGATTTGTTTTCAGTCTAGTTTTAATCTTCCTTATTTCTACCCTGGGAACATGTTGAAAGATGGTCATACATCCCTGAACAAAATAACAAACAAACAAATTAATTAATTGGTTTTATTTTTATATTTATAATTTTACTAATGAATCAGAACAGTTTGTATTATTTTAAATATGTTTTTAACTGCCTTGAGTCCCATTATTGGCAACATAAAAATGAATTAAATAAATATGAGAGATGGTTTCTTGAAATATAGGGTTCTGTCTGCTCCTTTGTGATATTCCAGTCTTGTCAAAGTATGTCAAGTTGAGGGATGAGTGAAGAATTAATGTACCACAATTAAAAGTCGAAAGGAAATCCTTCCATTTCCTGACTGCAGTTGAATCTGGAGTTAACCAAGCCCTCAATAAATATATGTGGAAAGAAAAGGACCATTCTTTCCTTAGTGCAACTTAAGAAGCATACAGGGAAAAAAAAAAAAAACCTCATCTGTTTACACTGTTTTCACTATACACTTAGGAAAAGTGCACAAACGCAAACATTAATATACAGAGTACCCCTGAATAAGGAAAACAGTGAAGGATTTGAAATCATGGCTGAAGCCTTTATGAGCCAGAAAGTTGTGAAACCCACGTTATGCAGTACAAAAATAAAACCAGTCCAACTGAAGCTGCTGAAGAATCCTTTTTTTTTTTGCATGATGGATGAATTTTGCACAACACTTTTTTGTTCTGCAACATTTTTGTTCCACAACATTGCTGTTTTGAAAAATAGCAAATAGTTTTGTTATGCAACATGCTGTTTTCTGTGAAACATTTTTGTGGTGCAACATTGATTTTTATGTAGAAAAAAGCCATGGTGCACCACAAAACCTTGTGCCTACTTTTTATGCAACACTGCTAGATTTTGTTCAATATTTTTGTTGTCTAATGCTGCTGTTTTCCAGTAAAAACCAAAAACAAAACAAAACAGCAATGCTTCACAAAGCGCACATGTGGCTATCTCAAAACAAGTATCTTTATTGGAAGAAACCCCCCAATTTGAATAGTGTGCAATTCCTTGTACGCACTTGTACAATTTTCAGGGACAGCTACAAAGTTCTCAGAAAAATGTGGAGTCAAAGGCTTTCATGGCCGGCATCCATAGTTTTTTGTGGAGCTTTCGGGCTATGTGGCCATGTTCTGGAAGAGTTCCTTTCTAGAACATGGCCACATAGCCTGAAAGCTCCACAAAAAACTATATTCTCAGAAAATGCTGAGTAGCTTCTGAAAAACTGCAGTTATTTGGGCAAGCTACACAGTTTTCATGGAAAAGCTGCTCTTTTTTCCCACTGCAAGAGAAAAAAAATAAGAATGCCTTAAAGCTACAGGAGAAAAAACTGGTCTATTATTTTTGACATATATCATGACTTAGAAAAATTGAGATTTACCATCTCTAGTCAAAATCAGTGTTTTTCCAATATTGGTGTTGTGACTCATCTTCACAAAGCATGGAGACATGCAGGATTCGAAAGGAAGTATTTTTGTGTTGCAAATGGATGTCAAATTTCCTGGACTTTGAGACTCTCCCAGTAGCTACATGGCCAGAAGGAGGAGGTGCCAGCATGCAAGAGATACCTCTCCAGACCATCTGAAGTAAGGACAAAAACAGCAAAATGCAGGCATATAACTAACTTCTTCAATTTATTCTCCTGTTTGGTTTTGAACACCTTGTCTGATGAAGAACCCAGTGGAGCTTCAAAGCTTGCAACATGTATATTGTGCATTTTGGTTGGCCCAATAAAGGTATTTCTGTTTGGTGGATTTTAGATGTTATATGAGTGATCAATGTTGTTGTTGATGATTATATTTTATCCCACTTTCCCCCTAAAATTAGGACTCAGAGTGGTTCACAATTTAAAAGAACAATACAATTTAAAACACAAAAAAGTTCACCTTAAAATAAATAAAACATTTTTACAATATTAAGACAATTCACACCCGAGTTAAAAAATAAGATACAATTAAAAAGATAAAAAAACAATTAAAATCAGTTCAGCTAAGATAAGACAGCACCCCTTTAAAAGCTTTCTGTTTTAAAAAGCCTGTCTGAATTTTGGACTCCCTGGGAAGAGATCCAGAGTTCAGGGGCAGCCACCAAGAAGGACTTCTCTTGTTTTCCCCACCAACCATCCTTGCAACGCTGGTGGGATTGAGAGAAGGGCCCCTCCTGATGATTTTCATACAGGAAGATACAGTCTGCCAAATAAAAGCCTGGATCGCAGCCATATAATGCTTTATAGGCAATAACCAGCACTTTACGCTTGAGTAAAGTGTACAACAATCTGACTTATACTAATGGGTTGTTGTTGTTGTTTTTTAAATGTCAACAAACATTTTTATATTACAGATCTGGACACACCCAAGTATATATTTTCACATAGAATTCCTCAGAAGACTTGCATATTCAAGGGATGAAGAAATCAGCCTTGAACACTTAGTTGTCATAAAAGGAGCACACACCCTGGGTCACCTTACCCATTGGGGAAGTAAGGAGGCGTGCAATTTTGGTGATAAAAGATGTGGCTGGACTGGCACCACATGGCATGGATGGAAAGCCTTGACCCACATTCCACAGCAACACAGTGGTAACAGGGCAGGTTGTTAAGAGTTGTTTAATGAAAGGCATCTACTGCCTGTAAGAGCTTGTTAACAAAGCAATACATTATAAGGATGGAGTTCATTGCTGCAATTCTGGCAATTATCAAAGAAAATGAAGCCTCAGATGGTGAGTTAACATTGAAATATGGATTTGGTTCCCTAAAATCTGTCCTATAAACTGGGCCATGTAATTCTCACCCCAGATAACCCCTTTACATACTTGTTTCCAAATAAAGAAGCTATTTAGGATTTCATTAAAGACATAAGGTGGTCATTATTCTTTGTGGCTGAATATGAGAGCACCACATTTGGTCTCTGTCCAAATTGCAGAGGAGGTGTACATATTCTCCTGTCTTGTTCTCGAGGATAATTTGTAGGCAAAGTTAGTGGAGTCCTCCTGAGATTCACTCCTTGATGCATGCTGTTTCAATTTCCCCATCAGAGTTTTAGAAATCCTGACAGCAAGCCATGCATCAATTGCCTGACTCTGCAGACTTGCTATTTGCCTCTCAGGAGGAATTGACAGCAATAATATAGAAATGTTAGTTCATCACTTCATCCTGTATGAAGTTAACTTTAGCAACTGTAGGAAATAAAAGTTCACGTAAATACCATAAAGGTTCTGCATGAGGATTCAGATTTACTTGGCTCTTTTCTGTGCAGTTTTATCCTTGGACCAAAAACATACGAACAGATTTTCAACATTAGCTGCTCTGCTCTGTCCAGAAACAGACCAGAATCTATAATGTGCCAGCCCCATTCACTATGTAACCGACAATAATCCTATCACGAAGTCAAACAATGTTCTTACTCTTGTTCTGGTTGTTAGGCTGAATTTGACTCAGGTTCAACTAAAACTGAAATTGTACTAGTCCTATGCAAATTAAGGGCAATGAAGATTGATAAACTGGTTCAGTCCACTTAACCAACCAATCTACTTCTGACTCATGTAGGAAATTTAAATATACAGAACATTCTTCATAGTTCTAATTTGCACAGTGGCATAGGGTAACCTAATACACCTAAAAATGTTGCAAGTTGAGTGTTAGCGGTAAAAAAGCATGCAAAAAAAAATTTCTACATACTTAATAAATGCTTGTTTTCTTTTAGCTGTTTGATTTTAATTGCACCATAAGAAATATGTTTAATGCATTAAGAAGCAGGCAAATCAATGCTAAAATGGAAGGGAAGAGAAAGTGATTTAAAAGGAATGTGCCACTGTAATTAACTACCACTGTAATTAATTAATTTCAAATGTATATATTTTCCTGATTTAATTCAATTAGGAAAAGCCACATGTGGATTTTCACACTGTTAACTTGCCAACTAACAAAACCCCTGTCACAAATGAGAAACAGGCTTTTAGTTCAAACCTGCCCAATACATCACAGAAATATCGCTCAAAGAAAGAAGACTATGGAATCAATATATACAAAACCTCCCAGATCATGGCCAATATCCTGATGGTGGATAATAATGTTCCACCAAGCATAGTTACATCTTCCCCCACAATGTGGCCACCCTACCTGTCTGCAGTCTGAGTGCCCCTCATGGCCATTCTGTGGTCAGGAGAGGATGAAAAACAGTCAGACAACAGCTGGCTGCATTTCAACAACAGATGGTTGAATCATGCACCTGGACTTTCAGGGCACCCCTGAGAAGTCCTGGAGTATGCCCTTTTTCTTCTTGCAGGTGGCTGTAGAAACAGAGCTGGCTGCTTGCTTAGTAATCTCTTGCCCAATCCTCCCTGAGCATTGAACTCTCATTGCAGGGCACCCTGCCTGCACATAAGCAGGTGGGTTGTGACAGGAGTGCTAGTGAAGAGATGAGCTGAATTCCACCATCCATCATGGACAATTCCACCATCCATCATGGCGAATATGTAAGCGAAACGTTCAGTTGTAAGTGTGTTTGTTACTGACAGAATGCCAAACACTGTTTTCTTTTATGGGTTCATCTTATTCTAGTAGTGGTGGTCCCAGTTAGGGTATCAGGACATCACAAGGAGAGGATCGGGGAGGAGAAGGCAAGAGGTGACTTGGCCCCTCTGAAACCCTTCTCCTCCCTGATCTTTTCCCTGGGCATCCTAAGGAGAGGATTGGGCAGGAGAAGGCAAGAGGTGCCTTGGCCTCTCTGAGACCCTTCTCCTCCCTGATCCTCTCCTAGGGGTGCCCAAGGATAGGATCTGGGAGGAGAAGGGTGGGGCAAGGCACCTCTTGCCTTCGCCTCCCCAATCTCTCCCTGGGTTGCCTAAGAAGAAATTGGACATGGAAAGGAAGGAGGAATGCATGCATTAGCGGCTTTGACCTCGTGAATAATTGAAACTGTGAGTCTCAAGGCCCAAATATGAAGGGCTGACTGTAAATTACTTTTTGTTTTTGAATTTGCAGTTCCTAATCTGGCAAAAAAACATTCCTGAGGATATCAGAAAACTAAAAATTGTTTTAATAAGAATAACAGAACACATCATGAGGGCGGGCAGATGTTCCTCTGAAAGGACACCTAGGCGTGGTACAGATGGCCCAAAAGGGCCATCACTGAAGCATGATTAGGGCTAGGGAGTGCGCAGCAACCACATGCTCCCCAGCCCTAGTGCGTATGGACGGCGCCATTTTTACAGTGCGCTGTCCATACTACAACTGGTTCAAAACATGGCAGCCAGGCTTGTCACGGGAACACCTAGGAGAGAGCACATAACGCCTGTGCTTAAGTCTTTCCACTGGCTGCCAATTAGTTTCCGGGCCAAGTACAAGGTGTTGTTTTTAACCTTTAAAGCCCTACATGGTTTGGGTCCATCCTATCTTAGGGACCGCCTCTTCCTGTATGACCCCCCCCCCCTGCACACTTTGGTCCTCTGGGAGGAACCTGCTACAGCCTATGAAGACCAGGCTGACACAGACCTTCCAGAGAGCCTTTTCAGCTACCGCCTCCAAGTTGAGGAATGACCTGCCGGATGAGATGCCTTAAAGACGCATCTCTTCCAGCAGGCCTTCCCAGACAGTGTTTAACATCTCCCGGCTCCAAATCCAAGATTTAGACTTCTTCCAGCCTTCTTCCTCCATGATTTCAGCCCACCCATACAGCTCAAGAATTTTTAGGTTTTGATATTGATATGTTTTAACTTATTGATGATTTAATTTTAAGGGGTGGGAGGTGGGGATGGGATTGTTCTATTTTAATTGTTGTTTTAATCCTGTTGTACCCCGCCCCGATTGCCTGTTCAGAGGGGTGGGCTAGAAATAATAATAATAACTATTATTATTATTATTATTATTATTATGTCATGGTGCCTGCTGCATTTACACAGTACGGGCCTGACATCATCACACCACAGGAAGGCGACTAGGGCACCCTTTCTGCGGTGCTGAAAGGAGCTCCAACGGAGCACCTGTTCAAAAAGCACTTTGTTCCCGTGGCAACCAGATTGCCACGGGAACAAAGGAGGCCCCTTTCTCCCTTGCCTCTTCCGGTCGGACTGTCCTTGGGGCATGAAGCCCCAAGGACATCCCTTTCCTGGCCATGAAGAAGGGGTGTTTTGCCCCTTTTCTGTGGCCTGGATAAGCAGTAGATTGGGGCCTCTGGGGCAGCCGGTGAGGCTGCCCTGGCCCCAATCCACTGCTCAAAGGGGCGGCTATGGACCACCCCTTTTGGGTGGTCTGTAAAGGCCCATAAAGACTATCAGGTGCATTCTGCAGCCCTAGAGAAAGAAATATGAATTTTGAGTGTAAAGATTACAAAGAAATTTGCTGGATTTCTAAGGTGGGTTGGGACTGGGAAAGTTGTAGACTTTTCAGGTTGCACTATATTTTTAAGGCAGATGTGCTGGCCTAAGTAACTGTAACAAATGTTAACTTCATCCTATAGCATAAAATGGTACCATGGATCATGTCTCACTCTGAATGCCAATATGCTGAAGGGTAGAAAAATGGCTCAAAATACAAAGATAATCCATGTTTCTATTTTTTAAAAAACACTCAAAGATAGAAAATAGAGTCAGAAAAGATATTTATACATGAAATAGTGTGGTGGCAGTGCTACCATTGGATATTTATCTATCAAAATAGGAAAAATCCTAAAAACATGTCACTGGTGAGGTGAAAGATAGGCCAAGGTTCATATGATTCTATCAACTATCAGAACATTTCATCTCTCTCTTTTCTTTGTGTATCATGCCCATTTTTTCTTTTAAGGTCATGGTGATTATATGTTATACTGACTGGGACAAAAAAAAAATACCCAGTTGCATGAAGGGCTCTACTACAGGACTGTGACAACCTCACAGGAAAAGGTGTTTCTGGGGGATAAAATGCCCTATAATAGCAGGTGAGACTATCCTGAAGACTTCACTAGGCATGTAAATCTTTCCTTATTCCATTCTTGTAAAGCAAGAATAAATAATTTCAATTCCTCCCCCCCCCTCCCATGTCTGAGTAAGAGTACAAGAGTTTTGGTACATTTTTAATAGATTTTCTTCATTTCAGGATTTTTCTGTGAAAATATTTATTTAGACACACGCAAAAAGACTTGGGTGCAAGATATACAGTTTGGAGTTTTAAAAAA
Organism: Urosaurus nigricauda; assembly: GCA_034509955.1. Taxonomy (NCBI): domain Eukaryota; kingdom Metazoa; phylum Chordata; class Lepidosauria; order Squamata; family Phrynosomatidae; genus Urosaurus; species Urosaurus nigricauda. The sequence goes on from JAOEGL010000002.1 coordinate 170,296,329, forward strand.
TAGTTTATTTTTCTTTTTGCTTAAAGACCCCCAAGTTCCCCAACACCACCTCTTGATTCTCCTGTCTTGCTCTCTGCAGTCTGAACAATTTCACAGAAGATGACAATTTTGTTGATTCAGTGTCTCAGTGTGCTGAGATTTTCTTCTTCCTGCTGAGGATAAGAAAACTTGCAAGTACTCTTTGTTGTTTGTTACCAACTGCTCTTGAGTCATCCCTGACTAACGGCGACCCTCTGGATGAAACATTTTCAAGATCCCATGTCCTTCACTGCTCTGCTCAGGTCCTGCATATTCAGGCTTGTGTCCTTCTTGATTTGAGTCTAGCCATCTGGCATGTGGTGTACTTCTCTTCCTTCTGCCCTCTACCTTTCTTACCATTATTGTCTTTTCTAGTAAATCATGACTTCTCATGATGTGGCCAAAGTAAAACAGCTTGAATTTTGTCACCTTGGCTTCCAGAAAGTATTCAGGCCTGACCTGCTTGTATTATTGTTTGTATTTTTGATTGTCCACAGTATTCTCAGTACTTTCCTCCAGCACCACAGCTCAAATGAGTTGAATTTCTTCTTTTCTTCACAGATTTCACTATTGTCAGGTTGTTTTCTGTAAATCATAGTTCTGATTAGGCTTGAGCAAAACTTCTGAGTGCCTTGAAATCCTTTGGGAAGAAAGGTGTATTTGTCACAATAGGGCTTACACAAATTGTCTGCAATTTTAGAAGCACAAGCTCACACACTGGGTGGAATCATCTTAGTCTCATCTTACAATCTAAGTAGGCTCTAGCCTATGAATCAGTACTTGCTGAAGAAATAAAAACAGTGGTCTTTGGTACTGCAACTAACCGTAATTGTAATACAACCTTTGGGTTCATGACCTGTTGAAAGACTGTCTCATGATATGCCCTCACTTCTATCATAATACACACAGCCCTTGTAAGGGACGTACATCCATGATTGTTTCATTCTCACTTATAATAATGAGAAATGACATGATTTTTCTCCAGGCCTTCAAGATTGCAAGATATTTCATGACCCATTCAGTGAGAGTTTTTGCATTTATAAAAATATTTTTTGCACAGATTGAACAGTGTATAATTACACAGTTGCACAAAAATACTATAGTTACACAAAAAGTAAAACTTGTTATGTAGAATTAGGTGCTTCAGAAGGGCTTGCTTTTACTTTTTCCTTCAAATAGCCAACCCTTCTGTGCTTGCTGTGACTGGGTGCTTAGCATTCCAAAGAGAGAAGACGGCAGTCATGTGCAGAGACATTTTGTCCATATTTATAGAAACATTCTTTGTCTTGTTCTTGCATTGGGGGCAAGAACTCTTGTGGAAGGTGTTGATATTGGGGGGCAGTTTGTCTTGACATGTTCATGTTCTTGACATGTCTCTGACATATTTTTCTCTCAAACAGAACAGGAATTTTGTAAATATATTTCACCTCTTTTGTTGTTATGTACCTTCAAGTCATTTTCAACTTATGACAACTCTGTCCTAAGATTTTCTTAGCAACACTTAATCAGAAGGGGGATCAAATGTCTTCTTCTGAGGCTGTGAGAGTATGATTTGCCCAGAGTCTGCAAGAGTTTTCCAAGGCTGCATGGGGTCTGAACCCTATTTTTGTTAAGTATGTGAAGTCAAAGGCTTTCACAGTCGGCATCCATATTTTTTGTGAGTGTTTTGGTCTATGAAGCCATGTTCTAGAAGAGTTTTTTCTTGACATTCCGTCGTCAGCTGCGGCTGGCATCTTCAGAGAGTGAAGAAAATTGGGGGGGGGGGGGGAAACCCTCTTCTAGAACACGGCCTCATAGCCTGGAAACCCCCCCCCCCATTTTTTTAATTATGCTTTGATGATGTACAGACATAATTGGTTCATAAATCTAAACCAAGTTGCACTTGTACTATGTCTCTGAGATCCCTCTCAACAAAAAGAACATAGTAGTATTTTCCTTACTTTTTTTACCAGGCCAAGAGACCTTAATTTTTGGTTGCCCTTGATTCTCATCTTGCTGCACTAGTAATAAGAATGATGCATAACCCACCCTTAGGCAGCAGAACAGTTGAGCACTCCTGGCAAATATGCTGGGAGGGGGGAAGCACCCCTACCCACATTTTTTTCTTGTTGCATAATATCATCAACAACAAAAAGTACAGCAGGAATGGGATTTCACAATTTCTTTAACATGTCATCCAAACAAGAGTTCTAGACTTGTGGATTCCAAACAAACCAAACTATTTAAATGAAAAAGAAACTGCTTTACAATTGTGACTTATAACGGGCTCAATAAGCCAGGATGCCTAGGTTGCACAATAACTCCAAGAAAGCTCCCCTATTACTTTTTAGATATTCTACATGCATTTTGTTCATTGTAAGCAACAAATCTCTGGATCCTAGCATACAATTCTATGTTAACACAATGTTTATTTATCTTCCATGCAAACACATTCCACTTAAACAAAACAGAAGTACAGTCAGCCCTACACATCCAAGGATTCTGTATCAAGGGATTCAGCATTCCACTGCTTGAATTTTTCTTTTAAATCCAAAAAGCAAACATTGATTATTTTATATAAGAGATACTATTTTACTACACCATTGTATATAACGGGACTTGAACATCCATGGATTCTGGTATCTATAAGGGATCCTGGAACCAAAGCTCAGTGGATACCAAGATCCCACTGTATTTCTCTCTCTGCACAACACCACATCTAGGTGGAATACTAAATATCTATCTAACAACAGAAACCTCAGCCTTGGTGTATTGGTGTAGTGTTAACTTGCACCTCTCAATCTTTTTGAAAAATGCACCATTTTCTTTTCTCTGAGACTTTGCTATAGATCAGTAGACAATTAACATTAATACCTTCAAGAAGCACCTTATAAAATAGAATGCAGTTTTCCTTTCAGTCAGGCAAGATTCGCCAGAAAGAGGGGGCCTCTGAAGCTTTATTACTTTAGACCTTTGAACAGACCAGAACATATCAGAAATACTACAATGGAGTGCACCAAAGAATTCCAGAAAAAAATCAGGATGAAAACATTTATAGATTATAGCAAAGCCTTTGAAAGCATAGATCATGAAAACCTATGGATTGCTCTCTAAGACATGGGAAGGCCACTATATTTGATAGTCCTGATGATAAATTTGTACTTAGGACAAGAGGCCACTGTTAGAATAGAATAAGGAGAAACAGGATGGTTCCCAATTGGCAAGGGGGTCAGGCAAGGCTGCATTCTATCACCCTACTTGTTCAACTTGTATGCAAAAAAAAAAAAAAAAAAAAAAAAAATCATACAAAGAGTAGCTTTAGATTTAGGCAGAGGAGTGACAATAGGTAGAAGGAACATCAACAGTCTAAGATATGCAGATGACACCATGCTACAAGCAGAAAACATCACAGACTTGGAACAATTACTAAGGAAGGCTAAAGAAGAAAGTGCAAAGGCAGGCTTGCTGCTGAAAAGAAAGTCAGGATGGCTAGAATGGTGAAATGGCTACACTCTCATAGTTAAGTCTGTATGAAAAAAATACACTTCAAGACAGGCAGGAAATAATAAGAAACAGAAGTACAAGTGGGGGCTGAAAGGAGATTCAGGTATCTTCTGCATTTCCTGACATCCCCTTTTCTTGCTACAGATGGTGGCGTCTGCGCTAGTATGCAGCAACTTATCAGTGTATGTAGTGTATAGACTCATGATTATATATATGCTTAGTACTTATCATTTCACACTTAAAAATCTCTTGCCTCCTCTCACTCTACAAAAAGAAAGACAAAAAGAAGGAAGGAAGGAAGGAAGGAAGGAAGGAAAGAAAGAAAGAGGTTAAGAATTCGCAGTGCATGAACTCTGCATGAAAATAAACTACATTTCACACCAAGGATGGGCAGATGGCTTATAGGATTGAGTGTTCTTTGTTTTGTTTTTTCATTTAAACCCTCAAGTCCACCAGCCAGACATGAGTAGCTCAAGAAGATGGACACAGGACTGCAGAGTAAAATGCTGCTGAGCCTGTGCTTGTGGTAGAGGCAAGCATCAAGGCATCAACCCAGATCCCCTCCGGGGGTGGCGGACCTATTAGAATGGTCCACCCTCGAAGGCTGATGGAACCGGATAGGTTCCAAGAAGCCCTAGAGGGGTTTATGGTTGGAAGTGACGGCGACACTGTTGATGCCCTAGTTAACACCTGGGATACTGATCTCTCCAGGGCTATACACAGTATCGCTCCCAAGCGCCCTCTCAGGCCTGCTTCCAAAAGGAAGCCCTGGTATACGGAAGATCTCCGGGCAAGGAAGCAGGTCCTGCGACGGCTAGAGTATGCCTGGCGGAAACACCAGCATTTATCCGACAAGGCTCTCCTAGACCTTCATTTGAAGGACTATGGAGAGGCGATACAAGCAGCTAAGAACTCGTTCTTCACTGCTCGTATCGCGTCCGCGGAGTCGCGTCCAGCAGAGTTGTTCAGGGTAGTGAGGGAGCTAACTCAGCTCCCCCCTGCCCTGAACCAGATCCTTGAACCAACCAAGGCCTGCTGTGACCAATTTAACAACTTCTTCGCGGATAAAATCTCTCGGATAAACGAAGGTCTGGACGCCAGAATTGAAGCAGAACCCAGAATAGAGGCGTCTAGAGCTTCCGTGGACTCTGTTGTACTGGATCAGTTTGAGTCTGTCGGTACCGAGGATGTGGACAAGATCCTTAGAAGTGTTTGGAAGACAACCTGCTCTCTCGATCCCTGCCCCTCGTGGCTAGTGGCCCAGGGGGGATCGGCAGTAACCTTGCTGTTACGCCAAATTATTAATACATCTCTGAGGGAGGGACAATTTCCTGACCATCTCAAATTGGCCATAGTAAGACCGTTATTGAAAAAGCCCTCCCTCGACCCCCTGGTTCATAATAATTATCGGCCAGTCTCGCTGCTGCCATTTCTGGGGAAGGTGATCGAGAGGGCGGTTGCACTCCAACTTCAATCGATCTTGGATGAAACGGATTTTCTAGATCCATTTCAAACCGGTTTTCGGGCGGGCTACGGGGTGGAGACGGCCATGGTCGCCCTGGTCGATGATCTCCGTCTGGGCATCGACAGGGGTAGCGTGTCCCTGCTGGTGCTCTTGGACATCTCAGCGGCTTTCGATACCATCGACCATGGTATCCTTCTGGAACGCCTGGCAGAGGTGGGAATCCGGGGCACTGCGCTCCAGTGGTTCCAGTCCTACCTCTCTGGGAGGTTCCAGATGGTGCAGCTGGGGGACGTGTGCTCCGATAAGAGGGCCCTCACTTCTGGGGTCCCTCAAGGAGCCATTCTGTCCCCCATGCTCTTTAACATTTACATGAAACCGCTGGGAGAGATCATCCGGAGGCATGGGGCGCGGTGTTATCAGTACGCTGATGACACCCAAATAGTCTTCTCTATGTCTCCGACTGATGCAGTGACCAGGGATGGCATCACTCCTCTCGTGGCCTGTCTGGAATCGGTAATGGACTGGATGAGGGAAAATAGACTCAGCCTGAATCCAGAGAAAACGGAAGTACTGGTGATAGGTTCTCCCGGTCCAGGGATGGAGGTGGTTCCCCCTGTCCTGAACGGGGTCACGCTCCCCGTGAAGGACACAGTACGCAGTCTGGGGGTGCTCCTTGATTCGTCGCTCCATCTGACCTCTCAGGTGGATGCGACGGTCAGGAGCACCTGTTATCAGCTTCGGCTGATCCGCCAGCTGCGTCCCTACCTGGACCGGAGGGACCTTGAAACCGTAGTACATGCTCTAGTAACCTCTCGGTTGGACTTCTGCAACGCGCTCTACATGGGGCAGCCTTTGTATCATACTCGGAAGCTACAACTGGTACAAAATATGGCAGCGCGGGTGGTCACTGGTGCCCCCAGGGCCGCCCATATAACACCAATTCTGAAGGATCTTCACTGGCTGCCGATTCGCTTCCGGGCTCAGTACAAAGTGCTGGTTATTACCTATAAAGCCCTATATGGCTTGGGCCCAGGGTACCTGAAGGACCGTCTCTCCCCATATAATCCGCCCCGCACACTTAGATCCTCTGGACAGCGGTTACTGAGAGTTCCGGAGACCAGATTAGCGAGTACGATGAAGAGGGCATATTCCATCTCTGCCCCCTGTCTCTGGAACTCTCTACCTATCGATCTCCGCTTGTCCCCCTCCCTTGCTCAATATAAAAGGGACTTAAAGACCTACTTATTTAACCAGGCATATCGCTGAATGGACTTTTTATTTATTAGCCTGTTGTAATGCTGCCCACTGTTCTGCTGCCGCATATGTGATTTTGTGATGAGACCTGTGATTTTACTGATTTTACTGTTTTACTGTTTTATTGTATCTTGCCTGTTTTTAATGGTTTTTATGTCTTGTTGTTTTTACATGCTGTACACCGCCCTGATCTATGGAAGGGCGGTATAGAAATAAATCATATTATTATTATTATTATTATTATTAGTTAAAGAATTTGTTTCCAGTACCAGGATTGAAAGCTTCATACATGCAAATGTAGTCCTGCCCTCCAGCTCCACAACTTTTAAAAATTTCAACTTCATACAGAAAAAAACAAAAGGCCCTTTTGTTGTCATTACTATTATACCTCCATTAATTAGTGATTTATTGAAAATCATCTGAAAATCAACCATTTAGATCCCAATCTTGAACCTCGATGGCATCGTATAACCAAATCATCGCCACACCTCCTCCTCCTCCTCCTCCTCCTCCTCCTCCTCCTCCTCCTCCTCCTCAATTTTCTTTCTGTTTGTATTCTACACAAAGCTACTGTATATACTCGTGTATAAGTGTGTTTCCCATCCAAGACCGTCCGGTCCATTTTGTCCAGGAAAACCTCTTGCTTCCTGAGATGCTGAAGTGAAAATACAGTATCTGAGCTTCCAGGTGCTGGGCTTTCTCTTCCAAGAGGGCTACCAACTTGCACTTGGTGCAGGTGAAGTTCCCCACATCCATAGGCAAGAAGACAAAGATCCCACAAGTGTTGCAGGTGAGGCACGGAAACAAGATGGTGGGCATCCACCTCAACTATGGGCTTCCCCTGTTAAACACCAGTGTAAAGAACCCTGTTGGCTGGGCCTTTGTCCCCAAGCTCTGTTAGTGAGATCAATCAACTGGGCCTATAGTTATCTAGAGCGTTCCAGGCTACTAGCTCCTTCCCGAGGCAAATCTCCGACTCTTTCCTCTGAGCAAAAGTCCCCATAAGCCCCACAAGGAAAAAAGTGAATAAGAAGCAGTGAAAAATTAAAGGTGAACCCCTCAAACACTGTTCCCAGGTCACCTTATCCTCTGTACTCCAAAACCTCCTTGACTATAACAAATTTGCACGGTTAGGTGTGCGCCTCTGCCAGCATTTATATAAAATTCGACTTAAACATATGAATAGCCCCATAGTCCCACCGGTTTCTCTTTCTTTTCACCTCATCTTTACATGTAAATATGACATCCTCTCTATTTTTTACCACTACAATGGAAGGTAAATATTCACTCTGCTCAAACAGTGTCTATGGCTGAGCCTCAGGTTAGACATATCCCACCTCTCAAATGTCTGCAGATAGCATTGTGGAGGCGGGGGAGGGAACATGTCAAAAAGTGGCAGGATGCTGGAAATAGGCTTAAAGACAGCTGGAAAGTTCTTTTTGTGACTTCCAGAAAATCAGTATGAGATAGCTATGGAGAATAGCTACCATGGCATAGTGGTTTGAGTGTTGGACTATAACTCTGGAAACCAGGGTTCAAATCCCTGCTGAGCCATAAAACCCATTGGCTGACTTTGGGCAAGTCACATTCTCTCACCTTCAGTGGATGGCAATGGCAAACACCCTCTGAAGAAATTTGCCAAGAAAACCCCATGATAGGTTTGCTGCAGGGTCACCATAAGCTGGAAATGACTTGAAGGCTGACAATGACAACAATTTTTTTATGTCTAAATGTTTAGACATTTTAAATGCAAGAGAAATTGAAAGTGAGAAATGTCCCACTTCTTAATTTTTATTGCCATACCTAGTTCATGAGAAAGAACAGCTGAAAGCATTGGAAACATAAGCTTGATCTGGGTATTCTCTATAGAAGGTAATCATATTTACACAAGGAGTGGGTGTAACTTGCCCTCCCCCTGACACAACTTTCCTCACATGAAGAGTGAGAACTTTCTCTAGTCATAGTTACACTCCGTACAATTTGGGTGACACATGGATATGGACACATTTATCTATATGGATAGAGGAGGACTTTCATGCATGTCACTACTATGTATATGAGAGTGACAATGGTGGGGATGGGGTAATGTGCTTTGAACGACTGGTAAGTAACCATTTTGCCACTGTGTGCTCTCTCTGTTACATTAATTGCCTTGGGCATCTTTGTAGCATAGATCTTTCCTGTGCTGTTTGGATATTAGCCAGGCCAAAAGCACAATACAGGAACTAAAAACATCAGCTGCCCCACTATGACCTCTTCCAAAAGTCAGGGCTATGCTTTTCTTGTGTAGGAGCCAGGCATGGTTTGGGATTGTGCTGTGGCCATTCCCATGCCACCAAAATAACAAGAGAAAGGGCTCCCGGTGAAATGGTGGGCTACAGTCCAATCAAAACATGAAAATGTAATCCCAAGCATCCACTGTAAAGATTTGTAGTTGCAGCAATTACAGACGATTAGGTTTATTACAACCTGCGAGTCGCCTAGAAAAGCTTGCCATTGATCTCAATTACACCATTGATCTCAATTATAAAATAAACACATACACACTATCAACAGAGCATTTTATAGAAAGGCTGATAGCTGCACGGTGCCAGAATCAAGCTGATGTCTAATAAATATAACACCACTCTGGCACTTTTACAGCACTTTTCATGTACAAAGCTCTTTGCAAACATTAGAGTAATTGTTTAAATTGAACTTAATCCTTCTCTATTCAAAGCTGAACAACTTTTGTCCCTGCTTGATAAAGACTGTGCACAGGTGGCTCATAAAGACATGAAAATAAGAATACAGTGGATAATGGGGTTGGTATAATGATACCAATGCATGGTTACCAGTTGTTTCTTTTTGTCCCAGTATCCCCTGGTGCCAAAGCAGACCTGCAACTCCTACCAGCAACATTCCTTTGATGGAACAAATAGAAATTGTGGTAAACATACACAAGGTCAAAGAACTGTGATTTGTAACTTCTTCTCCCTGAGCTCTGCTAAATTTATTAAGAATCAGGTGAATAACAGCGTATGTTGCAACATTTCACACATCAGGGTATGAGCACCATCAGGGTATGGTCAAGATGGCAAAAGTGTTTAATGTTGAAAAGTAAACAAGCTAAGCCTCCTAGGAAGGGCAAGATTCTGCCTGTCTTCTCCTCTCCCCTTCCCAGATTAGTCAACCGAGAGCAAACTACTTCAGATTACTGTTCAGATTACTGTTGCCAGTGGTTCATTCAGACTGGGTGACTATTTATGGATTTGATGTATCTGAGTAGCTTCTGTCCTAATAGACAAGATTTGGTGCTCAATATTCTGCTGTTATTTTTCATTTTTAAGAAATGCTTTACATATATTATGCCACATACAGGTTACAGCACTCCTGTAACCATAAATTGTTTACCTTGTGAATGGTGCTGGTTGAAATGCAACTGACAGTAAAGTCTGTCATTCCTGCTCCAAATGTGCCAAATCATCCCAAGGATTCATTCACATATCTAAGGATTCTTCTGTGTTTGTCTAAGAAGGTACTACCTTCAGCCATCCACATTTGTAGTTTTGACTTTTGAGAATTTGATTATTTGCAGATTTGAGTAATATGTTCTCTCTGGGAATTTCTATGCCCTCCATAGAGTTGCACTGGCAGATTGGGAGATTACTAGAGAAAACACTTCTCTTTGTAGGTCATCCAGCATGATTCTATGGTCAGCTTCTGGCAGATATTCACCATAGAGTTGTGATGGAGGACCTAGAGATACCAAGAGAGGTGTTCTGTCAGGTAAAAACAGTGTTTTTTTATGTACAGTTTTTCCACTTTCATGGGGGTCTTGTGCCTCTGATCCCAACCCTCAGATCTGTGGCCCAACCCTCAGACACCACCCACCCCAGCTCCACGCCGAGGCCAGCGGCGGCACAGAGGCCTTAAAAGCCAGCCAAGGAGACCAACTGTGAGGCGGAGCAGCAGCAGAGCAAGGGGAGGGGAAAGGCCTCCGTGGCCCAACCCCCAGACACCACCCACCCCAGCTCCACGCCGAGGCCAGCGGCGGCACAGAGGCCTTAAAAGCCAGCCAAGGAGACCAACTGTGAGGCGGAGCAGCAGCAGAGCAAGGGGAGGGGAAAGGCCTCTGTGGCCCAACCCTCAGACACCACCCACCCCAGCTCCACGCCGAGGCCAGCGGCGGACAGGCTTTTTTTTTTTTTTCCATTTAGCAACAATGAATCTAGCCGGTTATTATATTGACTGTGGCACCTCTTTCCTTCATCCCCCCCTCTATCACCCTGTTTTGCTGTGGAGGGGATGGAGAATTTTAATAAGGAAGGAGAGGGAGTTCTATCTGAGGAGGGAGGGGATAACTGTCCCATCACAAGCGGGGCTCCTATCCAAGTTGTGTGGGGCAAGGGGAAGTATGACGGTAGGAGAAAGGACTGGCGTTGCAGGGGAAGGCGAGATCGATGCTTAATATCTATCTCTCCTTCCAGTCCTTCTCCTAACCAACGGGGCCTGAGGGTCACTCCAGCCGTACCACAAACCCTGTCTCTGCTCCTGTGCAATGCCAGGTCCATCAAGAACAAATCCCACATCATACATGACTTAATCGAGGATAACAATTGTGACCTGGCTTGCATAACTGAGACCTGGCTTGGGCCTGAGGCGGATGCTGTGTGGGCTCAGGTCCTCCCTTCCGGGTACTCGGTGAAGGACCAGAGCAGGTTAGGTGGGCGGGGGGGGGGTGTTGCCTTGGTGCATAAAAACACCCTGTCTCTAACCAGGAACCATGTCCGTCAGACTACCTATATCGAGTGTATTTACCTGACCCTGAAGGCTAGAGACAGTCTAGGGATTCTGTTGGTCTACCGGCCACCCCATGCGCTAACAGACTCCCTTAACGAGCTGACACAGTTGGTCTCGGAGCTGATGTTGGAGTCCCCCAGGCTTCTAGTCCTGGGAGACTTCAACATCCCCTTCGCGGTCAACAATGTTCCATCTGGTGCGGCTCGGGAATTCATGGAGACCATGACAGCCATGGGCCTGTCTCAGTTGGTTTCGGGTCCAACGCATTGTGCGGGGAATACACTCGATTTGGTCTTCTGTACGGACATGGAAAATCCGTGGGCGGAAATCACCAACACTTCCGCCCTGTCATGGACGGATCATTTCTCGGTTGAGGCAAGCATCAAGGCATCTACCCAGATCCCCTCAGGGGGTGGCGGACCTATTAGAATGGTCCACCCTCGAAGGCTGATGGAACCTGATAGGTTCCAAGAAGCCCTAGAGGGGTTTATGGTTGGAAGTGACGGCGACACTGTTGATGCCCTAGTTAACACCTGGGATACGGATCTCTCTAGGGCTATACACAGTATCGCTCCCAAGCGCCCTCTCAGGCCTGCTTCCAAAAGGAAGCCCTGGTACACGGAAGATCTCCGGGCAAGGAAGCGGGTCCTGCGACGACTAGAGCACGCCTGGCGGAAACACCAGCGTTTATCCGACAAGGCTCTCCTAGATCTCCTTTTGGTGGACTATGGAGAGGCGATACAAGCAGCTAAGAACTCGTTCTTCGCTGCTCGTATCGCGTCCGCGGAGTCGCGTCCAGCAGAGTTGTTCAGGGTAGTGAGGGAGCTAACTCAGCTCCCTCCTGCCCCAAACCAGATCCTTGAACCAACCAAGGCCTGCTGTGACCAATTTAACAACTTCTTCGCGGATAAAATCTCTCGGATAAACGAAGGTCTGGACGCCAGAATTGAAGCAGAACCCAGAATAGAGGCGTCTAGAGCTTCCGTGGACTCTGTTGTACTGGATCAGTTTGAGTCTGTCGGTACCGAGGATGTGGACAAGATCCTTAGAAGTGTTTGGAAGACAACCTGCTCTCTCGATCCCTGCCCCTCGTGGCTAGTGGCCCAGGGGGGATTGGCGGTAACCTTGCTGTTACGCCAAATTATTAATACATCTTTGAGGGAGGGACAATTTCCTGACCATCTTAAATTGGCCATTGTAAGACCGTTATTGAAAAAGCCCTCCCTCGACCCCCTGGTTCATAATAATTATCGGCCAGTCTCGCTGCTGCCATTTCTGGGGAAGGTGATCGAGAGGGCGGTTGCATTCCAACTTCAATCGATCTTGGACGAAACGGATTTTCTAGATCCATTTCAAACCGGTTTTCGGGCGGGCTATGGGGTTGAGACTGCCATGGTCGCCCTGGTCGATGATCTCCGTCTGGGCATCGACAGGGGTAGCATGTCCCTGTTGGTGCTCTTGGACATCTCAGCGGCTTTCGATACCATCGACCATGGTATCCTTCTGGAACGCCTGGCAGAGGTGGGAATCGGGGGCACTGCGCTCCAGTGGTTCCGGTCCTACCTCTCTGGGAGGTTCCAGATGGTGCAGCTGGGGGACGTTTGCTCCGATAAGAGGGCCCTTACATCTGGGGTTCCTCAAGGAGCCATTCTGTCCCCCATGCTCTTTAACATTTACATGAAACCGCTGGGAGAGATCATCCGGAGGCATGGGGCGCGGTGTTATCAGTACGCTGATGACACCCAAATAGTCTTCTCTATGTCTCCGACTGATGCAGTGACCAGGGATGGCGTCGCTCCTCTCGTGGCCTGTCTGGAATCGGTAATGGACTGGATGAGGGAAAACAGACTCAGCCTGAATCCAGAGAAAACGGAAGTACTGGCGATAGGTTCTCCCGGTCCAGGGATGGAGGTGGTTCCACCTGTCCTGAACGGGGTCACGCTCCCCGTGAAGGACACAGTACGCAGTCTGGGGGTGCTCCTTGATTCGTCGCTCCATCTGACTTCTCAGGTGGACGCGACGGTCAGGAGCACCTGTTATCAGCTTCGGCTGATTCGCCAGCTGCGTCCCTACCTGGACCGGAGGGACCTTGAAACCGTAGTACACGCTCTGGTAACCTCTCGGTTGGACTTCTGCAATGCGCTCTACATGGGGCAGCCTTTGTATCACACTCGGAAGCTACAACTGGTCCAAAATATGGCAGCGCGGGTGGTCACTGGTGCTCCCAGGGCCGCCCATATAACACCAATTCTGAAAGACCTTCACTGGCTGCCGATTCGCTTCCGGGCTCAGTACAAAGTGCTGGTTATTACCTATAAAGCCCTATATGGCTTGGGTCCAGGGTACCTGAAGGACCGTCTCTCCCCATACAATCCGCCCCGCACACTTAGGTCATCTGGTCAGCGGTTACTGAGAGTTCCGGAGACTAGATTGGCGAGTACGACGAAGAGGGCATATTCCATCTCTGCCCCCTGTCTCTGGAACTCTCTATCTATCGATCTCCGCTTGTCCCCCTCCCTTGCTCAATTTAAAAAGGACTTAAAGACCTATTTATTTAACCAGGCTTACCGCTGAATGGACTTTTATTTACCTGCCTGTTGTAATGCCACCCACTGTTCTGCTGCGGCATATGCACTAGCACTTATATGGAGAATTGTGATTTTATTGTGATTTTATTGTCTTATTGGTTTTACTGCTTTTATTGTTTTATTGTTACCGGCTTGTTTTAATGGTTTTTATGTCCTACTGTTTTTTATATGCTGTACACCGCCCTGATCTATGGAAGGGCGGTATAGAAATAAATCATATTATTATTATTATTATCCCATGCATCTCTGAAAATGTGCCCCTAAAATCAAGGTTAGGAAACTCAAACACAAGTACTGGACTACACAGAAAGCCATAAATATGCCATTATGGTATGACATTTAAAATAAGGAAAATGAAGAAATACAAACACATTTCAGTATTAGCCTTTGATTCTATGCATTTATACTTGGAACGAAGTCCTGTTATATACAATGGGACTTACACTGGTGTAAAATTTAAAAATACATACATAGTATTAGTCTGTTAGTTAAGATACTTTATAACTGGAAGCCACCAGTATGCATTGCACAGTTTTTCACCCAGTTCCTTCGAAGATGTTACATAACACAGATTTCAACAGCCTCTGCTTAAAGGCCTGGTCACAAAACACTCTATTTCATCCCCACTTTCAAAGATAAGTATTACAGCTCATATAAAGCAAAAAGAAAATTATTAATTAAATATGAAGGGAGATGGTAACCCACTCTATGTGCTAGTGAACACACATGGGTCTGTCATAGACTTTGCTGGGGATGTACAATGTTGGAAGGCAGCATAATTTTGATGGAGAGCTAGGGGAGTGCAGTTGTACTACACCCCTTGACAAAATTAAACAAATAAATATTCCTAAAACTATTTTGTTTTCCTTCTAGGTAGGAATCTCTGCATGGATGCTGAGTCTGAATTATCATATACCATCTCAGTCAGAGAAGTGGGGCAAATTCTCTGGCCCAAATCCTGTGGGTGGACTGTGCTAGCAGTCACCATTTTTCCAGTGTCCTGCAGCAATAGTGAACAAAGGTAGACACAAATCTGAATCCTGTTGTTAATCTCGTCTAGAGTACAACAAACGGATTATGGCTCACTTTTCAACAATCTATCCAATGGGTCAAATCTAGCTAGAATTCACCAAAATAGTTCAGTCCAAAATCTACTGTCTCTAAGAAGTTTACTTCTCCACTGTCTTACTTGTTTCACAACCACTCTTCCTGCCACCACTGCTTAGTAGTTATCGTAACAGGATTCTATGCTGAGCCTTGATTTTGTTTCATTTATCAAAATCTCACCTGTATTCCTGTCCCATTCGTAGTTTGTATTAGGTTGTAATACTTTTCTTTCCACATGAAAATTCATACATTTTCATTATGCATTTTCCATTATGTCCACACTTCACTTACACACTTTTTCTAATGTACACATTTTTGTACATATTTTCCCATACACTAAACTCCTGACACAGATTTTCAAATGAATGCATTCTAGCTACTCAGGTTTTTAAAACATATGTAGCATTTCATGCATATGAAATGTACTGTAGTTACAGGCTTCTGAAGCAAGGCAGACTTTGCCTTGCAGATTTGGTAGGTACAAAACAGTAACCTCAAACCCACCAAATTCATTTTTTTCCGTCTTTACCAAATGCACTCCATTAATCAATCAGTGAGAAATGCCGGGATGCACTTCAGCAGACCATTCTCTTACACCACTCAGATGTCAGAATCCCTGGTACACAAGGAAAGACCCCTTAAATGTTCAAATACCAGTGCTGCCCAGTTTAATGGGCTGGCAAAGGGGAGGAGATCCTTGCATGAGACAGCCATGCTGGGATTCTCTTCCATAATTCTGGGCTTCTGGCATTACCTTTGCTTTGTTTTCTGAATTAGCCGCTCCTGTCCCTCAAAAGAAATGTCAATTCCTACTATTAAAAACAAAATAACCTAGCAGAACAAAGACAGACAGAAATAGCATGTCATCTGGTTTGTTATTTCCAGCCAGAATGTGTGGGGAATACTGATTGATCTTATATGATGCTATCCCACTCTAAATACTGAGCTATCAAATATCGCATATATACAAAGTGCATTCTATATTATGTAGGCTGGACTGGGCCTTAAAGCTTGATTTAATAGAATCATATCATTACTATGGATTTTAATGGAACAATATATTATCATCAGTGTTTGTGAATTCTGTTCTAAAGATCTATAACACTCAGAATAATGACATCAATGTGCATTTGTTTCTTCCACTTTCAGACACACATATCCACTATACAATTCCAATCAGCACTAGAAAAAGATATTAAAAATATTGTCACATCAGTGCTAAGAGTAGTGGTCTGGATTTTATTTTCCTTTTCCCTTTGGGGGTAAGAATGAGGTTTTTGTATGTTATGTTTAACTGTAAAATGACAGCATATCCCAAATATATAGTAATTGCCTTAATACTGCATACACAATTTTGTTCACATAGTTTGGGGAAGATTTATTAAGATTAACTCTCTTTAAACTCTGTTTAAATGTCTGCTAATGCAAAGCTACCAAAGCTAAGTCAGTAATCATATTAATGCCACAAATTCCTCTTCACAATATCTCAAGTGTTTTCTTTTTCAATTGGATTTAGCTGTCTTCGTGTTGACTAAATAAAGTAAAAGCAATACCAGCTTTGCAATCAGAGTTATTCCCCCCCCGCCCTTTCTTCTCTATAGAAAGAGGATTTTCCTGCACTCCAATATACACAAAATGGAATGGACTTTTATGACTCAGCAGGGTAAATACAAAGCTTTTAAGGGGAGGGGGGAAATCAAAAGTTCTTTCTTGAGCTATCAACAGTACATGGAATGACTTTGTGTCTGGCTTTAAGAAAGGCAATTCAGCAATCAAAACAATTCAGTCTTTAGCTTTCCTGTGAAAGCTCCATGGAAAATTGTTTGGGTTTAAGCTGTGTGCTGTGAATGTAACACCACACTTGTTTCTTAAAATCAGCTTTTATTTAACTTCAGTGAAAATGCCTGGAGTAGTTTAATAATATAAGCCATGCTCAATGGCTACATTTTTCTCAGCCTGTGTGGCATTTTTTTTAAAAAACCAGGTTTAAGACAGAAAGACATATTTCATTTTCAACCCACAAAAATCATTCATCGGGGCAGAACAACACAGAAATCCTTTGTGTATTTTCACTAGCCATAAGTATCCCCTAGTTTTTAAAATATGGTTACCATAAAACAGAATGCTCTTTCCCATTTAAATCTGACAGCCCTCGGTTGATCATTGAATTGTGCTGCAGGAGAAACATGAAACTCTACTTTTAAGTTTCCTAGACAGTTTGTTACTATGTGGTTCAATCTACAAATTTGTCTATCTCTTATAATATTCAGATGTATTATGAAATGAAAGCCTCGTTTACTCCAGAAATTCATTGCTAGCTCTCAGCTGTACTTGTGACAGTAGGAAAGTAGGAGCATGAAAGCCTGTGCAACAGGTGGATGGCAGTCTGTGTTTTCCTGAGCTGCATCTGACTGGCTGGAGGCAATGTAAAAGAATCTGTGCAAAAGAATCCTGTT
This sequence comes from Urosaurus nigricauda, assembly GCA_034509955.1. Classification (NCBI taxonomy): domain Eukaryota; kingdom Metazoa; phylum Chordata; class Lepidosauria; order Squamata; family Phrynosomatidae; genus Urosaurus; species Urosaurus nigricauda. Next base: position 170,313,482 of record JAOEGL010000002.1, read on the forward strand.
TAATCACCTTTTTTTTTTTTTTGCTGGAATGTTCCACTGAACATTTCAACCCACCCACCACTGGACTTCTTCGTTGTGAGAGCAACCCTCAACACTTCTTCCTTGATGCTTTTTATCTATGGGCTTGTCCTCAGGCTTTACATCTGCTGAAAAAGGAGGAAATACTGAAAGGAACTTTTAAAATCTTCAGAACTCTGAGGGCAGATCCAAGAACAGAAGAAATGCAAAACATTAGAGATGGCAGCACCATTAATCAAATTTGAGACTGCAGTCAATAAATCAGAGGAAGACTAGGATTTGGAAGGGCAGCTATGAAGGAACTAGACAAGATGCTTAAGTGTAAGGAATACTAAAGTTAGGATTGTCTATGCCATCGTATTTCCAATTTCTGTGTATGGTTATGAAAGCTGGACAGTGAAAAAAGCTAATAGATAGAAAATCAACTTATTTGAAATGTGGTGCAAGAGAAGAGTTTGACAAATTGCTAAAAAGACAAATAAATGGGTCCTAGAGGAAATCAACCATGAACTCCTTCTGGAAGCCAAGTTGACTAAACTGAGATTGTGGTACTTTGGCCATATGATGTGAAGACATGACTCACTAAAAAAGACAAAGACACTTGGTAAAAAAAAAAAAAAAGGACACTTGGTAAAAAAAGGCACTAGGAAAAGAGGAAGACTGCATTCCAAATGGATAGACTCAATCAAGAAAGCCACAGTCCTGGTTCTGCAAGACTTGAGCAAAACTGATGATGATAGGGTGATGTAGAGATCTCTTATTCATGAGGTCACCATAAGTTGAAGTCAACTTGATGGCAGTTAAAAAGAACAAAGGCCTTCCTGTATCTCCCATCACAGGTAAGATGTAGTTAGTGGGAACATTATTGCTATGTCTGTCTTATTCACTGAGGACAGAAGTAATTCATCACTTTAGGGAATATTGACAAGATGTCACAAAACAAACAAACAAACAAACAAAACAAAATAAAACTAAATCTAAAGTACAACTTTCTTTATAGCGGAAGGCCTTATGGGAGCTATTGAGTGAGTGAAAATAAAAAACAGTAATGTGAAAAGCAACACCAGAAAATGGTAAAAAATAATCTGTAGCATTGCATCCCACTTTTTAAAATGTTTTGGTTCCTTTGTTCCCATTTAGGTGGAGATATTATCACAACGTAATTGCAACAGGATATCATGTCAGGAAATGCAGGCATTTTTGGTGTTATTATCCTAGGAAGCTAATGCTAAATAAACAGCTTATAGGCTTCTCAACAGTTCCAGGTAGTTTAAACTGTATCTCTCATTTTCCCAAGCATGCTCAGAATAAATAGTTTTAACAGTTGTTATATCATTGCAAAATATATAGCACCAGATTAAAATATATACATGTTGGTGGAAATTCATGATACCTTACTTACACTTCCTTCATTTGTATTTTCTTTGTTTGCATTTTAATTAATGCAACAAACAGAATAATGAAGACACCAATATTTTAAATGATGGCTTCTTTTGTCCTTTTATCAGTTCCTGTTCTGTTCCACTAAATAGTTCCCTTCCAGCAATGAAAAAGGCCATAGGGACTGGAATTTCACAGATGCCCTGCCAAGCACAGATCTAATGCAAGCAGGTGGCAAAGTGTATAATCAGTATAATAATTGGGACCAGAAGTATGCTGTTTCCATTTCATTAGTATACAATTTAAGAATAGCACACTTTGCTTTGGGACCAAACCCTGGACTGGCCATAATACTATGTCACTTTCTGATTGAAAATTAAGTGGTGTTCTTTCCCATGTAGCTATACATCTTGTTAGCCAAAAGCAATTGCCTTAAATTAAGTTCTGTTCACAATATTCACTCACCTGAGCATCCATTCTTCAAAAAATAGATTTCAGTTAAAGTCTGCTGTTTGTCTCAACTTTACATTAGCTATAATTTAATACACACATTTTAATTAATAGGAACATAAGAAAAGACATGTGGGATCAGAGTCAATGTTCCTCTACCCTATTCTATTCACATATTGGCTAGTGACCATTTATGGTCCTGTCCTTCATAGAGTTATCCAATCCCCCTTTAAAGCTATCCAATTTAACATCCATCACTACATCTTGCAGCAGTGAGTTCAACAGTTTAATGCAAAAGTACTTATATCATAGTTACATTTTTTTAGGAGACTATGGCCCAATCTAGACAGGCATTTAGAGGCGTGACTAGGACTCGAAAAGGCGTCTTTCAGGTTAGGGAGGGCACAGCATCCTCACCCTCCCTAACCATAAAGTGTATGGGCACCGCCATTTAAAAATGGCGGCGTCCATACGGGCACGCCATGATGTTGTCATGGAGCGTGCATTGTTTAGAAATGCTGTGCGCACCATGACAACTTTGTGCCGTGGGAGGGTGCCAAGCGTGCCCTTCCCGCAGAGCAAAAAAGGAGCTCAAAAACGGAGCTCCTTTTTTGCGCTGGGTGTTTGACGCAGCCTTCAAATGCCGGTGACCCCTTTCTCCTCTCGGCACCACCAAGGGAAGCGGGGTGCAGCGGGTGCCTGGGGTGGCCTCCGGGAGCAGCGGGATGGGGCCTCCAAGGCTGCCAATGTGGCAGCCTTGGCCCTATCTCGCCACTTCCTGGGGTGGCTACAGACTGCCCCTTTTGGGCGGTCTGTACCACCCCTATGATATGAAAGATTATCAGAAAATGCTTAAAAATCCAAACAAGCAAAGGCTGGAATTACAATGGTGACACTTGGTTCTTGATATTGTCATTTACCACTTAAATATCCTAAAGAGTATCTTGGAAGCTAAGCCAGGTCAGCTCTGATTTGTATTTGAATGGGAGATATTACTCATAAAGATATGTCACTTTCTTCTTGAAAATGTACTTAAGTGGTTAGGGTGGTGGTTGGTAGCTCCCACCACAGTGTAGCAGTGAATCCATTCTGGGTATTAGTCCAAACTTTAAGGAACTACCCAAGGAGCTGAACCTACTTTGGAGTTAAGCACCTTGGTTGGTTTCTTTAATATTTGGACTAAAACCTGGAGTGGATTCATCACTCAACTGACATGGCAGCCACCAACTTCACTGATGGTCAGAATGACATACTTACCATGGGCTAACATAGAAATGTCACATTTAATAAAAGCAGAGAATTAATAAACCACTGTTTGGTGTGCTTCCTCTCTGAAGCACTCATTGAATTGCACATGGACAAGTTCATTTGGCTCTTGAAAGCATACAAAAACACAGAGAAAGGTAGGGCTGGCATTAGCTCACCCAAAGTGAGAAAATTCTTTTTTCTTTCATTCTCTTTTTGCCGTTTCCCAGACAATCTTTTCTGCTCATCTTCCTAGAGGGTAACATGATCCTATGTATAAACTTTCCTAGTACATTTTTTTAAAAGATCTACATTTCTGTCGTTAATGTCTTTCTGTGCATTGTGTGTTCTATTTTGTTACTCAGCTGGAAGATCAATTTTGTCCAGTTTCTACAACTAAATATATCTAGATTGTTTGTAATTTGAACATACTTGCTGCTAAGCTTCCTGAATGATCAGCACATTTTTAAAAGGCACAATGAGCAGTGTAGTCAACTTCTGGTTGTTTTCCACCTTCCCTATTCTCATCTTTCATTACTTTGTGGTGACAGCTTTATCTTTGGCCTGCTACAGAAATGTTAAATTAAATATGTCATGCTAATATTTCCAGACTGTGCATTTCAATTCTGTTGATCAGTCTATTGCATCATTACACGTCTTTCTGAAAGATGTTTAACTTAGAATTACTAGTGCTGGAAAGCACTGCCCTATGTTGAATTTGTAAGTGCATGTGAACCATAAATAACTCAAAAGTGAATCGAACAGATCCTTTCTCTTGGACTGACAGCTTTACATAACAGCTTACTGTATATTTTTCTTCCATCTATTCATCTATTTTCTTTCATTTACCTCCAATTGATTTTAAAAGTCAAGGAACACAAGAATGAAATATTGGTCTAAAGCCAATGCTCATGTCAGGATTCGCTTCTTCTCCCATTCCAACCTTCCATGGCATGTGAACATCTACTTCAGAGGTTTTCCATCCCCTAGGGCAGGTTGTTCAGGAACATGAGGGGACACTGCAGGAAGTGGGGAATCATCCTACATTGATGTTGCTGTTGAAGAAACTCATTCAAACCTGCCTCTAGTCTAAAATTAGGGTCTGAGTTTCTAAGAAAGAGCTGAACATTAAGTCTCTTACATATCCCTGTGCAAACTGATAGATCCAATAGTAGCATCACTCAACAGTATCCAATAATAACAGGAAAAGTTGATGGATTATTTCACAACATACTGACAATGATCCAAAGCTTAATGGATCCTCCCATGCTCACATATACCTTTTAGAAAGTTTGGGCTTCTCAAGTCACTACAGTGTTGTCAATAGCTCTGTATCATTTAATAATCACTGTAATCAGAATTTTGGTTTTGATATGGGAACTGGACTCATATTTCTCGTCTCCAGAAAGAGTGGTTAGCTGGCTTAGGACAAGTACCTGTCTATCAAGCCTATCTATTGTACAGATTATTGGGAGGCTAAAAGGTTTCCCAGAGTTAATCGGAAGACATACAATACAAAGATAACAACAAAGAGGAATGTGACTGTCCTCTTCCTCTCAATGTGGAAGATGCTATGTAGCACAGGGGTGCACAATCCACAACTTTGGGACCATCCACAGTCCCCAGCCATTCTCTGCATAGCCTCAAAGCCAGCTGGATCCATTCACTTTCTCTCACTTCTAATGGGTATTAATTACATACAATAAAACAGGAGATGCTTCCATAATCATTGAGAAATGGGAGATCAAACCAAACATTCAGCCTCCACCCACTTACAGGATTGTTGTTTTCCCACTACCTAAAGAGAGTCAGTGTATGCACAGACAAATGGCCTACATCACACTACATTTCAAGAACTCCTTCCACAATTCATGTGGTTATATACACATCTTGACTTTAAAGAAGATCCTTTCTTCCACTTTTTGTCCGGTGATTGCTAAAACTGAGCCTGACACCTCAACACCAAACCCATAGGTTTTACATTTCAAACACATCATACACACCACCACCACATTTTAATGAGTATAAATGTCTGTCTATAGCCACTTCATTCCATGCACCTGATAAAACAGACACAATGTATGAAAGCTCGTGCTACAACCTTTTTTCAGTTATTCTCAGAAGGTACATATTGGTTTAATTACAATAAGAGTACAGGTTGAGTACTCCTTATCCAAAAGTTTGGGACCAGAAGTGTTTTCATATTTCCAATTTTCTCAGATTTTGGAATACCTGCCTTTCCATATACCAAATACACAATACACAACACAAATAGCATAGTATGTGTTGCATTTGTGAGGCTGTAGAGAGATGTGCCTGGAGAGAGACTGATGATCTGTGAAATGGGGGTAATACAAGCATGTGCTCAGTGCAAATCCATGCTTCCTGCATTTAAGGTGAAAGACTGGAAAGAGACTGATGATATGAGAGAAGAATGAGCAGGAGCACTGTTGCCACTGCCTTAAACATTGAAGTGGGTGGCTGGCCATAAAATGTTTCAGTTTTTGGAGGTTTTAATATTTCAGATTTCTAAAATGAAAAACCATATTGGGACTCAGGGTTTCTGTCAAAGGCTTCACAGAAAAGGTTGTGATTTTATGTGTGTGTGTGTGTGTGTGTATTATACACATTAGGAGCAGTGTTGGGGCCTATGTATATTAACTTTCAGGCTTTGATATAGTGTGTTTTGTACAGGGAATTTTTACTGTCTACTCTCAGATGGCTAATGATGGGTCTAAAAGGGCCAGTGATGACCAGTATGCAATAAAAATGGCTGATGGTGATTTGAGCATGCAATCAGCAAGGCAGAACAGATGGTTAAAAAATTAAACGACATGGTTGGAGGAAAAGGTCTCCGTGACATTCAGAGTTAAGAGACAACAGTAGCCATTAATACACCAGAGCTAATTCTGTAGCAAGGAGTAAAATATTATTTAATCAGCAGTACTTCATACATAATTCAATTAACTGCTTTCACTCATCAGTATTAATGAGACCTAGAGCTTGGATTAATGTGCAAGCGCTTCATAAAAGAGCTCCCAACCTCCCAGAATTCTGCCAAAAACTTAATAAAGTAGTGTCAATCAAATTGTTGTCTACGTCCGGTTCTTCTGCACGCTGATACCACAAATCATCCTATGCTCTCATCATTGTTTGTTAATTCTCTAATTATGCTGCTCTCTGCATTAAAAACTAATTAGTGCACATTGTTCAAGGTACATCCTGCCAAAAGTTCCTCCAGAACAGAAAACTCCTGATTCTTCAAGCAAGATAAGCCATTTTCTTGCAACAAGAAGGAACACCTCCTTCATTTTAGTTTGTTACCTTTACTCACTACCTACATGTTGATGCTCAAAGAAGAGATGATCATGAAGCAAATCCTAAACAGTATCAGGGTCCTGATAATGCAGTGCAGGCTCAGTTGGTTTACTGACACATGTTATCCACACACAACATGCACCCTTTGGATTGAGATACATAGCTAGTTATTAGGCTATTCACTTGTTTTATCATTTGAATGCTAGCCCTTCTTCCTCTACTGCATGTACACAAAGCAATGGAAATTAAGTGGCAAAGTCTGGTAGTAATTTCAAAACAAAATTCAAAGTGAAATTTCCATTGTTGTATTCCCTATAACACACATGAAATGTTCCATGAATTCTGGGAGGGGGTTCTGTCTGTCACTGAAAAAATTCTCCCGAGAGTGTATTCCTGCACTAACTGCAGCTTGAGAGTGTGCATTCACCCCTCTGCTTCCAAATCATTTAAGGCCTTTAAAGGCCAAGATATGCTCTGGGAGCTGGTGAAACTGGCATAGTAACATAATTACCAGTTCAGCCTCATCCCAGACCCTGAGGTTTCCAGGTTATAACTTGAGACTTGGATATATCCCCTGGTGATGTCATTGAGCATCAAGTACCAACTACAGCCATTTATTCTGGCCAAGAGCTGAGTCTCCCAAAACTGGAAAACTCGTCTCCTGCCTTGAGATGATCCATGAAAACTGGAGACTCGGAGCCAGACTACAAAGCACTAATGAAATGTTGATCATTATGCCCCTCGTGCACTTGATATTCTAGTTTCTGCATTCTAATTTAGGGGCTATACAGATGATGAGCAGCTAAATGCCACCCCTGTATGCCCTGGATCGGTGCTGCAGCAGCCGCACGCTGCGGCACGGATCTGAGCTCCAAAAGAAGCTGCTCTGAGCAGCTTCCTGGAAGGGGTGTCATTGGTGTGCTTGCATGCCATGAGGATGTCCCTTCTCACCAGCACTTTAGGCACTGCACACCACAGACACCATCATGGTGTGCAGCATATGGATGAGCACACGCCATGATGGTGGCCGAGCACCAGAACTAGGGCTCGGGTTGTGTGGATGCTCAACCCTGGTTCAGCCCTAGCACGCAGTCAGGCTGGTACAAATTGCCAGGCTGTACTGCTCCTTAGTTTCCAATTATCTTTAGAAATAGTCACATGTGGAGAACATTATAGTAGTCTAACATACAAGTTAACATATAATGGATCATGGAGGTTTTAAAAAGATACTCTCTGCTCCCACTGCAGGTGCAGCACTAGGGGTGTGCAGGGAGGGCACCAGGTGACACCCTAAGACACCACTGCTCCCCAAACATCTGCCTTTGGGCAGAAATGGCTGTGGCATTTGCTTTTGCCCCTTTAAAATGCTGAAGTGAGGTTGGGGGGGGGGGGGAGAGAAAGGAGAGGCCCCAGGTTAATTTTTTTTAAAAAAAAATAATTCTAATAATTCTAATAATAATAATAATAACAATAAATTTTATTTATATTTCCTGCCTCTCCCTGCGGATCGCAGTGGGATTACAACATGAAAAGAACAATATAAAATGTGACAATAAAACAACAATATAAAAACCAAGCAATAATCCAATAAAATCCAATAAAATCATTAAATTACAAACCTCTAAAATGACCATCATTGTCTGTATCCATGCCATCATAGTTCTTATATTCTCACAGGAGATCTGGTGGGAAGGCTCACTGGAAGAGATCCATCTTAATTGCCCTCTTAAAAGTTTCCAAGGAGGTACAGTACTAATACGGATCTCTTCCAGGAAGTCATTCCATAACCTAGGGGCTGCAGCAGTGAAGGCTTTCTGGGAAGTTTTAGTCAATCTTGCTTTTAAAAATAATAATTTTAAAGTTTTTTTTTAACTTTCTTTAAAAACATCACATCTTATCAAATTTTCAATTTAACCACATGAAACTATGTATATGTAAATACATTTAGGCTGCCTATACGATACTGACATTTAAAAGTATACTTTTAATTTTGCTAGTTGTTTATGTCATAACTATTGCCATTACATTCAATGATATATGGGGATTACCATTTATGAGTAATATTAGTACAAAAAACATTACCAAGGATTTTGTATGGTGTGGTATAGGAGGAGGTCAGTGGGAGGGGTGATACCATGAATTACCTCACAGGGTGGTGCCAGCCTTGGTGATGCCACTGTCCCTCTCCCAGTTTCCCCATGTTTCATGCAAATTGAAGGGATGGCTTCATTTATACTACAGTATTAATTCACCCTAACATGACTTTAGCAACCGTGGCACCGTGCTATAGAATTTTGGATGCTGGTTTTATGAGATATTTAACCATCTCTCTGGCTCCGGCGCCATAACAAACTACAAATCCCAGGATTCCTAGTCTGAAGCCATGATAGTTAAAATGGTGTCAAACTGTATTAATTCTGCAGTTTGGCAGCAGGCTGTGAAAGAGTTCAAAAATATGTGGAGTCAAAGGCTTTCCTGGCCAGCATCCATAGTTTTTTGTGGGGCTTTCGGGCTATGTGGCCATGTTCTAGAAGAGTTCCTTTCTGATGTTTCACCAGCATCTGTGGCTGGCATCTTCATTCTCTGAAGATGCCAGCCATAGGTGCTGGTGAAATGTCAGAAAGGAACTCTTTTAGAACATGGCCCCATAGCCCAAAAGCCTCACAAAAAACTATAGTTCAAAAATATCCTCCTGCTTTTAATGATTTCTGCATTGCCCTTCAGTTCTATCTATGATACTTCTGGACTGGCTTGTGTCAGTGTTGTTGTTTTTTCTTAATGAATTTTTCTGAAAACTTGCTAGGACAAGGATATATTGGAAAATGAAAATCTGTTTCAGCTCATTCTATGAGAAATTTTCAGTGAATGTAAGAAACAATGGCTGGGTAATAACTTCTTGCCACATAGTTTCCTCCTCTAGTATGAAGGAAAAGTCCCCTAGGAACCATCTCCTCTGTCATCATTGCTCAATAATGATTCAAACTGAAAGTGCCTGCATGTATAAGATGTTGAGGAAAGTATTGCTAAACTGCAGTAACACTACTTCACACTATGGAATAAAGATGTCCTTTCATTTTACCAAAAGAATTTATCTGAAAATACTGTGGTTATTCAAAAATTGCATATGCTCTTTCTCTCAGATGCTTGAATGTCTGCATGTTTGTGTACAGATAAACATGCTGTTCTGTATGAGAAGTTGTATATACAGTAAACAGGTATAAGGGCCTTTGATAGGATGAGCTTTTGATAGGATAAGCACTACTCTGTGCTACACTGGCTTACCTAGTATATTTGACACCCAGAGCAGATCACTTTTTTCACACACCCTCCTCTCTACAACAAACATATTTTCATTTATAATCATGAAATGAATCATAATAGTGTCCAGAAAGGAACCAGAGACAGTGAAAAGTCTATTTTATTGAACTCACCGTAAAGTCTGTGGGCCCTACCGTCTTTTAAGACCTACAGTAAACATCTACTTTTCCTCAGTGAGGTTTTATCTGTCTCTCTATGCAACTATCTCCTATCTGGAAGCATCCAGTTCAGCTCTCAAGAAAGCTGGGGAACAGCTTTCCCTGGGAACCAGAAAAGAGATGTGATAAAATGAGGAGGAGATCTTTCACAAGACTGGGACATTAGTGTTATAATGTGTTGTATGCCAGAAAACAATTGTAATTACATGAAATTTCACATAAATGAAATAATCATGTATACTTCCCCTGTTTGCTCCTACCTCTACATTGTGACCCATTTTAAAACACTTTTTCTAGGACCCTGTCTTTTTATGTCATACCCACTAAATTCTGGATTGTTTTAAATACAGAGATATGATGATGGACAACAAGTTTTGCATGATAGCGATGCAATCAACTACCTCACTGTAGCTTGGATAAGCACCATAATGCAAAGGAAAATGTCCATCTGCAGCAGATGTATCCAGAAGATGATATCCTGAAGAGAAAGCTGGGATATATATTAAATAAAAAAATAAATGTCTACATTTATATATAGTTTTGTTTTACCAGTCAGGTAAACCAGGACCTCAGTTCTCTCCCATCAGCCTAAATGGAACTCAGAAATACTTGATTTTGGTTTGATTTGTGCCTTTTAATTGTTCTTGCTTAATCTAGACTTTTTTATAGGAATCTACTGCTAATCTATGTTAGTTTTGTTTTACCATAACAAAACAAGACTTGTGCACCGCTTTTCAGGATTAACAAACTTAATATAACATGAGTTGTACTCTTATAATTATAGATAATCTATAAATTACAGAACAAAGGCAATTGATGAAGTGGGTTATACGTAATCCATGAACACCCATGGCATAATGAATCTGTTTGTTGTAATGTTACCATATGACTCCTTGTAGCTGTGCCCATGGGTGGACCAGAACAAAATATTTCCACCATTTGTATATAAAGATGATTATCATGATTTAAAACAAGTCAGATCATCCTAACAGCATATAGCATATGCTGTCAGAGGGGTGTGACAGTTACTCAGTATTAGGTTTCTTCTTGAAGGTAGCAATGAGAAATTTCAGAAATGCTTTTCCTACTGTGAGAGGTCTTTGGTTTGATAACTCTATTTGCAATTTGGTACTTATTCTGCACAAAATTTGCATGTTGTTGTTTTGTGCAGAAAACATTTTCTACAGAGGAAGCAGCCTTTTCTTCATGGAAAATAATATTTCAATGCAGAATGTTCTTTTCTGGTCAGAAAAGGCTGTTTCCTGCGCATAAAATACTATTTTCTATCAAAATCACCCACGTGCAATGTTTAAATCCGCAATTACAGAATTTGTGCACAGAAAGCACCATTTTCTATACAGGAATTGATATTTCTGTGTCAAAATCTTATTTTCCCTATAGAAAATGCTGTTTTCTGAGCAAAATAGACACATGTAAATTTTGGCCAGAATAAATGCCAGACTGCAAAGGATCTCATCAGTCCAGGCTTCATCTCACCAAGGGTTCTCAATACTTGGGGGGGGGGGGGGGACATGTTTTTCAACCATTTTTGAAATATTTTTGAATATTCATTCCATCCTTATTTAATACTTAATTTCCCCGCAGACACAAAGCAGAGGTTATGCCATCTCCAGTCCCACTGATTTTCAGTGTGAGGCAAACCAGGACTTTCTTTCTCTCCCATCAAACTAAAGAATTCAGAAATACGTAATTTTGGTTTATTTGTGCCTTTTAATTGTTCTTGCCTCTTTTTTTTTTTTTTTTTACAGGAATCTACTACTGAATTAACCTTATAAATGATGTTTAAACCACCTCTTGTGCATTTCGGTTGGCCAATAAAGGTATCACTGTTTGGTGCATCTTTCATGAATGTAAGTCATAAAGCATTACACAAGAATACAGGCTTTAAATAAACCTTTTGTTGAATTACACAAGTGGCCTACTTCCTGCCATCTACTGTTTATATGCCAATATAAAATGTGCCAGGGGTTTTACAACTTTCATCCTCTAGGTAAATAACATAGGAAGCAGATGGCCATCATTACCTTCTATATAGAGGATGAACTATAATAATTCATAGAGCTTGGAAAGTTACTTTTAAAGAGGTGATTAGTTATCAGCTGTTGCCCCAAGACCCTAAAAAGTAGACATTTGCAGTTAAACATTTTTAAAGAAGCACTTTACTACTGTGTTTTACAAAAGTAACTAAAATACACTTAATTACTTTTAAAAACACTCTTATTACACAATGCTAGTGCAAACTATATTCCCCTTTCTAAATGCATTATTATCAACTCAGCACACATAATGCATGGTATGGTAGCATCAGCCATCATTTGAATCTTGTGATATCTGATGATGTTCCATTCTATAAATGTCACTAAAACGTTAATGGATACACAGCAAAAAGAGCAACATTATCCCATTAATTCAATGTTAATGCAATATAGTCAGCCCTTTGTATGCATGGATTCTTTATCCATGGATTCAAGCATCCAAGGTTAGAAAATATTCCAAAAAGTATAAATTCCCCATAGCAAACCTTTATTTTGCCATTTTATATAAGGACACCATTTTACCTCACCATTTTATTTAATGGGACTTGAGCATCCACAAATTTTGGTATCCACAGTGGGTCCTGGAACCAAACCCCAGCGGATAACAAGGGCACACTGTACATTTATATCCAAATTAATCCCAAATGGTTATTTGTAGCTGGGTTTTTCTTCCCCAAAATCTAAAAGAGCTGCCAACCACAGAGATGGATGAACCCTACCCACCCCGTTTCTTGCTTGATTCAGAATGTGTTAAGGAGAATTATGACAAATGTTTGCCTGGACATGCCAGAAGATTTTATTTTAATTTTGCCACATTATAAATCGGGACTCTTTTCCAGAAATGCTAAGAGAAGGTCCAAGGTCCAAGGCTGTGGCTGAGATGCCAAAAACAGGCCTATCTTCAATAAATCCCAGATGTTGGGAAATAGGTGGCTCTGAACCAAAATGTTGCAGGGGAAATTCAATGTCCAACATCGCCACAGGATTCTCCTTGTAATCTCACATGTTACTGGAGCTTATGCTTATGGCAAGACTTGGATCTGAGTTTTCGCAACCACAATCAGAAATTCAGACTACATATACTTTCATATATAATATTGCTGAAACTATTTCTGTGTTCCGTAGTATTTTTGTAACGTGTTTCTGAAATGGATGGAAATAAATCCGGGTGAAGAGTGGTAAGATAGATGACAACAGCAACTTGGTCAAACCAAGTGTTAATATGGGGAAATGTTTTATCCATTTTATTAAAGCCAGGTGGGTCTTAAATCAGATGCCTGGTGTGGAAAAAATGCATGTGGGATGCAGCCTGGAACCTCTGTAAGTCACTAGGAATTGCCAATTGTTACCTGAGGTTGGCATATTTAGGTAACAGGGACTTTCATTCATTCCAATCAATCAATAGTCCAGCATTTGAGATAGAATTCAATATACTGTAACAGCAACAGGTATCACTGAATTCAATGTAGCTGAAAGATGGTCAGCACTGCACTGAATTAGGCTGTAATTAAAACAAGCTTTAAAAATATATCATACTTTATTTCCACTGGCAGGCTGTTATTGACCTCATGGTCCTATTTTCTATGAATTTATCTAGAATTTACTGTAAGTAGCTTCCTTATAATTGGTTTCAAATGCCTTTATTTGCAAGTTTAATGAAGAAGAAAAGGGCACAAATTCCTCTCCTCAGAACCAGTGCATTAAAAAAGAAGGAAAAAACCCCCCAGCATTCAGCCAAACAAATCCAAAATTTAGAAGTATGTACTAATTAGAAAGTACAGAATGCAGATAAAATGCAAACATGATGAAAACCTATTTTCCTCCATGTTTTGCTACCAGAAAAGCATGCTACCAGTTCCCCTTTGCAAATTGCACAGCAAAAAATCACATAAGAAACTAAGCAACTCTCAACCCAAAACTCTGTATTATCTGCTTTATTGTTGTGTCCATTCAAGTGGTTTCAGATTTATAGCAGCTCCAAGGCAAATTTATCACAGGGTTTTCTTGGCAAGATTTGTTCAGAGGGGATTTACCTTTGCCTTCCTCTGAGGTTGACAGAATATGCCTTACTTGCTGGTCATTGACCGTAATAAAGTGATTGATTGATTGATTGAATATGCCTTACCCAAGGTCACCCAGTGGGTTTCCATGTCTGAGAGGGGATCCTTGTCAGAGTCATAGTCCAACACTTGAAACACTATACCATAATGGTTTCTCAATTACAATCCAACAATAGCTAAATTTGTGAAGCAGGTCTCCTTAGAGAATCATCCACTTAACAATGAATTCTTTAATTTCTGTCCCAGTCAGTGTTAAATAGGCAATGATTATAAGACAGCAAGTCCAACTTCCTTTGCTAGAGACATTCTTGTAGGGAATGGTTGAGGTTGGTCAGTTTTCTGTTTATTTACTGTATATACTCATGTATAAGTCTATACATTTTAGTCAAAAAATTGACCCCCCAAACCTGGATTGACTTATCCATGAGTCAATGTACAATGAGTCCTGTACTTTAATTGTTATAAAAAAGGGAACAATTCCTTGATAAAAGGCAAGAGCATAATCTGTCCTGGTAGCACCGTTTCCCTTCTATTCTCTCATCCATCCAACCTGTGTGAGCACAAACAGCTATGTCTGATGGAATTTTTTAAGTTCTTTGGCATTGCTTTCCTTTTCTTCACCTTTTAGATATTTTGTTACATGCCCCTAGGTTTTACCCTTGACTTATCCATGGGTCATATCAAAATCTATAATTTTGGCCCCAAAACCTGCCCTCAATTTATACATGAGGTCGACTTACAGTCGAGTATATATGATAAGTTCTCCATCCTAGAAAATATAAAATGGAGGGGGGCTGTGCCCCTTTCCAATATGACTTAGATGTTCAGAAAATGGGAGGGAATTACTATGAGGCGTAATTTTGCTGGACCTCAGATTCTCTTGGAGAACTGTAAACATCTCTTATCTTGAATGACGCCAATTCAGCTGGACAAAAATGCAGTCCTCCAAGAAACACAAATTGAATGTCAAGAAGAATGCATATTCTCAAGGACTAGCCCAATCCTGCCCCCCCCAAATAGTAGGATTTACCCAGAGATGCAAACCACAGCAGAGTGATGTGTGACTTTAGCTTGTGTTTTCCTTTCATTAGCCAATTACAAAACAATACATACCAAATGCAAGGTCCACAGAAAAAAATACTCAGATATGTTGAACAAATTTCTTTTACCACTTCTGAGAGTGCCTCTTCTAAACACACAGTAAGCATACCTATTCATCTGCACCTATTCACATGGAAAATATTTCATTTTGTATATGCGAATATTCCAAAATCTGAAATACTCTGAAATCTAAAGTACATCTGGTCCCATCATCACTTCACTATATGTGCTGGTCCCAAGCATTTCAGATACCAACTTACCAAATTACCAACTTAGACAGCTACAAGAAAGCTGTCAAGACAGATCTCTTCCAGCAGGCCTTCCTGGAATAGTTCAGTTGGCCCTCCTTATCCATGGATTTTTTATCCATGAATTTGAGCATACACGGCTTGAAAATATTCCCAAAAAGTATAAATTCCAAATAACATATGTTAGTTTTCCATTTTATCTATGAGACACCATTTTGTTGTGCCATTATATGGAACATGGAACATGGAACAGCTTTTAATGCCCAGAAAAATGTGTTTTTTGTACAGAAAATGCTGTTTTCTGTACAAAACAATCACATGACAATTACTTACAGAAACAGTCCCGAACTGCAAAGATTGCCATCAGTCCAGACTTGTTTTTGTCTAATACTTTTCAATCATTTTTTCAAATGTTTTCAAATATTTTTTCCATTTCTAATTGAGAGATGATATGATAGCTATTTTAACTATTGGAAGGGATTTTATGTAGAAGATAAAGAGAGTTTGTATACTGCTACTTGAAATACTGGAGCACAAACCAATGAATTCAAATTAGAGGCAAAAAAAATGCACCTAAACATTAGAAAGAACTCTTGATAGTAGAGCTATTCAACTGTAGAATGGACTCTCCTCCTTTGGAGGTCTTTAAACTGAGGTTGGATGGTCATATCTCAGGAGTTCTTTAGATGGTTTGATAGGGTATTGAAATTCCTTCCAACTCTATGGTTCAATTTTTCTAAATGAAGAATAATGACTACAGATGTTAAGATCCAAACTAAAACACAAACTATTGGAATATTGTGTCATTACAAAATAAATAAATAAATAAATAAATAATAGAATAATTAACTAACAAACCAAAATACAAAATACAAGACAGTGTACCTCCTTTGACAAGTAAAACACCCTGAACAAATTAATCTCACTTTGGTTTGTAATTTGTAAAATTAATAGAGAAAGTTTCTGTTTTAGAACAGTGGTCTGGCTTTTATATGCATTGGCAGTGAATACTTTGTTAAAAAGTGCTCTATACTGTTAAATAACCTCATTGTTCCATAATTATTTTACATAGAATTTTTCTTTCATTTCTCACAGTTGGTATTAATTGACACAAATACATATACTCATGGGAATGCAACAAAATGGGTTTCAAAGCCTGACTGCTGTCTCAAGTAACTCTGTCCATGTTTTATTCAACAGTATATGCCCCACTGGCAGTGTCCAGAGAGAAGCTGCACCAGGGTTGCCTTAATAACTTGTTTTGACCTAATGAGGTACATCTTCAGAGGTTCTGAAAAGGGATACGTATGCAAATCCCAAATTATGCTAAGCAAGTAGAAGGAAAAAGAGACATGCATTGTTTAGATCCTGTGTCAACAAGAGCAAATCTTTTCATATTGGAATGGATTATAAATGTTTTTCTGATTAAATCTGGAGGCAGCTGACCTGTAGTTAAGGTTGCACTGCTTTCCCAGTACAATGCTAGAGTGGGACTTGGGGTGGAATTTTATTCACAACACTCACTATGACCCCTAAACCCTTTCATCAACTCCATGTCCCATTCTGTATCCTTCACTAATTTCTTGCACTGTCCTTCAAACTCTTCCATCACCATGTTCACCCTTAAGTCTCCATGTGTTTACCTCCTAACATCCCTTCTTGGGACCTTCTTCTCCCCAGCTCCACCACACGCAGAAGTTCAAATGTTTCCCACTCCCAGAAATGATTATGCCAATATTCCCAGCTGTCTTTTATATCTGGAGTTTCTTTTCAGTACACTAGAGCTCATTTATTCCCTCAAATCTCCCCATTTCCAACAAAACTTTAGAAAATCTTTCTATACTATATTGTGCTGTTGTTGCTGTTATTTTACTTCATTTATATGCCTCCTTTCGTGCATTTAGCCCCTTTTCCTGTTATTTCCCTGTGTTAATTTTAGATTGCAAGCCCCTGAGGAAGAGACCTGGCATTTTTTGTGAAGTCTCATATGCAAACATTGTGTGACATCAACTAGTAGATATGGTTCTAAATAGCTGCTTTCCTGGAAACTTAGTAATGGATTGGCCTCAATTGAGAACTGTTTCTAAGTTTTATCTATCTACCTGTAAAATACGTACATGTATTTGAAGTTATTCCAATTTATTCTGGCTAAGATGCTGCTCCATGGCCAGATCCCGATGCTTTCACATAGAAGCAGAAATGATCAGAGCCTATCTATTCCCATGTAATTCACTCTGAAGCAATCCACTATGTCTATATTCCATAATTTGCATTCTTGGCTATTTTCCTCTCTTACACTTCCTTTGCTTTTCTCCTGCTTCTTCCACTAGTCCTTCCCTCTGCAACTATTATCTGCCATTAATCTTCCCCAAACTTCCCTTTTCCTTGCCTGAGTTTTTCCTAGAACTTCTACTATCCACTCAGACTTATAATCTAACAATGGTAGTAACAGATTGGCAAGATCCTGGGTAAGGGTAGGCTACAGTGAAGCCACATAATCATATTCCTTGTAGGAACACTGAGCAAAGAGAATGTGCAGGTGCATGTATGCCACTGCCATTAATTGTGTATTCTGGAGCCGACCTCTGTCACACATTTAGAAAACAGAGACTACGAGTCCCAAGATGGCCCACAGGCTGCTTGTGGCCCTCTGTAGCCAAATTTACAGTCTTTGAAAGGTCCCAGAAACCTCTCTCCAAATTAAAAATTCAAGCATGTACAATATGGGTCAAAACCATCACAAAAGGCAGCAGTATTGCTTCCACAGTCTCAACCCCCCCTCCATATCACTCCACCGAACCACAATGAAAAGAACTAAAAAATCATTTGAAAATGGAAATGGAAGTGATTTGGCATCATTTTTGGTCTTGTAGGTGGACTGATGTGGTCTTGAAATGTGCTCTGTCCCCTCTGCAATTGCCAACCCTGACTTAAGACCTGGAAAACAAGGAAGTTCTATGTTAGTATTAATTGCGTTTGATAGATGAATGTCCATGGAAATTGCTTCTGATCTTCCAGTTAGAGAGAACATCACAGATCTAATGAATAAGTCCATAGAACCAAGAACCATATAAGACAAATTTCATTGAAATACTGCTTGGACATTGAAAATATATAGTAGCTTCCTGTTTTTGAATGTTCTCTTTCCAAACATTTAGACCTCCCCAGAATGCTGCAACCACCTTCTGCAAATATACAAGTAGTGGGGTTATTATTAGATGTGTGTGGAAATGTCAAGCCCACACACTATATATCTGGCATATGGCTTGTGGCTGTCTCTGCCAGTCTTCATGACAGTTCAAAATATCTTAATAAAAATGCAAAAATGACATCAATTAATTGCCCTTTTATTTTGCCAAAAATGAAGCCAATTTTCTCTATATACACATTTACTTGATTACTGACATCCACTTATCCCCAATAGGTCAGCTCCCTAATCATATATAATTTGAAAAACAGTCTGCATGGCACATCAGGTTCTTGTTTACACAGCTACCATAGAGCAGAATGGAGAACATCTTGCTCTGGACACTAATAGATTTTTGTAGCTTTCAATGCATTTCAGAGAGGAAAATGCTCAAAAAACATGTTTACATTTTTTTTAAAAAAATGTGCATGATGTAAAAAACATCATTTTGAAAAATGCATACAAAAATGTAATCATTTTAAATGTACAAAATAAAAGAATGTACACTGCAAACAATATTCCCTAAAGACCACCAGAACCTAATACAAACTCAGGATGGAATGCAAATGCACAGTCTAAGAAATGTAATAAGGTTAAGGACAGATTTTCACATCCTTAACCATAAAGGTTGCCTTAATCAGAGAAGATACTATAATTTGTCAGACCATGCTAATCCTTTCTTTAATAAGTCTATGCATAATAACTACACATTTTAGGTGCATTGTTGCGATTGCTCCCTCCATTTTTATTAGCTCTGCTCCAGTGCTTTTGACAGCAACTCAGCATACAAATTAAGCAAGCAAAGATTCTCCCTGCCATCCTCAAAAAAGCTTAATCTCAACGAAACCTTTCTGTTCAGCCTCTCTTAAAGATTTGGGTGATCCTTGAACTTTTATAGGTACAAATTCTGTATCTTGTCCCATGTACAGGTGCCAAACCTATACAGTGGACTCTTGGTATCTGCTGAGGTTTGGTTCCATGACACCTATGGATACCAAAATCCACAGATGTTTGACTCCCATTAAATGCAATGGCTAGTAAAACAGTCTCCTTTATATAAAATACAAAAAAGGTATGTTTTTTTTTTTAAAAAAAATACTTTCAACCCATGTGTGGTTGAATCCATAAAGAATCCAAGGATACGGAGATCAACTGTATGTAGTTTCTCTTCCTCACTAGCATTGCTGTGCAGAACTGGTATTATATTTAACAGCTAAAGTAGTACAGTAGGCCCTTGGTATTCACTGAGGTTTGGTTCCAGGACCCCTTGTGGATACCAAAATCTGTGTATGCTCAACTTTTATTATATACAGTCTGCCCTCCCCATACGTGGGGATCTGTTCTGGACACACACATCCCAGATATGGAGAAAAGAGTGTATGCTGAAGCCCCATAGAAAATAATGGGGTGCAGGACATGGGTATGCACCTCATTACTTCTGTTGGGGCTTGCTTTCCACATAAGCTCAAAGCCACAGAAGGCAAGCCCACCTATGGGGAGAGCCGACTGTACAATGGTGTAGTGAAATGGTATCTCATATAAAATGACAAAATCAAGGGTTGCTTTGTATGTGTGTGTGTGTGTATACACACACACACACACACGGATATTTGCAAGCTGTGGATGGCAGAATCCATGAATGCACAATCTTTTGATTCAGTGGGACTATTGTACCAAAGTTTACACTTCTGACTCAGTGTTTTCTTTTCATACACCCTGATAGACTCTGAAGATTTTGACCATATAAACAAGTTATCACGAAACCTTTCAAGTTGATGACTTGTGTACTTTGGAAGCTAAGTAATAAATTGGATATTGCCTGTAATCTCTGCATCTTCTTTCCGCTGCCCTCTGTGTTGTTTATGCTTTGATGCTCCACTTTGTAGAGCATCAGTTCTTAGAAAGAAGGTGCATAAATGGCCCAATGCCATCTTCCTTGAAGTATCTTCTACAAAATGAACACTGTATTGATTAAAAAAAAATAATTCTGGGAATTCCTTCTGCCCCAAGGCCCTAAAAATTAATCTTTAAAATTTCATGCATTTTCCCAATTATGCAGTTTCCTATTTTTCTTTAGTGATGGGAAGAATATTCAAAAATATTTTTTAAAAGTTGGTCAAAAATATGTCTCTTGACGTCAAGATATCCTGATAACAAGAATCCTGGACTGATGAGAATCTTTGCATTGCTTATTATGCAGAAAATGCAGTTTTCTGTGCAAAATACATGAATTTGGTATAGAACAAATTTTGAGCTACAAATAACCTTCAAAAACTGCACAAGAGTGGAATAGGAGCCTTCAAGACAAGAGACCCAGCAATGGCTGGAATGGGAGGCATTGTGACAACTGTTTTTGAGTACAGTGAGAGTGAGTGAAGGCAAAGCTGCTGGCACCCATGGGCATATCCTCTGTAAAGATGCATCCCTACAAATACTTGAGGATGGGGGTTTGCTCACTCTGTTCCAAAAGTAGAAAGGAGAGAAAACCTCTTAGCTTTCAACTCCATTGACTGCAGAAATATGAGTTGGTTAATGACATCTGCCACCTTGTGACTGAAGATAGTACTGCAGGCTTTGAACACAAATAAATTTAAATTAATGAATACATTAAAATACACAAGATGCACAAGTCCCCTTGTATGTATAACAAGCTTTAGTTGTCTATATTTCAGTCATGGAGCTATGGCCCTCCAAGACAGAGTGATAAACAGACTCAACCTTGTGGAGTCAAAGGCTTTCATGGCTGGCATCCATAGTTTTTTGTGGAGCTTTCGGGCTATGTGGCCATGTTCTAGAAGAGTTCCTTTCTGACGTTTCACCAGCATCTGTGGCTGGCATCTTCAGAGAATGTTAGCCTGGAATAGGATTCTCTGAAGATACCAGCCACAGATGTTGGCGAAACGTCAGAAAGGAACTCTTCTAGAACATGGCCACATAGCCCGAAAGCTCCACAAAAAACTAAGACTCCACCTCTTTTATTATTATAGTTGAACATAATTTCCACCTGTTTCTTAGCTAAAAGAATTTATTTCTGCAATAAGAAAGCACAGCAGTTCAAAATGATATTTTGAGCAACTGTCTTCAATTAATGAAAGGAATTATTAAGCTTTATTATGTATGACTTATGAGCCCGTTTGCCATTAGACAGTAATAGTGAACAGTATCCTTTGATTTCTCCCCTCTTGGCAAAAGCTTATAAAATATTTCTTTAGAGTACAGATATCAATACATGCAAGCATCTAATTCCTAAGGGAGATTACATGAACATTTCATTTGATTCTTATCCTGAGGGATTTTAAGCTTAGATTTGCATTCTATTTCACATATACCTTAAACTCATAATTGTGGCTTAATTTCACTCTAAGTGTCTTGCTTGTGTAGTTCAAGATTGATAACCCCAACAAGAACAAATGAATGCATTGCTCTTATTCTCCAATCTGTGTGCCTTTCTATGCTATAATTTTGGATCATAAGATGGTACCTACAAATTGTTCCTGCATCTGAAGCTAACACAGGGAAACAGTTTATAAAATTGCCAGCCGGCTTGTCAAACCATCATCATGAGACATGCCAAGAATGGAAGAACATACACTTCTTCAATGTACTGGTGTTTAACAACAATCTTAAGCTGACATTTAAACAGAATGTGGCTGCTATATTAAGTCATAAAATCATTACCTCAAAATGCTGTTAAATGCTCTAGCTGTTGTAATTGTAAGGCTGAATGAAAGGTTGTACTCTGAGGCCCAAACTAAGTGTTGCATACTTACCTGGCAGCCCTTGTAAAATAGGAGAAGTCACATCTAGTGTGGGTGGGTCTTCAAGAAACAAGTAGGTTACCTTACTTATTCCTTACTGCTATTTCCTCAGCATGCACCACCTCTGCAAAGTCAGGAGGGGTGTGCTTATCACTTCTCAATCTGTAGTAGAATGAGGGCCAGATTGGATGTCACCCCTCTTCTGGGTTGTCACCTGATGTGGGCTGCACCCCCACTCCCTAGTGACACCACTAGAGAGTACAGTGGGCTCAACATAATGCTTAACAGTGACTGAGCATTATATGCATGAGTCTGAATGAACCTTGACTTCACCTGCCTCCCCCCACCACTTTAGTCTCCTCCACAGGCCTGGCTATTAGATCAGAAGCTTTTACCTGATTACTTCAAACTCTAATCAGTTCATATAAGGAAGAATAAAATCATTTATGTTTCTGACTTATATGTTGGAGTTTAAATTAACCAGAATTTTCCAAGCTCAGATGAAATGAAAACTGGTTAATTTAGCAGGAAAGAAAAAGAGAAGAGGTTGAATGTGAGAGCCCAAGGATTTTGCAGACTGCTGCAAATAATGCTGTACTAAATACTGTTTTTACATAAGGACTAAATTGGCTCCAGACAAGCATATCAGGGGAACTGCCACTCCATTACTGGCATGTTACCCCCCCCCCCCAACATGATTTAACCTACTCTCTTATATACAACCCATGCAGCATGCCACAGTTAGGCTTTCAAATATTATTTTGTGGTGCCAAAGTATTTTTAAAAGCCCAACTTCAGCAAGGAAGGAATGACTGGTGTGGTGGGCTTAGGTAGTATTTTACCTCTACTCTCCAGCAGTATCTATTATTTATTATTATTATTATTATTATTATTGGTGTGGTGGGTTTAGGTAGTCTTTTGCCTTTACTCTCCAGCAATATCTATCATTTATTATTATTATTATTATTATTATTATTTCTGGACTAATAAGCTCTGGACAAAGACAGCTTGGAGTAGTGGTTTGAGTTTTGGACTATGATTCTGGAGACCAGGATTTGAATCCCATGGAAACCCACTGGGTGACCCTGGGTGAGTCACACTTTCTGAAGAAACTTGCCAAGAAAAAACCATGATAGGGTCACCTTAGGGTCACCATAAGTCAGAAATGACTTGGAGGCACACAACAACAAGAAGCCTTGAACAGTTTACTGAAAATAGGAAAATCAAATCAGGCAAAAAGTGTGGTAAGCATTATATAACCCTACTTAGCCACGACACTCACTGGAGGATCTTGGACAATTTACTGGTCTAAATCCTGTAGGTTAGACTTAACCACCTTTTTTGTATACCATGTTGGATCTCATGTTGGGAAAAAGGTCAGATAATAAATTGAAAGAAAGAAAGAAAGAAAGAAAGAGAAAGATCAATTGGTTTAGTTATTTGCAGTATTTACCTACATTTACGATCAGCAGGTCTATTTTTAGTGAAAACCAACCACCGTCACTCAGCCTCATCTATATCACAATGCCAAGTGGATCAAAGCAGGGACAACCCTGTGATTCTCAGAGGAAAGGTGAGGTGCTGATGTGATGACAACAAAGATGATGGCGGCAGCAGCAACAATGACAAAAGCAACAGGGAATTGATTCAGTTCATTTTAAAGAGTTAAATGGAAGATAGACAGGTAAGGGATGGAAGGAGTAATCTGGGACTGGTTAATGGGTAACAAAGATACCACAGGGAATAAAATAATCATGGATGTGGAAAAAAATAGGTAGATTTGAACATAATGCAATTTTGCATGATAGTAGACCTTTTTTTAGTCACAGGGACTAATTCTTTGTGATAAAACTATTTTGTATGGATATGTTTTCAGTGCCATTTTGCTTACATTTGCTTGCTGCATTCCTCAGACCTCCAATGTATATATAGAGCTCAGTGTGGGTATGGCTTGTCCAATTCTCTTCTCTGCTAATACACATTTAATGCTCACACATATTCTCAGCTTCCTAACTCGTTCATTGCATTTCCCAGAAAAAAAAGTAGCTGCCTGCCTACAGAGAACCTAACTTACCAAACAGAAACATTCATGTGCACACTACTTTCCTGTGGCTTTCTTCTAGTAACTGCTTTGCCATAAATCTACATTTCAAGGTTAAAAAAAATCACAATAGTTGTTCATGGGAAAAAATAAACATTAAAAAACCCCAAACATAAATAAGGAAGCTGTCTTTTGCTAGAACAATGAAATGCATGTCTTGAGGGTTCTTCCTACGGAACATAAATAAGTCATAACTCTTCATGTTGATTTATTTCTACATCTTGATGGAGAAACAACCTTTATCATTCACAATGCAGCTTTCCCATCTTCTTGAATCATAAAAGGTAACTGAGCTATGCTTTTTCATAAAGAATAATATATCTTTCTTGCTCCCACCTTTTTTGCTCCTTCCAACGTAGTTGAGCAATGACACTAAATTTTGACCAAAGGTAGAAGCATTATCTTCTGCATCATCTTTCCATGATGTGCCCAGATAATTACCATCACCAATAAACACACAGTATTGATTTAGGAATACTAAAGGACATTTCAGTAGATGTTGTGCAGTACAGAAGTGGTAACATCCATAATAAACAAGGGTGATATTCCTAACAGTAAGATACTCAGTAAGTAATCTTAGGCAGTCACTATCTCTCAGCCTAAACTGTCTCACATAGTATCAAGGGCCAGAAAGGGAAGTGCAAGGACTTTACCCCGAGCTTTTTGAGCAAAGGCTGGTTGAAACCACCACTGGTTCATGGTCTCGGAGGTGGTCATATTGCCTTCTACTGCTCAGAACATGGACAGCCTATGATTGAAACTACATTATTTTAGAGCACACAAACATATGTGTTTGTGCGTGTATCAATTTATCCTTACACAATCAAAATATAATTCAGATTAAAGCTCTCAGAAATGTTATCCTTATCCACATCAGACTATAACTCAAATTCAAAACTCTGAGAATGTATTTTTTTAAAGTGGAAAATGTAACAAATAGTAGATGAAAAAAGTTTACAAGGGAAGGTGGCAGACTCTTTACTGTTATTGTTGTGTGACTTCATGTCATTATGCTGACCCTAAAATGAAACTGCCATGGGATTTTCTTAGCAAGATTTGTTCAGAGAAGGTTTACCATCACTGTCCCTTGAGACTGAGAGCACGTGACTTGCCCAAGGTCACCCAGTGGGTTTTATGACCTCTCCAGAATCATATAGTTCAATACTCAAACCACTACGCCATAATGGCTCTCTCTTTATTTAGTACTGGGTGTAATACTTAGTAGCAGCATCTTCATTTCCATACACTTGCAATTCATTGTATTTTTCAGTTGCTGCTGTTGCAATTTAAAGAACAATGGTCATGGCAACTGCACACACACACACAGACAATCTGCCAAAACCTACCTTTAGATATTTTCCAGAAACTACATACAACAAGGAAGGAAGGAAGGAAGGCACAAAGAGGGCTTTTTTATATTTATATTTTAATATAAAGAAAGGGGAGCATTGCCAACGTGAATATTAAAACAGTTGCTTACTACCTGCCTGAAACTTAAAAGCTAGGCTAGAAAAATTTCTAAAAATTGTTACCATAAACTTAAGGAACTGTAAAGTTTTACATTTTAAAAAGAAGTATATATTGCCTTATCTGCAACTAATTCATCTACTTACTCCCACAGAGGTTGACATTCCTCATACACCCCACTCAATAACAGCCAGCAAAAGTGGAACCTCCTCCCTTTTCTGTTCTATAAAGTCTCTAGGTTTTGTGGGCTGATAGCTTTTTTACTAGGAGTCCTTGAACTGTTCATAAAAATGCCACAGCAGGTGAGCCAATGGAAAGTTTCAATTAATCAGCTGAACTGGAAGTTTTGCAGCAAATTGTCATTTTATGTATTGTGGCCTGGGCTTACTACAGGGTTGTTTTTCCTTTGATTGTTGGAAGAGGGGAACAAATTGGGAAACCACCATTGGTTTAGCAAATCCCTTTCTCCCCCTCAGTAATATATTCCCTCAGGAATATAAGTGGCTAATACAAGATAAGCAACCACGAACAACATCTGGGGTGACACATTTGATGGACCATTTGGTGTTGTTAAGAGAGGAAGGTGGTAGGAAAGAGTTAAAATCAGAAATAAAACCACAGTATAACAATAATGGGGGAGTGTTAGAGATTGAAGAGACCCAGTCATGTCACAATAGCAACACCTGGTTTGACAACAATACATATGAAAGAGATCTAGGAACGTTAATATACCACAGACTGATCATGAATCAACAGTGTGATGAAACAGCTAAAAAAGCCAATGCAATAATAGCTGTCTCAATAGGAGTATAGTGTTCAGATCGAGGGAAATAATAGTGTCATTCTATTCTGCTTTGGTCATCTAGAATACTGTGTTCAGTTTTGGACTCCACAATTCAGTTCTTCCCATTCGAGCCCCCTCGCACACTCTGATCCTCTGGGAGGAATCAGCTAAGCCTAAGAAAACTAGGATGATGGAAACCTGCCAGAGGGCCTTTTCCACTGTCGCTCCCAGGCTGTGGAATGGCCTGCCGGATGAGATGCGCCTTATTAAAACTTTGGACAGTTTTAAGAGATCCATCAAGACGCATCTCTTCCGGCAGGCCTTCCCTGACAATGATTAAATCTATACTGCTATTGTCCATCTAGACTCACCCTCAGAGACATTAGTCATTTCGAGGCCGCCTATCATTTTAATGACAGCCACATTAATGTTCTATGGTTTTATCTACTGTTTTTAATCTAACCTCAGTTTAATTTTATCTTAAGGGGTGGGAGGAGGGATTGGGTTGCTATAATTGTATCTGTATTTTGCTCATCCAGAGAGGTGGGATATAAATAAATATCTATTATTATTATTATTATTATTATTATCATCATCATTATTATCATTATTATAAAAAGAATGTTGAGAAGCTGGAGCATGTCCAGAGGAAAGTGTCCAAAATGGTAATGGTAAAAGGTTTGGAAACCATGCCTTATGATGGGCTGTTTAGGGCTCTGTGTGTGTTTAGCTTGAAGAAGAGAAGATTAAGAGATGACATGATAGCCATGTTTTGGGCTGTTTAGGGCTCTGTGTGTGTTTAGCTTGAAGAAGAGAAGATTAAGAGATGACATGATAGCCATGTTTAAATATCTGAAAGGGTGTCTTATTGAACATGGAGCAACTTTTTTCCTGCTGCTTCTGAGACTAGGATGTGGAGCAATGGATTCAAGATACAGAAAAAAGAGATTCCATGTAAACATTAGAAGGAACTTCCTGACAGTAAGAGCTGTTCAACAGTGGAACACACTGCCTCAGTGTGGCAGAGTCTCCCTCTTTGAACGTTTTTAAACATAAGCTGGATAGCCATTTGTTGGGAGTGCTTTGATTGTATATTCCTACATGGCAGGGGTTTGAACTGAATGGTCCTTGTGGTCTCTTCCAACTCTATGATTCTATTATTTGTTTGCCAAATCCACCTGATGCCTTCAGACCCCACCACCCACCAGTGCCAATGTAAAGCACAAAGTTACAAGAAGTGAGAATTCTCTCCCAAGAGTCCATTGCTTTTATTACTTTATTTTAATTTACACCCCAGTTAAGCAAGTTAAGGAGTACTTTAAATGTCCTAGCAGCTTGACACTCTCCTTAGAGAATTCTAAACACTTCAGCAGTTCAGCAGAATATCTAACAACAGATGTGCAGTGTTCTGTGTAGGTTCTTTGCATTTAGCCCAGCTGACCTGAATGTTTTTTTTTTTAAAAAGCTAGATGATAAGGACAAATGACTAGATGACAAGGGAAAATGCCCAACTGGACAAAAGCAAGGAGCTGGTCACTAATCTCCAGCTCTTGCTGGGAAAAATTCCATGATGCAGAATGAGGGGGTCCTTTTGGACAAAGTGTGCTCAATGGGCCTACTAGGCAGGCATAACATAAGACAACTATGCTCTGGGGGAGGTAAAATGGAGCTAGGAGTGTCTTGTCTTTCTGTGCAAGGCAAAAGATAGCTTCAACATCATCAGCAACAACAGTGACTGACAGTCTAAATTTTATCTAAACATATGATGGGTTGATGGAAAATACAGTACTCAGAGGACAGTGCAATACAGTTTCACCTTTAAACAAGAACTGGGTTTAACAGCCTACTAACAAAGCAAAGAAACATCAAATGTAAATGTGCCTAGATGGCTTACCATTTCCACTAATGTTGATGTAATTCAAGGAAAGTTAACACGTTGAGTTATATCAGGATCTTACTGGGATAATTCCAATAATTTCACATTATCAGGAATTAGAATCAGTAAGGTAAGGCTTGGTAAATGCTTAACATGGAAGCATCCCTTCAGTGAAGAGATGTGAATCTATACTTTTGCTTTGTTCACACAAATGAGCAACAGCAGGGCATAATCATCCACTAAATCCTAAATTTGATAAAATATAATTAAGAGAACACAGAGCTTGTAGCAAACTATAAGTACTAGATGCAGTAAAATTCTATTACTTTGGATTTAAGTAATAAACCACAATTGTTTCTCAAAAGTGCCTAACCATATAATGACAAACATTTGTTTGTTTTGCATATTGATGTGTAGATCATGGCATCAATCACATATTAAGCTCTTTTCCCCCCACAGGTAGACTACCGCACAGACACACAGACCATTTCAGTTGGGTTTGTAAAGTTATTTTCTTTCAGTATTACATAAGCTTGTAAACGATTCATGTAGCAACTCCTACCAACCTCCAAATAAATTAGATAGTGAAAATGAAATAGTGTCTGTGTGGTTCTGTTACAGATTCCCATAACAATATGGATAAAATCTATCAATGAGGTCATCAAAATGATGTTTGTGTGGGAAAAAAGAGAAAACCAGAAATTTGCAGTGGTTTCACAAAGGAATCCAAAGATAGTTACTTAGATTTACTTAGAAGCAGTCTTATGACTACTTCCTTTAAGGAGCTAGGGCAGCACATTCAGGAAGTCACTGAAGTACCTCATGAATGCAGATCTTCTAGACATGAAAGGCAAAGAGCAAATTGATAAGTGGTAGTCCAGGCCTGCTCAGTGTATTTTCCTTATTCCATGCACATTTGACATGTTTTCATAACTGACAATCATCCTATCAACAAAGGGTGGCCAACTGCTGAGGTGGAGGTAGGCCATTTCCCCCTTGCACTCTCCTCTTTGTATTGCTCCTCTTCCAGTCATGTTCCTTCCAATTTTGGGAATGGTTCAAAACATGGCTCTTTTTGAGGGCTTGAGGAGGTTTGTGTGTGTGGCGGGGAGGGGGGAGTGGGTCTAAGGGGACATTTTTGTGATGGATTTTGTGATTTTGGACTGTTTTTCAACTGAATGTTTAGCTAAAAGAATTAAATTTGGGCATCTTGAGTCTTCAGAGGCTATAAAGTAGAATACCATGGGTCACATCCAGCCTGTGGGTTGCACACTCCTGGCCTAGAGATGGACAAGTAGCATTTGGGTAAGATCCTGTTCAACTCTAGCATAGGTATGCCAAAATATGCAGTGACAGAATGAAAACACAGGATCACACTGACTATGCAAAAGGAGGCAAAGGTTCACATTTACCAGTTGTTCAATGCATAGTTATCCTCCAAGCACAAAAAGAAATTGAAACATCTAGATAGAACAGCCACTTGCAGAAAAGTTATGCCAGTGTAATACTTCTTGCACAATATTGATTAGGATACTACTGATGTATACTGAATAATAATAATAATAATAATAATAATAATAATTTATATGCCGCCCAATCAACTGGGAATCCGGGCGGTTTACAACAGAGGGGATTAAACACACAATAGTAATATGCATGAATTAAAAAACAAATGGCAATGCTTTAAGGAATAACAATAAAATCAGATAGCAATTAACAATAACAATAACAAAATACATAATTATAGCAACAAAAATACATAGTAATTATAACAAAAAATAAAATTAACAGAGCAAAGTACATAACAATTAACATACAAAAACAAGTAAGGAGAAACTAATCCCCATTCTCAACCCCCCATACCAATCCTAGAAACGATGTGAACTATACCCAATCTAAAAAAAAAAAGGGGGGGGAGACAAAACTCCTCCTTAAGTCCAGGAGCCCAGGAATGAGAGGAACCCAGGTAGAAGGAGGGCAAACAAACACTCTCTCAGCCGGTCTTCACTGGCAGATGTTGGAGGGGAGGGAAAGAGGGCCATTCCTCCTCTTTAAGTCCAGGAGCCCAGGCATGGGAGGAGCCCAGGTAGAAGTAGGGCAAACAAACACTCTCTCAGCCGGTCTTCACTGGCAGATGTTGGAGTCTCTAAGCAGTTTACAAAGTGTAAGCTAATTGCCCCCAACAAGCTGGGTACTCATTTTAGTGACCTATGGAAGGATGCCAGGCTGAGTCGATCCTGAGCCCCTGGCTGGGATTGAACTCACTATCTTGTGGTTTGTGAGTGAAGGACTGAAGTACAGGCATTTAAACACTGTGCCACCAGGGCTCCCTACTACTTAGGACAGGAGGCAATGGTTAGAACAGAATAAGGAGAAACAGAATGGTTCCCAATTAGCAAAGGGATCAGACAAGGATGTATCCTTTCATCCAGTCTTTTCAACTATGCAGAACATATTATAAAAGCGCAGGCTTGGACACAGAAAAAGGAAGAGTGAAAAGAGGAGGAAAGAACACAAATAATCTAAGATATAGAGACAGCATCATACTGTTAGCAGAAAACATTTGAGATCTAGAACAGCTACTGAGAAAGGCCAAGGAAGAAAGTGCAAAGGCAGGCTTAATATTGAACATGAAAACAAAAATAGTGACCACAGAGGATCTTCACAAGTTCAATCTAGACAATGAGGAAATAGAAATAGTAAAAGTGTTCCTACACCTGGGATCAAACATAGATCAGAATGGGAACTGCAGTCAAGAAATCAGAAAAAGACTAAGAAGGGGGAGGGCAGCCATAAAAGAACTAGAAAAGAACATACTGCATGTTTTATAGTGTTTTAACTTGGACTGTTTTAGATTTGTAAGCCGCCTTGGGTCCCTGTAATGGGAGGAAGGCAGGATATAAATAAACATAATAATAATAAGATCCTAAAGAACAAAGATATACAACTAAGCATGAAAATCAGAATTGTACAATCAATTGTATTCCCCATTACCATGTATGGATGTGAGAGCTGGAAAATTAAGAAAATGGACAAAAAGAGAATGAATTCATTTGAGATGTGGTGCTGGAGAAGAGTGCTGAGGATGCCATGGACAGCAAAAAGAACAAATAGGTGGATCCTAGAGCAGATCAAGCTGGAAATTTCCCTGGAGGCAAAGATGATTAATCTGAGGCTGTTGTACTTTGGTCATATCACGAGATGACACAACTCATTAGAAAAGACAATAACATTGGGAAAAGGGGAAGGAATTAGGAAGAGAGGAAGACCATATGTTTGATCGATGGACTCAATTAAGGAGGTCACAGGTATGAATGTGCAGAAACTGAGAACAGTAGTGGAGGATAGGAAGTCCAGGAGATCTCTCATCCACAGGGTTTCCATCAGTTGAGAATGACTCGAGGGTGGTTAACAACAGTAACAACAAAGTCACCAATAGGATTTCAGCCACTGCAAATATTAACACCACATATGGCTTGCATAAGAGAAAGCCATCTGTCTTCCAAGATACTACTTGCCCTTATGAACCAGTTAAAGGTCCATTCTGTATCACTCAAATGGAGAGGCGATTGAGTTACATAACTAAATGAATCCTTGGGTGACATATTGAAGACACTGACATCATATGTATGAGCCTTTGAAGAAATATGAGCCTTTGCAGAAGCTGTGAGAAAGCAAAATATAAATTCTACCTCAAGATATTGATTTCCATTTTCTTGAAAGTTCCTTTCTTTGGGTGGCATTCATGTTCTCTGGTTCAGGCTTTTGTACATAATTCAAAATTCACTGTACAGAATAACAGATCACACAGCACCAGGGGATAAATTACTGCTACCACCGTCCATCTTATGAAAAACTCCAAGAGAGGTGTCACAGCAGCAAAGCACTGATCTAAGATAATTAATTCAAATAAAGTTCCCATCCCACATGCTGAATGATGGCAGATGCCCTGATTGAAGTTCATTTTTGGGATATTAGCATAGAAAAGCTTGCTGGGGGCTTTGAGAGGAGACAGCTGAATCAAAGGAAGGCATAGTGATCCATATAGAAGCCCTCCTGCAATCAGCTTGTCTATGGAAGAAGCAAGCAACAGAAGGCAAATCCACATGTCTTTCTCAGTAGCCTTCCAATTTCAGAGAAGATCAATTTCAGATCAGACAAGTTTTAAAATGGCATAACTTATTTGAGCTTTTGAAGGAAAACATTTTCTGCAGTCTGCTCTTATAAATTATGCTGATTAGCATGGCATGGAACCACTATAAAGATGCTAATGTATCTGCAGTTTGCTCTCAATTGAGGTACCTTTTGTAACTGAAAACAAAGTGCGTGAAATGGCATTTTTGTCACCAAATGTTTTGACTGCATTCCTAAAATTACTTAATAGTGAACGTGTCTATGTTCATGGTGGAACTACTTTAGGTAAACGGTTCCAGAGGCAGCAACCTTTCCTTTCTAATAAAGACATCTTCACAGTAACTCATTTCTTTTGGTACTCTTCATTAATACACAGAAAGACAACTGGACAAATGGAGTGGTGCTAGCTTTTCTATGCTTGCAGAAGAATCATTTCAGCACCATGGACAGACATTCAGGAAGCCAAGAATAGGTTTAAAATAGGACAGATTACTCCAACAGCAGAAAAGAAAACCTGTGGAAAGATTGAACCAGATGTGAACACATAGTGTGCACTTCCCAGAGGAAGGGATGACCATGATTCTCTCTGCAAGAGAAATGGGCATTATCTTCCCAAATGGACCAACTTTTAACTTGTTCTATGCTTGGTGTAAACATGCAAATTCACTATTAGATAACCTGATAATAAACTAGTGAGTAACTAAAGTCTGTGGTGTTTTGCAAAACATCCTGGTTGCTATGGAGAGGAGTCGTCAAATAATGACCACAACATAGTTTGGAAAGAAAAGCCCACAACTTCATTAACAACAGCTACAAGGTAGGGTTATCCCTCCAGCATGAGGTCTTGATCTGTCATCAGCCAATCCCTGATTGATCGATGAACCCAATTGCTTGGGGATGACAAGCTTCTGGATGGCAAGGGGTGACTAGTTATGGCCATCTGTCAAGGATGCTTTGATTCTATGCTCCTGCATTGCAGGTAGTTGTACTGGATGGGCCTTGTGGTCTCTTCCAACTCTGTGATTCAAAATTGAGAAATTCAATTCTAATTTATTCAGAAAAAAATTGAGTGTTGACTTGTGACTCGCCACTCTTTGTCATACCCCTTGAAATTCCAACTCGCATCCCCAGGGTGTCCGGCACCCCAAATTGGAAAACCCCTCAACTAGTGGCTCAATATTTAACCATGAACACCACAGCCTCCTTGTGTTTGAAAATGAGATGTTTGGATCCAGTTTGGATATAAGAACTTCTGGAATCACAGACATTATGGCATCATCGTTCAGGACAATGCATTAACGCTATCATCCACTTAAGAAATGTTGGCAACAAAATGGTCTAAACTGCCACATTGGATGCAGCTCACACTTGTTTTCAGCAACTGAAGATGGCACAAGTTGAAACATTTTGCTGCCCCATTAGGTATTCTTTGTTAATCACTCAAAGAGATCTGTCTGGCTGCCTGCCTACTTAGCTACCTATCTACTTACCTATGTGTGTGTGTGTGTGTGTGTGTGTGCATGCGCGTGTGCAAATGCATACACACTTTTAAATGTCTACATATATGCTCTATTAATTTATACTGCCATAGTGAAGTTTTAATGTAGATCTAGCCAAAATATATACATGTTGTGTGCACTTTTCCCTATATTCACATTTCTGTAAACCTCGCAAGAAGACCTGTAGCACAAAGCTTACAAAGTACAGAAAACAACTCTGTCTTGTATTTATGATACATGATACCTGTATTTATGAAATATGGGAACAGGTTCTATATTTATGATGCAGATCCAGTGAAATGCTGGATTTGTGCCTAAATCCTCACAATGAGTGTGGTGTCATGGACTGAGGGTTGCACTGACTCTGAGTTCAAATTCTTGCTTGGCCATGGAAGCCCACTGTGCAAGTTGCACTACCTCAGCCTGAGCAAGACAATAGCAATGAATAAATTTTGTCATTAAAAAATTAATCCATGTACATCAGATATGAAAGTATACAAGAACAACAAATGAAACCTGGGTGGACTTATGGCCAGTTACAGCTTCTCAGAATTACGTCTGAAACAAAATATAGGCATGTGACTCAGCATTGTTATTTTTCTTCTCCTGTATCTTTTTAAACATTTTTGCCTGATGAAGAAACTAGTCAGGTTCAAAAGTTTGTAAAATGTATTTTCTGCATTTTTGTTGGCAAATAAAGTTATGGCTCTTTTGTGGATTTTGTTGTTATTTTGAAGCATGGCCAGCACAGCTACACCGAATAAGTTTTTCAGATGGGACTGCTATTTGGATAAAATTAGGTATACCACATAAATAGCAATGTATTTCTTCCTTGGGAAACAAAGATGGGACATGCAATGATTATGTTAGATTATATTTCCCCATTAAAACAGATGATGAAACTGATCATGTGTTTAAAATACTGTTTTCTCTGATTTATGATTTCCAAGGCATTTTTATGTGAGGGTCACTTTCATGCTTGTTGCTCAAGACTAAGAAAATTGCTGCAGTTCACTCCACCACCTGGGCTCCCTTGTAAATAAAGAGAATTATTTCTTCCAAACACTCATAAGTGGTATTTACTTTTCAAAGGTATTTTGATACACTTCACAAAAGCACTTTTCAGGTCAGCTACAAGCATTACACAAAAAAGAGGCCAGAAGGCCAGGCTTTGTGAGGTGATGGCTTGAACAATCTCAAACCTGACTCATAGGCAATTTACAAACAATGGTGCTCATATGACTTCTTATGCCCTGGGGTTAAATATACAGAGTTTGAGCAACTTGTACATGTTTGCCAGAAGAAATGCAGTACAGGAAAAGATGGAATACAACACTGTATCTGTAAAAATGCAGTGTCTGCAATCCCCCCCCCCCCCACACACACACCACAAACATAGAAAAAAAGAGTGGTGATGGACATGCCAATGCAAGTTACTTCAGAGAATATATGCAGAGCTTCAAA
Organism: Urosaurus nigricauda; assembly: GCA_034509955.1. Lineage (NCBI taxonomy): Eukaryota > Metazoa > Chordata > Lepidosauria > Squamata > Phrynosomatidae > Urosaurus > Urosaurus nigricauda. Next base: position 170,349,105 of record JAOEGL010000002.1, read on the forward strand.
CAGTATTAAAATAATGTATTACTCATTACTTAAAAAGTAATATGGTAGTAACATTTTTCAAAAGAAAAATGGGCAAAATTAATCTAAACTGAAATCCTCCTAGAGTTTTGGAAGCAACAAGTAAACCATCACAGTAAAAAAAGAAAAGAAAAAAAGTAATTATGATAACCAACTGTTACAATATCTCAACCAAAAGGGCCACTGTAATGCCCTTCCTATCTTGAATTGTAACTTAAATACACTTCAGTAAGAATATAATGTAATATCCTTATGTTACATATCAGATTCTCTGTAATTTGTGTTACTTATTTTTGTGCTGGCCAAGTGCTGTAATAAATATGTATATAGTAATAGAATTGTAACTAAAATCATCACTTGAAATGAAGTTCTGAGCTCTGGATGTAAGCACAACTGTAAAGTTAAATGGCTGAACAGACTCTCCGGGGCACTGTTTGCTGTCTGTATGGCCCATTCTCACAACAGGCAGAACACCCACAGGCAGTCCTCACCATGAGGCATTATTCTTTGCTGCTTCATTCGTTTTTCACCTTCCCCAATGCAGATGCACCATCCCATGAACACATTGCTTGTGAATGCCAATTACCTCCCTAATCCTGCCATTGGATGTCCCACGTGACCAGCCATGTGACTGGTCACAAAGTCACACAAGAGACACACTGCCTGTACATTGGTGTGCCCAGTGACACATTGGCAAAGCATAATCATGCCCCCCCATATGTGCCCCCTTTCCCCCTTCATCCCATATCCCCCTGTTCAACCATCTAGATTGTTAATTTTTTAAAAAACATCCATTGCATTATTGCCAACCTGCTTCATGGAGTGTGTAATGGCTAGATGGTGCAGCTGCCCATTTGTGGACAAGGGAGATTCAGCTTGTACAACTTTATACCAGTTGCCAAAGCTACTAAATAAAAATAAATAAAAGTAGTGCTTTTTGTTCTACCAATGTGTACACTGAATATTGTTTCTTTATGCCACCAGTATGTTTTTGAACAAGCAAAAAAGGGATACATTGGAGTATAGATTAACACTATTCTAAAAACGCCAAACACCTATGTCTTTGATCAAAGCAATGAGTTGCACCCTGCGTTCCTGTTTCCAAAATGTAGATCACCTACATCCCAGGATACATTGTCCCAGGATACAGGGTTCCAGGATACATTGCAAAATATAACCTGATACACACATGCAGATATGATTTATTCAGTCTGAAATTTCCTTCTTGGGACTGAGTTCAATTGCAAAGTTCATTTATTATTTGCACATATTACTGTATTTGCAAACTGATTCAAATTTAAGACATCATGGCAACTGCTGGCATATATCATATGATCAAGCCTTGCTCTGAATGTAGTGTGACTACAATTCCCCACCCATATATGTTCACCCTAAATCCCAGAAGAGCACATTGTTTAATATTAGGAATGTAATGCTTTACTAATTTTTTTCCTCAAAGAATGCAACAAGTAATTTTAGCAACACTTTTCCCACTGCAAGATAGTCATTGAAAACTATAAAAACTATTTGCAATGTGGGATTTATTCCGTGTAAACGCACAAATGGTTATTTTATGCAGAAACCCTTTTTTTGCACAGGCGAATATGTATAGAAAATAATATTTGTGCACAACAACAACAACAACAATAATAATAATATTTATTTCTTACCCGCCCCTCTGTAAAACAAAAATTCTCTTTCCTGTGAAAAATCATTTAAGACTTTCCCACAAAGTAAGTCTCCAATTATAGCAATATTTGCTTTAGGAGAAAAGCATTTACTGTACAGAAAATGATCTTTCTGTGGAGAAAGATTATTTTCTGTGCAGGTAATTCTGCTTCTGCATAGAAAATGCTGTTTTCTGTGCAAAACAACGAAGTGCAGATTTTGCACATAATAACTCCTGATCTGCAAGGATTCTCATCAGACCAGGATTCTGTTCTTCATGGTTTCTCAACACTATAGAGACTTTAAAAAAATTATTCTTGAATATTATTTTCTTCTCTATTCAATATTGCTTGGGCAATATTCAGGGTTGTATATTCCCCTCTCCAATATGGCCAGGCAGAGGATATTGGAATCACACATTGTTTTTATATCTCAATTAAGACAGCCTACAATTTACAAGCCAATTTAAAGCTGTGGATAATAATCTTGGTGTGAAAAATATTATGACAAATAAAGCCAGCTGTGACTGCCATTAATGTGCTGGCGGGAAAAAGCACTTCCATAATCAAATCAGTTGCCAAGGAGTTGCAAATACTGAGACATTATACTATCAAATCTACACATGACCAAAGATGGTCAGGCTACTCACAGATCAAACACCTTCAGTGCACCAGACGTAATATACAGATAGCCATATATCCTCCTCACCAGAGGTATCTGTGTTTCTGCCATACTTACATTGTTTCTCCCATGTTTATTTCTTTCTTTAACCCAAAGCATATATTACAATGCAACTCATAAGCATGGTAAAACAGAAATGGGAGTGACTGCAAAAGCAACAAAAGCACATACTCATATGAAGTAATAATATAAGCTTTGTGTGTAATGTGTAATTTGAAAGTTTTGGAGTTTTAAAGAATCAATTGCTAAATATTGTTAGCAGTTGATAAATTATTGATTAACATAAACTGGTTTCTCCACTCATGCAGTTTTAAATCTGTTCAGTGACAAGAACATGAGTCCAGGAGAATGTCCCCATTGGATATATTCTTGCAAATCCATGAGATATTTTCACAGGTTTAAGGAAAAGGAAAAACAACAACGAACACCCTCAAAGGCAGAGAAACACACTACTTGCACGGCTTGTCAGCCTCTGCAGCAATAACAAAAAAAGAAAGGAGCATATGGTTGCATTTTATGAAGTATTCACCAAAGACAAATCTCTGCAAGACCTGGAGCATGAATGTAGAAACACTTTAGCATGTTCTATTTTCTATTCTTTATATGCACCTAGACAGTCAGGGAACAGCTTTCAGCTTGCTGAGCATTCCAGGCTGAAGCTGATGAGACAGATTTGTGATTACACTATACCTTTGGAAAAAACTGTTGTGATGATTTTTTTTTGTATTTTTGTTAAATTCAAGTGCCTTCCAATGTGCTCTCATAGGACCAATATTATTCACTGACATTTTAAAATTGTTGCTTTCAGGTCTACTGAGAAATGGATGGTTAATGCAGTGCACACATCCTGTGCAGTGAAGAGGGGAACTGCTCTATGGGAGAACACATTATTTCATTGAAGAAGGTCCCAGTTTAAAATACCTCGCAGCTGAGGCTTTCCCCCCATTCAAATAATTTTGAGACAGAGATTTCCAGATGTTAAAACAAGTGAACACCTCAGTGAATATCTAAGACCTTTTACAGATAAATTCTTTTCATAACTAAATGCACACCCCATTCTGCTATCTTTTATCAAATTTTCAAGATGAAACAAACTTTGATCTTTCTAGTTGTGGATCTACTTGGAACTCTGTCTAGCCTAGTCTGATTCTAGCCCATGAACATTTAAACAAATCAGAGGCTTATGTGAATACGAGGGTTGTTATTCCAGACTAAATAGGTAACAAGCTCTTTGCCATCATGATCAAAATGGAAAGAAATAACCCATTTCCATTTGGTGCAAGCAAACATCCACAGAAAAGTTATGTACAACATAACAAATGTTCTAATCTTGAGCCTGCTCAAATATATGTTGCAGGCATGCACTTCATATGTTATTGGATGTTGACTTTGCTGGACCCTATAAACCATGGAGATAGATACTTCCAAACAAGTGAGGAGCGATGATGATGATGATGATGATGATGATGATGATGATTTCTAGCCCACCCCTCTGAATGGGCAATTGGGGTGGGGTACAAGAAAAGTTAAAAAACATCATAGTTAAAATATCCAATCCCATTCCCAACTCCCCCTCCCTTAAAAAAGGATTAAACCAAAGACAAGTTAAAAACAGTTACAAATAAACAAAATCCACAATGTCACACCAAAAGACTTCCTGAGCTGTTTAACCAGATGGAAACTAAGAACTAGCAAGAGATAGAGCCGGGGAATGTTAGACATTTTCCGGGAAGGCCTGCTGAAAGAGAAGCGTCTTCAAAGCTTTCTTAAAGCTGTCAGTCGATGGAATAAGATGCATCTCGTCCAGCAGGTCATTCCAAAGCTTGGGGGCGACCGCTGAAAAGGCCCTCTGGGAGGTCTGCACCAACCTGGTCTTCCTGGGCTGTAACAGATCCCTCCCAGAGGATTGCAGTGTGCGGGGAGGCGGGGTTCGTACGGGGAGAGGCGGTCCCTTAGACAGGATGGACCTGAGCCATGTAGGGCTTTATAGGTCAAAACCAACACCTTGTACTGTGTCCAGAAACTGATCGGCAGCCAGTGGAGAGATTCTCAGGTGACATGTGCTCTCTCCTAGATGTACCAGTAATGAGTATGGCTGCCATATTCTGGACCAGTTGTAGTTTCCAAGTTAAGCACAAGGGTAGCCCCATGTACAGTGCATTACAGAAATCCAGTCGTGAGGTTACCAGAGCGTGTATCACAGTTTCCAGATCCTTCCTCTCCAGGAAAGGGTGCAGCTGGCAGATCAGCCAAAGCTGGTAACAGGCACTCCTGACCGTCGCATTCACCTGACTAGTCATGTGAAGCAACGAGTCAAGGAGGACCCCCCCAAGCTGTGAATACAGTCCTTAGAGGAGAGTGTGACTCCATCAAGAACTGGAGATTGTATTCCCAATCCTGGTTTCAGGCCTGTAACTGTGAGTACCTCTGTTTTGCTTGGATTGAGCTTCAATTTGTTTTCCTTCATCCAATCCATTACTGCCTCGAGGCAGTGGTTGAGAGGAGAGATGCCATCTGAGGTCTGAGTGGACGATCTTGTCATGGAGAGATATATCTGAGTGTCATCAGCGTACTGAAGACACTGAGCTCCATGCCTCCAAATGATCTCACCAAGCGGCTTCATATAGATGTTAAATAGCATCGGGGACAGGATGGCACCCTGAGGGACTCCACAATTAAGCTCGATTTTGGGGGAGCAACTGTTCCCAAGTCTTACCCTTTGGGATCTGCCGGAGAGAAAGGACCGGAACCACTGGAGCATGGTGCCAGTGATCCCCAACTCTCTCAGCCGCTCCAAAAGGATGGCGTGATCTATGGTGTCAAAAGCCACGGAGAGATCCAAGAGCACGAGCAGGGTCACACTACCCCTGTCGATGCTCAAGCGGAGGTCATCCATCAGAGCAACCATGGCAGTCTCAACTCCATACCCTGCCCTGAAACCAGTTTGGAAAGGATCTAGATAATCAGCTTGATCCCAAACTGCTTGGAGTTGGAAAGCAACAGCTATCTTGATGACCTTGCTAAGAAAAGGTAGCAAGGACACTGGTCTGTAGTTGTTCCTGTCCAGGGGATCAATGGAGGGTTTCTTCAGGATGGGCTTTACCACCGCCTCCTTTAAACATGATGGAACAATACCCTCCCTGAATAATGCATTGATCACCTCCTGAAGAAACGACCAGCCAAGATGGAGCAGGATTGAGGGAGTAAGTCGTCTTCTAGTACTGCCAAGAAGCTTGTCCACGTCATCAGTACTCATCAACTGAAACTCTTCCAATGATGGACATATGCATCTTCCTTTCCAGCTTTCCACTGCACATTTTCAAGGTTATCCCATTCCAGAGATTCCATTAGAGGAATTACCACTGAGACCTCTCCCCCTTGCTTATGAAAGCATAATCCACACTTAATATACCTTCCTGAGCCGAAATAATAAACCATGCAACACTTTGACTTGAAATAATCAATGTAGTTTAGTGAAAGTAAAGTCAAAATTGAACTCTCATATATCTTTATTAAATGGTGTCCTGTATTGTTCCTTTATTTGATACAACTTCTTTCAACCCTTGCAGATCTGGAATGTTCTGAACAGAACTGAAGGGAGAAACAATCTTTTGGGGAAAAAAAGAATTACAGTGATTCCAGGGTAGGTTGGATGCACATAAAGGTAAAGGTAGTCCCTTGACAATGAATGTCTAGTTATAACCGACTGTAGGGGACAGTGCTCATCTCTGTTACTCAGTTGAAGAGCCAGCATTGTCCAAAGACAACTCCAGTGGTCATGTGGCACTGCATCAAACACTGTTAGCATCCCACCAAAGTGGTACCTGTTTATCTGCTTGCATTTACATGTTTTCAAACTGCTAAGTTGGCAGGAGCTGGGACTAGTGATAGGAGCTCACCCATCATGCAGCACTTGGGCCTCAAACTGCCAACCTTCTGAAATTCTGATCATCAATATTGACGTCTAAAACACTAAGCCACTGCATTCCATCATATGCACATAGATACAGCTAAAGCTAGCAGCAGGTTTTCTTATCTCTCCCCTGTCTTGATATGACAAAGGCTTAAAATATCTGGTTAGAAAAGCCATGAGGCTTTCCAAATATTATAAGTTATCAGATATGGTGTGATCTTATTGTTATGCAGTCTTCTCATTTTTGTTACAGGGCACAGGACTGTATCTTATATCCAGCACTTCTAGACATAGGACCAACTGGTACATGCTTCCTATCATATACACAAGGAGAAAACAATAAAAATAGCAATTCACAGGAATATTGGGGGAATTGGAAATATAATGCTTACCTGGAACAAAGCTTCCTTGGACCACCTCTTTATAAGCCCACCAGCCTTCATGGATTTTTGGTGAATTCTGTTGAGCTACAGGAAAGGGAAAATAAAAACAGGAATGAAAACAGGTTCATGACAGCATTCTCTGTGTTTCAGTAGTATTCCATACTGCACTCACAACTTCCAGAACAGGCAAAAAATGATAATCATAGCCTTACATAGAACTCAGAAGAGTTAATATAAAAAGACAATGCTCCTGTTTTCAAAGTGAACTGCAAATCTTGCTATCAATGAGATTGACACCAACATTGGCTGCTGTCCATTAGGCTTGGAAGGGCAGAAGAAGCAATGCCTGTTGTAAGGAGAGTCAAGCTTGGGTTTGTCCCCTTCCTCCCCTGTTGAAATGACACTGTAGCACAACTCCTTCATTTTTAGTATCCAACAGAACTGGAAAATAACACAATATGTTGTTTTAGTAGGCTTTCACTCTTGATCCCTTGCATGAAGCTGGTGGGGAATCTAGCCTTTAACATCCTTCTGAGCTGCCCCAAACATTCAGTTAAGTCACCATTAACATGGTGGAAAAAGCAGATAGGTAAGGAGTCAAGCAGGAGTGATAGTGGTAGCTGCCATGTCAGTGGAATGGTAAATCTATTCTGGGTTTTAGTCCAAATTTTAAAGGAGGTGTCCAAGGTGTTCTGCACTGTCTGCAAAATACATTCAGCATTTTTAAAGTTTGGCCTAAAACACTAAGCTGCTACTGAGGAGTGGGCAAGCTGGGAGCTATGGGGGGGGGGGGAGGGAATCTCCATTTGAAAAGACCAGCTTCCACTGTTTACATTCAAACAAAACCTTGGACTTAGTTTCAAACAGGGTTGGGAGTCCTGTGTGGCCCACCAAATAATCTTTGGTCTGAAAGTCCCAAGAGCTTTCTTGACAGCATAGCCAATGATAAACAATGTTGAGAGTAGCAGTCCAGCAACATCTGGAAAGCTTCATAATTCCCACTCACTTTAGGTTTAAAATTGCCTGTTTGACACTTATATTTAAAGATTTTAAAGAATACTTTACAGGTGTTTTTTTTTTAAATTGAAACTCAACAAAGCCTAAAGACATGTGTCTAAACAAATTCAAACATTAAGTTCTTTGGGACAAAGTTTTTTTCAATGTATAAATATAATGGGGAGGGGGGGCAGGGACAAGACAACTATGGAGTTTATCAGACGACGGAAATTGGAAGTATAATCCAATGGCAATCCGAACGCAATCATGGGGTTCCATGTTATTGTATATTAAAGTATCTAACACAATTTCAGGCAAAAGGGAAGTAATTCCGAACACAATCATGGGTTTTACGTTATTGCATATCAGAGTATCTCACGCAATTTCGGGCAATGAGGAGTCATTTTCGGGCAATGGGAAGTCATTCTGAACGCATTCTGAATGCAATTAGAATTCATCTAAATTAGCTAAACTAGCGAATTCACGTAAATTTGAATTGGCTCCATTCGAATTGGCTCCATTCGAATTGGCTCCATTCAAAATAGAGAGAAATTCCTCCCATCTGATAAACTCCTTTGAATTGTAGCCATCAGCACAGGGTTCAAGAACCTGCAGCCCTCCCATTTTTTTGTGAATCAGCTTTGCATGGAAAGCCAGGACTAAAGTTAATGTACAGTTCTCTTTTTAAAAAATTAACAGTGTCTTTCCAAAGGCCAGCACACAAGGCTTGATGGGAATTCATTAGTTTAAAACTTCTACAGCAGGGATGAGGAACCTGTGGTCCTGTAGATAGATGTTGGTGTGGGCATGGACTGATAGAAGCTGGAATCTAAGAACACCTGGAGGGTCACAATGTTCCCTGATCTTTCTTCCATATCTCTCAAAATGTAAAGGGTAACAGTCATAGACTCCCCACTTGGTTTGGAGATCTAGAAAATCAGCTTTCAAACTGCACAGGGAGGTGATGGAAATGAAGATGAAAAGGAGATAGTGGTCCTCTTGTATAAACACACTTTAAATAATGCCTAAAGAGGGCTATTTTCAGGATGAAATCCTACTTTCAGCAGTATGATGTGTGTAGGATTATTGCCACAATACATATAACCACTTCCACAAAATCTCTTTCGAAAGCATTATGGAAATTTGTTCAGTTGTCCACCAGTTATTTGCTGAAATATTTGTGGTCTGTAGTTAGTTTTGTACCATGCCTGAACCCTTCTGACAGCTGGCAAACAGAGGCAAATGCAAAAATAAAAAGTGCAAAACATTTGTACTTCCATTTTTTTTATTTTTTGGAAACTGGATTTTTAAGAGATGCTGCACCAAAATCTATAAACGTTTCACCTTCAGTCCCCCCCCCCCCCCCCCCCATGGCTAATGCACAGGATAAGAAGTGAGAAACTGTCTATTTTTGTCTGCTTATGAGCTTTTCCACTGAAACAGGAAAGGCAGATTATCATGGTCTGTGCTAAGTAACTGGCTGACACAGTGCAACTGTATCAGAAAGGAGCAATGACCTAGCAATGCTGTATACTCTATATTTATAAAATCCTTATCAGCAAGCCTTGCAATACTGAGGGGTTCTCTCCCCTTTCTTTCCATTAGTTGAATGCTAAAAATCTTATAAGACAAATGAGGAAAGCAGGTATTTGTTTTAAACCTTAAAGCTCAGTCTCTCACTCACATCCTCTGGTGGACATTTATTCCAGTCAGCCAAAGGACTTTTTCTTCAGCTGCCCCTAGACTATGGAATGACCAGCTGGAAGAGACTCGGCAGCTGAAGACACTGTCTGAATTCAAAAGAACATTAAAGACCAGTCTCTTCTGGCAGGCTTATCTAGATGGTTTTTAAATTGCGAATTTTAAGTGATGGATTTTAAATGTGGATTGTATATATATATATATATATATATCTTATTTGTCTTTTTAAATTGATGTGTATTTTAACTGTTGTTGTTTGTCTGTTAATTGTTGTTGTCCCATGTGGAGAGGCGGGTAAGAAATATAATAATAATAATAATAATAATAATAAGTTGTTGTTGTTGTTGTTGTTGCTGCTGCTGCTGCTGGATTTGTAACTGCTATCCCTAAAAATACAGGGCTATGAAATCAAAATGAGAAAACAGAGAAATACTCCTTGCTGAGCATCTTGTTTCCTGCAGATACAGCACAGTGGGCCTATGGTATTTAATCTCATATCCATCTGATCAGATGGCAGGATGCCTGTCTGCTCCACCTAAAGCATATCTGACCTTATGACAGCACTGCGATATTGTCTCCTGAGAAGGGCTTTTTCAAAACAGACAGCTCAAAACACTGTCCATGCTTAATCCCTTTACATGCTTGTAGAAACCTGTAACTGCAATCATTTTGTAATGTAAGGCAGCCACCTCAAACAGCAGATTTTCTATGGTCATTAAAGGGATGCATTTTAAAAAGTTATTTAATTTATTGTTTAATGCATTTGCACTGCATGGAGAGGGAACGGAACCTACAAGATTTTCTACTTCACCAGCCAAAATAACATGAGTGGCTTTAGGCACTCTGATTTGGAATAGGAGATAGCATTTGCTGCTTTGCTTCATTGAGTTGGTGCTGACTGCAGCTGAGCTACAAAGGCATATAGAACTGCAAAGGTTGATCAGGCAAAGCAAATCTTTCCTGCTACACTATACAAACCACTGCAGAAATACATCAATCATCTGGGACTGTGCCAAACAACTAAAAGTCTTTAATAATGGCAGGTAGATGAGTTATGTCCATTGAGGCTCTCTGCTAACTCATGGCTTTGCATGCAAGACTTGCCTTGAATTGGGCTGTGGTAGCTCCTGCCAAAGCAATAGGATCAATTGTGATTGTCTGGTAACATCTGGAGTCTGCTGTTTTGCTTTTGCAACACTTTTGATCTGGGACAGTTATATAATTAATAGCATGAGTGTACTCCTAAGATTTCTCCTCTTCCTTTTAATTAGGTTATACTGTTTTGATTCCAACATCTCCTGTTTCCACAAAGACATATGTCACATGCCCATGCCTTCAAAGTCCACAACACATTCACTCTTTGCCTTTAGAGAGATCTTCAAAGATCTGTTCTCCTACCATAGCCACTGTCCCTACAGATGGTACACACTTCAGCTTTCTGGTAATATATGTTTTTATATCACTCTAGATATTATTTAATGGGAAAGTGATTTACAGTGCTACGTATAATAAATTCTGGTGGGAATAAGCAGCATGCTACAAGCATTTGGAGATAAAAGGGAAGAGAAAAACTGGAAGTAGTGGTCAAGGAAATAATGGCACTTTTGGACAGTGCAAGGCATGACCTGGAAGAGAAAAAGGGGTAAGTAGCACAGTGAAATGATAAAAGCAAGGGTGTTGAACAGAGACTGAGAAATCCCAGCTTCACATCTTTAGTATCAGCCAGAAAAGAGGTGACCCAGAACCAACCCACCTTTTTCCTTGGGACCAGATGTATTTTAGATTTCAGAGTTTTTCAGATTTTGGAATATTGGCATCTACATAATGAGATATTTTATAGATGGGACCCATGTCTAAACATGAAATTCATTTATGCTTTGTATACACCTTAAACACATAGCCTGAAGTTAATTTTATACACAATATTTTTTATTAGTATTGTGCATGAAACAAAGTCTGTGTTCATTGTACCATTAGGAAAGCAATGGTGTCACTACCTCAGCCACCCATGTGGTCAGTTTTAGACTTTGGAATATTTCAGATTTTGGAATTCTGGATAAGAGAGACTCAACCTGTAGTGCACAAAAGCCAATTATATGAAGAACAAATGGCAGATTCTCTTATGATTTGTCCTAAAACAAATACAGATGAAGAGGGGAAAAGTACACTCATAGATCAGGCAGCAAATATGCGCAAATGCTTCTCATTTCAAAAACAGTCTTCCAAGATAATACAGCAAAAATCCATTAAAACCAAACTGATGTGAAACGAGGAAGCTAGGAATAGACAAACCTGCCAGTTTTGCCTTCACTTCATTATGATTTTTAAATGTCAAGTTGTTTCTGTCAAAATTATGAACCTATTTATAAATTATGGTAAGCATTTATCAGAACTGAACCAACCAAAATTCCCAACCATCTGCACGGCCCATTCAGCACGTGCCCATCTCTCAGAATAGAGAAGAGCATGCTGCACTGGCCTACCATACCATTGTAAAGATGGAAGAGGGGGAGGTCATAGGCTTAACTCACCGCATGGACATGTGTAAACAAAGGTATAAAGCCAGACTTTGAAAGCTTAAGCACTCCAAATTCTCTGCCTAAACAGACAGACGTGTCACTTTTCCTTTCCTGCATTTTTTTTAAAAAAATCTCATGCTGTTTCCATCAAATTTATAAAGACATTTACGAACTTAAAAATAAATCAATTTAAATGCCCACTTATTGCCATGAGCAACATGTATTATTTTCTCTCAAAGATGAAAATACAGGACCATCCAGCCTACCAATATTTGAATGGAAGAGTCTGACAAAACAAGAGGTTCTTCTTTTGCCTTCAGTATAATTCCTGAAGTTCAGTAAAATAATTACTTTTTGTTTAAAAGTCTGCTCCAACACTATAAAATTTTCTACAAGCACAAGGTTATTTATTTGCTATGTCAGGGTTTTCCCCTAGCCCTCTGTGCTTTGGCTGTCACTGGAAGACTGAGTATGTTATGGATCAGAGGCACCATCAATCAAGCAGCTCCGTTTTATGCATGCAAAACAGCAAACAAAACTGAAGTGGCTTTTCAGGGATAGATTTTGCCATGTGACTGTATGTTTATTAAAAGGAAAGTAGGTTCTCTTGCTCATTTCAGTGTAGTCTCTGAGTGGCATCATCTTAGGAGAGCTGGAGGCCTGAGGCCTTACTTCCTTAGATAAGAAGTAATCTCCCCTAATTATGGGATTTGATTATATCATCATGTTGCACACAGACCAATCCTGCTCATAGTTATACAGCAGCCTCTTGGATTTCAATGAAGCTTGGCTGCCATTGCATATGAGAAAGAGTTCAGCCTAAGCAGTGACTTTATCATCATCAGAATAAAATAGTGGGGGGGGGGGGGAGATGGAAATACTGAGGGAAGTCAGTGAGATAGTGTGTGGAAAGTTATTTTTTAAGTACTTTTAAGTGGCTTTATTCATTATTCCGATCATGTAAAAGGACTACTAATTATTGTCATTGTGACCCAGAAAGACACCTGGTGAAGTTAGTCATTACTAACAAGTTACTGTAACTCTACTATTGCATCATTGAAAAATGCAGCAAATATAGACAAATGCTCTTTAGTTCACCCACACAGCCAATTCAGATATTGCATTTTGGAATTCTGAGAAAAATCCCCAAAATGTCCTATCCAGCTCATCACACAATCCAACTGAAGAAGGGATTTTCATATTTCTAAAATATGCAATTTCAGTTGCATTTTCAGAATCCCTATGGTTTTGATCATCCTACTGCCTTTTCGGTTCTCTCCACCAAGCACATGCACTGACTCTTTCTCTATTCCTTCCTCTAATTTTCATGCCTACTTCCTCTGAATCTAATCCTACTTTATATATGATGTGTTCAATATATAAGATAAACACACAGGGTGATAAAATGCAGGCTTGCACAATCCCCTTGTCAATTGGAAACCATTCTGTTTCTCCATATTCTGACATGATGCAGCCTCTTGTTCTGAGTACAGATTATGCATGAGGACAATTAAATGTTGTGGCACACTCATTTCTTTAGGAGTGATCCACCGTTTTTTATGATCTATACAATCAAAGGCTTTGATGTAATCTATAAAGCACAGGTTATTTCCCCCCCCCCAAAAAAATTTTTTTATGCACTCCATTATACAACATTTGTTTGCAATATGATCTCTAGTGCCTGTTCCTTTCCTAAACTCAGTTCAAACGTCTGACATTTCTCACTCCATATAGGGTAAGAGTCTTTGTTGTAGAATTCTGAACATCACTTTCCTTGCATGAGAAAATGATACAGTGAGCCTGTGGTTATAGCAATCCCTGGTGTCCCTTTCCTTGAGGACTGGGATTTATATTATTTCCATTGTGTGAGCCATTATTTTATGTTCTATATCTGTTGACAGATTTCAGTTAGAACTAGAGTAGATTCTGTCTCCATAGCTTTACATAGCTTTAAGTAACTCTATTGGTATACCATCTGTTCTTGGTGATTTATCTCTCCAAAGAGCTCTGAGTGAAGCTTCCATTTCACTTTTTAAAACTGTAGGTTCATCTTCAAATGGTTCTTCTCTGCATTAATCGGTCATCTTTTCATCTCTTTTATACATTCCTTAGTTTAGTGTTTCCATCCGCTTTTTATTTGTCTGCTGGTCATAGAGCAGCTCCTCTATCAGTTTAAATTTCCTTTTGATTTTTTTTATCTTGTGGTAGATGTCTCTTGTTCTCCCTTTTTCTTGTCATCTTCTGTTTCTCTGCATTGATTCTTATAGTAGTACCTGAAACAAGTTGCTAAACAGTTGCATTCAGGTTTCAGACCCTATTTCTGTCACCTTTATTGAGACCTCTCTTGCTTTTTTTTGCTGGTGACTTTTTACACTGCTCCCTAACAATGCCCCTGTCTGCAGTCCAGAGTTCTTTTAGTTCTCAGTAAATTAGGCTTATTAGGGCAAATCTATTTTTTTTACATTGTCTTTAATTCGACAGGGATGTTCTTCAGCCTGTATTATGATGGTTTCTTCATCTTCTCTCTCTCTCTCTCTGTCTCTCTCTCTCTGTCTCTCTCTCTCTCTTTGCAGTTCTTTGTCTGTGCTACAATCCACTCCTAGTGGTTTTTTTTTTCCCAGAGAGGATTGAGCATCTCCATTTTCTACTTCTGATTATGTAATCTATTTGATTTCTATATTGGCCAACAGATGATGCCAATGTATATAGTCGCCTCTTGGGTTGTTTGAAGAATGTGTTTGCAATGGATAAATTGCTTCTCAGATAGGTTTCCAAGCTATAGTGAGACTGAAGAGTTTGATCAAAAGTAACAAAGAACCTGAAGGAGAGCCTTCTTGTCTATAAGCCTGCCCAAACATTAAGATCTGCATTAGGAGCCCATTTTTGTGAGCCCATGCCTTACAAGATGAAATGCGTATTGACTGCAGAAAGGACCTTCTCAATGATGGTACCTTGTATGTAATACCGGTCCGAGATATGCCCTCATCTTGCAGCAGGTCTGTGCAGAGCTGGAACTCTCTTCCCACTGAAAAGAAAGGCTGGAATCTGTAAAACAATGGCATGATGGATATGAGCCATTCTTCTCTCACTTCTGTCCCACTGGTTTAAATGTAGTACAGCTTTGGCCATTCATTTGATTGCAACAATCTTTGGATAAGACTGCTCTGTATGCCTGTTTCCTATGTGACTTTAATCCAATTCTTATTTGCTGCATTTTTGCTTTCATTGATTTTAACATGAATCTTTTTATTGTCACTTTATTGGATTTTAGTTGTGAGCTGCTTGAAGACTCTAGACTACAAAGGGGGCAAACTAATACTGGGAATAACAGAGAATCAATGAGCTAATTGTGAGAATGTGTTCTGCATAACTAAAAAAACCCGTATTTTGAGCAATCCTTGGTACCACTAAAAGGTATCATTTCAGGCACTGCATACTTATTCCAAGACCACAAAACTATTCAAAAAGCCTATAACAAATGTTAGAGGTCAGGGTGGTACACAGATCTTAGCACAACATCAGCACAATTTTCAAGGTTGTCAGCTTCATCAGAATAATCAACCAATACTATCAAATGTAACTGGGTTTAGTGCTGAGTAAGCCTCAACTCAACAAACAGATGGCCATAAAGAATGCTTCCTTTATGGCTTGATGAAGCAAAGAGAACACACACTGGACTGGAAATATCTGCCACAGATCCACATCTCTAGTTTCCATTGCAATACTAATTTAATTATTTAGAACATTCATTCAGGAAATAACTTAATGGGCATGCTTTACTGTTCCCTTAGACATTTAAATGCGAAAGAACATACCAGTGGCATTATAATGAATCCAGTTATGTCGACCAATTAGGTATGTAAAAAAAAAAAAAGCACATGGTACTGTAACTAAGACAAAAAAAAGCTTTTAAAAAGTTAGTGGATAGAAACATGTGAAGTGATAACACTTTTCTTACTAGAATGTGTCAGGTCAAAATCTCACTCTCAACCACCAGTCTTTCCTTTGATTAACCATTATTTTATTTAAGATAGGATATAAAAAAAGAACAGATTGTGTACATGCAAAGGTTTTTGCCATATGTTTTCAGGTCCATCTCATTTAGAGCCATGACAATAATTTCAATGCACTACCATTCCCAAATCTGCAAACATATGTGAGCCCAATCAGTAAATATACTGTAATGAACTGCAGAGTTTACAATGGATAAAATAAGCCCAAATGCCCATATCTCTGCATTTTTAATATTCTACACTTGTAAACCACCACAAACAGAATGCTTCCAGAGCTCTCTTCTATCACTAATCCTTATAATCATCTTGAATTCTTGAAGAGACATCCCCACCCAATACTCCTGCTGTATCAAACAACAGATCTTCCTCAAAGTCCTTTCCTTGAACTGAGAAGGATGGCAGTAGGGTAGAAACACTTTTCTATTGTGCAATCCCATGTTGTGTCTCTCTTGCTCAGAAGGGAGGCTCACCTGATGCTTCTTTGTGGCTGTGTTCATTTCCCCCTCTGTTTCATTCACTCTTGACCTCTTTCAAATCAGTTTGGCTCAGAAAGTTCCTTCTATCTTTCCACAGAACCATTCCATTCAAACAACTTTGCAGGACAACCTCTTCAAGAGAAGTGAAATAAATGAGGAGCTTTGGACCAAAAGCAGTTAAATTGTCTTGAACCAAATCAAATCTCACAGCTGCAAGCCTCAGTCTATCTTGCACGCTCTCCCCATGTGTCCACTTGTATATGAGGTACAGATGTAAACTCACACACAACTAGACTACAACTGTGTCTGCTTTTCTGGCTGCTATGTCACTCTCCATGGTGTGAAAACACTGTAATGCCCTGCTTTGCACTGTTGCTGGCTTTCACCAACTGGACATTCAGCCATTTCCACTCCAGGTTACTGTTTTAGAGGCAAAAACAGTTACACAGCATCTCAGACTGGCCTGCTCAGTGTTGTATATTAACAATTCCAAGCTCCCAGCAGAAAAAGGATTCCCTAAGCAAAATAATCTAATCCTTCTTTTCTGGTGGAGAATTTACATCATGTCTTGGTAAACAAAAACAGTTTGTCTTTATCTCTTTAATAAAAATACAATGTATTATTTAGAATAAAGCACAATCAGATACATGGAAAGAAGCAGGGAATTAGAGAAAGATAAGAATCATCCGCCTTCAGTAAGTGTGATTCATCTGATTATTTCCTGTGAGAATCTAAAGTGGTGCCATACATCAAAACCATATAATTAGTTTTGTTCCTTTAAAGTGTCTTCAAATAAAAATGCAATTATTATGTTAGGCAATACATTTCAGACTTTGCTGGCATTTTCAAAGATGACAGCCAGAGCCAGATTTCTACAACGAGGAATCAACTTGTCATGGAAGTGGTAAATTTATGGTTGGGATGTAGCTGCTATGGCTATAGGGACAAGGTTATCTTTCTTTCCTTTCCTTTTTTAAATACCCTGCCTTTTTCTCATACTGGGACTCCAAGGTGGCTTACAAAACAAAGAAATTATAATAATGTAATTATGGAATTGAATGGTCTGACATTTTCTTTAAAAACTCCTGCATATAGAAAAAAAAACAATTTCAATGAAAAGCTGCTTTCATTATTATCTGGCTTTCTGTATGGAGTTTTGTTTGGTACATATTTTTTAAAAGGAAGAATATTCTATCTTTGTACATCTCTATGCTGTGTCATATGATACCTTCTATTGGATATGTGGAAATTAGTTAGGTTTGTATTTTAAGGTAAACTCACATAATTCACACTTCCCAAATCAATATACAAGCCAAAACTGTTATATCTTAGTATTTCCATATTTACAAATTTTGCAATGCAGTTGTCCAAACAGAAAATCTGGGCATATATATTTATAAACTAGGGGAACATGTGTATGGAAATTTATAAAAATTCATCACAAATGAAGGATCTCTTTTAGCTCCACCCAGTGGCATCCTCACCCAGGAGCATCCGCACCTACTACAACTCTATTTGTGAGTTGACAACACATGACAGGGAGGTGGAAGGTACTCTGCCCTCCCTCTTGCTGCTCCATGCTGCTCTACTCATGAGTAGATGGCACACGTCGGGGGGGGGGCACTCAGCCAGGTATCACCCTCTTCTGGGGTGTCACGCCGTACAGGCTGCACCCCTGGCACCCACCCCCAGTTCCTCCACTGGCCCCACCCACACAACTTTTTCTCAAATTATTCTAAATTTGGAACAAAACAAATGGCTCCTGAACCACGTAAAATAAAAGACAATTTTAAATGGAGATATAATCATTCATGCCCCAATGGTCTCCTGCATCTTGGTGCAATGATTGTTCTGCTGATTCCACTGTGAATCTTAATACACTGCAATTAATATTGAACTTTCCCATATCTTAAACGATAGAAAAACTGTGTCCATGCTTAGAGAGAAACATAATATGTATAATGAATCCAAGGTTATGCAATCAATGCAATCTACTACAGTATGCATGGTAAAACTGACCACTAGGAAGTTGGTGGGAGGTGAGGACAAGAGGAGGTGGAAGCAAGGAATTATGAAGGGCACTACTATTCCTCCTCAATAAATAAAACATTTTAATCATTCCATGGCATATTCCACCCACACCCACACCCCACATTGTGGTTTCTTCAAAACAACAGCAAATACCTTTTCACTGTTAGCCAATTCTGCATAACACTGCAGGAAGCAACTGACTTTGCTGGCCCCAAGAGTAAAAAGTAAAAGGTCACAGTGTGCTACATAGTGATGTTAATTACAAGGGGCAGAGCCATGAGATGTATTAGGCTCTATCCATCCCTCTATTTCCTCTTTGGATCAAGTGATCAAGGATGGAGGACTACAACCACAACTTTAGAGAGCGAGCTCAGGAACAAGACAACATGGATCTAACCATGCCTCCACCTTGTTGCAGCATATGGGGGGGGGGGGGGCTTGTCTGCTTCCACTGCCAAACTGGTTCAGACTGGGACACTCCCCATGGTGAGGTATTGTGTTGCCTTCAGGGAGGCTGGGAAACACATCTGGATTTCAAAGAGAATAAATATCTATATTTGATTATTTGTCCTGTGTACACAACCACATTATTCGATCTAGCTCAGACCACTTAAGAGATATTATCAGAACCTGAAGGGCACTTTAACTCTGCCCTTTTGTAAGCACAGGCTTTTTAAAAATCTTGCATGAGGTCATGTTTTGCTCCACCTGGAGGTGTTCCCTTCACTCCTAGGAGATCAGCCCCCAAGTTAGGAAAAAGTTAAATACAGACACACTGTCATCCACTCCATGCCGGAGGGTGAAAAAGTCCATGTGTGTGTTTAAGTCTGTAAACCCTTAAGCTTATCTACACTTTTCCAGCCAACCCCCCTCAGATTAGTTAGGCAACAAATTTCCATTCTTCTCTCCCCCCCCCCCCCCCCCACACACACTTTTACTTTGAGAAACAGCTTGCTTTGACTTGTTCTATTTGCTTCTGCTGCTATCTTTTTCTGCCTTTTAAATAAAGAAAATAATTGTTTTTGCTGAATAATCAACTTGTCCTCCTGCCTCATTTTTTTTTTGGGGGGGGGGAGCCACTTTGGTTAAATGTCCATTTTTAAAGCCTTCAGCTTACAAGACAGTGCAGAAAGGTAGTTCCTAGAAGAGCTTTCCCCATCCCTACCAGTGCACTGCTCTTATAATAGGACTGGTCAGTGTGTGAATCTGATAACTGGGCTTTGTTCCTTGATGGACAAGCTGGGTGTCCCTCTTGCTCATGAAAAGACTGAAGGGCCATGCCACTGCCTGATATTTTGAGGGCTTGAGATTGATTCCGTTAGGTTTGTCAGAACCTGGAGTGTAGCCTTCCATGAAATAGGTCTTGCATGAAAGGGTCTCTGTTTTTGTTGCAACATAGAAAAGTGACTCTCCATGAATTTCAGGAGCTTAGAGGTCATTTGAATTTTGCATGTTGTGAGGTTATCCCTTTGTAGTCTTGGTGATTCTACCTAGGGCCATAACAGTGACACCAAAGGAGAGGTTCTGTGTTTTGATCTGGAGACATAGTATGCTCTATTGAGCAGTGTGGCATGCTACTTTGTGTTGCACCTGGCCAACTCCTTTAATATGAGCAGCTAGCACTGGATGCCCTATCCTTTTTAAACGTGTTACAGAAAACATGTTTGCACTCCAGAAATTCAGCCACACATGGAGCTAATATGGGTGTTATCAACAAAAAGGTGATAATGATCTGCATAGGATATGGTTTGTTTACCATGTGACAGTGTCCAAAGAATGAAGAGTAAGAGTACTAAAAACACACCTTGAAGGGCAAGAAGAAAGAAGTTAAAAAAAAAAAAGGTATTCCCCCTATGCTAACACAAAAGAGATCTAGAGAATACATAGAGTCAGACAACAAAACAATGGTGCTCCACTTGGTTGACTGTTGGAGCCAACTGCGATTGGCAAGGGGCATCCTCTGAATTAGATATGGATGATGCCATCTCACACTCTCTCTTTTAACCAATTCACACTCTTCTAGAAACAAAATGAACTAATTATTCACCTGATTAGTGGTTACCATGCCAGGCACAAAAGAGGGAATATCTACAAGAGCTTAAGTCCAGCTTCTCCTGTTGGTAGCCTGGTTCCATGAATGGACACAGCCAGATTGAACACTTAAATATCTGTGAATATTAGATGAAAACTGCATAAGATTCTTGCTACTCTATTATTCTGCCTGATTGAGTTTCCCACATGTCAGGAAACATATTTTTTTGACAGGAAACAAATAATGATGAAAATTCATTCCAGCCCTAGTGTGGAATAGCTGTGTCTGTTCTGCCTCTCCCATCTTCTTCTGTATGGAATGCCTCAACAGAAACTGTAATTATGACCTGTGTAGTCTTCCCTGTGACAGGAATTATGCATAACTCTCTTATTCCTTTTTTTCCACTTTATATTTTATTTGAAGATAATTACTTCA
Organism: Urosaurus nigricauda; assembly: GCA_034509955.1. NCBI lineage: Eukaryota > Metazoa > Chordata > Lepidosauria > Squamata > Phrynosomatidae > Urosaurus > Urosaurus nigricauda. Next base: position 170,369,971 of record JAOEGL010000002.1, read on the forward strand.
CAGTAGTCACATTGTCCTTCTTAGTGGAAGAAATGGGAAAAGGGAGACTACTGTGCCACACAGTTTAAAGATACTAAATTATATCATGGACACCCCTCTCTTGCTTGGCATCCTAACCTGCAGGGTGGGGGACTAGCTTCCTTGGTTCATCCCTAATGCTTATCACAGATGATTTAGACAAGACTAGGTTCTAATTATTGAAGGCATCAGATCCTGTCTGATCTTGGAAGCTAAGCAGAGTCAGCCCTGATTAGTACAGTGGTCCCCCGCCTTACGAATCCCCCGGGTTACGAAAACCCTGGGATCCGAAGGCGGCGGGACCGCCATTGTATCCCCCAGGATCCGAAGGATCCCCCGGGATACGGAAAAAAAAGCGGAAAAAAAGCCGTGCGGCCCCTTTAAATGGCCGTGCAGTCCGTCCGCGAAAGCGGTCCCCCGGGTTACGAACGACTTCCGGGTTATGAAGGTAATCCCGGAACGGATAACCTTCGTAACCCGGGGGACCAGTGTACTTGGATAGGAGAGTGATAAGAAATTATTGTTGTGTGTGTCTTCAAGTAGTTTTTGATTTATGGCAACCCTAAGGCAAATCTATCATAAGTTTTCTGGGGATGAAAGTGTGATACAGCCAAGGTCATCCAATGGGTTTCCATGGCAGAGCAGGGAATCAAATCCTGGTCTACAGAGTTGCAGTCCAATGCTCAAACCACTATGCTGGCTACCAGATGTTATATGCTTATGTTTCAGAGGGAATAACTGGCAAAACCACCTTACTTGCCTAAGATAACCCTATGAAATTCATGGGGTTGCCTTCAGTTGACAGGCAACCTCAAAGCTCAAAGATGTAGAAAGGCTTTGAGAAGAGAAAGCAAGGTTCACATCAACCAAGACCAGAAAAGGGCATCATGCTAGTACATAAAAGTGGAATAGAGGAAGGATAGAATTCATAATGCAACAGGCAGCAGCCTTTATGAAGTCGCATCTTCCCTTGTTTTTGGAAGCAAAAACACATGAACTTGTGTTAGCTCAAGTGCATAAAGCATTCTTTTTACTGGTGGCTACAATGAGCCCTTGGTAACCACTGGAGTGTAGTTCCAAGAACTCCCATGAATAGCAAAATCCGTGGGTGCTCAAGTCCCATTAAATACAATGCCATTGTAAAATAGTGTCCCTTATATAAAATGGCAAAATCAAGGTTTACTTTTTTGAATTTATATATATCTTTAATATTTTCAAGCCATGGATGCATGAAACCATGGATAAAAAATCTTTGGATACAGAGGGATGACAGTATTAAATTATAATGAATGGCTAGATGCACCATTACCAATGTAATGAAATAGCACTGGTTGCTTACTTTGCTGATAGCACTGATACTGAGAAAGGAGACCGTCCACGTATACACATCTGAGGCAAAAATGTGACCTTCCCAATAAACTGACTTTGTGCCGTGTGTGTGTGGGGGGGGGGAATTACCCAATAACAGAGAAAGTTATTTTTTTCTGAAAAAGGGAATGGAGGACAAGCATGTTCTTTCTATGTGTGTAGTAATTTGAAATATTATCACACTGTGGCACTTCTAAAATATTTCACTATACGAACACTGAGGGGAAAATTGCCTCAGTGTGACTTCCTCCTCCATAATGGTAGGGTATTCTAGTCCCCTCACTCACAGCAGCAAGACTAGGGCTAAGCTATCCGCACACTTATTATTCTCTGAACTAGATCAATTCTGAACAACATTCACATTTTGTGAAGCAGCAGGTTCTCGACATTGTTGGTAGCTTTTTTTGTATTCCTTTAAGTCCTGCAAAAATACACAACAAACCAGCCTCACATGCTTCATTGGTCAACGCTTTGTCTGCTTTCCATCTGATGTGCAGTGACCAGCTTCTGTTTGCACCCTCATACTCTATGAGTCACAGTTGCTTTTGAAGAAGGCATTTACAGTAAAACATGTGAAAAAAGCAGGCACTTGCAGAAACCTGTCCATCTTTACCATCAGAGATGTTTATCAAAGATGGTTTTTGGCATGACTTCCTTTAATTCTGACATCAGTAATGCCGTAGCAGATGTTACTTGAAATTAATTTCCTTCACCACAACCCAAAACAGATCCACATATGCCCAGTTTCCAAGCATAATCACATATTTTCAGCTATCATTCAACATCCACCTTTTCTTTCTTTCGTAACAAAAAAATTTGGAGTGTGAAATGGCTCTTGGAAGTTGCTGTGTCCAGGAGGCATGGACAGAGTTTCCCATTGCCACAAAATTCATTGTCTTTATGTGCTGGTGGCTTAGCTATCATGAACCAGTCTTGAATAAATTAACCAAGTATTTTTATAAATTCTTAACATCCATTTTAAAAAGAATGACAAAATTTCAAATCAGTATCTTTCCTGCCAATCTAAAAAGCCCCACTAGTCAACAATAAAGTAACAGACTATACATAAAGATTTAGTGTTCATGGTTCACAATGATATATGTAATATCATCAATGCAGTTTTTTTCTCCCAGCCTCCCTTCTCTGTTTCTACTTCTGCATAACCTTGCTGGGTCTGTTTTTCTCTAATCTTGTTTTTATTACTATTTTAGCTAGTTACTGTTTTAATTCAATTGTGATTTAATCTCTTTTTAAGGGGGGTGGTGGTGGTAAGGGAAAGGACGGGATATTTTACTTGATATTGTTTTAATCCTTGTTGTAATCCGCCCCAATTGCTTGTTCAGAGGGGCGGACTAGAAATAAATAAATATATTATTATTATTATTATTATTATTAAGTTGTTATATACTTGTGCATAAGTTGACCTCATGTATAAGTCAAGGGCAGTTTAAGGGGCCAAAATCATGGATTTTGATATGACCTGTGGATACGTCAAGGGTCAAACATTGGGGCATGTTACAAAAGATCTAAAGGGGGAAACAAAGCACCACTTCCCTCCCTACATCTCCCTACATCTGGACCTCTCTCAAGGGTCACAGTCTTGGCATGGAAAATGGGGAAACAAACCTGGGCACGCATGCGTGCACACACAGACACAGGCACATATACACATCCCTTTGCCATCAGCATTTTCAGGCTCATGGCTTGCAAAACAGGGTACAAACCTTTCTCTTTCTCCCTACTCTTAACCTCACCATTTCCAGGCTCATGGCTTGCAAAATAGGGCACAAACGTCTCTTTCTCCCTGCCTTTAACCTCAGCATTTCTAGGCTCATGGCTTGCAAAACAGGGCACAAACCTCTCCTTCTCACTGTCTTTAACTACCTTGGCTCAATGCTAAGGAATTCTGGGAACAGTAGTTTTGTGAGACATTTAGCCTTCTCTGTCTGCAATCAAAGCAAAATGTGTGAACCAATTGCTCCTTCCTCCCCCAGTTTACTCTTCAACTGAGAGACAAAGGAACTCTTATTGCACAAAAACAATTAGCCAGCACTTCCTACCTGCCCTCTGCCATGTTTCCAGTCCATTTTGGGCATAAAGTTCTCGATTTATAGTTGTGTATATACAGTACTTTATCAGACAGACTATCCCAACAGATCCCTACTCCAGTTATTACTGTATGTGTACTTGGAGTTTGTGTATCATATTCCTTTTGATTAACATAATTGATGAATGGTACCACTGGTCATAGAAATTATGCCTTAGTTATTGATTCCAGATTACTTGATGGCTTTAGGTACCTGTCAGAGAGCTCTGGATTTTGAGTTTGATCCAAAGATGTATAATCATAAATGCCTGTGCCATGAACTGCTTATGGAACCAACTAGGGGAAAGGTGACCTAAATTTAGTCATACATGATGCCAAGGCTTAATGTGAGATGTAAGTGTTTAACTGACTGGAAACAATAACAGTAATCCTATGAAATTTAATGTATAAACAAGTAGATAATTGTCATGAAAGCCTAACATGATCACACATGACTTCCAAAGTGGAAGCTTTGAAAAAAAGAAGGGATTGGTAAAAATGAAGTTTGTACAAGGTACAAATGTCTCTGGAACATTTGGAAGTTACAGAAAAACCACAAAAATATAATATCAGATAAAGTATATTACAGTGGTTAGGAAAATGCTTTACCATTGATTAGGAAAGATGCCACTAAGTCACCTACATGTTAAAGATCTGTGTTAAGGAAGCTATCAAAGAAGGAAAGTTTCTTTCAGAACTTGAGTTGGAAACCTCTGCCCTCTACAATTTGATTAACAGCTTCTGCCATCACACACCTCCCTGTTGGCCCAGCTGATTAGGGATAATGAAAAATTTGTAGCTCTTCACAGTAACTTTCGCTTCAGTCACATCAAACCTGTGCCCTATTTTATCTGGGGGAGGTACCACTAATTCAGAAAATGGGGTTTTCTTGGCAAAATTGTTCAGTGGGGTTTACCTTTGCATTCCGTTGAGACTTGCCCAAGGTCATGCCATTGGGTTTTCCTGAAAATGCATGGATTCAAACCCTGGTCCTCAGCATTGTACCCAGCATGGAAGCTAATCTAAAATTGCTGGGTCTGAAAGCTCATCATCTTTAATTGTCTGTTATTTAGACCATAGGCTAAGATAGTACAGTTTTATAGACTGTGGCTGCACTGCAATCAGATCAAAACTTGACTTACTACATGTTCTGATGGAGTGATTACTGAAAATAAATGGAATATAATGAATGGTCAACTGAGTTTGATTTTGTGGTGATTATTGTCATCTTACTGAACCATGTTAAGGACATTTCTTTTATTCTTTAGTCTAGGTTATATTCTACTTTCTTTTTTTGTATGAAATTCTGTATTTTATCTTTCTTGTAATAATTACTTAAATATAGTTATAACAATCCTTTTACAGGATCAGCAAATGTACCACACACATAACTCTCTCATGCAACAAGTACACACATCTGCATCATCATCACATCATGAGTGGCTGAAAGCTGTGACTGACTACAGGTGCTCCAGACACTAGCCACATTAACACGTTACACACTTATAGTGCTGCTATTCCACTTTTACTGCAATGGCTGACTCCTGTTGCATTCTGGGATTTGTAGTTCAGTGAGGCCTAAGAGCTCTCTGGCTGAGCATTCTAAATTCTGAGAATGCCCTCCCAAACTTCAAATCCCACAATGCAACAGGAGGCAGCCAGAGGAGTTAAAGTGGAATAACATCAATATAAGAATATAGTGAGGTAATGTTTGAGGACACAGAGCAATGGATTCTAGCTATAATAAAAGGCATTCTACCTAAACATTAGGAAGAACTTCCTGACAGTAACTGCTTTACCACACTAGAGGGCAAACAGGATTTAAATGAGAGTTAAACAGGAAATGTCGTATGATAAATATCAGGTATTTCCTGTTTTACTCTTGTTTAACTCTCGTTTAAATCCTGTTTGTCCTCTAGTGTGATACAGCAGTAAGAGCTCTTTAACAGAGGAATACTCTGCTTTGAAGAATGATGGAATACCATTCTTTGGAGGTTTTTAAGAAGAAGCTGGATGGCTCTCTGTTAAGAGTGCTTTGATTGTTTATTCCTGTATGGCAGGATGTTGGACTGGATGGCCACTGTGGTCACTTCCAGCTTTATGAGTTTCTGATTTTAGTTTTGTTCTATTTGCATATGTTGCAAGATTCCCTTACAACCTTTACCATCACATGTTGCTCAGCGCTGTCTGGAAGTCTTGATAATACAGCTCCCCCTCTCCCCCCCCCCCCGCTCTTTGGATCTCACCATAGGAATCAGTTCTGCTTCAAATATGGGGGGCAAAAATGCACAGAGACAGCCATATATTCCAACAATACTGCAACTGCACCCACATTTGGCTCTGGCTTCACTGACCAACACTGACCAACACTGACCACTGACCGACACTGACCAGCTACAACAACAATTGATTTACTTTCTTTATGAACCGCCAGGTCTTCACAGAGAAAAAAAAAAGATCCCCATTAAAATGTTTAAGGACACATAGGGTATTGATAATTCAACAGATACAACATATCTAACTCTTATTGGGATGAACAAAACCCATCAAAAGTATTTTTTTCTCTGAGACTGAACGAAACCTGTCTGTTCTTTGCATTTTAATGAAAATCATTCAATAAGTCTATTCAAATGTAGAAGTTGCAGAAAAAAAGTAATCAGTGATGCTTCCCAGCTATGAAAAGGAGATTGAAAGGCTTTATTGCCATTTTTATGAATTACAGTGGTTCTTGTCTAAACCAGACAACCATAATTAATCTTAATTATGAGATTAAAAAAAATCCACTGAGGCCATAGTTTATGAAACCAGCTTCTTTGAAACAAGCCACTCTTAACACTAACAATAGTTTAGGAATTTGGACATAATGCAAAATTTTAGTTAAATAAAACTGGGTGGAAAAAGCTTCTGAGCTCTTTACAACCACTTTAGAAGAGAAAGTCAGGCAAGCATGCAAAGCTAAGGGTTTTTACCATAATGCTGAATCATGGTTTATTATGATAGTTGAACCACCTCACTGTCTGTCCTCCAAGGATACATTATGCACTACTCACACAGTGACTGATTTGTCTAAGGTTTTACAAGCATTTAGTTTTCTCACTTTCCTAGAAATATATATTATAGAAAGCAAAACCACCCTACCACAAGTGAATTGAAACACTTATGTTCAGGAGACTTGTAAGCATGGATGATGTGCCATAAAAGGAAACTTGTTGCACACAGGGTATAGTTCTGAAGATTAATGCAAAGAGAGCTCTAGAATTCCCTTGCTAAGTAACAAAGCATAAGAAAAGGACAGTAGGGAAAAACAATGGCATTTTCATATGCTGCAGTGAAGCCTGTGCCTTTTAAAAATGGGATGTTTGTTCTGGGCAGACAGTTAACTGTAATCCCACTTTTTTCCAAGCCATTTAAAAAAGCAAACAGAGTACACTTGCCTCTTGGAACTCACAGTGGATCTGTTCTGGATCCCCCCCCCCCGCAAGTTCCAAATGTCACGCATATTCAAGCCCCATAGGTACGCCCCATTGGGGTTAATGGGGTTCGCCCATCCACAGATTTTCAAGTCTGCAGATCTCAAGTCCATGGAGGGGCAACTGTACGTCTAAAAAGAGTATGTGTTTTCATCCAGGTAAACAAAGGGTCAATGCAGTGTTGAATTAAGTTACATTTATTGGAGATCAACATCATGAAGGAGTCATAGAGACAATGAATGAGAACTAGTCAAACCGGATGACCTTCAAGATTGTTCACAGAAGAGTTTATAAAACTCCAGGGGAACCAGAAGCCAGAGTATCAAACAAAGAGAAACTTGGGACTGAGGTGCCTATTTCATTGAGTTTGGATCATAGGCCAGACTCTGAGTTTCCCCCACGAACATCCAAGGCCCAGGCCACCTATGTCATGAATAGGAAAGTAATGGCTTAGCTAGACACAATAGAGAAATTATGTTGTTGTTTTTTTTTACCCTTGCCGGAATATGACCTAGGCCAGTGATGACAAACCTTTTAGGAGCTACGTGCCCAAACTAAAAGGTCTTCCAGCACCAGGTGTTTCCTGGTGCTGGAGGTGGAACTTCTGCCCTCTGGGGGTGGTACTTCTGAGGCAGGACCCTAGAGAGAGCTAAAGGTCCAGGAGGCGAGGGGGAGGAAAAGAAACAGATGCTCGCCATTCCCAGCCTTCTCCCCATGCCATCCCCAGCCTTCAACTGCCTCCAATAATAATAATAAAAAAAACAGCTGGAGGCTGGGGAAAGTCCCCCTGCACCATTCCCCAGCCTTCAGTTGCCTCCAGAGAGGCAGCTGGAAGCCAGGAAGGGTCAGGAAGGAGGAGAAACAGGCATGTGCCTCTTCCTCTCCCCTCCCCCCACTCTCTGCGCGCCGGGGGAAATGGCTTCATATGCCATCTCTGGCACACGTGCCATAGCTTTGCCATCACGGACCTCTAAGTAATGACCTGAAGTATGTAAGCAAGTGCCTTCACGTAAAAAGATACCTTTTCCTAATGTAGATTGCTTGCTTGGAATAAAAAGCTTCCTTTAAAGAACTCCTTTCTTCCCACAGTCTTTCATGCACTTTTGCTCCACTAAGTACAAATCAGTTAAAAATCAGTGGGTGGTGGCATCTCTGCAAAATGATCTTCAGACTTCTCAACTCCTACTTGGGAGCAGGAGCAGGAGGAAATCCAGGACATCAGTTCATTTGCAAATAGACAAGTAGAACATAAAGGAAACAAATATATAAGTAGAGCCAACAGGAACCAGTCAGGCAGCACTAGTCAACTTAGCTGCATCAGTCCCCCTAAAACAGGCCTGGAGAGCATGTGGCCATCCAGATGTTGTTGGACAGCAACACATAACAAGCTGCCCATTGCGGCCCTAAAGCAACTGCATGTGTTTACAACCCCCATCCTGCTTCGTGCCAAGCTGCTGTATAACAGATTGAATTCTTCTTAGCTGGCTATATTCAGAATTATAAAATTGTTTTTCTCTTTACAAGCAAATAAGCAGACAGTTATTTTAACCTAACACTTTAGCTGGTCAGTATGACCTGGCAATTCTGGTGCCTTGAAACAAACAGCAGGCAAAGGCCATGAAGTAAGCCCTTGAGCTATAAAAAGACTTGAAGAAATTGCAGTTTGTGTTAGAATTGACAATAACTCAGTCTTATAGGCTGCTCCCCCCTCCTACACCCAATCCTACACAGAAGGAAAAGGAACTGGAAATATTCAGTGAATTGGATGTAAATGAGACAGTGTATCTAAAAAAAATATGTATGACAGTATAAGATTTTATTTCTCAAACTAGCCAATGTGTTTTGGTCACAATATATTTTTATGGTATTCTTCAGGGGCTGTTAAGAGGACGGGAGGTTGGATAACATATATTGTTGTTGTGTGTAAGTCATTTCTGACGTTTAGCGACTCTAAGGTAAACCTATCACGGGGCTTTCCTGGCAAGGTTTGTTAGAGGAGGTTTGCCATTGCTTTTCCCTGAGGCTGAGAGTATGTGACTTGCCCAAGGTCACTCAGTGGGTTTCGATGGCTGAGCCGGGATTCAAACCCTGGTCTCCCAGTATCTTAATCCAACACTCACAGAAGTGGATCCACCACAAAACAGAAGATGACACCAAAAATAATTCATGCAAATAAGGAGAGTCTGTCCTCTGCTCCTGCCTTTGTAAATATATTTTAATTACACATCAAATAAAGACCATCATTAGTATAACCACACTGAGTTGGGTGATTCTGTGTACATGAGGTTATAGTGGACTGAGGTAGTGACTTATGTCAGCAAAGAAGGCCAGTGTTGCTATTCCTATTTGGGCCAGGGGAGGGGTACAACATGACAACTGTGCTGTGTGGTCCAGTAAGTTGCCTAGTCTTTGGCATTTGTTGTTGCTTTTTAGAATAACAAAGTGCAGGTGAATATAATTATAGCAGCAGTATTAGTGGGACATAACCCACCAATGATGGCTTTCATAACCGGAGGGGAAAACTAGAAGCTGTTATGGGTGAGGTTTCAATCTAAAAACAACCTAAAAGGCAAGCTAACCCAAATCAAACATTAGTTGTGTAATCAACTTCACATTGATCCCCCCTCCCAAATAGGACTGCAATCCCTTTATGGATGCTATAAAAACCTTGAAACAAGCATTTGTAGTTGGAGCCTCCAGGTTGTTAAAAGGTGATTTAAACTGTTGCAATAGAGATTATTACCACCAGTACTCCGTCCCATCTGGTCACTTTCTGCCAACAGCAAGCATGGTTTTACAGCCAAAACTACCACTATAAAACAAACCTTAGTCCATAGTAAAGATCAATGTGATTCAATTGTCCCCTCTCATATGACCGCCCTGCTCAACTGCATATAGAAACATAATGCTCCACAAACCAGCATATGGGGAGAGGGATGACAGCATTGTCCCTTCAAATAAGAATTCCCCCCCCCATTAAGCTTTCATGAAGAAATTTATTCCCATTGGGTATCCACTCCCAGCACCATGCACCTAATTGTTGTTGTTGTTGTTGTTGTTGTTGTTGTTTTTAATGTAATAATCTTGTGATCTGAAAAAGCTAGTTCTTCTGCCTGTAATTTTTACAGATCAGGATTTTAGTTTTTTTAAAGATTACTTATTGATGTGAGCAAATGGGTAGTAATGTTTAGTGTGGCCCTGTAAAAATTTTGGGACATTTGCTATGCTGGTCTGGAGGGAGATATAAGCAACTTTTACTTCCCCCTACCCCAACCCCTGGGCTTGCTATCTCATTTAAACCTGATGATCCCTTACCTGGCACAGATACCCATGTTCAAATTCCATGGAAGCAAATGGAGTCTCCAAATAGCATATATACCAACCAGAACAATTTCAAATCTTTATAAAATAGTCTATCATCTTAATGGAAGCTTGGCTACAGATCCTATTTCTAAGATATTCTAATTTCAGAGCATAAACCGAGCTAAAGGTAGAGTTCAGACAGAAATATAAAAGCAAAAAAGTGGGCCATAAAAAGTCACAAAGCTGATGGAGCTATTTATCCCTTCCAGCTGTAGAGCTTCTTAATGCCAGTCAGTTTCTTACTGCAAGGTTTCACAGACATATTTTTAATGGAGCAGAAAAGATAGCTTTGCTGGTAAAAATCGCTTTTCTTTAGGCCAGGCTCCAATACTCACAATTGTATTGAGTAACAGATTAAACCATGAGCACTTTTCCTGACATCAATAGAATTCTTTGCAAAGTAAGGAGGTGATCCATCTCATGGCATTTTAATTCTCCCTTGACAGTATCCACTTGGCTCTCAAGCCCATCTCCTAAGAAATAAGGAATGCTTCCTGAATTCTCTTTGCCCAGATTCAAGGCCCAGATTTTCTTCAGGTTTCTCACTACATATTAATAGAGACTGTATAACACATACCTTCCAACATTCACAGATGAAAACCAGGACACATGTGGTCTGGTAACATCACAGTGTATTCAAGAAGACAAAAGTTATAAATGAGGAAGAGCACATAAGCAATTTGACTGAATCTATAGGAAAGGGCAAGAGTCTGCCCCCTCCCCCTATTGAGTTAATTGCATGCAACCTTATTTTGCATTTTGAATTCAGGTTTGTAGCAACTTGTGAGAACAAAGGGAGAAAGTGGGAGAAGAGAAAGAAACTAAGACATTTTAAAAAACAGATGAAAAAATGGGACAAAAGAGGATTAGTTAGGAATGTCCCTGCCAAATCAGTCAGAGGGTATGGTAAAATGCCTATGACAGAGCTTTGGAAAGCTGCATTCTTGGACTAAAATGCCCAGAACCATTCTCTGCGATAATTTGGCTATACTGGTGGAGGGATTCTGGAATTTACAGTCCAAAAAAGTATATTTTTCAAGCTGTAATTCAGCACAGCTAGGGGGTTAGTCTTGAAGGTACATATTTTCTGTTGATAGATCTCTGGGTGAACTGCAGCAGATCAGCAACTCATTCGCATCATCATTTAAAAAAAAATCCAACAGCAGCAACTGTGCTACTACAGTCAATTATACTGCTGAATTAATATTGTTTTTAATAAAAACCTTTGAGTAACCTAAAATAGGCTGTGTATGTCTTTTATATCAGACTCCATGTGGAGGATCCTGGGATTTTAGGAAAAGCCGTTTCTGCAAGATGGATGTTTGCCCATGAATCTTTGCACCAGGATCTCACATATATTGAATGTTACACAGCATGGTAAACAAGTAGCATGTGAGATGCTGACACAATGACCATTCATATAATTTGGAGATGAACGAAAGCTGAATTTGTTATTAGCCGCCTTGAGTACCTATATTAGGAGAGAGGTGGGATATAAATAAAATAAAATAATACTACAATTTAGCATCTCAGTAAAAATTGCAGCTTGCATTATAAATCGATGGAGCCAAATTATTCTACGGCACCAAATTATGCAACACAATACAGGGCTTTCAAAAGCCAGCTTCCAGCACCAGCACTACTTTTTATGCTATTAGCACTCTGGTCCCTCAGAGGCAGACATGAAACTGTGGATCAAGAACTCAGGTCTAATAATTGGCCAGGACCAGTTCACATAGGAAGGTTCAGAATTTGATAAATACATGGTCAGTATATCTATACCCACACTGGAGAGGACAATGTTGTATTTATATTTCTTCGTGGATTTTTCAGGCTATGTGTCCATGTTCTAGAAGACTCAGCATTTGAAGCCATGGAGAAGAAGATCTGGCTGTGTTCTTGAATCATCTGAACAACATCCACCCTAACATCCAATTCACTATGGAAAAAGAAAAGGAAGGAACACTGCCATTCTTGGATCTCCTAGTCATCCACAAACTGAACCAACGTTTGGGTCACACAGTATACAGAAAACCTACACATACAGGCAGATACTTGCACAAGAATTCCAAAAAAGAAGCACAATAAAAACCACTGGTAGACTGGGCAAATGGATCTGCAAACCCCACTTCTTGGAATATGAACTGAAGCATCTGGACCAGGCATCCAGCACAGACATCAGAAGGCCTGACAGACCGAGAAGAACCCAGAAGAGGGAAGACAAACAACCACCCAAAGGGAAGGTATTTCTACCCCACATCAAAGGAGTCACAGACAGAATAGGGACACAACCTTCAAATGGTTTACAAACCCACAAAGAAAATCCAGCAAATGCTTTGCTCAGCCAAGGACAAGAGAGACCCTCTCACAGCCATAGGAGTTTACCACATACCATGCAGCTGCGGATAAGTCTACATAGGGACCACCAAATGCAGTGTGCAAACAAGAATCAAGGAACATGAAAGACACTGTAGACTGGGTCCGCTGGAAAAATCAGCAGTTCTGCAGAACATGTTATAAACCATCTTGGGCATAAAATGCTGTTTGAAAACACTGAAATTCTGGACCATGCCGACAACTATCATGTCAGAATGCACAGGGAAGCCACTGAAATTCACAAACACCTGGACAATTTCAACAGGAAAGAAAAACCCTGAAAGTAAACAAAGTTTGGCTACTAGTGCTGAAAAACAGGAAGACTCAGCAAATGCAAATGAGAAACCACCCAGGGCCAAGGGCTTCCCAGCAGACAATGATCCCCAATTAGCAAAGACTAATGCTCTTCTGCATATTCTCCCACCCATTAGCAACAGTGATTAGCACAGGCAAATCACTCTGCACTTCCCAAGGTCAAACAGTGTATATATATATATATATATATATATATACCCAACTCTTTCCAGACAAGCATTCTCTGAAGATGCCAGCCACAGATGCTGGTGAAACATCTAGGAAGAAACTCTTCTAGAACATGGCCACATAGCCCAAAAAATCCACAAAGAACTATGGATGCCAGTCATGAAAGCCTTCGACTTCACAATGTTGTATTTTCCTGCTAGGTAGATGTTAAAGACAAGGGATCTTGGGTGTGTGTGGGGGGGGGGGGGGGAGGTATCAAACTTGATATGTTCTTGTTGTTGTTGTAATTATATTGAACACACCTATCAGACTTGAATCCTTCAGTTGTTCCTACGGTATACACTCATGTATAAGCTTAGAAATTTTAGTTTAAAAATTGCTCCCCCTCACAAAACAGTTGATGTATACATGGGTCAATGTAAGTGCTGTATTTTAACCATCCCCTTCTCTGAGAAAAGCAATAAAAGGCAAGAGCTTAGCCCATCCCAGGAGCACCTAAAAGACGCACCAACCCTTTCTAGTCTTGTCACCATGATGCGACTTCTGACCCTTTTGAATATTTTTGATAGAAAAATGATGATGGTGGCAGTTCCTTGGCACTTTCCATCAAAGTAACCCTTAGAGAAATTAGGTTTTGAAGGATCTGAATAAAACATTTGTGTATGTTTTTCATCTTTTCTGCATTAAAATAAGGCAAAGTTACCACATTACAGCTAACTGCTGCTAATACACTATCACACTAGAGGGCAAACAGGATTTAAATGAGAGTTAAATAAGAGTTAAACAGGAAATGTGCTGTGATAAACATAGGGCATTTCTTGTTTAAGTCTAATTTAACTCTCGTTTAAATCCTGTTTGCCCCCTAGTGTGATAAAGCAGTCAACATTTCCATTGCTTTGTATTTTCATTCTTTTTGTCATATGTACATTTTCTTAATCTGTCACGTACTCTACAAATCACACAGCCACCATTTACTATAGTTCTCTGCTCATCCATCTAGCTTTTATGATGAGCAGAAACAATTATGCCTGCTGGAATTTTGTAAAATTTTTTGACATTGTTTTCCTTTGCTTCATCCTTTACATCCTTTGTTACATGCCCCTTGATTTTTATCCTTAGTCCTATCAAAAGCCATAAATTTAGTCCCAAAACTTGTCCTCGGCTTATGCATGAAGTCGACTTATAGTTGAGTATATACAGTAAGCATTCTCCATGGGGAAATGTGTTAGTTTTGATTTATGCACATACATTTTTTTAAAAAAAAAAAATCATGTTTTTCTCATCTATTTTTGAAGGAATTTGTGGATTTGAAAAAGCAAACAAGATTCCCATCCATCCCTACTTAGCATGTTAATGGCCCATCACAGTTATTAACCACACCACATATTTCACCACACTTGTATCCTCCAATTGTTTTGATTTGGCAGGGACAGTCCCAATTAATCTTTTGTCATTCCATTTTTTCAGCTGCTTTAACATGTTCCAGTTCCTCTCTACTCTTCCCACATTCCCCCTTTATCATCAGTTTACTTCAGCTCAAAGGGCAAAAGTAGTATGCACTGAATTAAGAGGGGAGATGAGATGTGCAGTCTTGCCCTTCTCTATAGGCTCAATCAAAAGCAAACTGCTGCAGCCTCTCCTATCTTCTGTGTACAGTACTTCCTCGTTACAAGATAAACATCTCGAATCCGAAAATCTCATATCCAAAATGCTCCAAAATTTGAAACGTTTATCATGGGTGGCTGAGATACTGACACCCTTTGCTCTCTGATGGTAAACCAACTGCTTAAACAAAATATGTTCTATGCACAAAATTATTAAAAATATTGTATAAAATTACCTTCAGCTATCTGTAAAAAGTGTATATGAAAAATAAATTAATTTTATGTTTAAACTTGGGTCCTATCTCCACGATATCTCATTATGTATATGCTAATAATCCAAAATCTGAAAGAAAAAAAGAAGTCCAAAGCACTTCTGATTCTAAGCATTCCATAATAACCTTTACCATCTTGACCACACTCTTATATTGTTTGACCATATGTGTTCCAGTTTTTTATCTGTGAAAAGTTGGGAGGATATACAAACCTCAAACACAGTACTTTTTCCATGGATACATATTCTGCTTGTAATTAGCAACTATACAGTAGGCAAAAATAGAGAAATCACACATTGCACACACTTCTGGAAACTAGCTTTTAAAATGAGCTGAGAAGCAGACCTGTCTTACATAAGAAATACAGCACACAGTATAGTCATTGTTTTCCTAGACTATAAAATTATAGTTTATTCCATATAAGCATTCCAAGCAGGCAACTGGCTTGCTTTTCTTTTTCTTTTTTCTTTTGTGAATCTAAATAATGCACAAACAGAGAGAGAGAGAGAGAGAGAGAGAGAGAGAGAGAGAGAGAGAACAGAAGTTCAATGAACAATTATCTTAATTACATAACATCCAGAATATAAATTATTAAAAACTGCCTCTTATGCCAGGACCACAAACTGGGAACAGAGAAGTGAGAGGTAGTATTCACACACGTATCCACATATTCACACCCAGGATGGGTTATGAATGTCCATTAACTTTATTATTTACAGTTGACAGAATTTTGCATGGTGCAGGGGCACAGATCCAACTGTTAAACTGCTAGCCAATTCACTCCCTAGCACATGTACAAGAGCAACACTGGGAGTGAAAGCAATCACAGTGAGAACAGATAATGTGAGACCCTTCTGTGATTTCACATTTATGGTTGACTTACCAACCAGTAAGCTAGCATACAACTTGAAGAAACACCCCAAGATGTTTTAGGGGATTCCTTCTTTGGAGAGCTGGGTGACACAGCTCCACTGTACCCCCAAAGTAGGTCTGGTCTACTAGCTCTAATGCTTATTTACCTATCTATTTTATTTACTTCATTTATATGTTGCCTTTTTCCCTGAGTGGGATCCAAGGTGGCTCCCAGAAATAAGAAATTAAAAACATTTATAATAAAATTTTTAAAACAATTTAAAATCCCCACATTAAACAGTATAAAATCATTTAAAAGCCATATAAAAGTTAAAATAAATAAAACACACATCTAAATAAAACCCTTTCCTACTTAACCATTAAAAGCCTACTTAAACAGAAATGTGTTTACCTACTGGCAAAAGGAGAGCAGGGAGGGGGCCAGCCTAGCCTCCTATAGAAGGGGATTCCAAAGGGTGGGAACCACCACTGAGAACGCTTTCTCATGTCTCCACCAAAGGACACTGTGATGGTTGTGGGACAAAAAGAAAGCCTTCTCCTGAAGGTCTTAGGGTTCTGGCAGATTTGTATCAGGATATACGATCTTTTGGGTAGTCTTGATGCTAACTCAAAGAAAGATGGGAGAACTTGGGGGGGGGTGTCCCCACCAACTGTCACCATCAACTGAAATTTTGGGGGAATTAGCTTAAGCTTGCAAGAACCTGAGTAAATTTAGGATCATTGGCACCTATGTATACCAGTATCCACTGAGGACTCCTCCAAGTTTGGGTGAATTAAAAAGATTTTCTTACGAAATATGAAAGGGTGAAATCAAACACACAATAGTAATTCAAACAGACACAGCATTCAGAGCTGACAAAAATGGAAATATGGAAACTGGATAGTGGAGTTTGAGGGATGCAGAGGAATTATAATTACCTGTCTGAATAGTGGATCACAAAAAGATACAGTATGTGGATGAATCTCTCTGTGCACACAAGGGGGTTACATTTTGGGGGCAATATTTTTATCTGAGATCCTACCCTCATGGGCAGTGCTATCTTTCAAGGAAACAAAGACTTGATGGTCTTCCCAGGAATTGACAAAGGGATTCCAGACTACTTGATGGCTTTAACTTTACAAAAACAGTGGTTGGATGGAGGCAATCTCAGGGTGAAGGGATAGGGAAGTTGGCTGAGAACATGGCAGGGAGCAAGTAGGAAGTGCTGGCTGATTGCTTTAGTGCAATGAGATATCCATTGTTTTTCAGTTCAAGAGTAAATGCAGAGGGCCTGGTGGTGGTGGGGCTTCTGTCTACACACATTTTGCTTTGATTGCAGAATTACCTGGGTCTTACCCATGTCCACAGGTTTGCACTCCTTTCTTATCGGGAATCCACCTGTTGTTCCAAAGGTCATATGAAAATATGGAGACCCCAAATTGAATGGGGCGTATGGAAAGTATAACAAGGCCTAAGCGATGTAGTGCTTTATATGAAAATATGAAGACCCCAAATTGAATGTGGGGTATGCGGGGTATAACAGGGCCTAAGCGACTGAGTGCTTTATAGGTCACAACCAGCATTTTTAATTGTGCCTGGAAATGAACTGGTAGCCAGTGAAGCTGTTTTAACAAGGGAGTTATATACACCCTATAACTGGATGGCAATGGAGATGCTGTGACCAGGATAAACAAAATGTTAAATGGCTGAATGAACAGCCTGCGAATGAATGGTGCGATGGACAAAAAAGAAACCCTGGAACTCAGAGCCTGAACCAGAGGCAAATATAATTCGTTCTACTTCCATCAACTGGCAGCTTGCTTCTGTCTTCTCCACAACATTCAGGGAAAACGGAAAACAAGTGGGAAAGCTGGAGCAGCAATGACATGGGATGACTGAGCTCCATCCCATGCAACCAAACAGTATTGATGGGTTTTGAGCTGGTGGTGACTGCCCAAGAAAAAGATGAGTTATGGAGAGCTTGATAAATGCAGTAATATAATATGTGACTGCTGTGAAACAGGGAAATCCCCTGTTGGGGTATCATTAGGAAAGAAATAAACAAACAAAAATTCTCCTTCCATCATAATGTCTATGTATATCAGTGATATAAGCACACTTGGAGTACTATGTACAATTCAGTTCACTGCACTTCTAGATGAATTCTTGGAGACCTAAGAATAGTACACAAAAGAGCCATGCCCCTGTTTGGAGAGATTTTTTTAAAAAAATATATATGGTTTTTTTAGCTTAGAAATAAGTTCAAATAAGGTAGGGAAGGATATAGGTGCATAAAATGATGCAAAATGTGAAGAAAATGAACAGAGAAGTTTCCTACATTTCATATTATTCTAGAACTTGGGGTCATTCAATGAAGCTGAGTGGTAGTGAATTTAGGACAGACAAAATGGAGTAGTCTTTACAAAGTATATACTAAATTATGGTTTCCATACTACAAGATGGAGCAACAGCCATCATCTGAGCATGTTTAAAAGAGAATGAGACAAATCCATGGAGGAAGTGCAGTCAGCATGCTCCTCAGTACCACTTTCCTGGGAATACATGCAGGAGAGTGCTACTGCGCTCATGTCCTACTCAGAACCTGGTTTTTTTTTTAAAAAATAGTATACAGCTCCCACAAACTCCCAGCAACCATACTGGTTGGCGGAATCTGGTCACTGCAGTCATCCGTGGGAGAGCCAATGGGAGCTAGATAAGGAAATGGCCTGATCCAACGTGGCTCCTTTTATAGGTTGTAACCTTGCGACTTTCTGCACTCAGAGCACAGGAGATAAATTCCCCTAAAGGTAGACACAGGGCTGACTGACCAGGGAACCTTAATTATAATTTATCTCACTGAGAGGGGGAGGGAAAGGGCCAACTTAATTCAGTGAATTAAGCAAATTTCTCATGGCTATCTCATCAGTATACTAAACAGTGAGGCATATTATTTGGTTAATCTAACCAGTAAAACATGCTAACTTAAAAATAAATAGAGCATTTATACTTCAAAGAGGAACTACAGCTTGTACAGTTTGATATAGACTATATCTTGATATGTTTGCTAATCTTAGCAAATTTTACAGGGTATATGGTTTTAGTGTATAACTTTCCTCATTACTGGTTATTTAACTTAGTTCATTATGTGTATAAAACTGTAGCACATTAGAAACCTTAATTAAAAGTAAATTACACACAAAATAGTATATATATATTACTAAACTAAACAACATTAACAGCTCATGTTTACAGTTTACAGATTGCTCAAAATTGTTCTTAAAACTTCCAAGGGAATTAAAAAGCACTCTCATATGTGGGTACTCAGAAGTAAGCCTAAATTCAGAGGGGAATTCCTCCTGTTTGAAGTGAAAAAAGGTGTAACAATTTCCTCCATGTTTATGGCTTTGACTTTTGTTGATTTGATTATTTATGGAGTTGGTTAATATATTCTCTCTAAGAATCTCTAAGTTCACTAATCTGACTCTGCCAGAGTCTGCTAGAGAGGTGTTCTTTCAGGTTAAAATATATATATAGGTTTTTTTAAAAAAATTGCAGTTTTTCCACTTTCAGCAGGGTCCTATGCCTCTAACCCCAGCTAAAGTTGAGGGCCCACTATACATCCCAGCGTGGGGCAACAGAGATACAGACAGCTGATTCTCTCTGTTCTCCTTCTTTGAACAGTCTGCTGCTCTGTTGCTTTTTCACGTACAGACTGATTTGCCAGAGATAATCCCAATTAATTTTCTGCCATCACACTTTTTCCACTATCTGCTTTATCACACTAGGGGGCAAACAGGATTTAAATAAGAGTTAAACAGGAAATGTCCTATGATTTCTAAAATCCAGTTTGCCCTCTAGTATGATAAAGTAGTAAGCTTAAAATGCCCCAGTTTATCTCCTCCCCCCTCTTTGTCCTCAGCTTCAATCAGTTCCTGCAAACTGAGCTCAAAATGCAAAAGTCTGCACTCAGTTAATTGACTGGGAGTTTGACCTTCCCAATAGGCTCAGGCAAAAGCAAACTGCTGCAGCCTCTCTTAATTTGTGTGTTCTTCCTCATTAATACTTTTTGGCTTCTTGACCACACACTGATATTGTTTGGTCCTACGTGTCTTGGTTTTCATCTGTAAAGCCATGTAGAATATTTTATATTCAGTTTTCACTTCACTTCCCCCCATGGGTTTTCCCTTTTTCAGTCATGTTCCTTTCTCTCATCTAATGTAGTTCATTCTAAAATACCTTTCTCTTCGCTGAAAATAACATTTTTTGACTGCTGCAAGCACTGGTCTCCAGACATGTTAATAATTCCCAGGTAAGCAGGTATAAAATTGCCAACAGAAGACACTTAACATGAAAACTAAGCAAATTACAGATGGAAGAGAAAGAGCACACTTGAATATCTTGCTGATATATGGGAACTTGCTATCTATGACATGACAACCCCCAATACTAAGCTCATAACAACAATGTAGAATTAAAGGGATCTTGTGGCACAGTGGTTAAATGCCAATACTACACCCACAAGATTTTAAATTCAATCCCAGGACTCCAAGGTTGACTCCGTCTTCCATCCTTTCATAGGTCAATAAAATGAGTACCGAGCTTGTTGGGGGCAATTGGCCTAAAGATTGTAAACTGCTTAGAGTGCTGAGTTCACTATTAAGCAGCGTAAAAATGTAAATGTTAGTGCTATCTTGTAGCACCTTTGATACTAACTGAAGCAGAGAGGTTCGTAGCATGAACATGAGCTGCAACCCTACCTGGAGCAGCGGGACCTAGAAACGGTTGTGCACGTACTGGTAACCTCTCGTCTCGATTTCTGCAATGCGCTCTACATGGGGCAACCCTTGTGCTACATCTGGAAGCTTCAATTGGTACAAAACATGGCAGCCAGATTGGTCACTGGTAAATCTAAGTTCGACCAAATTACACTGATTCTAAAGTCATTACACTGGCTGTCCATTAGCTTCCGGTCACAGTACAAGGTGTTGGTTATTACCTATAAAGCCCTATATAGCCTGGGTCCAGTTTACTTGAAAGAATGCCTCCTCCCTTATAATCCTTCCTGCACTCTCTGTTCCTCTGAGAAGAATCTTCTACAATCAAGAAGAACCAGATTGACAATAACTTCCCAGGGGACTTTTTCAGTCGCCGTTCCAAAAACCTGGAACAACCTGCCAGAGGAGATTCGTATATCCTGTCTTGAAGCTTTTAAGAGGGTGATAAAAATGATTCTCTTCCGGCAGGCCTTTCCCAACTGATTAGATCCAGAATGCAGGAATCTGTCCATTCTGTTATGCTCCCCTGTTAGTCATCATTGTTAATGAATACCATTTTGATGTTATTGCCATGCTTTTATTTTTTTTTAATTTGTATTGTTATAGCTTTATATTCTAGAATGGGAGAGTTGGGGGTGGGAGATTTGTTGCTTTATTGTTTTTATTTTTGTTTTTTATTGCTTACTCTGTTATTACCCACCTCTCTCCCCAAAAACGGAAGAGGTGGTATATTTAATAATAATAATAATAATAATAATAATAATAATAATAGTTGTTGTTGTTGTTGTTTTTGTTGTTGTTGTTGTACACTTGAGCCTACACATCTGAGGAAGTAGGCTCAAGTCTATGAAAGCTCATGCTTCCAACTTCTCTCTTTCAGTTAGTCTCAAAGGAGCTATAGGATCCCTTTATTTCCCAGACTAACAAGGCTATGTCTTTGAATTCTGCCAGCCCAGTAATTGTAAAGGACCTGTTGCGATGTACTCATTATACTTAACTTTTAAAAAAATCTCCATGCTTTTTAAAAAGGCTTTAATGGGTTCAAGAGACAGCAACTGATTCAAAGATCACAAGGACAGGTTCATAATAATAATAATAATAATAATAATAATAATAATAATAGTTTATTTATAACATCTCCCCTATCAGAGTGGGGTACAGCAAAGTTAAAAAGTACAGAGTAAAACAACAATCATAACCCTTCCCTACTTCCCCCCTTAAATTTAAATTAAACCAGCAAATATTAAAATCAACGACAGTTAAAATTAATTTTAACCAACTTGTTCTGAGAAAGAAAAACACACAACAGTTATATTTTTAAAAAGTAAAAAAACAAAACAAAACAAAAACAGTTTATACTTTTAAAATCTGCTTGGTTTCCCCCCAAACAACCAAGCTTTATCCACCCTGGGTAGAGGTTATAAGAAGATCCAAAGGAGGGCAGCTAAAATGGTGAAGGGTCTAGAAACCATGCCCTATGAGGAACGACTTAGGGAGCTGGGGATGTTTAGCCTGGAGAAGAGAAGGTTAAGAGGTGATATGATAGCCCTGTTCAAATATTTGAAGGGATGTCATATTGAGGAGGGAGAAAGCTTGTTTTCTGCTGCTGCAGAGACTAGAACGCGGAACAATGGATGCAAACTGCAGGAAAAAAGATTCCACCTCAACATTAGGAAGAACTTCCTGACAGTAAGGGCTGTTCGACAGTGGAACACACTCCCTCGGAGTGTGATGGAGTCTCCTTCCTTGGAGGTCTTTAAGCAGGGGCTGGATGGCCATCTGTCGGGGATAAGATGATCCTAGGGATCATCCTGTTGCCTTACATTTTCTCCCATTTCTGCCTTGCAGTTTTGTTAACTATTCCTCAGAGATTATTTTTCTCGCCCATCTGTCCACAGTTGTATTTATCCACTGAGCTTGAAAATATTCATTCCTTCCCTCCTGTCTGTATTTGCTATCTGAGACAGTCATGTTCCTCTGTTACTGTGATGCTTTTCTGTTATTTGAGGAGAATGCATTTTCCATGCCAAAACAATCCCATCCCTGACTAACAGTCTGACAGTATCCTTAGCTGAAAAAAGAGACTAACTTTGTCCATCTTGGAGAGAAAATTTGTACATAGTTCCTTCTGAATTAATTTGTTTTCCCAGGAGACTTCCATACATGTTAAATGCCTTCAAGTCATTTCCGACTTATGGAGACCCTAAGGCAAATCTAACACTGAGTTTTCTTGGCAGTATTTGGTCAGGGTGCCAGTGGTTAAATTTGCTTTCCTTTCACTCTGACAGTGTGTGACTTAGCAAAGGTTACTTGGTAGATTTGTATGGCTGAGCAAAAATCTGAACCCTGCTCAATAGATTCCAAGTCCTGTACTCAGATCACTGTGCCATGCTGGGCCTTAGATTTCTTCCCTACATTTCTGAGACTTATAAGAAGTGTGGTGACTCTTACCTCAAAATCATCAAGCAATTTGGATTCAGCTGCACTAATGGGTATTTTACAAATCATCGCCTTAATCATCATTTCAAAAACTTGGGGGAAGCTTAACCGGGATAAAGTTATTTTCACATTTCATGAACCTATATATGTGCAAACTCTGCGCATGTTTCATGTCCTCCTACTGCACAGCAGCTATGATGTTCCAGGAGGGCCCTTGGGAGGGAAGGGAGGGGGAAGAAATTCATTCCACATAGAAGCAGCTGCTCTCCACCTTTTCCTTCTCCTGGGAATTCATAGCAGTCGGATGGACTGAGTTGACTCCCTCTTTCCCATCCCAATAGTACATGACTTCAGCAAAGGTATTTTCTGAAGCTTGACAGCTTCTAGGCAGTGGATGTTTCTGGATGAAGCACAAAGGCAAATGAATAGTCCATCCTCTGTGCCCCATCCAAAATGAGACGTACACATGTGTTAGTCACTAACAGGATGACAGATATGAAGTGCTAAGAACAAATATATAATGTTTCCTCCTGCTTCTACACAAATTCAGGATCAAAACAAAGGTGCCAGGAGATGTCAGGAGTACTGTTTTTACTGTTCCGGATCACACCTAAACTGCCAGAGAGGATTAGAGAATTAAAAACACACACACAAACAAACAAATAGGCAAATGTTGTGCTGGGATTAAAAAGTGGCCTCAATTTCACTGGTTTATAATGGTAATAGTTGATGCAGCATGGGACAAAAATCAGATAACCAAGTGACCCAAGATCTGATTATTCCTCTCCGATGTAAACCTATTTGGGGAAGTGACTTGAATGAGGGTCCTTCCTACCATTCAAGAGAGAGATCAGCCCTACAGCCTCATTGAAAAAGCTGCTGTTTCCAGGATCCTTTCCTCCAAGTTTCCTTATGGGGACCTCCCTGCTTTGGGAAACCAGGTAAGCCTTCTCTTACTCCACAGAAATGGATAGCCCCAACAGCGCTAAAATATGACAGTGAGTAAAGGATGCATTAGCAGGGGAGACTCTGATCAAAGCAAACCTGAAGGGGAAGGCAAATATTCAGGACACACAGCCAGTTCAGCTGCTAACTAAAATTGCTTCCCAATCCAAGGAAAACTCACAGGTGCATGGCAGAAAAGAAGTTGGAAGCTAAAGGGAGGGAGGGATGGGAAAGTCAGCCAGTAAGAGAATATGAAAGGATCATGTCTGCCCAAATGCCAGTCAAGTGAACTGGAGAGGGAACTGTCTACCATACTCTGCCTGGCAGAGGTCCTATCATAGCTGGGCCATCCAGGCCTTTGATGGACCCACAGAAGTTCCCAGTGTAGAGTAAAATTTGCACTGGATCTAAGATGGCTACCCGATGGTCAGGAGGAAAAAAGTCTTCCTTGAATTCCTAGAGCATTATGATGCAGGAATCTGGCATTTCTTTATTAAGGTCAGGGAAACTAGAGATGTATAATAATTTCCTTAAAATATCTTGCCAGAAACAATGTTGTCTTTATCTTCAATGATGTCACTAAATTAAGAGTGAAAGAAGTTCAGAATACTAATTTGCTTGAGACATAATGATTCTAGCTTTCAACCAATGACAGCTGACACAATTAAACGTTCTGACTGACTGATTCCCTTGGTCCATAAAACACTACAAACACAAAGATAATGTTTAAAAACTAATTCCACACTTACCATTTCTATGTAACCTTATATTATTATAAAATATTCACACCACAACAAAATTTGAACATGGGCATTTTTAGCTTTGTTTCCGAATCCAAAATTCCACAGTTCATTGCAGTTTTTCCCAGCAACATTCCAATGGCCATTCCCTGTCCCCAAATGCACATGCATAATAGCAGTAATTTTTGACATAAGTACTACAATATCAGATATTTTGGAACCAATTTTCTATTGATGGCTCATTCATTCTTTCCAGCTATATTCATTTCTGCAGCTGTTAACAAATTGCCAGCCATATTCCCATTCTTTCCTCCTACACAAAATTTAGAGTCATTTTAAAAGGCCTCTTTTAGTGTCAAATTGAATTTGTTTCCTGTAATTGCTTGAATGGCCTTGATGATCTTTATCCAATAAGACTTGATGATCCTGCCAATATGTGTAAGAAGCTGGCCTCTCATGCCATGTCATACCCAAAATATGATGCTAATATTTCCAAATATTTTTGTTAGCTTTACCAGTGTGTAATACTATCCCAATATTATTTGTCTTTAACAATCATATCTACACATTTATTAAAAACTTTCTCTTCTCTCTCTCCTGACCACAATTTTACTTGCAAATAAACCAGTGCTCAGAAGGGAGGGAGGGTGCTGTGGGCACCTTCCCTCCCTTCTGCCCACCATTTTGTCCATGACTAAACCTGGAAGGAAGGGAGGGAGGGAGGGAGGCTACTCTGGGCACCTTCCCTCCACCCCAACTGCCATTTTACTCATGAGTAAAGCAGTGCTCAGGAGGGTGCTCTGGGTACCCTGCCTCCTCTCTGCGTGCCCATTTACTCATGATAAAAATAGTGTGTGGCAGCAAGTGTGTGCCCATAAAAAGGGCTCTGAATGTTGTCTCTGGCATGCGTGCCATGGGTTTGCCATGCCTGCTCTATTGAGTTTGTGTCCTCTTTGGGAGTAGCTGGCTCCAGGGGTAGCTGGTGGAGTGGGAATCCATTTTAAATTTTACTCATGCAGCTGAGTTTATGAGAGACCTATGGTAGTGGATCCACCGACTTACTCTTTTATGTTCAATAGTGGTGCTTAGGCTGGAAATGTAGGACATTGGAAAAACTGTTATGAAGCTCTCAGTTTAAGCAAGCATAACTCTTTAGCCATGCTTTTCACTGTTTAAAGATTGTTTCCCTGTTTTGTTTCTTCTCCCCAAGCTTCCTCATATCACTGTAGGTTTGTTATTTCAGGGCCTAAAGACAAGATGCATTTTAAGTCTCTCTGGGCTGATACAGACTGTTTGTACGGCGTGATTAGGGTTAGGGAGGGTGCAGCATCTACACCCACCCTAACCCTAGCGCTTATGGATGCCACCATTTTAAAATGGCGGCATCCATATGAGCACGCCATCAAAATGTCATGACACGCACAGCGTTTAGATGTAAATGACATAATGGTGCTGCGGGAGGGTGCCAATGGTGCCCTTCCTGCGGCGCTAAAAAGAACTCGAAAACCAAGCTCCTTTTCTGCGCCTGATCCTTGGCGTGACCTTTAGATGGCTGTGCCAAGGACCCTGAGGGGAAAGGGGTGGCGGCGGTGGCAGCGGCGGCGGCGGCCCCTTTCTCCCCTCGGAACTGCTGTTGGTTGCGGGGTGCAGCAGGTGCCCAGGGCACCTGCTGCACCCCGCTTTCAGGCCGCGGAGAAGCAGCGGGATGGGCCTCTGGGGCTGCCGGTGAGGTGGCTGCAGACTGCCTTAAAGAGGTGGCTGCAGACCGCCCCAGGCGGTCTGTACTACCCCTTTGTCTTTTTTCTTTTTTTCTTTTTTTTCCTTTCTTTTTGCATCCCAAATAATTTGGTGTCAACAAACTATGAATGGCCAAGTGTCAGCTCAATTTCATTATCATCACTTTGGTGACTTTGCATGTGTTAGTTGCAGCTGAACACTACACGCATCATGGTCTTTTAGGGCAATCATACCATTTTCATTCATAACAAAAAGCTGGCTGACCAGAATGTAGCTTGTGCCTGTGGAAAGTTTCCAAATACCTACAATGATTAATTGAGAAGTCAGGGTCTCTTATGTTCCTCTAGAACAAGGTAATTACAAACATCTATGTTTATTGCCTGTCCTGTCCTTTCCTTTCCTCCTCTAATTCTACATCCCATTTTCACCAGCACCAAGCTTTCTATGGATACAGATTCCTGAAAACCAACCTTACCCTTTACAATAGGCCTCGTACCATTCCCATTCTACTTTAACTCCATGTTAGAAAAAGTATGCTGCTGCTTTTGCTAAGAGATTGATTTACTAAACAAGTCATTTTATTATGTTGTAATAAATGTGTCAACTACCAACATTTCAGAGGTAAAAACTGGACCATGTGTGGCCAAGCAACATTGGAATGTGTTCAAGATGGCAAAAGTTATTAATGGGGAAGAACACATAAGTTAGGAGATGATGCGGCAATTTGCTTTTGTCTGAGCCTACTGGGAATGGCAAGATTGTCCTCCCTCCTCTCTCTTCTCTCTGATGAGTTGAGTCCATTACCTTGAACGTTGAGCTTAACTTGAAGCCAACGAAGTAAGCTGAGGACATTGGGGGAAGTAGGTGGAAGAGAGAACAACTGGAACATTTCTTAAAGCAGCTGCAAAAGTAGGATGGCAGAGGATTAATCAGGATTGTCCCTACCAAATTGGGAGAGCTGGGCTATGATGTGTGCATATGTATACATTAAAACAAACATCTACAGTGTTTAATGTCTAATGATTATTTGAACTAGCAGGTATTCCTCACTTGGCTAAAACAGCCCAAAAATCCACCATGTGCATAAAAAAAAAGGGGGGGGGAGCTTTAATTCTCATATTCAACACAAAAATACATTTTCCTTTATTTACTCTTGTTTAATGTTGATCTTGTCCTTCCTCCAGATACAGTGCAAATATTTCACTTTTCCAAAACCTTTCACCATTTTTTTTCTTCACAAATATGTGAGACAAGTCATGCTGAGAATAAATGATCAGTGCAAAGATCACAAAGTGAGCTAGACAGATGAGAAAGATTTGAACCTGCAACCCAGAACAGATGAGGAGGAAAAAATGGTTCAATCCTGCTTTTTCTCAAAGCAGGTTGAAACCACACTGCTTGCATGGCCCACTCCCAAGGTGAGTCGAATGCACATTGCCTGACCACATGGTGTGGCATCAAGCCATGCCACTGGGTGATTTTCTTTGTTGCCTCTCCCATACATGCACAGTCACACTAACACACTTCCGGAGACCGCCAAGTGCCCAAATTAACCTAGATGCCAACCTATTGGATGGCTGTCCTTGGAATGGCCACAATGTTGCATGTGCAATGCTCATCGGAGCACTGGCGTGTGAGTGATAAATTGGCAAAGCACAATCATGAGGCCCCTCCTACATGCCACTTTTATTCCGTGCCCCCCTGCTGGACAGTCTGGTTTGTGTTGTCACACTTTCACTTCTTTGCTTTGCCACAGCCCCGCACTCATGTTGGGATGTTTATATGCAAGTGCCAAGATGTACATTTTCCACACTAAGCCAGACTACCGTGGGTTCCTTTTGCTCCAGTTTTTAGCCCTGGAACACAGCTTCAGTCTGGTTTCTGTCCACTTTGGAGTTATGTGTCATCTAAATGCCTCACTTTCAAAGTAGCTGGAAACCATTTTACCTTGCTCATCTATTCTACCCCTATCTTTTAACAACCCTAGTCTGGTCTTCTAACCCAGTTGACTGGCTTGTAGATGGAAAGTTGAAGCTTTTAAAGACCATACATTTTTGAAAGAATGGTACTTTCCATTAAACATGATTATATTTTGACCACATGTTCAGCTCCTGCATTAATTTGATTTTCAGTGCCTCTGTACTGTAACCAACAAGATTTTATGTCATTAACTAATTTCATACCAAGATTCTGATGTCCTTATCTTTTCATGTAACCTTACAAAACCTTGAAATTATATCTTTATTCACAGCATCAATATTAATTTCAAGTAATTTGAATTTAGTTTGATCTAAAAGAACTAAGCATGTGCTTGAATTGCTTGTATTGCAATCTGTGGGATATGCAAATGTACACTCTGCCACATGTCCAGTATAATCCAATTAAGACCATTCATGATCTGATAACTTGTAGCATGCAGCATTGTGGGAACTCTATCCTATATATTGCTTCCTCAGAAGTACATTTAGTGTGACTTATTCTCATGTAAATGCACACAGTTTTAAAAACTTTTCAACAAATTAGAGGTAACTTTTTATAGCTTTATGAGGAAAAAAAACTTTATAAGAGCTATAGCCTCCTTGAAGTCATTAGGACCTTAAAGCTTGGAGCCAGAGCATATTAAATAGCTGAGAAGAAAACACAAACTTAGAAGCATATCTTTTTGAAGTCAAGATAGCACAATGGCAAAGCACTAGAAACTGATTAAGCACTGCTCTTCTCTTTTTCTTTTTTGTTTTCCCTTTCATGCATATCCATCTGTTTTATTCTCAAGAACTTCTACACTATTGTATTAGTGAAGCATGGAAAATGTTCTTGAATTACAAATAATCTAAGTTCATTATCTCTGCCTGGGCTGCATTACAATTATACAAATGACAATGGACGCTTGCTCAGTAAATTCAGTTTTGATCAGTATTCCTGTTACAGTGTTCAGGGTCAAAACGGAACACAGAGAAAACAGAATAAGTGTGTTGGGGAAAGGGCATCTTCTACATCTTGACTTGAGAAAAGAGACACAGTAATTAAAAACCCAGTTCAATAAAACCCTTGGGAGAGGGAAAGAGTATAAGGTAGCTAATAATTTCAACAATTTGCTTCATGTGTAGAACTGGAGTTTACAGGTACCTATATTCAAGCTTATATGTGTATGTGCCTTCAAGTCGCCTACTGACCTATGTCAACCCCATGAATTTAATAGGATTTTCTTTGGCAAGGAATATTCAAGAGGTGGTTTTGCCAGTTTCTTCCTCTAAAATATAGCCTACAGCAGCTAGTTGCTGGCAGTCTCCCATATAAGTATTAACCAGGGCTGACCCTGCTTAGCTTCTAGCACCTTAGGAGTATTTAATTCTCCATAGCACTGGTGCCACATTTTTAGCCTGTACCTGAAAATTGCAAGATTTTTTCAAATTGAGAACTTTGGAAAATGAAAACTGGAGAAGGAGCCACAAAGAGGTTCACCATCAAGATAAGGAGGATGACAGGAACAAAGATATGGGAGGGAACTATCACACATATTCAACTTGTCTTTAATATGTTTGCTTTCAACTGAAACAGAGACAGAAAGAGATTTTAGCTCCAGGAAATATCAGATCAGTCCATTTTTGTAAGTTTGCCATTTGATAAATGATGCTCTTCTCATAACACCCATTTTTTAAAAAACAAAAACCAATCCCGTACGCAAACCTATGTCTATGCAAAGCTAAGGTTGGCATAATGATCACACCAGAAACAGGGCAGCTAAAAAAGTTTTGCTGCACTTACAGTTCTTATGCAGCACTTACTCCATGCACTAGCAAAGGTTATCCAGCATGTAGAGCTAATAGACTTGCATATAAATACGGGGATGATGATAATAATAATAATAATAATTATTATTATTATTATTATTATTTATATCCCGCCCCACTACAAGATGCAATCAGGATGATGTTTCTAGCACCTAAGTGGGGCTTAGACGTTTTTCTGTAACATGTAACATCTTTATTCTGTAGAAAGAAGAGTTGTTCATTCCTTGACATGTAACTGTTTCTCTCAGTAATTTCTGTACCTTCCCAGCTAAGTAATATTCTGTCATGCCAAGCTTTCGTTTGGGCTCAGTCATTGAAAAACTAGTCAACAACACAAATGGGCTAGCATTTTGCAAGAAATAGCAATGAGCTACATTGTGGACCTTTTGTTTATGAGCCTGGTTCACTGTTTATGATATATGTCTACTATATCATACCATTTTTCCTTAATATAATTAAGATTCTACTTCTTCTGATAAAGTTAATATTGCAACCTCTCCAATAGACAGATGACAAAAGGGGGACATAGGTTTTTGCCAAGTGAAAGTCAAATGCTAGTGCTCTTGATCAAATTATGTGAAAAAAATGATGCAAAGGCATGTACTGTATGTATAAGGGAGGTGGAGGAGAGGAGGGGATGTGAACACACCTTGTGCAGTTCAACAGACTGTGGAAAGCTTTTTGCTGGAACATTTCCAAAGTCACTATGCCCTTTGTTACATAACAGATTTTCCTGCACAGCTGTAAGACCTTCAAAATGGACAAAACCATGCAAGGGAAAAACAGATTGACTATTTGGCAGGCAGTCACAGTGTAAACAGTAACACTAATGGAATAATCTCAATAAACAGCAAGACTCCCTCCAGAGGTCAACCACTCTGTAGTCAGACATTTCGCAGCAATTTAGATACTAAAATCATTGTCTCTCGTGTATCTTGCAAGGGAGCAATTTCCTCATATTGAAGGCTCATTGCAAAGGATGTGAAATTTGGGGCTTATAGTCCTTACCTTACCTAAGAGGAATTCAGTGGAGCAAAAGTGATTTCAAGACAACTGCTTAAAAGGGATTGTCTTCACTTAATCCATTTTATAAATAGTGAGATTGCCTAAATGTGGATAAAATCAAAGATCCCCCAACTTGTGAGTAGAGAGGTCTTTAAAAGGCCTTACGAAGAGGGAATTAAATAAATGTCACTGTGTGTACCTCTGCCATAGCTTGCTGAATACTGGAGTAGAGAAATTAGCAAACCTTGGAAAACTATACCTCACCTGCTTGACTCAGAAATTCTGAATCCCATGAGGGCACTCTGATAAGTGATTCACCAAAGTCCAATATTTATTTTAGTTCTCTATCCTTATGACATACAGCTTCGTGGATACAGATGTAAATTTTTCAGTGGCTGTGCTTTTTTACACATAAAACCTCTCACATCAGCCTCTGCCTCTTTTCATTTGTGGGCCAAGAGAAGACTGGTCAAATTCAGAATTTAGGACCCACATGTAACATTGAAACTACTCATTAAAGTGGACTGAAAGGAATGAGGACACCACTAAGGTGTGCTAGGAACACAACACATCCTTGTTCCATCAGCATGTCTTTTTCTATGAAGGGAAGCCCTGGAAGTGAAAGTGGGAACAGAATAACCAAAGCATCCCTATGGCAGGGAAATCTCAAGGTATGGCAAATCAAAATAGGGAGAAGAAGAATCAAAGAAGAGTTGGGAGGTGACATGTCGAAAAAAGAACAAGGAAACTTGGCGACAGCTCTGGAGGGTGGGGAGAAGTCTGTAGATATGTAATTGTGGGTCTCATGTGTCTTGGATGTGGCAATTTAGTTTGCAACATTAGTCTTATTTGTCTTTCATCCTGGCCTCTTTATTGTATCAGACACACATGAAAATATCCATATCCATATCCATCTCTCTCTTTCTCTCTCTTCCCTAATCAAAGTGCTTTTATTTATAAAAATATTTTTTAAAAAAATATTCACCAGCAAAACCATAGAACAACAACAACAAATCAAAACTAAAAGCCACACAGTGGCAGATTAAAAAGTTTGGCTTAATTCTGGATATGCAAAGTGATATATTAAATTGTCCAGGCATACAGAAGAAACATTTTATTTGATGTCAAAATCACAAGAATTAGGCATACAGACATAAGACATAAGGACTAGGAAGGACACAACCTAGACTGGGTGTCATCACCAAAAATCCCAATCTCTGTTCATCACCTGTCCAATTTCAGCTGGGAGGAGAGCTCAGTGAAAGGTTTTATTGGTCTCAAAACACAGGCAGACAGATACACAGACAAAGATACTTGAAATACTCTGGTCCCTAACTATATAGAAGCATAGATTAAAACCAGTACAGCTCTATCTCAGTTAACAAAGTAGAGGTATTTTCAGATATTACTTTTGAAACATAAAATTTGTTACCAGAGACAGAAAAAACATGGGAAGAATAGAAATAGGTTCATTCACCAGACAAAGAAAAGGAATTCTACATGTTTCAGCAACTTACTAACTTACTTACTAACCCTATTCGTGGCTTTTATAGCCCTTATAGTGCTCTTTCATGCCCGTCTAGGTCAGGCCTATGTAACAGGAAACTATTTTAACTCCCTCTGCTTCACTTACTAGTAATAATTGAACATTGCCCTAGAATAGCTAAGTCAGGTGGCATCTTATGACCTGGAGCCATAATATGATGGGTAAAGTTTATTCATCCTATATAAGCAACAAACAGCCATGGGCAACTCACAACAGGGTGTCTGTAACAATACATTAAGTTCTGAAGGCAATAAATTACGATCCTCTCCAACTATATTTAGACACAAAAGATGAAGGCAAAGTGCAGACTCATGGAAGGTAAATGGAAAGCTATTACAGTTTGTAAATTGTAAACTATTAAATGGCAGTGAATCATTGCTTTAATAAAGGCATCTAATTTAGCATCCAGTTTCCTGGTTTTGTGGAGCTCAATCCAACACGAGACAGCTGGTTACAACTCTGCTCCTTAAGAAGCAAATTTTTCATCACGTAATACTACTTTTTGGCAATGCAACTTGTTTTGCATTGTAAATGCAGATATACTATAACAGTACTCAGACCAACTGCAGACGATGTATTTTGTGGAATAGTTACTGCTGGTTTCCCATATGGGATCTAAATAAAACACACAGTTGGTTTAAATCACTGTTTAAAATCTAATCTCAAATATTTAGATATGAAACATAATGTGGCCTGTTTATAGCTTCACTTGCTCTAAAAGAGCATTTTAACAAATGCCACAAGTGATTATTATTCCATTTGTTCCTTTTTTTATAGCAAGAAGGAAGCTATAGTCAACAGGAGAGTGATGTAATACCTTCGTAATGTGCTGGTGCAAAATATTCCTAATCTGTGTTTAATTCAAATTCCTTAATCATCACTAGGCAATGTAAGAAATTCATTGAAATGCCTAGAAATCCACAGAGACAGTGTTTATTTCAAAATTTGCAATTTAAACCTGGCTGCATTCTGAAAGAGGATTTGTGATGAAGTCCATACAGTCTATCTTGCTAATAATACCAGTGCCCAAAGCACTGTCAAGAATCTTCCTTGAATAAATTTGTGTCAAGGTTCTGGCTCACATAAAACCTAACTACCTAGACTAACAAAATGTGGCCTGGCACTCTGCAAGTCCCAAAGGGAAACAATTGCGACTACTTTGTATGAAAGAAGTCCCCAAATTCAATCTTTGGCATTTCCAAGAAAGATTTCCATTATTTGCAGCTACCTCAACAGAAAAACTTATTTTACTTCATTTTTATTGTGAATAATAACTATATATGCTGAACGACTAGGGCAATTTTTTAGTCAAGAAAGCAATCCAGAAGGAATTGACAAGATTTTAAAAAAAGGGGGGGGGCTTCATTGGCTCCCCTTCCCCTTCTGCATCCAGTACAAGCTTCTGCTGTTGACTTTCAAAGCCCTCCACGGACTGGCCCCTCCTTACTTGTCTGAACTTCTTTCTCCTCACACTCCTTCTCGTACCCTCCGTTCTGGTAGTCAAGGTCTCCTGTCCCAGCCGAGGATTTCCACTGCTCCATCCCGGATTTGTCCCTTCTCACTTGCTGCCCCTCACTCCTGGAACCTTCTTCCCCCACATGTGCGCCTCATCACTTCTCTAACCAGTTTCAAAATTAAGTTAAAGATTATATTGTTTAGGAAAGCGTTCCCAGGATTGTGCCATCTGCCCCAGGATGCCTCCTTTTAACTATGTATTAAGAAGCCGTGCCCTCCCTCCAGTCCATCTGCCTTGGTCCTGGCCCTGGAGGGAGAGAAGAACCACTGCACCTCATCCTCTTTCCACCACCTTCCCCTTTTCCTTTTTGTGTTGTCTCTTTTAGACTGTAAGCCTGAGGGCAAGGATCCGTCTAACTATAAGATTGTATGTACAGCACTGTGTAAACTTACAGCGCTATATAAATAAAATTAACAACAATAATAATAATGATAGCAACTGCATTGCTGCTTTGCTGCAGTCCTGCAGTCCTGCATCATCTAAACCCCTGGCTTTACATTAGAAATGTAAACTTTTGCATATTTCATTCCTATGCATGAGAAAAAATTTTTTCAAAAGATTTCTCCTGACTTTCTCTTGAGCAAAATCAACAAGAGTTTTCACATACATCTGAATTTTATTTATTTATTTATTTATTTGTATTTCTGCACTTAAATAAATCCAAAAATATCCAAACAAACAATAACAATGGCTGTTATCCTGTTGGGAAATTACATTATCATAACCTGATTTATAGTCACATAAAGCTGAACTGAGCTATCACACAGCTGGCATACCCTCAAGAGGAAAACAAAGACACAGCTACACCATTGGGACCATTGCACAAATGAAGTCAGAAGTACTAATGTTATGCAACAGTCCCAATACACAAGGTGTCCCATTGTGTAATTGGAGTCCTTATTTTTTGTGTTACCCTATTATGTATCATTGTGTACCACTGTTACACATTGTAGCCACAACCATGACTTTTCATGCAAATCTGATCAAAAACAACAAAAAAGTGCTAGCCTTGTAACCCTCACAGAAGAATTTAAAATCTCACAGTGGTTGATATTTTCTTTTCTTCATTGGAGTTTATCACACAGGGGGAAACTGGTAGTTTAAACAGTCATTAATTGGTTAAAATCTTGTAACTGAGATTAAAATGTGATTAAAATGCAATTAACAAAAGAACCATTATCCCGTGAATAACCAGGGAATAACTAGGGAATAAACACCAAAAAATCATTCACGGGAAATTCCACAAATTATTTGCTGCTGTTTATTGCCTGGTTATTCACAGGATAATGACATTTTAATCATGTTTAATCTTGATGTCGTGTGAAAACCATTAGCACAACTGCACGATTAGCTTTGGATATTCCCAGGATAATAGTGCTTGAACATGACATTGTATGAAAACCATTAGCGCAATGACACGATTATGGCAGGTTCATCACCTTTTATACTTCCAATTGCCCCCCGCCCCTGTGCCATAAACTCTATTAAGGGTTTCTTGCTCATTTTTCCTATGGAAGAATAGAAAAATTGCAAATATTTTTTCTATCATTAGTAAATATGCTTAGAATTATGCCTTTAAAATGAGCCTGCACATACCACATTCCAAAACTCCACCCACCGTTCATATAGTTGTCCATCCACTGGCCTTAAGCAGCATCTTTCTTCCTGCTTTTGTCCTTCAATTACCATAGCTAAAATTTAACTAGTCACCTTTCACTGTATTTACAATTTTTTAAATGATTATTCCTGATGTAATGACCTTGGAGAAGTCACATTCTCTCAGCCTCAGAGGATAGTAGTGGCAAACTCCATTGCTACAAACATGTAAGGAAAATCCATTAAAACAAATTCCATAGGAACAAACATGTCAGGAAAATCCTATGATAGGGTTGCCTTAGGGTCACCATAGGTCAGAAACAACTTGAAGGCACACAACAACAACAACAACAACAACAGCTATTCATGCAATCTGATAATAAATGTCCTTCCAAGACAATACATCATTCCATACATCTCAGCAAGCAAACCAAGTCTACCAAAACTTCTACTACCACTTTCTTTGCACCGTCTCAAATGTGCTACAAGATTCTTTTGCATACTTTAAAATTTGATAGAGAGAAAATAACTATGAAGGGCTAAATATCATAAATGTATGTAGCCAAGGAAGATTTTTGTTAAAACATTAGCAGTAAAGGTGGAAATATAGTATGCAGGAGTCTGATAAAAGAAGACTCATGATATACATTGCTAGTCTGAGTCAACTGGCAATACCCCAGGTACAATCTACAGTGCAGGGACTGTGAGTGCACTTCGTCTTCTGAAATGTCTGCCTGGAGAAATTTTAAAGTGACATCATAGCACTTTTTTAGTGTCATGTTTTGTGCTGACTTTTTTACTGAGTAAAAAAAAATACAAAGAATAAAAGAGAAATAATACAAGTAACACAGATAACACAACTACCAGTTACAAAGTGTTCCAAGCAAGCTACAAACTACAAAAACTACAACTGACAAAGTAGAATAGAAAAACATGACTTCTGCAGGCACAATTCATCATAACCCCCCCCCTTTATCCTCCCTATTATCTACCATTTATCTACATATTTAACTCATATTAACTGAAAAAAGCAACAATGAGATAATTTTCATTTCCTGCATGGCAGGGGTTTGACTGGATGGCCCTTGTGGTCTCTTCCAACTCTATAATTCTATTATTTGTTTTTCAAAAAATCAGTTCATAATTTCCAGTCTATCCAAAATCTTGTCAATGAACTATCTTTACTCAAACTACACAATTTATTCATCTCTGCTAACTCCTCCAGTTCAGAGAGCTACTCTTCTTTTGTAGGAATTCTTCTTACTTTTATGAGCATATAAAATCCTCATAGCTGTGACAATACATTCTATTATTCTTCCATGTCTCCTCTCCAATTATTCATACATCATTCTCAGCAGAAAAAGTTCAAGTTTCAATTGGAAATTAATCAGTACAGTATTTTTTTTTACTTCAAGCTATGTATGTATCTCTTTGTGCTCTCTCACATATGATAAAATGACCATTCTTGGTTATTAAATTTCTAACATAAATTTAATGATCTTTTATACATCTTAGACCATTTTTGGTATCATTTACCAACCATTTTATAAAAAAATTCTTTAAGATCATGACACAAAGTAAATTTCAATTTTTTTGACACATTCTTTGACAAACACATTGCTCTGTTTGTATGTTAACACCCAAAATTTCTAATCATTTGTGCTGAATTTTAGGACAAGTGAGAGGAGAGTCTGAGAGAAGTCTGAAATGAAATAGTTCCCAGTCTGGACTCCTTTTACAAGTATTTTGATTTGAAACCTTTCTGCATATCAGTGTTAACACAAAACACATATCTCACTTTATTGCTACCATAGGTTTACCACGTGAAATAAGGGACAGGGCCTCTGTAACTTTAATGATGTAGGTACCATATGGGATTTCAGCAGATTTTACTTGTCACACAGCCAGGTAATAAGCAACATCTGCTGAAATCTGCACAAATATTAATGGTACAGGAGCCCTGCCTTATGACACCTGGCAATCCTGCACTACCTTGTATAAGGCTAGTTAGTGGAAAGATATGATTTCCATGGCTTGAACAGCCAGAAACAGGGCTAAATACAACATGAGTAGTTAGCTTTTATACACAGAATTGAAGGGGGCACAATCTTGTTCTTTGCCTCAAGCAGCAAAATTTATTGGGACAGACCTGAATCGGGTAGTTTGATGATATTTAAAACACTTTCTGTTGCTACTGAGATTCACATTACACATTACACATGGATGATTGAATCCATGGATATGGAGGGCTGACTATGGGACTAAACAGACAGGCAAAAAGACATGCTTTCAGGCTGGCTTGAAGGTGTGGCGTTTAGATGACGTACCGTATGCCTTGAAGTTAGCAGGAAAGTGCCCTCTAAGCGCCTTATCCAGAGAAAAGCCATTTCAAAAAGAAGCAGCATTTTTCTGTTTCTTCCTGGCTTGAATCCATGTCATGTGGTCATGGCATGAGCACCCCAGCTGCCTTGGGAGCCGGTGGTGCAGTTGGTGGGGTTTCACTGTGGCTTCAGAAAAGGCAGCTTCAAGCCATGCTTTCCTGCCCATCTGTTTCACCCATATATTTACAGGCTTCAGCTACTGTCCTAACTGCCTGGGGAAAAAAAGAGCAGCAACAAAAAAACTTTTGCAAACATAGTTTTGAGCATTTTTATTTTAAAAGATGAGATACCAGAATAATATGCTTGAGGATGATCAGAGGAAGGCCCTTGAAAGAATCACACTAGATTGTTTTCACAGAATACATCACAATTTTTTTAAAAGATCTGCTTGAGCTCTGTCTTTTTGTTTGCTCTTCTGACTCTACCCATTGCACAACTGTTAGAGTCCCTTCTTTAAAAAGCAATGCCTTATGGGCTGTTGTCCCCAGGCACTGGCTACAGGAGGAGCATTTAAGTTAAAATGTATTCAGCCCATCTGTTGCAATTGTCCAGGAGCCATGAATAGCAGGAATGGAGTTTCTAATGGCCTCTTAGATTCTGATAAACCAGGTGGCATTCAGATGGAATTGGCAAGAATGGGAATCTGAATCTCAGGAGGCACTCAAGCTAACAAAGCTATCAGCATAGTCAAAAGATGAAGGCATGAGCTTCAACAGTAAAATGGTGAATAACTCCAAAGTGTCAATTTACACCAGAAATCCCTTATCTGAATATGTATTAGAAATCCTTTACCTGCTTTATTTATTTGAAATCTCCGACTAATAGAAACACAAGGAGTACATCTTCACAAATAAATAAATTAATACCACTATCATTTTCAGTGCATGATTTTAGGCTTTGCTTGCCCTTACTAATGAATCTGAAGCTAATTACCAAAGAAGAAACAAACACATATCCTGCTCTCCCATGGTTAAAAATGCAGTATTATTATGAAATATATAAGACTTATTTAATTTAAAAAAAATCATATACCATCAAAACAGAAATGTGATGGTTTGAGCATCAAACTAGAAGTTGGGAGATCCAAATTCAAGTTCTCACTAAACTATAAAATTCACAGGATTCTCTGACAAGCCCTACCTCACAGGACTGTTCAGGACAAGAGGGCGGAAGATGTGCCATCTTGAGCAGCTTGAAGGACAAGCAGGATATAAATGTAACAGGTAAATAAGTGCTTAAATGTTCACTGGTATGGCAAGTAAAAAAAAAATACATGCCCTATTGTCAAGCATCCCAACAACATGGTCAAAAAGATGCTGCAAAACATAAGATCCATCACTATTCCCCCATACAACTTGTTGAATTAACTGAGACATGAAAAAGGGCACCTCTGAAAATTATAACAAACAGTTGTTCATCATCACCATCATCACCATCTATATAAATATCCCAATTTGTTTAGCATCCACCCTTCAGAACCATGGATGTCCTAAATGGAGAGACTATGCAATAATAATGTTACACTGATGAGAACAGGCAGCCTTAAAGAGATGTTTTATATTGAGCATGTTCCACAGAGCCATGCAAATGTATGGTCACATCTTGAGAAGAAACCACTTATCTCACGTACTTCTTTTGATGTGATCAAGTTTGTTTCCAGAAAATTTCTGCAGTTTTCCAAAAACACAAGGTTGAAATGTAATGAGCCAAAAACATCATCCGATAATAAAGCATTCAAGAATAGTTAAAACACACATCTGTGTGTAATCTAAATGAATATAAGTCTCCAGGACCAGATGAACTACATCCAAGGGTATTAAAAGAACTGGCAAATGTAATATCGGAACCATTGGCAATAATCTTTGAGAACTCCTGGAGAACAGGAGAAGTCCCAGCAGATTGGAGGAGGGCAAATGTCCCCATCTTCAAAAAGGGGAAAAAAGAGGATCCCAACAATTATTGTCCAGTTAGTCTGACATCAATTTCAGGAAAGATTCTAGAGCAGATAATTAAACAGAGAGTCTGTGAACATTTAGAAGCCAATGCCATAATCACAAAAAGCCAACATGGGTTTCAGAGAAACAAGTCTTGCCAGACAAATCTGATCTCTTTTTTTGATAAAATTACCAGTTTGGTAGATGAGGGGAATGCTGTGGATATAGTATATCTTGATTTCAGTAAGGCCTTTGACAAGGTTCCCCATGACATTCTTGTAAACAAGCTTGTAAAATGTGGGCTAGACAAGGTAACTGTTACATGGATTTGTAACTGGTTGACTGGCCGAACTCAAAGGGTGCTCCACAATGTATCCTTTTCATCCTGGAGAGAAGTGACCAGTGGGGTCCCACAGGGTTCTGTACTGGGCCCAGTGCTATTCAATATCTTTATTAATGACTTGGATGACAGAATTGGGGGCATACTTATCAAATTTGCAGATGACACCAAATTAGGAGGAGTAGCCAATACTCCAGAAGACAGGATTGACATTCAGAATGACCTGAATAGACTAGAAAGCTGGGCAAACACTAACAAAATGAAATTCAATGCGGAGAAATGTAAGGTACTGCACTTAGGATGCAAAAATGAAATGCACAGATATATGATGGGGGACATCTGGCTGAATGAAACTATGTGTGAAAGGGATCTAGGAGTCCAAGTAGACCACAAGTTGAACATGAGTCAACAGTGCGATGCGGCAGCTAAAAAGGCCAATGCTATTTTAGGCTGCATCAATAGAAGTATAGTGTCTAGATCAAAGGAAGTAATAGTGCCGCTCTATTCTGCTTTGGTCAGGCCCCACCTGGAATACTGTGTCCAGTTCTGGGCACCACAATTCAAAAAGGATGTGGAGAAACTGGAGCATGTCCAAAGGAGGGCAACTAAGATGGTGAAGGGTCTAGAAACCCTGCCCTATGAGGAACGACTTAGGGAACTGGGGATGTTTAGCCTGGAGAAGAGAAAGTTAAGAGGTGATATGATAGCCCTGTTCAAATATTTGAAGGGATGTCATATTGAAGAGGGAGCAAGCTTGTTTTCTGCTGCTGCAGAGACTAGAACGCGGAGCAATGGATGCAAGCTGCAGGAAAAGAGATTCCACCTCAACATTAGGAGGAACTTCCTGACAGTAAGGGCTGTTTGACAGTGGAACACACTCCCTCGGAGTGTAGTGGAGTCTCTATCCTTGGAGGTCTTTAAGCAGAGGCTGGATGGCCATCTGTCGGGGATGCTTTGACTGGGAGTTCCTGCATGGCAGGGGGTTGGACTGGATGGCCCTTATGGTCTCTTCCAACTCTATGATTCTATGATCTGAAGAGCATGAGATTTTTAAAAATAGCCTTTCTGGAGAACACAGCTGAAGACATTTGAATGTGCAATGGGTATGAGGAGAAAAGCAACTTAGGGATCTTACAGTATTACATTTCCAAATATGCTAAGGCTATTTCAGTTCTACAGCCTGAGCTCAAGTCAATGTTTTCATTTACTCTCTTCTGTGCATAAGTATCTGAGCAACTTGCAGAATTCTCCAAATCACAAGCTTGCACAGATGCATGTTACATGTAATGAAAAACAAGTTAACTGGTCATTCCTACAAATCACTATGTCATTATTCATTTAGCTTCTCATATATCTGGGAGAGCAGTGATGTCTATATGGCCCAAGTGACAACAGTCATTCCCAAGAGATGCATAAAATCTCTAAGCTGTGAAGTAAGCACTATCAGAAGGGATAAAAGGTCAATCAACAAAATGGTGCTGGGGAGCCAGCAAAAGCTTGTTTATCTGAACTTCACTGTACTCTTGAACCATGCTGACTTGGAATAATGGAAGCTGTAGTCCATCACATATGGGAGGGTACTATGCTGGAAAAGACTGATGAATGATTAAAGATCCAAGCATCTACAGTTCAAACTGTTACATAACAGGTAGCTCCCTTTAGCTGCTCTGTTGTACAGTACTGTACATTTGGTCCATCACAAACATGTCACTAGCAAACATGTCACATTACTAAGTTTTTCAATTCACTGAAGATTACTGCATCCACCTGCATAAAAACATCATTGTCAGTACTGCCATAAATGACCAAAATAAATAAATAAAAGACAAAAAATGGAAAAGAAAAGAAAAGAAGAAAAATAAAACCTCTTAGGAATACCTTTCACATTCTCATGCCTCAATGGCTAACTTCCTGCAGCATTCTAATAACTGTCTTCTTTATTACACTCACTTGAAAAACCTGCCAAAGCTTTGCTTCTGTTCTCTCTGACTTTACCTTACAGGGCTATTGCTGATAGCTGAACTGTTCCTAGAATGCACCATTAAATCCTTTGATGAGCCTGTAATTAGAGACCACAGCATATGCAGGAGATCCAAGTTTAAATTTATTAAGCAACAATAAATCCCAGATGTCCCCATGGAGAGCTCTTTGCACTATCTACATTTGTTATTCAGCACTGGATGAACTAGTGAACAACACACCTACTCTGACTATTCCTCCAAGACTAAGAGACATGCATGAGAGGTATAACTGATTAAATTATTACTGAACTATGGGCCAAATTCTACTCATGCTTCTCCTTTAAACTCCTTTAAAATCAATGGATCTTATCCTTAAGTAAGCATATGCAAGGCTTGCGTCTTAGTCCACCAACTTTGTTTACCAAGATAATGTGTACTGCTGATAACTCAGAATAGGGGAAGTGTGGAAATACATAGCTAACCAGGTCAGTGACCCAGTCTGAGATGTTATTTCTTTGCTTTTTTTTTTTGTCCCCTTTACATTGGTTGAATTTCTTACCACGTAGCATTTGCTCAGCATTTGTCTGTGGCATTCTGTGGTCATATATTATTTAGTTAGTTGTGTATAAGCTAGGCTCTGAGGAAAATGCATGCAGTGATAACAAATGAAAAATTATCAATAAACTCCAAAAATACAACTGATACAAAATGGAGCAGGAAAAGCACAATTTCAGAATCATTAAATCAGCAATAGCAATAGCAAGTACATTTCTACACTGCTTACCAATGTACTAAGTGTAAGCTAATTGCCCCCAACAAGCCGGGTACTCATTATAGCCAAGGAGAGATATACTCCGGTGTTGATAGACAAATGCAGATAAGCCGTG
The DNA here is from genome assembly GCA_034509955.1 of Urosaurus nigricauda. Lineage (NCBI taxonomy): Eukaryota > Metazoa > Chordata > Lepidosauria > Squamata > Phrynosomatidae > Urosaurus > Urosaurus nigricauda. The sequence goes on from JAOEGL010000002.1 coordinate 170,413,457, forward strand.
TTGATAAAAAAAGGCTCTTTTTTGTGTGTGTGTGTGTGCCAACGTGTTTCAGGGGAAATCCTTCTTCAAGAGCTATGAAATTATAAAATTATAAAATTACAAAGTTTATACAAGTCTTAAACAAATACTAAACTACTATTATACATATCCATACTGTTATCCATTCTAAGAAAGATACTTTAATGGATATTTTTAACAGTAGTTTAGCATTTGTTTAAGACATCTATAAACTCTGTATTTTATAATTTCATGGCTCTTGAAAAAGGGTTTCCCCCAAAACACTTTGAGCAAAACAAATAAAGCCTTTTGTATCAACATGGCATATCAGAATTTGTCCACGGACACTGGAGCACATCTCTCCTCCTCTACTTATTCGTGCTGTTTCCCCCTCCTCAACTTTCTACTCATTTTAGTGACCTATGGAAAGATGCCAGGTTGAGTCGACCTGGAGCCCCTGGATGGTATTGAACTCACATTCCTGTTAAAACAGCTAAAAACTTCATCAAAACAGCAGGCAGGGATTAAAAATATGACTATTATTTATATAGACATATCTTACAAGGTGGCTCAAATGGTGGCTCCTGGACTAAATCTCAGCCTATTTCTTTAAAAAGACCTCTCAATAAAGGAACAAAGGATAAGGAATGAATCTCCATGAGTACCTGCTTCTTGCCCCCTTTCTTGCTATCCCTGTTTCCACCCATTCAGGCACTCCAGAGAGCAGAACCAGCTGAAGACATTTTGATAAAGCAGATAGGGAGATTAGAATTTACACACGTAAGAAAGAAAAAAAGAAGAAGATTGCAGGTATATGCCCTCCCTCCATTCCAACTACTACTGCCCTAGTCTCAAAAGGAGAGAAGAGACAGGCACAGCTCCACTATGCCTAGCCCAGAGACAGAAGAAGGACCCTCCTTCTATCCCAACTGCCATTTCCCTGGCCTCAGAGGGAGAGAAGAAGAGACAAAAGCAGCTCCATCATGCTTAGGTCCAGACGTTAGATGACAGTCTCTTCCTCCATCCCAATTGCCACTGCCCTGGCCTTGGAAGGAGAGAAGAGGCAGTATCTGATGGATTTAATCCCCACTGTCATCCCCTTTCCCTGTGTGTTGTGTTTTATTTATCATATATACACAACTATAAATAAACTTCATGTATAGGTCGATGTCAGATTTTGGGGCCAAAATTATGGATTTTGCCAGGACCCATGGACAGGTCAAGCGTAAAACTTGGAGGCTCCTTCAGTATGTGTATGCGTATGTATGGCAAGAGTGACTCTCACTGAGGCTTTTCTTCATTGTTTCAGCTTTTGTTTCAGCCAGACATGAGGGCGGGAGGAAGACTCTCAAACTAACAGCAATATCAGTCAGTCACCCAGGACTCTTGCAGTTTGCCTCTTTCTTGCTAAAACCCTCTCTGCACCACATGTGGAAATCTGAAACAGCTGCTATCACGTTTCCATAGTGACTCATAAATAAGCCAACCTGGGATTGTGGGGTCAATTTTGGGCATAAATTTTTAGACTTATAGATGAGTATATGCAGTAAACTATAAACCTGAGGGCAGGGAACTATCAAATTAACAAATTGTAAATTGTTTCGAGAGCTCTTGTGGATAAAGAGCAGGGCATGAACACTATAAATAAAGAAAGAAAGTAAGAGAGAGTGTAGCTTGGACTGGCAACTTATGCCATTGTGTATAGAAGGGAGAGAAAGAAAGAGATGAAGAGTAGGAAAACTGCTGTTGCCATAGAAGAGAATGAGAGGATGCAAGGATTTGCAGATGGCCTCAGGAACTTTGTTGCAATAGAGAAGACTCAACATGTAAATGACACAGGATTTGTCCCAGCACCCTGAACACACTCAAGTCTTGTCTGATTGGAAACTCAGGCTTGTAAGCACTTGCATCAGGGATCACCAGGTAAGGCTGGGAAAGAATCCTGCCTGAGGTCAGAGTTAACACTACTTTATGTACTGTCTTCTATACACTTGTGTTTTTAAAGAGAGGAAGATCAGGAAGAATTGGGAAATTAGGGGGGGAGAGGGAAATGTAGATATTTTGCATACACTGGGGAAGAGACACATGGAGGTTATTTTTTTGTGTGAGAGAGGAATCCTAGATTTGGGGTCATTTGGGGTTTTGCAAGTAGTCTGCAATGGAGAACGTGGCTCAAAGTGGCTCCTTTAGGTACATGCTGAGCTCTGCTTTCCTATGGGGCACTACAGAAACCAAATAAAAATGGATTTGGGAGAGGAGACGGAAAGAAAAGGAGGAAACAGGAATAAGGAGCAAATTGAGAGCAGAACTCATGAGAGAAAAAAAGAGTTCTTACCCCCCTCTCTCAATCTCTCTCCCCATATATATATATGAGAAAAAACTCTTTTTCTCTCTCCCAGGAATTCATTTTGACTATGTGTTGGAAATCATGGGTTTACAACATTATTCAAAGAGAGTATAGGGGACTCTATTCCCATTTGCTAACTACAAGCAGTGATTCCCAAACTTTGGTCCTCTAGATATTTTTGGGCTTCAGCTTCCAGAATTCCTGACTATTGACCAAGTGGAAGGGCTTCTAGAAGCTGAAGTCCAAAACACCTGGATGATTTGTATTTTAACTTATTTTTGTTTGTATTTGTTATTGTTTTCTACCTTTTTTTTTTTTGGTAAGAAATACATTTTTTATTTTTAAAAAAACACTTGGAGGCCAAAGTTTAGGAATCATTACCGCTATAACTATGTTAAATCCAACTGGTGGACAGTAAATCAACATGTATGTCCATCCCATTGGGTGAAAGATTCAATGAATCTATTTTAGCTCACAGCTAGCAAACAGATTTAGCAATAGCAATAGTATTTATCTTTCTATACTGCTTAATAGTGAACTCAGCACTCTCTAATTAGTCTGTAAACCAATTGCCCCCAACAAGTTGGGTACTCATTTTACCGACCTATGAAAAGTTGAAAGGCTGAGTCAACCTTGGAGCCCTGGGATCAAACTCACAACATTGTGGCTGCAGTGCTGGCATTTAACCACTGCTCCACCACGGCTCCTGATTTAGTAGATTAAGGCCCTGTGCAGACCAGCCATTAAGGCCAGCCAGCAGGTGGAGTTGGGCATGATGTCCACATGATGCAGGCCCAGACTCTGCTCCCAGACCGCCATGATGCCACATGCCCCTCCTAATGGAGCATGGCATCACGGCACTCCCCTGGCACTGCATCCACATGATGCAGCACCAAAGGAGCAGCTTAAATCTGTGCCACCACAGCTATCACGCCCTGGAAAGACCAGATTGGAGCTATAGTGTGTGGTTGTTGTGGCCCTGATCCAGCACAGCTGAAGACAGCTGCAGGCCGCCCCTTAGAAGCGGTCTGCACAGCCCCTTGGTCCCACAGCCAAAACTTGCTACATTCTTATAAAACAAGGCTGTCCATGACCTCCCAAAGGACCTTCTCAGCTGTTGCACCCAGATTGTTTAATGGCCTGCAAGATGAGAGCTGTCATATTACCACCTTAAATAGCTTTTAAAAAGCTATAAAGATGGATCTGTTTCGGCAGGCCTTTCCTGAATAGTCTCTCCGGCTATTAGAAGAACTCTAAGAACTCTGACCACACTTTAGTAATGGTCTATAGTTTGTTGCATTTTTTTTTTTAAGTTTTTAGGTAGGTTTTAATTTGTATATCATTTAATTCTATTTTAAAAGGGGGACTGAGGGTTTTGAATGTATGTTTTTAATCTTTGTAAGCCGCCCTGATTGCATCTTGTAGAGGGGCGGGATATAAATAATTTTTATAATATTATTTATTATTATTATTATTATTATTATTATTATTATTATATCTTCCTCTTCTATGTAAATAATGTCATTTAGGCTACAAAAAGATCAGTACTGAGAGAATCAATTCACTATTAGCATTTGAGAACCACTGTCTTTTATAGGGTGACAATTTTGGATATTATAACACTGATGACATTTTTTGTTACTTGTTCTCATATTCTGTTTTATGGAATATTCAAAAATATTCAGAAATTTGCATGTGATTGTTTTGTGCAGTAAACAGCCATTACTGCACAGGAGTTTTAGTGTGGAAAATTATATCTCAACACAGAAATATAAATTCCTATGCAGAAAATATTGTTTCCTCCACAGGAAAAAAAAACATTAATTGGAAACTGTTCTGCATAACATTTCTAACGTCATTATATTATTTGTTGTTAACTGCTTTAAAGCTGGTCCCAACTCATGGAGACCTTGTTGATGAGACATCTCCAAGCCCCCCTATCCTCCACAGTTCTGCTTAGATCCCACACACTCAGGCCCATGATCTCCCAGTCATCTGGCATGTGGTCTTCCCCTCTCTCTGCTTCCTACAAACCTTCCCTAACAGTATTGTATTTTCCAGTGAGTCTTGCCTTCTCAAGATATGGGCAAGTACAACAACCTCAGTTTGGTCATCTTGGCTTCCAAGGAGAGTTCAGGCTTGATCTGTTCTAGGATCCATTTATCTTTTTGGCCATGGTATCCTCAGCCTTCTTCTTCAGCAACACATCTCAAATGAGTCAGCTTTCTTCCTGTCCGCTTTCTCCACTGTCCATTCTCACATCCCTACATGGTGACTGGGAATATAATGGCTTGCATGATTCTAACTTTAGTCTTCAGGTGTATATCTTTACACTTTAGGATCTTGTCTAGTTCTTTCATGGCTACCCATAACATTCCTAGTCTTCTTTTTTCTTGACTGCACTCTCCATTCTGATCAATGTAGTTAAAGATTTCCCATGCCACCCTATTATACTTCATGACAAAAGAAGCCACAAAGTGTTTAAGAATGTGGAATCAGCAAATTAGTTGAATTATAGAAACATGTTATCTGCTTGTCTGGTGTTTTTAACCACTGTTAGACTCTGTACATTTTAAGAGGAAGGCTGGGAAAGAAGACTTAGGGCCTCAACAGACCAACATTATATGCCAGCCTCCAGGCACAGTGGGGGTGTGGTGTTCACACGACACATGCCCTGACGCTGCCCTGATGTCGCCATCAGGCCATGCACTTGGCTGCACAGTGGGTGGTGTCACAGCGCTCCTTTGGCATTGTGTCCAGATGACACAGCCCCAAAAAGAGCACCAGAAGGTGCCGCTGTGGTGGCAAAGGTTGGGCTTTTTGAAACTCCTTTTTGCACTGTGGAAATGCCATATGGGGGCCATGGCATGTAGTTGCCGCAACCCTGATCCAGCACTGAAAGTGGTGGCCTGTTCAGCCCCTCTGTGGATTAGTCACAACAGACCACTAATCTCTACCTTCTCTGTTGCCATGACTAATGTGATTGGGGAGAAACCATTGAGCATATGACCACAAAAGCACCACCGCTGGTGTTCAAATATACCACAAAACCATCAGAAATGGCCACATTTTCTTTTCTTTTCTTTTTTTTCATTGCTAGTATTTAGCTGGAATTCATTGATCCTCCACTTCCTTCCTATCCTTGCCTTACATGTTATTTTATAAGACAGGTGCCCTACTTCTTATGTATAGCAAATCTTCAGTTCTTAACATACCCCAGTCATCTAAAGCACTATATGCTGACTTCAGGTGATGCTTCCATTGTATTGTGGCAATTAAACCTGAATTGGGATCTGATACACTTTCATTTATGGAAAGTGAATCCAATTCATGAAATTTATTGCTGGCCCCATCCTGTGACTATTGCAACATATAAACAGTTCCTTCTGTTGGACAAAATCTGGTAACGTTTTCTGCATAAGACAATGACTGAAAGCTGACCCACACACCTACATGGAACATGTGACTGCTGCAGTTACTGTCTGACAGCTTGCCGGTGTGAAAATTATGTACTACAGATCAACCGCCATAAGCAAGCTTTCTTATCCCATTTACCGCCTGTCAGCAGTGTACCAAGTGACAATTTTACCACTTACAAACAACAACTGCCAGTTGTATTGTACCAGAATAAATTCACATAGTACAAAATCCTTACATTGATATAAGCTCACACAGAAATCTGAATTGCTTATTATATTACTCTACTGATAGTGTCTGGCTCACAGATAATTATGGAGGAAGGAAGACATTACTTCTAGGGCTGCATCTGCACTGCAGAAATAATCCAATTTGGCACCACTTTAACTGCCATGGTTCAATACTATGGAATTGTAATATTGTAAGACATTTAGCCTTCTCTGTCAGAAAGCTCTGGTGCCACAACAAACTACAGTTGGCCCTCAGCATCCATGGCTTGAAAATATTTTTAAAATGTACATTCCAAAAAGCAAACCTTGGTTGTTGTTTTTTTTCCCATTTTACATAAGGGGCACCTTATTTAATGGGACTTGAGCATCCACGGATTTTGGTATCCATGACTGATCCTGGAACCAAACCACAGCAGATATCAAGCCATGGCAGTTGAAGTGCTGTCAGACTGGATTATTTCTGCAATGTGGATGGCCTATGACCTATATGGTGTTATCTTTTAAAATGTGTTTTATCTCTTTTAATATTGTAATTATCTAATTCCTTTTTTAATGTATTTTTCCATGTTTTAATGGTACTGTTTTTTTAATGTTGTGAAGCTGCTCTGAGTCCCAGTTCTGGAAAAAGAGCTGGATACAAATAAATATAATAAGAATAATGACTCCATAGTAAAAGAACACTGTAAGACAGGGTAAGTTTTCTAATCATTGGACTATGAGTCCCATGAGCCCTAGTCAGCACAGCCAACAATAGTTCATCAGCATCTGGAAGGCCATAGGATTCCTATTCTTGGTACTGGAGAATGATACTTTATTGTTATCCCATTCCTTAAGGAACTCACGGAGGCATACATATCCTTTTCTACAATCATGATGTATGGTGGGTTCAGATTGTTCTGGGAGATGTTGAATGACAGCACAAAGAGCTTCATAATAGGGATGGGTGAATTTGGTTCTCATTGCTTTTTGGTCTTAAATTCACTTCAGTCCAGTTTCTTTTATTTTATTTTAAGGTTTGAATCAAAATCTGGATACATTTTGGAATGTGTGCATTAAAAAAAAGCTACCACAGAAGGGCTTTTCTTTAAAACAGCTCTCTTTTCTTTCTTTCTTTTGAAAAAATGCACATATTCCAAAATAATTCTTGGTAAAGTGGAAGGTAGAAAGAGACAGATCATGAGGATAATGGGCCCTTGGTATTTGCTGGGATTGGTTCCAAGACTCACCATGGATACCAAAATTCATGGATGCTCAAATCCTACTATGTACAGTGGCATAGTAAAATGCTGCCGTTATATAAAATGGCAAAATCAAGGTTTGCTTTTAAATATATTTAAATAGTTTAAAGCCGAAGATTGTTGAATCTCTGGATAAAAAACTCTGTGGAGATGGAGGGCCAACTATATATTTTATTAGTTTCTAAACAGATTAAACACTTATATATTACACTAACCTATTCAGACTAATACCTATACACCTAAGTATCCCCAACACTCATGGCTCCAATACAAACCAGACAGGAGACAAAAAGAACACAAAAAAGCATCAAAAATCCACATAACAGATGTTCCACCTTCAAATCCAAGAATGTGAAGCCAAATAATAATAACTTTAATGAACTTTTAAGTTCATTTAAATTACTAACACCACTCATTCCTTCATCTGACCTAAAATATAACATATATCTAAGCATCAAATCCCACAAGCATAATCTTCCCATTTTTTAATACAAAACAGTTCCGAATTGTTTAACGAAATACTGTATCTAAAGATTTATCTTTTATCAATGTTGCAAGTTGATCTATCTCAGCCATTTTGAAGACTTTGATAATGCATTCTTCTTCCAAGTTTATATATTAACTTTCCCACAACTGCAGCTCAACATTATACCCACAGTTTTGAGCCTGCCTAAGCATACATTCTTTAAATTGTTCATCTTCCAATTCTATTTTCAACATTAGCTTATACATTTTCTTACTCAAATTTTCATTCAACTGAAATTCACTTTTTTCTCTTTCAAAACCAAAGCGTTTTTTAAATTGAGTTTAAATCTCTCTAACAATTGCTTATAACAATACCAATGGAAGTCAAGTCCATCCTTAGCAAGCTCTTCCTGGATTTTAAGTCTAACTTCATTATTATCCCACTTTAATAAATCTCTATTAGTGATCCATTTTTCATGAGAAAGTTTGTCTAGTCAATACAAAATCTGAAGCAGGATAGTTCAAGCAGAATAGATGGAGATCTTGGAGGACTCTCATTAATAGGGCTGTCATAAGTCATAATCAAGGTGATAGCAAATAACAACATCAACAATCATAGAAGTGCAAATTTGGGTGTCTAAGCACATTTCAGTCCTTTTATTCATTTGAGATGTGAAAATTAGGTAGCTTGGTATGCCAATTTAGAATAAAGAAGTAGCTCCCTCATCTCTATTAATAGGCATTCAGCAATTTGAATCTCACTCTCCTCAGTCATCCTAGAACTATTACATCATCACGGTGTTTCTCTAGTTTATATGTATACCCATGAAGAGGAACGCTAGTCATTCAGTGTTATGACAACTAAAGCAGTTGAAACAATGGGGATATTATCGCATGCCAAATCCACACTGGGATAGATGTGGGTTGTAACCGTCACCAACAGGTCTTATTGCAGCAGGCACCCCATATCCAACCCAGGCTTCTCCCGCAGCTTTTCAAGAATAGGAAAATATCATTTTTTTAAAGCCGTGGGAGAAGACTGTATTGGATACAGGCTGCCTATTGCCTGGACACGGCAGATGTATTGGTGATGGTTACAACCCATATCTCTCCCGGGGTGCATTTGGTGTGCGATAATCTCCAGCATCTACAAATCTCCTACTTGAGAAATCTTTGGCAACATTTTTTAATGTTTGATTGCCTGTATAATCTTTTAATGAATTTTAATTTAATGTTTAATACATTAACCTGATAAATCATTTAATTACTTTTAAAATAACTTGATATTTATACTTCTATCAATATTTTTCTAAAGTTGTCAATCTGTATTGTTTTAGATATGTAGCTAGCTGCCTTCCATGCCATTGCTGGAGAAAGGTGGGATATAAATGAATAAAATAATAATAATAATAATAATAGTAATAAGAAGCAACAGCCCTTCATATACTTGGTTAATATTTTACATTTGGTTCACATTTTGCTATTTCATACATAAAATATTACATTTAATGAGATAAACTCAAGGTCTTAATATTCTCTTTTTTAATCATGCAGTCAGTAGGAGAAAGAAGTTTTTAATTTTTCTTCATGCTGATTTGATGCTGTCAAATCATAAAATTAATTTAGCCATTTAAAATTAATCAAATCAAATCATTACAGTCTAAACCAGCATTAAATAGCTGCTAATAATCAAAACCAGTTTAAAATTCTTAATCAAAAAACATATCAGCAAAAAGCAATTTGAAACTAATGGTTTTTCAAATCTCCTTTAAAAGCCTAAAACTATGGGATCAACAGTTGGAGGCCACCACTGAGAAAGTCCTGTTCCTATTGTCCAACAATTTACATAACCCTATAGACAGAGTGACAAATGGGGGTACTGAGCTTGCAATGTAGGCTCAAATGGGTGTGGGTCATTGTTCAAATAGTGACAAGAACCCGTTGAAAAGCAGGGGAAAAAAAGAGAAGCTCCATATGTTCTGAAATGATCAACTGTTTACTCTGGTTTTTTTTTAAAAAGCCCAACACATTTTGAAACTGTAGATTCTGTTCTCTTTATATTTTATAGTTAAATAATGCATTTAAAATAAAATTGACTGTAAAATTTAAACAGTACAATAGCAGAAAAAGTACTGTACAGTGGGCCCTTTCGTTACGCAGGGGAGCCGTTCTGGTCCCCCCCCCCCCCCCGAATAAGGGAAATACCGCATATAGTGGAGCCCCATTAAAAACAATGGGGCCAGTGTCCATGGTGTGGTACAGTCTGGTAACCATTCTTGTTTCTTCAGACACAGCTTTCAGTATATGCTGAAAGCCACATATGGCATGCCTGCATATGGGGTGCCCGCATATGGTGTGGGCGCACTGTATTTCCCTTCAGTAATAAGGTGCACATTGAACACATCTACCTTTCCAGATCAAACACACTTACTGTTCTGGGAGTGCAAGTGTGCTTTAAAAATGGCATACACTCCCTGCACTAATTCTTCTTAAAGGAAAATGCTTTTTTCTTTTGTTCTGTGTCACCAGATATGGTGTCAATGAAGGGAGCTTGGAAGAGTCATAAAACTGAGCAGAGGGCTAAATGTAGCTACTAATGGGATATTGCCCAGCTTGTTCTAGTTTGTCCAAGAAACAGGATCTGGCCTGCTTTTTTGTGTGTGATCCCTACTGAATTATATGGTTTAGAGTTGAAGTGGGGTATGGAGTAGTACAGGGATGGGATTCAAGGGAATGCAAAACTACATTGCTATTAAGGCGATTTCTAATAAAACTTTTAACATGATGGGATACAAACTCCTGTCCACTCACATCCAAGGCCCAGCAAAGCACAGCTCAGATTATCAAGCAAAGTACCAAGAAGACTTAGTGTGAAACAGCTAAATCAGGGATTTCAGCCTCTTATGATCCCACTGATCCCTACAAGCAAAAGGATACACTGATTTATCTTTCCTCTCTGATAAGCACTTTAAATTCTGAGGCCAACTATTTCTTGAGTTCATGAATGAGACAGAAAGCTGCATAACTCTGAGCTTACCAAGAACACATATGAAATCTCAAACTGCCCAGCTCTCATCCAGAGACTGGTAGTATTTTATGAAAAGGAAATCACCACTCTACAAAGGATTTAATGTGCTGTCTTAGAAGAACTGTCACACCGTCATACCTCAAGCTGTCCAAACACTGAACTTGACCCTTATCATTTTATATGGCAAAAAGGCACTGTACTACTATTGATTCCACCAAATGTGGATCACTCAGGTCAGATGATGGCTTCCATGTTAGTGGTGTGGCAAATCCAGTCTAGGTTTTATTCTAGACTTAACTCTATCCACAGAATATTCACACTATTAATGTGTGAATATCTAAGGAAACTATTACGTGCATGTTCAAGGAAACTACCCTGGCTTTCCCAACTGAAGACTTCATTGAAGACATACCCTTCTGAAGAGTAGTAAATCATCAAAGTTTTTAAATCTAACTCCCCCACAATATTGGAAACTAAGATGGATTTATTACCATCAGTTTGTATAACCACTCATCTGTTCACATAATGGTGAGTATACCGCTTTTAGAGAATTAACCAAAAGAGTTCTACAAAATCATTTTTTTCTTGTTGGGTCATGACTCAAACAGGTATAGTTAGACAGGCTAATACATATTTCTCACGCACTAGTAATTTCTAGTCTAGCCAGTGTGGTATAGAGGTCTGAGCATATGATTACAATTCTGCAGATCAGGGTTAGATTCCCTGCTCAGCCATGGAAACTTACTGCATGATCTTGGGCAAGTCAAACATTTTCAGCCCCAGAACACCCTGTGAAAGGTTTGTATAAAGCCAGGTCTCTATAAGTCAGAAATATTTTGAAGGCATTAATTTCTCTCAGTGCTACAAGTCATGCTAAATTAAACTTACCACTTTTTTTCATAAAGTTCTGAATTTGGTAGATTACTGGAGTGCTGTGAGTTGAATATATCTTGATTTTAGCAAGATTTTTGACAAGATCCCTCAGGATATTTCTTTAGACAATCTGGTGAACTGTGAGCTAGGGAATGCCATAGTTAGATGGATCTCTCATTGGTTGACAGACTGAATCCAGATAGTACTCACCAATTATTTTTCTTCATCCTGTAGAGAAGAGACTAGTGGCATGCCTGTGTTCTGTCCTTGGTCCTGTGTTGATTACCACCTTTATAAATTACTTAGATGATGGAACAGAAGTCATGCTTACAAATTTTCAAGTAACACTAAATGGGGGCAGAGTAACTAAGGCCAGAGGCCAGGATTAGAAGTCGAACTGATCAAAGGAAATATTAGTGACATTCTATTCTGCCTTGGTCAGACCTCAGCAGAAATATTGTGTCCATTTTGGGGCACCACAGTTCAAGAAGGATATAGGCAGGTTTGTTGTTGTGTGCCTTCAAATTGTCTCTGACTTATGGCAATCCTAAGGCAACCCTATAGTGGGGTTTTCTTGGCAAGAGTTGTTCAGAGGTGGCTTGCCATTGTCATCATCTAAGGCTGAGAGTGTGACTTGCCTAAGATTTGCATGGCTGAGTTGGGATTGAAACATTTGAACCCTGGTCTCCAGTCATAGTCCAATGCTCCAAACCACTACACCATGCTGGCTCTCAATAATAGGATATTATAGTTATCTTTAAACTTCTGAAGGGATGTCATGCAGAAGATGGTGCGGCTTGGTTTTATGATGCTCCAGAGACTAGAACATCAACCAAAGCATTCTAATTACAAAAGAGAGAGTTAGAGAGAGAGAGATTCTACCTAAACTTTAAGAATAAGTTTTTAAAACTGCAAGAGCTCTTTGAAAGTGGAATAGATTGCCAGAGAGGATGTTGGGATCTCCATCCTTTGAGCTCTTTCAAGGCTGGATGGCCATCATTTGAGAGTGCTATAGATGTGTATTCTTACATGGGAGGTGGTTGAATGAGATGGTCCCTGTGATCCTTTCCAACTCTGAAACTGTATTTTATTTGCACTAGGGATATACTCTGCAACTGGCTGTTCTATGCTATAGAAAAACAATGCTGAAACTAAAAATCAAACATTTTCATTTTATTTTATTAAGGTGCATGTATTTCATTATGAGTTGAATAAAGGAATTTTGCCATTAGGAGCACAACAATTGCTCTGGTGAGTTGTGTTCATAAAAATGTTCTTTAAGGACTGAGGTTGTAATTTAATTAAGAGTACGATAGCTAGAAAAAAAAAACCTCCAGAATAGTTACAAGCAACAGATTTTAATCTGACCGTCTGGTGAGACACCAGCTGAGATAGCCTCTTGCCTTAGGTTTAGTTGTCTGATAAAAATAATTACAATACAGTGTGTGCAGTGCAGTAACACTATCCTTCTGTGACATATTCCCAAAAGCAAAAAATATGGATTTCTGCAATTAAAGGGTTTCCTTTACAATGCTCTCCAGCCTATGATATACCTGAATGCTCAGACATCATGGATTTTTGAAGCTCTGGAAAACTTCCAAGTACACCATTGGGGATTAACAAAGTACAAGGTAACAATTCACTCTAAAGGCTGGTCCTATTTTGCAGCCTCCACTTTGCTAGAGAGAATGTAGTGCTACAAGAACATCCCATCTCTGGTAGGCATACCTACATGCCCAACCATCTGGAGGCTGAGATTCAAAATGAAGCTAGTAAAATTACTTATCAGACAACTAAGCTCTGCACAGGCTGTGCATTTCTCAATATGTATAACGAATGTAATTATTTGCAAAAAGCCACACCCTTGATTTCATTGTTACTTTTTGCTGCCAGACAAGTTTGACTCAAAAACTCGAAATGTGATCTGACCTTAATTAATGACATAGAAGAGAGTAAAATCTGATGTAATTATAGAAATCAACTCATCAAATTAGACATTTGATGGAAGGGGGGGGGGGAATCAGATGATGACATATTTGAAAAGCACGATTTCTGTTTATTGGCTTCATTAATCAAGAAGGCATTGGTAAAGCAACCTATGGCAATGAATGAAGAGATTTGCTGAATTCAACAGGAGTTGGACAGTAAGTGTATCTTTTTCATTTCCTAGGACTTTTAATCCCTTTTTAATCCCCCAGAATTTGATGTAGCAATGGCAATAGTTTCTGATTATGTGTATGTAGGGTTTTTTTTAACTGTTTTTACCTTCTAGTATTAAATAAAGATTTTTTTTAAAAAAAGTCTGCATCTTTTGGGTGTGGCTACAAGACAGATGCCAGACTGTGAACTAAGAAATAAATCCAGTTATTGCTTTAATTTACTGGAGTAGTTCTTATATGTTATATGGGACAAGGGCAATGAGACAGCATCCTTGGTACAATGCTGGAATCCCATATAAAGAGAATGACAAAAATCTTAAATGTCATGATCACTGAAATGTGCCTGTCTGTGGTAAAGGTTAATCTGGAGAAAAAATGCAGTCACACTGTATTTTCTACAAGGGGTGGATATGGCTGCATGAAGTGTGCCTGATTTAGCAGAGAAAAGGGGATTATAGAGTGAGCCCTTTCACACTGGATAATTATCACACTATAAGCCCATTTTAATGCCATGATAACATCCTATGGAAACCTGGGGTCAGAAGTTTAGAGGAGCTCTCTGGCTGAGAATTCTAAATTCCCTAAACTGGAAATCCCAAGATTTCATAAGATGCGCCAACAACAGCTCAAGTGGAATTATAGGCACTATAGCAATCTAGTGTGGAAGGACACAGTGGCACAGTGATCTATTAAAAGCAGCAGAAGCAAGTCATTGAGCTTGGCTTTTCATAGTACAGTACCTTGGACCTCCTAATCAAACACTAAAATATCATCCTTTCCCATCTCCCCACAATCTTTCAATAAATGGACCTCATAATCCTCTAAAACAGCTGCCTTTTAAAAAAAATGACAGTCATTTACATGCTTATCTGACATATCTCTGAACAATCATGTATAGGCACATGCTGTTAAGATACAAAAATACTCTAAATGACAATAAAGTTGAGTATCCATTATTTGGAATTCCAAAATCAGAAATACTTCAAAATCCAAAAATAATCCACGTGGGGGCTGGAATATTGACATCTTTGCTTTCTGATGTTTCAGTGTACACAAACTTTTATTATTTTAAAATATGTATCAAATTACTTTCAGGCTATGTGTATAAGGTGTTTGTGTGTGTGCCTTCAAGTCATTTCTTACTTATGGCAACCCTAAGGTGAGTCTATCATGGGATTTTCTTGGCAAGATTTGTTTAGAGGAAGGTTGCCATTGCCTTCCCCTGAGGCTGAGAGAGTGTGACTCGCCAAAGGTCACCCAGTGGATGCTATGGCCAAACAAGAATTTAACCCTGGTCTCCAATTTCATAGTCCAACACTCAACTGCTGCACCATGCTGGCTGTGGCCCAGTGCAGACAGGCGAGAAGCGGTGTGCAGGCCATGATTCTAGGGTTCTGGAGCGTGCAGAAACCGCATACTCTGGAACTCTAGTCTGTACGGAAGCTGGCATCATGACAGCCTCCCATCCACATGGGGGCCGCCACGATGATGTAAGAGCGGCACATCCTCCACACATTCGGGTGCTGTGCTTGCCAATGGCACACTGATGACATTGTCTGTGCACACCAAAAAGAACCCGTTTTTTTCTGTGGAGGTTCTGTGGAGGGACACCGTGTGGTTTGACTGATGCAGCGTCTCTCTGCAGGAAAAATGGGTGCCTCCAGCCCTGAAAGGGCAGACTGGAGAGCCCGTATGAAACATAAATGAATTTCATGTTTAGACTGGATCTCATCTCCAAGATTTCATTAGCTATATGCAAATATTTCAAAATCCAAAAAAATCTGAAATCCAAAATACTTCTGGTCCCAAGATTTTTGGAGATTCAACCTTCATGGTAGTTTTTAGTTGACTTCCCTTCTGCCTCTCCATACTACTTAAACACATTCTTTTGAAGGAGGCCTCACTAAAATCAGTGGAAGATACTGAAAGTCAGAGGATCTTGCTTCTAAGAAATGGATTTAGGAATAAAGTATATGTGCCTTCAGCAATGTAGCCAATATAACATGTTCTTCTGGGTTTTTTTTTGGGGGGGGGGTGGTGGTTTCTGTTATTCTTTTTGGTGCTGGTTCTGCAGCAGCAAAATATCCAAAATGAAGATATAGGGAGTAAAATTATTGTCAGTTCTGTGTGGAAGGAAGGGGTTGTTTTTATCATTAGCCTTTGGTTACTCTCTTCAATGATAGATACAGTACTTCCTTGGATGCCACTAGAAATTCCCCTTCCCCATCTAAGGATTGTCAGAATATCTGAAATTAGAACTTTCTGAAATGTAGAAAAGAAGAAGCCTCACACATGTAGCTTGTGCTGTTTCTACTAAAATTCCCCTACCTCCTCACTCCCCCAATCCAAAACTGGTTTGGTGTCTATTCCACCTTGATTTTGTTTGTGTCATGTTACACTGTTCTAATATAAGAATGCCTCTTTCCCAATTTCAAGGGAAAGGGCTTTCTACATCTCAAGTATTTCCAGTGCTCCAGCTGTTAATAGCGTCATCACTCCATTACTGACAGTAAATAAAGTTACAATTCTGTATATACTTAGTGATATTGGACCCCACTGAACTCTGTGGAACTTACGTTTGACCAGACATGAACAGAACTGACCTATAATTCAGTGTGTCCCCTATAATACACCTGCAGTGACATGGCAAACTAACAGCAGCTTCAACTATTATAAGTGACTTCGCCATGATTGAATGTTCTGTGACTATATTCTAATGGGCAATGGTGAATTTACAACTGAAGACATGTCGAGGCATCAGATGCACATATAGGCACCGTTTGGATGTAACATTAAATAATAGTTTTACAATAAAGCAAGAAGCTTGTATAAGCATCGGGCTTATATTTGCTCTCCTCTCGTCTTTTTTCAGCATAGCTAGGATGACAATCTGTTGCTACCTCTGACAAGCACAAACTGTATTAATTTGTTATTGCTATGATTTCTAGGAGCAAGACATGTTTAAACCATGGATCTGTGAATTCCCCTGGCAGAAAGGTGATTGGTGAACGTGCCATAATTCAGTCAAGAAGCACTTGTTAATTTCTGAAGCTGAGATGCTGAGCTTCTAAAGAATGGACACTTTTTCAGCTTCTAGCCTTTCTGAATCTCAGAAGAGAAAGGAGTCATTGTGGCAATTCATTGGTGAAAGTATTCCACACATGGCCAGAGATACTCTTTCCTTTGTTGCCAAAGAACATAGAGCTTTCAATGAGATCTTGCTTTCACTAAGCTCTCAATGAAACCTTGCTTTCATCAAGACCCCAAAGAATACCTTCAAAATCATTTTTTTAATCTGTATGATACATCATCTGTGCAGCATAATAACTGGATGCTGTTATTGTATGTCCAGAACAAATGCTAGTTGTAACCCAGAGGAGGTTAACTGTGCTTGTTTCTCATCAAAATAAATGAAAATCAAAGGTACTGTTAATGATTCTTAACACCCACTGATTTTCATAGGACTTAATCACATTTTGCTTGAATTTCACACATGTCCCATTAATTGTTATGGTAGCCAGGTTAAGGAAAAGAATGCGGCAACCATTGTATTGAGACACCATAGTCCAAAGCAAAAAGAACTCACTGGAATGACTGCAACTGTGTTATAGCCATATTGCCTACTGCCAATGTTTAAGAAGAGATGCAAATGTTTTCTATTGCACCTGGCCGCCTCATTTTTAACATTATGAAAACATTACTCAAGGCTTGTGCAAAATAAATGACTGTGCAAAGAAATGTGTCAGCCATTCTATGCTCAGGAACATCCCACCTACAGCTGCGAGTGTTGCTGCTAATTAATCTGCTGTGGCATTACACGCAAAAAGGATTTGGGCCAGAGAAGCAGAAAGTGTAATTCATAGGCCTGTTACACAGCGTCACGATCATCTAAAGGTCTCAAGGAGCCACAGACGGGTGGCATCTTACTTTAACATTTTTATTTTGTCACTGTCTTTTTGGCATAGTGTTCAATGAAGTATGCCATACTGTCGCATCGTTAGAGAGCTTGGGACTCTGAAATCATGAAGCTTCCACAAAGACCAGGTTTGCCAAATTATTAAAGGTAACACACACACCGATATTTCTTCCTCAGTAGGCATTATTATGGGCACAGCTTCATATTGATTTTTACCTTACTCTCTAGGCCTATTTTGATCATCACTCGGTTCTCTTAAAATGACAAGTACAAGCTACACCAGTTGCTGCCTTTTACTGCCAGAAATAGAAAATATCCAGTCTTCAGAAAAGTGGCTAAAATAAATGTTGATACATTTCTATCCTATTATAGGGATAGGAAATATCTACAGTGTATTTGCTTCTCCCTCTCAAATACATTTCTCACCGTTATAACCAAGCCAAGTACTTCAGAGATATAACTAAAACCCTGACTAAACTGCCTGTGTGAATCAATGAGGTATGACAAGTAGTCAAGGACTGGGAAAATGATAATGTGATTACCCTCTTCCTCCATATGGAAAACCCTTAATACACCTTTAGAGTTTAAGGGGTTTGCTACAACTCTTCAGGTACAATTAGCTTCCATTGTAGGGCCCCAGTTTGTTCTGCTGAATAGAACCTACTCAAACCTGAGGGACACAGGAATGCTGTAATAGAAAACTGGAGACAGAATATCCTACAACCTTCAAATCAATTATGGAATGAAAAAGCCTATTTGCCAAGGTAAGAGGCCATTTGCCATGAAAGCAGTGATTAAATGACGACAATATTGTATAAAAATGTTCTCCAAATGCATTCTTAGGCAATCTTGAAGTATATTTCTGTTTTGGATATCAAGAGTGTGCAAGAAGGCAAGCGAATTGGTCAAACGTTATTCAACGAGCCCTTGCCCATACACTCATTGAGAGAAAAGACACAGATCCTTCCATTCAGTACCAAATCACAATCACAAATATTCAGTAAAAGCAGCTCGGAAAATAATTTTCTCTAGGTTACTAATACACCAAATGAAAGCCGGGGAGTGGTGAGGACAACACTCTATTTATTTCAGGGTTTCAGATGATGAATGCATATTTTTCTTTATTTTTTCTTCTTGCTAAGGAAGGTATTATTTCAGTCACTTAAAAATTTCTTTTAAAAAAAAGCCTCCCAATTACCCATATCAATTTTTTTTCAAAATGATTCTCAAATAAAAGGTTTTATTAAGCTGTCACACTACAGAAAAACAACAACACAGGATTCCTCCATATATGCTCTAACACTTCCTTCATTACCTCAGTGTCCCAGAAGCAAAGCTCTTGTAAGTCACTCTATCTATATATCCTAAAACCAACCATGTTAGAGAAACAGAAAGAGGAAGGAACAGGGCATTCTGAGGTAAAGTCCACCATCTTCTCTAAGGGGGAAAACAGGGGGAGGTCTGCAATCCTACACAGTGTGTAGAATTCATACTTCCCTTGAAATACAACTCATTGAATTGCAATGGGACTAACTTCTGAGTACGTACGTATAAGACGGCACTGAAAAGATTGTTAAGAGCACAGAAAGGGTCCTGGAAAAGGAATAAAAAGTGGGTGGTGGTAGTAGAGGCTAAATACAGACAAAAAACACCCTGCATTGGGCTGGCACATTTATCAATACACAGTCAAGCGAAAAGAACAGGCTGACTTTCAGTCCTCTTTATTCCACAGGAAGGGATGATTTCATACCCTGACAGATTGACATAAAAGGCAATGCACATTTTTTTTCCCCTCCTCCTAAAAATGATACTTTGCGGCTCCAACTACTTTGTTTTTCTGGTTTTCTTTCTTTTGCCACTCGTTCGCAACAGATGGGGCAGGTGGGTGGTCTCCTTCCCACCAGGCTCCCCAAGACTCTTCCAAGGCAAGCCCTCCTTCTACAAGCGTGAGAAGAAGGAGGTTAGTCAGTTGCCCCCTCTCCCTCCCACCCCTTGGGGACCGAAGCCTTCCGGCAAAGATTACGCAGCCTCTGATGTAACAGCCCAAAGCCCTGCAGATGGAGCTCACGGGTGCAGGTGGTGTCAATCACACCCAGCAGCACAGGAGACGGCACTGTGGCCAGACACACAGCCGTTCTTCTCTGCATGGGAGAATTAAGACGTCGAGGAAGGCTTCCAATCAGTGCCAGGCAGTGTTGTGACAAACCATTATTTTTCTTCTCTCCCATTGAGAACTAGAATCATAGAATCATAGAATCATAGAGTTGGAAGAGACCACAAGGGCCATCCAGTCCAACCCCCTGCCATGCAGGAACTCCCAGTCAAAGCATCCCCGACAGATGGCTATCCAGCCTCTGCTTAAAGACCTCCAAGGATGGAGACTCTACCACACTCCGAGGGAGTGTGTTCCACCGTCGAACAGCCCTTACTGTCAGGAAGTTCCTCCTAATGTTGAGGTGGAATCTCTTTTCCTGCAGCTTGCATCCATTGCTCCGCGTTCTGGTCTCTGGAGCAGCAGAAAACAAGCCTGCTCCCTCCTCAATATGACATCCCTTCAAATATTTGAACAGGGCTATCATATCACCTCTTAACCTTCTCTTCTCCAGGCTAAACATCCCCAGCTCTCTAAGTCGTTCCTCATAGGGCATGGTTTCCAGACCCTTCACCATCTTAGTTGCCCTCCTTTGGACCCGCTCCAGTTTCTCCACATCCTTTTTGAATTGTGGTGCCCAGAACTGGACACAGTATTCCAGGTGGGGCCTCACCAAAGCAGAATAGAGTGGCACTATTACTTCCTTTGATCTAGACACTATACTTCTATTGATGCAACCTAAAATAGCATTGGCCTTTTTAGCTGCTGCATCACACTGCTGACTCATGTTCAACTTATGGTCTACTTGGACTCCTAGATCCCTTTCACACATAGTTTCATTCAGCCAGATGTCCCCCATCCTATATCTGTGCATTTCATTTTTCCGCCCTAAGTGCAGAACCTTACATTTCTCCGCATTGAATTTCATTTTGTTAGCGCAATTTTTTTTTAAAAAAAATATTCTTTTCAAAACTCCCACTTTCAGAAGGTTATTTTTTTCTATCCCCCTGTCAAGAAGTATTTTTCAAAAATTTCTTGAATGAAAATTAAAAAAACAAGTGAACATTTACACTAATTCCCTGGCATTGCAAACTCAATTAGCATGTCAACAGGAAGTTTGGCAGAGGTTTAAAGAACATTCCTCTGCTAGAAAAAACCCAATACGAATGGTAGCTTTGCTTATGCAAAATCCTCAAATCCTGGCCATTGAATAAAAAACAAAAACAAAATTCTTACTTGTTGATTGAGAAGTGCTCATAATTTCTTCTCTTTAAAAAGCTTTCAAAAATCTTCAAATAACAGAAATGTCTTCTGTTTATCAAATTTTGACGAATATTCTTTACATCACTAGCGTCAGGCTCTTTGCATGCTTGGCTGGTCATACCTGACAATTCAGGATTGCTCTGATAATAGTAGGGCCAACTGGCTTTGAGAGTGAGCAACATTACTCAACAGACTGCAAGCAAAAACAAACGTGCAAGTGGATCTAAACTAAGGGAGCTTTCTCCCCAGTGCAGTTCCTGCCCTAACCAGTAGGGGGCAGAGATGTATATGCGCAGGTGCATATATCCTCCTCTGTGCATGTTCCTTTACAGCAACATGACTTCTAGAAATGGCAAAATAATACAATACAAAGGGGTTTCCTGCCTCCTAATTTGTCTAGGCAAGACTTCTGCCCATCCTGGAGCCTGGAGAAGAGAAGGTTTAAGAGGTGATATGATAGCCCTGTTTAAGTATTTGAAGGGGTATCACACTGAGGGAGGGAGCAAGCTTGTTTTCTGCTGCTCCAGAGAATAGGAGACAATGGAGCAATGGTTCAGGAAAAGAGATTCCACCTCAACATTAGGAGGAATTTCCTGACGGTAAGGGCTGTCTGACAGTGGAACGTACTCCCTTGGAGATTTTGGTGGAGTCTCCTTTGGGGGCGTTTACACAGAGGCTGGACGTTAGGGGTGCTTTGATGGAGAGTTCCTGCATGGCAAAGGAGGGTTGGACTGGATGGCCCTTGGGGTCTCTCCTAACTCTACCATTCTATGATTCTACAATGATCTCAGCCAGTACCAGCCCAACTGAAGGGATGGCCATGGGAGCAAGAGATGAACTGGGCGAGGGATGGATGGCCTGAGATGACCGGGCCCTTGGGAAGGGATGAGGAGGTGACAAGGAGGCCTTGCTGATCAAATAAGGGAAGATCCCCAGGGATGGGGCCTTGAAAGGCTGCCCAAAGTGTGTGTGTCCTGAGCTTTCAAGTCCTTTCTCACTTATGGTGACCCTAAGGCCGACCTATCCTGGGGGTTTCTTGGCAATTTTCTTGAGAGGGGATTGGCCATTGCTGCCTTCGGAGAGAGGGCGACTTGGCCCCCCGAGGGCCCCCGGTGGGTTTCCACGGCTGAGCTGGGATTGGAACCCTGGACCCTGGAGGCCTCGTCCGACCCTGCAATCTCTGCCCCAGGCGGGCTGGCGGGGCTGCCGCTGCTTCCCATGCTCGGAGAAAGAGGGCTCCCGCCCCAGCCCCGAATCCTCAGGGCACTGGAAAGA
Source organism: Urosaurus nigricauda (assembly GCA_034509955.1). Taxonomy (NCBI): domain Eukaryota; kingdom Metazoa; phylum Chordata; class Lepidosauria; order Squamata; family Phrynosomatidae; genus Urosaurus; species Urosaurus nigricauda. The sequence goes on from JAOEGL010000002.1 coordinate 170,435,757, forward strand.
CCTCGAGAGCTCCTCCGGGGGCTCCCTCCCTCCCCTTGGGCCCAAAGCTTCGGCAGATGTCGAAAACCAAGGCAAGGGGCAGAGCAGCGTCTGCTGCCCTGGAAGGAAGGCCAGGGTAGGGTCTGGCGGGAGAGCGCCTTTGGCCGAGAGAACCAGGGAGGAGAGGCGTCGCAAGCGTCCTAGGCATCCCAGGGCCATCGGGAGTCAGGATTGCCGAAGGGGGGGGGGGACGCTACGTGTTCAGCTCCAAACCATGGCTTTGGGGGCCCTGCCCAGGGCAAGGGAAGACACCCCCTCCTCCCAAGAGCCAGAAGTTGAACAACTTTCAGAGCCCGGAAGAGAGCGAGGGATGGGCTGCCACCAACAGCCTCAGTCGGCTGGAGACCAAAGGCTTCGGGGGGGGGGGGGGGAGGAAGGGGGCGGCAAGACACCGGCCCTTGGCCAACCACCACCATCATCACCATCAATCATTATCATCATCATCATCATCATCATCGAGGGGTGATATTATTATTATTATTGGCACAGTTTTGCGACTAAAGAGGGCAAAGGCATTTGGGGTGCTGGAGGGCTGTTTTGGACAAATCCATCCACAAACACACTGACACTATGGCTTTTTTAAAAAGGGGGGTCCGAAAAGAGAGAATGGGAGGGAGGGAGGGAGGGGGGAAAGAGGGAGGGGGATTTCCCGGAAGGGGCATGGGGGGGAGTCCCTTCCTCGCCCTCCATTCCCCGGGGGCTTTGCCTGCCCCCCCCCTTTCCCTTTGCCTACCTGAGATGGAGGCGAGGAGATGGGCTTGCAGCAGGAAAAGCACCTCCCAGACAATTTCCATCCTCTGCTTCTCATGCCAAGTGCCTCCCCCGGCGGAAAAAAAAGATGTATATATAAACCACAAAAGCCAAAAACCAAAAACGGAGGAGGAGGAGGAGGAGGAGGAGGAGGGCCAAAGCGCCCCGAAGTCCCCCCCAAAAGCCCCGGAGCGGATCCTTAGCAGCGCCCTCGGAGGGCGACTCCCCGCCGGCTGCCTTCTCCCCGGTGCTGCTGCTGCTCCCGCCGGCGCTGCTGCTGAGGGCCCCCCTGAGGCTGGCTGGGCCCCGCGGGCTGATGCTCCTGCTCCTGCTGCTGGCACATGCCGACGACTTCTTCTCCTTCCTCCTCCTCTTCCTCGGCGGGGCGAGGGTGCCAAAGGAATCGGCCGAAGGGAGCCCGGCGCTGCTGCTGCGGCTGCTGAGGCTGCGGCTGCCTCCCTCCTCTTCTTCTTCTTCCTCCTCCTCCTCCTCCTCCTCCTCCTCGGGCCAAGAGCAGCAGCAGCAGCCGCCTTCTTCTTCCTGCAGGCGATGTGCCGGCAAGAGAGAGCCCCCCCCCACCACCAGAAAGCCCACCGGCCAAGCCCCGCGCAGCAGCCACAGGAGAAGAAGGCAGAAAGCCCTTGGCGCCAAAAACCACCCCACGAGCCCCAAAGTTGTCCCCAAACTCCGCTGCTCTCACGGGAGCCTCCGCATCCGCAGCAGCAGCATCCTGAGGACCCTGATCTTGGTCTCCTTCTCCTTCTCCTCGGCGGTGCTCCTCAGCCTCCCCGGCTGGCTCTTTCTTTCTTTCTTTCTTTCTTCCCCGGCTGCCCCCCAGCCCTCAAGGCCCCCTCCTCCTCCTCCTCCCCCTCCTTTGGGGGCCTGGCATCCTCTCCTTCTCCTTCTCCTTCCCCAGGGACAGGGAGGAGAAGAGAGAGGCTCCTGCAGCAGGGACCGCCTGGCCAAAAGAGAGAGAGAGAGAAAGCCCAGCTCCGGCTCCGGCTGCTTCCTTCCCCAGCCCAAGAAGCGAGGCTTGGCGCTGGTTGTTTTCCGCGAGGCAACTCCAGGGGTCGTCCTTCCCTCGCCTACTACTACTACCGCCGCTACTACAGGGAAGAAGATCCCTCTTTCTCCCCCCCCCCCCGCCTCCTGTCGGAGGGAAAGCCCTCCGTCCCTCCCTGCCTCCCTTAATATAATGCCCAGCCCACGAGGAGGAGGAGGAGGGCCAGGCTTGGAAAAAGAAGCAGCAGCAGCAGCAGCCCTAGTGCGCAGCAGGTGAGGCAGAAAGAGATGCAGACCAAAGCTCCATCCAGAGATGAAGGGGAGCAGCCACTTTTTTGATACTCTGCTTCCCATCCTCCCACCCTCCTCCCTCTTCTCCAGTCAGGCCACCTCTGCCAGGCTGCTGCTTGGGGGCTAAAAGGGGGGTTATTCTGTGCTGGATGCTCTACTAGCTCCTTGGTCCTCTCATGCTGGTCCCCCTCTTCCACAATGCAGATGCACACACACACACACACACACATATGTATATGTATCAGTGGTGGTCCCCAAACTCCATCCCTCCAGGTGTTTGGGACTTCACCTCCCAGAAGCCTCAGCCAATCACCACTCACATGCAAATTTCCTTTCTACCTCAGGATTCTAGTCTAGAGTCAATTTGAATTGACTTCCAGAGCCCCACAAGGGCCCCTCCCTCCTCTTTGCCCCTCAGCCAATCACCACCCACATGCAAATTTCCTTCCTACCTCAAAATTGAAAAGCCCTGGTGGCGCAGTGGTTAAATGCCTGTACTGCAGCCACTCACTCAAAACCAGAAGGTGGCGAGTTCAAGACCAGCAAAGGGCTGAAGCTTGACTCAGGCTTGCATCCTTCCGAGGTCGCTAAAATGAGTACCCAGATTGTTGGGGGCAAATAGCTTACAATTGTAAATGAAGCTGTTTGTTTAACAAATTGTAAGCCGCTCTGATAGTCTTGGCTGAAGAGCGGGGTATAAATAAAACATTATTATTATTATTATTATTATTATTATTAAAATGCCCTCCCTGCCAGCTTGGCCAATGCTCTGAGATTCTGGGAGCTAAACTCCAAAACAGGGCCAGAGTTTGGGGACCACTGATACACACATACACTCTGGACTCTTTCAGACATGGGAAATTGGAAGTATAATCCAAGGGCAATCCAAATGCAATCCTGGGGTTTCACGTTATTGCGAATTAATTCTTCTCATGCAAATTCGGGCAAAAGGGAAGTCACTCTGAACGCAATCATGGGTTTAATGTTATTGCGAATTTAAGCTTCTCACGCGATTTCGGGCAAGGGGGGGGGTTATTTTCGGGTAATGGGAAGTAATTCCGAATGCTTTCCGAATGGAGCAGGGGTTCAGGTAAATTCGGTAAACAAGTGAATTTACATGAATCCGCATTGGCTCCATTCGGAGTTGGGAGAAATTCCTCCCATTTGAAAGAGTCCTCTGTGTCTCTCAAGGCTGCAAGGTGGACTCCTTCTTCTTCCCTGGGATGCTTGCTCCCCTCCTTCTCCCTCCTGGAGGCAGTCTCACTCCCTGAGGCCTAGCCTCCATCCTCTTAGCAGATTGATCTTTTCCATCACCATTTTGTACTATGGGTCCTTTTCTTGTTTTCCAAGAAACATTCCACTCAGAAGCAGGTAGGCAAGCCTTTAACACATCAGGAACTTACAGGGAAACAAGGCATATCAATACAAATCATAATACATATACAGTCAATCTGCAACCTTAAATATCCATGGAAGGGCAAACACCACTATTTTCAATGGTGCGCGCATCCAGGCCAGGCACACTGAGGCACGTCCCATTCAAGATTATGGAGCTTGAATATGCACAAGCCTCTGTTTTCATGGGAGGACATCCAGAACGGTTCCCCCGCAAAAACGGAGGTCAAACTGTAATGATGAACGGGAGAAGGATCAGACACAAGAATGTAGCATTCTTCGCCAGTCTATGAGCTTTATCACGCTAGCAGGCAAACAGGATTTAAACAAGAGTTAAACTAGAGGAAACCAGGAGATGCCTGAAGTTTATCACACGACGTTTCCTGGTTTTCTCTAGTTTAATTCTCATTTAAATCCTGTTTGCCTGCTAGTGTGATAAAGCTATATGAGAATATAAAGCCTAGATTCCCAAACTGCGTCCCTTCCAGGTCTTTTGAACCTCAGCTCCAAGAAGCCTCTGCCATTATGGCCAAAATCTGAGATTCTGGGAACTGAAATCTAAAATATCTGGAAGGCCAGAGTTTGAGGATCACTGGAGGCCATCTGATTTTGCAGGGACATTTGTCTCAATTCTTTTAGCTCACTGCTCACCTATTTGAAGGCATCTGCAGTGGCCTTTGCCATCCTTTCCATTACCCCTGCCAATTGCCTAATTGTCTGGGTATTTATTTATTTTTACTGTTTGCCAAATTGCATCAGTGGTGATCAGATATTGTTGGTTATTTGACTATTACAGTCTGCCCTCCATATCCACGGACTTTCTATCCATGGATTCAAGCATCCACCATTTGGAAATATTCCAGAAAAATATAAATTCCAAAAAGCTAGCCTTGCTTTTGCCATTTTATAGAAAGGACACAATTTAACTATGACACCGTATTTAATAAGACTTGAACATCCATGGAATTTGGTATCCACGTGTGTGTGTGTGTGTCCTGGAACCAAACCTCAGCAGATACCAAGAGCCCACTGTATTAAGCAGAAGAGGGATCATTAAGATTCAACCTGTTATTCAACCAAAGATCCTGCAATTTGCCCCATTCCCCTGTACCAGTCCACAACACAACAGAAACCAAAAGATCTTAATCATCTTGGTGTTTTCCTCTAAACAAATATTTTATTCCATTTCAGGTGTTCAACACAGTCCGTGCCCCTGTGTCTGGAGAGGGGATCACCTTCTGCCCAACTGAGGCAAGTTCTGAAGTGCTCTCAGGGCATCTGGGCTGCTGATCCTCAGGTGGTTCAACTTTCTTCACTTGGATATGATGGATCCATGACTTCTTCCCTTGAACCTGAATTGCCGAATAAGTGGTTAGGAGGATCTGGGTGGATTATGACCCTTTTGGCTGGATTATCCATGCATTCTCGAAGTACCACCCAGTTATCAGGTGGAGAGCAAACTGGGCAATCCAACAGAATTAGCAACCGGGCCAGTGTATACTTGTGTTAGGAAAACAAAGCAAAAGACAGACACAGCAGATATTTAACAATTGTCCTTTTCCCATTCGATATATTTGGTCCCCATGTATCACCAATAAATTAACAAGGTACGGTTTTCCATACATCATCTGAAATGAATCAACACCCATCCCAAATCTAGGTGTAACCCTACCCCATAACAAAGTAATAGGCAGAGAGCTTCAGGCCACTTCAGCTTTATTTCTTGGTAAATCTTGACTAACTGTCTCCTTTAAAGACTATTTCATTCTTTCCATTTATCCTTACTCTGTAGTATCTATGCAGTACAGAATTTCCAATCAATTTCTAAAATATCTCCAACTTCATTGACATCATCTGTGGCCAAGTGTTGGTCTCTGTCCATCTAGAAGACCTCTGATATCCTTAACCTGGGAGCCAGATCCTAGAGAATTATCTTTATTACTTCATGGTTTTTGCAGATGGAGCAAACAAAACGGTCAAACTTTTTTTTTTTTGGTGACAAATTCAAATTGGGTTGCCAACTCTTCCTCTTTTTTGGAATATCTAGGTGCTTCAGCCATTGGAGTTAAATTTCTTGGAATAACTCCTTCTATCTCTGCGGTTTCTTGTAGTCTGACCTCTTTCTGGCTGCCCCTTTTGCTTATGTCAGCTCTCCAGTTCCCTTTTGCCACATCATGGTCTCTTTTCCAGTGAGCTCTGTTGCAAGCACCTTTACTGTCTCAGGGCCATCTTTAATCACTTTTCCTCCTGCTGAAAGTAATCCGCTTTCTTTTCAAATAGCCCCATGAGTATGCAATACACAATAGGCATGCTTTAAATCACAAGATACATTAATAGTCCTTCCCTTTGTTATCAACTCTGTCTTTTGTGCTTTAAGTGCTTATGGCTAGAGGTCTGGCCTTAATAGGACTCACAGAGAAGCTACTATATTTTCCAAGGGTATCTTCACTGATATAAAAAGTTTCTAGGGAGTTTATCACACAGGGAAAATTAGAAGTTTAAACGGGTTAGATCCTGCATAGATCCAGCTTATTAGGCACAATTGCGCAAATGGTTTTCACACGATGCTGCGAGCAATCTGATCAGAATCTGACAAGAAAGAGGCATGAACCAGCTAGTGGGCATTTTCATGAAAATATCGTGAATTATTTCTATTTCATTCAGAAAATCACATTTTTAGTGAAATTGCCCTAGTATGAAAGCCATTTGTGGTTTGTTCACGGGATTTTAATAATAATAACAACAACAACAACGACAATAATAAAATTTTATTTATATTTCCCACCTCTCCCAACGGATCGAGGTGAGATTACAACATATAAAACAACAATACAAGGTAAACAATGCAGAAATTACAATACAATACAAATTAAAATTGTCCAATTAAAATCAATTAATATCACTATGTGGTCTGTCAGAGAGATTCACCAACAGGGGTTCAATAAAATCTTATACACAATCTGGTAGATATGCCCACTTGAAGAGCTCTGTTTTTAGTGCCTTTTTGAACGCTTCTAGAGTGTTTATCGAGCGGATTTCTTCCGGCAGGTCATTCCAGAGTTTCAGAGCCACTGCTGAAAATGCCGTACGAGAAGTTAGTGTTAATCTTGTATGAACAGAATCTAATAATCTTTTTTCCTGATGTTCTAAGGGTGCAGGGCAGATTATATAGGGAGAGGTGTTCCCTCAAGTAACCTGGACCCAAGCCATGTAGGGCTTTAAAGGTGACGACCAACACTTTGTATTTTACTCATTGTCAGATTTCCTATGATTCTTTGGGATGAGTTTATTTCCAGGCTTTGTCATGCCCAGTTGAAAACAGATCCTGTGGCAAAGACTGAGTGCTTTCCTTCCTGTTTTCCCTTCTCTCTCACGTGTGTGTGTGTGTGTATGTGTGAGTTGTTTGAGTTGTTTTATGGGAGTTTGAAACTAGACACCTCATCCTTCCTCTGCAAAACCTTCTGGGGCAAAGAGCGAGTGCTTTTCTCCCCGTATTCCTTCTCTCTAGTGCATGTGTGCATGTGCACTTGAAAATGAAACATTTGAGCGTCACATCTGTGCTCATGCGCAAAAAGTTATTTTCAAACCATCAATGGGATTTATCCACAACTGTGTGAAAACCAAATGAGCCTTCTACCACTTTCTTGCATTAGTAATGACCTTTTAAAGCATTATTGTGCTCTGCGTGTGAAAATCATTTGCAAATTTGCGCACTTTTCTACGATGCAGACACTTTAATCATTTTCAGGATGGAAGCACATAGGTCCTTGTGTGATAAACTCCAAGCATGGTTTTACAATTATGGGCTAGACCCTCCTCCTGTTCAATTGGCGTAAATGAGGATTGATTCAAGATAACAGAGGTCTGCAGGGAAGTTCCTTCAGCACGCAGGATTACTTGGTACCTGCCGATTCTGTCTGATCCCAGCCAAGGTTTTCCTTTTGTGTCTAAAGAGTAAAAACTCCATGTGGCACATAAAGAGTATAGAGCTGCCCCAGAGTCTATTTGCTAGCTTTGTGCACCAACAAAACTTGCTGCTTCTGCTTTCAAACATCCAGACCAGCCCTGTGTTATAGAATCTCTCTGACCTGAAAAATATACCCCTGACCTTTTCCAAACACCAAGCATATGAGTTTTTCTTCCCTTTATCTCTTGCTTTCTTTGGCATTCTATCTACCAGTGGCCTTGCTCCCACAAATATGCACACTGTTCTTGGCCAAGGGGCAGCCCCCTTCCGGCCTCTCTCACATCCATGTCCTCTACTACCACTGAAGCCACATCATTGACCACATTTAGACCCCTCTCTCTTCCTTCTCCTTGAATTGTCACTGCTAGAATATCATTAACCTAAGATATGCAGATGACACCATACTACTAGCAGAAAACATCACAGACTTGGAACAATCACTAAAGAAAATTAAAGAAGAAAGTGCAAAGGCAGGCTGTTTGCAAAGTGCAAAGGCAGGCCATAAACTTAAAGAAAACTAAAAATAATTACCACAGAGGATTTACATAAATTCAATGTAGTTTAAGATTCCCCATACCTTGGAACATTGATAAGAATGGAGACTGCAGTCATGAAATCAGAAGAAGATTAGGAATGAGAAAGGCAGCTATGAAAGAACTAGATGAAATCCTAAAATTTAAAGATGTACAGATGAACACTGTTAAACCTAAAGAAAATGAAAAATAATTATCACAGAGGATTTAAATAAATTCAATGTAGATAAAAAGGAGATCAAAATGGTTTACAATTTCCCATTGATGAGAATGGTCATGAAATCAGAAGAAGATTAGGAATGGGAACGGCAACTATGAAAGAAATAGATGAAATCCTAAAATGTAAAGATATACAGATGAACACTAAAGTTAGAATCGTTCAAGCTATTGTATTCCCTATTATCGTGTATGGCTGTGAGAGCTGGACAGTGAAGAAAGCAGATAGAAAGAAAATTCATTCATCTGAGCCGTGGTGCTAGAGAAGAGTGCTGAGGACACAATGGACAACTAAAAAGACAAACAAATGGATCCTTGAACAGATCAAGTCGGAACTCTCCCTAGAAGCCAAGATGGGTAAATTGAGGCTGTCATACTTGGGCCACATTATGAGATGGCACAACTCGTTAGAAAAGGTGCTTGGGAAGGTGAAGGGAAGTAGAAAGAAACGAAAACCACATACCAGATGGATAGACTCAATCAGGGAGACCATGGGCCTGAGCAGGGAGGTAGAGGATGGGGAGGGGGGCTTAGAGATGTCTCATTCACAGGGTTGCCATGAGTTTAGGCTGACTCAAAAGCAGCTAACAACAACAAAGAAAAGAGGTATGCAGCTTTAATGCCATCTTTTCCCCCTCTGCATATCTTTGTCCTTTGACTTTTCCTGATCCTTGTTAGAATAAACTCTGTAGCCCATCTCTACCAACTGTGAGACTGACATACCCAGAACTCAGTCTGTCTTAGTTCTTGGGACAGCTATCCTGTAGACAGCCTGTTTTCTCTCTGGTCCTAACTTCTGCTGCTCCTCTGACAAGTCAAATCCATCTCTACAATCTGTGCCTTATTTTTGGACATACTATAACCGGTTAGTTCCAGCAGTGAAATAGAATTTTCCAAACATACATCCATGGTTTTCCTACCAAGTAACAGATCGTCCACATACTGCAACACAATTCCTTGCTGAGGAGGATGCCATTTAGACAAACCTAAACTCAGGGTTGTTCCAAACAGAGCAGGGCTGTTCTTGAAACCCTGGACCTTCATGTTACCCTGTTTGCCCAAAAATAAGACATCCTCAGAAGATAAGACCTAGTAGAGGGTTTCCTGAATTGCTAAATATAAGGCCTCCACCAAAAGTAAGACCTAGCAAAGTTTTTTGTATACAAATATATATATACAGTATATAATAAATGTTCTTTTTTTGTTGTTCAACAATAAATGTGAATTCTTCTTCATGGAAAAATGAGAAATGCTCTGAAAATAAGACCTAGCACATCCTTGAAAGCAAAAATTAATATAAGACACTGTCTTATTTTTGGGGAAACACGGTAGTTGGGCTTTCTGGCCTAAATCTGGGTCCTTCCATTTAAAAACACATATTTCTTAACCGTATTTTTAACCAACCAACCAAACAAACAAACAGGGATACCAAAGAAAGCATCTTCAAACCTAGAATCAAGAAGACTCCAACTTCAAGGTAAATTGTGGCCAATAATATGTGTGGACTGCAGATGATGAAATGCACTTTTAAAGCCTGAGCCATTATGGATCTGAAGTCACACAATAGCTAGCATTTGAAACAAGTCATTATAATTCCAGTGTAGATTAACATTAAACATTATGATCATGACTGTCATCTCTATTGCCTTAAGGCAAACCATGCATTTCTCAGGAGTTAAAGAGATACTCAGTAAGACACGACACTCCTCCCAGGTAGGGTTATGAAAAGCCACAATGGGGCTTTCTAGATTGGCAGGAAAGTGCAACATGAAGTTGCCTTTTCATTAATACTTAGTAGCTGCACTACAAGTCCCAGGTGTGAAATAAAAAGGCATAGGGCAGCTATACTGAGGAGGTGTGGGGACGACTTATCTGAAGTCTTTTCTGTTGCTCAGCAACTACATTGGAAGCTGTCAGGATGCTAGAAACACAGGCGGAGCAGCTGCACGGGTGGCAATAAATGGGGCTTTTGGCCACACTGAACCTTTAATATTTTTTTGTTGTTGCTGTTGCGAACTGCGCAGTTGCATCGGTACATCATATAGGCAATTGTATTGCCAGCTGCGAACTGGGCAGTTGCGCAGATACATCACACATGAACTGTGCAGTTATGAAGATCTGTCAAATTACCATTGTGGTTTCGATTCCCTTTTTAAAGAGCGCAGTTGCATCGGTGCACCATGAATGAACCCCGTTATTATATTATTATTATTATTATTATTATTATTAATACCCCACCCCTTTGAGATCAATTGAGGTGGCTTACACATTAAAATACTATTACATCAATAAAACAAACTGCATCCCTCCCCCCTTAAAAAGATATTAAATCCATTACAATTTAAGTTTATGAATAAACTTCTTTATTTAATGAATGAATTGACATTTTATGCGCAGTTGCATAACAGTTACAGCATCCCAGAGTCCCTACTGCGCATGTCTAGGGTTCGGGTTAGGGCTGGAGCTAGGGTTTGGGAGCTTTAAAAAACAGTTGCACTGCAGCATTTAGACACAGCTGCGCAATTACACCCTTTTTAAAAAGAAGCTGGGAAAAGCAGATCCTTTTTAAAGCTGCTTTTCCCCTACTAAAATGCAAAAACTTTCAGTGTGGGTCATCTAAAAGCTACACTTTCATGCAGGCATGAACACACCCCTTTTTGCCAGTCTAGATCAGCTCAATAAAGTCAGCTCTGCAATACAAAAGCTCTGCTATAGCTCTCAAGCCCTGGCTCTCTCCCTCCCAGTCTTTTATACAGTCATTTATATAAACCTCACCTCTGTTCAAACATTCAAAATCAGCAATATTTCATTCAATCTCAAAAATGACTGCAGTTGCAAATTGGTGTTAAAATTAAGAGATCCCATTTCGGGCCATTTTTCATCATTGTTTAAGTTATATTTGTATACAATAACACTTTAGTTTCTCTTAAGTAATTGGATCTTTGCTGAATGTGTCCCAGTTTTTCCATATAACCCCAAAGGAATGGATGGACTGGGTTTGGATGGCCCGCTGTCCGTTTTTCCTGCTTGCCTCAGCCCTCCTTCAGAGACTTGGTCACATCCCTGGTGACCCTGTTGCCTGACTCCTTCCCTCCCCAGGGGTCTCAAACCTCCCAGCACTGACTGCCGGAGCTAACCAGGGCTGGCTCTGCTTAGCTTCCAAGATCAGACAGGATCTTGTGCCTTTAAGGTATTTGGGCCCAGCAGTACAACATCCATCTGGGTAGACACTGGCTGTAAGAGCAGTCCTGGCTGCTTCACATTAAACCAAGAGACAAAGAAAAGATAACTTGCTTTATTTTTAATATCAGTAGGTTTTATCCAGCACACCTGGGTAAAACCTACTGATATTAAAAATAAAACAAGTTATCTTTTCTCTGTCTCTTGGTTTAATGTGAAGCAGCCAGGACTGCTCTTACAGACAATGTCTATAAAAATAGAGAGTCTAGTTTTCTTTTTAAAAAACTGTCTTCGATTTTATCATTCTAAGCTATCATCGCCTCTCCTTTTACCATCTCCTCCTCAGCCATGTTAGTCTTTTTCACCTATACAAGGTAGGGAAATGCTGAATGCTTTGGTTTGTTTCACTAGCCAAGGGGTTGTATATACATAAGTAATAGGCAGTTTGTGTTCAATGATTCTTCCAGTCTTCTTGTACTCCCACTCTCATCCCCAGAATACAGAATGTTGTGGGTAACCTGTGCCTTCACTGCACCATTTTGGAAGTTTTGTGGTGTTGTCAAGTTGTGTTTATAGGTCTAGATCCAATTATTAGTCAAACGGAAATAGACTCATTAAATCAACTGCAATGGCGAAAGTGAAGACTTGTATAAAATCCATTGATTCAGAGGGTTTATTTTAGGTTAGATTCATAACTGGATTTAGGCCAGGGTTGGGAAACATGTGGCCTTCTAGATGGACTACAGCTCCCATTATCATTGGCTTTACTGCCCAGGACTGGTGGGAACTGTTGTTTAGACTATAGGGAGGATCACACAGTTCCAGGATGAACAGATGCATTCAGGTCATGGAAGCTAACCAGGACTGAGCCTGCTTTACTAACTTGGATGGGAGACCAAGGAATGCTAGGGATTTCTAGGCAGGGCTAGGAAATAATGCTGTCTGAAAACCTGGAGAACTAGATCTGACTGTATTGGACTAGATGGATGAAAGGTCTGAATCATTAAAAGGCAGCTCCCTATGTTCCCCACCTATGTAGGCTTAACGTTGATAATATTTGTGCTGCTTGGTAGTGTTGCTTCACAATAAAGGATGGGGTGAGATGCAGGTGACCAAACATCTTCCTTTTCCAGGTCATGTCCTACATTTCAGCCTTCTGTCCAGGGGGAATTCCAAAATGTCCTCCATTTGAGCAGAACTAAGAAACATGAATTTATACTTATATGAGTGTTTTTCATTTTTATATTGTAATTTCTGTTTTTCTTGAATGAACTACATTTAGAGATGCTTTGTCCTCCTCGTTTGCAGTTAGGCCATTTGGTCACCCTGGGTGGGATTAAAAAATGGCATGAGGCCTTCAGCCTCAAAAGACCCTGAAGCATTAGCTTCAGTTGCAAAGTTTATAATCCAGCCTTGCATAGAGAGTGTGCTGTAGTCATTTAAGTAACCAAGCTCGGGGTGACACAGGAATGATTGCAGGTGGTGCACTATTAATTAATTAATTAATTAATTATCATTAAACTTTGTTTATAAAGTACTGTAAATTTGTGCTTTATAAGGGTCAAGTAACACCACCAAGCTGCAAGCCTGTTCTTTTACCATTGGCCCAGCTGTCAAGGATTAATGGGGACACAAGTTCAGAAATAACCAAAGGGTCACAAATTCCCTAGTACTATATTTGAAGCCATCACCACCTGCTTCAAACCAGCAATGACTGCTTCTTTTCCAACAGTAGTTGTTCACAAGCTGAGGAGATTGTTTTTTTCCGTGCACTTTGATCAGGGCCAGTTGCCACTATGTGCAAATTCATTCTCTTTCTCTCTGGCCCATTCATGCTTAGTATCTGCTATCAGTGATGTGCTTTTCTGAACCCTGATTTCACATATCATGAAACCACTTCCTCCTTCCAACACATCAACTGGTGCAAAGGAGCTTTTTGGCTCCAATTGTGATGTGCCTTTTTCTCCTATTTGTTGCCCACCCATTGTGCAGAAAAAGGGACCTCCAATTTAAGGGATGGAAACACTTTTCTTTCTCTGACTTCACACTGAATCTCAGTGGCCCACTGAAAAGGAACAAAGCAACCCGTGACTCACACAAGTAATTTTCTACAATTTAGCCTTTAAGTAGACATATTATGACAGGACTAGGGCAAGGATGGTTTCACTTCTTTGAAAATTACAGGAAATTGTACCTGGAAAATATACATCATCTTTCCACCTAATCAAAATTTAAGGATTAAATTCCACTCATGCTTTTGCCTGTAGAATCCCACTGCTTTCAGCAAGTATTCAAAATTGCCCTTGAGCTAATCTGAGTGAAATTCAGTGTTGGTATAAGCAGTTCTGCTATACTGTACCTTTGCATTGGGCTTACTCTTTCATGCAATGCTAAAATTAGAGGGCAATTTATACAATTAACATACATCAAACTTAAACTCAAAATGAAGTCACTTTCTTTATGCATTTGAAAACTGATTATTAAAATTTACAGATCCAGATTATGGTAATAAGCTACTGTGTAACCACCACTTTAAAAAAATGCTGGGAGAAACAATCTCTTCAAACCCAAATGCTTCGAGCATAATCTTCCTCATTTTGTCAGTACATAAAACATCTTGGCAGTGATTTGCAGCAGGATGAATCTCACCCTGTTGCTAGAGTTGAGCCCAATGGAGCTCTCAAAATTATTTTTAAAATATGGTTCTGCTACAAAGCTTGCAGTCTAATAAATAACATAATATAATTGTGGGATAATAATTGAAGTAGGGGAGAGAGAATGAATGAAAGAAAGAGATCAGTGGTATATTTATTTTAAAATCAAGTACAAACTTGCTAACTGGGGGTTAAACTAGTTACTATGTTTAAAAGAAGGGATTCTATTCTATTTTAGTTTTCTTTATATGTATATAAAAAAGCCCCTACATGGGTGGTGGGATTTAAGGAGAAAAATGACTGGAAGCCTTAAATATTTCTCCACCATCACTTTGAGGCTGATCCAGAATGAGTCCCAATGAATCCTGACTGGTGATGATTGACATGTCATCCCTCAAATATATTAAACTCTTTCCCATATCTTTTGGATACCTCCTGAAGGTCATGATCAAAGACGTTACATGCAAAGTATCTACTGTGTCAGTTCCTCCTAAATTTCAGAAATTCTCAAAGCTAATACAGTAGCTCCTTGACTCTACAATTTCCTTGCCTTTTCCTTGACATTGTCCTAGCTAAAGACCTGAGATGAGGAGTGTTCTGCAGTGTCACTACTTTAGGTTACTTGCCTGCTCCCTTCTCTTAGCACAGTTATCAGTGTCTATTTGACTGCAGAACATAGTGTAGTAGTTTGAGCACTGGACTAGGACTTGAATCCCCGCTCTGTCATAGAAACCTACTGAGTAATCTTGGCAAGTCATTCTTAGTCGCTTACCCTTAGAGGAAGGCAAAGGCAAAACCCTCTCTGAACAAATCTTGCCAAGAAAACCCCATGATAGATTCACTTTAGAGTCACTATAAGTCAGAATTGACTTGCAGGCATACAACAATAACAACAATTTGACTATAGTGGCAGAGCTTGGAAATAAGGGGCTAAATTAAAATCCATTAATGACTGCTTGGAAAAAAAATAATGGGCCCAGTGTCATTATTTTTAATGATTTTAAGAAAAATAAGCAAAACAAACCAGTGTTTTTGAAAAAACATTTTTGAACAGAAGCAGTACTTTTAGCAAAGCTGGCAATTTTTCATGGATTTTTTTTAGTAAAATAAATAATAACTACCTTGACAGTAAAGCATTGACAACATGTTATATTACTTGCTGCCCATAAATATTGTGCCTATGTTACTTGTAAATATTAATGACTAATCTGTAAACATTTTTCTTTCAAAAATATTCCAAATTCCTTGTAGAACAACTACACACTATCAAGGGTTTCCTTTCTGTTCAAAAGTATACAGGGCAAGTTCCAAGCAAGATAGTAGACAGGTGGGATGGGGTTTATAACAGAAATGTTATTAAACTACTGGGCATAGAGTACAACATCATATTACAAGAGCTAAGTATTGCCATTCTAAGATAAGAAGTACTCCATAAGTACTAGTAATTAGAACTGTTGCTGTTTCATCTCTGGTACTTTAACTTCCTATACTGTTACACCCATAATTTGTTATGTTTTTTCCGAGACTATCTTCAGTGTTTGTGTAAATAGTCCAATCTACCCTCAAAGGGAATTGATAAAAAAATTAACATAATCACCATAGAGCACTTCTAAGAATTCATCAATACAATGGACGTTAAGGTAAATCTTTTTCTTTATTGATGGTTGCATCAAAGGCATGTTAGCATTTGCATTTTTCTTTTTAGTAAATATATCAGTCTTGTATACTCCAGTTTTTAAAAATGTTTCAAAAATAGGAGAACAAAGATGGTGATTAATTGTCTTAGGAGCTGGTTGTCAAGTCCGTGTTTGTTCTTGTGAGTTATCATTATCGTAGAAGCTTATTGTCTTACCAATTTATTCTTGCATGGCTCAAATACAGTGAAGCTAAAAACTTTCTCTCTGTGTATATGTGTGTGTATTGTATGCCTGTGTGTGAACATGCCTTTATAACAGAAAAGGAAACGAAAGCAAAAACTTTTATTCTTTATAAGTGGGAAATTAATGGTCAAAGCTGTTGTTACTTTGCAGTTTTTCACACAGCTAAAACAGCCAGCTTACCTTTCCAGGTATGAATCCTCTTGCAGGATGCATCTGGGTATTATCACTTTTGCCGCTGATGCCACCTCCTGCCTAAAACCCACCTACATCCCAGTTCCCAGCCACACTCGGTTGGCTGATTTGCAAAGTCAGGAGATTCCCAGACAGGTTTTAGGCTGGGGGTAGCATTGGAGGCAAAATATGAGCAATAATACCCAGCTGCATCCTGGAAGAGGATTCAAACAGGGAAAGGTTTTTTAGCTGTGCGAAAAACTCATTTGTCATGCTTTAGACATAATACTGGTAAGAACTCAGGAGATGAAGATTTGTATCCCCATTCACCATAAAACTCAGTATCTTTGGGCCAATTATTTAATGTTAGACCAGGCTGAGTTTCTTGGAGAATATGTAGATTGTACATATGAAAAATGAAGCCAAAATAAATTATGTCCTATTTCCATATTGTAGAGGTCATATGGCAAAAGGTCGGTATATGTTATGGAGAACATCCAAACGTTGATGAAATCTTGACATTCCAATGTGAATGTTGACAAACCCCAGACAAATTTTGTAAATGTCAGCATTTTCTAGTGTGTGCCCTCACTTGTCAGATATACACTGGTGAATGTTGACAATTTCATTTAAATGCCTATCAGAGTTCACTGGGAAGGGTCTCTGAAGTTTTTTTTTAAATGTATATTTATAAGTTTTGTGTTGTTCAACAATAAATGTAGAAGAAAATCCCAAAGCTCGTAAACAAAGCATTTGCCTCTTAATCATATATAGTAATAATGAATTGATTCCCTGAGTACTGATCTTTTTGTAGCCTAAATGACACTACAGTACTTACATGGAAGGGGGAGTTATTGGCCGTAGGGCCAAGGCTACTAAATTATCCTCAAGGATTTGAATGTTCAGCCCCACAATCCATAGTGGGTACTGTCTCTAGCAATTATATTGGTTGAAAGAGAACTAGCTTCCTTATGGAGAGATTATGTTGTGATATTAAGATGTAATGGGGTAAAAATGTTGCAACGGCTGTGAAAAAATGCAATGTAAAATTAAACTGTAGATCTTGGCTAGTGAACCTGTCAATGGCTGCAAAGATTTTGTTAGTAGAAATGTTAGAAACAATTCATTTACCATCACCAAAGCTCTGAATGCACAGAATAAGCTTAATGGGCAAGCTAACCTTTCTCATACTGCAGTGGAGAGGGAATTACAAATAAAAAAATACCTAAAGCAATGGCAACCATTTCTTAACACTGACACAGGACAACCACAAAGGGCAAACAAAAAGCCTTAGGGTAGCTCTACATTGTAGAATAATGCAGTTTGGCACCACTTTAAGTGCTGTAGCTCCATCATATGGAATCTTGGGATTGTAATTTCATAAGGGCTGCTGTTGCACTGCAGGATTAATGCAGTTTGACTTTAACTAGCATGGCTCCATCCTACAGAATCTTGGGCTTTGTAGTTTGCTGTGGCACCATAACACTCTAACAGAGGACACTAAATATCTCACAAAAATACAGATCTCTGAATTCCATAGCACTGACCCATGGCAGTTAAAGTGGTGTCAAATTGCATTCATTATGCAGTGTAGATGCAGCCAAGGTCCTTAGCTTTCTCTGCCAAAGAGTGCTGGTGCCTCACAAAATTACAAATCCCAGGAATCTGTAGGACAGAGCTATGACAGTTGTGGTGTCAAACTGCATTATTTCTATAGTGTGGATGCACCCTCAATTTGGTTTAGCTGTCTTCCAACACAGTTGAGGCTTTTAATTTTGTACATTACTCAAATTTATTTTTAAATGTTTATACTGATTAAATTTATTTTAATTTTGTTTTACACAGATATTCTTTCTGTCTAACAAAAGCAAGAAGGATATCTTGCTTCTTTCAAAGGCAAAACATTATGACTCCCCCCTTGCATTCTTTTTCCCCCCTGAAGTAATGCAATCAAACAGAGAGAGTAATGTTTCAAAGTGATGTAAGGATAAGTCCCTTGGCTTTTGCAAACTGTTCTAGAAGTACAAACAGCTGTTTAAATGCTGGAAGCTGCTGCCATTTTAAAATATTTCCTATGCCCCAAAGTATGACAAATATAGGTTGTGGCATTCATGAAAACTTGCGTGCACTGTTGTCCTTTCCCCACAAAAAAAATGGGAAATGAGAGAAAGAGTCGGAAAATAAGGAGAAAGCCCTCCACCTAAAAGCAAGTGTATTACATTTTGATTTTTTTTTCTATACATCATTTAGTGTGTATATAGTTTTCAAATGCCTTGAAGGAATCATAAAAACTTGCTCTTCTCTCATCATTGTAACACTTAGAAAATGGAAGGTACAAATGGCCATAACCCTGGAACATTGTTAACAGCACTAGGTACCAAAGGGGCTTGTAAGATGGAGGCTTTGATAACTGAAACATAAAGATGTCACTGTCAACTCTCTCCAAATATACACGTTTGTTGTAAATGTCACATAAACCTGCAGCTAAGTGATGGATTACAACTGCTACCAGTTTCCAAGTATTCCTCTTCCAGAGGTTTTAACCCCTGTATGAAAGTTGCTTCCCTTATTCTGATCAGTTTTGATTACATTAGATATTGAGAGAAGCTGTCCTGGTTTCATTTGGATCCAAACCTACAGAGCCTCTACATCAGTCAAATCTATACAATTTTATGCTCCATTAGTAGAATGATGCACAGAAGGTGATATGATAGTAGGGGTCTGATGGACCAAGAAGATTGACACCAGGGGTGGGAATCATGTGGCTTTTGTTGGATTGCAGCTCCTAGCATTTCTTATCATTGGCTATGATAGCTAGGAGGATTCCTTCAGTATGGACATGACAGAAGTGAGGAATAATTAAACAAAAGAGTAGGGAGAAAATAGTGAAAGACTGCACTAACGTAACAGGTCAGAGCTAGTACAAGGCTTACTCTATGCTCATAATGAAAGGGGGAGGAAAACTTCTTCACCTCCACAGACATTATGTCTTCTTAATATCATCCACAGGAGTTCCTCCAAGTAGTGAAAGGCCATGTACAATATGCTGAAGGTAGGGAAATGATTGAACTGTCAGTAGCCCACTGTGACTAATTTGCAAGACATTTTGCAGATAAAACCAAGTCCATTCTGACTGGGATTCCATTTTCAAAACAAGATCAGAGATGAAGGATACTATAGTGCCATCTTGTCAAGTGTTGTGAATACCATACAGACTGTTGAGGCTGATTATGTAGACAGGCTCCTTGGAGAAGTGAAACCAGAATGGCTGAACTTTGCCCATCTTAGCTGCTTAAAGTGGCAAGATCGGACATGTGTAATTGGGTCTCAGAGGCAGTCAATGACATTCTCAATAAGGGAGTAGTTCTCATGGCTCTAAAGAAGGCAGTGATGAAGCCATTGTTAAAGAGTTTTACCCTTGACCCAGTTATATTAATAGCTATCATCCTGTAGTCAGTCTTTCCCAACTTAGTAAGGTGTTCAAGTGTGTTGTGGCATCTCAGCTCCAGGAATTTTTAAGAGTGAAATTATTTTTTAATCCATTCTGGTTTTAAGTCAGGTTTTGGAATGCACACCATCTTAGTCACTCTGGTATGACCTGGTAAGTGGGCAGAGGCTGGTACCCTGTTGACCTTTCTGGATCTCTCCAAGGTTTCTGTACCACTGACCACTGTATCCTTTTAGGCCATCTGATGTCTATGTGATGCCCCTATTCAGTATTTCATTCCTTTCCTGTGTCCTAGAAGATGATGTTGGAAGACTGCTGTTCATCCTGTGGTACTATTCACACCACAAAAGTATTGCAGTATATTCCACTTTAACTGTCATGGCAACATCCTATGAAATTTTGGGGTTTGTAGTCTGAAGAGGCACTAGAGCTTTCTGGCTGAGAATTCTAAAAGCCTCCCATTCTCAAACTGCTAATCCCAGCAATCATAGGATGGAGTCAGGGCAGTTAATCTGTAATCGTAGCACTATAATTGTCTAGTGTGAAAGGGATTTAGGTTCCATCTTGCTTCCTGTCCCTTTTTGCCCCCTACATGAAACTGCTAAAAGAGGTGGCCAGGAATTTATTTATTTATTTATTTTGCTGCATTTTAATACACAATTAAGATATTCTTAAAATTGGAGGACCAGTTCTAGAAGCCATATATAGCACCTGCATCATGGCAGTTAGATCCCCAAATAGGTTTTACAATCTACCATTGGAGATGAGGAGCCACACAGGTGTTTCTGTAATAGTTTGTTTAAGAGCATTAGAAGAGATTTTTTTAAAAAAATGCATCTGTCACAACAAAGTTTAGAATAAGCAAGACTTATGTAACAACAAATTGCTCCTAACAGGCAGGAGAGAAGCATGTCTACTTTGGTTGGGTTCCTTTGCTCTGGAACCCAATTCCACATGTAGTTGTTTCCAGAGTTTCAGATTCTCATGACTTCGGTCCCTTTCCTGTTAATGTCTTGGCCCTAGATAATCACATTTCTCTATTTCTTTTCACATGTTGCTTATAATTCTTTTGCTCTGTCCATCATGCTGAGAATACCTCTGAAAATGAGTTGAAGAGATTTCTAAGCCTTGCTCTAAAGCCCTAAACAGCTTAGGCAAACTGACCAGGTTATTGTAAAAGATTCTGCCATAGAGGTTTACCTGAGATATTAGATCACTGTCAGCAACCTCACTCTCAGTGTCATCTAGAGGGACTTAGGGGCTGTACAAACTGGTCATTAAGGAGTTGGGGCATGGTGTCCACACAACTCACACCCCAATTCTGCCCCCAGGCTGGCATGATGCTGTGTGCTGCACTACATGGCAGGCAGTGTCATAGCTCTCCTCTGGCACTGAGTCTACATGATGCAGTGCCAAAGGAGCATGAAAAAGCATAGGCAGCGATGGTGCCCTTTCTGCAATGCAGAAAGGAAGCACTATTTGTAGAAAGGCAAGATTAGGGCCATGGCATGTGGTTGCCATGGCTTTGATCTGACACTAAAGGGTTCCCCAGTGTCTGGCTTCTCTTTGATGGTGCTATGACCTTGGGATTTTTTTTCCCTGACTCTCACTTTGTATTTCACCAGGGGTATATAAACAAAATAATGCAATTTAACACCACTTTGAGTGCTGTTGCACCATCCTATGGAATCCTGGGATTTGTAGTCTTACAAGGCATTTAGCCTTCTCTGCCCAAGTATGTGGGTGCCTCACAAAGGTACAAATCCCAGGATTCAGTGGCAGTTAAAGTGATGTCAAAATGCATTGTTTCGACCTTGGTTTTACAGTGTAGAGGCACCCAAGAACTGGAGAAATATTTATTCTGTTAGATGTCATAATGTGTAGCATCACTTTCAGTGTGCACAATGTTTTACTCTTTTATGCTCTTGTTATTTTTGCTGCTGCTGCAGCTGCTGCTTTATCCTGCTTTTAAACTTTAGGTATTTTTAAATGCCTTTTATTATTGGTTCTAGAAACTGTTTGTTGTGCTTACACTTTTATTGATTATAATATATAACTTTATGATTATTTTGTATGCTCTGTGTTGATTTAATATAACAATGGAATCTCTCTCCCCCATGTTCTTATATTAAAACTCTTTCTCCCTGCCCCACACAAAAGAAACTGAACCTGTATCCCAGGATACTGTAAAACTGAAATAGATGTAATAAAATGATTGAAAAAAGAGGTATTTTGATGAATAAAGCATGGGACATTTTGGCTTTTTTTCTCCCTTAATGTTATCATTCATAAAAAGAGCAATAAAAAGCCTCCAGCAGCAGTAATAGAATCCCAGGATTTATGCCAGGAATTCAAATATTGGGATTAGATACACAAGTAATATTGGGCTGTTGTCTGTAGATCCAGACATTTTCTCTCTTTTTTCCCCCAAGCATGGTTGCACCATTTGGTTTCTCTACACCTTTAGATCTGTTTCATACCACTTTTACTGCCATGGTTACTTCCTGTGGAATCCTGGGATTTGAAGTTTGGTGAGATACTTGGAATTCCTTTTTAGGAGCTTATCACATTAACAAATAAGCCAGGTTACCTCTTCCATCTTGAATTCAGTATCTGGGATGCCCCTGAATGTTATCATACCTAAATCACTGCCAATTTAGCTGGGATGCCACTGCCTTGGATGCATCCTGGGTCAAAGCCTCGCACAGCCAGCACTTTTTTGAAGTCGAGGAGCTTCTGATTTAAAAAAATGGCTGGCTGAGTGAGGCTTCAATCTGGAATGCATCCAGGCAGTGGCATCCAAGCTAGGTTGGTGGTGATTTAGGTATGATAACATCCAATGGCATCCTGGATCCTAAATTCAAGATGGAAGAGGTAAACTGGCTTATTTGTTAATGTGATAAGCTCCTTAGAGAGCTCTAGCCCACTTGTCTGAACTATTACACTGCTAGAGCTCACTACCAGAGAGTTCTGAGTACAGCATCAAGCGATCAACTTCCAGATTCCATAGAACTGAGCCATAACTGTTAAAGCAGGATTATCCATTTTGGACTGGAAAAATAAATTCAGTCCAGTGTTTGATTGAGAGTTAGGTTTATTTCCTTAGGGGACCAAAGTATTTTGCTAATCAATAAGTGCTGGGGACAGTGGGATCATGACAAGCCCTCTGGGTCAAGAAAACTACAAACTGAGGGCTTGTCTACATTGGTGATAAACACTGCACTCGCAATGAAGCCAGTTCTGGCAATCTTCACAACATGAGGCTACTTCTGAGCAGGACCCTTGTTTCTTTTGCCCCTATCCTGATTTTGCCATGTACTAAGCATAGTTAGGAAAACCTCTGGAGTTCCCTGGAAACCCCAGAGTGATCTTTGGTTTCTTGTGCATGTGGAGAGCTGGAGTGAGTCCTATTCAAACTGATCCAGTTGTTCCCATGCCAAGAGCCATGCCATCTCCGTTTCCTACACTGAGCAGGGTAAGGAAAGGAGATGGTCTATTTTTGGAGCTGCCATTGCTATTTCTTCATGGGCAGGAGCTCTGTGTAGAACCTTCCAGGCACACTGTTGCTTCTGCTGACATCAAAATGGGGCTCTCATATTATCAACAAAGAGGGGATAGAGTGACCCTCTCCTTATTGATCACATGGTGGGGTGCTCCATTTTGACCTTTGCAGGAGCAATGGCAATGGCCAGACTCTCAGAGGGAGATGTTTGACTATCAAGGATGTAGCGGTAGCAGCATCCCAAGGGGGATGGGCTAGCAGGTCTAATGTGGTGTTGGCCCAGCTGGTCCATGTGCAGAATGATGCAGTATTACACTGAATTTGGCTTGGTGTGTGTGGTTGCCATCATGGTCTGTCTGGGGCCATTCCAGGGTATAATGTTGTGGACTGGTGTAAACACTTTCAAGAAAAGATAATGGGAGATTTCCCTTCTTTAACAGTCTGTCAGTTCAAAAGAGGTGTACCCAGCTGTACCATTTGCAGAGTGAGGTAGGCACAATTGGCAGCAGCAAGTTTTTGGAAGAGAGAGGTATGTGCCATGAGGTTTACTCTGTAGACATAGTCTGCTTCTTTCAAATCTGGTATTCTATTAGTGCTGAAAAAGGATTCATCTGCTAGTTCTGCCAGCCTTTATACCTGGAATGGAAAAAGGGTTCCATTTTATTATTTTCCTCTGGTCACAAAATTTTATGGCCTAGCTCTGAAAAGAGATAACACAGAGTTTTGTCTCTCTATTGCTCTAGCCATTTGCAAGTATTTGGCCCAGAGAAGGGGTGGCATGGAAGACTGTGTTGTAGGTTGCTTCAATTAAAGTGAGAAAGCACTGAGAACTGCTGTGTCAGGGCTGTGATCTGACAGTCTGGAGTAAAGTCTATTGAATTAAATAGGACATAGAGACAGGTAGGATTGTGCTGTAAAGGAACGGATTTGTAGTGCTGTCTTCAGGGAATTCCCATCTGCAAAGTGTTTATTAACTGGAACAATTTTTGGCACTGTTTGCATGCTCGCCCCCAAAGAAACAGTAGACATCTTTTCCAGAGGGGCAAAAGATTATATCAAAAGGAGGCCCATATTTTAGCTCAGTGCCGCAATCATTAATACAGCAGCACCAATACGCACAATAAGCTGACAGTGTATATGGTTTCTATTTATATGCCAACATAATTCCATGAAATACTGCAAGCTGCTCTGCTTGCAAATCTCACAATAATTATCTGTTTCAAAGCCTTTATCTCAGAAGTGAGTCCTTTGATCAACAAAATAAGCCTTGGGGCATGGTAAATACTTAGCATTCTCTCTCTCTGGTCTTCATGGTATAGAGGGCATTAAAAAAAGAAGAAGAAGAAGTCAAGGCTGTATTTTAAGAAAGGAGAGTTTCTATTCTGACCTAAGATGAACCACATTCCATCCCAAGGAAAGTCTGATTCCACGCTATATTCACAGCATGCATATATGAATCTGTTTGCTTATTTGATAGAATTTACTATATTTCCACAGAATACATGAATCCAGCCAGAGGAGTTAAAGGCATGGGAAACACTGGATATTGGGGTTCTGGTCCCTGCAAGGATGTGTCTGTCTGTCCATCCATCTGTCTGTGGGACACATATGGCAGGCCTGTGGGCAATGTTATGCATGGTTGTCAGTGTGTTTTGAGCAGAAGGTAGCTCAAATTACCACAGTCCCACAAACTGCCCACTCACATGTGGTCCTACATAGTGCCATGGGAGACACAAAGGACCTCTCCTTCAGTCAGTTCTTTCTCACCCACTGTCAGCTCCTGCGATTCTACCAGGTATTGCCTATACAATTTCCAGCCTTAGCTTGACTTGTTGCAACAAAAAGTTATCAACAGCCAGAATAATGATCAGGATGAGGACTAAAAGAGATAATAGTAAAGATACCTAAAAGTTGCTCTTAGTTCAGAGATGTACAACCACACTCCTAAAGATAGCATCCCCCCACCCCATCAAAACTGCAGAGCCCCAAGCCTTTCTTCATCATTCAGCAGCCTTGTCTTCATTCTATACCCTTTGCATGAAGTGCTGAGCAGATGTAGTTGCTATGAAATCCTATGAGTTATCCTTATAGATTATCCTCTCTTCTGATGAAAAGGGATAGCCTGAGGCACATTTCCACTGATAAACTGTTTTTAAAGCACTGACTCACAGAGAAAAACTCTTACACACTATGATTTATGCACACCATAAAAATTATATCATTCTTCCTTAAAGAATTTTTCATGAAGTACAATTGATAACTCACAGAAGTAACTAAAACTCAGCCCATGTGTGTGTGTGTGTGTGTGTGTGTGTGATTTTTGTTCTTCCCTACCTCCTCTTCAAGTCTCTCTTGTCATTTTTTCTCGAGGATGATGATGGTGTTGTGGAGTTCATGGAAAGAAAGAATGCTGTTAGGGTGGCATCATATTGCTACACAGATTTGAAGCCTTTGCTTTGCCTTCACCTTGCATTCACTTGCATGTATGTGGAGAAATGGATAACAATGGCTGGAATCACATTCACTATGTTCCAACTATGAAAACAGTCCTCTGCTGCTGTATAAATGGAAATTTATTTTCATATAAAGAGTAGTAGGCTGATCAGTGGAAGCTGGTGGTTCCCATGTCAATTAGGTGGAGAATCAATTCCAGGCTTTATTGTAAACTTTAAAGGAACTGTCCATGGTGCTGAACTTGATTTTGGGATGTACCCAACTGGAATTGCATGGAGACCAATGCTGACAGGGAAGATAGGATTTTGATACCCCCAAGGTAGAGACCAGGGTGCTGTGCCAGCATACTCCATTGATGGAGGCAGATGACTCTGTGGATTTTCACACACACACCCACACACATAACCTTACTGCAGTGTGAGATTTGTATGGTAGCTTTGGAGCTGGATAAAATTCCTGCCCCTTTACCTGGTTGTATGGGTGTGTCTATCCTTACTATATTTGTAGGACTTGGAAAATTGGTTTCAGGTGTTAATGAATAGGTTTTCACATGCTAGATAGCAGGGGACAAATATAAATTTTTGATTATTACTTTTAGCACCCTTTTGGTAGGATTCTGAGACCTCCTTTTGTCAGGTTCTGAGGCCCAGGGAGTTGGAGAAGGAGGCTACCATTAATGTTTACCTAGGATCTGAGCTGTTGTAGGATTCTCCTTCCCTTCCAAGGAGGGAGACTCTCCGAGACAGCAGGAATCCATAAAATGGCACTCAGGTGAACGAGCCAGAGGTGTGAGCCTCTGGCTCCTCCTCTCTGCCCTCTCCTGGCCTTCAACTGTCTCTTCAAGACATCTGGAGGCCAGGAGAAGGGCAGGGGGGAGGGGGAGTGACCGGCGCGTGCCAGTTGCTTCTCCCCAGAGACCTTTTCCAGCCTCCAGCTGTCTCCACATAGATGGCTAGGGACAGGGAAATGTCCGTGGAGAGGAGGAGGCTGCACATGCTGCCTTCCCTGTCCTCCCCCAGACCTTTCCCCAACCTGGTAGGGAATGAGGCTGTTTCAACATGGAATTGTATGCTCCCTATACTGGGCCCCAGTCAGCATTCTGCCTCCTGAATTTTGAACCCACTGAAGTTTCCAAACACTTTCCAAAGGCAGCCCATGTAGAATGCATTGCAGTAGTCCAAATGGGATGTAGTCATAGCAGGTGTCACTGAAACAAGGTCAGGCTTCTCAAGAAATGGGCACTAATTTTAACAGTCCTGGCCACTACTCAGACCTGGGCATCCAGGGTCAGTGGTGAGTCCAGGAGAACACCCAAGATGTCAGCTTGAGAAAGTCTGCTGCTTGAAGTATATGCCTCACTTTGTCTGTGATAGGGTTTAATGTCTCCATGAAATCATAGGGGCTTTCTAGATTGGCAGGAAAGTGTGACATGAAGTAGCCTTTTCCTTAATGCTTAGCAGTTGCACCACACCCTTTAGATGGAGCTGCACTGTTCCGCAGTTTTAAAAAAAGAAGCTGGAAAACCAGCACCTTTTTAAAGGCGCTTCTTCTCCCCTAAAACAAAACAAAACAAAACAAAAGCGTTTTCATGGCACACTTTCCCTTTTTCTCATCTAAAGGCTAGAGTTTCATGCAGCCATGAACACACTTCTTTTTGCCAATCTAGAAAGCCCCCTTGAATCATAGAGTTGGAAGAGACCGCAAGGGCCGCATGAGTGGAACTATTACTTTCCCTTCATCTAAATTACCTCTAAATTTCAGATTAAGCGTAAACAATTTTTTAAAAGTTAATTTTTCCAATAATTTGCTGTTAGCCTGCCTACACCTCCTTGTCAGTAGTAGGTTGCAAATTGGACATGTTTCTCATTGAGGATACCATGGAGCCAGACTGTTAAATTGCATAGTGTGTCTTGAGATCAAATGGATGAGGGCCACTTGAGTGGCACTTGAGGAAAAGAGGTAGATTTATTATTATGCACAGTCCGAGATCTGGGTTTTCTTGTTTTTCTTTCTCTTGGGCATTAAATTGTATCCATATGGCATCACCACCATTATCATCTATTTTAGTAGTTTCTGGTAATTCCACTGTAAATACCACTTTCTTGCTTGCTTGCTTGCTTGCTTGCTTGGTTTGCTTTGTACCTTTCCATGGACTGGTACTGAAATCGAAATCAGATCTTCATTTAAAACAAAAACTCTGGAGAGCTGGAAACAAAGCAAAATATTGCTTTTAAAGCACACCACTGTAAAGCAAGGATGTTTGCTTTTTACCTATCTGGCAAAAGTCTGTGTATTCTCAAAATAAATTACTTTATTTCAAAGTTTTAAGACACAGATGGAAAATTTACCTAATTCTTTCTCCAATGAATTTCATCAGGAAATTATATATATTATATGACAACTCTTAGAAAATTTCATGAGTGTTAGGAAATGTTTGGTGCTATGATGACAAAGAAATAAATCTCCCTCTTTTTGTGCATTTTGACATGTTGTTCCCGACCCTGGGGAGGGAGACAAATAAACCCATTTCCCCATGTCCCCTCTGGTTTCATTTTAAGCTTAAATCTTTATTGTAATGGGAGAAATAATTTTATTGCAACAAATCCCATACTCCCACCTCAGGGCAGCTCCTTGATTTGAGAAGGAGAAGAACCATTTCAATGAAACATTTCCAGAATGAGAAGCAACTTGTATAATTCTTCAACAGAATGGTGTGACATTAGCCCTAGAGTGCCCTAGAAGGTGCATACATCCATTGCTTGAAGCTGTACAGATCTTTTTCTAATGTGGGCCTTTTCTTTTTTTAATTCTGAGCATGCATTATGTATATACATTTCCCACACTCTATTCTGGACATCCTCTGCTAAGGATAGATTTCATGCCTCTTTAAAGTGTCTGTATCCAGACACTTTAAGGAGGCATGAAATCTATCTGTAGCAGAGGATGTCCAGAGCAGGGCAAGAAAAATGTATATACATAATGCATTCCCAGAATGTGTATACAGTGATGAATATAAATGAGAATAGTCAGGGGCAGAATACTAGAATGAAGTTCAGTAACGCTGCTGCAGTAGGATAAGAGTTTGGAAAATAGTCTTTATCTTAGGCTATAAATCCGGAGTTCCCAAGCCCACATGGCCAGTAGTCGTGCTGGTTGAGGGATTCTGAAACCTAAACCAGTTGCTAGTCCCAGCTAGCATACATGCAGGGAATCAATTCCCAGATTCAACAATTATGTGAATCCCACTATTTCAATTGGTCTGCTTTAGTCATGACTAGCAGTTGGCTACATAGATTATTGGAACACAAAAGAAGGAGTTTTGTGGACTTGATCACATTGGGACTTGATCACATTCACTCAATCGTGGGAAAGATTTTCCTATGATGTCACGAT
The DNA here is from genome assembly GCA_034509955.1 of Urosaurus nigricauda. Taxonomy (NCBI): domain Eukaryota; kingdom Metazoa; phylum Chordata; class Lepidosauria; order Squamata; family Phrynosomatidae; genus Urosaurus; species Urosaurus nigricauda. The sequence goes on from JAOEGL010000002.1 coordinate 170,464,632, forward strand.
TAGAGAGGTCTTATCCCAGGAAGAACCAGGAATACTCCAGGAATAATCATTCATGGGGAAATCCCGTGAATGATTTGTTGCTGAAGCATTCCTGGTTCTTTCCAGGATAAGTCCTCTCTAAGTGTAATGTGCAGGAAAATCTTTCCCATGATTGTGTTAATGTCTTGGGATGATGCCTTTTTAAACCCCTGATTTCCCCCATGTGATACAGTCCAGAGTGGAATGACACATTGTTGAAAATTGACCTAAGATCAAAAAATTAAGCAAGAAAGTGACTGATTGAATTTTGCAAGGCCAACAGTTTATTCATCACAAAAATATTCTTCAGGCAACAAAATTTATTTATGGATGTCACAAGACGATCAATATAGAAATCATATAGTCTACATAACTGAAATGAGAGGATGGAGAAGTTCCATTCTCACTGCAAAAACAAGACCAGGAAGTGTTAATGCCAAAAACTACAATAAAACTAAAGAACACTAAACCAATCTTTTTGCCAAAATACAGCCTGAAGAACATCCCTGTGAAATTCAAAGATAATGAAAAAACAAAACAAAACAGCTTTGCACTATAAAGTCGAATAGACTGGGAGTCAGAACTCTGGACTGAATCCAGGGACATTGTCAGGGAGGAATGCAAAAAGACATTATCTGTAGCCAAAAAGAATGAAAAGCCTCACTGAATGACAGATGAAACTCTTCTGGCATTTAAGGACAGGCAAGAAACAAAAGATGACAGAAATAGTGTCAGAACTCTGAACGTAACTGTTCTACAACTTGTTCACAGGGATAAAGAGAACTACTATACCAATCAAAGCACTGAAATAAAAGATGACAACAATATGGCATGCAGTCTTCCCCTCTTTCTACTACCTCTTACCTCCCCTGGCATTATTGTCTTTTCTAGTGATTGATGCCTCCCCATGATGTCGCCTAAGTATGACAGCTTCTGTTTCATTATCTTGGCTTCCAGGAAGCGTTCAGGCTTGACCTGCTCTAGGGTCCATTTGTTTGTCTTTTTGGCTGTCTGCAATATTACTCTAATTTTGGGGCTATAACCAAAAGGAGATTCAATACTCTAGTGACATGGAAGCTAGTAATTGTTTTGTAATTTTCTTCTCAAAGAAAGAAGGAATAATCTTATCAATTCTTTCCTTGCTGCACAAATATTTTAGAAAACTACAGTTTTTAATAACAACTCACAATTTGGAACTTATTGTACAAAAATTCTCATATGGCTGTTTGCACAGAAAACAGCATTTTCAGTGGACAAAACACTGAACAGAAAACATCATAATATTGTTCCCATCCCTAATGGAATCTACAAACTACAACTGGCAGTTAGGAAAAATGAGGAGTAGGAAGAAAGCATATGACAGAGAGAATGAGAGAAGAATGAAGGAGATGATTTTGGCCAAAAGTTGTGGAGAAGGAGAGAAGGAGATTAATTAGAGAAAGAGGGAGAAGCTGTTCATAGCTATGAGATGACTTCAGAGACAGAGCCATGTTAGTCTGAAATATCATTATGCAAAGGGACTTTGTGCAAAGGAAGTTGTAGCATAGGTTTTTGTATACTTGGTCTACTTCCTCAGGTGAAGGTTATTGTGGACCAGTAGGAAGAAAAAGGAGAAACAGAAAGAAGATATGAGAGAGAGAGAGAGAGAGAGAGAGAGAGAGAAGATACACTTGTCCCTCCACATTTGTTGGGGTTAGGTGCACAAGACCCGCATGAATGTGAAAAAAAAAAAAAAACCCTGCAAATAACAAAAACACAGTGTTTTTACCTGAGAGAAACCTAGGTCTCTAGGTCCTTCAGTACAACTCTGTGGTCAACTTCTACCATACATTGACTATAGAATTGAGCTGGAGGAGCTATAAATGCCCAGTGGATTGTTCTCTCTAGGAATCTCTAGGTCCTTCAGTCCAACCTTTGGATAAGTTGATCATAGAGTTGCCCTGATAGACCTAGATATTTCTGGAGAGAACATACTAATACAATCCATGAATAATCAAATCCACAAAATTTGCAGCCACAAATGTGGAGGGACGAGTGTATTTAGTCACCAATTGCAGTGCTATGCAAGGGGTCCCAAGAAGGCACCCACAAATTCTATTCAATGGAGAAATTAATTTAGCTCAATCATTTAGCAGCAATAATAATTTATCTGTGGCTTCAGAGATTTGAGAAGATGAGGGAGTGGCAGGCAGATTCCCTGGAGAGCCCAGGGCAATCTATCAAAGTAGCCTTCTCCCAGCCTGTCCCACATTTTATTTTATCTTATTTTTAAAAAAGAAAATCCCTGGCTTTAACCTACTCCTCTGACTACTGGGCAGATTTTTTTTCTTTCAGCTCTGTGCCTTGAAACTCATCAATAACACCTAGCCAACCCTCCTTCTATCCCTCCAGGAACAAAAAAAATATCTTCCAAGAAGACCAAGAGCAGCCCAAGTACTCAGCTGTGTGTGTGTGTGTGTTGGGGAGGGCATGCCTGGAGAGCGGCACCTTTAAATGCCGGCTCGAAGCCCCATCAGCTGTGTGTGTGGCGGGCATGCCTGGAGAGCAGCATCTTTAAATGCCGGCTCAAAGCCCCCCCCCCCCCAAACCAAGAGCAGCCCAGGGACTCAGCTGTGTGTGTAGTGGTCATGCTGGATCCAAAGCCCCCCTCTCCCCGGAAGACCAAGAGCCGGACCAAGAGTCAGTTTCTGTTCCCTTCTCCACCTGGGCTCCAGCCATGCCTTGGTCCCTGGACTATGGAGGGTAGAATGATGGCAGGTCTTAAGTTGTCCCCTCTTCCCTTCTTTACGACCCTGCCAACGAACGCTGGGCTGAGGGGCAGTTTCTGCCCCCTTTCCCACCTGGGCTTTAGTGAACATTTAGAGGTGTGTAGCATGGAGAGCATTATCTCAGCACCAGCTCCTAGTCCCCCTCCTTCTTAGGTTGTGCATTGTTCAATATTTTTCTATTTTATGATTGGGATGAGGGGGTGAGAAGGGGATTAATTTTGTGTTTTATTGATTTGCTATGTCAATTGCCATACATTTTTCATTGTTCTTTTTTGTTGTTGTTATTTGCTATGTACTTTTTGCTATTTATTGCTATTGTTAATTGTTATGTATTTTCTTTACTGTTGTAACCTGCCCTGATTCTTTGTGATTGGGCGGGCTATAAACAAATCATCATCATCATCATCATTATTATTATTCCAAATCTGTAACTCTAGAATGGGTTCTTAATACGCAGTACATTTGTTTTAAGAAAACAACTACGTCATATTATAAGCATGTGTGGGCAGTTTTATGTAAACAAACATTTCAGTGTTTTATAATCACATCTGCTTTATAATCAAATCTACCACAGCATGTTTTCCATCTAGTTTATTTATTTCAAGGATGAGAATCATTTTTCATAATCTCAAGGCCATTGCTGATAAATTCTCACAGCATCACACATTTAATTCCACCACTATACCTAACATGTACGACTAGATCCTCTTTCATAAGTCATCTACTTTAAAATAAAAAAAAGAACCATCTCCATGTAAATTTTTGCACTTGCATGAATGAAGTGCATTTATTTTAGTGAGCAAATGTTTCTATTTCTACTAAGTCTAAAACCATCTTTTTAAACTTGGATTCAGGGAGGTGGTATTTTAGAGAACATGGAAAATAAGGGCGGGGTATGTACCGGTATGTATATATATGCACAATATGTTTTTATATATGTATATGTACATACATATATAGACATATAGACACATATATATATATATATATATATATACACACACACACACGTATGTATGTATACTTGAGACTACACATGGCAAGAATTGGGAGCATTGCTAAACTATTGAAATAGAGTAAATAGAGTAAAAAATAGAAGGGAAGAAGAAACATGAAGGAATCATTCACGTGAAGCTAGCATTCATGTGAAAGTGGAACCAGGAAGTGGCCCCCTTCTTCACACCCGAAGTGCAAAGGTTCACGATGCGTTCAGAGCCCCACTGAGCATAAGCAAGGGTGCCAATTCGAATCATTGAATCCGCATGGCATGTACTGGTGTAATAATTTAATGTCCACTTGCTCCGCTTTGCCTCAGGAATGACCAAAACTTCATTTTTTACGTGTGATAATCATGTGAGTTGCCTTGGATTTGAATTGACTCTGCTTCCCCTTCACTTCAGAATGGCTTTGGATTGGAGTTCCGGTTTCATGTTTGATAAGGTCCAATGAAGGTATGGTCACAATTCTATATGTATGTCCTGCATTTACTCGTTGATTAATATATTTATGCTTTTGCATCATTCCAAGTGTCATAGGATGCATCTATGCTGTAGAAATAATGTAGTTTGTCACCACTTTAACTGCTATGGCTCTATCCTACAGGATTCTGGGATATGTAGTTTTGTGAGGGATCAGCTCTCTTTGGCAGAGAAGGCTAAAGATCTTGTAGAACTAGAAGCCTGAGGATTCCATAGGATGGAGCTGCAGCACTTAGAAATATCAAACTGCATTATGCAAAGATTATAGTACTCATATGAGTAGATGATTCACAGGAACTATTACAAGTGCAAAAAAGTACAGTTTTTTGTAGCACACAAGTCAGCCTTCAGTCAGAGTTACTCTATGCAGATCCTGCTGCTCTCCAGATGTGCCTCCTTTTTTTTCATTTCACATCAGACATTTCATACAGCTGCACTGAAGTGCAGGCCTTTAATTTGGAAGCCTTTCAAGCAACTGTAAAATGGTGCTCTGTAAGGCAGAAACAAATAAGAATAGAGGATTGTAACACATACAATATAGTTTCAAAATTGATAATCTGACTAACACAGGAAGTTGCTCTTAAATATATTAAGGTTTCATTTTTGTCAAACAAATGGAAGCAAGAAAGGATCTCTCCATATGTCTTTCTTCCTCCTCTGTGGTCTCACATGGTGACCTGAAAAAATAAATCTAAAAGCCACAGGGATGCACAATATTCACCAACCTTGTTGTTGATTTCTTTAATGTGTATATTTGCAGTGGGAAGAGAAAAGAACAATAATGGAGCAATTTCAATGTTCCAATATTTCCAGTAACTCCTGTGATCCTTCATTTATCTTCCCTCCCTCTATGATTGTGTGCTGCAGCTTGTGGTAAGATCGATGAGAGCAATGCAGGAAAAATAAATGCACAACTTGGAGATTAAATTGTGGCTAAGAGTATAGATCCCCAAGCAAATGGCTATATTGAAAGATATACGTAGCTTTCAGAAGTCTATGGATGCAACAGGAAATGTATTAGTGCCTAGTTGTTTTCCATCAAACTAAACTAAATCTGAATGTCTGTCTTATCTTTAAAATGAAAGTGTTGTAACTAAAACAAACAGCAAGACTGTTTTCAGCTCATTAGATGAAACAACCTGAGGATCATATGGTAAACTCCACCATAGAAGTCTGACATTTAACTGTTTTATATGCTACACTCCATTAGCACCAGAAATCCTGCCCTTTTTATTCCCCCTTTGCAGTTAAGTCTTCAAAATTATAGCCTATTAGAAACCGAATCAGTGCTGATGTTGAAGATTCCAAACAGTCCCAAACTTGCACAGAAATGTTCAAGATGTTTGTTGTTCATGATGATGTGTGCCTTCAAGTCATTTCTGACTTATGGTGTTCCTAAGACAAGGGTGTTTGCCATTGCCATCCTCTGAGGCTGAAAGAGTGTGACTTGCCCAAGGTTACCCAATGGGTTTCCATGGCCTAGCCAGGAATCTGGTTTCCAGAGTACTAGTCAAGTGCTCAAACCACCACACCACACTGACTCTGACTTAGAGTAAATATCAAGTTTGGTCAAAGACCAATTTGTCACTGCTCATTCTAGGGAGAGAGAGAGAATACAAAAATCTGAAGATACAGGAGTTATTTGAATAAATTGATGCATTTGCTTTAAAACATTACTACAGTATTTTTTGTCACATATGACAACATACCAAGACCAGAACCCTGATAGTTAGCCCTTACTGGAACAGACCCATTGACTCAATTGTTGACCGGTGAGTCAACACATAGGTAACTCCCATTGATTCACAATGGGTTTGTTCTGTTCTAGATTAATGGCAGGATTTGGGCCCAAGTCTTGTGACCATGATCAAGCACATGGATTTGTAAAGGATAACAGACAAATGGAGAGACAGACAAACAGAGAAAGAATGTAAATTACAGTATCGATATTGCAGGTTACCTGGGTTGTGATTGTACTTTATCTTTTATCTGGGAATAATGCAATAGCCACTTCTCATTCAGCCGGGTGATGGTTGTAAGCAACGACTATAGACTTGAATCACTAGGCCCCCTGGAGCATGATATACTTTTAGAGAAGGCACTCTGCCCTGATATAGAAAAGACATATGATAACAGAGCCTTCACGGAATTGTACAGCTTCAGAAAATAACAGCTGAAACACCCAGCCTGAAAATATATAAGTAATAATGCCAGTTGAAGCTGAATATTCTCAAGGGGGAAAAAGTATGGAGGAGCCTATTGCCAGTTTCACCCAAGGCAATCATTCAACAGACATTGAGTATATTTACAGCGCTTTAGAAATAAAGTTTAATAATAATAATAATAATAATAATAATTGCTAAAAAACTTCTACTTCTTTCTCACCGAAATGCTAAACATGTTTTGGTTTGTAATTCTTCACAGTACATGGTGTACAAGACTGAATGATTCTCCATTTACCCCTCCCCCCCAAAAAAAAAACCTTTCATGTCTGTAGGGTGGCTTCTAACCTAGTTTTTACTCTGGAACAACATGGGCTACAAGAGGGCCTACAACTGGAAACTGTTGGTCTGTGGGTGGGTGCCCCATGTATGTGGGCCATGAGGACTGCAGTGAAACGAAGCTTTAGATTGGCCCTCTTCATTCACTTCCCAGAGAATTGCCAGAGAACAGTAAAAGCAAAAAACCTTCTGTGTAAGCTGTGATCTTTCTTTGTACTTTCTCCTTGGCAATGCTTGTCCTCTAAGCTCAGGTACATCCCTCAGCTCTGATTCTTGGCTTTGTTCTTTTGTCACTGGGCTTGTCTGCATGGGTGATTTACCCCAAATTCCCTTCAGGCTCACTGCATCCTGTCTATATGACCTAAGGCCCAAACTCCAAATTGGACTGGACTGTTGTCGTGATGCCCCTAACCTGCATTTAAATAACTCAATTTTTGCTACAGGTTTTTGGCTGCCTTTGTAGTGATGACGGTGCCTGCCTTTTCACTTGCAGTCCCTGTGAGCTGCCTAGTTCTGCTGCTGGAAGCACAGGCTGCTCTGTTATCAGATCTAGGTGCCCAGTGTTGACAGTATGGCTGGGTGCTTCATTTTGACCTAAGTGGGAGTGCTGAACAATAACCACATGGAAATGTCATTTCCTGCAAGGTCTAAAAACCTGCAGCAAAATAGAACTAGTAATGTGGAATTCAGGGCAAGAAAACTCTGTGGCAACCCAGAGTATTCTGGCAAATGTAGAGTCACCCACTGACTATTTGGCCCAGGATAGCCACCTTAGTGTAGTGGTATAAGTGCTGGACTAGGACACTGGGAGACCAGAGGGTGAATCCATGAAGCCCTACTGGGTGACCTGGGCAAGTCACTTTCTCAGCTTCAGAAGAAGGTAGTGACAACACACCTCTGAACAAATCTTGCCAAGAAAATCATGAGATAGGCTTGTCACACTGGTAACACAGGCTTGAATGAGACTTTAGTGTTTGCTAGATACCAGTGTGGAATGAAGAAACTAGGCCGGGCAGCTCAAAGAGATTTATTTACTGTGCTAAGTAGAAGCTATTTATAAGAGCAGGAACTGTACAGACAAACAGAGTTCCTCACTGTCCAAACAATAGCTCTATCACAGTACCTCACACAGCAACTCACCAACTACTTGCAACCACTATAACCTACTACTGCAACCCACATTGTTTATCTTTAGATACAGCTTTATATAGACTTATCACAGGACATTTCCTGTTTAACTCCAGTTTAACTCTTGTTTAAATTCTGTTTGCCCCCTAGTGTGATAAAGCAGTTGGCTGATGCAACCACTGCAGCACATGGCATAAGCCATTAGCTCATCCTGCTGAGTCATACACATGCAGGTATATAGCAGAATCCACATCATGGTGTCTGTTCTCAAGGATATTTATCTACATGTCCTGGCCTTGTCAGTCACACTACACACACATTGACTTAGTAGTCTACAGAAGTTAATTTTCCACAGCCAACATGGCTGACAAGGTTTGTCTTAGGTTTGTCATAAGTTGGAAATGACTTGAAGGAACACAACAACAGCTACTATACTGTGATGCCATAGTATCATATAAGTGGTGGGGGGCATCCATGCATGTGTATGTGTGCCAAACAATGAAAAGGGATAAGCATGTCTTGAAGGAGGTAAGGCATGGACAATCCTAAATGCTGTGTGCGATGCAGTTTTAGTGCAAATGCATGATGTGATGACAAATGGTTCCAAAGGTATGGAAGGAAACAGAGCAGTCACAATTAAATGGAATTTTTGCCGACAATGTGATTGTAGTGGAGAGGAGCTTTATGTGATAAGTCTTTATGTTTTACTGTCTGATTTCCAAAGCCCTCTGAAAGCAATCAGTCTTGTGGCAGGAGGACTGAATTTTTCTTAGCAGCCTGCTTGATGAGGAAATATTGGAGATATAGAAAAGGATATAGTAGAGAGGAGAGGGTGTGTAGTTCTACCTCATTGTGGCCTTGTGTCCCAATCTATTGCTGGCCCACCAGTGCATGTAGGGCTCAGAGGAATACCTCAGAGGAAAGTCTGTTTTCTCTCCTAGAAAAAAAGAGTTCCCCCACCTACTTTAGAGAAAAGGTAGGATTACAATAACAAATAGGGACTAACTAGACTTTGACTTTAAGTTTGATTAGAGATTACGAGAAAAGACTTGGAGGAAGAAAAATATTTTTAAGGTGCTTCTCCTACATCCTAAGTGGACAATGTATGGCTCTCCAGATGCATCTGATGAAGTAGATTAAAAACTTAACTAAAAACATCTTTCTGTCAGTTTCAAAAGTGCTGAATCTGTTCCGAGTTTTAATGTGAACTTTAAAGGAACTATCCAAGATTTTGTATTTCCTGTTCTCCAACACAGATCCAGAACCTTGCATAGTTTTTCAAAGGTTCAGACTACAAGCCAGAGGACATTCTCCTCTCAGCTAACATGGAAGCTGCCAACCAGCTTCATTGGTAGGAAGGAGTTATCCATTTGTTACTGGACTGTTTTCTATATATCCTTTCAGTTGGTGAATTAAGTAGTAGCTTCACATATTGTGAGCTGGTGCTTATAGAATGCTAGCATGCCTGAAAGAGATTGACTCCCAGGAAACATTTATATCAACAGCACGATCCTCTGAACATCCGTTCTTCCTTGGGGATGAAAAAGAATGTAGTTGGATTCACATTTCCATACAGAAATATCCATTTCACACTTTCTCAAAAATCCAAATACTTGTAAGGCTTGCACTACATTTTCAGGGAAAACTGAGCATAATATTTGTATGTGTGTGTTTGAAAAAAGATAATGCACACAAATTTCGCTGGTAGGAAAAATGACAAATCTCAGAAAAATGCATACATACAGTTTTGGAGAGGGGAGAACACAAAATATGTGTCTGTTTCCAGGAAGAAGAAAAAAAATCAAACATCCTGCAAACTGATATGGAACTATGATGGATCAAGAGTGCTATTGTGATACTAAGAAATACCCAGACAATGAGACTGTCAGATTTGCAAATCCATACTCTTTCCTCAATCCAGCACATTAATTGCATCTTTCCATAACATCTTAACACTTACCTTTCATCTTTATTGCATTAGGGCTAATGCTTTGTTGCTGCAGCTTTTTCTTTACTGGAGACAAGCCCAATTTAAGGTTCTAAGGCCAATGGATATGATGACACAAGTGCCCACCCTCCTCAAATCTTGAGTAAAATCAAAGCATGAAGCCGTGTCATGATAAAGCACAAGTTAGAGAAGGGAGTGTCTTACACACTGGCTCCAGACTTTTTTCATTGTAATACTTCTTTGCAATAGCCAAACAAGATATCTAGATCAGAGTTGAGGAACATGTGGCTTTCTGGAAGTTATTGGACTCAAATTGCCTCCAGTCCCACTAAGTATAGCTAATAAAGAGGATGATGAGAATTGTAATCTCCACTATTCTCCATGGGCCAAATGTTTCCTCCTATTCCTCACAACCTGTCTTGACAATGTAGGGTAAAAGCCCTTATTTGACTGCAGACTATCTTCATGATATGAGGCCAGTTCTACATCAAATTTGGGTCATTCCTGTCTTAAATCACATTTAAAAGGCTTAACATTTACTCCAGATTTTCCATGAAAATCTGGAGCACTCTGGAGAAATACTGGGCGCCTGTTTACACAGAATCCCTCTCAGCCATCCAGTCCCACTGCTGCTGGTGCAAGTTGCTGAGATCACAGTGAGACACCCAGCTATATGTCTGATGCTGTTGTTCTGGGATATGAAGGTAATGGGGAGAGTTCAAGGCAGCTCCAGAGCCAGAATACTCCGGGAACAACCTAGAGTATTTTAGCTTGTGTAGACCCACTCTTACTTCCAAAGCATGTTCCTGCTACATTTAAAAAATAAATAAATCCTGTGATAATTCTGCAATTTGAAGGGAATCAGGCAAAATAAAACCCAGGGCAGCACAGTGCTAACATGGCTATGGGCACATGTTTGTATAGCTTTTTCCTCTTGAAGAATGTGTGTAGCCTTTGAACAAAATCAAGGGAGCACGATGTCTGTAAAGAGGGATTTTAATGTTGGCACTGAAACTAATGTTGGCCTTGAAAGAAAATGGGCTACCAGTAAAAATTTCTGGGCTAAGAAAATGTATACTCCTGTGCCTCCACTCTCTATATCTTCCACTGTGAACAATTAGAGGAGGAGTGACACACTGTAAAGGAAAATGTTGAGGTCTTGAAGCAGTGAATAAGGAAAAACAATTAGCATTCATGTGTGCTCACATTTATATATCCCACTCTTTTCTCTAAGGCTGGGATAGGGAACCTGTGGTCCCAGGTCCAAGTTTATGTGGTATGGTATCACAGGGAGAGGGAGATAGGGGATTATCACATGGTTCTTCAATAGCAGGATAGAAGCAGGATTGACAGTGTAATTAGCGGATCTTATCATACCACATTGTGGACAGGCAGTAGGTATCCTGTAGTCAATCCACTCTTCTGCCACAGTTTTTAATGAACAGGAAAATCCCGTGAATAGCTGTCAATCCCACTGTTAGCCTGTTATTGAAGAAAGTGCCATAGGTCATTAGCGGGTAATTCAGAGATAATTTAAACGGGGTTGACTGCACCATTCTTTCCCATTGAAATCAAGAGTTCTTACTGCTGATGAGGCAACCATTTCACGCGGGGCACTACAAATGGGATTAAAGAGCCTCCACTTGCACAGACACCCACCCATGCAACCACCTTTCCCATTGTAAGCAAGAGTTCTTACTGCTGATGAGACAATCATTTCAGATGGGGCAGTAAAAATGGGATTAAAGGGCTTCTACTGCACACACCCCACTGCCAAAGGCAAGACTACTGATTAATCTTGGATATTAAACTGAATGGTAGTGTGATAAGTTTAAGGGCAACCTGCTATCATTCCACAATGGCATAGTAATGCTGTTTAAAAACAGCAATGGGTTGTTTAAAAACAGCAATGGGAGGGCAGCTTTGTGTGATAATTTCCAAAAACAAATGGGGTTCTTTGTTAATGCACTGTCTGCAGACCTGATGGAGAAACCCATTGTAAGTTTTACCAAAGAAATGAGTTAATCAAAAAACTTGTTGGCAGTTAATCAACTAACTGTACAACTAACAGTTAATCAACCTACTTTGTTACATTGAACAAAGGTAGAAAGCACTGCAAGCAGGCTTGGATGTATGTAGCACTGTGTTCAATGCACACAGGGCTGCATCATCATGGTAAATGTTTTCTGCAGAACTAGGGCTGCATGATGAGAACCAGCATGGTGTGGTGCTTTGAGCTCCTAGTCATTCTAAGAGTCATTCTGATTGGCAAGAGACAGCATGGTGTAGTGGTTTCAGCATTGGACTATGACTCTGGAGTCGACCAGGATTTGAATCCCTTCTTAGCCATGGAAATACACTGGATGACCTTGGGCTCTTCTTTCACTCTCCTTTCAATCTCAGAGGAAGTCAAAACCACTCTGAAGAAATCTTGTCAGGAATCCCCCTGACAGTTCTGCCTTGGGGTCATAAGTTGGTAATGACTTGAAGGCACTCAACAACAACAATTTTAAAATGCTTTTTATAAAGATGAGAGGAATATCATTGCTTCTCTGACAGCAACTTTGGTGGTCAAGTTACTAAATTACTAAATTACTAAAGCTTCATGTTCCCTTCTTCCCCAGCCTCATGAGATATAAAATCCAGGGCAGACCCAACAGAGTTTGCTTCCTGATGTGAAAGAAAGACAAGACAGAAGTAGCAATTGATAGCAATCAAGGCTGACCTCACATCCCACTACCATCTATAGAAAGTGACTGACTGATTGGCAGCTGAGTCGCAAACTTTGTAAGCCCGTTTGCCCACAATGGGGACAGGGCAGACTGTAAGGGACACATAGGTCAAAGTGAATGAAAAAGCCAGCAGCCTTTTCCTACTGCCCTTCTACATTTCCCATCATCTGCCACCTGAGGTGACCAGTTCCCTCTACCTAATTGTAGGGCTAGCCCTGGGGGAATCCTGTGCAAAAGAAACACATACAATGTAGGTACATATTAAGAAAACTTTAGCCCATATTTTATTGAAAAAGCATTATGAAATAGTCTTCTCCAGCATGTTCAAAGAAAAGGAATAATATAACAGCAACAGGAAGGACAATGGGAGAGCAAATAAAACCATGGCAAAGTTGCTGTCATGGGAATGAAATCAGTGTGTCTGATATTCTTGTTTACACAAAATCTTTTTCAAGGACTGAAGGAACTGCCTGAGTCAGACCAATGATCCATGTCTCCTAGTATTCTCTGTGTTTTGACTGTTGGGAACTCTCTTGCCAAAGGTATTTCACAGTCCTGCCACCTCAGAGCCTTTAATTGGACATGGTTGGGATGAAAGCTGGAAACTTGTACGTTCAAAACATGTATTTTACCGCTGAACAATGGGTCATTAAGCTTCTACAGTGGCTCTGGGATCACTGACAAACCTGAGGGAAACCTGAATAATAACACATGCTATACCCTTTGATGCACATAACCTGCATTTTTTTCCAATGGAAAAAAGAAAATACCTTCCACACTACTGAAGCCTCTGAAACTCCACCAACAATTGTCTAATTTAATGCTTCCAGTAAGGGTGGCTGATAGCTTCCATATCAGTGAGGCAGTAAACCTGCTCTAGGATTTTGTTTGAAATTGTTTAAAGAAGCAAGTTAAGGGGCTGAATCCTACCCCCCACCCACCCAAATGGGTTCAGCACCTTGAATGTTTTCCTCAAGTTGTGACAGAAACCTGGAGCAAATTCATCACCCCACTGATATGACAAGGGAATAATCAGATTCCAGTGGCTTCATGCCCAGGTTCTTCTTCCAAGAATTGGCAAATTCCTAGTAAATATCCTCAAGCAAATAATTAAAAATCTTTAGAAGCTTCCCAGAGATAAGAAAGGCCTGACCCATACACAGGTTGTTAGATGAGAGATGAATGTTGTCTCCTGAAGAAAAATAGAGCTGGAAACTTTTCAGCAGTGCTGTACAGCTTTGAAGTGAAGGAAAGGGGAACAAGGAGGGAGAACACAAGCTAGTTCTTTGGAGTGTATGTGAATCAGTGCTGTTGGAGGGCAGCTCTCAGCAGTGTCCCAGTTTCAAGAATCCCTACTAGCAGCTTGGAGCAGTTTGTTGGTGTTGTATGAGCAGATCTCCTGTCAGTGGCTGGCTCCACTCAACCAGCTGTGCCATGGGACAAACCAACAATCTGCCCACAAGTGAACACAATGACATAGAAGGTTAAAATTCTCACTAGTAATTCTTATGATGGTCTTGCTGAATGGACATTAATGTGCTGTATAAGAATGCCTCCTCCTTGTCTTTGCCCTTGACAATCAAGATAGGAATATGATGGGTCAAAGGGAGATTAGCCCTAGCTGTGGAGAACTGAAGGAACTGTAATTTTCTATGTGCAGGGATATCTCTGCTGATAGACATTTCTACCCCCTATAATTGAACAGGGTTCTCTGGGAAGAAGGAATATCTACAAATCCATTGCACTCTAGCAGGACCTTGGAAGAATCAGGACCATGCCCACATTGGCATTAACATACCCACAGTCATTGCTATGGGTACATAACCTGCATGCTCCCAAATTTCATGTATTCTGCTGATGTGTGGAAAGGACCTCTATATGTATAATATAGGGTCTTTACAGATTGCCCCAAAAGGGCGTCCTCCCAGTGCCTGTTTTTCCATCTGCGGGAACCTGCAGTGGCCAAAATTCATGGCTTCCCACCAGCGGAAAAAGAACCTGTGAAAAGCAGTTTCTTTTTAAGCCGTGGTGACGTGTGGTGGTGGTGTAACAAGTGCACCACTGGTGCACTTATTACGTAAGTGCCGCATGGTACTGTGTGGATGCCGCGGAGCACTTACGTAATGATGGCAGCACCCATGTAAACGGGGCGCTGCCATCTTAATGCCCTCGTCATGTGCTAGGGTTGCGGGGCGCGTATACGCTCCTCTCCCAGACAACCCTAGTATGTGACGAAGTCACTGCAAAGGGCCAGTATGTATCGGCCCATAGATTCAAAGAGAGTTCTGTGCAACTCAACGTCCTATGAAATTAGGGATCCCAACTGCGTGAAAGTGCCTATGCATATATAAGTGCTTTTTAAAATATGCAGCTAAACATGGAGAAATCTTATTGTGCCACAGAGTTTGGCTTCATCTTGAGGCACTTGTTGACCAAAATATATAAGAGAGATAAGAAGCATAGTCAGATCTTCAGCTTGGTTAAGCCCCTACATACAATCGTGGAATCAAAGAGTTGGAAGAAGACCATCATGGGTTAGCTGATCCAACTTTGCTGAACGTAAGACCTCCAGCTAAAGCATCCCTAGTAGTTAGCTGCCAAGCCTCTTTTGGAGATGTCCAGAGAAAGAGACTCTACCACCTCTCTAGGCAATTGGTTCTTTAACTGAACTGTTCTTACTGTCAAGAAGTTCTTTCTAATGTTCAGTTAGAAGACTGGTCCTACCCTCTGGGGCAACAGAGAGGAAAAAAGTATCCTTTTCCCTGTGACACCATTTGAAATATTTAAAGTGTGCAATCATATCATCCCTCAGTCATCTCTTCACTAAACTGAACATGCCAGGCTCCTTCAAGTTTTTCATATGTTTTGTTCTTTATTCTGTTTATCATCCTTGTTGCCCTTTTCTGAACCTGCTCCATCTGGCCTATATCATCTTTAAAACACAGCCTGTAAGGCTGCATGTCACCTTTTTACACCGTCTCCCACCCCCAGTGCCACCTTCCAGTTTGCTGCTGTGCTGCCACGTGTCTTCCCATAGTCCCTAAAGCAGAACTTGGATGTCAAACCAGACTTGTCCTTCCCATGTGATTTATTTTAAAGCATAGGTCCATGTGGTTGTTCTTGGCAGTGAGGCAGCACAGTTCATACACACACACACACACACACACACGCACACACACACAGTATGCTTTTTTATGAGTAAGGGAGGAATTCCAGTGTAGCTCACAACTGGAAGTCCACCATTCCATACTGCCCTGAAAATGAAATATCAGGTGCCAACATTCATGGACCTGTCCTGTTGTAGTCTGTAAAGTGCTGTATGCATTAAAAGTAGTTTATAAAATCATCATCACTGTCACTACCAAGGGAAACATTAAATCTAGATAGATGGGAAACTTGCTTTTTGGTCCAGCAGCATCAAGAGGGCTCTGAGTAAGGTGCCTGATCCCATATGCTTGAAAGATAAGCAGGGTCAGCCATGGTTATTACTTGGATGGGAGATGAATAACAAGTGCTGTAAGCTATGTTTCAGAAGAAGGAATGGGCAAAACTCCTCTGAGTATTCCTCACCTAAGAAAATCTCATGAAATTCATGGGATTGCCATAGGTGGACAGGCGAGTTGAAGGCACATGCACACACACACAATATGACAAGGGAAAAAAAAAAACGATAATGAAGAAGTACATGTTCTTATCTGTCAACTTATGTGGTCCTTGTTCAAGAATGCAGTCCACTCTTTGGTATAGTCTTGTACTAATATTTACTATTAAAAACAAAAAGGAAGCAGGGGAAAAACCAAACCAAGAGGACTGTTGGAGTTGTTAACTGGATCATTACCTTAGGCTGCAGGCAAGCGTCTGTGCCCTTGAAAAATGTGTATATTCTGAACTGCCAATACATGATCAATGAACTGAAATGTATTGGTTGATTGAACAGCAGTTGTATCACCACTGAATTGACTTGTAGCACTGAGGTATAAAAAAATCTCAGCCGCTTTTCTGAGGAATAACAATATCCTCTCCTTTTCTATTGATAAAAGTAATAACCTGCTTTATGTGAAAATTTTCAATTTTAAAACCATTTCCCACATTCTTGCCTCTTTCACCCCTCTTTTCAATTAAACAGAACACAGCTTGATTTTATTAGGCCAACCTTAAGAAAAAAGTCATCTGTTTTTGAAGTGGTATCTACACATATAGATACCTCAGATGCTTCCATGGCCTATGTGGAGGGAAAAGCAAGCCAGGCCAAGGTAGAAGTGGGACTCTATCAAACTATAGACCTACTATGCTTGGAAATTTCCCGCCTCTCCATCGGATTGAGGCGGGATTCCAACAATCAATAAAATACAATAGTACACAATCAAATATTATGATCACTATCCTAATGCCATCACAGCATTAACAACAATACTAACAATAAAAATAAACAAAAGTAAAACATCCTTCAATGTTTTGACAATGTCAAAACCATTTCATTTGTTCTACATGCACACATCTCTCATGCCAAACTTCCAGAAAGTATTTTTTAGCAGTTGGGCACAGCATTTGGATATCATCCTTGGACCTCTACATGGGGAAGATGTTTTGTTAATAGAGTGGGAGTAACAACTATTTCAGGTCACAGTTGGGCCCCGGATTTGAGAGTGAGAATTATAACCAGCTGGCATGACAGCTAGAGAAACGGATTGCAGAGAATGGCTGCAGGGTAAAAAAGTTGTAGTGAGGTAAGCAAGATTGGATTTAAAAACAACGTAAGATACAGTTTAGGGCCTTAAATTATTATTTTTAAATATTATTTTCATTCACATACAATACTGTTTACTACATATTATGATAACAAACAACTAACTACCCTACTCCCCCCCCCAAAAAAAAACCTTAAAGCTCCTTAAAAACAAATGAAAACACAGACAAGAAGAACACATATTTCTTCCAATTATCAGCTTATGGCTATAATTATGTCTTATTCCTACTTCCTCTCATTCATAATAGAAATTACATAATTGTATTAATAGTAACAATGCTAGAGAGCCATCATGGTATAGTGATCTGAGCATCGGATGATGACCATGAAAACCCACTGGATGAGATTGGGTGAGTCACACACTCTCAAGCCTCAGAAAACTCCATGATAACAACACGAACAACAACAACAAGGTGATATTGCCATAAGTAAGGTTGCCATAAGTAAGAAATAACTTGAAAGCACACAACATATCAGTATCACACTCCTTAATAATATATTCTATTATAATTCAAATCCTAAAACTACAGAATTATATCAACTCTTTTTCATAAACCCCACAAAGCTTTCCCATTCTTTTTTAAAATGAATCTATAGTTCCTCCCTTAATTAAATTAGTAAATTTATCAATTTCTGCTATTTCATACAATTTTAACAACCAGTTATCTTGTGTTGGAATTGTTGATTTTTATTTTATTTTATTTTATTTTTTTGCATTTATGTGCATAGACTAATCTTACAACTGATAGACAACTGATCAGGAATACTAAAATAGAAGGGAGTTCAGGAAGGATGGGAGTTTCCCAAAAGGGAGATACTGAAGTTAAAATTTCAAACAGTTCCAATGAGGAAGAAAAATGGGAGCTGTCTCAAGAAACCAGGATGGATGACTAAGGGACTTGCAACTGAGCTAAGTTTTAAATGGAACATGTATAAGAAATGGAAAAATGGGGAAATCACCAAAGAGAAATCCAAACAATAGCCAGCACATGTAGGGATAAAGTCAGAAAAACTAAAGTGCAGAATGAACTCAGGCTTGCCAGAGAGGGTAAGAACAATAAAAAGAGCTTTTTGGGGTATGTCTGCAACAAAAGGAAGAAGAAGGAAATAGTAGGGTCACTGTGTGGAGAAGATGGCAAACTGCTAACAGGGACAGAGAAAAGGCAGAATTACTCAACATCTTCTTTGCTTCATTCTTCTCAGAAAAGGTAAAGGGTGTTCAGCCTGAGGACAGTGGAGCAGGAGACAGAATAGGAGAATTTCAGCTCAGAATAAATAAAGAGATAGTACAGGAATACCTGGTTAATCCAAATGAATACAAGTCTCCAGGACCAGATGAATTACATCCAAGGGTAATAAAAGAACTGGCAAATGTAATTTTGGAACCATTGGCAATAATCTTTGAGAACTCCTGGAGAACAGGAGAAGTCCCAGCAGACTGGAGGGGGGCAAACGTCCCCATCTTCAAAAATGGGAAAAAGGAGAATCCCAACAATTATTGTCCAGTTAGTCTGACATCAATATCAGAAAAGATTCTGGAGCAGATCATTAAACAGAGAGTCTGTGAATATCTAGAAGATAATTCTATAATCATAAAAAGTCAACACGGGTTTCAGAGAAACAAGTCATGCCAGACAAATCTGATCTCTTTTTTTGATAAAATTACCAGCTTGGTAGATGAAGGGAATGCTGTGGATATAGTATATCTTGATTTCAATAAGGCCTTTGACAAGGTTCCCCATGACATTGTTGCAAACAAGCTTGTAAAATGTGGGCTAGACAAGGTAACCATTACATGGATATGTAACTGGTTGACTGGCCGCACCCAAAGGGTGCTCAACAATGGTTCCTTTTCATCCTGGAGGGAAGTGACAAGTGGGGTGCCATAGGGATCTGTCCCAGGCCCAATGCTATTCAATATCTTTATTAATGACTTGGATTAAAGTATTGGGGGCCTAGTTATCAAATTTGCAGATGACACCAAACTAGGAGGAGTAGCTAATACCCCAGAGGAAAGGATCAAAATTCAAAATGACCTGAATAGACTAGAAAACTGGGCCAAAGCTAACAAAATGAAATTCAACACAGAGAAATGTAACATTCTGCACTTAGGGAAGAAAAATGAAATGCACAGATATAGGATGGTGGACACCTGGCTGAATGAGACTATGGACTTTATCGCATGCACTTCCTTAAACATTTTGAGGACAGGAACGAGACTCACGGGGGCGCGCGGGAACAGATTTTAGCGCACATGCAAGCATCCACCAAGAGGCCCCGTTCCGGAACCTGTCCCCAAGCCGTCCGTGTTCAGTGCTGGTGGGCGCCATTTTTGCTGCATGGAAGTCTTCCAAGCAGCACATTTAACACTTCACGGCACAGACAGGGACGGGTGCCAGAATGGGGCCTCTGGGTGGACGCTTGCATGTGCGGTAAAATGTGTTCACACGTGCCTCTGTGAGTCCTGTTCCCGTCCTCAAAACGGTTAAGGAAGCGCATGCGATAAAGTTCTATATGTGAAAGGGATCTAGGAGTCCAAGTAGACCACAAGTTGAACATGAGTTAACAGTGCGATACAGCAGTTAAAAAGGCCAATGCGATTTTAGGCTGCATCAATTGAAATATAGTGTCTAGATCAAGGGAATTAATAGTGCCAGTCTATTCTGCTTTGGTCAGGCCCCACCTGGAATAATGTGTCCAGTACTGGGCACCACAATTCAAAAAGGATGTGGAGAAACTGGAGTACAGTATGTCCAAAGGAGGGCAACTAAAATGGTGAAGGGTCTGGAAACCATGCCCTATGAGGAACGACTTAGGGAGTTGGGGATGTTTAGCCTGGAGAAGAGAAGGTTAAGTGGTGATATGATAGCCTTGTTTAAATATCTGAAGGAATGTCACATGGAGGAGGAAGCAAGCTTGTTTTGTGCTGCTCCAGAGAACAGGACCCGGAACAATGGATGCAGGCTCCAGGAAAAGAGATTCCACCTCAACATTTGGAGGAGATTTGGAGACCAAGAGGAAAATTTTCGAGAATTTTAGATTCTAGTGCATGAGTTTTGGTAGTTGATTAAAAGAAGACCAGCAACTCTAAAGTCCTGAAACAGTATTCTTGCCTTTACCCATATCATGGTGGTTTTAAAATGTATGAATTAAGAAATATATATCTTTCCCTGAAGAATTCACAGTTTATAATATGAGGATGTTGAGAAGCTGGAGTATGTGCAGAGGAGGGCAACCAAAATGGTGAACGGAAAGACTTAGGGAGCTGGGTATATTTAGCCTGGAGAAGGCAAGGTTAAGAGGTGATATGATAGCCCTGTTCAAATATTTGAAAGGGTGTCATTGAGGATGGAGCAAGGTTTTTTCTGAGAGCAATGAATGCAAGCTACAGGGAAAGAGATTCCATCTAAACATTAAGAGGAACTTCCTGACAGTAAGGGACTGTTCAACAGTGGAACACACTCCCTTGGAGTGTGGTGGAGTCTCCTTCTTTGGAGGTCTTTAAACAGAGGCTGGATGGCCATTTGTTGGGGATGCTTTGATTGGGAATTCCTGCATGGCAGGGGGGTTGGACTGGATGGCCCTTGTGGTTTCTTCCAACTCTATGATTCTATGATTCCATTCTTGGGCAAGGTTCTGGAACAAGTTTTGGCCTCCCAGCTTCAGGGGTTTCTGGACAAAATAGATTATCTATGAGTATATCCATTTCAGTCTGGCTTCAGACCTGGCTATGGGACAGAGACAGCTTTCGTTACCTTGGTGGATGACCTATGCAGAGAACTGGACAGGGGGAGTGTGCCCCTGTTGGTCTTACTGGATTTCTCAGCGGTGTTCAATACCATCGACCATGGTATCCTTCTGGGCTGTCTTTCTGGGATGGGATGTGGGGGCAGTGTTATGCAGTGGTTTAGGTCTTTCTAGGAGGGGTGGACTCAAATGGTGGCATGGGGGACTCCTGTTCGACTTCTTGGGCACTGGCCTGGGGGTCTTTCAGGGTTCTGTCCTGTCTCTCATGTTATTCAACATCTACATGAAATTGCTGGGAGAGGTCATCTGGAGGTTTGGAGTGAGGTATCATCAGTATGTAGCTGACACCTAACTCTATCTCTCCTTTCCATCTGGTTCCAAGGGAGCTTTCTCTGTACTGAACCAGTATCTGCTATCAGTAAGGGAATGAATGAGGATAAACAAATTGAAGCTTAATCCAGGCAAGAGAGAGGTGCTCCTGGTCAGTGGTAAGGCAGATCAGGGAATTGGGGCTTTTCCTGTGCTGGATGCAGTCACACTCCCCTTACAATCTCAGGCTCATAGCTTGGGTGTGCTCCTGGACTCCACTCTGAGCCTAAATGCTCAGGTTTCAGGAGTGGCCAGGAGTGCATTTGAACAGCTTAAACTTGTGCACTAGATGCACCTATTCCTTGAGACGTCAGATCTGGCTACAGTGACACATACCTTGATTACATCCTGTTTGGACTACTGCAATGCACTTTACATGGGTCTGCTTTTGTAAACTGTCCGGAATCATCAGCAGGTTCAAAACGCTGCAGCCAGAATGCTAACCAGGGCCAGTTACAGGGAACATGTAACTCTCTTGTTAAAACTGCTCCATTGGCTTCCTGTTCATTTCTGGGCACAATTCAAAGTACAGGTCATGAGCTATAAAGTCCTGCATGGCTTGGGTCCAGACTATTTGAGAGACTGTATCTCCCCATATGAACCTTCAAGAGCCCCAAGATCTGCGGGAGAAGGCTTTTTCTCAGTCCCATCAAAATCACAGGCTTGCCTGGTGAGGACATGAGCGAGAGTCTGCTCTGTGGCTGCTCCCACTCTCTGGAATGCCCTTCCTCCAGTGACCAGGCTGGCCCCCTCCCTGCTGGCCTTTTGCCGCCAAGCAAAAACATTTTTATACTATCAGGCTTTCTGTACATAAAGCATAGCAGGGTGGTTTTATGGAGCAGGTGGGTTTTTAGTCTGTTTTTAACTTGAGTATATTTTATGTGATTTCATATTATATTTTATATATGTGTATATTTTATGTGATTTTATATATAGACATTTTAATTGTTTGAATTTTATAATAAATTTAAAGGATTTACCTGTGATTCACCTTGGGTCCCTCCCAGGAGAAAGGCTGGAGAGAAACGAAACAAAACAAAACAAAACAAAATAAATAAAATATCAGCAACTAGTTACTTTTAAAAAGTATCTCTCCAAGCTCTGTAAATGAGCCATGTTGTCCTTGCTTGCATGCCTCTGGAAGCTGAATTTCCTTTATGTTCGTACATCCATCTTGAATTTTACACTTACCACAAAGATCAGAGTAATTCCTAGCATTGATGTAACATATTTCAAGAATTCAAAGTGCTTCAAAGATTTCGTTTATAATTCTTACAGTAGCCTTAAAAATAAGACAGAATTAATTCAGAAGTTCTAATAGACTGGGAAGGGAAGAGCAGAGAAGAGGATGAGGAAGGCTGCATCTACACTACAAAATTAATGCAGTTTGACACTACCTTAACTGTCATGGCTCAGTGCTATGGAATACTGGGAACTGTAGTTTTGTGAGATATTCAGCCTTCTCTCAGAGAGATTTGATGCCACAACAAACTACAGATGCTAGGATTCCATAGGATAGAGCCATGACAGTTAAAGCAGTGTCAAACTGCATTAATTCTTCAGTGTGGCAGCAGTCTGAAAGAATAATGGCCTTCTTAAGATGTCTTTCCATCATTTTGGGAGAGATTGGTTTAGATCTGGAGCTGGAATGTTCCAGGGAGGTCAGTCATTTTATCAGAATAAACATAGTCCTGTCCTGTTCTTACATCTGCTTCATTAGAAGGTTATGCTTTTCACATAGAGGATGTAAGAATTATTGCCAGCTATATTTCAGAAAAACCACCTGGCAAACTACCTCTGAGAATTCCTTGTCTAAGAAAACACTAAGAAATTCATGGTGGTATTGTAAGTTGACAGGCAATTTGAAGGCACATAAACACACAATATCTGTTGACCAAATGTGCAGCTGAAGCTGCAGCAGGTGGATGGGTTTTTTTAAAAAAGTAACTGTGACATCCTTTAAAATATGTAGGACTAGCTGTGTTCGCCATTTAGCAAATTTCAAAGAAAAATCCACCAAACAGCGATATCTTTATTGGCCAACTGAAATGCACAATATACTTATTTCAAGCTTTCAAAGCTCCACTAGCTTTTTCTTCAGGCAAGATGTTGCAAACCAAAGAAAAACTGGAGATGTTAGTAAGGTGCCTACATTTTGTTGTTTCTGTCCTTAGGTAAGATGGTATGAGGAGGGTAAACTTTGCACGCTGGCTCCTCCTCCCTCTGGCCATGTGGGAACTTGGAGATTTTCAAAGTCCAGGATATTCCTTTGTATTTTTTCCCACTTTCAAATTTACCTCATGTTTTCTATTTGATCTCCAAATTTCAACTTAGTAAAAAAAAAGATGTGGGGGAATAAGCAAGCAGAGGCAGCTTAATGTAGATGTTTAGTTACTTGAGTCTCTTTAGGGATTTCTCCTGAGATTGTAACTGGCAAACCAATTCCCAGCTCATACTGTTAGCTAGTTGAAAACACCACATCATGTAAGCAAACCATTATCAGAGAAATATTTTGCAAACCAGAAAACTCAATTGCCATGCTTGCTGTTCTCTTCTGCATATCTAATGCAGTGGAAGCTGGTAGGTCTGATGCTAGTGGTGTGCTGAATCCACTCTCAATTTCAGATCAAATTTCAAAAGATCTGTCCAAGGTGTTGAACTTATTTTGGACTTAGGGTTTGGCACCTTAGACAGCCCAGTCTAAAAACTGGAGCAAATGAACCGCTGATATCAATGTGTGATGGACTTGCAAGCCCTGAAGGCCTCATGTTGTCCACTTTGAATTCTAGTCTCTTGTGTGGGACATGGAGGAAAGGATCTGAGAACAAAGGCTAATGTCCTGGTCACCTATAAATATGGTAGGAACAAGAAAGGAGGAAAGGAAGCTCTTTACAGTTCAAGGCTTGCCCTGGGCAAGAGTGGGAAAAAAATCAGATGTTTCTTCTATCTTTGCTGGAGAAACAGTGTGATAGTCTGAACTATGACCTGTTTTTAAGCAAGCTGGTCACATTCTAAGGACAGTGATTCATTACAGGCCACCTTATCTGCATTTCAACAGACTCTCCCACGGGGCATGTCTCTGCCACATGCTGTAAGCACAGATGCAATAGATCCTTTCCTCTCTGTACTTCTCACAAATAGGTTTATAAAATTAAAGTGCTATTTTCTCCACTGGAAAATACACAGCATGCACCCCATAATGAGATTTAGACAACTGTAGCCAAGTTGCGTTTGACTCCTGTAAAAGATCACACTCTTCCAGCTGGCTAATTCCTGCTCTTTTAAGGGAAGTCTCAGATAGACTTTGGCAACAGTCTTTTGCACCATCATCTAGGAGTAAGTCCCACTGAACACCGAGGGACTTGCTTCTGAGAAAGCATATGCTGCAGTGTGCTGTTTAGCTGCAATCCTGTCCACACTCATCTGGGAGGAAGTCCCATTGGATGCAACAGGATTTAGAGTAGATAGGCATGGAGTTGTCCTTCATTGTCCTTGTATTTCAAGCTAAAAGGAATTTGCTGTATTAGTTTGTCTGTGGGAAGAAAACTTCAAAAGTTTGAATTTTAAAGAAACAGAATGTAATAGGTATATGGCAGTGCAATCCTGCATATCTTTACTTATAACAGAATTACGTCCCATTGAGTTAACTGAAGCTTACTCCCAGGAAGTTAGGAATAGGACTCATAGTACTGAAACCATTATGATCGTGGTCATGATATCAGTTGGTAATCCAGTTTTCCTCATAACAGCTCAGGGCACAGTGTTAAACTGTTTTATCATCTCATCCAGGAAGGTGTTGGATCTACTAGACCTCAGTCTCTTTAATTCCTCTGATATGTTCCTGAAATGGAGTGGGGAAAGTGCAATACCCAGAAAGCTGATAGGAAGGGGGCAAAAACTGTTATTATTTGTTTCCCAGCTGAAGAACGGATTTCTTGACCCTCTTGGCAAGATTTTTGAGCCATTTTCTTTCTTTCTGATACTTGTACATCTGAAAAGTGTCCCAGGAAATTATTCTATGTAAAACACACATACACACACACATACACACAAGGTTATTGCACAGAAACATATGCAAAACATACTTTTTGCACAGAAATTATGTTTTTTTCTTTACAGGAAATAGTTTACTGCAAACAAAAACATGTTTCAGTGTAGAAACTTTATTTTCTGTTAAAAAAAACATGTTTACATAAAAATCCATGCCTTTGCACAAAAAACATATTTTTGCCCCAAACCCCATGTATTTTTTGCACTGGAACAGTTAGGGATGTGTAAGTACAGACAGAATAATGCTTTAAAAATATGTGTTTTTTCCACAGTGAGAAAGAAAAAACAACAATTATGGATGAAATAGTTGAAGATTTTACATCATTAGAAGCTAGAATCATTATAGCCACTCCCCTTCCTTTTCCCATGTTGGCACAAACCCAATTAGATTTAGCAATTTTCCTGCCATGCGTCTTCAATATCTTGCACTGTTTCAGTTACTGTGCAGACCATTAAAATATAGTTGTTTGAGTTCAATCATTCTGAATAGGTTGTTCAGTTGTACAACACTTCCATTACTCAGCTCCACAGGGTCAGTTCCTCATGTAACACAACAAGTCCCATCTCTGTCCTTTCATTACTAATTCATGTTGCTTCGGTCCTAGATGTTGTGCTTTTGGTGTAAACCGAATTAATTGTGTGTGTGTTTCTGTCTCTCTGAACTTCATGTATACTACCCCATTTCCCTGAACAGTTCTTTGAGCCATCCCTGGTATATTCTTGTTAGATGACCTGTGAGAGTCATCCCCAGAGAAATTTGCTAAAATACATCAACTAATATACATCCATGCAACATTTTAAAATACAAAAATGCCAACATCATCACTGGAAGAGCCTTTTCTGGTGTTACAGGTTGGTCTTCCTAGTTCTCTTCAAGGTTGTTTATCATCAGTAAGCAGTAAGCCAGTCAGGGGCATGCATGTGTGAACCAGTCCTTATTAAGGTTTAAAATGAAGTAAGTGCTGAACAGAATGATTAATTTACTTCATTTGCTGACTGTCTTAATACAAGGTTGTGCCTTAACAATGTACACTATTGCCTCTGTATACATCTGTTAAATGTTGGAGGCTAAACTGCTGTACCCAGTGGACTGCTGATGAAGAAAAAGACAGTGAATAATGTGAACATTGTCCTTACTATCTATTACTTCAGTGTCCATGGCAACTTGATGTGACATGCTAAATAGACAAGCTGTTATTACTTACCTATAACATTTCACTTAAATAAAAAAAAAACCCCAAACACATACAAACACATAGAGGTTTTGGTTCTATATTCTCAGTTATGAAAGCCTGAACATTTCTCTTCTGCCATGATTTGTCACTTTCTTTATTCATTGCATTTATACATACATTTTTGGTGAGGCACACAAGATGCTTTACGGTGTTCAAGAACTAAAACAAACAAATATACAAATCAAGAGAATAGAGTTATCTCAGGCAGATAGAAGGCCCTTTCAGGAGCAGATCGCACAAAGCTTGCAAGATCAGGAGCATCCCAGACCCTTAAAAAGCTTGGGCCAATATTTGAGGCCCAGGGACAACCCCTTGTGATTCACAGGAGGGGACCAATGGAACACAATCTCTTCTCAGGATTTTCTGAGACTTGTAGGTTCAGCTCTATGGTGTCCAACAACAGGTAATGGCATAAAGAATGTGTTCCTTTATTTCCTTGGCTCTTATGTACACTTCGGTCCTCTGGGAGGAATCTGCTTCAGCCTATAAAAACTACTTGTCCCAGACCTCCCAGAGGGCCTTTTCTGCAATTGCTCCCAGGCTGTGGAACGACCTGCCGGATGAGATGCGTCTTATTACAACCTTGGAAGGCTTTAAAAAAATGACCAAGACGCATCTCTTCTGGCAGGCCTTCCCGGATAGTAACTAATCTCCCACCATTTGATGACTCCCCCCCCCCCCATCCCCCATCCGGCCACCTACACTGGACTTTGGAAGATTATGTATTTTAGATCTTAATTGTTTTAACCATGATTAGTTTAATCTTGTTTTAAGGGAAGGGAGGTGGGTATGTTTTGGAAGATTTTAACTGTATATGTTTTTAACATGTTGTAACCCGTCCCGATTGCTCGCTCAGAGGGGCAGGTTAGAAATAAATATTATTATTATTATTATTAAATCAAAGGCAGCAGTCTTCCTGTACCTGTAGTAGAAAAATATCTAAATCTCTAAGTAAAAACATCTACCTGCATAAAGAATAAAGATAGTATATTTCTCCCATAGTTTGTCCCCTGCATCTGGAATTTGGAGCTATATGCTACCACTGAGCATAGATGTTTAGATTTGTTGTCATAATAGTTTACAACCATCTGTTGCTCCTTCCTGTGTTTTTTTCTAATCCTATGTTTCAGTCATTTCAATGGGTGACTGTCAATAGGTTTTGGGTTTGCAATTTCTACAAATGACTCAACAGTTGGGAAAACAGTTTTCCTCTGTTTATCCCACCTCTACCATTCATCAAATGTATTGAGTGGTCACAGGTTCATGGGGGGGGGGGGGAGAGAAAGAAAAAGAGCGAGAAAATCATCTCTATTTCATCTGTGAGAGCCAGCATGGTATAATGATTTGAGTGTTGGACTATGACTCTGGTTTGAATCACTCTTCAGTCATCGAAACTAATTGGGTGACCTTGGGCATGTCACAGTCTCACATCCTCATAACAAGACAAAGGCAAACCTCCTTGGAAGAAATCATGCCATGAAAACCCTGTGATAGGTTTGTCTTCCCATAAGTGGGAAATGACTTGAAGGCACACAACAACAAGTATGATTCATAATTTTATTACTGGCTTTAGTACCATCCTTTTTCTAAAGAAACAAACATTTTAGCTTTGATTCACAAGGTCATTTGGGGTGCTCTCTTTTGTCTCTTTTCCTAGTACTATGATATCTACTGTGATGGAGATGATCACAAACAAACAAATAAGCAAACAAATATGAGGGCTCTAAATATCTCCTTTATGTTATCGGACTGCACCTCCGATCAGCCCCTGGTATTATGGCTAGCATTTAAGATGTTGGGTCACTGAACTGAAGTCTGAAAAATTATTTTTAAAATGACTGCAGCCAGCATGGCAGAGTGTTTGAGTGTTAGACTGCAACTCTGGGGACTAGGGTTCGATTCCTATGAAACCCAGCCATGAAACCCACTGGATGATCTTGGGCAACTCACATGCTCAGCCTCAGGGGAAGGCAATGGCAAACCTCCTCTGAGCACATCATGGCAAAAAACCCTATGATAGGTTCACCTTAGAGTTGCCATAAGTCGGAAACGACTGAAAGGCACAACAACAACATCACACCTTTCAAAGTAGTTAGCTACCATGATTGCTGTAATATTTTTTTAAAAAAACAACTTTCTGGTTTCTTATTATTTTTGTCAAAAAATGTGGGAGGGGGAACAGAATGGTACCACGCCATTGGCTTGAGGTACAAAACATTTCAAAATAGTGAGGTAACACACAACCTGGTAGCACTGAAAGTTGTAGTTATATCTCAAAAGGAGTGAAGATACCCCTAGTAGTGTTACCATTGTACTGTGACTTTGTTATATGCAGAAAAAGAAAATAATGGTAAGTGACTTTATATCTAGCTATTCCAGGTTTGGCATTGAATCCACCATGACCTATTTTGAGTTGATATACATAGGATTTTATTTTAAGAATATGTTTTCAATGCATTGTCCACTGAGAACCAAAGTTCTCAAAATTTGGGGCCTGGATGAATTAATCTGTGAGCTTTGATTTCTCTCATGCTGGAAGTTTTAAAATTTCCACTCTTTCCACTATGAATATAAAGAAATTTGTTAATTTGGGGTTAAGTTCTTATATTTAAAAAAATGAAATTAAATTCTTACAACGTCTTAATGTACTTTGGCATATATGCTATTTCTAGTATCAGCCAAAGTGGATGTGTGCACCTGAATTAACATTATTTAAACAAGCTTTGGCTAACCATTGAACAGATGATTCAATGCATCTACTCTGGTTGCAGCTGATAATTAGATTGACATCACTAAACATTCTTTGTGTGGAGGTACCATGCTGAAAAATCTCTTGTACCCCTATGAAACAGCAGATTGAGTGGAAGTATATGGTGCTCCATAGAAGTCAGTTTCTCTAAGGTTTGAATACATTATTTGGGCTGCCACTGAAGTTTTTTTTTTTTTTTTTCAAAATACTGGTTTGGAGAAGTAATGCAGAGTTTAGAATATTACTTTTGAAAAGGACCTTCTTGTCTTAATCATTCTTTGAAGAGGCTAAGAGACTGGCAACTTGTTCTGTAAAGTTACCATTACAAAGGAGTTTCTCTCCCAGACTGTGGGTGTTTCATGTGCACTTCTTGTATCAGGACTCATACTATACTTGGAGCCATATGTTCTCCAATGGCCTGGGCCTTGTACTCAACTTGCATGTGAGAACAAGGCCAGTCCCCCCACAGTGATCATGTTCAGGGTTATATATATTATATGAACTGCCAGTGGCTCATGCAGCACTGATCTGCTTTCTGGGCTGATTCCTCAAAGGCCAATGTTTCTCTCTTAAGTTCTTGCTCAGCTCCCAGTTATTTATTTATTTATTTATTTATTTAGTATGCTGCCTTTCTCTCCACTTGGACCCAAGCCAACTCACAAAAGATTAGAAACAATAGCCATAAAACAGTACAAGTTTGGAACACAATTAAAATACCAGATTGATTTAACAAATTAAAAAATTTAAAACCCTTTAAAAGTACAAAGTAAAAAAATATAAAACCATTAAAAACATACCAAGCAAACATCTCAATCAGAAGCTTTCCTTGGCGTAACTGTGTTTTCCCCATCCAGCTCCTACAAACCTCCTTCTACTACTGGGGGGAGGGATACTATAAGTAACTATTCTCCCTATGATCTACTTATCCCCTCCTTGAATCCTTTAATTACGAGGCAATATGTCACTATAATAATGAAAGGGACAGGAGGGGGTCTGAGAAAGAGAAGATTAATGGAATTAGCAAAATTGTGGATGGGGAGAAGGAGAAAAGACAAGAAAGGGAAAGGGTATAGGGAAGGAAGGAAGAGTACAAATAGATGTGGGCAGGGGAAAAAAGGAGAGGTGGGAAGCAGGGAAAGAGAAGATATTTAGCCAGAAGTTGGAAGATGGGGATGGGTGAAAGAGGAAAAAAAAACACAAAGAAAGAGAGGAGAAAATGTTTAGGTTGGAACTGGGGAGGGAGCGAAAGGAGAACAACAGAGAGAGAAAGGGAAAAACTAACAAATTAGATGAGAGAAAGAGAGAGAGATTGAGAGTGGAACGGCAAAAATGTTTGCAAAGAGTTCCCAAGAAGGAAGAAAATCAGATTCAACATTATACATCTCATTATACATTATAGACTTTCTGGCAGCAATGGTGCAAACCATTTGTGCTTCAGACCAAAAAGAGAAATTGTACTGTGGCTTCAAATATTTAGGCTGGTATAAAGAATATGGTATACCCAGAGTGGCCCATTGGGCACATCCATTATTGTCTGTCTTGGCCTTTTTGTTCTCCATGAAATTGTAAAAACTTTTTTTTTTATTATGCACTGCATCTAGTTATTGCTTATGCTTTACATTTTATATTTTTAATATCTTGCGTACCCCCAGAGAACTTTTGTTATCAAGCACTTATTGATAGTCTGGTTTTATATGTTTGTGTGTGTGTGTGTGTGTGTGTGTGTATTTTAAATTAAAGTCAGCTCTGTGTATTCATGGATTCTGTATTCACAGAGTCTACACCCATGGATTTAACCATCCATGGCTCAAAAATATTCCTTATCTCCCAAAATTCCCAAAAGTAGAGCTTGATTTTACCATTTTATATAAGGAGCACCATTTCCTATGCCATTATATACAATGGGGTTTTCACAGATTTTGGTTTCCACAGGGGTCCTGGAACCAACCTCCAGAGGACACCAAGGGCCCACTGTATATAAATGGATTGTATATTTCTTCATTTACTTGTAAAAAATAATTAGAATATTTCACATAGGCTAATGCATGTGCCAAGTTTCATTCTCTTAATGTAAAACATATAATATTTGGGCTTAACCATTCTGCTGTGTCAGAAACATTAGCTGTTTGACTTAAATGTTTTATTTATTCAAGCTCCTTGGTTTACTTCACTACTTGTTTTAATTTTAGGACCACATACCTGTTTATTTGGTATGGATTGACCCAGCAAATTCAATTGCTCTTCACTTGCTTTCACCATGTGTTTCATTTTTGTATTATTGTCTTTGCCATGGTTCTCTTTCCTTTTTCAACTATGCCCCAGGTAAGGAGAAATGATAAATAATTGAGTGTGGATGAATACAAGAGCCAGAATTGGAAGACTCTTCTGCTGTCTTCCATGGCTGGAACTGATAAGAGTATTTTTACAGTATGCTTCTGAAGTTATGTTTTCTTTTTTTGTTAGTTTAGTTGTTGCTGGATTGTTTTTAAAAGAACACATAGGAGTTGACAATGTTTTAGAATCTGATGTCTCATGCTGCCTGTGATGTATGAACAGAGATTGGTCTGTGTTTAAAAAGAAAAGACTTCCACTAAATGTATCCACAATGATGCATACAAATGATAGTGTTGTCTTTTTATTTTTTCTCATTCTCCAATACCATTCATCATCCTTAGGGCTGGAAAAAGTTCCAACAGCCAGCAGAATGACACCTGAATATGATGCTGTCATTTTTGTTGTTTAACCCTTGTTACGTTTGCCTACATTTCATACCTCATGTGACTGCAAGCAGACTTTTCCAACCTGGGTCCCGTGTGATGTTTTGACCTACAACTCCTACCAAGTCCTTCCACCATGGCCAATAAATGGGACAGATGAAAATTGTGGCAGAGAACATCTGGAGGGACCAATGTAGGAGAAGGCTGGACTAAACATGGATAGTCTGTCAAACTTGTACAGCTAAATAGGTTTATCTTTGGTCATGCATGGAAGGGAGATCAGTTTAAGATACCAACTGCATGAATGTACTGTCTTCTATTATGAAAGAAAGGCAGATACAAATGAAGTACTGTATATGTAGAAAACTAGTGTATCACAGAGAAATGGTTCAGTCTATTCCTTTAGATGAGGTATCTTTCTTCATTCAGTGATATCTCCTCCAGTGTATGCCTATGGAAGAATTCACTCCCCTGCTGAGCCTGAGATGATACAGTGAGTGCTTTTATAACCCCAGCATCCATCACAGCAGTTCCTCACAATTGTTTCAGAGCTATTTGTGTGCCTAATGGCTCTCATGCTTAATAAGCTCAGAAGCCTAAGATCAGGAATGCAGGTGGGCATATAGAAATGGACCACCACTGGTATGATGCTCATCCACACTGTTACTGGTCATCATCATAGCCACATTCCCACAGAAATCTTTAACATTTGGTTCACATTTGGAAGCCAGTCTTTTGAGAGCTTTAGGGGTTTGCATTTAAAACAAAACAAAAACAAAAAACAAAACAAAAACCAAGCTGCTTCTGGAAATCCCGTGGATGGACATTTTTAAATTGGAAACACTGAAAAAAATTGTGGTTTGTGGGGTTGGAAACTGCCAAAAACAAAACAAAAACAGGGGGAAAAAACAAGCAAAAAAGGGGGAGTTGGGGAGCTGCATGCAAGTGATGAGTCATGTCATGCATGGAGCCCTGGTGGCGCAGTGGTTAAATGCCGGTACCACAGCCAGAACATTGTGAGTTTGATCCCAGGCAGGACTGCAGAGTTGACTCATCCTTGCATCTTTCTGTAGGTTGCTAAAATGAGTACCCAGCTTGTTGGAGGCAATTGGCTTACACACTGTAAACTGCTTAGGGAGTGCTTAAGTGTACTGATAAGCGGTATAGAAATATACTTGCTATAGCAATTGCTATGTCCACAGATATCAGGGCATACTTGGCTCAGCAGCAATACATGTGAAAACGACCTTGGGATTATTGTTGATCATAAGTTAAACATGAACCAGTAGTGTGATGCTACAGCAAAGAAGTCAATTGCTATCTTAGACAGTGAGCAGACAGAGAGGAAAACCCAGGTTGCCCCTAGGATTTGCAGAATCGGTGTGGACACCTGCTGTCCACATGGCCCAGTCCCAGAATGGGCTGAACACACATGGGTAGTCCACATTGCCACCCTTCTGATGTGAGAATAGAGCCACCAAAATTGGAGGTTGGCTAGAGTGACAGGACACTTTTGTCATGTGCTTATGCAAGAGATTCACACAACACTGACAGACACCCTTCCAAACATTGCTCCGGTAGCCCTCTGAGTATGCCTGGTTATGATGGTGATGTGCAGTTAGCAGCAGGATATGCATCTCAGTGCATTCTATGTCATGCTCCACTGCATGCTTAGTCTGACCACTGTCTGGTAGTCATTGCATCAACGTGCAATGTGATATAGTTTTCAGTTTTGGAAAGGGTGTACCTTGCATAGCTGCTTCTGCATTCCAAAGCAGCTTGTAGCTGACATCATCAGCTGCCTGTCAACCTGACTCTCATCACTGGCTGTTGTGTCAGCCCATTCCAGGGGTTACCGATCATGGGGGCAACTGGCCACAGAGGAAATGGAAGTCCCCTGGCATGTGATTCTGGAGGATGGCTCCCTGAGTGTCTGGCTGATGCACATCTCATCAAAGTTCTGGAGATCCACCTGGTTACCTGTACACTTTCAAAGTGGTTCTTTTGAAAAGCATACATTACGAAGAGTGTTCAGCAAGTAGGTACTACAGATTGGAATCTCATCATTATGCAGGGGGAGGGATGAATGGCAGAGGGATGGAAGGTGTCTCTCTCACACACCATGCTGCCTTTTTTTTCTTTTTTGAAAAAAAATAAATAAAAATTAATCGATAAATTGAGTGTTTGAATTTGCAGTTACTTGCAAGGCAAATAATTGCTAAACCACTCTATCATTTCTGTGATCAATTAAAAAAAGAGAAATAAACCAGGTCATTTACCTTGCCTTCCTTTCATCTTCCTCCTCCTCCTTCTCTTCCTTTTGCTTAGGACCCTCACCCTTCCTTGCCTCCTCCTCCTCCTCCTCCTCCTCCTCCTCACTGCCCCCCCCGCCCCTTGCCCTCCTCTCCTCCTGGTCCTCCATGCTCAGCCCTGGTGCCTCCATGGATGAGTGCCCTAGGCAAGGGGTGCAGCAGTAGCCTGGAGTGAGGCTGGGCCAAGTGGCTGAGAATTGGGGAGCTCTGCTCATATAGCTGCTGGCCCTGCAACGGGGTGCTCCAGCTGGTCAGCTGGCCGGTCACCACCAAAGAGGAGCCCAACTGGCTTGCTGGAAGGCAGCTGGGGTGGCAGGGAGAAATCAGGGGTGGCAAGGGAAACCCACCTCTACCTGTGGGTCCTCCTTCTCCAGGACATGCTCTCCATTTCAGCCCTCCCCTGCACAGGCTTGTAAATCCAGACTGCTGCTTATGTCACTAATGATTGATGTGTATTTTGAAGTGGGGCAGCTAATGGGAACAAGTTCAGCTTGATGAAGAGAAGACTGCCACAAAGAGGAGGGTGCTGGCTTGTTCTCTACTGTCTCTGAGGTCTAGCTCTAATGAATTACAGGAGGATAGATTTCAGCTGAATATTAGAAGGAACTTCTTGACAGAGTGGTTTGGGAAAAAAACCAATTGCCCAGAGAGATGGTGAAGTATCTTCTGGATGTTTTCAAAAAATGACAGGTAGCTACCTTCTTGGGATACTCTAGCTCCTGGTGGCCCATAGGGCACCTCCCAACTTTATGATTTAATGACTATGGTTCTATGTTTTGCCCTCCTCTAGTCTAGATGGACACAGTTCCTTATATATTTTACCATCTTATTTTGATCTGTATATCATTGTTTTGTTACTAGAAACTAGCCATGCCTGTTAATACTTAGCCATTCTTTCTTTTGCAGGTGAGTACAATTCTTCTGTCATATCAGGTTTCCTGGGAGCTAGAGGTCCTGCCTCTAAATGCACAGGGAATTCTATTTGCAAAATGTAATTACCAGAGCTGGAACGTGGCCAGGACACCAAGGTTAGCAGCGCCCCAGTAATATTAATAACACAAGACACACCGTTAGTTTATTTACTCTGTGCTGTGCATAATAAGAGGCACCTGCAGCAGTTTTGTTCTGCTTATTTTTCATCCCTTTCTTTAAAATAATTAGAAACATGCTTGGTATTAGCCAAAGTGGGTCAGATAGTAAGTAAGTAAGAAAAAAAGAAAGACCCATCCATCAGGTTTCTCAGTCAAAAGCAAACATCCCTTAATTATTATGAAAGAAGAAAGTGAGAATCAGGTTTTTAAAAGTAAATAATTACTAATAGTTTTATAATGTTTCAGCTATGGTGGGTGTATTATTATTTAGTTAAAGTGTAGTTATATGTGATGTAATAAATTAAGCATCAGTGTTTTCTGCATGTTATTGAACTAGCTTATTGTGCCAGGAAAACTATGGTGCAGCTCAAAAGATGACTGGCCCATGGATGGATGTTAAATTATCTGTAATAAGGAACAGTCACATTTCTGTTATAGTTTCTCATAGGACTTTGAAATATAGATAGCAGGATGGTTCAGCTAATTGGTCTATCAGTGACTAATAGGGAAGGATTATTTCAGCAGTTCTACTTTTGCCCATATTCCAAAATTTTAAAATCAAAGGGTCTTTCAATCAAATTTATAAAGAAATTTACAGATCTGGGTGAGAGTTTATCATAAAACAAATCAAATAAATTTCTGACCCATCACTAGTGGCTAAACATACACACATTGTGTTTAGTCCTTGCTTTACATCATAGTAAGTTAGATTACAGTGGGTCAAAGCAAATTACTACCCTACAGCTTTCTAAGTCTGCAAAATGGGGCAACATACTCAGCTGTATCATTGATTAATTGATTGATTGAATTTACAAACTGCTCTATACTGGAGATGTTATAGGAGTGTACAATGATTAAATGAGCATTTTTAAAAGCAAGACTATGAATAAAATAATACCTGGCAGTAATTAGTCAGGAAATACTCATCTGATAAGAAAGGTCTTCAATAGAGATCAAAACAGAGACATATAGGTACCTGCCAGGGCATTCCACAGAATGGGAGCTGGTACATTAAAGGCCCTACTTCTGGTAGAGTCCAAGTGGACATCAAACTATGTGGAATCACAGCAGTGCTTCTTTAGAGGACCTCAATCATCAGGCAGAATGATAAAAGAGGAAAATGTATATTTGTATGTAACATGGTCCAAAATTGTGTAGGGCTTGGTAGGTTACTACTGACCTTGGAAGCCAGGAGCAGAGCTGTGAGCAAAGGTGACAGATAAGAACAGTAGGGAGACATCTGTATTCTGCATTAGCTGTATCTTCTGGTTCAGCCTTAAGGGTAGCCCCATGCAGAGTGTATTGAGCACCAAAGTCTTGAGTTTATCACCACCTGTATCATAACTGCCAGGGTATAACTGTCAAGAAAAGGAAGGAGCTGGCAACTCTCAGGGTCACAGTTTGGGTGTTCTCCTGAACTTAACACTGAACCCAGATACCCAGGTTTCAGCAGTGGCCAGGAGGGCATTTGCAGAGTAAAAAGTAATGTACCAGATGCGCCCGTTCCTTGAGATGTCAGACATGACTACAATGACACATTCCTTAACTACATTCTGTTTTGATTACTGTAACACATTTTACATGGGGCTGCCTTTACAAACAGTTTGGAAACTTCAACAGGTTCAAAATGCAGTGATCTGGCCAGTTATAGGGAATGTATAACTCTACTGTTGAAACAGCTGCACTTGCTAAAGATTCATTTCTGGGCACAATTCAAAGTGTTGGTCATGACTTATAAAGCTCTATATGGCTTAGTTCCAAACTATTTGAAAGACCTGTACAAACCTGCAAGGGTCCTGAGATCTACTGGGGAAAGCTTTCTCTTGGCCCTGTCACCATCACAGGCTCACTTGGTGAGGACATAAGAGATATCCTTCTCAGTGGTTGCTCTCACCTTCTTCCATGGGAGGCTAGCCTGGCCCCATCTGTGCTTTCCTTTTAGTGGCAGATAAAGAAATTTTTATTCAAACAGGATTTTAGTATATAATCATGTGAGAGAGGTCTTTATGCAGGTGTGTGCTTTAGATATGCTTTTAAACTTCTGTATGATTTATGTCATTTTATACTGTTTTGATCTAGTTCATTTTAATTGTTCTTAGATTATTGTTGTAAATTTTTAAAAATGATTTTATCTGTGAGCTGTTTTGGGTCTCCTTCTGGGAGAAAAGCAACATAGAAAATAAATAAATAAATATAAGAATGAGTGAGATCTGTGCTATGTGTTCACCAGCTTCCCCACTCCTGGTGATGGGAGATGCAACAGGGCCTCTTCTGGCATAACCCTCCCCCTCAAAAAACCAAAATCTCTCTACACTTATTCTGGTCTGTGACATGCTATTGCTTGCCTGGTGTTAGACTTCCATTACAATTTTTCTGGTTGCATGTTTTTGCAGAACTGTGCAGCAGCTCCAATTCTTTCCTGAGTATGTACTTTGATCCCTCCTGTGGGGAAGGCTGCAGAATCCTTTCTACAATCTACTCCAAAGATTTGGTGGAGGAGAATGGATTAATCTTGCACATCACCAAAACTGTTTTGGAACAGGCATTAACAGTTCCACCCATCTGTAGGTAAATTGCTCTGCATTATTTTTTTCTGTGCATTAATCTCCCAATCCTCTTATAGGGTATTAAGGGTGCTCTTGGGACCAACAAGCCCATAGGCTAAATGAAACAACATGGCATATGTTGGATGATTTTCCACAGTCATCGTCTCTCATGGCAAGTATTTAATAGTTTAAATCAAGCACATAATATTTACAGTCATTTCCCTTACATATTTCAGGCACCTTTATGAATTTGCACTTGTGTAACCCCATTTAAGAATATTAAGCATAGATTTCTGCTGCTGAATGCTCCATCAGTTTTCATGATGGAAGCATGACTTTAAAAATTCAGGGCATTGAAGGCACTTCCCTGCTTCTGTCAGCTATGTCACTTGTGTGAGCTGATGAGATGCTGGTAATTCATGGGAATTGCCTGCTAGTGATGATTTTAGAGACTGTTTCACTGGAGGCAGGGGGAGGTGGTGTGCCTTTCCTCCCTTGTTAATTGTTGGCAGGCTTGTGACAGCCTTTCTGTATCCATTGTGAATGAGATTAGAAAGAATATGGGAGTTAAGCATTTAATCTATCACAAATGTCAAACATAGTTAAATCGGTCTCTGATATTCCACTTGCTTACCTGGTGCTATTCTATTCACTTACCTTCAGGTCTTATTCATGAACAACTTGCTTCTCTGAGTGGTTTCTTTCTTATTAATAAAGGCATTAACAAAAAAGAAAAAAAAGAAAAGAAAAAAGAAAAAAAAACAGAAAAAAACCTGAGAAAATACATGAACATGGCAATGCACAGTTTAATCTGTGCAGTTTAATGCTTGGCCAATCCCGATGAAAGCAACCTCAAACTCCACTGGCTCTCATCAAGTTCTATGGGATGAAGAAAATGAAATACATTTGGGGATATATAGGAAAGTAGGTAAACTTAGATTCCCCCCCCTCCTTTATAAAAATAGTCTATAAAGCACATACTGATTTTTTTCTCCTGGAATTCATTTGTGCTCCCCATTACCCACCATATGTTTGCATTGTGGTCCCCAGTGCCTCTTCCTTTTCCTGCTTGCACCTCTGGGATTTCTCTCTCCATGTATGCTTGAGTATGTTTTGGAGGATTTTGAGCATAATTTTGCTTGCAGTCATTTGTGCACCACTTTTTTTTTTTTAAAATTTAAGTGAAATGTCATCTGCTTTCACAGAGGGCTGAATGAAATTATATGCAATCCCAGCTTCTCTTTTCTACTGACCTCTGGGGATTTTCTGGGGGGCAACAAGAGGCAAACATAAGTCAAAGCTTATAGTATACTGTAGGAATAAATTTGTCTAGGATAATGATCCCCAAGAGATGCAGTGAAGCCAACCTCCCTTTCATCCTTTTTCTGATAATTTTTATACTGATATAGTTTAATACTCAAAAGTTTAAAATCTGTAGTTAGCTCTGAATATAGTAGACATATTAAATCAATTTACTTTACTCTCGATTTACTCTAGATGCAGTTTACTCTAGATGGGGCCATCTAAAAGATGGATGGATCCTTTTGTAATTGTCAAAAAGCATTGCACAGATATCCCATTTTTCCTTCTTTAACAAATTTTCTGTGGCCAAAGGGAGGATGCCACTTTGAGTTGAATAGGAGTGCTGCTGGTTCTGGAATTTCTCTTTTCAGAAGTTTCATATTAACAGCACTTCAATTCAACTTGGAGGACCTGTGGAAGAAGGGGAAGTATGGCCCCACCTGGAATACTGTGTCCAGTTCTGGGCACCATAATTAAAAAAGGACATTGAGAAACTGGAGCGTGTCCAAAGGAGGGTGACTAAAATGGTGAAGGGTCTTGAAACCATGCCCTGTGAGGAACGCCTTAGGGAGCTGGGGATGTTTAGTCAGGAGAAGAGAAGGTTAAGACGTGATATTATAGCCCTGTTAAATACTTGAAGGGATGTCATATTGAGGAGGGAGCAAGCTTTTTTTCTGCTGCTACAGAGACTAGAACTCGGAACAATGGATGTAAACTGCAGGAGAAGAGATTCCACCTCAACATTAGGAGGAATTTCCTAAGAAGTAAGGGCTATTTGACAGTGGAACAAACTCTCTCAGAGAGTGGTGGAGTCTCCCTCTTTGGAGGTATTTAAATAGAGGCTGGATGGTCATCTGTCGGGTATGCTTTGATTTCAGAGTTCCTGCATGGCAGGGGGTTGGACTGGATGGGCCTTGTGGTCTCTTCCAACTCTATGATTCTATGGATTCTCTAGCCCCCTGATGGCAGACCCACCATGTGCCCTTCTGGTAGAAGCTAAACATGTAATCATTCTGAGGTCCCAAGACTAAGGAGAATGGTCACAACAAAGGATGGTATAAAATAGGTACCATGGTAAGGGGTCAGAACAAATGAGAAATGAGAATACAAGACAGTATATTATCACATGAAGGCTAAGGATGAGAGCAAAGTGGATTACTCCAATCCTTATATCTTCCTATTTGTGTGATCAGGGGAAAGATTATCAAGCACCACATGCTTATCCTGTTCTTCTCCTGTCCGTGAAGTGTAATGGACCCATCATTTGGTGTTAACAGAAACTCCCGTTAATACCAAATGATGGGTCTGTTACATTCCACAGATGGGAGAAGAATGGGATAAGCATCTTTTCCCTGATCACACAAATAGGATGGAATAAGGACAGGAGCAATCCGCTTTGCTCCCATCCTTATCCTCCATGTGATAATCTTGACTTGGACAACTGGAAGCATGAATTACAAAAGAGGCTGTCACTACAACTGTAAAAAAGAATCTCCAGGTACTCAGTGGCCATTCACTTAGGCACTTGGCAGTGCATGCATAAAAGTTTTCTCATTCCACATCAGAGTATTCATTCATTCATTCATTGCCGCTGCTGCTGTCACAGAGAAGTCACTGTGCTGTAATGGACTAAGACTCTGGGAGACCAGGGTTTGAATTTATGCTCAGCCTTGTAAACCTACTGGGTAGCCTTGGGCACGCCAGGTTCTCTCAGCCTCAAAGGAAGACAACAGTGAACCTCCTCTGGCCAAGAAAACCTTATGATAAGGTCACCATGATTCATAGTTGGCTTGAAGACATATGGGAACTGCACTCCTTGACTTTGAGGTGCTCCTGGCAGTGATGGCTTTCCAACTATGGAGCTAACTCGGATTGTGATACCACTGTTACTCATTGCTCTCTTTCTGTTTAGTTGAACTGTGATGCTACCTGAGGATGTACCATTGGCATGAAGCAGGGATGGATAACTGTTAGAACACTCAAATCTGACCTATCCCTTCTAGTCACTCTCACAATTGCTTATGGTGGCTTGGGCTGATGGGAATTCTAAAGCTATCCTGGAGAGCCATATATTGTACATGCAACCAGGTAGAGTGATTCTGGGATTTATGTCCTCACTGTCAATAATCATAGGATGAGGAAAATGATGTTGCCAGGTACCAGAACATTAGGAAATGTTATCCTATCTTTCCTTGAATCTACGTCTTAAAGGCAGAGAAACAGACTAATGCTTAATAAAGAGATGTTAACTTAAAGTGCAGTGGAAGTAAAATTAACTTCAAGAGGCTGCATAATAGCAAATCAGTTAATATGTCTAAATGCATTCCTTATTTTCAGCAAATTTATTTGTACTTTAATAGGTGGCAAATGCCCTTTCTCTCCTTGCAGGCACTAATAGGACACAATCTCATAAAATTAGTAATAGAAACTTAATCCTTTAGCTTGTTTTAAACAGATTTCCTGGCTGTTGAGCTGAACAAACTGAAAGAAGTACATCTCCTTCAGTTGCCTGATGCCTGGGGTCACTTGTGAGAAAGGTGCTTTTCACATACCAATTATAATAGTTGTTTCACAAAGTGGAAATTAAAATAAGAGTGTAACCCTAATTTAGTTTTTAACTCCAGCAAAATCAATAGGACTTGCTTCAGGTAGAATATCTTAAAGGGGCAAACAAGTCACAGATGAGATATGCATGTGTATTCAAATCACTATCGACTTACGGAGACTTGATTAATTTCATAGGGTTTTCATAGGCAAGGAATACTCAGAGACGGTTTGTCACTGCCTTCTTCTGAAATAAAGCAAGTATTCTCTGGCAGTCCCCTTTCCAACTACTACCTAGGCCTGGCCCTTCTTAATGTCCAAGTTCAGATAGGGTCTGCTGCCTCCAGGGTATAGGCACCACCAGTTATATGAAATATACCTTTATTTCCCTTTGGGAAATCTAACATGTCATAGCAAGCTCTGGGTTTGCCTTAGGCTCATCATAAACCAGAAATCATTTGAAGGCACAATCTATAGAATCCAGGCCATCATAAACTCGGGCTGAGTGAGCAGAGGAAGGAGCCTTGGAGGCCAAGCCATCGCCTCCCAACCTCCCCCACCTGGCAAGCAACAACAGCAGCAAGGGGGAGAGAGAGAGAGAGAGAGAGAGAGAGAGAGAGAGAGAGAGAGACGAGGCCATAAAATTGCCTCAGAACCCCTCCAAACTTGCAGGCAGTGTGGCTGAGTTAGCAGAGGAAGGAGCCTTGGAGGCCAATCCATCGCCTCCCAACCTCCCCCACCTGGCAAACAACAGCAGCAGCGAGGGAAGAAAGAGAGAGAGACAAAAGAGTGAACATCTTACAAGGAAATGTGGTGGCACGTTCTACCACATTGAACGCCGGTGAGGAGGAGGCGAGGTAGGGACACCTGGGCCCTCAGGAGCCCCAACACCATCCTTTTTCCTCCAGCCAGGGGGCAGCGGCGGACTTTGCCCCCCCCCCCCCACAGAGCACAGCCATATCTAAATCCCGGTGGGCCAGTGAGCAGCATGTTTTACCAGGCTGCTACCCTCCCCCCCCCCCCCCAATTCCACCTGAGCTCTACCTATGTTCTGTTCTGTTTTGTTTTTATACTAGTTGGGATAAATTAATTATGAGGTAGAATGCTTGTATTGGGATTTTGTATACTCTGTATTGTACTATGCTCTGAATGTAACTTGTGCATTTATGTTGAGGGATCAAGGATGTATATTGTTACTGTATTGTATTTTATTGTTACTGTATTTTCTTTGAATTGCTAGTGTATTATATTGTTTATTGTATTTGTTGTATATGCACTGGTTAGGAATTGTAATGGGCTGACTTGTATTTATTGTACTATGTATTTTATTTTCTATTGTTGTAAGCCGCCTGGATTCCATGTTGATTGGGCAGGGTATAAATAAATCTATTATTGTTGTTGTTGTTGTTGTTAGGCCATGAATCCCAAAGGGTCTAATGTCTCTCTTTGTTCTTGTGTTTCCCATCCCTGCTGAAAGAAGTTAATGTCAGGATTGTCTTGCACTGCATTCGTGGGAGCATGCTTACAGGTATTAGCTGTAGCAACATTTGTTACCTCCAGTTAACATTTTGTGTATATGTGTGTGTGTGTGTGTATATCTGCTGTGTTGAAAGGAAGAAAAAAAGATAACATTCCATGCTCTAGTGAGAGGAAAATAAATGATCCTTCATTGAAACCCTGAATTCTTGATTGATTGATTGATTTACGTACTTATTTTGTATTTTGACTTGCATAATTCTGTAGTTGCAAACAGCCATAAAAATAATAGGATGTGGGTGGGAATCAGC
The DNA here is from genome assembly GCA_034509955.1 of Urosaurus nigricauda. Classification (NCBI taxonomy): domain Eukaryota; kingdom Metazoa; phylum Chordata; class Lepidosauria; order Squamata; family Phrynosomatidae; genus Urosaurus; species Urosaurus nigricauda. Next base: position 170,508,401 of record JAOEGL010000002.1, read on the forward strand.
ACCTGTGAAACTTAGCAAACAAAATGTCTTTCCTAGATTACTTTAAATAAATAGATAATCCATGTGAACGAATACAAGTCAGCCCATTACAATTCCTAACCAGTGCATATACAACAAATACAATAAACAATATAATACACTAGCAATTCAAAGAAAATACAGTAACAATAAAATACAATACAGTAACAATATACATCCTTGATCCCTCAACATAAATGCACAAGTTACATTCAGAGCATAGTACAATACAGAGTACATATTATAAATAGATAATCCATGTGAACGAAGTCTGCACTTCAGAGGACACTCCAACCAGCTAACCTTGCTATACATCCCTACCCCATAGATCCCCTTTCCAACACAATGACTTTTTTGTGTCTGGCCCAAGGTCATGTTATTCCAAGGGGCTTTACAGACCACCCCGTTAGGGGCGAGTCAAAGACGTGCCTTTCCCCGCTGGATTGGTGCCAGAGCAGCCTCAAAGGCAGCCCAGAGGTCCCAATCTGCTGCTTTTCCATGCCATGTGGCACAGAAAAGGGGTGTCCTTGGGGCTTCATGCTCCTGGACACCCCTGCACCCGCCGCAAGTGGAGAAAGGGGCCGCTCGGCCTGTTTCTCCCTAGATTTGTTCCCATGGCCATTTGGTTGCCGTGAAAATGAAGTTCCTGGGCACTTGGTGTGGTGCTTACTAACCCTAGAATCAGCCCCAGGACATCCCTTAGTAGACATCTGTATAGGGCCCAAGTCTTCCTAAGCAGGTGAAAAGAAATAATCCCTTCCTTCATTTTGATTTGGGAATAGCCATTTTAGAAGGTATTTCTGTCTTCATTCACAACGAATAAAATATCTGTGTGTGTGTGTGTGTGTGTGTGTGTTTGAATGACAAGATGTGAGCAGCTGTGGTTGCTGCTAATACATATTGCTTAGTATTATATAACCAGGGCCTGCTCCTGCACACCCTCCAAAATCACATGAAAGCTGGGATATATATGACCAAGCAGTATTCGTGTATGGTTGCAATGGGGAAAGTTATTAATGAGGAATAACACATAAGATATATAAGGCTGCAGCAGTTTGCTTTTGCTTGAACCAACTGGGAAGGGAAAGATTCCTCTCCTTTCCAGTTAATTGAGCACATGCTAATTTTGCACTTTGCAGCAACTGAAGTAAACTGAGGATCAAAGGGGAAAGTGGGAATAAGAGAAACTGGGACATTTAAAAAGCAATCAAATAAGTGGGATGATAGAAGAGTAATTGGGATGGTCCCAGCCAAATCAGGATATTTGAAGCATATGCTCCTTTTACATCATTAGTCTGCCCTCATGACATCATCAGGGCATACTCCTAGGTTTTGGGTCAGAAAACTCAGGGCCTTGCAATGCTTTCGGATCAATATGCTGGCTGGGGAAAGGAAAGAAGCCTTGGCTGTGATCTTCTGTACACTTATCTGGGAGTTTGTCTACTCCCTTATCTGGGAATATGTCCTATTAAACTCTATGGAAATTACTTCTGGTAACATAAATAAATAAATAAATAAAGAGGTGATAAACGTGTCCTTCTGCAAAAATTGTTGAACTGAGCTCTCATCAGCCCTAGCTAGGATAACCAATGGATGATGGGAGCTGCAGTCCGAGCACACCCAGAAGTCCACACATTCCCCAATCCTTGCTTTAAAGTGAACAATATTGTTTCAGTTCCAAACTGGCCCTCAACCCAAAATTTGTACTGTTGTTTAGTACTTAGTACATTTTTTTTTTGCAAGCTAGGACCCAAATTCTTCTGAAATGCCAAAATCTTATGAGAGTTTAGTCTGGTCAAATGCCCCTGCATATAATTCTTAGCCAGTTTAGAAGGCAGTCCTTCAATTTTTACATTTCAGAGAACATTCAGATCACGTGATTCCAACATTCTCAAGTAATATGCAAGTAGTTGGAAGAAGGCTGACATGACCATGTGTTTTTTACTTGGTGAGAGCTAAGTATCACACATTCCTATAGTCTTTCGCTTCTTCCCTGGTGGATGCAACAACCATATATGCTTTTCCCACTACATAATTTTGACTCTACTCCCTCCAGCCTTTCCTCAGGGCACTCCCTATATATTATAATATATTACACATATTCTGTAAACTGAATCTTGAATGTTATCCTTTCTACTTTCCCCCACTCCTCCCTGTATTCATAATGTACAGACATTTTGGTTTGGATACAATCCCAATTGTGCAATATTTCACTTGTCAAGAACCTCTTTGCATTGCTTCACTGTGGCAGGTAATTCTTTCCTCAGAGTGCCTTTTCTCTGTCTCTTTGCCTGTGATGTGCAGAGTGGCGTTAAAGCAGTGTTCATAACTCATTCATCATTGCTTCAAGGAAACAGATACCATCAGAGTAGAATCAAAAAATGCACATTAAAACAGAGGCGAGAAAAGGGAAAATATATAACTCGAGTGACATTCCAGCATCATAACGGAGGAATAGAGAGGTGCAAAATGAGATCCTGCATTTTTCTTCAGTTTTAGCAAAACATTCTTCTTCACTTTGTACCAGCAATGAACATTGATCAGATTGATTTTAAAAGGTGGTGGAATGCAAAAATTATACAGTATTTGTTGGCAATGTCAGTGTTATTCATGCTCTCGATGGTCCATTACCTATATATCGTTCTTCAGAGGGAAAGTAATATATTAATGGCTTTCTTCCTTGCCTAAAGCTTGTCAACAATGGGTCTTTAAAGACGGAAGCAATTACTATTTGCATATGAAACAAAACCCAACTTAAACCTGGCAGAAAGTGTGTTTGCCACAGGCCTGTCTGGCTTCTCTTGAGCAATTGGCAAACTGTTCCTGGCATGTTGCTTATAGCCTGAATATAAGAATTATATTGAAACTTGCATAAGAAATTACAAGCATTTTAGGAAGAAGCATGCAGCCCAATTTTCTGTGTAAGACAGGGGAAAAAAACCCCTTGTAGCATCTTTCAGGAGTTTCACAGTTTACAATCCATTTCCTTACATATGCATAATACTAGAGCTCCAGGTATATATGATCAGTGTACTTGATTACAAGGTGTATCAAAATGCAATAGGGTATAGAAAATGATGGATAGATTATTAACACTGGCCAGGAATAATAATGAACATCTAGGATTATAGTTCAGGCATGGGTTCTAGAACAGATCAAACCTGAACTCTCTTTGGAAGTGAGGATGACTAAATTGAATCATAGAATCAAAGAATCATAGAGTTGGAAGAGACTACAAGGGCCCTGCCATGCAGGAAATCTCAATCAAACCATACTCAACAAATGGCCATCCAGCCTCTGTTTAAAGACCTCCAAGGAGGGAGACTCCACTACACTCCGATGGAGTGTGTTCCACTGTCGAACAGCCCTTACTGTCAGGAAGTTCCTCCTAATGTTGAGGTGGAATCTCTTTCCTGGAGCTTGCATCCATTATTCCGTGTTCTGTTCTCTGAAGCAGCAAAAAACAAGCTTGTTCCCTCCTCAATATGGCATCCCATTTAAACAGGGCTATCATATAATCTCTTAACCTTCTCTTCTCCAGGCTAAACATCCCCAGCTTCCCTAAGTCGTTCCTCATAGGGCATGGTTTCCAGACCCTTCACCATTTTAGTTGCCCTCCTTTGGACATACTCCAGTTTCTCAACATCCTTTTTGAATTATAGTGCCCAGAACTGGACATGGTATTCCAGGTGGGGCCTGACCAGAGAAGAATAGAGTGGCAGTATTACTTTCCTTGGTCTAGACACTATAATTCTATGGATGCAGCCTAAATTATCATTGGCCTTTTTAGCTGCCGCATCACACTGTTGACTCATATTTAACTTGTGGTCTACTTGGACTCCCAAATCCCTTTGAGACTGTCATCCCTTTCAGACTGTCATACTTTGAGACTGCCATACTTTGGTCAAATCATTAGAAAGCATGCATCTTTAGAAAACACAACCATGCTGGGAAAGATAAAGGGTAGTGGAAAGAGAGGAAGCCACATACCAGATGGTTAGGCTAGATCAGGGAAGCCACAGACTACTTGAGCAGAGAAGTGGAGGACAGTGGGTCTTGGAGATTTCTCATCCATAGGGTGGCCATGAGTTGGGGTTGACTTGAGGGCAGTTAAACAACAACAAACAACAAATGTGAGGAAGTATCATTGTATCAGTACTTTCTTGCACAATGCTTCTTGTCCCAGCTGCAGCTGGGGTCTGCTGGGTGCAGCTCCACCTCCCTGGCTACTGACCAGCTTTAGGGAGGTATCCAGATGTTTCTTGCTAGTTTTGTGCCCTGGGAGATGGGGACTCCTAAGGCTCAGGACAAAGACTGATATAGGGTGTACAAGGGCAGCCAGAATGTGTTTGGGATAGGAGCACAACAATGGCTTTTAAAACATATGTGTTGATTTGGGGGCCCATGGGTCCAGAAAACACCCCAGAGGTCCACATTCAGCCCATGGCTGCACATTGCTTATCCTTGCTATAAAAACTACATCATTTCTATCCAGTGGTGAATAAGGCTTCTGAGGTCTTTGAATGGCTGTCAGGCCCAGATCCCAAGGAAGCAATGTCTTCACCTCACTGCCTGCCCAACTATCCAGGTAGGGGTAGTGCTGGATATGCACACTATCCTTGTTTGCAAATGACACCCCACTCCTCCCTCACCATCAGCTTATGAAATGGGGGTTCTCCCTTCCATGATTTTCATGACCCACAGACTGGCAAACTGATGTCAACATCCCATTCCAGGGTAGTTTTTGGTGCAGTGATTGTAAGTCATGCTTGCTTTGCACGTGTTTTCTACCAGCTCGTGGCTCTAATAATGATTTGTACATTACCCACTCCCTGGAATTGTTTTTCTCCCAGTCTTTCCGGCAGCTTCCTCTCACAGACAGTGCAGTCAGTTCCACCCCCCTGCTTTGTTTCAGATAAGGTTTCAATTCCACACATCTCAGGTGGCATAATAGCTGTTTCTTAGGTGGCAGTTTTTTTGATTTAGGAGGCAATGGAGTTCATCTGGGTAGCCTGCTCTGCACTTCCATTTGAGTTTTTCCACTTTGTTCAACTTTATTTCCCCTCTTTCCCTTACTGGCTATTATTTTTGTATAGATTACTGTATTCTTAGAATTACACTTTTGATTGTGCTTCAGCTTGTTGAAGGGAAAAAGAAAAGCTCACACATTTCCCTGGAACATAATGGAGCCAGAGGCATAAAACAGGACTCTTCCATATTAACAGCCTAATCTGATAGGTTCTGGTGCAAAGGAAAGGAGTTGGCTTGGTCATCAAGTTCCCTTGCACTAGTACAGGGATGAATACTTGCACAGGGCCAATCTTTGACAGCTTCCCCCTTGTGGCATGTATGTTTGCATATTTGGCCTCAAATAGGCCAAAAGTGGGACCCATAAGTGACCAGAAGTCATCTTCTGCCCACTTCCTCTCATTCTTCCATTGATTAGGCAACCCTTCTCTGTCTGAGGATGTGTGTAAGGGGTCTTGGAGGGTTCAAGGCAAAATGCCCCTATCAGTGTTTTTAGATGTTTCTTGATTTTTAATTTTTTAAATGAAAAATATTTTAATTAAAAAAAACAAATTAAAATTTAATTTTAAAATGTTTGGCTCAGGGGGGACTTTGGCATTGCAAAAGGGGATTGTTGACTTCATGTGGTCTGAGGGCAACACTCTTCTCTACTTGTGCCAAGGGCCCACAAAGGGTCCTGGAGCTCCTGATGCTGCATCATTACTAGAAAGAAACCCATATGTAGGCCTTAGCATTTTCCTCGGATAGGAACCTAGTAGAAAAGAGCAGGATAGAGACATAGTGGACACAGTTACAGAAAGGTTCTATTTTTTAGACTTGGGAACCACTAAAACCCTGTCTGCATAGGCCAAATAAAACATCCTTCCCTCATCTTCTTGGCTGGATGATTCACAGCCCAAACCTCAATTCTGGTGTGAGCAGTCTGGATGATGTCTGGCCAGTTCAGCACTGAACCTGGGGCCCCACCTTATAATAGATTAAAATAACTCACTTTTTGCTCTGGATCTTCCTGTAAAATCCAGAGTCATTTGCTGTGATGCTGGACAGCTGTTTACAATCCTACTGTGCTGCCCAGTATAGCTGCCACAATAATGAGTCACTCATTCTGAAGTCAGAATGAGGTGCCCAGTAATGTGGTAGATGATGGGCTCCTTGTTCTGATGTCAAGGCAAACGACTTACCACAGCAACTGCACATGGTAGCACAGCATGGTGGCACAGCACGCATGTGTGCAAACAGCTACTTTGTGTTGCAATGGGAGTGTCCAGATGATGGGGGAAGGCATTGGCCAGCTCCAGGGCAAGAATACTCTGGGCTGCTCCTGGAATATTCTCTCTTGTGCAGACATGGCCTCACAGAAATGGATGTCATGCACCACTGGAATTCATAATACCTGGTTGACTTACAGTGTCAGGCATGCTAAACAGCCTTGAGATTTCAAAACAAAAAAAAAATAGTTTATTGCTGCAAAACAAAGAGTCCTGTGGCATCTTAAAAACTGTTTAATTATAGCATGGCTTTGGTGAACTATAGTTCACATCATCATCACACATGGAGTGTTATCCAGAAATCCAGTGGGATATGCAATGTGGCTGTTTGGGGGTGTAGCTATAGAGACTGAAGCTAGATTAATATTAAATGCGTTATGTATGGAGAGTGTCAAATGCTTTATTAACCCTGGCCATTCATCAAATTGTTGCTGCAAACTTCCTAGCACTGGGTAAGACAATTAACACATGTAGGATAAGAAACAATTATCCTGACTCAAACCTCTGGTTATAAGCTGGGACTTCCTAATGAATCTTCACTCAGCAGTCACTCTCCCTCCCCATCACTCCCTGCCTTTGATCTCCCTTTGACATTTCTGTACTCCACAATGGCTACTTGAGAGTCAAGGGCAGAATGGCCTGAAAATATGTGTGTAGGCGATATGTATATGTATATGAGTATGATTAAAAAGCAGTCCAAGCAGCACTTCTGTCAACCTTGTCCTAGATCTCAGAAAGATGCAGTTAATCACTCTCTCCATCTCTCCCCATATATCTATATCTATATATATATATAGAGAGAGAGAGATAGTAAAAGGTAACGATAAAAGTAGTCCCTTGACATAAATGTCTAGTCATAACTGACTGTAGGGGATGGTGCTCATTTCTGTTTCAACCCAAACAGCCAGTGTTGTCAGAGGACTGCTCTGGTGATCATGTGGCCAACATGACTCCACAGAATGCTGTTCCCTTCCCACTGAGAGGTGGTACCTATTTATCTACTTTCATTTGCCTGCTTTCAAACTGCTAGGTTGGCAGACGCTGGGACGAGTGACAGGAGCTCACCCCATCATGCAGCACCCAGGCCTCGAAATGCCAGCCTGCCAATCCTGCAATCAACAAAGTCAGAGTCTTAACTACTTGAGCCACTGAATTCCTACATGTGCATCTATATTTATACACATATATAGAATGTGTGTGTGTGTGTGTGTGTGTGTGAGAGAGAGAGAGAGAGAGAGAGAGAGAGGGAGAACTGATTAACAAGCAGAACTAAAAAAAAATAAAACATGACATGAGCAAAATATTTCAGCCTGGGTGGAAGGCAGAAGCTGAAATGTTTTGCTCATTCTATATGTTGGGGATGATGGGAGGTGATGCACTTTACCCAGGCTCTTGGTCCTCACCATCTGGTCAAACTGGGCTGATCAGAACTGATCAATGGTGTGATGTGTTGCAGGTAGCAGAGTTGCCCATGAAGCGGCTCAGGAACAAAAACCTTCAGCTCTGGAACTTCTGGAATCACTGTTGCTGCTTCCCCCTTCATGCAGTCAACAAACCACGTGAGCTGTGCACTAAACTATCTTTATTGACTACTTGAATAATACAAACTCTATAGTAAAACAATAAACATTTTTGCAACACATTTCTTGCTCTTGCTAAACACACTCTGGCTATGCTAATCAAGCTATATACATACTCATCTCCTCCTGCACAAAAGCTTAGTTACAAGTTCAGGTTCACCTTCTAGTTCACATTGTTGTTGATGGTGTGGTGTGGAGGATGGTGCAGGGATGGAGCTAGGGCAGCAATGGCTCACCGAAACAATACTGAAATAGTTCAATTTTGGTTACCACCCACTGGGTGTGCACTGGGTGTGTACAATCAATACTATTGGTTATTTTCACACTTTCCCATACTATAGTCCAACCTCATTACTATGACCTAAACACTCATGTGATGTTTTCAATGATGTCGTTGTTTACCTTTTCCATGACCTTCCTTTCCGGAACTTGTGTTGCTATTCCGTGTGTGTTATGGCTATACCCACATCTGTTGTTGTTGTGTACGTGTCTGACTACACTATCTCACCTCGTGCTGGAAAATTTACAGACTTTGGTTCTCACATACAGCTTTGCATTTCTATGACTATAATTCCCATGCTCCTTGCCTTAACACTATATACATATTTTAAGTTTTGTTCATTAATCTCTCTCACACACAGCTGTACACCCAAAGATTTGGAAAGGATCAAAAAGCTCGCCAATGATAGACCCTCTCCCAAGGTTGAACCATTCAATTATAAGTCCTGCCACTGCCATGTGTGGACAAGCCAGACTTCACTAACCAAAAACCAGAAACAAAGCAGCACTGACAGTAACAAGAAAATGTACCCTGCTGAAGCAAAAATCATATAGTTGCACTGGGCACTGAAACTGAATCCTGACAAGATGCTGGCACTGAATAGATAAATAGCTTAGATAAATAGCTTACTCCAACCTAGTTGAAGATTTGGGCAACCTTTGTGCTTTAAATGCCTGGTTCACTAGGTATGGCCTTTCCTGGACATAGATAACCTAGCCATAGCAGTTCATGAACTGTTAACTCCTATATGAGAGAAGGGTTAGCCATGGTGGCCATATAGCAAAATAAATAACATCCAAAATCTATCAGCATAAAAAATCCACCAAACAGTGATAACTTTATTGGGCCAATCTAAATGCATGCTGTACATGATGCAAGCTTTTGAAGCTCCACTGGCTTCTTCATCAGGTGTTAAAACCATACAGGAGGAAAAAAGAATGAAGATGATAGTTATAGGCCTGCATTTTGCTGTCTTTGTTCTTAGTTCAGATTGTATGGAGAGGTATCATTTGCAGGCTGGCAAGTGATGACACCAAATTAGGAGGAGCAGCTAATACCCTAGAGGACAGGATCAAAATTCAAAATAACCTAAATAAACAGAAAGCTGCCAAAGCTAACAAAATGATATTCAAAACAGAAAAATGTAAGGTACTGCACTTAGGGCAGAAAAACAAAATGCATAGATATAGGATGGGCAACACCTGGCTTAAGGAGACTACATGTGAAAGGGATCTAGGAGTCCGAGTAGACCACAAGTTGAACATGAGTCAACAGTGCGATGCAGCAGCTGAAAAGGCCAATGAAATTTTAGGCTGCATCAATAGAAGGATAATGTCTAGATCAAGGGAAATAATAGTGCCACTTTATTCTGGTCATGCCCCACCTGGAATATTGTGTCCAGTTCTGAGCATCAAAAAGGATGTTGAGAAACTGAAGTGCATCCAAAGGAGGGCGACTAAAACCAAACCCTATGAGGAACGACTAAGGGAGCTGGGAATGTTTAGCCTGGAAAAGAAGGTTAAGAAGTGATATGATAGCCCTGTTTAAATACTTAAAGGGATGCCATATTGAGGAGGGAACAAGTTTGTTTTGTGCTGCTCCAGAGAACAGGACCCGGAATAATGGATGCAAGCTCCAGGAAATGAGATTTCATCTCAACATTAGGAGGAACTTCCTGACAGAAAGGGCTGTTCGACAGTGGAACACACTCCTTTCTTGAAGTGTAGTGGAGTCTCCTTCCTTCGAGGTCTTTAAACAGAGGCTTGTTGGCCATCTGTTGGGGATGCTTTGATGGAGAGTCCCTGCATGTAAGAAGGGAGTTGGACTGGATGGCCCTTGTAGTCTCTTCCAACTCTATGATTCTATGATTCCTCTGGCCATGTGGTTACTGGGAGATTCTCAAAGTCCAGGCATTTTAACAGCTATTAGCAACAAAAAAAGTTACTTCCTTTGCAAGACAGTATGTTTTCATCTTTTATGAGGCCACAGGCCCCTTTGTTAGGCAGAAGACACTAAATTTCTCAAGAAGTCTTTATGCTTTTGCATCAAGACAACTTTGAGATAAAACATGCCAATGCAGTCCCAGTTTTAGGGGGGAAAAATTACCTTTGTTGGAAGGAGAAACCTCAAATATTAAGGTTTCAGTCCACTGGCTTTCTCCTTAGGATTCCCCTGTTGGGACTATAATGTGGTATCTTGAAATCCAGAAAACATCCAGGGGGAGCCACGTTGGCCATATTTAAATCCAATAACATCAAAACCCCACCAAACAGTGATACCTCTGTTGGGCCAACCAAAATGTTGCAGCTATAATGTGGTATCTTGAAATCTAAGCCAATGGAGCTTCAAAAGCTTGCAATATGTATATTGTGCATTTTTGTTAATTATTCTTTACTGTTTTAAACTGATTTTATTTTGGACACCGATCTTGAGAACTTGTGATATAGCAAGGGATAAAATCCTCCTCATCCTCCTCATCATTGAAGCTGCCTTGGATCCCATCCCAGGAGAAAGGTAGGGTATAAATTCAATTTTTAAAAAAACATCATTGTCATCGTCGTCGGCGTCAGCGTCGGCGTCATCATCATTTCACCTTAATTAATCTTACAAAGATTAATCCAAAAAAAGTTTTAAAAATTCATATCATTCAAAAGGTACAAATCATATATGTAAATAATTGAGATTTAAAAGTAGTAAAAAGGAAGACCATTAAAAATAAACAAAAAATAAACAGTATAACATACTGAAAGGTCTTTTTCCACCTGAGCAATCAGCCATCAAAGGCCGATTGAAACAAAAAGGTCTTTAGCTGCTTGCAAAAGGATAGCAGGGAGGGCACCAGGCCAATCTCTCTAGGAAGGGAGTTCCACAGCCTGAGAGAAGCTACTGAGAAGGCCTCCCCCCATATTCCCTCCAGATGGGAATAGAGAGCTTGGTCATTCCTGGGGATCTTAAAACCTGGGCAGGCTTGTTTGGGGGAAAATTGGTAGTTGCACTGTAATAATTTAACTTAAATAAATAAATGATAAATGATAGACAGACAAACAGACAACCTGCAAGGGCAGACACAGTATTCTATTCAGCCAATGGCAGTTGGTTACTAGCAAATTACAAGATCCCATAGCACTATAAGCAGAGGTGTCATTCTTGAGCATTGCGGCTGAGTAAAGATTGGAATTAGATCTTTAAAAAATTCATTTAAAAGTTTTCAAATTTCATTTTTTTAAATAAAATAAAATAAAATACCTTTTTATATATAAAATTTGTGCAATGGTATATAGATCCTGTGGACTGTCGATCATGAAGGCAAGAGACGATGAACCCAGAGTTTCAGGAGCAGGCTCATTTGTGGTGTGTGTGTACCAGTACTGATGGAACTAGCCTGTCACATCTTTGCTGCAGAACTATTGCAAACAGAAATGAATGAATTAACATAGCAGTCCTGTTCTACATGCCATCATTGGATAGTTCACATTTATTTCAAATTTTATGACACCTAATTAATGGAATATCACAGCATAGTTGACATGGCATGTAATACTTGTATGACAGCACAAAACTGAACTGGACAAATGAATCAAAGTGCTCCGGAGGGATGTTTGTTCTGTTCCATGCTTATCATCAATTTGTTCATGAACATACAAATGAGCAAAGAACATTCTGACAGATGCTGCAGGAAAGGTACAGCATAATAACTCTCCATCTGTGCTTAGATCTAGCATGCTTGGAAATCCTCCTTTATACTGAGCTTTTCTACAGTACTAGCTAAGTCGGGAGGAAGAAGAGACCTTGGGCCTAACCTACCTCTTTGGGTTGCTGTGAAGATAAAATAGCTGGGAGCCATGAGCATTCCCTGAGCTCCCTTGAGGAATAAAGGTGCACAGATGTAAATAAATATAACAACAAGGTTAAACTGGACTCACTAGTTGTAGTTAACTAATAGATGGAAATTCATGGAACATGTCAGTTATGACTAGGAATGTAATTTCTTGATTATTTTCTTCTTGAAAGAAGCAATGAGTAATTTTAGCAATTCTTTTTCTCATTGTGAGAAGGTCTTCAAAAGCCACACAGTTTTTGAAGTCTATTTGTAATTCAGGACTATGCACACATAGTGGTTTTGTGCAGAGCAGAAAACAGCATTTTTTGGATAAAAATAATATCTCCAAACAAAAATATTAATTTCTATTGACAAAATGCTATTCTATGCACAGTAAACACTGTTTCTCAGTTTTTACATAGAATATGTCGATGTGAAGATTTTCAGCAGTTTCTCAACACTCACAATTATGTTTTTCTATCATTTTAAAGTATTTTTGAATATTTTGAACATTCTTTTAAATAGTCTTTCCATCTCTAGATATGATCAACTCAGCTGTGACCTGGATGGAAATAGCTTGGTCACAAGTGCTCTGATGACTCTAAGTTTAGACCACTGCAATGCTTTGTACCTGGATGTGCCTTCAAAAACCTTTCTGTGATTTGGTCCTAAATAGAACCATAAGGGTTTTTTTTTAATTGCTGTAGAATTATTAAGTGATAAATGTGTTTGATCACATTATGACTGTCCTTATGACACCTTATGAGCTATCCTAGCTTTCTGCCCATTTGTGAGCTGAATTTAAAGTGTTGATTTTAACTTTGAAAATACTAAATAATTTGGGATCCTTGCTTAAAGGACAGACGTCTGCCTGAACCTTAAGGTTTTTTTTGGTTTTTTTTGGACACACCATTCTTTGGTGAGTGCCCCATTCAAATATGTGGAGGCAAGTGACTATTGGTGGGAAAATCTTGTCCGTGGTGGCACTCTAATTTTGGAAAAATCTCTCAAGAAAGACTACATCTGGCACAATCTTTATGGTATTTTAGGTGCAAGATGAAAACTTTTGATTCTTTAAATGCTATATTTTTAGCCCTATTTAAGTGATAATTAATTTTTGTAATTATGTATGTGTTTAAAAGTTTTATTTCACTGTTGTATTGTTTGCAAATAGTCCAGAAAACCTTGTTTTCAGGAAGCTCTTTCAATACAGTAGTTCTTTACAGTAGCACTCTCTGTCTCTCAAGTTTTCAATGGTATTGGGACAACACCTAATTTATCTCTAAAAACATGATTTCTTAAAAATAAAATATCATCTATTATCCACATTATCATATACATATCTATTACCAGAGATTGCAGGAGTTTTTTAAAAAAATGATTTTAGAGATGATTTATTTATTGTCCCAATGCCACAACTATAATAAATGTATTTTTATCCATTTTGCATTAGCCTCTGACCAAGGCCAATTTGTGGCAAGGCCAAAATACATTAAGCTTTTTAAGATAATGAAGTGTGTGGACCATTAACAGCACATGGGACTTCTTTTCCTTTATCTCTTCCACCATGAATACATGCTTTCCAGTTTTTTGTTCTGTTGGTGATGAAGAAGAAGAAGAAGAAGAAGAAGAAGAAGAAGAAGAAGAAGAAGAAAATGTCTCCTCCTGTTCTTAGGGCTATTGTACAGAATTTCCTCAACATTTTTCCATAAATCCTTCTTTTCTCAATTGCACTCCCTTCTATACTGCTCTTAAATCTAGATTTGGTGTTTTCAAATCCAGGAAACATATTCAGGGGTAGCTGTGTTGACCATGCAGCAAAATGAAACAAAATCCAAAATACACAAGTGGTGATACCTTTGGTGGGCCAGCAACAAGGAAAATTTTAACAAGAAGCAAATGGATTGTGACTTAAATCTTTGAGGTTTCTACCTCCATCAAAGGTAAAACTTTTTCATATGGTCTTCAATTGGCATGTTTTACCTATACAACCCCTAAATTGCCCCTAAGAAAGGGCAGTTAGACTTGTACAGGGCATTAGGCTTATACATAGCTTGGATCTCAGTGGAAGTAACTTTGCTGCTGCTAATGGATTTCAAATTTTATTGCCTGTATTTTACTGTTGTTTGTCCCCAGTTCCCACATGGCCAAGAAAGGGAGTGGCCTCTCCCTGTGCTGATATCCCTCCAGATAACTGACAAAAGAAGTAATATCTGAGAAATTACGTAGGTCTGTGACTCTAACACCATCACTTTTCTTCTTCTGTAGGATTTTTATCATCTCTGCCCGATGAAGCAATTGAAAGTTCAAATGCTTGCATGATGTATTTTATGCTCTTTATTTGTCCCAATAAAGGATTTTGTAGTATTCTTTCCAGGAACTTCTTCTGTCCGTCTTTTCCTATACTCCCTATTTCCCAGCCTACTCAAGCAATATGCATTAAGTTCCCCAGTCTCTAAAAATCAAAACCTTCAGCCACTGAGTTCGATGAGGCTTTCTCAGATAGGTGTGCATAAGACAGTATTCTTTGTGTGCTAGACCTTACCTCCGTTTACTCTCTGGCAGGACTGCTTCCACTTTTCCATTTCCTTTTAGCAGTCCCTAGCCCACCTGTCCACCTGCCAACATCCTGTCATTAAGCATTTCTCTGAGCAGGTAGCTTTACCACCTTCATCACCATTAAGCCGGTGCCTCTCCTTTCCATTTAATTCTAAAGAATCTGTTCAAATTCTAAATTAGCACATACATAAATAAAGTTTACTATGGTTACAAATGAACATCTGGCATTACAAAGGAAACAAGTATAAATTGCAGATACAGGAAGATTCCAAGGTGTGGAATCTCTCACCTAACTGGAGGAAAAATTATTTACTTAAATCAAGGGAGGTAATCTGAGAGGATTAGTTTGAACCAAGATCTAATTGCATAGAACTGGATGTGTGCTTCCAGAGGAATCATATCAATTTCCACTCCAAGTGAGACAAAGATATTTCTCAGAAATTTAGATTTTATATCTTCTGTAGGGGTGAAAGTCTTGATATGTACATCATTGTACAGTGGGCCCTTAGTATCTGCTGGGCTTTGGTTCCAGGACTTCCCGTGGATACCAAAATCCAGGGATGTTCAGGTGCTTTTTGGATTTTTTACAAAATGTATTTTCAAGCCATGGATGATTGAATCCATAGATATGGAGGGCTGGCTGTATGTACTATAATGTCTCAGGTATCAGCCTCCTCTAGAATTACTATTTTTTTCACAGATGATATAGGTGAATCTTCTTGGAAAATGAAGACTCCGGGAATAGCCACTCATATTTATTTTGGCATTCCTGATAATATATGACATCAGGGTTATTCAATCAGTACATGTTTTAGGTAATGGACTAATTGAGAGCACCATTTTACCTTAAACTTCCCAAATGCCTTTTGGAATGAATCAATAGTGTCACACAGTGCATTATGGGAAGGAAAGATAGTAACTGGTAGCCATAAGCAACAAAGGAAACCCAGTGAAATTGGTACCTCTTTCTCAAAATTCTCCCCTTCTCCCCCCAAAAAATCATCTTCAAAATGTCCCCCTTCCTTTGGTTATAGAGCAGGAAAATATGAGAAATTTTCCATTTTACGTACTCTTACCCCAGCTAGAAAATATCAGGTCTACTTGATAAGAGAGACCTTCTTTAGACACAAAAATGAGAAGGTTAAAAGACTGTACGATAGTATGAAACCTTTGGATTGTTCAGGCCTGGTATAAACACTTGGCACTGGTGCATGAAGCTTTGCCTGGCCAAATAGAACTTAAACCTTCCCTTACCAGGCTTCAAGTTCAGACACAGCATTATAGAGTCCCACATCCTGAACATCTTTCAAAGTTACAATCACTTATTTCTTTGGCTGAGAGTTGGGATGTACGGATCTATAAAATCTGCATCTGTTGACCTCTACCCTTTCTGATGAACATTTTTGGTCCACTTCATGACTTCAGTGACTTCTTATTTTTACTGGAGACAATTGCCTCCCTTTTTTGTACACCTCCCCTCTCAAAAAGAAGAGCACTTCTTAGAGGTTATTCACATGATGAAAATAGCCAAGGTTAAACTCAGGGTGACTCAGTAGTTCACATGTATCCTCAATACACTTGATTAGGTTATTTGGGGGGGGGGGGGAGGTATGCCAAAAAATGAAGTTACCCCATGTTTTTACAAAAGATTTGCATTGCTGGCTGTGTGAAAAATTATATGAATAGAACTGGATAGACTCAGGATAAAACTCTCCATGCCTTTAATGGGTTTTGAATGCATTCACATTATCAACAGCCACGTGGTTGAAAAAACACTTCCCCTTCCCCATCGGAAAAGCCGCCACTGGGGAGAATGGAGGGAAAGAGAGAGGAATAGGGGGAAAAGAAAAAGAGATGTCGACTCCCCTCTGTCTGATTGATGGGTGCCAGTGGGTGTGGGAACAAGGGAAGGTGCCTGCAAATGTAAGCAATCAAATGCGCAGAGATGCAGAGTGATGCAGTTCCTGGAAAGATGTGGTTCCATGGTGTGAATAGCAAACTCAGAACGTGTGGGTGAGGTTATTTGCATCTTTCCAGTAAATAGGTGTTAAATGCTCCCCCCCCCCCCCCCGGGCTAAAGAGTACATATAGATGTTTTGTATACATTTAAAGGTGTGCATTTTCCTATGGCCACTTTTAAAATTATCAGTTTTTCAAAGATTCATCTGCAGCTGTTGGTTAACATGAAGAGTCTGCAAACTGTGTGGACCAAGAAAAGCCTGTCAAAGAAAAAGCTAAAATCAGATTCCTCGATACATCTCTTTCTGTCAGAACAGCCACATGACTTGTAACTACAGTTTTATTTTATTTTTAGGGGAAGGGGGAAGAGCACAGTCTATCCCAGCAACATTTATGTATACTGAACTTGCACCTAACCTTTCAACAACAACAACAACAACAAAATGTCATTTTTTTTCACTCTAAAAACTTTCTCTTTCATCATGAGATAATGACAGCAAGAGAATGTACCAAAGTGACCAAAAAAAGAAAAAAGAAAAAAAGAAAAAAGATTTATATTGAGCTGTTAATTATCATGGCCAAAAACTGCATTGCTGTCATATCATAAAGCAGACTGGTGAGCCATCTTCAATTTTAACTAGGCAGATGTCCTAATGCAGCAGTAGATTTAGAGATTAGCCATTGTAAAGTCATTATAGCAATGTGGAGTCAAAGGCTTTCATAGCAACTTGGTATGCTTGAATATGACCAAGTTTATGGCATAAACTATGCAACCCTGTTGAAGCTAACACTGTTCAAATATGTCTTTTGGTATTCCCTTGGTGGCTAGAAATGGTCCAAAGGGTTTTCGGCTGTTTTATAGGCTTGTTTAAAGGTGCTTGGCAATTCTACTTTGGTATGTAACAATGTGAGATCAGGGAGAGTAGTTATCTTAAATTAACTAATCCAAAGCATATGAAATTTGTATATATATTATTTGAGTACTCTCATGTATCAAAAGAAGTCACAGTATCTAGTTGTTAAGAGAAGGCCAAGAAAGCACACAAAGCCAGAGGACGTTGGCTTTGTTGTCACATTCTATGAGCCAGAGTTTGGGAAATTAATTTCAGGAGGAGTTAATATGATGGAATATGATTAATATTATGGATTATGACAAAGCTATCTGTAACTGAGCAGTGATAGGATGATCCTCAGGGAGCCAAAGCATCAACCTATGACAGCTTAATGATGGTTGATTTCAACATGTTATTATATCAATTCTTCTCAAAGGTTGGTTTTCAAACTCTTCTTTTATCCACCAACTTTCTTTTCCCCATCATGATACAGAATTCTTCTTGAATCCAGATCTAAAGATATAAAGCATGTTTTCATATTATAACCGCAAGTCCTTAGAGGACCACTAGGTGGTGTATAAGATATAGGGAAGTCCAATTGGGTAGATATTTGTTAGAAACTATTTCCTGGTAGTATCTTTATATATAGGAAGATGCTGAAGAGGGCCCATTAATTGAGGTCGTCTTGCAGTTTTCACAGTTCCTCTGTTTTCACTTATTATGCAATCGTGTTGTGAAGATATGCTTCTCATTCCCTCACGCAAACACCAGAAATCTATTTCTGAAATACATTTAAATGCTCTGATGATCCCAGTCCCAACCCCAGTTCCACTTTAGAAAGCTTATCGTATATGCCTAGAGTATAAATTAGGAAATTAAATCTTTTATAAGCAATGGGAACATGGTTCTTTATGTATTATGATTCATTATTATGAGCAGCACCAACAGATCAGAGGATGGGCTGACTGAGCAACCTGGATTTTCAGGGATGAGGGAAAGAATAGAACATAGGATGGATCACACATAACTGTTCCTTACCTGGCATGTCCAGTTCTCCAGTGTCAAAGCTTCCTCTACCAAAGATCATTCCAACAGAGCCATTTTGTTCTTTCCCCTGCCATGATATTCACTTAAATGCACATTAACAGTATACACCACACACACACACACACACACAAAACGTGATACAAGACTTTGAAAAAGAAACTTTGGGTTTGTCAAAAATTTTATTAAATACAGTTGACAAAAAGACTGCTATATTACATAAATTCCTCAGAGAACTTGAGCAAGAAAAGGAAACTGTTTTGTATATAATGATAAAATGGGCTTCAGATCTACAAAATACTATAGAGATGGATAGTTGGAAGAATGCAAGAGAAAGGACTAAAAAATTCACTAAATGTCAAAACGTCTGAGAAAATAATTGGAAAATGGAACACAGATGGGACTTAACACCAAGCAAGATAACAAAAATTTATAAAACAGGTCTGGGTCTATGTTGGAAATGTGAAAAGGCACCAGGAACTTGGTTCCATGTTTGGTGGAAATGTCCAGAACTAAAGTTATATTGGAAAAGTATACATAGAGAAATTGAATGCATTTTTCAACTGAATTTTGAAATGAGACCAGAAATGTATTTATTGAATATGCTAGACAAAGCTCCTGTGCAAATCAAACTTAAACATGGGAGAACAATATTATATTTAATAATTGCTGCCAGAATTTTATTAGCTCAATATTGGAAAAGTCAAATAATACCCAATTTGGACCTTTAGTGGGCAAAAATTCAGGAATTTCAAGAGATGGACACTGGCCATTTATCTAATAAAGACGCTACACTAATAGAGAAAGAGTGGGACCAGATAATGAAAAATTGCAGGTCAGAGACATAGGAATGCAGACACGATAACCTATAAGCAACTTATTTGTAATATAACATTTAAGAAATTGTACGATTTGGGGGTATATACTTCGAGGCAACAGGAAGTAAAAAGAGAAAGTGGCATAAAAAAAGAGAGAGAATAATGAAATGTATGGGTATAGTGTTTGGGAATTGTTTTTAAAGTGACTTTGGAAGTATTGATCTGTAAACTTCAATATATTTTCTGATACTATGTAGTAACTTGAAGCTTTTTATTGTTTTTGTATATAAAATACTTCAATAAATAAATAAATAATACAGAACAAACACTGGCAAGAAGCTAGTGCAACAAGTGCATTCAACTATGTCCCCCACAATGTTACACCAGTTGGCCACAAACCAGCTGACAGAATCTTAAATTCAGGTATCAAAAAGAGACCAAGGGTGTATAGGCATGCCTTGGTTAACAAAGCCTCTGACAACAATGTTCCTTTTACTCAGTCTTTTAACACATGCTCAACACTGTTTTTCCTCATTGTCATCTACCAAGATTTTTTAGCAGCATTGGCTTTGGGAAGATGGTGAAGAAGGGCTGGAGAACCACAGACTTTTGGAACTTGATTGCAGTAGCATGTCTCCAGTAAATGATAAAATAAAGCTTGATTTGGGAAAAAATGAGATTCTGCTCTAGCCAGACCTACTATAGCTATTGTGGTTGAGCTTACTAACAGGCAAGGTGCCTGCAGAATCCTTTACTTGAGCATGTGTGACCAGCAAAAAAAGGAAAAAAAGAGAGAGAGAGAGAGAGAGAGAGAAAAAAAGGGAAAGCAGGCTAGTCAGTCTCACCACTGCAAGTTAAGAAGCATAAACCTGGATGCCAAAATGGAAATCATAAACCTGGATGCCAAAATGGAAATCATAAAACAGTGGAGGGGAAATGAAAGAAGAAATCACCTATGGATTAATTTTGAAGAAGCCTTCAGGAAGCCTCTAGAGTCTAGAAGGTTCAAAGTGTTCTTGTTTACTTATGCAAGGCATACATGACCTAGTAGTTTCATTTTGCAGGCACATGTTGTTTTTCTTTTGAATAAAATATTTTCTAAAACATGTTGAAGACTTCTTTTTTTTTTGGCATTGTATCCTTATTCTTCTCATGTTAGCTGGCTCTGGCACAAAAATTTGGATCTTATTGCTCAGGATTTTAAACTGGCTCCAGCCTCCTGGGCTGAAGCCGGGATGTGGGGTGGAGGTGAGGATTATTGCTCACTAAATTGTCACCAAACTGCCAGATGCCATCAGCCCGGGTCCAAGCCACACTCCGGAAGGACTTTTTAGAAGTCAGAAAGCTTTCTGACTTCTACAAAAGTGCTGGAGGAGTGTGGCTGGGACCCTGGGAGGCTGGGGCCAGTTTAAAATCCTGAGTGATAAGCTTTGTTAATTATGGTATACCTGTAATTCGAAAGGGCGTTACTCCCCTTACAATCACATCAGCCACATCTACTCTGATGCTCAATTGTTTATGACCACTTAGATGATGATGATGATGATGATGATGATGATGATGATATTTATCTATCACCTTTCTCCCAATATATGAACTCAAGTCGTCTAACACATTTAAAACAGTACAAATTAAAAATATTGGAAACACATTTTAAAAGTATAAAATTATAAAGATATTAAACAATTAATAACATTAAAAACATTACAGATTAAAAATATTGAAATGTATTAAAAACCATATACAAGCCTTAACATCTGAATTGCACAATGTTTAAAAGTTCATCCTTTATCAGTCTGATAAAGCCTGGCGGCACAAAAATGTTTTTACATACTGCCAAAAGGAGAACAAAGACAGAGTCATCCTGGCCTCCCTAGGGAGGGAGTTTCATAGACTGGAAGTAGCTACTGAGAATGCCCTCTCTCCCTCCCAAACAAGCCTGAGAAGGGACAGAGAGGAGGGACTCTCCTGGAGATCTTAGACTAGAGCTCTAATGGGCTCATAAATGGAGATGCAGTCCTTGAATTAATCTGAACTTAAGCCAATTGTGCCCAGAAACAGATCGGCAGCCAGTGGAGTCTTGCAACAAAGGAATCTTCCCTGTAATCTCTGCCTCTTACCCAAGGAATGTAAAGTAGCCTCTCAAGAGGGCTAACCCACACTCTCACTATAGGTGACTTTATTTAATAAGGTTGTCTCTGTCACTCCCTATGACACCATGAACAGGCTGATACCTCTGCCCCATGTCTCCCTGAAGTTGTGAGTCAAAGGGTTGATCTTCTTTGATATCACTTGACATGGCTTGATTCACCACTGGTGACCCCTTCTACCAGTGGCTGACTCTGATCTATCTATCTATCTATCTATTCCTTTTCCTTATCCTGATTCTCTCTGGCTTTTCTTTGCTAACGAAGATTCAGGAAGGACTCATCCCACACTTTCTACAAGCGCGTTGATGACTAAAAAGGCCAATCCAAGATAAACAAATCCAGTTGCAGAGAGCACAGCAGAAAGTCTCCTTGGGTGATGTTTGCAAGTTGTAGTTCTTTCTGAGTTGTCATTTCTCTTTGAGACTCATTCGGCGTGAAAGAGCCTCGAAAGAGGCTGCAGCAATGTGGATAGTGCATCTCCATGCCTCCCGATGTGAGGCCAGGGCAGACCATTGTTGGAGATCAACTTGGCCAAACTTGAGACGTGGTTCTTTCTGCATTGTTGTTTCACTTTGAGACTCATTTGGTTTGAGTTCTCGAAAGAGGCTGCAACATTGTGGATAGTGTGCCTCTATGCCTTCCGATGTGAGGCCAGGGCAGACCATTGTTGGTGATCAATCTGGCTGAGCTTGAGATGTTGTTTCAGGGAGCCCTTGTATCTCTTCTTTGGGGGGTGGGGGCTCTTATGCTGACCTGGGGCGAGTTCACCATAGAGTACTATTTTTGGGAGGCAGTGGTCCTTCATCCTAGAAACATGCCCTGCCCAGCGCAGCTGCGTTTTCAATGGTATGGCCTCAATGTTGGTGATCTCTGCTTGCTCAAGGACAGCAACAGAGATTAGTATCCTCCATGAATACATACAAATTTGTGGAAGCAACAGTTTTTCAAAGGTAAACAAAATTTTTTAATATAATGATGTCTTCACATAGTTTTATATGGATGAGGGACAGTCAGTGTGAAGTTGAGTGGAGGGAGAGAGAAACACTGGGAAGCTTTCCAGCAGTTCATTGCACATTTTCTATTTGTTTGCTTGGTCATTTGTTCAGTTACACTTACACCACCTTTCTTACAACAAATGGAAGGCATTGTTTTATATGGTTCATCTCCAGGGGAGCCTATGTGGTTCAGAAGTGTGATGTGACAGCTAAAAAACTCAATGGGATTCTAGGCTTCATTAACAGAAGTATGGTGTCTAGATCAAGGGAAGTAATAGTACCATTCTATTCTGCTTTGGTGAGGGGTGGAAACTGCAAATGAGGTTCAGCCATTGTGTAAGCAGCATGGACCTGACTTGGAGTCTGGGGCTTGTGCAGTGAAGAAGACTTGGCTGAGAGAGTGTTTGTTTGCCCTAGCTACTCCCATGCCTGGGCTCCTGGACTTAAGGAGGAGTCTTGTCTCCCCCCACCCACTCTTTTCTTTTCTTTTCTTTTCTTTTCTTTTTAGATTGTGTATAGTTCACATTGTTTTAGGATTGGGATGGGGGTTGACAATGGAGATTCTCTTTTTACTTGTTTTGATATGTTAATTGTTATGTATTTTGCTTTGTTGATTTTATTTTTTGTTATAATTACTATGTATTTTTGTTGTTGCTGTAGCTGCTATGTATTTTTGCTATGTTAATTGTTATTCTCTTTTGTACCCCGCCCTGATTGCTCATTCAAAGGGGCGGGCTAGAAATAAAACATATTATAAATAGCATGCAGCCAGCCCAGCAGTAATTTGGGTTATACAGTGATCCCCCGGGGAACGAAATCCCCGGGACCCGAAACCGGCGGGACCAAAAAATATCCCCTGGGATCCGAAGGAGAAAAACCGTGCGGCCCCTTTAAATCGGCCGTGCGGTCCGTCTTCTAATGTGGTCCCCCGGGAAACAAAAACCTCTGGGTTACGAAAGGTAATCCAGAACGGATTACCTTCGTAACCTGGGGGACCACTGTATAGGTAATGCAGACAAGCCCTCAGTCCCAGTCAAACACTCTGACTTCTAAAGTGCACTGGCTCTCTTTGCCTGGGCCTTTGGAAGATGTAAGAGCATGATTATTTTTTTAATCATGGGAATCAAACTGATTCCTTTTCAATTACTTCCAATGAACAGAAAAAAAGACATTACAGGGAAAATCCACTTTCATAAAAGAGACTTGTGGGGCAAGACAATGCAAGCTCAAGTATGTGTCCTTCGCTGAACGTTCCTCCTGGTGGAATAAAAGCTCTGCACTGAAAGCTTGCATATGATTATTAGGGAAGGGAAAAGACCAAATGGCATCAATAAGATGTATCATCATTGCACCTGCTATGGATGTTTATTTGAAGAAAAAACAACAGTAGTCTAAGGTTAGCAGGTCATAGCTATTCATGCCTATGGCACTTCAGCATTGGCTCTTATTGCTTGGCCTTAATTTGTGGTGCAAACAGTAGCTCAGAACGTTATCAATTTCTTTCATTAGTTCCAGGATCTCTTCCTTGTCTCACCACTTAGCTCTAATGAAAGGAAGGTGCTGGGGGATATAGCTGATACTTGATTTAACAGCTAAAAGGAATAGTTTGGTATACATTTAAGATTTGTGATTTCACTGGTTCATGCTGTCCTCCACCAATCACAACTATTCATGGGGGGGGAGAGGAACACAGGTTTTTAGGTCTTCTCCGTGTATTCCAGCCTGTCATCTATTTTCATGGATAAGGCAAACTTTAGCTGGTATCCTCCCAGTGAGTAATGAAAGCATATATCCAAGTCACACCATCAGAACCTATTCTTTGGTCATTGCACAGATCAGAATTCTGTTCTGTTCTGACCATGGAATGACCCCCCCCCCCATTCCCATTTTCAGTGTGTCAGTTCCACTGACCCATAAGATGGCCATTTCCATGTTGGTAGAGAGCCAGTGTCGTGTAGTGGTTTGAGCGTTGGACTATGACTAGGTGAGCTTGGATGAGTCACACACTTTCAGCCACTGAAAAAAGCTGTGATAGGTTCACCTTAAGGTTGCCATAAGTCAGATGCACACAACAGCAAGTGTGTGTGTGTAACAGGGATGCATCCACTTAGTTTTCTATAGCCAGACACAGAGCAAGGACATCATCTTCAGGCCATCCATATAGCCCTAGGAAGGTCCTGGAGGATGCCTGTGACAGGCATCCTTTAAAGGAAAATAGCTGAATGACAGAAATGTGAGTGTGTGTGTGTGTGTGTGTGTGTCATAGCTCTATTCCAGAGACATGTCTCCCAGTGCAGGATCTTAGTCACAGTATTTTAATTTTACATGATGTGCACAACATTTGTCTTACTATCTTTATCCACTGCTTTGAAATAAGTGGAAATACCGTGGCTTATAAATAAGTATGAATACAAAATAAAGTTTTTCAGACTATATGGAGATCACAACTATACCACATTGCTTATGTATTTATAGTTGCTGCACATGCAGTTATGCAACTATGATGGCTAGCCTTCCATCCATCCATCCATTCATTCATTCCATTCCATTCCATTTCACTTGTATTCTGTCTTTCTCCAAAAGGAGGAGTCAAAGTGGCTTCCAAAGCAAATCAATTTAAAAACTTTTTAACATTTTAAAATTCCACGTTATATAATTTTTTAAAAAATATATCAAAAAGTTAAAAAATAAATAAAACACATATCCCAGTCAGAGGCTCCCCTACTTATTTATTAAAACCTTGCTTAAACAAAAAGAAATTTGCCTGCCAGCAAAAGGAGAGCAGGAAGGGGGCCAGCCTAGTCTCCTGTGGAAGGGAGTTCCAGAGGGTGGGAACAGCCATTGAGAATTTTCTTTCTCATGTCCTCAACAAATGAGCCTGTGATGCTAGCAGGACTGAGAGAAAGCCTTCCCCTGTAGATCTTAAAACTCTGGCAGGTTCATATGGGGAGACAGTCTTTCAGATAGTCTGGACCTAAGGTGTATAGGGCTTTATAGGTCACGTAGGTCACGACCAACACTTTGTGTCTGGAAAAAAACTAGTAGCCAGTGAAGCTGTTTTAACAAGTGATAGTCCTCTCCATATTTAGCTAGGGTGATCTTCAGATGGCAGGCAAGCTGCTCACCACCGGAGCTGACCTCAAAACCTTATCCACTTGATAGATACTGCTGCAATTTCCACTCTGCCTTCATTGCCTTTGAGAGGCAAAGGTCACACCCACATCACAGTAAGGTGAATAGGACTTTGTGGAGGTCAAGCTCTTTTGCACATTTCATATCTATATGTCACTTGGCACTATTCAGAATACTTCCATGCATGATCACAGTGCATCACTGTAATAACTGTTCCTTGTATGCTGCATTAAAAAAATATCCCCATACTGTGTATGGGCAAACTGGAGATTAGCCAAAGTAGTTTCTTAAAAGCCACCTACAGAGTTTGTCGGAGAGGCCAAATTTCAGCATACAGTTCCTTAGCTAACATACACATACTGGAAATATATGGTTAACTAGTTCTTATTAAGGTATTTATCCTGTGTATGCATAGAACTTGTCTTCTCATGGGTTTTGTAATTTTTCCTCTCTACGAGAATATGGTCTAGCTTGGAAAAGTATCAGAATATCAGAACAGCTGGAGGGATATGCATAGAACTTGTCTTCCCATGGGTTTTGTAATTTTTCCTCTCTATGAGAATATGGTCTAGCTTGGAAAAGTATCAGAATATCAGAACAGCTGGAGGGATTTCACCCCCCCCCCCAAGCTTGTGTATTTTTTATCTTAATCTGCAAGGAGTATTTACTGTTAGTTATTCTTTTTAGTTGTTTTGCTTTTTTAATTGTATATATTTTTGCTCTGTTGATTTGCTATGTATTTCTGTTGTTATTTACTGGTATAGTTAATTGTTATTTTATTTTATTGTCATTGCTTAATATATTGCTATGTTATATTTGCTTTTTATTTCATTTGGATTGTAATTGCTTTGTATTTCCCTGTGTTGTAAACCACCCGGATTCCCTGTGATTGGGCAGCATATAAATTAAAAAATAGTAATATTATCACAGCTGTTGGCTTGTATATGACACCCACACCCACGCATACACACCCCACATCTGATATACCCAATAGATGTCATGTATGAGACTTTGCATGTGGGTTTTATACTTTCTGTCCCTCCCTTTTAAAACATACTGTAGAAATACTTTTCCTATTGGACTGTGATCTTATCCAGCAGTGCTGTTCTTCTGTTTTTATGCTCCTTCTAGAAAATTGTTTGTTTCTTCCTTGTAGAGAAGAAAGTGGTTGCCAGATCTGACAGTTTCAATGGTAATGACCTAGCTTTTTGGGAATGGTCTCATAAGGCAATTGATGGTCAATGGTTCTTTGAGAAGTTTCATCATGGACTTTTCCTTTGTTTGTTGGCTGTTTTTTTTTTAAACAACTAGAATGTAGTACTCCAATCTTTTCTAGCATAAGCAATGCCATTCTGGTTTCATTTAATCTCTTTTCTCCTGGATGGGTTAATTTCTCCTTCCTGACCACTGTGAAATTGGATCCTACTTAAACTGAATAAAAGTCTACTGGCTGGGATGTACAGTTCTTGTACTTATTTTAGTTATGAGGTGGTTGAAAAGCATGTGTGTGTGTGTCTTGTCTACCTTTGTGTAAACTTGGGTGGCCTGCAGCCTCCTCAGCTTCTCACATTTCCATTTGAACACATGGGTAGACATGATTAGGTAGCTCTTCCACAGGGGATTTTTATTGCAGTAAGTATGGTTAACTGCACATATCTCAGAGCAAAACATTTTTAATTCAGCTCACACAGAGAAGGACCACCCTTTGCCACTTTGAAACAGTATAGAAAGCTCAAAAGCAGCACAGTAAGATATTCCAAGGTGCCTGAATATGAGATTAGAAGACCAAGAGGAAAATTTTCGAGAATTTTAGATTCTAGTGCAGCAACATGCTGATGAGTTTTGGTAGTTGATTAAAAGAAGATTAGCAACTCTAAAGTCCTGAAACAGTATTCTTGCCTTTACCCATATCATAGTGGTTTAAAAATGTATGAATTAAGAAATATGTATCTTTCCCTGAAGAATTCACAGTTTATAATATAAGGATGTTGAGAAGCTGGAGTGTGTGCAGAGGAGGGCAACCAAAATGGTGAACGGTCTGCAAACCATGCCTTATGAGGAAAGACTTAGGGAGCTGGGTATATTTAGCCTGGAGAAGGCAAGGTTAAGAGGTGATATGATAGCCCTGTTCAAATATTTGAAAGGGTGTCATTGAGGATGGAGCAAGGTTTTTTCTGAGAGCAATGAATGCAAGCTACAGGGAAAGAGATTCCATCTAAACATTAAGAGGAACTTCCTGACAGTAAGGG
Organism: Urosaurus nigricauda; assembly: GCA_034509955.1. Taxonomy (NCBI): domain Eukaryota; kingdom Metazoa; phylum Chordata; class Lepidosauria; order Squamata; family Phrynosomatidae; genus Urosaurus; species Urosaurus nigricauda. The sequence goes on from JAOEGL010000002.1 coordinate 170,536,134, forward strand.
ACTGTTCAACAGTGGAACACACTCCCTTGGAGTGTGGTGGAATCTCCTTCTTTGGAGGTCTTTAAACAGAGGCTGAATGGCCATCTGTCAGGTATGCTTTGATTGGGAGTTCCTACATGGCAGGAGGTTGGACTGGATGGCCTTTGTGGTCTCTTCCAACTCTATGATTCTATTATTCTATGTAGGGAACTATTGATAAAGTAAGTTTATTCCAAGGGTAATATGAATAATTGCCTCAAATTTGACTAATACAATCTTCAATTGTTGTCCCTATCCAAGGGAGCACCTCCTTATCTCTACTGGCTTTCACAGACCTATCTCATACAGCAGATAGGTGAATATGTCTGGATTTAGAATGAAGTCTGACAACTGTCTGATTTGTATCTAATTAAAGCAAATGAGAGCAAGCATTATACAAATTTGGGAAAACACTGGGGGAGTTAGGGATATGAAAACTTTCATAAAAGGTTCTTGTCCTTAAACATTTTAATGTGTCTAGAAGATGAAAGAATCACAGTAGTTGTAAGCATTTTCATTCATAAGTATCTGCCTCTAACTTTCATGGAATTTACTCTGCTTTGAGTTTTCAGATAATAGTGGAGCCAGAGAATTCTTAGGTTCTAAGCTTAAAAGTTTTATGAGGTGAGGAAGGGGTCTTTGGATGGTGTGCTATTTCCTTTGCTTCAATTTGTTGAAGACTGGACCTTATGGGTTTAGGTGCATTCCTGATCATTTTGATGAGAGGGGCTTAGGATATCTGTGTCCAGACTTAATATAGCCACTGTTTATAGGTCTGGCATTGGCAAACCACAATCTTGAGGTAAATATTTTTAACCCACTGCTTCTGCTGGCCAGGACCACCTTCTGCTCCTACAAAGTGGACCAGGCAGGCACTATCACTGCAACTGGGCACCATCCCAGACGGATGCTGCATTACTCCAGGGCATTGTGGGCAGTTCTAGTGTTAGAGCTGCCTGGCACTGTGTATCAGAAGCTCATTGCAGGTGTGGCTGCCAACCTTCTCTGCTCCTTGAACTTCTCCTGCACAAGCTTGGTTTTGCTCATTTTGCTCTCCCTCTTCCTGAAAGTTAAATTGATTCTGTCCTGTTTGCACACTTTTTGTATCCAAATTTGAATACTTATCTATTTTTATGCATTTCTTGCAGACATTTATTCCTAAGGGAATGGAAATGTTTTAGGTACACTTTTCTGCAATTTATATAATTTTCTGTGCACTTTCCCATGTTATATGACTTTTTGACAATTTGCATTAAAATGTCATCTGAAGCTATGTTTCTTGCAGACATTTATTCCTGAGGGTATAGGGGTTTGAACACTGGACAGTGTCTCTAGATCAGAATCCTGGCTCAACCACGTAGACCCAGTGGGTGACCTTGGGCAAGTCACACTCTCTCAGCCTCAGAGGATGGCAATGGTAAATACCCTCTGAAAAAATCTGCTAAGAAAGGTGATAGGTTCACCTTAGCGTCAGCATAGGTCAAAAACAACTTGAAGGCACACAACAGCAACAAGCACAGATATTTCAAACCTTTGAAAATCCCAGCTACTGATGTTCATGTATATTCCAGTTCATGTATGGATTTAAGTTGTACAAAAACCTTTGGCTTCACTTCAAAATGCAAACCCAACCAATGTTCCCATCCTCATTAATGTCTGCCATGCATGCAGAAAGTACAGAGGGGGAGTGAAAGGGACTCCCCAACCATTGAGTTGAGCAGGCAACAAGATATTTAGTGCCTCAGGCCCTCTTAAATCTTAAGTCCAGCCTGAATGTTTAGGAACACAGTTTAAGAAGAATACATTGATCACCAAAAGAAGAGCATGTACAGGTGATTTTATGTTTTATCACCTTAAATATGAATTAAAGCTTGGATTTGGTCTTACTGTGGGACTGCTAGCATTCATCAAAATTGATGGCATGACTGTGATTCAATTATGTTCCATTTGCTGGAATGAATGTGTCACGTTGCAATTTACAGGCGACGTTCACATGACAATACAGTACGTTGACTGATAGGTGCATACCAGTATCTCAAAATTTTTTGTTTTTTGTTTTTATTAAAATGGCTTGTTTTAACAAAACAATCTCCCTCTAATCACTATTAATGTTTTTGGCATTAAATGTAATTGTATTAATCATGAATAGGCTCATTTGGAAAACATTTAATACAATCTGAAATTGCCTAGCAATTTGTGAGTCATTGCTGAAATGTTTTCAGAAAATGATATACGGCTTTATACTTTGAGAAGGGGGATTTCATGTACAGAGGTTATGCGAAGGCAGCCTTTCATGACAGAAAACAAGTTAACATCTCTGTGTATCATTGTGTGATTCCCCCCTAATTATAGAAGCACTATTTTATTTTATTTTATTTTATTTGGTTTGGTTTGGTTTTGGTCTTTGATGCTATGAATTATCCATAGTGGCATGCCCATAGTTTCACAGACATTGAATAGTGCTGACGTAGATCTAGTCTAGACATTATAATCACTATTCAGATCAACAGTATTCCAGTGGCATGAGATCACAGCACTAAGCAGCAACCTGCATGCAACTGTATGTATGTGTGTGTGTGAGAGCGTCTTCAATGTAGAACAAAGAGACCTTTACCTAGGGGTCTCCATACTGCTTTTATCCCTCTCATTTTTATTTTAGAATAATTTTCCATAAAAATTGCAAAACAGATAGACATAGAGCAAAGTTCAGATGCCATGCTCATCAGTGCACATTTAACAAAAATGTGAGGTGATATTTGAAACCAGACAGGCTGACCCCTGCCACCAACACATGTGTGCTGTTTTTGAAGTTGTGGTCTTGGTTCTAGGTATTAGCAAAGATTCTAGCAAGATATGATTCTAGCATCATAACAGTGCCACTTCCTGGTTGCAGTGCTGCAAGGAAGGAGCTGCTCTAGGAAGCTCCCTTTGGTTTCATGCATTGTTCCTGTGGCAACCAAATGGCTGGGGTAATGGCTAGGCAGCCCCTTTCTTCCTTGGCTGTGGCTGTCGGGGTGTCCGGGAGCATGAAACCCCAAGGACACCCCTTTTCTGGACCACGGAGAAATGGCATTTTGCCCCTTCTCCATGGTCCACTTCCAGGGATGGCTACAGGCATCAGTACCATGGACAGCTCCATGTGCCCCTTGTGCTGCAGAGCCATGGGAGCCATTTCAGCTGCTGCTTCAGCCACAAGAAAATCCAGTCTGACTTTCATTGCACATATATGGGCATTGGCAAGGGAAGTGAGAGCTCTGCCTCCAGTGTGTGAAGCATTTTCAGTGAAAAGGACTTAACCTTCTGGAAACCATTACATGAGGGTGCCATGGAGACTCTGCTGTGGTTTTAAACTGGAGCCCTCAGAATGTGAGGTACACCGTTCATGCACTTCTTTTGTGCTGGAGGAACATGACAGAGGGGCTATGTGGGCTGATTCTGAGAGCGCCTCCTTTCCCCATTCTCATGTTTCTTATGGCATCCTTCTCTGAAGAAGGAAGATCAGACACCAGGTTTATAAAGTGACACTGCCATCCTCATGTTAGGCTAGCCTGTGAATGTCCTCAGTGATGAGGGACACCTGGCCTAATCAATGACATTGAGGATCTCTTTTCAGGTGCCTGAAGATATGCATAGAATTGAGTGGTTTCATGTGGATATAACCATTGACCACATTGATGGTGTTGGATAGATGTTGGCCATGCAATGCAACTCTGCAGCCTCTTTATTTGCTTTTTCAGTGCATGTATTGACTTGAATGCCCATTAAGTTTCAGAAATAGTCTTCACCCAGCCTCCTAGTTTGGCTCTCACGAGGGATCCCTGATGTCTACATTCTAAATAAATAAATGCTTGTCAGTTTAATCACAGCTGGGTCTCAGGGATTTACTGAAAGGCAGTTTTGACATTTTTCATGCCATAATGTTTAATTAAAACATGCTTTAAAACAAAGAAAAAATCAGGACTGACATTTCCATGCAAACCTACCTGAGCTCAATAATTCAGGCTGAGAAAGGATTGGAAGGCAGACTTTATGAAGGTGCCGCGTTAGGCGTGGATGAAATGTTAGACTGTTTTACGGCTGAAGGACACCTGTGGGAATAAGTCATAGCCAGGCCTCACTAAATAAATCAATATTTGAAGTAGGTGGTGGTGGGGAATGTGGCTGGCATGATGAAAGTTTTAGAAGTGACAGATATTGCTAAAACATTTGGAAAAGGCTGCACTTCTGAATGTTAAGTCTTCCAAAGATTGACACCATTTGACACCATTAAATTAATATGCACCCCCCCCCCCACCAAAAACCTGTTAGGAACTAAAAGAGAAATTTACAATGTCTATCAGATTACTATTTCAAGAAGGAACATTTTCTTTCTACAGCAGTGAGGTTCACTTTCTGCACATCAAGCTTCTGTATGGGGAAAGGAACATACCAGAACATCTAAACACCATACTAGTGGGCACACTAAATTCTTTTGGGGCTAGTAGTTACAAGCTTCTCTCCTTGTTGCCAGTTGATATGTCAATCTTTTATTTGTACCATATGAATAATTTTCGAGAGCCAACATACTGCAGTGATTTTGGCATTCTGGAGACCAGGGTTAAAATCCTTACTCAGACATGGAAGCCCACCAGGCAATCTTGGATAAGTCACACTCTCTCAGCCTCAGGAGGGAAATGGTAACCCTCAAATCCTGCCAAGAAAACCCCATGATTAGAATTGCCATAAGTCAGAAATGACTTGAAGACACACCACCACCACCACCACAGCAGCAACAACAAACAACAACAGCAACAAATAACCTTTTAAAATTTCAATTTGTATCCTCTGAATATGCTTTGGATTTGGTTGCTGCTTTAAAACAAGTGATTTTTGATAACATGCAATGATGGAGTGAAATAAGATACAGTATTACAGCCCTCCATATCCACAGATTCATTATCAACCATCTGCAGCTGGAAAATATTTAAATTCCAAAAAGCAAACCTAGATTTTGCCATTTTATATATAGGACACCATTTATTATACCATTGTGTAGAATGGGCCTTGAGCATCCATGGAGTTTTGTATCCACCTGGTGTGTGTGTGTTTCTTGGAACAAAACCCAGTAGATACCAATGACACATAGATGATACAACATTAGTAACATGATTTGGTATGTGTATGTTGGATCTGGAAGCTCTGAATACAAACCTGACCTCTGGCATTGGTTAACTGCACAGTTCTTGGAAACCGCTATTGGATTCATTCAGCCATATGATAAATGGGTATCACAGTGCTTTGTTTAATAATAATAATAATAAACTTTATTTGTATACCGCCCTTCCTACGATCAGGGCGGTGCACAGCATAAAAAGTTAGGAACATTATAAAAATGAAGAGAGTGTTAAAATTAAATAACATTACAATGAAAAAACAATATTAAAATAGCAATTTTCAGGCCTGGTCGTATTGGGGGAGGGGGGGTCACACAAGAAGAAAGTATCAAGGATATGCCTGTTCAAATAAATATGTTTTTAGGCCCTTTTTGAACAGAGTGAGAGAGGTGGCAAGACGGAGCTCAGAGGGCAACGAGTTCCAGAGGCTAGGGGCCGAGATGGAGAATGTTCTCTTCATTGTCGTTGATAGTTTAGCCTCTGGAACTCGTAATAATTGTTGCCCGGTAGATCTAAGTGTGCGGGGCGGATTATATGGGGAGAGGCGGTCCTTTAGGTACTCTGGGCCCAAGCCATTTAGGGCTTTATAGGTAATAACCAGCACTTTGTACTGGGCCCGGAAGCGAATAGGCAGCCAGTGAAGATCTTTTAATATAGGTGTTATATGGGCAGCCCTAGGGGCACCGGTGACCAACCATGCTGCCATATTCTGTACTAGTTGCAGCTTCCGAGAGTGATACAAAGGCTGCCCCATGTAGAGCGCATTGCAGAAATCCAACCGAGAGGTTACCAGGGCGTGTACTACTGTTTCAAGGTCCCTCCGGTCCAGGTAAGGACGCAGCTGGCGTATCCGCCGAAGCTGAAAACAGGTGCTCCTGACCGTCGCGTCCACCTGAGAAGTAAGGTGGAGCGACGGATCAAGAAGCACCCCCAAGCTGCGTACAGTGTCCTTTACGGGAAGCGTGACCCCGTTCAGGACAGGTGGAACCACCTCCATCCCTGGGCCGGGGGAACCTATCATGAGTACTTCTGTTTTCTCTGGATTCAGGCTGAGTCTGTTTTCCCTCATCCAGTCCATTACCGATTCCAGACAGGCCACGAGAGGAGCGACGCCATCCCTGGTCACTGCATCAGTTGGAGGCATAGAGAAGACTATTTGGGTGTCATCAGTGTAATGATAACCCCACGCCCCATACCTCCGGAGAGAGATATTTTCACAGTTTCACAGAGATGTGAGTGTCATTAAGAAAAGGATTCTATGGTACTTTACAAATTAAGATACTAAATTAATTATGAATAGTAATTGATTGTGAGCTTAGTTTATATGGAGGGAGAGGAAAGAGAGAGAGATGATTCAGGAACATGTTAGAGGAAGAATTTCATGGAAGTATGCTTTGGCTTGGATAGTCTTGTCTTGCAAATGAAATATGGTCCTATGGTAATATATTGAGTTTGCAGCTACCATTCAGGATTCCCTGATAGACTGGAAAATTTACTCTTTTGGATTACAGCACTCACAGTTTCCCAGCTATTGTTTCCAGACAATGAACTGGAGTACTGTAAAGGTGCATAGAAGTATTCACAATGCATGCAGACCCTGTTCACAGTTCAGGAGATGAGGAGTAACAAAACTAAATAACATCTGGGGAGAAAATATCCCATTGAACTAATGACTATATGATCTCACATGCTATAAAATATACACCAAACATGGCTCCTTATTTTCCTCACCATTAAGCACTGGGGACAAAGATCATATGCATTCTTTCAGGGCTAGAAAGCTGCAAAAATGTAAGGAAACAGTCCAAGTCTACAAAAGCTATGTCTTCTGCTCAGTTAGTCTCAAAGATGCCACAAGATCTCATTGTACACCAAAAATAGTGTAAATGATGGTGACAATGATGAAGATATTCAGTTTGTAAAACAAATCTTCTTCATCATCATGAGATGCTATCCCAAACTGGAATTAAAAAAATCTAAATGACATCTTCATAGACTGGATCACAATAGCACAATTAGAAAAGGTGGCATTGCTTGTTATGTGAAGATATCTCACTGATTCTTTGCTGAACAAAGTTAAAATCATTGATGGTGCAAACTCCAGAGAGTAACATACGCAAGACTGTGAAACTGATAATAATAACAATGGCAATAATAAGTGAGGTATGGGAATATATAGATGACCATCAACAATAAAATCTGTAACAATAAAAAGAGATCTGTCTCATAGCAAGATATCTTCAAATTTTCAAGGGATGGACAGGTGACAGAAATCTTGGGAACTAATCTTTTTCTCCATAGTGGTCAGAAATGTACTTTGCTTCATGAACTGATACTCTTGTTGGTGGTTAGGGCTCATAATAAAGTTGATTTCACATTGCATCAAAGCCTGGGAAAGGGTTTCACATACACCTCCCAGAATCCCCTAGCCAAGATGTTCACCAGTTATGCTAGGTGGGGGAATTCTGGGAATTATAGTCCAAAAAGTACTGTTACCGTGCTTTACAAAGCTTTACCTTGTAGTAGTAGAACAGAAAAATTCAAAAAAAAGATGCAATGCCACATTGTGAAATATCTTTATCTTTTATAAGTTGAAAATCCATGTTATTTCATCCTTAATAATGACATTGTGGGCACCTCTCCCTGTTTTTTTGTTTTTTTGTTTTTAAAAATAATGATAGGATCACCAAGGACCACATAAAATGTTCTTGAGTGCTGTATTTCCCAAACTGCATTTTCCTTCTGGAGGGAGGCTTGCTTGCTTGCATCACAGCCACATTCCATTATGCATCAAATGGTCTATTAACCATTTACTGGTAAAAATGGAAGCAGCTGGAGCAAATAAAAATCATTAACTTCAGGTGGTTGTGGAGCATGTATTTCATGTTCTTTGTAAACAGAGAAGTACTGTCAACTAATCAATCAAAACCTCTACTGCCCCTCTGCTAACTCTGTAAACTTCACCATATGCACACATTTAACAGATGTGCTCATGCAAAAGGAAAAGGCCTGATGTATGTGACATTTCCTGCTGCCTCAATTAACCCCCTTCTCTCTTGCAACATTTTCTTCAAAGTAGATGGAGATGAGAGAGGATCTTCATGGGTATCCACTGGAGGAGAAAGAATACAACCTGTCCTCACCTTGCAGATGACAAAGCTTTCTGAAGAATAAGGCCTCTGACTGTAGTAGCATTGATTACCTTCCCTTTCAGGTAGAATCGGGTCATTAGTGGACCATATACTGCATGCAGAAGGCCTCAGACTCAGTTTCAGGCATCTACAATTGAGAAGAGAGTTGGGAAACATATAGCTTTCCAGGCGTTGTTGGATTCATCATCCCTCAACTTGTGGCTATGCTGACTTGGGCTTATGGGAGTAGAAGCTCAACATCTAGAAATAACACAATAATAGCTATTGGGAAAGATGATCTGTCTGCAACTCTGGGGAGTTGCTGCCAGTCAGAATAGACAATATTGGGCAAATTGGGCCTGGTATATCACAGCTTCAGACAATGGCCTGAATCTTCTTGGATGGTCCTAACAGGAATGCACCCATTAAACCAATGGTTGAATGGTGAGTCACTATTTACATAAAACCCATTGATTTAGTGAAGTTAATCTAGTTGGGCCTGCCAGAAGAATTCAGGTAATTTAGGCATGGTGAACAGACTAGCTATGATATTGAGGCCCAGGAGGGAGAACTTTCAGTCCTTTGAATATGTTTGCCTGTAAACCATGGCCACCATGGCCAATGACATGAGATTTGAGGGGCTGTGGTCCAAACTATCTGTAAATCCAGATAGTTCTCTGTCCCTGTACTAATATTAAGAGTCGTGCATTTGTTAGGAGTGAGGGAGCTGTTCTAGGCACTAACTTTCTTCAGCCTGAAAGATTTTAAAAATGGAATATTGAGCAAAACAATTTTTTTATTTAAAAGAAATTAAAAAGATAGCCGCAGAACCCAACAGAACAATTCATTCTCAATGCAAGCTATTTCTCAAAGTAAAAAGGGAGGAGAGGAAACAGTATCTATAAAGTGCCATGTAAACAGATGATCATCATCACCACCACCACAATATGGAAGCTAAAACTCTTTGCATAACCACTTGGGGGGGGGGGAGCTAGAGGGTGCAGCTAATCTTAAGGGGCTTAGAGACACACAGATTTTCTTACCCTCTGATGTGGAGAAGATGACTGGAGATTGGGGCAGTAGAAGGCAGGTCTCAGAGGCAGGTCCAAGGGAGAGATAGAAAGAGCTTATCTTTGTGTGTCTATATTTAACTTTTTCCTAACTTGGGAGCTGTCCTCTGAAGAGTGAAGGGTGGGGGCAAAACATGACTTCGTTCAGGATACCCCCACCCCCACCCCAGTGTACTTGCAAAAGGGCAGAGATGAAGTGTTCATCAGGTTTTGATAATGGTCCTTAAATGGTTTGAGCAAGATCAAGCAATGGTGGCGCAGTGGTTAAATGCCTGTACTGCAGCCACTCACTCAAAACCATAAGGTGGCGAGTTCAAGACCAGCAAAGGGCTGAAGCTCGACTCAGGCTTGCATCCTTCCGAGGTCGCTAAAATGAGTACCCAGATTGTTGGGGGGCAAATAGCTTACAATTGTAAACCGCTTAGACACTCCTTAAGGGTATGAAGCGGTATATAAATGAAGCTGTTTGTTTGTTTTGTTTGTTGTGTACACAGAGCAAAAATAATCAAATTCATTGTGCCCATCTGCAGATGGCAATCCCTGGCTTTTTAAATGGGTGCATGTGCATGCAGCTGAAAACAATGAATTTGAGCATCTGTGGTTTTTTTTGCTACCCACAAGGAACTCCAAATGGATCCACCACAGATAGCAAAGGACTACTGATTAGATGTTTACTTTCTTTGAAATCTAGATGTGTTTCCCAGCTTCTCTCGGGGTAGCACAATACCTCAGCGTGCAGAGTGTCTGAGTCTGAGCCAGTTTAGCAGGGTCTCCATTCAGTGGAGTTGGACAAGACAGTTAAGCACTAATCACTCTCTATCAATGGAACCATTTCCTCATCAGCAGGAAGGGGAATGAGGGAACTTCTAGTCTTGCAGTTCAAAATGAGCCTTGGCTTTTCCAGGATGGACAAAGAGTCCAGGCCATCATCAGTTTTAGTGTGCCCATTATGAATGCAACAGATAAACTCTGGCTCTTAAGGTCTTGGAAGTGGCAATACATCTAACAGTCCTGATGAGAAATCTAAACATAGGAAAAGAGGCTACTGTTGGAATAGAATTCAAAGAAACAGAATGGTTCCGATCTGGCAAAGAGGTTAGGAAAAATACTCAGCATATGCAGAAAATATCACAAGAATAGCAGGTTTACACTCAGAAGAAAGAGGAGTGAAGACAGGAGGAAGGAACATCAAGAATCTTAGATATGCTAACAGCATCATATTACTAGTGGAAAACATCACAGATTTAGAACAATTACTAAGGAAGATCAAAAATGAAATTGCAAAGACAGGCTTAATGTTGAATGTAAAGAAAATGAAAATAATGACCTCAGTAGAAATACACAAATTCAACCTAGACAAAGAAGAAATTGAAATAGTTAGAGTTCTCATACCTAGGATCAAATATTGATCCGAATGGCAACTGCAGTTAAGAAGAAGACTAGGAATGGGAAAGGCAACTATGAAGGAACTAGATAGGATCCTAGAGTGAAGACATACAACCAAGCACTAAAATCCGAAACATCCAAGCCATTGTATTCCTCATCACCATATAAAGATGTGAGAGCTAGACAGTGAAAAAAAGCAGATAAAAACAAAATAAACTCATGTGTGATGTGGTGCTGGAGAGGAGTGCTGAGAATCCCATGGACAGTTAAAGACAAACAGATGTGACCTTGAACAAATCAAGTCAGAACTCTCTCTGGAAGCCAAGATGACAAACATGAGGCTGTCATACTTTGGCCACATCATGAGAAGGCATTACTCTTCTCTGATGTGGTCAAAGTATGACAGCCTCAGACAATAATGCTAGGAAAGTTGAGGGTAGTAGAAAGAGAGGAAGACTCCACAGCATATGGTTAGACTCACTGCGGGAAGCCTTGGGCATAAATCTACAAGACTTAAGCAGAGCAGTGGTTGAGGTCAACTCAAAGGAGTTAACAACAGACAGACAGACAGACAGACAGACAGACAGACAGCTTTCCTATCTTGTATATCAAAGTCTAATATTTATATTTATGGAGCATAACTAGTAACAGTAATCCATTCACCTGGGGAGGGGGCATTTTCATAATAGCATCTCTCTCAGTTTGGCACTTTATCACTAAAGCAGGGCTTTCAAATTTTTATTCCTATCTTATGGCCTGCTCTACAGATGAAGCAAGTTAAGTTGATATTGTAGTTTCTCCCATTGCTTTGTGACTCACTAAAAGGGAAAAAGCAGCAGCAGACCAAGATCTGCATGGATGAAGAGGCTAGATAATCATTTACTTGAATGCAGTCTGATTCCCTTGAAAATATACAAGCGAATGTGATCTTACAAACACAAGAACAATGGAGACTCTTGTGGTACCTTAAAGGACTGACAACTTTATCATAATGAAAGCTTTTGTGAGTATAGTTCATTTCACTGAATGGACAAACTGTTGTTGATGTACTTAAACACAAGGTATACAATGATGGCAGAGGGAACTGGCATGCAGAAAGTACATCTAGTATCTTAATAATGGCTATTCACAAAGCTGTTGAGTGGCAGCACAAATACATTGGTACTGATGAGCTGATTAGTGCTTAAAATATGAATAAATGCCTTTGTTAACTATTCAAGCCACAAGAGAGAGGGCTGAATTTTCTGATAACTTTAGTCAGAAGTTTCACATTGAAATGAATCTCTGAAGTTTCTTTGTTCAAGAATGGCCACCTTAAAGTTATTGCAAGAGTTTCCTCAGAGGCTAACATGTTCATCCTCTGGCTTTAGAAAATATATCCATTTTGGAGGTCAGATTTGTGTCTATTCATTCTTTTGTAAACATACTACATTGACTGTCGCATGATTAATGCAGCAGAGCATTGTGAGAAGTTGATGGTGTATATAACACTGGCAGATGCAAACTTTCATGAATCCCAGATAATTGGGGGGCTTTCTAGATTGGCAAAAAGAAGTGTGTTCATGACTGCATGAAACTCTAGCCTTTAGATGAGAAAAAGGGAAAGTGTGCCATGAAAACACTTTTTTTGCGTTTCAGGGGAGAAGAAGCGCCTTTAAAAAGGTGCTGGTTTTCCCAGCTTCTTTTTTAAAAACTGCGGAACAGCGCAGCTCCATCTAAAGACTGCGGTGCAGCTGCTAAGCATTAAGGAAAAGGCAACTTCATGTCACACTTTCCTGCCAATCTAGAAAGCCCCATAGATGACATGATGAGGTATTATAATAGTGCTGAAGAGTTCCTTTCAGCACTATTATAACAGTGCAGCAAAAGGGGTCCAATATTTGACTAAAAGTGCAGGGGAGGAAAGTGTCATTGTCTGGGGCTGGGGGGGGGGGTGCTCTACATCACTGATGGTACATTTGGCTGGTTTTCACTGGGAACTGTAGGTGACAACAGGCTGTGTTCAGTGGCTTTCTTTTTTTGGGATGGTCTTCTGCTAGATTATTATTTTTTGATTCTCAGTCTGGCTCCCTTGGCCTTCACTACATGACCACTGCAGAGAAGTCTATGATTTAAAGTTGTATGACCATGACCAGTACTACCTACTTACAGAAAATTTTGCCCATGTGTAGAAATATATAAAAGAGAGAAGCATCAGCAGGCCAAAGCCAGTTCTAAGGTTCGCCTAAGTTCACATTTTTAAGGAAAATACTACTACTACTACTACTACTACTACCACCACCACCACCACCACCACCACCATGACTACTAGGGAACCTCCCCTCCCTCAAAAACAGAATTATTGCTAATAATGAAGAAAATTCACTGAGGATTTATTTACCCCACTTATAAAAACATGCTCTTCCCCCCTCCCCCCAAAATCTGGATTGATAAAGCCATATGGCATGTTGTTTTATCTGCCAGATTCAGGGTATCTTACCTTAATGTGTGTGTTTTTAAAAAAACCCCACATTTTGGACTTTTGTCTGGAGTTTGCCCTGACAGGCACTGTCATTTAAATTAAAACAGTGAGGTTTTTCTCTCGGTGCCTTGTTTGCCTTAGAGCTATGGGCACACTAGTGGGTCAGCACTGCCAAGAGAGGAGAAGGAAAAAACCTCACTGTTTTGGCTTCTAACTGTTCCATAAATTGTGGTGCCTCTCAGGGCAAACTCTGGAGAAAACTCTGTAGAAAAAATGGTGGTTCCTGCCAAGATCTGTTCTGGAAGGCTGTTTGAAAGGCTTTGAAAGGTGTTGGGAGTAGCAGCAGCAGACCCAGGAAACCCTGCAGGGACAATTGGGTAGTGCACACAATCTAGAGGATGTCCCTGCAGAGAAAAAGATATGGGGTGGGGGCCTGGCAAGGGCAGGAATCCATTTGGACTGTAGAATCAATAGAAGTATAGTGTCTAGATAAAGGGAAGTAATAGGGCCACTCTATACTGCCTTAATCAGACTTCACCTGGAATACTGTGTCCAGTATTGGGCCCCACAATTCAAAAAGGATGTTGAGAAGCTGGAGCATGTCCAGAGGAGAGCGACCAAAATGGTGAAAGGTCTGGAAACTATGCCCTATGAGGAGAGAGTTAGGGAGCTGGGTTTGTTTAGCCTGGAGAAGAGAAGGTTAAGAGATGATATGATAGCCCAGTTTAAATACAGTGTTTGAAAGTATGTCATATTGAGGACTGAGCAAGCTTGTTTTCTGCTGCTGCGGAGAATCGGACCCGGAACAATGGATGCAAGCAACAGGAATAGAGATTCCATCTCAACATTAAGAGGAACTACCTGACAGTGAGAGCTGTTTGACAGTGAAACACACTTTCTCCAAAGAGTGGTGGAATTTCCTTCTTTGGAGCTCTTTAAACAGAGGCTGGATGGCGATCTCTCAGGAGTGCTTTGATTGTGAGTTCCTAAATGGCAGGAGGCTGGACTGGATGGCCCTTGTAGTCTCTTCCAACTCTATGATTCTATGATTCTATTTGGTTTCTTGTTTAGACTAGTCCTGAGTCTTATGAGGACTGATAATACTTAGTGGCCATGGAATACTGATTGTTGAGAGGAAGAACCAGCATGCCTGAAGTGGCATAACTGGTTGGTCCTCTGATTAGCACATGCTATACTGCAACATTTTGATGCAGATACTGTCACCGCTAATCCTCCTAGCTTTACTGACTAGATACCGACAGTGCTCTAATATTAGAACCAGCCACGATAATAAAACAGAGATTTCTCATGGTCTTTTAAAATCCCTTCTTATCTTGTCCCCATTTACCTCCACGTTTTTGCTTTCATTCTAGAGAGCCTGTCACTTCCAGCTGTCTATCAGTTGCTACGGCATCTGACAATGGCACTGTATAGATAACAATGTTATGAGCTGCTGTCAGTAATCTTTGGTTACCATCAGGAGTTCTTCGTCTCATTCAGCTCATTTTGAAATAGCACACAGGGATGTTTCACCCCTTTGAGGACCCTATGCTCTAGATTTATTAATGCAGGGAACTTTAGGTTTGCATCCATTCATGGCCACATTAAGAGAGATGGAATGTTGGAAATTTTGTGCTTTTTTTGTAAATTAATTTTTTTAAAAAAATCCTACAATACTTTTATGTCTAATTTGTAAGAGTTTAAAAATGCCACTCTGCAATCAATCACATCAAAAAGCAGTCCAGCTCTGTAGTGGATCAGTTGTCATGGAAACCAGTAAGATAGCTGTATATGGTTAGGAAAGTGCATTTCCCATTGTTGTTCAAAGCAAAACTTCTCCATTACCTGAGTTCCTCCAGAAGAGAAGGGAATTACTCAAATGCAGCCTCTCAGGATGACGAGGTCTTTGAAAGAGTATGAAATTTGCTTATTGTGTTTCTAAATTCCAGTGCTGGTCCGTTGCAGCAAAACCAAGAGTCTTGTGGCAAGTTAAAGACTAATTTATGGTGACATGACATAAGCTTTGAGGATAAAGTGCATTGTACTTTACAAGAACTTAAGCCCTAATAAATGTGTTGGACCTTAGGGCACCACAAAATTATATATAATGTTTTTAATGTGGCAAGTTTCTAGAAGTAGCAATACAACAGGCTGTGTTGATTTTCCCTACCTGTTTTCCTGTATTTATTTGGATCAGTATTTGAGAAAACTCTTCTTGGATTCATGCAAAATTGTGTAAGGACCATAAGTCCCAAATGAACTTGCCTGTCTTCCCAGCAACATTGGTAGTTCTGGTGGCGCAGTGGTTAAATGCCTGTACTGCAGCCACTGACTCAAAACCATAAGGTGGCGAGTTCAAGACCAGCAAAGGGCTGAAGCTCGACTCAGGCTTGCATCCTTCCGAGGTCGCTAAAATGAGTACCCAGATTGTTGGGGGGCAAATAGCTTACAATTGTAAACCGCTTAGACACTCCTTAAGGGTATGAAGCGGTATATAAATGAAGCTGTCTGATTGTTTGTTTTGTTTTTCTATCTTTTTGTTTCTGAGAGGCTCTTCAGTGCTTAATAGTTTTAATGCTTTTTGACTTAACAATTATGTTGAAATGAAGTTGGCAAAACAATTAGTCCCTGTGAAATCACTCTGCTGAATAAATCGGATTTAAGTAAAAGTTAGGAGAGCCTGTGTGGTATAGTGGCTTGAGTGTTGGACTACCACTCTGGAGACCAGGGTTCAAATTCCCTTAGGGCTTTGGAAACATGCTGTGTGACCTTGGTCAAGTCACACTCTCTCAGACTCAAATGAAGGCAAAGGCAACCCCCCTCTGAACAAACCTTGCCAAGAAAACCTTGTGATTGGTCTGCCTTACAGTTGCCGTAAGTTGGAAATGACCAGAAGGTACACAACAACAAGTGATGATGAACAAGTGTTCTGTATTTTTGTTGGGACTAAAATTAGATTTCTCCCTTAGTGGCACCTTTAAAAGTCCTTCCTTCAGCACTGGACCTCAAAAGAGAATCTGTTGAAATGATCAATACAATGGCTCTGCCCCCCCCCTCCTCCTCTTCCTCCTCCTCCTCCTCCTCCTCCTCCTCCTCCTCCTCCTCCTCCTCCTGCTGCTGTTTAGGTTGCATGGGATTTGGGTATGGGAGACAGCCGGTACCCTGCACAAAATACTTTTCTTCCTCTATTGCTTTGAAGAATTTTATCCCTGCTAGGGCTTCTCTCAGGCTTGTCTTGCCTTGGAGCCAGCCTGGAAGCTGAGTGACAGTGCTCACTTGCTCCTTCAGCTTCATTACTGTGGTGCCTACTAGGCTTGCTCAAACCTAGCTCCTGCTTGAGCCAGTGAAATAAACCCACAGTTGGACTGTTCGTCCTTCATCAGGAGTACTTTTTAATAAAACTGCTATGAAAAATATTTAGTTCTGCTTTTGTTTTTCTGAATATTCCTTAAATATACCACACAGTCTTTTAACCACAGATGGACAACTACAGCGGTGGGGCAGGGACCAATCTTCACTGCTCCCCTGGACTCTACTGGTGCATCTGGGAGCACTGGAAGTGATGTCTTATTACTTTTAGTTTCCATGTTTGGGTAATTATGAGACTTTGTGGTGTGTGTTTTGGGGTGGGGCGAGGTCAGGTAAACCACTGCATTTGTGAGCATTTCTTTATTTTTATTTTTTTTCCTTGAACAATTATTGACAGATTCTAAAAGTATTATTACATTTTCTGTTTACCCTTGTATTACAGATACAGATAAATGCTCACTTCCAGAAGAGCTTCCCAGAATTTCCAGTCCAAAAAGATTAGATATCATATAAACGGAATCTATCACAGTGTTACCGCAGCATTACATATTTTTGACTCAATTTGTATCTTCTGTATGTTAATTTCATTTCTTGACTTTCAACTGTTTACTTGGTTAGTAAAGTGATAAGTAAAAAGGTTAAACAACTTCCTATTGTTTTATTCTTATTTTCATAACCCCCAGATAAAATAAAGCTTCATGATCATTTTAAGCTGTTTCAGGACTTTGATGTACACTGTGGTGTAATCTAGGATCTTATCTTTATGAGCACCTTTTCTTACAGAACCTCACTATTAGTTCCCAATCTGAGTTTGTTTTTTCAAACGATTCTCCTTCTATCCAATTGGTTCATCTATCCATGTCTATATTATCTAGAACTTTCACCAACCACTCATCTATTGTCATTATATCTTTTGTGCTATGACATGTCTGGTTGAGGCGATCATAGAAAGTATTGTTTTCCAATGCTTCTTTGCCTTGTGATTAGAGGATTTTATTAGTCATGTTTAGATTTCCAGTAGCATATCAGATTTTTATACCTAGAATATCATTGATGTTTGTATGAATGTTTTTCCATAGTTTTTTTAAATCTCAGTGCATGACCACCACACATGGTACCAATTAACAATTGCTTCACTGCATTTCCAACAGTAATCTTTCTTATTTTTGTAGATCCTGTCTCATTTGTGAGCATTTTGGGACCATTTGGAACTGTTTGGAGATAATTCTTCCCCAAAGGTCCCCAAATTTCAGGAGATCTCCAGGGAAGGCTTGTGAGCTACAGAAGTGGGGTTCAGGTGTTATATGTACCATACACGCTGCACTTTCCCCATCCCTATTCTAAGCCTTAGACCAGTGATTCCCAAACTTTGGCTCTCCAGGTGTTTTGGACTTTAACTTCCAGTAGCCCCAACCAGCTTCACTGCATTGTAGAATTAATGCAATTTGACAGCACTTTGACTGTCATGGCTCCATTCTATTGAATCCTGGGATTAGTAGTTTATTGTGGTACCAGAGCTCTCTGACAAAGAAGGCTAAAAAGCTCACAGGACTACAAATCCTAGAATTCCATAGCATTGAACCATGGAAGTTAAAGTGGTGTCAATTGCATTAATTCTGCAGTGTAGATGTAGCCTAAATCTTCCCAGATGCAAGTTGTATGAGTTTGGGGATGAGAGCTTGGTAAAAGCTACATACTTGTTTGGACTTAAGCTCCCTGTCAACTCCTAACCAGTCACTGATCATGCTGGTTAAGGGATTTGTTATGTTGCAGTCCAAAATACAACTTTCCCAAGGTCTGCACCCTTATTTCCAAAGCCTTTACAGAGTTTGTGTCATAGAGGCTCTGAGTTATGTGATCTTTTGATGGTATACAGAGAGGATTAGGGAGGAAAGCATTTCTGTGCAATTTACTTTCTGACCAATGGAAAGTTTCTCAGATGCACATTTCTGCATTTCAACACAAAAGGACTGGATGACTGAATGAAAGGATAGATAATGAGATTTGTAGCATTAGTATGTGTGTGTGTGTTGGGGGGGGGGCATTGGCCCATTGGCAAGCAATGCAGACCAGTGATGCCATCACCTGTGAAGATGGGAAGTCCTCCCCAGTACTTTTCTCCTTTCTTTAAATTTCACCATGATACTTGGCTGATTGTTGTTGTTCTGCCATATGCTACCTGTCAAGGGTGACCACTGAGACTTTAGTTGAGCAGGTTAATATTGCCCTGGCTATAATTTTATGAGCCATTTCCTATTTGGCCAAAATAGCAGTCAGCAATATGAATGCTAAAGATTTCTGGCATGGAGGTTCAGTCCGTGATTGCTCTTCCAGTTACACAGCTGGACATCTGGGCTGGGACTAGAACCATATATCAGTTTCCTGCAGTTTCTTTACTCTGACAGAAGGACCTTGTTTTGAGGTTGGTAAAAGAGCTTGGTTTTCTGGACTTTTCCACTGAGCAGATGAAATGTCAGATGCCTCTCTCTTCAGCAGCATTAGCAAAACTTGTCCTTTTTGCTCTTTTGGTTTATGGATAGGCAAGTCTAGGGAAGCATCACAATGATCACCTTGGACATTGAAGGGGCCCATATTAATAAAGGTCAGGAAGAAGCTTTAACTTCCATGGCTCAGTGCTATGGAATCTTGGGATTTGCAGATTGGTGGGGCATCAGAGCTCTTTGACAGGGAAGGCTAAATATCTCAGAAAACTACAACCCCCAGAATTACACAGAACTGAGTCATCATGGCAGTTAAAGTTTCAGTTTCAAAGGCTATCAGAAAAGAAAGCAAGAAAAATAATAGACAAAGTCCCTGGAATACCATAGGCTGATAATACTGTTCCCTTGTCACTGTAAAGCAGCTTTAGCTCATCTGTGATAGTGGCGAGGGATGTACAATGAGATCATTGAATCTTGACATCTCCTGTTTGTTTGAATGGGTGATTGCTCAAAAGAAGAACAGCTATAGTTTATGGTCCTTGTGGCTCTTCAGGGGTGTTCAAAGGGTTTTTAATTCAGCATGCTTTGGTTTGGGAAACAGAATGGTCATACTGCATATGTGAAAAGGCAGGCAGCCAAAATGTAAGAAGGTGTATAGATGACATGGGAAATCTCTACGAAAGAAAAAAAAAAACACATCCCTGTCTGTAAGCGGTGTTAGTCCAACCAGTGTTGTGCCCTTCCAGAAATGAACCAGAGGCCCTCTAAGAGCAAAGCATGTGTTTTGCCACTGAACTGTGGGCCCCTCCTGTGCTTGCCTAGCAGTTTTGGTCTTTTCTCAGACTCCTGGATCATATGCTGCGGTCGGCTTCAATCCTTCTACCCAAGATCTTTTAAATGGAAAAGTATAGGTAGAACATCTACATGCAGCATTTGTTTTATTTTATTTTAACCAGACCCTGCTTCTTTAACAAGAATTTACTCTCTAGGCCAAATGTCAGCAGATATGTGGCCATTCCTGCTGTAAAGAAACAAGAAAATGGTTATCTGCAAGTCATACATATAACTGATTCTGTATCTGAGCTGCTCCAAATACCACACTATCAAGTTTGCAAACTTTGGGGGCTTCAGAAGCTGGGATGTATTGATTCCTTTCCAAGAAACAGCAGGATCTGCTTCACTAACCTGATTGGCCTGCTGGAAATAACTAGATCATATGATGGGATTAGCATGTGCTAAAATTATTGTGCAATTTTTCATGTGTACTCACAATATTGCAAGAAATAGCAAGCTGAATGTGGGTTATATGTCCATTCAGGCTGTTTATGCTAGCCCTTCAGCACCTGCCAAATACTGAACAGTTCCCTGCGCCTTACATTCAGACTGAGACTTCCTTGTTACACGATCCCTTCTTTGGGTCCCAGTCTGTTGCTGTTTGTGACCTAGAAAGCCCTGTATACATTTGGTCCAACTTCTGTTTTCCACATGAAGCATGATAGGCTCTACAGTTTTTAGGAAAGATCCTTCTGGCCATCCCTTCATCATCAGAGGCATATCTGGAAGAGATGTGTGAGAGAGCTTTCTTGATGGCTGCTCCCAGTTTATGGAACTAACTTCCAAGCGATGCTAGCTAGGCCGGCATTCTCCCTATTGTCCCTGAACCAGTTAGCAAAGAACTTTTTATTTAGGAAGGCTTTAATAAATGAATGGTTGTTGAGGAATGATTTTCTTCTAAATGAGTGCTGTATAGACTTTTAAAATATTATTGTTATATTTCACATATGTTTGAATATTTCAACATGGGTTTTTTTGTTTATTTTCCCTTCATTCTTATTGTGAGCTACCTTTAGTCCCATTATTATTATTATTACTTTGGAGAAAGAAAGGATGTATATCTAGGAAACAAAAAATTTAGTTGAATGAGTTGGGCTATCCAAGGATTTGTGTCTATATTCTTTAGAGGTACAACCAAGGAGACTGCAGCAGGGAGGGAATATTCCAAAAACTGCATACACAGACCTGTCTTCTGTGACCTGTAGTATGAGTTGAGCAGATGATCTTTGGATGGGATACACTATATGTGATAAGAATATGAATGCCTAATTACAGCTGTAATTAAGCTGTCATTAGCTGCTATTCAGTGGGCCCTCAGGCAAACTTCATTTAAAGCTTGAATTACTAGGACAGCTCAAACTAGACATCAAGTGTAATTTTTATCATAAAAATTAAATGAAACAACAAGCCAAAGGCATGACAGATGTTGCCCATGCATAATAGTATGTGAGGTGTTGATAATGGTTAAATAAAGCTTTATTTGTAGCCCTTTGTCCTTGAAAGTTGCCTCATTCCTGTTTCTTGTGTTTGCTCATTTCTCCTCTGCTTTTGCACTTTCTGTCATTTTTCTGTTCTCTGACAAGCTGACCCAGATAGCCATATTAAAAATATGGTTGCATTTCAATAACTGTAGTGTTAAATAATTAAGACATAATAACTACTGTAATCTTTGTTCCTTCAGCTTTCCCACCCTCAGCCATCCTAAAGTATTTTGCTCTCTTAATTTGCTTTTCTTGTGGACTATCTCTCATTCACACATGCCTGAAATAGTCTTCCCGATAACAGTAACTACATAGTATGTCGCCTCCTTCCACTTGCCCAATCACCTCTCAGGTGCCCACTACTTCTATGGATTCTTTGGCACAACTGCTTAGTCCTTACCCTTGGAACAAATACCAAACTGTTGCACATATTTTCTCCTGTTGAGCTACAGAACATGTAATGCTCCAGATGGAGGGATGGGAAGAATAATAGCATCATAGAATTGGAAGAGACCACCAGGGCCATCCAATCCAACTCAGTTCTTCCATGAAGGAACTCACAATCAAAGTACCCCCGACAGATGGCCATCCAGCCTCTGTTTAAAGACCTCCAAAGGAGGAGACTCCACTACACTCCAAGGGAGTGTGTCCCACTGTCGAACAGCTCTTACTGTCAGGAAGTTCTCCCTAACATTGAGATGGAATCTCTTTCCTCTAGTTTGAATCCATTGCAAGTGGTCCTATTTGAAAATATTCAGAAATGTTAAAAAAACAAACAAACACACAAACCCTAACAAACATATTCCTTGAGTTCTCCTGACAAGGGGAAATCTGGATCAATGAGAATATTTGCACTTGGAGACATAATTCTACGCAAAATCTGCATATTTGCAATTCCTCTGTTATCACTCCTACCACTCAAAGACGTTAAGCTCTTTTGCACCAGGGGTATGCTCTATGTTATGAATATAATTTATAAACCTACTACCTTGATCAGTATATAAGGTTCTTTGCACAAACAGCCATAGTTAACTGTGTCTTAAAAAGTCTATTAAAATACAGATAGTCCTACATGAAGTTTATTTATTTTTTAGCAGATCACTTGCTTTTAGAATTTTTTGTATAGTGTGTGACCCAAACAGCCAGCTGTAGTTGTTTCCTGGTTTTGACTGATGGTAGAAGATAAGGGAAGGAAATAAAAGTTAATCCATAAAAGAAGAAGATAGTAGTTATTACATGCCATGTGCAGTTTAGCACAATGCACAGGGTAGCTGGCAGGAAGACTCTCTTTGACCCCTGCTTATCCTTTGGCTATTTCACATCACTGAAAGGGTCCAGAACTCATATGTGGGACAAATGACAATAGTAGCAAAGACCTGCAGTCACTCATAATATAATCCCATAACCCTAAATAGAACTCTCCTAAAGCTGTCATGAAGAAGAAAGGAGCAGAAGAGAAAAGAACATAGAAAAATAACTGCAGACTTTAGGGCTGGCATAATTTATCATATCAGATAGCTTGGAACGATCATTTCAAAGAAGCCTCTTGAATTCTTGCACATCTCTTTTTCATCTTTATGTACTGGAGTTTCTTTCTAAGGGAACTTGCATATTTATGAGCCCCTTGGATTTAAAATATTGCATTGCTTTCAAAGACAACTACACTGTGGTATTTTCTTTCAAGGGAGTTCTGTCAGATGCCTGCTGTTGCAGGTTTTGGTTATGTGTGCTTGTGCACGTGTGTGTAAACAAAATCACTTCTCCTCCTAGTCTAATACATTACATTGTATTATATAATTTGCTGCTATTGCCTGCATTCAAATACTGGAATGCTGTCTATTGACTGCATTCAAATGCTGGAATGCTGTCTAAAGAACACTTTCGCACATTATACTTTTAAATAGAAAGCATAAGCAGATTGACATGTAAATAACAATTTGTGAACCTATAAAACACATATATCAAACTGTGTACTTCATATAAGTACTTTAGAGATGGGAAATGTGTGGTTCTCCAGATGTTGATGAACTGCAGCTCCTAGCATTGCTTACTCTTGGCCATGATGGCTAAAACTGATGGGACTTGCAGTCCAACAATACATAGATGTTCAATTCTGCCCCACTCCTGATATACCCCAACCAGGGAACTGGGCTGGGCTAAGCTCTTCAACCCACATACCCTTTGTGGCTTAAATCATGGTTATAACAGGATGCATTTCTAAGATGCATGGTACAGCACAAATGTTAGAGAAGAATTAAGTGGAGCCAGATGTTTCAGGAAACATAAACAAGGTGACATAAAGATAGATGTATATACCCTCTGAACTACCAAACATCAATTATATAGATCATTGTCCACATATCATGGGCTGCAAAGTGCTAGACAACCTTTTGTTTTTTGCAGATGGGAAACGATGACATTTATGTACTTCAGGCTGTTGGGAAAAGTGAAAGAAACACCTCAGAATATGTTGGAGGCATGCAACAATGACAGTCCATCAGGTGTTCCTCAATCCATTTTCCTCTATTGGAGGGTCTACAGTATTTTTGTA
The DNA here is from genome assembly GCA_034509955.1 of Urosaurus nigricauda. NCBI lineage: Eukaryota > Metazoa > Chordata > Lepidosauria > Squamata > Phrynosomatidae > Urosaurus > Urosaurus nigricauda. The sequence continues at coordinate 170,559,969 of JAOEGL010000002.1, forward strand.
TTCCACATGGCTTATCTGAGATCTTTAAACTGGCTTTCTGTCTTCTAGTGGAGTGGAGGGCATAGTGGCCTTGCTAGTACTGAAGTGATGTTCAGTTCAGCTTTCAGTCCTCTTCATATCTGTGCACAGTTTAGGAGAGAATGCCATCTTGTCCTTCTCCTAAGGTAGCAAAACAATACAGACCAAGTCCCTGATGCATCCTGGCTTGTGAAGTTTCTGAACTGGGAGTTTCCCCAGCTCCATTCAGGGAAAAAGAAAAAGAAAAGTAATTTAGTTTTAGGGTTTTTTTCCTGAAGCCGAGAAGCAAGGCACTTAAAAAAAAAAATCCCATGAAAGCCCTAAAATACAAGGATTAATTTTGTAGGCACACAGCCCTTCTGGTGGGGAATGTTGAGTGAGAAATTCCCCTTTAAAGCAATGCTGCCAAATTTCCAGATTTCTTTAAAACGGGAGTTTAGTTAGGAAGAAATAGAAAGAAGGGAAAGTAACAAATGTTGTTACTGTTGTTATGTACCTTCAAATGGACTCTGCCTTGGCAAGCCAAATGGTGGTTGCTATTGCTTTACTCTGAACATGGCCTACAACATCTGGTATTCCCTGGCAGTATGTATTCCAAGTCCCTACTACACCATAGGGTTGCTAGAGTGAAAACTGGAGACAGCTTCTATACCTTTTCCTATAGAAGTGAATTTCACCATTTATTGCTTGTTACTTGGTTGCATGGCCAGAAACTTCTGAAATAATAATAATAATTTTGAACTGTGGTGCGTAGGACTGGATACAGTATTCCAGGTGAGGCCTGATCAAAACAATATAGAGTGGTACTATTACTTTCCTCCATCTAGACACTTTGGAGCAGTACAGATCACCCAAAAGGGGCAGTCTGTTGCCGCCCCAGGATATGGTGAGATGGGGACAAGGCTGCCGCACCGGCAGCCCCAGAGGCCCCATCCCACCGCAGCCTCAAAATGGGGTTCAGCAGGCGCCCTGGGCACCCGCTGCACCCCATTTCTGGAGGCGGTGCTGAGGGGAGAAAGGGGCCACCGCCGCGGCCCTTTTCTCCCCAGGTGTTTGATGCAGCCTTTTTTTGCACTGCAGGAAGGGCACACTTGGGGCCCTCCCACGGCACGAAGTTGTCATGGCAAGCTCAGCATTTCTAAATGCTGCACGTGCCATGACAACATCATGGCGCGCCCATATGGATGCTGCCATTTTTAAATGGTGGTGCCCATACGCTTTAGGGTTAGGGAGGGTGTGGACGCTGTGCCCTCCCTAACCCTAAAGATGCCTCAAAGAGCCCTTATCACAGTTCTTTGTGCCCTTCTAGATTGGACCTATATTTCTATTGATGCAGCCTAGAATTGCATTGGCTTTTTAGCTGCCACATCACACTGATGACTCATGTTCAACGTATTGTCTACTAATATTATCTCTTCTACACAACCATTAAAGGTACAGGAGCCCTCTCCAGTTTTCAGTCTGCCAACCCTATGTCTGATCCTGCCTTGTTTCTGAAGTTAGACAGGATCTTAAATTCAACAAGATCACTCTAACTAGCTACATATTACCAATCTGAGTCAAGTCTTGATTTGCATAGCATTGCATAGCAGAGAAGACAATCCAAGAGAGGGAGGGAAAGCACACCTTGAGCATTATTCAGATTATTTATTTATTTGATTTATATCCTGCCTGTCTCCCAATGTTGGGCTTAAATTCTTTAGGGTTCAGCAAGAGCTCACTTAGGAGACAGAAAATAAAATTTTTTAAAAATTAGCACTTTTATCCATCTTGTTTATAAGCATAAGTTTGAATTACAAAAGACAGCCAGTTCTGGCAGTGTAAAAGAGATTATTCTTGAAATCAGACTTCTGCCTTATTTGGACTACCCTGCAAGGTACCAAATATACCCGAGAACATATCAACACTGTTGTGCTACTTCAGAATGTATGGCTTTGATACAGAGCATCTGGCAGCATCCCAGTTCAAGAGTTCAAACCAGCCCCCTTTCCCAGTGACTATTCAAGTAGAACTGCCCTGAATATACATCAAGGCTTTGGTGATTTACCACATCCAAAATGGCCTGGGATTTTGGGCAAATTGGTTCAAATTAAATTTCAACAGGGAGAAATATAAGTTACTTTAGGCAGAAAAAATGCAATGCATAGATATAGAATGGGGGACACCTGACTTAACACAGTAGATGTGAAAGGGATTTAAGAGTCCTGGTAGACTATAAGTTGAACATGAGTCATCAGTGTGATGTGGCAGCTAAAAAGCCAATGCAATTCTAGGCTGCATCAATAGAAGTATAGTGTCTAGATGGAGGAAAGTAATAGTACCACTCTATATTGCTTTGATCAGGCCTCACCTGGAATACTGTATACAGTCCTGGACATCACAATTCAAAATAATAATAATAATAATAATAATAATAATTTATATTCCACATTTCCTTGTGGAATCAAGGAGGAAACAAGGAAAATACAAACATACACACACCTTCTCAGTTGCAGCACAACATAATAACAATAAAGTAATAATACAAAAGAATCAAAATTACATAATAAAAATACAGTACAGAAAAATACATAACATAGCATAGTAATAATCAAAACATAACATAGCATAGGATAATAATCTAAACAACACTCCCCAATCCTCCTCTGGCAACAAAACAATAATCAGTTATTGAATAGTGGTTACATAATGATACTCTGGGCCAGCACTGCCAGGTTTTCCGGGGGCAATTGGAGCTGGCATTAAAGTCCTCTGCCACACTCCTCTGTGTCCTCCTCAGAGCTGGCACAGCCAGATGTTCTGGAAGCATTGGAGCCAATGTTTAAATACTCCACCACTCTCCCCTGTGTCCTCATCTGGGCCAGCACTGCCAGGTGTTCCAGGAGCAAGTGAAACTGGCATTAAAGTCCTCCGCCACTCCACTGCTTTGTTTGGGCCAGCACCTCCAGATGTTCTGGGGGCATTGGAGCTGGCATGCCACTCTCCTCCGTGTCCTTGTTAGGGCTGGCATTGTTTTGAGAGGGAAGGGCAGACTTTTATGCCTTCACTGCTCTCTTTCTCACACACAGCTGGAGCCAGGAGATGTTTCTGCACTGGGGCTGCCTTGGCGTTGTTTTGATAGGGAACAGCAGGCCTTTATACCTTCACCGCTCTTTCAAGCACACACACACACAGAGAGAGAGAGAGCTGGAGCCAGGAGGTCTTTCTGCACTGGGGCTGCCTTGGTGTTGTTTTGGGAGCAAAGGGCAGGCTTTTATACCTTCAAAGGTATAAAGGTTGACAAGCTGGAGCATGTCTAGAGACGGGCAACCAAAATGGTGAAGAGTCTGGAAAATATGCCCTATGAGGAGAGACTTAGGGAGCTGGATATGTTTAGCCTAGAAAAGAGAAGGTTAAGAGGTGATATGATAGCCTTGTTTAAATTTTTGAAGGGTTTCATATTGAGAACTGAGCAAGCTTGTTTTCTGCTGCTAAAGAGAATAGGATGCAGAACAATGGATGCAAGCTACGAGGAAAAAAGATTCCACCTCAACATTAGGAAGAACTTCCAGACAGTAAGAGTTGTTTGATAGTGGAATACACTCTGTCAGAGGGTGGTGGAGTCTCCATCTTTGGTGGTTTTTAAAAAGAGGCTGAATGGCCATCTGTTAGGGGTGCTTTGATTCTATGTTCCTGCAATATAGGGGATTGGACTGGATGGCACTTCTGGTCTCTTCCGACTCTATGATTCTATGATTCTAAGAAGAGCAATTTGTTGATCTGGGTTCAGTACTGTACTTCATAAAAACTGAAAGCAGCAATCTTAAGTCACAATCTCTGTTATACTGGTTGGCTCTGTACTCTACTCTCCTTTAGTCTGGCTCCCTAAAAGTTCTAACCTAAGATAGCTATGATGAGAAGTAAGAGCAATCCTATCATTAGGAAAGTTCAGTCTGAGACAGATGTCCCAGGCAGCACATTTTAGACATCATGGTTTTATTTGTTGTTATTGTATTATTTTTAACTGCCAGGGTTTGAGGGAGGAGCATTATAGGATTGTCTGCCTCAGGTGTTCACATTACTTTGCTGGTGTCAGGTCTTATACATCTTTGCTTCAATGCATGGCTGTAGGAACACCATTTGGTGTTCTGCCTCAGGTGGCTAAATTCTTAGTCACATTCTACTGAGAAGTGAACCCAGCTATGGTATTTACTTATAAAATAAGTCTGCTTAAGATAGGAGACTTGATGTGATACATTTAGCTGGCTATTCCTCAGAAATCAGTAACTGTACCTTTGGGCAAAATAATTCTTCCCCCCTCCTTCATGTAGGTTTGCTGTTGACCCATGTTGTGTCCTTGTCTTATCAGCTGTTCCTCCTGCAAAAGAAAGCTCTCGCAGCAGGTTTTTTTTTGCCACGCAGATATGCCATGTCCTCTGTTTGTCCTTTTCTGTATCCATTCTAATAGTACAAAGAAGAAGAAAAAAGCTAGCCAGATGGTACCTAGAGGTAAAATTCTGGACTCACCCCAGCTATACAGGTGCTTGCTAAGCGATTTCCCTCTAAGCTATTCTGAAGGGTTTCTTTTAATTCAGAAAGAGCACAAATTATAAAATACCAACAAAGGAAACCATTGTTTGTGTTTATGTGTATGTATGTGTTGTGGGGGGAGCGTAGAAAGGCATTGGAAGCGAGTTGAAGAAAAACACTCAGTCTTGATAAATTTCAGGTGGAGTGTAATTGATTGCAATGTAGCTGCATTACATAGCCATTAGTGATGAGGTCGTCCACTAATTCTGCCTTGTGCCTAGCCAAAAATAAAATGAGATCTAGGTGAGCCCTTTCTAAATAAGATCAATCAAGGCTGTTTAAAGATAATTAAGTCATTTTTCAACCAGTACTTTCTGAAATGACCTACTGCATATATGACCTGGATAGTGGAAGCAAGGGCTACAGATGCTCCTTCTCCATAGCAAATGTGTTAACTGGTGCAGTAGGGGAGGGTGTTCATCCACTGGGTTCAAATGCTGGTTTAGGTATGGTTCACTGGATGTTCTTGGGAATGTCACTCTCAGTGTTCAGATTTTAACAACAGATATGCCAAATGATGAATAAACCTGCTTAGGCCAGATGTTGAACTATGGTCCACAGTCCTAGGCAGAATAACTAATGGGGAGGGATCATTGGAGTTGTAGCCAAAGATCACCTAGAGGTCCCACAAATTGCCTGCATCTGTCTTAGACACTAGCATCCTAAATATGACATTCAATGCGGAGAAATGTAAAGTACTGCACTTAGGGCAGAAAAATGAAATGCACAGATATAGGATGGGGGACATCTCACTGAATGAAACTACTTGTGAAATGGATCTAGGAGTCCAAGTAGACCATAAGTTGAACATGAGTTAACAGTGCAATGCAGCAGCTAAAAAGTCCAATGCTATTTTAGGCTGCATCAATAGAAGAATAGTGTCTAGATCAAGGGAAGTAATAGTGCCACTCTGTTCTGCTTTGGTCAGGCCCCACCTGGAATACCGTGTCCAGTTCTGGGCACCACAATTCAAAAAGGATGTGGAGAAACTAGAGCGTCCAAAGGAGGGAAACTAAGATGGTGAAGAAACTGTGCCCTATGAGGAGTGACTTAGGGAGCTGGGGATGTTTAGCCTGGAGAAGAGAAGGTTAAGAGGTGATATGATATCCCTGTTTAAATATTTGAAGGGATGTCTTATTGAGAAGGAAGCAACTTTGTTTTCTGCTGCTGCAGAGACTAGAACGTGGAACAATGGATTCAAACTGCAGGAAAATAGATTCCACCTCAACATTAGGAGGAACTTCCTGACAGTAAGGGCTGTTCGACAGTGGAACACACTCCCTTGGAGTGTAGTGATGTCTCCGTCCTTGGAGGTCTTTAAGCAGTGGCTGGATGGTCATCTGTCAGGGATGCTTTGATTGGGAGTTCTTGCATGGCAGGCGGTTGGACTGGATGGCCCTTGTGGTCTTTTCCAACTCTATGATACTATGATTCTATGTCAGGGTAGCAGGCCTAAACTCTACTAATGGAATCTGAGGAATCTAACCCAAAGAGAACAGATCCCCAAAGGCCTTGGGCTTCAGATGTCAGCTCCTCCCTGAATCTGAGGAGCCAGTGGCATACCTGGGTGATGCAGAACTTCAGGAAAATGGGCCCTGACTTAGGCCAGAACTGTGAGATGCCCATCTTTTACTGCATATTGACAGCAACAGGGTCAGCATTGGAAAAGTCAATGTCTCTTGATGAAACATAAATGAGAAATGCTGACCAATTAGCTACCTGGCATCTTAAAGGCAGCTATAAATCTCACAACAGCTGCTGGGAGTTCGTGTATTTTGCAGCTATTCATTCTACCAGGCTTTCAGTACTTTTTGTACTTGTGCATTTATTTTGGATTCTTGGGGGCTTTACAGACCACCCTTCTGAGGCGGTCTGCAGCCGCCCCTTTAAGTGGCGGGATGGGGCCAGGGCTGCCTCACCAGCAGCCCCAGAAGCCCGACCCCGCCGCTTCCCCAGGCCACGGAGAAGTGGCGAACTGCTGCTTTTCTGCAGACTGAAAGCGGGATGTAGCAAGCACCATGGGTGCCCGCTGCACCCCTCTATCATCAGCTTTACCGAGGGGAGAAAGGCCCCTTTCCCCTTGGGGTCCTTGGCATGGCCGTCTAAAGACCGCGTTAAGGACCAGTGCCAAAAAAGGAGCTAAGTTTCCAAGCTCCTTTTGGCCCTGCGGAAAGAGTGCCCTTGGCGCTCTACCTGGCTCCTAAAATCTTTCAGCCAATTCCCAACTCCTTATCCCCCCCCCCCCTCTGTATTTTGTTTCTACCCGTGCTGTGGCCAGCATTGCGGTTTTGTGTACTATGTTGTATTGTATTTTTATTGTTAGTAATTTAATTTTAAACTTAACTAATTTAATCCTATTTTAAGGGGGGGAGGTTGGGATGGAATTCTTGAATTATTTTAATCTGTAATCTGTTTTTTAACCTTGTTGTACCCCGCCTCGATTGTTTTACAGAGGGGCAGGTAAGAAATAAAGATGATGATGATGATGATGATGATGATGATGATGATGATGTCAGGTGCACACAGCATTGTTTAAATGCTGTGTGCACCATGACGTCATCATGGCGTGTCTGTATGGATGCCACCATTTTAAAATGGCAGCATCCACATGCGTTAGGGTTAGGGAGGATGTAGATGTTGCGCCCTCCATAACTCTAATCATGCCTTACAGACGGCCCTGGGCTCTAGATGGTCTCTAGATGAACCTCCATTTTACACCTCTTTGTCTTTCCCATTTGGCGTTTGGTTGTCATGGCTGCTGGTTTCTCATAACAAGTTTTGGGGTGGCTGAGACCTTGCTACCCAGCTCCTTTCAGCTCTGGTAAATTCCCTTGAATACTGATGCATGACCTGGACTGGACAGACCCACAGTTTTCCCCATTATAGCCTGTCTCTTGGGACACACTGTTTCTAGACATAGAACAAAGGGTAGATGTAATTGTTTGCAACAGAAATAATTTTTGCATATATTCAGACTTCATGTATTCCAGGTAGCATTCTATTCTACTGTATTGTATTGATCCATGTAGAGAACCACAAAGGCCCTCAGAGTGGCTTACATTTTGTTAATTTGACAGTTCCCTGCTCTCAGACTTACAATCTAAATAAGACAGGCCACACTAGGAAAACGGAATGGCAGTGGGGATGACAGGATTAAGTCCAGCAGACATTACATTCCTGTAGAAAAGTGAAGAAAATATGTACTGACATATTCTTGCATTTTAAACAACAATTGTGCAAATATCAACAACTTAATCTTGGTGCTGATCTGAGGTCAGTTTTGCCTTCTGTTAATTTTTGCATGTTCCACTGCTCTTTGGGGACATAACTGGGAGAGTGGTTGGCAACCAAGCCATGGGTTTTAGTCTTGGACCTTGTGCCAGATGCTGCCTACAATATCTGAAGGCCCATCTTGCCCTGCACAAGCCTGCCCCTCAAACACAACTTTTCTAGAAGGTCCTTTTCTCTACACCTTCCTTTCTAAATTCAGGAATGTAGCTGCTGATTGGAAGGATCTTTTAGTGAGTAGCACCCAGAAATGCTTCTTTGGGCTATTTAAAGGTAGGTAAAGGTTTCTCCTTTGTCATGATTGTCTAGTCATGTCCAACTGTAGTGGGCAATGCTCATCTCCAATACTAAGCCAAGGTTGCCAGTGTTATCAAAGATGACTCTGTGGTCATGTGGCCAGCATGACTAACTGTCAAGTCACATGGAAAGCTGTTACCTTCCCATCAAAATGGTACCTATTTATCTACTTGAACTTTTCCATGCTTTCGAACTGTTAGGTTGGCAGAAACTAGGACTAGTGATGAGAGCTCACTCCATCATGCGATGCTTGGGTCTTGAACTTCTGACCTGGCAACCTTGCGGTTGTCAGAGCAGACATCTTAACCACTAAGTCATCACATTCCATTTTACTGGGTGTTAAATATAAGTCTGTTTTCTTGTCACTTTAATGGGATTTTTTTGTTCATAAAACTGCGCTGTTCCGCAATTTTTAAAAAAGAAGCTGGGAAAGCCAGCACCTTTTTAAAGGTGCTTCTTCTCCCCTAAAACGCAAAAAAAAAAAAAAAAAAAAAAAAAAAAAGTGTTTTCATGGCACACTTTTCCTTTTTCTCATCTAAAGGCTAGAGTTTCATGCAGCCATGAACACACTTCTTTTTGCCAATCTAGAAAGCCCTATAATTGGTTAAATTCTTTTCATTGGTCATGCTGTTTTAAAGATAGGTGTCAGGACTGATTTTTTTTTAACTGGGGCTGCAGGTGCATCATTTTGGCCCCCTCTCATTCATGGAAGACTCAACTCTAACTGGCTGCTTATACAACAGATTGTCACACTGGAAACAACTAAGATTTGATATGAATTTATGTTACCATGTTGTTGTTGCTTCAAAAATAAAATCCCCCTGGTCGATAGGAATGCGAATCCATCTAGAAAAAACAAGCTGTTTCTAATGATAGCCTTGGCAGATGACTGCAGATGACTTGGCCCTAGGCAAGGCATGAAATCATGAGGCACCAGTTGAGGCTGGTGGTTCCAAGGCCAATGGGGCAGAAAATACATCATGGGTTTTATTCAAACTTTTAAAGGAGCTATCCAGGAGAGCATATTCATTGCCCCTGTGACATCAGAACCACCAGCATCCATTAAAGGTCATCCCCATTGGTTTTTCTCTAGCAACTGGTACACAGAGGTATATTCCCCCTGTATCAGGGCTAAAGGCCATTGACAAAACCAGTTCATGCCTAAACTTGTGCCCATGTGCTCATGTTATGATCTTGTTTTTTAAAAATTAAATCCCCCTAATTCCACTCTTATGGTAACATCACCTTCCCTGGCCCCTACAATTATGGTAGTGTAGGAATGTATAGATGCATAGATAAATATTTATTATGGTCACAGACAACCATAAGAATAACAAAATACAGCATACAAAATACAACCCAAAACTCATAAAAGGAATAAAAAATACCTATAAATATACCTTAAAATGCAGATAGAGATAAGCATTTATCTCTCAGGGAACAGAACCCAGCTAATTCTGACAAAGCTCAACTAGATAGTCCTTCTATTAATCCATGGTGCAAGTCATCACCTGTTGGATTTTAATTCCTCCTGCTCAAAATTTAGCTACTTTATGTGTTATAGTAGGATTAGTGTCTGAAAGCAGCAAATAAAGAAAAGGTGGTTCAGAATGCCAGGAGGTGTAGTGTTTTGACTATTTGATTATGACTCTAGAGACCAGGGTTCAAATCCCTGCTCAACCATGGAAACCCAATGAGTGATCTTAGGCAAGTCACATTCTCTGAGTCTCAGAGGATGGCAATGGCAAACCCACTCTGAATATATTTTGCCAAGAAAACCACCTGACAGGTTCATGTTAGAGTCACCGTAAGTCAAAATCAACTTGAAGGCACACAACTACAGGGGATAAAAGTTACTGAAGTTTTGGGTGATGAATATTGCTTACTATTATGGGGTGTTGCAAAGTTGGACAGTGAGTGGGAAAGAGAACAGCACAAGAGAGGCTTACATTGCAGCACTGGTGTTCAGAAACAGTTGCATTTCTTGTTTAATATGGGTGCCTGAAGTTTGTGTCTCCTTTGGGGATATACAGGCAATACAACTTTAGGGGGTAATTGACACCCACTGGATGATCTTATAACACCCTCTGCCAGAAAGTGAGGTGTGTGTTTCTCCTTCCCTCTCCTGTTATCAAGCCATTACTACTGTGCTGTTGCTTTTTCTAGCAGGCATGACACTCCGGAATCCTTCTTCCCATTTATTGCTATTATCCATCAATATAGCAGAGCACAGTTCTACTGATTTTAATATAATTGAAGTAGATTAATTTTAATAACTAAAATGCGAATATAACCATTAGATGAAATGAGAATAAAATTGCTGCCATTGCAAGATAGATTACAGCTTCTTTTTAAATAAATTTTAAAACAGCTGATTCTGAATTCCTACCTTTGTTTTTTTTTTTTTAAAGAAAGGCAAGTGGAGGTGGACTTGGTGTTTCAATTATTCTGTAAATAGAGTTTATGCAGAATTCAGTGAAATAGCTAGTGCAAAGATAAAAATGCAGCAAAAGGGAGGGACATAGAAAATGGCAAGGTTTCTTCTGAGTTTTTCTCCAGATATTCCAGGCAGAAAATAATTTGAGTTCCCTCCAAACCAGTTTGAATCCAAAGACTCATAAACAGAAGGAGAAAATATGTCAGTGCTGTTCCATGAATTTTTGATGGTAAATGCTAACAGAGGACCTCTGTTGTATTCTATTGTGAGAAATATCATAAATAAGGAAAACATGGAAAATCAGTGGGCAATGACAAATAAACCTTAAATTATCATAATCTTGCATATGTATTCCAAAAGTGGAAGGAAGTCTCTTGCATACTTCTTGCAGAAGTGGAAGGGTGTCCATCTTTTCTGGCAACCCCCTTCTTCATGATCTAGGGAAGCTACAAAATGCTTGGTGCTTGAATGTAGAAACATATTTGGACTGCTAAGAAAAGCTCTCCCTAAAGGAGAGCCAAGCTCCACAAGTGCCCAAATGCTTCTTCATCTTAGCATAAAATCAGCCACAGAACAATTCCCAACTCCCTCTCCACCAGCTTATGTGGTGCCTCCAAGAGCATTCTCTGCTAGCATCGAACACTCAAAATGCTTCCTTTCCAGGCAGGGCTGGGTGCTAAGTTGTGATGTTCAGCCTGACCATACTGCTGTTTGCCTTCTGCAAAGTAAGTACAGCTGGCCCTCCATATCCACCCGATTCTTTATCCATGGATGCAATTATCTGCAACTTGACAATATTATTTTAAAAAAAATCTGAAAAGCAAAGCTTGATCTTGCCCTTATATGTAAGGGACACCATTTTATTACACCATTATATTTAATGGGGCATAATATCCACAGGGGATCTTGGAACCCCAGCACATACCATGGGCCCACTGTTCTTGGTGTTTATTTTAATTTTTGGGGAAGAGAAATGCTTGTATAATACGCTTAAGGAGTTGGGTATGTGTGAAAGACCTCTGCTGAGAATCTCAGGACCTGCACTGGCTTCTGCAAGGAAATATTCTGTCAGATAGTAGTGACCTAATCTGTATAGGGTTTAGTAGGTCATAATTAGCACTTTGAATTGTACCCAGAAACAGATCAATAGCCAGTGAAACTGATGGAGCGAAGAAGTGGTATGATTCCTATAACCAGTTAACACTCTAGCTGAAGTTCTTTATACTTCCCAGGAGTCATTCAAATGCTTCCCATGTAGAGCATTAAAATGTGGTCCAACTAAGTCATGTGCCATCTTATCTCAGAACACTTGCGTCACATTTACCTTTAAATTCATATCACAATATATTCCATGTGGGTTGGGAATTGCCTTGCAAGGTACCCAGTTCACAGATATCTGCATGAGATTACATGGTCCCTTTTGCTTCCATAGTTTGACAAAAATTATAATTGCAATCATTCATTAACTATGAAAATGTTAAGGACAACATGCTGGAAGCCTTCCATATCTGGACAACTACTGAAATCTGTCATCCCATCTCCAGAGATCCAGACAGCTCCTGTGATGCTTTGTAGTTTTGCTCAAATTTTCTTTCTTTCTTTTTGGGCAGAGCTACCTTGAGTGCTGTTGGAAATGTCTCTGTCTCTGAGATGTTTGACCCTTTCATTTGACAGCATCATGAGGTCTAGACTATTCACATATTCTATTGCTTTCATAAATTGAGGACTAAGCACTTTTATTATTCCTGTCGCAGTTACTGTTTCCTTGGATCTTTTGGGTAATTGATTTCTTTTTCCATTTACTGGTCTGTACATGAGCATAGCCCAAAGGTATTTCTTTCTGAGCTAAAGCCACATCTCTCTTTTTGAGCACACATATAGCTAATGCCTTCAGGGGGGAAATGTAAAGCTCATGGAAAAAAGCCACTTTGACGTATGTCCTAAGTGAGTGCCTGACAGAATAGATTAGAAACGCACAAATTCTGTGGAAACATGGGAAGAATGAAGAAGCATCAGATGCAATCACATGTCATAGAAACGGCTTTTCACTTTTCATAACATGGATGCCCATATGTTATACAGGTACCTGGATGAGGGATAAATGGAGAATGTGATGTTTAAGCTCTTTCTCGTCCATGCTGTACACTTTTGCCATGCTTTGGAAAAAAATTCATTTCATTTCAATTCTATTCTATGCTGCCTTTCTCCCAGAAAGGGACCCAAGGTAGCTCACAAATAAAACCATTTGAAAATTTACAATAAAAATGTAACTTAAATTTGAATTCATTAGGTCTTCCTAGTTACTTGCAAACTAGCATCAAGGAACACAATGAAACTTACTTCTGAGTAGACATATGCAGAATTGTGCTGTGAAACTGTTGTCCTGTGTACATTTCCATGGAAGTAAACCTCATAGAATACAGTGATGTTTCTTCTGAATCAGCAAGTGTTGATTAAGACTGTGACAGAACAATCCTATGTGTTGGATAGGGGAGTATCTCTGGTTGGAAATCACTACTTCCTAGGCTCCATCCCCTTACTGGTGGCTGAGGCAGAAGGAGAGGAGTGGTGGCTTAATCCTCCTTTTTCACCCCTCCTGTGATGTCAGTTTGCATATTTCTTGAATAATCCCCTTCCACACATTCCAGTTCATGATGCCAGTGTCATGGATAGGGAGGTTATCTCCCATGACAGCCAGTGTGGTGTTGTGATTTGAGTGCTGAACTAGGGCTCAGGGAGAACAGGATTCAAATCCTCACTCTGCCACACTATCCCAAGTCATGTTGTTTCACCTCAGAGAAAGGCAATGGCAACATTCCCATGCAAATCTTGTCAAGAAAACCACAGAATGAGTTCGTCTTTGGGTCACCATGAGTCAGAAATGAAGGCACACAACTACTCCCTATTCTGGGTCCATGTCTGTGGAATGAAGGGTCTTTAGATGTGACAGATTCAAAGTCTTCCCCTATCCATCCATTTCCCATCCCACCCCATTCCAAATGCCACTGTCGACTTTTTAATTGGTTCATCATCTGTCTTTAATTGGATGATTTAAATACTGTGCAGGTAAACTAATGTAAGTAAACTAAACCACTGGTTTGGAAACATACATTTGAGAAGGTAATCTGCACTGCTGTTCCAATTTCCCCTTACAGAAAAAGAAACAGACTTTCTAGAAAACATCTTTCTACAATTAGATTGATATACTCAGGCCAACACTTTGATTTTGCAAGATGCCAGAAGGATAGCAAGAATTCATAAAGGTAGTAATTTGCTTTTCACCAGTGCTGAGAAGCCTTTGGCGCTCCAGACGCTTTGACCTAGAACTTTAGTTGTCTGAACTTGGCATGGACAACAATAAAGGACAATAGAAACTGTGGCTGAACAAAAATCGATGTGGCCAAAGATTCCCTGCCCCTGTTCCTGCTTTTAACATCTTAAGTGATGATTAATATAGGGAAGCCTAATGTGCTTTCTCAGTATTAAAATCCACTGTTGATATTGCCATTCCATCTTAAAAATCATGTTTTCATCTAATTGCTAGTGAATTCTTTTATCCGTTCTTCACATGCAATGCATGTTATCAAGGAAAACATCACAGATCCAGGTCAATAGAAACCCCATTATTAGCAATGCTATCAGGTTTCTTTATCTAAAATCCAATTAATTATTCTATTCTCTCTTTTACTCAACCTTGTGGGAACATCTACTGCCTGATAAAGATTAATAACCCTAAGAAAAGTACCATAATTCAGCTTTTCCAGTTAATATGTGAAGCTCCCAGAATTGCTAATGATGTTCTGGCACCTGATATCCTACTAGGAACTTTAAGAAAAAAAGACCTCTGACCTGTATAAACTTTTTGGATATTTTTTAATACTCAAGCTGCATGCAAATGATGGTATTGATTTAATTGTTTTTAAGAATGATGGCAAATGGAAATAACTGAAAGAGTCATTTGCATCTTAGCCTAGAGAGCTCTTTTTGGAAATATGTGCCTGAAATTTCTGAAGACTTACTGCCACTATTAATTTTCTTGGCTATATAACAACAGGGAAAGATACTTTAAAAAAAAATTATTATTATCATTACAACCCCAAGCCCTTTTCCTCATCTAGAAGTAACTAAATTGTTGCTTTTGAGTTAGTTTTAAAACACACAACAGACTGCTATAAACTACTAGTTATTTAGTGAGGCCACATGCACATGAACCCTCCCCACTGTACCTTAAGTAGTAACTAAAACAATCACAGTTATACTGAACAATCACAGTTACACTGAAAAGTTATTCCCCACTATGTTGACTATGCCTTAGCTATTACAAAAACAAACTCAGAACAAGTAACATATTATTTGTAACAAGTTCTTTATAAAATTTGGCTTTATCAGCAGAGTCTGTATTTATGCAGATGTGGAGAATGCCTTCTCAGAAACTTAAACAAGGAAAATCTGGATTCAGATTCCTGTTTAACCATAAAGCTGACTGGAGGGCAATCACCTCAGTCTAAGCCACTTCATGGTTTTGTGACGTTATTCACCATCTGGAGAAAAAGATGCATAAAAATGTCACAACAAATCTGACATCAGCACCTTTTCATTTTTCATAACTTTTAATTTTCTTATGTTAATTGGTGCAAAATTCATTATTTCTGTTTTCCCAGAGTTGTGGAATACTTTCTCTTGGTCTTGTTAGTGCCTGCCTTTGGGTGGCTGAGTGAGTGGAGAAAATCAGAAGCTTTCCATGACATGGTGATGCAGTGATGAGGGGAACCTTCACCTTTGTATTGTAGAGGAAATGGAGCAGAATTAAGCCAAAATAAGGGGAAAGAGGCATATCCAGATAAAATGAGGAGTCAGCCCATACAGGAGGAATAGTACATTTTCATTGACCAAGTACTAAAAATAGAAGTATTGATCAGTGGCATGACTTGTGATGAAATACTGAAGCTGGTTATTATAAATTCCACTGGAGTTCTTGAGATAAAATGAGGAATAGAATAGCATGGCTATAATGACATGCTACAACCATCCACACCTGAGCAGTGGCAAGATTATGCTCTGAGTCCCAGAGCATCGTCCTATTACTATTCATTTATGGATGGCTTCATCATATTATGATAATCATTCTCCCTAAAAATTACTTTCCAAGTTCAGGAATAGTTGCTGCCTTTTGCTCTGGAAAAGCTATAGGCCAAATTGGTCCTCACTATTGAGGCAGACCAAAGTTTCTGAGAAGGGATTTTTTTCAGAGAAAATTGCAGACATACTTTCCTCTCACTACATCTTGAAAGACAAGGCCAATTCATTGGATTTATGCCAAATATTCTCCAGTGTAAAGATATGCCATTAAATACCAAACTCATTATCATCAATGCTATAGAATGTCTGACTTCTATGTATAGTTATGGAAGCTGGATGGTGAAGAAAGATGATATGAAGAGAATCTATTCCTTTGAAATATGGTGTCGGAGGAAGACAATTGATTCCTTTGAAATGAGGTGCTGACGAGAGTTCTGCAAATACCACAGATGTCCAAAAAGACAAATGAGTGGGTCTTCGAGTAAATCAAGCCTGCACTTCCTGTAGAAGCCAGATAGCAACTGGCCCTACATCCAGATGCTATGACTGTCTCCCCTCCTTTAATTTATTGCATCAATAAGAGTATAGTGTCTAGACTGATGGACGTTATATGATTCTGTTCTGCTTTGGTCAGATCTCACCTGGAATACTGTGTTGAGTTCTAGGCATCACAATTCAGGAAGGATGTTGACAAGCTGAACTGTGTCCAGAGGAGGATGACCTTCAGGGGCTACATAAATATAAATATAAATGGATAACACATAATGATATGATAAAACATATATAACATAGCATAACAGTACAACTGCCTGCATAACAGAAGTAACATCTCAAGAGGAGTCCAGCTATGAAAGCTTCCATGTGTAACAACAGACTTGGGGGTCTGTGATTTTTTTTCTTGCATGTAAGAACATTCCACTTATATCAATGTTTGCCATGACAAGTGTGTTGTAAGAAAGTCCATCAAATGGACATTCTTTGGAAATATGTCATGGTGGTGGGTGGCAAACAACTCTTGTGCTCCTCTCCTCATATTTTTAGTAGATGGAGGACATCATCTACATCCTACTACTGCCTACATTCATTACCATTGTTCACAAATTCCAGGCAAGTGGCTGTTCATCATGTTAACTGTGATGATGCTTCTTACTGCTTCATTTTTAGGGGGTAGAATTCAGAGATAAAGCTCTGTTAGTCTATCAGATGCATGGCTGAGGAAGCAGACCTAGTCTACATATGCTACAATGTTTTTTGATCAGTTAGACTAAAAGATTCTGCAAGTAGATGGGTTGTAATTGTTGTTGCTGTGTACCGCCAAGCAATTGTTTTACTTATGGCAACCCTAAGGCTAACTTATTATTGGGTTTTCTTGGCAAGTTTCTTCAGAGGGGGTATGTCATTGATATACTTTGAACAAATCCTAATAAGGTTCTACTTCGATCCTCACTTATTTATGAGTAATTCCCATTGAACAGGATTTTGCTTTTAATTAAATAGGAGGCCTAGCTCTATACAAAGAGCATGGACTATTCTTTATGCTGACAATACAGTTGTGTACATATATACTAAGGAGTGAGTCTCAGGGAATCCAATATGCATAGGATTGCAGCCTAAGGAGTTTGGGGGCGGGGTGTGGACCAATTCTGCTGCAAATTATATACACTTAGGATACTGAACCATTTTACATGGCGTAAGGGTATATTTTTTAAAGAAAAGGCAATGTCATTTGGTCTGGCTTCCCATATCATAGTTTTCCAGGGGCTGGAAAATCTCTACTTGTCCACCTTTCTTTCTATCTTCCCCCACCCCATGCTCCTCTGTTTAAGATTCTGGAATCCTAAGTCTGGCAGGTTGCTGATCCTTGATCAAGTGTAATGTTAGTGTTATATATTAAAAACAAGCAAAACAATGCAACAGCACTTATAATAATGGGTACTCTTTGTAAGAAATGACAGACAATAATTTATATTTATTCAGTAACTTACATTAAGTACTCAGACTCTGTCTTATGTATACATGCATAAATGTAATGTAACACAATTAAATGAGTTTTCTCTCTGTGGTTTTGCAATGAGCAGGAAACAGATCTAGTGAACCATATTTATATGTCTCTTCTCACCTCTTCCCCCTGCCTTTTTTTTTTTTTTTGGTTAAGCAAGCATTATAGGTTATGTTGGATTTGTCCTTTTGAGATCGGTGGAGGTGATTTTTATTCTTATTTATACACAGAAGTCTGAGGTCTTGAACAGGTCTGCATTTCCTGGGAATAGTTTACATT
This sequence comes from Urosaurus nigricauda, assembly GCA_034509955.1. Lineage (NCBI taxonomy): Eukaryota > Metazoa > Chordata > Lepidosauria > Squamata > Phrynosomatidae > Urosaurus > Urosaurus nigricauda. Next base: position 170,577,935 of record JAOEGL010000002.1, read on the forward strand.
GCATCACCATGAACTACCTAGATGATGAATACAGGTGGCAAAGTGTTTTTAGAGGGCAAAAGACAATACATCTCTCAGGGTATCAGTGATATAATGAAGGCAACACCTGTGACAGATGACATAGAGATAAGAAACCAGAGGATCACTCCTCCAGCACTGAATAGTCCTTAACAAGCCTGAAAAACCTTAGTCATTTGTTAATATTAGCTGCCGGGATAGAAATCATCAGGACCTTGTATGTCAGAGCTAGCGAAGCTTTGCTGGCCCTGGACTCCGAGAATTACCTCTGGCAGTGGCAAGGCAGTGTGGTATGGCAGCAGAAGTGGCCCTAAACAATACCTTGCTTGAGGTACAAAATCAGCACAGTGTTCAAAACATGAAATGAGATAATGAGAAGTAGTTTGCCCTTTAGTGGCACCCCAAATTTTTCTCTCTGTGACACATGCCCCCAACCAATAGAAGGCCCAGCAGACTAACACACTTAGAAGCGCTCTCTAGATTGCCTTTAAAAAAGTAAGTTGATTTGTTTTTGTCTGTTCAGAGACAGGATTCTGGGATACGCAACTGGACCTTAGCGTTGCATTTCATCCCTTGTCTGGTTACCATATTTCCTTGGATTCATTCCCATTTATTTCTTTGAAATGTTTTATATCAGCTAACTGGCAATGCCCTCAGTGTTGTTTACAAATATGACAAAAACAATGAATGAAATCACAAAGTGGAAATATTATATATTTTTCATATATAGCATGAGAAAGGATGTGGCTCTGTAATTTGAAACACACACCTCAATCTAACATTTCCTATGAAGACACAGGAATTTACACTGCTCATGTATTACAGTCTCCATCGCTCTCAATTGAGAGAAAATGCATTTCTAAAGTACCTGCTTTTTCCCAAATCTTTGTTAAGTGCATAAATCATATAGTGATCTTGTTACATGAAAATTAATTGACTACTTTTTAAACCTAAGTTTGCAGATATTAGTTGGTAGAACGTAGGCAACATGGGCCAGTTTTCCCTCAGACTCCCCAGATGAGCTGCATTTCCCTGTCACAGCAAATCCAATATCTCAATTTTTCTCTGCAGTCCCTCTCAAAATGGTAACAGGAAATGACATTGCATTACTTCCTATTGCATTTTTGATAGGAATCATAGAGGGAAATGAAAACATTTTGTAGTAGTGTAGGGTTCTGAGGTGCTTGTCTAGGTATTTTTTCTATATTTGTATGTGCCTGAGGTACACTCTGTGTGCTTTGGGGCCACATCTTGCCAGCAAATCATGCCAAAGTGAGGTGGGGGGGGGATGGAGGACTGATGAGGGCATTCAAAAGTTCAGGGGCCTCATGTCACCCACCAGGTGCCCACGTCTGACATACATAATATTTATAATTGTTTAAGCCTTGATCAGATTGAACTCTGCACATGTCAGTAAGTCTAAGTGCAACTAAAAAACATGGATTGTTGTTCAAAAGAAATAACAATTGCCACCCAATAGGGTCAGGAGCTCAACCTACTCACACCCAGGACCATGAAAAGATTTTTAGAGATGGTTTCCCTTTCTGATCTGTATCCCAAACTAGTTCCCAAACTAGAAACAAAGCTGGCTATCATCTTCAAATTGATGATATGCCATTTCAGTTCCCTAGATGAGACCTCCCTTTGATTTTCTGTTGTTGTGTGCCTTCACATTGTTTCTGAAATGTGAGCCAGCTGTCAGATTCCTTATGTGTTGACTGCCCAACTTCTTTTCCAAGTTTTAGGTGGTGGTGGTGGTGGTGGTGGTGAAGATGACATAGCAACTTGTCAAACCTAGAATTTGGCATATGATGACTAGTCATTTCAAGAGCTATAGAAGAAACATCATGAGTGCTGCATCCTGTGTATTGGCAGTTTTTCCAGATACCTTATTTATTTAGTAGCCAGCAGCTTTTGAGTTTGATCAGTGAGCAAACAATACACAGTATTGTCTATTGTATAATACTTGCTCTATTTTCCATCAAAGTGGCACCCTTTTTATTGAGCTAGTCAGCAGCTGAATCATATTTCTTGTTGCTGGAACTTTGCCTCTAGGTATGTTTTGTTACCTTCGAGACCAGAGGGAAGTTTGTTAAAGCCACAACTTTTGGATTTGAAGATGCCAGGTGCCCATTAGTCATTAGGAATGTGAAAATCTGTCAGTCTCATTCTCATTGCATTTCTCAGAAGTCCATTGCTCTGTCCCATTTCTTTTTATTGAGTTCTGAGACTTTCTTTTCCTTCCCGTATGAAATTGGTGTCCATTTTATACAAATTATTTAAAATATAGGCATCTCATAAAATTGTAAGCTTATATTTTATGCAACCTTCCACCACCCCCTACCCATCCCCCGCCATGTATTTTGCAGCTCCCCAACACAACTGGAAGACTGAGGCAAGTCACTGGCTTGGAAAACTAGGACTACAACTGTTTAAACAACATGTGCATAAGAGTATTAACAAATGCAGAAGAGAATGAGGCCAAGGCCTAGAGGACTTCTCCCTGCTTTACCTTGAGCAAACTAATCCTGGGCCCAAAGGCAAACCATATAACATAGGTTCCCACCATCTGGCCATGAAAAAAAAAGCAACTTCTCTGAGCTCTATGATTTAAGCAGGAGCGTGTCGCAGGCTTACCCCCAAAATTATTCTCCCCACACCATGGGTTATTTACTGTGAAGAGGAGATGAGAGAATCCTCCTTAACCCAAGACGTTCCCTTTAGATACTCACCACGGCTTCTAGGGACAACCACCTCCTGTACTACCAGCTGATATAGCCAACTATTTAATGCATCACAACTATCTCAACATTCCTATCTTGCACTGCATCACCTTATGAAGGGCAAAAAATTACTTTTTGGCTGTGTAGCCAGCAGCCAAAACTTCTGTTGATCATTGAGGAGGGAGGATGGGCTGAGCAGAGAAATAAGTTGGAGCAGGGGTGAGGGTTGTCTGAAAAGCCACTGTGTCCTTTCCTGTGCCAGATACCATGCCATGACTATGACATCTAAAACCTTGCCTTCTTCAGCTGCTTGTGTGTGTGTCAGAGACAGAGAGAGAGAGAGAGAACATGAGAATGGAGCAGCAAAGACATTACACTCCCAAGCAAGAATGTGTATACCTTTTGCAAATGAATACATTTTCAGTCATGCAGGAATTTTAAAATCTACATATTGCTTACATGCATCACCCAAAACATGTTTTGCAAGCCTTGCAAATGTATGTATTTCTGAGGGAGGATGTGTTCTGTTCTACTGCTAGTCTCTGCAGACACAACCTGGATATTTCCACTTCTATTGATTCTACAGTTTCTTTCATTTTTTCTTAACTTGCCCTCATGATAGTTCATCTCTGCAATTCATGCATCACCTTGATGTGTGAAACATGCACTTCTTCAGGGATTTCAGCTGATTTATACATACTTAATTTTAATATTAGACTGTGGCCATTGTGACATTTCATTTAATTACCATTTTCTTACTCTACCATGGCTCTTTGGGGTGGCAAGGTCTGATGAACTTCATTTCACCACTGTAAATAGGAATCAGAGGAGGCAGTTAGTTTGGTGGCTTATATTAACAGAGTGATCTGACACTTGGCCATGTAGACAAGGTTGGTTCAAAGATGGCCCATTTCTGATTTGAAGTAAAGGACAAGCAGTGGCTTATTTACAATGTTTGAGATTAAAATTTGACAAGTGACCTCCACCAGTTTGACAGATACTGTCTGCTTCTCTCTGTACTTCCCCACTCACCAGTCACTGTCCTGGGGTTAGATTTACCAGCTGTTTTCTCTGTTTGTAGTGCCATTTGGGAAACAGCTTGTTTTGTTAGGTCAGGAGGAAAATTGGGGTGTGTCCTTGTGGAAGTCTAAGGAGTTTATAGTTTTGATTGAAACGCAGTTTGTCAAGCCAACTTGCTGAGTATTTCTTGCCCACCTAGTTTTCAGAAAGACTGAATATTATCTGTAGGTGGATACCAACCCATGATATATTGTGATAATGCCAACATATTCCGTAATTAATTTGTGGAGAACTGGGTTATGTCCCTGCTACAAAAAAATGGATGTATGAGAGTGGACTCTACCATTATCTGGGCAAGATAACTGAGGGATGTAGGCCCTATACAGACTGTCCCTAAAGGCTGGCCTGTAGGTGGAGTCAGGACACATCATTCTGATGACACATGCCCTGACTCCACCTTCAAGATGCCATTATACCATGTGCCAAACCAGATGGCATGCAGCATCATGGTATGCCTCCTGCACTGAATCTAGATGGCACAATGCTGAAGAGGTGCCATACCGCAGGTCTATGACACCCTTTGGAGGGCACAAAAAGGAGCCGTTTTTTGCAGCTTTTTGTGTGTGTGTGTGTGTCCTCCAAAGGCTGGATTGGGGGCATGGCGTGAGGTTGCTGCAGCCCCGATCCTCCCAGGAAAGGAGTCGCATCCCACTGCCCCTTAGAGGCGGTCTGTAAAGCCTCTTCATCTCCTTTCCAGGTAAATTATGTGATGTTAAATTGCATTTATTGGGATCAGCATCATAGAGGAGTAGCAGAGACCATGAGAGACAATTGCCCACTGAGATGACCAGTTGGAATGGTATGCCAACACTTTAAGATACTCCCCCAGAGAGGGGTAAAACGCCTCTTGGGACCATGAGGTGCAAGTTGAGCAAAGGAGAAGAATAAAGAAGGACTGGGCTGGGTGTTTGTCATGCTATGGACACTTGGTCAAGGGTGGACCATGCAGCCCAGATTTCTGGACTATCCCTGGGACATCCAAGATTCAAGGAGAAGGACAGGAGAATGTATTTCTAGATGTGTTAGGGGCTGTACAAACAGCCCCCCCCGTTCCTGGAAGGATCAGGGCTGTGGCACCCTCACACGTCAGGATGCTGTACCCAGACTTCACCCACAGGCTGGCATAAAGTGCTGATGTGTACAGGGCCTTAGAGATATTATATTCTTTTTAAGCCTTGGCTGAATATGATCTAGGCTGATGTGACATTGGGGTGAAACAGACAGGCAGGAAAAAGTGGCTTGAAGCTGCCTTTTCGGAAAATGATCCGAGTCCCCACCAACTGAACTGCTGGCTCCCAAGGTTACTAGAGTGTTCATGCCATGACCACATAGTGAGGCTTCAAACTGCACTGCTGGGTCCTTTTTTAAATTGTTCCCCTCACCATCCTGTGCACAGTCACAGGAGCACACCATCCATTTTATGGACATCCCTGTGAACCTGTACACAGTTGCATGTATAGCACTGCGCTGGGACAGAGCATCGGAGCAGATGTGTGCTCATGCAAATGTCGGTAAGGTACAACTGTGTCCCCCATTCACCCCATGCCCCCTCTTTGATTGTCTGGTGTGTGTATGTTTTAATTATCTCCATGAGAGGTGTCACAATTTCTCTTTTGGGCATTGCCACTCTCATCACTTGGGTACGGCAGCTCCATCCCTATAAATGCACTCATGAGATGGGGCATTTATATGCACAAGTAGGGTTAGGGTTAGGGTTAGGATAGAGGACCCATTTAGAGCTGCTCTGACAGCACTGCACGAGTATGAGTACGAGTAAAAATGTGCATTTTCTAGGAAGAAAGGGAAAAACCCAACTCCTTTTTAGTCTGGCTTTTCTCCCTGTAGGGCGGCTTGAAAGCAGTTTCCAGCTGGCGTCAAGGCTTGTGTCATCTAAATGCCCTGCCTGGAAGCCAGCCAGAAATCTGGTTATTTTGATCATCTGTTTCACCCCATTGTCACTTTAAGTAAATGCATGAAGGGGTGTCCTTTAAGTAAGAGATACACTTTTGCTAATGTAGGTTATGGTTTAGAACAAAGCTTCCTTTACAGACTTCTACTCTTTCACATTCTTTCACATGCCTGTTTGGTCTCATCCCTTACAAGGGTGAAGGAAAGGCAAGGCAAGGCTGGAAAAGCTCAAGTCCCCAGTAATTTCCCACTGAGTTACTAGTTAAGGGAGGGGGTTAAAATCAGTGGGTGCTGGCAGCTCTAATATATGATCTCTAAAGGTCTTATCCTGCTCAGCAGAAGCAGGAGGGGGACCCTAGCGCTTACAGAATAATCTAGGTTTAACATTGCATAAGTAAATGCCATTTTGTTCTGTCCAGCAATCATCTGGATTCTTTGCAATGTCTAACAGATAATGGAGCCGGGCATAACCAGGGGGCAAACATTGAGGTAGTGTGGGGGCAGGGAAGGTATGGCGGCAATAGAGTGGAGAAATGTTACAAAAGAAGTGAGGGTTGATGTCTGGTATCCATTCCCACTTCAGTCCACTCTGTTTCCCAGAATAAGGTGGGGAGCGTACCAACCATACCACAATCCCTTAATCTGCTCCTCTGCAATGTCAGGTCAGCCAAGGGGAAGGCACATATCATCTACAACCTCCTTGAGGATGAACAAGCTGACCTGGCTTGTTTTACTGAGACCTGGCTGGGGGATGCAAGCACTACAACATGGGCGCAGGATCTCCCAGCTGGCTATACAGTCAGTGAGCAGACAAGGGAGAGTGGGCGAGGGGTTGGTGTGGCCATAGTTCACAAAACCAACTTAACCTTGATCAGGAAACCTGTCCGGAAAACAACCCTAATCGAGTGCATGTACCTAAGCCTGAAGACCAGGGATAGTTTGGGGATTCTGTTAGTATACCGGCCACCCCGTTGCCTAATAGACTCCCTGACCGAGCTGACTCAACTGGTCTCAGAGCTGCTGTTGGAGACCCCAGGCTACTGGTCCTGGGAGATTTCAACATCCCTCTGGAGACCAGTCCTTTTAACCTATCTGGAGCAGCTCAGGAGTTCATGGAATCCATGACGGCCATGAACCTATCCCAATTGGTCAGCAGGCCCACCCATTGCCCAGGTCACACACTTGATGGGATTTTTTAGTACGGAACAGGAATATCCGTGGGTGGAGGTAACAAAAACCTCCGCACTGTCATGGATAGATCATTTCCTGATCAAGTTGGAACTAAAGGCCACTTTCCACCCCCCCCCCCGGGGGTGGCGGACCTATTAGAATGGTCCGCCCTTGAAAGCTGATGGAACCAATTGGTTTCCAGAAAGCTCTAGAGGGTTTGTTGGTTGGCAACGCCGGCGACTCTGTTGAAGCCTTGTTACACACCTGGAACACCGATACTGCCAAGGCAATCAACACAATCGCTCCCGAGCGTCCTTTCCAACCCGCTCCCAATCGCAATCCCTGGTATACAGAAGAGCTCAGGGAGATGAAGCGGGTTGGATAACGACTAGAGTACAAATGGCGGAAGTTTCAACTCTCCTCCGACAGAACTCGCCATAGGTTGCATCTTCGTACCTATCGGGAGGCTCTGCATGCAGCACGGAGAGCCTTCTGCTCTGCACGCATTGTGTCTGCAGAGTCCCGCCCAGCAGAACTGTTCAAGGTGGTAGGGGAGCTGACGCGGGTTCCTCCTGCGCCAAATCCCCTACTGGACCCCACAACAGCCTGCTGTGAGGCATTTAACACCCACTTTGCAGATAAAATCTCTCGGATAAGAGCCGACCTGGATGCCAATATTTTGTCAGGGTCCGTAAGTGGGGTGTCCAGCAACTCCGTTGATATCAGTTTATTGAATGAGTTTCAAGTACTGATGACGTGGACAAGCTGCTTGCTAGTTTGAGGAAAACGACTTGCCCTCTCGATCCTTGTCCATCTTGGCTGGTCGTCCAGGGAGGTGACGCATTGAGAGTATTCCTTCGGGATACAATCAATGCATCCCTTAGAGAGGGCTGTTTACCATCTTGCCTAAAGGAGGCGGTTGTTAAACCCTTCCTGAAGAAGCCCTCTCTTGACCCCCTGGACAGGAACAACTACAGACCAGTTTCCTTGCTCCCTTTTTTGAGCAAGGTAATCGAGAAGGCTGTCACTTCCCAACTCCAAGCTGTCTTGGATGAAACCGATTATCTAGATCCATTTCAAACCGGCTTCAGGACAGGATATGGAGTTGAGACAGCCATGGTTGCTCTGACCCACGACCTCCGCTTGAGTATTGACAGGGGTAGTGTGACCCTGCTGGTGCTCTTAGATCTCTCAGCAGCCTTTGACACTATAGATCACTCCATTCTTTTAGATCGACTGAGGGAGTTAGGGATCGGAGGCACCGCTCTTCGATGGTTCCGATCCTTCCTCTCTGGAAGATCTCAAAGGGTGAGGCTCGCAGACAGTTGCTCATCTAAAATCGAGCTTAACTGTGGTATCCCTCAGGGCGCCATCCTGTCCCCGATGCTATTCAACATTTATATGAAGCCGCTGGGTAAGGTCATTTGGAGGCATAGAGCTCAGTATCTTCAGTATGATGATGACACTCAGATATACCTCTCCATGACCAGATCGTCGGCCAAGACCTCAGATGGGGTCTCCCCTCTCTATGACTGTCTTGCGGCGGTAATGGACTGGATGAGGGAAAACAAATTGAAGCTCAATCCAGATAAAACGGAGGTACTCACTGTCTTGGGACCGAAGCCAGGTTTGGAAATACAACTTCCAGTCCTCGATGGAGTCACCCTCTCCTCGAAGGACTCTGTTCGCAGTTTTGGGGTACTCCTCGACTTGTCACTTCACATGACGAGTCAGGTGAATGCGATGGTCAGGAGTGCCTGTTATCAGCTTCGGCTGATAAGCCAGATGCGCCCTTTCCTGGAAACAAGGGACCTAGAAACTGTGGTACATGCTCTGGTAACCTCTCACCTGGACTACTGTAATGTACTCTACGTGGGGCTACCCATGTGCCTAACTCGGAAACTGCAGTTAGTCCAAAACATGGCAGCCAGGTTAATAACTGGAACATCCAGAAGAGAGCACATAACACCGGTGCTTAAAGCTCTCCACTGGCAGCCAATTAGTTTCCGGGCCCAGTACAAGGTGTTGGTTTTAACCTTTAAAGCCCTACATGGCTTGGGTCCATCCTATCTCCGGGACCGCCTCTCCCCGTATGATCCCCCCCGCACACTCCAGTCCTCTGGGAGGAATCTGTTACAGCCCTTGAAGACCAAACTGACACAAACCTCCCAGAGGACCTTTTCAGCCATAACCTCCAAGCTATGGAATGACCTGCCAGATGAGATGCGTCTTATTACATCTGTTGACGGCTTTAGAAAAAACCAAAAACCAAACAAAAAAAACCAAAAACCAAACAGCTTCATTTATATACCGCTTCATACCCTTAAGGAGTGTCTAAGCGGTTTACAATTGTAAGCTATTTGCCCCCCAACAATCTGGGTACTCATTTTAGCGACCTCGGAAGGATGCAAGCCTGAGTCAAGCTTCAGCCCTTTGCTGGTCTTGAACTCGCCACCTTATGGTTTTGAGTGAGTGGCTGCAGTACAGGCATTTAACCACTGCGCCACCAGGGCAGAAAAGCCTTAAAGACTCATCTCTTCCCAGGTAACATTTAATTTCCCGGTTCCATACCTACTGCTGACTCTTTCTCCTAGTTCCTCTCCTCCCCCCCCCCCTTCGTAATTGTTTCACACAGCTTTGGGCAGTTACTTTTATATGTTTTATTTGCACTATGTTTTAATTCTTAGCTATTTAATTCTATTTTAAGGGGTGGGTGAGGGGAATTGGGATTGTTGTATTTTAACTTGTGCTGTTTTTAATTATGTTGTACCCCACCCCGATTGCCAGTTCAGAAGGGTGAGCTATAAATAAATTATTATTATTATTATTATTATTATTATTATTATTATTGCAGATGGTGGCAGATAAAGAACTGAGGTATTTCCAGAGAAGGATGAGGTATCAGTCCAAAGTTATTTACAGAGAGCTGAATTATGAAACACATTGCTTCTAGAACATTGCTTTGATAAAGCTTTTAGCAAGTACTGAAATGTATTAAATCTGAATATAAAATCAAATAAAGAATGACCAGCTGATAAGGTCAAGGTTCACCTCAATTTGGTACCATTTTATGACTGCATTACCATTTTCTGAGGGGTGGGCCTCAGTCTTTGTTCCTTCTCTCTCAAGCTTCCCTAAGGGTAGAAAGTTTGAGAACACCTGACTTTACCTTTTTTGCAACTCAAAAACATGCAGTGGATTGTACTGTAAACTTTAAACACCCTACTAAAGCAGTTATAACTGTTATTATTCAAGTCATTAGTTTCATTCTTCTTTACCTTCAAATGGTTTGTCCAATGTATTATTGTCATGAAGCTTACCAACATCCCCAGGGAATGAACTGTCATTTGTGAGGCTTGATCATCCCTTAGTTTTTCCCCATGCCTTAGAACTTCCCTCAGCCAGAGAAAGAGAAAAATGTATAGGCAAATAATATTTGAATTAATAGAAGTATAGTTTCCAAGTTGAGGGGAAGGTAATAGCCCCACTATATTCTGCACTGTTCAGACCTCAGAGTTTTAAGTTAAGTTCTGGCATCTTATTTTTAAGATGGGTATAGACATGTTGGAGAGGGTTCAGAGAAGGGCAATAAGGATGATAAGAGGTACAGAAAGCAAGGATGAAGGAGTTGGAGCATGTTCAGCCTCGTGAAGTGAAAACTGGGCTGTGTCATGATTACTCTCTTTAAATGTAACAAGGACTGTCGCAGAGAAGAGGGTGCAGGTTTGTTCTGTTTTCCCAGAGGATAGGACCAGGTGTGATGATTTTAAGTTACAGGAGGGTGGATTTCTGTTGAATATTAGAAGGAACTTCTTGACAGTAGAAGTGGTTTGGGAATGGAACCAATAACCCAGACCACTGGTGAGGTCTCTAGGCACCTTCAAAAACAGCCTGGATGGTTACCTTCTGCTTTGAGCAATGACCTGTAAGGCCCTTTCCATCTCTAATATCAGTCTCTGTAAACAGCAGTCACCATGAAGCCTCCAGGTTGGCTAACCTAATGAATACCCATGTTATGTGAGGCCAATAGGGCAGAATCTGTCACTTGTTTTGATTCTGATCTTTGGGGATATTAGGAAACAGGCAAGCTCTCTAGATCTGCATGCAGGCATGACCACCTGGCTAGGACCTTCAATATATGGATCACCTTAAATAAGGAACTCTCTCCAGTTGGTCAAGCTAAGTATTTCCTATTTTCTAACATACAAAGAGGATGCAAAATGTAGTATTGTTTTTATTGATAATGATACATTAGCATATTACAGTATTTTTATTGCTCCGTGATCTGAAAAAGAAGCCTTTTCTGTACACCAGTACTCCTTTACAACATTATTCTGTCACTGCTGAGGCAATTAATTATCAAAGGAGAGAACTGATAATTTGATGGAACTCACTAACCAGTACTGCAACTACTAATGCAATAATTAATGGCAATCAATTAGACCATTAATTGTATTCTTCTAATATGAAGATTGAGTTTATAATAATCATCAGTCTGGTAAATTGCATGGGTTTTAATGGATGGTGCATGAATGGAAATTCTGAAAAACAGACAGAATAACAAAACGAACCAAAATTTCACAGTGTGCGGGCAGGTTATACTAAGTGGTTGATGCTTCCATTAAAATGGAAGTTAAAAACAACAACATTTAAACCAGGATGGTATTTAAAAAGAAGACACTGCTAAGTGGAGTTTAAAATGCAGTATATAATTGCTATCAATTTTTAAAAAAGAAGTTCTACATTAAACAGTTTATATCAATCTTGATGTAAGTGTACAAAAGTTATTAGTACAGAAAAAAAGTTTTACAGTCTTACCTGACCAGAGACACATCCATTACAGTAGGCAAATGAGAAAAGATACTTACCATGCCACTTGGGCTGCTTGACAGATGCCATTTCTTTCTTGCCACTGATGATCAGGCTAGTGGCTATGTTACACTGTAAAATATACTGTGCTTCTCTTTAATAAAATGCAAGGAGACAACTTGTTGAGACAATTTGAGAAAATATAAATGTGTGATAACTGATCATGCAAAAGGAAAAACAAAAACAAAAACGTATTCCCTGTTTTCATATCTCCTACTTCAAAACAGTAGGGATCATTTTATCCCATCCAAGTCTGCCCATGTTTTGAGATCTTTTGGGGAGGCCCTGCTCTGTGTCCTACCACCCTTACAGGTACATTTGGTGGAAACATGAGAGAGGCCCTTCTCAGTGGCTGCTCCCAGGCTCTAGAACTCCCCAAAAAGGCTATTTGTGTGTTCTCCATGTTATCCTTTTGTAGGTAGATTAAGACCTTTTTGTTTTAGCTAGCCATTGAAGGTTGATTGCTCAGGGAGAAAAAGCCTTTCTCAATGTGCCGTACTGTAATGTTTGTTGTTTCTTTGGTGTTTTTCCCCCCTAAAGATGGGATATTCATTGTTGTCATCAGTGTTATGGTAAATCCTGGAGTGTACATAGTTATCATGACAAGTTCCCACAGTCACCTCCCTGAAATGGACCAAAATGTAGACAACTATATTTGATCCATATCAATAAATCAATTCTATTAGCATTCAGCCCCAACAGAAATTGGTATTTTGTCAAGCTAATACGTTTTAATTATCTGTCAAAGACAAAGCCGCCACAATATACTTTGCATTGTAATAGAACTAGCTCATATCTCTGTATTGCAAGAAAAAAAAATAGTCACAGCTGCCATGAAAAGCACACCTAACTTAGGAGAGTAGGGAAGGTTGATGGGTGTGGCAGATAATGTCATTGGACTTTATCCCATGGGAGGCAAGCATCCTCCTCCAGCCATTAAATCAACATTAAATCATGTAAATAGTGTGATTGGGGTGTGTGTGTGTGTGGGGGGGGGAATTATCATACCCCTGCATGCTTATCCTGTTCTTGTCCTGTCTGTAAACACTAATGGAGGCATCCTTTGGTATTAACTGAAACTCCCATTAATACCAAATGACAGCTCAATTACGGGACAAGAATGGGATAAGCATGTGGGGGTGTGATAATCTTTCCCCTGATCTCACTATTAACATGATTCAATGGGGATTTAATGACAGGAGGAAGATGCTTGCCTCCTCCATGTGATAATCTCCATTGTCTCTACATTTCTCCTCTGTTATTTTTTTTTTGACAGTTCAAAGTCAGTTTGATAGAATTAAAAAATACAGGAGAAGATGGTAGTATGTGAATTGTTATGCTTACCTCAATTATGAAGCAGCTGAAGTATGTCTGAGTACAATAAGCCCTTTGGTCTCTAGTTTTCTCTGTTTCCTGCATTTCAATTACGTAATCCCAGGGGATGACATTGCAAAGTAATTTGTCCCTAATGGATTTTTCAGGTCCCAAAGTGTGGGAAGCCAGAGAGGTTGGGAAGCAAGCCCACATAACCCTCATAACTAGCAAGGGACACAAGGTATATTTATATTTTATAAAGGAGGATATTAAGTAGCAGCCCAGAAGTAGCTGGCTGTGCATCTGTTAGCCCCTTTTTCTTGCTGCTGGTGACTCTACCCCCTATTCACAATAAATGAAGGCCAAATATGCCACCAGTGGAAATTCAGAAGGGCACTGGGACTAAAGAGAGGAAAAAAGCAGACTCTCACTGGGGAAGAAAATGTTTGGGAAAACGGAGGAGAGATTTTGGCATGGAACTACTTTGACGCCATCAGCAATGAATTAATTAAGTTTGTCAATGGGTGTCATCCTTAAGCTCTATGGCTTCCACTCCAGTGAGCTGACAGTTTGAGGAATCCCATGAAATGTACTGGTTGCATAGAGGAAAAACAGCATTCATTGGACTTGTTTTGGAAAGGAGAATGTTAAGTTTGTTTTCGTGAGTAGACCTTCATGTCTGGACAGGCAAAGGGTTCATCCTGAGTTTCTGTCACCTGGGCTGGCCATTTTCTTCTGATCTCTTCTCAGGAATGGCATCAAGTAATCCCACATTTCCATTTTCCCTGGTAGAACTGGATGTAATGAAAAGAGAGTACCAAGTAGGAATCACCTAATAGGGAAGCTTGGGGAACTGATGTGACCTGATCTCCACAACAGGAATCAATATACATAATTAGTTGAAACATAGTTTTCTCCTCCTCTTCCTCCTCTTTTTCTTGTTCTCGCATTTCCCATATATTCTTGTATAGTTTCTAGTGTGAGTCTCTCTCTCTCTCTTGTGTCTTTTGAGAGATAATATGCTTGCCAATGCATACATTGAGACAAAGTGCATTAAGAAATGCATATTTTAAAGGCATATTTCAAATTACTGCAGCAGAGGGACTGAACAGATTTATAGATGAACATATGTAAAAGTTGCATGGTCTGGAAAGAGACCATTTCTCTCCTCCACAGCAATTAAGCTGAGGTTCCTGGGGTGCAATTATATGTCATAGCCATATTCCTCCTGAAAAATTGTGGAGATAACAATTTTGCAACAGGGGACCATAAAGAGTAAGTATCCTTGATATTCTGGCTAATAACTTTGCATTTTATCTATATTCTCCATACAATTGTCCATTATAGAGACTACCTGACATGATGTCCACTGAATTCATCACTTGGCAGCAAGTCCTAATTTTCATAGCCATTTTCACAGTGATGGGTTTGGCCTTAAGCTATCACTCAAGTATACAATCTTTTAACCCATTATTTTGAGAATTTTAAGTACCTCACTTATAAAATTGTAATTCCCAGGTATAGAGTGAGTAGACCTATAACTATGTGGAACAGAAATACTGTGATTAACTTGTTATAACTAACAAGTCCCATTGATTGCAAATATTTACTTTATTTATTCTTTATTTCTTAGTTTGATGTATATAGAATATAAAATGAGGTGGCATAAACCTTGGTGTAATACTGAATGCTACAGACAAAGATGGTGTTACAGACTGGATGATAATTTGGAAGATATTTTGCAAAGTCTAACCCCCAAGCACTGAGTAGTCAAGAAATAAGTCTGTTTAAAGTATAAAACAGGAATGTTTGGGTGCTAGCCAGCATAATATTAAGAGTGTAGACACAGAATAGTTCCAGGCAGGAAACCCACAAAGGGAAAAAGTAGTCTTAGCAAAAGCAAACAAATGCCAAAAGCATACAGCATTAGTATGAAAGGCTTACAAATTCTGATGGCTGATGTAATCTGTTGGCAGGCAGGAAAGAGTAGCTACTGACACTCACTAGAGATTGATCAGTGTGTGACCTAGGAAGTGATTGGTAACTGATAAAGAACTGGTATGATCTCTGATTGGGTGGAACATAATTAGTTACATTACTGAATGCCAATAAAGATCTGTATCTGAGATTATCACACAGAGGAGTGTCTTCCTCCCATTAGTACATTTTCATTAAATCATGTTAATTGTGTGATCGGAGGAAAGATTATCACACCGCTGTCCACTTATCCCATTCTTATACACCCATTACTATTTACAGATGGGACAAGAATGGGATAAGTGCATGGGTGTGTGATAATCTTCCCCCTGATCATGCAATTAACATGATTTACAAGGGGGTATAATAAAGATTTAATTATCACCTTTTTAAAAAAATTGACAGAAAGTTTGTTTTGATTTGTAGTTGTTAACTTATCTGTATGTAGTCAACGTCCAGATTTACACATTTTCCCCAGCATTTCTTGACCCTCCAAATACCATTATTGTAGAAGTCTTCAGATTGTGCCTGACAAGGATTTTACACTTTAGTCACTTCTGGCAGAGCCAGTCACAAAAATGAAAGGACGCAATGAGCTGACTTCCTCAGCAATGTGCACTCAGAGACCAATGATGACACTGACAAAATTTCATCAATAAGCCATAATAACTTCCGGGTGATAATTATTACTTTATGATACCCCCTTGTAATGTGCAATTTGCAGACTTCTACAATATCAGGTATCTGGAGGGTCAAGATACGCTGGGAAAAATAGTGACTACGTAGGGGTATGTTAACAACTACAAATCAAAACAAACTTTCTGTCAAAAATTTTTAAAGGTGATAATTAAAACTTTATGATACCTCCTCATAATGATGATATAATGGAGTTTATCATATGACAGAATTTGGAGGGTATAATGCAATGGCAATCCTAATGCAATCATGGGGTTTCACGTTATTGTGAATAAGTATATCACACGCAATTTCAGGCAATGGGAAGTCATCCCGAACACAATCATGAGGTTTCATGTAATTGTGTATTAGAGTATTTCACACAATTTCGGGCAATGGGGGGGGTTATTTTCGGTAAATGGGAAGTCATTCTGAACGCATTCTGAACACAATCAGATTTCACGTAAATTCGCTAAACTAGAGAATTCACGTAATTGCGAATTGGCTCCATTTGCAATTGAGAGAAATTCCTTCCATATGATAAACTCCAATGATAGGAGGAGGATGCTTGCCACCTATGTGATAAAGTCCACTGACTGGACAGTTGGATGCTGAATATACTATAAAGTCAACCCTTGAGGGACAAGAGCCAGGCTGTCAAGAGTCAGATTCCAGTGTGGACACAGCTGTTCACAAAAGTCTGATGATGATAATTGTGTTTCTGATTGATAAATACCTAGACAATGTTCATAAGAGAGAGGCTCTGGTCTCAGATAGGCTACAATACTGATGCAATTCTTTCCTGAATAGATAAATGTCCATTGTAATTATAAAGGATGTTTGGAGTGTGTGTGTGTGTGTTGTTGTGCACACAGATACTGCAAGGTATAGGATTACCCTCAAGGAATATTATTTTCCATGACTAAACTGTGTATTTGACACATAGAGACACCAAGCATGTAAGATTCCGTATAAGTGTGAGATCAATGTATAATGCCTCTTACTGAACATTGCTAAGATAAACATGAAAGGTTTTGATAAAGATGTAAAAGTTTGGTGCATGGCATAAAATAGAGTGGAAAACTGATAAACTATTGTGCCTAGACAATGAAAGTTTATGTTCCTCCATAAGGGGAGTTTATATATGTATAACTGTGCCCATTTTCAAACCCCCACTCAGCTATAGAGACCCGCTGGCTGACTTCAGGCAAGTCACACTCTCTCAGCCTCTGAAAACTCCGTATTAGGTTCATCTTAGGATAGTCATGTCAGAAATGACTTAAAGGTGCCAACAAAAACATGTCTATTTTAATAAATGGCCAGAAAAGAATATTAAACAATCTGCTCAATCTCCTGTATAAAAATCCAGATATTCCAAGATTTAAGAGTACTTAAGTGGAGTGATAATGCTAATTCTGCTTGTTTGGACTATAGCTGCGACCACAGGTTGACAGCCCAAGTGACCAGATACAGGGGACTTCCAAACAGCTACAGATCAGGTGACAAACAGCAAATAGCCTTTAATCCCTCGGGTTAAAGTGATTGGGGTTGGGAACCATGCCTTTTTCAAGGGAAATTTCGACCTTAAAACATTTGTCAGTCATGCTCAGTCATCTCTGTGAGCCATGGAATGATAAAGAAAACCAGAAAACCAAGTTGGAAAAGTGAAGAAGAGTGATTTAGGTGACTTCAGCATTTTTCAGCTTAACAAGAAGCATGGCTCCTTTCAGATGTTTTTGATTACCATCCCTCAAAGCCCAAACCAGCATAGGGTATGATTAGAAATGATGATAACTGCAGCGTAAAGCACCTGGAAAACTCCGGTTTGCTACGCACACTATATAGTGTCTTTAAAGATAGGAATATTGGATGATAGCATTTGGTCTGCACTTTTAAGTGAACTAATCAGTTTGCACTTCCCAGACTAAACTGCAGACTGGAAGGCAGTTATTCTGTGTTGGTCTGTGTAGTTCCTCAAATTTTATGACATAATTCCTAGATCCAAAAATATGCTGAAATAGTTTTAGCTGTAAAATGAATGCATAAATGTGTCATATAGGACAGATATATACAAATTGGCCTACTTGCAAAGATATTATCTACAGTGTAATGTGGATTTTCATGTGCATTTTTAAAATTTAACATAATGCTGAACTTATGCAAAACTGATCCAAGATCAAAGCATAAACTTAAAATAGACTGAGCCATCCATTTTTAATGGATGGATGGACACCTAAATAGTAACACTTTCATGGATGTGTTTGTGAGATGATACACTGCAACATTTGATTGCAGGTTCCATTTATTTCTCACGAAAGTGACCTCAGGAGAAAGCTAGCTGCTGAGAACATACCAACTCCGCATCTCTTGAATGTTGCTACTTTTATTCCTCAATTGTGTTGTTTTTCCACAGCAGCTACACTCCACTTTATTATATATATATTGTTTTCATTCTCAGCTAGCTCATCTGAAACCTTCCCTACGTCTGCCTGTGCTGCTGCTAATATTTACTCTGATCCTAACAAGCCTGGGTTTTTGGAGTTGAAGCTGAGGAGGATCCGGGCTCCTTGGGACTGATTGTTGATGTGGCTCATAAGTCAGCAATCGATAGTATTGATTCTGCCGGCTGAATTGTGCACTCCTTGCAATGTGGTGGCACAGGCTGCAAGCTAATAGGCCAATGAAGTAGCTCGACAAGCAACGTTTGTATGAATTACTCCAGCAATACGTGACTTCAGTTCTGAAAGCAGTAAGATTATTAGCTGCTGTTGAAGTTGGGAGATACTAATCAGGAAAAAGTAGTATAAGAATGTCTCCTTCTTTCCATGTTTTAAAACATTGTGTGCTGAGCTATGTGGCCAG
Organism: Urosaurus nigricauda; assembly: GCA_034509955.1. Classification (NCBI taxonomy): domain Eukaryota; kingdom Metazoa; phylum Chordata; class Lepidosauria; order Squamata; family Phrynosomatidae; genus Urosaurus; species Urosaurus nigricauda. The sequence goes on from JAOEGL010000002.1 coordinate 170,596,531, forward strand.
AAGTGTGTGTGAGCAGCACCTCAAGGGAAATGAGGTACTAGGGATGTCCTTCTTTTCTAATTTTCTTCTTGAATGAAGCAACAAGTGATTTTAACATTTTTCTTCATACTGTGAGAGAGTCTCCAGAAACTGTGCAGTTAAAAAACTGTGCAGTTTTCAAAGAATATTTGCAGTTGGAGGCTTATTCTGCACACACAAAATCTCAGCTTGTTATTTTATGCTGGAAACAGGATTTTCTCTATAGAAATGCACATCATTTTCTGCACAGAATAGGCTGTGCTGGAAATATTATTAAAATATTATTAAAATAATAGTTCTGTGCAGAAAAATGTTGCTTTCTGTACAAAGCAAACCATGTACAATTTGTGTGTAGAACAGGACCTAAACTGTGCCGATTCCCAACAGTTCAGGATTCTTTGCATCAGGTTTTCCATGAAACACATTTTCAACCATTTTAAAAATAATTTCAAATAATTTTTGCATATTTTATTTTATTTATCTTGTTTTTAAACTATATTTTTAGTCTGACTTTCTCCTAACACAGGACCCAAAGAAACTTATAGTGCATTGGACTATGATCCTGGAGACCAGGGTCTGAATCCTTACTTGGTAAAAGAAAAAACTGCACTGGATGATCTTAGGAAAGCCTTACTCTCTCAGCCTCAGAGGAAGGCAAAGGTAAACCCTCTTGAACAAATCTTGCCAAGAAAACCCTATGATAAGTTTGCCTTAATGTCACCATACATCAGAAACATTTTGAAGGCACACAACAACAGCAACAACAACAACCAGAATATAGTAAAAAAAAATTAAATAAAAATATCCTATTAAAACAGCACCATTTTAAAACAGTTTAAATACATTTAAAAATCCTAGGAGTTTAAATACATTTAAAACTCCTAGGAGTGGTCCTCTCTATCTGTGTCTGCAACTATGATGAGACTGAAAGAAAGCCCTCCCTTGAGTATGTTAGGCAGTCTAACAAGGCAAGCTTGTTAAGGAGGCAATTAATATTGTTAATTGCAATTATTGAAGACGAGCAAATTCGCCATCCAAGTATGAAAGCTCTATGGATAGTCAAGGAATGTAGTGGTGTTCTCCACAGCTTGGGAGGAACTTTACAAGTAACGCTGTTGCCTGGAACTTAAAAACCTACACAGTTCTAGTCTGGGTTATCCAAAGGGCTATTGTTGTTATGGAAATTTTGGAAGCAAAAAATAGAAAAAGAATAGGAGAACAATTAAAAAGCATAAAAGAATATAAAAAAAGGGGGGGAGAATACTTATGAGCTTGAAGAAGGAAGAATAAGAAAATAAGATAGATATAGCAAACTGAAGAGCATGATATAGCCAACTGGTAAGATGTAGGAGAGTTAGAGAAATGATAACACACGGACAATGCATATGTTATATAAGATATAACTTAAAGGTGATGTTTGTATTGTACAGTTGTAATGAGAAAGCAGACAACATGTGTATAATGTATGGAAAGCATGAATAATAATAATAATAATAATAATAATAATAATAATAATCCTACACAGTTCTAGTCTGGGTTATCCAAAAGGCTATATTCTCTCATATGAGCCTATTTATGTTTTCAGATCTTTACTTAACAGAGCTCTTCACAGAGCTTCCTTTCCTGCTTTCCCACCATCCTCACAGGTACATTTGGTGGGAACACAGCAGACCTTCTCCATGGCTGCTCCCAGGCTCTGGAACTCCTTTCTTATAAAGCATCCTTTGTTGTGTCCTTCCTATGAAAGGCAAAGACTTGGGCTTTTACTGATTTATTTTGTTGACTTTTTAAAAATCTTGTGTCTTGTAATGAATCTTTAAATAGCTTTAATTCCATAAATTGTTTAGCTGCATTTGAAATAGCATTTATATATGTTTTCGCATAATCTGTATTGGTTTTCATATTTTGTAAGTTGCTTTGGGTCCCAGTATTCAAAAGAAGTCAAGATATACATTAAAATAACAACAAAAACAACAACACACACGTATAACTACAGATTACTTGCATGTGCAGTTGGCCTTTTGCATCCATGGATTCAACCAACCATGGCTTGAAAAATAATTTTTTAAAAAATCTAAAAAGCAAACCTGTGAGTTGTTCACCATTTTATACATGAGACACTATTATACGTTATATATAACGAGACTTGAGCATCCACAGATTTTGGTATCTATGTGGGATCCTGGAACAGAACCCAAGCAGATAACAAAGGCCAACTTTATGTACTTTTTGCATATTGTGAAAGGCTATTTTGTACCTGCTTGATCAATGTCCAGCCCTCCCCAGGTGGCTTCCAGATTTTGGGACAAGCTCCAAAAGCCATTTACTGGCCTGGGAGGGATGGTGGCAGGCATCCAAATTACAGTTCTACAATTAGGAATCTCCTTCCTTGGAGGTCTTTAATCTGTCGGCTATGTTTTGATTGAGAGTTCCTGTATGGCGGCGGGGGGGGGGGGGGTTGGACTGGATGGCCCTTGCCATGGAATGCCTTAAAAAGGACACATGCAGAAGGGGTGTGGAACGGCACAGGCAGAGCATTATGCACCACTTGCTTGACACAAAACTTCAGCCACAGTCTTCTGAGAAAAGGAAACAAATCCACCATCCTATTTGAAGCCATGGAGTATTATGGGAAGAAAACATTTTTATTTCTGCCAAAACTGCTTTTAAGGGTATTTTTATAAGAAAGAAGCATGCTGCTAGGTCAGCAGCAGAACCCATTTTTGAAAGGGAAATAAAACATTTCCCCCTCCCCCTGCATGAGAGACATTTCAAATCTCTTTGCAGCAATCCATTCTAACATGCATGGTCTATAGCTATATCTAAAGCTTGCTTCTCTGTGAGTCTTAAAAAGGAGTTGCTATTCTTGTGTATTAATTCTCCCCATGGGAAATTGCTGCCTAATCATCAAAACAGACAAACGTGCTGTTGATGCTAAAATGAAGGACTGACTTCTTTTATTCTTCATACACAAGCAGCACACTGCATATAGTTTATCAAGCAAATGCCCTATATTTTCAAGCAGACATATTTGACAGATAACAGCTGTGGTGAATGCATGCCTCAGAGGAAGGCTTCTAACTACTGAGGAATCACTTCATTTTGATTGTGTCTCTCATTCTGAGTCTCTCTCTCTCGTTCCTTATATATGACACTCAGGCCCCAACATGTCTCTTGAAATTCTCTTTAGGCAAATGTAGAAATTTATGAATGAGTGTAACAGGTCTCATCCATAAGAAATGTTGGTACCATTCACAGGACTTCTAGATTTCCTTAGACTTCTGGTCAGCTTCACAGAGATTTCTAATTATTGTATGTGTAGAACTGGTCCTACACTAGATAGAACTTTAGTCTGATCCTACAGGTCCCATCTTATGATGTTAGTGCCTCAAGATGCTTTATCTAAGAAGATTTTCACATTGCTTTTAAAGCCCATTATCCCTGATGGGATAAAGGTACATTTAATTTTAAAACCGGGTGTCATTGCATTTGCTGGTGGCTGGGTAAATGCAACCTGGATGCAGCCCAGATCTCAGCTTCTCTTATCCATTGGTTTTTCAAAAATTGCAAACATCTGTACATACCTGGGATCTGGGCTGCATACAGGTTGTATTTACCTGGCCACTGGCGAATGAGATAACACCCCATTTTAAAATTAAATGCCCCTTTATCTCTTCAGGGATAAGGTGCTTTAAAAGCAATGCAACAATCTCCTAAGAAGGATTTTCTAAATTGGCTACCATTTATTCATTTCAGGATATACCACTATTATTCATGGTTAAGGTTGTGGCAGGTCCTAAAAATCTCTCAAGAATCTTAGTATCGTCCCAGCAGAAGAATGCATGCCAACCATCCGAGGACCTGCCAAGATGAACATAAAGTCCACGGAGACAAGTCGAAATCCCCCTGATGTTATTTCTTGTTTGTTGTGGGAGTTTAGGACACAGGGAGAGAAATGGAAGGAGAGTTTGTTTTGCACCAACAGGCAGCAAAAACAAAATTAAGTTTCAAAATAATTAATATATATATATATATATATATTATTTTTGAGAAATTAGGATTATAAAGGGTACTTCATAAGATTGCAATGCAATGACAACTGTTTTTGTGACTTGGAATTATAACTATAATCAGTTAATATTGTACAAGCAACTTTCTGAACTGTGGTCTAGAAAACCAATTGGGTCCAAAAAGTGGCTTTCAAGTGCCTTGCCCAAACAGGAGATTCAGTAGTTGTAAAAGAGAGGGAGTTGTTGCCATCTTCTGGTTCCAGTAGATGAGTCTTAAACAGTGATGACACAACCATTTCCTTCTGGACTGCTAGGTCCACTCCCAGTTCATAGGAGGAATTAATAACTTCCTTGGACCTATCCAATCACTCTCCTCCAGTTTGATGTAATCAGCCAAGATAGCTAAGAATAGAAAACACTTCCAGTTTTATTTGGATTTAGGCATGGTTCTTTGGCAACTTGAAACAGGAAAAATCCGGAAAAGAGGAAATTGGGTGGAATTCAGTGTTAGGCATCCAGGTATGGACACAATGGTTAGTTCTAGGAAGTCCAAGTGCTGCAGCATATTCACAGGGAGAATGCTAACCTCTGCATGTTGCTAACTCAGAAGTCAATGCCACATCTTTCAAGTCTTCACAGATCATAATGAAAGACCTCCATGGCCCAAAACAGACAGGCCAAAAGTGCTGACTTCAACCCAGTTCGGGGGCTTGGCATTCAGATTATGGATGCCCCCAGATCAGGCAAAAGTCATCTGTGGCTGCCTAAGGTGGCCCAAACCTGGTGCAAAAAGGAGTGCAAAAGAAACGCTCCTTGCTGGTGGTCTGTTGCCGATCATGATCACCACCAGCTTCAGGACCACAATGTCTAGTTGCCATGGTCTTGTGCTGAATGAAGAGCAATTGGGGTGGGAGTGGCTTCTGGCTGCTCCTTTCCCACCTCTGCTCGATGTAGAAGGATATCTGCTAGATATCCTTCATGAACTCTATAATTACACTGTAAAGTAGAGAACTGAAGTGCTTGGTCAGATTGGTCACATAGTCAGATTATGTGATTAACATGTATTATAGCTGAAGTTCTGGATCTATTGATCAGGCAGACTGGATGTCTTTCCATTTTGCTCAGTGAGCAGCTAAAGATTCATTATTCTGCCACATTACACCTTTCCAGAATGCTATATCCTTCTTCGTTAAGTTTACCCTTTTTGCACTCCACTGTTATGCAACAGGCTTGCTTCTTAGTAGTTTATGTGTGTATGAATGATCAGGGGTAAACATGGTCCACTCTACAATATTTACTTTCAAAGATGATAGAGACAGAATTTTGTGTGGCTCAAGTGATATTCCATGCTTTCGTGGTCTTTGATATGGGACACTTGCACGGCCTCTGTAGGTCAACATCTTGTCTATTATTCTTACCAAGAGGAATTCTTTTGTAGATCAAGTAAAATGAAGAAAGAATACTATGTTATTCTACTTCAGGGATGAACAACCTTTGGGTTATTCAGTCTAATTCATTTATTCATCAATAAAATTTTGAAAATATATTGAAACAGATAATTTTGAGAGAGGAGAGAAATAAAAGATAAGAGAGTATCCAAAACAGAGAGGAAGGAAGGAAGGAAGGAAGGAAGGAAGGAAGGGGTTTGACTTTGGCTCCACCTATTCCTAGCTTCAGCCCTGCCCAGCAGTTATACACCTCTCTTGTTAGCATGTCTCTTAGTTACTGTGAAGCTAATCGCACTTACATTTCTCCCGTCCAGTTCCTGTTAACAAGGCAGACATTTTGTGAATTGGGATGAGGACCAATACTAGAGCATTCATAGTTCTTATTGATATGTAAACACAATGGGAATGACAGCTATCGCACACTGTAAAGGTAGGATACGACCTGTACTCATTCTTGGACCTGGCTGTTAATGGATTTTACCTCACAGACAGATCCCATCCCAAGCGTGATCTGTCTTTCCCTCTTTTCTGTGCATGCATACTTTAGACCTAGCGTCTTGGTGCAACTTTCAAAAGGAGCTTTGGGCATTTCAAAGTCCCCGATTGTGCAGTGCAGTGCTGTGTAATCATGATGGATTTACGTGTTTTGATTCTCTTTCTAAACACAATAAACCGGTTCATGCTGATGGAGCGGGAATGCCGAAGAAGGAGAACCTTTCTCTACCGCCCCCCCCCCGCAAGGTTGCTATGAGACATGCTCTTAGTGAGAACCTGGACATGGAATATCCATCCTCCTCCTGTCTTGAGTGGATATCCACATTCTGATCACCTCAACGATGGTGGGTTTGTCCCTTCCCGAGAAAGAACTGGTGGCATGAAGAGGTCCTGGCATTGTGGGATGACAAGATGTGGGAAAAACATTTCCGCATGAGACATTCCATCTTCTTTGATCTGGTAAGAGTACTCCAAGCAGACCTGCAGCAATCCACCACTCAAATGAGGAAGCCCATCTCTGTTGAAGAAAGGGTGGCAATCACCTTGTGGCAAATTAATAATGTTAGCAATCGATAAAACATAATGCCATGGTTATTTCACTTGAAATCTGTCATGAATAAAAATATATTTTCACATATGACCGGATTTCCTGCATTGTACATGAGAAATAAAAATTTATTTTGTCTCAAAAAAAAAAAAGGATGTGGTTATGAAAATGGGGTTTGGGAAGAGAATTAGGTATGCTCTGGTTCTGCAACCATTATAACATTACATTTGTGGATTGTATAAACAACTGTATACCTGGAGAGGAATCCATTGTATCCTGAAAAAGTGCAAGAAAGAGAACAGATGGCTTAAATCCAAAGTGTTCCATGGTTTGTAGGAAATCAAGTTTATATCTCATCTTGCAAGGAAAATCAACATCAGAAGAAAGGTCCAGAAAAAATGGTCACGAGTAGGCATGTCATCACAGTAGGGGATCTGACGGGGATGCAATAGGGACGATAAAATATCGCACACAAGTGGGGTTGATGGCCTCAAGACATTTACTTGAAAGGGAGGACAGAAGGCAAGCATTGGGCACATTTCACGTGAATGAGACTGTAGTGGTACCGAATAAAAACGTTTCACTAAAGAGGTTATGCAATAAAATCCGTTCCGTTCCATACGCATTTAGACCTAGAAACGTTTACATAAATGTATGTGATAAAGTTCCATGACTATTGATAGGAAAAAAATTATCTATTTCCTGTTCTGCATTCAGTTGAGATCTATTGGAGTGCTGTTATATATATACCTGCTGATTGTCCAAGGTATCACTAAACACTGAGGGATGGTGACATCATGGAGCATTTACAGATTTCATTGATATTTTTGTGATTTCTTCCACTTGACAGTTGGCAGTGGTACAGAAAATATTACAGCCCACAAACACTTGACATGACTTCCCCTTAACAGTGGCATCTGTGACAGATTTGTTTTAATTTAGAGGAATAGTATGGGTAAATTGAAGACAGAAGAATTTGACTGCATTTGAGAAAGATCTTAATTAAGAGTGTTTGGCTTTACAATTCATGGTTGACAGAGGAGAGGGTGATAGAGCTCAAGTTTATACATTCAGCAGAATGAACTGCCTTCATTTTTTTTTTTCCTGGACTCACTCTGTTCCTTCAAGTTGCAGGAGAGTTGCATGTCCCCTGCCTAAAATACATAAGCAAACAGAAACCCTGCCACCACCCCTGACAATTTCGCCATGTTGTTAAACTCAAGAAGTGTGTTTCTTTTATGATATTGTCTTGTTTTTATTTTATTTGTTGTTTTGTTTTATTTCCTTTTTCTTTTAAAGTGACACTAAGTAGCTGGTGCTTTAATGTCTCATAAAATGGCGCAGACAGGATGAGATGGCAATTTTCACACACAGTTTTATTTTTGTCAGTAAAGGCAAAAGAGGCAAGATGATAAAGAGATAATAAACAGTCCTCTCTTGCATTCTGTAAGACATCCCTGTCTTTGTAATGCCTATTTAAAAAGAGAAGAGGGGAGACACTCTCCCCATACCAATTGTAACCAGAGGCTGGATGCATCCGGCATCTTGAGTGGGATATAACTGCAGCCAATAACATGGAAAACTTCAATGTAATCGTACAGCTTCTTTTTGAACTTTTAAAACTTCTTCATAAAATATTTTCATTTTTTTTCTTCTATCAGCTAAATATGAAATTTTCAGCTTTCCTCATAGCACTATCCAAAACAAATAAGAAAAATACAGGCTGGTTTCATCAGGAGTGGGGTGACGCGAAGAGAAAATGTCAGAAGGGCAGCAAGGGGAATGACAGTAAACAACATTGATCCAACAGTTAAAGATCTAATTAACTGGAAAAAGAATTGAGATCATTTTGTGAGAGACAAACAGTCGTGTGATCAAAAACATATATATGGTCCTCCTATTTGGAGCATCCTTCAGTCAGATGACACCATGGCTTTTGGGACACTGGGAGGTTTCTAGTCTTGTTTTTAATGAGGCCTAAGAACAATACTTGGCTGTTCTTTTTCAACAAAGCATCTTCTAATTTTCATTCTGAATCTTCATTTAAACTGAGATTTGGTCCAATTGACCAAAGCCTGCCAGTTGCTTTTGAGAAAGTGGAAAGATTAATTGCATATTGCTCTTGTAATAAGGCTCCAAGGATGAATGACCCCACTAGCATATTGTTCTTTTTTTTTTTTTTCATTTTCATTTTTCAGTTTTCATTTGAAGGATGCTCATACTGCATTATCTTGCTTAACTGTACAGGACATATGAGGCTGACAAAAGTACCTGCTTTTTCCCCTAATGAAGCAAAAATGCAGCATTGAGGAGTATCATTCTTCTCAGCCTTTTGACAAACTTCTGGATAGGCAGGCATAGGATTGCACTCTTAACAGAATACTCTTCTCCATTCCTCCACTGTTTGGGGTTTTAACTAGGGCTGTTTTTATTGACCTAGTACCTATTTTAATATTGGATGGCTGGGGCTAAGCAAACAAAGGGGGGAGCAACCTGGTGTGGGTTTAACTGAAGCACAGATATCAACCTATGACACCTCCCTAACCACCCTTGGGTAAAAAAAAGGGGGGGGGCAAGCCAAAGGGATTGCTTACTATTTTGGGGAGTCATTTTGGAAGACAAACCTTGGGAGCTCCTCCCAATCCCTGCAATTTTATAACAGAGGATAAGCCCCCAGATCTGCTCCTTTTTGGGCCATGGAAAAATGCCTTTTGCTGCTCCTTTTTGGGCCATGTTCAAGACAGATTGCACCAAAAGCATGTGGTTGCCACAGCCCCAATCTGTCTTTGGAAGGGGCGGCTTCAAGTTGCCTCTTCCTGCCCATCTGTTTCAGCCCATAATTAATAAGAGAAGTGATTATCTGGTGGGTGCTCTCGGGTTTTGGAATTCCCTCTAGGAAGGCTACAATGGCTGCTTTCTTGTCCTTCTGTCAGCAGGTGAATTGAAATAAACAAAAAACAAGCTAAAAATCTTTTGGGACCTGTCTGTTAATAAGGGAAAGGCTTTGAAACCTTTTCCATTTTTAATACATATGTATAATAATTTTTCTCTTAGTGTTATTTAGACAGTGGTGCGAACTGTGAAAATTTCCAACTGTTATTGGGCTGCAGCTCTCACCATTTATCTATATTGGCTTTATTGACTAGCACTGTTGAAATCTGGAGCCCACCAATGGAGCTACAGTCCACTTTCTCTGCTTTCCAGTGATATTTGTACTGCAGCATCCAGTTGCCATTGTCCCAGGATGATCAGGGGATGATTGGGGCTGAAGTGGCTAGTGGCTGCTCCAATTGGCCAGGTTGTTTGAGTCTGTAGGCTCAGAAACTAGTCCAATTGAAGCAATGCATAGCTGTTCCACACATCCTTTTTAGAATTTTGAGTATCTGTTGTTAATTTAGAATTTGGAAGTAGGCTGAGAGAGATCTTTAATCAAAACAATTTAGCCTTAATCGCTAATAATGAAAACAGCAACCTGGTATTCATTGATAAAATTTCATTTGAACCTGGAATTTTATTTAAGTGATTTATCCAGATTTAAATTAAGGAAAGCTTTTGCAGGTCAGAGACTTCAGTAAATGTCTTTTCAGCATTAAGGCAGGCAATATTGTAATGTGCCTCATACAGTAACTGAGTGTGCAATTTGTGTTCTGAAATCTTTTTCTATGACATGACCTGTCTGTGTTCAGAACACATTTCTTTGTTAAAGCAAATCAGTTTTCTTCATATCAAAGAAAAGTGTATTTTCTCCTCACTTACAATATTAAAATCAGAATTCAGACACTTCTCTGAATGCTTATAGAGAGAGAGCAAGATAGCAGCTATCCTCCTATCACTACATGAATTTGCCACATTTGAAAAAAAAATGTACAATTTATACCTGGGCTAACCTTTTCTAACTTTATGATGGTGTCTCTCCTCTCAATGGCTGTCTTGCAGCGGTAATGGATTGGATGAGGGAAAACAGGTTGAAACTTAATCCAGACAAAACGGAGGTACTAGCTATTACAGGACTGAAACCAGGTTCGGGAATACAATTTCCAGTCCTCGATGGAGTCACACTCTCCTCAAAGGATTCTGTTCGCAGTCTGGGGGTGCTTCTTGATTAGTCGCTTCACATGACAAGTCAGGTGAATGCGGTGGTCAAGAGTGCCTGTTATCAGCTTCGGCTGATATGCCAGCTGCGCCCCTATCTAGATTTAAGGGACCTGGAAACAGTGGTGCACGCTTTGGTAACCTCACGTTTGGATTTCTGCAATGCGCTCTACATGGGACTACCCTTGTGCCTAATTAGTCCAAAACATGGCAGTCAATTAGTCCAAAACATGGCAGCCAGGCTTGTCAGTGGAACATCCAGGAGAGAGCACATTACACCTGTGCTTAAAGCTCTCCACTGGCTTCCGATTAGTTTCTGGGCACAGTACAAGGTGTTGGTTTTAACCTTAAAGCCCTGCATGGCTTGGGTCCATCTTATCTCAGGGACTGCCTCTCCCCATATGAACCCCCCACACACACACACACTCTGGTCCTTTGGGAGGAACCTGTTGCAGCCCATGAAGACCAGGTTAGCACAGACCTCCCAGAGGGTCTTCTCAGCTTCTGCTCCCAGGCTATGGAATGGTCTGCCAGATGAGATACGTCTTATTATGTTAGACTGTTTCAAAACAGCTTTAAAGACATATCTCTTCCGGCAGGCCTTCCCAGAAACTGTATAATCTACCCGGCTTATACTATCTACAATCCTCCCAGCCTATTCTCTCTCCCCTCCCCCCACCCGTACTTTGTTGTTACCCATGATGTGGCCAGCATTGTGGTGTTATGCGTATAACATGTTGGTTGTTTTATTGTTTGAAATCTAATTTTAAACTCAGCTAGTTTAATTCTATTTTAAGGGGTGGGAGGTTTGGAATGGGATCATTGAATTATTTTAATTGTATTTGTTTTTTAAAAAAATCTTGCTATACCCTGCCTCGAGTGTTTTTACAGAGGGGTGGTTAAGAAATAAACGTTGTTGTTGTTGCCAAATATGCACATGGAGGTGGCTGTTGATTGTAAGCAGGGGCAATTTCACCTCTATACTTGCCGAACATTGAGGTAAATGTCTGAAGAGTGCTGAATAAATCTCCCAAATGGATGATACAGAAACACAAGCAGTGGCCTTGTGTGTGTGTATGTGTGTGCGTGCTTATGGTGCCCCTATGAATGTCATAGGGTTTTCCTAGGCAAGGAATACTCAGAGGTAGTTTTGCAAGTTCCTTCCTATAGTCTACAGCACATGGTGTTCACTGGCATTTTTTCATCCAGGCACTGACCAGGGCTGACTCTGTTTAGCTTCTAAGATCACATGGGATCTAGTGCCTTTGGGGTATTTAAGACCTAGTAGCCTTATACCAGGTCAGATTACTGGTTCAACTAGCTCAGTATTGTCTGTTCTGACATGCCAGGTACTGAATTTGGGATTTTCTGCTTGTACTGTGCCATCAAGGTGTAGCTCATTGGTTGCTATGAGGTAAAGGGCTGTAGTCCACTAAAGCTTATGTCATAATAAATTCTTTAAGGTGCCACAAGGCTCTCTGTCTTTTTTCACAGCCAAGGTTGAGATCCTGTAATATGGTGACTGAGTGTAAACCTTTGTCAGGATACTGAGATCTTCAGTGGCCTGGGCAAAAGAATGGAGGTTGCTCCCTTCCTTTACTGCTTACCTGCATATGTAACAACTGAAAAAGTATATTTAAAAATTACACAGGACAATGGTGTAAACAACAGTCAAGGGACTTGTGAGTGCAGCTCTGTCTCCCCAGCCACTGATCATGGCTGGGGTGTGCCTAAGTATATTCTGCTTGTTCCTGAACACCTGGGGAAGAAGGAACAGACTCCACCCTCAGATTAAAGCCGATCTTTCATTTCTGGGTGCTCAAGATGCATCCCCTCCCAAAATGGGTGGCTGAGAAGATGAAACTGCACCCACAAATCCACCCACACCTGTTGTTCTATACCCAAAAGAGTGGTGTTACTGGAGGTGGGTACTGAATACCTCTTGTTGCAGTGTGAACCAGAGATTGTATTGTTTTATACCACTAATAGGATGCCAGGCTGACATAGCTGTGCCTCCGAAGTCAATACAAATACAGTTGGCTCTTCATATACACAGATTCTGCATCCATGGATTCCACCATCCATGGCTTGAAAATACAGCCAGCCCTCCACATCTGCTGTTTTAACTTTTATAGATTTGTTTATTCATGGATTTGAGTAGCATGTTCTCTTTAGGAATCTCTAGCACAATCCTCTAGCACAATACTTTCTGAAGTTGATGATAGAGTTATAATGGAGAACATAGAGATTCCAACAGAAAACAGTTTTCTAGGCATTTGTAGGTCCTCTAGTGCAATTCTATGGTAAATTATGGTGGATGTTGACCATAGAGTTGCACTGGAGGGCCTAGAGAGTTGTTGTTTCAGGTAAAAATTAATGGGGTTTTTTATTTGCATTTCCCCCATTGTCTTGAGGAACCTGCACCTGTAACCACAGCAAATGTGGAGGGCCCACTGTATCCTAATTCCTTCACCCCCCAAAAGTGAATCTTGATTTTGCCATTTTTCCATTTTACTATGCCACTGTGTATAATTGGACTTAAGTATTAATGGATTTTGTTATCCACAGGGAGTCCTGGAACCAAACCTCAGTGGGTTACCAAGGGCCTACTGTATGTTCCCAAATCACAGTTGACAAAAAATTGAACATTTGGAATTAAAATGAATCAATGAATCAAAATCAAAATTCTTTCAATTTTGCAGTTGCCAACTTCAGAAAAACTGGAGGTTACACTTCACACTTCTGTCACACTGCCCAAATTGGATGGCAAACTGGTAAAAGAAGGAAACGTAGAACAAGCAGGAAATGCTTTTCAAAATATGATTTTCCAGTTTGCCACCAGTTTAAGGAAACAAACCACAACACACACACACACACACACACACTCCTGATTGGTTTGTTGTTTTGATTTTAAATTATGTTTTTATTTTTATTTTATTTTTTCATAGTGGTGTGACTTTTCCTTTATAATTATACTTTCTTCTTGCTGTGGCCTGTGGCTTAAATAAAATAATGAAATGAATACTCGGAAAGAAAATAATGAAAACACAACATTTTGTAAAACATATGGTACACCATAGAGATATGTCAGGTCAAAAGAGAATGAGAAAACTATTGGAACGGAACACAGAGTGAAGGAATTAATGAGTTATGTGCATGTCTGCCGGAAAAGAAGCTATGCATGAAATAGGGGAGCAAGCAACATGTCTGTCACTCATGAAATGCAAATGAAGGGAACTAATCCAAGGAGGAGAGGAATCCCCAGGGATGCACTCTTGCTATTGAAATCAAAGTGTAGTTAATGTAAATGCTGACACACTTCCTATTCAGACAATTGTCTAGACTTGAGAAATTCAGCTTGCTTGGAACATACCTCTAAATTTATTTAGTGTGTTTTGGGAGGTCAGGTTTTGGAAGGGGCAGAGCTGTTCTGATATTATCTATCTAGTTGGGTTTTTTTAACATTGATCTTTAACAACTTAGTAAAGAGATTTCACTGTGTGTAAGGGCTGTGCAGTAGAGTTGGAAAAATCTCAGAGGGAACAGGACTATTTCAGATCAGTTTTACTAGCTTCAGATTGGATAAGACTGGCCCAATTCAGATCTGGAAAAAGATGGCACAGTCCAAATACTTCAAACTGACTGAATATTCAGACATAGGGAAAAAGTGAGAAAAAGTCAGACAATGGTTGCATCTGCACTGCAGAAAAAATGCAATTTAACATTGCTTTAACTACCATGGTTCAATGCTATAGAATCCTGGGATTTGTAGTTTGTTGTGGCACCAGAGCTCTCTGACAGAGAAGGTTAACTATTACATGAAAGTACAAATCCCAGAATTCCATAGCATTGAGCCATGCCAGTTAAAGCAGTGTCAAACTGTATTATTTCTGCAGTGCAGATGCAGCCAGTGTGACTTCAAATGAACATATGCTGAGAATACTTAGGTGATAGTTCTAATATGCACTCTGGGCCAAGACTCTCACTGACACTCTTTAATCACACTGCATATGGGAGGAACTGTGTGGAACTGAAATTATATAGTCTAAAATTCTCCATGTCTCTTTCTTTCTTAGCTAGATTTAGCTGTTTGTAGTTGATCATTGAAAGAAAGCTCATTGTGGTAAGGATTTGGATGGCTGTTCCTTGTATCTGAGTTTGACTTATCTGGGTTTTCTCTTTTAATTCCACAAACTAATCTCTTATTGCACAATGTACAATTTAAATTAATCTTCTTTTTGCCTCTTTGGTTAATTTACTCATCTGGGTAGTTTTAAAATAAAGCAGTCAAACCTAGATTTCCATCCCCGCCTTCACCCTCAAAATTGTCCAGCTTATTGTTTGATTTGCTTTCTTTGTGTTTTTCATTTTAAAAATGTTTCTCTAGCTGTTTGTAATTTGGTAAGCCAACATGCTCATTTGTTTTATTCACAAAGCACATATATTATTATATTGCTTAATTCACATTGTGAAGCAAAGCTAACACAAGTGTTCGAGAAAGCAAATCTCCAAATTTAATTACCATTAAATTTTACCATTATATATAATATATATAATTTGCAATGTTAACAATTGTTATTATTGCTATTTCGTTTGATCTTTTTTTTAAACTCTATTCTGAGGTATCGCCATAGATACAGTAGCAGTAGCTTTAATTAAACTCTATCAAAGTTTTATGCAACAGTCAACCTTTTTCATACCACAACATGTCTGCACAGCCATTTAATGGCAAAGGGCAAATGGGGAGAAGGGAGATGCCTCAGTGGCACCTAACTATTGATTCCAGCTGGGCAAAGAAAGACGACACTATCTTGCTGAATCTCCAGCAATCCAATGAGGGTAAACTTTGATTTCTGAATGTCAGATTTTTCAAGAAAACCCACTTCACAACATCTTGTTGGTGAAAGAGCTAATTGAAACCTCAACTTCCCACAGGCAAGGTCAAGATTCATGGAGAGGAAGCATGAACAGAAAGGACAGTCTCCTATACTGCTGAAATGCAAAGAGCTTGCCTTGCCTAGGTGGGAAATCAAGTTCATGGATTTCGAGACTGGAAATCAAAGCATCTTTTCTTCATGTTTGCTAGGTTTCATTTCACCACAGTATGTATTCCTGCTCTATCAGCAACTTCATGAAACTAACTAAGTTTTGGAACAGGTTTATTGGATAATGTGAAGGTACCAGAGATTGGAAACATTCCTTTTTTGGACTGTAACTCCATGAATTCCTGATTGAACATGACAACAGCAGATTCTAGAAGTCATCATCCAAAAGAGTAATTATTCCAGACTCTGGAGTGTAGGATAATTACCTAATTGGATACAAGTTTTGGGTTAGTTGCAAAAATGTCCATGTTTGAATGATAAAGAACTTTCTATTGAGTGGCAAGTGAACTGAACAGAAGTGCTACCTGTATATCAACCCAAGCTCAGATGCATCTATATCTATGGTTCACTACTCTGGAAAGTGATTTGCTTTGGGAGCAAAGATTTTCTGCAGGATCCAGTCCTACTTTGCATTTTATCTGTAAACTACCATCCCATGCTCAATTGACTTGTTGAATCCAGCCTTTCATAACTAGCCAATGCACCACAGAAGGCCTGTAAGACCATATTTTTCACCAGGTATACCCTCCTTTTCCTACATACTATGATTTTGCTGAGTCTGTCTATATCCTGGGTTGTAACTGTGCATACAATTAATTGTATGCAAGTTGATTTTTCTGCTTTTTTGTATGTTTTTGCTTTGATTTTTTTTTAAAAGGGGAAAAACCCCTTCTATCTTGCAAGGCAAAATTAAAAGTTAGTTGAGGAAGAAAAAGTGAATAATATGATTGCTCACTCTGATATTTCTGTTCCTTGACTAACTGGATTGCTTTCAGGAAGCGAGCAATATTAAAGTCATCTTTTTTCCTTCCTGTCAGCTGCATCAGGTGCATTTTGCCCTTATTGACATGTACTTAATAAGCTCAAATCTTCTCACTTTCATCTTCCTGAGGTACCGTACTTATACTGAAGGCCTTTTGGTCTAACAGAGAGATTTCCCTCTACTATCACCTACCTGGGAAAGATAATACTGAGACCAGGTTTTTCCTGGGGTTGACAGGGTAGGGGATGGTGGTGGGAGAGAGTGTGATTCATTATTACTAGTCATCTGACATAAAGGCAGATGCTCACAGCAGAAACCTGTCTCCAACTGATATGCATGCAATAATACACCTTATGACAAGCCAGTTTCCCACTGGAGAAAGCAAGCCCATGAAAGAATTAAGCACGTGACAATGCAAATTAACTATGATGGAAAGAGACCATTTGGAAGAAAGTCTTGGATAAATGTGCTCAGAATAATAATGTTTAATTTTGCGTGTGTGAAGCTAGTATGCAATGTGATGACCCATTTCCTTTTCTTCAGGGAACAGAGCTTGGAAAAGTTACTTCTTAAGACTGTAACTCTCAGAATCCCACACCTAACATGGCCCACAGGTGCAATGTAGGTTGCCAACATTTGCCAATGTTGAAATATATACTCACTGTAATATATTTGTTCTTGTGTAAGTCAGAAAGTCAGTGAAAAGCTTTCATCTTTATTTTCATCTTTATCAGTAGATGACAATATTAATCTTAGCCCTAATTTCATTTCACAGTTCTTCTTGTTGTGTGGCAGTATAATTCAGAATAATAAAACTTGTATATCAGTGTACTATTGGAAGACATGGCATGGTCACAAACATGGACTGCCTGCTTTTCTCTCATAGTGTACATTTATCTTTAATATGATGGGCTCACACTGTGTTTTCTCATTTCCTGCCAATGGTATCCCATGAGGTGTGGTGCAGAAAGAGAAACTTGAGCTATGATAATGTTATAAGTATGTGAAACTACATTTCATGAGTAGAGAATGGCAAATATAATGGGGTAAATCATTTTTAGTGAGCAGCTCACATCTGTTGTCATATGTACTTTGGCCGTTCAATATGCCAGTAAAGCTGTGAAGAAAAGAGCAGCACCTATTTAATGAGGCATTAAGTTGGTTACTTTAAAAAAGTTATAGTAGACCACAAGGGACAAAGTGTGGACACTAGAAGATGTCTGCTGTGAATTTGGAGATATTTGCACAAAGCACAGGGGTTCTCATACTGACACTCTACTAGTGAAATGAAATGCTTATGAATTCCATACAGAAACAGCTTATATTTTTAGAAGCTTTGGCTCCTCAGAGCAATTATGAATAATTCTCCTCATAGTTCTGAATAATAAGGCCCTATCTACAGATGTGTGAAGCCTAAATACACTGAAGATACCAGATTTTGCCTGATCTTGCAAGCTGCGTGGGGTCAGACTATTTTGATGGAGGACCTCTAAGGACACCAGGTGCTGTAGGCTATATTTCAGTGGGAGGCAATGGCAAACTACCTCTGAGTATTCATTGCCTAATAAAACTCTACAAAATTAATGGGATTGCCATAAATTGACAGATGAATAGACGGTATATACACAGAGAGACATAGGAGCTTATCGTTCAGCATTTTAAACTGGCTCCAGCCTCCTGGGCTGGAGCTGGGATGAGGGTTGGAGGCAGGGATTATTGCACACTAAATCCCCACCGAACCGCCAGCTGCCATCAGCCCAAGTCCCAGCTGGGTCCCAGCCAAGCTCTGCCAGCACTTTGTACAAGCTGGAAAGCTTTCTGACTTCTAAAAAGTGCTGGTGTAGCACGGCTGGGACCCTGGCTGATGCCGGCTGGCGATTTGGCAGTGATTTAGTGTGTGATAATCCCCACCTCTATCCCATGTTTAAAATTCTGAGCAATAAGTTCCATACTCATTCAGTAAAAAAAAAATAATCTGTGATACTTCCTG
Organism: Urosaurus nigricauda; assembly: GCA_034509955.1. Lineage (NCBI taxonomy): Eukaryota > Metazoa > Chordata > Lepidosauria > Squamata > Phrynosomatidae > Urosaurus > Urosaurus nigricauda. The sequence continues at coordinate 170,614,999 of JAOEGL010000002.1, forward strand.
TTTCTTCTTGTCCTTTTTCTGTAGTAGTAGTAGTAGTAGTAGTAGTATTCTAGCTGTAGTAACAGTAACAGCAATAATCATGATAGTATGGTTACTGTGTGCCATACAGAATTCTGGAGAGACAAATCTCAAGATATTGTTGCTTACAAGTAATGACAATAAAGCAGGCAGGGCTGGATAGATAAGCCAACAGAGACATCGAGGAGAGAGCAAGACATCCAGGAAAAGAAAGTACTGTATTTGGAAAGCAACTAGGGAATTGTACAATGAGGACAAGCTGATTATAACTTAGGCATAGACTAAAAACATTGTAGCTAACTGAGTATGGCCAGGAAGGACCTCTGTGCTTTCTATGAATGTGGAAATAATAATAATAATAATAATAATAATAATAATAATAATAATTCCTTTATTTATATAGCACTGTAAATTTACACAGCGCTGTATTTGAGCCATTTCCCTGAGGGCTCTGATAGCCTGCTACAAGGAGCAACAGGACACAAGTCATCCAGGATAATGGGGCAGATAGTATTTCAGAATGTGAGATGAACACTGAGGACTCTGTTATTCAAATCTAATCTTAGCCACAAACTAACTTCATATTATTAAACCCAGCACTACTTCTCATTTCCAACCCTTGCCCCCAACTTTGCAGTATGAGGATCATAGCACCAGCCTACAAAGGATAGTTGTAAAGGTTGTTGAGATAATATGTGTGAAGCACTTTCAATAATTCAGAAATATGAGATAAATACTGATACTGATTTGAGAAAATTAAGATTTGATAGGACCTGTGGGTTTTACATAGATGATTATTGTGAAAAGCAACAGGAACAAAGATCTCTTTAGAAGCAGTGATCCAGGACTGATAGGCTGATAACTGTATAAACAGAAGACAGGCAGGTGGGTGGGTAGAGGCGGACAGTCTGTTTGCTCCATTTCCCAGGTTTCTAATTACAGCCACTCATCCTCATGCCATACAAGTCAATGGAGTGGTGAAAGTGACTATATTCGTAGTTAATTGCTTGGCTGAATACCTTTGCTGATGAATTTTGTTTGTTGCTCTGTACCTAAAGTCAGTGCTTTGAGTGTAAAGAACCTGTATGCCCACACAAATTTAGTTTGTAAAACTGACCTTTTCTCTTTCTCTTCTATTCTTTAGCAGTCCAGTTTCACTCTTGTCAATAATGAAGCTTCAGCATTCTGTTAATTGGGAAGTCTTGTTGTTATTTGGGCTGGGTCTTTTTCATTGGCATGAATCTTAAGCCTGAGTCCCATTTAGAAAAACTCCGACCACAATTGAAGCCACCAGTGTGACTTTTCCCTTTCTTTCAGTCTCCACCAGTCCTCCAGATAAGGTTGGGAGTTTGCAGGAGAGGGGAGAATGAGCATAGACTGCTCCCCCTTCATGGTATCCAGATTCTACAGCTTGAGGCACTTGTCTCACTCTTCCTTACAGTAAGGTTGCCTCTGATCAATGGTAAAGTGCATTATTTTCATGCAGAAGTTCCAGTTGCAGTGTGTGTGTGAGGGAATCAGAGAGCATATAATGAGAAAAACCTTTTCTACCTGAGAATCTTAGGCACAGTACAGATGGCCCCTTTGGGCTGTTCCTGCGCCGTGATGAAGGTTGGGGAGCACACGGAAACCACACGCTCCTCAACCCTAACATGTATGGGCAGCACCTTTTTAAAATGGTGCCATCCCTATGTGCATGCCATGATGATGTCTTGGCACATGCCACGTCCAGATGGGTTGGCGTGCGCCTGATGTCATGGTGCCACTGGAGGGTTCTTAGGGCGCCCTTTCAGCAGCACCGAAAGGAGCTCCGAAATGGAGCTCCTTTCCAGGAAATGCCTTTTTCCTTCAGCAACCAGATTGCCGCAGGAACAAAGCAAGGGAAAAAGGGACCAATAGGCCCCTTTCTCCTTTTTCTTTATCAGTCAGAGTGTCCTTGAGGCACGAAGCCCCAAGGACAGCCCTTTCTAGGCCACGGAGAAGGGGCATTTTATCCCTTTTCTGCAGCCTGGGTAAGCCATGATTGGGGCCTCTAAGGCAGTCCTGGCAGCCCTGGTACCAACCCACCGCTCAAGGGATGGTTACAGACTGCCCTTTTGGGGCAGTCTGTAAAGCCTCTCAGAGAGCTGTATCCAGTCAGAAGAAACCATGTTGGCAAATAGTTTGACTTCAATTTAGTTGGCTTCCAAGACTGTCAACAAGATTATTAGGATGTGGTACATCTATCTGGTGTTGTGGTCATAGAAGAAATGGAGGAGTAGGCCAGGACCTGCATCCAACCTTGTGGTCGCACAGAGGGTTATGCTATATGTCAGAGCTCAGAATAGATGTAGGCATCACAATTATTTCACTCCAAGAAAACATTTTAACATTTGAGCATGTACAATAGGATTTCTATGCAGAATCCCTTTTCATAGAATCATAGAATCGTAGAATCATAGAGTTGGAAGAGACCACAAGGGCCATCCAGTCCAACCCCCTGCCATGCAGGAACTCCAAATCAAAGCATCCCTGACAGATGGCCATCCAGCCTCTGCTTAAAGACCCCTAAGGAAGGAGACTCCACCACACTCCGAGGGAGTGTGTTCCACTGTCGAATAGCCCTTACTGTCAGGAAGTTCCTCCTAATGTTGAGGTGGAATCTCTTTTCCTGCAGTTTGCATCCATTGTTCCGCGTTCTAGTCTCTGCAGCAGCAGAAAACAAGCTTGCTCCCTCCTCAATATGACATCCCTTCAAATATTTAAACAGGGCTATCATATCACCTCTTAACCTTCTCTTCTCCAGGCTAAACATCCCCAGCTCCCTAAGGCGTTCTTCATAGGGCAAGGTTTCCAGACCCTTCACCATCTTAGTTGCCCTCCTTTGGACATGCTCCAGTTTCTCCACATCTTTTTTGAATTGTGGTGCCTAGAACTGGACACAGTATTCCAGGTGGGGCCTGACCAAAGCAGAATAGAGTGGCACTATAACTTCCCTTGATCTAGAAACTATACTTCTATTGATGCAGCCTAAAATTGCATTGGCTGTTGACTCATGTTCAGCTTATGGTCTACTTGGACTCCTAGATCCCTTTCACATGTGGTCTCATTCAGCCAGGTGTCCCCCATCCTATATCTGTGCATTTCATTTTTCCTCCCTAAGTGCAGAACCTTACATTTCTCTGCATTGAATTTCATCTTGTTAGCATCGGCCCAGCTATCTAGTCTATTCAGGTCATTTTGAATTTTGATCCTGTCCTCTGGGGTATTAGCTACTCCTCCCAGTTTAGTGTCATCTGAAAATTTGATAAGTATGCCCCCAATTCTGTCATCCAGATCATTAATAAAGATATTGAATAGCACTGGGCCCAGGACAGAACCCTGTGGGACCCCACTGGTCACTTCTCTCCAGGATGAAAAGGAACCATTGCTGAGCACCCTTTGAGTTTGGCCAGTCAACCAATTACAAATCCATGTAACAGTTAACTTGTCTATCCCACATTTTGCAAGCTTGTTTGCAAGAATGTCATGGGGAACCTTGTCAAAGGCCTTACTGAAATTGAGGTATACTTGTATTTTACCAAAAGAAAACTGTGCTTTAACTGGTGAAAATGGAACGAATCATGCAGTAAGGGTACTTCATACCTGCTCAAAATTAATTCATATCTCTAGAACCAGATAAACTGGATCCAAAGAACTTGCAGATGAAATCTCAGTCAATCATCTTTGAGAATTCTTGAACAGGTGAATTCTCAGAAGACTGGAGAAAGATGAATGTTGCCCTCCGCTTCAGAAAGGGCAAAAAAGAGTACCTAAGCAAATACTGACCAGCCAACTTGATGTCAATAACAGGAAATCATAATCATATCATAGAATCGTAGAGTTGGAAGAGACCATAAGGGCCATCTAGTCCAACCCCTGCCATACAGGAACTCACAATCAAAGCACCCCTGACATATGGCCATCCAGCCTCTGTTTCAAAGCTTCCAAAGAAGAAGACTCCACCACACTCCGAGGGAGTGTGTTCCACTGTCAAACAGCGATTACGGTCAAGAAGTTCCTCCTAATGTTTCGATGGAGTGTCTTTTCCTGTAGTTTGAATCCATTGCTCTATGACTGTTTTCTGGAGCAGCAGAAAACAAGCTTGCTCCATCTTCAATATGACACCCCTTCAAATATTTAAACTGGGCTATCATATCACCTCTTAGTTTTCTCTTCTCTAAGCTAAACACTCTCAGTTCCCTAAGTCTCTCCTCAAAAGGCATGGTTTCCAGACCCTTCACCATTTTGGTCACCCTCCTTTGGACATGCTCCAGCTTGTCAACATCCCTTTTTTTAATTGTTGTGCTCAGAACTGGACACAGTATTCCAGATGAGGTCTGTAGAATAGAGTGGCACTATTAGTTCCCTTGATCTAGACACTAAGGAAAGTAATATTGAAAATATTAAACAGTCAGCCTGTACACTTAAAAGAAATTCCGTGACAGTATGAAAAGAGCCAGTATGGAGATCCAGTATGGAATTCTCATTAACAAGTAATGCTAAATAAATCTTACCTCTCTTTTTAAATATAGAGTGCTTAGGAAATCAGAAAATGCTAAAAATGTCACATATATTAATTTCAACAAGACTTTTGACAAGGTCCTATATGATATCCTTGCAAACAAGTTGGTGAACTGTGGGCTCAACACTGCGGTGCATTTGTAATTACTTGGCAGACCAAACCCAAAGAGTGCTTACTTTTGGTTGCTTTCATTGTGGAGAGAAGTGTCTATGTAAAGTGGGGTGTCTCAGGATTCTGTCCTGGGTCCAGTGTGGTTTGACACCTTTTAAATGATTTGTATGATAGAACAGAATTCATACTTATCAAATATATAGATGACACCAAATTTGAAGGCGTAACTGAGACCTCAGAAGACAGGATTAGAATTCAAAATGATCTTAGAAGATTAGAGAGCTGGGCCAAAATTAACAAAATGAATTTCAACAGGAACAAATTCAAGGTATTATATTTAAGAAGGAAAAAAAAAAAAAAGAAAAAAAAGAAAAGACTGACATCTGGCTTGAAAACAGTACATATGGGAAAGATCTAAGGATCTTAGCTGACCACAACCTAAATACAAATTTTGATGCAGCAGCCAAAAAGCCAGTGTGATTCCAGGCTACTTCAACAAGAATATTGTATCCAGATCAAGGGAAGGAATATTATCACTCTATACTGCTTTGGTCAGACTTCGGCTGGAATATTGTATCCAGTTCTGGGCACTATAGTTTAAAAAGGATATTGACAAGTGGGGACATGTCCAGAGAAAAGTGACCAAGATAAGGAACAATTTAGGAAATTAGGTATGTTTAGGCTGGAGAAGAAATGACTGAGATGTGTCATGATATAGCTATCCTTAAGTATCCAAAGGGGTCATATAAAACCTAGAGCAAACTTTTTTTTCTGATGCTCCAAAGGCTAGAAAATGAACCAATGGATTCAAATGGCAGGAAAAGAGATTTCACCTAAACAACAGGATGAACTTTTTTCCTATAAGAACTGTTCGGTAATGGAATAGACTGTCTTAGAGGGTGGTAGACTCTATTTCTTTGGAGGCTGGATAGGCATCTTTAGTTGTGTGTTCCTTCATGGCAGTGGGCTAAATCAGATGGCCATTTTGGTCCTTTCCAAGTCCATGATTCTATGATTTTTTTTTTTTAATCAGGAGGGCAACATTTCTCACAGTCTTGTTTTGCAGGGATGAATCCTTCATGCAACGTTTATAAATGGGAACGTTATGGTTACAAATTGTGCTGTTTTATATAGCCACTATATTTCCATCACCCTACTTCCACTTCTTCTTCACCAGGATCAGCAGATCATAAGATTAATAAATATCTCACTGAACTACTGAGTGCGCTGCCAAGGCACTGCAGGAAGTAAAGAGAATCTATGTTTCTTGTAATGTGCACTCTTTTTCTTGGCTTGCAATGTGGCACTGTGTTAATTATTTCAGCATAATATTCAGGTTTTTACAATTCAAGTCAAGGAAGCCAAGAGCTTTAGCTTGATTCCTCCCACCTTTCTGATTATCTTTCACTAATTGAATTGCCCTTGTTTTCCAGGTTTTAATTTTCTCATTTCTTACCAAGAGCTTCATTTTGTAATTAACTCATCTCTTTTCAATAATGTCCATTTCTTTCATCCATGAAGAAATTTGAAAATTTGGGCAAATACTTTCAAAGTTAAAAGAACACTCCTCCTCATTTATACTGGCGGAGCACACCCATGCTTGCCACCATTTTAGTTGGGTGTGTCTTCATATCCATCATTTACCATTACCACTGCTATGTTATTTGAATACAGCTGATTTATAAATCCTCTGAATTTTCTCCCCATACCGAATTTCTTCAACATTATTTTTAATGCTGGCAATTCCACACAATCAAAATCAAAATGTCCAATGCCATTATTCCCGATTGTTTAGCCTTCCCAATTATGTGTGTTTTATTCAACACTCTTCCTATTAAATTTGACATTAAATTTGAAAGCTCGTTACTTTCAAGATTACATCTCTCGGAACCAAGCCTCTTTTTAAAATTGTTGTTCTGTGTGAACATTCCACTTCCTATTCTTCCCAGGTAATTTGAGAAACAATACTTTGTAGACATTTGAGAATTTCTTCCTTCAGGGTCCTTGATGTTTCGTTTGGCAATTCAGGGAAACAACAGATACGAAGATTATTTTTTCTCTTGCGGTCCTGCAGGTAAATAATTTTTCATTCCAATTGGGCCAGTTTTGATGCCAAAGTTATCTTCTGTTGATTTTGTTGTTGTACTTGTATTGAGTCTCCTTTTTCCTCCCTCTCTTTCAATTTCTTTTTTAAATAATCTGAATAGATTTGTTCATTTCATTCATAATTTTATTAGTTATTGTCTCTGATAGTGTTTCACTATTTTTAATGATTGTCTCATTTATGTTAAAAGCCTCATTGCTTTTGACTTGATTTTCTGTAGCACCTGCTACAATTCATCCCCCTTATCTGCATTTCTTGACTGCACACTTGGAATCTTACATTTAGCTCTGGCTTTTTTGCATTGTCCCAATTGAAGTAGATTTCTCCTTTTGCATATTATAAGCATCAAAATTCTTTTGTGAATTTACTTTTCCTAAACGTGCACATACTTTATCTGATGGATATACAGATTGTCTCTTCCAACTTAAAACTTTCTGTTTCAGTTCTCTTTTTTGATTTTTGGACATCTAATCAATGTTATGTTTCAAATTGCCGATGTGCAGTTTATTATATTTTTCTCTACCAGTTTGTTCTTTCAATATTTCAGTTCTTTGAGTCCCACACAATCCAATAAATTTATTTTCAAGTGCTTCACTTTAGTTTTGTGTTATAAATCGTATCTTCCAGTCATCTTATCAAACATCCTTTCATTTACTCTCATCGATGTCAGATTACATAACTTTTTTTTTTACATAGTTTCTCTGGTTTGTTATTTTAAAAAACTTTTTCTGTTATTTTAATGGTCTTTCCTGGTCAAACAAATTAATCCACAGGGGCCACTCCTCCTATGAGATGTTGCATATGGCTTTATTCATTTTTATTTTTATTTTTTGAATAAAAGGTTCAAAGATAGTCCTGGAGGCTGCATTTACAGTCACGCTTAGATTAATCTTTCAGTTTCCAATTCACCCACATTCATTTAAGAAAACCCTTAAGTTCATTTTGTTCTTAATGTGAAGAAATGTGAGAGTTTTTGAAAATGCACATTTTCAGTAAAATCAAAAGAAACAATTCACTTCTGTTGAAGCAGCAATGAATGAAAGTATGGTTTCTGTTTTCTATAATATTTTTTAAAAAAAATCTCACATATTTATTAATAAATTTGCAAATTTGGTAAAATTCTAACCCACAGTGAACCAAGCCATACTTTCAACTATCCATTCAAGTCAAATTCAACGTTTGTGCATGTGTACATTCATATTTTCTGTCAACAGAAACCCCATGAATTTCATAGACTCAGAGGTGGTTTGTCAATTGCTTCCCTTGAAATAGAGCCTATAACACTTGGTATTCATTGCTGCTCTGCCATCCAAGTACTAACTAGGGCTAACCCTGCTTAGCTTGCAATATCATACAATAGGTACCAATATTTTCAGTATGGAGAGCATTGCATCGCACCTGTCTGCCACATTGCTGTTGAGGATGAGAAGATTCTCAGAAGCAGGAAAAAAAAAGAGAGAGACAGACTTCAGTGCTCACCAAACATCACAAATGTATTTGAATACATAAGAGATTATCAACAGGGGATGGGACATCCTTGACCCATCCCTATTCTATCCTTTCCATGTGATCATGCGAAAATGATCACACAGCATCATCATTATTGCGTCCATGACATGTTCTTATTGCGTGGTTGCAATATGATTTTCAGACAACGTCGCACTTACCCCATCCTTCTCCTGCCTTGGAGTAGCATGGCCCTGTCACTTTGTATTAATGTAAACTCATGTTACTACAATGGCAGGGCCACTGATGGGACAAAGACTGGATAAGTGTGGATGTGATAAGGACGGGGTAAGAACGGAAGAGATCCCTCCTTACCCCATGTGATAATTCGCATAGAGATTCAAACCACAGTTATTTAAAAGTTCAGTGCTCAAAGCCGTCTACCTGTATATCCATACCATTTCTATCTCATTTCTTTTAAATGTCACTTAAAAATAATTTCTCTAAGTTTTCTCTAATTATCACTCTCAGATTTATGAAGAAATGTGCAAACTTTGAAAAGGTCTTTCAACAAAAGAACTAAATGGAATTCTCACATAATCTCTAAGCAGCTACTCAAATGTCTGCACTACAAGGTTATGGCATGTGTATATTTAACTTTAGTGAATCCAACACATTTTACAGGACTGCTGTACATCTAGCAAGCCTGTGTCACTTTGCAATATATAGTGATATGTACAGTCTTGTTGCAAGGAATAGCCACATTAGTCACTGATTGTTGTTGCTTCTTTTTTTTTAACATAAGGGCCAAAATATTCATTCATCACTGGAAAGAAAGAAATGAGGACAGGCTTTCTGAAAGAAAGCAGCATTAAAATTTCTAAGGAAATTTTCAGAAATGTATTGTTGTTGTTGTTGTTGTTGTTGTTGTTTTATTTAATAATAATATTCTATTTATTTATATCCTGCCTTCCTCTCAGTACAGGGACTCAAAGCAGCTAACAAAATTTAAAACAGTCTAAGTTAAAACAGTATAAAAATACAAAGTTTAGAAAACAATTACATAATTAAAACAATTATAACATTGCATTTACCAATAATTGTGCCTTGGATTAACCTCATTGGGTACAATACTGTCACAGCACAAAGAAATGGATCAAACATTGTTGCAGGTGCCAGGAAAGCCTTCTTGGGGTTTGCTAGTGTTGGTTTTTGTTTGCTTTGGCTTTAAAGGGGTCAGTGGCATCACTGGGGCCCCCAACTGGGGGTTCAGCAGGTAAAAAAGGTAAGCCTACCTTTTTTCTCCACTCCCTTGGCCCTCTCAACAAAGAGGAAGCCAAGGCACCAGAAAAGGAGGAAGGATAGCACACATCCCTTCCATCACCTCCTACTGCCCAGACAGGGCTCCCAAACCTGAGGATGCCACTGAAAGTGGTTTGTTTTATTTTGCTTTAAGGAGGGGCAACATCTGCTCAAACAGGGCAACTGTGGAAGCATGTGGAGACCAGCAGTGATCAATTAAGAGACTGATAATAAATAAATTTACATGTCGTATATTGCATGATGCACATGATACTCAAAGGAGGGGGTGTGAGTGAAATGAGGGCATCACTCCTTCCACATAATAATTCTGCCACCCCCCCATTATTTTTTTCTTCATTCTCTAAATTTCTAGAATTGCAGAGAATAAAACATTTACAATCACTTGTATCTAGAATGTTTATATTTGCTGTGTTTAAATTCACTTGGTAAACTTTGCTTGCTCCTTACATTGGTGTTTGGGACTTTAACTACCAGTAGTCCCAGCTACCTTGGTCATCAGTCAGGAACCAAAACATCTGGAGGACTAAAAGTGGGTAACCATTGTGTCCTGAGGAACCCATCAGATCTCAAGCAGATAATATAATCATTTCATAGCCAGCCATGGGGACATAGCCAGATATTTATCCAATCCCTCCTCTCTCTACCAGCCATAGAATACTGTGGCTCTACAGTAAGTTGGGGGCCAGAGAATGGTCAACTGTAGCCTAATTCTCCTTGAGCTATACACTATTCTGACCTCATTTTGCTGGCAGGAAGGAATCATCTCTCTCAAATTCTGCAATTTATGTTTTTTGTATGTTTATGCTAATATGTAAATGGAAACAAGCTTCTGCATGCAAATACACAAGATTCTCCTCCATGATCTAGTTACATACAGAGATGGCTTCAAAAAGCAGTAACTGGAGGGATGGATTTAGTCTCCTTTCTCTGTCCAATGACTATTGCATTGCAAAGAAGACCACTGTGCTCAGTTGTAAATGTGCTTATTTCTACAACAGCAGTGCTGCTTCAGAGAACGGCATCTGGCTCATGCAGAGTACAGGACAAAAACTAAAGGCACATCAGTCAATTTTGCTGCACAGTGTTCATCTGAAAAGGCTCTCAGGCTCAATCATGATTAAAAAAAATAGAAAGAAATAGATAATAATAATAATAATAATAATAATAATAAAGTTTTATTTATAGCCCGCTCCTCTGTATCCAATCGGAGCGGGTTACATCAATTAAAAAATGCAAGATAAAATATACATGACCCATACCCAACCACCCGCCCCTTAAAATTAAATTAAACTGACATCAATTAAAATGACATAATAAAAATTTCAATTTAAAACGGCAACCCATTGCATAGAGATCAGGGTCAAGATGTTAAAATGCTAATGGGAGAGCTTAACCCAAACAGAGCCGGGAGGTTAAGAACTTTCTGGGAAGGCCTGCCGGAAGAGATGCGTCTTCAAGGCTTTTTTAAAGCAATCAGAAGATGTAATAAGACGCATCTCGTCTGGCAGGCCATTCCATAGCCTGGGAGCGACAGCCGAGAAGGCCCTCTGGGAGGTCTGCGTCAGTCTAGTCTTCATAGGCTGCAATAAGTTCCTCCCAGAAGACCGGAGTGTGCGGAGGGGTTCGTATGGGAGGAGGCGGTCCCTCAGATGAGATGGACCCAAGCCATGTAGGGCTTTAAAGGTTAAAACCAACACCTTGTACTGCGCTCGGAAACTAATCGGCAGATACAATTGCGTAGTCATAATTGCAAATAGTATTAAGCATGTGAACACATGTAAATGTTGTTTGTACCTTTCTCCATCTCTTTCTTCTGGGGGTAAGCATTGCAGCAACAACCATTTTCATAACACAAGCACATCAAAATGTTTTGAAGAACAAATATTCTTAGGGAACTGGCGCCACCTCTTTTTGAGGTGCAACTGAGCTGCAGTAGCTAGATGCTGCAGTGCAGTTGCGCCACAAAAAAGGAGCGGGTAAACCGCACTCCTTTTTTGCTGCGCAGTTGCTGCACAGCAAAGAAAAAGGTGCCATTAAGCACCTTTGCATTGCTGCAACTGCGCAGCTCTGTGCAGAAGCTGTGCAGTTGAGCTGGCACCATTACATATGCCATGTAAATGGCGTTACATAATGGCACCGGCAGCATTACATGTTAGGGTTTGGGAGCTTGTAAACGATGCACGCTCCCAAACTCTAATGGCACCACCCAGGCGCCTCTTCCTGCCCATCTGTATTGGGCTTAAAAATCCCAAGAAAGAGATTTTTAAAAAATTAAAGAGAAATTCTGATTTTTAAAGAACATTATCATAAGCTTTATAATGCAGTTTGCTCTTTGTGTATTCTTCCAGGAGGCCCTAGCCTCCATGTAATCTGTATTCTCTGAGTGTGCCTTAGCTGTCTCTATAAGAACTTTCTTTGTTAATCACAGTTGTTTACATGACATCTTTCATCCAATGATGTGGCAGCAGTTTACAAACAATCCTTATTAATGGAGCTGTGAATCTCCCTACCACTTTGAAGAACAGCTCATTAATCATGGAGGGACAGGTAAATGGAGGTACCAGGATGAGACAGGCTGTAAAATGGCTTTCAAATGTAGGGTTTGACAGAGTTTCTTTCCATCCCTCCTCCAGTGGGTTGGTAGTATCTTCCTTTTTCATCTATTATTTTGTAGCGTCCCCTCCCTTTCCTCCTCTCCCATAAAATAGATCAAGCAAAACAATTTGCACCTCCTGTAAGAATCAGTGTGAAGAAATAGGTTAATGAGTGATGTCAGAAATAATTGAAATGCAAAGTGGAAATAACTGTAAATGACACAATGCAATCCCACATTATTGAAATGTGTGGCTGGAATCCTCTTGGTGATTTATGTTAACACAACCAAGAGTTTGAAGAGGATACTTTTTAAATGTTATTCAGGGAGGTATCCATACCTCCTTGCACAGTTCTTCACTGAGCTGCAGAATGGCAATTGGATGGTGGCAGGACTGGCCATGTGGGAATCAAGTATTTCTTTCTGTAGCCATCACCTTCCTGCAGTATGAATACAGGGTTTCAGGACCCTGAATAATTAAGCTGGAGGAACCTTGTACTCTCCCTCCATCAAAGATGATCTTAGCCTCCACCCAATGGAGTAGGCAACAGACCTACCCTGCCATACTCTGGGCTGTCATCTGTCTGCCATGCTGCTTTTCACTCATGTCCCTTGTAATGGCCATGGACAGTGTAGGATTTCCTTGCTCTTATCTCAGTTTGTTGGTTGCTGCCTCTCTGGACACAGAAACTTACCATGTGATGAAATTGCAACATATATTAAACATCCATATATCTTATAAGAAAACAAACAAACAAACCCAGATATTTGTGATAGCATCATGGATAGACTGGGATACAGTGCAATAGATAAGCCAGGCAAAAGAAACAAGTGTGTCCAAGACTAGAGTTCTGTCAACCTCTCACATAGTGTGCATTAGGAGAGGCTATACCTGTATACCTATGTATCCAAAAAAGCTACACCAGACAAGGAAGGATCCCAGCAACCACCTACTCTCAAAGATGGAGAATGGCTGTGTGAATGGTTGAATCTGTGGATACAGAACCCATGGACATGAAGGGATGACTGTATACTACAACATCATTACTTGTGTGCTCTCAACAGAGGGTGTAACAATTGATGCTGCCTTTCTCTTCTCAGACAAAAACAGGACATGTTCCATACACTGCTTCCACTCAGAGATTTTTAATATTTGGGTATCTGCAAATAATAGCTTTATGTGGAAGACATTGATTATTGGGACAGTGCTGCATGATGGACTGAGCTCCTGTCACTAGTCCCAGCTTCTGTCAACCTAACAGTCTGAAAGCATGCAAATGCAAGTAGATAGATAGATACCACTTTGGTGGGAAGGTAACAGCATTTGATGCAGTTATGCTGACCACATGACCACCAGAGCAGTCCTCTGACAACGCTGGCTCTTTGACTTAGTAACATAGATGAATATTGCCCTCTACAGTCGGTTACAACAAGACATTCATGTCAAGGGACTACCTTTACCTTTACCTTTTTAACAAGATGTTACTGCTATTAGAAATGAAAATTAGATCTTAAACATGTTTGCTGTCAAGCTCTTTTAAATTTGTTAATTGTCAAGTAATGTTATAAATCTGTTTAATTATTTTATATGTGAGGCGTGGTAGTGTGTTGATTTTTACCCCCAAAGGCTTTTCAGAAGGGACTTAAGGGCCGCTCCTAAGGGGAATAGAATTCAACTGTTTTTCTGTATTACAGCCACTCAAGAGGACCACAAAAGACATCAACATGCTGGGAAGAACTGTGAGATTTGCCTCAAGGGCTTGTTTTTTGAATTTTATACTTATGCTGAAACATAAATTGTACTGTTAAATGCAGCCACTGGATACTGAAGGCATTGTTAATTTCTTTTTTTTCTTTCTTTTTCTTTTTTTTTTTTTAAATTATTAAACTTCTGATGGCATTGTTAATTTCTAAAATGTAATTTAAGTGAAACACACAAAGAAAATAAATAACTTTTAGGTATTATTATTATTATTATTATTATTATTATGCTTGTGTTCATATGGAGGGAAAAATGCTAATATAGCCATGGATGGGGGGAAGTGTCCACTGTCTCATCTGAATGAACCCTGCCTAACTGTTATTGACTACACTAACATTTTGGCTACACTATGATTTTAACTACATGTCATTAGGGGATGGATGAACTTCTTCAGTCCTATTCTCTTCCCCACCCCTCACCTCACCTGAATTATAGTTATGTAAAATTAATGTCTGAAGCATGTACAACAGATGTGGCCAACTTTAGAGGCTACGGGGAGGGTGCATTGGAACCCAAGGACATCCCTTTCAACAAATCCTTGCAAAAATGCTCCAAGTGGCCTCTCGAGATTATCAGAGACATTCTGTGGCTCCTCCAGGCCACTTCCTGTAAACATCTTGGTTTAAAATAAGCATTGTTGTTGCTGACTTATGGCAATCCTCGGGCAAACTTATCCTGGGGTTTTCTGGAGCTAAGAATGTGTGACTTGTCCAACTGAGTTTTCATGGCCTAGCAGGAAACTGAACCCTAATCTCCAGAGTAGTAGCTCAGTAGCTGAAACCACCACACTACACTCATTCTCCAATGACCCTAGTAGGGTAAAAGATGGCAAAATGCCACCATGCCCCCCAGAGGGCATCTGAGGGCAAAATAAAAATAATTCATTTTTTCTTTTAAAAGTTTTTGTCCCCTGGGAGGCCCTGAAAACCAGAAAAACACTCCTGAGAGCTGCATGCATCCCATACACTGAAGTTTGCTGACCACAGTGTACTATTTACTAGAGCTTTCAGTTTACTTGGAACTTTTGAATTCTTTCCCCTCTCATCTACATTACAGAGGCAGTGTTTAGTGTTTTCAATGCACGTAAAACAATCTTGCAACATGATAGCCCTCTATACTATCATGTGAAGTATCTCTTTTCTCAGTGCTTGGTTATAATGTGTATGCACACACTCCTAAATATATATTAAAGAATCTCAATATTGTGCACAAATCACTGAGGACAACATTTGAGAACAAGAATATTAGAAGTACAAAGGACCCTTTTTGTATTTATTTCACATTTGTTTCAAAACGGATTAATCTAGATTCTCTGATTTAGGCTGAAATTAAGGAAGAGACATTCAAAAACAGTCCCATAGTCAGTGAGGCAGGAAGATGAGACTAGGACTGCAGCCACACTGCAGAATTAATGTAGTTTGACATGTATTTACCTGGCATGGCTCAGTGCTATGTAATCCTGGAATTTGTATTTGTTGTGGCACTAGTACTCTCTGACAGAGACGGCCAAATATTTCACAGAATTATGAATCTCATAATTTGAACCATTGGGGTTAAAGCAATGTCAAAGTACATTAATTCTGCAGTGTAGATAGAGCCCTGTGTATCCCCACCCTGCCCCATGTGTAATCTGGTAAATGCATGTGTGTGATGTATACCCCTCCTGCTTAATCTCACACAACACATTCTGCATTTTATTCTGCATGCAGTTTTGATGAGTATCATAGTGAAACTGAGACTTTGGATCAGGTAGGCTAAATGGAAAATGGTTCTTGGAATTATCAACAAAAGATCTTAATTGTAGAGAAATATCTAGGAACGTCTGGGCACAGAACAGGTGTCATTGAAGTGTGCAGTGTGTAAATGCCTCATTCCCAGGAAGCTAGGAATGTGGCTTTAACAAGCTGCCTGTTCCAGCCCTTACTCTAACTAATTCCTTACTCTGCTTTAACTGATTCCTCTCTCTCACTCTGACTGTTATACATGTGTCCTTTAAGAATGCTCTTCAGACATTCAGTCAAACACCAGTCATTCTTAACATTCCTATAGATCCTTTCCTTATAATATATACCATCTATTGCATGCACACTTTACCTTAATTTCTTAATAAAACAGTGCCCGCCACCCCAAAAGGTCAGCCATCCATTATAGCTGGTCAATACAATAATTTGATTCCAAAGTTAATCAGGGCATGTTTATACATGTCTACTAAGAGGTAAATCCCTCTGAGGTCCAGCATGCATGGGATTGCAGACAGCGTGGGATGTTTAACTGATTTTTTTTTCAGGTTGCTGTTTCCATGCAGTCTTCTCTGTTTACAGGATTCTTAAATCTTTGCTTTTTGCTCTAGAATTAGGTAGAGACATTCCCCTTTAAAAGAATGCAACATTTGAAGAGCATGCTGAAGTTGAGGCAAAACAAAAAGGAGAGACAGGGCTTGTCCCCTGGCAATGACAGGCAAAGCTTTATTCTGTAAAGACAAGACAGGAGGAAAACATTTCCTGGGGAACTTTTTTTTAAAACCTACTTTACTCAACATGAAGAAGCAGAGCTTCATTTTGCTATGTATCAACAATATGTTTGCCAACAGACTTTATTAACCTATTAAATCAGCAAGATAGAATAACTACTTTGCTCTCTTTAATTTAAAACAATAAAACTAAAATAATAAAATTGCAATTTCGTAATGTAGCCTTCTGTTGGATGAGAACAGAAGTTTCATTCCAGTCTTATAATTCCTCCTGGTATTAATATAACATTGTTTACATCCCCTGTGTTTAAATCAATGTTCCACTTTGGAATCACTTACATATGCGGCATAATTAACATATTAGAGCCTGTGTTGTTCATGTTGTTTAAGTCAATACAAAAAAGTGCAGAAGCCAGAACATATGGACGGAAAACAACAACAAACAACAGTAACGTGCCACAAGAAAATAAGAATTAACACTAGGGATGAGGTCTTCCCTCACTCTGGTCATGAATGGGTGTGGCTTCTACTTGGAGTTTGGAAATATTGTCCTTTCAGACTATACCACCCAGAATCCCCACTCCAACACGGCCAGTGCTAGTATGAATCTAAAGATGTTGGCCAGAGGGATTGAGGCTGGAATGCAGAAACTTCTTGCCCACACACTCTACTTTCCTGCTGTGAACACTCTCCTTATGGACTTTGTTGCAATCACAGACAAAACAGCAGATGGATATGAGTACATGCCCACATACCCTGCTACAGTGTATGTCTAGATATTACTGCATGCTATTACCAGTCAAAGTTAACAACATGTCAACTGATGTGGAGCAGTCACAAACATACTCCCAAAGTGGTTTAGAACCACAGTGAAATAGCTATAATCATATTCATATTAACCTAGGACTAAGACCTCACTGAAATCTGTAAGACTTATTTCTGAATAAACATACTGTATAGTCCAGGATCTTGCATGGCCCAGCACAGTGTAGCAGTTCTGCGTGTGGAACCATGATACAGCTTCCCATTCAATACCCTACAGACTTAGTATAGAGCAACTGTAATAAGTGACTAGTGGAGAGCTGGGAGGAGCAAGGAAAAAATACATTTTCTACTCTCTTTGGTGGCTAGGAGTTGAAGGGGAGCTGAAGCCAGAATGATCAAATCCATCTCAACTATGACTCAGTCAAGAAAGGAAGTTGGAGAATGTGTTGTGAAAAAAATATGGCTATCACCTTTTCTATCACCAATAATGTCAGAGATTTTTTTTATGGTCAGTTTGCTGAATTCCTGTCCACATACCAAAAAGGTGGCAAGCTTAGTAGCAGCAGGTGGCTGCTATGCCAGTGATGCTGTGAATCTCCTCCAGATCATAATCTGAATTTTAAGTAAGTTATCATTGGTGCTGAACTGTACCCCTCAGAGGTTCAGCACCTTGGATTGCTCCTTTAAAATCCAGAGTGGATTCATAGCTCCCCCCCCCCCCATATGTATGCTCAGACATACTTTGGCCATATCATTAGAAGACAGAACTCTCTAGAAAAGTCAACAAGGTAGAAGGCAGTAGGAAAAGACAAAGACCGCTTTCCAGATGGATAGACTTGGTCAAGGGATAGATTCTATCAAGGAAGCTACGCATCTGAGTCTGCAAGACTTGAACAGGGCAGTTAACAATAGGGTGACTTGTGGGTCTCTCATTCATGGGATGGCCATAAGTTGAAGTTGACTCGGTGGCACTTAACAACAACACTTGGCCAAAAAAGAAGCCCCACTGAACACACATGAAGGGCTTATTTCTGTGGATTGCACTGCAAAATGTGCAAAATGTTTAGGATTGCATTGCAAGGATGAAATCCTAGACACACTTCCCTGTGAATAAGCATTATTAAAGCCAGTGTGGTTCTGAATGTTGGTCTATGACTCTGGAGATCAGGGTGTGGATCTCTGCTCAGCTATGGAAATCCACTGGATGACTTTAGGCAAATCACACTCCCTCTGACTCAGGAAGTGTGCCAACTCTTGCCAAGAAAATAGGTTCGGCTTGGGGTCGGCATACATTGGAAATGGTTTAGGGGTACACAACAACAAAAGCTTTATTAAATGTAATCAGCCTTGTGTCTGAATAAATAGATGTCAGATCCCATTGCATATAGTGCATATGCATTTGGCAGTAAGGTTTATATCTACTTCCTCAGTATTGAACACTATATGACAGCAGGCTCATGTTTCAATGGGAATTCTAGGAAATGCCAGTAAAGAATGTGAGAAATTATAGAGCAATTCAGAGTCAAACTGGTGTAGCAAACTTTGTTAAGCACTGAAATATCCCATTTTTCCCCTTAGCTGTCAAAGGAAGCATATGATAAATTGTGTACAAAATTTTTAAAATGTGCCTAATAAAGTTGTCTCCTCTTTTTTGGTTATGAAATCTATAGGTACAAAGAAGGTTCTCAAAATTATATTTGTTGCTTTGTTTCTGAACTCAGATGGTATGGTTATGAAATCTATAGGTACAAAGAAAGTTCTCAAAATTATATTTGTTGCTTTGTTCCTTAATTCAGATGGTAGCAACTGGTACTTAGAGGGCAAGGAGGAAATTTGCTAAGCGTACATTGCTAATAAAAATATAAATGCAGAATGCTGAAAAGGTCACAGTGCATGAAGTGCTATATGCTATACTTCATAGAATGCATTAAGCATTTCATTTCTGATAACTCATTCCAAAGACCAAGGTTTTAATGAAACTGAGCCAGAGTGAAAAGCTTTTTAAAGAAAGGGGCGGAGGGAGAGAAGAAATACAGGCTGCAGAAAATAACATTACTATGTAGCTTAATTTAGATATTCTTTTGTATTAGAATTTCTGGTGTGGTAAGATGATTTGAAAAACGCAACATTCTTTATCCTTCATGGGGAAATGGAGGGTGATGTTTTGTCCAGGCAGCACTCTGCTCCCACACCCTGTCCCCTGCTTCAGGACTCCCCTTCCTCCTGGGGGGGTCTCCCTTGATGTGGCCAGGTAGTGATTTGGGAAGGTCAGGGGCAGTGGACTATATTCCTTTAGCATCTGGCTATGTTCCTATAAGTCAAGGGTGGGAAAACTGCAGCCTGTGAGCCAAAAGCAGTTCCCAGGGCAAATTTGATAGCTTCTGGTCCCCCAGGGGTCAAAAGATTATTTTTTTTCTGTCATCACTGTGCACTCAGTGATAGTGATGTAGCCCTCCACCATAGTAAAAGCCCTCATATCCCCTAATGCAACTTTTTTTTCTGGTTAAAAAAGGGGGGATGTGCTGGTGAGTGCTTCCACACATCAGGGAAGTGGCTTTCCGCTACACTCTGTGCTGATGGTTTACTTGATTACCTTGGTTTGACCTTATTTCTGGGCTCATTTATACACAGTGCCCTCATGTCTTTTTCTGCAATCAGCTGATACAGAAGTTTTATCTTACTTCCCAACCCTTGCTTGCCCTGCTTTTATTATCAGAACAGCCACAGATATGACATCATAAGACCATAAGGATTTGCCTCCTGGTCTCAGATTTTGGCCTTGCCACTGTAACAACCCAGCTCATCAGATAGTGTTGGAATTGTCTCCCAGAAGGCCCAGCCAGTGTGGTAAATGGCCAGGAATTCTGAGGGCTGAAATTCATTCATATCTGGGTACTCAAATGTCAGAACCATTGATATCGATCAATATTCTCTATGTTGACTGGCCACAACCTTACTATAGACCATGCGGATACTGGTCTAGGTTCTTGTGTGTCAATTACTGTGTCTGTTTAGAAACATACACCATTGGGTTTCTTCATGATGTGAGGCAATGCCACCAATATCATCCAATCAGCAGAGGGTTTAGAGGGCTGGGACCCACCTACTTTCCAGGACAAAACCATCTCCCAAGTTTGATATAACTTGTGCTCTTGTGTGCAGAGCAAAGCCTTCCATTCTGCTGCCCTGGATTGCTGTCAAAATGCCTGGGATGTCTAATCTGATCTGAGGCTGTGCCAATACTGAACATGTTCATTCTACAGAGGGTCTCATCTGCAAGATTGACAAAATACTACTACTAGTACTACTACTACAAACTCTATCTATCTATCTATCTATCTATCATCTATCTATCTATTTGTAACATCTTTTTCTTCAAAGAGTGGAACATCAGACACATCAAAGACAGAGACAATAAAACATAATACTATAAATATGTATAAAATCCCCAATATCACACCAGTCACTACGCATCACAGCACCTTCAGTCACAACTCAGCAACTTAATCTGGTGAATCAAAGAGGAAGGGCTTCAAGTTTTTATGAAAATGGGTGATATCTTCCTCCAGCCAGAGGTCCAAAGGAAGGCTGTTTAACAGATGGGGAACCAGATCCCGAAAGGCTTACAGTCTTGACAGAATGATGCACAAGCCTTTGCCTGTTAAATTCCTAAATCTTAAGTTCCTAGACAGTGCATACCATGCTAGTCAAGCTGCCATGTATAGAGGGAGATTAGATTGCAAACTCCTAAATACTGGAACGAACAATTAGAAATGGGTCCTAGCCCAAACTGGTAGCCGGTGAAATGCATAAAGCTTAAATACATCTCAGAAGAGCAGGGATGGAGCACTTTACTGTGGTTTGAAGAAATAGGTCCTCCAAGGTTGTTTCTCGCCATATTGAGGCTGCAGTTTTAGTGGAATTTAGGAAATCACAATGAAAATATAAGGAAAGATGTGCTGAGAGGTGCACTAGGCTTGGCCTTCAGGCTACAGAACAACCAGCTACATGGTGCTTGAAAGCAGCCACAGAATAAAGAGATCCCACCCACCTAAGACAGTATAGGTACAAGAAAAGTTCTCTGATGAACAGAAATGCATTCAACAAGAAAGGTCACTTCTTGGATCTCTCAGCTTCCTGTAGTCTCATCAGCTTCATTCTCCTCCTCTGAGCATGGGATTTTTTTTTTAAATGCTACAGTCAGAAGTTTTCTGAAGCCACTGTGTTATTTTTGTAACTCTCCAATGTGACTACAATGTCATTTTCACCTACCTAGATGTGTAGCCACAGCTCTTCAGTATCAGGTGGCAATCCAGACCAGGAAGCAGCTAGGCTCTGGAAAGCTGCACACCGGAGCAAAATTTGAATGGCTTAGCCCTACTGCAGTAAGTGTGTGATTAATGCTTGAGTTTTAATTTAATTTGGAAATCAGATGTGAGAAATGTCAAGTTTTGAATAGGGACCTATATCAACATCAGGTTATGACCAATTGTTTGTATGGTGTTAGTAAAGGAATACACACACACAAAGAAGCTATCCAAATGACTCACACATCAATTTTTCTGATGCTACCTGTAACATGTCACACTTTAATTGATGGATGGGTGCTGTTGTCACTACACAATTATATTTTAAAGGGTTTTTTTTAATGTAAGAGATAGCTTGCATTACATTTTATGAACTGTTGAGCAAAGATCATTCTCTCCACCTCTGAATTTTGCTCCCCTTCCTTCTTCTTGTTTCTGGTATGTTCTAGTCTTGTCTGTGAGAAAGGGCAAAGGCATTAGGGGCTTCTTAGCTCAGAAAGGGAATACAAGACATGATAGAAACATATCATCTATGGATGGCATGGAGAGAGGGAATAGCAAAATGGAGAGTTGTACAGCATCTAAATGAACCCATGTGAAATACTTGGCATTTCTAAATCAGGCTGAGGACATTCCCCATCTGAAAGAGACTCCGGAGAGTCTCAGTCAAAAACAATACTGAACTAAATGGACCATTGGTCTAAACATAAGCAGCTTCCAATGTTCCTTAAAGATATCCAGGAACAGACACATTAGGCGATCAATATAGCCTGCAAGGAGGAGGAGGAGGAGGAGGAGGAGGAGGAGGAGGAGGAGGAGGAGGAGGAGGAGGAGGAACAATGATATAGGGTGCCAGAAAATGTGAGAGACAGTGACAGTTGGGAAATGTGGGAGCTTGCTCTCAAGCAAAGTAATCAAATTGACAAGACAGAAGCTGAACAACAACCACCCTTATGTCCATCAATACACACATAGGGTTTAGTAGAGAAAACAACAAGTTTAAAGCATATCAAATAGTTTTACTTATATAGGTTACCCACAAGCAAAAATATGATTTGTGGTAGTCTGCAAACATACAAAGTAGCAATTAGCAAGCACAGGTAAGCAAAGTTGTTGACTCTGATAGTAGATGAGCACCGGGCACCAAGAGAAAAAAAAAGGCTAGTGGCTTGTGAGAAAAGGAGCATTTGGGAATACTGTTAAGGAGTGGGCAGACAAATATCCTGGCAAAGGGAGTTTTAGGAATTCTTTGCTTCAAATAATGAAGTTCTCTCTTTCACTGTCAATAAGCATAAGGGACATAGTGTACTGAATAAATTCAACAGGAGATAGATTTAGGAAGATCAGAAGGACTTTTTCACACCACATATAATGAAACTTGTTGAATTCATCCCCACAACATAAGGTTATGGTAACTTGCTTCAATGGTTTCATTAGGGAACCACACACACACACACACACACACACAATAAGTTGATTGCAGAAATGGGGAAAAAAGTTAATTTATCAGACCAAATGTCCATGATGGCTGTGGGATTCTAGGAGTTGTAGACCACCCTCTCCCCAATGTTTCCTGTCTCTGGACTATTTTTTTTCTCACTTTTTAAAAAGGTTTTTGCATTTTATATGCATTATACAACTGTAAAATTAATCTAATGTCCCTGCAGGAGTATAAATCATGATCCAGATGGTAAGAAGGATCTCTGATTGCTGGGCGGAGTTTTTCAGATATATGGCAAGTCTGGAAAAAGAAATTAGATGGGCCCTTACTTTGCTAAAATGGGTCCATTCTTATGTTGGCATGTATGTTTGTCTGAACCAAAATGAAAACATGTGAAGTATAGCTTCTCTGGAAAGTGTTGACAGTTAGGTAACTATAGAATAATGCTGATAACATGTTCATGGTAATTGTGTCTTGAATCAACGACCTATTGTTATAAGGGACAATTTACTTTTGTTTTTTAAATAAGCACTTTCCAAATTTTTCATTTTTTTCTTGACAAATTCAGAACCTAGGTGTTAAAAGCTGAAGCTGCTCCCAGGCTCTGGAACTCCCTCCTTAGAGAGACCAGGATGGCCTCATCCTGCTCTCCTTTCAGCAGTAGGAAAAAAAATATTTTTGTGCTGTTAGGCTTTTTTCAAATTGATGATGGATGGGCTTTTAAATCCTCTGCAATTCATGTCAAGGATTGTATATAGTCTTTAATACATTTTAATATTTTCAATGTGTAATATTTTTAACTTTTAAAATGTGTAATTGGTTTTTTAAATTTCATATTTGCATTTTAATGTTTGTTTATTATTTTTAATTTATATCATTTTAAATGTGCTGATAAGCACCTTGAGTTGCTATATTGGGAGAAAGGCAGGCTATAACAACAACAGTAACAACAAAAACAATATTTTTTCAGCCATATTTTTTTTCTGCTAAAATAGAAGGCTGCTCACCCCCCTCTCCCCAACACGTTTTTCATCTTAAGCACTCCTCTTTGGTTAGTACAAATTTCTTTTTCCTACCTAACTATAGATCACATTTTCTAGAGCAAACATGATTTTGATTTTATAATCCAGGCATACAAAGAAGAGGAAAATATGACAATGGAGTTGTGAATCTGTTTGCATTTATATCTATGCCAGTTGTTGCCATTTCTATTTGTTTCAGAATCTTAATTGGATAATTCAGAGCTGTGTAGAGAACTCTGATGAGTGCTCTCATGGGCTGGTATGTTATGTCCCTAGGAGAACCCACCTTTAATTATTTAAGAGCCTTGAACATGTTTTGATTAAAGTTGAATCTGTGGTGGCAATGGATTATTCATGGCACACCTTCTCTTTTGATACTTTGAGGAAAATTGTACTGCCATCTCAGCTCTTATGAAGAACATTTCACTCTTGCAAACCTCTTGTGACTGCTGAAGGAAGCAAATATTTGTTTTTTAATACAGCTTTTGGAGTACAAGGGCAACTGTAGAGGACAAGATAATGAAACATAGCCTGTCATTTCTGTTATTTCTAACACATCAGAGAGCTGGCTTCCATGTTTGCTGGGCAAAAATATCCCAGCTGGGAATCACCTGTAAACTATTGACAAGACCAAAAAGTGAAGTCATGTCACAGTTTGTTGACTGGCATATAAATGTACAGCTAGAACCAGAGAGAAGGCAGATTTGAAATCATCTACAACAGCAAACCTAAAATATTCACATGAGAAAGTGAACCTGCAAAATTACTGCAGTAGCCCTCTTTCAGACAGCACAGGCCTCAGTTGACTGATATTTTAGAATATGCAACAAGTTAACTTTTACTGTAAAACAGCTCCATTTTAGTAACTGGAATCCTTTGGCTTGGGTCTTACCTTCTGGACCACCTGTTCCCTCTATCACAGCCTTGGATCTTGTACGAGCAGAAAGGTGGGCTATTAAATAAATAATGGAATAAATAAATTCCACCTGACAGCTCTTAAATATTTAAGTATGGTTATGATATCAGAGTTCCCTTTCTCTGGATGAACTTCCCCAATTCTCTTTTTTCCTCCTCATTCAGTTTCCAGACCTTTCACCATCTTGGTTGCTATCCTCTGGACATGTTGCCCACTTTCCTGTCATCTTTTATTGAATACCCAACCAGAATCAGCAGATGCAGTTTTATATAAAAGTTGAACTTTTTATAAAGACTCTTTGGATGAGGATGGGCCCTTTTGTTGCAACACTTTTAACCCAGGTCCTATCTACTGAATGTACCTTTTGGACAACTTGACGGAACTGCAAAGTTTCTTATTTACATGGAGAGAATCAAGAATTTATTGGTGCCAGGCTTTGTAATCTGAGGAAGGTATTATATCCACAGTACTGGTGGCCACAGCCATTGGAACGTCCCTAAATACCCTCAGTGTTCATTGCTTGGGACCCATGCAGCATCATTCCATTGAAAATATTGTCCCCATGTACCATACAATCAGAAAATTGATAGTGTATTTCTCTGGGAGTAGAAACAAGAGAATTGATGATATCCATCTATCAGTTTGTCTCCCTATAAGAATATTTTCAGCAATGATGATTTGCACCTGGTACACCTGAAGTGCATTGATTAGCACAGCTAATTATGCCATCCCATTCTGTGTTGAAATTGACAAGAAAATATTTTACCCAAAGGCTGCTTAGGGGGCTACATGCTTTCTGCTCACTTTGCAACAATGCCTTCAAGTAAAACTGATGGTGACAGCTAACATCATGTCATTCACTCTATGGAAATTACTATGTAATTGTAACAAGCAGGGGGAATGCTGGTGGCTATATAATCAATACGTGCATTTGTATCAACTTATTTGGGCTCAAGTTGTTAATTAGGCTGACCATCACCACTACAGAGTGCAACACAAACAACAACAGAAACATTGTTTAATGTTCTTTCTTGGAAAGAGATTGAAGATGGTTTACCAAAGGGAGACCACCCATATTAAGAAATATGTATTTTAAATATGATTTTAGTTTCTTCTCTTCTAGTGGCTCTTGTACTACTAATAATAATTGAAGAAAAGTTTAGATCATCAGATAAGGCAAGGTGTAATTTACCTAGGTCTCCAGTGTCACGAAACTCAAAATACTCATTTGCTTGATAGTCAGTCATAAATTAATATGGCTCAGTCTTACCAGAGTCAGTTGTGCAGCATGCAGAATCCTGGATAAAAATTTACTCTTGATGCTGAAATTCAATCTTGCCTGCAGGAAAAACTCATATTATTTGAAAAATGAATCAGTGTAGGCATCCATTCTACCGTGGGCAATGATCTTGTCAGATCTGCTAAGATAAACAGTTTTATGCCTACCTGAAAGATTGCCAGAAGCAAATCAGATTATGGTAAGACCTGTGATATGCCACTAAACATGTACTTCAGTGTCACTATTTGGGTGCCATGTTAGTTGGACTATGCAATATCATACAATTCCATGACATGCACAACTTGTGACGTATATCCACCTGATCTACTTCTGTGACACTATCCCTGTTTGACTAGAACATTTGGAGAGAGAAGAATGGTTACACATACTGTATTAGCAATTAGTTCTTTCTTCCATGTTCATGTACCAGTGTGATGGACTAATTTCAATAATCAATATGTATTTTAACTAACCATATTGCAAATGTAGAAAATAGATGCTAACTGGCCACATGAAAAGGTTTCTGGGAGTTTTGAGACCTGAGAAGGGAAATGCTGACAAGCCTTTTATAACAGGAATGTTTAGGTTCAGCTTGCCCTCGTTCAAGGCCCTACATTAGGCACCAGAGGCACCGTACAGTCATAATAAATCAGAGATAGAGAGCAGGACTCTGTACAAAGGGGCCTCCTGGTACCATCTTCCCATGATAAGGAACTTTTGGAATGTAGGCCAGATGTACCTTAAATATTATAATGTATTCTGAACTCCGTGTTTCTATTGCCTGAGATTTTATATGTTTAAAGTTTGTAACACCCAATGAGTTGCAAGAGATGAGCTTCTTTGTGTGAAGGTGTATAAATGTGGCCATTTTCTTCTGTTCATGGTCCCAAATCCTTTGGAAATTTAATTCTGTTTGGGTCAGCCGGCTAAATAAACAAACTGTGTTTGCAACTGACTTGAGAGCCCCTCCTCATTTCTGTTCTGCAAGTAACCGAAGGTTTGGTGGGGTTAGCCCACAGCTGCTGTTTCTACAACACCAGCAGTTTGTAGCCTGTGCAATCCTTCTACCTTGAAGACGACTAAAAGGAGAATACAGTGGGACCTTGTTATCCACTGAGGTTTGGTTGCAGGACCCCCCATGGATAACAAAAACTGTGGATTTTTAAGTCCCATTAAATATAATGGCAAAGCAAAATGGTGTCCCTTATATAAAATGGAAAATCAAGGTTTGCTATTTGAAATTTATACTTTGTTTTGAATATTTTCAAGCCATGGATGCTTGAATCCATGGATTAAAAAATATGTGGGTAAGGAGGGTTGACTGTATTTGTAAGATTGAAGAAATACACTTAGGATTCTTCATGTGATCAGAAAGCCACTGTGGTTTGTGACCACATGGAGGAGTCTAAATAAATAATGCCTCCACCACCACCTCCGAATATATAACTTTTCCTTAATGGATAGTTAATGTTCCTTAGTGGAAATGCCACCACTACTGTCTTCCAATACACCTTATTCTTCAATGGAATGGAATTTTATTTCCACGAAGAAGCAGCTGGTCAAACTGCATCACTCAGCATGGTTGATAATGGATCCACTTGGTTCCTTCCACTCTCTGCTTATCTGGGTTACTCTAACCAACAAATGCATCTTCTCAAAACACCCTCTTTCTTTACCCTTTCCTTCCACAGGCATTGACTTGTTTAGTAAGAGAGAGAGATGTGGGCTTTTCAGACAGGATATTTTTGTTTGTTTGTTTGTTTGTTTCTTGCCTTTTTCTCAGAACCTTGCTTGTAAGATATGCCCTCCCTATCTACTGCTCTCAGTCCTAGCAAGAACAGCTGAACATTGCTCCACATAGGAAGCCAAATAATTGAAGAGGAGTCAGAAGCTCTGGATTGATTCCATCCACCAAGTCTGACCACTGACTCCTTCTGGGCACAAAGGATTCTTCCTATCTCACTGATGATTGAGCAACAATGTCCACCAGATATCTCACATGACCTGTGTTTTGGTTGTCCTTATCAGTCTTGCCCTGTAGTTTTCCCCATGAAAGTTGATTGCTCTTCAGTCCTTTCTCTTCAATTATCTTGGGTCATGCTTTTAGGGTCATGCTCCAGCCTTTTTTTCTCCTTGGTATTTATTTCTGGTTAAGCTTCTGACTTGCTCTGGACTGCTATCCTTTGGCCATCAGCATGCAATACAAGACTAGGATATCTCCTTCTGTTCTGCTCTCATGATGCACTTGAATGATGAGTACTAATAAGCTGGAACAACAAGAGATAGCCACTGCCAAACAGTCCAAAGTCAGCAGCTGTACATTAGAACAGAGTTCTGAACAGGTGAGGTTTTAGAGTCAGTGAAAAGTCCAAGGACCATAAATCAAGTACTCATAGCAGCTCAGGTCAAGAGGTGGACTGCAAGTTTGCTTCCAGTACATTGACAGGAGGAAGCCAGCTTCTTATAAAAGCTAACTCAGCCAACACCCACTTTACAAACAGTATTTATTGAGAGCGTTTCATAGCTGCATGCACACTCTCTATCTGTGTGGGAGAGTTGGTGCCAGGCAGCGAAGCCATTCCCTGGGGCTTGGAGGTCTTTCTTCTACCTCTGCTTTCTGCTCTGAATCTTGACCTGGAAGAAGATTTGAATGGCTGTCAGGTTGAACTGAACTTTACTGATAGCAGGCATCTGCCCTGACTGCGGTACATCTGCTTCATCTTCTGACGAATGCTCCAACAGATTCTCGGGGTGGGGTGACATGTTCTTCAATTTCTTTAAAACTATTTATCAAACTACTACAAAACACCAGCAGAAGCTACCTATAGGATTTTGGTCTGAAGCAGCTGTCTGAAGCAGTAAATTTTGGATGTCATGAAAGGTCAGCAAATTTTTAAATATTTCATGTGGTATTATTATACCTATATGTCTTGGGAAGGGATGAGGTTCCTCTGGGATCTTCTGCCTCACATGCCAAAGTAGCATGTACTTTTACTTGAGTGAATGGGAGCCAAATTACCACTCTGCCTCAGGGAGCAAAATGTTTTTGGACAACCATGCATTTGTCTTTCCCTACTTAACAGATGTTGTTTTGGGAGTGGGGTGGAACTAAGAAAGAGAGAAGCAGTGGGAAAGCATGACAGGTTTGCAAGTGAAAAATGGTGTCCACTGGACCCATGTCCACTCCCAAAGTTCAGTGAATAAGGCAGGCTAATTGCCTAATAGCTTTTAGGGAGGGAGCTGTTCAGTTGTATCAATATCTTTCTCTATTCTAGCATCCTTTTTCTACTTTTAGCTTTTCATGACAAACTTCTAATGGTAAACTTCTCACTTACCAGCTGCTTTGGATATAACTGCAGCTATTCTCAGACTATATGACCAATAATGGAAATTGTGTTCCAATACATCAGGAGGATTCCAGTTTCAGGATGCCATTTTGAACAAGTGAACAGGCAAAATACAGCAGTTTTCTACCATGTGGATGTTGGTGTGTCTTTGTGCGTGTGCTTGCATGTGCACGTGAGTGCAACAGAGAGAGAGTCATAACCACACAGAGAAGTATAGGATGCTGTGGAATTTGCCAGACCTCTTCACATGATCCCACACAACTAATCTTCCATCAGGGAAATCAGTCTGAAAAGCAGACAACACCTCTCGGGGAAGCTGTAAATGGAAGAACAGGAAAGTTGCCCGATAAATGGATGGCCTTCAACTGAGTATGAGTGAGTTAAGAATAACTCCTGGCTAAAGTCACATTTGAAATAGCAATCTAGAGGTGAAAATCTCAATATCCCCTTTCCAATCTCCTGAGCCATCTGGTCAAGTTGATGGATTTACTTCCATGTTTCTCAGAAATTAACTATATTCACTAGAGAAGGAAAATCCAAACAAACCTGCTTTTTCTTTTCTTTTTCTTTCCCCAAGGTTATTGCATTGCCTGCCTTTTGGCTCTTTGATAAAAGGAAAAACGCTATTAACTGTGATTAACATTTCTTAATAATCTCAACAATAATAATCACAACAACAACAGGAGACACACTTCTTCCAAACAATCTGCAAAATAGTAACAGAAAAGAGATTCTAAGGGAAGGAAATCTCCTTTGGGGAAAGTGACTGAAAATTTTCAGCGGCTATTTCGGTTTGTAATTTTCTGTATGAGGATATCAGATCAAAGAGACTTTAAAGGGAGATGCAGCTTGCCTTGTTCCAAGATCACTCGTCCTTTGCTAATTTGTCCCATGACATACAGTGCAGTACCTTTAGAAACATCTTAAACAGATTAAAATTGTATTTTGGAATGAGTTCATCTTCAGCTTTATGAGCTGCAAAAGTGCAAGTTAATTGGAAATGTAGTATTAACAGGAGACATAAAGAAATAAGCATACTGAAATGGCAAAAACAAGAAAAAAGAGAAATCACCATAAGTACCAATTCATATACAATGTAATCACTCTTTTCTTTGATTCATTACATATAGTGTCTTTGGGTCTGAAACATCAATAAAGAAATGGGCACCCACTCTCCTGCTCCCTGCCTGCTACCTCCAGCTCTTTGCATAAACTTTTCTCTTAAAATATCAAAGCATCTGGGTTTTAGCTGAATAACATGAGATGGCTTTAAAGGCTCTAGTTCTGCTACAGCACAAGGTTTGTTTTGAAATTGGGACAAAGATGTGTTAGTTTTGAACCAGGAAGATGGTCATCCCTTAAAAGGCAAGACTCTAACTTGAAAATAAAACTGATTTTGCTCAGGTGGACTTATCAGGGGAGTAAATATCAAGTGGATCACGCTATCAGATGCCTGGCATTCTGGAAAGTCCTGGAAAGGCACAAAATACAGTATTAAGAAAAGAAAATCTAGAGGTACCTACTTTAAGTGCTCTCCTGCGTCTTACTTCATATCAACTTCATGACATTTGTCCTGTGAGGAGCTTTAGAACAACCTTCATCTACATAAAGGTGACACTACTCCAAATGAAATGTTTTGGCCCTAAAGCACCACTATTAAGTTTGGAGGACCTAAGCCTCCTTCCCTGGTTGCCAGGCAGTTCTATGAGCTAAATAAACCAATAAAGGTGCAGTATCTTTTTCAAGCAGAAGCCAGCAAGACATCATATTTTGAGTGTTGGGTTAGGTTTGTAAAAGACCAGGTTTCAAATCCCAACTTGGCAGTAAGTTGCACTCTCTTAACCTAAGAGAAGGCAATGGCAAAACTCTGGTGAAATTTTGCCAAAGAAATCTTATGATGGTGTCATCCTGAGGCACATAACAACAAAGCCCCAGACATCTTCTTTTTTTTTTTAATTTTCATTTTGGGGTGTATGGTTGTTTGTTTTTGTGGAGGGCTGTCCTATCTTATATGAAAGCACTCTTTGATGGAAAAATTCATTTTGTTTTGGTTTTTTTCCCCTAGCAGAAGGGCTCCATGGAGACTTTGGAGATGCAAAAGTGATCTACAGGGATTCATGTGCAGATTGTAGGCTACAGTTCCTCCATGTCTGAACAACATCATCTTGCTCTTCTGGGGAAAAGCAGAGGTACATTTGTCTTTCCTTTATGTTTCATTTAGGCTGAAACGGGGACATGCAATATGGTCGTGCTGGTATCACCAGGAGGCCAGTCAGAGGAGAGGCAGTCTTGCCTTGCTGAAAGGGTTCAGCATCCTACTCGGTAGTGGTTGTTGGATTTGAAAGAGTCTGCTGATGTAGCTGTTTTATACCTCTCAAGGCTTGTGAAAAGATGCGTGCCCCACAAATGTGCAAGTATTGCGAGTCTTATGGATCATATTGGGGAAATAAAATGGTCAGAAAACCATCCAAACATTTTAAAATTCAAGCAACTTAAGAGTCACACACCTGAAAGAAATGCACATAGGTTTTAATCAGTGTGAAAAATATGTATACAGTGGGCCCTTGGTATCTTCTGGTGGAACTGTGAAAAGGCTAAGAAGTTCTGGAAAATGATTCATGGCGAAATGAAAAAGATATTTAAGTTTAACTTCCGTGTGAACCCTAAGATGTATCTCTTGAACATAGTAGAAGATTCCAGTATGGAAAGACAGGAAGGAATTTCTTGCTCTATGTGCTGCTAGAACCACCTATGCAAGATATTGGAAATCAGAAGAAACACTGACATTAGAAGAGTGGAAAACAAAACTCTATGATCTATATGAAAAGGACAAATTATCCTTTCTCTCCAAAAATAAGACGCTCATAGCCTTTCATAAAGAATGGAGCTCATGGGTCTCCTATATTCAAATGGATGAAAAAGAATCTAGATATATAGGATTTACGGACTAAGACATAAATAGATATAAATGGATAGCCTGATATATCCATTTGTATGTTGTATGCAATTCAAGGTTGTAAGGAAGAGAAGTATGTATCTATGTAATGTATATATACAATGTTTCCTGTTTTAAAAAAAATTATTATTAATTGAATGAATGGGGTAGAATGAGGAGATAAAAAGATATGAGTACACAGACAAATTGTAAATATGTAAATGTAAAATATGGAAACAAATAAGAATGTTTAAAAAAAACAGATAAGGGCAGACAGCCAGGCATGATTAAAAGGTGAAAGATTCTGTAGATAGGGATTACAATTTTTCTCTTTTAAGAGTTTGTGATTAGTAAATAATGAGGTTTTGAATCTATTTGGGCAGTTGAGGAAGTTTAATATTTAGTATTTGTATGTATAGGTGTTAGTATGTTATTTGATATGTGTTTTAATGATTTATCAGCTACGTGACCGTTTTGAGGACTGAGCAGGCATTGTCTTTAAGTCTCTCCCCTTCTTTCCTGGGTTAAGGGGTTCCTAATATATCTAACTATGTATTTTGTGCACTTTGGTTGGTCCGATAAAGGTATCACTATTTTGTGGATTTGGGATACTGTTGTACATGGCCAACATGGCTACCCCCGTGTATGTTTTCTGTTGCATCGGGGGAAATCTAAAGAGAGGGCCAACGGACTGGGACTTTTCCTTTTGGGGTTTCTGCATCCAACAAAGGTATAATATTTTTCTTTAAAAATTGGACTATGTTTGGCATGTTTTATCAAAACAGCACCTAAAATGTTTCCTAATGCAAAAATAAGGAAGGCTTCTTTAGAAATCCAGTGCTCCCTTGCTAACGAAGAAGCTTGTAGCTTCACAAAGGACAGAGGCAACTTGGATCTCAAGAGAAGTATCTATTTTTGTCTTGCTAATGGAACTTAAATTTTATTTCATAGAGTACTCAGATGGCCAGAAGGAGGAGGGGGCAGCCTACATGAATGTCCCTCCTGTAACATTTTTTGATTTTGAGGGAAAGAGGATTGCTATGTGTGTGTATGAGAAAGAGAGAGAGAGAGAGAGAGAGAGCACTGTGTTTATTAGTAAGTGAATTAACAAAACTGTGGCTGGCATCCTGATCAGTAACTGTGATGTTGTAAATCCATCATCACACATTTTTAAAGCTATTGTGCATGCAATGACCAACCAACCCCCCCACCCCAACTTTTCAGCAGTGGATCCATTTCTGGTTTGATGAAGAGTTGGGAATGAGTGGAGATCTACTGAGCTCTTTTCCAGTACCTGGACATGCTGCAAGAGGTGTCAGAATCTACTTCTTTCAATGCGGGATGTTTGGTTGCATTTGTTGATAAAATATTACATTTCTGGGGAATGTCCATGACTTTACAAAAGGCAAGGTAAGTAGTAGTAGTAGTAGTAGTAATAATAATAATAATAATAATAATAATACCAATGCTGAATTGTGGTCCAGCAATGTAAAGAAGAATAGCTTGGTATCATATATACTCAACTATAAGTTGACTTCATGTATAAGTTGAGGGCAGGTTTTGGGGCCAGAATTATTAATTTTGCCATGACCCATGGATAAGTTGAGGGTAAAACTTGGCAGCTTCTTCAGTGTGTGTATGTTGAGAGTAAAACTTAGAGGCTTCTTCAATATGTGTACGTGTGCATAGAGAAAGAGAGACTCTAATTGAGGCAGTTTGTTTTGATGTTGGTTTCAGCCAGCCAGTGGGGACAGGAGAGGGTGTCTGTTTATTTAAAAGCAATTAATTACTCAGGACTCTTTCTACATGGTGCAAGAGAAAAAGGAATTACCTGGGATTTGGGGGTTAATTTTTGGGGCATGAATTTTTAGATACGGTAAGCAGAATTCAAAACATCAGTGTGGCATTTTATAGACTGGAGGATTAAACACATATAAAATAGTGTATATTTATGTATAAATAGCCCATCACTAACAACCGGTGTGGTGTAGTGGTTTGAATGTTGGACTAGGACTCTAGGAGGCCAGAGTCTGATTTCCTCTTCTGTCTATCATTCAAATGAAAATCTCAGGGATGGCATAAAGGTAAAGGCAGGTCTTTCCTCCCCAATTTAGCTTCCATGCTGAATTGATAACAAAAAAATGTTCATGTCCGAGTGAGGTAGGATATACCTGAAACTATTATGCCTCTGAAAACCAGTGTTTGAATCTCTGCTTAGCCATGGAAAACCACTGGGTGATGTTGGTAAGCCATACTCTCAATTTCAGATTAAACCAATGGAAAATCCTCTGTGAAGATATCTTGCCAAGAAAACTCCATAATAGGTTTACCCTAGAGTCGCCATAAGTTAGAAAGGATTTGAAGTAACTATAAAACAAGATCCCAATAGCAGCAAACTGAAAGGCCTGATCTAGATTGGCAAAAAGATGTGTGTTCATGGCTGCATGAAAGTCTAGCCTTTAGATGAGAAAAAGGGAAAGTGTGCCATGAAAACGCTTTTTTTGCATTTTAGGGGAGAAGAAGCGCCTTTAAAAAGGTGCTGGTTTTCCCAGCTTCTTTTTTAAAAACTGCGGAACAGCGCAGCTCCATCTAAAGGTTGTGGTGCAGCTGCTAAGCATTAAGGAAAAGGCAACTTCATGTCACACTTTCCTGCCAATCTAGAAAGCCCCAATATCTCTTCTAACAGCAGTACTTTTCTTTTCTTCAGAACTTGACTCTCATAGCTCAGTAGTACAAGGATTCAAGTCACCTTGAATCCCATTTTGGGAGAAAGGCAGGGTATAAATCCCTTAAATAAATAATAAAAACAGTTGCAATACACATATATGCAACAGAAATCCCAACTGCAGTGTGCCCAGCTCCAGAAGATGTTTCATCTGTCGTAGTCATGCCTCATTCATTGGTCACGAGCAGTTAGCTAAGCAGCAATTTTAGAAAACAAATTTGTCCTGCAACAGCTGCAGGAGGTTGGAGAACCTTTTAAACCCAATTTTCCCATTTATGAAAACCATATTGCCAAGCTCAAGGGGAAATGCTGTTTTTGGGGGGTTTTTTTCTACCAAGCATTTTCTGAAAGAAGATGAAACAATAAATTGTTAAAGTTATTGTGGGCATAGTTATAAATATTTTATGGTAACTACACAAGATTTGTCTGCTCCTACGGCTTCACCTTTCTGCAGCCCAAAAGACTTATGAATCATTTTTATTTCCAGACATAAACAGGTTTGGTTCTTATGGACTTTCCATATGGTTGAGCAGAACACTGCTGAGTTGTGTCAAATTAGCCCAGATTGTATGTTGCTGAAAACACCATTTTCTTCCATGAAGTTAATAGATAGATATAAGATGCTATAAACCTTCTTCCATCTAAAGCTTATACTTAAAAACAAAAAACAAAAACAAAAAGCAAAGACAGCCCAGAAATACATTGTGGGTTTGTGCAATCCAGACGCAACAGGTGAATTTGAGTTCATTTGCTTGGTGAGGACACTTTTCACTTCTCTAATCTTTGGATTTTTGAAAGAAGTCACTGTTATCAAATGTACAGCTTCTGGCCACACCTTTGAGCACCAGATCAGGGCTGTGTCAACTGCATGCCGTGGCCACAACCCAGCATTTTTCTAGCCCCAAAAGAAGCAACAGAAAGCTGCTCCTTTTTGCACTGGGAGAAAGGTGCCATTGCTGCTGTGGTGGCAATTTTTCTAGATTTTGGTGGCATGTGGCATCTAAATGCCATACCGCTGAATGGCTCAACACCACTCGCTATGTTGTTGCTTGGGGTGGCTTCACGGTGTGTTCCTGGCATCTTGAGGGCATGTGTTGTGTATACGCCACTTCCCCAACCCACTGAGAAGCTGGCTCTTTTTGCTGGTTTATACCGGCAGTGAGTGGAACATAAATATATTTAAGTAAACCGACAAACAAACATCTAAATGTGTTTATTTCAATCCATACACTTCTATTCAGCAATCATTGTTAAGGCCTTTATTTCACTTTTGTTAGTTATGAAGTTATTAATACTGTAGGCATATCTCTTGACTGGCTGAGC
Organism: Urosaurus nigricauda; assembly: GCA_034509955.1. Classification (NCBI taxonomy): domain Eukaryota; kingdom Metazoa; phylum Chordata; class Lepidosauria; order Squamata; family Phrynosomatidae; genus Urosaurus; species Urosaurus nigricauda. Next base: position 170,651,429 of record JAOEGL010000002.1, read on the forward strand.
TAGAGAGTATAAGGTCTTCAGCTACCTCATGTCTGTGTTGGCAGCATAAGTGCAGAAGTGGACACTTACCAGTATATAGCAGTCACTCAGCTCATCGCTGTAGCCTCTAAGGATAGAAGGTGTCACAGCACAGCTGAGGTAGTTCTGAAGTTGGAATCAGAGAAGTGTGTACTTGAGATGGAGAAGAAAAAGCAGTGGTATACTGGCTTGAGTCAGTAACGAAAATAAAATAAACACAAAAGCAGAAACAAATACCTCCTGTTATTTGGGGGATAATGATCAGCATTCAAAAAGAAGGGTGCTGTCATGAGCTCCATTATGGTCTTCATTTGTGATGGATATACATAGTCCTATCAAACATGTCATGTGTGTATTTGTTTCTTACTCTCTATAATGTCCTAAGGTAGCATCTGCCTTATCTTTTGAACATTACCTCTTCCCTTTGCCAGCTAGTACTGGCTTCTGGTTTTCTCAAGCAAAATTTCTTGTCTGAGCACTATAGCTCATCTTTATCCAATGACCTTTTGGTCTTAGTTTGGATAGGATCAGTGGCAACAAAAGTTTTGAGAAGGATCTTGTACAAGATTCCATCTGACACAAGCTCTGAACTAGCCACTCTTACAAACTTGAGCTACAATCTGGAACTCAATGAGATCTGGGGAACCATGCAGGTGTTTCGAGTGAAGCCATCCAAGGATAAAAAGGAAGAAAGAGTCCCTGTGCAAGAGAGAGACTGAGAGGGTGAGAGTGTATAGGTTTAAAAAATTCTGTTCTTGTTGTGTGCCTTCTAGACATTTCTGACCTAAAGAGACTCCAAGTCAAGCCTATCATAGGTTTTCTTGGTAAGTTTTGTTCAGAGGAGGTTTGCCATGGACTTTGTCTGAGGCTGAGAGAGTGCAACTTGCCCAAGGTAACCCGGTGGGTTCCATGGCTGAGCAGAGATTCAAACTCTGGTTTCTAGAGTCACTCCAACACTCAGACTATTATACCATACTGGCTCCCTGAGAGAGTAAGAAATACCTCTCTTTTTTTCCTTTCCAGTCTCTTAGATTTCCTTTCTATTCTCCTTCATAGTGTGTGACTAGAAGCATCCCTGTGTAATATGTGTATTTCACTGCTTGTTTTCTCAAGGGGAATTGCTCACAAATCTATTAATTTTCTTACATATTTGTCTTTACAAAGGCTGGCTCTCCTTCCTTCCTTCCTTCCTTCCTTCCTTCCTTCCTTCCTGTCTTCTCTCCTTCCTCAGCCTAGATGGGTTTTTATGCTCAGGTATCTATTTAAAGACATTTGAAAGAATTTCTTTAGCAGGATTTAATATATGACATCCCTCATGTCCTACTTTTGTGATGTGTGACTCAGCAATTCACTCTTTTAAGGTATAACTTAACATGATAGGACAAGAAGACCTGGCGAGAAAAGTATTAATGGAATCTTTCTGACTCCAAGAATTGCCTTCTCTCAGTAATAGGAAGAGCTGTCAGTTTTGTACTTTGTCCTGTTTATGTGCTTGTGCTTCAACTTTACTTTGTATTGGAAGCTTGGATGTGATCTACAGTCGTTCCTTCTTATTCGTGGGGGATCTGTTCCAGACCCCCTTGAATTGGGAAAATTGCCAATATTGGAGCCCCATAGATTACAATGGGGGTGCGTTCCCAGGCATGGGCACCATTATGTCCCTCCCAGCTTGCCATCCATGAAAGACCGAAGGATGTGAATGACAAGACCTCAAATCGGGAGGGATGACTGTATTCCTCCCCACCTCAGATTTTGTCCAAGTCTTTTAGCTGCCTTTAAATTCCCCATGTTTCATAGAGGATGAGCTGATTAGATTAACCAGGAAAGGCAATCTTCAAATTATACATGAAGATGGGGGTCTGTAACAATTTTACTCAACCTTTCACCATACACACTTCGATTTCCAGGATCCCTGAGCAAGCTGAAACTTCTAAGAGTAAATGTCTCCTTCTTTGGAGGTTTTTAAACAGAGGTGGGAAGGTTATCTGCTGGGGGGTGCTTTGACTGTGGGTTCTTGCATGCCCAGGGGCTGGACTAAATGGCCCTTGAGGTCTCTTCCAACTCTATGATTGTATGACTCTGTCTAACAACTAAAACAGTGCAACTGCTTTGGCTGAATCCTGGATAACAAAGCAACACAGGATGATTGTAGTTTGAGCATTAGACTATACGACTCTGGAGACCAGGGTTCAAATCCCTGCTCAGACATGGAAAGCCACTGGTTACCCTGGGAAAAGTCACACTCTCTTAGCTTCATGGAAAAGAAAAAGCAATCTTCTTCTGAACAAATTTTGCCAACAAAACCCAGGAATAGGTTCATCCGAGGGTTGACATACAGTAAATTGGAAGCAACTGGAAGGCACAAAACACCAATTCCTAATCCAGATTTTATTAGATTGGCTGTTTGGTTCTAGAGCAGAATGCCATATTCCAAAGCACATCAGGCCAATCCAGAAATCTGGGTTTCAAAAATGATCAGGAAAGAGCTAGACAGAGACAATGCATCACTAGGGTGACAATATAAGGAAAATGACAAGATGATGTGATATAATAATAATAATAATAATAATAATAATAATAATAATGTTTTATTTATACCCCGCTCTTCAGCCAAGACTATCAGAGCGGCTTACAATTTGTTAATTAGACATTTCCCTGCCCTCGGGCTTACAATCTAAAAAGACACGACACAAAAGGAGAAGGGAGAGGTGGTGGGGAAGGGGCAAAGTCCAGCAGATCTTCTCTCCCTCGGAGGCCTGGACCAAGGCAGATGGACCGGAGGGAGGGCTCTTCTTTCCTTCAGGCAAGCCCTGTTAGAGCTGGCTTGCCTTTCTCTCCCTCAAGATGGTGGATGGAGGGAGGGCTTTTCTTGCTTCCAGAAGGAGATGGCCTGCCTTTCTCTCCCCCTCAAGATGGTGGTTGAAGAAAGGGAGGGCTCTTCTTGCTTCCAGAAGGAGCAGGCCTGCCTTTTTCTCCCCCTCAAGATGGTGGTTGAAGAGAGGGAGGGCTCTTCTTGCTATATACAAGGGTGTAGAGGTGAACTATGCTGTGCATGTTGTTGGGAATTAACATTTCCTTGGGTGTCAGCCTTTGTTTGTGGAAAAAAATATCAAAGGTAAAATTGTTAGGAATTAGCCTACTTTAGCAGAGTAGCAGAAAAGTGTGCCTCAATCTGAAGATGCTTCTCTGAGAACTGAAACTGATTCAAAATAAACAGGGCAGGCAGTTTTGGGTTACAAACTTTGAAAAGTTTGATAATGGCATTGCATTTACAAATGGGTGTGGAGAACCTGCATCCTAACTAGCCAATGAATAGATTAGATAAAAGAAAGAGCATGAGACTTTAACTCACTATCTTGGTAACTCACCACCTCAACCAAAAAATGTAGGCGAAGATAGAAGAATGGCAAAGAGGAGAGACAAAGGATTGAGACTGAGACCATTCCAAGGAAGTGTCTTGGATCACATGGTCTATTTTGCTTGTTACAAGTATTTATGACCATGCACCACAAAAGATATTAAGAGTAAATGGGAAGGTTTAGAGGGAGGGAAACAGAAGTAGAAAATGCTATCTGATCTAAACCCAATTGATCTAAATAGCAAGTCTGTGGGGGTGGGGGGGGGGGAAGAGAATGCTGGAATTTTTCCAACACTTATTGTGAGCTCTGTTGTACAATCTGAGATATGAATCTCACTGACACATTCCAATCATGGTGCTATATAGTCAATCTCCTTCACTGTTTTTTCATTCTTCAAAATAAAATGTACAGACAGCAAATAAGCCAGAGTAAATCAGTATTGTCTCACCAGGATCCTGCCAAAACATCCTAAGAGACAAGACCAAGTAGTCTTGTTCAAGGCAGAATCAGAAAAAAAAGTCATAGCAGCTAGGCAGCAGTGACAAGACATGGTGGCAGGAACAAATGTGTCAGGGCTGCAGAAGCTCTCAGTCCTCCCTGTCCTTTAAGAGGCTCAGGAAAGCAACTCAGAAAGGTATAAGATGTGGAGAGGAAGAGAGAATGTGGCCATGAAAGGGATGTCTCTGACAGTGGCCCAGATCACCAAATTCTTTAAGGAGGAACAGTAGGATCACCTGGGAGATTTCACAACTCAAGGCTGCTAGTCATAATAAATAAAGCATGCTTTTGTCATGCACCCACTTCCTTATGCTGGGTCACTGAATCTCACCCGTTGGTTTTCTAGTAGAACAAAGCAAATAGGCACTGACTTTACAAGTAAACAATCATCTAATAATTATATTTTAGTTAAATTGTAACAGATTTAGTTGACTAATGCTCTGGACAGACAGACCCAGTATGAAATGAATTGTGGAGATTGAGCAGTTGAACTACCTGCACCCCAGGAAACCTTTACTGTGGCTAGAACAACAACAACAACACTCTAGAAAAAGTGGGAAAGGCAGAGTAGTTTTTGGTTTCTTAATGCAAGTCAGTGGAGGAGGACTGCTATCTGGAGCCACAAACAACTATTTGGATTGTCTCTAGATCACAATAGATTGGGTACAGATTGATCTGTTCCAAACTGGGCTCCAGACTGAAAGGGGGGGGATGGGTGCAAACCAACCAGGGAATGCCAAAGGTTGAGAACCATTGGTCTACCTCACAATCAGATATCCATGGATAAAGGCTAAGTTTTTAGACAAAGCTATTATCATTCGACCATGCAATACTGTTTATGCGTACCTACTCTAAAGTTAGTCCTATCTAGGTAAAATGTGTACATATGTAAGTCTAAATTTTGTTTTCCTAAATGCAACTTAAGCAACCTCACATAATGCACAATTGCAGCACTAATCTATTACACTTGTTTGCTGAAGCTGGAAGTCACAGGACAAAGAGGAACCAAATGGTGAAGACACTAAATGCAGCAAATGAACCAGAATTCATTCAAACTCAAAGGAAAGCCTTCTTCTTCAGGGTCAATTTAAAAAGAAGCAAAGGGGCAAAACAGATGTCCCAAAAGGGCTGCTGCTGGACCATGTAGGGCCTATATGCATCAGGGCCGTGGCAGCTGCATGTGCCCAGCCCCGATTCAGGCTGCCGCCATGATTCCCAACTGGCCTGCCAAAAAGGAGTAGATTTTTCCACCCCTTTTCGGGCTGGGGCGGCTTAGAGTCACTTTTGGAGCATGCATCATGTGCACATCCAGCCCCCCACGCAGCCCAACAATGGCCCTTTTGGGCTGCCTATTTGAGGCCAACATCTAAAAATATTGGCTTATTTGCTAAGAACCAATAGGAGCATCGGTTCATTTTTTATTATAGGCTATTGTTTATCTGATCATGAATGGAAAAAGGTGACTGTTTAGCAACAGTGGTTGCTGTTAGCTTTCATGTTAATGGATCCATGAATCCTCCCTGAGATTTAGTCCAAACTTGAAGTAGTATCCAAGGTTCTGAACTCTAACTGCCAAATTCATTCAGCACCCTGGAAAGGTTCTTTATATTTCATCTGTACAGTATATACTCAACTATAAGTCGACCTCATGTATAAGTTGAGGTCAGGTTTTGAGGCCAAAATTATGGATTTTGCCATGACCTATGGATAGGTTGAGGGTAAAACTTGGAGGCTCCTTCAGTGTGTGTATGTGTGCATCTGGCAAGAGCAACTCTCATTGAGGCTTTTCTTCATCATTTCAACTTTCATTTCAGCCAGACATGCGGGTGGGAGGGCAACTCTTAAACAAACAGCAATATCAATCAGTCACCCAGGATTCTTTCTGCTTGGTTGTTTCTTGCTAAACTCCTCTCTATAGATTCACCATTATGAGTCTAGGGCATGGCACAATTGTTTCAAATTACAGGAAAAGAGACAGCCAATACTCCAGAAGACAGGATTGAAATTCAGAATGACCTGAATAGACTAGAAAGCTGGACCAACGCTAACAAAATGAAATTCAATGGGGAGAAATGTAAGGTACTTCACTTAGGACAAAAAAAAAAATGAAATGCACAGATATAGGATGGGGGACATCTGGCTGAATGAAACTATGTGTGAAAGGGATCTAGGAGTGCAAGTAGACCATAAGTTGAACATGAGTCAACAATGCTATTTTAGGCTGCATCAATAGAAGTATAGTGTCTAGATCAAAGGAAGTAATAGTGCTGCTCTAATCTGCTTTGGTCAGGCCCCACCTGGAATACTGTGTCCAGTTCTGGGCACCACAATTCAAAAAGGATGTGGAGAAACTGGAGCGGGTCCAAAGGAGGGCAACTAAGATGGTGAAGGGACTGGAAACCATGCCCTATGAGGAACGACTTAGAGAGCTGGGGATGTTTAGCCTGGAGAAGAGAAAGTTAAGAGGTGATATGATAGCCCTGTTCAAATATTTGAAGGGATGTCATATTGAAGAGGGAGCAAGCTTGTTTTCTGCTGCTGCAGAGACTAGATCGCGGAACAATGGATGCAAGCTGCAGGAAAAGAGATTCCACCTCAACATTAGGAGGAACTTCCTGACAGTAAGGGCTGTTCGACGGTGGAACACACTCCCTCGGAGTGTAGTGGAGTCTCCGTCCTTGGAGGTCTTTAAGCAGAGGCTGGATGGCCATCTGTCGGGGATGCTTTGATTTGGAGTTCCTGCATGGCAGGGGATTGGACTCAATGGCCCTTGTAGTCTCTTCCAACTCTATGATTCTATGATTCTATGATTCTACCTAAACACTTGGAGGAAATTCCTAATGGTAAAAGCTGTTTGACAGTAGAATATGCTGCCTCAAAGACGGTGAAGTCTCCTTCTTTGGAGGTTTTTTAACAGAGGTTGGATGGTCATCTGTTGGGAATTCTTGATTGTGTATTCTTGCCATGCAGGAATTCCTTCACCCCTGAGTATGATTCTCTGGTTTAAAGTTCTCTTCTACTATATGAATTCATAGGTGGCTTCAAGAAAAGTCCTCTTTCTCAGCCTCAGACCTTCCCATGAATTATGGAGAAAGTCTGAGGTATTGAACACAGACTTAACTTTCAATGTGTAGAAAACAACCTTCAGTATTCCAAATCAGAGTCTGGAAAAGTTATTGTTTTGGACTCCAGCTCTCAGAAACTCACAGCTAGGATGGAATCTAAAAAAGTAACTTCTCCAGGCTCTGTTCCAGATGGTTTAGGACTGCATATTGCCTCACCTCTGACTATTGACTGTGATGGCTGGAGTTGACAGCAGTTGGAACAACTACAATCACTGTAACTGTTGTGGGAACTGTAAGAACCCACAGGGTACATGCAGACAACTGATGATCAGAGCACAGGTGAATGACATTTCCATTAGGTTTGGTGGAGAGGTTGGGCCAAGAGAGGTTATTTAATCAAGTATATTAAACTATGTAGTTGATACAGGCCATTTTAAAAAGTATTTACATTGTTTAAATGTATCAAATTGGTTTTGTTGTTATTGTACAACACTCCGAGATCTTTGGATAGATGATAACCTTTAATAAATACAGAAATAAATAATTTATGCCAGCCATCTTGAATCCCAGCTCTAGGAGAAAGCAGGTGTGCAAAGGAAAAAAAAAACCTGAAACGGACTGTGAAATTCGTACTTGAGAAAAGAACCCCATGCCTGGAAAATAGAGAAAATCATATAGCATATATACTCAACTATAAGTTGACCCTCAGCTAGGAGAGGGACTCTGTCTAACAGCAATCAGTCACCCAGGACTCTTTCCAATTGGCTCAAGAGAAAAAGAAACTATCTTCCACCGCATAGGGAAATCAGAAAGAGCTACTATCACATTACAATACTGAGTCATACATAAGTCAACCTGGAATTTTCGGGTCAATTTGTGGGTGTAAATTTTTAGACTTATAGGCAAGTATGGATGGTATATTCAGTAAGACCTGCAACTATGACCAATACTGCTAACATACTGTATGAGAATAACAACTATTTTGAAACTATCTAAGGGCTGATACAGATGGCCAAAAAGCAGTGTGCCTGTGGCAATACTAGGGCTCGGGAGCGCACAACAACTACACACTCCCAAACCCTAGTACGTGTCGGAGCCACCATGACTGCAGGGCCCTACCCACACATCACATGTGTCGGTGACATCGCAGCCACATCCAAATGGCGTGACACATCCTGCAGCGCTTGTGGCATCACAACTCTGATGCATAAAAGGAGCTGCTTCTAAGCACTCCTTTGCTGCTGCACAGTGGTGCTGCACAATTTGCTTCAGCAGCAAACAGGGGCAGCTCCAGCCCGCCTTTTCCAGGCAGTCTGTCAAACCCCTAAATTAGTTATCTATTTTTTTAAAAAAAAAAATCATGTAAAATGGCTTGATATGTCACATCCCTGAAACTGAATTGTTCATAGACTCAAGTCTTCTTTATCAAAAGCAAGTAGGATAAGTCACACTAGGGTCAATTCCAGAACCATCCCACAATTATGCCATTATTGGCAATGAATATCCCATTATTTGCAATGGGATAATTGTGGGATGGTAATGGGATAATTGTGAGATGGTTCTGGAATTGACCCTAGTGTGATAATCTCGTAGGAAACCATATGTTTTGTTGTTATGTGCCTTAAAATAATTTCCAACATATGGCTACCCTAAAGTGAACCTATTGTGGGATTTTCTTGGCAAGGTTTGTTCAGAACTGGTTTGCCCTAAAGTGAACCTATTGTGGGATTTTCTTGGCAAGGTTTGTTCAGAACGGGTTTGCCCTTGCCTTCCTCTGTGGCTGAGAGAGTGTAAACAGAATCCAAGAATGCACAGTAGGTTTCTGTGGTGATTTGAACCCTAGTCTCCAGAGCTGTAGTCCAGTGTACAAGCCACTACACCATACTGGCTCCAGCCTTGTACTGCAAACTTCTATTTCTCTCCCTTAGATCCAAAGATGTTCTAGAATCCCTTTTTATCTTTTTATTGAGACAGACTGACACAGCTAGGTCTTTGAATGCTAATTAATAAGATGTTAGCTTTTAAAATAATTTTTATTTTATTCATTTTTATCCTTTCCATTCTTTTAAATTAGTCAGGTTGGCTTTATTGCATGCTGCCTGAAGATCTTTAAATAGAGTGTGGGATGTAGTTATTTAAATGAATGAATGAATGAATGAATGACCCAACATAATGAATTGGAAATGTTCACTACAGCAACTTATCCTGCTCCCATTAAAGAAAAGTGTTTTTGAAGCTACAGCTTATTGTTAGCAATTGAATTGTCCTTTTTATGTGGCATTTGTTGTTTCTTCATGAATATATTCATGCCATATTGATTTAACATTTTTGATATATGCATATAATTATAGCAACAGTTTGTTATATATAGGATTACCCATTATGGAAAGAGTTCATCTAGTTTATGTCTGAGTGGTATATTCAATGTAGAAAGTAAGTCAGTCACCTGAGTTGGGTTGTGTATAGAGAGTTGGCAGCAACACATGTGGATATTGTGCTGTGGTTCTTTCACAATAGCTTTCAATTCACCACAATCAATCTATGATACAACTGTTATGATAACACACAGTAGACAGCTGCATAAAATTTGGCAGCAACACATGTGGATATTGTGCTTTCAGGAGTGTGGCTATTCATTTTTCATGAGATAAATGTGAATAGTGAGGTAACCTGGGACCTCGGGTTATGGCAAGATTATAATAATGTTGGCTGCAACATATTCTCTGTTTTTCCTGTATGAGCTTAGCATGACATGTAACCCATCCTGAAACTCCCCACCCAAATGTGGCTATGATTTATTTAGCCCAGATCAAAGACATGCAGCTATAAAGAATCTAATTAAAATTTGATGAGACAGCAGGCAGGCTGCATCCATTATTTAATTTCTGAGGTTGTGATCTTATTCAGAATTAGTTTTCAGAATTCTCTTACATGGATGGCCCTTCTTTTCCCTCTGCCTTGTGCTTCCGTTTCAATCATGTTTTCATATACAGAACTGGAATGTCAGCTCTTTGTAACAGATCATCTGCCTGAATGAATGGTGATTTATAGATTTTCTGTCAGTCTGTCTGTCAACTTTGATTTGAAAATGTGTGTGTGTGTGTGTGTGTGTGTGAAAGAGAGAGGTAGGATGTAGCTACTGCAAAAATATAGAAGTCTGGCACCATTTGAACTGTCATGGCTCCATCCTGTGGAATCCTGGGATTTGTAGTTTGGTGAAATATTCAGCCTGGTGCCCCACCAAACTACAAATCCCAGGATTCCACAGAGCTATGGCGGGTAAAGTGGTGACAAATGGCTTTGTTTCTGCAGTGTGGATCCACCCACAGACATACATGATACCATACATATTTATCAGCAATGTGTATCTTAGATCTTGCGGCTCTTATAGTTCAGACAAAGGGTCCATCTATTTTGGCATCCTCTTTTCAGTTGCTTTGGAGAAAGTCCCCCAGGCAGCCTATGTAAACAAAAGCTCTCCATGGCTTTTCAAGTGCTGTTAGAATTCAGAAGAATTCTGTGCCTAGCATTGGAATTTTATTTTAGAACTTCAAAAGGTTACTTTTTGTAGTTCATCTCTCAAAGTCCCTAGCCATCATAGTCAGTACTTCTGGGAGTTGTCATCCAAAGAAGTTAATTTTTACCAGCTCTGGTTAGCTACCATCTTGGTTGTTGAGAAAATGTATGATCCCCCCCCCCCACTCCCTACATTGACATAAAGCATGGATAAAGACTTATCTCACCTATTTGTTTGGAAAGTACATTCATTGTGTAAGGAATGTGTTACACTGTATCAGGAATATGGGGTAACAGTTTAATTAACGCTTATCTCTTGGTTTAGAATAATTAAGGGAATGTGTTATTTGCTGCCGCTTTAGTAATTAGGGATCTGTTAAACCATATATTCCACAAATTAGTGACTACTAATCATAGGGAAATGCACACAAATCCAGTAGGGTATTGGTGATACTGCCTTTTAAAGGCCAGTGTGAATTTTGAATTTTGGCATTGAACAGGATCTTAAATAGGCACATTGATCGCCAATTAATTGGCCAGAACGTTGTTTGTTACTCTGATTAAGAGCTCATACACACAACCCAAATTGCCACTGAATGGTGAATTGCTCCCTTCATCCCTCTTTCTCTTTTCTACATTTTAGTGACACAATGTAGAAAAGAGCAGCCCCAGCAGATATATGCAAAATCACCCCCAGCTAAAATTGGAATTAGGTAACAATTACCATTACCATCATCATATGTTTCAAACCGCTAATAAACAAAGAAAACAACAAGCACGATCCTCCCCCACCATGCATTCTAAATTGGCTGACAAGTGTGCATGCATATTCTTGTGATGTCACGACATATTTTTTTTAACGGGGAGTAGAACATGGTAAATCATTACCTCACTTGAATAAAAGCACGGAGATGGCAGGGTGTCACACACCTGTCTTCTTCTCATAGCACCAAAAGAGAAAATAATGAAGAACTCAAGTAACTGCTTTGTGATATCCTGGGAAGATTATTTTAATGCTCTCAGGAGCCTGGTCACCTGCTCCTGGATAGTCAGGTGTTAACACAGAGGATGGAGTTCTGAAATGCTAGCCTGTCCTCCTCTTCCATTCATTTCCCCTCCTTAACAGACACTAATTCTGTTCATTGTTTGGAAAGAACACAGGCATTCTCCTCTGCCCTTCTTGCATTCTTGTTAGGCACCTGATCCACAGTTATCTCTGATCAAGGAAAAGAAATAACAATGGGATTCCATCACCTCTGTCCTATTCATGTCCCACTTAGGAATATGCATGGGCCTCAGAAAGGATCCCCATTGCTATCTCTGATTAGGCAGTGGGGCATCATCGTGATAGTATGCAGACCAAATTAGTCATCATCTCCTTAAGAGAGGATCTCAAGCCAGATCATAGTGTTCTCACCCTATGAAGATGACTGTGGCAATTGAACTGACAATAGATTAACCTATCTTAGTCTTACAAGTTGTTTGAGATTCATGCTAGCATTAGAAAATATGACTTCTAATGCTACTTTGGTGACTTGAGACAAACATTAGTCCCTATCCAATGAGTTAGACTTATTTGGGGCTTTAGGGTGGAGTTCAGCCTCAGAATCATCTTCCTGTAAATTGCCAGCTCTCAGATTCATCTCAGTTTGGTTGGTCATATCATGATTGTTTACACTGCTGTGGTTTGAATGCCTCTACACAAGCAGCACAGTCAGTTCAAACAGAGCACCAAGGATGTGTGTGTGTATGTGTGTGTGTGTTTATGCCAATAAATTTCAGTGTCTGAGCTGTTAGAATGCATTGCTCTAAAAACACCTTAATGTAAGGTAGATGTGAGCTAGAGTTTTCCAATGGAAGTACTGGCAAGTCCTCCTGATGTTTATAATCCTCACTCCTCCACACTTCCACTGGAGCAAATCTGTTTTGTGTTGAAGCCTTTAGTGCAGAGGATAAGTATAGGACAGTGATTGGATCAGTCTTGGATTATTGTTTATCTTCCTTTATCAATGGAAGCATTGAGTCCCCCCCCTTTTTTTTTTTTTTTTTGCTCAGATGAGGGTCAGTTTGGCTGCTTGAAGACAGTGAGAAAAATGACATCTCAGGACTCAAAGTATTGCCCAGTAAATACATCATCCAGTTTACTGATTCCAAGGAGCTTACTTTCCACCAAACATGGGCACTGTGAGTAATGCAGCCATGAGTATTAACTTTGTCTGTAGTTCCTCAAAGATTTATTTTCCATTTGGCCAACTGATGAACCTTCTGAGTGAAGACTAAGGCGATTATTCATCACTGGTTACAACGTCGCTTTTAGTTCTTTCCTTAGACCTGGCATTAGGGCATCATCTAGTCAGACTATAAACTATTTGTTGCTAATAGCAAAGAGAAACTGGTATATATATATTGTGACATAAGATTTTCTACAGCACTTATTATATTATTACAAATTTTTATAACTGGTATTAAGTGCTATCTTAAGTGCTAAATCATTTGAAATGTTTTTAGCCTTTTAAAATTATTCTTGTTGTTCCAAAATGTTCTGAACTGATTTTAATATGTGCCTTGCTGAGATCCTTGGACATGTGGCAGGATATAAATATTGTGAATAAATAATTAAATAAAACTATGGCTTTTTAAATTACATACATATATGATGAAGATAACTGAGGTGCACAAATATTTCTTGTCATTGTTGTTCTTTTCCACCAAGTTGATGCCAAAGTTTATGGCCACCCTGTGAATGGGAAACCTCTAGAATTATCAGCTGCCCTGTTGAAGTCTTGCAAACTCAGGGACACCACAACAGTTTGTGTTGTGCAAGTTCTTGCCAAAAGGTTGTTCACTGTTTGCACAACAGCAATGATTGGAGCTGCTAGAAAATCACTTCAAAATATACCCACTCAAGAGAGACCAATCTAAAAAGATGCCAGAAGCACAAAGCTGTTGTAATTAAAACTTTAATATACTGCTAGGTTTGTTCACTGGTGTTTGTTTGTTTGTTTTTACAAGCATGTGATAAGCAATATTTGTATATGGAAAACATAATGCAAGCCAGATAATTGAAATGAGATTGATTATATATAAACCAAATTGATTTCATAAACGTATAAAAGAAAGGGGGAAAATACTTGAAAGTAGAAACGGGGTATTTAGGCAGAGGCTTTGTTTCCAGTTCATCAAGTGTAAATTTGTAGCTATTCAGAAAGAAAGAAAGTGGTTGAACATTTTTGTAAATAATTTTCTATGTAGGTCCAAGAAGACTGAAAGGTATCAAATATATATAATAAGAAAGCAATTTGCAAACATTTGCAGGAAAAGAAAGTCCATGAAACTGTTCTGGACTTTGTTATGTTTTGTTTTCGGCTAAGATGGTGACAGTCAGAGACAGTGCAATATTATAGGGTTGGAGTATGGATTTAGAGCATACAGAGGAAGAGACAGGAAGATTCAAAGGGTCCAAGCAAAACCCCACAGCTATTCTCATCCCAAGATCCATGAACTTCACTAAAAGGGTTTTGAACATTTCTACTTCTGGGAGACAGAACTAGCAAGAAGCACTGAGCACACTGGATCACTTAACATTACTTCAACAGTTCTCCCCTATAAATAAATAATAATAAAATTTTTAATTTATATTTCCCGCCTCTCCCTACGGATCGAGGTGGGATTACAGCATATAAAACAACAATACAATGTATTCAATACAATATTACAATACAGCAAATTAAAATTATCCAATTAAAATCAATTAAAATCAACTATATGGTCTGTCAGAGGGGTTCACCAAGCAGGGATTTAATGAAATCTTATACACAATCTGGTGAATATGCCTGCCGGAAGAGCTCCATTTTTAGTACCTTTTTGAATGCTTCTAGAGTGTTTATCAAGCGGAGAGTTTATCATGTTTCCTTACCTGTTGGCTTATGCCACAGGGAGGGTTGCCACCTGTGCCTCAGATCTGTCAACACCATGACATCCTGTACCTGTCACATGTCCAGAAATTGCTGCTTGAACAAAAGTGACCACATCAAATGCTCTCTTATTCAGTAGATATCTACTAGGTTTTACTTATTTCATCCTGGCTTGATGAAGGGACTGGAGAGGCCTAGCAACACCATCAGGCCTGGCCTCAAGTGGAAGAGCCCTCCCTCCATTCTACACCATCTTGCCCAGGAGGGAGTGAAAGGACAGGCCAAACTCCATAGGGCCTATCCTGGATTAAGAAGCAGAGCCCTCCCTCCATGCCATATGCCTTGGTCCGGGTGTCGGAGGGAGAGAAGAACTTTTGGACCTGATTCCCTTCCCCACCACCTTTCCCTTCTCCTTTTGTGTCATGTCTTCTTAGAATGTAAGCCTGAGGGTAGGGAACCGTCTAGTTGAAATAATGATTGTAAGCTGCTCTGATAGCTTTTAGAACTGAAGAGCGGGAAATAAATAAATAAATAAATTCCAGAGTTTCGGAGCCACTGCTGAAAACGTCGTGCGAGAAGTTAGTGTTAGTCTCGTATAAACAGAATCTAATGATTTTTTATCTGATATTCTGAGGGTGTGGGGCGGATTGTATAGGGAGAGGCATTCCCTCAAGTAACCTGGACCCAAACCATGTAGGGCTTGAAAGATAACGACCAACACTTTGTATTGCACCCGGAAGCTGATCGGCAACCAGTGGAGACATTTTAACATGGGGGGGGGTAATATGCTCCATTCTGGAGGCCCCCGTAATTAATCTGGCTGCTGCATTCTGGATCAATTGAAGCTTCCAAACTTGGTACAAAGGTAGCCCTATGTAGAGCGCATTACCGAAATCTAACCAAGAGGGTTATCAGTGCATGTACTACAGCTTCTAGGTCCTTCCTGTCCAGGTAGGGGTGCAGTTGGCATATCAACCGAAGCTGATACCATGCACTCCTGGCAGTCGCCTCCACCTGCGATGTTAATTGTAGAGACAAGTCCAGGAGTACACCCAAGCTGCGAACCTTGTCCTTTAGGGGAAGTGTGACCCCATTCAGGACCGCTTGATGAATCTCCATCCCCGGACTAGGAGAACCTATTGCGAGCACCTCCGTTTTCTCTGGATTCAACCTAAGCTTGTTTTGCCTCATCCAGCCCATTACCGAGTCAAGGCAGGCGTTCAGAGGAGAGATGCCATCCTTAGTCACTGCATCAGTCGGAGACATAGAGAAATGTATTTGTGTGTCATCAGCATACTGATAACAGCACGCCCCATGTCTCCGGATGATCTCTGCCAGCGGCTTCGTGTAAATGTTAAATAGCATGGGAGACAGAACGGCGCCTTGGGGGACACCAGATGTCAGCTCTCTTTTACGAGAGCAGCTGTCCTCCAGCTTCACCATCCGGAACCTGCCCGAGAGATAAGAACAGAACCACTGAAGTACAGTGCCTCCGATGCCCAATTATCTCAGGCGTTCCAGAAGGATACCATGGTCAATGGTATTGAAGGCCGCTGAGATGTCCAAGAGCACTAACAGGGTCACACTTCCCCTGTCAGTGCCCAGATGGAGGACTAAGGCATTGGGACTGGAAAACTCTTGTACAATCATATATTGTGATTAGAATGTATAGTTGGTCATCACAAAACTATACTTCCACTTCTCCTTCCTCCACTTTATACCATTCAGATATTTTCCTTATCTGGACCGTTGTGTGAGAAATACATTAACTTTTGCAGACACACCAGCTGAGATCTTGCACCAGGAGACACATATATGGCATGTAGCTACACCTCTGTAGCTATGTCTCCTAGTGCTATGCCCACCGTTTGAAGTGATGCAATCCTGCTCCCAACATAGTCATTTCTATTTTATTGGGAGAAAGGGGGACCTAGGTATTTTCCTAGTGGTGGATGTGTTGCAAGAGACATTCACAGGATCCCCTGGAGGTCCCTTCAAACCACATTCTTGCAGCTTGTTTTGCTACAGGAAAGCAGCTGAATGTATTGCTGCTGATCCCAGCCTCCCCACTTCTCAATGACATGGAAAGGCCATTTTGGGAGAGGGAATGTATCACTCACAAGGGGAGTGATTTTGGTTTTCGTGCCCTCAATAAAGAATAACCTCTGTGGCTACCAAAACTGTGGATTATGATAGTGTAAATTGGATTTATGCTATTGTAGTTTGCTAGCAGGAGATTAGTCACTATCTCTGTCACTGCCCACCTGAATCCAAGTTGCTAAGACATTTGGCACATCTGAAATGGGAATATTCCAGTTCAGATTCAGTCTACTTTGGAGGCATCCTGCTTTGATTTAAACATCTCCCAAATCTGTTGAAATCATCCTGATTTCATTCAGGTTCATCTAAACCAAAACTGATCCACAGATCTAATCTTAATACATTTCTTACAAAGAATTTTGATGAAATTCTTTTTGTGAATCTATCAACATTTTTATCATCTATGTATGTTAACAAAAAACAAACAAACACAATCCATGTAAAGGCAGTTGATGTTTAATATTACTGAAGGTTTGGTGCCTATTCTCTAAATACCCTCCCCCATTCAGGGGAATGGTTAAGTAGTGACCCCCATAATAATAGTTTACCTTCACATGTGTTGAGAGTATATTTAAGGGGATGGTAACAGCTAACCCTGCCTTCAATGACATTGGCTTGAATGCTTTTAGTGACATATGCTAGTGTGAACTATCATTAGCTCAGCAGAGGTACTTTATGGGAGCGGGGGGGGGGGGGGTCATTGCTGAAGAGGTTATCCAGAATCTTCTTGTCCAATGATCCTCCTTCCATCATAAAACTGCTAGAGTAACCTAGAAGTCGAGAAGGGTAATGGATTTTCTTTTTAATTAAGTGCAAAACTGCAGCTAAATGGTATCTGGGACTTAGTGACACCTGATGCGGGGTGGTGGGGTCTCTGGTGGGGCAGGACTTTTGACACCATGCACTGCATGGGAGCATGTGTGCACAGAAATTGTGCACATACAAGGGAATTGTGCGCGTGGCCATACAGCGGCTCAGACGGGGTGTACAAGGCCTCGCAGCAGCCCGGACAAGATGTCCAAGGCCTCATGGTGGCCCAGATGGAGCACACAAGGCCTTGCAGTGGCATGGACAGGGTGCCCAAAGCCCTAGGTAGGCCCCACAGGGAGCAGGGCACCCCCTTCTGAGGTGTCACTTGGTGGAGCCTGAACCCCCCACTCCCCCCAGTGATGCTACTGCCTGGGAACCCTCATATCCTAGCCACTGAAAGAGGGTGTTGTGGTACACTGGCATCTCAAGCTGAGGTTGTGTCTTGGGAGGCAGAGAAGGTATCCTGGTAAATCCCTGAATAACATCTTAGACAATATTGCACTCCCAATAACTGGACTCCAGTGTCCATTTAGGCAAACTAATAAATACTTTCAGGGCTTATTTATTCAAAGGAGTCCCCATTAGGCCATAATTTTATTGATCTGGAGGACCCTCATGAACATTGTATTATATGGGCATAGGTTTCCTTTAAGGGACTGCTGGGAGTCAGTACCTGCATCATTTCAATCAGTTTGACTCCTCAATTCTCTTATACATTGGATGGTCACCAACTGCAGTGACAGACATGTGGTTTTTCAAAGGGTATGATTCTCTGAACTGGGGTGTCCTTCATTAGATCAGTTGCTAGGACTTCTGTTCATTGTTTTTCAGTTGAAAAGCCCATTGACTTAGTTGCGGCATTTTCATTTTATCTATTGGACAGTTTATATGAATATCATTCTTAAGACAAATGTCCATTTCTGAACTCATGCCAATTCTAATCAGAGCCACCTGAAGCTGGACAAACCAGTTTGGATCCACAGTAGAATGGCCTGGTCTGACATGATTCAGATCAACTGAGAATGAGCCAGAGAAAGAGAAAGACAGCCGTTCCCCAAAAATGACAGATAGTGAATCTGAAACAGCATCATACTAAGAAAATGCCACTGGGGGTAATGGAAAAGTGTAAGTGGGAAGCTATGCTTTGTTCATTTGCTCACTGATAGTTCATGCTTCCAGTTTGGGGCAAAAAGCTCATCAACACAGCCACATAGCCCAAAAGCTCCACAAAAAACTATACTCATCAACATTCTCACTGATGGTGGTGGGAGGGAGGTACTGTCATGCCCTTCCTTGAGAGTTCATCTTCAGATGATGAAATAGATATACTACACCAAGAAGAGAAGCCTGACAGCCAGTTGAGTTCTCCAGAAGAGGAGTTAGAAGAAAGTGCTCCAAGTCTAGTTGAAAGATGCAAGCTTTGGTGTCTGACACAAACCAAACCTAAACTCTCCCCCACATGTGAAGTGAGAAGCTGCGCATGCACAGCTGTGAAATGCTCTCTTGAAATATGGTCTGCAAGAAATAACAACAACAATAATATGCAACAATAGCAACAGCTGTATAACAAGTACACTGGAGGGCTTGGAGAATGAAACGTATTTTTTCCACACCTTTGGGAAAAGTGCCCAGATTCCTAGTGTTTTTGCCAACTAGTGACTGCTCAGAGAGTTGTGCCCTGGAGTTGTATGTAAGATGGAAGGGAACGACTGGTGGAAGACCACTGGTGGTAATTTATGCTCTGCCAGTGGTCATACAAGATTGTGGCTTGCATTGACACATCTCATGCATTTCTTCAAACACACATACAAAGAGGTTGCAGTCATTTTGATTTTCCAATTTAGTTCAATATATACATATAGTCTTCTCTGTTCCAGACACTTGCAATCTAATACTATACAAGTTTACTCTATCTATCTAGCTCTGGTTCAAAAGAACTTTTGCTCAGAAAAGTGTCTGCAGAATTGCAGCCTTAAATCTGGCTGAAGTCCCCATTTTTGTTATTTTCACAAGATCCTGACTGCAAAGATATATCTTCCCCACTCTATTTGGGGGATAAATATATGTTGTCGGCAAAGACAAAGCATGGATATTGATTGCTTCCTTCATATCACACATATGCATATACTATTATGTTCTTATGTAATGAGAAGGAAAATGTGCAGTACTATCAGGACTATTTCCCTTTTTCCAGTGCAAACATTGCATCCTGCTTTTCATTGACCCTAGATTTCCACAGAAGCTAGGGACTTAATTGATAAGTTTGGCTGTAAGGGAGAATTTTTCCTGGGAAAAGCCCTTTGCTCACATGGTAGCTGTGAAGATTCTGACCCCTGATATCTGGTTTGAAACATAACCCAGAGGTGCCATCCCCTACATTATAACCTCATAAATACAATCCATCCAAAGTTAAGCTCTGTTCAACTGCATTTATCCAGTGGGAGAGAAATGACCAGTAACTTCCCTGTTGAAATGAAATGGACCCGAAATGTGTTTAATTTTGGTTGAACTCTGCCCCATATATTTTGCTACTTCAATTGTACAGAGGTTTTAAAAGGGTAAAATTAGATGCAAAACATATGGTTTTGATTACCAGAAGACTAGTTTTAATGTGTGCATCTCTCTCTCACACACATACACATGTAAAACTTAATCAAGGGGAGAGAAAGCGAATATGAAAGAAAAAAGAAAATCAGAATCATTTGGGAGACATAAGCGTTAATTGAATTTCAAATGCTGCAACTGTGTTCTCTGTAATGGTTCAATTTTCATTTTCCGGATTACTGTGGCTCATTCCATTAGCCTAAACATACATGGTTAGCTTTTAGATTACAGTGCATTAGTCTAACTGGGTGATATTGGTGTTTGGTAGGTTATTGCTGGGTGGTTAGTCAGGTTTTTGTTTTGGCTGTTTACCCAGTGTCTACTCTTCCTAATTCCTCCACCCTCCTACCTCCTTACAGCTCCTTTCAAAACCATGGATTTGCTAAGGCAAGCTCACTTAATATAGCCACAGGAGAGGCCTGCAGCTACAGCTGGGCAATCCAAGACTTAATGATTTCTGTTTTCCATCATTGCCTGGGGGGTGTCATTAGGAAGTAAGATTCTTTCTCCTGACCAAACACAATACTGAGTCCAGGCTTGAGCAAGGTATCCAAGGCATCACTTTGCTTGTTAAAATCACTCAGTTTTTTTCCAGTGGCAACACTGAAACAATCCCCAAGACTTTCTGGTTTTGTTTTGTTTATAAGGTAATTTCCTCCTTGAGCCTAAGGAAAAAAAAAACATTGTTGTTTTTTCTGGGTTGTACAAATATTCTAAGTTACCCGGAGGAGAGCTTTTAAAGACTGCATAATAAAGAAAGCTCCTCTGAAAAGGCTGGAGGCAGGGAAAAGAATGTGGAAATCCATTTGTGTTTTCCCTGTTTCATTCCATTGTGCTATGATAATTCTTGCAATGGTAATAATAATAATAATAATAATAATAATAATAATAATAATAATATCGGGGTGGGGTACAACAAGTGCTTTCAGGTTGTTTCCAATTTATGGCAACCCTGTAATCCAATCCAAGTTAGGGATTGCTATTGTGGTGTTTTCTTGGTAGGTTGTTCAGAGAAAGTTTTGCCATTGCCATCCTCTAAGGCTAAGAGAGCATGATTTGCCCAAGGACACCCAGTGGGTTTCATATCTCAGAGGAGATTTGAACGCTGATCTTCAGAGCCATAGTCCAGCCCTCAAACCACTATTGCCATGAAGGAAAAAACAAGGAAGTGAGGGGAGACTTTTGGGTCATGGGCCAGAGTTGCAGATAGAAAAGGCCTACAGTATGTTACCCTAAACCTCTCCCACTGGATATGGTGTTTAGTAATTAATATCTAGTTGGCCATGTTTTGGGGTTGTAATAACCTGTGAAAAGCAAAAGTTATACACATGTAGGAGTCAATCTTACCAAAGGACATGTGAAGATCTAGATAAAACTAAGATAAATGCTAATGGGTTTGCTGATCACCTCTTCCACCACCACCACCACCACCACCCCAAACTCTTTGCATTTCTGCTTACAAAGGAAGCAAAGGAAATTGTTATTGGAAGCAATCAGAGACTATGCCCTTTACCCAAACTTATGATGATGTCCCTATACACCCTTTATTATCATTAAGGGAGTTTCTCAAATCTAATCAACATATTTTCAGTTCATTTTTATTACAGCCATAGACCAGCACATAATCAGCGTATTGGCCTGATACATACTGGCCTGAAGGGAGGTCTGGGCAGCACCATTAGGGTTCGGGAGCGTGTATGGTTTACACGCTCCCGAACTCTAATGTGTAATGGTGTCAGCACCATTATGTAATGCCATTTAGACAGCATACATAATGGCACTGGCGCAACTGTGCAGCTTCCACACGGAGCTGCGCAATTGTGGTGGCACAAAGGCGCCTAATGGTGCCTTTTCTCTTTGCTGTTTCCCCGCTCCTTTTTTGTGGTGCAACTGCGCCGGAATATCTAGCTGCTGCAGTGCAGCTGCAGCGCTAAAAGAGGTGGCACCAGACCGCCCTTTTTGGGCGGTCTATACTGCCCCATAGTCACTCCAGAGCTAAAGCCATCAGACATTCTGGACCCTTTTGTCAGTCTCCAGGGAAAGCCTTTGTCATACCAAATACCAACATATACATTGAGGGTATGAAGTGGGACATAAGTATCTGTCCTAGCCCAAACCACATGGTTCACAGATCAGGGCTCCCTCTGTGTAACTCTCAGATGTAGTCTGGCCCACTCTGCATTTTCCATGAACTTCTCTTTAATTCTGGTAATAATTGCTCTCTTTAATCCCTGACATCTCTGTATCCAACTTTTCACACCTTTCTTTCTGATAGCCTTGTTTGATTTTTAAAGTCACTCTGTTCTTGTATATCTGCACATTTCAAAATAAAACATTTTATTTACTGAAACTGAAGCACTCTCTGTAGTTTTTTCTAATGGAATTTGTTTTAAATGTAGTTTGTTGTTGTTGTAAGCCTTCAAGTCATTTTTGACTTATGTGGTTTATGTATATATCATTAGGTTCTCAGGAACTTCCTTCTCTGGATTTGGTTCCCAGCTGAGAGAGGTCAGGGATACAGGTCAGCCCTTGGTTACAGCAAGTCCTTTAAGGATGCTGTTCTCAGGTAATATTAGCCCACATTTACTCTGGACTAAGGTCCTTCTCTCACCAGGCCTCACTTAGGGGTTGTATAGACTGCCCCTAAGGGGCGGCCTGCAGCTCCCTTCAGGTGAGCCAGATCAGGGCCATGGCAACCATATGCTGCGGCCCCAATCTGGCCTTGCCAGGGCACAAAAAGCAGCTCCTTTTTGCACTATGAAAAGGGTATGATAGCCATGGTACCATGACTTGAAGGTGCTTCTTTGGTGCTGTGTTGTGTGGACAGAGCACCAGAGGAGTGTTGTGATGCCACGCACCATGTGAAGCAGTGCATGACATCATGGTGCCCTGGGGCAGAGTCAGGGCATGTGTCATGTGGACATGACACCACGACTACACTACCAGGCCAGCCTTAATGGCCAGTCTGCACAGGGTATTAATTTGTTTCAAGAGATTATTGACTCCAGGTTATGATATCCTCTGAATCTTGCCCAGGTTTGCATCTGTCTTCCATACTTTTACATAAGGCCTGGGTTTGCAAGAAAGTGGCGGTGGGAGGTCAACCCCTGAAAAGATAAGCATTTAGACTGACTACCCTGTAGCCTGTCAACCCTTCAGCCATAGTCCTTTCTTCTCACCTCTCTCAGTTCTTCCTACCCAGTAGCTCTCTCAGTTCTTCCTACCCAGTAGCTTTCTGTATTCTTACAATCATCCTTCTCTCTCCTTTAGCAATTGATTGTATTCCTCCTTCCATCCTGTGCCTTCCCCCCTTCTGTTCTTCAGTCTCTCCCCCCCCCCCCACCATTTAGGTACAGCTCTATCTTTTATGCTTTGGACTTCCCTTCTTCAGCCAACTATCCATTCCTCCCAGTGTCTCTGGGATACTGAGACAACGGGAAGCCATGCTGAGGTCTTTACAGAGACTGGAAGGTGAGATAATGCAGCAGGGGCATGGGGATTCCCTAAATCCCACTGGAGATTACTGTCATTTCATCTCATAGGCTGCATTTGTGCTGAAGCAATAAGGCAGTTTGACAACACTTTAAGATTTACAGCTCAATGTTATAGAATTCTGGGATTTGTAATTTGTTGTAGCACGACAGCTCACTGACAAAGAAGGCTAAATATCTTTAAAAAAAAAAAATCTCACAAATCCCAGAATTCCATAGCATTGAGCCACTGCAGTCAAAGCAGTGTAAAAAGGCATTATTTCTGCAATGTAGATGCAGCCTCAGTTTTCTTTTTAACAGACTAACCCTTTCAAATTCTCTCAACCATTGTTCAAAGGGCTCGATTCACAGATCCTAAGCCAACTTGGTTACTCTCCTCTGGACACAATCCACCTTCTTAAACTGTAGTGCCCCAAATAGGACACCATAGTTCTGGTAAAGTAATAGAATGGCATGTTCTTTGCTTGATCTAGATCCTGCATTCCTGATGAAGTAGGATAAATGACATTTGCTTGTTTTCTGACACATCACATTCTTGACTCCTGTTTGACTCTGTTTATCTTTTTGTTTATTAAGACCCCAGGCCCTTTTCATACATTATTGCTGTCAAACCAGGTATCACCCACCCTATATTTGTGTTTATGATCTTTCTCATCCTGACTAAATGTTTTCTGTAGGAATCTCTAGGCATGACTCTATGGTCAATGTTCAGCAGCTTCATGGTGAAGAACCTAGAGAGTCCTAGAGAGATCATATTACTCAAATTCACAAAAACTGAAGCTGCAAATGTGAAGTGCCAATTGTATTGTTAATAGCACAGGATTCATAGATTAGAATTCCTAGCAAAAATAATATAACAAAGCCCAGGCCATAGGTGGTGTGCCATGTTTTTATGTAAAACATTACATTTGTTGTTGTTGTTGTTGTTGTTGTTGTTGTTGTGTGCCTTAAAGTCATTTCCAACTTATGGTGGCCCTATCATTGGGTTTTCTTGGCAAGTTTCTTCAGAGGGTGTTTGCCATTGCCATCCCCTGCAGCAGGAGAGTGACTCTTGTCCAAGGTCACCCAGTGGATTTACACAATTGAGCTGGGATTCAACCCCTGATCTCCAGAGTCATTGTCCAACATTTAGATGACTATAACACACTGGCTTTCATTTACATTTATCCGTGTTGAAATTCATTTTGTTTGTTTTGGCCAGGTTTGTCTGACCTGTTGACATCATCTTGATTCATGGTTCCATTTTCTGAGTTATTAGATACCCTCTCCCACTTTGTTGTCCATTGCAATTTCGATAAGCATTCCCTCTGCACCTTAATCCAAATTCACTTATAATTGTTGAACAATGCTAGGCCCCAGACTGAACACTATAACACTCCAACTTCTATCCAAGGTTATGAGGAATAATTAGTGAGTGCTCTTTGAGTCTAGTCCATCAAGCAGCTAAAAAGCCAATTAATAGTAGCATCCTCACATGCACATTTTCCCAGCTTGTCCACAAAAATATCCCAAGGGTCTTTGTTGAAAGCCTTGCTGAAAAGGAAGACACACTTTATTAACAGCATGTGCTCACAGGTGAACAGTCTAGAACCTTTTTTTTGTTTCAGCATCAAAACAATCTTTCCAGACCTGTTTTTTTTTAAAACAATTTTGATAATAAGGACATTTCTCTGCCTCTGATCTCCACAGGGACTCACCTAAACAGCAGCTCTGATCTTACAAGTTCCTTATTATATCCATCTTGATCATATTAAGCATTTAATATGTTTAATATGCTTATATTTAATGATTATAATTCATTTATAGAACACACCTGAGTTATTCAAAGCTTCTTTACTTTTTTTCTTCTGTTCTTTCTTCTGTACTTTCTTTTGTACTATCTCAGCAACCTATACAAGAGCAATGGGAGGTAAGATAAGACCATTCCTGCTTGAAGTTGGGGAACTAAGACTTGGGGGAAATGACTACTCAAAAACCATTTAATCAGTTTATTGAAGAGGTGAGATACAGATTGGGGAATCTCTAGCTCATATGATGTAAATCTATTATTTTTTTCCCCTTGGGAATCAGATTCAGCAGAAAGAAATGCTATAGGCTGCATGGACTCAAACTCTACTACATTTCACAAAACTTTGACACATACTTATTTAAGTGAGCATATTTTACATTACATTTATCTTGCTGTGACTTGTTTTTGTTTTATGATCATTTTTTGAAATTTTCAAAATTGATATTTTTCTAAAGCACTTTGTGTTTCTTTGATACAAACTAGTAAACTAGTAATTTAGTTATTACAGCATGATGATAATAACACGTAAATAATAGATCATATAATTATATAGAAAATTATCAAAGCATTTCTATCATTCTGAGTGTCAGAACCTCATAGACCATTCACTACCAAAGAGCTTTAAAAGTTAATTTAAATTAATTTTTTAGATGTGTTTTTTCAATTTCCTGAATGGATGTTCTTGGCCAGTTCATCACATCTCCTTTCTGGTTTCCAGCCTGCCCACACCACATTACTAAACTCTTCCCCCATTCATATAATCATTTATCCTAGCCTTAGGCATTGTCTTTCCTTCTGCCTTTGTCCCCCAGCAACCATAGTTGAAACTGAGCTTGTCACCTCATCACCATAAACACACGTTTTGCATTGCTATGGCTATTCAAACAGTCTGTTTAGAAAGGCCTTTTCTGTGCAGCAGTTCACTCCATACATCTGAGGAAGCAGACCCTGTCTACAAAAGCTTATGCTACATCTTTCTCTGAAGATGCCAGCCACAGATGCTGGCGAAACATCAGGAAGAATCTCTTCCAGAACATGTCCACACAGCCCAAAAACCCCACAAAAAACTAGATGCCAGCCATGAAGGCCTTTGACTTCACACATATGTTACAACTTTGTTTGCTCAGTTAGCCTTAGGAGATGCTATAATATGGCTATGGCCTCAAACAGACACCCCCAAAGGGCCGCCATTGGGCTGTGTTGGGGATGTGGCATTCAGATGACACATGCCCCAAACGTGGCTGGAAGCCGACCCCAGCGCACCTCATCCCAGAAGAACCAGTCCAAAATAGAGTAGTTCAGGACTGTGGCAGCTGCCCAGACTGAGGTTGGGCATGTGTGGCTGCTGTGGTCCTGGGTGAACAACAGTGGTGCAGTCCTGGTGTAGACCTTTTGCACCATCTGCTTCACCCCTATGTAAATTGTAAAATATTAATGCCTCCATTATGGGAGAAAGGAATGGATTCTAAGAAGCTAGCTGTTTGTAACTAGTTACTTCCAAACTCTCACAATTAGTGCTGTTGGAGCATGGATGGCAAAGAGAGAAAGGATGGTTGAGGCTTTCACAATCCCAAATGGAGGCTCTAGGAATAGTTTTCCTTTTTCACTTTCAGAGCAGAGAGGGAAACATGCAGATTCCTATGAATCCTAAAATGCCATTTCAGGAACAACAGAATTATGTCTGAAAAGATTTTTCTAACAGAACCATAAACCTTTCTTTTATAATTTTCCCTCAAATTGTTTTCAGGAGAGGCTAACCACATTTCTTGGAACAATGCTGCTATGGGAGAAGGAGAAGGAAAAAGGGTTGAGTTGTGAAATGGATATTAAGATGCTATGAAAAATCTAATTTCTTAAGGGAAAGTGTTCAACCTACCTTCGGTTATTCCCCCCCCCCCCCCAATGTATCAGCATTGTTTGGTTTAGTTTTTTGCATTTTCTTTGCAGGAAGCATGAAACGCTCCAACAAACCTGACATCTACTAGTGCTGACCTTATTAATTATTTTTGACTTTTTATATACTTTAAATTCTACAGGGAGCTGTTGAAGATCAAGCACGTCAGTGTCAAGGGTATTGGGCTTTCCTGAAAACATATTTATGCATGTCATGTGCATGCACATGCATAACGATATGGTGTATCAGTCAAGGAGGTTGCATCTGAGGAAGAAAAAGAGAGCTGTATCATGGGGAGGATTATGGGCAGAGGATTAATAAAACATGCTGTAAATGTCAAGCTTCTTCATTATAAAATTGCAGGAAGTATGTTGTAAGTAGATCTGAAATATGCAAAATGTACACTATATGTCCATCACATAGCTGCAAGAGAAACAATGCTCAGGTATTAGAAAATGCTCACAAAATGAAATTCTGCTAGGACATTGTCAAAGACACTGTCAGCAGCCACAGCAACCATCCCTAGGTTAGAACTGAAAGCATCCTGCATTTCAGATACAGTTAGTATGTCGATACATGTTATGTTCCACTAATTCAGATCCACAGCCTTCTAAAATAGGGCTATAAATCTTTGCTTGTGTCATTTTTGCAAGAAAAATGAAAAAGCTTTGTCTCCAGTCTATGTGATGGACACTTAGGGTATGTTTTGCATTTTTCAGATGCTTTCAGTGTCCTAGGTGAGACGTTGAGAGTTTCTGTACATTTATGGTGACTTTACATCACTTTCTGGTTTTGCTGAAATTTTATAGAAAACATTTAATACAGAAAACATGGAGCTTGTGAGAGCTAGCTAGTGAGCTTTTGTTGTTGTTAACCACCCTTGTATTGGTTTCAACCCATGGTGACCCTGCTGATGAGACATCTCCAAAAACCCCTCTCCCCCACTGCTCTGCCCAGCTCCTGCAAGCTCATATGTCTGGTCACTTTAACAGAATCCATCCATCTATGTAGCATGCAAACTTCTTCTCTTTCTAATTCTGCCCCCTCCCATCTTTCCTAACATTATTTCTTTCCCCAGTTGTCATGCTCCTCATGATGTGTCATCTTGGCTTCCAAGGAGGTTTCTGGCTTGATCTGCTACATTTGTTTGTCTTTTTGACTGTCCATGGAATCCTCAACACTCTTCTCCAGCACCACATTTTGAATGAATTGATTTTCTTCCTATCTGTTTTCTTAACTTTTCAGCTCTCACATCCATACATGGTAATAGGGAATACAATGGCTTGTATGATTCTAACTTTTATGCTGAGTTGTATATCTTTGCATTTTAGGATCTTTTCTAGTTCTTTCATAGCTGCCCTCCCCATTCTTAATCTTCTTCTGATTTCCTGGCTGATTTCCTGATTTTCTCATTCCTATCTATATTTGATCACAGATATGAGAACTCTTTTGCTATTTCTATTTCCTCATAGTCTAGTTTGAATTTATTTAGTTGCTCCATGGTCATTATTTTTGTTTTCTTTACATTCAACATTAACTCTGCAATTTCATTTTTGATCTTCCTTAGTAGTTGTTTGAGATCTGTGAGCTTTTCTGCTAGTATTATGGTGTTGTCAGCCATTGTATTTCCCATCAACATGTACAGTTGTAATAGCTGGTCAATGAAGAAAGCTAGCAGAAAGAAGATCAACTCATTTGAGATGTGGTGCTGGAGATTAGTGCTGAGAATATCATGGACAGCCACAAACATAAACAAATAGGTTCTAGAACAGATTAAGCCTCAACAGCCCTGGTGGCGCAGTGGTTAAATGCCTGTACTGCAGCCACTCACTCAAAACCAGAAGGTGGCGAGTTCAAGACCAGCAAAGGGCTGAAGCTTGACTCAGGCTTGCATCCTTCCGAGGTTGCTAAAATGAGTACCCAGATTGTTGGGGGCAAATAGCTTACAATTGTAAATGAAGCTGTTTGCTTAACAAATTGTAAGCCGCTCTGATAGTCTTGGCTGAAGAGCGAGGTATAAATAAAACATTATTATTATTATTATTATTATTATTATTATTATCTGTCCCTGGAAGCTAGGATGACTAAATTGAGGCTTGTGCTACTTTGGACACATGATGAGAAAAGATATGATGAGGAAAGGTAGGAAGCAGTATAAAGAGAGACGGCCACATGCCAGATGGATAGACTCGATCAGGTAGGCCATGGCTCTGAGCCTTCAGGACCTGAGAAGAACTGTTAAGGACAGGGTATCTTGATGGCATAATGATAGGAGTGTTTGACTATAGCTTTGGGGACCAGGGGATGATGATGATGATGATGATGATGATGATGATGATGATGATGATGATTTATATTCCGCTTAATCTCCAGGAATCCAAGCAGATTATAGCAATAAAAATTATGACATACAGTTAAAAGAAAATATGTTAAAATTCCAAAAAACCCCACCTACCCACCCCAATCATAAAAACATTAATGTACCCCTAAAAAGGATTAAACAGAAGAAAGTTAAAACAGTCATATAATGATACAATGAGAAATTTTAAACAAAATCTAAACAAAAGTTGCAAGTGGAAGGTAAGAAGATGAAAAAGAGGGGGGAGGCAGTTCAGCAAAAAGAGTATACTAGTCTGGAAAGGCCTGCCAGAAGAGATCCATCTTAATGGTCTTCCAAGTGCCTAAAAGCAGCTGATGAAAAAGATCTCTGGGTCACTGCTGAAAGTCTGATCTTCTTAAACTGTAGCAGATTCTTAGCTCAGCCATGAAACCCACTGGGTGACCTTGGGGGAGGACATGCTCTGCCTCTGGAAGGCAATTGCAAGCCTCCTCTGAGCAAAATCTGCCAAGAAAACCTTATGAGAGATTCACCTTAGGGTCTCCATAAATTGAAAATGACTTTAAGTCACACAACAAAAGGCACAACTGTTGATGTAAATAAGCAGAAGTGCACAGTTCAAGCAATCTCTGATGCCTCCAATACTGGCAACCCTGGAGCTTCGGCTTTATCAGGAATCCTCCTCCCAGTTGTTGATGAAAACAGACTGGAGCCAAAACTCTCTCCTCAGAGGTTTTATTCTTAAGTTGCTGTATTTACAAATATACACACGCTCGTCCGACAAAATTCTCCAACCATCCACTACAGAACAATTGCCCAACAATCCTCACTGAGGTGTGCAGGCTGTTTATAGTCCTGTGTCATGTGGTCACAAACCTAACCTCATCTGATGATTCTTCTTCCTTCTTCCTTGTGTTGCTTGCTTTGTTGTCCCCTCAGTCAGAAAGACTCTTGTTGTTTACATTAGGTCTACGTGCAAGCAAGCACATACTGACCTTGAGCACTGTCTGCTTCCAGCCTTCAGCTGCAAAACAATTCTAGCCACAGTTCCTGTTTTTCCTTTTGTTCACATCTGTACATTTCATACTCAAGCCTCAAAGCCTAACAACAACCACCTTGGGAGACATCTTATTCAGGGAGAAGCTGGCTAAAGCATGGGGGAAGGTGGGAGTGATGTGCACACATAATGGGGAAGAGAAGCACATGCATGCCCCTCCTGATTTCCCCTGCTTATATGTGGTTTTCCCACTTTCATAGGGGTCTTGTGCCCCTAACCTCCATGAAAGTGGAGGGCCGACTTTATTTGGTCTTTAGACTTTGAATAGGGATGGATAACCTATGACTGTCTTGCTATTATTGGACTGCAACTCCCATCGGACATCACTATTGCTGCTGATTGTTTAGTATGATGGTTCAACAACATTTGAAAGGTCACTCATTCCATGTTCCTAAGTGAGACTGTGTTTGAAGTACGTGTCTATATTCCCTGTGAGTTTAATAAAATTCTGCTACAGTCCAAATGTTTACCACAAAGAGCTCCAGTTCTTAGGATGTGAAACTCAGAGGCAGCTGCATTTATGTAGTTTATTTGACTGTGTGGCATTCAGCATATGTTCTCACAGCATATGTTCCTATATGGATCACACTGGTGAAAAGATAAGACCTGTATTTGTCAGATGGTACTGCTCTTTCCAGAAAGTGAACTCATGACATAATTTAATCACTCCTACCTGTATGAACAAAAAGGACAAGGCTCCAGTGTGTACTTTAAGCCTAGACTCACTAATTCAGAGTTGCCCATGGGCTAAAACTTATTTAATCATGGATACCTTTTGTTGATTTATCTACCTGTTAAACCAATTACAGCCTGCAGCCAAATGAGCAATAAAATGTTACTACTTTTAATTTTTAATCTATATGAATATTATATTCCCATAAGTATTCTTAGGTGTTGTTATTGCACCTTGTTAGCACATCCTGAATACCCCTCACTAGATTTGAGGTTTCCATATTTTCATATTTCATATCAGGAACCAGCATATTCTTATGAAGTCACAATGACCTTTTTGGAACACTAGGTGAGGTTGCCAGAAGAAAAGGAGTGAAGATCTAAGGGCATGTGGATAATCCACATAATAATACAGTCAGGGCTAAATGGGTGTAACAATTTCCTTCCCTCAACTTTTCTGCATTTGCTTTTTCATCAAAGGAGTTCTCATGGCACCAAAGCAGTAAACCAGTTCTTTCTTCCTACCCTCTAACAAGCTTCTAGCCAACCTGTCTGTTCAGTAACCTTGGAGTTGTCCTGATTGAATTGCTGCTTTTGTCACCCTAATGTTAAAGTCATCAACTGGTTGAAAATTCCCTTATTGATTCCTGGGAAAAAACATCAAGTCTTTGTTACCTCACAAGATAGCACAGTCCCAGAGGCTAGTTTTCAGATATAAATATTAGTCTCAGAAACCTACCCTCTGTGGACACAATATATACACAGTTGTTCCAGGCTGGACTCCTTGTATGTTCTGTGTTGGCCTCAGACCTCAGTCTGACCTGGTCTTGCTTGCCATGATCTACTCTTTGTACAGGTAAATATCACCCTCTTTAAACCCTTCCAACTCTATTCAGTTTCCATATTTCCAGTACAGTTAGCTCTGAATGCTTTGTCTCTTTGAATTTCTATTGTGTGTGTATGGTTGCATTCTGCATTTTTTAAGAAGAAAATCCTCAGAATTCAGCCAGACCAAGAGTACTCCTCAGTTATTATTGGTATACACAGGTGTGAACTATCCTAAAGGTTATCTAGCCTCTTGCAAAGCTTATTTCTCCAATATTTAAAGTAATGCTGACATACTGGTGGTGACCCAATCCCCAGTCTCTAATAATAATAATAATAATAATAATAATATTTATTTCTTACCCGCCCCTCTGTAAAACAATCGAGGCGGGGTACAACAAGGTTAAAAACAGATTGCAGATTAAAATAATTCAAGAATTCCATCCCAACCTCCTCCCCCTTAAAATAGGATTAAATTAGTTAAGTTTAAAATTAAATTACTAACAATAAAAGTACAATAAAACATAGTACACAAAACCGCAATGCTGGCCACAGCATGGGTAGCAATAAAATACAGAAGGGGGGGGGGGATAAGGAGTTGAGAATTGGCTGAAAGATTTTAGGAGCCAGGTAGATTATACAGTTTCAGGGAAGGCCTGCCGGAAGAGATGCGTCTTTAAGGCTGTTTTAAAACAGTCTAGTGTTGTAATGAGACGCATCTCGTCCGGCAGGCCATTCCATAGCCTGGGAGCAGAAGCAGAAAAGGCCCTCTGGGAGGTCTGCGCTAACCTAGTCTTCATGGGCTACAACAGATTTCTCCCAGAGGACCGAAGCGTGCGGGGGGGTTCATATGGGGAGAGGCGGTCCCTGAGATAAGATGGACCCAAGCCATGTAGGGCTTTAAAGGTTAAAACCAACACCTTGTACTGCGCCCGGAAACTTATCGGCAGCCAGTGGAGAGCTTTAAGCACAGGTGTAATGTGTTCTCTCCTAGGTGTACCACTAACAAGCCTGGCTGCCATATTTTGAACTAGTTGGAGTTTCCGGGTTAGGCACAAGGGTAGCCCCATGTAGAGCGCGTTACAGAAATCCAAGCGTGAGGTTACCAAAGCGTGCACCACTGTTTCCAGGTCCCTCTGATCCAGGTAGGGGCGCAGCTGGCGTATCAGCCGAAGCTGATAACAGGCACTCCTGACTGCCGCATTCACCTGACTAGGCATGTGAAGCGACGAGTCAAGGAGCACCCCCAGACTGCGAACAGGGTCCTTCGAGGAGAGTGTGACTCCATCTAGGACCGGAAGATGTATTCCCGAACCTGGTTTCGGGCCTGTAACAGCTAGTACCTCCGTTTTGTCTGGATTGAGTTTCAGCCTGTTTTTCCTCATCCAATCCATTACCGCTGCAAGGCAGTCATTAAGAGGAGAGACGCCATCTGAAGTTCGAACCGACGATCTGGTCATGGAGAGGTATATCTGAGTGTCATCAGCGTACTGAAGACACTGAGCTCCATGCCTCCAAATGATCTCACCCAGCGGCTTCATATAAATATTAAACAGCATCGGGGACAGAATGGCGCCCTGAGGGACGCCGCAGTTAAGCTCAATCTTGGAGGAGCAACTGTCCCCGAGCCTCACCCTTTGAGATCTCCCAGAGAGAAAGGACCGGAGCCACCGGAGTGCGGTGCCCCCGATCCCCAACTCCCTCAGTCGACTCGAGGATGGAGTGATCTACAGTATCAAAAGCCGCCGAGAGATCCAGGAGCACCAGCAGGGTCACACTACCCCTGTCGATACTCAGGCGGAGGTCATCGGTCAGAGCGACCATGGCAGTCTCAACTCCATGTCCTGTCCTGAAGCCGGTTTGAAATGGATCGAGATAATCGTTTCATCCAAGACAACCTGAAGTTGAGAGGCAACTGCTCTCTCGATCACCTTGCTCAAAAAGGGAGCAAGGACACTGGTCTATAGTTGTTCCTGTCCAGGGGATCAAGAGAAGGCTTCTTCAGGAGGGGCTTAACAGCTGCCTCCTTCAGACAGGATGGTAAACAGCCTTCTCTGAGGGACGCATTGATTGTATCCCGAAGGAATACCCTCAGTGTGTCCCCTCCCTGGACGACCAGCCAAGATGGACAGGGATCGAGAGAGCAGGTCGTCTTTTTCATACTTCCAAGAAGCTTGTCCACGTCATCGGTACTAACAGGTTGGAACTCATCCAGCAAAATGACATCAACGGAGTTGTTGGACGCCTCATCTATTGGTTCTGGTGGAAAATTGACATCTAAGTCGGCCCTTATCCGAGAGGTTTTATCTGCAAAGTAGGTATTAAACGCGTCACAGCAGGCCGTCGTAGGGTCAAGTAGGGGATTTGACACAGGAGGGACCTGTGTTAGCTCCCCCACCACCCTAAATAGCTCTGCTGGGCGGGACTCTGCAGACGCAATGCGTGCAGAGCAGAAGGCTCTTCGTGCTGCACGCAAAGCCTCCCGATAGGCACGAAGATGCTGCCTATGGCGAGTTCTGTCAGATAGGAGTCGAGTTTTCCGCCACTTGCGCTCTAGTCGTCGTCCAACCCACTTCATCTCCCTAAGTTCCTCTGTAAACCAGGGCTTACGGTTAAGAGCGGGCTGGAGAGGACGCTCGGGGGCAATCGCGTCGAGAGCCTTGGGAAGATCGGTGTTCCAGGTGGTGACCAAGGCTTCGACGGGATCACCAGCACTGCCAACCATTAAACCCTCTAAGGCCTTCTGGAAACCAATTGGTTCCATCAGCCTTCGAGGGCGGACCGATCTAATGGGTCCGCCACCCCCGGGGGAATGGATAGCGGCTTTTAGCTCCAGCTTGATCAGGAAATGGTCCGTCCATGACAAGGCAGAGGTTTTAGTTACCTCTGCCCACGGATGTTGCTGTTCCGTACTAAAAATCCCATCGAGTGTATGACCAGCACAATGAGTCGGCTCGTTGACCAATTGGAATAGGTTCATGCCTGTCATGGTATCCATGAACTCCCGAGCTGCTCCAGATAGATCAGAAGGGCTGGTCTCGAGAGGGATGTTGAAGTCACCCAAGACCAAAAGTCTGGGTGTCTCCAACAACAACTCAGAGACCAGCTGAGTCAGCTCGGATAGGGAGTCTGCTAGACAACGGGGTGGCCGGTAGACTAACAGAATCCCCAAGCTATCCCTGGACTTCAAGCTGAGGTACATGCACTCGATGTGGATTGTTTTCCGGACAGGTTTCTTGATCAAGGTTAGGTTGGTTTTATGGACTATAGCCACACCGCCCCCCCACCCACTTTCCCTTACCTGCTCACTGACCGTGTAACCTGC
Source organism: Urosaurus nigricauda (assembly GCA_034509955.1). Classification (NCBI taxonomy): domain Eukaryota; kingdom Metazoa; phylum Chordata; class Lepidosauria; order Squamata; family Phrynosomatidae; genus Urosaurus; species Urosaurus nigricauda. Next base: position 170,686,704 of record JAOEGL010000002.1, read on the forward strand.
TGGGAGAGCCTGCGCCCACGTAGCAGCACTGGCATCACCCAGCCAGGTCTCGGTAAAACATGCCAGGTCGGCCTGTTCATCCACAAGGAGGTCGTGGATGATATGGGTCTTGCTCTTGGCCGACCTGACATTGCAAAGGAGCAGGTTAAGGGATTGTGGAATGGATGGTGCACTCTCTGTCTTATCTTGGGAAACAGAGTGAACTGAAGAAGAGATAGATACCAGACATCTATCCCTACTTCTTTTGTAACATCTGTTCACTCTGTTGCCGCCATACCTTCCCTGCCCCCGCACAACCTTGATGTCAGCCCCCAGGCTATTCCCGGCTCCATGCTCACAAGAGGGTTGAAAACAAGCCAATTAAACCCACTCCAGTCCTAGCTCTAGTAGAGCCTCTGGAAGTCTTTAGACTCCTCCCTTCTTCTGCTGCCGGTGGTGTGGGCTTGCAGGGGATGCTGGGAGCCTCTGGAAGTCTTTAGACTCCTCCCTTCCTCTGCTGCCGGTGGTGTGGGCTTGCAGGGGATGCTGGGAGCCTCTGGAAGGCTTCAGGCTCCTCCCTTCCTCTGCTGCCGGTGTTGTGGGCTTGCAGGGGATGCTGGGAGCTTCTGGAAGGCTTCAGGCTCCTCCCTTCCTCTGCTGCCGGTGGTGTGGGCTTACAGGGGATGCTGGGAGCCTCTGGAAGGCTTCAGGCTCCTCCCTTCCTCTGCTGCCGGTGGTGTGGGCTTACAGGGGATGCTGGGAGCCTCTGGAAGGCTTCAGGCTCCTCCCTTCCTCTGCTGCCGGTGGTGTGGGCTTACAGGGGATGCTGGGAGCTTCTGGAAGGCTTCAGGCTCCTCCCTTCCTCTGCTGCCGGTGGTGTGGGCTTACAGGGGATGCTGGGAGCTTCTGCAAGGCTTCAGGCTCCTCCCTTCCTCTGCTGCCGGTGGTGTGGGCTTACAGGGGATGCTGGGAGCCTCTGGAAGGCTTCAGGCTCCTCCCTTCCTCTGCTGCCGGTGGTGTGGGCCTGCAAGGGACGCTGGGAGCTTCTGGAAGGCTTCAGGCTCCTCCCTTCCTCTGCTGCCGGTGGTGTGGGCTTACAGGGGATGCTGGGAGCCTCTGGAAGGCTTCAGGCTCCTCCCTTCCTCTGCTGCCGATGGTGTGGGCCTGCAGGGGATGCTGGGAGCCTCTGGAAGGCTTCAGGCTCCTCCCTTCCTCTGCTGCCGGTGGTGTGGGCTTACAGGGGATGCTGGGAGCCTCTGGAAGGCTTCAGGCTCCTCCCTTCCTCTGCTTCCGGTGGTGTGGGCCTGAAAGGGACGCTGGGAGCTTCTTTGGGTAACAACCTGGAAGAACTAGGTGAGATATGATTGGGTGAATGAAACTCTTAACTGTTTTAACTAATTACAACATCTCTCATGAGAATCATTAAACAGCTTTGCAGAAATCAGATGAGTCAGAGCAGATTCACCCAGATAACATATTATCACTATCCTGTACTGGCTTGGCTCAAAATTGTCAGAGAAATATATTTTGAAACAATGGTACTTATTAGAAGAACAAAGTCATATCCTGTAGGGAGAGTTACATCACACCATGTGGGATCACTACAGACCCAGTCTTGGATATCACTGAGAACAGTGCTGTGTGTAACTCCCCACCCACCCCCAAAGCTAATGTCTCAGTAACATGCAGATACCTTCTGGACTCTAGTTGGACTAGGGGTACTGCTAATCACACTTCCTTTCAAAAGCTGTCTGTGTTTCTTAAAGGATAATTTCCTGATTCTGGGGCTATTTGGACTTACAGTATATAGAGGCAGTAATTGTGAAGCCCTGCAGAGTGTGTGCCCCTTTCAATTCTGTGCTAGGACAGCTGGTGGCTTCCATATCAGCAGACTGGTGAATTGGCTGTGAATTTTATTCTAGACTTCAAAGGAGCTAACCAAGGTAGTGACATCTATCACAAAAAATGGCTTCAGCACCTTAGATAGCTCCTTTAAAGCCTACATTCACTGCTCAGTGTTCGCTGACACAGGGTGGTCTACGCTGTAGAAATAATGCAGTTTGATACTACTTTAACTGCCATGGCTCCATTTTACAGAATCCTGGGGTTTGTGGTTTTGTGAGGCACCAGCACCATTTGGCGAAGAAGGCTAAAGACATTGTAAAACTACAGATCCCAGGATTTCATAGGGTGGACCTACAGCACTTAAAGTGATGTCAAACTTTTTAATTTCTACAGTGTAACTACATCCATAGAAGCTTCTGGCCATTTGCTCCTTACTAGAAGGTGATTGAGTAATGGACGATGAGTCAGTGTGTGGTGCTAATTACTATCATTTTCTGTTTCAATCTGAGCCATTGAAGGGAGTGGGAGAACTTGTGGTGGGTTGCTGTTAACTGCCCTTGACTTTGACTCATAGGGATCCTGTGGATGAGACATATCCAAAACTATCTGTCCTCACCATCTCTGTTCAGGTTCTGCTGGCTCAGTCCCATGTCCTCTCTGATTAAGTCTAGCCATCCAGCATATGGTCTTCCTCTCTTTTTACTGCCTTCCACCTTTCCTAGGAGAATTGCTTTTTCAAATGATTCATTTTTCTTCATGATGTCGCTAAAGTACAACAGCCTCAATTTAGTCATCCTGGCTTCCAGAGATAGTTCAGGCTTGATCTGTTCTATAACCCATTTGTTTGTCTTCTTGGTCATCAGTGGTATACTCAGCACTCTTCAACACCACATCTCAGATGAGGTGATTTTCTTTCTATTGGCTTTATTCACTGTTCAGCTCTCTCATCCATAGATTGTGATGGAGATACAATGGCATGGACTATCCTCACTTTAGTGTTCAGAGTTTTGCCTCTACATTTTATGATCATAGTTGCCCTTCCCAGTCCTAGTCTTCTTCTGATTTCTTGACTGCAGTCTCCATTTTTATCAATATTTGAATCAAGATATAAGAACTCTTAAACTATTTCAGTTGTCTTGTTGTCTAGGATAAATTTTTGTACATCTTCCATGGTCATTATTTGTGCTTATTTTAATCCACTCTTGCCACTTTCCTCTTTGACCTTTTCATTAATTGTTCCAGGTCTCTTTTTCATCTAGTAGTATTGTGTCATCTGCATCTCTTAGGCTGTTAATGTTTCTACCACATATCTTTACTTCTCCTGTCTCTCAGCATAAGCCTGCTCTGCATACTATAATATTTTCTGCATACAGGTTGAATAAATAGAGTGATATTATGCAGCCCTGCCTAACCCCTTTGCCAAGTGGGAACAACTCTGTTCTGCATATTCTGTTCTGAGAGCAGCCTCTTGTCCTGAGTACAGATTACATATCAAGACAATCAGATGTTGTGGCAGTCCCATTCCTTTAAGTGCCAACCATAACTTTTCATGATCTTTGCAGTCAAAAGTCTTTGCTGTAATCAATAAAACACATGCTGATTTTCCTCTGGAATTCCCCAGTGTATTATGTGTTCAGTGCTCCCCTACTTCCCTGGAGCCCAGGGATTCCAGGTTGCCAGATGCCCTTGCATCACCAACCTTGTGATTTCTGCTCAAGCCTTCAGCCTCTACCACTAGGGCTCTGCATTCCCTGACTGTGGTATCCTGACTTCTAGAGTCCCTATCTTTGCCAAGCTTGCTGTCTTTCTTACCCCTCCTCCTAATCTTTATCTCATGCCTGTTGCCTACTCACCATTGCCTCTCACTGATTTCCTCACTCCCATTTTTCATCCTATATCCTTTCTGCATTTCATCTGGTTTCCCTTTCCATACACCTGATCCGCAGTTTTCATCTACCCCTTTCCTTTTTCACCTCACTATTTCCCCCTTTCAAGCACCTCCCCTGATTACTTGTCCATGTCCCCTTATGTCCACAGCTGCTGTGGGGAGTGTGCAGCATTCCCCAGTTGGTTGTTGTAGGATGCCACTACCTCTTGGAGACCACACATATTGCTTCCTCTCACACTGTGTCTTGGGTAAGTCTCTTCTTGTGGCAGGCTCCTTCCTACTTTGCTGCGGTTGCTACACCATCCAGTTCTTTAAATGCAGTTTTAATACAATTAAAATACATTCACTTATCAGATCCCACAAGGGATTCATAACATAGGCCCGAAACACATGGGCAAAATTATGCAGCTTCATGCTACGTCAGGAGCATGCTGTTTACATGACTCACACCTTGAATGTGGCCTGAAGCCATGCTGACGGAACAAGAAGAACCAGGCCAAGAAATAGTGGATAGAATCTGCTCTATCTGGTGGCCCAAATCAGGACTGGGAGCATGTGTTCACGGTGGTCCTGGCATGAAAAGTGTCAGCATGGTCCCAGCGCGATCCTTTTGGCCCATCTATTTTGGACCTTAGCTTCTATACACAGAGTTAAATAACCTGTATATCTATATCTACCTTCTGAAACTCATTGCACTTCACTGGATTTACCAAATGCATCTTGTTATACAGATGGGGGTGTGCATACCTTTTTAGAGTCACTACTTAAGTGTGACTAATTGTATGCCACAAGAGCTGGAACAGGGAAAGATGTATGGGATGATTTTGAAAACATGCTGAGGAAATTGTATATTAGGCCAGCTCAGCTGCAGGTAATAATCCAACACTGGCTGAGAACTGACGTTGCACTAAGCAGAGCATAATGCTCCACCTGCATAGTTCCTCCCTGACTTCCACTGCCCAGGTATGCAAATATACTTGAAAAGGTAAATGCACACTTCCTTCATCATTGAGTGGCCTGGGGAGGGCACAATGCTTCTGGCCAGCAATTGGCTACACTATTGCAGCCTGGGAACAAACAGCTACCCCCCTTTCAGTTCATCACACTTAAGTAGTGACTCTAAAAAGGAAACTCCGTGGGCGGAAATTACTAACATCTCCGCCCTGTCATGGACGGATCATTTCCTGGTGGAGGCAAGTATCAAGGCACCAACCCAGATCCCCCCCGGGGGTGGCGGACCTATTAGAATGGTCCACCCTCGAAGGCTGATGGAACCTGATAGGTTCCAAGAAGCCCTAGAGGGACATATGGCTGGAAGTGACGGCGACACTGTTGATGCCCTAGTTAACATCTGGGATATGGACCTCTCTAGGGCTATACACAGTATCGCTCCCAAGCGCCCTCTCAGGCCTGCTTCCAAAAAGAAGCCCTGGTACACGGAAGATCTCCGGGCAAGGAAGCGGGTCCTGCGACGGCTAGAGCATGCCTGGCGGAAACACCATCGTTTATCCGACAAGGCTCTCCTAGACCATCATTTGAAGGACTATGGAGAGGTGATACAAGCAGCTAAGAACTCGTTCTATGCTGCTCGTATCGCGTCCGCGGACTCGCGTCCAGCAGAGTTGTTCAGGGTAGTGAGAGAGCTAACTCAGCTCCCTCCTGCCCAGAACCAGATCCTTGAACCTACTAAGGCCTGCTGTGACCAATTTAACAACTTCTTCGCGGATAAAATCTCTTGGATAAACAAGGGTCTGGATGCCAGTGTTAAAGCAGAATCCAGAATAGAGGCGTCCAGAGCTTCTGTGGACTCGATTTTGCTGGATCAGTTTGAGTCCGTCAGTACCGAGGATGTGAACAAGATCCTTAGAAGCGTTAGGAAGACAACCTGCTCTCTCGATCCCTGCCCCTCGTGGCTAGTGGCACAGGGGGGACCGGTAGTAACTTCTTTGTTACACCGAATTATTAACACATCATTGAGGGAGGGACAGTTTCCTGACCATCTTAAACTGGCCACTGTAAAACCAATATTGAAAAAGCCCTCCCTCGACCCCCTGGTACATAATAATTACCGGCCAGTTTCGCTACTCCCATTTTTGGGGAAGGTGATCGAGAGGGCGGTTGCAATCCAGCTTCAATTGATCTTGGATGAAACGGATTTTCTAGATCCATTTCAAACTGGTTTCCGGGCTGGCCACGGGGTTGAGACTGCCATGGTCGCCCTGGTCGATGATCTCCGTCTGGGCATCGACAGGGGTAGCGTGTCCCTGCTGGTGCTCTTGGACATCTCAGCGGCTTTCGATACCATCGACCATGGTATCCTTCTGGAACGCCTGGTAGAGGTGGGAATCGGGGGCACTGCGCTCCAGTGGTTCCGGTCCTACCTCTCTGGGAGGTTCCAGATGGTGCAGCTGGGGGACGTGTGCTCCGATAAGAGGGCCCTCACTTCTGGGGTCCCTCAAGGAGCCATTCTGTCCCCCATGCTCTTTAACATTTACATGAAACCGCTGGGAGAGATCATCCGGAGGCATGGGGCGCAGGGTTATCAGTACGCTGATGACACCCAAATAGTTTTCTCTATGTCTCCGACTGATGCAGTGACCAGGGATGGCGTCGCTCCTCTTGTGGCCTGTCTGGAATCGGTAATGGACTGGATGAGGGAAAACAGACTCAGCCTGAATCCAGAGAAAACGGAAGTACTCGTGATAGGTTCTCCTGGCCCAGGGATGGAGGTGGTTCCACCTGTCCTGAACGGGCTCACGCTTCCCGTAAAGGACACTGTATGCAGCCTGGGGGTGCTCCTTGATTCGTCGCTCCATCTTACTCCTCAGGTGGATGCGAAGGTCAGGAGCACCTGCTATCAGCTTCAGCTGATACGCCAGCTGCGTCCCTACCTGGACCGGGGGGACCTTGAAACTGTAGTACACACCCTGGTAACCTCTCGGTTGGATTTCTGCAACGCGCTCTACATGGGGCAGCCTTTGTACCACACTCGGAAGCTACAACTAATCCAGAATATGGCAGCACGGGTGGTCACTGGGGCGTCCAGGACCCACCATATAACACCGATTGTGAAAGACCTTCATTGGCTGCCTATTCGCTTCCGGGCTCAGTATAAAGTGCTGGTCGTTACCTATAAAGCCCTAAATGGCTTGGGCCCAGAGTATCTAAAGGACCGTCTCTCCCCACACAATCCGCCCCGCACGCTTAGATCAAGTGGACAAAATCTGCTGAATGTTCCAGAGGCTAGGCTATCGGCAACTGCCAAAAGAGCGTTCTCCATATCTGCTCCGACCCTCTGGAACTCACTACCTATCGAGCTCCGTCTGACTGACTCTCTTCCTCGATTCAAAAAGGCATTGAAAACACATCTGTTCAGCCAGGCTTATCCTTGACTGTTATTTTTCAACATAACCCGTCTTCTGATAAGCCGTTGGAATATCACCACTGTATTAGGATGACTATGTTTTTTATTTGTTAATATTTTTACTGTAATGTTTTTTAACTGTACATGCTGTAAACCGCCCTGATCGCAGGAAGGGCGGTATGCAAATAAAAGATTATTATTATTATTATTATTATTATTATTATTATTATTTAGTGAGTACACTGGAGATCCAGGAAGGAGATGTGTAAAGAGCAGTGCACTGATTTTAAAGGGATAAAGCTCTTATGCACTTGTACTCTGCAGGATCTTACAGTCAGAAGGCTTTAAAAATAGACAGTTACTTAAAATGACTCCAAGTAAAATTGAGGTAAAAGGATAAGCTGATTTTAAAGGAAAAAGAATATTTCTTTATTTAAAAAAAACAGATAAATATAGCCACAGAAACCAAGAGGACAATCTATACTCAGTGCAAGCTGTTTCTCCAAGTAAAGACAAAACTGTATAGGACTGAAAAGCCAATCTATCCTAACCAATCTAACAAGTGGGGGACTAGAGGATGTAGATAAACTTTAAGGTGCATACAGACTAAAACACATACATGGATTTTCTCACCTTCCCATGTGGACAAGATGGCTGGCAAAAGTCAGAGAGATGCAGGTCAAACAGAGGGCAGGTCCAAAAGAGATTATTTCTGGACTTGTCTGTTTTAAAGGTCTTTCTAACTTGTGGGGAAGTCTCTTAAGAGTGAAGGGTATACCCTCTGAGTGGAACAAACATGACCGCAACATGTGCTTGCAAAAAAGGCAAAGGTGGGTTCTGATAATGGCTTTTAAATGGTCTGAGCAAGACCATATAATAGGGTTTCATACAAAAAGCCAGTTAATATAGATATTTACCCTCTTTGAAAACAAGGTGTGTTTGGCAATCTCTCTAAAGCCAGCACAATATCTCACCATAGGAGATATACCAGTGTGAGTCAGTTTGCAGATTCTACATTCAATAGAGGTGAACAAGACAATTAAGGAATGTTTGCTGTCCATAAATATAACAATTTCCTTGGAAATGAAGGAATTCTGCAGTTAAAAATAAAGGTTGGATTTTCCAAGATGCTCAAAGGGTTCAACCCGCAACCATACCATTTCCATTATACATTTTCAACCATTTGTGCAGACTTTGGCAACAGACAGCCCATATTTATTGATCCTACCTCATCTTTAATTTTGGCAGAAGCTGTCTCCTACCTGGGCACTCTTTACCATCTTCTGGCTACCAAATGGCAATGCATACCTGCCCTTTGAAGTGGTGTTGTGGGTGGAAGTGGGAATAGCAAATGTCCCACAAGGAGCTCTGGATAATTACAACTTTCCCATGCAGTGGGCTGTAGTCCAAGCTCTTTCAATATTAACATCAATTTATTCTCAGAACACAGCATCACATTGACAACCAAAAATTCCTTAGAAAATGGATCAACAAGCTCAGCAGGGTCCGCTCATCCTTCCATACTTTTGTAGGTCAGTAAAATGAGTACTCAGCTTTTGCGGGGCAATTGGCTTACACGTTGTAAACTGCTTAGGGAGTGCTAGTTCACTGATAAGTGGGATAGAAATGTACTTGTTATTGCTATATATTTGGTATTACAGCAAAATCCTCTTGACATAATACACAATCAATAAAAACATCAACTTTGTTGGCATAAAATAAATTTTACAAAGTTCTTCCACCAAAACTTTTACTGTCAGAGCTAGAGTCAGTGTGACAACAAGAAGACACTGGGGAAGAGGAGCAACGATGGAAGGTCCTCTTCATGGGATTCAGCTATAGAGGAGGCAAATGAAGTCATCACCCCCAGAATTCTTTTCTTCACCCCCCAACTATAAAATTTCCCTTCAATCCTCAAATTTCTAGCATTGGAGAGCGAGAGAGAGAGTGAGCGAGAGAGAGAGAGAATCATTCACATTGAGAACCCTGTGTTCAAGTGCCCTAGGTAACTTTGTCCACACCTTGCCTTTGGATGCCTAAATTGTACAATGGGCCCTTGGTACAGATTTGGTTCTAGGCCTCATGTGGATGCTAAAATCTGTGGCTGCTCAAGTCCCCATGAAATAATATCAAATGACAAATCTAGATTTGCTTTTTGGAATTCAATACATGGATGGTTGAAGCTGTGGATAAAGAATACATGGATATGGAGGGCCAACTCTATTTCTAAATACTCAATTGAAGTTTTAAATTATCGCAATGTTAGAAATGTGGGTAATGAAGGAAAATTTCATTTGAGGGGACAGAATTGCTATTTGGAGGGAGTCAATGCCTTTATTCCTCTCAGTAGCTATACCTCTATTCTTTCACAGTTTCCCACATGTTTTAGCTCCTCATGCTGGTCTTACTACATTCCAAAGGCCACAACAGCCAGGCTTAAATAGTTTAGGGCTAGGGATGTGGAAACATTTGTAGCTCAGGACCTGAATTATAATTTGGGAAGCCTCTTGGGGCTCTTACGGCAGCAGCAGTTAGGGCTAAGGATGCAGAATAGGACCACAAGTGGTGGACACTTTCCCACCAAGCTGGCAAATCACAACACAATTCAATGCATCTGTATTTAGGAGTAAGTGCCAATGGAACAGCTTCCTATACTGCAAAGCATCAGTTCCATAAGGTTCCTGAATCTAAAGTGCCACCTTATCTCTGAGCAGTGTACATCAATAACAGCAGGAAAAAAAATTGAAGGTCTAATGAGGAACACCCTGCAAACCACATCTGGCCAGCTGACTGTCAATTAATATTGGCATGCCTGTCTTTTGCAATGATTTCAAGGAACATTGATGCAGCAACATTGCTTTGATATAGCAGATCTGGGTCTGGGTCTATGCCTGTTGAATTCGGCCATTGAAGGTGACAATTTCATTCATTTTGTTGTTGATAACATTTGCTAACACTTATATGTTTATTTGCATGTACATGAAAGACATTCCCTATTAGGGGGAAATGAATGCAAAAGAAATTGAAGTTGGCATCCCCAGTAGAAACCCCATTTACAGCACACCCCACACACACATACACACTCCAAATTCCATCATGGAAGAAAGATAGGGTATCTATCTATCTATCTATCTATCTATCTATCTATCTATCCATCCATTCGTCATTCCATCTATCTATCTGATGAATGGCTGAGTTCATGGCAAGACAACAACATTTGCACCTGGGACATCCTGTTCCACATCTCATTCTTTTTGGCTATTAAGCTCTTGTAGCTTTCATAAAATCCCCTTTCCCTTCCTGTGAGTGAATCAGTGAGAGAAGGAAGGAAGGAAGGAAGGAAGGAAGAAGAGAGGGAGGGTCTTAGGAGCACAGCGAAAGAATAATAAGACATTAATTATTGTACTGTCTTAAGCAAACACCTTTCTAATGAAGCTTAGTTCAACTGTCATTAAGAACGAGTTTCACATCATTCCTTAGATGCCAGGAACAAAATAAATGCTACATAGCATTGATTTTCCTTATCTCGTATATACATGAACAGTCCTGGGCACACACATACATCCATGGTGTCATTTTCAGCTACTGCTGCATCTGGCTTGCACAGTGAAGTTTCAGAAACCAGAGAAAAGATAGCCTATCTGAACATAATTAAAGGTGACCACATGTTGCCTGAATAACTGTTCAACACTGTAGCCATTTATCAAAGACAATTTTCTCTGAAGAATAAAGTGCAATGAACTACCTGAAGAAACGTTGAGCCATCTGGCTGCCTCCTTCATCATTAACATTCACCTTCAATCTATGCCTGTCTTGTTTTGTAACTACTTGAGTGACGGGAGAATTAGTTCATTCCCATGGCTCCCCCTCCCCCTTATAAAGGATCTTTCCTCCCTGCCTATCATGTATTCATGCATTTAGTTAACAGAAGGTGATGTGGGGTGGGAGGGGGGAATTAGAAGTCTAAACTAATCGGAGATACTACAGCATTGCTACTCTTTGCAGATGCCATGGTGTTTGAACCATACATATTCATAGGAATAATAATACTATTTTTTCCCTCCAGGGAAATAAACACACACTCGAAAGGCTGCAAACGTGTCAGAGGAGCAGTTGTACAATTCACAGAATATTAAGGAAAACCCCCAGTCCCATGACTTTGCTTGCATTAAATGTAGGAAATTTGCTGCACTAAATTCTTCATCAGATACCCTCCAGCACTATATCTATTTGCATCCATCCAGTGTTGGGAGGATAAGCATTACCTAGTAACTAAATGCTATCTCCATGGTGTAGACATGTGGGGTGGAAATTGTCTTTCTGGAACTAACAAAGCTAAAACAGATTTCTCACAATCACCCATTTCTGGCTGGCACCAGCATCTGATGGATAGCTTCCTAGGACATATTGAGGGAGAACTCTAAATCCTCCAACCCCTTTTGGATGCATTTACATTGCACAACTACAGAATTTGATACCACTTTAACTGCCATACTCCATCCTATTAAATCTTGGATTTGTTATTTGGGCGGGGACACTTAGAATTCTCTAAAGCCCTTCCCTGAACATCAGGCAGAGAATTCAAAAGGACTCTCCAATTGTCAGATCTCAAGATTCCATCTGGTGAAACCATGCCAGTTAAAGTAGTATCAAAGTGCTATAATTGTGCATGTAGATAGACTCCTACTCATGCTGCCACTCAGGAGAATGGTGAGGAATGTGAATTAAGAATCACAGATCTCTTGTTTGGAAGATGGCAGTGCAGGACTGATGTCCATAAAGGAAATAAAAACACCCTAAAAACCCACATTAGATGCATCTTTGATTCTATTAACCCTTTTATTAGGGGGGAAAAAACTTAGATTCCAATGGCGGATGATAATTTGAGTGTTTGAGAACATTTTTTTTATTCAAAAATTGGTTAGTTTTTGTTTGTCTGTTTGTTTGATTGATTGAAATGTAAAGTACGAATTCTATCATGTGAACTGCATGCAAAAAGCAGTAAGATGGAAGTGTTGTTCAAGGGAGGAAAACTGTTCCATTTTCTAATATTTCTGGATGAAGTTAGTCCAGCAAGTCAGTTGCTAAAATTAGACAAGTTGCAGGTCAGTGCATCATTTATTGAGGAGTCAAGTCCAAGTCAAGTAATTGAGGCAACTTGAGTTCAACTTGCTTTACATCACTGGTTTGATTTCTTTCACACCTTCCTACCAATACGTGGGCTAGAATTCACTAAGGAAGTTATGAATACACAATCTAGACTAAGGCATTCACTACTGGTTCATATTCATGGTCCCTATCATAGGGATTGTCAAAGCCCCCAGTCCTCATTTAGGAGGTAGCAGCCACTGTATGCAATAGGAACCTGTTTTTCTGTTGATTAGGAAGCACTCGGTTGATGTTTACACACACACACAGTGTGAGCAATCTCTGGTGTGAGAGGGAATTGTGACAGGAACCATGTTTCTGGTTGGCACACCAAAAATTGCTCCAGTGGGAGCATGGGAACATCAGTCAGCTGCTTCCTAATTAACAGGGGAACTGTCCTCCATTTATTATTATTATTAACCTTTATTTATATAGGTCTGTAAATTTATACAGTGCTGTACATACAATCTTTTAATTAGATAGCAGCTGCTCAATAAATGAGGACTTGGGGTGTCAGGCTTCGAAACACTAGGGTGGTTATGTAGGTAAGTAAGGGATACAGAATCACAACTACGGATTTCACCCATTCACCAGACTAAAAGATTCAAATAAAAAACAAACAAAAATAAAATAAAATATTAAAACATAATTATCTAATTTGTAATATTCAAAGCCAACTGAATTAAGCATAAATTAAATTCACATCAGTAAAATACTCACACATGTTGAGCCCCCCTCCATAGCAAACAGCCAATTGCCAAAAGCCTGCCTAAATAGAAAACATTATTTTGCCTTCTAGCAGAAGGAAGGCAGCCAACCTAATCCCCCTTGGATTGACATTTGGAAATTTCTCACAAAACTATACATTTGAGGTTACACTGAAATATTACTGAAATATTTATTTCATTTGGAAATTTGGAATTAAATATGCCTTTCTAAAACTGTGTTGTTTTGCAGTAAGGGACTACTCTGATAAAAAGTATTTTCTGCATTTTTCTTTACAATTCTCATTGCATTTGTTAACTATATAACTGCTACAGGAGGAAATAGCATCAAAGGTAACAATAAAAATTGGTGAAATTCTCTTAGGTGGGATACAGGATTCTTTATGCACTCTAGTGGTGTAAAGATGTGGGAGCTATTTTATTGTACAGTCGTCTCTTCGATGGTCTACAGTCTTCTCAAATTCTTGCACTTCCATTAAAGCTGAGGAGATTTCACAATGGTCCATCCACAAAGCAGAAATAATCCAGTTTGACACAGCTTTAACTGCCCTAGCTCAGTCGTAGGGAATCCTGGGAACTGTAGTTTATTGTGGCACCAAAGCTCTCTGACAGAGAAGGCTAAATGTCTCACAAAACTACAGTTCTCAATTCTCTAGAATTCATTCAGGGTAGATAAAAGTGGTGTCAAACAGGATTATTTCTGCAGTGTGGATTGGACCAAAGTTAACTTTCTGTGGGGCTTTTTTCAGATCAGGAAATGTGGGCAGCTGGGGAAGCTATAGCACAACAGAGAGATGTGCAATAGAAAGGAAAATACATATAGCACTCCTTGGCCATCTCATTACAATACAATATGGTAAGCCCCCAAAACACCAAAAATGAGGTAGAAAGAAAACTGTGTCCTCTTTTCCAGGGAGGAGAAAGAGTTTAGGAAACTGAAGCACATGCTTTGGCACAAAACTATATACACATGCATTGTTGTAGGGAATAAATACAACATGGATCTCATGGTCAACTTTCATCATTTGTTAATTCTCTGAGACCCTTATTAACTTTGCAGTTAAGTCTCTAATCCACAAATAACAAGTAATTTACCATAATGGACACAATGGCTTAAATCCAATTGTTAGTCCCAATTAGAGGAGAGCCTTTGAATCAATGGGAACTTGAAAGTCAATGTTTATGTAAATTACAATGTTTATGTAAATGTTTATTTAAATTAATTTGATTCAATAGGTTTACAGAGGATCTAGGCCAAATTGGCAATAGTCTTGTCAATAGAAACCTCCAGTTGAATGGACCTGGGAGTTGAGAAGACAATATTGTTCAAGCAGGGATGACCTCTCTTCTCCATTTACTGATTATAATATATTCAATTTGCACAGATTTAAACTGGATATAATTCAATATAAGTGGAACCTGCAAGTAAATGTTGCAGCATTTTTCTTCCTGAGACCCATATTTTCATTGGCATGTGAACTCAACCTGACTCTTCCTGAAATAGTTTAATATACTGTAGGGAAAAATCTACCAAATACAAAAAGAAACATAGACATATATAATACACAAATTCTCCAGTTAATCACTCAATAGTTTTTTTTTCCAACATTGCACACAAATGTCAGGTTTATCTTCCTTTTTTAAAAAAAAAAAAAAGGAAGGAAGGAAGAAATTGGAAAAGAAAAAAATGCAAATGTTTGGCAGCAATAGCTCAGTGGCCTGGTATAATGCCACACTATCTCCAGGTCTCATTAAAATGTACACAAGCACAAAACAGATGGATTAATCTTTACTTAGCTTTACCTCAGTTAATTCATTGAGGCTCTGGAAGGAGACTGGTTTTGTGTAATCTCTCTTCTAGTGCATTGGAACTGTCATCTTTTCTCTTTAGCAATGAGGTGGCTAAAGAGCAACACATAATTAGTTGTAAGAGTTACAGTTCAGCTAATTTAATGTCACTGCTGGTGGCAGCATCTTCCTCAGGTATTCCCAGCAGGCCAGCATCCAGCATTTTAGAAAATGGGGAAAGAAACATATTAGAATTTAATTTTCCGTAAATAAGGCCCACATAATTTTAATTATTTCTAAGATTTTTTTTCCAGATTATGTCAGTAATGCTAGCATAGGAATGCAAAAAGGAATTGAAGATGAGTGAGTTTTGGAAACATCTGGTGGAAAATCCATGGTTTTAGAAACTTCTGGTCCCTGTGCTCATTTGTAGTAAATGAAGGGCTTTCTTCACCTTGTCCCCTCAAAAAGGATCATGAATTTAGCAAGGCAGATTGGTCAAACATGGGACCAAACAGAAATATATTGGTTGAACCAAATCAGTGTTAGCCTTGCATATAAAAAATTCAAGATAACAGCAGCAGCAGCAGCAGCAATTTATTTATATCCTGCCCAATCACTTGGAATCCAGGTGGGTTACAACAAATAAAAGAAGTACATAAAAATAACAATTACAGTAAAACAGAAAAATCATATCAACATAATATACAATGCATCTATCATGATAAAAATTACGTAACAAAAGCAAGGAGAAAAGGCAATTCAATTAGAAATCAAATACAATATGAAATACAAAGCAGTAGCGTAGCAAATCGAGCAATACAAAATAAGTCTCAGTCATTGATGGGCTCTCCCTCTCGCCCAAGAAAACAGCTGGGCTGCTAGGTGGATCCCAAAGGGGCAGATGGTCCCCCATTCTGGACATTGGGGAGCCGAGTTAAGTAAACACTGCTTGTTGGAAGATTGGGAAGGTAGGGTGTTTGACCACTTCTGCCCTCACCTGCTGCTATGCCAGAGCTCTGAAGGACCAAGAACACCCAACAGAAGATCACAAGATGGGCCAGGAGGAAAGGGTCCCAGACGATCTCTGCCTACCCCCTAGTGCCAGAGGTCCATGAGGCCCAGAGGCCCCAGGAGAAGATTACCAAGAAGGAGGAGGCACCCCCACCATCGACACCCTTAGTCCACCATGAGAGACATTGCCTCCCTGCCACAAACAGGACAGTAGACTTGAGAGAGTTGGGTCACCAAGAGGATGAAGTGGGGGAAGAGATTTGGGAAGGGAGGAAAGAAGGACAGCAGGAATGAATGAGGTATGGATGAACTAGAGGAGGTTATATGGAGAGGGAGGATTGGAAGAAAAAGTAAGGGGATCTGGAGCAAATCAAAGAAGGGGAAAACAACTACTGAGCAGCAACAGTAGTGGTGAGTGACACTGGACTCTTTCACACGGGAGGAATTTCTCCCAAACTTCGAATGGAGCCAATGCGAATTCCTGTAAATTCGCTTGTTTAGCGAATTTACGGGAATCCCCATTGCATTCGGAGTAACGCTCCATTTCCCGAAAATGACCCCTCCTTGCCCGAAATTGCATGCAAAGCTTTAATTCGCAATAACGTGAAACCCATGATTGCGTTCGAATTGACTTCCCTTTTGCCCGAAATCGCGTGTGAAGCTTTAATTCACAATAATGTCAAACCCTATGATTGCATTCGGATTGACCCTAGATTATACTTCCAATTCCCGACGTCTGAAAGAGTCCACTGCTGGAGGATCATTCAGAGACTACAGCAGTGACACTATAGCTAATGCTTCTTGGTACCGTGTGGAGAGAGGTAAAGTTGAACCTCCTTGTGATAATTTCTCACCAAGAAAACCCCAAGATGAGATGATTCAATAGAGAACAAGAGGCAAGAAAAGGACACAAATTGCTAAAAGGGCAGAATTGAGGGCAAGCACAAACAGAGATATGGAAAGGGGCACAACAGAACCAGAGTGTCCGGAGCTCTGCTACATATATTATAGTTACATGGAATGCAAGAAGCATAAGCCAAGGGAAAGCAGACACAGACAGACAGACAGACAGACAGAAAGAAAGAACATAGCAATATTGGGTGTGAGCAAGCTAAAATAGACAGGAATTGGATATTTTTATCTAGATAACTACACAGTATTCTACACAGGAAATGAAAAAAATTGAGAAATAATGGAGCAGCAATAATAGTGAGGAAGGAGACAGCAAAATCAGTCAAAGGTTATAACATAAAGTCAGATTGAATCATGTCAATAAATTTTCAGGGAAAGCCAATAAACATCACCATAATACATGTATGTGCACTAACCACAGAGAAAAAGGAAGGAGAAATTGAGAATTTTTATGATGGAGTCCAGGATGAAACTGACAACATGTCAAAACAAGAATCAGTAATCAGTAAAACAGTAATCATAGAATAGAAAAGAAGGAAGCAGAGTGGAATCAAAGACAATCCACATTCCCACATTAGCTTGCTTGGCTCTTGGGATGTAACTTTGCTGGCCTCTTGAAAAAGAGGCCAGAAATAAAAGAGCCAGCATGCTTTCACCATGACAAAAGGGCTGGGGGTATTTAATGGCTTCTATTTAAGTCTTCTGCCCCCTCCCCTCAGTCTCTTGTTTTCTGGGCGAACTACCCTCCTTCCTCTACATCACTGTGAGTTTTTTGGTTGCTTTTGGACTGGGTAGAAAGTTTCTCCCTCTTTACAAGGGTTTTTCTCCTAATGGTTGTTTGGGGATTTGAACAATTGGCTTAGTTGTAGTCATAAATAGGCTATCACTTGGCAGTTGGCAGGGGGAGATAAAGCATTCAGGTGAACATCTATGGCATCTTCTTGGGTGAAGGTTAGGTCTCTGAAACTGCCTCTTTATGTCATATGACTAAAGGGATAGCAAAAGAGACCTTCCTTGGGGCTGACCTGGGATATAAACCCTTGCTTAAGTCCTGTAAGTTAAGTGGGGAAGTTGCAGGTTTGCGGAGCTGGCTGGGGAGCAACCCAACTATGGGTTATCCACAGAACTCAGGTGTTTTGCCCAAGGGAAGCTCAGTAGGTGGTCTGAGAAATAAATTGCAGGTCTCAGCTGCTCCAACATTAGGTTGCTCCTGCCATTTTGCAGATCTTATAGAAAAGCACACAAATAAGGTAATTTAAATAAATGGCCCATTTTATGAGCCAAATCTGTTGTGTGGTCTCCTTATTTCCAAGATGGTCAGCAATAGGAAGATTTGGGATTGGTTCAAGAAACAAAGCAGGAGAGTGGCTGATAGAGTTTTGTGAGGTCAGCAATCTATTCATCACAATTACCTTCCTCATACACATGAAAGGAGACTGTGCAAATAATAATAATAATAATAATAATAATAATAATAATAATAATTTATATTTCCCGCCTCTCCCAATGGATCGAGGGGGGATTACAGCAATTTAAAATATAATACATAGAATACATGGGCATCATGGATGGGCAACAGAAAAAATAAATAGACTACATAATAGGTAACAGAAGATAGAGAAAGTTCATACTTGCAGCAAAAGTGAGACTGGGTGCAGACAGCGGAGCAGACCACAAACTACTAATTTCCAAATTTAGAATAAAGCTGAAAAGCAAGACCAAATAATCACCATGCCAAAATGTTATCTAAAGAACATCCCAACAGAATACAGAGATAGTGTGAGAAATAGATTCACACTATTAAGCCTAGTTGACCATGAACTAGAAGAACTATAGGCAGAAGTCAGAGATTAAGGGGCTGTACAGACCCCCTCCCCCTCCAAGGGATGGCCTGCAGCTGCATCTTTCTTCACCAGATTAGTGCTACGGCTCCTTTCTGTGCCATGGAAAGGGTGCCATAGCCACCAAAGCCATGGCTTTCCTGTTCTCCTTTGGCACTGTGCCATCTGGATGCAAGGCCAGAGGAGAGCCTTGATGGTGCCTACTGTGTGCTTGGCTTTTTGCCAGGCCATGTCCTGGTGAGGGCTGGTTGCCCTTGGTGTTGCTTCCCCCAGCTGAGGCCAGCACTTGGCCTCCTTGGTGGGGATGTGTTGCCCCTGGTGGTTGCTTCTCCCCCCTTGCTGTGAGCTCCCCCCCCCCAACTCTCAGCCTTGGGGCTTGGAGGTGACTAGTGGTGGGCCTTGGAAACAGACTATGGAGACTAGGGTTCAGGTCCTGGCTTGGCCTTATTAAACCCATTGGGAGATCTCTGGGAGAGTCACACTCTCTCAGCCCCTAGGGTGGCTTTGCTTTTTCATACTGCTGCTGAAGACAATTAAATTGAAGGCACACAACACACACAGCAGATCAACACCAGTTTCAGCCTGCCTCCCCCTTCTCCCCCTCTCCTCTGCT
Organism: Urosaurus nigricauda; assembly: GCA_034509955.1. Classification (NCBI taxonomy): domain Eukaryota; kingdom Metazoa; phylum Chordata; class Lepidosauria; order Squamata; family Phrynosomatidae; genus Urosaurus; species Urosaurus nigricauda. Next base: position 170,705,821 of record JAOEGL010000002.1, read on the forward strand.
TGTTGGGCTATACATCTCTATAGCTCAAAATGCCCCCCCCCCAAAAAAAAAGGGAAAGGGGATGCTAAAGGAAAGGGGCCTGCAAAAACATCCAAATGTCCAGTGATGGAGCTTTCTTCGTCTAGTGATGAGGCTGATGATTTTTCATTAGTTGAAAAGTTTTCTAGGATTAAGGCATTAGAAGAAGCCTGCCAACTCATTCTTCTGAACCCCAATGGAGGTCTTCTCAGCATTCTACATGGGATAGGCTTTATGATGAAATAAAAGCTTGTCTTTTTGCTTTGGAACAGGAAAAGTCAAGTCCTGTTACGTCCTTGGCATAGGTGGTCTAGTCAGCTATGAGTCAAGAAGCTGATGCACAGGAGGATGGTAATGAGGCAGCCCTGCCAGCAGTGGTCTCACCGGTGCCATGTGAGTCCCTCCCCAATTTAGTGAATCACTACCTGATTATTCCTGGCCTTGGGGATTTCCAGATCAACCTCAATTTTCTGCCGCTTCAGTACATGTTGATAAGAGGTGTGATAAGGGCCTGGACAGCAGTTTGGTTGACCTCTGCTTCAGCCCATTGGGGACAATGGGCTGGACATTCTTTTTGAGCTGCCTCACCGTTATAATAATAATAATAATAATAATAATAATAAATTTTATTTGTATACCGCCCTTCCTACGATCAGGGCGGTGAACAACATAAAAGCAGGCAATACAAACAATAAAACCAATTAAAACATTAAGCAAGGATAAGACAATATATCAAATTACAGCGGCAGTATATCAAGGTCTAAACCAATGACGAAGGGGACTCAAGAGTGCGAAGATGTCAAGGGTACGCATGGTTGAACAAGTATGTTTTTAAATCCTTCTTGAATGCAGGGAGGGAGGCAGCCAAGCGGAGCTCAGTGGGGAGGGAGTTCCAGAGGCTAGGGGCCGAGATGGAAAAGGCTCTCTTTGAGGTTGTTATTAGTTTAGCCTCTGGAACTCTAAGTAGCTGTTGCCCCGCGGATCGAAGTGTGCGGGGCGGATTGTGTGGAGAGAGGCGGTCCTGTAGGTATTCTGGGCCCAAGCCATTTAGGGCTTTATAGGTAGCGACCAGCACTTTGTACTGAGCCCGGAAGCGGATAGGCAGCCAATGGAGATCTTTCAGAATAGGTGTTATATGGGCGGTCCTGGAAACACCAGTGACCACCCGAGCTGCCATATTTTGCACTAATTGAAGCTTCCGAGTGTGATACAAAGGCTGCCCCATGTAGAGCGCGTTACAGAAATCCAACCGAGAGGTTACGAGAGCATGTACTACTGTTTCTAGGTCCCCCCGGTCCAGGTAGGGACGCAGTTGGCGTATCAGCCGAAGCTGAAAACAGGTGCTCCTGACCGTCGCATCCACCTGAGAAGTAAGATGGAGCGACGAGTCAAGGAGCACCCCCAAACTGCGTACAGTGTCCTTCACGGGGAGCGTGACCCCGTTCAGGACTGGTGGAACCACCTCCAAACCTGGGCCGGGGGAGCCCACAACGAGTACTTCCGTTTTCTCTGGATTCAGGCTGAGTCTGTTTTCCCTCATCCAGTCCATTACCGATTCCAGACAGGCCACAAGAGGAGCGACGCCATCCCTGGTCACTGCATCAGTCGGAGACATAGAGAAAACTATTTGGGTGTCATCAGCGTACTGATAACCCTGCGCCCCATGCCTCCGGATGATCTCTCCCAGCGGTTTCATGTAAATGTTAAAGAGCATGGGGGACAGAATGGCTCCTTGAGGGACCCCAGAAGTGAGGGCCCTCTTATCGGAGCACACGTCCCCCAGCTGCACCATCTGGAACCTCCCAGAGAGGTAGGACCGGAACCACTGGAGCGCAGTGCCCCCGATTCCCACCTCTACCAGGCGTTCCAGAAGGATACCATGGTCGATGGTATCGAAAGCCGCTGAGATGTCCAAGAGCACCAACAGGGACACGCTACCCCTGTCGATGCCCAGACGGAGATCATCGACCAGGGCGACCATGGCAGTCTCAACCCCGCAGCCCGCCCGAAAACCGGTTTGAAATGGATCTAGAAAATCCGTTTCATCCAAGATCGATTGAAGCTGGAGTGCAACCGCCCTCTCGATCACCTTCCCCAAAAATGGCAGCAGCGAAACTGGCCGTCTTTTGATAACCCAACACTGGGTTATGCCTCAATATCAATCTGGTTATATGAGTATGTCTCCTGTGGCTATCATTTACGGGGAGATAGCTCTCCATCTTGGTGATCACTTGTCACAGTCTACTATTGACAAGATATTGAAGAGTTAATACATAGATGTTTTTACTTTGTTATATTGAGAATTAGAAAAGAAAAAGAAGGATGAACTCAATGAGAAAGAGAAGGAAAAGCTGTGAAGGAGAAGGGTGGATCACAACTTCTCTAACTGGCTCAACGGCTTTCACACATAGGGCCTATGTTGATTACGCCGGTCCTGCATGGCTTCTGTAGGATGAGGCTTTTTGCACAAGGGTAGCCTTATATCCATGCATTGGGATTCGTTGCATTCTCAATTGTAGATGCAGCTGATGACACCGGCCTGCCCAATTCATGGTGGATGCACCCACAGTGGTCATCTACTGCAGAAGTCTGGTGGATCATGTGCTTCTTGTCCTCAAAATGCTTCCAGTCATACTCAGAAGCTTCTCTGTTGGGAGTTCAGTTTTCATTATGTTTGCAACCGCAAGGCTTGCAAATACAGTCACAAGTGCTCAATTTATAAAGGCCCTCATTTCTTTCAGAGTTTCACCAAGGGTCAAGGTCAGCCAGGGTCTAATAAAGATGGACAAAATCAAAATATGGCAGGCAGAGCTCCCCTGCCTCCAAAGGGGGCCCAGCCCAATCAAATTTAAAGTTCTCCAGCACCTGCTATCATCTAACCCAGTCTCAGAGGTGGTGCATTGTTTACTCAGTGGTTTCCAGGACAGTTGTCATATTCTGCTTCAAGGTACCCAATGTCCATTTTTAGCTAACAACTCTGTAAAGGGGGATGGAGCATGTAGTTAGGCAAAAGACTGATGGAGGTGGATGAGGGTCATGTTTTGTGCCCCTTTTGATCCCCTCCTATCCTTAATATGAGGGTTTCTAGGTTGGATCACTGTAAGCTTATTAGGTGTTGTTCCTAAAAAAGCAGCAGGTGAGTTAAGTATTAGCCACCATTTGTCTTACCCTCATGGTCAGTCTGTTAATGATGCCATCCCTCATGAATTGCATACAGTTTGTTACATGTCTTTTGACACTGCTGTTTGTTGTGTTAAGAGCTTTGGTTTGGGCGCCAAGTTAGCTAAATGCGACATTAAGTCTGCATTTTGTTTGTTACCTGTTCACCCTTTGGATTTTGAATTGTTAGGTTTTACGTCTGATGGTTGGGTTTACATGGACTGGGCCCTCCCAATGGGTTCCTGTTTCTTGTGCAGCCTTTGAGACATTTAGCACTTTTCTTAAATGGGCCCTTAGAACAAGGACTGGTCACAAGGGAGCTGCTTATTATTTGGATGATTTCCTGTTTGTGGGGTCATCTGTGGTTCAAGGGTTTGCTCACTTTTACTCCAAGAGTTTCAGGCCTTAGCTGACGAGTTGGGTGTTCCATTGGCACCTAAAAATCCAGAAGGACCCTATACAACTGGAATTCTTGGGGATATCTATTGACATGGTCAATCAACTAGACTTCCAGATGACAATGGGGCCAATTTATGTGACAGGTTACACCAGTTTCCTCTATGGTCCAAGGCTACACTCCATGAATTTCAGGAGCTTATTGGCCATTTGAATTTCACCTGTAGGGTAGTTGACCTGGGCCAAGAATTTTTGAGGCATCTTTGCAGTGCTATCTGTGGAGTTGTTAGGCCACATCATAAGATCAGAGTTATGCAAGTTAGATAGGGATCTCAGCTTTGCTAAACAGTCTATTACTCTGTTCATTAGATTGTCTAAGACTGACCAGCACGGTAAGAGTGCTCAGATCTCTCTTTAGCCTTGTTCTGAGTCATCTATCTGTCCTGTGTAGGCCTTGTGTGCATAAAGCAAGAGGATCCAACCCAGAGCCTCTGTTTGTTCATCAAGATTTTTCCCATTTAACTAAACATAAGTTTTGGGCTGTCATTTCCAGGGCCCTGGATGTTATGGGTTTGGCTAATGTTTGCTTCACAACCCATTCTTTTTGGATTGGGGCTGCTTCAACAGCTGCTTCCATGTCCTTCCAGCTGGACTCCATTAGACAGATTGGGCATTGGAGGTCTTCAGCATATCACCAGTATGTTGGGAAACTGCTTTGTTAACTTGTGTTTCTTTGTTTTTCAGATCCCTGCCCTCAGCTGTCAACTACTGTGTGGCCACAGCATGATCTACTGGACTGCCTGGCAAGCAAGAGCAAGCCACTTTGGCACTCACTTGGGCCTTGGTGAGGTCACCTGTTTCCATTGGATGTACAAGCGGGGTCTTCCCATGTGTTGGTGGTTCACCTTGGGGGCAATGACCTTGATTTGTTAAAAGGAAAGGTGCTTATGCTGCATGATTTCTGCCTTATTAAACAATCATGGCCACTGGATCAAATTGTTTGGTCTGCTATGCTGACTAGTTGACGTGTGGTGGGGATCCCATAGCCATTAATACAGCCCAAAGCCAGGCTAATAGGGAAATTCGGAAGGCCCTTAAGGCTGGGCCAGGCCATTATTTGCCCCACCCCCAGATTATTTAGTTTACTGCACAACCCCTAGGGATGCTCCCAGCGTGGAATTTTATTACATGCCTGAATACTGCCACCCACTGCGTTCCCATTCTGTCCCAGAGGAGGCGATTTTCAGGAATGCTTATGAACCACTTCTGAAAATCGCCTCCTCCTCCAGATCAGGAATGGAATGGGAACTTCCAGCACCGTCAGCATTCCGGCATGTGATAAAATGTGTGATAGCTCTCATTCAGTCCCCATCCCGCTCCCTTTTGTTCCGTGCATATATTTCAGAGACCGGAGCTCTACAGGGCTGGCAGTGTTCATCTTTCTGACACTGGTAACACTATTTTCTTAATGATCTTCAACAAGGTAGTAAAGAGGTGCTCAAGGTGGAGGTGGGACATAGGGGCTAATCAGATGCTTGCCCTGTATCTGTGGCATAAATAATTGAATTATTTTTTGGTGAGCACCTTGGACACCATTTGGGTGGAAGGGAAGTTTCTGGAACCACCTCTTTAGGCCTCACGACCTGGGGAGTTGGCAGAAAGAAATTTTAAGTTTATATGTACAGCACTGTGTAAACCTACAGCGCTATATAAATAAAGGTTAATAATAATAATAATAATAATAATAAGGTCAATTAATAAATGGCCCTGTTTTCATCCCATTCTTTTGTCTTATCTCATTATTTCAGGGGTTGAACAGCAAAGGAAGAATAAGAAACAATGGATGAGAGATGAAATTCTAGAAGCAATTAAAGAAAGCCAAAAAGCAAAAGGAAAGGAAGAGAGAAATACAATTGGAACTTTGAATGCTACTGTCCAATAATTATTGAGCAAGGACAAAGAGAATTACTACAACAATCAATAGAAAAATAGAAACCAATAACAAAAAAGTAAGAACAAAAAACCTCTTCCACAAGATCTGAGAGTAAAGAGGATTCATACTAAAGGTGGGGGTGCTATGCAGTCAGAAGAGGAACATAATACATAACCATGATGAAATAAAGAAAAGATGGAAATAATACACAGAAAAGCAGTATAAAAATGTGAAAGGTTGAATGACACAAAGGAAGAAGAAACTTAGGAAGTTGAATCCCAAATTTTGGAGAGTGAAGATAATGCAACACTCAAAGCAAAAGGGCAAAATATAGAAAATTTCCACAGACTGGAAGCGATCAATATATATTCCCATCCATAGAAAAGGAAACACAAAAGATTACATGAATTCTGTATAGAACCATCACACTAATTTTCTCTACAAGAAAAGTCATGCTCAAAATTCTGCAGCTAAGACTTCTACCACATATAGAATGTAGTCTCCAAGAGGTGCATGATGGATTCAGGATTCAGGAAAGGAAGAGACACTAGGGAACACATTGAAAATATATGTTGGTAAATGGAGTACACCAGGGAGTATTTTTCTTGGGTGAAAAAACTGAAAAAGGGGGGATTGGGACAGAATTGGGGGTGTAGGTTGCTGTGCTCTTGCTGAGGGATAGAGCTGGTCCTAAGGAAACTTCCAGGACTATGAGCTATACAGTAGCCAGATCCAGTTTAGGTAACTGGATAAGAAGCAAAGTTTTGTCCACTGAAACATGCTAAAACAAGACAAAACTTTTTCTATATTTCTCTCAGTTATTGCCACTATTAAAGTCTTGCTGTCAAAGATCTGGCTATTGTGTTTTATAGATGAGTGCATTCAGATTCAAACCTGCAACCGCTGCCCTTCGGCCAAAGTCTCTTGGACCAGTGCCCATGCAATGCTGCCTTGGTTTCAGAAATCTCTTGTGCCTATCCCTGGAAGAAAAGCACACATTTCCTCCTCTTTTAGCCCTTACATAAATCTCTCACCCACCCAGTTGAGCATTCACTTCTTTAGCAGGAGCCTTAGTAACTATCAATATTAAGCTCCTGGTATCTTCTTGCTTTTAGAAAGTTAACAAACAGCTTTGGGCAGTAGATCAGCTCACTCAAATACCATTTGGGGGGGGGGGGAGCAAGCAACACATCAGTGCATTAATGCACACATTTCATGTATAAGGCAGCCACTATCTGAGTTGTGTGATGGTCACATTGAGATTTGACTGAAATTCATTGTACATAAACAGGTAACGTGCAGCACTGAGTGGGACATTACTGCACTGGATAGAAAAGTTTGGGCTCTATTGAACAAGAAAATAATGCCCTGCTCCATTTTTCTGAAATGATTTCATTATTTCCAGAACTCCTTTTCTTCAGCTTCCCCATCTGACAGCCACAATTAGAATTTCATCATGCTTCCTGTGCCACTCTGTTTCAATGAGACACTCTGACCTACGATTTCTCATTTCTTTTTGACCCTTTTTTATCAGTCCCAAGTGAACTCTCTGTTTGTGCTGCATCTCACCCTTTTCTCCTTTTCTGCCTATTAAAATAAAATCATGCTTTAACTTGTTGCATTCCCATGGCAGAAAGGGTGCCATGAAGTAATAATAGTAGCTCATGTGAAATGTGATTTCTTTCCTCTTCGTTTTCACAACCCTCTTTCCCTTTTAACCAACTGCAGTGGTTGGCATGGGTTTTAAAGAACGATATGTCTGAAGACAATTTTCACACTCTCCCAACACCTCTTATTCAAGGAACTCAATTCTGGCTCCATCAGGCGATTCCATGTCCAGAGTTGCAGTGAAGTGTAATGGGAAACTTACACTACCTGTAAGAACCCATCAGGGTAATGAAAAATACAGAACCATTTCAAACCAAGGAGTCTTACTTTAGAGGGAGTAAGTTGGATTTTTATACAAGAACTGATAAAATGTGCTTTTCAATACAAGAAAATCACTACTATCTAAATCCATGTTAAAGGTAGCGCTTAAAAATAAATAAACCCTAGTACACTTTTTTCACTCATCTGGGTGGAGTGGGGCAGAAAGGTAAAAAAAGAAAAAAAAAACCCTCCAAAACCTTTCATCATCTGAATTATTGCATGAAAAATCACCCTCAGGGGGAAGTAGCTGAGTTTCAAAAGCAGGCAAGGAGCTGTGAATGAATAGGGTGGGTGAGGAAAAGGTAGAAACAGACACAGAGAAACTTCTTTAGGTATGCAGTCTTTGTACTTTTGGAGAGTTGGGCAGATGTATGTGTTAACCCCCACCCCCTTTCACGGTGCAACCAGATACAGAGTGCCACATGATTACAGATGGATAGGACTGAATACATGTCACCATTACCACCTCTGTGCTTATAAAAAATGGAGAGGGCTTCTGTGTCTGACTCTCAAAGTCTCTTGCTCTTTCCCCTTTTCCTCTCTCTGTCTCAATATTTGATGGATCTACATGGTCAGATTCTGAAAGAAGGGGAATAGCTTTGGCAAACCCATCATTTTAACTATGGCTATCCTTTCTGGGTTCAGTCTCTGACTGTCAAAATTATTTTTCTATGTATACAACCAGCAGATGATGGGAATTCAATATGCTACTTAATTCACTAGCAATAATAATTCCAAGTTGTATCAGTTCATTTCTCTTAGCCATTTTAGGGCTGCCCATCTCCAGTTTATTTAGACATTTCTCTTTGAGGTTTTTACTGTCCAATAAGTAGCATAAATAAATTTTGCTTCAGGCTCAGGTTCATTATTTGATCCATTAAACAAACAAATAAATGGTCAAATTAGCCAGAATCTATTAACTATTTGTAACTAAATTTAAAAATAAGTTTCAAAAATCTGTTCTTCTACAGCTAATCACAAATATTCTAGTATTGGTCTTTTCTTTTTTTTTTTAGAAATATATAGAGTGCTTATGGCAAAGCTTCCTGCTTGCTGCACATCTCCAATTAGTGCACAATACTGGATATTATGGAATGCAATTTGAGTTATCCTTGCTATTTACCTATATAATTGGGAAACTCTCCTAGGCTTAGATACTGAATCTCAGACAAGCTGAATTGCTCCATGCTGGACAGATAGATAGTTCTGGTCAATTTAATTATGTAAATAGCAATTTGGCTTCCTGGGAATTCATTCTCTAAAGTACTTCAAAGAGATGTGCAAAATTTATATCATCCTTCAGTGCATGTTTTCTCTTCTTCTGTTATGCAAATAAAATATAACATATTGCAATGTCTTGGTCAAGACTATGTGAAAACAAAATAACTGCAGAATATTTTCTATTTTCTTGTTTATGTCCAGTAAACAGTAACTCGGGAAAGTGGCTTTCAGTCCTTTGCTCTTATGGAATAGTCTTGTTGTTGTTAGGAGCCTTCAAATCTCATAGGGTGTATTTTGTTGTTGTTGTTGCTGCTGCTGCTGTTGTTTTCAAGACCAATTATTCAGGAAAGGTTTGCCATTGTCTTCATTTTGGGCTGTGAGGGTGTGACTTGCCAAAGCTCACCTAGCCCAGGATGAGGAATTCAACCCTAGAGTCCTAGCCTGGTATTCAAACCACTACATCATGCTGGCTCTTAGTGCTATCATATTGCCCCCAAAAAGGCTTACCAGGTTGAATACACGTCACTCATCTGGTATTTTATTCTGCTTTATATTTGACATTTGATCAGACTTTGATAGGGTACTACATTTTCATAAAGATAATTGCATACACCATTTTTCAAAGGTCACACAAGTGCACTCCCTAGTATAGGCAATCATTTCCTGACTCCATACTGAGTTCTGTGTATGTCTATGTTTTGCTTGGAAGGACTGGGACACCTTTGACTGTTGTACATGGTGTGGGCATTTCATTTTGCAGTCAGTTAAGCAACTGTCATGGCTTTCATTTTGCAGGCAGTTAAACAACTGTGGGATCCACCATAACTGCAGTGATGTATATTTGTACAATACAAAAGCTATCTAGAACCTGACCTTCATCTGCCTTGAAAATCCCAAATAGATGGGGGGGGGGGGACCATGTGGCCCCTTCTATATACAGCTAGTGTGGTGTATCAGATTATTGGGCAAAAGATTGTACTTGTACAATCCATCTGAATTTAAGCACTTTTTAATCTCAGTGAGGGGCAAAGCAGACTGGCAGTAAGAATCAGCTTGGGAGTGGTGTGGGAACATGGCAACCGCATGCTGCATGTCCTGACTCTGCCCCCCAAGCCAGAGTCACACCACTTGCCCACCCAGATGACAGGCAGTGTGGGAATGCTCTTGCAGTGCAGTAATTAGATGCTGCTCACTTTTTTCCAGAACTTTTTCCAGAACTGTCTTTTTTTCCAGAAACAAGAAGGAACAGCATTGTGTTGCTTCTTTTTGCACTGGAAAAAATGCCAAATCGGGGCCGCAACATGCATTTGCTATGGACCTGATCCGGTGCTCAAAGGTACGGTGTTAAGCCATCTGTTTAGTCCCTGAGACTTCAGTTTTCTCAGACTGAATCAAACCAGTGGAACAGTGGAACTAGTGTTCAACTCTCTTACTTAGATTTGCTTGCTGAATGGCTATAGGAACTGTCCATCTGAATGCATAGAACAGGAGTGGGCAACCAGTGGTAACGTAGGCGGCTGAGCGGCTGCAAAGTGGCCCTGGCGAGTCCTGCGACGCGAGTTCGAGCCCTGGCTGGCCTTTTTTCTATTCGGAACAATGGATGCAAACTGCAGGAAAAAAGATTCCACCTCAACATTAGGATGAACTTCCTGACAGTAAGAGGTGTTCGACAGTGGAACACACTCCCTCGGAGGGTGGTGGAGTCTCCTTCCTTGGAGGTTTTTAAGCAGAGGCTGGATGGCCATCTGTCGGGTATGCTTTGATTGGGAGTTCCTGCATGGCAGGGGGTTGGACTGGATGGCCCTTGTGGTCTCTTCCAACTCTAAATTTCTATGATTCTAACTGCACCAAGGCAGGAGCCTTTTTTTTTAACTCACTCTGTACTGAAACCACTTTTGATTTCATTTTTGGCCACTTTTTTGGCTTGGGGGGGGGGGCAGAGTTGAGGGTCAGGATTGTGAGAAGGAGCAATACCATTGCATTTTGCAGCAGTTCTGACCCTTTTTTGGTCTTTTTGGAAGGCTGAAAAATGATCCAGTAGCTGAAAAGGAGTGACCTGGGGCCGCACTGCTTCCATGGGCCACACATTTCTTACCTCTGGGATATGGGGAGTTACGTGTGAAGAATGAGTACCATTTGGGCAACTCCCTAGTTGGAAATGAACCATAATCTAGTTGTAACTATGAAAGGGTCAAAATCAGGACATAGCATGGAAGAGGCAAGATAAGATATTGTCTGTAGCAGCAGTTCCCTGTTTTTGGTCCTCCAGGTGTTTTGGACTAGGTGTTTTGGACTATTCAGAATTCCTGACTGTTCTCCAAGCTGGCTGGAGCTTCTGGAAGCTGAAATCCAAAACACCTGGAGGGCCAAAGTTTGTGGGATCACTGCTCTATATTCTCAGTCTGCTCAAAGACTTTGGAATAATTATGTTAATCTATTGCACTTTATGAGAGATACATCCCATCAGTAGCTATTAATTCATGGAGGGAATTTATTCCTGCTTGCTTTGTGAAGAGGAACTCTTTTTATGTAGTATATATTGTTTCCATGCTTTGCACTGAAAATGTGCACAGTCATATGAAGTGCCTCTTATATTTTGTAATGAAAGCTCTGTTTTCCTCCCGTCTTAAATTCAAACAATGTCAACAATTCTTTGCATTATTAATATATTTTCTTTTCAGTGCTGCAAACCCTTTCCAGGAGAATAGCCTCCAGCAAGTTGCTGTCTCTAACGCTCTATGAAGAAGGCAATTATATTTCTTTTTCTTTTGTTCATAATGTGCTGAGATTCATGAATGAAAAAGCATAGGAGACAAATTCAAGTGATGGGGTGTATTATTTTAACTGCCAGGAAAGTGTTTTTCATGTTTGGGAATATTAGCTTAATTAGTATATGTGTGTGTGTGTGTGTGTGTGTGGAGAGAGAGAGAGAGAGAGAGAGAGAGAGAGAGAGAGAGAGAGAAAACAACACTGGGACAATAATCACCCTTTGTTTTCAAAATCTGAAAGAGGAAATAGGCAATGAAAGTTTGTAATTCTGTGGGGTGAGCCCTGAGTTGATACAAAATTTGTGGGCTTTTAATTGTACAAAGTGAATGGGACAATTTGATTGAAGACGTCTTTGTACAAGACATGCACCTTTTATTAATTATATCAAAATGAGCAAGATTGTACTTCAAGAGTTGGGGCAAACCAATACATGTGGGTCAGATGGAAAAATTGCCAGATATATTTATTGTTTTGTCTGTCTGTGTGTGTGTGTTGTGTGTGTAATGTTATCACTAATGCTGTAACCCTAACTTTTTACCTTTTTGACTTAGTTACATAAGGCTAATCAGTCCAGAAGGAGCTTGAATAAGAGGAGAGAACAGGTGTCTTCTTTTTCACCTCAGTTGGCATCATCCATTGGACTAGCTGCAGGCAAGCCAAAAGGCAGGAAATGGTGAGGGTGACCTGTACTAACACATCATTTAAAAAAAGAAAAGAACAAAAAACTTATCATTAAAAGAAGGGACAAAAGAGGAAACATTTGTGTGGAATTTCCCGAAGCTGTAGGCTATATTTCAGAGGAAGGAACTGGCAAAAGCACATTTGAGTATTCCTTGCCTGAGAAAATTCTATGAAATTCATGGGGTTGCCATAAGCTGACAGGGGACATACACAATTTACAGATGCAATGCTAGAGATTGAAGAAGCCCTTTACTTCTATTTAATTTTTGTGGGTGTGCCTGTTAGACGTTCCAAAGGTGTCAATGTTGTACTGTTTTGATTAAGCCGAAAAGGCAAAAGATTATATAAATATAATCAAACAGAGACCATGAGGCATATAAGCTACATAGCTTGGAAAGAAATCATGAGAGGAACCCTCTGCTCCACAACTGACAGTGTTTTAATTTGTCATAGTAACACTACCCATTGTCAAGAAAACTTTATGCCTGAAGCTGTTATCAGTGGCACATATTGAGTCTTTTTTTTAATTTGAAAATTTTATTTAATTAGCAGGATGCTATTTCTCTTTTCAAAAGCATTTCCTTTCATTTTTCAATAATTTCAATTGAACAACTAATTTCCAGTGCTTCAGAGAAGTCAGTTTATATTTATGACTCTCTGGCTCTTTCTAGGTGAACAACGACAGCTATAATTACTAGTGTAGGTCAGAGCTTGTAATGAGTCCTGGTAACTTAGAGCTTGGTAACTGCTATAAAGTCAAAACATTCTATCATATTGCACAACTTGTACAAATCTTTCCCATGCTAGGTAAGATTTTAGAGAATCAGCTGGTCTGAAGAAGTGAATTTGATTAACAGAACTTGAAGGAACCAGTGACAAATAACTATTTAATTGTAATTATTTTCACCAATAACTAAGAAATAACTCTTTTACCTTACATAGTAACTTAATTAGGGATTGTGCCATTTCTGTATAGTGTATCTTTAATGTGTAGGGTTTTTTAAAAAAAAAAACAACAAAAAAACAAAGCCACGGGTATATGGCTTCCTTAAATGATAGTTCCTGCTGTGCTCTATGCTTATGGTCTGTTGTCAGTGCTGAAGCAATGATAATTTAGGATTAGTGCAAGGCTGGTGCCCTTTGTGCAGGGGCCAGGGCAACTGCACATGCCCAGTCCCAATCACGGCCACCGCTGCGGTCCTGAACAGGGCTACTCACTCTTTCTTGGCTTGGTTCTTTTTCATTGACGTGGCCCTGGCACAGCTTCAGGCCATGTTCAGGGCATGCATTGAGTAAACAGCATGCGCCCAACACAGCCTGGTGCCACGTCATTTTGCCTGTGTGTTTCGGACTGTGGACTGAAAGAGATCTTGTTTTGTGCTATCAGCCAGGAGCCATGTTTTGAAAAACAGAAAAGTAAACAGTTACTTATTTTAGAATGCATCTATATTGCAAACTGATTTTGGGAGCTCTTGGTCCTGTAACTGTAACTCCTTGCATATGAGTCTGAATTCTATTGATTCAATGAATTTACACTAATTGGAAGAATCAAGGAGATTCTGGCTAAGGCTGAAAAAGATCCAACATCTAGACACATTGTCTGAGTTTAAAACAGTACTAAAAACCAATCTCTTCCAACAGACCTATCTAGATGATGTTTGAATTGTGAGTTTTTAAATTATGAAATGATTGTTTTTAATATGTATGCTATTTTAACTGATTTTATAATTTTTAACTGATGTTATGCTCTTTTAACTGATAATGTATTTTTAATTGGTGTTATGGATTTTAAACTTTTGTTGTGTGTCCAACTATTGCTGTATTTTAATCTCTTGTTCCCCACCTGAATCCATAGGGAGGAAAGGGTAAATAGTAGTAGTACTAGTAGTAGTAGAAACAACAACAACAAAAACAACAACTTTCAATCTCAAATATAACACAAGTCATCATTGTTCTCTTTTTGAGTGGAAATTCAAAATCTGCAATATCTACTCTGAACATTGCTTTACAAGTATTGTTTCATGAAGAATTATATTATTATATTATATTATGTGAATGAACAAAGCAATACTGACTTGATATCATACATTAATGGGCAAGAGTGAAGGGATGGATGAAAAGAACCAAGTCATGAAAATGTATACGGTTTCATATAGTTATTACCAAATACTTGTTCTAAATTTTCCCAGACCATGTTGGTGCTTCCAAAATACCATTTGCATGGAAATGCTCATGTGAACTTTTAGACTATGAAGGGCAAAACTATACAGCATTCAGAAAGGGGCAATTAACAATCTGTTTTTGTCCTTAATTTTAATGCATTGGCTAAACTTAGTATGCAAATGTCCATTGGAATGAAGGATTGCATCTACAAGAAAATAATCAATCATTTGGCATTTTACTCATGTAGTTTAGAGTTATGAGTCAAAGTACTTTTTTTAAAAAAGGACCTCTAGTAATTAATGTGTGCATTTTAATACTTTGAAGGTTTTCTTTGTGTGATATAAGAATTAAAGTCTTTTTAAAAAGAGCTCTTGTCCAACTACTGATCGTCCATGTGCCACTATTAACTTTGAGCTGTCTAGTCTGCTGATAGTGGCACTAGTACTGTGACAATGTCATTCATTTGCAGATAATGTCTTTCAAAGATGGTGTCAAGAATTCACTGGATTGCTTAGGGCATAGTAGCTTAGGGATCGTTTGATCTGAGAGAGCAAAGGGAATTGTAAACTCAGGAAGAGCTTTCCCATACCATTTTTTGCATTTATACAGGAGGTAATGTTTTCAGATCTGAACCATCTAAAAGCCAGAATGACTAAATTGAGGATGTCATATTTTGGGCAAATGACATGACTCATTAGAAAAGACAATAATACTTGGAAAGATAGAAGGCAGTAGGCAGAGAGGAAGACCACACTCCATCAAAGAAGACATGTCCCTAACTCTGCAGGAACTGAGCGAGGTTGTTGAGGGTAGGGTGTCTTGGAGATACATCATTTACAGGGTCATCACAGGTTGAGGTAGACTTGTGGGGAGTTAACAACAACAATGTTTTATTCATTATGAAGTTTTGAAAATATTGCTCTACTGCAACAGCACAGTCTTTGTTCAGTGCTTGCTGGTGGGTCCCATAGTTCTAGAACAGGTTGAATCCACTATGAATTTCACTCCATGAATCTGAGGAAATAAACTGAAGTCTACGCAAGTTCATGCTAGCAGCTTCTTTCTTTCAATTAATCTCCAAATTGCTACAAGATTTTCAAGACTAATATGGCTGTCTTTGAATTCTGAGTTTCAGTGGGGCGAAGCAGATGGGTTGTCTGTTTGAGGCCAGAGTTAACTTTAAAGAAGCTAAGAAAACCCACAGGCAGTGACAACTGCCTTTTGGAAAACAACCTCTCTTGTGATCCTTCAAGATTTGTGCTGCAATATGCTATTTTAGGGATAAGGTCAACACTTCCCCTGATGTTTGAACTGAAATCTGGAATGGATTCACTACCCCACTAACTTGGAAGTGACTAGATATTAGCTGGTACCACTATTGTGATAAAAGGTAAAGTTTGTCTAGTCAGGGGTCGTGCTCATCTCCGTTACTTAGCCAAGGGAGCCAGCATTCTCAAAGTCAACTCCATGGTCATGTGGCAAGCATGAGTGTATGGAATACTGTTACATTCCCACCAGAGTGGTACCTTGCACTTTTACATGTTTTGAAATTGCTAGGTTGGCAGAAGCTGGGACTAGTGACAGGAGTTCACTTAGTCAGACAGCGCTTGAGTCTTAAACAGCCAACCTGCCAACCTTGTGAATCATTAAACCACCACTTCTGTCTGATTCCTTCTGCCCCCCCCCCCCAAAAAAAAATCCTAATTAGATGCTGAAAACAGCTGGTGTGGTTTATTGGTTTGAGCATTGGACTATTTGCTTTATCACAATAGTTGGCAAACAGGATTTAAACAAGAGTTAAACAAAAGTTAAACAGGAAATGCCCTATGATAAACATAGGACATTTCCTGTTTAACTCTCATTTAACTCTAGATTAAATCCTGTTTACCCCCTAGTATGATAAAGCAGTATGACTTTGGAGACCACAAATCAAATCCTAGGTCAGCCATGGAAATGTACTGGGTGACTTTGGGCAAGTCACATTCTCTCAGCTGAGAAGAAGACAAGGCCAAACCCACTCTGAAGAAATCTTGTCAAGAAAACCCTGTGATAGGGTTGCTTTAGGATTTCTATAAATTGGGAACAACTAGAAGGCACACAGCAACATGAAGAGGTTAAAGATTAAAATTTGTGCCATATAAGAATTGCAGATTTCTCTCCATCATTTTATTCCCCCTCTTTGTTCCTCTTTCAGCTCCTACTGCAAAGTCACAATTTCCTTCCTTTTCCTTGGCAAAGTGTAAAAATGGTGGAACAGCAGTGATGGGTTCACTCATACCATCCAACTTTTGTTATCTTGAACACACTATGCTGTTGTTTCGCCACACAGGTCCCAGATTTCATCTGTGAAATATTATGGCTCATATTATGGCTCACAAAGAGAATAGATATCTTTATTTCTGTCCCTCCTTCTTCATGTCTGACATTGTAGTAACAACATATTGGGGCACAAGGCCTGAGACATAGTTAATGAAGTTGCTTCTGGTCTTTCTGGAGGCATTATAGGGATCAGGATGCTCAAGACTTTTGGTGTTGGCAAATCTGGGTTATGGGCTGGATACCTCACTGTTCTGTATTATGCTAGAAAGAGAATGATAACTTTATTTCAGCTATAGACCAACTTGTAAAATTAGAAAATAAACAAGTATATTTACATGTGTAGGAAAATTTCTTAACATAGGTTCAAAGAATGACAAAAATGTATCTTCAGCAAGGAATCTAGCAGGACCTGCTACTTCAAATGAAATTACTAAGTGAGTTTAACCAGCTAGCCCTCATTGTAGAAGCTAAAACACAACATTTTGCATCTTAAGATTAATTTCATTAACAGAATCTGAAAGGAGGTTACAATAAAAATTATTAGGTTTGCCTGGAAAAGATTCTAAACTTAGGGTAATATTGGACTTCCGGATTGAAATAGCAAAGCATCACAGGGTCCTCGGGGAGTTCTGCTATAAACTGGCCAAAATCATTTCTCTGCCATGGGAAGCTCAGAGGATTGTCCCCAAAGGTCTGGTACCTGTTGCTAACATGCAAGACAACATTAGCCATAGTCAAATTGCTGTGAGTAGAATGGGGGAAGCCAGGAAAAATCATGTCACCCTGCTGCATTCTAGTCATGAAAATGGTCTTTATTCAGCTTTCTACTTTTAACCAGAAACATCAATACTGTGATTTTTAAAGGAACCTGTCAGCAAGTGGAATTAATTAATTTCCAATAAAGAAACCACTCCTTTTGAGTGACACAGTTATCAGTTAAAGCTATATGGAATGAAGCAAATGGGCTTTACAAATGGGCTTTAAAACAGACTAAGTAAAATTAACTTACAGTAAAGTGAAAATTGCTGAAAGGGGAGGAGAAAATAAATACCAGGATTAAAAGATTAAAGATTAAAAGATAAAATAAAATATTAAAAAAGATTAAAGATTAAACACTTAAAGACATTAAATTCTAAGTAAATATTGATGGGGTTATTGATGTCTCAGTGTTGTAAAAGTTAACTACTAAGAAGCATGAGAAAAATATTTTATTTACCTTTTCTGTAATCTAAACATCATGGTGTTATGGCAGAGAGAGAAGGAAAATAAAGAAAGAAATTGGTTTCTGGTTGAAGGAATATAGAGCCTATAGGACACAATGGAGGACTGAAGGGATCAGTGATACCTAGCAGTCAATGTGAAAATTACAGGGAAAAACACACTTTTTTAATTTGAGAACTGTCAAATTGCTTTTGTTGTTGTTAAATGATGGCATCTTCTACTAGATCCAAAACAGGACAACCTGCTCAAAGGCTAGGAAGAGCTTCTATTGACCAACCAAATAAAAGAAATGGAGCAAATCAACAAAGTTCAGAAGAAAGCCATGAGATGACCCAGATAACTGTGGATTTAAGCAAAGAATTTGAGAAAGTCATGAAGGATGAACCGATGGGAAATTTAAAGGTGGGACTAAAAGAAATAAAATAATCTTTAGCTCAGATCTCCACCAAAGTGCAATGAATGCACACAGAATTGACATCTTTGGAAGAAAAACAACAACAACAACAAATAACTGGAATACATTTCTGAAATGATGACTGCTAATAGAAAGAAAGACCTAGATGCAATGCTTCTGCTGGAACTCAAAGAGAGAATTTTGAGTGCTAGAGGGATTGAAGAACCGAATGACATATAGGGTAGTTGATATCGAGGAAAGATGTTGGGGAGACAGACAGAAGAGGTTAATGGGAAAATAATAGCATTTACAGAACAGACTCATGGTAGCAAGACAAAGGAAGATTTCCAGGATGTAATAGTGTATTTTGTCCCAAAACACGTGGGCCAAATGACATGGATTATGGCTGCATTCAAAGTGTAGAGTTCAGATGGTGTACGCCCCAAACATGGACCGAAGCTGTGGCAAGCCTGCATCACCCAGGCATCACTTCCAGCAATCTGTTTCAGAACCACAGTAAAGGCCCAAATCAGGACCAGGCACATGTGGTTGCTGCAGTCCCAGTATGAACGGCACCAGTGGAGCCTCATGCCAGTCTATTTGGCTTGTCTGTTTCAGGTGATTGTGAGGTGAAAGGTGCGTAATAAGATACTACAAGAGCATCATTTAAATAAGATTAAGATGGATGGAAAAACCATACAGGTTTTTAAAAATCTACCTGCCATAATTTGAGGAAGATGAAATATTAGTTTCTTAATAAACAAATTGAAAAGACATGGAATTCATTTCAGATGGGAAAAGCTGAAAGGTGTGACCTTTTGTTTGAAACAAAGAAAAATTGTTGTCAACATTCTCCAGAAGGCAAAAGTTTTCTTGAAAAAATATGGAACTGCCATGTAATTCAAGTGGAAGAAGAAAGAATGGGGAAAAAGAAGAGAAAACTTCTGATTACAGTGGAAAATCTACTCCAGGAAAAGAGGATAAATAGACCGTCAAAGGCTGCATTTCCACTGCAGAAATAATGCAGCTTGATACCGCTTTGCCTTATTCTATCCTATGGAATCCTGGGATTTGTAGTTTGTTGTGACACGAAAGTTCTCAGACAGAGAGAGTTAAATATCCTGCAAAGCTACAAATATTAGAATTTATAGCATTGAACTATGATAGTTAAAGTGGTGTGAAACTACATTATTTCTGCAGTGCAGATGCAGCAAGTGATAAAAATTTATGAAAAGGAAAAACTTTATCACTCAAATTATGTGACCATGAAAGAGATTCTCATAATGTAGAATTTGATAGTGGTGTTAATATATGTCTCCTGGAATGTAAGAGGCATGAATTTGGCTCAGAAGAGTTAAAACATGTTTCACCCTTTGGAAAAGTTAAAATATGATTTTTATCAGCCTCCAAGTGATATATGGCCCTTCCCACCAGAGCTGACATGAGCAATATATCCATCTTTCTCCCTATTCCCGACTGTATAAGATATGAATCCTAATTCTGGTTCAGCTATTGTATTGTTTTACATTGTAAATGTAAATTGCAATTGTATTATTCTGTTCTAGGAGGGTTATTTTATGAATTTTAATGCTGAAATTTGTATGCCTCTATGCATTTTACCTGTTGTGATCCTGCCTCAATCCGTTTTATTATTATTATTATTATTATTATTATTATTGAAAAAAGGATGGAAAGTATTTGTGAAATTCAAAATTAGGGAAGTGTTTCACAGCATCCTTTAATAAAAAGAAAAGAAAAACAGTGAAAATAGTATTACAAGGACTGAGAATCTTTATCATTGGATTACTCTATGCAACAGTGGTGAATAAGTCACCCTTTTACAGACTCTCAAAATGCTAAATTTTACAATGGCTGATATAGTGGAGGCCATTAAAAAGTTGAAGAAGGTCCCAGGACCAGATGGTCTGCTGGCCCTTTATTATAAATACTTAGATGCTCAGACACATTTGCTGCTAAAGCAGACAATAAATTTTAAATTTTCCCCTGGGAGAATTCCAGAAGAAATCTTGGAGAAATGTGACTGTATCTTTGATATTCAAAAGGAATATCACAATTTGTTAGATCCTAAAAATTATAGGCCTAACTCTTTCTTAAATAATAATTATAAAACTTTTGCATGAGTTCTGGCAGAGAGAATGAAGATGATAATACAAGATCTAATAAATGAAGAACAATGTGGTTTTTGTCCAATAGGCAATTGAGAGACAATACAAGGAGTATGCTACAGAATATTTAGAATATTTCGATAAATCAAAAGCAAGGAGCTCTGATTTTTATTTTTATTTTTATTTTTTCGTATGCATTATCACATTTGACAATGAGTATTGGTTGTTTATAATGAAGATTTTGGAGCAGATGGACTTTGGCAATAATTTTATTGGACAGAGAAGAACAATATATGAGACTCAAAAATTGCAAATTTTGATCAATGGGAATTTCACTAAATTTTTTGAAATTCTAAGAGGAATTGAAGAAGGCTGTCCATTGTCCCCACCTTTATATACTCTGGAATTTTTGAACAAAGCTTTAAGAGAAGATGAAAGTATTCAGGGAATCAATATCAAAGGCTGTAGTTATAAGCTGGGGGCATTCACTCATGATTTGGTGATCTTCCTTGAAAACGCTGTGAAAAGTATTGAGAAGTTAATGAAAACCTTACAACCACAACCACCACCACCACAACAACAGAGAGCCTAGTTATCAAATTTGTAGAGGACACCAAATTAGGAGGAGTAGCTAATACCCCAAAGGACAGGAGCAAAATTCAAAATGACCTGAATGGACTAGAAAGCTGGGCCAAAGCTAACAAAATAAAATTTAACACAGAGAAATGTAAGGTCCTACACGTAGGGAGGAAAAATGAAATGCACAGATATAGGATGGGGGACACCTGGCTGAATGAGACAACATGTGAAAGGGATCTAGGAGTCCAAGTAGACCACAAGTTGAATGAGTCAACAGTGTGATGCAGCAGCTAAAAAGGCCAATGCAATTTTAGGTTGCATCAATAGAAGTATAGTGTCTAGATCAAGGGAAGTAATAGTGCCACTCTATTCTGCATTGGTCAGGCCCCACCTGGAATACTGTGTCCAGTTCTGGGCACCACAATTCAAAAAGGATGTGGAGAAACTGGAGCGTGCCCAAAGGAGGGCGACTAAAATGGTGAAGGGTCTGGAAACCTTGCCCTATGAAGAACGCCTTAGGGAGCTGGGGATGTTTAGCCTGGAAAAGAGAAGGTTAAGAGGTGATATGATTGCCCTGTTTAAATACTTGAAGGGATGTCACATTGAGGAGGGAGCAGGCTTGTTTTCTGCTGCTCCAGAGAACAGGACTTGGAACAATGGATGCAAACTGCAGGAAAAAAGATTCCACCTCAACATTAGGAAGAACTTCCTGACAGTAAGGGCTGTTCGACAGTGGAACACACTCCCTCGGAGTGTGGTGGAGTCTCCTTCCTTGGAGGTCTTTAAGCAGAGGCTGGATGGCCATTTGTCGGGGATGCTTTGATTTGGATTTCCTGCATGGCAGGGGGTTGGACTGGATGGCCCTTGTGGTCTCTTCCAACTCTATGATTCTATGAACAACCCACTCTTTCCCCAGAACTGAATAACAGAGTGGCTCACAACATTAAAAGAACAATACAATTAAATTAATTTAAATTGTTACAATATTAAAATAAATTGCTTATTAAAAGAATAAATATACAGTTAAAAGATTAATTTTTAAAAAACACTTAAAAATACAACAGCTAAACAAAAACAAACATCTTCATTTATATACTGCTTCATACCCTTAAGGAGTGTCTAAGTGGTTTACAATTGTAAGCTATTTGCCCCCCAACAATCTGGGTACTCATTTTAGTGACCTCAGAAGGATGCAAGCCTGAGTCGAGCTTCAGCCCTTTTCTGGTCTTGAACTCGCCACCTTAAGGTTTTGAGTGAGTGGCTGCAGTACAGGCATTTAACCACTGCACCACCAGGGCTGTAGCCCAAGCCGGTGCTTTAAAAATATTCTGTTTTAAAAGCCTGAAAGAAAATAATGTAAGAGTAATTATTAAGGATGTAAAGAAAAACAAAGGGGAAGGGTTAACAAAAATTGTGACTGGTAAATACCAAATGGATAAAGAAATAAGATACCCAGGGGGGAAAGGATAAATGAATTGATGCATTGATGTCTTTAGGAAATAGTGAAGGGGTTGTTTTGTGTTTCTAGTCAATGTTAGTAATTTATGTTTTTATGTGTTGTACAAATATGTTGAAAGTATGCATGCAAAAAGTATGTCAAATTATTTTTTAAAGTTAATAAAAAATGTGTTTTTTTAAAAAAAAGCCTGCCAGCATAAGAAGGTTTTAACCTGCACGTGGACGGCCAACAAGGAAGTGGCCATTCTGATTTCCCTAAGAAAGGAGTTCTACAGTCCAGGGACAGCCAGAGAAAAGACCCTGTCTTGTATCCCCACAAACTGTGCTTGTGGGATGGGACTCAGAGAAGGGCCTCCCCAGAGGATCTCAGGGTCTGGGCTGGCTCATATAGGGACATATGATCTGCCAAATAGCCTGGACCAGAGCCATATAGAGCTTTATAGGTCATAACCAGCATTTTGAATTGTGCCCAGAAACAAACTGGTAGCCAATGGAGCTGTTTCAACAGAGGTATTATGTGGTCTCTGTAACCTGCCCCTGTTAACAATCTGGCTGCAGCTCTTTGGAGCAGTTGTGGTTTCTGAACATTCTTCAAAGGCAGACCCAAGTAGGGCATATTACAGTAGTGCAGATGGGATATAATCAAGGCATGTACCACTGAGGCCAGGTCCAGCTTTTCAAGGAATGGGCTCAGCTGACACATAAGTTTTAAATGTGCAAAAGCACTCCTGGTTACTGCAGAGACCTGGGCCTCCAGTTTCAGAGCTGAGTCAAGGAGTTCCCCCAAACTGTTATCTTGCCTCTTCAGGGGGAGTGTAACCCCATCTAACACAGGCTGGAGCCGTATTCCCTGATCTGCCTTCTGACTGACCAAGAGCACCTCTGTCTTGTCTAGTTTGTTTCAACTTGTTTGCCCTCATCCAGTCCATTACTGATAACAGACATTTGTAAAGGATAAAGGACTATGGTGAATGAGCTGGATTTAAAACAAATCAAGAAAAAACAGTAATGATGTTGAAAAATATGAGGGAAAAATCAGGTGTAAATAAAGAGAATCAGATTTGAAGTTAAAAAACAGTTAAATATTTGGGGGTAAATATTTCAAATATTATCTCTAACTTGTTTCAAAACAATTGCATTAAAATTTGGAATGAGGTACTTGAAGAAGTGGAGTAAACTGATGCTGTTAGTATAGGGTAGAATATCAGTTATAAAGATAAATATTGCCTATTCTAGATTGGCAAAAAGACGTGTGTTCATGGCTGCATGAAAGTCTAGCCTTTAGATGAGAAAAAGGGAAAGTGTGCCATGAAAACACCTTTTTTTTTTTTGCATTTTAGGGGAGAAGAAGCACCTTTTCAAAGGTGCTGGTTTTCCCAGCTTCTTTTTCAAAAACTGCGGAACAGCACAGCTCCATCTAAAGGGTATGGTGCAGCTGCTAAGCATTAAGGAAAAGGCAACTTCATGTCACACTTTCCTGCCAGTCTAGAAAGCCCCTATGTTACCAAAAATGTTATTTCTGTCCCATAAAAACTTGACATATGCCATTTAAACAAATGGCAGAAGGTTATTTTGCAATTCATCTGACAAGGTAAGAAGTCTAGAGTCAGATTTAAAATTTTACAAAATGAGAAGCAAAGATGCAGTCTGAGAATTCTGAATTTCACAGTGTATTTTTCTGCCTGTCATTTAGTTTGGTTGAAAGACAAGATAATGTTAAAAATAAGAAACTGATACCACTAGAAGGTTTTTATTTAAGACTTGGTTGACATGGGACTCTTTGGTATGATAAAATTAAGACAAATGCAAAATTTAACAATATTTATTCAAAAATCTAAGCATACAGAATAAACATTATTCAAAAATCTAAGCATATAGAATAAACATAAAGGCAAGAATTTGCTCAAAGATGCCTTTTGAGGGTGTCATGACATGTGGGTTTTTATGTAAGAGAAAATAAATTTAAGGATAAATGGATTGCATACAAAGACCTTTTAGAAATAGAAAAAAGAAAAAAGGAATGTATACTGAACTCTTTGGAGAAACTGGATGTACAGTGAATAAAGATTCAGTGGTATTTCTACTGAATATCAATCAAACTATAGTGTCAGCAATTTAAAATAGATGAGAAATTGTATGGTTTCATCAAATTATAGAAACATAGAGTTGGAAGAGACCATAAAGGCCATCCAGTCTAGCCTCCTGCCATGCAAGTAGACACAATCAAAGCACTCCCAATAGATCCAGACTTTGTTTAAAAACCTCCAAAGAAGGAGAATCCACCATTCTCCAAGACAGCTTATTTTACTATTGAACCACACTAACCATCAGGAAGTTCTTCCTAATGTTTAGGTGGAATCTCTTTCCAAGTAGATTGAATCCATTGCTCCGTGTCCAGTCCTCTGGAGCAGCAGAAAACAAGCTAGCGCCATCCTTAATATGGTATCTCCTCAAATATTTAAACATGGCTATTATGTTACCCCTTCACCTTCTCTTCTCCAGGCTAAACATGCCCAGCTCCCTAAGCTTCTCCTTACAGGGCATGATTCTAAGACCTTCCACCAGTTTGATTCCCCATTTCTGCAAACCTGATAAGCATGCCCTCCATTTGATCATCCAAGTCATTGATACAGATGTTGAATAGCACTGGGCCCAGAACAGAACCCTGTAGCACCCTGCTAGTCACTTCTCTCCAGGATGAGGAGTAGACATTCTTGAGTACTGTTTGGGTTTGGCTGGTCAACCAATTATAAATCCACTTTAAAGTCTCAGGGGTGGAACTGATGGGCCAAATAAAGTGGTTTCCAACTGTTTGGAAGGAAGGGAGTTTAGATAACATATGCCTCCAAAGTGTGCAGAAATCATACTGAAGCCATGCATTGAACCCAGGATAGACTGACTGAAGGTGGAAAATGCACATCTTCATGCCTGCATATAAATGCACTGAGACGAGTGTGGGGCCAAGGCAAAGCAAAGAAATGAAAGTGTGCCAACTCCAATTGATGTAATTATAATATACACAAATCAGACAGTGCAACAGGGGAACATAGGGTTAAGGAGTCGAAGGAGGTATGGGGTTCCTCCATAATTGCCCTTTCCCAGTGTATGACTGACACATTGAGGGACCTAAACCCTGTACAGGAAGAGCATCACAGGTGCAACTGTGTGGCCAATCAAAGAGGTGGCTATCCAACGTGATAGCATATAGGTGGGCCATGTTAAGTACTTGGTGGTTGCCAGTGGTGTGTTTGTGTGGCAGTGTCTATGCATGGTAAGGAAGTGACAACAAAAAAATTACCCAGTGGTGCAGCTTGACACTATGCCATGTGGTCAGGCCATGCACATTTGGTCCACCTTGGGAGTGGGCTGTACGTTTCAATCCACATTGAGAAAAAGCAGGACCATGCAGCTTTTTCATGCTTATCTTCTCTGACCCTCATTGTCTATCCCACATTGTACTAGTTTTTTTTTGGTTTTTTTTTTTTGCAAGGATACCATGGGAGATGTGGTGGCTTAGCAGTTAAGACACCAAATCTAATGATCCCAGGGTTGGCAGATTGAAAGTCCAAGACCCAATCACTGTGTGAAGGATTTTGAAAGCATGTAAAAGTGCAAGTAGACAAACAGGCAAACAGATAAACTTCCTATCCACTTTGGTAGGAAGATAACAGTGTCCCATGCACCTTGGCATTTAATCATCCTGGCCACATGACCACAGGGTCATCTTTGACAATGATGGCTCCCTTAGCTGAGCAATGGAGATGAGCACTACACCCTACAGTCAGACACATCTAGACAATCATATCAAAGGGGAAAACTTTACCTTTACCTTTACCATGGGAGACCTTTTGAAAGGCCTTACAGAAATCAAGATACACAACCTCCATAGCATTCATGCTGACTATTAGTAATCACAAAATCTTCCTTTGTATTGGTGTCAGGCTGACTGGGTGGTAATTATTTGGGTCCTCCCCCCTTTTTTTGGAAGATGGGGGACAACATTTGCCCTTCTCTGTATGCTGGGGCCTCTCCTGTTTTCCATGAATTATTAAAGATTATTGACAGCGATTCTGAGATTACTTTTGACAGTTCTTGCAATATCTTTAGATGTAGTTAATCTGGCCCTGGAGACTTGAATTCATTTAGAGTAGCCGGGCAGCCCTGTATTACCGCTTTACCTTTTCTGTGTTACATTTTCTACTGTATCATCTGCTCCATTTCCCTATGGTGGACCACTGTTCTCCTTTTCAGAGAAAACTGAGGCAAAGACAGTGTTGAGTAGTTCTGCCTTTCTGTTTCCTGTTAGCACTTTGCCATCTTCTCCATGTAATGGCCCTACCATTTTCTTGCTCTTCCCTTTTCTATAGATATAACCAAAAAAAAAAGCCATTTTATTATTTTTAAACTTTCTTCCAAGCCTGAGCTCATTTTGTATTTCAAGTTTTCTGACCTTCTCTCTACACATGCTGGCTATTTGTTTGAATTCTTCCTTGGTGATTTCCTTCTTTTCCCTAATTTGTTGTACATGTCCCTTTTGAGTCAGTTCAGTTGAAAGTTCTGTAAACATCTATCTGGGTTTCTTGGGACACCTCTCATTTTTCCTCCTCACTGGAACTGTTTGAAATTATGCCATCACTGGCCTCATTCCCACTACATAATAAACCAGTTTGCTAACTGGTGTGAAGCGGTTTAAATGACCCTTGTTCACACTTGAGCTGAATCACTGAAACTGTTTGGTGAGGAGGGTCCTGCACTAGACCCATTTAACGTGTGTCTTTTTGATGCGCTCTCTCTCTCTCTTTTGAATCTTTTGCAATAAATCAATTCAGCCCAAGTGTGAATGGGATATGTATTGGAACTGATTTAAATTTGCCCTTTAAATTTGCCAGTTAGCTGAAGAAGGTCCATTTTCAATTGATTCCTTAATTAATGTGAACAACAAGTGGGTTATTTTGCAGCAAGAAAATGAGATCGGGGCAAATGTAGTGTGAACCACACTCTGTCGTCAAACCGATCCATCGATTCATATTGCAAATCAATGTATTTGTAAGTAGGAATGAGTTCCTAATTTCACTTTCAAGAAATGCCCATCCCCGATGAACCCCCTTCTCTATTAGTATTCCTGACCATGGAATCACTGCCATATTTCTCTGTTGTTGTTGTTGTTGTTGTTGTTATTGTTGTTGTTGTTGCTGTTGTGTGCTGGTAGCTGGCTTGACTTATGGTGACATTAAGACAAACCTAACATAGCGGGGGGGGGGGGGGGGTTTGGCAGTTTTCAGTTTTCTTCAGAGGGGGTTTGCCATTGCCATCCTCTGATACTTAAAGGATTATTACACCAGCACTTACCGTCTCTCAGTTGGCTCTCAAATGTTGAGTAAGTACATATAAGTACATGTGTGTGAAAGCCCGGCACACTTCTTCATCATTAGGGAATCGTTGACTCCCTCTAGTGTCACTGAATTGTTCTAGGAAAGGGAATTTCCTCTGAATGCAAAGTTTCCATTCAGAGGAAAGTCCCTCTCCCTGAATGATTCAGTGATGCTAGAGGGAGCTGATGATTCCCTAATGATGAGGAAGTGAACCAGGCTTTCACGCACACACGCTTCCTCAACGTTTGAGAACTGAGAGATGGTAAATGCTAGTGTGATAATCTTTTAAGAAAGGGTAATTTGCCCAAGATCACCCAAGGTGGTTTATGCTTGGGCAGCAATTTGAACCCTAGTCACCAAAATCATAATCCACTGCTCAAACTATTACACCATGCTGGCTCTGTTTCCCTTAGTTTACTGAAAACAGTTTTCTTAAAGTTTATAATGCATGTCTGATTATGCTTAGTTTCTCCTTTCCACTGTGCAACAAACTCCAGGAGAACATGGTCACTCCAGCCTAGGGATCATGCTACTTCCACCCTATTAACCAGATCTTCACTATTGTGAAATAGCTAATCTCCTAGTTAGCTCTTCTGGACAGTGAAATTGTCTGCAAGGCAACTGAAGCATTTGTTGAAATTTACATTTTTGGCATAGTTTGATTTCCAACAAAGTTGAAATCCTTCCCATTAAATGGAGAGATCTTGTGTGTGCAAATAGCCATGTTAGAAGCTGGATGAATCCCAGAGGTATAACGGGGGTGAGGTGGGATGGGGGATGAGGGCATTGCCTTTTCAAATAAAAATTCTACCCTTCCCCTAAAATGTCCCTTTGTTCCTCAAATTTCTTGTCTTGTGAAGACTGAGACATTAAAAAGTACTCATTGCTAGGATTCTTATATTTCCTTGGTCCACAGTCCTTTGGTAACTTTGAGTGCCCTATTTGTTTGGATGTTTAAACTGTAATTCTAAATTATCAAGTAATGTATTAAGTTAATGAAATGCCAGAATTCTGAGAAGGAAAATTTCAACAGAATTCTTATTTCAGGAAGAAATGCCCCCATTTTGTCCCTCCTGTAGCAAAGCCCCTGGATCTAGGGGTGTACAACAGCTCACTCCCAATCTTGTGATATTCTTTCCTACCTTGTAACATTATGAGCAACAAGCTATCCCCTTACTGTTAAATTCTAACTTTGTCAGTTGAAGCATAATACAGTTTTAGGTGGAGTTCTTTTCACTCCACTTCATTGCCCCTTCTTTCCAAAACCTATAACAAAAAGCAAAATCCTCCTCTTTGACAGATGAAGATAGGTTAGGGGAGTTCACAACTTCTCTTTTACAATCAAATGCCTGCAAATGTTTTGCATCTCCTTTGTATTTCAGTCTAGTGCCAAGCGGAAAAGCAAGGGTTGACACTGTCAGCAAATTGATGTGTGGGCTTGTACTTGTGATATCTCCTTGTGTTCCTGCATCTGCTGTGCAGTCTGCCATCTCAGGTGGAAGAGCCTAAGCAAAATAATAAATGGCACTGCACACATCCATGCTTTCATTCAGAGCACCTAATATTTCTTTTCTGAAAGACAGTTTTGTAGCAGAGCCTACAAAAAAGTTAAGCAGAAATCAAATCAAATTGAGGATAAAAACGATAACAACATATACATATTTGTAGAATAGATTTCTAAATTCCTATCAACAGATTTATGGGAGGGGCACTGGCTAAATTTTGTTATACAAATGGAATAGATGTAGAGAAAATCCACAATTAGATACTTGTGAATTGTGAAATACTTGAGAAGCTGTGAACTCTCCTAACCCACTTTCTTCTGTCAAAGAGGAAGTTTTTGCTTTTTGTTTTGGGTTTCGGAAAGGAAGAGCAACGAAGCAGAGTGAAAAGGACCTCTCATCTTAAACTATGGTCCAAAACATACTGCAGAAATAATCCAGTTTGAGACCACACACTGTAACTGCCTTTGCTCAATATTAGGGAATTCTGGGCACTGTAGTTTTATGAGACATTTAGCCTTTTCGGTCAGAAAGCTCTGGTGCCACAATAAACTACAGTTCCCAGGATTCCCTAGCCACTGATCCAGGGCAGTTAAAATGGTCTCAAACTGGATTATCTCTACAGTGTGTTTTGGACCTATGCTTTGACTGACAAAGGTAGAATTTAACAGTAAGGGGCTGGCTTGTTGCTCCTAAAGTTATAAGGTAGGAAAGAGTAACACAAGATCCCTGCTGGTGGTCAAGTGATGTTTGTATTTAAGTATACTGTTTGTGAGCAATATTTAATGGTTTTCTACTATGGTCATGAGTTTCTAAATCAGCAATGGCTAGTGGGCAGAAATATGGTTTCTCTGAAATCATATTCTTTTTCGTACGAATTCCTGACACTTCATTTTTTCCCTTCCCATATGGAAATTAATATGCATTTTCTACATACACTTTAACACACTCATGTATCTGTGCAGTTTTTCTTGTGTAGAAATTTTTGTACATATTCCCCCATCGTTATAGCAGCTGGACCCATTGTTATAATGTATACAAAATATGCCCCAGGCATCATAATTGTGCATATTTCTGAAGTATTGAGCACTTTGTCTAAATAAAAGACTGAATGGTGAACTGGGTAATTTAGGTGAGAACATCAAGCCCACCAAATTCTTTTTCATTTCCACTGGGACCCTTTCACATTACACATTTAAAGCAATATGAATCCCTTTTACCTGCCATGACAGTTTCGTAGGGAATCCTGTGTGAGTTTTTAGTTAAGTCAGAAGAATCAGAGGGACTGGCTGAGGATTTGAAAGCCTCCTCATTCCACTGCCAGTCCCAGGATTCTGCAAGATGGAACCGTGGCAGTTAAAGTGGAATCATAACATTGCCATTGTGTTGTATGAATGGGCTCCATATTTGTGTGCTGAGATGGTAGAACATGTACTTTGCATACAGAAAATGCCAGGTGCAATCAGTGGCAATATCTGAAGTGTCAATGCCACAGAGAGGGAACAATACTGATCTAAGTGGAGAAATAGTCTGAGCTTGCATAAAGCATTTTCTTGCTGTTAATGCATGTATAATAAGTTCCTCCCTGAACAGTTCCAATAAACAGGCAGTCACAGGATATGATTGGCCATGATTATGCTCCTCTTCCCAATTCCTGTTCCCCTTTGAGCAGGTTATTTTTTTTCTCCAATTTCTTTTCTTTATTCATTTTTACCTAATGCATCACCATGATCACATAATTACATTAAAAATTAATAAAAATAAATACAAACTGAAAGGCATGAAGGGGTTAGGGCAGGGAAGCTGAGCTATGGAGGCCATAGAATCATAGAGTTGGAAGAGACCTTAAGGGCCACCCAGCCCAACCCTCTGTCATGCAGGACTACACAATTTTGGTGTCATCTGCAAATTTGGTAAGCATATCCTCCGTTCCTTCATCCAAGTCATTGATAAGATTTTGAATAGCACTGAGCCCAGGAAAGAACCCTGTGGCACCCCACTGGTCACTTCTCTCCAGGATGAAGAGGAGCCATTGGTGAGCACCCTTTGGGGTCAGTCAGTCAACTAACAACAGATTCACCTTAACAGTAGCCCACATTTTATTAGCCTACTTGTAATAATATCATGAGGGAACTTGTCCGCATCATTTCTTTCAGTTAAAGACTATATTGTTTAGGGAAGCGTTCCCAGACAAGTGCCCTTCTCTGCCCCAGGATGCTGCGCCCTAATTAAGAAGCTGAGCCCTCCCTCCAGTCCATGTGCCTTGGTCCAGGCCTCAGAAGGAGTGAAGAACTGCTGAATTTGATCCCCTTCCCCATCACCATTTCCGTCTTCTGTATCGTGTCTCTTTAGATTGTAAGTATGAAGGCTGGGAACCATCTAATTAAATGATTGTATGTACAGTGCTGTGTAAATTTATAGCTCTATCTAAATAAAGGTTAATAATAATAATAATAACAATCTACCAAACTGGTAATTTTATTGAAAAAAGAGATCAAATTAGTCTGGCATGACTTCTGAGAAACCCATATTGACTTTTAGAGATCATGGTGTTCCTTTTTAAATGTGTACAGATCACCTATTAAATGATATGCTATAGAATCTTTCCTGGTGTTGATGTCAGACTAAATGGGCAGTAATTGTTTGGGTCCTCTTTTCTTCCCTTTTTGAAAATAGGGACAACATTTGCCCTCCTCCAATCTGCTGGAATGTCTCCTGTTCTCCAGGAATTCTCAACGTTTATTGGTGGTGGCTCTGAGATTACATTTCCCAGTTCTTTTAATGAACAGCTTGAGGAAGCCAGAAGCCAGGATAGAAGCAGCACCATCATACTTTTGTAGAGCTGTGTGATAGTAATTTTTACCAACCTGGTATGTATGTTTTTGCTAGACTAACAGAATTGTAATGTCTTACAAGCCTTGTATGAAAAAGTCCTCAGGTACTTCCAACAGCCAGGGTGTTTTGATGCATCATAACTGTTTCCTCTTTTCATGTTAACAATCTCTTGTAATGCTTAAAATTTGAATCTACATTTTATACTTGAGCCTTCATACTTAAAATGGATTTTTTTAAATAAATACCTTAACTAGTTATGATATTTGTGTAGATCAGCTTTCTAGTTCATATAGAGGTCACAGGAGATCAGCTGACATCTGGCTGAGATGCTCTAGTGTATCAGATCCATTCAAAATTATATCATATCATTATAATGCTAACATTTTGAATCCATATATGATTTTAAAAAATTAGCCCACAGAGTTACCAACAACAAAAATAAACTATGTTGTCAAACTGGATATGAAAATATAATTTAATACTTAAAAGAACTTCAGATTTTGGGAGGCTGTATCAGCTAGGCATGGACAAACAATGCCTTTTTTCCCTACAAAATTCACATATTGCTAAGCTTTGTTTTGTTCATTTAAGATATACCATCCCGTAGGCCTGTGACTCTGGTGTCCTCATTTTCTTGCCTTTCTCCTGTATGATTTTTAAAACCTTTGGCTGATGAAGAAGCCAGTGGAGTACTGAAAGACTGCAATATGCATTTTGTGCAATTTATTTGCCCCAATAAAGGTATTGCTGTTGTTGGATTTTTATGTACACTTAGCTAAGTAGCAGAGGCACTATCAAACCCTGCTAGTAAACTGCAAAGGTGCATATCTGGACAGTGATAAGAGTGCACAATGTGTATCAGAACCAGTGTAAATCAGAGTAAGAGAGGTAGCTAATACCCCAAAGGACAAGATCAAAATTCAAAATGAGTTTAATAGATTAGAAAGCTGGGCCAAAACAGGTAAATGTGTGATGCACTTTCGTGCAGAGTACACATTGGTGTAGAATGCATATTGGTGCACAGTGTGCATTGGGTGCTTTACTGTCTCTGCTATGTAGTAACATCAACAGCATCCCTCTGTTGGATACGGATGTTATGAAACTGTCCAGTTCTTATTTCCACAGATGTAAGTTCGCCTATGAAGCCAGTGATTAGTTTCTTCTTTGGTACTCATTATTAGTTTTGGTCATATATAGAAACTGGTCTTCTTGATTAAACTTTAATGGAATTCAGTTCTTCTAATTAAGGTTCTTTTAATACACAACTACAGAAATACAACCTAAATACCATAAAGGCACTCAAATCTTGGAAGCTATGTAGGGCAGTCCTTGTTAATTCTTGGATGGGAGACCACCAGTGAAAATCATAGGTGCGGTAGGATATATTTCAGAGGAAGGAAGTGGCAAAACAACCTTTCAGTATCCCTTGTATAAGAAAAACCGTGTGAAATTTATGGGCTCACCATAAGTCAACAGGTGACTTGAAGGCACATGAGCAGACACACACACACACACACACACTTTTTTTATTTTCCCCATTCATTGGTATATATAGTTATGGTCTGCACTCAACCCCTTAAGGACTCATAAAAGCATTGGTAACAGTTCAACAACCCAGTGGAAATTAATTGTAACAGGTGGTATCTTCCTGATTCTCATCTTTAGTGGCTTTTGCAACACAATGATGTTTAAATGGTGCGCTTTCAGCCTCTGACTCAGGTCAATAAATGCTCTCCTTACAGGCATAGAAGTTTTAGTTGTCACTTCCATTTTGAAAACAGCTTTCTTTATAAAAGGACTCTCAACATTAAGAACTTGGCTGGGACTTTTGTGTGTAAATGTGTGTAACGTGAATCTTTGGACGAGGCTGTATCTGTTTGATATGCCAGACAAAATTGGCTTCATTTGTTACTTGGTGCAATGGTTTCTTCATTTATTTTTTATCCAGATCAATGTTTTTTTACATCATGCTTCTTGGTGAGGATAGATTTTGTGGCAATCCTGAGCTTTTTGTTTTCCAGCACAGATGGTGCATGCTTTGGAGTCCAGAAAGTTACACCTACTGTTTTTCGCCTCCTCTGAATCTTCAGAGGGCTTTGGCCATGCCATTTTGGCTGCTATTTTGGTGACCAGAAGTGATGTCATGTCCCATCTGCTTTCTTTGAGGGTGCTAGGTGTGTATATTTTGACTGTCCTGAGGAAAGCAAATGCACCCTCCTCCTGGAAAAATCTTGCCAAGAAAACTCAATGATAGATTCACTTTAGGGTCACCATAAGTCAGAAACAATTTGAAGGCACACAACAACAAACAATGGTAGGGAACCAATATTTAACAGATTTATAACTTTTAAAGATGTTTTTGGGAGGGGATAAAAAGAGAGAGGTTAGATTTTAAAAATGGGGGATTCTGGAGGACGGGGGGATAAGTCTAAAGAACTGTCAGTGGCTTTTATGCAGCATGTGGGTTTTATTATTCCCACCTAATGTTCACATGTGTTTTTATGTTACAGTCAGCCCCCCATATTCACGGATTATGTTTCCACAGATTCCGCCTTCCATGGCTGGAAAATATAACCCCCACAACCCCCAAAATAAAATAAAATAACCCCTTGATTTTGCCATTTTATATAAGGGACACTATTTTACTATGCTAATGTAGAAAATGGGACTCAAGTGTCAAATGATTTAGGTATCCACAAGGGGTCTTGGACTCAAACCACAGCAGATACCAAGCATCCACAGTATTATGATTTTAAGCATTTTTTTAATGTTGTGACTTTTTAAAAAATAAATACTGTTTTAACTGCTTTTAACTTGTGTTTTTAAAACAGAAATTTAATTTAGTTGTGCTTTAACTTTTGTATTAAGTTGTTTCAAAAAAGACTTTTTTATTAACAAAATTAAAATCCTCCTCAGATTACAAGTCTGTAGATAAAAAACCAAAATGGCTCAGAATCTCTAAATAAGGAAGAGAATACAAATATTATACTATTCAGTACCAGTCAAATCAATATGTGATTATTAAAGCTATTTCTTTATCATACATTTAATGGGTGTTACAACTGCTGGTTTTAAATAATGCTTGTAGATTTCCTAACAGTATCTCCAACTATTCAGATATAGAAAGTCTTTCCAAAGACCATGGTAGTATTCCAGTGATCCTCTCAAATATATATCTGTGTTAACAAAGTCAATAAATGGATAGAATTTCTCAATGAAAGAGGCTTGGTTTTTATCTTCTGTTCTTGCACTGTCTGATATTTTCTCAAGCAATCAAGTATATACAGTCCCATCATTTCTCTAGTGTTACACTGCCTGTTTTCCATGCAGAAGCTATTTCAAGTCAAGCCATTCATAAAAAAAAATATATTATTAGATATGTGTGTTTCAATTTTTTTGTTTTACTTTAGCTACAAAGATAGTAATAATAGGACAGGGAAGAACTTTATCTTGTTTGGTGATGTTAGTTTTAACAGATTTTGCCAAAATTAAATAATAACTGGGCAATGTAGCTATATTTTGATATACAATTAACAATTTTTAAAATTGTATTATGCTAAAATGCTGTATGCCACATTGGATCCTGGGTTGGGAGAAAAGCAGGTTATGAATAAATAAATAAATAAATAAATATTCTAAATCCTGTCCAAGGAACGTTTATTACTTTTTAAAATGTACTCATACAAGGGGCACACCCTATTATTTTCAAACCTCTAATGAAAAAGGAAACTTTTCTTTTGGAGGTACTCCATACTTTAGACTTCAACAGAGTTTCCTTTTGCATTGTTTCTTGCTCTGACCTTTCTGCTGGACTTCGTGCTTTCCAGAATACATTCAAGTTCAGGGTTAGCAGTTCAAGAGAACAGATGTGAAGATGAGGAAATCTTTCTGTTCTAAAGCACAAGCAGTCATGGTCTCATTTTTTTTATTTTTTTATTATTATTTTTGCTATCTGTCCCCAACAGGGTTCCTTTGATAGGACTGGAGCCATCATCACTGAATGACATGCTTTTTCCCCTGTGTCTGTATGTGACCTTTCAGAAATTCCCACTGAGCACATACATTTTTTCTTGACAAATGTTTCATCAGTTAGACAGGGGCCTTGAAAATACCACTATTTTCTCCTTTAGAAGCTATAATAGTGTAATAGTAGTACTATGTATGACAAGCTCCCTTTTGGTACCTGTTTTGCAGTTTCGTCTTCCTCTATAAATTATATCTTCAGTCCCTCACCACTTGAGGTTAATCTGACTTCTTGAAAGTTTAGAGGACCAGATTTTGACACTAGACTAAAACTAGGGATGGAAAAGACATTCTCTGGATTCACATTTCCATATGAACATTTCCATTTCATATGGCTAACAAATGCTAATGGAATGAGTGAGTTTTACAGTGCAGTTTGAATGAGGTGGGGGAAATGCTGACAAAACCATACATTTCCTTTTTGTTTTTTTTAAATGTCTATCATCTCATGCAAGCAACCTCTGGCAGAGCCCTGTTGTTGACATGTCACTTACCTGGTGCCAGAACAGAGTGGCCAGCCATGCGATCAATATGGAGAGGTTTGCTCTACCCATATGGCTGTATACCACAGTCTGACCTTACTAGAAGCAATGTCACCAGCAAGGCCCTTCTGCCAGGGAGCTTCTTTTGGTACTTCCAAAGCAGCAGTGATTCTGGCCCCTTGGAGGACAGGGCATTGGTGTCAATGCACTGTCAGCCCAGCTGACTGTCTGAAGAGTAAGTTGAGCTTGTGTTGATGTCATGACGGTGTGTGCAGCACTTGCATAGTGTATCTGTGGCAGCTGTGGAGCACAATACTCAAGGTTGCACCTGAATTTTTCTGGTTGGTGTAGACACACACTTTTGGGACCTCTCACTGTCATGAATATCAACCGGAGCCCACCACAATGTTTTCAGTGATAATGACCCTTGATTCTGTTACTTCAGAGAACACTTTCCTGGCCACTTTGGTAGCCAGTCAATTTAGATTAATTGTAGGAGCAATATGTAGTACTGCAGTTGTTGTTATAGATGTTGTAGATTATGTATATTACAGATGTAGCATTACAGATCTAGTTGTACAACAGCTCCACATACCTTTCACTCTGGGCTAAGACTGATTGTAGCTGCAGTCAAATTATATTTGGAAGGCTGTATGTTCCCCATCCCTGCTTTAACTGGAGCTTTGCTCCTGCTAGATTTGAGAGCATAATTCAGAAACAGGTCACTTAAAACATTTTAAGCTACATCTACAACTATAGCCTAATTGTTACTAGGAATACCAGTGTGGTTCCTCTTGGCCAAGGCTAGAACAAGATTTTTGAGGACTTAGGTGAGCTTTTTAAGTCCTGGGTGCTTGCTTACCTGGGTTACACTCTTTTCAGCTTTCACATGAAGGGCCAGGGAAACATTAATTGTATCTTCCTTGTTCTCACAGTTCTCTCCCCACTTTATTGTTTGGATCGGCTAAAACTGGGGCCTTGTGTCAGAAGTCACTTCTTGAGCAGGTTTGAGAGGAACATTCTCGCTTTTAATGGAACCCAGTTCACAGATAGGAGGCCTTATCTGAGGCTTTGATACTGGAAAGATGGTGGGGTTTAAAATGTAGCAACAAAGAAACAAAGAGCAATAAGATAAAAATAAAAATAAAAATTAGCTAACGCTCAGTCCACTGCAAATGTTATAAGATGTACTAGAAAATACGATATCAGGTAAAAATGGCAAAATCTTTACTTTGAAGTTGGCCCTCCGCATTTGTGGGTTTCAGATTCACAGTCTTGACTATTGGAGACTTTGTAGCTGCTGCTTAACAAGGTTGACCTCTTCACCCCCTCCTAACCTACCCAGTGGAGTTTATCATACAATGGAATTTGGGGGTATAATACAATGGCAATCCGAACACAATCATGGGATTTTACGTTATTGTGTATTAGAGTATCTCATGTAATTTTGGGCAATGGGGGGTAATTTTCGGAAAATGGGAAGTCATTCTGAACGCATTCCAAACGCAATTAGAATTCATGTAAATTTGCTAAACTAGTGACTTTACATGAATTCGAATTGGATCCATTCAAAATTGAAATTCCTCCTGTGTGATAAACTCCAGTGAAAACCAACACCACACATTCCCTTGCTTTGTCAAATTTTGCATCCTCCTCATTTCCAAACTCCTTTTCTTTGAATCTGACATTTGCAGCCACCCTGTGGGAGGACCCAAATTCTTTCCCTTCCTCCTCCCCAACACTTTACCATCTCCTTTTTGTCAAATTTTGCATCTTTCTCATTTCCAAAGTCCTTTCCTTGGAAACTGATTTTCTGCCAGCTCCTGGTACAATCAGAGGCTCTTTATACTGGTTTATTTTAACCCAGCATAACATTTAAAAATAACAGATCTGGGACTTTTCAGTCTGTCTGGATGTGTCCTAAATTGAGAAGACTGAAAGAAAGTGGGAGGAAAAGAGAAAAATTTAAGACATTTTTAAAAGCTGGAAAAAAAAATGGGATGGCAGAGAATTAATCTAAACTTCTCTATCAAGTCAAGACTGTTGAAAAGTATTCCATCTTTTGGCAATGAGGACAACTTAATTTATTTACCTGAACTGATGATAAGAGCAGTCCAGAAATATCACATGTTCTAAGATTTTAATCAGTACTGGAATAGTGTAGAACATGAGTGATAAAGTGTGGCCCTCAAGCCACATCCAGACAAAAACCTATTTTGGCTGCCCATGTAGCCTCCTGACAGTCATCCAAAGTTTGCCAATTCTCCTTTTTAAAATAAAAGTTTGACATAATTTTCAGGTAATTTTCTATTTGAACATGCCCCAAACTGCATGCAGATGCAACCATTTGTTTTCTTTTTCCAGAAGACCTTTTCTCTCCCCACTCCCTAAGCTTCTTCTGTTTGGCCAAAAGCTGGCTGAAAATGCTGACTAGAAGTGATTTGAAAGCATTTCCCGCTGGATTGCAACAGTGCTATCTGCAAGGTTGGAGGAGGGGGGAATGAGGGTACCTGCCCCTGAACATTTGGCTATCATAACAGTAGGAGAAGCTGTGACAACTCCTATCATGGGGTTGCCAGGTCAGGACTACGTCAGGCCTTGAGACTTGAGGATCAATATCTGAGAGCTAGGGATGATCCATTGTAATGTTACAGAGCTAATGTTACAATAAGCAGTCTCCGGTGATGTCATTGCTTCAAGATACATGAAGCAAAAACCACAGTTGGTCAAAGTATGTCGTTCAGATAAAAAGAGATTCCAGATAAAAAGAGATCTATCACAACTAAATTATTGTAACCTTCTTCTGACAGAGCTTCCTCTCTCTCACCTCCATCCTTTAATCTCTGTCCAGAACTCAGCTGCACGTATTATCAGATCCACTCGCCACTTTGACCATGTTTCTCCTCTTTTCTCCTCCCTTCATTGGCTCCCCTTCCCCTTCCACATCCAGTACAAGCTTTTGTTGTTGATTTTCAAAGCCCTGGCCCTGCCTTATTTATCTGAACTTCTTTCTCTTTACATTCCTACTTGCGCCCTCCATTCTGGTAGTCAAGGTCTCCTGTCCCAGTCTAGGATTCCCACTGCCCTGTCCCTTTCGCTTACTGCCCCTCACTCCTGGAACCTTCTTTCCCCACGAGTGTGCCTCATCACTTCTCTAACCAGTTTCAAAATTGAGTTAAAGACCATATTGTTTAGGGAAGCGTTCCCAGATGTGTGCCCTTGTCTGCCCCAGGATGCCTCATTTTAACTATGTATTAAGAAGCCGAGCCCTCCCTCCAGTCCATCTGCCTTGAGAGAAGAACTGCTGGACCTGATCTCCTTCCCCACCGCCATTCCCTTCTCCTTTTGTGTTGAGTCTTTTTAGATTGTAAGCCTGAGGGCAGGGAACCGTCTAATTAAAAGATTGTATGTACAGTGCTGTGTAAATTTACAGCGCTATATAAATAAAGGCTAATAATAATAATAATAATACCAAATCTAACAAATGGGGAAATACCCACCCACACTTCACTTTCCAAGACAGTACTCTTATTTTGATATTTCTCCCCCTCCTCTGAAGAACAACACCTGGGAACCCTACTTCTATGTCCTAACCTCTGAAAGGACCTGTGATGGCTTTATGAATTGAACAAGATATAGCTCAGGTTATGAGGTGCTTCTAACCTACCCCCAGCACATACAAACACACACTAGAATAATGCACTGTTGCTGTTGTTTTTTAGAATTCTGTAGAGCCTCTTACATTTGATATAGCTGAGCACCTTAGTGTGTCTTAATCTAGGTCTGGAAAAGATCATGAGCTTGCAAAACTGCTTAGAATGTTTTTTTCTAAGCAGTATCACCCCAGAATGGTTGGGCTTCCCTGTGTTTGCTTTAAAAGAAGAAAAACACTTATTAATACATTCATGTGCTATCTTCTCACAAAAAGAAATACAAATATAATCTCCAGCTTTCTGAGTAAAAATGACTTACTTCCTAGCAACAATAGGACTCATGGGAAATGCCCTCCTTCTGATTACGTTTGCCGTGAAAGAGTTCCAAACATATCCAGATTGTTATGATGATAAGATGATACCAAATGTAAAAAAAATGCAAATATTTAAGTGAAATCGAGCTCTTACCATGACTGCTTAAATGTATCAGGCAGGAACTGAGACAGTGACAAACAGAGTGAATCAAAATATGCCAGAGCTTATGGTAGCACAAGACATTAAATGGAACATGAAATGCAGTTACATTTTTATTCCAAGAATGAGAAACTCCTTATTACCACTTCTCCTATTTTAATGTTCTGGCACCTGATAACGAGAGATTGCTGGGTGGTAGCGATGGGGGGAGGAGTGGGAGACATAACTAAATATAACTGTCAGTATGCAGACTGCATCAATGAGATGTGTCAGTTCATATGTAAAATTATTAGAATAAAAGATGCAGGTGAGCAGACGTGTGGGACAGTTTAATTCCCATTTTGTCACCATATTCTCAGTTCTCTCCACGTTGCCATTTTGTCTTTATTGGGAGAATAATTTTGGATGACCAAATTATTAACTGTTCTGCTTTAGTAGATAGAGTGGACTGTAGGGCATGAGCCTGAGTGAGTTGACAGGGATGACAAATTCAACCCATCCTGCCTCATCATGAGAAGGCTTTCCCTCTCTGTCTGGAGGGCTGCCACTGCTACTCAAAGCTCTTCAGACCTAGAGATTTCCCTGATGTCTTGCTCTTGGGGGGGGGGGGGTCCTCAAAGCCAGGCCCTATTGAAGAGGTGGCCTGAAAAATCCCCCACACATTAGAATAATTTATTTTTCTGGCTCACCTCTTCCATGGTGGGACACAGTGGCTCAGCAGGTAAGATGCCAACTCTGATGACCACAAAGTCAGCACATTGGCAGTCCGATACCCAAGTACTGCAAGATGGAGTGAGCTCCCATCACTAGTCCCAGCTAATGCCAACTTAAGAGTTTGAAAGTATGTAAAAAGTGCAAGTTGATAAATAGGTAGCACTTTGGTGTTGCATGTGCCTCCACATTTAGTCATGCTGGCCACATGACCATGGAGCTGTGTCTGACAACGCTGGCTCTCTCAGCTTAGTAATGGAGATGAGCACTGCCCCCTACAGTCAGACACAACTTGTCAAACCTTTACCTTTTACCTTCCATAGATAAGGATTGATTTTGAAGAGCCTCAGGCAATCATTCAGGAAGCAGTTAATTGCATACAGTTGGGAAAGCATCTGTTGGTTGCTGCCATATCTTCCATCTTTGTGGGTGGTGGTATGATTCCTCTTCATGCTGAATAATCATTTTTGGGGGGTGGGGGTGGGGATGTCAATGCCATAATTGATGTGTGTCCTCTTCCTTCTCAGGTGTGTGTTGATGCTATTACATCCGAGGGGTGGGGGTGGGGGGGAGCTGAGACAAGCTTACAGAGAATAAACTCATATACTTTCAAGCATAAGGGTATTTCCTATATGATGAATGATAAACAAAATAATAGATAAATAACACCATCTTTTTCTCTGTAAGGCATAGCATCAGTGGGCCTCACTGTGGGGGGATCTGGTGTGAATCCTCACTGTGGGGGGATTTGGGGTGCTAGATTTGAGATGCCAATCATCATGTAGTCCATATTAAATGTATTGTCAGCCTTTGTCAACATTTCAGACATATACAATAATATATGTGAATCCTCATGTTGTTGGTTTTTCTGGGATGCTGGTCTACAGGGTGAGTCTTTATGTGTCCAGTGATTGCTTAGGATGTCATGACATCCTAGTGGAATGAAATGAGGAAAAACAAGAATAGATATCTTATAGATTATTTATAGTACAAAATTATAGTACAAAACTTTCTAGTGGAGAATTCTATAGACCTCACCAAACTTCATCCCATGATGAAGCCACAGCAGATAATGTTACCACATTATCTGCTGTGGCTTCATCATGGGATGAAGTTTGGTGAGGACTATAGAATTCTCCACTAGAAAGTGTGTTAATCTTCAGTCTTCTGATAAATAGCACTAGTGGTCTTTAGCTAAAATTTTAATTACCATTGTTGTTGCTGCTGTTCTGTGCCTTCAAGTTGTTCCCAACTTATGATGACTCTAAGACAAACCTGTCACAGGGTTTTCCTGGCATGATTTGTTTAGAGCAGGTTTGCCTTTGCCTTTGCCATCCGCTGAGGTTGAGAGAATGTAACTTGTCCCAGATTACCCAGTGTGTTTCCATGGCTAAACAGAGATTTGAATCCTGGTCATAGTCCAATGCTCAAACTACTACATCATGCTGGCTCTCTTAAATAACATGTCAGACTACAAAACCTGGAACTCTTTATGATGGAGCCATAGCACTTAAAGTGGTATTATTCTTCTATGTTTTGTATATAAATATTTTTAGTGATTGGATGTCTTATAGATAAATTCTTAAAAAGGAAAATGTTGTCTGTTCAGCCCATCAGCACTTGTGGGTTCTCCTGCAGTATTAATGTCTCTGGCCTTTTCCCTTTTTTCCAGAAAGATGGAGAGACATGCTTGACACATCTTCTACTCTAGCATGAGTCTGCTTGTGTTTGTGTGTGAGTGAGCAAGTATACTACCATTTCTACAACCGGGCCGGAGGGGGGGGATCCTTTGCTTTATTTCTTGTATCAGAGGGCTGGGGAAGATTATCTTGGACATTTCCCAACCTGGACTACAGAGTGCAGAAGAAACTGAATATTTCACAGGGATGAGTGAGAATTTAATTTCTTTTTAATTCTCGTGAAAATTTACCATTCTGCTGGCCTTTCACCGGCGAGTAAAAAAAGTAGACTTTCTGTATATAATGCATAGCAGTGCAGTTTCATGGAGCAGGTGGGTTTTTAGTTTGTTTTTAACTTGTGTATATTTTATGTGATTTTATATTGGATAAAGATGTTTTAATTGTTTTGAATTGTATTGCAATTTTAAAGGTTTTATCTGTGAGCCTCCTTAGGTGCCTCCAGGGAGAAAGGT
The DNA here is from genome assembly GCA_034509955.1 of Urosaurus nigricauda. NCBI lineage: Eukaryota > Metazoa > Chordata > Lepidosauria > Squamata > Phrynosomatidae > Urosaurus > Urosaurus nigricauda. Next base: position 170,749,391 of record JAOEGL010000002.1, read on the forward strand.
AGGATATAAATGAAATAAATAGACAGACTGATAGATAGATAGATAGATAAGTTTATAACTACTTATATTCTCCAACATGTGACATATGGTTTGTCTGTCATCAATGAGACAGGAGGCTTCAGGGCAAACTCACTCACCTTCATTCCATTCCATGCAGCATCAGGCTATTGTTACTCATCTTCTTCTTTTGAAAGAATCATAGAGCTAACATAGAATCATGTTTTTAGCATACAAAAGGAAGGATCAGGGTCCTCCAGATCAGTTGCCAGCTGATGGTCCCATAGCAGTGGGACAGTATCAAAAAGGCTGAATCTGTTGTAGAGATTGGGTTCAGTGCCTTGGACAGCAATTTGAGTTTTATTGTAGAATTTTAAAAGTACTATCCAGGGTGCTGAAATCAATACCCCAAACAGATTCACTGCTTCATTAACATGGAACTCACCACCCACCACCACCCCAGATCCTGTTCAACTGCAATTCCTTTCATTCCTCAGCTCTGGTGACCAGAACTGATTGGAACAAAAACCCAGAAACATCAAGAGAGCCACACATTTTCTACTACTGCTCTAAAATATATTAATTTTATTAAGATTTTTCTTACCAAGGACTGCTGCTGGGACTATTACATATGGTACTTATGGAACCAAAAGAAATTGGCCCATGTTGGGTCTCCCTTGCTACAGTGGTTGGGATTGCATTATCCTCTGAGGCAAGAGGCTATGTTGATGGTAGTAGTGTTGATGGTAGTGCTATGTTAATGCCACTGATAGGGTCTCCCAATTTGGCCAGGATGATTTGCAAGGGCAGCTATGAAGAAAGTATATAAGATTCTTGTTTATTTCTTTATTTTCTTTATTTAAAATGAACAGCTCACACCAACATGCAACACATATAACAAACAAATACAATATAGCCATATAACAATACATGTATAATAAAGAATATTATAATTAAAAATAGTAATTATACTAACTACCTTCTAACTGGAACACTAACTCCTTCAACCATCTGCCTCACATCAAGGAGGAGTCTCCACTATACTCACTTCCTATTTCAAGCTTCATCCATCATGTTCTTCAATCCTCCCTTCTTTCTCTTCTCTTACCTTCTTTTCATCCTCTACAGACCTCTCCTTATTCTCTCATTCATCTTTTCCTTCCTTCCTTCCTTCCTTCCTTCCTTCCTTCTCTTCCAAACCCTACCTTCACTTTCCCTCTTATATCATTCCTCCCCCTCATATCCTATTGCTTCAACTACCTACTCATACCTTCATTCACTTTCCATAATCCTTCCTCTACCATTCATACCATGCCTTCCTCTCTTGCCTTTTCCAGTTATTAATTCTCTATCATTTTACTTCCTGATACAGGCTAAATAGTGCTACTCTAACCCCCATCCTACCTTAAGTAACTACCTGCTATTCCTTTTAATCCTCTTCTTTCTTATTAGGACCTCCTACTATCCCATTCTCTCTAATAAAGAGAGAATGGGATCATAGGAGGTCCTACTCCTCCTCTGTATCATGCTGCAGTAAGATTCAATGAATCTTTGCATTAATTCTTTCTGAATTCTCACATAATATTTTTCCAATTCCTTTTTATCATCTTGAAAACTTCTAATTTTCCCATCCGTCTTCACCCTCTCATATAATTGCCTATATGAAAACCATTGTAGTCTACTACAGTGGTCCCCCGGGTTACAAAGGTAATCCGTTCCGGATTACCTTTCATAACCCGGAAATCTTCGTTTCCCGGGGGACCGCTTTAGGAGACGGACCGTGCGGCAAATTTAAAGGGGCCACGCTGTTTTTCGTCTTCGGATCCTGGGTTTTTTTCGGATCCCGGGGGCTGTTTTGCGGTCCCGGCGGTTTCGGGTCCTGGGGATTTCGTTCCCCAGGGGGGTTTGTAACCCGGGGGACCACTGTACCCTCCTTCTCTAACTCTCTCACTGATTTCATTATGAATCTACCACCACATTTCTTCAAAACCTTTTTCATAAGTTGGTCAATTCCCTTCCATCAAATCTCTCTCCTATAAAATGACTCTAATGAAGAGTCCCAAAGAAGTGCTTTGGTTTCTATCCTGCATTTATAATTTTTTCCATATTCTTAATAAAGATCTCTTTATGCAATGGTTGTTGAAATCTTTATTCATTTTTTTCTCTATCATATTTGAGGAATGCATGCCACCCCCATTTTTGACCATTACCTTCTAGCTCTATAAGCCTTTCATCCCCTAGTGTCACACATTTATTTAACCACATTAAGCAACTCACTTCACAATAAAGCCTCAGATTGGGAACATCCAAGCCTCCCCTTTCATGCACAACCTGTTTGTAGCTTTGTCCTAGCTTTCCCCCTCTCCGAATGAAATTTGACAAATCTTTATGCCAATTGTTAAATGGTTTGTGTGACATGATTATTGGGAACATCTGGAATAGAAATAAAATCTTAGGTAACATTTTAATAGCTGAAATGTGTCCAGATATAGAAAGATTTAATTTTCCCTACTTTTCCAAATACTTTTTAATCTGATTCCATAATTTTATATATCTGTTTTCATATAACCCAAAAGTTTTATTTGTAATTGTAACCCCAAGATACTTCACTTCTTTCACCACTTTTATACCTGATTTCATTATCACCTTCTCCTCTGTTCTAGTTATTTTTTTCCCAATTATTACTGATTTTTCTTTATTTAGACCACAACCTGTAATTCCTTTCAAATTCTTTCAGAACTTTTATAACATATTCAATGCTATTCATGGGGTTATTTAACACAATCACAAGGCCATCTGTGACGACTCTTACTTTATAATGCTTTTTAAACTTCATGCCTTGAATAACTTCTTTTTAAAGTTAACAATCAACAACCTCCATAACCATTAGAAACAATAGTTGAGAAAGGGGGCTCCCCTGTCTTGTTCCTTTCATTACTGGAAAATGTTTAGATTTATCTCCATTTACAATAATCTGTGCCTTCTGATTACTGTATATTTTATTTATCCAATTTATAAAATGGGTACCCATCTTTATTTTCTCCATAATTTTGAATGGAGCTGGCCAATTAACATTATCAAAGGTTTTTTTTCTCAATCAAAGAACAACAAACCTAATTTCTTTTCATTATGGTTTTTATGATATTCTGATACATTGAGTAAAACTTCTATGTTTTCTCTCATCTGCCTGTTGGGTAGAAAACCTCATTGGTCTTCATCTATCCATGTTTTTAAATAGTTCTTTAATCTATGAGCTAGTATTGATGGGAAAATTTTATAATCTGTATTCAGAACAGATATGGACCTATAATTCATTGGTTCCAATAAATCCCTATCGTCCTTCAGAATCAAGTAATATCTGCCTCTCCCCATGTTTCTGCCAATCCATTGTTTAGGATATCATTTCTTGTATATTGCAGAGGTGTGTTTGTGGGGGGCTAACTCTTTCTCAAATGTTATTGAAAATAATGCCCTAAAGCCATCTAGGCCCAGGATGATTTATTACATATTCTGCTACTGCATAAAATCATAGAATCATAGAATCATAGAAATTTAGAGTTGGAAGAGACCACAAGGGCCATCCAGTCCAACCCCCTGCCATGCAGGAACTCCCAATCAAAGCATACCCGACAGATGGCCATCCAGCCTCTGCTTAAAAACCTCCAAGGAAGGTGACTCCACCACCCTCCGAGGGAGTGTGTTCCACTGTCGAACAGCCCTTACTGTCAGGAAGTTCCTCCTAATGTTGAGGTGGAATCTCTTTTCCTGCAGTTTGCATCCGTTGTTCTGAGTCCTGTTCTCTGGAGCAGCAGAAAACAAGCTTGCTCCCTCCTCAATGTGACATCCTTTCAAATATTTAAACAGAGCTATCATATCACCTCTTAACCTTCTCTTCTCAAGGCTAAACATCCCCAGCTCCCTAAGGCGTTCCTCATAGGGCATGGTTTCCAGACCCTTCACCATTTTAGTCGCCCTCCTTTGGACATGCTCCAGTTTCTCCACATCCTTTTTGAATTGTGGTGCCCAGAATTGGACACAGTATTCCAGGTGGGGCCTGACCAAAGCAGAATAGAGTGGCACTATTACTTCCCTTGATCTAGACACTATACTTCTATTGATGCAACCTAAAATTGCATTGGCCTTTTTAGCTGCTGCATCACACTGTTGACTCATGTTCAACTTGTGGTCTACTTGGACACCTAGATCCCTTTCACATGTTGTCTCATTCAGCCAGGTGTCCCCCATCCTATATCTGTGCATTTCATTTTTCCGCCCTATGTGTAGGACCTTACATTTCTCTGTGTTGAATTTCATTTTGTTAGCTTTGGCCCAGCTTTCTAGTCTATTCAGGTCATTTTGAATTTTGATCCTGTCCTTTGGGGTATTAGCTACTCCTCCCAATTTTGTGTCATCAGCAAATTTGATAACTAGGCTCTCGATACTGTCATCCAAGTCATTAATAAAGATGTTGAATAGCACTGGGCCCAGGACAGAGCCCTGTGGGACCCCACTTGTCACTTCTTTCCAGGATGAAAAGGAACCGTTGGTGAGCACCCTTTGGGTTCGGTCAGTCAACCAGTTACAAATCCATGTAACGGTTACCTTGTCTATCCCACATTTTGCAAGCTTGTTTGCAAGAATGTCATGGGGAACCTTGTCAAATGCCTTACTGAAGTCAAGATATACTATATCCACAGCATTCCCTTCATCTACCAAGCTAGTAATTTTATCAAAAAAAGAGATCAGATTTGTCTGGCATGACTTGTTTCTCTGAAACCCATGTTGGCTTTTTGTGATTATGGAATTATCTTCCAGATATTCACAGACTCTCTGCTTAATGATCTGCTCCAGAATCTTTCCTGGAATTGATGTCAGACTAACCGGACGATAATTGTTGGGATCCTCTTTTTTTCCCTTTTTGAAGATTGGGACAACATTTGCCCTCCTCCAGTCTGCAGGGACTTCTCCTGTTCTCCAGGAGTTCTCAAAGATGATTGCCATTGGTTCTGATATTACATTTGCCAGTTCTTTCAATACCCTAGGATGTAGTTCATCTGGTCCTGGAGACTTATATTCATTTAGATTAACCAGGTATTCCTGTACTGTCTCTTTATTTATTCTGTGCTGAAATTCCCCTATTCTGTCCTCTGCCCCATCATCCTTAGGTTGGGCACCCTTTGCCTTTCCTGAGAAGACTGAAGCAAAGAAGGTGTTGAGCAATTCTGCCTTTTCTCTGTCTCCTGTGAGCATTTGGCCATCTTCTCCACGCAGTGGCCCAACTGTTTCCTTCTTCTTCCTTTTGCTGCGGACATATCCAAAAAAGCCCTTTTTATTGTTCTTAACGTCTCTAGCAAGCCTGAGTTCATTTTGCGCTTTAGCTTTTCTGACTTTATCCCTACATGTACTGGCTATTTGTTTGAATTCCTCTTTGGTGATTTCCCCATTTTTCCATTTTTTATACATGTTCCGTTTAAAACTTAGCTCATTTGTAAGTTCCTTAGTCATCCATACCGGTTTCTTGAGACATCTCCCATTTTTCTTCCTCATTGGAACTGTCTGAAATTGTCCCTTTAGTATCTCCCTTTTGAGGAACTCCCATCCATCTTGAACTCCCTTCTCTTTTAGTATTCTTGACCATGGGATCACCCCCAGTATTTCTCTAAGTTTATTGAAATCAGCTTTCCTAAAGTCTAGAATGCGTGTCTGACTATGCCTAGCTTCACCTTTCCACTGTATAACAAACTCCAGGAGGACATGGTCACTTCCACCTAAGGATCCCACCACTTGCACCCCATCAACTAGGTCTTCCCTGTTGGTTAAGATCAGATCCAAAATAGTTGATCCCCTTGTTGCCTCTTCCACCTTTTGGACAATGAAATTGTCTTCCAGGCAAGTGAGGAATTTTCTAGATCTTGAGGATAGCGCTGAGTTTGACTTCCAGCAAATATCCGGGTAGTTGAAGTCCCCCATCACTACTACATCTCTCCTTCCTGATTGTGTGGTCATCTGTTCTAGAAAGGCATCATCCATTTCCTCTGTCTGACTTGGGGGTCTGTAGTAGACTCCCACAGTGACATCCCTGTTGTTTCCCTCTCCTTTAATTTTTATCCAGATGCTCTCCACCTGGCTTCCAGTATTGATTTCCTGGACCTCTTCACTGGTGTAAATATCCTTGACATATAATGCTATTCCTCCTCCTTTCCTGCTTGGCCTGTTTCTCTTAAAAAGGTTATATCCCTCTATTTCTATATTCCAGTCGTGAGACTCATCCCACCAGGTTTCAGTGATGCCTATTATATCATATTTCCCTTGTTGTGCTAGGAGTGCAAGTTCATCTTGCTTATTTCCCATGCTCTGTGCATTAGTGTAGAGACATCTAAGACCATGTGTCCCCTTTACTTGATGCCTGTGCATGTTTTTTTGGCTCCTATTGTTGGGTCCTTGCACTGTTTGTCTTCTTCCCCCTATGTCAGTTTGACTATTTTTTCTAGCCGTTTTGCCTTCCAGACTGCTGTCTCCCTTCCCCAGGTCACTTAGTTTAAAGCCCTCCTGATCAGATTCTTCAGACTGTTGGCAAAAACGTTTCTTCCAACTGGCGTGAGATGTAGCCCATCCCTTGCTAGAAGTCCCTCCTCATGGAACCGCAGCCCATGATCCAAGAATCCAAATTGTTCTCGGCCACACCATCTGCGGAGCCAGTTGTTGATATCTGCTATTTTCCTCTCTCTTCCTGGACCATGCCCTTCTACTGGTAGAATAGACGAGATTACAATCTGTGCGTCCATTTCCTTCAGCTTCTTCCCCAGAGCCTCGTAATCCCTTCTGATATTGTGAAGGCTGTGTCTTGCTGTGTCATTCGTTCCCACGTGGACCAAAAGGAAGGGGTATTTGTCAGTAGATTTCACCAATCTTGTCAGCCTCTCCGTCACATCACGGATCTTTGCTCCAGGGAGACAACACACCTCACGAGACATCTTGTCGGGCCCACAAATCACTGCTTCTGTACCCCTCAGCAAGGAGTCCCCCACCACAACCACGCGCCTCCTCTGAGGCTTAGCAGCAACTCTTCCCTGCGATGGAACTCCCAGGCTCCCCTGCTGTGTCCCTGAAGTCTGTCCATGCTGCTCTTCCTGATGCTTTTGAAAACACTGAAATTCTGGACCATGGACTATGCCAACAACTATCAATTCAGAATCAGGTGGCCCTGTGACAAATGTATCATGGGGTTTACTTGGCAAGTTTCTTCAAAAGTTTCTGCTTGTGTGGTATTGTGATGAATTGGAGGCCCTCAGTTCATCTGAGGACTTGAAGGGGTTAAATGTGGTAGGAGGTCCATACTAATGAGAGCTTACATCACATGCTAATGAGAATTTACATCACAGATGACATAAATGCTTATCTGACTAATCAACTGAGTAGGACTGGGAATTTCCAGATGATTCCAAACAGAGATTTTAAAAGGGTTTCCCAACCACATGATTCCTTTGTTTGTGAGCCCAGCTGTTGGCCTGTGCCAAGTGGGCAGGCTTAAAGAATGTGGGTCACTAGGCAATGGGGGCCAGCTCCTTGTATCCAAAATCCATCAAGGACTGCACATCCCATCTCACTGTGAGTAGCTTAGAAAATGTGTTATCTAGAGCATCTAGGCTTTTGTTATTTTCATCTTCAGAAGAAGAGCCTTCCCTCCATCTACTATCTTGAGGGAGAGAAAGACAGGCCACCTCCAACAGGCCTTGCCTGAAGGGAATAAGAGCCCTCCCTCCAGTCCATCTGCCTTGGTCCAGGCCTCCGAGGGAGAGAAGATCTACTGGACATTCCCCTTCCCCACCACCTCTCCCTTCTCCTTTTGTGTCATGTCACTTTAGAATGTAAGCCTGAGAGCAGGGAAATGTCTAATTAACAAATTGTAAGCCACTCTGATAACCTTGGCTGAAGAGCGGGGTATAAATAAAAATAGTAGTAGTAGTAATAATAATAATAATAATTATTATTATTATTATTATTATTATTATTATTATTATCATCATCTTTTGGCTTGCCTGAAATGAATGTCTTGTAACCATGCATTCTGTACCTTCAAGGCAGGGAGACCTTGTATGAATTATAACCTATTGTTCTATACTGTATAGATAGAATAAATACTTTCTTTCAAAGTACCTGCTACCTCTATACTCCTGCCCATGTGTCTTGGCTCAGCTTGGTTATTACTTGCTTAAGTTAGCAAGGGTAAGAACTACAGCTCTCCTAAGAAAGTCCTGATGTGTTGTTAGGAGGAAAGGAACATTGTAATTCATTAAGTGGTGTCAGCTTAGAGGATCTCAGATCAGCAAGGAGTGGGGAGAGACCCAGGAGACTAGAGGAATTAATGATCTGCTATGGGCTAAGGGCCAAGAACAGGGTTGCTGTTTGGCTGCTTAGACCCCAAGAATCATCACAGGTATATGTAATATGCTGGTGGAATATGGTATACACATATATGCAGGTGTATGCTTCATATGCTGATGCTACCTGATGGAAGATGATGATGATAATATTTTATATCCCACCTCTCCAAGCAGACCTAAGTGGCTAACAATAATAAAACAACATTAAAATAAAGTAAAAAAACATACATAAATCCTTCCATTCACAATAAAAATACATTTTAATTATTAAACTAAGCAGGGAAGATGACAATTTTCAAACTGTGCCTAAGTCCTATCTCATTGGATGTTACTAAGACTTCCTTATGGCTTCCCTTGAGAATGATCATGCCCTTTCTTAATGATCTTCCTCTGTAGTACCTAATCAAAGAACAGTGCCAGCTATTACGTTGTTCTTCATGTTTTACACAAAGTCTATCTACAATGAGGCCAAAGAAGCTTGGATAGTACTCTCCATTAATTGAGAATTTACCTTAGAAAACTCCTCAGAACCCTTTGCAATCTCTCAGGGGACACACATTGCATCTTTTCAGAGACAGAAGGTGAAGTGATGTGGAAAAGGTTCCCTAGAGGTGGAAAGTTTGAAACTGTTCTTGAGCTCAGTGCCTTACGCCTGGCTGCAAGTTCTCTTGTGCTGGTGAACAATTGATACAGAGGTTCAAAGTCAGCCTTGGCGGGTAGTGCTATGAAATCAAAACAGAGGAGTGAGTGTCAGAACGCATTCACCTTTTGCCAGTCACCATAATTCAAGGGAAAATATTATGAAAGCCCTGTCAAAGGCTGGTGGACCAGAGATTTCTTAAGGTTTGTCATTCAGTCTTTTCAGCATTTCAGAATGACAGCCAAGAAAGAGATAATAACGCCTGAATGACTTTGAGATAGAGCAAGAAGCACAGATGTTGGGGGCAGGGAAGAAATATGGGGAGATGCAGAGCTTTTGCTGTCAGTTGGTTGCGTGCAAACAGTATATATCTAGGAACATCTTAAAATGATATAAAAATACGGTTGAATGAAAGAATTGGTAATTGAATTAGTTCACCTTGGAATAAGACTGTGGTTGTACATTTTTCCTGGAAGTAAGTTCCTTGGCACTTAATAATACTTGGTCTCAAACAGACAAGTACAGTGATTCTATGTATTTTGCAAATGCTAGAAGATCAGGAGGAGATATTTATGCTGTCCATGAAACTACAAAGTATCCTAAATTTTAGAAGTGCAACAACCTCAACTTTTCCCAATAGGGATAGAAAACGGTACCTATTGGTTGTTCCCCCATATATATTTTGAAACAGGTCTATACTCCAGATAAAAACCCATACCCACATAACTTTTTTTCCTTGACGTACTTGTATATTATACAGCCTGTTTCAGTACATGTTGTGGCTAAATTTAATTTGCACTAGGGGATGTCTCGTTGTTCTCAGATGTTCTCACCATTGAAAAGACATACCAATGGATCCAAATTTCCCCCTACCCATTTTGGTACTTCATTGGAGAAACTATATTTTTGTGCAAAAGCATTTTTTTTATCCCATCCCCAATATTTTGTTCAAAAAGTCATTGGGGCTTTCTAGATTGGCAGGAAAGTGTGACATGAAGTTGCCTTTTCCTTAATGCTTAGCAGCTGCACCACAGCCTTTAGATGGAGCTGCACTGTTCCACAGTTTTTTAAAAAGAAGCTGGGAAAACTAGCACCTTTTTAAAGGCGCTTCTTCTCCCCTAAAACGCAAAAAAAGCGTTTTCATGGCACACTTTCCCTCTCTCTCATCTAAAGGCTAGAGTTTCAGGCAGCCATGAACACACTTCTTTTTGCCAATCTAGAAAGCCCCATTTTTGAGATTGTCAGGACTAAATCCCAAAATGCAAGTCATAAGAAAAATGTGCAAAAAGTGTGACATTAAGGGTTTTGCTTGAAGACAGAGATGTGAAAATGGTGACAAGGAGTACTAGCTGTACTGTTAAGGCAGAATAAGACAGTCATTGTAGACATCCAATGTTGAGGAGTGGAGAGCAGAGGCGAAAGGTTCGAGGAAAGAAATTTGGGTGTCCACTAAAATTGCTTTCAGGTGCAATTCTGCTGGCGGTGAGGAAAGAAGATTCTATATTTGGAATGAGGGGGAGAATTAGCTTGCTTAGAAATTTCCACTACTTGCTCGTTTCTATCTTTAATTTCTGCTCCAAGAAGTTGTTATCTCCCAATAATTTGTGTTTGCAGTGGTATTCTGCTTTTATTTTCTAGAGAAAATTCTTCTAAATGCACATTGCTTCTTTTTTATGTTACTGCTGAAATTGAACAAGATTTTTGGTCCAAGTATGTTTGTTCTTATGTATGGTATTGTAACTCTTCATGTGCGACATTGCTTTGCATTATTAAAGAAATACCAAAACAAAACAAAAACAACAAAAAAGGTTTAAAATGTTTGAAACCTTTTAAAACATGTTTATAAAGCTCAAAATATGGGTTCTATAAATGTATAAAATGTAAAATTATGAATAATTAAATATAATTGTGTATATTGTATACTTATATACCCAGTTATACAATATATACTACACTACATAATATATCTCATATACACTAATACTGTAATATGAATTTTTGATTTGGGGGTGACTTTTTAAAAAAAAAATCTAAGGGAATCAACACTTTTTAATTTGTTTTTAAGCAAAAGTTCATCAATTTATGATACAAGAAACTTAAAAAAAAACAGTTCAACTTTCATTTGCCTAGTGAGTACATTTGCAGACATGCATTCTTCAGTGTTAATATCTTACTCTTGCTGAACCTTTTGTAAAAGTCTCATTGTTCTGTTATTGAGAAATGACATGGTCAAATACACTGACAGGCAGCATTTCATCAAGTTGGAATGTCTTCTCTGTCTAGATCAATTTTTTTGGTCTTTTCTGGCCATTCCCCTCTTAGGTTTAAAACCTCTCTTGCTTCTGGATCTGTTTTTCTAGGAGAAGGTAGCACCAAAGAGTACAATTACAGAGGGACTTGCTACACCAGCAGCAGCACATTTGGCATGTACTGATATTATGAACCAAGCAACAGCTTCTGGAAAATAACTGAAAAGTTAGTGTTCTTCTCCAAGAGTTCTCTGAGGTTATCAAGACTGAGCTGAATCTGAATCAACTCAAGGAGTGTTTGTCCACAACTATCCAGGAGTTCTGTAAATCCTCCATATCTCTGCCATTCCTGGTTTATCAGTGTTCTTTCTTTCTTTTCTTTCTTCTTTCCTTTTTTTTTCATGGTAGTTCAATCAGTATTTTCAAACAAAAGCTCTATTGACAGAGGGGAGACATGTCATTTTCCGGTTGGAAAACAAGGTCAGTTCCTTTTTAAAACTTGGCTGAAATGTGTATACTAATCTAAGTGGAAGGAAGGGAAGATTTGTCTTTATTTATGGGGATATCCATGTCCTATAATGTTCTTCAGGTCTGATTTAATGCAAGTACCATTTCCAACTTTGACTTTTCAGTTATTGGCCATCAATCACAAAAATAGATGTGGTCCCATCTGTTTTTTTTTTCTCTGTTGGGGCCACAGGTTCTATCACTTTGATTTGTCAACAATAAAAAATAAAATAATATAAATCACTGGGAGTTTGAGGCCTTCAAAAAAAGTTCTGAATTTTATTCCTTTGAAACTTCATAGATGCAGTGGGAAAAAGAAAATCTTTTGTGAGTAATAAATAGTCCAATAGGTTGCAACCAAGCAATGAGTTTATGAAACGTGCAAATGCTTTGAACTTTGTGGGATTTTCTGTTAATACAAAGAGCAAGGAATGCAAAAAGCATAAAAGCAAATTTTAATAAAGAACAATCATACTGGTCCACATTATCCTTTTTTAAATTCTTACAACAGTCTAAAAGGAATTTTTCAGCTTTATGAGTCAATGAATTACACTGCTTTTTTGATAAAAGTCACTCATATGCTGGGTCAAAGCCTCTACACTGGAATCCTTTTTCCCCTCTCAGAAACAAAACATTTTGGTTCAAGAAAAGATACTATATATTGAGGGTGAATTCATGCTAAATCTCAGTCTATCGTTTATAATGGATTTTCGGACCAAAATTAAGACTTTATGAAGATTTTTAAAAGTATTGACTCATAGATTCCTCTTTATGAAGATATTCATACACTCACAACCATTGTTCAGATTTGTTCAGAGGGGGTTTGACCTTGCCTTCCTCTGCTGAGAGAGTGTGAATCTTGGTTTCCAGAGTCATAGAATCATAGAATCATAGAATCATAGAGTTGGAAGAGACCACAAGGGCCATCCAGTCCAACCCCCTGCCATGCAGGAAATCCAAATCAAAGTATCCCTGACAGATGGCCATCCAGCCTCAGCTTAAAGACCCCTAAGGAAGGAGACTCCACTACACTCCGAGGGAGTGTGTTCCACTGTCGAACAGCCCTTACTGTCAGGAAGTTCCTCCTAATGTTGAGGTGGAATCTCTTTTCCTGCAATTTGTATCCATTGTTCCGTGTCCTAGTCTCTGGAGCAGCAGAAAACAAGCTTGCTCCCTCCTCAATGTGACATCCCTTCAAGTATTTAAACAGGGCGATCATATCACCTCTTAACCTTCTCTTCTCCAGGCTAAACATCCCCAGTTCCCTAAGGCATTCCTCATAGGGCATGGTTTCCAGACCCTTCACCATCTTAGTTGCCCTCCTTTGGACATGCTCCAGTTTCTCCACATCTTTTTTGAATTGTGGTGCCCAGAACTGGACACAGTATTCCAGGTGGGGCCTGACCAAAGCAGAATAGAGTGGCACTATTACTTTCCTTGATCTAGATGCTATACTTCTTTTGATGCAGCCTAAAATTGCATTGGCCTTTTTAGCTGCCGCATCGCACTGTTGACTCATGTTCAGCTTATGGTCTACTTGGACTCCTAGATCCCTTTCACATGTGGTCTCATTCAGCCAGGTGTCCCCCATTTTATATCTGTGCATTTCATTTTTCCTCCCTAAGTGCAGAACCTTACATTTCTCTGTGTTGAATTTCATCTTGTTAGCATTGGCCCAGCTTTCTAGTCTATTCAGGTCATTTTGAATTTTGATCCTGTCCTCTGGGGTATTAGCTACTCCTCCTAGTTTAGTGTCATCTGCAAATTTGATAAGTATGCCCCCAATTCTGTCATCCAAATCATTAATAAAGATGTTGAATAGCACTGGGCCCAGGACAGAACCCTGTGGCACCCCACTGGTCACTTCTCTCCAGGATGAAAAGGAGCCATTGTTGAGCACCCTTTGAGTTCGGCCGGTCAACCAATTACAAACAGTAATCCATGTAACAGTTAACTTGTCTATCCCACATTTTGCAAGCTTGTTTGCAAGAATGTCATGAGGAACCTTGTCAAAGGCCTTACTGAAATCGAGGTATACTATATCCACAACATTCCCTTCATCTACCAAGCTGGTAATTTTTTCAAAAAAAGAGATCAGGTTCGTTTGGCACGACTTGTTTCTATGAAACCCATGTTGACTTTTTGTGATTGTGGCATTGGCCTCTAAATGTTCACAGACTCTCTGCTTAATGATCTGCTCTAGAATCTTTCCTGGTACTGATGTCAGACTAACTGGACGATAATTGTTGGGATCCTCTTTTTTCCCTTTTTGAAGATGGGGACGTTTGCCCTCCTCCAGTCTGCTGGGACTTCTCCTGTTCTCCAGGAGTTCTCAAAGATTATTGCCAGTGTTTCCGATATTACATTTGCCAGTTCTTTTAATACTCTAGGATGTAGTTCATCTGGTCCTGGAGATTTATATTCATTTAGGTTAACCAGATATTCCTGTACTATCTCTTTACTTAATCTGTGCTGAAATTCCCCTATTCTGTATTCTGCTCCATTATCCTTAGGGTCAGCACCCTTTGCCCTTTCTGAGAAGACTGAAGCAAAGAAGGTGTTGAGTAATTCTGCCTTTTCTCTGTCCCGTTAGCATTTTGCCATCTTCTGCAAGCAGTGGTCCTACCATTTCCTCCTTCTTCCTTTTGCTGCGAACATATCCAAAAAAGCCCTTTTTATTGTTCTTAACCTCTCTAGCAAGCCTGAGTTCATTCTGTGCTTTAGCTTTTCTGACTTTATCCCTACACATGCTTGCTATTTGTTTCAATTCATCTTTGGTGATTTCCCCATTTTTCCATTTCTCATACATGTTTTTTTAAAACTTAGCTCAGTTGAAAGTTCCTTAGTCATCCATCCTGGCTTCTTGAGATATCTTCCATTTTTCTTCCTCATTGGAACTGTTTGAAATTGCACCTTCAGTATCTCCTTTTTGAGAAACTCCCATCCGTCTTGAACACCCTTCTCTTTTAGTATTCCTGACCATGGGATCACCCCCAGTATTTCTCTAAGTTTATTGAAATCAGCTCTCCTAAAGTCTAGAGTGCGTGTCTGACTATGCCTGGCTTCTCCTTTCCAGTATAACAAACTCCAGGAGAACATGGTCCCTTCCACCTAAGGATCCCACCACTTGCACCCCATCAACTAGGTCTTCCCTGTTGGTTAGGATCAGATCTAAAATAGCTGACTCCCTTGTTGCCTCTTCCACCTTTTGGACAATGAAATTGTCTTCCAGGCAAGTGAGGAATTTGCTAGACCTTGAGGATTTGGCTGAGTTTGACTTCCAGCAAATATCCGGGTAGTTGAAGTCACCCATTACTACTATATTTCTCCTTTCTAAGTGTGTGATTATCTGTTCCAGAAAGGCATTATCCAATTCCTCTGCCTGAGTTGGGGGTCTGTAGTAGACTCCCACAGTAACATCCCTGTTATTTCCCTCTCCTTTAATTTTTATCCAGATGCTCTCCACCTGGCTTCCAGTATTGACTTCCTGGATCTCTTCACTGGTATAAATATCCCTGACATATAATGCTATTCCTCCTCCTTTCCTGTTTGGCCTGTTTCTCTTAAAAAGGTTATATCCCTCTATTTCTACATTCCAATCATGAGACTCATCCCACCAGGTTTCTGTGATGCCTGTTATATCATATTTCCCTTGTTGTGCTAGGAGTTAAAGTTCATCCTGCTGATTTCCCATACTCTGTTCATTAGTGTAGAGACATCTAAGACCATGTGTCCTCGTTACTTGCTGCTATTGCATGTTCTTTTGCCTCCTACTGTTGGGTCCTTGCACTGTTTGCCTTGTTCCCTCTATGCCAGTTTGGCTATTCTCTCCAGCCTTTTTGCCTTCCAGAATGCTGTCTCCCTTCCCCACATAACTCAGTTTAAAGTCCTCCTGATCAGCTTCTTCAGACTGTTGGCAAAAATGTTTTTGCCAACTGGTGTGAGATGCAGCCCATCCTTTGCCAGAAGTCCCTCCTCATGGAACCGCAGCCCATGATCCAAGAATCCAAACTGTTCTTGGCAGCACCATCTACGGAGCCAGTTATTCACCTCTGCTATTTTCCTCTCTCTTCCTGGACCATGCCCTTCTACTGGAAGAAGAGATGAGATGACAACCTGTGCATCCATCTCTTTCAGCTTCCTTCCCAGAGCCTCATAATCCCTTATGATATTCTGAAGGCTGTGCCTTGCAGTATCATTGGTTCCCACATGAACCAAAAGAAAGGGGTATTGATCAGTAGGCTTGACAAGTCTTGTCAGCCTCTCTGTCACGTCATGGATCTTTGCCCCAGGGAGACAACACACCTCCTGAGACATCTTGTCAGGCCCACAAACCACTGCTTCAGTACCCCTCAGCAAGGAGTCCCCACCACCACCACCACACGCCTCCTCCGAGGCCTAGCAGTGTCTGTTCCCTTTCGTGATACTCTCAGGCTCCCCTGCTCTGCCCCTGACGTCTGTCCCTGCTGCTTTTCCTCATCATCTCTGACAACAGAGAGAGATTCAAAGCAATTCTGTAGCTGCAAACTGCTCACAGAACGTTCCCTGGTTTCCTTACTTCTGTGTGTGACAGTCCTCCAAGCATCTACCTCTGTTTTATGTGCAGTGATCTCCTCCACCCCAGCAACTTCCTCTTTTTGTTTCCCACCCAAGACATTCTGGTCTGTTCTGTTCAGGAGAATCTCCTGCTCTCTATGATGCTGGAGTGCAGATACTTGCTCCTCTAGCTGCTGTGCTTTCTCTTCTAAGAGGGCTACCAACTTGCACTTGGGGAAGGTATAGTTCCCCACATCTGTAGGCAAGAAGACAAACATCCCACAGGTGTTGCAGGTGACTGCTGCAGGGCCTTCAGTGTCCATACTGAGAAGCCTTAAGGAGGCACTGAAACAAGACTGTGGGCTTCCCTTGCTAGACTTGGCCTTTGTTCCCAAGCTCTGTCACTGAGTTCAAGTCCCGGGCCCTATAGTTATGTAGAGAGCTTCTGGCTACTAGCTCCCTCCAGAGGCAAGTCTCTGACTCACTTCCTCTGATGCTTCCGGCCAGCTTCTCTTCTATTGTCTAAAAACCTCCTTGACTAGATAAGAAAAATTAAAATTCACTGCTATCCTTGTGTAGACTTAAGAGGTCTGGCTTTTCCCAGCAATGGCTCCCATAATGCAATGGGCTCAAGTGTAAATTAGATTAGATCTCACCCAAGCACATGGACTAGAGCCTCCTCCTTCTCCTTTCTCCTTTCTTAAAAGAAATGCTTTTAGTCTGAGAGTCTTTTCAGAGTCTGAGAAGTTTATCACAAGATTATCCTTCCTGTGTGATAATATGGAGATTTTCAGATGTCATCATCATCTTCCCGTTAGTCCATTCTTATTGCACAATCATGATAAGATTTTCAGATGACGTCACACTTATTCCATCCTTCTGCCATACCTGAAGTGGCATGTCCTCATTGGTTTGTATTAATGGAAACTCACATTAATATAGTGATAGGTGTCACTGATGGGAGAAGGACGGGATAAGCGCAGACACGATAAAGCTGGGGTGAGGATGGGAGAGATCCTTCCTGCCACATGTGATGATCTTCATTGTCCAATGCTCAAACCATTATGCCATGTTAGCTGTCCAATTTGCATATGCTTATGTACATATGTAAGACTGCCAATGAATATCAGGTGCTGTATACTATATTTCAGAAGAAGGAACTGGCAAAACCACCTCTAAGTACTCATTGCCTAAGAAAACCCCATTAAATCCAGGGGCTCACCATAAACTGACAGGCAACATGAAGGCACATATGCAACCACATGTAATAGATGTGTAGAGGGTGAAGTGGTGATATCAAGCCCTTGTAGTTCACAATGTGAGCATGGAAAAGTTGCTTTTTGGACCCAGAAGAAACATTCCAGAAGTGGCAATGCTGGACGGAGAATTTGAGAAGTTTTAGTCCCCCAAAAAATAACTCTGGCTGTCCCATAGGGCTGTTGGGTTCAATCTGACTTTGCTGGAGAAACACAAGATTTGCATAGTTGTGGTATGAACATAAGGTACCATGTCTCAATTGTTAATAAAATATAAGTATGAAACCTCAAGGTTACTGCTGCTGAGTTGTAATGCATTATTTGTATCAGAACCCTTTAAAATATACATATGGAATGGATACAGGAAATCATTCTCTTCTTCCAACAGTGGGTGCCTGCTGTGATTCTGCAATTTAAAAATTCCCCAAAAGCTTCTTCAGCAAATCAGATTTGGGAGTCAGATTTATAGCCCTTCTCTCTCCCGCCTAGCTCTACATCCTTTGACGTATCTTCTTTATTATTCAATTAAAGCATTTTTATATAAGGACATTATGTGATGTGGTGTGTCCATGTGTTTATGTGTGGGTGGGGGCGATGTATTCATAATCATTTCCAAAGCATCTGATCTGCTTGTAAATTATGATAAAACTTTTGTTTACAAGCCTCATTAATTAAAGCATAAGACAAGCCAATATTAGGAAGTTGCAATATTAAAAGAGATAAATACATAATACATATAAAGATCCTTGTGATTAAAAATGCAATAATGCCAAGACACTTCTTGCCTTGAAATGACAATTTTATGTAAATATTTTAACTGATGATTGTGCCGGCAAAAATGGTAGCAGTTGTGGGTCAGATCTACATTATACCAGGAGTTACATGTTCCCATCAAAACCTTTCTTAATAGTAGCAACTCCCCCTGCCCCTCACATATTACATTCAGATCTTTATCTGCACTCTAGGGCAGAATGCTAAATTTACTGGCAAACAAAAGTAATAGAATGCAATACTTGTGTCATGATTTTGAAGGCCCTCCAAGACAAAACAACCAATAGGACTTCTAAACATCAAAAAGTAGGAAGTGAATTGAAAGACCCAGCCTCCCCAACACACAAAGATAAACCACTTGTGGTGCACCCCTGGATATTCAGTGGAAACTAGCCAGCAGATCACAAAGGAGTGGGGCTCAGGATTATTTCCTTCCTACAGGCTGTTCAATATGCTGCAAGTCAGCTATGATGTGCTCAAAATCTCTGCAGGGATTGCTCAAAGCCTGAAAAACATCAGAAGTGGTATTAATCTCATTTGTTTTTTTACTTGGCATGACATTTAAGACAGTCTCCTACTCTGCCTTTTTGTGCTGCCCTTTGTGTTTGGTGGGGCTTGTAGCTAATTTTGTGCATATACCCAAATCATGCCTATTTACTGAGATTAGCTTGAAGAGACTTTTCTGTGTCTGTCTTCTGAGGTGAGGTTGAAGCATTGTCTCAGTTGCAGTGGAGAGTGTGCAGAACTTTCAGCCCCAGAATATCAATTCTGTTTCCAATGGCATTCTGTGACCAATTGAGAATATTCATATTTTTGCAGCATTTACCTCCTCCTCCTCTTTCCCCCTTCTCCCTGCTAGCTTAAATGGGTTCATTTTATGCCAATGTGTTCAATTGTTCTAGTATGGCCGGCCCTGCCATTAAGCAGAGTGAGGTCACTACCTGGGGCAAAAGATATATATGTGGGGAGGGAGTAGTGCTGGAACTTTCCCTGCCATTTCTCATGACTATAGTTTTTTGTGGAGATTTCAGGCTATGTGGCCATGTTCTAGAAGAGTTCCTTTCTGACATTTCTCCAGCATGTGTGGCTGGTATCTTCAGAGAATGATGGCCTGGAAAAGGATTGGATATATATATCCTGTGTGACTCTGGGAAGGAAGGAGTAATTTGCAAATGTATTGTTCTGTTGCTAATGGCAGTCCTCAGGGTGAGAGGATATGCAAACAAGGATTAATATCTGCGAAAAAGGGCACAATAGCTCCAGTGCATCGGCTATATGGCCCTCCTTCGGCATTGCATCATGCAGATGCAGTGCTAGAGGAGCGCCGTGATGCCACATGCTGAGTGGTGTGGTCGCAGCATCATAGGGCCCTAGGGGCAGAGCTGGGGCGTGCATTGTGTAGACACTACACCCTGACTCTGCCTCCAGGTCGGCCCAAAGTACTGGTCTGTACAGAGCCTTAGTCTACAAAAACTAATGCTACAACTTCTTTCACTCAGTCTCAAAGATGTTACAAAACCCCTTGGCATACTGATATTCTAGACTAACATAGCTATATCTCTGAATTCAAATCCCATAACTGATGCTGAAGTAAGAATGAACCTGTAGTCCAGTGATTGACTGCATTCAGGAGGGATGCAATCTTGTCCCTCACTTCAAACAACAAAATATCTCGGACTGGCTCAATTTTCTAAAACACATGATTCATATAAGGTATTTTCCATCTACCAAGTGTTTATAGTTCCCCCCCCCCATCTCTTTTATTTTAGAACTGGATTTTATAGTCATCTTATTATAGTCATCTTATAATAGTGATCTTCTGCTTTCTGTGTATAGTACTTTATGACTGTTAGCCCCTTTACGGATGCAGTGTTCCAAAAGGTAAAATAGAATTGTGCTAAATGAATAAAGAAATCCCATCTGTGCAATCATATTGCAATTACTTGCATTATAAATAATTCAGACACACTGACCTTAATCCAGGTGCTAGTCTCAGGTAGAATAAACCCACTGAATCAATTGCTAATTGCTAAATCAATTATGATGCAAGTAAACTTATGACAGTTAAAGCTAAATTCATTTAGTTTATACTAGTTTTGGCTAGTACCTGAATTTAGATAACTGAATTCAATGAAAGTTACTTCCAGGAAAGAGGACACAGATATGATTTTAGTCTTAAGTGTTTAAATTTGCAAAACAATGCATACTTAACAATTGAACTCATTGGGATGTCTGAGTGGACATGCATAGTACTGTGCTGGAGATTTTCCATGTGTTAAATAAAATAGCTAAGACGGTGCAAACTACATACAAGAAACCGTCTTTCTTCAGGGCCAGTCTTGCCATTAGGTGGAGTGAGATGACTGTTCCAGGTGGTGATGTGTGGTATTAATATGTCAGAAGACAGAGAGTTGTATGGCGGGGGCATCCTGTGGGCTGCCTAAGCTTTTCTGTTGATCTCAGGTTCAGTGAGAAACCATGCTATCTACCACATTGTGATCCAATCCTAGGACACCACAGTGTGAATACATTCAGGAAGCTCCAGGAAGCACAATTTGCTTTCAAAATAAGACATGAGTAACTTGCTTTAATTCAGGAGTGGGTAATTGTGAGGGGCTTGCAGGGCCACGAAACCTGAAAAAACATTTGCAAAATGCCTGACTGGTCTGATCTGCTCCAACCCACCTTCTGCACAGAAGGTAGAGGAACTTTCTCCAGTTTTCATTCTAGCAACCTTCCTCACAACATAAATTTTAAAAAAGTGCAGCTAAAGATGGTTATGATGAAAAAAAAATTAAACAGTTAAACTATACTATCAAAATGCCATTAAAACAATATGGTGGACCCTTGGTATGTGCTAGGGTTTGGTTCCAGGACCCTCTCCCCATGGCACCAAAATTCTGTGGATGCTAAAGTCCCATTACATACACTGGTGAAGTAAAATGGTGTCTTGTATATAAAATGACAAAATCAAGGGCCCATTTTACATTGGCAAAAAGAGGTGTGTTGAAGGCTGCATGAAAGCCCAGCCTTTAGATGAGAAAAATGGAAAGTGTGCCATGAAAACACTATTTTGGAGTTTTAAGGGAGAAGAAGTGCCTTTAAAAAGTAGTTTGATTTCCCCACTACTTTTTTAAAAAGAGTGCAGCATTGCTGGCCCGTTTTACACGGGCAAAAAAAGGCGCTTTTAGGGCTAAAAAGCCCGCATTTAGGGTTAGGGAGGGCGTAGCCTTTACACCCTCCCTAAGCCTAAAACGCATGGACGCCGCCATTTAAAGATGGCGGCATCTACACGGTGGCGCCGTACAAGCGTCATCACGTGCGCAGCGTTTTGACGCGCTGCGCACGTTTTGACGCTCCGGCGGCGCGGGAGGGCGCCAATCGCGCCCTTCCCGCGCCGCAAAAAAAGAGCTCGATCCCGGAGCTCTTTTTTGCGGCGGGTCGTTGCGGTGGGATGAGGCCTCTGGGGCTGCCCGTGTGGCAGCCTAGGCCTCATCTCGCCGCTAGAAGGGGCGAGTTTGGACCGCCCCTTTTAGCCAATGTAAAAAGCACCCCTATTGCATCTAAAGGCTAAGGTGTAGTTGAACGGTTAAATGGGCCTCTGTATCTTTAAAGCGCCCATTTAAAGATAGCGATACAAGTGCGGAGGGAGGGAAGGTGCCAAGACAAGAAGAGACCTTCAGAGCCCGGCCAGAGTGCGCCTGCACCTTCCTTCACTTCCTCCCTTTGGCTGAGAGAGTGTGACTTCTAGGGAGACAGCAGGGCACTGGAGGCGCTCAGCCAGGCCAGGGCAAGCTGGCAAGAGGAGGAGGAGAAGGGGAGGGACCTGGAGCACCTCCGCTGCCCTGCTTCCCTGCAAGTCACACTCTCTCAGCCGAAGGGGGGAGGAGAAGGCAGGCCCAGGCACACTCTGGCCAGGCTCCATGGCTCTCTCCTGGCTGCCTTCCTCCTCCCTTTGGCTGAGAGAGTGTGACTTGCAGGGAGGCAGGGCAGCAGAGGGGCCCCATGTCCCTCTCCTCCTCCTCCTGTTTCCAGCTTGCCCTGGCCCAGCATCAGGAGGACCTGGAGCACCACCGCTGCCCTTCCTCCCTGCAAGTCACACTCTCTCAGCCAAAGGGAGGAGGAAGGCAGCGGGGAAGGAGGGAGGGAGGGAAGGAGCCAGGAAGAGACCCCCAGAGCCTGGCCAGAGCACGCCTGGCCCTCCTGCTTCCTCTTCAAAAAGAAGGCTGGAAAAGTAGGACGTGTCCTGGCAAAGGAGGACGTGCCTGGTCAACTTGGAAGAGGGGCCTCTGCTCAAGAATGGAGAACATATGGGAATCCCTCCTGGACAGAGGGCTGAAACCTCAAGACAACTCAATATAATGCTGTGACAGAACACAGACTACAACTCCCATGAGCCTTTGCTACCATTTCCCAAGATGCCTTAATTTGCAACAGAAAGCCGACCAGTATGTTCACATGTGATGAATTCTTTCGTATTGACTCTGCATTTTCTTTTTGTGTAGATGCTCTCTTGTTTTGTGTGTGATGAGCTTGTGCGTAATCATGTGCATTTCCGAACTGACCTCACTTTCTCCCTCTTTCGGAATGGTCCTGTACTCCCCCATGTGATAAGCTCCGACTGTATGGTGTACCTGCGCAATTGCACAATTCGCAGCCAGCAAGGGAAAAAAATGTTTAAAGCGCGGCTAAAAGCCACGTTCCTTGCCGCCCATGTAGCTGCTCCGCCTGTGTTTGTAGCGTTTTGACAGCTTCCCATGTAGTTGCTGAGCCACAGAAAAAACCTCAGTCTAGCTGCCCTGTACTTTTTAAATGCACACCTGGGGCTTGCTGTCTAGCTGCTAAGCATTAAGGAAAGTGCAACTTCATGTCACACTTTCTTGCCAATGTAAAAAGCCCCAAGGTTTGCTTTTTAAAATAGGGTTTTTTTTTGGAGGGGGGGTATTTTCAAGACATGGATGGTTGAATCCATGGATGCAGAATCTGTGGCTACGAACAGCTAACTGTATAAAGTTTTGAAAGCAATACAAAGAATAATAATAATAATAATAATAATAATAAACTTCATTTACCATGGTCAATGGTATCGAAAGCCGCTGAGATGTCCAAGAGCACCAGAAGGGACACGCTCCCCCTGTCGATGCCCAGATGGAGATCATCGACCAGGGTGACCATGGCAGTCTCAACCCCGTAGCCCGCCCGAAAACCGGTTTGAAATGGATCTAGATAATCCGTTTCATCCAAGGTCGATTGAAGCTGGATCGCAACCGCCCTCTCGATCACCTTCCCCAAAAATGGCAGCAATGAAATTGGTCGATAGTTATTATGTATCAGGGGGTCAAGGGAGGGCTTTTTCAATATTGGTTTTACGATAGCCAATTTAAGGCTATCAGGAAAATGCCCTTCCCTTAAAGATGCATTTAAAATCCGGCATAGCAGTGATGCAACTGCCGGCCCCCCCTGTACTGCTAGCCACGAGGGACAGGGATCGAGAGAGCAGGTTGTTTTCCTAAAGTGCAGCAAAACACATTGAAAGATTTGAAAGTGCAACCAGTAAATCACAAAGTGTCTACCTAAATAAAATGGTCTTTGCTTTTTGGTAGAAGAGCAGAGAGGGGGCAGCCTAATTCACGGTAGGAGGTAATTCTGTATCTTGGGAGCAGTCACTGTAAAGACCCTCTTCCATGTCTGCTTGTGACAGGGACAGGACTGAGAGAAAACTCTTTCATGAACATCTCTGAAGCCATACAGGGTCATATAGAGTGAAAGAGTCTTTCAGAGAGTCACAACCCAAGCTGGTTTTGGGGCGGCACATCATCTGTTAAAGATTGGCTATGGGCTGGCCCTGTGATTTAGAACCATAGATGATCAGAGCTCCAAATCCTTGGATATCAGAAGGCATAAATGATGGGTCAGTATAAGCACAGCCCCAATCTTCTCATGCTGTGTTCACATGAGCAAATAACACTCAAATAAGGCTACTGTTATTTCATATGGTCATAGATGAAATAGTGTGGAGATGAGACTTTCCAGAATATACCAATATTCATGCCAAGGGAATAGCAATGTGTATATTCTTTACAATGTGGAGAGTTTTTGTTGTGCAACTAATTCCAACTCACATGCAAAGCAATAAATTATTATTTGGATTTAAAGTACTGAGTAGGCAATAAAAAGACCATTTAAGATATTAATGATATTTTTGAATTGCCAATAAAATTTAATTATATTGAAGGCAAAGTATTTAAAAGCCAGATTAAAAAAAGAAACCCCAAAGCCCTTTCATCCATTTAATGAGTCAGCTATTGATGTGATTTATAATATATGTAGTCAGGCTGAGAGTGTTAACTGTATATGCACAAAGAGTTTAACATTTTAAATTATCCCAAGGCTCCCAAATTCTTTCAAACTGGTGCTGATCCTTGCGGTCATTTCAACTGTAAACATCACAGAATTATATAAATTCCTACTCTGAAACCAGGACTGGTCCAGGAGATTTGGGTAGTCCTCCTCATAGGTTCTGTTCAGAGACATGGGTGAAGAGAACAAACAGAATTCAATGGTGGGGCTTTCATAATAACCTGAAATAGTTTCCCATACTGCTGGTGACAAATAGAAGAACAAGACAGAAAAAAGCAGAAAGATACTAACAAACCCTCCAAATTGGTACTAAACAATTTCACTCATCTTAATTTTTTTAACCCACTGTTTGCTAGGAATGTAAACACGGTATTCATTTATTTCTATATGCTTTTCTCCACTACAGAGAAAACAGATACATCTATACCATTCTTACCAGGTATTAACATATCCCAAAGTATTTGAGGAAAGGATTCTGTACAGAAATGCACCTGCTCAAAAATACTGGTTGGGATCGTGTTCAGTATTTACAATTTTGTAAGCTTAACCTATGACCTAATAATTTTTACAAGGCACAATTATTACTGTGGCACTATTGCAATAATACCAACAACCACCTTAGAAGCCAGGCAGCTGCATAAACTGAAGGGGGTCTTGTAATCAGCTCTTGCTAAAGGATGACGCATCCTGCTCTCTCTTTACAGGTCCTGTTACAACTGCCTGTTGCACCACAACTTACTGGCATGATGGGACTGGATGCATAATCTTTCAGTGCCTCACTCCCTTGCACTGCTGAACTCCTTTGGCTGGTGGAGCAGCCTGGCTTTTAAGGTTGGCTGGGAGAGTACATCACAAGATGATCATAGTTATATCATCATATCCATGTCTTCCCTGCTGGATCTCTGTCTATTTCCAAACCACTACATGTTTTTTGTACAGGATTGCTGCTCTGTTGTACAACAAACAAACAAACAAACAAACAAAACAGAAATATAAAACAACATATCCCATGTGGATTTGTGTTTGTGCACAACAGCTATCTTTGGTGCACAACTACCAGCAATCTTTCACAAAACGTATGGCTATCTGGAAATATGGAGGAGGGGTTGTACAAAACAAAGTTTTTTAAAATCCACAAACCCCCACAATGTTCATATGCCACACGTATTTTTGCACATAATCATTTTCCAAAACACTTTGTGATGTGGACATACCAGGAAAAATTCCTGCAATGTGGTTTTCTTTTGAAATAGGCTTCCGTAATGTCAGGAGACCAATTTCCCAGCCAGGAAATAGAGAACAGCAAATATTCTTTCTATCTCTTGTGTTAGAAAACCCATGTTGTTGTACAGAAAAGAGGATTGCTTCAGACATTGCTTGTCATACAGGCAGTAACTGCTGAAGCTTTTTCTTTTTTCTACACAAATGTTGAAAAGGCAGAATTGTATGCTCCCTTATAACCAGTCACCCTGGTATTAATCACATTATGCAGGTTGACATAATTGTTGAAACTTCAGCTTCAAATTAACTATCAAATTGACTGACTGACTGTTTGCCAGTTTGAGATGACCCACAGTATATTATATGTACAGCTGTTGGTTTAAATGGACAAATCAACTTCTGCACAACTATTAAAGATGCAGACACCCACTCTTACACGTTTAGCCACCCAAATTAATACTGCATGGCAATTTTGTTTACTACAAATTTGGCACTGTCACTTGGATTAGCTCACAGGCCTGAGATTTGATTAGATGGCCTTTTGGGCACCTTCCTCCTCTATGATTTTCCTGAAAGTTTATATATTTTTACATACAGTGATGTTGTTGTTCTTGTCTAGACTTCATGCATTTTTCTTAAATGAAGAAATTATTGTTTTCCTCAAAATGAAATAAACTGAAGATGGTTGAGTTTTCCTGTAGTTGCCTAGCAACTACCACCACCACCACCCCCAACCCCCCCCCCCCCCCCCCAAAATCTGGAAGGGACTAACTTGATGACTGGAAGGAACTGACCATTCTTTTTATGTTTTAACCAAGGAAGATGCATCCCATCTAGCTGAGAGACGGAGCAGATGCAGTTCCTGAATGCCTGTCCTGTTCAGATAGAGAGGTGTATGTAATAATTCTCAGTGCAAATGTGTGCCTATGAAAAAAATACCATAATATGCATGAACCATATTATATGATTCCATAATTTCCTTGCCATAAACAGATCAATTGTATTGAGATAATATTGTGTGTATATTTGTAAATGTGGTAGGTCACTTCCAAACAACATAAAACCAAAGGAGAAAATGCCAAACAAATGAGGATGAAAGGCTAAAGCAAGAAGAAGAAGAAGAAGAAGAAGAAGAAGAAGAAGAAGAAGAAGAAGATTATTATTATTATTATTATTATTATTTGTATCCCGCCTCTCCCTGTGTTGGATCGAAGTGGGTAACAGCAAGTGGGGAGCAGTTTAAAAAAAGTCACAATAAAATCAGAAAACATCTGATGAGGCCAGTGACACAGATGGACTGTTAAAAAGTCTGAGGAGGTCAGTTAGGGAAGGCCTGCTGGAAGAGATCTGTCTTAATTGCCTTCTTGAAGGCCTCCAATGATGTTATATGGCAGATCTCCTCTGGCAGGTCATTCCCTATTTTTGGAGCGGCAGCTGAAAAGGTCCTCTGGGAGGTTGCCACCAGGTTGGTTTTCTTTGGCTGCAGTAGGTTCCTCCCAGAGGACCTGAGTGTGAGGGAAGGATTGCATGGGAGGAGGCGTTCCCTCAAGTATGCTGGACCCAAGCCATATAGGGCTTTATAGGTAATAATCGACACCTTAAACTGGGCCCAGAAGCTAATAGGCAGTCAGTGCAGGGATTCTAAAATAGGTGTGATAGAATCAAATTTAGAACTCCCTGTAACTAATCTGGCTGCCGTGTTTTGAACCAATTGCAGCTTCTGAACATGGCATGAGGGTTGCCCCACATAGAACACATTGCAGACAAGAGATTACTAGTGAATGTACAACCATTTCTAGGTTCTCCTGTTCTCCCCTTCCAGGAAGGGTCGCAGCTGGAAGTGTAATGTTATGACAGATTTGCATTTAGAAAAGTAAACTGCCTTAATTACTGGCTGTGATTGTGTGGATATCAGTTCAATCATTGCTTAATGAATTAGTTGAGGCTATTGAAATAATTTTTTCTATGAAACATCTAGTGCAAAGAAAAGAAGGAATGAAGGAAGGAAAATGCAAGAGTCAGAATAATAGCCCTGTTAAAATTGTTATTGGGATGAAATAGATGGCACAAAAGGTCCATGCCAGGACCACACTGCCACCATTTGCCCCCAGGACCATAGCAGCTGTGTGTGCCCGACCTCAATCTGGGCTGCCTCCATGGTCCTGAAGCAGTTGCCAAAAAGGATAGTATTTTACCGCTCCATTTTGGGCTAGTTCTTTGGAAAAGAGCCATGCCTGAGGTGGCTTCTGCCCACATTTGTGGCATGTGTCATCTTAATGCCATGCCCCCAATGTGGCCCGACTGTGGCTTTTTGGGGCCATCTGTTTGAGGCCATTATTTACAAATCAAATAACCCACCAATTTAAAGAATAGCTGGGTGAATCTTTGCTCTCTTGACCCTTTGTCTCAAGTATTGTTAAATATGACAGCCTTTTCCTTGTTCTTCATTGTATGGTGTTTTGGTTGCTAGGCAAGGCAAACATACTTGAGATGAGAGTAGCAAATGGAACAATAGCAACCTCTATTGGCACAAATACACTAGCCCAAAAGGGACAGGCAGTAAAATGCAGCTTCTGGCTGCTCTGAGGATATGGCAGTTAGATGACATATGCCCCCAGAACATCTGAAAGCTGCACAGAGAACATGTCTGACCAGGAAAAGTTGGTGGCCACCCTCTGCCGGCATCGGATCTGAGTGCCTGCAGATGCTGTGGTCCTCTGCATATTGGCACAGGAACAGCCTCTGGATGCTCCTTTTGCCCCATCTATTTGAGGTCACTGTTGACCATTAAGTCCCAAAAGCATACAGAAGATGTTCTTCCATGCAGCCTCCACACATCTTGAAAAGCTTCCTCTGATGTGAAAACTTCAAGTTCTCCTATTGTTTACACAATGCCTATAAGCTTCCTTCCATCTTCTTCTCACATTTGGTTCTCTTGAAACCTTTCCCACCCACTCTGTAGGGAAAATTCAGAAGATAATAATAATAATAATAATAATAATAATAATAATAATAATGTTTATTTCTTACCCGCCCCTCTGTAAAAACACTCAAGGCGGGGTACAGCAAGTTTTAAAAAAACAATTACAATTAAAATAATTCAGTGATTCCATTCCAAACTTCCCACCCCTTAAAATAGAATTAAACTAGCTGAGTTTAAAATTAGATTTCAAGAATAAAACAACCAACATGTTATACACATAACACCACAATGCTGGCCACAGCATGGGTAACAACAAAGTATGGGGGGGAGGGGACAGAGAATAGGCTGGGAGGATTGTAGATAGTAGAAGCCGGGTAGATTATACATTTTCTGGGAAGTCCTGCTGGAAGAGATACGTCTTTAAAGCTATTTTGAAACAGTCTAACGTTGTAATAAGACGTATCTCATCTGGCAGGCCATTCCATAGCCTGGGAGCAGAAGCTGAGAAGGCCCTCTGGGAGGTCTGTGCTAACCTGGTCTTCATGGGCTGCGATAGGTTCCTCCCAGAGGACCGGAGTGTGTGTGTGTGGGGGGGGGGGGTTTCATATGGGGAGAGGTGGTCCCTGAGATAGGATGGACCCAAGCCATGCAGGGCTTTAAAGGTTAAAACCAATACCTTGTACTGTGCCCGGAAACTAATCGGAAGCCAGTGGAGAGCTTTAAGCACAGGTGTAATGTGCTCTCTCCTGGATGTTCCCACTGACAAGCCTGGCTGCCATGTTTTGGACTAATTGAAGTTTCTGAGTTAGGCACAAGGGTAGCCCCATGTAGAGCGCGTTGCAGAAATCCAAACGTGAGGTTACCAAAGCGTGAACCACTGTTTCCAGGTCCCTTAAATCCAGATAGGGGTGCAGCTGGCGTATCAGCCGAAGCTGATAACAGGCACTCCTGACCACCGCATTCACCTGACTCGTCATGTGAAGCGACGAATCGAGAAGCACCACCAGACTGCGAACAGAGTCCTTTGAGGAGAGTGTAACTCCATCGAGGACTGGAAATTGTATTCCCGAACCTGGTTTCGGTCCTGTAACAGCTAGTACCTCCATTTTGTCTGGATTAAGTTTCAACCTGTTTTCCCTCATCCAATCCTTTACCACTGCAAGACAGCCATTGAGAGGAGAGACGCCATCTGAAGTCTGAGCCAACGATCTGGACATGGAGAGGTATATCTGAGTGTCATCAGCATACTGAAGACACTGAGCTCCATGCCTCCGAATGATCTCACCCAGAGGCTTCATGCAGATATTGAATAGCATCGGGGACAGAATGGCGCCTTGTGGACAGAGTCTTGTACAAGAAGTCACAAGCTACACACAGGTGCTCTGTAGTGTGAAGAAGCATTGGCTGAAATCTTCTGTGGCAGTTACAAATGTGCAACATAAGAGCTACAAGTGGGGCAAAAAAGCATTTAGTCAGCCACCAATTGTGCAAGTTCTCCCACTTAAAAAGATGAGAAAGGCCTGTAATTGACATCATAGGTAGACCTCAACTATGAGAGACAAAATGAGAAAACAAATCCAGACAGTCACATTGTCTGATTTGGAAAGAATTTATTTGCAAATTATAGTGGAAAAATAAGTATCTGGGCAATATCAAAAGTTCATCTCAATACTTTGTTATATATCCTTTGTTGGTAATGACAGAGGTCAAACATTTCCTGTAAGTCTTCACAAGATTGGCACACACTGCTGCTGGTATGTTGGCCCATTCCTCCATGCACATCTCCACTAGAGCAGTGATGTTTTGGGGCTGTCGCTGGGCAACATGGACTCTGAACCCCATCCAGAGTTTTTCTATGGGGTTGAGATCTGAAGACTGTCTAGGCCACTCCAGGACCTTGAAATGCTTCTTACGAAGCCACTCCTTCATTGCCCAGGTGGTGTGTTTGGGATCATTGTCATGATGAAAGACCCAATCACATTTCATCTTCAATGCCCTTGCTGATGGAAGAAGGTTTGCATTCAAAATCTCACGAAACATGGCCCCATTCATTCTTTCATGTACGCAGATCAGTCGTCCTGGTCCCTTTGCAGAGAAACAGCCCCAAAGCATGATGTTGCCACCCCCATGCTTCACAGTAGGTGTGGTGTTCTTTGGATGTAACTAAGTATTCTCTCTCCTCCAAACGCGATGAGTTGTCTTTCTACCAAACAGTTCTACTTTGATTTCATCTGACCATATGACATTCTCCCAATCCTCTTCTGTATCATCCAAATGCTCTCTAGCAAACTTCAGACAGGCCTGGCTTAAGTAGGGGGACACATCTGGCACCGCAGGATCTGAGTCCCTGGCAGCGTAGTGTGTTACTGATGGTAGCCTTTGTTACATTGGTCCCAGCTCTCTGCAGGTCAATCACTAGGTCTCCCTGTGTGGTTCTGGGATTTTTGCTCACTGTTCTCTCATTTTGATGCCATGGGTGAGATCTTGCATGGAGCCCCAGATCAAGAGTGATTATCAGTGGTCTTGTATGTCTTCCATTTTCTAATTATTGTTCCCACAGTTGATTTCTTTACACCATTAATACAGGTAATGAGTGGTGGACAGAGGAGCTTCTTAAAGAAGAAATTACAGGTCTGTGAGAGCCAGAAATCTTGCTTGTTTGTTGGTGACCAAATACTTATTTTCCACCATAATTTCCAAATAAATTCTTTCCAAATCAGACAATGTGACTGTCTGGATTTGTTTTCTCATTTTGTCTCTCATAGTTGAGGTCTACCTATGATGTCCATTACAGGCCTCTCTCATCTTTTTAAGTGGGAGAATTTGCACAATTGGTGGCTGACTAAATACTTTTTTGCCCATGACTGTTACATATTCATGATCATTACATAGTACCTACTTTAGGAGCAATGTAAGGATCGTGAAAGTCTCCCAGTCCCCACTTACCAGGCAGCATCCACTGTGATCACTGGAATCTGTTCCTCTGTCAATTGGGAAGCAGCTAACTGACATTACTAAATCCTGCCCCCCCCCCCCAACACACGATCTCTGTCATGAGAAGGAATTACAACAGGGGTCCTGTTTTTGCTTGTCACACCAGAGATTACTCATGTGAGATGATGATAATGACAGTTAGCTACACCTAAGGGATAGGGGAACAGGCTCCTGTTAATTGCAGTAGCTGCTTCCTGATAAGTAGGAATTGGGGGGGGGGGGTGGAATTTGGACAGTAGTCACTGTGTAGCACCATAACTATGGTTCTTACACATATGCATCTCTTATACAGGACCACTGATTCTCTGTGAGTGATTGCAGCCCATGTTTCCAGAGTGCTGCTAAATGTATTTGCTAAATATATTAAGTATCATCACATTTGCCTCTGAGCTCCATATAGCGGTCATCCCATTTTATTTTCACGGAGTTCAGGGGTCAATAAATGAAACTCCACAGTCCAGTGTAATGCATCCCTATTATCCACTACATCTTATTGATTATTTTTAAAATGTAACATTCTCTTCCTGTTTATAGGACATTTTATTTAATTGCTTCTCGCCTTCCCCTTTAAAACAACAACAATGCAAATGCAACAATTAGAATTCTCTCAGCGGGGAGTATTATTGTCTCTGTAGATTTTTAGATCCTAAGACCTACCGTTAATCTAATTTGTACAGTATTAAACCGTATAATTTATTTTTTCTAATAAATATAATCTACATTAATATGATACATGGTATTTTATAATCGTACCTATCATTTGTAAAGCATAGTTTAATTAATCAAATCTTCCCATTTCTTCCCATTGAGGCTGCCCTATTTGTCACCTCTGGTTTAGAGTCTAATTGTTATAATTATTTACACCTTTAATTAGCTGTGAATCATAACCTCATACTACTTCTTTCTTCACTGGATGGATTAATTTACTGTATATAGATTTTGTAGAGCATAAGAACTCAGATCTATTGCACTTCTTCCTGACACCTATGGCCATTACCACTTGTAATGATCACATTCACAGCGGATGCTAAGACTGATGAAAGTGTGTAGCTATGGTAATTTGGTCTCTGAAGAAGTAATAGAAGTAACACATTACAAATGGACTTGGAACGAACTCATGACAAATTAATTACTCACCTTCCAAACAAAGGTACAATTCAGTTACTTAATTATTGTAAAAAAGCAAGAATTAAAATTATTATGTGTGGGTTATAACGATGGCTTTCACGGTTCTGCATATGAATAAGGATGATCTTACTTATTTGATTTAATTTTCTTTTGTGTGAAATATGGATTCTTGCTAGAACTACAGTCCTACATCAGGAGATTTATCTATGAGATGTAGATACAATAGCCTCCATTTTAATACTTTTATTTTCAGCTATTTTCCATGAACCTGCCCATTTCCTGGTCAGAAAATGGGGAGCATCATAGAAGCATGCTGCTATTTTCCTATAAAGAGATGTACAGCAACAGACATCCACACATGCGTTTGAAAGGTACTGAATATGATAATATTACTCTGTGTCCAGTTAGAGGAAAACAATGGGATGCTTGCCTGCTTTGCCCTCCACCCTGCGTTGACCAGGAGGTGGAGTGGTTTAGGGTGCTACATTTGAGAAAAGATGGGTTTGGGAAGGATTGGGCTAATGATCAAAAAAGTGAGTTGCAACGATGTACATCTGACTCACATTTTCATAATTGACTAATAGGATAACACTTATGGTTTTTGTGACTTCCCCCACTAAGAAAGGTCCTAAATTCCAAAAATATTGTCTAAAATGCATAAAACTTTCACAAAACTGTAGTGTAAAGTTCTTCCTCTTTGCATGTAAGAATAAAATCTGTGACGATCTAGATTCATTTATTGAAAACTATAACCTCCTTGGCAATTACTTGGAACTATAATGGAAACAAATTACATTTGAAGTAACTTCCCATGCTCTGACTACCTGGTTCATAAATGTTTCTTCAATTTTTTAAAAATAAAGTTTATTATATTAAGAACAACAACACTTAATACATATTTTTTTTAAAAAAAATAGCATATATGCTTACATACATACATTCATACATATAAACCTTCTATTTATCCACCTCATAACTGTAGCTAAACTTACAATCCTACAATCTTATTCAATCATTCACTCCTATCTACCAACAATAACAGTTACAACATTATTGTCTGTGTTCACCCCCCCCCCCCCGTCTTAGTTACCTCTTGTCTGTTCTTTATCCCACCTTCTTAACTATCTTTACTCTCTCCTTTACTTATCTCTCTCTTTCCTCCTTACTAATCTCTTCCCTATCTCTTCTTCCTTTATCCCTTTTTTCTCCTTACTTCCCTCCTCTTACCCTTCTTTTCTTTAAACTCCGAATTCAGGGTTTATCACAACTGCACCTTGCTTTTCCCTTTAACATCTTTCCTCTTTACCTTCATTCTCCCTCCATATTCCTGTACATTTTCATACCTTCTTCTCACATACGATCCCCTTCTTTCCACATTCTTCCCCTTCTTTCTTACAACCATTCTTACCATCCTTCCTTCCTATTAATCACTGATTTGTTATCTTACATTTTAAACTGACTTTCCTCTTTCCCTGTTTTTCTGAAACTCCATCTGCACCTTATATATTCTTCATTTGCACATTCATACTTTGTTTAGCCTACTCATCTCAATCTCATTCATTTATCTAACCCAGGTCAACCTTCTATTTGACAGTCAGCCAACCAAGTTTCAGGAATTTATGTGTCCTCCCATATATTTTTAAGTAGTCTATTACTTTCATCCAATCCTTGTTA
This sequence comes from Urosaurus nigricauda, assembly GCA_034509955.1. Classification (NCBI taxonomy): domain Eukaryota; kingdom Metazoa; phylum Chordata; class Lepidosauria; order Squamata; family Phrynosomatidae; genus Urosaurus; species Urosaurus nigricauda. The sequence continues at coordinate 170,784,031 of JAOEGL010000002.1, forward strand.
ACCTTACCTGTTGTTTCTCCTTTTAATAATAATGTAAGTTTATCTATTTAAATAGCATCATATAATTTCAGTAACCACTCTTTTTTATTTGGGACAGTCTCAGATTTCCATTTTTGGGCCAGGGTTATCCTTTCTGTTGTGGTCATGTAAAAATAATTTTTCGATATTCTTTCTCTAACTTATCTGTAAACATATTTAGTAATTACAATTCTGGTTGGCTTTGAATCTTAAAACCTAATATTTTGCATATTGTTTCATTAACCATATCCCAATATGTCCTTGTTTTTTTAATGACCACCAACAGTGATAAGGTTCCTGGTTCCTCCTTGCATTTCCAGCATAGGTTATTTTTATATATTTTTAAAATTTTATTTGGGGTTAAGTACCAATGGAAGTACATTTTGTAATAGTTTTCTCTTAGTCTCTGTGATACTGAATATTTATTTAACCTTCTCCATGTTCTTTCCCATATCTCCAATTCCAATGTATGTCCAGTTGTTGCCCATTTTATCATCACCTCCTTGACCATTTCATCCTCCAGTTTCATTTTCAACAAAATATTATACACCTTACAAGGGGGTATTATTATCACCCAGAAGTTATTATGGCATATTGATGAAATTTTGTCAGTGTTATCATTGGTCCCTAAGTGCATGTTGCTGAGAAAATTCTCTCATTGCATCCTTTATTTTTGTGACTGGCTCTGCCAGAAGTGACTAAAGTGTAAAATACTCATCAGGTGCAATCGGCAGGCTTCTACAATATCAGGTATTGAGAGGGTCAAGATACACTGGGAAAAATTATAAATCTAGATAGTGACTACATAGAGATAAGTTAACAACTACAAATCAAAACAAACTTTCTGTCAATTTTTTAAAAAAGTGATCATTAAAACTTTTGGATACCCCCTTGTATATCTTCCTGATTGAACCTTTTGGTTCTTGGGTAATAATTTTACTAATTTGACTAATTTACTAATTCTTTATCTTTATCTGTAAACCCCAATTTTTTTTTTTTGGTCCATTTTATAACGTTCCAAAATCTGCCTATATGGAAACAAGTTTAGTTCATAGCCTTCTTTTATTAATTCTTCCTGGGATTTCAATTTCAATTCACCATTTTGTTTCTTTAACACATTTTTATATGTAAGCCAATCTTGTTTCTGAATCATTTCTCTTCTTTGAAATGTCTCCAGTGGTCAAATACAATCTGGCATTTTCCCTATTATTCTGGCTCTATATCTTTTCCATGTGGTCATCGATGATCTCCTAATACAATGATTATTAAATTCTTTATTAATTTTGTTCTTTTTCATATCCCAAATACGCATGCCAACCATAACATAATCCCTCGCCTTCTAATTCAAATAACCTCAAACATTATTTGATTTGTCATCTTTAATATCTTTCCTATTTCCACTACATTCTCTAATGCAATCTGTTTTTGTGTTAATTTTATTTCTTAAATTATTTTTTATTAGATGGTTTCTTTTTAAATTCTTTTTAAATTCTTTCTCTTTTTCCTCTAAGATTTTCATAGGTTTTGTGATCTTTTCCCTCTTTTTCTTTTTCAGTTCCAAATTTTGGTGTATAAAGTGACCTCTCAAAACTGATTTTCTTGCATCCCAAACTGTTGTCATTTTTAGCTTATCTGAAATCTTTTCTTTAAAATAGAGGTAAATAATTTTTTTTGTCTTTGTAATAATGTCTTGAGAGAGACATTATGCTACCAGGGACTGGAGCCTGCTGACAAGCCCTCTCTTTCACCCACCTCTCCACCTCCTTCTTCTGGCTTCCCCACCTCCAGCTTCAGCTTTGGAGGGACAAGTGTACATTAGATTGTAGGGGTTGCTTTTAAGAGCCCCTCATTGAGGACAAACTAGCCCCCTCTGAGCTGTTTCAGAGGTGAGTGGGAATCTCCACTTCAAAATGACCTTTCTTCTCTTTTAAAGGCAGATGAAAGGGATTTTTAAAAGTGATCAAAATGGCATTTCCAAAGGGGTGCTGATGTTCTCTGGGAGTCTATAGGAGCAAAAATCAGTGAAATGCCACCCTCTGGGCTCCAGAGCATGAAGTACTGAGTCTAAATAAATAATGTCTTCTTCCTAACTAGGGAGAGGGAGGATTGATACATTGACTAAGTTCTACAAAATAAATGGAATGTGCATACTTGCACCCCCCCACACACACACACATACACAAATGGCCAAGATTAAGGCCAATAATTTACCAAATATACTAAAGGGCTATGTTGATGGAAGTACTTCTACAACACTGTGGAAGGAAGTATCAAATAACAGCTCCACTCTGACCCAAATGGCCACTGTTCCACAATAGGGCAATCTCCCTTGTGTTAATATTTGGGCTCTGAAATGAAATACAGGATAGTGATCATGCACTGTTAAATATACAGGAGCTCTGTCCTGTATTTCACAGAGCAACTCTATATACCTCAATTTCCCCTCCCCTGTAGCTCAGGGTCTTCATAAGCAGAATTGCAGGGCTTTATGCCCCACCAACTTCATATAGGATCTCAGCCAAATTTTAGAAAAAGAAGCAGCAGCAAAAATAAGCACATTATCCGAATTAAAAATTTTTAACTGATGGGAAAAGTATGAGAAGGGTTAATTTAAAATATTTGTGAAGAAGTTATATTCCAGTATAATTTAGCAGTTGTAGAAATGGAAATGGGGAAAAAAACTTTGGCACGATACAGACGGCCCCTTTGGGTTGTCCCTGCACCATGATTAGGGTTAGGGAGCGTACGGCAACCGCACATTCCCTAACCCTAACCCGTATGGGTGGCACCATTTTAAAATGGTGCCATCCATACACGCACACCATGATGACATCTTGGCATGCACCACGTCCAGATGGACCAGCTTTAGAATAAATCTTTAGAAGATTTATTCAACAGCACCAGAGATAATTTGGAAATGGCACAATTTTATTTATCTTTGGCTGAAAACAATGTACATCCCCAGGCAGAAGCTAGTTTCTGAATTCATCCCAGTATAAACTCCCATTCCAGTATCTGCCTGTGTCCTCTCTCATAAAGAAGATTTGATAATTCAGGGGTCCCCCTCCATAAGAGGCCACAGATATTGGTTTTAGATGCTTTAAGGGAAAAAAAATTCCACACCTCCACCCCAAAAAGATAGAAATAAATAAATAAATTCTTGGGCCCATTTGAGGTTGTTGCAGTTAATTGAATTTGTTGACAGCTGCTCAGTGACTATAGTGACACGAGGTTTTAATAAATGGTAGTGAAACTCCAGTGGGGGAGGAGGCTTAATAAAGGTGATCTATCTTAAAAGACATACTAAGGAACAGTTTAAAAGATAAAAGCCTTCCAATAAAGTGCCAGGAAAATGGTGCTCAGTAGATAACTGGGCAGTGAGTGCTTGGAGGTATACTTCTGAGCAAACTTAATGAGAGTGCTGTGCCCGAAGGGTTTTACGCCACATCAGTAATTTCCAGAGTGAAATGGTGCTACAGGAATTGGATGGCTGAAATGTGATCTTCTTCTGGTCTCTTCCCTTTGAGTGAATTGTCACATTAATTCTTCTCTCCTCCCCCTCCACCCCAACCCAAGTTTTGGATTGCTTCCCTTAGGAGTAACTCAAATAAAGCAAGGTTGCCTAGAAGATTTGTCAAGGTATTGGAAAGCCCCAAGGTGTGGAGGGAGGCATATGAAGAGAATAAGAGAATGAGAACAAGTCACACACATAATGAGAGAGAAAGAAAGAAAGAGAAAGAAAGAAAGAAAGAAAGAAAGAGGGAGAGGTGTTACTGGTTTCAAAGTATTTATTGTGTTGCTGTACAGTAGAATGCTAAAAGCACAAAACAAAGAATTCAAAGATGATAAGGACTGTAGGTGTCCAAAGACACTGTTCAAGTGTTCATCCTGTTCATGTAAAAACTATCAATGGAGATGAATGTAGGCACACATGCAAAACTCTTTTCTGATGTCCTTCCTCACCAGTCCTTGACCTTTCAATATTTTGCACAGAGGTAAAGCAGAGTTCTAGCCCATGTAGAGACATGGCTAAGTGAATGTGAGTAGATCTCCCCTCTTGAAACTTTCCCCTCCATCATAGAAAGACTGGGAACTGAGCAGGTGAGTACAGATACAGATGAGATGGGGTGGGATTATGTGTACCCATGGCTAGAATTATACTGGGGCGCTATGATAGTGAAATGGCCTGTTACACTAGTGTTTGCACTTTTTAAAGCATCACACAGTGTCAGTGCAGGAAGACAAGCCAACTTACTAATGGAAGGGAAGGCTGTTGCTTCAGCCATTGGAGAGCTAGGTTGTTTGGAGCCAGTGGGCTTTCCCCTTTAAAGATTGTGATGACAGCTCTCTCTTATTTGCTGTATGGCTGCTGGTTTCTTGCCTTCACTGCATCGGACTACTGAATAGTTCTAGTGTTTCTGTTTCAACCTGTTCTCTCATCCACCCATCTTAGAGCAGTGCAAAAGATGACCTAGGATGGAAGTCATGATATTTTATCTTGGAAGAAGCCAAACTGAAACTTGGACATTCCCTCATGTCCCCACTCCTGCCAACAAGCAACTGGTCGCACTGATTGAGAGAAACTGGTTGCACTGATTGAGTGCTTTACTGTCTTGTTTACCTGGAATGCAGACCTGCTGAAATGGCCCAGACTGGTATGCCCTATATTGTGAGGTATCCTGCAGCCTATCTGAATTTCAAAGAGGGTAAATATCTATGATTGTCTTATTGTCTGTTGTATGCAGCCCATTATCTCTGCTTCCCAAAGCACTTAAGAGCCATTATAAAAACCTGAAGGGCAGATTCATCTCTGCCATTTCACAAACACATGTTTAGGTTATTTTCTGCCCCAACCAGAAATGTTCCCTTAATTCTTGGGAGACGACCCCCAAGTTAGGAAGAGGTTAAAAGGCAGATACAGAGAGAAAACCTCTCTCTTTAACTTTCCCTCTCTTAGACCTGCCTCCTTGATTTCTGCTGCGCCAATTTCCAGTAATCTTCTTTACATTGGAGCAGTCATCTTCTTTACATCAGACACCCTAAGGGGAGGGTGACACCACTGCTCCTCATACATCTGCCTTTTGGAAAAAAACAGTCTGTGGCATTCATCTGCTTCCTTTTAAAATGATTTAAGAGATGTAGGGAATGGGGTGAAGCTCAGTGGAAAGAGAAAGGAGAGGCCCCAGGAATTTTCAAAATTAAAATTTCACATTTCAAAAAAAATAAAAATAATACATTTTTGTTTAAAAAATGATTTTTTAAAAAATATTTTATTCTTTTTCAATATTCTTTAAAAAAAATCACATTTTAACCAAATCTTCACTATGTGTATGTAAATACATTAAGGGTATGTGTATGATATTGCAATTTGAAGGTAGAATTTTAATTTTGCTAGTTGTTTATGTCACAACTATTAGCATTACATTCAGTGCTGTATGGAAATTACAATTAATGGGTAACATTAGTGTAAAAAAGCATTACTAAGGATTCTCTATATGGTGTCAATGGGAGGTGACACCAAGGGTTACTGCACTGGGTGACACAAACTCTAGTGACACCAATGCCTCATACAGTGAGAACATCCATATGTGTGTTTTAACCTGTAGCACATTAAGCCTTGCTCAAACTCTTAGACTGGTTAGGAGAAGGTAGGTTTCTGTTTTGTATGTTTAAGTTTCATGCTGTTTTTCCCTTCCTTTACTTTGAGAGCTTTCATTGAGTATAGACTATTCTGTAGGTTTTTTTGCTACTATCTTTTTCTGTCTTTCAAATAAAGAAGTAATTATTTTTTGCTGCAAAATCAACTTCTCCTTCTATCTATTTTTTTACTTGGAATCATTTTGGTTAATTGTAAAATTTTAAAACTTTCAGCCTATAAGGTCCTGCAGGGAGTTAGCACCTGGAATAGCTCGCTCTCCAACCAGTAAAACTGGTGCACTGCTCTTAACAGTAGGACAATATAGAGAAGAAAGAGCAGAAGAGTGTGCAGAGAAAGAAACGGAAAAATGGAAAGTAAGAGAAAGACTACCAAGACTGGGGGAAGAAAGAGAGAAAAGGAGAGAAGATAAACATGACTGAGACCCTCCCCAGGAGAATGTGGGACCTCCTAAGTACTTCCTGTCCAGCCCCTTTTTCAATCCTGGCAGTATACTCTTTGTGTTTAATGAAAATCCATAGTTCTGTATCTCTTACAGATAGAAATTGTTTCACAGTTGTTGGGCCAGAAGCCCTTAGGAATATGATATTGTGGTTGATCACTGAATCAGCCAAAGAAGAAGCTAACCTAGAAGAAAAAATTGCCTTTGATCAAAGGGGGACATCCCCAAGAGGAGCACAATCACACAGAAGTTGGTCTTCAATAAAAGGGGTCATTTATTGATTACAGCAAAGATTTTTATCACTCTGGGTTCATCTCTTCACCATTGTTGGAGAAAACCACTGGAGCAAAGTTCCATTCTGAGATTCAGAAAAGGGATAATAAATCAGGATGTTTTGATCCAGATGTTTGCAGAATTCAAAAGTAGTCCTAAATTCAAACAGTGAAGGAAACAGATTATAGAGTTGGCTCTAATGAGAAATTTAGAAATACGAACATATGAAGCTGTTTTATAGTGGATCAGATTGTTAATCTGCCTTGCCTAATGTTCTCTACTTTGACTAGCAGTGGTTCTCCAAAGTCTCAGGTTAGGGTCTAGATTGGCTTTGCTGTCTTGATCTTTTAGCTCAATGGTTCTCAAATAGTGGACTGGGGCCTCCACTTGGAGGCTCAGATCCCTCCTCCTCTTTCCAAACCCTTTTATGTGTAAAATTTACATATAGGTTGAGTTAAATATTTAATTTTCTTAAATAAAAATTTTCTAACTTGAGTAAAATAATTTCCTTATAAAATGTTGAAATGTAGATTTAAAGGGGGTTCTAAGGTAAATCGTTTGTGTACCACTGTTTAAATTGAAGCAGAATTTAACAGTAATTATGGTTTATACTTGACTATATGTCGCTCTCATGTATAAGTAGAGGGCCAGTTTTGGGGTGAAAGTTGAATTTGGTATGACCCATGGATAAGTCAAGGCTAAAACTTTGAGGTTCCTCGGGTCCATCCTTCAATGTTTCCCCAGCAGTGGACAGAGACTGCTTCTTTGCCTCAGTGAGAAAGCACCAAAGAGCCTCTGTTGTAGCCATTTTTTCCTTGGAGTGGGGTTCAACAGTCACAGGCACCCTCTGCCCCTCCAATCCTGCCAAGAAACCTACATTTACAGTAGAGTTACCTTGGAATGGAAGCTCTCTGCTGCTGGATCAGCTGTTGTTCCCATAGAAATAAAAGCATTCTCTTTGCTTCCAGCATCCTATTCCAAGGCATGGAGAAAAAGTGGGGAGGAAGGTGTGTGTGTATGTGTGTGTATGTGTGTGACTTAATGAGCTTCTTTGTTTGGCAGTACCATATTGACCTGTCCATAAGTCAACCTGGGATTTTAGGGTCAATTTTGGGCATAAAGAAGAAAAGAAAAGGAGCAGGTACAGGTACAGGTACAGGGAATGTGAAAACACTGCAAAAACAACTGTACTAGCTGTGAATTTGCAGTGTCTCACTCTCTGCAGGCAATGGAAAGAAAATATATTTTGGAGGGGGGATTTTTATTGTGGGGAATGACCACATTTTGCCTCCTAATAGCTTTATGAGTGGGAAAAGGGCATAAACAAATGTACACACGATGGAGGTTGAGTACAAATTCCTATGCAATAAAATAAAATAAAATAAAATAAATGAATCTCACAAGCTGATATGAACACAAGACAGGATGGGAAAGAATGTGGGATTCAGGAAATTGCAAGAAAATTGATACATAGAATTTTTCCCATCCTTATCAACAGGCTGTGAGTAGAACTGTGACTGAAAGTATGCTTGTTTGGGGTATTCTTGTTTTGTTTTCTACAATGCTTGGAGGGGGGAAATGGATTTTTTTGTATATTAATAAATAATACAAGAGCAGATGAAAATGCCTTAACCTACAGCACTCTTACCTCTTAACTCTGTTATTTGCATTTCATTCATCCGTAAGGTGGAAAACATGTGCATAATGTTATTGGCAAAGGAACTGTAGATGGTTGCCATATCACCACCCTCCAGGGATATTTCAGAACATGGCCAAATAAATAAGCAAATCCTGCCACCCACAATTGTTATTCAACATTTTGCTACTTCCCCTCGCTTTTTTCATCTTCTGTGTGCTAATCGGAATGCTCTTCCACCTTTCCACCCTACAATCCTGGAAATACTCATTGTTCATTCTTCTGAGGATTAGAGTGTGCCAGGAATCCTTAATGGGGTATATTTGCTGAATGGAACATGATCATCTGCTTGTCAAGCTTGCATTGTCTCTCTGAAAAAAAGCTTATTTCATTTTTGCATCTATGTAGTCAATGAAAGTCGATGTGCTCCTGAGAAGAATACTGGGGTTGTTTTCTGATTATCATTCATAGGCTCACTCTGTGGCTTTGGATAAGTCAAACTGTTCCTTTTTTAACCATAAAATGACAATGTCAGGGCTGGTATGAATGTAACCACAGTACTCCGCTCCTCAACCTAGCTTCCATGTTGAATTGATAACAAAAATTTGTTCAAAGTGGGGTGGGATATACCTGGCACTACTATGACTCTGAAGACCAGGATATAAATCCCCAGTCATGGAAACCCAGTGGGTGACCTTGGGGAAGTCAGCCTCAGAGAAGGCAAAGGTAAACCTCTGAAAAAAAATTGCCAAGAAAATCCTGTGAAAGGTTCATCTTAGGATCACAATCCATCAGCAGCGACTTGAAGGCATACAGCAATAGTGTCAACAACAACAGCAAACCCTTCCCAAGCCCCCACTAAGAAAAAAAATGCACAAAAATGAGAATTTCTGCTTGAAAAGCCTCCAGAAATGGAGATTCTCCTTAAAAACAAAGTGAAATTCACAGGACCTGGTCTTCTCCCCAATCCCATTTTGCAAAACTACAAATAGACCTCTGGCCACTTCCACCTGGGCTTTGTTCCTCACATTTACTGGAACCACTGTATTCTATGGTGAGTCTTGGTCCCTGGATTCCCAGAGTTTTTCCACTGCTTACTTTATGTGATTCTATTTACCTAAGTACCTCCTGTGCTTAGGCCTCTCCATTTTCAGGGTCACTGGTACCAATGCGGGCAGGACCCTAATGTGTCCTTTTTTAACCTGATGGTGAGCTTGCAAAGTGATTAATCTTAATATAACACTGGGAAGCATGTAACCCTCTGGCTGGGGTTGGACTGCAATTCTTAATAGCCCTAGACTGTAAAGACAGTTATGAGGGATGATGGAGCAGGAGTTGAGGAACATTTTAAAGGCTACAAATTCCCCATCTCTTCTGTAAATGGCATTGTTCTTGAACACTGCACATATTGATTTCCACCATAGGAGCCTGTCCATGTGCTTCAGTGTTTCTAACAGGTCTTGCTCTGTGCTCTGAGTGCACATCATTGGGGTGGAGTATCAGCCATGATATCAGTTCTGCAGTATTGCTTTCAGAGGGATATGTTTTTCATTCCTTCTCTCTTGATAGTTGGCCAAGGCATAGTTATCTTTAAGGTTTTTTTCCAATGACATTTAACTGCTGCTGTTAATTATTTTCTTATTGTTTTGATTGATTGATGCTGATTTTTATTTGCTGCTGCATTCTGCTATGGTTTTAATATTGTGTTTTAGGAAAGAGTGAGAAATTGACTTTGTCAATTTTTAAATTTTATTTTTAGTGCTTTACACATCTCCACTATCCAGAATCAAATACAATTTATGTTTGGAAAACTATTCATATCTGGCCTTGCAGATTATCCTATTTAATAAAAACACTTATTGTTGGACAACCTGCATACATTTAGGAAATGTGCACAAAAGAACAAACAGGTCAAGACACACACCTCTATTATGTATACAGAAAAGTATATTTGGTAAAAATGCATAAGAATCATATACATTTCTGGGCAGGCTGGACTCATTGGAGATAGCACAGAATTAGCTTGGTGATAGAAAAAAGAGATGATCAACAAGATTTGTCTTGACAGACTTTCCATCTATATAATATTTTAATAATTGTGAGTCATTTTTCAAAAAAATGTATGGTGGGATTTCAATGTTTTCAGTAAATAAGTCAGAACTGCCATAAATTGATCCAAAACTATCCTTTTGGGAATAACAAGACATTCCAAGCCAAGATACTCCTCCAATATAGGAGTGACTCCTGTGTTGGATTCACTTAATTTATATTCTGCTGCACCCTTCTAAAAGCTTCAGGCTGAGCATTAATAGCCACAATAAAATCTCACTGATGCAACAGTACCATTTCACTCTAATAATATAAGCAGTATATATAACAAAAGCACTTACTAAGAATAACACTATTAATTTGCAGGTTAAACTACCATATTCTCCAGAGTGAATGAAACATTTATGACTAATCCTAATGTCATTGTGATATGTGATGTTTGCATGTTTTCCATCCCCACCAAGATCCCCATGTGGTGATGTCCGATGCTGTGACTGTGTGCTTCTCCTTTTCCATCAGATGCAGACAGTGCTGAGGACAAAGGTTGAAAAGATCACTTTTTGGAAGCAGACCTGCCAGAATCTCCAGCCGGTATGGTCTGTGTCCATATTGATAAGGATTATCTCAGTTATAATCTGAAAAGTAACACCTCCAATTCCTGTTTGTAGAATAGGAGCAGGGAAAGTCACAGTGCATGGCCATATCATCACATGGAGCAGGTGGCCAGGAATGTTACAAGGAGAATTCAAAGCAGAGATGGCATTGCAGTCATTGCAGTATAGCATATCACTCTGACCTAAGAAAGTGACTCCCAGTCACAAGTCCAGAGTTACAGATGAATGGGGAAGTTTTAAGAGGACCCTACAAGAAATATTAACTTGTCAGATGCACCATAGAGTATGGTGTACTTATTAGATAAGGATAGTGTGCTTCCCCAACAACATGCAGGTTGGTTCTTGTACATAGAGATGAGGAGGAGGCATGAAGCCCCTAACAGAAAGGAACAAATCTGCAGATCCAGGCTCCCAGCCTCTGTATGGCACAGGATGACTAAGATGTGTTTCTGTACTCATTCTGTTAAATTGAAAAGAACTCGGTCAAGCAAAGATTTTAAGGCTTGGACTGAATAAAGTTCTAATCAGAGGCCACAAGGGGGTGAATGCTATTCCATTATAGCCATATCTTCCAGCTACAGGAGTTCTTTGTTAACAATCTTACAAACTGTATTGTTGATGGAGTTATGAGCTCTGTCCTTGAAGTCAAATGGAAGACAATCTGATTGCTTTTCAAACTGAATACCTCACCTGCTGTTTATAAACGTGTTCTACTCTCATTTACCCAGTTAGAGAACAAACAGCCATTGATTTCCCCTGCATTGCTTCCTTAAAGCAGCAACATCCAAAGGATGTTGAATGCAAACAGGGAACCTGTCCTGTTAGCAGAAGATCTATTTTTTTTTCAAACAAACAACATATACACATTCACATACCCCAAAAACATGGAATGAAAGACACCTGTAGTTTATCCTTGTAACACTTATTGATTTCTGACAATGAGCAAAAATCAGCTTGATTGAAGAGATTGCACAGCTATGATTATGTATCAGAATATATATTTAATAGAAAACTAGCTATTTAAGGATTGTTATCGCCTTACATTGATTGAACCCTGAATACTGGAACAAGAGGGGGAACATAGAAACAAAGGGGGAAAGAAGAGAAGAGATTAGAAAAATAGGCAAAATGTATCTCAGATTTACATACAACTGTTGGCAGAATAAAACCCTCTGCACAACAGCCTGTGGCCTAGCAGTTGGCTCCACTCCTTCCTGTATAAGATACTAAAGTAGAATGTCCCAAAACTACTTGTCTGGAAGAGAAAGGCCAGGGATCTTGATTTACCTGCATGTGTTAGACTTCAGATTTGCACCTGAACATTACTATTTAAGGTGTCTTCTCTCATGACTATAAGTGGAAGCCTAACACCAAGAGAAAGCTACAGAAAGGACCAGACTCAACAGCTCAAGACATAACAGCAGGACCTTTGCTTCAACCTTGCTCTAACAAAAGGATGAAGATTTCATTGGAGCCACATGTTGTCTCCTGGACTGGCTATATATTCCAGGCTCTGACCCATATTAGAAGACATTAAAGAAGCAGACATCATTTTCAGGGCCATTCATTCTATGGGGTTTATCACATGGGAGGAATTTCTCCCAATTTTGAATGGAGCCAATTCAGTTTAGCAAATTTATGTGAATTCTAATTGCATTTGGAATGTTTTCAGAATGACTTCCCATTGCCCGAAAATGACCCCCCATTGCCCGAAATTGTGTGTGATACTTTAATACGCAATTACGTGAAACCCCATGATTGCGTTCGGAATGACTTTCCATTGCCTGAAATTGCGTGAGATACACTCATACGCAATAACGGGCAACCCCATTATTGCGTTCGGATTGCCATTACATTATACCCCCAAATTCTGTCATATGATAAACTCCTAAGGCTCACTATGCAATTGTATATAGCTTTCCTCTTGGCCACATTGGAGTAGAAATCAGGAAAGCCTTGGGGAAAAAAGTGAGAACTTCATTAGGAGACACTGCATTGTGGTAAATCTGGGTGACTAGATCCTAGATGAATGTCAGCACCAGTGGCTTGTGACTCTATTGTCTGTGATACAAGACCTCTGGACTTTCCCATACTTTGGGTAGTATTCCCTTTCTGCATCCATGAGCTAGTCACTGCTTGAAACAAGGGGGATGGCTCCTGGAAATTCTTTGATGTGTCACTGGTTTTGTACACTAGACAGTTATTGTGTCAGATAACTTTTGCTTCACAGCTTTACATAGTAAAGACAGTTGGTGCTGAAGCATAAATGATCATATCAACATTCTGGCCTCATTCTAAACAGAAACCTAGTTTGATGCTCGCAATACCCTCTGAACAACTGTTCAGTAAAAGATGGGAAAACAGAGCATTAAAAACCAGGCTTCCCTTTGAACAAGTGGATGACATTCAATCAGGTAGTTGGAAAAATGAACAAGTATGGAGGGGACAGGGTGGGTTTTCATGTACCTTGTTTTTGCTTACTTGCCATGCAGCTGTTGAAAGACACTCATTTAATGCAAATCCCCACCATTTGTTAAATTATTTGTCATTTCAGAGTGTGTTGGATGCTGCCACTTTTATTTTAAAGCAAAAGCAGATGTCTAGGACCCCAATTTGGTGGTGTACTCCTGACCCAGATCATGGTCTCCACGTTAGCATGTTAGCACAAATTCTTTGCCACATCAATTGCTTGTTGATGCTGAAGGTGCTATTTACTCTGAACAGCAGCTTCAAGATCTGGGGTTTGGGCAGAAAATGTATCCCAGAGCTCCATCACAATCGAGACTACAGCTTTGGACCAGGACTCTACTCACCTGTTTCTGCATCCAGTTTAATGTGTTGTGTTAAACTTTTGTTTTTAAAAGCAAGATTTAAACATGTTATGTAATTTGGCCTCCAGGCTACTTGATTATATCCCCAGTGTCATAAAATGTTAGCACTTGAAAACTGTACTGAGAGCTTTTTACAGTGAGGGGAAAATGGTAAACCTGTTCATTTTTGCCTATGAGAAGATGTGACTCACTAGTAATCACAACAATGCTTGGCAAAATGGAAGGCAGTAAGAAAAGAGGAAGTTCCCATTACAGGTGCATGGACCTCATCAAGGAAGCCACTGCCCAGAGTCTGCATGACCTGAACAAGGCTGTTGACGACAGAGTGATCTGGAGGTCTCTCATTCATGGTTCAAGTGTTGGATTTCAACTCTGGAGATCAGAGTTTGATTCCCCGTTTGGCCATGAAACCCTACTGGTTGACCTTGGGTCACATGTTTTCACCCTCAGGGTGAAAGCAATCACAAACCACCTCTAAACAAATCTTGCCAAGATGAGGTTGCCATAAGTTAGGGGCAACCTGATGGCAGTTAACAACAAGCCTATGAGAATGAAGTTAACAAACATTTTGATCTCTAATTTGCACAGCAACCATTTCATCAGTCCCTGTCCTACCAGGGATACACACACAGTACTTCTGGTTATACTGAGAACATACCAAGCATAAAAACAAATTAACAAAAACATTGAAAGAAGGCATGAAGGGCATGATGAAGGTCTCCTGAAATTATACTTCCAGAAAAAGTAAAGGGCATGTGTGGTGTACTGAACTGAGTATTGGACTATGATTCAAATAGGTTTCCCTGTAAAACAGCAGTTGTCCTGGAATAATCTCAAACAGCCAGCATGGTGTAGTGGTTCAAGTGTTGGATTACAACTCTGGAGATCAGAGTTTGATTCCCTGCTTGGCCATGAAAACCTGCTGGGTGACCTTGGGCAAGTCACACACTTTCACCCTCAGGGGAAGGCAATGACAGACCTCATCTGAACAAATCTTGCCACGAAAACCCCATGACACTTTAGGGTCACCATAAATTGGAAATTACTTGATGGCACACAACACATGCACACTTTTCTAGATATTTCATTTCCAGAGTCAATAGAAAACATGGCCAATTGACCATCCTTTTCTCCATTCCACCAAAAGAGATCGACTGGACTTTCAGCTGAATAATACTTCAACACTGGTGACAGATCAGATTACCATCTTTCTCCATACCTAAGGGCAGCAACTTATCTTAATCTTAGGGGGCCTAGGACATGCCATGTAGAACACACAGCTCTGTTCTTCAAAAAGGAGCCATGCTGAGATTATTGTCTCTTTCTGCCCACTGCTAGAGTCAGTTCTGAGAAATAATGTTAAAAATCCAACTCTCTTTAAACCTAATGAGTGAAGAATATTATTATCATATCAGCATAACATCTGTGAAGTGCATAGCCCTCCCTCTGAATGATAATAGTGAAAACACACAACAGCACAAGCTTGCCTGGGAAATGTGGTAGTATACTTCCAAAGTTCTGCCGCTCCTCACAAGAACAATTTATTTCCATGTCTATTTAGGAGTATAGTAACCTTCTAGATGTGCCTCTAGAGATCCTTACATTAGCTGTGTTCGGCATCTTAAAGAATAAAGAATATTATAGCATTTTCAATTACTTGCCTGAGGCTCTAAGCCAAATTCATTTCTTCACAATACAGCTACAGAGTGCAGCTGATGAAATAATGCATAATGAAGACTTATAGAGCTACAAGTTGTTTTACCAAAAAGGATACAGAATAGCATTGTGTAATTTTAGTGAAAGATTAATTGAATTTTCCCTCAGACAAATAACGCTGTAAGAGTAGCTGATTAATCAACTGGTACTCAGTCAGAGCGAGACTTAGTAGAAGGTCTGTGGAGCATCTTTGTAAGGGCCAAGCTACACTCTGGGATGAAGATATGGGAGCAGATATTTGATGTGTTGATTTTCATTGAAGGGTGTAGGCACATTGAATTGGATCAGTGACACTGACAGAGCTTTAGAATGAACACACACAGACACACACGGAGTCACTTGGAGATGCAGACTGCACCAGGTGACACTAGGGGGTGCGGACCACACCAAGTGACACGTGGGACTGAGAAGGCCTCATGGGAATGGCAGCTGCCTTCTGAGAGGACTGGGTGTGCTCCTCCACCTCTCTGTGCCACACCATTCTACTCACTAGTAAAATTGTACCATGGCAGTGAGATGGGGTGTGTGCTCTTTTGGCTCTGCCCCTGAAAGCTACACCCCTTGCATCGGGTGACACCCCAGGCAGGGACGCCACTGATACACACTTATTTTCCTAAACCATCACACTTGCTACTTTCCCTGCTGGTAAAAAAGTAGAATGGAACATATCTATCCCATTTTTCAGACACATTCTAGCAATCTTATGATCTGTAGTGAAGCTGAGGCAGAACTTGGAAAAGTTACTTTTTGGACTACAGCTCCCAGAGTCCCAAGGGCAACCTGGCAATGACCATTCTGACTGTGGGATTCTGGGAGTCATTGTCCCAAAAATAACTTAACCAGGCTTTGAGCCAAGGCCGGTGTTGAAGCCAGCAGTCTGCCAGTGCCAGGCTGCTTCTGCATGGCAGAGGAAAGCAGTTTGGCACTGCTTTAACTGTTATGGCTACATCCTATGGAATCCTGGAATTTGTAGTTTGTTATGGTCCTAGAACTCTCTGATAGAGAAGGCTAACTATAAATCCCAGAATTCCATAGCACTGAGGCATGACAGTTAAAGTGGTGTCAAAGTGCATCAGTTCTGCAGTGTTGATGGAATCCCAGAGAGGTGTGATTCAGGTGAACAAAATATCATTTTATGTGGAAGATGGGGAGGTAGTTCTGGTCTTATAGAAGCCTAGCTGCACCATTGCAAATCCAGGGACACTTACACACTACAAAATTGGGGAGAGGGGGTGAAGAGGGATTGCTTTTAGAATTTGTTGATAGAGGGCTTCAGTGGTGCCCTGACCAAACTACAAAGCCAAACATCCTCTGAATGTAACCATGATGGTTAAAATGGAATCACTGTTCTCTAATTGTGTAGTGTGAAAGGGCCTCAGGTAAACAAACTTGGAAGGTATCAGGGTAAACTTTCCATGAAAGCCTGAGTAGTCTCTCCTTCAAATCATCTTACAGTATATCTCAGGGTGCATTTATACTGTAGAAATAATGGAATTAATGGGAATCCTGGGATTTTGAGGCACCAGTACTCTTTGGCAGAGAAAGTTAAAGATTTTGTAAAACTACAAATCCCAGGATTCCATAGCATGGAGCTACAGCACTTAAAGTGATGGGAAACTGCATTATTTCTACAGTGTAGATGTACCCTTAAAGTAAATGTTGGTGTGTTAAAGAAAACCAAATGCCTTCTTCGCTGACAGAGATATAGAAAAATCTGGTGTATTGTTCTGAATGTTATATATATTCAGCCAGACAGAAGTCAGGGCAGTGTACATATGGTTTTTAAAGGGCTCAAGCAATTTTACTATTGCATGAGGCTACAATATATGAGGAGTTGCTGCTTAGGAGGGAGGGAAAGCCAAGATGCAGGTGGAAATATGACAGAAGCATAAAAAATTAAAAATTAAAAAAAAAGTTTACTCTTCCAATGTCATAATACTTGAATCCGGAATCATCCACTGAACTGAATGATGGTCTTATTAAAGAAAGCATATTTTTAACATGTTTCTACTACAGTGAAATGCTTGAACACATGATGTCATGATGGCTGTCAAACTGGGTGGCTTTAAAAAACAATTGGACCAATCTGTGGAAGCTAAAGTTATCAATGGCTTCTTGTTATGATGGACAGATGTTACCTCAAGAAATGAATGCAGTACATCTTAATACTTTCCTTCCTAGAAAACACAAACGAAGAATATACTTATGTTTTTCTTGTGGGTTTCCCATAGGCAGCTGGTTGACTTTGGTATGAACAGAGGGTTGACTAAATTAAATTTGAGGAGTAACTGGTTATTTTTATTTATTTATTTCCTCCCAATAACTGCTTTAAGTTATTGTTGTTGTTGTTCAGTAATTCCTTTTGTGGTTTAACTTATTGCTTGCTTTATAGTTATGGCATTACAAAATAGTAGAAGAGGAATATCACATGTTCCACGTTTTATGTACTTCTGCAAATAAGGAAGCAATGTCTTTTTAAAACATGTAACTGTAAAAGTGAGTAACTCCTTTGGAGGCCTTGGAACTATAACTGTAACTAATTAGAGCTTTCAACTTGATGGAGCACAAATTATTTGAGTTTCTTATATCCTGGCTGGTCATGTTTAACAGTCCCCTTTTGCAGAAATCTCTATTCTTCTTCCTTTGGCTTTGGTGATTCTTTTTCTTATATTCATTACATGCTAATGCTCATGTCAGAAGGACCACTTGTGTGTAAAAATTCAAAAGGGAGGCCCCAGGAGGGGAAGGGTCTGCTGATGAAGCCTCTCATGATGCATGCCTCTGGTCTCCTGAGCCAGCCATTTAATTGAATCCAAAATCAATTTTCAATTAGTGGTGGTTGTGCAATTCATATTAGCCTATAAAGCTGTGAAGAAAAGGATTTAAAAGAGAAGAGAGTGTCTGTGTCAGAGAAGGGGGGGGGAATGCAAATCTGTAATTGTTTTCACCTATATCAAATGAACAGCAGCAACTTAACAGCAGAGGAATACGCTGACTTATCGAAAATGGGCAATTGAAGGGCTGGCTTTCTGAAGGGCTATTAGCAAGCACAGCAACACCCAAGCATTTCTAGGAACTTTGAAATTTATTTTTGTATTCCTCTAAAGCAAAGATTAGAATTTACTGGATCCTGCCTACAAACAGATCTGCTTTTCTTGCATATCCAATGGTACTGACCTTACAACAGGGAAAGCCCCATTTGAAGATATTTACCCTTAATTACACCTAGTGTTCTGTAATTATTCTCATTAGCCAAGGAGTAAGTGATGCTTGCTGTACTACATTGAAGTCCAGTGGGTCTTTGGTTTCTGCTGGGGTTTGGTTCCAGCTCCCCCCCCCCCCCCCCGCGGATACCAAAATCTGTGGGTGCTCATGTCCCATTAAATACAGTGGTGTTATAAAATGGTGTTTCTTACATAAAGTGGCAAAGTCAAGGATTGCTCTTTTGAATTTACATATTTTTAAAATATATTTTCAAGTCATGAATTCTTAAATCCATGGGTAAAGAATTCATGGATACAGACGGTTGACTGTACCTATGCAGCATTGCCTAAGGCACACTCTGGCTTGGCTTCCAAAAGCAGATGCACCTCAATAAGGAATAGTGTCCTTTCTCCCCTCCACCACTACTCAGTGCTATAACCTTTTCCCAGCTTTCCAACCCACCTCCTATGCAGATGCTAGAAATGTAAATAGATGTTCTGATCAACAGCCCTGTTATATAACCATCCAAATGCACTCTGCTAGCACTCTGGAAAAGCACCTCAAGGATGGGGATATTTCTCTTATTCTCTCCCAAAGAGGCATTGATCCCCTTTGTTTTTCAGTGCCTTCTTATTCTAGAATAATGCCCAGAGCATGATATCCACACTTCACTGTAAAGCAGCAGCTGACTTTGAAGAGTTACATCTTTACATTCAAAGCCTGGCTGCCTGACACATTATTCTATGTGGTTCCTTTCTTCTCCTGAAAGCCCAGAACATGACCTGCATCCACTAGATTTTATAACTTGCCATTAGGATGACTACATTACTTTCTGTGTAAACTTATGTATCTCCATCCTCTCTGCAGAGCAGTGCTCCCTATATTTTTATACTCTTTATTAATTATAAAAGTTACAAACATAAAAAGAGCAAAACAGGTTCCTAATGAAAAATAACAAACATACATTTAAGACAAAATTCACATTGAAAAAACCAAAACAATGAAATTACTTCCTAACAAGGCATTGAACTTTGTGATATCAAATATTAAATAAAATCTCCTCTATTTGAGCTATTCATTACTTTTTTACCATTTGAATATAATAACTAATCTTGAACAAAATGTAGATTTTTGGCTATATGTCACCTCAAAAAAAATAAGGTTTAACAATTAATAAAGATATTTCATATCAGGCATAATGTCCAATTTTATCCCAAATTGTTTTCCAAATATTTAGTGGTCCCTATAATTTATAATTTTAATTTATTGTGGAAAGTATAACTAGTCTTTATACAAATTATGCACTTTCTGGGAGATAGATGACCATCATGAACATGGGGATGATTAATGTTCTCTAAATCCATACCCCCTAGTCTTTTAAAATTTGGACAGTGAATAAAATTTACATCAGGGTTTTCCTTTTCCAAGTCCTAGGCAATTGCACAAGGCAGACAAACACTACAAGAACAATACTTTGCATCTTAAATTTTCTACAGTGGTTAACTTTTAGGAACAACAAACTTAGTGCTACATGGGGGGGGGGGAGACTTGTTTCAAACATACCCATACACCTGAGATTGGAAGGATGTTTGCATTGATTAAAGCATGTTTGTCCACATTTTTGAAATGTTTGCTTTTTCTGGTGTACACATTATTGAAAGGAATGCATAGTTATATGCATGTTTTTCCTCTGTGGAAGGCAGATGCCATCCAGTCACGTCAAGAAATAAAAACATTTACCGTATATACTCGACTATAAGTCGACCTCATGTATAAATTGAGGGCAGTTTTGGGGGCCAAAATTATGTTTTTGATATGACCCGTGGATAAGTCGAAGGTAAAACTTTGGGGCATATAGCAAAGGATCTAAAGGATGGAGCAAAAGAAAATATAATGCTAAAGATCGCTAAGCTTTTGACAGGCATAACTGTTTGTGCTCATCCTAAAGGCTGGATGGATGAGAGAGTAGAGCAAATCCATGCTTCTTTTTGATGCTTCCCAGGATGGACTACATCTCTCACCTTTCACTAGGGCACGGTTCTTTTTCTGATAAAAGTTAAAGTACAGTACTTACATTGACCCATGGATAAGTCAACATGTTTTTTGGGGGTCCATTTTTTTCACTAAAATTTCTAGACTTATACATGGGTATATATAGTATGTGAAGATTCTCCATGTGTCCTCCTTCACTTCTGCTGAGCTGGATGGGACCACTTGAGACCACATTTTACCTAAACTTGTCGCCACCCAATTAGCAACTTATTCCACCTTAACAATGCATTGGGACATTGCTGGGGAATTCCACTGGTACTTGCAAACCCAGTGAAGAACTAGCCAAGCTAAGGCATATGAAAAGAAGTGCAAAGAGTCAGAGTACTTTTAAGAAAAGCTTTTTTCTAACTAAAAGAGTTCTATAAAAAGAGAAAAAACACTACACAAAGGACCAAATTGACCTCCAGGCACAAATTTAAAGCATAGGTTGCAGAGTACAATCATTTCAGCCAAACCAGTAAAATAAATCCAAACATTACTGACTGGTACATGTTCCTACTCCTACTCTTACATCAGGTGGGATTTATTGTTCTGCTGGTTAGAAGATCCTTGTGGTCTCCCAGGCCAGAGACCAGACAGACAGGCCAACAGGCTGAAGCTTTGCTGCTCCTCCAGGTCTTCTCTCAACCTTTCCTCAGCACCATCGTGAAGGTTTTCTCTTCTCCCCAATGGCCCATCTCATTGGACAGTTGCCCCCTCCCACATTTAATCCTTTGTTACCCAGGGAGAAAGCTCTGATAAACTGAATCATTTATATATATCTAGTAAACTTTATCCCCCCCCCCCCTTAAAAATAAGAGCAGCAACCATTTTTTAGGGCCAAACAACCACAATCACTCAACATCTGTTTGGTTTGAACCTGTAAAGTTTTATCTCCTTCAAAAGTTATGGGTGATACTTGGACTTGAGGGGCAGGATCTCCTCCACCAAATTTAGTCCATGTGTGGCTACTGCCCAAGGGACTGCTGTGCCAGAAAAATTCTGGCCGGAGGAGTAGGATATAACTTTTTGTGGATTTCCAATGATGGTGTCAGTGGGAGACAGAATGATTTAGATTTGCAAACCCAGATTTAAATTTGGACTCAAATTGAATCAGGCATTTTATGAATCATTCTAAGACAGTTTGCAGTGTTTTCCAAATGGCTGATTCTAAAATGGTCAGTGTATCCCTCTGTTATTCAGCAACAGTTATCCCTTTCCATTGTAGTTAATCTACTAACACAGAAGTATAACATTATTTAGGCACTAAACAATTCTTAACATACTCTGGGCCCTTGTTATCCACTGGGGTTTGGTTGCAGGACCCCCCGTGGATAACAAAATTCGTGGATGCTCAAGTCCCATTAAATTACAATGGTAGAGCAAGATGGTTTCTCTTACATAAAATGGAAAATCAAGGTTTGCCTTTTGGATTTTTTCCCTCAAGCTGTGGATGCTTGAATCTGTGGATAAAAAATTCCATGGATAAGGAGGATGGACTGTATTTAGAATACATGAGTAAGCACAAAGAAGGGACTTCCATGTCAGAAACTTACACAACAAATGGACTAGCATCACAGGGTCTTCTGCTGTATTGGGAATTGTGTGGTGCTGGACCCTATTTTTGAAAGAAGTTCAACACTGAAAGACCTACAGCCTGATAGCAGTTGTGACAAATGTAGCTATAAAACTGAGAGTGGGGTTACACCCTTCCTTCCTTCCTTCCTTTCTCACAGCACAGATTAAAAAAAACATGTAGCTAAAACCCAATCATGGCACCTTATCACACAGACAAAAAACCCGACTGCTCCCCAATGGGATACAGTCACCTTGGGGATTGCTACCAGGAATTATTGCATTTACTTTGCCACTGATGCTGCCAGGCAGCTGCATCCTGGATCCCAGCTGCACTTCAAAGGCAGCTTTTCCAAGTGGGGAAATTCCCGGCTTGGAAAAGCAGCCTCCTAAGTGTGCCTGGGACTCAGGATATAGCTGGGTTGCTATCTCCCGCAGCATCAGTGGCAAATTACATGCAATAATTCCTGGTAGCACCCCAAACAACAACTGTATCCCATTGGAGAGCAGTTGGGTTTTTTGTGAGTGTGATAAGGTCCATAGTAGTAAAAATGTTAAATACAATCAAATGAACTATCCCTAATTTTAGATGATCTGAAAGGTTTTGAAAATGTAACAGTGATAATAAAACAGTCTTCCACAGCTATCAGTTAATATCCAAAAGATTGTCTGTATAAAAATGTCTTCACCATCAGGAGGAGAACAGAGTGGCAGCCAGTCTAGACATAACATTTATTGATTAATTTGATTCATAACCTGCCTTTCTCCCAAATGCGACTCAAAGCAGAGTGCATGGGAGAAAGACTTCCATAGACTTCCATGGCAGAGAATTCCACAGCCTGGGAAGTCATCAAGAAGGTCTGCTTGTGTGTCCACAACAAATGTGCCTGTGATCTTGGTGGAACTGAGATCCATTAGCCATCCTTGGAAAATCAAATGGGTGTTAAGCAAGCCTTACTCTTCATGGATGTGACCTATATGAGTACAACAGGCTGCCTGTTGCTGGCATGCAGCAATTCAGTTTGTATAAAGTAATGGGAGTGGTGACTGAAATGAAATAAGACAGAGCTGAAATCCACGAGGAAGAAGGTATACCTAGGGCTTGAATGAGATACATGAAATCCCAGCATAGACAAGAACAATAACCTTTAAAAGCCAAAAGGCAAAAAAAAGAGATCTGGTCATTTCCCCCTGCACCAGGATGTAATAGGAATTCTGTCAGTAATAATTTTGCCACCTCAGGCCCTGCATATGAAATGTAAGAGTTAAAATGTGTTAAAAATACTAAGTCTAAAAGAGGCTGTCTGTATAACAGACAGGGAAATATTAAATGTACAGGCTTGAAGTATGTGCCTAGGCTTCCAGCCAACTAAATCAAAATATAGATAAAAGATTGAGCTTTTCTCAAAAAAGAAAAAATAGGAAAGTGATGCTGATTCTTGACAGAATGGAAATCTGAGATGGGGTCCCAGATGACTGGGAAATGACATGACATCCAGACATGGTATTGGCAAAGCTCACATTGGAATAGTAAAACACAAGGTGTGCCTCTGATAACCTCTACTTTCCAGAGACAATGAATCCCATCTCCTTATTGGGTGCATAAAAAATAAACAAGTGTCAGCCACAACTATATAAGCAGAGTGAAGGCAACAGATTGCAAATGGTCTGTCTAATGCAGGCGAGGTTAAGACACAATGCTGCCAGTTGGTTGCTGCCCCAGAATGGGTAAGATTAGTTTGATTTCATGTTCTATTTGAGATGTCACTCTCAGACAATTTTATAGATGATGATGATGATGATGATGATGATTATTATTATTATTCCACCCCCCCCCCCCGGGTGAGCAATCGGGGTGGAGTACAGCAATTAAAAATTCATTCAGTTAAAATATAACAGCTATGCTGATTAAATGCAACGTATGCAAATGTAGTCCAATACTGAACTAAATTGGAATATCTCTGAACTGTATTGTGTAAGAAGTTAGATGCCTATGTACTGCAGTGTACTGGAGATGATGAAAAGTTGCCAAACCTGAAAAGTATGTGAAAGCCAGAATGAGATGTGCCCTTTAAAAACTGGGGCAATGATATAAGAAAATTTCTATGGTCAGGGAAAAAACCCAGAGTAAGATTTAAGATTTTACAAGATGCCAGTAAAAGAGGAGGTTTAAACTTACCTAATCTTAAGATTTATTACTATGCTTGTGTAATGGAGTGGACTATGGAATGGATAAGTTGAAGAATACTAGACTTTTGCTTGTTCAGGAGATAATAATATCGTAAAAATGAAGAGACGAAAATCAGAAGAATGACGGAAGAACGGATATGTAAATCAAGTAACAAAGATGTGATATTTCATTTATAACTCTGTGGGATGAGTATTTAATATTGACTGTACAGTACTTGATGTGATTACTTGATTGTGGTTTATTTTCAGTATTTTTTCTTTTTAATTGTTTTTATTAAAAATATAATAAAGAATATTAAAAAAAGAAAAAAGAAACATCAATTAGTTCAAAATATGTCAGCCAGGTTGGTCGCTGGAAAATCTAGAGGTGACCACATAACCCTGGTCTTAAAATCTCTGCACTGGCTGCCTATTAATTTCTGGGCACAGTACAAGATGTTGGTAATAATCTTTAAAGCCCTTCATGGCTTGGGTCCATCTTACTTGCAGGAACGCCTACTTCCATACAATCCACCTCACATACTCAGATCCTCTGGGAAGAATTTACTGAAGCCAATGAATACAAGGCTGGCTGCAGTAACCCAGAGGACTTTTTCATCTGCCACTCCAAAATTATGGAATGGTCTGCTGGAAGAAATCTGTCATATCATCAACCTTGACAGCTTCAGAAAAGCCATCAAGACAGATATCTTCTGGCAGGCCTTCCCTGATTGAGGTCTTATCTGATTGATCGATCCAGCTTCAAGAATATGAATTGCCCAGTGTCTGCCCAAGATGTCTTGCCCCAGTTGTATTTGGTTTAATCTGATATTAATTGTTCTATAATGTTGTTTTCTTTTCTTTTTTTGTAATTATGTGGATTATTTTAGGGATGGCAAATAAGGTGATTTGCATATGTATTTATGTATGTAGTTATGTATTTCATTATGCATTTTATGTTGTAACCTGCCTTGATCCTTTTGGTGAAGCGGGATATAAATTAAACTATTTCTTCTTCTTCTTCTTCTTCTTCTTCTTCTTCTTCTTCTTCTTCTTTACAACCTGCGCCTTATAAGTACGAGGGTACGAGGAATCCTTCCTTTAAAATATTATATATATAATATATCTAGAACATGAAATATCTGTAGAAGCAATGTTCCTAGACTGTGCCATATCTATGGCTGCTGCCACATTGCAGAATTAATGTAGTTTGACACTGCTTAACCTGTCACAGCTCAATGCTATGGAACCCTGGGATCTGTAGTTTGTTGTGGCACCAGAGCTCTCTTTTAGAGAAGGCTGAATGTCTCACAAAACTACAAATTCCAGAATTACAAAGCATTGAGCCATAGAAGTGTATCACACCAGTGAGATCCCGCTGAGAAATAGGATTTAAGCTGGATTTAAATTCAATTCAAATTTAAACAGAACCTGCAAATTTGGAAAGTTTATCACACTGAATTGCTGCTAAAATGAAATTTTGCAAAGTTAACCTGAAGTTAAAGCAGAGAAAAATGCCACCTTTTTACTTTCGGAATTTCCTGAAAGTAAAAAGCTGCCATTTTTCTCCAGTTTAACTTCATGTTACTTCACATTAACAGTGATCTCATGTGAAAAACTTTGGGCATTTCTGGATTTTCTCTAATTAAAATGTTGTTTAAATCCCGTTTTCCCATGGGATATTGCTAGTGTGATAAACTCGATAGTAGTTAAACAGCATTAACTGTACAGTGTAGATTCAGCCTGTGAAATAAGGTTTAAATCTTCATAAATTGTAGGCAAGAACAAATAATGGTATACTAGTGGAATATGCTATCTCAGAGTGTAGTGGAGTCTCCTCATTTGGAGGTATTTAATCACAGGATGGAAGGCATTTGGTGGGAGGGCTTTGATTGTGTCCCTACATGGCAGGGGGTTGGACTAGATGGCTCTTCTGGTCTCTTTGAACTATATGATTCTCCTTAATTAAAAAAAAATCATTGAAAATTAATTGCACTTTGGGACTTATGTACAAGAAAAGCATATTGAAGGGAGAAAAGTTGCATTTACTGGATAGAAAAAATGTTTGCTATGCAGAAATTGGTAGTTTTGGGGGAAAAATAACATTTCAGCACAGAAAACAAGTTTCCTGTGCAGAAATGTTATTTTCTGTGCATAAAATGCTGTTTGGGGGCTACCAGTCTACCGGTTGGATTTACGTTATAGCAACTTCCTACTTACAAGCATTATGATCATTTTGGAAAGCTCAGACTTGGAAGAGGCTGCCAGTCATTTATCCGTGTCTAATAAACTTTTAAAATGAATGTGTGGGTGGATGGGAAGGAGGGAGTGGAGGCTATCACATTTGTAAATTCTGTCACATTTCTAAGTGCCATGTAAAAACAATCTCCTTGCACATCAGTAATATCTAACACTTATTGAAAAAATGTTGGGTTATTTTTTGTTATTTTCAGTGGTATGCTTTTCTTTTCTTTTTTAAACACAGAGAGCCTTTAAAAATATGACTCTCTATATTCTGAAATGGTACAATTTGTTCTTTTCCTTACTACCTTGCAACTTTATTCTGATGCCTGTGTACACCTGGATTAAATATTCCCCTTTTCAGAAAGTTACTTAAACATTTCATCGTTCTTTCTTTGATAAAGTTATATGGGTTACCAATTCTGTTTCTGTCATGGTCTAGAAATACTGCGATTGTATTCTCTAGATATTAAATTAGACAGTAGACACACATTTCCTTTCTGCCTTTTTAATGTGCAAGGATGGCAGTGCCAATTAGAAACCAGAAGAAGGAAGTGGATTTGTATGCAGAGATTCAAAAGAAACCATAGAGGTATGAAGATGCATACATCTGCCTCCCCTCCTCCTGTCAAATTATCTTTATTTTCTTCTAGTGTTTTAAGGAAGTTGGACTAATTTGTCTTGATGCTGTAAATCTTCGACAGTAGTAAGGAATACTAGTCAATAAATACTTAACAACAGTATAAATTATGTACACCAGAATAAGTAAGTATTACAGGGGGAAATGCACAGACTAATGGTTTTCAGCAAAGAATGCCATAAACCCAACTAATAGTCGAAATCTTTACAAGTGAAACAGCATTAGTGGTGATAAAATGGATGTTTGCAATTGTTCTTACAAATTTCTGGATGTTTATTGAAATGTTAAAGAGCCTTATGTGTGAACAGCCACCGGCAACTGTAATTAAAATTTCCCTAAACATATATAATTTATGGCATACTTGCACTCTTTAATAAGTAAGAATTTAAAGGCTTAAGGAGCCTTAGATGAATTGTCCCAGAAGCTGTAATGTGCTTCTACATCAGTACTTGAACTATTTTTAATGACTTTTTACTTTTGAGATGTTTGTAAAGTTTGCTTACTGGCCACTTTGTGCGTACAGAAAAACTGGCATGGATACTGCCTTCTTTTCTCATCGTGTCATCTCCTCAATTTCATTTGCTGCTGCTTTTTTTTAAAGTGAAAGCACAAGTACACTTGATTTTTGCACAGAGAATGATTTCTTGAGAAGTTATTTCCTGGATAAATACATTTATGGGTTTCCTGGGGAAATGCATTATATCCATCACAATATTTATTTCTATCTTTCAGTGTTCATCTTGGATGAAAAATATCGAAAACCAATCTTGTACAGATTCAGAAATTCCAGCACAGAGGATTGTATGATAAAATGGGTTAAACATATAGGTCACAATACAGACTTGGAGAATTAGAAAAAATATGGAAAAACAACAGCATTAACATGAGATGCTATGATTTAAAATATTTTTTTTTAAAAAAATAGATGAGTTCCATAGATGGGTTCTCACTTTTTCTACAAGACATTGTTAAGTTTGTTTATTTACTGTTGTCTCTGTTTCTAGTTAGGGATTTCTATGTCCAGATAGCCATATTATACAGTTTCTTTGACATTATAGAACACTTTTAATCCTATAGACTCACCATTCATTATGCACTGTGCAGTTACTTTTAATTCTAACTTAGCATATTTTACATTGAATATTTAACCTATGGAGCCTGAAATTGGTAAAATATAATAACTAATGTTTAGCAAATGCTTCTGGGAAGTCAAGAAGAACAACACATTTCTGTTGTTGTTCCTCTGAAGCTGAACTTGGAAAAGTTACTTTTTAAAACACAACTTCCAGACTCTTCCCACAAGCAAGGCCAAAATTTTGAGAAGTTATAGGATACTATCACACAGGCAAAATGGGTTTTAAAAAGGCATTTTCCCAGGAAAGTTATGCAATCACAGCAATGATTTTCAGATGACGTTGTGATCTAAGAGGACTTATCCTGGAATTTCCCCATGAATGGTTTGTTGCGGGAGCATTCTTGCTTCTTCCCAGCAGGATAAATCCTCTCAGATTGTGATGTGTGAGAAAATCTTCATCATGATCAAATGACTTTCTGGGGAAAATGTTTTTTTACATCCCCTGATCCCTCCCCCATGTGACAGTCTCCTTAGTTTCAGAACAGTTAATTTTGGGAAGTTACAGTTACAGAACAAGGCCAGTGTGGTTTGAGCATTGTACAATGACTCTGGACACCAGGGTTTGAATCCCAGCTCAGTCATGTAAACCCACTGGGTAACCTTGGACAATTCACACTCTCTTAGCCTCAGAGGATAGATTCATAGAATCACAGATTTGGAAGAGACTACAAGGGTCATCCAATCCAACCCCTCCCATGCAGGGATACAAAATCAAAGCACTCCTGACAGATAGCCACCCAGCTTCTCTTTAAAAACCTCCAAAGAAGGAGACTCCACTATACTCTAAGGAAGTGTGTTCCACTGTCAAACAGTTCTTACTGTCAGAATGTTTAGGTGGAATCTTTTTCCTGTAGCTTGAATCCATTGCTCCAGGTGCTATTCTCTGGAGCAGCAGAAAACAATTTTGCTCCATCCTCAATATGACATTCCTTCAAATATTTAAATACAGCTGTCAAATCAGGAATACTAATGGCAACACTCCCCCCCACCCCGGAGAAAGTGGCCAAGAAAAACTCTTGATAAGTTCCCCTTACGGTCACCATAAGTCAGAAATGCCTCAACAACAACAACAAAATAGTTGCAGAAGAAAATTCCATAAATCATCTATTGATTTTATGGGTTTATAGCACCTGGAGCAATGAATTTAGGAAAAGAGATTCTACCTAAACATTAGGTATACCTCCTGACAGTAAGAACTGTTTGACAGTGGAACAGACTGCCTCAGAGTGTAGTGGCGTCTCTTTCTTTCTTTCTTTCTTTCTTTCTTTCTTTCCTTCTCTCTCTCTCTCTCTCTCTTTCTTTTTCTTTCTTTCTCTTGTGCTCTCTTGCCCCCTAAATCCTAAATCAGAGGAAGACTTTTACCAAACTTTTGGTGGAAAAATAAGACTTAGGATCAGGTCTTTGCCCATGGACAACATTTTATTATAAAGACAGACAAAGGAATGAGCAAGAGCAGGAATATCTTTGTTTGGGAATATGGGAAAGCTGAAGAAAGTTATGAAGAAGAGACATAATAGAAATAATACCTTTTTATAAGAAGGTATTGAAAACAATAGCTTATTACTTTCTCACAATGCTGGTTGAAGGTCAAAATCAGCTATGTTTTATGCATATCAATATTTTCTAATCAGCAGCATCACTGTGGCATTGATAAGATATGTAACAGAAAAAAACCCTGAATGCCATGTTCTCCTTTATCAATCAGTTAGTAAAGGATTTGTAGGGAAATTCTATTTAATTATCAGCTGTATCACAGCTAGTTTATTTAAAAGCCTTTTATAGTGTTTGCCTTCCAGTTCTAAAATACTCCTCTATTGTAATTATAACTGAAACTGAGGAAATAATAGAATAAAAATTTGGGAGGATAAGAAATGGAGCCATTAAAATAAAAACAAAAAACCCAGGATCAACACATTAAAACCAAATGGTGTTGCTCCCAGACTGTGGAATGCACAGCCCTTAAGAATGGTGATTAGTCTCCAGTCTTGCTTCATGAAGGCATGACTTATCAGTTTAGACTTCTGTTTATTTCAGTGATTTTAATGTTTTACTGTTTGTAAATAGTAAATTATTGAAAAATGGTTTTCAATTATGATATTAATCTCCTTTGATCTACTTTTTAGTGGAAAGGCAGAATAAAACACAATAAATAATTACAAGAACAATTATAATCAGTCTAAGAGGGAGAAATTCAGCACAGAACAAATGGCTGTCAAAATGAAATAGTCTTGGCTGAGCATCTAAAATGACCTGGAGGGAAGCAACCAACTCTCTATTGGAGGGGTCTGTTCTTATACCTATAAGAAGAAGTGTGGGAATGAATAGGGGCTTGAGTAAGTATTTCAGGAAGGGGGTTGCTATAAACTTGAAATATGTTTCCCTATTTTTTTTTTTTTAATCAATGGTTCCTCACTCCTTATCAATTGAAATTAACATTAAAATTATTCTTGTGTCATTGTCAGCATTGTTGAAAAATACAAAAGTGGATTCATATTTCTTTCTGAAGAACAGTACAATTAAAGACATGGGAGTCCCTACACATCTGATAGTTCTGATGAGGAATGTGTATTCAGGCTGTGGACTCTTTCAAACGGGGAGGAATTTCTCCCAATTCCGAATGGAGCCAATGCGGATTCATGTAAATTCGCTTGTTTAGCGAATTTACGTGAACCCCTGCTCCGTTCGGAATTACTTCCCATTACCTGAAAATAACCCCCTCCTGCCCGAATTTGCATGTGAAGCTTTAATTCGCAATAACGTAAAACCCATGATTGTATTCGAATTGGCTTCCCTCTTGCCCGAATTTGCATGCGAAGAGTTAATTCGCAATAACGTAAAACCCATGATTGCATTCGAATTGACCTTAAATTATACTTCCAATTTAGCCTTGTATGAAAGAGTCCTAAGAGACTACTGTCATAACAGAATATAGAGAAACAGAATAGTTCCCAATTGGCAAAGAGGTCAGATAAGGCTGCATCTTATCACCCTACTTATTCAACTTAAATGCAGAACGTATTGTACTTCGGACATATCAGGAGAAGGGAGGACTCATTAGGAAAAAAAACAAAAACAAAAAACCCACAATAATGATCTGAAAGGTGGCGTCATTTTAACTATTCCATGCATGGAATCCTGGGATTTGTTGTTTTGGCCACATGCATGGAATTCTGGGATTTGTAGTTTTGTGAGATATTTAGCCTTATCTTTAGAGAGCTTTGGTGTCACAACAAACCTACAAATCCCAGGATTGCATGACAGTTAAAGTGGTGTCAAACTGCATTAACTGTGCAGTGTGGCAGCAGTCGAAGAGTCCATGGAATTGCTGTTGATGCCAGCAGTTATGTCTGGGATTAATATGACATCTACACAGAAGTGAAAGTGGGTGAACCCACAGCAGAAATCACACACCTGGTCTTGGTAGAAGACTACCTCTGTTCTGCCTTTGGAAGACCGCAGAGAGACTCGTGGAAGTAGTGGTGATAAACTTGGCAAATTAGTCTCCACTCTGGAGTTGTGTTTCTTATTATTGAGAAAAGGTGCCACTCTATTTCTTCAGAATACAGGCTATGTAGCTATAATAGCTGAAAAAGTGTTATATTTTGTATGAGAAGGGGCAAAAGAGGAATATAAAAGAGAAACTAGAAATTGTCTACTTTTATCATGTTCTGATATGACCAATTTTGGTACATCACAAGGACTCGTATATATTATTTTCTGTGATCTGGGCAGCACCACTTTTTTTTAACAACTTTTGTGCTTTATAGATATTAAAACAATAAAAAGTAATAAAAATAACTGCATAAAATATTCTATTCTTCCCTCCTAATTATCCCTTTGGTTAACTTCCCCCACTCAACATTTGTGATTCAGAGCCAGAGTGTGTCCGTATTAATTACTTGTGCAAGTTTGTTTGGAAGTAAATCCTTCTAAGGATTTACTGTCCAAGTTAAGTGTGCATAAGTACTGGA
This sequence comes from Urosaurus nigricauda, assembly GCA_034509955.1. Classification (NCBI taxonomy): domain Eukaryota; kingdom Metazoa; phylum Chordata; class Lepidosauria; order Squamata; family Phrynosomatidae; genus Urosaurus; species Urosaurus nigricauda. The sequence continues at coordinate 170,816,232 of JAOEGL010000002.1, forward strand.
ACATAACAAAACTGTAGATGTTGTATGTCTTGAGGGAATTCTTGTGATCCCTGAAGACCATTTACTACTTTGGAAGGAAATGCAGTAGCTACTCAGATTAACTAGGTGCCACATGTTTGTTTTAATGAAGGCATTAACTGTTCATCATTAATTTAGACAGTGTAGCCACGCAATATGCAGGCAGCGTTTTAGTTCTTGCTATGTAAGAAATGATAGCAACTAATGGCCCTGCATTTATTAACTCTTATTTTATTACCTATATCAAAATAGTTTCCATGGTGTCATAAATCATGCAGTTTTTGTTTTTTTTAAAAAAAAATACAGCTATTTTCCAGCTGCTATTGAAACAGATTAGGTATCATAACAGAGCACCCAGAGCCCAATTAGCAGATCGGGACATTTTTGCTGTTTCCCTCTATGACAAAGCTTTGTCCTAGAAACCAAATATTGAAATGGAAAATCTAACAGATTCATTGCTGTTAGTGTTGCAGAATAATTTTCCAGAATTGTTGTAGATATTTGACTAATCATTAGCCTATATATTTTTGTGTGATACTTAATAAATACATTAATTAATAGAGTGTTGGAACTGAGGTAGCAGGATCCTTTATAGTCATTTTAGATTTGGTTCAAACCAAAAATTTAACCTGACGGACAGTTTCTCTTTAACTATTAGGATGGTTAATCATTTCTCTAAGCTACTGAGATGGAGGTTAACTTTGAGCAGAGCTTGAAATAAGCATAATGCTATGCTGAAGACATCCATGACTGGGTCTCAGAGCATTACCCTACCACTGCTCACTTAGGGATAGCTTCACTATGGCATTACCTTCATTCTTCCACTCACAGGTATATATGTGCCCTAGCAGGGTAGCATAGTGTGCATCCTACAAAAATTATTCAAAGTACACTGTCTGACATGGGGCTCTTTCACACTACAAAAGTATAGTGCTATGATTCCACCTTGACAGCCATGGCAACACCCTATGGAAGTCTGGAATTTGTAGTTTGGATTCTGAAGTGCACCCCTCCCTAAACTGAAAACCCCAAGATTTCATAGGATGTTGCTATGGCAGTTAAAGTGAAATCATAGTTCAATAAGTATATAGTGCTCAAGAAGAAAACAATATACAATATTTTAAGTTTATTTTCTCCCCCCCCCCCCCCTTCTTTATTGAATTGATGCTCTGCCTTTTTCTTGGGATGGGAACTGTTTCAACTGTTTAAATTGTCCTGACTAGGGAAAAAGGAAGAGGATCACCAAGATTCTTTCCAACCTGTTATTTTATACATTCATCTTATACTTTCTCTAGCAAAACACAAAAATGTAATAATAGAATTCCTTTACTGGATTAAAGCATATGCCATGTGAGCAGATGGTTTTTCTTTCACTTTTCTCCTGGACATTTCCTTATTAAATGTATTGAATTGTGCAGGCTAGTAATCCTACTGCCACATGCTATGGTAGCACAATCTATTCTACAGTACAGTTATGATTATCAGTCCATCCATCACTCAGTCTTTTGTGTTATAGTGGTCCTTCCACATTCGCTTGGGTTAGGGGTGAAGGACTCCTATGAATATGGAAAAACTGCAAATAAATAAACAGTATTCTTTAGTGCTGGGAATCTCCAGATCCTCCAATGCAGTTCTGTGGTCAGCATCTGCCAAAAGATCATAGAATCATGCTGGAGGACCTACAAATGCCTAGAAAAGTGGTTTCTCTAGGAATTTCCAGGTTCCCCAGCACAACTCTATGGTCAACTTTTGGGAGAGTTGCACTGGAGAACCTCATAACCCCAAATTCCCTGAATACCCCCTAGGGATATGGAAAGCTTTATTTTTCACACTCCTCTAGCCCAGCCATTTTATGACCAGGAGAGGTCCTTTTACAACAGGAAAGTGACCCAGAAGTCACTTCCTGTTTATTTCCTTTTTTTAAAAGGGCCTCTTCTGAGGCTAGAGAGGGGCAGGAGGAGATATAACATGGTGAAAATTACCTCACACTCCCTAGAAGGAATATAAGGGTATCAGGGAACAATTTTTTTTAATTCCCTTGATTTGCAGGGCCACAAAAAGAACCACTTTAGAAACATCTGATATACCAGCTGTGCCCCTTCCTAGAATCGGAAGACCTAAAGATGGTAGTACATGCAGTGGTAACCTTAATGATGGACTTTTGGAATGCTCTGTGCATTGGGCTACCTTTGTACCACATTCAGAAACTTCAATTAGTTTATAGTTTTTTGTGGATTTTCAGGCTGTTCTAGAAGAGTTTATTCCTGATGTTTCGCCAGCAGCTATGCCTGGCGTCTTCAAAGAATGCTGGCATGGAAAGAGTGGGGTATATATACTGATGGTTGAGAGGAGGTGATTTGCATGTTAATCTGTATATTGTTCTGTTGTTGAATGGCAAGGCCTAAAGGGTGTCAATTTACTTAATAATCTGTTGTCTGCTGTGGCGGTTTTCATTTGCATTTGCTGAGTGTTGATTTTGCTGGTTTTCAGGACTGGTAGCCAAACTTTGTTCACTTTAAGGGTTTCTTCTTTCCTGGTGAAATTGTCCATGTGTTTATGGATTTCAATAGCTTCTCTGTGCATTATGACCTGATAGTTGTTGACATGGTTCAGAATTTCAGTGTTTTTAAACAGCATTTTATATCCAGGATGGGTTATAAGATGTTCTGCTACTGCTGATTTTTCTGGCTGACTCAGTCTGCAGTGTCTCTCATGTTCCTTGATTCGTGTTTGAACACCCCATTTGGTGTTTCCTATGTAGACTTGTACACAACTGCTTTATACGCAGTAAACTCCTTTGGCTGTGAGCAGATCTCTTCTGTCCTTAGCTGAGCACAGCATTTGCTGGATTTTCTTGGTTGGTTTGTAGATTATCTGGAGGTTGTGTTTCCTCATCAGTTTCCAATTTTGTCTGCTGATGAAATGTCAGGAATAAACTCTTCTAGAACACAGCCTCATAGCCTGACCCCCCCCCCCCCACTAAATATGGATGCCAGTCATGAAAGGCTTCAACTTCACATTCAGTTAGTTTAAAACACAGCAGCCAGATTGGTTACTGGTACATTTAGTAGTGTTCCCACACTGGGTGTCACCTGGTGTGGAGGTGGGACTTCTGGGGGCAAGACTTCCAGTTGGGTCTCGGGGGGGGGGGGGAACTACGATGACAGTATGTTCTCTCTCTCTCCCCCCAAGCCATCCCATCCTTTTTCTGATGAGGAAAAAGATGGGACAGTGCTTGGGAGACAGAGCGCACATGGGGGAATGGAGCAGCATGTGTGTATGCGCTGTGACAGAGAGGCGCATGCGGGTAATGGAGAGATGAAAGTGGATAATGGAGAGGCTTGTGCAATTGACAGAGCATGAGGGATGGTGTGGTTCAAACCCCCCACATCCCCCAATGATGCTACTGATCCAGTTTATCTACAGGATCATCTCCCCCCCCCAATATAATACACCCTCTATATTCAGGTCCTCTGGGGTGACGTTTACTTCAATCTGCCAGGACTAGACTGGCAATATCACCCAGAGATTCTTTTTGTCAGTTTTCTCAAGACTATGGAATGATCTGATGAGATTTGACAGCTAAGCATGCTATCTGAATTTAAAGAGTATTAAAGACCTATCTATTCTGGCAGGCCTACCAAGTCATTTTTAAGCTATGAATTTTAAATTGGTATATTTTAAATTTTATATTGGATGATTTTAACGTGTCCTAGGTTTATGTGTTTTAACCTAATGTATTAAAAATGGTTTTATATGTTTTTGTCTATGTTGTACCCCACATCAAGCCTTTGAAAGAGGCAGATAAGTTTTTTTTTTTTAAAATTGTTTGTTTATATGGAGAATATTTTAAAGACACAAAGCTTCACGTTATCTGGTGCAAGACTGTTTTAAATGCCAATGCTGCTAGGAGCAGTGCTATAATTCATCGTAGCCGTGGTTGTTCACCATAGTCTCCCAAATTGACTTTATTTTCAGAATGGCTGAAGGAAAATACAGCCAGTAGTTAGAGTCCACTGAGATAAAGTGGCTATTCCATGTAGCAGTAAAACTCAAAGAAGAAGGAGAAAAACACTGAGTTGAGTTCAGTTATGCGTAGCCTGAGAAAAAAATATTTCATAGATTAGGACACAGAGAAATGGATTCAAACTACAGGAAAAGAGATTCCATCTAAACATTAGGAAGAACTTCCTGATAGTAAGAGCTGTTTAACAGTGGAATGTGCTGCCTCAGAGTGTGATGGAGTCTTCTTCTGTAGAGACTGGATGGCCATCTTGTGTGTTCCTGGATGGCCCCTGTAGTGTCTTCTAACTCTATGATTCTATTAAATGCTCATAGGGATGCAAGTACTTTTACTGTGCAATGGCTTCAGTGATAGTGGTGTACCTGTTCCTTGTTTCATTCCAAACTTAAAATGAGCTCTCTCCATGGTGATCAACCTGGTTGTAGGGACAGGGGTCAATAGCTGGTATAGCTGGTATAGCTCCTCTAATGTTTGGATTGTTACTTGAAGTGGACTAATACTGGGACAGATTAACTCTAGCAAAGAATAGTTTTTTGTGAGATTTTCGGGCTATGTGGCCATGTTCTAGAAGAGTTCCTTTCTGACGTTTCACCAGCAACTGCGGCTGGCATCTTCAGAGAATGTTTGCCTGGGAAAGGATTGGGTATATATATCCTGTGTGATCCTGGGAAGAGGAGGAGTGATTTGCATGTGTATTGTTCTGTTGCTAACGGCAGTCCTCAGGTTGTGAGGGTATGCAAAATAGGATTAATGCCTGCTAATTAGTGATCATTGTCTGCTGGGAATCCCCTGACCCTAGGCTGTTTCTCATTTTCATTGGTTGAGTCTTAACCTTGCTGTTCCTCAGGACTGGTATCCAAGCCTTATTTACCCTCAGGGTTTCCTCTTTCTTGTTGCTGGCAAAACATCAGAAAGGATCTCTTCTAGAACATGGCCACATAGCCCGAAAACCCCATAAAAAGCTGTGGAGGCCGGCCATGAAAGCCTTCAACTCCACTCTAGCAAAGAAGGCCGATGCTATCCTAAGCTGCATTAATAGAACCATCATTTCCAAGTCAAGTCTCCCAAGTCAAGTGCCATGGAAGCCACCAGTTACATTTCATAGCTCATTTTGCACTGTTATAGCAGCTAGAGTAAACTACAGTCTTAGGCTAAAGTACAAATAAAGTTGCAGCCAGAAAAGTACAGGTACATGTTGGGTATCTTTTCCCTAAGTGTAATAATGAATGAATAGTAGGAAAAAATACAGCACCTAGCACTCTGACTGCTAATGAAAGATTAGTATCAACAATAAAGAGATAAGGGTTTATATCTTTATTATTACTGGAGCAAACCAAAGGATTATTTGGCTGTTTCTATAGCAGCAAAAATGACACCCACGAGAAGTCCACTATCAGGACAGAAGTGCAATAGCAGCCTTTCATTCTTGTTCTACAGCACACTCCTATTTATTTATTTTTTAACGGGCAGCAAGATATAGCTGTCATGTCAAGTAGCCACTGATAACCTTCTGCTCCATGGATAAGTTATTCACTCCCTGAGGTTTGTCAGAGATGGTACCATTTCCAGTGAAAGATGCTAAGACAAAAGATTGGTGGAGGGAAGAGACACTAAGGGCAAAAATTAATCAGATGCATTCCATGATGGTTTTCTAAGCCTCCCGAGCAGATTAATGTTGCAATTTTCAGCACTGGCAACTCAACAATTCAGATGATAAGATTCAAAGCAAAATTTATAACAAGCTATGTTTAGCTTAACACTCACTTTAATTGGTATTAAATGGAAGGAATCCTTAGCAGCTGAGTCATGAAAGTGGGAAGTTGGTGAACAAACTGATTTTTCCTTTTGACGCTGTCTGTTTCTGTATTGCCAGGACTTCTTGACCATTTCTGTCACAAGTACAATGCTTTTCAATAACAGCACCTTCTTTATTTATTTTTTACATTACACACACACACAAACAGGTTTCTTGGCTTGTTCCCTTATGCCAGGATTGAGAACTGTGTACACGACGCTCAAAAACTATCTCTGGGGTTCTTCTGGACCCAAATCTTAGAATCATAGAATTGGAAGGGGCCCTATGGACCATCAGGTCCACCCCATTGTACATTGCTCAGTACAGAATCTCCAGCTAAAGCATCCCCCAGAGAAAATTGTTCAACCTGTTTTTGAAGACATCCAGAGATGAAGATCCCACCACCGCTCTAGGCAATTGGTTTCATTGCCAAACTGCTCTCACTGCCAAGAAGTGCCTCTTAATGATAAGTCAAAATTCACCCTCCTGTAACTTACAACCATTAGGCTTAGTTCCATCCTCTAAGACAGCAGAGGACAAGACAGCACCCTCCTTTTTGTAGCAGCCCTTAAGGTCTTTAAGGAGTGTGATCATGTCAACCCTCAGTCTTCCCTTCACCAAGTTGAACATGCCCACTGCCTTCAACTTCTCCTCATATGCTTTGTTATCAATATATCTTATCATTCTTGTTGCTCTTCTCTGCACTTTCTCATTCTTGTCTATATCCTTAAAATGAGGTGCCCAGCACTGAATGCAATATTGTAGATGAGGGTCTGACCATCACAGAATATAGTGTGGTTATGCTTCCCTTGATTTGGAAATTATGGTTCTATTAATACAGATTAGGATTGCATTTGCCTTCTTTGCTAGAGCATTACAGCAAAGAAGGCAAATCTTTGTTGAGATTCTACACATTTATAAGTATGCAAACGTAGTTATGAATGAACTAAGGAATTGTTCCCTGAATCCCACCTTAAACTCAAGAGGTGACCGTCTTCTGATCTTAGAATCCTGGTTGAGCAGGGTGTTTTGGGAAAATGCAACCTGCTCCCTGGAGTTAATGTGAGGTTTGGGGGCATTTATGATCACAACAATAGGGCTACAATCATAAATTCATAGCACAGCTGAATATGGGTTAGTTACAGATCTGAACTTCTGGCTTATGAATCTGTAACTGCAATGCAGGATCCCATCACTGCTTTAAAAAACACCCCCAAACCCCAAAATATAGAACTATACAAAAAGGCGGGAGAGGAGGGGAGGGGACAGAAGCTTGCCTTTCCCAAAAAGATCAGGCACAAGCAGACTGCTGTAGCCTTTTCCAGCTTTTAAAAAAATCCTTCCTCATTAATAACTTTTGCCATCTAGTCAACACTTTGATGTTCAGCCACCAGTCTCCTGGTTTTTATTTGTGAAATGTTAGAAGGTATTGTATTAGATAGGAATAGAGAACTTGACCTGAGAAGATTTAGGTCTAATCTGCATTGTGGAATTAAAAGCAGATTAACTGTCATAGATCAGTGTTGTTGAATCCCCGGATTTGTGCTTTGTGGTTGCACTGGAGCTCTCTGACAGAGAAGGCTAAATACCTCACAAAGCTACAAATCCCAGAATTCCATAGTGTTGAGCCATGGCAGTTAAAGCAGTATCAAACTGGATTAATTCATGTAGATGCAGCCTTGGTGACTCAAACTAGTAGCAACATAACTTGGAAGACTTCATTATCTTGAGCCTGTGTTTCCCAGTAGTCAATCAGGCTGGAGCCCCTCAGTAAGTAAGAGATGGAACTGTGAACTGAAACTGCAAGGGAGAGGTGTCAATTGGATAGATCTCTTATCTCTGAGCAGAGAAGCAACAAGAACAGAAGGAGATTGTTGCCTTACTCCTCCCAGAAAAGAACCAATGATGAAACATATCCTGGGAAGAGGTTTAAATCTGCTGTCTTTCAGGTTTTACAAGAATAATCTCTTTCATTTTACAGCCACAGTATTATTATTTGAAGAGACAAGACTGGTATCCACTGATGAAAGAAGGCTCTCTTCTTTTTTGCATTTCAAACACTTCCTTGTGTGTGCTTGTTTCCTACAGAAACCAAAGCTGGAAATACTCAATCAGGCACCTCTCGAAATTATTGAATTTGCTCTCACCACTCACTCTTTTCTTTGAAGTCTGCCTTGCTAGGATATTGTGCTTTGCAGGAGAATGCAGAGAAATTGTTATTAAGTGGAAGCATGGCATACTTTTTCTAAAAGCCTGGTAATATCTTGTAAAATTCCAGTTTTATTTATTCGGCGGTAAGCCATTGATGAGGCCAGTTTAATGAGATCCCCAATATTTCCTCTCCACTAACCTTGGCAAGTGGGATTTTATGGTTTTCTTTTTGAAGGTAATGATCTAATGAGACTCATAACAATCACTCTCTGTAAACAAAGGATGTAAAGAATTCTTGCAGCACTAGTATGAAGCTCATCTTTAACAACAGAGAGGAATATAGACAGAGAAATTTTTCTGTGTGTGTGTGTGTGTGTGTGCATTTCAATAAGACAGAGAAATACCAGCTACTCCTACATCATTATAATTAGGTGTCATGCAGAACTACTGGAATTTCGTTACTTGATCTTCACACACTGATTCCAAGGTTATTGCTAATGGGAACTCTGTTCTAAATAAAGTAATATGCTTTTTTGCTCAGACCAAAGGAATACCAAATCCATCTCTTTAGGTTTAATTTATAGACAGGAGAGCATCAGGAACAAGCTTTTTACATGAGCATTTACTATAGGCTGTTAGCAAAGTTTGAACTTCAGGAAACCTCCAGAATTAAATACTAAATTTGTTGGATCTGCCAAGTACTTTCCTTTACTTATGCTGTACAGGGTTTTCTTCTTAATGGGCAAATGCTTACATGGACAAAAGTGTGATAATTGTTTTATATAGATCACAGACAGATGACATTATATGGCCTACCTGATGAAATGATTTTATGGTAATGACCTCAGTACAGGGCCAGATTCTCTGTTTTAGCTGCGAAATTGGTTCAGGATCCTTTGCATAGATGAACAGTGCTGAATTCTCCTTTACTCTTCTCTTTCACTACTGATATCACTACTGGTACAATATCACAATCAGAAGGGCAGCCATGAAGGAACTACGTAAGATCCTAAAGAGCAAAGATATACAAATGAATGAATTGTCCAAGCCATTGTATTACCTATCACCTTATATGGATGTGAAAGCTGGACTGTGAAGAAAGTGGATGGGAAGAATAGCAATTCATTTGAGATGTGGTGCTGGAGAAGAGTGCTGAGGATACCATGGACAGCCAAGAGGACAAACAAATGGGCCCTTGATTAGATCAAGCCTGAAATCTCCTTGGAAGTCAAGATTAGGTCCTCTGGGGAAAAAAATTACCATACTGCAGCCAATTAAGACTAGCCTGGCTGCAGTTACCCAGAGGGCCTACTTATCTGACACTCCCAAATTATGGAATGGCCTGTCAGAAGAGATCCAAAACATTATCAACCTTGACAGCTTTAAGAAGGCTGTCAAGACAGATCTTTTCCAACAGGCCTTCCCTGAATAGCTCACTTGGTCACTTGTTGATACAAACCTCCATACAGAATACCCTAGGACGGTCATCCCTCTGTCACCAACCAATTGATTATTTTAATGACTAGATGATATTTTATTATTGTTATATAAGAATTTTTATGTTATTGTTTTTTTTGGGGGGGGGGATAATTGGGTTTACTTTATATTGTTATATTGTATCGCTTTTGTAAGCCACCTCGATCCTTGTGGAGAGGTGGGATAAAAATTAATCATCATCATCATCATCATCATCATCATCAAAGTGAAGCTGTCATATTTTGGCCACATCATGAGAAGGCACAACTCATTTGAAAAAATAATAATGCTAGGAAAGATAGAGGGAAGTAGAAAGAAAGACCACATGTCAGATAAATAGACTCATTCAGAGACGTCAAGGGCGTTGATTTTGCAGGACCTAACCAGAGCAGTGGAGGATAGAGGTTTTGATGTCTCATCCACAGAGTTGCCATGAGTCATGGTTAACTCAAGGGCAGTTAACAACAACAACAACACTACTGATGGCCATGTAAGTAAGTAGAGGCAGCTGAGGAAAAGGTGTACATTTGCTTTGTCTGCTTGGGCTATTTTACTGTTTTAGACTGAGAATCATGCATGACTGCATTTTTTAGCATTCCCTCATTATTGCCTATGTTTGCTAGGGCTGCTGAGCCTTGCATTCCAGAAGCATCTGGAGGACGGCATGAGTCCCACCCTTGTTTTAGATGAACATTGTTATAAATTACTGTGGAGATTATGGCAGAAAGATAGTTTGAATATGGTCAAGACAGGTAAACAGATAATAATCAAAGCTCATAGGCTTTCTAGTCCATGCCCCTCCCCTTTTAAATATATGTTAAAGTAAAGGGCTTCCTCCCCCCCCCCCATCCTTTGCAGGGCCTCTCTCTTGGCCTACTGGATAATTAAAAACTTTTATCTATGTGAAAAGGAGCAAGGGAGAAAGCAGCACCCCCCCCCCTTTATATTAATCTTCAGGCAAGAGAACCAGCCATGATTTGTGGTAAGTCCTTTAGTCTGGATGGATGATTAATACATTTGTTTTCCTTTCTGTGTGGAAAGGCCAGGACATCTCTAATGCCTGAGAGAGTGAAACTAATTATTAGTAAACTGTGTTTAATCTCTCTTATTTGACCAGGCACTGTCATTCACAAATTAAAGAGTTGGGATATTGATTACCTATATAGTCTTAGGGATTGCTGACTAAAGTATCGTTGTTGATCTGATATCCTTTCATGCCTACAATCGTCTGTGAGGGCTCCATCTCAGTATGCTGCTAGCCGACTCTGTATTAGCATGCTAGCATATTGTTTCTGTCACTCCTCAAGTACTTAGACATGTTCACTGGTTCCTATATTAATTACGCAGGAAATTGTCACATAAGTATTTTAAACCGCAATTAAAATTGGAGAATACTGCCTTTGGCCATACTTACCATACGACATTGCCAATGGGGTGAAACAGACAGGCCAAATGAAGTGGCTTCTGGCCGCTTTAGAGGCATACATATTAAATGGTGCATGCCTCCAAGCAGCCAAAAGCTGCGCTCCGGTCCTTAGGACCAGAGCAAAAAGGAGCCAGGATAATCTGACTCCTGATGGTACTGGTCGGCCCCTGTGTCTGTGATCCAGCTTAGTAGTGGACTGTGTGGACAGTGCGGTTCCAACCCTCTTCCAATTGAAGAGAATTCGGGCCACTCTTTTGGGTCCATCTGTTTTGGGCCTCTGTCTCATTGCTGATTGCCTTCAAACCCTTGGTACAGCATCCTTTACACTTTTGGGAAAACCTGTCAACATTCTCCCACTTGCACTGCTTTCCCATTACTCCATAGGTGCAATCATTTCAATATTAGACAGTCACATGGCATCAATGGATGTGATTGTACTCCTTCCCCCTCCCCTTTACTATTCCCAAGTAAGTTGTTTTTCTTTTCTTTTCACTTTTCTCTTCTCTTCTCTTTTCTTCTCTTTCTTTATTTCTTTCTTTCTTTTTTTCTTTTTTGCTTTTTTCCTAAATCACATTAAAGATTACACTTAGCAGTGGATACAGTGATAAAGAAGAGATGCTCATTCTCTGTTTCTGAAATGCAAAATCTGGCTACAACTCATTGGTCTTTCCATTGCCTTGAGTAAGATACATGGGGGCTTTACAGACTGCCCAAAAAGGGTGGTCTTAAGCCTCCTTGTTTTGCTGCAGAGCTTTGCCGCAGCAGCTAGACACTGTGGCAAAGGTGCGCAGCAAAAATAGGAGCAGGGAAACTCCACTCCTTTTTAGCATTGCAATTGTGATGCTCTAACCAGAAAACATGCCATTGGGCACCTTTACGGTGTAGCAATTGCGCAGCTCTGTCTAGAAGCTGTGCGGTTGCGACGGTGTCATTACACACCCCACCTAAATGGCATTACATAATTTTGCAGGCGTCATTACATGCTAGGACTGGGGAGCATGTAAATGCTGTTCCCTCCCCAGCCCTAATCATGGTGCGAGGATGGCCCTTTTGGGCCGTCTGTATCGCACCATAGTTTTGTAGTAGTTGGGAGAACTGGCAGTGTAATCTCTTTTAGAGTGATAAAAAATCTTCTTCTAGTTGCAGATTCTGCCTTGAACTCCTGTGTTTTCTGAAGATAGATAATGTTTGCCTTGTCCAGGCAAAGTCTCAACTTCAGAAGCAAATCTTCTTAATACTTCATGTAGGAGAGATCAAATATGGATAATAAGTGCCACTTCACTGTCCAGGAACTCCTTGCTAGGTGTGTGCAAAGATGTGGTGCTCAGTTCAACAATAGTATATTTTAGATAATACTGTATTTGTACTCTCTATTTTGTTGTGTTGTATATTTTATCTTTGATGTAATCCCATGTTGATCCACAGGGAGAGGCGGGAAATATAAATTAAAAAATTATTATTATTATTTATTAGTTGGAATAGGGCTTTGATTCATATTTGGACCACTTCAGACCCAGTTTGACCTTACTTGTCCCCTGTGTCTGAAGTGAGGTTTAGAAAACAAAACCTGAGGGGCTCAAAATTGAGGGGCCCTTTTAAGCAGCCTGCAGCCACCCCTTTCCTCACCAGATCAGGGCTGCAGCAAATACATGCCACAGCCCCAATCTGGCCTTTCAGTGGTGCAAAAAGAAGCAGCTAAAGGTTGCTCCTTTGGGTGCTGCAGAAAGGGGCCCTAGCTGCTTCAGGGGCAGCTGTTCTCTGCTTCTTCAGCTCAGCGAGTGTAAACACTGCACCAAAGATGTGGCATGATTCCATCTGCCATCTGGTCAGGTGGGTGGTGTGGGGGCGGAATTGGGGCAGCTGGTGTGCAGTCACCACACCCCCACTCTTCCCCCACTCCGGCTCTTTATGCTGGTCTGTAGAGGGCCATAGATACTGAAACTCTAATATTTCATTCTCTCATGGACATTCATTGGGAAACCAAAACAATTACAACTATTTTTATTTTTTTTCTTACACGAGTGCATAAGATTTGTAGATATCATGCTAGATCAAATCGGTTAGCCCCTACTAGAGCAGACATAGGTAAAGGTAAAGACATTCCCCTTTGACAAGGTTCTTAAGTCATGTGCAACTGTAGGGGGTGGTGCTCACCTCTTTGTTACTAAGCCGAAGAGCCAGCGTTATAAAAGACTACTCTTTGAGTCATGTGCATGACTACACAGAACACTGTTTACTTTCCTACCACAGTGATACCTATTAATCTAGTTGCATTTGCATGCTTTTAGACTGTTAGGTTGGCAGAAGCTGGGTCTAGTGATGGGAGCTCACTTGGGCCTCAAACTGCCAACCTGCTGATTTTGCAATCAACAGAATCAGCATTTAACCACTTGAGCCACCACATCCTTTGCAGACATATTGAATTATTTGTTGAATAGTAAATCAACACAGAGATGAATCCCAGTAACTAATCTGATCTAATCTGAAGAAGTAGACTCAAGTCTATGGAGATTAAGGTCAGGATCACTCTCCTGTCCTTATCCTGTCAATGACAGTGATTGCACAAAAGCCTTTCATGATCATCCTGTTATTATCCTGTCATTGAACTGTATTTACATTTGGGAATTATCACAAACTCCCGTTAATACAAAATGCCAGGAGAATTCCACTTCAATGATGGGACAATGACAGAATCAGTGTGACATCATATGAAAGGCTTTCATGCAATCACTGTCACTTCTGCTTCCCAGATGGGACAATGTCCAGATAAGCGTGATGTCTTGTGAAAGTCCTTCCTGTGATCACTCAGGAAGGACGGGACAAAGATGGGAAAAGGACAGGACAGGGACATTCTTTTCCTATCTGATAATCTCCTATGAAAGCTCATGCTGTCAACATCTTTTTTTTAATTTAGTTTCAAAAATGTTACAAGATTTCTCTACATACTGATTTTACAGACTAACACAACTATATTTTTGAAATCTGGTCTACTCTAGTGGGGACTAATAATAAGATTCAATCTGCAATGTCTCCTTTAGAGCAGATAGCCTCACCAAATTGCAGACAGACCTTTTGGGAAAGCTAGAATGATCCCTGCTTTTCCAAGCTTTTTTGTAGCTCAGCTCAGAGGAGTGCAGACACTTGACATGAGTGGAAGGGTATGTCATTGTCCATGCTAATCAAAACATCCAGTGCTTCAACAACTTAAGCTCCCACTGTGCTACAGTACTGGAGCAGGATATGTTTGTTTTTTCTTTTCTCAGAAAAATGAACAGATAAGAAGTTGATACAAATCAAAAGACGCGTGAAGGGGGTATTTCTGATACCCCTTAATAACTGGTGGTGCAGTGGTTAAATGCTTGTACTGTAGCCACTCACTCACAAACTACAAGGTTACAGGTTCAATACCAACCAAGGGCTCAAGATTGGCTCAGGCTTGCATCCTTCCAAGGTTGCTAAAATGAGTATCCAGCTTGTTGGGGGCAATTAGCTTACACTGTACTTGCTATTGCTTGCTATTGCTATAACTGTAGACTGAATGTGGTTGCTGCCTTTTGTTGCTACCTGTCAGTGCAATTATAAAATTCACGTGTTACTTGCATAGGTTGTGCTGTTGTTGACATTTGCATTTTAATTACTTAATTGTTATTGTAACTTGTCCCTGTAATGTTTTATTTTTCTCTTACTGCCAGAGTCCCTGTAGGCCTGTTGTGTGAAGTATAAAAGCAACAAATTTATGTGTAAATGAAAGTTTATCATTTATGTGAGCCTTTTAGATAAAGGCTGGATTTCTTGATGTATTAGTTTTCTACAGTTCTGTATGGCTACCAATATTTTTGTAAAAAAATGAAATGCTGATTCCGTATTGAGAAAGACTGAGAGAGAGAGAGGTTAGGGAAGTGTTTTTTATTTTGTTGTTGATATACTACAATTAATGCATCTGGAACATACATTTCTCACACAGTGCATTTTCTTCAGATCTGCCATATAAAACAAGCATTGAACAAGTCATTGAAATGTCTTTAAAAGTCATGTTTAGAACCCAAATTGACAACAGGGGAAGAAGCCAAATGTGAACTATCTTCAGTCGGGAATTCCTGCTGGCGAGAAAACACCAATTCTCTCTTGTAAACAGAGTTACCACTTAAACGAGCTGCAGCAGTCATGCTGCTTGTCCATTAATTAGAAGCTCTGTACTGTGCTGATGCTTTTACTGGGCAATTGTTCCAAATCAGCGGGGGTGGAATTCACTAAGCTAGTCATTAAAGGTTATTCTGCTGTGTTTGCACGGGAAGACATTTCATGGGGATATTTGAGTTGCTTCATGCTTATTTTCAATAAGAACAAATAAGAAGGGTGGGAACTGAGTGGCTAAAGAGTTGTACACTCCACTGGCAATTTAATTTTAGGCTCAGAGGGATCCAGTTCATATGCTGTAACTCTGGCAATTCTGAACCCTAACCTAAAAATTATGACAGCCATTAAGAAATCTTTCATGACGACAGATCCACTTACAAATAGCATTTGAATGAAGTCGATGTCTATTTTCATATAATTGTACAGTCATTTTGTGTCCTGCTGTCTTTATTATACTTCCACCTCTGTTTTACACAAAAACATTCATGTACTCATGGTACTTTAACATTTACAAACCAATCTGACATTATTCTTGTAAGAAAAAGGGGGAGAAAGCATCTCTGCCTTCTGTACCATTTACCTGTAAGTACAACATCTGAATGTGACAGAACTTAGTCTAAGTAAGCATGTATCGGATTGCATGGTTACACTGTCAAATGATAATTGAAAGGTACCCATTGCAGAGGTGATCAGCAAGTAGATGGCCAGTTATTGGAAATAACTAGTGACAAATAATTAGTTACTTAAGACAGAACCAGTGTGATATAGGGGCTTTCTAGATTAGCAGGAAAGTGTGACATGTAGTTGCCTTTTCCTTAATGCTTAGCAGCTGCACCGCAGCCTTTAGATGGAGCTGTGCTGTTCCGCAGTTTTTAAAAAAGAAGCTGGGAAAACCAGCACCTTTTTAAAGGCACTTCTCCCCTAAAACGCAAAAAAAGCGTTTTCATGGCACACTTCCCCTTTTTCTAAAGGCTAGAGTTTCATGCAGCCATGAACACACTTCTTTTTGCCAATCTAGATCAGGCTAATGTGATTTGAGTGTTGGACTGTGTAGGACACTGAGAAGCCATGGTTTCACTCCATGCTTGGGCATGGAAACCCACTGGGTAGTCTTGGGCAAGTCACTCTCTTTCAAACAGAGCCAAAGAGCCAAAGAAGGCAATGGTAAACTCCTTCTGACCAAATCTTAACAATAGCAACAGCAAGTACATTTCAATACTGCTGGTCAGTACACTTAAGCACTCCCTAAGCAGTTTACAATGTTTAAGCTAATTGCCCCCAAAAGGTTGGGTACTCTTGTCAAGAAAACCCTGTGATAGGTTTGTCTTAGGTTCACCATTAGTCAGAAATGATTTAAAAACACATAATAACAACAATTATTTAATTAATTAATCTGTTTGTAAGAACACAAGAAAAGCCATGCTGGACCACATCAAAGGCCCATCTATCCAACATTAGTCTATCTAGACTAAACTGATGGATCTGCAGTTTCCAGTGGGAATTCCATAAACAAGATATAAAGGCAAATGCTTTGCCCTCAAATGATATGGAGGCATATTGTCTCTGATATTGTGAGTCCTATGTTATATACCTATCCTGACTAGTACAGACAGCCATCCTTATCCATAGATTCATTATCCACAGATCCAAGCATCCGTGGCTTGAAAATATTAACAAATATATACAAATTCCAAATAGAAAGCTTGATTTTGCCATTTTAGATAAGGGACACTATTTACAGTTGGCCCTCCTTATCCACGGGTTTTTTTATCCATGGATTTGAGCATACACGGCTTGAAAATATTCCCCAAAAGTATAAATTTCAAATGGCAAACCTTGATTTTCCATTTTATATATGGGATACCATTTTGTTGTGCCATTATATGTAATGGGACTTGAGCATCCATGGATTTTGTTATCCACAGAGGGTCCTGGAACCAAACCCCAGTGGATAATAAGGGCCCACTGTACTTTCTATTATATTTAATGAGACTTGAACATCCACAGATTTTGGTATCCATGGGGAGCCCTGGAAACAAACCTCAGCGGATACCAAGGACCCACTGTATGTGGTAATAGCCCCAATTCAGGAATTTACCCAATCATCTTTCAAAGCCATCCAAGTTAAAAGCTATAATGACATCTGGGAGCAGTGAAGTGCCGATTTCTTCCTTTTATTGGTCCTGAATGTCCTACCTTTTTGCTTTCATGGATGACCATGAGTTCTAGTATTATGGAAGAGGAAGAGAGGCTTCTGCCTATCTACCTTCTCTACATCATAATGGCGAACTATGCTGGGGCCTGGGGCAATTTCCCCCCAGTCCTCATGGGCTACATCCTTTCATCATTCCAAAACATGCCCCTCCATTGAAGCTGGCCAAAAGTGTGTCAGGGAGTGATTTCACACCCATTTCTGGTTGTCATTATACCTGGGATGTGGCTGAAGAAAGAGATATGGGTCTTTGGGAGGGGGTTCATTGGTGGTAGTTATTTTTTCTTGCCTGTTTTGGCATGGTTTTGGAGTGAAATCACCTAAAATCCATGTTAATTTAGAAACAAAATAGGGCTTGCATGCACTTATGGGGATTTGGGGGCTGCAAAAGTGGGTGCCATACATGTTTTCACTTACCTCTACAATCTTTCCCCTTTCTTGCATTTTTGAAACACTAAATATGCATTTTCTAAGCTATTTCTAAGCTAAACTTGAAATGATCTTTTTTTCTAAGCTAAACTTACAATTAATTCTTTCCCCTGTTGATGAAGGTGTAATTACATTATAATTATAAGTCACTGAGAGATAATTTCACTCCTTTGTCGCATAAGTGGATTGTTACAAGGGTGTGGCTTCACTAAATGATAAGGGAGGCTTATCACATGGTTCAATAGCTGACTCAGGCTGTGCCCCAGATGGTTTTTCAAAGCAACTAAAAATAACCATCTACTGTAACCTACTTTTGCAAAATGAGAACATAATGGCCAGGATCCTGTTGTTGATCAATGTCAGCAACATCGTCTGTTATGACACTGTAAAGTAGTTTCTTTGCAAGGCACCAGTGAATGAACAGCAATGAAAACCAGCTTTGACAAGAAGGGAAGCTGCTCTGCTGGCTTCCAAACTAGTTAGAAACCATTAAGGCAGCTTCCACTTTTAGTGAAGATGGCTTTCACTACTAACATCTATCTCAGTGGTCCCCAAACTGTGACCTTTAAGAGATTTGGGACTTCAGCCCCCAGAAGCCTCAGCCATGTTGGCCAATAGTTGGGGTTTCTGGGAGCTGAAGTCCAAAATCCCTTAAAGAGCACAGTTTGGGGACCACTGAAATCTGATGGTTATATGTGCAGTCATAATAATAATAATAATAATAATAATAATAATAATAATAGGATTTATTTCTATTCCACCTTTTCCGGTGGGGAATCAAAGTGGATTACAGCATTCATGAAAAACAGCTTCATTTATATACCACTTCATACCACCTAAGCAGTGTCTAAGTGGTTTACAACTGTACACTACTTGCCCCCAACAATCTGGGTACTCATTTTAGTGACCTCGGAAGGATGCAAGCCTGAGTCGAGCTTGAGCCCTTTTGCTGGTATTGAACTCGCAGCCTTATGGTTTTGAGAAACTGGCTGCAGTACAGGCATTTAACCACTGCGCCACCAGGGCTCCTGTTACCTTGGGCCTTTCTGCACTAGCCAGGATACTCCAAGGGCAGCCTGGATTATCCTGGCATCAGAGCTGCCATGACCTCCTCCCATTACCTGGGCACCTTGTTTTGACCTCAGAGTAAGCAACTGGCAGCATTGGCAGATGCAACTGGCTACTTGGTAGATAGCCATCCAAGTACAGAAATTGAAGGTTCTGGATCTTCCCAGAAGATCTAGAGTAAAAAGTATGTTTTAAAATTCATTTTAAAAGTGTTACACACTAGTTCTAGTGCTGAACATGCCAGATATAATTTAGACTGCTTGCATCTGAATTAGACTTTGGATGGTGTGTTGTCCAAACAGGAGGCCACCAGAACAGGGGAGGGGGGCCTTTGTCCTATGCACACAAGGCCTTGGGTCACTGCACTGATTCTTCCTCTTTCTGCTGCATCACTGGCATAGTTACACTGGACAATAGGATCATAAGCAAAAAGTTACTTTAACAATGTAACTATATGTATAATTGCTTATGAACACTGGAGTTACAATTATAACCAAATGCTTTTAAAAGTAACCTTCTGGGGAGTTTATCACACAGCCATTTTTGCCCGATCTAGGCACAGGACAGAATTGAGCTTGAATGGCCTTGAACGGGTGTTATCGCACACAAAAATGCAGACTTGTGGTTGCCCTGTGACAAAACTTGCATTTTTATGTGTGATAACACCCATTCAAGGCCATTCAAGCCTGATCCTGTCCCGTGCCCGGATTGGGCAAAAATGGCTGTGCGATAAACTCCTGAGTTCTGGAGATGATCATCTCAGTCTTGTATTCAGCATTTGTATTCAGCACTCCTAAATGCTGCTGCCCTCTGGGTGAGCTGCTGTTTTGACCACTCAAGTGGAATCCAAGTCTATTAATCAGTAGCTTCAGGGATTACACAGGTGCAAACAACCATCTGGGGATTTGACTGAAACAAGCAATCAGCAAATTGGCTTTTAGCACCAACATACAGCTGCTGTTTTCACCACTGATGCTAAGAATGGCATATACATTCCCCACGATTGTGAAGCCATTGAAGAAGTTGCAACATTAATTAGAAATTTTGCTTGGTATCAAAATTTGCACTGTCTTCCTCTCTGTATCAACTAATATAGCTCAGTGATAGAGCAACATGTTTTGCATGCAATACATTTGCATGATTCAAATTCTCCTTTATTCAGGATGGGCTGGGAAGGACACCTATCTAGACCTAGGCTGCTGCCACACCATGAAATTAATGTAATTTTGACACTACTTTAACTTGCATAGCTGTATCCTATGAAATCTTGAGATTTATAATTTGTTGTATCATCAGAGCTCTCTGACAGAGAAGGCCAAATATCTCACAAAACTGCAAATCCCAGAATTCCATAGCATTGAGTTGTGGCAGTAAAAATGGTATTGGACTGCAATAACTCTACAGTATAGATGCAGCAAAAGACAGCTGATGCCAGCCAATACAGATAATGCTGAACTAAACAGAACCAATGGCCTGAGCTATAAGGCAGTTTTCTATATTCAGTTCAATCATCATGCAAAAGTGATGGAATGGTAAATTCAGCGCATTTACTCCCACATCCACTCTTCTTTCTGTCTGTGAAAATAAACAGACCTCTTGAAAGTATCTTTCAGATCCACCAGAATGAGGTTTTGATTAAAACCTGTCACTCAAACTTAGTAATTACAATATTTTAAGAAAAGAAATCAATTTCTGTAACAGAATGATAATTTCAGTCAGTTTGTGCTTGCATTTTTGTTTGTAAAATTGTTGGTTTGCTTTAGAGGCTGTTCTGACTGGAAAGACAATGCTGGGAGCCAGGGAAGATGGAACCCTGTAGTGGATCTGGATTGGAGAAGAAGATGAGTTGAGAAGACTGTAATCAAATTCTTTAGTAATTCTTCAAGTGTTAGATACACACCTTTGAATCTAGCTCCTATATCATCATTCAGAGAAGTCAGACCTGGCCACGGTGGTACATGCCTTGGTTACATCCTGTTTCGATTTCTGTAATGTATTCTACATGGGGCTGCCTTTGAAAAGTGCTCAGAAATTGCAGCTGGTCCAAAGAGCTGCAGCCAGGCTGTTAATTGGAGCTGGCTGCAGGGAGCATACAACCCCTTGTTGCAACATCTCCATTGGCTGCCAGACCGTTTCCGGGCACAATTCAAAGTGCTGGTTTTGGCCTATAAAGCCCTATACAGCTTGGGTGCAGGCTATTTGAAGGGCCATATCTCCCTGTATGAGCCTCCAAGAATATTGAGGTCATCAAGAGAGGCCCTTCTCTCTGTCCCACCATCATCTCAGGCACATTTGGTGGGAACAATAGAAAGAGCCTTTTCAGTGGCTGCTCCCAAGCTCTGGAACTCTCTCCCTAGGGAGGCCAGGATGGCTCCATCCATGCTGTCCTTCCAGTGGCAGTTAAAGCCGTTTCTATGCTGCTAGGCTTTCACATGACAGGAATGCTGTTTTGTTTTAAAGAGTTTTAAATTTTAATAATGTAATAATAATTTTAATAATTTCAATAATGTAATGTTTTAATTGTATTGTTTAATTGTTTTAAAACTTATATTTTGCATATTTATAGTGTTTTAGATTATTATTTATTATTTTAGATTATTATTTAGTACAGGGCCTTGAGTCCCTGTACTGAGAGGAAGGTGGGGTATAAATAAACATAATAATAAATAATAATAATGATAATAATAATTTCCTGCAGCAGTTACTCTTAGGAGAGGCCTCTTTGCACATTCTGAAGTAAAAATAGGGGAACTGTGTCCTAAACTTGTGAGTCAAAACACTAAGAGCATCTGGGAAGGTGACTTTTAAGCTTATTCTGCCACACACACTCCATTCCATCCTGACTCCTTTGCGAGTGCTTGGTCTGCCAATAGGATTAAGATAACTGTTTTCTCTGTTAAAAGTTGGTCTTGGTGCAAAACCTTTCTTTTGGTACAAATTGATTTTTCATAAAAATAGCCCAAAATGTGGAAAATCATTGTTTTGACAGGGTTTCTCAGGGTGTCTTGGTGTCAAGGGTTAGAAACACTGTAAGGGTTCTTTACACCCCTTACAGGCCAAATTTTGAGTGCTTGTTTCAGGACTAGGTAGAATTTTTTGGTTATCATTCAGGCCTTCACAGATTGAGGAATTTTGCTACCTACCCTATGCTGAGCTGTAAAGAGATCATCAAGTGAATGGATTTAGTGCTGCTGTAAATTCAAAAGACTTCAATCCAAAAGACATAGCCATGTTAGTCTGGAAAATCAATATGCAAAGATCTTGTAACACATTTGAGACTAACTGAAAAATAGAAATTGATAGCATGAGCTTTCATAGACTTGAGCCTACTTCCTCAGATACACTGCCACATGGTTCTGAGGAAATAGGCTCAAGTCTACAAATGCTACCAACTTCTGTCTTTCAGTTAGTCTCAAAGGTGATGCAAGATCCCTTTGCATATGTTACAATATTGGTCACATTGGTAGATAGTGTGTGGTGGAGGTGTGTGAGGAGAATGGAGTATTATTCTTGAGATTCATCCTAAGCACCCTCAGCCTCCTTTAAGGTGAAAGTGACATGCAATCATGCCCTTATGGTCCCAGAGTACAGGAAAAGAACAAACTTTGGGATGACCTCAAGCACTTTACCCCTCTGAGTCCCAGTGCTATGGGAATGGCCTCCCTAATCAAGTAAGGGCTGCCTAATGCCATGCTCTTAATCCATGACACATGATTCAGATGACAGAAGATACGTGACTTAGCCATGCCATGGATGAGAAGATCCAGTCAGACCCAAACCTCATCATGAGCTCTCATTGACCAGTATCCTGTTCCTGACAGATGTAAGAGGAAGCCCATCTCACACCACTTTATATATTTTTGTTAGTGTTTTTGTTGCAGAGGTTTGTATTCGCTTCATCCTCTGCAATTACCAAAACCCCTTCAGGATTTTCATTTTTGCTGTGATAGCTTCTCCTGAATGGCAGGTTTCCATGAAAAATCACTCACATTTGAACCCTGGTCTTTGGAGTCCCCGTCCAGCTCTGTGACCAGTATATCATGCTGTCTAGATTTGTTATGAATACTAGTAGCAAATTAATAATGAGCCTGAGCTTTTTTTTAGTTGATTTTTTAAAATAAGAATTTACCAAAATTTGCAAATTTCTGCATAATTGGATGGAAAGAACTTGAAATTGAGGAAATCAAATATTAATGAAACTAAAACACATAAAGCCAAGCTTCATCGGGTCTTGGGATGGACTTTAAAGGTGTTTGATTAAATTATATTAGTGTCAAATTAGGGTTGCCATCTCTTATTTCTGAGAGGCTCTTCAGCTTACATTGAAGGCTGCTAAAACACTATCCTCTTATGATTAACAAGTGGTTTCATTTCAGTTGATTTTTCAAGAATTTACTAAAATTCCCATATCACATTGCTGAGAAAAAAAGTACTAGTGGTTCTTAAAAAACAAAACCCACACAACAGAGACCCTGCACCCACACAAACAAGTACTCTTAACTTGTCTCCATTGAATGGCACAAGGCTTGGAACTGGTTCTAATACATTTCTGAATCTCATCGTCAACCATGTGAAAATATACCTATAGTCATATTTCAAAATGTTATTGACATTTTAAAAAAATGTTCCTTGACCCGTGGAAGTACACATGGGCAAAGCTTTAAAAAAAACCTTTATTTTGTGAGCAAATGTATGATAGAGCCGAATTGCAGGTGGCTGCAAAAAACAGGACTGTACTTGTAGAACTCTTTTGCATTGTAGGATTTTTTTGCTGGAACATTTATAACCAAAGCCCCTTTGGATCTCTTAAATAATTGAGTTAGAGGGATTGTTTTGATCGTAAAAGGGTAATAGGATATCAGAGAGGTCAGCAGCAGATATAAACACATCCTGGAGGCAGGGACACCTTTTATATTAGTATTGACCAATATCGGTGGAAGAAGGATTTGTGAGGGTCAAGAACTCCATTATGAGGAGCATAAAACCTTTCTATTCCTGATGTTTGCCCTATGAAATATGGAAGGAAACACAGAGTTATTGATTGATTGCTTAGGAAAATGTAGACACCTTGGTGTGCATTCCAGGAGGAGGAAGAATTTCATTATTATAATGGGAAAGAAAGGGATCCCCCCAACATTCAAAAACAGATGAGTAACAGATACAATCAAACAGCAGTTATGCTGGTGACAACCGGCTAAATTATTCCTTCTTCATTTATTTGTACAGGCTTAACCTTTGGATCTAAGGGCTACAGAAAGCTGAAGGCTTGTTTGCTTAGGAGGTAAATATTACTTGAAAGCTGATAGGAAGAAAATAAACTCATTTGAAATGTAGGTCTCGAGAACTCTGCCAATACTCTGGACTTAAAAAACAAAACAAAACAAAAACACAACCTGAAAAAAAGGGGGTAGGTCCTACAGCAAATCAAGCCTGAACTCTGCCAAGAACCCAAGATGATTAAACTCAGATTGACATACTTTAGCATATCATGACAAGACATGACTCATTAGAAAAGATATTGATGCTTGGTTTTAGTGTTGCTCTATGACTTTGAAGAGCAGGGTTCAAATTGCTGTTCAGTCATGAAAACTCACTGGGTGACCTTGGACAAATCAGTCTCGCAGCCTCGAGGATGGCAATGGCAAACCCCCTCTGAAGAAACTTGCCAAGAAAATCCTGTCATGGGTTTGTCTTAAGGTCACCATAAATCCAAAATGACTTGAAGGCAAACAATATGCAAACAAAGAGGATGGCAGCAGGACCAAGGAAGCCACAGTGGCCCTGAATCTGGAAGACATGAGCAGGACTGTTAATGATAGGGTGACTTGGCGGACTCTTATTTATGGGGCTGCCAATGGCAGTTAACAAAAAATATTACTATGGGGCAGTGGCATTATTAGGGTTGGTGTCGCCCAGTGCTGTAACCCCCCCCCCCATTGACTTTCTCCTATACATACCATACAGAATCCTTAGTAACGTTTTTTGTACTAATGTTACTCATAAGTTGTAATTCCCTGAATACAATGAATACAATTAGCACAATTAAAATTCTACTTTTAAATTACAATATTATAAGCACAGCCCAAATGTACTGACATATATAGAGTTCTATGTGCATAAAGTGAAAATTTGGTAAAATGTTATGTTTTTAAAGATTTTAAATAACAACAATAATAATAATTTTAAAAAAATTAAAATTGTATTAAAAAAAACTGGGGCCTTTTTTTCCCATTGAGCCTCAACCCACTCATACCACATCATCAGCATTTTAATGGGACACAGGTGAATGCCTCAGGAGCCCTGGTGGCACAATGGTTCAATGCCAGTACTACATCCACATATGAGTTCAATCCCAGCCAGGGCTCCAAGATACACTCTTCCTTCCATCCTTTTGTAGGTTAGTAAAATGAGTACCCAGCTTCTCTGGGGCCAATTGGGTTACACATTGTAAATTGTTCAGGGAATTCTAGTTCACTGATAAGTGGTATAGAAACGTACTTGCTATTGCTTATTACCACAGCTTGTTTCTGCCAAAAGCAGATGTTTGAGTTACAATGGTGTCCCCATCTGGCAACTATCAGGTTGGGAATGGCTGCCCTATCTGGCACTTGTGATCTGCGTAAGGGTGTCACCTGGTGCAGTTTCCATCCTCCCTCTGCACCACTCTAGTGATGTTATGAAGGATGTTTTGCTTTGTTTTGTTTTGTTTTGCTTTTTTTAACAACTCCAAAATCCCCAAGCCAGTCTTGTAAATGACCACGTGGGCTTTATAAAAGATGTAATTTAAAAACATTCCCCAGCTCTGTAAGGAGAGGTCCTTCTGCGAAGTCATAACACACAGGTTCGATGAAGAGATTGGAACACAATGCTTGAAAATTAATTCAGTAAAATTAAATGTTAGAAATGGGAGAATTAATTCATAATAACGACTATAAACATTACTAACTGGAAATGTTTAATTGGTGGAATTGTCATGAATTGAGTTGTCATTCAAGATGTTATTTCCTGGCCAGACCATTGAATTTGCAGAGAATGGAATAAGGTTGTCAGTGATGGCCTTAAGGAAGCACAAATTTGTTACTGTTATCTTCAAAGGGGCTTTCTTTTCATTTTCAAGGGAAAATCCAGCAATGTGTGGTTTTTCTCCATATGGACTACAATGCTCATCATAGGATTGTTGCTAAGAAATGAAGGGAGTCTGACACATCTGGCAACTATCAGGTTGGGAATGGCTGCCCTAAAGCATGGCATCTCATCTTATCTCTTCAATTCAGTTAATAGCTCATTTGCATCTCTATTCTCTTTCCATCCTCACCAATATGTACACTTCACTCACCATTGAAATGTTTTGCTTGTTAAGTGTTAATAAGGAATTTTTTGTTTCAGTTAAAGGGTACTGATTCACTGCAAATATAACAATAAATGGTTATCTGCAAAGCAGCCAGTGAATCAAGACTTGTTTTTTTTTTAATCTGAATTTTTTTAGTCTCTGTGTATATGCATACCATTTTTATACACAACTCAGTCTTTTCTCTCTCACTAGTCCCAATAAAGATGTGTGGTCTGCAAAGATCAGTGACAGTGAACATGGTTTGCATGCAAGCGTCAGGGATGTCAATATAGGATATTTTCAGGTTTAGTGATCAGTTCTCTAATACAATCTCCTTGGCACCCATCTTACCTTAATTGTATAAGTAAAAGGAGGTGATGAAGAAAAGGAGAAGGAAGAGGATATGTTTGCACCACTTTAATTGCCATGGCTCCATCCTACTGAATCCTGGGATTTGTAGTTTTGTGAGGCACCAGGATGTTTTGGCAGACAAGATTAAAGACTTTGTAAAATGACAAATCCCAGGATCCCATAGGATGGAGCTACAGCACTTAAAGTGGTGTCAAACTCCATTATTTCTACAGTTTAGGTGCACCCTAGGTGAACATTCAGTCCTTGTTGAATCTAAGCTGTTGAAAGCCCAACTGCATTTCCCTCTGAGAATCATATACAAGCTGATTGCTCTGCAGATGAAACCTCTTTGCCAACAGTAGGTTCTGTAAGAATTGCAGCCATAGCAAACAAGTGATATATGGTTGCAGATATTAATTGCATTTGGATTTTAACAGCTGGGGAATAGATGATCCAGATCATGGTGAGGAAAGGATACAGTATGCAGTCTGAATGTTTCTGTGCCTTAGACTGGGACAGTGTAATTAATTTTGTTTCCCAGAAGTTAGAAGATAACTTCCAAATTTGAAATTATTCCACTGCTGCAGAAATGAAAGATGTCAAAAGCTCTGCCTCAGCAGTTTCTGTTTGGAGGAAGCATGGGCTATCTTTCTGTATTTTACTGTTTTACTCTCATATCTTCGTGCCTCCCCTCCCCTACTGCAAAAGAATGAGAAAACCTGTCCCTGAGCTAATACAAATGGTCAGTGTCTGTTAACAGAGTCCAGGATCCTGTTCTTTTTCTTTCTCTGAGCTGAGCTGACTATGGACTCTTTCATACAAGGCTAAATTGGAAGTATAATTTAAGGTCAATTCGAATGCAATCATGGGCTTTATGTTATTGCAAATTAACTCTTCACATGCAAATTCGGGCAGGAGGGAAGCCAATTCGAATGCAATCATGGGTTTTACCTTATTGCGAATTAAAGCTTCGCATGCAAATTCAGGCAGGAGGGGGTTAATTTCGGGTAATGGGAAGTAATTCCAAACGGAGCAGGGGTTCATGTAAATTCGCTAAACAAGCGAATTTACATAAATCCGCATTGGCTCCATTCGGAGTTGGGAGAAATTTCTCCCCGTTTGAAAGAGTCCTATGAGACAAGTCTTGAATGCTGAATATTGCCCCGGTTGAGGAATATGTGCCTTTCCAGATGCTGATGAATTCTAATTCTGATCAGCCCTTAACATCATGGCAGGTTATGAGGGATGATGGGAGTGATAGTTTACCATCATCTGGATGGACAATGTTTTTTTTTCACCCCTGCAATACATCATGCTTCTATTGAGCTCCTGGTGGTACATGAGCTATTACTTAAATACCTCTTACGATCAATCAATCAAGCAATCAAGTAGTGAGTTTTCAGCCTCTTTTACATACAGTGGATTAACCAGAAACAGGGAACATGTGGCCTGGAAAGGATATCATTCTTCAATTCCCATCAGCGTCTATCAGCCCCACAATGTCCAGCGATGATTGGATCTGGAGTACAACAAAATTCAGATGACTTTCATACACCTGGTCTAGCAGATCACAAGTGCCAGATATGTTTTCCTGTATCCTGGCTATTGGATAAATCCAACATTCAACCTTACCAAAGTAGACTTTGGGGAGGAAGATGGAACTTGTTGGTTGTCAATGACAAGTTCCATTCATTTATTAACCTTTATTTATATAGCGCTGTAAATTTACACAGTGCTGTACATACAATCATTCATTTCAATGGGTTTGAGCTAGATAGGATTAATATTGGACTCTATCCAATAATTTCCCACTGTGAATGTTCTGCAACATCTAGAAGTTACTTTTATTTGTTTGTTTGTTTATTTATTTAACATGTTGCCTGTCTTAAGAGACTCAGGGTGGGTCACAGCAAGATAAAACATATAAATCTAAGACAATTGACAATGCAAAAGTTAAAAAGGAAACATTAAGCAATCATATTTAAAAATAAATTCAAAAGAAGTAAAAAGGCAATTAAAACATAATAATTATTTTTGAAAAGTATAGCATACCCCAATTAAAAGATCCTGTGAATTGGCCAGTTAATAGTCAAAGAACTAGGTAAATATGAAGCTCTTTGCTTGTTGGTGGGAAGAGAACAGAGAGGGGCTCAATAGACTGCCTTGGTGATGCAGTGGTTAAATGCCTGTACTGCAGCCACTCATTCACAAACCACAAGATTGTGAGTTCCATACCAGCCAGAGGCTCTGGATTGACTCAACTTGGCATCCTTCCTTAAAATGAGTACCCATTTCTTGACAGGCTTAATTCCCTTATTTTATCTGCTTATTGTTGTATTCTTTTAGCTTATATTTGTCATTTTTATTTAGATTTCCATAGTGTGCACACAATGTGTGTATTTTTAAGGTATTCATATGTACTTGTATTGTAGTGGAGTCTCCTTCCTTAGGGGTCTTTAAGCAGAGGCTGGATGGCCATCTGTCAGGGATGCTTTGACTTGGAGTTCCTGCATGGCAGGGGGTTGGACTGGATGGCCCTTGTGGTCTCTTCCAACTCTATGATTCTATGATTCTATGATTCTATGTATGTACACTGTATTTTGTATTTTATCAATATTGTACATATTCCTATCTTTTTATATTTTTTATAGATTATACATAGAATGTTATTGTTTGTATACTATGTTTTGAGGTAGTTTGAGACGGCCCTAGGGCTATTCAATAAACATTGATTGATTGATTGAGAACCCAGTTTGTTGGGATCAAATGGCTTAAACATTGTAAACCGCTTAGTATATCAGTAAGCAGTATAGAAATGTACTTGCTATTGCTAGACCCCTGTAGGATGGGATTTGATAGACTGGGGGTTGCCACTAAGAAGGTTCTCTCTCATGTCCTCATCAACCATACATGTGATGGCAGTGAAAGCAAGAGAAAACTGCCCTTGAGGATCTTAAGACTCAAGGAGATTCATATTGGAAGATAAGTTCTTTCAGAGAGTCAAGACCTAAACTATATAGGGTTTGATAGATTATAACCAGCACTTTGAATTGTGTTTGAAACTGTGATGTTTTAAGGAAGATATATGTTCCCTATAACCAACGCTCTCAGCAGCCTGACCATAACAGTTCCACAAAGGACATGCAGGGTTCCTTCAGCAGCAAACAAATCAATGGGGACGGGAGGAGATTCCCATAGAACAGAAAAGGTGTAAACCAGTGAAACAGAGAATACAAGAACATCACTCAGCTGCATCGCTGTCTCTTCTGTTTTAGTCCCTCTCTTAGGGAGAGGGGATAAAGTAAACTCACATCACATGCTCCCTTTTTTACTACCTAACCCCGAATAATCATGTTGAGGTACATGAATAGAGTTTTTCTTTTTAGTTTTGCAGTTTCTTAGAAAGAGGATTTGATGTCTTGTTGCTCCCTCCCTTGATGTAGGCAAGAGAAAGACTTGACCACATACGCCTCGATCAGGTTCCCACTATCACACTAGCACATAGATTTGCAGAAAACAAGCTTTGACTTTCACCCCCAGAGTTCCTCCCCCTTGTACTTCTGTAACTTATCACCACCTACTATATGTTCCCCCTCTTTCTTTTCGTAAAAGGTGACCCGAACAAACTTACCAGGTCCCCCCCCCCAAAAAAAAACCACCCCGTGGTTCTTTTAAAGAACAAATGCACACAATTGCAGAAACATATAAAGGAAAAAAATACGACATTGTTAAGTTACTGATCCAATGGAGCCTCGAGCTATAGGAGGTACTTACAGGGGACATGTTTCTACAAATCCAGGAGACATTTGTTTGCATTGACAGGTTTTCTTGGACTGATACATTTTCCTTCTGGCAGCAAATACAACTACCTCTAATGGGCATGCCTGCTATATGCTACACAAGAGATGAGTTTTGACACCCAGTGGGTACAAAGTATATGACCTGGTCCTTGATGCTGCCACCTTAAACCTGATTTATTGATCAGTCACATGACATCTCCAATCTGTTAAAATAACACAGAAGGAAAGGAACATGGGGTAGAAACTGAGCACACATCCCACTGTTAACTCACAGGGCAGCCACTTCTGGATACCTCTTTTGCATACGTTTCCCCACTGTCTGAATGATTGTTTGGAGAGGGAACGGGCTCTATGCTAGCATTGATGCAGCAGGATGCAGTAAAGAAGAAATATTCCCTTATTTCACTGTTAGAAAGAAACGAATAGCACCAAAGATTTTCTGCCCCCACCCCCACCCCGGGGCAAGATTACAAGAATGCTTTCACCTTTTTGATGATTTCCCTCATGTCAGGATTTTTAGTGGAAAAACTGGATTGTCCAAGAAATATCTTGATTTTTGGGTGTGACTGCAATAATGCATTTTATGTACCATGCATAACATACACTGCTTTCTGCACAAAAATATTAATTTGTTTGGACAAATAAAAGGATATTTGTACATTTGGAGTTTAGCACACAGCTAAATAATCTGGTTTATCTTTCTTGGTTTGAATGCCCTTTCAGGATGCAGCCGGATTTTATCATATGCATTTTGCCACTGATGCCACCTCCTGCCTAAAACCCAGCGTCCAGCTATGCTCAGATGGCTGATTTCCAAAGTCGGGAGCTTTGATTATAGCCAGGATGTAGGCAGGTTTTAGGCAGGAGGTGGCATCAGAGGCAAAATGCATATGATAATATCCTGCTGCATCCTGGAAGAGCATTCAAACTGGGCAAAGTTAGATGGATTATGTAGCTGTGGGCTAAACTTCCATGTTTTTTCCCCATGAAAATGTCACAAATTATGAAAAATCTAATGGGAGCTGAATATTTTCCCAACAGCATGTCTTAATGTGTCAGAAAAACACTGTCTCCTATCAAAGATGGAAAAAACTGTGTGTATCCCTAGTAACACACCTATGCTGTGTGAAGGGACCCCCCCCCCCCCCCGCCTCAGGTCAGCTCTTCCTTCTTATTTGGAGGAAATGTGTGCATGGCAGAAGTCAACATAGGGGTGGGAAGTGAGACTTCAAGCCTTCTAGATTTCAAAGCATTAGGTATTCTTGCAGGAGGTATTTAGGAGAGTGTTATTTGCTTTAAATACAAGTCTAATTCTTGTTCTAATGGTACGTACATATAAATTGCTCTTTCCTTTGGGAAATTGCTCTCATAATTAGCTTTTGTTTGGCAATATATGTTCTTAAGCAGCTTTTAAACAAATCTTGATTAAAGACTTTGCAGCTGATGGAGGTCAAGGGACATTGTAGCGAGACCCAGTCCTATTAATGAATCCCCACTGGAGTAGACCCATTGAATCAATTATTCAATAGCAAAGCAGGTAAATCCCATTGTTTCATCTGGTTTACACCTGTTGGGGCTAACTAAAAGAGTCAGGCCTATAATGCCAAATACAAGATGAGTAGTTGAAGGCTTTCATGGCTGGCATCCATAGTTTTTTGTGGGGCTTTTGGGCTATGTGGCCATGTTCTAGAAGAGTTCGTCTCTGACATTTCGCCAGCATTTGTGGTTGGCATCTTCAGTGAATGATGTTTAAATATTTGAAGGGATGTCATATTGAGGAGGAGCAAGCTTATTTTCTGCTTCTCCAGAGACTAGAACGCAGAACAATGGATGCAAACTGCAGGAAAAGAGATTCCACCTCAACATTAGGAGGAACTTCCTGACAGTAAGGGTTGTTCGACAGTGGAACACCCTCCCTCGGAGTATAGTGGAGTCTCCGTCCTTGGAGGTCTTTAAGCAGAGGCTGGATGGCCATCTGTCGGGGATGATTTGATTGGGAGTTCCTGCATGGAAGGGGATTGATTGAATGGCCCTTGTGGTCTGTTCCAACTCTATGATTCTATGATTCTATGAAACCCTGAGGGTAAACAAACCTTGGCTACCAGTTCTGAAGAACAGCAAGGTTAAGACTCAACCAATGAAAATGAGAAACACCTAGGGTCAGGGGATTCCAAGCAGACAATGATCACTAATTAGCAGGCATTAATCCTCTTTTGCATATCCTCCCACCCTGGGGACTGCCATTAGCAACAGAACAATGCACATGCAAACACTCCTCCCCTTCCCAGGATCACACACGATATATAGAAGCTGCTACCAATCCACAGAGGAGGCATATGGTGTTGGTGGAAGGAATCCTTGCTGAGTGCTACTGAAGCAGTGGTTTGTGGACCTGAAAAGATGTCTTGGGAGGTGTATTATCTCTGGGGCAATGATCCATGATGTGACAGAGAGGCTGACAAGACTTGTCAAGCCTACTGAGCATTATGCCTTCCTTTTGGTCCATGTGGGAACCAATGATACTGTAAGGCACAGCCTTCACAATATCATTAGGGATGAGGCTTTGGGTAGGAAGCTGAAAGAGATGGATGCA
This sequence comes from Urosaurus nigricauda, assembly GCA_034509955.1. Taxonomy (NCBI): domain Eukaryota; kingdom Metazoa; phylum Chordata; class Lepidosauria; order Squamata; family Phrynosomatidae; genus Urosaurus; species Urosaurus nigricauda. The sequence continues at coordinate 170,849,042 of JAOEGL010000002.1, forward strand.
TAGGTTGTCATCTCATCTCTTCTCCCAGTTAGAATAATAGAATCATAGAGTTGGAAGAGATTACAAGGGCCATCAAGTCCAACTGCCAGCCATGGAGGAACTCTCCATCATACCCAACAGATGGACATCTAGCCCCTGCTTAAAGAGGGGACTCCATCACTCTCCGAGGGAGTGTGTTCCACTGTCGAACAGCCCAAGTTCCTCCTAATGTTGAGGTGGAATCTCTTTTCCTGTAGCTTGCATCCATTGTTCTGGGTCCTGTTCTCTGAAGCAGCATAAAACAACCCTGCTCCCTCCTCAGTGTGACATCCCTTCAGATATTTAAACAGGGCTATCATATCACCTCTTAACCTTCTCTTCTCCATGTCTCTACACTAATGCACAGAGCATGGGAAATAAGCAAGATGAACTTGAACTCCTATGATATGATATAATAGGCATCATTGAATCCTGGTGTGACGAATGTCATGATTGAGATGTAGTAATAGAGGGGTATTTTTATGTGAAACAGGCCAAATAGGGAAGGAGAAGGAACAGCATTATATGTCAGAGATGTTTACACCAGTGAAGAGATACAGACTTCAATCCTGGAAGCCAAGTGGAAATCATCTGGATAAAAAGTAAAGGGGAAGGAAACAACAGGGATGTTATTGTTTGAGTCTACAACAGAGCCCCAAGTCATATGGAGGAATTAGATCATGCCTTGCTGGAACAGATGACCACACACTCAGAAAAGAGGGATATAATAGTGATGGGTGACTTCAATTATCCTGATATTTGCTGGAAGTCAAACGCAGCCAAAACTTTAAGGTCTAGCAAATTCCACACTTGCCTTGAAGACAATTTCATTGTACAAAAGGTGGAAGAGGCAACAAGAGGATCCACTATTTTACTCAGGCTTGCTAGAGAAGTTAAGAACAATAAAAAGAGCTTTTGGGGGATATGTCCATAGCAAAAAGAAGAAGAAGAAAATGGTAGGGCCACTGTGAAGAGAAAAGGCAGAACTACTCAACACCTTCTTTGCCTCAGTCTCCTCACAAAAGGAAAAGGGTGGTTAACCTGAGGGAAATGGAGCAGAGGACAGAATAAGTAAAGAGATAGTACAAGAATACCTGGTTAAGTTAAATGAATATAAGTCTCCAGGACCAGATGGACTACATCCAAGGGTATCAAAAGAATTGACAAATTTAACCTATGAGGCATTGGCAATAACCTTTGAGAACTCCTGGAGAACAGGAGTAGTTCCAGCAGACTGGAGGAAGGCAAATGTTGTCTCCATCTCCAAAAAGGGGAAAAAGAAGATCCCAACAATTATCATCCAGTTAGTCTGACATCAATACCAGAAAAGATTTTAGAGCAGATCATTAAACAGAGAGTCTGTGAACATTTAGAAGGCAATGCCATAATCACAAAAGTCAACATGGATTTCAGAGAAACACATCGTGCCAGACAAATCTCTCCTTTTTTGATAAAATAACCAGATTGCTAGATGAAGGGACAAAGTTCCCCATGACATTCTTGCAAATGTGGGTTAGACAAGTTAACTGTTACATGAATTTGTAATTGGTTGACTGGCCTAACCCAAAGGGTGCTCAGCAATGGTTCTTCTTCATCCTGGAGAGAGGTGACCAGTGGAGTCCCACGCAGTTCTGTCCTGTGCCCAGTGCTATTTAACATCTTTTTCAATGACTTGGATTAAAAAAAAATAGGGGCATGCTTATCAAATTTGCAGGTGACATCAAATTTGGAGGTGTAGCTAATAACCTAGAGGACAGGATCAAAATTCAAAATGATCTCAATAGATTAGAAAGCTGGGGCAAAGCTAACAAAATGAATTTCAACACAGAGAAATGTAAGGTACTGTGCTTAGGGCAAAAAAATAAAAAAATAAAAAATGAAATGCATAGATATAGGATAGGGGACACCTGGATTAAGGAGACTACGTGTGAAAGTGATCTAGGAGTCCTAGTAGACCATAAGATCAAAGGGATTTTAGATCACAATATCTGTTTATATTGAAGCCACACTTTTAGCAAGGGTTTCCCAGCCACCTGATTGTTGAAGGGTGGTTGAGCTTTGAGCTTACTATACTATTCTAGCCAAATTGCAGAGCAAACCCCTCTACATCTAGCAGCTTCTTAATATTTAATAGTATCCATTCTTTAAACCACACCAGGCATGGCACATAAAAGTAAAATTTTAAATTGTGTAGTCTAGATCCTCCTTGCATCTTGCATCCATCAGTAGTTTTAATCTTATTCATGGTTTTTTTTTAACCTCTCCATATAAAAATATACAAGTCATTTCTACATTGTTTAAATCATTCATCTAATGTAATTACTGAGATAATTTGGAATAAGAACCTAATCTTGGGAATTCATTTTTTCATCCAACAAGGACAATTTCATCAATTTCAGTTTCTCATTATTTTTTAAAAATTCTTTCAATCCTTTATTCAATTACACTGTGAAAACTTTGCATGTGTTTTTAAGGCAAAAATATTATTTTTCTCTGCAAAATATGCTCTTTATTGTGTTAAAAAGCATGCAAGGAATAAGTCTCTGCAGAAAAAAAAAACCCACATCTTTTTTTTCTTTTTTTCTTTTTTCTTTTTTGCAGGAAATAATATTATTCAGAAATAATTACTGTGCCAAAAAGAAAAATGCTGGGTTTTGCAAAAATAAAAATAAAATATTCCATCTGCACATTTCACATAAACTAAGTCCCAAAATTCAAAAATTGTGCAGTTTTTGAAGACTTTCTGAAACCATGAAAGATATTCTAAAATTTCTAGAATCATAGAATCATAGAGTCAACAAGGGGCCCATGAGTTATCAAGTCCAGTTCCCAAATCACCCATTGATTCATTCAAAAATGAAAATAGAAAAAAAATTATATCCCTATTAGTCACTTGTATTTTGTGATGAAGGGAGGAGGACTCAGAGTAATCTTACATCTATAGATAAATTGACAGTAAAAGTTAGGGGCATCTAACAAAGAATAAGGTGAAGTAAAGGAATACAATGCCAAAGAACTTACAAAATTCCAGCAGACATAACTGCCTGTGTTTACCCTAAATATAGATGAATGAGGAAGAAGCTACAGTAAATGGTGGCTGTGTGATCTGTGTGGGAGGTGACCAGGTATAGGTGAGGCTAAGTAAATGTTCACAGTTCATAAAGGGCATAAAGATAAGAGTTAAGTTACAGTATTAACTCTTTTATTAATAAAGGACCCATCCCCTTTTCTAAGCAGAGTGGCAAAAGGCAAGAGCTTAGTCCATCCCAAGAAAAGATAAAAGAAGCAGCACAACCCCTCTATTTTCTCAATGCACCTTTGAGGGAAAGCACCAAAGAGCCACCACTGCTACTATTTCTCATTCCAGGCATTAAAAAAAACTTTGAAGTAATGCTGCAGCAGAGAGAGTAAAGATGATTGGTGTATCTTCTAGGTCCCCTGGGACAGACTAAACTCTTACCTTTCGTCATTCCACTCTGGAATCCTTTTCATATAAGAGTTAACGTGCACTACTTGATAAGTGGACCCAGGATTTTTGAGTGAATTGTTTGACTAAAATTTCTAGGCTTATACATGAGTATATAAATTAATTTGGCCAAAAGATACCATAAGAGTCCAGTGCATTTTTCTCAAAGAACATTTAATTTTGTACTCTGGAGAACAAAACAGAAATGTGTACAAAAGGTGAACACAGATTTAAATCTAACTGCTAATTCTCTATCTGCTAATACATCAGTGAGATTTACACAAGTTTTGATTTCCCATCCTGCAATTGATTCAATTCATGTATTCTAGTTGGGACTATCAATTGGATTTAAGCCACATTCGCTTAACAGGGGTGTTAAAATTGTACAGATGTTCTTAAACTGCAACTCCCTGTATTCCTCACAACTAATTATGATGGTTAAGGCCCTCTAATCATGATGACTTAGACTTGTAGTTCAGCAACAACAAAGTGCTTCACAGTTTTCTGCACTTTTCTAACAGAACTGCAGGATCTATGCCCTTCTCTTCAATCATTGTGTAGGTTGATTGATTGATTGATTGATTGGGGTGATACAATAACATTTTGATTCTTCAAAACACGTTATTTGAATCAGTCAAACACTCGAACAGAGCATAAAAACAAGAGTATCCCTTTTTCAATCCAGTTAAAATGCAGTGTTTATATTATGTAGTTATCCGTATCAGCAGACAGTTTATAATGAATGGTCTATTAAGCAATTGTAATACATCAGCAACTAATATAATTGCATTTATTTTATTTGTAAACTGTCCTTCTTTAATTAGAACATGCCTAGAAACTTACATCTCTTGCCTCTTCGCTATTAACAGTTTCTCAAACAGTAACAGCATAAGATTAGCAAATGCCAGAGAACATTATGCATATTTTATATGGCATCTATAGTCACACATTCATAATTTATAATATGTTGTTAAAACATTTATTAAACATTGATAGCTGGCTTTATTCTGCTACTAGTGTGTACTAGAATACAATAGAATAACATCCTTCAGGTGTGTCTGTCTTCTATGAAGATCCATTCATTGTTAATATATTTCTTCAACCGATGCAATGTAAGAGTGTCCATCATGTACCATCAAAGATTGATGAAAGCTTCTCTGTTTACCCCACTCATCATGTATGGCATGTGTCAAGGAAAATTGCAAAACACTTATCAGAAATGTTTCAGTCAGTGTGATGTGGAGCTGAACAGGAAACTAAATTATTGGAACTGTTGTTGTTAATCCAAAACCAAAGAAAAGACCATTTCTGCCAACAGAAGGATTTCCTTAGCTGAACACAACTGAAAATATAACATACAAACAGAAGCATATAACTTGATCACAGACAACTCTACAATTCCATGGCTGTTTTTGTGGACAGCTGTATCTGATTGTTAATGGATAGGTCTAGAATCTGCATGGATTCCTGAGTTCTTCTAGAATTTGGGAAGTTACTTAGAAAAGTAATTATTTGCTTTTAAGGTTCAAAGCCCTCCCTAGTAGTTAGTTGGAATTATGGTTGAAATTGTTAAGATTTCTTTTTATCTTCTTTATCATTACTCAAAAGTAAAAAAAAAAAATGTTAAAAATCAAAAATGCTGCAGAGCAGCTGTCTTGTGATACAAAACACATTTCCTCAACAACAGTTTGGAATTTGGCAGCATGAGACACAGCCCAAACTTGAACTTTACTCATGTCATGTTCTCCCTTTGTGATCTAGAAACCCCTATGACTAAACAAGTAACTAAAAAGATACAGATATATTGAAAAGGAGTCATGTTAATGCTCTTTACTTTAGAATTTTAATACCACTCTGGGGAAAGCTCCACAAAAAACAATCTCCCCCAGCTTTGTCTGCCTGTTTTTTCTAAAAAGCAGCGAGGGAAAACGGGGGTGGGGGTGGGGAGGTGGAGTTGCAATGGTCTATTGGGATTCTGTCTCCTTCACTGGGTGCCCTGCTCTGCAGTCTCCAGGAATTGAATGTGTGCCTTTAAAGGTGTGTGTCTGGGACAGAATAGGGATTTCAACATCCATGCAGAGACCACTTTCTCAGTAGCATCACAGAACTTCATGTTCTCCATGATGACCCTGGGTCTGTCCCAAGCAGTATCCAGTGTCAGAAGGATTCTATGAGCAGAAAGATGGGGTAGCCATGGGAAGCCCTCTGAGCCCTGTGGTAGCAAACTTTTACATGGAACACTTTGAAAAGCAAGCCTTAGAAACAGCCCAAAAAAAGCCCACAACTTGGTTCCGATATGTGGATGACACTTTCACCATTTGGAGGCATGGAGAAGAAGATCTGACTGTGTTTCTGAACCATCTGAACAACATCCACCCTAACATCCAATTCACGATGGAAAAACAATATTCAGGCAGACCTTTGTCTTGTAATTTATAACAAAAAGAGCTTTTAATGTGGTTACATTTTTATCTGTTTTCAACTGTTTCTATCCTTTTTACAGTTTTTTAATTCTGTACTACACTGTTTTAACTTGGTATTTTTTAAAAAATGAACTATCATTTAATTGTTTTTAACTTCTGTATCAATACATAGTTGTTGTTTTTAACTGTAGCTTGTTTTAAAATGTCTGTGAGCTATCCTGGATTTTGTTTAGGAAGAAAGGCAAGATATAAATCAATCAAACAAACAAATGTCAAAAGGAATTAATTGCAATCAACTAGATAATTAACTATTTACGACTAAGTTCTGAGGTGTTCAAATAACATGCCATCATAGGATCATGCCTTGAGTAATATTATTGTGTTCAAAATTAATCCAGAAAACTAAGGGTCAAACAAACCAAGATAATGGAAGCTGGCATACGAAGTCAGATCCCTGATGCCTGTGGATTTTCTACACACTGATTGGAAACACCTAGGGTGTCAATAGGGGCATGCAGGGAAATCAGACTGTACCAGCAGACACCTCAAAGAGGGGTGAACACCCAGTGGGGAGGTCACTCACTGTCTCCCCCAAGACCCTACCACTACCACCACCCTCCATACCTTCCATCTGTCATCCATGATGATGGAGGTGAGCTGCTGCTGCTGTTGCTGCTGCTGCCGCCACCACTCATCAGCTTCTTCCAGGTCTGCTAGGGTTCTTGCCAGATGAGTTAGTTTACTGCATTACGGGCCAGAAATGTTCTCAGAATGTTCTCAGAATTGTATAAAACGGGAGCATCCACTTCCAGTCCTATCCACTCCCGTTCTGAGAACGTTCCTGGCCTGCAATGTGGAAATATAGCAGGAAAGGGTGACCAGGGATCTACCCCCTTCTTTATAAGGAAAGGAGCCTGTGACCACTCATGCTGCCATCTTGTCTCTTTTCCACTTGGCCAGCAGCCCCATCAGACCCAGAAGGGGCTACCAGGTGGCAGCACTACCACACCACAAGCCACTGGTGGGGAAAGGCTGCCTTCCAAGTTTGGTGCGGGGGGGGGGGGGCTGTTGGCTGGGCATGAAAGGAAGTCAACTCCCTTTCCTGCTCAGCCAGTAGCTGAAGGAGCTTCCAAGCAGCAGCAGCAGCAGCAGCCCACTTCCAACACAGTAAAGACAGATTGGCTGGTGAAAGGGGGGGGGGGGAATTGGGGGGAGGGAGGTACCAGACAGTCAGGGGTGACAGCATGAGATACTGCACTGAGGTAACAACAACCCTAGTGATGCCACTGGTAGCACCTTTACCAGATTTCAAAGCCTTATTAAGGATACAGTGAGGGAAAATCAGCCTAATTGTTAATGGAGCAGGAGACGCTGGATATATGGGAATTGCAGAGTCAAGAGATTTATGGTTAGAAGTATAGCTCTTTTCATTTTCTTGCAATGACATCAATTTAGTACCAGCCATTTCCACATAAGAATAGTGCACACTGGGAGAGCATAGTGCACATTTTCTGCTTTTGTGAAGATCCAGTTATTTCAAAATTGAGAAATTCCTTCAAAGTTACCTCTAAGAATTTCACTAAATCTGTCAGGGTAGCTGGATGCCCTGGCTGAGATAGTAGTAAAGGAGCATTTAGCTTTTCTCATTAATTTCTATAAAAATAACATAACAATAAGGCATGGGCAACAGCTTCACTGTTTCCATTCCCACAGTTTAAAATGAGATCATATTAAACCCAATTATGTCTTCCATAAGAGCATTTGGAAGAGGGCATGATTTTTATTATTATTATTATTATTATTATTATTTGAAAAATAGGTGATTGCTTTAAAGATGTTCCAGCATTTATGAATGAACTGGGGACTAAGGTAGAAATCTCACTGTATCACACAAATACTTTGGCACCTTCCATTCATTAAGAAGGGAAGAAAAAAGTTTGGCTTTCTTCTGACAACTATCCAAATACCCACTGGGAAATCTATATTATGCTGGGTTTGGAAACTGCATCTCCATGTGCTTTTGCCTCTCTAGACCATTTCATGAATATGACAACTAGGAAGAAGAATCACAGTTCTGTAGAAACAAGGGAGAAGAGCAAGTAACAATCAATAGAGTTAAAATGGAGAAAGGCAGGAAAAAAAATCCAGGATCAATTCTCATTAACTCTTTAAGTAGTAATAATGCTAGCATGGCAGCAGGAGTTCCAAAAAGTTGTTAATATTTAATTATTGCTGCAACAGAGAGGTTTGAAAGTTTTACAAAATGAAATAGCAGCATGCCCACTTTACTTTTGCTTGACACATTACCTGTATATATATGAGGAAGGAAGGAAGGAAGGAAGGAAGGAAGGAACCCCTCAATTCTCTGTTGCTGTATCAACAGAAGTAGAAACAACCCTGGTAGATTTAGCACAATCCTCAGTAGTTAGCACTTAAGAACCTCCCAATTAACTGAAGTTATGTTTTTCCAAAGGCAGAAAGGGGAATTTTCTCCTCTAACTCCAGTCTCTGCCACTTATCTGAATGTGATTGGGATGAAGAGCCCCTTCCCCCGGTCAACTCCATCATCCCACTAATGGGATTCACAACCCTACACAACTCCCTCACAAGGCACATGCAAGATTAACGATCTGTCGTCTTTTTCATATTGCTCCAAATTCCTCTCTCTCCTTTTTTTTAGATAGTGCAGTCTAGATTGATTTGTGGCCTTTGCCCGTTTCCATATATCTTGACTTTGACAGCCATTTCTTTTATGAGCTCGCCTTTTATGTGCCTCTGCAAGTTTGTGTTGAGTTGCTGTTAACTTTGGTTTTGACACCCATGGGGGTGGAAAGTGATTCAAAGGTTGGAGTTTATAATGGGCAGAGCTAGTAGAATTAGGATGGCTGAGCTGTAGTTTGGATGGTGCTGGTAGGTAGACCCTTATGGAGCTGCTGCACAAGTGAATAAAGCAAGTGCTTGGGGATTGGTACTAGGTGTGTGATTCAGATTTCCCTTTGTATCTTCTCTCTTTCAGCAACTTAGAAAAAATGGAAGGATAGAAGCTGTATTTATATGTGCAGTATCCAAGGTGGTTCCCAAGTGTCAGAGCTCCCATCCCCCCAAAACACCATATTTCTGGCAAAAGGAGTAAATGCGTTGTTGTTGTTGTTGTTGTTTACCTTCAAGTAATTTTCTGACTTATGGAAACTCCAAAGTGAAACCATTCCAGGGTTTTCTTGGCCACACCTGTTCAGAGGGGTTTGTCTTTGCCTTTTTCTGATGCTGAAAGAGTGTGACTCACTGAATCCAGTATAACTGTGCTGCTGCATATTTATGATTTGTGAAAATGTGTAGGATGTTTGGCACAGCTTGAATGAGTAGAGATTTGCATCTGATAATACAACCTTTTGAAAAATACTCGCAGACATATTCATAGTTTTTTTTCTTCAATTAAGAAATAAAAATCCACACTGAACTAGCATGAAATGGACTTGGAAGTAGAAAAATCAGAAACTTTGTGGAAATGGACTAGAAAGGAAATGGACCCTATCCATAACTTGGTGGATGGCATGCTTGTAGATTTTCTCTGGCTATTTGATTTAAGTGGAAGGAAACTCTGAGAACTTCTCCATGATGAAATTTCTTGAGTATGTGATACCTCTAGGTAGCTACCTTTATCACTACTATCTCCATATGCAGTGCCAATGGAGGGTACAACCTCTGACCAAAGTGTGAGAATTCTCAATGTAGGCTTGGTTTGTATCTGGAAAACAACCCAGTGGTGGTGTGAATGGGCTCCCTAGGCAAGGAGTCACAGAGAAAGTTATCTCCTTGTAGATTTAACACAGCTCAGATGCCAGAATTATGGTACATAGAGGACAGCCTCAACATTAGATCTCAATGAGAGTCAGGCTCCTATGAGATAGAGAGTAGTCCTTTTTCATATCCATGAAATGGCTCTTTTTGTAATTAACATTGTCATATTCTAGTATAGTTCCATCTGAGAAAGAAGCAACATTTGCCATAAGAATGATCATTAAGCTGGCTTCAAATTATATGCAGTACATAGATGCAAGTGGCAATATTAATTCCAGAACTAGGTCTCTCTTTTGTGTGTGTTTTTCCAAGCCTTTTGAAATCCCAAAATTAGTAATCTGTTTCACAGATAAATGTATGGTAATGCTTACACATGTGCAGCTGAATGATATGGCATGTAAAGCTTTATGAAGTGACGTTCATATGAAGGGGAACAGAAGAAGATATCTTTCAACCCTTTTAAGCTTCACACAATGAACCTTTTTGCATGCCCTTTGGTCTCTGATCTGGACACAGGCAGGAGATGTGCGTTGCTGAGAGAGAACACATTTTACTGCACACTGCACTGTCCTCAATCTGGCCCCATGCTATCGCCTGGCACCAGGCCGTTCCCATTCAGGGCTGAAGCGCACCATTTTGCTCTGATAGAAGCTTTCTGGTGGAGCAAACTGGCGCACCTCAGTCCTGAATAGGAATGGTTTGGTGCTAGGTGATAGCATGGGGCTGGCTTGAGGACAGTGCAGTGTGCAGTAAAATGTGTTCTTCCTTAGCCACGCACATCTCCTGCCCCTGGTGGCGCAGTGGTTAGATGCCTGTACTGCAGCCACTCACTCAAAACCATAAGGTTGTGAGCAAAAGGGCTCAAGCTCGACTCAGGTTTGCATCCTTCCGAGTTCGCTAAAATGAGTACCCTGATTGTTGGGGGCAAGTAGCGTACAGTTGTAAACTGCTTAGACACTCCTTAGGTGGTATGAAGCGGTATATAAATGAAGTTGTTTGTTTGTTTTTGTTTGTGCCCAGATCAGTGACCAAAATGCATGTGATAAGGTTCAAAGAATGATCATTAGAATAAACAACAGATCTTTCCTAGAGCTAAATTTGATGGCTGGGCGATGGGGATAGAGTTTTATCTACATATCCTTTGTGTTTTAATGCAAGTCCTTTTCTTAATCCACAGGACCCTTTGTTCAAGATTCCTCAAAAAACACCAAGAGGGGCAAAGAACCTATTTTTGTGAACTTCTTGTGCTATTCTTTCACCACAAAGTGTAAAGTCAGAATCCCACACTCTTCTCCAATCCCAAGGTTATATATATGGCTAGCTAGCATTTTATGGGGGCCTTGAACAAATGAATAATTTCTAAGGCAGAAGAAGCCCCATGGAACACATATTTCTAGATGCCAATGTGAAAAAATGACCTCAAGGCTATCTACAGCTCCATTAAACCCTGTGATCTATGCAGAAAAAGCAAAGAAAATGAACCCATATTTTCCCTCAAGGATTTATTTCCTACAAATCATCTTCAGTATGTCAACATGTGGCTTCATTAAGTTCAGGTACTTGAGGTCTAGCTGAATTAAATTCTACATCATATTTAATAAATACAAGGCCCAGAGATATTGTCATGTTTAGTAATTCCATCTTTGGAAATGAAATCAATGCAGTTGTTGAAAATATGGAAAAAATAAAATAAAATAAATAACTGGCATATAGGCTTCTTACTAGGTTCTCCTTTTTTAAAAAAGAAACACAGGCCAAGGCATATAGGCCCCATCTAGATAGGCAAAAAGAGTCGTGATAAGGGCTCTTTGAGGTGCCTTTACGGTTAGGGAGGGTGCAGTGTCCACACCCTCCCCAACCCTAAAGCATATGGGCGCTGCCATTTAAAAATGGTGGTGTCCATACAGATGCGCAATGATGTCATCATGGCACACACAGCATTTAGTGCGCGCACCATGACAACTTCGCACCATGGGAAGGCACCAAGCGCACTCTTCCCACGGCACAAAAAGGAGCTCCGAAACGAGCTCCTTTTTTGTGCCAGGTCCTTTGCACGGCCTTTAGACAGCTGCGCCAAGGAACCAGGGGAGAAAGGGGTTGCAGCAGCAGCTCCTTTCTCCCCTTGTCAGCGCTAAGGGGAGCAGGGTGCAGCGGGCACCCAGGGCATCAGCTGCACCCCGCTTTGAGGCCGTGGGGAAGCGGCAGTTTGCCGCTTCCCCACAGCCTCCAGAAGCGGCGGGATGGGGACTTGGAGGCTGCCGGAGCGGCAGCCTTGGCTCCTTCTCGCCGGTTAAAGGGGTGGCTACAGACCGCCCCTTTTGGGTGGTCTGTACTGCCCCATAGAGAACATACTGAAAAGTTTCACCCAGGCAGTAATAGGATATATCTCCATTTCCACTTGTGCAGGTCTCTCCTTCCTCCTGCCCCCCCACCAGCCATTTAGTGGTGGAGAGAAGAAGGCATTAGAGAGATGCATGGCGCTGTCCCTCTAGCCATACATTGGGGGTGGGAATGAGGACACCTCACCCAAATGTCCCAGTGAGCGGTGGCTTCCTTGATTGAGTCCCTCCACCTGAAGTGGTCTTCCTCTTACTTTAGTAATTCTGGCTTCTAGGGAGAGTCCAGGCTCTAGAACCCATTTATTTGTCATTTTGGCAAGTGGTGGTAACAGCAAAAGTGTCTTTCAGCACCACATTTCAAATGAGTTGATTTTTCTTTCTTTCAGCTTTCTGCACTGTCCAGCCTTCATGATCATATATAAAAATAGGAAATAGGGATTGCAAGTCAATCTTAACTTTAGTATTCAATAATATATCTTTATACTTCAGGATCTTGTCTAGATCCTTTCTAGTTCTAGTCTTGTTCTGATTTCTTCACTGCAGGCTCCATTAAGATTAATGACTTGAGCCCAAGTTATGGAAAATCTTAAATTATTTCAGTGCCTTCATTGTCTAATTTAAGTTATGTTAAATCAGCTGTCGACATTATTTTTGTTTTCTTAATGTTGAACTGTAAACCAGAGTCTAATCCTGCTTTATGTATGATACATTTAGTATGCAAGTTAAATAGGGTGATAAAATGCAGCCTTGCTTAACCCCCTTGCCAAATGGAAACCATTTTGTTTTTCTGTATTCTGATCTAATACTAGCATCTTGTTTTGAGTACAGGTTATACATCACGACAGTCTAATGCTGTGGTGCACCCATTTCTTTAACAGTGATCTATAGTGTTTCATGATCTCTACAATCAAAACCTTTGCTATGATCTATAAACCACAGACTGATTTTCTTTTGAAATTCTTTGGTGTGTTCTACTATCTAATGTATGTTAGAATATGATCTGTTGTGCCTCTTCCTTTCCTGAACCTGTGAGGACATCTGACATTACTTTCTCTATATAAAGCAAAAGGCTTTGTTCATTTAGAATTTTGAGCATTATTTTGCTTGCATTTGAAATTAATTTAATGGTCCAATGGTTACTGTCTCCTTCCATGAAGAATGGAAAATATATTGAGTGTTTCCAATCTGTAGGCCACTGTGTTGTTTTCTGTATTTGTTGACAGATTTTTATTTTGGAGTAGAGCAGATTCTGTGTCTGTAGACTGAAGCAGCTTTGTTGGTATACCATCTCTTTCTGGTGATGTCTTTCTTTCAAGTGCTCTGAGTGCTCTTTTACTTCGCTTTCTATGTAAAATTGGAGGATTGTCTTGGCATAGTTCCTCCTCAAATGACTCTGTCCTTCTTTCATATGTTTTAAATAGTTCTTCGGTGTATTGTTTCCACTGTCTTTTTCTTTTTACTCGGTCAAGTAATGTGTTACCCTGCTGGTTGTAGAGCATCCCCACTCATAGTTTTAAATGTGGAAGAGACTGTTTTTCCTTTTTTGATATAACATTCTATTTTCCTACATTATTATTATTATTATAGTACTTCCCCTTGTCCCTGTGCACAAATTCTGACTCTATTTCTTTCACCTTTTATTTTTTCTTCTCATTTGTCAACTGCTTGAAGAGTTTCATCTGGCATCCGTTGAGGTTTCTCTTTCATTTTGGCTATAGATAGTTATCTTTTGCATTCCTTCCTAACAGGGTCCTTCTTGACAGTGTCCACATTTTGTCTGGCTCCTTAGCAAAAGCCTGACATAGGTGACCCTATCAGCAGCACTCCTGCCATAAGCATAGCCTCTTGCCTCACAGAAGCAACATCTTGGAAAAATAGTACCATTGGTGGGCATGCTGTGTTTGTCCATTATGTTTTCTGTCTGAATACTTTAGCAGTAGAGATTGTACCTTTCCCCGGGGGGGGAGGGTTGATTGGAATTGGCCTTCTCCTATCTTTGCTAAAGACAGTGGTCTAGCTACAAAGAAGTATGAAGCAGCAGTTTTCCAATTTATGTGAATGGCACTTTAATCACAGACCAACACATGTGTTGAAAAACCTCATCAGAGGTTGGCCCTTCTCACTGCCTGGTATGCTCTCATAATTGAGAGGTTTCCCTTCATTCAGTGTGACTATCCCCTTTCTCAGAAGTTTCATGTTCATACTGAGGCCTGTCTTGGATCCAGATTAATCAAACATATGGCTTCAACCTTCTGGTAAAGCAAACTGTCATAGTAGTAACTGAGGCCAAGGAAAGCAGTAACTAAGGATTGACCAACCCAGTCTTTTCCCTTGTAACCTTGGCTACAATAAACTAGGTAGGCCTCAGCTTCTGCTGTCATTTACCCCATGCTTCCCACATTTTTTTCTGCCTATTGTTTCCACTTCCTTCCTTCTGCTCTGTTTCTAGCTCCTCTCTGTCTTTTCTCTTCATTTTTTTTTTTTTGTTTTGCTCTCTGATACACATCCTGTCCTCTTTCTCCAGATCTCTGCACCATTTCCCTTCCTGCCTTATCTTCCTTGCCTACTTGTCCCATGGATCCTTACTGGCCCCACCATGCACTTAAACTGACTCATGAGCTATAAATGCTTTGAGGGGTGATGTCATTCCCCAGCAGAATATCATTTGCTCATCACAATCAGACTTCTTCTCCAACAGATGTGTGGAGCCAGCTCATGTAGCCTTTTGAAGTGCTTGTTACTAGTCTGCAGCACTTTCACCATTTTACTTGAAGGACAGGTGGATCATAGAAGAGTAACTTAGGAGTAAACATTCCATTACAGGTAATGCAGTTTGATATCAATTAATCCTATGGAATCATGGGATTTGTAGTTTGTTGTGGCACCAGAGCTTGCTGACATAGAGAGCTAAGTATCTCACAAAACTAGGAATCCCACAATTCCATACGAATGAGCCATCACAATTAAGGCAATGCCAAACTGCATTAATTCTGCAGTATAAATGCAGCTCATGTCACCAAGAATGATGCCTCTAGTCTCCTTGTTCCCACGTCCTTGCTAAATATCTTCAGCCGTCCAGAGAGTTTTCCTTCTCTTGTGTTCTGTGGACCAAATACAAAAAGCATTGAGGGCCAGTGGGGATAATGACTCTCCACAACTGGCACATGAAGAGAGCAATTATCCATGGAAGGGCATCCTATAGGAAGTGAGATTAGCATTGCATAATAACTGTTAAATGCTCATATAAATGAATTTATATTATGTCCCAGTTTTTCAAGGCCCATTGATTTTAATGGACCTGGAATCTTTATGCACTTGGGCTCTCTACTCATTACATCTTTACCACTTCTAGTGTTTTTAAGGAAATCTTGGGGTTGGAATCTTTCATAATGCTAGAGTGAAGGAGTGTAGACCACATGTGGGAGATAATCTGCAAGTAGATTATTACCCTTCCCTCTTCACTGTATGGGCTGATTCAGGTGGGAGAAACTGGCTGGAAAAAAATGATTGTGATGGCTTTGAGGACATGTGCAGGATAGAATTAGTGAGCTGGGGAAAGAAATAAGTCTTCTGTTTTTCCTTCCATTCTGCCCCCACGTTCATTTTAAGGGAGTTTGGAAAATGCATATTTGACCAGTTTACATGTAGTAATGTACTTGTTTCTAAGGCATGTACTAGGGGCAGCTGCAGGTGGTCTGTACAGCCCCTAATTTCATAGCAAACATGTTTAGGATGTTTAGTAAATCCGTCTTAGTTCAATGAAACTAAGAATTCTAAATGGTCTTGGTTTAAAAAAAAAATAGAGTCATGTCTTTTTGATGCATGTGCATACACACTAAAATGTCCCTACAGATTCTCTTTTCCTTGATTGTCCTAGTTATTGCATCTCCTTCTCTAATCATCAATAGCCAGAGCAGCAGCAATTCTTAATCTAGGTCTCTCCTAGTGAGTTACGTGCCTGTCATTTTATTTTGTACAATCTATTTAATCTAATCTCTTTTACATCACACTTAATCACCATGGTTTGTGAGCATCAGTGTAAGGTACTCTCCAGGGGAGATAAAATAAGTGCTGTCTTCTTCTGACCTTGACAAAGGCTTAAAATGAAGCTCCTGTTTTCAACCAATTTTCTAATGTTTCACTAAGCTCCTAGCTGTCTTATTCTGTTGGTGCTTTAAGGCTGTAATCCTACAAGTGCTTAACTTAACACAACAGGGCTTGATCTCAAAATGGGGACTTGCTAGTTGCTGCTGAAAAACTAAGCACAAAGACCTCCCCTCTCCTAATGATTGCTCTCCTCCTATGAACAGATAACATTCATATATCCTAGTAAAGCCAGTGACCTATCTCCCCTTGGTTTAAATTCTGGGGTTATAACAAAATCAGTAGCTTCCAGTTATTTTCCATGGCATGAAAGGCACAAGTAGTCAAGCAATCTAGTGATGTATGAATGGACTTCTGCTTGCATGATGAAGTTTTTCTTTTAACTTTGTACACTGCAGTTCCTCAAAATCTGCTCCAGAAAAACTTTTTACCCTCCAGAACAGATTTTGAGGGGTGCAGGAAACTGCTGGGGTAAAGTTGTATCACCTCCTCTCTATTCTTGTGACAGAAGTTGTACTGTCAGTGGGAGGTCTTCATTGGCAAGTGCTTTGAGAAACATTGTGGAAATTATAGACTTCAGGTTGAGTCTCCCTAATCTGGAATGCCAAAATATTCCAGAACGCCAAACTTTTTCATGGGTGGCTGAGATAGTGACAGCCAAAATGATTTAAACTACTGTATGATATTATCTTTAGGCTATGTGCATAAGGTGTATGTGAAATATACATGAATGTTGCATTTAGACTTGGGTCCCATCTCCAAGATGTCTGTTTATGCATGTACATGCAAACTGAGTGTAGTGAGCAGGCCGTGGAAACAGCCAATCACAGAGCTCCAGGAGTCCAGCCAATCAGAAGCTGGCTGGGCAGGGCTATAAAAGAGCCTTGACAGGGAGAAAAAGGGGGTTTATTTTGTTGAAGTTTTGAGGGAAGAGACATCTTTTGAGGGAGGGTGTGTTCTTGGGGTTTGTGTGGGAACATTTATAGGATAGTTATAGGCCAGGGAAGGGTCTGAGAAGTCCAGTAGGGACTAGAGAGGCTTGAGGGAGTCTGAGAAAGAGAGGCTCAGAATAAGCCTGGAGGTTAAGGAGGCTTTTGGCTTTAATATTGGAGAAGGTTGCCTGAGTGGTTGTAGTATTAATTTTAAGGAACTTTTGTAACCAAGAAATAAGACAAACTAAGCTTTAAAGATATTTCATATTTATTTGTTTATTTTATAAATAAACTTCATTCATGTTTTGAAGTACTGCTTGGCCTCTGTTAAACTATTGAAACATGCTACCAATGATAACAGTGCCTCAGAAGGAGATAAGTGGTGGGTGAACAAGAAAGTGTTCACTACACTGAGGTATTCCAAAATCCCAAATACCTCTGGTCTCAAGCATTTCAAATAAGGGAGACTCTACCAGGGAGCCTGGTGGTGCAGTGGTTAAATGCCAGTATTGTAGCCCTCACTCACACTCACAAACTTGTGAGTTTGATACCAGCCAGGGGCTCCAGGGTTGACTCAGCCTGGCAGCCTTCCGAGGAGCCCTGGTGGTGCAGTGGTTAAATGCCTGTACTGCAGCCACTCACTCAAAATCAGAAGGTTGCGAGTTCAAGACTAGCAAAAGGGCTCAAGCTCGACTCAGGCTTGCATCCTTCCGAGGTCACTAAAAGGAGTACCCAGATTGTTGGGGGCAAGTAGCTTACAGTTGTAAACCGCTTAGACACTCCTTAGGCAGTATGAAGCAGTATATAAATGAAGCTGTTTGTTTTGTTTGTCACTAAAATGAGCACCCAGCTTTTTGGAGGCAATTAGCTTACATATTGTAAACTGCTTAGGGAGTGCTTAAGTGTACTGATAAGTGGTATAAAAATGTACTTGCTAATGTTACCAAGTTTTTTTTGGGGGGGGGAGGGACTGGGTCAGACAGTTTCAAAGCAAGATTTTCTTTATCAGAAATAGTTGTGATAAGAATGAACAGTTTATTTGGTTGGAGACAAGGGACCAACAAAAGAGTATTTGTTTAGACAAATTCAGAATTTCTTGTGGCTAAATATCTGACAGAACCCAAAAGAGGTTTGCTTATCTGAGCAAACTTTCCCTGGTGTCCTCTGCTCATGTATATCCTGAACAGATGGGTCAGCATACTGTAGTTTAGTTACAGAGTGAATGCACCATATATGTGGATGGTTCCAGGTTCAGTGTTCTAAATCTTGATTTGAGATCATTCTTTCTTGCATTTGTATCTAGCAAGACCTTGTCTATTTCCCCAGAAAGCTGCTGACAAAGTAGATATTATTCTGCTGTGAGCTAGACAGACCAATAGCTTGACTCAGTACCAGGGATCTTTATGTTTTCTCCTTTGTAGGGAGAAAGCTGATGTAGAATCCTGGCTTTATTGCAACACATTTTGTTACCTTGCATGGTTATAGATAGCAAAGATTTATAAATACACAAATTGGTAATGCCATAATATAGAACAACTTCAATATAACTGAAATAGAAGATAAATGTAATGCTAGATTTGTATTTCCAGTGTGTAGCTCAAATGTGCAATCATTCATATTCAAGATCTACCATGAGGATCCATGAATTTTTCTCTCATCAGTAATGTGTTGGGAAATATATATTTTGCTTTTGTTCTAGGACCAGCTAAAACTCCAGTAATTGCATTTGAACAGCAGGCCTAGGGGTGTTTGGATAGATTATGTGGATTTATTCTGGCATGTAAGTACTATAGCAATAAAACAAATCCATATGATGTAGCATTTCTATAGTAATATCTGGCACACATGCTGTCCGAATTGTAAACTTGGCATTCATCACATCTTCTGCTGTTATAGTTCCTGACTAAAAAAGAATGTGAGATGTAAACAGGCTACTGTTAGCCATGCAATAGCCATGCATTACTTATTTCATAACCTTTCTAACTAGATGCCCTGGGAAGAAATTTCTAATGTATGTTAACTTGGTTTTCAAAGAGATAGATGTGTAAGTCTGTGACCTTGTAAATGCTCTCTTTGGTAGTTTTTTTAAAGATTTTGTTGGGGGTTGTTGTTTTGTAATTATAATCATCACTACTGCTGCTATTATTATTACTACTACATGTATTTATATCCCACATTTCCCCAAAATTAGACTCAAAGTGGTTTACAATTTAAAATGAGAACAATACAGCTAAAGTATCAATAGCAGTATAGTGTCTAGATCAAGGGAAGTAATAGTACCACTCTATTCTGTCTTGGTCAGGCCTCACCTATAATACTATGTTCAGTTCTGGGCACCACAATTCAAAAGGGATGTTGAGAAGTTGGAGCATATCCAGAGGAGGGTGACCAAAATGGTGAAGGGTCTAGAAGCCATGCTTTAGGGAGCTGGATATATTTAGCCTGAGGAAGAGAAGGTTAAGAGGTGATATGATAGCCTTGTTTAAGTATTTGAAGGGCTGTCCTGTTGAGGATGGACCTGGAACAATGGATGCAAGCTGCAAGAAAAGAGATTCTACCTCTACATTAGGAGAAACTTCCTGACAGTAAGGGCCGTTTGACAATGGAACCAACTCCCTTGGAATGCAGTGGAGTCTCCTTCTGTGGTGGTCTTTAACCAGAGACTGGATAGCCATCTGTTGAGGGTACTTTGATTGTGAGTTCCTGCATGGAAGGGGGTTGGATTGGATGGCCCTAGTGGTATCTTCCAACTCTATGATTTTATGACAAGATTAAGCTAAAGGTATTTAGGAATACCTACATAGATGTGAGAACAGAATTCAAGTGTAATGGCATATGGAAAGATACAAATTTGGACCCTAGTAATATCCATTTAAAGAATGATACATGACGGTCAAATAGCTTGATAGTGTGAAATTTTTTAGTCTGTTAGTTCTGAGAAGTGAAAGCAATAAATTATGCTTACCAGGTAGTCCGTTCTCCTGCGATGGAGAAATTTCCTCAAGGGAATTCTGGGGACAATTCTATTGTTATAACAATTATACCTGTATTGTAATTGTGAAGGAAACACATATAGTAATATATGTAATGTGCACACTTCTACTAAGGACTGCAATTTGTGAATATATCCCAATTCACGGTTGGTCTTTCTAATATTCCTTTGATTTTTTGTTTTGTTTGCAAATGGTTATTTTAAATTAGACATTGTACAACCACATAATGATTCTTAAATACATGTGGTTTAATACAGTGTTTCATCAATGCACCAGAAAAATGAATTGAAATCCATGAAAATGAATGTTAAAATAAATGAGATAGTCTCAAAGATGTGGCTAGATTCTCCTCATATCCCCCCTTTCTTCTGATGTTGATTTAGGGCTACCCTGTTATGGGTATGAATTGCTTGATGGCTGTCCTCCTCCAATCCTCCCCTTGGCCATGCCTGTCAAGGTGTGGATGCAGTGTGACCAGTTTAGACATATTTAAAAGCAGACACACACACACCTGACACTAGATGCAACTTTCCCAGTTGTACAATGGAAAAACCTGGCAACAGCAACTTTGTAAACTAAGCCAATCTGCTTAAATGGGGGGGGGGGGGTCATTGTACCGGGGGCTAGATTATGTTTCAGACCAATGCAGAGGATGCATGACATTATGTCAGAATCCTATTGCACAATTACCTCTTCCATCTCTGGATATTATTATGCCCAAAAGTCTCCCTAACACTCATTTCAATCTTCCCCATGCAGAGAGAAATATGGAGTTCTATCTCCCACTTGTTGAGGAGGAAATAATTCAGCTGGCACTTTGAGGAGCTTGTTTAAGAACCACTCAAGTCTTTTCACACATTCCCAACTGTCCAGATTTGGATAGAAAACTGTGAAATTTCTTTGCTCCAGGGGATAGTGCTTTGTGAATAGGGAAGGGCTTGAAAGGGGGCTCCCAGAGGATCCTCTGTCATGGATCCTCCATGGAGATGGAAAATTCTTCTTTATCCTGCAGACCAAAGGACAAAGAGGTTAGGTTAATGATAAAGACATCTTGAAAAACTTTAGATTCCATCATAAGCATCCTTGATGTGGCAATTAACTACACATTGCCTTTTCCAAATTGGACTTAACTCTATCCCCACTTTCTACTCATTGTAAAGAATTATGCTATTGTCACACGTGCTACCTTAAACAGCTTTAAAGTTGTCCAGCAAAAGTGTACTAGATCAGAAAGATTGTTTAACCTATGCTTTTTTTTAAAAAGAGAATTGCCAGAGTGAAACCTGAAGAGGGCTCCTGTCTCTTTAATGGTTGTGTAGAAGAGGTATGGATCACTGGGGGTGGGTGGTGGGTGGGTGGGGGGGGGACAATAATGCTAGGAAAGGTAAAGGGTAGAAGAAAAAGAGGAAGACCACAAACCAGATGGAGAGACTCAATCAGGGGGGTTGTGGGCAAGGGCCTGCAGGATCTGGGCAGGGCAGTGGAGGACAAGGGTTCTTGGAGATGTCTCATCCAGGGGGTCACCATGAGTCTGAGTTGACTTGAGGGCAACTAACAACAAAGAAGAGGGAATTTCAGCAGGTGTTGCTTCTCATGCAACCAGCTAACAAGCAGCACCTGCTGAAATTCCTTCTTCTACACAACCAATAAAAGTACAAAAGCCTTTTCTTGTTTTCACTCTGGCAATGCTAGACTTTGTTATACGTGCCTAAATTCTTGAGGCTGCCTCATACACAATCCTAAAATCTGTTGTTAGTCTCAACTAGTGCCGTTCCTGAATCAATGAGATATGCCTACTGACTGACTTGTCATTCAGCAGTGCATTAAGAGAGTCTATTATAGTTGGGACATACCATAAGACTCAAGCAAACAGACATGCACTTAAAATGTTTCAGGTGTGTTCAGCTAAGGGCATAAAGAACAAATGGGATAGAGGGGTTCAAAAACAAACATGTGTAGCATATAATTACTCAAAATGGGGAATTCTATGCAACACTTTTACCTCCACTATCATTGCCTTTGTACAGCTTAACTCCAGAACTTCAGCATTCCCATCAAAGCCTGACACAAACTGCTGCCAATGAAGCAAGATGCAAACTGCTGCCCATGACGAAAAACACATTACTTTCTTATCCACCTGAGGTCCCCCTCAGTATCCATAACACAGCATAGGGCAGCAAGAGGCAAAAAGAGGTCAGCATATGAAGCAATATTTGTAGAAATATTTGGTATCTTTATTAAGAAGAGTGCAGAAGAATGAGCTTGTGGTAGAAACAGGAGAAATTACCCAGGATGCATTTGGAAGGTAAAAAGGGAAACTTATATTTATTTTCTCAGGAAATCTACCTTAGGATAGGAAGGGAGCTATACTTGGTTATAAGAGTCCACAAAAGGTGGCTTTCACATGTGGATGTAAGCCTGTATTGATTATTGGGGATGAAGCCCCATGGATATTCCCCTCTTAGACAAAGGGCACAAGAAGACTAACTTCTTGAGAGAAGAGAGTTAGTGACTTCGGCAGGTAAGAAGGAAGCAAAAGGCTTGAGTACATAGACTAAAGAAAGGGGCTTTCTAGATTGGCAGGAAAGGGCGACATACTTAGCAGCTGCACTGCAAGTCCCAGGTGTGTAATAAAAAGGCATAGGGCAGCTACACTGAGGAGGTGTGGGGACGACTTATCAGAAATCTTTTCTGTTGCTCAGCAACAACATTGGAAGTTGTCAGGATGCTAGAAACACAGGCGGAGCAGCTGCACAGGTGGCAATGAATGGGGCTTTTGGCCGCACTGAACCTTTAATATTTTTTGTTGTTGTTGATGCCGCCTGCGAACTGTGCAGTTACACCGGTACATCATGCAGGCAATTGTATTGCCAGCTGCAAACTGCGCAGTTGCGCAGGTACATCACACATGCAGTTATGAAGATCTGTCAAGTTACCATTGTGGTTTCACTTCCCTTTTTAAAGTGCGCAGTTGCATCGGTGCACCGTGAATGAACCACTTTATTCTATACAATAATAATAATAATAATAATAATAAAAAATTTATACCCCACCCCTTTGAGAGCAATTGAGGTGGCTTACACATTAAAATACTATTACATCAATAAAACAAACTGCATCTCTTCCCCCCCTTAAAAAGATATTAAATCGATTACAATTTAAGTTTATGAATAAACTTCTTTATTTTATGAATGAATTGACATTTTATGCACAGTTGCATAACAGTTACAGTATCCCAGAGTCCCTACTGTGCATGTCTAGGGTTCGGATTAGGGCTGGAGCTAGCATTTGGGAGCTTTAAAAAACTGCACAGTTGCACTGCACATTTAGACGCAGCTGCACTGTTACACCCTTTTTAAAAAGAAGCTGGGAAAAGCAGCTCCTTTTTAAAGCTGCTTTTTCCCCACTAAAACGCAAAAGAAGTGCATTCATGCCAAACTTTCAGTGTGGGTCATCTAAAGGCTACACTTTCATGCAGGCACGAACACACCCCTTTTTGCCAGTCTAGATCAGCCCATAATTTGACAGTTTATGCACATATTTGTTATTACATGGCCACAGCAGACTGTACCTTTAAATATTTGCATCCTCAGTATGACAAAGGTGTGCATGATGTGCTTGACATTTTAAAAAAACAAAACCCTATCAGTGGAGCTGATAAATAAAACTACAACAGACTCTGCTCCCAAGATGGTGTAAACTAAAGTTCTCCACACATATTATATTGTTGAGAGATTACATTAATCTATTATTATATGCCTGAGAGAGTGTGACTCCCCCCAAGGCCAACCTATCCCAGGGTTTCTTGCTAAGGTTTGTTCTGAGAGGCTTGTCATTGCCATCCTCTGGGGTGGATAGGGAGGGGGGCAGTTTGGCCAAACAGTGTGATGTAGATGTGTAACATTTGATTGACGGTGGGGGAAAAAACCCTGAGAATGAGTGAAATGGTGGCTCTATTTTAAATTGATACAAATGGTAATGTGAACTTCATCAGGGTTTAATTGCCATGGAGAAATTAGCCTGGGGTAAACATAGTGGGAACTTTGATTCGGTATTGCATCATCGAATCTTCCCAGATCTACTTGTCACAAAAATGCTAGTGTGAATGGGGCCTGTATTATTTTTACAGTGCAGGTGCACCTCAAATCTCTCCCAGCAACATTAGTGACACAAACCCTGGCATTTCCTTGCATCTGTCTGCATAATTTTAAAGATGGAAATAATGTTTAAGCACTAACATTTCAGTCCTTGTTAAATTTCTACCTCTGACACCTTGTTGTGTTTATGTGCATCAGATAAATCTGTTTTGACATAAAACGTCACGTGAATTAAGCTAATTAAGATACTGAACCACTCACACCGTGGCAAGATATAATCCAAGGAGGGAAGAAAGATCTCTTCCTGGAAATCTATCTTAGTTCTGAGGGGTTCTGCTGTTTTGAAGACTTCTTTCCATCTTTTACAAAAGCAGTACAGCTGTCAATTTGCATCTGGGCTTTAACTTACAAATCCTTATGTTCATTGGCATTCATACATTGTTTTTTCACTCATAATGCTAATGAATCCAATAGCAGAGGCCCCCTCTGCAGTCTTTCATATAAATGTACGTGTTCTTCATTTGTAAAGAGAAAATTAACTTATTCTACAAGCATTTATATTGAATTCAATGTGGCTGAAATAATTCCATCATGCATACAGTGTGAGAGAGATGGGTTTCATCAATTTGAAAGAAGATGAAGCAATGCCTTTTCAGTTCCATATCTCCTAGAAACACTCACGGCAAAAGCTGCTGATGTGCAAAAGGGAAGCTGGGATAAGATGTGCCCAGGCAGAGCTCACAGCCAGTTAGGGACCACAGGAATGGAACTGTGCCTGTGAATGCCTGGCTATCATTACACACTCAGGAGGAGTTATCAGCCTCTGCCTCAAGATGACAGCCTAGATGCATTGACACAAAATATAATTCTATCAGTATAGGATTCTGCACTGGGAGAAAGGTGGGGTATATATAACTAATTAAATATTTAGCTTGTGTCAGCTGATTTATCAGGAAAAGAGATCCCACCTAAACCTTAGGAAGAACTTCCTGTTGTAATTGCTGTTCAACAGTGGAACATGCTGCCTTGGCACATGGTGTAACCTTATTTTCTGGAGGTATTTGAAACAGATGCTGGATGGCCATCTGTTGGGAGTGCTTTGATTGTATATTCCTGCATGGCCGGGGGTTAGACTGGATGGCCCTTGTGGTCTCTTCCATTTCTTTGATTCTGTGAGCCCTTGCCATTCTTCCAGTGCTAATTCTGATACAGCTTGATCTCTAGAGATTAAGGCATTTGGAGTGGGATGGCCTTGTTCACAAAACATAGGAAACCACCTCATCTTCAACCCAAGATCACGTTGCCCACAATGCCTTGTCTTAAATGAGCATCTCTTCAGACTAAGGAACTGCAGTTGTGCAGTGGGAAGGGCAGAGTATATGGTGAGACTGAAGAGGGTGGGGTGCAGGGAAGGAAGAAGAATATATTTCTTTAACCTTAGGTGATGGGACATCTTGGACTGCCATTGAATGACCCTCTTCAACATTATAAAGGCAGCATGAGCATCATGGGAGAAGGACAACTTACATAGCCTGCAATCTACCCATTTCAGCTAAAATAGCCACATTTAGTTTTCTGCCTTCCTGCTCTCTCAGGGGCCATTCAGACTACGTTATATACCGGTTAGCAAACCGGTTTAAAATCAAGAAGTTCACACTGAAACAGGATTTAACACTACTGAATCAGGATTTTGCACACCCATAACGGGGCAAATCCCCCATAACCCAGTTTATCCCAAAGCGGTGTATTTACCGTTTCTTTTGGGAAAAACTGGTTTGTGGGGAATGTGAACTTGGCTCCGATCACGATCAGGTCACGTTCAGGGGAGGGGAGAAGGCCAGGGGGAGGAACATACGTTCTCTCCAGGCAAAATCGGGCACTCCAGCATTTTTTTTAAAAAAAAATCTGTATTTTTAATTAATTATTTATTGTATTTTATTGTATTTTATTTATTAGTAATTTAATTGTATTTAATTGTATTTTATTTTAGTAATTTTTAAATATATTGTTATTTCTTATATATTTTTTATTTTTATTTTTCAGTTTGACAGCTTATGCGCATTCTACGAGGCTCCTTTCCCATCTGTAGAGCCTCGTAAAATGTGCATGAGCTGTCAAACTGAAAAATAAAAATAAAATATATATATAAGAAATAAAAAAAATATTAAAAAAATATTAAAATAAAATACAATAAATCAGGTCAAGTTCAGGGGAGGGGAAAAGGCCAGGGGGTGGAACATGCCTCCTCTCCTGGCAAAATCGAGCACTCCTGATTTTTTAAAAGATTTTTAATATATTTTTATTAATTATTTATTGTATTATTTTATTTTATTTCATTTTATAGTTATTTTATTTATTATTTATTTCATTGTATTTTATTGTACTTTAGTGTACTTTATTGTATTTTATTTATTAGTAATTTATTGGATTTTTTTTGTATTTTTTAATATATATATATATATATATATATATATTCCCCCAGCTTGACAGCTGTCATTCACATTGGCTCTTCCGTTTTTATGAATGGGGCAGAGGGGGAATCCCTGTCCATATATGGACTGGAGTTCCCTTTCAGGGCCCCATTCATTCTTTAAACTGGAGGGGAATGAATGGGGCCCTTTTAAAGGGAACCCCAGTCCATATATGGACAGGGATTCCCCCTCTGCCCCATTCATAAAAACGGAAGAGCCAATGCGAATGACAGCTGTCAAGCTGGGGGGAAAAAAGAAAAAAAAATATTTTAAAAAATACAAAAAAATACAATAAAATCCAATAAATTACTAATAATTAAAATGCAATAAAATACACTAAAGTACAATAAAATACAATGAAATAAATAATAAATAAAATATCTATAAAATAAAATAAAATAATATAATAAATAATTAATAAAAATACAATAGAATATAATAAAATATTTAATAAAATATTTTATTTAATAAAATATATATTAAATTAAAAAATAAAAAATACAATAAAATAATAAATGAAATAAAATACAATAAAATTAAATAAAAAAAATATTAAAACATATAATAAATAATAATTTTAAAAGTACTGGGAGGAGGAGGAGGAGGGGACAGAATCGCCTCAATCCGCACTGCTCCCAGCCCTATGCTCCATGTGCATAAGCTGTCAAATATTAACAAATATATATATATATATAAAAAACACAAGCATCTCGCGCGGCCAATGGCTGCATCAGACGTCACCATGACATCATTTGATTGACAACTAAGAGGCTCCATCTTTAATCGTTACTTTTGCGTGTATGAACTTTGTTGGGGTAAAATGTACCAGAAAGCATCAATGGGGGCAAAAGGTAGTATGAACTTCTCTCTGGAGAGAATCGGTTTGCCATGCACGATCTCATCTGGATCAAACCAGGGCAAATGGGCTAGTCTGAATGGGGCCATAGTTGCTTTAAAGGGGTTTTTCATTCTTGGCTTTGAAAAATGGCCACCAAAGAGTCCCTGGGAGCTGGGCTGCAGCCAGGCTACACTTAACCGGTGGCATTGGCAGTGAATTTGGAGTTCCTTTGGTGTGATAATACCTGGCTGCATCCTGAAAGAGAATTCAAACCGGGAAAGGTAAGCCAGTCCAAATGTTTCACTTTCCTCCCAGGCTATCCCAATTGCTTCAACTGACACAAACTCAGAGGTGAAAGTACTAAGTAATTTGTACCCATATAACACAACAGGAGAGACTCTAGAGGGGAAGGAAAGGAGAGAAGGAGAATATTGCTTTTCCTAGAGAAAGCAAAAGTAAAAGTGAAGCAGAAAGTGCACAGACTGTGTTGTGTTACCACAGATTGCTTGTTTTGGATAACTTGAGTATTATGAGTATTAAGAACTGTTCTATCAACTTTTAATGATATATTTCTTTAAGCATTCATTAAATTTAATTAATTGTCCATAATGTTTTCCTGTTCTTTCCCATATTTATAATTTCTTTTTTGTACATTGAGTACATGGCTGCTGTTGATCAGTCTTCATATATTAGGGTTTTGGTGTTTTTAGTGGTTTATAGTGGTAAGCAAAATGAATACACACAATATGTATAAGCAAGGAAAGGTAAAGAGCTCTGACAACTAAAACATGTAATAAGGTATGGCCACAGATGCTACTAATCTGCTCTAATTCCACTTTTTAAGCCTCGTGTGATAAAGTTCAAAGTGTTGCTGTCATCCAGGAATAACTTATATTAATGCTAATTCACATTAGCTTTTACAAAAAGAAATGCATTAATCGGATTGTTTTTTGCAAGTGTCAACAACTGTTGACAAAATCAAAAGTTTAGATAACACAATCTTCCCACCATACTAATTTTAAGTTAAAAGTTGTTAAAGTGATTTCCCCGTAAGAAAGCCACTTGCATGTCCTGAAAGGCATTTATTTGGCACCCCAGTGAATTAAGTTCTATAATTATAGCTCATCCATGGGGGAAAATGCTTTATTTCTACATTCATCAATAAACCATTTTTCATAGAATTCAGAGTGGTATATATGAGTATCTGAATATAGGCTCCCCTGAACCCCCCACCCCAGACACTGACCTGATATATATCTACTTAGCTTTAGCAAAGTAGCAATATCATGTACTCTTGTGACTTAAATACCATTTTTTCCAATCGTGCCATAGAAAGGATGAGGTTTAAGAGTACAGTGTAGACATCTGTGGAGACACATTGGCAAAATGAAATATTCAGAGCAGCCAATAAGAGTCAAGCTGGGAAAAAGGTGGGCACTTGCCTGATGAGCAGCTATAAAAAGAAGGAGAAGCTATTAAGAGCAGATGAGTGTGTCTTACTACTGCCAAGAGAGTAGTTGGAACTAAGGGTTTAACCTTCAGGGGAATTCAGATTCCCATACAGGGCTTTCGGTAGGATAGAAGAAGTCCTGAGAAATCAGTTTAAATTGATAAGTTTTTTGAGCAATGGAGAGCCAGTGGAGGGAAGGCTCAGATCAACATTATTCTGTAGAATTGTAATTTATGGATAAAGCTAGAGATTCATAGGATTCATACTCCTATTGAATAAGCTTTAGTGGAAGGTGTTTATGTAAAGAATTAGAACACAGTAGAAGTGTAACTGGGATATTTGAGTGAACTTTGAACTGGAACAAAGTCAGTTGTAACAAGTTAGGTGAATACACGTTGTAACCGCAAGCTTTTAAAAGCAACTACCAAAAGAGATATCGCCTTTTACTTTCTGTAAATAAAAGTTATTTTCTTTTTGTTCTCAAAGGAGTGGCCTGAAGTGTTTTCTGTTTAACATCAAAACACGCTACCAAGAATAGGGAAAAAAAACCACTTAATAATAAAGAGACTTAAGTCAGTGGGAGAACCAAACATTAGAGAGAGAGTTCTGAGGTAAAAGAAGCCTCAAACTATTTGTTATAAGACAGGAGAAGAATCTTGTGTAACACTGTGGTGGCCACATAATTTGGGATTATGTGGGACCCAATGTGGAGGGATCTGAGAGACTCAGTGTGAAGGAATCTGAAAGATCTAGTGTGAGAGATCTAAGAGAGCCGGCCTTCACAACATCATATATCCCTTCTTTTTCCATTAGCTAAGAGAGTCTAAAACTGTCAAAGACTGAGAACTTGTGTTATAGGAGGATAATATAATTGGCTTGTTAACAGAGATTGGTTTAGAGGGTTGTTTTGCATTTGATTCAAGTTTGATTGGCATATTTCAACATTAGGTATAACCTCAGATTAGATTAGGAAATGTGCATGCCAAACTTGTACTTGTTTTGCTTTTGTTGGTTCATGTGCAGCTTGGTTGGTTGTTGCTGTTGTTCAACCAGAATTAAGCACTTAAGTTCCATCAATTTCAATGGGAGAGTTTGAATGTACACTTAGCTCACCCCCACTGATATCCATGTGGGCATAAAATGGCTCACTTCTCCCACTGAAAACAGGTCTATTTAAAATATTAGCTGTGTTGTTGTCATTACCGTTTTATTTCCGATGTGTTATTTGTTAAATTTTTGTAGAATGGTCTTTTTGCAAATTCCCTTCTGATCTTTTTCACTTGCCGACCTTTCTGTTCTTTCAGTCCTTTATGGGTCATTTTCAATAACACCAGTGATTAAAATATTATTCCCATTTACCAAATAGAAATCAAGCCTGAGGAGTAAATCAGATATCAATAGGAATATGCACCCCCTATTATTAACTTGCCTCCTAAGATTTCCTCAGAGTTGCATGCCACAGTCAGAACATTTGCAGATTAAGTTTATATTTACCTTCCAATGACCAGTCATGAAACAAAGCATATTAAATCCAAGAGAGATAAGTGTGGAAAATCATGCTAATATAAACAGATGTCATTCAACCCAAGCAGATAGCACATCTGTAAAACAGTGATAAATATACTGCCAGTTTAACTCTGAGAAAACTAGGATTAAAAAAACCCACTTGATTTCTTTGCACCATCTTTTGCTCTGTGTTTGGAACCATTTTGGTAAAAGCTGGCATTTTTAAAACCAAAGCACAGGAGAAGTGGAATAAAATAGGAAAATGTAGTAATCCCTGGAAATAATGGCCAAAATTATCTTGGTTGTTTATATTGGTACGACCAGGGGTTGTCCCAACATAAGTGCTTTGGAGAGGAGAACTGCAAGAAGTATCTCCTTAGGCATTGCCATTTCTTTAGATATACAACAGCATCTGGATTGTGTTAGGGCAGGTCCCCCACACCAATGAGTGCTCAGGAGATGTAACTCCATCCTGGCACTGTCCACCTGCCATTATGTAGCTTGGGAAAATAGCTAGCCTTCACCCTTCTTGACCTTGGGATGCTGATGGTTTACATCTGTAATTAGAACTATAATTTTATTACACTTTTGTTATTAGTCATATTTCTACTATTCTTCAATCACGAGACTTGTTTTTATTTCATTGTGAGATGTAAATATGCCATATTCTATCTCTACTGGGCAGAAGGGAGGTCTCCATGTCCATTATGTTCCATGCCAGCTACACCAGATGGTAACAAGGTAGCTTTCAGTTGTAGTAGTGATAGTTTCATATCATATGAAGGGAGATATCATATATAATCTCCCTTATGACTAGGGTAGTGTAGTGGGGATATATATATTGTGTGTGTGTGGGGGGGGGGGAGTTTCTTTCTGTTCCTCTCTAGAATTCTTCTAAAATACTCTTTATAACATCCTTGCCTGCCACTGAGGTAACCATGAGAATTCTTATATTATCTGAGATTGTATGACAAATGTGTGTGTTCATGTGAACACACACATTTGTCATACAATCTCAGATAATATGAGAATTCTCATTGTGTAGTGTAGTGCGGTAACCTAGTAGGTCTCTGGAGAATCGGGTCCGACCCTCCCTCAGCCATGGAAGTCACACTCTGTCAGAATGATTTGTCAAGAAACCCATATGATAGGTTTGCCTTAGCAATGCCAAAAGTCAGAAATGACTTGAAAGCTCAGAACTATAACAACAAGAATAACATCAACAACTAAAACCAGAAGAAAAAGGAATTGAGCAGTATGGTCTTTGGGAAACACAGTCTTCAAAAGGCAGGATCATTTCAGAGGCCATCTGCTTTCATACAGTCTGAATTCCTCCCTAGAGGAAATCCCCCTGTCTCTCCCCCCACCCCACACATACACTCTTTTTGATGGAGTTTCTCAAGCAGAAGTCAGAAAACCTGACTTGTGCCTGACGTTCAAGTTATAAACTCATCAGGTGCATTTTTCTGCTATCGTGGACAAGTCCAGGCTAAGTAGAAATAGAGGTAAATATTCCTCATGGCCTTTCCTTCTTCTGTCTTCTTAGTGGTGAAACAGACCGCCCCTTTGTGCTACCATCCGGGCTGCTTCAGAGCATGTCTTTTTGATGCCACAGGCTCTGAAGCCACCCAGAAGCCAGCTTTTAGTTGCCCAACGGTCCACACATGGGCACCTTTCTTGGAGTCTTGGGGGCATGGTGGTTACACACAGTAATCACCCAATCCCCCAAGCCACCGCAGGGCTGTAGAAGAGCCACTAAAGGCAGCTTATGTCTGAAAAAGGAGTGGTTGAAAACCATTCCTTTTTTATAGAATCATAGAATCATAGAGTTGGAAGATACCACAAGGGCCATCCAATCCAACCCCTGCCATGCAGGAACTCCCAATCAAAGCATCCCTGACAGATGGCCATCCAGCCTCTGTTTAAAGACCTTTAAAAAAGGAATCTCCACCACACTCCAAGAGAGTGTGTTCCATTGTCAAACAGCTCTTACTGTCAGGAAGTTCCTCCTAATGTTGAGGTGGAATATCTTTTCTCTTTTCAGCCAGCACCATGGTGTATTAGGGTTGCAGCATGTGGCTGCCACGGCCCCAATCCATTTTCAGGTGGGGCGGGCTTCACGCCACCCCATCTGGGTCATCTATTTCAGCCCTAACTCTTCCATCTGTTTTGTTACTTCTAGTCCTAGCTCTTCTGTCTTTTTCTAATCTTTCTCCTTTTCTCTGCCTCTGTGTTCTTCTCCTAATCATGAACACACACATCACTTCTGTGCATACAGCCAAAATGTGCCATTCCTATTCCTGGTTCCTGCTTGACAACAGGACATTTCCTGGAGAAAGTAAACCATGGAAATGTATGATGCCAGTCCTGCAACAGGGACAATGCCATCATCTCTGAGAACCCAAAGGTGCATATTTGGAAGATGATAAACCATATCTTCCACAACAACATTTTGTTAAAAGTGCTTGCCTGCAGTGAAAACTTTCATTTTATTTCTTCTCTGTGTATAACTACTCTGCATGTATAAGATATCAGACCATCTGTTTGACAGGGTAGAGACCTTTGCTTACACACAAGCAAGGATGTTGTTGCTTTGGGCATAATTTCATAGATGAGTCATTGATAAATGATCATGTGCTGCCATGTGTCTTCTCAATGTGGCAAGCTGGGTCATTATCTGAAAGTTGACAAGCTGAAAGCAGATGGATCTCATAGCACTGTTGATCATGGAAATCCAGCAGCTGCAGTGTGTAGTCTCTGGAGATTTCAATCCCTGCTGTGTCGCTCTACTTTCTTTAGCTAACTTCAGTCAAAAGCGGGAATTCCACCACTGTAAACACACATATTTTTATATATGTGGGGTGCAATGGAGGGAGCAATTTAGGGACTTACTCTTCTTTGTCCCTACAGTATTGGCTGGAGACCTAGAGGTAGTGAGATAAACAATGCAGGTAAAATTAACCCAGTGGCTCTTCATCTTCAGGGAACTTGAATTGACAGTAACAAGGAGAGCTGCAATTGTAAGCTTATTTATGACTTTGTTAGCCATCTGGGATGCTAGGCCCCTGAAGCAGAGTAGCTGTCAGATTTAATTCTAGTTAATCCTATACTAGTAGTGGGTATTTGTTTTGTTTTTAAATTTCCTTGATCAGGTATGTAGTTGAGTAGAACCCATCTTAGACATACTGCATGGATTTTCTTGTATGATCAATCTACTGCAACATCTATGTATTGACAAATCAATCCAGTAACCAACTGGATTCCTGCTAGTGAAAGAGTCTTGGGCAAGCAACCAAAAACAATTTATTTTATTTAATTTATTTTTAATAGCAAATATAGAACTTCTTCGGGCTACAAGTTTCACACATACACAGAAAGAGCTACATGCTCAATAAGAATGAACAACAACTACATTCAGTGTTTCAGAAAGATCTTGCTGGATCAGACTTAGGTCTACTTAGCCCAGTTCATTTGCATCCGTGTGTGTGTGTTACATTTTATATATCATTTCACTGAATGAGATCAAGGTAACATACATAGTTCTGCTGCTCTTCCTGGTGCCCTCATTCCTTCACTTTGTTCCCTAAAATCCCATGAGAAAAGGGGGATACAGGAGAAGCCTCAGAGTAACAATCAGAAAAGCTCTTTGAGAAGGTTACACTACTGTCCTGACCCTGACCACTGCTGGTGAGGTAGTCCTAAAGAAGTGAAGCAGGGTGAATTTCATCCCATATGTAACTTTCTGGCTTCTATGTACCCCTTAAACCATGGGATGCTGGCAAGAGCAATGTCTTTGGATATTTGAATTCACATAGGGCCCATTCACATTCAGAAATAACCCAGTGTGGAAACTGGGTTATTTCATTCATTTGCCACAATCGAATCTGTCCATTGCATTGATTTGCCCTGATCAAATCTCTCCAAGGCATTTTATCTCGGATTCATATTCACACTTGGTAAAATGCCATGGAGGATTCGATCTTGGCACTTGGCAGATGAGGAAGAGGAAGAGGAGATCTAGGGTGAGGAAGGGTCCAAGGCAGGGGCAGCAGGAGACAGAGGAAGAGGAGGAAGAGGAGATCAAGGATGAGGAAGACTCCAAGGCAAAGGCAGCGGAAGACAGAGGAAGAGGAGGAAGAGGAGATTGAAGTGAGGAAGGCTCCAAGGCAGGGGCAATGGGAGACAGAGGAAGAGGAGAAAGAGGAAAGGCAGCAATAGCAGATGGGGGAGAGGTGGAGGAGAAAAGAGTAAGAAGAGCGGAGCAAATGGGATCAATTTGTAAGTTCCCATTGGCAGCTCCCACAAAAAACCCAGTTCTTTTTAAAAGAACTTCTGATTTCCCCCCTCTTTAAAAGAAAACACCAGATTAAGGGGGATTTGCACCGGTCCCCCTGAATTCAGGTCAGGAAAACCTGGTGTGAATGTGAACGACCCCAAGGAAAACATGACACAAGTGTGAACTTCCCCAATTTACACCGGTTTGGAAACCAGGTCATTTTTCAGTGTGAATGGGCCTATAGATGTAAACTATGACCTGTCAGGCTGCTGGAGGTCTTTCTGGAGTAATTGGGTGTATACTTTCCCTCACCCTATTTTACATAGAGCTGCCTGCCTAAGCCTATTGCAAATGAAGAGAAATGAGAAGCTGTTGCGAAAAAGGATTCAGCACTCTTTATTCCTGACTCTTGCTGCTTCTGCATGGCTGCTGGGACTTTTTTGCCCAAGCAAGATTGCTTGGTGTTTCTTTGAAAATGCATGAATAGACTGCTGGTGCTGTAGTGCCTGGCAATTTACCCTTGTTCATTTGCTGCCTCCAGATAGCAATTCTGAGATCTACTCCCACTTGAAAGTGGTCCCGGGCAATGTTCTGCTTTTTCTATAATATCTCATACACAGCCTGCTTGCTATCTCAAGGGCTGGCTTTTCTCTGGCATTGCGACCAGTGTTGATGTCTCTAATCTTCAGGTTCAAATAAAGCCCTCCTGACAATGGGAGGGCCCACTGCCACCAAATGACTGGTCCTTACATGAAGTGAAGGCAACCTTTTGTAAGAGGATATGTGATGATAATTGCTTACCTGGTGAAATGGGTAATAAAATAATTATGTTTCCCTTCAGAATATGAATTAACCATGCATTATGATAATTGTGATTTGTAAATTCAATGAATGTCCTTGTTGGCAGGAACAATTGCAGAGAACACAGACACAGAAGAAACAAATCATGACAATGATTCACACTGAAAAAAACAAATCAGACACCTAACAACTAAGGCCAAGTTGTAGTGGGGGAGGAGGGGATAGATTTTGCTACATAAAACACACATAGACTAATTAACTAATGTGTCAAGTAGGGCAAGTGGACCATAAAGCTGGGCTATTCAATGAACTAAAATTTGGGAAATTAAAAGGGAAGTAACAAACTGAGGAAGAACAAACTCAGATGATAATCAACAATCAGACAAACCCTCACAGCTTTTTCAATACTTTCCCTCTTAACAGCCAAAGAAGGCAATGAAAAAGATTAAATTCTATATTATTCAATTAACTTACATAATGGTTCCCCATAAGTACTTGATTGGATAGTTCTGCTGAGATTTTTGCCCCAGATGGCATGTCAGAGCTGTTGGTGGTCAAAGTCCACCTCCCCTCCCCACTCTTTATTGTAATAATTTAGCATTTCCCCTTCAAGGTCATGTTGGAGAAACACTGTCTGGACTTCCTCTGTTTATTTTGATATCTGGATCACAGAGTTAGCATCATAGAATCATAGTGTTGAAAGACAGCACAAGAGCCATCAAGTCCAACCCCCTGACATTCAGGAACACACAATGAAAGCACTCTTTGTGTCAGATGATCATCCAGCTTCTGTTTAAAGACCTCCAAAGAAGGAGACTCCACCACTCTCTGAAGGAGTGTGTTCCACTGTCAAACAGTTGCCAGTTGATCCAGATCACTCCATACTATGCTGTTCTATTGCAGAACCAAAGTGGAGCAATCGGAGTCAACCTGCAGCTGGTCTAAACTGGTCCAAATCAGTCCAATTTGTTTCTTTGTTCAGGATTTGGCTGAATCAGTTACACAGGCCTGGTTAACCCTCAGAATGGTAAACCATGAGCAAAATTCTAATGCTTAAAAAAAAAAAAATCACAGTGACTCTACTCCCAGGAGAATCTGGTTCCCTCTTAGTTTCCCAGTTTTAATTCTCTGAGAAGCATCTATAATATGGCTCCCCAAAAGACTAGACAGTTACTGTTGCCATTGTCGGGGAATTCATTTATCTAGAGAGTAACTAAAGTTGATTAGAAACTCACACAAGCTGTATGTGCCTATCTCTTGTGCGAATGCAGATAAGTATCCACATGGGCAGATATTTGAATATGACTCCCTCAGGCATCATATTGGGAGCAAACTATACTTCCTGCTTTCTCTGGAATTTTGAATATGAAAGAAAGATCATGCTGGGGGGTGTGCTTTAGAGAACAAAGACCTATAGAGCTAATTCTGGCTCAAACTGACGGGCACAAAGAAGGCAGGGAAAGCCCGCTGATACAGACACTTGTATAGGACACAGCATGAAGCTTGTGTGATTGGCCCTGCAACAATATAAAAGGAGATGGACTAAAAAGGGATGAGAGAATGAATAGAAAGAACCCTGTAAAGTGTTATTACATCATGGATGCTGCATTTGATCTCAGTGAATTCAAAGGCATTCTGTATTATGTAATGTATGCTTGTTTAGGCTTCTTTCTTCTCATCTGCTTTTTATTTATGATGTGGTATTACTTACTGCCCACAAAAACATCTAGAACAAATGGAACACTCAGGTCTCAGTGTTCTCATTTATCTTGTCCCTCCAT
Source organism: Urosaurus nigricauda (assembly GCA_034509955.1). NCBI lineage: Eukaryota > Metazoa > Chordata > Lepidosauria > Squamata > Phrynosomatidae > Urosaurus > Urosaurus nigricauda. The sequence goes on from JAOEGL010000002.1 coordinate 170,886,335, forward strand.
GGGAGGAAGAATGCAGAGGAAATAAAGCATGGCATTTCAACACATGAAGGAAATGCTTCTTGACCCAGAAGCATAAAGGTGGAGGAAAACGGAGAGTTTTTTAAAAAAAACATCACCAGGGTGTCAAAGGCAACTGAACATTCAAAAACTAGTGCAAAGAATCTGAACTGAAGTAGACAGAACTCAGGAGTGCTGCTAGATAAACAAGAAGATAGTTGACAGTAGAATTGGTCATTGCTTCTGCCTCCATCAACTGGTTTCTGATTGCTGACATGTAGGGAAGTTACAAAAAGATCCATGGATTGAATGTTAATGTTGTTGCTGTTACTGTTGTTGATTGTTGTGTTCCATCAAGTCATTTCCAACATATGGTTTCAATAAGGCAAACTTGTCATGGGGTTTTCTGGGGTTGAACGTTTGTGGCTTGCCCAAGGTGAGTTTCCATGAGTTTCCATGAGTGAGTTTCCATGGCTGAGAGGGAAATTTAACCTTGGTCTCCAGAGTCATAGTCCAATGCACAAGCCACTACACTCTCTCATGGGTCGAATTCCCTCAAATGCTCTAGACCCCCAAATTATTTTTCACACAAATTTTAGGTGACTTGTCACCCCCCATTTACATCTTAAACTGGCTGTAAATGCAGCAGTTCACTGTACCCCATAACAAAAAAAAGGGGGGGGGACAGCCAAAAAGGTGGCTAGAAGTGAGGTAACATCACTTTTGGTGCACTGATGCATGATGGTGTGGCCCACCAAGGAAGCATAGGATGTTAGGAACAGCTTCTGTATATTTATATATTTACTTTACATAAAAGTAACATTCCAGCCTCTGTAGTTTGATGGGTAAAATATGTAAGCATTTATGTAATGGCAAGAATGTGGTCCTGTGTGATTTTTTTTTCTCAGAAGTAAATGCCACATAACAACAACAACAAACAACAGTGCCACATAATGCATTGGGACCTACTTGAAGTTAAGTGGCCATACACTAGCAACCAAAACGTTGGCTGAATTTATGGTCTTCCTTTTCTGCATTCTGTACCATTGTATGCTTTACAGCAGCTTCTCAGCAAAGCAGGTGTATGCCGAGGGGAGTGGAGAGGAAAACTGAAAAACAGCAACCCCTGGTTGGTGATATAATCCTTTTACTAGGCAGGATGCAAAAATTGGTCCCATAACCCATCAGGATCTCCTCAGAAGTCCCAGCAAGGCTAATTAATTTTCTTTCTAACTGCTGAGCTACCGCAAACTCTCCCACAGTCTCTAAATGCCTGTGACCTTCAGCAGTTTTCCTGTCCTTGGTGCAAAAGGGCTATACCTATGAGTCCTGGCAGCTACAGCCTGCCTTGATTACTATTTCACTATGTATCTTACCTACAGGGGGTGAGAGCGGTCTTATATGCCTGAAGTAACCTCTCCTTGATCTTTGTTTGCATGGTGGTTGGTGCTACTTTCAAACTTCTCCACAGTCAGGTGTTATTTCGTGACAGAAGGGAGGAGAGAAGGAGGATGCTCATTTATTGATGCATTGCACACATCTGAATTCTTGGTAGGTTTGGGCAATTACAATAGGAGATAGTGGGAGTTAACAGTAGACATGTACAGTCAACACTGTATGTGTATGCTCTTCAAATATCCCCTGGGGTGATTTACAAAAAAGTTAGAAGTTACATATATAGCTGTTTAGAATAAAATTCAGAACATCTTCAGCTAGCATTGGAAAGATAATGAACTAAACACCACACAGGCCACTCCTTAGAGGAATTTATCAGGACATTACTGAGAGAGAGAGAGAGAGAGAGAGAGAGAGAGAGAGAGCACTTTCCTCTCTTCAAATATCACTTCAGTGGAGGTGTCCATCCACCTCAACACATCAGCAGCTTGATGTGGGGAACATGATATTTGTTAGGCCCCAAGCCATTCAGGAATAAAACAAAACAATGAACTGTGTTCAGAAACAAACTGGGAAAGAACCAGCATTGTACTTAAAGCACCACCCTAACATATTCCATATTGCTCTTTAACAAGTGCCTTCCAGTTGATCCAGACAGACCAGTGGGGTCCCACAGGGTTCTGTACTTGGCCCAGTGCTATTCAATATCTTTATTAATGACTTGGATGACAGAATTGGGGGCATAATTATCAAATTTGCAGATGACACTAAACTAGGAGGAGTAGCCAATACTCCAGAAGACAGGGTCAAAATTCAAAATGACCTGAATAGACTAGAAAGCTGGGCCAGTGCTAACAAAATGAAATTCAATGCAGAGAAATGTAAGGTACTGCACTTAGGGCGCAAAAATGAAATGCACAGATATAGGATGGGGGAAATCTGGCTGAATGAAACTACGTGTGAAAGGGATCTAGGAGTCCAAGTAGACCATAAGTTGAACATGAGTCAACAGTGTGATGCAGCAGCTAAAAAAGCCAATGCTATTTTAGGCTGCATCAATAGAAGTATAGCATCTAGATCAAGGGAAGTAATAGTGCCACTCTATTCTGCCTTGGTCAGGCCCCACCTGGAATATTGTGTCCAGTTCTGGGCACCACAATTCAAAAAAGATGTAGAGAAACTGGATCGGGTCCAAAGGAGGGCAACTAAAATGGTGAAGGGTCTAGAAACCATGCCCTATGAGGAACGACTTAGGGAGCTGGGGATGTTTAGCCTGGAGAAGAGAAGGATAAGAGGTAATATGATAGCCCTGTTCAAATATTTGAAGGGATGTCATATTGAAGAGGGAGCAAGCTTGTTTTCTGCTGCTGCAGAGACTAGAACGCGGAACAATGGATGCAAACTGCAGGAAAAAAGATTCCACCTCAACATTAGGAGGAACTTCCTGTCAGTAAGGGCTGTTCGACAGTGGAACACACTCCCTCGGAGGGTGATGGTGTCTCCTTCCTTAGAGGTCTTTAAGCAGAGGCTGGATGGCCATCTGTCGGGGATGCTTTGATTTGGAGTTCCTGCATGGCAGGGGGTTGGACTGGATGGCCCTTGTGGTCTCTCCCAACTCTATGATTCTATGATTCTATGAGAAGTACCACATATACTTGACTATAAGTCAACCTCATGTATAAGGTGACGGCAGGTTTGGGGGCCAGAATTATAGATTTTGATATGACCCATGGATAGGTTGAGGATAAGCCCTGGTGGCACAGTGGTTAAATGCCTGTACTGCAGCCACTCACTCAAAACCATAAGGTTGCGAGATCAAGACCAGCAAAAGGGCTCAAGCTTGACTCAGGCTTGCATCCTTCTGAGGTTGCTCAAATGAGTACCCAGCTTGTTGGGGGCAAATTAGCTTACAGTTGTAAACCGCTTAGACACTGCTTAGGTGGTGTGAAGCGGTATATAAATGAAGCTTGTTTGTTTAACAAATTGTAAGCCGCTCTGATAACCTTGACTGAAGAGTGAGGCATAAATAAACATTATTATTATTATTATTATTATTATTATTATAAAACTTAGGGGCATATTGCAAAAGATCTAAAGGATGACAGAAAGGAAAATGATGCCAAAAGAATTTATAAATTTCCAGACTCAGGTGTTGCTTAACATAAATATAATATAATATAAATATAATATGAATGCACAGAGTATCTCCACTCTTCTTTGTCTCATTAAGGCTTGGTCAGACCCACCCTCACTAGGTCAGCAACTTATCCATGTCTATGTCAGGTTGTGACTGCTGGGAGGTCTCACCCTCTGTTGCTGGCACTGGTAGGTCTCCCTGTTGCTCTGTCTTTCCTTCTAAGAACTCACCGTCAATGAAGAGTCAGCACCAGGGTCCTGGAGGCAGGGAATGACAGGCTGGCTGTGATGGTGCATCTGGGCTTTTCCAGTTTGCCTTATATTATACACAAAGGCTGATATTTCTTCCTTGGGTGTTCAATAGAATACAGAATGCTCCCAGAGTGTAATTGAACTATTGAAAACACTGTAGGTTCCATCTGCAACTCAGGTAGCCTACCCAGGAAGATGTCATGGTGGCTGATGTGCAGACTGGTAGCATGGAGAGAAAAGAAAGCCAGCCAGGCAAAGGGATCTGGCTTCCTCAAGTGTCCCTGTAGCCTTCTCCCCCCTACAAACTGGGATGGGTTAGTGATTAGTCTCCCTAGGCTGGGCTAGCCTGGTTTGCACACATCTTTTTCTGCTGGTATAGCATATGGAGCCTACCTAATACTTTACTTAGAAGTATTGGACCTCACCTGTTTTACATTTTACTTTGTGGGCTACCTTCAGTACCCTCAAAACAATGATAACTTTATTGGGCCAACCAAAATGCACAATTACATGTTGCAAAAAAAAAATTGAAGATGTTAGTCACAGGCCTATATTATATTTTCTGTTTCTGGTCTTAGTTTAGATGGCAGGGAGGGCTATCTGCAGGCTGGCACCTCCCCCTTTGGCCATTCAGTCACTAGTAGATGTTCAAAGTCAAGGAAATTTAGTGTTCATTTGCAATTCAAGGGAGATGTTTTCTTGGAATCCAGCATGTCTCCTTCCTTTCGGAAGCCACAGGCTCCTATGTAGGTAGAGAACACTGAATTTCTCAATCATTCTTCATGTTTGGCATCAGATATTTCTCTCTACCCTCAGTCCCCCACAACTCAGTATTACCAAAGTGTGAGCTTTCTGATGTTCTCAAATGTTGCTGAGAAACCAGCAGTCATATTCAACCCACCCCTCTTCTTTTCCAGTGTAATGTTTCCCTTCCTTTCCAAAGGATTAAGTATTGCCATCTATTAAATTATACTTCCAAGTAGCAAAATAGCTGATTAGCAAGCTTAGAATGTCATGCCACCGGGAAATGGTATTCTTTATTTTTATCGTTGCATTCCCAATTGATATATAATTGTAAAATGGCTGATTGGACCATTTAAATAAAATATGCACAAACCAGAATCACATCTCTATCCTGCTGATGGCTTACTTCTTGTCACATCCATTTAAATGCTTCCTACATCAAAATTTCTTTTTTGCCCTCCCCTTTATTTCCAATACCTGCTGTACTGAAAAAAATGACTGTTTATTTTGTTTATGGTTTATGGGAAGGTATACAATTCCTGTATCTCATATATTGCTGAGTAACTATTCTAATTCAGAAGATTCCTATACAATGTGTATTGAACTGCAATCAAATGACTAACAGTGCAATCCTACACCCCTCATCTGAGATGCAAATTTCAGGAATTCAGTAGGACTTAACTCATAGTTGAGTGAGTATATTGTATCTAATACAATATTAGGCATTATATTAGATATAAAATCTTATTAGATATTAGATCAAAGCAGTGAATTTCCCTACACTTCTATTTAGTCTAAGCATGATGAGCCAAAAATGGAGAGACAAATTTGTAGCAACAAATTTCTAATTGGACACTTAATAGAATTTGCTTTGAGCTGAAATTGATTCTGTATTGCATGGATAGGAAGTGTGTGGCCCCAGGATGTCAGACTCTAGCTTCCACCCAGCCTGGCCTGCAGAGTGAAGTTTGAAGGGTGATGGGAGTTTTGACCCAACCTTCCGGAGGGTCACATTCCTCGCCCCCCCCCTCAAAAAAAATTCCTGTTGTAATCCAACATCCTCCAAATCCAACAGAAGCTGCTGGTTAGTGGAGCTATAAATGATATCTGGCTTTTAGCCAGATAAATGATATCTGGCTTGGAGATATACAAGGTGCTGAATTGGGATAGGGTTTAGCACCTGGAAGAGCTCCTTTAAAATCTGGAATAAAACCATTTTAACTGACCTCTGACATGGAAACATGCTTTAAATTTTCTCGTCCTCCAAAAGTATTGTGAGTGTAGGGGAGGTAAGGTATAGGGTGAAAGGCAAAACATAGCTTCCAGCTGTTTTTGACAATGTGCAAGTGACTACCCTAAGATATCTCCCTGTTCCCTGACACCTCACCTGAGATGTACTGCTTGCCAGAGTCAGGTGGACCTTTGTTAACACATGACATCTTCACGTGCTTTCAGTTTTACACTCTGCACTCTCCCAGTTGGGATCTCCTTCATGTGCACAAAATATAGTAGAAGGCAGAGAAACATATAACACAAAAACTGCTAACATATAGGGACTGCTAGGATGGTATCACAACATAATGATTTATGTAGCACATTATTACCCCGATGTACTTTGCCAACACCGATCTTATATGCCTTGTTATTCAGAAGATTGCAGTATATTTCTCTCTCTCTGTATACACACACACACACACACACACACATACACATATGTGTGTATCTGTATATCTATCTACCTACCTGCCTACCTATCTATACATCTACCTGTGGTCACCCCCTTTCTGATGAGCCCCATGCAAATTGCCATTGCATCATAACTGGCTTCCAATAGGTGTCAGCCAAGTGAAGTATATATCATCCACCTCCTTCAAGACTTGTCTAATTAGCAGACAAATGGCCAGTCTGTTGAATAGGAAACTGGATTAGGTCATGGGCTTTAAACAAGTATTTGAAAAGTGTGTGTGTGTGTGTGTGTGAGAGAGAGAGAGAGAGAGAGAGAGAGAAGTGGGATGGAACAGTCTAGTTGTAGACTTTTAAAATCTAGTGTTGTGGGAGGGAACCTTTAATATGACAAGGCTAGAGAGTGAAACAGATAGGGAAAATAAAGTGGTTTCCAGCTGCTTTGAAGGTGGGGCATTTAGATGATTCATGCCTTGAAAGCGACTGGAGATCAGACAAAAGCTGCACTCCAGGGCTAAAAACTGGAGCAAAAAGGAGCTGTGGTAGTCCGATTCAAGGCAGAAAATGCACACCTTCAACCCTGCACATAAACTCCTTGTCGCAAATGTGGGGCAGTGGCAAAACAAAGAAATGAAAGTGTGACCACTCTAATGTATGCAATTACAATATACACAAACCAGAGAGTCCAACAGGGGTGCATGGGCTGAAGGGAGTAAAGGGGGCATGAAGGGGGCTCTATGATTGTGCTTTGCCAATGTATCACTCACACACTGATGTACCTATGCCCTGTACTGGCAGAACATTGCATGTGTGACTGTGTGGCAAGTCAAAGATGTGGTCATGCAATGGGATGGCATCTGGACAGACGTGAGATACTCAGAAGTCACAGGTGGTGTGTTTGTGCAATTGTTTGCATGTATGGTGAGGAGAGAACAAAAAAATACCCAGTGGCATGGCTTGATGGCATGCTAATACAGTCAGACTGTGTGTATTTGGCCTGCCTTGGAAACAGCAGGATCAAGCAGCTTTTCCTGCCTGTCTGTTCCAGTCCTAAGAATAGAAACGTGGATGCTTTAGATTGTTTTGCATGTTCTCACACAGTTACATTCACACTGGCAGTATCTGGATGGCTCAATTTCAAATTGAATTGAAATGTACTGATCCAGTCAAAAGTTCTCACAATATAACTCATATAACTCAAATATGATACAAAACACCATCAAAACACAATAATAAAATGAAGAAAAATCTAATAAATCTCAATACAGTAGAGCCAATATTATGTTTATTAGGCAAAATGTTTGCTCTTATCTTCAATGCTGACAGTAAAAATGTGGCTACAATTATCTTTATTGCTTTGAGCAAAAGAGAGGCTGCAGTTTTTGTAACAGACTCCTTTGTGTCAGCTATAAAGAAAGACACATGATATTCTGATGGTATTCCTAGATATAAAATGATAAATTTGCTAATAAGCTCATTACTCATGAATTTCAAGAAAGTTGCAGAAAGGGGAAATATGACAATGGTCCAAAACGCACTGCAGAATTAAGGGAATTCTGGAAACTGTGGTCTTGTGAGACATTTAGCTTTTTGTCAAACAGCCCTGGTGCCACAGTAAACTACAGTTCCCAGGATCCCCTACCACTGAGCCAGGGCAGTTAAAGAGGTCTCAAACAGGATTACTTCTGCAGTGTGTTTTGGACCGACATCTTCATTTCTTTTGGACAACTATCACGTAGTTCATTAGACAGGGTATATCCCTAAATTATGGGACACAGTGGCCCAGTAGTTAAAATGCTGACTTTGATAGTTGCAAAATCAGCAGGTCACAGTTTGAGGCCCAAACACTGCATGATGGGGTGCACTCCCATCACTAGACCCATCTTCTGCCAACTTAGCAATTTGAAAGCATGTAAAAATGCAAGTAGATAAATAAGTACCACTTTGGTGCGAAGGTAACAACATTCTGTGCAGTCATGTTTGCCACATGACCACATAGTCTCCTTTGACCACACTGGCTCTTCAGTTTAGTAACAGAGATGAGCACCACCCCCTACAGTCAGATACGACTTGGCAAACAGTCAAAGGGGAAAGCTTCACTGTTATCCCTAAATTTCTCATCCAAGACAGATGAAGGTAATAGCAATTGCAAGTACATTTCTATACCTCTTATCAGTGAACTAACACTCCTAAGCTGTTTACAATCTGTAAGCTAATTGCCCCCAACAAAGTGGATACTCAGTTTAGTGACCCATGGAAGGATGCAGGGCTGAGTGGACCTTGCAGCCCTGCCTGGAATTGAACTCACAATCTTGTAGTTGTGCATGGCTTTGGTACCAACATTTAACCACTGCACCACCAGGGCTCCGTTAACACATCAAAGGCTACTGAGTGCCCACTGCAAATAAAGAGGTGGACAAATAAAGTGATGGGTAAGGTAAGGGCCACATTTTATTATGTTCACTACTGAAATTCTGCAATGAGGTCTGCCAAGTGTGGAAATCAACTGAAGCTATCCTTCCCATTCATCTCCATTCAAATGTAGATGAGTGAGCATCCAGGCCTCCATGCTCCCCCATTATCCTATAGTCCAATGTGAGCCAGTTGATCAGTTTGATTGGGAAGACCCTGCCAGGTTAGCTCCTTCCCCAAGCCCCACAACTTAAAAACTGGGGAAGGGACAGACTCTAAATGTCATTTCTCTCCCTACAGCAGTGCTCCACTTAGCCTGGAGTGTGTCCATTGGTAACCTGAACATTCCATTTTTTTTTGCCTTATTCCACCAATGTGACCAAATTATATTAAAGAAACTATCCAGGACAATCTCCCTAATTTACACTGAAATGCAGTGTTGAGTAAGCAAAACAAATATCAGTGTGTCCTGACAGAAGTATCACCCACTCCTCCCTGCCTTCTATGAGGCATACAAATGTATGAAATGATGGAACAGTCACAAGTGTAGTTTCACTCCTGTAGGACCTCGACACATTACACTCTTTAAACGTGGCTAGGTTGCTTTAACTTCTCTGACTTCCATTTTGGGGTTTATAGTTCAGTGATATTTATTATTATTTATTTTATTTATTTATATGGCACTGTAAATTTACACAGTGGTGTACATATAATCTTATAATTAGACGGATCCCTGCCCTCAGGCTTACAATCTAAAAGAGACAACACAAAAGGAAAAGAGAAAGGTGGTGGGAAAGGGGGATGAGGTCCAGTGGTTTTTCTCTCCCTCTGAGGCCTGGACCAAGGCAGATGGACTGGAGGGAGTTCTTGGCTTCTTAATACATAGTTAAAAGAAGGCATCCTGGGGCAGACGGCACAATCCTGGGAATGCTTCCCTAAACAATATAGTCTTTAACTTAATTTTGAAATTAAGAGAAGTGATGAGGCACACATGTGGGGGAAGAAGGTTCCAGGAGTGAGGGGCAGCAAGTGAGAAGGGACGAACTGGGGACAGGACAGTGGAAATCCTCGGCTGGGACAGGAGACCTTGACTACCAGAGTGGAGGGTACGAGAAGGAGTGTGAGGAGAAAGAAGTTCAGACAAGTAAGGAGGGGTCAGTCTGTGGAGCTAGTATGGAATGCAGAAGGGGAAGGGGAGCCAGTGAAGGGAGGATAAGAGGGGAGAAACATGGTCAAAGTGGCGAGCGGATGTGATAATATGGGCAGCTGAGTTCTAGACAGAGATTAAAGGATGGAGGTGAGAGAGAGGAAGCCCTTTCAGAAGAAGGTTACAATAATCTTGTCATGAGACCACTAGGGCATGGACCAGAGCCTTGGCAGTGGAGGCTGAGAGGAATGGATGGATTTTAGCAATGTTGTCAAGAAAGAATTTACAGGTCTTGGCGGTGGCCTGAATCTGGGAAATAAATGACAGAGAGGAATCAAAAATGAAACCAAGACTGCGGGCTTGCTGAACCGGTTGAATAGAAGTGCCGTCAACAGAAACAGAAAAGGAATATTGAAGGGTGGGCTTAGGTGGGAAGATGAGAAGCTCTGTCTTTGACATGTTGATACTTAAGAGTTATCTGGCTGAATATTCTAAATGCCCCTTCCTAAACTACAAATCCCAGAATGCAACAGTAGTCAGCCAGTTCAGCGATAAGGTCCTTAGTCTGATGCTTGAAAACACTTGGGAGAGAGGGACAGAAATTGGCTACATGACAAAGTGTCAAAAGAGAGCATATGTTGTTTGTAACAGCAATTAAATTTTGAATGCCCACATCCTTAATGCATCTGCATTAAAGATGCATCTGAGGAAGTGGGCTCAAGTCTATGAAAGCTCATGCTATCAGCTTATTTCTTTCAGATAGTCTCAAAGGTGCTGCAAGATCCCTTGGCATACATATCCTTAATATGTTGATAATTCAGGGTCTAGTCTTCTCAAAAATTGTATTAGTGCCCTAAATTTTGAAAAGATTACTTTTTTTAGCCGTCCCTGATAACACTGAGTTTCTCTTCTGTCATATACACTTGCAACTTCTTGAAAGCAACATGGCTTGCTTCTTTTACAGTGTATTGCAGATGGAGGTGCCAACCCATTGTGCCAGTAGAACCAATTTCCAAATTAATTTGTATATGGCATAAATCTGGAACCGCATGAGATCTCATATGTTCAGTGGAGTAAGAAAAGAACATAACATGAGCTCATTTGTCTTAGATACTTGATAATGTTTCCCTCCATATTGAGACAAGTGGATTGTGGTTTAATGGGAAAGAAGTTTGGTGCGCATGAGAACTGTCATTGGGGGTAAGGAACACTATTCATTCTGTGAATTTGCATTTTACCATGGTGATATTGCTTTGCTAATCAATAAAGAGGACCGATAGTAAGAAACATAGAATTGCAAATGCTAAGAAAGCTGTAAAATACTGAAGTTAATTGTGGGCATAACTCTAAACAGAAAAGCAATTAATGAACAAGAAACAATCACACAACACAATTTTTATCTAGGGAAGTACATATAGAAAACCATAAAAAAGAGATAGAAGACAACAGTAATGGTTAAGAAACACAAAGCTTATTTAGTTGTGTAACATTTTACTTTGGTGGGAGTTATAATCTTTGTTTCTTTCCATCTAAAGAGAAAATTGTAAAAAGTAGAAAGAGACACTTTAATATATAAGTTTTTATGAAATGTAAAACATATACATAATCACTTTAATAAAAAAAAGAATAATTAAAAATAATCAATGAAGAGGACCGATCATAAACAAAATATGCATGTTGCAGGAGGTATTATTTCTCAACAGGTGTACAGGTCCTTCTTGAAATTCCACTTATGAGTGAGATGCATGGTGATTAAGGAAAGGACCTTCTTGGTAATGGCATCTCACTTGTGGAAAGGGGATGTTCACCAGCGATTGACTAATGCCTATTTTGGAATTAGATGAAATATATTTTATTTTTATTATTGGTTCCCAATTGTAAAATTATATGCCAATGTGAAAACCATGGGTTTATAAAGCCAGATCAAAACAAAAACTCTTGAGCTGGGCCAATACACTAACAGGAATAAAATTCCTAATTCTTTCATAAATCATAATCTAACCTTACATTACTACTGGGGTGTGGGGATGAGTGCCAAAACCATGGGGAAATAGGTAGCAATGGGAAGAAATGGGGAAATCTGCCAGGTGTCCTTTTTCTGCATTCATGTTTTGTTTTTGTTTTTAAAGAAATATCAAGCTCTCCTCACTCCCCATTTTTCCCCTATCCCCTCCCCCCCATTTGTAGAGGGGGAAAATAATTTATGGTATATTGTAAGAAGAAATAATTATCAGGATTAAAATTGTTGTTAAAAAAGAAAGAAAATGAAATGAAATAAATGTCAAATTCTTTTGCTCCCCAAAATGAAGAAATTAGCAAATTCATTCTCTTGGAATGAAATTAAAGATATGTCCTACCCATTTGCACTGGTTAATTTCAATATATAGGACCATTTTCATCACAGAATGCATCATGCTGACCTTAACGATAAGGATTCTCAGAAAATAAAAGAAAAAAGAAGTAGTAAAAGTAGCAATTCTTCTTCAGGTTGCTTGAAGGTTTGGATTTATATTCAGACAGGCTGAAGCTCTCAGAGGCCTCAGCCTATTTGAAATCTGATTATTATTATTATTATTATTTATTTTTTTCCACCTCTCCCTACGGATTGAGGTGGGATTGCAAGAGTAAACTTTGCTAGTATCTTCCCAAACACCTTGCATTCTTCCCAAATGTGAGGAAATTCATGAATGTTAGTGAATTTGAATAAAACATTAAGTGAAACAAATATCTTACCCATCCCTCTTTATAATTTATTTCCACATAAGAGTTAGTCATTTTTGTTCATTTGTTTTTATGTACCTATCCCCATTCTAGAGTTCTTTCTGATTGTACAGAACCTATTGCCACAACAAATTCAATTATATTGCTGTTTTTTTACAATTAAGAAAGATAGTAAAACATTTAAGAAAGAAAAGATCCCTGTGTTAGTATTTACTAGAGCAGAACCACCAAGTTAATACATTCACCCACCCTTATCTGTCCCACTGATTTCAATGGCTCTACTCTAATTTGAACTAATACACTGAACATACTCCTTTTTTGTTCAATTTGTCTTCAGATGTGACTACAAAAACGCCTACCTACTGCACTAAAATAAAAACAAAGAGATAGTTCCTCAGTACAGTCCAAGTTAGGATTGAAAACTTCTCAATGGAAAATTGGAGGGGGGGAAGTTATATATGGAAACTTTATTTTTAAAATGTTAAAACAACAGGATGGGTGTGTAAAGGAGGAAATCTAATTTGAAACAAAGCAGCTACCAGATTAAATTGAGCTGCTGTCATGTTCACTAGTTGATGCAGTAATAATATGTATTTATTGTTGATTTGCAACCTCCATCAGCTTTCTTTTCCTTGCATATTGTTCTGTTTGACATGCTTTTAGTGGCAGATGATCTGATGATAGGCTTATAGGTGCTTCATAATTTTATTGTTGATACAGTAATGAAACTCTATTTCGGAACATTTTTTTTTCAAGTTATATGGTACCAACCCCCTGTTCACTTTTTCTTAGTTTTTGTTTGAGAAGAACAAGTTGTAGAGTTTGTTTCCTAAGTGATATAAAAATTATCCAAATTATAAAGTACAAATTCACTGCTTCAAATTGCATACACATGACAGAAGGTACCAAATATAAAATGTAGCAAGTATGTATAATATAACGCTAGAAATCTGCTTAGGAGGTTTTTTATTGTACTTATCATTGTTGTACCAGACTGCTATACTGTATTTTGTCCTATGCACCACATTTATTGGAGCATTACAAACACATTTCCAACAATGACTAGGGAAGGTAAAGAAACCCATTTAATTGGCATTTTCATACACAAATATCCCTTGCTTTAGAAATCTATACATTTATAAATCTATAAATCTATACATTTCACAGAGGAAAATGAACTCAAAAGCCAAGCACATATTGTAAAAAAGATGCATAACACATTTTAGTCAGTTTAAAAGGCATACAAATTGTGTGTTTGGGGGAAAAATGCTCATGAAACAACACACAAATTTCCATGTGCAGCTGGAAGGGGAAGGAAACTTTCAGTGTCTGGGACAAAGGTGGAGCAGAATAAGAATACTAATGGGAAATTACAAAACTTAACAAGAATTCTGACAGATTTTCTCATCCCTAATTATGACTGAGCTACAATACTTTTTGGATGATAGAGACCATCGTCTGACAAAGATCAGATATCAATCTTCATAAAAGCTTTGTTGGATCCCCAGGTCAGTCAAAGGCTGCATCTGTGTTGCAGAATTAATGCATTTTGATACTGCTTTAACTGGCAGGGCTCAATGATATAGAATTCTGGGATTTGTAGTTTTGTGAGATATTTAGTTTCCTGTGTTCATGATGGGGTCATCTGTGATTCTAATTTACCTTCAGGTATCAGAAATATTCACAAATAGAGATGTTTTGGTTATCATCCATTTAAAAAGAGAAAAATAAAATAAAAGGAGAGTAATGTGTTTCTTAATTGATTACTGGTTAGTATAAATGAATCTGTCAAGTGTCATTTCTTTCAGTTTCTCATTTTTCCAATAGCAAGTACATTCCGCATTGGCTGACAAAATATTTTTTTAATTAAAAAATTATCATGGTTTTGTGTGTGTGTGTGTGTGTGTGTGTGTGTGTTTGTATTCATTTTGTAAAAAATTTTCTTCTAACATACACATTCTGTATGAATTCTTGTTTCGTATAGTCAATTTTTGTAAGTGGCTTCACATTAATTTTTTTCTTCCACTAATGCATTTTAGTGCCCACTCTTCTCTAAACTAAACATTTATGTATGTAGCTTTGTTTGTTTCTTTGGAGAACTCTTCAGAACTGTAGAAAACTGCTCTGGTTTGCATATTGATTGAAGAAGTGTCAATTGGTAAGTTCTTATCAAAATACAAACTGAAATAATTTCTCCTTTTTTAATGGATCCCCTATTTCATGACCTCTTTGCTGCATATATAACTACTGCATATCTCTTGTTTAAGCAAAATGTACCCATCTTTATTGGCATTTCCATATATTAACCTTTAATGCATCAGGAATGAACAATGTATCATTACTTGACCTTTTTCTTTTGTTACCACTTGTTTGTCATTTACTGCTGGGACATTTTCAAATTGCTTTAGCTGAGTTCCACAAAGTTAAAAAAAGAAAGAAAGAAAGAAAGAAAGAAAAAAGAGAGAGAGAAAGAGAGAGAGAGAATAAATATCTAGTGTTTGGGGCTGTAGCAAGATGAGTTTGCTTTTTGTTGTGGTTACTTTTTTTCCCTGTAGAACTTTCATGCACAAAATTCTTTAAAACAACAACAACACTGAGGGAGGTTTTCGAAGTTAATTGTGTGTTGAAGACAAGAAGAGTAGTGTGTTCCCAAGCAATTATTTCTATTTGTATTCCTCAGTTCTGACTTATAGATGCATATACATATGCTGACTTCAATAAACCAGTGTGGTGTTGTGGTTTGAACATTGGGCTTGGCCATGTAACATTGAAGACGAGGGTTTGAATTTCAGCTTGGCCATGTAACCCATTAGGTGACCTTGGGCATGTCATACCCTCTCTGCCGCAAAGGATGGCAATGGTAAACCCCCTCTGAAGAAACTTGCAAGAAAATCCCATGATAGATTCACCTTAAGGTCACATTAAATCAGAAATGACTTGAAGACATCATACAATGTGAAAGATCTCTCCATGCAGTTCGCTTAACAAGTTGTAGAATTAGAAAAAACAAGATAGATTAAAATACCATGGAGACTGAAAACTTTCAAGGGAGCATAACAGAATCCCTGATGCGCCTAACCAAATAGTCCCTTGCTACTTACACTAAAGTAGGCATTCTGTTCTCAAGTTGACACACTGCCTAGGAGTGTGCTGGGGTTTCCTTCTTTGAAGGTTTTTAAGCAGAGGTTGCATGGCCATTTGTTTGTGCCCTCTTGCATGGCAAAGGATGGGACTGGATGGCGCTTGAGGTCTCTTCAAATTCTATGATTTTAAGATTCCTTGGCTAGGCAAGCTGGGACTCTGACCTTTATGGATCAGCTTCTACCCACCCTTACTCAAGCCCATGACATCAACCAGCACCATAAGAAGAATGAGAGGCACAAGAGAGAACAAGACAGGGAAAAAAAATCAGTAAATTTTGCATTTAAAAAATAGTTTTGGGCCAAAGGGTTCATATCGTTTGACACTTCTTTAACTCCCATGGGGCTGCATTGGTAAAGAGTATCTTCCCTGATCTTATGCAAGCTATTCCATATGTGTTTATCACAACTCTTGGTTAACTGGAGGGCATTTGGTTCATAGTCACTGGATAATGGCATGAATGAATGCCAACATTACACATAATGAATCCTGGATGGTCTGTACATGAACTGGAAGGATAGATTCATACTGGCACTGATTTAATTCCTAGGATCTGGGTGAAAACATAATTAAAACACATATGCAGCTGGTGAATTGTATTATCTGTTAGTCTATATAGAAAGGATAAGAGACAGTAAAGGGATGATATGATAGCCCTGTTTAAGTATTTGAAAAGGTATCACATTTCAGCAAAGCATTTGATAAAGCCCCCATGATATTTTGATTAGCAAATTGACTAAATCTGGAATAGATGGAAACACAATCAAAGGGATCCATAACTGATTGCAAAAACTGTGCTCAAAAAGACATCATCAGTGCTGCTCTTCAAACTGGAGGGATGTCTGCCCTAGGGCCCATTACTCAGTGGCTTGGATGACAGGGCGGAGGAAATCCTTATCAAGTTGGCAAATGATACTAAGGAGTGTCCAGTGGGAGGGGCGGCTAATATATTGGATTAAAAACAGAATTCAAAAGGATGTTGATAAACTAGAAAAGAGAGGTGAACTTAATTGAATTAAATTCAACAGAAACAGAGGACCAGAGCAGGAAAGCACAAAAGAGTGGCCTGAGTCTTATCCAGCCAGGAAAGGATCTAACCTCCACTGACTGCATGTTTAGCTCTCAAGGTAGGCTGTGTTCACTGGGGTTGACCAGCACTTCCAAGACCCAGATTATCCTGGCCCCTTTTTGCTCCAGTCCAAACGACCATATTGTGACCTTGGCACATCTTCCACCACTTTGGAGGTGTGTGTCATCTAATTGGCACACTTCCAAAGTGGCTGGAAGCCACTTCATTAGGACCATGTGTTTCACCCCAGGAACAAAAATTTCTATATCAAGGCCACAAAAACCAAATGCACAGGTACAGGATGGAAGATATTTGCTCAGTAGTATTACAAATGAAAAGGACTTTAGGATTATTATTGATCATAAGTTAAGCATGAGCCAGCATAGTTGTAATGCAGCAAAGAAGGCAAATGCTATCTTAGCCTTCATTAATAGTTTCCAAACTGAGGGAAATAATAGCTCTCCACCCTAAATTTTGTGCTGGTCATCTGGAGTACTGCATTCAATTCTGGGCACCTCATTTTAATGAGGACATAAGACCTTATCAGACGTCGGAAATTGGAAGTATAATCTAATGGAAATCCGAATGCAATCATGGGATTTCACGTTATTGCAAATTAAAGTATGTCACGCAATTTTGGGCAAAAGAAAAGTCATTCCGAACGCAATCGTGGGTTTTACCTTTTTGCGAATTAAAGCATCTCATGCAATTTCGGGCAATGGCGGGTCATTTTCGGCTAATGGGAAGTCATTCTGAACGCATTCCAAACGCAATTGGAATTCACATAAATTTGCTAAACTAGTGAAGTCATGTGAATTTGAATTGACTCCATTCGCAATAAAGAGAAATTCCTCCCGTCTGATAAGGTCCTTAGACAAGTTGAAGTGAATTCAAGAGGCTGAAGCAGCTTGGTGAAGAGAAGACTGAGGGGTGACATGATTGTCATCTTTAAATACCTCAAGGGCAGGCACAAAGAGAAAGGTAAAGTCATGTTGTCTGCTGCCTCAGAGGGTTAAAATGGGCCCCTAAAACAATGATTTCCATTCAAACTAACCCAGGCCCAATACTCTCAGTGTCTATAGTTGGATAACAGGTCCCTTGGGTTGGGAAGATGGATGTCTGAGGTTATATGGGGCAGAATAAAACAAAGGAGGCTGAACTGTACTAGCACAACATATCCCACATACTAATAAGAGAGAACTGTATAAATAAGGCTGGTGAAATAACAATAACAATAATAATAAATAAAATTTATTTATATCCCACCCCTTTGAGAAAGGAAAATCCCTTCCTACAGTCCATTTCCTACCTTTAATCTTTGACTTGCCAGGTTAAAGTAAAACTATCCAGTGGTGCCTATTAAACATGATATAATCTTTTCAATGCCGGTGGACAGTTGTGAACATTTGTCAGTGGACCCATTTGCCAGTGGTGGGAACCATGCCACTAGAGTGGTGACAAAAACCTGTTGCTGTTTGTTAATGGGTTTTTTGATTTCTCAATACTTGACTCAAATATGTATTGCTCAACAGATGTGTGAGAATTTGCAGATACTTTATTTGCCCCCCCCCGGAAAAAAAAGGTAATGGGGCAGGAACTTCAATGAGAAATTCAGTGTTCAAGATGGGGTTTTGTTTTTTGTTTGTTTGTTTAACCAAAGAAACAATGCTTCAACCATTCATTTTAATTGTTTTAGTCAAGGTAATTACTCTGCTCAACTGCAGGAAAGGAGGGGAGAAAGGCAAGAATTCAGTTCTAAAGATAAATACAGGCCATCCTTCATTCTTAGACATGTGCAAGGGGAAAAGACACTGAGTGTTTTATGGTATTTTCCAGTTACCATCAAAAGATCCATTATACAGTGGTCCCCCGGTTAACAAAATTAATTCGTTCCAGCACCCCTTTCTTAAACCGAAAAGTTCGTAAACTGGGGCCCCTTAAACCAGTCCCCGCACCATTTGAATTTTCTGCCGCTTTCTTTTCTTAAACCGGGTTTTTTTCCGTAAACCGGGGCCGTTTTTCCGGCCCCAGCTCTTTCGTAGACTGGGGTTTTCATAGGCAGGGGTATTCGTAAACTGGGGGACCACTGTAGTTTCATAGCATAAAAGTAAATGTATGCATGTACACCTGACATTGTCATAAACATACACAGTTACAGTAGGATCATCTAAATAACTTTCCAGTTGCCATCAAAAGATCCATTATAGTTTCATAGCATAAAAAGTATATGTATACATGTGCACCTAACATTGTCATAAACATACAGTTACAGTAGGATCATCTAAATAACTTGATATTCCCCATTTTAATTGTGTTAGTCTCAGTCAAGACAATTTGAATTACTCTTTTGGGCTGCAGGAAGGGAGAGGGAGAGGAAATTCCACTGTAAAGATTAACTCAGGCTATTCTTCCTTGTTGGATGCTGCAAGTGGAGTTTTATAGATCACTCTGCTAATTGCAAGAAGAATTAGGAATGGGGAGTATCTTATAGCCCTCATTCTTAAGGAATTTGTCAAAAACAGTTTACTTTTCTGTGAGGGATGGCAAAGTCAAAATATTTTGCTCTCCTTAGAGGCTCAAGAAAAGCATTTCCCAGTCAGGAATGGAAGGATAAAGAAAGAAATTTACATCATTACATATTACTGCAAGTGGCCAGAGACATATTGGCCATGAATCTATCCCATTCTTTTCATGCTGGCTGGGAGACTTTGAGAGTTGTAGGCCAAAAAAGTAACTCTACCAAGCTATGCTTAAATCATATATATATATATATATATATATATATATCCTTCCTCGTTCACATATGTGAATGGATAAGAAGTGGGAAAATTTGTCATATTTAGTTTACTTTTGAGAATAAATATATAACAAATTTGGATAGGTTTCTTAGTGTTTTCAATGTTTCTATATGATGTAATGTGTATTTCCTCTCTCTCTCTGTGCAATCTGCATACAGCTATTACAAGTGGTTATATGACCTTTATGCCTTGAACTTCCATTTACCATTAAATAGAATGGTGCCTGTGCTGCACCCACTCACACACAAACCATAAGGTAGTGAGTTCAATACTAGCCAAGGGTTCAGGCTTGACTCAGGCCTGTATCCTTCCGAGGTCGCTAAAACAAGTACCTATCATGTTGGGGGCAATTAGCTTACAGTTGTAAAATGAGTACTCAGCTTGTTAGGGCAATTAGCTTACAGTTGACTGCTTAGGTGGTATGAAGGAGTACATAAATAAAGCTGCTATTGCTATTGCTGTTAAACACCTTCAAATCTATTTGCTCCATTTATCCGTTAAATGTTAAGTTTTCTGAATGCATTCCAGCATCCCTTGAAAATCAATGGGAATTTTGCCATAGACTTCAATAAAAGGTGAAGTGCACTGAAATTCTTTTTGGTGTTGTTATATTTAATCTGTCTATGGGAATCCAGTCAAAAGATTTGTTCAGGCTGGCATTGATTTATTCCTTACTGTAATAATGTGCATATAGCACTTTCACTTACTTTTGTCTTTAAGGGTATGCTGCATATTTAGGTATGCTGTCTGTTGATTCCATTTTCCTGTTCTTTAAAGTATGATCCATTTGCATCCTGCTGTGTTCCCATGCCACTGCTTGATATTTTGGCAGCCTTTTTCACTCTAGTTTAATTTTTCCAAGAGCACTCTGTCCCCTCTTGACTTTTCTTTTGCTTTTCATAAGACTGAATCTCACCACGTGCCATTTCCCCATTTCCTTTTCAAATAATTATTTTCACTTCTCTTTCCCATGTTTGCATTAATCTACAGATGTCTTCATGGTCAAAGACACAATGTGAAAATGTTATCTCGATATGCTACAGATTTCCAAAACACTCACAGACCAGAGCCTTACTACTGATTACTGGGTATGTTACCAGCATGATCTCCATCCATAACAGAGTTTCCTTTTGGGATTTGTGTGTGTGAGAGAGAGAGAGACCTGGCGCACACAAGAGGCTAGGAAAGCTCCCTCTCTCATCTGAGTGGAACAATGAATCTATCCTGGATTTTAGTTTGTATTTCGAAAGGAGTAGTTCAAGGTGTGGAAACTATCCATTAGAGTCCATACTAAGAACCCTCTAGCTTCCATTAGTGTGGAAGCCAGTAGCTGTCATGGGTTTGGGCTAATTTCCATTAAATGACTGCAGTGTATAGGAAGGCACAGGCGTACAGGCTTAACACAACAAAAATTTGTCCTTTTTTATATTGACCCATGCCACATGTGGCATTCTCAGTCAAAATTCCTTCTTTCACAATCTAACATTTTTAAAATGAATAATCCTGACATGGCTCCAAGGATGGATGCAAACATTTTCCATTCTTGATTGATTCAAATCCTTTCAATCCCACCTGCCTTCCCACCCCCATCTTTGGTACATAAGGAAGAGACCTTGTGGTTTCTTCCTGCGCTGAAATTCTTGCCATTTTAAATACATTTTTCCTAATTTGCACATTTATATGAGTGATTTACTTAATTTATACAGCTTCCTCTCATTGTTCAAAGTCTGCTTCTGTGTATTTTTCAATTATGTGCATTTTAGCTATTCACAATTTAAAATATGCACATTGTTCTGTATAAAATTTGTTTTTCAGAAATACCCTACAAGTTTCACAAATGTGTGAGAGCCCAAGGCAAGATGAGCATTTTCTTGGAACAGGATGAGCAAAAGACTGTTAAGTCCAATGATTTTTTTCCCTACCCCTATTTGGAAGCTATGTAACTTGCAGTCCAGATGAACTTTTCTGCTATTTTTTACAAATGATAGAAGAAGGGACAAGTGACAAGCTTTAGACTGTAAGCTAATCACAGTACTATGTCTCCATCTAATTCATAGGGAGCAAAGATGGGGAGGAGTGTTCTTTTGTTATTTTTTGTGCAGGGTGGGTATAAGAGCCAATTTACTGATCCTGGTAATTACATTTCCCACATGTCTCACTGGCTGGTAAATAGGAATTTGCTGCCACCTGCCTATTCTTTTCCATAATTCTGCATACTGTGGCATGATTCTGCCAGGGTATGGATGGCCTCTAGGAAAATTCTAGAATAGGAATGGGCTATCTGTAGGGAGAGGTGGGAAATATAAATAAATAAATATTATTATTACCTGTGACCCTTCAAATTTTGTTGGACTCCAGTTACCATCAGTCATGACCACTGACCATGCCACTGGCCATGTTGGCTAGGGTTTATGGGACTTCGAATATAATAACCTGGAGGTCCAAGCATTTCCAGTTGCATAAATGATCGAATCATCACTTGGATTGGCTGTATGGTAGCATTAAATTACTACTGTTTCAGCTGACAATGGAAGCAAATAGAAAAGTGTAGTGGCAGACAGGTAACCTGGGGAGAAGTGTGGAAAACCTTCCACCCCTGTTGTTCAAGATTCCTCAGCCCCAATGTGACATTCCATTTTGTTGCTGTATCTGTGCTTTCCCCAATACTTGATCTGCAGAGACCAATAATTGATCATGATTACCCTCCAGCTTGTAAAAACTTGACTTCCTGATTTGTAGTTAGAGTTGCTTGAGATGAAGCAAAAGTCTCAGGAGATGCCAAGATCTGTTTTTGTATAAACCAGTTTTATTTATGATATCCAGATGATATTATGCTTGTCTCAGTATATTTCCAGTGACCTCCTGGTACTACTGAAGACATTCTATTTCCACTGGGGATAGGGGTATTTTTAACCCAGTATATTCTGAAATGAAATGATTTGATTGCCTGCACACATTTTTACTGTCTTGGAACTAGTAAATAGGTTCACAAGTAAACACAATTATTCTTTCCAAGATACAGATTTGAAAGATATCTTTAATGTTATTACTATGATTCCAGAATAATAATGATAAAACCAACAACAACAACAATAACAACAGCAACAACTCCCCAGTGGAAATTGGTGAAAATCAGGTTCTGAAATGCTGCATGATATTGGATGTGACATGTGATCAGTGCAAGAGTGAAGGACACAAGGCAGGAAGAGAAGGATGGAGGGAAACCCAAGATATTTCAAGAAAGCACTGGATGCAGGAGCAAAAAAATCTATGAATTTGCATGTACAATAAAAATAAAAATAATATTTTTACAAAGTCTGTCTGAGAGTTGGCAACTTTATTAAGAGACCCAGAAAATATGGAGGTGGCTTGTACACAGGTTTACTGACTTTAAAGTGAAGCAGACATGACACTAATAATATCCTTTTTCTTTATTCACCATGCTGTCTGTTGTCACCAAATGGGACAAGGGAGATTAGTGACTGTTCAAATGTTGTTGGTCCACAACTACCAACACCCCTAACCTTTAAATAATTCTTGAAACACTTTTGTTAGCATGGTGAAAGGTCTGACACCAGTGAGTGGTGTGACACTTGTGGCGGGAAAAGTTTTCCAGGTGTAAGCAGTAAGAGATGCACTGTGATAATAAGAGGGAAGTTCTTGTAGGCTGCCAAGAAGTTCTGAGGAGACATCACTGATGCAGAAGAGAAAAGAAGTGCAACAAT
Source organism: Urosaurus nigricauda (assembly GCA_034509955.1). Lineage (NCBI taxonomy): Eukaryota > Metazoa > Chordata > Lepidosauria > Squamata > Phrynosomatidae > Urosaurus > Urosaurus nigricauda. The sequence goes on from JAOEGL010000002.1 coordinate 170,909,555, forward strand.
CAACCAACCATTTTTTATTTTTATTTTTTATTATTTTTTTGTTATAATCTCCTCACTTCCCTGAGCCATAAGACATTTTACGCATATGGCTGTTACTTGGGTATTTTTCCTTTGGAAGGAAGACATTGGGATATGATGATGTTTTGCAATCTTTTGGTTACTTACAACTGTATGTGTTGACCATGAGTGGAGACAGAGAAAAACCTGATGTGAGGAATAGGTGGCATCTAACTCATCATCCTTTTTCACTGGTTCCATGTTGAATAGGACTGATGAGAGTAGCAATTCAGCAACATTTGGAAAACCATGTGTTTCCCTGCTTTGCCTTAAAACCTTCAACATACAGTCAAATTCATTGTTAGCCTGTTGTTGTTAGCTGCCTTCAAGTTGACTTCAACTGATGGCAACCCTGTGGCTGAGACATCTCCAGGACTCTCTGTCCTCTATCTCTCTGCTCAGGTCTTGCAGGCACAGGCCTGTGGTCTCTTTTATTGTGTCTAACCATCTGGCATGTGCCCTTCCTCTCTTTCTACTGCCCTCCACCTTTGCTAACATCATTGTTTTTTTCTTATGATTCATTTTACCTCATGATTTGGCCAAAGCACGACAGCCTCAATTTAAGTATCTTCACTTCCAAAGAGAGTTCAGGCTTGATCTGTTATAGAACCAATTTCTTTGTCTTCTTGGCCATCCCAGGTATTCTTAGTACTCTTCTCTAGCAGCACATCTCAAATGAATTGATTTTTCCCCTATTGGCTTTTTTTTTTAAAGTCCAGCCCTCACATGCATACATTATTATGGGCAATATGATGGCTCAGACTACCCTCACTTTAGTGTGCAGAGTTATGTCTTTGTCTTTTATGATCCTGTCCAGTTCTTTCATAGCTACCACACCCAATCTTAGTCTTCTGGTTGTTGTTGTTGTTGTTTTTCCTGCAGTCTCTCTTCTGATCAATATTTGAATCAAGGTATTGGAAATCTGTGACATGGTGGCTTAGCAATTAAGAACTATCTCCAGGTCAGCAGTTTGACTCCAAACATTGTGTGATGGAGTGGGCTCCTGTCACTAGTTCCAGCTTCTTCCTAGTTTGGAAGCATGGAAAAGTGCAAGTAGATTAATAAGTACCACTTTGGTGGTAAGGTAACAGCATTAGTCATTCTGGCTGCACAACCATGGAGTTGTCTGTGACAAGGCTGGCTCCCTTGGCTTAGTAACAGAGTTGAATATCACCCCCTACAGTTGGACACAACTAGACAATCACGTATAAGGGGAAACCTTAACCTTTACCTTTATGGGAACTGATAACTATTTCAATTTTCTTATAATCTAGGATGAATTCTTGTAGCTCTTCCTTGGTAAGTTTTTTTTAATGTTCAGCATTAATCCAACCTTGGCACTTTCCTTCTTGACCTGCCTCAGTAATTGCTCCAAGTCTTTCTTGGTTTCTGCTAGTAGTATTGTGTCATCCGTGTATGTTAAGTTGTTATTGTTTCTTCTTTCTATTTTCACTCCTCCAGCCTCTGAGTCCAAGCCTGCACTGCATACAATGTTTTCTGCATATAGATTGAGCAAGTAGGCTGATAATATGCAGCCTTGCCTGACACCTTTTCCAATTAAGAACCATTCTGTTTCTCTTTATTTTCTACTGCACCCAAAATTTAGCTCTCCATTGCTCTATTTCTCAAAAATTGAAATCTCTTCTTTCACAGACACATACCACAGTTATGGTTTATATCATCTCAGCAGTTTGAGAGCAGGAAAGATGTCTTGTAACCTGTTTCTTTTATTGTTTTTTCCCTCTGCTATTTAGAACATTCCAGAATGGTCCTATATAAAGAACCAATCTTCTAACAATTATCTCCCATGGAGACACACCACTTTAATATCCTAGGCTATTAACACTCCTTTTTTCAGGTCCAATATGCTGGCAAGGTATTGCCTGTAGGCAATGCACAGTGATAATCATATTCACAGAAATCTAATAGGGAATCCATAATAGTACATTCAACTTGTAATAAACGGGATGGGAAATGTAAGGGCCCAATGAGATGAAATGATGGGAGGGCTATGATCAGATTTCCTGCAGTTTTAAAAAGGGCTTCTGTGGTTACCCTCTCTGGAAGAACAGCAGCTTCAGGGCAGTAGTTCAGATCAGGAAATTGCCACAAGGGAAAGGGCTATTTCTGCTCCTTCGAAGCACCATGGTTCCGATCCAGGGGGTACCATAAAATTTAGGTTTTGAAAAAAAGTTAGTGGAATTCCTGTCATGGATCTCCCAATGTCATGTTTCCTTGACTCTATATTTAACAAAACACCTGTGAATTATTCACAACAACCAATGCTACAATTGCCAATAAAAATGAAACAAAATTGTATGTAAATTTGTAAGATGAGAATGACCTTCTTCCAGCTGGTTCCTGGAACCAAATCCCAGCAGATACTGAATACTAAAGTCAGGATTGTCCACGCTATCATATTTCCCATTTCTATGTATGGTTGTGAAAGCTGGATGGTGAAGAAAGCTGATAGGAAGAAAAAGAACTAATTTGAAATGTGGTGCTGGAAAAGAGTTCTGCAGATAACATGGGCTGCCTAAATAAATAAATAAATAAATAGCAAATCAAGCCTGAACAATCCCTAGAAACCCAGATGACTAAGCCAAGACTGTCATGTTTTGGACCTATCATGAGAGGAAAAGAAAACAATGCTTGGCAAGATAGAAGGCATTAGGGAAAAAGGAACACCACATTTCAGATAGATAGACTCAGTCAAGGAAACCACAGCCATGAGTTTGCAAGTCCTGAGCTGTGCTGCTAATGACAGGGTGACTTGGAGGCATCTCACTTATATATGGAAGGTGACTTGATGCCAGTTAACAACAACAATATGAATACAGCAAACTGTTGAAGATTGAAATACATAGACGATGCATGTGGCAAGGATATTCCCCTGTCTTTCTAAAATCTCATCTCCAATAACCAGCAAGAAACAATAAATCACAAGGATGCAGTGGTCAGTTAGCTGATAAAGCTGGGATTCAGATGTCAATACTTTGGCACAAAAGGTTGATGCTATTTTGGAGTGGTTTCAACAAGACAGTTTGTCTCCAAGACATAGAAAGTGATGTCCACCCCTGCCCAGCCTTTGTCCATCTTGAGAAAAAACAAGCCAAACTGCAGACTTGAAATTCCCCCACCTCTGCTGATAAGGAAATGTAAGGCTGGGATGGGCCTGGCGCAGAACAAAAGGGAGCAGGATGGGAACAGAATGGGGCAAAGGACACATTTTACTGCATGCCAGAACACCATCAATGCCACCAGAAGTTCCCATTCCATTCCTGATCCATCCAACAGGAGGCGATTTGCAGGAACTGTTCTGAAGCATTCCTGAAAATTGCTCCCTCTATTCCCCCCCCCCGCCTCCCCACATTGATTAGGATTGATTGGTTTTTGGTCCTATGCTATTTTGCCTGCTTTTACTTTGAGAAACAGCTTGCATTGACTATATACTGTTCTGTTGGTTTCTGCTGCTTTCTTGTTCTGTCTTTTTCATAAAGAAATAATTGTTTTTGCTGAAAAATCAGATTGTCTTTATATCTCATTTTTACTTGGAGCCACTTTGGTTAATTAGCTGTTTTTAAAGCCTTCCACCTGTAAGATCCTGAACAGAATTTAGGCCTGGGGTACTGAAGCTTCCTCATAATTATGATAATATATAGGCTCCAAATCTAGGCAAGTCTTATAGATGTGTGCATATAAAAACCTACCTGCTTCAGAAATACCTGCTAAAGCAGTGACTGCCAGCACCTATGACAATGGATGACATATGCTAATGTTATAGAAATATCGTAGGGATTGAATCACACAGAAGGAGAGGTTCAGCTGTCTAATGACTAAGTCCTGGAGTGGATTCACTGCTCCACTGATAATGAGACCCACCTACTGCCATTGTTTGATAATACATGTCCTAAAAGCCAGGACAAACAGTGCAATAGTAGGGCAGAGCTAAAGGTTTAGCCACATTCAATATTGTGTGAGTAATGCAGAATGAAAATAAATATGTATCACTCAGTCAAGATTCTTTTGCAGTGGTGCTTTCATGGTTCACATCAACACCTAGAATATGCATCACATACCACTATGCATACAACCCACAAATTTGTTTGTTTGTTTGTTTTAAAATCTCTTTGGGAGAGAGTACATGCTATTTTATCAATGTACATATGCACATGGAGGGTTCAGAAAGAGAAAGTTGCAAACCACTTGAAAGCATTGAAATATTCACCTCATTGCACTTGCTAATTAAAACTAATTCTGGAATTAGTTTTAGAAATTCTCTTAGATTAAGTTGGAGTTAAGGAGAAATAAAACACAGGCTAGAGAGGTCTCCAGAATAATATTGGAGAGCAATAAAATCCAGTAAACCTGCTCATTCTTACTAACAACAGAGATTCAAAGACAATGAAAAGGAAAATCATAGAATCATGAGTTGTGATAGACTTCAAGGGCCATCCATTCCATCCCCCTGCTGTACAGGAATGCACAATTAAATCACTCCCAACAGATGTCCTATGATAAACATCAGGTATTTCCTGTTTAACCCCCTTTTAACTCTCGTTTAAATCCTGTTTGCCCCCTAGTGTGATAAAACAGTTAGATTCCTTTCACATGTACTGCTGTCATCTATTATATACCTGTGCACTTCATTTTTACTGCCCAAGTGTACTATCCTACATATCTCCCTGCTGAAATTCATTTTATTTATTTATTTATGGTATTTATACCCTGCTCTTCAACCTTAATGGCTATCAGAGAGGCTTACAATTATTAATTTTCATTACACGGTTCCCAGCCCTCAGGCTTACATTCTAAAAATACAAAAATGACATCCCTTCAGATATTTGAACAGGGCTATCATATCACCTCTTAACCTTCTCTTCTCCAGGCTAAACATCCCCAGCTCTCTAAGTCGTTCCTCATAGGGCATGGTTTCCAGACCCTTCACCATCTTAGATGGCCTCCTTTGGACCCGCTCCAGTTTCTCCACATCCTTTTTGAATTGTGGTGCCCAGAACTGGACACAGTATTCCAGGTGGGGCCTGACCAAAGCAGAATAGAGTGGCACTATTACTTCCTTTGATCTAGACACTATACTTTTATTGATGCAGCCTAAAATAGCATTGGCCAATCTGGCTGCCATATTTTGCTCTAGCTGAAGTTTCCGAATTTGGCACAAAGGTAGCCCCATGTAGAGTGCATTGCAGAAATTAAAATGAAAGGTAATACCGATTCTAGGTCCCCTGGCTCCAGATAGGGTCGCAGCTGGTATATCAACCAAAGTTGATAGCAAGCACTCCTGGTTGTCGCATCTATCTATGATGACAACTGGAGTGACCAGTCTGGAATACTCCCAAGCTGTGAACGCAGTCCTTTAGGGGAAGTGTGACCCTGTCCAGAACCAGTTGGCATAATGGTGAGCCAACATAATGATACGTGCAGCTGAATCTTCAGCTCCAAAGTCTTACATCAATATCAGAAATCTATTCTACCAGCATATGATATTCCCATGCATGACTCTCCCTGATTCATGTCTACTATTTAAGTACTGAGCTGGGAATTCTCCTTTGCTGATGCCACATCCCTCTTTACACACCCCACGACTTCTTGTACTAACTGGGTAGTTTGTGTATGAACTCTGGCCGTACTGATTGCCCTAAAGGACTCCTTTCAGTCTGGTGGTATCAGACAAGTGAGATAACAGTTCTTGTGCCTCTAGCTTCTGCCTAGCGGGGAGCCCAAGAGGGCAGTATGAGAAAGTTCTGAATGTACTCAGATATATTTAGCCTGAAGAAAAGAAGATGCATATTTAAAGTAAAGTAAAGAAGCAAGAACAGTTGCTCACCTTGTTCTCAGAAGATGGAACAAGAAAACATATTTTGAATGATGGGGAGTCTGCATTTTCAAAAATTAGAAGAGAGAAGATGTCTAAAGAGGCCCCAGAATCTCCTTTTTTGAAAACGTTCATGAAATAAATTTAGAAGAGCATCTCTTAGGGTTACTTTACGAAGAGAAGATGGGGTCATTTATCAGTTCAAGGATGATGGAATGGTTTAGCTGACCCATTATGGTGTTTTCAAGTTTATAATTCTATAAGTACTTGTGATAGCGCGTAGCTTCCATTTTAACCAAATATTTCAACAAAATCTATGGCTACTGCCTTTCTTTCAACAGAGAAGGGAAAAGTTTTATATCTTGGATTAAGAGAAGAATTCTGTTTTGCACAACCCCCACCCCCATACAGATAAACAACTATTGCTCATCTTGGGACAATTTCTAGTTTTCATGACTGTTTTTTAATCACCATTAAAACACACATAACTTGAAAGTGTGGATGACTCAATGACAACACACTTTGTGTTTAAGAAAATAATAACCAAATTAATTGGGGGTATGGAAACAAGCCTTATCTGGGGATGTGAAAATCTGCCACTCTTATTCATTTTCTCATTTCCCTACTACTAGCATTATTCTGACTGGTTTCCATTTTAGGCTGGGAAACTTTTTCATCCATCCACCTGCTTGCTTGAAAATTCATGCCCATTTTTGTATGCATCTTTTTACATTTTTCTAACATTTGTATTATTATAGATATTTTGCATTGATTAACATTTGTACCCATTTTTCAAATATCTGCCTTTTTAGTTGTGTGTATTTTTTTAAATTTACATTTTATTCTGAAATACCTAGTAAGCCTTGGCAATTTATGGATTTTTAAGGCAAGCCTTTTTCTGTTTTGTTTACAATCTAAGGAGATAAGAAGTTGATATTCTGCTAGAGCAGGGAAGGGAGATGTTTCAGATGTGGTTGCACTGTAGCTCTCATAACTCCTCACCATTTGCTTTGCTGGCAAGGATTTTGAGATGAGTTGCATCCCCCACGTGTTAGAAGGCAAAAAAACTGCTCTGGAGAAGTGAAAATCAAAGAAATTTATTTTCCATTCTAATCATGTGAGTAAAGGATCCTGGCATGCTTACCACGAAGATGAAAATGTTGTCCAGGAGCCAATGTTATATGGAGGTGGTTCAGAAAAAACTCCCACTCCATCCCCAATGCTGGAGACTTTTTGGCCATTTAAGATATCTTTGAAAACTGCATAGTTTCATCTATGCAGCGATGATGACAGATGGCATGTCTCTCCTCAGTCAGTGTCTTATGGCAGTAATGGAATGAATGAGGGAAAACAAGCTCAAGTTGAATCCAGGCAAAATGGAGGTACTTACAGTAGGGGCCCTGAAACCAGGCATCAGGTTGCAACCTCCTGTCCTGGAGGGGTACACACTCCCCTCGACTTGAAGGACTATGTTTGCAGTCTGGGGGTGCTTCTTGACACGTTGCTTCAGATGGGAAATCAGGTGAATGCGACATTCAAGAGTGCCTGTTGTCAGCTTCAGCTGATATACTAGCTGTGCCCTTTCCTGGAACCAAGTCACCTCAAAACTGTAGTACATGCACTGGTAACCTCTAGACTTCATTTTTGCAATGCACTCTACATGGAGCTACCCTTGTGCCTAGTCTGGAAACTCCAAATGGTACAGAATATAGCAGCCAGGCTGATCACAGGAACAACCAGGAGTGACCATATTACACCAATACTGAAGTCACTCTACTCGCTGCCCATTAGTTTCTGGGCACAGTACAAAGTGTTGGTTATCACCTTTAAAGCTCTACATGGTTTGGACCCAGTTTATCTAAGGAATTGCCTACTTCCATTTAATCTGCCCCATGCACTTAGATCCTCTGGGAGGAACCTTTTACAGTCTGTAAAGACAAGATTGACTGCGACCTCCCAAAGGACTTTTTCCACAGTCGTTCCCACCTTATGGAATGGCCTGGCTGATGAGATCCATCAAAATATCAATCTAGATAGCTTTAAGAGAGCTGTCAAGATGGATCTTTTCCAGCAGACCTTCCTGGAATAGAACCCTGGCCATGTAAAAAGACACCCCCCCCCATATACCCTATATGTAATGATTCTGCCCACGGTTATTGTATTATTGTATTATTGTATTGTTTTTTATTTTATTTTAATACTAGTAATTTAAGCCTGGTACTGTTTACCGTATATACTCGTGTATAAGTCGACCTCATGTATAAGTCGAGGTCAACTTTTGGGGCCAAAAATAGGGATTTTTGTATGACCCGTGGATAAGTCGAGGGTGGGCTTCAGGGGGCATCCCAGCTGGGGAGAGGCTCTGGGACGATCAGCGTCTCTCCATCTGGGCTCCCTCCTGAGGAGAAAGCCCGGCTAGAGAGATGCTGGGACCGGTGTGCGTTTGCCTTCCAGTCTCCTCTCCAGCCAGACTTTCTGCTCTGGAGGAGGGATGGAGAGGAGGCTGCAAGGCAAACACACCCTTCCCAGTGTCTCTTTTTCTCTAGCTGGGCTTTCTCCCCTGGAGGAGGGAGACAGGCTAGAGGGACAGAAATGCAGGGAATAGATAGATATATAGATAGATAACTGGATGGAGAGTGGGATAGCTAGAGAGGGAAGGATAGAAAGATAGATGATAGATAGATAGATAGATAGATAGATGGATGACTGGATGAAGAGTGGGATAGCTAGAGAGGGAAGGATAGATGGAGATATATAGATAGATAACTGGATGGAGAGTGGGATAGCTAGAGAGGGAAGGATAGAAAGATAGATGATAGATAGATAGATAGATAGATAGATGACTGGATGAAGAGTGGGATAGCTAGAGAGGGAAGGATAGATAGATGGATAGATATATAGATAGATGACTGGATGGAGAGAGGGATAGCTAGAGAGGATAGATAGATAGATAGATAGATGACTGGATGGAGAGAGGGATAGCTAGAGAAGGAAGAATAGAAAGAAAGAAAGATAGATAGCTAGATAGATGACTGGATGGAGAGTGGGATAGCTAGAGAGGGAAGGATAGAAAGATAGATAGATGGATGGATGGATGGATGACTGGATGGAGAGAGGGATAGCTAGAGAAGGAAGGATAGATGGATAGATAGATTGGATGGAGAGTGGGATAGCTAGAGGGGGAAGGTTAGAAAGATAGATAGATAGATAACTGGATGGAGAGGGATATCTAGAGAGGGAAGGATAGAAAGATAGATAGATAGACAGACAGACAGAGGGATAGAGGGAGGGATACCTAAATAGATGGTAGGTAGGGATGGATGGATGGAGAGAGAGATAGATAGATGGAGGGAGGGAAGGAGAGAGAGAGAGAAAGAGAGAGAGAGAGAGAAATAGCTAAATGGATGGATGAATGGAGAGAGGGGGAAAAGGCAAAGAAGGATAGATGGGGGGAAGGATGGCTGGATTGGAAAGGGGGTTTTGGGGGGCTTCGGAGGGAGCCAGGGACAGAGGCACTGCCTCCCATTTTCTGCCCAGAGGCTGTTGCTGGGCTGCATCCCCACCCCACCCCCTTTTTCTCTTCTGCCCCCTCCCAAGGACCCTCCCTCTCTCTGGGCCCCACAACAGACTCCAACTCCCAGAATTCCATTGCCTTCAAGCCAGAAAAGAGTCAAGCCTTGTACTCTGGGCCCCACAACAACAGACTCCAGCTCCCAGAATTCCATAGCTGCGAGTCAGAAAGAATTAAAGTGGGGCCAAACCTGGTTATTTCTGCATGCAGTGGCCTGAGTGGCTGATGCAGAGCTCTAGGCTCTCGTCTTTTTCCCGCCTGGTGCCTCCCCCTCATCAGCCAGGAGCCCGCAGCCGAGTCCTCCAGAGTCTGAGTGAAAGAAAGGGAGGGACTCAGGCCGCGGGGCCAAGGACAGGAGAGAGGAGGGAAGAAGAGAGGTTTGCTTTGTGAGGAGGGCAGCTCACCGCCCGGCGCCTTCTCCCTGGCCGGGTCTACTCCTCCGAAGGAGGGAGCCCGGCCAGGGAGAACGCTCTGCCTTTCCAGCCTGGGGTACGCTTATACCGCATTGACCCTTGTATACGTCTACCCCAGGATTTTGGAGGGCATTTGGGGGCACAAATTTCTTGACTTATAGTCGAGTATATGTTGGGGATGATGGGAGGTGATGCACATAACCCAGGCTCAGGTCCTCACCATCTGTTCAAACTGGGCTGATCATAACTGATCAATGGTGTGATGTGTTGCAGGTAGCAGAGTTGCCCATGAAGCAGCTCAGGAACAAAACATCAGCTCTGGAACTTCTGGAATCACTGTTGCTGCTTCTCCCTTCATGCAGTCAACAAACCACGCGAGCTGTTCACTAAACTATCTTTATTGACTACTTGAATAATACAATCTCTATAGTAAAACAATAAACATCTTGCAACACATTTCTTGCTCTTGCTAAACACACTCTGGCTATGCTAATCAAGCTATATACATACTCATCTCCTCCTGCACAAAAGCTTAGTTACAAGTTCAGGTTCACCTTCTAGTTCACATTGTTGATGATGTGGAGGATGGTGCAGTGCTGGGGTGCAGAGAACAATGGCTCACCGTAACAATACTGAAATAGTTCAACTTTTGTTACCACCCACTGGGTGTGCACTGGGTGTGTACTGGGTGTGTACAATCAATACTATTGGTTATTTCCACACTTTCCCATACTAATAGTCCAACCTCTTACTATGACCTAACCACTCATGTGATGTTTTCAATGATGTCGTTGTTTACCTTTTCCATGACCTTCCTTTCCGGAACTTGTGTTGCTATTCCGTGTGTGTTATGGCTATACTCACATCTGTTGTTATTGTGTACGTGTCTCACTACACTATCTCACCTTGTGCTGGAAAATTTACAGACTTTGGTTCTCACATACAGCTTTGCATTTCTATGACTATAATTCCCATGCTCCTTGCCTTAACAATCCCCTCCGAAATGAAAAAATGTATGTGCCTCAAACTGTCAAACCTATTTGTTGTGTAAAACTCTCATGTTTCTCTGCTGTTAATGCCTTGGTAAACAAATCTGCAATGTTGTTTTGAGACTCAATGTACCTCAACTCTATCTCACCTTTCTGTACCATGTCCCGCACATTCTGATATCTCACTGCCACATATTTACTTCGATTTCTCAAATTTTCTGTTTCTGCCATTGCTATACAAGATTGCAAATCCTCCAAAATTTCAACTGGTGTTCTATAACTCTCATCCAAATCATCTAACAATTGTGTAATCCATTGAACTTCATTCACAATTTCATTTAATGCTGCAAATTCAGCTTCACTCGTACTCAAAGCTACGTTGTTCTGTTTCCTGCTCCTCCAAATAATTGGACTCTCACTATATTTTACAATCATTCCTGTAACTGATTTCTTGTCATGCATCTCAGAAGCAAAAGAACTATCAACAAAACATTCTAAATCTTCATCACTACATCTGATTACTAACTTCTTGTCTAAAGTACCTTTCAAATACTTTAACAAATGTTTCACAGCTGTCCAATCCTCTACTTTTGGACTGTTTACTCTCCTTGACAACACGTTCACAGCATAAGCAATATCTGGTCTAGTATGACAACTTATAAACTGCAAAGATCCTAAAACACTTCTGTACAAAGTCTTGTTTTCAAACTCTTTGGTTGTCTCTCCTGAAACAAAACCTGTTGTCATTGGTGTTTTTACAACTTTAGCAAATTGTAAACCACACTTGTCAATTAACTTCTCAATTTTCCTGCTTTGCCTCAACAAGTAATCTCCTTCATCTGTCTTTTCTACATCAATTCCAAGATATGTTCTCAACTGTCCAAGATCTTTTAAAACAAACTTTCTAGACAATTCCCTCTTCACAGAATCAATTTCTTGTTGTGATTTAGCCGCCACGCATAAATCATCAACATATATCACAAGCACAATGTCTCCTTTGGTATATACACATGCATCTGCCACACTTCTCTTATATCCAAGTTTTATCATCTCATCATTTATGCACAAATTCCAAGCTCTGGCACTTTGTTTCAAACCGTACAACTTGTTCTTCCCTAGACAATTCCTGTATTTCATCAAAACTCTCAGGCTCCTCAGTTACTAAACAAACTCTTGCACTTTGAACCACAAATCTATCAGGCGGTTTCCTCACTCTTTGTGTGCGTCTAGGCTGAAAACTTACAACTCTGTCAGTGTCATCCTCTGTGTCTGTCTTGGGTGTTTCTGTCCTGTGACTAAATCTCTTATCTTGTGTCATCCTACTTGTTGTGGGTCTATCTTGCATGTCCTCATCTGATGCACTACTGTGACTGTCAGAAGATTCTTGTTTTGTTGAAACCCCTCCGTTTCCTGAAGTTGGTTCTTTTTGTGTGTCTGTGTTAGTGTTACCTAACCTTAAGAAAACTTCTTTATTTGCATGTAGTTTGTCCCAACCAGCATGCTTTTCAAAATTTGCTGACCTAGAATATTGTATCTCTTTCTGCCCAAGTAGAAATCTGTACTTGTTTCCAGAATAGCCCAAAAACATTAGTCTCCTGCTTTTAGGATCACCCTTTCTCCTAAAACAGGCTGGAATGAAAACATGTGCATATTGTCCAAACACTCTCAAATATTTAAAGTTTGGATTTCTCCCATACAGCACTCTGTAGGGTATGTCATCTATTCCTGAATGATACAAACGATTTTTGATGTGGTTGGCAGTGTAAGTTGCTTCACCCCAAAAACAATCTTTGACACCTGCATCTGCTATCAAACAAGCTGTGATTTGTTTTAAATCTTTTACACATTTCTCCGCAAGCCCGTCTTCCGCTGGCGATGCGGGAGAAGTCGTCTCACGTCGGATTCCCATCTTTTGAAACCAATTAGACAATTGTTTACTCAAAAATTCTCCACCTCTATCTGTGATTATTGTGCCTACCTTGAGATCAAACTCTCTTTCAACCATTTTCACCCATGCTTTCAAACTTTCACCGGCATCTGACTTGTTTTTCAAAATTCTTACAAACGAAAACCTTGAATACCGGTCTACTATCACAAGAAAATATTTACAGCCGCTAAGTGACAAACAATTTGCTTGAGCAACGTCAGCATGAACAAACTGAAATGGTCTTTCGGCTATCCTCTTTGTTTGCTTTGCTACTGGATAAGCTTTGACCTTCACTTGATTACAGACTGTGCAATCCAAGTGATTTCTGCATTCATTTACTTTTACTTCAGGACACAACTGAAGTAATTTTTTCAAACTTTTAAAACTGGCATGGCCAAACTTTCTGTGTAACTCATGAATGCAGTTGGAATGTAAAGGCACATTATCAACATGGTTCACATTTTCATCATTTCTACCATTAACTCTATCTTGCAAATAATACAGTTTCTCATATTTGTTTCCAACACCACATAATTTTCCATTACGTGTTATTTGACATTCATTACCCTGAAAAATCACTTTGTAGTTATCCTCTGTTAATCTGTTCACAGATAACAAGTTGTTCTCCAATTCTTTTACATACAGTACATTGTCAAAACTTGCATTCAAACCTGGAATAAACACTGTTCCCATCTGCCTAACTGTTCTGGTTTGCTTTCCATCAGCTAACACAACAGAACTTACATTACCAGGTTTTAAATTAGTCATTAAATCAAAATGTTTACACATATGAGAACTGGCTCCGCTATCAACCAACCAATTTTGTACATTGTTTAACTTCCCTTTAATTACTTGAGCAACCCCCTTTTTGTTACCAGTGTCCTTAAAACTTTGAAGTCTTGGTTGTTGTTGCTTCTGCTGCCATCTTTGTCGCTCGGGCCGTTTAAACTGGTCCCGAAATTGCTGCTCCTTCCGATCTGCAGCTAATTTCCTGCAAAATCTTCGTAAATGTCCCAACTGACCACAATAAAAACATCTGCGTAGCTCCCTTGAAGAAGCTGCTTCATCACGGTGCCTTTCATCTGTGAAAGATTTTGAAGTTGCTGGCTCTCCTCTCTCAGACTTTCGCCTCTGGTTTTCCTCCAAGATTCTGGCTATTATCAGTCTCTGGGAGGTTTTGTAAAAAACTGGTGATGTTTTCCCACTCTGAATTTAATGATTCCAAAATAATGCAGCACTGTTGATATTTGCTTATCTCCACTCCTCTCAGTTCAGCTTGTACAAATAAATCCATCATAGTTTTCAAGTGCTTTTCTATACAATCTCCCTTCTCCAACTTTTGCCTGTAAATACGTTTTGACCACAAGATTTTTGAGTAATTGGACTGTGAAGCATAAATTCTTTGCAAAGTGTCCCAAATCTCTTTTGCAGTAGTAAATTCTCTGACTGCATTTAGCTCACCAGGCTCTATCAGTAAAAATAAAGTAGCTACTGCTTTTTCATTCCTTTCTATTTCTGCTCTGCTTGCATCCGCTGGCAGGCCGTTAACAACTGAAGACCACAATCTTTCTCGGACTAGGAGAGATTTCGCATAAATCTGCCAAGTCGTAAAATTGTTACTGTTCAGTTTCTCAAATTTCAACACCTCCATTGTAAAACAACCAAAATGTAGCTTTCTATCTCAACACAAAAAAAATAATTAAAAATCACAGTCTCTTGGTGAATGTGTGCAGTGACTCAATTTAACTCAGTCCTTCCGAGTTTGCACAGACTGATTCCCTCAGGAACAATTAAGACTGTTGATTTATTTGCTTACTTACATAAGCCGTAGACAAGCGTTGACTCCCTGCTCCGGACTGTTCCGCAGACTCCGGCCAGGATTTTCAAAGAAGCTTTAAATTTTGTAATCCACAAGAATTTGTCAGCGTAGCACAAACAGCTTACTCTGACCTTCGAAGAACTTCAGCTTCGGCATTCAACGGTGTTTAGCATTTTCAGGAACATCCAGCATTTCCCCTGTCTTGTAGCATCCAGCATTCACACGCCTGGACCTACTGGATTGCCCAGCATCCACGCGACTGGGATGACTGTAGTGCCCAGCATCCACGTATCTGGGCCCATAACCTTTGTTGGGGATGATGGGAGGTGATGCACATAACCCAGGCTCAGGTCCTCACCATCTGTTCAAACTGGGCTGATCATAACTGATCAATGGTGTGATGTGTTGCAGGTAGCAGAGTTGCCCATGAAGCGGCTCAGGAACAAAACATCAGCTCTGGAACTTCTGGAATCACTGTTGCTGCTTCTCCCTTCATGCAGTCAACAAACCACGCGAGCTGTTCACTAAACTATCTTTATTGACTACTTGAATAATACAATCTCTATAGTAAAACAATAAACATCTTGCAACACATTTCTTGCTCTTGCTAAACACACTCTGGCTATGCTAATCAAGCTATATACATACTCATCTCCTCCTGCACAAAAGCTTAGTTACAAGTTCAGGTTCACCTTCTAGTTCACATTGTTGATGATGTGGAGGATGGTGCAGTGCTGGGGTGCAGAGAACAATGGCTCACCGTAACAATACTGAAATAGTTCAACTTTTGTTACCACCCACTGGGTGTGCACTGGGTGTGTACTGGGTGTGTACAATCAATACTATTGGTTATTTCCACACTTTCCCATACTAATAGTCCAACCTCTTACTATGACCTAACCACTCATGTGATGTTTTCAATGATGTCGTTGTTTACCTTTTCCATGACCTTCCTTTCCGGAACTTGTGTTGCTATTCCGTGTGTGTTATGGCTATACTCACATCTGTTGTTATTGTGTATGTGTCTCACTACACTATCTCACCTTGTGCTGGAAAATTTACAGACTTTGGTTCTCACATATAGCTTTGCATTTCTATGACTATAATTCCCATGCTCCTTGCCTTAACAGTATATACGGTAATCATTTTTAAGGGGGGAAGGATATTGTATATATTGTTGTATCATTTTAAGGTTGTACGCTGCTTTGATCGTTTTAACAAAAAGGAGGATATGAATAATAGTTGTATTATTTTTTATTTTATTCATAGTTTTTGAAGACATCTGCCACTGGGGGGAAATCATGATAAAATTATTTGTTATCCCTCAGAGAATCTAATAATTTAACACAAGACATTACTACTCTCAACTTATAGAGAATGTGTGGGGCCTTTCTTCTCTGGAAACCAGTCACTCCTATTTTGGGTTGGGTGTTGCATGTTAGTAGGACACTGTATTTATTTTTTATGTCCACAGACAACTGCCCACATGTACATAATTTTCCTTTATTTATTTATTTATTTATTTATTTAATTTATGTATACCCTGCCTTTCTCCAAAGATGAGATTCAATGTGGCATACAATAATTTTTTTAAAAAAAGAAAATTAAAACATATTAACATATAAAAGTTAAGAATTTAACAACAATGTTATTTTAAAAACAGTTAAAATACTAAAACATATTTAAAACATAAATAATAGCAAACAAGAAGAGTTGTGTTCCCAACTGACTAAAACTACAGTGCCACTAATAAAGAAATCCACTTTTTTGGAAGGGGAAATTGCATTTATATTCAGCTACTGAAGGATTTCTCCTGTTTTTTCTAGGGAAATGGTGAAATAGAACAGTGCACTGGTTTTGTGGTGGGGAGCTCTTTGACATTACTGTTTGCAGGATCTTGTGAGCTGAAGGCTTTAAAAGCAGACAATTAACCAAAGTTTCTTCAAGTAAAAATGAGGTAGAAGGACAAGCTGATTTTTCAGCAAAAACAATTATTTCTTTATTGAAAAGAAATTAAAAAGAAAAAGATAGCAGTAGAAATCAACAGAACAATCTATAGTCAATGCAAGCCGTTTCTCAAAGTTAAAATGGGGAGGGGGCAATATCCTAACCAATCTAAGGGAACTTGAACTAAACTTTAGGTTTGTTGTTGTTGTGTGCCCACAAATCATTTTTCACTTATGGAGACCCTAAGGTGAACCTTGGCAAGTTTCTTCAGAGGGGTTTTGCCACTACCCTCCTCTGCAATTGAGGTAATGTGACTTACCCAAAGTCACTAGGGTCAAGTATGAATTTTTTATGATCAAGCTGGGGATCAAACCCTAACTAATGTACTTAAGGTACAACAAGCTAAAACACACAAATGGATTTTCTCCAAAGTGGAGAAGCAGATGTAAGAGGCAGGTGCGAGAGAGAGATTCTCTCTGTGTCTCTGAATTCAACCTTTTTCTAACAAGAGGGCCTTTTCCATGGCTGCCCCTTGACTATGGAACTCCTTGCCTAGAGAGGTCAGAATGGCTCCTTCCTTGTTATTCTTCTGCTGGCAGGCTAGACCTACCTGCTTAGACAGGTTTTTAAAACAGAAAGTGTTTAAAGAATGGAATGGTGTTGTATTTTAAACTATTTTTATCCTTTTAATTGTGTTTTATTTTTTTAATATGTAACTTTTTTAATATTGTAATAATGTAATTCTATTCTAATGTTCTATTTTTGTATGTTTTTAGTTATACTGTTGTTTTTTTTAATGTTGTGAGCCACCCGGAGTCCCAGTTTTGGGGAAAGGGCAGGATATAAGTAAATTATTATTATTATTATTATTATTATACACACAATAACAATATACATTAATTAAAAAACAAATGACAATGTATTAAGAAATAACAATAAAATCAAAAAGCAATTAGCAAAGCAAAATACATAACAATTAACAAAGCAAAAATACATAGCAGTTATAGCAACAACAACAAAATACATAGTAATTATAACAAAAAATAACCAAAAAAATAAAATTAACAAAAGAAAATACATAACAATTAACATACCAAAACAAGTAAAAAGAAAATAATCCCCATTCTCAAGCCCCATCCCAATCCTAGAAACAATATGAATTATACAAAATCTAAAAAAAAAAAAAGGGGGGGGGGAGAGACAAGACTCCTCCTTAAGTCCAGGAGCCAAGGCATGGGAGGAGCCCAGGTAGAAGGAGGGCAAACAAACACTCTCTCAGCTGGTCTTCACTGGCAGATGTTGGAAAGAAGGGAAAGAGGGCCATTCCTCCTCCTTAAGTCCAGGAGCAACATATAGCAGCAACAACAGCAACAGCAACAACAACAACTTGGGGGCAGGCTGACCTCTGAAAAGTGAAGGGGTGGGTAATCATGACCTTATGCAAGAATATTTCTTTGGAAAAAACACAATCCAAAACATATGCTTGCAAAGGGCAGAGGTGGGTCTCCCTTAAGGTCTGATAATGGTTTTTAAGTGGCTGAGCAATAGAGACAATGGAGTTGTACAAAACCAATCAGTATTGGTCTTTTACAAATGGGCCATGCCTCTTCAGCAGGTGGACAAGATAGTTAAACATTGATTGTTCTCCATTGGTGCAAGTATTTCCTTGACAGTGGATTGATGGGGTGGGGCGGATGAGGGAATTTTGCAGTTTAAAAATGAGATTTGGCTTTCTTAAAATGGACAAGGGGCTCGTGCCACAGCCCTTTTTTCCATTATGAATTTTATTTTTTCAAGTATGATTTTTTTTAGACTCTGGCAACAAACAACTTTATGCATTAAAGTCTAATATTCATATTTACTAAGCATACCTTATTAAAACAGGGTGCTGCCTATATTTTTAATTTACAGAATCATAGAGTTGGTAGAGACCACAAAGGCCATCCAGTCCAACTCTCAAATTGAAATAGTTAACCCTAAATTAATAATCTGAAGTGGTATATTCCAATGATATGGACTTGAGTCAACTGGCTTGGACTCAAGTTGCTTCAATGATTTGATTTGGACTTGACCCGACAATAAATAATGCACCAACTCAACTCGATTTGAGAATTGTATATTTCTAGTGATCAATGTGCTGGACCTTCTTCAGCCAGATTGGGGCTGTGGCAACCACACACTGTGGCCCCTATCTGGCCTTTCCAGGGTTTGAAAAGGAGCCTCAAAAAGTGGCTCCTTTTTGCACCCTGGAAAGGGCATGATAGCCACAGCACCACAACTATATGGTGTTCCTTTGGCACTGCATCATGCAGACACAGTGCCAGAGGAGTATCATGATGCCGCGTGCCTTGTGGTTCAGCGTGTGGCATCATGGAGGTCTGGAGGTGGAGTCGGGGCATGCATTATGTAGAGTCTATACCCGAAATCCACTACCAGGTTGGTTCAAAGTGCTGGTCTGTTCAGGGCCTAATTTCATCCAGAAACAGCAAACATATTAAGCAATGGGTTTGAAGCAAGGGTTGAGGTCTACTCAACAGCCCTTCCCCATTCCACATTGGAGGAGCCTTGTAAAGCTTTTGAAAAGCTTTAAAATGATCTTTCCACCTCAAGAACTTGAGATTTGTCTTAAAAGTGTCTTGCAAGGAATTGAAACTTGATTTACGACTTGGAGTAAAAGACTTTAATACATTGCTGGTTTAAACTAATTTGTATTGATACAAGCCGTCTGAAATGTCTATTTTTTTTTCTCTAACAGAAGCAGAAAGACAACTCAAAACAGAAGCACATGCAAGGTGCTGTAGACCATGCCAGCCCAGAACAATAGTGTTCAACAAATTAGAAAAATACAGATTTATCTCACTTAACAACGACCAAATGGCAGAACAGTGGCTGACTCATTTCTGATATGGTGAAATTGCTTCATTGGCTTGATCAACACATATTCCATTTGTAGCTTGGTAGAGTTTGAAAGTAACATTGAGCTAATTGGGCATATGGAATCACTTGCAGAAAACTTTTGCATAAAATACTTCACTAACTGTGGCATTAGAAATATAATGGAGACCATGATAAATTAGGGCAGTGGGGGATTAAAAGGGGAAACAGCAGGTTCTTATCTAAATATGGAGTCTAGATCAAGGATTACAAACCCCTTCTCTATCTCTTCTTGTTGTTGTATGCCGTTAAGTCATTTGACTTATGGTGATCCTAAGGCAAATCTGTCATGGGATTTTCTTGACAAGATTTGTTCAGGGGAGTTTTGCCATTGTCTTCTCCTGAGGCTGAGAGCATGTGACTTGCCAAGGTCACCCAGTGAGTTTCTCAGCTGAGCTGGGACCTGAACCTTGGTTGCCAGAGTAGTAGTCCAACACTCAAACCATCACACCACATTTGCTCTATATTTTATCTTAATCCAAAATCTTTCATGCATAGTCGTACCTCCCTCCACCTCCTCCTCTGCTGCTGCCACCTCTTTCTCCTCCTTATCCCAGTGTTTCAATACTAAGGGTTATTTCATCCATTTCTCTGTATAATCAAACTGTTTTTTATGATATAGCAGAAAGTTTGGGAATATGTTGAAAATTTCCTTAGGGTCAACATTAGTTTGGGTTCAGCTAAAGTCCCCCTCCCCTAGGAAAAATTAAGAATTTGTTCCTTTTGCGAGGAGGGAAGCATAGAATTCCATGAATGCCAATTTAAAAAAAAATATTTTTTTCTCATTGTTTTGTGCAAGTTGCTATCAGAGATTTATCCACTTCATATATTTTATTTTTAAAAATTCTCCCCTTTCTTTTGTAGATATTTTATCAATGGTTCCTAATGAGACTTTTGTTTTTCCCAGAACTCGCCTTTCAGCAAGCGATTTTATCTAATTCAACATACCTAGCCAATCTTTGCTGTCAGGGCTCCCTAGTTCTAAGGAAGAGGGGTTAGAGGGCTGCTGGTGGGATCCCTAAGGCGAGGGAGTATGGTTTACATCCGCAGATGATAGAAAAGGCCGATATGGAACGACTAGAGAAGCATTACCAGCAGACAATGCACGAATGAGAGAACAAATGGAGACAGCACTGCCTGATAACCACCCACCAGTCCTCCAGCTTGGAGGCCTTTGAGTTGTACTTTAGAACCCGGACAAAGGGCACTTTGAGTTGGTGGACTTTGGAACCTGGATAAAGGGAGTTTTGAGTTGGACTTTTGTTTTACTTATTTTCGTGTATCCTAAAAGAGAAGTGAAGGGGTGGTGGTCTCGACTCACAGTAAAGTTTGGTGTTCAGCAGCATCCTGGTCTCCCATGTGTTTCTGTTACTGAATTATAGAGCCCACTGGGATCCTTCCCATGTGTGGGCCTGTGTCCCCACCCACAGTAGTCATACCAGCCTTTGTAAAAATCTTCTTCCTCTAATTCCTGTTGGGTTTTGAATCTCAACTTTTTTGTGTTAATATCAATTTTAGTTAGGTCTTGGTATGTTAACCATCTATTATTTTCAAAATTTATATCCCTAAAGAAGGTTTAATTTGGGGGAGCCCATTTATGAATACTTTACCATATTCTCTCCTTGTATCTAAGCCACACTCTAAATAAGGCCTTCTTTACAAAATAATTGAGAATTTTTAATTAGATTTTTGTTTATCATAAAAGAGGTATATGTGCCAACCATAGTAGTTTCCTATACTTTCCAGATCTAAAACGTCATGGTTCTTAAGTTCAATCCAATCCCATATCCAATCAAAACAAAATGCATCATAATAAATTCTTAAATATGGTAAAGCAAGACCACCTACCTCTATTAACTTTATCAAATATTAATTTCATTTTGTCCCAAGGCTTTCTCCCTCCCCAAAGAAATCTTGATAGGTCTTTATACCACAGTTTAAACAGGATAACATTTGTCATGATAGGAATGTTCTGAAATAAATGCATCATTTTTGGGAAGACGTTCATATATATGGAGGAGATTGTCCCCAGCTGTGAAATGCATAATTTACTCCATCTTTCTACATCCTTCCTTATTCCTATCCAAATTTTAGTATAATTATTTTGAAACAAATAAACATTCTTTTCTGTTATATTTATCCCCAGGAACTTGACATTTTTTTTATTTGCATTCCTTTTTTTTTTTCAGATCAGATTTTTCCTCATTGTTCAAATTCATCACTATGATTGATGATTTTTCTTTGTTAATATGCAAGTCAGAAATTTCCACAAATTCTCTTAATTTATTTGTCAGTGTTATCAGTTGAGTTTATAAGGGTTATGAAAAGATCATCTGCAAAGGCCCTAACATTATGTTCTTTCCATTTAATTTTTATTCCCTCAATCTCCTTATCTTCCCTAATGTTAATCAAAAGAATTTCCATTACTTACATAAACAATAATGGAGAAAGAGGGCATCCCTGTCTCATGCCTTTGTGAATGGTTATGGTTTTTGACATTTCCCCATTTATTAAGACTTTTGCCCTTTGTTCCTGGTAAATTACTTCAATCCATCTTAAAAACTTTGTACCTGATTCTACTTTTCTCAAAACCTCCAACAAAAAAAGCCCAATTTACATTGTCAAACGTTTTTTCAAAGTCAACAAAAACTAAGGCTAATTTCTTATCAATATTTTTCTCATACAGTTTGACCTGATTTAAAACATGTATTTTATTTTTAATATATCTATTAGGTAGGAAGCCTCTTTGCTCACTTCCTATCCATGCAACTAAGAACCTTTTGAACCTTTCCGCTAAGATAGAAACAATACGTTTGTAATCATTATTCACAAGGGAAATTGGCCTATAATTTTTTGACTCGCTCTTATCTCTTCCTTCTTCCAAAATCAAAATAATATGGACATTCATCCAGGTTTTAGGAACATTACCTTCCTGAATTTGATTCATAGCATCACTCAGTGGTTTTACCAGTCAGTCGTCAAATACCTTATAATACAGTGGTCCCCCGGGTTACGAAATTAATTCGTTTTCGTAAGCCGAAAATTTCGTAACCCGGGGCTTATTTCCCATAGGAAATAGGCAATCCGTTCCCCAGGCCTGGCGGGGGCCTCCTGGCTGAGGAAAGGAAGGTCCGATCCGGCGGATCGGGCCTTCCTTTCGTCAGCCGCGGGGGCCTCCTGGCTGGGGAAGGGAAGGTTCCCTTCCCCAGCCAGGCTGGGCCTCCGGGCCTGACGTGGAAGGAGGCCCGATCCCGCCGGGTCGGGCCTCCTTTCGATGGGCGCGAAGGCCCAGGCCGGCTTCCGAAGCCGGCCTGGGCCTCCGCGCCTGACACGGAAGGAGGCCCGATCCCGCCGGGTCGGGCCTCCTTTCGATGGGCGCGAAGGCCCAGGCCGGCTTCCGAAGCCGGCCTGGGCCTCCGCGCCTGACACGGAAGGAGGCCCGATCCTGCCGGGTCGGGCCTCCTTTCGATGGGCGCGAAGGCCCAGGCCGGCTTCCGAAGCCGGCCTGGGCCTCCGCGCCTGACACGGAAGGAGGCCCGATCCCGCCGGGTCGGGCCTCCTTTCGATGGGCGCGAAGGCCCAGGCCGGCTTCCGAAGCCGGCCTGGGCCTCCGCGCCTGACACGGAAGGAGGCCCGATCCCGCCGGGTCGGGCCTCCTTTCGATGGGCGCGAAGGCCCAGGCCGGCTTCCGAAGCCGGCCTGGGCCTCCGCGCCTGACACGGAAGGAGGCCCGATCCCGCCGGGTCGGGCCTCCTTTCGATGGGCGCGAAGGCCCAGGCCGGCTTCCGAAGCCGGCCTGGGCCTCCGCGCCTGACACGGAAGGAGGCCGGGCCTCCTTTCGATGGGCGCGAAGGCCCAGGCCGGCTTCCGAAGCCGGCCTGGTCCTCCGCGCCTGACGCGGAAGGAGGCCGGGCCTCCTTTCGATGGGCGCGAAGGCCCAGGCCGGCTTCCGAAGCCGGCCTGGGCCTCCGCGCCTGACGCGGAAGGAGGCCGGGCCTCCTTTCGATGGGCGTGAAGGCCCAGGCCGGCTTCCGAAGCCGGCCTGGGCCTTCGCGCCCAACGAAAGGAGGCCCGACCCGGCGGGATCGGGCCTCCTTCCGCGTCAGGCCTAGCCTCGGAGAGAAAGGGACGCCGTTTCGTCCCTTTTCCTCCGAGGCGAGGCTTCGGAGGAAAAGGGATGAAACGGCGTCCCTTTTTCTCCGAGGCTAGGCCTCGGAGGAAAAGGGACGAAACGGGGTCCCTTTTTCTCTGAGGCTAGGCCTCTGAGAAAAAGGGACTAAACGGGGTCCCTTTTTCTCTGAGGCTAGGCCTCTGAGGAAAAGGGACGAAACGGCGTCCCTTTTTCTCTGAGGCTAGGCCTCTGAGGAAAAGGGACGAAACGGCGTCCCTTTTTCTCGGAGGCTAGGCCTCTGAGGAAAAGGGACGAAACGGCGTCCCTTTTTCTCGGAGGCTAGGCCTCTGAGAAAAAGGGACGAAACGGCGTCCCTTTTTCTCGGAGGCTAGGCCTCTGAGGAAAAGGGACGAAACGGCGTCCCTTTTTCTCGGAGGCTAGGCCTCTGAGGAAAAGGGACGAAACGGGGTCCCTTTTTCTCTGAGGCTAGGCCTCTGAGGAAAAGGGACGAAACGGCGTCCCTTTTTCTCGGAGGCTAGGCCTCTGAGGAAAAGGGACGAAACGGCGTCCCTTTTTCTCGGAGGCTAGGCCTCTGAGGAAAAGGGACGAAACGGCGTCCCTTTTTCTCGGAGGCTAGGCCTCTGAGGAAAAGGGACGAAACGGCGTCCCTTTTTCTCCGAGGCTAGGCCTTGGAGGAAAAGGGACGAAACGGGACGTCCCTTTTTTTCGGATCCCGGGGGATCCTTCGGATCCCGGGGGATACTGAAGCGGTCCCGCCGGTTTCGGATCCCGGGGTTTTCTTAACCCGGGGATTCGTATCCCGGGGGACCACTGTACTCAGCTGTAAACCCATCTGGGTCACCTATTTTCCCAGACTTAGATCTCCTTATCACCTCTCTTACCTCTTGGATTGTTATTTTGCTGTTTAATATTTCTTTTTGTTCTGCACATCTGCTCCACTTCTGTTTGCAATTTTCTTTATTTTCCTTATTCCAAGAAGCACACACTTGGAGAGCTGAAGTAGCTACCACTCTCTGCAACCCTCAGCTCTCTACTTGCTCCACCTCTGGCAGGATCAGCATACTTCTGGGTTCGCTGGGGAAACTACCACTCTCAGCAATCCTCAGCCATCTACTTGCTCCACCTCTGGCAGGATCAGCATACTTCTGGGTTCGCTGGGGAAACTACCACTCTCAGCAATCCTCAGCCATCTACTTGCTCCACCTCTGGCAGGATCAGCACACTTCTGGGTTTGCTGAGGAAACTACCACTCCCTACAATCCTCATCCATCTTCTTGCCCCTGGCAGGATCAGCACACTTCTGGCAGCCTTGACTCCATTTTATCTCTCAAGTAGTCCCATTGAATCAAAGGTGTAAACAGCAGTAAATATATTATACTCTTCATTTCCTTGTTGTTATTTCCAAAAATCAATTTCTAAGATTGTCTTGGGGCTGGTATACACTGCCAATAAGCAGCGTGCTGGCACCAATACTAGGGTTAGGAAGTGCACAGTAACTGCATGCTCCTGAACCCTAGTACATATGGGTGCTGCCTTGCCCATATGGGGCACACATGCATGGTGTATCCTGTGCAATGTGTCCAAATGGCGATTCACACACCATGCCGCCAGAGAGTGCTTATCGTGCCTTACCAGAGACACAGGCATTTTGCTGCTTCTCCATGATCCAGAAAAATGCTGGATTGGGGCTGCAGCACTGCTAGTGAGGCTTCCCTGGCCCTAGCCCAGAACAAAAAAAGGCAGAATGGACCCACCCCTTCAAGGGCTGTCTGTATCGACCCTTGATAGACCCTTATTTCTCTAATACTTTTTTCTTCTCTTTATCTGTGTCTCAATCCAACTCAAATTAACAGCAAAAAACAAACTGTTGTATTCCAATATCCAATACAATCAGTTCTTAACACCAGTCAGAATTCCATTTTGCTTTTTTTAATCTCATAACTCAAAAGTGTAAAAGCTAAGTTAAAATT
This sequence comes from Urosaurus nigricauda, assembly GCA_034509955.1. Classification (NCBI taxonomy): domain Eukaryota; kingdom Metazoa; phylum Chordata; class Lepidosauria; order Squamata; family Phrynosomatidae; genus Urosaurus; species Urosaurus nigricauda. The sequence continues at coordinate 170,935,147 of JAOEGL010000002.1, forward strand.
GGTGGCATTCCTGGCTTTTCCAAGAGAGTAACCATAGCATGGTCAGGTAGGGTTTTTTTTTTTTTTTTTTTGCGACCTCCAACTCCCTGGAAAACACCTTCAGGAGTGTTTCAGGAGTGTTCCTCCTTCTTTCCTTCTCCTTTCACTTAATAACAACCCCCTTTGAACTCCCTTTACCAAGGGGGTGGTCTAGTAGGTGAGAAATCTTCTCTATGGGAATTGCCCCAAATTAGACCATGTCTTGTGGGTCTGCCGTAGCCAACCAGAAGTTCAGCACACTGTGAAATTTTAATGTCTGACTATATTCTATGAAACACATATTACATGATCAAGTGCCACCTTAATTCTATTCACAATATTATCCTGACACACTGAACTTAAGACTTTTATGCGTGTTTGACAACTACCTCCTCTGACTCATTGCATGCTGGATTGGGAATATTAAAGGGATCTACAGAGGACATGTGAACATGCTGGCTTTGATAGACCTTTCAAGAAATTGTGAGCTTCAGAAAGCTCTCAGGTCCAGCACTGAATGGAATATTAAGCATTCTCACAACAGAAACATGTGACTAGAATTCAAAATAACTAGTGGGTGGATGTATCTTAGCTCTTTATAGGTAGCTCAATGGGAATCCATACATCTTCCATACAGTGCGTTCAGGTGGTCACATCTTGGGATGTGACGTTACTAAGTAAGACATGCTGCTTTGAAGTGATCTCATGGTAGGGTTGACATTCTCACTACAGAAAACAGAGTCTTATAGTTGGAATAGCCTGGATGCAGTACACAGTTAGGCAGAATTGTGTAAACACGGGAAATATATTTGAAGTTTCCATAGAAGAAACTTGTTGTGAAGCAAAGCAAATTAGGTTTTAAAATATTTTTGTGAAATATATGCCATCTCCAAATGTCTTCTGAGAAACTTCTTCTCAGCTCTGTTCCAAACTGATCTTTGCTGTATCTTCAACAGGCATTTTTTAAAAAACTTACTGGAAGAATTGTGTTATGAAGTTTGTTTTCTTTTGCATAAATGGAGATGTCTATGGTAAACAACCTGTCTCTTAATTTTATCTGACAGAACTGTCCTGAGCAATTTTTCTAAATTAAAATACTACATTTTCCTAATCAAGGGGCAGTCAGAAACCAATAACTGACAATATATTCATGACAAGGGTGCAAAACAGATGGCTGGTAAGGGACATTGAGCCCCAGATCAGAGCTGCAGCAACCACATGCCATGGCCTTGATCCAGAATTTTTTCCAGCCCCAAAAGAAGGAGCAAAATACAGCTCCTTTTGGGGGCAGAAAAAAAGCCACCCTTCCTGCTGCCCCTGCAGCTCTTTCACATTTCTTCAGCACAGTGTGTGTAAACACTGCACTGCACAAACATAGTGACACAGACAGTTGGTGGTGTGACACTGCTTTTGGGGTGGAGTTGGTGCATGTGGCATGGGGTCACCATTTCCCCACTCTACCCCACTGTACAGCCCCAAAGGCAGTTTTACATTTTTAAAATAAATAAATAAATAAATAAAGCTATAATATTAAGGATGGGGTAACATTTTGGGTGAGTTTTTCAATAGGAGTTAACTAAAAACCATGTTTTTTTTCATAAATGGGGTGGAAAGACATTAAGATTTCTTTTTAAAATGAATGTGGGAGAAATACAGACTGATATGTTTGCCAATGTTCCATATAATATGATGAAGGTGGTTGTTGTGTGTGTGTTTAAATCATTTCCAACTTATGGTAACCCTAAGGAAAATCTATCATGGGTTTTTCTTGGCAAGATTTGCTCAGAACGGGTTTGCCTTTGCCTTCCTCTGAGACTGAGAGAGTTTGACTTACTCAACATCACCCAGTGGGCTTTAATGGCTGAGCAGGGATTTGAACCCTGGACACCAGAGTGATTGTCCAGTGCTCAATGCACTACATCACACTCGTACACTGGCTAGAATTCTTCTTTTCTTTTCTTCTTCCATACCTTTCATTGGCAGAGAAGGAAAGCCACTTAACAAAAGACAAGTGTAGCCTAGGTTGCTGTATACATTGTTGATGAAATATATCTGTATATCTGTCCTTACAGTACCTCTCAGTACAGTGTAGTACAGTACATGCCAAGTTCCTCTTTAGAGTACCCTTCTTTTTAGCAAAACTTACTGTCCCACAATCAAATCCAGAATCTGGAAGCTAACCAACACTTCCGCCAAAAGTTTTGTGCACATTCACTCTACCTCCAGAAATATCATCCAAATTGAGAAGCATTTAAAAATAAATGCAGGCACCATCCAATATTAGATTGGATAGTTGTGTTAAGTTGTGAGAGACAAACTCTCAGCCCCAGCAAACCCCATGATAGGTTTTGCCTTAGGGCCACTAAATTGGAAATGACTTAGAGACAACTTAGAGCCATCTTCATTATATTATATGTTCCATTTGGTGCTATTCGGCCTTGAAGGGAGAGATGCAAGCCCAGCTCCATCGGGCCTGGCCTGAACTGAGAAGACGATACCACCCTCTAGTCCATCTGATGCCATCCAACCATGAAAGGAGAGATGCACACCCAGCTCCATCGGGCCTGACCTAGATTAAGAAGCAGAGCCCTCCCTCCAGTCTATCTGGTTTGGTCCAGCCCTCAGAGGGAGAGAAAAACTGGTCCCCTTCCCCACCACCATTCCCTTCTCCTTTTGTGTCATGTCTTTTTAGATTGTAAACAGGAGAGCAGAGAACTGTCTAATTAAAAATAATAATAATTGTAAGCTGCTCTGATAGTCTATAGGGCTGAAGGGTGGGGTGTAAATACCATAAATTAAAATAAAATAAAATAAAAATGTGGAACTAGCAAATATATCAGTTTATATTTCTCCCACATTCATTTAAGAAAAAAAATTGGAAAATTCTTTTCACAATTTTTATGAACTGATAACTCTGTGATTCTATGATTCTAAGTCTTTACCAATTACTACTGTACTTGAGACATGAACTGACTGATCAAATACCCTCTCTTAGCCAAAATCTTTCTTGGGACTCCACGCCTGATCAACTCCTCAGTAAATTAGAATATGGAGTTTATTCTTCACTCAATCAGTTTATGAAGCTCTGTTGACATAAGAAGATGGGTGGAAAGTGCTGAGTTACTGTTATACTAGTTAAAAGCTGATTTTCTTTACATGCAAGCTATTGCCAAAATCCTTTTATTAATCTCATGCAGAGAAGATTCATTGAGTAGATGGGAACTTGGATGTCAATATTTACCTAATTTCCATTGAATCAGTGGGGCTGCTCTTCTGGGTGAGGTTAACACTTAGAACTATAATCCTTCTTGCAACTTTCGTGGAGATGTTGAGAACAAGAATGGTTGTGGTTAGCACTATAGCATCTGACTGACTTAGGATACATCTACACTGTAAAATAATGCAGTTTGACACCACTTTAACTACCATAACTGTATTCTACAGAATCCTGGGATTTGTAGTTTGGTGAGGCACCAGCATTCTTTGGTGGGAAGGCCTAAGACCTTGTAAAAACTATAGATCCCAGGATTCCATAGGATAGAGCTATAGCACTTAGAATGGTCTCAAACTGCATTATTTCTACAGTGTAGATACACCCTTGGAGTAGTGAAGTAGAATTTGGACAATACAAGTTCAAGTCCTCAAAGAAACGTTAAACTCCATTTGTGAATGATTTTGGATCTCTCTCTCTATTTGCCCGACACACTTGACAGGGTTATTGTGAGGATAAAGTAGAGAGCAAGCGAGCCATGTATTCTGCATTGAGCTCAAGAACAGAATTAATAAACAAACAAACAAATTAACATGTCAGGTTTGTTCTTGACTCGGCATTCAATAACTTAAAAAAACAGGAAGAATGAGACTGCACCACTGGCCCCATTTGCTGAATATTTGGTACATTTTGCAAAGGTCTGAAAAGGGGAACCTACACCCATTCAACTGTACAGGCAAATATTCTTCTTTGTAGATCATTGGACGGCACACAAAGATCAGGAGGTATGGCCAACTGCATAGGTGATGCTAGAGGAAAAGCTATTCATTCCTCCTTCTGTATATGAAGCAGTAAAGAAAATTTTGTCATGACATGTGTACAAATAATTGGCTACCACAAAATAGTAATCAATTTTATCTTTAATTTTGGAATTCCTTCTTTGGTAAAATACTCAGGATTTTATCCTAAATTTCCAGGGAGATTCCAAACACTCCTAGTTCACCACTGGGTTTAATGAAAAAATAAAAGCAAATTTTGGAGGTTTCTCCCACTTGAGATATTCAAGCAAGTGATCAAACAGATGACACTAAGCAAAGCCAAAGCATGAATGTGCATGTGTATATGAGAAAGATTACATTAGACAGATTTTGTCATTATTCAGGGGTAGAATAATAACTGTATTCATGATGCACAGTCTAGGCTCCAGGTTGAATATCAAACATTTATCCGCTTAGCCCAACACTTTTTCACTGCTTAGAGGTATCCAATTGATTTTATCTCCCCCTTTTTAATTAGACCACATTTTAATTCTGTAGATGGTCATTACAATTGTAAAGAGCAGAAGGTTTCTGGGTGGATGGAAAGTGTGAGACCAACTTCATTTGTTAGCCCAAGGAAAGCAGAGAGAGCTGAATACTGCCTTCAATTGTTACATGCTTAGAAACCAAGATTAGCTCCACTCACTAGAAAAGTGATGGATTCACACAAAGAAAATGTGACCTTCAGTGTGTGTAGTTACCTCAGGGGCAAAGAATATGATCAGAATATGAATTTGACGGGCCTATGATGTATAGCTGGAGTCCAAACTGAGCCTGCCATGGTAGCTCTCTGGTTTGGAACTGATTCTCGTTACAAGCAGAACAAAGCTGAGCTGGGAGAAAGGAACAAAATTAGGGGTGTGGAGTTTATCCTCTCTCCACATCACACTCTTTCTCCTCAGATTTGCTGTGGCTGCAGTGACATTAAGCAGAAAGGAATAGAGGCTTTGTTTTTCTCCCTTTCTCTAGCATCTGAGAAGAGTAAAAGTGGGGTGAGGTGGGGTGGCAGGGCTGAGGTAAAGTTTTGTTTTAAGTATTTTTTTTTCACCTAATTTCCACTTCCTAGGCTAATGCCCGGTTAAGGGCGTACTTGCTCTTCATCTTCTGCACTTTTCTTAACAATGCCGTTGTTCAATGCAGTTTTGTACTTCCCCTATTGCCACTGGTTAGACACTGGTGAACCAGTGTGCAGCAGTGGTTTGAATCATTGATGTCACTAGGTGTTCAGGGGATGCAGCCCCTACTGGTGACATTCCAGAAGAAGAGTGACACCAGGTAGGTCATCTCCGTGCTGTGCCATCCCGTCCCATCCTTCTCCTCATGAGGAGAAAGATGGGGCAGTCCAAGGAAGGCTCAGCACACTGCTATCCCTGTTCCTTCCTGTCCTTCTCCACATGAGAAGGATGAGGCGGCCCAAGGGAGACCAAGCACACACACCCACACCCAATGCACCCCCGGGATGCCACTGGTTTGAAAACTGGACTATGACTGGAGACTAGGTTTTGATTCCCTGCTCAGCCATGAAACCCATTGGATGACCTTGGGCAAATCACATGCTCTCACCCTCAAAGGAAAGCAATGGCAAACCTCTTTCTTAGCATCACCATAAGTTAGAAACAACTTGAAAACACACAATGCACAGACATTGCCACTGATATCTGGTTACTTCAGTGGCAGTGTGTGTGCACTGTGTGCCTTTAAAGAATCCTGGTGGTGCAGTGGTTAAATGCTGGCATTGCAGCCTCTCACAGCCACAAGGTTGTGAGTACAAGCCTGCAGGGTCAACTCAGCCTTGCATCCTTCCGTAGGTCGCTAAAATGAGTATCCAGCTTGTCAGGGGCAATTAGCTTACACATTATAAACCGCTTAGAGAGTGCTTAAATGCACTGATATGTGGTATAAAAATGCACTTGCCATTGCTATTGCTAAATGGAATTGACAGGGAAAATGGAGATTGGTAAAAGGAAACAAAACTCAGAAACCTTGAAGTGGTTCTAAAAGGTTCAAACTGTTTATTTATTTATTTATTTATTTATGTCATTACCAGACCTTTTCCCCCTTTTTTTTCCATATCATATCATATCTACATATTGTTAGTCGAGCACAACATTTTCTGAAACATACAGTGGGCCCTTGGTATCCACTGGAGTGTGGTTCCAGGACTACCTGGGGATATTAAATTCATGGATGCTCAAGTCGTGTAATTAAATGGACTCCCTTCTATATAAAATGGTAAAATCAGAGTCTGTTTTTGGGATTGAAAAAAAAATATTTTCAAGCCTTGGATGGCTGAATTTGTGGGTGCAGAGCCCATAGATGCATAGAGCCAATTGTATTAAATTGATCTTCATTTTGTGGGGTAGGAATCTTGACCTATTCTTTCTAATATCTGCTTTATCACACTAGGGGGCAAACAGGATTTAAACAAGAGTTAAATCTTATGATAAACATAGGACATTTCCTGTTTAACTCTTGTTTAACTCTTGTTTAAATCCTGTTTGCCCCCTAGTATGTTATTTCTAGCTCTAGTACCAAATTTCTGCTAAACACGTAGCACCATGAAACACATCTACTTTGTTAATTGGCATAGACCATAGACCAAATCATTGCACCAGAATATGAAAAAGGGACATTTTGGTGTGGATATCACTTCCAAAGGAGATTAGGCTGGTTCACTTTCTGCTGTCCGTCCACCAAAAAGGCAACAACCTTTTTCTTAAGTCCAGCTTTTGGCAACCTAATGGCTGCTGAGGAAGGGGGGCTTTATTTTTATTTATTGATATGCCTTTATGCTTTTAACTCTTTCATATTATAACTTCATAAGTGGTTTATCTGTGCTTTAAATTCTGAGAGGAGGTTATCGCCCCTCCTGTACTTTTAATCTTGTTTAATCTTCTTGTCTTTGACTCCTCAGTTTAGGACGAAGGCGCAATATCAAACAAACAAACAAACATATCCTCACCACAACCTTGTAAAGTAGATTAGGCTTACAGATACTGCTTGTCTAAGCAAGTTTCATGGTTAAAACTTCAAATGGCTGTCCTTTTGCATTAAAACAGCCCCACTTACCAGTTTCTGTACCTCGCCAGTATGTTCCACTATCACCTGCCCCTGTTGTTGTTGCTGTAGTTTTGTGTCTTCTAATCATTTTTGACTTATGATGACCCTAAGGTGAGTCTATCCTGACAAGATTTGTTCAGAGAGGGTTTGCCCTTGCCTTCCTCTAAGGCCAAGAGAGTGCAACGTGCTCAAGGTGACCTAGTAGTTTGCCATGACCAAGCAAGGATTCCAACCAAGTTCTCCAGAGTCAAAGTCCAACACACACATACTTGCTCTCTCACCTATCCTACTCTACCTATATTTCTCCTTATGACTTTGCAATGCAAGGAAACTAATTGCCAAATGCTGAGTCTCATGCATTTTACATTGCCAGTGATTTGGACAAATCCCAACAGGCTGGCAATATATTCATGCATTCACTAAAGGGCACATACCTGACAGTCAATGTACATATTATTTTGAACTATTCAACCAGTTTTTTTTTTTTTTAGCCAAGCTGAATAGCTCGCTTCAACCTGCTGTAAGTTTAGAATTAAAAAAACAAAGTGCAGGCAATGCAGTATTTCTGCATGGAGAGAAAGTTTACTATTAAAGAATTAATATTAGAATTTATTCATAGTAGTAGCTGTTTTTCTTACAAGGAAAGACTAATCTTACTAAGAGAAATATGACAAAGTACCTTTAGGGTTACATTGGCAAGGTAGATATTATTTTATGTGAGCATAAAATTACAATATTAAAAACCCAACAAGCTCTCAGTTCATTTCTAGGTCCATAATAATGTGTTTTCTTTGAACCTTTAAAAAGGCATGGGTATGGATACTTCCCAGCTTCTCTGAGAACTGTGATCACCTTATGAGGTTTTTCTCTTTCCATAGTATCCTACTGTACCAAGGTGAGTCCATTTCCATCTCAAAAGGGACCCCTTTTTTGCAATGTCTGTATTCCAGTGAGGTCACAGGCCTCTTTGTAGGCAGAGAACAATGATTCCTCAAGTAATCTCCATGTTTTTACATCAGGAACATTTTTGTGATGTAGAGGTAAAACATGTAAATTCAGTCCAAATTTAAGAAGTTTTTGTGTTTTTTTTAAACCTTGGTTGAAGTCCCAGTCCACAGGCTACTCTTCATGGTTACCCTGTTGCAGCTACAATGCAGTATCTCACAATAAAGAAAATATTCAGGGGTAGCTGTGTTGGCCATTTAACAAATACAAACAAAAATCCATCAATGATACTTGTATTGACCAACTGAAATGTTGAATAGTAGTTGGAGTTCAAAGGTTCAGATTCTCACTTAGCTATGCAAAATTACTGGGTCACCTTGGGCAAATTATGCTCTGTCTCCCTTAGACTAAGGAAATGACAGTCCGCCTCTAAATAAATCTTGCAAAAAAGACTCTATGATTGGAACACCGTAAGTAGGAGGTAATTTGAAGGTACATAACAGCAACAATAGCAGCTGTGTGCAGCCTGAATCCCATAGCAAGAGATCAGCAAACAAGACAATATCCATTGTTTATATTTTACCTCAACATCACTTTTCAAAGTTCCCAGACAGTCATCAATAATACCCAGATTTTTAAAAACAATTATATTGTTCATCAATACTATAAAGCTCAATTGTGCAAGATAATAAAAAGTGAAGTTAAATTTAACTTTGAGGCTTAATGTTATATAGTAAAAGAGTAGTGAGCCCATCCTAATAAACAATGTGATTTAAAATTCTGTGGTAGAAGCCTGTTTCTTTGCTAATTCACATGACATTTGAGCCATCCCAGGCTTTCACAGATATTTTGGTCATAGTAACCATTATCTAACCAGCCAACACATACAAATTTAGCTCTTCAGTTTGCACCTATTAGAAATGGTTTCCTTTCCGATTACAAGGAAATGCTCCATTACTCAACATAGACTGATTCTGAGGCAGCCCAACCTGAAACTAAGGTTGCATGCAGTCATTGCAATCTGTATTTTATAATTATTTGACCATATGAATAATTGCGAATGAGTGGTGAAATTTGCAACTTTGCATACCTGCATTGAGCATTTGCAATCAATCCATTCAGTGCTAATGACCCCAGGGAAAAGAATTGTCTTCTTTAGAAAAAAACCCAAAACAAACCAAAAACAACCACATACCATGGTATACAATAGGGATGTAGATGCCTGACTATTTTGTTCTTGTGTGTGTAAAACAAATTGATACAATAGTGTTCTTCCCATCATGGTAGAAAATGAATATCCCTCAACAGTGTTCATTTCCATAGGAAAAAAAATGTGATTTTGTGAAAAACAACTGTTTTGTGTACAGAAAAAGTTACCTGCAGAGAAAACAGCATCTTTTGAACAAGAACCATTGCTTTCAGAACAGAAAACTGTTTTTATACAGTTGGTTTTTTTTTGGGTTTTTTTTGAGAAAGGATCTGCCTTATAACTAGTTCTGATATGTGTCCCCTTTTGGACCACTTCAGACCTGGCACTTAACGTTTTTCTGTCTGATGAAAAAGTCCATTAGGAGGCCCAATCAGGGCCAAGATTTAAAAGAACTCTTGCTGCCCCATTCACATGACAATCTCCTTTCCATTTATTACTTTCTCTTTACAATGCTGAATTATGCTTGATTTTGGAGTCTGGCAGAACTAGTGACACCCCTGTTCCATTTTAGGAGCAAGTGGTGCATGGATTGTCCCAAGATATGCAGCCAGCTAAGACTCCCTTCTCTGCTTCAGTGACATCAAGGAGGATGAGATCTGTATTAGCATGTCATTACATCCTGGCCTCATAATACAGAGCACATTTTCCTTGGCGAGAGTAGGCGTTTGCCTTATTATTCAATCAGGCTTATTTTTAAACAGAGGGAAACTATTTTGTGAATTGGTATATGCAGCCAGTTAACATTTGCATGTAATTGACAGGCAAATGTAAGGCTGTCGAAAGCAAAATAATCATTTAGTCAAGCTATATCCTTAAAACATTCCCTGCCATTAGCATTTAATGTAAAAGCAACTCTATGAATACGCTGCCTGACACATCCCTTTCTGCAGCCTGTTCAGCATCACTGTAGACAAAACACAGGCAAAGCTGAACTGCTATTTTGCTATTTTTCATCATTGACAATGTCACTATACCTTTCATGAGAGCTCTCTCTCTGGAAGAGCAGGTGCCTGACAGAGAAACCATTCCTAACTGAAATGAACAGAATTGCTTTCTCAGATCTATAGGCTTTTGATGTGGACTAAAATTCAATTTCCATCCATTTGCCCAGGCAAGCATCCTTTATAGGTTTCCTGGAGCTCACTGGCCAGAAAGGAACATTTGGTATATGAGTAAAACAATGCTGATTACTGACAGCTTTGCAGGAGCCTTCCTTTTCCATTTGGATTTCACCATTGTGCTACATGAAAGCTGGCAGAAAGCTTTTCAAGGTCTTATGCGTGGCTTTAATTTGCATTGTATTCCAGTAATAGCTTGTACCTTCAGAATGGCAACGAAGGTTGTTGGAAAACCACTGCCCACTCCTTGACTTTATTTACATTGTATCACTTTATGTTGTCATGGTGGCTTTTGTTTTTGTTAACTGCCCTCGAGTTGATCTCAGCCTATGACTACCCTGTGGATGAGACATCTCCAAGACACCCTGGCCTCCACTGTTCTGCTTAGGTCCTGCAAATCAATACCCGTGACTTCTCTGATTGAGTCTATCCATCCAGCATGTCGTCTTCCTCTCTTTCTACTTCCCTCCAACTTTCCTAGCATTATTGCTTTTCGAATGAGTCGTGCCTTCTCAGGATGCGTCCAAAATATAACAGTTTCATTTTTGCCATCTTCGCTTTCAGGGAGATTTCTGGCTTGATCTGATCTAGGATCTATTTGTTTGTTTTTTGGCTGTCCATGATATCCTCAGCACTCTCCTCTGGCACCACATTTCAAATGAATTGATTTTTCTCCTATTTTCTGTCCAGCTCTCACATCCATACATGGTAATAGAGTAAAATAATAGGGAAATAAATAGGGAAAGTAATAGGGAGAATAGCTATCAAGTTGTAATACTAAAGCAGCAGTTCTTCCATGAATTTAGGATGTGTCTACATCAACTGCTTAATTTGAAGCATTATGACCACACATACCAGGCTTAATCTGGTGAAATGCCACATCATTTTGTACATGTTCCAGCCAAGCTGGCACCACATCAGCCCCTCTGGCATCTAGCCTCTGCCTCTCAGTGTTGCTGTCACTGCTGCAGCCTTATTGGCCAAATAGCTCTCTGCGAGACCCTGCCCAATGAACCATCACTTTTGCTGAGGTCAGAATAGAGCACCAGGGTGCACATTAAGTAAGCTGGGAAAATAAATGGGCCATTTGATAAAGATATGTGATCAATAAGGAGGTGGTCTCTCTACCCCCTTCTCATTGATGGTGGAAGCAATGGCAATGGAAGCAATGGCATGCCAGGCAAGTTTTACACAAAGCCCCTGACAATGATGAAGCAGCAGTAGTGGCCCCCAAAACAAACCATCCTCTTTCCTTATGTTGCTCAGTGTGTGGGAAAGGAGGTGGCATGGTTCTTCACAAGTGGCTAACTGGATTGGGCCTAATTGGATCTGATGTATCTGTCCAAATGCAAAACAAACCTGAGATCACTCCAGTGTTTCCAGGAAGCACCAGAGTTTTGTTGGTCAGTATATTAAATTGGGACAAAGGCCAACTCCTGGCTCAGTCTGTGTAAAAATCAACCAGCTGGAGCCGTAACAATGTACACAGCAGAGTATAAAAACATCCCCCTACCCAGCTATTGGCATTGACAGTGCACTGACCACTTTTCCACACATCATCGATTCATCCAATGTACTGAAGTTTTTTTTTATCTGCAGTTATAATATGTACAATATAAAACATCATACATATATATATATACTCCTTTCTGACTTCCAATCAATTTTGATGTCTGTTCCACAGCTACAAACTAAAACACAGTAGCTCACAGCAATAACTCAATGCTCCAACAATAGCTCACAACCAACTGAACATTCCAACTGTCAGCTGTCAACTGCCATGGGACCAGTCTGTACATGTACATGTTGGCTGTGAGTCATCTTTCAATCAATCAAAATATTTTTCTGTTGTTTAAAGGCATATTACACCAACAATCCCCTCCAAAATATGACATGGCATCTTATTTTTATGATGCATCATAGAGAACACAAATACATAGATTATATACTGTTACATTTTTACAATGTTCATTCATTGCATTTTTCTAACCCAAGCATGGCAACCATTTCCTCATCCTTTTGTACAGGTAAGACTTTTCTGAATATGTCAGCCATGTTTGTTTCAGATGTGCAGTACTCAGGTCTTATGACACCTTCATATATTATTATTATTATTATTATTATTATTAACCTTTATTTATATATCACTGTAAATTTACACAGTGTACATACAATCTTATAATTAGATGGTTGTTTAGATATACCAGTTGTTTGACATTTGTGTACCTGATACCTAAGCACTTTGACCTGCTCTTTAGATCCTCTGCCTCTGTCATAGCAATGCACACCTGAGAATCTTCATGCACTTTGATGAGACCCTCACATTTTTCTCCCAGGTCCTGCATCAAATGTCTAAACCACTGTACATCACCAGCCAGTTCTGACAGAGCTGCAAACTTTGCCTCTGCAGTGGATAATGCCACACTAAACTGTTTTCTACTAGACCTCCATGCTACCACACTATCAGCATGTTTGACTACCATTCTACTAATAGACTTCCTGTCACTTTCCTCTGCAATGTTTTTCTGTTCAAAGCTGATACATGGTATTTTTGCAAAGAAAAGAGCATCTTTCATATAGGAAACAGCATGTTCTGTTCCCTCACAGAAAAGTGGATTTATTTTATTTATTTTTTTAAATAAAGCATCCATGTGTGGATTTTTATTGAATAAATAGTGATTGATAAAGATTCTCATCAGTCCTGGAATGCCCTCATCAGGATTTCTAGACACTCAAGAAACTTTTTTAAAAATCATTTTTTGACTATTTTTGAATATTCCCTCTATCCCTATGACAGAGCACTACTGGCAGATCAAGAAAGTGATGGTTCCCACTCCAACATATTTTCCTACTCCTTTCTTTCCCTTCCCTTTTAACCCAATGAGTTTCAACATTAGCCCCCCCCCCCCCCCAAAAAAAAAAGGAAAAGGAAAAAGGAGGCCCATTGGACACTCAGTGACGTGGAAACACCCCTTATTGTCTGGAATCGGTAATGGACTGGATGAGGGAAAACAGACTCAGCCTGAATCCAGAGAAAACGGAAGTACTGGTGATAGGTTCCCCCGGCCCAGGCATGGAAGTGGTTCCACCTGTCCTGGGCGGGCTCACGCTTCCCGTTAAGGACACTGTATGCAGCTTGGGGGTGCTCCTTGATTCGTCGCTCCATCTTACTTCTCAGGTGGATGCGACGGTCAGGAGCACCTGTTTTCAGCTTCGGCTGATACGCCAGCTGCGTCCCTACCTGGACCGGAGGGACCTTGAAACTATAGTACATGCTCTGGTAACCTCTCGATTAGATTTCTGCAATGCGCTCTACATGGGGCAGCCTTTGTATCACACTCGGAAGCTGCAACTAGTGCAGAATATGGCAGCACGGGTGGTCACTGGTGCTCCCAGGGCCTCCCATATAACACCCATATTGAAAGATCTTCACTGGCTGCCTATTCGCTTCCGGGCTCAGTACAAAGTGCTGGCTATTGCCTATAAAGCCCTAAATGGCTTGGGCCCAGGGTACCTCAAGGACCGCCTCTCCCCACATAATCCGCCCCGCACACTTAGATCTTCTGGGCAACAGCTACTTAGAGTTCCAAAGGCTAAACTATCAACGACCACGAAGAGGGCGTTTTCCCTCTCGGCCCCCAGCCTTTGGAACTCATTGCCCACTGAGCTCTGCCTGGCTGCCTCCCTTACTTTGTTTAAGAAGGGGTTAAAAACATACCTATTTGAACTAGCATACCCCTGATCTCCACCCCCCCCTGAGATCCTTCCCCCCCTCCCTCCCCATATTACAAGCTGCTCTGCTATATTTTTAATGTCATTGTTTTATTGATATTTAATTTTGTATTGTTTTTATATTGTTCTGTATTAGCCTCTAATTGAAATGTTTTAACCATGTATGTGTCGTTTATGTTGTACACCGCCCTGATCTTTGGAAGGGCGGTATATAAATAAGTATTATTATTATTATTATTATTATTATTATTATTATCTGCCAACCAACAAATGATCAGGCTTGGGAAGCTGCAAATTAGTTCCTTGTTGGTGGCTACAATACCATGTGAGCCTCCTCTCCCTCCCATTGGTCAAACTGAGTTGGCACATGCATGCTCCATAACAAACAGCAGACAAAGCCCTCTCATTCCACAGGAGAGTAGCCAATGAAGCTATGGCTATTATAGGCAAAAAAAAAAGTAGCTCGATTTCAGCTGCAACAAGTAATACCAGCAAATTAATTCTTTAGAAAAATGAGTTCATTCCTAACTCTGGCATTGTTAGCATCCTTCCCTAGGGAAATTGTGCCTGTTCTATCATTCTTCTTTCTTTGAGACTTTTCTGTGTTCTTTTTAAAAAGAAATAGGGAAAAATCCTGACACTCTTCCTTGAGGTCCCTCAGAGTCATATGTCATGAGATACAGAATCTGCCTATATTTCAAAAGAAAAAAGGGGAAGCATACAGTTGCACATTCCTAACACTCCAAGGCTCAAAATCTTGATCACCTGTACTTAAGGGATCACTGCCTCCCTCACTGACTTCTTCTTCATAACTAACCCATCCACTTTCTAATACCAAGTGCTTCTTATAGAACAGGGATACCCATAGAATATCCTACATGAAAAGACAAGGTAACAGAACCATGATGCTAGCTCCTACTACAAGGTGACCTGGATTCTCCTTCTTTATCATAGTCATCCCAATCCCAACGTCCCCATGTTAGTCAAGGCATGGATTTAAGAGCTAGGGAAGTTTATGCAAGGAGGATTTATCAGGAGCTGCTGGAGCCTCGATGAATGAGCATTACACTTGCTGCAGAAGTCTATACACTAAGGTCTACTAGAGCTGGAAAAAATGTATTAAATTGACAGGTTATGACAAAGTGCATACCTCAACTTATTTGCATATTTGAAAAGCGTGCAGGTTTTGCTGAGAGACGAAGTTGACACAAAGAAACGGACATATTTTAAAATTCAGATAGCGAAAATGTTCATCACTGAAGACGGGGAAAAACTTATAGAAACATGTGCTAATTAATGAAGAAGGGTGCACATTAAGTAACCTAGGAAAATAAATGGGCCATTTGATAAAGATGTGTTGAAAGAATTTTACAAATTTAAGTGCAGGAAGAAAACAATGTCGTACAACCTGTTATGGTATGAAGGGTGGGAAGAAAATCTAGGTGGGATTTGGAGAAACTCAATGAAAATTAGACTGAAATACTTTCACATAGCTAAAATTTGCCCACCAAGAGTCTAAAGTGGAATGTTTGGGTAGAGAATAGGATGGAGAGGCACAATGTCAAGGGTGAGATCCTATTCATCAGTTGTGTAGTATAGCTACACATCAGCACTGGATTTCACCATTGCACAGCCAACTGCACAACAGCCATGTAGAATAAGGGGGACACCAGAGTCCTAGCCACAATTATTGAACATCCTAGTTAATTCCCTAAGACTTATGCAAATATTTGTGGAGACTATAATACCCCATGAGCACAACCTCTGAGAAAGTGCAAATTCTTGTGTAACATCATTTCCACCAGTATTCAAAGAGACCTTGTAGCACCTTGGATAAACTTTCATAGATTTGGTTTATTTCTTCAGATTCAGACCAAGTCTACAAAAGCTAATGCTACAACTTCTTTTGTACATTAATCTCAAAGGTGCTATAAGATCACTTTGCATACTGATATTTCAGAGTAACACAGCCATGTTTCTGAATCAGTTGTTGTTGGTGGTGGCGCAGTGGTTAAATGCCTGTACTGCAGCCACTCACTCAAAACCAGAAGGTGGCGAGTTCAAGACCAGCAAAGGGCTGAAGCTTGACTCAGGCTTGCATCCTTCCGAGGTTGCTAAAATGAGTACCCAGATTGTTGGGGGGCAAATAGCTTACAATTGTAAACCGCTTAGACACTCCTTAAGGGTATGAAGCAGTATATAAATGAAGCTGTTTGTTTGTTTTTGTTTGTTATTTGCCCTAGAGGTATTTCTGACTTATGTTGCCTTAAGGTGAATCTATCACAGGGTTTTCTTGGCTAGTTTCTTCAGAGTGGGTTTGCCATTGCCATCCTCTGAGGCTGAGAGATTGTGACTTGCCCAATTCCCTTCATCTACCAAGCTGGTAATTTTTTCAAAAAATAGAGCTGGAACCTCAAAAAGAGGTTCGTTTGGCACGACTTGTTTCTCTGAAACCCATGTTGACTTTTTGTGATTATGGCATTGGCCTCTAAATGTTCACAGACTCTCTGTTTATTTATGTGCTCTAGAATCTTTCCTGGTATTGATGTCAGACTAACTGGACGATAATTGTTGGGGTCCTCTTTTTTTCCCTTTTTGAAGATGGGCACAACGTTTGCCCTCCTCCAGTCTGCTGGGACTTCTCCTGTTCTCCAGGAGTTCTCAAAGATTATTGCCAGTGGTTCCGATATTACATTTGCCAGGTTTTTTAATACTCTAGGATGTAGTTCATCTGGTCCTGGAGATTTATATTCATTTAGGTTAACCAGATATTCCTGTACTATCTCTTTACTTATTCTGTGCTGAAATTCCCCTATTCTGTCTTCTGCTCCATTGTCCTTAGGTTGAGCACCCTTTGCCTTTTCTGAGAAGACTGAAGCAAAGAAGATGTTGAGTAATTCTGCCTTTTTTCTGTCCCCTGTGAGCATTTTGCCATCTTCTGCACGCAGTGGCCCTACCATTTCCTTCTTCTTCCTTTTGCTGCGGACATATCCAAAAAAGCCCTTTTTATTGTTCTTAACCTCTCTAGCAAGCCTGAGTTCATTCTGCGCTTTGCCTTTTCTGACTTTACCCCTACATGTGCTGGCTATTTGTTTGAATTCCTCTTTCGTGATTTCCCCTTTTTTCCATTTCTTATACATGTTCTGTTTAAAACTTAGCTCAGTTGAAAGTTCCTTAGTCATCCATCCTGGCTTCTTGAGACATCTTCCATTTTTCTTCCTCATTGGAACTGTTTGAAATTGTGCCTTCAGTATCTCCCTTTTGAGAAACTCCCATCCGTCTTGAATTCCCTTCTTTTTCAGTATTCCTGACCATGGGATCACTCCCAGTATTTCTCTAAGTTTATTGAAATCAGCTCCGCTAAAGTCTAGAGTGCGTGTCTGACTATGCCTAGCTTCTCCCTTCCACTGTATTACAAACTCCAAGAGAACATGGTCACTTCCACCTAAGGATCCCACCACTTGCACCCCATCAACTAGGTCTTCCCTGTTGGTTAAGATAAGATCTAAAATGGCTGATCCCCCTGTTGCCTCTTCCACCTTTTGGACAATGAAATTGTCTTCCAGGCTAGTGAGGAATTTGCTAGACCTTGAGGATTTGGCTGAGTTTGACTTCCAGCAAATATCCGGGTAGTTGAAGTCACCCATCACTACTACATCTCTCCTTTCTAAGTGTGTGATTATCTGTTCTAGAAAGGCATTATCCAATTCCTCTGCCTGAGTTGGGGGTCTGTAGTAGACTCCCACAGTAATATCCCTGTTATTTCCCTCTCCTTTAATTTTTATCCAGATGCTCTCCACCTGACTTCCAGTATTGACTTCCTGGATCTCTTCACTGGTGTAAATATCCCTGACATATAATGCTATTCCTCCTCCTTTCCTGTTTGGCCTGTTTTTCTTAAAAAGGTTATACCCCTCTATTTTTACATTCCAATCATGAGACTCATCCCACCAGGTTTCAGTGATGCCTATTATATCATATTTCCCTTGTTGTGCTAGGAGTTCAAGTTCATCCTGCTTATTTCCCATGCTCTGTGCATTAGTGTAGAGACATTTAAGACCATGTGTCCTCTTTACTTGCTGCTTTTGCACATTTCTTTGCCTCCTACTGTTGGGTCCTTGCACTGTTTGCCTTGTTCCCTCTATGCCACTTTGACTATTCTCTCCATCCCTTTTGCCTTCCAGAATAATGTCTCCCTCCCCCACATAACTCAGTTTAAAGCCCTCCTGATCAGATTCTTCAGACTGCTGGTAAAAACGTTTTTGCCAACTGGCATGAGATGCACTCCATCCCTTGCCAGAAGTCCCTCCTCATGGAACTGCAGCCCATGATCCAAGAATCCAAACTGTTCTTGGCAGCACCATCTACAGAGCCAGTTATTCACCTCTGCTATTTTCCTCTCCCTTCCTGGACCATGCCCTTCTACCAGGAGAAGAGATGAGATGACAACCTGTGCATCCATCTCTTTCAGCTTCCTTCCCAGAGCCTCATAATCCCTTTTGGTATTCTGAAGGCTGTGCCTTGCAGTATCATTGGTTCCCACATGAACCAAAATAAAGGGGTATTGATCAGTAGGCTTGACAAGTCTTGTCAGCCTCTCTGTCACGTCATGGATCTTTGCCCCAGGGAGACAGCATACCTCCCGAGACATCTTGTCAGGCCCACAAACCACTGCTTTGGTACCCCTCAGCAAGGAGTCCCCCACCATGACTACGTGCCTCCTCCGAGGCTTAGCAGTGCTGTTCCCTTTCGTGATACTCTCAGGCTCCCTTGCTCTGTCCCTGATGTCTGTCCCTGCTGCTTTTCCTCATCGTCTCTGACAACAGAGAGAGATTCAAAGCGATTCTGTAGCTGCAAGCTGCTCACAGAACGTTCCCTGGTTTCCTTACTTCTGTGTGTGACCTTCCTCCAAGCATCTACCTCTGTTGTATGTGGAGTGACCTCCTCCACCCCAGAAACTTCCTCTGTCTGTTTCCCACCCAAGAGATTCTGGTCTGTTCTGTTCAGGAGAATCTCCTGCTCTCTATGATGCTGAAGTGCAGATATCAGCTCCTCTAGCTGCTGTACTTTCTCTTCCAAGAGGGCTACCAACTTGCACTTGGGGCAGGTGTAGTTCCCCACATCTGTAGGCAAGAAGACAAACATCCCACATATGTTGCAGGTGACTGCAGCAGGGCCTTCAGTGTCCATACTGAGAAGTCTTAAGGAGGCACTGAAACAAGACTGTGGGCTTCCTTTGCTAGACTTGGCCTTTGTTCCCAAGCTGTGTCACCGAGTTCAAGTCACGGGGCCTATAGTTATGTAGAGAGCTCCTGGCTACTAGCTCCTTCCAAAGGCAAGTCTCTGACTCACTTCCTCTGATGCTTCAGGCCAGCTCCTCTTCTATTCTCTAAAAACCTCCTTGACTAGATAAGAAAAATCAAAATTCGGCGTGCGCCTCTGCTAGCCTTGAGTAGCCTTAAGTAGCCTCCCAGCAATGGCTCCCAGAATGCAATGGCTCAAGTGTAAATTTGATTAGATCTCACCCAAGCACATGGACTAGAGCCTCCTCCTTCTCCTTTCTCCTTTCTTAAAGGAGAAAGGACATGTATTATTTTTACTTATTGTTCATCAGAAATTAACTACAAATCCCCTCTCATCTCATTTGGAATAAGCAGAAAGTGTTGCCAGTCCATATTTCATATGCATGATTCTAGGTGAGATGTTAGAAAACAGGATAGCTGCACATGCCAATATTCCTTACTGATATTTTAGTGAATGTTCTAAATCAGAGGCAAGAAAAAAAAATCAATATGTTGTGTGTTTATTTAGGTCTTATGGGAAACCAGAAACATCTGTGAATTCAAATTACATGAGTGCAATACTAGCTAATGCTCTTAGTGTAAGAAAATATTTGCAGTCAGGTTTTTCAAAGTCCAATGTAGTGATACATCTGATTCAGAGTGGGTGTAATATTCCACTTATGTATTTCTACCTGTGCTACTTTTCCTTGAGCATGCTTGAAAAGGTGTGTGTGCACTTTCTCAGGCATACTGTTGTTGGGGAATCCACACAGGCAACAGGCAGCTGTCTTCTGCAGCTGGAAGGAAACAGAAGCTGCCACCCTTCTTGATTTCTAGCCAGTACATTAGAAATGTATTAGAGATGGAGGGAGATGGCCATTTCCTCCTGACAATATGTAGCTGCTGCTTAGGTACACTGCACTCTCCCATGGCCACTAAATGACTGAAGGAATGCACATCTGGCATTTGAAGTAGACTTGCAGGGCAGGGGAAGATGTTCTTCAAGGAGCAACTGGATACTTCTTTGTGAAACAGCAACAAAAGAACATATGTGTGCAGGGAATATTGGGATTTTTTTTGGCAAGGTTCTTTGGGAGAGCCAGCACAGTGTTGTGGTTTGATCATTGGACTATGAGTATTAAGAAATTTCTACTCAGTCATGGCCTTGGGCAAGTCACATTTTCTCAGTCTCAGAGGGAGGAAAAAGCAATCCCTTTCTGAACAGATCTTGGGGAAAAAAACCCAAAAACCTACAGTGTTTTCCTTAGGGCCACCATAAATCAGAAACAACGAAGTCACACAACCACAGTCTCTGATCCCCATTTATAGACGCTTCTTGAATATGACAAACTATGGAATGAGGCAGAGCAAGTAGATATTGGGGATGAGACAACTTTCTCATTAATTTGTATTAGATATACAAATATTGACCAGACGACCAACATGGTTTAGCCTTTCTGTTGTTCTTGGATCAAAACCAGGATCACACTGGGAAATATGTTGACATGCCAGTGCTACAGAGCTGCATAGCTAATCAAATCTGAGTATTTGTTAAGGACAGTGAATAGACCACACTCTGCGTATGTACATGTAAATTGTGCCCCCTTGACAGTACCTGAAACTAATAGCAGGAACAGAGGTTTTAAAAATGTTACAAAAATACCCTCTTCTTCTTCAGTTTCACGGACTATCCTTTATATGACCTTAGTTTAGAGGTTTCCTGGGGATTTGTACTAAACTTTGATAGAGTTGAACATCCAATATGTTAAAGCACTTTGAGAAATGCACAGCTGGCTTCTATAAATCCACTGAATACTGATTTTGTGTATGGTGATTGTAACTTTCCAAACTTCTGCATCCGTTGCTAAAAATAAAACCCATTTTGCCTGTTGCTATGTTTTCCCATCATCTTATTACTCCCTTTCTGCCCAAGTTGAACAATTCCAGAGAGTGATAAACAGTTGCACTCACCACTTAAGGTTTTAATTAGAATAATGTTGCGGCCTTTTGCACCTTGATAAACATTTAATTTTGTACATGTAACTAGGAGCTGCAAACATGCTGACCTCTTAAGATTATATACTGGAGAGGCTGTGCTTTTTCCCTAGTTCTGTGCATTATCAGCGGACTGCTGATAGATTGTAATATAAAAAGAAAGGAGGGAGGAACAGTGAACCATGTCAGCTCAGCTGTGTCTCTGTGTTTGTCAAACTGCAATTTGCTTTCAGTAATTTGACACCTAATTTCCTGCACTATTAAGAAAACCTTCCAGGCTTTCAAATGCTGTATTTGATCAGGCTGGGCTGGCTTGGCTGGTGGTGGCCCCCCATGATTGGCAGAGGGTCTTCTCCTAAACATGATGGTGGAACCCCTGAGGAAGAATGTGTGCGTAAGGGCAGCAAGGGGCAGATAAGCTATAAATATGTGAGTATAAACCTGCCAAAAACTTGCATTGAATGTATGAGAGGACTTCCCAAGCGAGAGCACAAAGTGGACCAGAGTAAGAATCAGGACTCTTGGCCAACAACAACAACAATAATTTATTTCAGTCATTGACCAGTATAAAAAAAAATAAAAACAACTATTAAAACAAAAATCAAAATTAATCTCTGCCATCTAACATTAATTATTACTAACCATCTGAAGATGTGTTTTTTACATAATGTAGTAAAACTTTGCTACTTTAAGTATAACAGTTTGGTTCTGATTATCCAACAAATGGCGGAAATAAAAAACATCAGTGTGTCCCAGAAATTTAGTTAAAAGAGGAGCAATCAGCTTGTGGTGAATATTTTTATAAAACTGATAATACAAAAGTACATGAGCTGTAGTTTCTACAGCACCAGTATCACAAGGACAGAATCGGAATTCATAGGAAATTGCCCCATATTTCTCTTCCAGTACTGCTGTTGGAGAACATTGAATTGAGCTAATGATAAAGCTTTCCTAAATTTAGGCACTGTAATATAATATAAGTATGTAGTTGGATTAGAAGACAGCAATTGATTGTTTGCAAACGTGTAATTGGAAAAGACAGCAACTTCTGTAGAACTTTCAGTATCTAGAATCCTTTGCCTTATAATTGATTTCATTTGATCTAGTCCCAACCTTAGAATGGTATCACTGGAGAATCCATAAAGGCTCAGTTTCTTATGGTCATCTGTTTCCCAAGAGGGTTTATAGTTGTCTACCAAGATTAATTGGGACAATCCACCAGAGTTATTATGGGGCGGTACAGACCAAAAGGGGCAGTCTGCAGACGCCCCAAGAAGTGGCAAGATGGGGCCAGGGCTGCCTTACCGGCAGCCCCAGAGGCCCCATCCTGCCACTTCTGAAAGCTGCAGAGAAATGGCAAACTGCTGCTTCCCTGCGGCCTGAAAGCGGGGTGCAGCAGGCATACTGGGCGCCTGCTGCACCTCACTTTCCTCAATGGTGCCAAGAGGAGAAAGGGGCTGCCTCTGTGGCTCCTTTCCCCTCTGGGTCCTTGGAACAGATATCTAAAGGCCGCTCCAAGGACCAGGTGCAAAAAAGAGCTCCATTTTGGAGCTCTTTTTTGAACTGCGGGAAGGGCGCACTTGATTTGCTGAGTCTTAATTTTTGTGTCTGAGTAACAGCAAAAGAGACTCCATAACCAATCCATCTTTTTTCAAAATAGGCAGAAATTCCATTACTCCATTTTGATCCCTGTCTTCTTCTTTTAATAGCTGGAGCTAGAGATTCATTTGAGACAACATTGGTTCTCCATCCTACAGCAAATCTGTAAAATAAGTACATTTGCTTGAAATTTATTGAAGGAACTTCATCTAATTCTTGCAGAACATATGGATGCATAGACATATATGAATACAAACATGTCTCAAAAAGTAGCTTGCATCCAATAATTCAGCAATTGCAACTGTCTAAATTAATTTATACAAAACATATAAGAGACTCACTTGAAGAGAAATCAACTCTACAAAATATCTATTAATGACACTAAGTAACATCTGACACAATGCTTGTGGCTTCAAACTACTCATGTGGGTGGCTGTAGTTTCACCCATTTCCCCTAATAAAGTCCTTCAAATCTTTAGGATTGCTCCAGAAATGTTGTTTAATCAGCATGAATGATAATTCAACTGTTTTAGAATGAATGTTTTGCTGTGCTTTTCAATGTAGAATGAACTGCATTCATAAACATTAAGATCTTCATTTACTTCCCTTGAATGGGCAGATACCTTCACACTTTTTCAAAGACACTGTAAAGATGACTGATTTATTTTGGGATCATCATTTCTGGTCAGTTAGGAATACAAATACAAATACCCTTATTAAACAACAATCTGAAGCTTCTACCCCAAGCTCATACCCAGCCTTACTGCCTTATCTTTAAATGGAATTTGGGATGGTAGTTTAGCTGGGCTGCTCATCCTGCTAGATCACCAGAGCAAGACATGGAAGAATTGTTTAGAACAGGGATGAGCAGCTGTGTCAGACTTCACCGTCTATTATCCTTTTGGAGTTATCATTATCGCTCATCCATAGCTATGCTTCATAGAATTAATGACAGTTGAACTGCATAAATAGGAGGGTCACAGCTGCCCACCCTGATGCTAAAGTTTCTCAGTTGGCTAGAGGTGAAAAGGATCTGTGAAGGATCTTTGAAACACTGAACTTTAATACATGTATGTGCCAGTGGATTAGAAGTCCTGTCAGTATCTTTCGATGTTTCAATTGATAAAAGTAACCACAGAACAGCTAGACAGGGTTTGTGAAAAGTTAATGAACAAAAATACTGTCGTACATGCTTCCCCTTCCTGATGATGTTCAACAGAAAAAGTCCTTGCAAAATAAAAAAAAAAATGTGGAGAGGTATTAGATGATGGCATTTAGAAAGCAGAAGTTAGACAGAATCAATGTATTAACTTCTTACTCAGTAAAAAATCTTTCAGGTGCATATTGTGTCTCTATGAAAAAGGGAGAGAGAGAGAGAGAGAGAGAGAGAGAAAGTTTTGAATCAATAAATCTCCACTACAAAATTTTGCCAGTGGTGACTGGTAACTACCAGGGCTGTTGGATGGAGGGGTTGGGTGGGGTCCAGATGCCAGCAGTGGGTGGTGGTAGACTAATCCATTGCAGACATATTATTCCCCCTCCCCCCCACCACCACACACACATTTCCATACATATGTAGGCACATGCGCACACACGCGCACACACACACACACTTTATACATGCAACCCTTTGCAAATTCTTCCTTCCTCAGCTGCTCATGCAGATTTACTGAGAATGGCAAATACGGCCTCTCTTCCCTGTCTGCCAAAATAGGGAGGAGATGGGGATGCACTTGCAACCAAGTAAAGAGCTGTGAATTTTCAAAAAACATCACTTTGGAGTTCATAAACCCATAGTAGCAGACATTTCTTGCACCCATTTCTATTTCTTCTTCTTCTTCTTCTTCTTCTTCTTCTTCTTCTTCTTCTTCCTCTCCTCCTCCTCCTCCTCCTCCTCCTCCTCCTCCTCCTCTTCCTCCTCCTCCTCCTCCTCCTGAGTCTGAGTATTGCCTGAACTCTGTAAGTGTCTTAGATTAATCCATGCCTCAACAACCCACCATTTATCATATTCATCCATTGGACTGGACTTTCTTCAAGGGTTATTGGAAGTATTATGGCATCGTACAAGTCAGTGTCCATAAAGGACTGTTAACTACCCTCACATCCCCCACACATATAAAATAAATAGCACTGGGATATGTTCAACAGATGCCACTCTTATTCTGAATGTTTGTCCATTTTTATCTGTGTGGA
Source organism: Urosaurus nigricauda (assembly GCA_034509955.1). Classification (NCBI taxonomy): domain Eukaryota; kingdom Metazoa; phylum Chordata; class Lepidosauria; order Squamata; family Phrynosomatidae; genus Urosaurus; species Urosaurus nigricauda. The sequence goes on from JAOEGL010000002.1 coordinate 170,960,328, forward strand.
ATGCCAGAATTGTGAGGGCTTTGAAGCAACCATATTATTGATATGATTTGTAGCACTGCACTGGAAACACTTTCATTACAAGACACCTTAATTAATTGATGGCACAGCAGTTCTTTGAATTAGGCTGTCATAAAACTTAAAGCACATTTTGGTGTGCAAAACATTTTTTTAAAAAATCATGCCATTATTATTATTATTATTATTTTGATTGAGAAAGTAACAGGATCTTGAATTTCTCTTAGAATGGCCTTGGGGAAAACAGAATGTTAAAATTCCCATTCCAAATTCCCATCCCCTGATCCTTAGGGGCTGAACAGACAGCCCATTTGAGCTTGCTTGGGGCTGGCTTGGGGGTGTGGCATTTATATGTGCCATGCCCCCAAGCAGGATAGAAGCTGGAGCTGTTCTGCTTGGGGGTGCCCCCTTTTGGGGGTGGAATCTGTTTGCCCTGGCCCAGATCCAGCCTAAAAGGGGAGGCTCTAAATCATCCCTTTTAGGCTGTCTGTATCCCCCCTTAGTGTCATCCTGACAGCCTTGATTCTGATCCTTAATGTCATCGTGAAGCAAAACTAGAAATTTCAAGATTTGAAAATACTCCAAAAATGCTCGAAAAATGTGTTTCCTTAAGTATTGGGAAACTCTAGTGAGAAGAATCATGGATTGCAGGAAATCTTCAGTTTGGGACTTATTCTGCACAAAATGCACATAGGATTTTGCACAAAAAGTAAAGCAAAATAAACATATTCTGTATAGGAAACAACTTTTTCCACCCTGAAAATATTCACACAGTAAGTCCCAAACAGCAAATAGTCTCCAGAAACTGCAGTTTTTGAAGACTTTCGGCTTTATTTTCCAAAAAAAAAAGAAAAAAAGAACAATAACTGATGCTAATGCACAGATATACTTCAACATGATTAAACAAGACCACTAGATATAGGGGAAAAAATCAGTTGGGGAGGATTTTGGAAGCAGCCCTCTTCAGTTAAGGGATGACTTAGATACTGACCTATGTGCAGAAGTGCAACAGCACCTTTTCTCATACATCATCATCATCATCATCATCATCCTTAGACCTGGGTTCCAAAGATCTTCAAAGGGGCTCTACAGACCAACCTGATAGAGCGGTGTCCCAGCACCCCTTTCAGCACAGGATTGGGGCTGCAACAACCGCATGCCGTGGCCCCAATCTGGCACTTTGCTAGCTCTAAATGAAACAGCAAAATGTTGTTCCTTTTAGAGCTGGAATAAAGCTGCCCTTGCTGCTGTGGTGGCACTTTTCAGTGCTCCTTTCGGCATGCAGCATATAATCGTTGTGCCAAAGGAGTGCTGTGATGGTGTCTGCCATGTGGGTGGGCGGGCAATGTGATGCCGGCATCAGGGCAGCGTCGGGGTGGGTGACATCCAAACACCATGCCCCCACACCACCTTCAGGCCAATGCTTCAAGCTGGTCTGTACAGCCCCAAAGTCATCAAAGGTCATCCAGTATCAGAAACTAGAATACCATTATCTGCCCATGGACTCATGTGTATAAATAAAAGGAGAGCTCTTGATATGTGCTTCAAAAGAGAAAAAAAAAACATTTTCATATACCGTTGTGTATGTAGAGTCAACCCTCCATATTCACAGTTCTGTATCCATGGATTCAACCACCCGTGTGTGTGTGTGTGTGTGTGTGTGTGTGTATACTCAAGTGTGTGTGTATCTATATCTATATCTATATCTATATATATACCATTTTGTATAAATGACCCCATTTCACTACACCATTGCATTGAATGGGACTTGAGAATCCACAGATTTTAGTATATATACTAAGGAGCCACTGTACATCCCTTCAGATTACCTGACAATGTATGACAACCCTATGAACTTCTGAGGATTTTCTCAGGCAAAGAATACACATCTGAAATACAGCCTACAGCAGCAGGTGTTTGTTAGCAATCTCACACCCAAGTACTGTCTAGAACTGACCCTGCTTAGCTTCCATGACCAGATAGGAGCTCGTGCCTGAGAAGAAGAAGAGCCTCCCTTCATCCACCATCTTGAGGGAGAGAAAGGCAAGCCAGCTCCAACAGTCCTTGCCTGAGAATAAGAAGAGCCCCATCCACCATCTTGAGGGAGAGAAGGGCAAGTCAGCTCCAACAGACCTTGCCTGAAGGGAAGAAGAGCCCTCCCTCCATCCACCATCTTGAGGGAAAGAACGGCAAGCCAGCTCCAACAGGCCTTGCCTGAAAGGAAGAACAGCCCTCCCTCCATCCACCATATTGAGGGAGAGAAGGGCAAGCCAGCTCCAACAGGCCTTGCCTGAAAGGAAGAACAGCCCTCCCTAATTATTATTTAGTGTATTTATGCCTCCTTCTTAGACCATTAGTTCTTCATTATTCATAACAAAGTCTGAAACTGTTTGGTAACTGCTGGTTTGTAATACATTCAGTTCTTCTGAATGATATTATTCTGGGTCTTCCTTTTTTTTTTTAATGACATCCATTAGCCTCTAGCAAATAAATAATTCATTCTTACAAAATAATGCTTGAGATTTCCTTGAAAACTCCAGCAAGAAAAATACCCCAGCTCTGACATCTTACAGGAAGTTCTCTTCTATGCTTCTTCTTGTTCTGCAGTTGTCTCCTAAGGTATACAAATATTACTTACAGGGTATTCTTCCCATGCATAATTCAATGGAAATGCTTCCTTTGAATAAATATATGCAACCACTATACCTGAAAGCCCAATGAGGGTTTTCTTTTTCTTTTTGTAAGTGATCCCTTTCCAGGTAGACTCAGCAATTATGGAATGAGCCTTTGGCACAGGTTAGAAAAATGTCCACAACTGTCATGGCGTCCTCCCATCTTTTTTCTTTGGTCAATCTTGCCAGAGATATCAAGCAACGGCTTCCCTGCTCAGGACTGAAATTACATTAAAAGTCTAACTGCAAGATCGATATATTTCTGTCTCTGACATTTTAAGCTTGCCTTGATAGCAAATGTTCTGCCTGTAGTAAACTGGGTTATCTTTTACAAGATTTGATGGAGCTGAAGCTTGAGAAGAAGATAAGCAATATTAATGTAGTGTACCATTTAAACAAATCAATGTGGCAGTCGACTCCAGAAGCCAGGAGAGTAAACATCTGATTCACACTTGACACACAGGGCAGGCCTTCAGCTCACACTGAGGTTTTCTTTTCTTTTCTTTTCTTTTCTTTTCTTTAAGGTTGAATTGGTAATGAGATATATTCATGCTGCCATTAGGTCTTTAGTGGGGAGGTGAGATGGATTCAAATCTGTCATAGCATGAAAGCAAGCTAATCTGCTTTATGATCCAATGCAATAAACATTTGGAATTCTTCAAAGTTGATTCCCCCTAGTATTATTTTTACCAGATTCACTGTGGGAAACCATCAAATTTCCATGCTTGTTTGTTTTTTCCTGCTTTATCTAAGTCTACAAAGAGAGGGTCTTTTTTTCTTGACAAAGTGCCAGCTTGAAGTGCCAGGTTCCCAGCAGCTTGGGGGCATGGTGTATGCACGACGCATGGCCTGATGCTACCCCAAAGCTGCTTGGAAGCCACTGGGCTGCTCACTTGTGGACCGGCTTCCTGGCACTCTGGTGGTGCAGGATATACACACCTCACTCTGCAGGAGTGCCATAAAGGTGTGGTGGTGAAGGAAAAGTCAGCTTTGTGCTGGCTCAAGAAGGAGTGGCATTTTACAGCTTCTTTTTGGGCTGGCAAAAAGCTACATGGGGGCTGAGGTGTGCAGTTGGCACGACCCCAACCCAGCTGTCTGAGTAGCTTCAAACTACCCCTTCGGGGTGGTCTGTTTCGCTCCAAAGAAACATTTTACATCCCAAATCTTACCCTGAACTTTTCTTAGACCAGTTGTTATTTATTAATCTCTATTCTAAGTGGAAACACACACACACACACAGAGGCTATATATGGTACTCCCTATTCAGTTTGGAACCCAATAGAGCAATTTGGATATGGCCCTGCTACAGTCCAGATCAATCCATGACTAATCTGATCTAGATTCTTAGCTCAAATCAAGATTTCTAAATCTGGGCCTTCATTGACTTGCATTGGGGGAAAATGGCAGGTTCTTCCCCCACATTTGCATAAAATCTGGTGACATGGTAACACAGAAAGAGGAGGTTGAACCAACCGGATTTCAGAAAAGTGGTTCTTAAGGCTTTTGTACTAGGTACCTGAAAATATTCTATTTTTAAAAAGCGGTTTCCAGGTGTCAGCTTTTTAGTGATGACTCAGATTGTCTGCTTTCAATCTGAGGGGGATGCCTCTGTTATGGTGCTGCTGCTATTTTTTACTTTCTGCCAATTTCTGATCTTTTGCTCCACCTTTTTGAACATAGAAACAAACCTGCTTCCACCACTGCAGCATTTACAGATCTTATAAGAGAATGAGGGGAAGCTTTCTTCCAGTATCACCAATGCTACTGTCCCTTATAATTCTCATAAGAGGTGATGAAAAATCATTTTGGTCTTTCCCTGTTATCTGGGGGGTCTATGGCTGCATCCACATTGCAGAAATAATGCAATTTGATACTACTTTAACTGCCATAGTTCAGTGCTATGGGATTCTAGGAACTGTTGTGACATCAGAGCTCTCTGACAAGAAAGGCTTAATGTCTCACAAAACTACAATCCCAGCATTTCATAGGATTGAGCCATGACAGTTAAAACTGGTGCCACCTGGATTATTTCTGCAGTGTGGATGAAGTCTATATGGATTTACAGTATTACAGCGGTACAGATTCCTCATGACTGATCAAGGAAATGTAACACACTGTAATGTATTACATTACAATGATCAGATGTAATAGTAGCTATAATAACATTTAAGACTGTAAATTATTCATATATATACACACACACACACAAATAAATAAATAAAAATTCTCAGGGATAATACAGTTAAATATGGTACTTTTTTTTAAAAAAAAAGATATGTATGTGGTTCCCAAAGTGGGGTGAAGGGAGAAAATAGCTAGTTATCTATATTCTCTATTTTACTTTCAGACTGTGTTGTCAGGCTTGGTAAATTTTTAAGCAGCTGTCAAAGCAAATTTATTACAGAAGAGACCTACATTCTTGTGTAATCCAGAAGGGAAAGCCCCACTGAGTGATTTTACTTTATCCTTTGTCTTTAAAACACTTTAAAAGCCTCACCTGCTTAAGATTCAAGAGCAGCATTAGTCAAAATTTTCAGCTTTGGAAAGTATATGTATATATGCCTGACAGCTTAACTTCCCAGTTACCTTAACTGACTTCTTAATACAACAGAAGCTTTCTCACTGTATATATTGATATGTGAAAGAAGGTGAAATAATTGTTTGAGAAGAATGTGTTTGGAAAATTTCTATGTTTGTGGCAGAGTAGGCCCATTAATACATTCAAATGTTGAGTAAAGTAAAATTGAAAGGAGGAAGAATTTTCCAGCCTCACCACCTCTTTCACTGATCTCCTCACATGGAAAATAGCTGGCTGAAAATCACAGTTTTCATCACTTTGGGGTTTTATACTTTATTTTTTCAGGCTTCAAGATCATGAAGACCTTCTTCAGACTGTCACTTCCGAATTGTAGAGCCTAAAATCCAAGGAGGCTGAGCTAGTGCACATGGTGTCTTTGCATTTTGATTTAACTCAGGGCTGGAACAGACCGACATAAAAAGCAGGCTTCCAGCCAACAAGGAGGTGTGGCGTTCAGGTGACACAGATCTCCAAGATGCACAGAAGCCAGCTTCAAGCCACTCGACCTTTTACACAGGGGCAGGCTTCTGGGTGCTTCGGCAGCATGGTGTTTATACAACACATGCTGCCAGACTGTCTTAAAGCTGGCTTCCTGCTGTGGTGGGGCAGAAAAGCCAGCTATTTGCCAGTACAAAAAGGAGAGATTATTTGCCCCTACTTTTTTGGTCAACAAAAAGGCAGATTGTGGCTGCGGCATATGGTTGCAGGGGACCCAATCTGGCTTTCTTGGGGTGGTCTGTTTCGCCCATCATTTTTAGGCACCTAAATAGCTCATAGAACACAGGCTTTTAAATAGATGCTGTATAGAGCAAACACTAAAGAAAGATTAGGAGTGTCATCCATGCAGAATGAAGGTACAAAACATCAACATTTAACATCTTTTCCTTATTACTTATTTTATTTTATTTTAATATTTATTTTATTTTTATTTGGTTTCATATTTTATACATCATTTTATGCTTTATTTTATTTTTGTTTTGTTTTGTTTTTTAGTTTTACTTAAGGTTTTATTTTATTTATTTGTTTATTTTATATTTTTATTTTACTTTTGCTTTTATTTTATTTTTTATTTTTATTTTACTTAATGATTACCAAATCATCTGCATAGGCTCTGATGTTATATTCCATTCCCTTTATTTTTGTGCCTTTTATTTCAGAAGTGTTGCATATTATATAACATAATACTTCAATGGTGCTGATGAACAAGAAAGGGAATAATGGCTGCCTTGTCTTGTATCTTTTTGGATGTTAATTAGTTTTGATTTTTCCCCATTTATTATTATCTGTGCTGATTGTTCTTTGTAGATCTCGCTTACCCTTTAATGGAATTTGGGAACAATTTACTTTATTTGTAGGACTCCTAACATGTATTCCCAGTTAACGTTATTGACTGCTTTTTCAGTGTCAATAAACAGCAGTACCATTTTCCTGTCATTATTTTTTTCCATAAAATTCAATTAAGTTCAGTACAGTTCGAAAGTTGTCTTTCATATATCATGTAGGGAAAAAATCTGGTTTGGTCTTCCTTTATAATTTCTGACATGACATTTTTAAATGTGTCTGATAATCAACATTCACTAAGGAAATAGGCCAGTAGTTTTCTGGTCTTGTTTTGTCTCTTCCTTCGTTTTGTATTAATATAATATTTTCTGTCTTCCATATTTCAGGTATGCCATTTATGGAAATAAAATTAAAAGTTTGTTTTAGCATTAGCTTTAATTCTTCTTCGATTTTTTGATAGAATAAAGCAGAAGATCCATCTGGGCCTGGGGTTTTGTAAAGTTTCTGTCTCCTGATTGCTGATGTAACTTCTGTCAGACTAATATCTATGTTTAAAATGTCATGTTGTTTATGTGTGAGAACTGTCCAGTCCTATTTATCTAGGAATTGTGTCAGGTGTGAATCTGATTCTTTGAGGTTTTGTTCTGAACTGTATAGGTCTTCATAGTTGTTAACAAAAAGATTTTTAATTGTTTCCTGTGTTGTTACATATTGTGCTTCACGTATTTGAATTTTGTCAATCAGGTTTTTCTTGTTTTTAGTTTCCTTACTTTAGTCGCAAGTCATTTCCCAGTTTTATTGGAATTTTCAAAATTAAATTTGTTCTTTTCATTTATTTTTTCTCAATTTGTTCTGTTAATACACTGTCAACTTGTATTTGTAATAGTTTTAATTGATTTCTAAGAGTTTTGGAAGCTGGGATTTTTTTTATCATTTCATCCTGTTTTTTCTTCCATTTCCTTTTCTAAATCCTTCAAGTCTTTGTTGTTTTTCTTTTTTGATTTGATTATCTCTCTTTATCAGGAGCCCTCTTATATATGCTTTCCTAGCATCCCAGATAGTTTTATGTGGTACTTCCTTAGAGTAATTTTCTGCAAAAAATAGTTTTATTTGCTTCTTTGTAGGTTTTACAAAGTCCTCAGCTTCTCATTTCATCTCCAACTGTATTGTGATCATGGGTCTAACATTTCAAGAGTAATAGGATTGCCGTCCGACACTATTTTTGGTAGAATTTCCTTTTTTTTAAATTCTTGGTGTGAGAATGTTTGTGACTAGGAACATATTGATTTTGGATGCTGAATCATACTGACTTGAAAAAAAGGTAAAACCTTCTTTTCTTCCATATAGTTTGGTCCAGACATCTTGTAATGATCGGTTTTTCACCATACAGAAGAATGCTTTTGGTAGTTTTCCTTGGTGTTTACTGATCTTCTATCTTGATCTTCTATCTCTTTGTGTGTCTATCACCCCATTCCAGTTCCCCAGAAACAGTATGTTTCTATTTTCTTGATTTTGTATTTCTCAATGCAGCTTTTCAAAGAATTTTGTTTTACTAGATATAGGGATATAAATACCTGTCACTAGATATGTAGTGTTTCCTTCTCCAATTTCTACTCTTATGTAGTGTCCCTCCACATCTTTAAATATTTCTTTAGCTGTATATCTTTTTCTTCCTTTTCTAATTACAGAAGGGAAATTCTTGTCCTAATTTTTTGTTGTTGTTATAAAAATCTTACTTTATTTTAATCTCCTGTAAACATAAACTATCAAATTTCTTTTTTCTATATAATAAAATATTTTATTTCTTTTGTGTTTTGCATTAAGCCCTTTAGTATTCCAGAACCCTATTTTCAAATCCGTAATTTTAAGTGAATATAGTGAATTACAATTCTGTGTCGGCGACTTCTTCTTCTGAATGTTCTGAGTCCATTTCCAACTCCTCCTCCTCCTCTTCTTCTACTAGGCTTTTTTAAAAAAATTCTTCTTGTTTGGTAAATATTTCTCCTTCCTCCTCTAAGGATTTTTCTTTCCTATCCATTTTAACTTGTTCTTTTACTGTTACTGTTTGTTCTTTATGCTTTGTTTCTTTCCTTTTCCTCCATTCTTAACATTGTTTCTGTGCCTTTACATCTTGCTCTTTCTTATTACCTCTATGTTGGTCTCACTCTAACTGATTACAAAATTCTTCTGCTTTCTCTTTTGTGCTGATACAGTATCTTTTTTTGTTGCTATATGAATTGTACTCCTTCATTTTGTCAGTGTCTGTGTTAGTGTTTTATATTGTTGCCTTCTTTTTAAAACTGTAGTTGGAATATCTTTATCAATTCAAATGATATGACTGTCTACCTGTAATTTTTCTTTAATATGTTTTTTAAAGCATTTGGTCTCTTATTTTGCTATGAATAAAACATATCCCTTGGAAAATGTTTTTTATTTTGCTACAGTAGAATTAATACTGAATAAACTGTCTATTTTATATTCCAGCCCTATATCCAAAATTTCCAAATAATATGCTGTTTGCAGATATTTCTGTGATCACTTTCTTCGTTGGCTCTTTCGGGCACACCTCTTAATTTTAAACATGTATCCCTGTATCTCAATTCTTGTGTGAGACACATATTTTTGTCCAAAATTTGTTTAACATTTAGAATTTTGTTTTTGCATCTAACTTGTGCAATTTTGCTTTTAATGTCTCCACATTGTCTCTCAAAGTTGTTACTTCTTTTGTTATTAAATCAAGTTTCATTTCCATTTTGTTAAAGCATTTATTCATGTTTTCATTTGGTAACTTCTCTGTGATTCAGTTTTAAAATTTTGCAATTCTTCCAGAAGCATTTGTATGGGATCTGTTTGTTTAGATGCTAATTCAGTAGATTGTCATCTGCTTTGATTATGCGTTTGTGCTTTTGCCACTTGGAGTCTTGTAATTGTTGCCATATTGATTTCTGTTCTGTTGTCCTTTGGTTATTAAATGTTTTTCTTCTTTTTTTTATATTGGAGCTTATTGACAAAAAGCTTAACAGAATGCTAACTAGTCATTTTTCTCTGTTATCAGTTAAATTCTTTTCTTATAGGTAGTTATAATAGAATCAGAGTTTATAATACAATCTTAATTAGAACCTAAATTAATTCTAGAAAAGACTAGCTTATGAGATATTTCCCTCAGACCAGCTACTACAAATGTGTCAACATTGATTAAATATTTGATTGTCCATGAAACAATTAATTAATCCTCAGAGGAATTAATGTTTCTTTCAAGTTTGTTACAGTAAATCCATCAACTTTGGTTAATTGGTTGATTAACAATAAAACAATTAGTTAGATCTCAAAATGAATTACTCTTTCAAACTAGGATAGATACCACAATTTTGATTAAATAGTTAAATAACAATGAATCAATTGATTAAATCCAGAAACTATTTTTTCTTAATATTTCCTTCAAATCAATCACAACAGTTATCACAACTTTAGTTAAACAAATGATCAATAACAAAATATTGGATTAGATCCAAAACAAATCTATTTTAAGATTTTTATTAAGGTAAGTCCAGACAGTTAAATCCATGATGAAGTAATCTATACTGTACTTGATTACTTATAATTATTTCATATAACTTCCAAATTAGTTCTGCACACTTGATCAAGATTAATTGTTGTTTAACTTGTAATTTACATAGTAATTTATGCCAGATAACCTATTGCCTATTGTCATTTATGCTTGGACTTACTCATATAAATCAATTAATAAGGATTAATATGGGGCGTGCAACAATGATATCCACACGGCACAGCAGAGCATGCATATGACACAGACATGGAACATGGCCAGAAGCCAGCACAAAACCAGCCCAAAATGAGCAGAAAAATCTGCTTTCTTTTGGCAGGCTGATTGGAGACCATGGTGGTGGGCCTAATCAGGCCTGGGTACATGAAGCTGGTATGGCCCTGATACAAATGGGCCCTACGAGGTCCCAGGGTAGCCTTTTTGGGCCACCTGTTTTACCTCATAATTTCTTCTTGAAGGGAACAATGAATAATTTCAGCAATAATTTCAGTGAGAAAGCTTTCCAAAACCATACCATTTTCAAATGCTATTTGCCATTCAGGACTCATCTGTAAGAAATTTGTACATAGTAAACAGCATTTTTGTGAAGAAAATAACACTTTAATGAACATTTTAATGTAGAAATATTAATTCTTACATAGAAAATGCTGTTTTAAGTCATGAACTACAAAGATTTTCACCAGTCCAAGGTTATTTTCTTCAAAGTTTTTCAGCATTGAAAAACGCATGTTTTTCAATCCCTTTGCAAATATTATTGAATATTCTTTCTATCCCTGCTACTATGCCTCTAAATATTGTGGAATGCTTAGCAATAACACAATAGTAGATATTTCAAAGATCACTTTGTGTTACCTCCTGTTTTAGTACACTGCTATACTGCATGATAAGATTTTGATTGCAAAGAAAATTTAGCTACTCTGAGAGACATATCACACAATGCAACTCTCTAGACAAACAACAAGGCAACAATAAACTGCACTTCACTGAAAGTGAAGAACAAACAGCATGAAAAGTTTTCCCAACTTCAGGGGTTTGTCAAGGTTTATTCACTCATTGTGTATCTCACTGCATTTTGGCCTAACATTCTCTAAATATTTGATCAAGGTCATCTCCTTAGAACTGGAAATAATTTCTTCCACTCACCTTTGGTTTCCCATCTACCTGAGTTCATTACAGGTTGGTAACTTGAAGTTTTCTGGTTTGTTGTTTGAGCCCAGGTTGAATCAAACTGAAATCAGGTCAGTTTAATCAATCTATCTCAAAGTGCCTTTGTTTTTGATTCAGCAGGAAGTATGAATGAAGAGGAGATAAAAGATTGATTTTGCACAAGGCGTGAATAATTTGATATGTAATGAGTTATGTATCAGTAAATATGCCTGAAAATGAGACTGAAAGGACCTCCAACTAATCTTATATCATAGCTTTCTTTGCCTTCAATTTTCAGGGCTTTCAAAGCATTCCCGATCCCTGCAAAGTGATGTATTTTAACTGGAGATGTTAGGAAATGGACCTGAACTTTGCATGCTTAAATATAAGGTCTCTGTTTTACCAAGGAGCTCCAAGATGCTCCTTAATATACTTTAGATTAGTTAATATTATTACTATGGTTGTGACCATGAATGAAAACCCTCTCTCACACACATCAATAAAAATTGGACCCACCAAGTCATATTGCAGATAGGGAAGATTCCCATTTGTGTAGTTTCAATATTGGTTTCTCAGTGACCAGATTTTTTGAGGAGATGTACACATAAAAATAAATAAAGTACACACAATGAGTTAAAAACAGGACACAACCAAACTAAGTTAAATCAGGAGCAAAGAGTAAAAACACTGGAGCACATAAGAACAACTGCAAGTTAGAGTGCTGAGATCAGACCCTCCCTCCAGGAGAACATGGTCACTCCCACCTAATGATCCAACCATATGCACCCCGTTAACTAGGTCATCCTTGTTGGTTAAGATCAGATCCAAAATAGCTGACTCCTTTGTTGCCTCTTCCACCTATTGGACAATGAAGTTGTCTTTAAGGCACGTTAGGAATTTGCTAAATCTTGAGGATTTGGCTGAGTTTGAATTCCAGCAAATATCAGGATAGTTGAAGTCACCCATTACTACTATATTTCTCCTATGTGGTCATCTGTTCTAGAAAGGCATCATCCAATTCCTCTGCCTGAGTTGGAGGTCTGAACAGACTCCCACAGTAATATCCCTGTTGTTTCCCTCTCCTTTAATTTTTTATCCAGAAGCTCTCCACCTGGCTTCCAGTACTGATGTCCTGGATCTCTTCACTGGTGTAAAAATCCCTGACATATATCCATCTTCCTTTCTTGTTTGGCCTGTTTCTCTTTAAAAGGTTATATCCCTCTATTTCTACATTCCAATTGTGTGACTTATCCCACCAGGATTCAGTGATGCCTAATATATCATATTTCCTTTGTTGTGCTAGGAGTTCAAGTTCATCTTCTTGCTTATTTCCCATGCTCTGTGTATTAGTGTAGAGACATCGAAGACCATGTGTTCCCTTTACTTGGTGCCTGTATATGGTTTTTTTTTTTTTTTTTTTTGCCTCCTACTGTTGGGTCCTTTCACTGTTTACCTTGTTCCCTCTATGACAGTTTGGCTATTTTCTCCAGCCCTTGTCTCCCTCCCCAACTTAATAATAATAATAACAATAATTATTATTTTTATTTATACCCTGCTCTTCATCTAAGGCAAGCCTTCCTGATCAGATTCTTGATAATGTTGGGAAAAACGTTTCTAGCAACTGGCATGAGATGCAGCCCATCCCTTGCCTGTAGTCCCCCCTCATGGAACCACAGCCCATGATCTAAGAATCCAAATTATTAATTATTATTAATTATTACAATAACTGAACAACTGGATGTGGAAAACACTTCACCCATCCTAATATATGTGGCTAAAATTATGTGGATTACCTATAAGGACCTGGACCACATAGGACTTTATAGATCATAAGCAGCACTTTGAATTGTGCCCAGAAGCCACCTGGCAGCCAGTGGATCTGTTTCTGCAGGGGCATTATATGCATGGTCTCTGTAACCTGTCACAGTTAACATCCTGGCTGCAGCTCTTTCGACATTTACATGAAAAGTCTCTTCTCTTATCTTGCAATAATTAAAACATCATGGGGTCAAATTTACTGCTATCTACTATTTACTGCTATCATGCTCACATTGCTGCCAAAGACACAGACTCAGGAAATTTTTAGGGGTGGAATATTGCCTCTCATACAGCTATCTAATACCAATGTTCATTCCAGCCTGCTGAAAATAGAATCTGTAAGGAAAACATGCTCAGAGGAATTCAAATGGTCTCATAATAGTTTTTATATAATTGATTTGTGTCATATACTCCAATACAAAGGAAGAAAAAGAAAGTTTTAATCAGATGTGTCATTACGAAAGAAATACCACATCCTTCATATCTTTTTGATTGGCAAATATGTATGGTAAGAAAACAAATCAGAAACATTCATATCAGAGTATTTCTCCTGTTCCTATGAGGATTGCTAGGCAATAAATATTAAATGCATTCACTGTTTTTAAAAGGATACATTACTTCATCCTTCTACAGTGTAATGGGACTGAAACAAGTGCAATTAATCACAGGGATGACAAAAGCGCTTTAGCTGCACTATACAGATTATAAGAATAATACTGAGAAAACTGGAAACTTGCCCCCATGAAAATAAAGTAATATTTAATCAGATTAGTATTCTTCCAAGAGAGCCAGCATGGTGCAGTAGTTTGAGCAGGACTAGGACTCTGGAAACCAGGGTTCAAATCCCCACGTGGCCATGGAAACCCACTAGGCAAGGTTGTGTAAGTCACATTTTCTCAGTCTCAAAGGAAGTCAAAGACAATTCCCCTATGAACAAATCTTGATTGCTGTGAATTGGGAACAACCTGAAGACACACAACATCAAAAGTATTGATCCCCTGCAAGCTATTTTTGATACTACGTTTGATTTCAAAACTATGGTAGAAACTCAGCAAGAAAGACCACTAGGAAGCTGTTTCATGCCGAGTCAATTTTTTGTCTATTTAGCTCATCTATCTATTGAATTGGCTTCACAGTAACAGTAAAGTTCACTGGATGACCTCAGAGTAATTATAGTCACCCAAAGTAATCTGCTTCACAGAGTTGTTGTTGTGGGGAGAGGGCGGGGGGCGGGGAAGAACTAGGAATGTCGCTTTTAGTTCCTTGGAAGAAGGGTTAGTGTTACATAGTTCTGTAAATGCACCCTCCCCTTTTCTTATTTCTTAACCTTTCTCCATAGTTGGGTTTATTTCATTCTCATACTCTAGACAACCACTGAGAGTGAAAAGCTTGTCCAGTGACTGGAGTCATCAGCAATGGCGGATTTGTAAGGCCCATCATTTACTGATTTCCTCTTTCAGAAGGTCCTTGCCCTCACACTTCCATTAGTTTGGGGGAGGGAATCTCTCTCTCTGTCTCTGTCTCTCTCTCTCTCTCTTTCGGAGGCAGTCTATTGACTGCTTTGTGTGATTTAAATGACTAAAGAGATGATTCCACTGCCCTTTTTTGTCCTTTCCTTTCAACCTAGGCATGGGCTGAGACCTTATAAGCATGGATGTTATCACATACTTCTGTGTCCAAGCTAGAGGCAACCCTTAACTGATTATGGCATCCTGTACACAATGCGGACATCTCCAGCACTTTTTAAAAGAATAAAATTGTCCTGTTCTTTTTAAATTACAAAGGAAGTCCAGATTGGGTCCAGCATGCCATGAACAGGTACAGGATGCCTCTGGCTTGGGCACAGGGACATGTGATAAGATCTGTGCTTAAAAGGTTTCAGCCCATGCCTAGGCAGAAGAGAAGGACAAAAAAGGGAAGTGCGATAGTCTCCCAAAATTTGAGATGAATTTGGGGAGAGGAAAAAGGAATCTAAACATAGCATCAATAGGGTTTCCAAAGGTAATTCCAAAAGATACTGAAACCTCATGACATTTTTCAAAGAAGAATTTGTCGACTTTATAACTTTTACTACTCACCAATTAAAAATGATCATGCAAAAGAACACTAGATCTCTGTTTAACGAAGATGAAGAATTAAAAAATTTGGTCAGCCCTGGACACAATTCATTTTTCTCCTCACCTTTATTTATCTACACATGTTGGCTTTAGGACAAGGAAGGAATCATCTTAGATCCCTTTCAGCCAACTGGTGCTTAAATATATCTTATATTGCTAATATTTATTGCTAACTCTGCCAGTGTTTATTTACACATGGTGCAAATACATGGTGCTGCCTGATTGCATGACACAACAGCAACTTTTGGTGAAATACACTGTTGAATCCCTGTTTAACCCATCTTTGCTCTAGAGCTGACAACGTAGCAGGAAGCCCAGGTGATTTTCTGAAACTCTGGGGTTTGCACAGGGGTTTATGGCATGCAAACAGCTGGATCAAGCCCAAATTAAGTCAGCCTGGTGATTGTAGCACAGCACCCACAGCACTGAGAAGCAGAGAAGAAGTGGGTAGCCTGTTCCAGGAACTGTGGACACCACTTCCATACCTGAAGAAGCATGGTGGACAGGTTGCCCAGTGTGCCATTGCATCTCTCAATGGTTGACTCACTCATGTGACCAATGAGAAGAGAGGGTAGAGGGAATCCCCAGTCTCATGGCTGGGTCCCTTTACCCTCTTATCTCATTGGTTTCACATGTGAATTCATCTTCAGGAAAAGTAGTGACATGTCAAGTGGCCTGACCACTGAGCTCTGTCGGGTATGGAAGTGGTAGTCACAGCTCCACGCACACAGGGAATGAGCCAAGTATGCCAATACATTATCAACCCAGGTGGCCCATGCAAACAATGCTGTGCTGCCATCATGATCAATCTGGGACCAAAATGTTCTGGACTGGCCCCAGATTTACAGCCAGTGCAGACAAGGCCGAAATGGCATTTGGAAAGTTTTGATGGTAAAACTGAGGCAGGAGAAGAAAAATCACCCACTGGCTATATGTTATCCATACTTATTCTATAAGAAGATAAAAAACAAGTATGAAAAAGAATAGAAAGACTTTACAGGCTGAGAATACTTTTTACACAGTCTGACTGATTTATTGCTTTTAAAACTCTTACAGCTCTTTTGTTCAAAGATACACATAAAGAATATGCAAATAGGAAATGGTTCAAATTTATCCAATAAATTATTCAATAGGAATTATTCACTTGGTGCTAGTATTTTTATTAAGCCAAACTCAAACCTGTCAAACCGGTATGATGTTATAAAAAGCTCAGAAACACATGCGCGCACCCACATTCCTTATTAAGAAATGCTTTTTGAGACAAAATGTTTTCAGAAAAGAACAAGCGGTTTGTCAGTTAATAGAGGGAAATATGACGAAGAGGATATTCATAAATAAATAAATAAATAAATAATCTGGAAAACATTGTGCACCCCAATGGCACTGACAGCCACTAAAGCAATATGCCTGATTACAAGCCTTGTTTTAGAGGTACATAAAGATGGATTGAGTGCTAGTGGATTTACAGTTGCCATATGGAGCTAATGGTTCTTCTGGTTCTCCACAGCCATGGTCCCTGCTTCAGCCACTAGCTGCTTGTTTATCCCAAGATGGAGAGACATGGTGAAAAGGAAGATAAGATGCTGGGCAAGGCCAAAAACACACATGATCTTGGTTGCATCTCTGCAGCTTAGAGATGGGTTCAAATTCTATTTGGTTCAAGGAATGCGTGGGTCAGAACTTATTTGTGAATTTCTTTATAAATTTGAGATAATTTACATTTGGGTGAAAGTGAAATTGATACATTTCCTCAGCAAAACAGAGATCTTTAAGTGGTCAGCTCTTAAAAAACAGGCCTTTAATTTCTTTCGATCCAGCCACATTTGTATGCTGAATTAGGACTGTCCCATCTGTTTTGTTTTTCTTGAATGGCTTCATAACTTTAACAGCTACATGGCAGGTTGGCACAACTATATATCACCTCTGCACCCAACATGTCCTCCCTGAGTTGATCTGTGAAAGACAAAAGCATTATTTTAAAAGATTATGCTTTTGTACTGGGATGTGTGAGGATTTACCTAATTTACAGACAGCCCAAAAATGATGGATTGGGGCTGTTGTGGAGCCACACACCACAGCACGATGGCAACTGCACACCATAGCCCCAATCCTGCTATTTCTCAGTACAAAAAGAAGTGGCAGAAAGTGACTCCTTTTTTTGAGAAGGCAAAAAGCAGGTTTTTCTGGTTCCACCCACCTTACTAGCAGCATCTAAACACCATGCCACCAGAGCACCGTAAAGCAGCTGCTGTGTAAATAGCCAGGCAGTGTGACACTGGCTTCTTGATGGCTTGGGGGTGTGCGTTGTGTGTATGCCATGCCCACAAGCCATTGGGAATCCAGCATTTTTTGCTGTTCTGTTCTGGCTCTTTGTTTTTGTTTTTAGCTTTTATAAAATTTAGCAAGATTCACAAATGTCTTCCTATTTGGGGTGGAAAGAATTTGAAACATGAAAAAAAAAAATGAATGTGAGTGAAATTGGCGGTGCCTTATTTGTGTATTCATGCCCAGGAGTTTGAGTCCTTAACTCGTAAACATTTGCCTTTAAGTCTCAGGTTATTCAGATACAACTGTGGTTATAAAATAGAGTCTTCCCCTCCCCCTCCCAGAGGTTCCTCCTCAAAATACACTGCAGAAATAATCCAGTTTGAGGCCACCTTATCTGCTCTGGCTCATTGCTAGGGAATCTTGGGAGCTGTAGTTTTGTGAGACATTGGTTTTCTCTGTCAGAGAAACAAATTACACAACAAATTACAATGTTTAACATTATCAGGTAGGTAAGGTAAGTACCACATGCACACAATAAGTATACTTAGTAAATTTGTGATCCAAAATGGGGAGATTCTGTTTCAATTAGATTTTGAAGAATTTTCCATAATTCAAAACATTAATTACATCTGAGCACAAAAAGACTTAAATATTTATTTATTTATTTATTTATTTGATTTTATGGATAATATATCAGTTGTTATAGGTTTTTGAACTTTATAAAATATGTTATTAGAAAAATGATACAAGGAAATTAGTATAGAAGAAAGTACATAAATGTGGCAAGGATAGTCTTGGCTGTGAGGTAAATAGACAATTGGACAAAGGGAATGAAATATAATGTCATGGTGAAATTTAGGTAGTTATTTTGTGGTGTGATATAGTGTATGAATGTAAACTAAGTTCTGGAATATGTTGTATATTTTTTTGTATTTATGTATTTTTTTTAATGATGGTGTCCTTGTTTTACTAATGTCAACAAAAAGAATTTAATTTTAATAAATAATAACTGATGGAAGAAGAATATGAAACATCCTAACTAGACCAAGCTGTACCTTTTGGACTTGGCTACCAGTGATGGTCTCTAATTTTCTTTAATTTGTTTTTGGTAAGAACTTACACAAGCACTCACAATTCTTTATAAATTTAATGGCTAGAATTTCTTTCTTTCTTTCTTTCTTTCTTTCTTTCTTTCTTTCTTTGCAGCAGTTTTCTTTCTATGCAGCAGTTTTTAACTGCCATGGCTCCTTACAGCACCCTGGAATTGGTCCTCTGGTGATATCTTCTGATTTTTCTAGTCCGTCTTAACTACAAACCCTAGAGTTTAGTGCCTATGACCAAATTACAAATCCCAGGATTCCATAGGAGGGAGCCATGACAACCCAAGTGGTTTCAAACTGCCACACCTGAGTAATGAAGATACACTTAAAATTTGTAGAGGGATAGAATGGTGTCTTACTAATTCAAAGTAAACCTTTCACTCCTGTTTAGGAGCCTGAAAAGAAGAAGGACGGAAGACTGCTTTAAAATTTACAGGTAGTCTTTTTGCTTCATATCCCAAAGGCAGGTAACACTGGAATTCCTTCTGCATGGAGTTTTTGACCTATTTCCCCCCCTACCAGTAAGTGCTTAACGGTTATTGCTGCATGGAGGGAGAAATAGTAAAGTAATTTACTGGCTTTTCACTTTGCCCGAGGGTTACTTCAGCATATTCACTCAATAACCTGTTTTGTTTATTGCTGCTGCCATATTCTGAAGCAGCTCTCCTCCCCATCCCTCCCCTCCTTCCAAATTACTTGCACATCAAATTTTTATGCATATGGAGTATCTGTGTAAGCTGCAGTCTGTGAAGACACATGCCTTCCAGTAAATTGTGAATAAATTACCAACCGAGTTCATGCACACTCTCAGGAACATTAAACTAAGGCGGAAATGTATTCTAAAGAAGTGGGCAAATGCACGGGCCATAATGCTAAATACATAGGTTAGCAGAAAGCGATGTTTAATTTATTGATTCTGCAACTACGTGTATGTTATATGGAAAAATCTTCAGTCAGAATTTTAATACTGCACTGTCTACAGATGTCATTATATAAAGTCAAACATTTATATCTCTAAACTAGACTGTCTGACATTTAGAACTGTGTTAATGCAAAAGAAGAGCTGGCATCCCATATGTTTTGTTGATGTTCATTTTCAATTTTTTTCATAAGCCGGCTCAAATTGTTACTGTACAACACCAGCAGGCTGATTCAATCAGTTTTTAAATGTGTGCTGTGCAATTGCAATCCAGTACCTTCGGTGGATCTGGGAGGAAAAAATAGAGAAGCTTCCACGTATTTTTCATTTAGGTCCAGTGGGGCTAAAGGGATACAGCTTTGTCTCATTCTCACAGTAATTAAATAAGACACTTATAAGGAGATATGATGAATCAAACGCCTTTGTAGCTCATCTTCTGTGACTCTGCCTTGGTTAGCCCAATGAAACATTCTGCTGATCTATGTATAAAGGAATTTCTCAGCCTTTCTACCCAGAAAGATAATGATGCAGTGGGAGACCCAGGGCCCTGGCATCCTGTAGCAAATGTGAAAGAAGTTTGACAATCTAATTTATTTAACTTGGCAGTAATTACAAACTGCAGTGAGCCAGCTCTTCTCCTCTGAGCTCACCCAGCTTACTTCAGGGGACTGCAAAGCACCTGCCAGCCAAGTCGAGGCTGCTGGATACTTACAAATGCACACTTACTGAAAGTTGGGTAGCCCTGAGGCAAAATGAAATACTTTCCCCAATACCATGCAGTGTTCAGCTAACAGACTATGCTGAAACAGTGGTTGATATGATCATATAGCGGTCCCCCAGCCCAACCTGTCCTTCCAGAAAAATAAAGGAAACAAGATCTGATTCCCACTTAGAAGAAAGATTCCCTTACATTCATGAATAGGAACACATCACACAGTTTAGAGATCATATACACCTCTCACATTGCAAACACTCTTTCTCTCTTCTACAGCTTATAATGGATTTTGGATGCAGATACCTGGCCAGAAAGAAGATGGCTTCCAGTCATAAATAAATGGAAGGAAATATGGAACCTGATATTTCAGTTCCAGTACATATGGCACATTGTGGCTTTTAGTATCCTCTTATTGTTAAGGCTATGTAATGCAGAGTAATTTTAAAGATCAAGTGATACCTCTGAACATGTGCAAAATACTCTTGACCCATCACTGAAGAATTTTCACTGACAATGAATCATTAAGACAAATGTAGACTTGCCATTTTCCCTCCCCAAATTCTATTATCAATATATTGGATTCCTCTACTAGATTTGGCATGGATGTTATAAGAGTTTGAGACACAGATCTATCATGTTTGGGGGGAAAAAAAATCTTCCCCTCCTTTTAACTGCAGCTGCACAAATGAAATGGGTACAGCATTTCACAATCATGAATGCTCAATTATTAGGGATGTTGTATCCTTTGAATATTACCTGTTATGCAATTGATTCAACCTAGAACTTTTAAAAAGGAGGACACAGGGAGAGGGGAAAGAAATGGGAACATACACACTCCTTGTATTTTGAATCTAAGCATCAATGGTCTTTATGCTTTCAGTCTAAACATGCTCAGCTGTTGAATCAAAATAAAAAATAGAAAGCCATCAATGGGGACTGATCCTACAAAGTAAATAAGTACCTTCCTGGATACCAGCCACATGCATGTGTGAAGAGAACACACATGCACAAACACACCAAACTCTATCTATCTGTCTGTCTATCTATCTATCTATCTATCTATATTATCACTCCGAGGTGTAGAAAGATACAGTGTTTTGAATGTGAAGGTTCCATTGGGGTAGTAATTTGGGGGATGGGACAGAAAGCGTGAGTTGTTTCAAAGGTTAAAACACATCCTTCTGCTAATAGTTTTGCAAAATACTTTCAAACATACACTATAATTATCATTATTATATACTTTGTGGGGGTTTTTTGTTTTGTTTTTTGTTTTTGTTGAAAGCAATAGCTGTCCAGCCCCATTCAGGTTAATGTCACTGGTGTGTGAGAGAGTGATATACTATTTTTAAACTGCTTTGTGTTATTTTTAATTTTATGTATGAAACTAAAGTAGATTAACAGTCTAATTGCATTTTAGCTTTAACATTTTGTATGCTTTAGTTATATTCTATTTGCTTTCATTTGAGAGCCCATGTTTGGGTGGAAAAGGCAGGATACAAATAAGGAGGAGGAGGAGGAGGAGGAGGAGGAGGAGGAGAAGATGCAAAAATGCAAAAATAATTACCTTGTAAACTACAAAAATAAAAAAAAATAGTTCAAAAGTTCAAAATGTTATGGCTGGAATTCACCATCAGTGTTATAAATATGTAACCTAAAATTATATCTCCATAACTGATTTGTATTAATTGTCCCTACTTATTCACAATTGAAGCACTATTCACACAATTGTAAAAATCCCCCAGTCCTGCTTTACTAGACAGTAGCTGTTGCATGCTGTTGGGTATGGACTGGATGGCCTTTGTGGTCGCTTCCAAATCTTATGATTCTGTATTTCTCCTGTTTATTGGGATATACTATACTGACATTTGCAGTCCCCTCTTAATAGTGATCTGCAGTGTGAGGAGGAGTTACATCAGGGATCCTGCTTCTGATTGCTACACTGGAGATTGCTGGTGGGAGGGGAATGGAAATATCAGTATGATGCATTCTGATTTGAAAGGAGAACAGACCTCTGTCACTTGCTGTATCTGATGTGCAGAGAAATGGCATGAGGGGAATCGGGACAGGGGACACTATTTAGTTAAGCATATTTAACTAATTAACACATCCTCCCACAGCAATTAATTCAGATGATGCAGGGTCCAATCCCCAGTCCTGTTGTAAACTGTCCAAATGATGTGCAGCCAGTTCAGCACTGAACCCATTCCATACTACCTTTCAAACAGTTTTTTTTAAAAAAATAAACACTGCTTGCTCCAGTTCTTCTAGGAAAATCTGGAATCCTTTGTTGTGATGCCAGGTTGATGTTTATAATGGGTCATGCTGTGCTGCCTTCATGGCCACCATTGGCACAAGTCAGTCACTCTGAGGTCACAAAAAAGCACTCACCCATGTAACTGATACTGAGTGTGTCATACTGGCCTCAGAGTGAGAAACATGTGCCAGTCGCAGTGGTGTCAAGTGGCACAATGGGATGTGCATACAAAAAGCAGCTCAGCATTCCAACGCGGTGCTCAAGGTAACAGGGAGACATCAGGACAACTTCAGGCAGAGCTACCAGATGTCATAACCACAAAAGAGGACAAGACACTGTAAAATGTAGGATATTTAAGAAAAAATTAGGATGGCACCAACTAAAAGCTAAATACACTCATATAAATGTAAATTCATGCTTCTTAGTCCTGCTCAAAATGGAGAACATTTTAAAATTTCTCTTGACAGAAAGTTGAACTGTAGGACATGTCCCGGAAAAGGAGAATATCTGGTCACCGTGAACTTTAGGGCCAGAATACTCTAGGCTGCTCCCAGAGTATCCTGGCCCATGCAGATATCACCTAGGTAGTGGATCCAGGATCTCTGCAAGTGTTCCCAAGCTCTGGTGCTTCTGCTCTGAAACACAAAGATGTCACTTTGCTGCCAAGGCCGTAGTAGGTTTCTCCAAATGACAAATGTAACAACTAGTTACTGTATAAGAGATGAGATTATCTTAAAGCCAATGACAGCATCTTCTGCATGCACACAAGCATGCATGCACATTCACACACTCTCTCTCTCTCTCTCTCTCTCTCTCACACACACACACACACGAGCAAGCACATATTCCACATATTCTGTTGGACAGTGTAGCAGTTAACTAATGATTTGCAAAGAGTTTTTTAAAAACTGCCCTCAGGGCAATGCTTGGATTTCACAAGCATATCTAATTAAGTGATAGTTTTCTTGTAGTGATGAGGCAAACAACTTGGAAACTAAAAAATGAGGGGAAAGAGATAATGTCTTTAAACATTCTATTGTCCAGAAAAGAAATCATGAAGGTAGGAAAGGTCAGCCTTGCAGAAAAATCCACTAAAAACAATAATTTTTTTTTAATAGGAGGTTGTTTTGGCTTGACTTCTGTGATCATATTAAGGAGGCAAGGTACATTCAAAATGTAGTTAAACTAGGGCTAAAGCTTTATTGATTTGATGTACCATACATACTCGGTCAACCTCATATATAACTTAAGGGCAGATTTTGTGGCCAAATTTATGGATTTTGCCATGACCTGTGGATAAGTCAAGAGTCAAACTTGGATGTGTGTATGTGTCCATGAGACAAGAGAGACTCTAATTGAGGCTTTTTGCTTCAGCGCTTCATCCTTTTATTTCATGCTTCATTCGTGAGATGAAGCAGTAGGTGGGAGAGGGACTCTGTTTAATGCAATCAATCACCCAGGACTTTTCTGCTTGGCGCAAGAGAGAAATAAACTGCTCTGCTGACTGCATGAGGAAATCTGAAAGAGGTGCTATCACATCTCCATACTGACTCATAAATAAGTCAACCTAGGATTTTGGGATCAACTTTTGGGAATATATTTTTAGATTTATAGACGAGTATTGTAAACAAAATCTACAATGATGATTGCTGTAAGAACTTTGTAAAAGTTTAATTTCTAAACCAACCTCACTCTTGCATCTCAAGACAGGGCAAAGATCATCTCTGCAGTCTGCCTGTACTTTTAGTGTTGAAAGTACCACCTGGAGTCTAAGCTCCATGCATTTAGGTTGTAAAATTATTTTTTGCAAAAAAATTCTGCACAGAAAAACTGTTTTCAGCACAGACAATGGTGTTTCTATGTAAATCAAGTATAGATTTTGTGCAGAATTAGTTACAAATTACAGCATTTTCTGTACTCAAAACAGCCTTTTTTGGTGCTTGAAATAACATTCCAGTGTAGAAAAATATTTGAAAATGGTGTTTTCTGTTCAAAGCAACCATATAGAAGTTTTGTGTAGAATAAGTCCTGAACAGCAAAGACTCATCAGGCTATAATTTTTCTCATTAGGGGTTCTCAACATTCAAACATGTTTTTCAACAGTTTTCAAATATTGTTCTCTATTCTTTCCATCCCTACTGAAATCCAACATCTATAAGTGTGTGATCCATTCAGCACCCAAAGAGATTCTCTTCCCTGCCTCAGGTTGTTCAAATCAGGGATGTAATTCTTTCTTAATTTCATTTTGGGGGGAAAAAGGAACATTTTTATTCCTGCTGTGAGAAGTCTTTCAAAACTCCCATTTTCAAAGGCTATCTGTGGTTTAGGACTTCTGTTGTACAAAATTAATGTTTCTTTTTTTTTTCCCCTGCAGAAAATAGCATTTTCTGCCCAAAAACAGCAATTTTGTGCAGGAAATAATATTTGTGCAGGAAATAATATTTCTGCTGATAAATATTATTTTCTGTACAAAAAAAATGCTCTTCTGCATAAAAAGTGTGAAAATTAGGATGTGTCCATCTTACCAATTTTTGGCAGTCTTGGGGAACAACCTCTGTTCATCGGTTATTAGACCTGCATCACTCCCAGCTGGCAGGGAGACCACTAAGTGGCTTAGGCAGAAATAATCCATTTTGACACCAATTTAACTGCCATGGTTCAATGATGTGGAGATCTGGGATTTGTGGCACCAAAGCTCTCTGGCAGAGAAAGTTAAATGTCTCACCAAACTACAAATCCCAGAATTCCATTACATTGAACCATGGCTGCTAAAGTGGTGTCAAAGTAGATTATTTCTGTAGTGTAGATGCAGGCTTAGACTCATATAGATCTCACATATTGCCACCCAATGGTTTTCACCAGTCAGTGTGCTAGGGCATGGTTGATTTATTCAGCAGACAGGCCATGTGATTCTTGTTCCATTGTCTTATACTGTGCTGAGCTATTTGAACTATAACTGATGCTGTTCTGTCCATTTTCACTCCAACACTTTGATGTTTGTCGCCCCCCCCCCCCACACACACACTTCTAGGTCTGCAAGAGACCTCCTGCATATCATATCTATATAAAAGACACTACAGATGTAAAGGGTCTTATGGCTTTTGAAACTTGGAACTGTATTACCTCTCTTAAACACTTCTCCCCAAATCATCTGGTTAAATCCCCATAGTAAATCTCAGCATATCATTTCAGGATTCACTTTCCAAATACACAGTTATACCCTATTCTTGCCCTCTGTCCTCCGTATCAATGATATAAAGCTGGGAAGCAAAAAGAAAGTTGAATTTCTGACCCCATTTCTTCCTTCAACAAGGAGAAAATAGCAATAGCATCTGAATTAAATAGCTGTCTGAATGTCTCCATCTAATTTCCTTCATCCAAAGTAATGAAATGTCCTTTACCCAGCTGTTTAAGCTACTGAATAGCTAGTGTATTGCTGTATAAAATGGGGCTTCTGCCCTCACAAGCTGCTGTCTTTACATTCTCTAGAGTTGCTCTGTTTCATTCAGGTGAAATTTTAGATTGACAGAGGATTGAGGATTCTCGCGTTGGAGTGTTTAAAAACTGAGGGAACCAATGGAGTTCAATATTAATGACTGATCACACAGCCAGTGACCCTCAAGTACCTCCCACATCTGCCCTGAAGCCATCTCATCGCATGGCTGCACCTTTGATTGGCCACACAGTCACACGTGCAATGGTCCACCTTTACAGGGAATCAGTGTGCAAGTGATATGTTGGCAAAGCACAATCATGGAGTCCCCCCCCCTTCCAACCCATGCCTCCCTGTTGGATTGTTTGGTTTGTGTATATTGTAATTACATCTGACTGAGTTGTTGCACTTTCATTTCTTTGCTTTGCTGCAGCCTCACACTCACATTGGGGCATTTATATGCAGGTGCGATAATGCACATCTTCCACACTGAGCTAAACTATCCCGGGTTCTGTTTGATCCTGGAATGCAGCTTCAGTCTGGCTTCCACTTGCTTTGGAGGCATGCATCATCTAAACGCCCACTTTAAAGTGCTTAGAAACCACTTTATTTTGCCCATCTGTACAACCTCATAAGAATCTAGGGTTGTTTCTGATTCTCTTCACTGAAAGCTACTTTGCTTCACTATATTGTACATGGAGCAAAAAAGACCCTACTGGTTGACTCCAGACACCTCAGTGATCATCAGTGTCAGTGCCCATGCATTGTTGTGATGATCAGTAAAATAAAAATGTGTGGGATTTCATGGCTCTAACTGAAGCCTGAGCTTATCAAAGTTCTTCTTTCACCACTAAACCCATTCCACTCCAGTTCTGTGTAGCATTTTTATCCATGTACAGAAATCAGTATACATTTTGTACACAGTTTTTGTTGTTGTCATTTGCCATCAAATCTACTTTGACATGTGGCAACCATATGAATAAGAGACCCACTACCATAAGCACATTTTTAATTCTGTGCAATTTTTAGTGGATATTTTCTCATTTAAATACATCAACAAAAGTATGCATCCATATGTACAGAAATGTGGTAAATAGTCCATGGGAGGGGGCAGGGGAGGTGAGGAAGTGGTTACAAGCTAATTCAGACTAAAGTTGGAACAAAATGGTTAGAAAAAGTAGAACATTGATGGGCTCAATCCTGTTAGAATTATTTTTAGGTAGTAGTTGGCTGTATGTTTTCTATATAATGGCTCAGGAATGAATATGCTAATTGAGCAAAAAGTGATGAAACAAATAGTGAGTGAAAGAGAGGTGTAGGTAAAAGCACATGCGTGTGTACACACACATACACAGAGCCATGCTTTATAGTGCAACTTTGGTTTTGTCTATTGCCACTTCCTCCTATGCCTCTTCCTTCCTCTTCTCCCATCTCCCCTCCCCTCCATTTGTGGTAAGTGGTTTGTTTAATTGATCATATATTTCTTAGCAATGAATCTGAATTCTATGGCTGCTTCCACAGTTTGCTATTCAAACACCAATAGTGCAGGAAGTCATCCCATCATGGAACTGTTGGGATTCAAATTTTAAGCACACACAAACTTCAGCCCCCTTAGTGCTGGCTTAGTTGATCTAAATTCCTCTGTTGCTTCATATTTTTCTCAAGCAAAGAAAAAGAGATTTGCTCACAATCAAGGTTATCTGGAAGTATAGTTCCAAAGGCAGACTGTTCCAAGCTGCTGTTTACAAGATGAAAATGCTTTTCATGAACCAGGAGATTAGTACACTAGCTTTCATTCCCACACTAGGCACAGTATGTAAACTCACCAGGAAGGATTGTATCACACAGCTCATCCTGTACCCAACCTGGGCTTCTCTTGGACCTTTTAAAGAACAGGAAAATCCCATTCTTTAAATGGGAGAAGCCTGGGTCAGGTATGGGATGAGTAATGCCTGGAGACAGAGCTGTGTGATACAATCTATCCCAGTGTGTTTATACTGCACTCCTAGTGTGGGAATAAAAGCTGGTGCGCTAATCTCCCCAGTGGATAAAGTGGATATGATAGGTAGGATTGATCTGTTGACTAAATGGCTGAGACTGAACTATGATTCAAGAAGTCCACTCTCTGAATCTGATCTCCTGCCATGAATCCACTCGATGGCCTCAAACAGGCAATACACTTTTATCCTCAGTCCTTCACATATGTAATATGGAAATGATGATAATAATACTCAGTTACCTTCCAGGATTGTTTATGGTTGCCTGTTCATTTCTATAAAATTTTATATCCTGCTCTTCTGAAGATTATGCACCACTCAGAGCAGCTAACCATGATGAAAACCAATCATAAAATACAATTTATTTAATTTTTTTTTAAAAAAAACCTGCACCAATGTAGCAAAACTATACAGAGAAGGTAGATAAGACAAAGATATGGGGAAGAGGAAGAAGAGAGACACTTATCTCAAATATTGGCCAAAATCCAGTTGTTACTCTCCACTAGAGTAAGAGAGCCAGTTTGGTGAAGTGATTTAAATGTTGAACTATGACTCTGGAGATCAAGGCTCGAATCCCAGAATGATCTTGGGTGAGTTACACTTTCTCAGCCCCATAAAACACATTGCAGGTTCACCTTAGGGTCAATTAGAAACAAAAAAATTAGAAAATATATTTTTAAATGTGTCCATCCTAGGATTAAATTTTACTTTATGCCAATATAATAACATAAAATATCTTTGGAAGAAAGTGGTTCCCACTTCTTTTTGAACAATAGTACTTTGACAATAGGCTATGAATAGATGGAGTGGTCTCTTTATTATCCAGGTCAATTTCACATGTGGGCTCATAAGTCATTGTATTCCATGTCCATGTTAATTTGTGATAGTGTCTGTAGTGATGGTGATGACTTTTAATCCCAGAGTTTGGAATGTTAGTCTAGCAAATTAAGTAATTTGTTAATGTTGCTTCTTTGAAGCTGGGAATGTAAATCACTGTTATTAACAATGAGAAGGAAATAATTTAATTCATTGCATTAATCATTACTTGATTTTTTTAATATTAGAGCATTATTTTCTAAAGAGATCGAGATTCACAAATACAGTAATAGCATATTATCTCCTGGCTATTTCCTATTCACACATTTTACTGGCTCCTTCAAACATTGTATTTTTGTAATTGTAACTGTCTTCCCCAACACAGCAGATTCCAGATGCTTTGGACTACAAATCTCACAGGTGGTAGAAGGTGTAGCCCAATGCATTCGAAAATTGTTGCTTTAGGGAGGCTGTATAAAAATGTAGTAATCTAACAATCTATTCAGTTAAGTCTGATCATGGAGTTGTATTTCTCTTGACTTTTGTCCTACCTTCCCAACATGTATATTGTTCACCTATCCTTGGATATTTTAGAGTGTCTCTTTATATAGGAAAAGGTGTATAAGGACTGTTGTGTTCATTGCAGTTAGAGGATACTAACAAAGCTTGATTCAAAAATCCCTCTTGTATCTTCACATTATTTATTTATTTTTTCTACTGCCTTTCTCCTAATTTGGATCCAATGTGGTTCACAAAAGATACCTTTTGAAAAGTACAATTTTGAAAAAAAAAACACAGTTAAAGTATCACATTAATACATGAAACCGAATGAATGACCTTGGCAGGTCAGGTGTTCTCAACCTCAGGGGAAGGCAATGGCCAACCTCCTCTGAACAAATCTTGCCAAGAAAACCCCTTGATAGGGTCACCATAATTCAAGAACAGCTTGAAAACACACAACAATAACATGGTAAACATATACAATTTTTAAAAGGATACTAAATTAAAATATAAAACCATTCAAAACATACAAAAGCAAACATTCCAATAAGCAACCTCCCTGGTTGCAGTTATATATTAAAAATCTGCTGAAGCAGAAAATTTATTGCCTGCCAGCAAAAGGAGATGGAGAAGGGGGCTGATCTAGACTCCTGCAGAAGGGAGCTCCAGTGCATGGGAGCTGCCATTGAGATGGTTCTCTCTTGTGTCTGCACCTAGGGAGCCAATAATGGCAGGACTGAGAGAAAGCCTTCCTGTGAAGATCTTAGCGTTCTGGTAGGTTCATATCTGGAGATATGGTTTTTCAGATAGACCTAAGACTTACAGGACTTCTTAGGTCATAACCATCACTGGGAATAGTGCCTGGAGATGAATCAGTATTAACAGATACAGATGCTCAGCAAATCAATAGTAAACAGTTCTTAATCAGAATTAATTCCAGTGTTTCTCAGCTTATGGAATACATTTTTGTATGCTACAGAATAACTGTCCTGAATTCCACAAATCCATTTTTAGGTCCAACTAGATTTATTTATTTATTTAAAATATTTGCATTCTGCTCTTTATCCAAAGATCTCAGGTTGGCATAAAAAATAATTTAACAAATAGTATAAATAATTAAAATAACTTTGAAAGACTAACTACATATTAAACAATTAACCAAGTACAACATATTAAATGGGTTAAAATAGCTTAAAGTGAATTGAAACCATGTGTATCAGAGAATTTTTGTAAAATCAGTTAGGATCCAAAAGCTTTCATAAATAACCATGTTTTTACTTGATGCTTAAACAGCAGCAATGTTGGTGCCAAGGGAACGGTGTTGGGGTGCCACAGCAGAAGAGGCCCTCACACAGCATACTGAAATGTCATTACCAGCACCTTGAATTCAGACAAAAATGTATTGAAAGCCAGTGGAATTATTTCAAAACTAATGTCATATGGGTTTTATATGATTTTTCCATCAGCAGTCTACCTACTGCATTTTGCACCAGCTGCAATTCCTGAATAACATTCAAGCTCATCCCCATGTAGTGGGTGATATAGTAGTCTTGTTGGGAGATTACCAGTGCATGGGTTACTGTGGCTAAATTATCCCATTCCATTCAATGGAATTTACATAGCTGGTGATTCATCAGGTTCCCATGGATTTACTGAAACTACTCTAGTTAGGACAAACAATTAGGCTGGGGTCTACAAATGTAGCTGATAGAACACATGTTCTGGGGGCAGGGCTCAGGGCAGAATCCAAAATTCAGTCTCTGGCATCTTCAGTTTAAGGGACCATGCACATATGTAACAGCCCCAAGGCTCTTGGGTGTCTTCATTATTTTTCCTCTTTGATGCTCCCCCCCCCCCCCGTTTCTGTTCTAAAAACAGGGCTGAGTGCATGGTCATTGGCAGACACACCTTAGACACCTTGGAATTCTTTACTGGATCATTTACGAGAAATGTAGGGAGCTTGCTGTAAATAAAGGTTGCAATCATATGCCTATTTGCCAAGGAAGAAGCCTCATTGTACAGAATGGGACCTCTTAGTAGTTATGTCTATGACTGTGCTGTCCTTTCAAATATGTTTTTGTTTTATTTTATTTTATTAAAGGAATGCATTAAGTAAGATATACGTTCTATACTTACCCTCCAAAATAATCTATATCACTGTATAGGGAAACTCTACTTAAAGGGATTGATTAAGTGGTAGCATTTTACTCCGTGTTAGCCGGATGGAACATTTTTGAATACCTTAAAATATAATATTAATAAAACAGTACTTGGGGAGTGCTGAGGAAACAGAAACCAGCTTTTTCAAAAATTTCCTATTGAACTTCCAAGAGAACAAGACAGACCGATACAAGGAGATTCTCATAGATATGAGATACATATCTCCAGTAGATAGAATTGATGCAAGTCTTGCATGCTGGGTTCATAGAAAAACATTATGACAATTGTCTCCCCAGTTGTTATGCACCCCAGTCCTGAGTGCTGGCTGACTGTTTCAGTGTGTTTGGTGTGTTTAATCCCTTCAATTAGAAATCACAGAAATTAGCATGTCAAATAAACTTTAACAATGAAATGAAAATGCCAACCTTTTTATCTGAAGAATTTATACCCAACTCGTCAGCCAAAAAGATTCCCAAAGCAGATTATGAATAGCTAAGGCTTACAATATAAATAAGATATGACACACAAGTGAAAAGGTATGGGATAGAACAATGGAAAAATAATTTCACCAGTAGCTAATTGTAGATGGAGGCATGTCTCCTGCTGTTCCTTTTCCTCTTTCACCATGGCAATTGTAAGCACAAATGTCTGAGGTTTATTAGAGATGCATAGTAAAATAATAACTCTGATTAATGATGTATCAAAATTGTTACAAGGAGTCAGCATGATGTACTGATTTGAGTGTTGGACTAGAACTCTTGGAGGTCAGGGTTTGAATCTGACTCAGCTATGAAAGCCTTCTGGATGACTCTGGGCAAGTCATAGTCTCTTATCTCCCAAGGAAGCAATGGCACACACCCTGGAAACAAATCTTGTCAAGAAAACTCCATTATTTATTGAATTTTTATATCCCAAATTTCTCCCAAGATGGAATTCAAGGTGGCTTACAATAACATTTTAAAGGATTAAGTGAAAACATTAATTTACATAAGCTGAAAAAGAAGTTAAAAAAACCCAATATTTTTAAAATGATTAAAATAGTCAAAACTATTTTAAAATATTTAAAATATAATTTCCAGTAACAGATTAAAATGAAGCATACCGCCTCACACCCACTACTCTGTCATAATTAAATTCCAAAGGCCTGCCTGAATAACATGTCTTGAACTGCTTGCAGAAAGAGAGCAGAGAGGGGGCCAATCAGATCTTCTGTGGAAGGGCGTTCCATAGTCTGGGATCAGCCATGAGAAGGTTCTTTCCCTCATCCTCAACACCCATGCCTGCAAAGGCAGTGGGACTGTTAGAAAGCCCTCCCACAAATATCTTAAAGATCACACTGGCTTGTATTTGGAGATATGGTCTTTCAGATAGTCTGGACGATGTAGGGCTTTAAAGATCAAAACCAGTACTTTGAATTCTGGCTGGAAACAGACCAGTAGCCAATGCAGCTGTTTCAACAGGGGAGTCACATGAATCCTGTAAAAAAGCTCTGGTCAATATCCTGGTTGCAGCATTTTGAACCTGCTGAAGTTTCCAAACAGTTTTCAAGGGCTGCCCAATACAGTGGTCCCCCGGGTTACAAAAGTAATCCATTCCAGATTACTTTTTGTAACTCGGAAATCTTCGTTTCCTGGGGGACCGCTTTGTTTGATGGACCACGCTGCCAATTTAATGGGGCCGCGCGGTTTTTACATTTCGTACCCCGGGGTTTTATTCGGATCCCGGGGGCTTTTTGGCGGCCCCGGCGGTTTCGGCTCCTGGGGATTTCGTTCCCTGGGGGCTTTGTATCCCGGGGGACCACTGTACAGTGTTTTATGTTAGTACAAACAGGAAGTAATCAAGATATGTGTCAATTCAGCCAGACCTGATTTCTAAAAGAACAGGCACAGCAGGAACAGTAGTTTTAACTATGCAAATGCACTCATAGCATCCAGGCTTAGATGAGTCCAGGAGCACATCCAAGCTGTGAACCTGAGATTTCAGGGAGAGTATGACCCTATCCAGAATCCTTGTTCTGTGGTCTGCCCTCTGACTTATCAGCAGCACCTCTGTCTTGTTTGGATTGCATTTCAATTGTTCATCCTCATCCAGCCTATTACAGACACCTAAGATTCACCTTAGGGTCACCGTAAGTTGGAAATCATTTGAAGGCAGACAACAAGAAACTTGCTTCATTTGATTAAAATACTTGTGCTATGCCTGTTTTAAGCTAATTTTTTTTTTAAAAAAAATGTAAATAATTATTTCCATCTGAAAAATCCTTCTGAAAATGTATATCATGATATATATGTTGCACATTTCTAAATCATCATATGCTGAAATATGACTATTTATATGCATTTTTGTGATTTATTTATTTTAAAGTCAGAGCTACATAAAATTTAGAGAAGTGGGAAACATTAAAGATAACTTTGTTCTAGTCTTCACATTCACTCAGAAAGTGTGCATCAACTCATAATGCAGAAAAAGCAAAAATCCCTCAACAAGACTCAAAGCAAAACAAAATTAGGCAGTGAATTTCAAATAGTTATTTTTTTTCCCTAGAACTAAGTGTCCAAGAAAGAACATACAGGAAGCTCCCCCAGACATAGTCATAACACACTGGCCCATCTAGTTAGATGAACCAATGGACCATCTGTAGTATCAATTCTGATTTATAGCCACCTTTCTACAGGGTTTCAGGCCAGATTCTCTTCTGGCCTAGTGTTCCCTGGTGGCCTCCCATCCAAGTACTAACAAACTTGGGCCATGTCTGCACTGGCCAGGATACTCCAGGGACAGCCTAGAGTATCCTGGCCCCGCAGCTCCCATGACCTGCCCCTGTTACCTGGACCTCTATTCTTTCACCAGATCGCCATCTGCACGGGTGTCCTGCTATCTGTCTGGCATGTCTGCCACTGCTGTTGGTCGCTCATTTCTGAGGTCAGAATGAGGCATCCAGCGATAAGCAGGACAACTATACAGACAGACTTTGTAGTGTGGGCTTTGGTTTTTCCCCAGAAGATTTAGAGTAACAGATACATTTTTAAAATATGGTTTGAGGCTGTTAAACCCCATTTCTGGTGCAGAATGTGCACCATCCAAACTGCTCACACTAGAACTAAGGTTTGAGATGTGTGTTGTCCAAACAGAACAATGCCAGCATGTTGGGACAACAGGCCTTTTGGCCCTTGAAGACAAGGCCTCAGCCCCACTTAGCTTCTAAAATCAGATTTCATCTGATTAGGATGGCATGAAGATACATTTAAAATGGTCTGGTCTTGAATGAAAACATAATTAACACAAGAATAACAACAAAAACACCCCACAATTC
Source organism: Urosaurus nigricauda (assembly GCA_034509955.1). NCBI lineage: Eukaryota > Metazoa > Chordata > Lepidosauria > Squamata > Phrynosomatidae > Urosaurus > Urosaurus nigricauda. Next base: position 170,994,996 of record JAOEGL010000002.1, read on the forward strand.
CTGAATCTCTATTTCTGAACAAATGATATGATCTCCACCACCACCATCACCACCACACAATGATTGCAACCAAAGTGCTAGTGGTATTTTTATCTATATCCTTGCACTCATTTTTTATCTCCTTCTTTCTGTCTTTGCCAACATAACTATCTCATTGACATTCAAGAAAGAAATTATGACTTCCTGAATTCTACTGGGGTTTCTTCCTAATGATGTGAATATGGCCAGTCTGACTTCCTCTCACATACAGGATAATGTCAAGAAATACCATTAGATTAAAATAATGTGAAAGTTTCAACTTTTGTGTGTGTGTGTGCGCGCGCGCGCATATGTATCTGTATGTATTTTGGATGCATTGCATGATAAGAGAATATCTTCTACTTTATTTTAACTTAATCCAGCATGTGAATATGCAACAGTATTTGAATTGGAAACCAACACTCAGTCAGGCACGGTAAGTAGCAATCATTTCCGCTAGATGTTAAAAAGTTTTAGACAATCATATTGCTAAGCAATATGTCAAAGAGGAGCTTGAGAGAATGTCATTAGATTCTACCTCTCCAAAGTCTTGTGTCAACAAGCTTATTACAATGCTGGTAGACTGAAAGGCCCCATGCAAGGCTAGTTACACAGCTACTATGTCTGTTTTTGAAGAGCAGCTGATGTCTCAAAAATGCAATAAGGCTATGCATGCTTATGATTGTACAAAAGGTCAAGTTGTTCATGGTGTAGTTTTTTGTGGGGCTTTCAGGCTATGTGGCCATGTTCTAGAAGAGTTCCTTTCTCACGTTTTGCCAGCCTCTGTGGCTGGCATCTTTTTCTCTGAAGATGCCAGCCACAGAGGCTGGCAAAATCTCAGAAAGGAACTCTTCTAGAACATGGCCACATAGCCCGAAAGCCCCAGAAAAAACTATGGATGCTGGCCATGAAAGCCTTCGACTCCACATTGTTCATGCTATGGTTTGATACAATGGGATTCCTAAAACAAAAGCATATTATTCAAGATGGTTTTAATCACTTGGAAAATCCTGTTTGACTGATTCCCTTTAATTTCTCTCCTTGGGCTGTCATTTATACATTTTTTCCCCTTAATAATCAAGAAAAAGATTAAAGTTTGCATATACTGATTTATATGTATAGATTCCCATATAAAAATCATTCTTGCAATTCAAATAGAAATGCAATATATTTTGCCATACTGGGGGAAATTGGTAAGCTATAGACCTGCTCAGTTTGTTGCCCAGATTCTATGATTCTATGTTAACTGCTGATGGACAAAGTCCCTGGTCTCCCTTCCTTATGGCTGATATGTTTGCCCAATACTTGGACTTTATAGCCTCCCATTACTTTTGTCCTCTACTCCCAGAACCAGTTACTTGCCCAAACTCGGATATTCTATCACCTATAAAATGTTAGACCCCCATCAGTTTCCACTCAGTAAAGATTTGCATTTGAAAATGGTGAACCAGGGTTCTTCCTGGGAAACCAGAAAGTAACTTTTAACTAGGAATAATTGCTTTCATTCTCCATATGGAGGGATGCAAGAAGGAACTAAGCATGTCAGATCTTGAAAAATGCCTCAGTTTGTAAGTGCCATTTGACATATCAAAACAAGGTATAGGAGTAAAATACTGGGTTTTAGGCATAAACACATGAATGATGAATAAACTTTTTGGATCATAGTTCTGTTTTCACAAAATGTGTGAAGTTCTCTCTTTCCCCTCTCTTTTACTTTCAGTCAATTGAGTATATCTTTTTCAGTTATCTTTAATGAGTTCTTGAAATTATTTACAGTTAAAAGAAATAGTACATCTAAGTATAAGGCATGTGCCCATCATGAAGATACTGGAATCTTGGAGTGGAACTTCATTCTTTAGAAACTGAGACAAAGGTATGCCTGGAGGAAAATTTGTTCTTGCTGAGAGAGGAATCGATGGAGGTTTGTTACCTGATACACTAGTGCTTCAAAGAGAGATAGTAATGGACTGGTATAATAGTGTGATGAACAACAAACCAATCATTATTTTGATGCAAGCTATTAAACCATAATTTCTATTGATATTCCCTCCTTTGATTTGCTCTCCCTCATACAGCTCTAAGCCCATGTTTAATTTCTGATATGTCTAAACTGCTTTCAAGAGACTATCACAATCACAGAACAGATGATTGTGTAGGCCTGGATATTCTCAATTAAGTCAGACTGATATTGTGAGATCTGCAAATCTGTCACCAGGACTGGCCAGCATGTTAGAACTGTTCCACAGTTTGAAAGTAGTTACAATCAGGGTAGTAATTTTAGAAGTAACTCTGTGCTTTCCTATCATTCCAAGGTAACCAAATTGTTAAGAAGAATGCATGGAGTTTAGTTGTTTGAGGAAAAAGCTCTTCCAGGCACTAAACCTCTGCAGGGCCTTACAGGTTGAAAGTTTTTAAAATAGATAATTAATTAGACTGTCTCCATATAAGAATGAGGTAGGAAGGAAGAAATCAGGTTGAGAAACAGCTAATTCTGCAGCAAAAACTTATGTATATATATATATATATATATATATAGCAAAAGCTAGCAGAGAAACCAACAGAACAATCTATATTCAATGCAAAATGTTTCTCAATGTAAAAAAAAGGGGGGGGGGATGTCATGGGAGATGAAAAATCCTACCTTGCCTAATAAGGGGTCTAGAGGCATGTAACTAAGCCTAATGGACTACCCCCCCCCAACAGATTTCCACACCCCCTGCTATGGATAACTGGACACCAGAGCAGGGAAGCAGGTCTCATAGTTAGTCTCTCCCCAACCGCTTCCTAACTTGGAGGATTTTTGCTAAGCTGCAGGGAGCACCTCTGGGTGAGGGAAAACATCTCAATGGGCAATTGTTCTCTTGTGTGGAGTTGAAGGCTTTCATGGCTGGCATCCATAATTTCTTGTGGTTTTTCTGGGCTTGTTATGTGTTCTGAATTCTCTGAAGATGCCAGCCACAGATGCTGGTGAAACATCAGAAAGGAACTTTTCTAGAACATGGCCACATAGCCCAGAAACCTCACAAGAAACTATAATTGCTCTCTTGTTGCTTCTGTGACACTGAATCCCATTAAAATGTAATTTATCCCCATCATATCATTAACCCTTTATTACCTGAAGGAGAGACTATTCCCTCAGTTGAGTTTTCCAAATAATGGGAATGCCTATTATCACAGAAGCATTGCTAAAAGATCTATTTTTCAATATCATTGAAAAGGGGATATGGGATAGCCAAACAAAACCACCACTATGCAAATTATGGTTGAAGATTAGGAAAAAGATTTTCAGCCTAGGAAAGGGACTGGATGACAGAATGCATTGGTGAAGAATTGTCTTCCTCTCAAGGCTGTTACGGTAGCTAGAGCAAGTGGCAGTTGTTGAGAGACAGTTACAGCTTAATGAATACTGTCACCTTGATACTTAATAATCAGAGGCATCTCTAATTTTACATTCTATATCTCTTTGTCCTTGAATCCATACTAGGGCACATTTTTTGGTATCATTCTTCAGCATAAACTTTGTTTCCTCTTCATTATCCAACCCCTCACCTTCCCCCTTCACTCCAGTCTTTTTTCCTGGTACAAAATCTTTTGGAAATGCATAGTCTTGACATTGAGGTTATGAGGATAATTGTACATATTAAATATGAAGTTCCATGGTATTAAAATGACCTGCTTGGAATAGTTTTTCTCCCTCATCTTGTCATACCCTGTTTCTCACATCTGCATCTTGGCAGATTGAATGGTATGCAGTAATTGCTATGTGCTGTGTAGATAGCTATAATTCAGATGTGCATTGGAGGAATCCACTTTATATTAGTGGTCCTCTAAATCGACTCTTTCACTTCGTGGATAATATTAATCACCTCAACACTTTTTTTTTTAAAAAAAGAGGTGTCTGTGTAAAATATATTAGCCACTTAAAACAAAGGCATTATATGTTGTCTAAAGTTGTCTGAAATATTGGCCAGTTTCTAAATCTGACAGTTTTTCCTATCCCGATAATCAAAATTTGATCATTTCAATATTGTTCCTTGAAATGTTTACTTCTGAGGGAAATACCCTTTCTTTCCTTTAATTTAATAATAGGCACATAAAGACCTGAAACGAAAGTTAATTGTGCATCCATTGTGGGATAAAATAATTAGTTACAAGAAACTATTTATAACTACTTTAAGAGCCCTAGATACTGAAATAGAATAGACAGGCTTACTGATCAATGGCAATGCTCTGCATTAGCCCTCTACAGCAGTTTGATGTGCCCATAGAGCTCGCCCTGGCTACTTCCTGATTTGTGCTTCTTTTTTATTCAGTACATTTATAAATAGGTTTTCGGGGACACTGTAGTCCTCTCTTTTATGACCCAAACATTTGGCTTTGAAAAACAGGCTTGAACTTCCAACAGCTTAGCAAGACCATTGGAAAGCAACCTGTATTTGTTTCTCCTAGTGTTTTCAATTCCATTTCTTTTGTTTTGTGTTGTCAAATTCCATTTGCTTTGGGCACAGCATATGTGTAGGAGGCACACAGACTGACTGAAAGATTTCCATTGAGCTATCCACTGTTTTGCCTGGCCTTTTAAATTAAGTTGTTCCAATCAATTTAGAAGTCACTCATGTACATGCAGCGTTGTACGTGACAAATTGGATTTTTCTCTGACCTCAGACTGCCCCAGTTAATCAGTGCTCTTAGTTTTCATAAAATTCCTTCCTCTAGCAGGAATGTGTGTAGTTTGTAAACTGTGAGATTTATGTTTTCTCCTTTTATTGATGCTGATAAAATAGTAAAGATCTTATGTCACCTTAAAGACTCAAAAGTTTTGTTTGGCATAAACTTTTGTGGACAGCAGCCCAATTCATTAGAGGCAATTTCCATGAAATTTTATGCCAAATAAAACATGGTTGTTTTTTTTAAGGTAGCACAAAACAGAATTATCTGGGCTGAAACTGACTAATGGGGCTATACCAGTAAATAAAAATGTTTGAAAGAACACATATAGTAGATTGATCAATGGCATATGGTCATGACAGTGAAAGGTCATTTTCATGGTTGCAAGCAGTAATCTACAGAGCAGTGGTTTCCAAACTATGGTTCTCCAGATGTTTTGGACTTCCAGTCTCAGAATTCCTGGTTGTTGGCCAAACTGGTTGGGGTTTCTGGGCGCTGAAGTCCCAAAAACCTGGAGGACCAAAGTTTGGGAATCATTGCTACAGAATATCAGTGTTGAGGATAAGTAGGAAAGGTAGATGGTTTCATGCATTTTCTTCATTCTCTGCTTGTGGGCTTCCCAATGGCATTTGGCTGACTGTTGTTGAGCTTAAAAATGTGTGGGGGTGGGGGATATACAGCTCTCAGAAATCCCAGCAAGTGATCTCAGCTCATCTTGGAAATAGGATAAGAATATATCTTGTCTTTCATCCAGAAAGACTTCTATTATGTTCCCATCATTTAAAATAGAAATGTGAAACCCCCAGCCCATGGCACAGATGCATAAAACACTTTCTCCACCCATACATTCCATTCCTGTTCTAAAGCTGCACACACTCAAGGCCAGAGGGTTCACTGAGCAAACAACCAATGTAGTAGAGCAAGAAGGAGGGGAATCAGAATCGGGCATGGATTCATGCATAGAGAATTATCTGGTCATTATTATTTGACGGAATAGGAGGGGAGAAAGAATTGTCAAAACTACAGGTCAAGGTCAGATAAATGGAGAATGGTCCTATCATTTTGTAATGAAAAGTAAAGAGAAAACTAATAAAAAGTCTGGGAGACATGCCAAGGGTGAGAGAAGTCAAGAAGGTCTTCTCACAGGCAGCAATGCTGGAAACTAGGATTACAGCAGACAAAACCAAATTTTGAATCCAGCACCCAGTATCTTGGGAGTGTGATTATATACAACTGCCTGGGCGAATCCAGCTATCATGTTCTGGAATAGATTGCTCTCTGGATTCTTGAGTTTCTTTGCAGCTGAGTTTCAGGTTGCCTCTTTTGCTTTTGTATCTCTCAGAGCCTCTTTCTTAAATCTGGCTAATGATGATTTATTTATTTATGTATTTATTTGCCACTTCTGCCGAAGACTAGAGGTGGGCTACAACATAGATTAAAACACATAAAATAATTTAAATGCTGTAAAAACTTTGTTTAAAATATTATTAAAATGCATGAGCATAAGAAACATTAAAATCATCCAGCATAAATTAAAATATCCTGATTTAAAATTCATAGTGTAAAATTGACTGGACACTCAGTCTTTTAATACTCTTTTAAATTCAGACATCATATTTAACATTTGGAGAGACTTATCCAGGAATAATCCCAAGCTGTTAACACAAGGCAGGTATAGACAGGTGCTTTACGCTGGCCTGGGCCTGAACTGTAGGTGTGTGTGTGTGGGGGGGGAGGGCTGAGCATTTACACAATGAGCAACCCTACCATGCATCCTGGCTGCCTTCATGGCATGCCCCTGTCTATGATGACGTCCATGAGGCACAGCACCCAAACAGTGCCATGCCATGTGTGATGTCATCATGGCATGCGAGTGTGCCAATGGTGCCCCACTGGGGAGCGGGTTATTTTTAGGCCTCCCGGAGGCTGTGGCATTTGGTTGTAGCAGTCTCCATCTGGGTCAGGAAAGGGCGGCATTTTGCTGCTCCTCTCTGCCCATCTGTCCAGCCCCACAGTCTTTCAGTGGCAGTGTAACTCCATCCAGAACTGGTTGACACACCTCCAAACGCAGATTAGATCCCTTAATAGTAAGCACTTCTGTCTTGTCTGGATTCAGTTTCAATAGCTTTTTCATCATCCTGGCCATTACCTTACTCTTGTGGGGGAACTTGCACCCCTTATTCTGTCTTAATATACCCTGCTCTTCTTAGTGCCTGAATAGGACTGAATTAGTTTCCTGAATTTGCTTTACTTCTACTTTAGCATGAAGACCATTGAAAGGTGATTATTTTGAGCTTCCTGTTTTCATAAGGATTGTATTTTGCTGTCATATTTAAATAAGATTTTGAATTGTTTACTTTTGGGAGAATAAATCCCCCCCCCCCCCAGCTAGAATGGGAAGGTAGCAAGTCAACACTTATGAAAGCTACACTGATTGAATGAATTTCCTCCAGTTGGTAGTTTCAGTAGGTTTTAGGCTTTGGATTATCACTTCCAGAATTTCCCAATCAGTATGGCCACTGGGCATGTTGTCTGAGGGAATTTCAGAGCTGTAGTAAAGAAAGTATATTTTCTAAATTTTGAACCCAGTGAGCAATTGGACCATTTTTTTCCTACACCCATTTATCCAGATTGTGATGCAATTGCTTAGTAGCAACCTGTGAATTTCACATGTTATTTCATAATTAATATATCTAGAAATATATCTTAAGAGAATGAACCTTGAAGGAACTTAAAGAAAGTTCCTTCAGTATAAAGGGAATGATTAAATCTTTACAGGTGCGGTGCTAAAGCACTTGGGGCTTTTTACATTGAGCCAAATCTTAAATCTTGTAGCTGAGATATATACTGGCATTATCAGAGATTTGGATGGCTTATATATTTGACTCTCTCAGGAAAAGCTTCAGGAATGGCTGACTCTCAGCAGAAAAGTAGGTCAGGGCAAGAATAGTTGTATTAATTACAGATACAATCTCTGATGACCCATTCCTCAAAGCTATAGATAGAGAAGTAAGATAACCCAGTGAATTTAAAGATGGGAAGTCTTGATTTATACTTTGCCTGCCTGCCTAGCTGCTCTGTTTAGTTACAATGCACAACTAACCACTGCCTCTGTGAAAGAAATCACAATTAATGATAATGATCTAGAACTCTTTATTTGAGCCCAGTACAATCATATGAATATTGACTGTGTTCTTTCTAATCATTATGTCAGTTCAGTAGGGTTTATGTGATGCCATTACTGACAAAATGGAAAAGAAGGCACAAACTTAGTTGACTGAAATTGTGCTTATCTAGATTGGATTTGTTGATATATCACATTTCTGGCTGAGTTTTATCTGAGGTTAACAGAAAAGTTTTGTCTTTCCTGTTTGATCTGTACTATCTAGTGGAAAATACATCACCAAGTGTGCTCATGAAAAGATAAGCAACATAACAATCTGTATAATCAGCTTGTGATTAGTCTTGCAGTCTAGCACTTGACTCTTGTGACATCCCACAACCATTATTTGTTGAGACCATGTAATGATAAAAGTAACTGGAATTACATCTATATTGTACATGGAGTGAAATTATATCTCCTCAAGTTATAGTCAGAATGTACATCACTGGAAAAGGAACTAATTATATGTAATGCTAACTATGAGCCATCATTTCTAACCAGTTAATTCCAAGCTCTGATGTGTGTCCATGCAGAACAGAGTGTGTTGTAGTTTACCAAATTGACATTATACACAGTTAAAAATCAAGAAATAATTAATTACAGCATTACAGAATTTAAAACTTTAAAACTCTTCCCATGGACTATCCAGTTTTGGTAATTGTCTATACAGCCTTTAGGTCTTGCATTATGCAGCTACAAGGCATCTTGATATCATCTTGATATGTGGCAAATCATTTTGGAAGTGACAAATATGGAGAAATGAAAGAGGCATAAAAAGCATTTGATTGACAAATCTTAATCCCAGCTATTTGAGATTGCATGTCTATGTCCTTGAGCCTCTGAACTCAGATTGGTTTTGCTGTATCATATCCTTGAGCTAATAGGAAAGAGTAAAAAATCCAAAATTCATAGTAATGATTTTTTCCAGATGTAACAGTACAAAAACTTCTTGAGAAATTCAGTGTTCTCTGCCTAAAAAAGAGATAGTTAGAATCATATAGAACAGACAGCCTGGATCTCAAAAGAAGTTACTTTTCTGTTGCTAATGGAGTTGAAATTTCATCATATGCCTTTTATTGCCCTTTGTCCCCAGTCCTTATATGGCCAAGAAGGGGGGGGGGGCTCTGTCTGAACTATTATCCATGCAGATCATCTTACTAATAACAGAAGTAACATCTGAGACAACATGTAGGCTTGTGACTCTAATATTGCCACTTTTCTTCTCCAGTATGAATTTTAACATCATTGTCTGAAGAAGACGCTAGTGTAGCTTAGAAAGCTTATGTAATATATTTTCTGCTTTTTAGTTGTCCCAATAAAGGTATTGCTGTTTTGTGAATTTTGGATTTTATTGTATTTTGCTGCTTGCCCAATATGGCTATCTCTGAATATGTTCTCTAATTGCTAGGCTGCATGTTTGCAGACTTCCTGTCACTTTGCTTTCACACACCTACATTGTTCCTCCATGTTTCTAACCTGCAGCCATTTTTCTCTTCTTTCACCCTCCACCCCATCTGAGACAACATGTAGACAATGTATTTCATTATGTACAAGTACGTAAAATAAATACAAGTAAATAAAGCACTGGCCAGTAAAACTACTTTACATGCTTGACCAATAATGCTATACTCATTTTTCTACTAGTTCCTCTAGGGGAATAGGGGTGGGATTGGTTAATATTCAGTTTCTGCCTTCTAATTTCCTTATTCTGCTTGAAAGATCCACTACTATCACTCACATTTCCCACACACATTAGTCCACTTCAGAAGTTGACTTCCCCCATGGAATTAGATTACCTGGCAGAGAAACTGAGGATGAGATCATTCACCCCAGGAAAAATACTATAATTGGTTAGAGTATGGCAGCTGGTTAGAAAACAAATTTGGAGTGTCCTGAAAAAGCAGCAAATTATTAGCTATCTCATTTTATATAAATGTATTTTCTTAAATGAGGCTGAAGCTGAGGACATTTGCTGTCTCTTCTTCCAAGATATACTAGTAATAACAATCTTAATAATGTTATTATGGAGTTAATTTATTAAGGTTGTTATTACTAGTATATCTTGGAAGAAGAGACATAGTAATTTGATACAAACAACACATCTCCATCATACCACTGCTGAGGGTCCTTCCCTACCACTTCCAACTAGGGATGTAAACATCTGGGGTTGGGGGAATCCCCCATTCATGCTGAAACAGGATCATTTCAAGAAATCTGTCACTGTTGGTTAAGATTTTTGTGCATTTTATGACCTTTCTGCAGTTCAGAATTGCTTTGTGAAAAATCCATTAAAAAAAAACTTTGTGCAACCCCTCCCCCATTTTATGCAGAGATTTCTTTCTGTATATATCTATACAGTACCTATTATTTCTGTATGAGAGGAAAACACAGAATCATGGAGTTGGATGAGACCACAAAGACCATCTGATGCAGGAAGACAAAATCAAAGCATTCCCAACAGGTAGCCATCCATCCTGTGTTTAAAAATTCCAAAGAAGGAGACTCCACCATTCTCTGAGGCAGGTGTTACACTATCAAACAGCTCTCACTGTTAGGAAGTTCTTCCTCATGTTTAAGTAGAATATCTTTTCCTAAACTACCTTTTTAAAAATAATCCCTGCAGGATTATTGGCCATTGTCTCGGTGAAGTTTGTCAAAGCATATTTTCTCACTGAAGAAGAGAAAGTTTGTAAGTATGCATTACATTCTACTTTCCATGTGCCATTGCTCTGGCCAAAGTAGAAAAATAGAGTGTGGGTAAACCTGATGTCCATAACTAGACATATAACAGAGCAGTTGAATTTAGGACAAATACACAACAAGTACACAACCACATCCCCTAGTATAAGCATACACATTTGTGATGTTGAAGAAGTGCAAGAATGAGCTAGAAATATTATGTCTCTTATGGTGTATCTGCCTAGCTATAAACACAGTATGGTTTCATTCTAAGATGGCAATCCTTAATGATTCTGCATACAGTAGTCCTTATGTGGATCTATGCTAGAAGTATACAACTGGCACCACATCAACTTACAGAACAGCCACTGAATCCCTCCTCCCCTGGCACGGCTATCCCCTGCTTTGTGTGGATCAGACAGCATCATAGACAAGTCTTAATATCTCCTCCAGGTCCATATGCAAAATGATTAAACAACACTAAGACTTCCAGAAAATTCTGGTGCTGGATCTCAGCACTGATGTCATTATTTTGCATCTGGCTAGGGAAAGATCCTTATGTGATCCTGTCTGTTCTCCATCAAGTAGGGCTGTGTTGGGATATGGCAGGTTCAGAGACTTTTCAGTAACTGGAGGGGGGCTTTTGGTGCTGTGGAAGGAGAGAATACCAACCCCTGCAGCCCCCCAAAAAGGGCATAGGTACATGGAAGAGAAACCTTTATGTGTCTATACTAGTTGCTAGTTTGCATGTTTGCTTGCTTTTCTGTGACCAATTTCTTCCTGAAGCATTCTAACCTGAAGTCACCACCCCCCCCCCTTCTTTGTTAGACCATATGTTTGATTATGGAGAAATACTGAAAATAATTGAAATACTCCTTTGGTAATGGCATAGTGTTGCAGAGGATTGGCAGCTTCCTATGGTGGAGGCCACATTAAATTTCTTAAAAGTTATTTAATCTAAAGTTCACAAAGAAGATTATTTTATCAGCTAGATGCTATGTGTATATATATGGACATAGGACTAGTTATTGTCCAGTTCTGGTTAGTCACTTTAATTACTCTGCTACAGAGATCTACTACTATCTTTAACATTTTTAAAGTACCTATAGATCTGAACAGTTCTGTTGACCTAATCACATAATTTAATTACAAACTATCAAGAATTCTATCTTGTATGAGTACTGCAGTAATTGCTGTGCAACTACTGGAAATTAGAAAATGTATCTAAAACAGAAGAATTAGAAAAGAAAGAGTACATAGATGATGTTTTAGCTAAATCGACTCAGATAAAGACAAAAGAAACAAGGAACATTGGCTTAATTAAAAATTAATTTAATGAAAATTAGAGCGCTTTAATTGTTCACTGTAAATATAAAGCCCATCTCGGTGTAGACTCTGCATACAACTGAGTACCACATAATACTAAAAGTATTTTCAAAATTGTATTTTTACAGGTTTTTAAATAGATGCATGCCTGTTAGTTACACTTTTGTTGCTTTTGTTGGTGTTAACAATAGCCATATTAGATGCAGAACAAAGATGCTTATAAAATTATGTGTTTGGGAGTAATTTTACTTCATTCACAGATGACATCAAAAATCATTTTGTTTGCTCACTTACCATCAGTCATTAAAATTGGATGAGGTTTGCTTCATCCTTCTGCAATCCCAAAATGAATACTGGGGTTAATGGGGGCTATAAATTTATGAACTTACTCATATGAAGAAACAAGTTGAAATCCTAACAGCAGAGGGAAAGTATAGAGTGATAAAGGTACCCATCTCTCTCTAATTAGACCAACAATTTCTCGGTGAAATCGCACAACACCATACAGTCTTATAACACTTTGTACCTGTTAGGTGGAACAATCCACTCGTCCCTAAAAATATGGAGTTCCCAGAGCCAGGAAAATATGACTCATTGGCCTACACTTGCCCATTCTATATCGAGAGTACTGAGCCATTTGGCAAGCCAAGCAACTAGTGTCAGCCAAAAATGCATATCTTTCTAAAGACGAATGAATTGAGATTTGCAATCCTATCCTGAGTTCATATGAATCAGTCCTCAGATTTTTATTACTGGTAAATGACCTGTTCTGGGACATACAGTGGGAAGACATATCACAAATGTGCTTCTCCAGAATGGGAGCCAGGCCATATAACTTCCTGCCTCAGGAAGCTGTCTGATCTTGCTTCTTACTGGTTTCTGATGACAAGTAAAACTTCTGTTATTTCAATGGCTTTTTGGTTTAGACAGGACTCTCCTACACAGTGCCCTCGCGCTGCTTTGTTTATATGTCTCCCTCAACCACAATGACATTCTTATAACAGATTATTGATTTAAGACTTCTTTATTGGGTAAGGCTTCACTTATTTAATGGAGTAAATAAAGAAATGAGGCATGTGCAACAAGGTAGGAATATTCACATTAAAAACCTCTTGTGGGATTATTGGAAATTAACGCTGAAAAATATAATAAAACTGTAGTCCTAAATCAACACTTCTCCCCCTCCCCCCAAAGAAAATGTGTTTAGAGTGGGGATATTAATGTGAAATAACCCATTGTTTTCCAACCAGAGTTGTAAAGTTGTACGTCCCTCCCTCCGCTGCCACTCCAGAAATGAACTCTGCACCTTCTGTGCACACACACACCCTTTTGGGTGCTCTCAGTACTTCACATACATCCATACAAGCATAGTAACCTCAGAGCAAGTTAGTCTATAGTACTGAGATGACTGTGACTTCTTGGAAAATCCTTGCCATGTTGTTAATTTTTTTTCATGTGACTGAATTTTTTTTTTTTTTTTTTTTTTTTTTTTTTTTTTTTTTTTTTTTTAGAAAAATGAGTGGAGATGTCTAGAAATTAACTCGCAAAAAGCACAGTCTTGGACATGCAAAGTACTACCAGTGATTATAAGAATGGTATTGATTGTAATGGAGTTTTCCATTAACTTTTCTCAGACTTCATCCACTATTGTCATGTAGTAATAAAGTCAGCTCCTGTTAAAACCAAGTTTGATTGTCTCAGTAAGCGCTAGGGTGTCGTGGAGCTATGAAATTGTCATTCATTTCATTTTGAAGCACTCATATTTTATTATGTAGAGGCTTCCTCATTCATCACAGGCTCAACCACACAATGAGACTGGCTAGACTTCTTTTCAATGTTGCATCAAGGATAGACTCATTTTTCCTCAATTCTTTTTCACTCTTTAGTTGAATAGGAAATGGCAGAGAATTAAACTTGGTGCCTACTCTGTATGAATTAATTTCTTTTGCAGAAATTTGACCTCCTGCATTAACTTGTGCAGTGACACAGTTTCAGGTTCTCAGAACCCAATATTAGGCCAGATTTTTTTCCCCCCAATTGTAAAAAAATTGCAATACAACTCTCCCATCTGAAACCAAATGAATAATAATAGCTCTCCTTTCATTTTCTAAGGACAGCTGTTCATGAGATTGCTGCATGGTGGGGAAATGTAGATGGAATTCTTTTAGCCTTGAGCCAGCATGTTGTTGTGGCTTGAGCATTCAACTACAACTGGAGATCAGGGTCTGATTCTCTGCTCAGCCATGAAAACTCATGTATAACCTTGGATAAAGTGCACACTATCAGTCCCACAAAGCCCCAAGACTTCAGGACTCCTTACAGTTGCTATAAGTTGGAAAAAACTTGCAGACACACAACAGTAACAATAAATCTCACATTAAAACAAAAATCTAGTGTTACGTAGCAATGTAAGAAGCAAGGTATGAAGGATTCCCTCTGGTGTGATATTTCTCCGAGGAAGGCTTTCTTTACTCGCAAGAAATTAATCTAATGAATAGGGCTTATTGAAGACAGAGGAACCTGTGGCCCTCTAGATAACTCTTTAATCCTGAACACTGGCTGTGACTGGTGGAAGATGCAATTTGGCAACAGGTAGAGGACTGAACCTCTATACACATTGTTTAGAGCAGAGGTGGGATTCATACAACCTACAATGGCCTTCAAGGCTATCTTTGTGGATCTTGGGACTTTCTGGACACAACTGAACAAAATATTTGGATATGTGGTTGGGAAAAGATGAAGCATCTGTCTTGACAGCAATAAGTTAAGGAACTCCCTTTCACCCAAAAGGTGTCTCTGGTGTATCTGCTGGTAACCCAACATTCTAACTTTTCTACACTATTATATGGCATTGGCTGCTGTCCTTGCATCTCCTTGGAGACATGCACATCCACTCCACCCTCAAAGCCACCATAGAGACTGATGGGGAGCGGAATGGTCATTCTTTTTTGTTCTCTCTCATGCTCATGCTTCCATTTTTTCCTGCTAACTGATATGGTACCAATCAGGTGCATCTACACTGTAGAAATAATGCCGTTTGAGTTTAAGTGCCATGGAAGAATCTTATGATACTTTATGATGTTTGTAAAGCCTGAGTTTTGGTGAGACACCTGCACTCTTTGTCAGAGAAGGTTAAAGACCTTGTAAAAGTACAAATCCCAGGATGCCATAGGATGGAGCTACAGCACAAAAAGTGGTGTCAAACTGCATTATTTCTATGGTGTAGATGCACTCATAGGAACACCTATTTTGTGATGTTTTACCGGTGGACATAATGAACGATCCATAATTTTAGCATTATAAAAGTATGTTTTGAACATGGAGAACATCTTTTTGATATTATGTCACTAATCTTGACTGAATCCATCTCTGCAAGATTTCTCATTTGTATTCCCCCCCCCCCAGTTTCTTTTTCTGTTAGACCTTACCATGAATTATTAGTAGGATGTTTGAGTTCAGTGTATATTGATTATTGTAAAAATGTTGAGCCTATTGTATAATTTTTGTAAAGCCTGGGTTTTACTTTTTATTAAATTATCTGGAAATGCTATTGTTTTATATATTGTGACATTATTATTATTATTTACATATCGCTATAAATTTACACAGTGCTGTACATACAAACGTAAATTAGACGGATCCCTGCCCTCAGGCTTACAGTCTAAAAGAGACAACACAAAAGGAAGAGGGGAAGGTGGTGGGAAGGGGATGAGGTGCAGTGGTTCTTCTCTCCCTCTGGGGCCTGGGCCAAGGCAGATGGACTGGAGGGAGGGCACGGCTTCTTAATACATAGTTATAAGGAGGCATCCTGGGGCAGATGGCACAATCCTGGGAACACTTCCCTAAACAATATAGTCTTTAACTTAATTTTGAATCTGGTTAGAGAAGTGATGAGGTGGACATGTGGGGGAAGAAGTTTCCAGGAGTTAGGGGCAGCAAGTGAGAAGGGACGAATCCGGGGTAGGGCAGTGGAAATCCTCAGCTGGGACAGGAGACCTTGACTACCAGAGCAGAGGGTACGAGAAGGAGTGTGAGGAGAAAGAAGTTCAGATAAGTAAGGAGGGGCCAGTCCGTGGAGGGCTTTGAAAGCCAATAACAAAAGCTTGTACTGGATGCAGAAGGGGAAGGGGAGCCAGTGAAGGGAGGACAAAAGAGGAGAAACATGGTCAAAGCAGTGAGTGGATGTGATAATACGTGCAGCTGAGTTCTGGATAGAGATTAAATGATGGAGTGAGAGAGGAAGCCCTGTCATAAGAAGGTTATAATAATCTAGTTGTGAGACCACTAGGGCATGGACCAGAGTCTTGGCAGTGGAGGCTGAGAGAAATGGATGGATTTTAGCAATGTTGTAAAGAGAGAATCTACAGGTCTTGGTGGTGGCCTGAATCTGGGGAATAAACAACAGAAAGGAATCAAAGATGAAACCAAGACTGCGGGCTTGCTGAACCGGTTGAATAGAAGTGCCATCAACAGAAACAGAAAAGGGGTATTGAAGGGTGGGCTTAGGTGGGAAGATGAGAAGCTCTGTCTTAGACATGTTGACTTTATTTTATATATGTTAGACTTTATTTTGATGTTATCATAAGCCACTGTGAGCATGGCTTTACTATGGAGAAAACAGCATACAAACAAAGATCCTGATTATGATGAAACTGAGGATAGGCATAGATGTATGATTTCAGATGCCTGAAGCAGAATCCTAAACATTTGTGGAATTGTTATCGAGATTGAGTTTATATCAAATTATGGTGTGTGTGATTCCATTCATAACCTCAGACTGACCCTGGCAGGCTGGCAGCCATAATTCTGAAACTGATGGGTCAGGTAGGCAGGAGAGATTACTTGCCTCGACCCTTGCAAAACAACTTTGGAAATCCCCACAGGAAAGTTTGGGAGTTGCCCAGATGGAAGGGCTATCATCTTCAGGAATAAGTCAATACAGCCTGTTTGTTCAGAGTCTCACACTTAATGTGCCATTGCTCATATTAAATGATGCATCCATAGACCTGCTTGCATTCCTTGATTGTGTCAAGACCCAAATATATTGTTTAAGTTATTATCGCACCTCGACCTAACAAAGCCCAGGCCTTCATTACCTTTGTCTAAATCTTGGCCAGTCTATTAAGTTCATTGCTAGAGTTTGAGCCTATATAAACCTAGGATTTTTCAACCCAAGTGTGCTATTTTCGGAGTGCTGCTGGACTACATGCCAGTTTGACCTCTTACTATAGCTCCCTCGGCCATCCACCCCCACGTTTTGGCAGCCGTGCTGCCTCCTCCTCCTCCTCCTCCTCCTCCTCATCATCATCATCATCATCTACATCTGCATTGGACCTCTGAGGAGCCTACTGGAGTAAGTATTTTCCCATAGTTTCGCTCATCTCTCACTTTCCCCATTTTTCCTCCCTTTTGCTTCTGGAGCATTGAGTGTGTGTGTGTGTGTGAATGCATGTTTCTTTGCTGGATGTTTATTTTCCTTTTTAAATAAATGTTAGAATTTAATTGAAGAAGCCTTTCTCCACATTTGCACTTAAGGGATTCTTGGTCTTACTGGTATACACGACGGGACATGATTCCAAAGGGCGTTTTAGGGCACTAGTCTCGCAAATTTGAGCTAATTAAAATTCCCCTAATTCAATCCTTCCTAACAGAATCCTTATTCTTTGGAATACCTGTTGTATTGTAGCCATAAAAGGCTCAAAAGCTCTGTGGGGAGAAAAGGTGTCCATAGGTGGTAAAGAAAAACAGTCATGGGAGTGCACAAAAGATGTTGGGCTACACATCCCCTGCAGTACATGCAAAAATCTTCAGAAACTAACCCTTATGTTTTCTGCATAGACAGCAACTCTATAAAACTGTGCTTCTGAGAGGAAAATTAGCAATGTCTGTGTGTGCTTGTGCCAGTCAGCCTCTTTCATTACCCACCATTTACAGAGTGAACAAAATAATTTACATAATATGCAAATGCTGTTGGCTCAATTTGGGGAACTACAATATGGCAACCTAAAGGGAAAGTGAGATACTTGTGGTGACTGGTAAGAATGGTAATGACAGTTATCAGGTGGAAGGAATGAACTAACACCACAGTGAGGGAAAAGCCCAGCAAGAAGGAGAGCGAAGTAAGAAAGATGAGGAACAGCAGCAGGAGGGGAGGTTAGCTAGTGCAGACCAGATCAGAATATGGAATAGGAGAAAGATCTGTATGAAAGGAAAAGAGATGGGAGGCAAGGTATGAGAGAGAGATGGAGGGAGGATAATGGATATAATGGTATAATGCATTTTTTCAGCCCTGGTGGCGCAGTGGTTAAATGCCTGTACTGCAGCCACTCACTCAAAACCAGAAGGTGGCGAGTTCAAGACCAGCAAAGGGCTGAAGCTTGACTCAGGCTTGCATCCTTCCGAGGTCGCTAAAATGAGTACCCAGATTGTTGGGGGCAAATAGCTTACAATTGTAAATGAAGCTGTTTGTTTAACAAATTGTAAGCCGCTCTGATAGTCTTGGCTGAAGAGCGGGGTATAAATAAAACATTATTATTATTATTATTATTATTATTATTTAGTAAGTGAAGATAAATAGTTTGCTAATGAAAGAAAGAAAGAAAGAAAGAAAGAAAGAAAGAGAAAGAAAGAAAGACAAGGGAAGGCTCTGAATGTATCTGTTTCACTTTGGAAACAATCACCCAGATTTCCTAATTCTTGGAGAAATTTGGATGGGGATAATTTCAGAGGCATATCTTGTATGCTGCTAGATTTTCATAGCTGTCAGGTCTGATAGCCACAAATATCCCTTGGGAAGGAGGGGAATTATAACTCTGCATTATGCAATTTTTTTCCTCCTGCCTAACAGATGATCTGGGCTATCAATTTGCTATTGCATCCTGTGCATATGTGTCATTGTATCTATATATGTGTTCAGCATAGCAGTTCCTTAGGCTGGGGCAAAATGATTTCACCTTCGCTCCTATTTGATTATAGTCAATCTTCATATAAATGCACTTAGGACCACAGACTTCAATGCTTTAAAATGTGGTGTGTTTGTGCATTAATTACTACTTGGAAGTAGTAATGGGATTTTCAATGGCCCTTTAATTTTCACAGCTACCAATTTTACTTCATTCACCTCTCTTTTTGATAATCTGGCACTGTTAGCTTCAGCTTTTAAAAGAAAACATGCAGCTGGAATACAGTGAAGGATATAAAGTAACAAGGATTTTCAATGAAGAATAGGTTTCACCTGACAAAGATTCAGTATACAGTACCTAGTTTGTGGGTCTCAAGAACAGTGGAGAATGTAGTGCTAGTTTATAAGTTGTACAGTTTGTACTTTAGAGTCTACAATGTAGACACATCCCCTTATTCAAGATATTAGTCAAGACATTCATACAGATGAATGTATCCTAAGATCATGTAGGTTTGTTGAAACAGATTCTGGTCTGAATTGCTATATAAATATGTTGTCAAGTGTTTATGGGGAGACACTTGTCACTCAGTATTTGCATCATATAGTCATAGATTTCCTTTAGCATTTGCTTCTGCAGGAACAAGAACTTCATCACAACCCAGAGTTCAACACTTGAAAATTCCACACTTTTGTCGACATGCTTCTACTAGCGATCAGAAACAATTCAGAAATTAAAGCTGCAGTCCTGCAAATCATCAGTTTACAATTCAAAAGAACACACTTTCAAGCTACAGAGACATGGGCCCATTTTAGATGGGCACTTTGTGGCGTGAATAGGGCTAGAAAGCCCGTCTTTAGGGTTAGGGAGGGCGTAGCATTTACACCCTCCTTAACCCTAAAGCGTATGGACGCCACCATTTAAAGATGGCGGCATCCATATGGAGGCGCCGCAAAGGCGTCATCACGTGCGCAGCGTTTTGACACGCTGCACACGTTATGACACTTTTGCGGCATGGGAGGGTGCCAATCGCGCCCTTCCCGCGCCACAAAAAAAGAGTTCCAACACTTTTTAAATGGCCACGGCAAAGACCCAGGGAGAAAGGGGCCGCGGCGGTGGCCCCTTTCCCCCTTCAGCCCCGCCGAGGGAAGTGGGGTGCAGTGGGCGCCCAGAGCACCCGCTGCACCCCGCTTGGAGGCCGCGGGGAACTGGCAGTTTGCCAGTTCCCCGCAGCCTCCAAAAGCATCAAGATGAGGCCTCTGGGGCTGCCCGTGCGGCAGCCTCAGCCTCATCTCGCCGCTTGAAGGGGCGAGTATGGACCACCCCTTTTGGGCGGTCTAAAAAGCCCCAAAATTATGCTCAGATTTTTGAAACCTGAGTCAGGCAGAGAGATTTTCAAAACCCTCTTGTATGCCACAGATACAGAATATGTGATCCTCCAGATGATTTTAACTGTAAATTCCCTAAGCGTGATAAGAGTTGTAGAACAAGTAGAACTGAAGGATTGTGGCCAAGATCCCAGCCTCAACTGCCTCAGATGAAGCCACCAGCAAAGGAAAATAGTCAGCAGCTGTAGCAAGAAAAGGGGGGGGGGGCAAAGTGTACAATTAAACCCAAAACCTGTAGCAAATCCCCCAAGTGTGGTTCACATGAGGCAGAGGTTTCTCAACTGCCTCGAAGTGAACATCCAAGTCCCACTGCCAGGAAGTATGCTTACAGCTTGTTATCACTTGGGTGGATATTTTGTAAATCAAGAGACCCCCCCCCCAATGGCCCAGCCACATGACTTAAAAGGGTTCTAGTTATGGGCCAGCTCCAGAGGTCATTCCCCTCTCAGCATCCAAGCCACACTTGAGCCTAGGTGCCAGTCAGAAATCCCCCTTTTCATTAAGTAAAGCATCTTGTGGATGCTCACCAATATAGGCTTATTAATCTCCCCAGTGCTTATTGGCCCCTGTGACCAGTTATTTTAAAGACAGCACCCTAGACATGATCCCATAGGCATCCCATGGGTGGTTTTGTCCAATAAGCTAATCTAGTAATGTGGACAAAAATTCCTGCCTGGTCCTGTAGCAACCAGCCCAAACTTTCAGTATATCTTGGGCTGAGCACATCAAATGAAAGAGGCCAGTGATGAATCATCATAGACTTTTAAGCGCTCCTTTTCTTCACCTCCAGCATCACTTAACATAGCAATGCGGCTACATCTCCCTTCCTCTTTTGGGGAATGGAAATTCTTTCTGTCTTCATGGCTAAAGTGACCATGAGGGGCCAGAAAGGGATTTTTCACTATTTTCTCTAAACAATTGGGAGTCTCCCTACCCCCCACTCCAAGAAATGTGTTTCTTACAATAAAAAAGGTCTTAACATGAGAATAAGCACCAAAACTATGTAGAAACCCTTTCCATTTTGAATATTTATTTATCTATTTTTTTTAAAAAAAAAATTGGACAATCCATTCACACTATTTCACCATAACATATGCCTTTTTAATACAGGTGTCCTTTTTGCACAGACAGTTCATAACATGCCAACCATGCCACAGAACCTTACCCTGCTCTTATGTAATGCCAGGTTGGTCAAGAATAAGACTCACATCATCCACAACCTTCTCATGGATGAGGAAGCGAACCTGACATGTTTCACAGAGACCTGGTCGGGGGATGATAGTGCCATCACTTGAAATCAAGCTCTTCCAGCCAGGTACTCTGTGAGTGAGCAGGTAAGAGAAAGTGTGGAAGGGGGCAGAGTAGCTCTGGTCTATATAGATAATCTCACCTTGACCCGGATACCTATCTGGAAAACAGACCACTTCAAATGTATGTACCTATGCCTGAAGACCAGGGATAGTATAGGGTTTCTGTTGGTATACTGTACACCCCATTGCTTAACAGATTCTGACACAGCTGGTCTTGGAGTTGCTCTTGGAGTTGTCCAGACGTATAATTCTAGCAACTTCAACATCCCACTTGAGACCAGTTTAACAGGTGCGGCTCAGGAGTTCGTGGACTCCATGACAGACATGGGCCTATCCCAGTTGGTTACTGGGCCAATGCATTGTGCAGGTCATACCCTCAATGTGGTCTTCAGTACAGAGCAGGAATATCCGTGGATGGAGGTAATTAGTAGCACCACACTGTCGTGGATGGATCATTTCCTGGTCAAGGCTGAACTAAGAGCTATAGTCTGCCCTGTCAGGGGTGGAGGACCCATTAGAATGGTCTACCCTCAAAGGTTAAGGAAACCAATTGGATTCCAGAAAGCCTTAGAGGGTTCTTTGGTTGGTAATGCTGGTAATTCTGTCAAAGCTTTGGTCAATTCCTGGAACGCCGATCCCACCAAGGCTATTGACACAATTGGTCCCAAGAGTCCTTTCCAACCCGCTTCTAATTGCAAACCATGGTATACTGAAGATCTGAGGAAAATGAAGCAGGTTGGATAACACTAGGAGCATGTCTGGCGTGACACTCGACTCTTATCTGTCAGAACTTGTCAAAGGAAATTTCTTCATTCCTATAAAGAAGTGATACATACAGTGCAGATATCCTTTTCCTTCACATGTATCATGTCTGTGGAGTTCTGTCCAGCAGAGCTGTTTAGGGTGGTGAAGGAACTGACAAAGGTTCCATGTATGCAGAACCCTTTACTTAACCTGACAATAGCCTGCTGTGACGATTTTAACAACTACTTTGCAGATAAAGTTCCAGGCTCTCTCCCACTTACTTAATGTTATATTACGTTTCAAATTCTTTGCCCATTCTATCATGTTATTTTTTATGGTTTCTGTTGCCTCTAGTTGTAATTTCAGACATACTTTTTATAGCTTAGATATTATCTTCTTTTCTTCTCCCTCTAGTATCTCGTCTAGTTCCGTTTTTTCATTTGTTACACCATCTTGTTTCATTTCTGTTAAATATCTCTGTTTTAATTGTAAATAATGAAACCAGGTCATTTCTCGCCCCTCCTGCTCGAGTTCTACCTTACTTTTCATTTTCAATTTCCCATTTTCTTTTTTAAAAATATCTTTATATTTTAACCATTCTTGTTCTGATCGTTTCCCCTTAACTAGGAAAGCTTCCTCTGGTGAGACCCAATCTGGTATTTTCCTATAAATTTTCCCTTTATATAATTTCCAAACTCTTGAAAGTGCTTTCCTTACAGTGTGGTCATTAAATTGTTGTTGTTTTTTTCCAGTTTGCTGTACCACATAACTGCGTGCCATCCAAAGGCCAGATTGAATCTTTCTAACCTCATCACTTTGCCATTTCTCAGCTGTATCCATTCTCTTACCCAGTCCAAACTACAAGCATGATAATATATTCTTAAATCTGGCAAAACTAATTCCCCATTTTCTTTAATGTCAATTAATGCATCCCACTTAATCCTGGGTTGCATCCCCACCCATATAAATTTAGTTAGTTCTTTCTTCCATTTAGTAAACATTTAGTAAACATTGCCAGTTTAGACAGCTTTAAAAAGCTGTCAAGATGGATCTCTTCTGGCAGGCCTTTCCTGAATAAAAGTCCCCAGCCACAGAATGACTGCCCCTCAATATTAGCTCACTACTCTGCCCTTGCTATTTTTTATTGTTATATTTTTAAATATTAATAGATATTTTAATTTTTAATTTTAATTGTATCATGTTTAATTCTGTGTTAAGGGAGAAAGTGAGATATAGTATTGAATGAGGATATTTTAATGTGTTGTGAGCTGCTTTGATCGTCTCGTCACAGAAAAGCAGGATAAAAATAAAAGTTTTATTTATTTGTTATTTAACATCTGTTGTGTAATCTCATGAAATGGAAAGGAAACTTGAAACTTTTGGCCAGACTCCTCAATTACAGTCTACATCACATAACTTTACATATACTTAGCTATGTAGCAGAAGTCTAAGAAACCCTGTTAGTGCACCACAAAGATATATAACAGGACACCAGCAAGAGTGCCTCAATGCACACTGGACTCTTCCGATGCATGTTGGCACTCCCTAGGATGTGTCCTGATGCACATAGTTCACTGTATCAGCTTGTCTACATTGTAATAGCAACTCCTTACTAGATATGGATATTATGGAACTGCTCTACAATAAGCCCTTCTACAATAAGCCCTTGGCATCCACTGGGATTTGGTTCCAGGACCTCTCATGGATACCAAAATCAGTTGATGTTCAATTTCCATTAAACACAATTGCATAGTAAAATGGTGTCCTTTATATCAGGAATTGGTTTTTGTTTGTTTGTTTGTTTGTTTTTCTCCCAGGAAATGGATGGTTAACTCCATGGATGCAGAACCTATGGATATAAAGGGGTGATTGTAATTCAAAAATAATGTACTCAGTGGGATTCCAGCCAGTGTTCTTGTATGCAGCAGGAGTGAAGCAAGTGATGATTTCCATCCCTAGCAATTCTACTGCAACTCTCAGATTCTTTTCTCAGGGGGAATTTACACTGTAAAAATAATGCAGTTTGACAAAATTTGAAGTGCTGTAGATCCAGCCTATAGAATCCTTGGATTTGTAGTTTTATAAGTTCTTTAACCTTCTCTGCCAGTGTGATAGTCCCTCATAAAGCTACAAATCCAAGGATTCTGCAGGATGGAGCCCGTGGTAGTTAAAGGATGTCAAACTGCATTATTTCCACAATGTAGATGCAACCTGAGTCATTTGATGGCAACTCAGTAACAGTGCATGTGTGAAGTTTACATTATTGAGTAATTTATCTTGCTATGTCTATTCATTAATAGCAAATGTTGAATCCAGTCTAATTTAATCAGAAGTTAGCAATTTCCTCAGGCATGTGGAAATAAAACAGCAGTGTAGAGAGAGATGTAAATATATGATGTTTTCTGCTTCATTGAAGGTTCTATAATGTTTGAAATACAGAAACGTGTTCTGTCTGTGTGTGTGTGTGTGTGTGTGTGTCTGTGGTCCAAGAGCAGTGATGCAAAGAGAGAACATGTAAAACAATTTTGAACTTCAGGAGCAAGTAACTAAAGACTGTAAATTGCCAATCCAAATTTGAGCAAGTTATGCAGTACTGAGTGCATATTAAATTAATCATCGTCTGGATCAAACTAAACCTGGCAGCAAAGACGACAAAATGAAGGGAAATGGGTTGTGAATGGTGAAGTGCAAAATTGTCACAGGGTTGAAAAGGAATTTATGAGAAAAGGCACTTCATGTTTTACACTGAAGGTGGAGGGAAAGGAAATATACCACATTGCCCTGACAAAAAGGGAAGCACAAAGTTCATGTACTGTATTATTTTCCTAAACAAAATACCCCTTCCCCCCCCCCTCAAAAAAAACCAATAAGCAACTGGGAAATAGGATGCAGTGAGACTTAATCCAGTCCCAGGTCCTTCTTCCAAATTGCCAGGGATTGGAGGGTAAATTATTTATTTATTTATTTAAAAAAACTATCCATAAGTATAGCACTGACTCCTGGACCCGAAAGCAACTCAAATTTACCAAAGGGGTTTGCCTGTATTTTCTTTATAATATCAGGAACTGTAGAATGGGGACAACCTCCTTCCCCACAAGACATTTCCTGGATCAAAAGCATTGTGCAACAAATCTCAGACTCCTAGTATTTGAAAAAATGGACACCTACTTATGAGAACACTAATGAGAACACCCCTAATGCTGAAAAAAACAAAGAAAAGAAATTGCTTGATTTAAAAGTTAAAAAGCTTAGCTTTTTCATGCTTGAATGGAGAAACTAAATTTCTTCCATTCCTGTAAAAATGTCTAGAATTTCCAGACCCCCCTCTTTCTCCCATCCTAGTCCTGTCCACAGTGCCCTTCAGTGTGAATCAATTTGTTCCACCACCTACTCTGAGACCAGTCTTCCATTCACACCACTACACAGGATACTGGATAACAATTTTTGCAAACATTTCTTGAAATACATATGTATACACTGTATGCAATATTATTATTATTATTATTATTATTATTATTCAAGTTGACAATGGAAACCCACTCGGTGAACATGATCAAGTCGCACTCTCTCAGCCTCAGAGGAAGACAAAGGCAACCCCCCCCCCCCCCCCGGAAGAAATGTTGCCACAAAACCTCCATTGTAGGATTGCCTTATGTTGTCATAAATCAGACTATTGAAAAAATGCAATGACAAGTCAAGAAATGAGAAAAAGCCTAAGACACAGAAATATATGAAGAAATTAGATAACGATCCTCAAGTGCAAAAATATATTTTTAAATATCAAAGTAAGACTCATCCAGGCTGCAATATTTCAATTTTCTATATATGGCTGTAAAAGCTGGAAAATGTAGAAAACTGACATTCTTCCTAATGTTAGGTGGAATCTCTTTTCCTGTAGATTGAATCCATTGCTCTGGGTCCTGTTCTCTGGAGCTGCAGAAAACAAACTTGCTCCATCTTCAGTATGATATTCTTTCAAATATTTAAATAGAGCTATCATATCACTTCTTAATCTTCTCTTGTCTAGGCTAAACATACGATGCTCCTTGCAGGGAATGGTTTTCATACCTTTCACCATTTTGGTCACCCTCCTCTGTACACACTCCAGCTTGTCAATGTCCTTTTGAATTGTGGTGCCCAAAACTGGACACAATATTCCAGGTGAGGCCTCACCAAAGCAGAATGGAGTGGTACTATTACTTCCCTCAATCTAGACATGATACATCTGTTGATTGCCATGGACTGCCAAACTGGCCTATTAAGGGGTCTTAGAACAACTCAAGCCTGAACCCTCTCTAGAAGCCAAAATGGCTAAACTCAGGCTATCCTACTTTGGACATACAGTTGGCCCCCAGTATCCACATATTCGAGCATCCGCAGATAGCAAACTCACGTTGTCCCCAATGGTGGAATGTGCACATGGCTGTACTGCCATTAGGGACAGCCCCCATTGTCCCCAGTGGTGGCATGTGCATACAGCCACACCATCATTAGGGCCAATGGGATTTCAGGTGCCCCTGCCCTCCTTATCTCATCCATGTTGCTACAGGAGGAGGAAGGGCTGCAGGTGGGGTGGCTGGTAGCTCAGTCTGGCCTCATTTGGCTGGCAGTCATGGAGAAAGCATGGACAAGGTTCCCCATCACTACCTCTTCCTCTTCCTGTGCATCCTGGCAGAGTGAAGTTCATTGTCCCTAATGGTAGCATGGCCACGTGAACGTGCTGCCACTGGCGGCAATGGGGGGGGGCTATTCCTAATGGCAGCATGGCCATGTGCACATATTACCATTGAAGTCATGTTGTACCTAATGGTGGTGTGGACCATGTGCATGCACCACCATTGGGAACAACAGAACCTGACCTCTGCAGATTTTGGTATCTGCTGGGGGGGGGGGGTCTGGAATGGATACCGAGGGCTGACTGTACATGGAAGAAAGTAGGAAAAAGAGGAAGACCACACTACACTTGGGTAGACTTAATCAAGGAAATCATAGCTTTGAGTTGAAGACATCAGCAGAACTGCTGATGACTAAGCCTCTTAGAGGTCTCTTGTTTTTAATGTTATCCATAAGTCAAAGCCAATGTGAAAGCAAGTAACAAGCAAATGTAAACAGGCTGTAGCCCATGTCCAGTCAGATTCACGTTGAGTCTACCACCAACGTTGCTCTCATCTCAGTCTGATTCACTTCATCACCGCCAGCTCCCTGAAGAACCAGGGGGCTGCTTTGTCTCCATTCCATAAGAGGGGACACTCAGGAGCAATTGTGTCCACTGCCCCGTCCATTTCCCAATTCCAAAGGTCAGCCAGAACTTCAACAGTAACACCTGCCGAGATCACAGGAAATTTCCCATGAGTCCTCAGGAATCCATCCAGATCCATCAGCATCCTGGGGCAGATCATCATAATTGGTCCCCCACCCCTTCAGAGGTTCTGAGTCCCAGTGAGTCAAAACCTGACCAGATAATGATTGAAAACAGAACTGTGGAAAGTTCCTCCACACCAAGAGCATCATCACCCCACCCAGCACAGAAAATAAGGTCCAGAGTGTGCCCAGCATCATGAGTAGGGCCAAATGCATTCAACACAAGGGTTGTATAACACAGTCAGTGTGTAACTTCATATGCAGAGTTTTGTGCTATAGAACTCTAATGTAGGATCTCAGGCAATAAATGACCAAAATCTTATTTTACAAATGCTAAAAAAGGAATGTAAGATTATCTGATGATGCTGGGAGAGGCACCTCCTAATCTCAGTAGTTTGACAAGCTTTTAGATACGGATTTCTTTAATCTCTGTTTGGAAGTGTTTATTTCCATAAGGATGTATTAAAGTTGGTAAGGAGGAACCAAAGAGTGCTTATTTTGCACAACGAAAAGATTTCCCCCTGTATTCTGTAATGAAGCAATAATAATCAAGGCACATTAAATGACTGCTTGGAAAAGTTCACTGGCCTGGGCCATTAAACTTAGTATGATTATTAATTTCCCAGAGGATGCCTAGCACTGATGAGGTCATTAATGCAATTCTGAGCTACTGGAAGAATAAACATCTATGCTTCCTTTTAAAATATATACATTTTATTTGGATTCCTGTATATACCATATGCATACATTTACTTTCAGAAAGCCAACATGGTAATCTGTTGGAAGGATCCAGATTTCAAATGCTTTGTATCATTTCAAAGATCTATTGGCGTGCTTAGTGCAATTGTCTCTCAAAATTGAACTGGATGCATATAAACCAAGCAATAATGATTGCCCAGTTTGTTAATGGGGAATTTTAATGCTTTGTGGCCAAGGGGAAATGTTTTCCTTGAAAATAATTCCTCAGAAGAACTATATCCAATACCTACCATTTGTTCCCCTCTCCAGGAGGCCCTGCTTATTTAACTGTCACATTAGGAGCAGATCTCTGGTCTCATCTGAAATTGAGAGTTTTAGGGTTGTTCAACTGTCTCACTACAACTCCCAGGCCTCTGTAGATCTATGTCTCTGCACTAATCCCCTCTTTTGAAATTGGACTGATTAACTAAGGGCAGGTTAATGAGATGTGTAGTATAATAGAGAGGTTGTATAATGTAGTGGTGGGATGGGGAATCGCTGGCCCTCCAGATATTTTGGACTACAGCTCCTATAATCTCTCATCATTGTCCATGATGGATGATGCTTCTTGGTGTGAAAATCTGAAACATCTATAGGGCTGAAAGTTTCCTGCTCCGATTAGTCAATAAACAATTAGGCCTAGATATGGGTGACCTGAGCCCACATTGTTGTTGCACGCCTTTAAGTAGTTTCCACTGTGGAGACCTTAAAGCAAGCCTATCATGAAGTTTTCTCGGGCTGAGAGTATGTGAGTTGCACAGGGCTAGCCAGTGGTTTTCCATAGCTGAGTAGGGAATTGGACCCTGATCTCCAGAGTTGTAGTCCAATGCTCAATCCACTACACCACACTGGCTCTCACATGAGCCATACTGTGGCTCAGTTGTGAAGCCAGCTTGAAACAGCTTTGTTGCTGTTGTGCACCTTCAAGTTGTTTCCCACTTATGGCAACTCTAAGAAGAACTTATCATGGGGGTTTCTTGGCAAGATTTGTTCAGAGGAGATTTGCCTTTTCCTTCCCCTGAGGCTGAGATAGTTACTTTCTCCCATTTAACCTACTTGGCAGATTCTTGTGCCAACAGAAGGGGAATTATCATACCATCCTCCATCCCTTGTGTAGCAAATGTAGAAAATATCAAGTACAGTAGGACCTTCTTATCCATGGATTCTTCATCCATGAATTCAAGCATCCACAGCTTGAGAGTATTTTTAAAAATATAAATACCAAAAATCAAGCCTTGATCTTGCCATTTTATATAAGGAACAACA
The DNA here is from genome assembly GCA_034509955.1 of Urosaurus nigricauda. Lineage (NCBI taxonomy): Eukaryota > Metazoa > Chordata > Lepidosauria > Squamata > Phrynosomatidae > Urosaurus > Urosaurus nigricauda. Next base: position 171,024,556 of record JAOEGL010000002.1, read on the forward strand.
TTTTACTATGCCCTTGTATTTAATGGAACTTGAGGATTCACATATTTTCAAATCTATGGGGCTGGGGTGTTCCTGGAATCAAACTCCTGAAGATAGCAAGGACCCACTGTACAAATTCTTTTTGTGTATAGGCAGGTTGTTGACTTCCATTGTTATTTTCTATTGTGTGAGTGTATGTGTTTTGGGAGGGAGGGGGTAAATTTCAAACCCCCAAATATTCTGAGATGGGTTCAATATGTTGTGGTTGTGTAAGAAATTGGTCAGTGATCATGAGCAAAGTGTAATTTGGCAGAACCAAATAACCACACTTCATTTTCATCTTGCCCAATCATGTGTTCCAAACAAGCAAGAACTACAATATCTGATGTTAAACATGGTCTTTTGTCCCCTGCCACTTTTTTTGTTAATACAGACATTCAGTATACATGCTGGACAGTGACACTGGACAATGACACTGGACAAGTTTGGTAAACAATTCTGATACACCATTTGTCAGTTCTTGAGTTAAATCTATGCTAATCAGTCATGGCAGAGTTATCATGTAAACTATAAAGAGGGCATGATGTGTGAATTAGCCTTTCTTGCACATTTTAAAGGTATATTTCATCTTTCTGGTAGATGTGCAAATATAATTACCTAGAACAAAATTCCAGCAGTTTACCAAATTGTATTTTGTATTAAAAATTGCCATCAAATATTGCTCACTTCAGCAGACAACCAAAATGCAATTAGCATATTCCGTTTGTTTATAAATCTAAAAATGTATGCCCAAAAATTGACCCCAAAATCCCAGGTCAACTTATTTACAGGTCACTATGGAAACTTTCAGATTCCCCATGCCCTGCAGAGGAGAGTTTAGGAAGAAAGAACCAAGCAGAAAGAGTCATCCTCCCATCCATATGTCTGGCAGAAATGAAAGCTGAAACAATGAAGAAAAGCCTCAATGAGAGCCTCTCTTGTCATACACACGCACACACTGAAGGAGCCTCCAAGTTTTGCCCCTGTGTTATCTATGGGTCATGGCAAAATCTATAATTTTGGCCCTAAAACCTGACTTCAACTTATACATGAGGTTGAGTTATAGTTAAGTATATATGGTAAGTGCTTAAATACAGTATTGCCTGCCTGCAATAGCCTTTGAAATCTAGATATATCCTACTTTAATCATGGGAAGGGGATATTAGCTTCTAACTTCCTTAGAATTTATATTCTCAATGAGACTTGTTCATCCAGGTGGCAGCCTTGCCTCTCAGTTTCTAGTTAGGTTTAGGAAGAAATGGATTCTCTTCCATTCAGTCAAAGTTTAACTGCATTCCAAAGAGATTCTTTTTATCTGGAAATATATTATTTTAGATGATGGGTCTCCCTTCTCCACCACCTTCTTTCTGTATTTGCTCTTACAAGCATCTTGCCGATTTAATCTGACAAGGAGAAGAGTTGATGATCTGGGGAATAATATGTCTGCATTTCTAAATTCAAAAATTCAGTGACCTTTTATTCCCCCCAGATTGATCACCACCGCCAACTGTAATAAGGAATTTTGGGCTTTCTCCTTTAACAAGACATGTCAGCAACATCAGTATTTTAACACCATCCTGTCCTTATCCCCATTAAATTCAGGGTAAGGTTTTATTTCTTATTCAAAATGTGTCAGCTGGGAACTTCTCAGTTCTGGACTGTGATACACTACATCTGTGGTGCCTGGTTAGAATTTCATTTCTATGGAGATGAGTTTGGACTCTACCTCCTGGAATGAAGCACACACAACTGATGCATTTGTTCTTTCAAGGACTATAGGACGCTGGCATCCTTTTGCTGTGAGTCTGGATTTGAACATATTTGCTGTTACTAGATAGGGATAAATTGCTTGAGTGATTCATTGCTTTCAACTTTAGAGTAATCAAGTGTGGGTGGCTATTTTTGTTTCCTTTGTGGTTTTAATTTTTCTCATCCTCTCCTCCCACCCATTCAGTACGTACAATATGTATTTAAGAAAATCATAAGGGTAAAAAAAGGAACTCCAAATCCTGGAGCAAAATTTGATATGTTACAGGACTTAATGGAATGACCAAGTAACCTTTTATCTGTAGTATTATTTTTCTGTTTTTCATTTTGTACACCTTCCACATTCTGAGGAAATAATCTGCTTACAGCTGTAAATTTTCTTCCAATGTGTGTGTGCGTGTGTGTGTGCATGCTGAACCACAGACTGTTTTATGATTTATCCCTGTTTGTGGATTTTCTTGTTACATGCATATTCAACTGTGGGCAATTAACAAGCTGAGTCGACCAGAGGAAACAGTGGTAAAGTCCTTGCATATAAATGAGAAGTCAATTTTCAATTGCTACCATTGCTTTGACAGCTACATAATTATATGGGCCATGAATTACATTTGGTAATTACCTACTTTATAATTTTATTCACTGAAAATTGGTTGTGCAATAAAATGAGGGTTTTATTTTATAAGCATGGATGCATAATAGTGAACTGTTCACCAGGGAATGAAACTGTGGGGGGAAAGACCATCACCTATGAAGATGGGGAGAAAGAGCAAGAAATTATTCATTGGACTTTTGTTGCTTTTCACTAGGGATCTGACAGAATGGAAAGAATCTGCTGAACATCAGGAAAACCAACAGCATATACCCTCAAGTAAGCAAATGAGCTCTAAATCACAATTGCCGCTTCGACAGGGATCTTAGCTTAACAGTTTTTTAGTAAAATGCTGGTGCAAATCCTGTTGGTCCAGTATGCTGGCATAAGTACCCTGTTGTAGGTAGTCATAGCTGGCGGGAAAGGACTCTGGGTATAGCAGCTGCGAAGGAAGTAAAGCATTCAAGAAAGAGACTGCTTTGATATCGCTTATATTTTATTTATATCACTCTCAAGTATTTTAAGCAAAGGAAGTAACAAGCATGAAAATAATGGAATGAATGTATAGTGGATATTTTGACTAACATATTGTTAGCTTGTATAATATGTAACATATATGACTTCACAAGTTATTTATGTATATTTGTATTACTTATTTTAAATTTAATAAAACTATTTAAAAGAAAAGAGACTGCTTTTACAAGCATCTTGTGAGCCTTTCCTCAATACCACTGCACCACTCTGGAAAAACTGGAACAGCTATATCTTTTTAGCCAATTATTTTAATCATGTTACCCCATATTTGATATCTCTTCATTGGTTACCAATTCCTTCTAGGATGCAGTACAAGCTTGTTGTTTTAATATTTAAAACCTTTCACAACCTAGCACTGCCCGATCTTTCAACTCTTATTTCTGTTTACCAGTTTGTTCGGGATTTGCATTCTAGGAATTTTAGGCTTCTTACCCAACTAAGGGTAACTCTTCCTTGGCTTGGCCTCATTCTTTCTCACTTGCTGATCCAAACTTGGAATAGCCTCCCTATTACATTTTTAGTCTGCTCCTTCCCTCACTATTTTTAAATCTGAATTAAAAACTTTCTTCTTTATAAAACATTTGGAACTTTAATGTTTTCATAGTCTTCTATATTACATGTATTGGTTAGTTTGTTTTATGTTATATTGTATTATTGGTATTCTACCTAGATAATTTCTTTTATAACTGCATTGTATAGTTTCATTTTATTAGTCCTTCCTTTCATCTATGTGTACATACCTCCTGTACCTTTAGCTGACTCTGGGGAGGCAGCTGAAGGCCCAGGAGGGAAGAGGAGCAACAGGTGAGAACCTGTTCCTCTTCTTCCCCCTGCCCTCCTGGGCCTTTAGCTGTCTCCGGGAGAAGTCCTGCCCCTGGAAGTTCTGCCCCTGGAAGTCCTGTCCCCAGAAGGTGGAAGTCTCATCCTCTGGAAGTCCTGCCCACCGGAAGTCCGACCCCTGGCACTGGGTAACACCTGGTGCAGGAATGCCTTTCAAGTTTGGACACTCAGTCTCTAAAAGTTTCACCATTACTGACCTAGGTCTTAAATGTCTGAATTTGATTTCCCGTGCAGTCTATATTGGTAGTTCACCTTCTCTTCCCCTCCTCTCTGCCCCAAAATTGCTTATCTTCAACATTTGTAGTTCATGCCATTGCCATAAAATTTTCTTTATGCTGTAAATAGCTGTTTCTATTAAATTTGGTCAGTGGGATTTTTTTTTAAAAAAATAATAATATTGCATTCATCTTCATATATATATATATATATATATACCATCAACATAAAATCAAATAAAAACTGTACATAGAAAAAAATTAATAAAAACAACCATGTGATTTCCTAGACTTTTTGTTTATTAAATCTATTAAATCAATATTTCTTCGTTCAAGCTTTATTCGTCCATATTTACCTTTTTCTAACTAAATATATGCATTGATTCACTTAACATTTTCTAGTCAGTGAACATAAAGAAGCATCACATTTTAGTTCATTCTTAAGAAACTTGTCAAGAATTGCAGATTTCTTAACAAAGAAGCTGAAAAGAACAAACTCTGAAATATTCAAACATAGGAGAAAATATAAGTGACTGTTTTGCTACTGATGCCAAAACGATGTAAAAATGACTAAGGAGCCACTGAGAATCCAGATGTGTTCCTTCAGTGTCATTTAAAAAGACAAAATGCTCAGCCAGAGATGATCTCCAAAAGATGCAGCCAGTACACAGTTGGCTACTTGGATATTCCACAAGGAGATAAACTCCGAAAACAGAGAAGCATGAGAATTCCCAGAAAGAAGTCGGAAATATAAGTTCAAGAAGAGGAAGGAACAGAGGACAGGCTAGTGCAATTCCATGTGGGTCTGCTCAGAAGTAATTGCCAATGAACGTCAATGAAACTGCAATTCTAGATAAGTGCATATAAGATAACCTTGATCAGATCTCACCATTCATGGTGATAAAACATCCTTGTAATCCAGCACCTGTTGACTTCACTGAACAGAACCTGACTCTGACTAAAGTCTTTGAGCAACTGTAATAATGATAAATAGTAATAAATTTTATTTCTAACCTGCCCCTCTGCTCGGCAATTGGGGCGGCGTACAACAAGATTTTAAACGAACAGCAGTTAAAACACATCATCAACCCAGTCTCTGACCCTCCCACCCCTTAAAACTAAATTAAACTAGTTCATAATTAAAATAACAATTAAAACAATATAAATACTATGAAAACCAGCTAGGGCAGCAAATAATAATGGCAGCAAGGGGGGAGGGGATAATACCACCTCCATTGAACCGGGAAGTTATTCCAGGAAGGCCTGCCAGAAGAGATATGTCTTTACAGCTTTTTAAAAGCTATCAAGGGTAGAAATAAAACTGTAGAAGGCTTTGGGGCATTTTCTATATCCTTGGACCTCCATGGACCTCACTAGCCTGTTCTGGTAAACCTAGAAGTGACTGAATTTTCAAAGAGGGGTAAGCAAAGTCTGATGTGGGCTCACTATCTCAAGGCTTCTGGAGGGCACAATTATTTTCCCTTTGAAAGATGGAGGAAAAAAAATGCACAAGTGGCCTTGGAAGCTGCTGTAAAGGAAACAGCTTCTTGACCCTCTATTGGACAGTTCCCCATTGCTTGAACATAACCTGATCTCCACAAGAAATCATGATATTTCTGTCATTAGGACTGCCAAGCTCCTGTGATGCCTTTTCAATGAGGACTGGCAGCTTGTTATTGGTGTGATGGAGTTTCCATGCAACCCTTGAACCAAGAAGGAACCATGAGGGGGAAAATATAATTAATGCATGTAAACAGATAAATCAAATTTTGGAGATTTAGACACATTTCTAAAAAATATTTTTTAAAAAAGAGCAGGCTATGAAAAGGTACGTCAAACAATAATGAGGATAAATGACTTCCACTAAAGTTTATCTTCTAAAGGCCTAAGTGGGAATCAAGAGAACTGCTGGCTTGTATTGGAGTTCATCCCAATTCACAGGGCACATTCTGTGTCTGAGTTTCTGAAAATTCTAGGAAGGCTGCCAATTGTTATAGTGCTTTCCTAAGAGTGATGGTACATAGAAAAGAAAAGAGTTTTCTTTTTGTTATTCAATTGAAACACATTATTATAGCTTTACAAATTGACTTGTGACACATAAATGCACTTCACTGTGATTACATTAAACCACTTTCTCTAGCAAGTGTGCTTTACAAAGCTATTTACATTGTCATTTGTGGCCTAGTCATCTATTTGGTTTAATAGAACTACTCACAAGTAAATAGAGTGTGCATTGCAGCTCCAAGAGAGGCTAAGAGCGAGAACATGGAATGAAGTGTCCAACAATGAAACAGGTATGCTACTGACATTTAAGAGCTGGAATGTCTTTAGTACTGTTGTAATTGGGGGGGGGGGAATATAATAACAAAACTAGGGGAATTTAGCCCTGGAAATGCCAGGCCATTCACACAGCAGAATTATGGTGGTATTATTCCATATTAACTGTGATGACAACATTCCATTGGAATTCTGGGACTTGAAGTTGAGGGAAGGGCCTTTAGAATCTTGTGCCTCTGACAAAACCACAACAAACCACAATGATTTCATATGATGGCTACATGGCAATTAAAGTGGAATCACAGCACTATAATTCTGTAGTGTGGATTGACCCCAGGTGTCATACCCAGGTGGAAAATGTTTATATTTGGCTATATTGTCTTCCATATCAGAAAAGAGGGACGGGATGATGTGCTCCTTTGGTCTAGTATTCATAAATCCATGTTGAGTTAAACCCAAACAAGGTTATGTCCTTGAATATCTTTCAGAATCTTTCTGGAATATTTTTAGAGTGGCTAATGTATTGTTACCAGCTTTATTTATTTTAAAACTCTTTAGAGTTTTCAGAATTTTCATTAAAATCATTTGTTAGGAGAACAAAGAGGTACAAATAAATGTATTCCATATAATTGTCTAAAAGTTGCAAATACGTTACATAGCAAAAACAGAATGGGTGCAAAAGAAATACGTGCAAAGTAAAAGATGAGAGACTATCATCATCCAAAGAACAAATCCTTAAGAATCAAGTATGAAGGCTAACAAACATGAAATAAATAAGTGACTGATAAAGAGTGATGATTGAAAATGGTACTGATACCAGTAGCCCAATTACTGTACATCTTGAAGCATTGGGTAACAGATCTTAGCTCCCACTTTTCTGTATTTCTTGTTATAAGTTTGTGTCTAAGAAGGGAGAAGGATCTACTTGGCTCTTGTTGGCTACTTTGGTTGCCTGGGGATTCTTGAGGCAGATGCAAGCTATGTCACATGAGTTGTTGAAAGTCCTACACTGTAGGGTGACATAAACCATAACCACCATCTTGAGGGGAGAGAAAGGCAGGCCACCTCCTGCTGGAAGCAAGAAGAGCCCTCCCTTCAACCACCATCTTGAAGGGAGAGAAAGGCAGGCCACCTCCTGCTGGAAGCAAGAAGAGCCCTCCCTTCAACCACCATCTTGAGGGGAGAGAAAAGCAGGCCACCTCCTGCTGGAAGCAAGAAGAGCCCTCCCTTCAACCACCATCTTGAGGGGAGAGAAAGGCAGGCCACCTCCTGCTGGAAGCAAGAAGAGCCCTCCCTTCAACCACCATCTTGAGGGGAGAGAAAGGCAGGCCACCTCCTGCTGGAAGCAAGAAGAGCCCTCCCTTCAACCACCATCTTGAGGGGAGAGAAAGGCAGGCCACCTCCTGCTGGAAGCAAGAAGAGCCCTCCCTTCAACCACCATCTTGAGGGGAGAGAAAGGCAGGCCACCTCCTGCTGGAAGCAAGAAGAGCCCTCCCTTCAACCACCATCTTGAGGGGAGAGAAAAGCAGGCCACCTCCTGCTGGAAGCAAGAAGAGCCCTCCCTTCAACCACCATCTTGAGGGGAGAGAAAGGCAGGCCACCTCCTGCTGGAAGCAAGAAGAGCCCTCCCTTCAACCACCATCTTGAGGGGAGAGAAAAGCAGGCCACCTCCTGCTGGAAGCAAGAAGAGCCCTCCCTTCAACCACCATCTTGAGGGGAGAGAAAGGCAGGCCACCTCCTGCTGGAAGCAAGAAGAGCCCTCCCTTCAACCACCATCTTGAAGGGAGAGAAAGGCAGGCCACCTCCTGCTGGAAGCAAGAAGAGCCCTCCCTTCAACCACCATCTTGAGGGGAGAGAAAGGCAGACCACCTCCTGCTGGAAGCAAGAAGAACCCTCCCTTCAACCACCATCTTGAGGGGAGAGAAAAGCAGGCCACCTCCTGCTGGAAGCAAGAAGAGCCCTCCCTTCAACCACCATCTTGAGGGGAGAGAAAAGCAGGCCACCTCCTGCTGGAAGCAAGAAGAGCCCTCCCTTCAACCACCATCTTGAGGGGAGAGAAAGGCAGGCCACCTCCTGCTGGAAGCAAGAAGAGCCCTCCCTTCAACCACCATCTTGAAGGGAGAGAAAGGCAGGCCACCTCCTGCTGGAAGCAAGAAGAGCCCTCCCTTCAACCACCATCTTGAGGGGAGAGAAAGGCAGACCACCTCCTGCTGGAAGCAAGAAGAACCCTCCCTTCAACCACCATCTTGAGGGGAGAGAAAGGCAGGCCACCTCCTGCTGGAAGCAAGAAGAGCCCTCCCTTCAACCACCATCTTGAGGGGAGAGAAAGGCAGGCCACCTCCTGCTGGAAGCAAGAAGAGCCCTCCCTTCAACCACCATCTTGAGGGGAGAGAAAGGCAGGCCACCTCCTGCTGGAAGCAAGAAGAGCCCTCCCTTCAACCACCATCTTGAGGGGAGAGAAAGGCAGGCCACCTCCTGCTGGAAGCAAGAAGAGCCCTCCCTTCAACCACCATCTTGAGGGGAGAGAAAGGCAGGCCACCTCCTGCTGGAAGCAAGAAGAGCCCTCCCTTCAACCACCATCTTGAAGGGAGAGAAAGGCAGGCCACCTCCTGCTGGAAGCAAGAAGAGCCCTCCCTTCAACCACCATCTTGAGGGGAGAGAAAGGCAGACCACCTCCTGCTGGAAGCAAGAAGAGCCCTCCCTTCAACCACCATCTTGAGGGGAGAGAAAGGCAGGCCACCTCCTGCTGGAAGCAAGAAGAGCCCTCCCTTCAACCACCATCTTGAGGGGAGAGAAAGGCAGGCCACCTCCTGCTGGAAGCAAGAAGAGCCCTCCCTTCAACCACCATCTTGAGGGGAGAGAAAGGCAGACCACCTCCTGCTGGAAGCAAGAAGAGCCCTCCCTTCAACCACCATCTTGAGGGGAGAGAAAGGCAGGCCACCTCCTGCTGCAAGCAAGAAGAGCCCTCCCTTCAACCACCATCTTGAGGGGAGAGAAAGGCAGACCACCTCCTGCTGGAAGCAAGAAGAGCCCTCCCTTCAACCACCATCTTGAGGGGACTTAATTGTCTAATTAACAAATTGTAAGCCGCTCTGATAGCTTTGGCTGAAGAGCGGGGTATAAATAAAATGTATTATTATTATTATTATTATTATGAAGATTTGCTGGGAAGAGGATGCTTCTGAACACGTGAAAATCACTTTTCTCATAAATGGTGTTTTAGTTTGCTGGAGGAACAAGTAAATGCATTTATATATGTTTAAGATGAAATGACTAAACAAGTGCATTTTTAAAACACCTGTTGTAGTTGCTTTTTCATATAGCAACACACAGAAATATATGTGCCTTAAAGGAATAATCACATATAACCTGAAATAGTTTGTATCAGATAGCATAACTTTACCCTTCCAAAAGGGTGGTTTCTCTCTCTTTAGTGCAGTAAAATCTTCCTAGTAACTACTGTGTTTCCCCAAAAATAAGACAGTGTCTTATATTAATTTTTGCTCCCAAAGATGCAGTAGGTCTTATTTCCAGGGAATGTCTAATTTTTTCCATGAAGAGGAATTCTCATTTCTTGTTGAACCAACCAACCAACCAAACAAACAAACAAACAAAAAAACAACCCACACATTTATGCATATATATTTATATATAAAAACTTTGGTAGGTCTTACTTTCAGGGAAGGCCTGATATTTAGCAATTCAGCAAAACCTCTACTAGGTCTTATTTTGTGGGGGGGGGGGGGATGTCTTATTTTAGGGGAAACAGGGTATATTTGAGAACTGAGCTCTTATAAAGTGTCTTATTATGAGCAGGAAATGTCCTTGTGCTAATAGGAAATGATTATCTAAATCTTTTTTTATTATTATTCTGAAATAAGGTAGACCAACTGAACTAATGGACTGTAAGTAGATGTTGCTTTCCTAAGTTCCCATTACTTCACTGGATGTGTTCTAACTGGGAGTTACACTGGATTTAGGAAAAGCATGAAAATAGAAAGAATTTAAAGGTTCAGTGCAAACAAAGCATGGCCTACTAGCCATTGAATTAAATGGCCTGGAATAGAAAACTGACTTGTTAATAAACCATTGAAGAGATTATGCAGTTATACATCTGCATGACAATTGCAAGGAGAATGAGGGATTTTATTGATCATAAAATGTTATTTCATTGATATTACTACTGCATCTATCAATGAATCTGAACTCACAAACATTGTTATCACTAGCAGATGTTATTTATTTAGTGCTTGGATGCAACTAGGCTGGATAATATCTCACCTTTCTGTGAGAACTCTGTGGTGACAGTTAATTAAAAAGTCCCAGTTCCAGAACTGCACTACCAGCATCAATAATGCTAGTGAGCAACTAAAGTAATTATCTACTCCATTTCTTTTACTTGTATCTGGTTGAATCACCTCATGGGAATGGTATGCCCACCTATTATACCAGCTTCAAAGGCAATTGAGACTTGGTAGCATTGTGGAGGAGGAGGAAGCAAAAAGATTCAAAATACTTGAAGAAACATGAGTTTTAGCTTCCCTTGAAATTGAGATGAAGGTCACAGGGTAGGGGTATGGAATCAGTACATCAAAGTATTGGCTAAGGCATCATTTGTATCACATGGAGAAACTCCACAGATTAATGCCAGTCAAGAATAGTATCCACTAATAACTCAGAGAAAAATGGAAACATATAGTATTCATTTTTCATTTAGAAAAAGACCAAACTGGCCATTGGAAAAACAAAAAAAAAAAACAATGCCTTTTATTAATTTTAATTTTATTGTTATTATACCTTTTTGAAATTTTCTGATCTAAGCAGCTTATAAATATTCAGTCAATTTCTCTCCAATTTTGAATGCTCTTGAGGCTTCTGGGTGGAAATAATTTTAACAGAATTTTAATAGAATTCTTAGCATAAGCATGCAATTTCAGCACTAACATGCACATTATATACTCGTGCTAATTGATCACTGCGTGTCCAACAGTTAAATACCTTCATCAATTGTAATTTTAAAAGCTGGTGCTTATGGTAAACAGGTACATTTCTCTGTAGCAGAAAGACATTTCATGTTTGGCTGACTCAGGACTGCAACTGGATGCATTTTTTTCAGCTGCCCAGGCAAACTACTGAATCCAAACTGTTTGGAAAGAGTTCACCTTGTGGGTAAAAATGTCATCAGCACTGTGCCACAGCATATTTATTTTTCAAACATGTCAAAATGGCAAAGCTGCTTTGACTTAAGGCTAATTATCAGTTATTGTGCCATATGTTAGATGTCAGAAGAGAGAACAAGAACATTTGTCACTCATTCAAATGAGTCTTATGGTGCATTGTTGTGGTGGTGGTGGTGCTGTTGGTGGTTAAACTGTTGTTCACCAAAGGCCCTCAAGTAAAGGTGGCCATCGCAAAAGAACAGGAAAAGTGATCTCACAGATCAGTAGATGGTTTGTTTGTTTTTAAAGAGAAAGGATGCAACAGACCAAAATAAATTAAGTTTATTGGAGACCCTGCATTGATCAGAGATTGGACTGGATGGTCCATAAAGCCCCTTCTAACTCTTGATTCTATAGAATGAAGAAGAATCGGCTGAGAGTTCTCTTTCAAGCTCTCTTGAGATCAGTGTTAATTAAGGTTTATAAAAGTTTGAAAGTTAATTAAGCGTTTATAAGTATGTTTAACAAGGGTTCATAAATAAGGTTCATAAAAGTTTGGGAGTAAAGCCTTCAGATAATGCCAGTTTATTCATTGAAAGTTTCAGCTATGAAGCGCTCAAAATAGTCGAACAACCAGTCCTCCTCTGCTTGTTGTAAGCATGTAGTTTGTTTCACTAAGTGGAATGATATTAGTTGTGTGCAGGGACGTTTCTGCACAAATTACAGCAGCCTCAAAGAAAAGCAGTGGTTTGCAGTAGAGATAAGATCACTCGTGGAGCTTGGTAATTTATTGGCAAAACAGAGCTACTGGTGCTGAGACAGAGTCGCTGGCCTAAGGTCACTAAAAAGTTGTCATAGGCCCATTTTAGATTGGCAAAAAGAGGTGTGTTGATGGCTGCATGAAAGCCCAGCCTTTAGATGAGAAAAAGGGAAAGTGTGCCATGAAAACACTATTTTGGAGTTTTAAGGGAGAAGAAGTGCCTTTAAAAAGTAGTTTGATTTCCCCACTACTTTTTTTAGAAGGGCGCAACATTGCTATTGCATCTAAAGGCTAAGGTGTAGTTGCACGGTTAAATGGGGCTCTGTCTCTTTAAAGCGCCCATTTAAAGGCAGCGACACAGGTGCGGAGGGAGGGAAGGGAAGGTGCCAAGACAAGAAGAGACCTTCAGAGCCCGGCCAGAGTGCGCCTGGCCCTCCTCCTTTTTCTCCTCCTCCTTCTGTTGCCAGCTGAGCTTGCCATGGTCCCGGCTCCAGGAGGACCTGGAGCACTTCCGCTGCCCTGCTTTCCTGCAAGTCACACTCTCTCAGCCAAAGGGAGGAGGAAGGCAGCCAGGAGAGAGACCTGGAGCCTGGCCAGAGTGCACCTGGGCCTGCCTTCTCCTCCCCCCTTTGGCTGAGAGAGTGTGACTTGCAGGAAAGCAGGGCAGTGGAGGTGCTCCAGGTCGTTCCCCTTCTCCTCCTCCTCTTGCCAGCTTGCCCTGGCCTGGCTGAGCGCCCAAGTGCCCTGCTGTCTCCCTAGAAATCACACTCTCTCAGCCAAAGGGAGGAGGAAGGCAGCGGGGAGGGAGGGAAGGAGCCAGGAAGAGACCCCTGGAGCCAGGCCAGAGCGCGCCTGGCCCTCCTGTTTCCTCTTCAAAAAGAAGGCTGGAAAAGTAGGACGTGTCCTGGCAAAGGAGGATGTGCCTGGTCAACTTGGAAAAGGGGGGCCTCTGCTCAAGAATGGAGGACATATGGGAATCTCTCCTGGACAGAGGGCTGAAACCTCAAGACAGCTGAATATAATGCTCTGACAGAAGACAGACTACAACTCCCATGAGCCTTTGCTACCATTTCCCAAGATGCCTTAATTTGCAACAGAAAGCCGACCAGTATGTACACATGTGACGAATTCTTTCGTATTGAGACTGCATTTTCTTTTTGTGTAGATGCTCTCTTGTCTTGTGTGTGATGAGCTTGTGCGTAATCACATGCATTTCCAAACTGACCTCACTTTCTCCCTCTTTCGGAATGGTCCTGTACTCCCCCATGTGATAAGCTCCGACTGTATGATGTACCTGCGCAATTGTGCAATTCGCAGCCGGCAAGGAAAATATAGCTGCTCCACCTGTGTTTGGAGCGTTTTGACAGCTTCCCATGTAGCTGCTGAGCCACAGAAAAGACCTCAGATAAGTCGTTCCCAAACCCCTCAGTCTAGCTGCCCTGTACTTTTTAAATGCACACCTGAGGCTTGCTGTCTAGCTGCTAAGCATTAAGGAAAAGGCAACTTCATGTCACACTTTCCTGCCAATCTAAAAAGCACCATAAATGAGTAGAAGTTTGAACCTGATTTTCCAAAATTCAATATGAGTCTTCCTGAATGATAAGATCTTTAGGGGAGGACTTTCTCTTGGTCCCACCACCAACATGTCCAATCTCTGAGACTTTAGCGGAGAACGGTTATACAGCAGAAATGGTATTCTTAAATTTTGGTGAACTCAGACTCAGGTGAAGCAAGTAGAGGCAAGCATGAGCCAAACCTGTAAAAGGTCATTTTTGTGAAAGGATCTGGTTGTGACAACAAAGAAGAAACAGAGGGTGTGTTTATTAATTATAATTAATAAGAAATAAGCCCACCTGAATTTTGAAATTGTGTATAGTTTAATTAGAGGGTTTAAAAGTTTGTTGGTTTTAAGGTGCTGCCAATGAATGTCATTGGTCTAGATCTATAGGTTTTTTTAAATAAAGTTTTTCAGTTTAACTACTAAAGTCCGGTTTTCTGAATTTGGTATCTTGCTGGACTTGACAGAACCCAGACCATTGACTGTTTGTTACAGAAAGCATTGCATATGTGTTGATATTTTAATATCAGATGGTTGGATGGCCATCTGTTGGGTATGCTTTGATTGGGAGTTCCTGCATGGCAGGGGGTTGGTCTGGATGGCCCTTGTGGTCTCTTCCAACTCTATGATTCTATGATTCTATGATTATCATATCTTAATTGCTTTTAAAAACTATTTTAAACTTACAATTTGGTTATTTATTTTTAAAATGTTTGTACAATTCTTAGGTTTAACTGTGTTTGGTTTTCTGACTGAAGAGTGGGGTAGATAAAAATAAATAAATGAACTCAGATTTGTAAGCCTTCTTCGGTCCCATGTCAGGAAAATAAAATAATAAAATAAAACTTGAGACTCACTACAGCACATTGGCTTACTTTTGACCTATGATGCCAAACTTTGCTCACCAACCATCTGTGATGGTCTGCAAGGTGTTTACTAATAATGTTTTTGCAATAGCAAGCAGAAAACAAAAGGGGTCAGGAAGGTTACAATTATGTGCATAGGGATAAGATATGCTGGAGGTGATGACATTTACTTTGGAGCAGACATATTTGAAATTGCACTGGTAGTAAGTCTAGTAAGTCCATTGTATCTTGGAGTAGTCTATTATGTCTCTGTAGTGCAAATTGATCAATAGATTGCTTCAGACTTTACAAGCAATGTTACAAATAGGACAACCTCAAAGTTATTTTAATAAAATGTTGCCCAGTGCAGTTCCTATCATATCTATTTGCTGATTGCAGAACTGATGTGCATGGAATTCAGCCATAATATTAAGTCAAATGTCTAAGTTCTTCCAATGTGACAACTCTTCTGAGTTTACACAGATGTTTTACAGTTTATAATTAAAGCTGAATTCAAAACAGACAGGGTGAAATAGCACAGGAACAGATTGCATTGTAATCTTGTCACAGTACATCGTAAGTGATATATAGGTAAGGGAACAGAAAAAACAATTGTGTACCAATAATGTACAGCAGTGGCTATGTTTCTAAAGCAAACAAGGCACTAATTGCCTGAACCTGGCAAAGATAAGCCTGAAGCCAAAATAAAATAAAATAAAATTGAATCTGGAGAAAATAGGTTAGCCAAGGTTTGTAGTAGCTTGAGCAGCCTTAAGGAGAAAAGGTGCTGGTTCCTGGGTGGGATGAGGTTCAGGGCATCCCTTGCCAGAGGTTTTAGGTTTTCAGGGCTTTCATCTGGTCCTTTAGATGGGGGATTCCACTATCGCAGCTAGTCGCTCTTGCTCTGAGTCAGTATCCAAGTCACTTTTTGCAATCTTAGTCATAATCATTCATGGCTGGTGAGTTCACTGTCAGTGGGACGTTGAATCTACTTTCATCTGAACTTTAAGGGCTCTAAACTTCCTAAAGCCTATCCCTGTGGTGCCAATGCCTATCCCTCAAAATAGATTCAGTACCTTGGATAGATCATATAAGACTGAACTGTGAAATACATTCACCTGCCTCACTGATATGGGAGACTTTATAATGCTTCTCAGAGGTGCAAGGCATATTTGCCCCTATCAGTTTCTGGGCAAAGAGTAAAAACAACCTGCACTAGCCAAATTAATTTGGTACAGTTATTCTCAGGGCAGGGAGAACCATGTTGTACCTCCCTGCAATCTACAGTGCCTATTCAATGTGAGAAACCAGTAACCCGGAGCCGTATATGGCCTAGGTCCAGCCTATCTGACTGACCATATCTTCCTGTAGGAGCTTATCTAAACCTTGAGACACCTTGAGAATCCCTTTTCTCAATACATCACCTTCTCATTCACAGTTAGTGGGAATGTGAGATAGAATATTCACAACAGTTGTCCATAGGCTCTCTTTCCCATTGTCCTTCCACTGATCTTTTTATTACAAAAGCATAATATTTTTAAATAAAAAAAAATTAAAAGTGCTCCACTGTTTTTGTTGAACTAGTTTAACTGTTTTGATCCTTTTATGGTGTTTTAATACTTTGGATATTTTAATTTAATTTAATATAAATATGACTTTTGTATATTTTTAGCTATATTGTTCTTATTTTAAATTGTTAAGTTGCCTTAAGACACAAGTTTGGGGGAAAGGCAGGGTAGAAATAAAGATCTTGACTTGTTGGGTAGTCGGGTAGTCCCAGCTAGAAAGGGCCTCTAAATTGCTGGACAGTGTGTCAACATGTAAGTAAATTCCATTGATTGAATAGATCTACTTTTGTTAGGACTAGCAATAGAATCCATGATGATGAAGATGATGATCATGATCATGATAATAATAATATAGTATCAGTGACAACAACATGAACTCCCCTACAAAAAGAAAAAAAAATAGACACAACTCTGATTCAGATATGGTTGAATGCATAGGGATGAAGCTAAATTAGTCAGAGCTAAACACTTAAAATCCTATGCTTGGATGGAGAAATCTGACTTTTCACATTTAAAAGAAATATAAACACATGTTGTTTCTGTTCTGGATATTGTCAGTAGGGAAAAAAACCCACAAAGAATATTTTAAAAAATTGAAAATGGTTGGAAACCATGTTTTTTGACTGTCGGGAAACCATGACAAAGAGAATCTTAGACTGATAACAATCTACTCAGTTTGAGACTTAATTCTGAACAAAGTATGCACTTTTGGGCACATAAATATTTCTTTCTATTCAAATGTCCTTGTTGAGTTTTTCTTTGGGAGACGGTGCTTGGGAAATATTGCTTTCTGTGTAGAAATCTATGTGTGAATTTTGTGTAGAACAAGTCTCCAACTATTGCGTATTTTGCATAGAAAACAGAATTTTCTGTCCACAATATACCTCTGCAGTCATATTAGTAAAAATGCTATTTTTCTGTGCATATATATATATATATATATATCCACAAAACACATGTGATTTTTATGTGTAATAATTCCTGAATAGTTAATAGACATCTTCTGTATGGTTTACAAAGTGTGTCTTGCATCAGGGAAGAAAACTGAAATTTGCTGAAATCACTTGTTCCGTCCTTGAGAAAGAAAAAGCTTTTGACCAGGAAAATTTATAATGAAAGCTCCTCTGGTGAACACCTGAAGTTTTATGGCACATTCCTAAAATAATATGATTTCACATCTGTACAGGAACAAGCAAAACATGATGGAACAGGAAAGTCATCCCTCAGCTCCACTGTCTGTTTTTAAGTACTGGTATGTTTTGTTTTGGTTTTATGTCAAATAAAACTGTAGCCAGAAAGTATCTGTTTATGGCCCTGCTGTGCCATCAGTGCTCACCTTTTTTTGCAGATTCCTCCCAATGTGCTACTTGCCATGGAAGAAAAAGCTAGTGTTTAATTAGAGAAGGCACGTTGGAGAGGGCAAATTACTAGTCTGCACTAACCTATGTACTGACCTGCTTGATGCTCTAACTCCGTAATAGCCGCATCAAGAATGTTTTAAGACTAAGGACATTTTGGTGTTATTTCTGCATAAGAGATAATGAAGCTCTAAGTGGCAAACCAATTGTGACCGAGACTATATTGTACATCCTTCAGCTCACTGATTGTCTCTCTCTGTGTGTAAGGGAACATCTTTAGCAAAATAAAAGACCTTGACTTCATAATATTGCCACTAATAATAAATGCCACTGTAGGACAGTCTTATTGAATTGCCTTGCCCTGAATTGTCCGTGTTTCCCTTCAGCAGCAAATGGAAAAGACAATAATGAATTATATTCAGTGATTTAAATACAATGAAACAATAGGGATGTCTTCAAATGCTGGTCCCCTTTTGTATTATCAGAAGGCAGCTGGTGTGATGTCCTTTCGTTCTTCATTAGTTTTTGGACTTCTCAGTGGAGAGATAAATATGTTTTGTTTTGCTTCCTGCAGGCTTTGGGCCATTTTATAACTGAGGTTTGATATTCTTTCATAGCGAAGTTCTTAAGTGACCTTGGAGTAGAATTGTTTTGTAACTATTTCAGTAGCTCTTAGATATGTTGGTTTAGAAAGCAGTAAATGCAAGTGTGATGTAGTGGTTTGAGTCTTGAACTAGGACACTGGGAGACCACGTTCCAAATTCCATATTGGCCTCAGAAACCTGCTGGACAAGTCACACACTCAGCCTCAGGCAATGGCAATGGCAAATCCTCTCTGGAGAAATCTTGCCAAAAAGCCTTGTGACAAGTTCACTTTTGTGAAGACACAGAAGAGGAGGAGGAGGACGACGATGACTCGGGCTGGTTCCCCACAATCAGCCCTACTCTTTATTCAGCAGCTGAAATGCCTAGGATAGCACAGTCAAAGACTGCTCATGAATTTACTCCTTGTGAATCTTCCCTTCTCTCACCTTTTTAAAAAATCTAGACCATCCACCAGTCCAAATTGTTAAGCATACATACATGCATGCATACAGCCAGTGCTATGTAGTGATTTGAGCATTGAACTCTGACTCTGGAGACCAGGGTTTGATTCCCCACTCAACATTGGAAACCCACTGGGTGACATTGGATGAGTCACACACTCTCAGTAGCAATGGCAAATACATTTCTATACTACCTTTCAGTGCACTTAAGCAGTCCCTAAGCAGTTTACAATGGGTAAGCTAATTGCCCCCAATAATACTCATTTTAATGACCTCAGAAGAATGCCAGGCTGAGTTGACTCTGGAGCTGCTGGCTGGTATTGGACTCACAACCCTGCGGCTTGTGAGGGAGTGCCTACAGTAAAGGCATTTAACCACTGTGCCACCAGGGCTCAGCCCAAAAAACGATTTGCACTAAGGTCATCGTAAGTCAAAAATGACTGTTACACTCTCTGAATGTTATCATTATAGAAAGAAGGAGGAGAGGTGAGGCCTCCAGAGATCTCGGGCTATGTTTCTCATTTGCTCTTTGGGGTGTGGAGGGAATTCCAGTTTTGACCAATGATCTCTCATACAACTAGGACAGCAATGCTGATTTTTTTTTTCATCTTGGCTCAAAATCTGGGATGGGGGCACTGACTAGCAGCTTTCCATATGAATGAGAGTGGGGTTTTCTATAGGGTGTCACAGAAACAATGCTTTATTAATTTTATTCATTCCTGGATTTCTTTATTTCTTCTTTTAGGCTTTAGCACAAATATAATTACTGGATTATTTCTTTTTGGTGTATATTCATTACTTTGGAATGGAATTTAAGATTTAAGAAAATAACATGAAGCAATTCAAAAATGAAAGATATTAAATATTACAATGGTTTAAAACAATATGAATGACAATTTTAGAAGAAATCACTTGGGTCTCAGGAGCTTTAATCAAAGCCCAAATTTTAACTTTATACTAGAATAAGGCCAATGTTGGAACCAATTGGGCCTCCAGGGGGAGGGCTGTGCACCCCATGGCCTCACATTAGACAATGTAGGCCATTATCCCTGGGCCAGGATCAGCCTGTCTGGATGCCAATCTCATGCTTCTGGACTGATCCCAGCTCAAATAGTCCATAGCATGGGTCAAACAACATCAATACACATTACAGTATAAACAGAGTAGCATGGCAATATACTAGTTAATTTTCCAGGGGATATTAAAGATTCCCATGCAAAGGGAAGTCCTTGAGGCTGGGGTGTTGATCCTGGGAAGGCCTGCGGGAAGAGATCCATCTTGACAGCCTTTATAAAGCTGTCTAAAGATGTCAATTGATGGATCTCATCCAGCAGGCCAATCCACAATTTAGGGGTGACAACAGAAAAGGCCCTCTGGGAGTTATCTGAAAGCCTAGATTTTTGAGGCTGCAGCAAGTTCCTCCCAGAGGACTGGAGTGTGCAGGGAAGATTGTAGGAGAGAAGGTGGTCCATGAGATAGTTTGGATTCAAGCCATTAAGGGCTTTGAAGGTAATAACCAACACCTTGTACTGGGCCTGGAAACTGATAGGCAGCCACTGGAGGGACTTTAGTACCGGTGTAATGTGGTCCCTCCTAGATGTAGCTGACACTAGTCTGGCCACCATGTTCTGTACTAACTGTAGTTTCTGAACCAAGCATGAGGATAGCCCCATGTAGAGCATGTTACAGAAATCTAAGTGCGAGGTTACCAGTGAACAACAGTCTCGAGATCCCTTACTTCCAGAAAAGGGCGCAGCTGGCGTATCAGCCAAAGCTGATAACAGGCACTCCTGACTGTCACATTTACCTGATTTGTCATCAGGAGCGACGAGTCAAGATTATTTGGGAATATTGTTGATATAGTTCTTTTTCTCCCTCATGTTATCATTAGTTCCTTCATGCATTTTTATTTTCTTTCTGGAAAAGTGGCAAACAAATAAAGATGGTGGTGATGGAACCAAGTCACACTAGCCTCACCATTCCACTTCCTTCTTTTCCCATATTCCAACCATCTCATATCTTTCAAAACCAGCTTGCTCCTGCCCCTCTCCACGGTTAGCAGCACTTCATACTCAACATGATGGATTTCTCCTTCCTTAAAATGAAAGAATTTCTTTTTTAAAATTGATGAGTAGAGCAGAATCTTCTGGAGTATATCAAACTCCCCAGAGAGACAACTGGGAGGAAAAGAGATCTACAGTATAAGCATGCTTCTGTGTGAAATCTTAGTTATATGTAGGCTTCTTTCCTCTGCTCATCTACTAGTGCAGTGAAAGGGTGTGCAGGGAGCACTGAAGGTGAATAGGCCTTAAATGAGGCATGATTGATTTTTCAAGATGATTCGTTTTAATAGTTACTCTTTTCACTCTGAGGTGAACAGTGAAATTCTTCTTTTTTTTCCCTTTTGGTGGCAACATGACGAAAAAAGAAAAAGAAAAAAGAAAGGAAGGAAGGAAGGAAGGAAGGAAGGAAGGAAGGAACGAACCCCTGGAAGATTACAGGAGTCTCATTTCATGTTTATGGATTACTGTCAAAAGTGTTTGGGCTCAATGTCAGCCATGGGCTGTGGACCTAGGACTTGCCATTGATGACTGCAAATCCAATGCTGCTTAATGAGACTTCTAAAGATCTGTGAGTTTCTTATTGACGTATCCAGAACAATTTATTCAGAGTGCACATGTACTTCATTACCATGCAGGATCATCCACTGCATTCCATTACTGAGGAGATAAATCTGAAGTTATTGTCAATGGGGGAAAGGGAGCATCATTGGTTATTGTAATAGCTGCTCTCAGGGGAACATGGGTACAGAGGCTGAATCCCTACTGTTCGATACAGCTGGGGAAAGAGAACCCAGGATTATTTCCCTCCTTTTGGATGGGAAAGGATCTTAACTAGACTCTGACATATGTTCAGCCATCAAGAGAGATGCACAACGCTCTGTGACCACTGTTCCAGAGGGGAAATTGTCTGTCTTTTAGCATCCTCTGATAACAATGGCTGGAATCCTGTGAGTGCCCTACACAAGCAATTGCATTTTTCCCATGGTCACACAGCAGTGCTGAAAGAAAGCAGACAAAATTCCAAGCAGCCTAATTCTCCAGTTCTTTGCTTCCTTCATGGCTGTTGTGTTGGTGATCTTTTTTCTCCCCTACTACTGCCTACACTGAGGCAATTATGCTGGTGCAATGTGGCTAGTTTGAACAACAAAATTCTGGACAATTAGTCCCTTCTCTGAAAAAAATAGTGGCTCTCCAACAGTGTTGCCATTTTCTTTTGTAAGATGTGGAGGGCAATCACCCAAGAAAACTCCTTTTATAGTTAGCAAAATACCAACAATGGAATAATGAGAACAGAAAGAGAAAAATGGGTTGAAAGAGGCCAGTTTATTTAACATAGAACCTATTTAAACTGAGTTGGACCTAGAAAGAAGCAAAGGTGTGTGTGTGTCAACTTAGTGCGGGATCAGTGGAGGCCAGGTGTCACTCCATGACTTCCTCTCCAATCATCCCCTGGGTAAATCACCTGAGTCTTGAGGACCATGCAATAACTGACTAGCATGCTGGCTGGCCATCTACTGCAAGGCAGACCAAAGGAACCCTGCCCTCAAGTCACAGGACTCATGTAAGGGCAGAGCCCTCACAGGCCATCTCAAGAGTAGACTCTTTTTGTACCTCCACGTAACAGAAAATAAAGAGGTTGTTCCAGAGCCCTCCACTTCATTAAAAGGGTGCCAGGGCATTCACAATGACTTCTTCCACTACTTGCCTTGGATAAGAGACAACCTAGTCCAAATGAACAACACAGATAAACCCCCACCTCTCAGTTGTATGCACAATCGCAAAATATGGGAAACTGTGATTGGCCAAAGAGCCTACTGTTAGTCCATACCAGACTAGACCTATCAAATGGCTGGGATACATCTACATGTTAACCCACAATCCCACAATTGATGTAACAGGTTTACCCTTCTTGTTGTGTACCTTCAAGTAATTTCTGAAATATGGCAACCCGAATGTGAACCTATCAACTACAGTAGATCCACTTAATGAATTATTGAATGGGGAATCTGTATGGAGAGCCACCAACGAGTTTGAGTGTTAGACTAGGACTTTCAGAATCCAAATTGTTGCTCTGCCATGGAAACCCACTTGGTGATCCTGGGCAAATCAGGTGTTTGGATTACTCTGGTTACTGAACTGATCTTGTTCAAAACAGGGAAAGTGCAAGGATTCATTTCTTTCTTTCTTTTTAAGTGAACTGACATAATGCTTTCAGAAATGAATTCTTCCAGAAAGTGTTTTATGTTACTAAGGAAGGGAAGAATTGCCTTCTTGTGTTGCCTATCTAATTTTTTGAGCAGGAGTAAGGTACCGAACGAGCAGAAAGGATCAAAATCTCTCCAGAACCTTAGTTTTCTTTAATTGATTTGCTCTGTAGCTTTAATGTTCACACATTCTGATCACACAGATGTATACAGGAATGCATACATAATCTTATGAAATTTAAATCTCTACTTCAGACCATGGCTGCATATATTTTATACAACTTGACTTGATACAGACAGAAAAACTCCAAGGACTGGAAGTCATGCTTGTCATTGAAATTAAAGATGGTGGTTCACTATCAGCCTGTTAGTCAGAGTTAGGGTATGCAAGTACACAATAAAAACAGTGCAGTTGAAAACCACTTTATATGTTGACCTCCATCTTGTGGAACCCTGGGATTTGTAATTCTACATAGTCTACAGTGCTGGTGCCTCACAAAACTTAAAATTCCAGAATTCTATAGGATGGAGCCATGGCAGTTAAACTGGTGTCAAACCACAATATTTCTACAGTGCAGGTGCACTCTAAGGCTGCTGCCACACTGTGGAAATAAAGCAGTTTGACACCACTCTAACTGCCACTGTTCAATGCTATAGAATTCTGGAATTTCTAGTTTTGTGAGATATTTAGCCTTCCCTTCAAAAGAGCAGTGGTGCCCTACCAAACTACAAATCCCAGAGTTCTATAGCATTGAACTATCAAGGTCTTTGTAGATGCCCTTTGCAGTGTGTCCACCCACAAGAATATAGCTGGGCACATCCCTGCTAATCACTTACTCTTTGACAACACAGAAAGTGCCATGTTAGTGGATGGTAAATGGCTTACATAGTGGGGTGACATTGGAAAACATAACTAAGGAGACGTATACAAATACTTCTCTCAGTGCACTATTATTTTTACTGCCAGGGAGAAGTGCTTGTGAGATCGTATGTCTTGTGTATCAAAATAACCTGGCTGGGGATGAGAACACATGAAAGAAAGTGACTTGGTGGGGTTTGAAGACTATCCCCTTCAACTTTGATGATTGGAGGTGTGCCGTTTGCTGTTCCACCTCAGGCAGACAAATGTCTTAGGGCAGTCCTATGGTGGCTCAATGAAATTGGAAAGAAGGATAGGACACAAAAATACATAGAATATGGGCACAGAGTTCAGAAATGAAGACGTTAGTTAACTGTTAGGTTTGGAATGTCATTGGATAAGATTGTCTTTGTTTCTAAAAAAGAAAGACTGAAATGTTTCATGGCCAAAGCAAGAGGCCATTTAGTCAAGATGGTGTCTGTGTCTATCAGTGTCTTCAGGATTAGTCCAAAGCACATTGAAGATTGAGGGGGAAACCACTACTGATTTCAAGGAGCTTTTTGATCCTGTCTTTGGTAGTTGATGGTGGCTAGTGTGGGAGAAAGGAAAAGAACTCTAATGTAGACATAATGGTTGCAAAGCTAATCAATATTCAAAACCAATTAGTTGTAAATGATTCAGTATGCTAATAGAAAAATGTTAAGTTCTCAGCAGGACTATGGAATGGAAAGAAACCTTAAATAATATGTCTTGCTGAATATTTTATGTAGCCAAATGTAACTTCTGAAACCAGTGAAATTAATAGCCTATTCTCTCTGTAGTCAGAACATATACAATTCAACCAGAGTTTGCGAAAATTATTTTTTTCGATGAGTACATCAAGAATCCCATAATCAGTATGGTGAACATCACAGAGGCCCCTAGGCAAGAAGAATACAAAATTTGAAAAGAATACATATAGAGGTGAGGGAGGGGTCTCATTCTGTGGCAGAAAAATGAGAGCATTGTACCACATAAGAATTCTGCCCTCCAAGGAAATTTCCCTTCAGTCCTCACATTTCTAGCACTGCAATAACTTAAAATATTAGTTAAGTGCTAAGAAACAGAGTGCAGGCAGCCCATGAAAAAGGACAGCCAAAGATACCAAGAGAATGTGAACACAGCCAATATAAGCATTCTAGGTGAGAATAATTTTCACTCTCTCCCTCTCTCCAATGCCATACATTCAAGAACTAAGGGAAATTTCACTAGGGCTGACAGAATCCTTATTTGGATGAATAATGCCCTATTTCTCCTCTTCCTCCATAGCTACATTCCTGGGATAAAGGAGCAATGATGAATTTAAAGAGCCCAGTTGGCATCACAGTCATAGAAATGGAAAACAAACAGTGGTGGCAGGTTGATGTAGAAGCATGCAGTTGCAGAGGCTGAGGGATTTAAAACTCAAGCATTTTCAAATCATTCATGTTTTCTAGTCCCACAGACTCCTCCAAAACTCTTTTAATACTACTGCTCTTCCAAAATAAATAAATAAAAAATAAAAAATAAAGCTAGCAAAAGCTACTGAACCTTGGATCAGTTCTGTCACAGTACATCACTTTAGTTCCCCTCCCTGAAAGCAATGTAATCTGAGAGTCCTCGTAGAATGATTCACTCTGATTAGAAACTAGAGCTGACTGTCACAATACTATACCCCACTTCCTCCCCACCATTTCTAATCTTTTCCTCACACAAAAAGGTGTAGAATGCTAATCTAGAATGCTATGAATGAGAATAATGTACACTGAACCTGCTGATGAAGAGTCAGCAGAGGGCAAAGGAAAAGGCAAGATGAGGGGGGAAATGCAAGAGGCAGAAGCAAAATCAATATGAGAAATGTTAGGCACATAAGAGTTCAAGTCAACTTCTGTGCTTCAACAAGGCTCATGTGGAACAGAAAGTCCATGCCATTCCTGTACAGAAGAACCCCATGGGTAGTGGACACATAAAACCAAGTGAGATCTAGATAGTTCTTTCCTAAAAGGCTGAGATTGAATAGCTCACCACATAGGACAGTGATGCAAAGACCACACTCAAAAGAGAGGCCTATCTTGTTTCCCCTAGTACCTGTCCATTTATCTGGTCGAGAGCCAGACACCAGAAGCCTGGACAATCTGAATACTATACTGACTGTCCTGGGTACTACACCACTTCTATGTGCTGCAGCTTTCCAGTTCAGCATGTTCATGAAGAGCTGGCAGCTTTCACTGCTCTTTTGTCCTGGACTTTGGTTTATTAGACAAATGATAAACAAATCAAATAAAGAAACAAGTAATCTGTTTCTAGTCTCCTTTTTGTGTTATTCTGTTATTCTATCACTATTGTTGTCATCATGAAATTAAGTCACAGCCTTTTCTTTGAAGAAAAATGAAGTTTAAATTAAAAAAAAAAAACTTCAGCTTTTGATATTATAAATGAAAAACTGGGGGTTGCACTGTGTCTTTCCAAATTATATAAAGGAGAATAGTCCCACCCTTATTTGCATGATCACTGAGAAGGAAACTCGGTCACATTGGGAGTGTCTCTCTACACTTTTATGGCTTTAGCTGTCCTCCCAAAATACATACCTGGAAAGCTTTTCCTAAACTGCTAGCCCCACTCAAGTCATGCATTCAGGAATTAAAAAAATCACAGGGGCTGTTTATGTTATGAGGGATAATACATTAAGCATCAACAACTGTTGTCCAAGGCATTTCATTTAAATAATAACACACAAAATCTAACCAAGGGGAAAAGATGTCTCTGGTAAGCAATTAATTTTCCCAAACTCTACCTTAAAGAGAAAGCCCAGACTTTTTGAACACTTTCCCAAGTCTTATTTTTTAAGAGGGAGTGCTTCTCCCCTTATTTGGCTGGTGGAAGATTGAGGTCCCCTGAGAGGGTTCTGCCCTACAATGTTTTGCCGGATTCTAGCGATGGCCTCCTCTGCTGGAGCATTTGTGTTTATAATTGCATTTTCGCCAGCTGTGATCTTGATATCATTAGTTCTTGTTTTGATCTTTAGTTTCTCTTTATTTCATCAATCTGTCTCTTTATTTTGATGTTGTTTGTGTCTTTCTACTTGTCCTGAACTTTGGTGTTGATAATTGTTAATATATTTTTATTTTTCCTTTCTTCACCTTTATGTCTCTCTTTAATTCTCATATTTATCCTTATCTTTCTCTTGTCTTTATCTTTATCTTTGTCTTTCTTGTTGTTTATCTTTCCCTTTTTAATTTTTATCTCATTTCTTATCCTTATTCTTGTTTCAGTCTATATTGTTATTGTTTCTGTAGATATCAGTAAGATATATTAATATCTTTTGCTGTCTTTGTCTTTATCTTTGTATTTATTTTGGTGTTGCCCTTGTCGTTGTCGTTGTCCTTAACTTTGTCATTGTTTTTAATTATATCGATGTCAATCTTCGTGTCTTGATAATAACTTTATCTAGTAGTTTGTTGTTATTATTATTTTCTTATGTACGTCTTTGTTGTGTATCTTGCCTTTGTCTTTCTATCTCTCTGTATTGTTGGTCTTAAATCAGTTGTATTGAGTCATTTAATCAGTCAATATAAATATTAAGTTGATTCTGTATCTACTTTAGTCTTAGGTCTTTGTTGCTTTTATCTGTTTTATTCTTTATTTTCTTCTTTATTGTTATTATTTTTATTTTTTATTGTTTTGCATATGTGTGTGCATGTGTGTGTATATATATTCCAATATTTTATTTTGGTTTCTTTTTCTTTTCCTTTCCTTTCCTTTCCTTTTTCTTATTCCTTTATTATATTCTACTGAAGATTTTCTTATTCTCTTTACTCTATTTATTTCATAGAGTTAAGGGTTTAAGTATTTCCTAAGATTAAAGGGGTTCTTTATAATTTTTGAGTCTGTCAGTTCAATCAGTGCAGTGTGGTGTCTCTCAGTTCATTCAATTATATCCACTATCTCTCCCTGTCTCTCTGGCCTTGTACAGACTGGCGCTTTTTGCTGGTCTGGAGCTGAAATCAAGGTTTTGTAGGGCTGAGCATCTGCATGCGCCCAGCCCTATAATTGGCACACGGGCGCCATGATTGCATGTGCCCATCCATACAAGGTGTGCAATAATGATGTTCTTATGGCACAGTGCCCAAACAGTGCTACACCACACAGTTGTCATCGTTGCGTGTGAGTGCACTAATGACACCCCACAGGTGGTGCAAAAAGAACCTGCCGGGTTGCTTTTAGGCCTCATGGAGGCCACAGTATTTGGCTCCATCCACCCTTTTCATCTCTTTAAGAATTACATCACAGTCTCTCTTTGATACTCTGGTTCCACTTTTAGTTTTGCATCATTTACAGCTTATGTGAGTAGAGGCAGTCTCTTCAATACAGTTTCTTCCCCTCTCATGGAGCTTCAATCTAGACTGATCAGGTTGGCAACAGAGCTTTAAGATCTCATTTTTAATTGTATATTTTTGTTTCTTTAACTCTTATTCTTCTCAACTCTTCTCTCTCTCTCTCTCTCTCTCTCTCTCTCTCTCTTATTTTTTCCCCTGTTTCCCATCTCTTTCTACTTTTCCCCATCTTTCCTTCTGACTCTCCAGAAGGAGTTGGCTTAATTCTCCTGAAAGGATTCTTCTGCTCAAAGTATTTTGTTTTCAGTCTGTAGATACTGTATTTGCTTTATACTGCTACTTAAAATATCAGAGAACTTTTTAAAAAAAATATTAGACTGACGTCATGGTAAGCCAAGGCTTTCCCTCATGTGGCTGTGTTCTCCCTTTGGTCTCTTCCACCTTCCCATACACAGTTTTAACTGGTGTTTAGGTGGGAATCTGAACTTTGTTGGGCACTTCAGCTAGCTCTATACATGGAGATAGTTTCCAGTTTTCAAGCTGTGTCCAGAAAAAAAAAAATCCCTACAGCATTTAGTTTCGATGTCAGGAGTCTGGAGAGGCTTTACTTTCAACTCTCCTCCAGCTTGGTGTTTTCCCCCACCAGAAGTCGATAAAGCCATGGACCTGAGTCTGCAAGACCTGAGCAAGGCAGCTGATGATAGTGTACTTGGTAATCTCTCATACATAGGGTCATCATAGGTCAAAGTCAACTTGATGACTTGTTGTTGTCTTCATTTCCAACTTATGGCAACTCTAAGGCAAACTTAACATGTGGCTATGTCAACACAATTTATTCAGAGAAGGTTTGCTATTGCCTTGCCCTGAGGCTAACAGCATGTGACTTGCCCACTGGGTTTCATGGTCAGGCTGGAAATCGAACACTGGACTCCAGAGTTGCAGTCCAACATCCAAACCACTATGCCATGCTGGCTCTCAACTCAACTGCAATTAATAACAATTTTGTTAATATACTTCAATTATTTTTAAATAAGTTTTAAGTTGCTTTTTTAAAATTTTGCTTGTAAGGTGCCATGAGATCTTTTTGAGACAGGACAAAAATATTTTGATAAATTAAAATAATACAATATAAAAGAGAAAAAAAGAAATGGTAGTGCCTTCAGTACTTGACTGCTGCATGAAGGGGAGGAGGTGCGTGGAAAAGCTACACTCAAGAGCCTTCAGTGAAAGGTGTTGGTATTGAAAGATGAATACTCCAGAGATGGGTCACGGGGTGGGGTCCACTTGTGTGTAAACCAGCCTGTGGAAGAGACTGTATGACGTATGACCCCTCAGTAACAAAAATAACATTGACTTCCCCAGCCCAACCTTTGAAATATATGTTTAAGCAGGGAAGATACAGAAGATGTTCCTTTTGCATTTATGCTCAGTTTAGTTAGTGGGAGAAATAACAACCGTTTCATCTTTGTCCCATGCTGTTTGTTTGTTTGTTTCTTCCTGCCTAGAAAGTAGTTATGTCTTCACATGGTGGGCTAGAGTGAGTGTCATAGCAAGCAGTATAACTGCCTCTTCATGCATTCCTTCTGATCCAGTAGAATGATCCCAGACCTCAATGCAGCACAGGAAAGAGGGAAAGGATGTGTGGAAAGGAGAATTCTGTGCTTACCTTGGCCAAGGAAACGAGGGCCAAAACTGCCAGGATTCCTTGCAATGTAAGACTTGCATTCATATGTAAGGCAGAAATTCAATAATTTGATTTCACTATATCTCAATACAGAGAAAACAGCACCTTCTAAATTTTAGCCTGACATACAGGACACAATTTTTAATAGGACTCTGGTTTGTATTAACCCTCCAAATACACCCTCATATGCTGGTTTTAGATATAGAACAGAACTAGATATAAAATATATGCTCACTTATATATTCCCCTAATATAGTCTGTAAGGTCACAGGAAATACAATCAAATAACTGTCTGGCCAAGAAGGCTGCTATTACCCACCTTGAAATTTTTCTGAATCCCTTCTCTTCATTGTTCTTTCTTGCTTTTATTATTCTTTGAATAAACAGGGCCTTTATCTTTCTAAGCTATATTGTCCTCTTAAATATAAGCTTCTCTCTCCCTCTTTCTCTCTCGCTTTGCTTTTGCTGTGCCAACAATATAGCTTTTATTTAAGTTTCCTTTATGTCTCAATTCTTTTATATTTATAAAATGATATAGTATCCAAAAATTCTTTCATTGTACTGAACTGCATTTTCTTACCGTAGTTCCCCTCTCTTCATTTCCCACAAATTGAAATAAACACACATTTTGCATATCCACTTGTGTCCCATATTTTATTTCTGGAAAAGAAAAGACGCTGCCTGATGGCAGTATAAAAAATACTGATGTTCAAAATGAATGTTTCAAGGGCCCAATTTTATTCCAATTTCATTCCTAGGATATATAAGAAACCACTTTCTCATCCCATTTATATGCATGTATTTTAAATCACAGGGCAAGTTTAAAAATCAGTGACAAGCATGTCTCATTAAGTACAATTTGTGCTCTCTCCTTCTGTCCAGGAGTAAATCTTGTCACCCCACCCCCACCCCACCTACAATAATCCCATTGAACCAGTGGAACTGACTATATATTACGTTTTGATTATCAGATTTCCAGAAATTCAGTTGTTTTACTTTAGGTGGGAGTAATTAGATTCAGGATATCCTCATCCTCATCTATTTAAAAAACACTATCTCTATACAAGGCAGTTTGAAACTAAAAGAACAACAAAACAGTTCCCTGCCCACAGGCTTACAATTCAAATGAGACAGGATACACAAAGAAAAGGGGATCATAGTGCAGGAGGAGGATTAAGTCCCGCAGATACTGACCCTTCTTTTCTCCCTCTGAGACCAGGGCAGTGGCAGTTGGGATGGAGGGAGGGCCTTTCATCTGCTTCTAGGTGTATGGATGATGAAGCCATGCCTACCTCTTCTTCTCTCCCTTCCATATGTGCCTGTGTCTATATATCTATATAAACACCTGTTGGAAGGGAAGGTTGCATCTATGAGGGGGTATCCAAAAGTTTTAATGATGACCTTTTAAAAAAATTGACAGAAATTTGGTTTCGATTTTTAGTTGTTAACTTATCTCTATGTAGTCACTATCTAGATGTATACATTTTCCCAACGTATCTTGACCCTCCGAATACCTGATATTGTAGAAGCCTGCAGATTGTGCCTGGCAAGGATTTTACACATTAGTCACTTCTGGCAAAGCCAGTCACAAGATAAAGGATGCAATGAGCTGATTTTCTCAGCAACGTGCACTTAGGGGCCAATGATAACACTGACAAAATTTCATCAATATGCCATAATAACTTCCAGGTGATAATTATTACTTTACGATACCCCCTTGTAAGGCGCAATCTGCAGACTTCTACAATATCAGGTATTTAGAGGGTCAAGATACGCTGGGAAAAATGTATAAATCTAGATAGTGACAACATAGAGATAAGTTAACAACTACAAATCAAAACAAACTTTCTGTCAATTTTTTAAAAAGGTGATAATTAAAGCATTTGAATAGCCCCTTGTATGCTTGTCTCTATAATAATTAGAAGTAGTGAGGGAACTGCCTTAGCTGCCTACCTTGTTTATTGCTCTATGCTTCCTTGGTTGGGATAATTTCCTGAAGTGGTCACTTCTTATCTCCTCCCATTCTCTCCTAGGAAGTTAAGACTGGGATTTTATAATCTTTTTCTTCATTCCTTTTTCTTAGAAGTGAGCATCCAGAAGGATGACTCTCTGCATACCCTCACACGTGGGAATCAACTTGGCTCAGTTGTTACCTTAAATTCTTTATTAAAGCTTACATTATCTTCATTAACAGTTTAAAGTTGCTTCTTTTTCATTTTAATTGTAAGCTGCCCTGAGATCTTTTTGATATAGGACAGAATTGTTTTTTGAAATAAATAAATAAAAAGAATATCAAAGAGTAAAAAGAAATTGTAGTGCCTTCAGTATTTGACTACTGCATGAAAGGGAGGACGTGCATGGAAAAGATACACCCAAGAGCCTTCAGTGAAAGGTGTTGATCATTGAAATATGAATACTTCAGAGATGGGTGACTTGCTTCCTTGGCCAAGGTAAGTGCAGTCTTCTCCTTTCCACACATCCTTTCCCTCCTTCCTGTGCTGCCTAGAAGTTCCCCTTCTCTCCTAGGAAGTTAAGACTGGATTTTACAGCTTGCTTCTTCATGATTCTTTCTTAGAAGTGAGCATCCACAAGGATGTCTCTCTGCATACTCCCAAACATGGGAATCAGCTTTAGGGATTCCTCTGCCAAGTACAGATAACCCTTTCTATGGACTATTTACTGTTCTATCTTTACATGGATTTCTTTGTAACAATAAAATAAGTCTTGGTTATGTTTTTCCCCCCTGTTTTTTAGGTTTTAAAATATATCAGAGTGTCCTGTTTATTACCTGAAGCCCAGATGCCCTGGGGCATGCTGTTGCTCTGCTTAATTCAAATACCAAATAATAAATTCCCATACCTCCCAAATTTAATTGTTAGTTCACAAGCAGAGTGGGCTCCCTCTCACACACACAGACAGATGCAGACACACACATTTCTAATGTTGCTTTTCACCTGTTTCTAAAATGTATGGAAAATACATTAAAGTCACAGCTCAAAAGAATTAAAATATCCCAATAGGCCCAAATATACCAAAATAATGCACCCTAATGCAGCAGCAAGTAGGAGAAACAATCTTTGGCAAGCAAGCAGCATACTTTGGATTTGCATTTCTATATGGATATATACATTTCACGTTCCTGTAATGAGGTATACTCAATAAATATGAATATTAGACATATTAGAGGCATAAGTCAGGAAAGCTATCTGTTGGCAGTAGGGATGTGATGAAGCTTGATCACTGTTCATTAAACATGTGGGATTTTGGTTTGATGCTGAATCAAGTCTTTAACAAGCTGTGATACTTGGCAGCTTCTCAACCAAGGTGTGAGAATTTTAATTTTACATCGTTTGCAAGTAAAGTAACGGGACAAGAACTTCAAATGAAAATTCGATGTGCAGGGTTACATACTTTACATAAACAGCCATTCAGACAGGGTCTTAAAATGAGGGAGGAAGTGCTGCTTTTAATTCTGCTTCCATAAAAACAATGAGGTCTGTCTGGTTTAAAGCTTACCATCCTGATCACAATGGGGCATTACAGACCACCCAAAAGGGGTGGTCTGTACTTGCTCCAAGAAGCGGCGAGATGGGGCCAGGGCTGCCTCACTGGCAGCCCCAGAGGCCCCATTTCACCGCTTCTGCAGGCTGTGGAGAAGCAGTGAACTGCTGCTTCCCCTTGGCCTGCAAGCAGGGTGCAGCAGGCGCCCTGGGTACCCGCTGCACCCCACTCTCCCTGGCACTGCCAAGGGGAGAAAGGGGCCACTGCCGTGGCCCCTTTCTCCTCGGGGTCCTTGGCGTGGGCATTTAAAGGCCATGCCAAAGGCCCACAGCAATAAAGGAGCTCAGTTTTGGAGCTTCTTTTTTCGCCGTGGAAAGGACGCCATTGGCACCCTCCCACGGCAAGATGTTGTCAAGCTCATGCAGCTTTGTTTAAATGCTGCACGCACCATGACAACATCATGGCGCACCAGTATGGACACCACTATTTTAAAATGGCGGCATCCATATGTGGTAGGGTTAGGGAGAGTGTGAATGCTGCACCCTCCCTAAACCTAATTGTGCTGTACAGGTGGCCTTTTTGGCTGTCTGTACCAGGCCAGTGTTACCCTTTTCCTTTCGGTCTCTGGATTGCATGAAGAGATAATGGAATCTTATTCACACTTGGCAGTGTTAAAATCAGTCCCATTGTGCTTATGTTTACAATGCCATTCCTCCCCTTCCTCTTTTAGTTCCCTTATGGCTGTTTGGAGATTCCTGAAAACTGGAAGGGTAAGTCTAGCTAGCTACCAATTCCATTAACGAAACAAACTATACCATGGACATTACTTGTGAGTAAAAAGGAAGTAGGCCAGAGGAGGTGGACAATGGGGAGTGGACCAAGGAAGGATAAGCATCCGGAGTTTATGGCACATAATAATTGTTTTCCTCCTTTTGATCCATTCCATTCCTATGGATTCCCATTTGGACCTTATATTTAACAATTAAATTTCCTGAAGCTTTAGAAAGGATGTGTAGACCTTTTTAGGACTGGGTAAAGTACAACTTTGGAGACCAGGGTTTGAATCCTTACTAGGCCATGGAAACTGATTGGGTGACCTTGGGCAAGCCATACCCTCTCAACCTCAGAGGAAGGCAAAGACATCTGTGCATGCTGGTCTACTCAGAATAAAGATTCTGTACTTTGCCTTACTTCTGAATAGAATTTTAAAGAATTGGATGGAGTATCACTCTGGAGACCAGGGCTTGAATTCCCCCTTGGTCATGGAAATTCACTGGGTGACCTTGGACAAGTTACACTCTTTCAGCCTCAGAGGAAGGCAAAGACCTGACTGTATTGTTCTCATTTACTTCCTGAACTTCTCTCTGGTTCTAGGAACTTAGGGACTATCTTATGCTATTTCAGATTGTTTGGCCCTATACAGACTGGCCCAAAAAGCCATCCTGTGGGCAGAGTCAGGGCACAGTGTCTTGATGACACATGCCCTGACTCTGCCCCCAGGGTGCCATGATGCTGCATGCTGCTCCAGATGGCACACAGCATCATGGCGCCTCCGATGCTGCATCCAGATGATGCAGCACCAAAGGGGCACCATATAGATGCACCGCCATGTCCATGGTGCCCTTTGGAGGGCACAAAAAGGAGTCGCTTTTTTGTGGATTGGGGCCCTGATGTGAGGTTGCTGCAGCCCCTATCTGGCCCAGCATTATCTATTTTTGCAATTAACTCTAGCAATGCAGGTAATAATCTTTCACATCTCTGTTCACTTCAGCAAGAATAATTATTTTCAAAAAGAATCACAACAAATTTGTGTATTGATTTTTATTTGTATCCATGCCATGATCATGGCTTTGTTTTAGTGGTAGACAGATCCTGGTCAAGCCTGTGGAGTCAGGGTGACACCACAGCCTGTTCCTGTAATTTATTTAATTTCATTATTTTGCAGTAAACTGGGAAGCCCCATTTGGGACTGGGACAGCAATGGGTGGCAATATAGCTAGTTCAGGTCATTACCAAGAGATGGCCTGGAGCAGTGGTTCCCAACCTGTGCTCCGTGCAGTCCTTAAGGATCTGCCAGTCAAAACAGTTAGGAACCCCCGGTCTAGAGGCTTAAAGCAGGAGGTGAGTAAAGCAATTAGACAAAGTGAGTAAAGCAATTAGGTTTTTTATTGGGCATTCCCATACAACATCAGTTTGAGTTTCATCCAGTGGGTCTGCGCCCAAAGTTAAGATTGTCGTAAATAGCAGGCCTCTCATTTTCCATGTGGGTGTTGCCTTACTAGACCCAACCAATCCATGTTCCCTTTGGGTCCATGTTGCCACTGCTGAACTAGGCAGGTCCTCTAGGAAGAATCTACTACAATCAAAAAAGACCAGATTATCAGCAGTGACCCAGAGGACCTTTTTGGCAGCTGCTCCCAGGCTATGGAATGACCTGCTGGATGAGATCCGTCATATTAACATTCTAGAAGCTTTTAAAATGGCTATTAAGATGGATCTCTTCTGGCAGGCCTTTCCAGACTAACCTTGCTCAGTCTTCCTCTCCCTCCTCTTGATGATTGTCTCCGCTTTTCTTCCTAGGGATGTATCCCTTCCACACTCATTAGGTTTTGTATGCAGATTTATTTCTGTCTAAATCACTTTGTATGAGGTATTTTAAGCTCTTTATTGTTTAATGTTTTTTAAAGGTTCTAATGTTTGAGTTTTTATATGACTGGGGGGAGGGGAATAGAGGGAAGGGTATCTTAATTTGATTGTGATTTTAACTGTCCTCTGTTTTAATATTTGTTGTAAACCACTTTCATTCCCACCCGGAAAAGGCGGAATAGAAATAAATGATGATGATGATGATGATGATGATGATGATGATGATGATTAGGTCTTAACTTGTAATCTCTGGAGCTGATCTGAGCAATATAGGTACTTTGGCATGCAAGTGACACTGGAATACAGTATGTATTATTTTTCCTGACAGGTTTCCTAACTGTTGGGAGATATATTTTTTGAGCAGGAAAGGGATAATTCTAAATATTCTGTCTATGGCTAGAGTGCAGAGTATTATTATATACAAGTGGGAAAAATTGTAAAGTTCCTGTCCACAAAAGTCACAAAAGGGTAGAACAAATCAGATAAACAGTACAAGCATATAGGCATAAAAAGAACAATAAACGCTCATTAAAATATTAAAACAACCCTACAACCATTCTTCTACCTGGCAGGGAGCCTAACTGAATAAGCGAGCTATACACAAGGGAGTGCTGCATGCCATTTTATATGAGATGTTTCTTCATTATCAATGATTCCCTGTTGTCAAAAATTAGTTTTACAGGAGGAACTGTGGAACCACAAAGAACTATGCCAGGTTGGAGAGATAGACCCTTGCCAATTTCTTCATTAAAACTGACTGCCAGTAAACCCCATAGCCACTGCTTTCTGAATATACATATATTTCTTGTTGTTAGCCTGAAAAGCAAACAAAAAGCCAACAAATAAAACAAATGTATATTCTATCCACAAAATTTGTCCTTGGGACCTCCTGTTGCCGACTCTCTTCCCCACTGTGTGTGAGTTTGTGTTTGCATGCACACACACTTTTTTTCTTCTGACTGAAGTGTTATAATATCACCAGTCTTCTGAAAATGTTAAAAGTGTTCCAGTTGTCAAGGGAAAATGGTAGCAAGTGAGTGTTGACAATCAATCTTAGTCTATAAATGGGCTGGAACCAGATTGAATCATATTGAGGACAAAGCCACTGAAATCAATGGACTTAAATGAGTTGACTGTCTGGGTGGAGTTCAGCTACTTCCTATTCTTGTTTAACAGAGGTATGAAGTTCTTTTATATCTTTCTGATTACTCAGTCCTCTGCACCTTCCTTGACATCAGTTTAAAAACAGATAAGTATTGACAT
The DNA here is from genome assembly GCA_034509955.1 of Urosaurus nigricauda. Classification (NCBI taxonomy): domain Eukaryota; kingdom Metazoa; phylum Chordata; class Lepidosauria; order Squamata; family Phrynosomatidae; genus Urosaurus; species Urosaurus nigricauda. The sequence goes on from JAOEGL010000002.1 coordinate 171,061,662, forward strand.
GAAGAGAGAGCTGTTACAAGCATAAAAAGAGAACTGTTTAATGGGAGGAGCTTAGTGTAGTGGCAGAGTGTGTGTTTTGCATGCAAAAGGCTTGAGAATCAAAAGACCCTCTCCCAATAGCAGGGCTGGAAATAATATTTTCTGCTAGATAATGTGGAGAGATTTCCCCACAGAAACTGAGCTGAATAGACCAATTGTTTTATGTCTTACTGTGCACCATAATTCATTCTGCACAACATTCTGAGCATAATTGTGGGTACCTCCTTAGACAAAGGATTAGAGGAATTTTGAAAGAAGCCAAAACAGTTTGCTGACCAACCTGTGAATAAAGAGATCAGATACATATAATGGATGTGAAATAAGGGCCACTTTATTAAGTTAGCTATTTATTAATTTATTTGTTTTCTTAGAAGAACTGTAACTAAGGGGGAGTAACCTAGTGTGGGAACAGCTGCAGCAGTTGGTCTCTACTCCAGGCCTCCTCTGCAGCTTCCCCAGGGTGATAACACCTGAGCCCAAGGAAGAAACCAAATGCTGGCTTACTCCCTGACCAGCCCGCATCAGGAAAGCCAACCAGAAGATCCCTCTCCCAAACCCCTAAGTCTTAAAGAGAGGGTTTATCCTTCAGGCCAGCCTCAAGGGGAGCCCTTTTCTCTGCCTCCCCAGTCCCAAGACCTAAAGAGGCGGTTCCAGAGACCTCCCTATCATCAAAGGAGTGACCAAGGTGCTTACCATACTCAACTTCTCTGCTTCTATCTAGCAGACATCATCTAGCAGACACCACCCTAAGCCAATTATCCAAGTCCAAATGCAACAGTGTGGGGTAGGCAAAAAAGAAATTCCTACTCAGCCCAGAAGTGACCAAAAACTTCAGACTGTGTCAGTGGCAGGAGGGTGGGTCGAATGCAAAAGTGAAAGAGGTGGTAGCTGAAGGCAGCAGGCATGTAAAGGCCTCTGGCCCCATCCCCAGACTCCAATTACCACAGCTTGCAAGCTGCTGTATACTTTAAAATTTTGGTCTTGTGGTCCTTGGAGGCCAGAAAAGTGTGCATCCCCACCCAATGGCTATGCCGAGGGGGGGGGGAATCCACCTTCCTGATTGGTTTAGAAATTGCACATCATTATTTCTTGAGGTATACTGAAGTTCTTCTATCCAAGATCCTAAAGTTATGGATTTCATGGATCCTCCTGGAGTTTCCTGTTGCACTGAGCATTTCCAGGATGTTTTTGATAGACTAAAGTTTCTGTGGATGTCCAGTTATCCAGTCCAGTACAACTCATTTCCCTCTTCTTAGACAGTTATAAAAACATGTACAGTCACATAGATAGTCACACTTTGTGTGACACTTGGCCATCTTCAGAGTTCCTCTTCTCAGTCCCTTTGTCTAAGCAGGTGATGGTCAAAGAGAGGAACTTCTCCACTATGCTACCCATTGAATGGACTTCTCTGGCACTAAATATTATGTCTCTTTTTTCTTTGTCTTCTTCTTTTCTTTTTTTTCCTCACATACAGATATTTTTGTTTTCTTAAGGCTTCCAGCACATCACTTAAACTAGTTTTGATTGGCAGATTTTGATGGATTTTACTGACTCTGTCACTTCGATCTGTTTTTATTGTTCTATTGAGTTAATTTTATGTCTTTGTTTTATTCATTATTACTTGGCTTTCCTGAGAGTTTTGTAAACTAAAGGGTAGCATGTGCATGAAGAAGGAAAATGGATGCAAGGATAACTATAAACTGATTGCCATAGCCACAATGACTAGATTAGACAGCAGATGTTGATTATGGTCCAAAACACACTGCAGAAATAATTCAGTGTGAGACCACTTAAATTGCCCTGGCTCAATGCTAGGGAATCCTGGGAACTGCAGTTTTGTGAGCAATTTAGCCTTCTCTGTCAGAGAGCTCTGGGGTCATAATAACATGACAGGTCTCACACTGGGTTGTTTCTGCGGTGTGTTTTGGACCTATGGCATTAGAAGACATGACAGATCCCTCAGAGAGTCTTAACCCTGCTAAATTTCAGGCAGTTAGCTTGCTGCCTTTAAATTGTGCTTTTAAAATGGTCATGAATTTGTTGTGTGTTTGTGGGCATCATAAACATACATCGGGTATTGAGATGTGGCAGTCTTCAAAGGGAATTATTTTGCTAGATTTGTAACAAATAGGTCCAGGTTTTTTTGTGCTAAATAATAATAATAATTATTATTATTATTATTATTATTTTATTTCTAGCCCACCCCTCTGAACAAGCAATCAGGGCGGGGTACAGAAGAAAGTTAAAACATCAACAATTAAAATCCAATCCTATCCCCACCTCCCCCCCCCTTAAAAAGAGATTAAACCAACAAGTTAAAACAAAGTGCAAATAGACAGACAATCAACAATAACCAATAATGAACTAAAGTTCCTTGAGCTGTATAAAAGGATAAGACTAGAAACTGTCCAAGATTTGGAGCCGGTAGATGTTAGGTGGTTTCCGGGAAGGGCTGCCGGAAGACATGCATCTTTAGGGCTTTCTTGAAGTCATCAATAGATGGAATACGACGCATCTCATCCAGCAGGTCATTCCACAGCTTGGGGGCAACCAGCCTGGTCTTCATAGGCTGTAATAGAGTCCTCCCAGAGGACCGGAGTGTATGGGGGGGGGTTCATACGGGAAGAGGCAGTCCCTTAGATAGGATGGACCCGAGCCATGTAGGGCTTTATAGGTTAAGACCAACACCTTGTACTGGGCCCGGAAACTGATCAGCAGCCAGTGAAGAGATTTAAGCACAGGTGCCATATGTTCTCTCCTAGATATACCTGTAATAAGTCTGGCTGCCATGTTCTGATCCAGTTGTAGTTTCTGGGTTCGGCACAAGGTTAGCCCTTAAATCTGATATTATAGACTCACTTATTTGCTAATTTTGTTCTTGAAAGAAGCCACAGCTAATTTTAGTGAATTTCTTTCTTATAGATTAAAAAAACATTTTTAAAAACTTACAGTTTTTGAAGGCTTGTCAGGGTTCCTTGGTACTTCAGAAATTCTCTCTCTCTCTCTCTCTCTCTCTCTCTCTATATATATATATATAGAGAGAGAGAGAGAGAGAGAGAGATCTTTAAATCATTTTTTTCAAATATTTTCTAATATTCCTTCCATTCCTAACTAGCATAATGTAATCTTTGCTAATCTAGCTCTTTTCAAAATGGATTAAAATAAAAATTGAATAAAAGTTGAGACCAAGTCAGCTCCCTTCCATTATCACTCTTTCCATGTGGGGCAATGTTAAAAGAAGAGTGTACACTTTATGTGGGAAAGCTATGAAGGGAGTTTTCCCACATATGATACTCATATATTTAAGTCCTATCTAGCATTTGCTCTGTTTTCACCCTTTTCAGTAGTTTTCTATTAAGGAAGGAAAAAAGGAAGGAAGGAAGGAAGGAAGGAAGAAAATATGACTGAAATCAAACCAAACTTAATCTTTGAAAAAGGACCAAAATAAGGAGAGAGGAAGGGTATAAGGGAAGTGTCACTGCCTAGTCAAATAACTACTAAAAATCTTTAAGGCAAACAAATGCAGACACAGAGAGAGACACATATATGTATAAATATGTATAAATAGTTTGGTATAGTGGTTTGAGTCTTGGACTCTGGGAGACCAGTTCTGAATCCTGCTACATTATGGAAATCCACTGGGTGACCTTGGGGACATCACATGCTTTCAGGCTCAGGGGAAGGCAATGGCAAACTGCCTTTGAACAAAAGCCCCTCAATAGGTTAACTTTAGGTTCACGCTAGGACATAAAAGACCTGAAAGCACACAACAGCAAAAACAAAACAAAACAAAAATGTGACTGGATTGAGAACGAGTTAGTAAAAGGAATGAAATTTGGATATTGGTTGAATTATTAAAAAAAAAAAAAAAGAAAGGAAAGGAAAAGCCCAAGTAGCAGTAAACACAAAACTACTACCAGATACCTACAAAGCTCTTTTTGAAAATGTCATCTTGGTAAAAGCAGCAATACATTTCCTCACTGCCCAGAAAAGCAGCTGATAGAAATGGAGCTACAGAGTCTTTTGTTACAAAATAATGACAAGGTAAAGGAGCAAAAAGGACACAGCATCTGAAACAATCCAGAATCCTGAGTATCAGAAGGCAAATAAGTCAGAGTGTACCAAGAGTTCGGAACATGTGAAAGCAGGATGGTCAGGAAGTCTGAGAGTTCAGGGTTCGAGCAAACAAAGTAGTCAAGCAGTCCAAGAGTCCAGGGTTTCAGCAAGCAGAATTGTCAGGCAAAGCTCTGGACCACAAGAGTCCAAGGCAAGGGTGCTTTAGCCAGAGATGTCAGTTAACCTCTGACAATGTCCTGGTGTTCTTCCCAGGCTTTTATATCCAGTTCTGAGTTTTGCAGCTGTTTCTTGACTGCTTGGCATTTTGCATAGATTCTTTGGGAGTGACACACATCCTCACTTTCTGACCTTTCTGGCTAAATGGAGGCATGGGTAAGTTTGCCTCCTCATTCTATGCCCAAGCTGGCAGGAACCTCTGCTGCACTAGTTCCAGGTTCCTGAATGTCGTTATTGGCAGAAGGCTCTGCTGGCACAAGCACTGAGGAACTGGGGCCAAGCTCAGGGTTGGGTTCCTCTGTGTCATTGTCCTCTTATGAGTCTTCAGCTTCTATGCAGGACATGACTCCTGTCCTCACTACATTGTTGCCACTGGAAAGTTCTGCTAAGATTTTGACCCCACAATGGAAGCCGGACCATCAGAAAGTGAAGTCCAGCTTTCCTTCCACCTTTTTCTCCTCTTTTCGCTCTCTGGATACTTTGTAGCCTTTTGGAACCATACATTTTATTGTGCAGATCAATGAATCAGTTTGAATTGATTTAGACCAATGTAGGCCTAATACAGACCAATTCATTTGTGGATTTAAGGATTTGGTCAAATTGTTTGCATACCTGTAGTCTTTTCATCCTTTGTGCTGCTGTATGTATGTTTCATATAGACTTTTCATCTTATGTATTCAGTGCAGTTCTCATTGTTACTATTACCTTTTGCATTTAATATTGATGTTACTGGAAGATTATTGCATTCTTTTCCTTTATTGTATATATTGTGTTTAGCAACATTTGAAAATGATAATGTATAGCAACTGAAAACATTTGTATTCTCTAGAGGTATAAGATTCAACTATAATCCATATGTAGCCACAGAAGATTTAACATACTATATTTTGCAAGCATCTGTCAAGGATACATATCCAAAGATCTCTGTTTAGCTTCAAAGCCTCAAAGAAAATTGAAACATGCTGTTTTGAGGTTTTGTTCCAATAGAAAAGAATTAATATGAAACAAAGTTATTATAGGATCTTTCATTGTCACTATAGTAACATGCTTTCTTAGAAATTTGAAGGAAAACATGCTCTCATCTGCATAACATATAATGTTATATTGTTCTGTTGATGGATCCAAATATGGCACATACCAGGCAAAAGTGATTTATTACGTTTGTATCATTCCCTTGCTCCGTTTAGCTCAGGATAATTGTGTCTCCCTCCTTTTGATTCTCAAAGCAATCCTATGAGCTAGGCTAGGGTGAGAGATATTGATAGTATATTGGCTAAAAGATATTGAACACCTGGTCCCCTCATGAATTTTCTGATGCCTCTTGGGTTGAAGTGTAAGAGAAATCCAGCAAGAGCCACATATCACACAATGTTGTCAGAGAGCCACATGAAACCCTGTTAATAAATGAACAACAACACATATATTAAACCCACAGTTAAGGGGTATCTGAGGTTGGGCAGTGGTGGAAAGGAGAGTTGGGCATTATTTGCTTGACTCAAAACATTATCTTTGTATCTTGTAGAATTTGTAATAATCCCTTGACAGTCTTAGGCAAATTATGGAATCCCAGAATTCTACTGCGTTCCCCTTTGGAGTATGGTATTGCTTGGAAAGGACTTACAAGCAAACATTACATGCTGATCAGGGGCGGGGGCGCCCAACAGAAGCTTTGACTCACCAAAGCATGTCATCCACAAGAGGGATTTTATTGATTACAGCAAAGTTTATGTTTGTTTGTTGTTTGTTTTTTTAACATCAGAGCAATATGAGCTCATGGAAGTCAGCACTCATGTGCAAAGCCAGCTTTGGTTGATAATTAACATGGATACAAGCAGCATTATGGTCAGCAAAAAGGCACAAAGGAACAAGCAAAACATGGTGCATTTTGAAAACAATGAAAGTCTCTAAAACTAGTCTCTGGGAAATCAGCCAGATAAGCATTTGCAACTTTAAGGTACATTGGATTTCTTCCCACACCTGCCTTCTGCTTAACACACTTCTTCTGTATGAGAAACTGCCAGAGAGATAGGGGGAGAGAGGACAGAGGTGAAAGCTGCTTCAAATATGGCAGGAGAATTGTTCAGTTGATCCTCTTTCTGGCTCTGTGAACTCTATAAATCAAATTTAAGCAAAGCTATTGGAGTTAAATCTTAATTCATTTCCAGGTTCTATGTCCAAGGTCCTGATTCTCAACTATAGATTAACATGGGGCAGAACCAACTTCAATCCAGTTCTTCTTCTCACCTTTCAGTCTCATCAGACTGTACTGTGGTTTGCTGGGAAGGGGGATTTATTCATCACAAGACAGCTATGGTGCTACAATAAACGACAATTCCTAGGATTCCCTAGCACTGAGCCAGGGCAGTTAAAAAGTTTCAAACTGGATTATTTCTGCAGTTTGTTTTGAATCTAAGGACATTATCACATGGGAGGAATTTCTCTCAATTTTGAAAGAAATAAAAATGGGACCAGTTCAGAATAGAGTGAATTTTCTAGTTCAGTGAATTTATGTGATTGCATATTGACACCGCATCATGTTCGGAACTGCCTGAAATTGCCTTCCAGTGCCTGAAATTGCATAGTTTCTCGCACAATAATGTGAAACCGCATGATTGCATTCAGAAGGACTTCCCATTGCCCCAAAATGTGTGTGATTAGCTTTCACACAATAACACGAAACCCCATGATTATACTTCCAATTCCCATCGTGTGATAAACTCCTATGATTACTGTGTAATGATGCCATTATATTTATGATCTTCAGACTTTATGGGGGAGGAAGCATCTTCAAAAAATGTTCTTTTGGGTGACTTGGATGATCCTAGGCAATACTAATTATTGGCCATTACAAATGGTTTATCACTTAAAGACAAGAGAAAGCCACACAGTGACCTTTAAATGTTTTGGTTTACAGCTCTAATGCAATGTTTTGGATTAAGTAGGTAGGATGCTGACTACTGATTGCAAGATCAACAGGCTGGCAGTTTGAGGCTCGGATGCTACATGATGGGGTGAGCTCCCATCACTAGTCCCAGCTTCTGCCAGCCTAGCAGTTCAAAAACATGCAAATGCAAGTAGATAAATAGGTACCACTCCAGTGGGAAGGTAAACAGCATTCTGTGCAATCATGCTGGACACATGACCACAGAGTAATCTCTGACAATGCTGAATCTTCAGCTTAGTAATAGAGATGAGCACCGCCACTATGATCGGACATGACTTGACAACCTTGTCAAAGGGAAATACCTTTACCTTTTCAATTACACATAGTGAGGTATTTGTGTACTTATGGTCCAAAATACCCAAAGGGTTGAAGATTACTTTTCTCTTCTCTAAGGTCTTCATGAAGAAGACTGATAAATGTTCATTTGATTCAGGAAAACTAGAACTGCTTCAAAATTCTGTGCTGCACTCTGATAGGAAAAATGGAAAACATTGTAAAGCACATACAGTTCACATGAAAGTTTTGTGTCTTCTTTCTAAAAGGATGAAAAGACAGAGGTTTCTGCTATAAAGAGAGATAGCAACTGAGCAACAAAGGATCACACAAACACCAAGTCAACACACTTCTTTTAAAGGCTAGGGATAGGGGGGAAAATGGAACCAGCCAAGTTCAGTTGACCAAACTTTAGAAATCCAAGCAATTTGTGCTGTTCTGTTCTCAAGCTGCAAAACAAGTTGCTTTGAAAACCCGCTCCATTTTAATGGCCATCATTCCATGGGAAACAGGGATCTCCTTCCAGGGGAAAAACATCTATGGGGCTTTCTAGATTGGCAGGAAAGCGTGACATGAAGTTGCCTTTTCCTTAATGCTTAGCAGCTGCACCACAGCCTTTAGATGGAGCTGCGCTGTTCTGCAGTTTTTAAAAAAGAAGCTAGGGAAACCAGCACCTTTTTAAAGGCGCTTCTTCTCCCCTAAAACGCAAAAAAAAAAAAAAAAAAAGGTGCTTTCATGGCACACTTTCCCTTTTTCTCATCTAAAGGCTAGACTTTCATGCAGCCATGAACACACTTCTTTTTGCCAATCTAGATCAGGCCAATATTTCATTAGGTGTGAAAGGTTAGCTGTGAAATTATTTGGAACTGTAATGATTTGCCTTCAAACTTTGTGCTTTTCTTTCAAGGAAAGAGTTTGCTGGTGGAAAGAGTGGCAAAGGGGTAACAATGCACCATATACTGTGTGGCATTAATCTGTGAGTTATATCTCAGGGCTCTCAGATGTAACAGTACAACACTATATCATATTTGCAAAATAAAACTGCATTAAATGTTTCTTTTTGTTGCTTTTAAGATACTGCCTTTGCTCCTTTTACAAACCTTAGGAGGTAACATTCATTTTTGTAATACAAACTGTTGTTTCCCTTGAAGGGATTCAAGCTGAGACATAGGATCAGACTGATGAGAACTGTAGCTGCATGGAAGCATCTCCAAACACACTACATCAACACAGAAAGACAACATGTGTTTTCTTCTTAACAGATTTTCAATAGACGCAGGCATTCATGGGGAAAATGTTCTGAGTAGTGAGCAAACACCATGGACCTATATCTTATCTGAAGAAAGAAATGTGGATGCCATTAATTACTTGAGCAATAAAGTCAATTGGAAAAGTGTCTCTTGTTAGCTATCTTCTGAGGCTCGACTTAATGGCTCATTTGTTGTAAGTAAACAGTTGATCTGTTTTTTTATACAACAATGTACAGTGCCTCGTGAGATAGTAACATAAAGAGAAAAGCATTTGCCTCTTCCTTGGCTTCTTAATACATCAGTGTGCTTTCGTGTTCTGTACAAAAATCCTAATTTCCACCACTGAGTGGATGTCCTACAGGAAAAAGAATGGATGTGCTTATATTGCATCATATTATTTGTCCATCTGTGCCACTAAAATATCTTCTGACCATCACAACCTCTCAACTGTTCCAGGATAAGGCCCTACATGTTTTAGATCTACATTACTTGATCCCTTCAAATGACCAGGTTAGAAATAAAACCTCAACCTTGCTGCTCCTTTCTAGTGGGCAAGGCCCCCCAACTGAAATAACATAAACAGCCCATCATATCATGTGGTTTCTATGCTCGGAGGGTGGACGATCTTCTATTTGAAGAGACAATAAAAGGGTGCCTCTGTTAAACATTTGACTCTTCTCCTTGAAGCTTTGCCCAGCCAGGGACTATAATAAATGCACATTATATAACTGAAAAAAATACCATTAACAACATAAAATCTTAGAATTAATTGCCCTCCTGTTTTATTAGCATCTGGTTCACCACTCTTTGAAAATAATGCTGGACTAGAAAGTAGGGATGCAATTCTTTGTTAATTTTGTTCCCATAGGTAACAAAGAACAATATTTACAAATTTCGTCCTGCAAGAAAGGCTTCAAAACCTGCAGTTTTATTTGTAGTTCAGGACTTTTTCTGCAGAAAATTTTCAAGTTTCTTTTTTTACAATGCAAATAGCATTTTAAGCACAGAAGAATCATTTCTGTGCATAAATATTATCTTCTGTGCAGAAAAATGTTGTTTTCAGACGAAAGAGTGTGCAATTTTGTGCCCAATATGTTCTGAACTTTAAAAAGTCTGTGAGTCCAATATTTTCCTCAGCAGGGTTTTCCAACATTTGAGAACCATATTTTTGACCCTCCTTTTGAATATTTTCGAGCATTATCTCTATTCCTGATTGAAACGCTATGGTTTGATTTCACCAGCTTGTTCTGTATTGTTTCATTATTAAATTTATGTTTTCCTTTATTCCCCCTTTTAAGTGATAAGTGCCCTCCATAATCAGATATCTGGTGAAAAGGTAGGTGGGGATGCCTGAACAGGGACTCTTCTGCACTGGAAACTTCATGTTGAGTCGCAGGCAGACCGCAGAAATAATCCAGTTTGACATCACTTTAATTACCATGGCTCCATGCTATGGGAATCTGGGAACTGTTTGTTATGGAACCAGAGCTCTCTGATAGAGAAAGCTAAATCTCTCTCTCTCTCTCTCTCTCTCTCTCTCTCTCTCTCTCTCACACACACACACTCACTCTCACACATACACACAAACATTTCCCAGAATTCCATAGCATGGAGCCATGGCAGATAAAGCAGTGTCAAACTGGATTTTTTCTGCAGTGTGAAGGCAGCCAAAGAAAAGTAAAATAATTCATGATTCTTGCTGCTTGCAAGTCATGTTCCTGTTGCTGCTTGTTATGTTAAAGGTTAGTTGTACCTGGATGCTACTGAGAGAATATTTATGACAGCATGACAAGTGAAAGCAGATTTACTGGTGTCCCTTGCACTGCAAGATTGTCCTCCTGCAATAACTAGGAAGCAGAACCCATTTAGCATATTTGTCTGTTATGTGGATTCTACAAACAAGTTCAACAACACATTAGTGACTAATCTACTGAGACAACATGCCAAAATTTATGTAATTTTTTCATTGCAAAATAAGAATTCCACTGTAATCCTTATTGCCCTCAAGTTTTTGTCTGAGGCTGTTGGGCTTAAAGAGCAATTAACTGCTGTATTAGTAATAGATCTTTGAAGTAAATCCTGCTTGTATGACTTGATTATTTCAGGGGCTGTGTTTCCTAATGGTCACTGTGACTTTAAATTATTGTATGGGTTGTCAATTCGTACTTATTGGGTCCATGGACTGCAATTAAGAAGTCTATTGTAAGCAAAACAGCACTTAGTTTTCCTGGGTTTCTGATGCTTGTAGCAATGCCATTAATAACTGAGACATATGGCATGTGCATTTAAGAAAATGTACTATGCATAGATTAAGTGTTATTATCAATCATGTAGCATTTAGAATGTTATCTATAACATATTCTTATGCTTTTTTTTTAAAAAAAAGGGAAAACAGAAATAGATGTATTTTCAAACTACAGCTCCCAAAAGCTTGATATTAAGGCAATGTTTGATATGCTAGCCTGTTTTCTGATGCCAAATGAACCCTACTGTGTTAACACTGAACAAGTACTACAATTTTCCAGGTGGGCAACTTTGATTAGGCCTCACTAAGGGTCTCCTCTTTCTATAGACTGAAGCAGCTAAAGAGAATATCACATTAAATGGAAATAAAACAGACTGCTGCCTGATGCAGCACACCAAATAATGAGTTGATTTCTCTTTATTAACTATTCAGGAGGTACACTGGATGATATTCACTCTTACTCTGTTATGAAACCAGTCTTAACTTGAAACCACGATTGGTCACTTTGGTAACAATCTTCCCTTTCATTGAGAAAAGAAATTGGATTGTTTAACTGGCCAGAAAGCCAGTCCTTGTTTCTGTTTCTCTCCCCCCCCCCTTTTTTTTTCTTTTCTTTTGCTTATTGCAAAAAGTTATTCATGCACCTTGAGAAGAGCAGAACTCCATGAGACATTCTTGTGCACACACATGTGTTGAAGCATGTATGCACAGAGGAGAGAGAGAGATTGAAGTGATTCGGTAACACGATATTTTACCACACAGCATTGTTGTTGAAAAATGCCATAAAACACAACTGGTATAAATCAGAAAACATGTTTAAAACATTATGGGATGTTTTTAAAGCCCTTCTGTATTTTGACTCGTTCATAAATCAAAGTGGACACTGTAGTGAAGAATTTCATAGACTAGGACTTGGAAGAAGAGCTGTGAATGAACTAGATAAGACCCTCAACTGCAAAAATGTATTACTGAATGCCAAGGTTACAATCATTCAAGCCACAGTGCTTCTGTTTTCTGCACATGGAAGTGAAAGCTAGACAGTGGAGAAAGCTGTCAGGGAAAAATAACCCCTCATTTCAAATATGGTGCTGGGGGAGAGTTCTACGGATACCATGGACTTACAAAAAGACATATGAACAAATCCAAAAACAATTTGAGCCTGAAATCTCACTAGAAGCCCAAATTCCAAGCTGTACTTTAGATACATAAGGAGACAATATGACTACTGATTTATTTAATATCCTATCTTTCTCTTGATATGTGACCCTTTTGTACTTTTCATTGGAAAAGATGACAACTTTTTAAAGTGGATGGCAGTCAGAAAGGAGAAAGCCCAGATTACACATGGATTGAACCATGCTCCTAAGTTTGCAAGATCTGAGCAGGGCAATTGATGACTAGGGATCCTGGAGGTTCTTATTCATGGGTCACCATAAGTTGAAGACAACTTGCTAGCATATAAAAACAAGGACCCTTAAAACTGAATATGCATATATACTGAACATACATATATGTAATCAAGGATGTTTATCATGTATTGCAGCTATATGTTTGCTTTTAAAAGATATATCTAAGAAATCGCAGAATATAATGTTTTGAAGATTTCTCCATACTTTGTGATTTCCATTTCTCTGCATCCCTCCCACCTCTGACTGTTAACATACCTTCAGTTTACCATCATGCCAGTTTAGATTTTTTTCAACATTTCAGCAAAATAAGCAGATATTTGCCTTTTGTAAAATGGCCATGGAATCCTATTATTTTGCTTGTCTATCTTCAATAGAAATAAAGTATCTAGCATGCTTGTATAAAAGCAGATGTTTAAAACAAAACTCAGACAAATGTACTGGAAGTTGGAGTCTGATTTCCCTTTTGGTAAAATATTTTCAGATTTGACATTAATTTAATAAATTATTACCACTCAAAGTAGGTAGGAAAAGTACTTAGAACTAAATGTTTATTTAAAGTAATATTTTTTTCCTTAAAAAATCAATGTATTATTTAATTGAAAAATTAGTTGTAATGAAGAACTCATACCGTGTAAACAAAAATGAGAATGAAATATTAAGATGAACATTAGGGTGGAATTACCAATAGAGATTTGGAAAAACTGTATACATGAACTTTAAACAAGAAGTCATATTCTACAGGATCTGTTCAATGATTAAATGATAATTGTTGGATTTGTAGTCATCCTAAAGAAAGTATATACCATGTTTTGCTAGTTAAGTCTTGTCTGAGGGAAGCTCTGTCAATTACTATGACTCTGAGTCTAGGTTTAGGGACAGTGAGAAAGGGAAGTCAAATGGACCCATAGGTCCCAAAGTCCAAATGTCAGGTAAGAAGAAAGGAGTGCAGCCCTGTTACTGGCATTATTTTGAAGAGAAGGACTATGTGAGAGTACAGAGTGTTACTTTATAGTGGTTCCACTCCTATTTATTTATTTTAAGTATTTCTGTATCACCTCCCAGCCTAGAATGGCTCCTGAGATGATGAACAAATAAAAACTAATTATAACAATACAAAGATAACTTTTTTTGGGAGGGGGGATACTCTTTTAAAACTCCTGAAAGAAGTCTAAAAACAATTTTAGAATCCAGTTTTGAAGCAGTTAAAACAGCAGTTTCAAACACTGAATGCCATGCAGAAGAGCACTGTTTAGGCTGCCCACCAGAAACTGAAAAGAGATGGGGCCAGTCTAACTTCTTTGGATAGGAAGTTCTACAGTCAAGGCGCTGCTGTAGAGAAAGTCCTGGTATATGTACCCACCAACCTAATGTCACAAGGTTTTCCATGGTCTACTCTAGTAGATGGTGCTTGCAAGGTTTTGCTCTTACCATGTGCTCTCCATTCCAAGGTTTCCCATGTGCTTTCCCCCATGCAATTTGAGTTTCATGTGAAACCACAGAGAGGGGTCATCTAACATTTTAGAATGCATTGTTTTCTGTATATTGTTGATATGTAGGTCCATTTCTCATTTTCATGTTCATCTGGTGAAGCAGTGGACATGATGAATAGGTGTCTGGCCACAGCTGTGGACTGAATATGAGCCAATAAAATGAAGTTAAATGCAGATAAAACTAAGATGCTCTTCTTGAGTAGTTTTTTTTCTGGCTGGATGAGTGATGTTTGACCTGTTCTACATGGGGTTGTACTCTACCTGAAGGATTTTACATTCTGGTAGAAATAAACAGAAGTCAATCCCATACGCTTCAGCATTTCACAGATGAAAACCAACATGTGTGGCTGAGCAGCATCAGAATATGGTCAAAATAGTGTGACCAGACTACAAGAGGGGAAAAATTATTAATTGAATATGAACACTATGGGGTGAAACAGATGGTCAGGAAAAAGTGGCTTGAAGCTGCCTTTCCCGAAGCGACATTGAAACCCCACCAACTGCACCACCAGCTCTCAAGGCAGTTGGAGTGCTCATGTCTAGACCACATGACATGGCTTCAAGCCATGAAGAAGCAGAAAAAAACTGCTTCTTTTTGAAACAGCTTTTGTCTGCCTAAGGCACCTAGAGGGCACTTTCCTGCTCGCTTCAAGGCATGTGTCATCTAAACGCCACATCTTCAAGCCAGCCTGAAAGTACCTCTTTTTGCCTGTCTGTTTAGCCCCTATGTTTCTATTCTAAGCGTAGAAAACTTTGGAATTTATGTAATGAATTTATATAATTTACTAATTTAATGAGAATTTATGTAAAAATCTGAAAAAGGAAAATTAACCATAAGTCAATACAGTAAATACAATATTCTGTGGGCATTCATGCAGCATGGGTAACAATAAATATAATATTATGTCATATATTATTTTAAAATCAAAGTGCCTATATTAAAGCATGCTCAGAATTAAAACATTCTCCCAGATCTGTGTTCATTGCATGAGCAATGTGTTCACATTCCCCCCCCCCCACTAAATGCATGTTATAGATCAGATCAAATCCTAGCTTTCCCATTACACTCATGTGATTACTGCAAGCCAATTAGCTTCTCAGACTAACCTATTTCACAGGGTTAGGTGGATAGGGGTAAGGAAGAATAATTTATCATGCATTTAGTTCTTGGGGATATTGGAATGAAAGAAGTTAAGAAAGATATAGTTGAGAGAAAACATCTGTCATAAAGATACTCATGCATTCCAATGGCCTTTTAGGATATCTCCCTTAGGTTACAATCTTGTACACATTTACATGGGAGTAAGCCCCAGCTACTTAATCCCAGCACACAGTAAAGGTCTTAGTGCTGGACTATGACTCTGGAGACCAGGATTTGAATCCCCACTCATCCATGGAAACCCACTGGGTGATCTTGAGCAATCTTATATCCTCACAGCAAGGCAAACGCAAACCATCCCCTGATCAGATCTTGCCAAGAAAAGCCTGTGAAAGTTTCACTTTCAGATTGCCATAAGTCAGAAATAACTTGAAGGCATACACCAACAAAGCCCCACTAAATTCATTGGGGCTGACTTCTGAGAAGATATGCCGATGACTGCCTTGTGAATCTAAAAGGAGCATTTCTCTGTAGGCAAACTCTAGTCACCGTCACCATACACAAAAATACAGAAACATGTACAACTTTCTTCATCCAGTCTTCCCCCCATATGTCTCATATACACACCCATTCTCACTCTGTCTTATACACAGAGATGCATAATTTTGCCATCTGCCCCAGGATGCCTCCTTTTAACTATGTATTAAGAAGCCGAGCGCTCCCTCCAGTCCATTTGCTTTGGTCCAGGCCCCAGAGGGAGAGAAGAACCACTGGACCTCATCCCCTTCCCACCACCTTCCCCTTCCCCTTCTCCATTTGTGTTGCCTCTTGAGGGCAGGGAGCAGTCTAGCATATGGCACCTGTGCTTAAATCTCTCCACTGACTTCCTATCAGTTTCCGTGCACAGTACAAGGTGTTGGTCTTAACCTATAAAGCCCTACATGGCTCAGGTCCATCCTATATAAGTTACCGCCTCTTCCCGTATGAACCCCCCCCCCCAATACACTCCGGTCCTCTGGGAGGAATCTATTACAGCCCATGAAGACCAGGCTGGTGCAGACCTCCTAGAGGGCCTTTTCAGCGGTTGTCCCCAAGCTGTGGAATGACCTGCCGGATGAGCTGCGTCTTATTCCATCTATTGATGGCTTCAAGAAAACCCTAAAGATGCATCTTTTCTGGCAGGCCTTCCCGGAAACTGCCTAACATCTACCGGCTCCAAATCTTGGTCAGTTTCTAGTCTTATCCTTTTATACAGCTCAAGGAACTTTAGTTCATTATTGGTTATTGTTGATTGTCTGTGTATTTATTTAAACTTCTTGTTGGTTTAATCTCTTTTTAAGGGGAGGAGGTGGGGATAGGATTGGATTTTAACTGTTGATGTTTTAACTTTCTTCTGTACCCCGCCCCGATTGCTCATTCAGAGGGGCGGGCTAGAAATATATTTTTAATTATTATTATTAATTATAAGATTGTATGTACAGCACTGTGTAAATTTACAGCACTATAAAAATAAACAAACAAACAAACAAATAAATAAAGCATAAGCTCACTGTTTCCTCACCTGCCTTCTCTCTCCTCCTTCCAAACATACACACTGTCCTCCTTGTTTCTCACACACAAAGATAAACAAAAATGCATTCCCTGTTTCTCTCAGACACACAGACATATGTGAGATGAGATCCTAGGTGAGGTTTTTAAATAGAGGCTGATGACCATCTGTTGGGAGTGCTTTGATTATGATTTCCTGTGAGCATGGACTGGATGGCTCTGGAGGTCTCTTCCAATTCTATGATTCTATTATTCTAGGCACAGAATGTAAGCACCCTGCATGGATTTCCTATGAAATATGGGACTATTGGATGGAAAGACATTTTCAACCATAATTCCAAAAATTACCAGGTTTCATGGAACAATGTTTTTTTTAACCTGATTTTGGATGAGAAAACATCACCAAGGACAAAACTTCAGTTATCTAGATTTCTATTCTGATGTTCTGTGTGCAATTTCAATGTACCAAGTCAGTTTAAATTAACTTCTTTTGAACTCTAGCCCCAAAGTTGCACTCAAAACAGGTTCAGGAGGCTGTTGTGCTCTCTAAAACCAAACAGAGAAATTTGCTCACTTTGAAAACACAAACCCGAAGTGGACTCATGTTAAATTGGCAGGCATGGTAACCCTGCATGTGTTGAATCAAGAGGTATCCTAGAATCTGAATTAGGAGTTTACCATATGAGGCGTCTATTGTCCAACAATTGCATGTATGGAGCACATGGAAACATACTGGTATAGAAACAATCTTTATTGCATCTCTGTTTCAGTACCAGTATGGTGCTGCACTGTATAGTGCACCAGCAGCCTCACTGCCCTGCTTCTGCTTTCTCACCATTACTGCATGCATATTGTGGGCGGGGGAGTGAGAGCAGTAGAAGAGGAAAGACAGACCAGGTGGCAAAAGGGTGGGAGAAAGACAGATCAGGTGGGGGGGGAGGGGAAGTGAGATCAGGCATCTGGGGCAGGGAAGATGATTTCATTGCTTCATGTCCTCTCATGTCTGGAGCAGCAGAAAACAAGCTTCTTCCATCTTCAATATGGTATCCCTTCAATATTTAAGCATGGCTATCATATCATCTCTTAATCCTCTCCTTCCCAGGCTAAACATATCCAGCTCTTTAAAGTACTGTTCATAGGGCATTGTTTCCACACTTTTCACCATTTTGGTTGGGAAAGGAAGAGGGAAGCAGAATTGCCACTCACTCACACCACATGACTGCCTGGGAAATAGAACTACTTTGGAAGGAACCTACTGCATCAAGACAGTCATGAGGTAGCATCACTAGGTTTGCTTTAGGGAGAGGGTGGACTTTGCACATTTTTATATAGATTGACTTCATCCACACTTCGCAGATCAATGTACACAGATCAATGTGGGGACTGAAACTTAATTATCAAATGGCATTGAAATGGCTTTCATACTTCTTGAATTTTCTGTCACCTAGATTTAAAAAAAGATCAAAATGTTTTCTAAATTGTTTATTTAGAGAGAAAGTGCATTTTTTCATCCACTTTAAAAAAATATCTCATATCTTATTGTTGAAATGGGAGACAATGCTCTTACAAATGAACAGATGGGAAAGTGACACAGAACTGGAAACAGACTGATTCATCCATCCCTAGCCATCAATTCCCTCAGTACACTCCCATGCGGATAGTCTCCATGGCCCCTCAAAATACAAATGTTGAAATCATAATAAACTACCCACTAGCTGCTTGCGTGGGTGACAAGATATATAGCAATAACTGCAAGGAAAATGTTTATTGCTCATACTTTAGTGCAGCTACAGAAATGTGTTGTTCTTTATACCACTGCCTAGCCAGTTGTCATATATCAGTAAAGCTGAAGACCTAAGAGTCTAAGGCTGAGTCTGCACTGATGGGAAAACCTGGCTTATCATTGGGGTTTCCGGATATATGGAGAGGATGAGTTATCCACATAACCAGCACCCACAAAGAGCCAATACCGGCAGCACTGTCTATGTACTCCCCTCTCCTGTTCCAGCCCCAGTCCTGATAAAATTTAGTATGTATCGGAGGAACTGCATAAATTTGAAAGTGGTAATCCTGTGGCAGGAGATGGAATGTCTGGATGGGAAGACATCAGCAACCTGCCTGGTCCAGGGTGCCTCCTGACCTCTTCTGCCTACCTACCAATGCTCCTCCCCCTCCCTTGCATTGGCACACAATCCACGTAGTCAAAGGATTCCCAAGAGTTTCTGCCCTGATTCAGGGCAAATGGGAACTCTTTTACTCTAAAGAATTGCCCTGGAGTGCAGATCGGACCTGTGTTTCACCTGGTTTGGGCCTATGTCTAAACAGGTTAGAGTGGGAACAGGGTGGGAATATTTCTTCTCCTCCATGTGGACACAACCTAAGTTACTACCAGCAGAGGTGCAGCTATGGAAAAGAACAGGATGAGGGCATGACCCCCCCCTCCAAAAGAAAGAATTCTGGCTCCAATAAAATTTTCCTTCAGATCTCAAATTTCTACTATTACAGAGAGGGATGCATCAGAACTCATATCTTTGGTGTGGTGGCCACATTCCCTTGCTAACTTTGTCTCCCCCTTTAACTGTATTTCTGAATGCTGATTTGACGTTTTAAGTTACTTCTATGCTAGCAATTTGGAGACGAAAAGAAAATTTTTATGGTGGGGGAGGGAGATTGTGTTTAGAAGGGAATATTGTCATTTTGCCCTTCCTCCTAAGCTACTGACTATTGGCATTGCTTGACTGCTAGAAATATTTTTGTAATGGAGTTTATTCTGAGACTTCTAGTCTCTGAATTGGCTCTGTCCCTCCATTCCTCCTTCCAAGTAAAATAAGAATGGATGAGATGAATAACAAAGGAGCCCTCTAATACTTTCACTGAAAATCTATTTTAAAGGTTTGTGAAGTGTGTCCTTGCTCCCAAGACAGCTGATTCTACAGAAGCCAAGTTTAGTGTGTTGTTGTTGTTGTTCCATAGGGAAATTATCTTTTAAATTACTTAAGGTGAAACAATGTAGAATATTGTATGGCTTAATGCTAAGGATTAGCAGTTCTCACATTAGGATTTTTTTTTTAAATGTGATTTTTCTGGATATTGATTTGGATGGTTTGCTTTTGAATTTCAAACACTGTATTGCTTTTGTATTTCAAAGCCTCTGAACATTATGCAGGGACATGCCTGGAAATTAATATTTTATCAAACTCCTAGTGAAAAAAAAAACCCTAAAAATTATAATTGGTCTGATAATAGGGATTTATGAAGGGGTTATAACAAACAGTGAAGAGAGGCTACAGAGACATTAGTAAGGGAAAATAAATTTGCTCTAAAGTTAATTTTGGGAGTAAAAGCAAATATATGACCATGGTTAACTTTCCTTTGCTGTTCATTTTCTTCCTTAGAGCTGAACTCTTAAACCACATTTTGTTGTAGTCACCTAAATATTTTGTACAAGAGCAATGTATTCAGACCTCTACAAAAATGACAGAGAAGCATTCTGATTTATATAAGGGTTGAAAGAAGTATTGAGAAAAAATTCAAAATTCTTGAAGTTAAAATCAGTAGGACTTCACACTGTTTCATTTCAGTGGTCCTACCCTTGTTTTTCATATTCTCAAACTTCTCTTTAAGATTTTGTGCATGTCTCAGTTCTGGTTTAATTTAAAAAGACAATTGCTCCCTGTTTCAAAGAAAAAAATATTTATTTTTCATTACTTGTAGAATATGTAATTATTTTTCTCTTTCTGCCATAAAATGATAAAATACAGTGCCACTCATATCTATGACACTTATTATGCATGTTTACTAGGATGTAAATCCAGCTATTTTTAGTGGACCATACCCCCAGGAAGTGGTTTTGGTATTATACCATTCTGCTGAGGTGACCAGAAGGTCTCTTGGTGATTTGTAATGGATCAACTGAGACTGTATACTTAATCACTTTCTTTATATAGCCTCCCTTTCTCCCAGGCTGGGACTCAAGGTGGATTACAAAAAGGCAAAGAATATGATAAAATCACATATATAAAAGCATATACATTAAGATTAAAACAGTATTAAATAATAACAGCATTAAAGCCAATAAAACTATTTCTTTAAAACAGATTAAAAACAGCACCACACCATAAAAGCCCCCTCCTTTTCCTTCCTTCCTTTGCTCCTTCCTTCCTTCCTTCCTTCCTTCCTTCTTTCTTTCTTTCTTTCTTTCTTCCCTTCCTTCCTTCCTTCCTTCCTTTCTTCTTTGGTCAAAATCAGTTTCCAAAGGTTTGCTGCAAAAGGAAAGTCTGGATCTGCCTCTAAAAGGAAAACAAAGAAGTCAACCCAATTTACCTAAAGTGAAATCAGCTACAGAGAAGGCCTTCTCCTGTGTTCTGTGAAGTCAGTGGTATAGAAAGAAGTCCCCCCCCCCTCCCTCTGATCAGGCCCGGAAAGGTTAAAGTTCAGGCAGACTCACATGGGAGGATAAGTTCTTTCAAAGAGCCATGGCCTGTGCTGCCTTTGATGCCTAATAATTTTCTCCCATCTGTATATGTATGTGTTTTTGAAACTGATTTGTTTTCACTAGTTATATTGGCTAAGGTCCTGCATGGAGAGATCAAGTGTTTTGCTTTGCCCAGATGGGATTCTGCTCCATTTCCTCTATACCTTTCCATAGGACTCAGCTACAGCCTATGGCCCTTCATTTTAACAGACATTTAGGCACTGATGGAGAGCCAAGGGGCAGTGAAGGAATGTCCACTTATGCCCAAACTTAGGATGCAGAATGACGAAGGCATCCTCCTAGACTGCACTGCATCCATCACACTCAGGCACCACTCCCTACTTTCCATCAGCCACTCAATGGCCCTGTTGGGGGGTGGGGGGCAGAAGCAACAAGTGAATTTCAGGGGAGAGGGAATTGTTGTACAAGAGACATGATAAAATCCTCTCTCTATAATGGCTTTGAAAAGAAATATGCTGGCATTACACTGGTAAGTGCCACTAATACGATTCCAGCTCTGGTTGATCTTTGGTATGCTTAAATTATTGTTTGGGATAACAGGGCTAGAATCCTGTTGAACTGTGTAGCAACACATAGATTAATCCAATCAATTCAATAGCTCTACTCTAGTCAAGACAAATAATAGGATTCAGGCCAAGGATGTGGATCTGGCCAGTGCCATCATTCTTCAGCTGGTCAGCAACAGAAGAAAGATTTGCATGGCAGGGCATTCCTCTCCTTAATACTGCACCCAGGGAATCTGACATTTGGTAAGCAGATTTATTGCTTTCACATGTGTGACCACTGTAAAGATCTAAAAAACCTGAATCACCTTACCCATCCTTTTAAAAATTTAGGGTGAGGGAATTGATTTGCATCTTTCTGAATCCTATTACATTCTATCCCAATCCCAAAGCTGTATAAATATACTTTAAACCAAGGCCTTAATACTACTTTGTACTGCATCTGAAAAATAGAGTCATATCCACGAAAGCTCATATTAAAATAAAAACCAGTTAGCCTTAAATGTGCTGCCACATCTCTTTTTCCCCCCTGCTCCCTTCCTCATTTTTATCATCTCCTTATGTTAGGTATTGACCTTACAGATTTTTAAATAATATTTGGAGCTGATGTAAGGTAATGGAGAAGGGAGGACCATGGCATAGGGATACATGGTGTCAGGCTTTGTTCTCCTGCTCAAATGCATGCAATATCTGGTTTAAAAACAATGGCTGCCACCATTTCCCAAATTATTATTCTCAACAAAACTCTTTTACTCGTGGCTTTGAAAGACAGAGACACAGCAATGACAGGGTAGAAAGGGAATGGAGAGAGAGTATACGTGTGGCCCAGTACAAACTTAAGGAAATACATGTGAGAACATGAGCAATTAAATAAGAATAGAGAGGAAAAGCTGAAGTGGCAAGTAGTGGTATTCAATTTTTATTCTATATAACCCATATCTGGTTTCCTTAAATTGCATAGTAGAAACACGCCCAAAAGGGTGAACTCTGCTTTAGTAAAAAGTTTGCCGAAGTAGGAATTTTAACAAGATGGGTAAAAAGGTTGGCATGACATATTTTGAAAGATGTTTGATGGTGCCTGGATCTGTTTAGAGTCATAATAATGGATATAGATAAGAATGTGGAGTTGGTACAAGGCTGCTGAGTGGAACTCTGGTAATAACAGGATTGATAAGAGATGGATGAAATGTGCCCTAAAGGTTACTAATGCATAAATAATTGAGTATTAATATATGCAGAAACTTGTACTCTGATTGTATGAAATCTCTATATGTTTGAATTTCTGTACCCAATGAAATGTCACCACAGAGTTTCTCTGTCCATTGCCTATCAAATATGAAATTTGGCTTTATTCTTGGTTCCCAGGATTTTGAGTTGGAATGGTAAATTCCACACTGAGAATCTGCTAGCAATAAATACTGTTTTTTAAATCAATCTGAGCCTTCTTCCGGTTTATTTCTGTTCTGTTAAAGAACCCTAACATTAATATGGTTATTTACCACAACACCTCTGGAACTGCATTGCCAGGAAGAAATTATTTTGCTGAGTTGAGCCACAGGGTTTTATTAAACTCTGTCCAGCTTGCATTGAGTATAGATTATGCTTTTGGTTTCTACTGATAGCTTTTTCTGTCTTTTTAATAAAGAAATAATTGTTTTTGCTGCAAAATCAGCTTGTCCTTTTACCTAATTTTTACTTGGAGCTACTTTGGTTAATTGTTCATTTTTAAAGACTTCAGCCTGTAAGATCATGCAGACAGCTAGTGCTATGAGCTCCCCATCCCTAAACCAGTGCACTGCTCTTAACACTGCCCACTGACACTGTCCAGGTTTTCTTATTTCTGATGTGGTCATAGTTAGGGTGCAAAGTTGGCATGCCTTGTAATTAGCACATTGACATCATTTAGCACCCTATTTCATGGGAATTACATGGCCATTTATGATGACATTTAGTATAAGGCTTCAAGCTAAACTATGTATTCAGACTGTTACTTAGCCAGGCACAAACAAGATGATGTATCTCACAGGGAGGGTCCAGGGAGAGTGGGACAGTGGTCAATAGGCATGCACCTATCTCCTCTGCTGTATTGAGGGGCTTAGGTGGCCTTTGAGCCAGTATCTGCTCCTCACATTATGAAGTTTTGCTGTTTATTCTCTTTTTTCAGAGATTTGCATGTTATGAATTAGTGGTGACCTCCATGGGGATACCTCTGGTAAGGTGACACATCTGTTAAGGTTTCAGCTGCGGGATGTTCAGCTATTTAAACAGCAGCCAGTCCTTACTTTTTGTTCCTCTAAGACAGATCAGAAGAGAACTGGCACACTCTTTGAGAGCATTTTTCCTTATACTGGTATTGCATGAATTTTGTGAGTTAGAAGCTGTCAAGCTGGTCTCTTATTTGGCCATGCAGGTATTTTTTTTTCCATCAGGTATCAGTTTTGGGTAGTTACTGCTTAGGCATTGTCTGGTTTGGGCCTGAGTAGGGTTCAATTTGGGACTAATTCTTTTAGAATTGGAACTACATCAGTATCACCCACAATGAGCATGGACAGGGGCACCATTCAGAAGCTGGGGCAATGGAAATCTTTGGCTTATAAGAGGTATATTCACACTCAAGTGTTAAATTTCTGTCCACTAATGTTGTTTTTCAGATTCTAGGATCTGCTTGGACAGCTTCTATGTTTTCATCTGCAGACATAGCAAGTTTTATTGAGCAGCACAACAGGCATGGACATGTTATTT
Source organism: Urosaurus nigricauda (assembly GCA_034509955.1). NCBI lineage: Eukaryota > Metazoa > Chordata > Lepidosauria > Squamata > Phrynosomatidae > Urosaurus > Urosaurus nigricauda. The sequence goes on from JAOEGL010000002.1 coordinate 171,085,992, forward strand.
CAGGTCGCAGCTGGGCCTCATTAACCAAACCATAGCTGAGTGTCTGAGGAAGAGGGTTCTTTCCTTTGTTCTTTGGTGAGCACAAGGAGCATCCACCACACATTCTGGCCATTCACCATGGGTGTAATGACCTTGGTTTGCTGAAGTGGAAAGCCTTGATTCTCCAAGCATTCTATGACTTTGAAATGATTGAAGATTGTTAGCCTGGAGTGCATCAATTGCAGTCAGCCATTCCTTCCTGAGAGTGATCTATGTTGTCTGGATCGAGCCCCGAGTAGGGTTAATGGAATTCCTTGATGAAAGAGCTGGGGCATTTTTTTTCTACAACCCCAAACAACACTTCACAGGCCTGACCTTTACAGAGCTGATGATGTCCACCTCTCTGAGGAGTGCAATATTTTGTATTGGGATGATTTGCAGCTGGCCGTGAGAGCTCTGTTTGCTGGTCCAGTGAGGGAAAAGGGCTAACTACAAACTTGCCCCTTGTCCATGTTAGGTATTTCCCATGAGGGGAATAAAAGTAAAATTATATTGAACATCTATGGTGTCCATTTTGGTGAGGGTTGCCCTCTGGAACTGTCTCTTTAGATCTTGGGACCAGGGGTGGGCAAGAAAACTATTAGGACTGGCTTAGGGATTGTGCGCTCACTTTAAACTGCACAACTTGGGGGAGGGGGGATTTCCTAGGTTTGCCTTCTGTTAGAGCCATCCATGAGCAGTCCAAGTATTTGGTTCTCATTGATGCTCTGGTGTTTACCCAGGGGAAGCTGTGGCCTAGTGGAGACCTATTGTTTTAGTTCTCCCTCACCAGATTTCTCCCCCCATTGTCTATCACAGAGCTTAAATTAGTTAACTAGTTTAATAGGTCAATTGGCCCTTATTCAATCCAAGTTCTTGTGGCTGGTCTCTTTATTCTCATTGTAGGTCAGGAAAAGAAAGCAGCTTCAAAACAATGAAATGCTTCTGGGAAGATTTAGCCTTTTGTTCCTCAAAGTGGTAAAATTGGTAATGGCTTTAATTAATAGGGAGTTATTAGCTGGTTAAAAAAAAAACACACTTGGTTTTAATTGTTTAAGTGAGCTTATTAAATGAGTATGTAGCACTATTATTCCACTTTTACTGCTCTGGCTTCCTGTGGATTCAGGGATTTGTAGTTCGGTGAAGCCAAAGAGCTCTCTGGCTGTGAATTCTAAATGTCCCTCCTTAAACTGCAAAGTCAGGATTCCACAGGAGGCAGGCATGGCAGTTAAAGTGAAATAATAGTGTTATAGCATCATAGTGCAGTATTGTGACATTTGATATGCATTTGACATTGTTGTGTGAATGGATTCATGTTACAGTGAGGCATGAAATTCATTTAATTTAATTTTTTATCAGAATTTAACAATTCACAAACATTTTCTAGGCCATTTATCTCCCCTTGTGATCCAGTATGCATGGCAATGTTTGGCATGGTGAGACATGCAAACTTTGCAGACATACACTTGATGAGATGTACAAACTAAATATGTTTTATTTCCTCTGAAAATGCATTTCTGTCTTTTGCCACTTCTACAAATTATTGTTGTTATGTTTTCATTCCCAGAATCTTGCCTGCAGTTATGTAATTTCCCACTGACAGTATATGCAGCTTCTTTTCTAAACACCTGTCATTTTCTTAGCACTCATTTCATATACGTGCGTATGTGTTTGTATCCCTGTAGAATTCTTCCAGCTTTCTTTTTGATCAAATTAATTATTTTACCCTTCTCACTTCCATTCTGATTCTTTTGCTGAAATAAAAGTACCATTAATATTTCCTTCAAAGAAGTCTTAAGGGCTTTCCAGATGCTGGGATTGATTTACCAGATAGCATTAGTAAAATGACTTCAATTAATTTCCCCTTTAATTTTATCTTTTAATTGCATGTTGTTTTACAGTTAATTGTCAAAGATCTAGGATCTCTTTGTGCAGACTTTATTTCCATTTAAGAAACATGTGATAGCATTTGGAGTATGGCTGACAATTGATGGGTGGCATTCTCCTAGGGATATAAGCTCCCTTATGTGTGTGTATATGTCCTTTTTGGCTGCGGCAAGGGTTTTTATTATCTTCCTCCTTCTACAAGACCCAGAGTCCTCCCATCTTACTGGAGAGCCCCAGAAGCCCCATGAATAGCCATGCCCTGCTTCATGGGGGAACAGATGCTCACAGAAGTATCTCCCCATAGCCAAAAGCAAAGTGATGACAGCAGCACCAAGATACATTGAAGTGCTCCAGGCACCTCAGTGCTGCTGTTATCATTTTGCATCTGACTATGGGGACATAGCCTTTGGTTATCTTGTCTACTCCCCAACGAAGCAGGACATGCTTCAGAAGCTATTCAGTAAGTTTGAATTCATATGTGGCTAAGTCTAGCAAAGGTCCGCATGCTGGCATATTACTCTACACTGAGTCATAGAGGATTTTAGCCTCCATGGATTAGTTTCCGTGTGGGTTTTTTGCATTTTTAAAAACCATTGTCTCCTTGGTTGTGCATATTACAGTAGTTGTCTTTAGTGGAATGAACAATGTGTCACAGAACATTGCTATTTGTGGGTGCTACTAGTCAAGCTTTTGGTTTACCCAAATCATAAGCAAAATTACCAAAATCAATCTTGTCAAAGCTGGGTAAATTTCCAATTTAAAAAAAAAAAAAAGGAAAAGTCCCCATTGCCCTATAATTTATATATATAAGCTCAGCTATCTAAATCCAAACTTTGCAAACCCTTCTGGCCATACACACTGTCTTGTACCTTCAAGGGAATTTTTTACTCCGCCCCTACCATGAATGTCATAGAAAAAGCTAAGCCAATACCTCAGTCCAATACTACAGTGGTTTAGTCTTTTAGCATCACATTGTATAAATGATTTTATATATTTCTCTCTGAGGGTAAGGTTTTATGCATATGATTGACATGGGCACTTTCCAATTCTTGGTGTGCAGTTTCAATAGACACATACATAGAATCAGAATCATAGAGCTGGAAGAGACCACAAAGGCCATTCAGTCCAACCCCCTGCCATGCAGGAACTCTCAATCAAAGCACTCCAGACAGATGGCCATCCAGCCTCTGTTTAAAGACCTCCAAAGAAGGAGATACCGCCACTCTCCAAGGGAGTGTGTTCCACTGTCAAACAGCTCTTACCCCCAGGAAACTGGAACTGAATACAGCATCCAAAGCATTTCATCATCACTGTTGCTGTTTGTTGTCATATTAACTTTGACTTAGGATGATCTTAAGAATGATTAACCTTAAGACACACTGTTATTAAATACGCTACTCAGGTTTTTCAAATTCCAGGCAGTGACTTGTTTGACTGAGTCTATTATCAGTAATATCATTTTCCTCTTTTCCTACTGCCTTTCCACTTTATCAAGCATTAGTGCCTCTTTCTATAAATCATGTCACCTCATTTTACTTATCTATATTCATTCATTCATTCAGTTTATACCCCACCTTTCTTCCACCATGGGACTGAAGGTGGCACATTATAATATCTCATGATATGTCCAAAGTATGATAAACTCTGTTAAGTCACTCTGGCTTTCAGGCTTACTATATCAATATTTCCTAAACAATATGTCTGTTAAAGATGTAAACTTCAATTTCTATTTGGGTGCTGGAAAAACCAATATATTTCAGTTGTAGCTCTTTCTTCCTCACAGGAAATCAGGATACTTAACGGCCTTGGACCAGATAGATAGACTCGATCAGGGGGGCTATGGGCAAGGGCTTGCAGGATCTGGCAAGGCAGAGGAGGATAGGAAGTCTTGGTGATGTCTCATCCACAGGATTGCCAAGAGTTGGAGTTGACTTGAGGGCAGCCAACAACAACAACAACAACAAAAACAACAACGTTGGACAGTTGCCTAGAATTCTGTACAAGGAGAAAGATATTAATTAATTAATTAATTAAAAATAAATAAAAACCTCATATTAAACACATCAAAAGTAGAAAGCTTTCACTTATGGTTTACTGAACATAGAATCATAGAATCATAGAATCATAGAAATTTAGAGTTGGAAGAGACCACAAGGGCCATCCAGTCCAACCCCCTGCCATGCAGGAACTCCAAGTCAAAGCATCCCTGACAGGTGGCCATCCAGCCTCTGCTTAAAAATCTTCAAGGAAGGAGACTCCACTACACTCCGAGGGAGTGTGTTCCACTGTTGAACAGCCCTTACTGTCAGGAAGTTCTTCCTAATGTTGAGGTGGAATCTCTTTTCCTGCAGCTTGCATCCATCTTGAGGGGAGAGAAAGGCAGGCCACCTCCTGCTGCAAGCAAGAAGAGACCTCCCTTCAACCACCATCTTGAGGGGAGTTAATTGTATAATTAACAAATTGTAAGCCGCTCTGATAGCTTTGGCTGAAGAGCGGGGTATAAATAAAATTTATTATTATTATTATTATTATTGTTCCGAGTCCTGTTCTCTGGAGCAGCAGAAAACAAGCTTGCTCCCTCCTCAATGTGACATCCCTTCAAGTATTTAAACAGGGCGATCATATCACCTCTTAGCCTTCTCTTCTCCAGGCTAAACATCCCCAGCTCCCTAAAGCATTCTTCATAGGGCAAGGTTTCCAGCCCCTTCACCATTTTAGTTGCCCTCCTTTGGACACGCTCCAGTTTCTCCACATCCTTTTGAATTGTGGTGCCCAGAACTGGACACAGTATTCCAGGTGGGGCCTGACCAAAGCAGAATAGAGTGGCACTATTACTTCCCTTGATCTAGACACTATACTTCTATTGATGCAACCTAAAATTGCATTGGCCTTTTTAGCTGCTGCATCACACTGTTGACTCATGTTCAACTTGTGGTCTACTTGGACTCCTAGATCCCTTTCACATGTGGTCTCATTCAGCCAGGTGTCCCCCATCTGATATCTGTGCATTTCATTTTTCCGCCCTACGTGTAGGACCTTTCATTTCTCTGCATTGAATTTCATCTTGTTAGCTTTGGCCCAGCTTTCTAGTCTAAAATAACTCACTCATAGTTCTCAGCAAGTATCCAAATTACCACTTTCTGAAAGGACTTTACCTTTAACCACATCCAGTAAATTAATGGAAACCAGAAATGTCTCTTGCACATGGATAAATCGAAGTGTTGATGAGAACTTTCATATCAGCATTAACAATGACATCCCATAGAGCTTTTACTGTCACTACTCCTAAATTGTGGAACAACCTACCGGAAGAGATCCATCTTATTACCACCTTAAATGCTTTTAAGAAGGCACTTAAGATGGATCTCTTCTGGCGGGCTTACCCACCCTACCCTGTATAGGAGGTCTATTGAAATGAAATGCTCCACTTCTTTAATTATGATTATCATGATTGTTATGCAATTATTGGATGATGATTTGGGATTAACTATTTTACTGGAATTATTAATAGTGTTAGTATTTTAATTGATTGTATTTCTGTATTTGTATTTTGTATTTATTTTATTGAATGTACTCCCACCTCAATCCGTAGGGAAAGGTGGGAAATAGAAATACTTTATTTATTCATGCCAGAGTATGTTAGGTTATAGGCCTGCGTTTAGCCATGTATGTAACATCTTGGGGTTTCCAAAATGTTCCTCAAGAACAATAGTCATTGCATGTGCCAACCACTCTCTAATGTTCAAACAACACAACATTTTTTTAGAGGGCAAATATGACCCAAGTGGAAATCACATGTAAATCTGTCTCTTTCATGGCTGCTCTTTGAATGTCTTCTCTTCCTTTCAATTCACTTTTTTCCATTTACACCCCTCGATGAATAGCACAAGTTATTACATGCAGTGCAGACCACCTTGGATGCTAAGGAGAAGGAAAAAGCTGTCATCCTACCAGCTGTCAAACAAGTATGAAATCGGCTATTGTTTGGGGCTGTGCCATTCCTGAGTGCTTTCAGAAAGCCAGATGCTCTCTTTGCTGAGCTATACCAGAAATCATAAACTGAAATCCTCTATTCTTCCCTGACACTATTTTTTTCTCTTTCACTTCAGCCTGCTGATAGATGGTGAAACGGTTCTGTTGAACACAATGCCAATTCGTTCAGCTGTTGTTTGGCACAGTTTCTGCAAAGTGTGGAGCAAGCAGGCCAAATGTGATCGGCTACTCTCCAAGGGAATGGAGGAAAAACCTTCCATCTACAATCACACAGCCCACGCAGTAATTGGCAGCTCACTTGTCACATCATTTTCTAGGTGCCTTAAGAGAGTGGATTTGTTCATCAATTCTCCAATATATGACACAAAACAAGTGTTATGGGAGCTGGAGGAAAGCTGAATGGCTGTGCCTCCTCCTCTTTTCTTTGAAGTGCAATGTACAGGATTTTCCCCCACTGGATCTTTATTTAGCTTCATTTGAAGGACATTTCCATCTGCATTTTTCTTCTTTCACTTCATATCCTTAAGGACAAAACCATGGCTTATTCTTTGTATGTGCAAGCCTCCAGTTGTAATTCCTGATATCACCAAAAAGCCTGGAGAATGAAGCTTTTCTACAAATACAATGAATGACAGTCTGTCAGTGCAGGCAATATCAAAATAGATTTTGTTAAAACTGAATCAAATCTGAAAGTATACTACCTCCTCAGCAGAGGGTTCCATTTGCTAAATCTTAGAAAAATAGGTGTTATATATCATTTATTTGTTTTTTAAAAAACTGCTGATGTCGTTTTCATTCCTTGAAAGAAATTTATTTTGTCCAAACCAGTCCATTTTGGTTCTGGAGTCTCAATACAACCCATGCCAATTAAATTTGGGAAAAAAATCATTTAGAAAGTGGATTAAATCTTAACACTGTGGATTTGAACTCTGATTATTATGAACAGGTCTATCAAGATACATTGGCACAAAAGTGATGTCTGGTTCAGGATTTGACCAAAAAAAATATGGTGATCTTTCTTAATAGCTGTGGATAGCTGCCTGAACTACCCATCTATGTACAGCTGTGGGATATGAAAGACATGTGCAGCAGTGTATGTACGCATGTGTAAGAGAGCAGCATATGAACACCTGATAAATTTTATTTTCTAACATTTGGTATTAATTGGTCTAGAGAGGCATATACAGGCTGAAGGAAGGTTCCCCCCCCCCCCCCAAAAAAAAACTTTAATTCAAGATTGAATCTTTTGCTTTGAGGTTTTGTGAGAACTTTGAGAGAGATTAGGGGATCAGGGAGAAGGTAAAAGGGACTAAGGTACACATTTTTAGGTGGCAGAAAAATTAAGGAATCTTCAGACTGAGGGCTTGTTAGGAAAGCAACATTTCTTTCCATTAAAAAACCCCACTTCTTTGCCATACAGATTTTTTTTAAATAAATCTGAGATTATCTGGCCGGCAGGGTCCAAGCACCCCACCAAGGCACCTGTGACCATATGTCAGACTCTGTCTCTAACCAGTCAGCCCCCCGTCCTCTCCACAATGCATCCCTGACTGGACATGTGGATCTCAAGAGAAGTTACTCTTCTGTTGCTAATGGCTGTTGGAATTGTATTATCTGTTTTATATTGGTATTTGTTTCCAATCCTTTCATGATTAATAATGGGAGTGGCCTCTGCCTGCATTGAAACCCCTCAATACTATCTTAACTGACACCATCACAGACAGAAATGAAGGCCTGAGGCTCAAACATCATCACCATTTTTCTCCAGTATGATTTTTAACATCTTTTCCAGTGAAGCTTTGAGAGCTTGCACAATGTATTTTATGCTTTGGAGTTGGCCCCCACAATGTATTACTCTTTGTGGATTTTTGATTTTGTTGTATTTTGCTGGATGGCCAATGCAGCTAATCCTGAATATATTTTTTCTTTGAATGGGGATACTTCATGATGTACCACTGTTCAAAAGGCATGTAACAGCCTTGGCTACCATACTTTCCCCCCAGATGTATTCAGAATGGTGTGCCAATGAAGTATTGGCAGGTGGACATGGCCACTGGGCTGCTTGGAACAGCATTGTTTTTATGGCAAAATAATTTTAACAAGAAGGAAAGCACGTCCACTGATGCACTACATTTCAAAAAAAGCCTGTTTTTATTTCCTTTCATACACTGCAAAAATTTCAGAAAATTGCCCACCCATTGCCTGCATGGCCTAAATGTGACAGCATATTTTTGACATAGGATTGGCTTTAACACATACAAGAAAGGCCTTGTTTGCACTGCAGAAATAAAGCAGTTTATAGCAACAGCAATCGCAAGTACATTTCTATACCACTTATCAATGCATTTAAGCACTCCCTAAGGGGTTTACAATGTTTAAAATAATTGCCCCCAACAAGCTGGGTACTCATTTTAGTGACTCAGAAGGATGACAGGCTGAGTCAGCCCTGAGCCCCTGGCTGGTATTGAACTCACCATCTTGTGGTTTGTGAGTGAATGGCTATAGTACAGGCATGTAACCACTATACCACCAGGGATCTGACGCCACTTTAACTGTCCTGGCTCAGTGCTATGGAATTCCGGGATTTGTTTTGTGAAATATTTAGCTTTTTTCATCAGAGAGCTCAAATGTTCCACCCGACTATAAATCCCAGGATTCCATAGCATGGAACTACAGCAGTTAAAGCAGTATAAAATACATTTATACTGACATGCAGATGGGGTCAAAGATCTACAGCAAAACATGCTGTATGTACATGCTCACCTTTGAATAACTGAGATTCTGTTCTGGCTTGTGGAAAATCAAATCTTGCGATAAAAAAAAGTCCCTCACATTTTTTAAACAGACTTTTAAAGAAACAAACATATTTTTTTAAATGGAGCATTCCAAGATTTTTCATAAGTAGAAAAAAACTTTAAAAACAAAGCTAAAAAGCCACACAACTTAAAAAAATGTATCATTTCTAAAGTTGTGTGGTTTCTTAGGTATTCAAGTATGCTGATATCTCCCTCTTGTTTTTGTTTTTGTTTTTACTGTCCTGTTTTTCTCCTGTTCTGTTATCACTGACCATGCACATTCACCATGAGGTGGGGGGATATGTTTATGTTCTTTGCACTTTCTTTTCAAATGCCAATGAATAATAAAACATCTGACAATTATGCCTATGCAGCCTCCTTATATCCAAACAGATGGCTGCCTCGTCTCATTCAGCAAGGTCTTCATGGCTTTCCATGCTTTCAAATGGATGTTTCTGCATGTGCCACCTGGAGATGTCAGGGTGTGAACCTTGGTCCTGTTAATGCCAAGCGTGTGTCGTGCCCCTGAGCAGTGGCCTTACTTAGCAACACATTAGCTAAAACGTTAACATCTTGTTGTGTGCTTGAATAATAATAGCATTTTTAGCATAACTACCTTTTGAAAGGGATTCTTGTTTTGATAGAGATGATGGCCAAAAAGTAATTATAAGTAGACGCTAACAATTCTGCACTGCAGCAGTTCATTTATGTTCCTTTAACAAATGAACAGATAGTATTCCTTCCAAACACATCTTTGTCAAGTACCTCAGATAAGCTCTCGTCTTCTCTTGAGGCTTCCCTCTTTTCAAGCTTTTAAAAATCTCCTCCATTTGCCCCTCACTGGCACTGTGTACTAAGTCACTGAATCAAAATTTAGCTTCTTTTAGGAAGAGATAGATTTGGAAGCTCGCTCTTCCCAAATGGAGCGAGACTGGATTAAAAACAACAGTACTAGCTGCTAGTACTGAGATCTGTTCCAAATAAATAAATAAATAAATCTATGACTTGATCTATGGATAAATGAGTCCACAGACTGATTCCTTTGTTTGATCTACAATCACTTTCCCAGAATGGATGCTAGAGGCAGAATGAAGGCTTCTAAAATTAGCTTTGCATTTTACTTTAACAAGTTATCCAAGGTCTGTTGTTGTGTCACTTCAAGTCATTTTGGACTTATGGTGACCCTCTGGTGAACCTATCATAGGGTTTTCTGAGGCTGTGAGAGACTTGCCAAGGTCACCCAGTGGATTTCCATGGACAAGTTGAAATTGGTGGAATATGTTTTCTCCTTTCCCCTTCTTATATAGATAGTGATTCCTACTTTAATTACTCTCCCTTTAAGACTAACTGTAGACATTACTTCAACAGCAAAGAATGGTTTATTAATTTTGATGCAAATGTAATTTTTCCTGTCTACTTGCTAATGGACAAGAAGTTTTTGCACAAGGAAAAGGGATTGTTATTTTGCAAGCAAAACTTGGTCCTGACAGCGTAGGAACTTTACAAATCCCTGATGCTTAGTATGTATGGGATTTGCAAGCCTCTTTTTACAGTGTGCAAGCCACAACATCAAGAGGCAGCCATGTCAGTTGCAGAAAGCAAACCTGTTTTGGTTTTTATGGCAGGAATTTGATTTTTAGAGCAGATTTTGGATTCATCTACAAACAATGTGACCCAATGTCATCACAAAGATTGTTCAACTTTCTGGCATTGCATATTTGCTTATTGAAGTATATAAAATATTAAGCGATTGGCAAATCAAGAGCTTGCAAGAGACTTTAAGTTTAAAGCATGCCCCAACAATGAAAAATGTGTAGAATGTTTGAAAGCAAAGGTCAGAAGAGCTCTCCACAGTCCAGTTACTGAGAGACAATCCCACAAGATAAGTGATAAGATAAGTGAGATAATCCCACTTTTACATGCTGATCTTTCTGGACCAATGAATCAAAAGCCAGCAGGGGTAACTTTTATTTTAGGATTATTATTGATGATTTCAGCAGATACACATACACTTATCTTCTCAGAGAGAAGAGTCAATCCTTTCAAAAATTAAAAAAAAAATACTTTAATTGAGTCTCTAACAAATTTGGCTATAAACCGAAGAACCTGTGCACAGACAATGGAACTGAATTTGTCAATGCTGAATTTGATGAATTTTTAAAGGAACATGGCATTGAGCATCAGTCAACACAGCCTTAGTCTACAGAACAAAATGGCGTCACAGAGAGAATGAATAGTAGTCTCCAGGAGATGGCAGTCACCATGTTTTTGGAAGCCAATATGCATAAACACTTCCATATTTGGAAGCCAATATGCATAAACAAGAGGCAGGATATAAATTTATTATTATTATTATTATTATTATTATTACTACTACTATTATGCTAATCGTTAGTGCCTTCTAAAGCAGTTATACGCTTGACTTTCATATGTTTGAGCTATGCAGATTCTATTGGTATCACAAATCAATGACAATTAGGAGGTGGGGATGGGGAAGAAATTGGATTGCTTTGCAAGCAATTCCAATTTGTTCATTGGTTTCAGAAGTGCCAATCAGAACATGATGATTTTTTGCTTTGCTTTTCATGTTCCCAAATTTTGTGATGCAGTCTCAATTTTTTTTTCCGAAATGCATACATTTTTTTAAAAAAGACACAAAAAACTAAGGAAAACTGTTTGCAAAAATCATTTTATGGGGAAAAGGCATACATACAAGGAATATGAGACTCAGAAAATGAATTTGAGCTGGAAAAAGTAGGAATTTTACAGAAAGCAAACTTGATGATGACAGAGCAAAATTCAAATGCAATCACAGTGATAGGCACAGCACGTTATGTATATTTGAATATGCTAAAATATTATCACGATGAAATTGTACATCATATTTAAAAGGTAATGTAAAAAGGGGAAATGAGCTATTTCAGGAGATGCCAGATTCAGTCATAAGTGTAGATGTGGGAGTGCAAGACTTGTAAACCACAGGAGGAAAAAACAGTGATCCATCACTACCTCTACTGATAGAAAGAATGGCTTGTTTTCATTCTAACTTACGAGGGGGTATCCAAAAGTTTTAATGGTTATCTTTTTAAAAAATTGACAGAAAGTTTGTTTTGATTTGTAGTTGTTAATTTATCTCTATGTAGTCACTAGATTTATACATTTTTCCCAGCGTATCTTGACCCTCCGAATACCTGATATTGTAGAAGTCTTACAGTCTTACAGATAAGATGCAACCTAGTTATGTGTCTATTGTGTCTATATATCCCTTCATTTAATATTTTTTGTCCCTAAAATCTAGCCTAGAGGTTTTTGTTTACCTCATACATGTAGCAGGAACAATAAGTAATAATAAATGCATTAGTTTTTTAACATGTTTAAATCTGCAAGGTCAAGAATATTCAAGGTAGGGCTTCTTCTCAAATCTGCCTTCCAGGAAGGCATCACACTTAGCTCCTTTACAGAAAGCAAGACCTCCATCAGGTGGAGATGGTTATCAACTGGACATTTAGAGGAATGTCATGGGACCTTAATATTCGCTGTACCACTCAGCTGTGATGTTCTATGACTCTGCCTTGAGTGTAACTTTGAATATATTACAGTTCAGGTATTTGGGGGACTGGAAACCCCACATCCTCAACAAAATTCCCCAGTAAATTGAAGTTGCACTGACTGAAAACAACAACAAACTATACACACAATTTAAGCTCAACCATAAAAGGCAATAGCAACAAATGAGACCAGAGGGAAGAAGGATAATACAGTAACAGATTAAATTGCAAAGAGATTAAGAAGATATAATTAACCATGCAAGAAGAACTTTATTATTGATCTTTTAATTAAGGGGTGGGGGTGGGGTAGAGATTCCTCTAGAGCCAAGACCAGTAACCAAGTAATATATAAAACACTACTTTATCTTATTACAACACAAAACAAAACTTAGAAGCAAATTAGCCCCGCTCTTGGGAGAACCTGCCTAAATAGGCCAGGAGCTAGGAATCAGAGTACCTTTTAAAAGTGGTCAACTGATTCTTACTGGGAAAACATATATACTAAAACCTGGAGATAACATAAATAACCGTATATATCCATTTGATAATGGAAAGCTAAAAGGAAGGATATTTTAAAAGTACTGTTTTCTCAGTGACTGTGTCCTAATTAGTGTTTATTTGCACTGTGTGCTGCTTCAAGCATGTACAAAGGGGTATCCAAAAGTTTTAATGATCACCTTTTTAAAAAATTGACAGAAAGTTTGTTTTGATTTGTAGTTGTTAACTTATCTCTGTGTAGTCACTATCTAGATTTAAATATTTTTCCCAGCATATCTTGACCCTCCAAATACCTGATATTATAGAAGACTGCAGATTGCTCCTCATGAGGATTTTACATTTTAGTCACTTCTGGCAGAGCCAGTCACAAAAATAAAGGACGCAATGAGCTGATTTTCTCAGCATCGTGCACTCTGGGACCAATGATGACACTGACAAAATTTCATCAATATGCCATAATAACTTGCGGGTGATAATTATTACTTTATGATACCCCCTCATAATGCACAATCTGCAGACTTCTACAATATCAGGTATTTGGATGGTCAAGATAAGCTGGGAAAAATGTATAAATCTAGATAGTGACTACATAGAGGTAAGTTAACAACTACAAATCAAAACAAACTTTCTGTCAATTTTTTAAAAAGGTGATCATTAAAACTTTTGGATACCTTCTCGTATGATGCAAACTAGAAATAGGATAGAACTGAAATTCAGTCAAACGTGCAAGGCCAAGTCCATTCTTTCCCACTGTCCCTACAAAAGACTTATAAAAGACTATCCCAATAAAAGAACTAAGGGCCTGTACACATGGGCCAAAAGTGTTCACCCTGGTCTCATGTCATACTACATAGACCCAGTCCAGGATCAGCCAGTCCAGATGCCAATTGAGCAGCCCTGGACTTATCCCAGCCCAAAGAAGCCTTAATGCAAGACAATACATGACACACCACATGGCCCTGAGCACCCCTTACCTGTTGCCATTGCCATGTCTTCAGTGAAACCCCCATTGTTGGGATGGGGCCCCCACTTGTACCTGTACAAGCATGACAATAGTGCTGGTAAGGGACATGATATGGCAGTGGCTCCATGGCACAGTGGTGGGAATGTAAACACCTCTCCATTGCCATTCTGGAGTGGGGACTCACCCACTTGGTCCATGGTATCCTGATGATCTTAAGACTCTGACAGGTTCATACAGGGAGATGTGATCTTTCAGATAGTCTGGTTCAGAGCTGTCCAGGTGTATGTGTACTCAGGTCAAGAAATTCCACATCCATGGTGTCAAGCGTACTGACCTGACACTTCTGCCTGGGCATTTCTCCAATTAAGTATCAACTATAACAACATAATATGAACAACTGAGAAGACAGAATCATGTCAGAGAGAGAAATAACCAAGACACCAGTCAAATACAATTCAGCCTTGTAATTACTTAAGTCATGCTTGAAAGAGCAGTGAAGTTTGTCCTACATTAGATAAGAATAAGCAGGTGAAATATGAACAAAGGGTGTGCTAGCAGTTAATGTGCACAAGTAAACTTTATTTCCAATTGGCTGATTACAAAAGAACTGCAAAATGCCCTCCTCATAGATAAAGGCATAGATAAGAAAGGGCTTGATAGACTATATAAGGAGGGAGTGAAATCAGGGCTAAACTGAAGAAGGAGAGCCCTCCCTCTAGTGCATCTGGCCTGCGAGGAAGTGAAAAGGCAGGCCCAACTCCATCAAGGCTAGCTAGAGCAAGAAGAAGGGCCCTTTCTCCAGTCCATCTGCCAAGGTCCAGGCCTTAGAGAGAGAGAGAGAGAGAGAGAGAGAGAGAGAGAGAGAGAGAGAAACCACTGGACTTGACCCCCTTCCCCACCACCATTCCCTTCTCCTTTTGTGTCATGTCTTTTAAGACTGTAAGCCTAAAGTAGAGGACCACCTGAATAACTATGTGTAAGCTGCTCTGAGAACCTTTAGGACTGAAGAGCTGGGTATTAAATAAATAAGCAAGCCAATTTGGGCCAGGTAAGAGCAATGGTGTGCAACTACTTCTACCAATTGGGCTGTTTACAACAGCTACCTTTTGTTTTTCCTAAGATGGGTGTCATACTTTAATAATGGGTGCCATTAAGGCTGGTTGCAACTAGGCTATTACATACCCCAAAATATTGTAATATCTGTTATAGATATATACCCGTTTAGAGTTAAATAATTTCTTTTACAGATGACATTATATGTTCCTGTATATAGGAATGTTTAGGGATGCTTGATAAAAGATGTATAGTTCTTAAGAAATGCCTCTAGAGATGTGTAGTGCCTTTACAGATGATATGGAATAAAAATATGTGCTTAGACTGAAAAATCAATATTCCTCCTCAAGGAGAGAATATATATGTATGTGCTATTAATTTGAGCATGTAAATAAACAGCTTAAAATTTTCACAGCAGCAAACTATTCTCCGCAATAATTTTCTGATAATCCAATGCCTCAGGGATCTCTAAGAGGAAAACAGGTGTTGTGCTAACTTCCGGATAAGACTGGTCTTTGCAAACTTGGAAGTTCAGGTGACTTAAACAGCAAATTCTGGGAAATCTAACTAGACACAAAGAATATTATCATAGGGACAGGGCATCATTGTCCCATCCACGTTCTTTCCTTCCCACCCAATTGCAGAAAGGATTTTCACAAATGACCCAGCATTGACCCAGTATGGAAGCATGAGTAAAAGTGATCATGTGAAACATTTTCACTTGCAAGCATGCTGTGTATTTCAGCCACCTGGGAAGCACGAGTGAACGTGATAGCGCAAATTACTTTCATATGAACGCAGGCTGAAAAGTACTTTCAACCATCAGCTGAAAGTGCTTTCTACTATCATTTCCACTCTTGTAATAATGGAAGAACCTGTTATCACCATGCTGGCTGAAAGTACTTTCAGCTGATGGCTGAAAGCACTTTTCAGCCCACTTTCATGTGAAAGTGATTTGTTCTATCACTTTCCCTTGTGCTTCCCAGGTGGTGGAAGACAGGTTCAGCATTTCACTCGAGTTGCAGATGGGATAAGGATGGGGGAGCAATCCCATTCCTATCCTGTCCCCTTGTGAAAATCTCCCTACAGATGTTAGTGTATTAGCTTGGAAGTGAAAAGGCTTTGTGTGTGTGAGGAACTGTAACTGTTTCAGCAGCAGAAGAGGATGCGATCTGGGCTTGGTTCACTGACAGTTCGAATGTGTAATCTAAGGCGGGAATTTCACCATCACTTTCTGATCTGAGAGCCTAGGGGAGCCACTGTGAGGTCACAGATGTTTTTATAGTCAATTTTTTAATGCAGTGCTTCTATTATTTGCTAGATTTAGCTGTTAGTAGCTGGAATTGCTGCAGGTTTGGGTAGTTGTCATCCAAGTTTGATCTCTTCTAATGTCTGTCTTCTCATTTCCCAACTATTTCCCAGTCTAAACTTGATCTTTCCTCTGAATTTGTTAACTTCAGTAGAAATCTATTTATTGTATGTACATATCTATGTGTTTAGGAAAACTTATTTTCCTCCCCCAGTTTCCCACATCACACTACACCAGTTGCCCTAGTTGGTGCTAGACATCTGATTTGCTTTCTCAGTGTTACCAATTTTTAAATTTATTTATTTATACTACATTTATACCCAACCCTTCAGCTCTCCCAGAATGGCTTACAAATTGTAAATTTGACAATTATCTGCCCTCAGGTTTATGTTTTAAACTGCTATTTTAATTCTGTTTTAAGGGGTGAGTGAGAGGAATTGGGATTGTTGTATTCTAACTTGTGCTGCTTTTAACTATGTTGTACCCCGCCCCGATTGCCAGTTCAGAGGGGTGGGCTATAAAAAAATTATTATTATTTATTAAATTATTATTATGTTCTCTTCAGTTCTTCTCTCTCTATTTTTACTCTGTCTTGTGTCTCAAAAGATGGGACAAAAGTACAGACTTTGCAAATAGAACAACATTTTTGTGCATAATAAAGAATTACAACTTTTCATTAACACAGGTATGCCTCATTCAAGAAACTATCTGTCAACGTTACACTGAACAATCAAAGGGGTAAGACAGGGCTGTATCATTTCCCTTTATACATCAATTTATAATGTTTAGATTTACTTGGATTTCTCATGGCAGTTAATCCCTACTCATCCCAAGTTGGTAACAGGCCTATTTGCAGAACATCAGTTCTATTTGCAGATGATTATCTAACTGTGTGTGTGTGTGTGTGCGCGCACGCGTGCACGCGCCTTCAGTTTGCCTGTCAACTTATAGCAATCCCATGAATTTCATAGGGTCTTTTAAGGCAAGGAATACCCAGAGGTGGTTTTGCCATTTCCCTCCCATGAAATATAGCCTACAATCTTTGGTATTCATTGGCAGTTTCCCATCCAAATTTAACTAGGGCTGACCCTGCCTAGCTTTCAAAATCTGATGGGATTTGGGGCATTTACAGTATTTAGGCTGAAGATATCATAACTATAATATTTCTGTAGTTTATATTTATTTTAATGAATTCATTGCAGAGTATTCTACCGTGTTTTTTTTTTTTAATAAACCTAGATAAACCTATCTAACTTTAGGTTACATTTTACAGGTTTTTGTTTTGGTTTTTTAGAAAACTGGTAGAATATTGTGGCATGAATGCATTAGATATAAACGGGAAAGATTAAGGCTATGATTTCCTCAAAGCGGAAACTTTAATGTAAAGGGTGGGTAAAAGGACACACTACTGATTAAGTATATTCGTATAAGATTGCACTTCCAATCTTCACTCAGTTTATCTGTCTCCAGGGAATATTCACTAGTCACTGCTAAGCACTGCCTGAGTGAAATTTGCAGTTTCTTTTATACTAAAGTATAGAACTATGTTCTATAAGTTATCCAAGTTTGTCAAGCCAAAAGTACTTACTGAGATTTGATATGGACCACTAAAATTGTATTACCGATTGGCAGGATGCATATAAAATTGCTTCCTAAGGACAGTATTGGCAATTGGCATTTCCAAGATGCCTGGTAAGAGCAGCTCTAAATTTAGAATCAAGGCTTCTATGCACCGTGTGTGTGTGTGTGTGTGTGTGTGTGTGTGTATGGCAGCTGTTACTTTGCCACTGGTACACTTAAGATCAAGTGGCACATTTGTTTGGCCAATTTTGACAGTGTCTTAAGAATCCCACTGGAAGACAGGCATCTCTCATTTATCAAACAGGTCTGATTTCTCTCTCTCTCTCTTTTCTTTAATCGAAAATTCACAAGCTAAACTACTAATTAGACAAAGAATCTAGGACACAGAGAAATATAATTAATTGGTATAAGCAAGTGTTGTCTTTTTGCCTTTAGTTCATTACAAACCATTAATGTCACATAAAATTGTGCATTTACAGAACTTAACCATTTCAAAGTGTAATGTACCTTTGGCTTTCGCAAGGTACAGTATTCTACAGTCTTAGTGCTGAAAGGAAGATATGAAATAATTCTTGTTGTCTCTCTAGACTCAGCTTCTCTGGTACTGGGAATAATGAAATATTGGCAAATAGATTAATTTATTGTAAATTTCACTATGCGGCTGGGAAAAACTTCATCTATCAGATTTCAGCACCTCTTTCAGATTATTCTGATGAGTTGGTACTCTCAATATGCATGGAAAGATGCAATATCTGAATTATCCAGAAGGTTGCAATGTTTTTAAACTTGGTTACAAAAATCAGGACATTACAGAATGACTAACTTGTATATACACATCTCATTTTTACTTTCATTATAAGATGATATTTTACGTGGTTTTAATTTTGCTAATTGTGTGGCTTCCTCTTTTCTCCCTATAGATTTCTCCCCCATCCTTATCCCTTCAGTGACCCAAGTGAAAGTGATCACACGAATCACTTTCACATGAAAGCAGGTTAAAAGTGCTTTCAGCCATCATGGTAATAATTTTCCGTTGTTACAAAACACTGCAAAGGACAGGAGAAAACACTTTCAGCTGATGGCTGAAAGTGCTTTTCAGCCTGCTTTCATGTGAAAGTAATTTGCACGATCATTTTCACTTGCGCTTCCCTGTAGGATCAAGTATGGGTTATGTGTGAAAGTCCTTCCTGTGATTGGGTCGGAAGGACAGGACACAAACAGGACAATGATGCCCTGTCCCTCATGTGATAATCTCCTAAGTATTTCCAACCCCACAAGAAGCTTATCTTTAGAAACTTGTAACCACAGGAGGAACTGAGGTGGGGTAACTATGGAGCCATGAGATGGGAGATTCTAGTTCTAGCCCAGTTTACCAAATGTACTGGCAAGAAGGTAGTGTTGGATGACTAGATGGTCCTGGCTGTAATGGTCTGATGTTTCAAGTACAGATCTTAGGGGATCTAGCATGGTTTCAAAACATTGTTGGCTCTGCCATTCTTGAGGATTATCTTGTTTAGACTTTCCTCCTTGTTTTAGTAGCCTCCTATTCTTCTCTCTTCAACCTCTTAATCCCCTTGTCTGCCCACCTTTGTCAACCATGACTGCTTGCGTGGTGCCCACTAACTTTCCTTCAATGCAAAAGTTAAATTCTGATCTTTGGTCTTCTGTGCACTATTCAACCCAGCACTACTTCAGCTCTGAATCCTTGAAGAGGATGTTCCTAGTGGTTGGTATGGTGTCTTCAAATAAGGGTATATTTGATTTAGCTTCCTGCTGTCTTGTTATCTGTCAAGACTGAAGATTCAATTGAGGAAGCACACTGTTCATGATAGTATTTATTTTCACTGGGAGCAAATTTTAAAAGTACCAAGTGCAACCCTCTTCCCCAATGATGCTAGCTGTCTGCAGTTTGGGCCAATGATAAACCCCTCTTCAGAGCCTATTTTTCCAGTGCAGGCCAACAGGAGGTCCAGGAATTCAGATGTCCAACTTTTGGATTGGACTAAGGGTTAAGATCAGTTCAGGCCCATGTCAATATGTAATTAATTGGAGCTGAATCTGAATCATAGACTGATAGAACGTTAGTGTTGAAAGGGGCCATAAGTGCCATCTATTCCTGCCATTCAGGAATACACAACTAAAACATTCTTGAAATATGCCTATCCAACCTCTGTTTAAAGACGTCCAAAGATAGACAGTCCACTACCCTACAAGGCAGTCTGTTTCACTGAACTGTTCATACAGTAAAGAAATTCTTCTGAGTATTTAGGTAGAATCTGTTTTCTTGTAGTTTGCATCCATAATTTGAATCACTGAATGGGCACAGTACTAAGCTGGGGATCTCTGGCACCCCCAAACACATCGCCTGACATGTTGGCTTTGTATTTCTACTTGCTTTAATGGCATATTTCATGTTCCCTGTTGTAGTACAGTAAACAGAACAAGTGACAGGAGCTCACTGAAAGGGCACAAGAAGACAGTGGCCACTTGAGTTGGTTGGAGGGAGTTAATTATGGGCATCCCATAGTTGACATGCAGTATGTGAAGCCTTTCTCTTTGCTTTGTTTCTGTACTGTGAACAATATAGCATGAAATCTGGAGACACAATAGGCACTGAAGTGCATGATTCATTTCTGCTTATTGTGAGGTTTTTGAAAGTTTTTGTGTATATGTGTTAAAGTTCAATATATTAATTATTTAGATGGGACTGAAATAAACCATCTAGATTATTTGTAGAGAGAATTTCCTAGGATGATCAGCTGCTGAAGTGTGAATAAATTGCTACATTAATTCTTTCTTTAGCTGCCATCATTTAAAATATATTTTACAACATAATTTTATTTATTTTACTCAAGAGTATGTGCTAGTTAAGTATCACATTTCATTTAACAGGTTGTTTAGGCTAATTGTAAGCAAAATTTAAGAGCAGGTTGTGGAACAGATCATCAGGTTAGGCAATTAGCAAAATTAAAAACCCCATGTTTTCCTACATTATTTTTAAAATAGTCCTGCTAGAAATTTGGCTTCTCAAGTAAATCTTTGAGTCAATTTTGACCTCTGGGTGCTGATAAACAACTTCCATTTTGGGCTGCCCAGTAAATCTATGGGGGGAAAACATCTTGTTTATTTTTAAATTATTTCCTATAAAATTAAGCTTTTTGCTATATTTTTAGCAAGACTATAAATGCTGTTTCACCTCCTACATACACACACACACGTACATACATCATTGTTACTATGTGCCTTCATGATGATTCATCCTATATTGATCATCTCATAGGATTTTCTAGGCAAGGTTTATTCAGAGAAAGTTTATCATTGGCTTCCTTTTAGGCTGAGAGAGTGTTGCTTGTACAAGGTCACCTAGTTGTGTAACCCAAAAAAAAAAGATGGGGGAAAACTGGCTTTCAATTAGAAAGCACAATAAATCCAAATTATAGAAAATGGGGAAAGCAAGAACTGATAAGTGGCCATTCTTCCAATATCGCACACTGTGACTTAAATTATTTTTCCAGCAACATAGTTTCATATCCCTTGCACATCACCTTAAGTATACCTTTCTTGTTTGGGGACATTTCTATGACTATTCCACATTCCTATAAGTTACTCAAAGATATGTGAGAAAAGTGAAATATGGCCCCTTCCCAACTTCAAGACTGTTCTCTACTTAAAGACTATGAGTCAGTACAGACCAGCACTCTGTGACGGCCTGACATTCATACGCTCCAAGCTTTTCTTCCTCTACTGGGGCACCCTCTTGGCAGGTGCCCATTTACAGAGGGCACGCCATGATGACGTCCCTCATGCACAATGCCCAAACGGTGCTTATGATGCCCCTTCTGTGGGGCAAAAAGAAGCTTCATTTCAGGGCTTCTTTTTGCTCTATGTGCGGCCTGCTTCCAGGGCTGAAAGGGATGGCATGAGCTCCCCATCTGTTGAGCCCCTATGTCAGGGGGAATAGCTTACAATTTAACAATGACTTCATGCTCTGCATGTTAGAACTCAGTAGTCTAAAATGTACTTTTCTGTTTAAAATATTGGCTCATGATCTGGGAAGCACTGAACAGGTTGCCAACTGTTTTTTTCATTATGTCAAAAAGACAGAAACCTGTGGCGATTTCCAAAATCTGCCACCCTAAACATACTTATCTGATTTTGGAATTTAAGCAGGGTCTGATACACTTACTGTTTGACTGGAAGATCACCAGTTAATACCTGGGATGTTGGTGGGTGGGGCCAGGAAAGAGTCCTGCCAAAAACACTGAGAGCTATTGCTTCCAGCCATAGTTGACTAAGGATGAGACAATCATTTCTCATGGTTCATTAAACATACAAATTATTGATTTTTCAGTCCCTTTAATTGTTTTCTGTACAAGCTGAGAAATTTGCCACATGATTGCCCAGGTGTGAGAATTTTCAGATGGTGCATCTGCAAATGAAGTAAATTGGTGGGAAATTCCTTTTGAAATTCATTGTTTGAGAAGTTTTGTTTATTGTTTTATTGCATTACTGTAATAAAACAGCAGGGCTGCAAGAATTGGTGCATTTTCACAATGGGAAAAGTCTAGCAAATGACAAGGAAGCTGTCTTGCCAGTGAGGTGTTGAAACTGTGTTTTTGTTGTTGTTGCAATGACTGGATTCAAATTTGTCAAAGCTAAAACAGAAAATGTCACACAAGGGAGAGTGAAGGGGAGGAGATAATTTGATATAGTGTATGAGGAGGACAGAATAGAGAGGACAAGATGGAATCAGGTTTGACTGCAAGTCCTATAGCTGGAAGGGGGGTTGTGGGAGCTGTTACAACTTTGCCAAGCTGTAATTCTCAATTTCAGCACCTCATTGACAAGACAGCTTTCTTGACACTTGCTAGCCTTTTACAAATGTGAAAATGCACAGACTATTCACTCTTGCTGTTTTATTGTAGTGATGAAATAAAACAATAAACAGTAATTTCAAAAGAAATGTGCCACCCCGATTGGAATTGGGATTGGAATGGGTGAGCTCTCATCGTGACAGATGAGACATTATAATTATATCACACTTCTCATGTGATGAGTACCATAATTTTATTTCTCACCATTCTTCAGACATGAGAAGAATTATTCTGTCATTTGACATTCCTACAGTTGTATCAACCATCTGAACCAGTGTATTGCAACTTCCTATGTTCCTATACAAACTCTAGACTCCTGATGGCTTGTCTGCTATGGAAAAGTTATCCTGAATTCCCCCCAGCCTTGCTGTCTCCTATTTATGTGACACAGGGCCAACCCCATGAATCGGGTGCAGATTGTCTTCATGACACCCTCACCCAGTTTGGAGTTTCATTTATATAAATCACTTCTGCTGCAGATTTTTACTCTCTTTGCACTGCTGACAGTGAGTGCCTTCACTCACAGTCCCTATGAGCTGCCCAGCACCAGCACTGTGGGCGCAAGTTGCTTTGAGGTCAGAACAAGGCACCCAGCATCTATAGAACCCTGCTGGGACCTCATTATGACCTTAGCTTCAGCACCAGGTGATGAAAAGGGACTGTGTGAGCTCCTGTGCATCTCTAGTTTGGGCCCTCAGTCAAATCAGCCCAAGCTGAAGCAGGCCATTTTTTGAAGCAGTTGGTCAAGGGTTGAACCAAATCTTGTGTCTGGTGAACAGCTATGATTATGTGTTAATAAAAAGTTCCTCAAGTAGTGAAAGAGAATTATATTTTATTGTTTTGTTTTATTGTTCTACTGGGAAAACAGAAACACCATGGCTTAGATTAAATCTTCTTTTATGCATAAGGTAATAATAATGCTCTGAAAAGACTTCTGTTTTTGCTAACTATAAAAGTCTTTCCCTTTGTGAACCTATTCTCCAAAATGAGGCAATATGACCACTTTTGCCATGACTTCCTGTGTAAGAAACTTAATGTCAATAAAGAGAACATGATGTTCTGAATGCAACTCATTTCTCATTGTCTAGAACTCATGGGGTTGAGTCATTATATAAAGCTACTTGTAGTTATGTAGCATGCTAACATTTAATGCAGGAGTAAAAGCAGATTCTGAATAGTGAGAGTGAACCACTGGTATTGAACTTTGTGTGGAAAATAAATACCACCTATCAAAACAATAACCTAACAAAAACCCAGGAACTTATACCAAAAAGCTACTGGTGATTTATATAATCTTAAAATGCATCTGAAGCTCATAGTCCATTTGAACAGGTATACAGTCGGCCTGCCTCAACCATGGGCTTGCCATTTGTGGTTGGCCCCACCTCATTCTCCTGAATGGCGGTGCATGCATGTGACTGTGCCAACACAGCCACTTGTGTGGAGTGGCAGCCTCAAAACCAACAAAACTTGAGTTCCTGTGGTTTTTGGCATCCACGCACATCTGGGGAGACGAAACCCCAGTGGATATGAAGGGCCTACTGTATCAAACTAGATCATTGGCTGTCTACTCAAAACCTATGTGTGTTTCAAGAACTGAGTCCTGCTGAATTCACTGGGGCTTATTTCCTAGAAATTGATCCAGCGTGAACACAAATGAGAGTACAATGGGCCCTTGGTTTGCACAGGTCCACCTATGGATACTAAATCCATGAAGTCCTGTTAAATACAGAGGTGTAGTAAAATTGAGTCTTTTTATATAAGAAAAATGGAGTCTTATATAAGATCAAAGTTTGATCTTATATAAAATCAAAGTTTGCGTCTTGGAGTTTATAGTTTCTCTCTCACACACACACATATACCGCAGGGATGCGGTGGCTTAATGATTAAGATGCCAATTCTGACAATCAGAAGATCAGAAGGTTGGTAGTTTAAGGCCCAAGTGCTACATGATGTTCTCCTGTCACTAGTCCCAGCTTCTGCCAACCTAGCAGTTCGAAAGCATGCAAATGCAAATAGATGGATAGGTGCCACTTCAGTGAGAAGGTAACAGTGTTCGGTTACATGACCACAGAGTTGTCTTCAGACAAACAGAGGGCCAACTGTGTTAGAAACTACTATGGAAACTTCCTTGAGTTTAAAAAGTGGTTTGCATTTGACATTGCAGGGAATGTTAGTACTTTCAATCCTGTCATGCCAATTTCAAAATGCAGTGTGGCCTCATCCAGCAAAGACTTAGCTCCCTCCTCTACTCTTATATAGACTGTTGCCCCACCAGCTCTTGTAAAAGAAAGATGGCAAACAAACAAGTTACCTGTAAGAAAAATTATTTTGTTTTTTTGTTACTGGATGACATATTTCCAGGCTAAGTGGGTTAGATGGTATCTTCTACAAAATATCATTAAGGCATTCTAGGAAAAAAGAAGGAACGATCACTTCCCCTTTGAAAATAGGAAAACTGCCAAATTATTGGATTTGACTCTGGCATTAATTGAAACTTATAGATCCCTATTCCTCTTGAGGCAGAGCTGTGTTTATACTGTTGTTTTTTAAAGAGCCACTAAAACCACATATTCGTCACTGTGTAAGCAAAACTCAAGATAAGTCCTGGAGACTGTCTCACACCCTTTTCTTAAGCATCTACATGTGTCCCCCCCCCTCCCCTCCGCACGCCTTAAATGCATATTCATACACCTTTCCACTTGCTTATTCTAGTTCTAGTATTCTGGAGGGGGAAATGCAAAAATAAAAATAAAATCTGTTTTAATAATAGCCATTTTTATCTTTCCTGAGCATGCACATCTACTCATAAGTAAACCCCCTCAATTCAAATAGGTATAGGAACCAGGTTTCTGATGGATTGTATTTGCCTTTGTCAATTTCCTCCTGCTGGTATGATAAAGCTAATTAGGGGTGGTTCCTTTCCTATTTCAAGCTGAGAATGACACTACTCATAAAGTTAATTAGGATAAAAAATGCAGTGAGTACTACTGTTAAGGAATGCATAAGTGGGCTATCAGCTTGTGTTTACCTTGTCTGAAAAGAAAAATAAAATAGACATTTAGAAGCTGAAAGGGCAGTCACTTAATAAGACCTCTTTAAAATTCTGGAGATAAATTGTGGTTCTCAAAATTGCATAAGTATTAAATGCAGGGTAGGAAAAGAAGTATTTCTGATTCACATGATGATTATAGAGATAATTTACTTTACTAATATATTTTCCTTTCAAAATAACATTATGTTTAGAAGCTCATTTTTAATAATGTTTATCTATCTAGTGTTAAACTGGGCATGACACAGCTAGCCTTGATAGACTTTAACGCTGCAAAGCAGTTTCCCAGCAGAGCTCAGGAATGCCAAAGATTTTTCCTATGAATTAATCAGATTCCCAAATGTAGTGTAGCTAGGAACAGAGAAAGCTGTTTATATATTGAGCTCTGAATGTCTAGGTTATAACTAAAGCATAAATTCTGATTAACTGAAGATTACTTCAAAAATCTATAAAAACATCACCACCATAGAACTAAATAAATAAATAAATAAATAACCCACACATTGTCTCGGTAGTCTGTAAAAACCTAGTGTTGGAAAAATGTTAAACAAACGTTTCATTGTAAAATATTGCATAAATTTACTCTGAGGTAGATCCCATATGTTTTAGTGTGTTTACTCCATCCTGGATAAATAAAAATAAATAAAACTTTAATTTATACCCCGTTTTTTGTACAATCAAAGAGGCTTACAAAGATAATACAAATACACACCACATCCCTCCCCCTTAAAACAGAATTAAACAACAGTACAATTAAAATCTAACATTAGTTTAAAACACAATAAAACTATTAACAATTAATGGTGGGCAGAATTATTGTAACCAGAGGTACACCAATATAAGCAGTATGGGGTTCTTTTTATGTGTCCGGGGGTGGTTCTGGGAAGGCCTGCCAGAACAGATCTGTCTTAACAGCTTTCTTGAAGCTGTCTAAGCTGGATATTAGACAGATCTCATCTGGCAGGTCATTCCATAGAGTGGGAGCAATCGCAGAAAATGTCCTCTGGGAGGTCACAACTATTCTAGTTCTCACTGGCTGTAATAAATTCCTCCCAGAGGATCTGAGTGTACGGGGCGGATTATATGGAAGTAGGTGATTCCTTAGATAGGTTGGGCCTAAGCCATGCAGGGCTTTCAAGGTGATCACCAACACCTTGTACTTTGCCCAGAAACTAATGGGCTGCCAGTGGAGCGATTTCAGTATTGGTGTAATATGATCTCTCCTAGTTGTTCCTGTAATCAACCTGGCTGCCATATTCTGTACCAGTTGATGTTTCCGGACTAGGCACAAGGGTAGCCCCATGTTGAGCGCATTACAAAAGTCAAGTCGTGAAGTTATCAGTGCATGCACTACGGTTTCGAGGTCTCCCGGTTCCAGGAAAGGGCGCAGTTGGCTGATAACAGGCTCTCTTGACTGTCGCATTCACCTGATTCCTCATGTGAAGTGACAAATCAAGAAGTACCCCCAAACTGCGAACACAGTCCTTCGAGGGGAGCGTGAACCCCTCTAGGACCGGAGGTTGCAGCTCAATACCTGGTTTAGGAGCCCCTACCATAAATACCTTCATTTTGTCTGGATACAACCTGAGCTTGTTTTCCCTCATCCAATCCATTACTGCTGCAAGACACCAACTGAGGGGAGAAATGTCATATGTCGTCATCGCTGATGAGCGAGACATGGAGAAGTATATTTGGGTGTCATCAGCGTACTGATAACACTTCACCCCATATCTACAGATGATTTCCCCCAGCAGCTTCATATAGATGTTGAATAGCATCGGGGGCAGGATGGTGCCCTGAGGGACACCACAGTTGAGCTCCATTTTTGAGGAGCGACTGTCATCGAGCACCACCCTCTGGAACCTGTCTGAGAGTAAGAAACGGAACTACTGCAAAGCAGTGCCTCTGATTCCTAATTCTCTCAGGCGTTCAGAGAGGATGTTGTGATCGATTGTATTGAATGCCGCTGAGAGGTCTAATAGCACCAACAGGGTCTCGCTTCCTCTGTCGATGCTTAGATGCAGGTCATCAATTAAGGCGACCATGGCAGTCTCCACCCCATATCTGGTCCTGAAGCTAGTTTGAAATGGATCTAGAAAATTGGCTTCTTCCAAGACCACTTGGAGCTGAAGAGCGACAGCCCTCTCGATCACCTTGCTCAAAAATGGCAGCTTGGACACAGGCCTATAGTTCTTCATGTCCAGGGGGTCCAGGGAAGGTTTTTTTTCAGGAGCGGTCTCACAACCGCTTCCTTTAACAGAAATGGTACACACTCTTCCCTAAGGGATGCATTGATGACACCTCTAAGAAATGTCATCAATGCATCACCCCCCCCCCCCCGACAGCCAGCCATGATGGGCAGGGATCAAGAGGGCATGTCGTCTTCCTCACTTTTGCAAGGATCTTGTCCATGTCATCAGTACTCCCAAGCTCAAATTGATCCAGTCTAATCTCATAAATGGATCGACTGGACACCTCATCAGATGACTTTATCCCAATATTGGCGTCCAAGTGGGCTCTTATCTGAGAGATTTTACCTCAAAGTAGTTATTAAATGCATCACAGCAAGCTGTTGTTGGGTTAAGTAGAGGGTTCTGGGTAGATGGCATCACAGTCAGTTCACTCACCACCCTAAACAGCTCTGCCAGACGGGACTTTTATAGATGTTTATAGGGCTGTAGTCTTCAGAAACACAGTGTAACCTGGAAAGTTTTAAATCTGTTTTTTAAAAAATATACTTCTGCATTTTATCCTACAAATATTCTTGTAGCTAGGAGCAAATATAACTGGATTTCATATTTCCTATTTTAAAAAAGACATGTAATAAAAACAATAGTACTTTTGAAACTGCTTTTTGAAATCTTTTTGAAGTGTATGTTTTAAATGGTTTAATATAACTAGCCATTCTACTATATTGTTTATTTTTTGTATGTTTTTGTATGTCTGTTTTGTATGTACATTTTGTATGTGTATTGTCATAACTTTAAGTTGTAAGCCACCATAAATCACATTCTTGTAGAAAAGGTAGGTTATAAATACGGAGGAGGAGGAGAAGGAGGAGGAGGGGGGGATAAAAATAAGACTGTTATGTGAGTAGCAAAATCAAAGGTGGTTTTCTCCTAAAGCAAATATTAGTCCTATATATTAACTTGGTAATTATCTTTGAAGCCCTCCATGACCTAGGTCCAGCCTGCTTGCAGAATCACTTGCTTCCATATAATCCTCCCTGCACACTTAGGTCCTCTGGAATGTACAGCGCTGTGTAAATTTACAGTGCTATATAAATAAAGCCTAATAATAATACAGTGGTCCCCCGGGTTATGAAGGTAATCCGTTCCGGGATTACCTTCGTAACCCGGAAGCTTTTGTTTCCCGGGGGACCGCTTTCGCCAACGGACCGCGCGGCCGATTTAAAGAGGCCGCGCGGTTTTTTAATTTCGTATCCCGGGGGATCTTTCGGATCCCGGGGGATACAGTAGCGGTCCCGCCGGTTTCGGATCCCGGGGTTTTCGCAACCCGGGGGATTCGTAAGCCGGGGGACCACTGTAATAATAATCCTACTGCAGCCAGCTAACACTAGGTTGGCTGCGGTGACAAAGAGGGCCTTCTCATCCGCTGCCCCCAAATTATGGAATGGCTTGCTGGAGGAGATCCAGCATATTACTAATCTTGATGGCTTTTAAAAAGCCATCAAGATGTATCACTTCCAGCAGGCCTTTCCAGGTAACTCACTCGATCACCCCACTGATGGGGACCATTCTATTGACCCCCAGGTAATCCTGTTATCCTGCCTCCTGCCTCTAATGTGTTTTAATACTGGTTTTAATGGTTGTATGGTATTTTAATTATTATTATGTTGATATTGTTTGTTGAGGGAGAGGGAGGGAGGGGATGCAGAAGTTTATTTTGTATTGTATTGTATGGTTGTAAGCTGCCTAGATCCAGATGGAATGGTGGGGTAAAAATAATTTTTATTATTATTTAATCAATAGTTTTATATCCACCAGCTTCCCAAGAACAAGAGAAAAGACTGACTGTAGATCCAGTCATACTTAGAACAGATCTGGAAAGTTGAATATTGCAGGATGGTGGACTAGATTCTGGGACTTTTGGTCAATGGAGAAAATTGCAGATAATAACAATAGAGTGAGAGGTTTACAGTCTGGATTGAATTTTCATAAGATTTGGCACCCACTTATTGAATATATCCAACAGGATTTACTCTCTAGACACCCTCCAATATTAGCTAAATTTTATGGAAAGATGTCTTTCAAGATCCCTGAATACACCTCTTGTTTATAATCTTCAGGACATTAGCTGGGTTAATGTCTTTTATTTATTGTTGTTTTGGTATACCGCTTGTTGTCTGTTGTTCTGTTTTAGAATGCATTAATAAATTATTGATTTTTTTAAAAAATACTTAGAATAGAAACATAATAATCAATGGGACCAGTCAGTCACAATAGATTAAGTCCCTTTTATTTTAGTGGGTGTCTATGGTAAGCATAGATTGCATCTGGATCCACTCTACAGTGCTGAGAGAAAACAGGTAATTCATTCTTAATTCATACTTCCCATAGCTTAGACTGTAGCTTAGAGGCATCACAAATAGTAAGAGTGCTGAGTAAATATTGGCTTGTAACTTGGGCTGCTCCAATGTCCCTCCATTTCTTTGATTACTCCGTTATGATGCCAGGCACTGTCTGCATGCACATCCCGCTATACTACCTGCCTCTGCTGCCATGAGGCACTCACTCTGAGATCAGAATGAAGTGCCTAGCATCAGCCACATGGCTGGACACCTGTTCTGTGTGACACAGTTGGATGCATTGCAAACAGTCATGTGGCGGCGCAACATCAACTCCAGGTCATCTGGAAAGATCAAGTAATAGGTGATTTAAAAAAAATATTTTAATGGGGTTATACCTTGGGTACGGTGCTATACTGTCTGGAAGTCATCCAGACAATCTGCTCCAAAACCGAGGATTGAACCCTGTGTCATTTGGACTTATTGCTGTGGATACAGGGGCAAGGATGTGTTAATGGGCATGGGAGGAAGAGGATGTTTTGTTTGACTTATGGGGACATGGTTTTGGAGGCATCACAAATAGTAAGGGGGCTCAGTAAACTTTGTTAGAATTAATCTGTAACACTGTTTACTTTTCTTTGAGATTTATACATGTGTAGGCATAGATATAGGTATCACATAGATCATGTTACACACACACACACACACACACACTTTCCCTGGGGCTTCAACAATACTTTCGGAACTTTATAATTTGTGGAAATCTTACATGACTGTTACAAAATCCCTCCTTTGCACCACCCGTTAATGGCAGGCTCATCACTTTATTTATTTATTTACTTGTTTGCTTACCTTTATTTATTTATTTCTGTGCTTCACAGCTTAGCTTGATAAATTCTTAGCAGCTCCCAGACTTTCCCTCAGAGGCCTAGGCTGACACAAGCTCCATTAACATGAGCAGCTCTCCCAGTAACTCTGTTTCAGAAGCCCGAGGTTACCATTTTGTTCCTCTTGCTAATGAGGTGAACTGGGGGAAGAGAGGAAGGGAAAGTGTTTCCTTAATTGATAATTTTCTAGCTGACAGTCATTGAGAGTCCCCAGTGGACGGTTCTGAAGGGAAAATATGCAGACAAGAACACCTAAACAAGAGATAATAATTTCAATTAAAAAGGACTAGGTTTTGTTTTTTGTTTTTTGGATTTTTTTTTCTGGAGAAGTTCTTAGTGAGATATAAGCTGCAAGACACCACTTCTTGAAGCAACTATCAAACAAGAAATTATGCTGCAAATACTTGACAAATGGTTTAGAAAACATGAATGACAAGAATTCACAAATTTTAGGTGTTGCTTTTTCTCTCCCTCATTCCCTCTCTCCTTTTTAATACGCCGTGTTTTCAGAGAACAAGAAAGATATGCAAGAAGGATAGGTTTCTATTGACACTAAGCATCCTGCCCCAGGTTGCCTTCTGTAAAGAAAAGCAAAACCCTCCAGAACCTCTTCAGGAGAAGGGAATTTTGAGTAAAGTGCCCGAGTACTCAACTCCTTCTTACCTGTTGCTTTTCTGCTTCCAGAGCTTCATTTTACTTTCTCCTCCCTCAAAAGATTTACACTAAGGGTGCATCTGCACTGTAGAAATCAAGCAGTTTGACACCACTTTAACTACCATGGCTCCATTCTACAGAATCCTAGGATTTGTAGTTTTGTGAGGCACTAGCACTCTTTGGCAGGAAAGACTAAAGTTTTATGAAACTACACAGCTCAGGATTCCATAAGATGGTTGCTACAGGGTCACACTGTGTTCCTTCTACAGTTTAGATGCACCCTAAGGTTATTGAGGGTTTTTGTTTATTTGTTGCTTTTATCCTGCAGCTTTTCAAAAATGGGAGCTTGCTGTTTTTGAAAAGCTGCAGGATAAGTGTGGCTGTGATTTGGGGTGCATTTGGGTTGCACTTGCCCAGCTGCGGCTGCATGTGATAACACCTGCTTTTAAAATTAAACATTACTTTATCCCATCAAGAATAAGTTGCTTTAATTTCAATGCAATAAGCCCCACAGTCTGTCTAAACACAACTGACGATCTGTACTATCCTCATTTTAGGATCTTATGCCAAAAATCAGGGTGTTCCTTTTGAACAACAAGTGAGCAAAAGAACTAATTGAACCAGTATAATCTTGCTATGTTGTTGTTGTTGCTACTGTTGCTGCTGCTGCTGCATGCCTTCAAATCATTTGCAACTTATGGCAACCCTCAGGGGAACCTGTCACAGGGCTTTCTTGCCAAGAGGAGTGTTACAATTGCCATCCACTGAAGTTGAGAGAGTCTGATTTGCCCAAGGTCACCCAGTGGGTTTACACAGCTGAGCTGAGATCTGAACCCTGGTCTCCAGAGTTATAGTCCAGTGCTCAAACCCCTATACCACATTGGCTCCTAATCTTGTTTTCCTGTGTCTTAATCTTAAAGCTATGGTCCAGGCCTTTAAAATGAAAAAAAAAAAAAAAAACAGTTCTCTTTGAAGCATTCCAGCTAAGTACAGGACAGCATATTCTCTCTCACTCACTCACTCACTCATTCCCTCTCTCTCTTACACACACACTGTTCAAAAAAGATTTTCTTCAATGAGAACCAGTTGAACTAGTGTAGACACATTTGAATAAACAGGATTAACAGGATTGAATTAACATGATTCACTGTTTAATTTAGTCATATTTTGACTCACCATTTTACAATGGATTCAATAGGTCTTCTCTAGTTGGGATGAAACAACAGCATCCAGACCATCATTTTAACCTCTCCTGGAAATGATGATGTTCCATCATTCTCAAAGGCATTGCTTAATCATGGTTTCTATAGCACTGCACTAGTGAATCTGTTCTAGGGATAACTTTTAGGGATTTTTAAGGTGCTGAAACTATTTGGGGACAGGGCCCAGCACCATGGGTAGCTCTGATAAGCTTTGGGCTAAAACCTGAAGTAGGTTCTCTACCCCATTGACATGGAAACCACTGGAACCATTTCTTCTGCATAAACTGAATTTGGCTGTTGGGGAATTAATTCAGGATACTTTTGTAAGACCTTGACAAAATTGGCAAATCTATTTTTCAGTTTAATTGAAATTTAGTAAAGCATTTCAGTATCAGTTTCTGAGTAGGTGGGTTATATCGAGGAGCTTCCTTCATTGCTGCTTACACATGACTGGTTTTCTCATTCAACCCCCAATTGCTTAAAAACCATTCTACAATAACTCATGATCTTACTTGTGTTCTTTATGAAGCAGCCTATTCTTGCTGCAAAATTCATGAGCAAAGCAAGAGTAACTAAAATTTCTTGCCACTTCAGCCACTGTAAATCTCAGTTACCTTTGCATTTACTTTTATCTTCTAGGTTCTGAGCCATGATCACCCTAACTTCCTAATTTGTCCAACATTAGCTTCTTCTTTTTTTACTCCATAGTCTCCCTGAACATCTGCCTAGCAATGATTGGTTCCTATTGGCAATTCTGTTCTCTTCCATTTTGCTGCTGTATAACTACTTGCTATAATGCAGTTTAAAAGCCTACCCACATTCACGCCTAGAATAGTGGAGCATGACTTTTCATATGTGGAATTGGCACTTAGGCTTAATCTGTTTGCGCTCATATCTTCACATGAAAATGCACAATGAGCAGGTTGTCCACCACGAATATACATAAATCTTGTATCTCTGTGAGGACATGCCTGTTTTTCTGCTGACTGCATGCAGTGCTGTCTTGCTGTTTGCATTCCTATTTTAGCTCAAACACCTTAGGGGTACTGTAGGTATTTAAAATAAAAAGAGAGTCTTGATCCAGGACTGAAATACATATGTCGTGGCCCTCTTAAATCAGCCGGTTTAGGCATATTTAAGTACATGGCAATGGATTGGGGCTATCATTTTGAAGTATGATTGGCTTCCTGGGCTATCATTTCCAACTTTGAGGATAATTCCAAGCTGCTGTAAAATCTTGGATGGACATTTTCCTTTTTGTTCATCAGACCATATCCCTATCATCTCTATCACTCCATCTGTTGGCAGTGTTTTGATTGTGTCTTACAGGAGCAGGTTGGACTGGATGGCCCTTGGGGTCTCTTCCAATTCTATGAATTAAACAAACCAGCAAATTCTATTTTTTTCTACAGGCCTGCATAACCTGTAATACTATATAAACTTATTAATATAGCAAGTACTTTTAAGAGGATTTCATGAAAATTAAGGAGGAACATGAAAATGAAATGGCCTAAATTATTAAAAAGAGGCAGATCTCCTTAAAAATTTGCTTGGATTTTCAAGGCATCCATTGCATATGCTTTGGATGTACCTTATGAATTTTTATCAATTTCTCATGGGATGCTGCCACACTGCAGAATGAATGCAGTTTGACACCATTTTAACTATCATGCCTCCATCCTATGGAATCCTGGGATTTGTAATTTGTTGTGGCACCAGAGCTCTCTGACAGAGAAAGCTAAATATCTCACAAAGTTACAAATCCCAGAATATCATAGCATTGAGCCATGGCAGTTAAAATGATGCTAAACTATATTAATTCTGCAGTGTAGATGCAGGCCTAATGGGCAACCTGCAGGTGCCTCCATTTTCACTGAGTTGGGGCTGTGGCAAAAGCATGATGCGGCCACAAGCCGGCCTTTCCAGAGCATGATAGCCACAGTGGCGTGGCTTTACTGTGCTCCTTTGGCAGTGTGTCATGTTGATGCAGCGCTGGAGGACTGCTGTGACACTGCACACCATGTAGTGTGTGGCATTGCACCACCCTGGGGGCGAAGGTGGGGCATGAGTCGTGTAGATGCTACACCCCAACTCTGCCCTCAACCTGGCCTTTAAGGCTGGTGTGTATAGGGGGCTAGTTGTTGTAGAAGACACTCAGTTGCTAAATGGGGAGCAAACATAATAAACTGAATGGAACATTGAAATTATAGTTGAAACTTTCTATAATGCAACATTACTATATTGTTTTGTTCATCTGTATTGCATTATCTGTATTTGGATTGCCAAGGGCAATGTTACTCCCAAATTTACACTGTGAATAATCCAAGGGATTATTTGGACACATTAAATTAAAACAGGCAGTGTTTTGATTTGAATCAATACCATAGGTGGTTCTCACAGAGAAATTTTAAGTTTAGCAACCAAGGTAATTGGAAATCAATATTCTGCTATATTTTGGTAACTGAACGTGAAAAATCATACTGCTACTACATTATTATTGTGACTGCTCATTTCTTCTTGTGCTTCTTGGCAGGCAACCACAATAACTACCATCTTTAAAACTTCTCTTTCAGTCATCTTGAAACTTGCACTACTTTCATGCAAAGAGACAGAAAAGCAATAATTTTGTTTGTTACTTAAAAGGTTTTCTCAATTATGAAAAAGCAATACATTAATCAACATTAATGAAGCTTTCATTAACCATTCAATTGTAACCATCAACTTTCATTTACATATTCTTTTTCAGAGTTATCCAGGATAAAATCTCTTGAAAATATAATATGCACTATATTATAAAATTATATCAGTATCCCTGTTGTTGTTTAAATTTGTCTCATTAAAAATGAGAGACTAAATCAAAATCTTAATCACAGCTGGAGTGGATCCACTGAATAAATGGGACTTTGTAAATCAATACATAAGTTGTATTGACTCAACAGCTCTGTTCTAGCTAGAACTAATGATTGAATTTAGACCAATGTGTTGTTGGTGTCAACATCATAAAACATAGCTTTGTGTAGTTTCCTGTGGGTTTTTTTGGGCTGTGTGGCCATGTTCTAGAAGAGTTTATTCCTAATGTTTCACCAGCATCTGTGGCTGGCATCTCTCTGAAGATGCCAGCCACAGATGCTGGTGAAACATCAGGAATAAACTCTTCTAGAATATGGCCACATCACCCAAAAACCCACAAAAAACTATGGATGCCAGCCATGAAAGCCTTCAACTTCAATAGCTCTGTGTGTGAGAGAGAGAGAGAGAAAGAGAGAGAGAGTCTGTGTGTGTTTTCAAGTAAACTGTTGATTTATATGGGGCGAGGCTCTCTATTAATTTTTTTCTTAATTGTATTCAGGCTGACATGAATTTCATTGGGTTTTCCTAGGCAAGGAATACTCAGAGAGAATTTTGCTGGTTCCTTCCTCTGAAAAACATAACACTAGGACCAAGTATTTCTGGCTTTTTATGGTTTCTCTTTCTAGGTTCAATATATCCTACAAATGGAAACACCTGCTTCCCAAATTAGCCTTGTACAAGTTGTCCTACTTTATATCAAGTGCAACTCATCCTATAGTTATGGGCACCAATCAAAGTCTCACTCAACCTTCCACACTGCAGTTATAGCACTTTGATTGTACTTTCATTGCAATGGCTACATCTTATGGAATCATGGACTTGCTTTGGTCAGAGCCACTAGAGGGGCTCCCTGGCTGAGGCTTCAAAATGTTTCTCCCTAAATTGCAAATCCCAAAATTCCATAGGGTGGAACCATGATAATTAAAGTGGTATCAACATGATATAATTGTGTAGTGTGAAAAGGACCAGGTTTTGTTGCTTATAACAAGAAACCTGTTAAACATCTTGCTGGAAAAATTATGTAGACTCAAACTGAGGGAAGTAAATTAATCAGAAGCTTCTGCATGATGATTATTCCTAGCTCAATCTTTGGCTGTTTGAGTTGAAATTTAGAACATTTGATCAGCCAAAATTTCTTCAGCCCTGATCTACAAGATATTTTCTAGCAAACTGAGGTTTTTTGGAAACTTGTTGATTCAGGATATGTTTGCATTCAGCAAGAAAGCTAAAATGCTTATTAACAAGGCTGATAAAAGGTGAAAGCATTAGTATTTCTTATTTATTTATTGTTCACTTTTCTATACTGTATTCAGGATGCTTTATGAACAAAAAATAAAAGAGCATGCAGAAAAACTGAATATCAGTAAAAAACAATATTTTGAAATGAAATGAATTAGGTGTGTGTTTTTTTTTAGCTTTTGTATGTTTTTGTCATTTTATACTGTTTTAGGCAGTTGATTTTACTTGTTTTTAAATTTTTATTGTAAAATCTTTTAAACTCATTTTGTTTGTGAGCTGCCTTGGGTCCCTTTCTGAGAGAGAGGTGGCATAGATATGAAATAAAATAAAATATTGGCATCAATAAAGGGCCACACACACACACCTCTTAACCCATGTGGACAATGGAGCTGTTAACCTTTTAAAAAATGATGTGGGGGCTACATTTCCCCTATCCAGATCAGGGCTACCTGCACTTAATTAAAATGTTTGTTTGGGTTATTTAATTATTTATTTTTGTTAAGCTTTCACATGTCTGCATGATTTGTGTTTGCTGTGCCCTGTTGCTTGATTTTAAGGTATTCCTGGTGTTGTAAGATAAGATGATGTTTTCAAAATTTGTTTTGATCATCATCATCATCATCATCATCATTTTTAAAAGTTACCACTTTGAACAACACATTGACTTCTGTAAACAAATCCAGTTGGTTCCATTTTAAATTCTTTATAAATTATCCCCCTCCAATCATGTTTAATGTGTTAGGGAAGCTGGCTTTGGTCCTGGCATGGGGAAAAAGGTGGCATATAAATAAATTAAAT
Organism: Urosaurus nigricauda; assembly: GCA_034509955.1. Taxonomy (NCBI): domain Eukaryota; kingdom Metazoa; phylum Chordata; class Lepidosauria; order Squamata; family Phrynosomatidae; genus Urosaurus; species Urosaurus nigricauda. The sequence continues at coordinate 171,123,722 of JAOEGL010000002.1, forward strand.
AACAACAACAGAAATAGCAACAACAACAATGGTGAGTTTATGCTGCAAGTTGATCATGTGATCAAAGATAAGTTGTGATTCAGCTAGGTGCTGGTTTTGGGCATTTGACGACATTTTCTTTTAGTCAGTGGCATGGTTTCCCATGGTTTTAAGTCTGTTCATTTTATCACCCTTATTTGTTTGGCTTTTTATGATATTTACATTTTATTTTTTATGATTCCCTGCCAGAGACAAATTAGGAGAGTAGTTGAGAAGTACTGTCAATACATAAATGCATTCAGGTTGAAGTAAGGTCAGCTGAATTTCCACTTGTTCCAAGGTATGCTGATGGGCTATTACTTTCCCTTTGAACAACATCACTCCTTTACAATAGATCTGAGGATAACAGAAAAGGTTCTCAAGGTTAAGAGATTTTTTTTTCTGGAAAAAAAAATTCTCCCCCTAATAAACCTCCAGCAATTTAGGTTTTTGAATCAATCCCTCAAAATGGCTCTCAAGAGCAATCAATATGTTCTCCATCAAGGAAAAATTATTGTGATTTACTCTACCTGAAGCCAACAGGAGCATGGTTCCTTAGTGAACAGGACTGCAATGTAAACATGTACTTGGGTGCACATTTTAAAAAAATATATATTCTTGCTAAAATATTTTTCCAGGTGGGTCTCTTTTTTCTCCTTTGCTAAAGGAAAATATTGGTTATTTAGCATTGAAGATAAATCCTTGCCTGTATTTTGTCCCACATCCCCACTCCGCTTTCAGTTTTAGTGGTTTTGAGAAATGTTGTTGGAAAAATATCTCAGCATTATCTTGTTCTTGGGAAGGACAGCACAGTCAGAAAGTTCCAAATACATATTTTTTTTCTTTGCATACTCTTACATTTTGCCTCCTTTTCCCTTCCTATTCCCTGATCCATTCTTTCTTTCACCCCACTTCTTTCTATTGGGGCTGCCTTGGGAGATAAAAATTGGGAATAGAAAACAACTGTAAAATACACTCTCCTCACCTTGAGGACTTGTGTACACCAGTCAACTTATACAACTTCCTTTCTGGTTACAAACTATAGGGCAAGGTAATATTCATTTACCAGTGTCTCTCCTTATTTTTGAAATGTCAGGACAAGGACAAAATGGATCTGGGCAGCTATTAGATCTGTAGGAAACTAGACTTTTGTTTAAATGAGAATGGGTAATAAACCAGTAGAGACTCTTCCAACTTTTTCCTGTTACTGCATTCTTCTTGCCCTTGAGAAAGTAACTGTGAATGTTCTAGTAATTATCTCCATTTGTGTGTCTGTCTGGGTATTTGGCACACTTTTAATTTAGATCAATGCAATTATTCCCCACATTTTAGTTGGGAGGGCCCACTTAAAAAAATAAAAACAATTATTTTAAAAAGGAACTTGAATCGTAATCCAGTTATCTTCTCCCCCGCCCCACAAAAAAAAATTATGGGATGAGGCCGAGGCATTTTTACTTATGATGTTAGGCCTATTGCATTGTTCATAACCAACATGTGAAGGAGATGGAGTGTATTAATTAGGCTCATTCCTCATTTGTTTCCATATAATGAGTTTGACAGAATGAAGAGCCTTCTCTGCATGTGGAGGATCTCCATCAAGCTAGGAACCTTCCTTTTTCAAGGTTCCAGGTTGTGTGGAGACTTTCAATCTTTAGCAGATGCTCTCTTCAGATTGTTGCTCATCACTTGGGGATAATGGAAGAGTGAGGCTATCATGCTCCCCTTCTCATGTATTCCTCATGAATGCCTTAATAGGATTATTGTGTCATCGCAGTAAAAGAGGTTTTTCTGTTGCTCAAAGAGATGGATGGCTGATTCAGTTTACTTTAGGTCAGTGTCCTGTTTCCTTGTGATTACTCACAGAAGCACGGGAAGTATTTGCATATATATTTTAAAAAGCATGTTTCAATGCAGATTTCTATATACTGATCACATTCAAGCTGCACCTACACTGCAGATTTAATGCAGTTTGACACCACTTTGTCTACCCTGGCTCAATGTTATGGAATTCTGGGGGTTGTAGTGTTGTGAGATATTTAGTCTTCTTTGTCAGAGAACTCTGGTGCCATGACAAATTACAAATCCCAGGATCCCATAGGATCAAGTCATGGCAGTTAAAGCCATGTCAAAATGTATTAATTCAACAGTATGGCAGCAGCCTCGGTGTCATTGTGTGGTACTTCTGGCCAGCTATCAATCTAGCTCACCCAATCTAGTCAGTCTCCCCATGTGATGCCTGCCTTCCTATGATCCTCCTTCAGAAATATTAAACCCTGACACCTATATCTGTAACTGCCATGGTGAGCTCTTTTTGTGTGCTTGCTTTGGAACATGGTCAGCTGCATGCATTAAAATGGAAACTACTAAGAAGCTGCTACTCAGAAGAACTTTCCTGGTCCTTACAGTTGAAACAAGAAATGCCAGCAGGGGTGGAGGAGCCAGTTGCTTTGCTACAAAAGAGAAAGCTCGCCATAAACTGGAAGGAAAGCCTACATAGGAGGGCAGCCATTTAGAATACTTTGCTGAGAACCTCTTCAAATCAAAATGGCCAAGACTTTTAAAGGCCTTTTTAAGTCAACTCAATTTGATAACTTGCATTTCCAAAATGAAGGAGAAACATTTGCCTTCTGGGCACTTGAGCAGCAACGTTCATTAGCTTATCATGGAAATTGCAGTGATTCTACACTGTGTCTAATCATCCAATGACTATATTTTATTTTTATTTTATTCTCCACTGTGATCTGTTACAAGCTGAATGAGCATCTCTTGTGGATTGGTTTTAAGAAAGCTAATTCAAGAGCAACAAATCAAAAGTCTTGGTTTTCTCAGTTCAAAGTGAATTTGCAATGTGAATAATTCTTGAGCAGAATACTGAACAATTATCTCTCTTTTTACTTCCCTGTTATGTTCATAAGCTACCACATCTCTGTTCACAATACTCATACAGTATGTATAACTCTCTCTTTATATTTCTCTATGGGTAAGTGGTTGATTGGTTGGATGGATGAATGGATGGATATAGTATAAAGAAAACTTAGTTGTCAGAAGTCTTCCTGTAGTTGCCATTTTGTACCAGTATGGCTGCATGCACTCTTTGAGAAGTTAATTTAGAATAAATTCAAAGCACCTGTATTATCTCATTTGTGAGTCGTTCAAGTATGTTCAAAGGACTTGCTCATTAATGGGAAATTGACTCCATCCATGTATAGAAAAATTAGCTTTGATATTTTGAAGGATCAGACCTGTATAGACCTGATTGGTTAATCATGTTCATTTGAAGAATATAGCCAGTTCTCCCTATAAAACCAAATATGGTTTATCAAAACTAAGTAAACGTTTGTTTGTCATTCTTCTGGTTCTTCATTTTATCTATACTGGTAATATAATCTGCCAAATCCATATCATTGCAATATCCTTTCAGATGCATCTTGTCTGGTGGGAAGAAGGTAGGCCAGCCTTTGTCTGAATCATAGAATCATTGAATCATAGAGTTGGAAGAGACCTCAGGGGCCATCCAGTCCAACCCCCTGCCATGCAGGAACTCTCAATCAAAGCATCCCTGACAGAAGGCCATCCAGCCTCTGTTTAAAGACCTCCAAGGAAGGAGATTCCACTACACTCCGAGGGAGTGTGCTCCACTGTCAAACAGCCCTTACTTTCAGGAAGTTCCTCCTAATGTTGAAGCGGAAACTCTTTTCCTGTAGCTTGCATCCATTGTTCCAGGTCCTGGAGCAGCAGAAATCAAGTTTGCTGCAGAGATAACTCTTCATGATGAGTAAAATGTTCTCACTTTTCCAATAAAATGCTGGAATCTTGGGGTGTGACAACTGTTCTATACTGTGTGGAGTAAGAGACTTGTGATTTGCTCCTTCCTGCTCGGGGGGGGGGGGGGGTAGTACAAACAACACTTGTGGAGACTTCAGGGACACACTAGAACAATGCCAAACATAAAATTTGATACTTTGAAAAATCATAGATGCCAGTGAAAGAACTCTATCATCCTAGAACATGGACAATGATGTTCCCTGGGGCTGGGGAAACCAGATGTTACCCCTGAATTTACTCTACAGTCCACGCCCTACCAATACTTCCCTTAGCCTTTATATGGTCTCAATTCAGCTACCAACCAGTCCATCTTCTGTCAGTATTTACTGTCTGCCATGACCAAATCCCACCACAATGACTGGGGGATTCAAAAGGCATTATCCAGGAAGAGTCACCACAATTGAGATTATTGCACACACAAAATTAGAGAGGACTTATCCCAGGAATAACCAGGGAATAACCAGCAACAAATAACCAGCAGGTTGTCCAGGTGTTTATGGATTTCAGTGGCTTCCCTGTGTATTGTGACCTGATAGCTGTTGGCATGAGATACACAGGGAAGCCTTTGAAATCCATAAACACCTGGATAACTTCAATAGGAAAGAAGAAACCCTTAAAGTAAACAATGTTTGCCTACCAGTCCTGAAAATCTCCAAAATCAAGACCCAGCAAATGCAAATCAAAATCACCCAGGGTGAGGGGATTTTCCCAGCAGAAAATGGATCTTTAATTAAATAGATATCCTGAGGCCTTGCCATTCAACAACAAGAACAATACACAGATTAACATGTAAATCGCTTCCCCTCAACCAACAGTATATATACCCACTTTCTTCCGTGCCAGCATTCTCTGAAGATGCCAGCCACAGCTGCTGGTGAAACATCAGGAATACACTGTTCTAGAACATGGCCTTACAGCCTGAAAAATTTATAAGAGAGTAAGACGGCCTCCTCCCATATGACTCCCCCCCCCCCCCGGTACACTTCGGTCCTCTGGGAGGAATCTGCTTCAGCCTGTAAAAACTAAGTTGTCCCAGACCTCCCAGAGGGCCTTTTCTGCTATTGCTCCCAGGCTGTGGAACGACTTGCCGGATGAGATGTGTCTTATTACAACGTTGGAAGGCTTTAAAAAAGCGCCCAGGATGCATCTCTTCCAGCAGGCCTTCCTGGATAATAACTGATTTCCCATCGTCTGATGACCCCTCCCCTCCTGTCCCCTATCCGTCCAACTACATTGGACTTTGAAAGATCATGCATTTTAGATCCTGATTGTTTTAACTATGATCAGTTTAATTCTGTTTTAAGGGGAGGGAGGTGGGTATGTTTGGAAGATTATAAGTGTATATGTTTTTAACATGTTGTACCCCAGCCCGATTGCTTGCTCAGAGGGGTGGATAAGAAATAAATATTTTTTATTATTATTATTATTATTATTATTATTAATTACAAAAAACTTGATAGTGTGCATTTTTTGTATGTCTTAGGCCCAAGATAGACGGGCAAAAAGGGGCATGGCGGTGGTGATTCTAGGGTTAGGGAGCATGCACCAGCCACATGCTCCCTAACCTTAGTACGTGTGGGGGCTGCCATGTCACACATGTACCATGTAGAAATGGCTCGGCACACATGTGACATTCTGCTTATGGAGTCCTGGCTGTGGCGCGGAAGGGATTTTTGGGAGTGTATCGTTCCTGTGGCAACCACACAGCTGCAGGGATGATCCTGAGGGGAAAGGGGTTGCCCCTTTCTCCTCATGGCTTCCGGGGTGAAGCCCCATGAACACCCCTTTTGTAGGCCAAAGAGAAGTGGCATTTTGCCGCTTCTCTGTGGCCTGAAAAAATGCTGGATTGTGGCCACAGGGCTACCAGTGAGGCTGCCCTGGTCCCAATCCAGCGTGAAAAGGGGCAGCACAGACCTGACCCTTTGGGGCCGTCTATACCAGCCCTGAATATTGTATTTTAGTGCAAGTATTTTAAATTCCTACTGTACTATCCCCAGCACTATGAACAATTGTTTTTATTCTTTACTATATCCTTCTTTCCATAATAACAGCATAATGTTAATTTTTATCTATTGTGAAAATGCAGCGTGGTCTATCAAGAATATAAGAGAGCTTGGAATCAACCAAACTCCCTTGAGATATTTCACAAGCCTTATCAAAGCTCTCTTTGCTTCCCTTGAAATTCCTCAGAAGTTTCTTTTCCCTAAGCAAGAACCTCCAAATTCTCCTTGAAATGTAGCTCTGGGCTAAATAAATAAATAAATAAATAAGGAGTTATTTCAGTTCTTGGTCTTATTGACTTTGCCACTGTAACAGAGAGTTCCTACATCAGCATTTCATATGTTGAACAGGTGAGAGAAAGATGGCTTCCCACTAAAGGGATTAAAGAATTTCCAGTCCATGCTGTTTTTATGTGCTCAGCCATCCTATTTCTGTATTAATCTGCAGAGGCAATGATAAATTTAAATATGTGGAGATAATTAAAAAATCTAAGAAATGGGCTACATTAATTTGATGCAGCACCAAAGGAGAGCCATGATGTTGCCCACCGTTTGGTTGGGTGCATGGCGTGACGGCAGCATCAGGGCTGTGTCATGTGGACACCATGCCCCCACTCTGCCCTGAGGTTAGCATATAATGCAGGTCTGTGCAGCCTCTAAGTCTTGTGTGGGAACTTGTGCAGAAGTGTGATCCTACTGTTAAGAAGCATATTTTTTTTTTTCTGAAAAAGTATTTTTTTTTTTCATCTTTCAACATCTTGCCTAACAATCCATTTCATTTGCTATCTTCCAGTCCTTTTTCTCATGAAAGAAAAGCAGGAAGTCAAACTGTGGGCAGAAAGACCACATCTCCTTTGAGTAAGGCTCTTCTGTCTCTTCTGCAAGGACTATTTCTCCTCCAAGGATCATTATAGAGTGTATGCAAATCTTTGCTTGTGACATTTTCATGTGCAAGAATAAATAGTTTCAGCAATTTTCTTCCCATTTCATGAGTATGCAAGGGTATCTGCACATTTTTTAAATTATGTCTGAGATTTTGCTGTAAGAAATTCATTTTTACAAAACACATTTTCATTATGAGAAAATGTGTTAGAGAAGAAAACGTGTATTTTGTGCAAAATACACTGATTCCTCCAAAATATTTGTGTATGTGCGCACAGAAATATAATAATAATAATAATAATAATAATAATAGTTGTTGTTCTTGTTGTTCTTGTTGTCACAACATTAAAAAAACAGTACAATTAAAAGCATACAAAAATAGTACATCAAAATAGAATTACAATATTACATATTAAAGGAATAAAATACAATTAAAAGATAAAAATGTTAAAAATACTTTAAAACAATACAACACAACTCTGTCCAATGCATTAAGAACTTTCTGCTTTAAATGCCTGTCTAAACATGTAAGTCTTAGCTTGCTGGTGGAAGGATAATAAGGAAGGAGCCATTCTTGCCCTCCCTGGGCGGAGAGTTCCACAGTCTAAGACGCTCTTTCGTGTCGCCACCAACCATGCTTGTGATTGTGGTGGGATGGAGAGAAGGGCTTCTCCCAAGGACTGCAAACCCCTGGTCAGTTCATACAGGGAGAAGTACGTTTCTTTTTTTCTTTACAGAAATCCATGCAGAATGCACACATTGGGCTTCCTTTGTACCAAGTTCGGAAACTCTAACTGCTTCAGAATATGGCATCTAGAGTGACTTTGGGCAAGTCAAACTTTGCTGACTTTGGGCAAGTCGAACTCTTTCAGCTTCAGAGGACGACAATAGCAAACACCCCCTGAAGAAACTTGCCAAGAAAACCATATGAAAGGTTAGCCTTAAGGCCATCAGAAGTCAAAAATGACTTGGAGGCACACAACAAAGATAATTATACTTAGTTTATATATATTATGATAGCTCTTGTACCACCAGAACTTACGGTCCTTTATTGTATTGTATTGGTTCAGTAACATATCAAGTCTGGATCACATGGGGTTGTGGTAATGTTTTCTTTTTCATTTTAACCATGCCAACATCTCTATTACAGGAAATCAATTTTTTCCCTACAGTTTTTCCAACATAGCTTGTTTTTCTTTGCTTTGTTTCTGCTAATTTCAGCAAACTGGCTAAGATTGAGGAAACCATATGGTAGGTACCAAAAGGAGTATACTTCTTTATTCATCATCTATGGTTTTAACAAGTCTGCACTCACTTCACACACACACACACACACACACACACTGTTAGCAGGGTTGAAAAGAAGGACTGAAGTATACAGTATATCCACTCATTTCATTTCAATATCCCTTCATTTTTGTGAATCTATTTAGGTAGCCTCTGATGGAAGCTTGCCTGCAAATTTATTAGTAAGGGAGTCATCACTTTCTTAAAGTATGAACTTCCCCCAGTGACCCCTTGACTCATGGACAAGCACCTAACTTGATTTTTCGTACAATTCTTTGTGTGTCCTTATCAGTTTCTGCTTGAGCTAAATAGTTTTGCTAAATGGAAACAAATCCATGAGGTTCTTACAATACTTTGGTATTTGGAGCAGTGACATAGACCATCCTACAAGTTCAGTATTGTGCAAGTGTACACTTAGAAAATGTGCACTGAGCATTAGCCAAATTCTACAAGCATCTTTGTGCTTGGCACGGCTTGTCTCTCTGGGTGTGTACATTCAACCTAGTCTGCATTAATAGAAGTATAGTGTCTAGATCAAGAGAAGTAATAGTGCCACTGTATTCTGCTTTGGTCAGGCCCCACCTAGAATATTGTGTCCAGTTCTGGGCGCCACAATTCAGAAAGGACATTGAGAAACTGGAGTGTGTCCAAGGGAGGGCAACAAAAATGGTGAAGGGTCTGGAAACCATGCCCTATGAGGAACGACTTAGGGAGCTGGGGATGTTTAGCCTGGAGAAAAGAAGGTTAAGAGGTGATATGATAGCCCTGTTTAAATATTTGAAAGGATGTCATATTGAGGAGGGAGCAAGCTTGTTTTCTGCTGCTCCAGAGAACAGGACCCGGAACAATGGATGCAAGCTGCAGGAAAAGAGATTCCACCTGAACATTAGGAAGAACTTCCTGACAGTAAGGGCTGTTCGACAGTGGAACGCACTTCCTCGGAAGGTGATAGAGTCTCCTTCCTTGGAGGTCTTTAAACAGAGGCTGGATGGCCATCTGTCAGGGGTGCTTTGATTTGGATTTCCTGCATAGCAGGGGGTTGGACTGGATGGCCCTAGTGGTCTCTTCCAACTCTACGATTCTATGATTCTATGATTCTAGTCTGTCTCTCCCTTACCTGAGGCAACAATTCCCCTTCAGCACTTGGCTAGGAGGAACTGTTTGAGACTTGAACATGGAACTAGGTAGGTCTACAATCAAGAGGAGCACAACAGTGTTTGCTCTTTCACCATAACTACTTTGGCCAGCCTCTCTCTCATTCTCTCTCTCTCTCACACACACACACATATGCACACACAGACACACACAGACACACTCCTCTTATGCTTACCTGTCTCTTGACCTGATGCTGTTATCTCAAATCAGAGACATAACTGTAATGACGGGAAGAACAATTTTGCATGTAAGGGAAACACCAGAAATGATTAATCATGCCCTTATTTCTCATAGTTATTTCCTGGGGGTATAAAGAAGCAGGGATTAGAAATGAAAGGCAATGCTGGCTGTCCACAAGGGGTTTTCTTCGAGCTGAATTTACTGCCTCGAGTTTTCACATTAACTGTCTGGGTGCCAAGTTCAGACATTGATGTCTCAGAGTGGAGTGTTTCAATCACTCAGCCTGTGGGCTGGGGTGGGGGGGGGAGGAGAAGGCTCCCTGTAATGATTGCCTGAGACTTGAAGGAATGCTTTCAAATAAAGAAAATTATTCTGACAGAAGTAGGGAAATGTGTGCACATGTATGATCAACTGAATTGTCGAAGGGGGTAAAGTCATACATGCCTCCAAAGACAGTTAAAAGAGAACAAAAATTGCAGCACTTAAATTGAAATATGAAAAGCCTCAGAAGTAAAATGGATAAACTGCACTCCATTCAAAAATTAGCTAAGCAGCCATCGTGTGTGTGTGTGTGTAATACTGGGTGATATAGTTTTGTGAGCAAAGTAGAGATAGTGGGAGTGTTTCCTGTCTTCAAAAATATTTTAATCTCAGATTCTATCAAATTTAAGCAGTCATCTTTACCATACGAAATTCTCAACCATCTTTACTGACCAAACTTGCTAGGAAGAGCTATCCCCAGCATGATGAAGGCCATGCAGGCAGAGTTGGTGGCTCTGCTATTGTAGAAGTGGCAAATCCATTCTCTGTTTTACTACCATTCCTCATGTAGTTACTCCAAGCTTAATGGATGCCCTAATGGTACTAGACCTCGGGTCAGCACTGGCAGAGCCCTGATTTAACTCCAGGCAGCTGTAGGAAGAGCATCAGTAAAATGAGAGTAGGAACACCATCCCTGTGTTGGCAAATCTGCCTTCCACCTCTGCAGCCATGTTGTGCTTGCTTGCATGTAACAGTAGCTCTTAAGGATGAGGAGTCTTAACTCAGTACCAAAGACATGGTTGCATATGTAGGATTTCACATCCATACTTTTGCAAGCAACACAACTCTGCCCTTGAGCCTGAATCTGTTTTGGGTTTTGTTTTTGTTTTTCTCCTCTCTCCCCCATGCACTGTACTAGCAAAAAGCAAAACAGTTATTGGCACTTGGCAGTTTTAAAAAAGATAAATATCATTGTCATCACCACCATCAAATACACTTATCTTTCTCTTATAATTTTCAGAATTTGCTTTTTATAGAGAAATTGCCCACCAAAGAACAACAGTAAGTATCGATATTAATTTTTGTGCCACCTGAAAAGTGTAAGATCCTCTCCCTGCACCTACCCAACTTTTGGTAATTTTTATCCCCACAGAAGAGACAACTTTGCTGATAAATGTCATCTAATTTTACCCAAAATAATTATCATACAGATACTTTCCTTTTTTAAAAAATGTAATGCAATACAGTTGGAGCCCTGGTGGCGCAGTGGTTAAATGCCTGTACTGCAGCCACTCACTCAAAACCATAAGGTTGTGAGTTCAAGATCAGCAAAAGGTCTCCAGCTTGACTCAGGCTTGCATCCTTCTGAGATCACTAAAATGAGTACCCAGATTGTTGGGGGCAAGTAGCTTACAGTTGTAAACTGCTTAGACACTCCTTAGGTGGTATGAAGTGGTATATAAATGAAGCTGTTTAGTACATATTCGCTGGGGTTACAGTTGAAAGATCCCTGTAAAAGTGGGAAAAATGCAAATGCAAAAATGCAAGTATTCCATGAGCTTTTCCTTTGTGAAAAGGTCAAATGTGACTCACAAAATATACTGAATCACATCTGTAAGATTAACCCTAAGTAACAAGATATTCCATTCTAAAACTAGTGCTTAATTTTAATTATGTCTTTGGTTTTAAATTGTCAATGAGACAGCTCCAAGATCACCTGTCCTCCACTGCTATTTACAATGGAGCATGTCTCCTGCCTCTAAATAGTTCTGAGCACACTAACTTGATTGTTTTGCCATTTCTTTTTGGGCCAGCAAAAAGCTGGATTGGGCCTGTGGCAGTTGCATGGCCCCAACCAGGCTCTTTCAGACCTTTGGGGCGGTCTGTTTTGCCCCTAACTGATGTTAAAGAGGTTGTAGCATGAGCTTTTATAGACTTGGTTTATGAATCTGAGGAAGTAGATCCAGTCTACCAAAGCTGATGCTACTACTTCCTTTGCATAATTAAAAGAAATAGCCTTGTTGGTCTGGAAAATCAGTGTGCAAAGGGATCTTTGCACACTAACTTTGAGACTAACTGAAAGGGATCTTTGCACACTAGCTTTGAAACTAACTGAAAGAAAAAAAGATCATAGCATAAGCTTTCATGAAACTTTTTCACAAGAGGAAAATTTGAAGGTTAAACTGGTCACAATGCAGGGTCATCCAGGGCATGAGGGACAATTTCATAATTGTTTTTCAGGCGATGCTGCGCCCAAACCTGTTAGACTCCAGACAGAGAGGCACGATACAGACGGCCCAAAAGGGTTGTCCTTGTGCCGTGATTAGGGTTGGGGAGCATGCAGCAACCGCACACTCCCCAATCCTAACGCATATGGACGGCCCCATGTTTACAGCACGCCGTCCATATGTGAGTGCTGCCATGACATCATGGCGTGCACCACATTTAGACAGTGTGGCATGAGCCTAACATCATGGTACCTCAGGAGGGTGTCTAGGCACAGAAAGGAACTCCAAAGTGGAGCTCCTTTCGCTCTGGTGCATCGTTCCTGCAGCAACCAGATTGGTGTGGGAACAAAGGCTGGGAGAGCGGAGCCAGGCAGCCCCTTTCTCCCTTGCCTCTGCCGCATGAAGCCCCAAGGACAGACCTTTCCAGGCCGCAGGGAAGGGGCTTTTTGCCCCTTTTCCACTGCCTGGATAAGCGGCAGATTGGGGCCTCTGAGGCAGCTGGTGAGGCTGCCATGGTGCCAATCTGCCGCTCAAAGGGGCGGCTATAGACCACCATTTTGGGGCAGTCTGTAAAGCCCCAAAGTCAAGTAAATCAGGGAATAAGCATTTTTGCAAAAATACCACATTTTTTTTGTCCAGTTAATTCACAAATTCACTCTCTTAACATAATTGCAGCAGTCTGAAAACTTGCATGCATCTTATTACAACCTTGGAAGGCTTTATAAAAGCGACCAAGACGCATCTCTTCCGGCAGGCCTTCCCGGATAGTAACTAATTTCCCACCGTCTGATGACCTGCCCCCATCCAGCTGCCTACATGGGACTTGAAAGAATATGTATTTTAAATCTTGATTCTTTTAATTATGATTAGTTTAATACTGTTTTAAGGGGAGGGAGGTGGGTATGTTTGGAGGATTTTAACTGTTTATGTTTTTAACATGTTGTACCCTGCCCCGATTGCTCACACAGAGGGGTGGGTAAGAAATAATAATAATAATAATAATAATTATTATTATTATTATTCACTTGTGGAAATGACAGTTTGGAGCATGTATAAAAAAGTTATATCCATACTAGCAACGGGATTTGTCCTCATCCATCTGAAACCCAAATCTGCTTTTGACCCACTTTCCTGTCTAAGTAATGTGCTTTCAATCCCTTGTTGTGCTCTGTGTGTGATAAGCATTAGCAAATTTGCTTGCTTTTCCAGGATGCCAACACTTTAACCATTTTCACGATGGAAGCGCATAGGTCTCCATGTGAAAATGTCCATAGACTTGAGCTTACTTTCTTAGGTGCATAGACCAATTCTATGAAAGCTCATGCTACCAACTTGTTTCTTTCAGTTAGTCTCAAAGGTGCTACAAAGGTGCACACTCAGGTTCCAAGGTGTTGCAAGACGCCATTGCCCACTCATATAGAAGTATGGATTTTGCTGATTCTCTTTTGCTGGTAGCATGAACCTGAAAGATAAAATACACAATATTTTGTAAGTGTTCCTAACTTTCCGGGATGGGTGCATAGTAGGAGAGGAGAGGAAAAGAAACAGCCACTGTATAAGCAACTTTTTGCTCAAAGAACATTGGACTTGCCCCTTGTAAAAGAGAGAAAAAAGTTCACACATTGCTATGATTAGTAATAACAAAGGAGACTCAGATCGTTCCTTCCCTACCAACTATTCCCACATTTTGAGGACGTTTACACAAAGTTAGCTTAGCTTTTCCCTCCCAGCATTGCTTAACAAATTTAAGGTGTTGAAAAGAGTGGTGTGTAAGGAAGAGAGAAAGGAAAATGAACAAGGGGTGTTGTGGGAATAGGGAATAAAGGCTTAAGGATGCAGGCAAAGACAGGACTTGTGTGAGTAGAATAAGGAAAAGAAAAGGAAGGAGAACTAGAATGTGGTAGAAGTGAAGAATATGAAATATAAAGGTTTGTTGTTGTTTTGTGCTTTCAAGTCATTATTGACTTATGACAACCTTAAGGTGAACTAAAGTTTATCTGTGAGCTGCCTTGGGTCTCTTGTGGCAGAAAGGCAGCAAACAAATGAAATAAATAAATAAAACATCATGGGTTTTTCTTGGCAAAATTTGTTCAGAAGAGGTTTTCATTTGCCTTCTTCTGAGGCTGAGAGTGTGTGACTTGTCCAAGGTCACCCAGTGAGTTTCCTTGGCAAAGCAGGGATTCAAACCCTAGTTGCCAAGTTCCTAGTCCAACATCCAAACCACTACATCTCTTCTGGCTCTCCTCTTTTCCTTCTCTTTCAATGATGATTGTGTAAGATTCCTTTATGTAGAGCAGCTTATGTGCAGTTATGATATAGAAAGTTTATCTGACAGAAGTCCAAGCTTTCAGATAAATGTTTAATTGTCTTTTCTTTGTGCGTGTTATTCTACACTCTAACAGAATATATATTTTAAGTATTTTTTAAAAATTATTTTCAAAGAATATATCTCATCTTTCCTGGAACACTAGAGTTTAGGTTATATGAGCCAGCTTTTTCAAGGACTCATCCTCACACAGTGGTAACATTTTGAATTAGTCCCATTACTATTGTTTTGCACAATGAATCGTTCTTGAAAAAACCCTCTGTCACTGTAGATACTAAGATAACAACCTGAGGTGAGGAAAAATTAAATGTTTTTTCTCCTTTATATCTCAGCCTTGGGTTTACTGAGAAGAATGTGAGGATGTTTTCAAAGATCTTGCAGCTTGAAAGAGAAGCCCTATAGGCTAAAGCTGGGTGAGCTACCACTAGGGATGACATTCAAAAATGTTTCCCTCTGTTCCAGTCCTTTATTCTTCCACAATTTTGCCTGGCGTTCCACTCCTCTTGATTCCAAGTTTCAGTAGCTATTCAGGGATTAAAAAAAAAAAAAGGATTAATTTCAGAATTTGAGCATGAGTAAGTTGCTACACTGCAAAGGTTTGCATGAACATACACAGTATTACGTGTGTGTGTGTGAGTGTGAGTGTGTAATAGCGTGTGCATGCTAGGAATGTGCTGGTTTAAATTATTAATCTCTGCAGGAGAGAACAAATAATTTAATAAATTTGTTCCCCGCTGTGGGAACATTTTCAAAGCTGTGAAGTTTCTGAACATATTTTTGCAGCAAGAGAAAGTCTCTCCCGTCCCTAACTCACCTTTTCCCTCTGACACAGCCATGTGTTAGCCAAGGGGAGGTCCAGGGTAGCTAGAGATTGTCATTGGTTATTTTCTTGTAGCCTGCATACAATGGTGCATGTATCCTCCAGTCTGTGAGCACTTGAAAGTATAATGTTGTGATTATTAAGTACTAACTATGGATTTTTTTTGGCAGGGGGAGGTCATACCAAATTGTCTGTGCGTGTTTGTCAGAGTTACAGGCTTGGTAGATCAGGAGAATGCTGTGGATGTATCTTTCTGAGGTCTTTACAAGGAATATCCAGCTTGTTGGGGGCAATTAGCTTACAGTTGTAAACCACTTAGAGACTGATGTGTGGGGGTAAGAAGTAGTATATAAAAGAAGCTGTTATTGCTATTGCTATGTAATACTGTTGTTTTTATTTCATTAACTGAATTCAGTAACGTTTTTTAACAAGGTCTCCCATGATAGCCTCCCAAACAAACTGGTAAAATGTAAGCTAAACATGTTATAGTTAGGCAGATTCGTAATTGTTTATCTGGTGAACTGAGTACTGGAAGGCCATCTGTCAGAAGTGCTTTGACTGTGTCTTCCTGCATGGCCAGGAGTTGGACTGGATGACCCTTGTGGTCTTTTGCAACTCTGTGATTCTATCAACCCAAATGGTTCTTGTCAATGGTCCTTCATAATTCAGGATAAAAGTGATAAGTGGGGTGCCTCAAGGTTCTGGCTGAGGAAGAGTGCTGCCATCTACAGGGCAAAATGGTGTTTTTCCTGTGGGGGGACTGGACATTTCAGACAGAACTGTACTAAGTCTTCTGCAGCCCAGAAAGGATAGTCTGCACACACAAAAAAGAAGAAAGAAAGAAAAAAGAAACCCCAGGAAGGGAGGGGGTTTGCTTCTACAGCAGAAGGAATTGTTTGTGAAAACAACAATGATAAAATCTGGTTGTTGAACCATGGTGCTTCTCACTACACGGTACACGAATTTGGGATGTTGCAAAATGCAGCAGTAAACACTGTGGTTTTGCTGATGGTGGGTCTGATAATGTGCAAAGGGAAAGGTCTGTATACATACCTGGGCTTGGGAAAACATCTGACAATGTTTTGTATGTATCCAAATTGCAGAATTGCTTTGTGAGTGTGTCATCCCTGACAAAAGATGGGTATGAAGTGTTTTTCAAGGGGGGGGGGGCAGTGAGTGCCTGATATCTAAAAATGGGACAGTATGTGGTAAAGTAGTTAAAATAAGCAAAATAAGCCACATGGTTGCAAAGGTATAGTGTGCAAATGTGACCAATAAGCTTTTGCATGACAGTTGTGTACATTGTCTCCACAGAGTAATGGGGCACACAAGCTTCAGAAGCTTGACTAATTTAGAGAAGGGTTGCCCAGAACTCAAGGGAAACAGCTGCAACAAATACCTTGATTGCTCTGTGTTGTCAAGAGTCCCGTGACACCGGATTATTCAAGTCTGGAATCAGAAGAGCAGTTTGAAAGGGCAGATCTATACTATTCAGTGGTAGGAAGTCTGTTGTTCATAGCCAACAACATGAGATCTGATATCAGCTATGTTGAGCAGGAGAGCCTCCAAATCCAGGTTAATTGACTGTTCCATGTGCATGTCTTCTGCATTTTCCATGTTTAATCCTGATTCTACATGCCTGTTCCTCCTCTTCCCCCACCCTCCTATGCCTTTAACTCTTTCTGCGTGCCCGCAGAGATGTCTTTGCATGCCAGAGAGGAGAGGCATTCCGTAGGTTCACCACCATGGTCCCAGCTGAAATCAGTCTGGAAATGGATCCATGTAATCTGCTTCCACCAACAATGTCTGAAATTGCCCAGCAACCATGTTTGAATTAAGTTGCTTGATTATTTGAAACAGCACACACAGTAGCAGCTGCACAATAAACAGCTGGGAATCTATTAGCAGAATCAAAAAATTGTAGTTTTGGAAGAGACTGCAAGGGCCATCCACGCCAATCTCCAACCATGCAGAAATACACAATTTTATTTATTTATTTATTTATTTATTTAAATTTATCAGAATAAAATGTGTTATATCAATTCACAATGAACAAATTTCTACAGAATTTTTTACAATGATATAGTCTTTCCTATAACTTCCATACTGTTCTTTCTCCTATATAAACTTTCTCTCCATGGCCTATGTTTTCCCTCTATTCCATAATAACAGTTCTCCTTTATTTCTTAACAAACAAAACCAATTCTTTAATCCAACTAATATTAATAATTTCCATACTTCTTACTGAAAAATAAAGTTTGATATTTTTGCTCCTCCTTTGTCCGCTCATACTTGTTAATATTATCTTGCCATTAAATAATCTTCCCCCTCCCAATTATTTTAACTTTATTTCAACATCAGTTATATCTAGTTTTGATGAAATCATCTGTTTCTCAGTGCATCATATTTCTCCCTTCATTTGTTTCTAATATATATATATACTCTTCATTTATCTTTTTGTACATTTTTTGGTGTTTGTTTTTATTTGGGAACATTATTAGT
Source organism: Urosaurus nigricauda (assembly GCA_034509955.1). Classification (NCBI taxonomy): domain Eukaryota; kingdom Metazoa; phylum Chordata; class Lepidosauria; order Squamata; family Phrynosomatidae; genus Urosaurus; species Urosaurus nigricauda. Next base: position 171,141,206 of record JAOEGL010000002.1, read on the forward strand.
TTTTATTTAAAAGATTAGTGTTTATTCCACATGTCTCTTTCTAGTATTAAAGAATTGGAGACCATTCTCATTCTGTTTTCTGCATCGATGTGTTATTGATAATTAAAGTTAGTCTGTCCATTTCTCTTATTTCACTCATTTTGTGTTTCTAATTTTCAGTCTACAGGGGTTCTTCTAGTTTCCATCTTTTTGCTATTGTTAATCTAGCTGCAGTAATTAAGTAAAGTAGAACTCACCAATTTTTCTTTTTATGTTCTATTTTAAGTGTGGATGTCATATTCAGCAAATAAAGCTCTGGGGCCATTGGAACATATATCCTGAAGTACTGGAATTGGAAAGTATTGTATCTTAAAGTATTAGACGAGACTACAATTGCATCAGTCCAGTCTCCTCCCATGCAAGAATACTTTATTTATTTATTTATTTATTTATTTATTTCAAGGATTTATATCCCACCTGTCTCTCACAATGAAATTCAAGGAGGGTTTACAATAATTTAAATCAAAAATTTCCTGAAACATGGTCATTTTGGAAGCTGCTGGAACAGATGGTTGTTGTTTCCCTGCATTAAAGATTCCTGGAGATAACTAGACCTGAAATACAGGAAATATTTATTTGTTGTTGCTCTTGTTATTTATCCCATCTTTTCCCCAGCCTTGGAAGTCAAAGTGGCTTACAAAGTTAAAATGAGCACAGATAAAACCTGATTGTTTGTTTGCTATAAAATGATTTACCTTTCAGCCTGCTGGTGCTCCCAAGTTAATATATAGCATGTAAAAATATTTCAGAACATTAATGTAAAGATAACCAAAACAATTTTTAAAAAATCAGTTTGAAACATACACGCAGGTAGTGTTGTAAAATGATGGAATAATAATTCTCTTGCTGAAGAATGTGGGCATAAAATTACTTTTCTCCCCACATGAAAAGTGTGAGATAATTACAATGGAGTTTATCAGACTGGAGGAATTTCTCTCTATTTCAAATGGAGTCAATTTGAATTCAGGTAAATTCACTAGTTTAGTAAATTTATGTGAATTCTAATTGTGTTCAGAATGCCTTCAGAATGACTTCCCATTGCCCTAAAATGACCATTACTCAAAATTGCTTGAGATGCTCTAATACACAATAACATAAAACCCATGACTGCGTTCAGAATGACTTCCCTTTTGCCCGAAATTGCATGAGATACACTCATATGCAATAACGTGAAACCGCATGATTGAGTTCGGCTTGCCATTGGATTATACTTCCAATTTCCATCGTCTGATAAACTCCAATGTCTCATCTCTCACAATGGCCAGTGATCACCCATTCCAATCAGGGACAAGAAATTCCTTTTGAAGCACATTCTTCCACATCAGTGCTTTATGGCATCATAACAATAAAACCGCAGGGGTGCAAGAGGGTGTGAATTTTCACACTCTAGTGAAGGTAAAGCTATATTGCCAATGAAGTGTTGAGATTTTGTGTTGTTCTTTTTGCAATGATTAGATTCAAATTTTCCATGTTAAAACAGAAACTGTCATACAAGATGGGGGGGGTGGGATAGCTTGGTGTACTTTTTGAGGAAGATAGAGTGAAGAAGACAAGCTGAAACCAGTTTTGTCTACAACTCCTATAGTTAGAAGGGGGATTGTGGGAGCTAAAGTCCAATTTTTTTTCCAAGCTCTAATTTTCTTACTCTCCCATGCTCTCTCCAGCACAAACTATAATGCACTAAACTCAGTGGAGTTAAATGAGTTCACCTACAAGTTCCAGCAGCCTCTAGCTGGTGTAGCCAATGCTGAGAAATGGTGGGAGCTAAATATCCTTCCTAAACGGCAAACCTTAGGATGCCATAGATTGGAACAATGGCAGCTAAAATTTAATCATACTACTAAGGTTGTGCAGTGTGAAAGCGCCTATGGAATTTCAAATTTATATTGTAATTATTTACCAACATTTTCTATTTAGTACCACTGCAAAATGAACAATCATGGCAACAAGGTAAGAGAAATACCATGAGGTCATAATATATAAAATTATGTACCATGATTGTGCACTGACCAGTAATAAGATGAATCATAGGAATTTGTTGTTTTGTACCTTCAAGTCATTTCAAAATGTATAGTGACCCTAAGGCAAACCTTTCACATGGTTTTCTTGACAAGATTTGTTCAGAGGAAGTCTTAGCCTTCCTCTGATGCTGAGAGAGTGTGCTTTTATAAGGTCACCCAGTGGGTTTCCATGGCAGAGCAGATATTTGAACCATGGTCTCCCAGAGTTGAAATCCAACATTCAAATCACTACATCATGCTGGCTCTCATAAGAATTGGTGTGCCTTTATTGTTCATAAAAAATTATTTGTGTTAGTGTTGGCTCTATTTAACGGTTCTCTTACATCCACTGTGAATTCTACATTGGGACAAAGATATGGAAGCTTTTTCTGCTTGTTTTATTTTCGTAATTCTGGGTGATCCATCGCTGTATCAAAAATCTAGGGGTAATTATGGCCACTTCCTCTTCTTCACTGTCTGAACATTCATTGTTCTGTTCATGATGCCTGGTCAAATCACCACCCTGGGTCTATTAGTTTTGTTTGGCTGAGTTACGTAGGCCATGAAAGGATCTGTACTTTGTGTCCTCTGAGGTCAGCACACCTCAGATATAGCTCTGTAGAAAGATCTTCATTTTATATCTTGATAGTTACAAACATTTCTAATCCCTCCTCCCATTTTATTTATATCAGCGGTGGCATGGGTATAATATAAGAAAGATCATTCAGTTTCTGTCAAGTTTCACCTAACCAAATGCTGTATTCCCCCAGTTGAGGATGTAAAAATACACATTTGCTCATCGTTAAAAATTTTCATTTGGAACTTTGTTGTGAATATTCTTGTTGCAGAAAATCATTGTTCTATGTGCTAAACTTAACACATTTATGCAGAAAACATTTGTTGCACAAATACACTGTAGGTTTTTTGTTATTGTTTTGCATTAAACATAGCAGGGAGGGTGCAGATTTTTTTTGGGGGGGGTGGAAATAGATAGCAAATATTTACTATAACCATGCACTGTCAATAATATAATAATATGGCATTTCATCATAAGTTCCCCCACCCTCACCACTGGAAAAGGCAAGATCTATACTCAGAAAAAGAGCTTTAAACCATGAAAAAGAAAAAAGGAGAAAACAGACAATGTGTCAAGGTGATCACAAATCATATCTTCTTGGAAACTTTGCCCGCAAAACAAATAGAAGTGCCAATCATGGCAGAGTGCATAAGGAGAATTAAGGTACTAGGGTTATAACCAAGAGATATCCTTCCTTTAGTCTGGGCTGCTTGCTTGTGATCATAAGTTTATTTGTGTGTATCAACAACAGTTGCATCTCAAGAGACAGATCTATAAATGGAACATTTCACTACCAGGTTTTATGAGACTCTGATTCCAAGTTCTGCCTCAGGGCAGACAATGAATCTGGCCTCCATCTGATCTGTATAAAACCCTGCAGCCAAGCAGGGATGTAATTCTTCACTCATGTTCTTCTCAAAGGAAGCAATGAGTAATTTGAGCAATTTTGTTCCTGCAGCAAGGAAGTCTTTGAAAAATGTCCTGTTTTTGCATTCGGTTTGCAATTTGGGACATTCTCTGTGCAAAATTCACATGTGGTGGTTTTATATATTTGTTGGGGCATTTTCTTCACAAAAATTCTATTTGCTGCACTGAACGTGCTGCTTCCTGCACTGAGAATGTTGTTTTCTGTTAGAAACAACCATGTGTAAATTTTTTGAAGACTAAATCCTGAACGGCAAAGATTTTTGTCAATCCAGGATTTTTCTGATCAGAGTTTTTCAATAAAAAAGGAACATGGGGGTGGGGGTTGGACAATTTCCTAAATATTTTTGAATATTCTTTCTGTCTCTATAGCCAAGTAATTTAGCTGGTTAGATTAAACAAATATGTGAAAATCACCCTTCTCTTTAGTTTCTACCCTGCATCAATGCAGAGATGGAATGCATAATGTCACTCTCCTAGTGTTCTTCACCTGAATAATAATAATAATAATAATAATAGCCCGCACCTCTGAACGAGCAATCGAGGCGGGGTACAACAGAGTTAAAATGATACAGATGAAAAGTTATTGCAACCCAATCCCTACCTCCCACCCCTTAAAATAGGATTAAATTAACACAAATTAAAAACAGGATAACAACAACAAATACAATATCTAAAACTAATTATTCTTTGGCAACATTGGAGTGGTATCTGATGTCTAGCTGGGAGAAGCTGGAAAGACTCTAGATATATCTTTGGAGCCAGGCCTCCAGGAAGGCCTGCTGGAAAAGATACGTCTTTACTGCTTTTTTGAAGACGACGAGAGTTGTGATAAGATGTATCTCATCCGGCAGGCCATTCCACAGTCTGGGAGTGGTGGCCGAGAAGGCCCTTTGAGGTGGTCTTCATGGGCTGAAGCAGGTTCCTCTAAGAGGACCAAAGCGTACGAGGGGGCTCATATGGGAAGCGGTGGTCCTTAAGATAGGATGGACCCAAGCCATGTAGGGCTTTAAAGGTTAAAACCAACACCTTGTACTGTGCCCAGAAACTGATCGGTAGCCACTGGAGAGATTTGAGCACTGGTGTTATGTGCTCTCTCCCAGATGTTCCAGTAAGAAGCCTGGCTGCCATATTTTGGACCAATTGTAGTTTCCAGGTTAAGCACATAAGGGTAACCCCATGTAAAGCCTGTTACAGTAGTCCAAGTGTAAGGTTACCAGAGTATGTACCACAGTTTCCAGATCCTTCATATACAGGAAAGGGTGCAGCTGGCGTATCAGCTGAAGCTGATAACAGGCACTCCTGACCGTTACATTTACCTGAATGGTCATGTGAAGCGACAAATCTAGAAGTACCGCCAGACTGCGAACAGAGTCCTTCGAGGAGAGTGTGACTCCATCTAGGTCTGGGAGTTGCATTTCCAGACCTGGTTTCGGGCCTGTAACCATCAGTACCTCCGTTTTGTCTGGATTTAGCTTCAATCCATTACCGCTGCAAGACAATCATTGAGAGGGGAGACGCCATCTGAAGTCTGAGCCGACGATCTGGTCATGGAGAAATATGTTATCTCAGGCTGCCTCCATACTTGAAAATTAATGCACTTTGCCACCACAATAAATTGCCCTGGCTCAATGCTATGAAATTATGGGATTTTCATTAAAGTGAGATATTTGGTCTTCATTGTCAGAAAGCTCTGGGGCCACAACAAACTAAAGAGAAGGCTGAATATCTCACAAAACTACAAATTGTAGAATTCCATAGCATTGAGTCATGGCAGTTAAAGTGTTGTCAAACTGTTTAATTTTGCAGGGTAGATACAACCATAGTGGCAGATGTAGAGTACTAGGCTATAGTGCAGAGTTGGAGAGCCAATGAAATTTCAAATCCTTCAGCCAGTTCACACACACATGCAATATCACAGCCCTACTGTAGTGCTGGGCACTGTTGTGCCTTACCTCCAGAAATTACAATTCATCTTTCTCACACTCTTCTTTCTCAGAAACTCTGGGAATCTTCTGAGGATACAGACTAAGTATGTATGCCCCAGACAGCCATCTCCATTCTTTACAATTTATAGCCTAGACCTATTCTCTGGTTGCTGGGAAGTGAAAATGGAGAGGAAAAAGAATGACTTCATACACAATGATAGGCATGTTACTGGTTTTCCAGTCAGCAATCATTCAATCAACTTCTCAAAGGTCAAATGGAGAAAAAGGAGAGCCAGATTCTCCCAAGCTGTTCTAGTCCCATTATGTCATCAGGTAAAAACAGGGGAATCTCCCACCTTCCCACCTATTGTTGAAGCAGCCAGCAATGGTGGAGAATTCACCAGAATAAGAAATGAGGATCCAAGGCAATATGTAATCCTCCAGAGAGAAAAAGTCAATCCAACCATGTGCCTATTGTAGCTGAAGGGTTACACAAACTGTTGATTATCCTTTTGTGAAAGCACTAGTGTAACCTAAGGCTTAAAAAAAAACTTGTTTAAAAGCCTGAACTTTACAGTTCAGTGCATCTGGGCTCATGAGGAAATAAAGGGCAATTCATCATTCTATGAAAAATGAACGCAACATCTACTGTACAGCTTGTCTGCTCTCTCTTACTAGCTCTTACATGTAGTTTCACTTTTCCCCATGCAAAACACAGGACAGATGGACTCTGTAAACAAAAGCAAATCTGTAATAGCCAGAGATTTCTCTCCTATGTATTCTCCCCCGCCCCTTTTTATTTCACAATATATACTACCACACCAGTTGCCACAGAATGCAAGAACAATGTAGAGGTTTCTCTTCTGCCAGAATAACTAAGTGTATTTGATGGAAAAAGCAATACTCGCACATCATTGTTATTCATTATGGGGGAGAGGGATGCTTTGCAGCATTTTTAGGTTTCTTCCCAATTTTTAGACTTTTTTTTTACTGTTTTAGGCAAATTTTCTCTTTCAAAAATGAGGGGGAGGGATAATGAACCATATAACAATCAGTTACTTTACTGAGTAACTTTAAAAGTGGTAATAGTAACAAGTTACTTCTTTACATTTCAATGAGTATAATCAACAATTTTTTAAAAAAATAAGCAATCTGTCAGTGATTGCCAGTGGAATCTGGAATAACATCCTTTCTCTAGAGCATTCAATATAACAAGACATGGCACTTTTGGTGTTTATATTTTGTCTTGATACTGTGGGATCTGTCATTGTAACATTCCATTAACAGCTGTGAAAGTATCCAATGCAATATTCTGTGAAAGATCCCTCTTGCCTATAGTTTTGTCTCCACCTCTTTGTGGTCAGTAGCAGTACTCTAATAGAAATCAATACATTCATGATTAAGACCATAAGTTTCCCGAAGTCTTTTCCATGTGATAAGGGAGCCAGGCTAAATCTTGTTTATGAAGTCTTACACAGTGTGTTTATTTTAACCCCAAATTCAAGCAGTATAGAATGGAGAAGCATAGCTATTACCCATCTAATTAAATAAATTTTTCTCTCAAATTTTCTAAGTACATCAAGAGTAATTTGAAATTGGTGAGGATGTTGATATTGCCAAATGTTAATTAGGCTGACATGCTTTGTGCAAGTGCCTTTCTAACTGCTTAAGTTAAACTAGGCAGACAGTGGTGTTATTTTCCATGCAAGAAATTTATTCCTTCCCACAGTCATTGGAAACATCAGAATAATTTGCATGAAAACTTGGCTGCTTAAACATTACAGAGCCTATCACTTTCATTGTGCTGTAAGTAATGAGCAAAAAAACTATGTTACCAAATTGCTTGACCTTTGAACTCAGGATAAGAGTGGTACATATGCATAATATTAAACACTGTAAAAAAATTGTGCAACAAAATGGAATCTTTATGTCACGAACTGTGTTGACATGCCTGCTGCATTCTAAATGCCAGCTAATTCAGCTCCCATCTACTGTCATGCATTGTAAGAGACCAGTATAAACACATCATGGCACTGCAATGTAATAATAATAATAATAATAATAATAATATTTATTTGTATTTCCCACTTCTCCCTATTGTATTTCCCGCCCTCCCTATTAAGGCAGGATTCCAACAATTATATACAATATAGAGTGTAGGGGGAAGAGTTGGAGGGTTTATAAGTTCCTGCCACCCTCATATTTCTCTCTCTGACTGGATATGGTCCTTGGGGGAAGGAGCACACAATCATCCTAAGGCAGTGGGCTTTCATCACCAGTAGAGCTATGGAGCATGCATCACAAGAGGGCAGCTGTGGCTTGGTTGTGATCAGTGGGCTGGTGGGGACCTGATCACACTACAGTGATTAGTAGACTTCCCATTGTCTCCTGATTTAGAAGTTGGGGGTGGATTGGCCCTTTTGGGCACCAGATGGGTTCTAGCCAGACCTGATTGATCTGGGGGAATTTAGCCACTATGCCTCAGGCACAGTGATTCAATTGTAATTGCCATGGCAACAGCCTATGTAATTGCCCATTCAAGGGCAATTATAATGAGGATAGAATGAAGAGGGGTGATGCATTATTTGAATAATGCTTTGTTAATTGGGCAATTTGGAACCAGACAATGTGCTTTCATAGTTTTTTGTGGGTTTTGTGGACCATAAGGCCATGTTCTAGAAGTGTTTATTCCTGACATTTTGCTAACAGCTGAGGCTGACATCTTCAGAGAATGCTAGCATGGAAAATAGTGGGGTATATATATTGTTGGTTGAGAGGAAGCAACATTCAACAACAAAACAACACACAGATTAATATGTAAATCACTTCCCCTCAACCAACAGTACATTCTCCTAGTCCATGCCAGCATTCTCTGAAGATGCCAGCCACAGATGCGGGCGAAACGTCAGGAATAAGCTCTTTAGAACATTGTCTCATAGCCTGAAAAACCCACAAAAAGCCATGGATGCCTTCTACTTCATAGTGTGCTCTCACATTTTATCTGAATTTTGTCTCTTGGCACAAGAGGTGGGAGTTTTACTGGCTCAGTAAAAGACTGGAAATTCTGTACACCAGCTGGTATTTTGGGGATATCAAAATTGATACAGTTAATCAGGTCTGCAGATCGCCTATAGAAAAATTACAGGGTATGAAAGCCTCGGAGACCCCATCCTGCCACTTCCAGAGGCCATGGGGAAGCAGCAAACTGCCGCTTCTCCGCAGCCTCAAAGCGGGGTGCAGCAGAGTCCCTAGGCACCCGCTGCACCCTGCTTCCCTCAGCGGTGCTGAGAGGAGAAAGTGGCCGCCATTGTGACCCCTTTCTCCCTGGGTGTTTGGCATGGCTGTTTGAATGCCACACCAAACACCCGGCTCAAAAAAGGAGTTCAGTTTTTGAGCTCCTTTTTTGGGCCGCGGGAAGGCCACGCTTGGCACCCTCCCGTGGCACGAAGTCGTCATGGTGCGAGCAGTGTTTCTAAACACTGCACGTGCCATGACAACATCATGGCGTGCCCGTATGGACGCCACCATTTTAAAATGGTGGCACCCATACTCTTTAGGGTTAGGGAGGGTGCAGATGCTGCGCTCTCCCTAACCCTAAAGGTGCCTTTTCGAGCCCTTAAGGCACCACTTCATGCCCATCTAGATTGGGCCTATGCTCTAAGACAGTGATTCCCAAAGTGGGTGGTATGCTCCCCACCCAGGGGAAGGGGGAACAGCAGAGGGCATGATGTTAAATATACAAAAAGAACAAGGGGAACCAACAGCCTTTAGGAATGTGGTAAAGATGTGAGTTGCATGAAACATCCTTTCAGAGTCTTTTAAAACCACCACAAACCCTCGCTTCATATTGTGGTTCTCTTGATCTTCACCAGCCCATGCAAACTCGCTCTATTTCACTAGTGATGGCACCAGTAGTTGGGAAACTCTTGCAAGGCTTGGACACAGGGCATCATTTCTGTGGCTTGTAATGGCACCATTTTGGGACAGACTGACTTACTGGAGGAACAAATTAAAGGACATGACAGTGGGGAAGAAGCAGCGGGCAAAAAGGAACTTTCATGTTGAAACCCTGCTTAAGCTATGTCAGCTGTGCTGGGACTTGCTCCTGCTTTTTTTTTCATCAGACAGCCTGAGAGAGAGATAGCAGAAGAAGAAGAGTTTGTGTGTGTGGAAGACATGTCTCTGGTTAAGGAGGAGGAGGAGTACCTGGGATTGATTCTTGGAAAGAGTCTTTTGCTTTGGAGCAGTTCCTGTAGTTTAAATATCTTCCTTTCCCTGCTCACACCAGTCTCCAGCCCAGAGCATGTGGCCTCTGTAAACGCACCATGCACACACTGGCTGCATCCCTCTCCACCCTGCTGAAGAAGAACTGAGAGTCCTTCCTTACCAGGGAGAAGCTTCTCCCTTTTCATATGGTCACCTTGGGAGCACCAACCGAATACCTTGATGAGCAGTGTCCAAGGAGCTCCTGGTCTTTGCCACAAGGCTGGAATGGATGAGAAGCTTCTCTGTCACTACTCAATCAGCTGCTCAGTTGCTGCTCTGAGGGTTATCAGGTGCAAAGGGAGCAATGACCAAACAGAGAGTTGGACAACAACTGGGAAGCCTCTTGCTTGTGCCGGCCTTCCCTGCAAGATTGGCATGGTCCCAAGGTGCTCCCAAGGTGCTCCCAAGGTGACCAGGTGCAAGGGGAATAGCAATCATGATTGGTTGTTTTAAATTTGTGGTAACAGTAGGGGGGCATTAGGGTTGTTGCCTAAGACGAAAGGGGATAGTGACCTGAAAAAGGTTGGGAACCACTGCTCTAAACAAACAGCTTCAATTCATATACCACTTCATACCACCTAAGCAGTTTACAACTGTAAGCTAATTGCCCCCAACAATCTGGGTACTCATTTTAGCGACCTTGGAAGGATGCAAGCCTGAGTCAAGCTTGAGCCCTCTTGCTGGTATTGAACTTGCAACCTTATGGTTTTGAGTGAGTGGCTGCAGTACCACCATTTAACCACTGCACTACAGTGTTCCACACTGTGCCATCAGGGCTCTAACAGTTTCAGGAGCTCATTAGGCTCCTACATTTTAGTTGCTCATAATGGCTCCTGGTAGAGCTTTCCTTAGGCATCTCTGTGATGCCATAGTTGCAGTTAGCAAATCACATCACAGAATAAGGGCCATGGAAGGGATAAAGAAGAATCTTGTGGTATAGCTAAAAGTTCTCACTACATTCAATGGGATATCCTTTTGGCAGGAGGGATGTCGTACACGTATCTTCAGATTCTGCAGATCAGTGGGCTTTGAAGTTTATTTCAGTTGACAGGTTGTGCCATGTCTGTCCTAGTGACTTAAGGCTAACCTTACATTTTTAGAGTTTTTCCTGATCTTGGTTGCTGTTTGCACATGGAGTTAGATTCTCATGTTGGCTTTCCAGTAGTAAGCCAACCAGGGAGCAACCCAGCTTTTGAGTTCTCCTTGGGGCTCAGAAGTTTCATCCAGGGGAAGCTGAGGAGGAAGTCTGGTAGGATCCATCTGTCTCAGCTGCTCCCACACTAGCTTGCTTACCCCTTTTGCATCTCTCATGGATTGAAGTTTAAATAGGTTAATAGTTAAAATAATAGTTAAAATAATAATGCTGGAATTTAACATATGGCATCACATTTAAACTGGACATCTCTAGGAAGGCCCTGGGAAGCTCCTAAGAAAGCCCAGAGCTCCCTAGAACATATTTTAAACCCTTCACATCTTTGGCAACAATAAAGTTGAAAAAGTAAGATGTGATTGTGATGCAAAGTCAGATGAATGAAAATATTGCTAAGAAAAATGAAAATACCCATGCTCCCCTCACTGTCCTATTTCCAGCTCTGAATTCTCAGAACATTTCTAGTACTTGTGCTTCCTAGAGATCATTATGCTTTTGCTCATAATTTTTCTATTTCCCCCAACCTTTTCAAGTAACAAATGGATGCCTCTTTTCAACTAAATTAATCTCTCTGGACCTCTGGGTATGAAACATTTTCACATTTTGAGAATTTCAAATTTATCATCTTCAAGTTCTTCAGCCAACGTGAGTAGGGATAATTTATCATCTTCCCACTGGTGGTAAGTCAAAAAACAAAAGCCAATCATGTTTTCCCCTAGTTTGCCACTTGTCACTTTCAATAAGTTCTTATTTTTCTGCAGGAAAACATCACACCAACTGTCTTTAGTACTCTACACACATAACATAGTTTGCATGATACAGCATCTATCTTGCTGCAGGGCAAGATTCAGAACCAAAGCAATGCAAGTAATTGCCATGAGTGCCAACCTTGAGAGAAGGGAAAATATCTAGTTATGGGATCACTTGCCATGTTTTATCTCAATATGTTCTCCCTATTTAACTATTTACTCAAGTGATTGTGATAAAGCCATCTGTGCTACTAAAACATCCTAGATGGGAGTAATAATAATAATGTTTTTATTTATACCCCGCTCTTCAGCCAAGACTATCAGAGCAGCTTACAATTTGTTAAACAAACAGCTTCATTTACAATTGTAAGCTATTTGCCCCCAACAATCTGGGTACTCATTTTAGCGACCTCGGAAGGATGCAAGCCTGAGTCAAGCTTCAGCCCTTTGCTGGTCTTGAACTCGCCACCTTCTGGTATTGAGTGAGTGGCTGCAGTACAGGCATTTAACCACTGCGCCACCAGGGCTGATATACAGGCCATGTATTAAAATCATGCATCAAACGAGCCAAATGCAGTTAAAAGTAAGGTATTCAAACACTGCAAAAATAAATAAATAAAGGAAGAACCAAAGATTCCCTTCTCATGAAGCACCACTGGGTCAAAAGCTGGCGTGACATCGTTTGTGATGAGACAGCATTATATTTCTTTATTAGTTTTGCTTATGTTACATCCACCATGTGTGTGTGTGTGTGTGTGTGTACATCAAACATCCCAGCTTGTATGCCCTTTCAGTCAAGCCCAGTCCCAAGCATATGTCTTGATGAGGGACTTGCACAAGGGGCTGTAGGATAAGCTTCAGTGGGGATCAGTTAAATTATCTCAGAGTCAGGACTTTGGTAGGAACTCCATATGTTGTTTCAGGATCAGTCTTGGTCAGGAGCTGAAACATGGCTGCAGGATGATTAACTTGGAAGGGAACTTGTAAGTAGTTTCAAGATGCTCGCCATGGTAGACAACAGCTAAAGAGTGGAGAATGAGAAGTTGATGAGAGGATACCATGAATTACTGCATTTTCACACTATGAAGCAAACAGGATTTAAATGAGAGTTAAACAGGAAATATCCTGTGATAAACATATGGCATTTCCTGTTTAACTCTTCTTTAACTCTTGTTTAAATCCTGTTTGCTCCTAGTCTGATAAAGCAGTTAGAGTCACAGGGAAGAAGTCAACACACAAATAGACCAATAAAGAGTAAGAAACTAGAAAGATGCAAAGAGATTTTAACACTAGCTATTCTCATGTTTCTCTTTGCATTGACAAGCTATCCTGTTAGTAAAGGGACTCATCTCTCATCAACCTCCAATCCCTTCTCAGCTTAAGGCTGTCTCTCTATATTTAGCAAAACAACCATAGCAAACCATTTAGCAAAACAACCATAGGTCCTAAATACACCCCAACAATACCAAAACACCTTTAGCTATATTCAAGACCCAAACAGTTTATCTTTGCCATGGTAACATGAGTATGATGTTCCGCAAGACTTCTTATAGCAACTGTCCTAGGCACTAATGGCTTTCCACGTCAAGATTAGCTTTAGTGATTAGATGACTATTCAAGAGGGCTAAAAATAGGGTGGTAAAACACACTTGGTAGAGACAACCTGATTAGGCATCCCTTCGTGGTAACAGATTGTGATTTGTATAAGGGATTTACCTCCTGCCTCCATCACCACTTTGGCCTCTCTGTTGACGGACCATTCCCAAGGAAAAAGGGTCTTCATGTTTGGGGAGGTGGTAGCAGATACTGGAATGTTTTCATGACAGTGAAAGATTGATAATAGGACATCACTGTGGCAAATGATGCATCCCCCTTATCCCCAGGTAAGGCTTATTGGGTTGGGTGTTTGAACAGGTCCTGTATTAGAAAAGTTGTCTACATCAATTCTAGCATAAAGATAAAGATGAAGAAAGGAGAACAGACAGAGGAAGTTGCCCATCAAACAAGCAAGCTGTCTGTCTGTCTGTCCATCCGTCTGTCTGTTTAATTTATATTCCATCCTCCTCCTTGCACAGAACACATTAGCACCAGGAAAGCAGTGTAAGCAGGTATGCAGGTTACCTGGTGGTCACTCATCCCCACTATGATAAGATATAATGCAGTTCTGTTTAAATTATAGTCATTATTTCTAAATCCACTTTTATACCTTTAAATTAGCATATTTAACTCAAATGTATTTAGTATCCTCCTCTGCCCTTCATTTTGGCAATGTGCAAGCAGCCACCCTCTTATTGAACAGTCTAAATTCCCTTTGATGATTTTCCACACTGTATTTTCAGAAATATTTTCCACATTTTCAGTATTTTCAGAAAAAACAGCAGGAAGTTTCTGCATCCATAGTCAGATCAAGCATGCCATTCGAGAGATTAGGCAGGAGTCCCTCTAACTTTAGAATGCCCAAGTAAATATGTTTGGAAAAACATAGTGTTAAATAATTATTAGGTGGCTTCTTTTTTTAATCAGTTGGGAAGACCTTACATTTCCACTCACGTATCCTCTGTCTAGGATCTTCCTGCAGCACTTGAGTGCACAGAGTGTAAGTTCAGTACCTGCCATCCCAGATGGGGGTGCCTATTAAAACAGCCATCCATCCTGACAGTTTACTAATCATAAACCCCATGCTGACATGTTATGCTGACAAAATGGAAGATGAGACTGTCTGGATTTGTAATGCCAGCTGCTTTAAGCAATTTAAACATTTTGCAGTAACAATAAATGGACTCATCAAAAGGCTGTTCCTCGGTGACTATGGGTCCCACTGGGAACATTGATATGGAATCTGTATGGTTTATGGTGCTTGGGCTTCATGTATAATAGGTCTCTTCATAATTTCACTGGTGAAATTCAACTGGTCAAATCTGATTACACTATTTACACTTAAGCTAGTGTCTGACCACAGTTTATTTTATTTTATTTTAGCAGACCCACTGGTTTACCACACTAGGGGGCAAGAGGATTTAAATAACAGTTAAATGAGAGTTAAACAGGAAATGTCCTTGGATAAACATAGGGCATTTCCTGTTTAACTCTTGTTTAACTCTTGTTTACATCCTGTTTACCCCCTAGTGTGATAAAGCAGCCAGTGTACACAGTCGGTGCATTCGGTTCTCCGAAACTACATACTAGTACATCTTGAGTATAGGTATGTAGCAATGAAGACATGCTTTGATTTGGGCCCCATTTTGATGCTCTGGAAAGAGGGTAAATGAGACTTATTCTGCTTTGAATGTCTCTCACATTGCTTTCCTTCTGCTGCCAATGAAAACAACCCAAAACTTCATTTCTCCCCTTGAATCATGTACTTTGCAGTGGCAATAGCCTCTTCTGAGTAGCCTGTCCAATTTCAAATCAATACATGCAAATATGTTCATGTAGTCTGGGATGGGAGGTATATGTTTTTAAGGGAACCATTTACACTGTTTTATTTATTTTCTAATGCAAATGGATTATATTAAAAGGCAAGGTGCCTGCACACCAGAAAATGAAGCACAGCAAATTTCAAATAGAGGAGGGATTCCATGTGTGTCATTGGAACATTTACCTTTTGTGGTATTTGCATATCTTTCTGTGTTTCTCTGGGAGACTGTTGATGAAAATTGCACACATTTGTAGAAGTACTTTGTACAGGCAAACTTTGAAATTACTAAATTATAGCTACATGGACAAAGGTGTTAAAACATTATTTCTTCGGAATACGATCAATGCGTAAAATGCCCTTAGGGAGGGCATTTTACCATATTGTCTCAAGGAGGCGGCGGTTAAGCCCATCCTGAAAAAGCCCTCCCTTGACCCCCTGGACAGAAACAACTATAGACCAGTGTCCTTGCTTCCATTTTTAAGCAAGGTCATCGAGAGGGCAGTTGCCACCCAACTCCAAGCAGTCTTGGATGAAGCCGATTATTTCGATCCATTTCAGGACAGGACATGGAGTGGAGACTGCCATGGTTGCTCTGACCGATAACCTTCGCTTGAGTATTGACAGGGGTAGTGTGACCCTGTTAGTGCTCTTGGATCTTTCAGCAGCCTTTGACACTGTAGACCATTCCATCCTTTTGGGTCGGTTGAGGGAGTTAGGAATTGGAGGCACTGCTCTTCAGTGGTTCCGATCCTTTCTCTCTCACAGATCCCAAAGGGTGAGGCTCGGGGACAGTTGCTCCTCCAAAATCGAGCTTAATTGTGGAGTCCCTCTGGGCGCCATCCTGTCCCCGATGCTATTTAATATTTATATGAAGCCATTGGGTGAGATCATTCGGAGGCATGGAGCTCAGTGTCTTCAGTATGCTGATGACACTCAGATATACCTCTCCATGACTAGATGTCTTCAGATGGCACCTCCCCTCTTAATGACTGTCTTGTGGTGGTAATGGATTGGATGAGGGAAAACAGATTGAAACTAAATCCAGACAAAACGGAGGTACTAACAGTTACCGGTCCGAAACTAGGATTGGGAATACAGTCCCCAGTCCTAGACGGAGTCACACTCTCCCCTAAGGACTCAGTTCGCAGTCTGGGGGTACTCCTTGACTCTTTGCTTCACATGACTAGCCAGGTGAATGAGGTAGTCAGGAGCGCCTGCTATCAGCTTCGGCTGATACGCCAGCTGCGCCCTTTCCTGGATACGAAAGACCTGGAGACTGTGGTACATGCTCTAGTAACCTCACGTCTGGATTTCTGTAACGCGCTCTACATGGGGCTACCCTTGTGCCTAACCCGGAAACTTCAATTAGTTCAGAATATGGCAGCCAGGCTTATCACTGGAACATCTAGAAGAGAGCATATAACACCAGTGCTCAAAGCTCTCCACTGGCTGCCCATTAGTTTCCGGGCACAGTACAAGGTGTTGGTACTAACCTTTAAAGCCCTGCATGGCTCAGGCCCATCCTACCTTAAGGACCACCTTTTCCCATATGAACCGCCCCGCACACTTCGGTCCTCTGGGAGGAAGCTACTGCAGCCAATGAAAACTAGGTTGTAGCAGACCTCCCAGAGGGCCTTTTCAGCTACTGTCCCCAAGCTTTGGAACGGCCTGCCGGATGAGATGCGTCTCATTACATCACTGGCCAGTTTCAAAAAGGCTTTAAAGACGCATCTTTTCCGGCAGGCCTTTCCCTGAAGGAGAGAATAAATGGAACACCTGCTCCCTGCTCTGAAAATATAAATAGTACTGGGAATTATTAACGATCTTTTCATTTAATATGCTGAATCGATCTAATGTGGCCTTGCACATGGATTGTTCATGAAAATGCACTTTGTTTTAATAACTGTCAACCAATTTTAATTGCGTTAATTTTAAACTATCTAGATTTAATTCAGTTTTAAGGGGGGTGGTTGGGGTGGGATGTGATTGTTGTTTTTACTCTGTATCCTTTTATTCTGCTGTAACCCGCTCTGAGTATTTTATTAGAGGAGCGGGCTATAAATAAACATTATTATTATTATTATTATTATTATTTAACATAATGCTAGGCGTTTTAGTGTTTTGCATTGTCTTGTGCTCAACTAACATACCAAAGTAACAGAAACTATGCTTTATTCTTAATGGAATGAAAGGATAATCCTTTAACAAGAAAATATAAGAAAGTATATATGAGCTGCTCATGCAAACTGTATAGTGTAAGGAAAGATGTTTAACTAGCTTGGGATGTTTTTAAAATAGTTTATTCCCTTCCCTTTTGTCAGCCATTTGTTTCATTCTTTGTTGTACAGACACATATACAACATGTTCAACAATCAGAGAAACAAAGGGCCCATTCCCACTTGTGGAAAACCCTGCATTGGAACCAGGCTGTACTCTGCTTATGAAAGCAATTCCAAAAGGCCCCTCGTTCACACTATGGAAAGAAGCCTTGTTTGGAACCGCTTTCTTAGCTGGTCATGCTTGTCATTCCCACTGGAGCTGCCATGTAAGGTGACAGCCCTTAACGCCCCATCCCCTTCCCGCAGGGGAATTTTTTTTATGGGGGGGTATTGATCGCAAAATCAATCTTATGCATTTGTGATCTTGTGCATTTGTGATCTTGTGCATTTGCGATCAGTATAATGAAGAAAATGAAACACACACACACACACACACACACTTGCTCCTGGGGGGTCCTTTCTTCTTTCCTTCCTTCCTTCCTTCCTTCCTTTTTTTCTCTTTTTCTTCATTATACTGATCACAAATGCACAAGACCACAAATGCATAAGATCACAAATGCACAAGATCACAAATGCACAAGATTGATTTTGCGATCAATACCCCCCTCCAAATAAAACCCAAAACACGATTCTGACCAGAGTTCCCACTTACTGGAAACACTTCAGAATCGTGTTTTCCAAAAAAGACCACTTTAAAAGTAGTGTCAGGAAAGCCCGGGCTATTTGCTTTTAACCCGGTCCTTTCCTCCACTAATCAATCCGATGAGGATCGGAAATCGATTGGAGTGTGAACGAGGGTCATATAGCCCGCGTCACACTTCGAATCAAAATGTAGTGGGAATGGGGCCAAAGAGGTGATGGAGGTATCAAACTTGTAATTCAGTTTTTCTGTAAATATCAGTAGGCTGGTTTGATTGTCCATTTGTACTGCTTACTTTTATTGTCTTTTATAAGAGCAATGTTCTTGAGAAACATTTGTATAATATAGTGATTTTTTTTTTAAAAAAAAAGTATTTTATAGTGCTCCTAAAGAATGTATTTGGAATGTATTCAACCCAATAAACATTCTTATGTGCACCTGGAGACTTCCTCTAGATTTCCCAATGAAAGAAATAATGCCACCTAACTCACCAGGCCGGTGCAGTTGATGTGGTGGGCTGGCACCCACCACTTCCGGGTCTGTGGGAGTCTCTCCCATCACAGCGGCCTTTGCGCTGGCAGGGAGGCCCTCCATTGCCTGGCTGGGATGAAAAGGGTGGCACTTCCATGTCCCAGGCTGCCCTGCAGGTAGAAGCGGAACCTCTATTGGCTGGCCCAGATGGCCAGGGACAACCCATTGGGCAAGAGGCCTGGGAGGCAGTGCATCCACCATTCCAGGCCCCTCATTGGTTATTAGGCCTATTTAAGGCCTCGCTGTCTGCTACCTGGCGCCATTGCTTGCTCGGCTCTCCCACCCTCCCTCCCTAGGTCGGGGTGTTCTTGTTACAACTTTGAAGCATATGTCCTGGATCTGGTGGGTGTGGTTTCCAGGGCTTTGTAACACTGGATCAGGAGTCCTTTGGATCAGGGAGCACTCAGGGCATGTGGTGTGGCCATTGTGGGGGCCACATCAATTTTAACTCCTGGTAACTAGGGGCTTACTTATGTTTACTGTTTGATTGTGCAATGGCATAATTGCGTAAGGGCGTTCCGTGGCACCTATGTCATCCCGATGCTTGGTGTTCCAAGCAACTTCACATCAATCAGTCGGGGTGTTGTTTGATGTTCCGAGATCCAGACCTAATGTTTTGGGACAACACTATCTTTTGTGCAGTTGTTAAATAAAGTTGTGGCCCTTTCTTCCAATCCTGTGTTGTGGTCTTCTTGGGCACCTACCCCTCCACAGCGAACACGAGACAACTCTCTGTCTGAGCTTATTTTTCAACATTTCCTGTGAATATCTGCTTTTTTGTTTAAATTGTTCTCAATTTAGTTGCCTTACCTAAATAAAAAGGTTTTGTCATGTAGCCATATTCAATTACAGCCAGTTCTGTCATGC
Organism: Urosaurus nigricauda; assembly: GCA_034509955.1. Taxonomy (NCBI): domain Eukaryota; kingdom Metazoa; phylum Chordata; class Lepidosauria; order Squamata; family Phrynosomatidae; genus Urosaurus; species Urosaurus nigricauda. The sequence continues at coordinate 171,160,574 of JAOEGL010000002.1, forward strand.
CTCCATAATGTATAAGTTTCTCAGAGACCATTGCCAGCAAAATTTACCATATGTGATTAACAGTTATGCTGTCCCAATTTGCCCTTGCTCTCTTCAGATCTCAACGGTTCCTCCGACACTGAGGGGCTGTGCAGATCAACCATTAAAGCCAGACTGGGAGTGGAGTTGGGGCATGGTGTCCATATTACACATGTCCTGACTCCACCTCATGGTGGTGTGATGTCGTGCGCCATTCCACATAGCATGCGACATTACGATGCTCCTCTGGTTCTGCATTTACATGATGCAGTGCCAAAAGAGCGCTTTAAATCTGTGGCGTCACAGCTATTGCACCCTTTCTAGGGTGCAAAAAGGACCTGTTTTTTCTGGCTCTTTTTTGGACCTGGAAAGGTCAGATTGGGGCTGCAGTGTACAGTTGCCGCGGCCCCAATCCAGTGCAGTTGGAGGGGGCTGCAGGCTGCCCCTTAGGGGTGGTCTGCACAGCCTCTGAGTTTCTAACAAGATTCGTTCACCATATTAGTCATGAACAAATGTGGCTTTCTCTTCATTTAGAAGGTTTGTTGAAACAGTCCACTTTGGGGTATGCCCAAAATGCATTATGATTCTATATTTAAATAACAATTTATTCGTGTGGCAGAATATTTTGAAATAGACACAGATAAAAGTGGATTCTCTTTCTCTCTCTCTTTCTATCTCTTACATACACAGATTCTCAAGATTTCACACATGGAAGAGCCATTGCATTTACCTATGTGTTGACTCTCTACTCAGCCATTAGTTTAATGGGTCAACTCGAATTAGATACAAGGGAATTCTAATAAAACCATGAAATAACTCTCAAAGAATAGGATGATAATGTTGTAAAATAACAATAAATAAGAGATGTGTAGAAACTTTCTTTTGCATTTCACTTTTCTAATCAAAATTTATTTTGCCTTTTCCAGGATTCCTTAAGTGTTCCCCTTCCCCAAATTGTTTAGGCAATATAGGCTGTAAATAAAAGTAAAGGTTATTAGGCAAATGCCTCCCAGTTTCAAATTAGCTCAACTGTATCAGAACGTGAATGGAATAAATGTGCCCGTTTCCCCAGAGTTCTTTCCTAGCTTCCACTGCTGGCACATACACATTGAGTGGGTATATATGTGTTTTATTATGTTACCCATTTAGCGTGGGACTTCCCTATGCAAGCAGAGGCTTCAAGTACATTGGAGAGTTGATGCCTCCCACTCAGAAACAAATACACCCGGGAGAAAGATGGCAATTTCAGGATGGATGTAGATGACAGCAACTACATGAATTAAACATTTTCAAGAAACAGTTAAGAGAATTGAATCAAACACAGGAGATAGAATTCCGTGTGAGTTTTAGTGAGGCAAAGGAAAGAGTAATGTTTAAGGACATTGGTGCTTGCATTTGTAAGGCAGCTAGCTGCAGATACTGTGTTTTTCTACCTCTCAGAGATTCTAGTGTCTCTCTTCTTCAGTCATTTTCTTTGTGTGTTGTGTGCCTTCAAGTCATTTTTAACTTAAGGCAACCCAAAGGTGAACCTATCACAGAGTTTTCTTGGCAAGTTTCTTCAGAGGGCATTTGCCATTGCCATCCTCTGAGGTTGAGAGTGTGTGACTTGCCAAGGGTCACCCTTTGGGTTTTCATGTCTGAGCAGTGATTCAGACCCTGCTCTCCAGAGTCATAGTCCAACACTCATTTTGTTTACTTAGTTATATACACTTATTTACACTGGCACTCCTTGTTTCTGCTGCCCCAAATGGACCCCCCCAGAATCCTTCTTCCAAGATGTAATAATCTCTTTAAAAGATTCCATCACAAGTACCACATGCGATGTGCTATATACTGAGTACCATACGCAAAATCCCTGCAAAATCTTACCTTTTGCATTTTAAACCACAGAACAGCTTGTGGGGGAAATGGCTTTTGATGCATAGTACATCAGATATTTGTGGGCTGACAATTGTTTCTTTCTGGAATAGGAAAGTATGAACATTGCCAACACCACTGAAAAGTAACATTGAAAAAAGGCCATTTTGCCAGTCTTTGAATCCCTGTATGGTGGACCTGGTGACATTTTCTGGGGGAGACAATTGCAAAAGGAAAAATGTCATCATTAAACATGAAGAGAGTTCTCATGTCCCGAAGGATCCCAGTTCATCAGGTCACCAGGTACAGGTATTCATCTGATCAAGCAGAACAGGTCTATGAAAACTTATGATATAGACATCTTTCTCTTGGGCTGCATCTACACTGTAGAAATAATGCAGTTTGATATCACTTTAACTGCTGTAGGTCTATCCTAGGGAATCCTGGGATTTAAAGTTTTACAAGGTCTTTTGCCTTCTCTATCAAAGAGTGCTGGTGCCTCAAAAATGTCAAGTCCCTGATTTCTGTAGGATGAAGCCATGACAGTTAAAGTGGTGCCAAACTGCATTTTTCCTACAGTGTAGATGTACCCTGAGTCAACAGCTTTACACATAGGTAAATCCATGTGGTCCATTGGTCTACTTTCATCAGGTCTATCATTTCTATCATTTGTCTGTCTCAAAAATCTATGAACCTTAATTTTAATGTTTAAAGTTAGTAATTTATATTTCAGTGACAAATGAGATTAAAATGGTAGCACTGATATTCTGACATCAAAGCTCAAAATGGCACATTCTGAATCTTTTGTTAATAAATTAGGGTTTCCTTGCTTAAATTTCAAAACATAAACAGTGGAATTTGTAATTAAACATTATCATTTAGTATTTAGATCACACTGAATATAGCACAACAGAGATAGCTGGCATTATACATGTTCAGAAAATTTCTATGATGGTTATGATGTTTATTATTAAAAACATTTCTCCTCAGCAATGCCATGGTGGAATGCTCTGTACTCAAAGCTATGGGCTCTCTGTAAATTGAAAATGAAAACAGATGTCATAATGGGTTATTTTCAGGACATTTCAGGACTCAGCATGCCATTTGACTTGAGAACGTATCCATGGAGACTTCATTGGCAGCTCATTTCCACTGCTCTAAATAATTTATATAGTCTTAGGTTGCAGTATATTATAGGAACAGACTATATAGGCTCCAACCATAATGCACTATATCAGTTCAATATGCAGCATCTCCTCATTAGGATTCCATCAGCATTGCACAAACATTATTCATGCAGATAATATGCGGGCTACATAATTACACTGCACAATAGATTTAGGCTAAATTATAGTTTGCTACAATGTCTTGTTGTAGGCTTTAGGACAGCGTTGCAAAAAAACAACAACAACACAACTGTTGGGACTGGCTAGGACAGAGAGACAGACTTATAACATTAAATAATGCAAATTCAGCCATTTGACTCTAACCTTCAAGCTATATGTAGATCATAGCACTTTGAATGATACATGGTCATTTGGATTCATTGGCCTCAATATCTTTTTTAAAAAATAAAGATTAACTTTTTATTAGTTTTTAGCAGAAACAATCTAACTTACAATCTAAGTAATATACAATCAAAGAAAAAGAAATGGACAGTAGAAAAGGGGGAGGGGGGAGAAAGAAAAGCAACAGATGGAGGCTGGGAGAGGTTGTCTGCCTTTCTCTCCATTCCAGATACTTATTTAATATTTAACGCAGGGCTGGGCATTAGGAAGATTGTCTTGTTAGTACAAAACAACATTTCATTGTAAACATACCTACAAACTTTGTACAAAGATTTGCTGATCTTCTGTGGAATTAGTGTTGATACTATTTAGAATGAAAGGGCTGAGACTTCCTTTGGAAAATGATCAAAATGATATTAAACATCTAAGGCAAGGGAAGATCACTTAGATTCCTAAGGGATTTGTGTGTGTGTGGATTTCATAAAGGCTGAAAAGGAAGTCAGATTTCCTTCTCTAATCACCAGTTTCATCATCCACAAAATACCACAGTTGTTTATAAGAGTAGGAATTTTAAAACCTTACTCAGGAAAAAGACTTTCCCAATCTTACCCCCAATGCCTATATGTTAGGTAAATATATCTGAGTCAGACAAGTCTATACAGATTTATACATACTGTATAGGCTTCTCTTCCTCTTCTAATGATTTGACATCAGGGACTTTGCCAGAGCTACTGCTCTACATCAAAAGAATCATTTGGTCTAACACAAGGGTGGGAAACCTCTTTTAGCCTTAGGGAACAAACTATGGCCCCATTCATACCAGCCCATTTGCCCTGGTTAGATCCGGATGAGATCGTGCATGCCATTACTGAATCTCTCCGGAAAGAAGTTCATACTACCTTTTGCCCCCATCGATGCTTCCCAGTGCATTTTACCCCAACAAAATTCATACACAAAAAAGTAACGATTAAAGATGGAGCCTCTTGGTTGTCAATCAAATGATGTCATGGTGCTGTCTGATGCAGCCATTGACCACGCGAGATGATTGATTTTTTATATATATATGCCTTTTAATATTTGACAGCTTATGCGCAAAGAGAATAGGGCTGGGATCGGTGCAGATTGAGAAGATCCTGTCCCATCTTCCTCCTCCTCCTCCCAGTCCTTTTAAAATTATTATTTATTACATGTTTTAATATTTTATTTTTTATTTTATTTTATTTTATTGTGTTTCATGTCATTTATTATTTTATTGTATTTTCATTTTATTTTACTTAATATATCTTTTATTAAATAAAATATTTTATTAAATATTTTATTATAATTTATTGTATTTTATTAATTATTTTTATAATAATAATAATAATAATGTTTTATTTATACCCCGCTCTTCAGCCAAGACTATCAGAGCGGCTTACAATTTGTTAAACAAACAGCTTCATTTACAATTGTAAGCTATTATTTTATTTTATAGTTATTATTATTTTATTTTATATATTATATTATTTTATTTTATAGTTATTTTATTTATTATATATTTCATTGTATTTCATTGTATTTTATTGTATTGTATTTTATTTATTAGTAATTTTATTTTATTTTTATATTTTTTATTTTTATATTTTTTATTTCTTATATTTTTTTTTATTTTTTTTTTTCAGTTTGACAGCTCATGCGCATTCTACAAGGCTCTCTTCCCCTCTGGTTTTATGAGCGGGGCAGAGGAGAAACCCCTGTCCATATGTGGATTGGGGTTCCCTTTCAAATGTTTAGGGGCCCTTTAAACATTGAAAGGGAACCCCAATCCATATATGGACAGGGGTTTCGCCTCTGCCCCATTCATAAAACCAGAGGGGAAGAGAGCCTTGTAGAATGTGCATGAGCTGTCAAACTGAAAAAAATAAATTAAAAAATATAAGAAATATTTTTTTAAAAAAATACTAAAATAAAATACAATAAAATACAATAAAATTACTAATAGATAAAATACAATAAAGTACAATGAAATACAATGAAATAAATAATAAATAAAATAACTATAAAACAAAATAAATAAATACAATAAATAATTAATAAAAATATACAGTAAAAAATATTTTTAAAATGCTGGAGTGCCCGATTTTGCCGGGAGAGGAGGCATGTTCCGCCCCACTGGCCTTTTCCCCTCCCCTGAACTTGACCCGATCATGATCAGAGCCAAGTTCACATTCCCTGCAAACTGGTTTCTCCCAAAAGAAATGGTAAATATACTGCTTTGGGAGAAACTGGGTTATGGGGGATTTGCCCCACTACGCGTGTGCAAGATCTGGATTCAGTAGTGTTAAAACCGGTTTTAGTCTGAACTTCTTAATTTTAAACCAGTTTGCTAACTGGTATATAACATAGTCTGAACTACCCCTCAGTTTCAGAGTTGTTTTCAAGGCCACATACCACTGGCAGGACTAAAGACAGAAGCATGGAACAAAAAATATCTGCAAACTTTAGCTTGCAGTTTGCACTGTCAGCAGACAAGTCTTAAGACAAGCATTTTGTCCTTTTAGGAGAGAGGAATCTAGAAGACCTCTTAGCAGGGAGCCAGGAAATGACAGTGTTACAGGAAAGAGTTATGGTCTTCTGGTGAGGTCCAGATTGGGGCCCCAGGATGGCTGGATTTCGCTGTAGAGCCTGAAGTTCTAGGCCTCTTGTCTACTTCATATGAAGCTTAATTCACCAGTTTTTATCAAGAGAATCAACCAAACAAAAGCAAAAATATTTGGCTGTGCACCAGCAAGTGGGCCTGCTGACTGGTTTCAGAAAGTATTGGTTCAATTGGTTCAATGGAGAAACACAAATACACAGATGAGTTATGATTTGAATCAATTTTTGATGATATTGGTAAAATGTATCAACATTAAGTCCAGATCAAGATATATACAAGACTTCTGTTTACATAATCTCTATGCACAGTAGAGACCTTTATAGGGTCGGGGTTTTATTTTATTTTCATCACTAGTTGTCTTTATTTCCATCCACTTTAGTTCTGTCATTATATATTCCTGAGCTAGTGAGAATTTTTTGGGATCACAAGTAATGGTCATTTGAATATTACAAATATTCAGTGGTATAAGTTAGATCCACCTGCCAGTATAAATGATGGCATAGATGGAATAATAATGATTCAAATCTCAATAGGTCTGAATAGAGTGTTTTGTTCTTGTGGAGTAAAAAGCATTACAAAATCACTGTACAGTTTTGTTTCATTGATGCCTCTCTTTCTTATTTTTGCATTTTTGGCCTACAAGAAATTCACAGCTCGACCGCATCAGGGAGACAGTGAGTGGTTTCACATTTTCAGAAATAAAAGTCCATAGAGTCGACCACCACTTTCACCACTTGTGCTGCTTTCTGCCTTCCGCCACTGGTGCTGCTTTTTTGCTTTTTAAAAATATAAGTCATGAAAAACAATAGATTGCTTTAAAAAATAATGGGCGTACCACAACATTTGATTATCATAATGCAAAACCTGCATTCAGGAGAAGAGGCCACCATTAGGACAGAATATGGAGAAATAGAGTGGTTTCCAATGGGTATGGAGAGCAGCAAGGAGGTTCATGGAAAGCTGAATTTTATTATCCTGTCTGTTTAACATATATGTTGAGTGTATCATTCACAAAGCTGGATTAGACTCTGAGGAAGGAGGTGTGAAAATTGGAGAAAGGAATATCAACAGTTTAAGATATGGAAATGATACCATGCCATACATAGCAAGAACACAGTGCGCTGGGTTTACTGGGTTTTGCTGTTCCAGGCACAGACTATCTACAGGACCTTACAGGCTGAAGGTTTTAAAAATGGACAATTAACCAGAGTGGCTCCACATGAGAAAGTAGAATGGAAGAAATCAGGTTGAGAAGTAGCAGATTTTGTAGCAAAATAATTATTTCTTTAATAATCAGAAAAAACAGTAGAAACCAATGAGATAGTCTAACTCAATGCAAGCTGTTTCTCAAAGTAAAAGAGGGGTGAGGGAAAATAACATGGGAGCTGAAAACCCTACTCTTGACCAATCTAAGAGGGCTACAGACTGGATTTTCTCATCCTCCAAGGTGAAGAAGTGTCTAGGTTTGTCTCTGCATCTCGGTGTCTCTGGGTGTGTTTGTGTTTGTCTAGGTTTATCTGTATTTGCCCTACCTTCCAGCATGCCTTCTTCCAATGCAGGAAGACTCTGGTGACAAGAGTCTCCCTGCATTATCCATCAATATTTATTAAGCAAAACTCGGAACAGTGACTACTGAAGAAAGTCAAGGAAGAAAATAAGGTTTACAGTTGAACATTAAGAAAACAAAAATGATGACCACAGATGATGTAGATAACTTTAAAGTAGGCAACAAAGATATTGATAAAGTGAAATATTTCCTATTTATTGGCTTAGTTATTAATAAAAATGAAGACTTGGAAAGGCAACTATGAAGGAACCAGACAAGATCCTGAAGTGTAAAGATACAGAATAGAGATACACACTATCAACATCACAATTTTCAATGCCATTGTATTTCCCATTCCTACGTATAGTTGTGAAAGCTAGACAGTAAAAAAGCTAAAAGGAAGAAAATGAATTCATTTGAAATTATGAGTTGGAGGAGAGTTTTGGGATACCCTGGACTGCCCAAAAGTCAAATAATTCAATGCTAGAGCAATTCAATGCTGAATTCTTCCTAAAAGCCAAGATGACTAAACTGAGACTGTTGTACTTTGGCCATATCATGAGAGGACAAAACTCATTAGAAACGACAACAATACTTTGTGAGGTAGAAGGTAGCAGAAAACGAGGATGACTCCATTACAGGTGGATAGCCTCAATCAAGAAAGCTACAGCCTTGCATTTGGAAGACCTGAGCAGGAGTGTTGATGATAGGATGACTTTGAAGTCCCTTGTTCATAGGGTTGCCTTAAATCAAAGTCAACTTGATTGCCATTTACAACAAAAATGGCTTAAATAACCAAAGGTACCAGATTCTGTCTTATCTTGGAAGCTAAGCAGGGTTAGTTATGATTATTAATTGGATGGGAGATCACCAATTAATACCAGGTGGTGTAGGCCATATTTCAGAGGAAAGGACTGGGAAAAACAACTCTGAATATTCCTTGCCCTAGGTCAATGGGTTACTTGGAGGCACATTTGCTGTTGCTGCTGCTGCTGTTGTTATTGCATGCCTTCAAGTTGTTTCCAACTTATGGTGACCCCAAGGTGATCCTATCATGGGGGTTTCTTCACAAGTTTCTTCGGGGGGGGGGGGTCATCATTGCTATCTTCTTCTTCTTCTTCTTTTATTTTATTTATTTGTGTGGGTTTTTTTTTTTTGCTTGAAAAATAAAAAAATACAGCTTAATTACATTTTATTCCATCTAGAGTTTTCCTTAAACTGTAATCTTACTTTCCATTTTATATATTTTTACATACAATTTAGTATTAGTGATTTACTTTTTTGTGTTACTACTCATCCTAGTCCCAGAATACATTGTGTTTGTCCCATTTCTTTTTATGGCCTAATTCCCACTTACCAAAGTCTAGCAAATTCCTCACTTGCCTGGAAGACAATTTCATTGTCCAAAAGGTGGAAGAGGCAACAAGGGGATCAGCCATTTTAGATCTGATCTTAACCAACAGGGAAGACCTAGTTGATGGGGTGCAAGTGGTTGGATCCTTAGGTGGAAGTGACCATGTTCTCCTGGAGTTTGTTATACAGCGGAAAGGAGAAGCCAGGCATAGTCAGACACACACTCTAGACTTTAGGAGAGCTAATTTCAATAAACTTAGAGAAATACTGGGAGTGATCCCATGGTCAGGAATACTAAAAGAAAAGGGAGTTCAAGACGGATGGGAGTTTCTGAAAAGGGAGATATTGAAGGCACAATTTCAAACAGTTCCAATGAGGAAGAAAAATGGAAGATGTCTCAAGAAGCCAGGATGGATGACTAAGGAACTTTCAAATGAGCTAAGTTTTAAACGGAACATGTATAAGAAATGGAAAAATGGAGAAATCACAAAAGAGGAATTCAAACAAATAGCCAGCACATGTAGGGGTAAAGTCAGAAAAGCTAAAGCGCAGAATGAACTCAGGCTTGCTAGAGAGGTTAAGAACAATAAAAAGGGCTTTTTTGGATATGTCCGCAGCAAAAGGAAGAAGAAGGAAACAGTGGGGCCACTGCGTGCAGAAGATGGCAAAATGCTCACAGGGGACAGAGAAAAGGCAGAATTACTCAACACCTTCTTTGCTTCAGTCTTCTCAGAAAAGGCAAAGGGTGCTCAACCTAAGGATAATGGAGACAGAATAGAGGAAATTCAGCACAGAATAAGTAAAGAGGTAGTACAGGAATACCTGGTTAACCTAAATGAATATAAATCTCCAGGACCAGATGAACTACATCCTAGAGTATTAAAAGAACTGGCAAATGTAATATCAGAGCCATTGGCAATAATCTTTGAGAACTCCTGGAGAACAGGAGAAGTCCCAGCAGACTGGAGGAGGGCAAACGTTGTCCCCATCTTCAAAAAGGGAAAAAAAGAGGATCCCAACAATTATCATCCAGTTAGTCTGACATCAATTCCAGGAAAGGTTCTAGAGCAGATCATTAAGCAGAGAGTCTGTGAACACTTAGAGGCCAATGCCATAATCACAAAAAGCCAACATGGGTTTCAGAGAAACAAGTCATGCCAAACGAACCTGATCTCTTTTTTTGATAAAATTACCAGCTTGGTAGATGAAGGGAATGCTGTGGATATAGTATACCTCGATTTCAGTAAGGCCTTTGACAAGGTTCCCCATGACATTCTTGCAAACAAGCTTGCAAAATGTGGGATAGACAAGTTAACTGTTACATGGATTTGTAATTGGTTGACTGGCCGAACTCAAACGGTGCTCAACAATGGCTCCTTTTCATCCTGGAGAGAAGTGACCAGTGGGGTCCCACAGGGCTCTGTCCTGGGCCCAGTGCTATTCAACATCTTTATTAACGATTTGGATGACAGAATTGGGGGCATACTTATCAAATTTGCAGATGACACTAAACTGGGAGGAGTAGCTAATACCCCAGAGGACAGGATCAAAATTCAAAATGACCTGAATAGACTAGAAAGCTGGGCCAGTGCTAACAAAATGAAATTCAATGCGGAGAAATGTAAGGTTCTGCACTTAGGGCGGAACAATGAAATGCACAGATATAGGATGGGGGACACTTGGCTGAATGAGACCACATGTGAAAGGGATCTAGGAGTCCAAGTAGACCATAAGCTGAACATGAGTCAACAGTGTGATGCGGCAGCTAAAAAAGCCAATGCAATTTTAGGCTGCATCAATAGAAGTATAGTTTCTAGATCAAGGGAAGTTATAGTGCCACTCTATTCTGCTTTGGTCAGGCCCCACCTGGAATACTGTGTCCAGTTCTGGGCACCACAATTCAAAAAAGATGTGGAGAAACTGGAGCATGTCCAAAGGAGGGCAACTAAGATGGTGAAGGGTCTGGAAACCTTGCCCTATGAAGAACGCCTTAGGGAACTGGGGATGTTTAGCCTGGAGAAGAGAAGGTTAAGAGGTGATATGATAGCCCTGTTTAAATATTTGAAGGGATGTCATATTGAGGAGGGAGCAAGCTTGTTTTCTGCTGCTGCAGAGACTAGAACGTGAAACAATGGATGCAAACTGCAGGAAAAGAGATTCCACCTCAACATTAGGAGGAAGTTCCTGACAGTAAGGGCTGTTCGACAGTGGAACACACTCCCTCGGAGTGTAGTGGAGTCTCCTTCCTTAGGGGTCTTTAAGCAGAGGCTGGATGGCCATCTGTCAGGGATGCTTTGACTTGGAGTTCCTGCATGGCAGGGGGTTGGACTGGATGGCCCTTGTGGTCTCTTCCAACTCTATGATTCTATGATTCTATGATTCTACCACATAAAGCGATTCCTGATTTGGCATCTGGAAGCGAATTCAAAAAGCCGGGGATGGAGCAGGCTGGTTGGGGAGGACAGAGCAGGCAGGGCCATGCAGGATGGATGATGGAGCAGGGGCAGAATGAGAGAGCCAACCTGAGAGGACAGAGGATGGAGCAGGCATGGCAGGGGAGGATGGAAGGAAGGGCAGGGGCAGTGGAGAGGCTGGCCGGGGCGGTGAAGAGGTATGTTGGAGGACGGAGGCAGACAAGCAGGCTGGGCGGAGAGACCAGGGAAGCCGGGCTGCCAGAGTGGATTCAAATCAGCCCTGGTTCCCACTGGGCTGAATCAATTTATTTCAAATGAATTGATTAATACCAAAAAATACCCCATTTAACCCCATTTTTTACATGGGTTAAATGGGTAAAAACCATGCTCACCCTTTCCAAACCGCTTCAGCGATTTGAATTAAATGGGGACTATATAAACCAGATTATTCCAAATCACGATCCGGTTTAAACCATAGTGGGAATTAGGCCTATATTGCTGGGTTTTTTCCATTAATAAGCACTGTCAGTTTGTCCATTACTGCAAACTTGTTTAATTTTATTACCCATTCCTCAATTAGTGGATTATTTTTTCTTTCCAGTATTTTGCATACACTATACGTGCTGTCGTGATCATATGTAATGATACATTTGTTTCTTCTTGATTAAGTTTATCTATTAGTTCAGCTGTTATGTTTAACAGAAGTAGTTCTGGACTCATTCTAAATTCAATTTGAAGAATGTCGGATATCTCTTTATGAATTCTTTTCCAGTACAGTATTTCCCTGCTTTTTTGCAATTCCACCACATATGGTAGAGCATTCCATTTGGATGTTAACATTTCCAGCAATTATTTTTGTTGTTGTTATAGATCTATTTCGATGGTGTTATTTGCCATCTATAAAAAAGCTTACAGTAGTTTTCTTTAAGATAACTTTTCTTTGGTGAATTTTAGATTGTTATTCCAAACTCTTTCCCAGCTTGTTAACATGATTTAATGACCTATCTCTTGCATCCATTTAATCACATTCACCTTGATTGTCTCTTTTTTAAATTCTATATCTAATAACATTTTATTTATTTTTGTTATCATGTGCTTTTCTCCTTGAACTAAGATAATTTCTAGTTCCCTTATTTCATTTTTGATTCCTTGAGTTTTATTGTTCTTCTTAAAATTTTCTAGCATTTGTTGGTAGAATAGCCACCGCATTTCTATTCCATCTTTCTGCATTTCTTCTACTGTTTTTATTTTATCTCCTTTAGCTATTTTGGTTAGAATATCCTCCTATCTAAGCCACTTCCCTTTATATAGATTTTCTCTCTTGTAGAATGCTTCTTGAGTAGATGTTCATCTGGTGATCTTTGTGTAGAAATGCCTTTTATATTTGGCCCAGATTTTAAATAGGGGTTTTCTTACTATATGTTTATTAAATTCTTTATTTGTTTTAGCTTTATCATAGCAAAGGAAGGCATGCCATCCTTCCTGCAAGTTATCACTTTCTAGAGTTAACAATCTGTAATTTTCCAATGTGATCCATTCTTTTACCCAGGTAAAGGCCCTAGCACTGTAATATATCTGTAGCTTTGGCACACCCAAACCTCCTTTTTCCTTGCTGTCTTGTAGTGCTGACATTTTAATCCTTGGTTTCTTGCCTTGGCAGATATAATCTCTTAAATATTTTATCCAAGCTGATGCAGCGCTGAAGGGGCACCATACAACTATGCCACCACAGCTATGGAACCATTTGGAGGGCATAAAAAGCTTTTAGCAGCTCCTTTTTGTGCCCTCCAAAGGCTGGATCAGGGCCACGGCATGAGGTGGCTGTCTGGCTGTCTGGCTGGTGGGGGGGGGGGTTGGTGCCTCCACTTCTCACGCTTCCTCTGCTGCCTTCAGCTGGTGTTTGGTGAGGGAGGGAGGGAGGGAGGGAGGGAGGGTTTTGAAGTTTCCACTTCCCAAGCTTGCTCAGCAACCTCATGCCTTCAGCAAAGAGTCTATTAGGAGGAACTGTCCATCATTGCCATCTTCTGAGGTTGAGAGTGTGACTTGTGCAAGGTAATTTAGTGGGTTTACATGGCCAAGCCAGGATTCGAACCCTGGTCTCCAGAGTGATAGTCCAATGCTCAAACAACTACACTATGCTGGCTCTGGGATGCACATACAAACACAAATCAAAAACAGTTTTTCACACACACCCCTTTGTTAAAGAAAGACAACACACAGCAATTGTCAAAACTAAAGAGCCATTATGGTTAAGTCCTATCTGAATCATTGTTATTCAATAGACCTTATTTTTAGTTTTACAGAAGTGCTTATTCCAGTCTAGCAATATATTGTGACATGCTTTCTTTATTAGAGCTCCTGGGAAAGCTGCTGAGAAATTGCTAACTCATCTTTTTGAAGGAAATAAAAGATTTCTTATATATTTATATGTGTCTGTGTAATGACCACCTGAATGTACTGGGGGACAAAAAAGAAATTAAGAATTTGGAAATTTAAATACATAAAAAATAGTAATTGTATTAAAGGGATGACCAACAAAGACCTACGCAAACCTATAATCAATTCTGGGTAGCAGATTGCAAGAACTGTGGGGAAAAGTGCTTTGGATAATATGTAAGTATGAATGCTGAATTAACGCATATGCTCAAGGGCAAATGTTATTTGAGAAATGAAGAGTTATAAAGCGTAATGTTTGATGTTAAAGGTCATCTGGAAGAGAGCTGGGTTTTAAAACTTTATTATTTTATTAGCGTCGGAGTCAAAAGTGTACCTAAGAGTGTTTATCAGTTAATGGTTGATAATTAATGGGCAATAAATATTGTATAAGATATAAAATAACCATTTAATATATGAATTCTTCATTATGGATTGCCTCATCATGATTTTAGTGGTAAAAGACATTCGAAAGTAGTTTACCAGTGTCTCCTGTACTAACAAATTCTTTGGTGAATTGGAGGCTTTCCTCTCCCCTCTGTGACTCAAGGAAAAATTCTGGAACAGTGACATTGGCCAGGACAATTGCTCACAAACATCACCTCACTTTTCACAAGATGACAATGGTTATTGCACCAGCACACAAAAGAGAGTTTCCCATTGCCTAGTGCTACAAAAAGTAGGGTAGAACATGGAATTAGACTTCATAGAATGCTTTTTCTGTCACCCTGAAATTGAAATAATGAACAAGATATACAATTTACTACACAATCTCAGCCAAATGGAACAGGATGCTATCAATAGCCTCCAAAACAATCCTATTATTATACAACAGGCTGACAAAGGGAGAGCTGTGGTCATCATGAATAAGTCAGACTGCATACAGGAGAATGCGAGACAACTATACAACAGTACATTTTACACAATCCTCTGTAAAGGTCCCATTCATGACTATCTGAATGAACTACATGAACTATTCAACATTCTCTACTGATGTTTGTTGTTGTTTTTGTGTTCCTTCAAGTATTTTGTGACTTAAGGCTACTCTAAGGTTAACCTATTACAGGGTTTTCTTGGACAAAACCAAATTCTAATGGACATACCATAGGAGCCCAAACTGGGCATCTTCTATCTACTATCCAAAATACACAAACAAGATAATCCAGGAAGACCCATTGCCTCAAGCATTAGAAATCTCTGTGTTGACATATCTGGATATATGGACTCAGTCCTCCAACCATATGCCATCAGCACTGCATGCTGCAAGACAGTTCATCCACAACAGTGATTCCCAAACTTTGGTCTTCCAGATGTTTGGGACTTCAGCTCCTAGAAACCTGAATAATCTTGACCAGCAGTCAGGAATTCTGGGAGTTGAAGTCCAAAACATCTTGAGAGCCAAATGTTGGGAACCATTGATCTACAACCTTACAGAGAGCACCATCCTAGCCATCATGGATGTGGAATTCCTGCATACTAACATCCAACACCATAATGGACTGCAAAACATCAAGAATACCATCCTTAATTTGGCTACTAGCATTTTGTACTCATGTATAACTACGTCACATTTGAGCATAACATACATCGAAGTCAGTGGCTCTGCTATGGGCTCCTTGGGGCTTTTTACATTGGCAAGAAAGTGTGATCTGAACTCGCCTTTATGTTAATGCTTAGCAGCTACATAGCAAGCCTCAGGTTTGCATTAAAAAAGTGCAGAGCTGCTACATTGAGGGGTGTGGGAACGACTTATCTGAGTGGTCTTTTTTGTGGCTCAGCAGTTACATGGGAAGCTGTCAGAACGCTACAAACACAGGCGGAGCTGATACATGGGCAGCAAGAAACGCAGCTTTAAACTGCGATTTTAAATTTTTTTTCCTTGCCGGCTGCGAACTGCGCTGTTGCGCGGTTCGTACCGCCGCGAACAGCGCTATTGCGATGGTCGAGTCTTGAACTGCGCTATTGCGAGGGTTGAGGCTTGAACTGCGCTATTGATAGGGTCGAGGCTTGAACTGCGCTATTGCGAGGGTCGAGGCTTGAACTGCGCTATTGATAGGGTCGAGGCTTGAACTGCGCTATTGCGAGGGTCGAGGCTTGAACTGCGCTATTGATAGGGTCGAGGCTACGAATTGCGCAGTTTTAAATGATTTAAAGGGGGCTCCTAATTGATTTTGACAGCAGCCACAGACCGAGCATCTGCAAGAAGACAAAGGAGGAGGAGTGCTGGCCATTGACCCAGTGACGTTGGCATTCGTCAGCACAGGGTCACTGTGGGCATCATCACCAACATGGATGCCTCCTCTCCTTTGTGGTCGGCACTTGTCGTCAATGTTCAAAGCACAGCCAAAGCTGCCGCCTTTGCCTCCGCTAGTGCTGCCAGGATCGTCAAAGTGACCACTGAAATGACTGCTGTGACCACTGAAATGATAGCTGATGATGACAGTGATGATACAGAAGAGAGAACAGCTGCAGTTGGTGTCTCACTGCTTGAGCAGTGTGAATTAGCCGGTGGCATTGCTATGTCCGATTGGGCCTTGACCAGATGGAAATGAGGTCTGAGGTCTCTGCATGAGACCAAGACATCCCTCTCCCCCTTTTTGGGCCACTTGTAGAAGTCTCTGCCATTGTGCAAAGTGCCACAGCAAAGCCTCGGCAAGAGTGTCCCTAGGAGCGGCTGACTTGGACAAATGCAAGTGGGAAATGGCGCTGGAATGTGTGTGGGGGTTCGTGTGAAAATTGAAAGTTTCCTCTTATCACTGCAACTGTAAAAACATCCGCCACCAAAACTGTCAATATCCCAAAGGCGCTACTGCGCATGTCTAGGGTTAGGATTACGGGCGGAGCTAGGGTTTGGGAGCTTTAAAAAACTGCGCAGTTAAACCCCAGCTTTTACACCTGGAGGGCATAGAACGTTTTAATTAGGAGTGGAGTCCACACCACGCATGCTCCCAACTACGATCCATTCTGATCCGCACCAACAGCGCAGCCTTTAAATGGGCGCCTTAAGGAAACGGAGCCCCATTTAACTGCGCAAGTACACCTTAGCCTTTACATGCACTAGCGCTGTAACGCAGTTATTAAAAAAGTAGTGGGTCAACCGAACTACTTTTTTAAAGCGCGTTTTTTCCCTTAAAACGCCAAAATGGCGTTTTCATGTCACACTTTCCCATTTTATAATGTAAAAGCTGGGTTTTCACCCAGCCTTCAAAACACCTTTTTTTGCCAATGTAAAACGCACCCCTATATGGCACCACAGTGCACACATCTTCATGGCCGACCTACAACACTTTTTCAGCACATGCACCTAGAAACCTCTCATCTATCTACAATATTTTGATAACATCTTTATTATTTTGACACATGGATAGAAATCGCTTGAAAAAATTCACCAGGATTTCAATAACTTCTATCCTATCAATAATCTGAGCCTGGAACTTTAGATTCAAACATTCCACACAACAAATTCATTATCTTGAAAATGGTTATACAACTACACAATCGACTTTTAAGCACACACTCTACCAAAAAACCCACTGATTGCTACACATATTTACATACTTCCGATTTCCATCCAGAACACACTACCAAATCTATTATTTGCTGCCAAGCCCTCTGATACAACTGCATCTGCTCAGACCCATCAGACATACTCAAAACCTTTGGATTTACAACAGGCATTTCTCAGACTTTAATATCCACCTAAGGAGGTAAAGAAACAAACCAACAAGGCAAGATTAATTCCCAGGAACAATCTACTGGAAGACAGACCAACAACACAAGATGACACCTATAGTTCCCATGTGAGACCAGTGAAATGCATTACCAACAGGCTACAACCAATTCTGAAAAATAATACAACCCTCTCACAAACTCTGGAGGAAGGTCTTTATTGGCCTACAAGCAGCCTTCAAATCTTAAACAGCTGCTCACTGACAACAAGATACATAACATGAATGGTAACACAGGGACAAGACCTTGCCACAACTCTAATGTCAACTCTGGCCCCACATCTATTCTGGGGAGAAAGAGGGGAAAAAAGCATTCTAGAATCTAAACCTGGAACACAGGAATATAAACAAGACTGTATAAGATTGGAGAAGGTGGAGAAAAGAGAGAAATACCAGACACAGTCAAGCTTCTTACCTTCTCTTTGTGGTAAATTGTTCTAAGGTTGTTGTCATACAACTTCAAGTCCTTCCCAATTTATGGCAACCCTACAGTGAACCTATCATGAGTTTCCTTGGCAAGATTTGTTCATAGTGGGATGATGATGATGATGGTTTTATTTATTTATATAGCGCTATAAATTTACACAGTGCTGTACATACAATCTTTTAATTCTGATGCTGAGAATGTGTGAATTGCTCAAGGTCACGGGTGAGCAGGGTTTCAGACTCTGGTCTTCAGAGTCATAGTTCACTACTTAAACCACTATACCATGCTGACTCTTGATCCTAATGTAGCTAGTAACAACTTTCAAGAAACTTCCCAGTGTATCCTATCCAGAATGCAAACATGGTAGGTGAGATGTCAGTGACCCCATGCAGGATCAATTGATTGTATAATTCCCTCTCCCTTAGGTCAAAGAACTACAGTATGATTTAAGCATTGCATGTCTAGATGTGTAAGGTCTCTACTACTGTCGCTAATTAAATTGTTGGGTCATTGACACTGGGAATGTAGCCTTGTCATCGGATTCCTATTAATGCAGGCCAGCTTTAGTTTAGACTTTTTTTTTTTTTTTGGCACTTTTCCTGTTAGAATCATTTGACCTACATTTTGAACTTTAGATTCAAACATAAATCAGTGGTCTAGTTTTGACAATAACTTCAATAACAAGGTTCAATTAAAAAGTCCAAGCTCTCTTACAAAATGCTACCTAGGTTTGCTATTTTTAAATCAATAATATTCTTTTTCAGAGTCCACAGCAGGGGAATGAAAATTGTTCGAAGTTCCTTCTTATTTCAACTTGATGGACTTGTACAATCCCTCCTGCTTCACAATTCGTTTTTGTTTGTTTGTTTGTTTTTATTTTAACACAAACACACATACTATAAATCAAAGGGAATGCTCATGGCTATGCTCAGTCAACCAGCTTTCATTTCATGTGCTTTCCCATTAAGCCTTCTTGTCATGATTATCTTGCTGGATTGCACAAAAGGCCAAAGACCAGAGAAGTGTTCAGGGGCTTTCTTTTTGTATCTCTGCAAACCTCTAGTAAGAGATTCAAAACAGAATTCTTTGACAGAATATAAAAAGCGTTAGTTTTCAGAGACCATGACCCACAGTAAGCAAGAATGACTGCTGTGAATATTCACCAGTTTTCATCTCAGGGCTGAAACTAGTATTGAGATATGAATGTTAGAGCTCAGAAGATAACCCAGGTGGGTTTGTAATGTGCAAAGCAAGCAGCAGAAATCTGAAAGTTTCTCTTAGGCTTGGATTAAAATCCAGGAAAGGAAGCCGACTCTTTCCCTCACTTCTTGCCTGCCAGTCTCCTCTCACCTTCCACACACACCATTCAAGTCCTCACTCATTTATCTTTTTTGGTGCTTGGAAAATGGATGAAGGGGGCATTTATTTCCCTTCTCTTCTCTGTGACTGCATGCCAGGTGTAAAAAGTGCCAGGAAATTACAAACTGGTGTTACTTGCAACACTTTGGTTGTTATGAATGTGCTGTCCTTGGGCACAGTTTACATAGACCTTGGATCAGTTTAGGCACAAGCTTCTATTAGAATGATATAGGGGCTATACAGACCAGCAGCCTGTAGAGCCACGGTGCAGCATGCACATGCTGGTTGCAGTGGTTCCGTCCCCATCATGTCATGACACTGCACACCTGTCTAGACAGCACGCAGCATGACATGGTCATGATGCAAAACAAACAAACAAAAACAAACTGTTTCATTTATATACTGCTTCATGCAGTCTAAGGAGTGTCTAAGCGGTTTACAACTGTAAGCTACTTGCCCCCAACAATCTGAGTACTCATTTTAGCGCCCTTGGAAGCATGCAAGCCTGAGTCGAGCTTGAGCTCTTTTGCTGGTATTGAACTTGCCATCTTATGGTTTTGTGTGAGTGGCTGCAGTACAGGCATTTAACCACTGCAGTGCCAAAAGGGCATCACAAAGCTGTGCTGCTGCAGTTATAGCACCCTTTAGATGGTGCAAATAGGAGCCCCCTTTTTAGAAGCTGGATGGCCATCTGTCAGGGATGCTTTGATTAAGAGTTCCTGCATGGTAGGGGGTTGGACTGGATGGCCCTTGTGGTGTCTTCCAACTCTGTGATTCTATGATTCTGTGATTCTAGGCTCCTTTTTGCGCTGCAGCATGCGGTTGTTGTGGCACCAATCCAGCCAGTAAAGGGGCGACTGGATGTTGCCCATATGTACAGCCCCACAGCAAAGCATCACACCCCCTTTCTTAGCATGTCTGTTTAATCTCATCTATACACCAACATTTGTTTGGGTATTAAATAGCAAGCTTCATCAAGAAAGGAATATCTTATCACATGTAGGAGTTTGGGTTATCACTAAACACTTGATTTGGTGGCAGCAGCAGAGGTGAACCAGTTTTATAAGAGCAAAATCTGATGCTTGCCTGCTCAGAAGGCTTCTGTTCCGTGTCCTCTTCAGCCTTCTTTTAGCCAATCAGCTGGAAATTCTGCTCCCTTCCCTTACTGTCTCATCCAATCAAATTTGGGATCTGAGGTAAGGTAAGTGTTATTCTGATTCTACCTGTTTCAGCCAGTGTACATATTGAGGGTTTTTTCCACCTCCCAACCTACTGGTCACTTGTTTTCTTGTGAAGGTGTTTTGCTGGTATTAGGCCAGTAACCTTGGGATTGTGGTTATTACAAGTTTTTTTCCCTACCTTCTTCTTATTTTTGTTTATACTTAGGCTAGGTTCTTGCTCAGAGCTAACATGCACTTGATATGCTATTATACAATACATCTCTACAGCTCCAAAGGCTTAAATGAGGCAAACAGAAATATTTTTAAAAATCAGCCCAACCTGCTACAAGATGTTTATGTGAGGATGTGGCACAGGAGCTTATCATATGATGGAATTTGGGGGTATAATGCAATGGCAATCCGAACGCAATCATGGGGTTTCACATTATTGTGAATGAGTGTATCTCCCGCAATTTCGGGCAATGGGAAGTCATTCCGAACGTAATCATGGGGTTTCACGTAATTGCGTATTAGAGTATCTCACGCAATTTTGGGCAATGGAGGTCATTTTCAGGAAATGGGAAGTCATTCTGCATTCCGAATGCAATCAGATTTCAAGTAAATTCGCTAAGCTAGCGAATTCACATAATTGTGAATTGGCTCCATTCGCAATTGAGAGAAATTCCTCCCATGTGATAAACTCCACTGAGACAAGGGACTCCCTGGAAGACCTCATATAGTGAGCCCACTTAGGCTCATATTGGGAATAAAACAACAATTTTAATTTTTTAATTTTAAAATTTAATTTAAAATTAAAAAAAAATATGAAGGCTGTTTCCAACAAAACAACCATAATAAACTGTTTTACTGATCTGTATTATCCACAACCAACAAACAAGAAAGACAGAAAACAATCATTACAGGACCAATGCTTTCAAGAACTAATGGTCACCAAGCATTTTTGGTCTATCAATCACAATATTTAAAAATTTGGCAACCTGCATGATTTCTAAATTGTTGAACTTTAGAACTTACTTTCCAAAAGGTGGCATCACATCTATCAGGGATTTGATCCTGAATATGGTGCAAAAATGCATGCATCTCCGGGCACGTGTGCTATAGTCTCTTAGTTTCAGAGCGGCTTGTAAAAAATCTCCAGGGTAACTTGAGAAATTTCCTTTAACGACCATACACTGGAAAACAGTAAAATCAACAGCTAAAAATCAAATAACAACAACATTGATAAAGCAATCAAATTCATTTTAAAAATTCATAAAAAATCAGGGGCAACTGACAGTATTAATATTAATGAAAATAAGAAGAAAAGTAGTTAGACCCTCCAACTATCCATATTTGACAGGGACAGTCCTAAATAATCCTCCATTGTCCCACTTTTTCAGCTCCTTTAACAATGCCCCAGTTTCTCTTCTCTCCTTCCCCTAAACCCTTTCCTCTCGATTCAATTCAATTGCTGCAAACTGAGTTCAAAGCAGAAAAGTACACCCAAATCCTATGTGACTTGTTATGTAACATAACTTTATGATCTGTTTACCTAACTATGTAGCAGAGGTAATTAAAAAAACAAACAAACAACTCCTTTACTGAATTGTGAAGCTGCATAACAGGACACCAGCAAGAGTCCCCAATGTGCATTGATGCCCATCAGGACCAACATGCTAAACATCTGGACCAATGCAATGCGCCCGTTGTGCCTCATTCCTGTTGCACTGGACACCAATGCACATGAGATTCTTTTCTGGCTGTTCTATGTAGTACAGTCAGCCCTCCTTATCCATGGATTTTTTATCCACTGATTCAAACGTCCATGGCTTGAAAATATTTTTTTAAAGTATAAAATCCAAATAGCAAGTTATATAAGGGACACCATTTTGCTATGCCATTGTGTTTAATGGGACTTGAGCACCCACAGATTTTGTTATCCATGGGGAGTCCTGGAACCAAACCCCCGCAGACAACAAGAGCCCACTTTAACATTAATAGAAGCCCTCTACTTGATATGGGCATTACTCGACTACACAATTCTAATTCCCATGTACATAAATCGACTTAACAAAGACGTAAGTCCCCAGCAGGATTCTGGCCATAGTTTACACTCAACTAAGTGTGAGTAGAAAAAAGCAGAGGGCAGAATTTTGCCCTTCCCTGTAGTCTCAGCCAAGAGCAAACTGCTGCAGCCTCTCCTAGCTTTGGTTTTATTACTAGTTTTTGCCATCTTGACTACACACTGATATTACATGTCCTGGTTTTCATCACTAAAATATTGGAGCATATGAATGCTTGGGTGAATAAGAAGGAAGAGCAGGAGGAGGAGAAGGAGGAAGGGGAGATGAGGAAGAGGAAGAAAGTATGCATGGGGTTCTTCATTCAGCATGTTGTGCACTCTGATTCTTGTACAGTATTCAAGCTCTCAGTGTTTAGTATTTTTAAACATTATTTAGATAAAAGTTTTCAGACAGATGAGCTAACACACAGCCTTGCAGGGTAAAAATTAGTATCAAAATGGATTGTAGTATCTTCGGACACACTATACAAGTCCTCTTAATTTATTTTTTTTCCCTTTTAGGTTCAGTTTCTGTTTGCTAGGTAGTACAATTCCACTAGAAACAGTTGGGGTTTTTTTGCATATTAGTTGGGTGCTTGGATACCAAGCAATTATCTGCACATTTTTGGCACGTACTCTAAAATATTTCCTCTTTCAACTTAAAAGCAATGAGTCCGAGAGAGCCAACTTGTACCTTCGTCAGAAGCTGTGGCTAATGAATGCAAATGAGGAAAGTCATTCTCCACTTGGCTGATAATGATAGTTTTATAGGTGGAATATTTGCTTCCTTAAATGAGAGTGACTTGAAAGATCTGCCTAGTGTGCCTGTGGTGGAGGAGTCAGGCAGAAGGGAGGTTATTGCTTTAATTGGTAGATTAGTTGGTTTTCTCCCTGCATTTAATCCCAGCTGCCCACAGAGCAGGGGAGTTATACAGAATGTGCCTGCAGGGAGAACGAAGACAAAAAAGAGGGAGGGAAACATGTAGTAAGAGAAATGAAAAGGCAGAGTTCAGATGGCCAGAGAATACAGTAAACAGGCTGAAAATATGGTTGAGATCATTCATTAATAACTGAACACAGACTCTAGGGGGTATATGCCTTCCCTGCCCATTGCAAGATATTAATTTCACCCCGACTTTCCCCCCTCTTGGGTACATCTGATGGTGCCAGTAAAGTTCCCAAGTAAAGAGCGCATAAAACAAATTTTCACTGTTTACAATGTATGATTTTATTAGAATTTGGCCACCTTTGCCATGAAGTTCTTACTCCATTCTTCTTTAATAGCAACATGTGTATTATACTGATCACCTCTGGGAGCCAGAGAACATAATCCTGCCACTGCACGATTATGAATGACTTCAGCATATATTACATTCATTCTTCTTAAACATAACTTTCCAAGCTCTGTTTCACAGACAGTATTATGACTAGGTTTCAGAATCTTTGTGCTTATGTTAGTTTCAATGAAGTGTAAGGTAAATGCTCTACCATCAGTGGTACAGTGAATATGGTCTGAGTTTTAGTCCAAACTTTAATGGAGTTGTTCTGAACTCCATCCTCCAGATAGGTTTATTACTTGCTTCACTAACACTAGAGCCACTAGTTTCCACTTGGGATGTAAAGAATAACTTGAAAGAGATGTTGCATTCTCCACCCTCTCTTAGATATCTCACAGACAAATGCTGTGCCTCCTTGAAAAATCCTACCACAGCATCTATGATCCCCCCCAACAAACAAAATGTTCCATAATCTGGGTAGACTAAGGATAGGACTGCACAGAGTCTAACAAATCCTGTGTGGATGCCTAAATCACTAATGCTAATTTTAAACAATTTCTGTTGCTGATGCTGTACTATATTCATCAAGTTTGCACAAGTGTAAGAAAACAATGCTGGAGAAGATATATTTTAAAGCAAAGGTTTTCTGATTTTCTGTGTTGTTTTTCTCCCAATAAACCTTGCGGTTTTCCATAGAAGTGACTAAAAAAAACCTTGGCTTTCCCAAATTTTCACAGTAGCAAGAAGAGTGAAATTGAACATCTCTAGGCACCACCAATACAAGGCATCCAGGTGTTTGTGAGTGTCCTATGTTTCATTGTACAACCATCTTTCTGTGAATCTGCAACCATGCATTGCATTGCAAAGATGAACTCAAGCCACCCAAAAGAAAATAAAAAGAACCTCTATCCACAAACCCCATGTTCAAGAATGAAATGGTGTTGCCTCTAAAACCTTTTTGATGGAGGAGGAAAATGGAAGAACTGAAGGACAGATTGTGTCATAGTTCCAGCTGCACCTCTCTCATATTAACCTATAGTTGTGACCATCTTCAAGCCTTGGATGCTTCTGTAAATAGACATGTTGCTATCTGAGTATGCCAAGAAGCATGGGAAAATCTAACTTCCATATTTCTGAATATAAGGGGATGTTTCTTGCCATTGCTCCAACTCTTTCACTTTTGGGGAAAAACTAAAGCCAGGGAACATACACCATGTGATAGATGGAGTTTTGGTGACCATGTGTCCTACTTTATGGCCGTTATCACATGACAGAAATTGGAAGTAATCCAATGGCATCCCTGATGCAATCATGGGTATTCATGTTATTTCATGAGAGATCATCACACGCACATCGAATGCAATGCAGAGTCAATCAGGTTTTCATGTTCTTTTGCATGAGGGTATCATACGACATTGAATGAAATCCAGGACTAATCCGAACACAATGACACATAAATCCAGAAATGAGTAAATTCACTGATTTACCAAATTTAAAAAGCATGGTGCAATGTGAATTTAGAGCCAATTTGAATTGGGCTTGGTGTGGAATCTTTTTGTGGATTGCCCCTGGATTCCCTTTGATTCCTATGATCCTCCTCTGCCTCCTCCACCTCCTATTCTTGTGGCTGAGTGTGACTATTGTGGGGGATTGCCTTATTTATATGACTACCCAGGGCCGGCAAGAGGCTCCCAGACATCAATAATGCTGGTGCTTATTCAGTCCCACAGCCTCACCAGCCTTCCCTTCCTTTCCCTCTGCTCCAGCCCCTCTTCTCTTGCATTGAGGCCTGTGACGGGAGCCAGGTAGGCGCCCATCCCTCCTCTGCCAGGCTAGCCAGACACACCCTCTTAGATTGTAAACCTGAGGGCAGGGAATCGTCTAATTATAAGTTTGTATGTACAGCACTGTGTAAATTTACAGCGCTATATACATAAAGGTTAATAATAATAATCCTTTTCCGGGTCCTATTCTCCATTTCAGCTCTCTGTTGCAGGAGGGATTTCCAAAGATCCTCCCTTTGGAGCAGGACTGAGGAGCATGAATTGACATTTCTACGTTGGGCTTTTCTTCCAGGGTCCTCCATTTTGCAGTGCCTTGTCCTCTTTTTTCCAGGGCACACCCTCCATTCCAGCCCCCTGTTCCCATATCTCTCCCCTTTGGGGCAGGACTGAGGAGGGGGCATTGACATTTCTACTTTGGAGCTTTGGGGTTGGATTTTTCCTGGAGCCCTGTCCTCCTTTCCCAGGTCACTCCCTCCTTTTCAGCCATTTGTTGAGGAGGAATTCCGAAATCTCTTCCCTTTGGAGCAGGACTGAGGAGCAGGACTTGATAGTTCTAGGAGTATTTGGTGTCCACACCAGCACAGCTTCGATTGTAGATGCCCCCAGAGGGAGGAGGAGGATGAAGCAAGTGGAGGGATGGGGGGGAAGGGGAGCAAGAGCTGACAGCTGAAGCATGCGCAGAAAAGGTACTTTTTCTGGTGGCAATGGGGATTTGTCTCCCCCTATTTGATGACACAATGTGAATTGGGCCCACTGTAACATGAATTTAAATTCATGTTGTGCTTGTGTATGATAACCATTTGCAAACGGACTTGCTTCTCGGGAATGCCAGCACTTTAATCATTTTCAAATTGGAACCACAGAGGCCCCGTGTGATAATGTATGATGCCCTGGCTTTCAAATGCCAGCCATCTGTTTGAAGGGTTCTCTGATACTACTCCATTTTAAAGTTAAAGGTCCAGCAGAAGGGCTAGGAGTTGTTGACTAATGAGCATATGAACAGACTAAGTTGAAAGTATCTCCCCCATTATGGTGAGATATACCATCCAGGATCTTATTCAATGCAAATGCAGAAAAATTAGGATTGGGAGCAAAAAGGGGAAGGAGGTGTCCAGGTGACATGACAGGCAGTGCCAGCATTTGGCAACAGTTTTTGGAGCCAGCTCTGATTGGGTAAGTAACCACCATCCCAACCAGCACATTAGCAGGCCTCATTGTATCTCTTCACAATGGCCAGCTGCCTCTAGAAACTGCTTAAATCAGGAGATCTGGTATGTCTCTTTGCAGATTCATGAGTGCTTAGCACTAGGGTTTGCCTGAATGTTGTGTCTGAATATTTCTATTTAAACTATTGTAATTATTGTAAATGTAAGAATTAGATGTACTAAAAAGGATTTAGAAAGCTCCATATGTAGATTACCAGATGTGAAAAGCATCCCCTTTCGTTGTTAAAAAAAAAAAAAATCTTTTTTTTTTTTTTTTGGCAAGGTAAATCCTAATGAGAGTGCAGTGAAGCTTTGATCTGCAGTGGGATTGAGATAAAAAGTGTTATTTTCCAATGTCAATCATACTCCAAAATTCTTAGAAATTCTTTCTAACTGATCCCTCTCTGAATCAGATCATGAAGAATTTACTGACCATTGACCTATCCACCACTCTGGAAACTTCCTACATCAAGTTCAACAACTAATTGATGCTCAATGCTACACATTACTATGGCAGGATCATTCTCAGGATCAGGATCATTCTCAGTAGCCTCCCTATGGTAGTAGGTGTGCTGTCCTAATACCATGAGGGACCAATGGTCTAAGTCACTTGAAAGACAGATGCCATATATCCTTTAGAGAACACTATCTCATTTCAGAGAAACAGAATGCTCCATGACCAAGCGATTTTTAAAACAACAATTTTAAAAGTGGCTTTTCAGTCCTCTGACTTATGCATTATACTTGTAGATTGTTCCAGGAGGACTTGAGGGCATCTGGCATCTCATACTTTTCAATAGCTGTCATCATACAGAGGGAATTTGATGATAGATGCAGGATCAATAGCACTTCCACCTCGCCTTACCTGATTTATCCTGCAATCATCAGAGAGAAATCACTTTAGCAGATTTGACTCAGCAGACATCAAGATGGAAGGCTCACTTTCATACACACACACACACACACACACGATTAGAATGCTATACTGAACTTGTACACTCAGCAAAACTGGAAAAAAGAAAGAAAAAGAAAGATTGTGGGGACTATCTTTCGGGCAACAGTACAAAAGAACTAAGAAGCATTTTAATGTGATGCATATTGTGTAATAATTCTCAACAATATGAGTTTGGCAATTCAGGTTGATAACAAAATTAGAACAGTTTCTACCTTTGGAAGA
This sequence comes from Urosaurus nigricauda, assembly GCA_034509955.1. Classification (NCBI taxonomy): domain Eukaryota; kingdom Metazoa; phylum Chordata; class Lepidosauria; order Squamata; family Phrynosomatidae; genus Urosaurus; species Urosaurus nigricauda. The sequence goes on from JAOEGL010000002.1 coordinate 171,188,520, forward strand.
TTTTAATTTTTGCATTGAACTCTGATATTTTGGAGAGTAAATTGTTATTAGATTGTTTAGCAACCCTACCCACATTCCAAAAAGTTATAAACATCCCTGGATTAGTAGTATGTGGAACTGGGATGGGATTTACACTGTTATTGTTGCTGTTCCTGTTGCTGCTGCTCCTCCTGCTGCTGCTGCTCCTCCCCTTGTCTTGCTTTTTCTTTGTCTTTCTCTCTTACCTGAAGCTTGCGATGATGGAAATCTTCCCTTTTCTTATCCTTGAACATGAAAATAAGACTTGACTAATGTTTCCTCATGACTTATATGGCAAAAAGTTGTTATTTTTAAAATAGTCTTGATGAGCATAGCACTTTGCACAGAAACACTTTTGAATAAAAATGCTGGGGGAAAAGCACATTTGTTATCTCATTTTTATTCTGGAGCTGAGAAATTAGTAAATTCTAAAAGGACTACTCAACATGTCAAGGTGGCCTATATCAACAATTATTGAATGAGAATAAGAATGAGACAATGACTTTTTTTTGGTCTCATCCCCACATACAGCTAGGTCAAACACTGGCAGTATTCAAAGACATACTGAAGAACACTTCACCCTTGCCCTCCTTAAACAGGTCCTGCCAACCCAGAAAACCAGGCTGCCAGCATCATAGAGAAACTTCTAGCTTGACAAAGAGGCAAAGTGAACTAATAGAATTATATTCCCAACAGAGAAAAACTGAGAGATGTACAATCCAAGACTGAATTAGATTTTATTTTTTTTCCAGCTGCTCACCTATGGCTAGAAGGAAGCAGAAACAAGAGTGACTTTACTTACCCACTGATCAGCCTGCTTCTATCCTATAGCCACCCATGCACATGTGGGCATAGTATTTGTGGGGTCATGCATGTGTACAACAATCTCAGACGCCCACTTCAAGCAGTTGATTTCCCAGATAAAATCCAGGAATGCACAGTTTGAGCCTATGCATGTACGATTGCAAATTGACATTGGAGCATTCTGTCCTGACCTGAATGTTTGATAGTGGTAGGCATGCATACTGGGTTTGTGGGCAGGCAAGTATGTTGAACTATCCTTGCAACTCTCTTGTTTCTTAAAGGCTGATCAAAAAAGAACAATCCAATATGGCCCATAGGCAAAATTTGAAGATTTTTATACTCCAGCACAGATGTATATTCAGCCAGAGGTCTACAATTTTGCCCTGAGCAAAAGGACTAGAGCAAGAAATATGTGTGTAACACACCTTCATGTTCCAATACATTGCTTTGTTCATTATGACTTAAAAACAATTATGAATTTAAATAATTCATTCAATAAACATTGCAGTGGCAAATGACATCCTTTTGACATTCACAGAATTGCATACACCCAGGTCCAAGGCACACAACTGAACTCATGGAGTGCTCTGTCACTGCAAGCAGTTGCTGGCAGGGTTACTACTTGTATAGGCAGACTGCCCCTTCCATGCTGACTGCTGCACTGACAGAATTCTATCCAGATGTTTCAAAAAGCCATGTAGGGACAAGTGTGGAGACATCTATCCACTGTCTCCTTTGTGTGTTTGCAGATAACATGATCTAGATGTCTGAAGGAATGTGAAATGGAAGGCTTTCATGGCCGGCATCCATAGTTTTTTGTGGAGCTTTCGGGCTACGTGGCCATGTTCTAGAAGAATTCCTTTCTGACGTTTTGCCAGCATCTGTGGCTGGCATCTTCAGAGAATAATAGCCTGGAAAAGGATTGGATATATATATCCTGTTTGGCCCTGGGAAGGAAGGAGTAATTTGCAAATGTATTGTTCTTTTGTTAATGGCAGACCTCAGGGTGGGAGGATATGCAAACAAGGATTAATGTCTGCCAACTGGTGCTCATTGTCTGCTGGGAATCCCCTGGCCTTAGGCTGTTTCTCATTTGCATAGGTTGAGTCTTGACCTCTGTCAGCAGTGTGGAGTGGAAGTGGGGGTGGATGGGAAGGACTCCTGGTTTCTACTGAATTCCACACTAGTTAGGCTTCGCTACAGAATTTGGTTGGTGAGTGTAATAAAATGTGCCCCCTTAATTGATTCTATCACCATCTCTATCTACTCTGCCACCACCCAGAGGACCTTTTCGGCAAACGGTCCCGGATTATGGAAAAGCCTGCCGGAGGAGATTCGTCACGTTAGCAGCTTAAACAGCTTCAAAAAAGCTAAGATGGGTCTCTTCCAGCAAGCATTTCTTGAATAGATGTCAGCCACTGTAACCTGAATTTGTTATCCCTGATCTCTGCTATAACCACTGCTTGATTTGAATGCTTATTTTAAACTATGTTTTAATTCTGTATTGTTTAATTGTATTTTAGGGAGGGTGGGAGATTGGGATATGGGTTTGTATTGTTTTAACTTGTAAGCTATATTGAGGCAAAATATAAATAAATATTATTATAATTATAATTATTATCACTGGCATTGGGTTTTTTTTTTTATTTCTGGGTGTGTGTGTAAAAATCTGAAATATAAGAAATCATCCTTTCTTGGACAGGTTATCTTAATCTGTTCCCATGTGCATTCTTGGCAAGGGTGGGAAATTTGTGAGTACTCTTTATATTCCTGTGTTGCAATAACATTCTCCAACAGAAACATAAAACAAACTAGAACTAAAGAAATGCTGTTCCTACAGTGCTTTGCTAGGTGAATTTATGGAGCTCTACTAGCTTGGTCCCTAATATTGTGGAGATTGTTCTCATTCAAACTGTCATATGTGAATAAACAACTTAACATCACTGACCCAACAAATCATTCATCCATGTGAGCCCATATGTCAGTTCGGGTAGAGCAGTCATTGCAGAGCTTCTGCAAAATTTTGGTATCTTTCCAGTATATCATGTTTGAACATCATGAAAGGTAAGCAGAAGTTATATCCATGGGGATTTTAAAATGTCTATTGAAATACTTTTCTCCTTTTCCCATTCTTTTGATTTGAATCTTAGAGCAAAACTAATTAAAGTTTGACAGGGCTTTACAAAGTTATGATTTGGCAGTTTTATCCAGACCTATGAAGCTGGAATATAACTATTTCCATGGATGCATTTTATTTAAGGAGTAGAACTTTGTGAGTGTTCTTACAAAGTGTAAGGAGTAAGCACCTACTCCAGATATCGGTAGAATACAGTGGCATTTAATTAACAGCTGCTTCAAGCTTATAGTATGGCGTTTGTATCTCCACGAGACAGGGCTGTCTCTAGCCATCAGCCATGTGATTAAATCTAAGAGTAGTTAACAGGACCAGCTCTACTATTAGGCAGAGTAGGGCAACTACTTCTAGCAAATGATTTCACTGCCATAAAAAGAAACAAGTTGTTATTTTTTAAATGTTTACTCCCAGTGAGAAGTGGTACTTTTATTTTTATTGTTCTTTAATTGTTGTATTATTATTGCTAATAAATAATTATTATATTATTTATATAAAATAAAATAATTATTTTATTATTGCTAATAAAAGAAGGAAAAGCACTTGTGAGATTTCCCTCCTCAGGCACCAAAATCACATGGCCAGCCTCGACTTGGAAGGCTGTATCTACGCTGCAGAATTAATGCAGTTTAATACTACGGTACTTTAACTGCTATCACTCAATGCTATGCAATTCTAAGATATGTAATTTTGTGAGATATTTAACCTTCTCTCTCAAAGAACTCTTGTGACTCAATACACTACACTACAAGATGGAGCCATGACAGTTAAAGATGTGCCAGACTGTATTAATTGTTCAGTGTAGATGCAGCCTTGGAAGAGTGGGATGGTCTTGAGAAATTTTCCTAGTTTGCACTATTTCATTCCCTACTTCATATTTATTTGGATTTCTCTGTAAATATCTTGGTTGTCTTATCTAGGAAAAGAATCTATTTTAATAAATAAATAAATAAATAAACTTCCATTTTCACGGGCAAGTCAAAATATAAATCAAGCTTATACTCTGAATGACCATAATGCTTTGGGAGAAAGTATAACAAGATATCACCGGTGAGGATTGACCAGGGATATCTTGTTAGACTTTCTCCCAAATCATTATGCCGATTCAGAGTATAAGCTTGTTTATATTTTTACTTGGTCATCTTCACTTTCTCTGACATTCCTTTTTTTTAAAAAAAAAAAATCTAATCTAAATATTGTTGCATCCCATTTATGAGAAAATTTTCAAATGTTGATAAGTTCTTTTTTAAATGATGAACTGAATAAAATTCTAATCCATCTGTACTGACAAAACTCTAGGCATACAGCTATTCAGAGCACAGAAAGCCCAGTGCTTTATGTGAAGGCTATGTAGATGTAAAACAGGTGAAGCCCTTAAGAAGAAAGAACTGGCACCACAAATATGGCTGGATACATGGGTGTTCAAGCCCTGTCTTCAAATAGCTTCAAAGAATGCAAGGTCTTCTGCCTAGATAGGCATGCCTATCAGCTTAATTTTTCCCCATAATCCCATTTAAAAAAAAAAAACCCAACAACTCTTAACTTATTTTTATCCTGTTTATAAGGAATGTGCATTGGAGGTAAGTTCTTATTTAAACTCAACCAAAATGAAGGTCTTGCCTATCTGTAAGTATAGCAATGGCATACAGGGATGTGAAGGCCTCTGTATTCAATCCTGCCCCTGGTAGAAGTAAAACTTCTGAAACAATATCCTGTAGGTCAAATTTGATTTTTCAGCCACAGTTTGTGTATTCGGATCACATTGCTGGGTGGCCTACTTAAACACTATAATAAAAAGCTAATTAAGCATAGTATGCAGTATATATCAGTAGAATAAAAATTAAAGAGCTAAAATAAATAGTGCAAGAAGTATGAGATTCATTCATTTTTGACTTAATGACTCTTACATGATCTCGAGTATTAAACAATAGACTCAGCTGAGGACTGAGGGAAAGTAAAAATTTTATCAGGACTTAATTTTGTTTAATTTAGATCCAAGTTCCATCATGCCTTATTCAAATAAGGTTAATTATCTGTATCAAATTGGTCCATAAATCTTTTTTCTTCCAAATTGACTGGAGATACAAGGTGTGTAGTGGTTTCACATTTGCTTGGAGGTTACCTCATATAACAACATTTTTACTGAAAACCTTTGGGTTCTTAATGCCACTAAATTCCTTTACTGAAATCCTCCTGGCTGTTTTGCCAATGGCATAATCTACAGGGTGATCGTCCTGTACAAGTTCCTACTGGAGCTTCTCCTTTCAAATCTGAATGTGTTGTTTGTATATCTGTGATCACTTATTTGAGAACAGATTTAAAAAAAAAACAACAAAAACTCTGTCTGTCTGTGTGTATGTGAAATTGTTCTGGTACTACTTCCCACCCATTTCAATTAATTGAGAGTATTCTGAATTCATCTTCAAACCATGAGGAACTGAATGTGAAAGAGGGAGGAAGGAAGGAGAGAGAAACAATCTTAATGCTTCTCAAAATTGCGTCAAGAAGACCACTCCCACTAATTCTGGTGTATTTATTGCACAACTGCCTCATGTATTAGGGTCATACAACACTATAGAGTTGCAGAATATTACTTGGAGTAGTGCACCTGGTGAGAGCCAGTGTGCTGTAGTTGTTGGAGTAGGACTTTGGGAGAGACCAGGGTTCGAATCCCTACCCAGCCATAGAAATCTGCTGCCCAAGTTAACATCACCCTCCCTCAGTCTCAGTGTAATGCAAAGGCAAACCCTCTGAACAAATCTTGTCAAGAACATCCTGTCATAGATTCACCTTAGGGTTGCTATATGTCAGAAGTGTCTTGAAGACACATAACAACAACAAACAGTTGACTTAGAATCATTGAATCTTAGAAGTGGAAGAGACCACAAATGTCATCCAGTCCAACCACCTAACATGCAGGAATACAGAATCAAAGCACCCCCAATAGATGGCTGTCTAGTCTCTGTTTAAAAACCTCCAAAGTAGAAGACTCCACCACACTCCAGGGCATGTTCCACTGTTGAACAGCTCTTACAGTCAGGACGTTCTTCCTAATGTTGAGCTGGAATCTCTTTTCTTGTAGTTTGCATCTATTACTCTGAGTCCTAGGAGATTATTGTACACACAAATAAAGAGTCCTTTCCCTGATGGGATAAAGTCACGTTACGAGTTGCTATCAGATGTTATCACACACCAAAACACTGACACTGTTGCAGGTTAACTACAACCCATCTCCCAGCCACGCTTTCCTTACTTCAAAATCAGTGGGCTAAGCGCAGCTGGGAGATGGGTTGTAGTTGCCCTGTGACAGAGTTGGAATTTTGGTGCAATAACTTCTGACAGCAACACATAACACAAACTTATGTCATTGGGGAAAAGACCCTTTATTTGCATGTGTGATAATCTCCTAGGACTTTATTTGCATGTTCGATAATCTCCCTAGTCTCTGGAGCCTCAGAAAACAAGCTTGCTCCAACTTCAATATGACAACCTTTCAAATATTTAAGCAGGACTATCATATCACTTTTTACCCTTTTCCTCCCCAGGCTAAATACACCCAGCACCCTAAGCTGCTCCACATGGTTTCCAGATCTTGGGGGTAGTGCTTAAATATTCAGTAATTTCATTCTCATGCCTAATTCTTATGAAGACATATCTGAAACAATTTGCAAAAAATACTGAAAATACATCATGCTAGTTCATGCAAAGCAGAAATGGGAAAGGAGTAGCTCTCTGAATCTTGTTGGAATGCAGCTCCTTTTTTCTTTTAACATTGGCTATGTTGATTGGGTTGATGAGAGATGGAGTCTAATGACATCAGAAGAGCCACATATCCCTCACTTCTATGCAAAGTATAAACGTTTCAAGATTACTTTTTCCTCCTCCTGCTTCCTGGATGAATTCACCGTTCAAGAAAAGAATGGGGCCTTCTCAGAATGAAATAAAGATTTGGAGAAGAAAATATATGAAGACTGTTGGAAGGAAATATTCAACTTGGTGAAATTAAAACTGAGGGTGGCATGACACCATTCTTTTAATATGCCAAGGGCTGCCATAAATAGGATGGTGCAGGCCTCCTCATTGTTCCTTTAGAGGATAGAATCCAATCTAATAGTCTGGAGTTTACAGGTGCAGAGATTTTGAGTAGAAGCACCTTCTTGGCAGTGAGAGCAGTTTGGAAATGGAACCAATTGCCTAGAAAAGTGGTGTGGTCTTCTTCTATGGACATATTCAAAAAGAGGCTGGACAGCTACCTGTTGGGGATGCTCCAGCTGGAGATCATGCTCTGAACAGGGAGGTTGGATTGGGTGGCCCATGAATCCTATTCCAATTCTATGATTCTATGAAGTTGTGGGATTTAATATGACTCTTTGCTTGCAGTGGATCTGGACAGCAACAGCAGCTACTCCAGTGGAAAGGGAAAGTGACCAAAATACCAGAATGCTAATTGTAGCATGTTGCAACAGGAGGCAATATTAAGTTCTCTGCAATTGGTGTGAAACATCTCACCACCAGCTTTCACACTGAATCCAGCTTGATAAAAACATTCTTTCTAGGGAAAACTTTGGGACCATAATTTCCAAGATCGAACACTGAGTTAGACTTGATAGCCTACAAGGCATTTACAACTCTATGGTTCTTCAGTCATTCCCTGACTGGCAAGGGAGCTGCTGCAACCAAGCTGATAAGAAGATATGTAATGAAGTGTTATGTATAGTCCATTGCAACTCAAAATGTCCTGAAGTGGTAAATTAAGGTTTTAAAAAGTGGGCTAATCATGTGAAAAATGCATTGTATTAAATTTCAGGTGATAATATGGACTGGGAGATTTTATGAAAATAGTATAGACCTGATGGGAGGGGGGGGGAATCTTTAAACCATGCTGAAAAATGCTTTCTCATGAATATAGACATTTGCAGTAGCCTCTCTTTCTTTGCAAGTAACAAAGGGAAATCTTTTAAGTTACCGGTTTGCTTATTATTGATATAGTTGTAAGGCCAGCAGTGTGAGTACAATGCATTCATTGATCTACCAATGTGCTCTTTAAAAGAAAATGGTTTCTTTGGTCAGTGATGTGGAAAAAGAAGAAATTTGCTTGTAAATTGAAACCATCCTTGGGATATTCGTGCCTGCATTGTATAACTTAATTTAAAAGACTGGAGGGTAGTAAACAACCATGCATAAACATATACTTCCTCCACAGCACACTTTGCATGTCACAGCCAAGAAAAGAAACACCACTGATTAAATAAATTAATTTGTTAACAGGGATTCTTGTGCCTGGCTAAGACATGGCCACAGCACTGAACTGGATTTGGTTTCTCTTCTTTGCCATGTGCAGCTATTCATGAATATCTGTGCAAATGCATTCATGCTTGCACATATTGCATTAATGCATTGCTTTGCTGTATTTATACCCTGCCTTTTCCTCAAAGATGGGACTCAAGGCAGGATTCAAGATTTAAAAAAACAAAACAAAAATAAAAACCAGCAACACGACTTATAGATGAAAACATACAAAAATTGTGTTTATATCAAAATCAAAATAATGTCTGCTGTCCTCACACCTGACCACCAGTGATTCAGTCCAAAGAGACAGTAGGTGCACACATCAACCATGTTCTTGAGTTTCCCATGGCAGTACCTGAGGCTGCAGAGAAGACCAGATCACCTGCAAAAATCCACTTTACCAGCTCTTTTTTTTTAAATTGAGATGATACAGGGACCTGTATCATATGCAAAAGGACCTTGTAGCACCTTTGAGACTAACCAAGCAAAATAAGTTGTAGCAGAACATTTTGTAGGAAAATAGGTCTATGAAAGCTTATACTACACCTTCTTTTTCTGAGTCTCAAAAGTGCTACAAGATCCCTTTGCATAATGATAATCCAAATTAAAATGGCTATGTCTCTGAGATACTTATACAAACATAGACAATATGGATACAGACAGAAAGAATAACACATGGCTGTGAAATAATCCTTAGACTTCATAGTTAATGGTAAAAGGTGGAAGGTTCAGTCCAGCAATACTTGGCAGCCCCAGGTTGTTCAACCATGAATTGGGGGAACATGATGAGCTTCTTTGGTGCTAACCATTGCCACTCTCCACATCATCTGCTAAGAGGTGAGACTGCCCCTCTTCCTTTTGTTTTTCTGCCAGGAGACATTCAGATACAGTATTCAGGAAATCCTTTGGCAACTGATCACCTTCTGGGGAAGAGGGTTTGATGGGGAGATGCTCTAATCCCCTCTCATTTGTTTTTAATTTTTTTAAAAAAATAAACCCTTATTTTGTAATTCAGCATTGATCATTTGTATTTTAAAACTATAATTTATTGCTTTTTTAATTTAGTCATGTCACAGACTACTTTGAATCTCAGTACTGAGAATAAGGTAGGAAACAAAGTACAGTCAGCCCTCAGTATCCATGGGGAATCCATTCTGGATCACCCCAAAGATACCAACATCCGCAGATGCTCAAGTCCCATTGTCCTCAATGGTAGCATGGCCACATGACTGTGCCATCATTGGGGACAGTAGGATTTCGCAGCCCCAGCCACCCAAAGCCAGCCTTGCCACTCTTACCATGGTGGGCGGCAGGAAGCTGCCTCCTCTTACTCCTATTCTTCCTTCTCCTCTTCCCCCTGCTTCCAGATGTTGCTCTCCTCCTCCTCCCACTGCCATCTCTGCCACTGCCTCTTCTTCCTCCTCTTCCTCCTCTACCACCCCCCCTCCCCACAATGTGGGCTTGCCATCTACAGATGCTGGAATCCACAGAGGGCAAGTTCACAGATACAGAGGGCCCACTGTAACATCATATTCACAAGGCTGTTGTCTGACTCTGGAAACAGGGTTTGGATTAGAGACAGAGTTTGAAGGGTGTTGACCCAACAAAGACAGAATTTTGGATTTTAGAAAGAAGACTAAACTGCCTACAATACTGGGGAGCCTAATCTAGAGAATATTATAGATTATTATGTTATTATAGTGTGTTTAATACATTATGCTTATTGTTGTTTTAAACTTGTCCCTTGCTGCCTGTCAAGCCTGAATTAGAATCGGGCCATGCTTAGCAAACTGTGGAACCTACATAACAACACAACTACAAGTCCAGGTTATAAGGATCACCCTGAGGCCCAGTAACCCAATCCAGCAAGGAAAGAATTGTTGGAACAAGGACAGGGTGAATGGCAGGATTTCTATTTTGAGAGCAACCTGGGTAAAGGGATCTGTCACATATATTTTCCACATTTCTGTCATTTTTTTTCTACATTTTTCCCTCTTACTTTCAAGATCTCTTTTAGCCTTTGTATTCCTAAACACATAATGAGTCACTGCTATTTTTTCATGTTTTCTGCACAGATTTATGCTTTTAATATTCCTATTTACCACATAACATTATGTGTTTAATTTTAGATGGGATGGCTTTTGGAGAAACAAAATGCAGGCTATGAAATGCTGCTGGTGTTCTTGTTGTTTTAAAAGTGTATCCTCCTTCAGGGGAATGGTCAGGGAGAATTTCGAACCACTTTAGATAATTAGAACTTTTGATAAGTGGGAGAGCTATTTTCAAAGATTTATGCTGACAAGGGAGACACTCAGTGGATTTGGATAATGAGCAGCTTCAGATATTAGTATTTTTATAGCATTTTAAATGTGCCATGTACTTCATAGTCTTAGCCAAGCTGACTCAAGTTACAATAGGAAATGGCAGGAAATGGGGTGGATGTTAACACTTGGGATCTCCACTATCTTATCACTGAAATTTGGTTCACAATAGTTACTGTAGGCCCTTCAGGTTGGCTGCAGTGCAATGCCAAGCTACTAGCCATCTCTGCTCGACCCAGGTCCCATTTACACAGCCTTTTTGCTTGTTCTACCAGCCACAGAAATTCCTGCCAGGCCATCATGTGCAGCTACTGCCACATGCAGGACCAAGCTTTCCTTGCATGCTTATTTCATTTTATTATTGCTATGTATACTCAGAAGACAGCTCATAGAACAGTGTGTGTTGATTGCTTCCAAATTGTCTTCCAGTTTGGAGAGCTTATGTTGCCTTAGAAACAAGTTGCTTAGGTTGAAAGTGTTGCTGACAGCTAACAACGTTGGTGAGCAGGGGAAGCAATAACCATGCAGGACTTGACCCCAGATGAATGTGCTGACCTGACTGGTATTACAGAAAGCCGGATACATGAAAGGGGATATCAGGTCAATCTTTACCAGATTTGCCCATCTGGGTTCTCTGTGCAGATGAGTCCTAGTGCTGGGGAGACAAAGTTGTACTGGCCTATTGTGAGTCCATTCACACTGACTAGGTCTTGAGTCTTCCAGTTTGAGGTTTTTTTTAATCTGTGTTTCAGACAAAACTGGGATTCTGTTTGTGTATTGCCTATTCTTTAAGAGCCAGTGTAGCGTAGTTATTTGAAAGTTTGACCAGGAGACTATGGTTCAAATTTCTGCCCAACCATGGAAGTCCACTATGTGACCCTGGGCAAGCCAGGCACTCTCATTCTCAGGCAAAGCAATGGAAAACCTCCTCTGAACAAATCTTGTCAAGAAAACCTCATGATAGGTTTGTCTTAGGGTTGCCATCCTTCAGAAATAGCTTGAAGGCACCAATACCAACAACACATACTGCTGCTCAACAGTCTCCCTTCCTGAGCCATGGTAGTCGAGGGGCTGTGTTGGAATTTCCTTGGCTTCTTTTGCTGGAGAGCATGCATGCTGAGGCTGCACTGTTAGACATGGCTCAGAACTTGATGGACTCTGGTCTGTCCCATCAACCTGTGAGCCACACTCATTCTACAGGGCTCGCTCTGGGTATGGTTTTCTGTGCTATAATGAAGATATGGGAATGAGGCAACTTTTTATTGTTCTGCTACCATTGAGAAATTATTACCTGGCAGGGTTTAGATGTACTAAAAATCAGAACTCCTGCAGGCTCTCGCTGCCTGGTAAAATAATGTGCACATGGAGCCTGATGAAACCAGATAGACATTTGATGGCTCTGACAGTTTTTGTTATCCCTTTGGCAGGTGATGAGGCCCTGTCTGCATGGGCCAGAACACTCCAGAGGCACCTTCCCCCTATTAACTGGCCCTCTATTCCTGCATTAGGACGGATGTCTTCATGGGAGTCCTGTCGAGCCAATTCATGGGAGTCCTGTTGTTTGGAATACAAACAAAAATCCATCAGTGGTATCTTTTAGTTTTTTGTTTGTATTTGTTAAATGGCCTACACAGCTACCTCTTCATGTTTTCTGTATTTGGCATAGGGGATGACTGGAGTGTTTGACATGGTCAATACTGAATATTACCTTCACTGTTTAGAGGGTCTGTCTCCAGGAACATGTCCTAGTTGCTGCTTTTAAACCCTGCTTGGACTGTGACCAGACTATTTGAAAAGCTCTACTCTCCCTTACATGCATACTGAGTTTTTAGATTTTTAGTGAAGGATTTTTTTTCTTGGTTCAGCTACACAAGACTCTGGCCCTTCCTGAAAGAAAGGCAGTATATAAATACTGTAAAGGATAAAACATAAAATCTTCCTCTTGCCAGCTTATGGGTCTGTTCTTGATTCAGGTCACAAGAATTTATGACCTGTTAAAAATAACAACTAGATCTTGCATAGAGCAGGAGCTGAAAAGGCCATGCAGAGCAGAAAAGGAATAGTGTGGCCCACAAGCTCCGTGTGTCCCCAGGTCATTTTCCCAGAGGGCTCCCAATTTCTGTCAAATCCCTCCCACATGCCAAATTAGGAAAACTGTATTTCTAGAACCTGGAAGTGCCTTCTCCACCCTTTTTTTTTTTAGCAAAAGACCCCCCCCCCCCGAATTGATGCTCCCTGCTTTTTTTCCCCCCCTACAGACTGGAGATGACATGGAGAAGCTGGTGTGGTTCACGAGTATAGGAAAACTATGACAGTTTGTGTCGTGCTTTCCTCCAGGTCTGCGCCTTAAGATGGCTTATGACAATTAAACAGATCTAGAGAACACACCAAATTAAAAGTTAAAAAATATATAATTAAACTGAAATTTAAGCCAATTTCTCAGCCTTAGAAGAAGGGAATGCCTAACCTCCTCTGAACAAATCTTGTCAAGAAAACACTATGGAGTTTATCACACGATGGGAATTGGAAGTATAATCCAATGGCAATCTGAACGCAATCATGAAGTTTCGCGTTATTGTGTGAAAGCTGATCACACACATTTTCAGGCAATGGGAAGTCCATCCGAACACAATTGTGGGGTTTCACGTTATTGTGTGAGAAACTATCACACACAATTTTGGGCACTGGGAGGCAATTTCAGGCAGTTCCGAACACGATGCAGCATCAATACGCGATCATGTGAATTCGCTGAACTAGTGCATTCACTCAGTTCTGAACTGGCCCCACTTTCATCTCTTTTGAAATTGAGAGAAATTCCTCCCGTGTGATAACGTCCTATGAGAAGGACCTTTCTGCCTGGGTAAAAAATCCAGTGCTCACCCTGGTTGCCTCCTTTTGCATTCTGAGGCTTATGGTTCAGTGAGGCCTAAGAGCTCTCTGACTGAGAATTCTAAATGCCCCTCCTTAAACTGCAAATGCAACAGGGGGCAGCAAGAAATGTGATATTTACATTTTAGTAACATATGTAAGGGGCAAAATATGAAATTTTGCTCTTTGAGGATGCATCAGTACTAAAAAAAATAATGCAGTTTGACACCACTTCAACTGCTAAGGCCCCATTCTACAGAATCCTGGGATTTATAATTTGTTGAGGCACCAGCACTCTTTGGCAGAAGAAAGCGAAAGACCTTGTAAAACTACAAATCCCAGGATTTCATAGGATGGAGCTACAGCACTTAAAGCGGTGTCAAACTGCATTATTTCTATGGTGTAGGTGTGAGAGGGCTTAATGTAGAAAATTGGACAACCAGTCTTAAAATTTAGGTGTGCATATTTCTTTACCTTTTGAAATTTTGTGAGGTTTGATTTTTTTTTTTTTTTTAGCTCTTTGTGACTTGGTTTCCATTTTGGCCCAAATCCTGCAGAAGATCACTTAAATATGTAATCCATGTTTTTCAGGCCTTGGTGTTCAATTCTGTATTGCTGTCTTTCCAACAGGGTTTTTCCAATGCCCCTCTTCTTCATCTTTATCTGCATACTGTGCTTTGACTAGCAGTCACAGATTCTGTTTTGATTTCTTAAACAAGAAGAGCAAAACATTATGCTAATTGATCTGGTGGTTTAGTTAGCTATCTTCAAATTCACTTAGGGGTGCTGCTACTAACCAGCATGGAAATGGGCCTGAGGGTTTTGGTTTCTTTCTAGATGAAATTCCGGAGGTAAAACAGCATGTTCTACAAGAGCATTGTGTAAGTACATTTCCTTTTCATCCTTGGGAAGTCATAGATATTCTTCTGTTCATGTATCCACAGTCCACTGCTTCCCATCCCATTATCTACTTAAAATAAAAATTTAGTTCGCAAGCTCGCAAATGAGGCAATAATTGGGGAATTATTTTTGAATCAAAAAATGAAATGAAGGCATAAAGGCTTTTTAGAGGTCCTTGTTAAGCCTATTAATTGGAAGTTATAAAACCAGCATTGCAATTAGGAATAAGGCATAATAGATTAGAATGGCCAGAGTGCCCATTAATATGGGACTTTTCACTGCTGTGTAATAATTGAGAACTCACTCTTTCAAAAGGTTCTATTGTATTAATCTCCCTTTGGCTGTCTAATGCCTTTTTTTTTAATGCTATGATAATACCAGCTCCAAGTGAATCTTCCATAGGGCATGTATTACTTTGCCTTATAAATTTCATTGCACCCCTTTGGCAAAGCATATGGGTGTTATGTAGATCAGGAAAAACTATTGATTTCATTCTTGCTGAATACTATAAATTATATTTACTCAAGAGCTGAAGTGGAGAAAACTGCATGACAATACTTAAATTATTACTAAATCAGTTCAAGGTACTTTATCCAAAGCTTTAAAAAAATCTCATAATATTGCAAATTGCCCCTCAAGAGAAATCCAAGTGGTAGACTTGTGATATGGCAAGAAAATATTGACAGCAAAAAGGCATAGATTGATTCAGAAGACTGTGAAATGAAATTACAGCTAAATCCAGAACTGTTTGTGTTGGGACTGTTAGGCAACCATATGGAGAAGAAGTATGGAAGAGAACTATAATATATGATTACTGTAGCAAGATTGTTCTTCACCTAGAAATGGAAGAACACAATGGCTAGTAAAACTATTGGGCTGGCTAGTAAAATTGTTGGACTTAGCTGAAATTATTATCTACTCTAATAAAGGAAAACATCTTTGAGAACTTTCATGAAATATCGGGAACCTTTAATTGCTTTTTTTTTTTTTTTGGCAGGAGCAGAAAGATAAAATGTTAATTGTTGGTTTTGAAAACTAGTAGAAATAAATAAGTGGTAGAAGTATGATGTTTTGTCATGTAATGGGAGTAAGGAATATCATATATAACCATTGGTGAGAAAGTTGGAAGTAAATGGCTATTCTTTTTTCTTTTTCTGTATTCTGCTCTTTGTCCATATTTCTGTTATTCTTTATTCTATTTTTCTTTTTATGTATATTGTTTTAATGTTGCTAAAAATTCTTAAGAAAAATAATAATTGGAAAGTGCAAAAAAATTCCAAGAGGCATTCTCACTATGATTTCATGCTATAGTCCAAAAGTCTACACAAGATGATAAGTAGTGGAATCACTTATGCTTGTCCAGTGAAATGTATCACCCATTTTTCCTTCCATCAACAACAGAAATGGGGAAATTCTGTATTTTGGAAGGGTGGGGGTTAGTCATTCAAAAACAATGGTCTGGAACCCAGATGTATAAAATACCAACCAATCGCACTGAACAGTCTTGTCTAAATTCAGAAGCTAAATAGGATTGACCTAATTAGCAATTGGATGGGAAGCCACCTGGGGATACTAGGGATCTCCAGGTAAGGCCAGGAAGGAATCCTTCCTGAAACCATGGAAATTTGACAAAACAGTGGGCTAGATGGACTAATGGCCTAACTGTAACAATACAAAGCAGTTTCCTATGTTCCTATTATGCTGCATAAATTGCCCTCCTGGAAGTCCAGGTTTTATTATAAAGTTGTCAGCACTTGACAGAGCTTTATAGTCACAGAGATCATGCTGTTGGACATTGTATTTGTTATAGAAAGTAATACATATTTACATACTACGTAGCCATCAAACACACACACACACCAAACAAGCAGAATTGTAGCACATTAAATCTCAATGACTTGAAGGCACACAACAACAACAAACTGCTTGTTTGGGGCCTTGAAGGAGATAGAATTCAGATCTGGGTGCCCCAACCAAGGCGATCACTTTGTTTCACAAGCTCAATGCCTCATGCTGGTGTTCTCCTTCAGTGACTATCTGCTATGGCAGCTTCTTCATTGTTCTTTCCTTGCATATGCTGCCTGCTGCTTTCTCAACAGTCATGGTTCATAAGGAGGTAAGGTTTTCATTGGTCATCTGTATTGAGGCATCAGTGATGTTCCCTTCAGGTAGACTCAATCATAGTCTGAGATTGCTGTGCAGATCTCCTGCCAAATGCTCCAGGGGCCACAACAGCCCATCCCTGCTCTTGAGAGATTCAACTGGTTCTGGGGAGTTGGTACAAACAAAATTTATTTGGAAAGTGTCTAACAACAAATTAGGTTTCATTCCTTGAGAAACTTCATGTCTATTATTCCTTCCTACTCCATTGGCCTAGGACATTTTAAAAAACGTCCAGAATGTCTGTAAATTTAAATTAATTATTAGAGGCAATGTCATGTCAAAATTCTCATTAGGAACCATCTTTACCTTCAAAAATGCATTTGAAAAGAATGTCATGGGTTATGCATAGCTTCCAGTTATCAAATACTACCAGGTACCTTTAAAGCTTGCCTTTGTCAAGATTTAACTGCATAAAGTTGATAGATTAATTGACAACAAGAAAAGCAACAATGTATTCTGTTTATCAAGTTGCATGTTTTCTCTGGCCACAGGAGATTATTATTATTATTTTATTAGCCCCCACAATTTGGTTCACATTTACTGTGTCCCTTCAATATTATTTCCCTTGCCTGATTTTCCAGAGATGCATTAGTTGTGTTGGTTTAAGAATCTAAATTGCAGGTGTATTTGAGCCTAATAATCACACATTTTTTATCATAACAATCTATGGCCCGTTTTAGACGGGCAAAAAGGGGCGTTTTAAGGGCTAGAAAGCCCGCCTTTAGGGTTAGGGAGGGCGTAGCGTTTACACCCTAACCCTAAAGCGCATGGACGCCGCCATTTAAAGATGGCGGCGTCCATACGGTGGCGCTGCAAAGGCGTCATCACGTGCGCAGCATTTTGACGCGCTGCGCACGTTATGACGTTTTTGTGGCTCGGGAGGGTGCCAATCGCGCCCTTCCCGCGCCGCAAAAAAAGAGCTCCATCTCGGAACTCTTTTCTTGCAGCGGGTCTTTGCCGTGGCCTTTAAATGGCTGCAGCAAAGACCCAGGGAGAAAGGGGCCACGGTGGCAGCCCCTTCCTCCCTTCAGCCCCGCTGAGGGAAGCGGGGTGCAGCGGGCGCCCAGAGTGCCTACTGCACCCCGCTTGGAGGCCGTGGGGAACCGGCAGTTTGCCAGTTCCCCGCGGCCTCCAAAAGCGGCGGGATGAGGCCTTTGGGGCTGCCTGTGCGGCAGCCTCGGCGTCATCCTGCCGCCAGAAGGACCGCCCCTTTTGGGCGGTCTAAAAAGCCCCTATGTGATGAAAAAGCCAAACTTTTTCAAATTCCAAGGGGTAGGAGATAATTATGAAGCTAAATGTACCAGCAGGAAACAAGTTTATTACTTTGAAATTTGGAATAATAATTAATAATAATAATAATAATAATAGTTTATTTATAGCCCGCTCCTCTGTACATACACTCGGAGCAGGGTACAAGTAAAAAAACAGATTAAAACAATCCCATGACCCGTTTCCAAACCTCCCACCCCTTAAAAATAGATTAAACAGCAATGATTAAAACAGTTATTTAAAAACATATAACTATATCCTAACCCTTCCTTATGTGGCCACGTCATAAGTGGGGATCAGAAACATGGGAGTAGGCAGGAAATCAAAGTCTGGAACCAAAGCCGAGGATAAGGAATTTCAGGGGAAGGCCTGCCGGAAGAGATGCGTCTTTAGGGCTTTTTTGAAGCAATCTAGAGATGTCATGAGACGCATCTCATCCGGCAGACCATTCCAGAGCTTGGGAGCGGTCGCAGAAAAGGCCTTCTGGGAGGTCTGTGCCAGCCTGGTCTTGATAGGCTGTAGTAAGTTCCTCCCAGAGGATCGAAGTGTGCGGGGAGGATCGTACGGGGAGAGGCGGTCCCTGAGATAAGATGGGCCCAAGCCATGTAGGGCTTTAAAGGTTAAAACCAGCACCTTGTACTGTGCCCGGAAACTAATTGGCAGCCAGTGGAGAGATTTAAGCACTGGAGTTATGTGTTCTCTCTTAGAGGTCCCAGTAACTAATCTGGCTGCCATGTTTTGAACCAATTGAAGTTTCCGGGTTAGGTACAAGGGCAGCCCCATGTAGAGCGCGTTGCAGTAGTCTAATCATGAGGTGACCAAAGCGTGTACCACAGTTTCCAAATCCCTCATCTCCAGGAAAGGGCGCAGCTGACGTATCAGCCGAAGCTGATAACAGGCACTCCTGACCGTCGCATTCACCTGACTAGTCATGTGAAGTGACGAGTCTAGGAGTACCCCCAGACTGCGAACAGGGTCCTTCGAGGATAGTGTGATTCCACCTAGGACCGGGAGTTGTATTCCCAGACCTGGTTTCGGGCCGGTGACTGTCAGTACCTCCGTTTTGTCTGGATTCAGTCTCAATCTGTTTTCCCTCATCCAATCCATTACCGCTGCCAGGCAGTCATTGAGAGAGGAGACGCCATCTGAGGTCTGAGCAGATGATCTGGTCATGGAGAAATATATCTGAGTGTCATCAGCGTACTGATGACACTGAGCTCCATGCCTCCGAATGATCTCACCCAGCGGCTTCATGTAAATATTAAATAGCATCGGGGACAGAATGGCGCCTTGCGGGACGCCACAGCTTAGCTCAATTTTGGAGGAGCAGCTGTCCCCGAGCCTCACCCTTTGGGTCCTGCCGGAGAGAAAGGAACGGAACCACTGTAAGGCGGTGCCTCCGATCCCCATCCCTCTCAGCCGGTCCAAAAGGATGGCATGATCTATGGTGTCAAAGGTCGCTGAGAGATCCAAGAGCACCAGCAGGGTCACACTACCCCTATCAATGCTCAAGCGGAGGTCATCTGTCAGAGCAACCATGGCAGTCTCAACTCCATATCCTGCCCGGAAGCTGGTTTGAAATGGATTGAGATAATCGGTTTCATCCAAGACAGCTTGGAGTTGGGAGGCGACTGCTCTCTTGATCACCTTGCTTAAAAATGGCAGCAAGGAAACTGGTCTATAGTTGTTTCGGTCCAGGGGATCAAGGGAAGGTTTCTTCAGGAGGGGCTTTACGGCCGCCTCCTTCAGACAAGAAGGAACAGTGCCTTCCCTGAGGAATGCATTGATTACATCCCTAAGGAATGTTTTCAATGCGTCCCCTCCCTGGACGACCAGCCATGATGGACATGGATCGAAAGGGCAGGTTGTTTTCCTCACGCTTCCAAGGAGCTTGTCCACATCATCAGTACTTACAGATTGAAACTCATCCAATAAAGTAACAGTAACGGAGTTGCTAGGTGCCTCATTTACAGATGCTGCTAGAACATTGGCGTCTAAGTCAGCCCTTATCCGAGAGATTTTGTCTGCAAAGTAGATGTTAAATGTGTCACAGCAGGCCACTGTAGGGTTAAGTAGGGGATTTGGCGCAGGGGGAACCTGTGTCAGCTCCCCAACCACCTTAAACAGCTCCGCTGGACGGGACTCTGCAGACGCAATGCGTGCAGAGTAGAAGGATCTCTGCGCTGCACACAAAGCCTCCCGATAGGCGCAAAGATGCTGCCTATGGCGAGTTCTGTCGGACAAGAGCCGAGTCTTCTGCCATTTGTGCTCTAGTCGTCGTCCAGCCCGCTTCATCTCCCGGAGTTCCTGGGAAAACCAGGGCTTACGGTTGGGAGCGGGTTGGAGAGGACGCTCAGGAGCGATAGTATCGAGGGCCTTGGGAAGGACGGTGTTCCAAGTATTCACCAAGGTCTCGGCAGAGTCGCCGGTGCTACCAACCATTAAACCCTCTAAGGCATTCTGGAAGCCTGTTGGTTCCATCAGCCTTCGAGGGCGGACCATTCTAATGGGTCCACCACCCCCGGGGGGGTGGAAAGTGGCCTTAAGTTCCATCTTGATCAGAAAGTGGTCCGTCCATGACAATGCGGAGGTTTTGGTTACCTCCGCCCACGGATACTCCTGTTCCGTACTAAAAATCCCATCGAGTGTATGACCCACACAATGAGTAGGCCCGTCAACCAATTGGGATAGGTTCATGCTTGTCATGGATTCCATGAACTCCCGAGCCGCTCCAGATAGATTGGATGGGCTGGTCTCTAGAGCGTAAAGTCGCCCAAGACCAAAAGTCTGGGTGAATCCAACAACAACTCAGAGACCAGCTGAGTCAGCTCGGTTAGGGAGTCCGTTAGGCAACGGGGTGGCCGGTATACCAACAGAATCCCCAAGCTATCCCTGGTCTTCAGGCTAAGGTACACACACTCGATGTGGGTTGTTTTCCGGACAGGCTTTCTGATCAGGGTCAGGTTGGTTTTACGGACTAAAGCCACACCGCCCCCTCGCCCACTTTCCCTTATCTGCTCACTGACCGTGTAACCGGCTGGGAGAGCTTGCGCCCAAGTTACAGCGCTGGCATCTCCCAGCCAGGTCTCAGTAAAGCATGCCAGGTCGGCCTGTTCATCCACGAGGAGGTCGTGGATGATGTGGGTTTTCCCCTTGGCCGACCTGACATTGCAGAGGAGCAGATTAAGGGATTGTGGAACGATTGGTGCACTCCCCACATTATCCTGGGAAACAGAGTGAACAGAAGACTTTTTGGAAGGACTTTTGGTGTTAAGTATTCATAATATTCTGTTACTGAAATCGGTTATTAAGTGTTTCTGATAGGACAAAGCTAGTTTTCGATACAAATAAGTCGTGAGCAGATACAATATCTGAGTGTATACACACACACACACACACATGCATAGGATTGTACTGTAATCTGTTCATTTGTTGAGGCAATCTTAGGCCCAGTTACTGATTTTTCCATCAGAAGTGCAGCAGGGCAGGAGATTCTTGAAGATAGGAACTTCACAGTGGTGTGATTCTTCTCAGTCAGGAGTCACATTTTGCTGGATGCTGACACTGCTACCTTCCCTTAGGAATCAAGTCAGAAATTCTCTCACCTCCTTGACATCAAATGAAAAATAATATTGCTCGTGCACTTTACTTTCAAGAACTACTCATCTTTGTTGCTTTATGTGTTTGGGCTGTACTGTATTTTTCTTTCCTTGGTGTGACATTTCATATCATTTTAAAGTTGACTCCTTGAATGAGCCAGTGTGTGGGAAGGGTAGGACAGGAACATTTTAAATCAAAGGAAGAGAGTTTAAGCACATGAATCCAATTTGGTGCATAGGTGGTTCCACAAAGTGTCCAGGGATGCCCCATTCCAAAGCACAGCTGCCAAGAAGGCCCTCCCCATTCACTCGGTAACAAAGAGAAGAGAAGATGGAATCCCTCCTTCAGAAGTAGAGGCTGTAGATAAATTTGGGGATACTACCCACCTCCCACCCACTGCACACACACTTGCTGTCTGAATGAAGAAGGCCAATGATGGTTTGGATAATTCCTATTGTTCTCGCCATCCAGATGTAATAGTTGGAAGGGTGATCTGCTGCAGTGCATTCTCCCTGAAAGAGGTCAAGGCAGGGTGGACAATGTTTTGAAGACCCAAGCAATGGCTGCATGAGTGTTCTTGCAGCTGGTGTTTGGGTTTCTAATCCAACGGAGTAAACTATAAAACCATAAAAGAGCCAATCAGCAGCTGCAGGTCTGTTTCTGAAGCTAGAACTTAGGTGGGTGGGTGAAGCTTTGTTCCCCCTCCTTCCTCCCATGTACAACAAAGCTAAGCCTGCAGTTGTAGCACCAGAAGGTCCCAGTCACCACTCTGGTGGAGGACTCTCTGACATCAAGGGCATTGTGGCACCCTTGACACTAGTGGTGAGGCAATATCCCATTGAGGGCATCTGGCCTGTGTGGGACTGAGAGGATGAAATCTGGCCTGACACATAGAACAGGTTCACACTCCTGTTTTAAATAAATGAATTAAAAATAAAATAAAGAAATGGCCTCTTTTTTTTACTCTAAGTGCCTCCCAGGACTGCATCTATCATCCACACTAAATGTATGTATAAAATCAACCATCCTGCCTAAGAAGATTGCAGGTGGTGACAAAGAGCCTTTATTTTGTAAAAGGAGTCTATATGTCCTTTATGAGAAGATCCTGCACATCTTCTACTAGCCTCATGAAATTTTAATGGCATTAAATATTAAATAATGCATGTTGATTGGAAAGGTACCAAAAGGAGGTGGAATTCTTCCCATAACCAGGTATTGTGGGGCTCAGTTTTCAAGATACAGCTTAAATGACAAACTAGAAGCAGAAACACATTGGGATGAGGCAAATGTCTCACTGTTTGATTCCTCCTTTTTTTATTTTGTATAAGAAAATAATACATGATCTGGGTGCGGTGGGCAGTGGAAATAACTACATAAATCTGGGCAACAATTCCAAGAACAAATAGGCATTGGTGAAAAAGTGCTTGGTTATTTTCTGAAGTGACATAGTTTTCTCCACGAGATTGCAGATTCATCAGTTGTTAAGAATTATGCTAGTCTTTTATGTTCTTTCTTTAAAGAGGGGCTGAAAAACATTATATGCCAACTGAAATATATGTTGAGATGGTCTTTATGGCATCTCCTGCCACTAGCTTGTTTGAAAGATTTACAAGAGAAGTGCTCTCTGTTATTCAGGTAGAAATCTTAGTGATTTTGCTTCAAGGTTGCAGTCATCAACAAGGCAGGCATGTAGACAGTGAAGCAAATGTAGTTTATAGATCTTCAGCTGGGGTAAGGAATTTAGAAAGTCATACAAAATTGCCCAAGAATAGCTGTCTAAGCGGATAGCTTAAATCCTGCAAAATGTGCAATGGAAGAACAAATGGAAAGACGAGATAAGCCCGTGCTGAAAGAAACAAATCAGCAAGTTAAAATATTGTGCTCTGTTCTCCCCTTTTTTGTTTTTCAAATATATTATTTCTGAATATCATTATCAGCGGGAAGCAATAATTTACCAACTTGCATGCAGCATGAGGTTTAAATATTTCTAAAAGTTAGAGAATATAGTGATTTCAGATTCTCCTTGGTCCAGTGCTAGAAGAAATGAGAATTTGTCCTTGGTGCATGGTAATGGTGGCCTGCAGGTACATTAGTGTTTTTCTTTCACTTAGAAATAAACTGGACCTGATATGAATCTGATTCAGATTCTGACCTTAGAATCATAGAATCCTAGAGTTGGAAAAGACTACAAGGTGCATCCAGTCCAACCTCCTGCCATGTAGGAGGTCACAATCAAACCACCCCCAACAGATGGCCATCCAGCTTCTGTTTAAAGACTTCTGAAGGAAACTCTATCACACTCCGAGAGAGTATAGTCCACTGGCAAACAGCTCTTACTGTCAGGAATTTCCTCCTAATGTTGAGGTGGAATCTCTTTTCCTGTAGTTTGAATCTATTCCTCTGGGTCCTATTCTCTGAGGCACCAGAAAACAAACTTGCTCCATCCTCAATGTGACATCCCTTTAAATTCTTAAACAGGGCTATCATATCACCTCTCAACCTTCTATTCCCCAGGCTAAATATACCCACTTCCCAAAGTCTCTCCTCATAGGGCATGGTTTGCATACCCGTTCACCATTTTGGTCACTCTCCTTTGGACATGCTCCAATTTGTCAACATCCTTTTTGAATTGTGGTGCCCAGAACTGACATAGTACTCCAGGTAAGGCCAGATCAAGGCAGAATAGAGTGTCACTATTACTTCCCTTGATCTAAACACTATACGTCTATTGATGCAGCCTAGCATTTCATTGGCTCTTTTAGCTGCAACATGGGGCTTTAGATTCCTGCCCTTGATGTGGATTCAATCCAGATCATCTTCTCCTTTGGCACCAAAAATTAACATGGGGTGGTGGGGGTCATACCCTCTGAGTCAAATGGGCCTTTTCCATATTAAAATCAATGAGATGCCCCTGCCGAAAGAGAATCTGGACTGTAGCATGGTGTAAAGGAGAGACAGTGGGCAAAGTGTGGTCTGTAGAAAACATGCAGCCCACAAGGCCATTTTGCAACACACACACCCCCCCGCAAAGTCCCTCAAAGGGCTCAAAAATATTGTTTTGCTCCAAAATGCCCCAAAATAAATCTTAGGGGGCATGTGGGCCTTTCCATCACATTTTAGCCCTCACAGATCCCATAGAGGAGTTATTTGAAACAGGAAGTGACTGCTATTAATGTCCCAGTTTTTTTAAAAAGAGTGTCCTGGATCAAAACTGGGGAAAATGCCCAGAAGAAGAAGAAGAAGAAGAAGAAGAAGAAGAAGGTGATGATGATGATGATGATGATGATGATGATGATTTGATGAAGCTGCAATCCAACAACATCTGAAGGACTCTTCCCTTACATGAATCACTTCCCTCAGTGCTGTTCTTTCTCCCAGCTGCTTTTGGCTCCTTGAAAAATAAAGCAGAGGACCATGTTTGGCAGTGTCAGTGAAGCTAGGAAGGCTGTGTTACTAGAAAATGGAAGATGGGGGGGGGGGGGGGGAGAAGGTTTATGGCATGTCAAGGAAGCTTTTAAAAATGTAATCTGATTTGTGGTTCAAGTGCTGAAAAGCTCTGGGAAAAAAATTAAATCAGAAGTAAATAAAAAAACAGCATGATTCATGCCATTCAATAAATTGAAAAGCAAGGTCAATTAATCTTGCAAACTGCAAGACACATTTATACACATTAAAGCATTGTCTAAGCAGTCAGCAATGTGTGTGGGGAGAGGGGGGAAGTTGAACCCGCTACACATTCTCAAACTAAATTTAAGTTCCCTGTGAGTCAAGATGCTACTAAAAAATTGCCTACTGGAATATAGGAGAAAACAAATTTGTTGGGTTTTCCTGCAAAAATAGCTGTTTCATAACTCCCAATACTAAGAGAAAGATAAAATACAATTTGCCTTGAATATCTATGCATTGTTAACTCACAACCTTGTGGCTGCAGCACTGGCATTTAGCCACTGTGGCACCAGGACTCCCTAGAATGAATCAGAAAACATGGATACATTTGAAAAATCAGGTAATAGTACACATAGTACACATAGTGTGCACAATAGTATAATAGTACACATAATGTGTACTTCCAAAATGCATATAGATGTGTACATTAATACCATTTGTACAAAAATGTCCATGGTCTGAAAAAAAATGCACATAAAATATTAAAACATTTTCATTATGGAAAGTTTTTTTAAAAAATGAAATCTCACACTCTGATAGAGATGAAATTAGAAAGGTGGTAGAATTCTCAGAAATAAAATGAAAAGGAGATGGAGAGATTTTGATGTCCCTATAAAGTGGAAAGCCAAATAATGGAATTATTCTTTAGCTGAGAAATTTCAAGGAAAGGCAGGAATACTGAGACAAGTTGAAATACCGTGATTTCTAAATCAAATTTGCATTGAAATACAAACTAAAATAGTCTAATCTTTACTGCAGTAATAATACAGCATGACATTGCTTTAACTGCCATGGCTCAATGTCATGGAATTCTGGGATTTGTAGTTTTGTGAGCTATTTCACCTTCTCTGTTAGAAAGCTGTGGTACCACAACAAATTATAACTGAGAATACTTATTAGATGTTGGCTCTTGTATGGCTAAAATAAGAGGCTATTATTAGTTAGTTAAGCATTTATATCCTGACCTCTATCGAAAGATCTCAGGTCTGTGTAAAATAAAATGAACTTGACTAATTTAAAACAATGTGGTCAATAACAATGTTTTTAAAAGGGTCAAAGCATATTAAAACTATATAACCTGTTCAAAGAAGACAGATTAAAACCAGTTAAAATATAAATCCATTTAAAACCATGCACATGTGCAGATTTGTGTAAAACAAATCAGACACCAAATGCCCTTCTTCTTCTTCTTCTTCTTCTTCTTCTTCTTCTTCTTCTTCTTCAAGTTTATTTATATAGTGCCGTATGTTTTGCACGGTGCTTTATATAATGATCAAAACAAAACAAAACAAAACAAAAAACAGTTAAAACCCGTTTTTGTTACTGGTTAAATAAATAAAAAATAAATACACTCATCCCTCCATATTTGCAGCTCTGATATTAGTGGATTTGGTTATTTACAGATTTGATTAATATGTTCTCTCTAGGAATATCTAGATCCCCCACCATATCTCTGTGTTCTATTTTAACCAAAGAGTTGGACTGGAGGACTTAGAGATTCTTAGAGAGGTGTCTTCTCAGGTAAAAACATGATGTTTTGTTATTTGCAGTTTTTCCATTTTCATGGAGGTCTTCTGCCCCTAACCCTAGCGAATATGGAGGGATGTGTATATATTTTTAAAAATCTTGCCTGCGGCGTACAATCTGCAATTGAATTCAGAAAATTCAGAATTCAGAAAATAATTGCATCATTAAATAACTCATAGTAAACTATAAAAGCAATAGACACTTACACTTATCTAACTATCAAAATTAAGCTGTAACCTGGAAAGCTTTCCAAAACAAAATTTAATTCAGACTTAAAGTTCACGAAAGAAGTAATTCTCTGCAAATGTTGGAAAGAAGATTCCAGCAGTGAGGAGTGGCATAAATAGAAAGGCATTCCAACTGCTTGTGAATTGAGGCAGGGCTGGGCAGGAAACAGTGTGGCAAGGAAGGAAGGAAAGACAAATGAGAAAGTATTCAGAGAAAGGAAGGAAGGAAAAATGAGAAAGAAGTATTCAGAGAAAGGAAGGAAGGACAAATGAGAAAGGGCAAATTTGAGCCAGGGATGAGGAAACCTTTGGCTGGGTCAGGAGCCCTGAGCCCATGAAAGGTAGATCATGAGTAGGATGGTAGGAGGAAACAAGAACAGGCAAATAAGGGGGGGGGGACCATGCAGGGCTTTAAAAGTCAAAAGATGGGGCTTATAATGAATCCTTAAGGAAATAGGGAGGCAGTGGGCCAGTATAGACAGGCCAAAATAAAGCTGCTTCGGGTCACTTTGGAAGTATGCTGTTTAAATGACACATTCATCTTAAGAGGCCAGAGGAAATCAGTGGTGAACCTCCTCTGAATAAATCTTGTTGAGAAAACTCTAAGGGTCAGCCTTGGGTTGCTATAAGTCAAAAATGACACAGAGGCACACAACAAGAAGCAGCAGAAGAGAATGTCCTCTTCTCCCACATCCTCCCACATCACATTGCCCTGACTGATGGGGCACATAGAAGGGCCTCACTTGCTGACTTCAGACCTCATCCAGGCTTATATAAGCTTCAAACCCAGAAATGGGTGGGCGCTCTACTAGAAATCATGATCTTGTTCCACATATCACTGCTGCTTAAAATATCTCCCAAGCATTGGTGGACCCATTTTCTTGGTTCTTTGTCATTTCTGTTTATACCTTCAAGACCAGCTCGGTACTGAGTCTTTTGTCAGGTGCCATAACTGGCAAACCTAGACATCCTTCTTTCAGCCAGCCTGACCTATGCTGCCTTGGTTCTCACACATCTTTGTTTGCCCCTTGCTTCACTGCCCAAATTACTTCCTTGGACTTTAACACCATTTTACACTTGACTTAGCCTTGAATGCCATGCCTCACTTTGGGAATTCCAGCTCCAGCATCCAGAATGGTCAAACTTTCTTTGTCCCTTACAATGGGTTCAGCACCAAGGTTCTTTTAAACATTGCAAAATAGAAGCTTCTGCAAAGGGCTGTTCTCCCACCACTTTGTGGGTGTTCCCCCCCCCCAAGAAAAGCATGGAAATGGTGTGAAATAGGTGTTGAGCTGACATAGACGCCTAAGCAAAAATAAGTCTGGCTACAGTGTTCATACAGGTCCACTATGCCTGTCAAGTTTTCATTTTTGTTTTACTGTTTTCTTGGTTGCATTCTGATTTTTTTTTATTTTTTTAGAAATGTGGGGGATTTTAATTGACCCTGTCAGTGTTAGGAAATTGATTTGGAGCTGGCTTTTGTAATACAGAGTGGTCATGAGCTCTACTTGACAGAGAGAGAACTGACTGACTGATCTGAGAGTGGGTTACAGAGAAAGAAATAAGAGGGAGCAGGAGGTTGCCAATCATCAGCAAGCACATGGAAAACAGAAAGAGCAGGCACACACATCATTTTTCACAGTTTTCTCACCCACACCCCGGTGCGATATTCTGATTTGTTTGACTCTGGGTGACAGTGGTAATTAACTTTATATTATATTAACTTTGTATTCTCTCTTTCCCCCAAGATTGAGACTCAAATTGGCTTACAAATTAAAATGATTACAGTAAAGTTAAGGAGCACACATAAAAATAGAATAAACCTACCTGTATTAAAGACTGAAACAGTTTACAGCATCCACTTTAAAACGGTTTTTAAAAAACACACTTCTAAACCATTACCAGGGGTAGCCACGTTGGACTCATACAAAGTACAATAACATCCAAAGTCCACAACACAATGATATCTTATTAATGTTATTGGTTGGCCCAATAAAGGCATTACATTTTTGTGGATTTTGGATGTTATTGTACAGTAAAGCAGTTGAAATGAAAATAATACCGCACCTTCTCAAAAGTCCTTGAAGAACCTTCAGTTCTAAAATGCTGTCACAAACAAAAGAAAACCAAGTTTTCAACTCCTGACAGAAGGAGAGCAATGAAGGAAAAATCCCTATCCCACCTTGCACCAAGCATACGTGTGAAGATTTTGCTGTGCCTCGGAAGTGATCCTGACTTACAATCAGATTTGAATGTTACCAACATGTAAAACGTGTAGCAATGGTTGAGTTTCTCTCACAGGGGATGTGTCTGCACTGATGGGAAAAACTGGCTTACCACTGGGGCTTCTGGATCTGTGGGGAGAACAATTTGTCAATTTGCTCATTGACACTCACAATGAGCCAGTACCAGCAGCACTGTCCACACACTTCTCAAAAGAACACTTTTCCTCTTTTTACTATGGCTCATGGGCAATGGTTATCCTATTGAGCATGGGTGCACTATAGCGATGGTATTCTTGTGCTAATGTGCACTTCTGCGAGCAGTTGGCACATTTGGAAAAGTCATGGAGTTGGAAGATCCATAAAAACTTGAAAATGAAAATACTATGGTGGGGAGTTGGACGTTCCCTCTGGGAAGAGGTCAGTAGCTTGTCCGCCCATCCATTGATGTTTCTCCTTGATTCCTGCACAAGTGCACAGTCTGAATGCTCAGGAGATTATCCAGAGTTTCTAGCCTGATTCAGAACAACAGAGACTCTTTTTACTCTGGGGAATCACCCT
This sequence comes from Urosaurus nigricauda, assembly GCA_034509955.1. Lineage (NCBI taxonomy): Eukaryota > Metazoa > Chordata > Lepidosauria > Squamata > Phrynosomatidae > Urosaurus > Urosaurus nigricauda. The sequence goes on from JAOEGL010000002.1 coordinate 171,218,086, forward strand.
GGAATGCAAATTGACCCTGTGTTCTGCCTGTTTTGGCTCCATGTGTCATCTAAACCAGTCAGTATGGGAATGGGGAGGAAACAACAGTTAGCCTTCTGTATCCACAGATTTTTTATCCATAGAGTCATATTTTAAAATATTTTTTTTTAAAAATTATTAATTCCAAAAAGCAAACCCTGGTTTTGCTATTTTATATAAAAGACCATTTTACCATGCCTTTGCATTTAATGGGACTTGAGGATTCATGGATTTTGGTACCCATAGGGGGTCCTGGAACCAAATCCCAGTGGATACCAGGGACCAAATATATTCTTTTCTACGTATGTGGACATGGCCTGGGTTTCTCAAATTATTCATCCAAATGTTGGGTGCCATATCCATGAGAGCAATTACTCAGGAATATCTGGTACTGGCATTGGAACCTGGATGTGCTTGGGTAGACACAAGGGCCCAGAAGGTATTCAGTATTACGCCTACCATGTTGAGAATCATCATGCATAAAATCTCTTCACCTTGAGGGCAGTAGCATTTTAATTGGTTCAAAGTGCATTTGGTTCCCTGAAGACCCAAGAGCCAGAAACAACTTCTAGATGTTATTGGATACATTTATACTTTAACCTTCAAATTTTTTGGTAGGATAGAAGCTTTTAAAGTGCACCCATGTTTAATTGTACAGAAGGGGCAATAATAGGTTTATGCCCCCAGAAACATATAAAAATGAAACACATAAACAACTCACTAGAAAAGTATTTTAATGTTTTTAAAACAAGAAAACCATCTTTTTTTCTCTGAAAAGAAGGCACATGTCATCTCTCAAAAGGCCTAAAATGTTAAGTGATTAGTCCAATTTAGAAGCAATGAAAAGAAGGAGCATAACTTGGTTCTGAAGTAAATAGTACAGCTGAGAACTGTAATGTATGATAAGTGAACACAGCCCTATTGAGACAAATTTAATACATAGTCAAAACACCAGAACAGGATTATCTCCTTATACAAAGTCAATCCCCTTAACACTCATTAACTCTTTTTCTTGTCCTGTTTTTTTGTGGGGGTTTTGCTTGTTAGATGTGACATTGCAGATCTTAGTGGAGCAGTAGTGAATAGATACAAAGTAAACTGCTCAAGATATTTTGTTCTATACTGCTAATACTTAGTTATAATAATATTGCTTGTTGTTTGCTTAGATACTCCTTTCCTCATATGTATGCTATATATAGTATGAATAGCACTGGATGAAAAGTTCACTGCAGTTCATTTTCTAATCAGAGTTTCCCAAAATAGAAAAGAGATTGAGAGACCTCCACTCTGTGTGTGACACTACTGCCTACACCCCCTCCCTTCATTGGTGTTAGGGTTTCGAAATGGGAATGTTGCTAGTTGTAATTCAGTGGGGTGGACTTCATGCAATAACAGCCCACTGAATGGTGGTTACATTTTTTTCAAATGTGGTGAGGAAAAAAACACAAAATTGTTGTTACAAAATTATTGTGTAGTTGCCATGAGGAAGGAAAGGCTGCTGGCTCTGAGCAAACTATTTCTCCATTTTGTGGTTTCTGCTAAGCACCCTGGAGCCAGGCACTCTTAGAAGCCCAGCTTAGACATTAACCTGTTCCATGGAAGACAACCCTCCCTCACCCACAAACTAGACATTGGAAAAATTGGCTGCTTGGAACCGAGTCTTCCTCTCTCAGCGATAACAATGATGGCAATGACAACGATTTCCTCCTTTTACTGAATCCAAAACATATTCTTGTTAGTCTAGTAAATCAGTATGCAAAGGAATCTTGTAGCACCTTTGATACTGAGGGTTGAAACAGACAGCCCTTTAAAGCTCGCTTTTGGGCAGTGTGGTGTTTATATGCCACATGCCCCAAAGATGTCCAGAAGCTGCCTGGAAGCCGGCCAGCTGCTCAGATATGGACGGCTTCAAGACTGGTGGTGTGGCGTTCATACCACTGGAACAGCTTAAATCTCCCTTGGGCTGCAGTGGGGCCTGGAAAGGTGCCTCTTTCTCAGGCCAAATAGGAGAAGGTATTTTCTGTTCCTATTTATGCTGGGTTCAAGGTGAACTGAGACTATGGTATGTGTTTGCCATGGCCCCAATCCATCTTTGGTGGGGGCAGTTTCAAGCCGCCCCTTCAGGACCATCTGTTCCAGCCATGAAATAAAGAAGCTGGTAGCATAATATTTTGTAGACTTGAGCCTACTTCCTCAGGTGCATGTTTGGAGTAGTTAGTCCAGAGACAGACCTATATAAGCCAGCTGTGTGTGTGACTGTCAAATCAATTTCAAAACCTTGTGGTGACAAGTTCAGTTTTAATGATAGTCATTGAGGGACAACTCCAAGCATGCATCTGAGGAAGGAGGATCAAATCTACAAACTCTCTTGCTACTAGCTTCTTTCTTTCACTTAGGCCTGAAACAGATGGACCAAAAGGGGTAGCTTCTAACCACTTTGGGAGCGTGGTGTATAGATTATGCATGCCCCCAAAGCAGCCAGAAGCTGCTCTGAGACCACCAAAGGTCACCAAAGCCACCACAAAAAGGAGCAGGAAAAAAACGGCCCTGCTGGCAGCTTCTCTGGGACTGCTGCAGTGGCTCACTTTGGGAGATGGTTGTGCAGTTGCTGCAGTCCTGAGCCAACAGTAGCCCAATAGCAACTGGAGTGGCCAGGGGCTGCTTCTAGCTGCCCATCTGATTCACCCTTAGTCTCAAGGTCCTTTTCTATACTTCTTTTAGTGAACTGTGTTTGATGCCTTTTTCTTCTGGCTTCATTTTATAGTACCACTTACACCATCGTATTTCTGGAAGTTTAAATACCCAAAAGGATCTTGGTCTCTGACTGGCCATTGCAGACATTCTGACTGGGGAACTGGAATTTTCAAACCAAACAATAATTTCAGCTCTGCACATGGCTAGCTCCTCTCTGAAATGTTTGAGTCTGAAGCATTTGTGTTTGGTTATTGCTTTCTCCATCTTGGAATCCTTATTCATGCACCCTATTTGTACTTTAATTTCAGTAGTAGCTGTAGCTGTCTAGCTGTCTGGTCTCCAAGTGGCTTCTCTCCCCCCCCCCCCATCTCTTTGGGCTGTTGCTGGCAGCAACTTTGGCAAACAGAAAACAGGTTGTTCTGTGCTGAGTGACAACTGGTTTCCTTTGTGATTCAGAAGCAAACAAAGGTTAGTGGGGACTGGGCTGGTGGCAGCAGCAAAGGAAGGTGAAGGGAAAAGGCTCATCCCATTGTTCCCCCACTCAGCCATCTGAGGCAAATGATTGTTCCTTGGTAGGGTTTTCCTTGGTGATTATTGCCTTTGCTTTAGAGTCAATGTGTCTTTGCCTGTATTTTCTTCCTGTCATTCTTTTTATACCACCCTACAAATCTGTAGGCCTTCTAATACATTTCTTTCTGAATATCCAAATTTCTTTACACCTTCTGTGTAATGAAAACATTGTCACCCATTGACTAAAGTGTGGATGTGCTCAATTTTTTTCCCAACAGTATGTGTTTCAGCCATTCACATTTTAAAATATATGCATTATTTTGTGTATAGTCTGTTTCTCCAAAATGCTCCATAAGCCCCTCAAATGTGTGAATTCTCAAAGAGAAAAGATGTCTGCTTATTACAACAAATCTTGGCAGGATACTTTTGTAGGAACTAATCTGATCCAATGAAATTCTGCTTGTCCCTAAACATCATCTATCAGACCTGTGCCTTCCAAACTAATATGCAGATTGAAGTGCTTTTGTACTTTTGTGTAGTTTAGAATAAATGACATGAAGAAATATATATTTGGAGAGCAAAGGCATTCAGAAATCATTGCTTTCTGTAATGCTCACACATACATATTTATATAAAACTTTACTTGTAGATATTTATTTTTATGTAAAAAATAACTAACTGAAGAAATGGCATGGAAAGAATTTAAGGGGGGGGAATCTCATGGGAAAGTAATGAAACACAGAAATAGGTTGATCCATCCATACCTAATCAAATCATAAACTTTCAAACATCTGTCTGCCCAAATTATTTTCATGTATTATAATTTGCAATGTTTTAATTGATTGGATGTGACATATCACCTACTCATAATCTTGTTGTTCAGTTATCTCACATTAAGTACTCAATGAAGGATATTTTGCTCAAATTCTCCACTGTATTAAGATCTTTATTCCAGGCACAGAACTGCAAACAACAACAACAGAAAGCTTATAATGCTCTTGGCAGGAAATAAGACATGCGTGCCTTGTGGATTTTATTCTGATTGGGGGGTCAGGAGATGTGTGGGTATCTAATCCATAGTATTTGTGCTAAACAACAGAATAATCTTTTATACAATTCTGCTAAAGAAATTATTTAGTTCTGCAGCTTTTGGTATTGACTTCTCATTTCCTATCAAGGCTAACATGGCTGGTTATAACTCATAGGGATTGTTCATTTATTGGTTTTAAATCATATCCTTTAGCCTAATTGAACATAGTGTTCTGTCATTTTAAATGTGTGGCCAGCTTAATTGCCAACTAATTGTCTGAAAAAGTACACGATCAATCAAATCTCAAAGTTGCACTCTTTGTTACATGCAGTGTCAGCCTGGTAGGAAATGACGCTTGCATTTAATTGACATTTAACAAAATAATTATGAATGCTTCAGGATAATTGGAGTATGTACTATATCAGCAAAGTGCTTAAAATACTTGTTGACCTTTTGTAAGTGTGTTAATCAATAGCAAACATAAAATTGCTATTATGTCAATTAGTATGGTGGTGTGTCATTTTCAGATACTTAACAGAGGAAGATAAATGACTGAACTCTCAGAAAGGGACTTGGAAAGAGAGTTGCTCACATTGATCTCAGGGCATGTCAGATGTAAGCAGAAAATACAACATATAATGGTCAGTTTTTGAAGGCAAAAGAGCTTTTAACTCAGTGCTTAGAAATGTTGTTTGTTTTTTAACATATGTACACCAACTAATTTTTGTGGGTCCCCAGGCCCTGCAAATTAGTAACTGGGGATGAAGGATTGCTCTCCAAATACTACCAGGAGTGATAGTTTCTCTCTAAAACACCCCTCAACCCCCTTGTTCCTAACCCTCACTTTGAAAACCAGGTTGAAAACAATTGCCCCACCGAAACAAGCAGAACTAAAATTGTAGACAGATTTCTATTCATTTCTTGGACCAGTTTGGAGCCCTGAATCTAGATGTGCAGCCCACCATAGGAGTGTAAGTGGGAAATAGGTTCCTGACACAGTTGCCCAAGTGTAGGCTGGAATATGTTAATTGGATTTGAGTGATACAGATATGTGACTCCACCTATCCCTGAAACAAGGGTGACCTTAATTCAGTCTTTATCCAGCCTGACAAAACCTCATAGGTTTGTTGACATGATAAAATGGGACAAAGTGAATCATGTACACCACCTGGTATTCTGGTATTCAATGGCAATAAGGGATACAAATATAACTGGTAACTAATACATTATAATTAGGAAATGAAATAAATATTTACATAAAGTTACATCTTTAAAAAAAATCTTCCTCTGTACCTCTTACTACTTGCAGATTAGGCATTAATTTCTCAAAAAGAGCACATTTTCCCATCCTATCAAGACATGTACATCAGAGTATTTCCAGGAGAATTGCCATCTCAGCCTTGAAAATACTTGGGTGCGGAGGATATCAAGTAACTCTTTTTGAAGCAAGTACTCATTTTTGCCCATAAAGACAGATTGAAAGATTGAGAATTGGAGATTGCTCCGGTACCTTAAATGTTTATATAAAAGAGGGAATTTTAACACATGTTGCTTATTAACAGGTTGCATGACAGTTAACACCTGCTGAAATTCCCACTTCTGTATAATCACTGAAGGTGCAGGAGGCCTTTTCAGTTTTCACACTGATGACCCTATTTAAAGTGTTTCTTCATTTGCTCCTTCATATTTCTTCATTTGCTATCCATGAGGATTTGGCAGATTCAAGAGCATCATGGGGAGGGGGGAGGTGTGGGATACACCAGGTGGCACCATAAAGGGACCTGGCATCTGCTTCTTGGCAGAAACTGACTGTGATATTCACCTGCGCTGCATCCCTTTAAAATACTGAAGAGATGGAGTGAGTGAGGTGAGGCTCAGTGGGAAGAGAGAGAAGATGCCCCAGGTTTTTCAAAATAATTAAAATTTATTTTTTTAAAAAGGAGCCCTTACTGGCTACAGCCTTTCTAGCACACAGATAAGACTGAAGTGGAATTAAATGCCACAGAAATAGAAAGTTTAAGGAACCTCTTTAATTTGCACAAAACATTGTTTCCACTGAAAAGAAGATCTAGGCCTCATCTGGTTGTGCATCAGGAAAGATTGCACCCCAATTAGTTTCCAAGTTTCACTTCTGTTAGGGGGAGAAAAGGCTTTTTATTGACTTGGAAGACTTCCAAACTGTCCTTGAAATAGTCTTGCAGAAATTAGGGAGCATCTCTGAGGCATAGCAAGCAATCGCACAAAAGAAAGTTTTTCCAAATGGTAAAATACTGGCAAAATAGAGTAGCCCAAATGTCTTCTGCAAAAAAGTACTTAAGCTAGAAAAGGTTTGATAGTTTCAAGCCCCTGCTCTTCATTTGGTGGTCTGGGTAAGTGAAAATATGACTTGTATGAATTAGCAAGGCTCCCGCATCTAATCAGTTGATGAATTAACTAAAGTTTTGGTTTAATAGAGGCCAATTTTAATCAGAGGACTTGGAATTAAGGTTGCTTATTTCAGAAGGTTGCTTTCAGACTGTTATTATAATAGGAAATAAAAAAGAATATATTAAAAGTTGGCCTTTTCTTCAACCAGATGACAGCATTTGATTATTAAAATTGCACATTCTGGATCTGAAAAATGAACCCATATTGAGGTTTTGGTACTATGCAAATATATTCTAATGTAATCAGTTAATCAATTGGTTAAAAGAAAGATGGTATATCAATCCTTTAATCAGTTGAAAATCTTAGTTGCTAGCATTTACAATGTAATACTGACTAGAAGAGAACAGATTTATTTACCAGTATTTATTTAGTATTTAAAATCACATAGTACAGCATGGTTCTGTTTAAAATCAAGTGCTGCTGGAAGTGCTTACAGAATCTTATATTCTATATAGCCAGTAACGGTGGTGGTGGTGGTGGTGATAAAAGGAACTGTATTCCCTGGCCTGTAGGGAGGTGTGTTTTTTGACCTCTTAGAATAGAGGCCAAGGTTTAAAATACATTGTGACATGGCTGCTATGATGGAGAAGGCATGGGGCAGAGCTAAGGCTTATAAAGCCTAACCACCCCCCTCCCTTCTCCCTCTTCTTCCAGACGTTTGAATCACCCTCTCAAGTGCAAATTTATTAGTCACTTCAGGGCCAGATAGGAATTTTCTCCCCTTTCCAAGGTTTTGTTTTTGTTTGTTTGTTTGTTTTTTGACTACAGTGCACAATTGTTTGGGGACTTAGTCTATTTGTGACTGCCCCATGCCGATCAACTATCTCTGGCTGATATTGGAGTGGGGTAGATGTAGGATTTTGGTGAGCATCTATGGCACCTCTCTTGGGTGAAGATTAAGTCTCTGGAATTGCCTCTTTGTTATTTGACTAAAGAGGTAGGGAAAGAGCCTTTCCTTTGGGCTGGCCCAAGAGATAAACTCTCACTAAAGTCATGTGAGTTAAGAGAGGAAGCCTCAGATTGGCCAGAAAGACCATCTGCCCCAACTGCTCCCACAGTGAGTCACTTCCCCCATTTTGCTTTTCTCAAGAAAGAAACAACTAAATAGGACAATTTAAATAATTTGGCCCATTTTACAACCTAGTTCTATTTGTCTGGTCTGGTTATTTCTAAGCTGGACAGCAAAATACAATGTATATGATTCAGCAACTCTTTCTTCCCTCTCCAACCCAGTTTATGAGTCAGATTCTTTATTTGTTCTTCTTCTTTTCTATAGGGCTGTTGTTGTTGTTGTTTCCCCCAGGAAGATTTTTCTTGCTGCAAAAGAATGAAATTAAAAATCAAACACAAATGTTTGGAGAGCTAACCCTCCAACCTTTCTTTGTAACTTACTGCCTTTGAACTAATTAATGCAACCAGATATATGGTAGCTACATGGAACAAAAGACAGCTGGAAGCTATTACACAAGGCAAGCCTGGTGTGAAAGTAACACACCATCATTCTTAGGGTTCCAGATCTCAGGATCTAGTCATGTGTCTCAAGGCTTGGCCCATGTCAGGGAGAGAGCATTGCTGGGGGGGGGGGGAGATACTTTTAAACTATATGCTGATGGTCCCTTCAGCTGCAACCCACTGCAGTACAGAGGTATAGTATTAGTTGACCACCTCCTTCCTTCCTGCCTCCTCTTCTCAAAATATTCCAATCTGTAGCCGCCACCACAGCTTGTGAAGGGCAGAGAAGTAGTCAGAGCAATATTTGTTATACTAGACAATTGCTGCTTTTTGGCTTTTTCTGCCACATTTTTAACTTTCCCTGTTGTAGTACCACTTACCTCGCCTACTTTAAGTGGTCTCGTTTTCACACTAGCAAAAACATGGGGGCCCATTCACACTACAGGATCATAGCACTATGATTTCACTTTCCACTTCCATCGGATGGAACTGCCACAATTCCATTCTATGGAATTTTGGAGTTGACAGTTTAGAGAGAGGAACACTGTCTAGATTACCACACTACAGTCTTATAGCTCTGTTATTCCACTTTAACAGCTCTGGCTGCCTCCTGTTGCTTTCTGGGATTTGCAGTTTAAGGACAGGCATTTTGAATTCTCAAACAGAGCTCTTAGGCCTCACTGAACTACAAGCTTCAGAATGCAACAGGAGGCAGCCAGAAAAATTAAAGTGGAATGACAGTACTATAAAAGTGTAGCGTGGTAATATGGTTAGAGATTTCATTCAGAGAGCTCCTCTAGTGCTTCACCAGCATCACAGGATACCATAGGATGCAAGTGTGGCAGTTCATGGTAGGTTCTTCTCTCACCACCACTGCTCTGGAGTGTTTCTGTGTTATTGGGGTGAATGCAAAATGGTGGCCAGGAACTAGAAGCAGAAAAAAAAGTCAACCAATTAATTAAATAAAAACTTAACAAGAGGTTTCTTCTGTATTGCTGCCACCACTGCTAATAGTAAGCTCTACCCTGCACAACTAAAACAGTGCTTGAGGATTTTTCCAGCCACTGGGAAGATTCAGTGATATAGTTTTACCCATCCCCTAATCCAGTGGTTCCTAATCTTTGGTTCTCCAGATGTTTTGGATTTACATTCCCATAATTTCCAACAGTTGCCAAATTGGCTGGGGCTTCTGGACCAATGGAGGACCAAAGGTTGGGGACCAGTGCCTACAAATTGAGTGTAGACTATTCAGAACTTGTTTAGGTACAGACCGACTCCCAGGTACCCAAGGTAGTCACCTCCTTCATCAGGATCTTGGGGATTCAACAAACACCACTATGTTGCAGTATGGCGGCAGCATTTTTTTCTCAGTTAGATGAATGTTCAAGGAACTACATCCCTTCACATCTACATAGTAGCATGCTTACAAACAGAAATGATAGCCAGCCATATATCTGCTCTCTTGATCCTCCTGGTTTGCCTCTCAATGGAGCATGGAACTACTTGCAGATGATTGCTGCCTTCTCTTCCCCATGTTTATTTTCCTGCTTTCCTTTGCTCTTTTGCTTTTGTGGGGTTGAAACAGAATGGAAAACCCATGTGTATCCCTTGTGGTATTCTGTGTTTCTTTCTGGTTAAGCTGGACAATTGCCAAAGTATCTGAAGATGGACCGTAGCTGGGCAGATCTTATCTAACATCACATTACAGTGGGCCTTCCATATCTGTGTTCTTGCCATCCACAGATGTAAGCATCCACAGAGTGCAAACCCCCATTGCAGAGGAGGAGGAAGAGGAGAGAGGAGAAAGAAGGAAGCCATGGATGAGGAGGAAGAGGAAAAAGGAGGTGGGAGGAGGCCATGAAGGAAAATGAAGAAGCAGAAAGAAGCAGGAGGAAGCTGTGGAGGAGGAAGAAGTGGGAGGTGGCAAGAGGAAGCCACTGAGGAGGAGGAGGAAACCATGGCAGTGGAGGAAGCTGTGGTGGAGGAGACCCCTTGCTGCCTGCCCCCACAAGTGTAAGCAGGGAGGGATGTAGGATGCATGAGGTAAATACCCATTGTCCCCAATGGTGGCGGGGCCGTGGCACCATTGAGGGCAATGGCACTTGAACATCTATGGATTTTGATATCTGCAGGGAGATCCAGAATGGATCCTCTGTGAATACCAAGGGCTCACTGTTCCAGTAACATTTCCTATCTTCATAATGACTTGTACTCAGGATTTCCCAAACCAAACACAACACTCTATTCCCAGTGCATAGTGACACTGAAAAGTAACATTGACCTCCTCTAAAGAAGTGGCTTAATTCTTTGCATTTCATATCTTTTGCTTTTGTTATGGAGTCATTCTGCAACCACCAGGAGTGTGCTTGCTAGATTTATAGCTTTTAAATGTAATATAAAATCAAAATTGCAGTGGTCCATTATGTTTCATCCTACACATTATTCACACATTTTGCCTCTAAAATGCTAGGGTTTTGTTGTTGTTTTTTTTCACTTATCCCTTTTGCTTTTGTGTTAAAATCTTTACACAGCATTACATCAACATGCTTCATTTTTCCAGAGCTCATGGCAGAAGCAGTCTTCTTGGGTTTACTGAACTAATTCCTGAAGGTAATACTCTTGCATGCTACTCTTGAAATGCTTTAAAATATTTTGATCGCATATTTCATTGATTCTCAGTATCTCAGGGAATAATCAGAAATAGATGCTGGTGTTTGTTTGTTTTCTAATAGTCTTGTAGGCAATTCTTCCATCTGCTCTTTCCCTATCCTGTTTGAATACTCCATTGATTTTCTGCACATTCATCATATTGTTTAGCTGTTCTTTTCACTTGCTGTACATGATGTTGCACACGTTGCCTTATTGATTTTTTTTAACAGGGTATATTACTTTCAAACTATAAATGACTGAAGATAGAAAGCATGTTACTTGCTTTGGGAAAGTACTAACACTCACAATCTGCCTGCTCTGGTTCCCTAGTATTCTGATATTCTGGTATACTGCTGCTACTACTTAGGGATATAATTCTTCACTACTATGGGGCTTGAAGTGCCAGTGAGGGGGCATCGTGGGAGTGTGGCATTTGGATAGCACACACGCCAACGCTGCCCCCAAGCCAGCATCATGCCACCTCCCCAGCCACACAGACAGTGGCATCGTGGCGCTCCTTTGGCATGGCATTTATTTGATGCATACCAAAAGAAATGCCAAAAAGTGTTGCGGCAGTGGCAAGAGAGCCTTTTTGCTGGCTCTATAAAGCGTAGCATTTGCCATTTTTTTATTGCTGCCAAAGTGCCAGCTTGGGGCCATGGCATGTGGTTGTTGCAGTCCCAATGTGGTGTTGAAAGGGCTGGTGGGACACTGTTCTATTGGGGCAGTCTATAGAGCCCCTACATTTCTTCTTGAAGGAAGCAATGAATAATTTTAGAAATTTTCTTCCATCTGTGAGAAAAATCTTCAAAAAACATGCAATTTGTAATTCAGGACATATTCTGTTCACAAATTTGCATGTGGTTGTTTTGTCCTGAAAACAGCATTTTTCTGAATGGGGAACATCAATTTCTATGCAAAAAGTAATATTTCCTTGCAAAAATGTTATCTTCTGTGCAGAAAATGCTTTTTTTAAGTGCAAAACAATTTCACAGTCAGTCCAGGATTTTCTTGTCAAGATTTTGCAACACCAAGAAATATGTGTTGTTGTGTTTTTTTATCATTTTATGAATATTTTCAAATATTCTTTCCACCTACTCTTAGTACCAAAACAGTAGTAATAATAGTAGCAGTAACAAGAGCAATGAACATGACTACCATTGTCAATATAATATGTTTTAATTGTGCAAGTGATTATTATTGTATACCTTCAAGTAATTTCTGACATATGGAAACCCTAAGGTGACCCTGTCATGGGGTTTTCTTCAGAACATTTATTCAGAAGAGATTTGCCTTTGCCTTCCTCTGGGGTTAAGAGAATGCAATTTGCCCAAGATCATTCCGTGGGTTTCCGTGAGTGAGCAGGGATATAAACCCTGGTCTCCCAAAGTCCTAATCTGATACTCAAATCACTACTCCACACTGCCTCTCATGGATTTTATTCAATGCAAGGGATATTATATTATTCTGTAGATATATTATACAAAAATCCTTATAAAACAGGTCTGTAGCATGACTGCTGATAGTAGCAGCTCACATGTCAGTAGGGTGGTGACTCCACTGCAGATTTAAGTATTGACATTTAGGGGCTATACAGACTGCCCCTTCAGGGGCGCCCTGCACCCTGCCGTTTCCACAGAATCATGGGAACTGTAGTTTATCATGGCACCAGAGCTCTCTAACAGGGAAGGTTAAATATCTCAGAAACTACAGTTCCCAGAATTCCCTAGCACTGAACCAAGCTGGATTATTTCTCCAGTATGTTCTGAACCTAAATCAGATTTATGAAAACATGTAGACACAAGGATATTTTCCTTATTTATAGTGTTTTCAACGTTTTTGTAAAGATTTCATGAAAGAACTGGATTTTTTTTTAATTTATTTATGTCCCATCCTTTCCCCAAAACTGGGACTCAAAGCAGCTTAAAACATTTTTTAAAAAAGCACAATTAAAACATACAAAAGTGATACATTGAAATAGAATTAAATTATTATAATTTGAAAGCAGATTGCATGTTAAAAGAATAAAATACAGTTTAAAAAGATGATGATGATGAAGGAGGAGGAGGTTTATTTATAGCCCGCTCCTCTGACACCAATTGGAGCGGGTTACAATAATTACAATAATTAGATTAAAGTGTTTCAAACAGTTTAAAACAATACAACCCAGCCCATTCTTTAAAAACTTTCTGTTTTAAATGTTTGTCTGAACAGGAAGGTAGTGGCAGGCCAACAAGGAAGGGGCCATTCTGGCCTCCCTGGGAAGGGAGTTCCACAGTCTAGGGGCAGCTATGGAAAAGGCCCTTTCTCGTGTCCCACCAACTATGCTTGTGATGGTGGTGGGACTGAGAAAAGGGCCTTTCCTGATGATCTCAGAGTCTGGGCCAGCTCATACAATGTGCCAAATAGCCTATGCTTGAGCCAAATTTCATGATTCAGACATTTCTCCACTTCATGATGGAGAAATAAGCCATATTTTGTCATTTAAAAATGAAAAAGAATGAAGGTAGTATGGCAGAGAGAGGGGAACATATATTTATAACTCCATTTGTGCATTGCTAGCTTTTGCTCCATTCACTCCAGCATGCAGTGGAGCCTTCAACGAGGAAAAAATTATATATGTATCTGTTGTAAAAAAGTAATTATGGTCCAAAACACACTGTTGAAATAACCTGGTTTGAGACCGCTTTAACTGCCCTGGCTCAGTGCTGGAGAATTCTGGGAATTGTAGTTTATTGTGGCACCAAAGCTCTCTGACAGAGAAGGCTAAATGTCTCACAAAACTACAGTTCCCAATATTCCCTAGCATTGAGTCAGGGCCGTTAATGTGGTCTCAAACTGGATTATTTCTGCAGTGTGTTTTGGACCCATGTCTTCAGTAAAAACCTCTTTGTTCAAAAAACAGAGGGGTATTTATTTGGCCAGAGTTGATAATATTTTTTGTAGACGTTATGATGGTTTCATTCATTTGCTAATTCATCCAACCCTTCTATGGTTGGACAGGTATTTCTGGATTCTTTCTTCCTTCTAACAGAACCTTTCAGCCTTTCTGTCTTATCACTGTCATACACCGTTTAAAACCAGGATGACTCAGAAACTTGACAGTTTGAAGAAGAAAGGTTATTGCTAAGTCAAAGCCTGTAAAAGCCTTATTTCCTGGCATTGGTTCTAGAAGACTGAAAGTAGTGGAAGCAAGTTATCTTTAGGGGTGACTGAAACTTGAAAACCAGAAGTCAAAGTTTTATTTGGTGTTTCCATGAGGATAATCTCAAAGAATTTGATGGGATGTCACCTCTGTAGGTAGTCTTGGGATCACAGAATATGGTCACCCTTCAATATTCACAGATTCTTTATCCATGGGTTCAACCATCCACAGCTTGAAAATATTCCAAAAAGATATACATTCCAATAATCAAACCTTTACTTTTCTATTTTACAAAAAAGACACCATTTTGCTATGATGTTTTATACAATGGGACTTGAGCATCCATAGATTTTATTATCAATGGTGTGTGTGTATGGACCTTATCACATGTGAGGAATTTCTCTCAATTTCGCAATAGTAATTTTCGTATTCAATTCGAAATTTCGCGTGATTGCGTGAAAGTGCATCACACAATGATATAGCTAGGTTATTTCGCAAAATAAATTGCGCTATGGATTCGCAAATCACGCGATTGCGCGAAAGCTTATTATACATTATTGTACATTTATACAAACACATTCAGGAATATCTTATTACACCAGTGGATTTCTAAATGCGAAATTGCTCTCCTGCACATGCCCAATTCTCAACCGATGCCATGGTGACCTCATGTACTTCCAGGTCATTGAGTTTGGGTACTCCCTCTGCAATTTCCGGTTCCTCCCTGAAATGTAAAAGTACTTCTTCCTCATTTTCACGTGAAAGCCTGCAAGCAGCTAAGGGTTTTACTTGCTGTGCTTTTTCCCCATTTTCACGTGAAAGCCTGCAAGCAGCTAAGGGTTTTACTTGCTGTGCTTTTTCCCCATTTTCACGTGAAAGCCTGCAAGCAGCTAAGGGTTTTACTTGTACTTTTTCCTCATTTTCACGTGAAAGCCTGCAAGCAGCTAAGGGTTTTACTTGTACTTTTTCCTCATTTTCACGTGAAAGCCTGCAAGCAGCTAAGGGTTTTACTTGCTGTGCTTTTTCCCCAGATATAGGATGGGGGACACCTGGATGAATGAAACTATGTGTGAAAGGGATTCAGGAGTCCAAGTAGACCATAAGCTGAACATGAGTCTACAGTGCGATGTGGCAGCTAAAAAGGCCAATGCTATTCATAGAATCCTAGAGTTGGAAGGGACTCTAAGGGCCATCTAGTCCAACCCCCTGCCATGCAGGAACTCTCAATCAAAGCACACCCAACATATGGCTATCCAGCCTCTGTTTAGAGGTGGGTGGCAAAGGCCATGTTCCCTCTGGCAAGGGCAAGAGGCCATTTTCTGCTTTCATTGTGGGATGCTCTGTGGCAGCCAAAAAAGACCATTTTAGAGTTGCAAGCCTCAGCTCCTGCTGGGCCCTACCTAGCTTACCTTAAAGCCATGCAGCCAAGATGGCAGAGACGGGATACAAATAAAATTATTATTATTATTATTATTATTATTATTATTATTATTATTATGTGCCCGAAGAGGAGTCCTCTGCCTCTTTCCACACATTTCATTATAAGAAGTCAAAGGGAATGTGCAAGAGCCCTGGGAACATCACCATGTGATTCCCAGGCTGCAACAGGATCTGGTGGGATCCTGGGTGCCACTGGGACCAGGAATGGGAAGGAAGGGGGAGACCCCTCATCTGCCCTCCTGGCAGAGTCCCAAGCCTTATGCTAGGCATAGTGCCTGCAGTAGCAATGGCAGAGGCCTCCTAGCAATGACTACCCATAGCAAGGCATTAGATCTGGGAAAGGTTCCTTGCTGGCTGCAGAGAGGGCCCATGGTACTCACCCCTTTAGGTTGCATCAATAGGAGTATAGTGTCTAGATCAAGGGAAGTAATAGTGCCACTCTATTCTGCTTTGGTCAGGCCCCACCTGGAATACTGTGTCCAGTTCTGGGCACCACAATTCAAAAAGGATGTGGAGAAACTGGAGCGAGTCCAAAGGAGGACAACTAAGATGGTGAAGGGTCTGGAAACCATGCCCTATGAGGAACGCCTCAGGGAACTGGGGATGTTTAGCCTCGAGAAGAGATGGTTAAGAGGTGATATTTGAAGGGATGTCACATTGAGGAAGGAGCAAGCTTGTTTTCTGCTGCTCCAGAGAACAGGACCCAGAATAATGGATGGAAACTCAATAAAAAGAGATTCTACCACATTAATAAAAGAGATTCTACCATATTAATAAAAAGAGATTCTCTCTAGGAGGAACTTCCTGACAGTAAGGGCTGTTCGACAGTGGAACACTCTCCCTTGGAGTGGAGTCTCTTTCTTTGGAGGTCTTAAATCAGAGGCTGGATGGCCATCTTTCGGGAATGTTTTGATGGAGAGTTCCTGCATGGCAGGGGGTTGGACTGAATGGCCCTTGTGTCCTCTTCCAACTCTGTGATTCTATGAATCTATGATTTTGGACCATGCCCAAAGCTGCATGCGCGCTGAGATGTTGGTGTGCCATGGAGGAATTCCCCATCAAAGCATCCTCCATGTTGGCCCCGCGTCCTAAGCCGCATGCACCCTGAGATGTTGGTGTGCCATGCCATGCAGGAATTCCCCATCAAAGCATCCTCCATGTTGGCCCCGCGTCCTAAGCCGCATGCGCCCTGAGATGTTGGTGTGCCATGCCATGCAGGAATTCCCCATCAAAGCATCCTCCATGTTGGACCAGTGCCCAAAGCCCCATGTGCGCTGAGATGTTGGTGTGCCATGCAGGAATTCCCATCAAAGCATGCTGCATGTTATTGGTCAGAATAGAAGACTCTCAGGACCCCATGCCCCATGACGTGAGTGTCATCTTGAAATCACTGTAACAGTGCCAATTCTTATCTACCCGGACAAGTGGTGCCATGCATGAATTCTATGGAATGAATGGGAACCAGGGCAGATGGGGGTCTGTTTGGATAGCCCTTGGGGACCTCATCTTAACTGGGCAAGTGAAGGAGGCATTGCTATGGCAACTGTTGGAAGGCAGGAATCACGCAAAAAGATGAGGGTAAAGCTGGCACTAGATGAGCATAAAAGTGCTCCCTCTTCTGGCCACCTGTTCATGCATGGCAAAACATTTTGGGCACTACAGGAAGTAAAAAGGAGAAGCCAGCGCCATGAAGGATCATGGGAATTGTAGTAATGATGGCGAAATTGGGGATGAATAGAAATGCCTATCACACCCCCAAAAAGCGAAATGAATACGAAATTGCCAGGGAATAGGAATTGTAAGTCCGCTAGTTCACCGAATTTGCCTATTTTCTGATTGCGTTTGGACCACATTCGCATATTAGGCAAAAGCATATAATAACCTTTCACGCAATTACGTGAAAACTCCCATTTCGTTCGCAAAAACAAGCAATTGCATGTAATGAGAAATCACGCAATCGCGCGAAACCCCATGATTGCGTTCGGTTTTTCAGGAAAAAATTGGTCGTGTAATAAGCTCTGGAACCAACCCGCAGGGGATGCCAAGGGGCCACTGTATACATCATCCATCTTTATTCTTTCTTTTCCTTTCCCAATAATACTTATTATTTCTACCTGTGATTCTTAATAAAAAAATGCATGTCAACATCAATGTAAGCCTTCCCAGCAAAGGAAAAATGACATTTTCATTGACATCACTAGCAACGTGTGGTGGGTGCTCACCACACTGGGTGACACCCATCAGAGTGGTGACACCACTGTGGGCAAAGTGATGGTTGTGTGTCCAGTGGTCCAAGGAGACGTCTCCTGGGTGGCAATGGTGAATGCTGAGATACCTCTGTGCTGGCCTTACATCAGCTCCTGCTGTGCCATCTCCTCCTTAAGAAGAAGAAGAGGAGGAGGAGAATCCACTACCTTGCCCTTCTTGCTTTGGCTGCATCCACTTTCCTCACCCTAGTAATGTATTCCCACCCGGTGAGTAGCAATGCCCCAGCAAGCCACAAATGTTGGGGGAAGGGATTTGGGAAAGCTTCCCTTTTGCATATAGAGAATATGAATATAATAATTGGTGGTGGAGGGTTGTGTGGTGACATGTGTGTCTGGGGTCCCCAATTCCTATGAAAGTTACCTCTACTTTTTGGCTAGTGAGGGGTACAGCCATGGGGTGACACCAATCCTAGTGACACCACTGACTGTTTGTAGCATAATGCCTTGATAAAGATAGGAGATTTCCAGCATAAAATGATATCCTACCATTATAGAACATTTCATAGAGGATTTTAAATAGAGGAGTATACAATTTTCCCTCTTTCTCATTGTGTAGATCAGATCTCTGTTGGCTTCTGTAAAATAAACAGGATATTTTGGTATGTGAACACCATCCTGATGCCTTCTCATGATATATATTATTCAAGAATTCTTGCAGCAAAGAGCTCGGATTTACAGATTTAAACATTAGGATAACAGGACAATGGATCCCTGTTTGACATTGCTATCTTGGGTCTTTGCTTACAAAAGAGAGATTTGCTGTATGAAAAATAGTGTGCTGGACAAATTGTGCTAAACAAGAGGAAGGATGGTAATGGCTGTGTTTTTGTCGCAATTTTTGCAAGGTTTATCCAGAGGAAGTGAGAAGGTGGTAGTTATATAGGACAATTTGTCATCATTCAGCTTTCTTATACAAGACACAGATGGTCTAATATGTCTTGGGTATAATGTGCTATTTGAAATTAATGTAAACTCACTATAGGAACAGAAAAATCCTCCATTACATTCTACCTCCTCAAAAGACCTCAGAGGGCCACAGTCCTGGCTATCAACAGAACATGTTTATGAATAGATCATTTTCTTAATCAGAAGGCATTAAAAGTTTTGTAAAAGGTCTCCCTAAGCCTAAGGACCTTATCACATGTGAGGAATTTCTCTCAATTTCGCAATAGTAATTTTCATATTCAATTCGAAATTTCGCGTGATTGCGTGAAAGTGCATCACACAATGATATAGCTAGGTTATTTCGCAAAATAAATTGCGCTATGGATTCGCAAATCACGCGATTGCGCGAAAGCTTATTATACATTATTGTACATTTATACAAACACATTCAGGAATATCTTATTACACCAGTGGATTTCTAAATGCGAAATTGCTCTCCTGCACATGCCCAGTTCTCAACCGATGCCATGGTGACCTCATGTACTTCCAGGTCATTGAGTTTGGGTACTCCCTCTGCAATTTCCGGTTCCTCCCTGAAATGTAAAAGTACTTCTTCCTCATTTTCACGTGAAAGCCTGCAAGCAGCTAAGGGTTTTACTTGCTGTGCTTTTTCCCCAGATATAGGATGGGGGACACCTGGATGAATGAAACTATGTGTGAAAGGGATTCAGGAGTCCAAGTAGACCATAAGCTGAACACGAGTCTACAGTGCGATGTGGCAGCTAAAAAGGCCAATGCTATTCATAGAATCCTAGAGTTGGAAGGGACTCTAAGGGCCATCTAGTCCAACCCCCTGCCATGCAGGAACTCTCAATCAAAGCACACCCAACATATGGCTATCCAGCCTCTGTTTAGAGGTGGGTGGCAAAGGCCATGTTCCCTCTGGCGAGGGCAAGAGGCCATTTTCTGCTTTCATTGTGGGATGCTCTGTGGCAGCCAAAAAAGACCATTTTAGAGTTGCAAGCCTCAGCTCCTGCTGGGCCCTACCTAGCTTACCTTAAAGCCATGCAGCCAAGATGGCAGAGACGGGATACAAATAAAATTATTATTATTATTATTATTATTATTATTATTTGCCCGAAGAGGAGTCCTCTGCCTCTTTCCACACATTTCATTATAAGAAGTCAAAGGGAATGTGCAAGAGCCCTGGGAACATCACCATGTGATTCCCAGGCTGCAACAGGATCTCCCATATCTGGTGGGATCCTGGGTGCCACTGGGACCAGGAATGGGAAGGAAGGGGGAGACCCCTCATCTGCCCTCCTGGCAGAGTCCCAAGCCTTATGCTAGGCATAGTGCCTGCAGTAGCAATGGCAGAGGCCTCCTAGCAATGACTACCCATAGCAAGGCATTAGATCTGGGAAAGGTTCCTTGCTGGCTGCAGAGAGGGCCCATGGTACTCACCCCTTTAGGTTGCATCAATAGGAGTATAGTGTCTAGATCAAGGGAAGTAATAGTGCCACTCTATTCTGCTTTGGTCAGGCCCCACCTGGAATACTGTGTCCAGTTCTGGGCACCACAATTCAAAAAGGATGTAGAGAAACTGGAGTGGGTCCAAAGGAGGACAACTAAGATGGTGAAGGGTCTGGAAACCATGCCCTATGAGGAACGCCTCAGGGAACTGGGGATGTTTAGCCTCGAGAAGAGATGGTTAAGAGGTGATATTTGAAGGGATGTCACATTGAGGAAGGAGCAAGCTTGTTTTCTGCTGCTCCAGAGAACAGGACCCAGAATAATGGATGGAAACTCAATAAAAAGAGATTCTACCACATTAATAAAAGAGATTCTACCATATTAATAAAAAGAGATTCTCTCTAGGAGGAACTTCCTGACAGTAAGGGCTGTTTCGACAGTGGAACACTCTCCCTTGGAGTGGAGTCTCTTTCTTTGGAGGTCTTAAATCAGAGGCTGGATGGCCATCTTTCGGGAATGTTTTGATGGAGAGTTCCTGCATGGCAGGGGGTTGGACTGAATGGCCCTTGTGGTCTCTTCCAACTCTGTGATTCTATGAATCTATGATTTTGGACCATGCCCAAAGCTGCATGCGCGCTGAGATGTTGGTGTGCCATGGAGGAATTCCCCATCAAAGCATCCTCCATGTTGGCCCCGCATCCTAAGTCACATGCGTGCTGAGATGTTGGTGTGCCATGCCATGCAGGAATTCCCCATCAAAGCATCCTCCATGTTGGACCAGTGCCCAAAGCCCCATGTGCGCTGAGATGTTGGTGTGCCATGCAGGAATTCCCCATCAAATCATGCTGCATGTTATTGGTCAGAATAGAAGACTCTCAGGACCCCATGCCCCAGTCATCTTGAAATCACTGTAACAGTGCCAATTCTTATCTACCCGGACAAGTGGTGCCATGCATGAATTCTATGGAATGAATGGGAACCAGGGCAGATGGGGGGTCTGTTTGGATAGCCCTTGGGGACCTCATCTTAACTGGGCAAGTGAAAGAGGAATTGCTATGGCAACTGTTGGAAGGCAGGAATCACGCAAAAAGATGAGGGTAAAGCTGGCACTAGATGAGCGTAAAAGTGCTCCCTCTTCTGGCCACCTGTTCATGCATGGCAAAACATTTTGGGCACTACAGGAAGTAAAAAGGAGAAGCCAGCGCCATGAAGGATCATGGGAATTGTAGTAATGATGGCGAAATTGGGGATGAATAGAAATGCCTATCACACCCCCAAAAAGCGAAATGAATACGCAATTGCCAGGGAATAGGAATTGTAAGTCCGCTAGTTCACCGAATTTGCCTATTTTCTGATTGCGTTTGGACCACATTCGCATATTAGGCAAAAGCATATAATAACCTTTCACGCAATTACGTGAAAACTCCCATTTCGTTCGCAAAAACAAGCAATTGCATGTAATGAGAAATCACGCAATCGCGCGAAACCTAATGATTGCGTTCGCAAAATCAGCAATTGCATGTGGTGAGAAATCACGCAATCGCGCGAAACCCCATGATTGCGTTCGGTTTTTCAGGAAAAAATTGGTCATGTAATAAGCTCCTAACACAACAGGGACCCTCTACGCTCCCTGAAGGAGATATAGGACATATTACATTCCATTTTTTTCTTCTTTATGAAATAGAGGAGAGTGGCTGCAAAAGTGACTTTGATTTATACTCCTAAATTGTGTTTTTTTTTCAAAATCAGACTTATATTATCTGCTTTTATGCTCATTTATAATATATAAATTAATAATGCAGAAGTCAAAAAGCCACCCAAGCTGACTGTGAGTAACCTATAACAAAAGATGCTGTCACAGGCTGGATGGTAGGTATGACGAAAACCAGCGCAAGGATTGAAAAAGGCAGCCGTACAATGCAGAGGAAGAGCTGGGAAAGGCAGTGAAGCTGTGTAGAAGGTCCCTAGTTTTGCAATTGGTGTGTTTGGCTGGACCAGGAGTGGTGGGCCATATTTGGTTGGGTGAGGATCACTTCTTTCATTACTCCTCCATGAACCAGGTAAAATCAATGGCATGGCCACACTCCTAATGTCATTGGGTCCTGCCTGGCAATGCTGAGCTGGATAAACCAGTGCTGTGTGATTGAACAGAAGACAGTTTCCCTGGATGTGCTACCTCATGTATTCACATGTGTATATATATCCAGGGGTAGCTATGTTGTCTATATAGCAAAGTACAATAACACCCAAAATCCACAAATCAG
Organism: Urosaurus nigricauda; assembly: GCA_034509955.1. Lineage (NCBI taxonomy): Eukaryota > Metazoa > Chordata > Lepidosauria > Squamata > Phrynosomatidae > Urosaurus > Urosaurus nigricauda. The sequence continues at coordinate 171,240,340 of JAOEGL010000002.1, forward strand.
TGATATCTTTATTGGCCAGTCAAAATGCAAAAAAATACATGATGCAAGCTTTTGAAGATCAGAAAATGTTTTTAAAAACATACAGGAGAAAGCGGGGGGGGGGGGGTGACAATGTTAGAGTCATAATACGGAGAGTTATCCATGTAGACAGGGACCACTCCTCCTTGGACTTGTGGGCTCTGGAAAACAAAGTGTTGTAATCCCCAGGAAATAAAATTTAAAGTCCATTAAAATCCATCTCATGTTTGATTTGCATCATTTGCATCACATGCTTTGTGCATTTTAGTTGGCCAATAAAGGTATCACTTTTTTCTGGATTGTGGATGTCACATGTCTATGATCAACTACATATTCTTAACCAAGCATGTTTCCATTGTGATTCAGTTTAAAAAATGTCTCTTCCCCCCCCCCCCCCGCCCATGTTAATATGGGCTCTAGTATTTTTTCATTTGATGGGAAACAGAGAAGAGATAGAGCTCTCTGCCACACACGCACGCACAAACACGCACGCACACACGCACGCATACGCACACACACTTTCTACCAGTGAAGCATGGGCTGAAATTGTGGTGGACAGGAGAGGGAAAGAGGAATTGCCATCCTTTCATGCAGCATCTGAGTCATTCCAGCTGCCACAAGACAAAGATGGAGAACAGCATCCTCTTGCTTCTTCCCCTCAGTGTTATTGCTTTGCTAATGACAGCAAACCTCAGAAGTCAGGGAGAACATGAGCACTTTGCTTTTATCTGGCAGACCTTTGGGTCCCGTCCCCCCAACAACAATTTAGCATTATGGCATGCCATATCATTTTTTTTTCACACATTGGAACAATTATAAGCATATTTAATAACTTTTTTTAAAAGTTTTTAAAAAGCTCTTCCTTTGCCCTTGAAAACTCTGTGCTGCTGTTACATCAAGTGTTTATGCCATTATAATGTGTACAGGCAAATGGTAGTGGCCTTCAAATGAAACAGCAGCAGTAGTTTCATTGTATACATATTATATTTTATAACTCAAATTCCATTTATCTGTTTAAAAGGTATATACACCACACGATTGTCAAATGCCCTCATGCTGATACTTTTAAGAGAGAGAGAGAGAGGCTCATTGTTTTACTATTATAGTGAGCTAAATATTTACCTGCATTACATATTGCTTAAATATATATGCAGCCTTTCCACACATTAATACCCACAAGAGTATACAAGTATCTTTTCATATTTTTACAGGTATGGAGTTATGGAAGACCTAGGCACTAACATGGGAGCTTATCCCTTGGGCAAATAAGCCGGCTTACCTCTTCCAACTTCAATTCTGGATCCGGGATGCCCCCGCATGTTATCCTAACTAAATTGCCACTGATCTAACTGAGATGCCACCACCTGGATGCATCCTGGGTTGAAGCCTTGCTCAGGCGGGCTAAGTGACGCTTCAACCCAGAATGTATCCGGGTGGCAGCATCTCGGCTAGATTGGCGGCAATTTAGTTATGATAACACCTGGGGACATTCTAGATCCAGAACTGAAGCCAGAAGAGGTAAACTGGCTTATTTGCCCAAGCGATAAGCTCTATTTGAGCTTACCCAACAAAATGCTTCTGTATTGCCTTGGTCTTCTTCCAGACAAATGAGCTGACATCGTGAAAGTAACATGAGATACTTCATTTCCCAGGAGGTCAAGGGAATGGGCACTAGGAAAGACTAGGAAAAGGTGGTTTACCTGTATGGCCCACTCAAGAGCCAGCATGGGGTAGTAGTGGTTTGAGTGTTGGACTACAACTCTAGTGACACTGGTTTGATTCCCAACTCAATCACTGTGTGACCTTGGGCAAATCACATGCTCTCAGCTTCAGGGGAAGGTAATGGCAAACCTCTTCTAAACAAATCTTGCTAAGAAAATACTGTGATGGAGTTGTCTTAGGGTCTCCATAAATTGGAAATATACTGAAGGCATGCAACAGCAACAACATGGCTCACTCATGGCCTAGGCTATAGTCAAAACTTCTATAGAACTTGTTACCTTGATGGAATTTTCTTGGCACTGGAATTTTGCAGTAGTTACCTGGCAGCCTTGGCAAAACCTGGCACATTGAGCCATCTGGGAGTGGTGGGAAAATAAAAATATTATATTATATTATTATATTATATTATATTGCATGAGCTCATGGCTCAGCACTCCCATTCTCTTCAGATTCTGGTCTGCAAAGGTGGGAAACAGAAATGTTTTTCTTTCCCTAAATAAAGTTAGATCTTTGATCCTCCAGGCCTGATCTTCTAATTTCTCCTATAGTTAATATGAAAGCAATGTCCCCTTCAGCACTCTTTCTCACTAAGTCTGATACAATGGCATGTGTGAAGGATGTAGAAGCCCTTATGTATGACATCCTGATTTATTCAATCTAACCCATTCTGAGCAAAAAGCATAACGGAGTGAAAGGCCTTGTGTCGCTCGTCCAAATGGACTAGATAGCTGAAACAATTAATGCAAAGACTGTGCATTATTTATCTCATATTACTTGATGATCTGGTATCTAGCAGGAGTCTCACTAAGAGAGGATCCAAGTGAGTGCTCTAGGGAAAAGTAAATAGGAACATGATGCCATGCATGCTGGATCATCTTTCTTTGTCTCTCCGTGTTTCAGAAATGCCACCAAAGGGCTGAGTGTAGGGGAGGATGCAGCAGATGGTTTGACTGTTCCACATCAACTTCCCTAAACATTCCCATGTATCCATTCATCAGATGCAGTGTTCCCTTCTTCTGTGTTTTTAAAAATGAAAACATTTTAACCCAGTCTCGGTGCTATGTTTCTTGAAATCAGTGGGGCAGGAATTCATCTCTAGTTATTTCCAGACACCAGCACTATTGTTCAATGTTCTTTTTCATTGCTGAATAGAAATTTTATGTTCTAAGAAGTTACCTTCAGGCTGGTCATATGAATAAGCTCATAAGCATATCTGTTGATGGACTAGAACAGTTGGATATGAGGAATGGCTGAAAATGAAAACAGTACATTTGAGAAGTTCATTAAAAGAGTTTAGCAAAATTCAGAAAACACTGGGGATGCAAATGGAGCTAAATTTAATTTAAAATTAATCTCAATGTAATGAAATTATCAAAATGCTGAAACACTATTTACAGTGGATTTTAAGGTCTGAGGTCTCAGACAGAATGAAGGATCTCAGTCCTTTGGCATCATACCCTCCTGGTTATTTTAACCTCCCCCTCTGTAGAAAAAAAAATCATGTTTCAATTTCCACAGGATATATTGGTGGTTACACTCAAAACCTGATGAGGAAGTTATTATTACAGTTATAATTTATAAGTAACACTTTACTTTTTCAAAAGTAACTACCGGTAGTTAGTTTTGGTTGTTTTAAAAACAATTGAACTCATTTATTTCCTCTCTAGCTCTTTATTACTCAGGTTTCTCTTCAAATTATATTCCTCCCCCATCATTGGCAAAGCCCCAAAGTTGCCTTGCAAAAGGGGTGAAGTTATTCCCCTTACAGTTACAATTGCATTGTGATTTATTTGTACATTTGTTATTAGAAAAGAGAATTTAGTCAACCATGTGGGGAAAAAACAAAAGAAGATGGGTCAAATTAGCTGAGTTTTTTAAAAAAACTATTTTTAGACGAAATAATTATAATGTCTCCCGCAGAAATGATAACGAAGTGTTTTATGGCACATTAAAGATGAGCATGTTTTATTTGGTATAGGTTTTTGTGGATTCCACTACATTCCACTTCATCAGAGCTGGCTGATGAAGTGGTCATAGTCAATGAAGAGTTAAACAAAATGAAACATGTTAGTCTTTAAGGTGCCACAAATCCTGGGCTGTTTTTATTTAAATATCTATCTATTAAACTATTTTAATAAGAACTAGGGAGTGGGTTGACACTTTGTGGGCTTTATATGAACCCAGAATCCCTCTGGGTTTTCCTCTCAGCCATACCATGCATGAGTGAACTACCTGAGGTTCCAGTTACTAGGCCATATCAAATAGCTTGCAACCAGTTGGCCATTACCAGAATGGGCTCAAATGGCTGGAAATTCCCAAAGCTCATCCCAAGAGGAGTTCTACTTCCTGGCCCCTAAATCCAAAAGGCAGGTTTGGTGAACCCCTTTCTATCGAAAGATGTCCATTGTGCTTACTAGTGCTTACTAGTGCTTACTGATTTACCCTGTGCCACCATCACTGTAATGCCAAGTGACCAACTATTTAGATTTTTTATCGTTAATTGCCCTCACATCAACTTAGATTTCTGATAACCCTGTGAATGAGGCATCTCCAAGACATCCTATCCTCAGCAGCCCTCCTAGTCCTCAGTTTCTGCAGGCTTAGGCCTATTTAGATAACATGCACCAAATCCCAAAGAGCCAGCATAATGCATTGACTTGGTTATTGGACTAGGACTCTGGGAAACCAGGGTTTAAATCCCTTCTGTGCTGTAAAAATCTGCATAATCTTGGGAAATTTCACTCTCACAGCCTTAGAGGAAGGAAAAGACAAGCTTCCTCTGAACAAAGATTGCCAAGAAAACCTTATAAATGGTAGAGTTGCCATAAGTTTGACTCAACCTGAAGTCATGTAACAACATCAATCAAATCCTGTCCTCCAAGGCTGCATCTGTACTGCAAAAATAATGCAGTTTGATACTGTTTTAATTGCCATGGCTCCATTTTATGGAATCCTGGGATTTGTATTTTGTTGTGGCACCAGAGCTCTCTGACAGAGAAGGCTAAATATCTCACAGAACTACAGACCCCAGAATTCAATAGCATTGAGTGATGGCAGTTAGTGGTGGCCAAATTACATTTTTTCTGCAATACAGATGCAGCCTTAGTTCTATTTCGGAATCATTGTAAGGTAGCTGAAAATACCCCTCCCTCAGAACAAGCCAGAGGGAAGGCATGAATTCAAAAACAGCTAAGTAAGCTTGCACTGACTGAAAGAGCAGGTGAAGTGCGATGATGAACTGAACGGTGACATGATAGGGACAGAGTCACCTTCCCCTGTGTCCCAGTGCCGTGATGCAGTAACATCATAACACAGTTCCTGGTGACCACTTTTCTCAGAAAGGACAAGTAGCTGGATTCAGCAGCTACCTGGGGGACTGCCACCAACTTAGACCCAAATAATTACAAGTAACATGTTATTTCCAAGCTCTGACTGTGGTCAGTTCATACAATGCAAATAAAAGAACTGTAAAAAAGTAAAAAGTAACAGTAGATGTGCACAAATTCCAATGAATTTGGACTGTGTCCCTCAAATACACCAGTCACAATCATTTTTCAGGAGTCGTCTTGCTGTATCTACACAATTAGATTCCCCCCCCCACCCCTCTTTCAATAGGCACTGGGTTTTTCTGAACTAGCTGAGAGATTGCTCTGTGATTTATTCCACCCACCTAATAAACTTGATATATTAACCATTTGTCCTTAGCATTGGATAAGAAGCTGGGCTGCAGAGCCTGAGGCTGTTTGTATAGTCCTGGTTACAGATCTCTAAATAATGTGGACTTTAAAAACAGCGCTGGCCCTGTCATCCCAAATAACATGTAATCAGCACTGGAAATGAAAAATGAAAGTTCTGGACTTGCATGCATACAAAAGGAGACCCCTATTGCAGGACAGTGAGGTTTCAATGGAGATAAATTTATGAATAATGAAACCATAAAGGACCTGATTTATAGTTCGGCTATACTGGGGAGAGCCCTTGCAAGCTGTTAGTCAGAAATATGACTGTTGGCAAGCAAGGCCATTTCTTTTTATAGGAGGACACCCTCTAGGCTCTAATTCATTGGGCAACAATAAAATCCAAGCAAGGAATGCAAGCAAGCAATAGCCACTGCTATTGATACTTGTTAGCTGCCAGGTTACTGGGAAAAATGCAAGATCAATACTGCCTCCACATCTTCTTTTTGTTCAGTTTTTTTCTGCAGAAAATGAGAGACATTTTGTAGAGCTCAGAAATGAAACACTGCAAGTAACAAATTACAACTGGTGTGTGTGTGGGGGGGGGGGTAACTGAGTCATATTGGTGTTATTTTTTCGAAACATAATGATAATTAACATTGTTAATTGTTTAGTGTAATGGGTAAAGTCTATTTGCAATTCCTGAAATGCTGCATTTTGGGAAAGTTGGGCCATTTTTTAAGATTGTGTGTTTTAAAATAAATACCTCAGAAGAAATTCAAAGCAGCATGTTAATAACTCAGCACTGTTCAAATAATAAGAAATGTTGCCCTCTTAAAGTAGTTAATATTTTTTTCAAAATAATGCTTCAGTCTCTTCAATGGGGAGAAGGATCCACTTTATGAATTCTTTTCCCTTCTAAAAGTAGGAAACCCTTAGATTTAGGAGCTTATTGCTCTGCTTAAATAACCCAGCTTGCCTCATTCGAGTTCAAGGCTAAATTGGGAGGCAGCTGGGGCCTACTGTAAGGATTTTGCTGGTGAAGCCACCAGGCGAGTATAGCCCTGCTGCAGCCTGGGTCCAAGGCAAGCTCAGGTGGCCTTACGAAGCCGGGAGCTTTCCAACTTGGAAAAATGGCTGCCAGAGCTCGCCTGGGACCCAGGCTGCAGCAGGGCTATACTCGCCTGGTGGTGGTGTAGTCAAATAATACAATGCAAATAAAAGGAATAAAGAATTGAAGCTATTGTCTTCTCCCTATGGCTTGGCTTCTTCCTGGGATCCTTTGAGATTTCCATGGGCCTGGAAAGAACCAGCCAAGCAGCTGGCAAAGGGGAAGGTAGTTCATGGCCATTTAACATTGAAGCTTCAAACTTCATCGAGGTCTGCCAGGAGGTGTAAATTTAGGACACTTGACTCTGCAATGCATTCAGGTTTCAACTGCCTTCCCACAAACCCAACCTAAATGGATGGGTTTACTGATATCTGATTGTTATTGCATGTCTTATAATCCTGTTACTCTGGTGCATTATTTTTTTTTTAAACTTCACCACAACATTTGAGTTGTGTGGCATGGAAGAAGATTCAGCTGCAGGGGGAAATGGGCCTTAAGGCTTATTATTCCCCTTGGGGGATCTCTTATAGGAACTAGGAAAAGAGGCATAAACGAGAAGACCCTCCTTGTGAGCAGGACCTGCCTCACTCTCAAATGTTAGAGAACCACATAGTTGCCATCCCTATCACTGTCTCTCTCCTGCTTTAGGTCAGGAGACAGGTTGCTGAGAATGTCTTGGGTCATTTGGCCACTGGTGTTGGTCCCTGAATCTGTGCCTCATCTTAAACCAACTTACACAGATGTAAATGTGTTACAGTTGTAGCTAGTTTTCTTCCAAACTTAGAAGCTTATTGCATGTGTTATTAAACCGGCTTACCTCTCTCTAGTTCAAGGGTTAATTCAGGCAGCACCCTGATCTTATTACACACTTTTTACCACCAAAATTTCCACCCGTATACATCCTGGGGCCATCCCCGCTTGCAGAGCCACTCCTCTCGGTTCTTTTCAAATCTGGGAGTTTTCTGATTTAAGAAAATGGCTGCCGGAGTGGCTCTGCAAGCGGGGATGGCCCCGGGATGTATTCAGGTGGCAATTTGGGTGGTAAAAAGTGTGTGATAAGATCAGGGTGGTGCCCCAAATTAACCCTTAAACAGGATAGAGGTAATCCGGTTTAATAATATATGTGATAAGCTCCTTAATATGGTTTTGTTATAATCATGGCTTCCATCATCCTCACATCATCTTCTTGCCACTAGATATGCCAAAAAATTTAGCCAGGTTTCAGAAGGGCTCAGAGACACCTAAAAAGTTAGGCTACCATGCTCTGCTTTTCATTTATTTTATCTGTCTAGACTAAAGCCATCAGAATAACTCTGGGATTGAGTTGTTCAATAGCGGCTGGAAGACCAAAAGGGATTTTTTAAAGAGCAGCTGCAAGGAGAAAGTACAACAACTGCTTTGTTATTCCCTCCAATCAGAGTGAGGGCAATGTAAGTCATTGCTCTCACTCTGAATTGGTTTTATGTGATCTCAGTGATATAATGGTATTTTCAAATCTTATTGGCTATGTAGCAGAAATGTCATGGTTCATAAAGGAAGGAGGAGGAGGAGGAGGAGGAGATTTATTTCTATCCCACTTTTCTATCAAAATTGGGACTCAAAATGGCTTACAATTTAAAAACAACACAGCTGAAAACATAGAAAAACTGAACATTAAAATGGAACTGAACTATTGAAGATATTGGATTGATTTAAAACTGCACTTTAAAAATATAAAATATCATTATAAGATAAAAAGTTACTAAAGCAGTTCAGTCTAAAACAATACAGCAACCTCAGCCTATTCTTGAAAAAATGTTCCATTTCAAAAGCCTGCTGAGTACTGACACAAAACAGTATTTGCCTGCCAATGTAAGGACAGCAGGGAGGGGTTCATTTTGGCTTCCCTAGAAAGGGGTTTCCAGAGTCTAAGGGCAGCCACCAAGAAGGTCGTCTCTTGCATCCCCACCAACTGTGCTTCTGATGGTGGCGGGACTGAGAGAAGGATCTGTCCTTATGATCTCAGATCTCAGACTAACTCATACAGTTAGATATGGTCTGCCAGACAGCCTGGACCTGAGCCATATAGGGCTTTATAGATCCTAACCAGCACTTTGAATTTTGCTCAGAAAGAAATTGGTAGCTACTGGAGCTGTTAGATGGGCATAATATGATCTCTGTAACCTGTCTCAGTCAAAGAATCTGAAAACCAACTGGTTCTGTAAGGTGATACATTATGATGCAATAGCTGGTGATGATCCTTTGAAACTATCCACAAAACTAGTGTGGTACAATCCCACTGGAAGATAGTATCAAATTATACCTGAACTGGACCTTGCTTGGTAGAATAAAATGTGGACTAAATAAAGACCAGAAAGCCTTTTGTCCACCTCAGTTCTTCTGCCAGTAACTCTAAGAAATTAAGGAGCTTTTCACACATGGACCTATGTGCTTCCATCTCAAAAATGCTTAACGAGGTGGCACCCCAGAAAAGAAAGTCCATTTGCTAATGGCTATCACACACAAGAGCACAACAAGGGGTTAAAGGCACATTACTTAGGGTCCAATGCAAATCTGGCTATCAAAAGGAGACAAACAAATCCCCATTGCTAGTGTAAAAATACATTTTCTGTGCATGCTCCAAACTATCATTTCCACAAGTGCCCCCCCCATGCCCCAGAGAGGGAGGGGAAACCGGGGGAGAATAGTCTTTGCCCCAAAAGCCCAGAAGCTGTGTCAGAGGAAGGCAGAATGAAGCTTCCCTTTGCAAACTTGTCCCTAATGTCCTGGATGACCTTGCATTGGCCTCACTTTAACCCTCCAGTTTCCCCCGTGTGATAAGTCCTTAGGGAGGCCTCCATTGCTTGACTAATGTTGCTGAAGGGTCCTTTAACGGTGTATATGGCCCTTTACAGACCGCCCAAAAGGGGCGGTCTGTAGGTGGCCAAGGAAGCGCGGGCCTGGGCTGCCTCAATGGCAGCCCTTGTGGCCCCAATCCACCGCTTCTGCAGGCCATGGAGAAGTGGCAAATTCTGTGGCCTGAAGCGGAGTGCAGCGGGTTCCCTCGGCATCCGCTGCACCCCACCATGTGCGGTGCTCCCGAGGGGAGAAAGAGGCTACCACTCCTCTCGGCCTCCTTGGCACAGCCATGTGAAGGCTGTGCCAAAGACGCGGAAGCCAGAAGGGAGCTCCATTTTGGAGCTCCTCCTTGCACCACAGAAAGGGCGCCATAAGCACCCTCCTGCAGCTCAGAGGCGTAAGGTGCATGCCGGCCCATGTGGACATGGCACGTGCCTTACAGTCCCAGAACACCACACGTGTGGACAGTGCCAGCCAAAATGGTACCGTCCATATGTGCACCGCGCTGAGGCAACCCTAGCACATCATCAGGGCGGCCGTATGTATTGGGCCTCTGTGTTGTATTTTATTATTGCTCTTATGTTTTAAATGTTTTTAAACTGTGTTACATTAGTCTTATTTTTAATAGGTTAGTTTGTTTAACAGTTTTTCAGCCACATTTTACTTTAACCTATGTTGTAAGATGCCTTTGGCCACACATTGGGAGGCAAATGGAATATGATAGATAGATAGATAGATAGTTATCTTTGTGACTTTACCATAAGTAATAGAGGTTTCATGTTAATTTGGGAGTGTGAACAGATCCACAACCTAGCCATTTATACACAGTTTACAAATATTGGAATAATTAATGGAGTTTCTAGTAGAACTAGAGGAGTTTGAGCAGATAGTCTTACCCCATTGGTAAGAGGCAAAACTATTGTCACCTGTAGCACAACTAGGGACCACACCATCTGACCACCTCTGGATAGGTAAAGCAGAAGCTTCTGTCTCTTTTTTCGGAAACAGAAAATTCACAGATTTGAGAAAAGGTTAGCATTGTAGTCACATAATTCTCCTTCAGCCTGGATTTTGGAAAAGAATTCAAGTTCTTCTCCTCCAGACAAGCTCTGCTTCAACAGCTGGGGGTCCTGACTCTTGTGCTTCCTCCCTGATTCTGGGAAGAAAGTGGTGTGATCAACATGGAACTCCAATGCTTTCCTTCCCACCTCAACATGCCACCTTTTCCCCATTATTGAGTAGAAACACATATTCCTTTAAAGAAAAAGGTTCCCTCCTGAGTTGTCTAGCCAGCTGTATTTTTTATGAAGGTGAGTCATAATAACCAATTTCAGAAACACGTCTCACATCTCTAAAGGGGGTGTTCAAGATAAAAAGTTACAGAATTGAGTTCCGTTCTATTGTAGGCTTACAGCTAGACATTATCTAGAGTTTTTGGTGTGTGTGTGTGTTTTATTTGAATATTGTGATCAGTTCTAAATATATGGGTCAGTGATGGCTAGTGAATTCCATGTCAATAGGGCAATAAATCAAGATTTTATTCTGAAATTTTTAAATCTACAGTGCTCCTATCCCCAAAATTTGTTCAATATCTTGGGTATTTCCTTTAAAGTACAGACTGAAATCCAGAATGGATTTGCCACCTCATTTACCTGGAAGCCACCAGTCACCACTAGATCTAATTCATGTAGGTGCAACTTGTTTTTCTGAGTTCTGAGGTTGCCAAACCAATGAATATATCTTTTGAATAACTATCATTCTATCAGTGCTCAGATCATACTCTGCCTCTCTGGATCTGCTCCCATGAAATAGTGTGCTGAATAGTGCTGCCAAAAGCAAAGGCAAAATGATCCAGCCTGTCCTTGTAAGGGCCAGCCAATACAGGAAGAAACTACAGGAAAAGAGATTCCACCTAAACATTAGGAAAAATTTCCTGACAGTAAGAGATGGTCAACAGTGAAATAAATACACTGCCCCGGAGTGTGGCAGAACCACTGCCTTTGGAGATTTTCAAACAGAGGATGGATGACTATCTGTTGGGAGTACTTTGTGTATTCCTGCATGGCAGGGGACTGAATTGGATGGTCCTTGTGGTCTCTTCCAGCTCTATGATTCTATGAAAAGTATTGCAGGACCATTCAGATACCAATGAATGCTTTCATCCACCCACTTCCTATGGCACCACTTAAAGAAGGGTGCTTCACCCTTTGATCTGTCTATATCCATGACATTTGTAACATTTGGATGTTAGGAATGTGTAAGAAGGTCATTTTCTCTATTTACACCAGTGGATGTGGAGCATGGGTGTGAGTAGCAATCATCCAATTTGGGCTACTTATGTGGTCATAATACCCATAGTTTAGGAAAACAGTTAAGGATCACACACAAAGAGACAGCTCTGACTGAACAGCAGTACTGCCAAAATAACCTATGTTCTGGCCCTTATTACTGAGCAGCAGACTTTCTGGAACTTCAGAATCTGGCCCAGGTACATATGTCTTGGCCCAGGTACATATGGCAACATATTGCCATATACTCTTTGTTCCTTACAAATCTTTATTCAGAGATACTTAGGTCCAAAACACACTGCAAAAATAATCCAGTCTGAGACTGCTTTAACAGGCCTGGCTCAGTGCTAGGGAATTCTGGGAATTGTTGTTTATTGTGACACCAGAGCTCTCTGAAAGAGAAGGCTAAATGTCTAACAAAACAACAACTTTAAAAATATGGATTTTGCACAGAATAAGTCCTTAACCACCTCACAGCAAGAGGAAAATTACTACATTACTAATTGCTTCCCTAACATTCCTGACATCCAGAGCCCAACTCAGTGGCATGAGAAAAACAGAAAGTTGCTCAATACAACAAGCTGGGCTTACCTCAGGTGTGTCTACACTAGGGATGGAATGATATTCGATAATTTCCTGAATATGGTTGCTATTTTGTGTCCCTGATCACTCAGAAAAAAAGTGATGGGAAAAAACAGCCCTTAGAAAACAGTTTCTTGGCTGCTGGTTTTGCTCTCTTTCCTCTGAGTCTGTGTTCCCCTTCTTTCATGACCTGCCTGCCTGTTCTGATCCCCCAATGCCTTGGCATTCTTGATAATTCACTTCATCCATTCCAAGGCAACTCCTCTCCTTCAGTAGTAGAGGGGGCAGCAGGAGAAGAACAGCCTTGGTAGGGATGAAATGAATTAGCAAGGTTGAGAAAGCATTGGGGAATTGGAGCAGGTAGGCAAATCAAGATACAAAGGGAGCCCAAACTCAAACCCAAGAGAGTGCAGGGAACAAGTTGCAGAAAAAACCAGCCAAGAAGGAGGGGCAGCAGAGGGGCAGCAAGGGGTGAAGCTGCCTTGATGGCGATGAAGTAAATTAGCAGGGGTGAGAAGGCACAGAGCCCATAACATCCATTCTTTGTGGGTTCCTTGAATGGTAAAAGGGGGTTGGTGGTGATTTATTGCACACCTTGGCCCTTATATTAAGCAAGACTAAAAAACCACTCCCAAAAATCCAGTAGACAATATACTTTCACTGTATTCATTAATTTCTGGTATCTAATCCATCATTTCTTGTGTTGTCTTGCCCTTCTTTCTCAAAAAGCTGTGCAAAATGAAACAGTTGTGGCCAGAGGAACACCTACAACTGCACAGTTCTTCTTCAGAACATTGCTCAGTTCTGAGTAAAACTGAGAGTTTCTTGAAAATACAGTTTTTAAATGTATGTAGAGAGATCTTGTAGCACCTTTGAGACTAAGTGATAATAAAGACGTTGGCACCATGAGAATTCGTAGACTTAAGTCTCCTTCCTAAGATGCATTAGACTTAACTCTATGAAAGCTCATGCTGCCAACTTCTTTCTTTCAGTTAGTCTCAAAAGTGCTACAAAATCTCTCTACATACAAGTTCCACGGACTAACACAGCTATATCTTTGAGTTTTTAAATGTGTTGCAGTGAGTTTTCTATTCTTAACAAGAGGGAAAAAAAATCCTTAGTATTTTGACACTACAGGAAGAAATATTGTTGCCTTTTCCTTGACATCTGTTAGAAAGTGAGAAAACTGAAAACTTCTGTCCCTGATCTACATTACTTATTTCATAGCAGTTTTATGCCACTAGAACATCAGTGGCTCCATCTGGGATTTGTAGTTTTATTTAGCAATTAGAATTCTCTGCTAGAGTGCTTTGGTGAACTCCCATAAACCACAGCAAGAGGGTTTGCTAGAAGATAATGGTAAGTCTCTCATTGAACTACAAATAATAGGGTTCCATTACACAGACCAATGGATGTTAAATTGCTATCAAGCTGTTCTAAATTGTACATACATTGATATAAATAAAGAAATGCATACTTCATCTAGAATCATCTATAACCATCTATGTTCTATAACTTTACATGTTCTTAACTATGTAGCAGTCGTGCTAAGAACACTGTTAGTGAATTGTGAAGATGCATAATGGGACACTGGCAAAAGTGTCCCAATGCACATTGGACTCTGTTGGTGTACATTGGCAATCCCTAGCTAATGTCCCAATGCACAACAGAACTGATGCACACCAAGACTGATGTGCAGCATTCCCACTGTGTATCAGTCCTGTTGTGCATTTGTCACTTTGCTGACTCCTCTATGTAGCAATCTAACAACAGCCCCTTCCCAGATATGGATATTATGGAACTCAACAATTCTAGTTCTTGCGGACAGAAGTTCTACTTACAAAGACAGGCATCCCAAACAGGATTTTGGCCTACTGTCTCAAATGAGCCCCCCCTCCACATTTTCCATGCAGTCTAATATTATCTAACTGTGTCACTGAAATGCCTAGTTAACTAAAATAGCCTATCCAGTGTAATAGACACTCCATGTTGCTTTATTCTGCACATGGGGGAAATATCCTAGTGGGGGTGGGGGGAGAAATTCTTCAGACATCAGATCAGAAGTGAAGATCCTGACCAACCCCAGGACATGCCCCACATAGGGCTGGTACAGACCAGCATTAAAGCCACCTTCCAGGCAGCTGTGTGCAGCTTTGGGGAGTGGCATGCACACACTGCATGCCTTCATGACACCCTGAAGGCATGCAGAGCAGCTGCATGTCAGCCAACTTCCAAGTGTCTTGGGGGTGTGGTGGTTACATGCCACAAGTTCCCAACTTGCCAGGAAGCCACCAGAGGGCTGTGGAAGAGCTGCTAAAGGCAGCTTTTCTGTGGCCAAAAAAGGAGCAGTTAAAAACTGTCCCTTTTTCAGCCAGTGCCACATTGAATTGGGACTAGAGCATGCAGCTGTCATGGCCGCAATCTGTCTTCAGGTGGTCAGCTTCACACCACCCCATATGGGCCATCTATTTCAGCCCTTAGTGTCTACTTTGTGAAAAGTAGAACTGCAGTGCATAAGCAGTGAACCCTGAACAGTCTTTTCTTCCCCAGTGGTGCTCCAGACACCTTATTTCACAGAGGAAAAGGGCAGAGGGGCCAAAAGCAGTTAAGAGCAGGTGCTTGCAGCTATAAAACACTTAAATGCCATGCACAAAATTGCATTTGATATGCCAAGGGTGTTAATAATTTCTCTGGCTGAAAATCAAACGACTTAGTATTTTGGGTGTTTCTTTTGTGATATAGATTGGACACAGTGACTGGAACCAAGGAAGGAAAATTCACACATATGACTAATATAAGGATAAAGTCCATGTGAATTGTGTATCTGGATGGAAATGCACATTGAATGTTTGGCAAAGTACGCTTGACATTCATGTGTTTTTAAATTCTTGTGTGTGTGTGGGTGTGTGGTCTTTAATTCTTGAGACACAAATTGAAATTAGATTAATACTTAGAGAGAGAATCACTATTTGTATTTTGGTCTTTGTTATTTCTATCTATCTCATCATAGGGTTCAAAAGGAAAAAGACTTCCAGAAGTGGATTACCAGTGTCTCCTTCTGCACAACATTAAAAAGAATTAACTAAAGTACCACTGCTGTTGTCTCTAAGAAAACATTCACTTGTGACACATCCCACTACTCTGCTCCAGTAGCTTCTCTTCTAGGATTTCTCTGCCACCTTCAGCATGGAAATGATTACTACTTTTTCAGTGATGCAGCTGTTACACCCTGGAGGGGACTGATGCATCTTGATCCGGTCTCTCCATTTTGAGCATTCTGCCTTAGGTGACCCTATTACAAGTCCAGACTCTGGACACCATGGATTGCCAAAAACACAAATAAGTGTGTCTAAGAGCAAATCAAGCCTGAACTCTTACTGAAAGTCAAAAATGTTTATCCTGAGGCTATCATACTTTGGACATACTATGAGACAATACAACTCATTGGAAAAGATGCTCAGTAAAGTAGAAGACAGTTAAAAAGAAGAAGACCTAATTAAACACTGATTGATTAAGTCAATGAAAAGTCATGGCCCTGAGTTTGCAAAACCTGGGTGGGGCAGTTGATAAACAATGTTCTTGGACATGTCTCTTCTTCCCTAGACATCTCCCTTTTCCTCCTTTCCCCACTGGGCCAAATGTTACTGATGCCAGTTCCATGCAGGTTATTACTTTTTAATGGAAGATAGCCCATACATATTTTTATGCATAGTTTTCAAATGAATTTATTGCTGGACCCATGTCTAATTAACTAAGTTGTCCTTGTGCACATTTTAGGTATTTGTAGAAAGCAGATAATTCAGTACTAGACAACAGCTATCTGTTCCTTCTCCACACCTAAAAGAACAGAATGAATTCCTGCAATTTAGTAATTAATAGAAATAAAGTTTAGTTGCCTAATGTAGTTTGCTTCTAAAGTTTTGATCATGTGGAATATTTAGTATTATTCTTTCTCATCACAATACCTAGCATGCTATTTGGGTAATAGTACATTCTTAAAATATGTACTGTACAGTTTTTAAAAAATCAATTGCTTAAGCAATTACTTCTGCTCTGAATATACTTCAGTGAGGTGAGACATTTCATCAATATGTCTACCTAATTTTTGAATCTGTTTCCAGAATCCATCTCAGGTTAAATTGAGATAAAAATCTGGAAGACCAGTGATCCATCTTCCATGTTTTTTTAAAAAATGAAATTCAAATTGAGGGAGCTTTAAGTTTCATTTTAATAGTGTGGAAAAGTGTTGTTAATCTTGAGCCATATTGCTAGCCATAGTCAGTCTTCCTGCATCTGCTTTTATGCTCAGGTTGCCATATCGTCCCCCACTTTGAATTATTCGGGGTGGGGGGAAAAGCCCAAGAGGAAAGGTTATGCACTCTATAAGTTTTTTATTAGATCTGCAATCTTCCCCACCATCCATCAGCTGTATTTTGCTCATCAAATCTGGACTCCAGATAACTAAGGCCCAGTACAGATTTCTGGAAAGTGGCAGTCTGGGGCTGATTTTAGGGCTTGGGAGTGCAGAGTGACTGCATGTTACTGAGCCCTACCACACACTGGTGGTGCCATCATGGCTTGGCCCCGTCCACGTGGGATTTCCATGATGATGCAAGTGCAGCGCAGCATCCAAACGTCACTGTGCCACACTTGCATCTTTGTTGCACTAGAGTGTGCCATTGGCACACTCATGGTCCCCGCTGAGAAGACTACAAAGAACCCGCTTTCAGCAGGTTCTTTTTTGTCCTGATGGAGGCCGCACCATTTGGTTGCTGCAGCCTCCATCAGGAGTAAAAATGGGTGGTTCCAGCCCACCCTTTCAAGGCGGACTGTCAAGCCCCTGAATTACCATTTCAGGCTTCAATATGGTATATATTTAGTTATTAACTGAGAATAAATCCAACAGAACTCAATTGAACTTATTACTCCAAATAGACATGTATAGCATTGTATTTTTGGCCTTGGAAATGCACGTCTTTTCCATGAGGATGATATCCTGAAATTCTTGACCTACCCATTTGCAGTGAGACCTAATCAATCAATCAATCAATCAATCAATCACTTTCTTTATATATCTCCCCCTCAGGGTAGGAATCAGACCTAAAACAGCATGGGGATTTTTCACAACATGTGAAATTGAAAAATCCCACTTATTCATCAGAGAAGTTTGGTTGATAATCTATAGCAAAATATACAACCATATTCCAGTTGGAGAAAAATTGAGGAGCAAAACCACGTGTGAAAAAAAAATTCATACAAGCTTAAATCAGGCTATTTATCTACAGTATAACCTTCACACTGAGAGAACAACCTATTGTTAGTTATCCATGTATATCATGGGTCAATAACTGTGGTCAACCTAAGGGCTAATTTTTTTTGCCCCTGGGATTATTCCCCAAAAATGCTCTCCTAAAAGAAAACAAAAAATCCAGCTGAAAATTCATGTTTGATTTTGAGAATCTGGTATTTTAAACATAAAATAGGGGCAGGAGGGGCTCTATATAAAATGTGAATTGCCACTCCAGGCACCCTTCCACACTACATAATTATAGAAGTATACCATGGCATCACTAGCTATGGAGTCACCCAGTGCAGAGAGCTGCCTGCAATTGGGGGGGCAATGGCCTTCCCCACCCTGTGGTACTAACTCACTTGCCAGTGGCATCACTAGGGGTGTAGGGGCTGCAGGCCTCACCAGGTGACACCAAGAAGAGAGGTGACATCTGGTTGAACCCTCCTCCCCTGACCCAGCTGCTCCAGGATGCGACCTGGAGGAGGAGGAAGACCATGTGCACTCCTCTTCCTCCCTCCCAGATGTCTTCCCCAGGGGAAAACCCCAGAAGGGAGCAGCCAGGAAGGGCACCTGTGCTTCTACTCTTCCCTCCCTCCCTTCCTCCTTCCTGGGCTTCTTCCCCAGGAAAGAAGCCAAGGACAGAGTAGCTAGGGATGCACATGTGCAGGCTTTGTGGAGAAAGCACCCCTCTGCCCCATGCCACCTACTCACAAGTAGAGCAGTGTGAAACAGTGAGGTGAGGAGGTGCCTTTTTGCCCTGGCCCCTGGAAGCCTTGCCTTGGGAGCCCTGCCCTCCCCACACACTGGGTGACACCGTGGACGGGGACGCCACTGTCTCTCACATGGCTTCCTTCCTGGCTGCCCGCCTCACTCACTGCCAGGCCAGACCCCGTAAAGCTTGCCAGGCAGTGGCAGACTCCCTTGCCTTCCCTTCACATCTGCACCTGGAACAGCCAGAAAGGGCACTCATTCTCCCCTCCTGCTCCTTTGTCACTGCACCTCCTCCCAAAGGAGGAAGCCTGACAACAGAGAATGCAGGAAACACACATGTTTGACCCTTCTGCTCCTCCATCAGTGGGCTTCCTCCACAGGGAGAAAGCCTGGCAACTGAGCAGCTATGAAGGGTGCATGTTCACCTCCCCTGCTCCTCTGTCACCAGGCTTCCTCTCCAGGCATAAAGGCTGGCAACAAAGCAATTGGGAAGGGTGCACATTCACACCTCCTGCTCCTCTGTCACCAGGTTTCCTCTCCAGGGAGAATGCCCAGTGACAGAGCAGCCAAGAAGGCTTTTCAGTCACCCCTTTTGCTCTTCTATTGCCTAGCTTCCTTCCCAAGGAGAAAGCCCAACAACAGAGCAGCCAAGAATGGCATGTGTTCACCTGTCCTGCTCTGAAGGAGGAGGAGGAGGAGGGCCCAACCAGGCGTCACCCCTCTTTTGGGGTGTCACCCAGTGAGGCCAGCATTCCCTACACTCCCCGCACCTCTCACTGGCAGTATGATTCCACTTTAGCTGCCATGGCAACATCCTATGGAATCCTGGTGTCTGTAGTTTGGTGAGGTAATAGATGCTCTGCCTGAGAATCCTGGTACTTCACCCTAAACCGAAAATCCCAGGATTCCATGACATGTTGCCATGGCAGCTAAATCAGAATCATACTGATATAGTTATTTAGTGTGAAAGGCTCCTAAAGGATTTCATACAGGACAATTAATTTGGGTTTGTGTGTATGGACTGAGCAAGAACAATCCATGAGGTGTGGAGGAGTTAAGTGCAATAAAAATGCCCAGGGCCATTCTTTTCCAACTGCATTTTATATGTTCATCCCATGAAGGGGGAAAATGTCACTGGGAAGTATTTTCATGACATTCAAAGTGCTAGCAGGTATTGTCTGTGGCCAGGTTTCACTAAAAACTTGAAAGCACTCCGTTTCCCCACTTCCATCAAAACAGAACAGGGAAAACTTGTATTGAATGCACACAATATACCTCCAAATAGAATCACATCTTCAGTTTAGGAGACATCTCTAACTCTAAAAAGGGAAGCCCCTATCTTATAGTCCAAGTATATTGCATAATGAGATATGCAAGTCAATGTCATGCGCTCCATCCTGGTTCCATTAACTAGCTATAAACAAATTACTAGGATCAAAAGGGCATCTGAAGTATCATGCTACCCATTTTATTGCTAGGCTTCTATGAGGTTGTGTTTTGTAAAAATGCCTCACTTTTGTTCATTGTCTAGAAAAACATATGTTCCTGAGCTAGGACATGGAATTTAAAGTGAAGGGTGTGAAAGCAAGAAAAAACATATCTATTTTTTTAAAGCCATGAGATCAGCAAGCAAGAAAACTGGGAAGTGAGTCTGATCTGTTCAACAGGCAAAGACACTGAGTTCATTTAAACAGAAATGTTGCCTGTCCTTGTTGCGATGTAAGTGAAATGAATAAACTTTCCTGCCTGCTTTAAAAACAGGGCTTCTCTAGTCCAGCAACTTTGTCAGGTCTGGACCTCTAAATGCAGCAGTCTCCAAATTCCTGAAGCTTGATTTTTTTTTTTTTTTTTTTTGACAGTCAAAAAACTCCCTTTCCTGTTAAGCTAGGCAGGTCTATGGCCTGAGAAAATCTGTAATCCTTAGGGGTGACAGTTCCCTTCAGCTTCCTGGGTCAGACTAAAATAGCATGTCTGAAAGAGAGGAAGCCTGACAGATGAACAGCTAGGCAGCTCCTCACCTTATTGTGCCTGGTAAACCATTATTATATTGCAAAAGAAAGGGGAAAAGAGGGAGGGACAGTAAGAGAATCAAAGAGAGGGGAAAAAGGGAGGGAGAGAAAACTGTCCTACTGAAGCACTGATCCAGCTTCTTCCTGAGAATCAGAGCCCAGAGCAATTACACTGGCAGCTGTTCAGAGAGAAGG
Organism: Urosaurus nigricauda; assembly: GCA_034509955.1. Lineage (NCBI taxonomy): Eukaryota > Metazoa > Chordata > Lepidosauria > Squamata > Phrynosomatidae > Urosaurus > Urosaurus nigricauda. The sequence goes on from JAOEGL010000002.1 coordinate 171,260,784, forward strand.
GTGGAATTATAGAATCCTAGGCCCTTCCTTCGTGAGCCAAAATTCCCATTTCTCCCCTTTTCTGATGTTATCCAGTTCAAATGAGCAACATTCCAAACCCTGGTTCTGGTAGGAGCAGTCCAGACAACATGTGGCATGTTCTGCATCAGAAATGGAGTGTGACACCCTTAAAACAGGTTTTTAAAAACTTAGCTGTTACACTACTACTACTAATAATAATAATAATACGATTTATATATATTCCGCCTTTTCCTTGTGGAATCAAGGTGGATTGCAAGTAAGGGCAACAAGGAAAAGGACTGAAGAAGCTTCATATTGGGAATGATCCATGGATAGTAGCAGTAGCAGTAGCAGCTTCACTCTAAGAAAAACTTGAGCAAGGCAAACATTTTCATTCAGGCCATGGTATAAGGAACAAATGCTTGCACCATTTGGCCCAATCTGGAGTGAGAGGTTCCCCAGTTGCTTTTTTTTTTTTTAAAGGAAACATATTAATGAAATGTTGCATATGAGATATATATAGTTTGGCTCTACCTTTAATTGGAAGTGTTGCTTTTTGTGCTCACTGATGATAGCACTCCATGGGAGAGGTAACTCCTGTTTTGAATCAGTTTGAGTTATGGCCCAGAGGTGTGTGTGAATTTGATAGTATGCACAACTAAGTATGTAATTTCTTCACGAAGTTTCTTCTCAAAGGTAGCAATGAGTAAAAAGAGGGAAAAGATTTGGTAACAAATTTGTTTACAGCAGCGAGATTAATTATGGCAAGATTTTGGAAAGCAAAAATAAATGTAGAATTGGAGGATTGGTATAAAGAAGTATGGAAATTAGTGATTAATAATAAAATAACATGTAAATTGAAAATAAGAAAAGGACTATGGAAAAGAAATGATTTTGATGAAATACAGGGAAAAAAATATTGAAAAAACATTGAGAAAAGAAGATGGAAAATTACCTTCATGAGATGAACTGAAATTCTGAATGGAATATAAGGATGCAAATGGCTCAGGGGAAGAGGAGCACTGAGGTGGTAAATAAAATATATTTAGATATAATGTATTAGAGTGTAAGAATGTAAGAATATATATATATATATATATATATATATATATAGAGAGAGAGAGAGAGAGAGAGAATATTTTCAAAAATATTAAATAAAAATTTTATAAAATAATTAAAAAGGAATTTTCTTCCTTCTGAGAGGAACCATGCAGTATTCAAAGGCTATTCACAATCTGGGACTTATTCAGCACACAGTTCACCCAGTTTTGTACAGAAAACTACACTTTTTGTGCAGGAAACAGTATTCCCTGCATGGAAAATAATATTCCAATGCATAACTATTAATTCCTTCACAGAAATTGTTGTTTTCTACTGCAACAAGGGATTTTCTGTGCAAAATTAAGGGGTTTTTTGCATTAAAGTCTATTCCTGGATAAAATTTGCACATGGTAAATCTGGATGGAAAACAACATTTTCTGCATCAAAAATAATGTTTCAGTATTAATTCCAGCTTCCTAGCCTCATGCCAAATTGCTATGGATTTTCTGGGAAGATCTAGAGCAAACTGAGTTTTTTAAAAAGCAGATTAAGGAAAGAATGTGCTGGATTCACTGCAGAATTTCAAGTGATGTTTCCACTATTGAGCCACCTTATAACAACATTGGAACTTTAAAAAATTCCAAAAGGAGTCCAACCAAAGGTCAACTATTGTCTCATCTACTTGAGCCCAAATGTTGCATTGTAAACCAGGCCACTATTCAGGATACCATAGTTAATTTGTATCTGTGACGGAGAGTCTAAAATGCCTGTTTCTCCAAAGTCATGCTGTGAAGTAGAGGAAGGTGAAAAATGTCAGTTTGATGAGGAACATCCAGCTATACTATCATTGCTATTCCTTAGAGGTTTAAAAATAGTCTCATTTGATAATCCCAGCTTGCTTTTAAAAAGCAATGAAAAGCTTATTACAGAAGCAAGCTGACTAAACAGAATCAGGATGATTCAGTAAGAGGCTAGAAATGTACAGATGAGCACAGATTGTTCTGCTTCACCCTCCATGGGGCCAGCTATCAATGGAAATGCTGCAGAGTGTTTTGATATCTCAGGAGTTTTCACAGAGTTTCCACACGTGGCAGCCTACTCCTGTAACCATTTGTACATGTAGTGGTTTGCTGGGGATGGGCGAACCTGTCAATCTCAATCTTGTGCAGATTGTCAGGTTTTGTAAAGATCAAGCTTCTTCAGTCCTGTTTCTGCAAAGGGCTCCAGTGTATATGTGTTTGGTTTTCCAAACAGCAATATCTGGGGAAATCTGTTCTCCCCCATTCGTTAAAACCTACATTTGTCTCTTTTGCTTTTGCAGTTTTGTACACATTTTTAATGTATAGATTTTCCCATGTACTTCCCAAGATGCAGTTTTGTCAGAGCTTGTCTAAAGTATATGCATTTTGTGCACACTTTCTTCAAATATGTATATCTCTGTGTCTGGATTTCTGCAGTCAGACTGCATTGTAAAGTTCTGCAGATTCTGATAATGCAGTTCTTTCTGGTCTTCTTAGGCTGCATCTGCACTGCAGAAATAACATAGTTTGATATCACTTTAACTGCCATGGCTCCATCTTACAGAATCCTAAGATTTGTAAGTTTGTCAGGCACCAACACACTTTGTAAAACTTTGTAAAACTACAAATCCCAGGATTAGAATGAAGCTACAGCACTTAAAGTAATGTCAAATGGCATTATTTCTACATTGTATATTCACCCGTGTTTATTCCTACCCATTTCATTAGGCAAGCTACAGGAAAAGAGATTCCACCTCAATATTAGGAGGAACTTCTTGACAGTAAGAGCTGATCAACAGTGGAACACACTCCCTCAGAGAGTAGTGGAGTCTCCCTTTTTTGGAGGTCTTTAAGCAGAGACTGGATGGCCATTTGTCAGGGATGCTTTGGCTGTGATTTTCTGCATGGCAGAGGGTTGGACTAGATGGCCCTTGTAGTCTCTTCCAACTCTATGAATGTATGGTATGGTCTGACAACCTATGAATCTTTAAAGTATGATTCAGATATTGTTCTTTGTTGTTATTGTTCTTTGTTGTTTTTTGCTGTGTGCCTTCAAGTAGTTTCTGACTTATGACAACCCTAAACTGAACTTATAATGGGGTTTTCTTGGCAAGATCCATTCAGAGGAGGTTTGCCAATGCCATCCTCTGAGACTGAAAGAATGCCACTTGCCCAAGATCACCCAGTGAGTTTCATGGCTAGGCAGATTTGAACCCTGGTCTCCAGAGCTGTAATCCAACACTCAAACCACTATACCAAACACACACACACACACACACACACACAATGGAATTAGAAGAAAGCATTTAACAACATGTTCAAAGAGGATCATTTTTTGAACATGCGAAGCAGAAAAAGTTTCCCCTCCTCCCGAATATTCTCCATTTAACCTCTACAGCAAAAAGGCCTTTCCCTAGCCAAGTTTATCACTGATTCAAGGCTGAAGAAATCATGTCAACAGGTTTTCACCATGCATCTGTTAGCCAGGCATGAGATGCCATTTTATTTTAGTGGTGAAATGGACAAGAGGGTTCAAGCCCCTTGTCAGTGGCAGTTTGCAGTGAATGATTTTCCTCTTTGTGACAGGTGTTGTGTGTGTTTTTACAGCTGGCTTAAATGGGTAACTGCCAGTGCTCTTTGCTTTAGCTCAAGAGTGAGCAAAGCACAGCACTGAGGCCCCATAGTGCCTTCTCATCTGGCCCTTAGTCCTTCCAGGCAGGCAGGCAGGCAGGCAGGACGGGCTTTTTTCTGGCTGCATAAAAAAGAAGAGAGAGTGCATCCTTTTTGGCTTTTAAATAGTTCATCCCCTCTCCACAAAAAATCCCCTCATTCTCTGCATGTGTGTGTGTGTCCATGCACAAAACAAAACAAGCAAACAAATACAAAACAACTAATACACAGAAATTAAATTTTGACTTCCTGCTTCCCTCTCTCTGCTATATAAATTAATATATAATTTCTCCTCTCTAATCTTCATGTAGCTTTCATTTTTAACTGCCAGTTGTAATAACAAGAACTGTTGACTTTTCTTTCATAGTCACAAACTATAATAAAAATAATATGAACTAATCCTGCACAACTGATATCTCATCTTTTCTGATTAATATACTCCATAAATGGATTCCACGTTTTCTTAAATATTTCCATTGAATTATTTCTCACCAAATCCAACAGTTTATCTAAAGAGGCTAATTCCATAACCTTATCTATCCAATCTAAATATGTTGGCATTTCATTGGTTTTCCACTTTCTTGCGAAGACCAATCTTGCTGCTGTAATTAAATAACTTTAACAAATGTCTATGCTCTTTCTCTTTCTTATCATCTAAATTAATCATATTTAACAAATATAATTCTGGCCTTACATTTTTAATTTTCAAGATTTTTTCCTATTAATTTTAAACCAAAATTTTCTAGCCCTTTGTCCCTCATATTCAAATTGCTTTAGATCTTCTTTTGTTCTTTCTCTAAATTGATAATAATTTAGCCACTGCATCTTGAATCCTTCATCCCCTAACTGTTGCATCTCACTCTTCTCTTTCCCCTGGTTGTTTTCCAATATAACACCACACAGCATTAAAAGCCTTCTTGAGGTCCTTGAGGACTGGATTTTGGAGATGGCTTCATAGAAGCAATTTGCCTTATCTATTAGTAATCATAGGCGATGGTGTTTGTCAACAGCCTCGACTCAACACCTTTTGCACTTTCCAGGGGCACCAGACAAGGATGTCCATTGTCACCCCTCCTATTTGCAGGCAATAGAGCCCTTGGCTAACATGATTCGGCATAATGCTGATATCACTAGCCTTTGCATCAACAACTAACACAATAAGGTTGCTTTTTGTGCTGATGATGTGTTTATTTTTTTTATCATGCCGAGAACGATCATTTCTGCCTCTAAAAGGACAATTGAGTCCTTTGGTAGTTATTCAGGTCTAAAAATTAACTTTAACAAATCCACATTAATGGCTCTAAATATTTCATACCAACAGCAAAAATTTTAGCAGGATCTAATGGGTGTGCAACTTCGTTCCTGAGGTTTTTCCTCTTTGGGAATAATCATCACAAAAGATACCCAGCAGCTCCTACCCTGAAATTATAACCCAGATGGATGCTATGTAAATCTAAATAATGGAAGGCTTTAAATCTTCCCAGTTTTGGCAGGATTGCATTAGTCAAGATATTCATGATCCCTCAACTCTTTTTCCTTTTTCAAACAATCCCATTGACTCCTCTCCCATCTAGATTCAAGAAATGGCAAAAATTAATTGATCAATTTACTTTCAATAAAAATAGACCTAGATTTCCCAAATCCATTAGACACATCACTTCCAAGAATTGTGGTCTGGCAGTCCCAGATATTGCACTATATTTGCTGGGATTGGATGGCCCTTGTGGTGTCTTCCAACTCTATGATTCCACGATTCTATGATTTCCAGGCTTTCCAACTCAGCCAAACTATTCAATTAATTAAGGACAACAGTGCTACCAGATGGGTAAATCTATAAGTTTACTTGCCTCAACACTAAAACTTCAAAATAGAAACTTGGTAGGTTATCTAATCCACTTTTATCTAGCTCCCTACTCATCTGGCATGAACGGAAACATACTAGCTCCGGACCCTTCTCTCATTATCCCCCCCCCTTTTTTGGCACCCTCTTTCTCACTTAGATGATCAATTTCCACTAATAAGGTTATTGAGAAGATGTGGACTCTACCGCACCTTAGACCTGTTCTCTGATGGATTACCAAAGCACACCACCATCATAAAAACTTCCCTATATATAAAAAAACTAACATTGCCTGGCTTCAGGTACACCAAATTGCTCCCTTTGCATCACACCTAGCATCAGGAGGAGAATCTCCAAGTCCACTCTCCTTTTTTGAAAACTTTTGTTTGAACTCTGCATCTCATACTAAAGGGACGGGGCAGTTATCTACAAATGTTTCCTGGAACACATGTATGGGAAAGGCTAATATAAGCACTAATTTTGAAAAGACAAATTGAAAACCATGGTTTCAGACACTGCATGGGTTCATATTTGGTCTTCACCTCCATACAAATCCTGTTCAGCATCTGTGAGGGAGAATATTTTGAAAATCATCCATAGATGGTATCTCATACCTGTAATGCTGTCGAAATGGTGAAAACACTCTCTCCAGATTGCTGGAGGGGTTGTAAATTTAGAGTTTCATATATGCATATGTCGATTGAATGTCCTAAAGTGAGAAAATTCTGGGATGCAGTTCTCTATCAAATTTCATGTATCGCTGATCAAACCCATATTCTATATTTGTGAAAAATAATTCTAACTTGAAACATAGGAAACTGATATTTTTTTTTCTTATTACTGCTACCAGATTAGAAATAGCCAAATGTTGGAAGTCAGGTGACCTCTCCATTGAGAACTGGTGGTCTACAATTTAGGTTATGTGGTTGATGGAGAAACTGTCTGCTACAACAAGATTTTGGATTGGCCACAAAAGGACTGACACATTTCAAGAAGACTGGATGATCTTTATTGATTATGATAATCATGACACTCACCGGATCCAACCACCTGCTTCACAGATGGATCTTTGGACTATTCATCAGATACATACCCTTGCCCCTTGTAGTTAGTTGTTGTTGTTGTCATTGTTGTTGTTGTTTTTGACATTGTTCTACAGACTTTATGTGTTTTATTGTAAAAACTCAATGAAAATTTAATTAGAAAAAAAACTAACTTTATAAGCCTTCTGGAACAGATGACATGAATCCCTGGAACACTTTGAAGCCATGCCACTTCACACAGCTGTCTTATTATGACCCTTTGCCAAAGTATGTTACTCTTTCTCGTGGCTATATATTTTAACAGGAGAGAGGAAAGAGCCAAAGATATTGAGCTGCTTTGCTAGCAAAGACGCTATCATATATCATCTTTCTCTTAGAATTTGAGATGAATACAATCATCCATATTTATGGTTCCCACTATGTCACTGAAGTAGCTTCTGAGTAAATTACATCAAGAATGTCATAAAAAGCTGGGAGAGAGAAAGAAGCCCGTGTGAGCTCTCCTCAGTCACTTGTACTTTCACTCAGTCATACACTACAATTTGTCAGAGAATAATTGAAGTATGAATCATACTATATGCTTAACGGTATGTGGTTGCCCAATTTGTTCCAAACTGCACCCTGTTTAGTGGCTTCTTGACTTGGAGAGTGGAGAATGTTGATGAAGTTCTTGGGTTTTCAAAAACCAGGCTCATTGAAATTAGGTGATGTCACATTGGAAACTTGCTGTTTTGGGTAACTTCTAACTAGAAGTGAACCAGTTTGAATTCCCACCCATCTGAGTGGGTACAGCAATTCTCAACATAAAAAATGGCATGCTGTACCTCCATTCCATGCAGCTGTTAACCTTAATTCATCACCAAAAACATAGCTGAAAACACATGGTGGTATAGAGGACTCATGACATCCTGTGCCATTCAGCTAGAAAAAGGGGCTAAAATATTAAGTTAAACTATATTAAACTATCATATTGGATGTGTAAAGGACAAAGTATGATAAATTTCTGAAAACAACCATGATATAGAGGTAAATTCAAAGATATAACCATGTTAGTCTGTAGACTCGTATATAGAGAGATCTTGTAGCACCTTTGAGACTAACTAAAGAAAGAAGTTTGTAGCATGAGCTTTCATAGATTAACCACATTTGAATTTTTTTTAAAAAAAAAAACTGCCATAAAGATTATCCACAAAATAGGACTTCAAATAATTTCTCTATACAATAGGCTCTCTACATTCACTGAGATTAGGGGCACAGAACCCCAGTGAAAGTGAAAGTGGAAAAACCACAAATAAGACCTGAGAGAATACGTTTCTAGGAATCTCTAGGTCCTCCAGCATAACTCTATGGTCAACTTATATAGTCTTCAGTCACTTAAGCAGGTGACGTGATACCCCTAGCATAGGGATTGGAAGAATATTCAGATATATTTTATATATGGTCTTCACCACCCAGAAACTTTGATGGCAAGAATCCTAGAATGGCAAGAATCTTCACAGTTAAAGACTTCTTTTGTCCCCATCGTTGCAGTTAGGAACCTATTTTGCACACATTTTGCACTCGGTTGTTTTGTGCATTTTCAGGGTGGAATAAAGGGTGGAAATTTACTTTGAGTTATGATTTGAAAGAATTTTTAATATATAAAATTATGTATGTATTTTAACTCCAGAAATAATTTCTAAGATGTATAAAAGTTCCTCAAATTTGTGTTGGAAATGTCAGAAGGAAGCAACTTTTTGCTGTATGTGGTACACCTGTATAAGAGGGGGGGAAATGCATTGATAGAGGATATTCTTAAAATTAATCTGCATTGATAGAGGATATTCTTAAAATTAATCTGATACTGGAACCAAGATTATTCTTATTAGCACTGTTAGGTGAACAACTGGAGAAGAATCATGGAAGACTACTACCATACATCATAACCACATCCAAAATACTTTAACTCAAAGATGGAAAGAGACAATCATCCCTTTAAGAGAATATTGGTTGTTAAAATTGTATGATTTTGCAGAAATTGATAAGTTAACTATATTGATGCATGAGAAAACTTTAGATTATTTTCAAAAATTAATGGAAATTGTTGATTGATTACATGAAAAATAAGAAAGGTCCTGTAATGAAGCTGGGATTTAAGATATTTTTATCTGGTTTTTTCTTATATTTTTAGCAGGATAACATTTTTTGTGGTTTATTTGAAGTATGGATAGATTTATTATTAATTTAGGGGGAATTCAATCTGTATTGTTGAAGAACCATAGTCAGGTATGCTGGAAGCCATTGTTCCCTGTTTTGTGCATTTTTATTTGTTTTTGTTTTTATTTTAGAGTTAAAATTGTAGGCAGTTTTTAGATTTAATTTTCCCCCTTTATTAAGATGTGTAATTTCCCTATATGGATGCTTATGTTTAGTTGTTTAAGAAAAATATTTGGGGAAAAATGGCATTTTCTATGCAGAAGATAATATTTCCCACAAAATTCTCATGTGTTTGTTGCAGAGAACATGTTTTCTGTACAATACAACCATGTGTTAATTTTGTTTAAAATGAATCCCAAACTGTGAAGAGTCTTCAAAAATGGTGCAGTGCGGCGTGGTGAGAAGAAAATTGAGAAAATTACTCATTGCTTTTCCTTCAAGAAGAAAATTAGCGAAGAATGACTAGCCAGGCATCTTTCTACTTTCATTAACTCAACTGATAACTCTTCTGCATCAGCTAGAAAGGAATAGCCAACCCCATTCTGGAAAACAACAAATTTAGAAACAATGATATAAATTGATGTGTACACAGATGCCAACTTCTCATTCTATTTCACCCCCACCCTCACACCATCCGTATACCCTTTTGATTTTTCCGTTTGAATTTTCAATGGATTCTCTATACCCTCATTATTGAAAAAAGGCTATTATCCGAGCCATGTAGGTAACGTATGCTTATCTGATGAATACATTCAGCCTTCCATATTGAGGCAGGGGGCCAGACATCTGCAGTTTTGAGTGTCTGTGGCTAGCCCCCTCCCTCATATAAGTCAATGGTGATGCAGGCACACAGCCATGCTGATGCAGACTCACGTCGCCATCCATAGACTTATATAGACTTGACATCCCATGATAGTTTGTGTCCATATTTTGGGGGGGGGGGGGAACCAAACACCTGCCAATACAGATGGCCAGAAAAACCAATTTAATTAGCAGGGTCTGCTTTGTGTGACACATATAAATACACATTTCTATCCAATGATGTTTAACAAATTGTATCTAAAACTATGACAAGAGCTGGACTGGAGCCATTAACATGGAAGAGGTTCCCCCAAGAGATCTGATGCACCATCCCCCCCCCCAAATGGGTCTGGTTAATTTAATATGGGGGGTGGGGGACAGAAGAAAATTGAGAAGGAGGAAAGTTTAGAAACTTCTTTCATTGATGAAAATATACGCTTTTTATTGTTCATATCCACGATACTCAGTACACTGCATTGCTCTGGATGACATAAATCCAAATATGCAATAGATGTCAGCTTTCTAACGGTCATTGAAATTTCCATTTATTAAATCAACATACTTTAATAAATTGCACTCCAATACAAGAAGCGACTCCATTAGCAATGCTAAATGAATGTGTGTAAAATATAAATTTCAGAAATTAAATTATTTTCCTAGACATCGTCTAAAACATTAAAATACACAATCTTTGCATAGAAGATATTCTGCTAACACTGGTTGTATTTATTCCTGCAAGTATTGACTGGAATATTTTATTATTTTCTTGCCTATAAAATATGTAAAAAAAACCTCTGGAACTGTTCAAGTTTAACATGAACCAGATCAAATAATTAAAGTTTTCCATTCTTTAATTTGATTGATGTTCCCACTGTTACAAATTTACTCCATATTATTTTATAGTCCAATAGATTTCTATGAGGTCCTAATCTTATGTGGATGTACTTGGGAGTAAAATGCATAGAACAAAGCAAATATGAGTTCTGAGTAAACATACTTTGGATTCACCAGCATCTGATTGTTCAGCCACACCCAAGGTATGTAGCTTCTGCTATTTACAATGAAATTGCCATCATCAGCATTTTTGAGGACAATGTGTTCTTCCATTTGTGCTGGATCTTTATGCACTTTTGTCCAAGAGTAAAGTCTACTTGAGTAGGGTAGATCCTAATTTAGATATCTTTAATGGGAGACAAAATAAACAGATAACTTAAATGGGAGACAAACATTTCTGTGAACATACTGATATTCAAAATTTCCACATGTTGGTGCAGATGCATGATAATGCATTGCTTCCATGGAAAGACACTAATAATACACCTAAATAATGTACATAGATCCAGACTTCTTTTTGTGCTTGTGTGCTTTCAAGTTGACTCCAATTTTTGGTGCCCAATATAGGTTTTCCTTGGCAAAATTTATTCATGTTTGTCATTACCTTCTTGTAAGGATGAGAAAATGGGATTTGCTCAAAGTCCCCAAATGGCTTTCCATGGCTGAACTCTGATCTTCTGAAGTCCTAGTCTAACGCTCAAATTTACACTTCCTCTTGAGTCCTGTGTAACTTCTAAGAATGATTTTCTACTATCAAGGCCTATTACTTCATTTGGGACTCTCATGAATGACTTATTTGCATGAAAATGGCAGAGATTGTCTGTTCACCAGCAATTGGTTTGGGTATTGGTATTTTGGACCATATGGGTGTTACCAATACAATTCAAAAAGATCTGGAAAGATCTGTAAGAGTCCAAGGCTGCAGAGAAGCCCAAATGGGAGACAGTGCAGCAAACTGCTTGCAAGCCCACCACGGCTATCACCTCCCAACTTTCCTTTCCAACACATTGATTACCCTTACCCTCAGCCAAGAGAACTCAAGGCTGTCGAGAAGCCCAATTGGGAAGCAGAGGAACTGGTTGCATCCTAGAATGGGGTGGGGAAAGGGGCTGCTAGGCAGCAATAGAAGCCCAGCTCTGCCAGTGGCTGCAGTGACAGACAGCAGAAGTAGCCACAGCAGGTGAAGAGGACAACCAGGCACTGTGTCAGGCAGGCTGGGCAGGATGGGGGAGGGCAGCTAGCACCCCCCCTACCTGCTGTTGCATCTCTTTCCACCTCTGCTTCTGCCTCCATCCTCCCCTCCCATTCTCTCCCCATGTTGTCTCCCTTAGAGTGGCTGCCTCCCTGGAGTGTGCGTTTACCACACTGAGGTAACACCAACCCTCATCATGCCACTGCATACATGAAATTTTTAAAAAAACAGAACCAGCATTTTCAGTGCAGGAAACAACAGTGGTGTCCCCATCCCCCGGGTGTCAACCAGTGCAGGAGGCAGGATCTCAGAGCAGGGGTGGCGCTCGAGGTTGGGATGGAGCTTTCTGGGGGCAGCTGCCAAAAGGACATATTGGCCCATTCTCCACTGCTGGTACTGTTGTTGCTGCTGTGGGATGGTCTCCTCATGAGGAGAGTGACACCATGGCAGTGAGATCAGTAGGACTGCACTTGGCCCTTTACTTCACTGCTGGGTCATTGTTTTCCTCAGGACAAGAATGGCACTGTGGCACCAAAGGTCAGGAGGGTGCAAAAGGGGCATCTGCTCTAGAGATTGCTCACCCTTCAGCTGGCAGAGGGCCCAACCAGGTGTCAACTCTTTTCTGGGGTGTCACCTGGTATGGACTGCATTACCACATCCCCTAATGGGACTGTACAGACAGCCCAAATGGAGCAGCTTTGTGCTGCCCCTAGATGTGCGGGGTTGGGGACATGCCAACCAGACACCATGTCCCCAACCCTCTGGGAAAAGAAGCCCAGAAAAGGAGCTTCTTTTACTGGCATTACAGGAACACCATAAAGGTTGCACCATGACCTCTTGATGCTCCCCAGGTGTGGTGCTGTTTGTGTGCCGCGCATGAGCAACATCATCATGGTGTGCCCTGTGTAAACAGTGGCATGCCAAAATGGCACCTGCGGTGCGCAGTAGGGCTTGGGAGTGTATGGATGCTCCGCTCTACCGAGCCCTACCAAGGCTAGCGCAAAGTGTTGGTCTGTTCCAGGCTAACATTTCCAGCACATAATGTAATATATTTCTGCATAAAAAATGATACAGGTACTTGCACATGCCAATTTTTGCACTGAATATGCCCAGACATGCATTTATTTATTTGATCAATTCAGGATGGTTTCCTGACATGCAAGAAATACGTTTTTGGAACATTTCTCAAATATTTCTGAATAGGTTTTCCATTCTTATATAGAAAGGTAACTTTACTCAAGCTCTCAGCATGATTTTGGACCTTCCAGGAATAGACAAAATGGTGACGCAATATTAATGCATGAGTTACTTCTTAAAGCATCCCTTTCTAAATGAAAGTCCTGAGAGTAGATGTTTTCAGCTGGGAATCTGGGTTCTTTCAAATTAGGATCCCAAGCATTCATGAACACATTGCTGAAATTCAACATTTTCATCATTTTCTTTTAACGGTTGCTCAGTAATAGACAAGCATACCTGCCATAGTTACTCTATTGAAAAATAGCTACCTGTTATTCTCTTTGGTGAGCAAAGTCTTGTGATGGGTACTATATAACAGACAGACTTCCTAATGTCCCTGACTCTGAGATTGACGGGACGCATCATTAAAGCTCAGTGTAATGAGGAAGTAGGGGATGCACCAGTGCTTTGAGCATTCCTAAGCATTCCTAAGCCACATGGAGGAAGAGGCGTAAGGCAGTTGATGCCTTGCAACAGTCTAGTAAAACAGAGATGGGCTTTTTCAAGTGCCCTTTTTCATACCAAGGGATTCTCAGTCTATAGTTTCACATGGGAGTGTTATTAAATCCAATCAGACTTATGAAGCAACTTGACAGAAGGTTAAAGTAAAGCTTGTGCAATAAAAAAGCAAGAGAAGTATCTTTTGGTTTCAGCTAAGAATCTCAGCCAGAAAAGAGTATAGACTCTGAATACTACCATTCTAGACACTCTTTGAAACAGAGAACAACTCTAATAATGCCTGAATCAGGGAAAGTTCTAGAGCAGAAATATTTGACACCATAGCATAGCAAAAGAGAAGGATCTGTGGAATCAGGTGTTCAGATCTCTTGTCTTCTATGACCTGGCCAGGTGTTTCCTTTTAGTTTTAGCATCCCATCTGCAATGTGAAGACCATGCTGCTAACCTGTCTTACAGGGCTGTTACAACAATTCTTCCCCAAGAAGCATTAAGTACTTCACAAATGCTATTTTATTCTTTTTATGTGGGGCATCCAAATGAAGCTGATAAACCACTAAGTAAACATAGTATTTGCAGGTGAATCTCTAGACCTAGAGACAAGAAATAGGATATGAGCCTCTTCCCTTTTATTAATTTATTCAATAAATGCATATGCTTTTCATTGTATGTGGCAAGCTGCCTTGCTGAGGATGCTATCTTATGGGTTCAGTTCTTCTTCTTGTTGTTCTTAATAGAATACACAAGCAGACAAAGATTTTATAAACACCTTGGCTATTCAGTTTTAGTGCAATCTTGATCTGTGATGCAGAAGCAGTAGCCCCCCGTATTCATATGAAACAAATTCATTTGATTGTGGCTGTATAATATGAATCTCAGGGTACATTTTCAGGAAATATAAGCATTTGAGTCTTTATATAGTAGCACTTTACTTCCCTGCTATTGATGCATGCATGGATGCCACAAAAGTACCTGCATCCAACTTATGGGACCAAGCTCTTTAGCTGATTATCTCTCGATGAAGAGAACTGGGGGATTTTTTTTCTTTTTCTTTTTCTTTTGAAGAAATATATGAAGTGATCTGGTTATTCTTTATTTCTGTATATAGTCTGTTGCTGTTGATGATGTTACAGCATGACTCTTTTCCTTTCCAGTTAACTAGATGCACCCAGACTATTGTTTTTAAAATGTTCATCATTGTTGAGCCAGCTTTGAATAACTATGGAGGATGAGATAAGTAGAGAGTTTTCTCAAGCCTGAAACAGACAGGCAGATGGGGCAACTTCTGGCTGCTCTGGGGGCATGGTGTTTAGATGACATAAGTCACCCCAGGGTTGAAGCGGGCTGTTTTGAGAAGCAGCTGTTTTGCACTTCTTTCTGTGGCCCATATGGGACTGTAGCACCAAACATCTTCGGGGCCACAGCATGTGTTTGCCATGGCTCCAAGGAGATCGGGCTGGAAGCAGCTTCTCGCCACTCCTTCCTGCCCATCTGTTTTGTCCATCAGCGTGTGCTCCCAGTTTTTGGTACTCCCTCCCTAGGGATGCCAGGGTGACTTCCTCCTTGCTTACCTTCCATCAGCAATTGTGCCACTAGGCTTTTAGAAATTGAGTGGCATGGTGTTGTTGTTGTTGTTTTTTAATGGTGTGCTGTGATGTTTATTATTTCTTTAGGGGCTTTCTAGATTGGCAGGAAAGTGTGACATGAAGTTGCCTTTTCCTTAATGCTTAGCAGCTGCACCACAGCCTTTAGATGGAGCTGTGCGTTTCCGCAGTTTTTAAAAAAGAAGCTGGGGAAACCAGCACCTTTTTAAAGGTGCTTCTTCTCCCCTAAAACGCAAAAAAAGCGTTTTCATGGCACACTTTCCCTTTTTCTCATCTAAAGGCTAGAGTTTCATGCAGCCATGAACACACTTCTTTTTGTCAATCTAGAAAGCCCCATAGTCTTTTAATAAATAATATTTTTTATGTCAAATCAAATTTGACATCCTCACATATCAATGGCATATATATGCCTGTGCCTGGCTTCTACTCCACCAAATGCATCTGAAGAAGTAGGCTGAAGTCTATGAAAGCTCATGCTGCCAATTTCTTTCTTTTAATTCTTCTCCAAGGTGCTACAAGAACTCTCTACATATTGATTCTACAGACTAGCACTATTCTACTATTATTTTTAAATGTTTAATATTTTAACTTTTTAAATTATTTGTTTTTAATTAATTTTTATATTTTTACTTTTACCGAAGTATTTCTATCATTTTTAAATTAGTATTGTTTTAAATATGTTAGGTGCCTTTAATCCCATGACTGGGGGAAAGGTGGAATATAAATAAATAAATAAAAATAAGAAGGGTAACAACAACAATGGAAAATCCACCACCTACCAAGGACTCAATGTACAATTTGCCATCTGCTTGGCACCAAAAGTAAGGCATTACCCAAAAAGCTGGGGGACCTGGCAGAGCATCAACAAATTTTAGGGGAATTTTAATAGTTCAAATAAAAGTACCCCTTGGCTGGGGGCAACATTCAGCCTGGGATCTTTCCTTTTGTATATTGTTTCCAAAGCAGATAAAAGTCTAGAGGCCATTCTAAATAAGGTTTCTTAGTTTTATTAGAGAAGTAATCAACACACACACACACACACACACATATACAGTATACAAGAACTAACCAAGTTAAGGTGGGAGGTGAAAAGCAGAGGCCTTGCTAATGGTACTATAGTACTGATCCTGAAGTGTAGCTCCAATTGAGGGGTTCTGAAATGGAGATGGTTAATAGTCTGCTTCAGACTAGACCAAATGGCTAGCACTCTTATATCCAAAATCTCATCCCGGGGCAGTATTCCTGGGATGAATACTGCCAAATACCTCATTGCCAAATGGTTTTCCCAGGAGAGAAGAATAATGTGATATGCAGTTATTACTGAGCAATCAGTGTAAATGTGCTCAGATGAAAAGAGTTTCAGTCCCAGAAGAAAAGTCTTTTAGAGTAAAACAGAAAGACCAACAATAAGAGCCGGCTTTGGTGGGGAGTTCATGGCAACCGCATGCTGCACGCCCCAACTCCACCCCAATCTGGCCTCACATCACAGAGTAGAGCTGCAGCGGGTTGCCCTTTCACCGGTGCAAAAAGGAGTGGCTTTTTGCCTCTCCTTTTTATGCTGGACAAAGGACAGATCAGGGACATGGTGTGCATTTGCTGTGGCCCTGATCCAGCACACAAAGGGGTGACATTTTGCCATCTCTTTAGGGCTGTCAGTTTTCAGCCATGGTCTGTGATATGAAAGCAATCTCCCAGTCCAGCTCATTATCACCTTCTCCATAGTCTGAGGATTATGCTGATTGCTATCTTGAGAGATCCCATCATGGCTGTGTGCATTAGGCTTCTCCCACTCTGGGCTATCCTGTTTGACATGGCATAGCTGGTTTACTGTGCTAGGGAGCTACTGCTCAGGTCACTTGCCTAAAATTTCCCTTATGATATTAAACTGATATCAGAGTCACAGAGAGGTGACAGGGGACTGGTTCTTGGATAATAGAGGCATCTGACAGAAAACAATACATGGGCTCCTTCATTACAATGCATATGGTTTTGAAATTTAAAGTTATGGCTGTTATATTTCACTTATCTGAGGTCCACAATGAGTGAGGATGATGTAGGGATGGGATGGGAATCATTCAGCCCTCCACATGTAGTTGGGCTTTAACTCCCAAAATTCCTCACCATTGAAATGCTGGTCAGGACTACTGCAAGCTCCCATCTGTAAGTGTTCTATGGGTCCTGCTTCCTTCTCCGGTCACATCTGGATGGGACTTCTTGAAACCACCTGTTATCTAAAGAACTCACTGCCACCACCCAATGATTGACTTAACCCACTTTAGCAATGCACCAAGATGTTGCTATGAGTTCCACTGGCACTTCCCTGGGCCAAGCATGTGAAAAGGAGTGCAAGAGAGGCAGAATGCTTTTAAAGAAAAAGGCTTTATTCTAAGTAAGGACATTCTATAACAAACAGATATATTTTATATGAAGAACTATCTCATCCTTCAGGCACAGACCGAAAGTACAAGTTATAAAGTAAAATAATTTCAGCCAAACCAAGAAAAGAATCAAAATACTCTAATGCAACTGGCTGGTACACTCTTCTAATCTTATTCATAGGTCAGATGGGATTTGTAGTTCTTGGCATTCATAGATAGCTGGGAGCTGGGATTCAATCCACTGTCAGGCTTCAATCATCCTTTCTCCAGGGAACTCTTGGTCAGAAGCCCCCATGGTCTGGTTAGAAAGAGCAAGAGATAGGTAGACAAAAGCCTCATGTTGCTTTCAAGCTTTTTAAAACCTCTCCTCAGAACCATCTCAAAGGTTCATGTTTCTACTCAACTGCCCATCTCATTAGACAGTTGCTGTCCCATTAAAATGTAACAATGCCTCCTCACACATTTTAACTCTTTGTTATCTAGGGAGAAGTCTCTGCTAAATGGAGGCATTTCCTTTTATCACACCAGCTGACAACCTTTGGAACAAAATTAAGTTTTGAATAGACTGGTTAAGTGACTAGTCTCCGGGGCCGTTCAGACTACCTTTTGAACTGAATTGCAAGCCGGATTAAAACTGAGAAGTTCTCACTGGATTCGGTTTTTACACAAGCAGAACTGGAGCTTGCACAAGAGAGGAGGAGCAAATGCCCCTTGGCCCGGTGTATTTGAAACTGGGGTTTTCCCCGTTTCTTTTAGAAAAAACCGGGGCCAGGCCAATGTGAACTTGGCCCCGGTCATCTTCGGGTCATCCAGGGGGAGGGATCAAGCCAGTGGCAAAAGAGCCAGCGCTGGGCTCCCTTTCCTCCCGGCTTTTTGACAGCATATGCGAATGCATCAGGGGCCAGGCTGAGTGAGGGGGACGTGAAAGTGCTTTGTTTACTGTTGGGGGCTCCCTTTCCTCCTCCTTTTTCTCCCTCTCCTTCTCCTCTTGCCCTTCCCTGGCCCTGCAAGAGTGTGCCACGGAGATGCCTTTCCTCTTCCTCCTCCTCCCTCTCCTTCCTCTGGGGAAGGTTTTCCTTGGGGATATCCCAGTACCTGGCCCTCCTTGCCTTGCACAGGCTGCAGCAAACATCAGTTTCACTTCTGGGATCAGACAGGTGTGTGTGTGCCTCTCTCTCTCTCTCATTCTCTCTCTCTAGTGGTGGGGCTCCTCCTTTGGGTGGAACCCCCCCCCCCAGCAAAGGCCAAGGAAGGACCCTATAGAAGAGGCTTGGGTCCTCCCTCCCCTTGTTGTTCCATCCTCCTCCTGATCCAGAAGCCTCCTTTTGGATCAGGAACTGGAGACAGTAATGCACACTCACAGGAGCACAACAAACAAACAACTCCAGCTCCCAGAATTCCAGAGCCCTGAGCCAGAAAAAAAAGTCTGAAACCTGGGCCAGACTGGTTTCTTTCTCTCCAGTCTGGATGCAGCCCTGGTTCCCCAGGACTCAAAGGCTCCTCTTCTCTTCCCACCCCCAGCCTTGGACTTTTCCCCAGGGTGTGGGTCCTTGGGGGATGGTGGTGATGATTAGGGCTCCCTCCTTATATTCCCTCCAAGAGCTCTTCAGCTGACAGCCAGAGAAGGAGAGGAGGAGGAGAGAAGAGAATGTGTGATGTGAAGGAAAGAACAGAGGGGCCAGCAGCAGCAGCAAGAGGAGGAGGAGAAGGTTTTTTTGAAAACCTTCCCCAGAGGAAGGAGAGGGAGGAGGAGGAGGAGGAGGAAAGGCATCTCCGTGGCACACTCTTGCAGGGCCAGGGAAGGGCAAGAGGAGAAGGAGAGGGAGAAAAAGGAGGAGGAAAGGGAGCCCCCAACAGTAAACAAAGCACTTCCACGTCCCCCTCACTCAGCCTGGCCCCTGATGCATTCGCAGATGCTGTCAAAAAGCTGGGAGGAAAGGGAGCCCAGCGCTGGCTCTTTTGCTGCTTGATTTAAAAAAAAAAAAAGAGAGGAAGAATGTTGACAAATGGCAGCATGCCACATCATTTGATTGACAACAAAGAGGCTCCTCCTTCAACTGCTCCTTTTGCAAGTCTGAACTCCAGAGGGGCAAATTACTTCGATGGGGGCAAAGAGTAGTATGAACTTCTTTCCGGAGAGATTCGGTAATGCCATGCACGATCTCATCCAGATCTAACCAGGGCAAATGGGCTAGTCTGAATGGGGCCTCCATAACAGCAACTAATGCTAAGGAGAGATTCTGTCAATGATGTTCTACTTGCCCTTCTCAAGAACCAAATACCATATATACTTGTGTACAAGTCAGCTCCATGTATAAGATGAAGACAAGTTTGGGAGTCAAAATTATGGATTTTGGTATAAGTTTGGGTAAAACATAAGAGTATGTACCAAAGGATGTAAGGGATGAAGTAAAGGAAAACAATGCCAAAGAACCTAAAAAATTCCAGCAGGCATAACTGTTTTTGCTCAGCCTAATGTGAATAAGTGGATGAGAAGGGAACTACAGTAAATTGTTATTGTGTGACATGTATTGTATGTATTGTTTAGTATGCTGTAATCCCACCTCGATCTGCAGGGAGAGGCTGGAAATATAAATAATATATTGTTGTTGTTGTTGTTGTTGTTGTTGTTATTATTATGTGGGGGAGCAACCAGGCTCATGCAGCACTAAGAAAATGTGCATATGTCAAAAGCGATGTAAATGAAAGGGTTAAGCTACAGTGTTCACACACACACACACACACGCAATAAAGAAGCCATCCCCTTTTCTGAGCAGACTGGCAAAAGGCAACAGTTTACTCAATCCCAAGAAAACCAAAAAGAAGCACTAACTTCCCTTTATTCTCTTGGCACTCCTTTGAGAGAAATTGCCAAAGAGCTGCCACCACCATGATTTTTTTGGCCAGGCATTCAAAGACATCAGAAGAGAGAGTAGCAAGGGTTGATACTTCTCTTAGGTTCTCTTAGGATGGACTAAGCTCTCACCTTTTGGCACTCTACTCGATGGGAAATGGTTCCTTTAAAAAAAGAGAGAGAGTTAAAGTGCAGTACTTACATGGATCAGACAACCCAGATTTTTGGGGTAGATCTTTTGACCAAAGTTTCTAACTTATACAGTACATTCAAGATCTTTGCAAAAAATTACATGCATTGTGCAAGCCTTTTCTTTTTAGTAAACAGTCATAAGCCATGCTCCTTGCAGCACCAGTGTGCCTGTGTCATAGTCTTCAATGAGCCTTACTCTTGCCAAAGGAAATTGAAAATAAGTGGGCACATAATTGTGGTTGTGCAGTACAATGCTATATAGGTTTACTCTGAAGTGCATCCACTATTTTCAGCAATGGCTACTCCCAAGTATGTGTATGTCTGATGGCTCTATTAATGGGCTGCAGAAGTACCAGCTATCACAGGAGGTAACAGTGGTAGGACAGCAGGGATTGCCTGTTTGGATCTTGTTTCTGTATTGTTTTCATCAATAGTGTCTGGACGGAAATCTCCTATTTGTTTCTTTCTCTGTTCCCCCTCCTACTCTGGAAGCCTCCTCTGGTCAAATAGCTGCCTTGGTTAACTTCCATCAATGCCCCACTAATGGTAAGATAAAGAGTTTGCCATAGCAATGGCTTGCACAGCCATCAGCTCATATTGACTAAGATGAGAATTACAGAATTCTATTGTCAACCATGAATCTAAACACTCAGCAGGTAGTAAACACTCCTCTTTAGCATAATGTATTGAACAAAATTTGTATTCAACTCTTTTGAGTAGGGGGTGTAAACTCTCCACTAAATTATATGCCTCGATTAGGAAAGAATAATGGAGCAATAAGTAAAGTGTGTGCAATTTCATCAACTCTTTTGCAACTCAATAAAACCCACAGTAGTGTTCTGGAGGCACACAGTCATGTTCAGCATTGCCTTGTTTACTCATTGTCTTTGACTAGATAAGAAGAGGTGTGCTAGCAAGTCAGAGAATGAGGGAAACAGTAAGCATAACATACAGCTCAATCAAGGCATACTTAATTAGCAGAATGTGCCATTTGGTTAATTAAGTGTATCAAAACATGGCATCTGAAGTGTGTTGTTAGACAACGGAAAAATGCATCTTGATCAGTACTGTACAGCACGGATGGGCCAATTTCAGTCTTGTGGAATGCATTTAAACAAAATGGTATTGTTCAATATTGTATTTTTAAAATTGTGAAGGAAGAATGTGTACTTAAGATGACAGCACAGGACAGCTATGCCTGAACAGTTCAAAGGTTCACCATGCAAGAAGCATAAAACATCACATTAATAGGCCCTGAGCAGGCACTCTTGATGATCAATGATCTTGCTTGCTCATACCAAGGTCTACTACCTACCAACACACTTTATAAGCATCCCAGGAATAAGCAAGAACAAAATGACCCATCTGATATTCTCCACCCACCAACCCACCAATATACTACAAATGTATCTGCTGCATTACATACAAAGCACTCACATTGAAAAGACACATGGAAATCAAGAGGAAGTAGAAGAAACAGCCACTCAAGATGCCAGAGACCATCTGAAAATCACTGGACATTTTTCTTCTGACATTGTTGGAAATGGAAACTGAGAGCCCTGACATAGTGTGACGCACTACCAGGATATGGATAATATGTGCAGGTCTAGAAGGACAATGGCTGCCAGCCAAAGTAACAGCACAGCAGAGCTATCCTAGTGCATGCGCACACACACACACACACACACAGGGTGAATCAATGGCTGCTTGAGGATAGATAGGGGAAACTGTGCCTTGTGTCATCCTGCAGTCATTCTGTGGACTGGAGAATCCCATTGTACAAATTGGTACTGGATGCTCCCCTGAGCAACAGGGGGGGGGGGGGAGTGCCTGACCCCAGATATGCTATGTCACCAAGAGGATTCTAGTCAGAAAGTGTGGCTTCTGTTAAGATCTACAAGAAATCAATGGGGGAACCTTCATACTCTGCTACAGCTTTCTGAGGAGAACCAAACCAATGTATTTTACCTCCTGAGGCAAAAGACCAGAGAGTATCCCTGCCCCAGTCTGCATACCAAAGCTGTCTTGCCTCTCTACTGCATTTTATTTCAAAATTAGCAACAGGAAAGCATGTCCCATGATGTCCCAGGAACAGATTAATCCTGGGGCTCATAACAAGTTCTTTGATTTACACAGCTCTATTTTTCAACAGCTTTGAACATTAGATGGGATTTATTGACAGTAAGCAAGGTTTAACAATGGAACCAATTGCCTAGACAGGTGGTGGGGCTCTATCTGTGCATATCTTCAAAAAGAGGAGTCTGGACAGTGCCTGCTGGGGGGATGCTGTAGCTGGATTTCCTGCATTGAGCAGGGGGATTGATACCATGGGCAGAGATTTGAGAAGCGTGTTCGCTCCTCCCCCTCCTCTGCTGCCCAGATTCCTCAGAGAGAGATCTGGGCAGTGAAGAAGGAGCTGATGCTGCATGCATACACATACACACCACAGTGGGAGGAGGGCCTGGATGGGTGTCACATCTCCTCTAAGATGTCACCTGGTACTGTCTGAACCCCCAGCACCCCCTCCCAGTGATGCTACTGGCCATCAGGATCTTAAATGAGGTCACATTGTTTTGCTACTCATGTAATGTGCAACATTGCCCTACTCTGCCCTATTCATTGATCATGCTGAGCATTTTTTATTATTATTATTAGAATGAGATTTGGTATACAGTACTGAGAGACATGGGATTTCTCTCTGTGATTACTCCTCCAGCAGATGTCTCGCAGTCATGATCATTAAATGTTCCTGCCATGAACCAGGTTGAGGGCAAGAGATTTGGAGGGATATGATAGTATTAAAAAGAATATTTTAAAAGCCCAAAGCTTGAGCTCTTTGAAGATATTGCTTTATGCCTTTGAAGCTTACAAGGGTCCTAATGCAAAGCAATGTGTTTCTATGCTAAACTTGACACTTTAATGTGATCCGGTATCTAAGGGCTTATCCCAACAAAGCATTCTCCAATCAAGTTTTGACCTTTGCAGATTAGACTGCAAAAAGTAATGTTGTGTGATATGTAGACCAGATGTAATGTAGGGGGGAGGGAGATCAGCTTCAAGGAAAATAGACTTACCCTGGGAAGGGAAGGATCACTTTCGCTATTTAAACAACAGCAGCAGTACAGTCATATGTCTGCTTTTGAAAAAGACTCACTGACTTTGGATACATACATTTGAGCCAACCAAAATGCACAATTACATATTGCCAGCTTTTGAAGTCACACTGGCTTCTTCATCAGGCCAAAAGCAGAAAGAAATTGATGATGTTAGTCATAGGCCTGCATTTTCTGTTTCTGGTCTTAGTTCAGCTGGAAGGGAGGGCTATCTGCAGGCTGGCACCTCCCCATTTGGCCATGTGGTCATTGGTAGATTTTCAAAGTCAAGGAAATTTAATGTTCATTTGCAATTCAAAAAAGATGCTTCCTTGGAATCCAGCATGTCTCCTTCCTTTGTGAAGCCACAGGCAGGAGCCATAGGAATGTAGGTAGAGAACATTGAATTTCTCAAGAGGTCTTCATGTTTTGCATCAGGAAAACTTTAGGTGGTGTAGAGGCAAAGCATGCCAATCAGTCCCAATGTTAGAAAACATTGTTTTGCCTTTGTTGGAGGCAGAAGCCTCAGATGGCAAGGTCCCAGTGCACTGGCTGTTTCCATAGGATTCCCCTGTGAGAGCTAAAATGCGGTATCTTGAAATAAAAATTAAAAAAAAAAAACATCTAGGGGTAGCTGTGTTGGCCATATAGGATATCCAATAACATCCAAACAATAATACCTTCATTGGACCAACCAAAATGAACAATTACATGTTGCAAGCTTTTGAAGTCACACTGTGACTTTGTGACACACTGTGTCACAGTGTGACTTCAAAAGCTTGCAACATGTAATTGTTCATTTTGGTTGGTCCAATAAAGGTATCATTGTTTGGATGTTATTGGATTTGCTTTATGGCCAACATGGATACCCCTAGATGTTTTTTGACTTCAGTTAGACATTGTCCCTAGTGTACAGAGGACTGGACCCAGGTAGAGCAGGCTTATACCCGATTTTTCATCATATTACAGATATTTATTTTAAAAATTGATTTATTTGCTTATTTAAATATTTCTGTCCTACATTAAATACAAAGATGTCAGAGAGGGGTTGGGAGGGAAAGGGGAGGGGATGGGAGAGAAAGAAGAGAGAAAGGGAGAGAGTTTGTCCAGTGGAGGGCCGCTTGTCTTCCCCAGCTTCAATGGGAACGACAAGCACGACCTGCTGAAGAATCAATTCCAAAGAGGCCGCCCCATTTTCATAGTGGGAACGTGGGCCCTTTTGGAATCGATTAAAATAGTGGGGCAGACCCAAACCAGTATGCAGGTTATTCCTTCAGTGGGAATGGGCCCTAGGAGTCCAAGTAGACCACAAGTTGAACATGAGAAACAATGTGATTCAGCGGCTAAAAAGGGCAATACTATTTTAGGCTGCATCTATAGAAGTAATAGTGCCAAGCTCTGTTTAAGTATTTGGATGTCTCTTGTGGTCTCTTCCAACTGTATGATTCTATGAATGAGAAGGTGACCTACCAAAATTTTAAAATTGTGTTTGCTTTAATTATGCTTCGCTAACACTTGCAGGTTGGTTCTGACAACAAACATCCCTGGTGAATATCTCTAATTACTGAATAAAGGTTTTCTGAATTTTACTTTTGAAGCCTGGATTTCTGAACGAAGGGGTTACTGGACTTGACACTAATTCTCAGAATGGGTTTGGTGATTATAGAATCACAGAATCATAGAGTTGGAAGAGACCACAAGAGCCAACCAGTCCAACCCCCTGCCATGCAGAAACTCCCAATCAAGCAACCCTGAAAAATGGCCATCCAGCCTCTGCTTAAAGACCTCTAAGGAAGGAAACTCCACCACCCTCTGAGGGAGTGTGTTTTTGAGCACCCTTTGGGTGCGGCTAGTCAACCAGTTACATATCCATGTAATGGTTACCTTGTCTAGCCCACATTTTACAAGCTTGTTTGCAAGAATGTCATGGAGAACTTTGTCAAATGCCTTACTGAAATCAAGATATACTATATCCACAGCATTCCCTTCATCTACCAAACTGGTAATTTCATCAAAAAAAAAAAAGAGATCAGATTTGTCTGTCATGACTTGTTTCTCTGAATATCTTCCAGATATTCACAGACTGTCTGTTTAACAATCTGCTCCAGAATCTTTCCTGGAATTGAGGTCAGACTAACTGGACGATAATTGTTGGGATCCTCTCTCTCCCCCCCCCCTCTTTTTGAAGATGGGGACGTTTGCCCTCCTCCAGTCTGCTGGGACTTCTCCTGTTCTCAAGGAGTTCTCAATTGATGGGTAATTGTGCCTTGTGATCTGAAGTGAGTTGCTCTAGTGGATTTTGGGAGGAGCAATGTTAATAATGTTCTTGCTCCTATGGGCATGATCAAGGGGTATATACTTGCAGAGTTCCACTTTTTTATAGCAACAACAACAACAATAATTTTTATTTGTATTTCCCACCTTTCCCTTCCCTTATAAGTGCAAAGTGCTCCCCCCTCTGTTGTTCAAAATCTCTTTCACTATAGCCTGACCTCTAAACATTTTGGTAACACAAGACATGCCAGTGCCACTGGACATATCATTTGAGTCTGTTTTCTTAAATAAAAATGTTTCTCTTACTACTTTTATGATGATATATACCATTTTGTGACACTAAAACAAGTGAAAGTAATAAGGAGGAACAGGGGGGGGGACAACAGAGAAATATAAAATTATGCACATTGTGAAGAAAGTGGGTTAGTTCTCCTTTTGCTGTAAAATTAGATGTTTGGATAATCCACTGAGGCAGAACTGGGGAGAGAAGAGATTCAGGATGAAGGACATGCAGTACATTTTTACTCGGCACATAGTGAAGCTATGGGATTTGCTGCAAAAAGATGGAACTGTGGCTGCCAACTTGGATGGCTTTAAAGAGGGATTGAACAAATTCATGAAGGATAAGGCTATCAGTGGCTACGAATCATATATTACCTCCAGTATGAAAGACAGAAGACTGTAAGCAAGACGTGAAAATGATTGCAGCTTCTTGCTGGCAATCCCCAGTGACTGTATTCAAAGACATAAGAGGAGTTCATAACACTTTGACTCTTAACCCAAAACATTGCTTTGTGTCTTTATGTTCATGGATGAGGGTGGAGGCAAATGTTTAAATCAGCTCTGAGAAGCAAATCCTTAGCTAGGGAATTCTATTTTCAGTTTGATTTTTGTTTTTTCTAAAGGTTTCTCAGAAAACCATTGGTAATGCACACATTTCATCCTTACACTGTCTCGGCTACAATGCCTTTTCCATTGATCTAATGTCTCAACAAGATGATGATAGGTGGAGAAGTCAATACAGTATCTTGCCAAGTAATCTTCAACAGTGCAGAGTAACATTAAAAGATCTTGCACCTAAAATTCAATACATGTTATAAATTCACCTGGAAAATAATGAAATTCCCCAGCCTTAAAACATAGTACTAGTTTAGCAGTTCAGAAAAGTGTGCCACAGATAATATGAAGATGAAACTCATCTTCCCCCACCCAACATTACTTTGTAAAGACTTCTGCCTGATTTCCCTAAGTAAAGACTCCGCCTGATTTCCCCCCATTCTTCAGTAACAGTGACAATATACCTTCAGGTAACATTAAACCGAAAGGCTTAGATCCACCAAGCATGTTGGTGGAGAGTAGCTTCCTGCTTGTGTACCCATGTCATTCCTGGAGAAGTCCCAAATGGCCTCCTTATCTTTGTTTCCTTTCCAGTGTGCAAGAGTAGCTGTGGCGAGCTCTGCTCTCCTAGTCATTGACTGGGAGTGGGGCTGGGAGTACTCAGACTCTTCTTGAGTACCAGATGGAAAATGAATCGTATTCACTTCCAGTATAATGATGCTCCTCCTTTACTAGGTGCCCAGAAGCAGCCAGAACATGCCTGGGCTAGCCTTGTGCCCAGTCAGTGGTTTTGAAAATGAAGTTTTGCTTGGAAACCCTACAGTTGGTGTTTCATATCTGGAGTCATGCTAATACATTTCATGAACAGGCTCCTGGCCAATGTGAGAGAAACTCAGTTCTGTTCTGCTTGCTTTTCTGACTCTATATAGTAGCTGTAAGCATATTACATACTCTAATTCTCTTTTTGTTCTTGCTTAATGAGAAAACTGAGTTATTGAAGCATGCACTCTCGCTTAGGGATATAAACTTTTGCTTATTTCATCCTTGCATGCAAGAACAGAGAATCTGAAAGGTCTTCGTCCTGGCCTAGGTTGCAAGAGTGTTTCCATCTATTTCAATTTTATTTTGTATTTTGAACTTTGTTGTAAATATAATGTTTCATGTGAAAACACTGTGTTTTTTTTTGTTGTTGTTGTTGTTTTGCACATAGCAGTGTGCTTTGCACAGAAAAGACACTCTGCAGTTCTAACTCAAGGATGAGCAAAAGACATATCTAGATCTAATAATGTATCTCTGGGTAATGACAGCAGATTTACAAGAATGTGTGACTCCCAGCTTTTAACAACAGCAGCAATAAAATGAAATAAACTCTCTGGAAAAGAAAAATAGGCAGCAAAATGTTTTGGGCTAACCCACAATGGAGGGAGAGCCTATTGTGTGGAGGAGAAACAATGAATGCCAATGTAAATTCCTTGGGGAAAGAGCAAGATATACACATAATGAAGAAGAAATAAATAAAGAGGACTGCAGCTGCCAGCCAATTAGAAGTCTTTGCAAATCCAGCTCTACAGCAAAAGTGTGAGACATACAAACATGGAAGAAAACAAGTTTCGCCCCTCCACAAACACCCAGGGCAAAATCCACAATGCCACAGTCGAGACAGACTATGACTAAATGCCACTGCATACCTCATCTAAGCTGTAAGTTGTTTGCCAGATGTCTGAATTCACTGTGATCCACATATGGAGTACAACTTTATTAAATTTCATGTTATCACTTCTATATTTATCATTTCATATATCACTCACAACTGATGGTTGCTTTATAAACTCAAGAGAATGTAATAAAATGTATAAATATATTAAGGCAGCATTTTGAACTATATCCATATTGTGGCCATACTAATGTTATTATGTGGTTTCAAGTCAATTCGGATTGAAGATGACCCTATTTATTTATATTTTTGCTACTGCCTTTCTCTAAGGCTCAGAGATTGTGACTTGACCAAGTCACCCAGTGGTTTTCATCGGTGAGCAGGGATTTGAATCCTGGTCTTCTGGAATCCTACTCTAACACTCAAACCACTGCACCATCATGGGTGCTATTGTGGCCATACCATAAACAAAAAGACAGAACTCTGAAGATGAGTAACTCAGGGACATATCTTTAGTAATTTTCATAGACGTGTCTGCAGTACTCTTTTGCATGCTCAATAGAATAGAAATAGAATGCTGACTGACTGTTGGCTGTCTGCTTGTGGTGGGGAGAAGGGGAATGAAGTAGCTGGAACATTTTATACCTCAATATTTTGTTGTGGAATCCATTTGTAAGTTAAGTGTGCATACATTCTTTTTATGTCTTGCTAGTTGTGCTTGTACCTGCTTTGCACTGTATTTCTGGATAATGGGACATGGCATCCTATGGTATTTGTGGGTGGAAAGAATGTATGTCTTTCCTGGAGTTGGGTAACAAGCAGAAGTGAAGTGGAGGTGATATGCATCAGGGGCTGTCAAGGTCAGTTCCATGGGAATGCCTGCTATGGAGAGAAGAACTGGGCAGCACTGAGAAGAGGGACGTTTTGGTTTGGGAATAAATGGGGTTTGAGCATGCAAAAGAGTTTGTATTGCTTTGTTGTTTTAACATGCTGTGTAACCAAAATTGTTTTGGCCCTAACAACATCACTGTGCTGTGAATAATTTTAGTTTTCTAAATAAAGCTTTCAGTTTTTCTGATAAAGCTTGGGTTTCTGAATTAAGGTCAGCCAGTACATGACATTCTTGAATATTTTCCCTCCACCCTTTCTGTTTCTGATCTCCCTACAACACTTGGTGCCCTGAGTACAAGGTTAATGAAGCTTCTATATACATTTATGTGAATGCAGAAGAAAACTTTAGTTCTGGAACTGTTTTTAAAACTTACAGAGAGTGAGGTGAACACTTCAAGTAGCAGATGCTGGGATCAGATATAAGCAGCATAGTTACCTGGAAGTAAAGCTTATTGGACATGAGTGTATAAACTGTAGGTGTTCATAGGGGTGGAGAGTTAGAAGATAGCAGAAATCATCTGGCCTAGAATCTGGGATGGGGGAAAAGGAACACGTGAGTTCAGAAGTCCATGGTATTCCAGAGGGGTTTTTCAAAAGTACAGAGGGGAGAAGTTAATTTCAAACAGAACATTGCCATCTCTTTTTCCTTTGCTAAATTCTTTTGAGTCAGCAGATCCATTCCTTTCCTGCAGGGATGCTTTCTTAGTTGAGACTTCAGCAATGAACCTTTAGTGGTATGACCTGGTTGGGTTGACCTGGTTGGTTTTGCTCTTTATACCCTCTCTCAAAGAAATGTCTTCTGCAGAAAAATGTCAGAGAAGAAACTACATCTCTCTCTCTCACACACACACATATACACGCTAAGATAGGTCTATTAAGCTGGATGCCCATTCTACCATCTTTTCCTCCTTTCCATGTTTCCTCCCCCACTTACCCAACATAACTTCCAATATGGTGTTTGTGATACATAAGTCATCAGAATGAGATGAGGAATGTCATGTCCGCTCTCCATAATCCTGATAGCAGCCAACTAAAAGTACCATGATGCTCGCTACGTAGCGACTGGTACAAAACTGGCACCCAACATACAGTAGGCCAATGTAATAAATGAATATTACAAACACAAGTATAAAAGTTTAAAAGATTTGGAGACAAATATAAACAAAAATAAACTTTAAAAAAACCCACAGCAACAATAGGTCATATTTAATACTGAATCCAGCACACAGACAATCCCCCCAAGTTCCATGAAACCCCACAAAGCATGAGTAGAAATTTACTGCTCACATGCTAACATATCCTGCAGTTTAACCTTAAAATGCCTGCTCTATGTGACAAGCAGTGCAGGGCAAATTGTCTTCACCAGGTGCTAACAGCAATTTCTTCTGCTTTGCACATTTGCTGGTGTTTGCATGAAATGGGATGGCCAATGGCATGGGTGGTAGTGGTGGTGGTGGTGATGATGATGATGATGATGATGATGATGAAGATGATGATGATACATGAAAAAGATTATAGGAATTTTCTTAATCTCCCTTTTCAGTGTTATGCCTTTGCAAAGGAACACTCATGTTTCACAGCAACTGAATCATATATATAATTTGCTTTAAAAATATTATTTGATTTTTAGAGTCTGCTGTAGGATTAATGCTTACTCAGAACCTATTCCAACTATTTGGGGTCTAGAAATTGAGCTGTAAATCTCAGAGGAAAATTCAAGTACTTTCTCAAGCTGAATGGATCATAAATACTGCAAAAAGCAGCTTATTTTGCAATCATTTTACTTAAACCTACAAAGGACAAAACAGGGAAGTCAGCTTCATGGAGTCCCCTTGCACTAGCTCTAGGAGTTTAACCAGTCATCTGTTAATATATGTACAAGTGGCTGAGTTAAGAGGAATCATGGTTATGTCTAAGGTTTCAAAATCTTACAGCTGCTGTTCCTCTTTACTCATGCTACTTCCCTATATTAAACTTTGGATGAAGATGATTCCTAGCTTGTTTCAGAAACTGGAAAGGCCAAATGTAATTCTTGAATTGTTAAATGAGTGTGGCATTATATCTTGCATAGTGCATGGAAATCTTAATTCTGTCATGGAGAACACAAGATAAATTGAGAATGCTACTAACTTTGTGATATATACCCCATAGTATCCTCTCCAGCTCCATATTTATTTTATGTTACTCTTCCCAAGTTTAGAAGGGCTTTAAGTTTGGCACGGTTCAACATGCTACCTACAGCCGTATTAGAAGGACAATACAAGAAAATACCATTTGAACTTTGTTTGTGTCCATGTGACTTGGGTGCCATTGAAACCACCGAGCATGTTCTCCTCTATTGCCAGTTTTATACGGATATTCGACATCAATTGATCACCCCATTATTAAGTAATTTCCCAGGTAATACTGATTTCTTTTATTTACGCCTCCTGCTGGATAACCATGATCCTGCTGTGTCCCAGAAGGTGGCTAAATATTGCTATATCGTGTGTAAGGTGCGCCCTCAACTGACAAATGGAAATCCTATTGCTGTATAAATGATGAAATGATTGATTTGCTTTTGATATTGTTTATACATAAATGTATAGCTTATGCCAAGTTTTATGATGCTGTTCTTCTGATGTGTTTTTATACTGGTCAAAGACCGAATAAATTTTATTACATTACATTACATATTACATTACCCCATAGTAGAGATGGTGGGTTTATGCAATGGTATTGCATACTGAAGTATTAGAGTAGCCCTCTGTCTGGACTAAATGCCGGCCATGTACATACAACTTTCTCATGATGTCTCCCCTGTATGCTGTGGTAAGAATCTATGGGATGATGCACATATGCATACTGGGCATTCAACATGCACTAAAGTAGCAGCTTGCATGTGTGAATGAACCATCAAGGATTAATTAGGTGGTTGGAGCTTTATGCCACATCATCATCATCATCATCATCATCATCATCATCATTCATTCATTCATTTATAGCCTGCCCCTCTGAACTGGCAATCGGGGCGGGGTACAACATAGTTAAAAGCATCACAAGTTAAAATACAACAATCCCATCCCCCTCACCCACCCCTTAAAATAGAATTAAATAGCTAAGAGTTAAAAACATAGCACAAATAAAACATTTAAAAGTAACTGCCCCCGAAGCTGCATAAAACAATTTCGAAGGGGAGAAGAGGAGCTAAGGGAAAGAGTCGGCAGTAGATGTGGAGCCGGGAAATAAGATACTATCTGGAAAGGCCTGCAGGAAGAGATGCATCTTTAAAGATTTTTTAAAGCCATCAACAGATGTAATAAGACGCATCTCATCCGGCAGGTCATTCCATAGCTTGGGGGCTATAGCTGAAAAGGCCCTCTGGGAGGTTTGTGTCAGCCTGGTCTTCAAGGGCTGTAGCAGATTCCTGCCAGAGGACCGGAATGTGCCGGGGGGGGGGGGGGGATCATACAGGAAGAGGCGGTCTCAGAGATAGGATGGACCCAAGCCATGAAGGGCTTTAAAGGTTAAAACCAACACCTTGTATTTTGAATGCACTGTTTTTCAGAGGAAGCAGTGTGTCTGTTCAGCTGTGAATCAATGACAAGAATGGAGGAAAATATGATTAGTT
The DNA here is from genome assembly GCA_034509955.1 of Urosaurus nigricauda. Lineage (NCBI taxonomy): Eukaryota > Metazoa > Chordata > Lepidosauria > Squamata > Phrynosomatidae > Urosaurus > Urosaurus nigricauda. The sequence continues at coordinate 171,293,499 of JAOEGL010000002.1, forward strand.
TGTGCCCAGATAAGTGGTTTAGATTATTTATGATTCCTATTTAATTCAACACTTTAATTTACTATGGACTAGAAATGGATAATTAAGCTACATCTTCTGAGTTATTGATGGACACACTAATAATAAGTGTGAAGATAAAAATCACAGTGTCACATTTTCAGATACCAAAACTGGAACAATGGTTTTGTTATCTAGTTTGTTTTCCTTTAAAATGAGGTTGAAATGCCTTTGGCAACTGATTCATCAGAGAGAATAGGAGAGAGAATGCTAAACTTTTTCATTAATTTTGTTCATTTTATTAAAAAATATCTCTCTGTGCCTATAAACAAACAGCTGTCTTAATTCCAAATGGTATAGTCTCTACATATCCAAGATCTAAGCCACTTGTGATCAGCAAGAGAATACCACTGGAACTGCTTGCCAAGATAACAAAATGATTTTGGTATCTAGGGCTCAGACTGAAATGTCAGGACTTAACTGTGAACGTGATCAAATTATTCTGTTGACATATGGCATTCCCATGAGTATATTTTATCACTTAAAGGAACATAATATTCCATGCTTAATATTTTGTCTCCTTTGCACAGATGTTTCTGACAGAAATTAACACATGAAAATGTGTTTGTATTCATCATCCACTCCCATTTCTAAGAATTGGAAAATAATTCCTAACCTCAGAAAATGTGCATGCAGCATTATAATTTAAAACAAGACCAACACATAAAGTTTAGCATTAATTCCAAAAATAGCTGTATGAAATAAGTAAGACATTATTAACCAACTCACAATTTTCATTATTCCAGACAGTCCACTCAAAACATACTTATTGATCAACAGGGAGTAAGAATATAACCCTGGCAAGGTACTCCGCAATAAAGATTAGTTGCTGTGGCAAGAGGCTGTTAACAACAACTGGTCCATCACAGAGGGCAGGTTTTAACTGGGTTTAGAGATTTGGAGGTGGGGGTTTGAAATGATTATTATTAAATTTTATTTATAAAGCTCTGTAAATTTGCACAGCATTGTATAAAATGAACATTCAACTTCCAATAAAACAAAAAAGCCTCTGTCTTACAGTCTAAGAATATATAAATATAAAACTATCATATCATATAATATTAACAATAAGCTAAAAACCACAATATCAGTCTGAAATCGGTCTGCTGATTTCAGATGTCATAAAACAGCAGTAAGTTATGTAGTTTTTAATTCTTTATTGTTAGATTTTTATTGACAATATGGAGAGGGCTTATGGGGCATTCTGCTAGGGATTGCAGTGTTTACCTACTTGTTCTTTCACATGACACTGAAAAATCATTCATTTTCTCCTTATTAGATGATATTGAGGAGGCTTGTTCCTTTTTTCACATTTCTTAAAATTATTCCACAATACAGAATTTTTCTAACAAAAAAATAATAATTTGTACAAACATTTCTGACATTGGTTTGCAATCACCAAAACATCCAAACTGCCTTTTGCACATTTCTATAAAATGCAGATGTGACAAAAGCCACTACTTTTGCTTTTCAGAAGAGATTATGCAAGGACTACTCAAAATAGCATTGGATGGACTCCTTTTGTGTTTGGGATGACTAATTTGGTCTGTTGCATTTATTGAGTTTTTGTGCACTAGCTTCAGAATGGGGAAAAAACACACTAGTTTGGCACACAGGGAGGAGTTTTTCACAGACAGATTTTTCAGCAAAAAGCATAAAATGTGATTCACACCCTCCTCAAAAGGAACAAGGCTGTCTTATTCTGGCGCACATAGGCCAGAATATGTGAGGCAGTGAATCTGGTCTAACTATTATTCTCAATTACTTTTTGTGGAGCTGCCCAGGGTACTCAACCCTTTTGGGAACATAGGTCAGCACTTTGGAGAGATTCCCCTAAACAAGTTAGGGTTTAAAGACAAGAGTGGATTCACTGCCCTGTTGACATGGAAGCCATGAGTTGCCACTATCTCTGGTAGTGGATGGAGTGAAAATGCTAGCTTACCCCCACTGGCTGTATTGCTGGCTCCCACAATGACCTGATGATGTGAAATCCATACTGCCCCCTCCCACTTCAAGGAAGGACCCACCAAAATGGAACATTCACTGCTACAAGATGTGCTGCATCATTATTTTTTTCTGTTCAATTGCAAACATGTGCACACGAGTGCCCAAACACTTCACTAGCAGCTGCCAATCAACCCCCTTCTCACCCAGTTGCCAGCTCATTGGAAGCCATGTTGGATTAGCCATTCATCTGCACAATCAACTGGCTACCCATATAATGCATCAATGCACCCAGTGACACATTGGCATTGCAAAATCATGATGCCCCCCTGTACATGCCCCTTTCTCCCCAATCCCCCTGGCCCCCTGTTCAACCGGCTAGTTTGTTAATGTTTTTCTTAAATCCATAGTAGAGAGCCAGTGTTGCATAGTGGTTTGAGTGTTGGGCCATGACTGGAGATCCAGGTTCAGTTCCCAGCTCAGCCATGGAAAAGCACTGGATGATTTTGTGCAAGCGATGTACTCTCAGCCTCAGGGAAGGCAATGGTAAACCTCTGAAAAATCTTGCCAAGAAACCCTCATGATAGGTTTGTCTTAGGGACACCATAAGTCAGAAATGACCTGTAGAGACACAACAACAACAACAACAACAACAACAACAACAACAACAAATTGATGGTAATCTGAAGAATTTGTTGTCATTTCACTCCACAGGGTGACAATGGCTTGGTGGTGCAGCTGTCAACTCATGCATTTGTCCAATTGATTCATGGACAAGCAACAACAACAACAACAAATGGCAAGAAATGGCAATGGTGGCTCAACCAGCTCCTGACTGTGTTTCCATTGGCATGCAGTCCACACATTAATATGATAGTTCACACTTTCTGGCTAGTAGTAGAGCAAACCAGGATGTTTTTTATTCCAACTTAAAGCCACAGAGCATGCATTGGATCTGTTCACTCTTGTTTCAGCCGCATACATTATCTGAATTGGTAGGTTTATAAATGGGGTGAGGCTGTTTCTTTTAGCCCATGCAGACAACCCCCCCTGTTGTAGATAAGAACTCTCATAAGTGTTGGAGAATTTTTAACAAGCTGTCTTACTATGCAGAGACCATTTGTCTCAAACAAATCTCAGCAATGTCAGTGTTTCCACAACCTTTTCTTCACCTAATACATACTGTTTTAAGTTTGGGGACTAGGCATAATGAGGTTATTTTGCTTTAATTTGGCTGCAAATGTTGCTGCAGTTTGGTACAGCCTGACTGAAAATTTTGTAGTTCATGATAGCCTGATAAGCACCTGGGGACACATTTATGGGAACTATGGTTTAATGCAAGTCAGTTTGAGAGGACTGGAAAAGGAGGGTAGCCTTTTCCGCTCTCCAATGTTCTTTATTCTCAAAGCAAACCAGGAGTGGGTAAGGCTTCACCTCAGATTATCTTCACAACAAACAGATAATGGCAAAGTCAGATTAGGGACTCTTTCATACTACATAATTATTGTGGTATGACTCGACTTTAACTGCCACAGCTGCATTCTATGGGATCCTGGGATTTGTAGTTTGATCACAGGCACCAGAGGAACTCTCTGCCTCAAAATTCTAAATATCCATCCCTAAAGTGCTAATCCCAAGAATCCATAGAATGGAGTAAATGTGGAATTATGGCCCTACAATTGTACAGTGTGAAAGGACTGCTACAGCAGTCGTTAATTATAGAAGTGTGTGGAAATTGAAGGATACTCCAGTCCTTGGCTTGTAACCATGATTCCCCACTGAACAGTCATCTCTGGTTACCTTTGAAAAGGAGAGTCAAAAATAGCCCCATGACAAAACTGAGGGCGGTTTGCTACTTGTCACCAATAGCCAAGAAACTCCTTCAGAAAGTGCAAAGCCTCAGATATTGCATTAAATAAAATAAAAAAAAACCAATAAACTAATCTTCCACTGTAGCTGAATCCAGTGAGAAGCTGGAAGTGTCATGCAGCCCTTCTGGGCAGAATCTATTTTCTCTGATGAAGACAGGAGAATCCCTTATGGACAAAAATTGATTGTAGTCAAGACCTCTGGAGCCCTGTATCCTCCAGCTAGCCATTGTTCTTTCCACAAAGCCATTAACCATGGCATTAACTACCATATATGAATGGAAGCCAGAAAATTACAGCCAAAAGGCTGTATCAGTGCACACTCCTCTTTTTCATTCATTCTGCAGAAAGCAACTGGATTTTCTGAATTTATGCTGTCATTAAATATTATTTCCCACAAGCATGAGGCACAGAGACACACCTGGCTAACCTAAAGTACAAAACATCAAATAAAATTCTATTCCCTGAAGTCTGGGGCCAAAACAATTCATACTCCTCTTTTCAGGTAATGTTGGGAGACAAAGAGGTAAAACCAAAGATTACTGGGTGCATATCAGAGGAGTGGCAGCATCCTGCAAACATAAATAAAATAAAGATTGGTATTAAAGTTTGGAACGGAGGGTTTCAGTTTCTCCTCCACCTCCACCCCCAGCACAATCACACAGTTTGAAATTATTTTATTGTCATATATTATCATATAATTCATTTTGTATGCCACCTTTCTCCCAGGAGGGACCCAAGGCATTTAGAAAGGGAACCAACCTCTTCACTCCCATTATCACAAGTTCAGCTCAGCTTCTAAGTAGCTTCTCAATGAAACTGCCCTACATGGCTATTCTAATATCTGCTTCCCTTCATTTCCAAATTTACGTCATGAGTGTGGAGGGTAGAAACTGGTGGCAGGAAGGACAGCTTACATTTAATTCCTGATGGCATCACAGTGCTACTGCTGAGTATAATTAGGAGCATCCTTTCTTACTTAGTTACTTATTTATTGAATTTATACCCAGTCTTTTTCTTGCCAAGGGACCAAAGGCAGTTTACAGGATTTTAAAACAGAAGTTAGCAATACAATACAATTGTATCAGAAGTTAGCTAAAATACTCTAACTAGTAGAATAGTTAGAGAGATATCCTCTCAGGGGGAAAAAAAAACCATGGTGTTTTTGTTATTTGTGGTTTTTCCATATTCACAGGGTCTTGTGCCCCTAACCCTAGCAGGGACAAGTGCATTTACATACACAAGTGTATCGAAGGACAAGTGCATTTACATTACATCTGACAGACACTGACCATAGAATTGCACTGGAGGAGCTACAAAGGCCTAGTAGAGTATTCTCTGTAGGAATATCTAGGTCTTTCAGTGCAACTCTGTGGTCACGAACACTGACCATAGAAATGTGCTGGATGAACTACAAAGGCTTAGTAGAGTATTCTCTCTAGGAATCTTTAGGTCCTCCAGAGCCTAGAGGTTAGCCTGTTAGTTTAAGACAGACAGGTTAATCTGTCATATCAAGAGTAGTAAAAAAAGTCCTATGGTACCATGAAGTCTATTAATTGTTATTTTGCATACATTTTTGGTGGATGGCATTCCACCTCACTGGTTAAGCCTCTGTTGGCAAATATCTAATCTAACACCCCTCCCCATGAATAAACTAAATAACCAATGCTTCTTATAAAGGGGTCTGCAGTTCTTGGATGCTTGTGCCCAATAAAGCTCTCTGATAGAGAAAGCTAAACTACAGTTACAAAACTACAGTTCCCAGAATTTCCTACCACTGAGTTAGGGCAATTAAAGCAGTCTCAAACTGGATTATTTCTGCAGTGTGTTTTGGACCAATGTTATTGACTCAAAATATATGTCATTTTTATAACTTTGTGATTTTGAAGTCTGAAATGTTAATATTGGAAAACTAAAGCTTTGACATGTTGTAAATATTAAAAACTGGATCCCCTCCCACACACACACATCTGATCAATGTACTCATTTTAAAAGTATTCATTTTGCAAGCACAAAGTTTTACAATCATAACCTTTCAGATTGGGCTTCAGTTGAAATTTGATTGTTATTGAGTAATTTTGTACTGAATAAATCATGTACTAGAATCCCATTTATTCAGAGTCAGTGCCATACACAGCTTTCAACACACGCTGAAAGCCATACGCCATTAAAGGAAACGGTCTGTGCGCTGCGCCACCCCATGGGCACGAGCCCCATTATTTTTAATGGGGCTCCATCTTACACCTGGGAGGTTCCAGAATGGATCCCCCATGTAAGAAAAGGGTGCACTGTATATGTTTGTGAATTTGTGAATCTAGAAGCTTCCTCTAACTCATAAGGCCTCAATTTATGACAAACTCAGTGTGTGTATTTGAGTCTTGTGGAGTTCTGGACTGTACCAAATATCTAAACTTGTTCTCTTTATATATTTTTATCACCGCTACTGAGCTATTATTTTCTTTGAGTTTGGACTTAGTGCTTTAGCACCTCTAGGGTACCATTTTCCTTTGGAAACAGGGGTGAACATAACAAAGATTAAGTTCATTCAGTCCTACACGACTCCTGCTCCACACTTTTATTTTCCCCAGAAGAGAGACACAGCTTTATGAGTAGAACAACAACTTTATGAGTCTCCTGCAAATAAATTTGGCCAAATATGAAACAAATTGCTTTTTTAAAAAAAATTATCTGGGGTGATATAATTCAGATTCAATAAGGCACCTCATCACCCCAACATATCTCCAACAATTGATTAGTTGTGCATGACCCCCTCCTGTTTCTGAGACACAAAACACTTCCATGTTGTGTGTTATCTATTAGATTCTTCCCAGGTAATTTCACACCACATAATTCATTTCCAGCTTGAATAAAACACAAACTTCCTTCTACTCTAATTAGGTGACACAGCTAAATGTATTGCAGCTAACCATCCTGTGTAGGCAGCATGCTTTATCAACTTGATACAGGTTATTTAAATGTACTAGAATCACTGCAAGTGAATAATAAACACTTCAATATTCTTGACAAGGTGGAGAACACAGAATGAGAAGAACATGACAGATAACTTGTTGAACACTCCATTCATGCATCTAAACAACTCCATTCTGGGTTTTTTTCGAAATTTGCACGACACTTTTACCTGCTTAATGGAATTCCAGTCATCACAATGAAATAAGTCTTTTTCCCCAAAATGCTAATTTTACTCAAATACTCAGATAGATCTGAAATATACTTCTCATGTCCAGGTGAAGAAGCCATTCATATTTTACTTCATTGTCCGCCTAGCAATAGATGATCACGTTCACCCCTCCAGCACATGTAACAGATATAAGCATTGGACCAAACTGGAGGCAGGGACCGCCTCCATCTTTCCAAAGTGAGATTTCAACTAAGGGGCTTGACAGACGGGCAACTCTGTGCTGCCTGTCTTTGCCCTGGGCCGGTGCTGCAGCCGCCACACAGTGCAGCACTGATGTGCTCCCTAAAAAGAAGTCACCTAGAGTGGCTTCTTTTTAGGAGCATCATAATGGTTCTCACACACCCTGATGCTATCACTTCCGGTGAGTGCTGTTTGGGCGTGTGAATGCCCACACGTCATCATTGCGTGCCCCATGTGGGTGGGGCAGTGGCCAGATGGCGCACAGGCACTGCTAGTAAGGCTGGGCATGTATAGACACGCCCAACCCTACAGAGCCCTTGAATTGGCCCCAGGACGGTGCTTTTTGCCTGTCTGTATCAGGCCTAAATTTGCAATTCACCACTAACTCATTCACATGCAATTTACTCTTCAGCTATCCCAGTTTGGCAGGAATAGTTTCATTTAATCTTCTGTCATCACACTTTTTCAACTACTTTAAAAATGTCCCAGTTTCTCTCCTCTTGCCACTTTCCCCCTTTGTCCACAGCTTACTTCCATTGCTATAAACTGATTTCAAAGTGTAAAAGTCTTTTGCACTCCATTAATTCAGCAGGAGTGAGAGGTGGAATCTTGCCCTTCCCAGTAGGCTCAAGCAAAAGCAAACTGCTGTAGCCTCTCCTAGATTGTGTTCTTCTTCATTAATACATTTTGCCACCTTGACCATACTATGATGTTGCTGAGCCACATGTGTCCCAGTTTCCATCAGTTAAATGTTGCCAGTTTCTGTTTTGGATGTAAATTTACAGCTGTGTTTAGTAAAACATTGCTTCTACACAGAGAGACATGTGGTGATTGTGGGGACTTCATGTTATCAGGAATAAGAAAATATTTGGTAAGAAAGATTGTTACAAAACTCCAAAGGACCCCAGAAAGAACAGTATCAACAACAGCAAGGTATTTGCTCATACTGCAAGATTTTTTTCTGAAAAATATATTTGCGTAAAAGTGGTGCATTTTATTAAAGAAGCATTCTTCTCCTCAAAAATATACAGTGTTTTGTACTACATTGTGTCCCCAAAATATTTTAAAGTTCCATTAAAAAACTTTTCAAGAAATTCACAATATGTCATGGTTCTGTTGAGTGGGGAGAAAACATTTGAAATGTCTTCTTCTTGAATGTGAGGAAGCAAAAAGAGAAGATCGAGTTCCCTATATATTACCAAATGTAACTATGATGTGATGCCAATGCTAGGCCTTTGAAATGGAAATGCTTTATTATGAATCTTTCTGTCCCTCACACAAACTTTATACATGCAACTAGACACCAAAGCAACAACAAGGTATGAGTCTTTGTTGACTCTCCAGCCCAACTGGTAGAATTCCCAGAAGGCATTTTACAAGCATTTTTTTCAGATCTCTTCAGCACAGCCAAGACAGAGCTTGATCTCTTTTTATGTAAAGGTCACCACACTTATATTGCCCCCACATTTCTCCTCCAGCCCAAGATTTCACTTCTCTTCAAATATATGGAGTAAATTTCCAAGAAAATTCTGAATGGGGTGATGAGATTACAGATTGCAAAACTGCTTCAGGTCTCCCTGGCACAACTACAAATAATAATTTTGTCGAGGAAGTCATAAAGATCAATCTTAATAAAAGACTCAGGCTTTCTCCTGGGAGTTCATCTTAAAACTTTCAACCAAAGACATGTAAACACTGACTACATTTTCAGAAAATGCTGTGCAAGAATTCATCAGAAGCCTAGCTAATGATTCAAAACCTGATACTTCCGACTTGGCCTCTCCTCCAATCAGAAACAGATAAACTAACTTGGAAATTAAGATGAGGAGACATATTACTGTATCTGAGCCTGCCAGACGTCCTGGCCTGTTGTTGCTCTAAGAGACAAACTATATGTTACATTAAATGTGCAATAAGCCACTTAAGACTCTGTCTGCACAGACCAAATAAACCATCCTCTTGGCATGGAGTCCAAATGAGACATGACCCAAACCCCAAGTCTGGCATGAATAGACCAGATGACATTTGTCCTGTTCCATGCCAAGCCTAGGGTATGCTACTCTTAATATAAAGTTTTAAAATTCCCTGGTTGCTCCAGGTCTTCCTGGAAGATCCAGAGCCCTTCATTCTCATGCAGGGCAGCTGTTCAAAATATGTCCCACTGTGCCCCCCAGCATGTCTGCCACTGCTGTGGGTTGCTTGCTTTGAGGCCCGGCCATTTCAGTGTTGCTGGACACCTCATTCTGACCTCAGAGCAAAGTAGCCCAACAAAATAGTGGGCACACTGGGTGGCCCAGGGAGACATGTATATGAACTGCCACCCAACATTGGATCGAGAGGGTCTAAGGTAAGGGGGGAGTCAGGAAAGATCCAGGGCCAGGATACTCCAGGCTGTCCCTGGAACATGCTGACCAGTGAAAAAAAGAACCTTAAATGTACTGGCTGTTTCACTCACAAGTAAGCACACATGGACTCAATCTGGATTGATTCTATCATGGATAGGTAGGAAAGATTCACTTCTCACCTTCTTGTCCCACCCCACTTATTTTCCACCTTGTATTATTTCTCATTTTTTCTAGCCACTCGGTGAGATAGCTGATGTGTACCTTTCTTATCTGCTAGACTCCAATCAGCCCCATACAGTCAGTTACTGGAGGGTGATGGAACTTGGAAGCTAACATCATCTGAACAGCCACAGATGCCCTACTTCTGTATTGCATGATATGAAGATAGGAAAATAGGGCCTCCTGATGTTGCTGGAGTGTGACCCTAACCATCACGCACCACTGACTATGTGGGCAAAGGCTGATTGGAGTTGCAGTCCAACAATATCCAGAAGGCCAGTCATTTCCTATCTCCGGTATAGAAGCCAAAGGCAATAAACAGATGGATGGAAGTGAAAAGAATCCAGTTAATGGTAATTTGTACTGCAAAAGTTACAAAGAGTTTATCCCAATCTTTGCTTGTTGGAATGCTGGTGGACTTCTGCCCTGAAGTTCTCTTCTTTGCAGCAGCAACAACAGCAGCAGAAGGGGCAATTCTATATCCTGTGGCAAGTGGTTTGGCTGGTTCATGAAAAGTCATGCTTATTGCCTCAGGATAGATTCAAAAGTTCAATTTGGACCTCCTATTCTTTGTGGGAAAATGTGAAACAAATGTGCAAGGGAGATGGCATTAACATTCCAGTAGAAGATGCTAGTGTGCATCCTGTTTTTCTTCTGTTCCAGTGTGTAATCTTCAGAACATGGAGATATCTTTGGAGGGGGTGGGGGTGTCAAAGAAAAAAGCTAGTGGGTTCATATATGTTTGCTTGGAAGTAAGTCCCAATAAAGAAAGCTGGACTTACCCACAGGTAAACATGAGAAGTTTGGGTCCATCTGCTTTACTTATGTTATTGACTGTTGATAATATGTCAGTAGTTCACAACCAACAGGCTCTCAGTCAGTTAAAATTGCTTTGGCCAATTCAGCACTTGATTAGTACAGTCTTCAATGGTATGACTTGCATGTGTGACTTCTGTGGGCTGGTCTGTATGTTTACAACTTGAATATCATTTGATTTCCTTTGTTTGCTGTAGATAACCAAGGCCAGATCTATGACCGTAAACTATGATCAAGTAATATTCCTGCATGTATGAATCAGCCCACACAGATATCAACTAATGAAATGGCTACAGCATTTTCTACTATTATTGAGAAAACATGGTATCCATTTCTTCCAGCCTACAAAATGCTGTCTGTTTTCTAGCCCAGCTGGATAGCATTTCACTCATGCTTATTGTTGTGGCATCACCTTAAGAAATGTTCTGTTGTTTTCTAGTTCAAACTGATATACTTTTGGAACAACAAATGATGATGAGTGAGTTTCAATTAAGAAATGCTTAGAAGCTTCCTGGAATAAGTGATGCATATCTTCTTCAGGTTGTGCTTGCTAGTCAACTGGGGGAAAATAGCAAAGAATAGACCCTTTCCTTATGAATCCTAAACAGGGGATGTTTCTAAAGTTTTCTGATGTGCTTTTCCTCTGGATATTATCTGTGAAGCATATCCTTCTCCTTTTTCACTGCAGAGATTAAGCAATGAGTAGCTATGTTTTGGGTGTGTGTGAGTTCGTGTGTGTGTGTGCGTGTAACCTCAATAAATGACAATAGCTTTCTGCAACACATTCTAAGGTTGAACCTGAGAGCTTACCTATACAAAGGATATACATCGGACTCATTCCAGTACCAATGCATTCTGTTCATATAGATATGGCCACATCTGCACCAAAACCACTGTTTTAAGCCATTATTTCAGTTAATGCGAACTCACAGTTCCTCTAGTTCTCTTGACTTTATTTGACAGCTGGATTTGGTCTGACTCAGCTTGATCCAGTTGTCTAGACAGCAAATGCAGTATGATTTCTCTGAGCAGTGCAGGGAAGGGGATGGATCCTCTTTGGAACCGCTGCTGCCACTGCCTCACCAACCAAGCAGCTCCGGTCAAAAGTCTAACCAGTGCCATCACATCTGCTGAGATCAAAATGGGGATGACCAGGTTTTTGCAGGAAGCTTTCTGGGCAGTGAGGCAGTGGTGGAGATAACACTGAGTACAATCCAATGAGTGGCCAATATGAACAATGATGTAGTATCACACCAGATTCAGCTTACCATGTATGGCTGCTATCATGGACAGTCCAGGGCAAACCTGTGGTATAAATAAGTGGCTGGTAAAGAAGCACCCTTAGTGCTTTATCCAAATACTTTCCTTTCAAATGAAAATGGGAGGGAGAGCCCAGTTTAAGCACTCACAATAAGGTTAACCTGAACATGTGAGCAGAAGGAGAAGCAATCACTCACCTACAATATTCACTTTCTTCATGGGGAGAGCAATATTCTGAAAAAGAGAGTTTTTATTCCATGTCCATGTTCTCCGTGTGATCTGGAACTCTGAAAGAAAACAACAACAACAACAACAACAACAACAACAGTGTGAGGGACACTCTCTGCTTCAGGCTGTTATTCTCTATATAACAGAGTAACAATGGAGGCAAGTGGGAGTACTTTGCTCTCTGCTCCAAAATTCTTTAAAACAAATGAAATTCTTTCCCATTTGCCCCACTTAATGCATTAGGAGGTGTTATCCACAGCATGCAAAGGGGCATACGGACTTGCTTCTAATATAGATGTTCAAAATGAAGAGCCTGTCTGGGGAAGAAAAAAATGCAGCAACCTGAATTTAGCACTTCACCCATGGCAGAAAACAAAAGAATCCTAGTTGCTGTATCCCTTGAAGCATTCAGAACTGTCCTAGGCCTGGAGGAATGAATTGGTCAATTTCAATTTTATCTTATTTCTGAGTTTTCTTTTCATTCTTTTTTTTTTTTAAATCTTTACCAGTTTTTCCCCATGGGATGTCACTGGAGAGCAAGAGTATAATATCACAAATGTGTCCAGTTATTTTCCTGCAGCTGAATACACCGTAAAGACGTCTGAGTCTGAGGACCCCAGAGGTGCCTAGGGCTGCCTGGTGCAACATGTCCAGCTGCAGGACAATAGCTTTGTGTTTCTCAGCTGATCCTGTCAACTTTGAGATGACACAGAAATGGCTGCATTGGGGCATGGATCTGCTTCACTTAAAAGATGCGGAGAGCTGGAGAGAATCAGAGACCTAGCTGTGAAGATGTAGCTACATGTCAGACATGCATCTCCCAATGTAGGGTGTCAACCAGTAAATCCCACTAGTGGTTGCTATAAAAATTCTATACACACACACTCAAAACATATGCAAGATTGATTTTTAAATCACAGTGCAGTTGTGAAGGTGAAATTAGAATGAGATGAAAGTGTCACTCTATTGCTAGTGGAGGAGGGTATATCCATCCTGGTGGCCCCTAGTATACCCCCATGGCCACAAGCAGAGGTATCTTGCTAGTGGTGCTCTCGATCATAGGTCAAACACTGAGGTGTTTCAGGGATTGCTGGCTCTGTGGAGGATGTAGGGTCCTAGAGTGGGAGAACCATGCTGTTTTTGGAAGTGGTAGAATTCCTGGGAAGTGGTAGAATTCTATCTTGTGTGTCACCCCCCATTGTACCTGCCTTCTCAGCCTGATCTGCTCCCTGCTCACATGCAGGATTTTTTCCTGTTGGGGATTCTATGCATACTCCCTTGATGATAAGAACCTAAGCTTCTAAAGGAGGCCTTGCTCTGTTGGCATTGTTCTGTGGTGGGTGTGTCTCTTCCCTCACCTGCTACTCATGACATTTCCCTCTTCCCTCCCCATTGGGGTCTAACTGTGGGCATGTGTGAATGCATTCATGCATGTGTGCACGAGTACCTTCTCTAAATGTTTAGCACTGCCTGAGTGAGTGTGTTTCAAGTGAGAATGTGCATGTGAAGTTCATGTGTCTTGCCAAATTAAGTGTGAACTTGGCATGGGGAGGCATTGTATTTCCAATGCTGTTCCCCACGTTGTGATTTGTAGCTCTTGGGACTCTGGTTTTACAGTAAAAGTGATTTGCAGTTTTGTACTATTTTGCAGATGTGGCTGCTCTAAGTGTGGTTAGGGAATAGTGTGAGACCCAGTGGGGTCTCATATGGTTGTGAGCATGATGGATGTAATCTGACATGAAGTTGTTTGTTCCCAGAAGCATCTGATGATGATGATGATGATGATGATGATGACGATGATTTATTTATTTATAGCCTGCCCAATCATGAAGAATCCGGAAGGGTTACAACAGTAAGAAAAATACATAGCAATAACAATAGAATAAAAGTAACATAGCAATTTACAATAATAATAAATAGCCAGAAGAATGCATAGCAAATAACAAAAATAATAACAATAATACTGCATAACAACATATCAAATCAATACAACTTAAAATTAATCCTCAGAATACATGGCAAATTACAATAACAAAAAATAGCAAAACAAATCATAATACAGTAGCAATAAATGGCAAAAACTGACAATATCTAACTCTCTCCTGGCAGCAAGAATAGAATGCAGTGCAAAATATAAGACGACAGTAACAACAAGAGGCTAGTCCCTTATATTCCTCAAACATTAACTAATAATAATAATAATAATAATGACATTCTTCTCAGGCTGGAGCAGTCTTCCGGGGGGGGGGCTGAAGAGCCATTGTTAAGAATGCCACTCTCCTGCCATGCCGTTAAAATAGTTGGAACCCTGGGCAAGCTGAAGCAGTCTAAAAGAGAGACAGGTACCTTCCCAGCCTGGTGTCTCTCAGCCTCAGTTGCTGGCCTCGTATTTCTAGGGGTAGGGCAGCTTTATATAGTGCTGCTCAAAGCCACGACCCAGTTGCTGTGCCTCTGCTGCTGAGTCCTGGCAGATGTTAAAGGGAGACAGGTACCTTCCTGGCCTGGTGTCTCTCAGCCTCAGTTGTTAGCAGGCATTGACGTACACAGCATTTGAACCAGTTGTTTCAAATCCCATGAAGATCCTACTTTTGGCCTCACCTGATGAGCTGCTGGTACTGCTGCTGTTGTGTACCACACCACTTCAGGTTACAAGTGGGCAAATAGTATTTAAAGTGTTCTCTTGTTGTTTGCCTTCAAATCGTTTCTCATTTATGGTGACCCTAAGGTGAAACTTTCATGTGGTTTTCTTGATAAGGTTTGTTCAGAGAGGGCTTTCCTGTGTCTTCCTCTGAGGCTGAGAGAATGTGACTTGCCCAAGGCCACCCAGTGGGTTTTCATAGTTCATTGGGGATTTGAATTCTGGTCTCCAGAGTCACAAACCACCACACCACACTGGCTTTCTTAAAGGATTCTACCATCTAGCATTCTCTCCATATTTTCATCCCAAGCAGAATGTCAGTGGCAACTCCTGTGGCCTTCAAGAGTGAACCCATCAAGAAAAGAGGCACTGAGACATCCTCAAGAAGTTTATTTCCACCCATCCTCCAAATCAAACTGTTCAGCCTTCAGGGAAATAGCTACTTTTGTATCACCTTGAGGCTTGCCTCAGGCTGCTCTTCTTCCTTCTCTCAAAAGAAAACTGTAATTAGTAGGAAATCTCTAATGAGGAAGGAAGAATTGGAAGTGGCAGAAGTTCAGATAGAACATGTCCTTTGCCACCTTTCTCTCATATTACCATAGCTATAGAAACACAGCAAAACCAGTATATGCCTTTTAATTTGGCATTTGTATAGAGAATTAATGTGCTAGCATGCCAATTAAAGATTGTTCTTGACATAGGTGTCAAAGCTGTTTGGTTTTGTAGCTTAAATTGCAGTGTTGAAAAACACCTTCAATTCTGAGCTTTACATTGCACCCCTTATCTTACTTTCCCTTCCATCCCACCAAATTGCTAAATTCAGTTATAAGTCCATTGACATTGTTTCATCCTTATAGTCATCCAACACATCAGAAACCTTTCAGAGTTCTTTGTCAAACTTTGGCTAGTAACAAAGCTTGCAGCAGATCTGAGAAGAATGTGGAAGTCTCCCATGCTGGGATCATCTCCTCTGATGCTGAGCAGCAGCATATCCTTCCTTTCTCTAATTCTTATCAAGTTGTTGTTTCCCCATCTTTGTCTCTGTTGCTTGCATGTATAGGTATCATGTCCACCCCATGGTGAAACAGTGTCATGTCATGCCAGGCTCTTCCAGCAACGGTTATGTGATTGTTAAATGTGGCTTTAATCTGCTGGTACTTTCTCAGTCGCTTGCTTCCTGGGCAGGAAGACGCCAGCAATGTTCCAGCATGTTTTCCTCTCCAGGGATTGGAAGGGTCATTTTCTATCCTTATGGCTAAAGGGCATTTTCAATGTTAAAGGGAGGAAGCAACATGTGCAACATTTTGTATAGTGATACCTACCATAGGTGCAATGTAAATACAAGCAACACCAGTTGCCAGCTATTGATAGCTTTCACAGAGGCATTTGAGAGACATGTGTATAGCAGGTGAAAAGAGTGAGAGCAAGAAGTGTGTTTCCTAATTTTGTTTACCGATAACAACCACCTTCTTTCAATGCTTACATAAATTACATACTTCAGTAACTTACCTACATATCTGGGGTGCACAGCATGCCGTTTTTCCCCACAGCCATTTTTACAGATCCCAGAACCCGTGTGCCTCCCCACTTGAAATTCAATGTCATGCTGTCAGTTTTCAATAGCACAGCAGCACAAGACACATACCTTGGGGAAGTGTAGCCCTACTCTAAAGCAAGGCACTTGTAGCTTGCCACGCAGCTTCTTTAAGCTAAATAACAAAGCAAGTCACCCCAGAAAACAGGTAATATGAAGATAACTGGAAGTTTACATTTGAGTAAATATATGTAGCATGCTTATGTCCCTATGAGTACATAGTAGACAATTGCTAGGTGAGTGGGCATACAATTGTAGCCTGTGTTATTTGCTGTCCACCCTGAACCTGACAAATAGTTATTGTAACTCAAGGTTCATGTACCTGGAAGAATACAGGGTGGGTCAGGTGGGTGGGCCAGGTGAGTGGAATTTACAGAGTATGAATTGAGTCTACACTATCTGGAATTCCAAAATCCAAAATTGTCCATATGGGCAACTGAGAAGGTGACACATTTGCTTGCCAATGTACACAAATTTTGTTACATCCACAAAATTATTTTAAAATATTGATTACAAAATTACAAAATTCAGGCTATATGAATAAGGTATATACAAAACATAAATTAATTTTCATGTTTAAACCTAGGTCCCATTCCCAAGATATTATGTGCATGCAAACATTCCAAAAACTCTGAAATCTCAAGTACTTTTAGTCCAAAGCATTTCAGATAAGGGAGACCCAACCTGTAGTATCACTGGAGGTTACTATTGCCACTTTTTCTTCTACAAACCCCCAATATTTCTGAGCTTAAAACCAGCCCTTCTTTCTTCATACCAGAGATGGTTGACTTGTGGATCTCCAGAAGATGTTGGATTGCAACTCCCATCAATCCTAGCCACTATAGTCAATAAACTGGGATTATGGGACATTCATTAAGTGACACGAGTTGCCTACCCTGCTTTAAATGCTAGTTGGCACGTAACAAAAACCCACCTTTTGCAAAATCTGTAGGTGAGTGAAATCAGTGCTTTTCTGGTGAAGTATCTGGCCCCATTCTGCCTTTGACTTTCATATACGGGAAGCCAAGACTATATGGGAGAAAAGAAATGCATTTAGCCCCTTGACATTTAGTTTTCTACTTAGGTTATATCTCCTTGCTCCTATCATCTTTTTCTACTGCACAAATGGTCTAGCTTTTCCAAACTGCTGATCCAGACCTGTCAGTGTATTTTTCTTCAACTTTACAAATGAGGCTGTTGAGGTGAAGGACGTAGTATTAATGGCCTTTATGGATAAGGGTTGCTGCATTTTCAACCAGCTAGGTTGTTAAAGAGAAAGAAATTAGATAGTAAAGTGTGTCTATATAATACCTGCACTGCTGACCAAAGGAAAGTGTGTTGGGGGGGGGGGGACTGAATACAATAATATGAAAGATGTCTCTCATTCCCTACAGAGAATTAAAAGCATACCTTTCCCCCCACAAAAGCAGTGGTTTACATCCAAAACCTATTAGTACTTTACTGCATATTATAGACTAAGCATTGGGGAAGGGGAATTAGAATTAATTTTGAAATCAAAGAGTGTTTTCATTCTCTTACCTCTGCCAAAATATGGAGTTGTGGATTTCTCCTCATTCAGTTTCAAATATCTCCAATTGCAATGAGGGGAGACTGAAGGCTGTGGGAGGGTGGTTGAGATCCTACATCATGCTGGCAAAGTGTAAGCCTCTGCCAACATGTTTACAGATGTGACAGAGGCTGTTCCCACCACCCATTGGCTTCATTTGGTGTGCAACAACAGCTGGCAGGGGGCTGCCAGGTACAGTTTCATACCCCAGCCATCGATCAGTTGTGTATGTTAGGAGGAGCTTGTTCTGACTGCTCACAATACAAAATAAAGAAGGAGCCATTTCATAAAGCATAAAACTGCTGCTTTCTCCCTTGGGGCCTGACCAAGCCCAGATATATCCCTGCAGCTTATCAGTGGCCAGGAAAATAGAATGGCGTGTGAAAGGCCTAAAGAAATTCTTATTTTAAATGATGAATATCAAAGTGTGAACTGATTATCTTATATGTATTGGTCTTATATTTTCTTTAAACTCATGTGTTTTTAACTGGTTTGTGTGTTTTTCACTGATATTGGGGTGGTACAGACCACCTAAAAAGGGCAGTCTGGCACCACCCCCTTTAGCGCTGTAACTGCTCCACAGCAACTAGATGCTACGGAGCAGTTGCGCACCTAAAAAGGAGCAGGGGAACTGTGCTCCTTTTTAGGTGCGCAGCTGCAGCACAATTTTTTTAAAAGGCGCCATTTGGCACCTTTGCGCCACCACAACTGCACAGCTTCATGCGGAAGCCGTGCACCATTACGTACTAGGGTTCAGGAGCGTGTATACAATGCGCGCTCCCAAACCCTAATGGCGCCTCTTCAGGCCCATCTAGATTGGGCCTTAGTGTTTTATTTTAATCTGTTGTTGTTCCCCACCCCAGTCCATAGAGAGAGGCAGAGGAGGAGGAGGAAAAGATAATAATGCACCAGGGTGAGGGACTTGTGGAAGAAGGTTCTGATGCCTCCTTCTTCAGGGCCTGAAAATCCCCCTACATAGCTGTAGCTTCCAATTGGGCCTCTGCATATCAGCAACAGCATAGTAGTCAATATATATATTAAATGAACATGTAAGGGTTTTTTCCCCGGGCTAAGGGTGTTGTGATACAGTTACAAACCCAGTATAATCCAGTAATGCCCGACAGGAGTAATCTAAAGAAAATGCATCAGCCTGCAAAGCTTGAATATCAGCCCTGCTGTGTTCAGATCCTACTTGATCTTGACTTTGTACCAGCCAGCCTCCTAGCTAGTTCCCAGGTGGTAGACTGGCTGCTATAGTGCCAATCTGCACAGGAAAAATTAGATTCAGTTTACAAAAGCTGTGTGGGTTTTTTGGACCTTTCTGGTAAACCTAAGCAGATGTCACAGGACTTGGTTTTGGTTATATCAAACAGTACCTTATACCATGCCAAACTATTGGTTCATCCAGATAGCCAAGAGATATCTATTCTGAATGAGTAAAAGCTTCTCAGAGTCTCAGAGCTTGTCTACACTGGGGGGAAATGCTGAACTCACCCTGAAATGGCTGCTGGCAGTTCTCACAACATAAAGCTACGTCCAAGTAGATAACATATTCTGGCCCTTAACCTGACTTTGCTCTGAGCTACGCAAAGTTGGGGGAAACCCCATAGTGACTTTGGGTTTGTTTGTGTGTTGGTAGCTGGTCTAAGTCAAACTGATTCTTTGTCCACATGCCAAAAGCTGTGCCATTCCCCTTCCCTGAGTGGAGCAACATAAGGAGAGGAATGGACTGTTTTTGGAACTGTTGCTTCTTCATAGGGAGGTGCTGCATGTAAAGCCTGCCTGGCACACCACTGCTTTTGCTGAGGTCAGAACAACTGGGCACCCTGCCATGTGATCTACAAGGAGTGGGTCACTCTACCCCCTCCTCACTGATCACAGGGCCCCCCTGTTCTGACATCAGCAGAAGCAATTGTGTGCCAGACAGGTTTTACATGAAATTCCTGCCTGTCTGTCAGGAAGCGGCTCAAAAAATAGGCCTCTGCTGCTGTTTCCTGGTAGACAGGAGCTCCCCTACAATCAATGAGTGATCCCTCCTTGCTGATCATGTAGTGCATCCTGTTCTGACCTCAGTGGAAGTGACA
This sequence comes from Urosaurus nigricauda, assembly GCA_034509955.1. Lineage (NCBI taxonomy): Eukaryota > Metazoa > Chordata > Lepidosauria > Squamata > Phrynosomatidae > Urosaurus > Urosaurus nigricauda. Next base: position 171,313,498 of record JAOEGL010000002.1, read on the forward strand.
ATGCACCAGGCAGGCTCTCACAGAGCACTCCTGTCCACAATGAAGCAGCATCAGTGTATTAGTTGCATGTCTCCTCCTGCTCCTCCTCTTCCTCCTCCTCCTCTTCTTCTCCTGCTCCTTTTCTTCCTTCTGTTTGTCTTTCATTGTATATTATTTTGATTGTAAATTAAACTGCTTATACTAAAAACTAATACAAATTAATCTAAAAACAAAATAACAAAACAAACAAATTTTATTTATTTGTTTGTTTTGTTTTGTTTTGTTTTCTCGCCCATTAAGTCCTAATCCAGATCAGGGTCCTCACATTGACAACGTGTAGGGAAAAATATCCTGTACACACAGCCGGACCACTACAGCACATATTGTGTTGCTTAACATTCAGTTTATGAGGCTGGAAAATTGTCCCCAGAGAGCAGCCACAATAAGAGTTAGCAATACTAGTTTCCCAGGTTCTGACTAAGGGACAGGCAAATCTTGCAGTTCCATTTGCTCTCACATTCACCTTGCTATTTGGGAAAATTTTGATTCTGAAAAAAAAAATGAGATTAAACAAAATTCTCACATATTCCTAAGGCACTGGCAAATGTGTTCATTTCAGTTTCTCCTACACTTGAGGTTTGCTTATTTTGGTAAATTCTGTAAACAAACAAACAAACTGAAACAAGATTTTTTTACCAGTTCCTACCTGACTCAGTATAATAAAGAAGTTTTGCATATCTCTGTACTCTTTCATACAAGGCTAAATTGGAAGTATTATTTAAGGTCAATTTGAATGCAATCATGGGTTTTATGTTATTGCGAATTAACTCTTCGCACGCAAATTCGGGCAAGAGGGAAGCTAATTCGAATGCAATCATGGGTTTTACGTTATTGCAAATTAAAGCTTCACATGCAAATTCGGGCAGGAGGGGTTATTTTCGGGTAATGGGAAGTAATTCCGAACGGAGCAGGGGTTCATGTAAATTCGCTAAACAAGCGAATTTACATGAATCCGCATTGGCTCCATTTGGAGTTGGGAGAAATTCCTCCCCATTTGAAAGAGTCCCAAGTGTCTCCAATTCTAACTGCTTTTCAATAGTTATAATTAAAACTATGTCATTAACAGTTTCTGGAAGCACCAATGGGAAACTGAACTGCCTAGAGAGAAATGTTCATGTTTCTCATGGCATTCCCCATGATCCTGCACCATCAGACATAGCTATGTGTCATATACAGGAACCTCTTAATCCAGAAATCCAGGTTTCATTTGTGAAAACTTTGAAAAACTTTTATTCAGAAACTAAAGAAGTTCACCATAGACGTTTGTTGTCAGAACTAACAAGCAAGTATTAGCAAAGCGTAGTTAAAACACAGGCAATTTCAGAACTAACAAGCAAGTATTGGCTAAGCATAGTAAAAACACAGACAATTTCATAGAATCATAGAATCATAGAGTTGGAAGAGACCACAAGGGCCATCCAGTCCAACCCCCTGCCATGCAGGAACTCCCAATCAAAGCATCCCCGACAGATGGCCGTCCAGCCTCTGCTTAAAGACCTCGAAGGAAGGAGACTCCACCACACTCCGAGGAAGTGTGTTCCACTGTCGAACAGCCCTTACTGTCAGGAAGTTCCTCCTAATGTTGAGGTGGAATCTCTTTTCCTGCAGTTTGCATCCATTGTTCCGCGTTCTAGTCTCTGCAGCAGTAGAAAGCAAGCTTGCTCCCACCGACTTGCTACCTTCCCATTTGTTACAAAAGCAAAATATTTTTCTTTCTTTCTTCTTTCCCCATGTGAGCCCTTTCCTTTCTTCTTCCAATGTCAGCAGTCTCAGCAGAATTGCCTTAGATCTTCTTGAGGCGGCCTCAACTCCCTTCGATCTGCTCTTTAACCACAAAGGAATATAGTCAAAAGTTTCTAGCAATTAAGAGATTACTATATATCCCATCAGCACCTTCAGTGCTGTATTATGTTATATACTAGCACCTAACAAACAACTGAAGATATACCCTTTTTGTTAATGCTCCAGACCATGGCAGGCAAATTGGAAAATTTAGCTCCTGACACTATGATGTTGGAGCTCCATTGCTGTAGCTATTTCTGCCTCCCATGTAACCGCCGGCCCCCCAAAAAGAAGAACTTACCTCTTAACCCAGAAAATGCTCCCAGCTAAGGGTTTTTGAAGTCCTTTAGATTGGGTTGTTGGGAAATAATGACTGCAGAACTCTCCTAATTGTTGAATGTGTTGACATAGGCAGCTGGAGAGACTCTTTGAGGTCCTACCACAGCTGCTTGACTCAAACAGCGGAGCACTTATGTCATCATTTCCCAGGTCCTCAGTCTTGCCAGCTTAGATTTTGGAGATCACATTCAGTCATTAATGACCATAAATGTGAATCCCCAAAGGTTACAACATTGCAAATACAGTTTATGATCTCGTAAATACTGAGCAAGATGCCACCATTGTCTGCTATGAGATTAGAATGTGTCCTGAACTCAGCTGCATAGTTCTGTCTCTGAAGTACAGTAGGAGTTAAACATACACACAGAAAGACACAGACACACACACCAGTGAAGGGGAGAAAGCCTAATCAGAAGCAGTGGAAGCTTCTGATTAAGCTTTTTAAATAACAAAGTTTATGTTAAATCCAACGAGGCATAAGAAGTCCTCAGCACGGTGAATACAAAATCATTTGTCTCTGAACCACTTTGAATTTCTTCTTGGTATTTTCTGGTGGAGTGGTGTGGTTAATTAAATTTTGATTTCATATTTTTATCTGTTGTGATTAGGCTCTCACTGTTACTAATAAAAAAAATGTTTGGTGGGAGGGGAGTGCTGCTATGAGTAGCTTTGGCATGGCTACTGTTCTTTACCACTTGGTATATTAGGGCTTGACCTAAGAAGAAGCCCCTGAAAATCTTCATACAGTGGTTTTCCAGTGGTAAGTGGTGCCTCTGCCATTGTAGGTTGGTGAATATTTGGGAGATGAGATCTTTTGAATCGCTCTTTTAAAGTTGTGATTAAAATCTGGAACAGATTCATCTCTCCACTGGCATCAAAACCACTACTATATTTGATGCCTTCATAGCCTGCTATGTAAAAATGGAGCATTCACATATTGGATTTGCATTCAATCAGGTGATAACTACCAATTGTATAGCAATTGGAGATCTTGCAGCACCTTTGAAACTAACTGAAATAAAGAACAAAGCATGAGCTTTGTTATACAGTAGAAAGCTCCAAGTAAGCCCCAAACACAGTGGGATTATAATATACATGTATAGGATTGTGCTCTAAAGTCTTATCTTCACCACAGCAATAATGCAGTTTGACACCACTTTAACTGATATGGCTCAAAGCTATGAAATCCTAGGTTTTGTAGTTTGGTGGGTTACCAGAGCTCTCTGACAAAGAAAGCTAAACAGCTCACAAAAATACTAATCCCAGAATTTCATAGCATTGAGCCATGGCAGTTAAGGCGGTACCAAACTACATTCATTCTGTAGTACAGATTAGACCAAAGACTGAGAGGGGGAAAATGGTAGAGATGTGATATTAAACATTTAGATATCCACATATCTATGGGTGTAAGGACTTATTTTCCTGCCAATATCAATTTTACATATGTCCATGCACAGATCTATCTTATCTGATTTCTGCCTTTGACTCTGTCTCTGTATATATACACATGCAAACAGTGGCCATGACCTTGTTAGTGACATACACAAGCAAAACTGCATATTGAACTCTTGTGGCTGTAGCACATGGAAGAACTCAGCACCTACAACCACTTTGAGTCTTCCCCCAAACCACTTACCTGTTTTCTGGCTGGATGGCCTTCTCCAGGGTCATTCAATGGCCAAGGGAGGATGGGATGAGGACAAGAAACAGCCAGCCAAGCAGCCACATCTGTTCCTGTAACCATCCACAGGAAGCATTCTTTTGGACCTCCCAGTGGTCCTCTGGAGATTCAGGAAAATAACATCACCATCTTGCACCTCCCTCATCTTCTTTCACACCCTTATCTGGCCATTAAATGGTTCTGGGAGGGCTGCCCACCCAGTAAACAGTAAGACCAAGGATATGGGGAAAGGAGAACAAAATATAACTATACTATGGCTGCGTTCACACTGGAGAAATAAACCAGTTTAAGTGCCATGGCTCAATAATGTGAAATTCTGGGAATTGTGGTTTGTTATGGGGCCCAGAGCTCTGGGCCCCACAATAAACTACAATTCCCAGAATTTCACAGCATTGATATGGCATTTAAACCAGTTTATTTCTCCAGTGTGAATGCAGCCTTGGTAGAGTGTCATGATCCACAGGTATAATGAAGAATCTCAGCCAATGTATTTTTAAAAATCAGGCTTATTTACAGTGCACACATTTCTAGATGTATTTTTGTCTCAAAACTACACTTGGCAGAGTGTCATGATCCACAGGTATAATGAAGAATCTCAGCCAATGTATTTTTAAAAATCATGCTTGTTTACAGTATACACATTTCTAAATGTATTTTTGTCTCAAAAGCATTCTTGAATACATGTTGAATGACGCCTTCCAGCAATCTCTAGAAGGTTCAAAAATTATTATTTTTTTAAAACTTACGTAAGGCTTACCTGACCTGTCTATTTTATTTCACGTGTGCATAATATTAGTTTTGAAGGTTTGCTGAAGCATGTTGAACTGCTCTTCTTTTTTGTGGTTTAGAAACCTAGCTAGGTTCTTGCCATGTTTATTCTGCCTCTGATATCAAAACATCTGTTAAAGAAGTAAAACCCAGGAACACATCTACTTCATTAACTGAAACATACTTCTACTTTTTCCTGTGTTTGTCTGTCCTTAGAACATACCAAAAAGGGGGTTCATTTTGCTATATTCCTATAAACTTCGAGCAAATCCTTGATGAGACATGTCTAAATTGCTAAAGGACATTGGCCTAAAGTGTGTAGGCTCAAGGTTTGCCATGCAAAAGCATATTCTCATTAAAAATGTATGTGTTATCCTTTTTTGTGAGCTGTAGAAAATAATCCCGTTGAGTGTTTTTTTCTTCTCCATTGACTTTAATTAAAGTTGCCTTAGGTTAAGGAGTACCACCAGCTCATTACAAAACAGCAAAATTATAATTTGTTCATGGGGCAAATATCCATTCTACTGCCTACAGCCCACTGTTGAATTCAGCATTTTTGAGTGTGGGGACAGAACAGTATATACATTGTGGTTGTTAAGCCTTCTTTTGAATAATTTAGGGAGGGGGGGTTTAAAAAATAAATGAAGACATCAATGCTCCATCTCAGTCATATTCTGGCAAATATTAGTGTATACAGGAGACAATGATGTGTGTTCTGATCCACCATCTTCAAACTACCCACCCTCCCAATTTTCCTTGTGTTAACAGGGAGGTTCTACAACAAGGGTGTAATCACATTTGGCTGGATGCACTTACAGTGCTTTTGGAATCAAAAATGGCATGTAATCAGGATTCCCAGTTGTGTGGAGGATTGAAACAGCATGATTTTAGCTGACTGTGGTTACAGCCAGCCTTTTGATTCTTTTCAATCAGGGTTCTGGACAGCTCATTGCATAGAAATGGAAATGACACATGTAGTAAATTCTAGTTGCAAAGGCTTTGTGACAAACATTGGTGGTGATCCTATTGGATCCTTCTGCAGCCTCTGACACTTTGAACATCAGATCCTACTACTATGGTTGACATCACTGGGAATAACAGGGAGCATTATGTCCTGGTTTAAATGGATGGTTCCTCTGCTATTTCATTTTGAGGAGCTATGTCAAAAACAATCCCGCTAAATGTAGGAATGCTTTAAGGACCAGCATTGGGTCCTTTTCTTTTTTCATTTCCCTCCGATTTCTTATTTCAGAAGTGGGTTTCAAATATCACATCTACACAGACGGCAGGTTTTCCAGTTTTGGTTCAAATGTTGCTAGTATGGAAGCCCATGCTGGACTGCCTGTTAAGTCTTTCTCTGCAGATGACTACCCACCATCTTAAGCTGAACATGGATAAAATACAGATCCCGGTGTTTCACCCCAACTGCCCATTAGCCCCACTTTTATGCCCTTGGAGACCTGCTGGATGATTGTCCCTACATCCCTTTATCAAGACAACTGCAAAAGCGTATAACTTCCACTTTTTGAACATCCATAGGATCCATAGGTTTTTGACTATCAAGACTGCCCATTTGCTTGTCCTGGCCTAGGTTATTTCATGCCTGGACTATTGTAATAGCCTACTGGCAGGTCTGCCTCCCTCCTCCCTCAGTCCTTTGGTTTTAATCCAGAATAGTGCTGTTCAGGCTGTTATAAATCTCCCTAAATACTTATATGTCTCCTCCCCTCATAGATCTCTTTACTAGCTACCAGGGCTCATTACAAGCTTTTGGTCCTGGTATTTAAGGCCCTTCAATTTAACCTCCTCCAGTATCTGGCAGCTCAGCTATTGTGGTATATACTGTGAAGGAAATTAAGATCTAAAGGCAGATGATTATTAGTGATTCCACCAACAAGTACAGGTTTGCCAAGGCTGCAAGCCTTTAACGATCTAGTTCCATATTTATAGAATAGTCTTCCTTTGCACTGCTGGCTGGAGAAACCATTTTCGCAAAGGGTTAAAGATCTTTCTCTTTGATTCACTGGATTAAGCTGCTGAGTGTTACTAAAGTGGCCAAGATGAGAAGCAACTGATGGGGATTTTGTTTTTAGTAAATTTTAGTAAATTGTTATACTGTTTTAGTATTTTATTATATTATAGTGTAGTGCGTTATTGTTTTGTTGTCTGGAAACCTTGCCCTATGAAGAACGCCTTAGGGAGCTGGGGATGTTTAGCCTGGAGAAGAGAAGGTTAAGAGGTGATATGATAGCCCTGTTTAAATATTTGAAGGGATGTCATATTGAGGAGGGAGCAAGCTTGTTTTCTGCTGCTGCAGAGACTAGAACGCGGAACAATGGATGCAAACTGCAGGAAAAGAGATTCCACCTCAACATTAGGAGGAACTTCCTGACAGTAAGGGCTGTTCGACAGTGGAACACACTTCCTCGGAGTGTAGTGGAGTCTCCTTCCTTAGGGGTCTTTAAGCAGAGGCTGGATGGCCATCTGTCAGGGATGCTTTGACTTGGAGTTCCTGCATGGCAGGGGGTTGGACTGGATGGCCCTTGTGGTCTCTTCCAACTCTATGATTCTATGATTCTATGATTCTATATAAGTTTAATGTTCTGCCCTTTGGTGAAAATGATGTTAAGAATCATCATCATCATCATCATCATCATCATCATCATCATCATGCTGTTTGTTAACAAACATGCATCTGTCTTCTTCAATGGTTCTTCTGTGCCACACAGAGAGGACCAGAGGATGGTTTGAGCCCTCTCTCCCTCTTACCTTTTTTCAATAATGTTAAGGAAAGACACACACACACACACACACACACACAATTACCTGGAAATGGAAATATTTTACAGGAAGCTCAGAAAGCTTACTTGAAAGATGAACCCACCTAAATCAACAGGACTTGCAAGAAAATGTACTTAGGATAGAAGGATGAAGGTGAAATATATAGCAAGGATCCTGTTCAAGAATTACAGTGTCTGATTTATCCATGCAATTCACTTTTACAATAATTGTGCAGGCCAGATAGCTGTTCTGATCATACAAGGATCAAAGATTTAGCCCCCAAAAGCTCCATTTAAAGCAGTGCAGCTACCCCCTTGCCCATTTCCATGTTGCCAGAGAGATGAGTGGGGATGTGTCCAACCCTATTTCTGTAACCCTTTCATTAAAAGAAAGTAGAAAGTCTTCCATCACCTAGGGCCTTCCAAATGTTTTCACATTCAGCGCTCAGCAGGCCCAACGACTCAGCATAGCCAGTGGCTACAAGCACTGAGATCTGTAGTTCAAAACATATGGAGGGCAGCAGTTAGGGGAAGTCTATTAAAAACCATGTATCTCCTGTATTTCCTCACATTGCACATTCCTCACATTAGAATAGCATAAAAAATCAAGTGGAACAATTAAAAAATTTAAACCAATAAAAATAGTTTAAATATTTGAAAAGCACATTAACCATTGCATAATTTTAGAAGTTGAAAAGTTACAAAATATAAAACTATATTATCTATTTAATTTAATAATTAATTGATTTCATTTAATTAAGGTAAGTAGCTGCTTAAAAAACTGTGTCGGGTAAGCCAGGGGAGCAATATTTTTTTAAAAATGAAAACACACAGAGAGAACTACGATATATAGAAAGGGGAAGTTCCAAAACCATCTGATGATCCATATCTCATTTGGTGATGTTGCATTTAGACCTACTAAATTCTACTCTAGCCAGGGCTTCCATTCATGTAAGTGCTCAGAGTAAGAATGGCTACGTACAGTCAAGCCAGTGATTAATGGTAGCAAACACTGAGGTTGCTGAACTCTGGCTCTTACGGAGCATTTATCACTGTACTAAAGAGCCAGTAGCAAAGAAAATGGAAAGTGAACATCCAGTTTGTAGCAACTCTGTTCTTTGGGACTGGAGCCATCATGATTGCACACCATGCAGAGCAGGCTTTGTGACTGATTTGAACCAATGTGACATTTGAGGAATATAGACAGCAGCCTCATAAAAAGGAAAAAAAGAAAGAAAGAAACCACCCTGTACTTGTTTACTCTGAGGGTGGAGAAAAAAATCATATACTGCACAGTGAATTGTCAAATGTGAAAAAATTGATGCTTCTAGCTCCACAAGCACACAGCAATCTAATGGAAATGTCAGAACATTTTTTCTCCCTGCAGTGTTGTTTTGCATGCAGGTGAGAAAGAAGCAATCACAGTTCTGTATTCCCACCAGCTCGGATTCTCCAAGGACTGATTCACACATTACAGCCATGTTGACAATGGTGTTACCAATGGGAAAAGACACAAGATGCAGAAAGGAAACATGAGAAACATGAGTGTCTAAACACTTGTGCACACACCAATGGGCCTAGCTTTCTGGCAGACGTGCATTGGGTGTATGAAGGCATTCATCTTCATTTCACACTCTGCTTCCTGCCATCCCACTGCAGATAGTTAACAGCAGTGTCAAGCAAACACAGCTTCCCTTATAGAGTGTGTGCCAACCAACCATGACTAGTGATGCCGTACAAAATGAAACTTGCAATGAATTCCTTACAATATTGAGGAATCTCTAGGAAAGCAACCCTCTGCTACCAATTTAAATGCAACAAATGACATGTTTACTGCAAGGTTCTGATATTGGTATAGTGACCATAATTGCATAATGATCGTTCATTAGTGGTTTTTGGACAGAAATTTTATGGCCACCTGCCAGAGTGCTCCAGCTGTTGATTTTCTGTGTCATTGGTGGATTTGATTATATGACCTTTGGAGTTTCTTTCAACTCTCCAGTTTTATTATTCTTTTATTTCAGAAGGTCTGCTGAATCATAACATGTCCACCTATTCCAGAATCTTTCTCCTGCAGAATGTCTACAACCAGATTCACTCACTAAATTTATGAGTCATTTCTCACTGGCAGAGACAGCTTGAAGCAATGTAGGTCCAAAACATACTGCAGAAATAATCCAGTTTCAGACTACTTTAACTGCCCTGGCTCAATGCTAGGGAATTCTGGGAATTGTAGTTTATTGTGGCACCAGAGTTTTTTTTTGACAGAGAAGGCTAAATGTCTCACAAAATTATCATTCCCAGAATTCCCTAGCATTGAGCTGGGGCAGTTAATGTGGTCTCAAACTGGATTATTTCTGCAGTGTGTTTTGGGCCTTACTCAAATACAAAAGAGCCACTATCACAAGGAAATGAAAATCAATATAATCCATCTCCACTATGACAAGTTAATAACAGCTATAAATATACAATCAATAAAACATCATTTAAAAGCATTCATCCACAATGCCAACAAGTGCACATTCCCCTGGTACTTCTGAGAAATGTGCAACCAGAGCATAATACCAACTGACCTCTCTCATAGTTGTGTCATGCATATGTCATGCATAGGTGATATTATGAATGTATTTTTGTTGATATTGCATTGTGTCTATACGTTGACATATTAGATTTAATTGTATTAGTTACAAATTGTATATGTATTTCATTGTTGTAATCTCGCCTTGATCTCAGGAAAGGCAGGACATATAAATCATTTATTGTTGTTGTTGTTGTTGTTACCCAGCACTTGTCCTGAAAGTAGCATGTCATTTTCAGAACTAAAACTCTTTAATAATAATAATAATAATAATAATAATATGGTTTATTTCTATACCGCCCTTCCATAGATCAGGGCGGTGTACAGCAAGTAAAACAATAAAAACAATGACATAAAAACAGTTAAAAAGCCAAATACAATAAAACAATAAAAGTATAAAATCACAATTCTCAATTACAGGTGCAAGTGCAAATAGGCAGCAAAGCGAAACAGTGGGCGGCATTACAACAGGCTAATACATAAAAGTCCATTCAGCAGTATGCCTGGTTAAATAAATAGGTCTTTAGATCCTTTTTGAATTGTGCAAGGGAGGGGGACAAGCGGAGATCAATAGGTAGAGAGTTCCAGAGACCGGGGGCAGAGATGGAAAAAGCCCTCTTCGTCGTGGTCACTAGTCTGGTCTCCGGAACTCTCAATAACCGCTGTCCAGAAGATCTAAGTGTGCGGGGCGGATTATATGGGAAGAGACGGTCCTTCAAGTACCCTGGGCCCAAGCCATATAGGGCTTTATAGGTGATAACCAGCACTTTGTACTGAGCCCGGAAGCGAATCGGCAGCCAATGTAGATCTTTTAATATTGGTGTTATATGGGCGGCCCTGGGAGCGCCAGTGACCACCCGCGCTGCCATATTTTGTACCAGTTGTAGCTTCCGAGTATGATACAAAGGCTGCCCCATGTAGAGTGCATTGCAGAAGTCCAACCGAGAGGTTACTAGAGCATGTACTACGGTTTCAAGGTCCCCCCGGTCCAGGTAGGGACGCAGCTGGCGAATCAGCCGAAGCTGATAACAGGTGCTCCTGACCGTCGCATCCACCTGAGAAGTCAGATGGAGCGACGAATCGAGGAGCACCCCCAGACTGCGTACTGTGTCCTTCACGGGGAGCGTGACCCCGTTCAGGACGGGTGGAACCACCTCCATCCCTGGACCGGGAGAGCCTATCACCAGCACTTCCGTTTTCTCTGGATTCAGGCTGAGTCTGTTTTCCCTCATCCCGTCCATTACCGATTCCAGACAGGCCACGAGGGGAGCGATGCCATCCCTGGTCACTGCATCAGTCGGAGACATAGAGAAGACTATTTGGGTGTCATCAGCATACTAATATCCTTGTTTCCCATGTATTTATACAAAGCCTTCAAATTTGGTAGCTATCATCACATCTTGTGATGAAAAATTTGATAGTTAAATTGTGTGCAGTATGTGAAATAACATTTTTCTAGCTGACCTGCCTTTCCCATTGCACAGCTTCATTGGATGAACAGAGGGATCACCTAGATGATGTGAGTTTGCAGCTTAGATGGACAGCAGGTTCCATTCATATACCGATGTAAGTGTATAAACTTAGGACTCTTTCAGATGTCGTAAATTGGAAGTATAATTTAATGGCAATCTGAACGCAATCATGGGGTTTGACGTTATTGCAAATTAAAGCTTTGCACACAATTTCGGTCAAAGGAGGGTCATTTTTGAGAAATGGAACGTTACTCCGAATGCACTCCGAACGCAATGGGAATTCCCAGGAATTCGAATTGGCTCAATTTGCAGTAAAGAGAAATTCCTCCTGTGTGAAAGAGTCCTTAATTTAGCATTAACAGGTGTGTAGGTGTGTTATGAGAAAATTTGAATATACAGTCACTGGTGACCAAAGGTTCTGAGGTTGTTTAATTCTCTCACTAGCAAAAAATATCAGATGGAAAAGACAACCCACTAGAGGTGTATATAGACCAGAAGATTAGGTTTTATGAGTTGGAAAACATTTTAATTTGGATAGAATGACCAAATTAGGAAGCCTTTGTGCACTGAAGAGTAAAAGATTTATCTATCATTCTTCATGAAATTTTTGATTTACTTTAGCAATATAGCCTGATGATACTAACTCAATGATATAGAATGAAATCCTGACCACTTATATCCAGTCTCTTCATTAACATGGCATTTAACTGCCAAAGGCTGTGTGCCAATCCACTAATGCACACAGACCAAGCAAAGTTTCACAAAGCAGGGTTCTGTTATGCACTACTGTAGGTGCCATATGTCTATGTGAGCTCATTCCTTTCAGACTTTGGAGCCAATACTGGGTCAAAGTTTCCTCCTTGTTTATATTAGGTATAGCTACAGCAGAGATTAACATCTCATAGATAACAAGAACAAGAACAACTACAATGGGATTCAGATCACTCTGGTTTTTTGAGTTTAATATTTATTAATTTTTTGTAGGAGGAGTTTAATTTATAATAAAGTAATATACAATCAAAAATAAAGAAACAGAAAAAAGAAAAAGAAAAGAAGGAGAAAGAGAAGGAGGAGGAGGAAGGAAGAAGTAAAAGGGTAAAAAGACATACAACTAATACACAGTAAGGCTCTCACCCATTACAGATTAAACTAAATAATCTTACTAAAATTGCTAACAACCACAGCCAATGATTAGTATATTGTTAGATTTCTTATTGTTCAAAATGTCCATAAGTGGTTTCCAATCTTTCAGAAAGTCTTCAATTGACTTATCCTTTAGAACCCATGTTAATTTGGCCATTTGGACTAACTCAGGAGCTGTACAAACAGTCCCGCCACTCCTTCTTCAGCCAGATTGGGGCCATGGCAACCTCACACCATGGCCCTGATCTGGCCTTTTGATGGTGTGAAAAGGAGTTGCAAAAAGCAGCTCCATTTTGTGCCCTGGAATGGGTGTCATAGCCGCGTTGCTACGGCTATATGGTGTTCCTTCAGTACTGTGTTGTACGGATGCATTGCTGGAGGAACGGCATGATGCAGCACACCATGTGGAGCAATGCATGCATCAGCTGGATGTAATGCCCCGATGTCAGCCCCAGGCCAGCCTTTCAGGCCAGTCTGAACAGAGCCTCAACAACCTTAACAATCCATTAATCCATTATTGGTATTTCAGTTCATTTTCAAGTTGGAGGAAACAATATTCTTGCTACTATTGTTATATATCGAAGAATTGATCCATATTTTCTTTCCAATTCTTTATCCATAATGCCCAACAGAAACTTTTCAGCATCTTAAAACTTCACCACATATGAAAAAGGAGCTCTCCTTATTTTGACATCCCTACCATTACTTTGAAATATTCTGGACAATTTTTTACATCTTATTTGGGGTTAGATACCATCTGTACATCATCTTATACAGGCTTTCTTTTAAATTACTGCACAAAGCAGATTTTATATCTTTGGACCACATTTTCCCTCTACATCCATGTGGACATTATGCCCCAAAATTTGGGCCCACTTTATTATGTACTATTTTACAGATGCATCTTCAGTCTCTAGTTTCAGAAGCCATTTATATACTTTAATAATATGCTCATCATCTTTACACAACTCAGATAAAACTAATTTTCGCTATATTTTTGCCTTTCTCTTGTCTTGATTAAATTTCAAGTTGCAAAGTAAGCAAACCCATTAAGATCTTTTCCTTCCTTAAGAATCATTTCCCTTGATTTAATCCTCCACCTATCTTGTTCAAAATACAGAAGATCATAATAGAGCAATCACTTTTAACCCATTCTTTCCTTAATAAGGCTTCCTGTGGTGAAGCAGCAAAATTATCTTAGGAAACAGTCTCTGTTTATACACATAGGAGAGCCTTTCTAATACAATGAATTTTAAATTTAGCATTTAATGTACTAAACACCATCATGTCAAACCAATCTTAATTTATGGCCTTCAGTTTCCAGGTGTATCACACCTCTAAGTAGAAGTCAGGTCACTCTTGAAAAGCTGGTGTAGCATAATATTGAACCAAAACAAATTATGAAAGAGGGGAAGATCCACATTCAAATTTAGTTTTAGTCAGGGACTTACAACGCTCTCAGTTAGCCTTAGGCACCAGTTTTAAACATAAGGATGTGTATGAGTTTAAATTCAAGGGCACTTGTTTGGAAACTGGACACTTGGAAATTGATGAAATATTATATACCAAATGCCCCAAGGTCTTAGGGAAAGTGCTGCACAAAAATAAAACAATAAAATAAAATAAGTGTACAAGACAAACAACTAAACAGCCGGAGATGAGGGCTTCATCTGAACAGACATCCTCTGTATGCCTATGCTGAAACATCTCCTGATAAATCTTTAATTCATCTAGGTGCCATGAATGATTCTAGATTGTTGGAAGAAATGCCAAAAAGTCAGGGACAAGAAAAGAAAAATTAGAGATAGAAGAACTGCTTCTGAAGTTTTCACACTTGCAGGAGCCAAGGGGAGATTCTGGTTCCTGTCTTTCCATAGTTGAGGAAGGGGAAAACTCCAGGTCTGAATGTTTCACAAGAGCAGTGTAGATGTGAGAAGGGGAAAATACTTGTTGAAAGTGCAGAGAAATCACTTCATCAAGGCCATTCTCTTCAAAGCACTAGATAACCCTACCTCAAGGGGATTTGTAATTAAGACATAAATACACTTTGGGGATTTGCTGTAGTAAATCAGCTTTTAGTTTATAAAATGCAAGATACGTCATAATCTGGCATACTTAAATAATAAGCTTTAAATAATATCCCTGAAAAAGAAGTCACTGATAATATAAACAAAATGAAATTGCAGTATTAACGCAGCTACAATAGAAAATAGCATATCCATTCCCATCTGGAAATAATATACCATCCATGATGCACAAATCAAAAGAAAGAATTATATGATACAAAAGAAGCCTTAAGAGCTGTGTATTTGCTTTCCACATGCAATGACCCTTAAGATAACAAATAAATAACACTTTGTTTTATTTTATTTTTCTCAAAGTCTTCTAGGTGCAAAGATCAAATAGAACTAAAGCATTAGAGAAACTGCCAAGTGAAATAAATAACACACTTGGCTAAGCAAAGTAAAACAACCAGGAGGATGACTTACTGTGTATATGTGTTAAGAGAACAGAAGCTTTGGATAAACAAGAGAACCCTTTTTCAAGGTCTTTTTTGCCTACTATAAAAACATTTTTAAAAACCTATGTGGTAAAAGAGATTTAATTTTCTGGAAAGTCAGAAAAAGCAAGAAGACAATACACATGTTTAGAGAATAAAAACTTTAAAGGTGGGAGTAGAGTTTTTAAAAAGATGTTATGGGATTTTTTACACTAGTTTGGAGGATCTGATGTGTGTGTGTGTTTATACAATAGGTAGAATCTCTATTCTGGCCATAGATAGTTGTAATCTGACAGCGTTAGATCTTGGAAATTTCCTTTTAAAAATGTAATTCCTTATCACTATCAGGAGAGCCAGTGTGGCATAGTGCTTGGGCTACAACTTTGGAGACTAGGGTTCAGATCTCTGCTCAGCCATCGAAATCCACTTGGTGACCTTGGGCAAATCACTCACTCTCTGTCTCAGAGGAAGGGAAAGACAGACCCCCTCTGAACAAATCTTGCCAAGCAAACTCCATGATAGATTCACTTTAGGGTAGTCATAAATCAGAAACTACTTGAAGCCACATAACAACAACAATAATTTTAACAACTTCTCAAGTTGTTAGTTGCTGTTATAGTTGCTGTTGTAAATGTAGTTATTTTTCTAATTCTGAAAAGAAATTAAAATAACTACTTTTAGTTACTTTTTTAAAAAATGTAGTTGCTTTTTAAAATTTGAATGCTATAAGGCACCAAGCTGTACAAAATATATCATCCCATCTGCCTTGGCTTTGTCTCAGCAGCCATCACAGATCATCTAGCAGTAGCATAAGGCATCCCACAAGGTAGCACTTGGGTTGTATGATGTTACTCCCCTGCCACTTAGTAAGGCCACACCACCATAAATATAAAGTAACTAAAATTACAGTGGCACCACAAAAGAAGCACAGTTAAGTTACATTTGTATTGTAGTACAGTTAGACCTTTGGTCTACCTAGTATTATTATACCTAGTTATACCTAATTATGTGTGACTACTTACTTGTAACAAGTTACTTGCATGTTCTGGAAAGTCAGGCCACAAAATGAGGATATTCGTGAAGCCCAACTGGGTTCAAAGAGATGAATTTAACTCTCTATAAAATCAAGAGGCTTTATATAATGAGTAACTTTTCCCATTGATTTCAGATGGACAAAGTTCAGATCATTTAAAGTACAATTCTGTACAATTCAATTTGGTCTTCATTTTTATTTGACTTACTTCCAAGGAATCATGCAGCGTCTTGATGTGGATACATCCCATAGTGACATATTTTAAACTGCACCAGCTTTTTTTGTTAAAAGAGGTTGAATCTAAGGATCTATCCTTAGCAGAGTATAGTTCTTGGTAAAAGATTACTATAAAGGGAAGGAGGGAAGGAGGGAAGGAGTAAATTTAGATTAGATTTTTAATATTTAATAGATATTTAAGATGACAGTGTTAATATTGTAATGAGGGAGGAAGTTGTACAACTATTGTCGGAGGAGGGGAGAGAATAATTATTTGAAAATCCACCAGCTTTCTTTTCTAAGACCCTTATTGCATGAGAAAAGAAAGCTAGAATGGAGTGAGAGTAATAAGTAATAAGTAATAAGAGAGTAATAAGAGAGTAGTGGCCTTCTCTGTGCCTCTCCACAAGCTGTCACAGCACTTCTATTCTCCTTCACGAGCAATACAGTAATAAAAAGTGTGACAAAGAGATGCTTCCAGTGTGACAAAAGACTTGCTTTTATGACCATATCCCAGAGAATGGAAGTGTTTTGATGGCATGTGAAGAAGCACAGAGAAAGCTGCTACTCTCCCACTTCATTTTGACTTTCTTTTCTCATGCGATAAGGCTCTAGGAATACTCTCATCAGCATAGATTTGCTAATCCAGAAGATCAAACTTCTGTTCTACAGGATAAATTCACCATGCTCTCATAGTTTGATTGGAAATCACGCTTTAGGTGTAGTGATGTTGATGATTTTTCCCATGAACAGACTTTTTACACTGGCATTGTGTTGTTGTGTTTAGAGCAGGGTGGGAAAATGTTTTCCTTCTGAAGGAATTCAAAACACTGAAGAAGTCATGCATACATGACTGTTTCCCAGTTCCCTAATAACAAGCAGGATAATTTTGGAATTCAATTCACAGAAATCCATGCTTGATGAGGCTTTTCAGATTTGAAATCCAAGGCATCTGGAGGTTCAAAGCTGGTGGTGAAATAAGGGACAATTATTAGGTATGTTAAATTGTTGCAATCTTGAATTTAGTTTCTGAAAGATTTTAAAACCATAATGTTGGCCTGGAGAAGCAGGAAAGAGGACCTGAAAGGCTCACAGAAGAAGTTATTGATTATCTTTAGTTAAAGAGTGAGAAAAATGTGGCTTGAAAACTTCATGAAGTGTTCATGTCTGTTTGTGTGGCCCCTAGGTCAGCCCATACTCCAAAATCTTTTGGCTCTAAACTGCTTCTAAAAATATCAGTGTGAACAATTTTGCCATCACCACCACCACCACCACCACCACCACCACTATCATCATTGCCATCCTCCTCATCAGCCCCTAGGACTGCTTTAAGCCCAGTAAAGGCTCTTATTTTTTACCTGGAAAGGGCTCAGAAATTACTTGAAGACTCTGGAGAGTACAGTATTTGATTGCTTTTCTTTTCTTTTCTTTCCTTCCTTCCATTCTGATGGAGTTCTGAAAATCACAGAAAAAAACACAACTGATAAATTTTCCCATCCCAGTACTACAAGGTAGTTGTGTAGTGTGTTTTTAAGTTGTTTCCACAGATGTGTGCTTTTGCCTTCCTCTGAGGCCAACAGAGTGTAACTTACACAAGGTCACCCAGTGGGTTTCCATGACTGAGCAGGGATTTGAACCCTGGTCTCCCAGAGCCCCAGTCCAGCACTCCACCCCACTAGCTTGCATGATGTAATTGCAAAATGTTAATTTCTAATGCAGACAATGGTCAAATATATGAATCTACAGACTTCACTCTTTTCTGCATCCATAAACAGAGCCATATTAATTGTGTAGTGTCTTATAATAATACATACAGAACATCTGAAAACTGACAGGATGTTCTGACTTTAGGTGAGAATTCAAATGCATTCTTTCCAAAAAGTACATAATTATATTTGTTTTATATCTTTGAACTAGCTGTCAGAACAATCCTTCATTAATTATGTTGAGAAAAGTTACCCAAGAGTTGTCAATTTTTTTCAACCAAGCAGAGGGGGGAAGAGTAGGGACGGGGGGGGGGGGGTCGACAGCAAATGTTTATTCTGACATGTCTCATAGGTTTTGCTGTGTCCATTTTTTTAAATAAATGATGACACAAAACAGTTGAAGAAAAAGGACATATTCAGTCACATATGTATAAGTGCAAATTTGTGTGAGCCTAGGGCCTGGAATGTGTAACAGTTTCAGATAAATAGCAGATATATAATAAAGAAATAATAGAAGAAAGGGATTACTGTAGACTGGAACTAGGATTTTGCTGCCAATTATGTCTACACAAAGGCCCTTCTCTGGCAAGTGATCGAAGGTAAAGGTTTACATCCATTTCCTCATTAGTGTTGACAGAGAAGGGAACTGGATAGCTGCATAGCAAATAGTAAATACACCTCAGGACTTCATTTGGAGACAACATAAAGACACAGTCAACTTCATACCTCATCTGAACCTTCCCAGACTGTTTGGAAATTTCAGCTGTGGTCAAATTTGCCAGCTCCAAAGCTGTAGGGGCCCAAGATATGTTGCTGTCCAAAGCTGAAAATCCTCTATTATTCTCCCAGAGTTGAGGTTCATCTGCTTCTTTTGCAGAACACACCATCTGGATTCAATCGGGCTGGAAATTTCATCAAACAAAAGATGAAAGAAATGGGCTGCGGCCATCAGGATGGGAGAAGAGGGGTCTACAAAACAGATGGAAGGTCTTGTGCATGTATATCTGTGCAAATCAGATTTCTTTGATCACAAATGATTGTGAATCAAGCCAGTTGTGAACTTGGCCAACTGAAATGCACAATATACATGCTGCAAGTGTTTGAAGCTCCACTGGCTTCTTCATTGGTTAAGATTCCCTGATGAAGAAACCAGTGGAGCTTCAAAAGCTTGCAGCAAGTATATTGTTCATTTCAGTTGGTCAATCTAGATATTGTTGCACTCCAGCCGGTGGAAAGGCAACATGGGAATAGTAGTTCACCAACTTCTGGAGGGCCAAGGATATACACTCATGCTCTAATCTTTTAAAATGACCAAGAACATTGCTCTTGAGTGTATGTCTCCAATTTGAATAGTAAAGTCCTTCCTGGTGGCTTTCCCAACAATCTTTATTGCAATTTCTACAAGCTGAACATTCAGAGGCTTTTTGCTGGAAGTCTAAACTTAGGCTCAACTCATGTCACTTCTATTTTTGAAGGGACCAGTCCATGGCATTGCTGAAATTCCCCCCAATATGTGTAGGTAGTTGCTCTCCACAGTTTCCTATGTGGAATGACCACCATACAGTTCCCAGAAACTTTCTGGGCACAAATGAAACAGAGAAGGGGTTAAAGGTTTCATGGGAGGGTATAAGAAAACCCAGGCACAAATTAGCTATAATGTTTTACAGAGTGCAACACATTTCAAAATGTAAAGGTACCTGAAGAGGGAATTCTCCATACCAAATGTGTTTGGCTTTGTAGAGTACTGGAGCTATTTGGAGATCTCTTTGGCTTTTCTCTGGTCACTTGGGCCTTTCTTCTTTGTGCTGTTTTGGTTCAGGGATTCATGTCATTACTTGAATGGTTTAATTCATGCTTGTCAGGGAGCTCTGTATGATAAACAAAGCGGAAGTTAGAATGCTTGCAAATTCATGTTCTATTTTTATGCATCTCGAGAGAAATGTGTTTTAACATCTCCTTGTTCCTTTTCTGCATTTTATTTTCTCTTGAGGAAAATGCCAACCAATTACATATAGGATTGTGCATGTCTTCTAATTATATCAGAATAGAACTGGGAGAAGCTTACAAGCAAAACAGACCAAACAAGAAATACAATGCAATCTGTGGATGGGAAAAGCTTTCATGGAATTAGCAATGGCTGCCAGAATACCAGATTAACACTCCCTTCTGAAAATGCGCTGCACAATAAAGCAACTAGCTGAAACTAATTGGATACATTATATAGTATTTGCATTGTCACAGTGAGCTCCCCAAGTATCTGCCTTCAGCATTTTAGGAGTATTATTTCCTGCATGGTGAGTTTAAGTTTTCAGATATTCTTTCTTGAAAACACCTCTTGGAAAGCTTCATGCCCCCCTCTGAGCCTAGAAACAACAGTGCATTATGATAATTACCTGGATGTGACTGAATCCTGAGGCAAATTAATGTCTGAAGAAACTATATTTTACAACTGTGTAGATTGTTGCTTTGGTTTGTTGGGGTGTTCTTTGGATTTTTTTTTTTTTTGGCTCATTATAGAAAACACTTATTTTGGAATTATATCACACTGACAAGCAATTGAGTCTGAGACCAGTTTTTGCTATTAACTAACAGCTTTATTTCCATTCTGCTCACTTCTATCTACCCACTCAAAAATGCGTATGTTTGGTAGTTTGTACTCTTTAGCCAGACAATGAATAATTAGGCCATTAATTCTTGCTGCTAATACTGGGGATATCTTATGTGGGATTTACCTTAATATGACAGTAGAATTTTATTTTTCTGTTGGGCCTCAATATTTATATTGCTCTATCTCATACAAACCCATTTTTCTGGGTTTATTCTTTTCTTTTCCCCTATGGTAACAGTTGATGGGAATGAGTACTCCACATTTTCAAATTGTGCTGTATCCATGAGGCTCTCCACTCAAGCCAGGACATGGTAAAATTTTATTTTATTTTATTTAAAAGACCTCTCTATGTTAGCCATAACACTTACTGAACACCTGAATAGGACTTTTGTCATCTAGGAAATGGCAAAAGGTGAGCAGAAGGTGAGCTACAACACAAAGTAAATGGGCTGCAAGTGAAAATACTATTGGAGAGGAAAACCTCCCTTATCATGAATCTGGTCATAGGGGTAGGAGAACAGGATTAGCCACCCTGCCCCAAACAGTGCTCATTAAAGAGTCCTCACTGAACAAGATTCAAGGCTTCAAAGAGTAAAACCCCTTCTCGATTTGCAGATAGCTGGGGCCCTCAGGAGGCACGGCTGAGGAAGCCCTGCAGTAGCATCAGAAGCAGATCTGTCCCAAAATCTCATACAGTGGTGATGCTTCAAGAGATAGGGGAGAATTGCTCAGCATTGGCTTGGTCTGCATGGGCCAAAATACTCCAGGAACAGCCATCCTAGAGTATTCTGGCTCTGGAGTGACCCCAACATCCCATGGAAACTAGAGTGGATGTTCACATGTGTATCCAGCTATGCCACCTGCACCTCCTGAAACTGGTGCAGGTCACCCCTCGAAGGGCAGAAACCCCTCGGAGGGCGCCCACAAGACCCCAGAGGGAGTTACTTGTTCTGGCAGTAGTGGATGGCACAGCTGGACACATTGTAAACAGCTGCCCCATGTTGCTACTGGGGGGGGGGGGGTCCAGATTTTCCAAGAAGATCAGAAGAAAAGGATACATTTTAAAAAACCATTCTAAAGATGGTATACTTTGGGGCCTGTGCTCAACTAGTTGCATGACATCTGGACAGTTCACACCCGAGCCAGGGATTGGGCACTTCAATCTCCAGACTGATTGCCATGGGGATGTGTGTGGGGGGGGTAAGCGCCATTTGGCCTGTGGAGAAGTGCAAAGCTGCAGCAGAAGACCCTCAGTAGTAAAGAATTACTTTTGTTAAATATTTTGGCTAGTGATATTGTTAAGGTAGAAGCTAATAAAGCCATTGATAACCAAACGAAACCAATAATCTCTGCCATTAATGATCAATAGTTCAGCCATAGAGCAAAGGAAAAACTTGTCCTTTTGAATTAGGCTTGAGTTGTGGGCTGAGGAAGGAGGGGGAAGGAAGACAAGAGAAAGAAATTTCTCCTCACTGAGAAAGAGATGGGCCTCTCCTTCCAAGGTCACTGCCAACTAGCCAAGCTGATAGCTCTGCACAAAGACATTCCTTGATGTTGCGAGTCAGGCCAGCAGAGAGCCAGCCAGTTTATACTAGCTGAACAACAATACAGATATATATGATGTTGATGAATGTTAAACTACGCATGCTCAATGAATATTTTGTGGGTTAATAAAAACTGCTTACGCCATGTTTGAGGCATTCAGTCAATGGGTTGACTCTTGGCTGAAACACTGCATGCAGACTAAGGCTGTTTTGAATAAATGGATCTGGTTGGAAATCTTCACAAATGCCTCACTTGCATAATTGGTTGTGAATAGGTTAATTGACCCTTTGTTTACCGTAACAATATCTGCTACTGCTATTCCAGGGGTGGAGATCTGGTAGCATTACCAGAGTGGGTTGCTACAGAAGAGATTTCTGAAAACATGTTTATACTTTCTGTATTTGGCATGCCTCCATTTGCTATCTGACCTTGGATAGATGATGGACTTTACCTCTGGCATGCACACACTTGAGTTAACAATCTGGTGGGACTGAATAATAATAATAATACATTTTATTTATACCCCGCTCTTCAGCCAAAGCTATCAGAGCGGCTTACAATTTGTTAATTAGACAATTAACTCCCCTCAAGATGGTGGTTGAAGGGAGGGCTCATCTTGCTTCCAGCAGGAGGTGGCCTGCATCTCTCTCCCCTCAAGATGGTGGTTGAAGGGAGGGCTCTTCTTGCTTGCAGCAGGAGGTGGCCTGCCTTTCTCTCCCCTCAAGATGGTGGTTGAAGGGAGGGCTCTTCCTGCTTCGAGCAGGAGGTGGTCTGCCTTTCTCTCCCCTCAAGATGGTGGTTGAAGGGAGGGCTCTTCTTGCTTCGAGCAGGAGGTGGTCTGCCTTTCTCTCCCCTCAAGATGGTGGTTGAAGGGAGGGCTCTTCTTGCTTCGAGCAGGAGGTGGTCTGCCTTTCTCTCCCCTCAAGATGGTGGTTGAAGGGAGGGCTCTTCTTGCTTCGAGCAGGAGGTGGCCTGCCTTTCTCTCCCCTCAAGATGGTGGTTGAAGGGAGGGCTCTTCTTGCTTGCAGCAGGAGGTGGCCTGCCTTTCTCTCCCCTCAAGATGGTGGTTGAAGGGAGGGCTCTTCTTGCTTCGAGCAGGAGGTGGCCTGCCTTTCTCTCCCCTCAAGATGGTGGTTGAAGGGAGGGCTCTTCTTGCTTCGAGCAGGAGGTGGTCTGCCTTTCTCTCCCCTCAAGATGGTGGTTGAAGGGAGGGCTCTTCTTGCTTCGAGCAGGAGGTGGCCTGCCTTTCTCTCCCCTCAAGATGGTGGTTGAAGGGAGGGCTCTTCTTGCTTGCAGCAGGAGGTGGCCTGCCTTTCTCTCCCCTCAAGATGGTGGTTGAAGGGAGGGCTCTTCTTGCTTCCAGCAGGAGGTGGCCTGCCTTTCTCTCCCCTCAAGATGGTGGTTGAAGGGAGGGCTCTTCTTGCTTCCAGCAGGAGGTGGTCTGCCTTTCTCTCCCCTCAAGATGGTGGTTGAAGGGAGGGCTCTTCTTGCTTCCAGCAGGAGGTGGTCTGCCTTTCTCTCCCCTCAAGATGGTGGTTGAAGGGAGGGCTCTTCTTGCTTCCAGCAGGAGGTGGCCTGCCTTTCTCTCCCCTCAAGATGGTGGTTGAAGGGAGGGCTCTTCTTGCTTCCAGCAGGAGGTGGCCTGCTTTTCTCTCCCCTCAAGATGGTGGTTGAAGGGAGGGCTCTTCTTGCTTCCAGCAGGAGGTGGTCTGCCTTTCTCTCCCCTCAAGATGGTGGTTGAAGGGAGGGCTCTTCTTGCTTCCAGCAGGAGGTGGTCTGCCTTTCTCTCCCCTCAAGATGGTGGTTGAAGGGAGGGCTCTTCTTGCTTCCAGCAGGAGGTGGTCTGCCTTTCTCTCCCCTCAAGATGGTGGTTGAAGGGAGGGCTCTTCTTGCTTCCAGCAGGAGGTGGTCTGCCTTTCTCTCCCCTCAAGATGGTGGTTGAAGGGAGGGCTCTTCTTGCTTCCAGCAGGAGGTGGTCTGCCTTTCTCTCCCTTCAAGATGGTGGTTGAAGGGAGGGCTCTTCTTGCTTCCAGCAGGAGGTGGTCTGCCTTTCTCTCCCTTCAAGATGGTGGTTGAAGGGAGGGCTCTTCTTGCTTCCAGCAGGAGGTGGTCTGCCTTTCTCTCCCCTCAAGATGGTGGTTGAAGGGAGGGCTCTTCTTGCTTCGAGCAGGAGGTGGCCTGCCTTTCTCTCCCCTCAAGATGGTGGTTGAAGGGAGGGCTCTTCTTGCTTCCAGCAGGAGGTGGTCTGCCTTTCTCTCCCCTCAAGATGGTGGTTGAAGGGAGGGCTCTTCTTGCTTCCAGCAGGAGGTGGTCTGCCTTTCTCTCCCCTCAAGATGGTGGTTGAAGGGAGGGCTCTTCTTGCTTCCAGCAGGAGGTGGTCTGCCTTTCTCTCCCTTCAAGATGGTGGTTGAAGGGAGGGCTCTTCTTGCTTCCAGCAGGAGGTGGTCTGCCTTTCTCTCCCCTCAAGATGGTGGTTGAAGGGAGGGCTCTCAGTTGTGACTATGGCCCCTTATAGTCTGTTTGGTTTCCTGATTTCATGTGGTGTGGTCTCAGCTCTGTTTTCTGAATACAGCTTTTGGATACTTCTCCTCAGCTGTTTTGCTTAGTCTGTGGATAGCTTTTACTGTTCTGACTTCAGTCTGACATCAGGGTGACATTTGCTGCTTGAAGCCAGGATGCTCATGAGTATACTGCTTTACTTAGTCCCATATGAGTGAATAATTACTATACATTGTTATCAGACAAAGAGTATAAGAATTGTGTTGTGGTCACAATCTACTTTCACCTAGTACTTAGTGATGTAGCAAACACTAAATGGCAGCAGACTCATAGAAGGGTACAATGAGCATATAGAAGCCCATACAAACTGATGGGGTTTATTTCTATCGCAGTAATGAACACTTGAGTTCTGTAGTTATAAAAGCTTTTAAAATGCCACTTATTTGATTAGGTGATAACTGAAATCATTTCCACCGTTCAACTGACATAAATGTCCAACATAGTTTCCACCATACCAGCACACTTACAATAACAATCAAAAGCCATAATAATTTGATAGTAATTCCATTCTTGCAGTACATGAATACATAAGAAATTAAGAGGCCTCTAGATTTGTTAAGACGCTCCCTTTAGACTCAGGACAATGCCTTCATTTCTGTTACCTTCATTTCTGAGACAAGCTGGTGTTTTTGTTTCCTTATGATCAGATCTGTTTTTTAAAATAAAATAAAAACACCCTCAGTGTTCTTAGACAAGATTAAATGCAGTGCCTGTTAACCTTGAGCCTTAACTTTTTAGTAACTTTGGAGTCAAAATAAAACTTCTGAGTTATGAGCTAAACAGCACTGCATTGCCTTCCCTACAGTGGTAGGAATTAATAGTGTCTGAAATTTCTGAGGGCATGCAATACATCTCTGGAATGGGCCTTCTTTTTAAACAGCCATAAAGCTTTTGATACCTCAAGGATCATGCTATGTAATTACATAAGTTACTTTTTTATATCCATGGCAGTTATCCTTCATTTTACTGAGTTTCTAAGGTACATTAATGACCACTTTTTGCCCCTTTGCTAACTTGCAGAGTTTCTTGATACCTGATCTGTTTACCTCTCCTATAGCACTGCATACAACATCTCACATCCACCAGAGCCATTTCGATTTGATTTATGGTACTTATTCCTTGTCTACTTTTCACACACCTTATTCCACTCCTGCTCTTTGCTCCTGAATGAGAATGGAGAAAAGTCATCCCTGAAGTAAAAGCAGTGGCAGAGCATGGTGCTTTATGGCTAACAAAGATCATCCAAAGAAGAATCTTCTTTCTCAACCTTCTCCATCCTGGTGTCCTCCAGACAATTTGGACTTCAACTGCTTTCAGCCCCAGCCAGTATGACCAGTGGGCAGGAATGCTAGCACAAAATATTGGGTGGATGCTAGGTTGAGGAACTGTTCAAGCTGGTCAGAAAGGCAAAGTAACCCTCACTCAAAACTGTAATGACACGTGTACAATAGGGATTACTACCTGATCTAATTGGGCCTGCTAGGCAAAACAGGTTTCTTTGCTGGTGTTCTTAGTCTCCCTGTTCTTCCTTGTTCTTTCTGGAACCACAACTACATGACAATGAACATGTTCAAACATTTGGTAACCATTCTGAGACACTGTGGACTCCTATGAGTCCACAGGACTCCTATGAAAATGTAAATGAAACCAGAATGGGTTTCCTGCTGCAGCGCTGAAAGCTGTAGCAATGGGAGCTGACTGTGAAATTTTTCAGTAATTATCTCATAAGAAAACAAGAGAAAATAATTCCTTTATAACACTAACTGCTTTATCGCACTAGGGGGCAAACAGGATTTAAACAAGAGTTAAACGAGAGTTAAACAGGAAATGCCCTATGTTTATCACAGGACATTTTCTGTTTAACTCTTGTTTAACTCTTGTTTAAATCCTGTTTGCTTCCTAGTGTGAAAGAAGTAAGAGAGATCAGAAACACGCTACTATCATCTTGCAAAGTTTTCAGGACTTCCTCCCAAGTTCAAGATTTTATAGTAATGTTGACAATGGCCTAAATCCTATTGCTAGTCTTAACAGAGTGGATGGATTCAATGAATGAAATGTACCTGTATGCCGACACGCTATTCAATTAATTGAATAGGTCTATTACAGTTGAGTGAGCCAGCATAGTGTAGTGCGTTGGAATATGTCACTGGAGAACAGGGTTCAAATCCCTGCTCTGCCATTGAAACCTGCTTTCTTGACTTTGGGCAAGTCAATTTCCCTCAGCTTCAGAGGAAAACAAAGGCAACTCCCCCTCTCAAGAATCTTGCCAAGAAAACCCCACGATAGGTTCCCCTTAGGGGTCATCATAAGTCAGAAATATATTGAATGCACACAACAAAAACAACAACTGCAGTTGGGAGTACTCAACAGGATTCTTTATATGACAAGGTGGGCAAAGTTCCAATCACAGGCTTCGTGTAGTATTTGGGGTCCCCAAATGGAGCCATTAGCACCCCCTCCCCAAAAGCATGAGACTTGATTTGTAGAAGAGTGGGTTTTTTTGGAGGGGAGGACTTGCAGGCCCTTCTGCAAAAAAATTTTTGCCTGAAACCTGAGAAGATTAGGGGAGATGTGTGAGCAACCTGTATATCGTAGAAACTGTGATTAGATAGGTTTGGAGGTATCTGCTTATTCTTTATTTGTTTTCCTATTGCTCATTTGGGATTTAAACTGAAATAAACTTTCTCTCTCTCATTTTAGAAGCTAATTCTGAGCTTTTAAAAAAGAGGAGTTTTTCTTGTTGTTTTTATATTAGATTAGTAAATCTTTTTAAAAGTCAATATCGCTGTGGCTTGCAGTTAATGGTGCCCACACTATGCCTACTGCTCAGCCAAAAATTGATTCGTTTGTGGAACTGAAAGTTTGGGGCTCTGTTTATGGAAAGAACCTAAGAGATAAAGATATCCACCACATGACAGGAGAATAGTAAGAGCCCTGCTGCAAAGAACTATAGATCCTTTTTATTGGCCAGTGTTATTCCCCAGCACGAGACAAGGCTAGGCCCATTGAAGGCACTTCTACACACTCAAATTAATGTTTTGGTGATTTAACCCCACCTAACCCCTCTCCCCCAATAGTTCAAAATGAGTAAAAACTGTCCCCCAATGCAGTAGTTTGTCTCTCCCCATGTCTCCTTGAACATTTCAAACCTTGAGGGACAAAAGCAGAAAAATCAGATTCAAAGGAGCCATTTTTGAAACTCGAAGGGACCTCACTTTGCTATCAGTTATGTTAGCTATGCCATGGTGGCCCACTGAGGAGATGTGGGAGTGAAAATGGCCCCATCCCTTCCAGAGTTGCCCAACCCTATTATAAGGGGACAGGCATGCATTTGTTCCAATGTTGTGATGCTCCAGGACCAAGACCTTAAGCAAAACTCCTCATACAAATTGAGATGTCTTTTCATCTGGGAACATGTAAGGAGTATGTCCCCCATATCCAAAGCCAGATGCCAAATTTTGTTGGGGGGGCATCTCCCCCACTCACATTTTCTTCCACAGAACAGAACTCAAGTCTCGGGCCTCATGTACTTTCCTTTCTGGACCAGCAGTGGTGCTGCATGAGATTAAGCTGTAGTGAGAAGCAAGCTTCCCAACCCTTCTACAGTAACTTATCTGTGGCCAAAAGCCTGTCCGAGTCTAAAGTTCTTTGCCTGCCACATGGTCAGTAGTGCTGGCTTGGTCTCCTTGGGAAAGGAGCCCTACAACCTAGGAACAGCCATCATGAAATCCCTCTCTTATAACTTTGAATGTGCTTATGATATTGGTGGCACTGAGGAAAAAAACATCCCCTGAGGATTTCATCATGGGAAGACATAGAGGTCCTTCAAATATTCTGGATCAAAGTCATATATAGGGACTTAGCACTCACATGTACCACTTTGAATTGTGCCCTCCAAAAAAGCAGGTAGCCAGGCTTTTACAAATAAAATAAAATAAAATTTCAGATGTCTGTAATGTCCATACCTGCCAACTGTGAGCCTCAAAGATCTCACTTTTGAACCACAAGAATCTAATCCATGTTCCAGATAAAGTTTGCTTTATTGATTGAACAGAATTTATTGTCTGCTGCTTCCAGGCCCTTGTCAGACAGTTTTGTGGTTATATTAAGAAGACGTACAGACATGTACAAAACAAGGCAGAATCTTTGCACATCCATATCATTTCCTCAAGTACTTCAGTTTTGCTCTTTGAAATTTCTCTCTCATTCCTTGAGCGCTTAGCATCAGAAAACACACACACCCCTGGCAGAATAAATTTACTGCATCTTTGTTCCCCTTCTTTTTTCGGCAT
Source organism: Urosaurus nigricauda (assembly GCA_034509955.1). NCBI lineage: Eukaryota > Metazoa > Chordata > Lepidosauria > Squamata > Phrynosomatidae > Urosaurus > Urosaurus nigricauda. Next base: position 171,342,539 of record JAOEGL010000002.1, read on the forward strand.
TCAAGAAAAACTTCCCAGGTAAGTTACCTTCTTGACATGAAGCCTGAGAACAAACAGTTCTTATACAATTACCATCTGCAAACTGTGCACAGAAGCCAAGATGGTTCAGCTCCGCTTTGCTGCAGGAAGCCATGAAAGATTCTGCCAATGCTCTTTGCTCTTTCTTTGTTCCTTTTGAAGTAATTAATTAGCCTCATGAAAAAGAGAGAAAGGGGGAACAAAAAATGTCATGGGTGTGAATGGGCAAAGCAGGAATGAAGAGAGAGAGGTTTTCTTTTTTCAAAACTAAAAGGGAACATGAAACATTTTCAGCCCTTTCCAAAGGTTGAAGCCATTGAAATGGTTGAATCTGTTAACTGCACCAGCCAGTATGGTGTGGTGTATGCTATCTGTTGGATGAGGGAGACCAGAGTTTGAATCCCTGCTTAGTCATGGAAAACCAATGGGTGAAATTAGGCAAGTCACACTCTCTCAGCCTCAGAGGAAGGCTAAGGCAAACCCCCTCTAAACAAATCTTGTCAAGGTAGATTCGCCTTAGGGTTTCCATATGATTTAATTGACTTGAAGGAACACAACAATATTCAGTTGGAGATACGCTTGCAGATATATTCTGTAAGAATGGTGAATCAATAGAGACAGGTAAAGGCACAAAGCTGCTGCAGCAATCAGATGTGAAATATAATAAATTCAGCCCAAAATGGCACTGAAATTTATCCTGTATTGGTCATAGAATCATAGAATCATTGAATCATAGAATTGGAAGAGACCACAAGGACCATCCAGTCCAACCCCCTGCCATGCAGGAACTCCCAGTCAAAGTATCCTGACAGATGGCCATCCAGCCTCTGTTTAAAGACCTCTAAAGAAGAAGACTCCACCACACTCCAAGGGAGTGCGTTCCACCGTAGAACAGCCCTTACTGTCAAGAAGTTCCTCCTAATATTGAGGTGGAATCTCTTTTCCAGTAACTTACACCCACTGTTCCAGGTCCTGTTCTCTGGAGCAGCAGAAAACAAGCTTGCTCCCTCCTCAATGTGACACCCCTTCAGATATTTAAACAGGGTGATCATATCACCTCTTAGCCTTCTCTGGCTATGATAGCTCTGTTTAAATATTTGAAAGGATGTCACATTGAGGAGGGAGCAAGCTTGTTTTCTGCTGCTCCAGAGAACAGGACTCGGAACAACGGATGCAAAGTGCAGGAAAAAAGATTCCACCTCAACATTAGGAGGAACTTTCTGACAGTAAGAGCTGTTCAACAGTGGAATACACTCCCTCGGAGGGTGGTGGAGTCTCCTTCCTTGGAGGTTTTTAAGCAGAGGCTGGATGGCCATCTGTCGGGTATGCTTTGATTGGGAGTTCCTGCACGGCAGGGGGTTGGACTGGATGGCCCTTGTGGTCTCTTCCAACTCTAAATTTCTATGATTCTATGATTCTATGATTCTTCTCCAGGCTAAACATCCCCAGTTCCCTAAGGCTTTCCTCGTAGGGCATGGTTTCCAGACCCTTCGCCATTTTAGTCGCCCTCCTTTGGACCCACTCCAGTTTCTCCACATCCTTTTTGAATTGTGGTGCCCAGAACTGGACACAGTATTCCAGGTGGGGCCTGAACAAAGCAGAATAGAGTGGCACCATTACTTCCCTTGATCTAGACGCTACACTTCTATTGATGCAGCCTAAAATTGCATTGGCCTTTTTAGCTGCTGCATTGCACTGTTGACTCATGTTCAATCTGTGGTCTACATGGACTCCTAGATCCCTTTCACATGTGGTCTCCTTAAGCCAGGTGTCCCTCATCCTATATCTCTGCATTTCATTTTTGCGCCCTAAGTGCAGAACCTTACATTTCTCTGTGTTAAATTTCATTTTGTTAGCTTTGGCCCAGCTTTCTTGTCTATTCAGGTCATTTTGAATTTTGATCCTGTCCTCTGGGGGATTAGTTACTCCTCCTAATTTGGTGTTGTCTGCAAATTTGATAACTAGGCCTTCAATAATTTCATCCAAGTCATTAATAAAGATATTGAATAGCACTGGGCCCAGGACAGAGCCCTGTGGGACCCCACTGGTCACTTCTCTCCAGGATCTTAGAACTTGAGGCGTTAAAGTTAAATTGCTACTAAGATATTTGCTTCATTGTCCTTTCTGAACAAAATCAAAGACATAGCTGTGTTAGTCTGGAAAATCAGTAGGGAAGGAAACTTGTAGCACCTTTGAGACTAAATGAACGAGACATCGGTAGCATGACTAAAAGAAAGAGGTTGGTAGCTTGAACTTTCGTTGGGCTCATTCCCATTGGAGGAATGACTCGATTTCTTATCCGGCTTGGCTGCGGGTCAGAAATCGATCCCAAAAGGTCCCTCATTCCCACTACAAACAAGACTTACCTTCCTCCAGAGTAAGCCCTTTTTGCCATCCGTGCTCCGGGTGTCGGCAGGACTGGAGGAGAGACTAGAGGGAGAGACTAGGAAGAAGCCCCCAGGTTGGGGATGGAGGAGGGGAAAGAGAAGGCCTGGGAAGGAAGGGAGAAAGGGGGGAATTCTGGGAGCAGAGAGGAAAGTAAACAGGGGAATTCTGGGAGAAGGGAGGGAGGGAAACAGGGGAATTCTGGGAGCAGGGAGGGAGAGAAACTGGAATTCTGGGAGCAGGGAGGGAGGGAAACAGAGGACTCTGGCAAAAGGAAGGCAAACAGGGGACTTCTGGGAGCTCTGAGAGGGAGAGCAACCAGGACTGCTGGGGCATCCTGGAAAGGGAGAAACGGAGGACAACTTAACCCCAAGTACAAAGGTAACACTGATGGGGAGGGGGATGGTGGATCTATCATCAACCGAGGAGGGATGAGAAACACCCTTCTGCCATTTGACCCTCCCCTCCTGGATGCTGCCACTCCAATCGTTCCCACATATTTGACTCGCTTCAGGATCGATTCCAGGGAAAAGAACCACCAAAAAACAGCTATCAAGTAACGCCAGGTTATTGGTGGTTATCCTGCTTCCTTCCTCCTACAATCGATTCAATGAAGATCGGAAGCCGGTTCAAATGGGAATGTCAGTCATTTGCCTTGAATCCTGCTGCGAAGTAAACTGCAGTGGGAATGAGCCTTCATAGGCTAATGCTACCAAATTTTCTCTTCTGGTTAGTCACAAAGGTGTTACAAGATCCCTTTGCTTACCAACTTTCTGAACTAAGGGTCCCATGCAGAAGAAAATGGGGATATAAATTTTTTAAAAAAGAAATAAACTACATGGAAAGTGTGGGGAATCTGATTTCAGTCCAAGGTTTAACAGGTTTGTGCCAAATTGTCCACAAGCCAGATTCATTTTGCTCTCTGCTAACCTTGCAATATCTGGGGAGAAATATACACCTATTTGAGAAGTGTGCATGAAAAAAGGCAAATACTTCAACTGGATGCAAAACACTGGTAAAACATACTGTGGTTAGGAGAGAGGTGATGGTAGAATGCATTCATGCAAGACTGATAATGTAAACATGTATAAAATAAGCACATTTTAAAAAAATCTTTTAAAAAGGAAGAAAGAAGCACATTCTATCTAGCCCATTAAAAATGGTGCTACCAGGCAGGAAGTGATTATAGATATGGGGAAAGAAAGACGTCTTTGGATAGTACTTTCTATTTGTGCACATCTCTACAAATGGCACATTATTTTATAGTGTATAAAATACACTATACACCAGCCCACATAGCCTAGCATAAGCCATTCTAACAATTATCCTTTGGTTGTTGCCTTTGGGAGGGGGGATGATTGTTGACACATTTTAATAACACCCCAGATCACTCCTGTTCCATGCGTATGCACTCCATCCTCCCCCCAAATATTTCACATCTATTTTTAATGTATATTTTTCTAAATGTCCGTAACTGTGCCCATTGATAAAATTGAATGCATTTTGGATGCATATACTCACTGACATGTTTGTGTGTATTTAAGAAATGCATTTTTCTGTGTGCATTTTTGGGGGGGGGGGGACATTTGTACATACTGGCAAACACAGACACACACACATGCACACATGTGCTATGCAGCAAGTGTTGCAAGAATTGTACATATTTCTGGCTGCAAACTACAGCCAGTTCCCAGGTGTTCTGGGAGGAAGAGGGTGGAATCTTGATGATGCAAATTCCTCATACATTCCTAATGGCAATCTTTCAAAGTGGACTTTTGATTTCACTGTGCTCAGCATTTTCCTGAATCAATCTCAACTCTTTTGGCTACCACTTGCGGGGCAGCTCAGAACTGCTGGGCAATGCATGACACCATATCTGAGCTCTAACGTATATACTCGATTATAAGTCAAGAAATTTATGCCACAAAAATGGACTCCAAAATCAAGGGTCGAGATATATACGGGGAAATAAATTAAGACTGCTTATAAAGTTCCTAAAACAAGTGCCCACCTTTCCTTTTTAGCCGGAGCTCTTTAATCAGCTCCCCGTTTGAGTCCCCGTGTGCAGTCTTGTGTGTGTATGTCTTATCTCTCAGTGTTCCTTCATAGCCAGAGCTAACAAACAGCTGGTGAGAGAAAAGAGAGAGAGAGAGTATGCCAAGGCTTGTACCTCATTTTGGAAATGCTAGTGCTAAAGGGAAGAGAGAGAGAGAGAAGTTTGTACCCCATTTTGCAAGCCATGAGCCTTGGAAATATTGACGGTGAAGGGAAGGGAGAAAGAAAGAGAGAGAGAGAGAGAGAGAGAGAGAGTGCTGAGGTTTGTTTCCTCATTTTCCATGCCGCGACTGTGATCCTTGGGAGAGGTCCAGAGAGGGAGATGTAGGGAGGGAAGTGGTGCTTTGTTTTCCCCTTTCTTTTGTAACATGCCCTAGTGCTTGATCCTCAACTAATCCACAGGTCATAGCAAAATGCATGATATTAGCCCCCAAACCTGTCCTCGACTTATATATGAGGTCAACTTATACACAAGTATATATGGTGTTTTAAATCCAATATTGCAGGAGATGCAGGATATTAGACACACACATTGATATAAACATGTGGCTCTCCCTATACATTAAGGGGGGATATAGACAGTCAAAATAAGTTGGATTCAATCCCGCTTGAAGGTGGAGCATTTAGATGATGCATGTCTTGAAGCGGGATTGAATCCAGATAGAATGCGATTTATGAAGAGGAAAGTGGGATTAAAAAGAAACTGGTATTACCTGCTCCTTCCTGGAAAATGTGCATCTTCACAGGTACTAGTCTGAGTGCACCGACTAGAAACATGCTTCTTAAGCTAAAAAGGTTCAGATTACCCTGTGTGAATGAATTGTTGCAGTGATGAATTTTAAGAGGTGTGGCTATATAATGAGAGTAAGAGCATGCGCAGTATTAATAAAAGAATGCTGAAAGTTCACTTACCAGATGTTACATCAGAGGAAAGTGATAAATTTGACTTTTACTTCCCAGCTGGACTCCCCACTCAAATTCCAGCACCATTTTCTCCTTGCTCCTGTACACCTGCACATCATTAATTCTGTGCACTATCTGCATTTCTCTGTGTTGGGCATAATGGAGCACTGTAGTGTTGACCACTTTGACCATAGAGTGCAGGGTTAGTCCCAGTGCACCTCACACAGCTGACATGGCATCCAGGATATTGGTTACCTCCTGGTACTGACATGATTGGCGTCACTGTAGGGTCATAGGGATATGTAGGGTCATAGGGATGTGGGTGGGAACATAGCCTTTGTAGCATTGTTCCTATGTCTGTGCAATCATGTACAGCCACAGAACAGAAGAGAAAAAAATTAATGGAAGTGAGCACTGCAACTTGAAGCTGCATTTTATCTGCCTGGTGTGGATGGTTCATCCACATTGGGGTTGGCTTCAAGGCTAGCAGTATGTTTGGCAGGACTCAATCCAGCTTCAGGAAAGCCTGCTTGAAGACCATATTTCCTGCCTGTCTGTTAGCCCCCCCCCCCCCGCCCAAGTAACCTTTATATTGGTCCTATAGAGAATATTGGTATTATTATGCCCATATCATCAATATGGAGCTGAGAATATTGAGTTCAGAAGCTTGGTGGTTCTCAGCAGTCTCTTAAGTGGTTCATTATTATAGGTGGCATTTCCAATGCCTTAAAGGCAAATTCCAAACTGCAAATGAATCAGATTATCTTTTAGATTCTGATCTTCAGGATAATTAATATCAAGTTTGTTGAAATATGGGGAAATATTCTTGATAGAAATTATTGTTGTTGTGTGTCTCCAAGTCATTTTTATGACACCCCTAAAGTGAACCTAGCATAGGGTTTTCTTGGCAAGTTTCTTGAGAGAAGTTTTGCTATTTCCATCCTCTGAGTTTGAGACAGTGTGATTTGCCCAAGACCACCCAGTGGTTTTTATACTCAACTGGGGAATCAAACCCTGATCTTCAGAGTCATAGTCCAACACTCAAAGCACTATGCCACACTGGCTCTCTGGTCTTACTCCAGTGTCTCAGTTGACAGTTTGAGTCCAGCAATATGTGGTAGGGCACATATTCCTCAGCCCTGTGACAACCATTTGAGATTGATCTGACATTATTTTTATCATTACATTGCAAGACAGCATTTTTAAAAATTCAATGTATTATTTTAAAAACTCACATTATTAGCATTTCATAACAAAATCGGTGGATTATCCAAAGATGCTTATCAACTCCTGTTCTTCCAGGGCATAATATGTTAGCAGCAATGAAGTCTCAATGCTGAAGAAGCTGCTAACATTTTATAAATACCAATAAAGTATAGGATCCATAGGGTCAACTTCAAAGGTTGCACTTAACATGATAGATATTGGACTGAAGTAAATGTATATAGTTGAGCATGACGTAACTCTTCAGTCTTTCTATATATTAAGCCTATATATCTCAGCATGGATTATTTGGTAGTGAAATATTAATAGAGCACTTTATCTCTATTTTAATTTTCCTTCTTAAGTTACAAGCTGCACTGCCATCTTGCGATGTCTCCAGGTAACATTGGTCATACAAACCTCTCTACCACAAAATGGCCAGCAAAACCCTCTTTTGAGGCCAGCAAAATGACAGAATTGGTAAATCTTTTCTGGGGTTATTATCTAGTGTGCCCTAGGAATACAGCCTTCTCTCCCTCCAGTATTTTGAAATGCATCTTGAGGCATGGGGGACAGGGGAGGCAATTAATAAGCAATTGCCTTGGTTTATAGAGAGATTTGCTAGTGCATCTTGCATTCAGGAAAGAAACATCAAGATAGCTCCCTTAATACGATTCCCACAAGCTCACTCTGTTGCACTCATGAAGACTATCATGCAGAGAGACCTAGAATTTCCACCATGATAAATTAGTTATTCCCAAAGATGCCACAAGGGTCTTTGTTCACTGCCTACAGGCTTATCTACATCCAAGCTGCAACACTTGCAGCAGGTGGAAACCAAATGTTTGGAGCACATTTCATCATGGAGATTTGGCACGTTTTGAAGGATTTTGTTCATATCCTGCAAGCGATGATGGCACAGGAAGCCACTTACATAGTGTAGCAACTACGGGCCAGAATCCTGTGTATCTCTTTGGGAAAGAGCTAAGACATTTTTGTCTGATGTGCAATATCTGTATTAAATTCAAGGATGCAAAAGCAAAGTGGTTAAGGTACTACTCTGAAACATATCTATGAGTATTCTCAGCTGATGCGCATCCACCTGTCCCTGTTGAAACTAATAGCAGTGCTCCTTTGGCTGAATGCTTGGTTGTACATGTTGCCATTTAACACAAGTATTTAACACAACTCTGCATGTGGTCATTTTTCCTATGCAACCCCAATGCAGGATATTGGCGAGAGTGTCCCTGTGTGGAACTGATGGTGGCTCCCTGCAAAGCTGTTTACATATACAGTATTAGCAGCCAGAGTGAGTGAGGAACCTAAGTTTCACTTTCCTCTCTCTTCTCCTTCCTAAAATCACTGGTCTACCAGAGTTTAGAATTACTCTTGCATGAAAGTGTGGAAAAGATCATTCATGTTGAGATTTTTGATGAAAGTATATATTTCACACCTCCTGAGATCTGTTGTAAGACTGAGCTCACCTTCTGTCAGTGATTCACTCATTTGCAATCTTCATGGTGTGTGTTTCCTAGAAAAAAGACCCAAAACAATGTACTCCAGGTATACAGTTTAAAAAGGAGTGACTACAAATAGATTATGGTTGAAAAATATGCACATAACACACATTGTGCAACAGGGAAGTACAGACAGTAGAAGCCATATGCAAAAAGGTATATGAGTCCCAATTTTGGGTGAAAATGGGATATAAACAACATGATGTGAAGATGATGATAATGTACAAAAATGTACATCAAGTATAATGTGTATAATAATGTGCATCAGGATGCAAATGATCTCACTCATACATTCTGGGTTTGTTGTTCACATTACAGAACCAAATCTATGTGCATTTCTGCAAGTTCTGTTGCTCACATGTGCTAGCATTCAAATAAAGATAATGATGATGGATGGCCATTTGTTGGGGGATGCTTTGATTGGGAGTTCCTGCATGGCAGAGGGTTGGACTGGATGGCCCTTGTGGTCTCTTCCAACTCTATGATTCTATGATTCTATAATTCTATGATGCAGATGTATTCAAAACACATTCAAGGCAAGCATAGTGTTATCCTGGTTTATCCTGGGTCTATCCGCATCGGTTATTTGCAGCTAAGAATGCAAATCTTTGAGAAAAAAAAGGGAATAAACCCGAGATCAATTATCCTGGTTAAATAGGTTTTTTTGGCAGCCCTCCTCCCCCAGCCTTAATCAGATGCATTCAAAATGTGTGTGAACAACAAAGATTCAACCCGGATTCTACCTGGATTATTTTCACCAGATGAATAACCCCTCACAATGTCCCCTAGCCATTATATAACATTTTCTGCAAGACTTGTGAGTTTGGGTAACAGCAGCTAGGGTAGAACTGGGTGATGCTGGAATTAGGGCAATGAAATCAAGACTATGTCTTAAATCCAGAGTAAATTTCATGGTAACATCAGCACATTTGGGGCACTCCTCTCCCTTCTGCAGCTCTGTCTGACAAACAAAAATGCTGGAGAGTTCTCTAGCTCCCTCAAGAAGGTTTTCAAGCTTTGTGGGGGCTGCAAAAGAGTTTTGGAGTGGATAGCATAGCTCTTTCTCTTGTACCTGTCAAAGCTGTTTCTTGTGAATGCAACCGATCACGATATATACAGAGGTTAGGATGTTTTCACATCTTACTTCCTGCATCAGTGCCAGCCAATTTCTCTATCAATCAGATTTTGTTAGGCCACTTCACATCCTGATTAAAGGGAACAAACAACTTTGGTCTAATAAACTAGGTTTTAGCTTACTGGAGCATTAAATAAATAAGTAAATAAATAAAATGTATGGGTAAAATTATTTTAATAGTTGGTACAAGACTCTTTGTTATTTTGATACAAGGCAGGAAGGTTGACATAAGAGGCAATTTGTTTGAACTGGTTTGAGAGCTAAGTCCTTATAGCTTACTAGGTATATAGGCATTTAGGTCAGGGAGCATCAAGGAAAATTATGGGCCATTTTCATCTAAATTAGCCATCTTTAACCTGTGTTCTCCAGATGTTTCAGTTTAAAATCCCCATCACCCCCATCCATAGTCCATTTTGGCTGACACTGTTTTTAAATTATGCTTTTCCCAATGTACAATAAAACCCTTGAGGATATTTCTAAGTAAATTTCTAAGACTAGAAGACATACTAACGTTAAAGCCAAGTAATACTTCAAACATCATTCAAAAGGAATTTCTGAAGGGGAAATGCCGCTCCAACAATGCTTTTGCCAAAAAGGAGCTCCAAAATGGAACTCCTTATCACGATGCTGTCAAGGCACCATAAGTGCCCTGGAGCATCACAGTGATGTCACATGCACACCACACTGTTTGGATGCAGCACACACTGTGACATCATTGACATGCACACTGTATGGATGGTGCCGTCCATACATGCTAGGTTTACGGAGCATGTGGTTGCTGCACCCTCTGCAACCCTAGCATCAGCGGGGTCCTGCCACTTTTGGCCCGTCTGTTAAATGTTTAATCAGGCCTCAGCTAAATGTTTTCCTGAGCTATAAGAAAAACTCAAAACAATTTTTCAGATCAAATAATATGAGAAACTTGACAATTTTGTCAAGGAGAAGCAAGGAGGAAAAAAAAAGAAATGGGGGTGAAAACCAAGGAATCAGGCTGCTTGGGAATAGTGAGGACGAGGGACAGAGGAGAGGAGGAGACACTATGTGACTGCCAATAACATGACTGCCATGGCACCAATATTTCGCATATGGGGACCAGTGCGATCGAGAACTCATTGATGGGTGGCCCTGTCAGTGAAATGGGGTGTGCTAATCATCCATGGAGTATAAAGCAGCTATGTGCCGGAAGCATCATTGTGCAATATGTATTGCCAAAGCCTCTTTTTTCTTGGTGTAATTGCGGTTTCCAAGTCTCATGTAGTAATCTCCTCAGTTTCAGAACACCTGGACTGGGCTAAAATGTCCTTCAGTTCTGGCTCTCAAGGGTCACTATTGTAACAGAAAACCTTTCCTATCTTCTCTTGCAAAAAGGAAGAAAAACTTCCAATCCTTAATACAACACAAACCTTAATACAACACAGAGGCCTATGTGTACTAAATAATTCAGTAAACATATCAGTCTTGAAGAGAACGGTTTAAAAAAAAACAGAAGGGTAGTGTTTTAACACACCATCTGTTCTCATGGTGCAATCCCAGAAGAATGCGAGGATGCTTAACAGCATGCTATGAACATGCTCTTTCTCATTCAGTTGAAAAACATCACATTTGGGACATTTAATAGTAAGTCGTCCACTGTGTTTGCACATTCCTAAATAGAAATATTAGAGCAACCAAATTTTAATTTCTGTACTTGTCATTTGTTACTATAATTACACTGGAATACAATTAGGTGCTTTTGGATCTTTCAGTGTTAATTAAAAAGCTAATAACTTGAAATGCTATAAATACTGAAGAGGGGGTCAAATATATCAGCCAATTAATCCTTTGTCACTTAATTTTAAAAATCCTTTTAATTAGAAGACTGCCTTCAATCTGACTATATAATACAGTAAGGGCACCAATGATTTTTTCTCCCTGTTGTTACCTACTGGGAATTTCCAGCACTACTTAAACTGTGACTTTCATTCATTTGAAAAGAATCATACTTAGGCAAGTGCTGGAGATCACCCAATTTCCCTGAAGAAAGTCAATCCTCAACAACTCCAGGTATGAAAGATTCCTCTTTATAATCTCAGAGAAGTGCTGTCAGTTTTAATAATATTGAGCCAGATGGAAGATGTTCTGATACAGACAAACAAAACAAACAGCTTCATTTATATACCGCTTCATACCCTTAATGAGTGTCTAAGCGGTTTACAATTGTAAGCTATTTGCCCCCCAACAATCTGGGTACTCATTTTAGCGACCTCGGAAGGATGCAAGCCTGAGTCAAGCTTCAGCCCTTTGCTGGTCTTGAACTCGCCACCTTATGGTTTTGAGTGAGTGGCTGCAGTACAGGCATTTAACCACTGCGCCACCAGGGCTGTTCGACAGCAAAGCAAGACACTGCCTTCCTATAATATATATTTTAAGGATGCAATTTTCAAACCACTTACTAGGGAACAAGCTTCATAAACCATAATGGAACTTACAACTATGTAACATGCATAGAAATACATTGTAAGGTTGCCACAAATGGGAAAGAGCTGCTAGGTAGGGTAGTCACAGGAATTCCAGACATGGTTATCATTCATCCTTGTGTAAATTAAGCACTGGCTACCTAAAGACCTATGGATCCAGGGGCTGCACACCTTTGTATCCAGCCCTTTTGTTTTTACTCTGAGGCCAGAATCCTAGAATCCTTTTGATTGCTTACACTAACAGAGTTTCCCATACTTTGGTTCTCCTAGTATTTTGGACTTCCAGAAGACCCAGCCACCATGGCCAGTGTTCAAGAATCCTGGGTGTTGAAGTCCAAAACTGATAACTGGGGGTTACACCAGCTTAGGTTTCAGGCATTACACAGGGAGGTATCCAATATCTCCTTGTGCAACAGCAGTTTGATATTCTGCAGCTAATCAGTGGCTTTGAATGTGATAAAAATAATGAAAATGAAAACCTTCACTTTTAGTTTATAAATTATCTATTTCAAAGCTGGACTCATGGGACTTGAAATCTCCATACTTCCAAAGCAGGAAACTCATGGAGGAAATTGGTGATTCTTTGCTCCTCACACGTCTGTCTTTGTCTTATGCTTAACATATAGATAAGTAGAGGAACTTCCTTCTTAATTTACTTGTGTTAATCTAAAAATCCCTTAAGTGACAGACTCCTTGTTGTAAACATCCAAAGTTCCTGTTGACTGAATTTCACATGTGTTATCTTTCATGAATCTGTCAGATTTAAATTTCAAATTAAAGTTCAAATGCCATCACTGGAAGTTTCCCTTTATGTTTTTTTCCAGGATATGGACATATCTTCTTCTGGTTTTACTACACCATTAGAATCCCCTACAATAACGAGGCTCTCATAATTATATTCCATTATATTTTTTTTGTTGTAATTTTTTAATAAAATTTTGTTTTATTGTCTTGTGGTGGTGCATATATGTTGATTATTCCACTACTACTGCTATAAAGTGTCCATCTTTATCTTTGAACATTTCTTTTGTGTTTTGTTTTTTTTTACATAAATATTTTTTTCTACACCTTGCTCATGTTGTTCTGCTTATTTGGACACTGTTCGCTGGCAACAGATCTCAATCTTGTGTTAGGAAAATGTTACAGTTGGAGGAGGCATCTTTTGTCCTCCAAGATATTGGGAAGGCAACAGTTGCTCCTTCTCCCCTGGTTGTGCAATGAAGGCTGGATGGCACTGAGCTCCAGCTCCACATCCTTGTATCTTGATTACCTTGTATCAAATAGGACTTTTGACTTTCTCTCTTCCTTGTGAGAAATGTTATATAACCAGGAGTTTTATGTAACATCAACTGTACGAATTGCAAAGGAGTCCCCAATTATCTTTCTTGCACTAAAATAAAGCTACATTTAAAAAAAATAAAAAAATAAAAAATCAATTCTATATCCTTTCTTCCATGTTTCAATTCCATTTCCTCAACTTTGTTAAATTCCCAATTCCCACATGGCCAGGAGGACAAGGATCTAGCCTCCATACTATCTTAATTAAGGGTCTGTACAGCTGTGCCGGCCTGGACCTGAACTAGGGTTGCACGGGGGTTGAAAGTTTACACGTTTAGCAACCCTACCACACACCCTGGCTGCCATCCTGGTGTGCATCTGTCCATAAGGGGCACACCCTGATGACATCTGCGTGGCTCAGCACCCAAACAGCCCATGTGGATGGCATCGTGGTGCGTGAGCACGCTAATGGCTCTCCACAAGCAGCCTAATAAGAACCCTCGGGGTTCTTTTTAAGTCTCCCAGAAGCCATGGCGTCTGGTTGCCACACTCTCCATCCAGGGCAGAAAGGGGCAGCATCTCATCACCCCTTTCTTCCAATCTGTCCAGCCCCTAAGTACAGAAACAGCAAAATGCAGGCCTCTTACTAACATCTCCAATTTTTTTTTTCTCCTGCTTGGTTTGTAACATCTAACTTACTGAAGAAGCCAGCAGAGCTTCAAAAGTTTGCAACAAGTATATCATGCATTTTGGTTGGTCAATAAATGTATCACTGTTTGATGGATTTTTGTTTGAATTTGCTAAATGGCCAACACAGCTACCCCTGCATATTTTCTAGATAAGAAGGGGTAATTTGAAATGAAACACTAACTTCTGACAATCCCACAACTGCTATTATGAATAGCAATACATATACCTTTTAAGTAAGTCAGAGGTTCTCTTAGGCAGTGTTTAACATTTTTAAAAAGCAAGTCATGTTTCTAAACCGAATATGCACTTCTAGTCACCTTTGGGTTTATTCACATTTTTGGAATTCCATGTGGTCCTCATGAGAGCAAAAAACAAGCAAACCTAGTCCTCATGCTTTCTGAAGTTACCCACCTCTGCTTTAGTGGATATGGGCATATATTCCAGAGTATCCAATCTGGTCTCTTGACAAACCAGTCGTTGTTGCTGCTGTTATGTGCCTTCAATTTGACTCGGACATATAGCAACCCTACCCTGTTGTGGGATTGGGGGGAGGATGAGATTTATTCAGGGAATATTTTTCATTGCCCTCTTCTATAGCTGAAAGAATATGACTTGCCCAAGGTCACTCCAGTGGCTTTCCAAGGGTAAGCAGGGGTTTGAACCCTAGTTTGCAGGAGTCCTAGGAGTTTATCGCATGCCTTTTCCAGCCCGATCCATGCACTGGATGGAATTGGGTTGGAATGGGGAAAAATGGGTTTTACTGTACACAAAATTGCTGCTGCGCTCTGTCTCCAAGCAGTGCTCTAGTGACTGATTTTAGTAGTGTGGAAGCTTTCTGTCTTAGCAAAATCAGCTTCCACAGCACTGCATGGGGATGGATTTTGGTCAGATGGCAGTGAAGCAGCAATTTTGTGTGCAGTAAAACCTGTTTCTCCCTGTTCCAGCCCAATCCCGTCCAGTGCACGGATTGGGCTGGAAAATGTGTGTGATAAACTTCTAAGATGGAAAGCTTCTGCAGGATCAAAATCAGTCACCAGAACACAGCTTGGGGATGGATCTTGGTCAGACAGCAGTGCAGCAGCAATTCTGTGAGCAGTAAAACCTGTTTCTCCCCATTCCAGTCCGATCCCATCCAGTGCACGGATTGGGCTGGAAAATGCATGTGATAAACTCCCTAGTCCAACACCCAAAGCACTGCAACATGCTAACTTTACAACATAGGAAAAACCACATGCATTTCCAATAGCCATACTTCAGAAAAGAGAAACTGGCTAATCAAGATTACTAACCTTGGCTTTAGGCAACATCCTTGTCTTGTCCCCCAACAACCATTGCCCATCATTAAAACTGAACCTGTCACCACATCCATGAAGTTTTGCATTCCTACGGACATTTTCACACACAGACTGCTACATAGGTCTACCTCTGGGCTTTCCACTCCACCACATGCATCTGAAGAAGTAGACTCAATTTTATGAAAGCTGATGCTACTAGCTTTTCCCTTTCAGTTAGTTTCAAAGGTGCTGCAAGCTCCCTTTGCATACTGATTTTCCAGACTAACACAGCTGTGTCTTTCAATTATTTCTATATATGAACCAGATTGGGAGCAAATTCAAATAATATGGAGATATGGAGAATCAAGGCTCATCTAAAACATTTGTTGCAGTATACATTAAAAAGAGCACTTAAAAATCAGCCTAAATTGGTCAAAGCAAAGAAATAAAATGCTTCTATCTGAATTCTGAAATTGGGGATGACTTTCCAAAGCAGCATCCTAATGCACCATTTCAAATCAGAGGAGCTTTACCTTTAAGGAAAATCATCCATTTTTCTGGGCACTTGAGCTAGGGCAGCAGGGAGGGGAGGGGGAGAAGAGTTGTTTGATGAGCCTCCTAAAAGATGCTCCAAGGAAATATCAGTTTCCATCGTCCCTTCAAATTATTTAAAGTTTGTCGAGCTCAGATTGTTGTTTGAAGGCAACATTTTGAATAATGGGTTTCTCCTGCTATTTACACATTGGGGTAAAGGCAAAACAGCCATTACGTGCTGCGCTTTATTGCACTGCATTATGTATGAGATAGTTTTGTAAGCAGGTACACACAAGGGGCGGAGAGAAGAAACACTGGAAAGCAATTTCTTTTATTGTCCAATATAGAAGAGTTAGGAATAATCTAGGGAACATTCAAACACCCCCGTTTGTGGGCCCTGCAAGCTGTAGTGATGAAATGAGTTATTTACTACACTATTATAAGCACTCACATTAACACTACAGTGCAGCTACCAATCTTTCCACTGGGCTAGTTTATAACCACTCTGTTTATGATGCTAGATAACTGAGTGGCTTCCCTTAATAAGTTATAACCTTCCTTGCACTGGAAAGAAAGGAAGGCTAAGTGACTAAGAAGCCTTCCTGTTCCTTTGAATAAGGATCCAGGGCAGTAAATGCCATGCAAATTTGAAAATGATGCAGTAGCACACCTGCTCACTAAGTATTGGGATTTGTTTTTGGAAAAGCTTCTATTTTCTCCAAAACTAGTGTGGAAAAAGAAAGGCTTGGGGAGATCAGAACTGATTCTTGCTTGGGCAAAGAGGCTGACAGTGGTTGGCCTCTCAGCCTGTCTTAGCCTGGGCGGCTGTTGTGAGAATGAGATGAAATGACCCCTACGTGTACCAACTGTGTTCTTGAGAAGAAAATGGCAAGTTCAGTATTAATTCTAAATAATGTACAAACCTAAGATTAGAATTTTATTTAAGCACTAGCACCTAGATTATATAAAGACCCACCAGGATTGGCCCTTTAAAGACTGTAGCAGATCAGTGATGGGCTCCCACCCACCTGTTTCTGTATCTACAACAATAGTATTTTTTTGCTATACAGGTTGAGCCTCCCTTATCCAAAATGCTTGGGACCAGGAGTGATTCAGACTTTGGGGGGGTGTTTTTATTTTTTGGATTTCAGAATACCTGTATTTGCACATATGTACATAATGAGATATCTTGGAGCTGGGACCTACATCTAAACACACATATCATATATGTTTCATGTATATCTTATACAGACTATCTAATATTTAATACAATATTTTAAAATAATTTTGTGCATGACACAAAGTTTGTGTCATGCACAAAAGAACCATCAGAAAGCAAAGATGTCACTCTATCAACCACCCATTTAAAAAGTTTTGGATTTTGAAATATTTTGGATTTTGGATAAAGGAAACTCAGCCTGTAGCATTTATGTTTAGTAGGGGTCAAAAACCTGCATATTCCTTGAGAGCAAGGGGAGCATGTGCCTTGATTTTAAGCTCAAGAGAGATTCTAGAACTTCTCAGAACTGCTCCTCCAGTACTTTGTTTTAAAAGTATAATGCAGCTGTTTTGCAACTGTGACCATGCCACTGAATCTGGCACCAGTGTAACAAAGGCAGTAGCAATAAGGTGCATACTGCAGTGGGATTACAGAGAACTCTTCTATCCTAGAAGTTGCCCATCCATCAGTGCAGGGCATGTACCACATCATCCGAGATCCCACCCACCCCAGCCCTTTCTTGAAGGAGACCAGAACATTTTTCTCTCTGTGATGCCAAACAGCTGTCAGCTCCATTTAGTTTTAATCAAACTATTCTTGCTGAGTAACCAAGCAAGAAAAAAAAATGCTGCTTGGCAAAGGAGGTGGGGGAGCAAGAAGTAAATGACAGAAGAAATGTATAATGAAGTGGAGCTCAGAACAAGTAAGCATTTTTATAATCCAAATATACCTTTGCTAGTCTCCTGATTTGTTTTAGTCTTTGGTGAAACACCGGTAGCCTGAATGAACTACAGAACCTCTGATTTTGTTGCTGCTGGGATCTAATTCGTCCTCACTATTACTACTCCTGTTCAGGCATTATTAACATGCCCATTGCCTTCTATACCTGGAGGACAACTTTCTGAAGAGGAGAATACCTTTTAGGCATGATCCACCACAGGATTTCAAACCCAAAGAAATCAGGATTGCAGTTTCTCCTTTTCAGAAAGTCCTCTTCCATGTGTGACAGAAACTGTGATGAAGCAGTGCAGGGCTAGAATGCTGATTCCCCACCCACCCACCAACCACACTTTTTAATTTTATTTTTATGATTTTATTTTATTTTTTGCTGTTGTGTGTCTTCAAGTTGTTTTTGATTTATGGTGACCCTAAGGTGAACCTATCACCAGGTTTTCCTAACAAGATTTGTTCAGAGAGGGTTTGCCTTTGCCTTCTTCTGAGGCTGAGAGAGTGTGACTTGACCAAGGTCACAGGTTTCTACTGTCGACTCATTTACTCTACCCGGTTTAATGACATGTAAATATAGCTAAGGCAATATGGAAGTTTATTGTAAACCTGAATTAGACTCGAGAAGTTCAAATGTAGTTTCTAGATCATTAGCCTAAGGATGTGAAAGAGACTATTGACGGGGACATTTTAATGCTTGCTTTTGTTATCAAAAAACAAAAGTTGCTGCCTTTTGAGTGTGTGCATGTAGAGGATGGAGGAGAGAATGCAGATTAGACCATTATTGGGGGTGGGGAAACATAAATCCTTTTCCAAAATCCAAAAATCCTTTTCATTGGCCACCCCTAGACAATGACCTGCCCAGAGAGCTTCAATAGGTAAATGTGTTTATGTTTTAATCTATGTATTCAAATGGTTTATGTCTTTTAATCTATGCTGCATCCCATCTTGGCTCTTGGTGAGAAGTGGGTAAGAAATAAATATTAGTACAGTGGAGCCTTGGTACCTGTTGGGCTTCTGTCCCAGGATTCCTCACGCCCTCCCCCCAGTGGATACCAAAATCCATGGATGCCCAAGTCCCAGTGGCATAATAAAATGATGATCCTTATATAAAATGACAAAATCAAGGCTTGCTTTTTGGAATGTATATATTTTGAACATATTTTCAAGCTGTAAATAGTTGAATCCATGGATAAAGAATCTATGGATACTGAGGGCCAACTTTAATACTAGCAGCAGGAGCAGCAGCAATAAAAAGAAAAGAAGCTGGAACACCAAAAAGCAGCATCACGTACCCCAAGATACCACTCAAAATGACAACCTTGTAGTTGTAACATGGATGTAAAATGTAACATGAGGTCTGGATACTCTTCAAAGGCATGCCTGTGCAAAATGTGCTCAGTAAACCAATCTAGCAATCACTTTCCCCCTTGTAATGCCCCAAATCTAAGCTTCAAAGTCCCACTTCTCCCCACTCCAAGCCAGTGTTTCAGCAGCTTCTAGATCCCTTTCCCTCTTCCGAAGAACTCCACAATTCTGTCAGCACCTACCCCCTTTACTTGAGATCTTTCACGGGAAAGCTAAAAGGCAGGGCAGGGGTATCACTAGGGGCGTGTGGAGTGTACAGACCGCATCAGGTGATACCCTAAAGGAATGTGTGTGACACCATAGCTCCCAAAACAACTGCCTTTGGGGCTCAGAGGAAGAGATGGTGTGAGTCAGATGAGGCTCAGTGTGAGGAGAAATCAGAGGCATCAGAGTTTAATTTTGTTTTATAAAAAATAATTTAATTTTTTTAAAAAATAATTTTATTTTAATACAGCACATCTTACCAAATGTTCACTTTAACCACATGAAACTATGTACATGTAAATACATTTAGGCTGTGCATATCATATCGTAATATAAAGGTGTAATTTTCGTTTTGCTAGTTGTTTAAACCACAACTATTGCTATTACATTAAGTGACATACAAGAAATATGATTTATGAGTAACATTAGTACCAAAAAAAAAAAAAAAAAACATTGCTAAGGATTCTGTATGGTGTGGTATAGGAAGAAGTCAGTGACACCATGAGTTACTGCACCAGGTGACACCAACCCTTGTGATGCCACTGATTGCAACACCAACAGCAGTACCTGGGCAGACAATAGTGGCATTCCCTTTCCTTGCCTGGAAATGTTGAGGACTGAAAAATCTGCATACAAAATATGGGATCTCTGACTGAGCTATGATCCTTTATTGGCTATTGGATGAAGTGTTCCCACTCAACCCCCAACTGGTTGTGTTAGAAATTCAGGAAATAAATAAAATAGGTAGCATGCATGTAGGTTAGGACTCTCTAAATTTTTGCTAAAGGAATTTATCAATTTTAAATAGTGCTTGAATTATATATCCAAGCAGGAGGATTGATGATAGCCCTTGCCATTTTTTATCCAGACTTGGAAGCACTGCATGTGTTGCTCACGGAAGCATTCAAATCAATCACATAGACTCAAGATTAGCATTTAATTGGGAGGCAACTTTGTCCTTGTTCTTAGCAGGAAGAGTACTGGGGAGAGAAGATAACAGAATCCTTTAAAGGAAAAAAAGTAAAAGTTCCAAAAAAGGAAACAATCATATTGGGGGTGCACTCCATTTGCAGTGTATAATAAATAATGGGTCTATATATTATGGTTACTGAGAACCAGGACCAAAATAAAGGCTTATGAGAATCACATGTTCTTCCCCTTACTGAGTTTCCCTGTAATCTATGAACTGCAGAGACAGTCATGGCTGCCGTGGCTAGTGAAGATGTGTATCAGATGGGTCAGTTAAAAAGCCACTGCCCCAACATTGCTGGCACACTCCCTTTGTAAAGGGTATCCCCCCTTAAAAAGAGAGAGAGAGAGAGAAAGGCAATGGGAGAGAATGCACAGACTACAGCCCCTTCTCTTACATGAAAACAGGAGGTTCGCTGAAAACTCTGTGTTGTGTAGCCTCCAAAATCCAGAGCTTGGAATGGTCAGGCACATGAGAGGACATGGTTAAGAGGTGATATGATAGCCCTGTTTAAGTAGTTGAAGGAGTGTCATACTGAGGATGGAGCAAGCTTGTTTTCTGCTGTTCCAGAGAATAGGACTTGGAACAATGGATGCAAGCTACAGGAAAAGAGATTCCACCTAAACATTAGGAGGACCTTTCTGACAATAAGAGCTGCTTGACAGTGGAACACACTCCCTCAGAGAGTGGTTTAAAGACTTCTTTGGAATTTTTTAAACATAGGCTAGATAGCCATCTGTCAGGGATGCTTTGATAGTGAGTCTCTTCATGGCAGGTTGTTGGATTGGGTGGCCCTTGTGGTCTCTTCCAACTCTATGATTCTGTTATTCTAGGTCTATGCTTGTAGGACCAGATAGGATGGTTAGTAGAAATGGATTACTTCATGGAAATAGAATTCAGTTGCATAGAATGGGGGAGTTAGAATTACTTTTATACAATATCCCCTTTTAAATTTCAGTTAAATGATCATGCTAAATGCCAGACCAGAATGGAGCCTTTGGGCCAAAACAGATGGCCCTTGTGCTTCCAGGCATCTCGGCAGCACGGCATTTATAACCGCATACTCCAAAGTTGTCCAGAAACAGCCTGGAAGCCCAGACATGGGTGGCTTCGAAGCACTCAGGAGGCCCAGCATTTACAAGTTGCACGCTGCCGGAATATCTTGAAGCTTCCCTGGGGCTGCAGCGGGGCTGGGAAAGGTGCCTCTTTTCCACGCCAAATAGGAGTGGATCTTTTCTGCTCCTATTTGAGTCAGGTCCAAGGCGGATTGGGACCACAGCATGTGTTTGCCATGACCCCAATCCATTGTCAGTTGGGGGAAGCTTCAAGCTGCCCCCTTGGGGCGATCTGTTCCGACCCTTGGTCGCTATGTTTTGCTTTAGAAAAAAAAAAAAGGAAAGAAATACATAAATGGGAGGGGAGGACATTTCTTTTTCACCTCACCTGAAACTCTTCTCTTGTGTTCCCTTTCTCCCATCATTTCTTCACTGTCTGTTTAGCATACTGCAGAAGGTCAGTGATCTCAGAAAAAGTCCTAGAGTTAAGAACTTGATAGTTCCGTTTCCTGGAACAAACAAAAAAAATACCTATACAGTATCTGGTGTTCAACACAGGAGTATTATCTCAATGAAATGATCGTCCCTTTCCAAACTGACCATGTTACTTGATGATTTAGGCTGCATCTACACTGTAGAACTAATGCAGGTGGAGACCACTTTGAGTTCTGTAGCTCCATTCTATGGATTTACAGTTTTACAAGGTCTTCAGTCTTCTCTAATAAAAGAGTGCTAGTGCTTCACAAAAACTACAGATCCAAAGATTTTGTAGGATGTAGCTATGGCAGTTAAAATGGTGTCAAACTGTATTATTTCTGTTGTGTAGATGCTCCCCTAATGTCTTATAATCTTGAAATTAACCAACTTGTTGTACTCTAATCTTCAACTAAAACAAATGTTTTGGAACTTGAAACTCAGACAATTAGATGAACTAATAAAAAGGATTTATTTATTTATTTTTGCAAAACAAATCAAGGAGATAAGGTTTGGGGTAAAAAACCAGCTGAGGAATATAAAATTTGTTATCTCTTTACTCCCCTGCCCCTTCATTGCATTAATTGATAACTTGCTTGATAACTTTGATCCTGAAGCTGAGGTAATGCTAACTTCCAACTTCAACAGTCTTATAACTTAGAAATGAATTTAATCAAGCTGCCCTTTTACGTAAGAAAATTTCCAACATACATTGATGACTTAGGCTACTAACAGACTGCAGAAATAAAGCAGTTTGACACTACTTTAACTGTCATAGCTTCATCCCGCAGAATCCTGACATTTGTAGTTTGGTGAGGTATTCAGTCTGCACTTTCAGAGAGCTCTGGGGCCTCACCAAAACTACAAATCCCAGAATTCCACAGAATGGAGCCATTACAGTTAAAGTAGTGTCAAATCGATTTACTCTTGCAGTGCTGGTGCACCCTAAATTCTAAATTCATTTTAACTAGTTAGTTACTATCCTCAGTTACAGGTTGATCACCTCTATTATAATCCTTGGATTTAGGGTTGATGTCCTTTGAGCTGCTGCCTGTCTACCTGTGGTCACTTTGGCTAACATCTCTAAAAATGAATCGATGCTAGCCCTGGACTATGTCTTTTGATTCTGACTCCTCCAACAGACAGCTTGTTAATCAAATCTTGCTGAAACCTATCATTCTCTGTCTTTTTACAGACGACCCCAAACAGCAAAAAATGAGAAAGTGTGGCCCTTCAGGTCTTGTTAAAGTGCCACTCCCATTATCCCTATGCTGGCTAGCACTGGTGGGGGTTGCAGTCAAACAACATCTGGAGGGCCAGATGTTCCCGACTTACTCTGGATTTGGTCATAGATAAGGCAGAACAATAAGATTTCTTCTTCTTTAGTGGAAAAATTGCTCCACACTTACTCTTGCACAACTAATCATGTCTGATTACTATCACAACTAGATAGCACCTTGATGTATGGGCAACATAATACTCTGGAGTGTAAGTTAGAATGCAATTACTCATGCAGAGGGCATTGTCAGAATAAATCCGAAGGCCAAATGCGGCTTAATGTGTCAGGTATAAATTATTGTCCTAGAACTTGCTGGCCAGAAGGTTTTCCTTGAGACTATAATAAAGCAACCCTATGCAAATCACTTACAGAAAAAAAAAGAGGACAGCTTACCTGTCTGCTCCATGATGTGACATATAAAACCAGGTCTTTTAAAACCAGGGATGAGAATCATGCTACCCTCCAGATGCTGTTAGACTGAAGCTCCCAGAATACCTGACTACGGCTGCTACCATTTTAAAAAATAAGTTGCCATAGTTTTCACTGACTCTGCTCCTGTGCTTTTAACATCAAGCAAGCAAGCAAGCAAGCTAGCTCGTATGTGCGCGCGCACACACACACACACACAGAGCAAGGGAAGTTTACGCATATTTCCAAATGCATCTTCAAACCAAGAGAGGCAAAGCTACCAGTAACAAGATTTCTGCAGAAGAGGTAAGAGACTAAGGATAATGCTCACTTTTGATTTACATAACATCCTTTCTGGTCTTTTTTAAAAAAAGGTTTTGTTTACTTATAGGTGTCTTTAAAACACATTACAGCAAAAATATCATTAACAAGAAAGAGAACATGTTAAACAGGATAATCTGCCTCCTATGAACAGAACATTAAAATATCCTTGATTGGGAGCAACAAGCTTCAAACAGAATGGGTAAACATCAAAGAAATTCCATTTTTTGATGGCACCTTCAGTTATGTGTCAGGTTTTTTTTCTGGGGAGGAAACCAAGTCTGTGCAGTCAATTTCTGTGCAGTATGTGGTATGCATTATTTTTCAACCATATGACAAAATGGTATCTTTAAAATACAATGGGCCCTAGGGTATCTGCTAGGGTTGGGTTCCAGGACCTATCTCATGGATACCAAAATGTTTTTGGATGCTCAAATCCCATTATATACAATGGCCAAATAAAATTGTATCCCTGATATAAAATGGCAAAAATCAAGGTTTTCTTTTTGTTTGTAGTTACTGTTCTTTGGGATATTTTCAGGCTTTGGATGGCTGAATCTATGGATACAGAATCAATGGATACAGAGGGCCAACTGTAATGACAAAGGTCTATTATGATGGCAAGATGGATGTCTGGTCTCTGGCACCTTTTGTAATTGAACGGAAAAGGGATTTTCAGCAGGTGCAGTCTGACATTTTGCATCTGCTAAAATTCACTTCTCTGCACAAGCATTCAAGGTGGTTTAGATCCCTGTCCTCTTATGAATCCACCCCCCTTCGCCATACCTATTGCCATTTCTTTTTTCTTAAACTGGAACTCAGTAGCAGATGAGATTTTGACAGCATCTTTGGAAACTGCAAACAATGAATTTTCCCTCTAGAGAGAGAATTCTTCTAGATCAACTTCAAGCTTCACGTGGTATGCTGTAAGGGAGGCAGGCAAAACTCTGGTGCACTCAAATGAACTGAACAGCTGGTAGGTATCAGTTTAACCCAATGCTATACAAGCAGCCAATTTTAGGTTCTCCTTTGGGGAGATTAGTAAATAATAAGCAACTAGAATTTAATATTCTCCACAAAACTCACTTGGAAAATAGCTGTAGGCTGAAGAGCTGAAGGCTTCATTCTAATCTAGTAGTACTTTCTGGAGTCTATAGTTATAGATTTCAAGCTTCATAAAGGAATTAATGACTCACATCCCACATGAAAATTAAACTACAGATTAGACTTGTGAAACATGAACATTATTGTTATAATAATTATATTCTGCTTTTCCCCACAGAATTCAAGATGTTGTAAACAATTTTCCTCCCTCTTCATTTTTCCCCAACAACCCTGTAAGGTAGGTCAGGCCTTAACACAGGGTTGTCCTGAAATCTCAGGTTTTGACCCCAAAATGTCTGGGCCTGGGAAGCTTCACATCTGGCAACCCTTCTTACATACTGTCTATTTATTTATATATTTCATCTGCCAAGTTGCCCAAAAAAGTTAATATTAGAAGACAATTATTTATATAGTGTAGGAGATATGACACAAGACAATCAAAAGAATGAGCAGGGAATTAACATATGGGTCAGTCACACTGGAGCTTCACATCACAAATGTCTAGCTTTTGGAATGGCATATTTAGTTAAGATTGATCAACACACTGAAATCTCATCAGATGAGCTGCTCAGTTTTGATTATATAATTTATATAATAAAAAGCAAAATAGGTTGCTAATCCAATTGCAAAACTAGTGTCCTGTTCACCATGCAGGTCCCCACATTGAGGCCACAGTGTTGCACCATTACTGCCCTGACTTCCTTTACTTTAAGGCTGCATTCTCGGTGGGGAGGAATAACTCACACAACTCTTTCATACGAGGCTAAATTGGAAGTATAATTTAAGGTCAATTTGAATGCAATCATGGGTTTTATGTTATTGCAAATTAACTCTTCGCACGGAAATTCGGGCAAGAGGGAAGCCAATTCAAATGCAATCATGGGTTTTACGTTATTGCGAATTAAAGCTTCGCATGCAAATTCGGGCAGGAGGGGGTTATTTTCGGGTAATGGGAAGTAATTCCGAATGGAGCAGGGGTTCTTCCGAATGGAGCAGGGGTTCATGTAAATTCGCTAAACAAGCGAATTTACATGAATCCGCATTGGCTCCATTCGGAGTTGGGAGAAATTCCTCCCGTTTGAAAGAGTCCAGAGTCTTTGAAAGACAGCCAAATGCACACCTACTGCCCAAACCTACAACACCTCAGCGAGTAAATGAGGCTTCTCCTGTATGTAGTTGGTCAGTTTGAGCTCTGGGTCAAATTTGAGCTCCCAGTTCCTGTAGCCATTCTTTTAATTTCCCAGCAGCAAATGTGAGTCATTCTCCAGGCCCCATTCGACATCAAAACTGGCTGCTTTGGCTTGGCAGGTCAGACAAAAGCTCTACATTTGACTAAAGAGGAGAAAGATGAAGTGGTGCCCCTTTTCTTTATTGCAGCCTTTCTCTTAAGAACAAGAACCTATTGGATAAAGTCTCCCAAACTCACTTGGCTCTCTCCTCTGGGTCAGCAGGAATTGTCTGGTGTAGCATCTCCATCTCTTCTTCATATTGGATAATACTGGTAGCTTTGGCATTCACCAGGAAACCAGAGAACTTGATTTTGGGACCTCTCCTCTTTCCTAGTCCTTTGCCTGGAGATTTTTTTTTTTTTTTTTTAAGTATGGCCCAGTACAGATGGATGTTTTGTGACACCCTGGAGCCAAAACTAGGGTTCGGGAAAGCGGAGCAACTGCACGCTCCTAAACCCTAGTACATAATGCCGCCACCCCCATTATGGCAGCCTCCCCTCCACACAGGGGCCACCATCATGACGCAAGCACGGTGCACAGTCCACACGTCACGGTGCCATGCTTGCGATATCAATGTACAACAGTGTGCCAATGGAACACTCATGGTGTCTGCTGTGCATACCAAAAAGAACCTGCTTTTAGTGGGTTCTTTTTGGTGCAGAGGGAGGACGTGTGGTTTGGCTGCTGTGGCTTCCCCCACGAGCAAAATTGGGCGCCTCCAGCCCACCCTTTCAGGGTGGTCTGTTGAGCTCCTATAAGAACAGCTGAACAAATATTACTGTTATATCTCAGCAAAAAATAAGTGAAATTCTTGTTATAACAGGTAGAACTCTTTTTATACCTTTTAACAGGTTAACAGCGTCCGTTAACAGCGAAATTAGATTTTTGCCATCTTAATGTTCTTGGAATTTGCTATGATTTGCTGTTTTGTGGTAAGACATGGCCCTATGTAACTCTCTTGAGCTTAGAGGAGTCTCCATCAACATAAAAGGAAGCCATCCTGCCCCAGAGGCTTCTGGACAGCAGAAGTGCCATTTTTGTAGCCTTCCCAAAATTTTAGGGTTGTCAGAGGAGTGTTTGGGGTCTGCAACCCTCTGTGGTCTAGAGATGAGCATCCTCAAACATTGAACCTGCCAGGTTTAGCAGAGATGGTGTAAAGTGGGAAAACACAGGTACATATTTTCTATAATTTCTGCCAGTTAAAGAATTCCAATTTAGCTGACACAGAAACATCATTGTGGAGCCTCAAAGCTCAGCCAAGTAACCAACCTGGAAATTAAAAAAGGTATTGGAGAGGTTGTTCCAAAGCTCTGGCCCAGAGACTTCCAAAGCTGAATCCACCAGCTGGTTGAAGGAGCACAGGTCCTTTGCTTACCTTCTGGTGGGTTGTCTTTCAGCTGCTTTTCATATTCCTGCATGGCTGAAGCGCAACTATTGTGAGGAAGCTCCCCCAAATGTTTCAGATCAGCCTCTGACTTGTCCACCAGCTCAGCATTAGATTAAAATGTCAGATTTTAGAATGTTCCACAGTCTGGAACTTAGTCACATGACAGATGATACTAAACACTTTTTAAAAGATGCTAACATCAAGGGACTTCTTCTTCATTATCCCCTGTGTTTCTCGCTCTAACAAACTTAAATAAGACATAGATTAATTGTGTCCTGTGTCCAAAAGTGGGGAAGAATTTTTACACATTGGGCAATCCCCAGACATTACCTCCAGAATCAGAGGCAGCTGCTGGAGGACAGGAGCAGGAGACTGCTATTGGACTTATGCCATTCTATGGGCTTCCTTTAAGCATTTGGTTAACCATTGCTGGGATGGAAACAGGAAGGTGCTCTAGATAGGCCTTTGGCCTTGATCAGCATAACCCTTCTGGTGTTCTGATGCTCAGAGCTGAATGGATGAATGCATGCTCTGCCATTGGAAGACTGCACTCACTGATTCTAGGAAGACTGATAGCAAACAGGAAGGCTAATCTGGGCCCATCCATATATCAGTTACAATATTTTTCTGCAACCAAGAACTGTTTATTTTTCCAAATTGTTCTCAGTCTGTGTATGCAAGCACATGTATTTGTGTGCATGTATGTATCAAAATAGCTGTCTGTTTTCGCCACCATTGTTCCAATACCATAAAGCCTAATGATCTAAAATTTGCTTTGCACACTAAGGAAACCCTCAGGGTTCTTTTGTTTTTAAATTGAATTAATCACTTTTGAGTAATTAAAAACAAATTGATATAGAAATAAGAGAACTCCTGAAGAGTCTCCTACAAAGCAGTGGACCTTGAAGAAGCTTTGAGGTTTGTTCCAAATATTTGCAGATGATTTCAGGTACAGCTACAACCAGGAGTTTTCAGCTTTTCAGCTTCTGTTCTCTCCAGTGCTAGAACAGTACTTGTTTTTCTTGCACAGCCTAGATTCCTGGTAAAACTTGGCTTTTCTTGACTGAAAGTGTGCATGTATGCATGTGTCCATGTGTGTGAAAGGGAGAGCTTGGAAAAATTGCTTTATGGATTAAAACTCCCAAAATCTCCCAAAATGAACTACCAGCATAGCCAGAGATGCAATATAAAACAATAATATGTTTTTCTAGATGTGTTTGTCTGGGCTTGGGGAACTAGAATATGGCAGTATATGAATATGGCAAATGTAAGACAGAGGTAAATTGCTGGATCCTGATACCGATCAGAAGAACACACACACAAACACACCTGTCACAAAACCACGAGTCTTTTGTCAGGCCTTAGAAAGTATGTTGTGATCACTAAAAATCAGTATGGATTTCTTGACAATAAGAGCTGTTTAACAGTGGAACACACTCCCTCAGAGAGTAGTGGAGTCACCTTCTTTGGAAGTTTTTAAAGAAAGGCTTGGATGGTCATCTGAAGGAAAAGCTTTGATTATGTATTCCTGCACGGAAGGGGTTGGCCATGAGTCTCTTTCAACTCTATGATTCTATGGTTCTAGGTCCAACTCCATCAGGCCTGGAGGTCAGAGGGCCTTGATGACTTCAGCTGTAAAAGCAGAAATTGCCTTGTTGCAGAAAGTGCATGGAAAAAACATTTAACAATCCAGATCTAGGTCTTCTGGTTCATTTCCACCTGAATTGGAAGGGCAGGACATTGAATTCAGCTATAAAGTGAGCTATAGAACATGCCAGGAGACCATCTAGCTGTGAATCCTAATTCTTGCAAAACCTAAAGCCTGATCTTGGCTCATTCTGTATCCTTCAATTATCTACCTATCCTTGAATTTGTCTGGAATTATCTGGAAATGTTTTGTATTAGGTAACTCCCCCAAACACCAACATTACTGTAAACCCACTTTGAGCATGGCTTCACTATGGAAGATTGGTACACAAATAAATTTGATCCTGGAGACTAATATACTGATGAGCAAACATTTTTAAAAAGTCAAGTAGTGGATCTCACAAATATTAGTATTCACCCAGTGATTGCTGAGCAAAAGATACCACTCAGCAGTTTCAGTCAGTTCCTTTCCACACTTAACTTTCTTATAAAAAGTGAGCTACTATCTGAAATTTTTAAAAGGTGGTGAAAGAGAAAAATAACATTGTTATAGGATATTAATATTGACATCCAGCACTTTGACATCTAATATTCTGACACTAACAGGCATTTAGACCAAGCTTTCTACTTTGAAAATAGTCTGCAAAGGCATAGACCTTACCAAGATCCTAGCACAGGCTTAAGAATGCTTTAGCATCCCACACATTGCAGTCACCAAGCAGAAAGTCGTCATATACACCTGCAGCCTCCATGGTGAGGTTTGATGTTGTTTTTTGGTGTCATCAAGTCACTCCCAACTTATGACAACCTTGTCATAAAGTTTTATTTGCAAGATCTAGTCAAAGAAGTTTGCCGCTGCCTTCATCTGAGGCTGAGAGTGTGTGACTTGCCTAAGGTCACTCAGTGTGTTTCTATAGCTCAGCAGGGATTCAAATGCTGGCCTTCCAGAGTCCTAGGCCAGCTTTAAAGCCACTATGCTATTTTGGAATGGCATGAAGGGGAGATTCCATTAAACAGAATGCAAACCCTCCCATGAAAATGGCAGGGGTCTTTTGCCTTAAACCAACATTATTTTCAGAGCTGGCACTTTTAAAGTTGAAATAGACAGCAGGCAACATAGCCCATTAGATCTGGCTATAGTAGACCTAGATCTTCATACATTTATATCACTCCTTTCATTCATGGAACTCAAGGGAAAATATCTGAGGCTATCAGGTGATCTACCATTCAGGTACGCACCAGAATCAAACCTGATTATCTTAAACAAGATTTCTAATCATATGCTTTTGGATTGTACTGTCAGATTAATCTGTAAAAACTAATACTCACATTTATCCAGAAATAGGGCTGTGGCGAGCTTGCTGGTGACACTGGGGCTCCTCTGAATTTAAGTTTCACAAAAAGGAAATCCAACATTCACCTTCATAGCAAAGGAATCATACCTGGTGGTTTTCCCCCTTTCCATAGAGTTCTTAAAGGAGTTGGAATTAGTAACCTGAGATGATAGATTCCTAGGCAAAAAAACATTCACCCACCTCCCAGAAAAGAGAGGGAAAGCTATAGGAAAGGGAGTCTAGAACATAAACCATTCTATTATTTTATTTTTTAACTTTTACTTAGGGATCATTCACACTACGAGATAACCCAGTGTGGAAACCAGGTTATTTCCAGATTGTTTATATTTGTACCGAATGCACTCGATGCAATTGGGGAGGGGGGAGGGCTGGCAAAAACCCCACCGAACCCAGTACTTTTGACTCAGGAGCTTTTATCACATCTTTTAGAAAGAACCAATCTTTTTTAAAGAGCCACAAGTGAGAATGCACTATCGATTCCATTCGGAGCACTCAGGGAGGGGTTATATGCAGAGGGGTGGGAATACACATCCCACTGGCCTTGCCCTGTCAGTAAAGCACAATTGTTTTTTCCTCTTGGCACTCATTTGCAGGGGCTGAATAAACTGGCTCCATAAATGCGGCAGATTCAAACTTCCCATGCTTCGGAAGGTGGTCCCTTTAAAAAGGTGCCTGGCATTTTTTATCTTCTGCTGGTGAATTAGTCCTCTTGTCTGCACTGATGGCTGATTCCCAGAGCTCACAAAAGCCGGCGAGGAGGTTCTCTTGGGAATATGAAGAGATAGTAGACTTTTTACACTCAAGTCCTGCAGGAAGAACTTCCTGCAGTCAAGAAAAACTAGACTGGTGGTGACTTCCCAGAGGACCTTTTCAGTTGCTGCTCCAAAAATTTGGAATGGCCTGCCGGAGGAGACTCGCCAGATTGCATTCCTCCATGTTGGTAAAAAGGTGATTAAAACAATCCTTTTCCAGCAGGGCTTCCCAGACTGACCTCCCTCAAAATAGAATCTTACCCATGTTATCTAGCCCCCTTGGTATTGTCATTTTGTTTGTTTTTAGCTGCTGTTTTGTAGTTGATATGGTTTTATTGTTGTAATTTTGTATTGAAGGGAGGGAGGATTGAAGGGTTGGGGGATTGCTTTTTTTGTTATTTCTGTATTGTTTTAAATGAGAGACGAGAGAGGTGGAATACAAATAAATATTTATTATTATTATTTAAAAAATAAAATTTGATGGCTTACGCACACTGTTGCATTTACATTGCAACCGTTCTCTATCAGTATGACAGTACCTTTAAATGCTGATGCAAGCGGCATGACAAAGATGTGCAACATTTGACATTAAAAAAAAAAAACAACCTCCGAAAAGGATCTAACACTTTTGAAATTGAGGCTCCATTTTAAATTGATACTACGGTAATGTGAATGTCAATAGGATTAAAATGCCATGGAGAGATTCAGTTGTGGTAAATGTAGTGGGAACTTCGATTTGGTATCGCATCGTTGAATCTCCCTGGATCTCCTTGGTACAAAAACATGAGTGCAAATGACCCCTTAGTCTGTCTCTAAGTACACCGCTAGATGTTAATAAGGATAAATAAATGTAGGAGGCAGACTAATAGTTCCAGGGTTGTACCAAGACTCCAAGAAACAGCATTAAAATCCCTGCTCAGCCTAGGAAACCACATTCTCTCACCCTCAGTGTAAGACAGTAGTGAACTTCCTCTGAATAATTCTTGCCAAGACAATCCTAGGTTAGGGTTGCCACCAGTCAGAGTTGATGTGAAAGCACATGACAACAAAACATAACCTTATCTGGATGACCAAATGTCTCTCTAAGGCTGCTGCCACACTGTAGAATTAATGCAGTTTGACTGTCATGGCTCCGTGATATGGAATCCTGGGATATGTAGCTTGTGGCACCACAGTTTTCTGAGACAGAATGCTAAGTATCTCAGACCTTTACAAATCCCAGCATACCATAGCATGGAGCCATGGCAGTTAAAGAGGTGTCAGATTGCATTAATTCTTCCTTACAGATGCAGCCTAAAACAGCTGTGAAGAAAGGACCTCTTGAAATTCTTCACATCTATTTTTGGCAGAGACTTTGTAAGGCATAGGGACAAGATGGCCATTTGACTTAATTTCTCCAGGAGGAGAAATTCTCCACATTTCTGGAGACAGAGCTTCCAAATAGTAGTAGCAGTTTCTTCCATCTTCTGCTTTCCTCTTTACTAGAAGTGACAGTAAAAGAAAAGGCTGCCTATCAGTACAAATCTGGGGCCTGGTAGATAAAAGTAGCTACCATACCAGCCCCAGTCAGTGGTCTACCTTCAGCATTTCAGACCCCTTCGAAATTTCTGCTCAGTTTCCAAAAGTTGCTTCACACAGTGTACATTACAATATGCAACTGGGATATAATCCAGGCATGTGTCACTGCAGTCATGGCCACTTTTACTATTGCACCACACTGGCTCTGGAAAACTGAATCTAACCTAACCAGGATAGCTTGCTAAAAGCAAGACTTTTCTTGTTAAAAGCAGGACCTTATGACGTACCCGTTCTAAAAACAATGAATGAAAGGCCCAGCAGCTGAACAGTGATGTACCCGAGAGGTTCTCAGAAAATCCTAACATCTTAGAAAACTATTTTGCCATGAGCACTTTTATCATAACTGCATTTAGATGGGAATAAACCCCACCAATTTCAATGAGATTTCCAGATAAATATGCATAGGCTTGCAGCCTGAGATTCATTTTCCAATGTCTCTCTGGTCCCTTTTTGGGATGTCAGCCTGTCAATCCAATGTATTTTGACCTTTTAGATCTGACAGCAGAGTTTTTGTTAAGGCTCACAGTTGGTAAGGCAATACCAAAATGAAAAGGTGGGCACAATTCAGAACGCAGGTCTGTGGCACAGCTGCCAATCTTTCCCATCACTCTTATCTAGCTTAAGAACAGGCTGTGAAGAGATCTTTAATGCCCCAAAATCAAATACAATTATGGCATGCATATTATATGCAGAAGTAGGCAACCTAGCCCCCTCCAGTTTTCATCCTTCATGATCACTGACCATGATGTCTGTGGCTGATGGGACTCATAGTCCAAAATAAATGCATAGCACCAGGCTGCCTACCCATGTTCATCTGGTTTCCATCCCAGATAGTATGAAGGGGGAGGAAACAATACTACAGAAATACTACAAACGGACCACAGAAAGAAGACAGAAAAAAATGTGTCCCTTCTGCATCTCCATGTGAAGACGTTCTTCTCGGCTTGAGGGCCACTACAATGTTTCTGACGGAATTCTGTGTTAACACCAACTCAGGCTGAAATTCAAAGGGTAC
Organism: Urosaurus nigricauda; assembly: GCA_034509955.1. NCBI lineage: Eukaryota > Metazoa > Chordata > Lepidosauria > Squamata > Phrynosomatidae > Urosaurus > Urosaurus nigricauda. The sequence goes on from JAOEGL010000002.1 coordinate 171,376,078, forward strand.
AGTCACCAGAAATAACCCACTCATTGGATTTCTGGCACACAGCTGTTAAAAAGCACAAACCTGTTAAGAAGAAAACAAGCAGGCCTTAGTTTACCTCAGTGTATGTTACTCTTGGGGCACTGACCAAATCCATAGATTGATAATTTTTCCTTAAATTAGTTATTTTTTTAAAGGTCATGCTTTTCAATGCAGTACCCACACTCTTTTCATTACTTACACTTTATTATAGTTTCTGATAATTTATTATGTGGATAACTGTTTCTGAGCCAATGAAAGAACTTAGTTTAACCAAATAAAGTAGGAAAGTGAAGAATTATAGGAAAACTGCATTACATACATGCACTCTTGTTTAAACAGGTAATTACTGAATTGAAAAGTGATGTGATTGTTGGACTAGGACACTGGAAGACCGAAGTCTGAAAACCCACTAGGTGACCTTGAGCAAGTCACACTCTCTCAGCCTCAGAGGAAGGCAATGGCAAACCCCCTCTGAACTAGTCTTGCCAAGAAAACCCTGTGAAAGGTCCCCCTTAGAGTCACATTAGGACATAAGTCAAAAACATTTTGAAGGCAAACAACAAACATACACACAAACTTTTATTTTAGTTGGAAATGTGGTTAATGTTCCAAGATCTGTGACATATCAATGATCTCACAGAAATAGTGATGTAATAACATTATGAAACAAGTTATGAATGAAGCTTGAACTATCTAAACAAAATATCCTGGCTTTCTTCTTTTACTATCCCAATAGAATTCCTACAAGAATACGTTCTATTCAGTAAAGTGGTTTAAAATTGGTGCCTTGACTTTAGATTATGTATTCTTCAGAGCAAAATGAAATCAAATAGAGTGAGTGAGTGATTGAATATTTATTAGGCAGTCACAGAACATTAAAACAATAAAATAAAAATGAGCTGGCTAAACAATGCACAAAAATTGCATCACCATATGTTAAGATATATTTTTAAGGGATTATATCAATTCCCTAGCACATTAAATGACATCTAACAAATATGTTAGCATCACAGTAGTACAAAGAACACATTTTTCCCCAAAAAATCCATCTTTCTAGGCGAACTTGCGAACGTTTAGAGTGAAATGAGGAAGGACTACATGTGTGCGTGTGTATGTGTGCCTTCAAGTAACCTGTCATAGGGCTTTCTTAGGCAAAGGATGCTCAGAGCTGGTGTTGCCAGTTCCTGCTTGAACTTCTGTACTTCTCCCTGCCATTGTTGCAAAACGTTCTACCTGTTTGGATTGAATAAGATGAGTCAAGGGTTAAAATTCCAAACAGAGGCTACTCAACCAGAGGGGGGAAATAGTCTTGGGTGTTATCACAAAAATGCTGTTTCAGGGTTTAGCTACATTGTGGCAACAATGCTTTTGACACCACTTTCAGCATTCCTATGGAATGCTGGGATATGTAGTTTGACAAAGTTTTTAGCCTTCTCTGTCAAAGAGTGCTAGGGCCTCAGCAAACTACAAAGTCCAAGCTTCTGTAGGATGGAGCCAAGGCAGTCCAAGTGGTGTCAAAATTTCTACGGGGCAGATGCACCCATTCCAGAGCTTAGAATGAATCATCTAGTTCTCCGGATGGTGTTGGACTGCAACTCTCATTGGTGGTAACCACCATAACCAATGGTGAAGCATGCTGGGAACTGCAGTCCAATACCACTGGGAGAACATGATTCCCACCCCCTGGGTTAGAAGTTGCTGCCTAAGCTGCTGCCTTGTTGTTGCTGTTGTTGCGTACCTTCAAGTCATTTCTGACTTATGGCGACCCTAAGGCCATAATCATGAGGTTTTCTTGGCAAGATTGGTTCAGAAGAGGTTTGCCCTTGCCTTCCCTTGAGGCTGAGAGTATGTAATTTGGCCAAGGGCATCATGTGGGTTTCATGGCTGAGTGGGGAATTGAACCCTGGCCTCTAGAATCATGAGAGACATTTATTGTGACATAGTGGTTTTGAGTGTTGGAGTACAACTCTGGAGACCAGGGTTCAATTCCTGCTTGGCTATGAAAACCCACTAGATGACCTTGGGCAAGTCACTTGCTCTCAACCTCAGAGGAAGGCAAGGGAAAACAAATCATGAACAAATCATGCCAAGAAAACCCTGTGATAGGCTCACCTTAAATTCATCATAAGTCAGAAACAATTTGAAGGCACACAACAACAACAACAACAACAACAACAACATGGCACTGTGGTCTGAGTGTTGGACTAGAACACTGGAAACCAATGTTCAAATCCCTGCTAGGCCATGGAAACCCACTGGGTGACCTTAGGCAAGTTATACTGTCTCAGCCTCAAGGGAAACCAAGGGCAGGCCACTGAATAAATCTTTCCAAGAAAATCCCAGGATAGGTTCCCCTTAGGGTCACACCAGAGGAGGGAAACGACTTGAAGGCGCACAACGCTCACAGTCCAGAATACAACACACACACACACACCAGAATCAATAATAAGCAGGGTGACCAGATGTCTTCACTGCAAGGCACTGCAAAATGGAGGGCATTCAAGAAAATTGTGGGACATGAGGACCTTTTCAAATTCCTCCTGGACAGAAGCCTGAAATGGAGGACTTCTGGAAATGGAGGGCCTCTGGAAAAGTCCTGGAGAAGGAGGACCACCCTGGAAAAGGAGGACCATCCTGGAAAAGGAGGACCTTTGGAAAAGTCCTGGAGAAGGAGGACCATCCTGGAAAAGGTCCATCTCTGGAAAAGTCCTGAATAAGGAGGACCATCCTGGAAAATGAGGACCTCTGGAAAAGTCCTGGACAAGGAGGACCTCTGGGAAAGTCCTGGAGAAGGAAGACCACCCTAGAAAAAGAGGATTGTCCTGGAAAATGAGGACTGTCCCAGAAAATGAGGTCCTCTGGGAAAGTCCTGGACAAGGAGGACCACCCTGGAAAAGGAGGACCTTTGTATTGACCTCCTCACATACCAATGGCATATATATGTCTGTGCCTGGCTTTCCACTCCACCAAATGCCTCTGAGGAAGTAGACTGCAGTCTACAAAAGCTCCTGCTGCCAACTTCTTTCTTTCAGTGAGTCTCAAAGGTGACTCAAGATCCCTCTACAATATTATTATTGTTATTATTATACCCAAATGCATCCGAGGAAGTGGACTTTAACTCCTGCTGCCACCTTTCTTTCTTTCTTTCAGCGAGTCTGAAAGGTGCTGCAAGATCTCTCTAAAATAATAATAATAATAATAATAATAATATCCAAATGCATGTGAGAAAGTAGACTTTAGTGTAGGAAAGGTGATGGTGCCCACTTCTTTCTTTCAGTGAGTCTCCAAGGTGCTGCAAGCTCTCTCTACGTATTGGGAAAGCCCTGGGGGGAAGGAGGCAGATCTTCGCTGGGGAAGAAGTCCAGGCTGGAGCAGGAGGAGGGGCTCCTCCTCTGCTGCTGCCTTGCCTTGCCGCCGGGTCTCCTCCTCCTCCTCCTCCTTCCGTCCCAGCCAGAGGGAAGCCCCGGGAGGGGGATCTAGAGGAGGGGCGCCTTACAGCTACGTAGGAGGGGGGCCTCCTTCCTTTGTGACGTAGCAGCAGGGGAGGAGGAGGGGCGGGGCGGGGGTCCCCGGGGGCGGGGCCTCTGCTGCCGCCGTCGGGGGGAGGCCTGGGGGCGGGCCATGCGGAGGAGGAGAAGGGCTTCCCCCTCCTTGGAAGAAGAAGAGCCCCGGGGGGCGTGGTCGCCGTCGGAGGCGTGTGGCTGCCTGCCCGTCTTCTTGGGGGGCTTCTCCCGCTTCCCTCTCCTGCCTGGCATCGGCGCTGCCCCCCAGGGGCCACTAGAGGGCGGCATGGGGCGTCCCTTCGGGGCCATCCAGGTGGGCAGCTACCTGGCCATCCGCAGGTCCGACGGCCGGGTCCACAAGGCGCTGGTGACGGCGCTCCACGAGGAGGAGAGCCGCAGCCTGACGGTGGAGTGGATCGAGCGCGGGGCCAACAAGGGCAAGAAGGTGGACCTGGCCCAGGCCTTCGCCCTCAACCCGCACCTGGCCCCGCCCGCCCCGCCCGACACCCTCACCTCGGAGCAAGGCGACCGCACCAGCCCCATCCCGGCGCTGGACGGCTCCTTCCTCGGAGCCCGGGAGGAGAGGTCCCCCGGCGGGGACGGGGCCCGGAGGGACCTCCTCTGCCGCGGCCCCTCGACGGTCGGCAGAGTCGGTCCTGGCGGACAGAACCCGGCCCGCAAGTCGCCCTGCGTCCTGGAGGTGGAGAGGATCCGGGAGCGGAGGGAGCAGCGGCACCGGGAGGTGCTGGAGAAGCGGGCCCGTCGGGGGGCCACCGACGCCCACCCGCACGCCGACCTCATTGCCATGATCGAGGAGTACCGCGCGCTCCTCCTGCGGGGCGAGGGACCCCTCTTGGAGCCTAGCCGCTCCGTGGCCTCGGCGGCGCCCTGCGGCGCCCGTCGGATCTGCGTCTGCGTCCGCAAGCGGCCCCTCAACGCGCGCGAGGTGGGCCTCCGCGACGTGGACGTGGTCACCATCCCCTGCCCGGAGGTGGTGCTGGTCCATGAGGCCAAGCAGAAGCTGGACCTGACCCGCTATTTGGAGCACCAGGCCTTCCGCTTCGACCACGCCTTTGACGCCGATGAGAGCAACGAGGGCGTCTACCGGCACGCGGCCCAGCCCCTGGTGGAGACCATCTTCCGCGGGGGCATGGCCACCTGCTTTGCCTATGGGCAGACCGGCAGCGGCAAGACCCACACCATGGGGGGCGACTTCTGTGGCAAGAAGCAGCAGCAGGACGCCTCCAGCGGCATCTACGCCATGGCCGCCCGTGATGTCTTCGCCTTCCTGCGGGAGCCAGCCTACCAAGGCCTGGGCCTCCAGGTCTTTGGCGCCTTCTTTGAGATCTACGGGGGGAAGGTCTACGACCTGCTCAACTGGAAGACCCGGCTGAGGGTGCTGGAGGACAGCAACCAGCAAGTCCAGGTGGTGGGCCTCTTAGAGCAGGAAGTCCTCTGCGTGGAGGATGTCCTCAAGCTGATCGAGGTGGGCAACCGGTGCAGGACGTCGGGCCAGACCTCGGCCAACTCCCACTCCTCCAGGAGTCATGCCGTCTTCCAGATCATCCTCAAGAGGAGAGGGAAGCTTCACGGCAAGTTCTCCTTGATCGACTTGGCCGGCAATGAGCGGGGAGCGGACACCTCCAGCGCCGACCGACAGACCAGGCTGGAAGGGGCCGAGATCAACAAGAGCCTCCTGGCACTGAAGGAATGCATCCGTGCCTTGGGCCGCAACAAGGGCCACACGCCCTTCCGGGCCAGCAAGCTCACCCAAGTGCTGAGGGACTCCTTTATAGGAGAAAACTCTTGCACCTGCATGATCGCCACCATCTCTCCGGGGATGAGGTCCTGCGAGCACACGCTGAACACCCTGAGGTATGCCAACCGGGTGAAGGAGCTCTCTGTGGACCCAGCCGCCTTCCGGCAGTGTCATTCCGTCTTGCCTCGGCCCGTCTTCCCATTAGAAGACTTGCCAAGGCCATGGACCATCCAGAGTTTGCCCGAGACAGATGAGTTCAAAGTCTTCTGTGTGCAGAAGGAAGACCAAGCCTCCCCACCAGCAATAACGCTTGTCCCCAGAGGGAAAATTCAGAATAAGAGGAAAGAAATGGACGAGAGAGCTCTGGTGGAAGAGCACCAGGAGTCTCTCAGGTGGTTGAAAGCCTTCCTCAAAATGGCCGAAGACGTCGACTACGACATGGACTTTTATGCCTCCCAGTTCGAGGCGGTCCTCGCCCAAAAGATTGCTATCCTGTCAGAGATCCAAGACAAAGTCAAATGTTTTCGTACAAACCTCTCCAAGGAAGAGTTGGGGACGAATCACTTAATAGTAAAGAGATCCCGTATCCTGTGAATTGTAAGGATGGGGAGGGTCTCCTTCCATTTTTAATATCAATCTATGTCAGTTTTAGGACGCTGTGCATCTGCCCACCCGACAATGTCACAGCTTTAAAAATGTCTAAGATCCTATATCTGTGTGGATGTCTCACTTGACTGTTTCCGCGGGAGGTATTTTTCCCCATCTCTATTTCTATGCTGTCTGAAACTAGTCTGGGGAAAGTCTCCTGAGATCATCTCCAGATGTTTCTTTTAGCATCTTGAGATAACATTCTGGGCATTTGGCATTTTGAGTGGTCCTTAAAAGAAGAAGAGAGAATTAGAATATAAAACACTATTTCTGGAGATAACGCTTTGAAGAAATTCAAATTGTCTTGTGACACATGTTGAACAGCATCTGCCAGCTTCCTCTCCCCCCCCCCTGCCCCCATATATATCTTCCACATGCACGTTTATCAGCATCTTTTGAAAGATGTATATGGAAGCAAAGGACTCTTTTAGATATTATATGAAAACATAAGGCTGTCTGATGTGCAAAGGTCCAATCACACTGGGGATGGTGCTGAGGTGTGGGGTGCTTTTAACACTTAGGACATTATCACATGGGAAGAATTTCTCCCAATTTTGAAAGAAATGAAAGTGGGGCCAGTTCAGAATTAAATGAATTCACTAGTTCAGCGAATTTATGTGATTGCGTATTTGGAACTGCCCGAAATTTTGTGTGATAGTTTCTCATGCAGTAACGCGAAACCCCACAATTGTGTTCGGAAGGACTTCCCATTGCCCGAAAATGTGTGTGATCAGCTTTCACACAATAACGCAAAACCCCATGATTGCATTCAGATTGCCATTGGATTATACTTCCAATTCCCGTCGTGTGATAAACGCCTTATAAATGATAGGGAAAAGATTTGCGTGTCCTAAAGCATTTGTAACAATGTGCTACTTACAAATCCTGCACCCCTATATATATGAACAATTCTACCAATCATTGCCACTACCAAGGGCTGAAGCTCAGTAGGAGAGTGTGTGCCTTGCATGCCAAAGGGTCCAGGTTAAATCTCCATTTCTGGATTGCTGGTCAAGAGCTCATGGGCCTCAAGAAAATTGGGACTCCCTTTCACATCATCCCTCACCAGCCTGGTGAATGATATATTGTGAGTAGACATTTTATCAACATCTGGAAGGGAACAAGCTTCCCATCCCTACCCTGGTTACAGACAATTGGTGCTGCCAATCTGCAAAATTGATGCAGTTTGACACCACTTTAACTGCCATGGCTCCATTCTATTGAATTCTGGGATTTGTATTTTGTTGTGGCACCAGAGGTCTCTGACAGAGAAGGCTAAATATCTCACAAAACTACAAATCTCAGAATCCCATAGCAATGTACCATGGCAGTGAAAGCACTGTCAAACTGCATTCATTTTGCAGTGTAGATGCAATGATGAGCCAAACAGAAAGTGGAAATCTGTCTTACTTGTGCAGGGGAGCTTTCCATATGGCCTATTAGGACCTTGGTGGCTTGGCTGTGTTTGCCATTCTAGCTGCTCCAGTGGCATCAGCCCTAATCAGGAGCACCAACAAACACACGACTATATCACATAGTAAAAACGCGTCCTCCTCACATCATTAAATCATCAATAAATCCTGTTAATTGTGCGATCAGGGGAAGATTATCACACCCCCGCATGCTTCTCCTGTTCTTATCCACCTGTAAACAGTAATGGACCTGTCATTTGGTATTAATGGAAACTCCAAATAACGGGTCCAATACGCTTTACAGATGAGACAAGAATGGGAGAAGCATACAGGGGCGTAATAATCTTTCCCCTGATCCTGTGATGATGGGATTTAATGATGGGAGGAGGACGCTTGCTTCCTCCATGTGATAATCTCTCACTGAGAGTGTTGGTCTGATAGATGAAAGGGACATTGAAAGTGGACCTCTTTAACATTACAGTTGAGAGCCAGCATGGTGTAATAGTTTGACTGTAGTGCCATGACTCTGGAGAACTTGATTTCTGGCTTGGCCATGTAAACCCACTGGGTGACCTTGGGCTAGTCACACACCTCAGCCTCAGAGGATGGCAATTGGAAACTCCCTCTGAAGAAACTTGCCAATAAAGCCGTGTGATAGGATCACCATAGTCTCACCACCACCACCAACAACAATACAATTTGGCTTGATTTCCAGAATAATGAATAACTGAGAGTCATTCTAAATAGGCACATAAAATTCATTAACTGGAGAGTATTGTTCTCTGTTCTCATTGTAATTTGACTTTTGACACTAGCTGCATGTTGGCCTGAGCATTCACTTTCCATAAAAGCACTCTGCAAAAGTCTGGGGCTATCACTGCTTTGATTACATGCAAGAAATTGCCATATTTGAGTCACATCACTAGCCCATCTAGGTCAGTGTTGTCTGTGTCCGAGGGTGGGGGTGGGGGGACTTGTGCCCCTCCAAGTCTTATTTGATTTCAGCTTCCATCAACTGCCCAATTATTATGGGCAGTGGTTAGGATGAGGGGATTTTTCATCCAACAATATCTGGAGGAAGGCAGATTCTCTGCTTCTTGTCTACATTAATTACTAGTGGCTTTTCAAGATTCTTTCCCAGACCTGGAAAAAAAAGGGATTAAGGAGCTTTACAGACCAGCCATTAAGGTTGTCCATATGATGCACACCATAACTCTGCACCCAGGGTAGCATGATGCCGCGTGCTGCACCACACAGCGTGCAGCATCACAGCTCTCCTCTGGCACTGTGTTTAGGTGACACAGTGCCAAAGGAGTGCCATAAAGCTGCTATGGCACCAGCTATGGTGCCCTTTCCAGGACATAAAAAGGAGCCACATTTTTGCGGCTCCTTTTTGCACCATGGAAAGGCCAGATGGGGGCTGTGGTGTGTGGTTGTTGCAGCCCTGATCTGGTGAAGATGGAGTTGGCTGCCTCTGCACAGCCTCTTACTCTTCATGAAAATTCTGTTCTGTTCTGTTGCTGAGCTTTACCTCTGATTTCAGCAAGCACAAACCTAGTTTTCTGGAATGTGGAGAAGAAAGGGCACAAGTAGCACTCTACACTAGAGCCTGGTTTACTATTGGTAGTACAAATCTGATCATAGGATTTCATAATTCAGATAAAGTGAATATCTTGAGCAATTTCTATGGTTGGTGAGACAACTCATTTCTGTTTTTTTAATCACTGAATACAGAGACACTGCTTGATTCGATTCTCATGCTTTGTTGTAGCTGTGTGGAGTATTTCTTATGGTTGGGAAAGTGTCCTATTCTTTTTGTGACTGTACCATCTTAGGCCTGATATCTCTAGGTGTTTTTAATCCAATTTCAGTCGGCAGACCTAATGAGTCAACATGGTTTGAAAAAGGATTGATCTACTATTCAATAACTCTACTCCATGGGGACTAATAGGATTCAGCTCTTATTATTATGAACATTTATTTATAGAGCACTGTAAAATGTGTACAGTGCTTTTAAGAAAAATGTTGTCTAAGGAGTTTATCACATGGGAGGAATTTCTCTCAATTTCAAAAGAAATGGAAGTGGGGCCAGTTCGGAATTGAGTAAATTCGCTAGTTCAGCGAATTTATGTGATTGCGTATTTGGAACTGCCCGAAATTGTGTGTGATAGTTTCTCATGCAGTAACGTGAAACCCCACAGTTGCGTTCGGAAGGACTTCCCATTGCCCAAAAATGTGTGTGATCAGCTTTCACACAATAACGCAAAACCCCGTGATTGCATTCAGATTGCCATTGGATTATACTTCCAATTCCCGTCGTGTGATAAACGCCTTATAAATTATTGGGAAAAGATTTGAGTGTCCTAAAGCATTTGCAACAATGTGCTACTTACAAATCCTGCACCCCTATATATATGAACAATTCTACCAATCATTGCCATTACCAAGGGCTGAAGCTCAGTAGGAGAGTGTGTGCCTTGCATGCCAAAGGTTCCATATTGACACTGCATCGTGTTCGGAACTGCCCGAAATTGCCTACCAGTGCCTGAAATTGCGTGTGATAGTTTCTCACGCAATCACGCAAAACCCCATGATTGTGTTCAGAAGGACTTCCCTTTGCCCGAAAATGTGTGTGATCAGCTTTCACGCAATCACGCAAAACCCCATGATTGCATTCAGATTGCCATTGGATTATACTTCTAATTCCCTTTGTGTAATACACTCCTAACACTATCCAGATCTGTTTGATTACAGCTCCCTTCAGTTTCAACCAACATGACCAATGAGTTGATTGGACTGGTAGTCAACACCTCTGGATCATACTAGATTGAGAAAGGCTGGGCTATGCTTTGCACCAAGCTTAAATTAATTTTAACAAAGCAATGAATCTGTTGCTTACCAACACTGTCTCAGATCACAATTTGATTTAAATTAATGACTCCACCCCACTTTCCATAAAATAGTGATGTAGGGGGCTGTCAGCAAAATTCCACAATATTAAGAGGGAATGGTATGAATTCCCATGATATCTTGGAACTAATGTTAAGCAGTTTTTGTTATATTTCAGATTTTCTACCTAGCAAAACTTTCCCTAGGTGTCTCTAAAGATATGATTCAGAAAGTCTTTGTAACCTTCTATTGGTAGAACATCTGCCGTTGTTTAACAGACTTAGAATTATTCTCTTTTGAAGCAGTTCACCTTCCATCTTATTGCTCCTTTTGCCTTTAATGTTACTCAGGCTGTAGACAGAGAAACACGATTCTCCGAAGATTTCCTTCTTGTTTCTGTTTTGTGTTTCTGCAGCTTCTTTTCTTCTTCCTCTTATTCCTGTCGGGGCATCAATAACAATCCATGGTGTATGCTATAAGACTGTGATTTCAGGTATAAAACAAAACAAAACTATAAAGGCAAGTCTGTACACCAGGAAATTTCATTTGCAGGGGAGAAAATTCATGTGAAAAGCACCCAGAGACAACCTCTCTGCAGTTTATATTTACAATATAGATTGGTTATCACAGGGCTTTGAATACGAGCCCCTAAACAACCTACACTTGAACCTTCTCAAGTGGTTCTGTGAACCTCTATGAGAGGGATGTGAATTATGCATTTCTCCAGATGTTGTTGAATTAGAATTCCAGGATTCCTCACTATTGTTTTTGCTAGCTAGGGCTTCTGGGAGTTGTAATTTGAAAACATCTGGGGGAAGCTCAATTCACACCCTTCACCTAAAATGATGCCATAGATATATCAGTGCACATTACTGAAAAAAAGCAAATACACATCTGCCTTTAGGAGAATTGTAGACTTCTAAAAATCACTTGCTATTGGAAAATTCATGTATTATACTCTCCTGTCCCTCATTAGTTAGACAAAGATGCTCTCTCTCTTTCCCATTCTAACTATCATGCAACTTTGGTCACTGACTTTCACAGCTCTCTCAAGATTCTAAACTGATTCAAGCAGTCAGTTGTACTTTCTTCCTGCTGTCTAAAAGATAGTAAGATTTCTTTCTCCTTACCCAAACCATCACCAGCTAGATTAGGTTTATTTATTTCATGTATATATTTATTAAAGCCATTATTGTTTGTTTTTTAAACCACAAACTCCATGTTTGTTGTTATTTTTCTAAGTTTTTATTCTTTAGGAATACTGACCCACACTTTTGTTGTTCTGATGAAAGATCAACTCAACAAGTTTAACTTTCAAACCTGCATATTTTTATTACCCTTTAAAAGGGTTAACATCCTGGGAAACTAAAATTGCTACCCAGATTTTTTTTTTTTTTTAGGTTATGGGCCCAAAAGGGGTCTCGGTCTAGACCCAGTATGGCCCAGAAGGTGTCCTAGTCTAGACTCAGTGAAATCTCAGAAGATGATCCAGATTATTTTTAAACTGATTCTCCTGAAGATACTGATCTCAAAAAAGATTTTTCCCCCACTAAAACAATAGAAAATGGTTTCAACTAATCCTAATTCCACAATGATTACTGAAATTTTAACTGGAACAAATTATAAAACAATTTTGATGCAAGACAATCAAAGTTGCATCAAGATTTCTCAGAGTAAAAAGCCACTCAAGAAGAACATTGATATTGCTTTCCATAAAGTAAAAGAGATGTGTCAGAATGGACTTGTCCAACTGGAATACTGCCACAGTGAGATGATGATTGTGGACATCCTCAATAAACCTCTGCCAAAAGATCGATTCCAGAGACTATGGCCTGATACAGACAACCCAAAAGGGCTGTGGGGCATGAGTAGGGTTAGGGAGGGTGCAGCATCCGCACCCTCCCTAACCCTAGCACATATGGATGGCACCATCTTTTTTCACACCGTCCATATGCGCGTGCCACGCACCTGACGTCATGGCGCCACTGGAGAGTGCCTAGGGCGTCCTTTCAGTGGCGTAAAAGGAGTTCCAAAATGGAGATCCTTTTTTATTGCTGGTCCTTGGCATGGCCTTTACATGGCCGTGAGAAGGACCCCGAAGGGAAAGGGGCCGCAGCGGTGGCCCCTTTCTCCCTTCGGAACTGCCGGGATGGCGGGGTGCAGCGGTTGTCCAGGGCACCTGCTGCACCCTGCTTTCAGGCCACAGAAAAGAGGCAGTTTGCAGGTTCTCCATGGCTTGGAGAAGCGCTGGGATGGGGCCTCTGGGGCTGTCGGTGAGGCAGCCCTGGCCCCATCCTGGCACTTCTTTGGGCACCTACAGACCACCCCTTTTGGGCGGTCTGTACAGCCCCTATGCGAAGGAATGAAAATCCTCAATGTCGGTCCAAGAGAATGAGAAAGGGATTGTTGGAAAATGTATGCATTACATTCTCCTGTTCCCCCTTAGGCAGAGATGTCCTCTCTCTTTCTCATTCTGTCCTGTGACTTTGGTCTCTGACTATTGCACACCACGCATGCAAATATAGAGTACAATCCTATACAGATTATATATATTTACTTGACAGTAAATCACACCAAAAACAATGGGACTTGGATCAGAATAGAAAAGAATGCAATTGAAGTTTTAATAAAATTAGGGATATATATGAAATTAATTAATTTCAGTTCCTGCACAGAAATATAGATTTTATATCCCCCAAGTCTGCCAAATGAATGGAGTGCATCTTGTCTTCAAAATCTATGTATTTTTTAGGTTTGAGATGTATTTTAGAAGAAAAAGAAAACAATGTGTATATTTTGAAAATGCATAACATTTTTAGTTTTAAAATACACATTTTTAATTTTGTAAACATGTGCAGACACATTTCATCCAATGCTTCTCAGGCTATCTGATGTGGCAGATCAATATTTTTCTTCCCAATGTGCTGAGGATCAGTATCATCTTTGTGCCATATTATCACCTCATTCCATTGCTTCCTGAAAACTTGTCATGTTCCACCAGCCAATGGCTTACAGACCCACAGAGGCACATGGACCACCATTTTGAGTAGCACTGCACTAGTCTAAACAGAACACAAAAGTATATATAAATGCATACATTAGAATCAGATGTAATGGTATGAGTGTTGGGACTAGAACTCTTGCAGATCAGGAGTGAATCCCAGGTGAGCCATTGAAATTTGTTTGGGTGACCTTGGGCAAATCACATTTTCTCAGCCTCAGAAGAAGGTAATGGCAAACCCACTCTGTGGTATGTTCGCCTTAGGGTTGCCATAAGTTGGAAACAACTTGAAAACAAACAACAGCAATAATTTAGAAATATGCATACTGAAATGTACACATCATCTACAGATATAGATATTTATTGAAAAAAATGTACATAGAAATACACACAAATTTATATGTGAGGGCAGGGGCACAGGATATTGTATGATCCAATATAGGAACAACACAAAAATGCTGGTGGGAAATTGGTTAAGTTCAGTGAAAACAAGACTGATACATTTTCACATCCATAATTAGAACTCAATATGATTAATCATCTAACATATCTTTAAACATCTGATAGCTAAAACAGTATTATTAACCAATATTGCAGATAACTTGCTTAGGCTATTTGTTGAATTTGCAGCACATGTAAGATTTGAACTAGACTATTCTTGATTTATAGTTCCATTACTTTGCCATTATGTTCTTTACCTCTAATAAGGGTGGGGAATATATGGCCTTGCAGAGTTTGCTTGACTGGAGTTCCCATCAGTTCTAGTCAACCTATCCTGTTTCCCCGAAAATAAGACATCCCCTGAAAATAAGACCTAGTAGAGGTTTTACTGAATTGCTAAATATAAGGCTTCCCCCAAAAGTAAGACCTAGCAAAGTTTTTGTTTATAAATATATATACAGTATATAATAAATGTTCTTTTTTTTTCAACAATAAATCTGAATTCTTCTTCATGGAAAAATAAAACATCCGCTGAAAATAAGACCTAGCTCATATTTGGGAGCAAAAATTAATATAACACACTGTCTTCTTTTTGGGGAAACACGGTAGCAACTGTCAGGAATGTGGAGTTTTCTGTTCAGAGAGATCTCAAAAGCCACATATTCACAGTTCCCAATTTAGAGTCATGTTTACATTTATTAATAATATTTATTCCAAATTAAATCTCACTGTGCCATTGTGTATTTTGGACTCAGTTGCATATTATCTCAGAAAATATGCTCATCTTTTTAAATTTGAGAATGATGGTCTATCAGTTTTAAAATGAACAGATAATTATATATGCATAGAATGCAACATAACAGCCTGAACCTACACTTATTTACTTGGAAATAAATCCAACTGAAATCAGAAGGACTTACTTTCCCATAAGGGGCACAATCTGGCCTCTTGGTTATGTTACAAAGTCAGGTAAGATCCTGTTTGTTTTGTTACCTCAGCCTGGGAATGGCTCTGTTGTTGTAACTTGGCCTTTCTGTGCAATATCTGTGCTTAACCTCATCAATGCAAATCATTTAAAGTATATTTCATGGACTGTATATATGGTGATATTCCTAAAAATAGCCTGCAGACACTGAGGCGAGAATAAGATTTTGCAACCCAGTTTGTGCAAAGTGCTGACAATGCCACTCTGCAAAAATAATAAGTCTAATCTCTTTTATCACAGCATGATTTATAAGATCACAGCAAACAGATCTATGAAAGGGAGACACTGGCAGGCAGTTGCATGACAGGGTAATTTCTTGATAAAACTGACCAGTTCATGGCAAGATAGGAGATTGCAGATGATAGTATGCTTTCTGTTTGTTATGATGGAGATGTGAGTTTCCCTAACTGGCCCATGCCAATAATGGCCCTTGAAATTTCAGGATTATTCTTTCTTGGAGATATTGTCATGGTCAAAGTCACTGTCAGAACAAATCCTGTTCCCACTATCCTGTCTTTACTATCATTTTTTTCTATGTAGACAGATGATGGGTACTTCCTAAGGGAGATTGTGGGGCTCCACTGTGCAGCTTCACCTCACCTCTGCGTAAGACTAGAAGACAGTCAGTTGTAGAAGCATGTACAGGTTGAGTCTCCCTTATCTGAAATGCATGGGCCCAGAATTGTTTTAGATTTGGGGTTTGTTTTGTTATTGTTGTTGTGTTGATGGGAGAAGGGATGCTGTGGCTTAGTGGCTAAGACACCAATTCTGATGATCAGAAGTTCGGAAGACTGACAGATTGAGGCCCAAGTGTTGCATGATGGGTTGAGCTCCTGTCACTAGTCCCAGATTCTGGCAACCTATCAGTTCAAAAATATGCAAATGCAAATAGATAAATAGGTACCACTTTGATAAGAAGGTAACAGCGTTCAGTGAAGTCATTCTGGCCACATGACCACTGAAATTGTCTTCAGACAATGCTGGCTCTTCATCTTAGTAACTGAGATGAGTACCGCCCCTTACAGTTGATTACGACTAGACATTGTATGTGAAGGGAAAACCTTTATGTTTTACCTTTTGGGAGGGGAGGAGGTTGAAATATTTGTATATACATAAGGAGAAATCCTGGAGATGGTAGTTAACTGCCTTTTAGTGGGCCCTGACTCATGCTTATCCTGTAGATGAGACATCTCCAAGCACCCCTAACCTCCACTACTCTGCTTAAGTCTTGTAGATTCATGCCTGTGACCTTCCTAATTGAGTCTAGCCATCTGGTGTGTGGTCTTCCTATTTCTACAGCCCTTCACCTTTCCTATCAAAACTGTATTTCCTAGTCAGTCATGCCCTCTCATGATGTGGCCAGAGTATGACAGCCTAAGTTTCATTATCTTCCAGGGACAATTCTGATGGGACCCAAGTCTAAACATGAAATTCACTTGTAATTTCATGTATAATATTTTTATAATGTTCTGCATGAAACAAAGTTTGTGTATACAGGACCACTATCTTAGCCATCCATGTGAACATTTTTGGATTTTGGAATATCTTGGATTTTGGAATTCCAGATAAGGAAGACTCAACCTGTAATCGACATCCTCTCATGTGTACCATATAGATATATCAGATGGTAGTCTTGATGGAGGGGGAATAAAGAAGGGAGGAGTTGACAGGAATATTGTGTAATATATATGTGTGTGTGTGTGTGTGTGTGTGTTTTAAAAAAGGAATATTGTATAATATTTCTAAGGTAATGGAAAAATGTACTTGAAAAAATAATAAAATTATTTTAAATTTAGGAAAGAAAGAAGGAAAGGGATGTGACTGGCTCTAAGGCCTCTGTCAGATGATTCCCCAAACCTTCCAGCTTGCTCCCTCTCTCAGTGTAAATCAACAGATTCCATCTTCATTAGTTCATTTATTGGACTGTCAGAATCATAATTATTCCTTAATTTAAATATTTTAAATTAAGAATTATGATAGTAAGAAGATTTTGTTGCTTACTCTCCCATATGAGTTTTATGAGAGCTTTATGAGAACCAGGATGTCTAGTGGTTTGAGCATTGGGCTATGACTGTGATGACCAGGGTTTGAATCCCAGCTTGGTCATATAAAAATCCAGTTGGTGATCTTGGGCAAGTCACACTCTCTCATCCTCAGAGAATGGCAATGACAAACCCTCTCTGAAGAAATCTGCAAAGAAAACTCTATGATAGGTTTGCCTTAGTGTCTCCATAAGTTGGAAACAATTTGAAAGCACATACCACCATGAGCTCTACACACTACACATAATTACATGTTTGAAAGTTTTAAGATGCTCAAACCTATGGAAGGGTTTTCTAATATTTACTGTGCCTACCTTGAAAACCTAAGCCATATTTGTCTGCATGTTGCCTCTTGCTCTTTAAACTTTCTCGCAAAGAGGTGGGGTGGACAATGCAGTTCTGATATCATCAGCAGGCAATTAGAATACAGCTTCAAATCTGAATAGAGAATAGTTAGTTTATTTTCCATTTTTCATCCTGTCAATTTAATAGAGCTGACAGAGCAATAATCTCTCAAAGTTATTTTTATAGTGCCACCCAGGTTATTCTCTGAATAGCGAAGAACGTGTCAAGTTGAATGAGAGGTTTGGCTTTGTCACATACAATCATGTTATTGTTGGCTTAGATGGGCAGATAGAATTGTCAACCAGCTCATTATGGTTTTCATATATTTCTGAAATGTATGTCATATCACAAAAGGAAATGAGACAACCAGATGCTTTAATTCTTTTAAAGACTGTCCAGTTAGAATTTTGATGCTTTTCAGATTTTAGGTCCAGTCTCTTGGGATCCACTTACACTGTAAAGATAATGCAGTGTGATACCTCTTAACTACCATGGCTTATTGCTATGGAAATCTGACATTTGTAGCATTGGGAGATATTTAGCCTTCCCTGTCAGAGAGCTCTGCTGCCACAACAAACTAAAATCCTACCATTCCATAGGATGGAGCAATAACACTAAAAATGGTGTCAAACCACATTAATTTGGCAGTGTGGTAGCAGCCTTGGCATTCCACAAGGAAGGCCAAGGAACTGAGGAATTGTAATGTTTGCTTGTTTGGTTTTTTAGGGTACTTATATGATGCCCTTCAGCTAAAATGTCTCCCAAAGCTACTTACAAATTGTTAATTGGACAGTTCTCAATTTTTAGGCTTACAGTGTAAATAAAACAGGATACACCAGGGAAAGGGGGATGGAGGTTAGAACGGGAATTAAGTCCAGCAGATGCGAGCTGCTCTTCTTTCCCTTAGAGGCCAGAGCAGTAGCAGTTAGAATAAGAAGAGAGGGTATCTTGACAGCTGCTAGGCTTATTTTATTCATTCATATCCCATCTTTTCTCCAATACTGGGACTCAAGGCAGCTTACAAAACACTAACACAAATACAGACTTAAAATATACAATATACAAATTATCAGTAAATACACACAGGTGTTTATGTATGTATGTATGTTGGTGTTTGCCTTCAGTTTGTTTTACACATTTAAAAGTGTTATTACAGAAAACAAACAAAACAAACAAACAGCTTCATTTATATACCGCTTCATACCCTTAATGAGTGTCTAAGCGGTTTACAATTGTAAGCTATTTGCCCCCCAACAATCTGGGTACTCATTTTAGCGACCTCGGAAGGATGCAAGCCTGAGTCAAGCTTCAGCCCTTTGCCGGTCTTGAACTTGCCACCTTATGGTTTTGAGTGAGTGGCTGCAGTACAGGCATTTAACCACTGCGCCACCAGGGCTGTTTAAACAATGTGAGAATATATAATTTTAAAACCATTTTGAGAGCCAGCACGGTGTAGTGGTTACAACTCTATCAACCAGGGTTCAAATCCCTGCTCAATCATGAAAACCCACTGGGTAACCTCATACTCTTTCAGCCTCAGAGGAAGGCAAAAGCAAACTCCCACTAAACAAATCTGGCCAATAAACCCCTGTGATAGGTTCACAACAGTGACAACAAATATTCATGAAAAGACAAAATATAAAAATGAGCAAAACAGCACACCATTTAAAAGCCCGTTGCAGTGCATTCCTAAAGCCCTGTTGGATTAGGAAAGTTTTCACTTGATGGCAGAAGGAGAGGAGGAAAAGCTTCCTTTTGGAGAGAGCTCCAGTGCAGAAATGTAATTATACATTTAATTTTGTTGTGTATAAAGCCACTTGCATTTTGGGCCCATAATAAGTTCAGAAGGCTAAGCATTTTCTTCTCCTCTGGAACTCCCAACACTCAAGAAACTAATTCCTTTACCATTTTTGAATAATTTTGAAAATTCTTTCCATGCCTATTTCAAAGCTTGGGAGCAGCCACTGAGAAACTCCTCTCCTTTGTTCCTACCAAACAGGAGCGCTTGCATCACCCAGCATCTTCCTGCTTCAAGCTGCCCTGTCACTGTCTGTTAGTGACTCATTCCAAAACATAATCCTGGAATCACAGGGAAAACCTAGGTATGTTTCTCCCAAATTACATCCTGCAAAGCTCAATTGGATTTACTCTTCTCATAAGACTTTTTAGGACTGCAACTTGATGTGAACTGAGTGAACACAGCTAATGTGTATTTTGTTGTTGTTTTATTTACAACCTCTACTGAATAAATGTTGTCAAGAAAACCCTACAATAGGGTCAGGTCACTGTACATCAGAATTGACATGGATGTACATAATAAGGGCAACAATATCAGTTTTGGGAAAGCCTGAACAGTTTTATCAGTATGAAGGAAAGGGTTGGTGCAGAGGGGGGAGTTTAACACTTTTTCTCTGTCTCAGATCTGGCCAAAAGAAGCTGCCATTTCCATTTCAAAGGAAATTGTCATTGACAACAATGGAACACAGTTACCAGCTTGGTGGGTTTTGCTGGAAAACTGGTATATGGGACAGGTTCTTTTCCCTACATTATCCCATGGCTCTAAAACAACCTAACCTCCCTCATGGTTATTTTACATAACTTTTTTTTTTGGGGGGGGGGGGACATGCACAATGCTAAACTGCATCTGTGCAATTTAAAACAGCACCTTCTCATTGGCCCTCAAACCAGAATTGACCAGGGGATTCAAGTTAACAAATCTGAAGGGTTTTTGTTTTCTGGATGGGGAGGTTGTGGGGGATCTGCTTAATAGCATTCTTACAGCTTCATGGCTGCTTTCAAATGTTTCAGCTTCTTTCAAATGTTTTAAATTGTAGTGCTTGTTTCATCATTCCATCAGAATGCACCTTTTATTTAATTTTGCAAACCAACACACACACACAAATCCAGCCCTGCCTGACCCATTTATGGATTAAAAGTCATGAATGAGGTTAATGTATAATTAATGAGCTGTGCTGCTTCCTGATGACAGCTCTGAATAATGATGGATGAGCGGGCTGTGGGATCCGACTTGCAGTCCAAGGTCAAACCACATGTGGGACTCCTGCTATTGCCCAGCAAAAGCTGAAGTGCTTTGCAGTATTCTTGCCTTAAAGAACTTTGTAGCAGTCCAGAAGGAAGTACTGGATGCCTGATGTGAAGAAAAGGCCTCACAGATACATGTGCATCCACCCCTGCAGTTGTTCACTAAGAAAAGCAAAAACATTAATAATCCAGAGGTGGGAATCATGTGTTCCTCCAGATGTTGTTGGGCCTGTAAATTCTATCATCCCTAGCCACTATAGCCAGTTATAGGGGATGCTGGAAAGAGCAGTCCAACAACATCAGGAGGAGTACATCCATCCAATCCCACTATTAAGTTATGCAAATGAAGCTGATTTACAGAGCCTGCCCTACCATTTAGCCAGAATGATAAGGCTCCACTCAGGTGTTAAATTGTAGGATACTAATGATTAAAATGTCTTGGGTTCTTTCCAGAAGTTTGATCATTTTTAAAATTAATTAGTCAATAAGAGGCAATAGTTGATTTTGAAGTGCCTAGTGCTCCACATAACTCCTCATCGACTCCTAGGACATTATCAGAAGATGGAAATTGGAAGTATAATCCAATGGCAATCTGAATGCAATCATGGGGTTTCACGTTATTGCGAATTAAAGTATCTCACGCAATTTTGGGCAAAAAGGAAGTCATTCCGAACGCAATCATGGGTTTTATGTTATTGCATAGGAGTGTATCTCACACAATTTCGGGCAATGGGCAGTCATTTTCAGGCAATGGGAAGTCATTCTGAACGCATTCTGAATGCAGTTAGAATTCACGTAAATTTGCTGAACTAGCGAATTCATGTAATTGCGAATTGGCTGCATTCGAAATTGAGAGAAATTCCTCCAGTCTGATAACGTCCCTGGTCTGCTGCTTCTGAGAGACAGAGAAGTATCTGCCATTGATGCTGCCTGCCATTTCTCAAATGGCTGTAAGGATTACATACAGGGACAGACATAAGACTTTATCACACAGAGGGAAATTGGGGGTTTAAAAGGCATTTTCCCAGGGCATTTGCTCAATTGTGGAAAAGATTTTCCCACACATCACAATTAAAGAGGACTTATCCCGGGAAAAACCAGGAATGCTCTAGCAACAAATCATTCATGGGATTTCCCCATGACTGATTTGTTGCTGCAGCATTTCTGGTTCTTCCTGGGATAAGTCCTCTTTAATCACGACATCATGGGAAAATCTTTCCTATGATTGTGAGAATGCCCCCCATATGATAAAGTCCATATGATAAAGCTCTTTCTTCTGCACGCCCACAGTATTCTTCAAATGTACTTGTGTGTTTGTGTGACAAAAAGAAAAAAGGAGAGAGAAGAGAGGAAGTTTTTGATTTCTTGTAAAGTGGTGGAGGAGAGTGAGCAGAGGAAAGGATGAGTAGGAACTTCTAGATCCATTTCAAACCGAATTTAGGACAGGATGCAGAGTTGAGACTGCCATGATCGTCTTAGTCAATGATCTCTGTCTGGGCATTGACATTGTGGCTCCCAATTTCAACTTGAGGTGATTCCTGTCTGATTTAACATAAATGCTTATGTTACTAAGTACTGAGCTAATATATGACAAGGTCTAGGACCTTATTGCACTGCTTAAATAACCTGGTTGATCTCTCCTTAACTGAAGTGTTATTAGGACTGCAGCCAATCCTATTGCAAGGATTTTGCTGCTGAAACTGCTGGACGAGTCCAGCCCACCTGCAGCCTGGCTCCCTGGTGTGCTTTGGCAACCATTTTTTGAAGTCGGAAAGCTCCCAGTTTTGGAATGAGACTCCCAAAGCATGCCTGGGACCTGGGCTGCAGACAGACGAGATTCGTCCAGTGGCTTCAGTGGCAAAATGTTTGCAATAGGACCCAGTAGCAGTCCAAATTACACTTCAGTTCGGAAGAGGTAAACCAGGTTATTTAAGTGGTGTGATAAGATCTCTTATCTGCACTACAGAAATAATGCAGTTTGACACCACTTTAATTACCATGGCTGAGTTCTATAGAATCCTGGGAATGGTAGTTTGGTGAGATATTTAGCCTTCCCTGTCAGCGAGATCTGATGCCACAACAAACTATAAATCCTAGGTCCATAGCATGGAGCCATGATAGTTCAAGTGGTATCAAACTGCATTATTTCTGCAGTGCAGATTAGGCCTGGGTCATAGTGGGAGACAACAATTGCCTTGGCCTGACTGCAAAAACAGATTTTTGGTGTCTATAGAGCCAGCGTGGTGTAGTGGTATGAGCATTCGACAGCGACTTTGGAGACCAGGGTTCTATCCCTCATTTAAGCATGGAAACCTACCTGGTGACCTTGGGTGAATCCCACACTTTCAGCCTTGGAAAACCATGCAGTAGGTTTATCTTATAGTTACCATAAGCCAGAAACTACTTGAAGGCAGACAAAAACAACAATAGTGGCCTAACCATGTGCCTTGTTCAAAAATATTCCTAAAAAGGAAGACTCTGATTTTTTTTTAATTTAATACATTCTAAAACAGAACAACAGACAACAAACGGTACACCAAAACAACAATAGATAAAAGACATTAGCCCAGATAATGTCCTGAAAATTATAAACAAGAGGGATTCTTGAAAGACATCTTTCCATAAAAAATTAGCTAAAATTGGGGAATGTCTAGAGAGTAAATCCTGTTGGATATATTCAATAAGTGGGTGCCAAATCTTACAAAAAGTAGTACAGAGTGTAAACCTCTTGCTCTGTTGTTATTATCTGCAATTTTCTCCATTGACCACAAGTCCCAGAGTCTAGTCCACCATCCTGAAATATTCAACTTTCCAGTTTTCCAGTTCTTGGCTATCTCAACCCTGGAAACAGCCAAAAGGAAACTGATGAGTTCTTTATGCTGCAGGGCTTTATTTTCATTTATGAAAATGGAGAACAGGAGAAGGGGTGGTGATAATTGTATACTTTGTTTGTGATCTTGGAGACTAGTTGTAAAATTTCTATCCAGTATTTATGCACCAAGGGACTGGCTGGGTGGAAGACTCTGATAAAGTCCAGCTGCATCCTGGGTCCTTGGTCACACATCAAGAAATGAAAAGAATACTGCAAAGCAAGAAATATTAACTTGTGATAATTAGCTCTAATTGTTAGGTTGCAAATCTAAATCCACATATTAGGAGGTAACTCACATTCAGCTTAATAGGGCTTTCTGGGTAAATATGCATAGGACTGCTCCATTAGACTTCCAAGAGTCTGACGTGGATCTAGATCTTGATAAATTTCTTTCAATATTTCTTATATCCTCCCCACTGTTTCACAGTGATGTTTGTCAGCCTGCCCCATATTTCCACAAAACAAATTTGGCTATCTGAATAAGCAAACATAGCTGTTTGATTATGCTTGCTAAGTCAAACAAATACAGAACAAAAACACATTGCCAATTTTTTGGCAAAATTGTCTTAATTATAAGGACAATTAGGACAAAGCAATTGATGTTGAAAAGGGGGGAGTATTCTGGATTAGCAGTGATTTGCAAATGAACTAATGCAAGTCTCTTGCGGTTCCAATTTAGAAATGGTTTTAATTCTCTCTAAGCAGATAAATCATGCTTGCCCAGATCAACATGAATCCGGTAAGAGTGTTACCTGCTGCTGAATGTGTGTGAAGAGGACTGCACCCTTAACAGCTTAAAAGAGAGTGATTAAAATAAGATAATTCTAGGGCTAAAAAGACTTTTGTTCAGTCCATTTCCTATGTTGAAGGAGGATTAATTATCCCTAACTGCTCCAAAGAGCATTTTAAAAATAATCTTACCAAGGTTTCCCCCTCCCTTCCTGCATTTCAGTCTGAAAGAAATTTTGTGTGCTCTTGTTTGTATTGGGAATGAAGCAGTGAAACTGTTAGTTGAAATCTCCCTGTGTCTAGTTTTCTACCTGTGGGGAGCAGAGAAAATAATAAGTTTAGATTAATATGTACTCTTCTGGTCACTCCATCAGAAAAAAAACATCAGAGCACTGAAAAACAACTAGGATCCTTTCACAACACAATTATAGCACTACAATTCGCCTTTATCTGCCACTATGATTCATCTTTAACTTTGGCAATGTCCTTTGAAATCCTGGGATTTGCATTTTAGGTCAGAGTATTTGGAATTCTCACCCAGATAGAAATAGTACCCCACCAGAGCTGCATCCACAGTGCAGAAATAATCCAGTTTGGCACCACTTGAATTGTCATGGCTCAACACTGTGGATTTTTTGGATTTGTAGTTTGTTGTGGCACCAGAGTGGTCTGACAGAGAAGGCTAAATTTCTCTCAAAAACTAAAATTCCTAAAATCCCATAGCACCGAGCCATGGCCGTTCAAGTGGTGTCAAATTGGATTGTTTCTGTAGTGCAGATACTACCTTGATTACAAAGATTCCATAGGAAGCAGTCATGGCAGTTAAAGTGGTAGAAATGTGAAGTATATAAGGAGCTGCAGAAGAGGACAACAGGAATGGCCAATGCCATGTTCCCTGCCTTAGAAAGTGGGCTGCTTAATTTAGATACTAAGAGGGTTAGGAGGCTAAGAGGGATAGGATAAATGCTCATAAAAATAAAAGAGGTAGTGGACCTGTACCCTTCCAGCTGTTGTTCTATGATAGTTGCCACGACGGTTGGCTCACAACTCCCATCATTTCTGTGAACTGCCTGTGGTAGTTGAGGATGATGGTTATTGGAATTCAATAATATTTGGGGCCTACTAATTTCCCCTGGCTCTCCAGTTTAGAAATTAGATATTTTCTTCCTCTTTCATAACACTAAAATCAGTTCACTTGATTGACAGTTGATTCAGAGCAGAGAAAAGAAAGCTTCAGTGTACAATGCAGCTTATCCAGTCAACTGCCACAGGATGCAGTAGCTGTAATGACAATTGGCTTAAATGGCTTTTGGCAGGGATTAGACAAATTGACAGAAGGGAAAGCCATCAAATGGATTTTAGCAATGACATCTGAAGACATCTAAATGGAACCTCCATGTTCAGGGTTAGTATCCCTCTGAATAGCAGATGCTGAGGGAAAATGTTACAGATGACTGCTGCCCTATTTTTGCAGGTATCCCAGAAGCATCTGGATGGCCATTGTCAGAAACAAGAGAATGGACATAGGTGGTCATCTCATTATTTTTCATCATCAAATCTTCATTTGTAGTTATGAGTGTGTTGCCATTGACAATGTACAGATGCAATTGCATATTTGATATGTTCCCAGTCATATATAACATCCATATGAATTAGGGTTTGGGTTTATATCTCATGAGAATTAAGTTGCAGAATAATTATATATTGATATCAGTGTAACTATATATCATACTTCTCTTGACAGATGACTGATAGAGACAAGATAGTCTGAGTGGTAAAGCACCACATTTTTCAGTGTTCATTTGGAGGAACCATAAAATGTTTGCAATCATAGACTCTTTGGAGATTATCACACTGCACTTTCCCATCCTTTCCTCCTGAGCTAGGTTAAAATGTGGATTTTATCACACACCTCTGTGCCCAGGCAGGAAGCATCCCATATTTGCTTGTGGCATTCTGTACCTGATCAAGATCTCACTTGTACCTTGCAAAGAATGGGAAAATCCCATTCTTTCAAAAACTGAGGGAGAAGTCCAGATTGGGTTTGGGATGCTATGATTGGTTACTGAATGCCTTCTGCCTGGGCATGGAGGTATGCAATAAAATCTGTGTTTAAAAGTTTACATCCCGCACTTAGCTTGGGAGGAAAGGTAATCTCCTATACAATGGAGAAAAAGTTGAAAGATTGGTTAAGGAACCCAGATACAGCTTACACTTTGTAAACCGCTTAGGGTATGCTTAAGTGCACTGATAAGCAGTATAGAAATGCACTTGCTACAGGTCAGGTTTATTAAACTTAAGATACTTCTGTTCATTTATTATTCTAACTTTGGACTTCAGACCAAAGTGCTTAACAATGCAAAATCTAAAACAGTTAGAATTAGAAACAGAAAGCCTTATTACATGAGAAAAGAAAGCCAAAATGGAGCAGGACAGAGGCAGCTTTCCCCTTACCTCTCTCTGTACGCCTTCAAAGCTCTTCCATTCTCTTCCTGAGGGAGATGGTCATAAAAGCATGTCTTTTGTCATGCTGAAAAAAGGCATTGCTTTTTTTACCATCCCCTTTGGGAAGGAGAACAGAAATGCTATGATGTCATGTGGAGAGGCAAGGAGAAAGCTGCTGCTTTGTTTTGGCTTTCTTTTCTCATGCCATAAAGCTCAGAGTCAAATGCTGTTATGGTAAGACTTGCCACACTTCAGTCAGCAACGTAGGGGCTAAACAGACCACTTCTTTGGAGTGGCCTACTGTCACCCTTTCAGTACCGGATCCGGGCTGTGGCAACTACATGCCACAGCCCCAATCAAGCCTTTCCCTGATGCTAAAAGGAATGGCAAAATGCCACTCATTTTTGTTCAGGAGAAAAGGCACCTTTGCCACTGTGGTGGCACTCCTTTTGGCTCTGTGTCATCTAGATGTAATGCCAAAGAAGCGTTGTGTGGTTGGGTGCACGGTGTGACGGCAGTGTCAGGGCAGTATTGGGGCATGCATTGTGTAGGTCTGGCCTGAGGCCAGCATATAATGCTGGTCTATACAGCGTCTCTGACTCCTGTGTTTGGCAAAGCAAGATAAATTTATATAAATATAACTGTTTAAATCTTCCATTTTATTTTAGCAAATAGTTTATCCTAATTCCAGTCCCCACTAGATTAGACTTACTAAACAAATGAAAATCACATAGGGGCAGACTTGACTAAATTCCTATTGGAGCAGATGCAACTAAACATGGTTTTACAGCACAGGTTTCTGTGCTTATGCAAAACAAAACAAAACCAAGGACTGGGTCTTATGTTATGACTCTTTTTAATGAACTCTGTAAGTCCCGTGCTTGCTCCCTCTTGTCTATTTCTTTCATGATCAAGTACAAGAATATCATATGGCACAGTATCAAGAGCCCTGTTAAAGCTGAGATTGCTTAAGACACCAGCTAATATTCTCCTCTGATGGCTAAGTCATTTGATTAAATGTTTCACACTGAAGCTGCTTGTATTTCTAGTCATTCCCTCAAAAATGAAGTCACATAAATATACATTAAGAACTGCAGGAGATATGTCTGATTTGGCTCATGGCAGTCTCAATATAACATGGCACACAAGGACAGACATGTCAGGAACATTTACATTAAGGCGTACTGTGAATCTTGCTCAGATTTAGTGACAACCAGCCTTATTCTTCCTCTTCTACATTCCTTGTGGCAATCAATAAAGGCAGAAAAAATGTGGTTCAGAATCATGTGTAATATCCCTGTTTTTAAACTTTTAAACAGTACTGATATACTTGTGAAGTGTAGATTAAAAGCATTTTTATCTATGACAACTTTTACTGATATATGTAGGTTTGCATTGTGCCCCTGAACCTCAACCAGATTCAGTGGGGGGTATAGGATAGTCTTAGTGCCATCTCAAAGACTATGCCCCCCACTGAATCTGGGTTTCTTTTCATATATTCATAGAATCTTAGAGTTGGAGGAAACCACAAGAGCCATCTGACCCAAGCCCCTGCCATAACCTACTCTGTCCTGAACAAAGCAGCAAAGGGTTTGGGGGGTTGGGTTGTATTTTACATTGTAACTATATGTGGCTAAGGGGCTGTACATACAGCTTATAAGGGGTGGTGGGATGCCACCACTTTCCTAGCCAAATCAGGGCTGTGGCAACCTCACTCCACAGCCTCGATCCAGCCTTTTGAGGGCACAAAAAGGAGCCATAGAAGGCAGCTTCTTTTTGTGGCCTTGAAAGGGTGCCATAGCTGCATTGCCGTGGCTATATGGCGTTCCTTTGACACTGTGTCATATGGACACAGCGCCAGAGGAGCGCCATGATGCTGCATACCGTGTGGAGTGGTGCATGGTGTGAGGGTGCCCCGGGGGGCATAGTCAGAGTGTGCATTATCTAGACATGACACCTCGACTCTGCCTCCAGGCTGGCATTTCAGGCCAATCTTAAGAGGGCCTAAGTCACATTCTCACTGTATGTTGGTTACATAGTATAATCATGTTTAGCAGAACAGTGCTAGAAGGCAGATCAAAAGGTTAATCAATAATGAGTACTCTGGCAAATGTACACAGATAGCCTCCCCCACCCCTCATTTGGCATCATGGTGCACAAAAATGTTCTGGCTGGTGTTCCTAAAACCACGAATAATGCAGAGAAGCACAAAAGCCATGTTCTCATTAGAGCATGCTCCAGCTTAGTCATCTAGTTCTTGACTGTGATGATAAAGCATGGCTACATAGGGGAACTGAAGGCTTAATAGATACTAAATTAACATGCATCCTTTATGAAAATTGATGCCATTCTTAGTCCTGTTTTTTATGATGCATTTCCTCTCTGTAATTGTCACACACACATACAAACATTCCTATTTGGAGATTTGTTCTTAAGAGATGACAGACAGACAGACAGACAGACAGACAGACAGATCTTGATCTAGACCAAGATATAGATACAGATATTCCTAAGAACAAAACTCAACTTCACCATAGCTTGGGGTGGAATATGGTTTAAAAGTCAAGAAAATGTTCCTTGGTTTTGCTAAAAGAAAAACATGAGGACACAGAGCACTTAAGGATCAGTAAAGAGTTCCTTTTGTTAGTAAATAGAGATCACTGAAGCACAGGCAGTAATTGTTCATTTTTTAAATAGAACTACAGCTGTCCAGTAGGACAACCCACTGCTCACTGTGGGGAATTCAAAGCAAGAGTATCATCACTGGATGCCTGTCCACACTCTGCTTCAAGGCTACCCATAACATTTTCAAATCATTGCTTCTATTGTCAAACTAGGTTTACTGAAGTTGAATAATAATATGCTTTCCTGTAACATAAGCACATCAGATCGATGTCTGTCCTTGGGGCAGCAAAAGGTCTAAATAATTTATAGTTCATAGTTTCTTCTGGGTTTGGGGGCTATGTGTCCATTTTCTGGTAGAATTTATTCCTGACATTTCACCAGCATCTGTGGCTGGTGTCTTCAGAGAATGCTGGCATGGAATTGAGTGCGGTATATATACTGTGTGACCCTTGGTTGAGAGGAAGTGATTTACATGTTAATCTCTGTGTTGATCTGTTGCTGAATGGCAAGGCTGCATTATTTAATTAATGATCCATTGTCTGCTGGGAAACCCCCCTCACCCTGGAAGGTTTTCATTAGCATTTGCTGGGTTTTGATTTTGGTGTTTTTCAAGACTGGTAGTCAAACTTTGTTTACTGTAAAATCTTCTTCTTTCTTGTTGAGGCTATTCAAGTGTTTATGGATTTCAATGGCTTCCCAGTGCATTCTGACCTGATAATTGTTGGCATGGTTCAGAATTTCTGTGTTTTCAATTAGCATTTTATGTCCAGCTTGGTTTATAATGTGCTCTGGTACTGCTGATTTTTCTGGCTGACCCAGTCTTTGGTGTCTCTTGTGTTCCTTGATTCATATTTGAACACTGTGTTTCATGATCCCTATGTAGACTTGTCCACAGTTGCACTGTATGAGGTAAACTCCTGCAGCTGTGAGAGTGTCTCTCCTGTCCTTTGCTGAGTGCAGCATTTGCTCGATTTTCTTGGTCAGTTTGTAGATCATTTGAGGGTTGTGTTTCCTCACCAGTTTCCCTATTCTGGCTGTCACTTCTTTGATGTATAGTAAAAATACCTTCCCTTTGAGTGGTTGTTTAGTCTTCACTCCTCTGGGTTTTTCAGGGTTTGGTAGTCCTTCTGATGTCTGAGCTGGAGTAACCATTAGCCTATAGAACCTAGTCTAGGTGCTTCAATTCATCTTCCAGGAAGTGAGGTTCGCAGATCCTTTTTGCCCCATCTACCAATGTTTTTATTGTGCTTCTTCTTTTTGTCCTGGGTGATGGTTCAATGGAGGTGATGTTCTATCTCTTCTGCTTGGTTTCCAAATCCCTTATCAAGAGAATCTTGCATATGAGAGTGGGGTGCAGATAGAAATAGCATTTTAAGTGTTTTGAGAGGGTAGGAGCTTTCGGTGTCTAAAGGTCTACTTTGTACCCCATGAAAGGCCACATGTAGTCCATAGCTTGTACAATTCCTATATCTGCTCAAACAGAAAAAGACAGAGGGTCTGTGACCCTGTCCTGTGCTCCTGTCTAATTCATTAGCTTTGTTCCTAATGGAACGTGTCAGAGCTTTAGAATTA
This sequence comes from Urosaurus nigricauda, assembly GCA_034509955.1. Classification (NCBI taxonomy): domain Eukaryota; kingdom Metazoa; phylum Chordata; class Lepidosauria; order Squamata; family Phrynosomatidae; genus Urosaurus; species Urosaurus nigricauda. The sequence goes on from JAOEGL010000002.1 coordinate 171,406,406, forward strand.
CTTTGATTTGCTATGTAACTTATTGTAGTTTCCTCCTCAAGTAGTTCATTGTTGTGACAAGCATTATAGCAGGGTTTGAGCACTGGACTATGACTTTGGAGACCAAGTTTCAAATCTCTACTCAACCATGGAAATCCACCAGGTGACCACAGTCAGGTAACAGTCTCTCAGCCACTGAGGAAGGCAAAGGTAAAGGCAAACCCACTCTCATATTTTGACAAGAAAATCCTGTGATAGGTTTGCTTTAGGGTAAGCATAAGTTGAGAATGACTTGAAGGCACACAACAAAAACAACAACAACACTTTTTAAAGTAACATGTTGAGTTGCATGTTTCATTACTCACTGATTTTCTGTTCCTTGTATCTGAAAAAAAAATCCACTCACTATGGCTCTTAAACTGCTGTTTAAAAGGAATTAAAATTAACTAGAACATGTTCCTTGTTGCTCCAGAAATGTTCTGTTTGTCCCACATATTATGTTACTTTTGAAATTTATGTTCATTACATCCTTATTCCCACTGCCTGCATAAGCTATTTTAGATAGCTACTTGTAACTAGTTAGTTTGAAGCTGTCCAATAGACGAAAGAAAACCACAGTATTATTCTTCATGTATGTGAGGTGGTGAATACTGCCTCTGCATATCAGTGTGACATTCTCTCATGCATTCAACAGGACTTGTAGAATCTGTGGCCAAAAGACCAGCCATTAATGGGATAAATGAACATTGATGTGGAAAGTTAAGCTTGAAACTGCTTTGGCCCTTCTGTGTCTGGTCTAAGCTTCCTAGACAAATAAGCTTCCATTTGAATTTTCCCCTTGCTTTTTTACTGGAGTGGGATGTTTTCACATGAAAAGCAAATGTGGCATAGCACTATAAACTGAGCCAGTAACCAAGTCCCCAAATTACCTTTCCCACTTTCCCCTGGTAACTGTTCCCTGTGTACCGTGTTTTCTTCCAGCTGCTCTGTTCAAGGTTGATGCAATATTCAGGTTAGATAAGCATCAAATGGCCTCCTTTAGAGGTCTTATGTTTTATTTATGGTCATTGGGTTTTTTCTTTTCTTTTTGGGGTGTGTGTAGAAGGGGTTGCATTGTGCTTAGGTTTCTGGTTTGGTGGATTTTTTGGCTTCCCATTTTCCTGTTTGAACCCCCACACACACCCTGAAGTATCTGCAAGTGATATAGCTGTAATAAGTGTGTTTTCCCTTCAGTCACAGCAAAACAAGCATTCAAGTCAGGGATGGTGATCCTCTTCTGCCATCTGTAAACACAGATGTCTGTCCATTATGAAAGGGCACCACCTGTGACAGAACACAGGGAGTATGCCAGACATGTTTTGACTCTGTCACCTCCATACACACATCCTCCTGTGACAGAACCCTGCAGACAGAGAAGGTTGATTCAAGTACAGAATTGGGCCCAAGGATTCCATAAACAAATGTAATATCTGACAAGAGCAGTTTCTCTGCTAAAGGGGTAGCCCTGTCTGACCCTGGTGGAAACATCAGGCTATGTACAGTCAGCATGTGATGAGTCAGATGAAAACTTTTAAAGCTCCCTTCATTATGCTTGTGCCTTGAGCTTTCTTTTCTAATGTGGCTGAGACTTCAGCAAAATGTACCACAGCTAGTACTTTCTCCTTCACCTCCTCCTTTAAACTTATTTTTATTGTGTGAGTGCAGTTACTGACAAATACATCCAAACAATTTTAAAACACAGAGACAGTAATATAATATAATGTATACCAGACACAACCCCCCTGCCATGCAGGAGCTCACAATCAAAGTATCCCCAACAGATGGCCATCCAGCCTGTGTTCAAAAACCTCAAAAAAATCCTCCAAAGAAGGAGACACCTCCTCCAAAGAAGGAGACACCATTACAATCTGAAGGAGTGTGTTCCACTGTCGAACAGCCCTTACTGTCAAATCCTTATTGATTACAGCCACAGAAGTATTGGCTTGCATGGAATTAGATCTAAGCATGGGATGACTCATTCACCATCTATTGATCACCAAAAACCCAATCCACTGCTGAACCAACTTAGGACCTTATCACACTGTATTCCAGTGGCATTCCGTACGCAATCATGGGGGTTTCACGTTATTTCGTGACAGGTTATCTCACACAATTGCTGGCAGTGGGGATGCAGTCTGAACGCAATCATGGAGTTTCACGCAATTGCATGAAAGTTCATCACATGCAGTTGCGCATAATGGGGACGCAGTCCGAACACAGTCTGAACGCAATCCACATTCAAGCAATTTCTGTGATCTAGCAGATTTGAAGATCCTATTCTTTTTCCAGGCTATCTTTTCTTGCGAAGTTGAGGGGAACCCCTCCCATATAATAACCTTTCACGCAATTGCCTTCATTTGTGAATTGACCTCGCTATCTTTTCATGCAAAATTGTAGGGAATCCCTCCCGTATGATAAGGTCTATAGAGTGACAAAAATGAGATACCTTGCAGTTGTAAGGTGCTGTGTGGTGCCCCCACCACCTGGGTGTGAAGCTGAGTTTCCCACCCCCTAGCGGGCATCACCCCTATTGCTTTCACCCCTGAAGTGCTTTAAGGGGAACTCCAAATGTGTATGACAGACATGCATGTTTTATCTTCCCTAAACTGGATCTGTCCCTCCCTCATGCAAAACCACCCAAATTTGTGATAATAGAGATAACAGCTTCATTACATCAAGGGAGTGAGGCTTGGTAAAATCCACAGGCAGACTGAAGCAAGGTGTGTTGAGGCTGTGGTTCTATGCTCTCCGGGTGGACCTGAGTTAAAACACCCCCTCTGATTGGCCAGTTTTCCCATTTCAGAGGACAGCCTGGAAAGCCATTGTGGATTATGGGAAAGAATGGCAGGCCTTACTAAAGAGGATGGAGCTGAGTCTCCACTTCTCCTTGCCACTGCAGATCACAAATTGGGCTTCCAGAAAAAGTAACTTTACAACCGCTTCCCAGAAGCCTATTCAATATAATAGGGAGAGATTATGGATTATCTCAGGCATTTCCTTGCAGAACATTTCCTGGATGCATAGCACAAGCACAAAGAGGTGTTAGTGGTGTGGGCAAAGAATAGGAGATCAAAGAGAGGAGGAGAGCTCTCTGTAGAAAAAGCAGGCACACAGCTCCAGGGAAGTTGCTTCCCTTGCTTTTTTGCCTGTCCTGTAAAAAAGCAGTTGCCTCCTTTCCTACTCCTCTTTTGTTGGTGTAACTGTTCCTTTAACAGCAGGAAAAAAAATATTTTGAGGGACAGGTGAAATGGGACAACCACAAACAGCTGAGCCAGAAGCGCATGGCACGAGGCAAGTTGCAGCATGGTTGTATCATGCTATGTGGCTGAGTGATGACTCAGAGCCAACACACTTTCTAAGTGGACCAGGAGACTGGTCCTTGTGGGTTGCTGTGGGTTAGTTTGGAGTTTTGTTGTTTGGAGCAGATGTCGGAATAGTTGATTAGAAGTTGACAGAGCAAAGTGTTTATATATATATATATATATATATATATATTGTATCCCATTGTACATGTTGTAACACAAGATAAAGCCTCCAGAACTCTGGATGAATCAACAAATGTCTGTGAGTGTTTCTTTAAGTGTGAGAAGTGGTCAGTGCATTGCCACTACCAATAGTTGGGTGTTTTTGTTTTTGAATTTTGGTATGTTATTGTTTTGGCTGCATCAGGATGATTTGTCCCCAGACTGTGCCAGGAGCTGGTTTTCCCCTCACCAACATCTTTCTCCTGCTGCTGAAAAGCTAGGCCATAATCTCTTAAAGATAACAACATTGTGATAGTTTAATAGGAAAGAGATATTTTAAGGAATTCAATGAGATTGGATGAGAAGTACATAGAGTAGTTTTAGTGAATTGGATGGGAGTTCCTGCATGGCAGGGGGTTGGACTGGATGGCCCTTGTGGTCTCTTCCAACTCTATGATTCTATGATAAGCTAAAGTATAACTATAAGATGAAACATTATAAAAAATAAGCTAAATGTTTTCTCCATAAAGTGGCAATAGCAGATTTTAGATACAGTATATTGTTTTTTTACATATGTATTATCAAGAAAAAAGCAAAAATTAACTTTGTACACAATGTGTTTCTTCTTCTTCTTCTTCTTCTTCTTCTTCTTCTTCTTCTTCCTCTTCCTCTTCCTCTTCCTCTTCCTCCTCCTTCATCACCATTATAATAAGAAATGACAACTGTTTTTAATGCTTTAATGAGACTGTCAATAATGGCCTGTTTTTGAACAGCAGGTAATATTTACTTTGTATTCCACAAACATTACTTATATGGATCTGGGGATGGGGAAGTTTGGACATTATAACTTTTTAAAATGATATCTATCTATCTGTCTGTCTGTCTGTCTATCTCGGATGGAGCTGTAATTGATCCATACCATTTTTCTCATCAAACCTGGTAGTGGAAGAGGAAAGCTGGCCAGCAGGAGCCATGGCCCCTTTCAGAGCAAGTCAGAGCTTGATTGCTTGGCCATTAATTAGAGACATAGGACGTTATCACACCAGACCAATTTGGATTGAATCTGAAGTGATCCCGGAACTGATTTATGTGAATTCGGTTGTTACTGAATTCACTGAATTCTGGGGTGACTTTGGATTGGCTTCATAGTAATAGCATTCACGTGTGATAATTCAATGTGCATTCACTGAATGCTGGAATGACTTTGGATTGACTTCAGAATGGCTTCGGAATGGTTTCATAGTAACAGCATTCACATGTGATAATTCAATGTGCATTCATGTGAATTCACTTGGATGGATGCAGAGTGACTCTGGATTGGGGCTGCAAAAACTCTCAGCTGATAAGGGCCTCAGGATGGGAAACGTTGTAGACCTTTAGAGCTATAGCATTTTTCTTGGGCCAGGAGGATGGAGAAAGGATACAGGCAGTACAGGGTGGAGTGGAGAGAGAACAGGTAGCTGTTGAAGCAGTAACAGCAAGAGGAAAGCTTACACTTAGCAGTAGCAGAAGAGAAAGGGAGTAGTGTATGGGGGAGAAGGGGAGAGTTCCCAGATCTCAGGACCTGGGCCCTGTTCTCCTGTCTTCAGGAGGAGGGGGAGGAATCTCATGGTGAGGGCACCATGAAAAAGCTGGAAATATAGCAATTTTCTTCACTTGTTAGATTTGTTGGGTGTTTTTTTTAATTTGGATGGTATACTTGGTGCAACTATTGTTACAAGTATTACTCTTAATGACATCACTAGGGACAGGAACTGCCTGTCCATGACCTCACAAAGGGTCTCAGGTTTTGTTCCTGAAATCTCAGGCTGTGGGATAGTCCTGATCTGACAACTCTAGTTGGGAAGAGAAGGAAGTGAAGAGACATTCCGAAGTGGTATTCAGCATTGCCTGGCCTATAGATGCTGAGCTTTGGTCTACTTGGGGTGGCAGTTTGGCAACTAGCCAGTTGGCCTGGAGCACAGGCTTCAAAAGGAAGGTGTGCTGCTTCTTCTGGTGCAAAAAGGCATTGAAAACCTCTGCTGAGGAGTTCCTTCAGCAGCAGGCAATGTGCTCCATAAGTGGGCTGGAGTGGTTTGGAGCCCACCAAAGGATACATTCCAATAACTTGGACAGAGTCACCCAAAAGATTTTTGTTGCCCTTAACAAAACATGCTCCCAAGGCAGTCATGACTTTTTAAAAATTAATTGGTTAATAACATTTGTTTGTTGTTTTTTTGTTTGTTTGTTACTAGTGAGTAATGTCTATGAGCAATGCATTACTCTTTCACAGGCAGATACACAAAACCCCCTGAATAATGTGTTACACATTTTCAAGAACATTCCAGGTTCTCTGCTTATGCTTCTAGTGGGGGAATTCCTGGCATCTGTGAGGATGGACAATGCACCAATATTCCTTCAGTGTCAACCACACAGGTAAGAACTCTGTTTTCCATGCCATTCCTACATTCTGTACCCCAGATTGCAACATCAGTACTCAGACTGTGCATGTGCTGAATGTAATATGTGAACATTCACAGATCCTCTTTTGAGGCAACAGAGAAAAAAGAAGAACAGTTCCCTCCTGCTGCCATTTGAAAGCAAGGAGAAAGAAATGCGGATCCAGTGTGGAGGTCCACACAGGTGGATGAAAGCATTTTCAGAACCTTGGGTTCAGAAAAATGATCCAAGGCAATCTCAGATCCTTTTTGAGTTATTCCAAGGTGACCTTGCAAAAGCTTTCCTATTATTAGTTTTCAGCCCCAATATTGCCAACTAGCCAGAATTAATCTTGATGGGTTGGACCAGGAAAATAAGGGTTAATGGTCCTCAGTCTACTCATTTAACATAAGAGAGAACTGTATCTACACTAATTCCTTATCAATCTACTGGAGGAATGCTGAAAATATGATGCCGAAAGATGCTGGCAGAGGAAAGAAATAGCTCTAGATGACTGTGGGGAGGAAAAGAGGATCCAAGCCACACACCTACAGGGGTTCTAGGGAGGAGGGAAAGCATCCAAAACATAAATGGCCAAATGTAGCTGAGAATAAATGTCTTCCTAGGCCAAATTAGCAAAGGGCAACCAGCAAATTCTTCCAAGTGAAGTTTTGTTAGATATAATTCCATACTAACCACTTCCCATCTTTAGCAGTACTCTGTTTTCAGAGAATGGCAACAACTACGGTTTGGGAGTACTAATTCTATAAAATTCCTCAGTCAGCATGGTTCCTGGCCATTCCAACAAGGAAATTCTGAACCTTATAATCCAAAGGGTAACTTTTCCAGATGCTACCTATACCAGTGAGGGATATGGTCTTCCCTATGATAGCAAAATACATTATATTGGTGTGCATATATTCCAATGTGGCTCTTAGCTGATCTTGCTATACTAGATAGTGTAGAATATTTTTGGTCTGTTTTTCGGTGGACTTCTCTCAGCATGTGCAGCTATTAGCATTCAAGGTAACCGCTACATTTGCATTGACCTTTTTGCCCATATTCATTTGACCCTCAGCAGTTGCCATAGCATTTAGAATTACTTCCTGCTGTTTGTAAAAAAAGAAAGAAACATTACTGGGTAGTGGCTAAATTAAACCAAGATATATCTTGTTTTGCTCTGTTTATAGGCATTGATAATTGCCACTTTCTGAAGTGTACGTAGTTAGGATGGAGACACATTTTGACATCTGTGCAGAATAAAACACCATTTTGGCCAGAAGAGAAATGCTGGATTCAAAACTATTTCAGACATTAGGCAGAAGCAATTCATCATCAAGTATCTACCTAACACAGATCTCTCCAGTCAGCCATGGCCCTCAGAAAAGTATACCTCTAGAAAAAAAAAACAAGTTAACAAATATGTGTTTATCACATTCACACTTTACTTTTAGGTCTATATCATGTGTGTATAAATTCCAATGTGTGAATTTGTCACCAGAAAGATTAATCCTAGGGTCCATTCATACTGCACAATTATAGCACTATGGTACCACTTTAACTGCCATGGTTGTGTCCTAGGGAATCCTGGCATTTGCAGTTGAAGGAGGGGCATTTAAAACCCACTGCTAACCACCCAGGATTCCATGACAGCTAAAGTGGACTCACAGTGCTGTAACTATGGAGGTTATCACACACAATTTTTAAACTTTTCTTATAGTTGTAAAATAGTTGCTTGACATTATTCATTTTTTCTGTTTTTTTAAATTTAAGTGACATTAGAAGAATTCTGGAATTGCATTAAAAAGTGAAATTAAAAATAAAATCTTAAAAAAACTGAAAGGCATGCTGGGTAAGATATAGGGCAGGGAGGTGAAGTTAAGGGGGAATCAGAAAGCGAGCACAAAGGTGGCGGCAGCCCCATTCATACAGTTGACAAGATATGTGATAATGACTGATTTCAAACCGTTATGTTTTCATTTTCTTTAACAAGTGTGATTGCAGCCAGAATGGGGCTCATGTGATAACATCCTATTTAATGTGACTGGCCCCCTGATTTTTTTTTTTTAATTATGATGCATCTGGCATAACACTAGTATCCATGAGAACATACCCTCTCAACATATTGTTACAGTAATGAAGACAAAGATTACCTCCTGTTCAGAAAGATACAGTTTCTCTGGTAGGGGTGGGTAAGAATTTTATTTGATTCTCTTTTGAATGGAGCTTATCAAAACTCGTTCACAAATATGTCAGAATAAATGAGAGAAAACAAAACCAACAGATTGTCCCATCTGGGCAGAAAGGTGCTTAATGCTTCCAAGTCTAGCTTTGAATCTGTTTTTCGAAACATGTTTTTGCTGCTGAGTTATGGTTGCTACATTTTTTTTCTTAATCTTTAATGGTTATGTGGAGGGCAAGGACAAAATGCTCCTCTCCGTACTGGAAATGTTTAATGAATGTAGCCAGTGAAGATGGTTAAGGACTTCCTTTGGTTTGTTTTTGATAGGAAGTTTCTAAAATCTGCAACATTCTTCATAAATTTGCTGGGGGAAAAACTGAGATTTTGTTTTAAAAATAAATGTGGGAGAAAGGAAAACTGAAAAAATCATCTCTGTTCTCTGAGTCCTTTGAAGATTATAGAGTTCTTTTCCCAGAGATGTTCCAAAACCCAACCCATGCATCTATAAATAAAAGAACAGATGAGAATTTTCAGTAGGTTACAAGACAGAAACTGAACAGAGGATTTTTACACATTCTTTCCAGTTCAGCTTTTCTTTTTCAGACTTTTGTTTTTCAGTGTTGTACAGGGAAACCTTTTATACTTGATGTTGTAGGGGTTTCTAGGATGGAAAATATGCTTAGAGCCTGTTAAGTGACTCATCCTGCCCCTGTATTTGATGTTGCCAGCACATACATGCCTTCATGGCATTGCTGGTGTTGGTGTTGATACTTGATTCAGATCTCAGAAGAGGGCATATGTGTGTGTATCTGTGTTTCTACAGTATCTGTCTGAGAGCTATTCTTGTTGGAATTCATAAACATCTTAACACCAATAGAATCAGCAGGACTGAATTAATAAGTCATAGGCCACCAGCTTGTACAGCTGCCAAGAACAGTTTGCCAAAGATTTGAAAGGCAGTGATCACAGTCCTCCTTTTTCTTTTAGAAAACCCGTAGCCTTGTAACCTAACAACCTCCTAACCTTTCGTGGAAACCAGTCCTGAATAATTCCACAGATCTGTCAGAACAAGTTTTACTCAGAATATCCTATGGGCCTGTGGATGTGTGAGGAATATCAAGGGGACATAGCAACTGACAAAGGAGAATGTCCTTCTGTCCCATTGTGGGACCACCCTTCATAAAGAGTTCTGGTCAGACATGTTAGATTTAGATAACTAGTAATGCTGTTCTGGTGGGCATTTATATTTTTAAGCAGCATACAATAGAAATTCATGGTAGTCTTATTTGTTTTTGTTCTACCAACAGCCATCACTCATTGACTTCATAGTCCAACTTGAAAATGAGTCAACAGTGTAAACAGAAGCTTCCATCTTTCTGTGGAATAGGAATGAGCAACAGATGGATCCCTAGGCTGCATTCCCCCCACTCTGTCATTTGAAGATATTTCCTCCCTTTGCTGATGCTCAGATTCCTGGAACCCTCCCAAAACTTGGCAGCCTGATGGTGAATAAGTATTCACCTTGTTTCAAAGATTAATAGTGCTCCCAGAAAATACTCCAAAATGCTCCTCAGCTTTGAGAACAAGGGATGCATTCCCCACATGCCTTGCTTTAAAGGTAAAACACAAGGATTTTTTGCTGATCTTGTCCCATTGCCCAATTTCAGTGGTGCAGTGGAACACATGGCAGCTGCTTGATGGCTTGATAGCAGGGAATCTATTATCACAAGTGAGCATGACAATAAAGGTATGGCCCCAGAGTACTCCTCATTTCTCTTATTATATTATGCATACACACAGCATTTTTTATGTTTTTATTTTTTACTTTTTATTGAGGGGTATAATAGGAGTAGGAGTAGGAGTAGCTTTATTTGGAATCCATTGGCTAGTGTGGGGGGGGGAACTCTGTAGTCTAGCAGATGATTCACAACAGAGGGTTTGGTAAACTGAAGTCATCTAAAGTGTGTAGACTATCACTTGTGAAATGCAACACTATTATCTTTCTGCTGGGCTGTCCCTACCCCTAAGTGCAATGCATCAGAGGAAGGCAAAGGCAAACCCCTTTGCCAAGAAAATCCTATGCCTTAAGGTCACCATATGTCAGAAATGAGCTGTAAGCACATAACAATATTTATTTATGTACTTATAGTCCATTTACAGTAGTATCATAACATCTCAAGGCAGTATACAAATAAATGAAGGCAGCATAGTTATTACTCCTACTTTGGGTGTTCATTTGTGGGATTTCCCCAGCACCACCACCATTTTGGAATTTTAACTTGCCTTTTTTCTTTATAAAATGCAAAAAAAGTCATGTGCCACTAATGACTTAAGCAAGAAGTTTTTCTTGAGTAACATGCACTTTAAAATGTTTTAGCCTATTGATCTGTTCACCACACAGGTATGTCTGCCCTTAGTGAAGGAAGCAGTGGATATATCTTTGTGTGTCTGTGTGTTGGTGTTGGATTTTTTTTTCTTACATGAACTTTATATTTAAACTCCACAAAAATCTTGTTTGGAGTAGCCCCAAGCTTAAGATCTCTCTAAAGTATGGATACAGAGTTTAAATATGAGCTGGAAATATCCAACTTTGTTTTGAAAATCACATCTCATATTCTGACCACCTCCACCCACTCACCCTGCATGTGTGGGCTGGTTGCACTAGACCTCTCTAGATGTTACATGAGACATGTGGCTGCTGGTGACCTGAGCCTCCTTCACATGTCTCCCTTAGTAACATCTATTAAAATAAACGAGCTTCAAAATCATTGCATTCAACATTTCTGTGCTCCATGCAAACAGCAGCCAATGTATCAGGTCTTGAGTAGAAGGGGGAAAAAAAGAAAAACTAAGAATATTATCACACACCAAATCCTCAAAAGGATACAGATGGGTTGTTACCATCATCTATGGATCTTACACACTGCCCCATGCTCAGGCAGCCCATATCCAACCTGGGCTTCTCCCGCAGTTTTTCATGAAATCTCAATCAGTCATGAGGCAGTGCAATAAGATCCATTGGTGACAGTTACAACCTGCCTGTATCCTGGAAGGGATTTGGCACGCTATAATCTCCTAAAACTTGGGGCAACCCATCTTGCAAAAACCTCAGTGCCAAAATTGGTCCTTGCCACTTCAATTGAAATCTGAGTTGATAAATCTTCTGAATCAACCAATTAAGGTTTACCATCCTACACGGAAAAACCTTTCTCAGACTAATTCAGTTATGGATTAAGGCAAAAAAGGCAATGGTTTTTGGATATGATTAATCAGAGGAAATCTGATGTTTAGAGAAAGGTGTCCCTGGCCCCATAACAGGTCTACACAACTGGTGACCAAGCAAGCCAAATTAAGCCATTAACTATATTCTGGTCTGGCTTGCCAAATCCTTGACAACTCCCTTGTTTTAATAGCCCATGAGCAAGGAGCAAACCCAGGAGAGAGTATAATGAGGTTCTGAAGGACCAACCATCCATGGCCAAAAAGCTGCGTTGACTTGGTGGGTTGCTCAGTCTCTTGTGCTATCCGTTCGGTGAAAAAGACTGGAGTAGAGAATGAGCTTCTTTTTTAATACCATGATCCAGTTTTCCAGTATTCAAATTAAGTTCCTTTGGAAGCATTAGTGCTTCCATTATGACTAAGGATCAACTTGCATCTTTTGGCAAATTCTGCAGAATAGCTATGTTAGTTAAATGTGACTTGAATGTAGAGGTCATTATTATTATACACACTTCTAATGGATCAGTTGGCTTTGGGCTAATTAATGCTAACAACTCGTGGAAAATAGCACTGAGAGATTTTGAGCTTCCAGATGAAGCACCAAGATAAATGAGCAGCAACAGTACCACCAACAAATAACTGGCAATTGTGCTTAGGAGAGTCAGATGGGAGTTTCATGGCATTAAATGAATACATATGCCATGTTGAAAGCCCAGGAGCAAACTCCCATTTCATTACAATCCACGTATCGGTCAGCACAGAAGATTTTTGCAGTTGTTCCAAAAAAATAAAAAAATAAAAATTGAGCAAACTTTGTAACTGAAAGTGCAGAATAAGTAAATATGATAATTTAATGAAGCCTACATTAATGGGTTTCCCCCTCTTTTTGAGAAAAGGGATACCTTAAAGAGGCAGACCACTGAGCTGGAGCCTAGCACTTTTTTCTCCTTCTCCGGATGCCTTCCAACTTGTTATCTCTTGTTGATAGAATAAGATGTAGGGTGTTGGTTTTGTGATAACAGAAACTCTGTAAGTACAGACTCTAGAGGTGTTATCTCAGTGGCTTGATCCTATGGGCTGTAGTTGCAGGTTCTGCACTGGTCATGAGAGGGAGCTGGGTATGTTTAGCCTGGAGAAGAGAAGGTTAAAGGTGTTGGGGTGTATAGAGAGAGCTGTGTCCTTTATGCACACATGCACAGTATATGCACGGAGGCAGAACACCTAGATGAAGGTCTCTGTGAAGAATGAAGGCTCTGTAAAGGTTCTGTGTTGCACAGGAATTTTCCTCCCACACACAGGATGAAGCTTTTTGCTCCCGGCTTGCAGGAATGACTCTCCAGACAGCGAGACTTCATGAGGGTTTATTTAATCTTTGTTACAAACTATATACAAAGATTACGTCTTGGATACTCGCAATTATAGAGAATAACAAAGTGCTTCCCCAACCACCTTCTCCCATACATAGGTGGTCTTCCTGAAAACCATGTGACAGCCATGTCACCAATGAAACCTGGCTGGTTTCATACCCAGTACCTGTTGGATCGGAATACTACCCATGATGCTCTGCTGGCTGGCTGGCTTCACCTTCTGTGCATGTTGCATCAGATTTCCCATGATGCACAGCTCACCAAATGTTGACTCGTGCACCTGCCACTTGAACTGTAGTAACCTCTGCTCAGTTCCACCTAGTGGCCACATCCATGTCATTTTCAGACCAAGTGTGCCACATAGTCCTGACAAAAGTCTGAAATGATAGCCATGTTCAAATATTTGAAGGGATATCATATAGAGGATGGAGCAAGCTTGTTTTCTGCTGTTACAGAGACTAGGACATGGAACAGTGGATGCAAGCTACAGGAAAAGAGATTCCTCCTAAACTTCAGGAATAACTTTCTGACAGTAAGTGCTGTTCAACACCTCAGAGAGTGGTGGAGTCTCCTCCTTTGGAGGTTTTTAAACCAAGGCTGGATGGCCATCTGTCAGGATGCTCTGATAGTGTCTTCATGCATGGCAGAGGTTGGACTGGATGCCCCTGGGGTCTCTTAACAACTCTCTGGACGTTATCACATGGGGCAAAATTGGAAGTTTAAAGGGGTGGCAATGCAAGGTCATCCAGGATTTAGGAGCAAACTGGCAGCTGCTTATCACATGATGCTGCATGCAGTCAGAAGAGAAGCCAGGGTGAATGTGAGGTCAATCAGGAAGTAAGTATATTTGCAAAACTACTGGATTTACGTGTCCATTTTGCTTGTGAATTGACTCCTCTCATGTAAGGGCTGCTGTGTGAAAATACAAGCCTCCAGATGTGTCTGGTTTCCTGATTTCCCAAGCTGCCTAGCTGTCCCTGGGAGGGATATCTCAAAGGGATGCACACACACTTCCCACCCAGCTGTTTTCTCTTTCCTCCTTCACTAAGGCTCTAATTAAGGGCAGAGCTCATGGGAGAAGGCAGAAGGAGGGCATTTTGGAAGTCCTCCTGGATAGGAGGGAGAAATGAAGGACATGCCCTCGTGGGCACCTCCGGAGTATCAGCTCTCACCGGAACCAGGCAGGTTTATGGAGCAACACACCCCCCCCCCATGTGTGAGTGTGTCTTTGTGTGTGGTTTTGGAGTTTGCAAAGGGCAGCCTTATTCTGCCTTTTGGGGCTTCTGTGGCAATGAAGATTGCCTCCCCTGGTATCCCCTCCCTGGAGCATGTGGCGGGGGGGGGGGCACTTGTGAAAATGTCATTTTGGAGCATGCTCAAAGAAGGTGTTTCTGAGCAGGCAGTGAGGATTATTTGTCTCCTTTTGATACCCAATTTGCATTGGGCCCATTTTAATGTGCTTTTAACCCCTTGCTGTGCTCTGTGTGTGAAAACCAATAGCAAATGGGCTTGCTTTTCTGGGATGTCAGCACTTTAACCATTTTTGGGATAACTGCATATAGGACCTACATGTGATAAAAGCCTATGGGCTGGTACAAACCAGCCCTTTAAGGCACCCCCATCATGTGCTAGGGTTGTCTTGGGGAGGGGCTTCCACATGCCCCACAACCCTAGCATGTGATGGGGGCATCAAGATGGCGGCACCCTGTTTACATGGGTGCCACCATCTTTATGTAGGTGCCACGTGGCATCTACATGGTGCAGCACAGTGCTTACGTTATGAGTGCATTAATGGCGCACTTATTACGCTGCGGCGGCGTACCGCTGCGGCTTTAAAAGAGCCTGCTTTTTGCAGTTTCTTTTTCTGCCAGTGGGAAGCCATGTGGTTTGGCCCCTGCGGCTTCCCTATGGAGGAAAAACAGGCGTCCAGAGGGAGCCTATTTGGGGCAGTATGTACTGCTCCTAAGATTCTATGATTGCTGGCATTTTGTCTCTATTTGGCCAGTGAGATCTATTGGGCCCTTCCTTATTCCTGCCCAAGCTGCTTCTCCAGGTGGGAAACTTGGTGAGAAGGTCATAAATAGTGCCAAGACTCAGCTGCAGCAACAGCTTCCGAGATGACATCAGGTTTTAGTTAGCTTCCTGGATTCATCAATGTGCATGAGCTATGCAAAGTGTTTTTCATTACTACTGCCTTACAGCCAGCCAAACTAAAGTGACCAAACTAAAGGGAAGGGACTTTGAAAGAAAATCCTGTTATCACATCAAGATACAGAGGCAGAAGATTTATATGGACAGGAGCTCTCTCCACACCTAGGGCCATCTCAGTCTGCTGAGCTGGCATTTGACATGAAGACATTCGGCCATCCTGCAGCATAGTGCTGAAAGCAAAGGGATCTTGTAGCACCTCTGAGACTGAGAAAAAGAAGTTGGTAGCATAAGCTTCCATAGATTGAGTCTACTTCCTCATATCATATGCATGAAATGAAATGCCCAGGGAAAGACTTTTATACCAACAAATGAACAGGCTGTGTGTGTAAATTGCAATAAAAATACAAAACCTGTTGTTATGGTGATGAGGTGACAAGTTAAGTATTAACAATGGTCGAAGGGGGACAAAGGAAGGAGGGAAAATGTTGCCTTCTGATGTTTTTTATTTAGTATTTTTGAAATTTTACAAAAAATAACATAAAAACAAATTATAACATTCTTTCATACTTATACAGTGGTCCCCCGGCTTACGAATCCTCCGGGTTACGAAAACCCCGGGATCCGAAACCGGCGGGACTGCTACAGTATCCCCGGGATCCGAAAGATCCCCGGGATACGAAAAAAAACCCGTGCGGCCCCTTTAAATCGGTCGCGCGGTCCGTTGCGAATAGCGGTCCCCCGGGAAACAAAAGCTTCCGAGTTACGAAGGTAATCCCGGAACGAATTACCTTCGTAACCCGGGGGACAACTGTATACCTTAACATTTTGCTTGTTCGGTTTTTTTTTTTTTTTTTTTTGGGTATATCACCTCAGTGCACCCCTCCCCCGGAGTCATTCCTATCTTTATATTCCATCCAAAATTTTAATTCATTCCGCAGAGGTAATTTCCCATCTTCTTTTGCTAGAACATTTTCAATAATTTTTTTCCAAATTTCATCAAAATAATTTCTTTTCCATAATCCCTTCTTTACCCTCAATTTACATGTTAATTTATCATTAATTGCTAATTTCCAAACTTCTTTATACCAATCTTCCAATTCTACATTTATTTTTGTTTTCCAATTTCTTGCTAAAATTAATCTCGCAGCCGTAAATAAATTTGTTACAAGGTTTTTCTCTTCTTTTTTCCATTCTGCCTTCTGAATTTTTGAATAAGCTATGGAAGTTGCTGAACCCTGTCTCCACGATAAAGTAAGCATCTCGTTGGACTGAAACCGGGTTAGGATCACAACATCAGAGCCAACAGCTGCCACTGGTGACCAGGTAACCTAACTTTGTGCTTATTTAACCAGGGGTAAATGTTCAAAGACATTTCATATTCTCTCCTCTCCTCTATCTTCTTTACAGTCCTTTATCTTTAAATCAAACTTGGATCAGACAGTCCTCGCAAACAGAAGATTGTCCTCTGTAAAGAACACATGACCTCACTACCTGCTCCTGGTTCAACTGGGCTGTTACCTCTTGAACAACAGGGTTATGCAGCAGAGAGATAAGAGATACAAGAAAGCAAAGGAGATGATGAAGACAAATTTGCCTGCCTACATCAGATCAGTTTAGAATTGCACTTCTATTGCATCACCCATTTCCCTTATATTCAGAAGAATTTGATATTTCTCTATGCTATTTATTGTATTTCTTTGTTATTTCTATAACATTTCTATGGGGCAAAACAGATGGGCAGGAAAATGTGGTCTGAAGCTGCCTTTTCTGAAGCCACATTGAAACCCCACCAACCGCACCACCAGCTCCCAAGGCAACTGGAGTGTTCATGTCATGACCACATGTTATGGCTTCAAGCCAGGAAGAAGTGGAAAAAAACTGCTTCTTTTTGAAACGGCTTTTCTCCGCATAAGGGCACTTTTCTGCTGGCTTCAAGGCATGTGTCATCTAAATGCCATGCCTTCAACCCAGTCTGAAAGCACCTCTTTTTGCCTGTCTTTTTAGCTCCTATGTCTATTTTTCAGCCCATTTCTTTCTAAATCTTTTTCTTCATCATTGATAAATCCCTTTCACTGATCTTTCTCCCTCGACCAAAGGTGTTTCCCCCAGAGCAGGATAGAAGTACAAAGAAATATAAAGATTGTGTGGGGGAGGATTACCTTACCTTGCTGTTCAAAGGCAAGAGACTGGTTCTTCTTATGTACAGTTCTATTTGTTGTTACCAAATACTTTACATGCACACCCATTGCTGCTTTAGTTCTGATGTTTAGGAGGAGGACATGACAACTATTTCTCTGGTAGCTCTGTGACAATAATCCTTTAGCTTGGATGGCTGATTGTTTGGGAATGTGAAATAATGGTGTAATTGACTTGGCTTTACATCTATTAGAGAAAGAAAATTAATGTCCTCCTGTGAATCTAGCCACCAATAAGGATTGAGACTATTCTGGTTTTCATTATTGTCCATTGTTGGCATTTTGTTTAGAAATTGTTGGAAATATAACATCTTTGTTTCGCAGGATTCAGTACATCTCTCTGGCAGGACTCTTAATGAAGAGCTGCAATATGTTTTCTCCAGGAAAAGGGAAAAATAGAAAAGGTAGAGTTTGTAGGCTGGGTTTTATGTAATGCAATAATGCACAGGTTTATCACTGTGTCTGAATACACCATACTTTCCTAATGAGACATTTTTCTTTCGGTGCAGATTAAACAAAGAGAGAGGCAATTTAGCCAGAATGAAATCTGACCCACTTTTTGAAGACCAGGCTACCTTAACATTATGCTGCTTAAGGATGGAAAGCATTATCAGATTCTGCTCTCAGCTACTGTACATTTCTTTTCAGCATAACTCTTTTGCACAAAAATAATTTATAGTGGCTAAAATCTAACATGCAGCTGCCAAAAAAAAAGAAAAAAGAAAAGAAAAAAAGAAAGAAAGAAAAAAAGAGTGCAACTATAAAAATTATAATCAATGCCCCTTATATGGAAACATTTTGTCTTTAAAAATTAATATTATACACAACTGATTTATGGCTTTGCTTAATTAACAGCTAAATCTGCTCTAAAACTGAAACAGAACCTGAAAGGTGCTATTTAACTACTCTCTGTCCATTGTACATTACTGACAATCTTCCATGGGCTGTAGCCAATAACATCTTGTTTTGTGGTTATTATAACGTTTTATTACAAGCACACAGCAAACTAAGACATAAGCTTCTTAGGGATTTATAGTTGTCTCCAATAATACATGTAAGACCGCATAAAAGGAATTTTGAGATTTGAGGGCCTTCCTTCCTTCCTTCTTTCCTTCCTCTTTCTTTCGTTCTTTCTTTCTTTCTTTCTTTTTCCTTACAGAACTTATAACATTTTAACAATTCAACATCTGGGCTTATGACCTTGTGAAAGCTCAGAATTTTGAAACAAAAAAAAAAAGTATTGAAATTTTGAAGCCTAGGAACACTCCTCTAAGGACAAAATAATAATGATGCAGGAGGGAAGAAAGCACCATCAACAAGAAACCTTATTTGGCATCTTTAAATACACACACGCTCACACTCTATATATATATATATATTTACTTGTAGGATTGGGGGGGGGGGGAGGCCACACTTTCTCCACCTCTGCAGTAGGAAGATATCAAAAAGGGGCTAACTAATGGCATAAATATGCTGTCTAAAAAATTTGGCCTTTACCAACCTTCTGTAACTACTGGCTTCATTGTGTGCTGGCTCTAGAGTTTCACAAAGAATAAGAAATTGCCTTTCTTTGGTGCTTTTAGTGTTTTTGATTACAGCAGCCATCTGGTGATATATATCAGTTCCAACATTAAACAACCCCTTCCACAGCGTTTGACTATTTCTACCTTTGAAGCAACTATACTTAGGGAAAATATTGTGAGGAGCATGAAAAAATGAAATTCTGTTAAAGGCCACATCTCTGTACTGCTGGGTACTTTTTTGAAAAAAAATTAAGGTGAAAATGTTGCAGAGGACAAGGCTGGAATATCTTTGGTGAGGCATGGCCCTCCCCAAAGATATTCCAGTCTTTTTTGGGGTGGGGTGGGGGGCTGGATGATGGTTTGACATCACTGAGGTGCTGATGCTCAAGCAGTAATGACTATCCCTGATAGCAATACTGTCCCTACCTCCTCTATTATTGCTGTCAGCAATGGCTGCCACATGGATCCACAGGCAATTCTTTTGCAGCCCTCGGTAGATGGGGAAGCAGCACTACATTGGGATGGAGCCCAAATGGCTCTCCAGTTATCATTGGCACAGTGTAGCTACCATTTCCTATCTTCCACAAGGCAATGGCTTTGTGCAATGGTGGGCATTGCATTCTGGGAGAAAAAAACATGGCAGGCACCCAATACATTAACGTGCCATCACCAGCATCAGTGTGTGAGATAGGGATGTAAACCTTCACTTTCATTTTACATTGCACAAACAAATATTTTCAAAAGTTTCCTGTAAGTGATGATGTGAATTTCAATATGTGTTTGACAATTTTTCACACTTTGCTTGGCCAAAAAACCCCAAAAGAAAACAACATCCATCTATCCTTCCTTCCTTCCTTCCTTCCTTCATCATATTTTTCACCTTTTAGAGGATCCAAGGCAGTTTACAAAGTTAAAACAAGATAAACCTGATAACAGAATTTTTTTTTAAAAAAAAAACTGGTAACAGAAGGTTTGTTTTAAATAACCCTTTGAGATTAGCTGTAATGTACAAACACAAATAATCTAATGCACTATAAAACAATTTAAAAGCCATAACAAAATAAATGCAGCAGATACCTTTAAAAACCTGGTTACATTCTGCAAAGAATATAGAGTATAACCAGAGTGACTTCAAGTGAGAATAAGGTAGTGGGACAAGGTGATTTTTCAGCAAAGCCAATCATTTCTTTATTAAAAGAACAAAAAAAGATAGCAGTAGAAACCAACAGAGCAGTCTGCACTCACTGCAAGCTGTTTCATAAAGTAAAGTGGTGGGGATGGCATAAGAACTAAAAACAAAAAACAAAAAACAAAGCCTACTCCTGACCAATCTAAGAAGGGCTAAATTTAAGAGACTATAGATTAAAACACACAGAGATTTTAACACCCTTTAATGTGAAGAGGGGTTTGGATGACTGGAGATCAGGGGGCAGTAAAGCAAGTCTCTGAGGGAGACTCTCATTCTCTGCTTCTGTATTTAACCCCCTTCCTAACTTGGGGGCTGTCTCATATGAGTGAAGAGAATATCTCTGGGTGTAGCAAAACATGACCCCAATGTTATTCAAAAAACAAAAAAGTGCTTGTAAAGGTCAGAGGTGATCATATCCTTTAGGTACTGATAATGATTTTAAGTGGTCTGAGCAGTATCAAACAATATGGTTGTATACATAGGAGAAAGGCAATCAGTATAGGTATTTATCCTCTCTCTAATCCAGATAGGTCTCTCAACCTCTCTGAGAGCCACAGGATACCTCACAAGGAGTGGAGAGTATCATTCTAAGCCAATTTGGCAGGTCTCCATTCAATGGAGGTAGATAAAACAGTCAAGCACTGATTTCAATCTATCAATGCAAACATTTCCTTGTCAGCGGGGTGGGGGGTTGGGGAGTTAAGAGAATGTCCAGTTTGCACTTTAGAATAAGGCTTGACTTTCCTTCCCCAGATGGACAAGGAACCAGGCCACCATCAGCCCTGCTTGTCCAGTATACTTTCTTAACATTTTGTGCAGATTCTTGCAACAGACAGCTTTCTTGTCTTAGGCATCAAAAGTCTAATATTCGAATGTATTGAGCATAACTCATAACACGTAGATCTAAACATAGGACCCTATCGCATGGGGTAAAAAAATCCAAATTGAATTCTAATTGAGGAGGCAGCAGAGTTCTATCATACATAAATCACCGCCAAAATAGCCACACCCTGCTGTCCCCTTTTCGAAAACGGAAGCTTCCAACTTTACAAAATGGCCACCAAAGTGTCTCTGGGGATGTGATTTATGTATGATAGAACCTGTATGCCTCCTGAATTAGAATTCACTTTGGGAAAGATAAGCTGGGTTGTTGTTGTTTTTTCTTTCTTTACTCCATGCGATAGGGTCTTAAAGACACAAGAGCAAGCCAGGTCATGCTTTCTAGTTAGTTGACAACTAACTTACAAAAATTGCTTTTGTGGACCACAAGTTCCAGGACCTTCTTCCGGTGTGACCAGTGGCCAGGCTGGGTAAGGGATTCTGAGCACTGGAAACAATCACCAAATGCTTCCAAACTCTACTCTAGACAAGAGGTGTATATCTTCATGAATTTCATTCTTGTGAGCAAGAATGAATAATTCTGCCCCTTTTCTCTATACTCTGTGAGAAAACTGTTGTTTTCAAGGACTGTTCACAGTTTGGGATTTATTATTTGCAAATAAATGCATAAATAAAATATATAGATTGTGTGCGTATGTGTGTGTGCAGACGCATGTGGGTAGATAAAGGCCTTTTCTAAACAGAGACATTATTTTTTGTGCAGAAATTTGCTTACCTGCACATAAATGGACAATACGCTAACTCAGCATATGGTGGAAACTCGTTCTTTGGAAGTTTTTTAAAAAGAGGCTGGATGGCCATCTGTCAGGGGTGCTTTGATTGTATTTTCCTGCATGGCAGAAAGTAGTGGACTGGAAGGCCCTTGTGGTCTTCTTCCAATTCTACGCTTCTATGAAATTATGTTTTCTGTGTAGGGAACTTGCTTTCTGCACATAGAAGATGTAATTTTGAATGCAAAACATGCTGTATGGATTTACTTTGTGTAAAATTCTTGTCCTTCCAGTTTTCTCCTTGTTAGGGTTTCATGTTACCCAGGAGAATTTTGTTTTGTTTATCACTGAAATATTTTGCTTATTGTTTCTATCTCTGCTGTCAACACAATGTGGATCTTTAGGTTTCTACCTGTTTGTACATATCTGGCTGTCCAGCATTCACTTGAAATTAATCAAAGGAGAAGATTCCATATGAATCTGCCTCTACATGTTTTTCAGAGGCACAGTCATTTACAGAGTCTGGAAGTTACATTCATGTGGTTCTTTAGTATTTGCCCACTGTTGTTTTTCAACAGGGTATAGAAGACATGCAGAGGAGAAGGGATTAGCAAAGAGCTTGTCTTCCTTTGGAAAAAACAGAGTTGTGAGTGTTCTATCCTACTGTGCTTTCTGATAAAAGACAACGTCCAATTCAATCAGTACTCAGGCTCTTCCATGTTACTACTGCTTGTTTTCCTGGGAAAATACAACACACCCGTACACACACCACCAATGCAAAATACATCAAAGAAGGCAAGCATTATTTTTTTATAACTTGAATCAGCTTATTTTTCTGAAGAATAGAAAACATTCATAGCCATTTCTCTGCAAATGGCACAAGACATGAAAACAGAACTAAAAGCTGATATTTAGGATGTATAATTTCTTTTTACTATTTTCTTTATTCATCTTAGATAGGTTTAAAAAAGAAAATAAAAGAAAATCAAGAACCTTCATGGCACCAACCATCCAGCTAGGATAAGGATTTGGTCACTCAGCCTGTGTCATAGAAGGAATCTATGCATGGGTCTGGAAGGATGGCGGTGATAGTTACACAAGCAGTTCCTAAGGTCCTAAAGATGTAGATCTGACCCACTCAAAAAGGTTTTTTCCATGATTCAGTTTAAATTTATAAACCTTCATGCAGACTTAGACTGGATCTAGGCAGCAAGTTAGCATATTCACAGCTTCTCCTGATCCAGAAGTAACAGAGAAATAGAGTATCATCAGTATATTGATAATACCACACCCAGATCTCAAACTGAGTCCCAAGGGCAGCTTCATTTAGATGTTAAAATTAAGGATATGTAGTACTTCATAGCATGATTTCCAGGATAATAGCACAGAGTGACTCCAATGTACTGTGACCAGTCCCATAACAATGAATGAAACCATCATAACAATGTGCCTCAAGAACACAAACCACAGCAGTGGACCAGAAGGTAAAGCTGGTGAATGATATCAAAAGCCATTGAGAGATGGACAAAGAGCAACAGAGTTGCATTGCCTTGGTTCCTCTCCTAAAGATGGCTATGCATTACAGCAGCCAAGACCAACTCCATGACAAATCCTGCCCAGAATCAAATGAGGATGTATCAAGACAAAGACCACGTTTTGAAATAAGGAATACCTAGGTGGGGGTGGGCGGGTGGGGTTTGTGGTATATGTGGTTTGGGGGTTTGTGGGTTTTTTGGTTAATAAAATTAAATTCAGTATAGAAATATGCAAAATACTATATTTTGGCTACAAAACCCAAATGGACAGTTATGAGATGGTGGATACATGACGTAGCAATATACATTGGGATTATTCTTGATCAGAAGCTGAACATCAGCCAGTACTATTTGAGTCTGCTTTAATAGAATCATAGAATGGAAAAGACCACAGTGGCCATCTAGTCCAAATGTTCTGCTATACAGGAACTCTCAATCAAAGCATCCATGACAGATGGCCATTCAATCTCTGTTTAAAGACCTCCAAAAATGGAGACTCCACTACTCTCCGAAGGAGTGTGTTCCACTGTCAAGAAGCTCTTACTGTCAGGAAGTTCCTCCTAATGTTGAGGTGGAATCTATTTTTCTCTAACTTGCATCCATTGTTCTATGTTCTAGCCTCTGGAGTAGCAGAAAACAAGCTTGCTCCCTCCTCAATATGACATCCTTTCAAATATTTAAACAGGACTATCATATCACCTCTTAACAGTTTCATCTCCAGGCTAAACATACATAGCTTCCTAAGTTGTTCCTCATAGGGCATGGTTTCCAGACTCTTCACCACTTTAATTACTCTCCTTTTGACACGCTCCAGCTTCTCCACATCCTTTTTGAATGGTGGTGCCCAGAACTGGACACAGTATTACAGATGAGTCCTGACCAAAGCAGAATAGAGTGGCACTATTACTTCCCTTGATCTGGACATTATACCTCTATGGATGCAGCCTAAAATCACATTGGCCTTTTTAGCTACTGCATCACACTGTTGGCTCATGTTCAACTTGTAGTCTACTAGGATTCCTAGATCCCTTTCACATGTAGTCTCCTTGAGCCAGGTGTCGCCCATCCTATATCCATGCATTTCATTTTTCTGCCCTAAGTGCAGTACTTTACATTTCTCCATGGTGAAATTCATTTTGTTAGCTTTGGCCCAGATTTCTAATCTATTAATTTTGATCTTCTGGAGCTACACCTCCTAATTTGGTGTCATCTGCAAATTTGATAAGTATGCCCCCTATTCTTTTATCCAAGTCATTAATAAAGATGTTGAATAGCACTGGGTCCAGGACAGAATCCTGTAGCACCCCAATTGGTCACTTCTTTCCAGGATGAAGATGAGAAATTACTGAGCATCTTTTGGGTTTGGTCTGTCAACCTATTACAAATCCATTTAACATTTGCAATAGCTGAGGGAAGAAATAATCCCACTGTATTCTATGCCGGTCAGATTTCATCTGTGTTCAGTACTGTGTTCAGTTCTCAGTACTCCATTTGAAGGATATTGGGGCTTTCTAGATTGGCAGGAAAGTGTGACATGAAGTTCCCTTTTGCTTAATGTTTAGCAGCTGCACCACAGCCTTTAGATGGAGCTGCGCTGTTCTGCAGTTTTTTAAAAAGAAGCTGGGAAAACCAGCACCTTTTTAAAGGTGCTTCTTCTCCCCTAAAACGCAAAAAAAAAAAAAAAAAGCGCGTTTTCATGGCACACTTTCCCTTTTTCTCATCTAAAGACTAGAAACCTTTTTGCCAATCTAGAAAGCCCCATAGACAAGATGAAAAAGGTATGGAAGAACAACGCATATGAGTAAAACTTAAAGGAGCTGCACATGTTCAGCTTGGTGAAGAAAAGATTGATGGATGACATGAACACACCCTTTTTAAACATCTCAAGGGCTACCACAGAGAGGTAGCTGCCCCAAAGAGTAGGACCAGGTCTGATGTTACAGGAGTGTAGATTTCAACTGAACTGGAAGGAATATCTTAATAGTAAGAGTGGTTTAGCAATTGAAACAATTGTTTAGTGAAGTGTTCAGGTCTTTCTCTGAACATCTTCACAAAGAAGCTGGACATCTATCTGCTGGTGATGCTTTACCTAAAAGTCCTGCATGAGCAGGGGATTGCACTTGACCACCCATGAGTCCCCTTCCAACTCAATGATCCTATGACTATGGACCTTATCAGACAGGAGGAATTTCTCATATTGCAAATGGAGACAATTGGAGCCAATGTGAATTCGCTAGTTTAGCAAATTGACACGAATTCCAATTGCTATCGGAATACGTTCAGAATGCCTTCCCATTACCCGAAAATGACCCCCATTGCCCAAAATTGCTTTAATTCTCAATAATGTAAAACCCATTATTGCGTTCAGAATGACTTCCCTTTTTCCCGAAATTGCGTGAGATATTTTAATTCACAATAACGCGAAACCCCATGATTGCGTTCGGATTGCCATTAGATTATACTTCCAATTTCCAACGTCTGATAAGGTCCTTTGACTCTAAAATTGACATGATCATTTTAACCTCTGTGAACAAGACCAAGGAAATAGATGTTTCTTGCTTTACTGACTTGGTTCAACAATTAGAAAAGATTGTCCTTTCCCAACACCCACAAACATGATGCTGCAATTTGTATTTCACTGACAGTAATATTCATTTTGCTTGCATCCTTTTTTCCTTTGAATTGTGAAAGTTCTCATCCGTCCAAGATACTTCTTTGCAGGAATTTTTGATGTGCAACACTTGTGATTCCCCCCCCCCACCCCCCGCAAGCACCACCACCACTAACAAAGTGATTAGAAGGATGACACTGCTGAAAGTGTTTCATGCTAGTAAGGAGGAAAAGATACATCAAAAGAGGAGGATCACAAGCCATCCCAACATAGATGAAGCATGGTATGGTGGTATGAACTTAGGCTTTTGACTCTGGAGATCAGTGTTTGGTTCCTTGCTTGGCCATGGAAACCAACTGGGTGGTCATGGGCAAGTCACACACTCTCAGCCGCAGAAAGTCCTGTGATCGGTTCACCTTAGGGTTGCCATAAGTCAGAAATGACTTGAAAGCATGCAACAACAAACACTGTGATCAAGGGGAGTCCATTCCCCTGCTGATTGAGATGTAGCTGACTGACATTTTCCCCACTCCCTCCTCCATGAGCTATTTCTGGTGCAAGGAGGAATTGTGACAAGAGACCCTGCATCTGGATCTCACAACAGAATTTGTTTATGGGAGGGGGTGAGAATGTCAGTCAGCTGCCTCCTTATCAACAGGAGAACAGGCCTCTATCGCCTGCAGTGGCTGCTTCCTGTTAAGTGGGGTTTGGGCCCAGACCCAGAAATACTAAATAACTATGGCAGTAAGGTTAGTTATCACATTCCTAACTGCCTTGATTAATTCATGCCAATATTTCTGCACAGGAATATTATTTTCTGCCCACAAGAAATTCTCATTAAAAAAATTGCTGTTTTCTTTGGAAAACGTCCATGCACACATAATTCTGCATGGAAATATTTTCTGCACAGAATTATTTTATGTGTCTAAAATGCAATGTTCTGTGCAAAAGAAACATATGAATAAGGCCTTGAATACGCTGTGGTTTTTCATGACTTTCTCCCAGCAGTAAGAAAATTGCTATTATTCGTTGCTTCCTTCCAAAAGAAAATTAGTGAAGATTTACATCTCTAGTCTAGGAAATGCATGCTAGGTCTCCTAGTCACTGCCTACACTGAGAGGAAACGGGGATAAATTAGGGCTCATATATGCCTCGTCCTGTAGAAGAGTATTCCCTATAAGCAAACAAGGATGGGGAAAAATAGCCATTCTTCTGTGAGCACATAAAATTACACAGATGCATTATGTATGGGTTCTGAATAATGCATGTGTGTTTCCAGTTAGCCAGGTTAAGATAATAGTGTAGGATTTATTATTATTATTATTATTATTATTATTATTATTAAAAAAGTTTATTTCAAAATGCCATTGCCTGCATGTAACTTACTGGTAAAAGACTTCCATCTAAAAGGCAATAAAACAGAGTAGAGCTACTTTGTATTGGGGAACTGTCAGTTTGGAACAGGTGCATGGATGGCTAACCCATCGACACAGCTCTGAACAAAACGAAACAAAATCAAGTGTATCTACGAGAATCGCCCATCTAACTTTATTAGGACACAATAGCAAATTATGCTGCATTTTGCCTCTGTAATGAGACAACACAACAGATGGTGAAGATTTACAGGCACAGTATTACTCCTGGCAAAAAAACAAGTTTTATAAATTTCCAATTGAGGACTCTCGTGAGGTGGATGAAATATGTGGCTTCCTTCCCTACCCTCTACCTCTAAAGGAAATAAATACATTTTATGTTGGGTTTTGCACCTTCCAAATCTCTCTTTAAATCTAAATGCCCAGTTTTCTATATGTGCTATGGGGAGTACTCCAGTCCCAGATACAAGATCATGCTTTTTAAATACTGGATTTATACTGGATTAATGCATTAAGAATGATTTGCCAAACAGGCGTCTGGAAAAGCCAAAAAAAAGGAATCTGTGCTACAGTGAATACTCTTATTGAATTCCAAGGCTTAAATACAGATCAGAGAGGATAGGATCATGTCACCAGGTTAACCATTTCACAACTAATTCCTTATCAATTTCCTTATCAATTCCACCCAAGGATCAGAGGTTGGAAAGCTATTGTCAATAAGTAACTTGCAGCAGTGACAATTCCAAGTAGTGGCAGGTGGCAGCATCCATGTCAAAGGGGCAGTGACTCTACTCTGTATTCTGGTTTGAAATTAAAAGGATCAGTAGAAGGTGCTGGACTATTTGAGGGATATGTTTCAGAACCTTGGATCGCTTCTTTAACATTTGCGCTAAAACCTGGAGAAAATCTGAATGTTAAACTTATTGACCTGTGACACTAGTACATGAGGGAGAATTTGAACCATGTGGTAATTATTCCCCCATTGTTTAGTGGGATCATATCTCTGCAACTGTAAAAATCACTAAAAAGTTGCAGAAATGCATCGGGAAAGCCAAGGGTTCCTTTACTTTATCCTATCAATCAATTATCCTATCAATCAAATAATGTGCTAAAATGTGTTACTCCCTACTGGTAATAACATGTATATAAATCACATGTCAATTTATGGTGACCCATTAATGTCCTAGGGTTTCTTAGGCATGGAGTCCTCAGATATTTTTCCCATTCCTTCCTCTGAAATATAGCCTACCAAACCTGGTATTCATTGGTGATCTCCCATCCAAGTACTAATTAGGGCTGGCCCTGCTTAGTTTCCAAGTTCAAATGTGTTTGGCTTTGTAATTTTTTAAACCTGAATCTTCTTTACACCTACCTCTGCTGGAAGAAAATATCTTGAATCAATCCAATGAGAACTTTGGAAACTTTAATCAGCTCTCCAGTGGCACAGTGGGACTATTCCCATTCTAATGCTGTAGTTGGGATTATTACTGGCAGGTCACTGTACTGCTGGATTGCTGCACCACCAATATATGGTTTGAGTTATTCCTCTTTTAATACAAAGTTGTTGTCATCATTGTTCTTTTTAGTGCCAACAGTGTACATGGTGCTTCACAATTAAGCACTAAAAAACAATAGCCAGATGTGTACAGTCTAAAAAAGGAGGCATCTTTGCCTTGAACAGGAACTTCAGACCAATTGGCTCTGCAAAACAACTAACTGGACCTAGTGGAGACAAAAAGTGCTAAAACTAGTTTGTTGATACAGATCTACACAGCTGCCTGAATTTTTGGAATCTCTGCGGGGCCATGGCAATGTGAGACTGTCAGGATGACAGCTTGCATTTCAGAATTTATCACTAGTCCATGGACCACTTCTGTTTCTAACAAACCTCTGTGGCATCAACCATTGCTATTACAACTCCCCCACTCCTGCAATGCTCTTATGGTGTTATTATAGTCCTTGGTCTTCAAAGAACTATGTCTGCATATACTCCTCTTGGAATAAGGCAATATTGAGCCTTGACTACCATGTGAGTGTCAACACCAGTTGTGATATGAATGAAACTTCTAGCACAAAGGCATTCTGAAGATTAGGACTGCTTGGCTTTGAACTCGGATTTCTTCCATGAGTCCTGGGATGAGTCATGTTGATCGCTTGTTTCCTTTTGATTCTTAGCATCAAGGCGTTCTGCTTATTGTGAAGAAGAGAAAGAAACTGGAATATAAAACAGATCACAGTTGTTCTTCATTTCCCTTCCAGCTCTTCCACATAAAAGAAGAAAGCTAGATAGACCAGCTTGAGTGGAGATTTCCCACCCTCCCCAGTACTTTTGATTAATTTTTTACAATATTTCACTCCAACTCTACCACCTTGTCTATGCGGCCTGTGTACAAAATATCAGTGGCAGCTTCACAAAGCAGTCTTGGTTCACATCAGGAAAACAGCTTGATGTTTGTCTGTACCCAAAAGTGGTGTAATCTCAGTCATCCGCATTGTATTCACACAACAGCTCAGAGGCTGCAAGGTAGACCTGCAAGATATGGGTCCAAGTCTCATTTCTATCCTCCACACAGGGGTTGTCACTGGCCAAGTCATGGTTTGTCAATATCTGTTTTTCTTTTATAACACTGGAGGCGGGAGGAGAACTTCTTGCATTCGTATGCTGAACATAATAATGAAAGAAATTCATTTTGCAAATGGAGAGGAATCCAGAGAAGCCCGGTTTGTAAAGGAGCTGCATACTCCCCAGCGATGGGGAAATGTGATCCGTCTTCATAAAGTTACATCCTGCAGCTATTGTAGCAGCAAAGCAAATGCAATAATCTCCTGTGTGTATGCACATGTGCATGTATTCTGGTCAACTAGAAGTAATATCGGAAGGAGAGAGAGAAAGAGAAGCTACTCTCCTTGCCACTCCTTAAAACAAGCTGGGAAACTTTAATCCACTGTAGAAATAATGCAATTTGACACCACTTTATGTGCTGCAGCTCCATTCTATGGTATCCTGGGATTTCTAGTTTTACAATGGCTTTACATATCTCTGCCAAAGAATGCTGGTGCTTCACAAAACTACAAATCCCAGGACTCTGTAAGATGATGCTCCACAGTGCAAGTGGTATCAAATTGCATTATCTCTACAATGTAAATGCACTCTTAGTGACCAGTCACTCAACCTTCTACTGCTGACCATGGGTGAACCCATGCAGGAGCTGTACATGCAACTAAGGCTGTGTTCACACTGGGGAAATAAACCAGTTTAAGTGCCATGGCTCAATGCTGTGAAATTCTGGGAATTGTAGTTTGTTGTGGGGCCCAGAGCAGAGCAGAGCTCCGCTCTGGGCCCCACAACAAACTACAATTCCCAGAATTTCACAGCATTGAGCCATGGCACTTAAACCAGTTTATTTCCCCAGTGTGAACACAGCCAAAGGCAGCAGGCATTAGTACAGTTTATGTGGAGAAAGGCAGGTGGGGTATGGTAAAGCAGGAGCCCATGCCCCAAGGATAATGTCTGATAGGTTCCACACAGTCCAGGGAACATATAATTTTAATGCATGTTTGTAGCACAAAAGAGAATTAATCCAGGTTAGTGAATCGTGGGAATTTGACTGAAGGGAAGTATAATGTCTCTGTGTGTGACAGAGAGAGAAGCAAGAATAAAAAACAAATGGATTAAGACCTTTGAGGGAAGTCCAAGGGCTTTCTTTGCAACTGCTTCCATGTTCTCGAGTTACCTGCCAATGGAGGCTACAACTCCCTCCCCCTTGCCACATTTCCTCCAGCAAACAAAAACATTTTACTTTGTGGCATATTGATTGCTAAAGAGCTGTTGATACATTTTATTGACATTTGTAAAATGATATATATTTTTTCATTGCAGTATTAATGTTTCTTAAAACTGGGTATATTTGTTATATTTATTTTCATTTGAATTCAACTGTTTTTCACCACATGGAATTGGCAGGAGAGGAGAGTATGAATTTAAAGAATGAAAAAATACAAATAAAGACTGGTGGGTGAACATATAAAAAAACATACATAGAATCATAGAATCATAGAATCATAGAGTTGGAAGAGACCACAAGGGCCATCCAGTCCAACCCCCTGCCATGCAGGAACTCCCAGTCAAAGCATCCCCGACAGATGGCTATCCAGCCTCTGCTTAAAGACCTCCAAGGATGGAGACTCTACCACACTCCGAGGGAGTGTGTTCCACCGGCGAACAGCCCTTACTGTCAGGAAGTTCCTCCTAATGTTGAGGTGGAATCTCTTTTCCTGCAGCTTGCATCCATTGCTCCGCGTTCTGGTCTCTGGAGCAGCAGAAAACAAGCCTGCTGAGAAACAAAGCCAGAGTCAGACACCAAATACTGAGTTTGACTAGGACTACATCTGTATTAATGCAATGAAAACTGTTATGATTAGGATATACAACAGTAAACAGTGCAGGCTTTGTTATTCTTGCCTATCAGAGTGTCAGCCAGTCACAACAGCAGGGTCAGATCACCCTCTGTCCCTGTCGCAGAATCCTAATTTCTGGTGTTAATGAAAACCTTGCTTTAGTTAGGAATAGACAGACCTGTCAGTTTTGGTTCTCATTTTCCTAGATGATGAGTCTGGAGACTAGATTCTCAATCCCTGCTCAGCCATAGAAATCTACTGGGTAACCTTGGTCACATTCTCTCATTCTGAACAAATCTCACCAAGAAAACCCAGTGATGGGTTTGTCTTAGGATTCCCATATCTTGGAAAAGACTTAAAGGGACACAATAACACCCCCCCTTTTTTTTGCAAGCAATTTTCCTAATGTAATGCATTTTAGTACTATTTCCACATGCTTTGATTGAAAAACTCCATTGCTAAATTTAGAAATGTGTGAACTTTGATGGAATTGAGATCCCATTACATATTGCAAGAGTGGGATGAACCTGTCCCTCCAGATGTAGTTGGACTATAACTCCCAGCATTCTTCACCATTGGTCGTGCCAACAAGAGCTGCTGGGACTCACAGTCCAGCAGCATCTGAAGAGCCACATGATTGCCACTCACAATTGCATTTCTCTGTCTTGTTAGCCATCTTGGGTCCCTTGTTGGAAGGAAGGTGGGATATAAATTCAAAAATAAATAAATAAGATGCAAAACATATAGGCTGACCTTAGGCTACAGTGAGTTGTTTATGGCTGGGTTGTTTATGGAGATTAGGAATATAAGGGACCTTGCTCTTCTCTAGGCCATCCATGTGCACCAATATAACCAGCCTCAGGTGGCTTCTAATGGCCCTCTTAGCCCTATACCCAGCCTCGCTACTCTTACTTCAACCAGATGTTTTGAGGACATGGTTCAAGACCTGTGATAGCTTCTTTAAAGTCTGAACTGGATTCACTGACCCACTGACATAGAACCCCCTCCTGGACTCTACTGAAGTGTCACTTTGTGCCTGGTGAGGGTGATAAACATATGAATAGTAATAAGAGAACAGAGATAAAGAGATTATTCAAAGCTAGTGGTTTGCATGT
Source organism: Urosaurus nigricauda (assembly GCA_034509955.1). NCBI lineage: Eukaryota > Metazoa > Chordata > Lepidosauria > Squamata > Phrynosomatidae > Urosaurus > Urosaurus nigricauda. Next base: position 171,438,774 of record JAOEGL010000002.1, read on the forward strand.
TGGACTAAGACTCTGGAGATCAAGGTTTGATTCCCTGCTCAGCCGTGCAAATCCACTGGGCAAATCACACTGTCTCAGCCTCAGAGGAAGACAATAGCATATCTCCTCAGAACAAATCCTGCCAAGAAAACCCCATGATAGGTTGACCTTAGGGTTGCCATAAGTCAGAAACAACTTGAAGGCACATAACAACAACAACAACAACAATAGAACAGAGATAAAGACATTATCCCAAGATCATTATCAAAGAGGACAAAATGAGTGTAGAAAATAAATAAAATGATCCATAAAATGCATAAGAAGACATATACAAAAGATGAGTTAGAAATCGTAATTTTCTCGCAGCTTCTTTTTTCTCACTGGAGTCACCATGTGTGGAATTTTGGGTGATACAGAATTTATTTGCCCTGTGAATTTTCTGCTTATATGCAACCAATTCAAATGGACAAATGATCACCAATGTTTGGCTGGTAAAGCAATGAGCGGATTAATTTATTCCATACTCAAGCCACCCTCCCCCCAAAATGTTTTCTTCCTAATTTTTTCCATTTCCTCACAAACATTACAGAAACATAAGATGAAATGGATGTAATCACCAGACCAAAAGATCAAGGTGCATTTTTTTTCCTGGCATCTGTCCACCCACACCCTACATTATGACTGGGCCACTAGTGTTCTCTCGCTAATAGATTTCCCATCTGCTATTCTCTCTCTTTATTGCTATATAACTACATTACCTTATGGAGTTGCCTACCGAAGCTGTGGATGAGGGGTCTCCAGCCACTGCCTAACTGTATAATTCAGTTGGAAAACTGCTGCTTTCTATCCTAGATATCATTTTCTGCTTATTTCACACAGTAAGCTAAAATGATACGGTTCTAGTGTCAAGCTGCAAAATGCATGAGTGCCAGAGGAACAGTCTTTCTAAAAACTGGAAATAGCCAGCATATGTTGTTGGCATCTGCAGGAAGAAAGCATCATCATCTACAACCCACTATATGTCTGAGTAGAACTATGGAGGCAGGAGGAGGGAGACATCTATTATTTCAGAGTTCCATGTGCAAGGTTTCATAAAGGATTGGAACATTAGAGAACAGCTGTTTCTCTAAAATATTAATAAACATTGTAAAGGCACCATAACCTGCCTGATCTTAGAAGCTAAGCAGGATCAGCTTTGGTTAGTACTCAGATGGAAGACCATCAACAAATAGCAGATGATGTAGGCTTTATTTCACAGGAAGGAACTGGTAAGACCACATCTGAGGACTCCTTGCCGAAGAAAACCTCTATGAAATTCATGGGGTTGCCATAAGTCAACAAGCAACTTGAAGGCACATTTGCAAGTACCCCACACATTTGCAAGTACCATCTGGAAAAAGGTGCATCAAGACAGTGGGAGCTCCAGAGGAGGATCATAGCCAGGGCACCAGGGACAAAGCAGACATAGGTCCAGTCTTAAAGTAGGCAATAGTCAAATAAATGCACCAAGATGGTGGAAAAGAGCAATTTGATATATGTGGAAAGAATATCTTTGAAAGCTCAGAGCATCAGGAGTGGGATAAACTTGTTCCTCCAGATGATTGGGCTATATAATCTCAAAGCCCCAGCCTGCATGGCCAGTAGTGAAGGATAATAGGAGTTATACTCCAAAACATTGGGAGGTACATGGTTACCGAAGTGATGTCATTTGAGTACAAACTGAGGACTGAGGGGTTATCCACTGTGGAAGCATGCTATGAAATGATACAGCCACCCTTACTTGAAGTTTGAGCACTCTTCATCATAGGTTTAATCTAGAAGCAATTATCCTGCTCTCACTCTGTAACAGAATGACTAGTACTCAAGGTTGAATAGCCAAAGGATCAAGCAGTATCTGATAACAAACAGTACAGAGTCAGAAGCCATAAATCCAAGCAAGAGGAAGCAAGAAAAGAGAACCAAGAAGCACCCAGGATCTTAAATCACAAGAGTCAGATCTCTCAGTAGATGCAAGCTGGAACAGAGAAACCATGTTTGTCTCTAGCAACTGAAAGAGGGAAAGGCATGTGGCTTACAAAGCCCTCTAACTCCACCCGCCTAACTTGCAAACTATATTTCAAGAAGGTGCTTTTCAGCTGTATGTATGCAGCCTCTCATTTCACCTGCAGGGAAGGACTGGGTTTGTGCCAGATTCTGGAACCTTGTTCTTTCCCTTGGACTAGGCGATATCTCTCCTACTGCCTCATCTTGTTGAACACTGAGGTGGCTGTCAGACTGAGCTAGAGGAGGGCATGGCTGTGGTAGGTCTGTTTCATCTTCTGAAGCCAAACTCTGAGGGGAGGGCAGGGGAGGGTAGGGAGGACAGATAGATCTGTTTTGTCTCTGGTGTGTGTTTGTATGATGACACCCGTTCTCTTCAATCTGCCTAGCTTTCTCTTCCTATGTGACATCCAAACTAAACCATAATGAACTGGACTAAACTGGGTCACTAGCACAAAAGGATCCATGCAGGATATAGATCTCAGAGCTCTTGATACCCTTCTATAGACATTAGAATTTGTAAAAATGACATTTTCTACAAAATCTTGCATGTGGCACCTGTTTGCCATCTTATGGCTGTGTTCTGGACCTGTTGACTATCACTGACCTACTGAGACTTCAGGACTCATGGCTATCTCTCATGGATCTTTCCTGAGGCACTGCTGAAACCCTGAATTATACACTGAGGCCCAAAGACAGACTTTCTACTGCCATGCAAATGTTGAGACAAGCAGGATGTTTATGGAAGATGGAAAGACTCTTAAGTCCCTGTTGTGCCAAAATTACACCATGAGTTGTTGAGTAGCATCTTGCTAAGGCTGTGATTCAAAAGAGCTCAGTTTGAGCTGAAGCTAAACCAAGGCCAGATCAATATGTTTGAAATAACCCTTTCTGATCCTAACTCAATTTGTTTTTGGTATCCAACAGAACAGATAATAAATAATAATAAAACTTTTATTTATAGCCCACTTTTCTGCTATACAAGCAATCAAAGCAGTTTACATATTTAAAACAGAACCCATATACAATATATACCACATATGCAAAACTATGTCTCTCCCCCCCCCACTTAAAAAAAAAATTAAACATATTACAGTTTAAAATTAGTCTGTTAAAAACTACTAACAACAATGATCTAATGGTAGCATAATACATACAGTGGTAGCATAATACATACACACATACATAGAATGGGGAGGATACTTTTGTAGCTGAATCATTCGATTCAGGAAAGGCCTTCCAGAAGAAATCCATCTTTACAGATTTTTTGAAGCTGTCTAAGCTGGTGATTTGACAGATCTCCTTCAGCAGGCCATTCCACAGTCTGAGAGGGGTTGCAAAAAATGTCCTCTGGGAGGTTGCAGTTAGACTGGTCTTTATAGGCTGCAATAAATTCCCACCAGAGGACCTGAGAGTGTGGGATGGGTTATGTGGAAGTAGGCGATCCCTTAAGTAAGTTGGATCCAGGCCATGTAGGGCTTTAAAGGTGATAACCAACACCTTGTACTGTGCCCAAAAACTAATAGGCAGCCAGTGGAGAGATTTCAAGATAGGTGTTCTATGGTCACTCCTAGTTTTTCTGGTGACCGGCCTGGCTGCCATATTTTGTACTAACTGGAGTTTCTGAACTAGGTACAGAAAAGGGCACAGCTGGCGTATCAGCTATAGCTGATAACAGGTGCTCCTGACTGTTGCCTTTACCTAATTTATTATCTGAAACAACAGATCTAGGAGTACCCCCAGATTGCAAACACAATCCTTTGAGGAGAGTGTGACCCCTTCTAGGAATGGAGGTTGTAACCCAATACCTGGTTTGGGGGGGGGGGACTGTAAGTACCTCCATTTTGTCTGGATTAAGCTTGAGTCTGTTTTCCCTCATCCAGTCCATTACCGCTTCAAGACACTGATTGAGAGGAGAAATGCCATCTGTTGTCAAAGCTGCTGACCGAGATATGGAGAAATATATGGTATTTGGGTGTCATCAGCACACTGATAACACCTCGCCCCATCTCTACAAATGATTTCTCCCAGTGGCTTCATATATATATAGAATAGCATCGGGGACAGGATGGCACCTGAGGGATGCCGCATTTAAGCTCCTTTTTGAGCAGCAACTATCTCCGAGCATCACCCTCTGGAATCTACCTGAGAGGAAGGAATGGAACCACTGCAATGCAGTCCCTCTGATTCCTAACTCTCCTAGGCATTCCAAGAGAATGTCGTGTTCTACTGTGATCTATATATCCTTCCTTTCTCTTTACAATGATTGAGCTGTTAACACAAGTTAAAACACAATCTTAAAACAAAGAGATTAGGAGGCTGAAAAGACAGAGAAAATGTGGATGGAATGGGGGGGGGGAGCATTATTCTTAACAGACAATGGGTGAAAATTCCACTAGTGTTTCCTATACATTTGAAGAGAAATAGGCTTATTCTCAACACCCTATCTCTTCCATTACAATGTCTGCTTTACAGTGGTTTGCTCCTTCATCCTTTCCCAAAGTCCTATAGATCTATTTCTACTTCTCCTAAGTGAGCAAAAATCCCTGATATGTGCAGTGAGGATGGGTCAGGGAAGAGGACATAAAAGAGTGTTTTGTGTGTCTGTGAAGTTTATTTCTTTTCAGTGGAAATTTACAGGCCTCTCCTTGCCATATATCTGTGAGTAACCTGCCCATAACTGATAAGATAATGAAATTAAGCAGGTCTCTAGGTGAAACGAGTCAAGTCAGGGCTTGAAATGAACCTTATGCCTGAGGGTCAGTTTGAACCTAGAAGATGATAAAATTTATCTCAAGGGTTCAGCAGCTGTGAACTGATATTCTGAGGAATCTTTCAGTAAAGATGGGAGAGAGGAAGGATATATATGTTCTGAGAGGCTGAGCCACTGAAGCACAGAAAGAAGAGAAACCCTGGTGTTCCTATGAAAGCTGACAAAAAAGTGGGAGGGAGAGAATGAACAGGGAAAGTTAAAGTCTATCCTTCTCCACTGAATAGCCATGCCACTCAAGTGACAACTTGTACATTGCCAAAAATGAATAGATGCATCATTTTAAAAATTGGTGTGTGTGAATGAATTAGCATAATCTTTGCACATTTGTTTGTTACACTGAAATTCAACTTTCATTCCAATGAGCTGAAGGCAGCACAGTATCAGGATCTGAGCCCCTTAGAGTTCCTGCCATGCTTGCTTCTCATTTATGCTATACCTGCTTGGCTTTGTATTACTGGATGATGGGGTGTTTCATAGCAATAGCAATAGCATTTACATTTCTATACTGCTTCATAGTGAATCAGCCCTGGTGGCGCAGTGGTTAAATGCCTGTACTGCATCCACTTACTCAAAACCATAAGGTAGCGAGTTCAAGACCAGCAAAGGGCTGAAGCTCGACTCAGGCTTGCATCCTTCCGAGGTCGCTAAAATGAGTACCCAGATTGTTGGGGGGCAAATAGCTTACAATTGTTAACCGCTTAGACACTCCTTAAGGGTATGAAGCTGTTTGTTTGTTTTGTTTGAACTCAGAACTCTCTAAATGGTTTACAATCTGTAAGCTAATTGCCTCTTGACAAGCTAAGTACTCATTTTACTGGCCTATGAAAGGATGGAAGGCTGAGTCAACCTTGGAGCCCTGGGCTCAAACTCACAACCTTCTGGTTGCAGTTCTGGTAACTCCTGTGTCACCAGTGCTGGAGAAGAGTGCTACAGAAGAGTGTTGAGAATACTGTGGACAGCCAAAAATGACAAGCAAATAGTTTCTTGAACAGATCAAGTCTGAACTCTCCCTGGAAGCCAAGATGATGAAATGCTTTGGCTACATCATGGGAAGGCATGACTCATTAGAAAAGACAATGGCTAGACTCAGTTCGGAAAATCATGGGCCTGAATCTACAAGAGCTAAGGAGAGCAGTGGAGGACAGGGAGGCCATGATTCAACTTGAGAGCAGCTAACAACAACAACTGTGTTTTTAAATATTGAACAAAATTTCTCATACAACCAGGTAGCACACACATCTCCTTCATCTTCCATCATAAGCATAAACCCATATGAATTGAACCTTACCTAGGAATTAATTCAGTCAAAAAATCAAATTATTTTGTGGGGAGAAGAGTCCTACTAGTTCCAATGAAGGTGGGAGAGGGTGTGTTCTATGTGTGCAGAGGGCAGTGTATGAACAGACAGCCTAGTGTGTTTCTATGTTAATAATTACTAAAAACTTGAACAACCATTGCTCTGTATCAGGGGGAAGGCTCCACCTGTACAGGTGGTTCTCTTCTTCACCCTCCATATGTGAGGAGAGAAAGCAAAGTGGGTGTTATAAGCACATTTTCCCTCCTCACATGTTTAGTTTAACTAAGTTCTGAACCCCTGAATAGGGCTCCACCCCCATAGTATTAAAATTTAATTAAATTTAATTAAAATTAAAACAAGAAGAGATGAGCCAGTGTTTTTTTTCCCCAGAAGCAGTTGCTCAACCCTCCCTCCCTCCCACCCTTCCTTTCACCACTACTTATTTCACAAAATGTCTCCAGTTTCATATTCTTAAATGTCAAAAGCTTCCTTGACAAAATACCCTTGGTTCTTGGGGGGGGGGGGGTGGTTCTTTATTTAATTATTTTTACCATGCTAACTGCATCAATTTTTATTGGTGATAATTGCACACTTCAGATGGGTCAGAATGCTCCTTTCAGATCTATTCCATGGATCTCTAAATTCCCCCATGGAATATCCTATACTTGTTCTGCTCCAGAACTTCCATCTATCTCAATAGAAAGAGGTTAAATACAACTGACAGCCACATGCTTAAAACAAGGACAAAAGGATGAGAATAAATCAGTTTCTTTTGAACTATCAGACTGCTAAAAGACAAGAACAGAAAATAAATGGTGGAAGTGAAGGATACCACCTCCCTGAAATGTCAGATAGCTAGAGCCTTTGCTGTTCTTGGTATGTGAATCTGTTCTTTATCTGCCATATCACATTTTTAACATGCAAAGAACTTGACAATAATCCAATAAAGAAAGCCAATCCAATTCAATCAATCAACTAATAAATGAGTAACAGTTTGGTCATTTGAGCAGTTTTAGGCTGCATCTGCACTGCAGAAATAATCCAGTTTGTCACTGCTTTAATTGCCATGGCTCAGTGCTATGGATTTCTGGGGATTGTAGTCTTGTGAGATATTTAGCTTGCTCTACCAGAGAACTTTGGTTGCACAACAAACTACAAATCCCAGGATTCCAGATGCAGATGCAGCCTTAGACTCTGGAATAACTAATCTTGTGGTGGTGATGGGAGAACCTCGTGGATATTAATAATATACATTATTTGTCACATTTTCAAACTGTGCTTTAAAAAATAAAAATAAACCTGTGCTTGAAGGCTCTGGATTCTACTGAGTGTGGCTCTAGGGTCTTGGCCCCATGTTCTACCTTCATCTTCACAGCACCCTTGGCAGTAGAATAAAGACCTATCAGCATTGCATTTATTATCACATTAACCTATTCTTTCTTCAAGGAGCTCAGAACACTGCTCTTCCCTTCCTATCCTTTTTATACAAATCATTCCTATGAGGTAGAGTAAATGCACAGATAGCAACTGTCTCCCAGTGTGCCTCATAGCAGAGTGGGGATTTGAACCTGGGTCTTTCATGTAATTATGTAATTCAAGGAGTTGACCTGGAGGGCCTTTCTCATCCCTTCCAGCAATCAAGATTCTATGACTTTATCAATTTTTACATAGAAAAGAGCTTTTGTGTGTGTGTGTATGTGTGCAGGAAGCACCATTTTTTTGCGCAGAAAATAATATTGCTGTGTTGAAATGTTTCTGTTCAGAAAAACCTGTAGTGAAAATTTAATCTATACATTGACAAGTTAGGGCTTTGGGGTGTGTGTAGAGGTAACAGCATTTTCTGCATAGAAAATACTGTATAGGGAATGGTATTTTCCGCATAGAAAAAAAAGTGTGAAATTTGCACCAACTACATCTTGAAATGTGAAGACTTTCATCAGTTCAAGATTCTTCATGTCATTGTTTCTCAACACTTGAAGAACATGTTTTTCAACATTTTGGGGGGAATATTTTTGACTATTTGTTCAATCTCTTGTGTAGCAGTTCCATCTCTTGTCTAACAATTTCCACTATGTCACACTGACTGCAAAACGATGCTGCAGTGCAGAGATTCTTAAGCTTTGGGTCTCTAGATATTTTGGATCTCAGTTCCCAAAAGCACCAGCCAGCACTGGATGTCAGCAGAAATTGAAATCTAAATCCCCAAAATGGGCCGAGGGGTGGGGGATGGGATTGAGAACCACTGCAGTAATTAATCCTGTGTGGGATTAGGCAGGAGAGACTCCGGCGCAAATATCTTCTGAGCTGTGAAACTGTGTGATAAGGTAACAGACTTATAAAACCTTGTTCCATGATATAACTGGTCTGTTCAGTGTTACTAAACCCTTATCTGTATTGACCAATGTATAGATCACAAAACTCACACTATGGGGATCCAAAGGTGAGCCTGACTATAAACAGCAGAGAAAAAGAAAATAGGGGGTGGGGGGAGGAAACTTGTAAGAAGAAACCATTACTTACCATATCTATAATATCACAACAGTATAAGAACTTGTTTGTTAGCAGATCTTCTTGTGCTTCTGTAATATTGCATTTTGTTAAAAGAAAAATCTTGAATCGCACCAAACCTTGGTACTATGTTAAACTGCTCCCATAATTTATTTTGTTCTAGGAATTATGTCCTTGAGAATCAGAATGAACTATATAACTGTCCAGCCAGCATTTCTGAAGTTTAGGTGGTGACTAAGGACAGAATCCTGTTGGTGGCTCATGCTGACATGTGGCTTTGCCAATTGGAGGATTCTGGGAGGTGTGGTCCAAATGTAACTTTTCCAAACTCTAGTGGAAGAAAGTCCTGCTGTATTCAGTAAATCTGACACATAGAGAAGTAGACAATGGATTGCTCCATCACTTTATCTCTGAACAGACATTATGATGAAATGAGAGTTGCTGAAGACCAACTTTGTTCCTATCTGAATTGTAAAAACTAATGAAAAATTATGTATAAAATAAAGTAATCAAGTAACAATCAATTCTGTTTGAATGGCTGGCTGAAAGAATTATATCTATATTTATGTTTTATTTTTTTATTTTTATTTTTTTGAAAATGCACATATTGAAATGTAGGACTAGAATCACAGAGTTGGAAGAGACCACAAGGGCCTTCCAGTCCAACCCCTGCCACGCAGAAATACACAATAAAATTACTCCTGACAGATGGCCATCCAAACTCTACTTAAAAGCCTCCAAAGAAGGAGACCCCCACAAAAGGCAATATGTTTTACTGTCAAACCGTTCTTACCATCCTCAGAGGCATCACTAGGGGGTGTGGAGGGCACCGGCTGACACTCCAGGGACTGGTGCAGTTGCTGGGTGAGTGAGAAAGGGTGCTCCATCCCTTTCTTGCTTGTCCAGCAGTCATGCTGGTGCCCAAACAGACCTCTGGGGGTCAAGGCACTGCCTCCTCCAGTGATGGTGGCTGGGGGGCAGTACCTTCCAGAAGCTGTGGAAGTCTGTTTCCCCCACTGGCCTCCTTTCCCCACATCAGGTGACACCAATCCCAGCTGCACCACTGACCATCAGGATGTTCTTTCTAATGTTTAGGTAGAATCTCTTTTCCTATAGTTTCAATCCATTGTTCCATGTCCTAGTCTCTTGAACAGAAAAAAAAAGCTTGCTCCATACTCAATTTACATGAAAGCTGCTAGCCTCCACTGCCATAAAGACACCTCAGGGCACTTGCCTATTCCACATGTATCTGCCACTGAGAAGCAGCAAGCTCACAGCTTAGTCACTCAACCCAATACCTGCACAAGGAAATGTCTCACAGGCCATCCCACGATTCTGACAAGAATGCTTCATTACAAGCATCAGAAAAGAGGGAACCTAGGATATTTATAAAGTTCTGCACATGAATGCAAAATGTCTTGGTGGTTCACAATTATTCCACCTCCCTGATTCTCCAGTGCTATGCTCACACCTCTTGTTAACATTCTTCCTTGCTCTGTAACCCCAAGGGTTATCACCAACACTCTAATATAGGAAGCGCTCTCTTGATGGAAGAGCATTTCTTATCTATATACCATTTTCTCTTGTTGACTGGGGACAGAGATGATTGCCTCCTTTGTTTTCCTCCTGAGCCTTTATTAACAATTGCATTCTGGGCAGAAAGAAGCAAAGTATTTCCCACTGAGGAGATGCAGTCATAGGAGAAGCTTCATCTCTTGAATTTCTGCCTGTCATACCACCGGAAAAGGCCCAAGGGCTTAGGCAGGAAATTAATTGCCATTCCACTAGGGCCAGTACATAAAGCTTTCTTTCTCAAGGAGCAAGAACCACAGAGAAATTTTCCTGTAGTGGTTTCATAAAGATATTTATTAGAGTACTAGAAAATCAAGATATTTCAGTCTTCTGCTGTTAGTTTGGAGATGCATACAAATATGTTGCTGGAAGAATATAGCAGCAGAGGAGGAAGAATTACTGCTTAATAGATGGATGCACTTCTGTTCTGAAGTGATCACTTTTTGGGTGGGGGCAGGGGTAAGTTACCAATATGATGGAGCTCAAACGAGGAAAATCAGCATGAAAGGTCATCCACTTCTGACCAATGCTCTGTTCAAAGTGTTTCACTGAACATGTGCAGAGCTAAATGCGTAGTGGGGGTGTGAGCCCACAACCAAGCCCCAACTCCAAACTTCCTCAAACACCCAGCATCCTCAGAGACTTCAGTGTATGGAGTACAAAGTCTGCCAAAGACTTGGGTCTCATCTGTGCTGCAAAAATAATGCTGTTTGACACAGCTTTAACTGTCATGGCTCAATGCTAAGGAATTCTGTGATCTGTAGTTTTGTGACATATTTAGCCCTCTCCATCTGAGTGCCCTTGTGTCTAAACAAACTGCAAATCCCAGACTTCCATAGCATTGAGTCATGGCAGTTAAAGTGGTGTCCTGCAATATTCCTGCAGGGCAGATTAGATCTGAGACACCATTACAGAGGTGCCATGATCGGGAAGCTTGTCAAGAGAACTGTGTTTATAGCCTTTAAAAAAGCCAACTTCTGAAAATTATACTGGGGCAGAATTGAGAATGCAGTTTTGTGGAAACATAGTACCGTTTCACTGTCTAGGCCAGGCCTAGGAAAAGTGCAGCCAAGGGCCCAAAGGTTATTTTTATGCTCCTCAGGATTGCTGCCCATCTACCTCCAAAATGGCCACTGGTATCTTCAAGGAACACTGTTGTACTGCCCCACACTATCCCCATCCTCATAGTGTTTAGTCTTATCCAGGACTTGTTTCAAAAGAAGAAATGACCCAACACTCTGTCGAAGTCCCCAGCTGAGGGAAGAGGTTTTAACAGTTATTTTAATTATCCTTGTTGTTATGACTTCTTTCTCAATATCTTTATGAGCTGCTATCTCTGTATGTATTGTTATTGTTGCTGTTTCCATGTAATATATTTTCCATTAAAGGAAACATTTTCCAGATGTTCTTTTTTAAAAGCCATCGGTTATTAAGCAACATTGTTTCAGACTCTCCAACAATCCATATCTGTCAGGGACAATCCTAATTAATCCTCTGTCATCCCAGTTTTTCAGATGCTTTTGAAATTGGCCCTAGTTTCTATCTCCTCCTTTCACTTTCCCCCTTTGTCTTCCGTGTACTTCAACTGACGCAGAGTTCAAAGTGCAAAAACAGTTTGTGCTCCATTAACACAGCAGGGAGGAGAGGAGAAGAATGGGAAATCTTGTCCTTCCCACTAGGCTCAGGCAAAAGCAAATTGCTCCATCCTCTCCTAGCTTGAGTGTTCTTCCTCATTTACAGCTTTTGCCATTTTGACCACACTTAGGCCATGTCTGCATGAGCCAAATAATACAGTCTCTCCCATCCTCATGGTGATCAGTCCAGACAACCCAGGGCCCAATCCCTGGTTCTGGTGTCCTGATATTATACAGCCAGTTAACCCATGGTATGTTGCTGTTAAACCATTTTGGTAAAAAACCTTACATTTTGCATTGGATCTTTCCAGAAAATCTAGAGGCCTCCAGAGCAATGCTAGATGGCTGTTTACAATGCATCCTTCTGTGCCACTTGCTGCCCCAGCTTGTAGAAATCACTCCCTCGCAGGTCAGAATGAGAGGCTCAGCCATATGATCATTATTGAGCACCCCGTTGTCATCCTCAGAGGGAGGAACCAGGCAGCAGTGGTAGGGTAAAGTGGCACAATAAGACATGCATGCCTCCTGGCTTTGCCCTGATGTGCCCAGATAATGAGAGTTTGGAACTGCTTCGTGGAATACTTCAGGTCTTGCAGAATATTCCATACTCACAGACATGGTCTTGGATTTTGCTTGGCCATATGTTGTTTCAACTATGTCCCATTAATGTTGTTTCAACAAACCACAATGAAAATTGACCACATTTTAAGATTCAAGTGTTAATGTTAAACCGTGGCTGAGTGAAAACAGATGTGAAAGCTTCTAAAACTTTACCTGTGGCCACGAAAGGCAAAGTGGTAGAGCCAGAGTCCAAGGTTTGCACAGTCTCATTCATATCAAGCTAAGGTCTAATAGATAGGGTAGACATGCTGAATCAATGGGATTTACACAACAGTTGACTTACCACTAAGCAACCAATTCAATTAGTCTCTTCCAGTTTATCATGCTATCTTTTTCTTCGTTTGCTTCACCCAAGAAAGCTGCTTGTGGCTCCAATTGAACCAAAAAAGTAAAAAAAAAAAAAAAAAAAAAGTTTGTACATGGCAACAACACCTGCTTTGAGTCAATGAAATCCTCCTCTTCATCTAGCACTCAGATTTTGTGTGTGAAGGAAATCCCTGTCCTGTGATCCACAGCATTCCCCTTTCTGAACTTGCAAAGTTCACTGCTAATTTTCCTGTCTTTTGCAAGAAATATGTGCAACCCGCCACCTTCCCTGCCAAAACCAATCCATCTGATGGAGAGATGAGGGCATGATATACAAAAGCTGCTGTGCTCACAGTTCTATGTAACTTTGCTAACATTTTTACCAGTCCCAGCAGCAGGCATCCATTGCTTTGCAGAGTATACAAATGGAGAATCTTTTATCATGTGCCCTGAAAAGTTTTACTTGCTGATTTCTGCAGAGCTTTCTAGTGTAAATGAATTTACAAGCAAGCCAAGATAGGTTGGCAAGCATACTGTATTGTTAAATATCTCCTGTCCTTATAACCTTCTAGATGATAAAATTAAGCAGTAATGAATCATTATTATTTTTTACCCCTTCAGGGAAGTATTATCAGGGATGCACCCAGTCTTCCAGGTAAAAGATCTTTGTCTGTTTCCCACCAAGAAATTTCCCTTAAATAGTTTTATTAAATCTTGATGTTGCTAGGATACATGGTTTTCTTTTTTTAAAAAATCTTAGTGCGACTGAAATATTAAGCAAGATGAGAGATACAGACAATTAATATGAAGCATTAAACTTGTACAAGACTTGCTTGTGCAATTGAATGCTTTAAGCAAAAGCTCTGCAGGAAAGAAGATGAATAATAAAACTCTGACTATCTGAACAGATCTTCTTTGGCAGGCAAGCCACTTCTTCAGATCAAAATGTCCAATTATAAGGAGTGAAATGGTTTTCTTGAGGTTAGTGAACTAATTCTACAACACATATACCATTTGTAGTAATAAAAGTAGAAAGCCTGGAGTCACATTACACATGATCCAAGAGGAGAGAGGATGCACATTTGTTTCATTCCTGAAAAAGCACCTTTCATTTTGGGTGATTTGTGGGGCAGAGTGCATGAAAAGGCATGAAAAATTGTTCTATAGGTTAAGAGAGAAAGAAATAACAGTCTGACAAACACTCACATATCAGCCAAGATATGTATAGTCCAAAGCAATGGGTAATGTGAATCCGATTACTGTATGAGTGATTTCTGTTCTCTGTGTTCAGAAGAGACTTTAAATCTGTTCTAGATTTTAATCTGAATTTTAAAATTTTAAATCCAAGTTGGTGAACCTATTTTGCAGATAGGGTTTGTCACCTTGGATAGTTCTATAAAAGTTAAATCTAAACCCCAGAAGGATTCTTCATCCCACTAACATTGATACAAAATCATTTAAGCCAGCATAAATGGGAAAAATGCAAAAAAAAAAAAATCAGTAATAAATCTGTCTGTGTGTGTGTATTAAAAATAAACGAAATAATTGTTGTTGTATGTCTTCATGTCTTTTTGGACTTATGGTGATCCTAAGGGGAAGCTATCACAGCGTTTTCTTGGCAAGTTTCTTCAGAGGGGGTTTGCCATTCCCTTCCTTTAATGCTGAGAGAGTGTGACTTGCTCAAGGTCACCCAGTGGGTTTCATGGTCAAGTGAGGAATTTCTAGAGGAATTTCTATAGTGATATATAGTCTTTAAAATCACCTACATCTGAGCCACATGTGATTTTGTCATTCCAGCAGGCTTATTTGAAGGAGGCAAGAGGGCATGCATGGACTGAATACCCTAGAAGCCTCTAGGAGAGAATATTCAGCAAATTTGGAAAAAATACGCAGGAGGCAGGGACAAATATCTTGCATACCAAATGGAGGCAAAGGCAGAGTGAAATATAGATAAAGAATCATTTGCTTAGACATAAATTTGCACATACTTGGACATAGGTATGCAGAAGGGATAGTGAATGTTCCTTGGTGAAGATGGATGCAGGTGAAAGGGGCAATACAAACCACCTGGAAAAGGCAGGCTGGAGCTGCTTCTCTTTTCTGTGCAATGTTGCTGCAGTAACCAAATGGCACAGTATGACTGCGCAGCAAAAAAGGAGCTCTCAGAAGCAGTTCCTTTTTGCTTCACAGTTGCAATGCCACAAATGACATAGGATGGCGCGGTGATGTCGCAGGTGTGATGTCACCAACACATGCGATATGTGGGTGGGGCCGCACATACTAGGGTTAGGGAGCATGTAGTGGTGTGCACTCCCTAACCCTAGTATCACCATCACCACACTGCTTTTGGCCCATCCGTCTCATCCCAAAGAGTCCTAATTATAAACTCCTCTACCCACCCACACAAAGTAAAACAAGGATATGACCATGTTGAGGTCAAAGAAGATTATAGGATTGTGAAAAATGTTTCTAAAAGCTCCTGTTTATGACTAAAGAGGCTGTCTCAATGTACTGGGACAGCCTACTGAAAAACTGCCAGTGAGAAAGAAACCAAGAGTGTTTCACTGTACACTGAGGTTTCTGTAATTTGTTCCCAAAGATCTCTGCACAAAACAACTGTCCCTTCCTTTTGTGAAGCAAAATGTGCTCTCTCACACATGCACACACACAGAGGAAACACAGAGGGACTGGCTGATTGATAAAAAAAAAATTGCAAAGAGCTCCACTGATGCTTCCAAGTTTTATAAGTCAAGGGACTAGCTATCGTAGCTTAGCTGCACTTTGTGAAAAACAACATTCTTGCAAATGCTCTCAAGTTCTCAAGCTCTCAAGACCAATTGAAAATATCTCACCTGTCTTGCAGTCAGGGGGGATGCTGTTTCTTGCTCTTGCACATGAGAATTGGAAACTCAAGGATTTGCATTTCTAGAAAACTGAGTTTTCAGCCTTTCTGGAATTTCCCTCACCAGTAGGGTATGGACTGTTCACTTCAGTACAGATATGAGAAGTAGATGGGGGAGTGGGTGGGAATGAAAGAATTCTTTTTTTTTTCCGGGGTATTTTTTGATTCGTTTTTGAAAGCAAATTTTATACCTTAGAAATGACTGAGGGCAAACAGTCAGTACAATGCTACTTATAACTAAGCAGAGTTCTCTATAGCCCCTGTCTCTTAGCTCCAGAGACAGGCAATCTGTATTTGTTTGTATGAACTCTGTTGATATTTAAATGAGATGTTTGCCATGGAAACCACAAAATCTCTGTGCATATTCTGGTTATAAGACATAGGCTGCCTTTTCGAAGGACATTTTTACATAATCTGGATCAACCTTATATATTCTAGGGCAACACAAAGCTGCTTCAGGTAAATTTTATGGCCTGCATATTCATGAGGCAGGTCTTCAGATGGTAACTGGGTGGTGGAACAGGCCATTCATATAGCTGCGCGGCCTGACTGGTACCACTCATCTTGGCATATGTTTGCAATGACATCGCAAGTGCATATTCCCTTGCAGTATTTGATAGAAGGAATAGAATGATGCTTCATGACAGAGTTCTGAGCTGAAGCAACTCTGTTTAAAGAAATGGATGGTGGGAGCACGTTTTATGAGACACCCATGCATTCACTTCATGTATAATAAAACCAAAATTTTGTATGAAGTGTTTGATCCTTTCTTTATGTGTGCCTGTCCCAAATTCCATAAAAGTAAAGCAACATACATACACCTGTCCTGAGTCCCAGTTTTGAGGAAAAGGCAAAGCATAAATGAACAGAAAGAACTTCAAATCATAATGTCATCTTCAATTTGGGAATGAGGAGGAGGGGGAGGGGGAGGAGGGGGAGGATGGCAACAACCTGAGAAGGGGCTACAGAGCATGGAGAGGTGGAAATTCTATGGCTGAGAATTGAGCAGCAGAATCCCAGAACTAGAGCCAGTGTAGTTTTGTGATTTAAACCAGGATCAAATTCCCATTCTGTCATGGGCACCCACTTGGGCAAGTCACATTCTCTCAGCCTCAGTGGAAGTCAATGGCAAACCTTCTCTGAACAAATCTTGCCAAGAAAACCCTATGATAGATTTGACTTTGGAACACCATACATTGAAAATGACTTGACAACACACAACAACAACAGCCACAGAAATGTTTTTCCCCCTCCCCAACTTTTAAATGTTATCATGGTTTTTGAAAATAAATAAATAAACTGGGGGTATTGGAACCTTGCAAGGAATATGTATGCTCTGATCTCAAAGCTATTCCACTCTATACGTGTGCAAAGACAATGCTTACTTACAATGTTGCTCTGAATCTGGAGTGTACATTGTTGTACACACCATTTGACCCCCGTGTGCAAGAATGTGTTGGCATAGCGACACATTAGTGTCTCCCCTCCCCATTCTCCTACTTAATTGTCTAAAAGGAAAGATGTTTTAAAATATGTTACCTGCAGCTGAAGGCTGGACAAGGTGACCTTCAAATCCCTTCTTTACACTCTCATTTGTTTTCTTTACAGCAGAACAGAGAGGATTTTAAACTAGGTGGCTTCTCCCACATCCCTAACAAAACAGATTTTTTAAAAAAAAAATACAGGCAATAGAATTAATGTTATGTGGAAGAGAAATCAAAAATATAAAGTGCTATGAAAAGATATCAGCTTGTCAGTCACTCTCTCTTGCTGTTTCTCCTTTGCTCTTTGGACACAATTCAATGACCAATTTAAATTGGTCAGGGAGATTCCCAAAATCACAAAATGAAGTAGCCTTGACCCACTTCTATGTTATTACTTGAGAGGTGTCTCAGTAAGAGGAGAAAATTGTTACAGGAAGCAAAAGGGAAAGTGTCAGCATGGACACTAATAACAAGATACTAGTTTTGAAGAGGACAGTTTCAATAAATTTGGTTCCCTATTTTTCTTTTTTTTAAAATAAAGCTGATTAGATTAGTACATGCAAGACTTCAGCTGCCATCACCAAAAATATATAACAGGAATATATAAAAGATGTACCGTACTGCTAACAATGTGAGTGCTTGTCATTCAAATGACATTTCTTAAGGAGGGAGGAAGCAAATAAAATGAGAGGAAGAAGACGAAGATGTCACTAGCCTCCAAAATAGGAATTTGTTTTGCTTTCCTTTCCTAGATGCCTCAACAATCTCAGCTAACAAATCTGGAACTCATTTGCTGAGGATTCCCATTTGCTGAACTCATTTATAACAAGACCCTAGAGATTTTAGTTTACAGTTCTTGCTTAAGAAAATCTCTCTCAGAATCATGCAAAGCAATTCATCTTTCCTCTTGCAATGTGGCTAGCTGGAGACTGTTGGTCGCACAGGGGTTTTTTAGCTCTGAAGTTTCCATCATATTATTTTTCAGGATTCTTGATAATTGTTTCTTCCTAGAAATTGTCAGAAAGTCTTAACATGTTATTCAAGCTAGGTAACAGTTAGAATGTACTGTGGGAAACCATTCTGTTTCTCCATATACTGTCCTGATTGTTCTGAGGACAGCTTATGCATCAGGGCAATCAAATGTTGTGGCACATCCACTTCTTTAAGACTGATCCAAAGTTTTTCTTAATCTACACAATGAAAGGCTTTGGTATAAACTATAACACACAGGCTGATTTTCTTCTGAAATTCTTGGATGCACTCCATTGTACAACTTCTGTTTGCAATATGATTCCTAGTCCCTTTTCCTTTCTGTCTTGAAGCCAGCTTGGACACTGGTCATTTCTTGCTCCATATATGGTAAAGGTCTTTGCTGTAGAATTTTGAGCATCACATTGCATGCACAGTATGTCATGGTATGTCATCTGTTCCTAGTTATTTATTTTTCCCAAGTGCCTGACTGCAGCTTCCACTTCACTTTGTAAAATTGTAATTCTTCAGTGAATCTGTCATACTTTCATCTCTTTCATATAGTTCTTCAATGTATTGTTTTCATCAGGTCTTTTTTATTGCTACTTGGTTACATAGTGTGTTCCCCTTCTGGTTGTAGAGAATTCCCGCTCTTGGTTTACATTTCACTTTGCATTCTTAGATCTTGTTGAAGAGGTCTCTTGTTCTTTTTTGTTATAATCTTTTATTTCTCTGCATTGATTATTATAGTAGTTCTCTATGTCTCTCTGCACAAGTTGCTGAACAGTTGCATTCAGGATTCTTACTCCATTTCTGTCACCTTTTACTTTTGCTTCTCATCTGCCCTTAACTGATTGAAAAATTTCACCTCTCATCCTTTCAGATTTAATTTTCTTTTTGGCTACCAATATTGTTTTGTTGTTGTTTTCCATTCCTCCCTGACTGAGGCTGCATCCAAACTGCAGAAATAATCCAGCTTTACACCACTTTAACCACCATGGCTCAGTGGTATGGAACTCTGGGAATTGTAGTTTTGAGAGACATTTAACCTTCCCTGTCAAGAGAGCTCTGGTTCCAGAAGAAACTACAATTCCCAGAATTCCATAGGATGGGTCCATAGGATGGAAGTTAAAGTAGTGTCAGACTGCATTATTTCTGCACTGCAGAATGAAGCTTCTTCATCCTCTGATACCAGTTATGAAGTCTGTTTTCTTTACTGCCTTTTGGATTGCTTGAAGAATGTGTTTGTAATAAACAAACTGTTGGCCTCACAAAATTTACATCATGCTTTATTTCTTGGTCCTTGATTCCACTCTGTTTCCTACTTTTGCATTCCAATCATCTATGATTAAGAACAAGTCCTGTTTTTGTGTATGGACTTTTCTCCTTTATACTACCACAGAATCTTTCAATTTTCTCTTCTTCTGCCTCTGTAGTTGAAGCATAAACTTGATTGTGATTACAGTGAGGTGTTTTCCCTGAAAACCTATTCACACAATTCAGTCAAGCTTTGCATTGTATTCTTTTACTGTTTTTTGCTACATCTTTTCTCATTAGTAATACCATCCTATTTCTTCTTAGATTTTCATTTCTTGAATAAAACTCTGTTTAATATGACACAGAATGTCACATTTTCATTAAGTATAACAAGTTAAATCATTTAAGGTTTCTGGAAAAGTGAATAAATTAAACATAGGCCAAAGTGTCAGATACAGGAAATCATTTTTGACAGTGATATTTGTAATTTATGTTAATTTTGTATTCATATTATTTGTAGATTTTTTTTTCTTCAGGTTGGTGTTGTCACTTGTTTGGCTTTTCTTTTCTTTTTCTTTTATTCCCCTTTTTATTTTTCTTCCTTTCTTTTTATTTTTATTTTTCTATTTGTGATTTAGATTGATATTTTATTGAGATTTCTTGTTTAAGGCATAATGCAGGGAGGTCCGGTTAGGGAGGAGTGAGGAAGACAATGCAAGGCCCCAATCATGCTATTGAAACAATATTTGAGAAGGAATGTTTCTAAACCGGTATGTATCCAGCATGATTGTGGTGAAAACAGGCCTCATATGATAAACTCCTGGGGCTTTTTAGATTGGCAGGAAAGTGTGACATGAAGTTGCCTTTTCCTTAATGCTTAGCAGCTAGACTTCAAGCCCCAGGTGTGCATTTAAAAGGTACAGGGCTGCTAGACTGAGAGGTTTGGGAACGACTTATCTGAGGTCTTTTCTGTGGCTCAGCAGCTACATGGGAAGCTCTCAGAATGCTACAAACACAGGCGGAGCAACTACATGGGCGGCAATGAACACGGCTTTTAGCCGCGCTTTAAAATGTTTTTTCCTTGCTGGCTGCGAATTGCGCAATTGCGCAGGTACACAATACAGCGACATTATCATTGCCTGCTGGGAACTGCACAATTGCGCAATTCGCAGCCGGCAAGGAAATTTTTTTTAAAAGTTCAGCGGTTTATCACTGCAGTTACTCTGCCTTTTTAAACTGTACCGTTGCACTGGTGCATCATGAATGAACCCCCTTATTTTGTGAAGGAATTGACATGTTATCCACAGTAGAATAACAGTAACGGCATCCCAGAGTCCCTACTGTGCATGTCTAGGGTTCGGATTAGGGCTGGAGCTAGGGTTTGGGAGCTTTAAAAAACAGAGCGGTTAAACCCCAACTTTTACACCTTCAGGGCATTGAGCATTTTAATTAGAAGTGAAGTCCACACCACACATGCTCCCAACCCACGATCCATTATAATCCGCACCTCTATCGCTGCCTTTAAACGGGTGCCTTAAAGAGACAGAGCCCCATTTAACTGCGCAACTACACCTTAGCCTTTAGATGCACTTGCACTATAGCGTTCTTTTTAAAAAAAGAGTAGGGAAAACCGGTGCTTTTTACATTGACTAAAAGGGGCAGTCCAAACTCACCCCTTCTAGCGACGAGATGAGGCCTAGGCTTCTACACGGAGGCCTCATCCCGCCGCAATGACCCGCCGCAAAAAAGAGCTCCGGGATCGAGCTCTTTTTTTGCGGCGCAGGAAGGGCGCGATTGGCGCCCTCCCGCGCCGCCAGAGCGTCAGAACGTGCGCAGCGCGTCAAAACGCTGCGCACGTGATGACGCCTGTACGGCGCGTCCGTGTAGACGCCGCCATCTTTAAATGGCGGCGTCCATGCGTTTTAGGCTTAGGGAGGGTGTAAAGGCTACGCCCTCCCTAACCCTAAAAGCGCCTTTTTTTTCCTTAAAAGCGCCTTTTTTTGCCCGTGTAAATCGGGCCACCAGCACCTTTTTAAAGGTGCTTCTTCTCCCTTAAAGCACCAAAATAGCGTTTTCATGGCACACTTTCCCTTTTTCTCATCTAAAGTCTGGGCTTTCATGCAGCCTTCATCACACCTCTTTTTACCAATCTAAAATGGGCCCCTATGTCTGGCTCCTCACCAAAAACCTGACATAGGAGGCCCTACCAGCATCACTGCTGCCATCGGCACAGGGCCTTTACAGACTGGCCTGAAAGGCTGGCCTGGGGACAGAATCTGGGTGCATTGCCCTGACGATGCACATGACTCTGCTCCCCCAGGGCACCCTGATTCTGCGTGCCACTCCAGATGGCATCATGGCACACCTCTAGCACTGTGCCTAGATGATGCAGTGCCAAAGGGGCATCATATAGCTGTGCCACTGCAGCTATGGCTCCCTTTTGAGCTTGCAAAAAAGAGCTGCTTTTTGCAGCTCTTTTTGTGCCCTCAACAGGATGGATCGGGGTTGTGGCGTGAGGTTGCTGCAGCCCCGATCTGGCATAAACAGGGGCAGTCTGTAGTCCGGCCCTTAGTCTCTTGCCTTGGAGGGACACACAGTCCCATCACCACAGAAAGATAGTGCCATTGGTCTGATGTGTGTGTGTCTGTCTGCCTGCCTGTCTGTCTATGATCTATCTATCTATCTATCTATCTATCTATGATTTTCCACTGTATGAGATATATCTTGGGATAGAAAAAGACAAGTTTTGTGTACAAAAAGCAATTTTTAATTTTATTAAAATCCATCCATCCATCCATTCATGAACCAGTGTATTTTGCATGGAAACACTAATTTTTGCAGATACCAGGCCAGCCACCTACAGGGCACATTTCATTGCTCAGATGCTACCACTGAAAAAAACATCTTCCTTGAGGTCACATGATTCACTTTAGATGGCATAGAAATCAGAGACATAGCTGTATTAATCTGGAATAGGAGTGTGCAAAAGAATCTTGTAGCACCTTTGAGACTAACAGTAAGAAAGTTAGCGTCACTTTGCATATCATTGCAGCCTAAATTTTTGCAGACTTGGGTCTACTTCCTCAGAAGCTATGAAAGCTTATGCTACAATTCCTTTTGCACAGTTTCTCTCAAAAGTACTACAAGATCCCTTTGCATTTATATGGCATAGTTACCTAGGAGAAGACAATGAGGCTGTACAGATGGGTGATATGCAGCTGCCCCTTTACTGACCAGATCAAGGTGGTATGCTGCAGCCCCATAGCTGCGATGGTGCAGCTTTATGATGCCCCTTCAGCACTGCATCATGTAGATGCAGCACCGGGAGTTGCACCATGATAGCGTGTAGACTGGTGAATGGAAAAATTGCACCCTGGGGGCTGGGCTAGAGTGTACAGCGTGCAGACACTGTGCCCTGCCTCTGTCCATAGGCCAGCACAAAGTGCTGGTCTGTATAGGTTCATTCTTAACATATAGATAGGCTTCTGTCATGTTAAGTGATCCTTCAGTTACCCATAAACTTATGGGCTTTGAAAGCCATCATCTGCACTTCAAATTCTGCATGAATGATTGCATTTTCTAATTCTGTGTCTTTCTTCATTTTTATGGACTAGGGTTTACTGAACTAGAGGGAACAGAAATAGTCTAAATGAAATGGGAGGATTACTTAAACATGCTGAAATTGCAGAACAATTGTAGCAAAAGGGAAACACCGGGAGCAGCTATTAATTTCAGATTAAGACTGTGTCAAGGATTGAAGGCTAATCCATTAAACTAAAGTGGCTTTGATATGAAGCTAATGTGAATCAATGTCAGAAAAATCAAATTTTGAGAGGTTACCAATCAATTTCATCACTGAGATCAAACAGAGGTCTGAGAGCTTTTGATAGGATTATAATGAAAGTCAATAGGAGAAATATGAAGTCCTTGATTCCTTTTCAGTTAATATTTGATTGGATTATGGAGAAGAGAAAGGATTAAGATGTGGTTTGTGTGTGTGCACATGTGTATAAAGTAAAAGAGGGTCACTGGGAATTCAGTATTATTCCCAGCAATTCAATTGTTTTAACAAGCATTACACTTTTTATTATTGTTCTTCACCATAAGACACAGTAAGCTAGTGCTTCCTAATTGTATATTCATTCAAACATGCAGAGGGTTCCAGGTTCATTCTTGGGCATCTTCCTTTTAAAAAGAGAGAAAGGAGTCGTGTTGCAGTAGTACATTAGGCCCCTAGGAGACCACAATACCACCCACTGTAAAAAACAAAAAACAAAATTGCCTCCAAATGCCCCCAGTGCCCCCTTGGAGCAGTGGGGAGGCATTTTTGCCATTTTTAGTCCCATGGGCCATTGTAGGCCCATGAAATGCCTTATTTTCCAGAACAGGGAGTGGAAATTGCTTTTGATTTACTTTCTGTTTTTTAAAGGCCTTTTCTGACTCTAAAATGGGGGAGGAAAAATATGGAAAAAATCATCCCATACCTGCTAGAGGATATTTGGGGGACAATGTGAACAATATGTTGAGCTGACATATGAACAGTCCAACAGGCTCAGTATACTGTATAACAAAAGAAAGCTGAGAGGGAAAAGTGGAGAAGTGCTTTCTCCTTGCCTCTCTGCATGCTGTCGTAACACTCTTGTTCTCCTTCCCAAGGGAGATGATTATAAAAGTGGGCCTTTTTTCCAAACAGATTTTTCCAACATGCCAAAAGACATGCTTTGATGAGCATCTCCCTCTGGAAAACAATGGAAGTGCTATGACATAATCTCTGCCACTGTATCTTGGCTTTCTTATGTCATGCAATAAGGCTTCACTGGTTTTCCACACCAAATAATAGGGGTTGCTACCTGACTAGCCAAGATTTTTTTTTTCTCATGTGACCTTAAAATTCTTCCCCCTCCCAACTTTCATCTTGAACTCTGTCAGTACGGTAAAGGGTGAAAAGAGAAATAATAATTGCTCCTTATTCTTTCCTGTTGCCTACACCAATAATGTTGTCTGCTTCTCAAAACAAGGAGAGTTTTCTCTGACCTACAATGAAAAATTAATGCTCAGTTTCATAGAATTCTAGAAACATAGAATTGGGGGGGAGGGGGACCACATGAATCATTCAGTCCAATTCCCTTCATACAGGAAAATACAATCAAACCACTCCTGACAGATGGTCATCCAGCATCTGTTTAAAAACCTCCAAAGAAGGAGATTCCATTACACCCTGAAGCAGCGTATTCTGCTGTTGAACAGTTTTTACCATCAGAAATATCTTCTTGACATTTAGTTGGAATCCCTTTTCCTATAGTCCTAGGGCCTCTGCAGACCGGCCATTAAGGCCAGCCTGGGCGCAGAATCAGGGCATGGTGTCCACACAACACATGCTCTGACTCTGCTCTCATGGTGGTGTGATGCCGTGTGCCTCACCACACAATGTGCAGCATCATGGCGCTCCTCTGGTATTGCATTTAGATAACACAGCGCCAAAGGAGCACCATAAAGTTGTGGTGCAGTGGCTATGGCACTCTTTCTAGGGCACAAAAAGGAGCCACTTTTGTGGCCATAGAAAGGCCACATCAGGGCCACGGTGTGTGGTTGCTGCGGCCCCAATCTGGGTCTAAAAGAGGTGGTTTTCACAGCACCTTAGTCTCTGGAGCACAGCTTTGCTCCATCACCAATATGACATCCTGTTTTCTTAATGACAACCACTACCGCAACACACCACAGGTAGTAGGAGAGCATTTCGAATTGTTGCTACTGAAAAGACAATTCCACCAGTCCCTATGAATTTAATTTCAAAGAGTGGAAAATTCAAACAAGGGACTCTGATGGAAATCATCATGGACAGAAAGTAATATTTGGGCTAAGGGTAGATTACCTCTTCTTTACATAAGACTACTACCAGTTTTTCTCAAGAGTTCAAAGCCTTCTGCTGTTTCTAAACTGCTCACCAATTCTGCATGCCTAGATAAATATCTTTGTAGTTGTGGCAATAAGAAGCAGAAAGACCCTGATATGAAAGTATGACTTGTTCTTTAAGCTGACCCTTTAGGCTAAAAGAAGAACCTTTGGCTTTCATACCGTAACAAACATTGTCCATCCTCTTTTCTGATAGGTTAAAATGCTTGCAAAGGCTTTATCCACAAGGTACTGTGCATTAGTTTGCAGAGATAAAAGGCCCTGTCATCTTACATCCCTGGTCTGTGACCAAGGTCCTTGAGTATCACAAAGCAGTTAAAAATAGAGAGACATTTCATGTTTGGAAACCCTCCTACAAATGTCTCTTCTTCCACACCCGCTCCTGCTTTGCAAGCTCTGAATTCCCAGAGGTATTCTCGTTTTATCATTATTAACCTCTACGTGTCTTGCTGTTCCCCTGGTTATGTTGTAGGAATTTTAGGGATACCTAAGAGCTGCTGTCCAAGGAAAAGCAGTAAGCTTTTTGACAGCCTTGACAGAAGTGGTTTCCTTGGCAACAAAACTTACACAAAGAATGGTGGTGCTCCTAGATCCCCTTCCCTCTCAGTTTATTATGCTACATGGAGGTTTTGTGTAGAGTATTTAGTTCTGACCTAGGGCTTTATTCATTATTTCCACCTACTCCCCTCACCATTCACATCTGAATTTAGAGTGGTGACTGCCTGATTTACAAGGACAGGCTGTTGCTTTGTGTAAAAACTCAAAATAAATTACTTCTGGAGGAGAAATACAGTCTTTTGTTCTTTAAAGGAGTATTTTTAAAACATAGTTAGGATGGTAGGGCCAGTGACAACAAGTTGATTTTTTTTTTCTTCTTCTTCTAAACAGAGGAGGCGTGTGAAATGCTGATATTGCTGCTTGGAAGCAAGTGGAATATTTGCCGCCCTGGTAAGATGAAGGGCATATGAATTCTTTTCCTCTCAATTCAGAATCAGTTCAGTCATTTTGAGCATTCTCAGCAAGCTTTTCAGCAAGGTTTTAGATCTGGATCTGGTGACTCAAGGGTTGAAAATTTTTAATTAGAATTTTTTTAAAGACTCTGAGTATATCCAAAACATTTTTTCTGTATAACTGAACTATTGTATGTTTTCTGTCCTCCACTCCTCAACAAGAAGCAAGACGTGAAAACTGGTACAACACATGTTTTGCTCATTTAGCTCAATTGAACTTCCTTTTTATTGTTCATTTAGCTCAACATGAGATATATACCATCTCATACTGCTTTTCAGCCACTCCCTTCTTCAACAGATCACAGTTTTTGAAGGATTTGGTAAAACTGCATGTTGGAACCTTAAGATATAGGCAGCTTAATCCAGGTCCTTCCAGCTTTGCCTATGCACACACACACACACACACACACACACACAAGCTGCCTGTATCTTATGGTTCCAACATCCAGTTTTACCAGATCCCATAAAATCTGTGATCCATTGAAGGAGTGGCTGAAAAGAAGAATAGGAGGGTAGAGGAGACATAGAGGGAGCATAAGAGAAGGAAACAGAGAGGGTATTCTATTTGGTTACCCAGCTTATTTTCTGAAATCAGAAAAGATCAGTTGATTGAGCAGCTGATAAACTTTCAGAGTAAGGAATGAATGTTTCATTAAGCGTACGAACAACTCTAAAGAACATTTAGATGCACATTTACATTCCCTGGTCTACTAAACCTTGATGTCAAGATTTTAGAATCACAGAATCATTGAGTTGGAAGACACCTCAAGGGCCATCCAGTCCAACCCCTTGCCATGCAGGAACACACAATCAAAGCGCTGCCAACAGATGGCCAGCCAGCCTCTGCTTAAAGATATCCAAGGACGAAGACTCCACCACACTCCAAGGGAGTGTGTTCCACTGTCCAATAGCTCTTACTGTCAGGAAGTTCCTCCTAATGTTTAGGTGGAATCTCTTTTCCTGTAGTTTGAAACCATTGCTCCGGGACCTATTCTCTGGAGCAACAGAAAACAATTAGCTCCAGCCTCAATATGACAGCCATTTAGCAGAATCTAATTTAAAACTAAAAGCTGGGATTCTCTGGGGAAAATGATTCTCATTTCATACAGTGTAACAGAAAATGTTGTCTATGATGTATCTTGAAACGAATAAGTATACATTTCAATATAATCACTTGGCAAGACAGAGTCAATGGGAGTGAATAGTGGAACAGAAGAAGGTGGCAGGGAGGAGCTGTATGTCAGTGACTAGTAAAGATTAAAGATGGGAAGAATTGGACTATCTGTACCTTTCTCTTTTCTTTGCCCTGAATTTATAAAGCAACAAAATTTCTGATCCAAATACAAAATTTGGATTTTTTAGAAAAGTAATTTCCCCTCCAACTTAATTACTGTAAAATGAGATCTCTCTCATTTCCATCAACTCCCCCCCCCCTTTTAAATATTGAGATGTTTGGTTTCATTTTGGTAAATATAAGGATTTATCCTAAATTAGTTTCTTTCTGCTCAGGATGTTAAGGCTTTGAGATTTTTCAAAAAAAAAAAAAAGAAGAAGAAGAAGAAGAAGAAGAAAGAAAGAAAGAAAGAAAGAAAGAAGAAAAAAACCCTCAGTATCAAAGAAATTATAATGGACAAATTTGACCCCCAAGGCTGCTCTGCATGGTAGGATTAATACAGTCTTCTTTAACTGCCATGGCTCCATGAGCTATCTGACAAAGGTTAAATATCTTACAAAACTTCAAATCCAAGAATTTCATAGCAGTGAACCATGGCAGTTGAAGTGGTATCAAACTGCATTAATTCTGCAGTGTGGATGCATCCCAAGGCTCACAGCATTAGGTGCTTAACTCTAAGATCTGTGTGGATTCAACATGTCACTGCTGATTTAGGGTTATTAAACTTTTTTTGTTCTCTGAGAGGCCCCCTCATCCTTAACAAATACATAGCAAGGAGGTACAACCTGATTGCCAATTTGGGGAGCAAACTGGGCAGTCATCGCACTTATTGGATTTGGTCAGTGAAAATGGCAGATAATTTTGCTTCAGTTTATTTTTGAATAATTGACCAAATTTGAAAATGGTTTCATGTCTAGGGTGGAAAGAGTTTGAAGTTTAATATATTCCAATAAAGAAAAAGAAAAAAAAAAGCAAAACCGGCAGACTTTCACATCCCTAGAATTTTCAGATATTGGAATGCATTAATGGATGTCACGCAAGGGGACTATTATCATACTCTTTATTTACCCTCCTCTGTGCATTCACTAAACATCTTTTAAAGGGTTCAGTGTCTCCTTATGTAAGACTTTGAACTGAAATGATGCCCATTTTTCTGTAAATTTTCTCTCATGCCTTGCAGGAACTAGACATCCAATGACTAATTCAGATGAAGGCAAAGTCTCTTGACAAAGTTACTACATATTTATGTTTCCCTTTAGGAGTGTCTCAAACGTCATGAATCAGCTTCTATGCTATCTCCTGTCTGCTCTGCAGAGGTTGTGTGTTTGTGTGTGTTAAAAACACACCAAGATTCCTACTCACCCTATTGGAAATAAAACGGGAATATAGCAGATTTCCTCTAAAACAGATTCACAATCTGATTTTCATAAATCCTGGTAACTTTTAATCTATCATCATCATCACCACCACCACCACTACCACCACCACCTCAGCATGCAGACCTGGCATAATTTCAAAACAGCACTGATTTTCCTGATATGAGAATCAAAGTTAGAAGCACAGGTCTGGAGTTTTTTATTGTTCAGCTGGCAAAACTTGCTTTTTCTTTCTGTGTGAAAGGTTGAATGCTCTTAAAGTAACTAAGGCCTGATCTAGATTGGCAAAAAGAAGTGTGTTCATGGCTGCATGAAAGTCTAGCCTTCAGATAAGAAAAAGGGAAAGTGTGCCATGAAAACGCTTTTTTTTTTGCGTTTTAGGGGAGAAGAAGCGCCTTTAAAAAGGTGCTGGTTTTCCCAGCTTCTTTTTTAAAAACTGCAGAACAGCGCAGCTCCATCTAAAGGCTGTGGTGCAGCTGCTAAGCATTAAGGAAAAGGCAACTTCATGTCACACTTTCCTGCCAATCTAGAAAGCCCCTAAAAATCTTTATTAGAGTCTCCAAAAGACTCAGTGGATGCTTTCCTTAACTGAGACAATTTGGTGAGGAGAAGACAATACTATCAGGTGTGCAAGGAGAGAACTTCAAGCCTTGTCATTGTCTGAATCCAATTGTTTAATTAACAATTCCCCAATCATATCAACTACTGTGTTTCTAACAGTTCCACAAATAACAGTGGGCAAGCCCTTTGGTGACAAAGTGAAGACACAAATTGCAAGAACCATGCCAGTGAATGAACTGCAGCAATATGTCTGGCCAATTCTAGATTTCACAAACCTTATGCATTGTTCACTTACAGACTACAGAATCCCAGTTCCAGAATGGAAGTGAAGGTATTTTGGGGAGCTAGCGGTCTCATTTTATTACTAAAAATCCAAAAAGTGTAATTTTTTGCTACTGAATCACCAAACAACTTTTAAAAAAGGAGGCAAAAGCAATATTTCAAGTTCCCCAGACCATAAGAAATCTGATGACTGGGGTCATTGCTAGAATATTATGCTAGAATATCTGTTTTAAATATTTTGTTACTTCTTTTTACAGCAGTAGGCCAGCACGTCTAACTCTCTGAAAACAAAAACTATGAAGATTTCTGGGGCACTTCAAAGATTAATGCATTAATTATAGCCTTCATTTTTGTGGACCATAACACATTTCATCATATTAATGAATTTTGTTATCAAAAATTCAAGATGCAATACAAATGTTTTAGTGGGAGGGTAGGTGTTACTCTAGTTTTAAGTGGATTATCTTCTAGTGATATATATATATATATATATATAGCAATTGTGTTGAAAGTGGGGGAAAAGAACTGTTGGAGTTATTCATTGCCTCAACAGAAGGCCATAACATGTTATAAACAAAAGCTAAAGAGTTTCTAATACCAACCTCAACAAGAATATTTGTGGATGCTGTAGCTGAGCTCATAAAAGGAAAGTTGAAATTATGTTATAAAATGGTTCATTCACATTAATTTCAAATTGGTGTTACAGCAAAAGACTTTTATGTTGAAAGACCTGCTGAAAATTGGTCTAACAAGTAAACTGAGTGATTGATTGACAAGTAGGAAATGATAACATGAATTACTTACAAAAGGTCAGACTTACCTGCCTGCTGAGGCTTTTCAAATACCACACAGATTATTTGTATAGTGAATGGCTGGTATTTAACCTCATTTGAATGGACTGCTGTGTGTTTGCTCTGTTTCTACCTTGGAAGTGCCTGGGATAATATCTGTGTTATATTCAATTTCCTCCTATCAATACATTCCTAATGAATATTTGACCTCTTCTGGTCTCCTTGGATTTCAGAAAATGTTCATCTTGAGAACTATAATTAGTTGCTGCAGTGTGGATTTGGCAGAAAAATCAGGGGGCTTATAGCTTGCTTTCTTGGTTTCCCCTCCCATTTATTGAGCTACCTTCAACCTATGTATACTCCTGGAACAAATGGGTATTGTAGTAAATGGGGTTTGCAGCACCTTTGAAAGTAACAGAGATAAAGAAAGAAATTGGTAGCCTGTTGTTTGGTAGACTTCAGTCCCCATTACTCATTTGCATGGAGTGAAGTGTCCAAGAACAATTTTTTATAGGCAGGCTATGGACCTTATCAGACGTCAGAAATTGGAAGTATAATCCAATGGCAATCCGAACGCAATCATGGAGTTTCACGTTATTGCAAATTTAAGTATCTCACACAATTTTGGGCAAAAGGGAAGTCATTCCGAACGCAATCATGGGTTTTACATTATTGTGAATTAAAGTATCTCATGCAATTTTGGGCAATGGGGGTGTAATTTTTGGCAGAAGGAAGTACAATGCCTAAAGCCAAGGTGAATAGATAACTGTGTGAATGCTGGTGGGTATTGTGCAGTGTGTAGTATCACACTACCTACTTCATTTGTGGTAGAGATAAAAACTACTAGAAATTGTTTTTGATCAACACAACCACATGAACTTTGGCTGTCCATGGGAGAGATGCTGTTGAGAATGTTCTGGTCAGGCCCTGCTATACCATTGCAGCTGCTGCACAGAAGCTATCACTACACCATTAGGCAACACAGACACAGAAAGAAAAGAATATAACACATTTCTTACATAGAAGTCGAAAGTCAGAGAGAGCCTTTTAGGCCTCATTTAGTTGTTAGGTACATTGCTACACATGGCTCTCTACCCTGGAAGACCTCTGCTAACCCATATGCTCACTGTTTTAAAAAATCAAGAATAAAACTCACCCTTTATCAAGGGTGGAATCATGTGGCCTTCCATCTTTTGCTAAATTGCAACTCCCAGTATTCCTCATCACTCACTGTACTGGCTGGGATTGCTAGGATTCACAATCCAACAGCATTTATTGAAAGAATCATTCCTTTCATATTTGGAGGACCACATGATTCCTACCCTGATCAACCTTAATCGATTGATCTACATCTATCACTATTCTGCTGGTTAATGGCAGAGGATGGTAGAGTAGGTAGATGACAGTATTGTTACTTCCATGCTATCAAAGCTTAGGCTATGAATTCACAAAGAAGAAGCTTCAGTTGTCTGTTTTCATTACTGAAAGAGCTATTTCTTTCCCATTTAGCTCAATGAAACCACACTTGTGTCATTCACTGGCATTTGATTTGTTTTATTTCCACTCATTTGCTTCCATTGTTTGCAGTCTAAGGGCTGGGTGCACTTTTGTTTCTTGTATCTTTGGTGTTTTGCATCCAATTAGCATATATTTGGGGGCATTCTATTTGTCCTCCCATTTACACCAAATTTTAAGCAGAAAATAATAAACCTTCCCTATTTTATAAACTTCCATTCCTTTTTTAAAAATGCAGCTGAGCAGAATAGTTCACTTTTGTTTAAATACATCATGATAATGGTGAAGTAAAATGAAGGTGGAAAAATGGGTTTCCTCTCAGAGTCAGATATACAGTTTGAGGCATTTATGAGAATCAAATGTTTGTAATGGAAATTATTCTGCTTCAGTTTAAGATGTACTACTACAACCCCCCCCCCCCAAAAAAAACCCTTTTTATTTCTCAGTACTCAGGTAGTTATATAAATGAATAGTTGAGTAATAATTTCACACCCTTTACTACTAAAGCTGGGATCATTTATAGCCCAAAGTAGATCAGTAATTCATTAAACAACTTGTCACTGAGCTCTGATTCCTCCATTTTGAAGCAATGAAAAGGGAAACAAAGTTCTACCATAAATCCAAAGGAATTTTAATTAGTTGAACTCCAAGTAACAGCAAATCAGTTCAACCACCGTGTTTTAGATTTCTTGCGACATCAGCTATCACTGAGATTCCATTAAACATTATTAGCTTAATTATTTTGTCCTTAGTAGAAGAGTGCTAATTAACTTGGTAATGATAAATATGGAATTGAATGTCATTTTGAAACTCTGAAAGATTCTAATTATCCTTAAAAATTGAGGTATGGAGGAGAAAAGACTTTTTCAAAGGTGAGAAGGAAATTCTGCAGCACCCAACAAAAGAACATTTTAAACAATTCTGCAGTTTCCTATCAGAGCTTTTTTTTTTTAAGGAACACACTCTAAATAGATATTTTTGTTCTCAGACTGCTTTGATTTGGCAACTGTATTCTGCTTTTATGAAGTTCAGAGCCTTTAAGAATTTGCAGGGTACGCTGGCCATGAGAGGCATAGAACTTGTGACAAACCAAGAAACCATCTCAGAGTTACAGAATTCTTCATAAGACTTATAGCAAAGTTTTTCTTCAAACTCATCTTTTCACAATGTGATCAGATGGGCTTTTGAGATTAAAAATGGGGGAAAATAAAATAATTCAAATGTTTAATTGGTTATATCTTCCCCTCTGCAGATACTTCCAAAATTTTCCTTATCCAGATTTCCAAGGAAACCATTTCCTCCTGCAATAATAATCTGCAGAACAAAAATGGTGGTTTATAGACATTGGATGTCCAGAAAATTCGCTCCCAAGATGACACCTTTAGAAAACTGGCAGCAGCAAAAAAAGGAGAAAGTGCTGGTAAAGACATTAGCTAGGCTTCACCCTTCCTGTCCCTGACATCCCCAACCCAGTTCCAGAGAAAATAACTAACTAATTGCAAGGAAGTAACTACTAATTAGCTGTCAGTTAATTTATCTGAAAGTTGTAAGTTTTTAAATGAAAAGGGGTCACTTTATGAAATTTATTTTTTAGCTAAAGCAATTGTTTTAAGTTGTAGTTTCACCACAATTCCAAAATTAGGTTATTTAACTCATGAATTTTCTTCATTTCTCTTCTCACAGCTGTTAACATCCTCCTTTCCTTATCAGTGACTTTTGCATGCACAACTCACTTTTGTATTCCTTTGAAAAAGCTAAAATCCAGGACACCAAAATGGCCTCAACATGTGTCATTTTCATGCTCTCCACTCTGTCATCTGCAGTGATTTCCTTCCTGTCTTTCCTCTGCAGCTGTCAGAAAGTGACCAGAACAAATCATCTGATGCATATGAGGAGTAGGAAGAGATGGTGGGAGAGAGGAAGAAACAAGCCAAGGGAAAAAGAAAGAAATATCTCCTCCCCACATTTTTCCACCTTGTTTGTGATCAGGATATTGTAGAATATTCTGAAAAAGTAATGATTTATAAATCCCTCCAGCTGCAAAAAGTCCAAGTACTACTTGTCAAAGGCATGGTTTCTTACAGGACCAGTCACTCCCAACAATAAATTAAAGTGTCTGAAAGTTTGGGGACTTTCGTGTTAGCAAAAATCCTAGAGAGAACTGTGGAACAAGTACTAGAAGAAGACGTTGTCTTGTGATCATTTCCATTCCCAAATCCCACAGGCAAAATACCATTAAAAGTTGGCCTAATGGTGCAGAAATAAAGCAGTTTAACCCCACTTGAACTTCCATGGCTCAGTGCTATGGAATCCTAGGATTTGTAGTTTAGTGAGGCACCAGAGTTCTCTGACAGGAAAGTCTAAATATCTCACAAGACTACAAATACCAGAATTCCATAGCATTTAGCCATGGCAGATAAAGCGGGGTCAAAATGCTTTATTTCTGCACTGTGGCAGCAACCTGAGATGTATTTGAACTATGACAATACTAAACATGAAGTGAGAGCTGTTCGACAATGGAACACACTCCCTCTGAGAGTGGTGGAGTCTCCTTCCTTGGAGGTCTTTAAACAGAGGTTGGATGGCCACCTGTCCAGGGTGCTTAGAGTTCCTGCATAGCAGCGGGTTGGACTGGATGGCCCTTGTCGTCTCTTCCAACTCTATGATTCTTTGATATTATGATTCATTATGAGGCAAATACTATCCCACACTTTTTCTTTGAAAATCCTCTCAGTGCTTTCAGTTATTTTTTAAATGAGAAGAAGTCAGAAGAGATGAGGATGAATGATATCATTCTTTATTGTGGTTTTATATTTGACTCACATCAAGGTTAAAATATACATTGAAGTAGCTTTGGTCTTTGAGACATGTGAGTCAGGAAGGTGTACTATTAAGAAGGTGTATTAATTAATAGAAGAATTAATAGGATGGTACAATGATACATTGCCTGGCCTTTTTTTTATTATTGCTGGAATCAACTCACGTCAGGATTTATTACTTCTCACAGACTTGACCCTGTCAGCCAATCAAAGTTGCACATGTCTTCTAATTAAAAAAGTAATTTCCCCTGTGAGTACAGATGTTTTGCTGCAACTTAGTTACACATCTGTGCAGTCAAGAATACAGAAATTGCACTTCATACATCCTCAACAGAATTGGGACTAATGAAATGTTATGGCTTTAAATATTTGATAAAACAGAGCGAGATCAATCAGTTTGGAATAAAAATCAGAATTGCTAACCCTCACTGTATTCAGCATTCGGTAATTTCTTAGAATAACTTCTAAGAAATTCATTATTGCTAACCCTCCCCCAAAGGAAGGCAGCATGACTATGTTCTCTGAAGGATGTAATCTGAACTTGATGTTGTCAATAATCCATCACTAGAGCCTCTTAAAGCTGCAATAATACAAGGGCTATGAAAAGCAAAAAGGATGTAAGTGCCTTCAACTTACAATGATAATGAGTACAACAGTTTGCAGGCATGGCTGTAAATCAAATGAACTGTGGCTATAAAAGAAGCAGTAAGGCATTTGGATGGGATCCTGGACCTCGTCTGCAATAAAAGAAGCCTTGCATAGAAATGAGAAGCCATCTATATCAAGTTCTGGCATGGGCCACCGAGATGATGATGTCATCTTTGAAAAAGAGCTGAGGCTCTGGTGGCAGAATAGCAGTGTTACCTCTGTTGTAGTTTTGTTGTCCCTCAGAAACTTATCCCATTTTACTATGCACAGGCTTCTGTGGACTGGAACAATTCTTTTTCTTCAGAATACCGCATCTCGGCTATCATGTTGAGCTACTCACATAGTTTGTGATAAGGAAAGATTAATCCATTGTTAATTATATCAGTTACACTAAACGTATGGTGAGTATTTTTCGTTTAAAATTTCATAACTGTATTCCATATAATTTGCTTTGCACTTGTGGCTTTTTATATATGTTTGTAAATTTACACTCCACCTTATATTAGAAAATAACTAAATAACTTACAAACACAGTAGGAATGTGGATTGGATTTAGAGGTTGTTCTTGTTGTTGCGTGCCTTCAAGTCATTTCCAACTTATGGCCCCCCTAATAATAACAATATAATAATAATATTTATTTCTTACTCGCCCCCCTGAGCAGGTAACCTACCATGTGAACCTGCCATGAGGTTTGTCTGGCAATATTTGTTCCAAAGGGGTTTGCCATTGCCAACTTCTGAGGCTGAGAGAGTGTGACTTGCCCAAGGTCACCCAAAGGGTTTACATGGCTGAGCTGGGAATTCAAGCCTGGTCTCCAGAGTCATAGATCACACTGGCTCTCGGATTGAGAGGTAACCAGTAAATAAAAAGGGGAGGTTTTCCCCCATTTTTATTTTATGGATTTTATGTCTTTATGTGATAAGTGCCATTTTCAAACAAATTATCCAAAATATCATGGGAGGAGGGAAGAGAAAGTGAATCACTCTTTCACTGCAAAATTTGACAATTGCCCTTTCATTGACACAGATGCAACAATGTAGATTTGCCTGGTGTGTTACATGGTACCACTGCTATACTATCATTTTCTTAAGGTCATAAAGGCTTCAAGCAGACAGGGCAAAAGGAGTGGCTAGAGGCCATTCCCATCCCAATCGCTGCAGGACTACAGCAACCACACACGGCTGGTCCTAACCCAGGCTGCACCCATGGTCCTGAACAGGGCCACTGCCAAAGAGCAGTTTTTCCCCCACTCCTTTTTGGCCTGGCTCTTCTGGGTTGGGGTGGGCTTGGCACAGCTTCTGGCCACATTCTGGGTATGTGTCATGTAAATGTCACATCCTCAACATGGCCCAATGGCAGCCCATTTAGCCCATCTGTTTGAGTCCAAATATATCTTCAAAACGTATTGACTACAATACAACATCCTCTTATCAGAGCAGTAATACCCGCATGCAAAAATATGCTACGCTGGCACTACACAACCCCATGCAGAATAGCAATATGAACAATACATGTCAATGGCTGGGTGTCATGTGGAAAGGCATGGAAAAACACGTTACTCTCCAGCTTCATTTCTGTTTTGTTTTCTTGTGTGATAAGTCTCTTAGAAAACCATGTAGTTTTCTAAACCTGTTCACAATTCAAGACTTAGGAGCTATACAGACGGACGGCATTCAGCCATCCCTTTTTGCTCCATATTAAAGCTGCAGTAACCACACACCGTGGTATCTGGAGGCAAAAAAGCCACAAAAAGCAGCTTCTTTTCAGCGTCCTGGAAGGGGTGTCATAGGCACACCATCATGACACCCCTTCTGCACTATGCCATTTGGATGCTGCACCACAGTGGTGTCATCATGGCATGCACCGTGTAAATGGGTGTGTGTCAAAACGGCACCATGACTCCACCAACAGGCTGGCACAAAGTGCCACTCTGTATCCCTCCTACTCTGCAGAAAATTTGCACATGGTTATTTTGCAAATAAAACAGCATTTTCCATGCAGAAATACCATGTCCTATGAAGAAAAAACTGTCCTGCACAGAAGATCCCATTTTCTAAGCAAAACAACTACAAGCAAATTTTGCACAGAATATGTCTGGAATTGCAAAGTTTCTCATTTTACACACCAGGCCTCTTTGGTACCAAAAAACCTCCCAAGAACAAAACAAACAAATAAAAAACTATGGCTTTTTAATATTTTTTTCAAATATTATTTTAATATTCTTTCCATCCCTGGTAGAGTCACAATGTGAATTGCACAAAATTGCTGCATATATTACTCTTCTGCTGCTGCTGCCAGCAGAATATCTTCAGCTCACAAAGGCTGCCAGAGGTAAAGTAACTGTGGTGAGGATGAAGAGAAAGAAGGGCAGTGTAATCCAGAAAGCCTTAAACATTCTGGGAATAGGAGATCTGAAAGATTGTTTTCTTCCATACACAGTTGACCACATATCAGTAGTTAGTATTTTATCAGAACTAAGAGGCCATCTTATACATCCTACCACCTAGACAGATTAGGTTAATGGGCATTCTTTTCTAGGACAGCACACCAATAATAGACCTCCTTCCCAAGATAGCTCCCTCTCTATTATGTTCCAGATGAGCAGTGAAAACTATGTTGTTCTATTGAGCTTTTATTGATTTTAAATATTATTTTCTGATTTTACTGTACTGAATGTTCTGGCTTGTCTTCTAGTGTTCCTCTACTTATTTTATTGTTATGATACATTCTTTTCTATTCACTTTTTATTTCCATTTTTATTGTTTTGTGTATATTGTATACTGAATTTTGCATATTGAAAACAATAAATTTTGTATACATACAAAACTATCTCAGTTTTGTCTACTGAAAAGTAATAGAACTGACTGATTTATAAATATGTGAAATGAATAAATAAATAGCTTGCCGGAGCAGCACTACCATTTTGCAGCGGTACTGCCACAAACTGCCAGAATCTGCAGATACTAAGTGGCTGGAAGATGTGGGGGTGTCCCAGCTGTCCCTTTCTGTTAAAACACAGGGTTGTGTCTGCCCCACAAACCTATCCCAGGCCTATGAGCAAAGTTGCTGGTGTGGTGGAAAGCACCACAAGTACTGAAATAAGTTCAGATGCCAGTCCAGTTAGCCTTTGTACATGGAATGGGGGAGGAAATGCTATCTTATTCTTCATTTCAGGCAGCAAAATGCTGTGGTCTTTATAACATGAAAAGAGAGAGAGAATGAAGATGGAAGCATTGATCATCCATCTTCCCAACATTTTGATTCATTCTTTGAGAGGAGATCTAAGGATTTGTTTGATGAATCTGCCGGTGGTTTCTGCTCTATCCTGACAGGATGTGAAAAACTCTGAACCCTATTCTGAGGGAACTGCTAAGTGAAAGACTGCATACTGTGCTGGCTTATGGGGTGGCAGACATGAAGGAGAGATCATGACACATTTGAAACTGGGAGCATCAGGTGTCAGAGCATTCTGGCAATGCATTCATTCCTGGGATTGCCACACATTTTTTCCCTGCTGGGGCTCAGTAGGCCTGGGTTATGAGCAAAGAGTGTATAGTGTTGTTATGTGTATAGTTATGGTTGAATGTGCTGTATTTCCTAAGCCCTGGATGCAGCACTTGTGCCTGCCATCACTATGATAGCAAGAAGAAGAAGAAGAGAATTATTCATTTTAGAGCAACTGGTATTAAGCTGGAAAAAGTAAAGGTTAAGGTGGAAAAAGAAAACATTGGTATGGGGCTGCAAAATGTCTGAAGTGTCTGGGCCTCTTGGACCATGAGAGTGAAAAATAATATGCAACAAAATAATAGACAATACCACTCCCATATTTGTGAGGGATACGTTCCCAGATTTACTATGGATAGAGAAGATGGCACATAATAGCAAACTCTATATTTCTGGTGGAAGTTGGCCATAAAGTCACACTGGAGGACCTCCAGATGCTTAGAGCAGGCCTGCACAACTTGGCAGTAGGTAAGGGCCAAAATGGAAAAAGGCTGAACTTCAGGCTGCAGGTAGGTTTTTAGCAGCTCAGTTTCCAACTTTTCACTTGGAAGCGTTCACGCTTCCTCTGGCGTTACCGCCCTGCTTCATTCTGGGAGAAAGCTGGGCAGCAAAGGAGCCTTGAGGGGCAAGCATTAAGGTTTACAGTGTAGATGCAGACAGAAAGAAAGAAGCTGGTGGCATGAGCTTTTGTAGATTTGAGTCTACTTCCTCAGATGTGTGAACTTTCAGTTTGTCTCAAAGGTGCTACAAGATGGGTAGAGGTGCCTTGGCAGCACACAGACACACACCGGCCTTCAGAGTCCCACACAGCTGCTGCCTGGTGGGACCCCAAAGGTACTGCCGCCCCCTCCCCCCACCCCATGCCTTCAGAGTGAGGGAGAGGGAATAGAAATAGAGTGTGGTTGCCCCACTCCAACTTTATGCCACTTTCTTGTGGGGTAAGCCAGTGTGGCATAGTGATTTGAACACTGGACTAGGACTGTGGAGACCAGGGTTAAAATCCCTGCTCCACCGTGAAGCCCACTGGGTCACCTTGGGAAAGTCATATGCTCTCAGCCTCTGGGAAAGGCATTGGCAAATCTGGCCAAGAAAACTCCATGATAGGTTTGCCTGAGGGTCACCATAAGTCTGAAACTACTTGAAGGCACTAAAAAACAAGAACAACAAAACAACAAGAAGAATGCATGAAGAAAGCAGTGTGGTGTAGTGATTTGAGCACTGGATTATGATCCTGGAAACCAGGGTTTGAATCTCTTTTTGGCCACAAAAACTCACTCAGTGATCTTAAGCAAGTCACATTCTGTCAGCTTCAGAGGGAGTCACTGACAAAACCACTTCTGAACAAATCTTGCCAAGAAACCCCTATAATAGATTTCACATTAGTGTTGCCATAATTCAGAAAACAACTTGAAGGCACACACCAAAGTCCCATTAACATCAATGCACTGCAACACCCTACTGATTGCTGGAGTGGCAGTGCCTTCCAAGTCCCATGGAGCAGAAACCCCATAGGACCTTGAAAGCAGGGAGGAGGGGAGATGCCTGAAATCCTTTAGTGGGCCATATGCAGCCCATGGACCATATGTTGTGCAGGCCTGACCTAGAGAGACCATATTTTTTTTGGAAATGGGTAAGTGAAATGCGAGTACTGGTCTCATGGATAGGGGATTGTTCTGTATTAAAAATAAATTTGGAGATCTTGATAGCCTATAGAGCAGTAATGTTTTTTGCCAAAATTTAGGGAAGAAAATAATAATGTATCTTACCCTTGATCCTGAAAAACCAAGCAGGTGATTGAGGGGACAAACAGGCTCGAGTAGTTATTTGAGACATCTCTAGACCATACCCTGTGGGGATTTTTTGCTTGCCCAGCTCCCTTCCTCCGGAATGTTCAGTGCAGGATGTGGCTGGCTACTTTGACATCAGCTAGGAAGGTATTTTTGAAGCACTTACCAGACTGCAATATTAAATATAAGGTGGTAAGGAGTTTACTTTTTATATCTGTCCTGCCCTGATTCCCTAGAGAAGAAATGGGGAAACTGGCAAGGGACAGTGCTGCATTAATTACCTGGTTGCAATGGCAGGTTATTGAGTATCCAAAAACTGCAAGCATGACTAGTGGACACCCAAGGTCATCTTTATAACAATGTCATCTTCTGGCTTCCATGCCAATGAATCCACTCCTGATGGCGCAGTGGTTAAATGCCTGTACTGCAGCCACTCACTCAAAACCAAAAGGTTGTGAGTTCAATACCAGCAAAAGGGCTCAAGCTTGACTCAGGCTTGCATCCTTCCAAGGTCGCTAAAATGAGTACCCACATTGTTGGGGGGCAAGTAGCTTACAGTTGCTGCTTAGACACTGCTTATGTAGTATGAAGCAGTAT
The DNA here is from genome assembly GCA_034509955.1 of Urosaurus nigricauda. Classification (NCBI taxonomy): domain Eukaryota; kingdom Metazoa; phylum Chordata; class Lepidosauria; order Squamata; family Phrynosomatidae; genus Urosaurus; species Urosaurus nigricauda. Next base: position 171,480,094 of record JAOEGL010000002.1, read on the forward strand.
ATAAATGAAGCTGTTTGTTTTTAATGTGAATTTTAAAGAATCCATCCAAAATGCTAGACACTGTCCTGCAAATAGTTTCACCCCCTTGGATAGCCCCTTTAAAGTTCAGGCTAAAATCGCTTGACTGATATGGAGGCCACAACTGTGTTATTATGAAAAAAGGTTCCTTAGACTTGTTCCAAAGTTACCAGAGCCCAGGGGCTGGAAAAAAGATAGCCTTTGGAGCTGCTCCAGAATATAGCCAATGCAGTCCTAGGAAGACCAGGAGCTGGGACAGCCTTCCTGCCTATGATGCAGTTGAACTGGGTTAGGTTGTAGGCATTCAACCTGGCATCAGGGCATCGATGGCCTTGCTTTATCCAAATCCTGTACCATGGAAGGCTCCACTGCAGATATTATTGTAAACAATGGCATAATGATATAGCCTCATTTTATCTGTGTGTCTTCTCTTACTTCCTAGTGAGAGTGCATAGAGCTTCAGTTTAATTGCTCATCACAGGATTATTGTCATTATTTTGATGTTTTTTCCAAAAGTTCAAATTATCTGTGTAAAGGGCAAGATAGAAAAAGCATGGTAAAACAAGTAACATCACTTCATTGCATACAGCCCCTTGCTCTTTCAAGTCAATTTCAGATAAAAGAAACATGTTATTCCTCTTTCTTCTTTCTACAGTGAGAAGACCTGAGGAGAAAAGTTTAATTGGAAGCACCATGTTTTTGACCTAGACATTGGAAACGTTGTTGAAATATTTATCCTTCTGATAGTATAAATGGAGGAAATGAAAAATAATTGCCAATATCAGTGGTATTTGGATGAAGACCAATGAAATAAACATTTTGTCTAGGGCAGTTGTGTTGTGACCATGTATAAAATATAGATGGTTGTGTCTTATTGATTCTTGAGCTAATTTTGCATGCTGGGGGAGATGCAGAACACTCAAGTTCAAATCAAAAGCAAGAAAGCTCCTTGATAAAGAATGAAAAGGAATTTTAGATAAGACTGATAAGAGAATGGTCAAAAGGGTGTCACTATCTCAGCAAAGGTTTATCCCGGATATGACTGCCAGTTTTGCTTGACTGAATTTATTACCCAAAATTTGCTGGACTGTTCTGTGTCAGAAAGCAGATGGTGGGCATTCATTAAAAGACACGTAGAGCACACGTACAGGGAAAAAACACTCCCCTTTCACTTCCTTGCTCCTTGCCTTTCACTAAATCCTTAACATACTGAAATCTAAAGAGCAGAATAAATTACGCAAAATCAACCAATAATTGGATACAAACTGATCAAATCTCCTTGCATTGACTCTATGGTATAAAAATAAATTCCAGCAGTTCAGTTTAACTGGTTTGTGGATGGAAGTGCCTGTCATGTTCTACTGATTACTTAGTAGTTCAACATCTGTATAAGGATTGCAGAGTCTGTCTGATTCCCCCCCCCCCATTCCCAATCAGGATATTTTCAGTTGTTTGGCTTTTCTGGTTTGATTTAAAATGTTGTCTGCAAGGCAGAAAGGCATGCAAACCGGTCCAAAACTTACCCAACCTCAACCTATTATTTTTCTGTCCCATGCAACTAAGCACAGTGACTATTTGAAAATGATGCTGCAACTAAATGGACAATTCATTGATTAGTATGTCTAAAGGCAACTGCTGGAACGTGTACTTGTTATATGAGGTCAAGCGACTGTAATTGGCTTTCCCCATAAAAATTTGCTCTTCCTTTTCTCTCTCCTTCTCTGCTAAGTATCACCCCCCCCCCCCGTATTATCCCCCAGAAATGTTAGTTTCTGAATCTGTTTAACTTTTCACATTTTGGAAATGCCAATAGACAAAGACTTGCACTTTCAAACAGGGCATGTGGAAATATCAGTAGTAATATGCAGGTGATAAATCTGTTATGCCTTTTAACAGTTGTATTGATTTTTCTCTGGTGATATTTCTGTCAAGAAGAGACATCTAATCTAACTGAAGGTGATGTTACATATAGCCTGAGCTGAAACCACCACAATCTCCTAATCGGCAATAAGTATATTTATGGAGTTTGCACAGCATAGCTCAGAATGAACCCCAGTCTATCATACAGTTCCATATTTCTGTAGTCTCCCCCTCCCCATGTCCCTGTCACCACCCAAGGGCTAAGTCAGATTTATAGGAATTTCATTTACCCTGTTCATGCACCTGGCTCTCTCTCCTGATGAGTAATAGGAGCAAGGCATAAACATTTACCCTTAAGGTGTCAGAAGCAATAGAACATTGTATTTGCATACAGGCGATCCATGTTGAAATCTCAATTAGGACATAAAATGTGCTGGGTGAACTTGGTAAACATGCTATGATCTCTTCCACCACCATCCCACCCCACCCCACCACCGCTACCAAGTCTCTCTCCCCTCAAATTTTACATATCCATCACAGGCAGACCAATTCAGAAGTAAATTCCACCTCATTTGGAAATAATTAGCCAGTGTGGTAAAGTGGTTTGAGTATTGGAATTAGAAACTGGGAGGCCGGGATTCAGATCCCTCCTTGGCTATGGAAACCCACTGGGCAAGTCACATTCTATCAGACTTAGAGGAAGGCAAAGGCAAACACTCTGTGAATAAATCTTGTCAAGATTGGCTTACCTTAGGGTCGCCATAAGTTAAGAATGACTTGGAGGCACACAACAACAACCTACAAATAAGAGGTTACTTGTAATTCATTCCCTTTCTATGTAACAAAACTATAACTAAGTTACCTTATGGTTGCAATGGGATGTGATGGAACTATAATTTCTAAACACTTTCAGGAAGCGTGTGACCTCATCGCTTTATACCACAAGCCAGCAGTGGTATATTGGTATATTGCACTTTGTTTAATACTTGTTGACCAATTTTAATCTGTGCCAATTTTAATTTGTCTTGGTTTAATTTAGTTTTAAGGGGAGCGGTTGGGGAGGGATATGATTGTCGTTTTTACTCTGTATCCTTTTTAATCTGTTGTACCCCGCTCTGAGTATTTTATTAGAGGAGCGGGCTATAAATAAACTTTATTATTATTATTATTATTATTATTATTAGGTAATTAAAGCTATCTAGTTTGCTCTTTTAAAAAAATGTAGCAGCCTACAACTATATAATTTGGGAGAGCCTTGGAACTGCAGCTAATTACTGTTAAAAAGTAACTTTCCAAGCTCTGGTTGTCCCCTGTAATGTGGAAGCCAGTCTCAATGCTAATTGTTGTTTATTCATATGCTGTAAAGGGGAATACCCAACTGGCCATAGTACTTGGATGAAATTGCATTTTGGCTGCACACCATCTGAATTGATTGCTTTACCCTCTCAACAATTGCCTCTTAATAGACAATATTTTCAGCAAGGGCTTATCTATCCCTTTTGAAGCCACTGGTGATATTTACTAGTTGGAACAACATTGGTCTCTGGGGCCTCTTTAGTTTCACATGAGAGCCAAAAGGCAAGGATGGATACCTGTCGCTTAACAGACACATCACACTGAAATAGAGTGGGAGCCTAGCCATTCTGTCAGTAACTAAAATAAAGAGACAGTTTAATATACAGTAGACAGGCTCTCATCTTCCAACTCATGTAATTGAAAACATTATTATCAGATCATTTTGAAACATCACCATTGTGATCTAACTTATCAGAGGCAGAGGCAGTCCAGAATGGAAGCGGAGCATCATTTTGAGGAGTAGCACTGTGGAAAGTGAATTCTTATACCATATGAAACTGAAGTTCCCTTTCACTGTTATGATTTAACTATAATTTAAGCAAAATGTCCATTCTTTTGTTTCTTGGAGAAAGTGAAGGATGCAAACTGAAATAAATATATATTTCTTCGTTCAAGACTCTTCCTGGCTTTTCCATTGTTATGAATGCAACCAAGGCAAGACCAAGATCCTGTTGAGAGCCAGCTTAGTTAGCATAATGCTACAATTGCATAACTTCACAAAACTTTGTAGGAACTAAAGTAACCAGACTAGTGATGGTGGAAAGCAGGAACTGTTCCTTTTATCCATTTTTCTGTAAATACTATTGACTGTTGGGTGACATGGGAAAACACTTGCATAATGACGTGTCAGAGTTTCCCTTATGCAAGCCATTGAACATCCATCTGCTAATCTATCTGGACAGTTATACAAGCATGAGTCATCAGCAAGGCTCCAGTCTAGATCTCCAGCAGCAGCTATAGCAATGCAGCTGTTGAAATATGACATCTGTATACACCCTGAATGGCATCAGTTTTAAATGTGGTTAAAGCAGGTGAGAGAAAGGTGGAAGGATAATGTGTAAATCAAACAAAGACTCTAATCAATAAAGTGTCTGCATTTAAGGTACAAATATGCTCCAGAAAGAAGTATGTCTTCCAGACAATGTGGATGCTGGCCTTTGTATAAAACAAGCAGTAAAGAAAATACCAAAAGTTCATTTTTCTGGTGCCCAAGCAACCAGCAGAATCTATCCACATTATGAACTGCTATTCATTTCACCAGTTTACAGGAAATAAAAGTAACTGTGATGTTGTTCTTCACATACTCTGAATAATGGGTCAACCCAACCCAGTTCCCATTAGAAATTAATCAAGCAAATTTTTATTATGTATTATTATTATTAGTAGTAGTATTATGTCTACTTGATATTTTAAAAATATTCCAGACTGGTATTCTGGTATTCCAGATCTGGTATTACCATAGATGTTAAACAAATCAAATTAAAAACAAGTTTAAAAGGGTGGGGAGGGGAAGTAGAGCATGCCCCCAATCCTAAATCTCCTTCCTGAGCAGGCCATTTATTGGGAATAATCTTAATGGTTTTTTTTTAACGTCTATGTGAAAGGCTAGCAGGAAAGGCAGCTATCTTAACTTCTCTTGAAATTTAGTTCCATAACTTGCAAGCAGCGATTGAGAGAGGTCTCCCTCATATTCTTATCAAATACATCTATGAAAGGTGGTAGGACCAAGAGAAAAACTTGCTCTCAAGAGCTGATAACTCAGATGAGCTCATATACAAGAAATACAAGCTTTCCTTCAGATAGCCTGAAAATATTGCTATGTGTTTCCTATGTAAAAACTTACTTGCAGTTATACATGACAAAAAAAAAAAAAAAAAAGGCAAGCACGGTAGCATCCAGAAATATAAAGCAGTGAGGTTTCATATTGTTCATATTGTTTTCTCTAGAACTTGTAGCAAGCTCAAGCAAGCTACAGTCTGCCCACAGTGGTTACTAGGAGCCTTCTTTCATCATTCTTGGAATTGCTGTGTGTTAAAATGAATTCACATGTATCTAGTCCTGGGGACACCTGAATCCAATCCAAAATGTATCTAGGCGAAATGCTCAAAGCTTAGTGTTTAAGCCACCTCTTTCCCTCCTCAATTTTTGAAATTCATTAGTAGTGTTGCCAATTGCAACTGGAATATGGTTGATCAGCCACACATAAAGTAGACTTATTGAAATAATTATTGAATAGTGAGCCCACTTGGTTCAATGGTGTTACTTTAGTTATGTCTAAGAATGGGATTAAGGCCCATAAATTGCTAACATTTTACCAAAGTTTCATTTATTGTCCAGTAATTTCCCACCACTGCTATGTATGCATGCTTCCCTATTCAATTCACTTTAGTGGAGGGGGAGCTTGGAATTCCATTAAACTCAGATCTGGGGAACCTGCAGCCCTCCAGCTTTCGCTAGACTGTGGTTCTTATCAACACCGTGGCCAATAGTAACGGATGAGAGAAGCAGAAGCTGGGCAACATCTGGAGGGCCACAACCACCTTGCCCTAGAATTAAGCATTATGGAAGTCTCTTCCACTCAAGATATCTAAGTCTGGATCACAGCATAACACACACGGAAGATACAATGAGAGAAACATAGGGGCTCAACAGACTGGTGGCTAAAAGCTGCTCTAGGTAGCTTTTTTTAGGGGCTTCACAGGTGTGTTTGTGCACCATGATGACACCCCTTGCACAGAGCACCATTAAGGTGCTCTGACGCTCATGCATCATCATGGTGCACCCCTTGTAAACGGGGGCATGCCAACATGGCACATGGGCACCGATAGTAGGATTGGGTGTGGGTGGACGCCCAGCCATACCAAGCCCTACTTTCAGGCCCAGGCTGGCAAAAATCACCTGTCTGTATCAGCCCATAGTTTCCAGTACTAGGATAAATTCTTCAGTGTATGCTTTAAATAAAGGTGTATGCTTTAAATGAAGGTGGAGATTTATTCCTGTTAAAGGTGGTCAACTGTTCCATGAAGTGATGCTCTGCTCAGCATCTATATATAAGCATAGCTGTCTTATTTATACACCTCTATGGCAGGAATAATGAGATCCTCTAGATGCTGTTGGATGATGACTCCCAGCATTCTTAAACCACTGGCTAGCCTAACTAGGGACACTGGGAGTTGCAGTCCAAAATTATAGTGTATGATTCCTACACCTGTTCTAGTCCCAAAGTTATTAAATGAGATCTTATAATAGATTGTGTCTCTTCTGTTCTGTTTCCTATTTGTTTTTAGTCACAAAATAATTACAGTTTTTTAAAAAATGGAAAATGAGAAGGCCTAGTAAGGGGAAAATATTACTGACATGAAGACAGGACTGCCCAACATTTTAGAAAATGTTCAATTAGGGATGCAGGAAGTGTAAAGAAACTACAGGGAAAATCACAGTAACAAAACAAACCTGAAATGTGAACTCGGTTGATAATGCCCCAAAGAGCTCTGAGACTTATATTGTGACAAAATGATCTCCTACTGGCCTAGAGCTTTAAAAATCTATCTGTACTGCAGGGAATTCCCCATCTTGCAGGGGAAAATGTAAACAGTGAACAGTGTTTCAGGTTCCAAAATAATGCTCCCTTTTGTCACAAGACAGTTGGCATACCCTACAGCTGGAGGCCTCTGTAACTGTATTTTAAATTAACATCAATAAAGACTGGTAGGTAGGCAAATGCTGAAAAGAATGCATTTCCAAGTGGCTAGGCTCCATGCTAAAACTTTTCAACAGGCAAAAACCAATCACAAAGCTCGTTGTATCGTAGCTACTTGCATCGGAACTGGTGGCTTTTTGGGGGGGGGGGGGGAACGTTCGGGCTTTGGTCAAGGTTGGAAGTTGATCTGAATGGTCTATGTGATTCTCCCTAGGGTAAGCTATAGCTCTGATGAAGCCTCATCATACAAACATGTGTGTCTGTTTGTGTGTGTGAGGGGATGGGTGGACAGAGCCTGAACATGAGCTGTATTTCCCATCCCTATTTGAAATCAAGAGGATGGAGAGATTGCTTTTGGAATTATCAGGAATGAGGCAAATGGTTTCATTTACTGAGCCCCTCAGATTGGCTTATCAACTGAACCAGCAATAGCCCAACCAACCAAATAATCAGCCCCCCCCCCCATTGGCTTTGGCAATGCTTTGTCTTCTGTAAGCAAGAGTTGCTCCCAATGGGCTTTTCAGAATCTAGCCTCCTGACCTTTCTGTTTCATAGCATACCTCTGTGTTTGCAAAAGAGGCACTTTCACCTATAGATCATGCCAGCCACACCCAACCATGGTAAGGGATTGTGTGAGAGTCTGGAGGTTCCCAACCTGGCATGCAACTACCTGTGGGGGCATATGAGATAGCTACTCAATAGCCATTCAACCACAGCAACAGATAATACAAAATCATTCATTTTCATCTGTCAACATTGTTAAAAAAATGTAGGACAAATTGATAACACCACTGCAAATTCAAGTAACCACATGCACATGATTGACTGTGGGCAATCAAAATAAGATTCATGTTTGTGGATTATAATACACAAAGGAATAAAATCTGCATGGAGATCATTCCAAAGAGTCATGAAATTGACTCTAAATGCCATTAAAATAACCCCAAGCTCTCTCTCTCTCTCTCTCTCTATATATATATATATATATATATAGGATGGGAGTTACAAATGCACAACCTGGAGTTATGTGTTCATGACTGTGTGATATCCATGATCTCTACATAGTCCATAGTTTAGGAAAAACATAGGGACTGTAAAAGCTCCCCAGTCTCCATTTACCAGGAAGCAGCCAGTGTGATCAATGAGGATCTATTCCCCTGTCACTAACACAAGTGTCTGGGTACATCCTTTAGCTACTTCCTGATTGACAACAAACTAGAACCCCATTCATCTCAGTGGCTGCTGCCCAGTAAGTGGGGGTTGGACGGTCAGGCTGGGATTCCCTATGGAGTTTATCACACAACGGGAATTGGAAGTATAATCCAATGGCAATCTGAATGCAATCATGGGGTTTCGAGTTAATGCGTGAAAGCTGATCACACACATTTTTGGGTAATGGGAAGTCCTTCTAAACACAATTGTGGGGTTTCATGTTACTGTGTGAGAAACTATCACACACAATTTCGGGCACTGGGAAGCAATTTCGGGCAGTTTCAAACACAATGCGTCATCAATGCGCAATCACATTAATTAGCTGAACTAGTGAATTCACTCAATTCTGAACTGGCCTCATTTTTATTTCTTTCAAAATTGAGAGAAATTCCTCCCATATGATAACGTCCTATGTAGTTCCATAACTATGAGGGTTACACATTTCTAACTGTCCAATAGGATTTTGATTCAAAATATAATTAAACTAAAAATTTAAAATATAATGCAACTATCAATAGAATTAGTTTTTTTGTGGTTTTTGGGGGCTATGTGGCCGTGTTCTGGAAAAAAGAGAATTGACAGCAGTGAAAAGTATAACCATTAAAACATACAAGAAACATATAGGCCCGATCTAGATGGGCCTTAAAGAGCACAATAAGGGCTCTTTAAGGCGTCATTAGGGTTCGTGAGCGCACAGCTTTCACACGTTCATGAACCCTAGCACGTGATGACGCGAGCATCATCATATCACAGCTTTTAGATGGCGTGCCTATGCACGCCGAGGCAACTGCACAGCTTCTAGACGGACCTGCGCAGTTGCGGTGGCATAAAGGCACCAAATGGCACCTCCTTTGAAATTCGCACTGCAACTGCAGCACAAAAAAGGAGCAGGGTTTGCCTGTTCCTTTTTTGCAGTGGAGCTTCACCGCAGCGTCTAGCTGCTGCAGTGAAGCTCTGCAGCAAAACAAAGTGGTGCCAGACCGCCCCTTTTGGGTGGTCTGGAGGGCACCATTGAGCATTTTGAAAGGCTTTCCCCCCTGAGCAGTCAGCCAACAAACTCTTGCCAAAACAAAAAAGGTTCACTTGATAGCAAGGAGGGCACCAGTCTCTAGGAAGGGAGTTCAGAGATTAGAAACAGCCACTGAGAAGGCCCTGACCATTGTTCCCACCAGTCATACCTGTGAGGGTGGTGGGACAGAGAGAGATGTGTCTCCCCAGAAGATCTCAAAACACCGGCAGACTCATGTAGGGGAATATGGTCCTTCTGGGACCATACTGAGACCTGAGCCCTGCACAGGGATTTATAGATCATAACCAGAATGTTGAAATGTTTATTTTTTAAAATTTATGCATGCTGTTTCCTATCCATTTCTGCTAGTGGCCAAAGAGTGAACTTTTTTTTCACCTGTACACATTTGTAAACAGTATATAACTTGAGATGATGGTGATGGGAGGAATCTGATTACTGGCGACCAAAAGATGCATACACAGCTATCTCTTTCTTTCTGTCTCTAGATATCAAGCTCTAAAATTCAGTATCACTGCATGCAGATATGAAATACTTGAACAATATCTGAAAGCACATACACACTTCAGTGAGGAGATCCAGATGATATTTGGCACACAAAACCACAAAGAATAACATAAAGGAGATTTGGAAACTGGAAGAGATGTAAGGGGAGAAGACAATGTTATTTCCACTACAAGCTCAACAAAACCCCATTTCCCTTATTTGCACAAAGGCTTTGCTTTTCTGGCAGAATCTTTGTTCTCCTGCAAAATTCTATCCATGCTTGTGGAATCAAAGGCTTTCATGGCCAGCATCCATAGTTTTTTGTGGGGCTTTCAGGCTATGTGGCCATATTCTAAAACAGTTCCTTTCTGACATTTTGCCAGAATCTGCAACTGGCATCTTCAGAGAAATTCTGGCGAAACGTCAGAAAGGAACTCTTCTAGAACATGGCCACATAGCTCAAAAGCCCTACCCCCCCAAAAAAAATCTATCCATGCATGTCACTACTGACACAATAGAAATGTAGGGGAGGGCTCTAGCCAAGATAGCCAACCATTAATAGCTTGATTTACATGTTGTTCCTGCTTTTCCGGCCAGGAGCACTTGTTATCAACTTCAGTTGATACGCCAGCTGTGACCCTACCTGGAACAGGGGGACCTAGAAGCAGTGGTACATGCACTGGTAACTTCTCGTCTCAATTTCTGCAACACGCTCTACATGAGGCTACCCTTGTGCCAAGTTCAGAAGCTTCAATTGGTCCAAAACAGGGCAGCCAAATTGGCCACTGGCAAATCCAGGTTTGACCATATAACACCTGTTTTTAAAAACCATTCACTGGCTGCCAATCAGCTTCCGGGCACAATACAAAGTCTTGGTTGTCGCCTTTAAAGCTCTACATGGCTTGACTCCAGGTTACTTGTGGGAACGCCTCTCCCTATATAATCCACCCCACACTCTCAGATCCTCTGGGAAGAATCTGCTCCAGCCACAGAAGACCAAATCAGCTGTAACTTTCCAGAGGACTTTCTTTTCTGCCACTCTGAAACTGTGAAATGACCTGCCAGAGGAGATACGTCACCACCTTAGATGCCTTCAAGAAGGCTGTCAAGATGGATCTCTTCCAGTTGGACTTTCCAGACTGACCTCTCAAAAAAGGATAGCCCCATCCACCTTTAATGATCCATTCCATTTTGATTATTGTAGATCATGTTACTGATGTAATTGTTGTTGTTGTTGTTGTTGTTGTTGTTGTTGTTATATTATCCAGGGTTCATTGTTATCTTTAAGTGTATAATGATACAGAAGGATTCCACAAGAACAGAAACACAGTCTTCCAGATAACTCCCCAGCTCAGAAGTGGGCTGGGGAACCATCTGATAGAGATGTGCACCTTGGAAATCACAACACTGAAAAACTGAAGAATCATAAGCTGTCAAAAATGGTCCAGAATGTTCCAATCAATTTTGGTGATGTCAAGATAAGGAGGACATCTTTTTGCATCTGTGGTGGACTTGTAAGAAGGTGAAAAGTTAATGGTCTAAGGTTTATAAATTAATCCCCAAAAATGTTAACACTAGATTTTGCAGTGTTACCAGAGATGTCCCTGTTGGACATTATGGATAAAAAAATTGATAATAAATGTGGACCACTTCTTCGCTATTTGACAACAGCCACATGGACATGGACTGAAGTACTGACAATGGAAGAATGAGTTTTTAAATTTGCCGAGTTAGCCCAAGGAGTAAATTAATGTGGGTTCTAAAAGATAAGCTAATTGAAGACTTTTTGAAAGACTTGAAACTGTTTATGGACATTTTAAGCAATAAGAACCCTAACAATGCAATAATCTATAACTATGGTTATTAATAGTTTTAGTAGGATTATTTAGTTGATGATTGTTATTTAGTTGTAATGATAGAATAACGTTTTCCCCTTCTTTTTTATGTTTCTTTTCATTATAGTCAGGACTGGAGGATCAGAGCTTTATTGTGTATTAATTATATATATATTTCTTTCTCTTCCCCCCCTCTCTTTCTTATCTTTTCTTTTGTATCACTCTCTCTTCTTTTTCTTCTCCCACCTTCTGCTTTCTTTATCTTTGTATATTGTACTGATTGTAAATTAGAGTGTTTGTGTTAAAAATTAATACAAAAATAATCTCAAAAAAGAAGGAGAAAAGTGGAGGAGAGGAAACAATACTATTATTGTGCCATTTCTTTCCCCACAAGCTTCTCCTAGTCTATGAGAGTTATTTATAAATAATTTACTGCAGAGATTTATTGCAGTGAATTTCTCTCCACCCCACCTGCCTTCCCTTATGATAGCTGGTGCACGAGCAACGATGGGAACCTTAAATTGCTGTATTAACCAGAACTGGCTGGTGGTATAGGCTTGTGATATCTGAAAGTGAAGCACAGAGATAAGTCCAGTGCCCTGTGAGTAAGGCAGATGTAACAGCAAAAGAAGGGAGGATATAGTACAAAAAAAGAGCATAATAACTCTAGCAAGGAAAAATGGTAAAGTGCCAAGGGGAAAGTTAGTAACAATCCCTGATCAGAGGGCATCTATATAGCCCTCTAGATACTTTCAAACTACAATTCCCATAATACCTCCCATTGGCTATTTTGACAAGGGAGCTAAAGGGTAGCCAATTGCAGAGGGACTGATGTCTTCACCCTGGTGCTAAATAATGAAACATCTAGAGGGAAACCAAAGTTAATCAGAATGCAGACAGGTTTCCTAGTACACCAAGGCACATGAAAACAAGAAGTTTTTACATGGTACATAGACAAATAGCCACTCTGGAGATTTGATTCAGTATTTCTGACTTCATTTCTTTGAGTATTCTAAGCACTAGGAAGCAAAGGTTGCCTATTTCCAGTTCTCACATTAAGATCTAAGTTCAATTGTAGTTCTTGTTGTTTTTAGTGGTTATTATTTTCTTTATCCTTTTGAAGGAAATTTTCGTGTGTGTGTGTGTGTGTGTGTTGCTAGGGAAGCACATTGCCTCCAATATTTCACAGATAGAAAATGGGACACATGGGGCCAAGTAACATCAGAGGGTGGTTAAGATGGCAAACATTTTTAATGACAAAATAAAAAAAACCCATACAACAAGGAAAGGCTGCAGTAGTTTGCTTTTTCCTGATCTTACTGGGAAGGGTAAGATTTCCTTTTCCTCTCCTTTTCCTCTCTGCCCAGAATTTAAACTTTTGTACTTCAAACTCAGTTTGCACCAACTGAAGTAAGCTGAAGAAAAATGAGGAAAGTGGGTGGAAGAGAGAGAAACTAGGGGTGCATCCACACTGTAGAAATAATGCAGTTTGACACCACTTTAAGTGCCGTAGCTCCATCCTATGGAATCCTGGGATTTGTACCGTTATATTTGACAACCTTTTCTGTTAAAGAGTACTGGTGCCTTACAAAACTACAAATCCCAGGATTAAGAGGGATTGAGCCCTGATAGTTAAAGTGGTGCCAAACTGCATTATTTTTTACAGTACAGATGCACTCTAGGACATTTCTAAAGCAGCTGAAAAAAATAAGACAGTAGAGGATTAATTGGGAATGTCCCTGCCATACTGGGACAGATGGAGGTTATGGAAGCACTAGCCCCATTAAGTTGTTTTGCCTGAATAGATACAGTCATATTCATAAGAGAAATGGCATCCTATAAGTTATCCCTGAGTCTTAAATCCTAGACCAACCTGTGTTAAATAGGTGTACTCGCATTTCTTTGGTGTATTTGGGAAAGTTGGAAAACCAGTAAAATAGGTTCCTTCTTGTTTCTGTGACAACTTCAACTTATGTGAACATGAGGGGAAGCCAGATTTTTTTAAAATTTTTAAAATTTATTTTTGGTCTATAACTTTTTGGATCACAACTCTCAGTATCCTTCAGGCACTTGACTATACTGCCTGAGGGGTTGTACCTCAAACAAGCAGTTTTGCCAAGTTCTATCTGATGCCATCTGCAGATGTCTGTGCTTGACACCAGATGGAAATGGGGCTGGGAAATTTGCAACCACTTGCTCCTATTGGTTTTACCCAATTTAGACACAACATCTGGATAAAACTTTTCAATAAAACTAGGCTTGAACAGGGGCCTTTTCACACTGCAGAGTTGTGCTACAATTCCACTTAGGATTTGCAAGCCTCCACAGGATCTTTCATAGGATGCAGCCATGGCAGTTGAAGTGGAACCATAATACTATAATTGTGCAAGATGAAAGAGCTCCAGGGACATGTCACATTCGCATGCCTGAAAGTGTTGAAAATCGGATTCCACCATAACCGCCATGGCTGCATCCCATGGAATCCCATGGTCATAGGCACCACACTGGAATACTCTCCCTTGCAGAATGGTGGAGTCTCCTTCTTTGGAGACTCCAAAGACTTTGTTTAAAGATTTTTTCTTTAAACAGAGCTGGATGGCCATCTGTCTGGGGATTGTGAGTTCCTGCATGGCAGAGTGACTGGACTGGGTGGCCCCTATGGTCTCTTACAACTATGATTCTGTTATTCTAGCCTGGTGAGACAGCAGCAGCTCTTCTGCGTTATGTGTAAGCCAGGCTACTCTGGTTCCTTAAGCGGCACCCGCATTGCAAAAATAATGCAGTTTGACACTGATTTAAGTGACATGATGCAGTGCTATGGAATTCTGGGATTTGTAGTAAGTTGGGGCACTAGAGCTCTCTGGCAGAGAAAGCTAAACATCTCACTGAACTACAATTCTCAGAATTTCATAGCACTGAGCTATGGCAGTTAAAGTGGTCAGACTGGATTATTTCTGCAGCATCAATGCAGCCTTAGTATTCAATAAGATTTGTATTAAATACAGCAAAAGTTAGTGCTGCTGCTTTTTCTCCTGGGTTCATTTATTTTTCTGTGTATCTAGCTGTGCTGATTCACTGCAATGTTAAATTTATTTTGTTTATTGTATTGTTTTATTTCTCTGAATTTATGGATTTATCATTTTATATAGGACCTTTCTCTCCCACCCACATGTAACATATTTTAATTACTAATGTATGTCATGTCATGTGCCATTTTGGGTTCAGGCTGCAGTAGAAAAAAGGCATGTAAACTAAGTGAGCTCTGTTTGGGAGATTGTTTTATATTGTTGGGCCAGATTTAATGCCACAGCATTTGCACTGAGTTTTCAAGGTGAACCTGGAAGCAAAGCCCTCAAAAGACGTTTTGTAGGAAGCAAGACGAGCTTTGATAAGATGTGTGACATTTTGTGATGAGGGAGGGCAGGACAGCTCAAACATTTTCCAATTTTCCACAAAGATTCATCCACAGTGAAATCTGAGCAAAATGTGATGGCTCCTCTTAGAGCAAAACATGCTAAGGAATTTTGAGGAAAGATTAAGAATCTCATTAAGGCAAGCTAATGTCTTCGTGGCAGAAGGTAGGCTTGCATTAGCATGATACTAATCAGTTATTATATCAAAAAATCTCCAAAGATCCAAGACTTTTCACTTTTTAAAAAGGTATCTTCCTTCCTTCCTCCAGTTTATTAGTATCAGATTTACATGCTACTTAGCGTGGGTGAGTCTGACTGATATAGCACATATTCTTCAGTTCTGACACATCTTAATGTGTGGGTTGGATATAAACTTAAGAGAGTATTGACAAAAAAATGAGGCTATGACTAATGCAAAACTTAAGCCATACACCCTGCAGAAAGCTTCTTGATACATGTGCCTCTTTAGATGGCTAGGAGGAACTGTCTTACTCTTTTCAATCCTTTATCAATCCCTGTGTATAGAAAACCAGAGTCTCAAAGAGATGGTCACACTAATACTCTTCTCCCTGATATCCTGGTTTACTACATGCACATTGTGTTCTGGTGATGGTTAAATATGCAGCCACCACCTCTTCCTCAGTCTGACATATTATAAAGTTATTCAAGTTGATTATATTATTCATTTAAAACATGCATATACACAGCTCTTCATCATAGTAAACTTTAGGGTGGTATACAGCACAATTTTTTAAACACACACACACACACACATTAAGAAACAAAATAAAATAATACTGGAGGGTAAAACAGGTAAAATGCCTGTCTAATTAAAAAAAGTTTTATCTGACACCTAAGGAATAGCAGTGTTGGTGTCAGAGGAATGTCTTTGTGTTTGGAATCCCATAATCAGAGCACCACAAGTAAAAGTAACCAACCAACCAACCTAGATTCTTATCTATTTTTAGCTTGGTGGTGAGGACTCCACATAGGCATCCTGAAGCTTGCAGAAGCCTATCATGTAGGGGAGAAATCAGCAAAATTACAGCACTTTTGGACAGCCTTTGACATCTTTAGTAATGTATCCATTGTGTGCTATCATGAACAAGACCCAACAATCCCTGCTTGCAAGGACAAGTGATAGTTGGTGCTTCCCACGTCAGTGGATTTGCTCCGGTTTTCAGCTGGGACTGTAAAGAGATACCTGAGGTGCTGAGCACTTTTGACAATAGGTTTCAGCACCTTACATAGCTCTTTTAAAGTTCAGATAGCACCTTTGGCTGTTTAATAATAATAATAATAATAATAATAATTCACCCATGTCTCCTCATGGCTCAAGGCAAGGAATAACAACAAATCAACAACGAACAATATCAATGAAAACACATTAATTAAAACATGCAACAGTTTAAAAGGATAAATAAGACATATGCAATTTAAAACAGTCCACATTTAAAATTCAGCATCTACATTCACAATTTAAAAATTCTCTAGATAAGCCTGCTGGAAGACACTGGCCGTCAGTACTGTTTTAAATTTGGACAGAATATTCAGCTGTCAAATCTCTTCTGGCAGGTCATTCCTGAAGAAAAATACCTCCGGCTGACAGTTGCCAACATAGTCCTGGCTGACTGGAGCAAATGTCTGCCAGAGGACCTGTGTGAATGGGGTGGATTATATGGGAGGAGGTGATCCTGTAGGTAACCTGGACCCAGAACATGTAAGGATTTAAAGCTAATAGCCAACACTTTGTACCTTGCCAGGAAAGGGATTTGTAAAACTTCTTATTTCATTGAATTGTTGGAGGTAGCTGTGCGAGAGAGTGCTATTGTTCGTGCAGAGCTGCAGTGACATTGTAGTCAACCAGGAAGAGCTTGGCAAGCACCCTGTATACCAACAGAAATTTAGGACTGTGGGCAGGAGGAGTGCATGTCATCCCCATATATCCCTGGAAAGCCATGCAGATTGGGTTTAAATTGACCTAGAGCTGATGGCAGTCACAAATGGCTTCTTGAAGCTCTCCATATGTTTCTGGGAAGAGAAATGGGTCAAGGGTTTAAGCCCTGGGTATGGTTGCTAGTTAGCTGGGGTTTTTTTCCCTTCTTTTTTCATGTCACTAGTGCTGGTTTAGCCCATTAACTTCAGGACCTAAAATATGACAACACAACT
Source organism: Urosaurus nigricauda (assembly GCA_034509955.1). Lineage (NCBI taxonomy): Eukaryota > Metazoa > Chordata > Lepidosauria > Squamata > Phrynosomatidae > Urosaurus > Urosaurus nigricauda. The sequence continues at coordinate 171,497,170 of JAOEGL010000002.1, forward strand.
CCAGAGGCAGAATAATTTCTCCAACAACTTAAGAGTAGTTTCTTCCCACTCCCTTGGGTCTCCCCTATGTGCTACTACAGTAAGTAGCAACAGCAATTGTCCAGGATACTGGCTGCCATTTTATCTTTTCCACAGTGCTTTGGGCTTGTCACTGTTAGGGCTATTGTGGCAAGAGAGAGGGAAATGGAAGCTGTGAAAAAACAAGGTTTATAGTTTTCTGACAGGTAGGCAAAATGGGCTTCGTTTCCTAGAAGGGCAAGAAAAAGCTTTCCTCAGAAAATTGTGAGAAAAACATACCGTATAATGTCTTATGAGAAATTGCTGTCCAGTTCTAGTTTCAGCTGACAAAGGCTCAGTGCCAGAGTACCCCAGGATTCCATTGAAGGTATTCCTTTTTGTCAGCCATGTCCCATACCTAAATGCCTGAGAATAGAAGGGATGTATACAGAATGATTACTACTTTCAGAATGGGCAGAATGAACCCAGAACTATCACTGCTTATATAAAATAAGCACTGCAAGGAGGACAAAAACATAATAGATATTTTCACCAATGTGGATAGTGTTTCATCTCATTGTTATTGTTGTGTGCTTTCAAGCAATTTCCAATTTGTGATGATCCTAAGGCAAAACTATTATGGAATTTTGGGGGGCTGAGAGTGTGTGACATGCCCAAGGTCACCAGGCAGGTTTCCTGAGCCATGTGGAGAAGTAAACCCTGATCTCTAGAGTCATAGTCTAACACTCAAACCAACCACCAATTTTATTTGAAAACCACTTAAAAGAGAAGCTTCTTGGCAAAGACATAGGAATTGCTGTCATGCGAGATCCACACCAACCAGTTTTACCCCCACTGTATTGTTTTTCTTGAGCTATCAGCAAAAGATAGAATCATAGAATCATAGAGTTGGAAGAGACCACAAGGGCCATCCAGTCCAAGCCCCTGCCATGCAGGAACTCCCAATCAAAGCATCCCTGACAGATGGCTGTCCAGTCTCTGTTTAAAGACCTCTAAGGAAGGAGACTCCACTACATTCCAAGCGAGTGTGTTCTACTGTCAAACAGCCCTTACTGTCAGGAAGTTTCTCCTAATGTTTAGGTGGAATCTCTTTTTCTGCAATTTGCATCTTGTTCCGCATTCTAGTCTCTGCAGCAGCAGAAAACAAGCTTGCTCCCTCCTCAATATGACATCCCTTCAAATATTTAAACAGGGCTATCATATCGCTTCTTAACCTTCTCTTTTCCAGGCTAAATATACCCAGTTCCCTAAGGCGTTCCTCATAGGGCATGGTTTCCAGATCTTTCACCATCTTACTGCTTTATCACACTAGGGGTCAAACAGGATTTAAACGAGAGTTAAACAAGAGTTAAACAGGAAATGTCCTACAATAAACATAGGGCATTTCCTGTTTAACCCTCATTTAACTCTAGTTTAAATCCTGTTTGCTTCCTAGTGTGATAAAGCAGTTAGTTGCCCTCCTTTGGACACGCTCCAGTTTCTCAACATTCTTTTTGAATTGTGGTGCCCAGAACTGGACACAATATTCCAGGTGGGACCTGACTTTTATTGATGCAGCCTAATATTGAATTGGCCTTTTTAGCTACTGCATCACATTGTTGACTCATGTTCAACTTGTGGTCTACTTGGACTCCTAGAATCTAATGGATACTTCTCCCAGAGGTCAGATTTGCCATTGGGGCTTCTAGTTGCTTGCTTGCAAGATGTCAAGATCTTATGGAAGCACACCATTCGTACAATAGGGTATATTGTGAATGGATTGACATTTTGGCCACTTGTGCACAGAACCATCCTGGACCTCATCAAAGTCCTCATTTCACCAGTGGTAATTGTGAAGTACACAAAGCTGAATGCAGCAATCCAATTTTACTATGCTACCTGCTCTGTTGGTCATAGCCTGCAACCCCCCTGAAATTCTTAGAGTTTTGGCTGCCTATAGTGGATTCCTCAAAAGGGAGGGTAGGAGACTGGAATTTCTGGTAGCTATGAGTCTAACAACTTTGAGGATGAGTTAAACTGGATTGAATAGGGGGAGATGTTTAAAAGCTATGGGATGCATGCAGCAATGGCCAGGGAATGTAGGGCCCAAGTAAGCAGCCACTTGAAAATACAGCATACTTAGAAAGGGAATGTATTCATGTGTGGTCCCATAAGTTTGGGTAAAGGAGCCATTTTTCTCCTATTGAAAAACCTTGGTATCTGACATGCTTGAACTCCTCTGATTCATGTTCAATTTCATTGATATAAGGCTCCAAGCAGGAGTCCCAGGGTAAAAGTCTATGATCCATTTTATTTGAAAATTTAAAACAGATTATTATAATAACCACTTTTAGATTCAGTAATAACACAATCATTGCAGCACAGTTGATGGTTAAGATGCTGATGGAAATGAGGAAAAGAAGTTAAATCCTGTATACACGCACAATGTCCAAGGGCATGGTGGAGCTTCAGATTAATGAGATCAAGAGACACTTGCCCCTGTGTGGTTATCTATTTGACGACGACGACGACGACGATGATGATGTACTGAAAACAGTGGAAGGACAGGGAATGGTTCTGTTGCTCAGGTTCAAACTAGTCATTAATGGAATCCATAATACTCTACCCCCATCTCTTTAGACTGAGGGACTGAGGGTCCTTGCAATTTATCAGATAATCTGGATTCTGTCTTGGATCCCATTGCCACCTTCTGGCTACCTAGGTACCCAATTCATGATTCAAATTCATGAACTTTGAATTTGCAAATAAACCTGGGAAGTGGCTTTCCTATAAGCTCAAACACACACATACACAGATGAATGAGAGAGACAATGCTGAAGGAATGTTGATCCACATAATGTCCAGAAAGTGGAGCAGATATAAACATGTACAAATTTCATATATGCCATGACTGATGCAATAGCTGACTGCTTATTAGATAAAGACACTGCATACCCAGACAACTATCTGATTTCAGTAAACAAGCATCATATGTTCGATTTTTTACCAAATGGAGTTTTCAAAGAGAAGGCAATAAGCCTGAACTTAATGCTTGTTCTTGTCCGGACACTCAATACAATATGAAAAATATTGATTGGGGAGATGAACAAACTATTTCCCGAGCCAGAGTGTGGCATAATGGACCTTTATTCAGTTTGCCCTTAATGAGATTTACCTGCACTTAGAGCACTGTTGACTCTACTTTCCCCTCCTCCACCTCCTCTATAGTAGTCACATCTATTTCTCTATCCATCTCAAAAAAGCTAGGAAAATCCCTCCTCTCCACAAACCCACATTTATTATCAAAAAGGCAGTAAGTCTGGGAATATGTGAGATGTGACAATTGGCCAAAAAAACAAAAAAAAACAAAAACCCAACCAACCAACCAACCAAACAAACAAAAAACACACCATAGTGACAAAATGAAGGGAAAGAAGATTGCTCATGATAAATTGGAATAATCCATCTACTTTTTCCATCCCAGCCTATATGAAGCACATACATATATGCTTATGGAGCAAGCATTTTTTATACAATAAGATTTATAGCCTAAGCCAGTTTCTAAATGGCTACAGGAGAGTACAAATCCTAGGTAGTAGTGGTTGTATCTATCTAGGGCACAGCTGTTCTCCTCTCAGACCTACCATTTTAAGGAATAATTGAGGCATACTATCTCTGATAGAGGAAGTGATATATACGCATTTTAATATGCTGCCTTTGATATCCCTAACCACCATGAATTTATCCAATTCCCATTTTAAACTGCATCAAGTGGCACTGAATTCCACAGTATACAGTACATGGTCAGCTATGTCATTCCATGAAATGAGCTCATAACAAGCTGGTTATGTACAAGAGCTATCAATGAAGGCTGATATCAAGTAACGTGTGAGTTATCCAGACCTATCATTTTACTCCTACAGAATGCTTTTGTTCTTTGTTTCCTTATTTAGATTATATACTTATTTAAGTCCAGAAATTTTAGTCAAACGTGACCCCAAAAACCTGGGTTGATTTATCCACAGGTCAATATAAGTACTTTACTTTAACTTTTATCAAAAAAGGAACCATCTCGTTCTAGGTTCAGTGGCAAAAGGTGAGAGCTTAGTCCATCCTGGGAGCACCTAAAAACGTACTGACCCCCCACCTACCCACCCACCAACACCTCTCTGTTGTAGCACTGCTTCTGACCTTTTTGAATGCCTGGGTGGGAAAAGAATGGTGGTGGCAGGTCTATTGCACTTCTTTGTCAAAAGAGCAGTGAGAGGAATCTGACTTTGAAGGATCTGAATAAAACCTTTGTGTACATCTGACAATTTTTTGAGTTAAAATCAGGCAGTTATCCCTTAAAATCAAGCTACAGTGACTGCTAAAGTAATCAATTGTTTTGCTTTGCCTTTTCATCCTTTTTGACATGGGATTTTGTAAGTTCTTTAGCATTCCTTTCCTTTGCTTCATCCTTTATATCCTTTGTTACATGCCCCTAAGTTTTACCCTCAACTTATCCATGGTTCATATCAAAGTCCATAATTTTGGCCCCAAATTCTGACTTTGGCTTATACTTGCGGCTGACTTATAGTTGAGTATATATGGTATCTTGCTATCCTGGCTGTTCAGAAAAACTCATAAGAATTGATAGGGACATTAGAAGATGACTTATATGAAGTTAGAATTGGGCTGTTGATCCATCTTGCTGCATTCTGCACTGACAAGCAGCAGTTCTCCAAGGTTTCCCAACTTTAGTTGAAGACACCAGGCTTTGAAACCAGGACCAGTTGACTTCAAAGCACATGGTGAGATAGAGCCATCCCTCACTCCACCCCAGTTTTTTGGTCCTACAAAAAAACCTAGAAAAAGACTTTTGAACTACAAGAAGTAGAATTATAGAATGACAAAGATGGAAGGGACTGGAAGGGTCGGGCACTTCTCCATGTCATGCAGGGGTACACAGCTACACATCTCCTAAGAGAGGCCCATACAACTTCTGTTTAAAGAATTCCAAAGAAACAGAGTCCATCATGCTCTGAGGCAATCTATTCCACTCTTGAACAGACCTTGCATTAAATAACATCTTCCTAATGTTTAGGTAGAATCTCTTTTCTTGTAAATTGAATCCATTGGTTTATGTTCTAATCTCCAGAGCAGCAGAAAACAAGGTCATTCCATCTTCCACAAGGCATACCTTCATATATTTAAATATAGCTATTATGTTATCTTTATCATTTCTGGAGTTTTCTGTTGGCTTATCCTTTGCTCAGATTTCTCTGTGTTTGGCCACAGGGATCCTGGGAGGTATTCTGCTGAAGCAGAGGGTCAGTACACATGTGGACAAGTCACAGTTCAATCATTTCATCTCTTTCTCTAGCTTGTGATTGTATCTCTATCTAATTTGTCTCGAAAAAAGTACAGTTCAGAGTACTGAAGGTTTAGGAAAGTTGTCCAAATTAGTTGAAAAATTCTATCTGTGCTGGAAACTGAACCTGGAAGGTTATTGTACCATCAAACCCACCCCTACCACCAAGTTCTCACGCTCACATAAGGGTGTAACATCTTGCAAGGGATGCCTACTATGGGGTCAGCTCTAGGTATTTGGCCACCATAGGCGAGAAATATTTTGGCACCCCCTGACGTCCCTCATAATTATTTTCACCCCTTTATTTCCACTGTCAAGGCACATGTGGAAGGCAGATGATGTGCCATGTGACTGTACCGTGGACACAGGGGAGCGCACAATTATGTTTTGGCCACTGTACAAAGAAACTGTCATATGGTAGCTTGCTTTTACATTGCTTTGCTGTAATGAGTTTTCACTTTAATATTGTTTAATTATGCAAAAAATTATATTTTAAAAGCTGCCATGCTGCCCCTAATTTTGCCACCCTAGGCAGCTGCCTAGTTCGCCTATATAGATGAGCTGACCCTAGTTTTGTATAAAGCAAGAGTGGAAGGTCTGTAGCCAATGGGCCACAGGCATCTGATCCAACCCTCTGACCCAAGCAGCCCTGGAGTTCCCCATTTTCACCTCAAATATTCAGCTTAAATATGAATTCTTAGACATTTGTGGAAGGTGTGATTGTCCATTTGAACAATAATTCATGGACCTTGTGCTTTGGTGTTTTTTTGTTTGTTTGTTTGTTTTGTTTTCTGTTTGTTTGTTTTTTAAGGGCATGGGAATGAAATTGCCTTTTTCCTAATTGGAACTTGGAAGTGGGTTTTTTTGGTCACTTTTCTCCTTGAAAAAAGGGTGTGTAAGGCCTCCAGAGTTCCAGAGGACAGAAAATGCTGTGAAACAGCCTCCAGATTCTCTGTTGTGGCCCACTTTGCATTTACAGGAAGAAATGATAGATTACTCATTCTATTTCTGGTCCATATAAGTGACTGAACCTTTAGTCATTCAGATGCTAATGGTTATCCTACTTCTTAGCAGTGTTTTCAGATCTTTTGTATTGCAAATGTAATAAACTTGCACTTTAGCAGTTTTCCACCATTTGGGCATGTTAGCTGGAGTTCTGCCCTTTTTGATAGTGGGGCTTTTTAAACCACCCAAAAGGGGGCGGTCCATACTCGCCCCTTCAAGTGGCGAGATGAGGCTGAGGCTGCCGCACGGGCAGCCCCAGAGGCCTCATCCCGCCGCTTTTGGAGGCCGCAGGGAACCGGCAAACTGCCAGTTCCCCGCGGCCTCCAAGCGGGGCTGAAGGGGGAAAGGGGCCGCCGCCGCGGCCCCTTTCTCCCTGGGTCTTTGCCGCAGCCATTTAAAGGCCGCGGCAAAGACCCGCTGCAAAAAAAGAGCTCCGCGTTGGAGCTCTTTTTTTGTGGCGTGGGAAGGGCGCAATTGGCGCCCTCCCACGCCGCAAAAGCGTCAAAACGTGTGCAGCGTGTCAAAACGCCTACGTATAGACGCCGCCATCTTTAAATGGCGGCGTCTATACGCTTTAGGCCTAGGGAGGGTGTAAACGCTACGCCCTCCCTAACCCTAAAGACGGTCTTTCTAGCCCTAATCACGCCTTAAATTGCCCATCTAAAATGGGCCAGTGTATTTATTCAGTATCTGGGTTGCTGTTGTTGTTTCTCTCTTTTCTTTGCAGATATCTGGTGTAATAATCAACAAGCAAAGCTTCATTTTATATTACCTAAATATGAGGAAAAGGTGACTTCAAGCCATTTTTAGTTCCTTATAATGCATATGGAGCAATTTAAATGAAGTGACTGTACAATCTTCTCATTTTTCTGTGGGATGACAGCATCCTGACAGTTAGGTAGGGGGTCATATATTTTCGTGTAGCTGACAAAGTTTTTTTCTTAGACAATATTTCAGTTTACGAAAATACTGGGGGTTAGATATGCATTCATCCCTGTATTCAAATTATAGATCAAACATCTCCCTTAGAGAAATTCACACACAATTTCTTTATGTGGAACAACACCCTTATAGCAATCTTGGCAGGAGACTGGTAGTGAGAAGCCACTACAACTTTTCTTGTTCAAGAGTTCCAGACTCACTCTGAGCAGAGGAAAGTATTGGCATTCTCAACTATGGGAACTTGCTAGTTTTCTACAGATCTGGTAAGAGTTTGTAATCTTTTCTCTTTATCACAAGGTTCAATAGTAGCTGCTATTAAGGCAAGGTTTTATATTAAAAAAAACTTTCTGTTGACTCAATGGTAGCTACAGAGAATTCTTATTAATCTAAATGTTACCAAACCATTGGATTATATAATAATATAATAATATCGATTTATTTGTATCCCGCCTAATCATGGGGAATCCGGGTAGGTAACAACAGTAAATGAAACAATACAAAATTTACAATAATGTACCGCAACACATAAATTTAGCAAAATATATTATGTCTTAGTGCCAGTATATTACCAGACATTATAAAACACAATAATACTAATTACATTTTTTTTAAAAAAAAAGGCAACAAAGGCAATTCAAGTTCATAAGAGAGCCCAGGTAGAGTAGGGTGCAAGAGCCCAGATGTAACATGCCCCTCTCCGAGCTGCCCAAATTCAGCTGTGGCTCCACTAACTGACAATAACCAACCCTCCACTGATAATAAAGAATTACAATGCAATATGGAAATGGGGGAATGGAGGGAGATTCTCTGGGAGGGAGATTCATATTATGTTCTACCGGTTGCTTCTATGATGTGTTTCCCCATACCCTGCTATTGACTTATGGTATCTACAGGGAATTCTTATTAACTTATATTTTATCTAAGGTTTTATTTTCTAAAGTCAATTGTGCAAAGTGTTTCTGTCTTTCCCGTATTGACTCCCAATGGCTACAAGACAGTCCTGTTAATCTAACCATTCCACTGATCTTATTTTCTACAGGCACATGAAAATCATCTAGTAAAGCAATAATTATTTTTTTGTCTTGAAATATTAATTTGATTCTGTGTACGGATAAAAAGAAGTTGTGGGTTCCACATTGATTTTAATATTGTTGCTCTTTTTTTACAGGAACAAATTATATACAGATTACAGGAACAAATTGTATACAAATTACAGGAACAAATTGTATGCAAGAATTAATGCAAGCACCTGTTTTTTTTTTGGGGGGGGGGCACGTTTTCTTCTGGTTGGCTGTAAAATCTATCAAGAGTGCATTTTGTTCAGATTGGCCAATTCTAAGGCTGCATGGATTCTAACAGAATCTCTACCCCTAAACCAGATTATATTCCAATCCTCTATAGTAATTTAGATATTGGGAGGTGATTAAAATCAATAAAGGGTTTCCTCACCTCATTACCTAACAAGATTATCAGATATCTGAGTGTTGGCATTTGCTTTCAGTGTCCAGAGGCATCAGGACAACATGGGCAACTTAGAATTGACAAAGCATGAGAGAGCTGGTCTTGGGAGTGGGAACAAGTATTGGACAGGAAGGAACCATTATCTCCTGATATTTTGGCAGCTTGGGGAGTACTTGATTGGCCATCTGCACTTCAGATTATGAGGCTATCTGTTCCATGCAGCATCTTTGACTGCTACTTTTTGGTGCCTTGCCTGTCAGTAAGCTGGTCATACTGTCTAAGGGGTTATATTAGAGAGAGCATTGGAGTTAAGTATCTCAATCTTTCTGGTAGCAGGCTGTGTTAACAATGTCTTCCTCTCAGACTGATCAAAGAAGCTGTGAGGACAAAGGTGAAGTTAGCTGTCACAATCAGGCTTTTTGCCCTGTGCATGTTCTGAATGGTTATGTGCAGTTTAGAGGACTTAGGCCAGTTCCTTTATTTTGTCATGCTGATTTTTTACTCCTTGCTAAATATCAATTCTGGACTATCACTTCCAAGCCCCTACATTGGTTGGACTTTCTGGGGGATTAAATTTGGAAACTATTCAATTCAGATTGGGACTACTTCCATTGCTTTTGTCGTGGATCTGAATGTGGGATCAATCCAACATATCGAGCACTGGAGCAAAATAAAAGACATGTCCAACCTCTTAAGTCTGATTGATTTTGTTCATGTTTCTAATGTTATATTTTCCAGATTCTAGATTATGTCTGGAGAGGAGACAGGTCCTAAATTGTGGGTATAGTATAATATAGTAAAATATGAGTGGTGCATCAGACCTGAAACCGCTATTTGGGGGCTCAGTTTGGGGGCTTAACTGGGGCTGAGTGACCAGACCACAATGGATGAACAAAGAAACAGCAATCCAATCCTGCAATGATCACTTTGGATCCCATCTGAGATGCAGTAAATTGGCTGTGGAAGGAAGGCCCTTCACTGATATAGGCTGCTGCCAATGTTGTTTGAGAAGTGAAAAGGGCCTCCATTGTACACTTTGGTCATTCACCTAGTGTGTGTGTGAGAGAGAGACCTAGATTTGTTGAAGGGCAAGGCCCTGGTCATACAAGCCATTCATGATATGGGGGTTGTACAGTCCAACTGCCCTGAGGTTTCCATAGTATAGTCTTCATTTTGCCCCATCTGGTATGGTGGGCAGGAGACTCTTGGTGCATTCACAGAGCTTGAAGAAGGGTGATTAAGAAAATTAGAAATGTCATAATGATGGGGTTGGGCTACTTTTTGCCACATCTTCAGATAATTTTCCTGAAGGCTGAGCTCAGGAGAAATGATAGTGTTCACTTATCAGAGGCAGTTAATTTGCTATTCTCACAAGATCTGCAACAGGGAGTGAGGACCCATTTGGGTGGCCTGGTGGGGAATAGGAGCTAAGCAAATGCTTGCCCCTTATCATGTAGTGGTAGAGGCAGGAGTACTGGCATTTTGGTGAATACCCATGGCACCCTTTTGCTGAAGGAGATGTCTCTGCATCTTCCTCTTCAGGTGACATGGGGTGTGGAAAGAACTTCCCTTGAGGCTGACTTGGAGAATGACACTTATGGGTGGGAAGGTGGCTTCTCAGGTTGGCCTTCCAGAAGCAGGTCAGCAAGGGGGCAATCAAGCTTTCAGGTTCTCCTTGGTGTTCAGGTGTTTCACCGAGGAGAAGCTGGGGAGGAAGTCTTGAAGAGGCTACCTGCCTCGGCTATTCTCGCACTAGGTTGCTCCCCACTTCTGCAACTCCCAAGGATTAAATAGATAATAGTTTAATAGCTAATAGTTTAAATAAAGTGGCTCTTATTCAACCCAAAATCCGATCTTTTTATTTCCGTGGTTAGTAAGCAATGCACTTGTGACTATTTCATATTCATGTTTCCTATTTATACCTTAGTTTAGGAGATACATAGGGGTCATAAGAGTCTCCCATTCTCCAGTTACTGGGCAGCAGCTGCTTTGATCAAAGGGGGCCTGTTCTCCTGTCAGTCACTTCTTCTTATGAGTATGATCATAAGCACAAAGGGGAATTATGACAGAAGTCCTGCTTCTGCCTGTTGCACTGGAGATCACTCACAGGAGGATGTAGGACTGTCACTTAGCTGCTTCTGCCCAAGAAGTTGCAGAGGCTGCTGCCCAGTAAATGGAGATTGTAGTATTGGGCCAGGGTTCACTGTGTAGCACTGCAGCAATGGTACTTACTTCATTCATCACTCCCCAACAGAATTCTAGACATTATGTTCAACCTGTATTAGGAAAACCAAAAATAAAAGCAAGTAATTGAAGGTTAAATGCCTTATGGAAGAAGAAAGGTTTAGGCTGATGTCAAAATGAACAGAATGAGGATTCCTAGCAAATCTCCCTAAGGAGGGCATGCTTCAGAGAAGGGGCCACTACAAACAAGTCTCTTTCCCTGGAAGTTGTCCATCACTCTCTGGCATCCATCAGAGAATGATCCTAATAATCAAACAGGAACATATGAAAGGACACATTCTTTTTTGGTTCCTAGGCTTTTAAGATGTTATCAAATAACTGTTTTGCAAAATTCTGAGAAGTATGGAAACCCAAACTAAAAACTGCTCCAATGTTTTTATTTGCCTGGTAACTGTGAATCAAGTCAGTTATTTTCAAAATCTCACCTGAATAAAGTCCTTGAGAATCTCTAGTGAAAAAACTCACTTATCTTAAGATGCAATAAGGACAACAGTGCTGCTACAATTCTCATTTTGTCTTCAAAGTTCATAAAAACTGAGCTTTAGGATAAGCCACTGAGGGAACTAACTACCAGAAGCTCCATGGAGAAGCTGACCTTGTATATTGGGAACCCTCACTCTCCACATATAGTCTTTGCAATTTGTGATGCAAAGAACCATCATCCTACACTGTTGGTGCTTGAAACATTTTGGCATGCTTTCATTCTAGTTAAATTTGATGTTGTTCCATAATCACATTTTATTTTCCCATCTGTTCTATAAGAACTCTAAATGAGAGAATGTTATATAAAGTATTTTTGCCACTATTATAAAACAAAATATTCACAGCAGTTTTAAAAGGGGGGTGACAGAAAATGTGCTTGCTATATATTTTGGTAACCAATCCCAATACTCAACCTTATTTGCTTAGGTGGCCGTCACACCTTTTGAAATATTTAAGCTGCCAACATCCCAAATAAAATGAGGCACTTATTTATCATGCTAATATGCATGCATCAAACAGGGCTTGACTTATCTACCATGGTAATATACATCCATCAACCGGGGCTTGGCCAAAATTCCAAACCTGGGAATGAAGGTATCCACTTTCCAGCCAAGCTGGAAATTTTGCAAGTACTGTACTGAGTTTCCTTTACAAACTTTATGGCTTTATTATTATTGCTGTGTGCCTTCAAGTAATTTCTGATTTATGGCAACCCAAAGTTGAACCTATCATAACTTTTTAATTTTGTTGTACCCTGCTCTGATTGCCTGGACAGAGGAGCGGGCTATAAATAAAACCTATTATTATTATTATTATTATTATTATTATTATTTTCTTGGCAAGTTTCTTTAGAGGGGGTTTGCCATTGCCATCTTCTGAGGCTGAGAAGGTGTGATTTGCCAAATGTCACCCAGTGGGTTTTATGGCAAAGCAGGGATTCAAACCCTGTTCTCCATACCACTTACGTACTAACTTAGGCCTTAATTGTCAGACACCTTGATACTCAAAGTTGCAGCAACAGAATAAAGTGCTAGAAAAACTGAGGCATTACAATGGGCTACACCACTTCAGGCAGCTGCTGGCAGAGATGCCACTTTGGAATGTCTAATACCAGTTGAGGTTGGTTCATTTAGTATAAAGGAACCTTTCAGTGGGTGAAAGGATCAACAGATTAGATAGTAGTCTAAATATGCAGATACCAGTGTATATAGTCGCCTATAAGTCAACTGCATGTATAAGTCGACGGCAAGTTTTTGGGTCAAAATTATGGATTTTGATCTGACCCATGAATAAATTAAGGGTAATACTTAGTGGCATGTAACAAAGAGTGTAAAGAATGAAGCAAAGGAAAACAATGCCAAAGAACTTACAAACTTCCAGCAGACATCACTGTTTGTGATCACACTAAAAGAATGGATGAGAGAGTAGAAGGGGATCAGTGCTTCCAGGATAGATTATGCTCTTGCCTTTCACCAGGGGATGGTTTCCTTTTTTATAAGAGTTAAAGGACAGGACTTTCACTGACACGTGAATAAGTCGATCCAGGCTTTTGGAGTCAATTTTTTTAAACTAAAATGTCTAGACTTACAGCAACTAAAAACTCTTTACCTAAAACAAGTCCAACAGAGCAACTCACATCTCTAATCAGATGCTGGAAGCCCACAAAAGCAACAGGAAAGAAACCTAAGGCCAGCAATGTGCAGACCCTTTTGGTCTGTGTGGAGCTCCCCAAGTCAGTTCTGCAAGAGGTTTTATAGACAAAACCCTCTCTGGGCAATTTGCCATTCTGTATTCCCCTTACACACACTTAGGGTGTATCCACACTCAGAAATAAAGCAGTTTGACACAACTTTAACTGCCATCACCCTACCTTACTGAATCCTGGGGTTTATTATTTGGTAAGGCACTGGAGCTTTCTGATAGACCAGACTGAATACCTCACCAAACTAAAAATTCCAGGATTCCACCGAATGGAGCCTTAGCAGTTAAAGTGGTGTCAAACAGTTTTATTTCTGCAGTGTGGATACACCCTTATTCCCTGTTGGATGCATGTTTCTGTGTAATAGTACAGTGGTCCCCCGGGTTACGAAGGTAACTGTACCACTGTACCTATGTTTAATCTGTCTAAACAGACTGATTAATAATGGGTATTTTAATAACTACTGATCAATATTTATATTTAAGGGGTTAGTATGTATGTGTGTGTTTTATGCCTTCAAGACATTTCTGACTTACAGCAACCCTAAACCAAAGCTATCATGGGGGCTTCTGAGCAAGATTAGTTCAGAGGAAGTTTGCCATTGTCTTCTCCTAAGGCTGAGAATATGTGACTTGCCCAAGGTCACCTAGTAGGCTTCATGACCCAGTTGGGAATCGAACCTGGGTCTCCAAAGCTGTAGTCTGGTGGCACAGTGGTTACGTGCCTGTACTGCAGTCACTCACTCACAAACCACGAAGTCATGAGTTCAGTATCAGCCAGGGGCTCAGGCTTGACTCAGGCTTGCATCCTTCCAAAGTCGCTAAAATTAGTACCCAGCTTCTTGGGGGTGATTAGCTTACACATTTTAAACTGCTTAGGGAGTGCTTGAGTGCTCTGAGAAGTGGTATAGAAATGTACTTGCTAGTGCTAGCCCAACACTCAAACTACTGCAGCATGCTGGCTCTCTAAGAAGTTAGGAATGCATTTACAGAGGCGATGGATACAAGTTCCTTCCTATGTCCTGAGGCCGTTCCAAGCATGTACATAGCCAGATGCCAAGCTTTTGTAAGTGTAACATCAAAATTTAGCATCAGCTGAAGCTGCAAAGATTTCTGGAAGAAATAAACTAAGAAAGTTAGCATAACAGGCCAAGAAGACTAATATAGTGAGAAAAATAACACATGTTATCCTAATTTTCCTCATACAGTGCTTTTCTGGTTTCTGCTACAGAATATTCTCCCTTTAAAAACAACACAAAAAAATACACAGTGTTGTCTTTAACTACAAAAGAAAGAAAGAAAGAAAGAAAGAGGAGTGGTGGTGGTGGTGGAAAATATTGCATTTCCTGTTCCTCCTTCTTGTGAGAAGTATTTCCACATACAGTTGGAACTCCATATCCACAGGCTTGCCAAATGCAGATCTGAACATCCATGAATGGCAAGCCACATTGTATCCAATGGCCATGCGTGCATGTGGCCCTGCTAGAAGGTGCAAGCATATTGCTCCACCACTAGGGGGAAATGAATTTAGGCCCCACCTTTTTTTGTATCTGAGGAGCGGTCTGGAATGGATCCCCTGCAGATATGGAGGTCTAACTGTACAGTACTGGTATCCCCTACCACAAAAATAGGTTTGGAGACTTCTTTTTGCCCATGACCTGCATACGGTCATCCTCTGTTGTAAGGGATGTCTGTATTATTATTCCTTCCTACTGCAGGCAGGAGATGGCTCAGGCAAAGAAAGAGAATAGCTTTTTTAATGCCACCTAATATTTTCACAGAAGAGGAAAGACTGAAGCTAGAGTCTTCTTTACCCACTGCCTTATTATTGTCACAATCTCTCTGGCAACAATAATAATGAATTATCTTTGTTGTAAATCACTTGGAGAGCCATCCCCCCCCCCCAAAAAAAAACAGCTGATAGATCTATCGTATAAAATAAAGTTTGGAACGTGTTTGTCCTTTTTCCAAGATCAACATGTATATTACAGCTTTGAGACATTAGATTGCTACAGATATTTTTTCAAATATAGATTTACATTCTAAGCATTTGCTTCTGAAATTCAAAAACAGCAGAAGAAGAGACTGCACTTTATTCTGTAAGTAGCTGTACATCGGAGGAAAGACTGATGGGACAGGGAAAGAGCTCTTTTAATGTTTTTAACGCTACTGATACAATGTTTTATCTTAGTTGCTCAAAAGTGTACACATCTGATGACAGCTAGAAAGATTTGAGCACAATGCAATAAAACATCCTCCCATAGTATGTATACATGTATATACATATGTATTTTATTTGTATGCCATTTTACTCCCAGTGGAGGGACCAAGGCAGTTCCCAGAGACAGTCAATTAAAAAACCTTCACAATAAAATATTGTTAAGTATCTCAGGCTTCCACCAGTTTCCAGCCTTCTAGACATTAGTAAATAATGGCCACCTTTATAATAGGCAATGACTAGAATCCTGCTGGTGATAATAGGAGGAAAGACTTCAGATGCAGCATCCATGAAGGAAGGCACTGGAGAAACAGGCTACTTGAAGTGGGCAGACTTTGTATCTTCTCACTGTTGCAGAAATCTGGAAAGAGGAGAGCTTCTAACACATTACACTGACACAACTGGATTCAATGGATCCCAGATGTATGTGCAGTGACTATTATTCTAAATTCATACCCCTTCCCAAAAACATTTATAGAATGATAGGTTATATATGAGGGTGACCATAAAGTATGGTCTTTGGGCCACATGCAGCTGGCAATGATTTCATCCCATCTTGTGAGGAACTGGTTCCTCAGAGACATCACAGCAACCTAAGATAAAGGGAATCAGAGTGGCTGGTATTATATCACAGTGACAAAATGCGATGTTTCCCATTTATAGTAATAAAAAGCCCACTGGGCCTAAATACCCTTAAGGCACCACATCCTCTTTGGTCTTGGAAGCTAACCAGGATATTTGGATGGGAGGCCACCAACAAACACCAGAAGCTGTAGTCTATATTTCAGAGGAAGAAACTAGCAAACAAGTATCTGAATATTCTTTGCCTAAGAAAACCTTAAGAAATTAATGGGGTATCCTAAGTCAACAGGAGAATAGAAAACACACAGACGCACACAAAGCCCAATGGCCACTTATTTATGATGCAATCAATGCAAGCTATATTACAATAGATATATGAGGATGCATAAGATTTTCAGCCCTACTTGAAAGGGATTAAAATGCAAACTTTGTTGGGATGCCATTGTTCATATATCCCACTTGAAGGTAACTCTATTGTTCCCATAGATTTCCTCATTTTACCCTACTTTATCTCAAAGAGGTTACACTTATTTGGATTTGGATTTATGTCCAATCTTATCTACAGGGCTTTGAGCAAGTTAACAATATTCATTCAGAAGAATACTGAATGAGAGATTAGTGCCTTTCTTATTCATGGGATAGCAGGGATTCAGAAGGCCCAAGCATACAGCTCTGAGTTCATGGAGATGGGACAATGTTCTCCAGTCCAAGATAATCTTCATGATGCAGGGCATGATACAGCTCCATCACATATACTGTTCTGTACTGTATAAGTTGCTGAGGTGTGTGTATGAGAGAATGCAGTTGCACTCAACTTCTTCTGGTGGGCTCTCCATCAGCAAGTGTGTAAGCAGAATGCTGGTCTAGATAGGGCTTCACTCAGATCCAACATGGGCCATCTTATGTTCTTATGGCTATCTCAGTGTCATTTCTGGTTCTCCTGTGTCAACCATCCAGAAATATTGGTTTACTCAGTTCCAATGGTTGCACCAGCCATGCATCTGTATGTTGCCCTCTATCAAAATTCCCAGCATGATTTTGGCTGTGACACAATTGTTCCTGGATCATTAGCTATCATGTTAGTATGCATGTATTTAACACTCTAACATTTCTCTCTTAGGCAGTAGAAACCACAAAGAATAAAGAAAAGCCTTTCCAGCTGGAGCCAAAAGATTAAAAAACATTATTTGCTAAATGGATGCATTTGGTCCTATCAATACAGGAAGTAACCCTGAAACTGTAACAGCATCCATTCTAGGTAATCCAATCAATCAATAAATGAAGGATGTTACTGGAAGCTAAATGACAACACAAGAAAATGCAACAAATCACTTGAGCAGCATGTTTACAGATGTTCCTTCTACCCATGGATTTGTTTACTATGCCATGAGCAACTTGAATTTGGAAATTCTTGGATAATAGATTAAAAAAACAGACTTACATGTATACCAGGTGGGGTGGTAAATCTCTGTTTTGCTCTCACTTGCAAGAGCCAAATGAATGAATAAATTTAAAAGTTTTCACTCTCTGCCTACACAGAAAATTTCGATTTCTGTGAAATTTTTCCCAAGAGGTGTGTGTGTGCGTATTCCCCCCCCCCCCACAAAAAACATATCAAAGGTGAAAAAATTTCACATCAGCTGACAGGTGTTTCTGTGAGCTCAAGAAAGTTTGCATTTTTTTAAAAAAAATCCCTAATATCAAGTAAGTATGTGACTAACCAAAGTACCATAAAGACACCAGATCCTGTCTGATTTTGGAAGCTAATCAGGGCCAGCCCTGGTTAGCACTTGAGGATAGGAGACCACCAAGGAATACCAACAGCTGTAGGCTATTTTCCGAGGAAGGAACTGGCAAAACCACCTCTGAGTAACAGTGGGCCTTTATTATCCACTGGGGGTTGGTTCCAGGACCCTCTGTGGATAACAAAATCCATGGATGCTCAAGTCCCATTAAATATAATGGCACAACAATATGGTGTCCCATATATAAAATGGAAAATCAAGGTTTACTATTTGGAATTTATACTTTTGGGGGATATATTTCAAGCCATGTATGCTCAAATCTGTGGATAAAAAAATCTGTGGATAAGGAGGGCCAACTGTATTTCCTGCCTAAGGAAATATTATGAAATTTGTGGGGTTGCCATAAATTGACAAGCAACTTGGAGACAGACAGATAGACACACACACACACACACACACACACTACATGTAGTCCCTGCCCGGTCTCTATGGGACCAATCAAAAGCTCAAGGAGGCAGCTAAGACATGAAAACCAGGGAGATTAAGTACCTGAAAGCCACCACGCCTGGCCACAACACCTGGTAGATTGTGTATGGTTTTGTGCAGATAACATATGGTCACATCATTCATGTATTCCTCTGGAAGCTTATCAAAGCTCTAGCAACTTACAAACACATTGTAAGAATTACATGAATATTTCACCATGATATAAAGGAGTATCACACTTGGTTAAGTATGATTTTCTGTCTTTTAACAATGACAATGAGACTAGGAGTTTAGGGAGGCTGGTAGTACAAGACTGTGGGAGGTCTGCATATGGTCTCTGAGCCATGAGCAGCCCACCAGGATATGCTGCCTTGAGGCCCTATTTTGGGAGAAAGGCAGGATATAAGAAAATAAAACAACAACAACAACAATAATATAGTCCTGACTGACCTGATAATAAGAATCAGCTTCTTATGACATTTGCATGATTAGCTATTTTAGGAGTAGGAGAAGTGAATTTAGACATATCATCCCACCACTCATGATCAGAGAAATAATTGTTTCAAAGTTGAGAAACCGAAGAATGGTACACATGCATTTTCCTCATTTGATGACTGCAATATCAAGAGAGGACATGTACCTGAATTAGCTGAAACACTGCATATGAAACACAGCAGATGGTGCTTTCATAGCCACACACACAGACAATGTTTGGACCTGACACAGCCAACAGTGAATCATCAAAGTAGAGAGAAATCAAGGGACCAACAAGATTGTGTAAATGTTTTCTGAGGGTTTCCAGAACGTGACACTTGACATGTTAAAGAGTTTTCACAATACCAATTTTACTGGGATTGTTCTTTTGGAATGCAAGCCTGTGCATATTTTCTTGGGGCAAAGACTGGATTCATCCTGACGAAACACATAAGGGCTGGAAATCACTTATACATGTGTGAGTCACCCTATGTTTGCAGGACCAAAAGATCACCCCTGTGCAAAGGATGTATTCTGCTGATAGTGGCAGAAATAAAGTTGCACAGCCAACACATGACTCTGTCCCTTGCACTTCTGCACTGAATACTGTATACTGTGTGTATCATATATTGTGCATAGTGGTTAAACATTATATATTGGATATTGGGGTTGTGCACTGTTCAACAGTACCTAGTCATTGACAAGTATTGCACAACCTGAGGGTTGCCCATGTAGCACATTGTAACAAAATGCCTCTTGAAGATATTAGTGCTATGCTAATGTTAAATTAAATTACATGTGTCAACAAACATAAAATATACTGAAATTTTCTTGTTCTGTATTATTTTGCCATTAGTGGGAGGATTGGTTAAACTATAACCAAAAGAACATGCTTTTCAAAGGCTTAAATATCAATTGTGTCCCAACCAACAGTTCCCTCCCTCTGCTCTGGCTTACCAGATAGTCAGAGCTGTCCACATTGACAGCACCAGTTGCCTGCTGGAAAAGAGTGATGTTGAGGGGGGGGGGGGATATCTAAGACTGAGGGCTGAGCTAACCTGAAAAAAAAAATAAGCCTCACATTGCAATTTTGGGGTACCCCTTGAAGGCCATACACTCACAGAATGAGTGAGGTGACATTGGCACAACTGGCCACACATTTCGCCTGGCAAACCTGCACCTTTTCCCCTTCCCAGCATATATGAACTTATCAGTTTATTGTTTGCCTGTCAGTCTATAGGATCCATCCTGATTGGGTGCCTCCCCATTCAATCATCATTCCCCTTTTGGCACCCCAATAAGTGAGTGAGGGGTTTTTAAATACACACGCACATACATACATACATACATACACACTGTTTTGTTTGGTCTGTGTAGACCAGCTCTCAGTCTTTCCACACCCACAGCAGAGAAGCAAAAGTGCCAATGCTGACACTGCCAACTGTGGGTATTGGCTCAGAATGTTTGAGTAGTCCTAATCTGGCCAAAGAATTCATCCAACACTCCAGCTGTGGGACTCGGCAAAGAAAAATAATGCACATATGACATCCTTTTTCACATGAGAAGATAATTATACATGGCTTGGGTCCATCTTATCTTAAGGACTACCTCTTCCCATATGAGCCCCCCCCCCAGCACACTCCGGTCCTCTGGGAGGAACCTGCTACAGCCCATGAAGACCAGGCTGTTCCAGACCTCTCAGAGGGCCTTCTCTGCCACTGCTCCCAGGCTATTGAACGGCCTGCCAGATTAGATGTATCTTATTACGATCCTTGCTGGCTTTAAAAAAACTTTAAAAACGTATCTCTTCCAGCAGGCCTTCCCGGATAGTGGTTAAATCTTCCCGGCTCCAAAAACTCTTCCCAGCTTTTCCCATCCATATATCAGGCATCTGTACTATACTGCCAAAGAATGATTAATTTTAGATATTGTTTTGTTTTATTATTATTGTTTTAATTATGTGCCAATTTAATTCTGTTTTAAGGGGTGGGAGGCAGGGATTGGTGTGTAAGAATTTTTAATTGTAACTCTTTTTAAATTTGTTGTACCCCACCCTAATTGCTCATTCAGAGGGGCGGGCTATAAATAAAACGTTATTTATATTATTATTATTATTATTATTATTATTATTATTATTATTCCACAGGGAATGGTTGTGTCCATGGTAGTCTGCTTCCACTCATTCTCCAAGGATGCTCTGGTCCTTCTGAGATAACCCAGGATCCTTGGATTATCAATGCATATACTGGGGGTACACCAGCCCCAGCTGACATGTGTTTATGCTTCATCTGTAGACCTTGAAATGCAAGGTTTAAGGGCAGAGGTTGAGCCTGTTGGCACTACCACCTCCACCAAATAACATTTTTTTTCTATCTGAGACAAAGTTCATGATCACAACACCTACACACACCCTACAAAAGAGGGTGAGTGGATTGGGAGCTGAATATTACTTCAGCTTTGACAATGGGACAGCTTTCTGCACTAGACTGGATGGAAGCTTATTAATTTACAAGATTCAGGGTAGATCAGAGGTAAGCGATAATTCAATGGAATAGTAAAGGGAGGTACTCTTTCTGCTGAGATGTAAGCACTAATTGGGGACATCCATGTGATATCCACAGGGATGTCTTCCAATATCTCACTGCCCACCCATTCCAAAAGCTGCTGGCTGAGGCAGCTGCTCCATTTTGACTAGGGAGAAGACTGACTGTGAACAACATGCCACCACTGTCTTTGTTATCTATGGACACATAGTGCCTGAAAGGAGTTTTTGTAGGATACAATTCTGAAGAAATACAGGGAAACGTACAGAACATAAGGCCACACACAGCTTTTTTTTAACATCATGGGAAATCTTACCTTTCATCAGGTATTGTTACCTCAAGGCAATGTCTTGTCTCTTATGATGACTGTGAAGTCAGGCCTGACATTGTGTGGGCCCTCAGAAGCTGGAAACATTCTTGAATAAGATTTCTAAGCATCAGTGCTGGATCATGAGTAGCCAAAATTAGCTTCTTGCCCCTCTTTGTGGCTAGCTGAGCCAGAATCGCCTATCCTAAAGAGGTCAAGTAACAGAGTAATTGTACAGTACCAAACAGTAACCCATTGTAATCCAATTTAATATGCCCAACAAAGTGTGAATAGGATTGCAATAGGGCAGATTAATCCTAGGTCTGATGAAACAGAGGACTCTTTCAGACGTGGGAAATTGAAAGTATAATCCAAGGGCAATCCAAACACAATCATGGGGTTTCACGTTATTGCAAATTAGAGCTTCTCATGCAATTTCAGGCAAAAGGGAAGTCACTCCGAATGCAATCATAGGTTTCACGTTATTGCGAATTAAAGCTTCTCACGCAATTTCAGGCAAGGAGGGGTCATTTTCAGGTAATGGAAAGTCATTCCAAATGCCTTCCAAATGCAATGGGGATTCATGTAAATTCACTAAACAAGTGAATTCACGTGAATTCACATTGGCTGCATTCAAAGTTGGGCGAAATTCCTCCCGTGTGAAAGAGTCCACTGACTGAAGTGGTGAGCCATTCATCACTTCCAAAATTTCACTGGCCACAGTGGAGGTAGCAATGGGATGATCTTCTTTTGTCTAGAGTTTCTCTGTTCTCTTACACTATTGGTTTCAGCAGGAAGGAAAATAACTCCACGGTCATAGGAGAAGGACCTAATCCTTGGGCTTCTGGGGAAATGAAGGCACCTTGAGTCTAGTGCATCCAAGATCAGATCTGCTTCGACCAGGAACTGCTAGCTGTAGATCTACACCCACAGAACTTTCTTCAGATACATTGTTAGCTGCCAGAGCAAATGTATTCCTCCCTAACACACACACCAACAGAGTTCATTTTTATCATTGAAGGACACTTATGCCCTATCCTACCCACTGCTTCATACAGAATTTAGGATTATTCTGTAAATTAGACAAGGTGGGGGTGGGGTGGAGGGATAGTGTTTTATCCTGCAAAATTAAGCTTTTCTAGAAAAGAAATGGCTTTTCTGCAGAGTGCCAGGTACGTAACATCTGCTGCATAACACTTTACAGCATCTTCCAGAACCAACATTTAGAAAGTACAGTAAAAATGTGGACATTTGCCTCTTAATTCTCCCACTGACCCAGCAGTTGGAATCATGTGGCCATTCAGACGTTGTTGAACTATAACTCTCAGTATCCCTCAAAATTGACTATGATGGCTATGGCTGCTGGGAGCTGCAGTCCAGCTATATCTTACATGATTCTCACCATGGATGTACAGCACAAAGTCTGATGGTTCTTTAAATTAAAGAAAAAATGAAAGAGGTCCAAAACACAATGCAGAAGTGATCCAATAATCCAATGCCCTGGTTCAGTGCTAGGAAATCCTGGGAATTGTTGTTTATTGTGGCACCAGAGATCTCTGACAGAGAGGGCTAAATGTCTCACAAAACTACAGTTCCCAGAATACCTGAGCATTTTGCCAAGGCATTTAAAGCCATCCAAAACTGGATTATTTCTGAAGTGTGTTTTGGACCACACTCACTGTTTAACATGAAATAGCGTGCTTTACTATTGCTTGTATTAGCAATACTCTTTGTTTAAATAATGCAGAATAACCCAAGCAACAGAGAATTGGAAACACAGGTATAACTTTGCATTGTACCTTTTAAAAAATTCTATTTTCTTTGGACTCATAAAATGCATACAGAGAGATCTAGTAATAAATTTGGCTACAGGACTATAGAGCCACCTACTGGGCTTAAGCGGCTGCTCTTGGCAACACTGAAATCTGCACCATTCCTTGATCCTCACAGTTTGGACGTATTTTGTTCATGCCTCACTTCAATCAAAACTTCCTTTGCAGAAAAGTAGGGAACATGTCCTTGACAGAATATTTTTAATAACCTTTTTGCAGTGCAATCCTATGTGTGTTTATTCAGAAATAAGCTCCCCTGTGTTTAGTGGGGCTTACTTCCAGGTAGGTGTGTACCTATAGGATTACAGCCCTCCTGCATTGCTTTTTTATGAAGATTTGTCCAATTATCCTTAAATTACTAAATGAGCCATGTACATTTATATGGACAGAGCTCATTGCCAGGTCTAGCACATAGGGAAATCTGCACTCCCATTGTCAGCAAGGGTGCCTCTACCCTACAGAATTAATGCAGTTTGATACCATGGCTCAGTGGTTCTGGAATTGTAGTTTTGTGACATATTTAGCTTTCTCTGCCAGAGAACTCTGGTGTCACAACAAACTACAGATCCCAGGATTCCATTCAATGGAGCCATGACAGTTAAAAGTGTAGAAGCAACCCAAAAGGTGTTTCTGTTTTGAACTGGTAGCACTAAAACGTTCAACAAAAATCCTTTTCCACAGCAGTAGTTTAGTAATCTTTGTAGTAATTGGCAACTGCTCTTAGGGATACGAGTGAGGGAGTTTTTGTCCTCGAGATGTTTTGAACTGCAGCTCCCAAAGCTCCTTAGTAAGTCAAAAAAGAGTTTGGGCATGTCTGTGGAACTGATAGATATTGGAAGCCATAATATCTAGAGGACCAAATGCAAAGCTTGGAAAACTACTTTAAAGAAGAAACTAATTACAGTTATCACTCCAAGCTCCTGCAGTAATCACTACTCTGGTGGTTACAAAAATAATTAAAATGTTAATTTTTTTTTAATCACCCTTACTATTCAGGAGCAAGAGTTACTGCTGGGCAAAAGCAAGTTTCCTTTCAGCTATCACAGAATCATAGAAGTTTATCACACCAGGGAGATCCAGCTGGAAAAAGGGAGTTAAACTAGATTTAAACAAACAAACAAAACCCCCACAAATGTCCAAAGTTTATCAGATGACATCGCTGTTAAAGTGAAATAACATGAAGTTAATCTGAACACAAAGCAGAGAAAAATGGCAGCTTTTTTTTACTTTTGGAACAACCTGAAAGTAAAAAGCTGCCATTTTTCTTTGCTTTCTGTTTAGATTAACTTCACATTATTTCACTTTGGCAGTCCCCTAGTATGAGAAACTACCCAGATTTGCAAGGCTTTTTAAAAAATTGAATCTAGTTTAACTCCCATCTTCCAGCAGTATGTCCCTAGTGTGATAAACTACATAGAGTTAGCTAGAAGAGACCCCCAAGGGCCATCCAGTCCAACCCCCTGCCATGCAGGATCTCACAATCAAAGCACTCCCAACAGATGGCCATCCAGCCTCTGTTTAAAAACCCTTCAAAGAAGGGGACTGCACCACACTCTGAGGGAATATATATGTTCCACTGTCAAACAGCTCTTACTTTCATGAAGTTCTTCCTAATGTTGAGCTGGAATTTCTTTTCCTGTATTATGAATCCATTGCTCTGGGTCCTATTCTCTGAAGCAGCAGAAAACAAGCTTGCTCCATCCTCAATATGACATCCCTTCAAATATTTATACACAGCTATCCTTAATCCCTTAACATTCTTTTCTCCAGTCCAAATATACTCAGCTCTCTAAACTGCTTCTCATGGGACATGGCTTCCAGACTGTCCACTAGTTTGGTAGCCCTCCTCTAGACATGTTCCACCTTATCCACATCCTTCTTGTACTGTGAAGACTGCAACTAAACTCAGAACAAGAAAGCAGGTGATGGTGGTGGTGGTGCCCCTGTTGACCCTGTGTTGGATATAGCGTCATTACACAATGGAATATCAGTGTTAGAATAAATCATATCATTGGGAGGAGTAGCCCCATGGCTTTTGTAATGTACAATAAGGGTGGGCAATTATGATAAGTCTGGGGGCCAATTTTCTGCTCCTGTGATCTACTGGTGCCACCCAGCATGTCAAAAAACCAACAAAAATGGCTAGAGCTGCTCTACTTTTTGCGTGTAAAAGGGGTATTTTTTATGTTACGTAGTTTGGATAGAGAGCTAGCAATGGTGTAGTAGTTTGGGTGTTGGACTAGGACTCCAGGAGACCATGGTTCAAATCCCTGCACAACCATGGAAACCTTCTGGAAATCCTTAGGTAAACCACATACTATCAGCCTTTAGAGGAAGGCAATGGCAAACTTCTTCTGAATGAATCTTGTGATAAGATTGTTGTACATTGGAGATGACCTGAAGGCACATTTCTTTAAGAAGTGGTACTTGTAGTTTTACAAGATCTTTAGCCTTCTCTGATGAAGAGAGCTGGTACCTCAGAAAACTACAAATCCAAGGATTCAGTAGGATGAAGCCATTGCAGTTAAATTGGTGTCAAAATGCATTCTTTCTACAGTTCACCCTAGGAGAAATAATTCACCTCTTTACATATGGGTATCCTGAAATGGTAAAAGACTGCAAAACCAACCTTGAGTGTTGCACTTTCCCCAAACTGATGTATAATTTTCGTTTCTGGTTAAAAAAAGAAGAGCCGGGTCCCAAATATCCTGGTCACCTTGTGCTCTGAAGCAACTCACAGACAAAACAAGAGAGGCACTTCTTGCCAAAATTTCAGAGCCATCACTGTCATGAGCCAGCTTTTCTTGAGATTAAAAAATCAGAGGTCTAAGGCATTTACTGACATACACCCTTTGATCCCAAAACCACAAACAGATTGTACAAATGTGTGACTGAGAGTTTCCCAAGCATTCTGAGTAAATAATGATGTGACCTAAATACCCTGAAGGCACCAAATCCCATTTGCCCCTGGAAGATAAGCAGAAGATAAGGAGAACCACCAAGGAATACCACATGCTCTAGGCTACAGAGTAAGGTAATGGAACACCACCTCTATTCCTTGCTTAATAAAAATCCTATGAAATTCATCAGTTCACCATAAGTTGACAGATGACTCGAAGGCACATGCACACATATAATGAGGTCCTTGTGAACTGTGCTTGCATATATTGAGGATTTTTTTTCAGCTGCCACCAGACTCTTTTGGAGGGAAAATGGCTGAAATGTTTCATTCTTTTTTCTGTGTGTTGTTCTACACTCCTCCCTTCCCAAAGCCATGGGAGTATTTATTACAGCGTAAATGATGAGAAAATCAAGATAGCGCAGGGAACCACAAACGTGTGTTTTGTAAATTGTCTTTCATACTGCAGCAACAGCGAGAGAAAAAGGAAAGCAATATGATGATTAAAATGACTATCAAACACTCACTAGCAAGACTGTATCTGAAACGGTGAAAATTACAGTATAAATGCTCCAGTGTGCAATGGGCTTATTGAACATATTAATGCAGATACGCAAGTCTAAGGAGAACCAATAGTTCTTCATACTATATTTGTTTCCTTGTTGATATACAGCTGCAATAATAGCCCTGGGCTGATTATAATAAAGCAAGATAATATTTTAACTCTTCTAGGAGCCACAGATGAGACCAGATCCATATATTTGCCTACATTTCCAGTGGGATAAATCAGAGCAGCTGTCAAGGCACCAATATAGAGCTAATTTATTTCCTTAAAAATGAGAAGAAAGATGTGATTTTAGATGTCATCTCCATGATGAATGAGTTGCGTTCTGTAATCAGTCATCCAGCATAAACTATTATTTAGGAATATTGGAAAGTGAGCCAGCAAACATATGTTTCCTTTAAACAATGCACAAAAAGACTTTGGTAATACAGTGCTATTATCTCAATCAACATTTCAAGTACAATACACAAATTTATGCAGGTGTCGGTTTAACTATAAAGCTTGTGAATGTTTCCAGCAGCAACACACACACACACACACACACACACTTGGCCCCATTAGGGCATAATCTGTTCTCCTTTATTGTCATGCAAAATTTTAGACTAGTGCCACCACAATTTTTCTGCTGGACACTTAAGCTGCATCTGCATGGCTGAAGTAATGCAGTTTTGTGAGACATTTAGCCACTTCTGCCAGAGATCTCTGGTGGCACTACAAATTAAAAATCCCAGGATTCCATAGCATCAAACCACGACATCTAAAACATTCTCAAACTGCATTACTGCTCCCTTGAGACATGGACATATACATTATAGAGAAGATATATCCCGTATGATGCAAGCATTCCTTCCCTTGTATTGAATTTCAGATGCAGTTGTGGGTGAAGTATAAATCTGGATGGAAGGAGAGAGGTATGGAAATGGCTCCAGGAAAGTAAGTAAGGAGTATCTCACTTCCGACCTGTCTTTTGTGGAACTGAAAAATAACATCAAATATTTTATATTTGTAGTTTTGAATGTCTTGTGTTATTTGTTTCTAATCATTAGACAGTTTAATTACTTTTTAACTTTAGTCTACTGTGAAGGTTTTAACTATATTTTTCACTGTTGTAAGCCTCCTTGTGTCCTCAACTGTGGAAAGAAGAGGAGAAGGAAGAAACAATACCTAGAATCATAGAATCATAGGGTTGGAAAAGACCACAAGGGCCATCCAGTCCAACCCCCTGCCATGCAGAAACTCACAAACAAAACATCCCTGACAGATGGCCATCCAGCCTCTGTTTAAAGACCTCCAAAGAAGGAGACTCTACTACTCTCTGAGGAAGTGTGCTCCGCTGTCGAACAGTTCTTACTGTCAGGAAGTTCCTCCTAATGTTGAGCTGGACTCTCTTTTCCTGTAGCTTGCATCCATTGTTCCATGTCCTATTCTCTGAAGCATCAGAAAACAAGCTTTGTTCTCAACAGGACACCCCTTCAAATACTTAAACAGGGCTATCATATCACGTCTTAACCTTCTCTTCTCCAGACTAAACATACCCAGCTCCCTAAATCTCTCCTCATAAGGCATGGCTTCTAGACCCTTCACCATTTTGGCCATCCTCCTCTGGATATGCTCCAGCTTCTCAATAACCTTTAACCATGTGCAGAGTGTCTCACAGCAGAGCCACTACACTGCCATTGCATCTTGATGGCAAAAATAGCCTTCCACATATACTTTCCCAGCATCTATGCTTTGATTTACTTTGATTTATTTAAGACATCAAGTGAAAACTCCTAAGAACTGGTTTTTCTTTTACCTTGTTATATTATTTTTAATGCTGGCACTATTGAGATACAGTATTGTTATAATTTCCAGCTATTTTGTTCTATTTATATGAGTTTTTGGTGTGTTTTTTTTTTTTTAACTGAAATTGTGTAGGAGGCCATGTGCACCAAGCCAGGATGCAACTTAAACAGCTTAGACAAATAAAAAGATTATTCTATATAATTGTGTTGTTGTTTTGTGAAAGGGAGAGAGCAGTCATTGCCACAGAGCTTGCAATGAGTTTTGAATTATATTATCTTGTACAGTATATGTCTGACAATCATTCAACCCAAGCATCCACTGTATTCATCCTCTATAAACAAGAAAAAATAAAAATATGTGCAGCATTTTCCCAAGAGACTTTTTAGCACAACAACAAGCCCTTTGGAAGGTTTTGGCCATTACTTTAGATATTCAAGTTAAAAACAGAGGATTGAGAAAGTCTATAAAACTGGGATACATTTCCAGAAGCCAGTAGAACCAAACTGATTTTCTCAGCTTCCTTTTGGAATATGCTACTAGGCTTCTAAACATGGTCATAGTCTGGTGCTTATATATGGTTTCTTTATCTATATATTTATGCTTATCACACAGCACTTGGAGTAACAGGAACAGAATGGGGGGAAAAACATGTGTTAGCGCACAAGAGAATGCCACCAATGGCACTGGGAGTCTCCAAGCCATTTCCCAGCCATTCTAGGGCAGAAGATTTTGAAGGATGATTTTGAACCCTTCTTCAAAATTGGCTGCCATGGAACGGTTTGGGGGATCTCGGCGGCATCAGCGGCATCAGCAGCATTCTCCTGTGTGCTAACACACATTTTCCCCTCATTCCATTCCCGTTCCTCCAAGTGCTGTGTGTTAAGTTTAACTGTTAGAGTATTGTTCTGTCATCCTTCCCAAGTGAGAAGTCATCTTGCCCCAAATCTGGCTTGCCCTTGTCATGGGCCTTGTCTGCTCTGGGTGTACATCCAGGTCAAGTTTGGAGCACTATTCTCTGGAACTGGCCTTGGCCTTGGATTGGCCACAATAGTGGCTTTACACATGAAGCCAAATCCAGTGTGGCAGCACAGTGTTGTTCACATGAGCCTGTCAGGCCCACCTGCATCAGTATGGCTGGCCCATCCCCTGTCCCCAGATCTGTGGCCACAACTGCCATATTTGCAGGAGATTCATGGACAGGCCACCTGGCTAAGCTGCTTCTCTTGAGGGTGGACTCCCCCATGAGAGGAATGAGAACAGAGGATAGAGGAACCCCCTGATCAAATGGCAAGCACCTCTGCGACAACATGGCTAGGGTCTCTGGATGTTCCAGCCATATTTGGGGGGTCCACTATCCAGTGGAATCACTAGAGGGTATGCACCCGAGAGAGGCCATGGCCACATGGGATTCAGAAGACCAGGAGTTGGGTGGCTAACTTCCAGTTCCCATGTAGTGATGGCCACTTGGGACTCGGAAGGCTCAGATGGGCTGCAAAGATGGCTGAGCACATGCCCACCTCTCTGCTGTGGTGCCATTCTACACACTATGGCAGTGAGATGGAAGGAGTGCCCTTTGATCCTGCCCTCAGAGCCCTGCCCAGCACCAAGTGATACCCCAGGCAGGGATGCCACTGCCTCTACTGTCTATGGAACTTCTGAAGGTACAGAAGTACAAGGAAGAGGGGTGATGTGGCACTTGGCACACAAACAGCAAGCTGTCTGATTCAAGGTTTGTGGAAAACATTAGATCTTCTTGCAGTTATGCCAACCGCAGGGCAAAGTTGTGTTAATGGGGGAGATGCACAGGAGTTATCATGCATTGTGCAATCAGACAGCACTTATGTTTGGGTGGAAACAGTTTTTTGCCCATGTAGTACTTGGGAAAAGTTAATGGCCATGCTGGCATGGGGGACTGTGGGAGCTGTAGTCCAACAAATATCATCCTCATGTTCTAATGGTTTCATAGCCTTACTGTTTTTTGATGCTGAGTTTGGATCTTAATGACATTTTAAGCAGTCATTTATGTACTAAAAGCCTCTAAGATAGAACTAAAAGCCTATAAGGTAGAAATTTTACACGGCACAATAGTCTCAACAAAAGAAGCATCTTTGTAGCTTGTAAGACTTGTCCCAAGAAGCCACACACCTAATCTAGCACAGTGATTCCCAAACTTTAGACTTCCAGATTTTTTCGACTTCAACTCCCAGAGGTCCCAGCCAGCTTAGCCAACAGTCAGGAGGACCAAAATTTGGAAACTGCTGATTTACAGCATTTGCACATTTACAATGCTTGCAGGCCATTTCTGAGGAAATTAAATGTGCAGAAAGCAATGTACAAGATTTAAAATGCAAACACATTTAAAATGGAGATAACTAGGGGAGGGGCAAGGGAAATGCAAAGACATTTTTAGCCAGTTGTGAAAGACTGCAAAAGTGACATGAACTGTACACATATATGTGAAGGTAGAAAGTATAAAAACTGGCCAAAAAAGGGGGGGGGGAGGGGGGAGAAAAGCTTCAGAGATTCAGAGAAACTCAATAAAAGCAAGACTTGGAGATATCCAAATCTCTAACATAGATTGACAGGTGATAACATTGTGAAAACAAGGAGCTGGCATTGGTTCAATGCTGATTTCTATATATTGCACACCTGTTAAAGGCCCAATTGCCAGCTAAACCACTTTCCTGTTCCATCATTTATTCAGCATCTCCTTCCACACACACTCATTTGCTAATAGCTGTCATTGAAGGGAAGTTCTAGCACATTTGAGACTAACTATGCAAAAGAAGTTGTCACATACATTTTTGTAAACTCTAAGCCCTATCGCATGGGTTTAAAACTCCGGCTTACAGCCTAGGTTCTGTAAACCGCTTTGGTGGTCCCTTTTCAAAAACAGAAGCTTCTGACTCCTAAAAATGGCTGCCAAAGTGTCTTACAGGACCCAAGCTGCATCCAGGATGGACCCAGGAGGCAATTTAGTGGTGTTTTCTATTTGACAGGACCCAGCTGCCTCCCAAATTAGCACTGAATTCAGGAAAGGTAAGATGGGGTTTTAACCCATGCGATAGAGTCTTTGGTCTACTTCCTCAGTGAACTGATGCCCAGAAAGGACCTTTTTAATCAGGCTGTATGAATAGCATAGAAATGCAAAACTTGTGGATATGGTGATGAGGTGACAATTTCAGTTTTAATTATGGTCATTGAGGAACAAAGGCAGTGGAAAAGATGTTGTGTAAGGCCAGGGTAGATGGACAACCATATGAATAGTGGAGGTAGTTTTGGAATGTGGTGTGTGTAGGCTGGAAGCCAGAATGGATATATGAGCAGCCTTGTGAAGCTGGGTCATGAACCAATGTTATGTGTAATGTTCCAGGAAGCCATTGTTTCTGTTCAATCCACTGCTGATGGATTGGAGTTTGTGCATGTATTCCAATTAATCTATTTCTCTTTCAATCTTCCTTTTGGGTTTTTTTGTCTGTTTTTGTTCAAGTACTGCTTCTGTCCTGAGAGAGCCAGTGTGCTGTGGTGGTTTGAGTGTTGGACTATGACTCTGGAGATCAGGATTTGATTCCTTGCTCAAGTATAAATACCCACTGGGTGCCCTCACACAAGTCACATACTCTCAGCCTCACAGAATGGCCATGACAAACCTTCTCTGAAGAAATTTGCCAAGAAAACCCTATGATAGCGCCTTAGGGTAGCCATAAGTAAAAAATGACTTGGAGGCATACAAGAACAACAAACTGCTGTCCTGAGGTCAGAGATGAAATGCCCAGGAAGTGAAGTGTTCCTCAAATTGTCTTTTGTGTATTCCCATTACTAATATCTGATTTATGTCCATTTATCTTCTGGCGCAGAGACTAGCCTCTTTGCTCAATGTAAAGTGCTGAAGGGCATTGTTGACAAGAGTATGAGGAAGTAAAAGTGCCTCTAGTACTGCATGTTATGTGATTAGGTACTGTGATGACATTTGCTGAGTAGATATATAGGCGGAGTTGACATCTGGGTTTGTGGCAAGCCTCAGGTTTATTATAGGTAACCAGGGAAGCTAGTAGAGACATGGCAAGCAGGGCAGGATAGAACAGAATGATAAAGAGTTGGTTTATGAAGAGAAAGTGGTATCTAAAAAGTAGAAGACAGCATGCTCCACATACCCAGTGCTTTGCTTTTGCTTAGTTCAGAACAGATGTGCTGGTGACCAAGCTATTGGCTAGCTAAGGACATAGATCAATGCCCCCTTAGGTCTCATAAAATTATTTCCCTGCCAGTTGTGTGCAATTCGTTCATTTACAGGGATCCCTGTTCTGCTGTTCCAGTGCTTTCTTTATCGGTGTGTAAATCTACAGCAATGGAAAGACAAGAACTGCAGTACTTAACGCCACTAAACTACTGCAGCAGTCACATAAAATACACTCCATTTTTTATGTTCTTGTCCACAGTTCCATATTTTACTGGTTGCTGTTCACTCTGTGGCCATAGCAATCCAAGTGCAAGATGGTTCTTGGCAACAATTTGTTTCAATGAATGAAAACATTTTCTTCTTCCTACAGTTCTGATGGATCCTCAGTCTTTTAGTGCTACATATTTATATTGGACAGAAAAATGGTTCTCAAAAAGGCTGCAATCTATAATACAGTTACCAAAAATGCAATTATTTTTCATTCTGTCAAGTGCTCCAAATGTTCTAGCTTTGGTAACCTATTCTGAACAAAACGTAGGGTAATCTGCAATGACACCAACTCTCAGTACCCCAAACGCAAAGGCTGTGTTACATTTTCCCCATTTGGGTACACATGGCTCTTCCTGGGCATTCCACAATGTCCCAAAGAATTAAAATCTTCATAGACATATGGTCTGGTTTACACTTGCATGTCTCATTTTAGTAAACTGAGATCTGCATTATTCTCCCTTCTCGATTTCCTTCTGAGTCCACCAAGTTAACACGTAATAGCCAGAATCCTGTAATAATCCAATGGTATAACTCATAGGGAAAAGGAGAAGAGAAGAGAAAGTCAAGCAGAGACTTTCTGGAGAATATAGTAGTCAATCTGAAGCAGCTAGCAGGGTAAATGAGCGAGAGAGGAGAAGCCAGTACCAGTCACATTACTGAAAGGGTGCAGACCCCACTGGGTGACACCCAAAAAAGAAGTGACACCTAGTTGGGCCCTCCTCCCCCTTCAGGACAGGATGGGTGAGCACACACTCTTGCCAGCTGCTCCAAACCAAGTCTTCCTCCCAGGGAGAAAGCCTGAGACCAGAGGAGCAGAAGTGGCACATGTGCACTCTTGCCAGCTGCTCCAAACCAAGTCTTCTTCACAGGGAGACAGCACGAGGGGTGCACATGGGTTTTCTTGAGGAGATGGATGGAAAGGGGGCTTCAGGATTTGCTTCATCAAGGTTTCCTGACACTCAAAAAGCCCCCTTTTCTCCTTGAATCTTATCCTTAAAGATTCTGTTCAGTCTTCAAATATTCTTCCTCTCCTTAGCATTGAATATGTTGCAGGGGTGGGATAAATTTGTGTCAGTTTCACTTGCCCCCAGAAAGTCAATGAGAAACAACAAGGTTTGGATTTCAGCATTTCAGTTCAGAGTTGCAATTCAGTTCAAATCAGACAATCTCTGAACTCAGTCAAAGCCTCTTTCACAGCCTTCCTCTCCCAATATCCTCATGCCCCTGCAGTGCACCCTGCCAATTGCTTGTGATGTGAAAGAAAGAATCCTCCTTACTTTGCCCCACAATCTAAGCAGTGCTACCACCTTTACTCAGTGGCATCACTAGGTTTGGCATCCACCAGTGTGGTAACTCATGGTGTAACCCTCCACCTCATTGAACTCCTCCAATACCATATCATACAGAATCCTTAGTTTAAAAAAATTGCACCAGTGTTATTCATACATTATAACTCCCCTATATCACTGAATGTAATGGTAATAGCTATAGCAATAGCAATAGCATGAACATTTCTATACTGCTTATCAGCAAGTAGCAATATAGCAAGTATATTTCTATACCACTTATCAGTGCACATAAGTGCCCCCTAAGCAGTTTACAATGTGTAAGCTAATTGCCCCCAACAAGCTGCGTACTCATTTTAGCAACCTCGAAAGGATGCCAGACTGAGTCAACCCTGGAGCCCCTAGCTGGTATCAAACTCACAATCTTGCAACTGTGAGTGGCTGCAGTACCAGAGCTCCCTGCGCCACCAGAGCTTCCCATCAGTGAAGTAGCACTCCCTAGGCAGTTTACAAAGTGAAAGCCTATTGCCCGCAACAAGCTGGCTATTCATTTTACTGACCTACAAAAGGATGAAAGGCTGAGTTGACCTTGGAGCCCTCCAAATAGAATTTACAATGTTGCCACTGCAGGACCAGCATTTAACCATGGCACCACCAGGTTCCCCTTAGCTGTGACATAAACAACTAGCAAAATCAAAATTATACCTTAAACTTACAATATCATATGCACAGCTTAAACATATTTAAACGTACCTAGTTTCATATGGTGAACGTGAAAATTTGGTAAGATGCGACATTCTTAAAGAAAGGTTTTAAAAAATAAAATTTAAAATTCAATTTGAAAAACAAATGAACTGGGGCTTCTGCTTTCTCCTACTTTGCCCCATTCACACCATCACAAGAACATTTTAAAAGGGACACAGGCAAATACAGCCCATTTCTGCCAAAAGGTAAATATTTGGGGAGCAGTGGTGTTGTGAAGGAGTTGCTATTAGGCAAGTTGGCTTCCTGGCAGCCAATCACAGTTCAGGAAGACTGTGAGAGGGGGACTGTGAAGAAATTAGAAGGTATAAAAGCAGGATTGAGTGACAGACTGAGGGCCTGAACAGATTGACCGAAATAAAGCTGCTTTGGGTCTCTTTGGAGATATGCTGTTTAAATGATGCATGTGTCCTAAGAGGCTGGAAGCTATGCCAAAGCACACTTTAGTCCTAAGGACTGGAGCGCAGTTTTGGCACAGCTTCTGGCCTCTTAAGAGGCGTGTGTCATTTAAACAGCATACCTCCAAAGTGACCTGAAGCAGCTTTATTTTGTCCTGTCAGTTCAGTCCCTGAGAAAGGTATTTCATTGGGAGTCAGATAAGGAATCTGACCAGGAGTCGGTGAGAGTCAGAGAGGGATTCTGACTAGGAAAGGGAGTTGCTAAGAAAGTCCCTAGGGCACTTGTGATAAGCCTGCAAGTGTATGTTAATGCAGCCTAAGTTGAACTTACCTGCCTAAAATGCTTTCTTGCTTTATGTTATTTAATAAAGTAACCGTTTATGTTTTAGAACAGGTGTCTCTCTCTGAGTGAATTCTAGGCATTATCCAGAACAGATCCCCATCAAAACGGAAGGGCTACTGTATATTTATTTGTATCCCACTCTTTTCCCAGAACTGGAACCCAGAGTGGCTCACAATATTAAAAGAACAATACAATTAAAAACATAGGAAAAGTGTCACATTAAAATACAATTACATTGTTACAATATTAAGATAGATTGCTTATTAAAAGAATAAAATACAGTTAAAACACTTAGAGCTGGTCCTTTGAAACCCTTCTGTTTTCAAAGCCTGTCTACATGAGGAGGTTCCACTTGCTGGTGGAAGGAGAACAAGGAAGGGGCCATTCTGGTCTCCCTGGGAAGGGAGTTCCACAGTCTAAGGGCAGCCCCAGAAAAGGCCCTCTCTTGTGTCCCCACCAACTGTGCTTGTGATGGAGGTAGGACTGAGAGAAGGGCCCTTCAGGGCTTGAGCTGGCTCATGCAGGGATATATGGTCTGCCAAATAGCCTGATCTTGAGCCATATAGGGCTCTATAGATCATAACTAGCACTTTCAATATTGTTGTAGTCATTACCCAACCATAACTGTTATAGTCACTACCAGCCCAGGCAGTCAGTGGAGCTTAAAGACAAGGAGACCAGGGGAGTTTCAATTACGGTGTAAGCTCAGACTTCTTTTCCAATTCAGATCTTAATTGTATCCAGAAAAGGATCTGCAGCTCATGACTCTCTGTCCTTGACGTGGGCTTCATAAACCCCATTATATCACATCCAACTATAGGACAATCACACAGTATATCATATCCAACTATAGGACAATAGCACTAATTTCACATGCAAGCAAAATAATGCTCAAAATTCTGCAGCATAGACTCCAATTTTACATAGAGAGAGAAATTCCAGAGGTGCAAGAAAGATTCAGAAAGAAAGGGGCACTAGGGACCACATTGCAAACATGTGATGGCTAATGGAGCACTTGTTTAACTTATATGCTGAAAACATCATAAAAAAAGCAGAATTAGAATCAGAAAAAAAAAGAGAAGTTAAGATATGATTAACAACCTACGATACGCAGACGACACCATAATATTAGCAGACGACATTCAGGAATTGGAACAGTAAATAAAGAAGGTCAAAGATGAAAGTGCAAAATCAAATCTGATGCTGAACATAAAAAAACCAAAAATAATGACCACAGAAGAAATACACACATTCAATCTAGGCAACAAGGAAAT
Source organism: Urosaurus nigricauda (assembly GCA_034509955.1). Classification (NCBI taxonomy): domain Eukaryota; kingdom Metazoa; phylum Chordata; class Lepidosauria; order Squamata; family Phrynosomatidae; genus Urosaurus; species Urosaurus nigricauda. The sequence goes on from JAOEGL010000002.1 coordinate 171,534,302, forward strand.
TGAAATAGTTAAAGAATTTCCATATCTAGGATCAAACATTGACCAGAATGGAGACTGCAGTCAAGAAATAAGAAGACTAGAAATGGGAAGGACAGCTATGAAAGGATTGGAAAAGCTACTGGATCGCAAAGACATATACAGTGGTCCCCCGGGTTACGAAGGTAATCCGTTCCGGGATTACCTTCGTATCCCGGAAGTTTTCGCAACCCGGGGGACCGCTTTCGCCAATGCACAGCGCACCGGAAGCGCGCTGTTTTAAAACTTCCGGGTTGCAAATTTCTTTCACAACCCAGGGTTTTTTTCATTGGCCGGGGGCTTTTTTTCTCCCCCGGCGATTTCGGGTCCCGGGGATTTCGTTCCCCGGGGGATTCGGATCCCGGGGGACCACTGTAACTGAGCACTAAAGTCAGAATTATTCAGGCCACTGTATTCCCAATTACCATGTACAGATGTAAGAGCTGGATAGTGAAGGAAGCAGACAGAAATAAAATCAAATCAATTGAAATATAGTGCTGGAGAAGAATACTTAGGATACCATGGACAGCCAAGAAAACAAACAAATGGGTTATTGAACAGATTAGAACAGGGCTCTCCTTGGAAGCAAGTTGAGACTATTGTACTTTGGCCACATAATGAGAGGCCACAGATCATTAGAAAAAACAATAATGCTAGAAAAGGTAGAAGATAAAAGAAAGAGAGGAAGACCACAAAACAGGTAGATAGACTGGATCAGGGGGGTTGTGGGCAAGGGCTTGCAGGATCTGGGCAGGGCAGTGGAGGACAGGGATTCTTGGAGATGTCTCATCTATGGGGTCACCATGAATGGGAACCAACTCAAGGGCAGCTAACAACAACAAATATAATATCCAAGCTTGGAATAAGAAGCTTCACCAGCATCTCTTTACAAAAGTAGAATAAACTGGGGCTCAGAAAAAAAGATTGAGGAACATTTCCCATTCCAAGGCATTATGGTAGTGTTTTCAGCCATACCTATCACTTAAAAAAAGAAAAGAAAAGGTGGGCATAGGTGAGATAAACTATGCCTAGTTAAGATTATCTCTACATTCTACCTCCCTGCAATTTTTAATAGAGCATGGTCAAGCCCTCTGACCTCTTCAGTTCTCCACCCCATCTCATCCCATGAGCTTCAAAATATTCTCATTTTATGAGATTCAGTAAGTGGATGGATAGGTGAGAATTCAGTTTTTTCATCTGATTGAAAATCCATTTCTCAGTCAGCCCTCTTTCATATATTCTTAAATGTGCCACATTCTCTGGCAGTTAACCAAGATGCTTTTAATTATTTTTTTAAAAAAGACTTAATTTGGACCTCTCCCAAATTACTAATTTAATCCTAATAACACTTAATTGGAATGACTGTCACTTAATAGGTGCAGTAATTCTATGAGATTTCAGAGTGTGTTTGTGTCAGCAGTGCTGCCGGATGTAGCAGATAGAAACAGAATATGGAGGTGTGAGGGTCAGACTTTCTCCCAAAGTATATAGCATGACTGGCCAAACCACCTATCATTGTAGCTACTTCACTGATCCTGTAGTCCTAACTAAGGTTGTGGCTATTCTGAGTAATGCAAGTTGACTTCTTCCAGGGTCACCTCCTTACACTGCTGCTGCTTGGATGCACTTGCAAAAAAGTAAAGGGACCTGAAGAAAAAAAATACTCCATAGGCAAGATTTTGTTTCCAGAGCTCCTGCAAACTGGAGAAAGCTATGATGCTGCTGTCCCTGATGGGATGCTCCAGTGGATCAGGCCCACAGGGGGGCATCACTATCTCAGCTGCCCCCAGAAGAGAGGCTGCCACTCTTCTCCCCCATAAAATCTTGGGGGTGAAAAAGAGGGGCTATGACATCACCAGAAACCCCCACCTCAACAAGGGAATGGCCTTTACCCTTGAAGAGTGATTCCAATTGGGAATTCATGGCCTGCTTCCTCCTTGCTTCTTGAGCCAAGATGTTCAAGTCCTCCATGTCCTGAAAAGCTCCAAGACCAAATCCAGTGATCTGCACAAAATATATCATCCTCATGACCCTGCAAGATCGAAATGAGAAGCTATTCTATCATGTTCTCACATCAGACATTGAGCAATTCATGCCAATTGTATACACTTCTGCTGTCGGTTTGGCTTGTCAGCAGTATGGCCTCACTTTCCGAAGGCCTCGTGGGCTATTCATTACCAATCATGACAAAGGATATATTGCAACGATGCTGAATTTGTGGCCTGAAGAAAAGATAAAGGCTATTGTGGTGATAGATGGAGAGCGCATTCTTGGTCTGGGGGATCTAGGAAGCTACGGCATGGGAATACCAGTAGGAAAACTTGCTCTCTATACCGCTTGTGGTGGCGAGTAATGCAAGTTAATGTTATTGAAACAAAACTGAGGTAATACACAACAAGACAATATCCAAAAGACATAGGAAGCTGGCTTATACTCATTTAGATCACCAGTCCATTTAACTTTGTATTACCAGTTCTGATGGACAGAAGCTCTCTAGGGTTTCAGATGGGTTATTTCGTAGTTCCTCTGATTTTTGTTGTTGTCATCTCTAGGTTTTTCAATAACTCAGTGTATTCAAACATTCCTGCCACCAAATGCCTTTTCTAAATGAGATAAATTAGAATGTCTTGAGCAGAGTTTGGGTACACAGTAGTTATTTAAGTTGGGCTAACCCTGTGACCAAGTATGGGTTCATTTCTTTATTACTGCAAAACATAATTTTGTAAAGATTGTAGGGCACAATTATAGAGTAACCCAATATATTCCTCTCTCTACAAGCAGGATAAGAACAGTTCTAAAAAGATTTACAGTCAGGTTATGTTGCAGTTTTATGAGGGAAATCCCACCCTTTTCCTTTTTTAATCTCCTTTAAAACCGTTTTTAACCTCTTAAAATTTAACATATCCTTTTTATTGCATTAATAAAATAAAGATTATTAATTAAAAATTAACATATTTGTCCAGTTATTTATGCTATAGCTAATAAAGTCAAAGGCAAGACTGTCATTCTCCGTGAAATATATCTTCAAATTTTTTGACCACTTAATAATGGCTAAGATAAAATAGGCATATCTTCCTTTGACAGACAAGACAAAGGCCTGTGTACAGTATTTATATCCCAGTTATGTTTTTCATCTCAAATTTTTAGGGGCAAGACTTTTTTGCTTATTGATCCTCATGGTGTCTCTCTCTCTTTCACAGACTGGCATCTCCATACCTCCTTAGCACATTAAAATACTTACACTCCAGGTCACCACACCTAAAGGGGGGTATTATGGAGCTGGAAAAGAGGCAGCAAAGGTCAACCAAATGGATCAAGAGACAAGCAATTCACTTATGAGGAGGTTGGTTGACCTTTTTATTTTGTGGCTTCAATCCTCTGCTTTTAGGTTTTGGGAGAGCAAGATCTTGCTATGTGGGTTAAAATTGGGCATTAAAATTGATTTTAAAAAATTGCTGGAGAAGTCCTGGCTAGCTAGTTTTGCATGCTCAAATTGCGTGCCATATGTGCCAGACTGTTAAATTATCTAGAAACCAAGATTCTTGCTGTTTTAGTTTGGATTATACAGAGTTAAGAACATAAAACATGAGAACTGCTATGTTGAGTCAGACCAAAGGTCTCCGACAATCAGTTGCCCATAAGAAACCTGTCAGTTAGTTCTAAGTACTACTCTACCCTATATCTTGCACTCCCTGAATAGTGAAATACAGAGGAGTTCTGGCACTCTAGAGGAGTTTATCGTATTGGCTTTCCTCCCACGATAGAATCGAGATGTAAGTTTAAGAAGGTGGATTTTATCACATTTCCCCATCACCAGGGAGTATTCAGCCCATCTGTAAGCCGGGCTTCTGCTGCATCTTTTCAAAAATGGGAAAATGCCATTCTTGAAAAGATGTAGGAGGACCCCGGGTGAAGCCCAGCTTACATACGGATGCATACTCCCCAGCAACAGGTAAATGCAATCAAATCTGCCTTCTTAAAAGTTATGTCCCACATCTATCACTGCAGCAAAGCCAATGCGATAATCTCTCTCTCTCTCTCGATCTCTCCCCCTCCCTTTAAAGTGTGGTAACCAGTACTAACTATCAATCTCCCTGCTTGGAACAGTCAAGTCACAGCTCAGTTCCAAAAGGCAAATTAATGCTGTATTCTTGAATAACCTTTGTATGGTATTCTAATTCTTAAAACTCAGCAACTTCTAGAAACACAAAAGCTACTAATGAAAAGCAAAGAAGATGAGAAGATGCTCAACACTAGCAGAAATAGCAAATAGGACCTTCTCCTTCCCTACTCCTTCTCAGATGCTACAAGCTCCCAGACTTGGAACAAATTTGGCTTCTTTTATCTTCAAGAATAAGTCCAGGAGAATAAAACTGAAAATATACCCAGTGAGTTACAAGGGGAGAGTTTTTTGGTTTTTTTGAGGATATTGGCCCCATATGAATTCTGCTCCCCTCAATGAAATTTTCCTTCCATCTTGAATTTTCTGTCATCATAGAGAGTAAGAATTTGAGTATGAAATTCAGAGAAAGGGGAATTTTTTTTTATTTGGGAGAGCAATGGCCTCATTTTGCCCACTGACCCACAGTAGCTAAACCCTTGGAGATTGACTGAAGGCAACAGCTGTAAATAATTATTAAATAAAAATTAGTAATCCTAGAAAATCTAGAGGACTTCTGTTCTTATTAATAAAACCCTTCTTGGCTGCTTTGTTTCCTCTGCAAAGCACATTTATTTCAAATTTCAGTTTCCTTCAAACTGCTGTACCTCCTTAGAACTGTATTTCCATCTGGTTTGATTCTGAGCTTGAAATTTAATCAGCAGGTAGAGCAGCTTCATAAACACACTTATATTCAAATCCATGCCTCAATATTTTTCAAGGTTGTTGATTATGTCACAGTGTGATAGCCTGCTATTCAAATGGAAAGTAAGGGGGTTTAGATGCATCACTTTTGACACTAAAGCCACATATATGACATTGAAAAATGAGAATTCAAGCCTCAGTGCCAGCACTAGAATTAATTTGCAGATCACGATACGAACTGCTGCTGCAATGCTGGGATTTTGATGTTGAAATACCTCACTATGATAGAACAATACTTTCACTAACAAGGTTCATCTTCAAATGAAGAACATCATGCAAATAAGTAAAGGAATTCCACTTGTTATTTGCAACTAGTTTACACACTGTGTCAGCAGGAGATACTATATCACCTAACCTTCAGTGACTCAGAAGTTAAGGGGAGCATGGAATTTAAATAACCACAATAACTATGTGAGTTTATGACTGGCATTTAAAGACACCAACTAAATTTTGCTTGAGGTTTCCTTAAATAGCCAGAGTGAAGAATTCATTATTTAAATGAGATATCCAATATAAAATATGTTCACTTAATGTCAGACAGTTTAGAAAAAAAAATAACTGTAAATCCTTGACCCCACATTTGTTTAGTTTTTAGTCCATTAAAAATAAATTCTGACATAGGCCAGCAGCTATTGGCCATCACCATCAGTGGTATCACCGGGGGGGGGGGGGGTGCGGACCGCACCACGTGACACCCTAAAGGGGGGTAACACCACTAGTCCTCAAACACCTATCTTTTGGCAGAAACAGGCTGCATTTATCTGCTCCCTTTGAAATGCTTTAAGAGATGGTGGGAGTGGGGTGAAGCTCAGAAGGAGGAGAAAGGAAAGCTCCCAGAATTTTTTAAAAATTAAATTTTCAAATTTCATTTTTTTTTTAAAAAAATTAAAACTTTGATTTTTTAAAAAAATTAAAAAAACACATTTTAACCAAATGTTCACTATGTTTGTGTAAAAACATTTAGATTGTGCATATGATATTGCAATTTGAAGGTATAATTTTAATTTTGCTAGTTGTTTCTGTTACACAAAGCAAACCTGGATTTTGCCATTTTATATAAGGGACACCAACTTACTATGCCACTGTATATAATGGGACTTGGAGCACCCATGGATTTGGGTAGCGATGGGAGGTCCTGGAACCAAATTCCAGCAGATACCAAGGGCCCACTGTATAAGTCCAGTTTCATACCTACTACATATACAACACAGCACTGTGGCTAGGTATACACTGGCTATGGAAAACTACTCATCTCTCTGATGCAGTGGAACAGACCCTTCTCCCTACCCCCCCTCCACACACACTATCCCAAATGAATTTATTTATTTATTTTATATAGTGCTGTAAATTTACACAGTTCTGTACATACAATCTTATAATAAGACAGACGGATCCCTGCCCTCAGGCTTACAATCTAAAAGAGACAACACAAAAGGAAAAGGGGAAGGTGGTGGGAAGGGGATGAGGTCTAGTGGTTCTTCTCTCCTTCTGGGGTCTGGACCAAGGCAGATGGACTGGAGGGAAGACTTGGCTTCTTAATACTTAGTTAAAAGGAGGCATCCTGAGGCAGACGGCACAATCCTGGGAATGCTTCCCAAAAGGATATAGTCTTTAACTTAAGTTTGAATCTGGTTAGAGAAGTGATGAGGTGCACATGTGGGGAAAGAAGATTCTAGGAGTGAGGGGCAGCAAATGTGAAGGCACAAATCCGGGACAGGGCAGTGGAGTTCCTTAGCTGGGACAGGAGACCTTGACCGCCAGAACGGAGGGTATGAGTAGAAATGTAAGGAGAAAGAAGTTCACACAAGTAAAGAGGGGCCAGTCCGTGGAGGGCTTTGAAAATCAACAACAAAAGCTTGTACTGAATGCAGAAGGGGAAGGGGAGCCAGTAAAGGGAGGATAAGAGGGGAGAAACATGGTCAAAGCGGTGAGCGGATGTGATAATACATGCAGCTGAGTTCTGGACAGAGATTAAAGGTTGGAGGTGAGAAAGAGGAAGCCCTGTCAGAAGAAGGTTACAATAATCTAGTCATGAAACCACTAGGGCATGGACCAGGGTCTTGGCATTGGAAGCTGAGAGGAATGGACCAAGAGAACAAGTTGTAGGTTTGCAAAAATTTAACAGCGTAGAGAGTTCATCCAGAGAAAGAGGTGGAAACACAGAGAGTTTATTAGTAGAAGGAACCAGGAGATTAGTGGTAGGGGGCAGATCAGGAGGAACAATTTCAGATCGGATAGTAGTGACTTTTGTGAGGAAGTAATTGGTGAAGTCAATGGAGGGAAATGATTAGAAGACAGGGGGAGAGGAAGGTTTTAGCAGTGTATTGAAGCAGAAGAACAAGCAATGCGGGCGCCTCTTGTTGGTGCAGATCAATGATTTATAGTAATTCTGTTTTGCCATAGATAGGGCATGTGAGATAAAAGAGCAAATTTGTAATGAATAAAATCAGCCCACTCCATGGATTTTTTCCAAAGACGTTCGGCTGCTCGAGAGCAGGACTGGAGAAACCTAACTGTGGTAGAGAGCCAGGGCTTAGGTCTAGACACAGAGGAGGACGTGCGAACAGATACAGGGGCAAAGCTGTCAAGTGTTGAAGAGAGAGTTGAGTTGAATAAAGACATTGCTGAGTCAGCAGAGTCCCCAAGATTTAGAGAAGAGAGAGAAGAATCCAAGGTCTGACTGAGATGGTCAGAATTAACAGACTGAAGATTACGACAAGTGTGTTGAACGACATGACGAGGAGGTAGGATATAAGTAAGAGAAAAAGAAATTAGATGATGATCTGACAATGGATAGTCAGATGCCAAGTAGTCAGAAATGACACACTTAGCAGTGAGAACTAGGTCAAGACAGTGACCAGAAGAATGGGTTGAAGAGTTGGAATGAGGTTGAAGATCGAAAGAAGCTAAGAGAGAGCTAAAGCAAGACATTGAAGGATTCTTGGGATCATCAATGTGGATATTAAAGTCACCTAGAATTAGAGAGGGAACTGAGTCTGAGGACTCTTTCAAACGGGGAGGAATTTCTCCCAACTCCGAATGGAGCCAATGCGGATTTATGTAAATTCGCTTGTTTAGCGAATTTACATGAACCCCTGCTCCGTTCGGAATTACTTCCCATTACCCGAAAATAACCCCCTCCTGCCCGAATTTGCATGCGAAGCTTTAATTCGCAATAAGGTAAAACCCATGATTGCATTCGAATTGGCTTCCCTCCTGCCCGAATTTGCATGTGAAGAGTTAATTTGCAATAACATAAAACCCATGATTGCATTCGAATTGACCTTAAATTATACTTCCAATTTAGCCTTGTATGAAAGAGTCCTGAGAGAAAAAAAGTGAGCCATGATTCAAAGTCCAAAAGGAATTGTTTAACAGAACCAGGAGGGTGATAAATGACAGCAACCTGAAGCTGCAGAGGAGAAAAGAGTCTAATAGAATGAGACTCGAATGAAGAAAAAGAATAGCTAGGGGGAAGAGAAAGGGGTTGGAACTGGCAACAGTTAGACAATAAGATACCAACCCCACCTCCTTGACCCTCAGAGCAGCTTGTGTGGATGAAAGAAAGACCACCAAAAGAGAGGGCAGCAGAGGTAGAAGAATCATGAGCTGGGAGCCAAGTTTCAGTTAGGGCAAGAAGATTAAATGATCTAGAAAGAAAAAAAATAGTGGATTGCTGCTGCTTTCGGAGCAGCAGAGCGACAGTTCCAGAGTGAACAGAAGAATGGAAACTTGGAGATAGGGAGAGGCTGAATAAGGATCAGATTGGGAGAGATGTGTGGAGCCATGGGAATGGATGGATGAGTGCCCAATAAACAACAGGAGAAAACATGACAATGAGAAAAGCAGAAAAATAATACCCAACAGTGCCTGAATACCACAAGACAAGAAGTATTTAGTAGATAAGGAAGGGGGTGGCTTTGGAAACCTTTGCCCAAGATCCCAGTTGCTGAGGATGATGGAAGGAGAAGTGGCTTCTGAGGAATATTCCACTGGAGGCAGGAGGGGGATGGTGGAGAGGCAGGCAGCAGAAAGTGTGACTGGCTCTTTCTTTCTTTGTTCCCTTCTTAAGATGGAATGATCCACTGGAAGCAGGGAGGGGGGGGATGGTGAAGAGGCAGGCAGCAGAAATGTTTTTAATATATACAGACTGGATAGAAATGTATTTGGAAGCACACAAGTTGCTTGGGAATGCAGCCAAAAACGGATGGTAAACTCCATCAAAGGCTAAATACCAACACAATACTGATACTTTCCAAGTACCATAAGGGAAAGTTGAAGGAAACTTTTAAAAACAGTAATTTGATTTCATATGCCAAACTCAATTTTTAGGTCCAATTATAGAGTTTCATGGTTACTCTGTCCTTATCTATCCTGAAAAGCTTATTTCTTACAATATTTCCGGTCAGTGAATCACCAGGCTCATAATGTTTTCTGCAAACATAAATTACTTTTCAAAGGGAAAACAACAACACAATGTGAACGATTAATCCTCTCATTCTCTTTCCCCTAACCTACCACTTTATAGATTTCTGACAATCAAAGCAGAAGTGGACAAATGTAGGGAGTAATTTGGAATGATTGCATCCCTGGCTTATGTATAAGTTGAACATAATAAATATTTACAAACCAGGAATCATTTGAGACAATGGCATATCCATTTGACGTTCAAGAGACAGACTTCACTTAATTTCACTTTGCATCCCAATAAAAGCATTTAAGGGAAGAAAATGAAAGCCCTGTCTGCCTTTTCTCTATGAAATGTATGAAGAAGAAAAAAGATGGTTGATTATGAATGCTCACATTATATTGGAATTCATTCATGAGGTTGCAAAGATGCTATCTGGAATAATGCTGTTCAACAGAGAGAATGTCTTGTTTCTCTCTGTCAGTAGATGGGGGAAGCAATATGCATGTATAATCAACTGTGACTACTGAATACCAGCTTTAGGAAGATGCCACCTCCTTCCTTCTCTCTTCAGCAGATATGCACTGCATCTTCTCTCTCTTAATCCAGAAGATAACTGACACTTCTCAAGCAATAATTTGCCAAGATAACAAAGGAAACCCCTCACAAGTCCACATGTTGCTTATGTTTCTTAAAATGATAAGCTTTCTCCAACGAATGAATTGCCCTGCCTATTTTCCAAATTGTGGGTTGAGTTCTCCCAGTTCAGAGATAACAAAACTTGCTGAGAAGCCGGAGCATATCCAGAGAAGGGTGACCAAAATGGTGAAGGATCTGGAAATCATGCCCTATGAAGAGTGACTTGGGGAGCTTGTTATGTTTAGCCTGGAGAAGAAAAGGCTAAGAGGTGATATGATAAACCCTCTTTAAACATTTGAAGGGGCATCATATTGAGAATAGAGCAAACTTATTCTCTGCAGCTCCAAACAAATGGATCCAGAGCAATGGATTCAAACTACAGGAAGAGATTCCACCTCAGCAGTAGGAAGAACTTCAAGACAGTAAGAGCTGTTCGACAGTGGAACATACTCCCTCAGAGTGTGGTGGAGTCTGAAGATTCTCTGAAGATGCCAGCCACAGATGCTGTCAAAACGTCAGAAAGGAACTCTTCTAGAACATGGCCACACGGCCCAAAAGCCTCACAAAAAACTATGGATGTCGGCCATGAAAGCCTTCAACTCCACTGTGATAGAGTCTCCTTCTTTGGAGGTTTATAAACAGAGGCTGGATAACCATTCGTTGGGGGTAATTTGATTGTGTATTCCTGCATGGCAGGGGTTGGACTGGATGGCCCTTGTGGGTTTCTTCTAATTATATGATTTTCTGATTCTGTGAAATACATGTGAGTCTTCCACAGCTGCTTCCCTTCCTTCCCTCAAAGTTACTCTCTCTTGCCAGTGAGGGATGGGCAAGAAGAGCAGCCTTTGTTATGCCTCAGTACCTTGCCAGCAAGAAGCTTCCAAGGCAAAGACCTCTGGTAATTGTATTTTGCCTAGTAGACTGGAGAAGCCACAACAAACAGACTAGAATCACATAAGAAGTATTTGCACTTGTGAACTGACAAGAAGACATTCAGGCCTCACAAGGGGATGCTTTCTCCCTTTTCCTTTGACACTGCTGTCAACAAGTAAATCTTAAAGGAAAGAAGGGGCAGAGCATTTGAAAAGAAACAGGATTTACAAGGAAGAAAATGAACAAAGGAGAGCTAAGAAGGCAGGATCTTAATAAGTCAGGTATTTACAAAGTTTCAAATGATTTTCAAAATTAGTTTTATAAAGAGGGAGCCCATTCCTAATCAAACTGCAGGAACTTTGTGCACTTTAACAGGGCATCAGAATATACAGAACAGGACTACATGGGACAGTTGTTTTTAGCATGGCCCAGTATGTTAGAGCAGCTCACTTTAAGATGGCATATGCATGCTTTATGTCACTGCTTTGGTCAAGCACAAATAACAACTTACCAGTATCATCCAGGGCTGGCAAAGTAGGAGAGCACAGGAAGAGGAGCTAGTATAAATTACTGGACCTAGTGGTCTGAAAGAAGGCCCAGAATCTGACTATATAACATATATATTTTATCTTTCTTGGTAGTAGCCTTATTTGTCCTTGTTTTGGACACCCATTGTAAAATCAGTAAATTTCAAAGAAAATACTGATGATATACAAAATTGTGTGTTACAAAATGCTAAGGATGTTTGGCCTTGGGGTCCAAATTGGGGGAAGCAAGCCATTGGAGAACAAAGGGATGCAGGATTTTTATAATAGGAATAATTGGGAGGAAGGGAATGAGGGGGGCAATTGGGTGCCAATTGAAGATGCCATATGTAAAATACCTCTAATTACAGTGGTAAGGGCTGGAAACAGAGACCCAGAGGCAATACACCCACTATGGCCTCTACTACTCGGAGGAGGATGGAGAGGAATTGTGGCAGTAGTGGTAGCAATGACACTTCCAGCTCCATAGCCCAGATAAAGAGGTCTCCCAGTTCTTTGCCAACTTCTCTGCCTCCAAGAGCAGTTTCCAAACACCTCCTTGCTGGCCTCTACTGGCTGCCAAGGGCACATGACATCAAAGAGGGGATGACTGTTGCATCAGGTCAAAGTGAGCAGGTGGGTGGAGGTTGCTGATTGTGGGCAGAATTGAGTATGTGTCACACCGTCTTCAGAAAGCGTAAGGGACCTTGAAGGAATAAGCAAAATCCTTAGTTCTACCCCCTCCCCCTCAAATTCACTGGAGTCCTTGGTGTGTTTTTGTAAAATCTATAAACCTTAGAACCTAGGACCAAGTTCAGTGTCTAGGCTAGCATCATGTTCCTTCTTTGATATGATGGTTTTTAAAAAATTTCTCTATAAGAAAATATGGAAACCCCACCCACCCCCAGTTTGGATGTCTAGATAGCTGACTGCCCTTCCCATTCATATACACCTGAGATATGACCAAAGAACTGTGAAGTGCAGTAAAACTGGAATGGATCTGGCAACTTTAGGGTGTTTAGGCATAGTCTTTCTTCTGCATGGTGATGATGCATCAAGTTCAGCACGTGTGGCTGATTCCTCTTCTCTTTGTGCAGAAAATGCAGTCCTGTGCACTTAGAGGCACTTCCCTTCCTCTCAAGTCCCAGATTTCCATCTGTCCCTCATCTCACACAACAGTCACTGAGTTTCATAGCATGATGCCTCTCTGCCAGCATGGAAAAGGGGTTGAAATGACAGTTTGTAGATATGCAGAACTCAGGATGCTTGTTCTTCTACCCAGATGAGTCTTGCCTTACAAGGATTGTATTGGCTATCAACTGAAAGATATGTAAAACCATTTTGGTACTCCCACTGGTAATCCATGTTGCTTTGTATCTTTCTGGCCTGTTGCTTCATGTTTCAAAGGCCATTTTCTGAATTCAACCTTTACACAAGACAACCAAGTGTTTCCTGAAGGCAACTCAAAGATCAGCCCTTTACTTTCAAGCGCCCCTCTCAGAAACTCTGGAATCTAAATTTCCTTGAGCTTTTTATGCTCCTTGCTCTGACTTCAAAAAAAGTTTTTTAAAAAAGAATACCAGCCAAGATTTACAACTCACAATTCACCTTGGCAATATAATTGACAAAAATAACTGTAATGGAGTTGGATTCTTGTTAATTTATGCTTACACAAACACATGGAAAATAAACATACAGCCCTGCAGGTTCTGATTTGAATTACATAGTTGCCATCCCAAATCACAAGCCAGGCATTTAGAAGTCTGGGGAAAAGGAGAGAGAGAGAGAGAGAGAGAGAGAGAGAGACTCGTTGCTCTCCGAAGTGCTGCAATTGAGAGACAACAAATAATATGAAGTAGCCTAAATACAATAAAGGCAGCAAATCCTGTCTGACCTTGGAAGGTGAGAAAAGTCAGCCTGTTTAGTACTTGGATAGAAGACCACCAACCCATACTAGGTGCTGTAGGCTATATTTCAGAGGAAGGAACCAGTAAAACATTTCCTTGACTCAGAAAACCCTAAGAAATTCATGGGGTCCCCATAAGTCAACAGGTGACTTGAAGGCATATACACACACAATGAGGAAGGAGACGGTAGGCTGAACCCTGTTATTATCCCCATATAAATTAGACCCACTGACTCTATGGAATTAACATAAATATTAATTTACCAAGCTCCCATTGGATCCAGTCTAGATGAGACCTTTAAAGATTTAGGCCTTTAAAAAAAAACTTTGATTCACATTACCAATTCAGACAGAAAAAAAAATTCAAGCTTATTTATTCTTCCAACTTTCTGCTTGTATCACAATATGATAATTGAACGAGATATATCTGTTTAATTCTCAGTTTTAATACAAACAGGTTTTATTCACGTTTCCTGAAATAATAAACAAACGGGAATGCAATTATCCTCCCTTTCCTGGATTTTGTGACACAGTTCCCTGATCAAAAGAATGCATATATTAGAACAAATTGCTTTGACATGTATTAGGGAGAACTAGTTGCAAAAAATTGCATACATTAGAGGAAATTGCAAAAATACACAAAAATACATATACAACCATATCTATGTTGCATGCAAAACTTCCCAGATTGTATCCAAATGCACCTCTGTCTGCAGCCCTAGAAAAACTGATGAGAGAATGTAGCACTAGATGAACTAATGCTCTGATGAAGTATGAAGTGACTTCCTATATGTTCTTATAAGATTATGGATGCATTTTAAGCTATACTGTGGACCCTTGGTATCTGCTGAGGTTTGGCTCCAGGACCCCTGGATACCAAAATCCATGGATGTTCAACTCCCATTATATACAATGGGTTAGTAAAATAGTGTCAATTATATAAAATGACAGAATTAAAGTTGGATACATATATATATTTTTTTAAAAAAATTTCCATCTGTGGATGGTTGAATCCATGGATGCAGAATCTTTGCATACAGAGAGCCAACTGTCTCAGTGGTCAAGACACTGACTCTGATGATTGCAAGATCAGCAGGTCAGCAGTTCGAGTCCCAGGTGCCACATGATGGAGTAAGCTTGTGTCACTGCCAACCTAGCAGTTCAAAAGCATGTAAAAGTGAAAGTAGATAAACAGGTACCACATTAGTGGGAAAGTAACAGTGTTCTGTGCAGCCATAATGGCCACACGATCACAGAATCATAGAATCATAGAGTTGGAAGAGACCACAAGAGCCATCCAGTCCAACCCCCTGCCATGCAGGAACTCCAAATCAAAACATCCCTGACAGATGGCCATCCAGCCTCTGCTTAAAGACCTCTAAGGAAGGAGACTCCACCACCCTCTGAGGGAGCGTGTTCATTTTTGACAATGCTGGCTCTTCAGCTTAGTAACAGAGATGAGCACCACCCCATACAGTTGGACATGACTTGACAACTTTGTCAAAGGGGAAACCTTTACCTTTTTGAGCCTCTTTTAACACAGTTTGGCTTAGACTTAAATGAAATGGTAGGGCCCACAGTGCTACCGCATACTGAAATTCTAAAGAGTAAATGGTTTTCTTAGGAGAGTGAAACTAAATATTGTGAAAGTGATGCAGTGCTCTGTTGTTCATAGTAGCAGTTACACCAGCTTTTTCAGTCAGTTGTATCAGGACAAAGCTATGCTGTCTTGTTTAAATTTGAACCAAATTTGGGAGGGGAACAAAATCTCCAGAGAAGCTCTCATTTTCAGAACAATGGATGCAAACTACAGGAAAAGAGATTCCACCTCAACATTAGGAGGAACTTACTGACAGTAATGGCTGTTTGACAATGGAACACACTCCCCTGGAAATCTTATGATTTCTTGACTGCAGTCCCCACTCTGACCAATATTTGATCCCAAGTATGAAAATTCTTTTACTATTTCTATTTCCTCGTTGTATAGGTTGAATCTGTGTAAATTTTCTGTGCTCATTTTTTTAAAATGTTCAACAATAAGCCTGCCTTTGCACTTTCCTCCTTGATATTTCTTAGTAGATGTTACAAGTCTTTGATGCTTTCAGCTACATAGTAATATGGGGTCATCTGCATATCTTAGATTGTTGATATTTCTTCTACCTATTTTCACTCCTCCTTCTTCTATGTCCAATCCTACTTTTCGTATAGTATGTTCTGTGAACAAGTTGAACAAATAGGATGAGAGGATGCATCCTTGTCTGATCCCTTTGCCAATTGGGAACCATTCTGTTTCTTCATGTTTTGTCATGACAGTGGTTTCGTGTTGTGAGTAAAGATTCCTCCTTAGGACTATCAGATGGGTTGGCACTCCCATGTCTTTAAAGGTGTTCCATAGTCTTTCGAGATCTATGCAGTCAAAGGCTTTGCCATAGTCTATAAAGCACATACTGAATTTATTTTGGAATTCATTGGTGTGCTCCATTAGACACCATATTTTTGCAATGTGCTCCCTAGTGCCTCTTCCCTTCCTGAATCCTGCTTGCACCTCTGGGATTTCTGTCTCTATGTATAGTTAGAGTCTATCTTGCAGAATTTTGAGCATGATTTTGCTTGCATGAGAGATTAGAGCTATGGCCCTATGGTTGCTGCAGTTTCTCGTATTCCCCCTATTAGTGGATCCCCCTATTTATTGATTGTTTCCAATCTGTTGGCCATCATTTTGTTTTCCTTATCTATTGGCATATGTTGGTTAGCACTGATGTTGATTCTGTTAGTTTGGATTGAAGCAATTCAATTGGAATATCATCTGTTCCTGGTGATTTATTTTTTCCTATTTCTCTAATTGCAGCTTCCACCTCTGTTTTTAAAATTTGGGGTTCATCTTCATGTGACTCTTCAATCCATATGTCCTTAATTTTATTTTCCCTTTTATATAGCACTTCTATGTACTTCATCCAGCATCTTTTTATTCCTTCCTGATATTGATTTTGTTTTTATTGTCATAGAATGTCCCTGTCCTTGGTTTGAATTTTCCTTTAATTTCCCAGATCTTTTGGAATAAGTCTCTTGTTCTACAATAGATGAATTGAATTAATGAAACTTATGTATTAGCTTAGCAAGTTCTCACTGATTCAATGGGCCTGCTCTGTTTTGAACAAACAACTTGATTCAAACTGTAAGGTTACTCACTTGCAGTGGAGTGATGATCTCTAGCCTCCTTTTGTCCACTGCAGGACACTCCTGCAAATTCTTTTGGTATCCAGGCCTCTTTATTGGTAACAAGCTAAAATATGGAATAGTAGGCATTGTGTAAGTTGATTAACTTTGGAGTTTATCGCACTGCCCTTTACCATCCTTTCCTCCTGAACCTGCCTCTTTGCAAGGCTGAATCGTTCAAATGGAGTTGATTTCCTCTGGATTCCCTCTTGATGCTTGCTTTGCGTCTACTCCCTTGAAATGATTCAGCCTCGCAAAGAAGCAGCTTCCGTTTCCATGATGATTGAGGAGTGGTTTGGAAAAGCGCTCCGGACTTTCAGACACTCCCCCTGCCTGAGTCTTTTAAGGATGTTTCAGTCACCTTTCAGCAACATTTGAGCCAGGTATGAAAATCTTCATAGCTATGTTAGTCTGCAATATCAGTATTCAAAGGGATGTTATAGCACCTTTGAAACTCACTAACTGAACGAAAGAAGTTGTAGCAGGTTGTGTGGATGACTATATGAATGGTGGAGGGAGTTTTGGAATGTGGTCTATGCAGGTTGGGAACCATAAAGGAGGTGTGATACACTGGCCAAGAGCATCCTCATGAGACTGGGGTATTAAACCTTGTTATAATATGTGTAGTGTGCCAGGGAGCCATATTCTGGAATTTGTGGCAAAATACTAATTCAGCTGTTTTCTTTTCTACCTTCCTTTGTAATTTTTTTGTCCAATGACCACTGTCCTGAGGTCAGAGGTTGAATGTCCAGAAAGAATCTCAAGAACAGGGCATCAAAAGGTGAGGTTTCTAGTTTCTAGTTATGAGAAAATTAAATGACCAAAATCAATAGTCTCTCTTCCTGTTTACTTGTTCCTTGTGATAATTTCTCCTTGCCTATTGTCAGTCCAGTGAACCTCCACAATCTAGAATACCTCCTTTCTCATCTTTTATTTTCTTTTTGGCTTTTCTCTTTTTATTTACACATTCTCTGAGGAATGGTTTTTAGATATCCACATATTCTGTGGTGCACTCTGTGACACCCTATCCATCTGCTTACCCAGGTTCTCCACAGAATTTTCATTTATTCTGGCTGCAGTTATAACTTTGAGATAATTCAGCTTCAGCTCTCAGTTTGAATATTTCTTCTTAAATTCGAAAATTCAGAAGATAAAGGTTACTTCAGGAACAGTATAAGAGACAGAGCCAATAAATCATTCACATATCATTATTAATTAGTGTGCCTCTTCTTCTCCTAAAATTGCAAATGTTCCACTTTAAATGGAGGAAACTCCCTAGCAGTAACCTCTCAGCAGCCAGTAACAAAAGAGAGGCACAGTAGATTCACAGTCGTGGATACACAGGGATTGTGAATACAAACCAATCACAAATGTGTAGCTCTAGGTTATGCTTTCACTCTTACCTTAATGAATTCAGGCCAACATTATTATTAGCAAATTGTAACAGATTTCCCATGATATTTATTTCAGAGTCTAACTTCTTCTCCATAGCCCTGGGCTTGAATTCAGCTCTAGGCCTCAGCCAGGCATTCTCTAGCCTCAAAAATGCTGTTACTGTGTTGAAGGTATCAGCTGCAGTCCTGTCCACAGTTTTCTTTAAGTGGTGCTTTTAATTTAAACATTTCCTCTGGGATTAACTCATTTTCTTGCCTCTTTCAATTCTTCCACTGCATTCATCAGTTTACATTCCAACCGTATATGTTTTCATTCCACTCATGTAGAGCAGTTGACTTGATCTGTACCATGAAGATAGATACAAAATGAGACACAAAAGACTGCAGCAACTATAGGACCATAGCATTAATTTCCTACACAAGCAAAATTTTGCTCAAAATTCTTCATATGGAGCAAGATATCCCAGAGATGCAAGTGGGGTTCGGGAAAAGAAGAGGTACTAGGGACCACACTGCAAACATATAATGGATAATAGAGCATACCAAGGAATTCCAGAAAAAAAATCAACATGTGCTTTATTGGTTATAACAAAGCATTTGAGAGCATAGAACACTAAAAGTTATGGATGGCTCTCAAAGACATGGGAGAGCCACTATATCTGATAGTCAAAAAGACAAACAAATGGGAACTTGAACAGATCAATGTAAACTCTCCCTATAAGCCAAGATGATCAAATTGAGGCTGTCATACTTTGGCCACAAGACTCATTAGAAAAAACAGTAATGCTAGGAAAGATAGAGAGCAACAGAAAAAGAGGAAAAGGGCCCAATCAGGGAGCTCATGGGTTTGAATTTACAGGACCTAAGCAGAGCAGTAGAGGACAGGGAGTCTTGGAGATGTCTCATGCATAAGGTCACCATGAGTTAAGGGATGACTCAAGGGCAGTTACAACAACAGTGAGAGTGAGTAAACCTATGAGTAAAGGTAAAGGTCCCTTGACATGAATGCCTAGTTGTAATTAACTGTAGGAGGCAGTGCTCATCTGTGTTACTAAGCTGAAGAGCCAGCATTGTCCGAGGGCTACTCTGGTGGTCATGTGGCCAGCGTGACTTCACCAAACATTGTTTCCTTCCCACCAAAGTGATACCTATTTATCTACTTGCAGTTGCATGCTTTCGAACTGCTAGATTGGGACTAGGGACTAGTGTTCACCCCATCATGCATCACTCAAGCTTCAAACTGCCAACCTTCTAATCTTCCGATCATCAGAATTGGTGTCTTAACCATTAAAACACTCTGAGTAAATATACAGTAGACTGTATAGGTAGCTAGATGATGATACCATGTATATATGGGAAAGGTTTAAAAAAGAAGGGGGGAGGAAAGAGGAAAACTTGATGAAAAACTGCATGAATTCTGCATCTTTTGATGAACAGGCATAAAATACATGACTTTCCCCACAGTTGGAAACCTGGACACAGCTTCCTTTTTGTGTGATAAGGTAATAAGCATCATTTTCTGAGCAATGGGATTTCAAAGGAGTTGGACTGGTTTACAAGCCACATACAAAATTCTGGCAGTGGCAGATAGCAGATGACCACAGAGCCCATAATTTGGCCAAAGCCCTGATGTCTAGCATAGTTAGCATATAATGGTTAATCAGTCTGAGGCCAAAAAATATGGGTGGGTGGGGAGGGCACAAGGAGTACAAATCTTAAACTAATGGCTCAGAAAGGTAACATAATGCCATTTATATGAACCCTTTTATCATGTGTTATCAATGCTATACTTAATGCTGCATGACTGTTTAAATAATTAAGGGCCTTGTGGGGACATTAACAATGTAAGGCTTTATTTGCATTTACACTAATGACTTTATAATGAGGATTTTATTATATTAATGAATGCTATTGGCAGGAAAGGTGGAGAGAACCGAACTGAAAAAGTGGGTAGTGCCATTTGTTAATAAAGTAGCCGCTACTGACATTCTGTTGACATAGGTGCTAATCTGCATGAAAGAAAACACGAGCATTTGCAGTGATCTATCATCATATGCTCAATGTAGTTTGGAGTAATTACTATACTATTAATTTAGCCATTATATCAGGGTTTAGATGGGAAGCTATTTGTTTTGAAACTATGCTGTATAGTGTTGTTGTGTGCCTTCAAGTCATTTCCAATTTAGGGCAAACTTAAGGCAAACCTATTACAGGATTTTCTTGTTTAGCTTTGTTCAGAGGGTGCTTCCATTTTGCCTTCCTCTGAGGTTGGGAGAGTGGCTTGCCCAAAATCACCCAGTGACTTTGGCCCAATTCAAACTCTGTTCTCCTGAGTCCTAGTCCAGCACTGAAACCACTACACCGTAGTGGCATCTGTATTTATTATATTCTTGCATGCAGATACAAGTAAACAGGTTTTGGTTTTTTGTCAGTAATGGATGAAATGATAAAAGTATGCATTTTTTAATTATTTTTCAGCTTGTGAAATGAAAGAATACAGAAGCACAAATATCACATTTTCTGAGGTAGCAGGAGTAGGACTGTAAGTTGTTGTTGTTGTTGTTGTTGTTATTGTGTGACTTCTAGTCATTTCTGACTCGCTGCAACCCTATGACAAACCTATTGCAGGGGTGGTTTTTTGGCCAGATTTGTTCAGAGGGGGTTTTCTTTTTGCCTTCATCTGAGGCTGAGAGCAGGTGACTTGCCCAAGGTTATCCAATGGGTTTCCATGGTTAAGCATGGATTTGAACCCTGATCTCCAGAGTCATAGTACAGTGTTCAAATCAATACACCATGCTGGCTCTCCATGCTGTAATAGGACTTTTGAAATAACTGGAAGTGTGCAGTAGAGAAATGACCTAGCATCTTACTGTAAGGTTCACACAGAAAGTGACTATGACTGCACGGAGGTTGTTTTTTCCTTGTTTAAGGGAAGGTATAGAGCAGTGTGCTATCCATGCTATAATTAAGTTATGCAAGGCTCCATTTTGAACCCCCTGAAAGTTACAGCTAGAAGACAGCTCTGAGATATATTCAAGTACAGCCCAAGACATATTGCTGCCTGAGGCAGAATAGCAAATAGTCAAGCCAAGTCAAGATATATAGTACAGAAGGACAGGCAAGTTATTTTGTCACCAGAGACAGAAATTTCCACAAATACATCTCTTCCCCCCCATCCCTACCCAAGAAGTATAGCAAAGTAAATATTTATTATATTGTTGCTCTTTTGTGCATTCTAAACATGGTGGCCATCTCACTAAACACAATGGCTTACCTGGTTATATGGGGACTGATGGTCTGACTTAGCATAAGGTAGTTTTTCCAGCATTTGGAGGTTTGGTGCATCTTATTACCATTTGCTCTGTTTGGTTATCTTTATCATTGCTTGATCGATCATCCTCTATCTCTACACAGCTAAACTGCAGTTTTGTATTTTTGGAGTGGCAATGTTCCTTTTCCTAGCCTATAGAGCAATCTCCAGCTGAGAAACTTTTACAAACAGCTGTGCTGTTGAAGCTCAGCAAGAGTACAGCTGTTCAATCCCTAGTAACCTCTGGTTTAGGGTTTTGGAAAACCTCATTTCTAACAAGCAGCCATATTGCCCATGCCTTGCACATTCCATAATCCTGTAATGAAATGAAAGGATGAGGAAGAGAGAAGAGGAGCGGATTTCCAGTCTTTTAAAGGTAGGGAAAACTATCAGTTTACCCCATGAGGCACTTGCTTCATTCAGCCTTATGGCAAGACAGATCCTATATCATAGAATCATAGAAATTTAGAGTTGGAAGAGACCACAAGGGCCATCCAGTCCAACCCCCTGCCATGCAGGAACTCCCAATCAAAGCATCTCCGACAGATGGCCATCCAGCATCTGCTTAAAAACCTCCAAGGAAGGAGACTCCACCACCCTCCGAGGCAGTGTGTTCCACTGTCAAACAGCTCTTACTGTCAGGAAGTTCTTCCTAATGTTGAGGTGGAATCTTTTTTCCTGCAGTTTGCATCCATTGTTCCGAGTCCTGTTCTCTGGAGCAGCAGAAAACAAGCTTGCTCCCTCCTCAATGTGACAACCCTTCAAGTATTTAAACAGGGCAATCATATCACCTCTTAACCTTCTCTTCTCCAGGCTAAACATGATACACAATATCTGGACTTTGCAGTAATAATGTAAGCAAAATATTGTAATCATTTTTTTTTACTTTGATTCCCATTTCAGTTTAGGATAAACAAGGAATAGGAAACTTGTAACCCTCTTGATAACTTTGGACTGTGATGCCCATCAGTTCAAACCAGTATAGCTAATCTTTGGCAGTGATGGGAGATGCAGTCTAGCAGATGTGGAGGCCCATGCTCTGCATTGTGTGTATTGGAAAATATTGAACCAATGGAAAATTTTTGTCAAAGCAGTATTAGTGCCATGTGCACAACAGCCCCATTCTCCATAATTTCAAGCATTTCTGCAGAGTGGAAATATATCCTTGCCAATTGTTCTAATCTCATCTGCTTTCATAATGGATGAAGCTAAAGCAATACTTCCTAGCATGAAGGCTGCCTCCATAATATTTACACATTTGGCAGGGACAGCACAACACTAGCAAGCTTGCTATATGAGACTTGCCATTTTACGTTTTGGCATCTTTATGGGAGTCATCCTCCTTTTCTGCTGCAATTTATATCCTATCATGCACACTTTGAACTGCAATCATCAGTGCAATCAGTCTGAAAAATGCAATATGGTTCTTCTTTGGCTTGGCTGGACCCTGGACATTACCATTTTAGGCTAATACAATTTGTTAAGTTTGACATAACTGTAATAGGTCACAAATATAGACAAATTTTCTGACTGTAGAAAGGAAAAACCAGTGAAGAGATGTTGTCCATATGTGTTATGCCAGCACACAACACAGGGACTCATTTCTGGAGTATGGCAAATGGAAAAGGGGATGTAGAGTTATGACAGCCTGTAGTGCTAACATGCATGCGGATGCCTGGAGAGGGACTATAGCTGTGTACTACAGCATATGCTTTACATGCTGAAGGTCTGAGGTGCAAAAATTGCATTTCCAGTTTCAACAAGTAACAAGGGAGATTGTGTAGCAGATGGTATCAAAAGCTTTCACCTTAAGACCCCTGAGAACTGCTGTCAAATAGAATAATAAGACCACACTAGGTGACCAAACGGTCTTGCTCTAAAATAAATAACCTCTGAAGTCCTCTAAATGCTGACATTCACCACTAGCTTATGTTTATACCGTCACCTTTGTGCAGTTTTGAGTGGCTTGTATGTTTGTGCCAGCTGCTTTTGTTGCACTGAGGCTACACTTGGATTTGGGAGTAAGCGCCATCAAATTCAGTGTGACCTATCTTCAAATAAGCTTACAACTGCAAAATCCAAGTCCTACTGACAATACAGAATCCTACCATTGCCTTCTGAGTTAAGGGCATTTTCCTCTTGGGAATGTGTAACTGAATGTGCCTATCCTTTGATGCTGAGAGAGTGTGACTTGCCCAAAGTCACCCAATACATTTCATGGCTCTTCAGGGATTTGATCCCTGGTCTCCAGATTCGTAGTCCAACACTCAAACCACTACACCACATTGGCTTCATTGTATATGCAAATAGGGGCATTCAAAAATAAATAAATAAATAAATAAATATACCAAATCCAAAACACTTCTAGTCCCAAGCATTTTGGATAAGGTAAACTCTGTCTGTCTGGCCTGCCTGCCTATAGTTACAGATATAGATATTAGCCTGATTCTATGCATCAGAGCTAGGGAAAGTTTGGCCTCTAGATGGTTTTGCCCACAAATCCCATCAACATCCAGCATAGCCAATGATGAGCGAGTGTGGAAGTTTTAGTCTAGAAGGTGAGAGAGCTGAAGGTGCCCTACCCCAATGCATGGAGCATCACCCCTGCTATACAAGTTTACTCAGAAATAGGTCTCACTGAATTTAATAGTGCTTGCTCCCAAATCCATGTACAGCCTCAGTGCAACAAAACCAGCTGGTACAAACACATAAGCCACTCAAAACCTCACAGAGGTGATGGTATAAAAGGGAGCTAGCGGTGGATGCCAGCATTTAGAGGACTTCAAGGGTTATTTAAAACAAATTAACAATGACAGTAATGTAATTTCTCTGGCACTCTCCTGCCCTCCCTCCTATTTTTCTGCAGCCATATCTTACTAGGATCTTTAGAGGAGTTTAAATTGATTGCCAGGGCCATTTTAGAAACATAGGCACTTTCCGATTATATATCCCCCTGTCTTCTGTGGAAGTGTGGAAGAAAGAGCATTTATGCTTCCATTCACATCTGCAGTTTAGGCAGTACTATGGATAGAAAGTGACAGAATATATTTTTCAAGCCTACAAATATTTACCTGCATCATACAGATTCAAAACACAAAGTTCAAATTTACAATGCAATCTGTATCAAATAATCCTTTGGGTATCCAGAAGGAGAGAGAGAGAGAAATATTTACAGGATAAGAAACTGATTTAAAAAACAGGGATGGCTGTAAGGCTAATTAATGAAGTTGCTGGAGGTGTGAATTATAATTTGGGTTGTAAGAGGGCCTGGTGAATGATGTAGTTGAGTTACTGGTATTTATTGGAAGATTTTAAGGAAAAGACTCTGTGAGTGTGTCAATGAGGGGGACTTGGCCATTGTTCTAAAGGGAAACAAGGGTATTGTCAGCCACAGATTTTATTTCAAAAGAGTGATAAAGCATAACAGACCAAAGCTCCAGCAGTCATTCATGCAGTTAAAACTTAATGAGTCTGTCAGAGACTAATTCAGAGAAGGGCCTAAAAGGAACAGAAACAGAAGAGGCTGCAAAAAAATTGGCAAAGAAAGCCATGAGGGCACTTGTTCTATCTTGCATGCATTAGCCATTTGAGCAGTATTGCCAGGGCAAGCTGGAGTTTTTCTGAACTTGTATTCTGGCTGAAAACAAAATGGCAGCAGATTTAGGCAAAGAAATCTTTGAAGGAAGAAATCCTAAAGTGATTAAACCCTTTGCAAAACAGCCTCATGATTTTAAGAAAGCACTTAAGATGAATTTCTTCTGGTGGGCCTACCCACCTGACTTGCTTTAATGGACTAGGAATTATTACTTAAAATCAGATCAATAATGGAAAAATGTCAGCAACAGATTAGGCTAAGGACCGAATTGCTCTTAATTTTAATTGATGTTTTTAAGAGGAGTAGCTAATACCCCAAAGGACAGGATCAAAATTCAAAATGACCTGAATAGACTAGAAAGCTGGGCCAAAGCTAACAAAATGAAATTTAACATTACACGTAGGGCGGAAAAATGAAATGCACAGATATAGGATGGGGGCCACCTGGCTGAATGAGACAACATGTGAAAGGGATCTAGGAGTCCAAGGAGACCACAAGTTGAACATGAGTCAACAGTGTGATGCAGCAGCTAAAAAGGCCAATGCAATTGTAGGTTGCATCAATAGAAGTATAGTGTCTAGATCAAGGGAAGTAATAGTTCCACTCTATTCTGCATTGGTCAGGCCCCACCTGGAATACTGTGTCCAGTTCTGGGCACCACAATTCAAAAAGGATGTGGAGAAACTGGAGCATGTCCAAAGGAGGGCAACTAAGATGGTGAAGGGTCTGGAAACCCTGCCCTATGAGGAACACCTTAGGGAACTGGGGATGTTTAGCCTGGAGAAGAGAAGGTTAAGAGGTGATATGATCACCCTGTTTAAATACTTGAAGGGATGTCACATTGAGGAGGGAGCAAGCTTGTTTTCTGCTGCTCCAGAGAACAGGACTCGGAACAATGGATGCAAACTGCAGGAAAAAAGATTCCACCTCAACATTAGGAAGAACTTCCTGACAGTAAGGGCTGTTTGACAGTGGAACACACTCCCTCGGAGGGTGGTGGAGTCTCCTTCCTTGAAGGTTTTTAAGCAGATGCTGGATGGCCATCTGTCGGAGATGCTTTGATTGGGAGTTCCTGCACGGCAGGGGGTTGGACTGGATGGCCCTTGTGGTCTCTTCCAACTCTAAATTTCTATGATTCTATGATTCTAAGATTTTTAGACTGTATATTGACTTTGATATTGTACTTTAATACTTTGTTGGAATCCCGCCTCAATCCAAAGGGAGAGGCGGGAAATATTATTATTATTATTATTATTATTATTATTATTTTATTAAACATGGCAACAAGCTGAGAGAGCCAGTATGGTGTAGTGATTTGGGTGTTAGACTTGGGAGACCAGGGTTTATATCCCCACTCAGCCAAGCTCACTGGATGTCCTTGAGCAAATCACAAACACTCAGCCTCAGAGAAAGGTAATGGCAACCTCTGAACACATCTTACCAAGAAAAACCCATGACTGGTTCACCTTAGGGGCTCCATAAGTCAGAAATAAATTGAAGGCACAGGAGAACAATAAAAAGCTGGGTGACAGGGGGAAAGACGACAATCAGATCATGAGGGAGATCAGAAAAGAATTAATGGACCAGGAAAAGAGAAACTCACAAATATATATGTACAGTACATGTGCACTTGTGTGTGTGACAGAGACATAAAGGCATTAGAACCATCTGATTCTGGATAAATTACATCATATTCAGATTGAGAAGCAATTGTTAAATAGTCTGAGGGATGGAAGGGAAAGCTATTCACAGAAAACAACAGAAAATGTAATGTAAAAAAAAAATCTGTATTCTATTTAATATTATTATTATTATTAATATTTATACTCCGCTCTTCAGCCCTAAAGGCTATCAGAGCATCTTACAATTATTATTTTAATTAGACGGTTCCCTGCCCTCAGACTTACAATCTAAGAAGACATGACACAAAAGGAGAAGGGAATGGTGATGGGGAAGGGGATCCCAAAAGTTCTTCTCTCCCTCTGATGCCTGGACCAAGGCAGATGGCATGGCGGGAGGACTCTGCTTCATAATCTAAGACAGGCCCGATGGAGTTTGGCCAGTCCTTTCAACTCCCTCCTAGGCCAGATGGTGTTGCCATGGAGAGAGGGTACTTCAACTTGAGGCCAGTCCCCTTGTGTCTTTGAATGTCTCTTTTAAGGGCAAGGACATGAAAAACAAGACTAGCATCTTCAAAACTCTGGGTCAAATATTTACTGTATATACTTATGTACAGTTGGCCCTCCTTATCCATGGATTTTTTTATCCATGGATTTGAGCATTCATGGCTTGAAAATATTCCCCAAAAGTATAAATTCCAAATAGCAAACCTTGATTTTCCATTTTCTATATGGGACACTATTTTGTTGTGCCATTATATTTAATTGGACTTGAGCATCCATCTATTTTGTTATCCACGGAGGGTCCAAACTAAACCCCAGTGGATAACAAGGCCCCACTGTATAAGTCTAGCACTTTTAGTTAAAAATAAATGACCCAAAAAACCTGGGTTGACTTATCCACAGGTCAATGCAAGTACTGTACTTTAAATCTTATCAAAAAAAGGAACTATCTGGTGAAAAGTGAGAGCTTAATCCTTCCTCGGAGCATCTAAAAGAAGCACTGGGCCCCTTTACTTTCTCATCCATCCATCCTTAAGTGTGAACACAAACAGTTATGCCTGCTGGAATTCTGGAATGCTGTAAGCATCATATTATTTAGCTTCATCTTTTACATCTTTTGTTATATGCTTTTGAGTTTTATTCTGAAGTTATCCATGGGTCATATCAATATTCATAATTTTGGTGTAAAAACCTGTCCTCAACTTATACATGAGGTCAACTTATAGTCAAGTATATATAGTAATTATGTATGTGTAAATAAGACCCAGTGCTGACAGGTGGAAAGTGCCATCCTTGGGCCAAAATTAGGGTTTGGGACCATGCAGCGACTGCACGCTCCCAAACCCTAGTTCAAAACAGCAACACCATCATGGCGGCCTCCTGTCCACACAGGGGCTGCCATGATGATGCACATCTGGTGCAATGTGCACACCTGCATCATCACTATGCGCGAGTGCACCAATGGTGCACTCACAACGGCAGCCACATGCACTTAAAAGAACCTGCTTTTAGCAGGTACTTTTTGGTGTGGAGGGAGCGCTCACAGTTTGGTTGCTGCAGGCTCTCTCAGGAGCAAAAATGGGTGACTCCAGCCCACCCTTTTGGACAATCTGTCAAGCCCCTTAGTCAGAGGGGTGGGTTAGAAATAAAACAACTTCTTCTTCTTCTTCTTCTTCTTCTTCTTCTTCTTCTATTATTATTATTATTATTATTATTATTTGCAGCACACCCACCCCTCCCCATCTTACTTTACTAGGCAGCAGCTACAGTGAGAGATGGAGGTCAGTCTTGCTGGTGATCAGGGCACAAAAGAGGAGGATGTTTCCACTCTTCCTCCCATCATCAGGTAAAGCTGTGGCAAGAAATTGTGATGGCCCTGTTTTCATTCATAGAATTAAAGAGTTGGAAGAGACTACAAGGGCCATCCAGCCCAACCCCCTGCCATGAAGGAATTCCTGCTGACAGATGGCCATCCAGCCTCTGCTTAAAGATCTCCAAGGAAGGAGACTCCACCACTCTCCAAGGGACTGTGTTCCACTGTTGAGCAGCATTTACTGTCAGGAAGTTCCTCATAATATGAAGGTGGAATCTCTTTTCCTGTAGCTTGCATCCATTGTTCTGTGTTCTAGTCTCTGGAGCAGCAGAAAACAAGCTTGCTCCATCCTCAATGTGACACCCCTTCAAATGCTTAAACGGGATTTATCGTATCACCTCTTAATTGTTTCTTTTCCAGGCTAAACATATCCAGCTCCCTAAGTCTTTCCTCATAAGACATGGTTTCCAGGACTTTCACCATTTTGGTGGCCCTCCTTTGGACACACTCCAGTTTGTCAACATCCTTTTTGAATTGTGGTGCCCAGAACTGGACACAGTATTCCAGGTGAGACCTGACAAAGGCAGAATATTATTATATTATTTCCCTTGATTTAGACACTATACTTCTAATAATGGAGCCTAAAATAGCATTGGCCTTTTTTAGCTGCCACATCACATCACATTGTTGACTCATGTTCAACTTGTGGTGTACTAGGACTTCTAGGGGCAAAACAGATGGGCAGGAAAAAGTGGCTTGAAGCTGCCTTTTCTGAAGCCACATTGAAACCCCACCAACCGCACCACCAGCTCCGAAGGCAGCTGGAGTGCTCATGTCATGACCAGGAAGAAGTGGAAAAAAGCTGCTTCTTTTTGAAATGGCTTTTTCTGCATAAGGACACTTTTCTGCTGGCTTCAAGGCATGTGTCATCTAAACACCACACATTCAAGCCAGCCTGAAAGCACCTCTTTTTGCCTGTCTGTTTAGCCCCCTAGATCCCTTTCACATGTAGTCTCCTTACACCAGGTGTCCCCCATCCTATATCTATGCATTTCATTTTTTCTACAAGTTCAGTATCTTACATTACTCCCTGTTGAAGTTCATTCTGTTAATTTTGGCCCAGTTTTCTAATCTATTGAGGTCATTTTGAATTTTCATCCTGTCCTCTAGGGTATTAGCTATTCCTCCTAATTTGGTGTTACCTGCAAACTTGATAAGCATGCCCCTCTGTTCCTTCATCCAAGTCATTAATAAAGATATTGAATAGCACTGGACTGAGGACAGAGCCCTGTGGCACCCCACTGGTCACTTCTCTCCAGGATGAAAAGGAGCCATTGTTGAGTACCTTTGGGGTTCGGCCAGTCAACCAATTACAAATCTATGTAACAGTTATCTTGTCTAGCCCACATTTTACTAGCTTGCTTGCAAGAATGTCATGGGGGACCTAGTCAAAGGCCCTACTGAAATCAAGAGATGTTAGATCTGCAGCATTCCCTTTGTCTGCCAAGCTGGTAATTTTATTTTAAAAAAAAAAGAGAGAGAGAGAGAGATTAATCTAGCATAACTTGTTTCCCAGAAACCCATGCTGACTTTTTGTGATTATGGAATTGCTTTCTAAATGTTCTCAGACCCTCTATTTAATAATCTGCTCTAAAATCTTTTCTGGTATTGATGTCAGACAAACTGGATGATAATTGCTGGGATCCTCTTTTTTCCCCTTTTTGAAGATGGGGACAACATTTTCCCTCCTCCAGTCTGCCGGGACTTCTCCTATTCTCCAGGAGTTCTCAAAGATTATTGCCAATGGCTCTGAGATTACACTTGCCAAATCTTTTAATACTCTTGGATGTAAGTCATCTGGTCCTGGAGAATTAAATTTATTTAGTTTAACCAGGCATTCCTTTACTTCCTTTTTACTTATTCTGTGCTGCATTTTTCCTATTGTGTCCTCTGCTCTATTTTCCTCAGGCTGATCACCCTTTTCCTTTTCTGAAAAAACTGAGGCAAAGAAGGTGTTGAGTAATTCTGCCTTTTCTCTGTCCCCTGTTAGCATTTTGCCATCTTCTCCATGCAGTGGCCCTACCATATCCTTCTTTTTCCTTTTGTTATTGACCCATCCTTGCTTATTACTGTGGGATGGAGGTGGAAAGATCACGCTCCTTTTCCCCTGATCATCTGCTGATCATCTCTCAGAGTGGACCTCCATCTCTCAGAGTGGCTGGTAGCTGTTAAAGTGGGCTGTGACTACATAGAATTAATGACTATGGCACAGTTACAGGTCCATAACTCTAGGTTATGGGTCTGGAATTGCAATAAAGAAAGCCAGCCAAAATTCCCAAAGCAAATTCAAAATCATTGCAATTAATTATCCTGAGCCTGGAACTTGAAAAGGGCTATTTCTTGAAGACAAAGCACAGCCCAGGTTTCAGTAGTTTAAAATGAGCAGATAGTGCCATCCACAGCTATTACACTAGTTGTAAGTTGGGCTGAAACTGTGGGAATAGCTTACACTAAAGCCAATCATATTAGCCAGAGCCTTAATCTAGAGATGAGGAGCCTCTGGTCCATGATCTGTGTGTGACCTGAAAGATTCTTCTGCTACTATCATGGATATGTGCTCAGAGGTTTTTAAAGATTTTTAAATGTCATGCATAGAAAAGATTTATGCATAAAGAGTTTTTTTTAAAAATGTCATTCATAGAACAGAACTGGAATTTGCAGGCATGAAAGTTATTGAATGGAAATGATCAGGCAAAAAGACAGCCTCCCATTTTAAAATATGTAAATCAGAACTCTAGATTAAAAAAATGCTACTGATATTTTGAACCAAGTTAAAAATATTGAAGACAACAGTTAATTAACATGTTATTTCTTCATCTTTCATGACTGATTATCTATCAGCACCTTCACTGGATTTCCAGAACATGTTGTCTTAAGTAGGTTCTTAGATTTTCCCACCTTTGATATGATTCAAGATAATTTAAGATCTAAGCAGGCTGCTTATACTGAGTCAACACATGAGTCCTCAGTATTGTTTACACTTATTGGTAGAAACTCTTCAGAGATTCATAAAATCATAGAGCTGGAATAGACTACAAGGGCCATAGTCTAACCCCCTTCCAAGCAGAAACACCAATCAAAACACCCATAACAGATGGCCATCCAGCCTTTGCTTAAAAATCTCCAAAGAAGAAGATTCTACCACACTCTGAGGCAGTATATTCTACTATTGAATAGATCTGACCATCAGAAAGTTCATCCTGAGATTTAGGTGAATTCAGACAAGGGTCTTTTTCAGCTTGCCCTAGAGATGCTGTTGATTGAATCTGGAATCTTGTGCATGCAAAACATATTCTCCACTACTTATCTACAGATGTTCAATGCCACTTGGGGAAGGCCCATCTGCATCACATAACAATGTTAGCTTGTTATATTGGTAAGCCAGTATCCTGAGTTTATTGCAGAAAGGCTAGAATGTAATTATAAAAAATAAATAAGGATTGTAGGCAGTGATGGAAAAGCTATTTCTGGAGAAAATTTGGGACTGATTCTTCAATTATTAATAATTAAATAAAGAACTAATCACAGACTTTAGGGTACAATACTACGCCCAGTTTAATGGAAATAAATAAAATAAACATAAAGTAACCGGCCTTAGTATTGGTGTGCATGTGTTTGCACTGTTAATTGTGTGTGCACCTGACCTTATTTTACCTATTTTACCTACTTTTTCTACTTATTTTAAAAAGTATTTTGAATAATGTATTTGATTTCCACCATGAGGTGTTTGGATCCAGCTCCCAAATGGCATCTGGAAATTCAGCAGATATCAACATAGAATCATAGAGTTGGAAGAGACCACAAGGGCCATCCAGTCCAACCCCTGCCATGCAGGAACTCTCCATCAAAGCATCCCCAGCAGATGGCCATCCAGCCTCTGCTTAAAGACCTCTGAGGAAGTTCCTGGCCATAAACTTGTAATACTAATACTAGCACTAATAATGCATTGAATGAAGGCCTGTGCCACTAGAAGGCCTCAATACCTAACTTTTATTTAGATAGGAAAGCTAGATTCTGTACCATCAATGCTTTTTTTCTGCACTTCTGTGGGATCAGGGCACATGTACAGTCCTGAAAATGTATTTTGTATTATATAAATGTGCTCTCTCCTGGATGTTCCGGTGACTAGTCTGGCTGCCATGTTTTGAACCAGTTGAAGTTTCCAGGTTAGGCACAAGGGCAGCCCCATGTAGAGAGCATTGCAGTAATCTAAACGTGAGGTGACCAAGGCATGTACCACAGTTTCCAGATCCCTCATCTCTAGGAAAGGGTGCAGTTGGCGTATCAGCTGAAGCTGATAACAGGCACTTCTGACCGTCGCATTCACCTGACTAGTCATGTGGAGCGACGAGTCTAGAAGTACCCCCAGACTGTGAACAGGGTTCTTCGAGGAGAGTGTGACTCCATCTAGGACCGGGAGTTGTATTCCCAAACCTGGTTTCAGGCCAGTAACGATCTGTGAATTAGGAAATATGCAACAGATAAAAGGCAACATTAGGAAATATGCAACAGATAAAAGGCAAAAAATATGTTGATGTTTAAGAACCATATATTTAAATACTAGTGTTTTTGAATCATATAAATATGAACACTAGTTAAAAAGCTAAATATGTTCTTTCACTTTTGATAATGCTAGGTGTTCTTGTAAAAAAAATACTGCAGCTATTTGTCAAATGAATACATGAAAATAACTGCACTCACACAGATAAGTTCAGAAATAAGTCTGTGTCTGTTTACAAGCCACATTAAATAGATAATATTTTACAGATGTTTCTGAGCCTGATAAAAATGTTATGCATTGTCCTTGATCAATGTTTCCAAAAAGCAAGTTAAGGAACTCTAAGGATATGACTGCCAATAAACCCATCAATGATTTATTCTGCATTTCCTTTATGATTTAAAAAATATGATGTTACGAGGAGGAAACTTGCAGTTTTAAAAGTTACTTTCAAAGTAAATAGATTTATACTTTCAAGATACTCCTCCCCCAAAGTAGCCAGTTACGATTATAACCACATCATTTAGAAAAATGTTGGGTATACATAAAAATGTGGTGGGTATACATAAGCATCTGTCCTGTACCAATACCTTTATTGGACTAACCAAATTATTAAAAATATATTATGCTAATTTCTGAATAGTGCTCTTCATCCGGTGAAAGATAGACGGTAAAAAGCATGTGTGTGAAAAAGCATGACACAAAGAGCAACCACAATGTTGCACTCTTTCCCAGGCAGATTTTTCATCAGCTTTTCAGCTAATGAAAACCCCAGTGAAGCTTTGAAAGCTATCATGGGGGTGGTACAGACTGCCACGGAAGGGGCAGTCTGCAGGCACCAGTTTTACCTCCAGAGGATGCTACAGCCACCAAGCCATGCCATGTCCCTCCGGAGTAAAAAGAACCTGGTTCTTCCGGGTTCTTTTAGCAGTGCCTGGGTTACATCGCAAGTGCATGTCCATTATGTCAGGATAGCAGTGCCTGTGTAGATGGGACACTGCCATTAGGCCGCCGCTGTTACACACTAGGGTTCCAGACCATGCAGTTGCAGTTCCGGAACCCTAGTATTGCCACTGCCACACCGCTTTTAGACCATCTATCTCGTCCCATGGTGTTCTTTGCATTTTTGGGTTGGCCCAATGAGGGTATTACTATGTGATGCATTTACCATATATACTCGACTATAAGTCAATCTCATGTATAAGTCGAGGCCAGGTTTTGGGACCAAAATTATGAATTTTGATATCACCCGAGGATAAGTAAAGGGTTAAAGCTAGGGGCATGGAACAAAGGATCTAAAGGAGGAAGCTAAGGAAAACAATGCTAAAGAACTTTTTAAAATTCCAGTAAGCAGAACTGTGCTCATAGTAAAGGCTGGATGGACAAGATAATAGAGGGGGGTCAGTGCTTCCAGGACAGATTATACTCTTGTCTTTCACTAGGGGATGATTCTTTTAAAAATAAAAGTTAAAATACAGTATTTACATTGACCTGTGGAGAAGTCCACCCAGATTTTGGGGGTAAATTTTTTGACTAAAATTTCAAGACTTATACATGAGCATATACAGTAATTCTTAATTCCCTGTTTTTCAGACATGATTAAATTAGTTTCTTCTTTGAATACATTTTTTTAAAAATAAAAAATCTGAATCATACAAACCCCTGGCCTGTGGTACATGTCACATACCCTCCAACTGGCTCAGTTTGGCAGGGACAGTCCCAATAAATCCTCTGTCCCACTTTTCCAGTGACTTTTAGAATGTCTCAGTTTCTCTCTCCTCCTCCCATTTTCCCCTTTCATCATAGGCTTACACCAGTTGCCTCAAACTGAGTTCAAAGTGCAAAAGTAATTTGCTCTCAGCTTAGTATAGAAGAGAAGACAGGATGAGGCAGAAAATTGTCCTTATCAGTAGACTTAGGCAAAAGGAAACTGCTCCACCCTTTCCTAGCTTGTGTATTCTCCCTCAAGAATAATTTTTGTCATCCATAGTGGCATCACTAAGGTTGGTGTCACCTGGTGCAGTAACTCATGGTGCCACCCCACACTCTATTGACCTCCTCCCATACAACATTCAAAATCCTTAGTAATATTTTTTGCACTAATGTTAGTCATAAATCATAATTCTCATGTATCACTGAATGCAATGGCAATAGTTGTGACATAAACAACTAGCAAAATTACAATTACACCTTTAAATATCATAAGCAGTTTTCATTTGAAGTGAACATTTGGTAAGGTGTGATGTTTTTAAAGAAATTTTTAAAAGAATTTTTAAAATAAATTTAAGGTTTTTTAAAAATAATAATTTTTAAATGAAATAAAATTAATATTTTAAAACCTAAGGCATCACCTTTTTCTTCCCACTGAACTTTGCCCCACTCACACCATCCCTTCGATATTTTAAAGGCATGTTGGCATTTGCCAGATCCCATTTCTGCCAAAAGATAGATGTTTGGGGAGCAGTGGTGTCACCCCAACTTGGGGTGTGATTGGCCACACATATCCCAGTCTTCATCTATGAAATATTGTAGGGTCTAATATCACATCCTCCTTCCATTTACGTCATCCTCACGGGTCTCTAAAACAGAGCATGAGGCACAAACAGACCACGTGATATTCCTTGTCCAGCATTTAGTGAAGCCAAAGCTCTGCAACTTTAAAGCTAACAATAAGTTATAGCTATCCTGCCAAACGTATACTGACAAAGGAATGTATCCTGCTCTAAGTAAGAATAATAATATAATACACCTATCATGTTTTTATGGGAAAGGGTATTAATTATTCTAGGCAATGTAAAGAATATTTGCAAACATTGTCATCCTTGAGTAGAAATGATGTCTCATCACAATGTTGGGAGAGGAAAATGTCAAATGTTTTGAGATTTTTCACTTTTGCAGAAGATGAAAAAAAAACTTTTTTTTGCATTAGTAGCAGAAAAAGTGAATGAAAACAAATTTAAAATTGTGCAAAAAATGCTGCTTTTAGAGCAAAAATGCATTAAGCATCACTTTTCTACAAAAAAACCCCGAACAACTTTCGTTTTAGAAATGCACCAGAACTCTACTCATTTTTCCCAATAGAGAGAAAACATTTGAGTTTCTTTGTTTCTACTTATGAGAAAAAAATAGGCAGACATTTTGTCATTGTTGTATGCCTTCATTTCTGAGTCATAATGACCTTAAGCAAGGAGGTTCCTGGCAAGTTTCTTCTCAGGGGGTTTGCCATTCCATCCTCTGAGGCTGAGAGTATGTGAC
Organism: Urosaurus nigricauda; assembly: GCA_034509955.1. NCBI lineage: Eukaryota > Metazoa > Chordata > Lepidosauria > Squamata > Phrynosomatidae > Urosaurus > Urosaurus nigricauda. The sequence goes on from JAOEGL010000002.1 coordinate 171,570,294, forward strand.
TTTCCAAAGGCCACCCAGTGGGTTTCATGGCTCAGTTGGGATTCGAACCTCAATCTGTGAAGTCACAGCCCAGCACTCAAGCATTACACCATGCTGGCTCTAAAGCAGAGATTTATTTCTAATTACAAGCAACTTATAACAAGTAAAAAGTGGCAGTGTCTGTGCTCTGGGAAGGCTGTGCCCAATTTGTCCAGAATTGTTAAGGTGTTTCAGAGAGGAGCAAAATATTTATCTCCATGACTATGCCTTGATATCTTTTTCAGAGTTTAAATTTTTCATAAATGTAACTGACAGCATCGCCCGAAGTTATTGCAGTTGGTGGCCATCTTGATAAAATAAAGCTGCTGTCCTGAGTGGCCCAAGCAGTATATCTTGCATTTTTTTCCCTTTGGCTAGCTGGCTGCCTAGGCAGTAACCTTCAAAACACTAAAAAGGTCTAGAAATATTTTCCTGGTGTATTATAAACTAGTCCACAATATCATATGTTGGTGACTGAAGTCCCAGTTCCATCCATGCTGCTTTTAGATATACTGTAGAAACATTACAGTGCAGAGGAAAAAAACCTTGATTTCAGGGCTTCATCTAATGCAGTTGGACACCACTTTAACTGTCATGGAGCCATCCTATAGAATCCTGGGATATGTAGTTTGTTGCAGCACCAGATGAAGACTACATATCATAAAACTACAAATCCCAAAATTTCATCGCATTAAGCCATGGCAGTTAAAGCAGTGTCAAATTGCATTATTTCTGCAGTGTAGATGCAGCCAGCTATAAGGATCTTTAAGCTCAATTCTACAAGGGAGGGCAAAAAAACAAAAACAAATAGAGCTCATACAATAAGTTTCATGGTAACTTTCAGATAAGAAGTGGAGCATAGTTAAACCTGATAAGAAATTTAAAGTCCAGTGAATGTGTGTATCACATTCCTGAGAAAGATTTCATTTAGAGAGTGAGGTGATCACATGCAGGAAGGATGGAGGGTGATTTCAGAACTTGTGAAAGTATAGCAAGTGGTTTTTTTCTTTAACTTTTTTATTACATTTTTACTGTCAGAGATGGACTGAGGTGTTTATAGCATTGCTGTCTCATGAGCCAACATATTTTATTCTATTTTATTTTATATCTCTTTTCTCCTCATATGGAGCCCAAGGCTTGTTGCAATATGTGTTAAAACCAAATAGCTAATACTTTATATAGTACAAATATTAAAGAAAAATAAACAACACACATACTCTGCAATATTCCACAGATGACAACCAGAACACATATGCCAAATAACATCCAAATGTGGTCAAGGTGTCAAAAGGTATTGATGAAGAAGAACAGAGATGCTGCATAAATTTGCTTTTGTCTCAGCCTACTAGTCCTGTTTAATTCTCTGTCATCCCAGTTTTCCACTTTCTGTCACCTCCTCTCCTGATAAGCTAACTGGGTGCAAACAATTTTTGCACTTTGAAATAAGTTTGCAGCAGTTTGAAGTAGACTGAGGACAAATAGGCCACATAAGAAGAGGAGAGCAAAAGTGGGACATCTTAAAAGCAGCTAGAAAAGTGGGATGACAGGGAATTAAATGGGACTGTTCCTGCCAAATCAGGAGAACTGGAGGGTATGAAACCAGCCCAATTAAAACATTAACTTTAAACAATTAAAACCTGACTGACATTACTATTGTTCCATGTGAAACTAAGTGCCACAGGCCAACCTTGATTGGAATTGTCACCAAAATTTCACCCTAAATAAAATTCAGGGTGAATCTATGGGTTCATCCCCAGTCAGGACTTCCAGATAAATCACACAAGTTTTAAAAGGAATGTTGCCATTTTCAGTGACAGACCAAATACATTCATATTGCCATGGGTTTTGGAGTCTGAAAGGTTCTGAAACACACCCTCCTGCCATAACCAAACCTCAAGGTTTGATCTGTTGGCTCTAAAAAGAGTGGGAGAAACCTATGAAAGATTTAGTTGCCTCAAGGGTGTTGGAAAGAGAATGAATTACAAATCTAGAGTGGAAAAAATGATTTATTGCATAAACCTCATATTCCTTTCCTTGACAAGCTTTGACTTGTTAATCCAGAGCAATGAAATTTGGGTCTCTGTACACTGCAACGCAAAGCCAGATATCCACCACACATAAAGACAGACATTTGCCATCATCCTTCAGCTCTTCTGCCAGCTTCAAGCAAAGGGAAGCAGCTATTCATACCCATCTGTCATGGGTTGTCAGATCCCAGGGCCTGGCCTTGAATTTCCAGTTTTCATGGGCCATGTCCATGTGAGGAACAAGGATATGCATTATGTAGTTTTGTTGGGCTCAGCTCTAGGTTAAGAGGAAAGGTTGTGTGCAAATTTCTGGCTCAGGAGAGCAGCTGCTTGTTATAGCATGCAAGGTTTAATTGATTTGTTGGTGCAACTTGCAAAATATTCTCCAGAGGGGCTTATGTATCCTTTCCTCCCATTTATTATGGTGCCAGGGCTCACCTTCCACTCTGTCTCTACCTTCTGGCTAGAAGCAAACATGCTAGATTACATGTTCCTTATTTCATCTCCCTTAATAAGTGAGAAGCAATGGTTCTTTTGTTTTCCACCTAAAGGGAACAGTCCCTTTAACTAAGATTTCTGTCTTAATTCCCAAATAGTTAAATATGTTTTCTTTCTGTCTGTCTGTTTTGTCTCTATCTTTTTTCCTCTGTCCTTCCTTCCCCACCCCTGCATTATGTGTGCCTGGGTGCATGAATTATAAACTGTAAGCAACATGCTGTAAGAGTGAGTGTGGCGTAAAAGTTTGAGCATTGGACTATTAACAGGCTGTACTTGCTCTCTCTTTCCATGCTTCAGGGACCCAAGTTAAGCTCCCAAATGCCAATTATTGATATGATAGCATCTTTTGGCTTTCCTATATAACTCCATACATAGAAAAGCATATTATTTCCTCTTTCTTGAGCAACAATGGACCACTTTTTACTTGTGCCAGCCTTATGATAACATTCCCTGTGCTTCTCAAAGAATTTCAAAACATTACGCTTTCAGCAGCCGGCCATCAATGGTATACTTGATCTGTATTTCTAACACTTTAGAATATTATCAGTATTCTAGTAGCTTGCTTTTATTCTGCTTCATTTAATCTAAAATGTTAGAAAGGGGATGGGGGGTGATTTTTGTTGAAGGTTCCTAAACCACATTATTTGCAATTAAGATTACAAAAAGCAGCATATAGTGTTTGCCAAATAAAATAAAATAAAATAAATATGAAATGCTTGAATAAACCCAGAATGCCATGCAGGACTTCAGTGCTTCTGCAAGCTAATTTAGATGAGCAAGATAGCCTTTGCAAGAAGTCAGCTGCAAATCCAAAGACTATTTAAAATTACAACATAAATAGAATAGGATCAAGGGAAAAGCTTTAAACGTATGTTTTGTGCTTTCAGTATGGCAATTTGAAGGCTCCCAATATTCACTTGAACATATGGTTAAGAACACGATTGCAGTGTATGTGTGTGGGTGGGGAACTCTCATGAAGTGAGTTTGTATGTAAAAACTGCATAAAGCCTACCTGTTCAACACACTGTCCTGTACCAAACACAGTCTCAACAGACCCATGTTCAAGTTTGTGGGTAAAGAGTATACTGTTTGGAGCAGCTATGTTTGGCAATGGTGAATTAATATATGGCTATCTTTCTTTTTTGGAAGCAGCTGTGACAGTTTGTTAAAAATTCTGGGCTTTCAAGGTATCACACCCTAATCAAACACTTGTTGCCTTTAGGAAATCTAGAAGATATTTAGAGGAAATCTAGAGGGCACATTTCTGCTTCACATGGTAAAGCCATTTGCTTGTCATAATTTGATTTCTGCAAGAAAGGCCATTTCACTTCAGATAGTAGTTTCATGCTAAACCAAATCACTGCACAGATGACACATACATTATGAGTGGTTTCCATACAGCTGCAAACTGCAAATTAAAATGTCTGATGGTTTCATTTGCTTGCCTTGCTGCCAACTCTTGGGGATCTAGAATGCTGTAGAGGTGTGATCAGATTTTTTACCTCTCCAATACTTTCACTTCCTCATCAGAAACACCTTCTGGTGGCCAGCTATGAACTGAGGGTTGATCTCTCCCCAAGACCTTGAAGAGCCATTTCTAGTCAGAAAAATGAACAACAGATGTCTAGATGGACAAATAGCCTGGTGGAGAAGCCATCAACACTGAAGAAATAATCCAGTTTGATACCATTTCAATTACCATGGCTCAATGCTATAGAGGTCTGGGATTTGTAGTAGCACCAGAGCTCTCTGGCAGTGAAGGCTAAAAAGCTCACAAAACTACAATTCCCAAAATTCCATGGCATTGGGCCATGGCTGTTAAAGTGGTGTCAGAGTGGATTATTCCTGCATTGTGGATGCAGCCCTAATGTAAGGCAGCATCCAATGTTCCTACATATTTTGCAGAAGGAAGTAACCATGCTGCTAGATTATAGATAGTCTTTGAAAAAAGAAAATGAAATCCAGAAGATACAAAATTAGCATTGGCATTAGGTTTTCTATAATAGTGTCTAAAGTGGTGCTGTCCAGAAGTTGATTTCTTCAGTCTACTAGTCATACTGTGGCAGAGCCCAAGCTGTGAGTGAAACTTCTATTCTGGAATGAGAAATTCTAAAAGGAGGAGGAGGAGATCATCGTCCCACTATTCCTTTGAATAGATCAAATATCCATGTGTGTTGAGAAATGGAAGCTTGGAAGGAAAAGTGACTTTCTTCTCACAAAACTTCTATGTACTTTATTTTAGATGGAAGTTAAGGATGTCCTGTTATGCTCCTCTTTGAAAGCCAACATTAAGATTGTATGGTATTGTGGATACCAGTCTATAAACAGACAGGCGCTATAGGGCACCCCAATCATGTCTTAGGGTTGCCTCGGGGTGGAGCATATACACACCCCGCAACCTTAGCATGTGATTGGGGTGGCATCGCTATGTAGCGCCGTTTAGATGGCGTACGTAGCAACACCGTCGCAGCTGTGCAGTGTCCATATGGCGCTGTGCAGTTTAGATGTACCGAAGGCACTGCTTGCACTTTTTGCATCACAACTGTGACACAAAAAGGAGCAGGCGTTCAGCACTTCTTTTTCTTCTGCGCACCTTCACTGCGCTGTCTAGTTGCTATGGCTACGGTGTGCAGAAGAAAAAGGAGGCTTCAGACTGCCCTTTTTAGGCGGTCTGTAAAGCCCTAAAGTTCACATGCAGCAGGAGCAGCATCTTTGCATGTAGAAGATACTAATTGGCATTAGGTTGAGCGTTCCAACTGAATTTTAAATATGAGTATATTTTGCATCCCTTTATGCATTTGTATCCATTTTTCCCCCTTTTCACTAATTCACCACATGTAGTAAAAATTCCTTTATTCCGGCACTTCCAATATACATTGGAGGTACCTTTATACATCTTAGAGGGCATATACACTGTAGAAATAACGGCACCACTTGAAGTACTGAATCTGGGATTTGTAGCTTTACAAATTCTTTAGCTTTCTCTGCTAAAGCATACTGGTGCCTCACAAAACTACAAATCCCAAGATTCCGTAGGATGGAGCAGTCGAAGTGGTGCCAAACTGCATTATTGCTTGACATCTTTTGTGGAGTCAAATACCAGTGGTACATCATCTTGAATTTTTTTCATTTAGAACATAGCTAAAAGTAAATTTCAAATCTTTTTTCCATATACTTTCCCACTGATCCATTTGAATATTATGACTTATTTGTGCCCATTTCACCATACATTCTTTTATTTGCCCAACTTCTCACGAGCAGCTTATACTATTAAACTGTAGACATTATCAAATTTAAAATTCTGATCTAACAGTCCCAAAACTGTATAATTCCTTATCCATTTTAAATCGCTCCAACAATTGTCTATAAAATGTCAATGACTCTTTATTCCCGTACATCTAGTTGTTCTACAGAATTCATTCTATATTCATTTTTTTTTATTCTAAAAGATCTCTCTAGGTAATCCATTTATCATTTATTTTTTCTCTTATATAAAAAGCCTCATGTGGTGAGGCCCATAAAGACACCTTTAAGCAGATTTTTGCCTTATATTTATTGCCAGTTCTTAACAATAATTGAAATCTGCATTTGTCTTACTTTTATCATACCAAAGAAACAGAACAGAATAAATTTCTTAATTCTAATACCTACTTTTGTATGTTTTAATTGTATTTTTTTATTTGTAAGCCACTTTGTATCCCACTTTTGGAAAAAAAGTGATCATCATAATCATCATCAAATATGTATATATATGTGGGGTTTTTTTATCCTTTAAATTTATTGGAAAGAAATATAATACAAAAGTAGAACTGACCATGTTTGTTCTACTAAAAGTAGGGAGGAAAGAGACAACACAATGTTATACAATTATGTGGGTGCATATGTACATGCACACACATGCAAAGCTTGGCTTTTCATCCATGGGACATTTGGGCCCATTTTAGATTGGCAAAAAGAGGTGTGTTGAAGGCTGCATGAAAGCCCAGCGTTTAGATGAGAAAAAGGGAAAGTGTGCCATGAAAACACTATTTTGACATTTTAAGGGAGAAGAAGTGCTTTAAAAAGGAGCTGGCCCATTTTACATTGGCAAAAAGAGGTGTGTTGATGGCTGCATGAAAGCCCAGCCTTTAGATGAGAAAACGGGAAAGTGTGCCATGAAAACACTATTTTGGAGTTTTAAGGGAGAAGAAGTGCCTTTAAAAAGTAGTTTGATTTCCCCACTACTTTTTTTAAAAGGGTGCAACATTGCTATTGCATCTAAAGGCTAAGGTGTAGTTGCACGGTTAAATGGGGCTCTGTCTCTTTAAAGCACCCATTTAAAGGCAGCGATACAGGTGCGGATCATAATGGATCGTGGATTGGGAGCATGCGTGGTGTGGACTTCACTTCTAATTAAAACGCTCAATGCACTGCAGGTGTAAAAGCTGGGGTTTATCCGCAAAGTTTTTTAAAGCTCCCAAATCCTAGCTCCACTCCTAATCCGAACCCTAGACATGCGCAGTAGGGACTCTGGGATGCCGTTACTGTTATTCTACTGTGGATAATATGTCAATTCATTCACAAAATAAAGGGGTTCATTCATGATGCACCAGTGCAACGGCACAGTTCAAAAAGGCGGAGGAAACGCAATGATAATTTGACGGATCCTCATAAGTATACATTTGTCCTGCGCAACTGCGCAGGTTTGCCGGCTGCCGGCTGTGAACTGCGCAATTGCGTAGTTCCCAGCCGGCAATGATAATTTGACTGTATGGTGTAACTGCGTTTGCGCAGTTCGCAAACGGCATCCCAGAGTCCCTACTGTGCATGTCTAGGGTTCGGATTAGGGGTGGAGCTAGGGTTTGGGAGCTTTAAAAAACTTCGCGGATAAACCCCAGCTTTTACACCTGCAGGGCATTGAGGAATTGCGTAGTTCGCAGCCGGCAAGGAAAAAAATTTTTTAAGGTTCACCGCGGCTAAAAGCCGCGTTCATTGCCGCCCATGTAGCTTCTCCGCCTGTGTTTGTAGTGTTCTGACAGCTTCCCATGTAGCTGCTGAGCCACAGAAAAGACCTCAGATAAGTCGTTCCCACACCCCTCAGTCTAGCTGCCCTGTACTTTTTAAATGCACACCTGGGGCTTGCAGTCTAGCTGCTAAGCATTAAGGAAAGTGCAACTTCATGTCACACTTTCCTGCCAATCTAAAAAGCCCCTTGGTCTTTAGTCTTGGGTAACAACCACTGCCAGCTGGATCAATTTGCAGCTCCTTAGCTGAAATGCCTTTGGGTTTGACTGGGTGAATCATAGGCGTTCTTTGTAGCACTGCTCTTTGTATGCTGTTGTCTTGCATTTATTGATCGGGAATGTACCACTCGCCCCTCCTTTCACTGTATCCCTGGTATGTGCAAGAAATCAGTCTCTTTCCCTCTTGTCATTGGAGAATGTTCTTTGATCAACATTGCTGCCTCACTAACTTATTAACTGTTGAAGTATTAAGATTTCTGACTCGACACAAAGGTAAGAATTTCCCCTCTGTGAGGCAACTTCAAGTAGCAATGAGGCAAGTCCTATGTTGAATATATTCATTAGAGCAATGTTCTGTGTCAAGATAATGTCAGAAACCATGTGCTCCCTGCTAGATCTACTCTATAAATCACTGAAATGGGACCAATGTAACATATAAAGGTGTTTCCCAGAGAACGATTTTGCTTTCTTAAACACCAAAGTGTTGCTTCAAGTATGCAGTCAGCATGGGCCTGTGGGAGAGCACTAATAGTTTGTAAGGAGTAGGACCCAATTTAATCACTGGCAACTCCAGTGATTAAAGGATCTGTGGAATCAGAGTTGGAAAAGATTGTCTGTTAATTCAGGCTAGCTTGAACTGCCTATTGATTCAAACCACCCACACCCATATACCCTCACACAGAGAAAGACAGACACACACACCCTTCAGAAATCTGAAAGGTGAAGAAAAACAGAGCATAACTGTGGTCTAACCAGTGCATTTTTCTGGGAAGAGTGAATCAGATCAGTACTCTGAAAAATGCAGACTGAACAAAATCCATAAGCATCCCTGTTTCACTACCTATGCCTCAAGGAAGATTGAGGATGTTGGTGTCAATATACACTGGGAAGGAAAATAAGAAAAGAGCACCATGGGAATAGGGATAATAAACCTCAAGCAAAGATATTGCTGTCAGAGAGCGAGAGAGGGGTATATAAAAGTTTCTAGGATCACTGAAGTATCATAAAGCATTTGAGGGTTAGGATGTGACAGGAGTTACATTTCAGGGTGATTGCAACATGCTTCAGATAGTTCTGCAAATGTTATGTTGGCAACAGGTTGTGTTGTCAAGGCTTTCTACCCTTTTAAAAATATTTCAGTCTCTAGTTATTTTAATTACCTGAAATGCTGTGTTTGGTATGGCTTATAGAAGGATTCAGCTCTTTTACTAGAGAAAGTCGAGTCTTCAGAGGAGTAACAATCAAGTAGAATTTGTGATGAGAACCAGTATGGCATAGTGGTTTGAGTGTTGAATTATGACTTTGGAGATTCCCATCTGGGCCATGAAACCCACTGGGTGACCTTGGGCAAGTCACATGCTCTCAGCCTCAGGGGAAGGCAATGTCAAACCTTCCCTGATTAAATCTTGCCAAAGAAAACTATATGATAGGATAACCTTAGAGTCACCATAAGTCAGAAATGATTTGAAAGCACACAACACACACAGCATTTGTGCTAAGAGAGAAGGAAAGCAATTATGTTTTGTAACACAGTAATAACACCTCACACAAGCCCCCAGGAAACCCTAGGTCTCTTCAAAGAGCACAAGTAGCGTCTTCTTTGCTGGGGCTGATTTCAGCATTAAAGAGAGATTAAAGTGCATTTAAAGCATCCCACAAATGAAGCAGAAATGTCAAGTAATTGTGTGAATGATTACCACATGCAATTGCACAAATAAAGTAATAGAAATGCATTGAAAGCCCAAAGTAAAAAGTGGTCTTTGTGACCACTTTAATGGCAGGTTTTGTGTGCTGTCATGTGAAATATTACATATAATTACGTGACTTTTCTGGGATATTCACAGGATAAACCCCCAATCTCCTTCATGTGATAAACCCCCTAGGCCTCCAAGACTCTGTTCACAGCTATTCTGAGATGCAGAAAGATATACCTATCAGGCTATATGTACTAGGGATGTATGAATCATCCTTAGTTGGTCCCATGCATGTCTTTACTAGATGCATATCACTTCACTCAGCTGATGTAGCTGACTCTCTACTTTACACCAAGGTTTTGAGTTCTAAAATACTGTGACATTTTGCAAAAAAGAAAAATAACAAAATACAAAACCCCAAAACATTAACATAACTTTCTGTGAATGTTTCAGTGACTGATAATTCTGTGGAGTACCTGGAGATTTCACAAGGACTTTTGTGTCCAATCTGATATCTTCATTGAAATCTAATACCAATCTGAAATCTAATACCAATTAGATGATGTTCAGATTTCTCCGACATCCCTACTGTCCATTCTTCAGGTAGTTTACACTCATTTTCTCTTTCTTAAAGAGGCATGCAGATGTCACACTATACCTGTGTTCACATTGTAAATTTACATGTTCAGTTGTTTGTGGGAATCTCTGCATCAACATGTGATGATTTCAAAAATTGACATGGGAAGAATCTGCTTTACATACTGCAGAGTATATGTACATACTGTTTGTACATATGTTCAGTATAACACATGGGAAAATGTATACAAAGCATCAACCATTATACCCGTTAATACAGACTGCACCTGCATTAAATGTAATATATGAATGCCCTTTGAGAAACATAAATTTTATTATTGATTGAGAGACTGATTAATTTTATACTGCCTTTCTCCCAAAAATTAAACCCAAGGCAGCTCACAGGATAAAACCAAATTAAAACAAATGTATCAAAGACAATTAAAATAACCTAACAGGAATGGTATAAAGTTAAAATTGAAAACATACAAAAGTTAACAGCATAACCTAAAAACAACCCCCACCCCCCATATAAAAGCCATTTTGCCATAGTTTTAAAAAGCCTGCCCGCATAAACACATTTTTACCTGTTGGCAAAAAGAGAGCAGGGAGGGGGCCAGCCTAGATTCGCATGAAAGGGCATTCCAGAAGATGAGAGCAGCCATCAAGAAGGCTATCTTCTCATGTTCTCACTAGGTGAGCCTGTGATGGTGGTGGGACCAAGAAAAAGCTTTAGGACTATGATTGGTTCATATGGGGATATGAGGTCTCTCAAATAGTTTGGACCTAAGCCATATTCGGCTTTATAGGTCATGACCAGCCCTTTGAATTGTGCCTGGAAACAAACTGGTAGCTGGTCAAGCTGTTGCAACAAGGGAGTTATATGCTCCCTATAACTGGTGCTGGTTAGCATTCTGTCTGTGGTGTTTTGAACTCATTGAAGTTTCTGAATAGTTTCCAAAGGCAACTCCACATAGAGTGTGTTACAGTAGTCCAAATGGGATGTAATCAGGGCATGTGTCACCATAGCCAGATTTGACGTCTCAAGGAATAGGCACAGCTGGCACACTAGGTTTAACTGTGCAAATGCACTCGTTGCCACTCTGGGCTTCCAGGCTCAGAGTGGAGTCCAAGAGGACACCCAAGCAGTAAGCAGTGAGCCTGAGATTTCAGGGAGAATTATTATTTTTATTATTATTATCTCCCGCCTCGATCCGCAGGATCAAGGTGGGATTACAACATAGCTAAATACAATACAATACAATATAACAATATAACAGATTAAAATCAATAAATTACATCAACAACATATCCTGGGGGGTAGTTCTGGTTCAGTGGGGAAATTAGATAAGGTCAGGTGGGTATGCCCGCCGGAAGAGGTCCATCTTTAGTGATTTTTTTTAAATGCCTCCAATGTAGGTATCAGACGGATCTCTTCCGGCAGGTCTTTCCATAACTTTGGAGGCACAGCTGAGAATGCTGAACGAGATGTGGATGTTAATCTTGTGTGCTTGTAATTTAGCAATTTCTTATTGGTAGTTCTTAGGGTGTGGGGCGGATTATGTAGGGAGAGGCGTTCCCTCAAGTAACCTGGGCCCGAGTCATATAGGGCTTTAAAGGTAACAACCAACACTTTGTATTGCACCCAGAAGCAAATTGGCAGCCAGTGTAAAGATTTTAATATGGGGGTGATGTGATCCATCCTTGATGCCCCCGTTAACAATCTGGCCTCTGCGTTTTGGATCAATTGAAGCTTCCAAACCTGATACAAAGGTAGCCCAATGTAGAATGCATTACAGAAATCCAAACGAGAGGCTATCAGTGCATGTACTACTGTTTCTAGGTCCCCCTTGCCCAAGTAGAGATGTAGCTGGCGTATCAGCCGATGTAACCCCATCTAGCACAGGCAAAGTCCCTATTCCCTGATCTGCCTTACAACTGACCAGGAGCACCTCTGTTTTATCTGGATTAAGCTTCAATTTGTTTGTCTTCATCGAGTCCATTACTGACAGCAGACATTGATTCAGTACAGCGACAGCTTCTTTTGTGGCAAATGGAAAGGAGAGATAGAGCTCGGTGTTATCTGCATACAGTTGATACCACACCCCAAAATTCTGCATGACCTCTCCCAGCAGTTTCATGTAGATATTAAATAACATGGGGGACAAAACAGAACCCTGAGAGACTCCACAGGCTAATGGCCAAAGTGTCATGCCCAGTCTGGAGGATGACTCGGAGGAGTCAGAGGATGAGCCAGAGCCTCTGGGACCTGAGCCTGCTATTGGGGAGCCTGAGGCTGGCCCTAGCTCTGCTGTAGCAGAGTCTGTAGCCTCTCCAGAGGTTCAGCAGCCAGGTCTGCCTGGGGCTGAGGCTGTGAACATAGAGGAGAATCTGGGAAGTGTGCATATCCTCAGGGAGTGTCAAGCCGAAAAGGAGAGCCTTTGAAGGTCACAGAGGCTTTATCAGAGACAAGTTCATAATCAGACACACCTGAATGCCTGCTGCCTGCCTATTTAGGAGCAGGTATGTCTGGTTGCCAGTGAGTATCTGACCTTCTTGGAGGAAAGATTTTGTCTCTCGCTCCTGTGACTTTTTGGACCAAACCCTTGCTTCTTGAACTGCTGACCTATCTTGATTATCTTGAACCTTGGACTGCCTTATAGACCTGCCTATCTGATATGTTGAATCTCAGACCGTTTGACAACTCTTTTGGTAATTCTTTTTCTGATACTGCCTTTAGTCTTCAAGACTGTGTTGTTTGCACTGACTAGAGATTTGTTTATTTGGGAACTAGGCTGGCCTTGTCAGCCATTTGGCTGCTTTCCTGGACACAAAGTGTCAAACAGGAGTTCCCCAACACCATCTTCTGGGACCACTGCTCCAAGAAAGACTGGAACCACTGCATAACAGTACCCTGAAGTCCCATCCCAGAAAGGCAGCTCAGAAGGATACCATGGTTGATGGTATCGAAAGCAGCAGAGTGGTCTAACAGGACCAACAAGGACACACTCTTCTTATCCAGTTCACTGCGCAGGTCATCCATCAAGATGACCAAAGCTGTCACAGTCCCATAAAACATATAAATGCCCCTTAAGAAACATGAAAAATGTTTGATTACCTGTGTGAGAGATAAGATAGGACAGGACAGGACAGGACAAGGTAGAATGAGAGAAGGATAGGATTATTGGAGCAAAATAGTTTTTTTAAAAAATGAGAAAGCTATATTGCTGCGCCAAATTGCTGTACTAGTTGTTTACAGACCCTGTTCTTAGTCTTGTGTTAATTTAATTTGAAAATGGTGAAAACAAACAACTGACGGGGGGAAGGGAAACATTAGCAAATTGCCTTTGACCGTGTGTGCAGATGTTCAGGCATTCAGATTAAATGAGAATTGCAATTAACAAGAGTGGATGTGATAACAGACAGTGCAATCTGAAGTGCCTCTCAAAATCCTTTGTGTATGCAGGGGGGTGGGGGTATATGTATGTCTGAGCTTGTGTGTGGGTAAGAACCTCTTTGAATCCTGGTAGGTTGTTGATAAGATGCAGAGAGAGAGAGAGAGAGCTTTCTTGCTTATTTTGCAAGTTTCAAATCTTTGAAGACTTTCTGAGTAAAGCACAAGAAGCCCAGTCATTCTCTACTGAAAGTCCTAGATTGCAAATCAATTGCTGACCAACCATGGAATAACAAAACCAGAGAATTGGATTAAATAAGAGCCACTTTATTTGATGTGGAACCTATTTAAACTGTGCTGAACTTGGAAAGAGCAAGAGGGGTGAGCAACTTGATGTGAAATCAAGGCTAGCGATCACTCTTGACTACCTCCTCATTCTTCAGATAAAACAGACGCAACATATCATTCCCATGAACACCTCTTTGTTCAAACCACTCTGTGTGAGTCGCAAAATGGCAGTTCCAGGCCTGGTGTGCTGCCCAGTTCCCCATAATATGGCTGTGGATCAGCACTTGCCATCTCTCTGGAGAGAACCTAAAATGGAGAAGAAAAAACAACACTGGTAAATAGCAATAGGATTAAAACTGGAGAGGGTGCTCACATCTAGTGATGTGAAGAATATTCGTCAAAATTCGATAAAAAGAAGAAATTTCTATTATTCTAAGTTTTTGAAAGCTATTTTAAGAGAAGAAATTATGAGCACTTCTTGATTAACAAGTAAGAATTTTGGTTTTTAATTCAGTGGACAGGATTTGAGGATTTTGCATAAGCAAAGCTACCATTTGTATTGGGTTTTTCTAGCAGAGGAATGTTCTTTAAACCTCTGCTAAACTTCCTTTTGATATGCTAATTGAGTTTGAAATGTCAGGTAATTAGTGTAAATGTTCTCCTCCCTTGTATTTTATTTTCATTTGAGAAATTTGTGAAAAATACTTCTCAACTGGGAGAGAAAAAATATAACCTTTTGAAAGTGGCACTTTTGAAAAGATTTTTTTTTTTTTAAAAAAAATTGCATCTAGTTTTCGATAGGAGAGAAGAAGAAAATTGGTTTGTCAAAACACACCTCTTGAATGCTGAGCATCTCCAGGGCTCAATATCTGGATAACCTGTGGACTCAGGCCCATGGTAAAAGCCATAGAGTCAGCCCAAGTCATAAACAAATGGCTGCTGAAATTAAACCCCTGCAGACCCATGCATTATAGGACGTAGAGGTGATGGTCCAAAACCGATATCTGGTAGCAGGTGAAAATTTAGCATGACAAAACAACAACCCTGGCCTAGTTCCCCTGATATTTATAAATAACTCTGCAAAACATGTGCAGGCATAAACCTGGACCCAAACACAGTCCTAATGTGATCTTCTCCTCTACAACTTCTGATCCATCTTGAAAGCCCAGATCCTCAGTATTGCTTGCTGCCCTGACAATTCTAAATCTTTCCATTCAAGTATCTTTGCTGAAACTACCAATGCACTGACACACAAGGCCCCCTAAAATGCAAATATGCCGCATGAAATAGGATTGCCTTGTAACTTAAGACACAAATTTCAGACCATACGTTCCCCCCAAACCCTACAGGGATAATGGTTCTTGCTTCTCCAAGGACTACCCTTCCAAAACCTTGCAAACTCTGAAATCACTCATGTTGTCCTTATACCTTTGAGCTTTAGAAGCAAAGGCTGATAGCCTAGACTGTGCAGCTAACCCTTTGCCCCTCAAATGAACACAATATTGCAAAATATGGGCAACTGGAATGGGCCAAGTAACCTTTATCCTGAATCATTCCTATCAGCCTTCTTATAACTACTCTTAGCACTAGGAGCTAAGGAGAGACAGATAGCTCTAACAGCCTCAAAACTCCAAAGCCTCTATACAGCAAAAGACATCTGATCTGGACAGCCTTATGCATCCAGAGCCAGTTGTCGAAAGCACTCGATCTTTGGCAGGAAAGAACACCAGCAATTCTGTTTTCTACTTCAGCCACATGCAGCATTATAAACAAAATACAGTGCTGAAGACACTGTAGTGTAAAGGTCTTAACTAAACAAATGAACCTTGGGGACTTGAGGGACAGAGAATTAATGACCTGAATAGTGGTTGTATTTTCACATCAGAAGTGGATTGACTACTTAGTCAACTCCCCAGCCCAATAGTAACTACAACTGAGAAAAAAAACAAGAAGTACAAGTCAGACAGCAAACCTGCAGGATACCACTTATTGGGCCATCCCTGGACACACCAGTGCTGATGAAAAAAGACCATGAACCAAATTAAGCATGCAGCATCCGAAGACACCTGTATAGAACCCAAGATTCTCAATTTGTTCCTACAAAATGAAATCCCATTGAATGATGTAAGTCTTTCTTCCCATGTACCTAGGTAAAGGTAAAAGTAGTCCCTTGACATGAATGTCTAATCGTAACTGACTGTAGGAGGTGGTGCTCATCTCCATTTCTAAGCTGAAAAGCCAGCTTTGTCCAAGAACTGCTCTGGTGGTCATGTGCATGACTGCACCGGATGCTATTACCTTCCCACTGAGGAGTGGTACCTGTTTATCTACTTGCATTTGTGTGCTTTCGAATTGCTAGGTTGGCAGAAGCTGGGACTAGTGATAGGAGCTCAGCCCATCATGCAGTACTCGGGCTTCAAACTGCCAACCTTCTGATCTTCCAGTCATCAGAATTTGCATCTTAACTACTAAACCACCACAACCCTTAAAGGTAAAGGTAACTCCTTGACATGAATGTCTAGTCATAACCGACTGTAGGGGGTGGTGCTCATCTCCATTTCTAAGCCGAAGAGCCAGCGTTGTCTGAGGACTGCTCTGGTGGCCAGGTGGCCAGCATGACTGCACCAAATGCTGTTACCTTCCTAGTGAGAAGTGGTACCTGTTCATCTACATACATTCCCAGCTTTCAAACAGCTAGGTTGGCAGAAGCTGGGACTAGTGATAGGAGCACAGCCCATCATGCAGCACCCAGACCTCAAGCTGCCAACCTTCCAATCTTCCAATTATCTTCCGATCATCATCATCTTTACCACTAAGCCACTGCATCCCTAATCCTTATTCTCCTATGAAGTTTGATAGACCCAGCAATATCATCACAAAGCCATCAAAAGAAAGCTCCACCAGGCAATACAAACCTAACAGCAAAGTTCAGATGAGTTCCTGAAACTCCTTGAGCATAGCCTTCTTGTGTTTCACAAATTCATACACCCTAGATCTCAAATTGCCCAACTTCTCAGAAGAAGGTTTGCAATGCTACTCAATGGTATTCAACTCAATACTCAGAGAGAGAGAGAGAGAAAGAGAGAGCAGGTAACCAGGCCTAAAGTTCAGTAGCATCAGTTAAGGCTGGGCCTGCTAGCATAGTTGACCTGTTATAGTAATGAAAGGCCCAACCACAGAGGCCTGAGGAATGTGGTCTGATAAGGCATATCCAATCCCCTGACCCAACAAACTAGACCACAAAGGCCAGAGAAAATGCTGCTGAGCCCCAAAGCCTAAAACTAGGCTACAAAGATCCAAGCACAGCATATGACCTGGCTGGAAATCCACTTCTGGTTTCATGACTGTGTTAAAGAGGAGTGAGGTAAGGAGTCTTGAAACTCCAAAGGACATTCAAGAACATGATGTGTTCTGGGGCACCCAGCAGAGCCTCAGACCGTATAAATAACCTTGGGACCCACATGCTGCCCAGGGGAAATATTTGCCAAATTTGACCTGAGCCTTCCAAGAACAGTGCTACTGCCTTTGGCCTATGCTTGGGGTAGAGTGCTTTCCATTCACTTCTTTCCCCAGGCATCTACTCTTATGTATGCAAAGAAAAAAACACATTATGAGATGCCTGCTATAATGTGTTCTGTTCTATTTCTCTGCTGCTTTTAAAAACATCTTTTAGAAACACTCAGAAAAGCAGAATACACAAGGGGGAAATTGCTGGAGAAGATTTCACTCTATTACTTTGCCTTCATCACAACATGACACACCTTTGATAACAGACAAATTGGTAAGAGAATTGAATAGAGAAATATCCCCCCTGTGGCTCAGCAAAAGGTTTTTACAAAACTCCACAATAAAAATTGTAGAACCAACACCAGTGGGATTCATTATCAAACTTGTCAGTCCCCTGGTGCCCAAAGTGGCCCAGACAGCTACAACCTCTGGTTATCAAGAAAGGACTTTAGGTTAAAATTTTCTCCTATGTCTATTGTTGTTTCTCTGACTTAGGGCTCATCTTACTTTGACATGTACAAGTACAGAGTACCTAATTCAAACTCATATTTAGGATTTGTCATTTTCATATTTGCATGGCATTACAATGAACAATAAGCAGGGATATTTAATGAACAGAGACACATGTTGCCAAAGAGAAATAAATAGGGTCAATGGTCACTCTGAAAAGTCAAGTTGGCATTAAATGCTACCTAAATGCAAATTTCAAGCCAGTGCTGCAGAGGTTATGTGCTGTAAAATCCCTGCAGAAATACTGAAATAAATAAAAAAACATTACAAACATTCCAGGGTGGTGAGACATCTTGCAGTGGGTCCATCTCATATCTCCATTGGTAGTAAAATTACAGCCAGAAAGACTGCAAGAATGTTGGGTCAACCCTCTCTCTGCCCCAAAGGACATCTCTATGTTTCCCCTTTCTTTTGGAGGGCATTTTTTCCTCATGCTATATAGCTAACATATTAGAATCAAGAATTAAAATAGTATTCTATATCCCTTACAGTATATTAAGTGGAAAGCTGTCTTGGTCTTTATCTATACTTCTTCTGCAAAATG
The DNA here is from genome assembly GCA_034509955.1 of Urosaurus nigricauda. Classification (NCBI taxonomy): domain Eukaryota; kingdom Metazoa; phylum Chordata; class Lepidosauria; order Squamata; family Phrynosomatidae; genus Urosaurus; species Urosaurus nigricauda. The sequence goes on from JAOEGL010000002.1 coordinate 171,588,572, forward strand.
CTAATTTGTTCAGCAAAAACTGATATCTCCAGCATATTCAGATGGCATCTCTCCTCTCAATGACTGCCTTGGTGCAGTAATGGATTGGATGAGGAAAAACAGATGGAAGCTAAAGCCAGACAAAACAGAGGTACTGACAGTCACAGGCCCAAAACCAGGTCTGGGACTACAACTCCCAGTCCTAGATGGAGTCACACTCTCCTCGAAGGACCCTGTTCACAGTCTGGGGGTACTTCTAGATTTGCCGCTTCACATGACTAGTCAGGTGAATGCGACGGTCAGGAGTGCCTGTTATCAGCTTTGGCTGATACGCCAGCTGCGCCCTTTCCTGGACATGAAGGATATGGAATCTGTGGTACATGCTCTGGTAACCTCATGTTTGGGTTACTGTAATGTGCTGTACATGGGGCTACCCCTGTGCTTAACCCGGAAACTTCAATTGGTCCAAAATATGGCAGCCAAGCTAGTTACCAGAACATCTAGGAGAGACCACATAACACCCGTGCTCAAGTCTCTCCATTGGCTGCCAATCAGTTTCCAGGCACAGTACAAGGTGTTGGTTTTAACCTTTAAAGCCCTACATGGCTTGGGTTCATCCTATCTCACGGACCGCCTCTTCCCATATGACCCCCCCCCCCGGTGTGCTCCGGTCCTCTGGGAGGAACCTGCTACAGCCCATGATGACCAGGCTGTTGCAGGCCTCACAGAGGGCCTTCTCTGCAACTGCTCCCAGGCAATGGAATGGCCTGCCGGACAAGATCTGTCTTATTGCAACCCTTGACTGCTTTATTCTTTCTGTCCATACATTTTTCTAGAATATTTATATCAATTAATAGCTTAATTTGTGATTGTTCAGTCATCATTAAAATCATTATTGTCTTTTATTGTTTTTGTCTCTTATTTCTTTCGTCCCACCACTCCTTTCTCTTTTTGAGATGAATCTAAACCAGTGGAATGTGGGGTGGAGGGGGTGTAGAGCATATCAGGATTTCAGAGGAGGCATGTGTAGTTTGAGGGGAAAAACCAATACTATATATATATATATATATATATATTTGGAAAATGAGAAAACCAATTGAAGCTTTCATAATATGCAGTGAATTTATTATATGTAAAGCACTGCAGCTGTTACTGTACCCTTATCTTTCTTTATCTCTGAGTTACACTGTAGTGCAGAGTAGGTTGTGTGTGGATGGTAGCACTGTGTATTTCCATTAAAGTTCCTCTGACCACAGCCCAGCACCAAAGCAACCCTTTTCTCAAAAGAGCTCTAGATTTACAAATGCATTGATTTGTTTTACTAGGGATATTTCAAATTTCAAATGAATTTTTTTTTGGGGGGAGGCAGTTTTTTCAGGGTCTGAGATGTCTATCTTTATGAAAAGCAGAGCCTGGAATTAACCAGTTAAATAATTTATTAAGTTATTAATTTGTTTTATATTTTTTGTGCTTTTGTCCATTAATCTCTAGCATCTCCAATTAATATTGAAGTTAAAAATATGCTTTAGTGAATTGGGTCATTAGAATTCATTAGAGTACGTGCCTCTTTTTCTATCAGATTCAGAAAAACAGAAAGGCTAGCTGCTTAGGGGGAGAAGTAGTAGTAAAAACCAGAACAGAAGCATAAATAGCAAAAAGAATAAATAGCAAAGAATAGAAAAGAAGAAAACAGTGAATCTTGGGAAGGAATAGGGATGGCAAGAAGAAAGTGGTCTGTTTGCAGGCCAAGTCCTTCAAACAGTCAGGGCCTTTTTAGAACATTGAAATTTTTAGGCCTGGATGGTAGATACCCAGCTATAGGAAAGGAATTGTTTGGAGTCTTTTTGAGGGATGGAGGAGCATTGTGACTTTTCAGTACTTCTCCTCCTTGATTGATTATATTCTGGACTGATTACATTTGTTTGTGCTGCATTATATACATTCTTGTATAATATTATTTCAGGTGAGTTGCACTGAATGTCTTTGTCATTTTATATTTTGTGTATACTGTGCTATGTCTGTGTGTTGTGTGCCTTCACGTTATTTCTGACTTATGGCGACCCTAAAGAAAACCTGTCTTGGAGTTTTCATGGCAAGATTTGTTCAGAGGGAGTTTGCCTTCCCCTGAGGCTGAGAGCATGTGACTTGCTCAAAGTCACCCAGTGGATTTCATGGTCAAACTGGGAACTGAACCCTGGTTCCGAAAGTCAGAGTCCAACACTCAAACACCATGCTGTGCATAGCTATGCTATGCTATGCACCTGGATAATTAAATGAGTTTTTCTCCCTCCTCTACCCACCCATTTCCTCTCCCTTGGTTTTTTTCTCTCTCAGTCTTTCCACTGCTCCCATTCTGGTTTTAATACTGCCTCCTACCCCTCTTTTTAATTTTGCAGTTATAGTAAGTTAGTCATAGAGAATAGTGGGCTTCTTAGATACCTCATTCAAAAGAGATGACACAGACTGAGTTTCTTATCCCAGGCTCCTGCATGTAAACCTGTGACTTACCATTGATCTGCAGGCCACTCTTTTTGGTTGAGAATGGGGAGCAGAAAAGGATGCCATGACTCCATTGTGCAGGGAAAAGTTGGGAACTGGCTCAAGGGCTTTCAGAAATTTTCTGATACGGAATCCTCCACTCTTGATGCACTGACTGATCCTTGTAGCTAGTTGTTGTATTCCAGTGACTCAGTACTTTCCTTTTAAAATCTCCAATTCTGCATTAACCCGTAATGAACAAGACATATGCAATAGTGCTAGTGGAAAGAAAAGAGAAGTTGTAAGATGATGTCTCATGCTTTAGAGCAGTGCTTCTCAATTTGACAATTATCAGATGTGTTGAATTCCCACCATTCTCAGAGAACAATCGTTCAATGGGTTTGGAGTCCATGTAGTGAAAAAAAATTTCTAGATCGCAGAAGACAACTTTAGAAGGAGAAAAAGAGCTTCCTTGAATAAGCCAACAACAATGGGTGAATGTAGGGTCAACAGTTGTTTTATCCTCCTTATTTCCAAACTATTGGGTTCATATGGGGGAGGGGGCTATAATAAAAGAAAAGAAAATTGAAATTAAAAATTTGGGCAGCTCTTACATCCATACATAGTAATAGGGAATACAATGGCTTGTACAGTGGTCCCCCGGGTTACGAAAGTAATCCGTTCCGGATTACCTTTCGTAACCCGGAAATATTCGTAACCCGGGGGACCGCTTTATTTGCCGGACCGTGCGGCAAATTTAAAGGGGCCGCACGGTTGTGTTTTTTTTTTTTTCGGAACCCGGGGTTTTATTCGTAAGCCGGGGCCATTTTTGCAGCCCCGGCTCTTTCGTACCCCGGGGTTTTCATACCCCAGGGGATTCGTAACCCGGGGGACCACTGTATGCTTCTAACTTTTGTGTTCAGTTCTATGTCTTTACATTTTAGGACAGTTTCTACTTCTCTCATAGCTGCCCTCCCCATTCTTAGCCTTCTTATGATTTCTTGACTGCAGTCCCCACTCTGATCAATATTTGATCCCAGGTATGAAAATTCTTTTACTATTTTTATTTCCTCATTGTCTAGGTTGAATCTGTGTAAATTTTCTGTGGTCATTATTTTTGTTTTATGTTAAACAATAAGCTTGCCCTTGTGCTTTCCTCCTTGATCTTCCTCAGTAGTTGTTCCAAGTCTGTGATGTTTTCAGCTAGTAGTATGGTGTCATCTGCATATCTGAGATGGTCAATATTCCTTCCTCTTATGTTTACTTCTCCTTCTTCTGTGTCCTGCCTTTTGTATAATATGTTCTGCATACAAGTTGAACAGATAGGGTGAGAGGATGTAGCCTTGTCTGACCACTTTGCCAATTGGGAGCCATTCTGTTTCTCCATGTTCTGTCCTGGTCTCCTGTCCCGAATAAAGATTCCTCATTAGGACTATCATATGTCTTGGCACTCCCATGTCTTTAAGGACATTTCATAGTAATTCATAATTTATGCAGTCAAAACCCTTGCTATAGTCTATAAAGCACATGCTCATTTTCTTTTGCAATTTCCTGATGCACTCCATTAGTCACCGTATGTTTTCAATGTGGTCCCTAGTGCCGCTTCCTTTCCTGAATCCTGCTTGCACCATTGGGAGTTCTCTCTCCATGTATGGTTGGAGTCTATCTCCCAGAATTTTTAGTGTGATTTTGCTTGCATGAGAAATTAGTGCTATAGCCTTATAGTTGCTGCAGTCTTTTGTATCTCCTTTTTTGTGAATGGGCATGTATATTGATCCCCATGTACATATACATGTATATGTATATTGGAAAGGCTTTGTCTTCATATTTTATATTGATGGTTTCCAATATGTTGGCCATCATTTCGTTTTTTATATCTGTTGACCAGCAATGTATCCATTAAATACCATGAATGGTGTGCGTTGCCACGCTGCTGTGCCCAAGCCACATTATAATGCTGGCACTTAGTCTGGATCCACCCACCCTTTCCTGGCTACATCCCTGTGTTGACATATGTTGGTTAGTACTGGTGTTGATTCTGTTAGTGTGGATTGAAGCAATTTGATTGGAAAATCATCTGTTCTTGGTGATTGATTTTTTTCCCAGTTTTCTAATTGCAGTGTCCATCTCTGTTTTTAGAATTTGGGGTTCATCTTCATATGAATCTTCAATCCATATGTCCTTCATTTTGTTATCCCTTTTATATAGCTCTTTTGTGTACTGCATCCAGCATCATTTTTTACCTTCCTGATCTTGAATAATGTTTCTTATTGTCATAGAATGTCCTGGTCCTTAGTTTGAATTTCCCTTTGATTTCCCAGATCTTTTGGAACATGTCTCTTGTTCTTGGACATTTTTAGAAAGCAGATAGGAAGATAATTCTTTTGAGATGTTGTGCTGGAGGAGAGTGCTCAGATTACCATGGACAGCCAAGAAGTCAAACAAATGGGTCCTATAGCAGATCAAACCAGAAATTTCTCTGGAAGTCAAAATAACTAGACTGAGGCTGTCGTAATTTGGCCACATCATGAGGAGGCACAACTCACTGGAAAAAACAATAATGCAAGGAACTGTGGAAGGAAGCAGAAAGAGATGAAGGCCACATGCTAGATGGATGGACTCTATTAAGAAGGTCATAGGTTTGAATTTGCAGACCAGACCAGAGCAGTGGGGCATAAGGAGTCTTGGAGATATCTCATCTACAGGGTTGCCATTGGTCGAGATCAACTTCAGGGTGGATAACAACAGCAACAACAACAACAAATTTGGGCATCGTAGTAAGAAAAAAAAGATCTATTTCTTTCATTTGGAACTACCACTGAGTTATCCCAAATTAAATTTTCAAAGGAATATGTTTCCAGATATTGCATACCTCATGGTTGACAGGGACACTATGTAATTAGCTATTTATATGCAAGGAATACAAGAGATAATTAGAAACATGGATTACAGGAAAAGGCAGTCACACTGACAGAGGGCAAAAGAAGCCAACATATTAACTCAAATTTGTCTATACGCTCATATGGTTTATCGTGTGTCATTTGCCTTGTATTACATTAATATTTCATTTAATATGGTGCTAACGCACACGATTGTAATCTGCTAATTTATAAATTAAACATGTATCCTTCTAAATACAGCAGCTATTGGCCTGGCAAATCAGTTAAGCCTCCCGGAAAATGTTAAATTAAGTTACATATGCTCTCAGGCTCTTGGGAGATGGTCTGTGCATTTGTAATTACTGCTGCTGGTTCCGTTCATGTAGCCTGAGTTTATATCCCCTATTACAGTATAGCATGACTGCTTGGGAAACTTGGAATGTTTGGTTGAGCAAGCATTTCAACCTGGCAGAGTCTCTCTGATGAGCTGACCTCTACTAAATACTCTACTAAAAAGAAAAGTATTTGAATCTAGGGTTCTCTGGTCATGTGATATATGTGCTATGTTTCTTTAAGTCTTACATCTTCCCTCTTCATCCACCTGTTTTGTGTTATTGTGTTACTATAAATGATTATGTGGTCTTGGGAGTGGCTGAGTTGTCTGGGAAAAGAGACTGACCATGTGTGTAAGTATTCTGAAGCTCGAGCTTTCCAGAAGACATTGACTTTCTTCAATAAATGCATTTCTGTCTTTGAAGAAGCTAGACTAGTCAAGATCACTGCGCTTTGAACATATCCATGCTGTGCAGTCAGAACAATGTGACTGCACTTTAATTGCTGAGACTCCTTCCCTCTGCATCTTGGGATGTATAGTTTGGTAAGTTACTTAAAATGCTCTGCTATAGAACTCTAGTCCAGTCCCTGAACTACAGCATTGCTAGTGCTCATTGTTCTTATTTCAAGGGATAACTTTTACACATTCCAGTCTAAACTCCTTGGAAGAAGGAAAGGATATGATTGTCATAACCACACTCAAAAGTGTACTAAGCTTTTTTGCCTGGCTCTGTTACACAGGGTTCAACACTGACAGCATGAAGGAACATATTTATTTCTTGGCCAAGATCCTGCATTGTATCACACACATAAATATGAGATAGCCATGTCTACATAGCTTTGGCTCCTGATGCTATGACCTTGTAAGTAGTGTAGCCCTCCCAACCCTGGCCATTTCATGGTGTCAAAGAGCAAGTGTTTGAGTGAGGATGCATCCAGAAATTTTCATGCAGCTGCTACAGGGAACTGCAAAGACCTCCAAGGGTCTTGCTAGCTCTTTGCAGATGACAGCCTTGATTTTTGGGTTTTTGAAGCTTATTTGCAATTTGGGACATACCCTACACATAGTTAATTTGCCCAGATAACAGCATTTTCTGCACAGAAAATAATATTTCCACACAAAAATATTATTTCCTTTACGGAAAATGTTCTTTCCTTCACAGAAAAAAATGAGTTTTCTAGGAGTCCCCAATTACAGCATTTTCTGCACATGAAAACAGCATAAAGACTTTTGGGGAAAATTTAGCTATGTCATTCCTATATGCTGCTTTCTGTGCAGAAAAGGCTGACTAGCATTAAGATTTGTAACAGATCAGGAACTGCTGCACATTCAGTAAGAATGTGTAATCTTACTGCAAAACTATGTAAATGCACCCCAAACCTATCTTAACAGCCAACAGGCAGGATTTCTGTTCAGCTGCCAACTGAACAGCTGATGGAGGAGGGTGATATTTCCAACCCCTCCCATCATCAAGAAGGGCTTGGTGGCAAAGAAGAAGACCCTATCACAATTCCTTCTCACAGCTTTGCTCAGTGGTGGGAAGGAATTGGAAATGTCATTTTCCTTGAGTCCCCAACTGGTACTGAACAAATGTCCTTTGCTAAGTATAGGTGATCTAGGGTTGGGGGGGGGGGGTTGGCCCAGGAGATATTACTTAGTTACCCATGTGTAACTAAGTAGCCAGTGTAGAAAATATTAGTGAATATTTTGTTTCATGGACAGAGAAGGATGCCAGCCTATGCAACAAGCACAGCAGCAACACAGCAACAACTCACTAATAGGATGCCAGCCTTTATTTATTTAATTTATATCCCACCTTTCCCTCAATATGGGATCCAAAGCAATATAGTTGTGTACCCTCAAGTTATTTCCAACTTATAGCAACCCTGATGCAAACTTACCATAAGATTTTCTTGGCAAGCTTTGCACTTGGGGGGTTACCTTTGCCCTCCTTTGAGGCTGAGAGAGAATGACTTGCCCAAAGTCACCCGGTGGGTTTCTGTGGCTGAGTGGGGATTTGAACCCTGGTCTCCAGACTCATAGCCCAATGCTCAAACCATTGCACCACACTGGTTCTCCTAAAACAAAATAGCTAAAACATTATGAAGTATGAAAGTATAAAAAGCATCAAACAGGGAATCCAGTTAAAACATTAATTTAAAATAATGAAAAACACATTCAATCATATTAACAGATATTGTAGCAATGCAGTACACCCATGGAACAGCCTTCTGCCCCAACCAATTATAGGCTATATGAAAAGGTTTTTGCTTCCAGGCATAAAGAGAATAGACAGGGCCAACCAAGGGAGTTCTATGTGCCAGCCTGACTACTCTGCTGTTCAGGGACTAATTGTTGGAGATGAGCCATTTCAAAAACCCTGATTTCCCTCTGTATGGTTTTTTTCTTTAAACCCAACTTGGACCAGGCAGCCCTTCAAAAAGAGGGCGCCTTCAGACAGAAGACTGTGCTCTTTTAGTTTTCCAAGCACAGAACTATCCTTGGTATAGCTGGGCATGTGGCCAGCCAAGATAAAAGCCCCAAGAGAACACTGACATTCTGCAATGTTTAACCTTACTGTGGTCTCCTTAATGCCAATATGCCACCTTTTGCATATCTAATAGCTTTATTTTAAACCTTTTAGCAAGGTTTATCTTGTAACTCCCCAAGGAAAGGCCAAGAATAATAATTGCCAATAAATTATGGTGAACACTGTCCCTTGCTTATGAATGTATTATCTGTAAGGACACCAGGCTGATCATGGCCCCTGCTTACCTGAGATTTCTTGAGTTCCTGCATGGCTACTAAGAAGTAATACCTTCTGAGCTCAGTGGCAGTTCCTCCCCCCCCCCCCTCTCTCTTCATGCGTTACATTGTTTTCTTGACGACAAAGAAGGAGTAAAATAACTCCATTTTTGAAACTGGAAAAAACTGAGATGACTCTCTTCTACATCACAGAAGGGAACTGAACTATGAGATGTTTTCAAAGGTGCCTAACTAATGTCTGTGTTGACTGCAAATATCACAGACCGGCTAATGATAAACTGTCTAGGACCTTGTCTGCACAGGCCAAATTAACTGGCCTCCCTACATTTTCTCCAACGAGAATCCAGACGATGCACAGCCCAAACCCTGGTTCTGGAATGGATTTTTTAAAACCATACAGTTCACTCTAATATTGGAGTAAATATTGACTAATATTGGTAAGATCAGCATACTGGGTTTATTGGTTTGGAGGGAAAGATCTCCCAGGCACTAACTCTCCATTGGACCTTACAGGCTAAAGGTTTTACAGATGGTCAGTTAAGCAGAATAGCAACCCATCACTCAAAAAAGTCAGCTTGGGGACAAGCACAAATAATTTGTTCTTTATTAAGTCCAACAGAACAATCTGTGTTCAACACAAGTTATTTCCCAATGTAAAAGGAGGGGGAAATGGCATGGGTGCCGAAACCTTACTCCTGATAAATCTAAGGGTATTTAGGGGTGCAGCTAAGTTTAGGGGGTGACAGACTGTTACTAGTTATGCTCAATAAATATGAATATTAGACTTTGATGCAAAAAACAGGAAAGCAGTCTGTTGCCAAAAAATCTTTAAAAAGCATACTGGACAAGTAGGGCTGAAGGTTGCCTGGTGTCATGGGCTAGGTGTTACCTTCTCCAGGTGAACAGTGGCCTTGAAGGAGGACATGCAAATGCAAACACACCAGGAGATTTTCACATCATGAAGGAGGAGGGCATGAACGAGAGCCAGCTGGTTCCCTGTTTTTAAGGAGGGCGGAAGGACCATTATTTTAGTGTCATCTGCAAATTTGACAAACATGCCATCTATTCCATCATCCAAGTCATTGATAAAGACGTTGAATAGCAATGGGCATAAGACAAGCCTGTGACATCCTGATAGTCACTTCCCTGCTGGAAGAGAAGGAGCCATCTTTGAGTACCATTTGGGTTTGCTCAGTGAAACAATTACAAATCCACCTAACCGTTACATTACTAGCTGTTTTGCAAGATATCATGGGGAATCTTGTCAAAGTCCTTACTGAAACCAAGATATGCTACATCCATAGCATTCCCTTCATCTACCAAGTGTGTGACTCTATTAAAAAAGAAGGATAAAAATTATCTGGCATGACTTGTTTTTGAGACCCATGTAGAATATTCGTGATCATGGCATTCCTTTCCAAATGATTACAGACTGTTTAATAATCTGTCCTAGTTTTTTTTTTTTATTCCTGCTAATGATGTCAAGCTGACTGGATGGTAATTATTTGGGTCCTCTTTTTCTATTTTTCCTTTTTGAAGATGGGGACAACATTTGCCCTCCCCCAGTCTGCTGGAACCTCTCCTGTTTTTTAGGACTTTTCTAAAATCATTGACAGGTTCTGAGATTACTTCTGCCAGTTCTTTTAATAACCTTTTAACACTTCATCTGGCCCACTTCCAAGACTTGCAGAAGCTGCTTACCAGAACAACATTCAAGGAAGTCTCTGAAAATAATGGAATCTGATGGGTTCTTGAATCCTCTAGAGAAGTGGCAGACAGTGGATTCCATATCAAAGGTGCCTTAAGTCATATTGGGCTTTTAATGCAGACTTTAATGGGAATATTCAAGCTCCTGAATCCCATCACTGAATAGATTCAGCACTTTTGATTGATATGTTCAAATCTGGAATAAACCCCATACTGGGTTCCCCACATCCTTCACACAGAAGTCACTATCTATTTCTACTCTGGGAATTTTCCAAGGGACAGAGCTAATGTCCCTGTTAATTTTGAAATGAACCTTGTGAAATGAACCTTTGGCCTTGTGACAACTGACACCCTTTCAAAATATACAGCATGTAGGAACCCTTCTACCTGTGTAAAACAGCCATGTGGGAGATCTTAATCATATTTTAGGTGAGAATTTTTTTCTAGAGAATTACAGGGGCACATTTCCCCTCTAAAACCATGAAAAAATGTTCAAGGATACATTCTGCCCACATATCCCAGATGTCTCACAAATGCTTTTCAGTAAATAAATCAATAGGTCTTACTCCAAGTGTGTTTAGAACTACAGTAGTTCTAATCTGGAAGTACTTCAAATTGTGAAGTATGCTTTTAAACATAAAGCCTTAGAAATACATTCACGTTTCATACTTTTAGGGGTTCTGTTATGTGGGATGGTGTTTACAACTATTAATTACTTTATATAACAGAAAAATGTGTTGTTCTAAACTAAATTTCCATACTATAATCAATGGATCATTAATCTTAATTGCAGCAACTCGCTGTCATGCTGCTGCAATTTATTCTCAATAAAGACCATATGATTTAGTTTAACCATTGTTCCTCCATTACTTTCTCCATAATAGCTAGCTAAAGCTATCAAATGGTTTCCTCTTCATGTTCCAGACAGATTATCTTTAGACATGCTTTTCAAGAGCTGACCCGATCTTTGGAAGGCATTATATTTTCAGTTTTGTGTGGAAATACCTAACTGCTTTCATTTAGGCACAAATATTTTGGTTTAGTTGTAGAAGGAAAGGGCTGAAAAAGCATAGTGCCACCATAATTTTATATTGAGGTTATAATTATTGTTAATATTCTCATAATTAATTATTATTAATATTCATATGTATATAATATAATAATTAATATTCATATCCATGATGAAGAAAAGGGTTCTCAACAATCAAAACACCCCACCTAGAAAACAGGAATAGCCACAAGATGCTTCGTATTGCAGGACTCTTTTGGGGGGGGGGGGGAATCCAGCTAAGACTCTAAGAGACCATGATTTGAATTAGTCAACTGCAGATTCTATATCATCAGAACAATTGTATATTGTATACTAAAGTATACAGTATACAAGTCCACTGCAGATTCTATATCATCAAAACAATTGTATATTTTATGCAAAAGTATACAATTGAGTATTATCCACTGCATATTATTAGAGCCAATGATAATACATTTTATTCCCTTCTGTATAGCTTTGTTTACTGAGGGCAGGAAATATTTACAATACAAACTTAGAAAATGGAGTGCAAACTTAAATTTAAAAAGCGTTGTGGTCCTGGTCCAAAGTGATACCCTTTGAATATTCCACACTACAGCCTTTTAAAGCCAGAGAAATTCACTCTGAAGATATTACCTGGAAACACACTGGGTGACCTTGGACAAGTCATGCTCTTTTCAGCCTAAAAGGAAGGCAATGGCAACCCCCCTCTAAAGGAATCATGTCAAGAACTCCCCCCCCCCCAAAAAAATTGGTTTATCTTAGAGTCACAAGTCTGAAATTACTTAAAGGAATGCAACAATTTAAAAAATGCATGCACTTTTTTGTGCAAGAAATATGTTTTCTGTGTCAAAACAACAACAACAACAACAACAACACATTTTCAGCACAGAAAAAATGTGTGTTTTTGTACCTGTGAATTTTCACAAAAGTGTGATAGCAAATAATACATTTTGTAATAGCAAAATGCACATAAAACCCTGCATTCTGACACAGCAGAGAGAACACCATTAAAATTACTTGTTCTTTACTGTGAGAAGCAAATAAGCAAAGATTAGCACTCCTCTTTTACAATAGTCCTTTATAAAGTTCCTCTGTTTTCACCACTCAGATTCACCCCAAGTACAGAAGATTGCACGAGACTGAGGGTTCCCATATTCATTAGGTAACATTCCTAGTTTATCTTCCATCTGTTTTTGCCTACTGCATTAATCTCCAGCAAACACTCCCACCTACTTATAGGCTCATACTAGTAGGTCTTTTGCACAAAGCATCTTATGTGGAAATCTAGCAGAGCAGAGAAATATCTTTGGTTAAACCTTCCCCTGCCCTGCACTCTTTATTGTACAAATGTTGGCTTCAGCATTTTTTATGCATTCCAAGCTAACAAGACAGAGAAGAGTAAATAAACTGAAGTTATATAGTCAAAGTGGCCATCCCTTCTCCTAATTACTTAGGGGAATAAGTGGTGCAATAGCTTTAAAAGGTTGTGTGAGAGAAACTTAAGGTTTAGAGATAATCTGGGAATCTGTCAGCATTTGAATAGTGCAGAATGGGACATGCCTCCAGCTGAAGAGGTTGGTAGGCTGAGGTTAGGTGGATGTATCAAGAGAAACAGCCATTTGCAAATCTGGAAGAGTATGGCAGAGTCACAGACACAGCAAGAGCTGTGAGTTTATAGAAAGATGAAGATACCTGCAGGGTGGATGGGCTTTCATTAACTCATACGCTCACTTTCTTGCTTTCACTCTCTCAGGAGCCTATGTGGAATCACAAATCTTGCCCTGTAGAAGTACCTGCTGTTTGTTATCTTACACTTGTACATTTGTAAAAACACCTTAACTCGCCAGTGCTCTTGCATCTGTAGAAAGCTAAACCTGACAGTGTTGCCCTCAGAACATCTCACAGATCAGAGAACCGGCTGGGGGGTTATGCCATAGCATTTGTATAAATGTGCACACACATATGTGCACATACACACAAACACTACACATGAGTGAAAAGGGTAGGGTTTTGACTGAAAGTGTTTGCCCAAAAGGCAAAATTTACAAAGCAGTTAAGTAGGCAAACCACTGAGATCCTGATTAACTATATAACTGGCTAAATATACCATAAATCACTTACATTATAGCACAGATGGGGAAAGAGGAATCATTAAATTGTTTAATAACTTGCAAAAAAATAAAAAATAAAGGAGAAATGAGAGTGTTCAACAAAGTGGAAATATTTTACTACTCTAAGAAGTCTCTGTCTTACAACAGTTCTCACAGTTAACAGGGAATGGAAATGAAGCCATCTGTTGAACCAAATTCCCAACCTCATAAACACAATGTTATTTACAGGAAGACCCATTCCAGTACTGAGGTGGAAATTTAAGAGAGATGGAGAGGCCCACCAGACATTTTAATGGCTTCTCCCATATACCAGATAATATCTTCAGAGTGAATTTCTGCTGCTTTAAAACCTGTAGGCTGAAACGTGGAATATTCAAAGGGTATCACTTGGACCAGGATGACAACACTTTTTACAGCTAAGGTTGCACTCCATATTCTAAGTTTGTATTGTAAGTATTTCCTCCCCTCAGTAAACAAAGCTATACTTTCCAATTAGCATTCGCAGAAGGAAATAAAATGTATTATCATTGCCTCTAATAATATGCAGTGGATAATACCCAACTGTATACTTTTCATACAATATACAATTGTTTTGATTATATAGAATCTTCAATGGGCTAATCCATGTCTGGATGGCAGATCTTCTGAGACTCCAGTTGCACAATCATGCATTTCATCATTGCAAAAATGTATAATATAATAAGTTGGGCATCACAAAGGAACTGTTGAAAATGAGAATTATTTGTGATGATATGCACACATATACATATGTACTTGCACATTAAATATTCCCCCCTTGTCCTATTACACAAATTCCCCACAGAAGTTCAGAAGAACATCAGATTATTTATATGATCACTCTAACCTCTGAATAGTTGTGATTGATAAGAGGATTCCATGTTACCTCCAGTGGTAGATATTGTGTTGTATTATGTTTAGATTTGTGATTTTATTTACTGTTCTTATTCAGTGGTGATGAAGTTCTGCCATTCAGTCATGACACCTTCTGAAAACTTGAAGTGTTTTGCTTGTGTCTTTTATTCAAGTAGACACTGAGAGGATACAACTGGGTATATTTCATCCCAGGCTCAAGTGATGGGAGAAAGGCTGGTCCAGCAATAGGGTTCCTTCTCATTCCAGATTAGTTTAAGAAGACAAAAATATTTAGGCTTTCTACTACCCTTACATGGTATTTCCCTTTTACAGGAGGCAGACATGTCAGAGTTTATGATACTCAGTCTGCTTTCTTGCCTCTTGTTTTGAGTTGCCTGGTTCTAAGCCCAGTGTCACACACACCCTCCCACCACCACTGAAAGATTAATGAGACATCCAATTCACTATGGAAAAAGAAAAGGAGAGGAAAAGAAAAAGGAAGGAACATTACTACTACTATTACTACTACTACTACTACTAATAATAATAATAATAAAATTTATTTATACCCCACCCCTTTGAGATAAATTGAGGTGCAGTTATCAACAAATTGAACCAATGATTGGGTCACACAGTATACAGAAAACCTACACATACAGACAGATACTTACACAAAAATTCCAACCATCACCCAGGGCAAAAAAGGAGCACAATAAAAACACTGGACCACATGAAAAGGATCTGTGAACCCTACTTCCTGGAAGATGAATTGAAGCACCTAAACTGGGCTCTACAGGCCAATGCTGATGCCAGCTCAGACATCAGAAGAGCCACCTGAAGCCCCCCCCCCAAAAAAAAATAATGAGAGTGAGGACAAACAATCTCCCAAAGGGAAGGTATTTTTTACCATACATTAAAGGAGTCATGGACAGAATAGAATAACTGAACACAACCTCCAAATGATCTGCATGAACCAGGAAAATCCAGCAAATGCTGTGCTCAGCAAAGGACAGGAGAGAGCCACTCATGGCCACAGGGGTTTACTGTATACCATGCAGATATGGACAAGTCTACATAGGGACCACCAAACGCAGTGTCCAAACATGAATCAAACACAAGAGACACTGCAGACTGAGCCAGCCAGAAAAATCTGTAGTAGCAGAACACATTATAAACCAACCTGGACAATTTCAACAGGAAGGAAGAAATGCCAAAAGTAAGCAAATTTTGGCTACCAGTCCTGAAAAACACCAAAATCAAGATTTAACACAAGCAAATGAACACCACCCAGGCTCAAGGGATTTCCCAACAGACAATGGTTTACCAATTAAATAGACACAAATCCCCCTTGTATAGCCCCCCCCCCCCAATATACTTCTAGTCTGGGCCATTCAACACAGTACAACACACAACCTAACTCCACCATTAACATGTAAACTACTTCCTCCTAAACAAGGGTCCCACAGGTCTATATACTCCACACACTTCCATGCCACCAACTTCTGAAGATGTCAGCCACAGATGCAGGCAGAATGTCAAGAATAAATTTATCCAGAACATGGCCACATAACCCAAAGAAACCCACAGAAAACTATGAATGCCATCTGTGAAAGCCTTTGACTTTATATCTGTACAGAATTCTGGCTCTTGCATCATATCCATTAGGATCTGATTGCAAATATAATCTTATTTGCTGAGGCACTACATATCTCTAAACAGGCATCTGTGAACACACATGCATCCAAAGGATTAATATTCATGAGCATTGCTATATCTCAGCCTCATCCAATGCATATGGATAAACATTTATAACGGGAACACATTACAATCATAATGAGATATATATCTATTTTGATATAATCTAATTGAAAGCAAAGATTTTCTCTCTTTACCAGCATGGTCTTCAGTATGTTTAGGCAGCTTATCAAGTAGGAATAATGTAGCTGTTATTGAATAGCCCCTTTTGTATAGTGGAGAGTGTGAGAAGTCTACTTGCTAGCTGTCTTCACTCCTTTTATTCTCTCGCTAGCCTCACCCAGACTTTTAGCAATCCAATGAAACAAATCAAAATAAAAGTGCTGGCTATTCCTCAATTATTATATCCATTCAAAACAAAGTCTTTAGATATTAGGACAGTCATGTTTGGAGTCTTTGGCTGTCTATCATAATGACTACATCAACCATTATACCTATTAGGAGGTTATTATCAGTCATCTGCTCACATCTCCCAGTGTAGATATAACTGCAGTGGTTCCTATCT
Source organism: Urosaurus nigricauda (assembly GCA_034509955.1). Classification (NCBI taxonomy): domain Eukaryota; kingdom Metazoa; phylum Chordata; class Lepidosauria; order Squamata; family Phrynosomatidae; genus Urosaurus; species Urosaurus nigricauda. The sequence goes on from JAOEGL010000002.1 coordinate 171,604,992, forward strand.
CTTATTTACATTTGAGTAGTCATTTTGCCGAGACTTAGACTCCAATAACTCACACACACACAAATTCTAGTACTTCCAGCTTTCTGTATATCTTATATGCTATATTTAATAGATTACAATCTGTACTTCATAGGCATATTCCCAGGCCTCAAAATTGGCAACCAAATCTCTCTACAGAGGCAGTACATTCTAGATGTATAATGTTTAACATGCAGGGGCTGGAATGGCAAATTACTGGTAAATCATAATTGGTTTTCTATTACATTCCCAACAGTGAATCCTCAGATGTTGCTGGAGTACAATTCAAATTAAAATGGAACATTTATTCTAGCTACCATGTTTTCCCCAAAATAAGATAGTGTCTTATATTAATTTTTGCTCCCAAAGATGTGCTAGGTCTTATTGTCAGTGGATGTCTTATTTTTCCATGAAGAAGAATTCACATTTATTGTTGAACAAAAAAAATGAACAATGGTTATATATTGTATATATATTTATATGAAAAAACTTGGCTATCTGCTTTATCACACTAGGGGGCAAACAGGATTTAAACATGAGTTAAACGAGAGTTAAACAGGAAATGTCCTGTGATAAACATAGGCCATTTCCTGTTTAACTCTTGTTTAAATCCTGTTTGCCCACTAGTGTGATAAAGCAGCTAGTCTTACTTTTGGGGTAAGCCTTATACTTCGCAATTCAGCAAAACCCCTTTTAGGTCTTGTTTTCAGGGAAAACAGTTTCTGTGGCCATAATCTGGCTTTCACAGGGGCAGCTTCAAACCACTCCTGGGGGGGTTGTTTCACCCCTTAGTTACACAACAGGGAGACAAACTATCTTTCCACTTTTATAAAAAACACACAAATTCAAAAGTGAATGTTGCTCTATGAATTCAAAATATTAAGGTTTAAATCACGTGAAGAAATGGAACAGACTGAAAAACTGCATTTGAGCAAGGAAAATCCAAGCTAAGGGAAGCAGCTTGAAAGTATTTCCCTCAAACTCATTTTACATCTGTCTTAGAGCTCTTAGTAAACTGTGGCTAGGGGTGGGTGGCTGGGTGGGATTAATTCCTCAGAGTAATGCAGTATCTTTTGAATCTAACGGAGTAGTTAAAAAGTGGTAAATTACTTTTAGCACACCAATTAATGTTGCCATCTAAATTTGAGTTTGCTGCTCCATGAAATCCATCATTACTACATTTCTCTGAGTCATGCAGTTTGTACAATCATAATCTCTTGAAGGCTAATTAATTTCAGTATTCACAATATGAACAAAACAGTTTTCTTCAGAAAATAAGTTGTTAGCTGGTGCTTCACTCTAACAAAATTGTACTATCTACAACAGGTGGAGAAAGTGGTATTTGTCTAATGTGTGTTAATTTACAGGTAGAACATTGCTGATATTATAAGCAGATAAATAATGGGCTAGTTCTTTTATTACTTTATATCAAGGGCAACCAGTATCTTTACATGGCAAATACACATAACAAATCTCCCATGTCCCCCATGTCAGAGAGGCTTTTGTTGAGGAACCAGACTAAATATGCCTAATAGCTACAGGGTAGCAGTAGTGGGGAAATGGATACTGGCAGAGAATCTCTCAGAGACAATGGCAGTGGCATCACAGCACAGAAGAAGGCAATGGAAAGTCATTGTGAGGGAAGAATCCAAAAAGATACTATCTCTAGCAAAAAAGAAAGAAAAATTCCAATGGATGACAGATGAAAGTCTTCAAGCAGTTAAGGACAGGTGAAAAGCAAAATGGGACAGAAACAAGGTAAGAATCCTAAATGCAACTGTTCAACAACTTGTGTGTAGGAATAAGGAGATCTACTATAACAATTAATGCAGAGAAACAGAAAACAACAACAACAACAACAACAACAAGAAAAGGTAGAACAAGGGGCCTCTTCCACAAGATCTGAGAATTTAAAAGGAAATTAAACCAAGAATGGGATGCTATATGGCCAGCAGGGGAACAAGGTGAAATAAAAAGCTGATGGAAACAATACTCTGAAGAGATAAAATTATGGCAGATTCATTCAAGGAAAACTATTTGAAGATTAACTTGCAATTTTAGAAACTGAAGTGGAAGTTGCAGTTAGAGCACTTGGAAGAAATAAATCATCAGGAATAGATGTCATACTGACAGAGCTGTTTCAAGCAACATAGCCACAGCCCACTCAATTTCTAACCCAAATCTATGAACAAATACAGAAAGTAAAAGAATGGCCCATAGATTGGAAACAGTTAATATACATTCCAAACCCCAAGAAAGAGAACACTGGGAATTACAGTAATCACAAGACCATTGCATTAATCTCCCATGCAAGTAAAATTATGTTTAAAATTCTAGAACTAAGACTTTCATCAAATATGAAGTGGGAAATACCAGATGTCCAAGATAGTTCATGAAAGGAAGAGGCACTAAAGATTATATTGCAAGCACACATTGGATAATGGAGTACACCAAAGAATGTGAGAAGAAAATAAACTTGTGCTTTACTGATTGTGGGAAAGTCTTTGATTATGTAGATCATTAAAAATTATGCATTGCTCTTAAAGGAATGGGTGTGCCATGACATTTGATTGTCCTGCTCTGTATTCATAGCAAGAGGTTACTGTCAGGAAAAATGATGAAAGAGAGTGGTCTCCAATTGGTGGGAGGGCAGGCAAGCCTGCAGCCTGTCTATTTAACTTTCAATGCTGTTTAACAATGAAGTGTAAAGCAGGATTAGACTCAGAGGAAAGAGGTGTGAAAAATGGACATCAACAGTGTGAGAGATGCAGATGCTGCCATGCTACTAGCAGAAAATAGCAAAGACTTAGAACCATTACTGAAGAAAGGGCAAAGGCATGTTTATAGCAGAACATTAAGAAAACCAAAATGATGACTACAGATGATTTACATAACTTCATAACAAGCTATTAAAGTAGTTCAAGATTTTCCATGCCTTGGTTCAATTAGTAATCAGAATGGAGACACGAAATCAGAAGAAGACTAGGACTTGGAAGGGCATCTGTGAAGTAACTAGACAAGATGATACATACATAATACATAATTGAATACAAAATAATACATAATTGAACACAAAAGTTAGGATTGCCCATGCCATTCTGTTTCTAATTTCTACAAGTGTTTGTGAAAGCTGGACAATGAAGAAAGCTGATAAGAAAAACAATTCATTTGAAATGTGCCGCTGGAAAAGAGTTCTATGGATACTATGAACTGTCAGAAAGATCAGTACAAGGGTACTATAGCAAATTAAGCCTGAACTCTCCCCAGAAGCCAAGATGACTAATGTAATACTGTTGTATTTAGGGAAGACATGACTCACTAGAAAAGACAATAATGCTTAGTAAGGTAGAAGGTAGTAGAAAAAGAGAAAGACCACATTCCTGATGGATAGACTCAACCAAGGAAGCCACAGCCTTGGGTTTGCAAGATCTAGGCGGGGCTGTTGACTTGGAGGTCTTTCATTCATAGGGGCTCCATAAGTCAAAGTCAACTTGACAGCAGTTAACAACAGCAGGATGGATTTTAATAACAGGTTGTCTCCACCGTAGATTCATCATAGGTTATAAACAATTTGATGACTATTGGAAGCAACAATGTTTATTTGCATTTTTCAGGGATGAATAACTTTAATCAGATTACCAAAAGGGACTATGACTTAAAAAAAAAAAAGATACATTTGCTTTGTTTCATTTTTAAGAAATGATCTCTCCCTCTCTCTCTCTCTCTCTCTCTTGTGGTGGTCTGAATATTCTCTATGCTTCTCCCCTGACATAATATTTGTCTCTAGAGGTGTCATTGGTGGAAGCAAATTGCACATTTGAAAACAAATAGCAACTGGAGGAGGGAAAAATTTCATCAGGAAAACAGCAAAGGCGGGAACCCTTTCCCCACAGCATGGTCTCACACATCCTACAGCTGCTATTTTAAAAAGGGAAACAAGACCAAAATAGATGATTTCATGACAAATATGTCATTTAGTTCAGGAATAAATTCTGTTACCTGAACATTGTGATCTTGCTTAGGGTTCATCAAAGATTACATACCATTGCATGACACTCACTCATGTTAGAACAATATGATTGATTTTTTTAAAAATGGAAAAATGCTGCTTAAAAAAAAAGAAGAAGAACCTGCACTATGTTTTTTCCCCTGTTATGCTTTCTGTCAGAAAGTGATAGCAGATGCTGAGGTGGAGCTGCCCATTAAAAATCTGTTTGCATCCACAGTGTCTCTTTCCTTTGAACTTTCAACTCTCTTGTGCTGAGCAACTTACTAATTAAACACTGTTGCAGAGAGCAGACTCAGGGGCATGCTGGAGAATCCTTTTTGCAAATGGAGCTTCCCGTTGTTTTACCACCCCTATGCTTACTGTATCTCCCCCTCCCAACCCACACACACATTATGCTCCTCTGGATATTGAATTAAATGTCAAATATAATTTGGCGTAAAAACATGAAGGCTGCAGCTGCCCTCAGTGCAAAGCTGACAGATGCTTGATACATCATCTCAATAGGGAGCTATAGAGAGACAAATTGCTGTTCAATATATCACCACAAATGGCTTCACATAACTCCCCCCCCCCATGGAAAGCTTTGGAATTTTTAGATGCTATCATGTAAGCAAAAGGTGAACAATTAGTTAAAGACAAGCTCTGGAACTTTCCAAAATGAGTTTTATTGCCTCTGATAAAGAGAGAGGGAGAGAAAGAGAGAAACAAACAGAAATAAAAAGATTCTAAGCCTATATATGATTTAGGTAGTACCTATATTGCTGGCAAGAATATCATTTAAATACCATTAATAACCATTGGCAAGTAATGTAGAAACATGGGCTCAAAACTGAAATGAGGTGTTCTTCATTTAGGTCTTTTCCTCCTTGTTATATGAAATGAAAAAGGTGACCAAATGTACATCAAGATATTATGCCAAGATGCTTCTTTACTTCCACTTATTTGACCGAAAAGCCTTCCTTCCCCTCCACTGTGTTCATCTTTTTCCTGCTCCCTTGTGCTATCTCCACAGCACCATTCCTCCCCTTAATTTCTGTAGTTTAGTCTAGGTTAGTCTAGTTAATCTGTTTAGTTTACCACCTCCCTCTCCCACTGCTTTAATCTCTTCACTGAGCTGTCCATGTAGGTCTTTCCATAGCCCTTCCCCTTCTGACATTGGAACAGCTTCATTGGAGAGTGGAGGAAAGAGAAGATCTGAGCATAACAATATGCGTCTGGGATAAACCAAATAAAAAGTGTAGAGAATTTTTAAAAAAAAATAACAGTAGGAAAGGAATGTCAGCAGGATTTAAATATGAAGAGGGCAATCTGTGGATCTATTAACATAAGGTTGGCAAAACCACTTGTGCTTTTAAGGATTTGCCTTCTCTGTCCCTATTTTGGGCAGAGGTTCAGCACTGGGACAGCTCCCAAACAGCCCAGACCAGCTGAAGAAGTGACGATAACACGGAGGGTGCATCCACATGGTAGAAATAATGCAGTTTGACACTGCAACTCCACCTGATAGAATCCTGAGATTTACAGTTTTAAAAAGCCTTTAGTCTTCTCTGCCCAAAAGTGCTAGGGCCTCACAAAACTACAAATCCCGTATTTCTGTGGGTGGAGCCATGGCAGTTAAAGTGGTGTCGTATTATTGCGACATTGTAGATGCACCCTGGGAGTGGATTCACTAGCCCACAGTGACAAATCTACCAGCTGTCCTTGCTGAATGAACTGAAGAATGCTAGAGCTCTCCACTGAGTCATTAGTTTTGCTCTAATTGCACTCAAAAAATTAAAAAGACATAGAGTATCACCTTTGAGACTAAGTGGGAAGAAGACTTTTCTAGCATACACTTATCAGATGCATCAATGAAGTGTTGCTTTTGATGATGGGGGCTGAGTCCACAAAAGCTTGTGCTAGAATTCCCACCTCCCAAAATTGCTCTCTACTAGATTCTACTGGATTTCTTTGTCTTTTTTGCTAAAACAGGCTAGCACAACTATCTCTTTGCTCTTTGTGTATATGTGCCTTCAAGTCACCTGTCAATTTATGGTGACCTGATGAATTTCATAGAATGCTACTCAAAATTAAAACTGCTTTTTAAAAAATAAATAAATAAATAAATCAGGAATTCTTGATTCATTTATGGAACCACTTCCTTAGCTCCCATCATGCCTCAGACTTGCCCACATGTTCTAGCTTCTCATGTAAAATACATTGACAGCCTGAAAGTAACTCTGCTTCTTTAACTGAACAAGCAGCTCTTCCTTGGCTTCACATATACTTTGCAAAATATTGCCTTAATAATCTAGCAACGATGGCTACAACAGTTCATTATCTCCTGTTGTCTCCATTTTCAACAGTCACACCAGGACTATTTATGTTTCTTACCATGGAACTGCTGTAGTGGAATTTCCTTACTGCCCTTTGGTTTTGTTCCTTCTTTGCCAACAGAGAACAAAGAAATCATTGTCTGAGCAGCCATATAGATGAGATTTTAACATCAAATAGTTCGGTGTAATATATAGACACACTTCTTACATAGGAACCAGGGATTTTTTCCCCTTCAACAAAAACAAATACATAAAAAGAAATGGGAATCTGCTACCAGGTTGCTGCCAGTCAAAGGGGTTTTATTTGAAACAGATTCTTGCTAGAAATAGGCAAAAGAAAGAAAGAAAGAAAAGAAGGAGGGGGAGTATGCTGTTTCATGCCTGAATTTATTTTTCAGAAAGAGACCAGCTTTAAAAAGCTGACATGTGAATCATTAAGATACAGGTGAGGACCCTTTGGCCTTTCCAATGTTTTCACCTACAACTGACATCAATTCCACCCGACAAGACTCATGGAAAGTTATAGTGGGATTTGTAAGACAAAACATTTCCATGGCTAAAAATTTCCCATCTGTGTTTTAACAAGGAACCAAACAGGGAACTTAACTGAAACCAAAGCAATGGAGAGCTAAATCCCCATATATACCATACTTCACCTTTAATAACTTCCCAGAATCCATGTGTTACATGAGTCATCAGGCCAACATAACTGAACCTGAAGTGATACAATGAATCCAAATAAATAAATAAATAAAACAATAGACCAATATGCCAATGAGGAGTTTATGGGCACTGGACATGTCTCCATCCTTTCCCTTCATCACTGTCAAGCATCCCCACTCGATATGGAATTAACAGGTAAGCCTTTCTGGTCAGAAACCATGGGGCTTTCTAGATTGGCAGGAAAGTGTGACATGAAGTTGCCTTTTCCTTAATGCTTAGCAGCTGCACCACAGCCTTTAGATAGAGCTGCTCTGTTCCGCAGTTTTTAAAAAAGAAGCTGGGAAAACCAGCACCTTTTTAAAGGCGCTTCTTCTCCCCTAAAATGCAAAAAAAGCATTTTCATGGCACACTTTCCCTTTTTCTCATCTAAAGGCTAGACTTTCATGCAGCCATGAACACACTTCTTTTTGCCAATCTAGATCAGGCCCATGTTTTTATTCTTTTTGCATAAGTAAGACAGCACTCATTGGAGGAGATGTCAACACTTATGAGAAAAATGGGGAACGGCCTCTTGGTTCTTGTCTGTAGAACTGAAATAAGTAGAATTTTACATCCCCAGAAAGGAACCCAGACATACAGCTGATGATGCATATGGTCTACACACCACTGGGACAGTCATGCTTTTAGGTGCAATGACAAATCAGAGCCCCTACATACAACCAGCTCTTTGTGCCATGGGTTGCTTGCCAGACAATGGAGGAAAGAAATGTGATGTCAAGCGGGGTGAGATCATGGTCTGGCTCTTACTTCCACATTGAAATTACCAACGTCCCATTAGTATGGGACTAAGCAAATTGCTTTGAAGCCAACTGTGAACTCCTCTTTCCTTTGAAGGAAGAGAATAATGTCTGACCACCCTTTCAAGTTTACCAACACTACTGACTTAAGATAGCTTAACAGTGGTTTCTTTTGCCAAGGAATCCTGGGAACTGAAGTGCTGTAAAATAGAGACTTAGGCAAGGGATTGCTTTAAAAAATGGCTTGCACCTCAGGAAATTATCCTGTTGGTGCTCCTTCCTTTCTGCTCCTTTTGGTTCATCTCAGATAGTACTATAGGGTGAGCCAAAACAACACTATATTGCTAAAATGATCTTTGAGAAAATTCATCCAACAAGCTGAGTCTAACTGATATTTATCAAAGGGTGTTTCCCTTCCCCTAGCCAGACTGATTCACAGGATACAGTAACAGCATTTTGTTTGTTCATTTTGCCCATACTTTTGGCAGACATGACTTGTTTGCACTGTCTGCATGAGATTCTGTTAAGCTGTCCTTTTGTCATTATTCTTCAGGCATAACACAATATGTTCAATTTTTAATAATATATACATTTTGCTGTCATACAAGGGAAAATCATTCCTCCCTACCTCAGCCTCTCTCTCAGTCTAGAAGCCTGCAGTCAGAGAACTGGCTGGGTGTTCCAAATCAATATCTGAAAATCAGACCTTACTGAACTGTTTCCCTGGGCTCTCTTCACACTACACAGTTATACTGCCACAATTCTACTTTAACTGCAGTAGCTATGGAATCCTGAGGATTATAGTTCTTTGGATGAGAATTCTAAGTACCGCACACGAAACTGAAAATTCCAAGATTCTAAAAGGTGTTACCATCACAGTTACAGTGCAATCTTAGCGCTTTAACCGTGTAGTGTGAGAGGGCCCTAACCTCTTTGATATTTTGCACTTTTTGCCTCTGGATCCCTGCCTCTTAGCTTGCCTACCATTCCAAAACTTTTCCTGGATTTCAGGCTGCCGCCTAAAGGCTTTATCTTCCCTAGGATCTTCCCTAGGAACAAAGTCTGGAAATGTTGTGAAAGAGTGAAAACTTTCCAAAAGCTTTGTTACCTGAGCAGATGAAATATTTGTGAACATTCTGTACTAGCAGTTGCCAATCAATACTACAAGCTACTTAACCATAGGTGGCAAGGAAGGCAATAAAAAAAGAAGGTGGTAATGGAGAGGAAGCAGAATGAGTTATGAATTTCAGGCTTGTTACACTAGAGTGAAGATTAACGGGTTAAGTCAATGTCTTCACAGAAAGGATGAGTATGATGAGGATTTAGAGAACACAGTAACCAAGGATGTGACTGGTCAAAAAAGTGTGGAAGAGTTCCATTTTACCGGAAACTGACCTACAGACAGAAGATCTACAGTTCTGACAATCAGTATCTGGTCACTGGAAACTTTTCAAAAGTTGAAAATAAAAGCATGTGTAGCCATGTAGGAGCACCTTTAAAGCTGGATTTAAAAAAAAAAAAGCTTGAGCTTTTGTGGATATAACTAATGCAAAAATAAAAACCAGTTACTAGTAATCTTAAACATGCTGTTATCTTCCTTGCCCCCCTTCCTCTGCCCTTCTTCATATTTATTCCTTGTGGCTTGACTCATTGCTTCTCTGCCATTTTCTGTTACTTTTTTTGAGAAAGAGAAACCTGAATTCATAAGAAAATGGCATGAAACTTGAAAAAGAAAATCTTGTCACAAGATCTCCAACAATTCTCCCTAAAAGTAATTTTTGAATGTAATTTGAACCTGTTACTTGTTCTACCAGCACAATAATGTCACTGTTGCTCATTAACTTGCTTGCTCTTATATGTCTGTTGCTGTCTGGGGTTGTGCTGCTATGAGCCACCAGTCAGCCACTATGTCCTGCCTAGGGGAGAGGGCAGGATTCTCTCTTTGTACCTTCCATAAAATGAATATAAAATTATGTCTAGCTGGGAAAATTAATCAGAAAAAAATGTTTCGGAAGGATCACAGAATTTCTTGCAATATGAAATTACATTATCACTGTCACCCAACTCATATTTCCAAAGAGGAGAAAGTTTGGCTTAAAAAAAAACAACACCCTTATGTTTACCGTACTAAACTGTCCCATTTTAGTGTTCAAGCCATACAAAAGTATATCATACCACTACACTTTTCATTTCCCCATCCTTAAGAGGTGGCATTTCCTTCACATCGCTTTGTTTATAAAAACAATCTTTTTTCCCTCACCCCCCTTTATTTAATCCATTACTCTGCTCTAGAGAAAAGATAGATTAATAATATTACACAGTACAGGATAAGCCATGCATATTCATGAATAGTCATGAATTATTTGCAAAATTCAATCGAGACAACATTCGTCTCAGAGGGAAGCAATTAAAGTACTTGGCTTGCACAGTGATAAATCACAAGTGAAATTTCAGGTCTTGATCACATGCAATTTGAAACACAGTTTGTTGAAAAGCAACATATTACAGAGTATTCAATATCCCAAAGAGGGGTTGGGGGAAAATAAAATCCTTCCCCAGCCTTTTAAATATTAAAAGTTCAGTCTCGATCATAAAGTGTCCTTGTTTATAAAAGCAGGAACTACAAAAGGTTCCCAAAAAAAGCCATTAGTTTTAATCTGAATTCAGAAAGCCAAAGGAGCTTAAAGTACAGCAGTTTCTACATAAAAATAATAATGTAAAATGTCTGTGAAGTCGTTTTTTGAAATCTTTTGATCTAAAGTAGAAATTAATCAAAGGGTATATGATGTTTGCCTCTTAGTGCTCTCAACTCAGAACAGCAGCCTGAAAGGGAGGGGTGGTGGTCTCATCTCATGGGCATCTAGAAGATTCTAGAACTTTCTCGACCATGTCTTGTATGGAAACCCTAAAGCAAACCTACCATGGGGTTTTCTTGACAAGTTTCTTCAGAGGGGGTTTGCCATTGCCCTCCTCTGAGGCTTAAAGAATCACCCAGTGGGTTTCCCTGGCTGAGTGGGGATTTGAACCCATGTCTCCATAATCCAACGTTCAAACCATTACACCATGGTGACTCTCCAGATCAAGTGAAGATCAACATCACTTTTCAGTTTAGCAATCTATGAATAGGTTTAGCTGAGGGCATCCTTCCCTCAGGTGCTTGTGACCCATCAGTCCAGATTTACAAAAGACTGTGGCAGGACCATTGAAAGGATACCACAAGTAGGAAGTGGCTCCAAGATAGGAGACTAGAAGTACTGTGAATAGGGTGATCATTAGAGAACAGGACAATGACATCAACCCTACAGGACTGTGGTCAGATTTAATGTCTCTAAGCGTGGGAGTAGCTGGCATACAAACTTTAATTTTAACTTTAACTGTGCAAAAGAACTCCTGGCCATGCTGAGATCTGAGCTTCCAAGCTTAGGGCTGAATCCAGGAGCACACCCGAGTTGTGAACCTGCAACTTCATGGGGAGTGTAACCCCATGCAGCACAGACTGAATCCTTGTTTCCTGACTTTTAATTGGCCAGGAACATTCTGAACTTGTCTGGATTATGTTGCAATTTATTTGCCCTTATTACTGATGACAGTCCCTGGTTTAGAACTGAGACAGCTTCCAGGATTGAGGTGGAAAGGAGTAATAGAGCTGGGTGTCATATACATCCTGATGGCACCAAATTTGAGATGTTAGGATGACCAATCCCAGAGGTTTTTAGTGTGGGAGACAAAACAGAACCCTTAGGGTCCCAACAGGCCAGTGGTTAAAAAGTAGAGCATAAGCATCCCACCACCAGCTTTTTGGTTTGCTTCTCCAGAATGTAGTACCCCCTGTTGATGTAAACAAGCAGATGTGCACAGTTCAAGCAATCTCTGATGCCTTCAGAATTACCGGCAACCCTGGAGCTTCGGCTTTATCAGGAATCCTCCTCCCAGTTGTTGATGAAACAGACTTGAGCCAAAACTCTCTCCTAAGAGGTTTATTCTTAAAGTTGCTGTATTTACAAATATATACACGCTCGACAAATCTCTCCAACCAACCATCCACCAACTACCCATCAACTACCCAACAACCCACAGTGTGGTGTGCAGGCTATTTATAGACTTGTGCCATGAGGCCACAAACCCAGACTCTTCTGATGACTCTCTTCCTTGTGTTACCTGCATTATTGTCCCCTCAGTCAGGAAGACTCTTGATGTTACCTTAGGCCTACATGCCAGCAAGCACATATCTGACCTTGAGCACTGTCTGCTGTTCTAGCCTCCAGCTGCAACCAATTCTACCCATAATTCCTGTTTTACCTTTTGTGCACATCTGTACATTTCATACTCAGGCCTCAAAGCCTAACACCCCCAAGCCTCATCACAGCAGGGTAGCCAAGAAAGATACTATGGTTGGTGATATCAAAAGCTGTTGAGAGAACCAGTAGAACTAACAGTGACACACTTCCCCTGTCCAGATCCCAGTATAGATCATCCACCAATGTGCCCAAAGCTGTCTCTTTCCCATAGCCAAGCCTGAAATCAGATTGAAATGGATCTAGATAAACTGAAGGATGAAGCCCCTGAAGCTGGGAGGCTGCCACATGCTGTTGTACCTTGCCTCAAAATGGAATGTGGGAAAGTAAGTGATAGTTGTCCAATATGGTAGGACTATGACTTTTTCAACATTGGTCATCAATAATTGCCTTGTTCAGGCATGCTGCAAGCCTGTTTTGTTTTAGCAAGGCATTTATTACTACCTATTCAGGCAGCCCCTCTAGCATTTTGGATAATCCAAGCAAGGATCTAACATGCATGTAATAGCACTCATTTCTACAAGATTCCTGTCTTCATCTTCTGGTTGAACAAAAGATCAACTGATCCAGGAAAGAAGAGCTTGCAAGGAGATAAGTGGATGTAGTGTGGGAAAGTACAGTGGGAAGAAGAAGAAAGAGGTAGCAGTACATCTAGTTTTTTCATCAGCACTGAACCCACTTACCAATACGGCTAGTAGTTTGGAAAGCTAGGCTACTGCCACACTGCAGAATTAAAGCAGTTGACACCATTTTAACTATCACAACTCCATCCTATGGACTCTTAGGATTTGTAGTTTGTTGTGGCACTAAAGCTATCTGACAGAGAAGGCTAAATCTAATGGTCCCTTCCCTTACATGGAGAATCTGTTCCAGACCCTGCCCCCACCCCCACCCCTGGTGCGTAAGGGAAATTTCACGAATGCTCAAGCTGCATTAAAGTGAATGGGGCTCATGCCCACTGCAGGTGCATACACCATTTCTCTTTTTGGTATGCAGCACCGCTTCTTCTGGCACAACTTCTGTCGTATGCTGGAAGCCACATAAGGCATGCCTGCATATGACTCGGGTGCACTGTATCACTCAAAAAGCCTAGAGTTCCATAGCATTGAGCAATGACAAGTAAAGTGGTGTCAAACTGCATTAATTCTGCAGTATAGATGCAGCCCTAGATAAGGGTTATCTACAGGGAAGGGGGGTTATATCCATTACAACAATGAGCCAGCCATTTTTTTTTTCTTGCACAGAGTATCTAGAATTTTTTGACAACAAAAATAAGACATTTACAAGAAAGTCCTTGAAACACTTGCTGGTTTAAAACGCTTTTGAGAGTACTATACATTTCAGGAAAATGTGGACATGCTACCTGCATCCCAGTTTACACACTGGTCCGGAAGGTATGATGAAGAGCAGTTTGCTTAGAAATGCAAAGCAAACAAATTCCTCCCTTCTGCTGTCATCTATAAAATGAGATTATGCAGTCCAGGCATGTCAGCATCTGAACAGTCATATAAATTGCATATTTAAACAACAGAAGCACACTAATAGTCTGTAACATTCCAGAGTCCCACCAACACAAAAAATTATCTTCCTTCTTATTCTGTTTTTTAAATTAATCAGAATGATATGGTTTTTTTTTAAAAAAAATCAGTATTTTGAGAAATGTCATTAAATATAACAAAACTCCACAGCTCAATTTTCAATTTGGTTGTATTTACCCATTGAAAAAACAAAAACAAAGAAAATCATGAAATAAGCCAAATACTATCTAGCAAGGAATGCTGAAAAATAATTAAATATGCCCTTTATAAATAGGGAGGCTTAGCAGAGTATGAAAAAAGAGAAAGGAGAAGTTCTGAAGTTTCATTACTGACAAAACCGATTAGAAGATTTACCAGTCAGTGAAAATAGTTGTGTCTTTAAAAGGGAGAATTTGACTCATAGACCAACTGTGAGAAAGAAGGTTAATGTACCTGAAAAGGATTAATGCAATTTTTCAGCTTCCAACAGTTGAGACTCAAAGACAGTTTGGAGAATAAATTATAAATGAATTCTTTTGTAAAAAATAAAAGTTAAAAAATGTGCTTAATGAAAGTGAGAAGCACATTACACCAAAGTTTGTCACCACTGGATTTGCAAGAAACCAAGGAGCACAGTGTCTCCATGTGGAGAGATTTTTCTTTCTATCCTTGTCTCTTTCTCACCAAACAGAAGAAGAGAGGAACAAGGTCCAGTGCTGTGATGAAATACAATATATCTGATATAAGCAATTTCTATGTGTTTTGGAGATAAGTTCCTATTCTGTGGGAGCTAGAAAAGCTAAAGGAGGAGGAGGAGGAGGAGGAGGAGGAGGCAGCATCTTCCATTTGCCATTGGTGCTGAATCTTCTTTCTCATAGGCTTGCCAGCCACCTTACTTCTCTTCAGTCCAAGAAGATACAGGTTGGCTAACACACACCTTTTGATCCTTTGATAAGGAAGCAAGGGTGGGGGAATAAAGCCTGTTTCAATGCTGAGGATATTGTTGTTAAAACTGAGGTTCGAGTCACCATACCACGATAATGGAACCACTGACCACACCTTGAGTAGTTTCAGTGAAATCAATAGGAATTAAATTGGTCATGACTAAAATCTGACCAATTTCATAGGCTATTGTATGATTAAGGCCCGAAACAGAGAGGCCAAATGACAGTTTTCCACTGCATTCAGGGCACAGTGTTTAGATTGTGCATGCCCTGAACGTGGTGAGAAACCATGCTGTACCCACATCATCTGAAAAGAACTGGGCCAAAAAGGAGCAGTAAAATACAGCTCCTTTTGCTGGCTCGATTCAAAAAACCACAGTGGAAGCCGCAGCCCTGGTGTAAACAGTGCCAGTGCGGATCTGCCTTAGTTTTTTCAGCCCATCTGTTTCTGGCCTTTGTCTCAATCCAACCCATTGTTACAGTACTCAGAAAATTTAAAATCAAGTGGATTACTAAATTCTCATCTGGAAATTAGCCTAAATGATATAGGTCAGGTCAATTCCTATCAGAAACTGCAACAAACGACCTTTCCATGAGGAAAGCAATGACAACTTTTCATAATGACTGCTTTGTACAGAGTACAAAAGGGATGAAGAACTTTTTGCATAAATCATTATTTTTTTTTCACTAGAGCCAACTACCAAGAATTAGCATAGATTTCAGTGGCACTGAATCTAACTTTGCCATTTTTTCAGCCCACACTTCAGTGGAAATAATGACTCCTGTTGCTGTTAATAGATATGTGCTGTTATTACACATTAATGTCAATGCGATATTGAACAGATAATTTTAATTAAGTAACTCAGTGTCGGTTAGGCTTTTTGAAAATCTCCTTTAAACAATTACATTGGTTTTTCCGCTTCAGTTTTTCTTAAATGCAAAAATGCTAAAGAATTGTATACAGGTGTTCAGCACTGATAACTGTGGGTCTCTTTCTGTGTTTTTTTTCTATTTTCCTTTCTTGTGCGTGCACACACACACAACCATTGGCCTGTGCTGCTATTAAGACGAAACACAAGAAAAACCTTTATAAAATGGCATGTCAATCAAAGGTAATAAATCTAATTTATTTTCATGGTCTTACAGTAGACATTGAGTTATACCTAGTAGTTGGACATAAAATACTATTTGGTAAGAAGAGCAATCTTTTACAATTTATAAAATAACATATTATATGACTGGAGATGGGCATAACATTCTTGTGCTCAGCTGGACTTTTTCAAGGTTTCAATTTTAACAGAAGGCCACAACAGTGGCTGTTGGCTTCCATGTGAGTGGGCTAATATATTGGCCAGAATTGTGTTGGGGAGTTATGATTATGCATAAGCACCAGAGTTAGAGTGCTACACAGTGACTCCTCTCCCACCCCCCAGATCTCCACTTACCGGGCAGCAGCCAATGAGATCTATGTGGGGGCCTGTTCACCTGTTGATCATGAAGAAAGCCAACTGATGCTCCCACCCCTCTCATGAGCGATCTCCAGTGTGAAAGGCATACGCTTCACCCCATTGCAATTCCCTCTTGTGCCAGAGATCAATCATGCTAGTGGAGGGCATCAGTCAGCTGCTTCCCGAATAGCCATGGAATGCACACACACAGAGACACACACACCAGTGTTCACAGCAGCTACTGTCTGGTAAATGGGGAATGGGACATTTACTCAGTATCCCCTAAACTAGAGACTATGAATGGATCATATATACAAACAAACACGAGTGTATATCTCTAAATTATGCATTCATAATTGCCCCAAAGGACTCTGGCCACCCATTTCATATAAATAATAAAAATAACACTTTTATTTCTATCCTACTTTTTGTGAAAACAATCAAAGCGTCGGACAACAGATAAAATAATACAAATATATACAATATATTTGTATATATTGAATTATTGTATATAAAGAATTAAACAGTTATAAGATTAAAATTCCAAACATTAATCAAAACTCCTGTACAGTATCAACATTAGCAGTGGGCAGAGTCATCACAACCAGAATTACACCAATACAGAAAAATATGGGGGATCTTTACATGGCTGGGGACTGTTCTGGGAAGGCATGCTGGAAGAGATCTATCTTGACAGCTTTCTTGAAGCTATCTAAGTTGGATATTTGACAGATCTTATCCAGCAGGCCATTCCACAAGGTGGGAGCAACAGCGGAAAAGATCCTCTGGGAGGTCGCAACCAATCTGGTATTCACTGGTTGCAATAGATTCCTCCTAGAGGATCTGGGGCAGATTATATGAAAGCAGGTGATTCCTTAGGTAGGTTGGGCTTAAGCTGAGTAAGGCTTTAAAGGTGGTAACCAACATATTGTACTGTGCCCAGAAACTAATGGGCAGCCAGTGGAGTGACTTCAATTTTGGTGTAATATGGTCGCTACTTATTGTTTCTGTAATCAACCTGGCTGCCATATTCTGTACCCGTTGAAGTTTCTGGACTAGGCACAAGGGTAGTCCCATGTAGAACGTGTTATAAAAATCAAGTCGTGAGGTTACCAGTGCATGTACTACAGTTTCAAGATAATTTGGTTCCAGAAAAGGGCGCAGTTGGTGTATCAACTAGAGCTAATAACAGGTGCTCTTGACCATTGCATTCACTTAATTTCTCATCTGAAGCAACGGGTCAAGAAGCACCCCCAAACTGTGAATGCACTCCTTCAAGGGGAGTGGGAACCCCTCTGGGACAGGTGACTGCAATCCAATACCTGGTTTAGGAGCTCCTACCGTAAGTACCTCTATCTTGTCTGGATGCAATTTGAGCTTGTTTTCCCACATCCAGCCCATTACTACCACAAGACACTGATTGAGGGGAGAGATGCCATCTGTCGTTGTCGCTGATGACGGAGACATGGAGAAATATATTTGGGTGTCATCAGCGTACTGATAACACCCCGTCCCATGTCTATGGATGATTTCTCCCAATGGCTTCAAGTTTAGTATGAAATTTAAAGTGGCTATCCAGGATGTTGAACACTCTTCCCTCAAACTGATTCAGCACCTTGGACAATCCTTTAAAATTCAGGCTTAAGTGTGTAGTGGATTGACTGCCCTACTGAAATGGAATGCAGACAGATCTTGTAGCACCTTTGAAACTAAGGCATGGTACAGACCAGCCGAAAGTAGGGCTCGGTTTACACAGGGTGTTCCATGATGACATGCCTCGTGCGCCGTGTCCAAATGGTGTGGTGCACGAGGGACATCATAGCCCACACCAGGGTGCTTATGGCGCATCTGTAGAGGCACACAAATGAGCCGCGTTTCATGGCTCCTTTTTGGAGCAGATTGTTGCGGTTTTCGAAGCAGATCATGCAGTTGCCACAGCAACAATTCAGGGGAGAAAGGGATGGTCTCTGGCCACCCTTTTCTCCCAATCTATATAGCCCCTAACTGAAAGAAGTTCGTAGCATGGGCTTTTATAGGCTTCAGTCCACTTCCTCAGAAGTTTTTGGACTGAAGCCTACAAATGTTCATGCTGTAAACTTCTTTCTTTCAGGTAGTCTCAAAGGTGCTACAAGATCTCTCTACATACTGATTCTACAGACTAATATGGCTATATCTTTGAATTCTACTGAAATGGAGTCCACCAACTGCTGCTCCCCCTGCAAGGCCCTGCTGTAGAAGTCTTTTGCCCTCTTTTGCAGGTCTGATGTTCTGCTGATGCTTAGATACCATTTTTATTCCTCATTTCCAAAACTGGTGATATCATTGGAGGCCAACAAAAGCTTACCATAGTTTCTACATTCCTTACAGGACAGGACCAGCACCAGATAGCTGGATGGATTGATGGATGGAAAGATAGATGGAGAGAGAGAGAGAGAGAGATATTTGTTTTTGCCTGAGATTGACAAAAAATGGTAGCTATGTCCTACTGAAACAAAGTGCCCAGTACTCTGAAAATAGGCAAAATTGTTTTGGCACCTGAAGAAGAAAACTCTGCCCTGCTTCCTGTGTTAAAAGTACAAATATAAAACCTAAATAATTTCCTGCCCTTTCATGAAGCATCAAAAAAACTGCTGCCACCTCAGTCTGCCTAATGGTACAGCTAGCCCTGTTAAAGAGAAAATGTATTATCCTTGGTGAGGCAATTGTACCAATGCTATCTCCCATTAAGATAAATATCCAAATGCATATCCAATTGGAAATAATGTGGCACAGATTAACTGCCACATTGTTATGCACAAATGTGAATGTTATGCCTCTTTGTCATGTTACTTTGAATAGTATAAATACATTTCTAGAAAGGCAACAGTTTCAGTCTATTACAGCAACAGCCTCAGCCTCAACAACAACAGTCATTGCAAAGGATTCTAGATTGGGAAAGGATAAATAGATTAGTTTCCAAGGTACCATAAAACTCTACTGTTTTCCAGGGTGTTACATATCTGAATATGTGCATCCTAAATCCAATCACTAGTTCCAAACTAGACTAGAGCCATTATGAAACTTACATATGCATTCATTTACCAAGTTCCTATTGATTCAATGGGTTTACTCTAGTTGAAAGTAATGATTGGATTTAGAGCAGAGTATGTTCACCCTTATTTCCTTAGTAAAGGGTACAGGTTTATTTTTCCTCCTCTAAACCTGTTCCTTTTTCAAATAATTTTGCACCCTTCACTTGGCAGAGTGGGTGGATGAAGATTAATTTTGTAGAGTGGAAATGTTCACTAAACCTGAATGACAATAAAAAATTGGCTAAAGTAAATTTATGATAGCAAGAAGCAGTGAATTATCCACACAAGTGCTGCTCTGGGGATCTGCCCTGCCCTGCCCTCCCTGCCCCATTTCTCAATGGTGATGCTCCTCCTCCTATCTGACAGGTAAGGCCACCCAGAGGCTTTCTTGTCAGTGGTGTGGTGAATCCAACTGGGGTTTCATTACCGTTTTTAAAGATGGTGCCCAAGGTTCAGAACTATGTCTCCCAAATAGGATCATCATCTTTGATAACTCTTCTAATGTCAGAAATAAAACCCATGGTTGATGCATTGCTTCGTTATTAGGGACACTTCCGGATATCTCTGCTAACAGCCAACTTTTTTCTCCAGAGGTCTCCTCCAATAGTGGTAAGGAAATGCATGCCATGCTGATGCCACATGATGTGTTTTCCTAACTGAAGAGCAAGGAGAAACTTGAATACATTTCCTGTAACAATTTTGACAGCAACACCATGTTTATTGCCACATCTACTTCCAGAGTTCTGTCTCCTGTAAAGAAAATAACTAAGAAATCCTGCACTGTATATCAATGATTTCCCATTTCATCTCAAGTTCAGATAATCATGACATCACCCCAAAGAAAGGATCAAGCATGTTCCACCTTCCTATCAAAGTGGCCTCCAGTGACATTGTAGACCCCAGGTTTATTTGTGCATAAAACAAGAAAGTCTCTCTTGCTCTCCTTCTCTCCCTCTCTTCTTTTTCTTCCTTGCTGGTTTGCCTTTGGATTATAAATATATTTTAAAAATGCTGCCATAAAAAGGGAACACGTAGAATTCATTTTTCTTCTAAAAACTTCAGCAAGAAAAGGAGATGTGTTGGCACACCTTCAGAACTCTCTTTCTTTCTTTACTACAAGTTCCTTTTAGAGTATTTCCATAAGGAGGATGGGATATTTCAAAGCCACTTAACATTCCACTGCCCTTTAAAAATGTGAATAAATGTGTTGAATTGCCAGCTCATGCTAATTTTTTTGTTTGCAACTCACAGCAATGCTGCAAGTTTCTTCCTCATGCATTACCCAGTTGTTTCTTCCAGGTAGGTTGGACCATCCAGAAGACCCATATCATTTGAGCCAGCATGCCCATTGATTGTTTTGTCTTGGGATGGTGGGAGTTTCAGTCCCACACATTTGAAGGGCCAATGTTTCTGGACTGCAAAAGGCTAAGCCAGACTGTTATATGCTTTTAATCTACAATTCCAGAGACATAAGCAAACCCAGTAGCCATATATTAAACTTTTGCTTTCTTTGTATGATGTTTTGTCAACATACAGCCTGATGGTACATTGTCCTCTGGTCTTTTTTAAACCCCAAAGCATTTTGATTTAGCAAAAATAATTGAAACACAAAGATAATCTCTGCCAAAGTGTTTTAAGCAAAATAAATATTTTAAGCAAAATAAAGCAAAAAGAGTTACTACATAAGGCACAGGAGTATATCTAGATTTTTTTTAATTTCCATATTTAGCCCAAAGTTTGCTCTTTGTGGAAATTTGGGTCACTGTTCTCAATGTTTTAGTCAACCTCTCCCATCCTGATATGTTCCCAATGTATTTAAGTATCATTTCCAGTGAGCATGCCAACATATCTGAAGAGAATAAGATCAGGGAAGGTGGTTTTAGATCAGTCAGGCTGCACTGGCAATTTCATGATGGTTTAATAGGCAAAACATTTAACTTTTAAACATAATGAGTAGATATGAGTAGATATGAATAACATGCAGGTTCATAGGTCTCCATTCATAACCTCCATGAGCTCCATCATGCTTTCTCACAGCAGGGGAGATGATTATTTTATTCTTTAACCTGTCCTTCATCCATAAAATGAAAGTTAGTACAAGACAGCCAGCTTGGTATGGTGGTTTGAGCATTGGGCTACAACTCTGGAGACCAAAGTTCAATTCCCCACTCATCACGGAAAACCACCAGGTGACCTTGGGTGAGTCTCAGCCCCAGAAAACCCTGTGATGGGTTCATCTTAGGGTTGTCCTACATCAGAAATATATAATACTCCCATCAAAGGCACTTCTCCATCAAGTTATTGACAAGGGCCAGACTTCTTCCATTTCAACAAGCAGACTGTATGGTGTGCCTTTGGACTATTTTAGATTGTAAGCCTGAGGGCAGGGAACCATCTAATTAAAATAATTATTGTAAGCCGCTCTGATAGCTCTTAAGGCTGAAGGGCGGAGTATAAATACTCTAATAAATAAATAAATAAATAAATGTACTGAGATAAAGTGAAATATTTATAAAATGCCTTTGATAGACCTTACGTACAAGTGGAAGTGCCAAAAAGAGTGGGCAGCCCAGTTAAAATAAAAACATAAGTTTGTGGTTAAGCACAATACATGAGAATACATGAAGTGCCTGTGGACAGAGGGATATGGTTGTATGAACGTGGTAAAGAAACAGTGAGGCTCTGCACTGTTCTGCAACAGAGAAGCTTTGCCAAATTGTTTTAAAAACAGGAAGACAAATCCATCCTCTGGCCATCTCGTAAAGTAAGCACGGTGATACCCACATGCACATAAAACATTCCGTATAAACATCATTACATGGAACAAGTTACATGTAAAATGAATTACAGGGTTGACGTGCAGGCCACTGAGTTTTCCACAAAACCAGGAATGTTGTCCCCTAGCAAAAGTAATTTATTACAGGTAACAGTTGTCAAGGTAACAAATTACTTCTGTGCTTAGCTGCCTAATACTCCCTTCCAGGCTATTTGCAATGGATGGCATAGGCATTAGAGTAAACTAAGGCTGGCTTTTGGACATGATGCAACATGAAAAAAATGTGTGAATCACAAGTCTTCTATGTCTCACCCAATACCTAAATAAAGATCTGTCCCTCCAGATGTTGTCAGTCTGCAGTTCCCATTATTTCTTGTTTCTGCTATATACGGCTGGTATGAGATGCAGATGCAACCCCATTTCCCTGTATGGGGCTTTGAGGATTTTTGTTTTTTCATTGCAGCCAAATGGGAACACCCTTCCTTTTAAAACTAAGTTTTAAATGGAGAGGAGAGAGGGGAGAACTCAAGAGCCTATGGACAGAAAGGTAAGGGATAGGTTTTCCTTCTTCATGTACTATGAACCTAGCAACACTTTCCCCAGCAGTTGTAAGTTAATGCTAAAAATGTCCCTTCTCATGAAAAACAAGTCCTTGACAAATAAGTAGAACTTATATAATAATATAATAATTATATTTATATCCTGGCTTCTCCTGGCTTCTCCCTTCAGGGTCACTTCATCCTGTTTACATGACACAGGGCCAAAACCCCAAATCAGTTCCAGACTGTCTGTGTGATGTCTATACCTAATTCATCCCTTCCGCCTATTAACCCAAATTTAAAATCTTACCTTTTGCTCTCTTTTCAGCTCTCTCCACAGTGACAATGGGCAGCTGCCTTCCCACATAGTCCCTGCAAGTCACCCCATGCCACCATTGTGGGAGCTAGTCAGAATGAGGTGACTAGCATCTTGATAGGAATTGCCAGACTAACTCACTGGCTGCATCTACACTGCAGAAATAATCCAATTTGATTCTGCTTCAACTGCCATGACTCAATGCTATGGGATTCTGAGAATTGTAGTTTTACGAGACATTTAGCCTTCTCTGTCAGAGAGCTCTGATGCCACAACAAATTACAAATCTCAGGATTCCATAACATTAGCCATGGAGCTAAAGTGCTGTTAAACTGGATTATTTCTGCAGTGTGGATGCAGCAGTTATGATTATAGCAATGACACCGGATGACAAACACATTGCTGACACACACAGGTAATGGGGAATTTGGGGACAGAATAGTTCGAGGACGGCCCAGAATATTCTGGCAAGTGAAGACAAGACCAGAGACAGTAGATCCATAGAATCAATTGTTCAATGGTGAGTCAACATGTAGATAAATATTACTGATCCAATGGACCTACTGTAGTTATGACAAACAGCAGGATTCAGGGTAGAGTCTGCTATAATGGAGCGTAACCCAATAATATGCCTGCTTGCATAAGTCCCATTGTATTCAGTGAGGCTTTCTCCTAGATAAGGCACCACTGGGTTCAGCTAGTCAACCAATTACAAATCCACCTAACAGTAGCCTTGTCTAACCCACATTTTGCTAACTTGTTCGCTAGACTATTGTTGGGGACTTTGTTAAAAGCCTTACTGAAATCAAGCTATGCTACTTCCACAGAATTCCCTTCATAGAATCATAGAATTATAAAGTTGGAAGAGACCACAAGGGCCATCCAGTTCAACACCCTGCCATGCAGGAAATCACAATCAAAGCATCCCTGACCTATGGCCATCCAGATTCTGTTTAAAGACCTCCAAGGAAGGAGATCCCACCACACTCCAAGGGAGTGTGTTCCATTGTCGAACAGCTCTTACTTATTTACCATACTGACTGATATTGTGGTTAAGGCATTCCTTTCTAAATGCTTACAACTAAATATTTGAAGGGATGTCATATTGAGGATGGAGCAAGCTTGTCTTCTGCTGCTCCAGAGAATAGGACACAGAAAAATGGATGCAAGCTACAGGAAAAGAGATTCCACCTTCACATTCGGAGGAACTTCCTGACAGTAAGAGCTGTTTGACAGTGGAACACACTCCCTCGGAGTGTGGTGGAGTCTCCTCCTTTGGAGGTCTTTAAGCAGAGACTGGATCTCCATTTGTCGGGGATGCTTTGATTGTAAGTTCCTGCACGGCAGGGGCTTGGACTGGATGGCCCTTGAGATCTCTTCTAGCTCTATGATTCTATGATTATATGTTTGTATCCCTCTTTCTTCATTCTTTTCATTAACAATTGTGTCAATGGGACTATTCTACTTGGGGCTACCAGCAGGACTCAGGCCATAGTGTGTGTCTGTTTCAGTTAGCTAAACTTAAATAAGTAAGGAATTGTTAAACAATTCTTTTTAAAGCTTTTCAGGTGGGGTAAAGCCTCATGGATAAATTAATAACACCATACACATGCTAGAAAGTAACCAGAGTGAAATCTCTGATGTTAAACCGATTATAAGGAGAAAAATCCACTTAAAACTGACATGTTAATTAATTGAGGCATGGTGGGAGCCAGGACAACTGCAGTGCTCCAAATGTGCAACATTTGTGACTTCATTTTCCCTACACTGTTCTCTTTGGGATCTGTGAAAAAGAGAACAGGCAGATGTTCTACACGCTGAAGGCCCAGAATGCAATGCTTAGTTAAATTTGCCACAGAACCTGCTGTTTTGATCAACCAAAGGTACAAGAAAAGCTAATAAAATAGGAAACCAAACACACTTCACACATATATAGATAATGCATTTGGACTTCTAGCCTGTAACTTCTCTTGGGTGAAGTTGCACCCAAGGGGGAATTCAGTCTAAGCGAGGGCTTGGTCTTCTGCATATAAACATACACCTTTCCCTAAACTCTGTCTAATTTAACATGGGATGCGAGTGAGCCTGCATTATGGTTTACATTCTGACTGGGTTGCTGTCTGTTAGGTTACACCTTTTGAAGCAAGTGCACTGGTTGCCTTTTAGCTACATGGCAGATTCTTGTTCTCAATACAGATGTGTGATCATTATACTCTTCAGAGAAAGCTTTTCTTCCACAACCTGCAGATTCTCATTTGGTAGCAGCTGAGATGCAAACCTTGTCTTTTCATTGAAACATTCCCCTGCTCCCACCATGCGTCAAGGTATGGTGTGGTCTGTCTTTGTTGTTGTGCTTCTTCGAGTTGTTTCTGACTTATGGTGTCCCTAAGGCAAATGTATTAAGAAGAACTTCCTGACAGTATGAGCTGTTTGACAGTGGAATATGCCGCCTTGGAGTGTGGTGGAGTCTCCTCCTTTTGAGGTTTTCAAACAGAGGCCAGAGAGTGAACTATCAGGAGTGCTTTGATTGTGTATTCCTGCATGGCAGAGAGTTGGACTTGATGGCCCTTGGGGTCTCTTCCAACTCTATGATTCTGTTATTTTTATTTTTTATTTTTTTATTTTCTTTATTGACAACAAACAATACATACAATTCATACACTACATATATACATTATATACAATATTTACATTCAAGTGCTTGTTAAATTCTATGTTAAATTGGATACATCGACGTTTGTCAATAAGCAAGCACTTGATTCTATGATTTTTCTGTCATGCGCTTTTCTTGGCAAGAGTTGTTGAGAGTGGGTTTGCTTTTGCCTCCCTCTGACCCTGAGAGAGTATGACTTGCCTAAGGTCACCCAGTGGGTTTCCATGGCAGAACAGGGATTCAAACCCTGTTCTCCAGAGTTGTAGTCCAATGCTTAAATCACTACACCATGCTGACTCAGTCTTAAATGACACCTATTAAGGCTTATGAACTCAAGCTTTCTTGAGAAGGTGTTGGGCCTAGTGCTTTTCAAAGTGGACACTGGTTTAGGAACCAGAACACTTTCCTTGGATTTAGATGGGAAAAAGAGACAGAATTGGGTTTCATCAACTTTTTTTGTTGTTTATTGCCTCCGAGACAACTGTACCATATGGGGGCTTTCTAGATTGGCAGGAAAGGGCAGCATGAAGTTGCCTTTTCCTTAATGCTTAGCAGCTACACTGCAAGTCCCAGGTGTGTAATAAAAAGGTATAGGGCAGCTACACTGAGGAGGTGTGAGGATGACTTATCTGTAGTCTTTTCTGTTGCTCAGCAACTACATTGGAAGCTGTCAGGATGCTAGAAACACAGGCAGAGCAGCTGCACGGGTGGCAATGAATGGGGCTTTTGGCCGCACTGAACCTTTAATTTTTTTATTTGTTGTTGTTGCCGGCTGCGAACTGCGTAGTTGCTCTGGTACATCATACAGGCAATTGTATTGCCAGCTGCGAACTGCGCAGTTGTGCAGGTACATCACACATGAACTGTGCAGTCATGAAGATCTGTCAAATTACCATTGTGGTTTTGCTTCCCTTTTTTAAGTGCGCAGTTGCATCGGTGCACCATGAATGAACCCCTTTATATTATTATTATTAATACCCCACCCCTTTGAGATCAATTGAGGCGGCTTACACATTAAAATACTATTACATCAATAAAACAGCATTCCTCCCCCCTTAAAAAGATATTAAATCCATTACAATTTAAGTTTATGAATAAACTTCTTTATTGTATGAATGAATTGACATTTTATGCACAGTTGCGTGACAGTTACAGCATCCCAGAGTCCTTACTGTGCATGTCTAGGGTTCGGATTAGAGCTGGAGCTAGGGTTTGGGAGCTTTAAAAAACTCCACAGTTGCAGCATTTAGACGCAGCTGCACAGTTACACTCTTTTTAAAAAGAAGCTGGGAAAAGCAGGCCCTTTTAAAAGCTGCTTTTCCCCCACTAAAATGCAAAAGTAGTGTGTTCATGCCAAACTTTCAGTGTGGGTCATCTAAAGGCTACACTTTCATGCAGGCATGAACACACCCCTTTTTGCCAGTCTAGATCAGCCCATGGTGACCCTATGAATGAGAGACCTCCAAGACAGTGTGTCACCAAAAACCCTGCTCACATTCTGTAGATTCAGGGCTATGGCTTCTTTCATTGATTCTATCCACTTGCACTTAGGTCTTCCTCTTTTGCCACGACCTCTCATTTTATCAATCATCTTTTTTTTCTAATGAGTCATGTCACCTCAAGAAATGAGCAGGGTATGATACCCCCAGATTACTCATTTTGGCTTCTAGGTAGAGTTCATTGATCTGCTCTAGGACCCATTTATTGCTCATTTTTGGCAGTAGAACTCTTGCCCAGGAGCACATTTCAAATGAGTTGATTTTCTTCCTATCAACTGTCTTTACTGTCCCGCTTTCACAACCATGCACTGGAAATAAGTTGACGTAGACAATCCCAATGATATAACTTTACACTTGAGGATCTTTCTAGTTCCTTCATAGCTGCCCCCATTGCAATAGTAACGATCATTTTAGTAACTAGCATTGTTAGAAATGCACATACAGTCAATAGTTTAATTGAGGAGAATCCTAGAATTTTCAGATGTGGGTGGTTTTTTAAAAAAGAGGGGTTGCAATCTTATGAAGTAATAAAAATTTGCAATTATGGACTATAATTCCGTGTATCGGAATTGTAGTAAGGGAAGCAGGAACAGGGTTGACAACCTGACATACATCACCTTTAAAAATACATTTATTTATTTATTTATTTTAAAAGATTTTTGTTTTCCGTGAAAACAGAACAGGGAGAAGAAATCTTGGCTGTATTTGAAGAGGAATGTTCCCACATATCTATCCAATTATTTATGTGTGTTTAATACTTTGTCATACAGTGAAAAAGTGTTGCCATAACAATGATCATATTCTTACAGCAGCTGAAGATGCCTGAGATACAGCTCATCCTCATAAAGAACACTATGTGATTTCTGGAGAGGTGGGGGGGGGGGGCTTCTCTTGGCACAGAAAAACCTTGGCTCAGATTGTGCCCTGAAGTTATGATTGGATATATAGGAGTCTTTTCTCCATAGAATTCCTCCTAAACTAGACAGAACATCCCCCACAGTGCAGAGAAAAGAGAGTGAAAGATTACTTGGCAACTGGTTATGGGTACAGCACACCATGGTAAACAACCACTTGATAAAGATTCCATCTGTATTAGTCACACTACTCAGCAGCTCCTTTGTAGGAAAAAATTCTTTAAAATAATTTACTTTCCAAAACAAAAACACTTCCTCCTCTATTGTGAAGCAGAGACTTTTTGTTGTTGTCGTTAAGTCTTAAAACTCACATCAAGATGAAAGGCAATGGAAGTGTTGCGGGAAGTCCCTAGTTTTGCACCAACAGTTTGATTAAAGATCTCCACTCCACCTCTGAGATCCTGATGCTAGATGTTTCAAACCTCAGCACAGCAGTTGCTAGGATCAGCCTATCAGTAAAGCCAGCACCATCTGGAATAGGAGATGCAGAGAATGCTACGTAGCATTTCATCTTCATAAACATTCTTCCCGTAACATTGTGTGCACAAAACAAATTATGAGAATCATTTAAGCAGATGGCAGTAGTAAGTGGCAAATAGATGAAGTTATATTAGCAAAGGAATCCTGAAATTATAAGATTAAATAAAACAGAATCCTATTTTAAACAAACCCCATTGTAGACCAGACTCTCAGGGAGGTAGGAAACTAGATCTACAGTGTACCAAACAGAAATGCTCAAAACTTGAATATCAGGAAATGTGGGGGTTCTTCTCACATGGAAAACCAGATACCAAGTAGAAAAGTTCTAGATCCAATCTACACTGCAGAAATAATGCAGTTTGGTACTGCTTTAACTGCCATGTCTCAATGCTATAGAATTCTGGGATTTGTAATTTTGTGATATATTTAGCCTTCTCTCTCATAGAGTTCTCATGCCATAAGAAGAGCCCTCCCTCCATGCTACACATCTTACCCAGGAGGGAGTGAAAGGAGAGGCCTACCAACACCACTGGACCTCGCCTCAAGTAGAAGAGCCCTCTCTCCATGCTACACCATCTTACACAGGAGGGAGTGAAAAGACAGGCCAAACTCCATTGGGCCTGTCCTAGAGTATGAAGCAAAGCCCTCCCTCCAGTCCAGGCGTCAGAGGGAGAGAAGAACCTTTGGACCTGATCCCCTTCCCCAACACCATTCCCTTCTCCTCTTGTATCGTGTTTTCTTAGACTGTAAGCCTGAAGGCAGGGAACTGTCTAATTAAAATAATATTTCTAAGCCCCTCTGATAGCCTTTAGGTCTGAAGAGCGGGGTATTATTATTATTATTATTACAAACTACAAATCCCAGCACTGCATAGTATTGACCCATGGCTGTTAAAGTGGTGTCAAACTGCATTCATTCAGCAGTGTAGATGCTTCCCTAGTCTAGCCTTCTCCCTGCTTTCCTAGTTTTCTATGGTGGTATAAAAGAATTTTAATTCTTGTGAGACCCTACCTGGCTGTTGAAATGGTAAAACCCAGGCAAAGGTTTATAACTTCAAAGAAAATAAGCCCAACAGTAGAGCAAGATATAATAATGAGAATAAAATCAGATTGGGGGGAATAATCTTGAATAAAATAATGTGTAATTGAAAACATAAATCAGAATATAACATCCATGAGCAAGTCAACATTCCACTGATGCTGTAACAAGAAATAAGCAAGGGGAACTCTGCAGGCCAGTGACAGATCAGTGGCTAGAGAACAGTAAATCAACATGATTATGCAGAAAACTAGCTATACCTTATTTTTCCCATCTATCTCCATTGTAGGAATGAAGAGAAAATCTGCACATGACTTGGCACTCAATTTTATATTTCTTTTCTAGAGATTTAAATGTAGAAATGTTATCTCTGTTGTTATAAAAAATGCCACTACCATACATTTGCAGCTGAAGATGTGGCTCCTTCCAGACATCTAGAAGGCACCTTTGCCCTGATATCCATGTTCTTCTGCTGTAATAGTCAGTGATGTGGAGCAGATGTGGAATGAAGCCATTTTGTCACAGCATGCTGATAAGTTCTTCATATTAGAGAAAAAAGAAAGGAAACATGAAGCTAGACACATATCTTATTTTACAGGGGACAGTCCTTCACTTGAAGGAACAACAGAGGACCACACTTGCTTAAAAGCATTGCAGTTTGAACGACTGTCTAGTCCAGATCCACTTTAAAGGTGAATAACCATAAGAAGGTAGAGTAGGTGCACACCAACAATTAGCACCTGGACAGCAGATAAGAATTAACTCCATATGACTGTCCAGTACCTCTGCCATCTGCTGGTTAAACTGAAACTTCTGGCAGAATAGGAATATTATCCCCACTACATCCTCCTGTGCTTTCCCCCAGCAACTCTGGAGGATTGAAAAACCACACAGAGAAGATTTTGAATGGCTACAGAGAAGAGGAAAAGAGAAAAGAAGAGGCTCCTGCTGCATAAGAAAATATCAATTTCTATGATGTTAGATGGGACTCTCGGCAGACTCATAGATCATTGGGGTGAGAGATATTGTATTTCTGCTTAAAATATACCAATGCTTTAGAGTTTCTGTACCTATAAATTTACATATAAAAATGTATGCCAAACTCACAAACTGGTTGTTTGGCTAATTTGTGGTGGATTTCCTCCTTTTTTCTTTTTCTTTTAATGATACTGACATATTTAGGTTTTTGACCTGACTACTTAACCCTACCTAACTCTCCTTTGCCTTGGAACTTTGGAGCTTTGGAGAAGAGAGGCAGGGTTGACTATAGGCCTGTCTGCATTAGCACTATATTCTGAATTCCCCCAAGATGGCCTTGTGGTACTTACACCATGTAGCCCCCCAAACCCTAAATCAGGTCTAGTCTATTTACAAAATGCTTGGACCTGATTCAAGGTTTCCAGCCCTTGCCCCTCATTAAAAAGACTTTCCATTTACTTTGAGTTTTTGAGAAAACCTGGAGCAAAATACATCAATGATGGGTAGTGACAGGCAACTGATCCCTTAGTGTCCCCGCCAAGACTTTTGCAGATGTGAGTTGCAGAACGAAGCTGGATACCTTGTTCTAACCTCAGAGCAACTGGTACTTTCAGTGGCAGTGGCGGCTAGCTTGCAGGGGCCACAGTTCCCCATTACCTTCACCAGGTAAGGGCAAATTCAGGGCAAATAGCTGTCAGAAGATCTGCTCACAGGGCCTTTTCACATAACGAAAATTGGAAAGTTAAACTAGTCGCAATGCAGGATCATCCAGGGCATTAGGGACATTTTCACAATTCCTTTTCAGATGATGCAGATAGTGAGGTGAATCAGGGAATAAGCATTTTCACAAAAATACTGTGTTTTCATTTCCAATTCATTCACAAATTTGCTTTTCTCATGTAATTGCATCAGTCTGAAAACCATGTGCTGGATTCTCCCTATTCCCATGGGAGAGGGAATCAGCCTTGTTAATAAAGGAACACATACACAACACACATATCTCTTTTGCTCGTGTGCTGGTCTCGTCGTCCTGCAGCAGGGACAGGCTGGTGGGAGAGCAAGAGAGAGGATGTTTTGGAATTCCTCCTGTACAGGAGGGAGAAATAGAGGATATGTCTTAGAAAAAGGGGAGTTTCAGCCCTCACTGAAATCAGGCAGGTTTATGGAGCAGCCACCTCCTTTTTCTCTCTCTAGTGTGTGTTTGTGTGTGTGTGTGTGTGTAAAAAAGTAATGTTTTAACCCATTGTTGTGCTCTGTGTGTGATAAGCATTAGCTAATTTGCTTGCTTTTCCAGGATGCCAAGACTTTAACCATTTTCAGGATGGAAGCACATAGATCCCCATGTGATCAATAGTTATGTTCCCTTTCCTTAGTTTCACCTCTATGTGCATTCTAGAAGACCAGGCTCTTCTGAATGATAATGGTGAATGCTTTGTGAACTCCAACACTTTTGTATAATGAAATCTGCCAGGTTAAAATGTAGTCTATTTTTTTTAACTTTTTAAAGATATATTCTTTTGTATATTTTTAAAGATATACCCTTTCATATATACTTCCCCCTGACAAAATAAAATTGAACTACACCCCTTAAAACCTCTAATTTTATTAATCTGAATCTAGTAGATGTAATATTTGAATCCCACTTAGCCTTCTCATTCTCCATTGCCTTCAATATAAGGTGGCCCAGGCCTACTGTGCCACTTTAAAAATGACCTCTTTGCCTCCAAGAATCTATGAACACCTTCCACATGAAAGTATATAGAGGAGGAGGAAGAGGCTCCAATCACCCCCCACCCTCAGAATCCTCACAGTCATTGAGAAACAGCCTTTGGAATTTGCAGGAGCAAACCTGCAAGATTTTTAAGATCATTAGGTAAGGCTTTCTATTGGTCCCATTAGCATCACAGGGTCACTTGGAGAGGACATGAGAAAGAGCCTTCTTAATGGTTGTTCCTGCCCTCTGGAACACCCTTCCACCAGAGTACGGATTGGCCCCCTACCTGCTTTTCTTCCCCCAGCAGACAAAGACTTCTGTGTTCAAGCATGCTTTTAATATATATATTCATTGTCAGACAGGTTGGGTATGTGTTTCATTTAAGTTTTTAAACATTTGTATGTTTAATGTAATTTTATACTGTTTTAATGAGATGATTTTAATTTTTATTGTTACATTTTTAACCAAATTGTGACCCACCTTTGATTCAGTAGAGTAAAGGAGATACTCAAAGTGCTGCCCCATATCCCCCAAATATGCCATGGACCACTAAATGCCAAGGTGCATGGAACACAGTTACCTTCCCAAAGTGGTACCTATTTCTCTACTTGCACTTTTACATGCTTTTGAACTGCTAGGTTGGCAGAAGCTGGGACTAGTAACTCATTCTGTCACATAGCACTTGGGTCTAGAACTGCGAATCTGCTGACCTTGCTGTCACCAGAATCAGCATCTTAACCGCTAAGCCAGTGGTTCCCAACCTGTGGGTCAGGACCCCTTTGGGAGTCGAACGACCCTTTCACGGGGGTCACCTAAGACCATCATTTAATTACAGTTCTGAAGTAGTAACAAAAATAATTTCATGGTTGGGGGTCACCACAACATGAGGAACTTTATTAAAGGGTTGCGGCATTAGGAAGGTTGGGAACCCCTGTGCTAAGCCATTGTGAATACCTCCTTCAAAATCTGGGTTAAACTCAGAGTGGATTCCCCAACCCACCAACATCAGAATTACCAGACTCTATTTCTTGACAATGATTGCTCAATATTAATTATTATTATTAACCTTTATTTATATAGCGCTGTAAATTTACACAGTGCTGTACATGGAATCTTATATTTGGATGGTTCCCTGCCCTCAGGCTTACATTCTAAAAGAGACAACACAAAAGGAGAAGGGGAAGGTGGTGGGAAGGGGGATGATGTCCAGTGGTTCTTCTCTTCCTCTGGGGCCTGGACCAAGGCAAATGGACTGGAGGGAGGGCTTGACTTCTTAATACCTAGTTAAAAGGAGGCATCCTGGGGCAGATTAATAAATCAGTATCAAGGAACCCAGTAGTCAGGAATCTCAGTGTGAATTGGGGAAATCGACCAACCAATGTCCTGAAGGAATCCAACAGTGTTGCAGAATACAAATTATATTTTTTCAACTTAAAATCATTCATTTGTACCAGAATATTGTCGCCATGGCTCACTGGCAGCAAAACACTCTGTATTTTATTGTTGCTGGAGAAATCATCAGTCAAATGCGATCTTTCTCAGGATTGATTCCTCTCCCATGTATTCCCACTCGGTATACTTATGTTAATAGACAAACCTGGTGTATCTCATTTTCCAGGTTTTGTTGTTTGGCAGAGATGATTATTACATCAACTACTGAAAAGCAGCATTTTTTTTAAAGTGCAGATGCGAATAATAAACATTCGAAGTGTTCATGTTGTCACTGAAACATTTAGTTCTGTTCTCCTAATTATAAGGGCAAAATACTTTCTCTTAGAAACTCTGTGTAGACAACAGTGGAAGTAAATTGAATATAATGAAGAGTAGGTAAAGAAGGTTCTTAGCAGCTGCTTCTGGACTCTGGGACTGACCAGTAAGGGAGCCTAAACTATTTACCTCTTTGTTCTCCTACTGTTAGCAAGCAAAAACTCTGTTACTTCGAGTGAGCTATTTGCAAGTGTCTGGTTAATGTGGAATATGCAATTTTCCAAGTGGATGCTGCATTATTTTATATGTTTATTTCATTGATATGTTTGTGTTTTTAATGTATTTAGCCTAAATCCAATTGATAAACCCATTTAGGGTAGACCCATTGAACTAATGGAGCTTACATCACCCTTAAGGTACCCACCGATTTAGTAGGCCTACTCTAAGTGGGACTAAGAGGTGGATTTAGGCCACTTTTTTAAAAAAATGAGTTTACTTTTGATTTTAATTCTCTTTTTTATTTAAAATTAGGGTCCTTGCAAGGGTTTGCATTTTTTAAAAAAAGAACCAACCCCCCCCCCCCCCAAATCAACGACAATATAAGCCAGTACAATTCTAGGCTGAATCAATACCACTTTATTCTGGTTTTTTAGACCTCAACCGGAATTCTGTGTCCAATTTTGAGCACCACTGTTCAAGAAGAATGTTGACAAGCTGAAGCATGTCCAGAGGAGAGTGAACAAAAGAGTGAAAGGTCTGTAAAGGTGAAGTATGCCAAAGCAGAACAGAGTAGTACTATTACTTCTCTTGATCTTGACACTAGACTCCTACAGGTGCAATGATTTTACATTTTGTGTATTTTTTTCTAGCCCATCAGAAGACTATAACTCCTACAACCCTTTACCACTCAGTGGCCATGCTGATCATCAATTAGACATTCTAGAAGTCAAAGTCAAATATATGTGGAAGACTAATGCTTGGCCTACTGGAATGCACATCACAATAGACAACTAGGTCACATCCATGTGAATAATTCACATGCAAAGAATTTTGATTATGAAATACAAGCACACTTCTCTGAACATTCAAGGCCAATATCAACAAGAAAACTACCCAGTGCACCAAAATATCTCCCCATAATATCATATATCTCTCCACCATGGATTTCCAAATGTGTTCTTTAATTAATCCCTGTAAATAAAGCTATAATAAATAGCAATGGGTTTTATAATTGCTTTTCATTTGCAGCCTTTTTATGAGTACTTCAGTGCATCTCTACATTAAGGAATATACTTTTTTAAGAAAACAAAAACAAATGTAGTTACATTTTTTTCTCCCTGAAATTAGCTTTCAGCACAGTTTATTCCCTCAGACTTTAGACTGGTTCACTGTAAAAGAGCCTTTCCTACTCTTTGGGCCATTGAAGGCCATCCAGATTTGGAAAGCCAGCTAAGCTGAGAAAGATGAATGGAGAAGCAGCCAGGTAAAAAAGAATTTGGTTTCCCCCTCCACATACCAATGGAAGCTTCTTGCAGCTACTATTTTAAAAGTCAGGAGACACATACATGTTTCTGCTTTGTTTGCCCCTAGGAGTTTCACCTGCTCGTATACCAAGAATGAAAGCTTGGATTTTGTGATTTAAGTGTGCAGGGAAAAAGAAAATCCACAGCCTGTCTGTGTAGCACACTAAAAACAAACTGTATGAAAATGACACAGCACCCCCTTGTATATAACCCCAGAGACTGCAGCACTTTGGAAAACAACAAATGCAACATCTCTCAGATATTTTACTCATTAACTTATAAAAGCCTCCACTGGCTGTGCAGGATTTGTTGCAGAAAACTCTAAATGATGTATGAAATGAGAAAGGAAACAGGTTCTGCTTTCTTGTCACCAAGGATGGGAGAGTAATGCTTGGACTCATAAGGAGAAAGAACCCATTAGTGTTTTATGAGTGCCAAGAAGAGCCAAGAAGCATCCTCTGCTGACCCCAGCTTCTTCTCCACCCAAAAATAAAATGTTAGCACATGAAAGATTGAGATATTCATGGTCAGTTGTAGGACTTTCTTTATATGGGATTCAGAATATGGATAGTCTTAATGTAACACCAGTAACTGATTCTCTTCACCAGACCACAACAACGCGTCTGCATTTCTCTCTCTCTCTCTTTCTCTTTCTCTCTCTCTCTTAACTGAAACTGTTTTAATAAAATGGTCCAAGACAAGCATCTAGTAGAGATTAGTCTCATAATTTAAAGGTAAGTGATACACATGACAAGATACACAGCTCCTACAAGAAGTACACTGAATTGTTTCAACCACTTTGGTTGTCATTCAAGTCTTTACCTGTTGGCATTTTCCCCCTTTGTTTATAGCCAAACTGCATAGAAATCCCTTCCTTTTACCCTTCTTCTTTAATCTTTCCCTCTCCATACTTCATCTTCCATTATGTTACCCTCTCCTTCCTAACCTTTCAAACAGCCTGTCTTTCCATTTCCATCCTTTCCTCTAACTAATATACTTACTCTAACCTTTTAAGCACTTCTACTAACTTTCTAACATACTTTCTTTTACCATCTTCCTTTCCAGTCAGATACATTAAAAAGGAAAGACAAGGACAAAAAGAAGATTCCCTCTCCCCTAATTTAAAACATTGCTAATTTGCCCTTTACTTTTTCATTTTCTTTATATGACTTTGTTGCCCTTAGAGTCAGGTGATTCTAAGCTATTTTGTTGTTGTTGTTGTTGTTGTTGCCCTCCAAATTCACAGGTTAATATAGAAAAAACTACCTTTTCCTTAATACTTCTCTTCTTTAATTCTTTCTTCTCTCACCTTTTCTTATTTCTCCTGTTTTTCTCTTCCTTCTTCCCTTCCCTTTCTTCTCCCCTTTGTTTTTCTATTGCCAAACTTCACTACAGGTTTTTTTTAAAGTCAATAACAGTTTTATTTAAGTAAACTTCAAATCATGCTGTATTTAAATACACTAAATGTATATTTTAATTTTAAACTTTAATTTTTTTTAAAAAAAATTAGAAAATAATCTTTATTGAGTTTAAAAAACAAAGTAAACAAGCTAAAACATACATATTTATCAAATTTCTTGACACTCAGAAGGTTCCGTTAAAATGGCAGTGTTAGGTCGCTAACCACAGTAGCAGGAGGTAAGCGACTCCATCCATGAGCCAAGTAGTCAGGTTTAGCCATCAATTTCTTCAGGGAAATTTGGCTAAGAAATTCCCCCAATAAAGGGGTTTTGGTCAGGCCCACGGGGTCCAGGAAGACTGAGGATTAATCCCAATCTAGAAGACCTGAAGGTCAGGAGGGAGATCCCGGTGCAGATGAGGGCAACCGTGGCAGCAAATTGGGGCTGAGGCTAGCATAACTCCGCCAGTTTCTTTCCCCTAATTAATGGTGTAAGGAGAAGAGAACAAAAGATCTTCACTACATTAATGTCATCGGAAGGGAAAACATTCTTGAAGTGAAGGAGAAGTTGAGAACACAAAGGATATGGAATTGGAAATAATTTGATAGAAACAGAAAGGGAAAGTAAAGGGGGGAGGGGGAAGAGACATTAACACAATTAGAGATGAAAGTGTAAAGCGGGGGGAGGGGGGAAGCTGTTGAGAAGGTGATGTAGGACAGTGACTGAACTCCAAAACAAAAAGAAGACGTAGAGGTTGAAGGACACCGGATCAGGATTTAAAATTAAAATGTTATTTTAAAAAAAACCTTGGACCTCTCTTTTTTCTGAGCCTCGCCCTATTCACACCATCTCCTCAGTGTTTTAAAGGGATAGATGCAAATGCCACAGCCAGTTTTGGTCAAAGGCAGATATTTGAATATTGGTGGTGTCACTTCCCCCTTAGGGAGTCACCTGGTTTGTCCCTCATCTCCATGCCCCCTTTGAGAGGAGCTACCTGCTAGAATGTTGTTACTCTGACACTGTGCACATACATTCATTTTCTTTCTAATGTATGTCTAGAAATGGTTGTTGTGCCGTGGTGGGGAAAGTATAGCCCTCCAGAAATTAAGTGCTACTCCCAATGTTCTTCACCATTGGCTGTGGTGGCTAAAGGTAGTTGCAGTTGCAGTTCACCCCTGCCCTATTTCAGTGTTTCTCACCTGAGACACACAAGTAGTCAGAATACACAAAAAAAACTTAAAACTGTGCTTGTTCTTTTTTCTGAACAACATAGCAGAGGTGTGCATGGGAAATGGAGACATGTGAATGAATCTGTTAGAAGTGATAATGGTAGACCCTTTGTCAGCGCCTACTTCTTGCTAGTGGTTTCTGCTGGCTTCCATGTCATAGTGGTGGTGAAACCACTGACCTTTAAACTTAACTTTAAGTTAAAAATTGCTCTTCAAGATGCTGAACCTGTTCTGGTGCTAGGATTCAGAACCTTGGATAGATCCTTTCAGCTTCATAAATGAATCTGCACTAGATTCAGTGTTGCACTGGAATGAAACAGAATGCAGCTATTATTGATCTAAACACACTGATATATTATCCTCAATTTCCTAATAATGTAATTTTTTCATGAGTTATGCTCAATGATTACAACATGAAAAGAGATTCCACCTCAACTTTAGGAAGAACTTCCTGACAGTAAGGGCTGTTCGACAGTGGAACACACTCTCGGAGTGTAGTGGAGTCTCCTTCTTTGGAGGTCTTTAAACAGAGGCTGGATGGCCATCTGTATGGGATGCCTTGGTTGGGAGTTCCTGCACGGCAGAGGGTTGGACTGGATGGTCCTTGTGGTCTCTTCCAACTCTATGATTCTATGATTCTATGAATTAGACTTTGATGCATAAGCAGGAAAGCTTTTTTTTTTTTTTTTTTGGCCAGAGTTTGCCAAGGTAGGGCTAGTAGCTTGAATCCCTTGTAAAAGTCAAGCTCATCTCCCTGTCTCCCTGGACCTTTTTCTGACAAGGATATTATTTTGTTGAAGAGAACAATCTGTTCTTAATTGGCTTTTCTACCTCCACTGAATGGAGACCTGTCAAACTGGCTCAGGCTGGTATACCCTCCAATGTTAGGTACTGTATTATGTAGCTGCTATGGATGTTGGGAAGCCCATCTGGATTTGAAGAAGGTAAATATATATACTTGATTGGCTTTGTCTTGTATACACAGCCCATTTCTCTCTACCCAGATCATCTAAGAATCATTATCAGTGACTGAAGGACACATTCACCTCAGCCCTTTGCAAGCACATGCTTTTGTTTTTTTGAGCCCACCAGAGAACAACATTGCCAGAGGTGTTCCTTTCACTTTTAGGAGACAGACTTGAGAAGGGGTTAAATACAGAGACAGAGACACAGAGAGAGTGTGTCTGTAAGACCTGCTTCCCTGCTCTGGTTTTCAGCCATGCTAGATTCCTCTTCATATCAAGGGGTGAGAAAATTCATGTGTGTTTAAATCTGTAGTCTCTTGAGCTTAGATACACCCCTCTAGCCCTTCTTAGATTGATTAAGAGTAGCTCCCATGCCATTCCCCCCCCCACCCTGTATTAACACTTGCATTAGGCTTAATCTTGAAGGGATATTCCAGGAAGCATAAGTCTATGATCACTTACTAAAGGTTTTGTGTGTGTGTGTGTGTGTATAATATATATATATATATATATATGTATAAAATATTCTTTCGTGTGAATGACTCCTTGATGGTTGCTGATTTCTCAACAGAAATTAGAAATAGGTATAATAGGGAGGTGATGTCAAAATATATGGCTGGAGACTTTTTTCCCCACTTGCAAAATGTATCATCACCCTTCCACATTAGCAGGGGAAAGCCTTAAATTATGAGTAGGAGAGTTATGTATTTCTTTTCCTGTATGGACAGCAGAGTTATTTCTTTGCATTGGAAATGCATATCCAATTAAAACTGTTCAAAACTAAATCCTACTCAGTTTAATAGAACTTAAAGATAAGTGTGCATGGCACAGATAGGGAGCCCATGTCCCCATAAATTACAACTCTCACAAATCCTTATCATTGACTATTTTGGGTGGTGTTGTTGGGATTTGTTGACCAAACTATCTTAAGAGACAAAGGTCTCCAAATCTGTGGAGACTGAAGCCTTAATCATTAAGTCCACATTGGGAAGCTAAAACATAAAGCCAACTTATGAAAATGTGTAGAGTAATATCTGAATAGGTTGCTTACTGGGAATACTTCAGACCTGCTTTCTCTGAGCTTTTCAATACTTTATGACCTCACAAGTAAATCGGGTCTTTCCATTCCTTGGGTGCCCGAAAATGCCGCTATGTCACTATGCCAATGTACAGGACTTCCAAATAAAATAAGAAATATATAGAGAGAAAAGTATTCCAAACTTTTTGCATAAAACTTTTTTCACTAGAGAGATGCTATTGTAGCGCAGATTGAAGTTGTGTCCGTTCATACAATTTAATCTTGAAATTTATATTTAGCCACAGTTAAGCTCCAGAAAATATCTTGAAAACGATAGGAATTATTGCCACCTGGTCTTTTTCATTAGCTATCAGCAGCTTGTTATGGTTAGACTGGGGAAGATGAAGACCTCATTTGCCATCCCAAGTGGGGACTTACTATCTGCACAGTAAATATTTGGTACTTAGTAATGGTTTCAAAGAAGGTCAAACAGACTGATAATGGGAGTAAAGCTCAGGCATATTCTCTCACTCAACTATATATCAATAACTTCAGAAAATCAGAAAATGAGACTAGAGGCCTACACACTCTGGGATATGAGCACAAAATGAACACAAAATGGGTTGGAAATCCAAATGACAGACCCATATACTATCTAGGATTATAAAAAAATATAAAATTAATCACAATTTCCTCCAATTTGATGCCCTCCAGATGTTTTTGCTGACAGCTCCCATTATTTTTGATCGTAGACCATGTTGCCTGGAGTTGATGGAAGGTTTTATTCAACGCTTCTGGTTGACACCTAAGTTGAAGAAGGATTATTTAAGGATGTCCAGGGAAATTGCTCCATGGGAATTTCATAGTGGTCTTGAAGAGATAGGTAGGATTTGTGTCACTGATTAATACTTCTGGCATTTGATTTTTTTAAAAAAGTATGGCTTTTGTCACGCTACACAATTATAGCACTATGATTCCACTTTAATTGCCACGATTCCCTTCTATGGAAATCTGGGGTTTGTAGTTCAGCCAGAGGCACCAGAAGGGTTCCCTGACTAAGGATTCGGAATGCCTCTTCCTAAACTACCAGTCCCAAGGATATTGGCATGGCAGTTAAAGTGGAATTGTAGTGCTATAACTGTGTGGTGTGAAGGATACCTATGTTTTTGTGTCATATATTTTTGATTATTATTTTTTGATTGCGATTTATCTTAATATATGTTTTGTTATAGTAATTATGGATTTCTGCGTTGGTGGTGAATCCACTCTGGATTTTGCTGCCACTGTTCTCACGTTCTGTCAGGGCTGGACCCTAGTTTGGCCCTGGCAAAGCTGCCATTCAACTCAAAGAAGCTCACAGGAGGAGCAGTAATAAAATCCAGCATGGCTACATGACTCTAAGATAGGTTTCTGCAGTGGAAAGTGATATATACATAGAATTCATTATAATAACAATAATCATAATTAAAAACTAGAAGAAGAACAAAATACTGTTGAGTGTGCCTCTTGCGATCAGTGTGAATCATGTGGGATAGCAAAAGAAAGTAAAACCTTCAAGCATAAGGAAAGTGGCCAGAAAGAAGAGGAGACTCTTTTCCAGTCCAATGAGGTGAGCTTGGGTGGGAAGTTCCATGATTGTTGGAGAGAGGGAGGAACACAAATGCACACATAGTAACCTCTAGCTTATCAGTACTCAGTGCAGTAGCAAACCTCCTTGCAAGCCTGTACTTGCCTGAAGATTGTAATCTGCCAAGAAGGCCTTCCTCTGTGTGCCACTAGCAGGAACAGCACATTATGTGAAATCAGAGGAAAGAGGTTTCTCTGCTGTAGTCCCTCCCTTGTGAAATAATCTCCCCTTGGAGGACAGATAGACACCAACATTGACCTCATTTCAGCATCAGGTTAAAACCTGGTTCTTACCATATTTACCATAGACTGGGTATAATCACTGGGTGTGGTATTTTTGTCCCCTATTACTTTTACTCTGTTCAATAAACTAATTATTTATTAATAGTTTATTAATTGTTGATATTGTTTAATAATTGCTTTAAGCTGTTTTTATTTTCTGTGCCCCACCCTGAGATCTACAAAATTCTTTAAATACAATACAATACACACATACATGCATACATACACACATACATAGATAGTGATATTGGTCAGAGAGCTATCCATGTTAGTCTGGAATGCCAGTATGCAAAGGGATCTTGTGCCACCTTTGAGACTGAGCAAAGAAGTTGTAACATATTCTTTCATAGGCTTGGTCTACTCCCTCAGATCTGAGGTTAGTCTCCAAGGTACTACAAGATACTTTACATACTGATACATACATACTATTTTTTATTTAGTACATCTAGTAATTGATTGATACCAGCATTCTGTTCATAATACACACAGTCATAATTCCTCTTTATGCTTGCTTTTTATTTTTTATTTTTAAGGTCATTTTGGCATTTCCTTGGCTCCTATATGTCTCTTTTAATACCCAGGTCCTGTGGTCTATTGTCAACTCCTCCCTCAGGCCCAGAGTTCTGAAATTCCATGCTACATGCTTCTGCAAGGTTCAATTACATGTGGTAAATACCTACAGTCAGAAAACTGATGTCCTCTGTTTGAAGAAGCATTAATACTTGGCTTAAGCATCCATTACTAAGTAAGCTATCCCCAGAACATTAATTATGATGACAACACTTTGGGGATGCATTCTCATTAGTTGTTAGCAGTGTAACCATATGGAAATGTAAAGCTGGCCAGGCTCTTCAAATCTCCTATCTTTTCTCAAGTTTGTTAGTAAAGGGAAGAGCAGCCTGGGAAGGATTTTGAAATGCTGCAACAGGAGAAGGCATTTCTTCAAAATCATGAGGCTGGAAGAAGCACAGGTACTCCATCACTGGGATGCTTCACCTTTTTATTTTTAATCAGAGTTTCAACAATTAAGGAGCAATATTTATTACAGAGAAGAGCTACTAGGCAATAAGCAGCTTCTGTGGGCAATTAGGCACCAAAGCAATGCTGGAATGCCAGATAACTGCAGAAGCTATTTATTGTAAGTCCATCAGTGTTATTCAAGGTACAAACAGTTCCATCAACCCACTACACAGAAATCATAGTGACAACACATTTCACTTGTTGAGATGGTTTCTCTCTCTTTTTCTCTTTCTCTTTTGGTCTATGCTCTAGAAACTTTTCACACATCTTCATTTGCAAAACTCCACTGCTTGCCAGCGGCCCTGAGAAGCAAGCTCCTATTAGAATAATTGAAATACTGAAAGAGTAGGCCAAGGTCTCCCCAGATCTGAACTGTCCGGGTATGTCAGTATATGGGCTAGTCACAAAGGCTATCCATATTATGACACACAAGGGCTAAGAATTTATTCTTTGGATCCGCTCCCCTAAATATGATCTTATTTGTTTTCTATCATTAATACTGTGTTGTGCCAGCCTTCAAAAGATTCTGCAGTTAAGAAAGGCAGAAAAAAGTAGCCTGTTAGAACTGAGAGGCATCTGAGGCCCTTTCACACTACACATTTTTGTCCGATGTCTCTGCTTTAATTGTCATTGCTGTCGCCTATGGAATCTTGGTTGGTTTGTCATTTGGGGAGAGTTGAAGGGAACGAATATCACAGAATGTTGAAAAATGGGAAATGTACTCTGGTGTTCTTGTAGGAGAAACATATGTTAAGCCATGTTTCTGGGGGAAAAAAGGATTTTTTATTTATTCAGTTGGCATGTTTCAGGTAAAACCTTCTTCATGGCTCTCAGTTTATATATAGGCACAATTTAAGTGATGGTTATGCCCTGTAAAGCCATATATGGCTCAGTTCCAGGGTACTTGGCAGACTGTATCTCCCGTTGCATGCGGTTGCCCCTGCCCTGATCTGGGGAAGATGGAGGCTGCTGCAGGCTGCCCCTTCAGGGGTGGTCTGCACAGGACCTCAGTTCTCAGAAACTGGAACTGCTAATTCACAAAACCTCTGTCTTATGAGGATTCAGCTTCAGCTTGTTTACTCTTGTCCATCTCAATATTACCACCATGTCAAAGCTTCAGGTCATGTATGACTGCTTCTGATTCAGATATTACTGAAGGCAAAGTGGTACCTTGCAATATTTCCTGTTCCAAAGTATACTCATCCAATGAAACCATCCTTGCAACTGGGAGCAGAAGCACTATAAAACAAATTTCCCCAGTACCCACCTCGTGGAGACAGTCCGGGAAGGTATCCTTATCCATCATGAGATGAAGAAAAAGGAGCAGTCCCTCCCCCCCCCCCCCAAGATCTCTCTTCTGATTAATTATTAATAATAATAATGCCGCCCAAACACTGGGAATCCGGGCGGCTTACAACACAGGGAAATACAAAGCAATGACAATACAAATGAAATTTTAAAAAATGTAACATAGCAATATATTAAACAATAAAAATAAGATAAAATAACAATTAACAATTGCAGTAAATAACAAAAACAAAAATACATAGCAAATCAAGAGCAGCAAAAAATACATAACAATTAGTAATGAAAAATGTATGGCAATTAATATAGCAAATCAGTAAAATACAAGATTCCTCTCTTTCTTGACCCCCCCATCCCAATCCTAAAATAAAACAATATTCAACAATGCACATACTAAAAAAGAACATTACAATAGAAATTCACAAAAAGTGAAAGGGGGACCAGGAGCGTTAAACAATCAAAACAATCAACCTCTGTAAACGAACTCTGTGCAAACTTCCGCCCGGTGAGCGCAGGCGCGAGGAGCAAGTCGCGGGAGCTCCGGACTTTGCTCTTTGGGGAGGGCGAGAGAAAAAAAAAATTAACCTCC
Source organism: Urosaurus nigricauda (assembly GCA_034509955.1). Taxonomy (NCBI): domain Eukaryota; kingdom Metazoa; phylum Chordata; class Lepidosauria; order Squamata; family Phrynosomatidae; genus Urosaurus; species Urosaurus nigricauda. The sequence goes on from JAOEGL010000002.1 coordinate 171,649,640, forward strand.
ACCTGAGTCCTCCCTTGCCTTTTGAGGCTCTGGGATGATGTTGGGCAAGGCAAGGCAGTAAATGCCTTCTTGAAGTAAAGGGTATTAGTGACTAGATGATAGTGTAGATTACAAGAGGTTTTTGTTTTGGTTTTTTTTCATGAATGGTCAGACTACTCATTCTTTCAAGGAAAATGGGAGAACATCACCACATTCACTCCTCTCCTTATCCATCTGGTCAACCCCACCAAAGAAACCAAGAGTCAAAGAAGGAAGATGGGGTGGGAAGATGTGGTTTATAGAGATTTGCATCCTCTCCCTAGTGAAATACACAAAAGTAGTTCTAACCCAAGCCATAGAAACAAAAATATGTAGATCCATTTTCCTGCCCAAATTTTAAACATCAAATTCTTATTTTTGTCATAGAAACGCCTGGGCTAAGGAGAAATACATCAGTTGGAGATTTTAGCCATTACTTTGAGCTTCTAGACAGAACTCAACCCTTTAATGTATTTTTCATTGTTGAATGGTATTTAATGTTTCATTACTGCCTAAATTAAATGAGCCTGGTGGCCCTTGATGGTTCAGTGATGTTATCCAGTTGGAGGAAACATGTATGAGTATATGAAGGAACATCATAATACTCTGAGCTTTTAGCCTATGTGCCAATATTTTAGTCTTAATATGCAATCCACATTCATAAAAGACATCTTTTCTTTCTGCCCTCTGCAAAACATTAATATTTTACAGAGGCGAGCAACACATACTGTCAATGCCGAAAGTTTCACATTATGCACAGGGTGAATATAATAACTCAACACTTAGAGAGCTCTTTTTATCTTCAAAGCACATTAGCCCAATAAATGAATCTGACTTTGTGCGCATCTTTCAGGTGAGACCTTTAAAGACGGAAATCTTGTTAGCTTTCTGAAAGCATTAATGTTCTCAAAATATGGATGTAAGGATGAAATGCATGAGGGAAGCTTTAGGGGTAGCTGTACTATGGGAACAAAGGTGAGTAATTACGTCTGAATGGTCACTGAGCCTCCAAGACTTCCTAAACTGGTTTCTCTGGCCATTGACTTCTCTACATTTGCCTGGAGCACCCTTTTTCTAGCCAGAGAGAGAAAGAGAGAGCAAGAATGAGGGAGATGTCTGTCCTTATTAGAGGACCCCACAAACTGTTTAACAGTTTTAAAATACCAGTTGTCCAAAACCAGCAGTGAACCTCTGTCTACTTCTAGGATTATCTTTTTGTTTTTTGCATATTCTGTGTGCTTCCTGGAGGATCCCACAGGCAGAACGTTGGCCCTTGGCTTTTGAACAAATCTATATATTCAAGTCCCTTGAAATAATCCCAGAAAAAAAAACATCCATTCAAAACAGTTAAAAGAAATGTTCTACACTTACCTTAATAACAGAGTTGATAACCCTTTTTTGAGCCTGGCTATCAAAAATTCTTTTCTCTACTCCATTTCACAGCTTAGAAGTGCCTAGTTTACAAATAACTTGTTGTTGTTGTTGCTGCTGCTATTGTGTGTTTTCAAGTCATTTCCAAATTATGGTGACCCTAAAGTAACCCTATCATGGAGTTCTCTTGGCAAGGTTCACTATTATTATTTTATATAAAAAAATACAAACAACCATAACACTTACAATATCAAATTAAAACTATACATTTCCATATACCTAAAACAAACATAGGGAAAACAAACTACTAAAAGCAATAATAAAAAGACAAATAGACAAACAGGACAACTGTGGTTTCCACCTTGCCTGGTTGTGGTTCTATTACACTGTATATCCATTTTCCTCTTACTATCCAAACTTTAACCTAAGAATATGTTTTAAATTGAGCTTTAACAAATCTATAAATGCCTACATAATACGACCATTTTTAATGGCAAGATTTGTTCAGAGAACATTTTATCTTTTTGCCTTGTTTTGAGGTTGAGAGAGTGTGACTTGTCCAAGGTCACCCAGTTCCACATAGAATCAAAGACTTGAAAGAGACCACAAGGGCCAGCAAGTTCAACCCCCTGACATGCCGACATAATCAAAGTACCCCGAGAGATGTCCATCCAACCTCTGTTTCAAAACCTGGCTCAAGTACTTGTTTTTTCTGTGCCTCATGCTGGTCCTTTGGGTCCTGAGGAAAAGAAAAGGTGGAGGGGAGCGTAATATGTATGACATGTCAGCGGCCTCGATTATTCAGGAGGCTTTTAAAAACATAATTTAGTCATTTCTGAGAAACAGAACAGCAAATCATTGCTTTTTTAAAAAAAATAATATGAATCTATATAACAGAACTATCTACAAGGGAGCTGTACATGAAACTATTTTTAAAACTTATTTTCCAAGCTCTAAAGTTCAGTTTTGTAGAAGGAAAGACCCATGTCATGTGGGGACTATTCCATCTTTCTGCATTAACCAAAATAGCATTCTTTTCTGGTAAGTTTCCCTGCATTGTTTTGCATGCTGTTCAAGTAAAAGTTTATTCTAAACAGGACTGGAGGTTAGTTTTAAGGCCTCTGCTGTGAAGTGTGTGTGTATTGTGATTGATTGCATTCATTAGGAAGGTTGACTGTTGTTTGTTTCATCATCAATGGATCTGTTTGCCAACAAGATAACCGTGAGCCAGCCAATGTGTTCTAGTAATTACCCAAAGTCCAGATAAAGCATTTTGCAAAACAGCCTCACCATAATGAATCTTTGCTGATGTAAAGCATGCAGATCATTATCTATTAGCAACCGTTTTGTAGGCAGCATGGGAATGATCCCAACAAAAAATGGGGAGAAAGAGTTTGTTCCTGGCTAGCTTTGAAATGCCACTAGACTTATCCTTGTGTGTTCAGGCTTTTCTCCAGAGACTTACCATAAAACCTACAAAACTGATTTTAAAATGTGCTGGGAATATAAATCCTACAAAAGCTAATCAGATCCCAGAGTTGTGCAGCAAGCCTGCTTATCTACAAATCTCTCACAACTCTTGGGCCATTGCCCATTGCCTAAAACTTGCATGTATTAATCAGATCACCAAATGGGAAGTGCAACCAAATCTAGAATGAATACACACACACACACACACACACATGTTACATCTCATATTCTGCAGCTCCAGAAAATAGGAGATGGAACAATAGGAGGATCTCCTTAAAGCACTATCGGCTCTAGTGCCAAAGGAGTGCCATAAAGCACCATCAGCTATAATGCTCTTTCCAGGGCACAAAAAGGAGCTGCTTTCTGTGGCTCCTTTTTGTTCCATGGAAAGGCCAGGTCGGGGCCACGACATGCAGTTGCGGCATGCGGCCCCAATCTGGCAAAGACAGAGGTGGCTGCAGGCCACCCCTTCAGGGGTGGTTTGCACAACCCTTAAATTATCAGTGAATGATTAAACCCAGCAACAAGCTATTAACACTTCTTGTTGTTGTAACATAGTGGAGTTCACTGTTGTTAAAAATACAGTCACAACAAAGCATGAAAAGCAGGAGCAAAACTTTATAGAGTGCTTTTAGCAGCTAACTCCTTGGCTACCAATTCATGTAATAAACAATGCATGCTGGAAAAAATGGCACAAGAAAATGACACTGTGCATCTGGTGGGAAATTAATTAATTAGAATTGATTTAGACTCAGATGGGTGAAATCAGTCAGAAAGCCATGCTTATCGTTCAGGACAGTTTGGAAGAATAATTTTGAAGTCCTTAATCTGGGTCATCCTTCCAACAACAGATATAGTTGATTAATAGACTCATTTTATAAATAAGAAGCTCTAGCTGGGAAATGTGGGCAGGGAGCATCCTTTATCCATTATGATGAAACTGATGCCATGCTCTGCAAACAAGAGAGCTATGTTGCCAGGCATCCCAAGGGTCAAAAAGTATTTTCAGTCTATGTCAAATGTACAATATTCAGTCTATGCCTGGCTCTAAAACATCTCCTGCAGAATGGAGTTATATCAGCAAGCAAAGCAGATCGAAAAGGGAGGCTGTTTCAAAGGTGCGTTGTAGAACAGGTCTTCTGAGTCCATCCATGTTGATTATCGCCCATCATACCTCATGCTTTGATCCTAGCAGCCAGATACTGAAAACAGACAAACAGTATGAATCTTCATTAGCTTCACAGAGGTGGTGAAAGGTACCCTGAACAGGACATGACAGAAGATGGATTAAATGGACAATGCAACAACAGCAGCAGTAGTGCATAAAATGTAATGATGGTGTTTGTTTGGTTTAAAAAAAAACACTGAGTTAACATAAGCTTGCTTACTTGCATGCATACATCTCTAAAATTATCCACATCTAAGCAAAATATAACCCTGAAAGTGTTCATAATTAACAACCCCTAATAGTTACATTATGAAAGCCAACATGGCGTAGTGGTTTGAGTGTTGGACTACAACTCTGGAGACCAGAGTTCAAGTCCCCACTTGGCCATGAAACCCACTGGGGGACCTTGAGCGAATAACATGCTCTCAACCTCAGGGGAAGACAATGGCAAGCCTCCTCTGAACAAATCTTGCACACACAAAAAACCATAAGTCAGAAATGTCTTGAAGGCACACAACAACAAGAACAACAACCATGAAATGCCACATAGAATTGAATGAGATTAGCTGGGATGAACAACAGGACGTCCAGGACTAGTAACCAGAGGAGTTCAAAATATGGCAGAAGGAGAAGGATTTGCCAGGATAGGTGGATGAGGCATGATGCTCTTCATACCATGATGCACTTCATACCAGGCCTTCCATCAGTCACCTGATGATGTGATGGTAACTGAGCCTGCAGGTGCTCTTAATTGTCAGACTGGCTTCTAATAAAATGTTAGTTATGTACAGTTTGATCAGTGTTGAGGAGGTTGACCTGGTGTGTATAACTCACATATGGTCCACCAAATGGAAGGTGGAGTTGACCTTCCCCAGTTGTGCCTACTGGGTTTTGGGGTACAGAACTACAGCAGGTTCAAAAGGCCAGGAAAGGGGGATTGCTGTCATCTATAGGGATTGCTGTCCTTCATCATCATCATCCAACCTTTATTAGGCATTGCATCAACATTAGCAGTTACAATAAAAACAAGATTAAAATCTAGTTTACATCATGGCAATTTCAAAACAGCAAAATTATAACAAATTACATCATAACAATTTGCCACCTATTTAATATCATTAAATTAAGATTTAGAATTTAGATTAGTTAGATTGAACCATATTTTTGTTGCCTCCATCAGGAAATTGGCCATTAATTTAGTAATATGTGAATTAGAATCATCCAATAAGTGTTCCAGTGTTATCTCAACCAAACAAAAGTTCATTTCCATTAACCTCCTTAACAGTTTTATTCTTGGAGTTTGATACAGAGGACAAAGAAATATAATATGATGAAGCGTATCAGGGGCCTGTTCACAATAACATAAACGATTTAAAAAGGGTGTCTTCATATATCTGCCTCACTAAGGGTGTATATTCAGCCTTGCAAATAAAAATGCTTTCCTCGAGGCCCATAATAATAGAGATTGAAAATAATCTGGAGTCCTTCCACAAGAGAGGGGGATACCAAGCATAGATGGAGAACACACTTTAGGAGGGGTTGAATAGGTCATCTGGTAATCCCTACTCACCAAACAATCTTTATCAGACTCAAAACACTCCTTTTCCGTCAATAGGAGGAGAGAATCAAGATTTAAACACATAGAGTTTGCTTTGTTTTCATAGATTTTAGCCCAGCTGGTGTAGTAATTATCTGTTAATAGGAACCATAACAGGCTAGATCTATTAGTTCTGAAATGAATTTTAAGCCAGTATTTATATACCAACAACCAAGCTGTAGTTTCCAGGGTACTCAATCCTAATTCTGACTAAAGAGTCAAATGATGAACACATGGAGGTATAGATAATAGTCTCCTAAAAAAAGTACATCTGTAATCTTTCAATCTCCTTATTAAAGGCTATAATCCAGGAAAATACACCGTACAATATTTGCAGTCTTATCTTAGCTTTATATATATTTTAAGGCTGCAAGGATGTCCTAATTACCCTTTTTGTAATAGAAGGATTGTATGACCGCCAATGATCTTTTTCCTGATTGCATAACTTTATCCCTCTGTTTCCTCCAGTGACCATTGAAATGAAAAAGAACGCCAAGATAAACATACATTTTGACCTGTTCAATTGTTTGATTATTCACCTTCCACACTCTCGGAATAAATCTTTTTGAAAATACCAATATTTTAGATTTTTTGAAGTTTACCTGTAGGTGAAATTTAGTACAGAACTCAGTAAATCCATTCAAGGCTCTTGACATTCCCACTTGGGATAGAGAAAGCAACACAGTATTGTCAGCATATTGGAGTATGAAAAGTGGGTGATTTCCTAAGGAAGGCGGATGGGAATCTACTGCTGACATAAAGATAGGTAAATCTGCCACAAATAGATAAAACAAATAAGGGACCAGCACACAGCCCTGTCTTACTCCTATGCCTGAATAGATAGGATCAGTTAGCTGGCCTGATTCAGAAAATTTCACTCTACAGTAATTATTGGTATGGAGTTGGCTTAACAAAAATAGCAGTCGAGATTCTATATTTAGTCTACCCAGTTTATCCCACAATGTAGACCGGTGAATAGAATCAAAAGCCGCTTTGAGATCAATAAATGCCGCATAAAGTTTACCTTTGGGAAGTGACAAATACTTATAAGAAACGATAGCACTGTGATATGGTCTAAAGTGGACATATGGCATCTAAAACCCGCTTGTTCTGGGCCAATCAAAGCTTGTATGTTCATCCAACTCTGTAATTTCATGGCTAAGTAACTGGCATAGAGTTTGCCCACTATTGAAAGGAGACTTATTGGATGATAGTTGCCAGGATCCTGTCTATCTCCTTTTTTGAATATTGGAATTATAATAGAATCTTTCCAACTTGCTGGAATCTCACTGGAGTTATTTACAAGAGTAAATAGATTAGCCAGAGCTTTGGTCCATAATTCTGGACAATGTTTCAAGATTTCTGCAGGGATGGCATCATAACCGGGGGATTTTCTGGATTTTAATTTGGTAATCAGTTGGTGCAATTCATCAGATGAAACTGGGTTCCAGGAGTTAGATGGATTTTTAATTAATGTGGTATTTCCAGTTATTTGGGGTCCCATTTTATTAGTAAAGTATGAGACCCAAATCTGGGGAGGAATACTATGTTGGACTATAGTTATGTCATAGGCCTGATCTAGATTGGCAAAAAGAAGTGTGTTCATGGCTGCATGAAAGTCTAGCCTTTATATGAGAAAAAGGGAAAGTGTGCCATGAAAACGCTTTTTTTGCGTTTTAGGGGAGAAGAAGCACCTTTAAAAAGGTGATGGTTTTCCCAGCTTCTTTTTTAAAAACTGTGGAACAGCACAGCTCCATCTAAAGGCTGCAAGCCTTTAAGGAAAAGGCAACTTAATGTCACACTTTCCTGCCAATCTAGAAAGCCCCATTGTTCAGATGTCTCCTGACTGCCACCCAAAAAGTTTTGGCATCATTGGACTTCAGGTCTTTGTCTAAGGCAGCCCAATTTTGTTGGAAAAAATGACTTCTTTTTGTCCTCAATATAATTAGAATATTCTATACGGGCCTTATAATAACATCCAAGATTGACGTCCGGGTTGACCATGGCCTGCTGAAATATTTGTCTTAGTTTTCTTTTCCAAATGAGGCAACTCTTATCAAACCATGTACTTCTACATTTGGAATAGCTAGTATGAGTGGATGCTTCATTATATAAAATAGTCACAATATTTATATAATTTAACAGTGCAACATCTATATTGGTACAAGTAGTTAGATCATTAAACCCCTTTAAAACACGTTCATCATTATAAATATTACGAATAATATCTTTCGTGTGGGAATTCCAATGGATACGTTTTAATCTCTCAAAACTGAAGGTCAATGCATTACTCTTAAAAGATGGAATATTTTTGCTTGGGTAAGACCAGTGAAACAGAAAAAGGCAAGTGATCACTTTCAGTTCTTTGGCAGATTTCAAAACCTGCAATTAAATTTAAAAGGTTGGGACTAGTTATCACATAGTCAATTGTACTTCTTCCTAAGGGTGAGATAAAAGTAAATCCATTGGTATTTGGGAATCCTTCAGAGCCATTTAGTATTGTTAGATTATAGCTAATACAGACATTTATCAAAAATGATCCATTTTTATTAACAATTAAGTCCATTCCAGCTCGGGGAAGGTTTAAAGGAAAGGGTGGCATTATAGAATCAATCATACATTGTTCACAAAGGTAGTCATTTGAGGGTCCAATTCTTGCATTATAGTCACCCATCAAGATACATCTTGAAGAACCAGGCCTATTGGTAATTTCTTCAAGATAGTTGGACAGTTGTTCCCAATAGGTAGCTGAATTTTGGTCCTTTGGGATCGCGGGGATGTAGATGTTAAATAAAACTAACTTAACTTAATTGCTTGTGCAATTTTATCACAGGGTGTCAGTATTGCATGCTTTAGACCACAAGATAGCTTTACAAATATGGCCAAACCTCCTTTATACTGTCCCTTGTTAGAGGATCTCTCAGCAGGAATACAAAAAGATGTATACCCAGGCAAACAGATATCATATGGGCTCCAGGTCTCCTGTAAACATATAATGTCAAATTTGGTGATGTATTGAATAAGGTCTACATCAGAGCTTTTCTTCAACCAACCAGCTATGTTCCATGATATAATTGACAGACTCAATGAACCCTCAGGACAACCCCCCTGTAGTCACTGGACTGGATCAGGTGTAATTGTAGAAGAGATTTATTCCTCCATTTGGATACAGCCATTTGTACTTAGATGGGTCATTCTCTTAGTTGGTAATAAGGAGGGAGAAGTAGTGGGAGAAGGAGGGACTGGATTATCTTACGAAATTTGGATGTTGTGTCCTCTAGTTGTGCAGTAACCATTGGTAACTGAGAGACCATGAAATCCCTGCAAGACCTCCTCTTCTACATGCCCAAATTCAGGATCGACATCAGGGGCTTGCAAAGCATCAATTTTTGATATTTCATCATGAAGTGTATCAGTATGTAGATATAGGGATGTTAACTCACTTAAATCCTTGACCCAGGACAACTGATTGGTTCCCAATTTTACCACAGGCTCAAAATCAATTAAAGGTTTTTCTTTAAAACCAAGAGGAGCAAGAGATGGTGTTAGTATTATACCAGTCTGAGTAGAGATCAAGGGCGGTAGGGTCATATCCATAATGGGCATGTTCACTTTTGTACATTCATCCTCCTGTATTACAGGAATCCAAGGTGTACAGTCAAAATGTTGGCCCTTAGTTGCAGAGTTTGTTTGGCAATCTACATTCCATTGATTGGTTACATTAGGGTTTAAAGAAACTACTGCTAACTGTTGACTATTATTTATCTTTTCAATTACCTGACACAACTTATTCCATTCTTCTTTAGCTTACAATTGTAAATGAAGCTGCTTGTTTAACAAATTGTAAGCCGCTCTGATAGTCTTGGCTGAAGAGCTGGGTATAAATAAAACATTATTATTATTATTATTATTATTATTATTATTATTATTATTAAGTAGCGTGGGTTCTATTGCATTATTAGGGCTACTCTTAATTGAGGATCCAAAATGATCCATGGTTCCTTCATCAGGTTTTCTCTTCCTATGGGACACAAGAGAATTAATCACATTGTTCTTAAAGACCCTGAAACAATGGATATCATAATTTTTTGCCAACATGTCCTTTTTAACCAACAACATATCAGGGACCAAAGAAGAGCCGAAGGTCAAAATAAGTCTTTTATAATGACCTACATTTGGAAGGAAATGGAAGGAATTTAGTGTAGTCTTTCTGGATTCCCATCTCAACAGATTACTTATAGAAGTCTTGATGCTATAAAAGTTAGACCATCTACCTTTGTTAATAGAATTGTACTCAACAGCAATCACCACTTGAGATGATTGTAATGATAAAACCGAAGAATGATCAGAAGGGTTGGGATATACAAATAGTGGAGTAGGTTGAGGTGTTAATTTGTTGGGATGGATAAAAGTATCCTCATTTTGCAATTTTCCAATTAATGTCTCTAAACTATTACTGATGGAAGTGCAGTTTTTAAATAGTGATTCAAAAGTCTTTGAAATTAAAAAAGCCTCCTTTGCCAAAAGATCCTTCCAAGGACATTTTGGCGGCAATTGTTCATTGTTATTATTTGGAAAAGCTGTAGTTTCCGGATTTATCCTGGGATCTTCCTCATTTGTTGGCAACAGTTCCTCATCCTGCAAGGAGTTTAGAATTTCATATCTATTATTTAGTTCAATGTCAGTTTGTAGAACTGAAGATCCTTGCCTATTCGTAAAATGGGAATTTATTTTTGATTGTTTAGAGGGTTTACTGTCAGAGTCATTTGAAACCTTAGAACGGCAACGTTTCTGTAGTTTCATCTTGGAGGTGAAATTTAAAAGCACAAACAAAAGAGTTATTAACAAATAACTCAAACTACATTGACTAATAAAAATATGTTAGGACAGCTGACCAAGTTTAGCTATTTAGAAACTCGATAAAATAAAGACCCCAAATGGGTCCAACAAAACAGTACCAAGGTGCTGGTGGTGTGGGCGGGTCCTCCTCCACAGCTCCCTCGCCTCAGCCAAGGCTCTGCAGCCTTTGAAGGCCCTGCCAGACTGAGGAGAAGTGCTGTCGGTGGTATGGGCGGGTCTTCTTCGGTGGCTCCCTGGTTATCTCTCTCAGTTCGAACCAAAGACTGTGGTGAGTTCCTTTCTCTTTGTGGACCGAGAGGGAGCCGGAGTTCTTCCTGGGTTTTAAGCCCTGGCCCTGCTCCTCCTCCCCAGTGCTGCTGCGCTGCTGTTGCTGCTTCTGCCACCAGTTCTTCCTCAGCTTTTGAAGGCTTTAGAGGGATGGTGAGTAGGCCCAGCAAGCTCTCTCAATTGCTGTCATCTATAGGGATTGATGCCCATGAGATGAAGGTGTCCCAGTGACCACAGAATTTTATCGAGATGTATTCCCATGGGAAGAAAGGTAATTTCATAACTAGAAGGAAAGACTTACCACTTTAGTCTGTTTGTGTTGAAAACATCTAAAATATTGCCCTTCCACCACTGATGCTCCAACAGAAGCAGTAAAAAAAATCCTCTACACCCCTCCAAAACTGTACTGATGACAAAAGAAATGGGTTTTCTCCTGCTCTGGCTGTGAGAATAAGTGTGGACTTTTCCCATCCAGGCTGCATAGGACTTTTCTGAAGGTAGAATAAGCCTGGTTGGAGGGATGTCCAGACGATGCACACCCTTGATGATGCCACCAGGGTGCCATGATGCCGTGCGCCAATCCAGACGGCATGTAGCATCATGACACCCCTCCAGCACTGCGTTCAAATAAAACAGCACTAATGGGGAGCCATACAGCAATGCCACCACAATTATGGTGCCCATTGGACTTCACAAAAAGGAGTTGCTTTTTGTGGCTCCTTTTTTGCACCCTCCAGAGGCTGGATCAGGACTGCAGCATGAGGTTGCCATGGCCCCAATATGGTTGAAGAATGAGTGGCTGCATGTTGCTCCTTAGGGACTGTTTGTACAGCCTGTAAGACTTCAGGAAAAGGCATTAATAGAACCACAATCCAAGTTTATGCTCCAGCTATAGAGGCAGAAGAAGAAGAAATTGAACGATTCTGTGGGAGATCCAGGAGGAAGTTGATCACACACTAAAACAGGTCTTCATTGCAAACACATTCTTTGAGCAACCAAAGATCAGTTGTATACTTGGACACCATCCGATGGCCATAGACTGCAAAATTGGAAACAGAAAATGGAGAAGCTCTATTGTCTCTGCAAAAATAAGATCAAGAGCAGTATGTGTCACAGGCCATGAACTGTTAATATCAAAAATTAAAGTTAAACAAGTATACTAAACCAAACATCATTTTATTTATTTATTTATTTATTTAATTCCAGGATTTATATCCTGCCTTTCTCCCACAGTGGGATTCAAGGCAGGTTACAATATATTGCTAGAATACAGCCTGAACATCCCTCTAAAAAGTAAAGATGAGGTAAAAATAGATTCAAACTTACCAGGAGCCAGAACTCTGGACTGAAGCCAAGGACATTATCAGGGAAAAATGCAAAAATATACTATCTGCAACAACAACAACAACAACAACAACATAATCCTTAATGGACAACAGATTAAACTCTTGAAACAGTTACATACATACAGACAAAAAGCAAAAGTAAAAGGTGACAGAAATAGAGTCAGAACCCTGAATGCAACTGTTCAGTGACCTGTGTGCAGGGACAAGGAGAATTACTATAATAATCTATGCAGAGAAATAGAAGGCAACAACAAAAAAAGAATGAGAGTGCAAGATCTGAGAACTCAAAGTGAAATTTAAACCAAGAGAAGGGAAGCTCTCTAGTCAGCAAGGGGGCACATTACATGTTCAAGTAGAAATTGAAAGATGATGGAAACAATAAATTGAAGAACTATGTTAATTAGATGACAGGATGACAGATTCATTGATGAAAGACCCATTTGAAGATTAATCTACGAATTTGGAAGGTGAAATGGAAGCTCTGCTCAGAGCACTTGGAAGAAACAAATCACCAGGAATAGATGGCATACCAACAGAGTTATTTCAAGCTACAGAGACAGAACCTACTCTAGTTCTAACTAACATCTGCCAAGAAATACAGAAAGCAAAAGAATGACCTAATGGATCACTCACTCACTTCCATTCCAGCATTCTCTGAAGATGCCAGCCACAGATGCTGGCCAAACATCAGGAATTAACTCTTCTAGAACACAGCCTGAAAAACCCACAAAAAAACTATGGATGCTGGCTATGAAAGCCTCTGGTTTCACACAGATTAGAAACGCCAAGAAGGGGACACCAGGGATTGCAGGTAACACAAGATGATTGCATTAATTTCCTATGCAATCAAAATGATGCTCAAAATTTGACAACTAAAACATTGATCATATATGGAGTGAGAAATGCTAGATGTTCAAACTGGAATCAAGAAAAGAAGAAGCACTAGAGATCATATTGAAAACATACATTGGATAATGGGGCACACCAAAGAATTTCAGAAGAAAATCACCCTGTTCTTTATAGATTATAGGAAAGCTTTTGATTGTGTTGACCATGGAAAACTATGGATTATGTACTTAAAGGAATGGATGTGCCACAACATTTGATTGTCCTGATGCATAACCTATACTCAGGAAAAGAATCTATTGTTAGGATAGAATAAAAACCAACAGAATGGTTTCCAATTAGCAGGGGAGCCAGGCAAGGATGCATTTTATCACTCTATATCTGTTAAACTTGTATGTTGAGCATGTCATACACAAACCAGGAGTAGACTCAGAAGATAAAAGATGTGAAAATTGGAGGAAGGATCATCAACCATTTAAAATATGCAGAGGACACCATGCTACTAGCAGAAAATAAAGAAAAGACTTAGAACGATTACTGGAGAAAGTCAAGGAAGAAAGTTCAAAGGCAGGTTTACAGTTCAACATTAAGAAAACAAAAAATAATTATCACAGATGATTTACACAGCTTTAAAACAGATGATGACATTCAGATTAAAATTTTACATATCTTGGCTCAGTCCTTAAACCAGAATGCAGACTGCAGGGGTTTTTTTAAAGGAAGACTAGGAAATAGGAGGAAGCTGTGAAGCAACTAGACAGTCCTGAGGTGTCAAGATATATAATTGAATACTAAAGTTAGGATTGTCCATGCCATCGTACTTCCAATTTCTATGTATAGTTGTGAAAGCTGGACAGTAAAGAAACCAGATACAAAGATACAAAGAAAATCAACTCATTTAAAAAGTGGTGCTGTAGAAGAGTTGAATTGTCAAAAGAACAAGAGCAAATCAAAGTTGAACTCAATCTAGGAGCCAGGATGACTAAACTGAAGTCACACTTTGACCATATCATGAGAAGACATGACTCCCTAAAAAAGGCAATAATCCTTGGTAATGAAGAAGGTAGTGGAAAAAGAAGAAGACCACATTGCAGGTGGATGGACCCAACCAAGGAAGGCAAAGCCCAAAGTGTGCAAGATCAGAGCAAGATCAGAAAACAAAAATAATTATCACAGATGATTTACACAGCTTTAAAACAGATGATGAAGACATTCAAATAATTCCAAATAGTTGAGGATAAGATAACTTGGATGTCTCTCGTGCATATGGTCACAATAAGTCAAAGACAACTTGCCAGGAATTAGCAACAATATTATGATGGCTACATGATGCTAGGAAAGTGGGACAAATTCACTCTGGGGGAAATTTTACAACTGTTTCCCAGTTTGTACAACCTGGACTGTCCGGAGCCTGGATACAATCTGTGCTCTGGAATCCACATGTTGATGGATAGTGTAATGTGTATAGCAGATCTGTTTCTTGACCTTGGCCAGGTTTGTTGTAATGTCCAAACCAAGTGTAAATAGTTAGCACCAGGATTTCTGTTTTGTGTCTTTTGTGGTTAGAATGTGGCCTTGAACAGGGAAGGAAACAGAACAATGAAACCCAAATCTTTCAATTGTCTGAGGAGTCTTCGTTCTTTCTTCTAAGAACTCCAGGATTCTAAGGTGCATATTGAAATATGCATGCAGAAAAATTTACAGAAGTGTTATTTATCATCAGTGTTGGATGGTCATGTTCAAATTATGTGTAAAATTTTAAGCATACACACACATACACACACATGTGTGTGTGTGTGTGTGTGTGTGTGTAGAGAACCTTCTACCAATAGGGGGACCAGCAGCAACACCAATAATAATAGTAGCCTCAACCACACCACATTGGAATCAGGTGCAGACCAAATGTTGGGAAATGGAGAGATCCCACTGAGGTATATTTTATAGATGAGCACACCCCTGTTTGCTGCTTCCAGAATTAGAACCAGCAAGTGGTTTGTGCCCTCACATCGTGTTTGTGGATTTTCCTAAAGACATCTGGTCGCCCACTGTGATGTACAATCTGCTGGACATTCTGTCACTGCTGTGGTGTCTGAAGGAGAAAATACTAGGTAGGCACCATTCCACCATCCACTAGGCAGGCAAAGGCCCAGTGGATGTTGAGAAGTCTTGTCTCTTTTCCAACTGCTACATCTGGGCTTCTGAGGAAGGAAAGAGAAGTCTAGTACAGGTCCATTGTGCCTTGGGCTAGTGGCTGGTGACATGCCCTCTCTAAATAGATAGGCAGGCAGGCAGGCAGGCTGGGTGGCTTTTAACTAGATCCTGCAGGTCCCTTTTGCTTAGCTTCAACAAGGTTGTTGTCTCGTGTGTCTTCAAATCATGCCCTGGGACCTATGGAATGCTGGCATTTTTGGATTAAGGAGGAAGAGGAGGAAGATTACAAATTGTATTTCTGGACTCTTTCAGACCTTAAAATGGGAGTGGGGAAGCTTGCGAGTTATATCTTCCATACTTTTTAAGTAGTTCTAACCAAGATGAAACATTGACTGTAAATGTAAAAAGACAGTCCCAGCACTTTCCATAAGATGGATGACTGTTTTAGGAAGGTACATTGCCCAGAAAAGCAATTACACAGCAAATCACCCATCTACATAGGTTTGGAATAAGAACAGCACAGGCCTTATATTTATATCCATTTCCCATTTAATGCAGTTTGCAGCAAATAATCTCTGAAATTAATTGCTGCAGCTGCTGCTGTTATTGGGTTAGTTCTCAGGTGTCTCTCTTGCGGGAAGAATAAAGTAATTCTATAGCATATACTTTCCTTTGTAAAATGATAAAATAAAATAATCAGGCTATGATACACTTTGTACTGAAAGGTGTTCAAAATGGCTGAAAGAGGGTGCAGGAAGATGGGTGCACAATCTACTCAAAAAGCTTGTCTGCAGACCCAAGAGTCAATCTACCATCTCTTTAAAAAGATTATATAGGGGTGGTGGACCCATTAGAATGATCTGCCCTCGAAGGCTAATGGAACCAATTGGCTTCCAGAAGGCCCTAGAGGGTTTAATGGTTTGTAGCGCCGGTGATTCCGTCGAAGCCTTGGTGAATACTTGGAACACCAATCTTCCCAATCTTCCCAAGGCTCTTTATGCAATCGCTCCTGAGCGTCCTCTCCTACCTGCTCCTAACTGTAAGCCCTGGTTCACGGAGGATCTCAGGGAGATGAAGTGGGTTGGACAACGACTAGAGCTCAGATGGCAGAATACTCGACTCTTCTCTGACAGAACTCACCATAGGCAGCATCATCACGCCTATCGGGAGGCTTTGCGTGCAGCATGCAGATCCTTCTGCTCTGCACGCATCGCGTCTGCAGAGTCTCGTTCAGCAGAGCTATTTAAGGTGGTGGGGGAGCTGACGTGGGTTCCTTCTGTGCCAAATCCCCTACTCGCCCCAACAACAGTCTGCTGTGATGTGTTTAAAACCTTCTTTGCAGACAAAATCTCTCGGCTAAGGGCCGACTTGGAAGTCAATGTTTTGTCAGAGTCCATAGGTGAGGTGTCTAACAACTCCGTTGTTGCTTCTTTACTGGATGAATTTCCACCTGCCAGTACTGAGGACGTGGACAAACTCCTTGAAAATCTAAAGAAGACAACTTGCCCTCTCGATCCTTATACTTTTTTTTCCCAGTCCTTGTATTAATGCTACAGCAAGGGGCTCATTTAGATAGGACACCTGTCTATGATCTGTTTGACACCATCTACTTATAGTGGGACAGAAATTTGACTGGATTACCTATCTCTACCTTCAGATAATGGAGCCAGGTGTAGCCAGGGTGTGGGTATCGAGGTTGTGGGGGGGCAGGGAAGGTATGGCGGCAACAGAGTGGAGAGATGTTACAAAAGAAGAAGGGATCGATGTTTGATATCTATCCCTTCTTCAGTCCACTCTGTTTCCCAGGATAAGTTGGAGAGCGCAACAACCGTTCCACAGTCCCTTAATCTGCTCCTCTGCAGGTCAGGTCGGCCAAAGGTAAGACCCATATCATCCACGATCTTCTCGTGGATGAACGGGCCGACCTGGCATGCTTCACCGAGACCTGGCTGGGAGATGCTAGTGCAGCAACATGGGCACAGGCTCTCCCAGCGGGTTATACAGTCAGTGAGCAGATAAGGGAAAGTGGGCAGGGGGGCAGTGTGGCTATAGTCCATAAAACCAATCTAACTCTGATTAGGAAACCTGTCCGGAAAACAGTCCATATTGAGTGCGTGTACCTTAGCCTGAAGACCAGGGACATTTTGGGGATTCTGTTGGTTTACCGGCCACCCCGTTGCTTAACGGACTCCCTGACCAAGCTGACTCAGCTGGTCTCCGAGTTGCTGTTGGAGTCCCCCAGACTTTTGGTCTTGGGTGACTTCAATATCTCTCTGGAGACCAGCCCATCTGATCTATCTGGAGCAGCTCGGGCATTCATGGAATCCATGACAGCCATGAACCTATCCCAACTGGTCGCTGGGCCTACCCATTGTGCAGGTCACACACTTGATGGGATTTTTAGTACGGAACAGGAGTATCTGTGGGCAGAGGTAACCAAAACCTCCGCACTGTCATGGACGGATCATTTCCTGATCAAGATGGAACTAAAAGCCGCTTTCCGTCCCCCCAAAAAGCCGTCTTAGATGAAACCGATTATCTAAATCCATTTCAAACTGGCTTCAGGACAGGACATGGAGTTGAGACTGCCATGGTCGCTCTGGCCAACGACCTCCGCTTGAGCATCGAGAGGGGTAGTGTGACCCTGCTGGTGCTCTTGGATCTCTCAGCAGCCTTTGATACAATAGATCATTCCATCCTTTTGGGCCGACTGACAGAGTTGGGGATCGGGGGTATTGCACTCCGCTGGTTCTGGTCCTTTCTCTCCGGGAGATCCCAAAGGGTGAGGCTTGGGGACAGTTGCTCTTCTAAGACTGAGCTTAATTGTGGCATCCCACAAGGCGCCATCCTGTCCCCGATGCTGTTTAACATCTATATGAAGCCGCTGGGTGACATCATTCGGAGGCATGGAGCTCAGTGTCTTCAGTACTCTGATGACACTCAGATCTATCTCTCCATGACAAGATCATCGGCCCAGACTTCAGATAGCGTCTCTCCTCTCAATGACTGTCTTGCGGCAGTAATGGATTGGATGAGGGAAAATAGGTTGAAACTCAATCCAGACAAAATGGAGGTGCTAACTGTCACAGGACCGAAGCCAGGATTGGGAATACATCTTCTGGTCCTAGATGGACCCTATTCGAAGTCTTGGGGTACTTTTTGATTTGTCGCTTCACATGAAGAGTCAGTGGTACACGCTTTGGTAACCTCACAATTAGACTTCTGTAATGGGCTCTACATGGGGCTACCCTTGTGCCTAACTCAGAAACTTCAATTAGTTCAGAATATGGCAGCCAGGCTTGTCACGGGAACATCAAGGAGAGAGCACATAACACCAGTGCTCAAATCTCTCCGCTGGCTGCCGATTAGTTTCCGAGTGCAGTACAAGGTGTTGGTTTTAACCTTTAAAGCCCTACATGGCTTGGGTCCATCTTATCTGAGAGACTGCATCCTCCCGTACAACCCCCCCCCCCCCCCGCACACTCCAGTCTTCTTGGAGGAACCTGTTGCAGCCTATGAAAACTAGGTTGGCACAGACCTCCCAGAGGGCCTTTTCGGCTGTCGCTCCCAGGCTATGGAATGGCCTGCCAGATGAGATGCGTCTTATTAGATCTTCTGATTGCTTTAAAAAAGCCTTAAAGAAGCATTTCTTTTGGCAGGCCTTCCCAGAAAGCTCTGAACTCCCGGCTCTGTTTGTATGAAGCCTCCCTCTTAATTCTTCAACATCTTGACCTGGATATCCATGCAACTGCTGTTATTTTTAAATTGTAATTTTAATTATGTTGTTTTAATTTGATGCTAGTTTAATTCTATTTTAAGGGGTGGGTGGTTGGGCATGGGCATGGGCAATATATGTTTTATCATGTAATTTTTAACTGATGTAACCCGCTCCAATTGGATACAGAGGAGCGGGCTATAAATAAAATATTATTATTATTATTATTATTATTATTATTGGATATGAGGGTAGATTTCTTGAGACACACACACGCATAAACATACACATGCATGTGTGTGCACGTCACACACATAGACTGAAAGAGCATGTGAAGTACTTGTTTGGGACTGCATTTTTCTCCTTATCATTCCTTCTTGCCATATCCTTTGCCAGTGGCTAGGTAATAAACAAACATAAATACTGCATCTAAAATAAGACATGCTATATAGCCATAACAAATAGTAGCCATTGATAGCCTTGTCTATAACAGTGAGGAAGTGTCACTAATAACAATGAGGAAATTCAGCTGTTGACACTTTCTTCCAGCATGAACCCCCAATGACCCCTTCCTAAATGCTTTACATGTATTGGAAAGTGGAAGTGGGCACCCATTTGCAATTTTTGACTTATTTGCTTCCTTTTGGCTTACTTGCTTATAATGAATGAAATTGAGAATTCTTCACTAAAGGAAAAGTAAGTTGTGATGAAAGGAGAGGATTTCTATCTTTTCCATTCTCCTGCTCCTCCAACTTCCCATACTTTGAATCCTCATCCAATACACAAATAAACCATCATTCACCTACAAACTCCATTATGTGTTGCCTCCCAGCTTCACTTCTAAAACTAACCTCTTGCTTTATGCAAGAAAGACACTGGGTGTTTCTACATGGTCGAAATAATGCAGTTTGACACCAATTTAAGTGGTATAATTCCATCCTATAGAATAGGATGCATAAAGCCACCATCACTACTTCAAGAAAGTCTCTCAATCTCTTTGTTCCTCCCCCCCCCCCCGCCCCACCCACACTTTAGCCATCCATCACTTGACTTTTTAAAAAGAAATATATTTCCAGTGATGGCCAGTGCCTCTGTCATCAGTGAAGTTGATGAATCCACTTCTGGTTTGAGAGATATTCTATTCCCTAAAATAGGTCCATCTTGCATAATTCGTTGAAAGTTCAAATTAATACCTGGAATGGATTCTTTACCCCCACTTTCTGCTGCTTGACATATTCTAAGTGCAATGGCTCTGTCCGTGTGACAAGGAGATAGAATACTGAGAGTTGGATGGTTTATATAAAGATATCGTGTCTTGGTTCTGAAAGGGGAAAAAGCAGTGTTTGTGATATCTGGCCAACCAGCCTAACTGGAAAAAATCAGAACATAAAACCATGAAACCCTTGCCCCAAGATGATTGCAATTAGATAGCTGTCTCACTGATATTTTTGTGTACAGGCCAATGCAAAACCAAGGGCGTGCAAACAGATGTTGGGGCTGGTTATGTATATATCAACTGTTCTCCTATGACCTTGCTTCAGAAAGAAAACTTATCACAGAGTAAATTGGAGAAGAAAAAAAGGGGTGCCAAGACTTATCAACTCATTATACTTGAAAGGTTTTTGGAACAACAAAATACCATGAACCTATCTTGGCAGTCACTGAGCTGGTAAGCAGCTGTTCACCACACATTTCTGACTTGTTTGCTGCCAACATATTTAATGCTTCTGCCAAAATAAGTGAATGCAAACTGGATGCTGGTCAACTCAGGTGAAGTACAAGATTGTTGCTGGAGATGTGGTTGACATTGCTATTGCTGGGACAAGTGTGTTTTGAGACAGTAACTCAAGAAAAGCACAGAGCATTGAAAAACATTGTGGCCACAATAGCAAGCCATTTTCTTGAGGGTCTGGCATTCTCACTACATTTTGTGGTTAACCACTGGCATAGTCCTCAGACTTCATCTTGGGCTTGGTTTGTATCATTAGGTTTTCTTGGTTACAATTGTTTAGGGCAAGTAATGCAAGATAGTTTTTATAAACAGTAGTGGGGAAGATTTGTCATGACCAATGACACGGAATTGTAGTTCAAAATATCTGGAGATCCAAAAGCTTCCCACCTCTTTTAAAATGTTCACCAAATAAGAGGTTTGTATGATGTACCCTACTCAACCATGTGCAGTTTTCTTTTGTATCAGTTACTCTTCTTTTCTCCTTCTTAATTTGGTTTACTCTCTCTGGTTCCTAATCTCCAATGTAGCTATAGATTTCACCTGGCTCACTGCTGTACTGACCTTTAAAAAAAAGTTCAGATGATGCTCCTCCTGTCCTAGTATTTGAAGGAGGTTTTTGAGCTCAATTGCCAGTGTTGGTACCTGGGGCAAAATGAGTTCCAATGAATCCTAAGCTTTCAAGACAGCCTGGGGTGAATACCCCATTTAGTACCCAGTTCCTCCCCCTACTTTAGGGCAATCCCCACTGACAGCAACGTTGATGGGGATGTAGCCTTTTCCACGTTTCCTTGATTTGCATCCAAGAAATGGAGAAAACCTGCTTACACCACATGTCAATCAAAGCAAAAAATCTTGCTATGATCAAGACACAAAGGAGTTTATCACACGGGAGGAATTTATCTCAATTTCAAATGGAGCCAATTCCAATTAACATAAATTCGCTAGTTTAGCGAATTTACGTGAATTCTAATTGCGTTTGGAATGCATTCAGAATTACTTCCCATTGCTTGAAAATGTCCCCCCATTGCCTGAAATTGCATGAGATACTCTAATTCACAATAACTTAAAACCCATGATTGTGCTCGGAATGACTTCACTTTTGCCCGAAATTCCGTGAGATACACTCATTCGCAATAACCTGAAACCCCATGATTGCATTAAGATTGCCATTGCATTATACCCCCAAATTCTGTCGTATGATAAACTCCAAAGGGATGCTGCAGTGGGAACAACCATGCAGAATTGTGTATTTCGGGCATAGAATAGGCTATTTATCAGGGGGATAGGATCAGTAAAAATGGGCTTTGTGTTCAACCAGTGACTTTTCCATCTATATCAAGTAATCAGTGACATTGGATTTTAGCCATGTAGGGTAGGAATGGGTAAGTTTTAATAATGTAATGTTTTTAATTGTTTGAATTGTGTAATTGTTTTTAAACTTGTATTTTGCATATTTGCAGTGTTTTAACTTGGACTGTTTTAGATTTGTAAGCCACCTTGAGTCCCTGTACTGGGAGGAAGGCAGGATATAAACAAACATGATGATGATGATGATGATGATGATTATGATGATGATGTAGAAGTAGTCTCTTCCATGTTCCTCTGTAAATAATCCTGAACAAATGAATATATTCCCCAGGTATACAATAGATTTCATAAAATTAATCTTAGAGCATGAATTAGGTCTAGACAGAGCCTCAAGCCCTTGCATCTTTGATGAAAGCATCCTCTGGGACCTCCCTGGTGTCCTCCGCAGGTCCTATACATCTGCCTATAGGAACATAAGCAGATGCTTTTTAGATGTCCCTCATCCTCTTCTAGCCATTGCATGGCTGTGACTGGGGTAGGCAGGATGAAAAAATGTGGGTTTATAGATTTTGGTCATGCTGTGATGGAGGTAAATGATTCAGACCTCTCCAATGATGA
Source organism: Urosaurus nigricauda (assembly GCA_034509955.1). NCBI lineage: Eukaryota > Metazoa > Chordata > Lepidosauria > Squamata > Phrynosomatidae > Urosaurus > Urosaurus nigricauda. The sequence goes on from JAOEGL010000002.1 coordinate 171,672,107, forward strand.
AAAAAGTGAGTTACATAGATGTGAGTTGGACTCACATATCCTAACCCACTAACAAGGTGCCAGCCACTATTGTTTTTCCCCTCAAAGGCTTTTTTTGTTTGGCATGCAAAAAAAAAAATAATACTTTTTTGCACAAATTAAATGTACAGAAAACATCGCCAAATGTTAAAAATATCCATTAAATTTCCACAAAAGCTCTCATAATCTCCCAGAGCTGGGAGAGAACTTTTAAAATTCTTCATGTTTGCATGTGAGAAGAAAATAAAGAGAATGTTTTCATCTGTAGTTTTGAGTAGATGGGGACAGATGAAAAAAGAGACCTGGACATTTCTATCTGTAATTCAGAAAGAGCTTGGGAAAGGTGCCTGTTCTCTGGAGATCTGCTGGCTGCTGAACTACTACTGCCAATTTGCTTCCAATATGAGCCACTTGTATATTACCGAATCTTGATGCCATCTTTTAAGGCAATGATTACAAACATCTTTAAAATTCAAGGGGTGATAAATGATTGTCTTAATGGTAATCAGCTCTCAACAGTTCTACCATTATCTGTAGTTTTGTTTTCCCTGTTGTCAGTGATTTTCTTAAATGATCTGACTTTAGTATAATGTAGCTGCTCTCCAGGCTGCTGGCTGTGTCTGTCTCAATGACTTCTAACTGCACCAGTAACTGCTTTTCCTAAATGCTATCAGTGGAATCTTGAAATATGTAGAATTTCAGATGGTAGATGTCTTGCACCCCATGGATATATGCAGGGGTTTTTCCCAGAAGAGGAAAAACTGTACAGTGATATGTGATTATAATTCATTCAGTTATTATCATTTTTAATTATAATGGGGGAGGGGCAGGAATTTTGACTCAAGTATTTTACTTTCTGTATTTTTTCATCTACTTTTTACAGGATTCAGCATAAAACAATTTTGTTTTACTTCACTGATGAACCACACAAATTTTTCATTCAGAAACTGCATGTTTTGTGTCTGACATAAAAAGGTCAATGAAAATGTCTACCATTTCTGAGTGTCAGTGAAAATGTCTGCCATTTCTGTTCAGTCTGGTAGCCTAGAAAATCACACTATAATTATAATGCTATTATCCCCCTTTAAATGCCCTAATTTGTAGTTTAGTGAGATTTAAGAGCTCTCTGGCTGAGAATGCTAAATGTCCCTACCTAAACTGGAAATCCCAGGATTCCACAGGAAGCAGCCACAGCAGTTAAAGTGGAATAATAGCACCATTAGAGTGTGCCTCCCCTATGAGAAATCTTTATGCTACATTTACTCTGGTGTTGTTTCTCAAGAACAGGCCTGTGCTGTGATAATGCTTCATACTGGTGGGGTTTAACAGCCTACCAGTGCAATTCTACACAACTACACCTTCCATGAGAGCCAGCCCAGTGTAGTGGTTTGAGCGCTCAACCTCAGAGATCAGGGTTCAATTCCCACTTGAGCATAAAAACCCACTGAGTGACTTTGGGCAAGTCGCTCTCCGCCTCAGAGAATGGCAATGACAATGGCAAACCCATCAGTCGTCATAAGTGAAAATGACTTGGGGGCAAACAATGACAACAACAAACCCTTCCACTTCAAAGATCTGGAATAGCCCCCCTGAGTAAGGAGGAAAATCTTCATACATTTTGTTCTTACTAGCAAGAATTAATATTTTTACCATTTTTTTCTCCTCACTGTGAGAAAGTCTGGCTTTTTAGCTCAGAAGCCAGCATTTTTGGCATAAGAATCAAGTTTTCTGCACAGAAAACAACATTTTTTGTGTTTGTGAAAAGAAAAAAAAACCCTTTCTCGTGCAGAAAATTGTTCCTATGCTATTTTTTTCATTGCATTTGTACCACATGCCCAATATTTTGTTGGAATATGACCTTTTGCCAGAACAGCTTATATTATGTCAACCTAACCCCTTGTTTCTCAGTCATCTGGTAAATAAAATTGCCACAGAAATGGCATGTTCAGCCAAATAGTGTATTTGTCTCATGGAACTGATATGGCAACCTCATTCTGTGGAGTGTTTAGCAATAGTGTGTCAGAAAAGTAACTGTTAAATCACCTGCAGGTTAGGTCTTTGGAAATCCTTGTTATCTTTTATCAGGTTTTTCATTCCTGCTGCCATCTACACAGCTTGTATTTCTTACCAATATTGAGTTACACTTTAAAGAAACAAATCAAAGTTATTTAAAGTTTAAAGTTCTTTAAAGTTAAGCTTTAAAAGATGGAAAATGAATTGTCCCTGAATTACCAGAAGCTCAATTATTCAGTGCAAAGCTCACAAACAAACAAAAAGGGGTATCTTGATAGCAGTGTATCAGAACTGTACTTGTTGTACCTACCAAGTTCTAACTGATCGTGATGTGCTTAGGATGAACTCATGCCAATTGCTGCAGAGCATTTTTCATGTTCAAGTGAAGAAGAAGGAGCTACCATTGAAGTGCTCTGTAATTGACAGCTCCTAGAAATGAAGACAGAGTGAAGCTGTGCATTGTGTTTTCCTTTGAATCAGCAGCCATAACTTAGTATTTAAAGGGTGCCTTGTGTGTGTGCTGTTCTAACAGACCAGCAGGCATCCTAATCAAAATTCTGCTCAGGAGACATCTTCAACCTTTCCCCCTTTTTCTATTCTGATTTTTTGCATAAACAGAGATGGGTGACTGACACAAGTTAGTCATGTCACCTGCTGGATTTTGCTGGACTCCTTTTGAAGTATATGTTTGTGGACTGTGTGCCAAGAGCCTGTTTTCAAAAGGAATGGCACGGTATTTCAGAAGTCACTCACTCATACCAATTCTTCAGCCAAGATAGTTCAGTTTGGTTTCTCTCCAAGATGTGGTGTTAGGGACTACTTGATTTCCCACCAGATCTGTTCTGAGGCTCAGAATTCTCTATGTCTTGTCTTTGACTTTACTTTCATTGATCTCAGGGAGGCTTCATCAAATTCCCAATGAGACTGGCTTCATGAGCATAAATTTCAGGAAGAAATCTTTCCCATTGCTATCTGATCTTTTCAATGGAAGAAATGAGAGACTGAACCTGGAATTTTTGGCATATCAATAGTATCCAAAATCCCACTGGTGCATTGCACTTAGGTAATGGTCCGTTATAATATAATCACATTTTTACATAGGTCATATAGCAGACATAATGTAAGTCAAAGCTGTCATCCTCATTGTTAGGAGAAAAGGCTTGCTGGCTGCAAACAGCTTATTTCTCCAAGTTCTGGCATCTGGAGAGGTCCTCACAGGAAGAAAAAAAAAATCCCTGGAAGTGTCTGGACCCACTTCTGGTTTTGAAAAATACATACTTTTGATATTCAGCGATGCAGGTATATGCTGCAACTGTTTAAATGATGAACTGGTGTTCCTGGAGTCTTGTAGAAGAGGCTATTCACTCCCCCACCCCCACACACAATTTTGAAAAGATTGGTAGCTGCAAAAACAGCCTGGGGGATGCATACAGCCACAAAGGCATAGTTTGCTTTTGCCCTGAAGGTTCCCTGGGGACCAAAGTTCTTCCTCTGTGTTGCAAATTTACATTATTATTATTATTATTAACCTTTATTTATATAGCGCTGTAAATTTACACAGTGCTGTACATGAGAGTTACTTCATGAAACATATTCATGGAATTTTCCCTAAAGCCTAGGTTGTTAAGGTTGAGTAGCTTTAGGTTTAAGGTTGAGTACCAGTGGTGCTGCCCTGGTGGCACAGTGGTTAAATGCCTGTACTGCAGCTACTCACTCAAAATCATAAGGTTACGAGTTCAATACCAGCAAAAGGGCTCAAGCTTGACTCAAGCTTGCATCCTTCTGAGGTCGCTAAAATGAGTACCCAAAAAAATGTAAGCTACCCAAGTAGCTTACAATAATAAACTGCTCAGACACTGCTTAGGCGGTATGAAGAGGTATATAAATGAAGCTGTTTGTTTTGTTTTTTGTTTGATAAAGTTGAATGGAAAAATTCATGATCAAACAATACACTTTGTATTCCAATACAGTGGTCCCCCAGGATGCAAATCCCCTGGGGAACGAAATCCCCGGGACCCAAAACCGCCAGGGCCGCAAAAAAGCCCGGGATCTAAAGGAAACCCCGGGTTGTGAAAGGGAAAAACCGCACAGCCCCTTTAAATTTGCCGCGCGGTCCGTCCACTAAAACGGTCCCCCGGGAAACGAAGATTTCCGGGTTACGAAAAGTAATCCGGAACGGATTACTTTCGTAACCCGGGGGACCACTGTATAGAGTCTGTTGATTGTACAGATATGCCTATATGAACTGTGTGTGTTGTGTATGTTGACATGTGCACTTTTTAGTGATTGACAGGCCCAGCTTCTAATGCTAAGGCATGTTTTACTGGGGAAGTTTTAGTCACTGGGCTATGGAGAGTCATTGTAACTTTGATATCTGCTCATTCCTTTCTAACACCAGCAAGGTTAACTAAAAGTATATATATGGTTAAATGAGGAAATCAACAAAACCTATAAGATTTTCTCCCAGCTTCCTTTTACTATTCAGTCACTCCCAAAACTAAAGTTATTTCAAAAGCTATATTAGGATGAGAATTGTGTGACACTTGACTTTGCCTCCCAGCAGCCATAACCAGGATAGTCAGCACTGCTAGGAGTTATTGATTTCAGTAAGGCTTTTGACAAGGTCTCCCATGATATTTTTGTAGGCAAGCTGGTGAACTGTGGGCTACACAGTATTACAGTTTTGTGGATTTGTAATTATTTGACAGGCAGTACCCAGAGAGTACTCACCAATTCACTTCATCTTGGAGAGAAGTGACTAGTAGGGTGCCTCACAGTTCTGTCCTAAGCCTGGTGTGGTTTAAGATCTTTATAAATGTTGATGATGAAATAGAAGGCATGCTTATCCAATCTGCAGATTAGGACGAGTAGCTAATAACCCAGAAGAAAGGAACAGGATTCAAAAGTACTTTGACATATGCGAAAACTTAGCCCAAACTAACAAAATGAATTTAATGAGAGTTAAATGTAAGGCACTAATTTGGGCAGGGGAAAAATGAAATGGATAAATACAGGATGGGTGACACCTAGCTTGAAAGACCATACATGTAAAAATGATCTAGCAGTCTTAGTAAATCACAAGCTGAACATTAATCAACAATGGCCAAACAAAAACAAAACAAAAAGCCAATGCAATTGTGGACTGCATCAACAGGAGTGTAATGTCCTCATTAAGGGAAGGAGTGGTCCCATTATATCTTGCTTTGGTCAGACCTCACCTGGAATAGTGTGTCCAGTTCTTGACATCTCAGTTCAAGAAAGATATCAACCAGCTGGTGTGTTTCCAGAGAAGAATGACCCAGATGTCCAAAGTCACAGAAACTAAGCCTTATGAAGAATGACATAGGCCCTCAACAGACCGGCAAGAAATGCTGGTGTGAGGGCAGAGTGGGGGCATGGTGACCACACATTGTTTGCCTCCATGCTAGCATCATGCCGGTGTCATGCCCATCCCACCACATGGTGGGCGCTAGACATGCAGCATCAAAAAGCTGTTGCAGATATGGCACCCTTTCTGTGATGCAAAAGAAGCTGTTTTTTGTGGCTTCTTTTTGTGCTGCAGATCTGCCAGGTTGGGGGTATGGCTTGTGGTTGCTGCATTCCCAACCCATCACTTCCAGGGTGATCTGTTAGGGGTGGTCTGTCCAGCCCCTTAGTGAGCTGGGTATGTGTAAGAGCATGCATATGTTTAGTTTGGGGGAACAGAAGGTGAAAAGGTGACACGATAGTTGAAATATTTCTTGAAATATTTTGATCTTGAAATATTTGAAGGGATGTCCTGGAGAGGATGGAACCATCTTATTTTCTGCTGCTCCTGAGATTAAACCATGGAGTAATGGACTCAAGCTACAGGAAAGGAAATTCCACCTAAACACTGGGAAGAATTTCTTTACTGTAAGAGCTATTCAATAGCAGAATAGATTGCCTCGGAGGTGGTGGACTCTCCATCTTTATAAGTCTTTAAACAGAGTTTGGATCAGGATCTTTCAGGAGCACTTTAGTTGTGTATTCCTGGTGGCAGAGGATTGAACTAGATAGCCCTTGTGGTGCCTTCCATCTCTATGATTCTACAATCCAACAAAATCTGGAAAACTGGAAATGGTCAAAATTCCTGGGGCTGTGTTGTTCAGAAGTGTTTCCATTGCATAGTCATTCAGGATGCAGAGCTAGGAGCAGCTAGCCCTTCACACAGCCTTCTTCAAATGGTTCTAAAAAATCCCTATCAAGCTGCAATAGAAATTTGCCTTCCAAATATATTCTCCTCTTGAGATAGGTTGTAATAGGCAGGGGGGAGTGGGAAGGGGACAAATCTGCTTCACATAACCCTGACAAGAGAGACAGCCAGATATCTCTTGACATTTTGCAGATAAACAAAAAAGGCTTTTTATTCAGATAAGTCTGAGCTCAGGCATCCTACAACCTTGGCAATGGCAAGAGCTGAGGCTGGAATAACAATAGATTGTCTCCTTTGATTTGAAGTCACATTCTGTTGGAGAAATTTGTTCCAAGTCCCTGACAACTGTAAGCTATAAATACTGTGTTGGAAAGTTTTCTTTTTACTTATTTATTCATTCATGTACCTATGTTTATTTACAGCTTGATGGGCACTGGGTCATGGGGCGACGGGTGGGATTTTTGCCTCCTACATCCTTGGAAATTCTTCAGTAAAAAAAGAGATATACATTGCTTTGGTTTGGAGAAATAATGGAGGTGATCATAGAATCATAGAGTTGGAAGAGACCACAAGGCCCATCCAGTCCAACCCCCTGCCATGCAGTAACTCTCGATCAAAGCATACCCGACAGATGGCCATCTGGCCTCTGTTTAAAGTCTGCTTAAAGGTTGTTTAATGTGTTAACTCAAACCTAATCAAGGGATTGGCAATGCTGGAACAGATGGAGTCCAAGCTGTCAGTGCAGAAATAAGGTACATAAGCATATGTTCAGATGTTTAGTTGATGAAGTGATTTGGTGTATTTTCACATATATGATGGGCAACTGGGTAATTTTAGACCCTTGGCATAATGGTCTTATGGGATTGGGTTTTGATAAACATGTTTTATTAGTTGAACTGTGAATGATAACAACATTTCTATTCCCCTTCCCTGCCATGTTCTTAGTACTACTAAGCAGTTGTTGTTGTTGTTGTTGTTAATGCCCCTGAGTCAACCTCAACCCATTATGACCCTGTGGATTAGACATCGCCAAGCCCCCTTATTCTCCACGGCTCTGTTTGGGTCCTGCAGACACAGTCCCTTGGTCTCCCTGATTAAATCCATCCATCTGATGTACAGTCTTCCTCTCTTTCTACTACCCTCTGCCTTTCCTAGCATGATATGACCAAAGTACAACAGCCTCAATTTAATCATCTTAGCTTCCAGGGAAAGTTCAGGCTTGATCTGTTCAAGGACCCATTTCTTCATCTTTTTTGCTGTCCCTGGCATTCTGAGCACTCTTCTCCAGCACCACATCTCAAATGAGTTGATTTTCTTTTTATCTGCTTTCTTCACTGTCCAGCTCTCACATCCATATATAGTGATGAGGATTACAGTGGCTTGGATAAGTCTAACTGTAGTGCTCAGCTAGAGTTGAAGTCTATACTGCAGAATTTTGAGCATAATTTTGCTTGCATGGGAAATTAAGCTATGGTCCTATAATTGCTGCAGTCTTCTCTCTCTCTCTCTCTCTCTCTCTCTCTCTCTCCCTCTCTCGGTGAATGGGGATATATGTTGATTGTTTCCAGTCTGCTGGCCACCATTTTGTTTTCTATATTTATTGACATATATTAGTTAGCACTAGAGTTGTTTATGTCTGTGTGCATTGTGATCATTGAAATAAATGGAATTTCTTAATCACAATTTGCACAAGTCCCACTAATTTCACTAGGTCTGCTTTAAGGAGAACTGGCATTAGAGTTCTGCTTTAGAACTTCTACATTCCTGCTATATTATGGCAAATGGGCAATTAAAAATTTATTTTGCCAACCTTGTTTGCCAACCTAGTTAAAAAGGAAATGTTTCAACTATGTGTGGTTTTACATGTCACACTTAAATCAAGCTTCCTCCTAACTACAGGAATGAAGCAGTCTGCTTGTGCCTTGTTCTAATCCCATTTTGCTGTACCACTGGTTAATATAGTTTTTAAAAGTTTTTTTTTTAAATGATAGAACAAATATCTGTTGTTTTCTTTCCACTCCCTTCCTTTTGATATACTTGTCTTCTGTATGTCCCAGGACATAAAAGACTGCAGCAATTATAGGACCATAGCATATATTTGTCTTCTGTATGTCCCAGGACAGCACAATGTCACAGGATAGTGGCACTGGGGTCAACTACAATGAAGGTAGAGGTCAAACAGCTGAACATTTTACTGTCTACTTATTCTACTTATTGTTCTGCTGAGCAATGTTCCATTTACATGAACAATGCAATCATACACATGTCTACTCAGAAGAGAGTCCTGATGATTTCAGAGTGACTTTGTAGTATGAGACATTCTAAAAGTCTGTTGAAATGCATGGATTCCTTCATGACAATCATGTTTTTCACACTATATTTTTCTTAACTAATTACATTCCATTTATCTCTTGAAGCAAAAATTCTTGTACATTATTTCTCCCCATGCCCACCTTATTTTTATTCCAAGAGCAATCTTAAGCAGTAGGTTAGGCTGAGAAGCTACAATTGTCCCAAGCTTATTACATGATCATTGTGTTATGGAGAATCTGGGATTTGAATGGATTTATAATGTGCATTGACAAAGACAGTACTTAGGAACAAGAGTTCTTATGGTGCATTTAAGAGAAAGCTATAATTTTGAAGAGGTCAGAAAAGGAATTACAGTCTGCCCTCCTTATCCATGGATTTTATACCCACAGATTCAAGTATCCATGGCTTGAAAATATTTTTAAAAAGTATAAATTCCCAAAAGCAACCCTTGATTTTCCATTTTAATATAGGGGACACCATTTTGCTATGCCATTATATTTACTAGGATTTGAGCATCCACGGATTTTGTTATCCACAGGGGATCCTGGAACCAAACCCCAGTGGATAACAAGGATCCACTGTATTTTTACTTTTAGTTGTTGTTGTAAACATTCCTCCAATCTACTCTGACTCATAGCAACCCTATGGATGAGACATCTCCAGGATCCCTACCCTCCATTGCTCTGCTTAAGTCCTGCAAATTCAGTGACCTTCCTGATTGAGTTTATCCACCTGGTATGTGGTCCTTCTCTCTTTCTGCCTTCTACCTTTCCGAGCATTATTGTCTTTTCTAATGAGTTATGTCTTCTCATGATGTGGCCAAAGCCTTTCAAGGAGATTTCAGATTTGATCTGTTCAAGGAACCATTTGCTTGTCTTTTTGGCTGTCCACAGTAACCTCAGTTTATGGTGGGGAATATTATGGCTTGAACAATTCTAACTTTAGTGCTCAGTTGTATAGACTTTAGGATTTTATCTGGGTCTTTCATGGCTGGTCCTCCCATTCCTATTCATCTTCCTATTTCTTCTCCATTTGTATCAATGTTTGATCCAAGGTACAAGAAATCAACTATTTAGATTTCCTCATTTTCTAGATTGAATTTATGTAGATCTTCCATAGTCATTATTTTTGTTGTCTTTATGTTTAGTAATATGCCTTCCTTCCTGGTTAGGTTAGGCTTGGTTTTGAAGCAAACAGTCCTGCCCTTGAATGCAGTAAATTGGACCTAGCACAGTTGCCCATCTCTGCATTAGGGATAAATCCAATTGTTAACTTCAACTAGACCAGTCTCACTGAAACAATAAGAACATGGTACTGATTCATATTGTCAGATCTTAGAGTCCTGCCATGAGACTTCTGTTTTTGAGGAATATGGGAGGTGGGATTTCGAATTCTTCCATTTCTCTGAGATCAGCTCCAGTTGAGGGACAAGAGTTGTTTGCAAATTGCCACAACTGAACTATGAAAGTGAACTCTTGCTTGCTTGCTTTGCTTTGCTTTGTTTTTTAAAGTTCTCTGCCCTTCAAGCTGGTCATGTAGCTTTTTATAATTTTCAGATTTTAATTGATTTCTGTCAGTCTTGATTTGGTGCAATTTCTATGCTATTTTCTTCAACTATTAAAATAAGTGTTCCTGTTCCAGCTGTTCGAATCTGGCAGGGACAGTTCCAGAAAATCCTCCATCATCCATTTTTTTCAGCTACTTTTAAAATGTTCCAGTTTCATTCTCCTCCTCTCCTTTTTACTCATTCGGGTTACTTCCACTGGTGAAAAATGAGGAGAATGTGTGTTTGAGCTCAGTTAACATAGCAGAGGGGAGAGGAGAGAAGATGAAGATCTTTCTTGTAGACTCAGACAAAAACTAACTGTTGCACACTCTTATAGCTTGTCTGTTCTTCCTCATTAATAATTTTTTACCATGTTGTTTGGCCACATGTGTCCCAGTTTTCATTTGTGACATAGTTTGGCCTTTTCATGGAGATCTATTTAAAAAAAACTCTCACTTTTAATTATCTTTTGGCACATCTTCTTAAAAATTTGCTTTTTAAATAAAAAGGTGTCTGCTCTTTCAGCTGTCCTAATTTGCCCCAGTTAATCTCTCAAAACACCAAATTATCTGCACAGCATTGAGAAGGAATCTTGTTCACTGTGTGATCCCTTATATTTCCTCCCCAGCCAAATGGAAGGGAAGTGGGAGGAATCAAGGCAGTGACAGAAAATATATACAGTATGAGGAAAGACTGTAACTAAAAGGGACATTGTAACAAATTATAACATTGCAACAACAGAGGCGTTTAAAAGAGAAAGTGAACAGTCCATTTAAAGTCTAAAGATCCTGCCTTGGTTCCAACATTCTCTTTAAAGTTTAAAGATCACGGGTTGCTTCCTGCAGCCCATTTAAATTTTAAAGATCCCACATTGCTTCCCCAATAGCAAGCCAATCAAGCTTTAGTCATCCTATTGAGAGGTCATTCATGGGAATTCCCTATGAATGGTTTGTTGCTTGAGCATTGCTGGTTATTCCTGGGAGAAGTCTCAATTGAGTGCAACATTGTCTGAAAATCTTTCACTCAATTGCATGATTATCCTGGCATTTTGCCTTTTCCTTCCCCCCTTTCCCCCATGTGATAATCTCCATAAAATGAATGAAAGAACAGCAAGGGGGGGAATTAGAAAAAGTAAGGTTGCTGCTTGACAAAAGAAAGCACAGAGCTCTCCCTCCCAGCAGAAGTTCAATTATTTTAATTATTTACCTAGAATCATAGAATCATAGAATCATAGAGTTGGAAGAGACCACAAGGGCCATCCAGTCCAACCCCCTGCCATGCAGGAACTCCAAGTCAAAGCATCCCTGACAGATGGCCATCCAGCCTCTGCTTAAAGACCTCCAAGGAAGGAGACTCCACTACACTCCGAGGGAGTGTGTTCCACTGTCAAACAGCCCTTACTGTCAGGAAGTTCCTCCTAATGTTGAGGTGGAATCTCTTTTCCTGCAGTTTGCATCCATTGTTCCGCGTTCTAGTCTCTGCAGCAGCAGAAAACAAGCTTGCTCCCTCCTCAATATGACATCCCTTCAAATATTTAAACAGGGCTATCATATCACCTCTTAACCTTCTCTTCTCCAGGCTAAACATCCCCAGCTCCCTAAGGCGTTCTTCATAGGGCAAGGTTTCCAGACCCTTCATCATCTTAGTTGCCCTCCTTTGGACCTGCTCCAGTTTCTCCACATCTTTTTTGAATTGTGGTGCCCAGAACTGGACACAGTATTCCAGGTGGGGCCTGACCAAAGCAGAATAGAGTGGCACTATAACTTCCCTTGATCTAGAAACTATACTTCTATTGATGCAGCCTAAAATTGCATTGGCTTTTTTAGCTGCCGCATCACACTGTTGACTCATGTTCAGCTTATGGTCTACTTGGACTCCTAGATCCCTTTCACATGTGGTCTCATTCAGCCAGGTGGCCCCCATCCTATATCTGTGCATTTCATTTTTCCGCCCTAAGTGCAGAACCTTACATTTCTCCGCATTGAATTTCATTTTGTTAGCACTGGCCCAGCTTTCTAGTCTATTCAGGTCATTTTGAATTTTGATCCTGTCCTCTGGGGTATTAGCTACTCCTCCCAGTTTAGTGTCATCTGCAAATTTGATAAGTATGCCCCCAATTCTGTCATCCAAATCGTTAATAAAGATGTTGAATAGCACTGGGCCCAGGACAGAGCCCTGTGGGACCCCACTGGTCACTTCTCTCCAGGATGAAAAGGAGCCATTGTTGAGCACCCTTTGAGTTCGGCCAGTCAACCAATTAAAAATCCATGTAACAGTTAACTTGTCTATCTCACATTTTGCAAGCTTGTTTGCAAGAATGTCATGGGGAACCTTGTCAAAGGCCTTACTGAAATCGAGGTATACTATATCCACAGCATTCCCTTCATCTACCAAGCTGGTAATTTTATCAAAAAAAGAGATCAGGTTCGTTTGGCATGACTTGTTTCTCTGAAACCCATGTTGGCTTTTTGTGATTATGGCATTGGCCTCTAAGTGTTCACAGACTCTCTGCTTAATGATCTGCTCTAGAACCTTTCCTGGAATTGATGTCAGACTAACTGGACGATAATTGTTGGGATCCTCTTTTTGGGATCCTCCATTCCCTTCCCGGCCCCTTTTGTACCATTCCATTTGTGTGCCAGGAGCCCTGTGTGATAGCACTTGATATTCAATGGCAATCCTCATGTAAATACAGAAACTCAGTAAAATCCATTCTGTAAAAAGAAAGCACTAGGAAACAATGGGTATCTAGAACCCCTTTAAAAGCTCACAAATGAGAGGCTTGATACAGCTCTTGTTGCTGTTTCTTGTTGTGTGCCTCCAAGTCATTTTCAACTCATGGTGACCCTGTCATGTTTTTTTGGGTTTTGGGGGGGGGCATGCTTCTACAGAGGGGGTTTGCCATTTCCATCCTCTAAACCTGAGAGAGTGTGACTTGCTTAAGGCCAACCAGTGGGTTTACATTGCTGAGGTTAGAATCAGAATTGTAATCCAGCACTTAAACCACTACACCATTCTGACTCTCTGATGCACCTGTAGTGGAACAGAATTTCATGAATATGGGGCCAGTACAAAAAAAAAAAACAAACAAACAGGTGTTTTATCATCAGTTGAGTACATAAAGCCTCAGATACTGATCTTAATCTAAGCTATTGATGTTGGAAATGACTTTGCTTTCAAGCATTTAAAATAACAAAGAAAGTAGGTGGCCAGGGCATTTTTACTATTTTGTGACAGTCAGCCCCAAACCTTGCAGAATAAAATTACAGAGGGCTTGAACCAGGGTGGCTGGGATATATGCTAGTTTATTACATAGAAATGTGTATGCTTTCTTCAACAAAAAACAGAAAGAAATGGAATCAAATTATGTGAAACATCCCTACCAGGCAGGATAAAATGTCTGGGACCCAACCTGGTATAAATATTAGCAGCCTGGCCACATGCCCTTGTTGCAATATGGTGAAGCCATACTTTCTCCAGCTGCACCAATGGACCTCATGCTAATTTTAATGGTTATAAGCTGTCCCCATCTTCTCCTTACAGTTGCCCACTTTTTGCACTAGAATTGGATTGTGAGGATATTTAAGGAGCCCTGCTGGTGCAGTGTTTAAATGCCAGTACTGTAGCCACAAGGTTGTGAGTTTGATCCCAGGACTCCAAGGTTGACTCAGCCTTCCATTCTTTCATAGTTCAGTAAAATGAGTACCCAGCTTGTTGGGACAATTGGCTTACAAATTGTAAACCACTTAGAAAGTGTGGAGTTCACTGATATGAATGCTATTACTATTTCTATGATAATGGCTCTTGGCTACAGATGTACAATCGCTTAGTTCCATTTTAAAAAAAAAAAAATTATCTCAATCCCATACGCATTCTCTTTCTGTTCTGGCTTTTTTCCTCACCATATGGAAATTCAGTAATATTTTGGTGCATATTCCTTTCAACATATTTTCCCTCAGTAACTATAACATACTTGTGCATATATTTTCAAAGATGCACATCTTAATTATATGCTTTCCTTTGAAATGGAAAAGAAACAAAGAATCTGATAGGTACAATTTCCTTCCAGTGACAAGAAAGCGGAGCATATTTTCATTCATAGTTCTGTGGACCACAAATTAGAATAACTGCATCATAAAAAAAATTGCTAAAGCATTTTTACTTATCCCCTACCCTTATTAAAATCATCTAAAATGTGTTGCCAGAGTAGAGTTTTGCTGATACAGTGGTCTACCATAAAGACAAATAAATGGATCCTGGAGCAGCTCAAGCTTGAAGTCTTCCTGGAAGCCAAAATGACTGAACTGAGGCTGTTGTACTATGGACAAATCATGAGACAACATGACTCATTAAACAAAATCCAATTAATGTTCAGTAAAGGTAAATAAAGTAGGAAAAAAGAAGAAGACCATATTGAGATGGATGGACTCAATCAAGAAAGCCCCGAGTCTGCAAGATCTGAGCAGGGATATTATTCTGAACCAGAGGCTCAGAATAAGCCACAAAGGAACCTGTGAGGTCATAGATATATTATGCTATAAAACGGTTTGTTGCTCTCCTTTTGTTTCCAGTTTCTAGTACCTCTAGAAATAAAGGAGATGATTGCATTTTATTGACATGGTGGGATTCATAAGACCCATAATGCTCACAAAGAAACAGATGTTTCTTGCATCTGCAGAGCTTCTACATCCTCACTAAATGTGAGAAAGGCATGAGGGGGATGGCAACAGAATTTAATCAAAGCATTAAATGGGGGGAAGCCCCAGGTTATTATTTGAAAACAATCATTTTCTAATTGTGTTTCAAAGGGAAAAGGCTGTTACCAATGAAATAACATATATATTTAGGTAAAGTGTGTAGATTTGAGGAGAGGGATTCAATGGCAATAAAGAGCCCTATAATATGGTTAGCTGCTTTTTAGCATTTGGTTTAATGTCATGTTTGAGTTAGTGCATTATGCACATCTGGGAGAAATCAAAGTGGGTGGAGAGATGGCAGACTTTCAAAACAAATGAGACACTTTCAAAACAAATGAGAAACAGACTTTCAAAACAAATGAGATATTACTGATAGGATTAATTTCTGAAACACCAGGTTTGCCTAGGGATACATTTAATTTTATTCCCTTCTGAATGTATTTCCAACATACTGAAGAGGATTTTTTGCTTGTTTGTTTCTTCCTTTTTAATTTAAACTCTATATAGAAAAAAAAAAAGAATGACAGTGTTAATTTTAAGAAGAACCAGCATCAAATACAAAAACAAAAAACGTACAGATTTATATGTGGTTGTGCAATTATTATTTTTTTATTCTTCAACTCCAATTATCTTTCTATAAATTACCATGAAAGCATGGAGGGTTATGTAAAGATATGCTATAATTTACAAACTTATAAGGGAAAGCTAGACATTATAAACCTTGCCTTTGCATGATAATTTCTTGGGACTATTAATTGTCTAAGCTTTTCATCAATGTTGTATAACTGATTCTGACCCTGGTTAATATGGAGCCTGTATTTATCCATAAAGCAATATCTAGTGAAGGAGCCATACAAAAGGTTTTAGAAGAATTTTATGTTGTAAACCATTATTGTTACCTAAATAGAAGACTATTAAATGTGACACAAATTTCATCTTAACTTTTTTTCTTTTATCTTTCTTTGCTTTCTGAAAAAAAACACTCTCCAAATTAAACTACTATTTTATAGTGTCATCATAGATGTATATATGTACCTCTAATATGACATTGTCTCCAATATTTATTCTTAACTGAGGAAAATATATGTGTCAGATTCCTAGGTGTTAAATTGCTAAGTCTTAAATAAAATAAATTAAAGCTCCTATCCCATTCCCTTCCTATTTTTATATTTATATTAAAATGAAATCCAAGCTGGATTCAGTACATGTAATAATCTTAGAATTTAAACCCGAATATTATCCTTAGACTGAACAATAAGCCTTTGAAAATATGTGAGTGGCCATACTGCTTGAGATTTAATATTTGTGATAGGAAAAAAGAGTGCTACTAGACCAATTTTTTAGCCAGGATACGTCCAGTGGTAGTACTTGATCTCTTAATAGGACAGATCTTTTTATGGATGACTGGTTATGTAAATCTTATCATTTATACAGACTGCTTTCTCCCATGTCACAGTTCCATAGGTTATTTTTTATAAGAAATTATTGGCTGCATCTGTACTGCAGAAATAATCTGGTTTGTCACCACTTTCACTGCCATGACTCAATGCTAAGAAATTCTAATTCCATAGCATAGAGTCATAGCAGTGAAAGTGGTGTCAAACTGGATTATTTCTACAGTGTGGGTGCAGCAATTAACATTTTTAAGCTACATTCGTTTTTTAAAAAAAATCTGGAAATGGGAGGCCTTTCAATTTCTTTATCTTTTGCTACTTCCTTCGGTAGTCATGCTTGAGCCTGTGTCTAATCAATCATCTTAACCAGTTTTCTTAACAGAAAGGCTTCATAACATATTTCCAAATTAGAAAGCAAATGCTGGAACAAATGGGGCTTTGTTCTGATCCCGTGAGGCTCTTTTTGAGGATCCCCCACCCCACCTCTGCAACTGTGAATCTCAGGATTATGCAGGGAGAAGTCATGGTATTCAGATGTTATGCTGGGGTAGTGTAGATACACTAGTGCCAGAAAATCATATTTTCTTACCAATAATCCTTTGCCAAGGATTTCCAAAATAATTCTTCTAAATTTAGGGATGAAAATGGATTTAATTAGGCTCACAATTCTTAATAAAAATACTATTAGCCCAATGTTGTCTGAAAGCAATCCTGCTTTTGTGGGATATTCCCAGATTTAAACCCTGTTTATTCACTGGGCTTGGGTGCTTCCTTTGTGATAAGGTTCTTACATAAGCATAAAAGCTCAAAACTTTTCTCCCCACTGGGTTATTAGAGGGGTTTTTACCCCCTGCTATATCAGAACTATTTTTGCTATAATTATGTGTAGAGTTTTCTGTGCAAAAACATTGTCTTTTGTGTGAAATACAATGGGCCACATTCCACATTGGCTTAGTGGTTTGAACACTGGACTACAACTCTGGAGACCAGAGTTTGGATCATTGCTTGGACATGAGACCCATTGGGTTACCTTGGGCAAGTCACATGCTCTTAGCCTCAAGGGAAAGCAATGGCAAACCTCCTCTGAACAAATCTTGCCAAGAAAACCCCAAATAGGGTCATTTTAGGATTGCCATAAGTCCGAAACCACTTGAGGGCACATCACAAGAAGTAAAAAATCAACAACGACAATGTAACTAAGTTCTGCCTCTTACTTTACCTTGAAGAAGCCACATCAGCCAAAGGAGGTCTGTTCAGCTGCTAGTCAGAGAGGAAAGAGGAACTTCTATGGGGTCCTGCTTCTGATTGTGGCAGCCTCACTCACTGGCAGGAGAGGAGAGTAACATCCTCCTCCTTGCCGCCATTCCATCCACATTTGAGCAGATCAGCTTCCGGCTTCTTATTGAATAAGTTATGAATCCACAACTACAATACAGAATGACAGCCAATTTTTTTCCCTGCAAAATACAACTGTTTGTTTAAAATATAATGTTCCATACAAAAAGCACATTTGCTGCTGTTGATGAAAAAAAAAAGTAATTTTCTTTTTCATTTGCTTAACATTCTTTATGGTGCCCTTTCTCATCAGGAATGAAAAAAAAACTGAATCCAGGCATTCCCCAATTAAGGAAGACAATGTGTTCATCGGCATTACTTTTTTAACAGAAAATATGCTGTCAGAGGCAGAAGTAACATGGAAAGGATAGGGATAGGTTCCTCCACCACAAAAAGGAACAATTCAATGTGTTCAAGAAACTCTTTATCCAAAGCTAACAATATGCACATATAAAATGAAACGTGTCATGTAAGCCTTGGATAAATAAACAGAAACATTCTGAATCTTTTAGAGACTGCTTGAAAGCCTTGTTCAAAATACATGCACAGAGGATTTCCTTTTCTTTTGCCAGCTTCCACTATTCATATGATTTCCATTTTGGTGGCCATACTTATAGATGTAAGATTTTATTTTATTTTTTTAATATACTGGGTGCAGTTGGTGGGGCAGGACTATTTGCTCTCCCTTTTCTCTCTGTTTTGTTGTTCAAGCCTGCTCAGCAAGGGATTCTGGTGGCAGCTGCTGTTTACCTTGCCAGTTGTGAAGATACAGTACATACAGTAGGAACTCCTCAGTGAGAACAGAACTCCTTTCCTCCTAAGCTGAAGCTTTATTTCATTACTGCCATTGCAGCAACCCAGCAGAGAAAGTCTATGCCTCTACCCCTCCTTTACCACCCTTCCAATACTGATGCTACTAAAGAAGTACAACTAGACATGGGATAGAAGAGACAGGAGGCTGGCCAAATGTAAAAAGACTTTGTAAAAGGGATTTTTTCCCCCAGAGGTTTGGTTAACTAAGGTTCTGCCTTCTTTAAATCCATAGTTCTATAACTGTTGGCTGCACAGATGGGTGGCTGGATGACGGCCCTTTTTCCCCTGGATTGGTACCACAGCAGACACATGCAGCAGCACCGATCCACTCCCTCCAGGGAGCAAATAAGCTGCTCTTAGCAGCTTCCTGAAAGGGCCATCATAAGCGCTGTGGCGTCATGACACCTCTTCCATCCAGTGCTATTTGGGCACTGTGCCCGACGTGCATCATCATGGCACATGCCATAATGACAGCCGGGCAGCACAGGAAGGGCTTGGAGTGTGCAAACACTCAGCCCTCAGTCACATACAAGCCGGCACAAAGTGCCAATCTGTACAGCCTTTGTGTTCTTTACATCTACATTTAAAACCAGCAACCTATGTATGTGAATGTGTATTCCCACATATAGTAAGTCTCAACAAAAGTCAGTTACCTGGAGCACCTTTGAGAGACTTTAGAGAAACGATTATTATATTTATTTTTTTCAAAACATACATTTTATACATGTATTTGTTGTTCTTGTTCTTGTGTGCCTTCAAGTTATTTCCAACTTATGGTGAGCCACACTTTCCAAAAAGCCAAAAGCCAAAATTAAAAGGAAATCCCAGAAATGCTACCTCTTCTTTTGGCGAAGCCTTTTCACTTTGTGCTGTCTTAAAGAACATCGACAGTCAAATTCGGCTACATGTCTCTGCTTAACTTCGGCAACCTGAGGATTGCCTGACTCATTGCTTCCTCTCATATCACCTGTCTGCTCTGGAGTCTCATACTGAAATCCATCCCGGAACATGACATTGCTGCAGAATAAAATTTCCTGTGGTTTCCTAGGGAACCAACACCTAGACATATACGTGCAATTTGCTTGGAGAAAAAGATAGGACAAAACAGAAGGTGGTAAGGAAGAGGAAATAACATGAGTTGGAAACTAGAAAGCAACATTTGAACAGTACTTCATAAAATAAAAATTATCCTTTCTTTTCTCTTTAAAAATAAGATGGGTAAAATTGTCACAATTAGGACAGCATGGAAATATATGGAGCTTTGTCAAGGGCAAGGAGGCTGGGGGATACACACCTAGGAAGGGGTGCAATCCGTTCTGAATTTTCCACTGTTCCTCCTTGAGTTTCTTTAAGCTGAATGGAAACTCTGTTGTTGTTGTTGTTGTTGTTGTTGTTGTTATTATATTATTATTATTTCTATTCTGCTTAATCTCAGGGAATCCAAGCAGATTACAACAGTAAAAATAGGATACAGATTAAAAGAGAATTACATTGAAGTTCCAAAGTCCCCAACCCTTCCCCTGACATAAAAACATAATTGAACATTTAAAAAAAGGATTAAACCTAAAAATAATTAAAACATTGATATATAACAAAAAAAATTTGAAATGATGTAAAAATTTAGGCAGAGTCTAGATGGATTAAGGAAAGCTAAAGGAAAATGAGAGAAAAGGGGGAGGGGGAGGGGGAGGCAGGTAAACAAGGGTGTTCAATTAGTCTGGAAAGGCCTGCCAGAAGAGATCCATTTTAATAGCCTTCTTAAAGGTTTCCAGGGTGGTAATCTGATAGATCTTGTCCGGCAGGTCATCCAGAGTCTAAGAGCAGCTGGTGAAAAGGAACGCTGGGTCAATGCAGAAAGTCTAGCCTTCTTAGTTTGAGGCAGATTCTTCCCAGCGGAACGAAGAGTGCAGGGGGGATGATATGGGAGAAGACGCTCCCGCAGGAAGTCAGGACCCAAGTCAGGTAGGGCTTTAAAGGTTAAAACCAACGCTTTGTATCTTGCCCAGAATCTAATAGGCAGCCAATGGAGAGATTTTAAAACTGGTGTGATGTGGGTAGATCGAGATGTGTCAGTGACCAGCCTGGCTGCCATACTCTGTACCAATTGAAGTTTCCAAACTTGACACAAGGGTAGCTCCATGTAGAGCACATTACAGAAATCAAGCCAAGAGGTTACCAGCGCATGTACCAGTGTTTCAAGGTCTTCCCGCTCCAGGAAGGGGCGCAGCTGGCATATCTGCTGATAACAAGTGCTCTTGACTGTCGCATCCACCTGAGCCATCAAGGCTCTGTTGCCCCCATGGCTTTGAAACCACTGGCCATCCCTGGTGGAAAGAGAGCATATGTCAAGGAGGCAGAGACCAGGGTAGGAAAGGCAACATTGTCCAGACTTCACACAGGGAGATGCTGCACACATGCTTGAATCAGCCTGAATCCAGAGAAAACGGAAGTACTCGTTGTGGGCTCCCCCGGCCCAGGCTTGGAGGTGGTTCCACCAGTCCTGAACGGGGTCACGCTCCCCGTGAAGGACACTGTACGCAGTTTGGGGGTGCTCCTTGACTCGTCGCTCCATCTTACTTCTCAGGTGGATGCGACAGTCAGGAGCACCTGTTTTCAGCTTCGGCTGATACGCCAACTGCATCCCTACCTGGACCGGGGGGACCTAGAAACAGTAGTACATGCTCTCGTAACCTCTCGGTTGGATTTCTGTAATGCACTCTACATGGGGCAGCCTTTGTATCACACTCGGAAGCTACAATTAGTGCAAAATATGGCAGCTCGGGTGGTCACTGGTGCTCCCAGGACCGCCCATATAACACCTATTTTGAAAGATCTTCATTGGCTGCCTATCCGCTTCCGGGCTCAGTACAAAGTGCTGGTCGTTACCTATAAAGCCCTAAATGGCTTGGGCCCAGAGTACCTAAAGGACCGCCTCTCTCCACACAATCCGCCCCGCACACTTCGATCCGCGGGGCAACAGCTACTTAGAGTTCCAGAGGCTAAATTAATAACAACCTCAAAGAGAGCCTTTTCCATCTCGGCCCCTAGCCTCTGGAACTCCCTCCCCACTGAGCTCCGTTTGGCTGCCTCTCTCCCTGCATTCAAGAAGGATTTAAAAACATACTTGTTCAACCATGCGTACCCTTGACATCTTCTCACACTTGATTCCCCTTTCTCATTGGGTAGAGACCTGATATATTGCCGCTGTAATTTGATATACTGTTTTATTGTTGTTTAACGTTTTAATTGGTTTTATTGTTTATATTGCCTTTTTTATGTTGTTCACCGCCCTGATCGTAGGAAGGGCGGTATACAAATAAAATTTATTATTATTATTATTATTATTATTATTATGAGAGGGAAACCAGTGATCCTGCAGGTGTTTCTGGACTGGAGTTCCCATCACCCCCATTGGGGGTAATCATTGGCTCCACCAGCACTCCTCCAGATACAGTGTGGTTCAACCATATCTGGAGTAGTGCAGGTTTCTCCACTCCTAACTTCCTCTACCACCCCTGAGGAGAGAAGCCCAGTCAAGGATATCAGGACCTATTCTGTGGCACATAGCCCTGTTGAGCAACATAGGAGTGCTTCTTCTTTGCTATAACTTGGCTGCCTAAGGTCAAGAAAGAAGGGCAAGCTTTGCTTTTACTGTGCAAAATCCAGAGTTGCACAAATGGGCGGCAGATCATGCAAGGATGCTTCTCTTCCTCTTTCGCCAAAAAGCCTTTGAGGAGGAAAATTGTCCAAAACTGACAGGAGGAAACTTGTTTTTTCAGGTGGCTGCCATTTTAAAGAAGTTCCATGTTTAAGCTGCAAAGAGTAACAAGTCATTAACCAATAGCAAATGGATAGTCCTTCATACTGGAAGGTTTTTGAGGAGCCCCTTGGCTTTACCTATTCATGACAGGTGGAGGTGGGAGAGAAAGTGGAAAGTAGGAGATAGAATGCTGGGCACTGGCTTTTAATAGAACCTCCTGCCCCTTTCATCAAATTGTTCCTGAGACATTTGTCTCACTGAACATAAGGAGAAGCTGATTCATTCTGTGCCAATTCCAAAACATATCAGGATGAATAGACTTGGTTTCCCAAGGTAGTGAATGAATTCCACAGTGGCTACTACCAAGCAATGGTGATATTTAATTCTAATCTGTTCCAGCAGGGAAGAATAATACTGAAAAAAGTGTTATCAAACACTGATTTGTCTGACAGAGAGCATTCAAAGACAGACTGGATCGTGACAATGCTTGTAATCCTCTGACTTGTAGGGATGAGTTGGGAATTTCATCTTGTTTATTATCTGAATATAAACTTTGCCTTCTGCCTTATTTTAAAAGCAGAGCACATCTGAACACTCCACCTTGCTTTACTGATGAAAATAATGGTTTTCTGTGCATAACGAAACCAGCTGAATTTTTTTTGGGGGGGGGGGGATTTAGCTAAGCTTCAGATACAGTAAAGCCAGTTAATATTAAATTGGCTGAAGATGGAATGTCAATATAATATAGGTATTATAAGACTAGTAAAGAAACTGGCTTGAAAGAAGATATGAAGTCTCATTTTATGCAATACTATTCAGAAATAAGTCCCCTGATTGATTCTTACTCCCAGACAATTTATATAGGAATACAGCCCCCCCCCCAAAGCGATTGGTGTTATTTATTAACAGAATTTTTATCCTGCCTATTAGCAATAAGTTATCTAGACAGTATGTGGAGTGGTGGTGGTAAAACATTTTGAATATAGAAAGCAAACATTAAATTAAAAAAGAAGTTGAACAGCATGAAAATAAAATCATCACAAGTAGGATCTGAAGAGTAAAAAGTATTGACATATGTTTCTAAACCTGTAAAATATTTTTTCTCCGTTACTGAAAGGATTAAAGTGGAGGTACCATGCAAGACTTTCTACCATAGGCATTTCACAACCTTCCACCACCACCTGAAAGATCATTGTGCAGTGCAATCCCATGGCTGTCTAGTCAGAAGTAAATTCCACTGAGTTAATGGGATTTCTTCCTAGATAAATACTCTAAAGGCACAAGTTCCTGTGTGACCTTGAATAATAAGCAGAATCATCCCTGGTTAGTACTTGAATGGGAGACTGCCAAAGAATATCAGGTGCTGTAGTCTGTATATTCAGAGGAAGGAACTGGCAAAACTATCTCTGAATAGTACTTGCCTAAGAAAACCCTATAAAGAATTCATGAGATTGCCAAAAGTTGACAGACGACTTGAAGGCACATACAGACACGTGTGTGTGTGTTGAACTGCAAACTAAAAGAGAAGTTCATGGACATGGGGCCCTTCCTGGATCATTCTTGGGCTGTGCACAGTCAAGCATACTTGTTAGTGACCCAAGGAAAGAACAGAGCACTGCAAGGTGTCTTCACTCAGAACTTGAGAATACAAGTTTTGATGAATCACTAATCTAACTCAGAACAACCACAAATCTAACTCAGAACAACGAGTTAGATTAGAACTATGGGGCTTTGCAGACCACCCTTGTAGAGGTGGCCTGCAGCCATCTCCATCTTCGCCAGATCAGATGCTGTAGCAACTGCATGCCACAGCCCTGATCTGGCCTTTCCAAGGTGCCGTAATGCCAGTGAGGAACATTGTGCCACCACACACCGTGAAGTGTGGCATACAGTGTCAGGCCTCCATGGGGGGGGGGCAGAGTCGGGGCTTGTTTTGTGTGGACACCACACCCCAACTCCACCCCCAGGCCGGCCTTAATGGCCAGTCTGAACAGCCCCTATGGGAGCAATTTTGAAATCCTCCCTCTTGAAATATCATAATTGGGAGGAAATATCCCTGTTTCTGTTCAAAGTTTCTTTGAAATGCACAGCCAAAGTTTAATTTCCCCTCCATTTTAGAACCAACTGAAGGCTATATTCATTTCCAACTCCCTTCGAAGTGAGGCATAGATGTTTCCCTCCACGTAATGCTTCTGCCAGTGGCTACTGGTGGTTGCCATGTGGACTGTGGACTGTGAAAGCTTCTTTAAAATTTCATTCTAAACTGGGAACAGATTCACTGCACCCACTGACATGAAAGCTGCCAGACTCCACTGCTTTCGATCAGCAGCCAAAGACTTTTTATTCATGCAGGCTTTGAGCAGCTGGCAGGAAACAGTGCCCAAAGTGTTGTAGACCACACTTTTTAAATCTCTCCTTCTCCTGCTCTTCCTCCTCTTTCCCCTGCCCCCCCCCCCATCTAACCAAACAGATATCTATCACGTCATCTCCACATTGCCTCTAATATTAACATGGCTGATCACAGACTGGCAAAAAGACCCAAATGTTATAAAAGTTATAAAACATTATAAGTATTACAAAACATTACTACCATTTCAGATATTAATTTATTCCACGACCTCTTCGTAGCATGGGACAAATGGAAACAGGAGATTGCATGCAGTAGCAATTTTCCTCTTAACAGGAGCATTTCATCACTGGAATCCCATTAGCTTTTTAACTACTGACTTGATTTCACAACATAAAATGGAAACAATCCATAGTTCTTAAGAGAACACTAGCTCTGGTTGTAGTATGCAGTGATATAGACTCGAGTCAGAGTCAAGTCAGAGTCAAGTCGCTGCAATGACTTGACTCAACTTGGTAATAAATGCCTCACTTACTTGACTGAACAAGACTCGACTTCACTCAAGACTTGAATATTTTTAGCAAGTGACTTGGTTGTCTTGGTTCAGTAGCATAACATATTAAGCTTCTTTCACTCCCACCTCCACCACATCTTGCTTTGCCTCAGCCACTGCCAACTTTTCTTGTGTGTGTGTGTAACACTGGGCTCCCACCTTGTTTTCCCCCCTTTCTCCCTGCTCTCTCTCAGTTGCTTGCTAGTGGATTTGGAGTAAAACTGGGAATCTTTTTTCCTGCTGTTGCTACTGCTGTTGTTTAGAAACACCCCCCCCCCGACCCGCCCAAGCAATTCAACTGAGCTCAAAATGATGAAGAGGCAAGAAAAGGTTGGTATGGGGAAAATAAGCAAAGGAGGGGGGCCAGAAGCCAGACCATGGGGAACACAAAGCTGGGGTAGAGGAGGAGATGAGGAGATGACAACAAACAAATCAAAAAGTTCAAAGGCATTCCAAAAGGGCACGCAAGGCCCCCAAGGTGATGGGGGGGGGGGCGGGCTAGGATTTTGCCTGCCTGCTGCCTCCTTCCCTTCTTCCTCTTCAGTGAGCTCAGATCCTCTTCTCAGGGTAATGGCAGTCAGGTTAGAGGGCAAGCAGCTCAGTCATAGAGGAAGGGAACGGTATCTCCTCTCAGCCTGACTGTTGTGTAACAACTTTACACACACATACACATTATCTTCCCTAAACATAACCCTATCAAAAAAGAAGTGGCAACCATTGCATGCAATATCAATCAATGTTCATTTTGGGAAAGGGAGGGAAGGGTTTTGCATGCTCAGTTCTTGAATTTCACACATATATAAGAACTTATGTGCTTGCATGTAAAACACTGAATGTATGTGGACTCTTATTTCTACAAATCATAATCGGGGGGGGGGGGGCGCTAAGATCTGAATCACATAGGGGAACCTGCAAGTGTTCCCAAACAAGCTGCATGCAAACAAGAAGCTGGAATGCAGGAAGGTCAGATGATGTAAACACCAGATATCCATTTCTACCTGGAGGTGTCTAGTTTTACCTGCAGTTGAATTTGCTCCACTTTGTTAGTATTCATGAATTTTCTTATTCTTATGTGCAGTGCATCATGTGTACCACAGCTCAGTAATTTATACACACTACTCGGAATGAGGTGGTAGACAGAGGCTGCAGAATTACAGAATGTAATGTGTCAGACTGCAGATGGCTGGTCTTCAATGCCATATTTTTCTACAAAACAAAACTTTCATGCTCTCACAGAGGGAAGCTTTGAGTGCCATGCCTCCTTACAGTTTGTGTATGTGTGTTTGTTTTAATGTAGGACAATATTTATTTATATATTTATTTTATGTCCTTTATATCTCACCTTTCTCCCGAAGGGACCAAAGGTGGCTCACAGATCAAAACCTTTAAAATTGCAATGGAATTCAAACAATTGAAATGTCTATATATAAAATCACATAAAATATACACAAGTTAAAAACAGACTAAAAGCCCACTTGCTCTATAAAATCACCCGGCTATCCATTATATTCAGAACGTCTGCTGGCATTAAAATATTTTTACTTGCCAGCGAAAGGCCAGCAAGGAGGGACCAGCCTAGCCTCCTGGGGAAGGGTATTCCAGAGGATGGGAGCAGCCACCAAGAAGGCTCTCTTCTGTTCTCATCAGGCGAGCATGTGATCTTGATGGGACTGAGAAAAAGCCTTCTCCTGAAGATCTTAGATCTTAGGGCTCTTGCAGGTTCATATGGGGGGATTGTAATTTTTTCCATCCGTTCTATTTTTATGATCCATTTATCTGTAGAATGAATTAACATGAACTAGTCCAGTCTAGTGAGAATTAATATGGTTCAGAATGATACTGAAAACCAGTGTGCCATAATGGTCTGAGTGTTGGACTAGGACCCTAGGAGATCAGTGTATAAATCCCCTCTCAGCCATGGAAACTTACTGGGGACCTTGGGCAAGTGACACTCTCTCATCCTCAGAGGAAGGAAAGGGTGGCAAACCCCCTCTGAATAAATTCTGCCAAGAAAAGCTGTGATAGGATCACCATAAATCAGAAATGACTTGAGGGAACAGCACACAACAGCAGCAACAACAGCAACAGGAATACTACTATCTTGGATTACTACTTCATTCTGTGTAATGTATACGTAAGTGCTGTAGTTCATTTACAGACTGCCACATTGGAGAGCTATTCCTTTCTTGAGAACTCTCACACTCTTTCATTACCTTCCTCACAGAGGAAGGCA
Source organism: Urosaurus nigricauda (assembly GCA_034509955.1). Taxonomy (NCBI): domain Eukaryota; kingdom Metazoa; phylum Chordata; class Lepidosauria; order Squamata; family Phrynosomatidae; genus Urosaurus; species Urosaurus nigricauda. The sequence goes on from JAOEGL010000002.1 coordinate 171,699,303, forward strand.
ATGGCAACTCCCCTGTGAACAAATCTTGCCAAGAAAACCCTGTGATAGGCTTGTCTTAGGGCTGCCATAGCTCAGAAACAACTTGAAATCGGACAACAACAGCAACAACAACACTAGATCCATGCCAGAGATAGACTCAGTTGCACACATGCTGTTTAGTAATGAAGCATAAAACCATCTAGAACATCAAATTTAAAGGGGACATTCTTGCCCCATTAGTTCATTTGCAAATGAACCATCTGAAGGTTGTCACATCTGCCCCAAGAAGGTGGCAAATTTCTCTCCTTATAAATAAAAATTAAAAAACCCCCCAAAACCCTTATGTTTACTAAACTCCAATGAATGAATAACCATTATATCCCTACTTGAATGCTTTTGTTACTCCCCGCCCCCCCCCCCCAAACCCTGCCCTGTCCCTGTCCTTGTCCCTGAGGCAATCCTGATGAGGAACCATTGCGACAGTTGTGTACGCTCAGCCTAGAAAAGAGAAAGATTTGAGAGGTGATATGCTGGTCAAATATCTGAAAGAGCGATGTAATTTAGAAGATGGAACTAACTTGTTTTCTTCTGCTTCAGGTGGTAGGATGTCAGCCACTGCCTACTGAGTAAGGAGAGTCTACCTAACCATTAGGAGAGTCTAAGTAAGGAGAGTCTACCTAACCATTAGGAATGAACTTTCAAGTGGTAAGAGCTTTTCAGTAGTGGAACAAACTATCTTGGAAGGTGGTGGACTTTCCTTTAATGGAGACCTTAGATGTCAGCTTTTCAGAGATACTTTAACTCTGAATTCATACATGGCTAGTTGGATGGACTAGATAGCCCTCAGGGTCCTTTCTGACTATATAGCTCTATTGATCTGTGTCCATTGCTTTTCTGTAAAGGTTTGTGGGTGTGTAAGTGTGCATTTGACTGTTACTGTGTGCAGGTGAAGGGTCCTCTTGCCCAGTCTGAAGTCTGGTACACCACCCATTTTGGGGTGTGACTCCCCAAACACTTTCTTTGAATCAATTCAGCCTAAAGCTTTTCCCACCTCTGTTACTGCTTCTAGGGTGGTGGGTTTTTTTGGGGAGGCAGTTCGTCCTCCTTGAAATATGGCAGCTCACTATTGTTTCAGTATCTTACTTCTTCTGGCCAATTACTGGAGCCTGTTAGATCAGTGAACCAGTAGGGGTCGAGATAAGGAACAAATGTCAGGTTGTAGGCATCAATTTATCTTTGCGTTTTAGTTGGCACTGCATCTTTTGTACACTTTGGGTTGTTTTTATTAAAAGAAAAAAGTTTTGCTCCCAGGGATGCTAAAATAAATGAAGACCTTCTTGAAGATGAAGAAAATAAATTATTAGCCCTCAGGGCTGAGGAAAATAAATAGGAAGGCCTTCTCAGGGCTAAAGAAAATAAATTAAACATAAAAAGATACTATTTCAAGGACAAAGATTTATCTCTCTCGCTCTCTCTCTTCTTTTTTTAAAGCTCCAAGAGGAGCCAGCTAATATTCCAAGGTCCCAACTAGGAACATGGGGGTTGTGTTGCTTTGTTTCATCTTCGCCAAATCCATTCAGCTCAGCAATATTGAGCCCCCCCCCCTCTGAATTTCAAAGTATTTCTGCTTTCGTCACTTCTCTCTCCTTCTTGTTCTTCTTTTCCTCCTGAACGAAATGATTCCCCATTCCTCCTTCCCCCCCCCCCCCACACACACTCCACTCCACCTTTCCAGAAAATTATGCTGCTGTGCCATTTTTCTCAGAGGACACTTTGCATATAAGAAGCAAAATTGTGCTATTTCATCTCTCAGGCTGTCAGGGTGAGGATATTCCGATTTATCATACGCTCCTTTTCATCAGTGCTCTTCCAAAATTGTTCAGGGTAGTGCCTGATAGACTGTTGATGGTATGTATGTTTCTATTTTATTCCCCCTAGGAACACAAAAAGGTAGTTTGCAGAATTTTGGCAACCATAATGATATGCACGGCATCATATAAATGGCTTCCAGAGTGTGCATATCAGATTCATGTTGTAGTTTAGTCTGAATTATGCACACAAAATTTCAGAAGATACCATATTTGCATTCTGATGGCTCCAGTAGTGCAATGTGATGCATATTTATTTAGAATTAAGACCCAAACTTTTCAGTAGGGGTTGTTGTTGTTGTTGTTGTTGTTGTTGTTGTTGTGTGCCCTCAAGTCATTTCTAACTTATGACGACACTAAGACAAACCAATCACAGGGTTTTCTTGGCAAATTTCTTTAGAGGAGTTTTGCCATTGCTATCCTCTGATGATGAGAGAACGTGGCTTGCCCAAGGTCACTCAAAGGGTTTTTACACGGCTAGTTGGGATTTGAACACTAGTCTCCAGAGTCATCGTTCAACACTCAAACTACACCATGCTGGCCCTCAATGGGGTTTATTCCCAGGTGTTCTCAGGCAGACCAATCCAAAGGTTGGACAGTGAAGTGTAGCCATTCTGCACTATCCAAAGCCCTACCAACTTGCGCCAGTCAGAACGGGAGATGGCTGGGGATATTTTCTTCCTGGATATTCATTTGTTTGTTTGTTTGTTTTCCATTTTCCACTTGGTAAGGTTACCAAGGGACAGGGACACAGTGGTGCAGTGGTTAAGATGCTCGCAAAATTGGCAAGTTGACAGTTCGAGGCCCAAGTGCCATGTGATGGAGCAAGCTCCCGTCTCTAGTCCTAGCTTCTACCAACCTAGCAGTTCGAAATCATGTAAAAGTAAATGAGTAGGCACCACTTTGGTGGGAAGATGACAGAATTCACTTCAGTCAGGCTGCCCACATGATCACAGAGCTGTCTTTGACAACACTGACTCTTCGACTTAGTAATGAACATGAGCATCGCCCCCTACAGTTGGACACGACTAGACAATCTTGTCAAAGGGAAAACCATTACCTTTTACCTGAAGGGTTACCATACCAGCTGACTGGCCAAGTATCCCAGTGCCCATTTGGACCATCATCTGTCCTGGATTGCAAGTCTTCATAAATAAATTGTGGAAACATTGTTCTGCTCAATTCTGTCCTTTTGCTCTGGAACCCTAGTTTGCTTTTGAGTGTGTTTAGCCAATGAGTGAAGTTGTACACCTCATGATTGACATTTGTGACACATCTTTTCTCAGTTCCAGTTTCCTGGATCAATGTTACAACTCTGCAAAAAAAAAAAAAGTCTAGCTTTTGGAGAAAAAGATAATCTGTTTCGCAGAGCTCCTTATACAGAAAGCAATAAAACCATGGAGTGAAGGAGGAGGGACACATAGCAGGGTGAAACATGCAATACGATTCCACAACTTTCAAGACTTGCTTGAGGTAGTGATATTATGCATTTTCATTAGTTGTCCAGAAGGAGTGCAAGTTGAGGTGAGGCAGAGGAGGAGAAAGGAGGAAAAAAATTATAAGAGGTACAATGGACGAGTCAAAGTAGTTACACAGGTTATAAACATAAGGTGACAGAAGGTGCAAGAGAGCTAGGAGTAATGGGGGAAAGTGAAAGAAAGAAATTAAGTTGTTGTTGCTGCTGCTGCTGTGTGCCTTCAAGTCATTTATGACTTATGGTAATCCTAAGGCAAACTTATCACTGGGTCTCCTTAGCAAACTTTGTTCAGAGAGGGTTTGGCATTTGGCTTCCTCTGAGGCTGAGAGAATGCAACCTGCTTAGGGCTGCCCATGGGGTTTCCATAGTTGGATAAACATTTGAACCCTTGCCTCCTTGAATCCTGCTTCATCACTCAGAACACTACACCACTGTAACTGTTAGAAAAGGGAGTAGGGACATAAATTCTTGATTGATTAATCCTCACATTCAACGATGAATAATTCATTATTCATTATTATTATTTTTTCTGTGCTGGGACAGAAAATGAATATTTCTCTGCAGTATTCTTCCCATATTGAAATATCTCAAAGGAGAGATTATTCTGCACAGAAATACAAACAGTAGCTGGATGTATGATAATGTTGGGAGGCTGGAAGAAGAATACTCTTGCAATTATCAGTTGGGTTTGTAGTTAGATAGATAGATAACTGTGATGCAAGATGCATTCAGGGCCACTGAGGCCAGAGACAGGGTGAGGAATAACTTATGGTTGTAATTTGCAGTGGGGAATTGGCACAGAGTTGGCACAGTGGGGAGGCAGCCAAAACTGCTGTTACCTCAGAGACATTATGCCCTCCCTTGGCTTTGTAGGTTGGGCATAGGAAAATCATAAGCCTCTGGTTGCACTATGGTCTGCCCTCCACATTTTGGGGGGTAGAGGTGCAAAACTTTTGTAAAAGTGGGGGGGGGGATGTGAATATTCATGGGCAATGGCAAGGGCCTTCCCTGCCTTCCCCACTTACCCAATCACTCAGCCAGCTGCCTGGCTAGACTTGCTGGGTGGTGGCTGGGCAAGTGAGGCAAAGGAAGGAAGGAGGAGGAATGTGCACGCACCCTTCCCAGTTACTTCATCCTGGGCTTTTACCTCGAGGAAAAAGCCCAGGATGGAGGAGGAGGAGGAGTGCATGCACCCTTACCAGCTGTCCATCCTAGGAAAAAGCCCAGGATGGAGGAGGTGGAGTAAGAGGAGGAGGAGTGTGAGTACCCTGGCTGCTCCACTCTGGGCTTTTTCTCTGGTGAAAAGCCCCAGACAGAGGACGAGGAGGAGCGTGCACATGCACGCCCTTCCCAATCATGCAAGAGGGAGAAGTAGTTTCCCTTCAGAAACAGGCAAACTCACGAATAGAATGTGAAACCTATGAATGTGGAGGGCCAACTGTACTTCTAACTGATGCCAGGAGGATGTAAGGAGAAAGTGAATTAGGTACAGGATGAGGAAAAAGGGCAATGGAAGGATGTGTGATTTATAAGTTTGAGTTTCCTTACCTCTGCATTCCTCTCTGTGAATCAGATTTCAGTCACTTTTAGGAGCATTCTTAAATATTTTGCATTAAAAACATTGTAGGATTTAAAAAAAAACAACAACAAAAACCTAGTGATCTTATTTATTTATGAGAACAGCTTTGAAAGAACTTATTATCACACCAGGAACATGCATGGCCACTTTTTATGGTTCCTAACTTGCTATTGCAACAACCCTGAAGGGGACTCAGAAATAATGATGGTCCAAGGTCACATGGGAAAATCCTTAGCCAAACTTTGGTTAGGCCTCTTCCTATTCCAAATACTAATTCCCTCAGAAGAGTACATATTAGAGGGAAAAAATGGCAGCATGATTGAAATATAATGATAGAAAACAAGACAATATACAATATGCTGAATCTGCATAATTAGTATGCAAATTAATATGCATAGTTATAATAATTTATGTAGCATGCAAATTAGATGCCTGGATTTGAGAGGCTAGAATATGGCAACTCATTCCACCCTTTAATGGAACAGTGTTCTCTATCTGCTTTATCACACTAGGGGGCAAACAGGATTTAAACAAGAGTTTAAAAAGAGTTAAACAGGAAATGTCCTATGATAAACATAGGGCATTTCCTGTTTAACACTTGTTTAGCTCTCATTTAAATCCTGTTTGCCCCCTAATGTGATAAAGCAGTTGGTCAGATGGGCTGTCTTTGATGAGAAAATCCTAGTACCATTACCATAATGGACACTTTCACAGCATTTGTCACATAGGGTCACCCTTAGGGATGGGTGAGGTGGGTATACCCTGGACAACAGGATGAAGAAGGTGACAAACTGAGTTCAGATAGTATTTTCTGAATGTTTTGTTTGCAATGTGAAGGGCTGTAAAAAGAACTCATCCTTTTGCACTTTGTCATATGCTCATGTTTCATTGGATTTCTTCTGGGCATTCCATTGGATATCCATTTCATCTATCATCTGGCTTGGATTCCAAGCTTTCATTTTCTTTTATTTTTTAAAAAAAACAAGTCTCTAGCCCTATAGAAATAGACACATGCAGTCACATTCTGACCAATTATTTTGAAAGAAAAAAGCCCACCTCCACTTTTGATTTCGTACAATGAGTGAAGTTTCACACCTAAAACTAACAATAAGGTTAAAGTGTTTAATTGTCTGTGTGTTGGCTGTAAAAGCTACAGGCAGCTTCAAAGCCAGGGCTGCAGTGGACTTTCCAGGAGTTTATTTTATTTTATATCCCACCTTTCTCCTGGCACAGTTCATATCCTGCCCCATCTTCTCAATTGTCTCTGTCTTTGAGAATCTGTGGAAGGGAGCAAGGAAGAATGTCCTGAAATTCATGGAGTAGGGCTAATGATGGTAGCCATTTCCTATACATCTTCTTCTTTGACCCACCCAATCCCCCCCCTACTCTTTCTCTTTCTCTTTCTCTCCACTGCTCTTGTCTAGACATGTCTTCTCTCTCTTTTCTTTCATTCTCTTCCTTGTTCTACTATCACTTTTCATGGTGACATCTTTCCTCCTACATGCCTCCCAACTCTTTCTACTCCCCCCAAAGTCTGGGATGCCACCAGTGGCTTCCATGAATGTGATGTGAATTTTAGTCTAGAGGAGCTCTCCCAGGTATTGAATTTATTTGGGGGCTAGGCCTTAGCATTACAACTAGTGCAAGACTAAACACTGGAATTCACTGCCCTGCTGACATCAGAATCACCAGCTTCTACTGGTTCTCAGTTTTCTCATTCTTACAAGGACATTTTAGCCAAAGGATGCAAATATCCCTTTCACATTTGCTTGGTATGCAGTGAATGGAGTTACATTTAACATTATCATTTAGACACTCTTCTAAAATAGATAACTGCAAATAATTATTGCTGTACTATTATTCCTACTTTTCTTTCTACTCTTAAATACTTCACCATAAAGGAACAGCACAAAAGCTGCACAAGATCAAATGTCACTCAAACTTGATTTTATTGTATAAAGCCTGGAGCTTGCAGATCAATCATTTGTGTTGTGCGAGAAACTACACTGGGCTGCACTACACTGGAGAGTGGGAGGCAGCAGCAGAAGACCAAGTGTGACATCTATTGACAGCAGTCCTCTCTTTGCACACAGCAATCAAAGCTATGGGGATGCACTCAGTGCCACCACACTCAGAAACACTTCAGAGGCTTTGCAGATTATGAGCAGACAGAATGCCATAAATAAGCAGATTTTATTCAGACAGTTGTACAATGTGGAGGATGTTGGTGCTAACAGGGAATGTAGCAGCATTTCTGCTTCTTGTTCTTACTTTCTAACAACCATGCAACATATTTGTGACATTAGAATAGATTACACATTATTAGTCACTATTTTTTGGGTACTGATGCTATTATTCTTAGTATTATCACAACTATTCCTGTAATGTAATGTAATTGTGAATTAATCAATTAGAAAAAAAAAACTCTGCTCAATTAAAACCATACACAAGTTTAATATGACAACAGTTATTATTACTGATGATGATGATGATGATTTCCTGCTTTTTATCCAAAACTGGGACTCAAAGTGGCTAACTGGGACTCAAAGCGGCAAACCATTTTAAAATGGTTCAGTGTTTTGCAATATATTGAAAGCATTCCCTTCTGTGGCACAAGAAAAGGTGTGTGGGGGGGGGTGCCTCTTTTAAGATGATATTCATTCCTGCTCTGATGTGTATCTTAGCAAGAGCTCCTGAAATCCTATGTCCAGTCTGAAGGGTCAGCCAAACAGAGCTTTACTGAGCTCTGGAGACACAGAGAAACACAGCCACATAGCTGAGAAACCTGATCTCCTTTATACAGAAAGCAGGTCTTTGAGAAAAGTATCTGTGGCTGACTTAGTGGCTAGAACATCATCCCATAAATTTATCCAGGGCACCTAAATAACACTGAGTCATGGATTATCTCTATTAGTAAATGGGCTGGCTGCTCTCTAACCTTAAATGCTGATTGATGCATCAGATCATGAATGATTTCTAGGAGCAGGAGGTTCCTAACCCCCAGACACCTTAGGAAAAACATTAATTTAACCTCCTCAATTGTTCTAAACATAAATCACCAGTGCATTAGTAAGGCCATAGTAAGACCATTATTAAAAAAGCCCTCCCTCGACCCCCTGGTTCATAATAATTATCGGCCAGTTTCGCTACTGCCATTTTTGGGGAAGGTGATTGAGAGGGCGGTTGCATTCCAGCTTCAATCGATCTTGGAGGATACGGATTTTCTAGATCCATTTCAAACCGGTTTTCGGGCAGGCCATGGGGTTGAGACTGCTATGGTCGCCCTGGTCGATGATCTCCGTCTGGGCATCGACAGGGGTAGCGTGTCCCTGTTGGTGCTTTTGGACATCTCAGCGGCTTTCGATACCATCGACCATGGTATCCTTCTGGAACGCCTGGCGGAGGTGGGAATCGGGGGCACTGCGCTTCAGTGGTTCCGGTCCTACCTCTCTGGGAGGTTCCAGATGGTGCAGCTGGGGGACGTGTGCTCCGATAAGAGGGCCCTCACTTCCGGGGTCCCTCAAGGAGCCATTCTGTCCCCCATGCTCTTTAACATTTACATGAAACCGCTGGGAGAGATCATCCGGAGGCATGGGGCGCGGTGTTATCAGTACGCTGATGACACCCAAATAGTCTTCTCTATGTCTCCGACTGATGCAGTGACCAGGGATGGCGTCGCTCCTCTCGTGGCCTGTCTGGAATCGGTAATGGACTGGATGAGGGAAAACAGACTCAGCCTGAATCCAGAGAAAACGGAAGTACTCGTGATAGGTTCCCCTGGCCCAGGGATGGAGGTGGTTCCACCTGTCCTGAACGGGGTCACGCTCCCCGTGAAGGACTCTGTACGCAGTCTGGGGGTGCTCCTTGATTCGTCGCTCCATCTGACTTCTCAGGTGGATGCGACGGTCAGGAGCACCTGTTATCAGCTTCGGCTGATACGCCAGCTGCGTCCCTACCTGGACCGGAGGGACCTTGAAACAGTAGTACATGCCCTGGTAACCTCTCGATTGGACTTCTGCAATGCGCTCTACATGGGGCAGCCTTTGTATCACACTCGGAAGCTTCAACTAGTGCAAAATATGGCAGCACGGGTGGTCACTGGTGCTCCCAGGACCGCCCATATAACACCAATTTTGAAAGATCTACATTGGCTGCCTATCCGCTTCCGGGCTCAGTACAAAGTGCTGGTTATTACCTATAAAGCCCTAAATGGCTTGGGCCCAGAGCACCTGAAGGACCGTCTCTCCTCACACAATCCTCCCCGCACACTTCGATCGACTGGGCAACAACTTCTAAGAGTTCCAGAGGCTAGATTATCGTCAACAGCAAAAAGGGCATTTTCCGTTTTGGCCCCTAGCCTCTGGAACTCACTGCCCACGGAGCTTCGTTTAGCCGCCTCTCTTAATTTGTTTAAGAAAGGGCTAAAGACATTTTTGTTTGAGCAAGCCTACCAATGATTTCCTCTCCTATGTTATCTTATTATTCCCTCATCATGATCGGACTGGATGTTCCATTAAGCCCTGGCGGACATTGTACCCTACCTTCTATTTTTACTGTGTTTGAATGTTTTAATTTTTATATATATGCTTTTAACTGTTTAACTGTACACCGCCCTGATCTTCGGAAGGGCAGTATAAAAATAAAATTTATTATTATTATTATTAACTAGCACAATGCAACTGATAAGCATAATCAATTCCCCTGAATGGCACAATGCAATTGATTAACACTGTCAATTACAAGTTTTGCACAGTCAACCAGAATTTTGTTGTTGTTGTTAACTACTGTCAAGTGACCAACTTATGGCAGCCTTATGAGTGAGAGGCCTCCAAGTTGCCCTATCATCAATAGCCCTGCTCAGACCTTGGTTTACTTGATTGATTCCATCTACCTGGAATGTTGTCTTGGTCTTTTCCTGCTTTCTTCCACCTTATCAAGCATGATTATCTTTTCCAAGGAGTCATGTCTTCTTATAATATGTCTAAAGTACAACAGTTTCAGTTTAGTCATCTTGTGCAGTCGAAGGCTTTCATGGCCAGCATCCATAGTTTTTTGTGGGGCTTTTGGGCTATGTGGCCATGTTCTAGAAGAGTTCCTTTCTGATGTTTCACCAGCATCTGTGGCTGGCATCTTCAGAGAAGATGCCAGCCACAGATGGTGGTGAAAAGTCAGAAAGGAACTCTTCTAGAACATGGCCACATAGCCCAAAAGCCCCACAAAAAACTTTAGTCATCTTGGCTTCTAAGGAGTGCTCAGGCTTGATTTGCTCTAGGATCCATTGGTTTGTTGTTTTGACTATCCATGGTATCTTCAGAATTCTTCTCCAACATTTCATTTCAAATGATTTTGAAATTATTTTCTTCCTATCAGCTTTCTTCACTGTCCAACTTTCACAAGTGTACATAGAAATTGGAAATACAATGGCATAGACAATCCTGACTTTGTTATTCTGTGAGATATCATATATACTTCAGGACCTGTCTAGTTTCTTCATAGTTAGACTTTCAAGTTCTAATCTTCCTGGTTTTTGTATTCCAATCACCTATGATCAACAAAAAGTCCTGTTTTGGTGTGTGATCAATTTCCTCCTGAACTCTATCACAGAATCATTCAATTTATTCTCTGTTTGCCTCTGTAGTTGGAGCATAAACTTGGATTAAAATTATATTGATGGGTTTTCCCTGAACTCCTATTGATATTATTCATATGCTTTGCATTATTTCCTTTAACTGCTTTTGTTGCATCTGTCCTCACTATAAATGCCACCCCATTTCTTCTTAGATTTTCACTTCCTCCACTTAACTGTAATTATCTGACTCAAAAAGTTCTTTTCCTATTTATGTAATGGACGAGTGGGTTCCGGATGAGTGTGTTTCAGTTGAAAATATGGTCCTGAACCAAAGGAAATGGCTGCACATGTTACATTGCTGATGGAAGAATTTGGAGACTAAGAATCAAGAAGTTCTGACTTGGCCAGGGAAGAGAGTTGCTACAAAACAAGAAGAATTTGCACAAACAGAACGTACCCTGAGCTGCAAGGACTATGGCAATCGCTGTGACATCAGCCGAGGTCTCACAGCTGACAACATGAACATCTTTCTAACTAATTCACATCAGCATTAGAACAACATTCTCTGTGTTCCAATAACATGGAACATGGAACAATAACATGTCTTGCCCAAGAGATGAGAAGAAGAAAGTATAAAACAGGAGGATTTCCAGCCTCTCCTTGTTGATTCCTGCAGGTTTCATCCAACCCTTTGAGGATGAACTGGCCACTCGTTCGGCAAAGGGACCGTGTGTGTGAGACTCTGTCTGTCTGTCTGTCTGTCTGTGTGTTTATGTGTGTGTATGAAAGAGATCTCTCTTGATACTTACTTCCTTGCCTTATATGCATAGTATTTAGATTATTTGCTTGTCTTATGTGCCTTAGTAAAAGTAGTTTAAATCCAGATCTGGTGTCTCAAGTGTCTGTTTCAGCCTGGCTTTGGGGTAGGTCTTTTGAAAGAGGGAATTTACATTTATACACTCTCAGGAAACAAAGAACTGCCCTACAAAACCTGGGCATAACATTTACTTCAGCTTGCTTGCACCAGATATTACAATTTTTATGCCTTCCATTTCTTGTTTTACTATGTCTAGTTACCACTGACTTGTGCACCTCAGAGTCCATGTTCCTACAAGATGTGTTGTATAGTTTTAGATTTTTCATTTGCCCCTGAGCATGTCCAAAGCTGGATGTACTTTTTGGGTTGAGTCCAGCTGCATTATTGGCTGCAGCACTACTTGTATTTGTCCAGTGCTTTACCCCAGTAGCTCATCGAGTGCCATACAACTTCAGAATTTCATCTTCTGGCACTATCTCTGGTTCCATCTTGGATTCTGTCATCATACTGATTTCACATTAAAATACATTAAAATGGGGTTTATCATGCCTCCATTTCTGCAGCACTCACAAGCATTAGCTATGGTGCCATTGCTGTTGTCTCTGGGAGATCCTCCCCCAGTGTCACCCTTCACTACTGCTTCTGCCCAGTAGCTATTTGGCACATTTAATCTGCTTCCTCAGCTAAAGACTGTTTGACATGGAAAATCCTACCAGCAGCACTTTTGCCACCGACATAGCCTCTTGCTTCAAAGGAATGGGCAATCTCACCATTGTGGAAAGGTTGTGCCATTAATATGACAACTAGAACAGAAAGCCTTTAATTTCTCAATAAATTAGAATAGGAAAACTTGTGATTTTTTGCTTTTGCTGTAACATCAACTGTCTTGGGCTACTCTTATTACAGTAAGTTAATTTAAGGTTCATGGTTTCCGAAAAATATACTATAATACATTAAAATCATTCTGTAATGAATTTAATTTATTGTGCAATTAATTCATTTTACTCTTAAATGTATTTTAATTAATGCATAATATCTAAAGCATTAAAGTAAATTAATCTTTTCAAATAACAATTAATTAATTTTTGTAGATTGGGGTATTTTATTCCTTCTTCCTAAAATATATTGAAGCAAAATCAATATATTTTATAATATATTAATAAACATAATAAAAGAACCAGTACAGTGTAGTGGTTTGAATGTTGGACTAAGACTCTGAGTCACCAGGGTTCCACTCCTGACTCAGCCATGGAAACCCACTGGGTGTCCTTGAGCAAATCACACACTCTCAGCCTCAGAGGAAGGCAAATTTAAACCCTCTCTGAACAAGTTCTCCTAGGAAAACTCCATGATAAGTTTTACCTTGTGGTAGTCTAAATCAGAAATGACAAAGGCACACAGTTGTTATGCCCTCGAGTTGATTCTGGCTCATGGCAACCCTGTTGATAAGACATCTCCAGGATGCCCTATTTTCCACTGCTCTGCTTAGATCCTGTAAATTCATGCCCATGAGCTCCTTTATAGAATCCATCCCTCTAGCATGTGGTCTTCCTCTCTTTCTACATCCCTCCACCATTTCTAGCATTATTGTTTCTTTTAATGAGTCATTCCTTCTCATGATGTGACCAAAGTAAAACTTCAACTTGATCATCTTGGCTTCCAGGGAGAGTTAAGGCTTAATCTGTTCAAGGACCCATTTGTCTGTCTTTTTGGTTGTCCACAGTATCCTCAGCACTCTTCTCCAGCACCACATCTCAAATGAATTGATTTTCTTCCTAGGGAAAACCATGGCTTGTACAATTCTAACATTCATGCTCAGTTGTATATCTTTACATTTTAGGATTTTTCCTAATTCTTTTAAAGGAGCCCTCCACATTCTATCTTCTAATTTCTTAACTGCAGTCCCCATTCTGGCCAATGTTTGACCAAGGTACAGGAACTCTATTACTATTTCATTTTCACACAGTAGCACACAATAACAAATATAATAAATGTATGTGCACCACCATTAGGGACAATAGGACTTCAATGGCAGTGCATGCACGTGGCCGTGTCACCATTAGAGACAATGCGAGCTTGCCATCTACAGATACTGAAATCTGTGGGTGGCAAGTCCATGGATACTGAGGGATAACTTTAATATTGACTATTGGTGGGCAAAATGTTCCTTTTCTAATCTCTAATGGTGTTTTACAGATAATGTGATTAGCTGTAATACATTACATCCAGGGAAGTAGCTCAACATGATTCCCTATGATGGAGTTTCTACACAGATATGTAGTGAAAATAGCTCAGTTTGGAATCTTTGGGATCTTGCAATCCTCCCAAGATTTGTCCTAAAGCAAAATACACTTCACATATATTCAATTTCAAATAGAATCACAGAGTTGGATGGAACCACATCGAGCCCCCTGATGTACAGAAATACATAACTAAAGAGCCCTCAAAGATGCCCCCCTCCAACCTCTGTTTAAAGACCTAGAAAGAAGAGATCAACCATCCTTCAAGAAAGTCCATTCCACTGTCAAACAGTTCTTGCAGTCAAGGAGTTCTTTCTAATGTTTAGGTGGAAGCTCTTCATATTAAACATTTTTAAAAAGACTACAATTCCCAAGATCCTTTGCTGTGATTTTCCCTCCTGCAATTTTCCTTCTTACTCACTGGCTGGGGGGGGGGGGGGTACTTTTTGGATGAATTAGAGAAGGCTGACAATGTCTCCTACCCCCTCCTCAATTCTGTCCACATCTAATTCGGGGGAGGGGGGTCCTTGGGACCTGTACCAGATGTGATCCTGTTCTCCCTGTGCAGGTGCAAACACATAAATTTGCAATAGAAAGCCAATTGGTATGTACTCGTGTGATGAATTCATTTGTATCGGCACTGCTTTCGCCTTTGGATGGATGCTATTTTTGTCTTGTGTGTGATGAGGTAGTACGTAATTGTGTTCATTTCCGAATTGGCCCAACTTTCTTTTCTTTCAGGATGGTGAAACATTCCTCCCATGTGAAAAGGTCCTTGGTGTCACTCACACAACCCACTTTACTATCCCCAGTGATGCCCTGACACCTTGCATTATGGCAAGGATTTTTCACAATGGTATAGAATCATAGAATCATAGAGCTGGAAGAGACCAAAAAGGCCATCCAGTTCAACCCCTTGCCATGCAGGAACTCCCAATCAAAGCATCCCCAACAGATGGCTATCCAGCCTCTGCTGAAAGACCTCCAAGGAAGGAGACTCCACCACTCTCTGGGGGAGTGTGTTCCACTGTTGAACAGTCTTTACTCTCAGGAAGTTTCTCCTAATGTCTAGGTGGAATCTCTTTTCCTGTAGCTTGCATCCATTGTTGCCGGTCCTAGTCTCTGGAGCAACAGAAAACAAGCTTGCTCCTTCCTCAATATGACATCCCTTCAAATATTTAAACAGGGCTATCATATCACTGCTTAACCTTCTCTTGTCCAGGCTAAGCATCCCCAGCTCTCTAGGTCATTCCTCATAGTGCATGGTTTCCAGACCCTTCACCATTTTGCTCACCCTCCTTTGGACATGCTCCAGTTTCTCCACATCTTTTTTGAATTGTCGTGCCCAGAAGTGGACACAGTATTCCAGGTGGGGCCTGACCAAAGCAGAATAGAGTGGCACTATTACTTCCCTTGATCTAGACACTATACCTCTATTGATGAAACCTAAAATCTCATTGGCCTTTTTAGCTGCTGCATCACACTGTTGGCTCATTTTCTACTTGGACTCCTAGATCCCTTTCACATGTGGTCTCATTCAGCCAGGTGTCTCCCATCCTATATCTGTGCATTTCATTTTTCCAACCTAAGTTCAGTACCTTACATTTTTCCATGTTGAATTTCATTTTGTTAGCTTTGACCCAGCTTTCATTTTGAATTTTGATTCTGTCCTCTGGGGTATTAGCTTCTCCTCCTAATTTGGTGTCATCTGCAAATATGATAAGTATGCCCCCAATTCTGTCATCAAAGTCATTGATAAAGATGTTTAATAGCACTGGACCCAGGACTGAACCCTCTAGCACCCCACTTGTCACTTCTCTCCAGGATGACAAGGAACCATTGTTGAGCACCCTTTGGATGCAGCCAGTCAACCAATGGTATATTGCTGCTATGAAAAATCATCGCTTCTCTGCTTATCCCAGCTACTGCCAGGATTGCAGCAAAGTTAGGAGGAACAAACAAACAAACAAACAAAGACTGATGGGGTTGATAGATTATATTGTCATCCCTGCTAATCAACTAGTCCTGGTACTTCAATCCTGTGAGCCCTGGCTCCACTATAGCATTAATTGTCAGCGTCAGTGAGAATGCTTTCCTACTTCTTGTCTTATCCTTGATAACATACACAAAATTTCTGTGGTATACACATGTGGGACCGCCTCTCCCCGTACAATCCTCCCCGCACACTTCGATCCTCTGGGAGGAACCTACTACAGCCTATCAAGACCAGGCTGGCACAGACCTCCCAGAGGGCCTTTTCTGCGACCGCTCCCAAGCTCTGGAATGGTCTGCCGGATGAGATGCGTCTCATGACATCTTTAGATTGCTTCAAAAAAGCCCTAAAGACGCATCTCTTCCGGCAGGCCTTCCCCTGAAATTCCCTATCTCCGGCTTCGGTCCCAGATTTTGATTTCCTGCCTACTCCCATGTTTCTGATCCCCACTTATGACGTGGCCGCATAAGGAAGGGTTAGGATGTTGTTATATGTTTTTAAATAATTACTGTTTTAATCACTGCCGGTTTAATCTATTTTTAAGGGGTGGGAGGTTTGGAAACGGGTCATGGGATTGTTTTAATCTATGTTTTTTTACTTGTACCCCGCTCCGAGTGTATGTACAGAGGAGCGGGCTATAAATAAACTATTATTATTATTATTATTATTATTATTACAGCAAATGAGTCAGTGTATAAAATAGTTCATGGAAGTATCAGTTTTGAAAACCAGGGGGCTGGTATTAAGAGGAGGACTGGTAACTCATCTCTTCATTTGTAATTTTATTTTGCAAACAGTGAGGTAAGTCAGCCTTCTACTAACCAAGTAACTATGGAATTTATCACAATAAACATAACATCCATGGTTTGCCACATAGCTGTTGAGTAAATCAGATATCCTATTACAAGCTTGCAAGTCTGCTAATGATCTGGGGTGAAGGTGCGGGCCTAGAATGTTTCAAGAAAGAAAACCAGTCTAGCCCTTGTTTTCTCTCCAATGTATCTTGACTGTGCTCAAACAGATTTGGGACTATAGTTGAATCTGCACTGCACCACTTTAACTGTCATGGCTTAATCTTGCAATTTGTAGTTTTGTGAGACATTTAGCCTTCTCTGTCAGAGAACTCTGGTGCCACAACAGACTACAAATCCCAGGATTCCATAAGATGGAGTCATGGCAGTTAAAGAAGCATCAAAATATATTAATTCTGCAATGCAGGTTCAGTCTGTATAAAAAAAATAATGGAATTAGGCTGTCGAGAAGGTCGGGTTTAACATGTCCTTAGCCCCCTGTTGTTCAAAGGATTCATCTTTCTTAAACTGCTCTCGCCCTGTCTCTAACTGCAGCTCAGCAGAATAACATTAGTTACCTTTGCCATTATATTACTAGATGTACCCTTGTTCTTTCTCATGAAGAAATACTGCAAGCATTGGCACTCATTAACTACTTACATTTGCTTTGACAAAAGCTAGGTTGGAGTGGGGAAACTCATTACACCTGATGCAAAGGGATCATTAGCTGGCTGAATGATTATAGGAGATTTGAGTTTTCAGGAAAACATAGAACAGCAGGCTAGAAAGGATAGTCTCTTCAAAGTGCAGTGTGGGTGTGACTGTGGGTGTATGAGAGACAGTGTGTGTGCATCAAAGAGAGAGAGTGAATAAGTATATGAGTATATGGAAGAGAGAGAGAGAAAGAGGGAAGGAAATAGACAAAGACAGAATGTGGATCAAGATGCAGTATTTGTGTTGGAACATCACAGTTCCTGAAGCTCAACAAACCACAACTATTTCCAAGATCCCACATTTCACCCTTTCTGGGATATTTCCCAGGAACTCCAAAAAGTAATAGCACCTTTTCATTTCTACCAATTGTAAGGATCCTTTCGCTTTCCACTATGTCCTTTAACAAATCAGGGAAAGAACAGTGTGTATATTTGTTCATGGTGTTGTTGTGTTGTTGTTGTGTTCCTTGAAGTCATTTCCAAATTATGGCAACCCTAATGTCACCCTATCACAGGGTTTTCTTTGCAAATTACTTCAAAAGTTGACTCAGGGGCAGCTTACACAACAACAAACCCCATTCAGTGCTGAGGACAACAGGATAACTTACTGGGACAACATTCTGTATGAATCAGAGGCCATATAATACTTTGCTCCAACCAATGATGCAAAGGAGTAGGAAAGGGTAGTCAGAACAGATGGGGAGGTGGCACCATTACTTTTCAACCAATAGATGAGAAGGAGGCACAGTTACTGATCACTCACCTAAGTTCAGCTACATCTGTCCTGGCATATTCCACACTTGACTGTCTGCATCCACCCGCAGAAGGAGAGATTTACTTCAGTACTCAATAGCTTTCTAATACATATCGATAACTAATGAGCACATAAAGACATAAGGATAATTGTGCTGAATTAAACCAAAAGGCTATCTTGGACAGGATTCAGTTTCCAAAGTGGCCAACCAGATACCCAAGGAAAGCCCACAAACAGGACATGAGTAGAATAGCACCCTCCTTCCCACATTCAACAATAACAGGTACTGCTGGAGAACATACAGTTGTGTACCCATCATTTATAGCAGCATAAATACTTTTAGGGGAATTGTACATGGAGGTATCCAGTACCTCCATACACAGTGCTGGTGTTGGTCTTTGAGAGTTGGACTAGGGCTCTGGGGGATCGGAGTTCAAATCTCCTCCCCCAAGTCATGGAAAATCATTGGATAAGTCACACTGTCTCAGCCTAAGAGACAGTATTACTCAGCCTACTCTTAGTATTAAATCTGCTAAGAAAACGGTATGATAATGTATCCATAAGTTGGTGTCAACATGGAAACACATAGCAAATGAGAAAATCATCAGCATCAGCAACAACAATGTAATGTAACCGGATAGCATACCACCACATGGCATAGCAGTTTCCAGGCTGCCATTGCCCAGCCAAGGGAGACAGCCAACCTTGCCAGTCCCAAACCCACAGCATAAGTATGCAGGCACAGTTTAATACTCCCTCAATGATTCAACAGAATCTTGGTCTTAGTCTGCTTTTTATGAAAGTCAAGGATGAGAACCATCTGGCTCTCCAGATGCTGTAGGACTGCAGCTCCCAGCACTTCTAGCCAGCATAGCCATTGGTGAGGCACCATGGGGCTGTAAAGCAACACCATCTGGAAAGCTGCATGATTCCCACCCCAATCTAATGTGTCGCTTTGCTTCTTTATACTAAAGCGATGTTGCTATTGCCAATTAAGCTAAAAATCTGACAAGCCTTGTTTTGTATTTTTTAAAAATCCTCTCCTTTAAAAAGCCACATTCTTCTACTGTGGAAACTGGGGACAAAAGAGGAAAGGTTCTTGCTATGATCCAAAAGGGCTTTTGGACTCCACCCAAACTAGAAGGAGTTTTCTTAAAACTTATTCTAGTGCATAAGGGAGGAAAAAATAAGTCAATCTTTTCATAAATCAGTCATCAAATAGACACTATTCCCACAGGCATTCAAAACGATGTTAACTAGAATACACAAACACAACAATCTTTCTGTCAGAGAAGTTTCAATTTTCTTCAAAAGAAAAAAAAAGTTCTAGCAGCTGCTAATATGTGAGCAATGATTTCCCAATGAGAATTTCTTTTTTTATTATTTTTTGAAACAAAATGGCAAATCCAACTATTACTGCAATGAACTATGTCAAATTTAAGAGGCTCATAGCATTACCAAAACTGTGTATCATCTAATACAAAATGTTGTGTTCAGTTACAGTTTGCTTTAGTGATTGCTGTGACCTGAAATTTACTCAGTTTGTAGGTAAACTGGTCACTCCATTCTGATTTATCCCTATTCTACTCTTGTGAAAGTGTGTGACTGTTTACTGGCAGTGACAGTAAGGCCACTATTGTGTTAAGCAGGAGTGGACCACATGCAGCCTTCCAAATATTGTTGAACTACAGTTCTCAGTATTCCTTACAACTGGCTATACTGGCTAGGCCTTATGGGAGCTGCAGTCCAACAGTCTCTAGAAGGCTGGACTTTTGACAGTCTTTGGTATAATGGAACTCCTGGGTCACTGCTTACTGGATACATTCAACACATCAATTTCAGATTTCAGTGCTTACTTCAGCTGCCTGAAAGAACACTTAGCAGCTAGCAATAGCAGCTATATTTATATACTGCTTCATACTGCACTAAGCAGTCTCTAAATGGTTTACAACTGTAAGCTAATTGCCCCCAACAAGCTGGGTATTCATTTTTAGTGACTTTAGAAGGATGCAATGGTAAAATTGAGACTAAAGAGCTAGAAAAGTGGCAGGCATGTCCCTCACAGTCCATAGGAACACTGGGAACATTTTTATCACCCATAAAAAAGTATTTTTTAAAAAAAAATAGAAGAAGACTGTAGCAGGGTATTGTCTAAGAGTGTAGAGTGTAGCACAGGAGATTATCAGACGGGGGACAGAGAATACTGATCCTGTCCTTTTCCCATCCTTGTCCCATGCTTCCTGCACAATTGCAGGTAGGACTTTCAGATGACTTCACCCTGATCCACACATTGTCCCGTCCAGGAAGCACAAATGACAGTGATCACACAAAAGACTTTCAGATGATGCCTTGCTGATCCTGTCAGTGAAGTGGAATTGTCCCATCATTGCCTTTCATTTGACATTAACAGAAGAACCCATTAATGGAATTCCACTTCACTCACATGTTTATGACAGGATCAGTGCATCAAGTGTGAATGTCTTTTACGTGATCGCTATCATGGATGGGATAAGGACAGGCTTCATTCCCATCCCCTGTCTGATAATTCCACAGTGAGGATATCTGATCCTCCAAGATCCCATAGAAGGCCAGAGCAAATGTCCACCCCCTACCAGGTGCCCTCCCCATTCTATGAAGCCCACAGATTCCATTGTCCCTCCATAATTGCTAAGCCTTTAGGGGATTGATGGCTGTTGGAATCCAGAGTGCCACAGATTTCTCCGCTCCAATCTGTGAACCTATCTCCCAGATGAAACTGGTTAAAAAAAGCGGGGGGGGGGGGGAGTTTCTTCCATGCAGACTCTATTGAATATGTGTCTTGGTATGTTTGAATGAATATGCCTGTCAGTAGGACAAAGAAGGCGATCCAGTTCAAAACACTGAGCACTGTCTGTGCTACCACAGAGGTAGAATGAGATCAGTTGCGCCTACTGACATCATTTGAGGTGTTTTAATAAGGGGATTACAGCTGTTATTGCCAGTCTCTTATGGGCACTCCCCCTCTCTCAAACTTTGCCAGGAAAGGTATGAGCTTCAGACAAGGTTTGAGCTCCAGGGAGCCAGATTTATTCTTGTGGGGCACAGAATCTCTTCCCTTATTATAAATGAATGCATAAAAATATAGCTGTATCTAGAGAGAGAGAGAGAGAGAGAGAGCTCCAGATGCTTCCCTTGGAAGAGAAAGATTGGTGAGCACACCTGCTTCCTCAAGTGTGCTCAGCTTCTAACTATCTCTCCCTATTTCAATGGTTTCTAGAAAATGCACTGCAATCTGTCTTTGCAGTAATTCATTGACTACAACCTCTTAAGCACATATTTGCAGTGTACTTACCGAAATGACTTCAGAAAGAGATGTTACGGTCTAACGGTATCTTGTAAAGTTGAGTCAACAAATCTGAGATTAAAGGGCCTGAATGCTATTTGGTAAGATAAAAGCTTCCGACCACTGTACTCTCATCCAAAGATCTCTAAATAATTAGGAATAAAAGCTACATTAAAGCACAATTAACTAAAAGCGGTGCACTCTAAAATGGCATATTTCAGGTAGTTTATTTGTGGCACAACTTCATTTGTGTTTTCTGTGAAGTAAATCCCATTGAGTTCAGTGGAAGATGATATCATTAGGATGGGAATCCTGTGGTCCTCCAAATTTTACTGAAATTTCAACTCCCATAAGCTCCAGGCAGCATGGATGAAAGGCAGAGAAAGTGGGAGCTCCCTCAACTTCAAGGTGAGCAAGACTCATTTTGTACATGACAAAACATCAGCAGCCATAGTAACATGAATATTTTTATACAGCCTTCTGCAATCTACTAACCTTGAAATGTTTTGGATTACAAGTCCCATCAAGGTAGGAATGATGAGAGTTGCAGTTCAACCTACCTTGGAGGAGTACCAAATTGCAGAAGGCTGCTTCTGAGCCTGTTTCCTCTCCCCCTCCTCTTTATCTAATAGCTGGAACATTTGCAGATCCTCCTCCATAGGCATGAATTCCAAATAGGGATATCATGCTACAGATTCGTAGCATTTATTTACCAACTGCAGCACAAATGTATAGCATTATGTAATGGCTTCTCCTCAAAGGGTCCTGGGACCATCCAACCAGAAATATGTGATGTCCAGGCAAGGGTATGTGGTGCCTTTTCCACAGCTTCAACTCAGTTTGCACCCCAGCCACACCCTCCAGTGCTAGCACAAGTACCAGATGTCAAATGCAGAACATGTGAAGACAGCCAATCAAAGCAGAAAACATAATTCAGTGATACCTGACTTCATATCACTTAGCATTGTGCCATGTTATAGTTCCCAAGATGCACTTTGTTGTTATATGTGCTCAGCACTGGGTATGTACACAATGAGATCTTAAATGAGAACGGCCCTCTGTTATTTGACCAATTAATTTGAAATCTGACAAGCAAATTGCAGTTATTTCTCATCTTAACAAAGGTGTGGCCCCTTTTCTTAAGTGTTTGAAGGAATTTTAAATCAAGTTCCAAAAACAAAACAAGATATGATTCAAAGACATGGCCATGCTAGTCTAGCAAATTAGTATGCAAAGGGACTTTGAGACTACGGGGCTCTCCAGACTGCCCTTAGGGGCGGCATGCAGCTGCCCCTTTACTGGCTGGATTGGGGCCGCAGCAACCTCATGCCGTGGACCTGATCTGACCTGTAAAGAGTTCCAAAAGGAGCCACAAAAAGCAGCTCCTTTTTGCACTCTCCAAGGGGTGCCATAGCCACGGTGGTGCAGCTTTATGACGCCCCTACGGCACTGCATCATGTGGATGTATCAAAGGTGCTACAAGATTACTTTGCATACAAAACAAGATACAATCACTCAGAATAATATAGAATCACTTACAACAATTTTAACATTAAACCAGTAAAAGAACATGTGAGTCACTGGACGATAGACTTGCTTAATTTGCAAGTCTGATTACTGAAGTTTACATCTCTGAGAGAATGCAATGGAGAAGGAAAAATGAGTTTATTGCAGGGAATGCACATTTATGTTAATATCTCATTTTATTCATGTTAATGTCTCCTGAAACTTTGCTTTTCAACACAGTGATGAAACCTTCTTTTTCATTTGCCATCCTAGATGATGAATAAGTGTCAGAAAATTTGTCTTTGAAGATTTGGTTAGCTCTTTAAGTAGTGTGACAATAAAGCTCCCTCCATCCACCATCTTGAGAGTGAGAAGAGCAAGCCAGCTCCAACAGGCTTTGCCTGAAGGGAAGATCAGCCCTCCTTCTATCCACCATCTTGAGGGAGAGAAAGGCAAGCCAGCTCTAACAGGCCTCCATCCACCATCTTGAGGGTGAGTAGAGCAAGCCAGCTCCAACAGGCCTTGCCTGAAGGGAAGAACAGCCCGCCCTCCGTCCACCATCTTGAAGGTGAGAAGGGCAAGCCAGCTCCAAGAGGTCTTGCGTAAAAAGAAGAAGAACCATCCCTCCATCCACCATCTTGAGGGAGAGAAGGGCAAGCCAGCTCCAACAGGCCTTGCCTAAAAAGAAGAAGAGCCCTCCCTCCAGTCCATCTGCCTTGGTCCAGGCCTTTGAGGGAGGGAAGATCTGCTGGACTTTTCACCCTTCCCTACTGCCATTCCCTTCTCCTTTTGTGTCTTGTCTTTTTAGATTGTAAGCCTAAGGGCAGGGAAATGTCTAATGTAATGAACAAATTGTAAGCCGTTCAGATAGCCTTGGCAGAAAAACGGGGGTAATAATAATAATAATAATAATAATAATTATTATTATTATTATTATTATTGCTTGGGATATGCACCCTATAGAACATGCATCTTCACAGATCAATCTCTACCCCTAGACCTATGATCCTTGAGCAGTTATGGTGTTTTCATTATCTTATTGTTCTAATATTTTATTCTCTTGACTCATTTGAAGGCTGACGTTCATACCAACTGAAAAGTAAGCTTTTAGGAAGCTGCTCAGAGACATCTCTTCAGAGATATATGTGTGAAAATTAATGGTTATTGCCTGGGTATTGAGCATAGGGTAGGAGAAAAAGAAGCACTTGTGAAAGGGAAGAAAGTATTGATATAGTATTTGACCACTTCAAGTAATAGTACCAATCAGCAGTGCTAGCAGAAATTTCAGTAAACTAATGAAATCCTCTGCAAATATTTCCCTTCTGTTTTGAGTCCTTGAGTTTTTACATTTGCAATTGCTGGTGAAACCTAGTGGTCAGTGAATAACAGCTTCATATGATTAATAGAATGTCTATTGTTGAGAACCACACTAAAAACACATTTATTACAAGTCCCCAGTGACCATTGACTGCATATCACCATATGCATTAATAACTGGTGAGCTAAAGACAAAGCATCTATAAAAAATCAAGATAAATTGCACTTGAAAAGAAGATGTTTGAAGAATACTGTCTTGACTACCCATCAGAAGAGAAACACTAGACAACAAATAAGATACATTGCCCACAACTTTAGTATAAGATAACATGATCTGCAATGAGTTAAGAAAGAAAAAGATAAAGCAGTATTGTTATTGTGTGCCTTCAAGGTGTTTTGGGCTTATGGCAACCATAAGGCAAACCTATCACAGGGTTTTCTTGGAAAGATGGGTCCAGATGATGTTTGCTTTTTCTTTCCTATGAGTCAGAGATAATTTGACTTGCCCAAGATAACTAGTACCCAAGCAGGAACTCAAACCCTGTTCTCCAGAGCTGTAGCCCAATCTTCAAACCACTAGACCACACTAGTTCTTGTAAAGCAGTTACCATGGGATAAATCTGGGGAAAATCCTGCAGGCCTTTGCATGCACCCACTCTCCCAAATCTGGGCTATGTTCTTGTGACACCTACCAATAAAAAGTTAACTTTTAGAAAATACTTTTTTATTATAACTCTGATAGTAGCTAAACATTGTTCCAGCTTGGGACTATAACAGAAACTAATTACTTTGAAAAAGAAACTTTCCAAGCTTCCCTAAGGACATAAATACCACGAAGTCAGGAACATGATCAAATAAGAACCACTAGAACAGTAAAGATGTTCACAAGATGCTGGAAAGCTTCTGCAAACAAACTAAAACAAACAGCAAAGATGGCTCTTTTTCTTAAGAAAGGAAAGAAGGGGGAATTATCAAAGAAGAATGCAAACAAATAGCCAATACTTGTAGCGAGAATGCCATAAAAACTGAGGATGTGCTCAGGCTCGCTAGAGAGGTTAAAATTTAAAAAAAGGGAGCTGGAGGGTATATTTGGAGTAATAGGAAGAACAAGAAAATGGTAGGACCACTATGTAGAAAAGATGGTGAAATGCTAACAGGATACAGAGACAAGGCTGAACTGTCCAGTACTTCCTTTGCCTCAGTCTTTTCCCCAAAAGAAAGCAGTTCTCTAACTTGTGTAAATGGAACAAATGATGCAGTAGGGGAAATTCAGCCAAGAATAAGTAAACAAGTAGCAAAGGTTTAACTAGGTACACTATTCTGATTTCCAGGACCAGATGAATTCCATGCAAGACTATTAAAGGAACTGGTAGATGTAATCTCAGAGCCACTGTCAATAATCTTTGAGATTTTCTGGAGAACAAGAGAGGTTCCAGAAGATTGGAGAAGGGTAAATGCTTTCCTCATCTTCAAAAAGGGCAAAAAAAGAGGATATGCACAACTAACAGCCAGTCACATTGACATCAGTGTCAGGAAAGCTGCTGGAAGAGATCATTAAACAGTTGGTTTGTGTGAATTTAGAAAGGAATGCTGTGATTACTAGGAACCAGAAGGGGTTTCTCAAAGATAAGTCATATCAAACTAATCTTACTTCATTTTTATACAGTGTTACAAGTTTGATAGACCTGGGGATGCCGTTATGTCTTGATTTCAATGCTCTAGATTTAGTGCTGAGGGTGTGGTACATCTTGATTTCAGTGAAGCTTTTGGCAAGGCTCCCCATGATATTCTTGCAGATAGACTGGTGAACTGTGGCCTATCCAGTGTTACAGCTGGGCAGATTTCTAAATGGTTGGCTGACTGAACCCAGAGAGGGTTCACAATTGGTTGTTCTTCATCTTGAGAAAATGACTACTTATTTGACTCAGGGTTCAGTCCTAGGCCCACTGTTGTTCAATTTGTATTTGTAAATTATTTGGAACATGGAATAGAAGGCACGCTTATCAAATTTGCAGATCACATCCAATGGTATTTGACTGTGGGAGCTGGGGAGGGGGGGAGACTTCCCACAACAGTGCCTCCCAACCTGGTAATATGACTGTAGAAACAACAATAGGACCCAGCCCTTCAGCCCTGGAAGGATGAGGCACCTTTATTTACCTCTGAAATCTAACAAGTCTATTCTGACAGAAGGCAGGGAGGGATTGTTCTCCACAGGCTCACCATTTAAAATGACTCCTGTCATACTACTTCCACCATAAACTCAGTGGCAAGGCTAGAGTTAATTATTGGTACCAGTGGTCAAAGGTTCTTGGCATCCTCAGTTGGTCACCAATGCCAACATATCTTATGCCACACCAGCCAGGCACCTTCTGTTCACTTTTCAAAGCAACTTTGCTGTACCTGCCCCAGAATGGCTGCCACCCTCCCCAGAATTCAAACTTAGCAATGACACTGTGAATATGTCTGTAATTCTGGAACATGCTCAATATGTTCTCTAGTGTACAGTGCACCCTTACCTTATGAGGGGGATCTGTTCCAGACCCCCCCCCCCCCGGTATTAGACAAATACTGTGTATGCTCAAGCCCTATTGCAAATAATGGGCTCGTGCAGTACAACGTGCATGCCATTGCCTGTTCCATCATTAAAGCTGAGCATATAGTGTGCTCACATATGACTTGAGTGCACTGAATTTTCCATAATCACAAAAAGTCAACATGGGTTTCAGAGAAACAATTCATGTCAGACAAATCTGATCTTGTTTTTTTGATAAAATCACCAGCTTGGTAGATGAAGGGAATGCTGTGGATATAGTATATCTTGATTTCATTAAGGCCTTTGACAAGGTTCCCCATGACATTCTTGCAAACAAGCTTGTAAAATGTGGGCTAGATAAGGTAACTGTTATATGGATTTGTAATTGGTTGACTGGCCACACCCAAAGGGTGTTCAACAATGGTTCCTTTCATCCTGGAGAGAAGTAACAACTGGGGTCCCACAGGGTTCTGTCCTGGGCATATTCAATGTCTTTGTTAATGACTTAGATAACAGTATTTAGGGCATAGCTATCAAATTTGCAGATGACACCAAATTAGGAGGAGTAGGAGGAATTCAAATTGGCTCCAATTGGCTCCATTCGAAATAAAGAGAAATTCCTCCCATCTGATAAGGTCTTATGGGAAAATCATAGAATTATAGCGTTGGAAGAGACCACAAGAGTCATCCAGTCCAACCCTCAATCCAGTTTACACAGTGTCCATCACAATGAACATCAGAATGCTAAATGCATAACATCTAAATGTAGAGGTGGGCCTGTTTATCCTAATCATGGATAATGATAAGACTATGCATGAACATAAACTCATACTGTACACTGTAATGCTTAGTGTATGAACAAGTCTGCAAAGGCAGTCACAGAGAGGTGGGTTGTTTATCATGTGCCCAATTTTGCAGTGTGTGTAAGATATTGTCGTTACATAAGTACTATATTACCAAAGAAGTGGGGAAACTGAATGAAAAGGCAAACTCACATACAATCTGATTGTGCCCATTTATGTCAAGATAAAAATATTATATTAAAATAATTACTTCAATAGAAATGAAATCATTTATATTTGTCACTAGACAAACTTCTTTGGGAAGTGTATGCCTATTCCATGAAAGCCAGAATGATGTAGCTGCTTGAGTGTTGGACTCCTCTCTTGGCCATGGAAATCTGCTGGTGATATTGGACAAATCACACACTCTCAACCTCAGAAAAAGTGAATGATAAAATTCCTCTAAGTAAAATTTCTCCCAAAATACACCTAGGATACAGTCACTATAAAACAGAATTGAGTTGAAGGCACATAACAACAACTTTCCTATTCCATAGGTCAAGCACGAGAACCCCAACATACCATCTCCTCAGTTTCCCAGTTTGTGAAGAAGGTGTGACTGGTTGTTCTCTGTTACTGCTTTTCAGTCTGCTCTTCAGGTCCTAATCATTGATGGGCAACTTCAAGGTCCCTGTGCTTCCTCCATCTTTGAACTAGTTAGGGATGAGGCATTTGTAGCAGAAAGCTTTAGAAAAAAAGATTGTCCTTTGGAAAGGAGGACACACAGGCATAGTGATGTATTCATTAGGTTGTGGGCAGGACTTGTAGAGAGAGAGAGAGAGAGAGAGAGAGAGAGAGAGAGAGAGCTGTCATTTGGTGATGTGCCAAAGGGGATTGTGCTTCTTTGATTGCCTTTCTATATTATTTAATTCCAGGATCTCATTAAATATCAAATCCACAAATTTCAGGAAAGGATTCAGGGTGGGGAGGTGTGGAAAGATACAATGAATTTTAAAAGGAAAGTTGTATTTGAATATTACCTGTATTAAGTGTCATTATCAAGTTTCGATCTCCCTTTTATTTCCTCTTTGATTTTCCCTTATGCGTCAGTGTGATAACATCCAATACATTTTTTTCTAATAAGTATAGTCTCATAGATCCAGAGTTTGAGAACCATATTTATCACATATTTAGCCCCCTCAAAATTATTTGGCAAAGTTTTATTTGTGAAGAACATGCAACCAAATTCCACAGATTGGATTAAAGCTTAACAAATAAGAACAGAAAAGCCTGACACTCTGAATCTACAATGAATACATCATTGCATGAGATATTCTTGGGGGTGAAATGCATTTTAAAAGACAAATTAAATATCAAGAAAGGGACAGATTTAACACAGCATGGGAAGTAAAAAACCATCTGTAGTTGATAGAAGAAGAGGGATTGCACTGATATAATAGCGTTGTAAAATAACTTTTGGGGGAACCAAGCTATGCTACTCATTGATGGGTGCACGCCATTAGTATTGTCATCCCATAATTCACCATTGTAATGTATGCACTGAGCTGCATTCACATGCATTCTCTGAGTCAGAAAATGCTTTGTATGCACAATATGGAAAGAGAGAGAGAGAGAGAGATTTCCAGAACAGCTTCAGTCCTCGGAACTCGGAACCTTGAAAAAGCTCACAAATTATCTATCTAGCTATCTTGCTGTCTCTGTTTATCTTAGTGAGCAGGTCTGATTATGGGTAGACGCACTAGAACCAGGGCCAAAAATAGTCATGGTAGGCATCTAAGGGAGGTATGTTTTGTTTTGTTTTTTGGTTTTTTTAGGAATATAAATCTTCACTTGTTTTGTTCTCACACACAGCCTTCTCCATATTTCTGGGTGGGGGAGTCAGTGACTAAGCCCAACTACAGTAGACCTACTGAATGAATAGGATTTATATAAGTTGCAAGTTACCATTTAGAAATTTCTTCAATGGGTTTATTCTAGTGTGTGCTTCAGAGTAAGACTCATAGATTATACCAGGTGCTGTAGACTGTATTCCAGAGGAATACAATGGCAAACCTCCCCTGGCTATAAAAGCCTGTGAAATTCAGGGAGTTACCATAAGTCAACAAGTGACTTGAAGGCACAAAACAACAGTTGTTTTTGTTGTTGTGTGCCTTCAAGTCATTTCCAATTTATGGCAAGCCTTGGGTAAGACTATCACTGAGTTTTCTTGGCAAGATATCTTCAGAAGGTATTTGCCTTTGCCTTTCTTTGAGGTTGAGGGAGAGTGATTTGCCTTATGACACCCAGGATGCATGCATACTTAGAAATAATGCAACTTGACAGACTTTGTCTGCTATGGCTCAATTCTACAGAATCCTGTTAGTTTTGTGAGGCATCAACATGTTTTGGCAGCAAAGGCTAGAGACCTTGTGATATTATAAATCCCAGGATATCCTAGGAAGGGGCTACAGCACTTAGAGTGGTGTCAAACTGCATTATTTCTATCCTCAATAGTTTCCATGGCTGAGCAGGGATTTGAATCCTGGTCTCCAGTCCAATGCTCAAACCACTGCACCACACTGGCTGTCTACATAACAACAATACTTTCTAGTAACTTGATTTAGGCCTTTGTGTATTCTGCTAGGCTCTAGCTTTAGCCCATCAGGCTGGATATGCAGAGGCCAATACATGTGGGGAGACTGAGAGCAACAGCAAGGCTTGAACGGGGACATCATTTCCCCCCCAGCCTCTTAAATCTATATGTCCTCTGTGGAAGATCTGAATAGGATTTACCATAGAAGGAAAATGCTCAAGACACAGAATGATACTCCAGCTTCCACCAGTCCCTACAACTGTGTCTGAATTCTGAGAGTATTAGGTGCTTTCTTTGCCATCAGGGAATATTCTCTGCCACAGAGAGAATATATATGCCCTGTCCTTCACCATGGACTTTTGGAGAGGATACTTGTGTTACCTGATAGGAAAGACTAAAGCTCTCCCCAAGGGCCAGCTTAGAGGCAAAAATAAGCTGAGCTTTATCTTTACCTTTGGGTCAATCATGGAGAGAAGGGAGAACAGGCTCAGAGGAGAGGTTCTATTTTTCCCTGGTCATAGGTCTGGAAAACAAATCCTACAAGGAGCAGCTTAGGGAGCTGAGTATGTAGCTGGGTATGTTTAGCCTGGAGAAGAGAAGGTTAAGGAATGACATGGTAATTGTATTTAAATATTTGAAGAGATGTCATATTGAGGATGAAGCAAGGCTGTTTTCTGCTGCTCCAGAAACTAGGAAACAGAGCAATGAATTCAAGATGCTGGAAAAGAGATTCCACCTCAACATCAGGAAGAACGTCCTGAAGGTAAGAGCTGTTTGACAGTGGAACACACTGCTTCATGGAGTCTCCTTCTTTGGAGGTTTCTAAACAGAGTCTGGATGGCCATCTGTCAGGAGGGCTTTTATTGTGTCTTCCTACATGGCAGGGGGTTGGATTGGATGGCTCTTGTGGTCTCTTCCAACTCTATCATTCTATGATTCATTTCCACTCCAAAAGACCATATGGAGGAAAAAGGATATCAACTATGATTTCCCATTTAATGCAGTTATAACTTTGTAGCCTCTTAATGACAGGTGTGCACCAAGCAAACAATTCATTTGGAACTTGATTTGGCAAAATGGCCCAGTTTGACTTGAGCCTCAAACAAAACCTGAGATCTGGGAACCTGAATATTCATGCTTGCCATCGACAATCATTCGAAATCAAAGAATTACTTTCCTCATTTATCAGAAAACTGAAATTACATTCAAATTTCGAGCCTTATGGCCCTCTCAGGGGAATTAAGCCTGCCCAGCTGCAGAAAAATAGTGGCCAAGGGGAATCCTCTACATAGCTTTGATGTTCAATTAAAACAAATTGAACTTTTTTTAAAAAAGTAGGAAACTGCCTCCTCTGGAGGAATCATGCTTCAGATGAATAGGTGGAAGGATTTTTGTGCCAGATCAGCCATGTCCACAGATGTGGATTTACCACAATAACTGCCACAAAAATTCAGTAGCAACCACAGAATTCAACTTCACCACTGAAATTGTTGGCAAACATCAGCCCCAAACACAGTTACTCTTGAAGTTGACAACCTTCTATGGCAGGTGGCAGAAAGGAAGCGAGGAAGATAAAAAGGAAGTAAGAAGGTCAAGGAAAGGAAGGAAGAAGCAAGAGAAGAAAGCAGCAAGAAAGTTTGAATTTGTTAGGGCCAGAAGGATGGGAAGGGGAAAAAATAACCTTGGAGGCCACTTGTAGCCCACAGGTCATTTGTTACTCAACAGATAACTCCTAGATGCTGAAGATTGTAAGATAAGTCACCACAGCATCAAACTAGAGGAGTAGGACCACGTAGGTTTTGGAACTACTGAATGAGAATGGGAGGCGCAAGTTGGCTGAAATGTCTAAACCTAGGATGAAGGGCAACTTCTGTCATACCAGCATCAGCAGGGTGTGCCATCATCTATCAGTGGACAAAGAAAAAGAGGCTCAGAAAAAGGCAGGTGGCCTCTTGATGCAAAAACTGAGAGTACAGTGAGATGGTTTGGTGCTATATTCACTGAGCTAAACCAAACTGTCATCATTAACAGGAGTTGAATCTCAGACAGCCTGCTGCAAGAACACATGATAGAAAGAGCAGGGCTGGCTAGTGAAAATAATTGTTTCTCTGAGCTGTCACTGTGTCTCTGGAGTCTGCAAGACTTGGCAGAATTAAATATAATGAACTGAGACCTCAGCACAATTATTTATTTTCAGATTGGTGAAGTGCCATTTTCTTCCCCGTTCAGAAAATTAACCTCTGCAAAAGCCAACTTGCTCTACACAAAATTAATAAAGCAGAGCATGCCGGCAATAACTTACACATGTTTATTTATAGGCGATGTCTCCAGTGAGAAGGGTTAAGATGAAAAATTGACTCAAAGGACTTCATTCTGAAGGGATTTGCTCCAAGTCTGGCCTTCCCTTCATACTGTTTAGACTTGGAATTGCTAAAATGTGTGCCTTCCCTTTGCATGTGTGAAATTAGGGGTACTTATTATACTCTTTCCAGAAACATTAGCATAGTCTTTCCAAATTGAAATACCTTGTTCTAGCAATAGGCATGTACATGCGGGTTTTTATGAGTATATCCACTGCTGGATCAAGAATCGAGAAGAAGCATCTGTGCACATAAGTAGCTCTTACCACTAAGTCTCTGGTCCAGTTATACATGGGGCAGAGTATAGGTAAAACATTTGCCCACATAATTGTTTTCTACTTGCAATGACATAGGAAGCCAGCCCATATTAGATATGGAAACTGTATTTCCTACGGTTCATTTTCCTGATGAAAACAATGTCAAGAAACCCCTGCAACAAGAAGAGAACATGGATGCAGATTCTTCACACTTTGCAAAGCCTTTTAGATAATTTTTTCTGTGCTAAATACATATGGCTTTTTTTCTGTGCAAAGAACACTTCCCTTAGCCACTCCACTCCACCACAAAATTGTGTTATTGATGCAGAAAACATTTTTTTTCCTTTTCAAGAAACAGTAGTTGCAATCCTACATCATGCAGGCAAAGCATAACACTGCCTGTGCAGTTTTAACATGCATGTCTCCCTACCATGGAAAGACAGCTTCCTTGTGTTCTACAACTGTCTTTTACTGGCTTAGGGGGCAGGGAAGGGAGGAAAGAGTGATCAGTCAGCCCCTGACTACACTCTACAGCCAGTGAGAAATACAGTCCGCCCTCCACATTTATGGCTGTGACTTTTACAGTTTTGATTAATATGTTATCTCTAGGAATCTCTTGTTCATCCAGCATGACTCTGTGGCCAACTTCCACCAGAAGTCACACTGAAGGACCTAGAGATTCCTAGGCCTTGTTCCCCCTACAAAGTAAACTGGTTTGCAAACCAGTTCAAAGTGGTTTAAATGGTGCCTTTTTGCATTTGCCAATTGTAAAAACTGAGGTTGTAGTCCCAGACCTCCTGTTCCTCACTGGAAACATGGGAGGTTGAAATTGGCTTTCTGGGAAGTTGAGATTAGCTCTCTAGTTCTTCAATCGAGTCCAGGGTCTGCCTGGGAACCTCCTGAGTAGTAAACATCATTACAAGGCACTCTGGCTTTTGAAAACTGTGTTGGGATTAGTGGGATTGGTGGATGCCATGCTGGTGGGACCGTGAATTCAGTACAAGGTTTGATCCATTTCTTAAAGCAACCAAGAGGCCAGATTCTGTTCCTAAATAGATTCAGCACTCTAGATAGCACTTTTAAAAGTTGCCAAACCTGACAACAGATTCCTCACTTGCTGACCTGGCAGCATCAGCTGTTACTGCTTGGGAAAGGAATGCACATGTGTAAGCTGGTAGCAAGTAAGTGTGTCCAAGCTCATGGTAGTGAGAACAAGGGGCAGAGGCAGTCCAGACTGTCTGAAAGACCATATTTCCCCATATGAACCTACAAGAATGCAAAGGTCTTCCGAGGGACGCTTTCTTGGTCCTGCCACCATCACAGGTTCTCTTGGTAAGGACACAGGAGACAGTCTTCTCAGTGGTGGCTTCCACTCTCTGGAATTCCTTCCATAGGGGGCTAAGCTGGCCTGTTCCCTGCTTTTATTTCTCTGTTAGGCCTTTATATTTCAGCAGACTTTTAATATATAACCATGCCAGATAGGCTTTCTCTCTCTCTCTCTCTCTCTTTCTCTGACCTTTTAAAAAACAAAAACAAAACAGCAGTGTTAAGACTGCCCTGAGGATTTTGGTTGGTTTCCTGCTGTGAGATGCCTTGGGTCCCACTTTGGGAGAAAGGCAGCATATAAAACAAACAGTTGACTTAGGCCACCTAATAAATGGATGTCACAGGGCAGGATTGAAACTAAGTAGTTCCTGATTCTGAGCTGAGTCTCTTAGCTAACAGACTAGGCCAAATATCTAACTGAATTCAAGGTATTAGTATGAGTTAGAATAAAAAGGACCAATTCAAATAGTTAAAACATTTCATCAATCCACAGTTATCATCTGTGCATTATATCCCTTTGCATTGCATATGGGCTCCCACTGGAAATAGAGTCACACATGGTAGATGGACCCCCAATATCCCTATTTGTGCCACCCTAAGTTTTCTCCTTGTCTATGGCTTCGACCTTTCATTTATTCAGGCAAACATTTAAAAAGAGGCTTATGTGAAGAATGCAATTATCATACGGTGTGTACTTTGATACAGTGACAGTTTCCTGGCTTCAATTTCCTCTTTTTCTTTTCTTTATGAAGAAATCATATCACAGAGAACAAAATTAATGGAGCTGCATTATCCTGAAAGTTATCATTTCATTACATCACCCAGAAGAATGATTTCCTCATATAATAATTATCTGGAAACTCCCCCCCCCCCCCCCGCAACTCTTCCTTCATATAGTTAAAAGCAATCTCTAGAACCAGTAAAAAATTTAAAGTTTGCCTACTCCCCTTCCATCAGCATCCATGTATCATTTTAGCAGCAATCAAAAAGTACACACTTCCAAATAATTTCTTCATAGGACAAATGATGCAGACAGTTTCCAGATGGAGCTCTTTAAAATGTTGACTAGTGAATGATTTTCTGCTATCTGTACATGCAGAATTGCCACTGTTTCCACTAAGTGACTTATGGAAACTCTTTTTGGCATCTCCAACTATGCCTACAGGAATGAGTATGATAGTGGTGGTGGACATGGCCTGCATGGAGAAGGACTGGTCTCAGATTTCTCACCTAGGGGCTCTTCAAACCAGCCATTAAAGCCAGCCTGGAGGCAGAGTCCACATGAAGCACACCCTGACTCCATCCCCCAGGATGCTGTGATGCCACACAGCACTCCACATGGCACGCAGCGTCACAGCACTCCTCTGGTGCAGCACCGAAGGAGCGCTGTATAGCCATGGCACCATGGCTATTGCACCCTTTCCAGGGAGCAAAAAAGGAGATGCTTTTTGTGGATCCTTTTTGCACCCTGGAAAGGACAGATCAAGACAGGTGTAGGGTTGCCATGGCCTCGATCCGGCTAGGAAAGGGGCAGCAGCACACCATCCCTTGGGTGTTGTGTGTACAGCCCCTAGCCACCTAAAAGTCCATTCCATCCCATTTCAATATTGATGTGCATATACTTTTGATGTGACATCCATTATTTCACAAACCTTGTCCCCAGGAGCCATCCTTCATCTGTAATGCTCACAAGTGTGTTTGACAAAACACAAGTGAGGGCCTTCTCATTGACTGTTCCTAGTCTTTATAACTCCCTCCCTAAGAAGAATAAGAGGGCTTCCTCCCTTCTGCCCTTCTGTCAGTAGCTAAAAATTATGTTCTGAAAGACATGTAGGGAATGACTATAAGGACTTTTAACAGTGGAGAGACGTGTATTTAAATATTACTAAAGCTACACACACCCCTGACATCTGGTGTGGTGTTGTGGTTTGAGTGTGGAGTAGGACTCCAAGAAATTGGGGTCTGAATACCTGCCATGGAAGCCCATCAGATGATTTTGGGCCAGTCACATACTCTTAGCCCTAAAT
The DNA here is from genome assembly GCA_034509955.1 of Urosaurus nigricauda. NCBI lineage: Eukaryota > Metazoa > Chordata > Lepidosauria > Squamata > Phrynosomatidae > Urosaurus > Urosaurus nigricauda. Next base: position 171,735,109 of record JAOEGL010000002.1, read on the forward strand.
GAAGGCAAATAACAAATCTCCTCTGAATAAATCACAGCAGTAAATAATTACAATTATAATTTATTTCTATTCTGCTTTCCAACTTTTAAAAAGTGCTGGTGGAGTGCGGCTGGGACCAGTGCTGATGGCGGCTGACGATTCAGTGGTGATTTAGTATGCGATAATCCCCACCTCCATCCTGTGTCCTCACTGCAGCCCAGGAGGCTGGAGCTGATTTAAAATGCCAAGCAATAAGCTCCCTTATCTGGAAGATAAGAAGCCACTCAGAAAAACAGAGGTGGCCTGTGAGTTCTGGTGTGGTTGAATACACAGGGATGCAAACTCCAGTTTTTGATAACTAAGAACTGAAAGCTGCCCACTTGAATGGGCCAATCTGCTAACCTCAGTTTGTTCCATATTTGATTTTTTAAAAAGTTGAAAAGAGGAAATGTGCAAAGTTTGATAAATTATATTCAAAAATCAATTACTCAACACTCTAGGAAACTGCCACCATCATAGGGGAGGCAACCTGCCCAGTATTATGTTCTCCAGAGTGGTTATGAGGGAGATTCACTAGGCACTGTGAATGAGCCCTTTGCTCACAAATAAAAAAGCACCTCATTTTGTTTACTGCCGTGAGAACTCATACAGACAGAGAAGGGATGTGTTGCAAGGAACTGGAGACAGCCCTTCGTGGGTCTTCAAAGGAAATCTCTCTTCCCACTCTAATCCCTTCCCTTCTAATTAAATTCTCCCAGTGAGGATGGTGCTTATTCATCCAAAATATAAAATAAAGAAGCCAGCCTGCCAGATTTCCCTCTGCACGCTCTATTACAGGGAGGACTTCAGTAGCTATTTGAGGATGGGTTGGGAGTGGGTGGGAAGAATACACACTCTGTCCCCGTTTGGCTTTGAAATTTATCCTTTTGAAAATACTTAACCAGCAGCTAGTGTAATCACTTCGGAAATGTGGACTGTGCTCAGTGAAGAGTCTTTATTCTCCAGTGACTCTATGGAGCATCTATAGCAGATGCAGAAACTAGTTCTAAATCAGGAGAGAGAGAGAGAGAGAGAGAGAGAGAGAGAGAGAGAGAGGCTCAGCAAAGTACTGTATCTGTTCTTCTCTTGTCTGTCAAATTCAATGCCTCTGGAGTCCCTTTTTTAAAAAAAAAAAAATTCTCACTCAGACTAAATCTGTTTATGAACTTTGTCTACTTGCAGGCAAAGAATTAATACATTCTCCCTGGGCTAATAGGACATACCAGCCATGTGAGCCCTCATTACAACATGTCCCCACAGACAGAATGAGGGTAAAACAGCCAGCTCAGATGGCAAGGAATAAGGCAGTCCTCTGTAGATATCATAAATGGGAAGCCTGAAAAATTCTTCCCTCTAGTTACTGGCAGTTGATTTGAGAAATATGGAGTAATTTATCAAGGAGCAATGCTCCTTACTGGGGGAGATGCATGTGTGCACATGCACACACACGTACAAATATCCTTCTCTTTCCTTTGCATCAGAGATAAGATCTACACAACCAGTCTGCCACCCCCAGCTCTAAAAACCCTTGTTCAGGAATCAACGGATCAGAAGCATCGGCATCCACAGCAAGGAACTAAATGGTTGTTATCAGAATATTTTTAAAATAATTGTTTTATTGATCAGCTATTAATCATTATGTAAAGTCAAAGGTTTTCATGGCCAGCATCCATAGTTTTTTTTGGGGGGGGGGGGGGGGTTGGGGCTATGTGGCCATGTTTTAGAAGAGTTTATTCCTGATGTTTTGCCAGCATCTGTAGCTGGCATCTTCACAGAATGCATTCTCTGAAGATGCCAGCCACAGATGCTGGCAAAACATCAGGAATAAACTCTTCTAGAACATGGCCACATAGCCTGAAAAACCCACAAAAAACAATTAATTATTATTGATGACTGTTACTTCTTAAAGAAATCAGAATACTCTGCAAATGAAAGCTCATTTGGCCCATGAAAAACCTTGCCAGTGTGCGAATCAAAGTCCCTGTTCCATGTAGAAACTTACTTAGTTATTTTGCACTTTCCAGGCTGATCAAAATAACAAAATAAGTCAAAATTCATTATTGTTATGTTAAAGTAATTAATGAGTATGGACTACATTCAAATGAAAGTAAAATGGGAATGGAAATTAATATTTCCATGTTCTGAAACAAAATACAACCATCATTAGCACATGAGATCTAAGCATTTCCAACAGATATTAAGATTTTTTTTAAAAAACTTAGAATTTTTCATATGATGCTACAAGACTGAAATGTGTGTGTATGGAGATATTAGGGAAGGCTCTTTGGAAATGGCATTCCAGAGTAGGATGCAACTAGTGAAAAGATTCTCTGCCCATTACCTTCCACTATTCCTAATTTGGCACGTAAACCTCAAGAATGGCTTCAGGTGAAGAAACTATGGTCCAGATAGGAATATACAAGAAGGTAATCCTTCAGATGCTTAGGGCTTAAAAAGTTAATATCAGCATTTTGGAATGAGCCAAGAAACAAATTGGATCCCAGTGCAGATGACAAAATACTGGGTCAGATTCTATTTACCAGCTTGCTGTCCTATATTTAACCCAAATTTCTGGAACATTTTCAAAGGCAACACCCCATAATATTATTAATATAATTAAACATTGCAGTACACTGTAATTGAAACAGGAGTTAGCCACGGTAGTAATACCAGTATCTTATCTCCATGGAAGTTTCTCATGTGATTTAGAACCCAAACTTGCCAGGGCATTAAATAATGCTAGGGAGCATACTTGCAGAACATAATTATCTTCATGTGGGTGTCTAGGAGTTGCCATGGGACCTCAGACATGGGAATAAAGCTTCAAGCCATGTTATATTTGTTTTCAGTCTTCAATCTAATAACACCTGAACAGTGCTTCTATCTTTCCTCAGTTCCTTTACAAAAGAAAGATACAGATGAGTGTTATCCTCATATTGGTAACAAATCAACCTACCTTTCAGATGGATTCTTGCATGGGTAATATAGGTGGGAATAATGGAGATAGAGATTTTAAAAACCAAGTAAACAAAGTTGCTTAAACACACAAACATAAAAGAAACAAAAGTTGGGTGGTATTCAAACAACATGGGACAGGGTTGGATCTCTTGATTATGCTCAGCTCGTTCCCATTGGAATCTGTCTTTTGTTTTTGAGGGATGGCCACCTTGAGGTAAAAAAAACACTATGTCCTGGGAGGCTGAAGTGTTCACCTACTGGTTGTTGAATACTGCCTTTTCATAAGTCTCATTTGTATCCATTAATTTTTTTCTGACTACATATGTCAGTGATACTAACCTTAGTTCTGCACTGAGGATCCCAAGTGTCATCCAGTTGATGGGATGACATTTTTGGGTCCTAGCCCAACAGCTGAAGAACAATAGCTGTAAACGTGACCAGTCCTTTGAAATAAAGTATCAGGTTCGTTGTGGCTGTGGTTGTCACTCCAAAATTCCCATTAGAATTCCTATTGCTTCCTTACAACTCCATCCTATATGTATCCTATATGTATACAAACCTGTATACAAGCCCTATGTTCTAGAGGAGAAGATTTTCTCTTGGTCCTACCACCATCACAGCCTCACCTGGTGAGGAGATGAGAGAGAGCTTGTTCCCACCCTCTGAAATGCCTTTCCATGAGAAGCGAGGCTGACCCCCCACCCCACCCCCGCTTGCCAAGCAAAAACAGTTTTATTAAGGCAGGCGTTTAATGCATAATCATAGGATGGCCTTTTATGTGGGGTGTTTGCTATATGGGGTGGGTATTGCAATTTTATTGTGTTTTTAGTGTTTACAATTCTATATTGTTTTTATGTGATATTTTAATTGTTTTATTGTAATAAGTTTCTAAAGAGTTTATTTGTGAGCCAGTCTTGGGTCCCTTTCTGGGAGAAAGGCAGCATAGAAACTAACTAACTAAATAAATAAATCTGTGAATCTGGTTTAGATTTGGAAATACTTCTTAGTTTTCCCAGGCATTTTCTTCTTCATTAAATCCCCAAAATTATTTCTATAAAATCAATCATAAAATGCAGCATTAATTTCAGTACCAGTCAAATTAAGAGGTATCATCTAGTTTGCTTGCCACATGCCTTGCTAAATGCATACTTCTCATGCCAATGTCATCACTGAGTTATCTTGGATCAGTCCAGTTACTGTTGTAGTGAAGTGGAATATAGTGCCAGTCATTTGATAAAAAGTAGTGTGCAAAGTCTTCTTTTTAGAGACTATTGCTAATTTCTTAGAAAGTTTGCAACTTTCTCTCTTGCCTTTCATGTCATTTCTCTTGTAATGATTTAATCTGCAAAGAGATTTAACATATTCTCTTTGATTTTATCCCTCTCCACACGCACACACCTCTCTCTCTTCCAAGTGTCAGTCAGCATGATCTCACCAAAAAAAAAACAAAAAAAAACTTTTAGTCTCTATAACTTAGTCTTTGATACATTCAGGATATAAAGGGTTGGTTTTCAGTTTGTTCCAGCTATGAACTCAGTTAATACTTGGGGAGCTTTGTTCTGTATGTATGTGAGAAAGACAGAAAGTAGGGAGTATCTGTAAACTCTGATTATAGAGGTGGGGAACAAGTGGACTTCCAGATATTGTTGTACAGTGACTCTCATCAGCATTGGCCAGAATAGCCAAAGATGCTGGATGCTGGAAGATATAGCCTTATAACAGAGGCCATCTCTATAGGTGCCTTGTACACAACAAAGGTTGAATTCACCTTGTGTAAAGTAGTAAAAGGAAAAAATGATTTCACAAACCATATTGATCACAGAATATATACCTCCAGTGGGAATATGAAGATGAAATAACTTGGAAAGGTACTGCCATAAATGTGTTCATTAACTGAAAATCAGTCAAGAAATATGATAAATGAAATATAAATTTCTTATATTTATAAAGATGGTACCTCCTACAGAATCTTTTCTTCTTGAATAATTTGCACATTTTTATTACAGTCCTTTGAATACAACCAAATTTTAAACATTGCCTTTGAATATAACCAAATTTTAAACGTTGGCTAGTCATTAAAAACTACGTGAGAATTTTATTTGGCTCATTTTTATTAGCATTTACTAACATTTGCAAAAATTGAATCTCAAATGCAAGATAAAATTAAAATGACAGCTTTCACCATCCCTGCAGATGGGTGAGAATTTTGTGTCAGTTTGTTTTTGACTTAAAGTTACCAAAGTTTGCAAAACTAAAAAATGTGAATTGAAATAGGGATGCAAATCAACCTTTCTTTTGTTTTTGGAGAAGAAAAGGGGGGGGGGGACTCAAAATCCCATCCCATCCCCCACCCCCCTGTACTGGCAAGATTTAAAGAGTTTTTGAACTTTTAAAATTATTATTCATATTAGAAGTAAGCCATATATTATTTTGTAAAAAAAAAAAACACAACAAAATGTCACAAAAGGTCCTGAAATGCAAGAAAATTACTAAAATACATGAGAAGAAAAAGAAGAAAAAACTCATAACATGTCAAGAAATGTCTAGACACTATTTCTTCTCAAGGAAAAGAAAACTCAAAATGTTCTTTACAACTCTAGGAGAAAAGAAAATGGAGCAGAGGACACAATAGGGAAATTCAGCACAGAATAAGTAAAGAGATAACACAGGAATATCTGGTCAATCTAAATGAATATAAGTCTCCAGGACCAGATGAACTACATCCAAGCATACTAAAAGAACTGGAAATGTAATATCAGAGCCATTGGCAATAATTTTTGAGAATTCCTGGAGAAAAGGAAAAGTCCCAGCAGACTGGAGGGGTGCAAACATTGTCCCCATCTTCAAAAAGGGGAAAAAAGAGGATCCCAACAATTACCGTGCAGTTAGTCTGACATCAATAGCAGGAAAGATTCTAGAGCAGATCATTAAGCAGAGAGTCTGTGAACATTTAGAAGGGAATGCCATAATCACAAAAAGCCAACATGGGTTTCAGAGAAACAAGTCTTGCCAGATTTGTTTTTGTTTTGTTTTGTTTTTTGATAAAATTACTAGCTTGGTAGATGAAGGAAATGCTGTGGATATAGAATATCTTTATTTCAGTAAGGCCTTTGACATGGTTCCCCATGACATTCTTGCAAACAATCTTGTAAAATGTGGACTAGACAAGGTAACTGTTACATGGATTTGTAACTGGTTGACTGGCTGAACCCAAAGGGTGCTCAACAATGGTTCCTTTTCATCCTGAAGAGAAGTGACAAGTGATGTGGTACATGGTTCTGTCCTGGGTCCAGTGCTATTCAATATTTTTATCAATGACTTGGATGACAAAATTGGGGACATACTTAGCAAATTTTCTGATGACACCAAATTAGGAGGAGTACCTAATACCCCAGGGGACAGGATCAAAATTCAAAATGACATGAACAGACTAGAGAGCTGGGCCAAAGCAAACAAAATGAAATTTAATACAGAGAAATGTAAGGTACTGCACATAGGATGCAAAAATGAAATGCACAGATATAGGATGGGGGGAGGGGCAACCTGGCTGAATGAAACTATGTGTGAAAGGGATCTAGGAGTCCAAGTAGACCAAAAGTTGAATATGAGTCAACAGTGTGATGCAGCAGCTAAAAGGACCAATGTGATTTTAGGTTGCATCAATAAAAGTATAGTGTCTACATCAAGGGAAATAACAGTACCACTGTATTCTGCTTTGGTCAGGCCCCACCTGGAATACTGTGTCCAGTTCTGGGCACCACAATTCAAAAAGAATGTTGAGAAACTGAAGCATGTCCAAAGGAGGGTGACTATAATGGTGAAGGGTTTGCAAACCATGCCCTATGAAGAACAATTTAGGGAGTGGGGGATGTTTAGCCTGGAGAAGAGGTTAAGAGCTAATATGATAGCCTTGTTTAAATATTTGAAGAGATGTCATATTGAGGAGGCAGCAAGCTTGTTTTCTGCTGCTCCAGGAAATAGGACCCAGAACAATGGATGCAAGCTACAGGAAAAGAGATTCCACTGAAACGTTAGGAGGAACTTCCTGACAGTAAGGGCTGTTTGATAGTGGAACACACTCACTCGGAGTGTGGTGGGTTCTGCTTCCTTGAATGTCTTTAAATAAAGGTTGGATGGCCATCTGTTGGGTATATTGATTGAGAGTTCCTGCATGGCAGGGGTTGGACTGGATGGCCCTTGTAGTCTCTTCCAACTCTATGATTCTATGAAAATGAAAATAACAGATTTGTCCATCCCATAAGGAATAAATCCAGCTTCACAGAATAAGATAAACATCAAACCAGATTTCCTCAATGTGGGTTGTTGTTTTATTTAGAGAGAGAGAGAGAGAGAGAGAGATTGTGCTTCCACCCTTAACTCTTCTCTTTCACTGTATTCTGAATTTTGCACCTCTGAATATAGTTTAAGATAATTCCTTTGGATTTTTCCTGCCTGAATCTCTGGGCTGCATGTAGCCAGTGTTTGTTCCAGAAAATCTCTCTCTTCTACTTATTTACACACGTATTTTGAGATGCATTTTGGCATCTCTTTTGGAAACATATTACTTTGCTCGTCATCACCCAACCAAAGCTAAGCATACTCAAGTCTCAGCCATTTTTCAACAGGAGAGTTAAGCACATAAAAGTTGGCTGCCATCCCCTCACTTCAGCATCAACTTTAGCAGGAAAGGTGCATGGCATTCCAGCCAGCACAGCTGAGCTTAATAAATGAGCTCTCTGAAAGCCCTTATCATGAAATGATTAAGGGCAACAAATTTGGCATAATTAGTCATAATTTTCTGAGTCACCTTCAGTGCCAAGGGGGATGGGGGGAAATTACCAGTATCTATGTCTCTTGGCTTGTAAACCTTTTTATTCATTTCCATTGCTTTGGTAAGCTAAAATTACATTCCCCCAGTATGTTCTCTCTCTCTCTCTCTCTTCCTCTCTTCCTTCCCCTTCCTTCCTTCCTTCCTTCTTTCCTTCCTTCCTCTCTCTCTCTTTTAAAGCTTGTCAGTGCACACATTTTAAATGAGCAAAATACAGGAACATTTGTTTGAAACAGTGGTGCATAGCACGTAAAGATATCTTATTCTTAAGCATGGACACTCATGTCCTAACCTCTTAGCTAATAGCTGCAAGTGTTTCTGTTTTCTCTCAGTTTGTCTCCTCACATCAAGAATCATTACACTTATCTCTATGACATAACTCATTTTCTCCATTTTACTGGTTCTAATTAGATCTGAGCTAAAATTAGTTACCACATTTACAGTCCATTTTGGGGGTAACCTTCTGCAGTAAATTCTAACACTTCCAATAAGGGCCAAAGGATTTCAGACAATACCCAAGCAATGTGAATATTCCTTCTAGTTGTCCCCTACCCTACCCCGCAGACAATTTGTTTATACTCCTTATTTGTTGTGCTACTTGAATAACAAAAGCAGAGAATATTTGTTATAGCTGTAGTTTTTAGGCTGTTAAAATGTTGTTGACATTCCGATCCACATTAAGTTTATGCTTAGTTTTCTCATTAGTTTGATTGCAGTGGAGGTCTGTGCCCAAATAATGAAAAGACATTAATGGAAGTAAAATGGCCATAACTTTATTTATAACATCAAACAACAAACAAGTAGGATTGGCCTCAAGCATGAGGTCTGGATCTGCACATCAACAACACTGTGGCTGAATGATGTGAAGTTGCTTAATCTTTAAGCATTGGGATGACATTGAGGCAAAGGCACACAACACCGCAATTTCACAATTGTGTAACTATCCAAACAGCCTCTAGTCACTGGGATAAATTGTTGTGATGATGGGATGTCAACAATGCATCCTGTATGTTTCCTGGGTCCAAAGGACACCCAATCCAGTACTCCCGTGCACTGGAAACCAGCCCACCAGATCCATGACCTAAGTTGTGATAGAAAAAACACCCTATCCAAGGAAGGGAGGGTGAGAGAGCCGATCAAATTCCGAAAGGCACCATCCGGGTGCTGCGCGCAACTTTTTAAAAGGCCCCTCAGCCAATGAGGGGCCCAGAAAATGGCGTAAACCCCGCCCTCCCAGAGGCCTGGCCAATGGGAGGGCTCTGAAAGGGGCAATATCCAATGGGCAGAAGGAAGCCCAGCCCCAGTTTGCTGCGACGAGCCAGGCTCCCTTTTCCCATCCAGAAAACTGTTGGCGAGCTTGGCGCTCAGACTCTGGGTGGGAAAAAGCCCGTTATGGAGCTCCTCAGGTGTCCGTGCCCCACGGCACCTGTGACTGCTCGATGATTCGGGCGGCGCCATTTCCAGAACCCACCAGCCAAAAATAATTTCCTGTACCTCATTCTTCACTTATGGATTGTTCTGTTCATGACTTTATTCAACAACTGATGTGTTATATGTATGGATTCTGTACTGTATTCACATCCATTGTATATGTTGCTTCCATGGCTTGAATTTTTAAAATAAATAAATAAAAGCAAACCTTGATTTTTGCCATTTTATATAAGGGACACAATTTTTCTACCCCATTGTATCTAATGGGACTTGGGCATCCACAGATTTTGGGATCCACTGGGGGTCCTGGAACCAAACCTCAGTGAATACCAAGGGCATAGTGTATCCATAACAGTATGACTATTAAACAGTTTCAAGCCTGGACATAGCTGAAGAAATTAGCTGGATTTTATACGATGAAGTTTCTGAAGTCAAGAAAATATTTTCTCCCTTTGTTCCTTTATTTAGATGCATGTAAATTACAGCACCAGGCAAACCTCCCCCTTCACCTCTCTAGCGTTTTCTTGGTTAGGTGACTGGTGCTAATCAACTGTGAAAACTTTTAGAGGCATTACCTCTTTCCAAGGAGTGAATAGCAGATAAATCTGTTATCCACCTGGCCCTGTGAGACTAGATGTAATGACTGCCCAGTGCATCAGCTGAGGCAGCCTGGCAGCAGCATTTCTGGAGTCCTAGAGCCTTTAAAACATCTGTCCTGCCCCTTCCAGCAACTCCATCAGCTGAGGCAGCCTGGCAGCAGCGTTCCTAAGGGCCTGGGGCCTTTAAAACATCTGCCCTGCCCCTTCCAGCAACTCCATCAGCTGAGGCAGCCTGGCAGCAGCGTTCCTAGGTCCCTGGGGCCTTTAAAACATCTGCCCAGCCACTTATAGCAACTCCATTAGCTGAGGCAGCCTGGCATCAGCGTTCCTGGGACTTATTTTAAATTTATCTATTTTAAATATCTATGAATTTGCAATTGTTTACATAATTTTGTCTAATGTTCAATGATGGTTGTATTTTAGTTAAGGGATGAGGGATGGAATTGTAGTTTGTATACATTATGCACTATTTAGGTATTTTATTTATTTGCTTATGTAAATTTTTTATGTATTTTATGTGTTTTTATATAACTTTGTAATCCGCTTTGATCTTTTTGGAAAGACGGTATATAAATACATTATTTATTATTATTATTATTATTTTCACATGTAATTCATTTCACTTTCCTGAAACTCCTTGATTCTGCTGGATTTCTTGGCAGCTTTCATTATCACCAACCATGATAGCCTTCTGGGATGCCTGGCTGGGTTGGGACTTAGAAGCACTCTTTTTCAGGAGTTCTGTTTCTTCCTGGAGGGTCTGCTGAGGGAGCTGGGGATCGGAGGCACTGCTCTTCAGTGGTTCCAATCCTTTCTTTCCGGCAGATCCCAAAGGGTGAGGCTTGGGGTCAGTTACTCATCCAAAATCAAACTTAAATGTGGCGTCCCTCAGGGCACCATCCTGTCCCCGATGCTGTTCAATATCTACATGAAGCCGCTGGGCGAGATCATTCGGAGGCATTGAGCTCAGTGTCTTCAGTACACTGATGACACTCAGATATACCTCTCCATGACTAGATCATTGGCCCAGACTTCAGATGGCATCTCCCCTCTTAATGACTGTCTTGCGGCTTTAATGGATTGGATGAGGGAAAATAGATTAAAGCTAAGTCCAGACAAAATGGAGATACTAACAGTTACCGGTCCGAAAACAGGTTTGGGAATACAGCTACCAGTCCTAGACGGAGTCACACTCTCCTCAAAGGACTCTGTTCACAGTCTGGGGGTACTCCTTCACTAATCGCTTCACATGACTAGTCAGGTGAATGCAGTGGTCAGGAGCGCCTGTCATCAGCTTCGCCTGATACGCCAGCTGTGCCTTTTCCTGAACACGAAAGACCTGGAATCCGTGGTACATGCCCTGGTAACTTCACGTCTGGATTTCTGCAATATGCTCTACATGGGGCTACCCTTGTGCCTAACCCAGAAACTTCAACTAGTTCAACTAGTGGCAGCCAGATTTATTACTGGAATATCAAGGAGAGAGTACATAAGACCAGTGCTTAAAGCTCTCCACTGGCTGCCGATCAGTTTCTGGGCACAGTACAAGGTGTTGGTTTTAACCTTTAAAGCTCTACATGGCTCAAGCCCATCTTACCTCAGGAACCGCCTCTTCCCGTATGAACCCCCCTGCACACTTTGGTCCTCTGGGAGGAACCCGTTACAGCCTATGAAAACTAGGCTGTCACAGACCTCCCAGAGGACTTTTTCAGCTACCGCTCCCAAGCTTTGGAACGACCTGCCAGATGAGATGCGTCTTATTACATCACTTGCTAGTTTCAAAAAAGCTTTAAAGACGCATCTCTTCCAGCAGGCCTTCCCCTGAAAAAATCATCAATTTCCGGCTCTGAAATGGAAATTGGGTAGATAACCTCAGTTGTTCCCTTTATTTAACTTCTTGATTTCATCTATTGCTTATTTGCACAAGAATTGTTCATGAGATTGCACTTTGTTTTTAACTGTTGCTGATTTTAATATTTGCTGGTTTAATATAATTTTAAGGGGGGGGGGGTTGTGAAGGGGCATGATAGTTGTTTTAGTCTGTATTTTTTAACCTAGTTGTACCCTGCTCCAATTACTTTGGTAGAGGAGCGGGTTATGAATAAACATTATTATTATTATTATTATTATTATTACCCAGAAGATATTATTCCTGTTCAAACCCTTTGCCACTGGCCTGTGCGGTCTCTCAGGGCTCAAATTATGCCCCCTACCCATACTATTTAGCATCTACATGAAAGTGCAGAGAGAAGTCATCCAGGGTTTGGGGCTTTCTGCCTTCAACATAGGGATGACACCCAACTCTATTGTAATCTAAGGGAGTTTCAGTCCTGAACAGTTTCAATCCTAAACTTGTGCCTGTCAAGAGTAATAGACAGGATGAGGATGAAAATATTGAAACCTGATGCAAACAAGGCAAAGGTGCTCATGGCCAGTCAAAGGCAATCAGGGAATAGGGATTCATCCTGTGCTGAATGGAGTTGTAGTCCCCCTGAAGATGCAGGTCTACAGGTTAGGTGTGCTCCTAGAAGTTTAGGTCTCAATAATGCCCAATAATATATTTCAACACTTAAGGTGTGCATGTAATCTTTGCCCATTCCATGAGACATCAGATTTGGCCATGGTGACACATGCCTTGCTTACATCCTAATTTAATTAATGAAATATTCTCTATGCAGGGATGACTTTGAAGACTGCACATTAGCTGATCCAAAGAACTGCAGGCAGGTTGTTAACTGGGACTGATTATAGGATGCACACAGTTCCCATGTTGCAACAGCTCTGGTAGCAGACAGTTTGTTTCCAGGAACAATTCAAAGTGCTGATTAGGACTGATAAAGCTCTATATAGCTCAGGTCCAGGTTACTGGAAGCCCTTATTCTCTCATATGAACCTGCTCACATTTTGAGATGTTCTGAGGAAGACATTCTTTCTCCAGGTACATCTAGTGGGGACATGGGAGAAGGCTTTCTCTGTGACTGACCCCAGGCTCTAGAACTTCCTTGCCAGAGAATTTATACTAGCATCTTCCTTGCTTTATCTCCAGAGGCAGATAAAGATTTCATTTCTTTGTTTTTCAGCAGACTTTGGAAGAATGATTAGTTAAGCAGAGAGGCCTTACATCATGTGCTGGATTTTCTATTTGGTGTTTTGCTTTTAATTATTTATGTTTTGAAGTGGTTTTAACTTTTTTAATATAATTTAATTACATTTATAACTTTGTATGTTATGGATTTTTACCTATGTTTGCTTGGGTTTGAGCATTGAACTATATCCCCAAAGCCATGGAAAGCCATTGGATGGAGGTGAGAGTTGTGTGATTTGCCCAATGATAGTTCCACCTTAGCATCACTGTAAGTCAGAAATAACTTAAAGACACACAACAGCAAAGCTTTCTTGAGGGGCCCAAACATCCTAAACACCAGATCCAATCTGATTTTGGAAGCAATAAGGGTCACCCCTGGTTAGTATTTGGGTGGGAAACTGCCAATAAATACCAGGTGCTATAGGTTATATTTTGGAGGACAAAACTAGCAAAACCACCTCTGGGTATTCCTTGCCTAAAAAATCCTATGAAATCTAGAGGTCAGTAGGTAATTTGAAGGCACACATAGGGCTCCTTGAGTCCCACACTGTTAGAACCAACAGTTCTGATTTCCAATGCTTAGTCAATCAAGCTTTGTAGGTAAAGCAAAAGGAGGGAATAGAATTGGTCGAAAAAGTGCTCTGTTGTAAAAGCAAGTAGTTGCTTTTGCAATAGATTGATTTTGTAAGCAATTCTATCGCCAAACAACAACAACAACAACAAAAACACCATGATTCTGATCTGGCATTCCCACTTATTGGGCACACTTCAGAATTGAGTTTTACAGGAAAGACCTCTCCCAAACTAGTATCAGGAAACCCCGGACTATTTGTGTTTGCCCCGTACCTTTCCTCCTCTAATTGATCAAATGAGGATCAGAAGCGTGTTCAAATGCGAACGAGGTTCATATAGCCCACATCGCGCTTTGCAGTAAACTGTAGTGGGAATGAGGACACACACACAGTAAAAGTGCTCAGAGGAATATGCCTTCCCAATAGAAGGAAGTATGCACAATATAGGTGGTTGCAAAAATGAAATATAAAGACTGCAAAATATTGCAAAAATATGAAAACAGTATTAAAAAGTACATATAATCATGCATACATGGGGGGGCAGAAAAGCACATGCAAATTATTGCACTGTTTTGTTCTGTCTTGTCTTTTTGACAGTTTGCAAATTGATTTGGAAATGGATGAAATGAACCTATGGTTACACAAACAGAGAAGCTGAATAGAGTTAGTAACAGATTTGTCCATACCCAAGAAACCCAAGGTGTTTCCTCTCCATATAGTATTTTTTCTCTTACTTAAAAAAATCAAAAGGTAGGGAACTCAACTGAAAGTTCTTTGCAGGCCAAGGAAAGTCTAGGTGGACACATCCATACACGCGTTCCAGCATGAGCTGGGGACCTTCCCTTTGACATACCTGGGCCATAGGATCCCCACATATCATGCCATCCCTTTGTTGGGATAAACAAAAGAATTGTTTTTATTTGTAATCAAGAATTACATGGTTTCAACTAGCCCAACCAACATCATAGGATGGATTGGTCAGTATTACTTTCTTTTTAAGAGATTTTAATTGTACTTTAATCTACATATCTTATTCCTCTGAGGCATGCTTGATAGTGTCAGCTGTTTTAAAAAGTTGGGAGTACCAACTGCATACCATTGCCTTGTATGCTTTCTTCTACAACATTTCTCTCGGGAATCAACCTAGTTAAGGGTCATCAGAATGAATAAATGCTGTACATGAGTGTGAGTGTAAGATATGCCCATTTGAGATATAAATGTGTTTTTAAAACTAATGGGTAAAAGTTGAATTCAGTGTTAATTGAGTTCTTAATTTTCTTCTGTAACAAGTAAATGGCACATGAGCTCAATAATGGAGACTTTAATTAGCAAAGTGATTGTTACAAATGCTTGGTTTAGGGGTCTTGTCATTACTGATAACGTTTAACAACTGCATAACTCCATTTTAAAAATGAATGTTATTTTTGAGTGTAGAGAATCCTATTAACTTCATCTCTGTTCTGAATTCCTACGCACATCGAACTCTTTCAAGATTTAATTGTGTTTTGTTTCTAGACACAGTGTCAAGGCTATTGTTTCTTTATACGAAATCAATAAACTATGTGATATGATTGAACAGATGTCATTGACTTGAATATAGATTGCAGCTCTGTTGGGTCTGTACAATCATGTGTAACATTTTCTATCAGGGATGGATTGTAGCTCATCCAGAGGTAAGGTAGTGTATATTTCACTGGGACTTGGAGATCCAGGGAGGGCTAACCCAAGCGGCAATCATAGCACCATAAGGAAAACAACTGAGACTTAACTGCAGATTATGCTTGAGGATGTTTATGGATCTACATGCCATTGTCGAGATTTGTTGAGATATGCTGAAGATAACTGAATCAAAATGTTCAAAACTGGGTAGCTTGGAGAATTCTGTAGGTACGAGTGTTCAAAAGCAAACTCCTTTGATACGCATCTACCCAAGGGATTTGCAGAATACGGACTGCTACTCTGGAATCAACATCCCTGCCAAATCCAGCATTGGTTGTCTGAAAGCTATCTTTTCATTGATTTTTTAACAGTTCCCCCCCCCCCCCAGCAGTTCAGGGGAAATTCTTCTCCTACTACAAAGGTTGAATTAAGTCTCAAAATGCCTCTTGGAAGGTGGAACATGATGGTCTGCCATCATTCAAAGATATGTTGCATGGAAGAAGGAAAAAACCCTATGACTAACTATGCATCATGATTTCTCCTATTTCAGTCCACACAACAGCTCTAAATGCTAGAAAACCAATTAAAAGGGGATTTTTAAAACTAAGGTCAATCTCCATACACTTCATGAACCTTTTACCAGTCTGGAAACCATACCCTATGAGAGGAGCTGGGTATGTTTAGCCTGGAGAAGAGAAGGTTAAGAAGTGATATGACAGCCCTATTTAAATATTTGAAGTGATGTCATCTTGAGGACGGAGCAAGCTTGGTTTTTTGCTCCAAAGATTAGGACACAGAGCAATGGATGCAAGCTACAGGAAAAGAGATTCCACCTAAACATTAGGAAGAATTTTCTGGCAGTAAGAGCTGGCTGACAATGGAGCACACTCCATTGGAGTGTGGTGGAGGTTGTTTTTTTGTTGTTGTTACTATTATTATTTCCATATACAGATATCTCCCTACCTTCTATTACATTCTATTACATTTTGACAAATTATTTTATATACTCCTCAGTGCCCCCCTTCTCCAGAGCCATCTCCATCCTTATATTCCATCCAGAATCTCAATGCATCTTCTGGAGGTAGTGTTCCATCTTCTTTTCCCAGTTCTTTCCTGACAAATTCTTTCCAAATCCCCTCAAAGTCATTTCTTTTGAATAGTCCTTTTTTTACTTTCAATTCACATGTCAATTTATCATTAATAGCTAATTTCCATACCTCTTTATACCAATCCTCCACTTTTACATCTATTTTCTTTTTCCAACATCTTGCTATTATCAATCTCGCTGCTGTAAGCAAACTTGATAACAAATCTTTTTTTGTCTTTTTTCCATTTCTCTGAATTATATAACGGTAACAAAACTATACTCAGTCTTCTATCTATTTTTATATTCATAACATTTTCTATTTCTAATAGGACTTTTCCCCCAAAAAAATGTACATATTTACACTGCCACCACATATGCATATATGACCCGACTTCTTGGCATCCTCTCCAACAATTTTTTGAATTATTTTGAATTATTTTTATTAATATTATGTAATCTCACTGGAGTCAGGTACTATTTCCAAATCAACTTATAATAATTTTCTTTTATCCAAACTGATAAGTTTTTCAGGTGTCTTTGTTCCCAAATTCTGTCCCATTCCTTATCATTTATTTTACATCCTAATTCTTCTTCCCATATTCCCTTTAAAATATTTTATTTTATTTTTCCTCCATCAACATTTTATAAATTTTATTAATAATTCCTTTTATATTCTCATTTTTTCCATTTTTCTTTTTTTATGAACTATTTGTCCAAATTTTGTGTGCTTTTTCTTTTCTATATTCCTCTTCCTCCAACTTTTAATCCACTGTTCTACTTGTATGTAATGAAACTGTGAAATTTTTATTCCCATAAATTTTTCTTTTATATTTCCTTTTTCTGTTCTTACATCCATCCAATCTTCTATTCTATCTATTTTCCTTTCCTTTAACTCCTTATCTAACAATTCTTTTAAGTTCTTTGGGAATTTCTTTTCCGTTATTATTGGTGTTATTATTGATTCTTCATTCATTAACTCCTTTTTATATTTATGCCATATTTCTATTATATTTTTCATAAGTGGGTTTCCAATAGTTTTTATTTCTTTCCTAGTAAAGTTCTTAAAAAAATATTCCATATTCTCATATCTACTTCCTCTATATCTACTTCTAACCATTCTAAGTCTACCCCACCCAAGGAGTGTGGTGGAGGTTTTTAAGCAAAGGCTTGATGGCCCTTGAGGTCTCTTCCAACTCTCTCTGATTCAATATTACATTCTGTCAAATATTTAAACATGGCTATCATGTCATCTCTTCAACTTCTCTTACCCAGCTACATAACTTGCTCCTCACAGGGCATATTTTCCAGAACTTTCACCATTTTGGTTGCTCCAGCTTGTCAATCTCCTTCTTGAATTGTGGTACCAAGAACTGGTCACAGTATTCCAGGTGAGGTCTGACCAAAGCAGAGTAGAGTAGTACTAATACTGTACGGACAGTATAGATTTAGAAATAAAACAGTTTCCTCAAGGACCTTTTCACACAACGTAGCTTTGCGTTATGATTCCATTTTAACAGCCATGGTTCCATCCTATGGAATCCTGAGATTTGTAATTTCATGAGGTATTTAGAATCCTCAGCCAAGGAACCCCGCTGGTGCCTCTGACCAAACTGAAAACCCCCAGGATTACATAGGATTGCAGCCATGGTTATTAAAGTGCTTTCATGTCACTATAGTTGTGCAGTGTGAACAGGCCCCTGTTCAGCAGACATTCTGTATTTTTCACGCCCCCCTGCAAAAAAAAAATAAAAATAAAAAAATTGCCAATATTTTGTGCATTCCATAACACTTCATAGGTCTTTCCCTAGTGTTTGACAAGTAATTCTTTTCCTGTATTTGATAATCAATGTGCATATGACAGTAATTCTTCATGATCTCTGGCAGCCATTGTACTTCATGTTTGATTCTTGGCATGCACTGATATTTAATATCCTAATGTATTTTGATGGCTCAGGTTATTACAACATCAGGATTTGATAGCTGGCAATTTATTACATTTTATACTGATGCCTGCCAAAATTAGACAAGGGAGCACCCAGTGTGTAAAAATCTCCTTATTATTTTAAATTGAGGCACGCTTTCACTTTCAGAAAAGAAATTCTTAATTTAGATTTAACCTTCCATTGTCAAATCTGAGCATTTTTGCATATTCAGAATATGACATTTGCTTTACTTCAAGTTTATATGCTGCTTACATTTCCAGATAATTTGGCTGATAAACAAAACATACAAGTGCTTGAAGAAAGAGGAAATCAGTATCTGGATGAAGTCTCTATCAATTAGATCTGTGATGAGAACTGAAGCTGAAACACCAAAGAGTTGTGTTGTAGGCTTATTTCTCTAATAATAGCAGGAAAAAGAGCAGATGGAACACACTCATGATTCCAGCTGATAATCTTCCTTCCCATTGAGACCCGCCTGAAAGTGCAGCCAGGTAGAGTATGATCAGCTGTCACTCAAACTTGTCATTCATGTGTCTTCAGTTGCATATTTAGCATTTCAGTTGAAATGCATGTTTATGTCACTGATTTGATGATTCAAACACATGAGCACAACCCTATAATTGGGATCTCTATGACACAGCTATTTCAGGCCTCAAACCTCTGTGATTCTTCAGGATTTCTTTTATGTGTTTGTTTTTTAAATTGATCGGGTCTATCCATTTAATTTGCATTATTATAGCCCAATGTCTTACTGGGTTTATCAGAGAGATCACCTATATAGTATACCTCTTTAGTATTTCAACCTCAGTTGCCATCTAATTGACAGAGACTTTTCTGCAAATACTTATTTCCTCTCTTTTCAGTACATTTGTACAGTTGCTTAATCAACTGCATTAACTGGAAATGTAACCAGTTTGCTAAGTCTGAGGTTTTTCCCCAGCAGACAACTAAACTGAACTCTTACAATAAGCAAGGGAGTGGTACAGCCATCCAGAACCCACAGAACTGCAGCTCTGGAAAGTACAGTGCAAAAACATCCAGAGGGCCTCACTGTGCCTGAAAGCACTTGTTCTTCTCTTTCATGTTGACATCTCAGAGTGAGATTGCTTCTCCTAGCCTCAAAAGACAGTGTGATATAGTAAAGCATGTTAGATCAGAAAAAAACTGCATCCCTATGAAACATACAAGTAACTTGGGTCACATGGTTGTCACATGGATGAGCATGAGCATTACCGTCAGACCTTCATATCCATGGGGAGATGCATTCCACCCTCCACCCCCAGCCCATAGATACAATAAATGCAGGACCTCAAGTCCCGTTGTC
The DNA here is from genome assembly GCA_034509955.1 of Urosaurus nigricauda. NCBI lineage: Eukaryota > Metazoa > Chordata > Lepidosauria > Squamata > Phrynosomatidae > Urosaurus > Urosaurus nigricauda. The sequence continues at coordinate 171,754,613 of JAOEGL010000002.1, forward strand.
CTTAATGGTGATGCGACTACAGGGCTTGGCATACGCAGATGCTTAAATCTCCTTACATTTAATGCTGGTGAAACATCAGAAAGGAATTCTTCTAGAACATGGCCACATAGCCCGAAAGCTCCACAAAAAACTACTCCTTACATTTCCTTAGCTAATTGAATAAACACAACTAACCAATTAGTGGTGAATAACAGAGATTGAAAGAATATTCAAATGCTTGAGGAAAAAAAAACTGAGAAAGGGGCTTTTCTGAGAGTCTGAAACTCCATTTCAGAGACATAGCCATGTTGGTTTAGAATATCAGTATGCAGAGGGATCTTATTGCACTTTTGAAACTAACTGAGGTCTCAAACAGACAGGCCATATAATATGACTTCTGGCCTCGATTACACATGCCTCAAACGCGGCTAGGAGCCACACCTAGGCCACAGATTTGCTGAAGAGCCAAGCCAAAAAGGAGGGGGCAAGATATCTTTGAAAACTGTATAGTTTCTGAAGATGTCTGGCAGTGGGGAGAAAATTGATTAAATTACTCATTCTCCATTGTGAAAATGAATAATTTGTTCCCTAGTGAATAGTAAGCATGACATTCTTACTCATTAGTGATTGTGGCCATTGGTTGAACATTTCAGGCTGCCATGTCTTCTGCATCATGTCATTGGAACCACAGAGGATTTCTGTTTGAATTACTGTCACTGTTTCACTTTGAAAGCCCTGAAACCACTGTAGTTTTCAAGAGCTAGTTCACTTTTAGCCTTCAGTGGGTAAAACCTGTAACCCAGCAAAACATAGGCCCAAATCCTCATCATTAACACCTTCCTCAGAATAGAGCGTGTGATGTGCAGACCACAGACATAGCCCTCCACTTTTAAAAGTTAAGCACCCACAGTCCTGGACTTTTTAGTTGCTGGATTTGGCCATTTCACTTTCTCCAACATTAACAATTAAAAAAAAGACTGCCACCCAGAATATAAAGAAAATTAGCAAACTTTGGAAAAAACAAATAGAATTGTTACCATTCCTAGTCTGAAGTGAGAGAAGGGGTTAGGATAGTTTCAAAGTGGAATTTAATAAGTATGTGTATTGGTTGTAATAGACTCAGGTCTAATCTGCACTAAAGAAATAATGCAGCTTGACACTACTTTAACTGCCATGGCTCAATGTTACTGAATTCTGGGTTTTTTAATTTTGTGAGATATTTAAGCTTCTCTGTCAGAGAATTCTGGTGCCACATCAAGCTACAAATCCTGGAGCCCATTCCCACTTGCAGAAAAACCTGCATTGGAACCGGGCTGTGCTCCGCTTATGAAAGCGATTCCAAAAGGCCCCTCGTCCACACTATGAAAAGGGACCTTGTTTGGAAGCGCTTTCTTAGCCGGCAACGCTTGTCGTTCCCACTGGAGCTGCCATGTAAGGTGACAGCCCTTAACACCCCATCCCCTTCCCACAGGGGAATTTTTTTTATGGGGGGGCGGTATTGATTGCAAAATCAGTCTTGTGGTCTCTTCCAACTCTACGATTCTATGATTCTATGATTCTATGATTTGCAATCTTGTGCACTTGTGATCTTGTGTATTTGTGATCTTGTGCATTTGTAATCAGTATCATGAAGAAAAAGAGAAAAAAGGGAAGGAAGCGGGGAAGGAAGGAAGGAAGGAAGGACCCCCCCCCCCCCAGGAGCAAGTGTGTGTGTGTGTTTCCTTTTCTTCATTATACTGATCACAAATGCACAAGATCGCAAATGCATGAGATCGCAAATGCACAAGATCACAAATGCACAAGATCACAAATGCACAAGATTGATTTTGCGATCAGTACCCCTTCCAAAAAAACCCCCACGATTATGACCAGCATTCCCACTTACTGGAAATGCTTCAGAATCGTGTTTTCCGAAAAAGACCACTTTAAAACTAGTGTCAGGAAAGCCCGGGCTATTTGCTTTTAACCCAGTCCTTTCCTCCACTAATCGATCCGATAGGGATCGGAAGTCGATTTGAGTGTGAACGAGGGTCATATAGCCTGCGTCACACTTCAAATCAAAATGTAGTGGGAATGGGGCCCCGGAATTCCATAGTACTGAGCCAGTGTCAGACTACATTATTTCTAAAGTGCAGATTAGACCTCAGTTTCCTCCACACTGAAGTGTAAAGCCTTAGTTCCAGCACTGTTTGAACAATTTTTTCAAAACCTATAAATCTAGTGAGACTTTTCCAATTGTTAGTTTTTTCTTTTTCCACTTTTGAAGTTAATAAATCACTAGTAAATGTGCTACTTTTAATTTGCTGGATGTCTTCTTTGTTATATTTCAACTGACCTATCTTTTCAATGATTTTTTAAAAATTCATACTGAGTTAGTTTTATAATTTTTTTTAATGGAGACACCTTTCAAGTTGGCCTATAAATAGCTATACAAATAAACAAACAAATAAGGATGCAATTTGCTTTGACAATCTGGAGGAACGTGGTTGATGGTTAAACCAGCCTTCCAAATAAAGACCTCATACTCGGTAAATGTGTAACCAAAATATCAGAATTTTTAAATACATGTGCAGATAGCAGCTGTTGCTGGATAAACTGTCCAGATGTGGAGGAGCTTTTACACTTGGTTCCAATACCAAAGAGATAATGTCTGATCATTCTATGCATAAAAAGCCTTTGCAAATGTTCCTGTCATTCAAAGTTTTACAAAGAAAATATAATTTGTGCATATCCATGTGCAGCCTAGACAGATGGAAGCACAGCAGGTAGATAAATACAGCCATTCTCTCCCATGAATGCCTTCAAAAGAAAGGTCATAGATAAGACAGTAAGTAAAGTGAATCAAGATTAGGAGGAACATCTGTTTATTTAGGATAGCGAGAAAAAAATATTCATTAGTTTGCAAATACATTTCTGCTCAGACTTATCAGTGCGCATCTGCTTAATTCTGAACTCTGAGCAATCCTTAATATTAGCTTTCCAATTGAAGAGAAAATTGATGAGGAGTTGTACCATTAAGATCTAGGGACAGTTTGTCCCACTTTAAATAGTGTACTGTAAACCATGCAGCTTGTGCATGCTGTAAACCATGCCAGTTATGATATCAAGGACACGCCAGATACAGACCAACCAAAAGTCAAGATATTGGTAAATTGGAAAGTAGTCCCTCGGGCCATCTCTGGTTGTTTCCTTCTTCCTAATTCTTTGTACAACCTCCCTCCATTTTGGCTCCAACCACACTACAGTTCCCATCAGCCCCAGCCATTATAGCGAGTGGTTATAGATAGTAGAGAGATGTAGTACAAAAACATTATGAGAGTGTGAAGGCAGGGAAGGATATCCTGCCGGATAAACTCTTAACCTCTTCTTTTGGTACTTTGTTGTTGTTGTTGTTGTTAACTGCCCTCGAGTTGTCCCCAATGCATGACAATGCTTCATCTCTGACCCGCCCACCCCTATCCTCCACTGCTCTCCTTGGTTCTTGTAGATTCATGCCTGTGATCTCCCTAATTGAGTATTTCCATCTGGCATGCAGTCTCCCTCTCTTTCTACTGCCCTCCACTTTTCCTAGCATTGTTCTCTTTTCCAGTGAGTCATGCCTTTTCATCTGCTCAAAGTATGACAACCTTAATTTGATATTCTTGGCTTCCAAGGAAATTTCTGGCTTTATCTGCTCAAGAACCCACTTGTCTTTTTGGCTGTTTATGATATCCTCAGCACTCTCCTCCAGTACCACATCCCAAAAGAGTTGATTTTCCTCTTGTCTGCTTTCTTCACTATCCAGCTCTCACATCTATACATGGTGATGGGCAATACAATGACTTGGATTATTCCGTCTTCAGCATTCAGTTGTACTGTATATCTTTACACTTTAGAGTCTTGTCTAGTTCTTTCATAGCAGCCTTTCCCATTCCTGGTCTTCTTCTTATTTCTTGACTTCAGTCTCCATTCTGATCAATGTTTGACCCCAGGTATGGGGACTTTTTAACTATTTTGATTCCTTTATTGTCTAGGTCGATACTAGTAGTTTCTAAAAGACGGTGCTTCTTGTGGAATTCTTTTCACATCAATCAAGAAAGCATCAGAATTAATCACAGTATGCCATCCATTATATGTAGGCAGTTGGTTTTGCAATGGAAGTCCTCGGGCCTTCATTTGTGTCTAATTCTGCCAACTTGGATGAAGAAGAAAGCTCTCAATTTGCAAATATTCAGGAGTATTCTACACAGTTTGAGAGCAGCTGGTGTTCCATTTAGTATTAGAAATCAAACATTTCAGAATCCAACTTTGCAAAGGATTTGCTTGCTTAATAAAATCTTAATGGGGGGTGGGGGGGTGGGACTGAATTGGCATGTCCCATTTGTGTTCAAAATAGGAAATTTCAATTGCCAACCACCACCACTGCAACTCATCCAACTTACCAAAATAGCACAAAAGAGTTTGCCAACTTATCTTTGAAGATCCCCTCATTTGGACTTCCCATTTTGAAGTTAATTAAACTGGCAGGGTAACATGTACCAGCCAGCCAGCTCCACTACTATTGTGATTCCCAGTGTCCAAATTTATCCTTCCTTTAATGGCCAAGCATCCTGTCCTCAGAAGTTGTGCTCCAGTTCTGGTTGGGGTCAAGGTCTCGGCTACCACTTAGGAACTGCGATGCCTCATAACGACAGGCAAGCATGAGGCAAATGATGGTTACCAGAACAAGGACCAGATGAAGATGGGAAGGAGAAGGAGCAACTGACTCTCTGGCAATGAAGTGTCCTTTGCTTTGCAGAGAGTGGCAGATGGCAAGTCAGAGGGGCCAGATGCAATTGTGGCAAGTGTAGCAGAAACAAGACCATCATCCTTGGTTGGAAAGCAGTGGGAACCTATCAGGAGAAAATATCACCTTCTCACTGACAGGAGGTAGTTGACTGAGCTTTATTTTGCATTACCAGAAATTTTCAACAACCCCTGATTTCTCTCACCACCAACGCATGCCCATGAGTCAATTAAAGACCTGGGTGTTGCTCATCGAAGGAGACTCTTTTGTTTTGGAACTGCTACCCTCTTGGAGATGCAGTGATAAAGTGCTTGAATTCCTTTCTACTCCTTAAATAAATATTTGTAATAAGTAGATACTATTCAATTAACACCCATATATGCTGTCATTAAACCTGGATCAAGTCATCGATCTTTGGCATGGCAATTACAGCTGTACCTCAGTTAATGAAAAAGATTTGTCCCTGGGCATTACCTCTTTAATGGAAAAATTGGCACCAGAGGCAGAAAAAACATACAAAGAATAGCGATAACTTCCTTAATGACAAGAAGAAGAAAGAAGCAGTAGCAGCAGCGCCACCACCAGCACCACCAGAAGCGGCAGTAGGCAGCGGCAGTGGAGGAGGAGGAGGATCAGCAGCATCAGCATCAATACAACATGTTTTAGTAAACTTTTCATCTAAAACTAAAAAATATCCACATAGCAAATGAAACAACTAGGTCCAGTAAATGTTGCTTTAGTAAAGAAAAACATATTGAACTTTCTACAGCTGTGGTGGTGAACTTATGGTAAGCATGCCACAGGGGGCATGCATCCTCTCTCTGGGAAGGTGTGCCATTGCCCCAATACAGAGACCCGAAGCCTGACTTGCCATGGTGGGCGGCTGAATTCCTTCATCCTCCTCCAGCTCTTCCTCTCATTCCTCCTCCTCTCCTCCCACCCCCACCCCCCGCCACCACTGCTACTGCTGCCTCCTCCTCTTACTTCCACATTCCACCCTCCTCTTCCTTGTTGCTGCCTCCTCCTCCTGCTCACTGCCTCCTCTTCTTCCTCCCTCCTCCTCCTCCTCCTCCTCCTCCTCTATCCCAACCACCACACCACCACTGCTTCCCTCCCCTTCCTCCTCTTCCTCCTCCTCCTCTATCCCACCCCTCGCTGGGCTTGACATCTGTCGATGTGGAGCATGGACTGTATTTGTTGTTCTTATGGGGGGGGGGTTTATGTTTGTCATTGTTGTGTGCCTCCAAGTCTTTCCTAATGGCAACCTTAAGGCAAATGTATCATGGTGTTTTCTTGAAAAGATTTGTTCAGAGGGGATTTTTGCCATTGTCATTATTTGAGGCTAAGAGAGTGTGACATGCCCAAGGCTACCCAGTAGATTTCGTGGCCGAGTTAGGATTCAAGCCCTGGCCTCCAGAGTTGCACACTCAAACCCCTACATGCTGGCTTTCTATACTACATATTTGTAGTTCTTGTTACTGCAGTGTGCATTCCGTGCTTTATTACATTTGTTTTTGTGTGCCTTCAAATTAATTCCAATTTATGGCAGCCTTAAAGGGAACTTATTCTGGGGTTTTCTTTGCAAGATTTGCTCAAAGGAGTTTTTGTCATTGCTATCATTGCACAGCACTGAGACTGTGGGACTTGCCCAAGGTCACCCAGTGGGTTTCATGGCCTGGCTGTCCAGGAGGGATTCCAAAAGGCCCTCCATTTTGAGCAGGGCTGGAAAGGATCGATTTAATATTTATATGAGTGGCTTTTTTTGTTTTGTTTTGCTTTGGTCAGGTTCTCCACTTTTTCCTTACATGCTTTCCCCCCTGGAACTCCCAGTGTCCCGCTCCTGGAAGTGTTCCCCCCCCCTGCACTGGATGACACCCCGTGTGGGAACACCACTGAGTTTTGGTGCTTCTTCTCTAAAAGGTTTGCCATCACTCTTCTAGAGACTATTTGATTCTTCCAAAATGCATACGGGGTGATACTGTATATCACCTGCCTCCACTTTTGTTATAATTTCAATTTGGTGGCAAAATATATAGATCTGTGCTTTTAAAACATGGGGAAGGGAGCTAGTGAGGCAGGTTTATCTGTTCTTCCCTTTGTTTCTGCTTTACTCTTCACAAATGCTCTCAAGGATCTGGAGTGAGCTGCTGCATATCTTCCCTGTTCTGGGCAGATCCAAACAGTAGGATAAGTTAGGGTAGAATCTCATTCTTTCTCAAACTTTGGCCCGATATAAATGGGAAAAAAGCAGCGTCCTGGCACCGATTCTAGGGTTTGGGAGCACACAGCGACCGCACGCTCCCAAACCATAGCACGTAACAGCAGTGCCATGATGGTGGCCTGCCATCCACACAGGGGCCACCATCATGACACAAGCACGGCACAGCGTCTGCACATCACAGTCCCACACTTGCGTCATTGACGCATGACAGTGTGTGCACTGACAGTGTCCATCACAGGCACCAAAAAGAACCTTCCTTTAGCAGGTTCTTTTTGAAGTGGAGGGAGCTTGTGCAGTTTGGCTTCTGAGGTGTCCCTCAGCAGCAAAAACAGGCACCCCCAGCCTGCCCTTTTGGGGTGGTCTTTTAAGCCCCTTTATGTATTGTATTTATTATTGCAGACCTGCTGCTTCAACCCAACACCAAGTCTGTTATTCTCCAACCCATTTTCGCTATCCTTTCAATGCTTATTCTGCTTTTTAAAACAACAACAACAACAACAACTTCAGAGGACAAAGAGGGAAAGGCAGGCTGAGCAGGCAGAAAAAGGCTTTGTAAAAAGGAGGTTTTTTGGAGATTTTCACACTAGGGCCAATTCCACAACAACTGCACTATTGGAAGATAACAGAAGCATAACACTATAACAATCTAGAGTTCCACATGGTTGCACAGTCATGCTATAACAAGGAAATAAAAATGCAGTGATGTTCCACATTCAAAACCCAATTGCATTGCTGTATCATTAGTAAATCATGATTGGATGTTTCATGCTTGCATCATTCTCACACTACTGCTCATGTCTGAAAAATATGGTTCTTTCCCAAACAGAATAAAATAGATGTCTCTGGGCCCTAGCTGCCCCCAGTAAGGTGGGGCTCCCTGCAATGTCCATGCTGCTGGAAGGATAACCAGACTCAGGATTAGATGCTCGGTAACTTTATTGAACTCACTTCAAACAACTTAATAAGCAACAGGTTGTCCCCGTCGGCATGTTATTTCATGACCTCCATTCTAAATCTGACTCCAGGGGTTGTCCTCCTCTCGTCTCTCTCTGGGCTCCTCTCTGCTCTAAGGTAAGAGTGGGGAACCCACAGGCCAACACATTCCCCAAATATGCCAACAAAAGGGTGGTCTGGGGCCTATCACTAGCCGAGCATACAAGTGCTCCTCTTCTGCCTCGAAGGTGGCCAGGTGCACTCTATCCGCCAGGAATCCCTCCTCCCATGGGTCCCACAGTCATTCTCCCTCACGGCTTCCTCGCCAGGCCTGTAGGTGACGTTGAGTCAGGGCTGCCGTCCACCCTTCTCTATTCTGACTCTGTTCCTCCTCCACACCTTCTCACTCTTCCCTGGTCTCTCCTTCTCCTCCCCCCCTTTGGCCACTCCTCCTTTATAGACCGCACCTGCATCCCTCCCTTGGGCACTGCCCCTGTCTCAGCTGTATCCTATGTACTGCCAGCATTGCTGGCCCTCCTTTGTTCCGCAGGGTCTTGTTGCCCCTCCTCTTCCCAGGTGAGACCCCAACTCTCTTCCACCCCATCCTCTGCTCTCTGACAATAGAATTTCTATATTTAGCAACAGGATATATATCCAGTTTAAATAAAATAGTGCCCTATATCTCAAAATAAAATAGAAATCTACTCCCAAAATGATCTTACCAATGAGAGTGAATTGCTTGTGCTGAGGTGCGGTCTTGGAAAACCTCTGCAACAGCATTCCACAATAGCACAAAGGCATTGTTATTAGCTTCCGCGCCTTTGCAACAGCACAAATGAAGCACTGTTGGTGAACCATTCATGGGGTTTCCCCATTAATAAGAAGTTATGGAAAAATTCCAAGTCATTCACAGGAGAAGTACTGGCTGAGTGCAACATCATGTGAAAATCTTCATGCAATTGTGCTATAATGTCGGGAGCGTAGCATTTTTTTCCCTGTTTCATAACCCTGTGTGATAGTCTCCTTTGTCAGAGGGTTTGTTAGGCAGTAAATATATGTATCTACATGTACATATGATGTTATCAACTGCTTTATACAAAACTGATATTTCCCTCTCCATGACACAGTCTCTCCACCACTGTAGTGTTTTCCCTCTGTTTGTCTGGTATTGTAGTCATTGTAGAGCAATATACTCAGAATGGCTCAGAAATCACTGTCACTCTCCTTCTAGTCTGTTCTAATATGATCATCTTCTACAGCTGCTTCAGGGAATGAAGCCACCACAAACTCATCACTCCCTTCTGAAAAGAAATACCTAGAAATGTACTGGAAACCCAGTTCCATATTTGAGTGGGAATTCAAACTTTGGTCTCCAGTGTCCTAATCCAGCACTCAAACCATTACACCATGCTGGTGCTTTTGCAACAGATACCAAAGATGATAAATATGTCATTCCTTTGCATCACAAAATTGAGATAAAGTATTCATAACATGTCGAACATGTTGAATATTGACAAATATGTACATTCTCATTGCTCACTTAAATATGGAAGGTGTATCTTTGGGAGCAGTTGTTTCCATGGATGTTATGATTGTGGTAGCATTCCATATCAGTGATGGGAATGCACTCCACAGAGATGTCCACTTCTTGCCAACTTTGCTATCTTTTGGTTCCAGGCAAAGACCTAATTCTTTCAGGGCTTGTGATCATATGTGTGCATGTATATGTAAGCATATGTATATGATGCCATGCTAGAGTTTCAAAGTAGCTTTATCTTGTTAACATTTTTACATCCTTTTATGATATCTGTTGTGGCCTCTTCTGCTTTTAACTGAGTTTTTAATCAATCTATCTTATTATACTATTTAAAATTCAGGTTATATCACTTTCTAAATTAATTTGTCTTTTTACTTTATACCACTCTGAGAGTTTTTATTTATAGGGCCTTTAATACATTCCCATGTCAGTATAAGTGATTTTAATGTTTGGAATATTAATCTCCAATCTAAAATTGCCAAAATAGGAGAGATATTTTGAAATGCCATACACTGAGATAAAATTTATGAAGCTGAAACTGTCATGCCAGCTTGCAACATGATACAGTGACTGACAGAAGCTGCAAAACAATTAACTAACCAGAGTGGAAGCATCCCTAAAAGTATCTTTATTCCTTCACTTTAAAACAATGGCAAAACCTAGAACAAGATGACCTGGTTTGTACTAAGACACTATAAATGTACTGGAGATTTCACTCCTTCCTAGCAGCCACAATTTATTTCAGGCCAGTTACAGACAATAGAAATTAATAACGACACAGATATTTCTGCAAGGTTAGGCTGACCATCTGCAAAAGTCCCAGGTCATCTTCTCACAGGGTGTTGGAGTTTTAAACTAGCTTTCTCAAAGTATCAAGACAGTTCTATCTCACAGCTGTAGACAAGGTGACTGAGCCAGAAGTGCATTTAGAAACTGTTAAGAACTTCTTTGGCTTCGCACCAATTTTCCATGGAGCAGAAATGGAGGTGATAGCAGTTTGTTGTAGTGGTTTGAGTCTTGGACTCAACTGGGAGGCAGAATTGGGGCATAGCGTCTCCATGACACACACCCCAGCTGCAACCCCAGGATGCCATGATGCTGTGTGCCGCTCCACATGGTGCACAGCATCACATCACTCCTCCAGTGCTGCATCTACAGCACTATAGAAATAAATAAATAAATAATCGAATGAGAGCCATATAGCACCATAGCTATCGCACAGTTTCCAGGGCACAAAATGGAGCCACTTTTGTGGCTCCTTTTCATGCCCTGGAAATGCCAGATTGAGGCCACATTGCCTCCTCCACTCCTATAAAATGTGTCCAGGTGGATCTTTGTGAAAAGGTACTGTCCACTATCTGCACATGTGGGTTGGACAGAGCCCCCATCCTTTCAAGTGTCTGATCGCCCCAACCATACAGATTTAAATATGAACAAGCTCTTCTCAGGAAGGTTCACTGGTTACCTGCCAGAGGAGGGAGCTAGTGGGTGTAATTCCATCCATTGAATGACTGACTAACTGAATGAGTGAATGACAATATACTTCTAACCATGTCCATTCAAAAGAAAGACATGTTGAATTCCATTGCACTTATTCCCTGGTAAGTGGATACAAGATTGCAGCCCACAGACATGTCCCATTTGGGGCAGGAGGGGTAGAGAAATTGTCTTTCAGATGCAAAGCTTTAAGGGAATTCAACTTTTCCTCACATGTAAAGCTGAGCCCTTTCCTCTTATTTAAGATCTCATCAGTAAATTAGCCTCTCCCATCAAGTACATGACATCTCTGGGAAAAAGTGTTGCCCTCATGCATGCCACATTGCTGATGGGGAGCTTCTTTCAAATATTATGCACCAGTTTGCCTCACTTTTAATGCTTTTCCCTTGGCTGTAGGTGCCTCTTCAAAGGGGTTTGCTTTATTTTATTTTATTTTATTTGTCATCAGAAGGGGTAACCACCTTCACAGGATTTCATTTAAAGACATCTGGATATTAAATGTCTCAAAATATGGCTTTAAAATTTTCCGAGTCCAGATTATGCTCACCCATTACCCTCTGTAAATGCAAAATCGTTCTTTTCCCTTTTCTTTTCTTTTTTAAATAAAAGATAAATATTTCAAGAAAAATATAGCTTCCAAACAGAATAAAAGATACAGGTTTAGATCCAAAGATTTTGTTTATGAATGTGAAGAGAATGGAGAGGATGGGACTGAATCATTGCCCTCTAGCTATCATTATCAGCCCACATCTCACGCCACTTTGAAGTGTTCCCTGACTTTCTGGATTGGCTTTCCATGTGGGGAGAAATGTGCATACCAGCTTTATTTTCTACAACATTTACTAAGTCCATGAAGTTAAAAAGGTAAAGATAAAGGTAGTCCCTTGACATGAATGTCTAGCTGTAACCTACTGTGGGGGGAGGGGGTGCTCATCTCCATTTCTAAGCTGAAGAGGCAGCATTGTCTGAGGACTGTCATGTGGCCAGCATGACTTCATCGAACACTGTTACCTTCTCAATGAGAAGTGGTACCTATCTATCTACTTGCATTTGCATGCTTTTGAATTGCTAGGTTGGCAGAACTTGGGACTACTGACAGGAGCACACCCCATCATGCAGCACTTGGGCCTCGAACTGCCAACCTTCTGATCTGGTCATCAGAATTGGCATCTTAACCACTAAGCCACCACATCCATGAAGTTAAACCCTCACAAACTCTTGTAGGAAGTGCAACTTTTAGATTCCCCTGGAACAGGGATGGGGCAGGATTTCCGTTCAGTTCAATTTTTGTAAGACTTTAGCAAAATTCTCACATTGCTTCAAAAATGTGAGGTGAGGGGTATATTTTATCTACAGTTTAAAACTAGCTTTTGTTTTTCCCTTTAGATGGTCAAAAGCTGGAGTAAACGTCTTAATTTATTGGAGGCAGCTACTTTGGGAGTAGGCAGTATTCTGTGTTAGATGGGGTCAGACTCCCTGGTCCGTTTTACATTGGCAAAAAGAGGTGTGTTGAAGGCTGCTTGAAAACCCAGCCTTTAGATGAGAAAAAGGGAAAGTGTGCCATGAAAACACTATTTTGGAGTTTTAAGGGAGAAGAAGTGCTTTAAAAAGGAGCTGGCCCATTTTACATTGGCAAAAAGAGGTGTGTTGAAGGCTGCATGAAAGCCCAGCCTTTAGATGAGAAAAATGGAAAGTGTGCCATGAAAACACTATTTTGGAGTTTTAAGGGAGAAGAAGTGCCTTTAAAAAGTAGTTTGATTTCCCCACTACTTTTTTAAAAAGGGTGCAGCATTGCTGGCCCGTTTTACATGGGCAAAAAAAGGCGCTTTTAGGGCTAAAAAGCCCGCATTTAGGGTTAGGGAGGGCGTAGCCTTTACACCCTCCCAAAGCCTAAAACGCATGGACGCCGCCATTTAAAGATGGCGGCGTCTACACGGTGGTGCCGTACAAGCGTCATCACGTGCGCAGCGTTTTGACGCGCTGTGCACGTTTTGACGCTCTGGCGGCGCGGGAGGGCGCCAATCGCGCCCTTCCCGCGCCGCAAAAAAAGAGCTCGATCCCGGAGCTCTTTTTTGTGGCGGGTCGTTGCGGCGGGATGAGGCCTCTGGGGCTGCCCGTGTGGCAGCCTAGGCCTCATCTCGCCGCTAGAAGGGGTGAGTTTGGACCGCCCCTTTTAGCCAATGTAAAAAGCACCCCTATTGCATCTAAAGGCTAAGGTGTAGTTGAACGGTTAAATGGGGCTCTGTATCTTTAAAGCGCCCATTTAAAGGCAGCGATACAAGTGCGGAGGGAGGGAAGGTGCCAAGACAAGAAGAGACCTTCAGAGCCCGGCCAGAGTGCGCCTGCACCTTCCTTCACCTCCTCCCTTTGGTTGAGAGAGTGTGACTTCTAGGGAGACAGCAGGGCACTGGAGGCGCTCAGCCAGACCAGGGCAAGCTGGCAAGAGGAGGAGGAGAAGGGGAGGGACCTGGAGCACCTCCGCTGCCCTGCTTCCCTGCAAGTCACACTCTCTCAGCCGAAGGGGGGAGGAGAAGGCAGGCCCAGGCACACTCTGGCCAGGCTCCATGGCTCTCTCCTGGCTGCCTTCCTCTTCCCTTTGGCTGAGAGAGTGTGACTTGCAGGGAAGCAGGGCAGTAGAGGTGCTCCAGGTCCCTCTCCTCCTCCTCCTGTTTCCAGCTTGCCCTGGCCCAGCATCAGGAGGACCTGGAGCACCACCGCTGCCCTTCCTCCCTGTAAGTCACACTCTCTCAGCCAAAGGGAGGAGGAAGGAAGCGGGGAGGGAGGGAGGGAAGGAGCCAGGAAGAGACCCCCAGAGCCTGGCCAGAGCACGCCTGGCCCTCCTGCTTCCTCTTCAAAAAGAAGGCTGGAAAATTAGGACGTGTCCTGGCAAAGGAGGACGTGCCTGGTCAACTTGGAAAAGGGGGGCCTCTGCTCAAGAATGGAGAACATATGGGAATCCCTCCTGGACAGAGGGCTGAAACCTCAAGACAACTCAATATAATGCTCTGACAGAACACAGACTACAACTCCCATGAGCCTTTGCTACCATTTCCCAAGATGCCTTAATTTGCAACAGAAAGCCGACCAGTATGTTCACATGTGATGAATTCTTTCGTATTGACTCTGCATTTTCTTTTTGTGTAGATGCTCTCTTGTTTTGTGTGTGATGAGCTTGTGCGTAATCATGTGCATTTCCGAACTGACCTCACTTTCTCCCTCTTTCGGAATGGTCCTGTACTCCCCCATGTGATAAGCTCCGACTGTATGGTGTACCTGCGCAATTGCGCAATTCGCAGCCAGCAAGGGAAAAAAATGTTTAAAGCGCGGCTAAAAGCCACGTTCCTTGCCGCCCATGTAGCTGCTCCACCTGTGTTTGTAGCGTTTTGACAGCTTCCCATATAGTTGCTGAGCCACAGAAAAAACCTCAGTCTAGCTGCCCTGTACTTTTTAAATGCACACCTGGGGCTTGCTGTCTAGCTGCTAAGCATTAAGGAAAGTGCAACTTCATGTCACACTTTCTTGCCAATGTAAAAAGCCCCCCTGAAAACACAAAAGTACTGCTTGGTTTGTATGCCAAGTGTGCTTGTTCCTTGAGATGTTAGATCTGGCTATGGTGACACACACCTTGGTGAATATCCCAATTGGGTTACTGTAATGCTCTCTTTACAGAGCTGCTTTTGAAGTGCTCAGGAACTTCAGGTAGCACAAATAACTTCAGCTAAGGAAGTATTCCACTCTCTTATAGCAACAGCTTCCCTGGCTGTCAATTTCTTTCCAGGCACAAATTCAAAGTGCTAATTATGACCTACAAAGCTGTATAAGACTCAGGTCCAGCATATCTGAAGGCATGTATCTCCCTAAAAGACCTTGCCCATGTCTTGAGATCTTCAGAGGAGGAATCTCTCTCTAGTCAACCACTCCCACAGGTATATCTGGTGGAAACGCAAGAGAAGGCCTTCTCAGTCACTGCCCTCAGGTTGTGGACCTCCTTTCCTAAGGAGGGTAGACTGGCATCCTCCTTGTTACTCTTTTGTGGGCAGGTGAAGACCTTTTTGTTTCAGCAGGCATTTGAGGGTTGAGTTCTCAAGGAGGAAAGCCTCTCAAGTGCTGTGTTGTTTATATTTGTTGCTCTTCATTTAATTGCTTTTAAAACTGTTTTTAACTTTATTGATAATTTAGTTCTATTTTTAATTTTGTCAGCTGCCTTGAGTCTGGGGAGAAAGGCTAGAGAATTGCGGGATGGGTAGGATAGCCGTAATCATAACAGCAATTCCATTCTAGTACATGCGGGTTAAAATGCATTTTGACATGTCCTGTAACAAGATGTTCAGGAAGAACAAGCCGGATAATTAAGTTGTGATCCACAGATTAGGCAAAGAGGTATAGAGCAGATCCGTTCATATCCGTATTTGCAAAGATGGAATTCCTCAAGCATCCCAAAACCTAACTGCATCTGTTGTGACAGGCAACCATCTTCAAGGTGTAAGAGAATACAAATCAGAAGTTTGCCTGGAAGGCTGATCTGTCTTTAAGACAATCACAACATGACACATAATGAAAATCCACAATGAAATAAATATTTCATTCCTTTAAGTAAGTTCTTCTAAACCCTAAATATGCAAGTGTAATTAATTTTATCTACTATCTCCTTTGCCAGTCACTTGCCATTCACTTTTTAATTAGCCCTGCACAGCAGAGATGCAGTTACACAACTGATAATACAATTTTTGTATGTACATGGTTATATCCTTGTACATTCACCCAGAATGTGTTCAACGCTGTAGCCTCCTTTTCAAACAATACCTAAGGGAATGCCTGCCACAATAATGACACTGATGAAGGACTTCTCATTTGAAGGCAGTAGCAATATATTCTTATTTGGTACTATTGTCATCTTTGTTTGGAAGGGAAAAAAAGTGTCAGTATTGAAAATAAGAGGCACAAGGATTTCATCAATGGATACCCTTGCAAAAACTGTAAGAGACATACAGTTCCAGCATGTCTGTCTCTTACAACTTCCTTGGTTCTCAATAGGTGAATTTAACATAAATGTACATCCTATTCACACAATGCAATTATAGTACTATGACTCCACTTTAACTGCCATAGCTTCATCCAGTTCAATATGGGGAGGGTTTTGGAGTTTAGTCAGATACATCAGAGTAGCTTCCTGGATGAGATTTCCACATGCTTCTCCATAAACTGTAAATCCCAAGGAGGTTGCCATGGCAGTTAAAATGGAATCATACGCCCAATCTAAATGGGAACTAAAGAGCACCATTAGGGCTCTTTTGGGTGTGTTTAGGGTTAGGGAGGGTGCAGCGTTTGCACCCTCCCTAACCCTAAAGTGTATGGGCACCGCCATTTTTAAATGGCGGCGTCCATACGGACGTGCCATAAGAACATCATGTCGCCACGGGAGGGCACCAAGTGCGCCCTTTCTGCAGCGTCAAAAGGAGCTCCATTTTGGAGCTTCTTTTTTGTTCCAGGTCCTTGGCACAGCAGCCCCTTTCTCCCCTCAGAACCGCCAGGGAGAGCTGGGTGTAGCAGGCACCCAGGGCACCCTGCTGTATGCTGCAGCCTACAGAAGCGGTGGGATGGGGCCTCTGGGGCTGCCAGTGAGGCAGCCTTGGCCCCATCTTGCCTCTTCTTGGGGTGGCTGCAGACTGTAATGCCCCATAGTGGTCTGTAATGCCCCATAGTGTCATCACTGTGTAGTGTGAAATGCCCCTAAGACAGCTAGAAATTGTTATATTTGAGAACAGTAACATATGTTTCTGTATTCCTCAACACAGGTTAGCAATTGTGCTGCTCCAGAGATTTTTGGACTGCAGCTCTCAGAGTCCCTCACGACTGGTGATGTTGACTAGAACAGATGGGAATTCTAGGCCAGCAGCATGGAGAAGGCCGCAATTTCCTACCCTTGGGTTAATACATGGCAGAAAAGGTGCCTTAAAGCAAGAGTGAGCAAGTTCCAGTAGTCGAGAGGCCAGTTTACCACCTCCCTGTTGGGGGCTGTACTGTTCACATAAAATGGGGGTGGGGAGAATACTCAGGGGGTCAACAATGTCACTTCCAGTCTTGGAAAAATGCTTAAAACATTTAAAGTGTATGGAGAACTGTATCTCGTTTAAAGGAGAATAATTATTTTGGGCAAGTAACTGACCTTGGGAAAGTCACACTCTCTCAGGCTTAGAGGATGGCAATGGTAAAACAGCTTTGAAGCAATTTAAGAAAACCCCATTGTGTGTTAGAGTCATCATAAATTGGAAATGACTTGAGGGCACACAACAACAACAACAACAACAACAACAACAACTACTTCGGGAGGGGCTTTCAGAAATGGCAATCCTTCCTTCCTTCCTTCCTTCCTTCCTTCCCTTCCCTTCCCTTCCCTTCCTTCCTTCCCTTCCTTCCTTCCCTTCCTTTCTTCTTTGCTAGACAGAGGAATCCAGAAGGTATATGTGAACATAAAAATGGTTTTGGCTGTGGAATTCACATACACCATGCTGTTTCTGTGAAATGGTTCTACTTTAACCATCAGAGCATACATCCATTTATTTATAGGCCCTGTGAAGAGATCTTGAAACACTTGAAAATATGAGAATTAAAAGGTACAATATCATTCAGCATGATACAACAGTCTTTATTAGCTCCCTTCATTCTCTGCACACCCTTCTCCCACCCAAGAGTTTTATGTTTGTATTTTATTTTCTTTAATAAGATATGTAAGAAGCCAGAAAGGTATTTTTCCCATTCATTTGAACAGGATCATGACTGCAGCCAAAATATGTCAGTTCTTTTCCTCATGGCAACATTCATCTGAGAATATTCAGCTCACTTTAGCTTTTTATGGCATTGATCCTGTTGTAAATCCTACACCAGATTAACATTTATCCTTTTGCAGAAATGAGATTACACCGAAGAGCCAACATGTACATTCCAGCAAGGTTTTTACAGTATCGAGACATTAAGATGTTAGTCACACAGGGCAGATGTTCACATCACCACTTCTGATATATCATCCTGAAGGAAGATGGCTAATGCTGTAGATTTATGACTTGATTTTCTTTGTTATGAATGGTGATGACTGTGACAATGATGATTAGAACTGAGTTATGACTGAGCTATAGCAGAGCTAGACTGTAGGTTCAGTGCTACAGCAGCAGTGATGTTAGTGGGACTTGGACTCACAGAATTAAAATACTTTAACATTCAGCTTAATGGAGATTATGGTGGCATTGAACACCAACTTCAGGTTTATTATTTATTTATTTATTTATTTATATCCCATCTTTTCCCAATATAGGTACTTGAGATGGCCAATAACAAATTTAAAACAATGCCATTTAAAAACAATACAAAAGCATTAAAGCAGTATAAATATAAAAATTTTAAAAGAAGCAATGTATAAAATTTAAACCATTAAACATTTAAAATATTAAAATGTATTAAAAACTCTATACAAACCTAATCTCGGAGTTCTACAGCAGGTCATCAGTTGAAAAAAGCCTAAAGGCACAAAAATGTTATGGCCTGCTATGAAAAAGAGAGTAGGGATGGGGCCATCCTAGCCTCCCTAGGGAGGGAGGGAGTTCCAGACCCTGGGAGCAGCCACCAGAAGGCCCTCTCCCTTCTTCAAATGAGCCTGAGAAGGTGGTGGGACAGAGAAAAGTTTTCCTTGTGCCCTTTAATCTTGGCTGCAGTTAGGATGTGCAAGCTGAATATCCTTAACAGACATTCGTTTAATCCTTAGCATATCATGGAGCAAGACTGAGGTTCTGTGAAGCTCTGTCAGCAGGACAAAAGTACCTATCTTCCTTCATCTTTCATAACCCAAATTTCAGACACAGTCATAGACTCCCATAATGGCTATTGTCTTACCAGTAGAAGGAGAGGTCCAGAGGACTGCTCATCTATGTTCTTGTTGCACTCCTTTAGACCATTCACCAGCTCACCACTGGTGAGGCATGTTGGGTGGGGATGGCTGCAGGTTAAGGCTAGGGTGTGGAAGGAAGGGGAGGACAGGTACCTTTTGCCCTACTTGATGGAGCTTTAAAGTATCTCATTCTGCTCCATGGTCTGTTGGGGATCAAAGGTACAGGTGTCTCATCCCATATACAATCTGGCAATCCTAACTGCAGTCCTCCCTAATGCTGAGGAAGCTTTTTTCCCCCAAAATCAATATGTTGCCATGAGCTCTTCTGGTTACTATGCAAAGAATCTGAGCTTTCCTGGAATGGACAATTAAGATCCATTAGTTTTATGAAAGATCTGCTCTCAGTGGAGATGAAAACTGTTACGCCTGGCTTGTTGATACACATGAGAACAGCTGTCTGTGTTTTTGAAATTTACCAGAGAGCATGGAGCCCTGAACTGGGGGAAAAGCAGGATGTTGTTGTTGCTGCTGCTGCTGCTGTTGCTCTTTTCAGGGCCTATTGTGATGAACTATAGCACTTCAAATATGTACCATTACACTACGGAATCACAATTTCCCAATGCCAAATAATTAGCCAAATAATTCAGAAAGTTACAGGGCAGTCATTTGGCAAAAAATCAAGTGACTACAGTGTGCATGCAACTATGTGGTAAACTAGTTATCTTTAAATAGACAGAGGAATTTTAACACATATTTATATTAAATTAAAAAACCTAGCAATGCATGGGATTTTTATGGATAAATTTTTTACATAGACACCATATTAGACAGTGGGTCCTTATAGTCACTGACAAATCAAAGCATTATCATGGCCTTGCTTTTGCTGCTGAAAGCATCTCTGCCTGAGGGAATCAGGTTTCAAGATATGGAAAGGGCCTGCCTTTGTCAGAAATCTTGGAGAGCCACAGCCAATCTGAATAAACAATAACCCAATGGCAGAATAGCCTGGTCAAGTCTAAAAGAGCATATGCTGTTTCTCTCTTGTTGTTGTCTCTTGTTGTTTTTTAAATGTCTAGATCCAAAGCTTTCTGATCATCAAAAGAAAATATTTCAGACATCCTTCTTCTTGATGTGCTAATTTACTGTATACATGGAATTTTCACATCAATTACATGGCTGTTTAGATCATTTTCACAAAATTGTTGCATAGCACCTAAAGATTGAAGCAACACAGTCCAAACAGCACTGTACTCTTCACATCCTCCTCTGAGTAGTGCAACTTCCAGCCAAACAACTGCCTGAATCAAGTTGTATTTTTGCCTACTGTCAGACCATGGGATTCCTTCCCATGTGAGGCATTATTGGTCCTCTCACTGCTTTTTTTGTCATTTTCCAGGCAACAATCTTCGTGCTATCAAGGCCTTTAGATTGTTAACCAGCCTTTGCAGAAGGTCTTTTTGAAGTAGTGTGTGTTGTATTTTTTAATTGTCATCATTGTATTTTAGTGCTTTTAAATTGTTATAAATTCCAGGGGAATAATAAATTGTTCATTTAATTGTTTGTAACCTTTGAGTGTTGCTTTTGTTTTTACTGTATTCTGTTTTAACTTACATTGTAAGCTCCCATTTTGGGAGCAAGGAAGGTTACAAATTAAACAAGCAGACAGACAAACAAACCAGGACTGAGAAGGAGGGACAGGATGCATAAATATATGTGGGGTGGATCTTTGGAGAACCTGGGACTCAGATGACTTGGACAATGCCAAAAAGAAAAGCTTACAATTTTTATTTATTTATTTATATCTCGACAGCTGAGAGAGTAGCTATTAGGTGTGCTGTTCAACTCATGCTTTCCATCATTTCACTGATGAAAACAGACACATGTGACCAAGCAATATCAGAGTGTGGGCAAGATTGTAAAATCTATTGAGGAGGATGAACACACAAACCACAAGTGGTTGTGGCAGTTTGCTTTTGCCTGAGCCTTCTGTGCCCCACAGAGAGAGACACACAAAGTGATATATGAGAGTCAGCTCTCCCAGCATGATTGGACTGACACAACAAAATGGAATATAGCAGCAACCAGATCCTGAGGGGAAAAATTCCTTCTTTCCATCAGAGAGCCAAGTGTCCATCTAAATGTGTCATCTGGAACACTTATATTTGTATGCAGAGCATCTTGCTCACTGAGGCAAAGGACAAGAATGCCATCATCTCCCTGCTCTATGGACTGGACTAGCAGATGAATTTGAGTTCTGCTAGTGGTGACAGCACTTTCTAAATACCTGAGAGCTTCAAGCTAGTTTAGGAAGCATAGGGCAGGCTCCTTGACAAAAAAACTGCCTACCACCTCTCCAGCTGCTACTGCCTGATGTAGCACCATGGCTGGGCTGTCTGTCTGTGCTGAGATCTGCATGAAGTTAGAAGCAAATGACAACTATGTTTTGTTTCCTGGCACCTGTTTGACAGAGATCACTCTTGATACAATCCAAGGAGGAATAATAGAGCAGCAGGAATTCAGGATTGAAGTTACAAATGCATAACCCCCTCCATGCTGTCTTTCCATCAGCAGGGTGAAGGTGTTTTTATTTAGGCAGGCTTCTGAATTGTGGATTTTATGGAACCATCATGCATGTGTAAATGGTGTGCTATTTTCATGCTATTTTTATTGTTTAAATGTGTAGAAGTTTTTAAACCATTTTCTCGCATGATTTTAATAATATTTTAAAAAATTGGCCATGGGCAAGTCACATGCTCTCAGCCTCAGAGGAAAGCAATGACTAACCTCTGGACAAATCTTGCCAGGAAAACCCCATGATAGGTTTGCCTTAGGAGCACTGTAAATTGGAAATGAATTGAAGGCACACAACAAACAAAAACATTAGTGTTTTAGTGTATCTTTTAAAATTATGGCAAGCTGCCTAAACCCATTTGGGACAAAAGCAGGATATATATTCAATAAATACATAAATAAATAGCTAAGAATTATGCATTTGTGATTGACTTGTAGTCATAGTTCTTATGTATTCAATACTATAGGAATATGCAGTGATTGTGAAAGCCCCCCCCCCCCCCCAGTTCTCCTTTACCAAACAGCAGTCGCAGTGTACAATAGGAATCTGTTTCCCTATTGATCAGGACACAGCAGACTGATATTTCCACTCCTCTCCCACCAGCAATCTCTGGTAGGAGAAACAGTGGAGTTTATCACATGGGAGGAATTTCTCTCAATTTCGAATGTAGCCAATTTGAATTCACGTAAATTCACTAGTTTAGTGAATTTACATGAATTCCAATTGCATTCGGAATGCATTCAGAATGACCTCCCATTTCCTGAAAATGACCCCCCCCCCATTGCCCAAAATTGCATGAGATACTGTAATACACAATTATGTGAAACCCATGATTGCATTCGGAATGACTTCCCTTTTGCCCGAAATTGCGTGAGATACACTCATATGCAATAATGTGAAACCCCAGGATTGCGTTCAGATTGCCATTGGAGAATACCCCCAAATTCCATCGTCCAGTGACAGTTTCTGAGTTTGCACTGGTGATTGCTGATGGGAGCAGGATAGAAACCTCAGTCTCTTGCATCCCACTCAAACAGATTAACATGGCTATTGTTGGCAGCTGCTTCTGCTGCACATCAGGACTGGGAGTGGATCAGTCCAGGAGAGGCTACTTAACTGACACTTAACAAAGTAACTGATCTAGAATCTTGGCTGATATTTACTGAATTTGTAATGGCTGCCATGGAGATGACTGGTGGGCTGTATCAATCTTGATGCACTGCAAATAGTTCACAGCTTGGTTAATGGTGTGTCATATAGAAATGACAGAAATATATCATGTGTCTTCCCACAGAAAGGTACGACAGTACAGATCCATTGTGGGAGCCATTGGCATACAGTGGTTTGGACACTGGATAATGAATCTGGACACTAGGGTTTGAATTCCCACTCAGCCATGGAAACCCACTGAGTGACCTTGGGCAAGTCACACTCTCTCAGCCTTTGAGGAAGGCGAGATCAAACCGCCACTGAACAAATCTTGCCAAGACAACCCTGTGATAGGTTTGCCTTAGGCTCCCCACAAATCAGAAATTACTTGAAGGCACAAAACAGCAAGAAATCTATTGTGTACAGTGTAGTTGCAAACAACAAAACAATTCTTGGCACTGGGAAAAAAAAAAACAGATGCTTCCCACACTACAGGAAAGAATTAGCCCAAGATTTCCAGTCTTACCTATTGACTCCGTTCTGTATTTGTTTCTGGCAATTAGGGGTTGGCTTGACAGTTAGTGACATGTGAGTTCTATTTGGAGGCATGTAAAAGAAATTCCTAAAAATTCAATCTACACATCATGTCTCCTATGAATAGCAATAGGATCCAAATTAGTCATGAGAAAATAGGATTTTCATTTTCTTCTGAATTTAAAAGTATTAAATCTCAAGTTCTTCCCCTCTCAAATATGTAAAAAAAAATTGCAGCTGTATATTAAATTCCTACAGTATAAACAAATGAACTGTAAATTCGTTATCAAAAATTAACTGAAACCAAATTCTCAATAATCACTTCTAATTGCAAGGCACTCATGGAGTTTTAATCCAAATCAGTGGCCCAATATAGATGGGCCTAAAAGAGCATGATAAGGGCTCTTTAAGGTGCCATTAGGGTTCATGAGTGTGCAGCGTTCACATGCTCATGAACTCTAGCATGTAATGACAGGAGTGTCATCACATCAAAACTTTTAGATAGCGTGCGTATGCACGCCGAAGCAACTGTGCAACTTCTAGACAGAGCTGCGCAGTTGCGGCGTCAGAAAGGTGCAAAAATCACACCGCAACTGCGGCACAAAAAAGGAGCGTGATTTGCCCGCTCCTTTTTTGTGGCGGAGCTTCACCGCAGCGTCTAGCTGCTGTGGTGAAGCTCCACAGCAAAAAAAAGTGGCGCCAGACTGCCCCTTTTGGGCGGTCTGGAAAGGCCCAGTGTTTTACTTCCCACCATGTCACCTTGGATCTAGAATTCAGGAAATGTACTTTTCTTCTTCTACAACTACATGTTTCAGACCCAGTCTTTAAATTCCATTGTTTTCTTTCATTATTTTTTTTTCTTTTCAAAACAAAACAGTGCTTGCAACTGACCTCCGTTAATGACAAAGGAAATTATTTTCTTTACTATTTTGAATCATAATGGGCAGTATTTTAATTACAAAGTTAATTACAGTAGTTAGACCAAGCTCATATGCTGACTGTAAACATTGCCTTTGACTCTTAAAAAAAACAACCCTGCACTTATTAGGAAGGGTGGAATAATGTGTAACCAGCCCTAAGACTATGTTTTAAGAGAACATTAATTAACGGCATACTTAAGGATGCATGGAACATTCTGCTCTTTACTTGGGGAAAAGGTCTTTTAAATTGGCCCTGTTTGGAAAGCATCACAGTGCACTCTACAGGGATCCCTCTCCAAGTGCAAGGAGAGATAATCCTTATTTGATTTCACAGAGAGAATCACAGCACATTATACTTGCCAGTGCAACAACAGCTCGAAAAGCCTGCTAGACGTTTAGGGGGCAAATGTAATCCAATTCAAGCCAATAGGAGTTTAGCCATTGACTTCTGCAGAATCCAGACAGAACTCCTGGTTTCTTTCCACATCACTACAAGCCAAGAGCTGTTTTTCTGATAGTGCTTGTCCAAGTAAATGCACACAGGGAACGTCTTTTTTCCCTTTTAAAAAAAATGCCAATCATATGCCTGATCTCACTGACAATTTACAATGGATTTACTTGCCATAAGCTTCATGTGACAAAAGCCAAACAATTTAAAGTGGCTTTCATAGCTGGCATCCATAGTTTTTTGTGGGTTTTTCAGGCTACCCTGTTTCCCTGAAAATAAGACATCATCTGAAAATAAGACCTAGTAGAGGTTTTGCTGAATTGCTAAATATAAGGCCTCCCCTGAAAGTAAGACCTAGCAAAGTTTTTGTATATAAATATATATACAGTATATAATAAATGTTCAAATTTTTTGTTCAACAATAAATGTGAATTCTTCTTCATGGAAAAATAAGACATCCCCTGAAAACAGGAAATAGCGTATATTTGGGAGAAAAAATTAATATAAGACACTGTCTTATTTTCGGGGAAACACAGTATGTGGCCATGTTCTAGAAGAGTTTATTCCTGACGTTTCGCCAGCATCTGAAGATGTCAGCCACAGATGCTGGCGAACCATCAGGAATAAACTCTTCTAGAATATGGCCACATAGCCCAAAAAACCCACAAAAAACAAATTTAAAGTGGGGTTTGTTGTTGTTGTTGTTTAAATGTGGGGCTGTTTTTAATGACAACTGGCAGGCTAGTGAGATATAATTTTAATAAGCAGTCAAATAAACCTCCCATATGTTGCTGTGCCTATGCACCTGGTACATCTACACTGCAGAAATAATGCTTTCACACCATTTTAATTGCCATGGCTCCATATTACAGAACCCTGGGCTTTGTAAATCTGTGAGATACCAGCACTCTTTGGCAGAGAAGGCTAAAGACCTTGTAAAACTGCAAATCCTGGGATTCCATAGGATGGAGCTACAACATTTAAAATGGTGTCGAACTGCATTATTTCTACAGTGTGGATGCACCCCTAATCTCTTTTTCATCAGTCAGGAAGAATGGTGAAGGAGGTGAACCATTGTTTGAAATCAGTAATGGATTAGATGTAGGCCAGTTAATCTAGGCATGGTACAGACAGCCCTTTTTGGCCATCCCCGCGCTGTGATTAGGGTTGGGAAGCATGCAGCAACTGCATGCTCCCCAACCCTGACATGTATGCGCAGTGCCATATGCACACACCAGGATGATGTCTTGGTGAGCGCTGCGTCCAGATGGACCGGCGTGCACTTGATGTTATGGCTCCGCTGGAGGGCACCTAGGGCACCCTGTCAGCAATGACAAAAGGAGCTCTGAAACAGAGCTCCTTTCCAGATTGCTGCAGCCAGATTGCCGCAAGAACAAAGCAAGGGAGAAAGGAGCTAGGAGGCCCCTTTCCCCCTTTCCTCCGCTGGTCAGGGTGTCCTTGAGGAGCCCTTTCCAGGCCTCGGAAAAGGGGTGTTTTGCCCCTTTTCCATGGCCTGGATAAGCGGTGGATTGGGGCCTCTGTGTCACCAACCCGCCGCTCAAAGGGGCAGCTACAGACCACCCCTTTTGGGCGGTCTGTAAAGCCCCCTAGATAAGATTAATGTATGGATGGTGTAAGGTTTTACTGACCTGCAACACTCCCACCCCCCAAAAAGGAACAAGTTTGCAATTGGGAGGTAATATTAGAACTGTTTCTTTCTTTGGAGGTCCAAATGTCTTCTTTAGCACAAAGTATCTTTTGACAATGAAGAAGTGAAACAGATGGGCCAATCGAAATAGCTTCCGGCTTCTTTGGAGATGTCCTGATTAAATGACACATGCTTCCAAACCATCTGGAAATTGTGCTGAAGCTGTGCTCTGGTTCTTAGGACCAGAGCAAAAAGGAGCCAGTTGGCCCTGTATGCATGGCCCTCGTTGGAATGAGTGGGGCTCTAACTTGCTTCTGCTTGGAGTAGACTTGGGCCCATCTGTAGGTATCCATTCCCAGGCATAGAAAGTCTACTGCAAAGTTTGTGAAAATTGCTTTTAGGGGCTGTAACCCCTGGAAATCTCTTGCCAGCATGGCCATCGGGATAGGACAAGAAAGTTATAGCTAGTGTGGCATAGTGGTCTGAGCATTGGACTAGGATGCTGGAAGACCAGGATTCGAATCCTGGCTTGGCTGTGGAAACCCACTGCATAACCTCTCTCAGCTTCAGAGGATGGCAATGACAAACCCCCTTTGAAGAAAGTTGCCAAGAAAACTTTTTGCATACAGACACACACCGCCTGGAGAAATAAAGACACACATTTGGTGGATGAATTCCTTTTTTATTAACTATTTGAAAGGATCTGTGTAAAGGTCAAGAACATCACTGCAAAGCAGAATGCAGCCAAAAGCCAGAGGACTTCTCCCACACTTTACCCTGGGTGGGCCATCCTTGGCCACAAATGGAAGCTGGCTGACTATGCCAAATCCAGACTGTCCCAGCCTGAGCCCATTACTGAAGGAAGGGGCATCTCCCAATCTGGATCTAAAAGTTATTCTTTCCCCAAGGGCCCCATAACCCCAAGAAGATGAGGGAATTCTCTTTTATGCAAAAGGTGCCTACAAGTTCTCACTGTTGTTTCCAGGCACATGTTTCCTTGCCCTCCCCAATTAATGAGGCTGACTGTTTGAAGCACCAGGCAATGCCGGTTGTCTTATCCTTATCACCTTTCACCAGTGTAAAATTGTAAAAACATCTCATCTATTAAAATGGAAGGGCAAAAATTCTCCATAGCCTCCACTCATGGCCTCTGTTGGCTAATAGGGAAGGGGTAGATTGAAAAATAAAGCAGAGAAGGGATGAGTGCTGCCTAAAATAATTGCACACCCTCCCCTTATACCAAAGATGTGCATAGAGCACTCCTTGGTTTTTAGGGATGAAGATGAAATGGCTGGGAAATCCCAATCTGGATTTCAAATAAAAAACAAAACAAAACAAAAATTGGAAGCTGCTTCTAAATTCCTGGATTGATTTCAATCATAGAGACATCCCAAACTAAAATAAAATACTAATGAAACAGCCATTTTTGGAGATTTGCTTTGGCTTAGAGTGGGAAATCATGGTTCAATCTGTCTCTAAGAAGCGTCCACTGAAATGTCAGAATATAGAGGGAGCTTGTGCTGGGTGATATGAATCACTTGTGCCACCATTGTTTCCTCCTTATCAGCTGTGCTGCTATTTATAGTGCTACTGCAAGGTGAACAATTTACCTTTTTGCCTTGCAGTGAGGCACTGTTTGTCAAAGAAAGATACAAGGGGCACTCATACAAATCCCTGTGTGAATTCATTGAATGCACAAAGAGGTCTCCCCACCAGGCAGGCTAGCACTCTGGAACTGCACTGGATACCTACACATCTTCTTAGGAGCATCTAAACATACAGATATACCCACAAGGAGAGATTTTTCATAAATAAAGTCCCCCCCCCCCCATGGTTGAGATCTTGTATGAAGCTAGTGAAGTGTGAATTCATGGTGCAAGAGACCCAATGTGGTATAGTGGTTTGAAAACTGGACAATGACTCTGGAGACCAGGGTTCAATTCCCCACTTTGCCATAAAACCCATTGAGTTTGCTTAAGAAAGTTACGTACTCTCAGCCTCAGGGAAGGTAATGGCAAACCTCCTTTGAATGAATCTTGTCAAGAAAATCCCATGATAGGTTCACTTTAGGGTTGTCATAAGTCGGAAATGACTTCAAGACGCATAACAACAAGAGAATAAGGACAGAGGCAGGCAGCCTGGGGAAGGGGGAGGACTTTTCCCATTGCAACTTCATGGACAATCTGTGGCTATTTAGTTGGTGGGCACAGCTATACTTTGGGTGCCATGCAGCAACCATTATCTACCAGATGAAACATCTTTCATAAGGAGGTTACTGGTGGCACAGTGGTTAAATGCCAGTACTGCAACCACTCACTCACAAACCATAAGGTTGCAAGTTCAATACCAGCCAAGGGCTCAAGTTCAACTCAGGCTTGCATCCTTCCGAGGTCACTAAAATGAGTACCCAGATTGTTGGGGGCAATTAGCATACAGTTGTAAACCACTTAGACTGCTTAGACAGTATGAAGTGGTATATAAATGAAGTTGCTAAGCTGCTACCTCTTCATCATGAAAACTAGATCTGCAAGTGCAAACTCTGGTTGTGTTAGCATCCTCTTTGATGCTAACACAACCAGAGTTTGCACTTGCAGATCTAGTTTTCATCCTTCTATACCATCGTGCACATGGAGAACTCCTCCACATGAATGTCATTTCATCACAATAGGAAGCATGTGGGCAAGTCTAGCCCACAATGCCCCAAACCCCTCTATTGTTTCACTGAACATATGAATGGGTCCAAGTGCATACTTCAACTAGCAATCAGTCAGTCTTTATTGTTAATAGTTATTGACCAGAAATACCTCAATCGTTATTTGTTTAAAGCTGGCTTCTTCTTTTGTATTAGCAGGCCTCTAAAAACTTGAGATTAGTGTTTATACCTTCAGGTCAGCATGAAATACTATGGAATACATGGGTTGATTGCAGATAGGTGGCATGGCCAAACCCAACATATCCTGTAATGGCCCACAGGGCAATGTTAGCCTTGTCTTTATTGATAACCTGCCAA
Organism: Urosaurus nigricauda; assembly: GCA_034509955.1. Taxonomy (NCBI): domain Eukaryota; kingdom Metazoa; phylum Chordata; class Lepidosauria; order Squamata; family Phrynosomatidae; genus Urosaurus; species Urosaurus nigricauda. The sequence goes on from JAOEGL010000002.1 coordinate 171,783,705, forward strand.
AAAATTAGATAAGTTTACAAATACGCTGCAGATTAATCACAAGTTGCCTAGGCCTTTGGGGAAGCCAGTCACATTTAAACGTTAGGGCCATGGGTTGTGGCAGGAATATTGCCCATTTTTTCCCTCATTTGCATTGTAGTGGAAACTGTGAGTTCACCTAGCTTTTAAACTTCCTTTTGAAAAAGCTAAATGTTCAGGTATGTTCATATATTCAATTTAAAAAACAAAAACAAACAAGCCTCCATCCTTCAAAATCAGTTGTAAATCTTCTCTTGGCTTTAGTGTCAGGGACTAAATGGGAGAAAGTGTCAGCTTGTTATGGAAACTGTCCAAGACACTAATACATGACAGTTGTGTGACCATGCCAGAACAGAATTCTAATTTGTTGTAACCTAGCTAGCTTGGAGTTCAAGCCCTTCAAAACCCCAGAAAACTGTTTGTCCAGGAAAACACACACACAAATTATTGCTGTGTGCATGCCATAGACAAAGACAGCTTTTTAGTACCATACCATGATCAAGATTCTGAAAAACTATTGTCTACATATACTGCCTAAATCCAAAGCAGAAAGCCTCACACTCATGTGGAACATCAATGATCCCAAATCAATGTCTAGCTACAGAAACTCAATAGTGATGGGTGTGCTTTGTTCTTCTGAGTAAAGCAGGAAAAGACCAGTGAAACAGTCCATAGAACAGAAACATCTAAACTAGTTCTGTGGGCTTTCTGAAGGGTAAATGATGTGTTAATTGAGCCTTCTCCAGCTCATTGAACTATACTATTATAGAAAATTGACTGACCTCTTGCTTCCTGTCCTTTCCCTTTCTCTTTCAAGATAACCCAGCTAAAAGCTGATTGTCTTTGCTTTCTGCTGTGTTACTTCCTTTCTTTAGGGAAAAACTAATTCCCCCTGGATCAGAAAAAGACTGATATATATAGAGAGAATGGGCCTGAAAAAGCTGTATGTTGGAAAATAATCACAAACAGTTTTTAAAATTCTCTTTTAAAAAAATAACCTAATTTTCCATCTCCAGTTATGGCAGAAGAAAGAATAGGGAGATTCCATGATAGATATTAGGATGGCCAGCTGAAGTATACAAAGCAATGTGGAATGGTCACATGCTTCCTAACCTCATGCCCTCATGCTACATCTTCTCTTAAAAGTCCTAACAGTCAGAAATTCTGGGAGCAGATGTCCAAAATATCTGGAAGACCAAAGTTTAAGAATCACTGCCTTATCTAATAGTTTCTATAAGGCAACCTCTGGCCTCTCATGAATTCTTCAACCATTTGAGACCATGCTGGTTGGTCTTTAAAAGATCTGAAATTATCTAACCCAAAGGTAGGGAACCTGTGGCCCTCCAGATGTTACTGAACTAGAGCGCTTCCATCATGCCTCATCACTGGCCTTGATCCAGCATTATAAATGAAAATCCTAATGGTCCTTACATTTTGGAGTATCTGTTTTCAGCTTTTTACACATAAAAATAAAACTTCATTCTTATACATGATTACATCACATTCACACACATCAACATCCCCTTTGTACCAACAGTCTTACTCCCTCTTAGTATTAATTGTCTATAATTTAATTTAAAAATATCTTATTTCATATCTTATATCTCTTCGTTAATTCTACTTATCACAACTTAAAGCATGTTCCATGCCCCATTTCTTAATTCATTTCAATTATTTATACTCTAATCCATAAATCCTGCCATAGCTAAGTCCCTTCAGTTATAACTTATAAATTTGATAGTTATTCCCCAGTCATTCATTCATATATATATATATATATATATATATTAGCTTGTCCATCTCAGTTAACCTATTCATCTCAGTAGTCTTTTTATTATAGAACTGCCTCCTCTTTCGATTGGATGTGGGACCTTCATTGTTTTAGCAAGCTGAGATTCACTCCTTCTCTGAAAGTACATGAATGATATGTGACCATGTGATTTCCCCTTGTAGTGAAGCTATGAATGTAATAAGTGTAATCTGAACATTTAATATGGAAGGAAGGAAGGAAGGAAGGGAGGGAGGGAGGGAGGGAGGGAGGGAGGGAGCCAGGCATTATATTTCATTTTACATTTCATATATCATTATTATATAATTCATATTCTCATTATAGCTCCGATGTATGATATAGATTTCAATATTATGCACAATATGAGAAATGAACTGGGTACTAGATGAGAAACTATGTCTATAAACTAATGTCCATAAAAGGTCTGTTCTGGTGTTCTTCTGCCAAATTGAAAGATTCTCAGCAGTGAGGAAGGGGCTTATGCCTTTTTGATAACAAAAAGATAACTAAAGTCTTAATTTAATTGTTCCAGTGTATAATTAATGGAGACAATTAGATAAGGCAGATAAGACAGTTTCCATATCATGATAGTTCTGCTGTGTCTGGATGCATGGAAATAGGCTAGGATATCTTAGATAGTGTTTTTTCCCCCTAAGATAGTTAATGTGCAGCCATGAATTGGAGTTCTGAGGAAATGAAATACCTACAGTTTTCCCTCTTGTGCTCTCCCCCCCCTTTTTTTTCTTTCTTTCCTTGTTTTGTTCACCATTCATTCAGAGAAAAGGAACCATAGCACAGAAGATGAAGCATTAAATGACTTACAATAACTTTTGCTCATGTGTATAGGAATATTGTGCAGACATATCAAATGAACTATTTCAAGAACTGGTAAATCATGCATCTAAGTTAGTGGTTTGAGCATAGAGTTGGCAATTTCACATTACTTTATTACACTGGAGTAGTCAACCTTACCAATTCCAACAGAGAAACAGTACAATTTAAGGTTTCTCTGAGCATGTACCCACATCCCCTTGGGCAACCAAAGAACAGTACAAACTCCTTCTTTTATGTATTTTACAATTCTCTGAACCAGACATTAATTGGAACCAGCAAATAGAAGGACCTAAAGATGGTAGTGCACATGCTGGTAACCACAAGGCTGGACTTTTGCAATGTGCTGTACATTGGGCTACCTCTGTACCGAGTTTGGAAACTTCAGTTAGTTCAAAACATGGCAGCCAGATGGATTACTGGGAGATCCAGGAGTGATCATATCACACCAGTATTAAAATCACTCCTCTGGCTGTCAATTCGTTTCCAAGCAAGGTACAAAGTGTTGGTTATTACCTTTAAAGCCCTACATGGTTTGAGTCCAGCTTACTACAGGATCGCCTCCTCCCATTTAATTTGCCCTGCACACTCAGCTTCTCTGGCGGATAGTTACTCCAGGCTGCCAGGACTAGCTTGGCAGGTGTCAGCCAGAGGACTTTTCCGGCAGCCACCCCTAGACTGTGCAACGACCTGCCAGAAGAGATTAGACAGCTGAATACACTGTCTGAATTTAAAACACAGTTGAAGACTAATCTTTTCCGGCAGGCCTATTCAGATGATTTTTAAAACTGTAAATTTTAAATGATGAATTTCAAAACATATCTTGTTTGTTCTTTTAAATTGATGTATGTTTTAACTGAAATTGTGTTTCAAGTGATGCATATTTGTTGGTCTGATGTTGTTCCCCACCTTGATCCATGGGGAGAGGTAGTAATAAATCATCATCATCATCCCCCATGGAAATATGGCCTTAGAATCATAGAGTTGGAAGAGACCACAAGGGTCATCCAGTCCAACCCCATGCCATGCAAGAATACACCATCAAAGCACCCCCAACAGATGGTCATCCAGCCTCTGCTTAAATAAAGAGACTCCACCACACTCCAAGGCAGCATTTTCCACTACCAAGTAGCTCTTACCATCAGTTCTTAGGAAGTTCTTCCTAATGTTTAGGTAGAATTTGTTTTCTTGCCTACCTTGCTAGCTCTCTGAGTCAGCCATACTGTTAGGCAGAATGAGACTGTCAACCAACAAGGAGGCACAGTCAAGACAATAGAAAAGCAAGCAGTGGTTGGCTTCCTGTTGGTAAGTTATGATGTCATATGTTCACCTTACAACAACACAACTCACTTATACAATAATTGTTTTTCTCCCAACATGGGCCCATAGTTTTATTGTAGAATGATACGTTTTACTTCTACAGTAGCTTCTTCTTTGCATTTCATGTATCCAGCTGGGCTCCTAACTGCTTTATCACATTAAGGGGCAAACAGGATTTAAACGAGAGTTAAACGAGAATTAAACAGGAAATGTCCTCTGTATATCATAGGACATTTCCTGTTTAACTCTCATTTAAATCCTGTTTGCCCCCTACTGCTTTATCACACTAGGGGGCAAACAGGTTTTAAACACGAGTTAAAACGGGAGTTAAACAGGAAATGTCCTGTGATAAACATAGGACATTTCCTGTTTAACTGTTGTTTAACTCTCATTTAAATCCTGTTTGCCCCCTAGTGTGATAAAGCAATAAGTCATCTGCCATCTGGGCAACTAAGGGCAAACATGTTTACTTTCAGCTATAAAGCTGCACCATGTGCTTTATAACCATTATTTGTTTTATATCACAAGACAAGTGAGCCAGTGGCATCACTAGGTTTCATGTCACCCAGTGCAGTAACTCATAGTGTTATCCTCTCCCCCATTGACCTCCTCCCATACTACACCATACAGAATCCTTGGTCATGTTTTTTATACAAATATTATTCATTAATCATAATTCCTATATATTACTGAATATAATGGTAACAGTTGTGACATAAAACAACTAGCAAAATTAAAATTATACCTTTAAATTACAATATCATATGCACAGCCTGAATGCATTTACCTTTACATATACATATACATAGTTACATGTGGTAAAATGTGATGTTTTAAAATAATATTCTTTTAATTTTTTAAAATTTAAAATTTATCATTTAAAAACTGGGACCTCTCTTTTCTCCTCCCACTAACCCTCACTCCACTCACATAATTTATTCAGTGTTTTAAAGGAACACAGGTGAATACCACCACCTGGTTCTACCCAAAACCAGATGTTTGAAGAGCAATGATGTCCCCCTAGCTTAGGGTGTCATCTGGTGTGGCCTGCACCCCCTGCACCTTCTTAGTGATGCCATAGAAGATAGCTATAGTTGCAGGAGAGAAACACAGCCAAGAAATGGGCCCACAGTATACTTTTACCCCCTTCTGGGTGCCGCAGTCTTTGGGTTCACATGGGGAGAGAACTCTACCTTAACTCTTTTCCTCGTACGCCACATTTGTAAGTTCACATTGGGAGGCTGCAAAAACAAGGGTGCACTGGAGAGAGGCCAGCAAGAAATCAGAATTGACATTCTGGGCAAGAAATGGCAGAATACAGCCTTTGTATTGTGGGTCCTCTGGTGGCGTCATGTCTTATTCAACAGCACTATTCAACAGCACTATTGCCATACCTCCCCAAATAAAGACTGATATTCTGTCATGTTTTCTATGCCTGTCCCGTTTCCCAAACACTCTCTATTTCCTTACCACTCTGAAAACTCCTGACAGATATTCCAATATATGCATTAAAGTTTTATGGATCAAAGGAATTCTCAGATGGGTATGTATTAAACCCAGCAATTGGAATGAATGTGACAGTATTTTCCTGTATTTGCTCTGTGGCGTGTCATCTGTTGGTGATATGAAATCTTCCTACGTTGTGAATTGTTGTCAGATAATAAGAATAGTTAGCTAAATGAGAGACAGCTCTATTAAAAACAGGGAGATTGAAAGGGGAGGGAACCATGTGGTCTATTTAGCAAAGCTCTGGTCTTCAGACAATAACAGTTGTCCTTTTGGGTGTTATCAGATATGAGTCACCTATCTCACCTTCAGGAAAGTAAAATACAATTCAGCACAGTTTTTTGAAACACTTTCTTGTCTCCAAGACCAAGTTGGAGCTCCTAATTTTAGACTAGTATGTCCAGGTAGAGTTCTAGATTTCTTTTCTCAGTAGAAATCTCTTGTTATTAAAAAAAAAAAGGGGGGGGGGAGAAATATATATCTCTAGCTATAGCAGGGCCATAACTCAGTGGTGCAGTTTAAACTTTTTCTACAGAATGGTTGTTAATGCCCTCATACTTCCAGATAGAACAGTTAAATTACACTGATTTTTTTTAAAGCCAAATTCCTGAGATCCCAGAGGTTATCTGTCAGAGCAGATGGGACCTTGAGAAAGTTACTTTTTTGGAATTCGACTCCCAGAATTTTCCAGCCATCATGGCCAGCAGCCATGCTGGCTGTGGTATTTTGGGAGTTGTAATTCAAAAGAGTAATTTCCCCAATTCTGGGCTACACAGTACTAAACAAACAGACCAAACTGGTATAAAACAGCTCCTATACAGCAACATTCCAAAAAGCAGTGGAGGAAAGCTTCCAATTATCCATAGGGGACATGACCATAGAAATCCATCATATTTTTCTACAGTTCTCCCATGATAGCCTGAGACCATAGCCTAAGTGCCAGAAGCATTGATTCTGCAGCTTAGAAGTCCAGTCGGTAGATTAGTCATCTGCTCTGAGGCATGATTGGCAGGCCTACAGAGCCGACCGAAGCAACAACCCTTTCCATCAGTGACTAAGTGGACTGTCATGCCATTTTAATGTACTTACTGCCAAAAGCAGAGCTAAACTAGTCTGCAGCCTGAAGAGACAGGTAGGGAAAAAATGATGGGCAGCTGACAACTGATACAGTGGTTATGAAGCTGTTACTTGCTGCTCCATCATCCTGTAAACTGAAAGCCTAACATCCAAATATTATGGCTTTCGAAGTGTCGTAATTACAGTATCTCAACTCAAGCTTGTCTTCGCTCAGCAGCTTTCCCTTTGTCTTCTCTTTAATCTCTTTAATGTACTATAATTATTTTGTCAGCATGGATCAATTATCTCAGAATAGAGAAACAAATTACCATCATTATCACTGATTGTTTTTCTTTATCTTTTCTTTGATATATTTCCCCCAGTCCCTGTCACAAAAAAAGGGTTCTCATTTAGTCATGCATTGCTCTTCTCACATCCTTGTCTGAACATACATCCATGTTCAAATTACCTGCCAGCTGTAGAATGAGAGCCACCTTTGCAGGTACTCCCTTATCATTAGGCTCATTACCTTGTGAAGACTGAAATCAGTTTGTTAGACATGCAGATTCAAGGAATGATTGAAATTCATTGTTCTATGACATCCCTTTGCTGGGCTTCTCCAGCTGATGTGCTTCTTGGAAATTAAATACTCAAATTGACCATAAGAAAGAGTATCCTTGTCTTACCAAGTTAATAGATGTTGTTGTTGCAGCAATCAGCCAAGGTTAAAACTATTTAAGCTGTCACTGAGATGAAATGAATGGTTCCAATTAAAACAATGACTTGGTAAAGTTTAAGAGAAAAGGCATTATTTCCATTTCTTCTTTAAAGCCCAATGAAATGCTTTAAAAGGGAAAAAACATGGAGAATCTCAGGAAGGTCAATGTTGAGAGTTATTTGTTTTGAATCTATTTTATCCTTTTGAATCACCTTGAGACATATAAGGTGAAGAATGTATTCAGTGTATAAAACTATTTGTCTACCAATGAAGAAGAGTCCGATTCTATGACCACTATGAAATGGTCAAAAGTGGGTTGGTTGAATGGAGATTAACTTTCTTTACTGGTCCTGCACTAGAGTTGACTATGAGAAAGACAAAGATCTTTCATGATAGTCATAGACCAGCTTAAGAAGGGCAAACTACAATCAATTAAACACTCTTAAAAACAGAAATAAAAGAATCCATGTAAATATACATACAATATTATATTAAATGCATTATCCCTCAAAACTTAAATAGATATTAATTATGCTTGTCCGTAGTTCAAGTCATTACCAATGTATTTTAATCACTGCTGCACAGAATTTAGCTACTTCAAAGTTGGCTGTGTGGTTTTTGATTCCTGTTTGCTTACACATTGTAAACTTAGGGGGTGCATAAGTGCACTGATAAGCAGTATAGAAATGTACTTGCTATTGTTATGTCCTCATGTCAGGTAACCCATCAGGTTCCAATTACAAATAGTGCTCTCCTGCCTAACTTCTCAGAGCTCCTCAGCTGTCCAGCTTGATAACCACTTTCTATAAATTATTGTAACCCACCTTAAATTATTGAAGCCCATATTGAATCCCATTGTGGGAGAAGGGCAGTATATAAATACTTAAAATACCTAACTAACTAACTAAATATTTTGAGATGGCTATTTTGGCTGCCACAGAATGCTACCTTTTGCTGCTACTGAATGCCACTGAATGAGGCCCCCAAAATGCAACTAAAGTATTTGTAACAAATTGAACAAGTGGAACTTCTCTGCAACCAACCTCCAGCAACACAGGGGTACTGTCGGGTGAATTTGAGGATTCTCAGAAGTAGCAGGAAAGTCTCTCTCTCTCTCTCTCTCTCTCTCTCTCTCTCTCTCGCCTGACATGGTGCTAATCTTTTCCCTCCAATTCTCTGGAGTCTTTTGCTCATGAGGGATGGCCTAATACAGAATGGAAAGCAATGTGGAAGAATTTTACCATTTCTGTGCCAGTCCATCCAAGTACTCGTACATGGTAAAATAATAACAATCTCTCTCAGAGTATGGGGAAAGTCAGACTTTAGCTGAACTTGAACTCTCCTCACTCCATAACAGCTTGAGGAAATATAAATAGTAAAAGAAATCTCATACCTGGGATCAAAAATGGATAGCAATGGGGACTGCAGCCAGGAAATTAGAAGAAGATTAAGGATGGGGAGAGTGGCTATGAAAGAATTAGAAAAGAGCCTAGAATGCAAAGATATACAATCATACAAGCAATGGTATTCCCTGTATGGATGTGAGAGCTGGACAGTTAAGAAAGAAGTTAGGGAAAAAATCAATTTATTTGAGATGTGGTGCTGGAGAAGAGTGCTGAGGACCCTGTGGACAGCCAAAAAACAAACAAACAAATGGGCCCTAGAGCAGGTCAAGCCAGAAGCTTGAATAGATATTCCCTAGAAGCTATGGTGACAAAAGTGAAGCTTACATACTTCAAACACATCATGAGAAGGCACACCTCACTGGAAAAAAATAATGCTAGGAAAGGTGGAGGGAAGCAGAAAGAGAGGAAGGATGCACGCTAGATGGATGGACTCTATTAAGGCAGTCACAGGTAGGAGTTTGCAGGAACTGAGCAGAGCAGTGGAGGACAGGGAGTCTTGGTGATGTCTCATCCACAGGGTTACCATGGGTTAACAACAACAAAAATTCTTTATATATGGACCAATCAGGCGATATGAAGGCATGCAACCTCTCTATGGGGTGAGTGTGTGTGTGTGCAGGTGTGCACACACATACATGCACACACACACACACACACACCCCTAGTCAGGTATTACGCATTGTTTACCTGAAAATGGCACTTGCAAATATAGCTTCCCTAGAATGCATTTGTTCCCTCAATAGTGGCTTGCTACTGAGAACAAATGGCAAATCAGACTGCCAAGTTACCAGAAAACGTTCAAAGTGTGTTCAGATTGTGGAAAGTAAAGAACAGATTGAGGCTCATTTTGAAAACATAACACAAATCTGATAAACAGAAGGAATGAGATAATACCATATGAGTTAACTATTAGAACCATATATATTATTTTCAAGTTATGTCCTCCTCTTGCAGTTTAACTTTCCATACATGTATTTTCTTCAGGCTTTCTCCACTTCCACCTTCCTTACTCCAGAGGCATTAGGAAAGATCAGATGGATAGTTTTCTATAAACAAATAGAATGCTCCAGAGACTTATGCACTTAATATAAAGAACATCTTGCATCCTAGATCTGCCAGTGAGGTCTCCTGCAGTCTTTGCATCATTGCACAACCCAAGGCAAATAATTGTGTTTTTACCATTACACACTTTAATGCATTGTCAAGCACTTGGAGCTGCAGGTGGGAAATTGTTGGAAATCAAATATTAAAATCACGCTTGATGGGGGAAGCGTGGTTCAACCTTATAAACACACCTCATGTAATTTTAGTTTAGAAGAAGATGCAAAAGAAGCATGAAATAGGAAATTATCGCACAGATTTAAAAAGTAGCTCACCTCTCCCAAACTGAATTCTAATTTGGGCTGCATCTGGATACTATTCCACATGTTTTGCCACCAAATCCACTGGCCAAATACAGCCCAGATGCACCCCAGGTCCCAGGTGCGCTTCTGTGGCCATTTTTCCAAGCCAGAAAACTCCCAAATTTGCAAAAGCGGCTTGCTGAGCTCCATCCAGGCTGTATTCGGCCAGTGGAATCGGTCACAAAATGTGTGCACTAGTATCCGGATGCAGCCTGAATTAGAATTCAGTTTGGGAGATGTAAGCCACTTTTTTAAGCTGTATGATAATCTCCATAGAGTGACTGACATAGAGTAGGGAAAGGGTGGCTTAGCTGATAAAGACACTTTCACATTTTATCTATGTAGGGGTCAATATGTTTAGGGGAGAAGTGTATACATCTGGAGCTATTGACTGCTTCTGCCATATGAATCCCATGTCTTGTCAACATGAGCAAATTCTAGAACTGGTACATAAGTTTTCATTTTTTTCTACCTGGGGACAGGCATGGTAGGATAGGTTGCTTACCTGTAACAGTATTTCTTTGAGTGGTCATCTGCGAATATATACAAATGGGTTCTTCTGTGCCTGCACAGTCGAATTCGGAACTCTCTGGAATCACTGGACAGAAAAAGGCTTGCAACTTTTTGCAACTTTTTGGCGGTAGCTCCGCCCCTCCTCTATATAAGCCCAGTACCCACTCTTTTCCCCAGTTCCGAATTTTTCTGCCGCAAAGCGACGGAGGAGCAGAACAAATCATGAGCAGGACACTGAGGGGAGGAAGGGCGGGATTTGTATGTATTTGCAGATGACCACTCAAAGAAATACTGTTACAGGTAAGCAACCTGTCCTTTTTCTTTGTGGTCTCTGTGAATCATACAAATGGGTTAGACTAGCAAGCTTAGGTAAGCGGTGGAGGGAGTGTCATGACAACATGAATAAGATGAACCAAAGAACATTTATTGGTCCACAATAAAGATTGTCAAAGTGAACTCAACCTTGTGTATTTCTTATTTTAAACATAGAAATAAGCAACAATAGTAGAACACATGCTCAACCGAGCAGAAATATAACCCAATTACTCAAAGAGTAAACATAGTCCTGGGGCATAAGATGCAATAGCAAAAATACCACAAGCACATCCAGGCCTGGATGCGACGCAAGATCAAGTGAAATAGACATACCCATCACAGTACAGTACAATCAGTGCAAACAAATAATGCAATAGGTCATATAAAACATGACATGGTAAAATATGACATCAGTGTAAAGCAGACAGTAACACTGCCCTGCCAAAGGCTGCCTCAGTCCTTGCTCTGGTGTCCAACCGATAATATTTTATTAAAGTCATTGGTTGGGACTAGACAGCAGCCTTACAGACATCCTCCAGCGGGATCCCAGTCAGAAAAGCAGAGGATGTCACTAACGCCCTAGTTGCATGTGCCCTGACCCTAGAAGGGAGAGTTCTACCCGACAGTTCATAACAGAGGTGGATGGTACCGGCCACCCATTTGGAAAACCTCTGAGCAGTCACAGGTAGTCTCTTCTTTGGCTCTGAGTAACACTGGAACAGTCTCTCAGAGCGGCTCGAACCCGAAGTTCTGTCCAGATAGAAGGCCAAAGCCCTCCGAACCTCCAAAGAGTGCAAATGACGCTCAGTATCGTTGGTCAGGTTTGGGGCCAGGGTCGGGAGCACAATGTCTTGGCACATGTGAAAGGCAGACACTACCTTAGGCAAAAAGGTAATGTCGGTATGGAGGACAACCTTATCCTTTTGAAACCTAAGGAAAGGCTGGTCCCTCCGTAAGGCACAAAGCTCGCCTACACTGTGAGGGTCCTTGAAAAAGGGAGGTTTCCCATCAAACTGAAAATGGGAACACATGGCAGACAAGTAACACTTGATGGAATTAAGGCACAGCCCCGATTCCACCTGTGTCATCAGGAACTCCAGCACCATCGGTGTCAACACCCTGGATGGAGACAGGCCTTTCGAAGCCAGGAAGCGGAGAAACCTCTGCCACTTGCAGGAGTAGGACCTCTTGGTCGCCGGCTTGTGGGATGCCAGGATCATATGCCTCAATTGCTGCTGGACGGTCCACTAAGGCCGGAGTCTCCATGCCACCAGAGGAAGGTCCTCGATGTCCCAATGCTGAACTCAACCCTCCTGAAGAGTGAGCAGATCGGGCCTCAGCTCGATTCTCAGGAACCGGCTCTGAGACAGGTGAAGCAGGGACAGAAACCACGGTTGCCTGGGCCACCAAGGGGTGATCAAGATGATGTCCCCTTGGTCCCTTGACATCTTGGAGATGACTGTCATGATGAATGGGAATGACAGGAAGGCATAGAGGAATTCCCCCATCCAGCTATGGAGGAAGGCATCCCCCAGGGAGCATCAGGATCAGTCCTGGTAGCAAAACTGGATGCAGTGGGTCTCCGAAGCAAACAGGTCGATCCAAGGAATGCCCACCTGAGGAACAGGTCCACCACCGTCTCCGGGTGCAGGGTCCTCTCGTGGCACTGCGAATCTGACCTGCTGAGCTGGTCAGCCAGGACGTTTTCTTCTCCGGGGAGATGAACTGCCTGTAGGATGATGTCCCTAGGTATGCACCAATGCCAGATGCGAAGGGTTAACTCCAGCAAGGTTGGAGACCTGGTGCCACCCTGCTTGTTGATGTAGTACATGACAGTGGTGTTGTCCGTCAGAAGCTGTACTACCTTGCCGAGGAGCTCGGGTTTGAAGGCCTTCAGAGCCTTCTCCACATCCAGCATCTCCAGGGCGTTGATATGGATATCCTGGTGACACCGCTGCCACTTGTCCTTTATGGTGAGGCCCATTGTGTTGGCTCCCCAACCGTCCCTGGATGAGTCCGTAGTGAGGACGACCTGAGGTTCTGGAGACATGAAGGGCATGCCAGCGCAGACATTCCGGGAGTCTAGCCACCAGGAGAGAGGCCTAGAGACTGGCCTCAGTACCGTGAGCCACTTGCCTGGAGGGTTGGCCATAGGATCGAAGATGGAGAGGAACCAGGACTGCAGGGGTTGAAAGCGAAATCTTGACCACGGGGTGACAAAGGTGGTCGAGGCCATATGTCCAAGTGCCACCTGGACGTCCCAGGCTCGAACTTCTGGGGCTGCACAGCCAGACGGCCTTGGAGAGGGACTAGAAACAGTCCTCTGGCAGGTATGCAATGCAAGAGTCCGAGTTGAGGATGGCCCCAATGAATTTGATCCTGATGACTGGGGTCAAGTGGGACTTCTCGAGGTTTAGGACCAGCCCGAGAGATTGCAGGAGGGAGACGGCGAAGGAGATATCCTGGCAAAGATCCTCTTTTGAGTCTGCTGCAAAGAGTCAGTTGTCTAGGTAGGGGAAGAGTCTTGACCCTTGCTGATGGAGATAGGCAACCACACGGAGCCATGCACTTGGTGAAGACCCTCGGTGCTGTGGCCAGGCTGAAAGGCAGGACATTTTAGTGGTACATCTCCATCCCAATGGCAAAGGAGAGGAACCTTCTGTGTTCCTCCCGAATGGTCACTTAAAAGTAAGCGTCCTTCAGGTCTATCATGGCAAACCACAGTCTCTGGTATAACAGAGGCAAGATGGAAGTAAGAGTTACCATCTGCAACTTCTTGTAAACAAGGAAGGTGTTGAGGTCCCGAAGGTCCAATATGGGACAGAGGCCTCCATCCGGTTTCGGTACCGTAAAGTACCGGGAGAAGAAAGCCCGGGGAATCTGGGAAGAGTCCAATGGGGAAATAGCCCCCTTTTTCAATAGAGTGCGTACTTCATCGAGAAGGGTGGATGGGGGGTGGAAAGAACAGCTCCAGTAGGTGGGAGCTCTTCGAACTTGAGGGCATATCCTTTAGATATGATGGTCAAAGTACGCTGGTGGACTTCATTGCCCCTTCTTACCCAGGTCGGAGTCTGACTTCCTCAAAAGGGGCCTCCGGTACCGGGACCGCATCTGTCTACCAGAAGACGAAGAAGACAGCAAGGAGAACCTCTGCCTGGTGTCCTGGCATCGGTACTGCCTTTCCTGGCCGAAAGACCTTTGGCCCTGGCCAAAGGACGACCTCTGAGCTCCGAAATGTCTTCGGGGGAAGGTCTGCTGGGAGGTGGACATCCCGTGCTTCTTAGCAGCTGACTTCACATGGAACTTGAAGTTCAGCCACTCATCGGTGTCCTTAGCAAACAGGCCCTCGCCATCGAAGGGCATATCTTTAATGGCAGCCTTCACCTGCAGTGTGAGGTCAGAGGAATGCAGCCAGGCATGTCTCTGGAAGGCGATGGCCGAAGCCATGGACTTGTCCAAGCAGTCTGCCGTATGTCTGGCCGAGGTGATCATGAGGCCTGCAATGGAATGAGCCTCCTCTCTCAGCTGATTGGCAGCCGGACACTTCTCCTGAGGGAGGTCTGCCAGCAAAAGGGACATCCTCTCCATCAAGTACTGGATGTAGGCCCCCAAGCAGGTGTTGTAGTTGGAGACTCTCAGTCCAAGGGCCGAGGCCTCGAATGTCTTCTTGGCCAGTCTGTCAACCATCTTGGCCTCGCGGTTGGATGGAGAGGGAGAAGTCTTCGGGTTGAAGGACTTCTGGGACCCCTCCACGATTGCCGAGTTTTGTGGTGGGTGCAAATGGAGCCACGATGCCAAAGAGGGGGAGATCTTGTAGATGGAGTCAATCTTCCTTGAGGTCGAAGGGATGGAAGCTGGATTCTGCCACAACCACTTAGCAATCTTCTCCAGTGACGACAAGAAGGGGATGGCCTCCAAGGAGGGGGCAGAACCTTGTATCCGCCGCTCAACAGGATCGAGGGCCTCCTCCTCAGATCAGGTCACCTGAAGCTCCAGTGCGTCAGCCATCATAATAACGTGCTCCCCACATTGATGCACGTTGTCTGTCGGGGACACTGGACCAGGCTGGTAAAAGCTCTGGGTAGCCGCTGGCCTCTGCTCCTTGGTGTCGGTATCGAGGGGTGATGGGGCGGAATCTTTACCTTCAAGGTCGCCGTCCTCCAAATCCAAGCTGGCCTCCATACACAGTACCGAACTGGACGGAGAATATGCAGTCTGGGTGGCAGCATCACCCCTATGGGCCTCCTCTTGCCGGGCGGAGACGGTCGCCATCGCCTCACCTCCAACAGTAGCAGACACATCCAGTAGATGCCAGCACTTGCCCCAAGGTCTGTCGAGTGTGGAGGGATCCACGGTCACAAAATACCTCCCAGACTCACTGTCGTAGTAGTATTTGCGCTCGTCGTCCAACTCTGCCATCAGAGTAGGGGACCTCTGAGACCTCTGGCTCCACTAGGGGAAGCGCTGGGCAGGGGTCAGGCTATGAGGGATGGACACCTCCCGGCGGGAGGGTTGGGCCTGCGGAGAAACCCCTCGGTACGGAGGCTGTCAGTATGGAGGCCGGCCTCTGGGTGACAGGAGTCTGCTTTGGGGTCGAAGCATGTGGCAGCTCGGATCCCACATCGGAGTCGGGGCAGGCTTTCTTCCGGAGGGATTCACCCTCAGAGGAGCACTTTTTCCGGAGGGATTGACCCTTGGAGGAATGCTTCCTCTTGGCAGAGGCTTTGGAGCTGGACTCCTTGGTGGAGGAAGAGCCATCTGCCGCGCTCTGAGAAGGGATTTTCACCTTCTTTCCCCGACTCCATCCCTGTGGTCTTTGCCCAATTTGGGCTTGTCTTTTCCCTCCTTCCTTGAGGACTTGGACTTTTCACCTGCCTTCTTAGCTGATTTCTCGGTGGGGTGAGCCTCCATCTCCCAAGGGGACTTGGAGGCAAGACCAACAAGGGAATAAGAAGTCGCCTTCTCCTCAGACTCACGAGGCATCCTGGAGGCTGCAGCCAAAACCTTGGAGGTGGAGACCGGAGTGGAGGTCGATGGAAGGATCTCCTGCGGGGCCAAAGCTCGATCTAGCAGATAGGACTTCAGGGGGGAAGCCTGGTTCTTCCTTGCCTGCGGAGTCAGGGACCTGCAAAGGGCACAGCTCTGAGTGTCGTGAGCTTCGCCCAAGCAGATCAGGCACTTGTTGTGGGGGTCCGTGTGAGGGACAGTGCTTGAATGGAGCCGGAGACATAAAGTCCAAAACACAGTCCAAAATCAAAGTAAGACAAACCGAGTGATTCCAACACTGTTCCTTTCGAGTAGACTACGCGGCGAAAAAAAAGGAACTGGGGAAAAGAGCGGGAACTGGGCTTATATAGAGGAGGGGCGGAGCTACCACCAAAAAGTTGCAAAAAGTTGCAAGCCTTTTTCTGCCCAGTGATTCCAGAGAGTTCCGAATTTGACTGCGCAGGCGCAAAAGAACCCATTTGTATGATTCACAGAGACCATGAAGAAGAAGTGCAAAGTAATTTAGAAGTAGCATCCAGTTCCTTCCCAATAAGATTTAGCACTTGGATCGAATGGAAATAATATTTGAAAATATTTGGGAAATGATGGAAAATCATGCTTTTTGCATGCTGAGAAACTTTGATGAGAGGAATCTTGGACTGACAAAAAGTCACAGAGTTTGGGATGTTTCCATTCAAAATTCACAAGTGTTGTTTTGTGTATAAAAGAGACTTTTTGTGTATGCAAGAAACAGTTTTTTCTGCACAGAAAATGATTTCTCTGCATAGAAAAAAATAATGGGACCCTATTATTCTGCAAAATAATGGAGAATCCATAGGTATGGAGAGCTGACTTTGTCAGTTTCACCAAGGCTTGGTTTTACTGGCAAGATAAATTAGATACAGTTTAGGACCACAGATTAAGGCCTCCAATATACACATAGAGTGACCCTAGGTATCTGATGGGGTTTGGTTCCAGCAACCCTGTGAGAATCAAGATCCATGGATGCTCAAGTTCCATTAAATACAGTGATGCAGTAAAATGGCATCCCTTGTAGAAAATGGAAAAAATTAAGGTTTGCCATTTTGAATATATAGTGAACAGTTGAATCTGTGGATGTGGAATCCATGGATACAGAGGACTGCCTGTATATACATATAACTCAAGGGTGGAAAAAGTATTCCCTTCAAAAAAGTTGTTGGACTGCAACCCCTAGCATTCCTCATCATTGGCTATGCTCACTAGGGCTGTTGAGTCCAAGAGTTTTTGGAAGGCCAAATGACACTTATCCCTACTATAACCCACCACCACCACAACCACACTATAATGCTATGAGGTCATGGAAGCCCGAGATACAAGCCTTAGCCTCTTCATGCCTTAACCTGGCCCTGGTCCACCTAGGCTGCTTTCTATCTTCTTTTGCCCACCCCATCCCTCTATATTTTTTTAAAAAATTAAAATGCAGAATCCTGGTTAATTATCTTGGAAATGCACTTCAAATATTAGGTAAACACTACAAATGAGATGTAAATGAAGGCAATGAAACAGCTGTCAGCTTGCTCACTGATTAATTTTTTTTAGAAGTTACAACAATTATGTTCCAACATACTGCACACTCTCTCTGTCTTTCTGTCTCTGTCTCTCTCTCTCTCTCTCTCTCTCTCTCACACACACACACACACACACACACTCCTCTTTATATGACAACAACAGCAATGGTGTTTCAAAGGTATGAAATTTCTCTGCATCCTTTCCTGTTTTTATTAGTTTTCTTCCTTAATCTAATTTTGGAGCTTTAATCCTAAAAGCATTGCAAGTCTACACTCCATTGCTGCTGTGGCTGCTTCAGCCCCAAGGGCTCTTGAAATAGCACAGCCATTTGATGTAGCACCAAATAAGAGGGCAAAAGAGGACACAGGTTTGCATAAAATCTGCACATGCTAATTCCTAGGTTGAAGTGCAAATTTAGGAATAATTACTGTCATTTAAAGAGAGATGCAATACATTTCTCCACAGCTGGGAAACTTGTGACCAGGTGACCTGTGGGCCTTCTCATCCGTCTGTTCAGGTGCTCACTATTGGTGGGAAACTTCAAGCCCCCTTCCTGTTCTATTTCCCTGGGGGGCTTTACCTTCCGATGAGATTTGGACTAGGCATCCCATTAAACAGAGAACATCTTCCAATACATCATCCTCTAGCAACCCTTTAAGCAGGAGATTGTCATCTGAAAAATAGGGTACATGGTCTATTTGTTGGAAGAAGGGGTATGAAGTTGACACCCCAAGACTGGTTGTAGTATTGTTGTTGTTATTTCGTGACATGTATAGCATCTGAAAGATTTCAACACGCTTAATTCAAAAAATGTTTCTGGAATTTCTCCATGACTATGTGAATAAAATTAAGACTGTATATCTGTTATGGCATCATATATAAATGGCTGGCTGGATTTTCCTCATTTTTGAAGGGAATATTTAGAATGTTCTCACTTATGTAGACTATGATATGCATATGAAGTTCAATGAGGAGTTGTGTAAGCCTTTTTTTTTAATTCATCCAAAGTAGTATGTTTGTTGGTAGATTGCAAAGGTCACACTCTCTCAAGGGCAACTGAGACCACAATGTGAGGGATGCTTAAGCACACAAAAACACAGGCAGGCTGTCATCCTCGAGAACAATTGAAACTGAATAGTTATTAAGGATGGTTAATAATTTTGCTGCATAATGTTGGGGTTTCGAACATTGTTAACCACCTTTGAGTCAATCTTGATTCATGGCAACCCTGTAAATGAGATATCTCCAAGCTCCCCTCTTCTCATCCTCTCTGCTCAGGTCCTTCAGGTTCAGGGCTATGACCTCCTATACTGAGTGCAGATATCTGACATGCAGTCTTCTTCTCTATCTGCTGCTATCTGCTTTTCTTAGCATTATTGTCTTTTCAAATGAATCATGCTGTTATCCGTTTTGGGGATTGTAGAGCTGCCACCAACTGTTGCAACCTATCTTTAATAAATCTGGTTATTTTGATTAGTTTGGGGAAATACTCAACTTGGCTATGTGAGAAGGGGTAACAGGAAAGTGCAGGATCCAGCACCAGCTATACCAGTACTCACTAAAGAGACCCAGGCTTGGATAACTATGGCCCTGTACATACTGCCAGGATGTGATGTCCTGGCAGAGAGTTCAGGGCAAAAAAGGGCTGGGTGTCCAGACACATGACGTCACAGCTATGTCAACCACAACGGACTGCCCACACAGTGGATGTCACGGCTGCGCAGATGTGACATCGTAAGCGCTGAGATGTAGCCCTTAAGACATCACAAAAAGGAGCTGCTCTAGGCAGCTCCTTTTTTGCTGCACAGTGGCACATCTCCATCTGGTTGCTGCTACATAGCTGTGCAGCAAAAAATGACGTCTGCAGTCCAGCTTTTTCAAGTAGTCTGTACAGCCCCTATGTATCTTTTTATTAAGAAAAATAGAAAGTAGCACACCCACAATGATAACTCATTCAGAATACAACATACTGTACACAGCTAACCAAATACGAAAACTTGAAGAGAGTAGTGGAAACTGAGGGCTGAATGAGGTAATAGATAAATCCACAGCAAGCCAGGAAGTACAAAGACACAAGCTGGGAGATCTGGGATTGTAAATTTTGGAAAAGGACAGGAACAAAGGACTGAGACCAGGATCTAAGAACAACATTCGCAGTGCATGAGGGCAAGCCAACACTTGAGACTGTAGAGCACAATGGCTGTGGTGACTGCAACAAAAAGGTTTCAGTTTGAGGGTCATATTTATATCCTTTAAGCCAAGCTAAATTACCGAGGATCTGTGGGAAACCAAAAGTTTGATGACCCCCTGAATGGAGCCTGGAGAAGTTTCCAAAGTAAAAGATTTGTTTTGATATTCAGGAAACGAGAGGGAGTGATTGTGATTGGTGATGCTTCATGGATTCTACAATCCAGAGAAAATATCTAGAGAGTCCCCAAAAATAGGTGATAGAAAGGGGGTATTTAGGGAAAGGGGGGGTGGGTTCTGGTCTTGGGTGGGGATGGGTTCTGGTCTTGTTTGATCTGGTAGAACTCCTCTTTCTGCTTGTGAGTGTCTGTCTAAAATGCAGAGTGGTGGGGCTATCAATGCTTCTCTTTAGTAAGCTCCTTTATCTGCCATATTTCTGCATGGCCGTGGATACATGCCCCCATATTACTTATGCCACTGCTAAATATGCTATTGCAAACCACATCAGGAGATGTTCAGGTACTTACAATGCCTTCTCATGATGTGGCCCAAATACCATAGCCTCAATTTGATCATCTTGGCTTCCAAGAACAGTCCAGGCTTCATTTATTCAAGGACCCATTTGTCTGTCATTATGGCCAACCACAATATCCTCAACACTCTTCTCCAGCACCACATCTCAAATGAGCTGATTTTCTTTCTATCCATTTCCTTTACAATCCAGCTCTCACATCCATACATGGTCATGATGAATACAATGACTTGGACAATTCTAACTTTAGTGCTCTCACATGTACATCTTTACATTTTAGGATTCCATCTAGTTCTTTCATAACTACCCTTCCCATTCCTAGTCTTCTTCTGATTTCCTGTCTGCAGTCTCCATTCTGACTAATGTTTGATTCAAGACATGGGAAATCTTTGACTATTTCAATATTCTCATTATATACAACCATTATTACATAAATATCCATTCCATAGCCAGAGCAGATTGGTATAAGGAGCAATATGGGCCAGGCAACTGAGGCTGCAAGAAAAATACTGATCAAGGGATTTCTACCTCCAAATGTTTACAAAATTGTCAAAGTAGTATTTCTAGGCATTTAGGTCTGTGAGTTATGGATTAACTTATTTTAGAGCTTAGAGTGCCCTCCCCACATAAGGCAGGGCAACACATTCATACACACACACTGATCCCTGGTACTGCTACTCTTTGTTGTCATTTCACCTGCTCTCTGCCCCCCTCCCACTGAATCTTCCTCCAGCTCTTTTCAATCTCTTGCTACTGTTTCCCTCTACTCTCTTCTTCCCTCCACCAGTTCACCCCCAAATGCCATCAAACAGTCAGTAAATTCCCATTGAGATCTGATCCAAACCAAGTGAATTTAACATCTGCTAAAAAAAATCCACTCAACTTCAAGGCTCAGAAAGGGTTTGTATTTGACTCTCTCCAGCCCTACTCCAATATGCTTTACTGATCATATAGGGATTTATGATTTGATGTGCTGTGCTGTGTTGCTGATCACCAGATAGACAGAAACAGTGTATTAGGTGTTCATGATTTCCAAGTGTTTAGAAGGGAGATACCATGTTTTATGCTTCTTCTACATATAATAAGGGATATATAAATACATATATATTAAAGGGATGTGTTGGCTTAGTGGTTAAGATGTCAATTCTTATGACTGGAAGATTGGAAGGCTGGCAGTTTGAGGCCTGAGTGCTGCATGATGAGGCAAGCTCCTATCGCTAGTCCCAGCTTCTGCCAACCTAGCAGTTTGAAAGAATGGAAATGCAAATAGATAAATAGGTACCACTCTGGTGAGAAGGTAACACCATTCAGTGCTGTCATGCTGGCTACATGGCCACCAGAGTCCTCGGACAATGTTGGCTCTTTGGCTTAGTAACGGAGATGGGCACCAACCCCTACAGTCAGTTATGACTAGATATTCATGTCAAGGGACTACCCTTATCTTTACCTACATATAAAAAGTGACACAGTGAGAACCAAATAACATTCAACATGCAACTGCAGGCAAACCAATGGTCACCATAATGTGTAAAGGGGAAAATATTCATTGCCACCAGAAAACTATGGCTGTGGTTCCAATTGCCATGACTAGTTTATAGACGTACATCTTCCCTTCTTACTTCCTGTATTTGCCTCCACAGACACATGTGTGTCCATTGTATTTTGTGAACTGTGGTTTTGATATGCACGGTGCAGGCAGAATTATTTCACTAAGAACTGTTTCCTTCCTGAAGTATCAGGAAGAAAATGTCACAGGCACCAGACCACATGAGAAGGGCTTGCATAATGATTCCTTCCCATATTACCCCCAGGCTTCTGTCACCTTACATGGCTAGAGAATACTGTTGTTGTTAACTGCCCTTGAGCTGTGTTCAACCCATAGCCATCCTGGGGATGAAACATCTACAAGACCCCCTGTCCTCATCATCCCTGTTCAGGTCCTGCAGGCTCAAGGCCTGTAGCCTCCCTAATCAAGTCTAACCATTTGGCATGTGGTTTTCCTCTCTTTCTACTGACTTCCAACTTTCCTAGCATCCTTGCCTTTTCTAATTATTCATTTTTCCTCACATGTGACCAAAACACAACCACATCAATTTAGTTTTTTCTGTATTTCAGTTCAGACTTTGTTCTAGCACCCATTTGTTTCTCTTCTTGGCCATCTGTGGTATCCTCAGCACTCTTCTCCAGCACAACTTCTCAAATGAATTTTCTTCCTATCCACTTTTTTTTCACTGTCCAGCTCTCACACCCATACATGGTAATGAAGAATACAGTAACTTGCACTATCCTTACTTTAGTGTTCAGAGTTATGTCTTTACACTTTATGATCCTGTCCATTTCTATCATAGCTGTCATTCCAGGTCCTGTTCTTCCGATTTCTTGATTACAGTTCTGCAGCTCAAATATTCTGATCAGTATTTGAACCAAGATATGGGAACCCTTTAACTATTTCACATATAGTATATAAAATGTACTAGGCCTGGACAATGGTGGCCCTTCAGCTGTTTTTGAATAGTAACTCATCACTGCCAGTTCTCTCTAGGTGGTTGATATAGGGCAAAATATGTGGAAGGCCATAGTTACCTGGCCTCAATGTAATACACATAAAAAAGACATAGGCATTCATACTTTTTCTTATTATTTAGTAGGAAAATGTATTGGGAATGTCAGAGATCAGAATCAGCCATAACATCCTCATTGTACAAGACCACTGGGTGTTTGGAAAAGCGTATCTTGTTTTCATATTTTATGTGTTCATCATGGAAAATGCCACAGTCATTCAAAGACTGACTGAAGCTGCTGGTAGCAGTTCTAAGTGACCTTTATGGTTCTTTCATACTACAAGTTGCTGGTTTGAATGCACTATTTCATAGCTGGAATACTAATGGCTGATTAGGGCGGGAGCAGGAGTATCTAAAAGTGCCAGTAGCCACTCAGAACACCATGCTGTGAATGAAATTGAAGCAAATCATCAGCCTACAGTTCAATAACCTACAAGAAAGGAATTGGGGTGTTCTAATATGACTGAGTTATCCCGCAGCATCATTTGGCAATAACTGGGAAGGATATTTATTGTGCCTTGCAGCACATCCAACTACTTGACAATTTTTACAAATGTATTAGCAGAAGATTGGGGATATTCATTTTTGTCAGAAGATTTTTCATTTTCACTTCAGAAATCTCTGAGAAGCATCTACTGGCCTCCACCTCTCATAGTGGCCTTCCCCTCCCTCCTCCCCACTAAAAATAGGAAGCACGTAAGAAATGTAAGACACATTTTTAAGTATAGAGGCATATTGCTTCTATAAGAGGAGAGCAGACTTTGAAAGATGGCCAACTGCTGAGTATGTGACCATCTAATCTGCTATTCTGTCTCTTAACACTGGCTTTCTGAACATCATAGGAAGACTACAAACAGTGACCTCTAAGTCTTTTTGCCCAAAGCACAGCGTGTTACAGTATAGTTACAAATAACTGATGTATATAGGACCAAGCTCTTGTCCTACATCAGAAGTCCCATCATATGGCTATACTCATTACCTCCTGACCATGCTGAAAATAAACTAAATAAAGTATTTTGATTATTCACATAGATATGTAATTTTCCTCAGTCTATGTTAGAAAACACATCACATTTCCATTGCTAGATAGTAAACATAAAGATTCTATTTATGTTTAGTTTATTAATTTTATAATTTTCAGTCTCACCCAACTTGAAATAAAGACTTGACAAACAATAAGACTAACTTTAGTGGAAGTTCCACTGAAATCAGAATATATTCATTTAATTCTAATGAGTACTTCTGGATACTTGCAGCTTACCAAGTCTTCATCTCACCTTGCCACCAAGGTGAGCTTAACTTTTGGAAAGGTTATTTTCCATCTCCTAATTGCTACTACCACCATTCAGGAGACTGTCATGGGTGTTTCCCTTGAAATGAGGAGGACTAGAAGAAAACCAACATATAAGGACTTCCTCTAAAGCAGAGGTTCCCAAACTTTTTGACTTGTGGAGCCCTTATTTCTATGGCAGAGCCCCTAAGAGGCCTACCCTATGTTATACAAGTTAATGGTGTTTAGAAGTATATATAAGAATATATTGAGCAGCCACAAAGCACCTGGGAAATGCACGTGGAACCCTAAGGTCTCCTCAGAGCACAGACTGGGAACCCCTGCTCTAAAGACATTCAATGGGACCACTATGCATCTGTTGCACAAAGAAATTTGGAGATTCCGGAACAATCTCTGCATCTCTGCCTCCTCAGCCTATTGCCAACACTCACTGTTTCCCTCCTATCACAGCATGCATCCACCATGCTAGGTGTTGTATTGATATCACGTTCCAAATGTATCAAAAGTTAGGAGGACAATATTATCATCAACTAAATATTCATTAATATTCATGCCGATTAAGTCAGATAGGGGAAATATTCTCACTTGTTTTCATCTATTACTCAAGTCTGCAAAATGGAGGGTCATGAAAACTTTTCAAAAATATATCCTGGTTTTATAGGAATTTTTGGAGGCAGCTGAAGGCCAGGGATGGTGCAAGGGGACCCTCCCCAGCCTCCAGCTGCCCCTCTGGAGGCATCTGAAGACTGGGGACAGTGTGGGGAAAGCAGGAGGAAGAGGTGCATGCCTGTTCCTCTTCTTCCCCCCTCACCCCCTGGGCCTTCAGCTGTCTCTGGAGAGGCAGTTGAAGGCCCAGAAGGATTGCAGGAGGAACTCTCACCCTAAAAGTCCCACCCCCAGCACCAGGTAACAACCGGTGCTGGAATACCTATTAGTTTGGGCACCTGGCCCCTAAAGGGTTCACCATCACTGCTCTATGTGATAAGAGTTACCCAAACTGTAGCAGTTATTGGCTCTCACAGCAAATACAGATAGCTGGAGAGAATTTCTTTCCAATCCTTTCTTGGGAATTCTTTTGCTAACCTGATAGCACTGTTTTTAGCATCTTGATACTGAAGGTCCTGAGGTATTTCTGAAAAACGCTTTAAGCTTTATATCCAAATGTGATCCTCTAAGGAGACATAGGTGAGTCCCAGTTAACGATAATATATTATCTTCTTTTATAATGTCTTGCTTGGAACATCATTCCAAATCAATTTTATAGGAGCAAACTACATCATAATTAAAGATTCACAGAGGAGTGTAACCAGGAGGATTAGGGTTCTCAGGGTGATCGGGTGGGAGGGGAGGAAGACAGTGGAGGAGGAAAAGCCTGGATGCCCAGGGAAGAAGAAGAGGGAATGGGGGAAGGACAAGGCTGGAAGACTGGAGGAGCATCAGAGGGAAGAAGGTGAATAGAATGACCCTGAAAGGTTGAAAAGGAGAAAAGGGCAAGAGAATAAGAGGTGAGGGATAGGTGGACATGTGAAGGAGAAAGGGGCATGAAGATGTGCTCATGGAAAGGGAGAGGAAAGTGGAAAGGAGTCCTAGAAGAGAAGGTTGTCCGGCAGCCCTTCAAAGAGGACAAGGAAGACTCAGAGTGGGCTCTCATTCTCGGGTTCATTTAAGAGACCCTAGGTGGGAGGGAGAGCTGGGCCTGTGATCAGGCATCAGAGAACATGAGGCAAGCCCACAAGGAGGGCAACTTAGAGGGAACATGGTGGGATGAAAAGGGTCAACAGTGGGAGCATGGGCCTGACCCCATCATATTAGAAAAGGCTGACTGGGAGGCAGCAGAGAAGTGTTTCCATATGGCTATTAACACTTGTAAAGAGACACTTGTAAAGAGTCCAAAAGCAAATCCTGGACTTTACCGAGTTCATTCATGTATGGGAAAAGTCTGAAGGAAGACCCTCTTTATGTTTGGATTCTGAGAATTGGTAATTGAAGTTTGTTACTGCAACCACGGCACGTATTTTTGTTTTGAAGAATATGGAGAAGCGCACAACCACAATCACCCAAGGGAGGGCAGAGCCCTTTCAGGAAGTGGTAAAATGTGATCATTTTCTCCTGCAAATAAGAATTCTACTACTCAAATGAAATTTTTCATCATTCCCAAAATTTCTAACACTGCAGAGAGTGATACCATGAAAATCAGTCATACCTAGCACTCTTCTATTTGTCTTTTTGACACTCCCTTGGTCATTTTACTTGTCCCTTTTCTTTGGATGCCTAAATTATATTTCTAAATACTTGACTCAAGGTTTAAATTATATTAAAAATTAGGTGATTGAAGAAAATTTCATTAGGAGGAGAGAATTCTTATTGAGGAGGCAGTGCTCTCATTTTCCCCACACATAGCTACACTACTAGATATTTATATCCTATATCATACCCTTGAGGGGTGCCTGCTGCGACCAAATGATGTAACAAAGGCTTTGATGGTTTTCCCATGGAACTGACACATGGAAACCTGCATTTATTCACATGTACGGTGTCCTGCTCTTTGCTCTCCCTACTGGATTCCCAGGTTACAGCTAAGTGGGTGCAATCCCCCTCTCCCCACTAGATCTCAATGCCATCTTAGAAGGATCATTCCGCTCCTTGGAATGAATATTCAGAGGCTAGAAGGGATTATAAAATGAAATCTAGGTTTGGAGTGTGTGGTTTTTTGTTGTTGTTGTTGTTTTAATGCTCCCCTCTCCTCTCTCCCTCTTCCAACAGCAGGAGTATCCCACAGGGAGAGGAAACTGAGATCAAACAGTATGTAGAACATAGAATCATAGAGATGGAAGACATCACAAAGGCCATCCAGTGCCCTGCCATGTAGGAAGACACAGTTATAACACTCCCAAAAGATAGCCATCCAGCCTCTATTTAAAAACTTCTAAATAAGGAGACTCTACCACACTCCAGGGCAGCATATTCCGCTGTCAAACTAACTGTTAGGAGGATCTTCCTAATGTCTAGCTGGATTCTTTTCCTGTAGTTTCAATCCATTGCCTCATGTCCTAGCCCCTGGAGCTGCAGAAAACAAACTTGCTCCATCCTCAATATAATGATATTATTTATTTATTTATTTATTTATTTATTTCTAGCCCACCCCTCTGAACAGACAATTGGGGTGGGGTTAGAACAAAAAGATTAAAACAATATCAGTTAAAACGTCCCATCCCTTCTCTCACCGCCCCCCCCCAAAAGAGAATTAAACCACTATATAATTAAAAACATAAAATAAAACAAATTACAACAGTAAAAAGCAGCAACAGGGAAGCGGGCCTGAAAACCTAGGCTGCAAAGGGGTGGAAAAGACACTGGAGAAGGACAGCTGGAGAGGCACTAAGGCCTAGGTTTGGAGCCAGGAAGTGTTCACATTCTCTGGGAAGGCCTGCCAGAAGAGATGCGTCTTTAGAGCTTTTTAAAAGCTTTCTAAAGATGGGATGAGACGCATGTGATCTGGCAGGTCATTCCACAGCCTGGGGGCAACTGCCAAAAAGGCCCTCTGGGAGGTCTGCACCAGCCTGGTCTTCATGGGCTGTAGCAGGTTCCTCCCAGAGACTGGAGTGTGCGGGGGAGTTCATACGGGGGGGGGGGGGGTTTGACATCCCTTCAAATATTTAAACATAGCTATCATGTCACCTCTTAACTTTCTTTTCTCCAGGCTAAACATACCCTAAACCACTCCTCATAGAGCATGGTATCCAGACTTTTCACCATTTTGGTTGCCCTCTCATTTTGGTTGCTGTACATTTAGCTTTTATTGGAAGGCTCTCATGCCTCCTTACAGAGAGAAGCAACTTGTACGGTTGGAGAAAGGGCCTAATTGGCAACACATACTTCATGAAAAAAGGCCAATTTACAAGCTTATTTCTCTGAGTCCAGGTGATTTAGCTTTTCAGCATGTGAGAACAAAACCTCCAGCAAAAATACCTGTGCCATTAGGCCAATATTTCATACCCTGGAGCTGGAAGAAAGCTTGAGAGCATGGTTTAGAGGTTTCTAAATGTGGCTGTTGCCAAGTTGTTTTGATGAGGGAGCCAGGCTTTAACCATCTTTATATTTTTTGCAGCAGAATTTTATAATTTCTTCAGATAACAGTAGCAGTTTCTTTGGAGGAATGTCTGTAGAAGCTGGCATTCTTAATAGGAACGTATAATTATTTTATTGCCTAACAGTAAAGGAAGGCAAAGTACATATTAAGCTCAAGGGCTAATAATGATTTAGCACTGGAATCCTATACAGTATTGCAGATGGAATGGATGTTATAGTTATTTGCTACCTTGCTCTCCTGAGAAGCATCAGGTCAGATGATGCTAGAGGCATGGTTACTAGAAAATTAATAATTCACAGAGTAACAGAAATACAGTATAACATGTATTTTTGAGAAGATCGCAATTCAAGCATCTTGACAACTGCATGAAAAGGACAGAAATTCTAAACAGTAATAATGCTGTACGAGGGATTTTGGAAACTGTTGTCCATAAAAGTACATATTCAAAGCTCCAAAGAGAGGCTCAGGTCGGCCAACATTTACCACAGTTTTTTTCTCCTGCTCTCTGAGGCAAGGTCAATGTGGCACTGCTTCCAAAGATGGAAGTCTCAAGTTTATTTATTTATTATTTATTTATTATATTTATTTGTATCCCGCTCTTTTCCCAGGTCTGGGGCTAGTTCTCCCACCTCTTTTTTGGTATCTCAATGCTGCATTACAGCCAAACATTCACCATTTGTACTGTTTCAGGAGTAGCAATATAAGCCATATGCCAATCACAAGACTTGGTTTGGAAAATGATTTAGCAATTTGGAAAATGGTTCCTTTAGGCTTGGGTAAATTTCGAGTCTCCCCATTGTACTTCTGCCATCAACTAGAGTTAAGATTTATAAATCAGAAGGATATGCTGGAGTTTACAACTCAGCAGCCCCTTTGTTACATCTTCCAAATTATTGACAGAAACATGGAATGGTTTTCTGGTACAGAGTTTTACATTTTGTACTTTCAAAAAATGGAATTGCCAACAACTTTTTTTGTGTGTGGGAGAGGAGAATTAGTAAAAAAAAAAATTAGTACTTGTCTGGTTTCTGATTTTCTCCAACATTTCATTCATCCCAACAGTGGCATCACCAGGTGAGAACCAGTAAGAACCAATGAGGAAAAGGACTGCCAAGAGGGAACAGTTGCAGAAGTTGCCTCACCTCACCCCATTCCCTACTGTGTGCCCCTCATGGCTTTGCTGCTGGCCAGGCTCCCTTACTGGGAAGAGAGTTTGAGCCAGCAATGAAGCCAGGAGGGGCATGCTCACCCCTCCATGCCCTTGTCACCAACTGGGCTCCTTTCTCTTGGCTCCCTGCCATCCAGTGCAGGGAGGGTCAAGTAGGAAAGCCATGAGGGTCACACTCATCCCTCCACCACCTCCTCTGGGGAGGAAGCTGAGTGGCGATGAAGCCACAAGGATTGCATTCAGCTCTCCTGTGGTGTGTTAACTGGTGTGGTCCGCACTCCCCACACTCACTCAGTGACACCACTGCAGCTCAACAAGGAAGGGGAAAGCTGGAATATGGAGTTTTATCAAAGGGCTAGTCTACACTTAACTGTATTATGCAAATTGCTACAGATTTTCATCAGAACTTACTTGTCTTTACATTCCTGCACAAACTCACACCTATTCAGCATCCCTCTCCTGAAAATGCACAGTCCTGGGAATCCATGAAGTGGATGGATGGTCACACATTCAATAATGCACATCCTCATGGATACTCTGGTAAAAACCTATTTCCTTTTTCTGTGGAGTTTGAGGAGTTTTTCGCACACGCTTTCTGCATAAAAGCCTGAATTCCTCCAAATTGCATGTGGAGGGATCAAATTTTATTCAAATAGAATGAAGACTATTTAAATCTTATAGACAGGCCCAAGGTCATAATCCTTCCTCTGAAGCAACAATTGGAGCACCTCGTGTAAAACTTGCCATTGGATTAGAAAGTGGTCTTGTCAGTAGCCGCACCTCACTCTTTCCACCATGCTGAATATTTTCATAGGAAAAAAAAATCATCTCCATAACCCACATAACCCATAATTTCATCTCTGAATCCTGAATCCTGCGCAGAAGTTCAGCTGAGAACCTGCTTCAGTCCTGACAGTTTTAGAGAGAAGCCTAATTTGATGCAGGTTTCTACACAAACACACGCCCAAACTTATGGTGTGAAGTCATAGATGGCTTCGGTTACTTAGGAAACTAGTGGTGAAAAGGAAAAGAAGAAAAACAGATTGATAAAATATAAGGAAAAATGCTTAGGGTTTTCATTGATTAATCTACCCAATATATCAATTACTGTTTGCTGCCCAGAGTCTAATGGGAAAAAGCAAATCACATGCATCATTTTAAAAAAAACTATAAATACAGGCTAAGGAGTTCTGCTTTATGACCACTTTCCTTAGATTATTTTTCCAAAGCAATGCACTGAAGTAGGAATCTTGGGGTAACAGGCAGAAATAGCCTATGGATGGTGTCTAAATATTTGTTATTCCTGTAACATAATGCAATCTATATTTTCTTGTTGGAAACTAGGACAGCACAAAGTTTATTGCACACAGAAATCAGTTTCATTGAGTAGATTAATCATCTGATGGGTCTGTTAATTCATTGGTGAAACCCTATTTTAGTAATTGAGAGCAAATTTTATTCAGTAGTACTGTCAGTTAAATGCACACTAATTTTTTTCTGGCTATGTTGACATTGTAATTGGTAGTGAAAAAGAAAACATTAGTGATGGTCTTTCTCATTAATGAGTGGTAACTCTAATTTAGAATGTTGTAAGATCTTATACTTCCTTCTGTATCTCAAAGAAGCAACTTTATTAAGATTCTACCACTTGAAGAGTTCTGATAAATTACTCAATTAACTAGTTAAAAAGAGAGTCATAATTATTACTAAGGCTACATGTGTACAAAGCCATGTCCAGGCAGGCCTCAGTTTGGTGGTAGGAGCACTTTTTCACTGCTCCCACTACCCAAATGAAACATTTATGAGATGCCCCATTATGCCAGTTCCCCACAGCTCACAAGGACACATTCAAGATGCACAGGTAAGTCATGAGCAAGATGATCACACCTGAAGTTTATTCACACCAGAATGCTCATTACACAGTGATGTCTTACTTTATGAATGCATTAGATACATGTGGACTAATGCTGCTTGAAAATGGTGTGAGAGGGTATGGTAGACCCATGAGGACCATTTCAATTGGATACTCACAACTCAACAATGCAGCAGCTGAGCAATGGAAAAGTTGTATATGCATATACAAATCCAGCTTTCATAGAGGTTCCTTGGGAGAAAATACCTACCTTTCCCATATCTCAACATTTCTCATCATCCCAGTTGTGTCTTTCAACACTAAATCAAAAGCTACAACCTGCAAGCATGCAGGGATTTTTGGACTATCTGGTTGCTGTAAATGATCTTTCTTTTTATTGAAGTGGACCAGAAATAAACCTCAAATATCCTTCCTGCTTAATTTTAAAACATTTAATTTTTGTGGTGTTTCTTCCATATTGCAGAAAGTCAGAAAGGCATGTGAAACCTATCCCTCCCATCTCTGTGTTTCCCACCTATTTCTTCTTCTGTCTGTCTGTGTTTCTCAGTCTTTCTCAGAGACGGGAATTTGACATCCTCCGAACGTTGTCTACTTTTGAAGGAGGGGAAAATATTGTTTTCTGTGCAAGATAAGTGTAAATTTCACACAGACTAAATTCCCAAATACAGCATTTTTTTTCCTGTAGGAAACAACACTTTCTACTTTGAAAATGCTATTCCCTGCACAAAAATGTTTTTTGCACAAAAATCCCATGTGCAAATTTTGTACAGAATAAGTCTCAAACTGTGAAGGTTCTCAGCAGTCCAGGGATCTTCTCCTTAGGATTTCATGGCACCGAAGAAACATGTTTTTCAACAATTTTTTAAAAATACAAATATTTTCCCTCCCTACCCCATCATATATTTTCAGTAAAAAATCCAGTATTCAAATTTACACTAACATTTCCCAATATTTTTTTAACTCTGTCACATTCTGTTTTGCCATATTCTTGGTGTAACTCAGGCTAGGAAGGCATATGCAAATAGCAACAAGAAGACACCCTGTGCATGAAACTGCCTTATTCTCTTTTATGTGTTCCCTTTATAAGAATAAACCCTGTTAATATCTCCCCCCCAAAAAACCTGAGTGATTACCACTCATCACTTTATGTGGATGGCAAACTGCAGAATTGGAGCTAATATTTCAATGAAGGCAAGTCTGTTCTCTCATCCTGTTGCTGTATGACTTGCTTAGCTGCTCCTGACAGGCACCATGTAGAGCTTTGTATATTCCCCACCCATCATAATGACAGGTATTTTGTTGGTTGCATTAGTGCTTTTTAAAGAAAAGCATGTCAACGCTTTTACATAGCTTTTGCAAGACAATCTACATTTGACCGCCACAGTAGGTGGGAAAGAAACCTGAATTAGACACTCCATTTTGGTAACATAATATATGAAAAGTTTGGTGGCTTGTCACTTCAAAGTCAGCCTGTCATAGTGGCATCATCGTATGTCAATTTACAGTGAAAGCTAACACTAGAGCTAGAAGAAATATATTGAATCAAGTTCTAGCAACTCTGATCTTGCCTTGTAGGGATGCTGCATTCCGGTCCAGTATCACTCCAGACTCTTTGAGTGTGCCTCAAAGGCCAAAAGTTCAAGGAGGACCATTAACCAGATTTGTATCAGTCAGATGTCTTCACCTGTATCGTTCGCTGAAACTTCATTCCAGTGGGCCTCATGAGATGCTGTAGAACTTAAAGTGGGAATCTTGAGTCTTGTATATATTACCTAAGTACTAAGAGAGCTGAATCAGACACTGCAAGAATTTAATACCAATTAGTAACAACAAATAGACAGTAACCTCTTGGGGTGCATCTACACTGTAGAATTAATGTAGTTTGACACCACTTTAACTGCCATGACTCCATGCTATAGAATCCTGGGATTTTCAATTTGCTGAGCTATCCCTGCCTGGGAAGGCTAAATTGCTCACAAAACTACAAATCCCAGAATTCCTAGCATTAAGCCATGGCAGTTAAAGCATTGTCAAACTATATTCATTCTGCAGTGCAGATGCTGCCTTAGCCAGTGATGTATTCAAGTTTTTTAGTCCAAGTCTCAAGTCCTTTCAAGATACTTACGAGTCTCAAGTCTGGGAGCCAATTTCAGCAGAAAAAAAGAGGTGGGGATGGGGATAGAGTTTCAGTAACTAGAAAATCAAGAAGATATGCACAAACGTAGATTTTTAAAAATCACATTTTCAATTTCAACGCGGCTTTATTTTATCAAAGCTGTTCTGTCAATCATAGCTTTAGAATGTATCTCCAACAAGCAGCAGGGAGAGCCTGTGGAGCAGACCTCAGCCCCTGCCTTAAGCCCATTGCCTAAGACATTTGGAGGTGGAAGCATGGTTCAAAGGAGGAAGCTTTCTATTCTGTAATGTTTCTGGATGAATGCATCATGTTACCCATCCAAAGCCAGCAAGTCCGTCACTAAAAATAGGAAGTCGAGTCCTTTTTCAGCAATCTTCAAGGTGCATTGGGGCTGCAGTGTATGGTTGCCACGGGCCGCAATCCATCTTCGGGAGAGGTGGTCTGTTTTGCCCCTTAGTGTGTCATTTTTTGCAAAAAAAAAAATCCAAGTCAAGTCACTGAAGCAATCTGAGTCTGATTTGAGTCTGAGGAGATTATTATATCACATGAGGAAAAGGACAACTTTGTCTTGTCCTTTCCCTGTCCTTCTCACATGATCGCAGAAAGACCTTTGCACAACGTTCTGCTTATCCAGACATTATCCCATCAGTGATGTGCTATTGTCCACAATTGTGTGAAAGACTTTCTGACAACATTGCCCTGATCCCATCATTGAGATGAAATTGTCCCATCATTTCCCTTTATTTTTGAATTACAGAATAACCCGTTAATACTAGTGACAGGACAATTGCACTTTGCTGACAGGATAATGATGGATAAGCATGACGTTTATGATACACTTTTGCGTGATCATGTTAAGGATGGGATAAAGATGGGAAAGCGATCTGCTTTGCTCCCATCCCTGACTGATAATCTCCTGGGTCAATTGCCTCTAATCTACATTGCTGTTCTTAGCCATGGAATATAGTAAATCAGCTGCTTCTTTCTACATCCTTCTGCCCCATAAGTTCCAGGACTGGGGAATTTCAGTCTGAACCACTTATCCCTAAGAGAAACCATCACATTTTTCTTCATTGACTGTTAGACTGCTGCTGCTCTTCAGTTCTCCTCTCTTCTCCTGCTTTGCCATGTCTTGTCCCCACAGAGACAGTTACTACAGTTTTAATTCTTTTTTCATGTTCACAGATATATCTATATCTTCATCTGCCTGATGACCCGTGCCATGCATTAGGCATCCTTTCTATGAAAATGTATCATTTATCTGATGTTTCTATCACACTCAGTCTCTACAACAAATTATTTCCGTCTTACCTGTCAACCATGTTCTCCATTAGCAGTTCCACAAGCACATCATGCCCTTTTAGTTATTATTCCACTGCCTTCCAAGTTACTATTTAGAGATAATGTTTTGCATAGGGTTTTTTTTTTGTTTATGACAGCAGATGGAGATCACATTTCTGAATTTTTCTCCGTATGAAAACATCCTGCACAGAAAAAGTTCACATGTGAAGAAGAAGAGAAGCAGCTTGGCAGAGCAGCTGGGGATTTGGATCAGACCCAGGCTGCATTTCACTGTAGAAATAATGTACTTTGATGCTGCTTTAACTGCCATAGCTCCCATCCTATGGAATCCCCAGATTTGTAGTTTGTTGTGGCACCAGAGCTTTCTGACAAAAACATAAATCACAGAATTTCATAACACTGAACCATGGCAGTTAAAGCAGTGTCAAACTGCATTATCTCCGCAGTGCAGATGCAGCCTAAGTTCACATTCCCATTTTGACATAGGGATCACTGGATGGCCTTGGGCCATCCTCCATTTCTCTATGTTACCTATGCCACAAGACTGCTTTGAGGATAAAAATGAAGAGGCAAATCATATATGTTGCTCTGAACTTTTGGGAGGAAAGGAAGTGGAAAATAAAGGAGAATTTAGCAAATCTTCCTCTGATGTGTAAACTCTCTGCTTACTTTATTGCTCAGGAGAGATCCAAATTTGGGGAGCAAGTGAGGAAGGCAAAACTACACCATGTTATGGGAGAATAATTCATGCACCTAGCATTTTACAGAGCATTACACCTATTTTCCCTGTGGGGGAGGGAGTGCACTAGCTTGGAATCTTAGTTTCATATTCAGCACAAACATTGGGAAGAAAGTCCTCAGAATCTGGCAGAGCTGTTAATGCTGGACAAAAAAGGCATTATGAACTCCAGCAAAAGCTTGGATGGAATGAGGGATATTTTATGAAAACACATAACCTGGATGGTGGGTGGGAGACCCAAAAGGTGAAGCATAGTTCTGATGAAAGGGTGCAGGATTTTCTAGCATCGGTGCCCTTATTATAACATTGAAAACTTCATACGATTTGTCAGAATAAGAGTTTCCACGATCTAGAATGAATGCCAAGAAAATGTTTACCTCTCTGTAGTTTCCCTGTGCATTGACTGGTGCCTGGAATATGGCTTTCTGCCTGCAGGTGATACCCTTAAAAGCAATGTTTGTGCACAAGAAACTTGTAATTTAAAAAAAAAATTAAAAAAATTAATGTTATGCTTGAGCTTTTTTTTTCCCCAGTGGAGTATCTCAGTGTGTGAAGATGCACTGTCTTGTTGAGGTTAAGAAACTACACTGGCAGATTTTGTTGTGGCAAGTGAACCTCTGAACTTCCACAGAGACTTCTGCATGGAATTACATTTTACATTAGCACATGGATTTACAGATAGTCTGACAAGATTCGTAATGATGTCTCTTCACCACTGCTTTGAGGAAACATTTTAATGCATACAACACAAATTGTAATCCTCATGCAGCAATCTGTTTCTGCATGTAGATTGCATTATTTTGACTGTCATACATTGCTTTGATAAAAAGGGCCCTGTCTGACGATAATTTGCTTCAGTGATGTTACAACATAATAAAATCTCTTACCAATAAATACTAAAGACTGCAATTAGGGTTCTCAGATTTCAAGGCCTGGCCTTGAGTCTCAGGGCTTGGGCCTTCTTCTCTGTCCCTCAAGGCAAGGGCCCTGCTTTGAGAAGGTGTTTGTGTGTGTGTGTGTGTTCCTCTTCGTTGGAGTTGGGTTTACTCTTTTTTTAATTTGAATTCCATACACTCAGCAACAGTGCTTGAAGCCAGTGACATCACTTGGAGGTGCAGAACACACCCCATAAGGTATGTCATCTGTTGGGGTCGGTACATCTGAAGGGATTGGCACATCTATTGGGAGAGTGAGAAAGGGCACTTTTCCGCTCATCCAGCAGCCACACTGAACCCTAAATGGGCCCTCCAGGGGCTGCAGCACAATCTCCCTTAGTAGCTGTTTTACAAAAAAGGCTAAATGTCTCACAAAATGTCCCAGAATTTCATAGTACTGAGCCATGGTAGTTAAACTGGTGTCAAACTGAATTATTTCCCCAGTGTGAATTAAGGCACACACCCTCGGTACCTCCCTCAGTGTGAAAGTGACTTTCTCTCACACACGCATAGTAATGATCTTTTTCTGACTCTCTTTCTTTCAGATACATTCATTCACACA
Organism: Urosaurus nigricauda; assembly: GCA_034509955.1. NCBI lineage: Eukaryota > Metazoa > Chordata > Lepidosauria > Squamata > Phrynosomatidae > Urosaurus > Urosaurus nigricauda. The sequence goes on from JAOEGL010000002.1 coordinate 171,820,494, forward strand.
AGTTTCACATACAAATTCTGTCCCACTCACACACACATTCATACTAAGTCACACTCTTCATCTCATTTTTACAAACTTGCATATGCATTTTTGTATACTTGCACATATACAAGATCATGAATGTTTCTGAATGACAATGTGTGTGTGAGAGAGAGAGCATGTATGTGTATGAGGGAAAGAATGAAAGAGCATGACTAAATCACATATTTGTGAGCACTGGTGTATGTGTGACTTCATGTGAGACAGAATGTGTAAAATTTACACATGTTAAGTACTGAACTTATTTAAATAAAACTGTTCTAATTTGAACAATGCTATTTCCTTACAAAAATGTTAAATTATGAATATAAAATAATATGAGAATGAAATTATGTACACTAAGGAAACAAAATATTTTATTCATATACTCTATCAAGCTGGGGGAGGGTGTCTATACGTAGATGTAAAGAGGTCACGAGAACCACTGCTCTAATTCATTTGATTTCTTCTATTTTTGCAGTGTCCATATATATAATTCTCTCTCCTTCAACATTGCTTTTGTGAGAAAGCCAGGAAGTTCTATTTCTACATAAAAAAGCTTCTGACAAAGCAAGGGATTGCCATCTCAGGGGCACCTTGTCCTTAACAGATATAATTTCTTTTTTGCACCTCCTTCGAGATTGCTCTTCAAATTAGCTGTTCATCCCTTAATCCTTCAATCACAAAGCCCCAAATCAAAACCACTACTATGTGCCGGACTGCTACTCTGCTGTGGAAACATCATGCCAGCAAGCTCATGCCTGCATTGTTAAAATGTTGCTTCAGAAAATGAGCAAACTCAACTTCCAAATTTCCATTCTCCTGACCATTGTGACCCTAAAGCAATTCTAGACTTCCTAAAATTCTGTGACCTGCAAAAGGGGGGGGGGGGGGACGTTTGGTTGAAAACAGGGAAAGAAAAGAATGTTGTTAGAAACAAAATGGTTGGCAAAACTATCTAGTTTGCAATTCCCAAGACTTGGTCGGAGGCAAAGCACAGCTCACCTTGCAAAGTCACATATATTTGAGGCTTGTGGTATGTTTTGGAGGAAATACATACACATATAAATGCCTGCATTTTAAAAATGTAAACAAGTTAAAAAATATAGTGTTGAAAATCTGCCCAAACATGTTATAGGCCATATATGCACTGATGGGCAAACCTGCCTTTACCATCAGCACTTCCAGATCTGCAGGGAAGATCAGCTGCCCATACAACCAGCACCCACAATGAGGCATTACTGGCAGCACTGTCCAGACACTCCTCTCTCCTGTCTTGGTCCCATGAAAACACAGTATGTGCTGGATGGACCACAAGAATTTGAAAGTGACAGGACTGTAGTGGGAGTTGGAATTGCTAGGCGAGAAGAGGTCAGTAGCTTAACCAGCCAAGAGTACCTCTTGAACTTTCTGCCAGCTTGCCAATGCTCCTTCCCCCACCCCTACATTGGTGCACAGTCTGCACACTCAGTGGATGCTCCAGAATTTCCAGCCTGATTCAGACTAAATGGGAACTCTTTTTATTCCAGAGAATCACCCTGGAATGCACATTGGACCCGTGAGTCACCTGTTTTGGCCTCCTAGTAATCTGAACAAGTCAATGTGGGAATGTGGCAGGAACATTTCTTTTCCTCTGTGTGAACACAGTCTTAGTCATTGGGAAAATATATGTATGATAGGAAAAAGAAATATGGGGAAATGCACATGAATTTCCATGTAGGAGGAAAACAAACTTTCACTAGAAGCACATGACTAAACTGATGTTCTCGTGCTTTGGACATATCATGAGAGAATGTGATCCATTGGAAAAGACAGTAACACTTGGTAGAGAAGGTGGCAGTAGAAAAAGAGGAAGACCACATTATAGACATGCAAGACCTCAGGAGAGCTGTTGATGAAGTTCATGTAGGTCTCTCATTCATCCATAATTCGAAACCACCTTAAGAACAATTATCAACTTCTTTGAACAAATGTTAGGCTGAAAATACAGGTGGGAATTCAAGAAATGCAACAAAACTTGAGGGTCAGAGTTCTTTTACATCCTGAGATGGAACCTGGGAAGTAAATATATTGTTAAAAGATAAGAGCTGTCACAATTTAATACTGGTCCAATCAGTATGTACAAAAATGATATAAAAAGGTCAAGGCACAAAATCCACAAATAAAACAACATAATAATATTAATAAATGGAGCCCCTCAGCAAAATACAATATGATGTAATTAATGATAAAATGATAGAAACATAAAACAGATAAAATGTCTAATCATCATTCAATGGAACCTGGAAAACCTGGACCAAAATATAACCAGCATGTCTGTCCAGGCACTACCTAGTTCCATTAAGTGATATGTTCTACCCACTAATATGAACCTAGACATCCTAGCAAACCAAAGTTGTCATGTTTGCAGTCAGAAATATTAAACCAATGCTGGGTAACCTGTGGCTGATGGATGTTGTTGAATTTCTACTCCCATTAACTGAACCCAATACAGGGTATGGTGAGGGATGATTGGAGTTGCAGTGCAACAAAATCTAGAAGACCACTACTTGGCTCCTCCTTCCAACACACCCTTCCCCTTCAGTTTTAAGACAAAAAAGTATAAGCTCATAGAAATAAGTTCAGATTTACTTCTTTAATTATTTATAGGCTGCACATTATAGATGAATGATCCTGCAGCACTACAATTGTTTTCCAGCTACAACTCCCATCATCCCTAAACATGAGCTGAACTTGGTGGAAGTTAGTGTCCATCAACATCTGGTGACCCATAGGTTTCCCTCTCCTGAGTTTAAATTGAAACTAAAATTTCACAGAAAATGAACTTTCAGATATCAGAAAGGTGAATTGCAGTGGAGGTGTATGCACCCCAAGAAAGACATGAAGCAGATTGGCAATAAAAAGGCCACAACTTTATTAACAGCAATACAAGGTAGGGTTGGCCCACAAGCACGAGGTCTGGATCTGCACATCACCAACATCAGGGTTGACTGATGTGAGGTTGCTTGTACCCCAAGCATCAGGGTGACTTTGAGGCAATGCAACACCCTTGCGCAATTACGCAGCTACCAGAGGAAAGCCTCTAGTCACCGGGATAAACTCCATGTGACCCACCATTGGCCACATCACACCTGATACTTCCCGGTTCCAAAGGACTCCCGATACAGTATACTGAGCCCTGGAAACCAGCCCACCAGTTCCAGTACCTCTGCTGCCTCCACAAAAGGCTGAACACCATGCCTTCCGCCAACTCTACCCACAACAATTAATGTCCATCATACAAGTCTTTTTCTGGGTGAACATAGCCTGCATAAGCTCTGGATCTCCATCTGCCCATCCTTTGGCTTGTGCCCACGTCGAAACCACAATATGTGGCCAATGTGGCAGCTCTGATATGGAAAGAATGGCTTCCAAAATCTTCAGGTGGAAGGCCTAAATGCCACACCACCATATTGAGCACAGCAATAAGCTGGAAACGTTTAAGCGGTGAGCAATCACTATGACAAAAAAGGGGGCCTGGGCAGGACGAACGTGAGTTCATGTACTTTTGCAAAGTTTGAACAGGGCAAAAGTGAGATCCACAGAGACACTTCAGTATGATGGACGATCCCCGACCAGTTTGGTCACACTTGGACCTACGTATAACTAAACAAACAGCATGGTGAACAAATGACAAATCCCCAACCTGAAGAGCCCTTGAAACATTGGTTTTTGAAGCTGCAAATAATTCCCCAATCCTGAGAGCCCTGATAAAGGCAGTGACAAAGGCTGCATAAAATAACTTGGCTTCATAGCGAGAGGCACAAACCAACTTAAGTTGATCCACAATCTGTCCAAGAAGGGAAAAGCAAATGGGATGCTTGGCATCAGGCACAACTGGTAAGTTTCTCCTCCATCCCTCAAGAGCTTGCTTAACCAAAAAAGAACAAGGATCTGGAAGCCCCCCAGCCTTGGAAAAGAAAATAATACTGGCTAAGATGCCTGACATAGACCTGGGAGCAAAGCCGCTCCATTTTAGCCATACCAAAAAGTGCAATACTATATTAGAATTGATAGGCCATGAACAGAAATATTGGTAGCCCTCAAAAATGAGAAAAGCTTGGCCATGGCTCTCTCATAGGCCTTGAGAGTGGACAGGGCCACAGTTGCAAGGACGCCTTGCATCACAACAGACATCCAATCTCCCAAAGGTCCTCCAGGAATGGGACAGGAATTGGGTCTGCTTCCGGGGCCAGCAGTTGAAACCTGTCTGCCTGAAATTTCTCTTTCCAAATGGTAACGGCAGAAACAATGGTAAAAAGCTCTAGGAAAGTGAGGTCACACAGGGTGTCCTGAGACCTGGAGGAAGGCCAAGGTTGCAAGCACCAATGACTCTGAAAATAAAGGATGAAGCCAAGGCTCCCAACAGCATTCGAATGGACTTGAAGCCCATCGCCTATAAGTCAAGTCCTTCACCAAAAAGCTGAGCCATTAAAATCACAAAGGAACCCCTGCCAAACCCTGAAGTCATCTTTTATACCTTTTGATAACCTTACCTTGTGATGAGGGCATCTCAGGCCAGTCGTTGCCCTGGCCAATCTGGAGCAAAAGTCCTGACCGGGTGATACCACCTGGCAGGCAAAATTAAGATGACCCAAAAACAACTGGACTTGTTTAAGCTTTGGAGGCAAAAATGACCTGAGAAATGAAGTTCCGGAGGGTGGCAAGCTTGGCTTCAAGGAGACGAGAAATACCAGCCACTGTATCTAACTGTTTTTAAGGTAGGTGAGAATTGTAGCAGGACCTTCTGTTTTTTCAACAGCAAGGGGAAGGCCAATTTTGGAGGCCAAGGACTGAAAAGTGGCCAGAAGATGAGCACAGCCTAAGTCATTAGCAGACCCAACAAACAGGAAATTGTCCAAAAAATGTGTGACTAACAGAGAAGCAGCCCTCCTTTTAACTTCCCATTCTAGTAAACAACTAAAGGTTTCAAAGGCTGCACAACTAAATGAGCAACCCTTGTCAAAAAACCAAGAAGGGCCTATTTTAAAACCCAAGAGGCAAAATCAGACGGGTGGACAGGGAGGAGGAGAAAGGCCGACCGAATGTCACACTCGCACACGGTGAACCACATGGTCAAAGGAGGCATACCTAACAGAGAAGAGTTTGGGGGGATGGCATCATTGACAGATGCCCCAGGAGGGTGAGACAAGTGCTGGATGAGCCGAAATTCACCAGGGGATTTCTTAGGGATGACCCCCAAAGGGGAAATATGGAGGTCAGGGAAGGGCGGAGATGGTCATCCTGCCTGCTTGAATTTCTTTGGAAACCTTGGCCATGAGAACCTGGGGCATGCCCTTAGCTGATTTTAGGTTTGGGGGCTCAGAAGAAGGAAGAGGGCCAACCACTGATATGTGGAATCCACTGGTAAAACCTTGTGTAAGAAAAGAGGCCGCCCCACGGTCGGGGTAAGCCTGCAGAAGGGGAGCAAGGGCCGAAGCCCTGACAGGGGTGGGAGCAAGCGACAAAAAGGGGAGGGAGACAGCCTCAATTGGATTTTGCGACACTTGCTCCTCCAACTTTGGAAGGGAGTCCCTTCTGACCAGAGGCTGATAGTACAGGGCGCTCGCCCCAAAAGGGTTGTTGTGATCCAGGGGAATGATTACAAGAACCTTTTTGGTGAGGATCTTTACAAATCTCACAACAATGATCAAATTTACAATTTAGCCTGGTTCACTTGTCGGAATTAAAATCCCAGCAAACATAATGCTACTCCTTCTTGGAGGCTTGCTTAGAGGCACCTTTTCCCTTGTCCTGCATACCCACTTCCTTCAACCAAATGGTGTTATAAACATTCTCTGGCACTCTGAGAGGCATACTGGCGAAACGCCGCATCATAGGTAATTGCAGTGGCATCACCAGCAAAGGACCTGGCACTCAATATGTTGAGAAAATGACTGTCAAAATGCCATGATCTCTCAGGGAAAGCCATACAAACAATGGTCCGGAATATGGTAAAACCAATTTGCAAAGGTGTGTTCAGCCTCTGAAACCTTAGGATGCTTTTGGGGCTTTTTTGCCAACGTCACCACCACAGCCTCTTGTCCTTTAGGCCACAGCAAGCTGAAAACGTGGACATAGCAACCCCTGAGAATAATCTTCCTGACTTTTTAGAAAGGTGAGAGCCTGGAGGATGCTCACCAGGTGCATAAACAGGGATCTCAACAGCCTTGCAATCGATCCTGACACCTTGAAGACCAGGACGCCACGAAGGGTGTTTTATGGCCCATTTTGGCAGGCCTGGTGTGAGAGCATGCTCAAGCCAAAACCCCTCCCACCCCACTGGCACATTAGAGCACATACTGCTCGTGCTCAGCTGATCAAGCTGACTAGCTTGACAAGGTTGTCACCCCTTCTTCCTTGAGTGCTTTCTTTTCCTCTTTTTTCTCCTTGACGATGATTCTGCCGAACCGGTATGGGTCTTGTCATCAAAGCTGGATGCTGAAGAAGAGGAGCTGGAACTGGATGATGAGCTGGAGCTAGAGCTGATGACCTCACTGGAGCTAACTGGCATAGCCACTGGACTTTAACCACTGTAGAAGGCATCTGGGATGTAGCGGTGGCCTTAGCAACCAGGTCAGCAATGTACTTCTGGATTTCCAGAGACGATGCCTGCTCAGACGGTGAAGTCTGGGAATTATCTGAAATTCTGGCAGCTGAATGAGAAGAGGATCTCTGAGAACCAAGAGATAGATGAGACCAAGATCTGTGTGGAGCACCTGACTGGCTTCTGGTGGACGGGTGAGACGGGCGGCCTTTAGAATGTTTTGGAGACATACTGCCAAAAGACCAAAGCTGCAGCAATAGAAAAGAAAACTTTTTTTTAGAAAAAGCCCATCCACAAAACAACCTGGGCACCACCAGCTTAGCAAAATCAAAATTTAGCAAAACACACACACACACACAATTTTAAAAGGGGGGAAAGAACAGCATGGCAAACAAACCCTGGCTAGGGCCTGATCCAGTTCAGGGCCAGGATCCAAAAGAGGGTGAGGGAAGAAAAATGAGGGATTAAGAGGCCACTACGCTACAGAGACTAATAGCCCCCCTGGAGTCTTGACCCCCTCCACCTGCAATGCCGCGCTGCTGTTAAAGGCTCCCCGAAGGGTGAGATCCCCAAATGCTCAGCTCTGTGCAGGAGCAGAGTGCAATCAAAAGGCATGGCTCCAATACATGCCAGCCCACCCTTAAATATGACTCCACTGCTGGGAGGCCTCCAGGCAACATCCCTCCTCCCTAGGCCTACCCAGCCAATGGGACGAGGAGGCAGGAATGCCTGTCCAACCCCTGCCACACTTGCCCAGGAAGCCCAGGGAGCCTGGCAGCCAGGTGAGCACACGCAGGGGAGTGCACATGCCGCCGCTCTTCCCGCTGGTGGGAAGAAAGCAAGCAGCTAGCCCCATAGCAACTGTGCCTGCCCATGCAGGGCAAGACGCACCATTTTGAATTACCTTTCCCTCCCACCCATCCAGCAAGCTATAACAAAGTTTTATTCTTATTCCTCTCCTCTTTATGATTTTGTATGAGACTGCTTGAGTATGAAACTTTTAAAATTCTCATCTCAAGCTCAGCTTTGATGGATGCTTTATAAAACTGAACTCCTAATCTTAGCAATGAATTTTTAAAACAATAATTTTCTTTTGTTGGGCAAAGTCCATTCCTATATTTTTGCATCTTATTGGTTTTTTTAAAATCCATCAGAACTATGCATAATTGGGAATACATAACTGGGACTTTTTTTTCAATGTATTCCCCCTTTTACGAGATCTTCAGTTTTTATGCCAGTCATTCTCCACAAGGGGAACATGATTCTCTCTTCCACATTACGCCCCTTAATCCATTTTTCATTTCCAGCAGCCACTCTGTACATGGCTACTGAGCATGCCCATTTCTCCTCTGTCTGGATTTTAAGGGAAAAGGAACTTTAGACTATATGAAAACCTGAATTTTCCCCAACAATGATCAAAAAACTTCCTTCTCATTCCTTTGTGGCCTCATTTTGAGTTTGAGTTTGCTGAGGGGTGATTGGAGAAAGTAGGCAAACAAATGTGTGTAAACACATTTAGGATTCAGAAAATTTGTTTGGGAATTTGTTTCTCTCCTCACTTTAGCCATTTCCTACATTTGGAAAAAAAATCCCTTGCAAGAAAAGGCCTTGGGTTGTTTTGGTTTTTTTCCTAGAAAAATGTGCATTTTTTGTCTCCTTCACCGTCTTTGTGCTCTCTTTAAAAGAGAAATATAGAGTGTAGATGAAACTTGCTGAACTGGGGAATACAATATTTCCCCAGTGTCTCAAACAAAATGTATCCAGCAAATTGGACTGCCTCAGACAGGCTGTACTCTGTTATTTTAGCAGCTGTAGCTAACTGAATTTCACCTTCATGGGCAATGGCTGTCAGAAACCATATTTAGAAGGACAAATTCTGCCTTCAATGGCAGAAAACCCTGTTTTGGCAATCCATGAAGTTTTTGACTTTGTAGCCAATTAACAGCTTCACTCACAAAGCTGAGCTGCTTTGATTTTAGCAAGTACAGACCTGTTCAGATCAATGTGACCAAATTGGCTTAAACCCAAACAACTCCAGCAAAATTGTAAATTACCCTGTAATTGGATAATGAACTTCCAAGTGCTCTCTTCCTTTTTTTATTCTAAAGGTGCAAGTCTCCGTAAACATGTCAATTGGAAGTTAAATATGAGTGTCTTTATGGTAACACTGGGAATGGGTAGTCGTGTGAAAGAATATGAACAAAGTGTTGCATGAATGTATTTAATTTTATCTTCAAAAAACTACAGGCCAAGACACAATTGTTGTGCATACATTGGGAGACTGTCTGTGGATCCAAAAAGAGAAGATCCTTCCCTCTTAACTACACCCCAATACATACAATACCACTGGAACAACACACCCCAAATGCTTTCAGTCCAGTTCGTGACATACTGGAGCTGTGTGTAGTTGTACCACACCAACCTTCTTGTGTATGCTGACACTGTGCAACCAATCACTTATCTGCCAGTGTGCTTGCTGACTGTCCCTAGGGCACAGTAAGGAAATGCATAATGGCCATCAAACTGGAATAAATGAATGATTCAGGCTATCTCCACAATCCCAAAGGATCAAGTAAAGGTGCTGAGACCCAGTTAGGAGAACATACAGCTGCAAACACAACAACTATAAAATCAAAACTCCACTTGCACAGGCCAAACTAAATACAACTTCTGCACAAATGACCAGTTATACAAGCACAGGCATAAGTGACCTCGGTCCAAAACACACTGCAGAATTAATTCAGTTTGAGACTGCTTTAACTGCCCTGGTTCAATGCTTTGAATTTTGGGAACTGTAATTTTGTGAGACATTTAGCCTTTTCTGTCACAGAGCTCTGGTCTGGATCCCTTAGCACTGAGCTAGGGCAGTTAAAGCTGTCTCAAACTAGATTATTTCTGCAGTGTGTTTTGGACCTTAAGCACGCATATGACACCAACAGGATTCTAGCAATAATCTGTTTTGAAGGGCCAGGAATATCTCTAGAAGAGAAAGGGATGGGGGCAGGGAGGAAGAGAAGGAAACATTTCTGCTAAGGAGACTGTGTGAAGAGGGAAATCACCTCTTGCTGGATTTTATTTGTTTGTTTGTTTGTTTCATTTTTATGCTGCCTTTTTCCCAAAAAGGGATCCAAGATGGCTCACAAGATAAAATCACTTTAAAAACATTAAAAAAAAATAAACCTCCTGCTCCAGTTTCTTCCATCTGCAGATACAGCCAGCTAGATCCTGGCCATAGTGATCAACCATGGAGTGCTTGCATAGACAGAAAGAACTGTCCCACTGTGTTACATGGAGGTTATTCCCAGGAAAGTGTGCTTTGTAAAGAAAGCAACCATGGTCTTTGTATACCAGGAGTAGAGGGAAATTACCAGTGCCCTGCCCTTTCCTGTTAAGGCCTAATGATACCTGAAACTCTGCCTTTTTTTACTATATTCTTATACATTTGGATCATGGGCAGAAGGGGCTGTTCCAACTATTCCACCTTTACTAGATATGTACCTATCATAGACACAGTAATCTCTGTGGTTGTATCAGAGCTCTGAAGTACCATCTCCAGGCATGCACCTAAACTAAGGCGCTAGTCCCAGCAAGAGTAGAACTGTTCAGCTCAGGAAAATTTGCAAAGACATTTGGAAATTTGATATGGTGGGACTTGATCTCAAGAAAGCCTGTTGAGTGATCATCCCACAATTCAAAGTAATTGTTCCTTTTTAGATGTTTATTTATACTAATAATCTAGCTATGTTTCATCATCATAGTGGGCACTACCTGGGAACGCAACACACAGTGATTAGATATTGTATTAATTTGACAGTATTTTGCAACCTCCAGTCCTAGAGGGGTTCACACTCTCTTCAAAGGACTGTGTTCGCAGTTTGGGGATGATTCTTGACTCATCGCTTCACATGAGAGATCAAGTGAACGCGACAGTCAAGAGCGCCTGTTATCAGCTTTGGCTGATACACCAGCTGCGCCCTTTCCTGTTACCAGGGGACCTTGAAATTGTAGTACATGCAGTAGTAACCTCAAGACTCAATTTTTGCAATGCACTCTACATGGGGCTACTCTTGTGGTTAGTTCAGAAACTTCAGTTGGTACAGAACATGGCAGCCAGGCTAACCTCTGGTAACCTCTTGTCTGGATTTCTGCAATGTGCTTTACATGGGGCTACCTTTGTACCAAGTCCGGAAGCTTCAACTAGTCCAAAATGCTGCTGCCAGATTGCTGACCAGGGCATTAAGAACCGATATTAAAATCTTTACACTGGCTACCAATCAGCTTCCGGGCACAATACAAAGTGTTGGTCATTACCTTTAAAGCCCTATATGGCTCAGGCCCAAGTTACTTGAAGGATCGCCTCTTGCTACATAATCCACCCCGCACCCTCAGAACATCAGGGGAAAATCTACTGGAAGCCACCAATACAAGATTGGTGGCAACATCTAAGAGAGCCTTCTCTGCCTTGGCTCCAAAACTCTGGAACGACTTGCCGGAGGAGATCCGTCTTATTACTACTCTAGATGCTTTTTAAAAAGCACTGAAGACAGATCTCTTCCGGCGGGCCTATCCACCTGAGCTGATATGACAGTTTAAATGGTTCAAGGAACAACATTAGCTAATTAGGTAGAAAGTGATAACAGGATGGATAATTATTAAAGTTATGCGGTCCTTAGATTTTAACTGTATGTAATAATGTATGTACATTTTTATGATGATTTTGTAATGTTTTTAGTCTGTTGGAATCCCGCCTCGATTCATGGGGAGAGGCAGGATATATGAAGAAGAAGAAGAAGAAGAAGAAGAAGAAGAAGAAGAAGAAGAAGAAGAAGAGGAGGAGGAGCAAGGAGTGACCATATTACACCAATATTGAAGTCACTCCACTGGCTGCCGATTAGTTTCCGGGCACAGTACAAGGTGTCGGTTATCACCTTTAAAGCCCTACATGGCTTGGGCCCAACTTGTCTAAGGGATCTCCTGCTTCCATATCATCTGCCCCGTGCACTCAGATCCTCTGGGAGGAACCTATTGCAACCAGTGAATACCAGATTGGTGGCGACCACCCAGAGGACTTTTTCTGCACTCGCTCCAACTTTATGGAATGGCCTGCCAGATAAGATCCGTCAAATTACCAACCTAGATGGGTTTTAAAAAGCCATCTAGATGGATCTCTTTCGGCAGGCCTTCCCGGAATAAATCACTCGGCCACAAATATCCCCCCACATAGGCACATAAGACAACAATTCTGCCAATGTTATTGATGGGAACTGTTGTAATGTTATTTTTAATTGTTATGAAAATTTTAATTGTAATTTGTTTAATTCCTTTTTAAGGGGGGTATTTATATATATTGTTGTATCGTTTTAAATTCTGTAAGCCACTTGATTGCTACGGCAAAAAGTTTTATCATTATTATTATTATTATTATTATTAAGATGCTCTGATGTGAGGACATCACCACCAAGATGCTCTGATGTGAGGACATCACCACCAAGATGCTCTGATGTGAGGACATCACCACCCTCTGCTGGTGAACAAAGTTGAAATAATCACTGGCAGGAGGAGATGGAAACATCCTCTTTGCAGTCCAATCACCAGCTGGGTAGACCTCCTTTCCCCAGTATAGCTGCTAACTATTTAGATGGGCTGGGGGGGGGGGGTCATGTCAGGAGACACCACTTAGTTACACAGATGTAACTAAGTAATCACTTTAGAACGGCGGTCAACATATTTTATCTATGAGCCTAAATCCAGAAGGTACACAAACACATTCATGAGCAGGCTGTGCTGTTGTGTGCCTCCAAGTTGTTTTCTAACTTATTTTTTGTTGTATTTTCTTGGGAAGTTTCTTCAAAGTGGGTTTTGCCATTGCCATCTTCTAAGGCTGAGAGAGTGTGACTTGCCCAAGGTCACACAGTGGGTTTCCATGGCCAAGCTAAGAACAGAAGCATGGTCTTCAGAGTCGTAGGCTGCCACTCAAACCACTACGCCAGTCTATACTTTTAGTTTAAATCAAGACACCAAGAAAAAATAATTCTGAGTCATTTTCTTCCAACCCTAATGATATGAGGAGGGGGCAAGAGCAAGGTTATTAAAACAAACTGTTCTTTTGATTTGGTACAAGAGATGCTTTTAGTCATTAACACAGAAAAAAATCATTTTTTCCTAAAGTAGTACTTCTTGTTGGAGGGCTTATTTAATATTTTCACCTTCGTGAGATTATGCTTAATTATCGTAGATATAAGGAATAGGCTCAAAATATGTCTATTTCTGTACCAATTAAAAGAAAGCAAATTGTCTACTGCAGTTATACGTTTGGAGGCCTTTAGGGATAATATGTAGAGTTTTGTACACTTCAAAGTATTCAATCTAAACTAAGTTCACTTTGTAATTAAAAGTTGCAATGAAATGGCTGAGCTTGGGTAGATCTGGCTGTTTCTGGGGTAGTGTACTCAAAGCTTACTAGAATACAGAATGGTAACACTATATTACAAAAGAACCCTCCCTCCATGCCAACTGCCATACTCCGGCTTGGGAGGGAGTGAAGAGGCAGGCCCAGCTCCATCATGGCTTGCCTGAAGGAAGAGAGCCCTCCCTCCAGTCCATCTGCCTTGGTCCAGGCCTCAGAGGGAGAGAGGATCCACTGGACCTCATCCCCTTCCCCAACACCATTCCCTTCTCCCTTTGTGTCGTGTATTTTTAGAATGTAAGCCTGAGAGCAGGGAACCATGTCATTAAAATTAATAATTGTAAGCTGTTCTGATAGCCATTAAGGCTGAAGAGCAGGGTATAAATACCATAATAAATAAATAAATAAATAACACTGGAATTAATCCTCTTGTTAAAGAAAACCCATTGAATCAATGGGCTTTACACACATGTCCCAGACAGGAAAAAGCCTGCACCTACCAACCAATCTGTCCTACTGTGTAGCAGAGTTGTACAGTCAGCCCTCCTGATCCATGGACTCTGCACCCACAGATTCAACTACCCACAGCTTGGCAATATATATTTTTTAAAATCCAAAAAGCAAACATTGATTTTGCCGTTTTATATAAGGGACACCATTTTACTATGCAACTACATTTAATGGAATTTGAGCATCCACAAATTTTCGTCTCCACAGGGGGTCCTGGAATCAAACTGCAAGAGATACCAGATGCTCAGTATAGCATCCTAACTAACTGCTGTGCAAGAGGGGATGCAGGATTAGTTCTGATCTTTTTTCCTATCCTTTTTGTAGAGATGCCAGTATTTCACTGTGGTGTATTTTCTTGTTTATTCCTTAGCACTAGAAAAGCATTAGCTATGAAGTGGTTTATCCATCGAAATGACAAACAAACAAGCTAAAACAAAAAGGAACAATCTATATTGTATTATACTTGTGACACCAAAGCCTTGATAATGATGTTTTTATTGTTGAGAAACTAACTCTTTTACAGTCCTGCTTCAGTCTCTGAAGAAACAAAATACATTCATTGGTTTGGGATTAAAACCTCATCATACAGGGCTGGAACCCTCCCAGATGTTATTGGATTCTGACTGTCATCAGAACCAGTTTGTGATATATCATATATATGTGATATATGTAATATATGTCTGTATCCATTTTTAATCAATAAAATCTTATTTAAAAAAAAGAACCAGTTTGCAAGTGAATGCGAAGGGTTGATAGTAGTTGTAATCAATCATGTCTGATGTGGGAGACTACAGATTACCCATTTTTGGCACAGGGAAACTAAAAGAAATGATCCAGAAAGATGGAGTTTAAAGCAAATGAATAAAGTGCAAAAGGCACTGAGAAAGATGGCTGTGAAGGATAGTTCATTGGATATTGGTGGTTTGAAAAAAAGACATACGTGACAAGGAACTGAAGCAGAACAAATCTAAGAGGAGGTTCTGAAAAGGAAACTGAACACAAGGAAAGCAAACAGAAGATTCAGTTTGAGAAAAATTACCAACATTTAAATGAATATTCAGAACAGCTCACCATTGGGTATTGATCCATTTCAAAATGGCTTCAGGACAGGATATGGAGTTGAGACTGCCATGGTCACTCTGGCTGACGACCTCTGCTTGAGCATCAACAGGGGGAGTGTGACCCAGATGGTGCTCTTGGATCTCTCAGTGGCTTTTGATACAATAGATCACTCCATCCTTTTGGTTCAGCTGAGAGACTTGGGAATTGGAGGCATGTGTTGCAGTGGTTCCAATCCTTCCTTTCTGGCAGATCCCAAAGGGTGAGGCTTCGGGACAGTTGCTCTCCAAAATTGAGCTTAATTGTGGCATCCCTCAGGGTGCCATCCTGTCCCCAATGCTGTTTAATATCTATATGAAGCCGCTGGGCAAGATCATTCAGAGGCATGGAGCAGTGTCATCAGTATGCTGATGACACTCAGATCTATTTTTCCATGACCAGATCATCAGCTCAGACTTCATATGGCGTCTCTCCTCTCAATGACTGCCTTGGAGCGGTAATGGATTGGATGAGGAAAAACAGATTGAAACTGAATCCAGAGAAAACGGAGGTACTGACAGTTACATCTCCGAAACCAGGTTTGGGAATACAACTTCCAGTCCTGGATGGAGTCACACTCTCCTCAAAAGACCCTGTTCACAGTCTGGGGGTACTCCTAGATTCATCACTTCACATGACTTCTCAGGTGAATGCGACGGTCAGGAGTGCCTATTATCAACTTCGGCTGATATGCCAGCTGCGCCATTTCCTGGACATGAAGGATCTGGAATCTGTCGTACATGCTTGGATTACTGTAATGCGCTCTACATAGGGCTACCCTTGTGCTTAACCTGGAAACTTCAATTGGTTCAAAACATGGCAGCCAGGCTAATCACTGGAACATCTAGGAGAGATCATATAACACCTGTACTAATAATTCCCGGCACTATGGATCCTGTTGCCTCCGCCCATGCTGCTCAAAGAATTATTGGTTTTATTATGTTTTAATTTTTTGTAAATTCTTGCTTGGCTTGTTTTAATTTATGTCAGTTTAATCCCATTTTAAGGGGTGGGAGATCAGGGACTGGATGATGATTATTATTATTAGAATGTGAACCAATGGTCTATCTGCCTGGTTAGTCAGCTTTGTGGGTGAGCAACGGGGGGAGGGGGGAGGAGGATTATACAGAACTTCTCGGCAGCCATTTTAAGTGGTGAGTGTTTGGATTTTTAAAATCTCTTGGAGGAGAGTATCTGTTGCAGAGAAGGAGGAGCTTCTGTGAGTCACATCTGTGAGTAACTAGTGGGAGGAGCTAGGAGACTAGCTATATAGAACTTCTCCCAGAGCCAGTTGCAGGCTAGTTGCCATCTCTGCTCTATGAGAACAGAATTTAGACCACTCAACAGCACACTGGGAAGAATTTTCAAGAAACTTTGCAGCAAAATTGTTCAGATCCACACTGGTTGAGGCAGGTCCAGTGGATGTAAACCTAGTAACTGCTTGTCCTTTTTTGCCAAATACCTTTCAATTTCTGCAGACTGTAGATGTGGTCAGGATCTTGGAGAAGTGAGAGCCACCATGTGCATACTGAACCTGTGTTTTTCCTGGTTTATTAAAGCAAACAGAGGAATACAGGCCTGGTGGGTAAGCAAGGTGGTGAATGCCTTGCAGAAGCAACGAAGGGTTCTATCTTGCCTAAAGGAAGCCATGGTTAGGCCCTTACTTTATTAAAAACAAACAAACAAACCCTCTATTTGAACATCCAAGTAATTGATAAAGATGTTGAATAGCATTGGGCCCAGGATAGAACTCTGTGTTATCCCAATAGTCACTTTTCTCCAGGATGAAGAGGAGTCACCCTTTGGTTCAGTCCATCAATCAGTTTCAAATCCACTTAAGAGTATAAGAATAATATTGCCCTACCTCCACCTGGGCTACTCCCATGCCTTGGCTCCTGGTCTTGAGGAGGACAAATGGGCCTTTTTCCCTCCTCCCCAAAATCTGCCAGTGAGGAAGACTCGGCTGAGAGAGTGTTTGTTTGCCCTATCTCCACCTGGGCTCCTCCCATGCCTTGGCTCCTGGACTTGAAATGGGCCTTTTTCCCTCCTCCCCAAAATCTGCCAGTGAAGAAGACTCGGCTGGGAGAGTGTTTGTTTGCCCTACTTCCACCTGGGCTACTTCCATGCCTTGGCTCCTGAACTTAAGGAGGAGTCTTGTCCCCCCCCACACACACACACACTTTTTTCTTTTCTTTTCTTTTTAGATTGTGTATAGTTCACATTGTTTTAGGATTGGGATGGGGGTTGAGAATGGAGATTTTCTTTTTACTTGTTTTGATATGTTAATTGTTACCTATTTTGCTTTGTTAATTTTATTTTTTGTTATAATTACTATGTATTTTTGTTGTTGCTATAACTGCTTTGTATTTTTGCTTTGTTAATTGTTATTCTCTTTTGTACCCCGCCCCAATTGCTCATTCAGAGGGGCGGGGTAGAAATAAAATGTATTATTATTATTATTATTATTATTATTATTAGCTTGTGCTCATTTTGTGCTTTAGCTTTCTAATATAAAATTAGAATATATATTTTAATATATATTTTAATTCAGAATTTCTTTATTTTTTAGCTTTTCTCCCCCTACAAATGCTGGCTACTTGACTGAATTCCTATTTGGTGCTTTCCCCCTTTTTCCATTTATTGTACATTTTAAATCTTGAACATTCTTTAGATATCCATTGTGGTTTCTTTAAATATCTTCCATTGTGGTTTCTTTAAACACCTCTCATTGGAACAGTTTGAAATGGTGCCTTCAATATTTCACTTTTTAGAAACTTCCAGCCATCATGTACTACCGTGTCTGTTAGTATTCATGACCATGGGATGAGGCACAGGAGATTATCCAACCAGCCCCTTTCTCACCTCTTTCCCACTGCAGTCATGTAATCCAAATAAATCAGGAACATTCTAATTTTACTGCAGCCACTAGCGCACTTCTTTCATTCGTATGACAGGGGCTGCTGCCCCCAATGTGCACCCTTTCTCCCCAGCCCCTTAAACCTTCCCTCCTTCCCTGATGCCTCACACAGCATGCCTTTAGTGGGTGTTAGGTTTTTGTTTTTTGTTTTGGGGTTGCTGTTGGGTTTTTGGTGCAATTAGAGCTCTGCAGCCCTGATTTAAGCTTTTAAATGACTTTTTGAAACTTCAAGATTTCAGAGCTCTGGAATTGCATGAAAAACAGATTTCCCACCATCTTGAGGGGGAGAGAAAGGCAAGCCAGCTCCTTCTGCAAGCAAGAAGAGCCCTCCCTCCATCCACCATCTTGAGGGGGAGAAAAAGGCAGGCCTGCTCCTTCTGCAAGCAAGAAGAGCCCTCCCTCCATCCACCATCTTGAGGGGGAGAGAAAGGCAAGCCAGAGCTCCAACAGGCCTTGCCTGAAGGGAATAAGAGCCCTCCCTCCAGTCCATCTGCCTTGGTCCAGGCCTCCAAGGGAGAGAAAATCTGCTGGACCTTCCCCCTTCCCCATCACCATTCCGTTCTCCTTTTGTGTCGTGTCTTTTTAGATTGTAAGCCTGAGGGCAGGGAAATGTCTAATTAACAAATTGTAAGCCGCTCTGATAAGCCTTGGCTGAAGAGCGGGGTATAAATAAAACGTTGTTGTTGTTGTTAAAATACCAAGGGAGAGAGAGAAAGGGGGGAAGAGGGAACAGTGACACCACATGACTGCCAATTGGGCTAGTGCCCCAGGAATGGCTTTTCACACTCCGGACATTGTGCAGTTGCAAGTTCATTCATGAATTTCCTCCATGAATGAAGAGGGATGGCTGAGGGACAGGGCAGCTAAGTGAGGGAAGTGGTATCATGTGAATACAATCACCAATGCTGCATCCTTCCCAATGAAATCGCGATTTAAAAATTGAGTGTGATAATTTCCCCAATATGTTCCTAAGTCTATTGAAATAAGCTTTTTTAAAGTATTGAATGAATGTCTCGTTATGTTTGGCTTCCTCTTTGTTCGGTATAACTCCAGGAGAGCATGGACACTCCCACCTAAGGATCATATCACTTCCACCCCGTTAACCAGATGTCACCAATGTCAGTTAGAATCAGATCTAAAATAGCTGATCCCCTAAGGTGGAAGAAACAGCAAGGGGATCAGCTATTTTAGATCTGATTCTAACTGACATTGATGACCTCTGGTTAATGGGGCATACATAAACTCTGCTTGTGTTTGCTTCAACAAAGGTTATGAACCCAGCATGCACCTTCCTGACAAGCTATCCTGTTACTCCTTAACTTTCTCTTCTCCAGGCTAAACATACCCAGCTCCCTAAACTGCTCCTCATAGGGGATGGTTTCCAGACCTTTCAACGTTTTGGCTGCCTTCCAGAAACATACTAGTTTGTCAACATACTTCTTGAATTGAACTGGACACAATATTCCAGGTGAGGTCTGACCAAAGCAGTCTAGAGTAATATCAAAGCAGAATAGAATACCCTAATACTTCCCTCAATCTAGATCAGTAATTCCCAAACTCTAGTCTTCCAGGTGTTTTGGACTACATCTCCAGAACCTTCAATCATCTTGGCCAATGGTCAGGGATTTTGGGAGCTGAAGTCCAAAACACCTGGAAGAGTTTGGGAATCACTGATCTAGACACTATACTCCTATTAATGTAGCCTAGAATTGCATTGGCTTTCTTAGCACACCACATCACATGAGGGAATGGCTCATGTTCAGCCTGTGGTCCCCTAAGGCTCCTACTTCACTTTCACATGTACTGCTGTCAGGCCAGGTGTCATCCATCCTATATCTGTGCATTTCATTTTTATTGCCCAAATATATTATCCTACATTTTTCTCTGTTGAAATTCATTGTGTTACCTTTGGCCCAGTTTTATGATCTGTTAAAATCATTTTGAATTTTGATCCTGTCCTCTGGAGTATTAGCCACCCCTCCTAATTTGGTGACATCTGCAGATTTCATAAGCATGCCCTCTATCCCATCATCCAAGTGATTGATAAAGATGTTGAAATGCACCAGGCCCATAGCAGAACCCTCTAGTTCTGACCAGGATGAGGAGAAGACATTGTTGAATACCCTACCCAAAAACCCAAATAGTTCCTGATGGCACCATCTGCAGAGCCAGTTGTACACCTCCATCATTCTTGTCTCCCTTCCTGAGTCATGTCCTTCAACTGGGAGGAGAGTGGAAATTATAACCTGTGCATCCAGGTCCTTCAGCTTTCTATCCAAAGTCTTGTAACCCTTTGTGCCTTGCAGTTTCATTAGTTCCCACATGGACCAAAAGAAAGGGGTCTCTGAAGATGCCAGCCACAGATGCTGGCGAAATATCAGAAAGGAACTCTTCTAGAACATGGCCACATAGCCCGAAAGCTCCACAAAAAACAAAGGGGTAACAGTCAGTGGGCGTGATGAGTCTTCTCAGCCTCTGTTACAATATGGATTTTTGTCCCAGGGAGACAGCACATCTTTTGAGACATCCTGTCAGACCCACAAACCACTGTTGCTTTTCCCTCTGCAAGGAGCCCCCTACCAACACCACATGCCTCTTCTCAGGACTGGCAGGGGTATTCCATGTGCTGAATATTTCAAAGTCAACTAAGATCTCTGAGAGCTGACACCGTTGATCTTGTTCTTGTTTCTTGTCCTCGCTGATAAGGGAGAGAGCTTTGAATTGATTCTGTAGCTTCAAACTCCCAGGCTGATCTCTGTTCTACTTCTATGTTTTACATTCCTCTACATGTCTACCTCCTGTTTGGGAACTGACCTCCTCCTCAGATATATCTTCTGGGTGTTCTTCACCTATGACAATCTGTTCTGGTCTGTCCAAAAACACCTCATGATCCCTAATACGTTGAAGAGTCAATACATGGACCTCAATTTAACTGGACCCTCTCTTCCAACAGGACAACCAATTTGCTGCAGGTATATCTGCCCACACCCTTTTGCAAGACCCCAAACATACCATTGCTGTTGCAGGTGACTGAAACAGTTCTCTCATC
This sequence comes from Urosaurus nigricauda, assembly GCA_034509955.1. Taxonomy (NCBI): domain Eukaryota; kingdom Metazoa; phylum Chordata; class Lepidosauria; order Squamata; family Phrynosomatidae; genus Urosaurus; species Urosaurus nigricauda. Next base: position 171,841,078 of record JAOEGL010000002.1, read on the forward strand.
ATCCATATTCAGAGGTCTTAAGTAGGCACTGAAATAGAACACCTCTTCAAAGCTCCATAGTTAAATGTTCATCCAAAATGCCAGTAGGTTGAGCCTGTTTGTTGAGCTCCAGGGTCTGGGGCTGCAACTATATAGAAAGCTTGTGGCTGTTAGGTCCTCCCTCAACCAAGTTTGTGTGTCACTTCCTCTCAGCAGATGCCCAAAACTACTGAGATCACGTGCTCAGGCTGAAGACCTGGGCCTACACACTAAAGAACACTAGAGCACTAAGAAGTGCACACGTAAGCCTCCAATGAACTCACACAATCAGCCTTGATGCAACAGACACAAGTTCATCAAAACATATTAGAACACTAACAAGCACACAAATAATTCTTATCCCTGCTCACAAACAAACTTAACCCTTAATCTAAGAAACTCTCCTAAAACACTCTCCAGAGCTGGGGAGGTTTAACCCAACAGACAGAAGCTCATCTTCAACTCTCTCATCCACCACACACACACACACACACACACACACACAAAAGGCCTCTTGGTCTTGCCTGTTCACAGCCAAAATGCTTTAGCTGTAGGCTTTCTAATAAAATGGTGTGGATAGAGTGTATTTAAATTGGAGAGGGGATATTACTTGAGAGGGTGGGTTGGAAGGAAGAGACAATAAAAGGGCCATTTGAATATGTACTTTATGGCCACTGAAATAATCACCCACATTTTCATTTGCTACGACATGCATACACCGCTTTAAAATACAAAATCTATTCCATTTTCAAAGATGGGCTACCATATGATGATAACCAAAGTTTTTTATTATTATTTTTGCTCCTGCAAATAATATTTCATTAGGAAAGGAAAGGAAAAATTGAGTTTTAATCTCCTCCTCACTATAGAATTAAATCACAGAACCTCTAAATTATGCATGTGAAATTACCAACAATTTGGGCTTGTGCTATTTCCAGTAAAATGTGCTAATCCTGAATTATGTGATTTGCACAGTTTCAGATAGACTAATTTGTCATGGCTGACTGAATCCATTTAGTGCCTCCTTAAAGGTGTGGATGAATTTGATTCTGAAATAGATTTACATCCTTTGCACATAGTAGTAAAACTGTTGGCAAATTTTTCACATTCATCCCATAAATTTCATCCTTTCGATACCATTAAGGTCACACAGAAGGGTAATTCTACCAGATCTCAGGGAAAAATTAAATGGGAAATTAAATGCCTTTTTGTAGTATTCCACCCTGAACAGTTGTTCCCTGTGTAAGGGTAGGATAATGGAGAAAGGAGACAGCGAGGTTAAGAAGTGTTCCTGTGGAAAGAACTTGTCAGATTCTGAACAACCAGACTGGAATTTGAGCAGAATGAGAACAAATCATCTCAGACACATTGATAAGCATATACCCCCCACATACATACCCCATCCAAAAAAGAAAAAAGAATGCCACTAAGGTTAAAAAAAATCCCTCAACCATTTGACTCAGAGCTTAGAAATGTTACTTTTGGACTACAGATCCTATGTCACTAGCCAGCATGGCCAGGAGCTCTGCTGGAGATGGAGTCTAAAAATGATATTTTTCTGGCTCATTTTTCCCTACCCTTTTGCAGGTGTGAAGTTAGTATAGGGGCATTTCTGTAACCAGGGAAACAACATAATAAACAGAAACGTAGCACAGACTGGTATCTTGTGAACTGCCAGCTGTTTGTAGGTACTATTTTTTTACTACCCTCAGATTATAAAGTGAATTACAGCCTGACTCTGATGATTTAACAATAACACCACAATGTTCTTATGAAACCAAATTCTAGCAAGGGCTATTCTTCTCATCCCTGCTCTAGTTGAAAAATAACACACACATGCACACACACCAGACAAGCCAAAAATGTGAACACTGTTGCTCACAGGACCATAAAACAAGCAGCAGGCTGAGTGGGACCAGTAAAAAAAAGGGTGAAACTTTCCCCTGCCCTACCCACCCATCCTGAGTCCCCATGTTTGACTGGAAAAGTTACAGAAAATAGCTTTTGATTCACCTCTAGAAGAAATGTAGATTTCTAGCCAAGGGTGGGATGAAGAATAGAAGGCTGTGTTTTAATAAAACAAAGATCACTGAATGAATTAGTTTTGAAAACATGTTGGGATGAAAAAGAAAAAAAAAGTTGATTATTATGAGCACCTAGTCACTGGAGAAATCAGATTATCCATTCAGAGAAGAAATAATCTGAAGTACCCCCATCTAGGACTGGGCCATTTCAACCTGCAGTTAGAAGAATAAAAGTTGGGAAGTTCCAGCTTGTGGCAGGGAGATCATTCCTCTTTGCAGGTAGAAACCTAGCAAATGAGGGAAAAGTCTAGTTTGCAGCCCTTCTCCTTTGCCTCTTTGTTTTCAACATGTATGAGCTGTTATGGGGGTGCGGGCTGAGGTTAAGAGTTTGTTTCAGGTATTGAAAAAGGCATTTAATCTTGTAAATCTGCCTAAAATCACTACTGTCTGATATTCAGAAGCTATTATTCAACAGATAGATATCTGTTTAAAGCTTACGGTGTCTGAGATTCTTGGTCATTTATCACACAGAGATTCATTTAATAATTCATAAACAATCATCTCTTTTTAACATCTTGGTTAAAGGCTTTAATATGATGCACTAGTTTTATTGGTCTTTTAAAGCACAATTTATGTTTTAAAAACAAAATTGTCATTGTCTTGCATAAGGTTTTTTTCAATTCCAGTATTGAAAATGAAATCCACCTCTCTCTCTCTCTCTCTCTCTCTCTCTCTCTGTCAGGAGTACATTTCTGCAATAAGCTTTCCAGGAACTGATTCGGTTTTTAAAAGCACACTCATTTATATTCCGGATACATCGGACCAATATAACAAGTAATTGAGCCAACACAGCATGTATTGTGGCAAAATAAATCTAGCAGAGTAGCTGCTACATTCAGATTTACATAAGGACCTTGACTGAATTCAAGATTGTAATGAAAATTTAAGCCACAAAAGATTGAGAGTTTTCTTTAAGGACAAAGAGTCTCTGGTTCTGTGTCCAGATGTATTTTGATGATACTTTAGAAGTGGACTATTTATCCACTGCTCAGATGACAGGGCCTCTCTCAATTTGTCTTGGCTTCCAAAATACATACCATCGAACTATTCCAATTTTTCAGGGATGGTCCTATTGTCCCACTTTTTCAAACACTTTTAAAATTTTTCCAGTTTCTTTCTCCTCCTCCCAATTCCTACTTTTGCCCTCAGCTTACTTCAATTGCTGCAAACTGAGTTTAGAGTGCAAAATTAGTTCGAGTTCAATCAACTAAGTAGGGCAGTTGTAAGGGTAGGCAAAAGCAAAAGCAAATTGCTGCAGCCTCTCCTAGCTTGTGTGTTCTTCCTCATTAGTAACTTGCGACATCTTGACCACACTCTGATGTTGCTTGGCCACATCTATCCAAATTTTCAGCTATGAAATGTTGGAGGATATGGAGACATCCTTATAGATGGTTCCCAAAAGTCTTGATTGGGCTCCTTTCCTTAATTCAAGGGCTTTTCATCACCCACATACTAATATAGATCACTTCACTATCTGCTTTATCACACTAGGGGGCAAACAGGATTTAAACGAGAGTTAAGAGTTAAACAGGAAATGTCCTGTGATAAACATAGGGCATTTCCTGTTTGACTCTCATTTAACTCTCGTTTAAATCCTGTTTGCCCCCTAGTGTAATAAAACAGTATGACACTGACCCTGCTAATTTGGGGAATTCTAGAAACTGTAGATTTTCCAGATTAGCTCTCTGACCTCCTGCAGGTATTTGCTTTCTGTACTCAGGCTATCCATCTAGGCTACTTCTTCTATTTATTATATAGTGTTAAATCATTTGGCCCTCTTACCTTTTGTGGCAAATCACATTGATACAGATTTGGAAGGATGCAAGGGCATGACAGATTGCAATGGTGAGGAGAATTGTCCTCCCTTTCCCTTCCCAATTGAAGTACCATGCTTATTTCATTGTTATACAGGGTAGGTTTGCTGTTTATGCTGGTAGAAGCAGAATGGGTGGGAAAATCACCACTTTCCTTGGTTGCTGGGTCCTTGATTTCTTCTCTGAAAATATTAGATATACAGTATTTGTGAGTAGCTAAAGTCTACTCACAAGGCAAAAATTAAGCACCACTCCCCCCCCCCAAAAAAACAAATGCAAGCACTATTCACTATAGTATATCCAGACTTTGCTAATGGCATGTGCTGTACACTGATTACCCTTTAAACTACAACTAGAGCAGGATGCAGCTGCCAAGGTATTAACTACTGAGATATTAACTAGGGTAGTCCAGGTAAATTTCTGATTTTTATTGTGTTGCTAACAGACTTTAAATTTTACTTCCTGGAGTTTACTCTTTACCTCCCATAGTCCATGTTACGAAGGAGGAGTAATGGTCTCTACCTATATGGTTTTCCCTCTGTACCATCTTAACTGGGAACAACTATAACAACATCTGGAATAGCCCTGGAAACAGCACTGAAAAAGCCTACAACATGGTTCCGATATATGGATGACACTTTCATCATTTGGAGCCATGGAGAAGAAGATCTGGCTGTATTTCTGAACCATTTAAACAACATCCACCCTAACATCCAATTCACAATGGGAAAAGAAAAGGAAGAAACACTACCATTCTTGGATGTCCTAGTCATTCGCAAACCAAACCTATGTTTGGGCCACACAGTATACAGAAAACCTACATGTACGGACAGATACCTGCACAAGAACTCCAACCATCACCCAGGACAAAAAAGAAGCACAATAAAAACACTGGTAGGCCGGGCAAAACGGATCTGTGGGCCCCACCTCTTGAAAGATGAACTGAAACACCTGGACTGGGCTCTACAGGCCAATGGTTACTCCAGCACAGACATCAGAAGGGCTGCCAGGCCCAGAAAAACCCAGAGGAGGGAAGACAACCAACCACCCAAAGGGACGATATTTTTACCATACATCCAAGGAGTCACAGACAGAATAGGGAAAGTGGTGAGGAAACACAACCTGCAAATGGTTTACAAACCGACGAAGAAAATCCAGCAAATGCTTCACTCAGCCAAGGACAAGAGAGATCCTCTCACAGCCGCAGGAGTTACCACATTCCATGCAGCTGTGGACAGCTCTACATAGGGACCACCAAACGCAGTGTGCAGACAAGAATCAAGGAACATGAGAGACACTGCAGACTGGGTCAACCGGAAAAATCAGCAGTAAAAGAACATGCTATAAACCATCCTGGGCATAAAATGCTGTTTGAAAGCACTGAAATTCTGGACCATGCCAACAACTACCATGTCCGAATGCACAGGGAAGCCATTGAAATCCATAAACACCTGGACAATTTCAACAGGGATGAGGAAACCCTGAGGGTAAACAAGGCTTGGCTACCAGTCCTGAAGAACAGCAAGGTTAAGACTCAACCAATGCAAATGAGAAACAGCCTGGGGTCAGAGGATTCCCAATAGACAATGAGCACCAATAATCCCTTTTTGCGCATCCTCCCACCCTGAGGACTGCCATTAGCAACAGAACAATACATTTGCAAAGTACTTCTTCTTTCCCAGGGTCACACAGGATATATATCTCCAATCCTTTTCCAGGCTATCCTTCTCTGAAGATGCCAGCCACAGATGCTGGCAAAACATCAGAAAGGAACTCTTCTAGAACATGGCCACATAGCCCAAAAGCCCTACAAAGAACTATGGATGCAGGCCATGAAAGCCTTCGACTCCACAAAGATAGTACACTTTTACATGACTTTAAAAAGTGATAATTAAGCCCATCCATCAAGGTTATATCTATAATTTTAATTTGGGGAGGAGTAAAAGCCCTTTCTTTCACAAGGAAGGAGAAAGGTAACAGTTAACAAGTTACATTCTTTACAAATTTTGACTGTGAGATCTTACTTCCCGATCCAAATGCTTTAGGTGTCTTGGTATTTCCTTATTTGGAAGGAAGGGGAAAGCATAGCAAGTATCAGATATTTTTAAAAAATCAAGGGCCTAATATTAAATACTTTGGCACCTGTTTTCTCAGATGCTGTTAAAAGCTAAATGTCACAATGTAGTTAATAGATGGTATTAGTAAGTATCAAATGAATGGTTTTGTGAATAAGTACTAACATTTCTGAGTTTGCAACATACATGTTAACTCAGAGCCAATACTTTAAAAAGAATGGGATACAGACTTTGTAATGGGTTTGGAATAAGGTATATTAACAGACATAAAGACTGACTAGTGAACCAGTAAAAATAAAAGAATTGAAGATGTATAAATATTGAGCCAAAATAAATAAAAGATAATCTGGAAGTTAGGAAAAGCAGACAAATAATAGGCGTCTTAAAGAAGAGACCAGGAAGAAAATTGTGTTTTGTTGCCTTATTTTGTTTCATGAAGTTATACATGTTGTATAATGTATTGTAAATGTTTGATTTTTGTGATTTTTTGTTTGTTTTTAATTTTAAGGAATAATAATATTTAAAAAAAACTGAGCCAAAACTCTCAGTACACCCCAGCCAACATGATCCAAAAGAGCATATTAGCCAAGGGATTCTGGGACCTGTACTTTTCCAAGCTCTGTGTCAGGCCCAGTACAAATGGGTGAGAAGCGGTATGCTGGCACTGATTCCAGAGTTCTGGAGTATTTCATGCCAGCAGCGCCATGATAGCACGGCCCCACCCACACAGGGGCGCGTCCATGACACAAGCACAGCAGAGTTTCCAGACGTCACTGCACAGCGCTTGTGTCACTGATGCGCCACAGTGCACCAAGAACTGGGTGCTTTTAAGTGCAGAGAGATGCTGTATGGTTTAGCTGCTGCGGTGTCCCTCTGGAGGAAAAGCAAGTAGTTCCAGCCCACCCTTTCAGGCAGTCTGTTGAGCCCCTCACTTATCAAATACCAAAGATACTTTTTCACTCTCTTGCTCTCTCACACACGGAGAGAAAAACACACACATTGCCATTCTTATCAACTACCTCATGTTCAGGGTTAACTTCCAAGTTAAGTTTCTACATCATCTTGAAAACATTCACAACCCATAGAGAGGAACACGGGGATGGAGCTAGTGAACTTTTCTCATTCTTCCTCCTTGTTCTTTAAGATTCAGAATGCCTGAACAAAACTAAAGTCAAGTAGAGAATACTGAGATAAAATAGCACTGTGAAAAATCAAAGCCAATATTCTGATACCAAAAAGTCTGTGAATGTTTGGAGAATTTTTACAAAATGATTGGTGAATCCATAAATAAACCTGGCAACAAACATGGAAAACAAAATAATAGCCCACAGATTGGAAACTTTCAACATTTGTTCCAGCCTCCAAGAAAGGGGAGAGCAGGGAATGCATTAAACATCAGACCATTGCATTAATACACCCACATTAATGCACACAAATAAGGTGATGCTCAAAATAATACAATAAAGACTTTTACCATATATGGAATGAGAAATGCCAGATGTCCAAGCTGGGTTCAGTAAAGGAAGAGGCACTAGGGATCATATTGTAAACGTATGTTGGAAAATGAAGCACAGCAAATAATTTCAAAGAGAATCAGCATTATTATTATTATTATTAACCTTTATTTATATAGCGCTGTAAATTTACACAGTGCTGTACATACAATCTTAAATTAGACGGATCCCTGCCCTTAGGCTTACAGTCTAAAAGAGACAACACAAAAGGAAGAGGGGAAGGTGATGGGAAAGGGGGTGAGGTCCGGTGTTTCTTCTCATGTGCTTCATAGATTACAGCAAGTCTTTGATTGTGTAGATCATAAAAAACTATGGATCACATTTAAAGAAATTGGTGCACCACAACATTTGATTGTCCTGATGCATAACCTGCACTTAGGACAAGAGGTCCTAATTAGGATAGAATATGGAGAAACAGAGTGGTTTCCAATTGGCAAGAGGATCAGGCAAGGCTGCATTTTATCATGCTATCAGTTTAATTTATAAACTGAATGTAACATATGCAAAACTGGATTAGACCCTGAATAAAGAAAATTGAAGGAAAAACCATCAAAAATTTAAATTATGCAGATGACACAATACTACTAGGAGAAAATAGCAAAGATTTGGAACAACTGCTGAAGGAAGTTGTAAAAGAAAGTGCAATGGCAGGTTTACAGCTGAACATTAAAAAAAAAAAAAACATAATGACCACAGATTATTTACATAACTTTAAAGCAAGTATTGAAGACACAGAGATAATTAAAGGCCCCATTCCCACTACATTTGGATTCGAAGTGTGAAGCGGGCTATACCACCCTCGTTCACACTCAAATCGATTTACGATCCTCATCGGATCGATCAGTGGAGGAAAGGACCGGGTTAAAAGAAATAACCCGGGCTTACCTGACACTAGTTTCAAAGTGGTCTTTTTCAGAAAACGCGATTCTGAAGCGTTTCCAGTAAATGGGAACACTGTTCAGAATCGCGTTTTGTTTTTGGTTTTTTGTTTTTTATTTGGGGTGGGGGTATTGATCACAAATGCAATCTTGTGCATTTGCCGAAGATTGCATTTGCAATCACTGTAAAGGGAAAAAAACTCTCTCTCTCTCTCTCTCACACACACACACACGCTAATCCCCAGTTCCTTTGGGGGGGGGAATCCTTCCTTCCCTCTTCCCCCTTCCTTCCTTCCTCCCAGCCAAAGCCCTGTGCTGTGCTGCTCCCATCAGCCCCGGGAGGAGAATGGGCCCTGGCAGCAGCATAGCACAGGGCCAGTCAGCTTCAGCCAGGAGCAGGACAGGCCGGGTGGCGGAGGGCCCAAAGATTATCTATAACTTGACTCACTCACTAATCAAAATGGAGATTGAAATCAAGAAAACAGAAGACTAGGGGTATATCTGCACTGCAAAATTAAAGCTGTGTGGCACCATTTTAACTGCCATGACTCCATCCTAGAGAATCCTCAGATCTGTAGTTTGGTGAGGCACCAGAGCTCTCCAAAAGACTAGCTGGAATACCTCACCAAACTACAAATCCCTGGATTCTGTAGGATAAAGTCATGACTGTTAAAGTGGTGTCAACCTGCTTTAATTCTGCAGTATTGATGCACTTTAGGATTTGGGAGGGCAGCTATGAAGCTATTAGACAAGATCCCAAAGTAACATTGAAAACCAAAGTCAGGATTATCCATGCCATTATATTTCCAATTTCTTTGTATGGTTGTGAAAGCTGGACAATGAAAAAAGCTGAGAGGAAGAAAATAAACAAATGTGAAATGTGAAGAATTCTGCAGATATTGTGGACTGACAAAAAGATACATAAAGGAGCCCTAGAACAAATCAGGCCTGAATTCTCCCTAGAAGACCAAATGTACTTTGCACTGTTATACTTTGGCCATAAAGTGGGAAAACATGACTCACATTGGTCCAAAACACACAAAGGGAATAATTCACTTTGGTGCTTTTTACATTGGCAAGAAAGTGTGACATGAAGTTGCACTTTCCTTAATGCTTAGCAGCTAGACAGCAAGCCCCAGGTGTGCATTTAAAAAGTACAGGGCAGCTAGACTGAGGTTTTTTCTGTGGCTCAGCAACTACATGGGAAGCTGTTAAAACGCTACAAACACAGGTGGAGCAGCTACATGGGCGGCAAGGAACGTGGCTTTTAGCCGCGCTTTAAACATTTTTTTCCCTTGCTGGCTGCGAATTGCGCAATTGCGCAGGTACACCATACAGTCGGAGCTTATCACATGGGGGAGTACAGGACCATTCCGAAAGAGGGAGAAAGTGAGGTCAGTTCGGAAATGCACATGATTACGCACAAGCTCATCACACACAAAACAAGAGAGCATCTACACAAAAAGAAAATGCAGAGTCAATACGAAAGAATTCATCACATGTGAACATACTGGTCGGCTTTCTGTTGCAAATTAAGGCATCTTGGGAAATGGTAGCAAAGGCTCATGGGAGTTGTAGTCTGTGTTCTGTCAGAGCATTATATTGAGTTGTCTTGAGGTTTCAGCCCTCTGTCCAGGAGGGATTCCCATATGTCCTCCATTCTTGAGCAGAGGCCCCCCTTTTTCAAGTTGACCAGGCACGTCCTCCTTTGCCAGGACACGTCCTACTTTTCCAGCCTTCTTTTTGAAGAGGAAGCAGGAGGGCCAGGCGTGCTCTGGCCAGGCTCTGGGGGTCTCTTCCTGGCTCCTTCCCTCCCTCCCTCCCCGCTTCCTTCCTCCTCCCTTTGGCTGAGAGAGTGTGACTTGCAGGGAAGCAGGGCAGCGGAGGTGCTCCAGGTCCCTCCCCTTCTCCTCCTCCTCTTGCCAGCTTGCCCTGGTCTGGCTGAGCGCCTCCAGTGCCCTGCTGTCTCCCTAGAAGTCACACTCTCTCAACCAAAGGGAGGAGGTGAAGGAAGGTGCAGGCGCACTCTGGCCGGGCTCTGAAGGTCTCTTCTTGTCTTGGCACCTTCCCTCCCTCCGCACTTGTATCGCTGCCTTTAAATGGGCGCTTTAAAGATACAGAGCCCCATTTAACCGTTCAACTACACCTTAGCCTTTAGATGCAATAGGGGTGCTTTTTACATTGGCTAAAAGGGGCGGTCCAAACTCGCCCCTTCTAGCGGCGAGATGAGGCCTAGGCTGCCACACGGGCAGCCCCAGAGGCCTCATCCCACCGCAACAACCCGCCGCAAAAAAGAGCTCCGGGATCGAGCTCTTTTTTTGCGGCGCGGGAAGGGCACGATTGGCGCCCTCCCGCGCCGCCAGAGCGTCAAAACGTGCGCAGCGCGTCAAAACGCTGCGCACGTGATGACGCTTGTACGGCGCCACCGTGTAGATGCCGCCATCTTTAAATGGCGGCGTCCATGTGTTTTAGGCTTAGGGAGGGTGTAAAGGCTACGCCCTCCCTAACCCTAAATGCGGGCTTTTTAGCCCTAAAAGCGCCTTTTTTTGCCCGTGTAAAACGGGCCAGCAATGCTGCACCCTTTTTAAAAAAGTAGTGGGGAAATCAAACTACTTTTTAAAGGCACTTCTTCTCCCTTAAAACTCCAAAATAGTGTTTTCATGGCACACTTTCCCTTTTTCTCATCTAAAGGCTGGGCTTTCATGCAGCCTTCAACACACCTCTTTTTGCCAATGTAAAATGGGCCAGCTCCTTTTTAAAGGCACTTCTTCTCCCTTAAAACTCCAAAATAGTGTTTTCATGGCACACTTTCCCATTTTATAATGTAAAAGCTGGGTTTTCAAGCAGCCTTCAAAACACCTCTTTTTGCCAATGTAAAACGGACCTTTGAGACTGCTTGAACTGCCCTGGCTCAATGCTAGGGAATTCTGTGAATTGTAGTTTTGTGAGACATGTAGCTTTCTCTGTCAGAGAACTCTGGTACCAGAATAAACTGCAATTCCCAGGATTCCCTAGCACTGAGCCAGGGCAGTTAAAGTGCTCCCAAAGTGGATTATTTCTACAGTATGTTTTGGACCTAGGAAAGACAATAATGCTTAGATAGGTAGAAGGCAGTAAAAAAAAAAGATTATGGGAGAATACAGATGGGTGGTTCCATGTCCCTTTGCCCCTTGTCTGTGCCATGCCAGCCACATGGCATAGCACTGACACGCTTCCTTAAAAAAAAGCCACCTAGAGTGGCTTCTTTTTAGATGCGTAATAATGGCACCCATGTGCCATGATGCTGCCGCTTCTGGAAAGTGCCATTTGGGCGCACAGATGCTTGTGCATCATCATTGCCCACCCTGTGTGGATGGGGCCGTGGCAAGATGGCATGTGGGAGGTGATTTTAGGGCTGGGCACATATGGATGCCCAGCCCTACGGAGCCCTTAAATCACCTTCAGGACAATGTTAAGCCCCAGTATGTATTGGGCCTATGTTACAGATGGATAGACTCAGTCAAGGAAACCATGGGCCTGAATCTGCAAGACTTGAGAGCCCTGTTGATGAAGGGGTGACTTGGAGGTCTCTCATACATAGGTTCATTATAGTTTGATGCAAGAACAACTTAGTGTCATATGCAATGGAGAATTTGGAATCTAAGATTCCTTCCACAGAGCTTTCCTAATCATTTAATGATTAGGTCTGGAGGCCAATTTTCAAATTAACCAGAATTCTGCTGGGGCACTGTATTAGCATAGAAATAGTGGCACAAGCAGTCACAATTGCTTGTGTAAGTGCTGTCCCTAGTCCAGCCAGTTCTTCCACAAGCACACATAGAGCTCTCTCTTACACACACCTTTGACTGGGGGGTGGGGGGAGTTGACTGTTTCACATGAAAGAGGATGGTCAGAAAGTAACCATAAGACCTAAATGTGATAGACTCACATTGAAGAAAATAATTTGCATAGATACCAAGATTGTTGTAAGTTCCTAATGATTTCAAATTAAGTTAAATATGCACAAAGCATTCTGAGTCATGTTCCAAAACATCTTGACAATAGTCTGCTGGAATGATAAGAGCTAGAGCACTAAATACGATACGGAGACCAAATGTGGCATAAATATTTAGCAGCAGTGCTTCCTCCTTATTGGTGAGATTGTCTTTGTTTGCTGTAGTTTTTGGTTGCTCAGTTGCTGCCATTGCATGTTCTTGCCAGAATGCTATATAAAGTTGGTGTAGTTATTTAGTCAAGGTGGAACATTGGGCTACTAAGCCAGCATCCACCCAACACTATGTCATTAAATCAACTGCTGAATTTAATCTACTATCAGACACCATTTGTGAACTTTACAGTGTTTAAAAAATTCCCCTTCACAAAACTGCTGAGGTCAAGACCATGCCACTCCCACACTCTTTTTGCAGCTCGTTCTGTAACTGTAAGACCTAGCATAGTTATGTGTTATGTTCTTGTCCTACACTAAAAGTGAGGAGGCCCTTGTTCATAAAAATCAGTTACATATATGTAAAACAGATTTTACACTAGCTAAAATTAATTCTAAAATTAATTCTTTGCTGAATGTTAAATTCTTTCAGCTTCCCTGCAAACAATATTAACCAATAAAATTGCCCAACTCCTGCCTATTATTACATTCAGATTGGTATATAAATAAACTTTAAATGGATTAAATCAACTTTAATGTGATATTGATTATGATATTGACTATCCCATTGAGTATAGTCAAGGTCATTCCTTTCAGCCATACATTAAGAGTTTGTCACCAAATTTTATTTATTTTTTTTACGCAAACACACACACACTTCTAGGGAGCACCAGGTAGGTATAAAAAGGGGATTGGAGGCTGCATATGGCCCATAGATTATAGTTTGCCCACCCCAATTTAATCATCCTCTTAGGATGCATCTGCACTGTAGAAATAATGCAGTGTGACACCACTTTAAGTGCTGTAGCTCCATCCTATGAAATCCTGGGGCTTTTAGTTTTACAAGGTCATTAGTTTTCTCTGCTTCACAAAACTCCAAATCCCAGGATTCTGTTGGATGGAGAAATGGCACTTAAAATAGGATCAAACTGCATTATTTCTATAGCATAGATGCACCCTTAGAGAACTATAAGTGCCATGATGGTGAGTTCATTTTGGCTTGTGATGATAATAATCCTCTCTATACAGCATACAGCATATGTGAAAAGATTATGTACATGATGAGTATTTCTACAGGTTTGTTAAACTGGTTTCCAATAAAGGCCAAGAAAGGTGAATTTCATCTTCTATGAATGAGTGATTATTTATCTATGTGGGTCATGAGTCCCAAGAAGCTGATATCAGCACAAATAGAGGCCTTATAGATTACAATTCTTTTTGCTGGTGAACCAAACTCAAATATTTTATACCCTTCCTCCCCCCTCAAAAAAAAAAAAGTATAAAAAGCATGTAACTGCCCTAGAAGATGGTCTGACTAGGAAATACCATGCCCATGGGAGTTTTATAGGACTATTATTTTATTTAAATGAGAATAAAGCACTTACTTCAGCAACCTCGGATCAGCAGTAGCTTTAGGGCAAAGCATATTTGATCAAAGGAAGCTGCACACATAAGAAGATAGATTATTTCTGTGAACATATATAGCCCTCAACCTAACCTACAATTACACATGTGAACAGAGGTGATGGTGTTTACAATGACCTATTTAAAACTTTAGAAGTTTGTGCAACTGATGTGTTCAAACTGGCAGTTTAAATAGTGCCAAACTGCTTTAATTCTGCAGTGTAGATACACAGAGGTACACGTGATGATTGAAAAGGATATGGCAATTGGGCCTGCTGTCAGTTGACAGGATAGCAGTACTGTGGAGTTGCCCCAGTTAAGTTTTCTTCTTCTCTTTGGCTAGTTCTTGACCAAACGTATTACAATATCTGGGCCAAATTAAGGTTTCTGGGGGCCCTAGAGCAATTCTAGAAAAAGGAACTCCTTTCTGCATGTATGACCTATTCTGGGAGTGGGGTCATGGTGATAAAAAAAATAAAGTAATACTAAGAGCAATAGATGACAGCACAACATTCATCATGCATAATCTCATTTTTAACCCTACAATTTCAGACTGACTGATGCCATGCATTTTTATGCAATTACTCAAATTCAACACTAAACACGTGATTTCAGGAATACAGGGAAATTCAGAAAGTGATTGATGAAGACAAATATGCAAGCTACACCTTTTCCTTCAGCACAGAACCCTTAACTTGTGAGATACCTGAAACACTTGTTCCCTTTAAACTATTGATAACCCAGCCCTATTTAACATACTTGTTGCTTGGTCCTTGGGGTATCTCCAAAGATAAGGTGCTGTACCTTGATATACAACAGAGCAAACAAACTGTTAGAGTGTTGTCTTATTTATTTCATTTATTTCCCAATTTTTCCCAGCTGGGATCTGATTATCTGTCATATAGGCCTTAACTATGTGCCTCTATGGCTACAGCCCAGCAAGATCAAAGATGATGGGAAAAGCAGGAGGAGACTTGATTGTGTTGATGAAGACCATACATTGTTTGTGTGAAAGTGTTGTTAAACTGCATTATTTCTGCAGGACAGCTGCAATCCGAGTTATGGATTCAAGCAACAAGATACAACCAAATAACACAAAACAAGTGGAGCTTGTATAAAATAATGCTAGATTGTCTTGGTGAAAAAAACTGAAGGGCAGTTTTCTGCCAACATCTGGAACTGAGTAGAATGACCCAACATGTTTGTAAGAAGTGGCCACAGACATGAACTGTTAGCGTAGGTCCCTAAACCATCTGAGGTGCACCTTTTCCACAGAAACGAATATGTGAGGCAAAAGGATTCAGCAATTACAAACTTATTGCAGACATCATCACTCTGATGCTATGCCAGCAAAGTTCTTTCCTTGAATTGGATTTGGCACCTTTTCCCAATAACACATTTTCTCTTTTATTCAGCTTAACAAAATCCAATCTATAGATTTATTTTCCTTTTCATATTTCAGTATTAAAACCTCATTGTAATAAGAGCAGCAGCAGACATAGCAGCAAAACAAAAAAATGCTCCATTGTCCTATCGAAAAGCTCTATCAGTGTAATTGAATGTTAGCCCCTGGATGAAGGGAGGATCTGCTGACTATGTAAACTCTGCTAGAGGTACATTATTAATTTCCTATCCATCTCCTCCCACTGCCCTATTCTCCCTTTTCCTCCTGGACTGAGCTTTCTTCTAGTAAGACAAATGGTGGCTTTGGGGATGCATCTCTTGATGTCTTGCCTAGAACTTTTTGTTGCTTCATATATACTGGGAGTTCTCATCTCCTAATTAAAACAACATTTTAAGTGTTCCATTTGGATCTTAAACAGAGCATGACTGGAGGTTTGTAAGAGACTACCAGCTGCTGAGAAATAGCTCTGCAATTTAATTTTACACAGACTCTTCCTCCCTCCCTTCTCTCTCTCTCTAATAGGATATGAATTTATTTATTTTTTATTTGACCCAGCTCTGACCCTATATAATTGAACAAGAAAATACACCACACCTTGCTCAGCAGTTCCCCATATGGCACAGTAAGCAAAGATGCCTGTGCCAAATGGAGATCCAATTACAGTTTGGGGAGGTTGCTCCATTATTGCATTTGATGCTGTAATTAAATTTGCAAACTGCAAAGATTGGCCAGTCCTACCATGTTTTGGAATATGGGCATCTGTTAGTGGGAATAACGTAGGACTTGGGAAGATGCATCAGGATTCATTCTGTTTTACAGCTGTATACATTCAGCTCAACTAGGGAATTGAGGCATTGATTCTCTGGGATGTTATTTGTACATAAATACACAAAGAGAAAGGTAGAAGAGAGAGGGAAGGTAGACAGATTGATTTTTAGATTTTCAGGTGAGACCTATTGTGATTATACAAGCAGGTGCAGTGGTTGGAGTAATGCCTGGATACTGTAATGGGCTGGATGAGGGACAAGAAACTGAAGTGACTATCAGATGGAGTTTATGTGGATTGGTAGTTCTGGGGTAAGCAGCCTTTCTTGGATGGGGTTGTACTCTGGCTGAAGATACAGTGTCTGTCAGATGAGACCCAAGTGGATTCAGTGGTTTGTAGTTCCTGGGCCAGTTTCAACCAGTCCACCAGCAATTACTTTTTTTGAACAGGGATACCCAGGCCACAGTCGTCTATGCACTGGTAGCTTTTTTATTAGGCTGCTGCATTGCATTCTGTGGATTTGCCCAGAAACTTCCGCTACTGCAAAACACAGCAGCTACATTGCTGATTGGAACGTCTTATTAAAACCATATTATGTCATTTTTAAAGGAATTTCACTGACTGCCAATATGCATTCATTCTGAAGGCATGGTGCAGGTAATGACATTTAAAGCTCCAAATAGCCTAAGAACATGATACTTGAAGAAAAAATCTCTTGTCATAAATGCTTGGTTGAGGATTGATGTCTACTGGAGGGACCTTGTTTTGTGTAGGCTAAGAATAATCATAAATATTCATCCCCAGGTTTAAAAAAATGGGCAGGGGAGAGGGGTGTTTCCAGACAATCAGGATCCTGTTGGGAAAATTAGAATGAACCATCAAGAATTTTGCACCATTTTCACCTGGTATTTGACATCCCAAAGTGTTATGAAAGCGTTATTCTATGGAGAAAAATTCGCGGGTTTTTGCACCCAAAATAACCCTGTTAGGAGTGCAGAAAATAAGGTTTTGAATGAACAACCCATGTTTTTCTCTGAAGAGTAATACCTCTGCAACAATTTAGGACATTCGAAAAGAGGGAGACTATTTGGAGAAATATTAATTTTTCCCACAATGGGAAGAAAATTGCCATAATTATTCAATGAAATATTAAACAATATGCATCCTTACCCCTGTATACCACCAGCAAGAACAATACAGTGTATAAGGAAATGGGAGGGGTCCATAATTGGTGGCAAGGGGTGAGCCTCCTTCCTGCATGCTATTTTCTACTCAGGAAAGAAGGGGGGGGACAGGGAAGAGGAAGCAGAATAAGTAATGATGGTGGTGTGAGTAAGATGGCAGAGAATTACACTCAATCAGAAGGCTTAATAGATCACAATCACTGTTGTTATTGTAAAATGCTTTGGTAATTTTTAAATGAAAAGCAGTCTAAATTTCTTTTTCAATGAGTGTAGTGGAGTCTCCATCCTTGGAGGTCTTTAAGCAGAGGCTGGATGGCCATCTGTCGGGGATGCTTTGACTGGGAGTTCCTGCATGGCAGGGGGTTGGACTGGATGGCCCTTGTGGTCTCTTCCAACTCTATGATTCTATGATTCTATGATTCTATGAATAAATTGATATATAAAATTCATTGACTAGAACCAGACTTTTGCCCCCTTTTAACATTTATAGTGTGTCACCTCTGTACATTATGTCTATTATATAGACTACTCGTTTTTTATGGTTACACCACATTTCTCCACTCCGTTCAAATTCAATCCAGATTCAAAATACAAATGTGGGAAATTTCCAGTCAAATGTGAATTTATCCTCAGAACTGTGATCCTTAGCAAGAATTGCCTGTGCTTGCTTAATTAAAAGAACGACCTACGTGAGCTGCTATCCATGGTGCTAAAGCAAACCAGGTTTGTTAAAAAGGACAGACAACTGACCCAAAGAAATGTCATCAATTGTTGGATGGTAATTCACCATGATATGCAAACAGTTAATTGATAAGTT
Organism: Urosaurus nigricauda; assembly: GCA_034509955.1. Taxonomy (NCBI): domain Eukaryota; kingdom Metazoa; phylum Chordata; class Lepidosauria; order Squamata; family Phrynosomatidae; genus Urosaurus; species Urosaurus nigricauda. Next base: position 171,859,181 of record JAOEGL010000002.1, read on the forward strand.
AGTTTACACTTGCCCTTCAAGTTACATGAGAATTGGCTTGAGTTTTTTAACCATAATCTGCCCCAAGATTATTAAAGGCTAAAGAAATATTACAAATAATTTAAAATGTTTTCTGACACCCCCTTCTCCTCAAAGTAAAAGAGGACAGCTGGACACTCCAGTATTGTATATTAACAAAAAAAGAGATGGGTAATAGTAGAGTAACTGTATGATGAAACCTTTACTGGATGCAATGTAGTAAAATGTGTGCAAAATGTGTGTGGACTCCAAACTAGTCCAGGTCAATGAAATACAAAAAGGAACAACACTTAAAGTTAAATATCATGCTGAATCAGGGGTTCATGGAAGCAGTATCATTATCTCAGATCAGTGATTTCTCTCATCTTATCAGTCAATACCCTCTTAAGCAGATAGCTGGAACATTGACTGAATGCAGTGTAACATATTTTACCTAATGCAGAGGGCATAGATCACTGGGATAACACCTCAGAGCAAAATGTAATAAGCTCTTATCCATCCATGTTTTTGCCTGATCTATTTTCCAAGGGGCAAAATCTTTGTAACTGATAATTTAACTCCTGCTAGACCCACATTTACTTTATGCCAGCCCTCTCTTTAATTTTCTTAGCCATAGAAATAAAATCCGAAAGAGGTAGGATGTGTTGTTGTTTCTTTAAAAAATAAACCCAGAGGGAGAGAAGGTATATTAGGCGGATCTTGCAAAAACACAGCAAAGAGACTTGCAGCACCTTAAAGACTCACAGATTGATTGTGGTATATGGTTTTGTGGTCTGGATGTGTGGCATCTGGTAAAGCAACTTCAGTCCATGAAAAGCAACACCTCAATAAATCTACAGGTTTTAAAGGTGTCACGATGTTCTTCCAGGTTTCTTCAATGTTTTCTTTAGGTCATGTGTTTGTATCCTGATTAATGATTCTTGTTCTGGTACAACAAAATTTGGCACACCAACTGTTGTTGTGATATCTCAGTGGAAATGATTTGTTACGTTCATCTAAAAGCCCATTTCTTTTCAGGTTGCTTTCAATTCTCAGGTTCCAGATATATCATCCCTGTTGCCCTTTCTAGACAGATAGTAAGAAAGGAATCCATTCTGAAATAAGCATTGACAGAGAAAAAAATGTTGTTTTCTTTCTATTTTTCATGACGTTGACAATATTTGCTGAACACAAGATGTGAGCTCAGTAAAACTTCACAAAAGCACATAGAAAAGTCCTACAAAGGACTATTCACACTAAGAGCCAAAAATGTACAAAATTTACATGTGTGTTCAGGAAACCATATCAAGACAGCGGTCCTGAGTATCTCCAACAGTTCTGGATCCTGGATGGCACCTGCTGTCTGCTTGTGACATATTGTAGTTGAAATTATCTCTAACTCATCCATGGAAAGGAGAAGCAAGCAGAGGAGTGGTCCTGTCACAAGCTGCTTAGATGCATTGAACAGTCTGGTGGGCTTTTCCAACTATAAATGCTGGCATTCACCTGACAGCTTTTCACAGGAAGAAGCCACACTGTAAGACACCTTATGTGCCATTTCAAAGAACTTGCCCAAGTTGTGAGTGAAGTATATCAACAATAGCCTTCTCAGTGGCAGCCCCAAGTTTTCAAGTTCCTGCCATACAGAGGTTAGGATGGCTCCTTCTTTCGCAGGTGAAAACTTTTCTATTCCAACAAGCATTTAGGAATTGATGGCAAGGACTTTTAATAGTGTGCTGTTCCATTGGTTTTTATCTTTGGCCTTTTAAATTGATTTATTTAAAATAAATTAGAATGGAAACTTCAGTCAAGAAATAATACTAGGAATGGGAAGGGCAGCTACTCTAAAGAGTAAAGATATACAACTGAGCACTAAAGTTAGAATCCTCCAAGCCATTGTATTTCCCATGTACAGATGTGAGAGCTGGACAGTGAAGAAAGCTGATAAAAAGAAAATTAATTCATCTGAGATGTGGCATTGGAGAAGAGTGCTCAGGATACCGTGGGTGGCCAAAAAGACAAACAAATGGGACCTTGAACAGATCAAGCCTGAAATCTCCCTGGAAGCCAAGGTGACAAAACTGAAGCTGTCATATTTTGGCCCCATCATAAGTCATGACTTCGTAGAAAAGACAAGGTTAAAGGTAGTAGAAAAAGAGGAAGACCATATGCCAGATGGCTAGACTCACTCAGAGAGGTCACAGGCATGAATCTACAAGACTTAAGCAGAGCATTGAAAGACAAGGGATCTGGAGATGTCTGATCCACAGGGTCACCATGAGTCGAGGTTGACTCGAGGGCAGTTAACAACAACCAGAACAACAACAACAACAACAACAATGATAATTTAATTGCATTTTAGCAAATACATAGAGAGAGAAAGTGTGTGTGTGTGTGTTTTCTTGCTTTGCTTTGTATTGTCAAGTCTGGCAGGACACCATATTCAGAAATTCAGGCTTCAGTAGTTAAGTCAGTAAACCTTTCTTCAGTAAATACAGATCCACTGCAGAGACATTCATTGTCAGAACTAAATAATAAGTGTTAACATTGCCTAATTAAACTGTGCACAATTTCAGCTTCATGGCGGATTAATTTCTCATTTGTTATAATTAATAAACATATTTACCCTTCTTGTTCCCATACCACCCCTTCTTTGTTGATACTGCTAGATGCTTTTCACAGGAATGACTTTGAGAAGACTTGACTTATGACAGCTTCCTCTCCAGTATTATCTCACCACATACGTCTGAGATCACCATGCCTCTGCAATAACCACTTCTTCTATATAACCCATCATACCACTTTCCTAATATTTAATGGCAGAACAGATACATTTGCAAGTCCTGACATATATGTGCTTTTATCTGTATTTGTTTTAATTGTTATAAGCCACTTTGAATGACAATGGGGAGGGGAGCTGAGATATAAATGAATACATCATCATCAACAACAACAACAACAAATGTTTTTATGTTGCAATTTTAATAATGTTTTAATGAGATGCAAAAATGCCCTCAGGCATTTTAGCCTCAAAGCCAAACACTGGTAAGAAATACTAGTTGCTCCATTAATGAATGCAAATTTCTCTCCAAAACTGACTGTGACCCAGAGATTCATCACCACCATTTTCTTTGATCTGCCTCTTTTTCTTTTTTGGATTATTCATCTGAGCAATTCTAACCAATTAGGAGTTGTAGCTATGATTAGGATAAGCTCACAACATTGTGTAGCCAATAAGATTGGATTACATGGTGATATCTTCGATGCCAGCTGAGAGTGGAAGCAAAGTAAATGAACAAGCTGACATTTTTAAATGAGTGACAGTCACATACATACACAGAAAGAAAGGGATAATGCCATTTTCCAGCAGTGCTGGAAAATATCTGATGGGGAAAGGTATTTTGGCACTACTCTATAAAGAAAATTTTGCAGTCATTTCAGCTTAAAAGCTGTGAAGAAAAAGGCAGTTTGTTGAAATCAAATGGGTTGGTCTGAATGTTCAGATAACAGGAAATATTTTTGTCATAACCAATATAAAGGTGGTCTTTTTTAACTGTATGATTGATTAGTGGGACAATACTTAGGAAATACAGCATGCACTGAAGCCACTTAATTTGTCCCAGCTCACCGGTTTGGCACTAACAAGGAAACAAGGAATAATTCAAACATTTTCAAACAAAGCCGCTTGAAGGGTACCTGTAGCATACCATATCTGGGACCAACAGAAAACAAAAAGGCTGGTTGTAGGCCAGACTGTGCCAAAACTATCATTGATCTGCCACTGGCATTGTCCATCCTGTTGGGTATCTGCAGCAAATGATGAAATGCTCCATGCTGAAAGCAAAACCCGCAAAATACAGAGCAGCTGTCATAGAAATTTAAACTAAGGTACCATATATACTTGGCTGTAAGTCGACCTCATGTATAAGTCGAGAGCAGGTTTGGGGGCCAAAATTATGGATTTTGCCATGACCCATGGATATGTCAAGGGTAAAATTTGCAGGTTTCTTCAGTGTATGTATGCATGAGAAGCAAGAGGGACTCTGAGGTTCTTTGCCCCAGCATTTCAACTTTGGTTTCAGCCTTCGGTGGCAGCTGGTGGGTGGGAAAGAGACTTTGTTTCTTTATTTAACAGCAATTAATCACCTAGGACTCTTTCTGCTTGGCTCAAAAGAAAAAGAAACTCTCTCCCCCCACCACATGGGGAAATCTGAAAGAGCTGCTATTACATTACCATACTGACCAGTAAATAAGTTAACCTGGGATTTTGTGGTCAATTTTTAGGCATAATTTTTTAGAGTTATAGACAAGTATATACAGTAACACTATGTGATATATTTTGGGAATAATCATGAACAACAAATGAGGAATTTAGAGGGGAAGGTGTTAGCATATCCTGCACCCCTCTTGCTGGACATGAGGCTTCATAATTAATATCTAGCATCAGACATGTTTTGAGAGGCCGCAATGACATGAGGAGACTAGGAAATTACACGTGAAAGGAGTCACACTGACTTAAGGATGTGTGAGATACTAGATGATACTAAAATAAATGCTAAATGGTTTTGCTGATCACTCTGTTCTTCCCCCCCCCCCCCCCACTTTTCCAGGCTCTTCACATTTCTTCTCACAATTGAGACAAAATTAGTCCTATCACAAAAACCATGAAAGACCATACCTTCCACCTTATCCTCTGCTGTGCTCTTCTTCGCCTTTCACATCTGACTATCCAGGAACTGTCTCAAATCCAATCAGTGTTTTGTTCAGAGTTAAAGCCACCAGCTGTTGCAGATCTCTTTTGTCAATTCCATGGGAAAACTATCAAAGCCTTTGTTACACTGTGTGGTAACATCAAGCACATCTCGAGGCTAGAAATATGATATAAATATCTGCTCCAGCTCTAGCCACTCTTAATCTCTCTGAGTAGCCCTCATATATTGTCTGAGCCACTTTCCATTTTCCATGAACCCCTCTTCAGGACTGGTAATTATTGCCTCTGCAATTCCTGATTTCTCTCTATCAACCTTCTACACCTTTCTTTGTGAGAGACTTGCGTGATTCCTAAGCAAGCATTGGTTTTTGTATGTTTACATGGACCTTTGCACATTTCTAAATAAAACCCTTCCATTTGCTGAAAGTGAAGTGGTCTCTGCAGTTAGTTCTGGTACACCATAGCTCAAAAGCTTCCCAAATTTACCCTCTTCTTGCAGACCTCCTTTTGAGCTATAATTTCCCCAAAATGTCAAAGAGATGCTGATACTGCTGGGGGAGAGGGGGGATACCAAATGTTCCCCACACACAGGCAAACTTTTTAGGGTAAGAAAGGGCAGGGGGAAAGAATGGCATACGTTTGGAGGTCAACACCCCTGTTTTCAAATGAGCACATTACTCTCTATGGAAATAATTAACTTCTGTTAACTTCTGTTTCCTGAACCTTTCCATGCAGATTGTTTTAGCCATTTTAGTCACAACAGCAGAGCTCTGTGAGAAAAGTAACAACATAGGTAGGAACATGAGCGATCAATCTGAGGCACTCTTTAAATGACCAGATTTGCAACCTATTAGGTTAGATTGTTATGAGCCTTCAAGTTGATTCCGACTTATAAGAACCCCTATCATAGGATCTTCTCATCAAGATTTATTGAGAAGAAGCTTGCCACTGCCTTCGTTTAAGTTTGAGAGAGAGTAACTTGCCCGGCATCATCTGGTGAATTTTCATGGCCAACCAGGGATTCAAATCTGGTCTCCCTGGCCCAATCTAGATGGGCACTAAAGAGCGCCATGAGGGCTCTTTAGTGTGTGATTAGGGTTCGTGAGCGCGCAGCATCCATACACTCATGAACCCTAATGTGTAATGGCGGTGGTGCCATTCCCAAACACCATTTAGACGGCGTTCGTAATGGTGCTGCTGCACAGCTGCTAGATGCAGTTGCAGCAACAGAAAGAAGCCATATGGCGCCTTTTCTGGAAATCACACTGCAACTGCAGCGCAGAAAAGAAGCACGGTTTCCCCGCTCCTTTTTTGCGGCGCAACTGCGCTTCAGCATCTAGCTGCTGCAGCACAGTTGCTCTGCAAAAAAAAAGTGGCACCAGACCACCCCTTTTGGGAGGTCTGTATCGCCCCCCTGTGTCCTAGTTCAATATTCAAACCACTACATCATTGTGGCTCTCATGACATGGGATACAGAATTTATTTTGTGGCTAATGTGTCTTACTCAGCCAGGTTATAAACCTCAAGTGGATTGTTCAGGAAAGCATCCCTCAACAACTGAAGAGCTGTGACTAATGGGAAGCAGGGTAGTTACTACACTATTCCCAAACTCATAGTTGAGTACAGGTCGCTCTAACATAGAGCTGGAGAAACTGTAACAAATAGGCTGTATGTAATTCCCAGACCCTTACCGGATTCCCTTAAACCCTTCTAACCTCTGTAGCAGGCAAAGATCATCCCACAATGGTAAATCCCTGTTTCTGGAAGTCTCCAAGGGCAATGACTTCCAACAAAATTTCGATAGGATGATTTAGGAACTGTGAGTGTTTTTGAGCTATCTGCCATGGATACCTCAAAAGCCACAGATATAAATAAATAAATAAATATGCCACAAGTCCTCCATCAATCATCCCCTCATATAGTGAAAGAATAGGATGAAAAACACAAGGAAGTTAATTCTGGCCTTGTTTTCAGCTGATTTTCAGAAGGCTTGGGAGATGACAGGAGCACAGGGGAAAAACATGCCTTCTACAGTTGTCTATCTCTGCCCTAATTTCAGGCAGGAATCAGTGATTGGAAACTGGAATGTTAAGTTTGAAAATTAATTTCATAAAGCTAAATATTAGACATGGGAAAATTAAACCATTGCCATATACATTGGTGACTGAAACTGTCTTTCTCTGCACCCATGTCAACTTAATTTACAATTAAAAGGTAGGTGGGATAGAGGAGGAGAATGGAAAATTATTTATGCATTTATTAAATTCATATGCCATTTGTCTCCCAGAAAGGGACCCACGGTGGCTCACAGATAAAAGTTAAAACCAGAATGGAAGAAAGGAAGGGAGAGAGGAGGAAAATTGGGAGGGAGGCAAGAAATCCCTTTAGGTATCCATGTGCGTATCACTGTCTAAGCAAAATAAGATTACAAAGGGATTCACTGCAGCTCACACCACATCATTTTATACAAGAATGTATATTTTACACTATTATACAGTATAAACCAAGCTGTACTATATTCAGTCAAAGAGAAGTACTGAAGAGAGTTACAACATACCCCATCCCAGTATGACTCCACACTTTCATTCCATAGAAGTCAATGGAGGTATTCTAAAAAGGCCTTGGCTGCTTGCAGGTCTTGGTATCCAGCTAAGCAAACAAATCGCTCCCTCCCACCACATTCCCTTTCAAGAAATACTTTTTTTCCTATTATTTTTCCTCCTTCCTAATTTTAGCTGTTCTCCTGCTAACACTAGCCTAACAGTCCTAACATTCTGACATTGGCTCCAGAAAATTTTCTATCTTCCAATACCCTCCTCTGAAAGAAATCACAAAGATTAGTCTGTCTAACAACAGAATCGTGTGTTATGTTTTTTCCAGTTCTTTCCCTGGGGCAGGAGGCCTTCCTGTTTTGCTGAATGTGATAAAGGGACATGCACCGAACCTAATAACCTCTAATGAATTCTGGTGACCTAATAACTGGAGGATCTAGAAAATTGGGTGAAATCATGATGAAGCAATGATTTTGTAATATAATTAGTCAATGAGTTAATTTCTAGCTCTGGTTAATAAAGATGCCAATCAACGCCAGTTTTATTAGCATTCCTCTCAGTGTTATGACTGTAGAAAACCTTATTACTGTATATTAAGTTAAATAAAGCTGTGGCCAGATTTAATCCCATGGAATATGTCTTTTTCCATTGTGATCACTATTATTTTAGGCATCTCAGTGAGTCTGCTTCCAGGCAGGGAATTCCTAGTACTGCCAATCAAAAAGCACTGCACAGCTTTTCAGTCTTTTTATCCTTAAAACACTGTCTGCACCCCAGCTCAAATTCTGTGTTTGAAGCAAGGCAATAACAGTCTTACCTGGAATCATCCAGCCCATCACAGCATCCATGCACTGATCCAGCACCTGTACAACCCTAGTTGACTCTGAAAACAAGGAGAAATAGAGCTGAGCATCCTCAGCATACTGATGGCACCCCACTCAAAATCTTCTTATGATCTCCTCCAGTGTGTGCAAGTAAATATGTAACAGCATGCGGAATAAGTTGGGACCCTGTGGCACTCCACAAATGAATCATCATGGAACTGAAAAGTCATCCCCCAATACTACTTTCTGGAACCAGCCATCCAAATAGGAGCAGAAGCATTGTAGAACAGCACCGACTCCCATTCTTCACAGCTAGTCCAGTACATCACCATGATCAATTGCATTAGAGAGATCCCTAAAGATCAACAGGATCACTCCCCCTATCTTTCCCTCAGGATTGGTCATCAACCAGAACAACTAAGTCCATTTCAGTGCCATATCCTGGCCTGAAACCAGACTGAAATGGATCCAGGTACCTCATGCTCAAGCATCTTGCTCAAAAAGGAGATATTTGGAATATGGTGGTAGTTCCCATATACCTCTGGATCCAAGGAGGTCCTCTTCAGGAGAGGGCACACCGCTGCCTCTTTCAAGGTAGCAGGCACCTTATATCTCAATATTTTGGTGTTCATTAAATTCATTTGAGATTGTCACTAAATTCTGAGCATTCAGTATACAGTGAAAGTAAGAAAGTATGTAATGTAAACTAATCATATGGGAACGCTGAAAATCTCAAGTGCGTTTTGCAAATATTCTGAAGTACATGGACCAGTTGATATTGGCAGTCAGTATCCCATGGGCTTGATGGACTGATTAATTTTAGATTTTTAGAGTCTATAGTACTTGAAGCCTTGAAAGGAAGTGGTAACAAATGGACAGTGAGCAAGAATGTTTTTATATATTATAGACATTACTATTTGTAGAGATGTGAGTTTATACGTATTTCAGTGTGAAAGAAGAGCATTAAAATAAATGTCCAAAAGACAATCAATACAATCCCTATATGAGGACTACTCCAGTTCCCCAGTGATGTTATGAACCAACCATAAACATATTCCTATGTAGGAAGGCATTGGATGGCAGATTACTTCATATACACAATTATTTTCTGTCTGGAGGGCTAGAAACCTACTATTTAAAAAAAAATCATTGATTTTATCAGTGGTCCATCCTGCCTAAATGTTCTTGCTTGAGCAACAAGAGAGCTTCATTTTGAGCAACACAGAGATTTTTTTTTCTGGTTATATACCAGTGAAGGAAAACGTGCATGTTAACTGAAGTCAGTTGAATAGCAGAGAATTCTTACATTATCATTTCCCTAATGACTATAAAACTAGTTCTGTTGGCCTCTTTACACAGCTATAACTTTTTTATTATCTTTACTGTACTGTCTACAGGCTTTATATACCATTTTACCTGTTATTAAATATCATTTTTTTAAAAAAAAATACACTAGGGCATTTCCTCAATGTTTTAGTGAGGCTCTAATCAAAGGCAATAAAATATCTATGGCCAATTCATTTGCAGAAAAATCAAACATAAAAAAGGGGGAGTAGCATATTTCCAGTTATTATCTGTTGGCTATATGCCAAGCCAGGACTTCTGTATTTCAATTCGGTTTACAGTGGATGAAAAGAACCCATCATTACTGATTATGTTTGCAGAGATTTGTAGAGAGGTCATTATCATCAATGCAACTTTGAGTTCCTAACTCCCTCCAGAGGTGAAACACATAACACCATCAGAAATATTGAGCTTCTCCTTTCCACTCCTGCCTCTTCTCCATGCTTTCTGTGCCAAATACCTTAGATCAGCCTCTTACATTGAAAGACCACAATAGAAAAGTTCTTAAGTTCCCAGCCTGAGCAAAAAGAGTTTCTGCCACACAAAGTAGACAGACGGTGCAGTACAGATGGCCAGGAAAGGGCATCCCTGCAGCATGATGAGGACTGGGGAGTGTGCAGCATTCACACACTCCCCAGCCCTAAAATGTATGGGTGGCGCTATTTTAAAATGGAGCCGTCCAAATGGGCACACTGCCATTACGTCATGGCGCACACCATGTTTAGACGGCACGGCGCACACCTGACATCAAGGCACCACTGGAGGGCACCTAGGGCGCCTTTTCAGTGGCACAGGAAAGAGCTCCAAAACAGAGATCTTTCTGCGCTTCCGCATTGCTGGCACAACCTTTACACGGCTGCGCCAGCGATGCTGAAGAGAAAGGGGCCAGGCGGCCCCTTCCTCATCTTCCCCACGCCTGCCACGGTGTCCTTGGGGCATGAAGCCCCAAGGACACCCTCTTCCAGACCGCGGGGAAGCAGCGTTTTGCCTGGAAAAGCCAGTGAGCCTGCCCTGGCACCAATCCACTGCTCAAAGGCATTTCACTGTGAAATTACTCTGTCTCATTCATGGAAATTTTTGGGAGATTCAAATATCTTTGCCATAGCTTCCCATTGTTAGCTTGTCTGAATTTTCCTACAATTCTTTATTTTTTTTTCCCTTAGTGAGGAAAAGCACTACTAAAAAGTACTAGCTTTTTCACTGTTGGCACTAAGAGTGCTGTGCCTGGATCAAAACTCAATTCAGACATTCATTCTTTGTTTCCATCACTAAGGGGCTAGACAAATGGGATTTTTGCCCTGGATGGAGGCTGCAGCAACCAAATGCCACGGCCTCCTGGAGGCCTAAAAAGAGCCTGCTCCCAGCAGGTTCTTTTTAGGCCATGCACGGGGTGCCATTGGCACACTCATGTGCCAGGATGATGTACACATGGTGCGGCGCTTTTAGGCACTACACCATGCAGACATCCTTTTGGTGTGCCCCATCTGTATGGCAGCACACCAAAATGGAACCTGGGGTGCACAGTAGGGTTGCTGAGTGTGTAAACGCTCAGCCCCCACACGCCCCTAGTTCAGGCCCAGGCCGGTGTAAAGTGCCCTAAATCCACTCCTTGCTGCATCTCTGAGACAACTGAGGGAAGGGGCAGGCTTTTTCAAGCATAAGCTTTCACAAACCCAGGGTCCCCAGGCTGGGAGTGGGGATGTGAGACTAGGTGGCCCTGATCCCTCCTCCTCCTTCTCTTCCCAAAGCTTTTTATGTGTAAAATGGGCACATGCATTGAGTTAAATATTTCATTTACTTAACTGTTCTAATTTGAACAATGTTATTTCCTTATAAAATGTTAAAATTTGAATATCAATGTGCTCTTCTTATCTGCTGAGGTTTGGTTCCAGGACCCTCCATAGATAACAAAATTCATATATGCTCAAGTCCCATTAAATATAATGGCACAACAAAATGGTGTCCCATATATGAAATGGAAAATCAAGATTTGCTATTTGGAATTTATACTTTTTGGGAATATTTTCAAGCTGTGTATGCTCAAATCCGTGGATACAAAATCCATGGTTAAGGAGGGACAACTGTATACATGAATGTGTGAATGAAAATATGTACACAAAAAAGCCAAAATATATTTATTCATATACTGTATATATTCATGTATAGATCTAGAAATTTAGGTCAATAAATTGACCCAAAAAAACTGAGTCGACTTATCCATGGGTCAATGTAAACACTATATCTTAATTCTTATTTAAAAGAAGGAACCATCCCCTGGTGAAAAACAAGAGTACAGTCTGTCCTGGAAGCACTGACACCCTCTACTCTCTCATCCATCCAGCCTTAAGAGTAAACACAAAGAGTTATGTCTGCTGGAAGAATTCTGTAAGTTCTTTAACACTGTTTTACTTTGCTTCATTCTTTAGATCCTATGCTATATGCCCTAAGTTTTACCCTTGACTTATCCATGGGCCATAGCAAAATCCATAATTTTGGCCCCAAAATTTGCCCTAGACTTATACAAGAGGTCAACTTATAGTCAAGTATATACAGTACTATATCTGGGGGAGGCAGGACATCTGCATGTAGATGTAAAGGGAGTCACAAGGATAAAAAGTTTGAGTACCAGTGCTCTAATCCACTTCAACAGATGCTGTATGTGATGGTATGGACTGGAGTGTGTGAAAACTTATGCTAGAAATGCTTCCCCCCCCCCCCCCCGCTAATATAAATGTGTGGTGTAGTGGTATAGCCAGCATGGTTTAGTGCTTTGAGCACTGGACTATGACTGTGAAGGTCAGAGTTTGATTCCCTGCTCGGCCATGGAAACCATCTGGGTGACCTTGGGTGCGTGAGTCGTACACTCTCAGTCCCAGAAAATTCCACAGTAGGGTTGCCTTAGGGTTGCCACAAGTTGGAAATGAAGGCACACAAGAACAGCAACCACAAATCTCAAAGGTGCTAAAGAATTATTTCTCATCTTTTTATGTTGAAACAGATAACACAATTATCGCTTTGAATCCATTTTTTGTTGCTTGATGTGCTTTTCCATGACCTAGTTCAGCTGCCCTCTATCTTAAAGAGGATTATTTGCATTCCCACTGCTCAGAACCCAGTCATCCCTTTGCAGTAAGTAATGCACCTAGGATTTTGCACTGGGAATGTGTGCGCATGCAAATGCATGAGACAGAATCCTTTTGCCATTTTACAGTGGCATAACTGTTGATTACACGAGTGTAGGAAAGAATATTAAAAAATATTTCTCTGCTGCCAGTGATAGCTTTCCCTACCCTCCCTGCTAAATGCTCTACCAACAATCCATCTTATTCATCCTGCTGCCACCATTGCTGCACCACAGTCATCTATGCTTCTGAAAGGATCTCAGCCTATGGACAGAATCCTGTTAGGAGCATACTCAAGTGTACCCAGGATCATATACTTTTTTGGAACCAGAGGTCCCGCCTTCCAGAAGGCCCTCAATCCAATGCACAGCATCCATTGGCAGCAATCTCTCCCCATTCTCGGATCAGCTGGCTGGAGTCATTTTGGTTGATCTTTAGAGCTAGGAAAGCAAAGATCTGCCTAATGGTGCAGGTGGAGGATGTTCTTTCTTTGTGCTCTGCTCAGCTCATGAGTAGCCCAAATAAGAGTTGACAAATACCCTAAGCCACTCAATGGCCAGGATGACAGAGATGTTCCTGGCTTCCCCACTCCAGCTTTTGGTGTGTACTGAGGGAAGCAGCCTTCCCATGAGTGAAATTTAGGATCTTTAGCTTCTGTCCATATGCAGGGACACCAGAGCTATCTTTATGGTAGAGGGGAGTGTCAATATTGGCAATGAGGTCATTATTAATTTTGATAATTTGCAGTTAAGTTTTTACAAAACATTGAAAACACAATATGCTATATTGAAACTATCATCATCATTGTTGACCTGAAGGTGGCAACCTACTGAGTATCTTGAAAGCAATAACAAAATTATGTCATTTAGAGCACTTCTGAGTGATAATGGCTGAGCGGGCTCAAATACAAGGAAATCTTATTGATCCCATTTTGCCAGATTGCAGAGGGGAGTGAGTTCATCCTGACAGCCAAGGGTTTTTGTTTGGTTTTTTGTTTTGTTTTGTTTTGTTTTGATTTGATTTGTTTTTGGTGGGTTCATGGATCCATGTCTGCATGCATCCCCATGTCTGCATGCACTGTCTAAGTGAAAATATTTTAAGGCTAGGATGCAAGGCCATCACAATATAATGTTAGAAATGGGTCTTGATCTTCTGCCTCCAACAAAAGATTCCTAAAACACTAGACACAATTGTACTAATGAGATGTTAAATAAAGCCTATATTGTCTAACTAGTGCTTGGATGGTTTGATGCAGGAGTGGGAGAAAGTGCATTTCTAAATAATTTCTAGAAAGTCTATGAACTGCATTAATTTCCAGTGCTCAAAAGAAATTTTTGGCTCACCAATCTTTTCACTTTCAATGTATGACTGTTGTTGTATCAAGTTCCATCAGAGTTCTAGACCTCATTAATCTAAAATCTGTTTAACACTGATTTACTGTGTTACAGTAACAATGGTCATTTCAAAAATCTTGTAATTCCCCTTCTCTGGTCACCCAAAACACCTATTGTGCCTGAGATTTCCTAGATTGCTGTGACATCCAAACAGTTATGAAAAGATGTCTGTCAGCTGTGCTGAGACACTTAAACTGTATTGTGATAGATCAGAATGTACCTAAAAGAAACAAAGCTGGAGAAAGAACACGGATCAAGAGTGTGGTGCTTTCTTCATATTTCCCTTCCTCCTCATTGGAAACTGAACACTACCATCACCTCTTGATTAAAAAAAAAATTACTGGATCAACAAGATTATATAGTTGAGACATTTCCCATATCTTGCCTCAAGATTTTTTCTGTCCATATACTTCAGCACTGTGCTTATTTATTGCAGCACATAAATGATCTAGGAGAAACTGAACAGCACCTGAATACAGAAGTAATCATACATATGAATGAGCAGATAAAAATCTTCATTGTCTTTGACTTTCTTGTTGAGATTGGTGGTTTTGACAGAGATTATTCCCCACCCAGGCGAGGCATATCCAAGAATATAACTTCAAGACCTACTTGGGGAAAAACTCTATCAAAATAATTGGGTAAAATTTAATGAAGTTGTCCCAATAATTACGCTGCTTCTATCAGAGAAACCAGAATGGTGGGGCAAGTAGTGATTTCTCCACTATAAGCTGCCTTCAGTGCTTTTAAATCTATTCTGGAAGAATGGGCACAGATTTTCAGTGGGCATCAGGGTGAGGGAAAAGGGAAGAAGCCATTCTGCAAGCTCCTCGACTTCTGGTGTAATCGATTAATGATGGTAATAACGATAACAATAACCCTGTTCTTCTTATTACTAACAATAAACCTATTCAGTAGCATACACATAATTTGCCACGATCTAACATCCCCTCAGCATGGGGTAAATATCCACATGCAGAAATACATTATGCCAGCACTACACAATCCCCATCCAGAACAGTAGCACTGAGCTACAAGCAACAATAACTGGGTGCTGTTGAGCATTCACATTATATGCAACTCCAAAAACAAGGAGGAAGTATTATTGGGCTCTGTTGGCAATGTTCACAATAAACAATGAATGAATTCAGCTCAGCGCTGGTCTTATGCTCAGAAAATTGCCTGAAGGGCATTCATTTTGTCATCGGAAAAGTGAAACCAAGACTTCCAAAACTACAATTTCCTGCTTCACTTTAGGGCTTTTGTTAATCCTCACTTCCCTTTTTGGACCTTACAGTTTGCATTACAAGGCATACAAAATTGGTGTTTTGTTTTGCAAGCTGTTATGAAGCATCACAAACAGACCCCACTGGAACAAATATCAAATGCCTTGTGAGGCCTTTGTTTTACTTAAGATGCTCTCAACAACTCTCCTAATATCTTTCTGGGCCCTCTCTCTAATGTCATTGCAGTATCCAGCTATCACTTTAAATGGACCCCTCAAGGAATGAATGATGATTGGCATCTGATTTTTATATAAGATGTTCTAGGAAAGAGAGACTTGACAAAATTCAGCATTGTTGCCTTTTTATTTATTTATTCCCCCCCCCCCCCCCATGTTGTCAACTAAGCAGTCACTTCCCTCACCATCTATTTTCTGCAGAAACAAGTACTGGTTGGGAACAGGTTGTCCAACATCAACTTTTCCTCACAGAATTGTTAATGAGCTATCCGGGGGAATATTCTACATGACAACTAGGTCTGTTTTGAAAGCAGGTCTATTTGCCTCTAAGAAGACTCAGAAACAGGCAAAAACAACAACACCTTTTTTTAAAAAAATAGTTGCAGGATAGCAAGTTTAACTAGCAGATCCGGGGGGGGGGGGATCTTTCCCCTAGTGTGATAGTTAGCTAGAAAGTTTTAATCTCTCCTGCAATAACTATTAGGGTGTTTTAATATCTGTCTGGTAATACTGTATTCAGAAATGTCATGGAAGAGAAAATCTTATTTTCTGGTACAGCCTGGATGGATATCCTGTGCCTCCTGCAGTGCAGTTCTCATGGATGACCCTCCTAGTCCTTTCCCATCCATTTTTCCAGTGAGAAAGCATAACCTCTATTACAACTTTTGTGATATGGGGTTGGAGGGAAGGATAACCATTCCCTCCTCTAATGATTGTAACACAGGCTGCCCACCCTTATTGAGGAATGCACTCCTGTGGAGTGAGGCAAGAAAATTTCTGGTGTCATATACATGGTTCCCCAATCCCTGCACTAGTGCCAAATGTGACCTTCAAGGGCTGAATCTGGACTGCAGAAATAAAACATTTTGTCACCACTTAAGTGCCATGGCTCAATGCTATGGAATTATGGGATTTATAGTTTTGTGGTATCTTTAGACTTTCTTGTCAGAGAGCTCTGGTGCCACAACAAACGACAAGTTCCAAGTTTCTATAATATGGAGCCATGGTAGTTAAAGTGGAGTCACACTGCATTAATTTTGCAGTGCAGATAAATTGAGGGTCAAAAAAGTTGTGGACCTCTGTTGCACAGGGTAAGCTCAGCTTGTCACAAGAAAACATTAGATGGCAATAGAGGTCCCGCATATTGGGTCCCATGTATCAAACTGAGCTCCATATCAGCAGGAGGCAAAGTTTATAGGCAGCATAAACTTTTCTTGTACCATTATACTTGCTGCCAATCCACTTCCAGGTGCAATTCAAGGTCTTTGGTTATCACATTTGGAGTCCAAACTGAGGGTGGACTATAATGATCACCTATGTCAGGTTAATGTGCTGGTTCTCCCGCATTGTTTGATGAGGCCCTTGGGCACAGCCTGTGCTATCTGAGAATGTATCCACACTGCAGAATTAAAACAGTTTGACACTACTCTAACTGCCATGACTCTATCCTATAGAATCCTAACATTTGTAGTTTTGTAAGGTAATCAGTCTGGTCTGTCAGAGAGCTATGTTGCCTCGCCAGACTCTCCCTCTAGCTTTTCTTTGCTAACAAAGATTCAGGAAGGACTCATCCCACGCTTTCTACAAGAACGTTAATGACTAAAAAGGGCGATCCAAGATAAACAAGTCCAGTTACAGAAAGTACAGCAGAAAGTCTCCTTGGGTGATGTTTCCAAGTTGTGGTTCTTTCTGCATTGTCATTTCTCTTTGAGACTCATTTGGCTTGAGTTCTCAAAAGAGGCTGCAGTATTATGGATAATGCATCTCCATGCCTCCCGATGTGAGGCCAGGGCAGACCATTGTTGGTGATCAATTTGGCCGAGCTTGAGATGTTATTTCAGGGAGTCCTTGTATCTCTTCTTTGGGGTGCTCCTCTTACATTGACCCATGACAAGTTCACCGTAGAGTACTATTTTTGGAGGTGCTGGTCCTTCATCCTAGAAATGTGCCCTGCCCAACGCAGCTGCATTTTCAATAACATGGCCTCAATGCTGGTGATCCCTGCTACCTCCAGGATAGCAACATTCATCACTCAAACCTAACAGGGGTGGCTTCTTAAAGAAAAGACTCCAAGTCAACAATCTTCAACAAGCTGCCATGAGAGATAACTTCCAGGCAAATCTGCAGTCAAATCTTGAAGACCATCTTATAGATTCTTCTCCTACAGTGCTTTGGCAACATATCAAAAACAGTATCCTGCAGTCTGCAGAAGAATCCCTCGGCTTTTCCTGCAAGAAAAACCAAAATTGGTTTGATGAAAACAACCAAGAGATCCAGGAGCTATTGGCAAAGAAGAGAACTGCTGATCAGGTACACCTCACTCAGGCATCTTGCCATGTAAGAAAAGCAGTCTTCCTCACCAGACTACAAATACCATTTTTCTATAGGATAGAGTAATGATAGCTAAAGTGATGACAAATTACTTTAATTCTGCAGTGTGAATATATCCTAAAATATAGATTGTGAGGAAATGTGAGAGTGTCTCCTCTGCTGTGGCACCCAAAATGAGAAATTTACTACTCCACTTTGGGAGTGCTCCATCAATGTTTGAAGATTTATTTCTCTTCAAGCAAATCTTTCTATATATTACTTTCTATACATTTCACTACCACCTCTTACTCACTCATTTTGCTCTTATTGCTGCCCTTTTGCATTTTCATTCTTTGTTTATATCTTGACTCTTGTTACTCTTGTTTTATTGATGTTATTTATTAGTTTTGCTGTCTCTGGGCACCGCCAAGTTGAAGACAGAAAAACATCATAAATAAACTAGAAAGTCTGCTAGACTAGATTGCACAGTTACCTGGTCCAGGGAACAGGCTTAACTGGGAAGCTCTGAAATGGGTCAGGAAGTCACAGCAGGCCCGTTCTGGTTTGTTAGCATAATCCTATAGTTCCTTTCTTTTAATAGTCATGTGCATAGTCAGTATAAGAATCAGAAGGCTTCAGTTGAGTGGTGGATTCTCCTTTCTTTGCTGTTTTTAAGCACAGGATGGATATCCATTAATCCATATGTTGGCAGGATGCTGGACTAGATGAACTTCCAGATCCCTCATCTCTCCCCTTATTCTGACCTTACATATTCTCAGGGGGGCCCAGGGTGACTAACAGCTCAAGTCTTACATTCCCAATGTCCGAAATCACAAAATGAAGATGTCTAAAGCCACAAATATCTTATAAAATGCAACAAAAGCAATAATGCCTAGAAGCAGGCAAAGCAAAATACCCAGAGAAAACTCTTCCTTATTCATGTTTTAATTAATATGTTTTTTTAAGAAAAATATTTTTATTAAACAAGATTTTTCAGTGCAATGGTACAACAAAATATTCTGTCTTTATAACAATAAAAATCTATGATCTCCATTCTCTTTGCATCCTGCAACATTCTAAAAGAAAATATATCATTGTGAGTATGTTACAAGCTTCTGATTAAACAACTCTACTTCCTTCTTTTTCTTCATTAATTAATTATCCCAAATTTTATATATTCTCTATGACCCCTCGTGACTTCCATAATTCCTTACCAAAGATAACCCTTGTGCATTCTACTTCTATTTTTCAAAACATTCCAATTTTAAATTAATATGTACTCACACTGGCCACTTGAGTTATTTAATTATTTAATGAATTCTCTAGATTAACTGGCCCATGAATGTCCAGAATGTGAGAAACATCTGTATTCTGACAGAAAAGAAATCCAACAGCTGGAGTGCCGCCATCAAAATCTGCCTGCCACATGTGGTAGTCTCATGGCCTATGCAGCATCCCTAAGTGGTCAGCATTCCAAAAACCCATACACATCAGGTAGAAGTTATTTGCCTCCGCAGTTTCTCAGCAACAGCAACAGACCAAGGATGGGTAGAGGGAGCCTGAAGCTATCACTTCAAAACTAAATTTCCCCCCAACTGTCAGTGTCAAAGAAATCCCATGTCTTTTGAGTCTGCATATCAACATGAGAAAATCTTGGTATATTGCTCATGCAAGATGTTTCCTTCTTGTGCTGTAAATTATTTTGAAAGTTTGGAGATAGAGAAAGAAAGGGATACTGTCAACCCATGGAAGAATGACACAACAAAGGACCCAAGAACTGAAAGTTCTAGGACTGGTGCTTTCTCTTGGTGACCTCGAGAGGTTTTTATTCCAGGTAAACACCTGTTGAGAAAGCCAGTGAATTTTTCGGATTCACAAATGAACCTGTTTGCAATCATCCCATTATGAAGAGATTGGCTTGAATTGGAAGCAAAGCTGCCAATTGGAATACCTAGTTGGATGAGGAACGCAGAAGAGGGGGAAATGGAGAGAGAAAAGCTGTAATAGGTATATTTGTCTGAGCAGTAACATTACAGAAGGGCACCTGAGTTCTTGGTGCTTTATCAGTCACATAAGCTTCAGCCATGCTGCTGTTCATCATGGTAGTTTCTAAGCAGCTAATCTTTATCTAGCTGTGAAAGCAGACAGCTGCCCTGCTTCTTTTATTATTAAGGGCTTATTTCTTGTCTGCACTGCTGGTTTGGCTGGTTCAATTTCAAGTAGATTTCAAGTACAGTTGGTGGAAGAAAACTCCCCTCTGCTGAGATAAGTGTAGTACAGAATCAGGTCCAGCAGGGGTTAGAGAACAAATAGCCTCTTTTTGGAAACCAGATTGCTTGAGTGTCATGTTTTGTCCCTGAATGCTGTTGCACCAAATCTGCTGCAGAAGAGTATATTTGATTATTAGGGAGGCCTTGATGGGGCTGATATGTGATGGTGGTGGTGGGGGATCTGTGGTGATTTAAAGTGCATTGGCTGACTCATTCCACTCAAAGCTGTATTTCTTTTGGTCAAGATTCTTTGCATAATACACAGAAATGCACAAGGAAATAGAAGACAGAGATTAGAAACATAGATCAAGATTCTGTATCGTCAGACATAACTTTGAGGCTGGAGCTATGTTACCATGGCTACTTTTGCCAGTGCCACCCTCCAAAATTCTGCCTTAAGACAGGTATTAGTATTAGTATCCCGCTCTTTTCCCAGAACTGAGACTCAGAGCAGCTTCACAACATTAAAAACAGTTTGATTAAAAACATAGAAAGTACATTAAAAAGGAATTAAATTATTACACTATTAAAACAGATAGTAATAGAATAAAACACATTTTTACAAGATAAAACTATATAGTAGTACCCAAACTGAAACAATTTTGTGGCACTAGGAATTAAGGGATTGGGAAATTATGACTACAATGCTCTCCTTGTTAAGTGGCACATTGAAACAGCCCAGTTGGGGAGACCTCTTGGGGTCCTTTCACAGCTCATGTCCTACAGCTGGAAAAGTGATGAAGTCATTATTTCCCAGGGTCCTGGCTTGAAGCACCTGGAAAAAACATTTGGTTGGAATGGAGCATGACTTAAGAGGGAGGTCATTTGTGGTCATTGATGACTAGGGATGTTAACTCTTCACTAAGGGTGAAAACAGATGGCCCTAATGGGGGGAGGCTTGATGCTGCCCCTTTGATTACCAGATCAGGCCCTTGGCAACCACACACCATGGCCCCAATCTGGCTTTTTTCCAGAGCAAAGAGAAGCGGCAAAATGCTGCTCCTTTTTGCACCATAAAAATGCTGCCTTTTCCGCCAGCACCATTGTTTTTTGATGCTCCTGCAGTGTGCGGCATCTAAACGCCATGCCACTGGAGTACCAAAAAGCTGCCTGCATGTTGGCAGCGAAGTGGCATAGTGCTAGTTTCAGGGCAGCATCCATACGCCATGCCCCCATGCTGTCGGGAAGGTGGCATATTGTGCCGGTCTGTTTCACCCCTAAGTTTCTTCTTAAAGATAGCAATGGGTATTTTCAGCATTTTCTACCCACTGCAAGAACATCTTCAAAAACCACACAATTTTCAAATGTTATTTGCAATTCAGAACTTATTCTGTTAAAAAAAAAATTGCACATTGTTGTTTTGCACAGAAAATAGCCTTTTCTGCACAGCAAACAAGATTTTCTGAATCGGAAATAATATTTGAATGCAAAAACATCAATTCCTGCACAGAAAATGCTGCTTACTATGGAAATCACCCATGTAAGATTTTTATGTAGAATAATTACAGCATTTTCTGGGCAGAAATTAATATTTCTACATTGAAATGTTATTATCCATGCAGAAAATGCTGTTTCCTGCACAAAACAAATTCTGCACAGAAAAATCCTGAACTGAAAAGATTCTTGTCAGTCTAGGATTCTTTTCCTCAAGATTTCTCAACACTTGAAAAGCATGTTTTCCAAACATTTTAAAAAATATTTTCAAATATTCTTTCCATCACTTAATGACCATAAATTTAAATTCCCAAAGTTAAGAAAAAAAAGTCTGTCTTACAATCTCATAAGTAATGAAGAGGATGATAATCATAGTCCACAATTGCCCTTTAATTATCATCATCATTATCATTTAAATCCCATCCAGAAATGGGGCTCAAAGCAGTTTACAAATTAAATTAAAACAAGTACAACATAGTTAAAGCATGCCAAAGGTCACCAATAAAGTGAATTAAACTCTGCATCTGCGCTGCAGAAATAATCCAGTTTGACACCACTTTAACTGCTGTGGCTCAATTATACGGAATTCTGAGGATTTGTAGATTTGTGAAACATTTCACTTTCTCCATCAGAGAGCTCTGATGGCAGAACAAACTACAATTCCCAGTTTAAAAGCCTTAAATGTAGCAAGAGAGGGTGGCACAGATTCTTGCATTGACCAGAACTGTGTGTTTGCATGTTGTTGTTGTTGTTGATACAGAAACGAGAATTTTCACTGAATATGCAACCAGTAGTGCTGTTGAAATGACTGCTTTATAACCATTTCAGTCTGTCTGATAGGGTAGCAAAGAGATACATAATTTTATTTACAGGTGGCCCATAGGCGAAATGGGGAGGTGTTTCCCAACTCCACAAACATTTCCATGTTTGGTCCGCCAACTAACATTGATTTTACTGCATAGGACATCAGCAGAAACAAACGGATGACCTTGGACACCCAGGGCTCTGTGTTTTGTTTTGTTTTGAGTTCTGTGACTGAACTATGCTACTTGAAAATTTTAGATGAGCTTCAAATCTAGCATCTGTTACATGTTGACTTTCTTTCCTTTTTTGTTTCTTTTCAAATTGCAACTCCAATGAAGGTTCAGATTCTTTCTTGAAAATAAGTAAAATCTCAGAGGTGAGAGGATGTGGGTCTTGGAAAACATGTACCATCTGATTTAAGACAGAGGGAGCCTTATAGTGTAGAACAATTTGAAAGGAATCTAGTAAATAAAACATAGCACACCCATAGACCTTTGCCTCTTTTTATCCATGCCCCTGTGGAACTCCAACAATCCTGTATTGCTTTGTTTATTTACACTTATTATTATTCAAGAATTTCAGGGCAGTGACTTTCACCAATTAGGAACTTTATTTTAAAGAAAGAATCTGAAACACCATTGGAGTTAGAATCAAAAGAAAAGAAAAGAAAAGAAAAGAAAAGAAAAGAAAAGAAAAAGGGAAGGGAAGTCATGTCACAGATGCTGGATTTGAATCTGACTATCCATCTGGTATGTGACCTCTGTTGTTTCCTACTTCCCTCAACTTTACCAAGTGTTATCATCTTTTCTAGTGAGTCCTGTCTTCTCATGATATGGCCAAAGTATAGCAGCCTCAGGAGTTTTTCACACAGCTAAAAATGTGGCTTACCTTGCCCATTTTGAATCCTCTTCTGGGATGCAGCCAGATATTATTGCTCGCATTTTGCCACCAATGCCGCCTCCTGCCAGCTAGAAGGTGCACTCATCTTGCTAATTTGCAGAGTCAGGAGCTTCACAGCTTTGCAAATTGGCCAGCTGAGCTTGGATTCTAGCCAGGTTTCAGGTGGGTTTTAGGTGGGAGGCAGCATCAGCATCAAAATGTGAGCAATAATATCCAGCTACATAACAGAAGAGGATTCAAACCGGCCAAGGTAAGTCAGATTTTTTTAGTTGTGTGAAAAACTCCTTAGTGTAGTCATCTAGGGCCTGGTACAGATGGCCCAAAAGGGCTGTCTCTGAAGCGTAAATAGGACGGGAACACACAGCAGCTGCACACTCCCCAGCCGTAGCACATATGGATGGCACCATTTTTAAAGTGCGCCGTCCATACGCGCGGGCCAATGACATCATGGAACACACCACATTTACATGGAGCGGTGTGCACCTATGGCACCCTTTCTGCAGTGCAAGAAGGAGCTCCAAAACGGAGCTCTTCCTTGGCATTTTCATCCTTGGAGCAGCTTTCACATGGCTGCACCAAGCATGCCAAGGGAAAAGGGGCCACGTCAGCGGTGCCTTTCTCTTCTCAGAAGCACTGCTCATGGCAGGGTGTAGTGGGCACCCAGTGCACCCACTGCACCCCACTTCAGGCCACGGAGAAGCGGAATTTGATGCTTCTCTGTGGCCTAGGGAAGCAGCGGATTGGGGTGGCAAGGGCTGCCAGTGAGGCAGCCCAAGCCCCAGTCCGGCACTCCTCTGGGTGCCTACGGACCACCCCTTTGGGGCAGTCTGTAAAGCCCCTAGGTTTCTAGGAAGAGTTGGCCTGATTTGTTCACAGATCTATTTCTTTGTCTTTTTGGCAGTCCACAGTATCCTCTGAACTCTTCTCCAGCATCCCATCTCAAATGAGTTGATTTTCTTCCTATCAGCTTTCTTCACTGTCCAGCTTTCACAACCATACATAGATATTGGAAATATAATGGCATGGACAATCCTAACTTTAGTATTCAGTGATATACATGTACACTTCAAGATCTTGTGTAGTTCCTTGGGGCACAGCCTACAAGCAAGGCTACAACAATGTCTTGCAAGAGGGATACTGCTTATGGTGTGACAATCACAGCCCACAGGCAGGAAGCAGGTGGGAACTATCTTTCCACTGATTACCAGCAGAATGAAGCTGCTCCTGCTTATGCAGCAGCTGCCAGGTAAAGTAGGTTTGAGAGGACAGTCACAGTCGTAGCATTAGTGCCATGACTATGTAGATAAATGCTGAGCAGTTTTAGAGGCGTTACACCAGGTAGTTCATCTATAACTGTGATAGTGAATGCCAATCCTTAGTTTGTAATGATTTAATTAGAGCAGCTTAATCCCATAAAGAAGCATATTCTTTTTCTAATTTGCCAAATTTTAAAGAAGCCTAAACCAGGGGTTCACACACTTCAGGGCCCTGAATGATACATATGATGCTGACTCCAAAACAAACAAACAGCTTCATTTATATACCGCTTCATACTGCCTAAGCAGTGTCTCAGTGGTTTATAACTGTAAGCTACTTGCTCCCAACAATCTGGGTACTCATTTTAGCGACCTTGAAAGGATGCAAGCCTGAGTCAAGCTTGAGACCTTTTTGCTGGTATTGAACTCGCAACCTTCTGGTTTTGAGTGAGTGGTTAAAGTATAGGCATTTAACCACTGCGCCACCAGGGCTTCTAGTCTGAACACTCCAGGTCTGAACACACAGACACACACATACCTAGACCACAGCCTTGGGTATCCAGATGTGTTGGACTTCAGTTTCCAGGAGCCCTAGCCAACATGACCATGATCAAGAAGTCTGATTTATAGTCCATGAACATCTGGGCACAAACTTTGGAAACCACTGGCCAAGGGAAACACAATGTGCATTTTTAAAAAAAAAAAAAGAAAGAAAGAAAGAAATTCTTCCAGAAGCCAGTTTTACATGTTAGTAAGTATGGTGCGCTATTTATGCATCATCAAAGGATGACAAAGTGGGTACAAATATATGGCTATATGTGCAAATTTGGGGTAGGAGGAGTGCTTTAATTTAAATAGAAACACAGTGCATCACACTCTACTGAGGAAAACTTTGACCAAATGGCCTGTGTTCCTATACAGTCTGCTGTCCAGGTGCTCCCTATTTATGAGGCATAGAAGTAGTGCCGTTAGATACTGAAGTAAAAGGACAGCTGACCACCTCATTCTTCTCTTCCTCCTTTTCAGCCTGATGGCACTCCTTGAGATTTGCTCCAAGGAACATTGAGTGCAATCAGTTATACAGGGGCCCAAAGTCCCACCTCAAGTCCCTAAAAAAGTCATCTTTCTGGCTTCCATACCTTCAAACAAAGTTTTGATCCACATAACTTTTAGTACAGTCTCCACAATTATGAGGACTAGAAGTTTGCACATTTGAAATGAAAATAAGGGGTCTTTTATGGCCTAACACTATTGCATTTTTCACTGGTATGGACTATAGCTTACATATAGCCCTGTGCATCACATCCAAGCTCAAGTGCCACATATTTCACAGCTCAACCTATTTTTTCCCTTTCATTCCTTTAGTCTGCCCTCCGCCCCATAGAAGTTAACATAATCTGTGTCAGTCAGAAGAAACTTTTAATTCACACAGCAAGTGACCTACTTTGGTATTTGTTATCGCTCTTATTTGGGTAGAAGTGCAAAATAATGAGTTGGCTCAATGTGCTGGCCTTTCTACCTTCAGAATGGACTTCTAAATCAAGGCTGGAGAGCACTGACTGAAAATCATTCGGGGGCTGTCTGCTCTAAAGGTCACAGCATGAAATAGTGTAAGAGAATTTTGCCCTGGTTTATAGTGGAGCGATCACCATCACAAGGGGCCCCACAAGAAGAAGTGCTGTTTAATTCAGCTTGGCCAGCACCTGCAGAGTCTGGGGAGGCAAAAGGAACAAGGGAAGCCAAGGAGAGCTGTCTCCAAGACGAATGAATCTGGAAAAATATAGACAGTGCTGACACATAAATATACTTGGAGCAGGCCTTCCTTGTATGCAGCTCTCCTGCAAACAAGCAGGCCCCCTTCTTGAAGATCTGATGGAAATGTCTTCATTTCCTGTTGCCTGGAATATCAGATAATCATTGACTCAATGCGGTCTATAGTGCTTGCATGGCAGAGCCATTTCCTAGAAACAGGTAGGGAAGGTGTTGAATTTTCCCTTAATTTCTTTTAGATACACAGGGAAGAGTTAATTATCAGTCTAGAATTTATGGTCCCCTTCCCAACCACCATTTCCGAATCTTCCCATCATTCATTGGTTATATTATTAGTGTTGATTAATATTTATATACTGTAATACTACCAATGAATGTAGCACTTGGTTGTTGTTAATTGTCGTCAAATAGGCTTTGACCCCCCCCCCCCCCCCCCATGAATGAGACACTACCAAGACACCCTGTCATCAACAGCCTTGCTCATATCCTGCAGACTCAGGGCTCTGGATTGAGTTTATCCAGCTGTAATGTGTTCTTTTCCTACTGCTTTCCACTTTGCCAAGCATTATCTAATGGCTCATGTAGTCTCATGATATTTCCAAAGTAGAATCCAAAATAATTAAATGGCGGCTATCATAAGTAGTGTTCAGGGTTAATTTGCTCAAGTATACATTTGCTGTAAAATCTGGGTAGGTCACAGGTTTTCCAGATTTGCAGTGATCCTGGGCCTGTCTTCACTATTACTAAGGACATTGAGGCAAACTGTGACAAACCCAGCTTAAGTGGCCACACGTTCCCCCATTCCAAGGTTGCTTCATAGAAAAATGCTGCCACACAAGCCAGTTTATCCAAATCATTTTTGGTCATACGTCTGTGGCTGCTACACTTATTTTATTCTTTCCTGTCCATCAAGCATGCAAACAGATTTGCACAGACACAATCAAGCAGATATACTGGTATCCAGTTGTGCACACAAATGCATTTTAAAAATGTTGCTTGAACTTCCCAGAGTTTCTTGGGAATCTTCACTTCCTGACAAGAATTATCATGTCACTGACAGCCCCTTTCCGTCTCATCCCAGGCACCAGAACCTCCTCCCTTCACTGGAAATGTGAATCCACCAGCCACACATCTACTCAACTGAATTTTCCTGGCAAATCCAGAGAAAACCAAGAAATATTTTTGCTATGGATTAAATCCATCAGGCACCTCAAAACCCTGCACCCATCATGAATAGGACAGAATGTTATGTATCTGGATCATTGCCAATTCAAAGTAATTGGGATGTTTTCATAGTGTAGACAACCCCTAGGAGGTATTTCCTTATTTTTTTGGCAGTCTGTGATTGCCCCACATTTCAAATGAGTTGCTTTTCTTCCTGGCAGTTCTCTTCACTATCCAGTTTTACAACCATACATAGAAACAGAAAATAGAAATAGATTTGTCTCTGGAATCACCACTCCATCTCATGCATCTGAGCAAGTAGATTCAAATCTACAAAAGCTCATGCTAACAGCTTCTTTCTTTCAGTGAGTCTCAAAGGTGCTACAAGATCCCTTTGCATAAGGAAATAGAAATGTTACTTTAAAGAGTAACATTTAATGCAATGGACTAGGCTGGGTTTCATTTTGTAGCAGGATTTAGTGGCATTAATGGCCCATTGGGTTTGAGAAAACTCATAGTCTCCAACACTTTCATTTACAAGAAGTACATTTAGATGTGAGAAGACTGAGATATGTCCACACGGGACATTGCTCTGAACAAAGGATTCTGGAATATTTCATTTTGTCTACATTTTTCTTGACAGATTGTGAATAAATTTGCAGGAAGTAATTGTCTCTTCTGAGGTGGTTAAGGCTGCCAACTTTCAGATGAATAGGTATAGGAATTATTGTTTTCAGTATTTACATTTTTCAAGTATCCAAGGATGTACTTAGCTCTCTCAATTTCTTCTGAACTACTGTGCTGAAAATATCAATGTATATCAAAGTTCTTGTGTCATACCCCCAAAACTTATATTTAGGAGATTATCACATTTACTTTTTTGCCCAATCTGAGCACAGGCTGGAACAGGGGGAAATGGGTGTTATTGTGCACAATATTGCTGCTGTTCTGCTGGCAAACTACCACCTGTCCCCAAACCAGTTGATTTTGAAAGATGGAAAGCTTCTGTACTACCAAAATCGGTGTGATAACCACAGCTCAGGGATGTGTCCGGGAAAGCAGCCAATTGGCTGATAAGACTAGCTCACTTCCCAAACAAACAGTGCAAAACAAGTCCAAAAGCACAAGAGGTATTACCAAGAGGATTTGTACAGAAGTCCGAGGTCCAGGGTATCAGGTTAGCAGGTTGATAAGGCAGTCCAAAGGTCAAGGGTTTGAGAGGGTCAAGAGGGGTCAGCAGTCCAAAAAGCAAGATACTACACTTCATCTTAGCCAAAAGGCCAAGAAGCAAGGTTTCAGTCCAAAGAGCAATGGGAGACAGAGACACAGTACATTCCCAAAGAAAGTCAGATGATCGCTGGCAACTAGGCAAACATCCCACAGCTGCTTATATGGTCAGGCTGCAGGCATTCAGGTGAGTCTGATTGCCAGCGCATTTCTCATAAAGCCTCCATGACCATCGAAAGCACTCCCTTTTGACTGAATGCTGTCTGAAGGTAAGCACACTTCCTTGATCCTCCTCCATGTCCAAAGACTCTGCCACAGGCAGACTTGGCTGCTGAACCTCCTGAGAGGCTGCAGACTCTACTGGAGCATAGTGGCAGATTCAGGCTCCACAGCTGCAGGCTCAGATCCCAGAGGCTCTGGCTGGTCCTCTGAGTCCTCCTCCAGGCTGGGCATAACAGGATGAGTGGGGGTTGGCTGGCAGCATAGCAGCAATTGTGTGTGCGATAACACACATTTTACTCCATTCCGGCCCAGTCCCATCCTGTGCTTGGATCAGGCAAAAAAAGTGCATATAATAATCTCCTTAGATAGTGAGACAGAGGAGGGAGATGGAACAGAGAGGCAAGAGATTGGGACAGATTTCCACACTACTGAGACAGAGGGCTAAGAAAGCATGGCAGTGTCTGAACAGCACATCACAGAGCTAACAGTACTTACCATAATGGAATAAAGGAGAGAAAAGGAGGGCCAACATGGTCGTCTTTTACAGGAGAGTAAACTAAAGTATAGGTAAGACAGCTGCAAATAAAATGTATGAAACATATTTGCATTTATATAAGTGTTATTAGCTTTAATTTTGTAATGTGCTTCATTTTTCTTGAATGTCTTACATTTTCAATGCCTTGTCTTCTTTTGCAGTTATGATATCTTATCACCCTGCTCCCTCAGGAAACTTGTTGTTCACAACCAATCTGTCTCCTGGTCATAACATTCTTGACTCATGTTCCTGGTTGCTGCTGACTAACAACCTCAGACCTTGCTCCCTTTAAAGACTACACTTTAGAATCTCCCTTTTGTACAGACATTTGCATTGATGGCTTGATTGTGCTTGATCTGGACTGGCCTCACTATGTTGGTGAGCCATGCATCCCTTGGGGATTTTCCTGTGTTCTGTTGCCTCCTATACTCTCTCTTGGGGATCTGGACTTGTAGGGGTTTTCCAGACCACCCAAAAGGGGCGGTCCCTTCTTGCCCCTTTAAGCGGTGAGATGGGACCAAGGCTGCTGCACCAGCAGCCTCAGAGGCCCCATCCTGTTGCTTCAGAAGGCAGCGGGAAAGCGACAAACTGCCGCTTCCCCGCGGCCTCAAAACAGGGTGCACCAGGCGCTGGCTAGGGGAGAAAGGGGCTGCCACCATGGCCCCTTTCCCTCCTGGGTCCCTGGCATGGCCGTTTAAAGGCTGTGCCAAGGACCCGGTGCAGAAAAGGAGCTCAGTTTCCGAGCTCCTTTTTTTGCACTGCAGGAAGGGCATGCTTGGCACCCTTCTGTGGCACCATTGCATCATGGTGTGTGCAGCATTTCTAAACACTGCACGTGCCATGGCACTATCATGGCGCACCCGTATTTTAAAATGGCGGCGTCCGTACGGTTTAGGGTAAGGGAGGGTGTGGATGCTGCACCCTCCCTAACCCTAATCGTGCACTAAAGAGCCCTAATGGCCTTAATGGCCCTACTGGATCCAAACAGAACAAAAGTCGCCTTTGATTATAAGGAATATACAGTATTTTGGAAGAATGGGTTTAGGGTTTTTGTTGTTTGGTTGGTTTTTGTTTTGTTTTGTTTTGTTGTTTGAGGAAGGAGAATTCTCAAATTTGGGGAAAGGTGTGATTTCCTTTTTTTTTACCCACCTTGCCACCTTTTACCCACAGACAGCAAAATATGAGCTGTCTGTTCACTCAAGCAGATTCATAGTTTGCACTGGGAGAGCAGTCAAGTGGACAGACTGCAGAAGGAGGCAGTGAAGTGACAACTGTCAGGCTGCCTCACTACCCCAGCAGAGCAAGGAGGAGGGGAGGTGGCAACCATTTAACTAGTTTTACCTGATGTGCATTGCCCCTGGGGGTTCTGTTGGTCTGGGCAGCAACGTATACATTGAATAAATTAATATTCACAGGCAGGAAGAGAGGCAGGTAACTGAATAAATAATCAGTAATAACTGTAACAGTCTCAAGAACAGAAGAGGGGAACAGTGTCCCTGAAGCAGCATCATGCCAGACAGGAGGATGTTTTCATAGAGGGATCTGTACTGTTATATCTTTGCCCTGTTTTAAGTATATTTTAAACTGTTTTCTATTAGTGTTTTTAGTAGGGCTGATTATTTAATTTTAAATCCTTTTTTATTCATAGGTTTTTAATTGTACTTTGTTTTAATCTAAATGATAAGTGCCTTGTGTCCCAACCTGGATAAACAGACAGCTGAAAATGTGGTTGGGTACCAAACCTTACTACAGTCTGTTTAGGGAACTTTAGTTCATTATGATGGATAGCTCTTCAAAGTTTGGAATGAAACTCAGGGCAGATTCATCCATCCCAACCACATGGGATTCTGCCAACCAGCACTGCCCTCAGCATTTTTCAAAAGATGCTGGTTTTGCAGGTATTTATTTATTGCATATTTGTGGTCTCTGTGACACACAAATAGGTTATCCATACCTGTGCAGTGCATCATTTGGAATTTTTAGAGCTATTTTGTAAGTTTTTTGGCAATAGCCCCACCTATTCTCCATACACCTAACCACCATGCTTCCCACTTAAAATAAATGTCCACCACAGCAGCAGCATCAAAAGAACTGTTGTGGCCTTACTGGTTATCTTACCGCATTTTTGGCTTGGGTTTCTCTACCTCATTTTTGATTGCATTTTGGCTTTGTTTTGGACTCTGATTTATAGTTTGATTTTTCTTGGACTATGTTTTTAGTTTCATCAATGGACCCCAGTTTGGCTTGGCACTTTAGTTAGCTTCAACATGGTTTCTTTAGCTTCCTTTATAAAGTATGCCTCTTGTGCAGCCAAAATCCCTGAGAAAGATGGTTGCTCATGCTGCCTGTTATGCCTGTGTGAAGGTCATAACATGAGGGCCTGCTATTATTGTAAGGCATTACCCCATAGACATGCCAAAACTACACATTAAGATCTCTGACAAGGCAGCCAAAAATAGGCCATGCCACACAACTAACACACATTGCAGGCCATTCATCAATACCACCATCTTGATCCTCTTTGGTCCCAATTGTCTCTGGTTTCTGTCTAAGTGATGTTTAAGTGTCTTCCGTCGTCTGCATACTGCTCTGAACTTAAAGATACCATTTACCATCCCACTTTGGAGTCTTCAAGCTGGTCCAGGAAACCAGGTAAATCGGTTAACATGGAGGCCTTCATGTCAGTATCAAAACACCAAGGAGAGAGGAGGCACCATAACAATCGAGTGAAGGACACCGAAGGAACTCATTCTAGAATTCAGACTTCTCCAATCCAAAGCCCTGAACATCGTCAATAGTTTATTCCAGTTGTAGGCAGTTCAGGTTTGGGAGCCTTCAAAAAAAAAAAAAAAAGCTTCATTTATATACCGCTTCCTACCCTTAAGGAGTGTCTAAGCGGTTTACAATTGTAAGCTATTTGCCCCCCAACAATCTGGGTACTCATTTTAGAGACCTCGGAAGGATGCAAGCCTGAGTCAAGTTTCAGCCCTTTGCTGGTCTTGAATTCGCCACCTTATGGTTTTGAGTGAGTGGCTGCAGTACAGGCATTTAACCACTGCGCCACCAGTACCAATATAGGTGAATCAAGGTGATCATAACTCCACACCAAACCACCATCTCAGAAAGACCCCACAGATCATTAATGCTACCACAACATCCAAGAGAGAGATTGTGTGATCCCCTATAAGGGTGCAACTGTTACCACCTTCACCTTCAGATCTCACAAGACAGTCTATTTCAGCTCCTCTATAAATGAAGGATTTAACTGCCCCTTGATCACCTCAATCTTCCATTTGGTCACCTTGTCAGCCTGCTCAATGTCATTGTTTCATGTCTAGATTAGATTCAAGAAGCTCTTAGGAGCTAGTACCTTCCCCATAAAGATTCTCTAGTCTGTAGCCCCACCAGTACTGCTACAAATCCAATCACTGTCAGCTTGGACATGGTTACAAGTGCTGCAGCTGTATGGATCTGGAGAGATGTGGAGCCTATCAGATCTGTTCTTAGTATTATAGATATGCATGCTTTTTGTCTAAGAAGTTTGACTATAAGGAGCTCGAGTATGATTTGTAGTGCTGCAGGGAAGTAGATCCTCGCTACTTTTGCCATAGCCAGTATCATATGTCAGAACCTGCCTTGGTACCATCCATCTCACTGCTGAGCATGCACTGGTCTCCCACCCCAGCTTGTCAAAAGCACAAGTGAGCTCAGAAGCACCCTGATGCATAGTGGCCTTCAAAGCAATACAACTGGTCAGAGCTTTTAGAATGTTGCTCACCTCCAGCTTTGCCTCCTCCTCATTTGCCTCTAGTTCTGCCTTCTTGGTCCTTACCATTGGTACTGTTTCCATAAACCCAGACATCTCCTTGTTCTTTGGAGCTCTTCTTGGGGCTGATAGGCTTTTGTTCTTGGGGCTGTTAGGTAGACTAGTAGTTGCTGTGGCATAGGAGATAGCAAGTACCTAGTTGGCATAGAGACGTTGGGATGAGCTGGTTAGGTTAGTTTTGAGAACAATAGGAATGGAATGAGTGTGAGGGCTACAGATGCACAAACAGGAGTTAAAACAAAAAGCCAATGGACTGTGGTACAAGATAATTACAGGTCGAGGGAGTCAATTCACTTCATTTGCAATACAAATTGGGGGTTGAACTATACTTAAGCTCCTCCCATCACCCCCCAAACGGATGGGAAATAGGAACATCTGAGTACTTTGTTGGAAAGGTACCTTTGGTGTTATTCCAACTACCTGCAAGACAATTGCTATGACTTATTGCCACATGCAGAGAGGTGGCCTTCAATAGTTCTGTTCACAAGAGCACGGGGCATTCACCATTTGAAATTGTATATGGCCATGAACCTAAGCTGTTGCCCACCCTATCAGTGGATTCATCTGATCCGGTGCCAGTAATGCAGTGGATCGCTAAGTTAAAGGAGGCATGGCCACACATTGTTAAAGCTCTAGAAGGGGGCAAGAGAGACTAAAAAAATTGCTACTGACATCAAAAAATAGGGTGGAACTTAAAACCTGGCAACAAAGTTTATTTATCTAACAAACATTTAAAGACCAGGCATCCCGCAAAGAAACTAGGACCTAAATATGTGTGACTTTTTGAAATAAAGTGACTAATAAATGATGTAACCGCTGAATTAATTTTGCCAAAACATATAGACATTTACACCATGTATTCCATTTCAGTCTGTTGAAACCTGCACTGACCAGTGAATGCTGGAGAGTGGAAGAGACTCCTCCTTTGCCTATGCTGATAGATGGGGAAAATCATTTTGAAATTTTCAAAATTTTGGACTCTAGAATACACAAAGGGAAACTACAGTATTTGATTACATGGAAACATTTTCCCATACATCAAGAAGAGTGGGTGGGGGATAGACATATTCGGGCTCCTAGGCTGATTGTAGAATTCCACTCCAAATATCCCGACAAACTGGGAGCTGTTGATTAAATCTGGGAAATATATCTTGAGGTGGCAGACTATCAGAACCATGAAAGCATGGTTTCTGTCAGGGTTCTGAATATGTGATTAACAGAGGGAGATGGGTTGTGTTCAAACAATAAACTTATATGCTTGCTTGATATTGGGGCTGATAGGTAGACTGGTAGTTGCTATGGCATAGGGGATAGCAAGTACCTAGTTGGCATAGAGAGGCTGAGATGAGTGCAGCTGGCTAGGTTAGCTTTGAGAACAATAGGGATGGAATGGAGGGGGTGCATTGGTGGCTGGTACTGTAGGAGAGGAGATGAGCAGTGGAAACGTCTGAGGCTAGAAGAGATAATGTTGGTAAGAAAGTTTAGAAGGCGGGTTGGTGTCTATGGGGGGAATAGGCTGTGGGAATTGGGAGTGTGTATTCATTTTGGCACCAACTGGGGTTGGGCTGGAGTTTGGGGAGTAGTTTTGGCTTAAATGCTGACTGGTGAATTACTCACTATGTGTATTCAATAAAGGTTTTTTGTTTTTGGTTTTGGTTTTGGTTTTTGGTTTAAAAAAACCCTAGACTGTTTGGTGCACATTGGTGCTGAATTTGCTCAAGTCTGGCACAGAAAGACATTGGAGGTGCCAGTGCATTAAGACTATCCCACCAGGCCAGATTGACCATTGAAGACCTTCCTTTTGATGGAGGTGGCCTTGGAGATGTACAACAAACTCAAGCACATGCATAAAATACCTACCACAGCTCATAAAGTTGGTTTCCAGCAGCATGCTTAGCTATTGACTCAATCCTGTTATATCTGGCAAAGACAGTCATATGGATCCAAGAGGTCTTTCAACTGTTATCATTCAGGCAACCCAAGGCAGCTGCTCTCCCTTCATCTCAGAATACTTTTTCTGTGTTAGAAGACCTTCTGCAACAGGCAATTAACACTTAAAGGTCTGGAATAATAATAATAATAATAATAATAATAATAATAATTTTTATTTGTATTTGTATTTCCCACCTCTCCCCCTGGATCGAGGCGGGATTCCAACAACTTAAAATACACATCCATTACAATATCATGCAGTTAAAAACGTACGGTGTAATATAAAACAATTAAAATATGCATATTTAATAAAGAACGTTCCATATCTATCATCAATTAGGTCTCCAGTTGTCAATTTAAAATCATCACAGGAAGTCATCACAGAAAGTCAGGTGGATAGGCTCGCCGGAAGAGATCCGTCTTTAGTGCTTTTTTAAAAGCATCTAAGGTAGTAATATGACGGATCTCTTCCGGCAGATCATTCCATAGTTTAGGAGTCATGGTGGAGAATGCTCTGTTCGATGTTGTTGTCAGTCTGGTGTTCTTCTCTTCTAATAATTTTTACCTGATGTTCTGAGAGTGCGGGGCGGATTGTATAGGAGGAGGCGTTCCTTCAGGTAACTCGGACCCAAGCCATATAGGGCTTTAAAGGTAACGACCAACACTTTGTATTGAGCCTGGAAGCTAATTGGCAATAGAAAGTTCTTCACCTACTAACAGGAAGAGAACAGAGAGGGTGCCAACGTAATTAGTCTATTTGAACTAGTAGATTCACTACATTAGACCAGTCTGCTCACTCCTCCAAAACGTTAAAAAAGCATCCTGCAAGAGCCCCATTTCAATTCTAGTTACTTCATAGGGAAGCCCATTTTACCTCAAGAAACACCAGAACTCATCCAAAGGGCCCCGATCCATCATGGGATTCATCCAGATCTGATGTACTTCCCTACTCAATGTTTCTATACCACCTACCTTGATTGAGTTTACATGGTAAAACCAGGTTCTCTGAACTTTTTGATGAGGCAGGTTGAAACAACCAGAATGTCTTGTCCTGTTGTCTTGATGCAGTTCTTTTCTCACCCTGAGTAGCTGGACAAGAAACATTAAACTAAATGTTCCATCACTAATCCCTGAACATGTCATGCATGAATAGAAATTCATGCAGTTGGATGGATGTTAACTTAAGGCAAAGAGAGTTGAGGGATCTTACCGTCAACTGGGCGTAAGATTTATTCTATATTATGATATTATGCTCAGGATCTAAATCTGGCTTTTGTTCCAGTAGAAGCCTTCAAGGGATTGTGGCTAATTTCCAGCATATTTAGGAGAGTACACTGAGCCCTCCCCAAAGAGCCATTCCATTAATTGCTTGGGAGTCTTACTGGGCACATAATCCTGTCCTTAACTTTCAGAGTGCTGAAGCTGAGCCATTTCCCTCCCACCCCATCCGCACAGAACAGCTATGAAAGTACCCTTGGCAGGTCTGCCAGTGTTATTGACATAATGTTCCTCTGTAAAGTTCACAGTATTTCCAGGAAGGGATTTATTTATTATAATTTGAACATGCACATGATCCCTGCCAGGCTTCACCTTAATCTCAGTTAAATAGCAGCATTATTTCATAAGTAATTCCAAACACTGATGAAGTACATCCCAGGGGGGAGACCAAGTTTGGGTACTGTCAAATGCATTATGAAGCTAATGTAGGAAGGATTTGCCACAATTAGGAGAAGAGATTAGTAGAAAGATGTGCAAAGTGTTTGACTAATAAAGAAACCTCCCTTTTGTCTCTCTCTTGTGTGCTTTCTCTTCTTTTTGCAGCTTTTAGTTATTCAAAGTAGCCATTTTAATCATATTTGACTGCTTATGTTGTCCATGATACAAAAATATTAGAACACTTCCTCAGGAATAAAGCAGGATATTTACAAATATTCAGATTTTCGCCTTAAAATAATCAGTTTCAATATTCAAATTTTAAATGTGAGGTTCAGCTTTAAATGATACATTTATAGAATTTGATCTTGAAATTAAACTCTGCACAGTGCAATCCTAAACATGTCTATTCAGAATTAAGTTCTATTAATCCCAACAGGACTTAGGAGCTACACAGATGGGTGGTGAAACACCACCTCTCTTTGCTGTGCATCATTGCTGCAGCAACCAAACCGCATGGCAACAATGTGTAAGCAGGAAGAAGCCATGATGCAGCCTTGTGGTGCCCCTTCCTGCCAGTGACATCAGTACAGTACGTAATCATGGTGGCCCCCATGTGGATGGGAGGCCACAATAATGGTAGTGCCTGTACATACTAGGGTTTGGGAGCATGTGGTTGCTGAGCACTCCCGGACCCTAGAATCAGCATCAGCACACTGCTTCCCACCTGTATGTACCAGGCCGTAGGTTGTGGTCTGAAACAATATGGCATTTTGGGGGGGGGCAGCTATTATGGCTTTGGCAGACATCAGATATGTAATGTGATAAACTGTCAGCTATCACCATAGAGTGCAGCAACTGCAAGAAGCTCTTCAGCACAGAGACCTTGCTGCAGGTCTACAACTACATCCACACCCAGGAGCACCCCTATCCATGTCTGGACCTCTGGAATAACTTCCAGCAATCTACTCACCTCAAGGATCACCTGCAAGGAGTCTGGGGAGGCCTTCACTATTGCTGTGTGCCTGACCGAGCACATCACATCCACATGGAGGAATGTGCCTAAGACTGTGATGCCTGTGGCATGGCTTATCACTCCTTCTCCAACCTCTGGAAGCACAAGATGCACCACCAGCAGTGCCTGCAGAATGAGTAAGATGTCATGGCAGAGGCCACCAGCACCACAACCCCCACCACAGCTTCCTCAGTGTCCAGTGAGCATGTTTACAGCCACACAGTTACCATAATGGAGACCATCCTCATGGTGGAGACCATCAAGATCTACCCAATCAAGGGGGGCATTCATTTCAAGAATTTCCAGATGGAAAACGTTCAGATTGGTGGTGTTTGAGCGGGGCTGGAGACATGGGCTGAGAGCCACTCCTTTAGGGGCCTGCAACACCTCTTCTCCCCGACTTTAAACCAAAGGCACCTGGACTGCTCCCATTTTTGGAATTTTAGTTGCATCTTTATCTTCTTCCCTGGTTCTATAGGTGAAATGGGTGCCATTTTCAAGCCCCCTCCTCTGCTCCATCCCACCCACAACCCCCACATACAGAAAATTCACTATGTCAAGCATGCCGGGGACTTGAGAGCTCCACTTTCTGCCATGAGCTCTGGTTAACCTCTTTCCTGGTCCCAGCCCGTTTTTTGCCACTTGGCTGTTTGAAATGCAACTGCCTGACAATCACCAAGTACCATTCAATGTGGATATATAACAGCTATTGATTTCAAATACCGTGTGTCCAACACTGATTTCAAATAGTCAGTGAATACCTGGCAGCACAGAATGTCAGGGAATATTTGATATTAGAAAGAATCACACCAAATAATTCTGGAGAGCATAGAATAGATAGATAGATAGATAGATAGATAGATAGATAGACAGACAGACAGTCCTCTGTATCCATGGAGGATCCATTCCAGGCCCTTCTGCAGACACCAAAATCTGTGGATGCTCAAGCCTGCATTGTCTCCAATGGTGGCATGTGCATGTGGCCATGCCACTATTAGGGACAGTCCCCAACCTGTGGTGGCACGTGCACCATGGCAGTGTTGTCCCATGATGGCAATGTCAATTGAGGACAACGCAATGTAATGGTGGGGCAGCTGCGTGCACATACCACCACGGAACAATGGGAGCCATCCCTACTGGTGGTGCAGCCACAGGCATGCACCATCATATGGGCCAATCTGGGCCTGCCTTCCATGGTTGCTTGAATCCACAGATGGCAAGTACCCAGATACTGAGGACCAACTGTAGATAGATAGAAAGATAGGTAGGTAGAGCTTTTACAGTAACTGAGAACTCTTGAGGACCCTGGAATATGTCAGTAGAAGATGTCCTCAGTTTGTGTCTGGCTGTGGATATATAGCCAGACACTTCTCTGATCATGCCTCCCTCCCCCCTTTCTCCATCAGCTACAGAATGGCAGTGGGAGGTTTATCACAGCAAAACAGTGGGTCCTAGGGATACTAACAGGGAAGCCACAGGGGATTTCCACGTGCAGCATCTTATGCTGTGTTTGTCCATGTAGAATCTCAGTCCAAATATTTTACAAAGCAAACCACAGGTAAATGGAATGTAAGATGAAGTGAAAATGGCTCATAAGATGCAATTTGCAACATAGAGATGTGAAGGTAGTGATTATATTCTGGAATGACACTAACAGGTTCACAGTGAATTCCGGTTGCCTCTGTACACAAGCTAGGTAAGGGACTGATGTGTTCACACCTAACCGCTGTAGAGGGCAAGGAGAGGGCTTCATGAGCCCCCTCCCAGATTATTCCTCCACAATTGAGTTACTGTCTCAGATTCTAACTTTTAACATCATCCAATTGATTTTCAAGCCAAACGTTCCAACCTCTGGTTTAATGGGATTTGCTATTCAGTTTGGGGACTGCAGCCTAGGACAATATTCCCTATCACTCACCCAAGCCCACTTCACAAGAGTTTTGTAAAGCTAAATTGTGTTCTTGTGCTCCTTTGAAGGTATGGCTGCATTTTTCACCTTCTGTTTTGTTTGGTTGTTCCCTCCTGCCTTGAAAAACTGCAGTATTGTCAGAAATATTTTTTTTTGCATTGATAAACTCCCCTTTGCCATTCTTGAGAAATGCTGGCAGCTTTTCATTCCTGTCTGCTACACCCGTGTAGCTATTAAAGGTACAGGAGTTCTACCAAAAATATGTGGTGACCCAGAGGAAGGGTAGGATACCAATGTAAACAGAGAGAGGAGATAAAATGACAGAAAGGAAAAGAAAATATTCCTTCAGCAGAAAAAATGGTACAAGGTAAAAGGCAAGAGTATTGTATTATATGTAAATCCTTGGATTTCTATGACTCAGACTACATGGCATATTTATCACTGTTTTTCCCCAGAGGTGATCCACAAGTTATAAAAGACATCCACTTGGCATTACATTTGATTTTCCTCTGTTACATACCTTACATTTAACTGGTCATTGAAAAGTAAACAGAGGTGTAATTTGCAAGTCTGACTGCTGAGGCACTCATGTCTAAAGGCAATCCCACTGTGGGAGGGGAAACTGGTTAATAGTCTACATCTGAGTCCTATTTTTAATTTCAACAAGATTATATCCATTGAATCAATGGGATTTACATAAGTGTAGATTTACCATTCAATAATCAATTCAATGGGTCTACTTTAGCTGTAAGTACTAACAGAATTCAGGCCATGGAATTCTCTTTAATATCATCTTTCACCCAAAGTCCAGCATAGAAGAAGGGCATAGGGAGGGAGAAATGGGAGAGGGGGACGGGTGGAACTGTGATGATATAGGACTTTATCACACATGGGGAAAATCGGGGCTTTATCGGAGCATTATCCAGAGATATTAGCACAATTGTGGTGAAGATTTCACATGCATCACTACTAAAGATGATTTATCCTGGGAATAACCAGCAACAAATCATTCACGGGGGAATGTGAATGATTTTCCCTATATGATAAAGTCCATAGTCAGGTTAACCTAGAGAACCTGAAGCAAAAGTGAATTGTAGCTCCAGGTCGACAGGACCACATATAATTCTAGCACAGCTTCCTTCAATCAAGAGCACCATTCTTTTCTGCTCAGCCCCTTCCACAGGAGGCTGCTACAGATTAGCAGGCTTGTGGCAGGTTTCAAGTTTAAATGAAGTCTGGTTTTTTTATATATTACAGGGAACACTCCTGGATGCTCTGCAGTCGCAGCTTGACTCTCACTCAACCGCTTATCAGCTGTAACAAACAATTTATAGTTAAACTTCCTTTTCCATGATTAAATCCACAGGGAGCTTTGGACCTTGCATGAGGGAGGGGAAGTGAATTGTTGATTCACTCTTAGCATTCAACGCTGGTTTAGATGCAGCCTCTGTTCCCATTTGCACATGTGCTACAGGGTAGCATTCCCTCTAGTGGAGTTCCTATTATAAGTTTCTATCATCATCATCATCATCATCATCATCATCATCATTTCATAATGCACAATGTAGACAAGCAACACATCAGGCAATGCACTGTCAAGAACCAGAAGTTCAACATTTTGCTCAAGGCAATATGGCAACAAAGCAACTCCTGGGGAGATTTCTTTGCACCATCTGTGTGTATAGATACCAAGGATAAAGTCACAGCATTATCGATAACATCAGGCTAGCCCTACCATTAGATGAAGGAAGGTGGTTTCCTCCATCAGCAGATCTGAATGCTGCAAAAGGAGCACACTCACATACTTACACACACATACACACAAACCTTCTTTAGTGAGTTGTTGTTTTTTTCTCCTACTAGAGTTGGGAAGAGGTATTTGGAAGATTGTCTGCTTTATGTGCCAAAAAAACATGTATGGTTTGGGTACTGTGCACCTTGAATTAGAAGATGTAACACTGTTAGCTGGTGCAAGAAGCAAAATGTCTTTGGCCAGGCCAGGAACATGTACAAACTGATTGGCAACCCAATAAAATGGGATCTAATTAGTGTAGCAGACAATACAATATAAAGTCCTTGACACTTTTTTTGGTTTTTTTGGATGCCTTCTTGATGTGTGACAACATTCTCCAAAACTTTATCTTGGTCATGTGGAATAACAGGGTCAGCAGCACAGGTTCAAGTCCTACCATAGCAAAACTTTTGGGATGGGGAGCTCTGAAACAGGGTTCCACAAACAGAAGGAGGGACTGAGGCATGGCCTAGGCCAAAACTGCAAATTACACTTCCCAGTGGCACTTACACCAAAAGCTATCCAAATTATTTTGATGTGTTGGGCAAACAATCCCACAAAAACTAACCCCCATCCTCGACAGTAAAAGCAACAAAGAATCAAGGATGACAAAGTAAAGAATTAATGATTTATTGCCTGGTCATTACACCCACATTGCCTAATGTCAAACTGGCCTTACACAAATCCCTCATTTCTCTTTCCTCTTCTTTGAATCATTTGGTTTGTACATGGGGCAAATGCTTTTCTGTATTAAAATAATCTGTCAGAGCTACATCATTCAGCTTGTCTGCCATAGTTTGATATGCTAATTTAGGGATGAGTAGATAAATCAAGCTGAGCCTGTGCTATCCTGGCCCCAGTGCTCACTTGGGTTGGCCACTGGGTTGGCATGGGGACGGGCAGGTGTTTACACACCCAAACCCTCACCAGTTTAGGGTCCATTACCAGCACATGCTCCATAAGCTTGATACGCCATGGGTCTTACTCACAAGCCCCCAGTCACCGTGTTTGATGCGGAAACAGGGAGTCTGGCTGCACCCATATGGCTAAACATCCAATTTCCATGTCAGACACAGTGACAGGAAGTTTCTGAGTAAGAGCGACAGCACAGCAAGGTAAGGAGCACAGAGGGCCATGTTTACCCTGGGATCAGAATCTCCCTTCGATCTGGCAGGATTGCCCCCAGGATTTTGGCCTGCATTGTCTGAACCAGACAGTATGAGGCCAGGGGAAACCCAGGCCTTTTGGCCCATGCAGACAACCCCCTAAAGGGCATAGCTTTATTTGTTTTCTATCTACAGGTATTAATATATTCTACAGTACTTCAGGAAATCAGAAACATTCAGTGGAGTGTGAATTGCTAGAAACCGTTGACTACAGTCTGTTGACCAGATGGAAGGGAGTTGAGACTGCCTTGAGAAGAACCGAGGTCGCTGTCTTGGGAATGCTGGTAGAAGAAGAGAGAAGGGAGGCTTCATGTGAACAAGAAAAAAAAATAATGTGTGTGATTTTTGGTTTTTGGTTTTGTTGAATGAATGAGAAGGTAGCCCTGCAAAGAGTTGAAATTGCATTCTCAAATACACATCACAAAAAAAATGTCAAGGACTTCATATTGTATTATGCTTTGCTGACATTTGCTGTTTAGTCCCAACAACAAACATTTCTGGTGAATATTGGGCCAGTACAGATGGCCCTAAAAGGGTGGCAATGTTTGTGTACATTGAACCATTGGAAAGTAAATGTGTCCCCAATGCAGCATTTTCCAGCCCCAAAAGAGCAGCAAAATGCTGTTTCTTTTGGGGGTGGAAAAGGGACAGTTTTTCTGCCACGGGGCTAGCTTTTCATCACTCTTGTAGCATGTGAACATGCCTGCTGTCTGGGTGGGAGGGCAGCATGACACTGGCCTGGGGGTGGCATTGGGGTGTGCATCATCTGAATCCCATTCCCCCACATCACCCAAAGCCAGCTGAAGCTGCCAGTCTGTTTAGCCCCATTGCTAGTTATGGAATAAAGGGTTTACTGTTGAAGCCTGGATTTCTGAACTACAAGGTTACTGGAAATGATAAAATTAGTGTCATAAAAAGCTAATGGTTGGTGGAAAGATGTCTAATCCAATCTTCTTTGTGTCCATATGCAGCATTTATTATCTTGAAATGAGGAAGCATCCTACCCCAAGCCTCCCCTGAAATTTTAAAACAGTATAAGCCAGATACAGTGGACAAGAACCTTGATCTGCTCCCTGATTAATATCCAGTGAATGACCAAGACACTCTCATTTTGTTAGACTTTTGCATTGGTTTATAACTATCTTTCAATATCTG
Organism: Urosaurus nigricauda; assembly: GCA_034509955.1. Classification (NCBI taxonomy): domain Eukaryota; kingdom Metazoa; phylum Chordata; class Lepidosauria; order Squamata; family Phrynosomatidae; genus Urosaurus; species Urosaurus nigricauda. Next base: position 171,902,927 of record JAOEGL010000002.1, read on the forward strand.
AAGGGATGACATGTAGAAGATGGAGCCAGCTTGTTTTCTGCTGCTCCAAGACAACATGAACCCGTAGATTCAGATTAGAATTGATTTCACCTAAATATTAGGATGAACTTTTTTACTAAGAGCTGTTCAACAGTGGAATAGATTGCCTCAGTGGACAGTGGGGTATCCATCTTTGAAGGTCTTTAAGCGGAGGTTGGAAAGGCATCTTTCAGGAGTTCTGTAATAATAATAATAGTAATAATAATAATAATAATAATAATGTTTATTTCTAGTTCGCCCCTCTGAACAAGCAATCGGGGCGGATTACAACAAGGATTAAAACAATATCAGTTAAAATATCCTGTCCTTTCCCTTACCACCACCCCCCTTAAAATGAAAATTAAATCACAATTAAATTAAAACATTGTTTGTTTGTATGGCAGGGGTTAGGACTGGATGGCCCTTGTGGTCTCATCCAGCTCTAGGGTTCTATGAATCTATCCTTACTCTCTGCTGCTATAATTTGAATTTGCTCAGTTTTTTAAAAAAAAAATCATCAGATTTTACAGAGACTGGAGATGTTACTTTTTTGGACTCCCAGCCGACATGGCCATTAGTCCAAAAAAGGTACTTTTTTCTGAGTTCTGTTCATACTTATCTTGAGCTCACACTTCAGCTGATGGAGTTTAGACCACCACCACCACCACCCATTTTCAGTTTCAGCCCTTCCATCACTTTTACCTCCTTTTCTTCTCTCTTTGTCTCCTAATGTTCCTGAAGAGCAGAGGCACATGTGCCAAGAAAAAAAATGTGTAATATGAATCTGCAGTCCTCTCAACAAGTTTCACCTCCATCTTCCAGCAGGGTACAGTGAAAATTCACCATGCGGCAACTCTCTGGGATATTCTAAAGGGAACATATAATCACTGGGGTTTGAAATAACTTGGTCAGCATCATAAAATTCCTGCAGTGATGGCAGGTTGTGGGCTGCCCTTCACTCTGAAGGGTTAATGCACTTTTACTCTCATTTAAGGTCAATGGAGCTAATGTAAATTCTTATTAAGTTCAGTCAACTGTGTCCAGAAGAGAGAGTTCTTTGGTTTGGTGTTTTTGTGAGGGAACAGGTTGAAATCAGTCCTAATTCTCTCATGGTGCCATTTTGGAAGCTGGATAGATGTTGCTAGTAGTACAGCTTTGGGAAACATTAGGCCTTCCCCATGTTTTGCCCTGCAACTGTCATCAGTTCCAGGTAACAGGTTTGTGGCACAGCGTGGTGGAAGATGTAATGTGAAACATCTGAAGACTAAAAAGGTTCCCCATTCTTATTCTAGTACTGTAAGGACTTCTGCACTATCCTTATTCCTATACTCCATATTTTCCTCCTACAAGGAATGGTTCCTCCTTCATAGTCTGTCCTCATCCTGCAGACTCCTCATCTGAACTGTGCCAGTTGAATAGCTTTGTGTTGATTTTCTTATCCCATTCAGGTTTCCAGTCTCCCTTATCATATCCCTTATTTGAGAGTCAGAAATTTTATCCCTCATAGGGTGTTCCTTACTGTAAGAGATATACTCTGTTTGAAGGTTGAAAAGCGGAATAAGATGCCCCCCCCCTCAAAAGTCCTGGATTTGTAGGGTTGTGAGCCCTTCATAAAAGCAGAAATGTGTGCATCATGTAAATTATGAACATGGACAGTGTGTCAATTTTGCAGAGAAACACATAGCTAGGTTAACAGAAATCAATACTTTCATTTGGTATCTGGGTACATTTCAGACTTCTTAGTAGCTACCTCTAGATTGTCAATCTGGCATGCCATGAATTTTGATTGCCCACTTACTACTGGCCATGCTATATCCCATTGGTCCATGGAGGGAGGTGAGTATTTGAATCAATCTTTTTTTCCCCTCTGTCTCAGCTCTTTCCTTGTTTTAAAATCTGATTTGTTTTGAACAAAGGCCTGCTAGCTCTCATGGATACCTTAAAGCAAACATTCAGTCCAAGTCTCACAAGGACTGCAGTTAAGAAAAGTTACGTGGGGGTGTGAAATTTTCCTTGTGAAAATGGCATGGATGAAAAGTTATCATTCTTCTGCAAGCTCTACACTCCCACTCCAACTGGAGGGGAGAGATTGTTTTTATTTTTTTAAAAAAAAATCTGGCTGCTGCTCCACTTCCTTATGTAGAGCTTGGTTTCTACACTGTAAGATGATACACACTGTTATACTCCATAAGAGAAAAGGTAATCCAACGAGCCTTGACATGATGCAGTGGTTTGAGCATTGGACTATAATTCTTTGGACCAGGGTTTGATTCCCTTCTTAGTAATGGAAATTGGTCACTGGATGACTTTGGGGGAGTCACACACTCTCAGCCCCAGAAAACCCTGTGATAGGTTCGTCTTAGTGTCACCATAAGTCAGAAATGACTTAAAGAGACACAACAATGGTATTTAAACAAATGTTAATGTTTTACATGGTTAAATTTCTATAAAAAGTTTAATATTATTTTTGATCTTAACTTTTGGTATATTTTCAACTATATGTGGTTTTTACTTGTATTTCTTTTTATTCAGTAAGCTGCCACAAGCCTAGCTCTTGGGAAGAAGGTAAGAAACAAATCAAGTTATTGGATTGGATTGATTGACAAATTGTTGAAGAAGTCATGTTGCAGCAAAAATCAAGTAAAGATGAACAAATAACATTGCATAAGCTGTTGCAAAGCAGACTCCCAATCATCAGATCTCCAAATATATACAACTTTAGATATGCATACACATGGGAAGAGAGAATAACATGTGCACTTGTGAGGAGGTCAGAAACAAATGGGACGAAATGAAAACAAACATAATTTATGACAATGATGATAATGCTTAAATGCATAGCAATAAGCAGAGCAATGGTCATTCATAACCAGGGTCACCTGGTGTCAGGCCACCAGGTAAAATCTGAGGGAATTGCTGTGCTGCCCCAGATCTCCAGATAGACAGGTAAACCTCAAGGAGAATGGCACTGGACGAGAAGAAAGTTTAAAAGCTGGGTGCCCATCTTTCTCTGTTACCAGCTGACATGCTGTATGGGTAAATATGAAGGGGCTTGTATATATGTTGTGCTGATGCAACATCAAGCCCACCAAAAAAAAAAAAAAAAAAGGCTGGAATGAGAGGAGAAACTGGAGACAGAGATGGTAAATATATGCCCTTGGGTTATCACGCCCTTTGCAGCAAGGAAAAGAGATGACCCAGTGTGATTATCATGAGTCCTCTTGTTATACAATGCGATAGGAACCATGGGGGGGGGGAGGCAGCAGGGGGAGGAAATGCTCCACATGCTGGCAATGGGTTGTCCACAAGCCAGCAACTGCATAGGGCCTACAAAAATGTTCTTTGGGAAAACCATGTGGAAAACAAACACTAGAGGGAATGACAGCAAACCAGCCACTACCAAGATTACCACTGATATAACTCCCAGCAGAAGTCCTTTTTAAGGCATTGTACAAGGAGGCATCAAGTCCGCCTTGTACAATGCCTCTGTCCAGGTGCACAAGGAAAGACAGAAATTCCAGGGGTCTGCACTGCTTTCCAGGGGTCTGCACAGCTTTCCTCTCTCCAGGCCATTCAAGGGCTACAAGGATATGTCTGGGCACCATCCAGCTGTTGTTGTGTATGTGAGGAAGAAAAAGCTTTTGCCTTTGGCTGGGAAAGGAACTTCTCCTTTTTCCCAGGTGTTCCAAGGCAGCTGCACCATAATGGTGGAGGTGCAAATGTGAGCCTTTCCACTGCCCTTCAACATTGGAAAAAGAAGCAGCCTTTTCTCCCCCCCCCCCCTCCCCCATCATGTTTGTAACTACACGGCTGGAGATGTGCAGTTGGCAAATGCCACCCAGAACATTTTTTCTGGCCATTGAAAAATGTTTTTGAATTTCTTCCCCCCACCAGCCACCCCAGCTTTGAGTTGCAATGTTAGCTGGCTTTTATCCATTCCCTTCAAGACCATTACCACAATCATCTGAACCAAAAGCAGTTCCAGCCTGTCTCCTGGTCATCACAAGGAACCCCTGCTTCATTTTAGCAGTGCTTCTCTACTTTGTAGTTTACATGATAGAACTTAAGGAACTATATACTGCCTGTGCAAATGTTGAGTTAATTTTCTCTCTGTTTTCTGTACTGGAGTATCAGATTGAGTCTCCCTTATCCAAAATGCTTGGGACCAGAGGTGTTTTGAAATTTTGATTTTTGAACACTTGTATTTGCATATATATACATAATGAGATATCTTGGAGAAGTCAAAATACAAAATTCATTTATGTTTCCTATAGATATATATATCTTATACATATAGCCTAAAGGTAATTTTATACAATATTTTCCAACAATTTTGTGCATGAAACAAAGTTAATTTTCAAAATGGGTGTTATTGCATTCAGCTGTGGCCGGGTGAATGCAACCTGTATATAGCCTGGATGCCAACTGTATTTAGCCTGCAGCTTTTCAAGAACAGGATTTTCCCATTTTTGAAAAGCCACAGGATAAGCCCTGCTGACATGGAGGGGGCTTTTGATGGAAGGTGCTGCACTTTTTGAGGGATTATATTTTTTATTGAGATGTTTTAATTAGCTTATAATTTTTGTGTTTTGTTGTTGTTGCTGTTTTAATTTTGTTGATGTGGGCCTCGGGTCCTAATTTAGTGAAAAAGCAGAGTCTAAAGCAAATAAATGAATAACGAAACTGCAGCATAGGAAGAAAAATAAGTGGTGGGGTGTGTGAAAGTAGAGTTAGCTCTTAAGATATATAATAGCTGTCCCCAACCTGGCACCTTCCAGATATCTTGGATTGCATTTTCTATCATCCACAGACACAGGGGCTACTGGAGTCTAAGACATCTGGAAGGCACTGAGTCACAGCAGGCAATGAAATTGCTCTTTTCATTGTTATTTTTTATTCTAAGGGTATCACAAAGAGGTCAGCCACTGCAAGTGAGCTACTGCACTCTTTCCCCTGCCTGAAGGTTATCAGCACTGACAGGAGGCACGGATGTCCAGTGAACCATAAGCCTCACTCTGAGAGTACTTAGCGGTTTGCTGAGTTGTCTGCCAAGGCAATTCATGAGCGGTTTGCACAGGGAGAAATAAGACAGCAGCACCGAGGAGGGCACATGGACCCTTACAGCAATAAAAAACAGTATTAGGCAATGCAAACTCATCAAATGAGGCCATGAAACAGCCCATAAAAGATATGAAACAATATGAGAGGCATCATAATGGAAATAAGTACAGTATTATTTGCACCTCTCAGGCATATCTTGTTGGCTGGCTCCCAGGTTGAGAATCTCTCAGCCACTTGTAAACTGTGTAATCCCTCTTATCCATGCATCCTCAAAGGTAAAAAGAGCCTGACAAAACACAGGACCATCTTTTCCATGGAGCTCTCATGCTCCCAAGTAAGGAACAGCAACACTAGGCCCCAGAGTTAGGCCTTCCCTTTCCTCCTGCCCTAAGAAACATCTGATCCTTTGCTTACCAACCAAGGGCCAAGAGTAGCATGGAGGGCTGGGTATACTTGTTCCTCAGCATTCGTGGTTTTGCTGTTTGTATCCTTCAGTCTTTTCCAACTGGCAAGCACCGAGGAACAAAATGGCATGCACACCTGTGGTTACACATGGGAGTGCACAGCCATTCAAATCAATGGGGCTTGAATGCATGGTGATTTTTCATTTTTGTGTGGGGAGATCCAGAATGGATCCCCTGAGAAAACAAAGGGGCAACTGTATATTTTTCCCTTTTACAGATGGAAATCCTTTATTTCAAGCCGAGTTTGGAAGGGCTATTTGTCTGGACTACATCTGGGAGTTGTAGCCCAGATGTTTTTTACCCAGATGTAATTTCAAGGGTTGTCATAGGGCACTTTAGTACTTGAAGTCATTCTTTAAGGCAAGGACTCACCAGTTCAAGACTAAATTAAAGATTAAGAATCGGAGAAGGGCAGGAAAGTCATTCCTCAACATTTATTTTCAGGGAAAATGTAGACATTGTGAAGTGGGGAAATAGAGGGATCAGCAGCCTTAGGAGGAATCCTTCGATTTCCAAAAACACATTAAAAAATGGAAAATTGAGGGGTGGAGAGAGAACTCATTTGAGACTTGAAACAATGTTTGCTCATGATGGCAAGATGACTTACTTGAGTCCAAAACTGCAAAAACCCCAAACCTAGAAATTAGCCTCTAGCTATATCATAAGAATCTATTAATATTCACCAACACTAATTTAGAGAATTAGAGTTCAGAGCTTCTGTCTTAATGCATATTGTGGTCATTAATTCTGAATACTAACTATCATCTGGTAAAATCCACCTGAACATAGCCAGTCAGAGTAATGATGTCCCTTCAGAGGGAGTAGCCCTGAGCATTCCTCATAGCAGCGTTCATTTTGCCTGAGGATGTTTAGCTTCTTAATACACTCAAGCACTTTAGACAATCCCTAGATTGGCAAGGCTTTTCTCATTTCCAACCATCCTCCCAACTTTCTGTAAAAGAAATGTTTCTTGAATTTGAATCCACTGTATTTTATTTGTTATAGTTCTACCACCTATCCTCCCATTTTCCACAGAGTTCCAGATGATATCCACATAGTAACCCAATGAGGTAGGTTCCACTGAAAGGAAAGCTTCATGACCTGCAAGGATTTGAACCTGGGTCTCCACAGTTCAAATGGCCCTCCATATCCATGGATTCTGCATCTGTTGATGATTCTTTGAATCACAGTTTGGAAATGTTCACACACAAATAAATCCCAAAAGCAAAACATGAGTTTGCCATTTTATCTATGGAACACCACAGATATAAAAGGAGTGCTGGTGGTTCAATGGTTAAATGCTGGTACTACAGCTATTCACAGCTATAAGGTTGTGAGTTCAGTCTCAGGCAGGGCTCCAGGGTCCACTCAGCCTGGCATCCTTCCGAGGTTGCTAAAATGAGTACCCAGCTTGCTGGGGGCAATTAGTTACCCACTGTAAACTGTTTAGGGAGTGCTTAAAGTGCACTGATAAGCTGTATAGAAAGGTAATTGCTATTGCTATTTTACTATGCCACTGTATATAATGGGACTTGAGTATCCATGGATTTTGGTATCCACAGATAGTTCTAGAACCAGATCCCAGCACTTTTAAACTCTTGAGCCTGGATCCCCAGATTTGGGCAGTATTCGGAGAATGCTTGTATGACTAAACCTGGTAAACCAACCACACTCATTCCTTAAGATATCAGACATGGCTTGATAACAAATCCATTTGGATTGCTATAATGTACTTTATGTGGAACTGCCTTTGGAAACTTTAGTGGATCTAAAATATTGTGACCAGAGTCCTGACAGGGGCTGGATTTAGAAAGGGAGTAACTGCTATATTTCAGCAGCTTCACTGACTACTTGTTTGTTTCTGTGCACAATTCTATGTGACTTGGGTCAATCTGAAAGTTCATCCTGTCTGAACATGCATGTGATGGCCTCCCAGGCTGCAGAATTCTCTCCCATTGGAGACCAGGGCGACTGACTCTCTAGTATGGGCATTTGGTGTGGTTGGTGTTGCTGTGTGCCTTCAATTCATTTCTGATTTATGGTGACCCTAAGGTGAACCTATCATGGGGTTTTCTTGACAAGATTTGTTCAGAGGTTTGCCATTCCCTTCCCCTGAGGCTGAAAGTGTATGACTTTCCCAAGGCCAGCCAGTGGGCTTACATGGGGGAGCTGGGAATCAAACTCAAGTCTCCAGAGTCATAGCCCAACACTCAAATCACCATGATGGCTCCCTATACTCATTTACATCTGGTATTTGGTGATTCACTAATTATTTGAAAGGATCTTTCAAATTATAGTGAATGTTGTTGTTGTGTCTTCAAGTAGTTTCTGACTTATGGTTACCCTATCACAAGATTTTCAGGAGCAGAGATTGTGTGATTTTCCCTAAGGTCACCCACTGGCTTTTCATGGCTGAGTATCAAACCTGGTCTCCAAAGTCACAGTCCTTTGCTCAAACCACTACATCACACTGGCTCTGTTTGTGAATGCTGCACTCTGAGTTATATTCTGATTGCTTTGTTTCAAAAATGCATTCATACTGGTTTGAATTGCACTGTTTTAATAAGATAGCTTATTTAATTGCTTTTGATCACCAGATTTCTAGCTGTACTTTGTTTTCATTTATTTAATACATAAATAAACAAACCTCCTTGTGCATGCAGTAAACTAATCCCTAGGATGTAAATATTTGCCACAGCTTTGTTTATCATGTATTAGCTTAGGGGTAAAGAGGAAAATAACTCTCCCAAATCTACAGCTTCTGAATGGTACAGTCCAGAATTATACCACCTCAGTCTTCCTGTTCATTCTATACATCATATAAAGCAGGGCAACTGCAAATCAGGCAGGGACCATTTTTCCATGCTTCTGCCTATCTGGCAGGCCCAACAGTGCTTTTCAGTATGCCCAAAGTCATTTGATGTCAGTTCCGGCTGCTAATTTAGCCAAATGTTTGCTGATTTTCTCTCTCTCTCGGGTCTGTTTTGGGGAGGTTTGAGGTTAGTAGAGCAAACTGTTTTTAGGCAGTTTTGTGCAATCTGGGGTAGTTTGGACTAAAAAAAAGCACACCAAAAAGCCTGACTTTTTTTAAGTGGTGTTTTACGAGCCCATGGATCCCATGGACCATGCTTATGTGTCCCAAGGGCTGCATGTAGCCTCTTGGTCACTCTTTGACCACTCCAATATGATGGAAATTTTTTATTTGCTTTCATCATAATCATCATTAGGATCCACAATTATACAGCCATTTTCTATCACCAGTATGAACTAGGGTGCATCTACACAGTTTTAATGGAAATAATACAGTTTGACACTACTTTAGGTGCTGTTGCTTCATCCTAAGAAATCCTGGGATTTGTAGTTTTACAAGGTCTTCAGCCTTCTCTGTCAAAGAATGCTTGTGCCTCACAAAGCTATGAATCCCAGGATTATCTAAGATGGAGTCATGGCAGTTAACATGGTGTCAAAATACATTATTTCTACAGTGTATATGCACCCCTATTCAGTAGAGACAGAACAGAACAACCGATGGCACAAGTTCCATTCATGTACAATTTTTTTCTTTTTTTTTTAAGCCACGCAGAAAGGAAACAGATAGATATGAAAAGATAAGAGATTATTGCCAAGTTTCAGCAGCATGGTTCATGAATAACAAACTAAATAAGCAAACACAGTGTTATCTGGCTGCCTTGCACAGCTACGAACTGCATCCTTTCATAAACTGATAAATCATTGGTCCAGATAAAACAAAAGACATTTTGCTAAAGAAAACAAAGAATTGTACAAAAACAAAATGTATGTTTAAACTATTAGTTTCCATCAGACATCCTTTCAGTAGTGGAACTGATAATAATAATAGCATTGTTCTGCTCATCACTTGAGTATCCCAGAGCTTGGAAAAAGTCATCTCTGTTTTTGAACTACAACTCCCTGCCTAAACCCATTTATCCTAAATAAAGTAGAGCCATTGAAACAATGGAAATTTGAGACTCTGGGTCTGATCTACATGGGTTGAACAACTGGATCTTAAAATCTTCCATGGCCATTGGCAATGCTGGCTGGGGGACAATGGTGGTTGCAGCCCAAAAAGAAACATTTCCAAACTCTGTGAATACCCAGCCCAGGAATATCCCCTTGCAGCAATTTCCCCACAAACCTTTCCTGTTGATGCCCTGTGGTGCTGCATGGATGTGGCTTTGCTCAGAACTACTTGGCTCCCTCCTAAAATCAATTTACACAACTGAGCCAGAGTGCTTTGGTCTCTTCTTGTGATATAAGGCAACTCCCCATCTCCTCCCATCATCTGGTGCCTCTAGATGTGTCAATCATGTCCTTTGGCATTGTGTGTGCACAGTTTGGTGCTCTTTTTTATTCATTTTTCTCCCATGTTCTGCATCACCAAAATAGACCAATAAACATGGGCAAAGGAAGGGAAACAATTGTGATGTGACTGTAAAATTGTTCACACCAAGATTCATTTTGATCGGTGTTTTAGCAATGTGGTGTAGTGTGTCATGGAGTAGTAAAACACCACACAAAATCCTTGGGGCTTTGCCCTCACCCATTGTGAAGCTAGGACGGAGATGTATAAGAGCAGCTGACCAGTGCACGACAATCTGTAGATTCTGCTGTCTTTTACAGGGCAAATCCTTGAGGACACTTCCTCTATCAGCGCATGCAACAGGCTGTATTTCTGTCCCTGGAAGAAATATGAAATTACACATTAGTCATTTTCAACAAGTTTTTGTGGCTCTTGGCTGCTTTAGACTTTCTGGACCATCCTCCCCCCCCCCCCCGGCCCCCCGTGGATACCCTCCTTTGAAAGTACCAGTGACCCTTCCACAATGCACAGTCATACTGCTATGATTCCTCATTAATTGCCATAATTCCATTCTATAGAGTCCTGGAGTTTGCAGTTGAGGGATAAACTGGAGCCTTTGATCAAAGCAAAAATCCCAGGATTCCACAGAATGCAGCCATGGAGGTTAATGTGGAATCTAGCATTATAATTGTGCAGCAGAAAAGGGGCATAAAGCTAAATCATTTGATTCACTCACTTTCGTGCATTTGCTGAATCTCTCACTTGCTTCTGGTTAACCAGGTGGCAGATTGGGAGATGATATTTTTAACCCAAATACTGGTATAAAAGCTGCATATGATAATCTTTGTCCTAACAAAGCATTCCTAAAAGAGAAGGGAGAGTGTTCCTTCATTTTTAAGGGGACATCAACTGGTGAATGTGCACAGCCCCCATTCTGGGTGTTAGTCCAAAACTAACAGAGCTATCCAAGGTGCTGTACCTATTTGAGATAAAGTTTAGAACCTTGAGTAACTTTTCTAAAGTTTGGACTGAAAGCCAAAGTGGATTTATGACTCAACTGGCACGGGAACTACCAGCCACCAGTGTATAGAGAGAAACACTGCAAATTTGATATATATGAAAGGTCAATGCTAACCTAAGGCACTTGCTCTGTGGAATGCAGGTATAAGAGAACCAATTAAAAAGGGGTCAGGTTGAGCTAATGACCTCAACTCAAGTATGTTCTATTATCAGATGCAATTTGAAATGGATTTGATTCAATTGCCCCAGATTAAGGATAGGCATGAACTCTCAGCAAAGAAATTAAGAGTAACCAGCCATGATGAAAAAGGCTGTATTTACTTTCCTTGTCATTCTCATTCTCTCTGAAATCAGAAAATTGATAGTAGGTCTCCAGTACCTGATTGTCCATGGGTGGTTAGAGACTTTCAAATTGAAAGGAGTCGGGGGTATTGTTTTCTTCTGGATGATGAAATGCTAACCACTCATCAGCACGTTTGCACAGAGGGATAGAAAACATGATTTATTTCAGATGTCAGAAGTAACATTGCTTTTCACTAAACGGAGGGGACATTAGGAGGATTTGAACCAACTCCCATGTGGTTAAATGTACTGCAGAAATGTATAGGAACAGAAGCTATTGTTTTCAGATCTCAACTGTTTACCAGCTTATCCAGAGGGCTTGCTACATGGAAAGGTGTGTGGTTGGTAGCAACAAGTACTGGTCCAAAGGGGTAGATGGACACAGCAGGGTAGCCTTCAGCTGCACCTCCTAAGGAACCAGAAGATGAAACTGTTTGTTCTAGTTCTAAACTGGTCATAGTCATATACAGAAGCAGCTTATAGACATGTGGAGAAGGTGTTGACACCTGGATCACACAGCATGAGAAGAACCATCAGGCAAGAATATGAAAAATGGGCCAGAGTAGGGTTTGTTGTGTTACCCAAAATGCTACCAACGCCATTGCAAAATGAACTGGGAAACCTCACAAACACACACTGTTTTGCATGGATAATTAGTGTGCACTTTTATGTGGATCTCTCCCCTCCCACAAGAAGTATGCATACATATTGTATGCATTTTTCCTAAAGTATGTATTTTTCTGCATTTCTCTCAGTTAATAGATCACTTTCAGTTGACTCTGTGTCCATTTGCGGGGAGGATGTTTGGCTGCTTTGAGGTGGGGAGCTCCCCAAAACAACATGGATCACTGCCACAAAGAGCTGTGTCTGCTTTTCAGGAACATCTACTTTTAGTCCTGCACACTTTTTCAAAATTACGCATGGTTCTGTGCACATTTTGCTTTATCAAATCCCATTATGATTGTCACGAAGGTACAGATGTCTGAGTAAAGGTGTCCTTCATCTCATTTCTCAGGATGTGAAAAATTGATATTTCCATTCCGAAAAGCTAACCCAATTAATTTCTTTTCTGTCTCTGCCAACAGATGCCCATCACTTTCCTGCATTATCCCTCAGCTTCTCCAAGAGTGGTGGGGAACCATGGTCCATCAGATGTTGGCAGGGATGGCTGGTGGCTCTGATGCTGAAGGACAGTCTATCTGCTCTGGAGTCTATTTTGAACTGTAAAGTAGCTGTCCAAGATGCTGATTTCTGCCTCTCAAAATTGGTCCAGTATCTGAGATAGCTCCTTTAAAGTCTGTGATGAAATCCAGAGTGGGTTCATGACTTCCCTGTCATAGAAAATACCAGTCATCACTGACTGTTGGACTACCATCAGCTGCTCAGTTTCCAGAGATGCCCTATTTCTGTTCTCAAAGCATCTGGGCAGGCCCTTGAAAGAAAAGAATGCTGGACTACATGGGCCTTATCCCCTGAAGAAGCTGCTCCCAGAAGGTGCTGCTTATGTGCTTAACAAATGCCATCAGCAACAACCTCTAAATATAAAGGGAACAAACTATTACTGAGAACAGGCTGCTTTTGTTTTTATTGGTTGGATCCAGATTTAGGTCTGTGCAGTTGCGCTTGTGGAAGCAGACCTCTCTGGCCACCCACACCCACAGTAGGATATTAACACCCCTGATAATACTACATAGATGATTAGGAATATCTGCTCAGTGTGGTAAACTGGGGTACAGTAGCATGGGAGGAATCCCTAAAAAATAGGTAGAAGACTGTGAGTGGGACCCCAGGTCCACAGAAAGCAGGTTCTGGATCCAAGGCCACCAATTTAGTTTTAGATTTACATTGTCTCTACTTATGAAGAATCATCTTTACAGTAGCTAACAAAATAAATATCAACACAAACAAAACAACAAACATACAAAGCCAGTGAAAACATGGCTGGCTTCCCATTGGTAACTTATGCAAGCTAGGCTTGCATAAACATTTTGTTGTTGTTGAGACTGAAATTCTCTTCTGGCCATTCAAACAACCAAATTTTTGCCCAAAACCCATCTTTAGCTTCCCTCCCCACACCTCCCCCCCAGCCAGTTTACCAAATGGTAGTGAGCTGGGGAGTCACAGAGAAATGTCAAGCTATATCTCTAAAGCTGGAGGCACAGCAGTGACAGACCCCTTGTCATGGTGTATTCTGGTAAAGAGACATAACTGGATTCTTCTCTGCTGCTGCCTGGCTCTCCTCCAGCAAATAAATTGGTGGTGGAGAAGGCTGCAGCAATTAAAAGGTGATATTTGGGAAGAGGATGAGAATATTACAACATGTCTCTTGATCCAGGATCATGGCTCACAATTTTAAAGTTTGTCAGGACCCACTCCTCTTCTGAAACTAAAATCTTTATTCGGCCTATTATCATAACTAAATGAATCTCTCTTATACCACTATATACCACTGATTTCTCTAGTTCATTTATTTCTGTACCAGGAGTGGAAAACTGTGGCCTTCCAGATATTCTGGACTCCAGCTTTCACAATCCTTCACCATTCATTCTATACTGGATAGAGCTGCTGGGAGTTATAGGTCAAAAACAACTGGCAGGTCTTGGAACTATCCAAGGTACTGAATTTATTTGGGGAATAAAGTCCAGAGTTTTGGATAGCTCTCTTAAAGTTCAAGGCTAAAACCTAGTGTAGATTCTCTGTTCTTCTGACATGAAATCCACCAGCCATCTCTGATTACCTACCTCTATCTACACAGCAGCTGCCCAGGGTCTCAGACAAGATTCCTTTCCCAGGTTTGCCCTACCCTATGAGGAACTGAATCGGAGGACTTCTGCACACAAAGCAGGTGCTCTGTCACTGATCAACACAGGCTCTGTACAATGTCAGCCAGCATTCCAATCAAAGATGGATGAAGTAGCAGCCATTTGTGAGAGACAAGAGTACAGCACAAAATTCCCTTGTGCATTAAGAATGATGAAGGAGTCTAATAGACTTGTGCTTAAGGTCCTTGGCCAATCCTTGCATGATTTCCCACCATGATAGAGGAAGAACGTGCAGAAAGAGCATGAAAAGAGCATTGTGCTGAATGAGGAATTTTGCAGGGCAGAATTGCCTGACTCTATCTAGGCAGATGATCTACAGAAGAGGCCATCCTTTGGGAAATCCTGGTGTGCTCAGCCTTGAGTATGTCATGATGGTGACACTTCCATAAATCTCCATTAAGGCAACATGCCTTCATCTATTAGCTCTGACCATGTGGAAGTTCCCACAGGCTGGAATTAAAAGTATTAAACAGAGGCAATGGCTAACAAGGGACAGATAAAACCAGAGAGAGTCTTAAAAGTTTGAACAGCCTCTGTCCCCTCCATGCCTGTCTGACACCTGATCAATGACTGTTGTCTATCACAGGATGGGAAGGAGCTTCAGCCTCTGGGGCCTTTTGCTGCTATACACTGGCCTGTGCAAAAAAACCAGGGGTTTTATTGCTAGAGAACTTCACTACAGCACCAGCAGCACCAGTGGAAGGAAGCAACCCAGAGTTACATATTCATAACTGATTCATATTCTAATTTTCTTGTACTCATAGTGTAAGGAATATATATGGGTTGTAAAAGTTCCCCAATTCTTTCTTACTGGGCATCAGGCATTGTGGGTGATGGGACCTGTTCTGTGAAGCAAGACACAGCAGACTGACATACCCACTCCCTCTCCATGATAGATCTTTGCTGTGCACTGGAATTGCATAGGGATCCTGCCTCCAACTCATGCACCAGATATTGTACATGGAAGGAGTGGAAACACCAGTATGCCATTATTGATAGGATATAGTGATGTCACTGGAGGGTGCAGGGGATGTGGACCACACTGGGTGACACCTCAGAGAGGGGTGACACCCAGTCTGGTGCAGAGTGAGAAGTGACAAATGTGCCCCTTCAGGCTTTGCTGCCACGTGGCTTCCTCCTGAGGGGGAGGTCACTGCCATGGTGAAGGAAAAGAGTGAGCATGCCCTTTTGGCCACTACTGCCCCCCAGCAGCCCACACACACCAAGTGACACCGGGTGTTGGGATGGCACTGACAGGATATCAGATTTCTGTCACTTGCAGTAAGGCAGGATTGCAGAGGTCAGGATAGGAGATGCTACTTAGTTATGATACGAAGGTACTACTAATATGATTGTGTAGCTAAGTAGCTGATCTGGAATACTGGCTCACATATTCAATCTCTGCTCTCCATCCACCCAGTACATCCTCTCATTCATGGATGGAGGTCATACAGATATACCTAGCTTGCTTTCTTTCTTTCTTTCTTTCTTTCTTTCTTTCTCTTTAATGCCTCTCTTTATTCACTACCATATGCAATATCTACAAGGAGACTAGAAATGTGCAGGCTCTGGTGCCTGGAGGCTGCAAACCATCATTGTGGCTGCTGCTTTGAGTGAGTAGAAGTAATGACATGTCACCCATCATCTTTGGTTCCATTATGGATGTGGATTGTGGGTTGATTTATTTGACTGTATTATATTTGGCTGTTTAGAGATGGAGAACTCCCCCAAACAGCATGGAACAGCCCCACAAAGACTGCTTTTAAAATTCTAAATGTTTTTTTTTCTGGCCAAAAATGAACTATATGTTGTGTATATAGTGTACATGCACAGTGTGCACCAAGGCCTTTGGGAGGTTAGTGAAGATCCCAAAAACCACCCTAGACCTAGCCCCATGGGCTGTACAATTCCCATCCCTGGTCTAAACAGTCTTGCTCCAGCATGTGGACTTGCTAGTCATTATAAAATCCTAAAGATAAAATCTTTTCCACCAGCAATTTGATGCTGGTGATGTTGTTCAATCGGGTTTCTTTTCCTCCTTCTTTTTTTTTTTTTTCATTGCCTGTTGCTTTTTTCCTTCCCTGCTGGCTGACATATGGTGAAGGCAGGGGAGAGATGTTCCCTTATGATTCATAAGGTTTTTATCTGTTCTTCTTTGCTATTTGTCATGAAAGTCAACAACATATACAAAATATTAGGATCATAATTTGCTCTCATTTTCACTGTCTGTGTTATCATCAGTGTCATCATCATCTCAGAACAAGGCGTTACCTAGTTACAAATAACTAGTTACATGTGATATATTCAGGGTTTGTTTTGGGTTTTTACACTGCAGAAATATATAATTACATCACTTTATGGCTAAGGTCCTGTTGGAGTTTTAAGCTTTGCAAGTACACTTATGCAAATTATAGGGAGGCAGTGACATTCTGGTGAAAGTTGCAGGCCATTCTGATTGCTGTTCCAGGATGGGTGGGGGAATGTTTATGGAACTGTGCCCTGGCCCTAGCTGGCTTGTTGTGCTTGTATAAGGTGGTACTGAATACTTCCTTGCACAAAAGGGAAAAATGTATAACTGCTGGCATAACCCAAAGTTACAAGGGCAGAATGTCCCCATAGGATTCCAGTGACTCTTTGGCCTGTCTGTTCAGGCCCTAAGTTTCCAAGTTTTGTAATAATAGATGTCAGAAACGTTAGGCCTAATGTAGTTGTGCATCCCTGCATTTTGGACTGGCAGTCAGTCTTCTCCCTGGGGTGAATAAATGGGACTTTCTGACTTAGAGTTTGTTGGGACGGTTGTTTTCTTCAGTGCTGGCAAACCACTCTGGGAGGCAGACGTCATCAGCACTTTCCTCCAGTTGGGGAATGATTGTCTTATCAGTGGCTAGCAGATCACTCTTGGACAGGAGATCCGGCACGTAGGCAAAATGGCATTGTTTGAAGCAGGAACACATAAATTACATGGTCAATCATTAGCCTTGCTTAAACCACGTGGTCAGAAGCAGACCCTAATCAGCAACTCTGGAGATCAATAAAAAGAAGCAGAACCAAAGCAGAGTGGTGCCTTCCCGTCACAATCATCCTGCCTGTGTGTCTTTCTTCATCGCCACAGAGTTGGAAGATGTAACTGTACTGATTGTTTGGCCTCTTTGGCAGTCAAAAGGCTTTCCTCAGAGTTGCTTTGGATATTTAAATAAAATGGGATTCAATAGAAAGCAACAAACAAACATTTGATGAGATACACATAAAAAGATAAACAACTCTGCTATGTCATGGAAGGGAGCAGAAAAGTAATAAGCCCAGAGACTGTGTTCCTATCCTTTGAAGAGTCAAGGTGGGAAAGAGAATCATTTTTACTTTATTTTATTTTTTTATTGTTCTGGCTGAAACGAGACTGATGCTGCAATCATGGGCACATTACCGGGGACTAAGCCTTCTGGATACTTACCTGGAAGTTAATGTGCATAAGTGTCTATTACAAAAAACTTTACAACACAGTAGGACAATGTTTGTCAAAGGTCTAGAAACCAGGCCTTACGAGGAGAAACTTAGGGAGCTGGGTATGTTTAGCCTGGATAAGAGATGGCTAAGCGGTGATATGATAGCCCTGTTTAAGTATTTGAAGAGGTGTCACACTGAGGCTGGAGCACGCTTGTTTTCTAATGCTCCAGAGAATAGGACCTGGATGCAAGCCACAGGAAAAGAGATTCCACCTCAACATTAGGAGAAACTTCCTGACAGTAAGAACTGTTCGACAGTGGAACACCATTCCACAGAGAGTGGTGGAGTCTTCTACTTTGGAGGTATTTAAACAGAGGCTCGGTGGCCATCTGTCGGGGATGGCAGAGATTGGACTAGATGGCCGTTGCGGCCTCTTCCAACTCCATGGACCTTTTCACACAGGGAAAATTGGAAGGTTAAACTGGTCACAATGCAGGGTGATCCAGGGCATTAGGGACAATTTCACAATTTCTTTTCAGACAATGCTGCACACAAATGGGTTAGAAACCAAAATGAAAGTGAGGTGAATCAGGGTATAAGCATTTTTGCAAAAATACCATGTTTTCATTTCCAGTTCATTCACAAATTTACTTTCTTCTCATAATTGCAGCAGCCTGAAAGCCATGTCCTCGATTCTCCCTGTTCCCAGATTTCCCATGATTCCTTTGATATGCTGAGGAGAGGAGAGGGAGGCAGCCTTGTTCTTAAAGGAACACACGCACAACACACACACCTCTTTCCCTCACGTGGCTGACCTCCTCCTCCTGCAGCAGGGAACAGCTGGTGGGAGAACAAGAGAGAGGACGTTTTTGAGTTCCTCCTGTACAGGAGGGAGAAATGAAGGTTTTGTCTTGGAAAAGGAGAGCATCTGGGAGTTTCAGCCCTTGCTGAAATTAAGCAGGTTTATGGACCAGCCACCTCCTCTTTCTCCTCTTTCTCTCTAGTGTGTGTGTGGTTTTATGGGAGCTTGCAAAGGGAAACCTCAGCCTGCCTTCCTCTGAAACAGCACTAGGCAAAGAGGATTTTCCTCTCAGGTTTCCCATCCCTCTTTGGAGCATGTGCAAAAAAGTTATTTCCAAGCTATCAACAGGATTTGTCCTCATCTGTCTGAAACCCAAATTCACTTTCTACCCATGTTCATGCATAAGTAATGTGCTTTTAACCCCTTGTGCTCTGTATTTGATAATCATTAGAGAATTTGCTTGCCTTTCTAGGATGCCAACACTTTAACTACTTTCAGGATGGAAGCACATAGGTCACCGTGTGATAAAGTCCTATGATTCAATGCATTTTCTTCCGTTTACAATGTATAGAGGCCCAACCTCTTCTAGGAACAATAACAGGATAGACGATATGAATCAGAGCTCAGAAAAATTTTGGAGAACAATTTCAAGAATGTTTCAGCCTATACAATATCAATACTGGCTGATAGAATCTGGAAGTTATACCATATATAGTCGACTATAAGTTGAGAAAATTGTGCACAAAAATTGATCCAAAAACATAGGGCCAACTTATTCACAGGTCAGTAGGGGATAGCTGTGCTGAGGAGGAGGAAGAAAGGTGGGATTTTGCCCTTCAAGCCTCCCCTTCAGCCCAGCTGTCTTCCATGGGGACAGCCAAGCTAAAGAAGAGGAGGAAGGGCAGGGACAGTGGAACTGAGGAGGAAGGCAGATGGGATTTTGCCCCTCAAGCCTCTCTTTCAGCCCAGCTGTCTCCTGTATGGACAGCTGAGCTGAAGAGCAGAAGGAAGGGCATGCACTCACCCCTCAAGCCTCTTTTCCAGCCAAGCTGTCTTCTAAGTTTTACTTTCAACTTATTTGTGTCATGAAAGAATGCATAATTTTGGCTCCAAAACCTGACCTTAGCTTATATATGAGGCTGACATATACTCAAGTATATAGGATAATCTTTTTAAAAAGCTCTACTTTCAAAATTGAGCCCGAGGGCCCAGTGGTCAGCTCCTATATAAGGCCACCCATATGTTGACATGGTACCTGCATATTGATGTGAACATACATGGCTGTGATTCATAGATGTACCATACGTATGTGAACAATTGACCCTGCCTCCATTTTGAGTTCCCACAATTCAGCTTCTTATCATCAACAAGCCTGTGCCATTTATGAAAATCAATTTCATGCCAAGCACCTGCCTTTTAATTTGCTGCAACCGTCTCAAAACATCTGTCAATTTTTTTTCTTAATAACTCAGTAATTAAAATCCAGCTGAGAAGTCTGTTGAGATTTCTGGGTAATAAGGATCTGACAAAGGCATGTGAGCAGCCATGCATTTTCATCGAGCAGGAGGAGAGATTTCAACTGGGTAGCAAAATCTATGTTTTATATACACCAGACCCCAGGTTTGGTCCCTGCCATTTCCCTATTACACAGTCAATTAAAAATACTGGCCAGAATCCTATGACAGTTACAAATGTGTAACTTAGAGTTACACATTCATGGGCTGCTATTTATTTACAATCTCTTTGCAGTTCTTAGTTTATAGGATACATAGGGACCATGAAATTCCTTCAATTCACTTACTGGGCAGCAGCTGCTGGGGTCAATAGGGATCTGTTTCCCTATCCATCAGAAAGCAAGTTGGTTGATGATCCTACCCATGTTTCATCCCCTTTGCATGAGTAATCTTTAGTGTGAGGGAGATTGTGACAGAGACCCTTTTTCTTCCTGTCACAGTTGGAATCGCTCATAGGATGGGGTGACAATGGTGACTAGCTGCTTCCCAAACAGTGAGGAACAGAGACCCATTGATCCCAGTGGCTACTACCCAGTGAGGATCGGGGGGATTTGACTTGCAGTCACTGCTTAGTACCGTAACTACAGTCTTAAGCATTTGTAACTGCAATACAGGTTTCTGGACATGAGTTAATTAACAAGTTACCTAACTCTTAAAACCAGACAATATGGTCCTACAAAGCTTGAAGGTACATGTGTTTGGGTACACACATACTATAACCCCAACAAACCTCCAGGTATGACGATTAGTTCAATGTGTTACTTGTATCCAGGATCAACTCATTGGAAATGTGATGCTGGAGAAGAACTCTACAGATATGATGGACTATTAAAAAGATAAATTAATGGGTCCTAGAGCAAATCAAGCCTGAATTCTCACTAGATCCCCAGATGACTAAACTGAGACTGCCTTCCTTTGGCCATATCATGTGATATAATTAATTTGGCAAGACAATAATGTTTGGTAAGTTAGAAGGCAGTAGGAAAAGAGAAAGACCACATTCAAGATGAATAGACTCAATGAAAGAAGCCCTGAGTTTTCAAATGTGAGCAGAGCAGTTGAGGACAGGGTGGCATGGAGAATCTCTCATTCATGGATCACCATAAGTCAAAGTCTACTTGTTGGCAATTAACAACAGTGGAAAATTAGATCAATCCATTTCTGCAGAGTTCTGTATTTTCCCATCTCCATCTCCTATCTATGCTGATTCCACACAGATTCATTTAAATGGGTGAAAATCCATATATAATATATATATCATATTTTTCAAATAGACACATCAGTGCACAGAACTATGTTTGTGTACACTTCAGAAATATACACAATCAATTTTACACATTCTTCAAGTATGAATATACCCTTTTCTTTCACGGAAGGCATTGAGACAGTATACATCACCCATCTCTGCTAGTATCTTAAATTCTGAGTTCAAACTAAGAAGAGCTTTGTTTTGAGTGGGAGAAATGGCAGGATTGAAAGCTGGGGAGAATAGGAAATATTAGTAAAGAATCATTGACTTGCTTATTAATTCATCTCTTTCCTCTTCTTTCATTCTCTAAAAGGACCGATTTGAGAGAGTGACATAAAACAAGAGGCACCTGTTCCTTTCAGAACAAACTAACCTGATCCACATCTTTTGAACTAGCACACAAGACTGGAATGCAATTATCCGTCTCCTTTTTCACTTCTTCACATTAGGTAACACAGTTTTGGGCATATCAAAATAAATATCAAAATGTCTTTATTAGCACAAAAATACATTGAGGTATGTAGAGTTTGAAAGAGTATTTTTAAAGAAATTCATATTTTCTAAACATACAAATTTTCAAGCAGGTTTTTTTACACAAATATATTTTTATAGATTAGGAAATGGACAGAACAGCCTTATGAATGAAAAAATGGTACAATGTAAGTTTATTGCCACTATTGTTGTCTTGTGTCTTCAAGTTGTTTCCGAATTATGAAGACCCTAAGGTGAATCTATCATGGGGTTTTCTTGGAAAGATTTGTTCAGAAGAGGTTTACTATTACCTTCCCCTGAGGCTGAGAGCATGAAATCCAAGGTCACCCAGTGGGTTTCATGGCAGATTGAGGAATCGAACCCTGGTCTCCAGGGACATAAATCTTTAACTGATGTCATTCTTGTATTGAGAAAATAAAAATCCAAAAGTTTTCCCTGCTAGGAGAGATAACATGTTTTGTGTATTCTTTGACAGTTTTCCACTTTGCAGTACTTTACTGCAAAAGTTTCAAAAATTATTTTGTACAAAAGCCAAGTGATATGCAGGGAATACAATGTTTTGTGCAAAATTACATTGCATTTTGTACAAAAATAAAGCCCACTGCACTTTTTTGTGGGGGCTATTGTTTAGTTTTAATTTAATCTTTTTTTAAAAAAAATTATAAAGACTTGTCTTTCTGGTCTTTCAGGAGCAAATAAGTCTTAGTGTGAAGAGAAGAAAAATTGTGAACATTCTTAACATCTTTAGACAGGAACCAGAAATAGACTAGTTCATCTCACCTGACTGTTCCCTAACACATCAGCCTTCTACAACATATCTAAATCTTCTTAGTGATGTCTGAATTTTTGGCAGCTGTCTACTCCATACTTTTCTTTGGACTTTTCCCATTATCACCACCCAGAAATAATGTATGGCTAAGGCTTTTGCCTCTATGAACCTCTGGATGTTGTTGAGCTAATTAACAAATTACCTACTTGTAAAACCTGACAATATGGTCCTACAAAGTTTGAAGGTACATGTGAACATGGAAGGCTATGTTACACCAAATGAATTCAAATTCATCTAGACTACAACTGTTAACAGTATCAGGCAGGTAAAGGAGACAGATTAAAAAGAAGATATAGTTTCTGTACTTTTAAAAGTTGTATGAAAAAAGCATTTTCAGGAGATATAGCTGACATGTTTGCTGTTGATGCTGTTGTTGTGTGCCTTCAAGTCATTTCCAACATATGGCAACCCTAAGGTGAACCTATCATGAGGTTTTCTTGGCAGGATTTGTCCAGAGGAAATTTGCAGTGGTCTTCCTTTGAGGCTGAGAGAGTGTGACTTGCCCAAGCTTACCCAAGGGGTTTCCATGGCTAAGGCCAGGCAAGGATTCAAAGTCCTAGCCCAATACTCAAACCATGCTGGCTCTCTGACTCCTGTTGAAATGACACTGGCTGACATGTCTCCTTTTAAAATTTCCTGTTCCAAACAACTATTAAAGACAGAGGACTTTTTCACCTGCTCCCTCCCCTGCCACTGGCAGCAGCAATCCCAAGATCACAAGGGGACGAGGTGGGGGGGGGGTATTTATTTATTTCCAGAATGTATATCCCACCTTTCTCCACAATGGAATTCAAGGTGGGTTCTGTCTCAGGCCTACCTGGAGAGGTATACTAGGGGTTAAACCTGAGACTTTCTTCAAGCCAAGTATGTGCTACATCACCACAGATCAAATTAAATGATATATTTGGTATGTATAGAGAAGATAGGTCTTTCAAGGTGTCTGTTTGTCATGCCACATGGTCTTCACCAACTCTTTGCCTTGAATTCATCATACTTTATTTTGTGAGTGGTTGCTGGAAGGTAAACATTGAGTTTTATTTGCAGGTCTGATTTCTGCAGCATGTATCTCTGAAGCTGCATCTAAACTAAAGAAATAAAATACCCTTGACACACACAAAACCAGATGAATCTGCACTGTAGAAATAAAGTAGTGTGACATTGCTTTAAATGCCATGGCTCCATCCTATGGAATCCTGGGATTTGTCATTTGTTGTGGCACCAGAGCTCTCTTGCAGAGAAGCTAACTCTCTCGCTAAACTACAAATTCCAGAATTCCATAGCATTCAGCTATGGCAGTTAAAGTGGTGTCAAACTGCTTTATTTCTGCTGTGCTTGAGAAAATCTCATTATTAGATTGAGAAGGGGTTTAACTGATTAACTTGACTATTCCCCATTAACTATTCTCCATTAGTTTAACCCTCCTACTTTGACCCTGAGTTGCACAATTTGTCATGAATTGTCAGCAGAAAAATGGCATCCCAGTTGTTGTACAAAATATACTGAAAACAAGAGGCCTCTCCTTCAGCAATGATTGCATCTCCCTCGGGTTTTTTACAGGTATGAATAAAAAGCATCTGTTCTTCAGTGTGCATTTTAAGAAAACACTACAATAATTAGGTCCCTTGGCGGATGGGATGGGGAAGCTGTTGCCTCTTTGGAATCCTGTACTGTTGTTTTATTTTGTTTTTCCCCATCTGTTCTAAGCTGGGCATTTGACGAAAGAGTTAACTCAAAGCCTGCAACGACATTTGTTGCTATATCATGCTTCAGTCTGTGCCAAGGTCTATCTGAGGAGCTCATCTGTGGCCAAGCATAACAGGGAATGAAATGTGTATCGATTAATAATGCACTGCCTCTTTAAGCCTGTTCATGGGAGGTGAGAAAAATTTGTACAGCGGTCAAGATGGGGATATGAGAGGTTTTAATCATAAACATTTAATAGCTTGGACGAGCCGATTAAACCAGTCTCATAAACAAAGAGTGACACATTCACACATGCACATGCATTATGGAGCCGGCAGGAGTTTCTGCAGGCAGTCCCAATGACTCGCAACCAGACCCCTGGGCCCAGGTGGAATTATCATACTCAAATCTGTCTTTAAAGCTTAATGCTGACTGTAGTTTCTGACAAGGCACCCATAGAGCAAGGTCAATTCTGTGCTTCAGGTGCCAGAGCAGAAAGGTTGTCCAGCAATTATACACCAACGCCCTACCAGGACAGCCAGCTTTTATGAAGGCCCATGCCAGCTGCTCTCCTTCTGAGGCAAAAGCACCACTGCACAAGTTCTTTGCTCTGAGAGTTCCTCTCTGAGCAAAGCATCAAGCAAACAATCTTGGAAGAGAGATGTGTGAGTTGAACACAGCGGTCAGGTTGAAAACAGTGGTCAACCAGGGAGGCCCAAACATCTCAGTCCGAAGAAGGAGAGTTCTCCCCCCAGACGAAGGCATTGTGAGGCAAAGTGGCTATGGAGATCACCTGTACTGTGATCCAATAGTTATTTCAGTTCAATAACAACCTCTACTTCATGTCCCCAGCATTTGGTAACTAAGAGGCAAACTCAAATATTATTGCCCAGGAGATAATAAATAGTCATCAAAAATGGTAGATATTGATTGCCTTTATGGTCTATGCCTCTCTTTGCCTAAGCGCTGGGCAGGTAATGAGGATCTCTTTAAAATGACCATTTGCTAAGAGCCTGCTGAATACATTTTTACTATTATTACTGGCATCACATATATTGCTACTCAATTACTATCATTTTACATTATCATTTATGCAGAACCTTTAAAGTGTATGATAATACCTTCCTGAGGAAATGGATTTCCTTGAGTCGACCATCTTTTTCTGCATGGTAAACACCCAATTGGCACTGACTTGTTGCAGCAGATCCAGATGGCTTCCTTTCAAGGTCACAATTTCACTGCTGAAAAATTGCATTTCACCTATATGAAGGGAAGGGGTGCTCTTTTTCTTGCTGCTGAGGAAAAATTGATTTTTTAAAAACTCCCAAGCTAAAGCATCCATTGCACTTGCTCTGTGCTTGTACTTATCCACCTAAGGATTCTCTCAGCTTTGAGATCTATGGAGAAAGAGGCCTGCCCCTAAATTCCTTCTTGATTTGATGTAAAATGACCAAAGACAAGAAGAGGGGCCTTTTCTGAGGTTTTCTGCTCACCCCACCTTCATTTATATTCTTCAGGATTTACAATGATAGGTAAGCCCCTTTGTATCTAATAAGGGATTTGAAACTAGAGAGGTAATTGATTCTGGAACAAAGAAATGAGTAATTTTAGTCATTTTCTTCTTGCTCAAAGAAAGTCTTAAAATGTGCATTTTGAAGACTACTTGCACATTTTTGAAGACTATTCCCACCTTGGGATTTCCTCTTCACAAAATTCACATGCTTTTTTGTGCAGAAAACTGCATTTTTTGTACAGGGAATGCTGTTTCTTGCATGGAGAATGCTGTAACTGAAGCCTTATTTGTGCACAATTCACACATGGCAATTGCACAGAAAACAGCATTTTCTGTGCAGAAAATAAAATGCTTTCAGGGCAAAAATACTGTTTCACAAGGGGAAAAAATATTATATGTTAATTTTTCACACCATAAATCCTAAACTGGGAAGATTCTCATCTCTCCAGGATTCCCCTTGCCAGGATTTTCCAGCACTCAAGAAACACATTTTAACCATTTTTTAAATATGAGCTCATATAGGAAAATTGCAGGACATGGTACTTGCTGCAAAAATTTCCAGTACTTGTTTTTCATCTCTAGGTTTCTAGTTCCTGCAATGAAAAAAAATGTTGTCACTAAGATCCCCAGTAGTGACCCATTCAGGTTAGAATAGGCTGGGGGAGAATGGGTGGGTTCTCTTGCTTTGGTGAATAGGTTTTGCTGCGCTGGAAATATGTGGGTTTTAATATATGTTAGCCAACATTTAGGCTGAACCCTCACTACTCCCATCTGAAATGGTACCAACCAAATCCATTTTTACTAGCTCAGCATGACTGTT
Organism: Urosaurus nigricauda; assembly: GCA_034509955.1. NCBI lineage: Eukaryota > Metazoa > Chordata > Lepidosauria > Squamata > Phrynosomatidae > Urosaurus > Urosaurus nigricauda. Next base: position 171,929,318 of record JAOEGL010000002.1, read on the forward strand.
CCAAAATGTCTTAGAGCATGGGGTAAAGAACAAGATTTTCCCCACTCTGTGGACCCGAGTAGACTGTCAAAGGAATCTTCTTCATCACTGATGATGGGACTCCACTGCTCAGAATCACAGCCTTTGAAAGACATATTTTTATTAACTAACTGGGATACCTGATAAGAAAGAGGAGAGGTCATCTAAGAACAACAGAAAGACAAGTGGGTTATTAGAACAGTTAGCACACCCTCCAGCCACCTCTTCTGGTTTGTGCATCTCTTGCTTTAAAAAACAAACAAACAAACCTTTATCAAGATTGTTAAAGCTGCATAATTCCCATCTCTAGCACTGAAGCCATGTTCCTGCCTTTTTAAAGTGGTGTTGCCAGTTCCTTCCTCTGAAATATAGCCTACAGCACCTGGAATTCATTGAAAGTCTCCTATCCATGTACTAACCAGGTCTGACTCTGCTTAGCTTCCAAGATCAGACAACAGAATTGGGTGTGTTTAGGGTATTTAGGCCCATTTGTCCCTTAGGAGGAATCAAAGAAAGGCTTGGATCCTTACAGAGCATGAGCAGAAGTAAGGAAAAGCACTTGACCAAACAGCAATTTGAAATGGCACCTCTGAAGAGGAAGAGTAATGCCAGGCAAAAATAGAGGAAGAAACATGAGAAAAGAGGCAAGAAGAGGCAGAAGCAGAGCACACTGTTGCATACACAGATCCAGTCCCACTACTAGACAAAGTGAGGCTGTTGCTTCAAGTGGTGGATATTGGCAAACAGCAGCAAAGCTCTTGGAGGACGGATCAAGTGTGCCATCCGGCCTGCTCTGTTCTCTCTAAGGACGTTATCACGCAGGAGGAATTTCTCTCAATTTTGAAAGAAATGAAAGTGGGGCCAGTTCGGAATTGAGTCAATTTGCTAGTTCAGCAAATTTACGTGATTGCGTATTGACGCCGCATCGTGTTTGGAACTGCCCAAAATTGCCTCCCAGTGCCCAAAATTGCATGTGATAATTTCTCATGCAGTAATGTGAAACTCCACGATTGTGTTCAGAAGGATTTCCCATTGCCCAAAAATTTGTGTGATCGGCTTCCACGCAATAACATGAAACCCCATGATTGCATTCAGATTGCCATTGGATTATACTTCCAATTCCCGTTGTGTGATAAACTCCTAAGTGAGCTTCCTGCTTTTGGGGGCAGTGGTAAAGGACACTGTCCTCTAATGACAGGGTGTGTTTTAGTCCTGATGATAGTTTTAATATCTCATATTTGCCTCAACCCAATTGATAATCCCAACAATCAGTCTGTGAGTACCAAGGACATGGACAAGCTCCTTGGAAATGTGAGAAAGACAACTTGCCCTCTCGATCCTTGTCCATCCTGGCTGGTCGTTCGGGGGGGATGCGTTGAGAGTATTCCTACGGGATACAATCAACGTGTCCTTCAGGGAAGGTATTGTACCATCTTGCTTGAAGGAAGTGGCTGTTAAGCCCCTCCTGAAAAAACTTTCCCTGGACCCCCTGGATAGAAACAACTATAGATCAGTCTCCTTGTTACCTTTTTAAAGCAAGGTGATCGAGAGACCACTTGCTTCCCAGCGTTGAGGTGCCTTGGATGAAACTGATTATCTCAATCCATTTCAAACTGGCTTCAGGACAGGATATGGAGTTGAGACTGCCATAGCCACTCTGGCCAACGACCTCTGCTTGGGCATCAACAGGGATAGTGTGACCCTGCTGGTGCTCTTGGATCTCTCAGCAGCTTTTGACACAATATATCATTCCAGCCTCTTGGATCAGCTGAGGGAGCTGGGAATCAGAGGCACTGCACTGTGGTGGTTCCTTTCCTTTCTCTCGGGCAGATCCCAAAGGGTGAGGCTTGGAGACAGTTGCTCTTCCAAAACTGAGCTTAATTGTGGCATCCCTCAGGGCGCCATCCTGTCTCTGATGCTATTTAACATCTATATGAAGCAGTTGGGTAAGATCATTCAGAGGCATGGAGCGCAGTGTCATCAGTATGCTGATGACACTCAGATATACTTCTCCATGACCAGATCATTGGCTCAGACTTCAGATGGTGTCTCTCCTCTCAATGACTGTCTTGGAGCGGATTGGATGAGAAAAAACAGATTGAGACTAAATCCAGACAAAACGGAGGTACTGACAGTCACTGGCCCGAAGTCAGGTCTGGAAATACAACTTCCAATCCTGGAAGTCACACTCTCCTCTAAGGACTGTGTTTGCAGTCTGGGGATACTCCTAGATCCAGTGCTTCACATGACTAATCAAGTGAATATGACGGTCAGGAGCGCCTGTTATCAGCTTCGGCTGATACACCAGCTGTGCCCCTTTCTGGATTATGTAGAATCTGGAGACTGTGGTACACGCCCTGGTAACCTCTCACCTGGATTACTGCAATTCATTCTACATGGGGCTACCCCTGTGCCTAACCTGGAAACTCCAACTAGTACAAAACATGGCAGCCAGGTTAGTTACCGGAACATCCAGGAGAGAACACATAACACCTGTGCTCAAATCTCTCCACTGGCTGCCGATCAGTTTCCAGGCACAGTACAATGTGTTGGTTTTAACCTTTAAACCCCTACATCTGCCAGTGAAGAAGACTTGGCTGAGAGAGTGTTTGTTTGCCCTACCTCCACCTGGGCTACTCCCATGCCTTGGCTCCTGGACTTGGGGAGGAGAAGGGGCCCTCTTTCCCTCCTCCCCAACATCTGCCAGTGAAGAGGACTTGACTGAGAGAGTGTTTGTTTGCCCTGCCTCCACCTGGGCTACTCCCACGTCTTGGCTCCTGGACCTAAGGAGGAGCAGTGGGCCTTTTTCCCTCCTCCCCAACATCTGCCAGGGAAGAGGACTCGGCTGAGAGAGTGTTTGTTTGCCCTGCCTCCACCTGGGCTACTCCCATGCTTTGCCTCCTGGACTTAAGGAGGAGTCTTGCCCCCCCCACTTTCTTTTCTTTTCTTTTTTTTTCTTTTTAGATTGTGTATACTTCAAACTGTTTTAGGATTGAGATGGGGGTTGAGAATGGAGATTTTCTTTTTACTTGTTTTGATATATGTATTTTGCTTTGTTAATTTTATTTTTTGTTATAATTACTATGTATTTTTGTTGTTGCTGTAACTGCCATGTATTTTTGTTATGTTAATTGTTATTCTCTTTTGTACCCCGCCCTGATTGCTCGTTCAGAGGGGCGGGCTAGAAATCAAACGTATTATTATTATTATTATTATTATTATTATTATACACGGCTTGGGTCCAACTTATCTCAGGGACCGCCTCTTCCCGTATGATCCCCCCGCATGCTCCAGTCCTCTGGAAGGAACCTGCTACTTCCCATGAAGACTAGGCTGTCACAGACCTCCCAGAGGGCCTTCTCTGCAACCGCTCCTAGAATGTGGAATGACCTGCCGGACGAGATCTTATTTCCACTCTCAATAGCTTTTTAAAAAGCAGTAAAGATGGATCTCTTCCGGCAGGCCTTCCCGGAATAATCTCCCAACTCAGTACCCCCCCCCCAGTCTCTATGGTGACGATTGCTACCGTCTTCTATTGATGCTACTGTTTGAATTGCCCATTGTTATTTGTTTTGTACTTGTTGTTTTAATTGCATTTTAATTCTGCTTTGGTTTAATTTAGTTTTAAGGGGTGGGAGGGTTTAGAGATGGGTTAAGGAATGTTTTTACTGTTGCTTGTTTTAAAATCTGTTGTACGCTGCCCTGGTTGATGTGCAGAGGGGCGTCTTAGAAATAAATTTTATTATTATTATTATTATTATTATTAACAAAAGTAAACACATTTGCACTGCAGAAATAATCCAGTTTGTTATCACCTTCTCAGGGCTGTGGAATCCTGGGAACTGCAATTTGTTGCAGCACCAGAGCCCTGTGACAGTGTAGGCTAAATGTCCCACACAATTACAGTTCCAAGAATTCCATAGCATTGAGCCATGGCAGTTAAAGTGGTATCAACCTAGATTATTTCTTCAGTGCAAATGTGGCCTAACTGAATGGAACTCATGTAAATCCCAACAAGAGCAAACACGTTGAATGAATAGAACTCATGTCAGTGTTGTCTGACTATTGGGTCTGTGCCAGTTGGGTCTAACAATTCCATGCAGTCCATTGTGTTTTAATCATTATAGTTGTGTTGGGAATTGACTAAAGGCCTTGCATTAGTAGGCAACTATACAGTTGTGCTGGCTGGCGATCTACTTTGGGTTTTAGTCCAGCATTAGCCAAGGTGCTGAACTCCATTCCCCAGAACAGATTCAGTGCCTTTAAAAATTGAATATAACTTGGTGTGGATTTATTGCCTCACCACCAGCCTTAATTATATATAAATTACTGTAAATAGGCACCTAACTGAAACTCTTTCAGGCCCATTGCCCTTGAGGACAATAGACAATGATTCCAAAACAGTAACTTCATGATAACTGTTGCAGCATTGTGCCGTGAACCACAGTGAGGTTACCTGTGTTACATTCAAAAACACACATAAATAACGTCTGTGTGTTGTGTGTCTTCAAGTCATTTCCAACCCTAAGGTGAACCTATTAAGGGGTTTTCCTGGCAAGATTTGTTCAGAGGAGGTTTGCATTGCCTTCCCCTGAGGCTGAGAGCATGTGACGTGCCCAAGGTCACCAAGTGGGTTTCATAGCCGAGCAGGAATTGAACCCTGGTCTCCAGAGTCATAGTCCAGTGCTCAAACTACTACACTATGCTGGCTCTTTACATTAATTTTGGGATGTATCATTAAATATATTATTAATATTATGACATAAATAATACATTTAACGATACCTCCCAAAATGGGCATAACACATTGTTTGGAAGTATTGCTTCTTTGGAGTACAGCTCCCCTAATCCCTCAGGCAACATGGCAGGCTTGCTGGAGGATTCTAGTTCTAGTCCAAAAAAATATGTACTTTTGCAGGCTCTGGTAAAATGCTGTTCTACATACAGTTCTTTTTCACTCAATCTCACCAACCGGCTCTAGGTAGGCAGGCAGACAGACACACAGGGTGGCCTTTTTGATTAGTTAAACAACACTGCCCTCTGCTGATCAGACAAGCTGTATTCATTTGGTGGTGGGAGGCAGAGGATGCTCAAAGGGTGCATACATGTAGTTAATCAATTAGGGTACGTGCAACGTTTAATTCATACACAAATACGCAAGCACACACACAACACTCAAATAGCAGCACATAAGTGTGGAGAGTATTTCTATGCCAGGACGAGGCTGGATCGCCCCCAAACAGTGCCACCTCCCCTGTCCTGGAAGCATAATGAGCTCATGGAGATGATGCGGAAGGGATTTTGATCGTCTCTTTAGCTGTTTGTCAGAGTTCAGCTGCCAGCACAGACCTGAACCAGCATCTGCCTAATGACCTGCTGAGAGATTCTGCTGATCTTGTCTTTGCAGCTCAGGGATAATGAGAAAGAAAGAGGACTGAGACAGACTTTCAATGAAGGCCGGCATGTGTAAATGCAGCCCCCTTGGGGTATCGGAAGGTGGGGGAAGAGAGAGAGAGAGATTTTGTTACCCCCAGCAAATGCCAGTTTCAAAAACCATTCCTTTCCAAAATAGCTGGCATAATGATTTCCTTCATAGCTGGCACTGGAGTTTCCTTTGAGAGTGTTTTGCTTTTTAAAAAACATTGCTTTATACGGGTAGACAGATACAGGCTCACATGGATTAAGGAAGATGAAGGCTCTTCTTGCTAATTTATTTGAAAATGAGGGCTATAATACTTTGAACTTCTGTGTCAGCGCCTTTTGCTCAGGAATATTAAAGCGCCTCGCGAGGCAATTAGTTAATATGTGAGCCCACCTCTAGGGTCTTAGAGGAGACGCTTCCATTTCTTTGGTGAGAAAAGCAAAACCAGAGGAGAAGTGGAGAAGGAGGGCATGGCAGCACAAACTATTTAAGAGAGGAGGATGGAGCTTAAGGCAGCTTGTGACTGAAAACTAGGCAAGCTGACTCAAAATAAGTCCCACTGAGCTCAACTTGGAGGTGCTCCCAGGTAGTACTGTGCAACCTTAGAGCCTCATCAGTGTGTGAGCTGCAGTACTTTGGGATCTGTTATAATTCTGACCAAAGAATTTGCACTGGAATGTACCCCACCATCACAGCAGAAGCCTTTGCTCTTTCTGCACAACAGGAATTGTATTCATGTGGCCCGATGGTCACATAAGGTCCCCAGTGTGATGACTGTAGCTCTCATCACAACTTCCAATATTGGGGGAGGAGGGAAATGGGACTGCTGTACATCCAGAGGCAACATAACTCATGTGAAACAAGATGGTTTTCCACCCACTCACCTTTGTTAAAAGAAACAGTTTTTAAAGGACTGGAGAGGCAGTGTGGCCCACAGTGGATCTGGGGAGTAGGAAATGGCCCCTGGCCCATGGAAAGCTGTCCACCCCTATAGTAGAAACATCTTCTCTGTGGCTTAGTTACATGATCTGCATGAGATTTTTATTTTCTCTCCACAGAAAAGTCTTGGTTTTGAAGGTAGAAAAAGAAGCTCCTGTTGTGAATTTATGTGTTATTTATTTATTTATTTCACTTTTATACCATCTTTCTTCACAAAAAGGGACTCACAGTGGCCCACAAACTAAAAATACATTTAAAAAAAAACTTTACAGAAAGAATAATAATAAATAATAAAATTTTATCCTACCTCTCCCACAGGATCGAGGTGGCTTATAACAGCAATATACAATATAAAATATATCATACTTTATAAAATACATTCCTTAATTCCCTTCCTCCCAACACAATACCATACTACAATACCATTAAAACAATCAAAACAGTCTAAACAATCAGCAGCAAGGAGATGGGCAATTTGAAGTGTTCTATGTGATAATCCATGGTATACCAGGTGGGATATTCAGGAAAGGCCTATCGAAAGAGACTCATCTTCATAGCCTTTTTAAAACTGTCAAAATTGATAATGTTTAAGAAATTTTAAAAAATAGTTAAAATCATCTAATTAAAACAATATACAATTAACATCAAAAATATATTAAAAAACTAAAACATAAATAAAAGACACACCCCATATAAAACCATCCTGTCGTGGTTACTACATTAAAAAACCTGCCTAAATAAAAAATATTTTTGCTTGCTGGGGAAAGGTAAGCAAGGAGGGGGCCAGTCTAGCTTCCCATGGAAGGGAGTTCCAGTTGGGACCAGCCATCGAGAAGGCTGGCTCTCGTCTCCGCACCAAGCAAGCCTGAGATGGTGGTAGGACCAAGAGAAATCTCATCTCAATACTTGCCCCTGCAATTATTTGAATTACTTCAGTTCTCTCCATTTCTATCCTATCATTCCTTCAGTGAGTACAAGCTGGTGTACATGGCACTTCCTATTTCTAACATTTCCAAGGGTCAATCAAACTCTCTGACCACTGCACCAGCCAAAAGAGCATAGCTAGAGCAAACTCTTAGAATATTCCAGCTCTTCAAAAAGTCATTTTTTTAAGAAAAGGAGCAGGAGTTCAGGGCCCTATAGGAAATTTTCTCCAGGGAATATTTTTAAAATGCCTATTTGCAGATTAAATGGCAATTGGGCTATTTGCCCAACTTGTTGTTCATGTTGAGTGTATGTTTTTGTTTTTGTTTTGTTTTTACTTTTTCATTTATAAATATGTATAAATCAGTTGGATCTGGAAGCTTTAAAGTGGTGTACAATAATTTGGGGGCAAGATTCAAACACCAACTTGATCACAGTCTTGGGGGCCCACATGCCCAGGGGGCATATTTTCCCCTTCCTGGCTTAGACTGAGCAATATAACACACTGAAGTTACATAAAGTGTTTGCAAACAATCATTTTTCACAGTCTGGAAAGCTTACAGGGTATATTGATTTGCATCTTGCTGTGCTTTCTCATGAAACCATTTCTTTAGGTTTTATAACACTTAAGACGGTTCTCTGCAATGTCCTAAAAGCGAGGTGGGTCAGTGCCTCCTAGATAAGGATATATAAACAGAGAGAGAGAGCCCATAAACAGCATCTTCATCACTATTCCTAAAAGCTGTTCTTAAAGGATGAGTGACTGGTGGTTTCCATGTCACTGAGATGCTGAATCTGTTTTTAGCTGCTCTCTCAGGAACTGACACCCAAAACAAGTTCAACCCTTTGGTTAAGTTTTTAAAGTTAAGTTTAAATACCAGTGCAGATTCACAGCCCTGATGGAATGGGACCCCCAACTACCACTGCATATCATTGAGAGACAGTCATTAAAGGCTGCCCTTCCGCCCTTCCGCCCTTCCACCCTTCCTTCCTCTCTTTCTGGCACAGTTTGCCATGGAAACTGAGAACAGATGCTGATGGAAGGGTGTGGTAATAAATTTCACCAGTTTATTGGCATGTGAAACTGAGCGACAGGTGAACTGGCCTTCTCCGCTACACCAACACACACAACATTTTCCCTCCATCCTGCTCCTAGTTACATTCATGGATATGTCCTGAATCCTCCCCCCCCCCCCAAGTTACCTGGGTGCTCTGGAGCAATGCCAGGTGGCTATTTACACAATGTTCTGCCATGCCATCCACGACCACCAGTGTGGGTTGCTCCCTGTGAGGTTGAAAATGAGACACCTCAGGGTTGTTCACTATTTGCAAACCAGTTTGCAAATAGGTTTAAAATGAGGTCGTTCACACTTGCATCAGGTTTTCCCAACCCAAATTCAGGGGGGTGTAGTGAAAATCCCCCTTAACCCAGTTCTTTTTGGAATGGGGATTTCAGCATGTCTTTTCAAAAGAACCAATTTATTTATTTATTTACTTACCAGCCACAAATGGGAACTTGCTGTTGATTCAATTCAGAGCACAGGAAGGGAAAGGTTAATGTGCAGGGGGTGGATAATGCCCACCCCTTTGCTCTCTCCCTGCCAGCCAAAGGCAAAACCATAGCCAGGGAAAGGGTTCTCTTGAGAACATCATTCGATGGTGTGCTTTTAAAAATAAATGAATGAATAAAATTTGCCAGCTTATGCATATCTTTGCTATTGCATGGCTGCAGTAGACAGCGTCTTTAAATACTGGCATCAGCGGTATGACAAAGGTGTGCAAAATTTGATTGACGTTTCTTTTAAAGAAACTATCAGTGGGGGGTGAGAGTTAGGGGTCATTTTTTCCTCTTTCCTCAGAAATAAAACCACAACAGACTCTGCTCCCAAGTTGGTGCAAACAAAGCTGTTGCATACATTTCATTTATACCCTGCATTTAAACCCATGAGGGTTTCTTGGCTGAGAGAGTGTGACTTCCCTCAAAGCTAATCTATCCTCAAGGATTACTTGGCAAGGCTTCTTCAAAGGGGCTTGCTGTCACCATCCTCTGCGGCTTAGAGAGTATGACTCCCCCAAGGCTAACCTATCCCAGGGTTTCTTGGCAAGGTTTCTTCAGAGGGTCTTGCCATCATCAATCTCTGAGGCTCCCCCGGAGGGGAGGGGATTTCCCCAAACAGATGTGCATTATTTGATTTACAGTTTAAAAAAAAAAAAAGATCAAAATTGCTGCTCCATTTTAAATGGATACAAATGGTAATGTGAACTTCATCAGGCTTAAAATGCCATGGGGAGATTCCATCGGGGTAAACATAATGGATCAGATATTGCATCAGATATTGCATCTTTGATCAGATATTGCATCATTGAATCTCGCCAGGTCTGCTCATCACAAAAACACTAGTGTGAATGAACTCCTAGTGCTGATCACATGGCTGAGTGCCTGGGTGTGACCTCTGGGAGAGCAACTTGCATCCAGTGGTGCCAGTGATAAATGGCACAGTGGGACACTGTGTAAATAGCTTCCCAGCAATACTCCAGAGTGCTTGGATTTTCCTGGAGGATTTGGAGAAAATGTTGAGTTTTTAAAAAAGTGGCTGAAGTCAAGGATGGTCTGGATTTGGTGCCGAACTGGCCTTCTCATGTGAAGACAGTCTGCACTCAAATCAGGCCTTTGGTCTTGCATCATGTGGGCAGGGTGACATGAGGGGTGGGAATGATGTAAATGCCCCAAATCTGCTGACTTTGAGCAACCTGTTTCTCCAGTGTCTTCCTTCCTTCATGGCTGCTGTGCCTGTGGTCTTTTTCCTCCTGCAACTGCCATCTATGCCAGTGTAATGTACCAACAGGATCCTAACCATTAATTCCAAGGTCACAGAGCCCTAGCTTGCCTTCAGTGGAACAGCAGAGAGGCACCCGCCATGGTGCATCTTTATCTGCTGTTTCTAGGCCTTGTAAAAGAAGCTGACACATCAACACCCTGGAAGACAGGTTGTGATGAGTTGTTAAATATGCAGATAGATCTGAGATAAGCATTTGGATTGGTATAAGAGCTAGTAATGTCAAAAGGTACAAGTGTCTTTCTCAAAGAGAAGGCAGAAAGTTCAGTGGAAGACCTTAGGTGCTGCACACAGAAGATCTCAGATTCCCAGGATTTAAATCCCAGATTCTCCAGAAAAGGCTAGGGAGGTCTCCAATCTGAAACTGGAGAGCTACTGCCTCTCAGTGAGTAGATAGCACTGAACTAGGTGGATCAATGATCTAGCTCAGCCAGCTTTGTACGATCCTTTATGACAGTGGCATCACTAGAGTTGTTGTCTCTCAGTATGGTAACTCATGGTGTCAACCCCCCCCCCATTGACCTCCTCCCACACCACACCATACAGAACCCTTAGAAATGGATTTTGTACTAATTTACTTATAAACTGTAATTCCCATATATCACTGAATGTAATGGTAATAGTTATGACATAAACAAAAGTAAATTTATACCTTTAAATTACGATATCATACACACAGAATAATTATGTTTACATATACATAGCTTCACATGGTTATAGTGAAAATTTGGTGAAATGTGATGCTTTTAAAGAAAAAAATTAAATTTTTAAACGTTTAAAAAATTAAATTTTAACATTAAAATAACTTTCTCCTCTGACTGAACCTCATCCCACTCACACCATCTCTTCAGCATTTTGAAGGAATACAAGTGAATGCCACAGGTCATTTCTGCCAAAATGCAGATGTCTGAGGAGCAGTGGTGTCACCCCCTAAGGGTGTCACTTGGTGTGCTCCATACCCCCTGCACCCCCTAATGACACCACTGCTCTGTGGGATTCTTGGGACCACTTGTTATGGTCCTCTCCTGCATAAAAAATGTCAAATTTTTCTACCAAACTATTTATCCCATGTGTGGGAATCATTCAGCCCTCCAGCTTAATTAATATTAAGAAATCCTGGGAGCTGAGTCCAACAACATGCTTCCCATCCCTGGTATTCCTCTCTCTTCTCTCTCACCTTCTGATCAAATAATTCCAAAGGGACAAAAAGATTTGCAGGACTGTGGTTCGGCTCTTTAATGAAAGATGCAAAGTGATATGTGGACACAGGCTACATGGAAGGGGAGGTGTTATAGATTATAGATTATTTTAAATCCAGAATTTTAATCAGAAATTTAGCAGGGAGACCAGGAGCTCGACTGGAATGGAAATATGTTTATTTTTGCTGCAGCATTCCCAGTAGGAAATTCATCTAAATTACTGGGAACCTCGATTCTAAAGTGAACCAAGTTTGTATAGCACTTTGAACAAAGAAAACTACAAATCACATTTTCAAATTGAATTAAACATTTAGACCCCTGTATTTTTCATTGGATATTCACATATTACACCTAACATATGTCACTATCCCTCGTGAGCTACCCATCAATCAAACTATTATCTATATGTTCCCAAAAGAGTCTCTTGCAATATTACCTGTTGGTTGGGCTAGTAACTCAAAGAATTAGCATGGCAATCATTAGGAGTATGACTACACTTCTGTTATTTAGAGAAATCTGGATCTGTTGGCCAAATTTCTACATCAGCACACAGTAAATATCCACTGGTAGAGTTACATTATGCTGGCATTACACAACCCCTATACAGGATACCAGCATAGCATTATACACAACATATATGGACAAATAGTCTATGTATGTGGCTGACATCCTGTTGCACAATTGCACTTGCTGCAGCATTTAAGGACAAGATGGCACAATGTATATTTTGGAGTATAATCATGTTTAGTCATTTAAGATTATTATACCCACTTTTTCCCCCTTCCTGTGTGTGGTCTTGCTCACCTTGATTATTGCTGGGCACTTTGTACCTGTTTTTCAATGCTTACTATGCTGGTATAAATACAACATTTCTGTACTTGTGGATGTGTGAGCTACCTATACCTGTCTATGCCATATGTATACATATATGGAGGTTAAGGATGAATACATTTATGCTTATGACAAATATATGTACATATTTATAAACATTTATATTGCATTGCTTAAACTGCATTCATACTAGTATTGTTGTTTGTTGTGGTGTGACTTCAAGTCATTTCTGACTTATGGTGACTCTAAGGTGAAACTCTCATGGAGTTTACTTAGCAAGATTTGTTCAGAGAAGGTTTGCCATTGCCTTCCTGTCAGTCTGAGATCACATGACTTGCCCAAAGTCACACAACGGCTTTCATAGCCAAGCTGGGAATCGACCCTTGGTCCCCAGAGTCATAGTCCAACACTCAAACTACTACGCCACACTGGATCTTTATTCATATTGTATAAATGCATATAATCATACAGACACACACACACATACAGAGACAGATCTATAAATAGCAATAAATATTGCTAGGAGATACATTAACCTTATAGTACATTTAACCTTGTGTTTTATACATAAACATATTGGTCGAGATGGCCCAATATACCATTCCATACTTCTCTTCAGGCTTTAATGCATTATGGAAGTGATATATAAATCAAATAAATAAATAATAATTCTTCATAGAGAGCTCCACTTACACTGCTTTCAGCTGGATATGACTGTTGCGTATTGTTTATAAAATTTGCTTTCCATGTGTAGTGCAACCAACATTTACCAGCCATATAAAAATACTGTAAATGTTTATGGCATTTTAAAGAGGTAGCCATCAAACACTGATATACTTCTAGCTCAATTATTGTGCAGGTCCTATACTCACAGAGTAGATTCCCTGAGGAATTTGTCTTCCAGACATCTCATCAAGATAGATCACAGGCCTGAAGAATCATTGGCAGAGAAGTGAAGATTCACATCCCTGGCTGCAACTGCTATGGCTGTCCTTGTATATAGTACAAATGTTTCCACACTTTTTCTAACATTCTTATAATGGGGAAGGGTCCTCCACATTGTAGCTTCATGTTGGCTAGCATTCTCCCCACAGATGACATATGCCAGAAACAAGTGCAATAACCATGTAATGGGGTCATGCATATTTACAGATGTGTATAAATACAACACCTTTGTATGGCTGGCAAAGGTGTAGCCAGCAAAGGCACAGTACATCAGCAGCAACAAGGGCTGGGGACAGCATGTACGGTGGGGCTGACAAGCAAAACTCTAATGATTTCATGCATTACAATGGCATTACTAGTGTTAGTGTCACCCAGTGTGGTATCTCATGGTGTCATCCACATGGACCTCCTGGGATGGAGATTCAGATGCAGAGGAAAATCACACCACAAGGAACCCAGCATCCTGTTGCCAGTTCCTTCCACAGATGAAACAGCAAAGATGGGATGCCCTCCCTGAACAAGAACAGTTTTCTAATAGTAGAAGATCCTCAAAGCAGTGGTGTCCCAGTGAGGTGTCATCCAATGAGGTGTCATGTGGTGTCACTCCCCCCCCCCATTGACTTCTTATATCATAGCATACAGAATCCTTATTAATGTTTTTGTACTAATGTTACTCATGAATCATAATTCCTGTACAGTATATCACTGAATGTAATGGTAACAGCTGTGGCATAAACAAAAATGCAGGTGGCTATGTTGTTTTGTAGTTTTAAAGATCATTTTCTAGATGTTTTTATCTCCAACAAAAGCAGTGTTTTTGCAAAGCTAATGGGTTTTGCTCACCCAAGAACAACCCCCAAATACTTTGGATTACAACAGGGATCATGATTGTGGTTGGGGAAACTCATTTCTCTTCCTGCTGCTCTAGAGACTACAGCTAAACTCAAAACTGATAAAGATGCATGAGAAAGTAGGAGATAATGTTGTATTCCCTGCTCATGTTAAAAAAAATCCCAGGGCTCCTATCCTAGAAGCCCTGCTCCACTATACTTCTATTAATAAGTAAGTGTCACAGCCCACCATGCAGGGACATGATAAATTGGAGTGCCTATTTCCAAGCCAAATAATTGGGTGGAAGACTGCAGCCTCTTTCTGGATTTGCTACATCTCTACCTCAGCTCTGATATCTATGATGAAAAACATCAAGGCCTCCTTTAAATGAGGAATTCACATAATAAAACCCAGAAATAGAGGACTAATCAGTGACTCCTCTTGGGATGCTGTGCAAATTGCACCAGCTGTTCCAAGGAAATAGGGAGGAGGTGTAGCCAAATAGCCTAAAAGGCGGTCTGCTCTCTCAGATCCCATCAGAATTGCTCAGACCAGCTAAGATCCCTTTTCCGAACATGTGTATGTATGGATTAATTCATTAAAAAGTGGAATTTCCTCTCCTCCAGTGGTATGAGCTTTGCTGTGTGCCTGGTAAACCTATATTTTTAAATTATTTTTTAAAAAAAATATTTCTAAAATGTCTTGCTCCCCACCCACCCCTCCCTATCTAATAATTCTCAGGGTGACAAGCAAAACAAATAAAATCCATATGAACGACATTAAAACATTAAGAAATCAATTAAAAAATAGTTAAGAGAAGCAAAAGCGAAAACAGGCGTCATAAAGGAAATTAAAATTATCACAGAGGCCTAAATCTAATTGCAGACACATTGACACCTGATGATTGTTAACTCAACTTTAACAGTCCATTGCTTTAATGAGTCTGGGTCTAGTTGGACCTGAAAGTCAGATCTGCATATCACAGTTGCAGAAATAAAGAGTATTTAAAACCCCAGCAGGATAGAAGGGTCTTTGCCTGCAGCTGAAAAGATAAGTAAGCACCAGTTTAAACAGGTTTTCTAGATGTTTTCATCTCCACCAAAAGCATGCCTTTTGTAAAGGTTTTCTAAAGCTTTTGTTGTACTCCACCTGTGAGGGCCCATAGAGAGAGGCCTCTGACAATATGTCAGGGCTGAGTAGAAATGTAAATGCTGAGAGCCTATACAGACTGGCACTTTGTGCCGGCCTGTGGGTAGAGCCAGGGCGCAGCATCTGCATGCTGGATACCCTAGCCCAGGGTGCCATTTTGGCGTGTGCTGGTCTACATGGCACACACCATCATGACATGACTCCGGTGCTTCATCCACATGATGCACCTCTGAAAGGGCATCATAAAGCCACGCCACCGCAGCTATGGAGACCCTTGGAGAGCACAAAAAGGAGCTGCTTTCTGTGGCTCCTTTTTATGCTCTCTAGAGGCTGGATTGGGGCCACAGCATGCAGTTGATCTGGCCAGTGAAGCGACAGCTGCATGCTGCTCATCTGTTCAGACCCTTAAGTCTCTCTTATTTGAAATGCTTGGGACCAAAAGTGTTTTGGATTTGGGATTTGTAAAAAATTCTTTTTTTAAATAACTTTATATGCATATACAGACATAATGAGATGTTTTGGAGATGGGATCCAAGTCTAAACACAAAATTCATTTATGTGAAGTCGAAGGCTTTCATGACCGGCATCCATATTTTTTGTGGATTTTTCGGGCTATGTGGCCATGTTCTAGAAGAATTTATTCCTGACATTTTGCCGGCATCTGTGGCTGGCATGTTCAGAGAAAGCTGGCATGGAAGAGAGTGGGGGGTGTGTGTGTGACTCTGGGTTGGGAGGAGTGGTTTGCATGTTAATCTGTGTATTATCCTGTTGTTCAATGGCAAGGCCTCAGGGTGGGAGGATATGCAAGGATAATTTGTGTCTGCTTAATTAGTGGTCCATTGTCTGCTGGGGAAAACCCCTGGTCCTGGGTGGTTTTCATTTGCATTTTGCTGGGTCTTTGGTGTTTTACAGGACTGGTAGCCAAACTTTGTTTACTTTAAGGGTTTCTTTTTTCCTGTTGAAGTTATCCAGATGCTTGTGGATTTCAATGGCTCCCCTGTGCATTCTGACCTGATAGTGGTTGGCATAGCCCAGAATTTCAGTGTTTTTTAATGGCAGTTTATGCCGATGATGGTTTATAATGTGTTCTGCTACTTCTGATTTTTCTGGCTGACGCAATCTGCAGTGTTTCTCATGTTTCTTGATTCATGTTTGGACACTGTGTTTGGTGGGCCCTATGTTGATTTGTCTGCAGCCCTGTAGTATGCGGTAAACTCCTGCGGCTGCAAGAGGGTCCCTCCTGTCCTTCACTGAGTGAAACATTTGCTGGATTTTCATGGTCAGTTTATAGACCGTCTGGAGGTTCCCTTTGGGTGGTTGTTTGTCTTCACTCCTCTGGGTTTTTTTGGATGTAGCAACCCTTCTGATGTCTGAGCTGGAGTAACCATTAGCTTGTAGAGTCCAGGTGCTGAATTCATCTTCCAGGAAGTGAGGTTCACAGATCTCTTTTGCTTGGTCTGCCAATGTTTTTATTATGCTTCTTTTTGTCCTGGGTGATGGTTGGCATTCTTGTGTAGCTTACAGGGCATATTGATTTGCATCTTGCTGTGCTTTCTCATGAAACCATTTCTGCAGGTTTTATAACACTTCAGACTGTTCTCTGCAACGTTCTAAAATGAGGTGGGTCAGTGCCTCCTAGATATGGATATGTAAACAGAGAGAGACAAAGAAAGAGAGAGAGAGAGAGCCCATAAACAGCAGCTTCATCACTATCTCTAAAAGCTGTTCTTAAAGGATGAGTGACTGGTGTCACTGAGATGCTGAATCTGTTTTTAGCTGCTCTCTCAGGAACTGACACCCAAAACAAGTTCAACACTTTGGGTAAGTTATTTAAAGTTAAGTTTAAATATCAGAGCAGATTCACAGCCCCGATGAAATGGGACCCCCAACTACCACTGCACATCATTGAGAGACGGTCATTAAAGGCCTGCCTGCCTGCATGCCTGCCTGCCTGCCTGCCTTCCTTTCCTTGCCATGGAAACTGAGAACAGGTGCTGATAGAAGGGTGTGCTAATAAATTTCACCAGTTTATTGACATGTGAAACTGAGTGACAAGTGAACTGGTCTTCACTCTACATCGACACACACAACACTGAAATTCTGGACCATGCCAACAACCATCAGGGCAGAATGCATAGGGAAGCCCTTGAAATCCACAAACACCTAGACAATTCCAACAGGAAAGAAGAAATTCTTAAAGTAAACAAAGTTTGGCTACCTGTCCTGAAAAACACCAAAATTAAAACCCAGCAAAATGCAAATGAAAACGACTTACGATCAGGGTTTTTCCCAGCTGACAATGGACCACTAATTAAGCAGACACAAAGTCTCCTTGCATATCCTCCCACCCTGAGGCCTTGCCATGGAACAACAGGACAATACACAGATTAACATGTAAATCACTCCTCCCAACCCAGAGTCACACAGTATATGTATACACACCCCACTCACTCCCATGCCAGCATTCTCTGAAGATGCCAGCCACAGATGTTGGTGAAACGTCAGGAATAAAGTCTTCTAGAACATGGTCACATAGCCCCAAAACCCACAAAAAACTATAAAATTCATTTATATTTCATATATACCTTATACACATAGCTGGAAGGTATTTTATACAATAGTTTTAATAATTTGGAGCATGAAACTAAGTTTATGTGCACTGAAATATCAGAAAACAAAGGTGTCACTATCTCAGCTACCCATGAAAAAATGGTTTGGCTCTTGTAGTATTTTGGATTTTGGAATTCCAGGTAAGGAAGACTCAATCTGTACCAGAAATAATGTTCCTTCAGATAATGTGGACCTAAGTCATGTGCATTCTTCAGAACATCCTTAATAACATAAAAGCACAAGAGAAACCATGTTGCTGGATCAGACCATACTGTTCCTTTGTGAAGCTCACACAGTGGCCAAGCAGTTGCTGAAGGGAAACTTCAGGATGTTATAAAACCATCCCTTTGATGAATTAGTCCAATCTCCTTTCAAACCCAGCCAACCAAGGTGTCCATCGTGAAAGTCCACCATTTAATGATGCATTGTGTGAAGAAAAACTTCCTTCTATCCTGGATCTCCCACCATTTGTCATGAGTAGATGACCCCGGGTTTTAATATTAGGGGATATGGTCCAAGCACAGCAAGACTGGGAGACTCCTTTGATTTTGCATGTTCTGCCCTGAAGGCATGTGATGCTAGTTCAGGTGTGAAGGGGATGCATGTACATGAAGTAGACATGCATGGAGCACCAGCTGGTGCATCTGGTCTCAGTGAGGTTGTGAATTTGCTCAGGGTTTCACCAGAATCATCCAAGGTGGTGGGCCTATTTTAAGGCCAGAGTTTAGCTTCAAAGGGGTCTGTGCTAGAGGCAAAAATCTGAATGGATTCTGCTTCTCCTGCCCCAGAACCACCGTACATAACCTTTTTCTCCACAGGGCTATTGGATAGCTTGTCTAAACTTCCTGACTGTCCCTGCAGAGTTTTCTGGGTTCACTGCCCCTGCCCCTGCTACATTTCAAACCATTTAAATGTCTGGGCAGAGAGGCCCTTGATTCTGTTACTTGCCAGGGAGTGAGTAGAGAACCTTCACTTTCTCTCAATAACCTCAATAAGAGATTGCTCCTTTGTTGCTGCTAGCAGCTGCAGAGAAAGACAGATCTGCATGGAGTCAGCAAGGAGATGTGTGGGGAGTCTGACTGCAGAGAAGAGACTGTGGTTAAGGCCTTGGCAGCCATCCCTGGCCCTACTAGGAACCATATGGAAGTCATTTTCAAGCTCTTGAGGAAGAGCAAGGCCTTTGGGTAGCAGATCATTGGTCCTTCCTGGCCAGTTGGATTTTTTGTGACCTAATAGGTTAAAAAATAAGTCAGTCACAGTCTGTGTACACACCCAGTAAGCTACTCTGAGCTTCCTGTCAGAATAACGGCATATCTTAAATATTTTTCTGCACACCTCACATGTGTTCTCCACCCTGTGTGTAAATGTTAACCAGCAGATGGAGTCACTATGTTCTAAAATACACCAGTGGGACTGTTCTACCAAACCTGCTGTAGGAAGCAAGCATTCATTTCTTAATCCATTTGATAAACAGGAAGGAAGTAATCCAACAGAGAAAATGGACTAGTCTTCCTGTGCTTCTTACTTGTCAGTACTTAACAGGGCATTTTCTTCCAGAAAAAATAAATGGGAAGCTTCTCAATTTACAAAGCTGGGCTGGATTCAGTATACATAAAAATACTTAGGTGCAGACATTATTTAACATGTCTGCAATAGTGGAACGGATGCATATGCACTGAACAACATAGCATTCAACTTCTCAGTAGCAGTGACAATTGGTGGTTCTCATATCAGTGGATCAGTGACTTTGCCCTGGGTGTTATTCTGAGTTTTAAAAGAATGATACAAAGTGCTGAGATTTTGTTGTTGTTGTGTCTTCAAGCTGTTTCTAACTTATGATGACCCTAAGGCAACCCTATCATTGGCTTTTCTGAGGGTGAAAGTGTGTGATTTGCCCAAGCTCACCCATTGAATTTCCATGGCCTAGCAGGGATTCAAACCCTGGTTTCCAGAGTTATAGCCCAATGCTCAGTCCACTACACTATGCTGGCTCTTGCTGAAATTTATCCCCTAAATAAAAATCTTGATTCACTATGCCAGTGATACAGAAGCCACCAGCGATCACTGTTTAGTAGCTTTATTCCAATGCAGTCTGTATATACACTTGCAAACACAATGTAAAACATTTGATGCGTGTTAATTATCATCCCAAATGTGGTAAGAGATTCAACTTCACTGGCAGCTGGTGGCTCCCATATTAAGGTGATGAATTTATTTGAGGTTTTAATCCAGGCTTTGAAAGCCATTATATGTCACCCTGGGTCTCAAGGCAAGAGAAAGGTGGCATACAAATAGAATAAATAACTAAATAAAGGAGCTAAAGGAGTCTAAAGTGCTAAACCATATTCCTAAACAAGTACAGCACTTGGAGAACTATAGATTTTTTGTGGGTTTTTCGGGCTCAGTGGCCATTTTCCAGAAGAGTTTATTCCTGACTTTTCACCAGTATCTGGCTGGCATCTTGGATTTTCTGATGATGCCAGCCACAGAAGCTGGCAAAACGTCAGGAATAAACTGTTCTAGAATAATGGCGGCAGAGCCTGAAAAAAACACAAAAAATTATGGATGCTGGCCATGAAGGCCTTCGACTTCACACTTACTTGGTGAACTCTTTTAGTTAAGCCAAAGTCTAACATGGATACACCACTCCTCTGAGATGGAAACCACCAGCTGCCACAGTTGAAATGTAGAATCAGTGGGGCAGGTCAGAAATTAAGACTTTGGGCTATATGATCTGGTGTGGAGGAGTTTTGGATGTTATACTGAAGATGAAACAAGTTTATTTTCTGAAGTTCCAGAGAACAGAACCTGAAACAATGGATGCAAACAACAGGAAAAGAGATTCCACTTCAACCTTAGGAAGAACTTTTTGACAATAGGAGCTGATTGACAGTGGAATATGTTGCTTCAAGCATGATGGAGTCTCCTTCTTTGGAGATTTTTAAACAGAGGTTGGATAGCCATCTGTTGCGAGTGCTTTCATTGTGTATTCCTTAATGGAAGGTGTAGGAGTGGATGGTCTTTGAGGTTTCTTCTAGTTCTGTGATTCTAGATGGCCATGTAAATTATTTTAATTGTGAAGCATACATCAAATGGAACTCCTTTCCTTCTCCCCGTATTCCATGTTCTACAACTACATCTGAATCCCTGATAAACTAAAATTCTTCTAAATGTCTGGTTTGCTAACTTGAACGGCAAAGGCATGCTCTTGATCATGTATACAGTTTTACATTTCACACTCACTTGAAGTATGGAACTATGACGACTACAGAGATACAACCTATTCTGTTTCTGTTGCCTGCCTGCTAAGCACATTTACCGGGAGTATTTTTCTTGGAGTATTTTTTCATATATACATAGTGTCTCCTGATTGAAAATAGCCCAGCTCGTTGCCAGACAGAGTTTGGAGTTCATTGTGGGTCCCAAACCACCTTTGCTACTCTGCCCCAGACCATAATTCTTTTCGTTTTTGTTGTATCTTATACATTTGTTGATCGTTTGTTTGTTTTCTGTAATAATAAATCACCAATTTAAAATTTTAAAATTCATTTTATTTTATTAAGAACAGCCACCCACAGTTGACTCCAGCTGGAAAGTAACTCCTAGATAATTATTTATTTGTTTTTTAAATGTGTTCTTTCTTCCCAGGTGTTCAAGTTGGCATACACAACTGTCACTCTTACTTTAATCTTAACAATTGTATCAGGTGTGTTACCTTGAGTGATAATGACTGGCTCAAGGTTAACCCGGACTGCATCCAGACTGCAGAAACAAAGCACTTTGACATTGCTTTAACTGACATGACTCAATGCTATGAAATTCTGGGAACTGTTGTTTTTTGTGGCACCAGAACTCTCTGACAGAAAAGACCAAATGTCTCACAAAACTACAGTTCTCAGAATGCCATAGCACTTAGCCATGGCAGTTAAAGTGGTGTCAAACTGGATTATTTCTGCAGTGTAGATCCAGCCCTAGTGAGCTTTCTCCCGAGGAGTTTATCAGATGACGGAAATTGGAAGTATAATCTAATGGCAATCCGAACGCAATCATGGGGTTTCACGTTATTGCGTATTAAAGCATCTCACACAATTTCGGGCAAAAGGGAAGTCATTCCGAATGTAATCATGGGTTTCACGTTATTGCGTATTAAAGCATCTCATGCAATTTCAGGCAATGGGCAGTCATTTTCGGGTAATGGGAAGTCATTCTGAACACATTCCGAACGCAATTGGAATTCACGTAAATTCGCTAAACTAGCGAATTCATGTGAATTCGAATTGGTTCCAATTGGCTCCATTCGAAATAAAGAGAAATTCCTCCCGTCTGATAAACTCGAGTGTAGATTTCAATCCAGGTCCCAGTTCAGCACTATGATTACTATATCAATTCTGTTTCTAACACTTAAAATCACCATTGAGGAGGTGGGGATACTTGCCTTTATTGTTCAGAAGCAAAGGTTTGTCTTCCAAAACAGAACATTCCCAAGCCTACTGTTGTTAGCAATTTGCATGACATCTTTAGGAAATACACTTCATTGAACTGTGTCCATATGATTACTGCATTGACAAACCATACAATTACAGTTAGAAAATCTATGCAAAAATATGCTTTTACAACTATGTGTCTGGATGCCAGCCAGTCATATACACAACTATAAGCTTTGACACATCTGGTCACCTAATGCCTGACTGGTTCTACCAGTAGTCTAATTATAAATCAACCTTGTTTTGACAGCTGAATAAAGATTTTGTTTCTGCTGTATCATACACTGTTCTGCTGTCCCATATTCATCTAGTCAAGTCAGGGAGACTGACAACAATTGATAAAGTCTCACAGATGACCTGGAAGAATAACAAGGACAAGTTTAGGATAGTATATATCAGTCCAGTTAATTCCTTATAGGAATAGGGTTGCCCTTTGCTTCAAGAAATTTTGGAATGCTTCAGATTTCGTTCACATGATTTAACCCTTTTCTGGGGATCCAGCCTCAGTTTTGCCACCAAGATGCTCCATCTCTATGATTTTTAAGATGATGGAGCATGAGTTGAGGGCAGCATTCCATAACTAGGGTGCTGCAGTGGAGAAAGCTCTCTTTTATTGGTGCACAGTGTATATATTGATGCATAGGTAAGGGATGTGGTGGTTCAGCAGTTAAGGCACTGGCTATGATGACTGCATGATTGGCAGGTTGGAAGTTTGAGGCCAAAGTGCCACATGACAGAATGTGTTTCTGTCACTAGTCCCAGCTTCTGCCAACCTAGCAGTTTGAAAGCATGTAAAAGTGCAAGTAGATAAATAGATACCACTTTGGTTGGAAGGTAACCGCGTTCCGTGCAGCCATGCTGGCCCCATGACCACAGAAACATCTTTGACAATGCTGGCTCCCTTGATTTTGTGATGGAGATGAGTACCATCCTGTACAGTCGGACATGACATGACAATCTTGTCAAAGGCGAAACCTTTACCTTTAGTGTGTTTCATAGACTACAGCAAAGCATTTCATTGTTATAGATCATGAAAAGCTATGGAATGCACTCAAAGACATGGGGGTGCCACTACATCTGATAGTCCTGATGAGGAATCTATACCAAGGACAAGATGCCACTGTCAGAACAGAATTCAGGGAAACAGAGTGGTTCCCAATAGGCAAAGGGATCAGGGAAAGGCTCCATCCTATCACTCTGCTTGTTTAACTTATATGCTGAAAACATTATAAGAAAAGCAGAATTCAGATCAGAAAAAAGAAGAGTGCAGATAGGATTAATAACCTAAGATATGCAGACAACACCATAATATTAGCAGAAGACATTCAGGAATTGGAACAGTTAATAAAGAAGGTCAAAGATGAAAGTGCAAAGGCAGGTCTGATGCTGAACATAAAATAAAAAATAATGGCCACAAAAGAAATGCACAAATTTAATCTAGATAATGAGGAAATCGAAATATTTAAAGAATTCCCATATCTAGGATCAAACATTGACCAGAATGGAGACTGCAGTCAAGAATTAAGAAAAAGACTAGGAATGGAAAGAGCAGCTATGAAAAAACTGGAAAAGATACTGAAGAACAAAGACATACAACTGAGAACTAAAGTCAGAATCCTTCAGTCCATTCTCAGTTACCATGTACAGATGTGAGCGCTGGATAGTGAAGGAAGCAGACAGAAAGAAAATCAACTCATTTGAAATGTGGTGCTGGAGAAGAGTATTTAGGATACCATGGACAGCCAAGAAAACAAACAAATGGGCTCTTGAACAGATCATGCAACTCTCCTTGGAAGCAAAGATGAAGTTGAGACTATCATACTTTGGCCACATAATGACAAGGCATGGATCATTAGCAAGAACAATAATGCTAGGAAAGGTAGAAGAAAGAGAGGAAGACCACAAACCAGATAGACTCAATCAGGGGGGTTATGGGCAAGAGCTTGCAGAATCTGGGAAGGACAGTGGAAGATAGGGATTCTTGGAGATGTCCACAGGGTTGCCATGAGTTGAAACTGACTCGAGGACAGCTGCAGCAACAACAACCCAGGATACATGGAGAAGATTCAAATGAGTTTCCTCTCTTTCCCAGTTAGGTTGTGTCTAGAGATGTCTGCTTAGTAAACACTCCCCCCATCCTCTTTTCTGTAAAGCATTACAAACCCTCCAATACTTCTCATGCATGGAGGAAGTGACATTTCAAAGGTCTTCTGAATGCTAGCAATCACCACCATGACCTTCATAAATCTTTGCCCTCCTCCTGAGCTAGAGGAGAGGGAAGAAGTTGGGCATCACCTGTGGTCTCTAACTCCACATCAGACACATGGTGAGTGATCAAGGGAAGTAATAGTGATCAAGGGAAGTAATAGTGCCACTCTATTCTGCTTTGGTCAGGCCCCACCTGGAATACTGTGTCCAGTTCTGAGCATCAAAATTGAAAAAAGATGTGGGGAAACTGGAGCGTGTTCAAAGGAGGGCAACTAAGATGAAGGGTCTGGAAACTGTGCCCTATGAGGAATGCCTTAGGGAGCTGGGGATGTTTAGCCTGGAGAAGAGAAGGTTAAGAGGTGATATGATAGCCCTGTTTAAATATTTGAAGGGATGTCATATTGAGGAGGGAGCAAGCTTGTTTTCTTCTGCTCCAGAGACTAGAAAGCGGAGCAATGGATGCAAGCTCCAGGAAAAGAGATTCCACGTCAATATTAGGAGGAACTTCCTGACAGTAAGGACTGTTCGACAGTGGAACACACTCCCTTGGAGTGTAGTGGAATCTCCAACAGAGGCTGGATGGTCATCTGTCGGGGATGCTTTGATTGGGAGTTCCCACATGACAGGGAGCTGGACTGGATGGCCCTTGTGGTCTCTTCCAACTATATGATTCTATGATTCTATGCAAGAAACTTAGAATAACTGAAGGGAAGAGCCCTACTTTCTTCCTGATAGCTCTCTGCTGGCATTTTGTACTGTCTGATGGATTTGCAGATACACAAGCGGAGGACAGGTAGAGGCAAGAAGTATAAGTATTCCAGTTGGCAGCAAGTTCACTAATTGCTTTATCACACCAGGGGGCAAACAGGATTTAAACTAGAGTTAAACAGGAAATGCCCTATGTTTATCACAGGACATTTCCTGTTTAACTCTTGTTTAATTCTTGTTTAAATCCTGTTTGCACCCTAGTGTGACATCAAATCAACTCCCTAGGAAAAAAGATGCACCCCCCCTAAATTGTCTACTGAGACTGGTAGTGTAGAGTAGACAAAGGAAGGAGAGTCAGTCAGCAGTAAGTGGAACATCTAGTTCTGAGTTTCTCCCCTCACTCCAGGGATGAGAATCCTTCATCCCTCCATTGTAGTAGTTTTCAAAGAAGTAGCCACATTAGTTTCTTGCAGCATAAAAAGGAGGAGGGGGAGGGGGAAGGGGAAAAGAGTATACTGGGTTGTTTTTTTTAAGCCTTAAAAGTACTGCTACATTTTTTTTCACTCCCCCTTCCTTCCTCCTTTTTCTTATTCACTCCTCTATACATTCTTGAACAACTCCCAGTATTCCTCACCAGTAATGAGTGCTGATGGCACTCGTTGTCCAACCCCATTTGGAAGGCTGTCCTCAGGCACCAGTTTGTGGTGCCCAAGCAGACAGGCTGGGCAGTGATCCCTTGCTCAAGTAAATAAAGAATGAATCTCCTTCCTAAGGGCAGGAGGTTTTAATGCTCCAAGGTTCCTGGAATAATTTTCAGCATGAAACGTTTGAGCCATGATAAAGATACATTTCCTAAACATCCCGTGCCATTAGTATTAATCATCACCCTCCAAAGGATGTGGTCAGCATAACTTGGCTCGTTTTCATAATATTAATGTTTCATTGGTAGAATCCCTGAATGTATTAGAGCCTATCATTAAATTATACAGTGGGCCTTCCACATTCACTGGGGTTATGAGCATAAGACCCCTAAAATAAAAAATAAAAAATCACTTTTTTTAACCTGAGAGAATACCTCTCTAGGAATCTCTAGGTCCTCCAATGCAACTCTGTAGCCAACATCTGCCAGAAGTTGACCAATGACCATAGAATGCCACTGCAGGACCTAAAATGGCCAGAGAAGTGTTCTCTCTAGGAAAACGTTCCCCAAGATCCTTCTGCCTTCATCTTCCCTCCTTTCTGATATTAAGCTAATATAAAAGGACTGTCGTGAATACACCCCCCAGCACAAAAAACAAACAAACAAACAAAAACAAATAACAAGCCATACCATATAAGGAGATCCAAGAGGCTCAGCATGGAGAAGTGCAAGAGAATGTAGACAAGGATAGAATGATCAAGGTCAGAATCTGCACGATCCCTTCACCAATGGGAGCAATTTCAAGTGATAACCCTTATGTTTACAAATTAAGCAGAAATCCAAGAGTATCTCACTCTGGGAGTGATATTCCTTTGTACAGGGACATTTGCATTGATTGTCTGGCTATTTCCAACTTCCCCTCCCATTCTTCTCTCCTGGAAAATCCACTCTAATCCCAAATTCTGCCCTGGGATAGGTTTTACAATATGCATACTTGGGCACCACCAATTTGGTCTTGTTTAAGGCCAAACAAACCCTTTTTGTATGCATCACGCTTGACTCCTCAGCTTGCTGGCCACAGGCAATGGCTGAGCCACTTCCACTTCATTGTGTCTCACTGATGGGAGTTCCACTTCTGGAATTGTCTTCTGCCCCACTCCCATCACTCTCAACTGCCCCCTTCTATATTATTAGTTCTTAGATGTGTGTATGATGATTATGTCTTTCTGATTAATAAATAAAACTAATTTGGACTTTGAACTCTAGAGTTCTATTTTTGGAACAAGTATACACTGGCTAGCCCCTTGCTTCAGTTGCTCAAGCTCTTTTGCTGCTTTCAATTGAGCTAATAAATCCCTCCATTGAATATTAATTGTGGGTGTCCTCCCAGGACCCTTGTACCTGGGTAACAATCGCTAGATCCCCCAGAGTGACTTCTGGCAGACACTGCCAATACAGCTGTACTGGAGAAACTACAGATTCCTAGAGAAGATATATTAATCAAATCCGTGAATAATCAAATCAGCAAAAGTCAAAGCTGCAAATGTCGAGTGCATACATCTAGAATAAGGGGAAGCAGTAGCAGCTCCAGCTTTAGGAACATCTCTTCTTTGGAAGTATACTTCAGTCTCATCATATCCTGGGGGAACAAAAGGCAAAGTTATTTGATCTTTTGTAGACAGAAGATGAGAGATGATGGTACCCCTATCTGTCATGACTTGCATGCCACTTTTATTGCCTTGGAACCTAAGGGAATTTGCAAGGAGTTGTGCTGCTCAGTAGCAGAAGGGTGGCTGATCTCCTCCTTTTGGGGCCATCCCCTCCCCTGTCTGCCCACCTTTTACAGTACTCCAGAGCAGTGGTTGTCAACCTTTCCTCTCTTGCATCTCACCCATCCAGTTTCCCAAACAGCCTAGGCCCTACCATGACAGCAAACAAGAATGCCCTTTCTCCAAGAAGCAGATTTATCTGTTTACAGGTATTCTGCTATTGCAGTTATCATTTCTGGTACATTTTAAGTATATAAAACAAAAATTTTGGGGAATCAACGTATCTAGACAAAAATATTAATTCCATTAGCAGTTGACAATTGTAATAATGCTGCTGAGTATACATTTTATTGCTACAGTAACATTAAAGCACGAAGATAGTAAATGTTTTAAAAGGAGTAGTTTTATGACCAATACATTTTATTGCTACCATGAGTATTGAACACAAGAAATAGTAACTGCCCAATTATGTGTTATGAAAACCTCATGTCCGCCCTAAACTACTGTGTCGCATTGGTGGTGCCTTGTCTCACTGCTGGCAAAAACCGTGCCTCCTCCAGCACCGAGGCAGAACTTTGGGAAGTGTGCAGGGGGCCACTGAAGGAAGGAGAAAGCAGAAAAAATACCATTTCACCAGCCAAAGTCAGCCTCTTAGGAAGCCATTCATTATCTTTAATCTCATATTATTGTACTATTTTATATCTCAGTGTGATGTTGTATTTAGCCTTGGCAGCCAAGATCAATAAATATGTAACGATCACATTTCAGGGGGAAATAAAATGTTAATGTCATTGAATTGTGATTACTTCATTGTACTTACACCGCTGCCCCCCGCACCACCACCCCTCCCACTTTTTAGTGGGAAGATGCATGGTGGATCCCAAGTAGCCTCAATCCATTTTATTTCCTGAAACGCTTGGGGCTCTCAATCATGCTAAGCAAATATGCTGGAATCCTAGGGATGTTTACTCAGAGGTGAGGGCCATTGTGTTCAATGGGGCCTACCTCCTAAGAAGGGTGGATGTGATGCAACTTTGTCTTTAATGATTCTGTTTTTCTCTTGCCCTTCACTTGTCCTACATATTAAAACTGTCCAAGCTGCAGATTAAGTTTTGATTTAGTGACACAATTGTGTCCATCAATCATACCAGCATTCAGCAGTAGCCGATAATCATGCTTTATGGCAGAGTTTCTACAAGGTGGTTAACTCTGTTCACAAGCATTGCTGCCTTGTTAATGGCTCAAATGGAATTTTGTAAGAACCTAATCCAATGGCACAAGCCTCTTTATATGTGCTGCATCATTCCATTGCACAGTGTAGATTGATCTCAGATCTCCTTCCTGTCACCACAGAAGAGGCCAAACTTGGATCAGCAGGATCTGTTCCAGGAATCACAGTGCCCTGATCTCTGAATGCATAGGAGTCATGATCCATCTCTGTTTAGCTACATGTAAGAAGGTTTTTTGTTTGTTTGTTTTTCTGGAGAGGGTGGTTAGAAAGCAGAGCTTGGATTACAGAGCTTTTGAACTACAAACACCTTTAATAACGAAATTAATAATGCTGACTGGGGAATTGTGGGAGCTGCAGTATAGGTGGAGGCCATTTCAGAACACATGAAAGGAGTTGTCAGGTTCACCTACATTTCTGGCAAATTCATTAGTTGTTCCTTAAGTGAGTCCTGCTATAAGCAATTAAAGTAAATGTGCCTGTGTATTTGGTTAGCTTTTAAATTTCTTTGCTTTGGAGCAGTTTCTTCACTTTAGAGCAAGGAGGACCACCTGCATCATAGCCCCCTTCAGAAAACTTTGCTTTGCCTTGAAACACCTTCTAGGAAGCATGGGGGTGTTTGTTTTCATCATGCTTTTACACCCAGGAGGAACCAGTTTTAACAGGAAGCAAGTGGAAATCAATTCCTGGTCACTTCCTATTTTAAACAAGGACTCCCTTGGTCCCCAAAACATCATGGAAATGTCCTTCACATCTTCTAAAGGGCATTTGGGAGGACAGATTGCCCTGCTCATTCTCAAACAATTGCCCTGCTCATTCACAAAACTGTACAAGAAAGTCCAAACATCAGTGCCTTCCATTTACAATATTCTTGTGTTTTCTTATGTCTCATCTTTTTTTTTTCCATAAAGGAGGAAAAGGGACATAAAATATATTTCATTTGGCAGGGCAAGGGGTCCTTCTATTCTCAACCAATACTCTACATATCCCACAGCAGTTCGTCATTCTTTGGAGCATTTGCTTTTCTCATCTCTGTCTGAAACAATATCCCTCTGTTTAATGTGCCAGCCTTCAACTTGCCACGCCAGATATGTCAATTGTTTGCTAGAGCTTTGCCCTCAACGATGCCCAAATCCTGCATGTCAAATCTACAAAAAAAAAAGATGATAACAAAGCCTTGAGCAGCTCTTGTCCAGCTATTGTCTAGGGCTGCCATCTGGCCAGAAACTAAGCAGACAGCTTAGTCTTTGGTATGCCCAAATCATCAGGTGCAGGGTTTGAGTTTTTTTCCCCTGGCATGGGGTTAAATAATTCTGTTCTGTCTCCATCAAAGAAGTCTTAACGTCTGAATCCAACCCAAGTTCCCAACATGGATCTTCTTCAGGGACATGGGGAGCTATGGCCGTCAAGCTGGTAGAAAGAAAGACCACAGATCAATCCAAGCTTTGCACATCAAAGGCCATGGGTTCAATCTCTACAGGATTTCCACTTGAGAGGAGCAGGCGGAAGTTAAGGAAGAGAGCCACTGCCAAGAGAGCCAGGGCATTAAATTCTATAAAGCACTGCCAAGCAGAATAAACAATACTGGATAAAATGGGCAAACAGTTTGCATAGGTACAATAGTAAAGTATTGATACAATAGTAATGCATGTTGATACAATAGTAATGTATGTTGATAACTAGAGAGTTAGTGTGATATAAATAAATAAATAATAAAACTTTTATTTATACCTCACTTTTCTGTGACAAAACAATCAAAGTGGCTAGCAACTAAAACATCCACATACAGTATTACACATAGTATCACAATATCCCCCCCTTAAAAAGAATTAAACATATAACAGTTAAAATAACTTTAAAATCTATTAATAATAGACATAATGTGGGTAGAGTGGTAGTAAATACATGATGTGATGGGGTAATCTTTCTGTGGCCGAGAGATTTTATTCAGGAAAGGCCTCCCGGAAGAGATCCATCTTGACAGCTTTTTTGAAGCTGTCTAAGTTGGTAATTTGATGGATCTTGTCCAGCAGGCTGTTCCATAGTCTTGGAACTCTGGGAGGTTTCAGTTAATCTGGTCTTTAAAAGCTGCAATAAATTCCTCCCAAAGGACCTGAGTGTGTGGGGTGGATTATATGGAAGTAGGCAATCCCTCAAATAGGTTGGACCCAAGCCAGGTAGGGCTTTAAAGGTAATAAGCAACACCTTGTACTATGCCTGGAAACTGATAGGCAGCCAGTGAAGTGATTCTAGAATAGATGTTATCCAGTCACTCCTGGATATTCTGGTGACCAACCTAGCTGCAATGTTTTGTACTAATTGGAGCTTCTGGACAAGGCACAATGGTAGCCCCATGTAGAGCACATTGCAGAAATTGAGTTGTGAGTTACCAGTACATGTACTACAGTTTCAAGGTCCTTTACTTTGAGGAAGGAGCGCAGCTGGCATATCAGCTGTAGCTGATAACAGGCACTCCTGACCGTCGCATTTATCTGATTTATCTTTTGAAGTGACGCATCTAGGAGCACCCCCAGACTGAAAACACAATCCTTTGAGTGTGACTCCCTTTAGGACTGGAGGTTGCAACCTGATACCTGGTTTGGGGGTCCCTACTGTAAGTACCTCAGTTTTGTCTGGATTCAGTTTGAGTTGTTTTTCCTCATCCAGTCAATTACCACTTCAAGACACTGACTGAGAGGAGAAATGCCATCTGTTGCCAAAGTTGTTGACCAAGACAGAGAAATATATTTGGGTGTCATCAGCATATTGATAACACTCCGCCCCATGTCTGCGGATGATTTCTCCCAGCAGCATCGGGGACAGGATGGCGCCTTGAGGGATGCCACATTTAAGCTCAGTTTTTGAGGAGCAACTGTCCCCTAGCATCAATGGATGCAAACTTCAGGAAAAGAGATTCCACCTCAACATTAGGAAGAACTTCCTGACAGTAAGGGCTGTTCGACAGTGGAACACACTCCCTTGGAGAGTGGTAGAGTCACCTTCCTTGGAGGTTTTTAAGCAGAGGCTGGATGGCCATCTTTTGGGTATGCTTTGATTGGGAGTTTCTGCATGGCAGGGGGTTGGACTGGATGGCCCTTGTGGTCTCTTCCAGCTCTATGATTCTATGATTCTATGATGACCCCCTGGAATCTACCTGAGAGGAAGGACTGGAACCACTGCAATGCAGTGCCTCTGATTCCTAACTCTCTCAGGTGTTCCAAGAGGATGATGTCATGATCTATCATGTCAAAAGCCGCTGAGAGGTCTAGGAGCACCAACTGGGTCACCTACCTACCTACCTTCCTTCCTCTCTCTCTCTCTGACAAGAAGAAAGACTTAGGTCCAAACACACTGGCGAATTAATTCAGCTTGAGACAGCTTTAATTGCCCTGGCTCAGTGCTAGAGAAGCCTGGAAATTGTTGTTTATTGTGGCACCAGAACTCTCTGACATAGGAAACTAAATGTCTCACAAAATCACAGTTCCCAGAATCCCCTAGCAGATGGCATTGAGCCAGGGCAGTTAAAGAGGCATCCAAATGGATTATTTCTGCAGTGTGTTTTGGATCAATAATTCACAAAGCACCAGCTTCCCTAAACAAACAAAAAACCCTCACCAACATGTAACCCCAAATAACTTGATGAGGGGCCTGGTCGCTCGTTCTGTGTTAATGGGCCCTGAGTATGTGTGTGTATGTGTGTATACTTCCATGCACACAGACAATGATTAATAACACAAAGAGAATCAGCACTAGCCTCCATAAATATGGAAGTAATTCAGGAAATAAGAAAAGACAGGTCAATTCTTCAAGACATTACAGTCTGAAGAAACTTTCCAAGAAAACCGCATGATATGGGCCATAAGTTGGAAACTAATTGGAAGCATGCAACAATGGCAATAACAATATACAAGGAGTAACAACGTCCATTATTCTGGGCCAAGAAAAGCAAAGTGATATGGACAGTTCCAATTGTTTTTAAATTTTGGTGTTTACCAAAGGTGTTTGGAGGTCTTTAAACAGAGGCTGGATGGCCATCTGTCGGGTATGCTTTGATTGAGAGTTCCTGCATGGAAGGGGGTTGGACTGGCTGGCCCTTGTGGTCTCTTCCAACTCTAGGATTCTATGATTCTACCATAATTTTTATATTTTTGGCTAACAGGCTCAATACTTCCTTCACATCATATCTTACAGCTTGAAGTAAAATATAAAATGGTGTTCCTTCCCCAGTCCATGTACTGGATGGCAATTCTTGCTTCAATATTGCCAAATGGAATCATATCCTCCACCACACTGAGGCAGCAGATGAAAGATTCAAAAATGACAGTCTGTGTGGATTACATATTCCTGACCTTTAGAAGTGAAGGACTGTCAAAGAGTTCACAAGATGTCTACGATTACAGTGTGCCCTTGTTATCCGCTAGCATTTGGTTCCAGGACCTCCCATGGATAACAAAATCCATGGATGTTCAAGTCCTATTAAATGCAATGGCATAACCAAATGGTGTCCCTTATATAAAATGGCAAAATCAAGATTTGCTATTTGGAATTTATACTTTTTTGAATATTTTTAAGCTGTGGATGCTTGAATCTGTGGATAAAAACTCGGTGGATAAGGAGGGCCAACTGTACTACTCCTAAGCATGTGCCATCTAGTTAATGGTAGGGCTGGCTCCTTTCTGGTAGTAGGAAATGCTCAAGGGTCTAAATGGTCTCATTCCTGACAGCTAGACATCTCATCTTGCTACTGTGGTGAACCCTCTCAGACACACACAGTCCACCCACAACCTATTCTCTGCTGTGGCAGCCCTATGGGAATTTTAATCCCACTGCTGCCACCAAATTTATGTGTGGTGACCCTCACTCAGTCCACCCACAACCTATTCTCAACTGTGGCAGCCTTATGGGAGTTTTAATCCCACTGCTGCTGCCAAAATTCTGTGAAGGACTCCTGCCAACCTTCACCTTAACACTGCTCTTTAAGATGGCACAGCACCTGTGTCTCTAATATTAGGTAGCATGGTTTGAAGCAAACAGAGGCCAAGTAGTATTTTAAATACTAACAAAAATTTATTGTAAAATAACAAAATAAACTATAGAGTAGACTCAAAGTTGGTATTTTCATCTTATTACTTACAAAAGGTTCTTTCAAAATATTAATATCAATACAGCCACACAGGCAATCTTATCTTAGGAACATGGACCAAAATTCCCTTTCAATAACCGGCTTGCTCTGAGCCTCTCCCTACTATAATAATAATAATAATAATAATAATAATAATAATAATAATAATATTATTTCTATTCCGCCCCTCTGAACAAGCAATCGGGGCGGAGTACAGCAGAGGTTAAAACAATATCAAGTTAAAATACCCCTTCCTTACCCTTACTACCCTCCCTTAAAAAAGAATTAAATTGCAATAGAGTTAAAAAACATAATAGATTAAAATAGCAATGCACAATAGTAGGGAGCGGGCCCAGCTTAGGTTGTATGGAGAAAAATGCAGGAAAAGATTTAAAAAGCCCTTAAAACCTAGGTATGGAGCTGGGGATATTCACATTCTCTGGGAAGGCTTGCTGGAAGAGATGCGTCTTTAGGGCTCTTTTAAAGCCTTCTAAAGATGGAATGAGACGCATCTCGTCCGGCAGGTCATTCCACAACTTGGGGGTGACAGCCGAAAAAGCCCTCTGGGAGGTCTGTACCAGCTTGGTCTTCATGGGTTGAAGCAGGTTCCTCCCAGAGGATCGAAGTGTGTGTGTGTGGGGGGGGTTCATATGGGAGGAGGCGGTCCTTTAGATAAGATGGGCCCAAGCCATGACGGGCCATTCGCGGCCAACAACGTTCCATCTGGTGCAGCTCGGGAATTCATGGATACCATGACAGCCATGGGCCTGTCTCAGCTAGTCACTGGTCCTACGCATTTTGCGGGGAATACACTCGATTTGGTCTTCTGTACGGACATGGAAGCTCCGTGGGCGGAAATTACCAACATTTCCGCCCTGTCATGGACGGATCATTTTCTGGTAGAGGCAAGCATCAAGGCATCAACCCAGATCCCCCCCGGGGGTGGCGGACCTATTAGGATGGTCCACCCTCGAAGGCTGATGGAACCTGCTAGGTTCCAAGAAGCCCTAGAGGGGTATATGGTTGGAAGTGACGGCGACACTGTTGATGCCCTAGTTAACATCTGGGACACGGATCTCTCCAGGGCTATACACAGTATCGCTCCCAAGCGCCCTCTCAGGCCTGCTTCCAAAAGGAAGCCCTGGTACACGGAAGATCTCCGGGCAAGGAAGCGGGTCCTGCGACGGCTAGAGCACGCCTGGCGGAAATACCAGCGTTTATCCGACAAGGCTCTCCTAGACCTTCATTTGAAGGACTATGGAGAGGCGATACAAGCAGCTAAGAACTCGTTCTTCGCTGCTCGTATCGCGTCCGCGGAGTTGCGTCCAGCAGAGCTGTTCAGGGTAGTCAGGGAGCTAACTCTGCTCCCCCCTGCCCCGAACCAGATCCTTGAACCAACCAAGGCCTGCTGTGACAGATTTAACAACTTCTTCACGGATAAAATCTCTCGGATAAACGAAGGTCTGGACGCCAGGGTTGAAGCAGAAACCAGAATAGAGGTGTCGAGAGCTTCCGTGGACTCTGTTGTACTGGATCAGCTTGAGTCTGTTAGTACCAAGGATGTGGACAAGATCCTTAGAAGTGTTAGGAGGACAACCTGCTCTCTCGATCCCTGCCCCTCGTGGCTAGTGGCACAGGGGGGACCGGCCGTAACATTATTGTTACGCCGGATCATTAATTCATCCTTGAGGGAAGGGCAGTTCCCTGAAAATCTTAAATTGGCCATTATAAAACCTATCTTGAAAAAGCCCTCCCTCAACCCCCTGGATTATAATAATTATCGGCCAGTTTCGCTGCTGCCATTTTTGGGGAAGGTGATCGAGAGGGCGGTTGCACTCCAACTTCAATCGATCTTGGATGAAACGGATTTTCTAGATCCATTTCAAACTGGTTTTCGGGCAGGTTACGGGGTTGAGACTGCCATGGTCGCCCTGGTCGATGATCTCCGTCTGGGCATCGACAGGGGTAGCGTGTCCCTGCTGGTGCTCTTGGACATCTCAGCGGCTTTCGATACCATCGACCATGGTATCCTTCTGGAACGCCTGGCAGAGGTGGGAATCCGGGGCACTGCGCTCCAGTGGTTCCGGTCCTACCTCTCTGGGAGGTTCCAGATGGTGCAGCTGGGGGACGTGTGCTCCGATAAGAGGGCCCTCACTTCTGGGGTCCCTCAAGGAGCCATTCTGTCCCCCATGCTCTTTAACATTTACATGAAACCGCTGGGAGAGATCATCCGGAGGCATGGGGCGCGGTGTTATCAGTACGCTGATGACACCCAAATAGTCTTCTCTATGTCTCCGACTGATGCAGTGACCAGGGATGGCATCGCTCCTCTCGTGGCCTGTCTGGAATCGGTAATGGACTGGATGAGGGAAAATAGACTCAGCCTGAATCCAGAGAAAACGGAAGTACTGGTGATAGGTTCTCCTGGTCCAGGGATGGAGGTGGTTCCACCCGTCCTGAACGGGGTCACGCTCCCCGTGAAGGACACAGTACGCAGTCTGGGGGTGCTCCTTGATTCGTCGCTCCATCTGACCTCTCAGGTGGATGCGACGGTCAGGAGCACCTGTTATCAGCTTCGGCTGATCCGCCAGCTGCATCCCTACCTGGACCGGAGGGACCTTGAAACCGTAGTACACGCTCTTGTAACCTCTCGGTTGGATTTCTGTAATGCGCTCTACATGGGGCAGCCTTTGTATCACACTCGGAAGCTTCAACTGGTGCAGAACATGGCAGCCCGGGTGGTCACTGGCGCTTCCAGGGCCGCCCATATAACACCAATACTGAAAAATCTACATTGGCTGCCGATTCGCTTCCGGGCTCAGTACAAAGTGCTGGTTATCACCTATAAAGCCCTAAATGGCTTGGGTCCAGACTACCTGAAGGACCGCCTCTCCCCACACAATCCGCCCCGCACACTTAGATCTGCCGGGCAACAACTTCTAAGAGTTCCAGAGGCCAGACTCTCGTCCACAACAAAGAGGGCGTTTTCAGCTTCAGCCCCTAGCCTCTGGAACTCGCTGCCCACGGAGCTTCGCTCGACCGCCTCCCTCAATATGTTTAAAAAGGGGTTGAAAACGTACCTGTTTGAACAGGCCTATCCTGACTCTCCCCCCTGATGTTATTCTATCCCTCCCTTATTATCATTATGATTGATTGTCACGTTACTGCGCTGATGCCCTGGCGAATTTTATATTGTTTTGTATATTGAATGTTTTAACTGTATACTGTTTTTTATCTTTTGTACTTGTACACCGCCCTGATCGCAGGAAGGGCGGTATAAAAATAAAGCTTATTATTATTATTATTATTATTAAACCAACACCTTGTACTGTGCCCGGAAACTGATCGGCAGCCAGTGGAGGGCTTTTAGCACAGGAGTGATATGCTCTCTCCTGGATGTTCCAGCCAGAAGCCTGGCTGCCATATTTTGGACCATTTGTAGTTTCCGGGTTAGGCACAAGGGTAGCCCCATGTAGAGTGCATTGCAGTAGTCCAAACGTGAGGTTACCAGCGCGTGTATCACAGTTTCCAGATCCCTCACATCCAGGAAAGGGCGCAGCTGGAGTATCAGCTGAAGCTGGTAACAAGCGCTCCTGACCGTCGCATTCACCTGACTTGTCATGTGAAGCAACGGATCAAGGAGTACCCCCAGACTGCGAACAGAGTCCTTCGAGGAGAGTGTGACTCCATCGAGGACTGGAAGTTGTATTCCCAAACCTGGTTTCGGGCCTGTGACTGTGAGCACCTCCGTTTTGTCTGGATTAAGCTTCAATCGGTTTTTCCTCATCCAATCCATTACCGCCACAAGGCAGTCATTGAGAGGGGAGACACCATTTGAGGTCTGAGCAGATGATCTGGTCACGGAGAAATAGATCTGAGTGTCATCAGCGTACTGATGACACTGAGCTCCGTGCCTCCGAATGATCTCACCCAACGGCTTCATATAAATATTGAATAACATCAGGGACAGAATAGACTCCCCAAGCCTACACAGTCCCCTCTTTGGACTCTCAAGACCCTTGCGTGGTCACCAAATAAAACTAAATGGTTCCCTCAGGAACCCTAAGAGCACACCCTCCTTCTGATGTAACTCTTTCCCCCAAAACTAACCCTGCTTTCACTCTCTGCAAGACCTTTTTATAGCCCTGCCCAGCCGGCTTCCCATTGGTTGGTCACATGCTGCTTTGTGATTGGCTGATAGATTGTCCTTTTCACTACAGCTACCACTCTGGTTCCAGAGGTCTGGGCAATGTTCACATATACTTGCAAAATACCTTGAAACTGGCATATAAAAAGAGAGATGGATGGGAGAAAAAAACAGAGATTTTCAGAAAGTTGAGTTCTGCACCTACTACTACAGTCCAGCCATTAATGCAATTTGACACCACTTTAAGTGCCATGGCTCAATGTTATGGAATTCTGGGATCTGTAGTTTTGTAAGTTATTTAAGTTTTTCTGTTAGAGAGCTCTGGTAGCAAAACAAACTACAGCTCCCAGGATTCCACAGGTTGGGGCCATGGAACTTAAAACATTGTCAAACTGCATTATTTCTTGCAGTCTGTGTAGTTGCAGCCAAGGACTGTGACAGCAGCTTCAGAATTACTCAACTTTCTGAGAATTTTTGTTTTGTTCTCCCACCCCCTTATCGGAAATGCTTGAGACCAGAAGTGCTTGGGATTTTGGAATGTTTGTATATACAGTCCTCCCTCTGTTCTGGCGGTTCTGAAACTCATGTCCCTCGCTTATGCCAGAGGGGGAAACAATGGGGTGCGTGCCCGCGCACTCCCGCAGCTGCGCACCTATGTTCAAGCCAATGGGGCTTGAATATAAGCGAAAGTCCATTTTTGCGAGGGGATCCAGAACTGTACACAATGAAATACCTTGGAGATGTGACTCAAGTCTAGACACAAGATTAATTCGTGTTTCATATACATCATAGCCTGATGGTAGTTTTATACACAATATTTTTATAAAACCAAAGTCTGTGTACACTGAATCATCAGAAGGAAAAGCTGTTACTATCTCAGCCACCCATGTGGACAACTCTGGATTATGGAATATTTCAGATTTTGGAATTCCTATTAAGGGTGACTCAACCTGTACAAATACATTTGTTTCAATTGACAGGCCAGAATTCACAGGAAGGTGGCAAATTTGGCTGTCTTGGACACTGTGGCTGCCACCCAAAATCATAAAGCATGTTAAAGAGTAGATCCAATGGCCAGTCCCAGCTAGAGCAGACCAGAGTGACCAGATGTCATAATTGCAAAGGAGGACAAGGCACCACAAAATGTAGGATATACAAGAAACATGTAGGATATAATCAACTACGTTAAAATTACTAATATAAATGTAAATTCCTGCCTCTTAGTCCTGCTCAAAATGGACAACATTGTGAAATCCCCCCTGGACAGAAGGTTGAAATGTAGGCCATGTCCTGGAAACGGTGGACATCTGGTCACCCTGGAGCAGACCCACTGAATCAACATGATTTACACAAGTGCTGACTTACCCTTGAGGTATGGGGTGCATCACTGTAAAAATAATGCAGTTGGACATGATTTAAAGTCTTAAATTGAAAGGTTAAAGGATGAATCTGCAGTGAAGAAATAAAACAGTCTGACGCTACTTGGGTCCAAAACACACTGCAGAAATAATTTTGTTTGAGACCACTTCAACTGCCCTGGCTCAATGCTAGGGAATTCTGGGACCTGTAGTTTTGGGAGACATTGAGCCTTCTCTGTCAGAAAATTCTGGTGCCAGGGTCAACTACAATTCCCAGTCTTCCCTAGCACTGAGCCTGGGCAGTTAAAGCAGTCTCTAACTGGATTATTTCTTCAGTATGTTTTGGACCTTACAGGGATGTGTAGTTTGGTGAGGCACCAGAACTCTTTGTAAACTTTGTGAACCTCCAAATCCCAGGATCCCATAGGATGGAGCTACAACACTAAAAGTGGTGTCAAATGGCATCCTTTCTATAGTGTAGATGCACCCAGTAAATAGTCCAAGGCCTCATTCTCTCTGTGCTATAAACTGGTTTGCTAACTGTTTTGAAGTGGTTTAAATGACCCTTGTCTTCACTTGAGCCGAATCACTAAAGCGGTTTGGTGAGGGGGGGGCTGCGCTAGACCCATTTAACATGCGTCTTTTTGGTGCTAATTTTTTCTGCGTCTTTTGCAATAAATTGATTCAGTGCAAGTGTGAACGAGAGGCAGATCCGAATTGATTTCCTATGACATGATCAGCAACCAATGACCCGCTGAAGAGGGTCCATTTTGAATCAATTAATCAGTCAATGTGAATGACAAGTGGGTTATTTTACAACAAGAAAATGTGATCAGGGCAAATGTGGTGTGAGCCATGCTCTGCTGTCGAACTGATCAATCTGTATTGCAAACTGATTTATTTGTAAGTGGGAATGAGGCCCATAAGTGACTTCTGCTTCAAGGAGTTGAAAGCTCAGGAGAGCCAGAGCATTGCATCTTGTAGAGGGGTGGGATATAAATAAATTTTATTATGATTATTATTATCTGAATTGGGAACCGCAGCCACTTGCTCATACTGTATATAGCCCTGTGTTTAAATCCGTGGATTTGGGAGAGCATCATTAACATGCATGGGTTCTCATGAGGCTGCATCAACACTGCAGAAATAATCCATTTTGACACCCCTTGAACCGCCATGCTCTGGATTTTGAGGAACTGTCCTTGGTGGGGGGGGGGGGGGAGACCTTGAGCCTTCTCAGTCAGAGAAAACTCTGGGGCCACAACAAAGTACAAATTCCAGGATTCCACAGTATCAGTGTGACCAGGGTGTCCTCACCACAAATGTAGAGGACCGCAGGCACTGCCACCAAATGTAGGAAAAGTCCAAGGGGGGGGGGGGGAAATTGTAGAAAAATTGATGTCAATACAAAAATAAAAAAAAAATCCTATCTAGATTTAGGTTTACATAGAGAGATCTTGTAGCACCTTTGAGACTAACTGGAGGAAGAAAACTGGTAGCATGAGCTTTTGTAGACTTCAGTCGACTTCCTCAGATGCATCTGGGGAAGTTGGCTGAAGTCAAGGAAAACTCATGCTGCCAATTTCTTTCTTTCAGTGAATCTCAAAGGTGCTACAAGATCTCTCTATAATAATATTTATTATTATTATTTCCAAATGTATCTGAGGAAGTGGACTTTAGTCTAGGAAAACTCATGTTGCCAATTTTCTTTGAGTCAGAAAGGTGCTACAAGAGCTCACTACAACTACAACAACAACAATAATGATAATATTCAAATGCATTTGAGGAAGTAGACTTTAGCCTAGGAAAGCTCATGCTGCCAGTTTCTTTCAGTGAGTCTCAAAGGTGCTGCAAGAAGATCTCTCCACAATGATTATTTTTTTTTATTACATCCAAATGCATCTGTGCGAGTGGACTTTAGGAAAGCTCGTGCTGCCAACTTCCTTTCTTCCAGTCTCAAAGGTGCTACAAGATCTCTCTACGATATATAACCAAATGCATCTGAGGAAGTAGACTTTAATCCAGGAAAGCTCCTGCTGCCAATTTCTTTCTTCAAGTGAGTCTGAAAGGTGCCACAAGATCTCTCTACAATTATTATTATTATTATTATTATTATTATTACTATTTCCAAGTGCATCTGAGGAAGTGGACTTCAGTCTAGGAAAGCTCCTGCTGCCAACTTTCTTCCTCCCAGATAGTCTCAACATCTTGGAATAGGGAAGTGGGCTCTGTTTCTGCAGGGCAGATAGAGAAGGAGCCTGTGAGAAGAAGAAGAAGCCAGCTGGCTGGCTCTTAGTCTTCCTTCCTTCTCCTGTCCTCTGGCTGTTGCACCTGAGCTTTTCATCCTCCTCCTGCTCCTGCTCCTCCTGCTTCCCAGGTCTGGGCTCCTCCTCCTCACTCAGCATAGCAGCAGCAGCAGCAGCAGCAAAAGGACAAGGAGGAGGAGGAAGGCATTGGCTCAGCTGGGCTGGAGTGGAGTCCCTGCTGCTCTGGAGACTGGAGCTGAAGCGCCAGAAGAATGGCTTTTGGGAAGAGCCAGAAGGACCCCTTTGGCACAGCAGTGGGATACCTGATAGGTAAGCTCTCCCATTCCCTCCCTCCACAAACACACACACACAGAGACATGGGGACCAGCCGTCCTCCTTTTCCCGGACAGCCTCCCTGCCCAGTCCCAAGGGCAAACTCCCTTTGTAGCAAGGGCTGCCTATGGAGAACCAACTATTATGGCTGCATCCCCACTGGAGGAATAACCCGGTTTGGGAGCGGTTTAATTCTTTGTTTGGGTCAATTGCTATGGAATTCTGGGAGTTGGAGTATGTGGTGGGGTCCAGAGCGGAGCGGAGCTCCGCTCTGGTCCCCACAACATACTCCAACTCCCAGAATTCCATAGCAATTGACCCAAACAAAGAGTTAAACCGCTCCCAAACCGGGTTATTTCTCAGTAGCTGCCCGGGTTTCCCTGCTGTGGAACTCTGGGAAGGGGTTGTGGCACCAGAACTTTGCATATATATCTCACTTGGCTGAATAATGGACCTTCCTGTTGTAGATTGTGGGGGGTGACTCCCCTTCCCAGAATTCCATAGCACAGAGCCCAGGGCAGTTGGAGTGCTCTCAAATCGGGTTAGCTCCCCAGCAGTACTCACTCAGGCCGCCTCTGTCTGAAGAAGGAAGTGACCTTTGAAGACCTGCATCCACACTGGAGAAATAACCCGGTTTGGCCCCGCTCTAAGTGCCCCTGTCTAAAGGCTGTGGAGATCTGGGAACTGGAGTTTGTTGTGGGCCCGCTCCGCACCCACAGCTCCCAGAATTCCATAGCCTTGAGCCAGGGTAGTTAAAGCAGTGCCAAACCGGGTTATTTCTCCAGTGTGGATGAA
Organism: Urosaurus nigricauda; assembly: GCA_034509955.1. Classification (NCBI taxonomy): domain Eukaryota; kingdom Metazoa; phylum Chordata; class Lepidosauria; order Squamata; family Phrynosomatidae; genus Urosaurus; species Urosaurus nigricauda. The sequence goes on from JAOEGL010000002.1 coordinate 171,972,061, forward strand.
GCCTCAGTCACACACGTCACAACTTATCCCTTGAACTGTGGGAAAGGGTTTGAAAGAGAGAGCCATTTCAGTAACAAAATAAAAGAGTTTATCACACAGGAGAAATTTATCTCAACTTCGAAAGAAATGAAAGTGGGGCCAGTTCGGAAATGACTGAATTCGCTAGTTCAGCGAATTTACATTATTGCATATTGACGTATCATGTTTGGAACGACTTCCCATTGCCCGAAATTGTGTGTGATAGTTTCTCACGCAATAACATGAAACCCCACAATTGCGTTCGGAAGAACTTCCCATTGCCCGAAAATGCATGTGGTAGTCTCTCACGCAATAACGTGAAACCCCATGATTGCATTTGGATTGCCATTGGATTATGCTTCCAATTTCTGTCGTCTGATAAACTCCAAAGACAAATCTTGCCAAGAAAACCCCATGGCCTTAGGGTTGCCATAAGTCAGAGGTTTTGTGGCACCTGTTGTTGTTTGCTGTCCCATTGACTTTGACTTCTGAGGGCAACCCTAGGTGAATAGGAGACCTCCAAGATAAACTGGTCCTCTACCACCCAGTTCAGGTCTTGCAAACCCATGGCTGTGGCTTCCTCGAGATCAATACACTTGTAGCGTGGTCTCCCCTCTTTCCTACTGCCTTCTGCTTTACTGAGCATTTTAGTCTTTTTCAGTGAGTCACCTCATCCCATGCTATGTCCAAAGTGCAACAGTTTCAGTGTATCTTCTAGGGAGAGTTCAGGCCAGATTTGCGCTTGTCTTTTTGGCAGTCCGTGATATCCCTAGTAGCACATTTCTAATGAAATTGATTCTGTCCCTGTCCGTTTTCTTCCGTGTCCAGCTTTCACAACCAAACATAGAAAACTAATACTATGACATGGATAATCCTGATTTTGGTATTCAATGATACATCTTTACATTTGAGGGGGTTGGCTAGTTCCTTCAGATCTGCCCTTCTCGAAAGTAAAAAGGTGTTGTTTTTGTCCACTTTCCATTTGCTTTATTTTCGCATTATTGCTATTTGGAAGAAATGTAATCTGAAAATCATCCTGTGTTTGTGGGTTTTTTTCCTACTTTTGAATCCCATTTCTGAGAGGGATTAGTCTAGTGTGATAAAGTCCTATGTTGATTTATGACTGAGTCATCGGAGCAGCATGGCATAGTGGTTTGAGCACTGGACTGTGACCCTGGAAAACAGGGTTCAAATCTCTACTTGGCTATGAAACTCACTGGGTTACTTTGGGCAAGTCACACTCTCTCAGCCTCAGAGAATCACAATGGCAAACTTACTCTGAACAAATCTTGCCAAGAAAACCCCATGACCTTAGGATCATCATAAGTGAGAAACGAAGGCACACAACACCACCACCACCAACATGGTATTGAAAATCTTTAACTATTTCAGTGTCTTCATTACCTCCTTTAAAGTTGTGCGATTCATCTGCAGTCGTTATTTTTATAACCCTATTTTTTGCATTTTTTTTTAAAAAAAGACTAAGCATGATATTTTGTATATTATAATCCATTAATGGAGTACAATAATAGTCCATTAATATATCTGAATAATACTTCAGATGGTCTGTATTATTCCAACATAGCTAAAACAACTGAACCTTTGCTATGACTAACAGGTTTTCTACAGTGTGAACTCCTGTGGAACTGGGGCTGTGCGATGTGAAAGTTTATGCTGTAATAAAATGTTGAGTCTTAAAAGTGCTCAGAGGAATCTTTTGAATCATAGAATCATAGAGTTGGAAGAGACCACAAGGGCCATCCAGTCCAACCCCCCTGCCATGCAGGAACTCCAAGTCAAAGCATCCCTGACAGATGGCCATCCAGCCTCTGCTTAAAGACCCCTAAGGAAGGAGACTCCACTACACTCCGAGGGAGTGTGTTCCACTGTCGAACAGCCCTTACTGTCAGGAAGTTCCTCCTAATGTTGAGGCGGAATCTCTTTTCCTGCAGTTTGCATCCATTGTTCCGCGTTCTAGTCTCTGCAGCAGCAGAAAACAAGCTTGCTCCCTCCTCAATATGACATCCCTTCAAATATTTAAACAGGGCTATCATATCACCTCTTAACCTTCTCTTCTCCAGGCTAAACATCCCCAGTTCCCTAAGTTGTTCCTCATAGGGCATGGTTTCCAGACCCTTCACCATCTTAGTTGCCCTCCTTTGGACATGCTCCAGTTTCTCCACATCTTTTTTGAATTGTGGTGCCCAGAACTGGACACAGTATTCCAGGTGGGGCCTGACCAAAGCAGAATAGAGTGGCACTTTTTGTTTAGGCTTCTAGATGACACTCTTGTGAAGTTGTTGATATTTTTCAGTCACTCCTGACATCTGTATCCAACAACTGCATTAGCCACTGTTGCCACGGAGGGGAGGGTTCTTTGGGATTGGAGACACCAATTTCGTCCTCAAACGATATTTGCTTGTTGCTCTTCTGTTATCTTACCCCAGCCACTGTCTAATGAACAGAAATTGAACAGTTCCATTTTTCTTTGCTCGTTGTATCCATCTCCCACTGACAGGAGAAGCTTTCCTGGTTCTGCTGCTGATAGGGAAAGCCTAAGAGCTCTGCTTGCATTGAGGGAAAAGCAAACAAATGGGTAGCATCCTTATATATATCCGGGAGGTCAACGCTCCCTGTAGAGAACTTTTCTTTATTTATTTCATTTATATGCTGCATTTCTCCCAGAAAGGGACCCAAAGTGGCTCACAGATTTTTAAAAAAATAGTTTTAAAACTTTACAATAAAAAGTAAAAATAATTAAAATCATTTAACTAAGGCAATATAAAATTACATGAAGCATTCAAAGGTTTAAAGCATAAGTCAGGAGTGGAGGAGCAGGAGAATATTTTTCCATGGCCACTCTGAACTGAATTCAGCAGAACAAAAGACCACTTAGGTTTCCCTAATTTGACAGTATAGTTTCACTGATTATGGTTATTGCAGACCATGTGGAGTACTGTATTTACCACTTGTGGCCTTAATTTTAATTATTATTGTTTTATTTATTTTTTTCATTTATCCATTATCCTGTTTTTTCTCCATAATGAGATGCAAGGCAGCTAACAACATTTTAAACAATATAGGTTAAAAACATTGCAAAAGTTAAAAGAAGGTATAAAATATACAGTTAACCATTCATATATTAAAATAATTAAAAAATACTAGAAGGCATTAAGACTGTAAAAATAAAAACTACATACAGACCCTTAAAAGCATCCAAACCAGCACCACAGTGCCTTAAGAGCCCAACCTCAACAGTTTGTAGAGGCCTGGTTTTAACTTGCCTCTGGAAGGAGAGCAAGGATGGGGCCATCATGGCTTCTCTAGGGAGGGAGTTACAAAATCTGGAACAGCCACCAAGAAGGCCTTCTGCCTTGTTCCCACCAAACGAGTCTGAGAAGGTGGAGGAGCATGGTTAGGTTCCTGCAGTTTATTATTACACAGAACACACTACTTGTCTTCTTGGCTCCATTCTCTCTCAGTCTTGATATGGAACAAGACCATGGGGAAATGTTCAATTAGCCTTCTGAACATGGAAGGGAGCTGTTAGCATTTCAGAGGTTTTAGTCTGTCAGCGTTGTCCAGTGGCAAGAGGTGGTGGCGGGAGGTGTAGTCCAACAAATCTAAGAGGGTGCATGTGTGCTTTAAAATATAGTTAAATTGTGACTTCCAGTTTCATCTCTGACATGTCAGAACAAATTTGTCCATTTCCCTTGCCTATACATCCTTTGTGTTAACTATGGTGGGCTGGAGTAACTACTCCTAAACCTGTAGTCAAAAGAATAAATATATACATATATATTGGAATCCCCCCTGCACTGAATTGGTGTTGGAGTGACATGCATTATTTTGTTCCTCTTTGGGTTCCTTGGTTGTGTAAGTAAGCCATCTAATTTTATTCATTGTGATAATTGACTGCTTTTATATTGCTTCTGTCCTCTAAATCACTGGACTCTAGTGAACTTGCCATAGAGATATATGACTTTCCTCTACACTATTTAATCACAACAACCTTGTGAGGCAGTTGAGACTGAGAGAAAGGTACTAGCCCAACCAAGGGCACCAAGTGGGTTCCATGGCTTCATGGGAACAAGAATGTGATTCTTTCAAGTCCTGGCCAATGCTCTAACCATTATACCACACTATCTCTCAACATTCATCAGTTTCAGTCCCTGGGCTTACTAAACTTTCTCCTGTACATTATGTTGTCCCAAGTGACCAGAGCAAAGAGAAGCACAAGTTCAGTTTCCCATGAACTTGTACAAAATAAAGGTCCTTTGGGAAGTAGTTTTCTTTATCCTTGCCCTGCCAAACTACACCTGCTAAAATATTATCCTAGGCACAATTATGAATAACATTACAGAACTCTGTGCTTGTGGCCATCCTGGCCATTGATGGTACCTAACAACCAACAACTCAGACTACCATCAGTCCTTGGCGTGCATCCTCCAAGCAACTCAACATTTCAGGGAAACTTCACATTGAAAGTCCACTGAATCTCTCCTTCGAAAATCAGCCTTGGACTTTACTTGTGCGTTGGTGTCAAGTAGTGTTTGTTCCTCCCATGGAAGGACATCTTTTTTGTCATGTCTCTAGGCATTTTGGAAAATGCTCTCTTTAAATAAAAACCTCTCCATTTAAGGCATTTTAAATGAACTTATTACAGTTATACTGTATATGGGCATTGCATTGCATTGCATTGCATTATTAGCATTCATTAAAAGAAAATTTCTCTGCAGAAAAGGCTACTTTTGGAGCCCTACAGACAGAAGAATGGGGTCAGTTCATGCATATCTGTGACATTATCAACACAACAGAGCAAGGGTAAGTTGGTTGATTGTCTTTAGAAACTTTGTATGGGATTTGGGTCTTTTTTATAAGTTATAGTTGCCTCCTCCAATCCTGAATGCTTGACGATGATGATGACAATGGTGATGATGATTGAGATAAAGGGTTTTTCCCCCTCTGGAAACTCTTTTGACCTATATTAATTTCTTGTCTGTGTACATGCAGTCTTAAAACACAAAGTTTGGATTTCTGAGCTGGCCATGCTAGCTGGGGATTCTGGGATGTGTGCATGTGTTTTTTAAGTAGTTTCCTAAACTCATTAAAATTCTGTAAAGGTTTGGATGAAAGCTGTGGCAAGTTCTGATCTAGCTAAAATTTAGCAGGTCATCATTGGTTGCTTCACATGTTGGCAAGTGCATCTTTTTCAGGGCATGTTAGGACTGCCAAGTTTCACTCAGCTGTTAACTCTACCTTTAATCTGAATTTGTTTGAAAGCAAATACCAAGTGAAAATGTAGTATTTATTTCCACTTTGTAAAAAGTTTTACTGCAAATTCCTGCTAAAGGATGCAGCTACAAATCCCAGTTTATAAGTTGGGAAACCAACTCTGTATGCATGTGCATTAAGGAGCTGCACCCAGTCATGGTTCATGTCCTTCTATAATATGGAAGCTGAAAGCACACATTTGTTGTACATAAGTATTACATTAGCTGTACACAGCAATGTGTGTGGTACAGTACCTGCACAATATAATTATGTATATCTGACTATTTCACAATAGAATCCTGTGGCACCTCAGTGGTGTAAGACCAAAATAGAATTTTTTGACATAACTAGGGTAGACCCATTGAATCAATTGCTCAATGATAAATCAACAGTTATGTAAATCCCATTGATAAGATCTACTCTACTTGAGAGTAGCAATAAATAAATAAATAAATAAATAAATAATAGGATGAGCATCTGTGGATTGTAGCCCACATCATCAGATTCATGAAGTATAATCTAGTATTTGATTCTAGTGCATTACCAAAGTGTCCAATTGGGATAACAGTTTCTTATCACATTACAAGTAATGATTGGCTTATCTAGTGTCAGGTTGTTTCTGTTATCAATAGTAGTTTGATGAATGGTCAGTGTTAATGATGTAATTGCCACTATCAGTAGTTTCTAAATTTCATTTCCCTCTGGCCTCACTGTTTACTGTTCTACCTCCTGACAGGTATACTTAAAGTCCATACTTCATGTATCTGTGCGTTACTGTTCAGGAAGTTTCGCACCAAAATAAAATAGGGCTTCAACAGCTTCAACGAGTTCCTTGTTTTTAGCTTCAACAGACATGACTAGCCCTTTGGAAATTTTAGAAGAGAAAATGTGAAGCAATCCCAAAGTAATTTTCAACTGCAAACATTGTTATGAACTTGGTTGGTTTCTGGCATTTTTATTGGCATAACCAACAGCAGTTTCTTCATCAAATAATAGGGTTTGTCACTGAACATTTATGTAAACAGCAATGAAAAAAGTAGAACAGTGATGGAATTCAGAAGCTAATACATTAAGTCTGTAATCTTAAACCCACTGGCCAAGATATGTTCTGTTGAAATAACTGGAAATTGTTTATTATATGGTCTCAGTGGTTGTATTCCACAGATCCAAGGTATAGACAAATATGGAAAATCTGGGAAGAGACAGTATTCTCTGTATAGAAAACTAGAAGAAGGATAGCAGAAAGGAAAAACATTGCATTTCTTAAATCCATTAGTTGAGATGATATTTCTTAATAACATTGGGTATCCCACACTTCATTCAAAGAACTCAGAGCAGCACTTCCCTTCTCACAATAATCCTGTGAATTAAGTTAGCCTGAAAGAGGCTGAGGATTTGAACCCAAACTGTTCTTAGGATTCACTGTTTATATTGCCAAAAACTCTCTGATTTAAGTTGTATGGAGACTCTAACATAAAATGTTGTACTTTAGGCATGTCATTAGCAAACAGGAATGATGTTGGTTTCATGTCTGATCACAAACACATCCTGAAATAATTGAAGAATGAAGAACTGCCTTGAGAAATTAAGAAGTGAAATTAGGACCAATACTGGTTCAGTCTGAGTTTCAAAATAGTCCAATATTGGTATTTCTAATGGTGCATAAGGCACCTCCCCTTTCTCTCTGGTGGATCACTCATAGATTCCAGAAGTCAGATATTTCAGGTTACATCCAGAACATTCCTAAGCACTCTATCCTGTACTCCACGTATGAAAATTCTTACCAACATACCACTTCTGTATAAGAAAACCGTGTATCCCACAGGACTTATCAGAGGTGTATAAAAGACTTTTTTCACACATATGGGAAGCAACTTAATTTTGCCTGTAATACACCAGAACATAATGCATTTGTTCACGTCACAAGATTCTGACACAATGAAAGTTTGCCACAGTTGCTCACTTGCAAGTGAGGCACACAACTGCAGAAACAACACCCTAAGTTTTTCCTGTTTCTTCTGCAAAGGGAAATCTTAGAAGGTTGTTTCTTTAACCTATACATGTGTATGTTTGCTGGAAAGCAAATCCCACTCTATTTAGTAGAACTTGGTCTTAATTTGCTGTACCCCGCTAATAGTATTCTATTAGAGGAGCGGGTTATAAATAAACATTATTATTATTATTATTATTATTATTATTATAGTGCATAGGATTGCAGCATTTTATTTATTTGGCGAATGTACAAAAAATGTTTCAGGGATGGTTACAAAAATCCTAAAAGTCTCCATATAATGGCTTTAAGAGGTAAAAGAGCTCTTTGTCTGTGTCAGCCAGCGGCTATCCCTTTCCTAGTTCAAACTGTGGCTCTATTGCTGGGCATCTGTACATTTTTTTCTGACACCAGAATAATAGTCACTTAGCCAGTGGAGCCAAGTAAGTGGCCTGCTGATTTCTCAGTAAGGGAGAAAATTCTTCTCTGCTGGAACAGATAAATTACATAGCCAAAGGCTGGCTGCTTTGCAGCAAAATGGTCATGGTCTTGTGTGTCGCTTGATCCCTAACTTTTAATTTAGATGGGCAACAAAGATATCCTTAATTAAGCAAAGAGTCATCAGCGCCAGCTGGCTCAGGTTGCATTGTAAACGAAGAGCTCTCTGATTAAAAAGATCGCAGCCCTTGTTAGGAAGATGTCCTTATTTATCTTAACAGTTCTTTTGGTGCTTGTGTCATGATCTATGGTGGTTAATACATCCAGAAAATGAGTGTGTTGCCCTTGTTACTCTGCCCCCCCTACTCATGACTAGCTAAGTCACTGCCACTATGTCTTTCCTCACTTCCATCCATCCAAAGCCTCTCCTCCCTCTTCAATCCCAGTTCTGCCCTTTACGTTTCGTCACATTTCATATAATAGCTAAATGGAGCCTCTATTTTATGATTGATAGACTGATAACATCTATGCCCTGCTCTACAGCTTGAAAGTTCTCGGGGCAGTTTATTTATCCATAAAACATATAATAGAATAATAGAAATTTTAGGAATTAGGAGAGGCCACAGGGGGCATATAGTGCAACTCTCTGCCATGCATTGTACATTTTTCACTCTAATATGGCATACTCAAAGCAAGGAATCATGTTTTCTCCTTGCTTCTGCCACACCCCATATATGAATGTATAAATAGATGTAAGGTATACATGGAAGGCCATCCACCCTCCCACCCCCATATGCAACCACCTAAGAGGTGGAGTACAGCTGTTTTGTCTTCTCATATGCAGAAAAAATTACCTAGATTGTTTTGAAGCATCCTATAATTAGACTGGAAAACAGCCAAGCTGCTGCTAACACCCCTAGCCTTGCATAATATGCTACAGGATTTTTGATAGGGTAATATGATGTTATTAGCAATTGGCCCCACTGAATGGGAGAGACAATTTGGGCAATGGCTCTTCTTTTAAATGAAATTGATCTGATGCAAGAATGAAGGCAGAGTTAGATGCTGTGAAATACACCTCATTTGATTGTTGGGTTATGCCATGAGATATTTAAATACCAAGTATTGTTATTGTTGAATTTCTGTCATGTATTGGCTGACTTTAGTGCAGAAATCCAAACTTCAGTGTAAAACAGCAAACCCAAAGCAGTTCACAGTATGGGGGCTAAAAGCAATTTCAGTTACACAGTATGTTAAGAGCACAAAGCATTTCAAACCTTTTGCATTCTCAAACCCCATTTATTCCTAAGCCAAAACATCTCTCTTCCCATGACAGTCTAGTTGTTTCTGTTCATACCAGGCATTTCCACAGAACTGACCTTGACAGATCCAAATGTTTATTACCTCCCCTTCACATCTGCTCATCAACCAAAATCAGCATAGATAAACATTCTTTCCACCCAACAATACCAGTAATACAAAGCAAAGCAGGAACAGCATAAATGACTAACAAGGATGGCAGGATGTCTGAGGGACTCAGATCCTCACAATTTCTTTATAAAGGGAGGCCATCACATAGGGTAGAGAACAAAAGCAATGAATGTTGAGGAAATACTGGTCAGTGTGGAAGTTCTCATTCTGTTATGTAAATTTCCTATAATGAGCCACCAGATGCAAACAACAGTGATGGCAAACTATTTGCATTTGCTATGCAATAGATCATAGGTGGCAAAAAGCTAAATTACTGAAGGTTGCAGACACAGGAGATCACTAAGAACAGAGTAATGAAGAGCTCACCTTAATGTTTCTTTGAATATACCCTTTTCCTCCCTCCATATAATGCAGCAGTTGCCTTTCATGCCTGTAGGTTGGGGGTGCTGGATCTGTGCTCCTCCAGATGTTGTTCAAGAAAATCCTACCATCCTGACCACTGCCATACTGTCTGGTCTGGTGGAAGATGGAATCCAGCATCTGGAGGACTATAAATTCCCCATCCCAGCAGTTGGGTAGAGTAACATACTACATGGAGGAGAACTATTCAGATGAGAGTGAAACCTGTCCACCACTCCTGATTGTGGGTGACACTGTGTTTAGTAAGAGGGGCACTGTCCATCCAGTTATGCACATCTGTGGCACAGACCCTGTGAAAACCCTCTGCCCATGGCCCGGTCATCATAAAGACAATCATTGGGTAGCAAAGCAGCATGCATTGGCCCTTGTCTGTTTGATTTTCCCATCCTGGGATTATTTTTTGCAGAATAAAATCATCACAGCACAGCATCCAATTATGTACCCCTGGTTAACAGGCCAAAGCATTGTTCAATGCGTAATGTTTTCTCTGGTGCTGTTTCTCATAACCACAGGCCCAAGGATGCTGTCAGAGCATTAAGGAAAAGGCTTTCTAAAAACTGCAATCATGTCGAGATTCGTCTTACCCTATCTGTAAGTATGACACTCTTGATTCTTAAAATGGGTTTGTGTAGCTCAGATGCATAGACTTCCTCTTCATTGCTCTAGGCAGGTCTCATATGAGCAGAAATGTCTATGGCATTTTACTAAAGGTGAATTTTATGGGGCAGAGACTGCCTTTCCTCAGCATGCTGGATCTTGGCTGTTCTGAAAGACATAGATTGGCTGTTCTTCCTAATGGGAGAAGCCACCCTTTGGATGTTTCCTTCTACCTGGCAAGGCAAACAAGAAGAGATGAACCAACTGGTAAGGAAAGGTGGGATTTCCATCATATGGGCATATCTCAATTAACAAAACTTCATCAAGACAAGCACCTTTTTACAAAGGCTTTCTACACCCAACCTGCCCTCACTGTTTCTCTTTTTATCCATTGTCTAGCTGGGAAAAAAACTTTTAGCAGCATTAATATTGGTGAAAAGAGGGTTGGAGAAACACAGACTTTTAGGGTCGGATTGCAGCAGCATGTGCACAGTAAATGATGCAACAAGAAAGCTTGAGCTGGGAAACAGCAGGATTCTGTTCTGACCCATCCTACTGTAGTGTACAACAGGCAGTTGCATCCAGAATCCCTTACTGAATGTGCATGAACAGCAAAAAAGAGGGGGGGAAAAGGGAAAGCAGATAAGCTCCCTGCAGCATGTTTTTTTCTTTTCTTTCTCTTTTCTAAAAGAAAAGAAAACATAGCTCTATAAGTTAGGCCACCTAAATGGAATTCATAAGAAAAGTGAAGGCTGCTGAAAGAAAATGTCATCCTTGAATACATTTTGGAAGAAGCTTTCAAGTGATATCTAAAAAGGTCAAAATGTACTGTGTACTTATGCCAGGCTTTCTGACCTTGTTGTTTCATTTCACATGCACATGTTGTTAGTTTTGAAACTTGTTGCACTATCTTTCTTTTTTGTGGTGTTCCTATTCTTTCCATTTTATTTCTGCTTGTGGTACCAAATTTTCTGTTAAAGAAGTAATGCTCAAGAAAACATTGACATTGTTAACTAAGTTGACCTGTATAGTGCTTTTGGGAGGCAGCACACTTGGTCCTCTTCCAGTTTTTCAATTGGAGAGACCACTGTAAGGTTGTCAGCCCTGGTGGCACAGTGGTTAAATGCCTGTACTGCAGCCACTCACTCAAAACCGTAAGGTGGCGAGTTCAAGACTAGTAAAGGGCTGAAGCTCGACTCAGGCTTGCATCCTTCCGAGGTCGCTAAAATGAGTTCCCAGATTGTTGGGGGGCAAATAGCTTACAATTGTAAACCACTTAGACGCTCCTTAAGGGTATGAAGTGGTATATAAATGAAGCTGTTTTTTGTTTGTTTATTTGTTTGTCATTGCTTCTTAACAGTTCCTCACTGCAAACTGGGAGTGACAAAATTGAAACCAAAACTCAGACTCAAAGTACTGGTATCTCAAAATACACATTGCCAAGAGAGGGAGGTATGCCTCTAAGCGAAGTTCAAAGTACTTATTTGTTACTACTTTGGCACTGTGACAGCTGACCAATAATGTGGTGTTTAGCATCCTACTCAAAAAATGGCCTTTTCCCCCTGTCCAAGTTAAGCATTGAGGATAAAGACTAGCTAGGAAGGAAAATAGTGATATCATATTTAAAGCATTGTTGTTGTACCACAGACCTTTTTTGCATATCATCCCACAGTCTTCCATAACTCAGTTTCATGACAATATGTGGCATTAACTCTAATTTATAAAAAGAATCAGTTAGGAAAAATATTCTTCATTGCATGAATACACATTGATAGCTCTGATCAAATGCGGAAGAGAGAGAGAAATTTATACAGTGGACTCTTGTTATCCGCTGCGGTTTATTTCCAGGACCCTCCGTGGATAACAAAATCTGTGTATGCACAAGTCCCATTAAATATAATGGCACAACAAAATGGTGTCCCATATATAAAATGGAAAATCAAGGTTTGCTATTTGGAATTTATACTTTTTGGGAACATTTTCAAACTGTGTATGCTGAAATCCGTGGATAAAAAAATCTGTGGATAAGGAGGGCCAACTGTAGTTGAAAATGTCCTTATATCCATCCCCACATATGTGGTGATAAGCATCATTAAACTCAATGAGCGTACATTTGAGCAGTTACAGGATATATCTCTAAAGTCTGGAATGTAGCAGAGGAAGAAAAGGTATTAATTAAAATATTTGTATCCATCCTATAATGAGAAGGTGGGACTCATTAGAAAAGGCAAATAATGCTCATTAAAGTGGAAAGCAGCAGAAAAAGAGGAAGACCACATTACTGGCGGATAGACTCAATCAAGGAAGCTATGGCTCTGAGTTTGCAAGACCTGAGCAGGGCTGTTGATGATAGGGTGACCTGGAAATGACTTATTCATGGCATTGCCATAAGTTGAAGTTGACATGATGACAAATAACAATGACAAATCCTGTCTCTTTACTAAGGTCAACACGGCAGAATTTGTGAATTCTAATTTTGGGGACTACTGGATGGATTCTGGGAGTTATAGTCTAAAAATGAACTCTCTGGAGTTCTGGGCAAAATGGAAAAAGGGAGGGTGCAGTGTTGGGGAAAATTAAAATCATATTTTACTAGTTCTAGAAAGCAGGAAATAACAGAACATAACTGTATTTGATTTTAACATACTAGATGCAAGCTTTAGATTTATGTAGATCTCTTTGGCTGGTTGGGTGTTCAAGTGAAACTTAAAAAAGGAAAGAAAGAAAAGATGTTTCCAAACCAGGTCATTATATTCTTCTAGCTGTAATGATATTTGCACTCTCATGTTGAAGAAAAACAAGTTAGGGCAGAGATGTAATTAGATGGGGATTAAACTGAGGCATCATAAACGTGATCATACTGAATATTGTGTGCTATTGTGTTTGTCCCAGTTTTAAAAAGAAAAGCTTAAGAGCAGGGATCATTTTACCTTTTAAAAAGATCTGGTTTTGCTCCTAAGATCTGCTCCTAAGAGCTAAGGACCTCCAGAGTAGATTTTTGGGGTGCAAAATGAGAAGGAAACCACAGAGAGTCCTATAGAGTAAATGGTGGTCTGCTTGCAGAATACTGGAGGATGGATTTAAAACACAGAGCCTTCTGTTAATTTGTTAATAGGAGAATGGAGAGAAGAAACAGGTTGTGTGGAAAGAATGCCTGTAGGACAATTATTTGCTTTCCAAATTCAAGAATGAAAGTTTATCTCTTGAAATTGATACATGATTTTTAAGAAAAGCTAAAGGGTAAACTTTCTTACACAACAGGCCATTTACTCATGCCATTGAGCATGATGTCCAAGATGTTGTAATTAATAGCATATAATTTTTATATAGTTATACAAAAGGATTAGCTAAATATTTTTAAGCATAGGAGTATTGATAGGCATAAGATTTGCAAGCCACTATTTGGGATAAATAATAGATGAGTATTACTATCAGTGTTGATCATGAATTCTTGGACTGAAAAGAAAATGTCTGGTTTAAATTGACCATTGTCCTGCTTACTGAGTAGATCTCAAGCTCTACAAAATGTGGGTCTGGCAGTGTTTTTGCCTAGCGTGTCATGAACTAGTAGCATATTTGTGTCCATTGGTTACAATTCATACAGTATTTTCATTCCTGGAAACTTGGCAGGAATCAGCAAACAATGGCTCAAGGACTACCACTGGTCCATGGATCACTACTTTGAGTAGTACTGCCCTGAGCCACTGTAGAATTTCTTATGGATACTCGCCTGTCATGCCATAGGCCAGTGTTGTCAATTGGTGATATGGGTTAGAATATTGGGTGCATTCTGGGCCAGGACATTGAAGTGGGGGTAAACAACTTTGATCTTTCAGATTTTTGGAGAATACAACTCCCAGCATTTCTCGCCATTACCAGTATTAGCTAAAGCTGATGGGAATTAAAGTCTGCCAGCAGCCTAGTCTTGATTTAAATGTTTGTGACTTCATTTGTATTGCTTTTGGTTTTGAGTGGCACATCAACAGATAGTGGCAAAGGTTACTTGACAATCCTTTAATTGGACATAGTTATCTTATTGGTCATATTCTTATTATCTTATTATCTCTGTGGAATTTGTGGTATTTGTCTTTCAAAAGATAAATTAGGAAGTAATTAGGGTGAACATGTGACTGGCAGTATTCTAAGTATCATACAGCATCTTCTCCTCTTATGCCTTTCTAATCCACATTGAAATGGATCAGAGAGGTATATTTTAATTATGAGAATATCTACAGTTCAAATAAAGTTATAGCTCTATGCTCTGACTTTAATAGTTGTGGCCCCATCCTGTTGAATCCTAGGATTTGTACTTTGGGAAGATCCATAGAATTCTGTGTTAGAGAAAACTCTGCTCCCCTTCCCTGTGCTACAAGTACTAGAACATTCTATCAGACATAGTCTGATAAATGCTTCATCTGTGATTTGGCAAGTGTGAAGGTTTGCTGCGGAGCACTCGGATGAGAAGGTATGGGCAAATTCTGTCCACAGTGTTGTTGTTGTTGTTGTTGTTGTTGTTATTTCTTATCCACCCCTCTGTCAAAACAATTGAGGCAGGGTACAACAGATTAAAAACAATTACAGTTAGAATGGCTCAAGAATCCCATCCCCAACCACCCACCTCTTAAAATAGAATTAAATTAGTAAAAATTAAAATCAAGTTATTATAAAATAAAATAAAACAACATATTGCACATATTAAAACCCGTAGTGCTGGCCACAGCATAGGGTAACATCAGGGTGTAAGGAGCCAGGGAATCGGCTGGAAGATTTTAGGAGCCGGGAGGATTATAGGGTTTCTGGGAAGGCCTGCCAGAAGAGATGCGTCTTTAGAGCTGTTTTGAAACAGTCTAACATTGTAATAAGACGGATCTCATCTGGCAGGCCATTCCATAGCCTGGGAGCAGAAGCCGAGAAGGCCCTCTAGGAGGTCTGCGTCTGCCTAGTCTTCATTGGCTGCAGCAGGTTCCTCCCAGAGGACCAAAGTGTGCGGGGGAGTTCATATGGGGAGAGGCGGTCCCTAAGATAAGATGGACCCAAGCCATGTAGGGCTTTAAAGGTTAAAACCAATACCTTGTACTGTGCCCAGAAACTGATCGGCAGCCAGTGGAGATCTTTAAGGACAGGTGTAATGTGCTCTCTCCTAGATGTTCCGCTAACAAGCCTGGCTGCCTATTTTTTCCTACTTTTTCCTACTTCCAAGAAGTTTTTCCTACTTCTTCGTTGTTGATCTGTCCATCTGCAATTGGAGGAGTCCAGTGGATCACAAGCAGTGGTGGTCATGGAATTAACACAAAAGAGTTTTGTGGAATCTCAAGACTAATGTTTAGTATGCATGAGCTTCACTAGACTGGGTCCTGAGTAAACAGTACATATGCACAGTTACTACCATGCCTTATACACTTTCTAGATGCCAAGGATGATGTTTTTCATAATAAAAAGTAGGGGGGGGGAACTTCTTATTCATTGAGATTGTCAGACAATGACGTTTCTTGTGCACCTTCTTTAGGAGAAGCACCAGGAACATCTGCAGAAGAGGCTTCAGTAGCATCTCAACTTTGGAATGCATTCCCACAGGAGGGTCACATGATACCAACATTGTCCTTCAGTGCCAGACCAAAATCTTTTTATTTCCATAGGATTTTAAAAAAATGAATATACACACAAACAAATCTAGTGGCTTAAACCTATCAACTAGCATTAAAAACTATATTTTTACAATACTGGTTATAATTGCGTTTAAGCCTCTAGATTTTACAGTTTATGTTTAGATTTTAAATTCTGCTGTCAGGGTGGAGAATGTTTGGCCTTTCATCTGTGATTGGTCTACAACCCTCATCATCCCCAACCATTGACCATAAAGGTTGGTGCTGATGGGAACTGGAATCCAATAATATCTGAAGTGCTCTTTGTCACCCCAGGATCTGTTCTATTGAACTGAATTTTTAATCTTTATATCATCATGAAAGCTTTACAGATAAAAAGGTAAAATATGTGTATATGTGTGTGTACGTGCACACCAGAATTATGTTGTTACTTGCACACCCAGTTTTCTGGGACATAAAGATCTTTGAGTGCACATGCAAACAGGACATATCTGTTGTAGAAGGTTGTATTATGCATTCTCTATTTGAGCAGTTTCTTCCACGTAGACCAGGTGTGCAAATCATGCAGCCCTCCAGATGTTGTTGGATTGCACCTCCCAGGATTCCTTACCATTGACTATGCTGATTAGGGCTGATGGGAAATGCAGTGTATCAAGATCTGGATGACCTCATGATTCCTACATGTAACGTAGAGGTAGTGCTGGCTCTTCTGGGTGGCAGATATGCATACATTCATGCAATTGTTTCTTGCACATACTGTGTTACATCCGGTAGCTTGCCAAGCAAGATCATTATCCATGTTGGTGAGCAGATAATTTGGGATGATACGTGACTAACCTGGTCAGGCATATGTTAGGTTGTTCTTCCATGACATGCTAGGTTAGGGATACAAATGAAATTCCCTGGATACATCAAACACACTTCTTTTGTGTTTCTCCCTCCTCTTCTTTGTAACTATGAGTCACAATCACTTTTACAAAAGCTCTTGGTTAATATATATGTTTGCATAGCAGAAACAGGTTTTTGCTTCCGCCTGGCATGATGCCTCTGTTCCTAGTTGGCTTTTTTTTCCTGTTTACCTTTGCCAGTGTGCTCCTGTTAGTCAGAGGAGCTGTGATACTATACTAGACTTTGGTGCCTTGAGGTGTTTATCAAAGAACTGATACAGCAAGTTAAACTACAGATTCTCCATTGTGTGATGTTTAGGGAGGGAACGACACCGCATATATTTTCATTATTTGAATTGTGAAGCTTGATAAACTTAACAGACCTACTGGAAATGAGTGGCTTCTGTTAAATAATGGCAGAGAGGAGAACATCTTAATCAGAACAACTAGAAATTTTCCTTCTTTTGCTTTTTTTATCCCTGAAGAGTAAAGAGTTAAAGTTAGGATACCAGCAGTATGATTTAACTTTAATTATTTAAATTTAAATTTAACTATTAAGATATGAGATAAATGTGGTGTCTGGGTGAATGAATGGAAAGGCTACACCATGGGGAGATGGTCATGTAGCACTGGATGGCTCAAAAAAGGAGAGCAGAAAGGAGCTGAGGGTTAATAGGAGACAAATGTAAGGAGATAGAATCATAGAGTTGGAAGAGACCACAAGGACCATCCAGTCCAACCCTCTGTCATTTAGGAATTCACAATCAAATCAGATAAGTCCTTACTTGTTGACCTTGGGCTGCCAAAAGAGTGTTCCACACTGAGTGGCATACCTTCCAACTGTCCTGATTTGACAGGGACAATCCCAATTAATCCTGTGATGTCCCATGTTTTCAGCTACTTTTAAAATGTCCCAGTTTCTCTCTATTCTCTCCCCTTTGTCCCCGGCTTACCTCAGTTGCTGCAAATGGAGTGCAGTGAGGCAAGGGGAGTAGAATATTGCTCTTCCCTATTTGTTGTTGTTGTGTGCCTCATTTCTGATTTATGGTGACCTTAAAGGGAACCTGTCATGTGTTTTTTTCCAGCAAGTTTCTCGGGGGAGGGGTGCCATTACCATCCTCTAAGGCTGAGAGAGTGTGACTTGCTTAAAGTTACCCAGCGGGTTTACATGACTGACCCAGGATTCAAACCTGGTCTCCAGAGTCATAGTGCAGCACTCAAATCTGTAGACTCAGGCAGAAACAAACTTTTGCCATCTTGACCACATTCTGATGTTGCTTTGCCACACATGTCCCGTGTGTGTGTCCTGTGTGTGTGTGTGTGTGTGTGAGAGAGAGAGAGAGAGAGAGAGAGAGAAATTATGAATGGTAAGGGATACATTACAACCAAAAAAAGAGTCTTAGGCAGGTCAACCTTGGGAAATAGAAGGTCAACCTTGGGAAATAATTCAATATTTCCAAGACCTCTCATGAAGTCATCTTCTATTCCTGTATGGCCTGTTGAGCCAGCATGACATAGTGGTTTAAGTGTTGCAGTATGACTCTGGAGACAAGGGTTTGAATTCTGGCTCAGCCATGGAAACTCATTGGATGACCTTGGGCAAGTCCTATACTTTCAGTCTCGGGGAAAGCAATAACAAACCTTCTCTGAACAAATCTAGCCAAGAAAACCCAATAATAGGTTTGCCTTAGGGTCACAATAAGTAAGAAATGATTTGAAGGCACACAACAACAACAACAACCAACATGGCCTGTTATACCTTTAGGCATGATCCTTGTCAAAGATACCAAGGAGGTTTCTTTGGGGCCTTTTCATACATTACCACCTTGAAACACCTTGTCAGAAAGTCAAGATACAAGTAAAATTAGGTAAAACAAGTTACAAAATTCCTGCACAGAACCAACCTCTGTGTCAGAAAAAAAGGTGAAACCATTCCATTTTACATCTTTCCAACCATTCAGACCTTCAGAGCCCCCTTTCAGAAGTAAAGTGTGTGGTTAGTACAGATAGGGTTTTCTCTGTGGTTGTGCTGGCACTGTGCAGTTTATGTGGAGGGTGGTGGAGTCTCCTTCTTTGGAGGTTTTTAAGCAGAGGTTGGATGGCCATCTGTCAGGGGTGCTTTGAGTGTGAGTTCCTGCATGGCAGGGGGATTGGACTGGATGGCCTTGAGGTCTCTTCCAACTATGATTCTATGATTCCCTCGAGTTACTTACTTGGCTATTGGCAAGCATGCTGCTATCAAATGGTAATGTGCTGTTGCTGATTTTGCAAAATGTTACCTTACTGTTTGCTGTTTTTTTTACATGTAAAGGTAGTAAAGGTACAATTGCTCTTGTTACTGTTTTAATTTTTGGTCATTCTGATGTGTGTTCTGTATTTTCTTTCATTGTTTTGGAAATCCACTTATAAAACTGAAAGACTGAAAAACTGAGCAATATCACAAATACTTTGATTGTAACATATTAGACAGGCACAGGTTTCTTGCTGGGAAACTACAGTTAGCCACTACTCTTTAAGTACTGTAGAAAAACTTACATACAGGCAGTCCACCTGTAATAATATCGGTGCTGCTTTTACACAAAGGCCACCACATGGGTTGGCTCGTTCTATGTGATGTTGTGTAATTATATTAGCAGACCCCTCAAAAGTTACTACCATTTTTTTACTAGCCTGAGGGCTAGCAGAAGAGAAGTGAGGAGATCTGCCACTCTTTCAGTAGTATCTGCATTTCTAAATTCAGTAGCAACCCATTTTATTTCTGTGCTGGGTGCAAAAGAGCAATAGCTATATCAGTCTGCTCTCTTTCCTGTTGAATGCATTGTCACCAAGGGCTACCAGGTGAGTACTTGTGTTCAGAGTTGACCTGTACCATTATGAAGAGTGAAGAGAGAGAATTACTACAGCTTGAATCTCCTTACTTGGAATACCAAAATACTCCAAAATCAGTGGCTGAGATAGTGACACCTTTGATTTCTGATGGTTCAGTGTACAAACTTTGCTTCATGCACAAAATTATTTTAAAATCTTGTGTATAAAATTACCATCAGGCTGTGTGTCAGATAGACCAGGGATCTTGGAGGTCCTGTTAATGGGGTACTCATAAATTGAGGTTAACTTGATGGCAAATAACAACTACTATCGTGAAGAAGCAAACAAAGGAAATGGAAGTGTTCATCCCAATAACTATGAAAACTGGATAAACAGGTAGGGAAGTTTACTTGCCCAGTCTGTTCCTCATCCTTTTTCTAGCTTCAAACTGACAAGCTAAAGTAAATCTATTCAGGGAGGCCTATTGAAGACAATTTAGCATCTTCTGTGTTGGCCATGATGCTAAGAACAACGCTGAAACCCATATTTGTGGTGCCAGAGGTGAAAGAGGAAGATGACTGAAGGAAAGTAACATTTAATAGGGGTTTTAAAATGTTAGGCAAAAAGTGACCAACCTATGTCTACAGCCAGATAAATCCTCATATTTAGCAGCAGTATATTCTCCAAATTTCACAGATAAAAGCTGAGCCGTATATGGCCAAGCAACATCAGGGCATGGTCATGGTGGAAAAGTTATCACTCAGGAAGAACACACAAGCTAGGAGAGGCTGCAATAGTTGCTTTTACCTGAGCCTATTGGAAAGAGAAAGCTTGCAGCTCCTTCTTTCTTCTCCCCCTTGCTTAATTGATTACACTTTGAACTCAGTTTGCAGCAACTGAAGTAAAGTGAAGCTAAAGGGGGAAAGTGGAAGGAAAAGAAAAAGTGGGGTGACAGAAGTTTAATCAAGACTATCCCTGTCAAATTGGGATAGATAGAAAGTATGTATTTGCTACTAAACATGGATATTGAATGCAAAAGTCAGGGAGAACTCCTATCTTTCCTTGTTTATAAACTTCCAAAAAGCAACTCACTAGTTACTCACTGGCGGCACAGTGGTTAAATGCCTGTACTGCAGCCACTCACTCAAAACCATAAGGTGGCGAGTTCAAGACTCAAGCTCAAGCTCGACTCAGGCTTGCATCCTTCCGAGGTCACTAAAATGAGTACCCAGATTGTTGGGGGCAAGTAGCTTACAGTTGTAAACCACTTAGACACTCCTTAGGTGGTATGAAGCAGTATATAAATGAAGCTGTTTGTTTTACTGTGCAGGAAAGCAGATGCTGGACTTCAGACATTTGGCATGAATCATCCTCATGCTGTCTAGATCTTCCAGACTTCAGCTGTCATCAGTTGAAGCAAGGAAGGGTATTCATCAGAAATTAACAGAGACCCAAATTAATACTGAGATCAGGAATTGATAGAGACCAGGTAGAGGAATGCAAGTCTGAAGTTACTGATTTCTTACATTTTGTTTAAAGCTCCATGTGCTTTGGATCTGATCATGGATTTGTATATGTATGTACTTATTTCTTAATTAGAATAAACAATAATAACTGCTCTGGAGTCTTTAGCAAACTGAATTTCCTTCTTGTTTTTCAAAGAGTGATTTTCCTTGTATTCACATAGTTTATACTTGGGTACATATAGGCATGGCTTCATATAGCATTTCCTCCTAAACTAAACCTATAGCATTTCCTCCTAAACTAGTTTTGCTTATAGAGTCAAGCACTTCAGATTTGGATCCTGCCCCATCTTAACAGCTTGAATGAAAAAATCCGTAACACTTCATACAACTGAAAATATTTCATATAAAGTAAGAAGAAAGATATCTTTTTAGGCAGGCAGCCAAGATGGTTGCTTGATAGTTAATTTCTTTTAGTATAAATAGACACAGGGTGTGTCAAACCAGTTTTCATGATAGGTTACTGTGTAAATAAAACCAGCTGAAAGACCTTGGTGCTCCGGGTCCTCATGAAGGATATCTGTAAGGGTTGAGTTTCTGCCCACACAAATCACAGTTCAAAGATCTCTGTACTGGCAGAGTGATGATTTTCCCATGAAAGATTGTACAATTACCATAATTAGTGGGTGGATTAAGTGGAATTACTAGGAACTCTGTTTGGGGGCAAAGATGGGGTTACAAATTATGCTTTGTAACATCCATTCCACTCTGGGTTGCTGCAGGTAAGGGAGTGAGCAATATATCCACCAATTAGTTGTGCTTACTGTTCGTAAGGAGTGGTATTTTACAGAACCCAGGTGTGCTTTATTTCTTTTCTGGATGGCATTTAATAGGTTGGAAGTTGTTTCGCTTCTTCACCTTAACCCAGTTCAACTCACTCGTACATGTACACACATGCATACACGTATATAAGTGTGAATGGAAAAGTAGTCTATTAGACTACTCTGGAACAGATTTCTTGACTTCCAGTTTACTGTATGCATGGATGTTTCCTCTCCAAGTTGGACTGCAGCTTGCATAAGCTCTTGTCAGGATAACAGATGATGGGGGAATTGCAGTTGAGCAAGATTTGAAGAACTGTACATTTCCTATTCCTGTTTTAGAGGAGTGTTCAATGATAAAATGGTCCCAGTTTGTGTGAGGGTAGTTTTTCCATTTCATGAATGGTGTGTATTGGTTGAGCCTCTAGATGCCTCTGTTTTGATTTATAATCCCTTTTACACTGAGGCTCAGGATGTGGTGGAACAATTAAAGTGCCAGGAAAACAGCCTTTGCCCACTTGTGGAATAATGGCAAGTTACAAAGCTATTTCAGAAGTATATTCAGGAGAGGAAAATCATGATAGCGATGTGTCTGGTGTCTCCTATGCAATGTCACATGAACATCTCAACCATTTTGGAGACTTTTTTGTTTGTGCAGAGGCAGACACACAAGAGAGTGGTTTGTAACCAGCAGAGT
The DNA here is from genome assembly GCA_034509955.1 of Urosaurus nigricauda. Taxonomy (NCBI): domain Eukaryota; kingdom Metazoa; phylum Chordata; class Lepidosauria; order Squamata; family Phrynosomatidae; genus Urosaurus; species Urosaurus nigricauda. The sequence goes on from JAOEGL010000002.1 coordinate 171,994,508, forward strand.
TACAGGATGGGTTTGTTCTGATTCTCAACCATGGGATATTGTTGTAAATTAGAAGGTGAAAGCCATTCTTGTTTCCTGCAATATCTTAGTATACTGATAGTATGAAGATGTCATTTAGTAATTAATAGGTTTGTACTGACCTAACGGAGGGCTAAAATTTATCTGGACATGCACAGGAAGCGTGCTATACAAGATCTCCCTGGGAAATGATTTCCTTTAATAAACGTGACTAATTCAGCTTGATATGTTTTGGAATGTAATGAATGCTCTCCTTCCACAAGCTGAATGCTACCACTCATAATTAAATAAAATCTCAGCAAATGACTGAGATTAAAAGTAATGCTGTTTGAGGTGTGCCATTGGTGGCATGCTGCAGTTGTTTTGGTGAGCTCTCTTTTGAATAGCTTGGGCCTGCTGCATTTGCTGTGAAATTATTAAAATACTAATGGAAAGGGAACAGGTTGTCCCAGGTAGTTGTGGAGCCATCATCTTCAGTGGTAGCTGTAGACTAGTTGCCTGTACAACATCTAGTAAAGCTGAGCAGCTCTAATGACTTCTGCTTCCCTCCAAGCTGTTATTTGGTAACCACCAGATTGCTGTGAGCTGTTATTTGGTAACCCAGGAGGTTGCTTCCAGCTTTTACAAGTCTCAAGAGCTCAACCTTAATTGCTTGTTCTTTTACATTTTGACCTGCGGGCAGAATGCTCTTTGCTGAGTGTTAGCCCTTCTTCCCAAGGTTTCAGCAAGAGGTTGCACATTTATAAACTCAGCTTCCTTCCCGATTACAGGAGAATCTCCATTCCTCTTATCGTGTAACTTTTACTTGCCTCAGGCACTGAAGGTGCAGCAGGTTTTTTTTCCCCCTAACTGCATAATATGCTGCTGAGAATTCCTTATGGTTCTGAAAGAAATCAGAGCATATTTCTTTATAAAGACTGCACTCCCGCAAGCAAGGCTTTAACTACAGGCAGGATTTTCCTGTTGCTGGCAATGGAATCAAGGTCCTTGATTCCATTGCCAGCAACAGGAAAGGCTTGCCTCCACTTTTTGGTCACCCATAGGGAAAAAAAGTCATTGATCATTCATGTCTCCTGCACATACCAACTGTGGAAACATCTACACCTATTCTGTTGCCAGTACATATCATTCTTTTCTTCTGTTAAATTAGCTAATGTTTCCAAATTCCATACATTTGTTTCCATATTGGATAACACATGCACACACACACACATAGATTTTTTTATATATATATATATATATATATATATATATATATAAATAACACCTTTCTGCCATTTAACAGTTCCCATGGCAGTTCACAATATGAATTATATACTATAAATACAATATTTTGACAAGTTACTGTTTTATTTTATTAGTTTTTTTTAATCCATGAGCTAATTTGAGCTGACTTAGAAATTATTATTAGTGTTGCAATTAAAAAAATCAATTTCCTACATAAAATCAAAAAGTGCCATAAAAGAAACAACTGCAGACAAAGACAAGACATAGTAAAGCTGAAAATAATTACAAATAACTTACAAATAACTTTGTAACTTTGTAACTTTGTACTGTATATGTTGTACACCGCCCTGATCACTGGAAGGGCGGTATAAAAATAAAGTTTATTATTATTATTATTATAATGAGATAAAAACTTGCAATTTTTTCTGTTTCACTTCATATGTCTTATGGCATAAAAATATCGCTGCCACTACCCTGTTTCCCCGAAAATAAGACATCCTCAGAAAATAAGACCTAGTAGAGGTTTTGCTGAATTGCTAAATATAAGACCTCCCCCAAAAGTAAGACTTAGCAAAGTTTTTGTATGTAAATATATATACAATATATGATAAATGTTAATTTTTTTGTTCAACAATAAATGTGAATTCTTCATGGAAAAATAAGACATCCCCTGAAAATGAGACCTAGTGCATCTTTGGGAGCAAAAATTAATATAAGACACTGTCTTATTTTTGAGGAAACACGGTACCAGTGCCTCTCTGGCTGCTGCTACAAGCTTTGAAATGACCAGTTTAGGACTATAAGGTGTTCTTTCTTAAATGAGTTCTGGTGTTGGTATCATCAGAGGAAAATTGTTACTTCGCGGTGGTAGTGGATTTGTTTGATAGCTGCAGTGGTGAGGAGAAAATCACTTCCAAGATTAAGCTTTGTGTCCTTCATTTTAGAGCAGAACAGTGGAATGTCTGGCCATGGGTAAAAATCTGGCCTTCTCGGGTTCCCTAGGTGACATGACACCACACCATATTTGATGATTTACTAGTTCATCTCTGCTCTCCCTGCCCCAATTCTGAAAGAATGAAATGTCTCATCTGAGGCTTAGTTACAGTTAGCCCTCCATATCCGCAGATTTTTTTTTATCCATGGATTCAACCATACATGGCTTGAAAATATTTTAAAAAAAATAAAATAAAAAAATAAAATTGAGTATCCATGGATTTTGGTATCCATGTGAGGTCCTGGAACCAAACTCCAGTGGATACCAAGGGCCCACTGTATTAGCATTTAAAAATATGCTGGTATTTTGGGTCCCAGCCATTTTCCTTTGGCTCTGTCCGCCAGTGATGTGCTGCTCAACAATTGAAATTGAATGTTGCCTTTGGGCTGAAATAGTTTCCCTTGTAGGGGCGCTTTTTATGGGAGGGGGTAGGTTCTCTAGTTTTAACTTCTGTATGCTTTTTAATGATTTTATACTGTTCAATTTATGGTTTGAAAAATGACTATATTTTAATTTCATTGTAGTTTTATTGCTATGCTTTTTTAAAAAAAGTTTTATATTTTGTGAGCCACTTTGGGTCCCACATCACGAGAATGGTGAAACACAAATACAATAAACAAATAAATAAATAGTTCTAGAATCTATTCCGTATATGGTGGGTGGAATTTAAATGGGGTCTGAGAGAATAATTGGGGTAAGAGGGTTTTTCATATAAAGAAGCTCTTGGATCCTTGTAAAGGGTGCACATTTTTAGATATTCTACACTTTACTTTCCACTCAGTTGGTATTAGACCACAATTCTTAGAGTTGGCTATGCTAGCTAGGACTACTGGTACTCACAGTCTAACAGCATTTGGAGTACAGTTCTCACCCATGATGTACATAAAGGCCATCCAGCCCCAAATACATTAATCCAAACTGCTACTGATCTACTTATACAGTGGTTCCCCCGGGTTACGAATCCCCCGGCCAACGAAATCCCCGGGATATGAAAGAGTCGGGGCCGGAAAAACGGCCCCAGTCTCCGAAAAAACCCGGGTTCCGGGAAAAAAAAGTGCCGGCCCTTTAAATCTGCTGTGCAGCGCTACAAATAAAGTGGTCCCCCGGGTTACGAAGATTTCCGGGTTACGAAAGGGATGCCGGAACAGATTACTTTCGTAACCCGGGGGACCACTGTATATGAAAAAGTTTCCATCCCAAGCAGAGAATGTCTCTGCCATCACACAAGGAGTCAGCTGCTTGAAATGACAAATTTAGAACCTCCAACTGTCTCAGTTTGTCAGGAACAGTCCTTATTAATCCTCCATCATTCTACTGTTCAGCTGCTTTTAAAATGTCCCAGTTTCTCTGTCTTCTGTCTGCTTTCCCTCTTTGTCCTCAGCTTACTTAAATTGCTGCAAACTAAGTTCAAAGCGCAAATGTAACTTGTACTTCAATCACTCAACAGGGATAGAGGAGAGTAGTGGGAGGATTTTTGCCCTTCCCAGTAGGCTCAAGCAAAAGCAAACCACTGCACCCTCTCCTAGCTTGTATCTTCTTCTTCATTAATAACTTTTGCGCCCTTGACCAAAGTCTGACGCTGCTTGGCCCCATGCGTCCCAGTTTTCATCTGTGAAATGCTGGAGTGTATGATTTATCTGGTTAGAGTTAGGAGTGGGATGGAGAAGTTGCCACACACAATAAGTATTCATGTTTTGCTTGAATTTAATGTGACTCTGAACCGGTTGAAGGTCTAATAGCAGCATCCCTTAATGAACAAAACTATTTTAACCTGTGAAAGTAACTTCCATTTAGTTCATTGACAAATGCCTTTAAACACACACACATACTCTACCTGTCCCTGAATTTAAATGCTCCTGCTAGTTGATGTACCCTGTTGAAATCAGTGAAAAGGTTGACCTGCTGTAATTTAGAGTATGATCTGGCCCATTAACTGCCAAGGTCCTTGTCAAAGGGCAACTGTTTGGCCCTTCCTGTCTGGGGAAAGTGCACTAATGGCTGATGTGAACCTAATTCCTTCATGTAATCTGCAGAAAATGTTCTACTTACACATAGCCTCTTTGAAGCTATTCTGTGCAGGCAAATGGGTTAGCTGATTAGCTTGTCTTTCATGCATGCTGGGTTTTATAAGAGCACCATTCAAGCTAAGACATCTTGGCAGCTGTGGCTTGCTTGGCTTCTTGCATGGCAGTTCATTTCCTGTTCTGATTTTCTCTTTCAGAGAGGTTCTGTATCCTGTGAATTTGGTACATATTTTCCCTGCCATTATGGCATCTTTGTTTTCCTGAAATCCTCCATACACTGGGGGTGGAGTGGAGTGTTAATAATACAAGCTTTTAAAAATAGTCTTTAAAATGTTGCTGCACAGTCAAGCCTAAGTGGTAAAAGCATTCATAATTCTTTCTTAGTTTTGTCCTCCACTACAGTGAATCCCCTTGAATTATTTATCACTGCCACTGTGAAGATCATTTTGTGCACATTCAGAGCAGGCAAGATTGGTCCCAGCTTTTCAGAACTGATGCCACTGAGGAATCAGGCTGGTCCCTAGCAGGATTCTTCTATTTTGACACTGCATTCAGATGTAACACTAAACTATATTTCAGTGGTATTTGAATCAGCCTTGTGTTTTTGTGCTCCAATTCTCCTTCCTTCCTAGGCAAAGCAAGAAGGAGATAAAAAACCCTTTTGCTTCTATTGTTGTGTGTTATGGATAAACCTAAAAAACAAACAAACAAACAAAAACTGGATAGTCTTAACCACAGTTATGGGAAGCAAGCAACTTCAAACTATGGTTTATGACCCTAGGCTTTTTTTTTTTAAACATATTACATTAAACAGTTCTAATTAGGACGTAATAGACATGACAGTTAATTGACAATGGAAGTGAAGGTTTCCAGTCTTCTCAGCAGGATTGTATATATAATGCTGTAGGCCATATGTTTTATATATTATCTTACATGTACTTAATAAATTCTGTTGCAGTGCTGTGGTCCAAAGATATCAGTGTAACATTACAGAAGAGAAATGTTAGGATAACAAAAAAGATGATCTTTTTGCAAAAGAGTCTGATTCATAACTGGTCACTGGACCAGACTTTGTTGTAGGTGAGAAATATGCCTTGGCTGAAAGTCTGAACCAATTTCAAATTACATGATTTGGAAGCTGGAATACCACATTGTCCTTAAAATTATGTTATTTTCTCTGCTACTGCAACATTGAAGACTTGTAACTTTTTATGCACTCTTCAGAAAGGGGTTAAACATATTCTGTTGATCTAATTTTTTAAAGGAATTGCTCTTGTGCTCTTTCATTTCAATTCATGATCCCCTGCAAACTACACCTACAGTGTGGTTATATAATACTATCAAATATACTGAAAACACATCAGTGTAATAGAAAAATGCCCTCTCAACTGTTTCTGTTGTCTCCAGCTTCAGAGCAGAGCTTGGAAATGTGATTTTTTGTACTAGAATTATCAGAATACCCTAGCTACCATGATAATCACTTAGGTTGCAAGTGTTCTGGGGATGGAATTCTAAAATCTAACTTTCTAGAAACGCTGATTCATAGCAGCAACTGAGGCAAATGGTTGCTTTTGTGTGCCGCTGGTTGACCCCTGTGGGGAACAGGATGCTGATCCAGCATGGTTCTTCTCTGTGTAAAGAGCCACTGGCAGAACCTTTAACTAACAGAACTGCTTAGTGGAGCAAGGAAGGGCATGGCATGACAGCTGAGATGGGGTTGTCAAGGCTACAAGGAGCATCAAGAAAAGGAATACCTAAATTGAAATTGGGAGGGGGAGTAAAATTCCATGGGGATTTGTGTGATATTAATGCTGAGGAGTTCGTGCTTGGATTGGTGAAATAAAACGTCTTCATGCCAAGAACAAAAACTGCTTTCCACTTACAGCTCCTTGAGATGTGCATGCAGAACTGTGGTCCGAGCTTCCAGTCTCTGGTTGTGAGAAGAGAATTTTGCAAAGACCGGCTTGTGAAACTGCTGAATCCAAGATTCAACCTACCAGTTGATATGCAGGAGAAGATTTTGACTTTTATCATGGTAAGCTTCTTCTCCCCATTCCTTGCTTGTACTTAGTTGCATAAATCGTTACCAGTCTATTAAAATATTTCATCATAATTGTCCCATGGGGAATGGAGAGAGTTGCTTTGTTCTTCTTCCTCTCTGTTAAGCTGCATATGGAGAGGAGTGAATATAGTGCTAGGGAGAAAGTAAGTGCTATGGGGGCAAAAAGAGATGAGTAGACTGTTGGCCTAGCGCTTTCCATCAGAAATTGTGTGAAGCTGCCTCTGTTGCAATAAAAGTAGGACATTTGTTTAGTACTACTTATGTGCTAGTTCTGTACTTAGCACTTTTTAAAAACAAAGGTTATTCTGCCAACCCAATACAATGGTTTTGTGTCTTTGCTCAATCTACTAGGGAAAGACAGCATTTGTTTAAACACATTCAGTTATCCTGGGATCATAAAATCTATGAGCTCTTTTCTACCTCTGACTTGTTTGGCTTCAAGAGTGGCTGCTGAGTGTTTATGCTGAGTAGCCATGTGGAAGGGGAAGTCTGAGCACCCATCCTTCATTTCCTGCTACTCTGGGCTTCCTCAGACTCAAAATTCATGTCTCATACTCAACTCTTCTTGGAAGCTTCTGGTTAGACTGGAAGGATGGTTAGACTGATGGTTTTCTGGGTTGGGGAGTTTCTTCTCTTTCACTTGAGATAAGATGGACAAGGGGAGAAGATGAGATGCACACGGGAATATGAGGAGTAACAGGAAGTGTAAGCAGCTTGTGCCATCCATCCTCCCTACCCTGGCACTCTCTCCTCATGTTTCTATCCAGTTCTATACTTCATTTTCCTTCTTGAGAAGGGAATGAGACCTTGAAAAGATCAGGGAGCCTTATCTTACCTGTGTTGCATCCCCCCCCCCCCAAAAAAAAAGGATCATGAAAAAGTTGTGCTACAGTATTGTAGTGCTGTGATTCCAATTTAACTGCCATGGCAACATTTTGTGTGGTCTTTGGGACATGCAGTTAAGCTGGCGTATTTAGGATTCTGTGAACTAGCATGGCATAGTGGTTTGAGTGTCAAACTACGGCTCTGGAGATCACAATTCAGTTTCCTGCTCATCCATGGAAATGCCCTGGGTGACATGGGGAGACTCATTCTCCTAGCCACAGAAAACCCCTTTATAGGCCTTAGGGTCACCAGAAGTCAGAAACAACTTGAAGGCCCATGACAACAACAATAAATTTAGAATTCTAAGACAAAGGGCTTCTTTACTGCCTCCCTAAACCATACACTCCTATGATTTTACAGGAGATTGCCATGGAAATTAAAGTGGAATTACAGGGGTATGACTGTGAAGTGTGAAAGAACTTTTGATGGGTGCTGATCACAGATCTGTTGAAAAAAACCACAGAGAGAGTGAGAGAGAGAAATCTGTACAGGTAGATGATTAAACAACACTGAAGTGTGGTGTTTCAGAATTCCTTGTTATAGTAGACGAATATTGTTATTTCACAGAAACAATGTCTTGTTCAAAACTAGATCTGAAAAACGTTTTCCCTTGCATTTGATCTCATGGCTAGCCACAGCTCTTTCTGTCTGCTCTCCATGGACTCGTAAAAGGGATACTTTTGACAGTTTAAAATGGGTCACTGTGGATGAGGGTGGCTAAAGTATTTGGAATTAGGGGAGAGATAAGAAGATTTAGAATTCACTGACCCTATGATAGCCCTTCCATAAGTGGAATATTGTTCCAAGAAGGTCTTTATTGTAATATGGAAGAATCCTTTGCTTAGTGGGGTGCTGGATATGACTCTAGTTTTTCATTTTTCACACTTTTCAGTGGGTCATCACCAGAAATTTATTATGAAACAATTTTACAGTGAAATTGGGCAGGGATGTTGGTTGTGGTGGTAAAGACTCTTTGGGTTTCCCACCATACACAGACAGCAGTTTTAAAATGGATCTTCGAATAAGGATGCAAGTATGAACAATAAAAGAACAATAAAAAGGGCTTTTTTGGATATGTCCGCAGCAAAAGGAAGAAGAAGGAAACAGTAGGTCCACTGCGTGCAGAAGATGGCAAAATGCTCACAGGAGACAGAGAAAAGGCAGAATTGCTCAACACCTTCTTTGCTTCAGTCTTCTCAGGAAAGGCAAAGGGTGCCCAACCTAAGCATAATGGGGCAGAGGACAGAATAGGGGAATTTCAGCACAGAATAAGTAAAGAGACAGTACAGGAATACCTGGTTAATCTAAATGAATATAAGTCTCCAGGACCAGATGAACTACATCCTAGGGTATTAAAAGAACTGGCAAATGTAATATCGGAACCAATGGCAATCATCTTTGAGAACTCCTGGAGAACAGGAGAAGTCCCTGCAGACTGGAGGAGGGCAAATGTTGTCCCAATCTTCAAAAAGGGGAAAAAAGAGGATCTCAACAATTATCGTCCGGTTAGTCTGACAACAATACCAGGAAAGATTCTGGAGCAGATCATTAAACAGAGAGTCTGTGAATATCTGGAAGATAATTCCATAATCACAAAAAGCCAACATGGGTTTCAGAGAAACAAGTCATGCCAGACAAATCTGATCTCTTTTTTTGATAAAATTACCAGCTTGGTAGATGAAGGGAATGCTGTGGATATAATATATCTTGACTTCAGTAAGGCATTTGACAAGGTTCCCCATGACATTCTTGCAAACAAGCTTGTAAAATGTGGACTAGACAAGGTAACCGTTATATGGATTTGTAACTGGTTGACTGACCAAACCCAAAGGGTGCTCAACAATGGTTCCTTTTCATCCTGGAAAGAAGTGACAAGTGGGGTGCCACAGGGTTCTGTCCTGGGCCCAGTGCTATTCAACATCTTTATTAATGACTTGGATGACAGTATTGAGAGCCTAGTTATCAAATTTGCAGATGACACCAAATTAGGAGGAGGAGAGGATCAAAATTCAAAATGACCTGAATAGACTAGAAAGCTGGGCCAAAGCTAACAAAATGAAATTTAGCACAGAGAAATGTAAGGTCCTACACGTAGGGCGGAAAAATGAAATGCACAGATATAGGATGGGGGACAACATGTGAAAAGGATCTAGGAGTCCAAGTAGACCATAAGTTGAACATGAGTCAACAGTGTGATGCAGCAGCTAAAAAGGCCAATGCAATTTTAGGTTGCATCAATAGAAGTATAGTGTCTAGATCAAGGGAAGTAATAGTGCCACTCTATTCTGCTTTGGTCAGGCCCCACCTGGAATACTGTGTCCAGTTCTGGGCACCACAATTCAAAAAGGATGTGGAGAAACTGGAGCGTGTCCAAAGGAGGGCGACTAAAATGGTGAAGGGTCTGGAAACCTTGCCCTATGAAGAACGCCTTAGGGAGCTGGGGATGTTTAGCCTGGAGAAGAGAAGGTTAAGAGGTGATATGATCGCCCTGTTTAAATACTTGAAGGGATGTCACATTGAGGAGGGAGCAAGCTTGTTTTCTGCTGCTCCAGAGAACAGGACTCGGAACAATGGATGCAAACTGCAGGAAAAAAGATTCCACCTCAACATTAGGAAGAACTTCCTGACAGTAAGGGCTGTTCGACAGTGGAACACACTCCCTCGGAGGGTGGTGGAGTCTCCTTCCTTGGAGGTTTTTAAGCAGAGGCTGAATGGCCATCTGTCAGAGATGCTTTGATTGGGAGTTCCTGCACAGCAGGGGGTTGGACTGGATGGCCCTTGTGGTCTCTTCCAACTCTAAATTTCTATGATTCTATGATTCTATGTGAATGTGAGGTAGGCTAATCTCTTTGTGTAAGTGTGAATGCAAATGAATCATAAGCCACACTGTGATAATACCTACCAGTCTCAATGTAAATGCCCAGATTAAATTGGTCTGTAGTGACATCCTTCCTCTTAATTCTGAGTGAGTCTAGGCTGATTCACACAACTGTTTTTGAGGCTGAAAGTAATCAAAGTGACTCCTTTGCATACTGAAATTGTCTTGCAAAAGTCTATCCATGTGATAAAGATCAATATTTAATATGTCCTGCAGCAAGTTACATAACTAGCATTTTCCACCACATTGTGAAAGACAAATCGTGCCAGGTAAAGAGATGTGCACAAAGTTCTCACATATTGTGTCATTAGAAGTCTTTGATTTTGTAATGGTTTTGCAAGAACAGAAGATTCCTTATGGATCAGATGAAGGGCCCTTGTTACCAATGGCCAAAGATATTTAGTTTTATATTTTGCCTTTTTTCATGGACGGTTTAACAGTTTGAATTCTATTAATGGATTTACTTCTATAGATATTTTAATTACATTTTAACTATAACCATAAATTCTTATACTTATGTCTTTGAATATGATTTTATCTGTGAATTGTTTTTTGTAAACTGTGTTGGGTCCCATTTGCGGGGAAAGGCAAGTCTGGATGAATTATGGATTAAAAATATTCAAAAAAGAGTTGAAAAGCATGTTTTTCAAGCGTTGAGAATCTCTGACAGGAAGAATTCTGCACAAAATTTGCATATTGGTGATTTACATAGAAAACAGCTTTACTGTGCAGGAAATAATATTTATATGCAGGAATATTATTTTCTGTGCAGAAAATGCTGTATTTTATGGGGGAAAGCACTTGCAGATTTTATGGAGAATAAGTCCCAAATTACAGAAAATGTAGTCTTCAAAAACTGCATGGTGTTTGAAGATTTTTCTTACAGTAGGAAGAAAGTTTCTCAAATTTCTTTCTTCAAGAACAAATCTCAGAGGAGAATTTACATTCCTAGAATGACTGCATGACTGACTGAGTTGTTTGTTCTTGTTGCTAAAGCTTCCAAGATGCCCACGTGCGGTACATGAAGGTAAAGCAACCCTCCTTCCAAAGGGTTCCTGATAAAGCCTTTGGGGAGAGAGTCCTTGCCTGTCACAAGGAACCGTGCTTTCTCCAAAGTAGTCAAAGTTTTCTGGGATGCCTTCTAGGGTAGGGCAGCACATGCTGAGTCTCTATAAGTTTCCAGGCAAATTGTATTCTGCACTTTTTCTAACTCGATGATCGCCTGGTCAGGGATGGGCAACTGAAACTGTAGACAGTATTTCAATGCAGCTGCCTGCTCAACTCATTTAAAGAGAGTATTGGCCATTTCTGAGAGCCAGGATGGTATAGTGGTTTGAATGTTGGACTAGGATTCTGGGAAACGGGGGTTCGAATCCCTGCTCAGGCATAGAAAGCTAATGGCCTTAGGAAAGTCACATTCTCTCAGCCTAAGAAGAAGGCAATGGTAAACATCTTCTGAAGAGATTCTGCCAAGAAAACCTTATGACAGGGTCACAATAAGTCAGAGTTGAACTGAAGGTATATAACTACAACTAGCCATTTCATAGGCAGTTGTCTTCCCTGCCCTCCTCACTAGTCTTGTCATAGAACTTGCAGTTTTCACTATAGGCAACATGTTATGCTCCTAATTGGTTCTAGACAGTGCTGGTGTGTTCATTGAGCTATTCAGCCTGACTTGAAGATCTCTCTGATGGATAATCTGCAATAGGCATGCAGGGTTCTTTCGTGAAACCATTTATATTCATCGAAACTGGAGGTGAAAACTTACACTGTAGTGACTCAAAAATCTTAGCTTGGGAAAAAGAAGCTTCATTCAGTTTCATCAGGTGCTCTCTTTTGCACAAACAGACATGGGCCAGAGGATTCCAAGGTGCTGTGGATGTAAGTGAAGTCAAAGAAGTTTACCTGGAGCTTCTTAAGAAAGGAGTAGAGTTTCCATCCTCTGAGAACAACAAGGGAGCAACAAAGGTAAGAACTGCATTGACAGCTGCTGATAGGCTAAAATATATGCTTGTTGTAAAACCTACATGTGCAGTGAAGGTGTGCTGATTAATTCAGGAATAATGTGCATTTGACACAATGATGTCATTCCTTTGCTGAGGAAACCAGTCATACGTTTCTGCCCCGGAGCATTTAAAAACCTGAGAGTGGGAGGGCTAGTTTTCTTCAACAGGAAATATAGAGGTTGAAGCTTTTAAAAGCTGCCCACAAGATCAAGAGGCCCAGTGTCTTCTTCAGGTTAAAGGAAATTAAATGTCTGGATTGACTTACAGGCTCTGTAAGCCTCTTGCAAAACAAAAACAAGATTGAACATGTGCAGGGGGAACTCAAGGCTTATTGTAAAGGAAAGAGAGGACTACTAAACAAACATTTCTTAAATCATATAGCAGGGTGAGCAAAGTATGGCCCTGAGGCTGAATGTACACCCTCCACCTCCACCATGGTTGCTTTTGCACCCTTGACACACACAAACCCAACAGTCTGTGGGCTGCCATTTTTCTGCCAAAAAAAGAGGGAAAATTGCCTCTCCCGGAAGCCTCCAAGAATGGTAGTTCACCTTGTAAATAGATTTCAGAGGGGGGAACTTGTTTTTCCAAAGCAGAAGTGGACTTCCAACCACTTTTGGGTTTGTTTGTGTTTTGGCCATCCATATGGCCTCTGGAGGGTCCCAGGGCAGACAGTTGATTACTGGACCTGGCACAGTTGCCCATCTATAATTTGAAATATACTTGAAAAGTATAGAGAACATTTTTGCTGGCCTTCCTGTAGGTTGGCATGTATTCACTTTGTCACTTATTTAATAATGACATAGGATAACAATTAATATAGGTTTACTACTGTTTATCATATTTAGTGTGTAGTGTAGGTAGCACAGCAAGACTTTCTCCTCATTGTTTCTCTCCATCCTGCACCATGCCCTACCCACCTGCTTTGGAAAGTGTTGTCCAGTTGGAAAGTATCAAAGGCTTTAAGGATGCATTATGGACTTTCCCTCCTCTCACAGTATTTCTTTAGAAAGGAAAAAAAAAGAGTTTGTGGAGTCGAAGGCTTTCATGGCCAGCATCCATAGTTTTTTGTGGAGCTTTCGGGCTATGTGGCCATGTTCTGGAAGAGTTCCTTTCTGATGTTTTGCCAGCATCTGTGGCTGGCATCTTTAGAGATGCCAGCCACAGATGCCAGCCACAGATGCTGGCAAAACGTCAGAAAGGAACTCTTCCAGAACATGGCCACATAGCCCGAAAGCTCCACAAAAAACTAAAAAAAGAGTTGTCATCATCACTATTATATTTTTAAAAATTCATTTATATCCCACCTTTTCTCCAGTACTGGGATTCAAATCAGTTTACAAAAGTTAAAACAAATCCCCTTACAGTTAACCAAAAAACAGTTAACCAGAAGAAGAAGAAGAAGAAGAAGAAGAAGAAGAAGAAGAAGAAGAAGAAGGAGAAGAAGCAGCAGCAGCAGCAGCAGCAGCAGCATCTTTGAAATTACTGTTAAAATGCAACCGTTGGGATTCAGATGCAATTGGTGTGGTGCTATGGATCTCTTGTTCAAATGAAATGCACAACAACCCTTTCTTTCTGTCTGAAAGTGTGGTTCTCCTGTGGTATCACTCAGATAAACCTCACAGCTATTTGTCTTATGTGTATCCACAGCCTTTGCCTCAGAATGCCATGAAGGCATCCAATGGTACCTCTGTGAAAGGTTTATTGGGATCCCTCTCCCCAGGTACAATAATGACGCTGATTCCAGAGCAGGTATAGTGCTGCTGTTCATTTCAGTAATTGGTAGTAATATTCATTGTCGTGGGTGATTGGCTGACAAAGGTGCTCTAGAATGATCTCCAGCTGAGAGAAACCATTTTTGGCCAAGTGATGGTTTTATGATTTTGGGTTGCTGTGTTTTCCCCCTATATCTTGAATTGTGAATTAAGTATCTGTTTATGCACACATGCACAGGCAGATGTGCACTTGTAATTAATTTACTGCTGTACATTTGCATTCACAGAATAGCTGTCTGATGCAACAGGTAATGAACCATTCATCCTCTCCATGATAAAGTTAATCTGAATGTCTATTGGCGAATGGAAAAGAAAAGGGTCACCTTTTCTTGCTATCTAGTTGAAGTCATTTTAGAGATGTAACTTTGATTAGGTTGTGGTTTTTTTTAAGCAAGAATGAAAAGGAAGAGAAAAATGTGAATAGGAGCTTGAGTGCCATTTCTCTTTTGAGAGTTTTAAGCTGTATTGTTCCTGCATTTTAACTAGGACTGCCATCTCATACTTAGTATTGTATTTTGCCATTATGTGTTCTTGAACAGGTTGGGAAGCTGTACAGTGAACTGGATATGGTTAAAATGAATGTGAGAGTCATGTCAGCCATACTAAAAGAAAATGTTCCAGGGTCAGAAAATCCAGATGATATGGAACTGCTACAGGTAAGAAATGCCTATTTACTTGGGTATTTCATTATAGAATTGGGGCTAGGGGTTGGTCTACTTAAAGAAAATTTTCCTGGAAGAATGCTAGTAGAATATGATGCAGCCATACACAGTTTGAATGTATTTACCCTATTTCTGGGTGTGAGGGGATGACAAAAACATGCTTAAGGGTCAAAGAAAAATGGAATCACACCTTTTACCGTAGTATCTGGGAGAATGTTGTTGTCAATTGTGTGGATGTCATCTTTGAATGCCTTCGCATGGCAGAGAGTGGATGGATGGATGGGCAGATGATAATAATAATAATAATAATAATAACAACAACAACAACTTTTATTTGTATACCACCCTTCCTGCGATCAGTAGATAGGCATTACTGCTAAGAAATTTCTTGGTTTGAAGTACATATAGGTTTTCCTATTCTCTTTGACATTTTACAGCATTTTTATTAATTCTTCAAAGACCAGAACTAGTCGTTTGAAACTGGTATTTAATTTCCACCTTTTTCCTCCACCACCAAGGGTGATGGGCATTTAAATATTGAATGTACTCATGTACAAGACAACCTCATGTATAAGTTGAGGGAATGCTTCAGGTTCAAAATCATGGATTTTGATAAGACTCGTAGATAAGTCAAGGGTAAAACTTATAGGGGGCTATAAGAAAGGATGGAAAGGGGAAAATTCCACTTCCATCCCTCCTTCTCCAGATCTCTCCCAATCACCTAAACACCAATTCTCAAGTGTTGGAGGAGAGGTTTTAATATCAGATTGAGAAGGGAAGCAAGTATAGTTAAATGTGGGGTTTCTTCCATAGGAAGAGGAGGCTTGCAAATTGGACTGGGAAGGGAAGCAAGTATAATTAAAATGTGATGTTTCGTCCATGGGAAGAGGAGTCTTGCAAATTGGACTGGGAAGGGAAGCAAGTACAGTTAAATTTGATGTTTCTTCCATGGGAAGTGGAGGCTTGCAAATCAGGCTGGGGAGAGAAGAAAGTGGAATTCAATGGGGTGTTTTTTTTTCCATTGGAAGAGGATGCTTACAAATCAGACTGGGGAAGGAAGCAGGTAGAATTAAATGGGGTGTTTTGTTTTTTTTCCATGGGAAGAGGAAGCTTGCAAATTTGATTGGGGAGGGAAGTAAGTGGAGTTAAATGAGGGTTTTTCCCATGGGAAGAGGAGGCTTGCAAATTGAACTGGGAACCGACTTTCACACAGAAAGAGAGAGAGAGAGAGAGAGAGAGAAATACAGTGCCTTGAGGCCTCAAGAGTGGGGCACAAAGCTTGCTTGTTTTAGGACCTTCTAAGCAGTACCCATATATAAGTCAGCCCAGGATTTTAGGGTCAATTTTGAGACATAAATTTCTTGACTTACAGTCAAGTATATACGATAGTTAAGTTCCTAGCGACAGAGCTGCAGATAGCTGCATATAGAGCTGCATACTATCTAGCAGGGCAGTTAAAGCAGTCTCAAACTGGATTATTTCTTCAGTATGTTTTGGAACATAACTAAGAATTCCTAAAAACTAAGATCCAAAACAGACTACAGAAATAATAG
Organism: Urosaurus nigricauda; assembly: GCA_034509955.1. Lineage (NCBI taxonomy): Eukaryota > Metazoa > Chordata > Lepidosauria > Squamata > Phrynosomatidae > Urosaurus > Urosaurus nigricauda. The sequence goes on from JAOEGL010000002.1 coordinate 172,010,592, forward strand.
AGTTTGAGACTGCTTTAACTGCCCAGGCTCAGTGCTAGAGAATCCTGGGATTTTTAGTTTATTGTGGCAGCAGAGCTCTCTAATAGAGAAGGCTAAATATCTCACAAAACTACAGTTCCCAGAGTTCTCTAGCATTAAGCCAGGGCAGTTAAAGCGGTCTCAAACTGGATTATTTCTGCAGTCTGTTTTGGATCTTTCTGAGTTCCTTTTCTTTCCTGACAAGAGCTTTCATTCCACCTGTATATCTTAGTAGTAGGGAAATGTACTGTATCTGCTAAACACCTTGGAGAGCCAAAGTGGTGCAGTGGTTTGAGCATTGGACTGGGACGTTTGAATCCCAGTTTGGCCATGTAAACAAACTGGGTGACTTAAGGTAAGTCACACTCTTTCATCCTCTGAGAATGGCATTGGCAAATCCCCTCTGAAGAAACTTGCCAAGAAAACCTCATGAGAGGTTCACCTGAGCATCACCATATATTGGAAATGACTTGAAGGCACACAACAACAACAAATACCTTGGCTCTGTGAGGAGATGTCCTAATCTATTATGTATAAGGGTGGATTTTTCTAAAGTTGACACATCAATTTTTAAAAATCATCTCTTCTTCATATAATTTTTATAAGCATTTATAACATGAACACAATACACCACTTTGCTCCATTCCACTGTAATACGTTTTTTAATGGATGACTTTATGTCCATTTTGTGTGGCAGTAATGGTGTCCTCATTTGATGAAATCTGGTCTTTATGATATTGGTGTTTATATTCCCTTTATATGGTAGAATACCAAATTCCTGTACACATAGGTACAATCAGGTAAACTAAATCACCACACAGAATTGCTGTGGTCAATCAAGTTTATAAATAAAAACAAGGCATATCAGAATGCTAACTATGATACTCATGTTGAGAGCCAAGAGATAATTGGCAAGAGAGCAGGACAGGTAATGTCTGGAATTTGGTGAATGCTAATATTGTCGGATTAATTTTGTGAATGTTCAGAAATGTTCAGATAATCCAGGAAAGTGAGCCAATCAACATGAGAAAAAAAACAATGACAACAAATACACCAATTAGACCCAGAAACCACACACACACTCTGTAGTATTCAGGCTCTGTGGTATGAACAAAAGCTGTCTGAAATTTTCACAGTGAAGTGCAAAGTAGGAGGTTATTCCATTCTATTTATATAGAGGCACCACATCTTTCCTTTTCTTTTGACATTATATTGTGTCTAGTTTCAAAATGTAGTTGTCTGTATTGAGGGCTGTCCAAGATACTTTGATGCCTGAAGCAAAATCAACACTTGCATAGGTCAGATGTCATTTTGGACCGCCACACGATTTCATCTGAAGCAGGCTGTTTCACACTGCTACCTGGCAAGGTCAGCTTCATTCATAAGCATCAGAAAGGAAACTAGCCCTTGTTTGTCCACTGTTGTTGTGTACTTTGGCATGTCATTTCTGTCTTACAGCAACCCTAAAGGAAAACTATCATGGGGTTTTCTTGGCAAAATTTCTTCACAGGAGGTTTACCATGGTCTTCCTATTTCAAGTACATTTCTATACCACTTACTGATGTACTAAGTGGTTTACAAAGTGTAAGCTAATTGTCACCAATAAGCTGGGTATTCATTTTAGCAACCGACAGATGGATGCTAAGCTGATTGACCCGGAGCCCATGGCTGGTATTGAACTCACAACCTTGTGGTTTGTAAGTGAGTGGCTGCAGGACACTCAGCCTTGGAAACTAATTGGGTGAAATTGGGCAAGTCACACTCTCTTAGCCTTGGAGGAAGCTCCTTAGCCTTAGGAGCCCTGGTGGCACAGAGGTTATTAAATGCCTGTCCTGCAGCTATTCCTCGAACCCTGGAATCCCAGCCACTCACTCACTCAAGCCACTATACCATGTTCTTTGTCTGTCCTCGGTAACAGGTAATGCTTTTTCAGACAGACACTTGAGAAATGATTGTTTTGATTCTGAAACAAAAGATATAGGAAAAAGTAATGAATTAATGCACTTTCAAGCACCTATGGTAGTGTGTATCAGATATAATTAATGTGTTTCTTGCATCCATTGTTTTCTCCATTCATATGCTAAGGGGGGTCTCTTTTCTTTTATCTCTTGGCAGAAGCTGTACAAGACATGCAGGGTAATGCAGGAGAGAATCATGGAACTGCTAGCAACTGTGCAGAATGAAGATGTAATCACTGAACTGATACAAGTGAATGAAAATCTGAATAACGTCCTACTGGGACATGAGAGGTAAAGCTGTTTGATACTGAGTATGATCTGATGGCTTGCATATGTGGGCTGTGCTCACAAAAGTGTTGCGGCAGAACTAACAAAGGGTCTATCAAAATGCTGTATGTCCCATGAGGTGGTTCCTCAGAATTGTCCAGGCTTGTTAACCTCTCTCCTTTGCGCCTTTCACTCTATAGAGCAACAAATAATTGAAGCAACAGATCTAGTCAGTACATGGTTGCTTAGATTTTTAATTTCTCCCTGACATTGAAAGATTAGCCCCTCTTTAGAGCAGAGATGAAAACTATGTGGGCTTCCAAATGTTGCTGGACTGCAACTCCCAGAATTCCTGAACTTTGGTGAGGGCTGCTGGTAGTTCCAAATCCACAATATCTGGAAGGCTGCATGAGTCCCACTTGTGGTTTAGAGACTAGACCATCTCCCATTTTGTAGTTGACTTTCCCCCAAAGGACACCTATAGCCTGCTTCATATCTGCTGCCAATGAAGCAGCACAGGAGGAGGAAACAAGAATGCAAGCCAGATGCTGTCACAGCCAAACCTCATATGGGCCTTCCTGTTGCTGCCTAAGAGTGCCACAAGATCTTGCTTTCCCCATGTTGCAGAGTTCACATGCATAGATAAGGGTAAAGGTAGTCCCTTCACATGACTGTCTAGTCATAACCGACTGTAGGGTGTGGTGCTCATCTCCGTTACTAAGCCGAAGAGCCAGCATTGTCCGAGCATTACACATGGTCATGTGGCCAGCATAACTTCACAGAACACTTTTACCTTCCCTCCGAAGTGATACCTATTTATCTACTTGCATTTGCTTGCTTTGGAACTGCTAGGTTGGCAGAAGCTGGAACTAGTCATGGGACCTCACCCCATCATGCAGCACTCAGGCCTTGAACTGCCAACCGTCCAATCTTCCGATTTTCAGAATTGGTGTCTTAACCACTAAGCCACCACATGCATAATGTTGCCGGAATTTGGTGTACTACTGGTTTACCAGTATATGGTAGCTCAGGGCCCTAAATTGGCCTCCCTTTGGGTTGCACATGTAGAAGTGTACTAGTAGTATTATAGCTTATCCTATTCAACAGTATATCAAGCAGGTATGTTAAAAGTGTTTGCCACTTTCTGTGATTTACTTTGTTGCAGCAACATATAATTTATTATTTTGCAATGAAACAAAACAGAGATTCCCATTGTTGCAATGATATCCCTGCAATTTGTTTACTTGTTGTGCCATGTGTTGCTTAAAGCCCTGCTTAAGCAATGCCCAAGATTGTATTAGGCACAATCAACAAACACCGTTAATTATGAAGAGACAGATATCCCAAGAAAATAATGTGCCATAAAAGTCCATATGTTCTGCTAACCAAGATTGAATGAGTGAAAAACAAACTAAACCTCTGTTTATCATGATGAATATATTAGGTGTCTTCAAAAGTTGTTTGAGAGCACAGTCACCAAGAGATCTTGGAAAGTCTTTTGTAATCAGAGTCAACTTTAGGATGGGGGTGGGAAATGCAGGCCCTGGGTCATATGCTGCCTCCATGTCTCACTTTTGCATTCCTAAGAGCTCCCTGGTAACACCCAAAGCCCAACCAACCCTTCCAGAAAAGTACAAAATTATTCACAGCAATTTTCAAGCAACATTTTGCTCGAAGACCAGCCAAAATTCCCCCAACTCATTTGCAAATTGATGGTTTAGGTTCTCACCCACCCTGACCCCTCAGCAGAAAAGGCCGCAAAGTAGCTAAAGTAGACATAACATTACTTCATGTGCAGCCAAACATGGTGAAGTTAAAACTGCCCCCCCTCCATGCAGTCACCTATCCCTGCTATAAAATCTTTGAAATGAAGATTTCAGAATCTATTTCTGCCCACCCCCTACTGCCCATCATCTATGTGGCTTAGAACTGAGAAATTAGTTCTACTTTTTTATACAGGTTCTCTCGAAACAGAGTACGTTTCTTGGAGAATCAGAGGATTCAGAATGAACGCACAGCGGTAGCGGTAAGTAATGGATATTCAGTCCTACTGGCCCAAAACAACTTCTTGTCATTAGGGGAAGCACCCTGAAACTTCTGATACTGTTACATTCTTTAATCCTTGAGTCCATGTTCATTGTTGAATGATATTCCATGTCCATGTTGAGTGATACTTATTTAGAGGTAAGAGTCAGCATGGCATATTGGTTTGAGTGTTGGACTATAACTCTGGAGACCAGAGTAATCATGTTAGGGTTGCCATAAGTCAGAAATGACTCCATAACAACAAAAGCGCAGTGTGTTTACTGGGGTGAGTACTCTTAAGTAAATGTGTATGGAATTGCAAACTTCATCTTTTAATTCATTGTACAATGTTTGATAGTGGACAGAGTACTAATACTTAATCAGCCATAACTGGACAAGTATCTAAAATGTTTGGGAGAAGATAAATTAAGCACAGCTTTATGTTTATATCTGAATATCAAATCCACTTCTATACACTGGGGTATGAAGAATTGCTAGAAACAAGGCCTGTGAGCATAGGAAAACCCATCTGTTTTTTCTTAGTTGTGGATGTTAATCTTTCCTCTTACATCAAACTTTTCTTTCAGGGAAAAATTCCTTTTGCAGTTCTGTTTGTATTGCTCTTCTGGATCATTTATGAAGTGTTCTCCTCATTCTAGACTTTTCTCTGGAGACTCTAAAATTATATATATATAAAGAAACAAGTGTATACCATTGGAGATAAGAGCAGAAAATGGTGTGGAGGTCATGTGCTCTCCAAATGATGATGGATTACAGCTTCCACCTGCTAGGGTTGCTGGGAGTTGCAGTACATCCAGAAGGAACCTTAATCCCCACTCCGCCATAGTTGAATTGAGTCTTACTACTATCAAGGTTGGCTTGAATATGAACTCCACAAGGGCCTTGTTCAAACAGCTTATTGTACAGTGTACAGATCTGCGCTTCAAGGCAACACTGAGCAGACCCTCTGGTCTCTTTAATTTTCAGGTCAATGGCAACCAGCCGTCTGCTCCTTCATGTGATTTGCTGGATCTTGAGTCTAGTGTTCCTGCTATCGTGCCAAAGCCCGAGGGAGTTGGCCTAGTGACTCCTCATCCATCAGAACTAAGTAAAGAACATTCATAAAATTTTAAGAGCATTTGGTGAACCTTGTGATTGGTTACTCTGAGTCCAGATTGTATACTTGGGACCAATGAGCTAGAATATGAAAGAAATTTCAGACAAAAGAGATGCTTCTTGAGCAGTTTCTTCATAGTCCTGTTAAGGGTTGTAGACTTTGTCTGACTTCCCCCAGGGACAAACCCATCATAGTTTGTGTGCCAACAGTGAGCAGGGCCACATTTCTCTCTCTTTCTTCTATCTTCCTCTGCCACTCCCTTCCTCCCTACTGGCTGATGTGAAATAGAGAAGGAGTCACTCCAGACATTGCTTTCACTTGGCTTTGGAAATCAGTCCAAGTAACACATGAAATTAGGTCAATACTGCCTGCTGTTCTAGGTGTGTCAGTTGCCCACTTCTCTTGCAATGCATAGGAAATGGTTGCTGTGTGACCAAGGTCCAACAACGCTGCCAAAATAGTCTAGTCTGAGGCTGCTTTTAACTGCCCTAGCTCAGTGCTAGGGAATCCTGGGGAAATTGTAGTTTATAGTGGCACCAGAGGTTTCTTATAGAGTTCCCAGAATTCCCTAGCATTGAGCCAGGGCAGTTAAAGCAATCTCAAATTGGATTATTTCTGCAGTGTATTTTGGACCCAAGAGTCAAGGGCATACTCAAAGAAGGCAAGTGGGGGTAGTATTTCATCTCCACATATGCTTTTAACTCTCTGATATCAGTAAAATATCCATATCAGTAAAAATATCCAGGGGTAGCTGTGTTGGTAGCTGTGTTGGCCATATAGCTAAGTATAGTATCATCCAAAATCCATGAAACTGTGATATCTTCATTGGGACAACCAAAATGCATATTATACATGTTGCATGTTTTTGAAGCTCCACTGGCTTTTTCATCAGGCAAAGGTGTTAAAAATCATACAGGAGAAGGGATTTTTTTTTTACAGTGTTAGTCATAGCCCTGCATTTGGTCAAGTTGTTGTGGTTGTTGTCCTCAGTTCCAATGGTATGGAAGGGTATTAGTGCATTTGGGCCCCTCCTCCTTCTGGCTGTGTGTGTACTGGGAGATTAAGTCCAGAAAAATAAACTTTAAATTTTTAGCTTGGCAGTACTACATACTGTTGGAAATTAGAAGTTCCCGGGCAGTTAGCCCTTGTTTGGAGAAAATATGAAACTATTGAAGCTGAAATTGTTAGGAACTAGCCTACTTATAGTAGAGTAACAGATAAGCATGCCCAAATCTGATGATGCCTCCCTGAGAACTGGAACTGATTCAGAAATTTAAAAAAGCAGGCAGTTTTAGGTTAGAAACTTTAAGAATGCTTATTAATGACTTTATATTTACATGTGCATGTGGCAAGCCTATATCCTAACTAGCTAATTAAAAGATTAAGAGACTTATCATATTACCAAAGTAAGACTAGAGGTAGTGAGATAGAAGCGGCTTTCTGTTTACCTTGTCACATACCCTCTCAGGAGTTCAGTTTTATTTCCGAAGGAGCTGGTTGTAAAAGCGTGCAGTTTATCACGCTGGAAAAATCCATTTGGCAGAAGGCATGTTTTTATTACTGTCTCCCACTATGGCATCATGTGAAGAGATAAACAAAAAGCTGCTTCTGCCTTGTGCCTCTCCTCATACTTTTGTAATACGATAAGGTTCTAGGCAAAAAGGTATGGTAGAATCATAGACTCTTCTGAGACTACAACGGCCATCCAGTCCAATCCCCTGGCATGCAGGAACTCTCAATCAAAGCATACACACCTCTCAGGACATCTTGTCAGGCCCACAAATCACTGCTTCTATACCCCTCAGCAAGGAGTTCCCCACCACAACCACACACCTCCTCCGAGGCTTAGCAGTGACTTTTCCCTGTGATGGAACTCCCCGGCTCCCCAGCTGTGTCCCTGAAGTCTGTCCCTGCTGCTTTTCCACGCCCTCCTTGATAAGGGACAGAACTTCAAATCAATTCTGTAGCTGCAAGTTCCCAGAACTATCCTTGGTTCCCCTATGTCTGTGTGTCACATTCCTCCAGCTGTCTTCCTCCTGTGTCCTGTCACTATACACTTTTCTTCTAGCTAGCTCCAGTGTTAACATAAATAAAGCTAGGCTGAGGAGAAAAGTATATAGACTACAGAGCAAGATGGACTACAGGGTCAAGATGAAGAAGAATGTACACATTTCTCTGCAGATGCTTGCCTCTTATTATTAAAATTAATACACTCAGTCATTTATTCAGTCTGTTTCTCTCTCTCTCTCTCTCTCATGCACGCATGCAGACACACATCTAAAAATACATGAATGGGACCCACGTGGAGACTTAATGAGTCTCATCACACTTTGGCCTTAATTCTAAAACCTTCTCTTTCTAGACGTTGGGCAAATTTGGCTCCTGTGTTCAAAATCGTACAGAACAAAAATAGCAATACTAATTGTATCTCCTTTTTTTAAAGATTGCCAATCACGAAGTACTGCTGTTCCAAGCCCTCATCCACCACTTTACCCTCAATTAATGTCACTTCCTATGACACATACTCAACAGTCTTTGTAAGTATTGATTTTAAATCATGTATATTTTTAAGGGGGACTTGGGGGTTAGCACTGATAGAAACTGTGCCCCAACTAAAATGCCCCAACTGGGTAGATGTTTGACACTTGGAGTAGGTTCTAAGTTTGTTTCTTTTATGAGGCAATTTATGGAAGGCCACTATGGATGCTGCCAGCAAGAGGGGCCAAAGAAGTGAGAGGTCTGAAGTTCTGTGATGACATTTGAGGGGATGTGATGGTTGTTTGGTGTTTCCTAATACATTAATTTCCTCTTTTAGGTTCACAACAGAAGTACAAAACACATGCCAAAGCTTTGCGGGTAGCCAAACATATGTCAATGTGAGTAGCAAATTGCTAGTCAGTTCGGTTTCATTGCAAAAAAAGAAAGAGCCAACTTAGCATAGTGGTTTGACTGTTGGACTACGACTCTGGAGACCAGGGTTTGATTCCCTGGTCTGCCATGGAAACCCACTGGGTGACCGTGGGTGAGTTCACACACTCACAGCCCCAGAAAACCCTGTGATAAGTTCACCTTAGAGTCACCATAAGTCAAAAACGACATGAAGGCACACAACAACTATGAAGACTAGGATTCAGTTGCCCACTCAGCCATGAAACCCACTGGATTACCTTGGGCAAGTCACATGCTCTCAATCTCAGGGGAAGGCAATGGCAAACCTCCTTTGAACAAATCTTGCCACAAAAACCCCAAGACATTAGGGTGCCATAAGTCAGAAATGGCTTCAAGGCACATGACAACAAACGCAAAAGAAGATATATTGTGTGCTTTCTGAGTATGTGTAGGTAGGAATCTGACCCTGTTCTCTGTCAGAGTCACTGATTGCAGTCAACTGATTTCTTTAAATCAGTATGTCCATGAGACATTGCCTGTGAATAAAAACCTGATCCATTAAAAATACTAAGGACAGTTTTTGTCCTATTAATTCATCCTGCCAATAGAAAGACTTCCATTTTGGGCACAAGAAGGGGGGCAATTTTTCCGCCCTGCAGCTCCCTCTAAATATACTCCAATGGACTGAAGGTTTCTCTGATTATGGGGGACATAGAAGACTGTGGGTTGACTGGTGAAAGTGAAGATACAATTGCAGTAGCAGAGGTCTGCTACCAAGACATTGGATTTTGATGCAAGTACATTTATCACTTCTGCTAAGCTGAATTCAGTCCCTTAAGTGCTGATCCTTGTGCAGCCAAAATAGCACCATCTATGCACAGAGGGAGGAGGGAGGTATCAGAAACCTTTAATTTGAGGAAATACAAAGAATCTCTTTAGGGAAGGGTTGGGGAGAAACTCCAAACAGCCCAGTAAATAATTTATAATTGAAAACAGGAGGGTAGTGGATGGAAAGGGATAGATAGTGACCGGCGAAGATGAGGTTGTGGTTGTGGCCACCTGGAAGCTTCAAAACACTTCTGGTTGGTTGTTACAACTACACAATCTACTCATGTGGCAGACAGATGAGAGAGAGAGTCAAGTTGAGAGATACAAAATAGAAAAGGGGGCAAAGGAAGAGAGTGAAAAGAGCACTGTCATATCTTCACCATTTGTCTTATGCTCTATTTCTCTCTGGGGAGGAGGAGGTGGAGAGAATATGGCAAGTAAAAAGGACAGAGGAAATGATACATAGAGAAAAGCATAATCAGCGGTAAAACATCTATATGTTGCCTCATAACAAAGTTCACTGGCAGTTCAAATTAAAAAAATAAACCCTGTGCAAATACTAACAGACTTAAAGCTATACTTTCAAAACCCCAGAAGCGTGAATACAGCAGCAGCAACAGCAGCCCATAAATATTCTAAAGTTAAAAGTCATGTTTTAAATTTGGAAAACCTAGCTACCTGAACTATTAAAGAAGCACAGGCTCAGGCTGCATAAGCTGTTTAAAAGGTTCTGTCAAATATTCTCCCTCTGCATATGATGCTGAGACCAAAAATATGGCATCAGACATATCTCCATAACAAAAGCATCCCAGAACTTAGGTTTCATTAAGAAACCAACCCTCTGTCTGGTGGTCACCCACTTGACAGTTTAAGTAGATTGACCTTTGCTAGAAGTGGCCAACCAAACACCTATGGCAAAGGTCATTCTGTTAAATTATCCCTTCAGACCTTCTCCCACACAAAATCCAGGCTTAAGATATATCCAAGAGCTTCATGCTCTTTTGATTTGTATGCATACAAGTTGCATTTCTAAATAGCCAAAGACTTCTATTTCTTTGATTCCAGCTTTTTCAGCTTCCTCAGCTACAGGGTAAGCATCATGTGCACCAGGCATTCACAGCTTTCTTTTTTAAGGACACACGTTAGTAAACATATATTGCTACCTTAACCAACTGTAAATGTCCTAAATGTCATGGAAAATATTACTTTCAAAAATTAAATAAGAGCCAGCTGATGAAAAGTTGTGTATTCCACAGAGCTTCTCATAATTATCAGCATTTCTCATTCTCACTCAATGTTCTCATGCTTACCATACTTTGAGGAAAAGATTATACATGACCTCACCTGTAATACTATATGACTTTATTATGAACCAAATAAAACTCCAGTTCCTCTGGGCTTGTACATGCCTAGACAACTCTTTGGATCCCAGCTGAGCCACTGGCTCTACGCTAGCTCAATTGTACAAGCAAGTGTTCTACAAGTAAAAACAAAGTTAACATAATTCTGTCTGTAGTGATGCAAGCTCTAATCCTGTGTGTATGTATCAACACATTGTATCATAGTAAACAGTACAAGAATGAATCAGGATGTTATGCTCTACCAGTTTTTTTAACTAATCCATCTTCCTGCATACCTGATTTAATTCCCTCCATTTCCTTAGGTAAACACATGTTTAAATCCAGTGCCTTTGTATCCAGTAAGCCTTCAAAGTTCTGATTCAAGAGATGCACCACCAGCAGGTAAATCTGAACAACTGCAGTTAACTACAGAATTTGAGGGCATTTCCATATGTCAGAGAAGCTTGGATAACAGGCCACTATGGATGAATTTTAAAACACATGGATGCATGCAAAATATGAGGAAGCAAGAGCACATGTTCCCGGGAGAATTAATTACACAATTCAAGCCAACCAGATTTGGGTTTTACAAAAAATAAGTGCTATGCAAATATTATGCCCATCTGTAGGCATCCATTGCTTCTGAGGCAAGATAGTGATTTTCAAGGGGAAGGTGGGCCTTGTTTCCCCACCAGGTAACTTGATCTTCAGCTAAACAGTCCAATATGTCTGTCAGGGGTGGGCATGCTCTAGAGCCTGGTACTGATTTTTTTTTCTCCAGTTAAAAAAATGGGGCATGGCTTCCTCCTATAGGCAACATGATTCCTATGCCAGATGAAATATGAATGTTGAAGGCAAACATTCTGCACAATTAGATTCAACATCAGCTTTCTTCTGCTACTGTAGAAATATATGAAAGTCTTCACATCTTTATCCAATATTGCTTCTGGTATATGGGGAATCGTTACCTAAATTTTCTTTTTTTTTCTCTCTAATCTCTTTCACCCATTCGTTAACACTGATCTTCTGTCTTCAAATTACATTGGTCCCCCGGGTTACGAAGGTAATCCGTTCCGGGATTACCTTCGTAACCCGGAAGCTTTCGTTTCCCGGGGGACCACTTTCGCGGACGGACCGCACGGCCATTTAAAGGGGCCGCACGGCTTTTTTTCGTTTGGATCCCGGGGGATACAATGGCGGTCCCGCCGCCTTCAGATCCCAGGGTTTTCGTACCCCGGGGGATTCGTAAGGCGGGGGACCACTGTATAGAAAAACCTAATAGTGAGGTTCACTAGGGTTCTTACTTCAACTCTCAATTAGCAGAATTTAAAATGCCCATTTTAAGTTAAAATGTCATCTTAAAATATTTAAAAATACATGCCAGTATAAACCTCGCGTTTTGTCTGGTTTTCTTTCTTTCACAGATGTATCAAAAATCATCCAACCACCTCCTAATTACTATGAACTTATGGAATTTGACCCTCTAGCTCCCAGTGACAAGACAGAGTAAGTAACTTTGGGAGTGACTGAGCAATTCCTTGCTTGCATTTTTGTAAGAACACAAAGCAACATACATATAGCCTTTCCATGTCAGGATAGCAAAAGTATGTAACAATCACTTTTTAGGTTAGTGGGAGGAGCTGCTGAGACTGGACAGCTGCAACATTCTGGGAGGCATGTATGTTTTTAGTGACCCTGTATCTGATGACATCCACCTTACAACAAAATACTCCCACCTACAATCTCCACAAACCCTCTCAGGTTTGCCTTGGAGGTTGGAGGATCCTTTCAGGCACAAGTGGGGAAAAAGAGATGTGGGGAAGATCTTTTGCTTGAGAAGTTTACCCTATGACATTGGATGAAGCACTTCACAATTGTGTTCAGCTGAATTTACCATAGTTCTTATCTTGCTGACTTCACATGCCTACATCTGGATTGCTTTGAGAGTTGTGTATAATTTCTTATCAATTCCCCCCTTATCCAGTAACCCAACCAATCATATTCCATACTCCACACATCAAACCAGCTTCAGGACAGAATATGGAGTTGAGACTGCCATGGTTGCTCTGACAGACTACCTCCACCTGAGTATCGACAGAGGTAGTGTGACCCTGCTGGTGCTCTTGGATCTATCAGTAGCTTTTAACACCATAGACCATTCCATCCTTTTGGATCGGCTGAGGGAGTTGGGTATTGGTGGCACTGCACTTCAATGGTTCCGGTCCTTTCTCTCCGGCAGATCTCAAAGGGTGAGGCTCGAGGACAGTTGATCTTCCAAAATCGAGCTTAATTGTGGCGTCCCTCAGGGCGCCATCCTGTCCCCGATTCTATTTAATATCTACATGAAGCCGCTGGGTGAGATCATTCGGAGGCATGGAGCTCAGTGTCTTCAGTATGCTGATGACACGCAGATATACCTCTCCATTACCAGATCGTCTGCTCAGACCTCAGATGGCTTATGTCCTCTCAATGACTGTCTTGCAGCAATAATAAATTGGATGAGGGAAAACAAAATGAAGCTCAATCCAGACAAAACGGAGGTACTTCAGTCACAGGCCCGAAACCTGGTTTGGGAATACAATCTCCAGTCCTCGATGGAGTCACACTCTCCCCGAAGGACTCTGTTCGCAGTCTGGGGCTACTCCTGGACTCATCGCTTCACATGACTAGTCAGGTGAACGCGACGGTCAGGAGTGCTTGTTATCAGCTTCGGCTGATACGCCAGCTGTGCCCTTTCCTGGATGTGAGGGATCAGGAAACAGTGGTACACGCGCTGGTAACCTCACGTCTGGACTACTGCAATGCGCTGTACATGGAGCTACCCTTGTGTTTAACCTGGAAACTACAACTGGTTCAAAATATGGCAGCCAGGCTTGTTGTGGGAACATCTAGGAGACAGCACATACCACCTGTGCTCAAATCTCTCCACTGGCTGCCGATCAGTTTCCAGGCACAGTACAAGGTGTTGGTGTTAATCTTTAAAGCCCTACATGGCTTGGGTCCATCCTATCTTAGGGACCACCTCTTCCCGTATGAAACCCCCCCCCCCCCCGCACACTTCGGTCCTCTGGGAGGAATCTGCTACAGCCCATGAAGACTTAGGCTGACGCAGACTAGGGCCTTCTCAGCTATAGCTCCCAAGCTGTCGAATGACCTGCCTGATGAGATTTGTCTCATTATATCCATCGATGGCTTTAAAAAAGCCTTAAAGACGCATCTCTTCTGGTAGGCCTTCCCAGACAGTGTTTAACATCCCCCGGCTCCAAACTGAAGATCTCAAGCTTCTCTCCCTTATGGGTTCAGCTCTACCCATATAGCTCAAGAATTTTTAGGTCTTCATATTGTTTTGTACTGTGTTCCATGTTTTTAACTAATTGCTAATTTAATCTTATTTTAAGGGGAGGGAGGCTGGGATGGGATTGATCTATTTTAACTGTTGTTTTAATTTGTTGTACCCCGCCCTGATTGCTTGTTCAGAGGGGCAGGCTATAAATAAAAATTATTATTTCAGCTTTTGTAGAGGAGAAATCACAGCAAAAATGGCCTCCCTATTTAGACACTCAACTTGTCAGTTGAAAGTTCAGCAAAGTTCCACTTGTGAAAACTCGAGATCCAAGTCACACAAAGTATTTAGAAAAGGAAAGGATGCACTTTAACGTAAGAGGCTTCCAGTTATGGAGTACATATTGTCAGGCTTCACCAGAAGATTACATACTGTATCCAAGTAATGGAACTACAGTGGTCCCCCGGGATACGAATCCCCCGGCTTGCGAAATCCCCGGGATACGAAAGAGCCGGGGCCGAAATAATGGCCCCGGCTTACGAACGTATCCCCGGGTTGCGAAACGGCCCTTTTCCTCCGAAGCCAGGCTTCGGAGAAAAAGGGACGGACTTTCGTTCCTTTTCCTCCGAAGCAGGCTTCGGAGGAGAAGGGACCCCTGGCCTCCGTGGCTGAATAGAAAGGAAGGCACGATCGTGGCTGAATAGAAAGGAAGGCACGAGCGAGGCTTCGGAAGACAAGGGGCGGCCTTGGATCCCTTCTCCTCCGAAGCGAGGCTTCGGAAGACAAGGGGCGGCCTTGGATCCCTTCTCCTCCAAAGCGAGGCTTCGGAGGACAAGGGGCGGCCTTGGATCCCTTCTCCTCCAAAGCGAGGCTTCGGAGAAGAAGGGGCGGCCCCGCGATGGCCGTCCCTTCTCCTCCGCCGGCGGCCTCGGAGAAGAAGGGACGGCCATCGCGGGGCCGTCCCTTCTTCTCCGAGGCCAAGCAAGGCACGATCCGATCGGATCGTGCTTTGCTTTCGTTAGGCTCCCAGGGCCAGGCTGGGCTGACTGGGGAATCTTCGCTCCCCCGTCAGCCAAGCCTGGGCCTCCGCGCCCGAAGAGAAAGCAAGGCAGTGCCTTGCTTTGTCTTCGGGGCGGAGGCCCAGGTTTGACAGGCTGGAGAAGGTCCCCAGCCAGCCAAGCCTATGGGCCTCCGCCCCGAAGACAAAGCAAGGCAGTGCCTTGCTTTCTCCTCGGGGCGGAGGCCCAGAGGCTTGGCTGGCTGAGGACGTTCCTCAGCCTGTCAAACCTGGGCCTCCGCTTGGAGGGCAAGTCGGGGTAGAGAAGGAAAGGTGTCCTTCTCTAGCCCGATTTGCCCTCCAAGCGAAGCCAAAGGAAGCCGGGACCCCTGGCCTCCGTGGCTGAATAGAAAGGAAGGCACGATCGTGCCTTCCTTTCGTTAGGCTTGGGGGGCAAGCCCGGCTAGAGAAGGGAAGCTTCCCTTCTCTAGCCGGGCTTGGGGGGCAAGCCTAATGAAAGCTAGGCTTCGGAAGACAAGGGGCGGCCTTCCTTTGGCTTCGCTTGGAGGGCAAATCGGGCTAGAGAAGGACACCTTTCCTTCTCTACCCCGACTTGCCCTCCAAGCGGAGGCCCAGGTTTGACAGGCTGAGGAACGTCCTCAGCCAGCCAAGCCTCTGGGCCTCCGCCCCGAGGAGAAAGCAAGGCACTGCCTTGCTTTGTCTTCGGGGCGGAGGCCCATAGGCTTGGCTGGCTGGGGACCTTCTCCAGCCTGTCAAACCTGGGCCTCCGCCCCGAAGACAAAGCAAGGCAGTGCCTTGCTTTGTCTTCGGGGCGGAGGCCCAGAGACTTGGCTGGCTGGGGACCTTCCTCAGCCTGTCAAGTCTCTGGGCCTCCGCCCCAAAGCCGGCTAGAGAAGGGAGGATTCCCTTCTCTAGCCGGGCTTGGGGGGCAAGCCTAACGAAAGGAAGCCACGATCCATGGGATCGTGGCTTCCTTTCGATAGGCGCGGAGGCCCAGGCCTGGCTGGCTGGGGAAGCGAACGTTCCCCAGCCAGCCTGGGCCGCCCCTTCTTCTCCGAAGTCTAGCTTCGGAGGAGAAGGGATCCAAGGCCGCCCCTTGTCTTCCGAAGCCTCGCTTCGGAGGAGAAGGGATCCAAGGCCGCCCCTTGTCCTCCGAAGCCTCGCTTCGGAGGAGAAGGGATCCAAGGCCGCCCCTTGTCTTCCGAAGCCTCGCTTCGGAGGAGAAGGGATCCAAGGCCGCCCCTTGTCTTCCGAAGCCTCGCTTCGGAGGAGAAGGGATCCAAGGCCGCCCCTTGTCCTCCGAAGCCTCGCTTCGGAGGAGAAGGGATCCAAGGCCGCCCCTTGTCTTCCGAAGCCTCGCTTCGGAGGAGAAGGGATCCAAGGCCGCCCCTTGTCCTCCGAAGCCTCGCTTCGGAGGAGAAGGGATCCAAGGCCGCCCCTTGTCCTCCGAAGCCTCGCTTCGGAGGAGAAGGGATCCAAGGCCGCCCCTTGTCTTCCGAAGCCTCGCTTCGGAGGAGAAGGGATCCAAGGCCGCCCCTTGTCTTCCGAAGCCTCGCTTCGGAGGAGAAGGGATCCAAGGCCGCCCCTTGTCCTCCGAAGCCTCGCTTCGGAGGAGAAGGGATCCAAGGCCGCCCCTTGTCTTCCGAAGCCTCGCTTCGGAGGAGAAGGGATCCAAGGCCGCCCCTTGTCTTCCGAAGCCTCGCTTCGGAGGAGAAGGGATCCAAGGCCGCCCCTTGTCCTCCGAAGCCTCGCTTCGGAGGAGAAGGGATCCAAGGCCGCCCCTTGTCTTCCGAAGCCTCGCTTCGGAGGAGAAGGGATCCAAGGCCGCCCCTTGTCTTCCGAAGCCTCGCTTCGGAGGAGAAGGGATCCAAGGCCGCCCCTTGTCCTCCGAAGCCTCGCTTCGGAGGAGAAGGGATCCAAGGCCGCCCCTTGTCTTCCGAAGCCTCGCTTCGGAGGAGAAGGGATCCAAGGCCGCCCCTTGTCCTCCGAAGCCTCGCTTCGGAGGAGAAGGGATCCAAGGCCGCCCCTTGTCCTCCGAAGCCTCGCTTCGGAGGAGAAGGGATCCAAGGCCGCCCCTTGTCTTCCGAAGCCTCGCTTCGGAGGAGAAGGGATCCAAGGCCGCCCCTTGTCTTCCGAAGCCTCGCTTCGGAGGAGAAGGGATCCAAGGCCGCCCCTTGTCCTCCGAAGCCTCGCTTCGGAGGAGAAGGGATCCAAGGCCGCCCCTTGTCTTCCGAAGCCTCGCTTTGGAGGAGAAGGGATCCAAGGCCGCCCCTTGTCTTCCGAAGCCTCGCTTCGGAGGAGAAGGGATCCAAGGCCGCCCCTTGTCCTCCGAAGCCTCGCTTCGGAGGAGAAGGGATCCAAGGCCGCCCCTTGTCTTCCGAAGCCTCGCTTCGGAGGAGAAGGGATCCAAGGCCGCCCCTTGTCTTCCGAAGCCTCGCTTCGGAGGAGAAGGGATCCAAGGCCGCCCCTTGTCTTCCGAAGCCTCGCTTCGGAGGAGAAGGGATCCAAGGCCGCCCCTTGTCCTCCGAAGCCTGGCCTCGGAGGAGAAGGGACTCAAGCCTGGCTGGCTGGGGAAGCGAACGTTCCCCAGCCAGCGTGGGCCTCCGCGGGTGACGAATGGAAGACCCGATCCACCGGATCGGACCTTCCTTTCCTCAGCCAGGAGGCCCCCGCCAGGCCAGCCGGCCGGCCGGAACGGATTACCTATTTCCTATTGGAAATAGGCCCCGGGTTACGAAATTTTCGGCTTACGAAAAAGGGGCCGGAACGAATTAATTTCGTAACCCGGGGGACCACTGTATTATACTATTTGAAAAATACTTTCTTTGCCAATAAAACTGTGTGATTACTATGCCTTTTAATCTCACCATAACTGAAACAGGATGGGATGGAACGAGATAAAATTAATTTGGAACCTGAATGTAGCATGAAAATCACCAGTTGTCTTTCCTGGTACAGTATAAAGAATTGGTTACTTGGAGGCATCTCCAAAAGGAGTGTTTTACAATGTCCATATAGTGTTTGGCTCCTAACATTTCTGGCTGCTATCATTGCTGTATTGAATAATCTTTGTTATTTAATGTTGTGAAGTAATATCTTGTACTTTGATTTTCAGACCTATTTATGAAGAAATTGATGAACTTCTCTTCAAAGCAAGCATTAAAAACAAAAGCAGTTGCTAGAAGCAGCAGCCCACAAAAACAACTTTTATCAATGTTAGAGACTATTTAGCTCATAAACAACTTATCCATTTCTGGATCAGTAGATGAATCCAGTACTGATCCAGAGAATTTCTGGATCAGTAGATGAAAAATACTACAGATTTATCAGACAATTCATCTGGGAGACAACTTAAAACATCAGTCCTGTATACCCAGCCTTAAATATATTGCATTAGGCTCTGCTGGCTGCTAAGAGAGCAATGTTCTACATGTACATACTTTGGATCAAAGTCTACAAATTATGTAGGGCACTCTGATTTTTCTTTTAAAAACTTCTTGTAAGGCGCTTAAGACCCATGTCATAAACCTGACTGTCCTTGAATAAGATACATTATGAAACAGAATGTAAGTGAAATATTTTTCAAAGGATACAACAGAACTTCAGAACAGGATGTTAGCTATGTGTAATCTGACTGGCACCAAATATGCTTTGCTGGAAACATTTAAAACTTGAACTAAGGATCTACAATGAGATACCTGAGGCCAAAGTAAGTACCAACTGGCTCCCTGGTTGGTAACCCAGGCCTAGGAATGGTGATAGCTATGGCCACAGGATTTGCTTGCAGTCTACTTTGCAGGATGGATTTTGCCTTCTGTCCAAAGGAGAAATTTGTGACACTTCAACTGTTGTTGGATTGCAACTCTGCATCCATCCTAGATAACATCTGGTGTGGCTACACAGTCCTTTCCCCTGCTGTATACCTTCCTCAGTGTCTTTGCCTCATAATATTGACTGCTTGCCCTATGTGCAGAGTCCTTATTTTTTACATTATGTTTTTAGTCTTATGACTAACCACTACAGCATTTTTCTGTAATCCTAGTTATTTAAAGCACTAATTATTCTGAATGATCACAACCAGTTCCAAAACAAATAGAATGTGAATCACAAATAACCAGAGGAAGATTTGTTGTAATAGTGTGTCAGTTTCCACTTCTATCTTGCCAACCTTTTAAATCTCTTCTAGATAGATTTGTTTTCTATTAAAGGGGAGTTAAATACTGCACAGAGGCCACAAAGGTTCTAAGAGCTAGGACTATAGCTATAGGAATATTTTTACAGTAAGTCAGTGGAACAGGAGAAGTTATGTACACTCTACGAAGTGGTACTTTGGGAATGACTTTGCCCTAACATCTGTTACTGCTGTTCCTTTTCTCTGTCTCCAACCACTCAGGTTATCTTTTAAGTGATAATGAATACTTACATAGTCATGGGAACACAAAAGATAAAAAGTGTGACTGGGAGGATATGCCTTTTCTGAAAATAAAATATGCACTTTTTTCAGATTGTGCTCATAAATTAGGTAGGTAGTGTCATTACAATTAGCCACTCAGATCAATGATTAGTACTGGAAATGGGATCTTAATACTGACATCTGTCTTTAATGCTTAATTATGTTTTATAACTGCTATGCTTTTTTATAATCTAAGTAAACAATCCTAAATTGAAAATGAGTTTTTACTAAATGAATGGCTTCATTAACTGTACAGCTCAGTTGTAACGCACTCTTCCACTTGCTTTTAGATAGCCTCCTGTATTTTGTGTACAGTGGTCCCCCGGGGAACGAAATCCCCGGGACCCGAAACCGGCGGGACCAAAAAACATCCCCCGGGATGCAAAGGATCCCCCGGGATGCGAAGGAGAAAAACCGCGCGGCCCCTTTAAATCGGCCGCGCAGTCCGTGTTCTAATGCGGTCCCCCGGGAAACAAAAACTTCCGGGTTACTAAAGGTAATCCGGAACGGATTACCTTCGTAACCCAGGGGACCACTGTATAATGATTCTCTGTAAGCACAGGGCACTACACTTTATTGATTTGCTCTGTTGTCATCCAACTTCAACCTAAAGTTTGTTAAGTCTTTGCTACATTTTTTGAATTGTATTTCTAGCATCATTGTTACTGGGCATTCTTACAAAATACATAAATAAATACAACACACATACAGAGAATATATACATATAAGACATCTTCAGCAGTTTTGTACATTGCCATGTACACTGATATTAATAGTCACAATAACCTACATTGGGAATAGCAAATATTTACTGTAGAATGTATATTGCGAATAGACTGAGATACAGTAAGCAAGTAATTAGGATTAATAATCTAGTTCCAAAAGATGGAGAAAGTAAGTCAAAAAGGGGCCCATTTACTATTACTATAGGTTATGACATTTCAAGTAACCAAGCTGTTGTTGCAAGGCATCAAAAAACTAGCTTGGGATTAGGCAAATTCAGGCCTCCAATCCTTCTGGGGAAAGGTAAGAGGGATATAGAGAGGAGATCAAAGAAGGATAAAAACAGAACCCAAGTAGTTTGGTTCATAGGAAATCAGAGGCTAATCCTCATGATGGGTCATAGTGACAAGCAGGTGTGGCAGTGGCACAAGGAAGGCTGATTCTCACACAGCTGCACATTCATGGCTGGGTCCCTTGTGTGTCATGCCATGATTCCCTCCTTTTGTGGAACTTGTTTGTGCCCAGCTGATTGTCATAAAGTTCAGAATTCTGAAAGAAATTTGGTAAGGCAAGAATGGGGCACAAGTTTAAAGAGAAATACAGAAGGATCTGAATCTTAACAGGAAGTCTGGATGCTGTCTTTCTCATTGGATTATCGATAGACCCAATCTTCCTAAACAAATACAGGAAATAGGGAGCACATTAAGAGACTGCATTTTGTATTGAAATGCCTCTTTTGAACTGAGCTTCAAAAATATATTCATTTGGATTTTGTGTTTTTACCTCACGGAACAAACAAACATGTCACTGCTGCCAAGAAGGGGGAGCCTTTAGCCCAAGCTCTTGAGTTTCAGAACTCTGACTGTTTAAGGACCACAGACTAGCAAGTTTATCTGGCAAAAACAATGGGTTCTGTAGATGAGGCTAAAACAGTTTCAGCAAAAGCTGCAGAAATGCTGAAAAACACCAGGTCTCTAAAAGGCATGAAGGATCCTGGTGATCACAAGAGGCAGGAACACTAGATTAACAGGGTGCATGCAAGGATGGACACTGACATCCATGGCTTTTTAATAATGCTTTCTAGAGGCGCTAGCTGCACTGATATCATTCATTCTCAGTTGCCTACAAAAGTGAAAATATGCACAGTAGGAACTAAATGGACAAGAAATTGTGGCTGATGGACCAGCCTGACCAAAGCAATTTCCTTTAATAAAATAGGAATCCTGTCTCTGCAAGGTATGGTCCTATGCAAGCTGCAGAATGCACTATGGAAATTAAGGTCTTTGTGCATATTCACACCTGTCACATGAAGGGCCAATATCTATACTACTGGCAAAGCAGAGTAATTACAGATCTTGATTTTGTGTTTATATCCAATGGCTGCAGTTACACCATGAATGTGTTCTAGGCTCTCGGTTCTCTAAGAATCAAAGCAAGTTGTAGAGCACTAATGTCAAACTGTTTCAGCTCTTTTGCAACTAAGACAGTGACAAAAATGGGCCCAAGGTGGGTAGAATGTTCTTTAGATTCTTGTGGGCAGTGCAATTTTCCAAAATTATTGTCAGTTACAAATATTTAGGAAGTGGTTAAGATTGCTACTTTCTGCCATGAGTAATACTTCTCTCAGAGTGGACATGTATTTACTCATTCTTTGTGTGGGATTTCAGTTTATACAACAAAGTAGTATTCTTTGCAACAATATCTAAGGAACATCAGAATAATTTTAATACCATGTTAAAAATTCAGAATGCTCTTCTGTACTTCAACATGTAACATCAATGTTTGTAAGACACAAATCTCTATAATCAAATTGAATGGCAATATAATGTAGAAAACCATGGCTAAATCTTTCAGCATAGGAGTGGATCAAAATACAAATTGTACTCTTTGAAGCCTCCAGGAACTGTGATTCTCTTCTAAAGCACAATATCAAAAGGTTCTTTAAAAACAGGACAGATGAACTTGACAGTTCCATCTGGTTTAAAAATACAACCCCTCCACAACCTTTTCAGTAGGTTATAACTGATCAGTGGACTTGCCAAAGTTGCCCACCCCTGCTATAAATTGCGTAATATTTTACGAAGAAATACATTCTGCCCCTATCTGCTCCTTGTTTTCACAGCACAATCAAGTTTGCAATAGCACCACATTTACCTTTTATATTTGTACCATATACTTTTAAAGAGTGGAAGCATCATATCGCTGCACAAAGCAACTATGAGTCACCTTAACAGTGGAGGTATCTTGGATGGAAGGTTTAACCATGAGGTACCGTGTTTCCCCGCAAATAAGAGTGTCTTATATTAATTTTTGATCCCAAAGATGTGCTAGGTCTTATTTAAGGGGATGTCTTATTTTTCCATGAAGAAGAATTCACATTTATTGTCGAACAAAAAAATGACCATTTATTATATACTGTATATTTATATACAAAAACTTTGTAGGTCTTACTTTCAGGGGAGGCCTTGTATTTAGCAATTCAGCAAAACCTCTACTAGGTTTTATTTTATGGGGATGTCTTATTTTCAGGGAAACAGGGTAATATGTCTGGAAAAGAGTAACAGAAAAGTTCTATGTGTTTTTAAATTATGTGTTTTATAAGAATTGCTCTCTTTTGATTTTCGTTAGTTACAGATTACTCATTGAAATGTAAGTTTAGGTAACAGTTAAAAAGACTGCACAGAACAATTGAGCTTCAATATATTCCATTATTCTATGCCATCAGCCTTTTTGTTTTAAAAAAGGCCCTTACAAAATGTATTTCACACAGTGCTATCTCTGATATTTATAAACCGGTAAACTCACCTTTACCTTTCTCTTCTATCTTTACTAACTTGTAGCCATAAAACTTGGATGCTTTTGCATTTCTCCACTAGGCATTCCATTCACAATTACTATTTTTGCAAAAGATGCTGAATAACCCTTGTCAAAATGCAAGTTTTCCAAAGGTCATTATAGCTTTCATCCATACATCATAATATATTTTGTTAACCAGACATACCTGTAAATGAGTTAAGACACATGACTCATACTGTGCATTGTGTACCATTTTTTATATTCAGTCATGGTTGGTGTGTGTAAAATTAGACATTCCATCTTCAAATGAACAACGTATTTGTTCATATTCAACATCTAAAAACGCAGTTAGTTTTTCAGCAGCTTCCCCCACAGTCTGTGGATCACCAATACAGAACACTAGTCCATGTAGTATTAATTATAACCTGGAAGTGGCAATTTCTGTCCTTCTTTTGCTTCAAAAAAGGTGTATGAAAGAGTGATCAAGTCAACATTGGCCATCCTTGGATCTTCCGCAAATTCAGGATCAATGAAAAAAAATACTGGCATGTCCACTTCTTCATGAGGATTAAGTCTTTGTTCTTCAAAACAAAAGCACTGGATATTGGGAGGAAAAAAAGTGATTTTTAAAAAAAGTTCAGTGCTACACCAACACAATTTCTACTGCCTGTTTCTAAAATAATCTTTAATGTCAGGCGAGATACTATGCCACAATGCTTAGAAAATTTTTTGTCTGTTTGTTTAGAATAATGCCTATTACAGAATAAAAATTCACATTCTTTCCCACTAAATACAAAGTATTTAATGAATTGGTAGTATGACATTCTTAAGGGGCAATTATGACAAATGAATGTCATATATTGAAAATACTGCAAATCACAAAATAAAAGGGGTGATAGTGCAACCAAAAAGAACCACTTTTAAAGCCTTTTGGTCTTTTCCAACTCATGATTCATGAGGAAGAGGCGGGATATATAAATAATAATAATAATTATTATTATTATTATTATTAGGTTGTATGATAATATACTGGGAAATGGTTGAATAACCAGTAGCATTCTGTTGTGGGGAACATCATACTTCACCTACTTGTATCTTGTTGAAATACTGCCCAGCTTCAAAAGGTACCACGTTGTAGGTAGAGATTCCAATAATAGGTTTATCAGTAGGATTCTTTGCTTTATAAAATGCCAGTGCAGTCTCTCCTGGAACCACCTGTAACAAAAAGTTTCTGCTGTGATTTATCTTACCCCTGCTCCCTCCACTGCTAGCCAAAATGCATTTCAGTTTCAAAATCACTAAGCATGTTCTTACAATTACAGTTGATTAAGTTGATATGCTTAAGCACTCACTCAGCTGAGGCGAACTACCTGGTGCATTTCATAAAGCTTTGTAGTCAAGAACTGCCAGAAACCTATTCCCTTTTAAATAGCACTGAAAGAACATGCTAGTAGTATCCTTCTCTTATCCAAGTAGTACAGTGGGCCCTTGTTATCCACTGGGGTTTGGTTCCAGGACCCTCCGTGGATAAGAAAATCCGTGGATGCTAAAGTCCTATTAAATATAATGGCACAACAAAATGGTGTCCCATATATAAAATAGAAAATCAAGGTTTGCTATTTGGAATTTATACTTTTTGGGAATATTTTCAAGCCATGTATGCTCAAATCTGTGGATAAAAAATCCATGGATAAGGAGGGCCAACTGTAGTCATTTTAAGAGATACAACTGTAATTCAGAGATTAAACAGATCATTGCCTACTGTGTTAGTCTCCAGGCTACTAAGAATTCAAAGGGAATGTATTTTATCTCCAAACAAATAAAGCATGGAGACAGCAGCATGACAGCAAATATGAAAGTCTCTCCTAGCATACTTGTGTGCTGTGAAAATGAAGAAAACCCAAGGTCTTACCTAGTACCTATGACTGAGAGAAATCTCTCAACAGTATAGTGTGAAGAGTGTTCAGATATGACAGCCAGAATAAGAAACTGTATTTCCATAGTTGGAAATCTCTGTTCTCTGAACAAAGAGCAGCTCCAATCAGGTTGGCTGGGGTAATTTTTACTTCCATTGGCAACAGCCTAATTGTGAAGTTGCCCTTCCAGCAACTCTGGTGATGTGGCATTTACTTGACACACGTACCAAAAGCAGCAGAAGCCACTCCAAGGCTGCCCTAAGTGGGAAAAAGCTGGCCCAAAAAGGAACCGATACAATCCAATCCTGCTGGCAGCCACTTTGAGACAGAGGTCGCTCCTCCTGAACTGTGTGCTTTGGCCCTTAGAATCAAAGCTGACTACATCTAAAGCAAAGAATACTTTCATACATTAGCAACAATTATGCAGCAAACCCAAAGCAACATCACATGAGAATTAATTATTAAAAAAAGACCAACAACTGACTCCTGCTAGAACATAAAGGGTAGGCCCAAACTGCAGGGCTACAGTGCAGTCTGTAGACTCACAACCCAAACAGACAGGCCAAAATAAAGCTGCTTCAGGTCACTTTGGAGGTATGCTGTTTAAATGATGTATGCATCCTAAGAGGCTGGAAGCCGCAAAGGCACACTCCAGTCCTAAGGAATGGAGCACAGCTTTGGCACAACTTCTGGCCTCTTAAGGTGCATGTGTCATTTAAACACCATATTCTCAAAGTGACCTGACACAGCTTTATTTTGGCCTGTCTGTTCAGGCCCTCAGTACCTGAATTTTAAGACAAAAAATCGCTCATTTATATATTCCTATTTAGCATGTCAAGAGCCAGTGTGGACTAGTGCTTTGAGTACTGGAATTGGACTCTGGAAGACAAGGGTTCACATTCCTGCTTGGCCATGGAAATCCACTGGGTGACCTTGGGCAAGTCACGTGCTCTCAGCCTCGGAGGAAGGCCCTAGCAAACTTCCTCTGGATAAATCTTGCCAGGAGAACCCTATGATGTTTCCTTAGGGTCATCATAAGTCAGAAATAACTTCAGCAATTTACATGTCACATACTCATTATATGAGCAGAGTCTGAGACTGAGAATTTCCACAGATGCCTATGCAAAAAGTCCTTGTTAGATCCAGTTCTTATGTAACTTTTAATAACTTACATATACTTCAGTCTGCTGAGGCCTGAAATTCCACTGAAGACTTGCATGCACGTCTGCATTGAAGGTAACTTTAATTATGCGATCTTTTATAGGTTCCATTGTCTCAATCTGGTCTGAACCATGACCTGCTACTGCTGATCCACCAAGTCCAGTAGCCTTAAAGAAAAATAAACTATAATTAAAAGTCTAATTGAATACAAACTGTTTGGAAGGGATCCAAGATGAATTAAATAGAATCAGCCTTGTTAAAATATTTTAAAAGACTAACTTAAGAGTTGTGTTACAAACTGACTAAGTACTATTGACTGGCCAAGTAACTTTTCTTAAAGATAGAACCCTCCCTAACAATATCCAAAGCCTATTTAGTCCAGCCACTTTTAGAAACATCACAATAAGGATAAGGAAATTAAGTGCTTTCTCAGTCTTATTTCTTGTCACGTTCAGAGGCAGCACGCCTTTGACCCTCAAAGTAGCATGCAGCCATATGACCAATGCCCATTGCTAGCTTTAACCTCCATGAATCTGACATATTTCCCTTTCAAGCTTTCCAAAGTAACAGCCGATAACTACATTTCACTGCGGTGAAATTCCACAGTATAATATGGACTACGCCTATACTGACTTTCCTATTATTTAGCTTAACTGGATGGCCACAACGTCCTGGATTCTGAAAAAGATAATATTACTGCCGATTTCCCCCAGAACGCACATAATTGCACACACCTCTTTTATGACTTCCTCACCTTTCTCCTAAATGAATGAGGGCCAGCACTGTCTTAAATGCAGCACCCTTCCTTACCTCAAGCATAAAAGGAACGGCTCCCTTTCCTAAGGCAATGCGTGCTGCAGCAAGTGTGCCATGTAAAAGGCAAGGAAAGCTGAATCCATAGCTTTGGAATTATTACTTTTTATTAATGTAGGAAATCAAGCAACAGCTTCATTTACAAGCCCATTATGAACATTCAATTAGAGGCTCAGTCTCCCTTATCCAAAATGCTTGGGACCAGCAGCATTTAGAATCTGGATTTCAGTACCTCTGAATTTGCTTATATTTTTTAGAATGAGATGACAGCCAATCTGGTGTAGTGGTTTGAGTGTTGGACTGTGACTCTGGAAACCAGGGTCCAAATCCCCGACCAGTGTAGAAACCCACCAGGTGACCTTGGGCGAGTTACACTCTCTCAGCCTCAGAATGGCAAAGACAAAAACCCCTCTTATGCCAGAAAACCCCGTGATTGGTTCGTTTTAGGGTAGCCCTAAGTTGGAAACAACTTGAAGGCACACAACGACAACGCATAATGAGGCATCTTGGCAATGCGACCCAAATCTAAAATGCATTTATATTTCACATATAATTCATACAGGTGGTTAAATGCCGGTACTGCAGCCACAAGGTTGTTGTGAGTTCGATCCCAGGCAGGGCTCCGAGGTTGACTTAGCCCTCCATCCTTTTGTAGGTCTGTAAAATGGGCTTATGCATTGAAAACTGCTTAGGGCAGTGATGTCCAAACTCCAACCATCCATATGTTTTGGACTTCAGCTGCCAGTATCCTAGAGAGCATTCATTGGCCAAGCTGGCAGGGAGGGCATTATGAGGTAGGAAGGAAATTTGCATGTGGGTGGTGATTGGCTGAGGGGCAAGGAGGGCATTATGAGCTAGGAAGGAGATTTGCATGTGGGTTTTGATTGGCTGAGGGGCAAAGAGGAGGGAGGGGCCCTTGTGGGGCTAGTAGTCTGGATTCTGGAAGTCTATTCATATACAGTATTGACTCTAGAATCCTGAGGTAGAAGAAAGGAAATTTGCATGTGAGTGGTGACTGGCTGAGGCTTCTGGGAGATGAAGTCCAAAACATCTGGAGCCAGAGTTACTACAGTTCCCAAGAATTTAATATAATGGAGAGATAAGCCGGTTTCATACCGCTTTAACTCTTTGTCTGACTCACTTGCTATGGAATTCTGGGAGTTGGAGTTTGTTGTGGGGCCTTAAGGCCCCACAACAAACTCCAACTCCCAGAATTCCATAGCAAGTGAGTCAGACAGAGTTAAAGCGGTATGAAACCGGCTTATCTCTCCAGTCTGGATGCAGCCAAAGTGATGCTACAAAAATAGAGGGAGTAGTGTGCCTACCTGGCAGTAGAGCCGGTAGAGGGGCACCGCCGCGTAGGAGAGGCCCGCCATGCCCACCACTCCGGCCGCCAAGTAGGTCAGCACCGTCCTGTTCCGGCGGCTCCACTCCTCCTCCTGCCGCTCCTTCTCTTTTCGCCTCCGCCATGGTGGCTGTTGTTGTTGTTGTTGTTGTTGAGAGAAAGAGGCTCCATTGGCGCGGCGGTGGGAGTAGGCCGCGTTGCCATGGCGACGAAGAACCCCCGCCGCGCGAACCCGGCAGCCCCGCGCGCACAACAGCAGCAGCAGGCCCATGCTGCTTCCGGTCACGTGACACGCGACATTTTATTTCCATATACATTCTTTCTCCCCCCCCCCCAGTCAGCTTCAGTGGCGGCGAGCAAATCTCGCGAGAGTTGCAGCAGGTCCCACGCCGGCGGAGCTGTGTTGTTGTCACCTTACTGCGGTTACTTAACGTAGGAAGGTTTTTGTTTTTTTCCTGACTACGGCGGCCGCGGGGGGTAAGTTGGTTCGCGCGTTCTTGTTGTCACTCACTGTGACTCCTCCGCGCCTCGTAGCCCCGCCCCCTCTCCACTTTGGAACGGAATGACGTCACTCACAGGCTGAGTGTGTATTATTAGGACTGGAGTCGCTCTCGCCTGAGGCTGCACACACCACACACGGCAGAAATAAGGCAGTTTCATACCGCTTTAACTGCCGTGGCTCGATGCTATGGAAAAATCCGGGAATATGTAGTTTTGAGAGACATTCACCCTCCTCTGTCATGCAGCTCCAATGCCGCAGCAAACTACAAATTTTTATTATTGTTGTTTTTATTAGATTTTATTTATTATTTTTTTAAAAAATTGTATGTTTTATTTTATTTTATGTAATTTATTTATATTTTTATTTTACTTATACATTTTTAATTTTAACATGTTTTATTTTACTTATATATATTTATTTTATTTATATGTATTTTTAATTTTTATATGTTTTATTTTATGTAATTTATTTATTTTTTATTTTATTTATACATTTTTAATTTTTAACATGTTTTATTTTACTTATATATTTTTATTTTATATATATATATATATATATTAATTTTTATATGTTTCATTTTATTTTATGTAATTTATTTATATATAATTTTAATTATAGATTTTTATTTTTTAATTTTATTTTATTTATACATTTTTAATTTTAATATATTTTATTGATATATATTTTTAAATTTTTAGTATATATATATATATATATTATATTTTAATACATATTTTTTAAATTACTATATATATATATATATATATTACACTACAAACATTCATAACGTTACAGACCAAACCTTACTAACCAGCGTAACACATACAAACTTCTACGCATCTAAAACAAGAAGAAAAACAATTTCGAATCTCTACCATCATTACTATTCTCTCTTCTTTCTAATTCTCTCCTTTTTGTTTTCTCCTTCCCTTATTTCCTCCTTTCCTTCTCTCTCCTCTTTACTAGCTTCTTTTTTCCTCCTTCTCTGCATTCCCTTCTCTCTTTCTTTAAGAGAGAGATTAAATTTTATTTGTAGTGCATCATGCAAATCTATACAATATAAGTAGCCAAAATACAGAAAAAACCCTGCTTACAGCGTACGGCCTAAAAACAGAAGAAGAAAGTTAATAAAATGTTAACATCTAAGATCAAAACAAAAAATATAAAACAATAATATCATAAAACAATAAAAACGATGGGAAATTAGTTACTATCCGGGAAGGCCTGCCGGAAGAGATGCGTCTTGGTCTCTTTTTTAAAGCCTTCCAAGGTTGTAATAAGACGCATCTTATTTGCATTAATGCAGTCCTGCGTTAAAGACAGGTTATTGGTGCGATAGGTGCTATGATTTGAAAGCCTTTCATGCCATTGCACACAGATGGGTTAAGGATAGGATAATCCCATCGCTATCCCCTCCCGGTGTGAAAATCTCCCCAGTGGGTTTCACGTCCAAGCTGGGAATCAAACCCTGGTCTCCGGAGTTGTAATCCGACATTCAAACCACTACTCTACTATGGATGCCAGCCATGAAAGCCTTCAACTCCACACTACTCCACATTTCAGCAGGTGTCGCATGCTACCTGCTTGGGTGACAAGCTGCTACACCTGCTACCATTCCCCCTTCTGCCACACAACCATTAAATGTACATAAGCCCTTTCATTTTGGCAACCCTTAACACAAAGACACAAACCCTTTCTGACAATTGTGTGTGTGTGTGTGTGTGTGTGCAGACTTTCAAAAGCAGCTCTCCAGACAAGTATTGTGTCTTTTTCCAGTTAAATTGAAAGGAAAGCTGCGCAAGAGCAGGCCTGGCTAGTGGTGCATGGAAGTTTGTGCTCCAGCAGTCAGGGCCCCAAGGACGACATGAAAGCAACAGCCCTTGACAGCTCTTCTTCTCTAGCCACTGATACTCTCTGCTTATCCGCTTGCTGCTTAACGCTGCTATTGCCTCTTTCAGGTTTTGTTTTAGAGCAGTGGTTCTTAAACGGTGGGCAGGACCCCAGGAGGGTGTGAAGGTTTGAGGCCCTGATCTCTCCCCTTCCTCTTCCCAATTTTTTATGAGTAAAATTTGCAAATGTGTTGAGTTAAATATTGAATTTACTTATATAATCCTGAACCAGTGTGGTTTGAGCGTTGGACTATGACACTGGAAACCAATGTTTGAATCCCAGCTCAGCCATGTAAACCCATGGAGTGACCTTGGGCATATCACAATCTTCCAGCCTCAGAGGATGGCAGTGGCAAACCTCCTCTGAAGAAACTTGCCAAGAAAACCCCATGATAGCTTCGCCTTAGGGTCACCAGAAGACAGAAGGGACTTGAAGGCACACGACAATTTGACCAGTGTTGTTTCCTTATAAATTGTAATATGCACACTGCATAAGCAAAATATTTTTATTCATATATTACACTGAGTGGAGGGAGGGGGGAACGTGACATCCATATGTAGAGGTAAAAGGTTTAAGAACCACTGTTTTAGACAAGTCATCTGGTTTAGGACACTGGATTCAAGGGACTTGCAGAAGCACATCATAGAAGAAATACAGGTCATAGGTGGAGAACCTATAGCCTCCCCATCCCCATGTTGTAGGGCTGATGTGCCCTCTTCCAACTCTATGATTCTATGATCACCTTTGCCTGTTGGTCCTGCTGGCTCAGGATGCTGGGAACTTATATATTAAAGATGTTTCTCACCTTTCCTAGGCTAAACTGTGAATGGGGAACCTTTGGTCATCCAGATGTTTTGGGTCCTCAACTCCCAGGACCTCTAGTCAGCATAGCCAGTTGTAAGGAATCGTGGGAGTTGTAATTATGGAGAACCAAGGCTTCTTCAACCCCACACCATAGAATAGTGCTCAAGGTTGTTAACAGTTATGCAATAAAAATACATTTAAAATAAAGAAACCATTGAAATAATGTAGAAGGCCAAAGTGAACAGATGTGCCTTGATACTTTCCCAGAAGCAGCAAGAATGGAGGTTAATTGCAACTCTAAAGGAAGTGCATACCACTGCTTGGAAGCATCCTAGACATAAACCCCCAGCAACTGAATCACAGCTTATGAAGCCGAGACCTCTCCCTCCCAGCTTCACTTATCACTTTCCTCTCCCCAAACAGATTCTGAGGATCCCATTCAAGGGGAGGAAAGTCCCGGGAAGGAGATGCCTGGGCCCGTGCCGAGGCCTCCCCTACCGGTTTCACTTTTCAAGGGTGAATAACCCTCCAGATTATCCAACATTTTCAGTTATCCGACTATAGGATAACCGAGACTCTACTTTCCCCATCACTATGTACAGATGTGAGAGCTGGACAGTGAAGAAAGCGGATAAGAAGAAAACTCATTTGAGCTTGATGCTGGAGAAGAGTGATGAGGATACTGCAGATGGCCTAAAAGACAAACAAATGGGTGCTAGAATAGATCAAGCCTGAACTGTCATTTGAAGCCTAAATTGAGGCTGTTGTGCTTTGGTCACATCACAAGAATACATGACTTACTTGAAAAGACAATAACGCTAGGGAAGGTAGAGGGCAGCAGAAAGAGGTAGACCACATGCCATATGGATGGACTCCGTCAGAGAGGACACAGGCCTGAGCCTGCAGGATTTGAGCAGGGCAGCGGGCCTTGGAGATGTTTCATCCACAGGGTGTCAAACAAAACAAACAAACAAACAGCTTCATTTATATACCGCTTCATACCCTTAATGAGTGTCTAAGCGGTTTACAATTGTAAGCTATTTGCCCCCCAACAATCTGGGTACTCATTTTAGCGACCTCGGAAGGATGCAAGCCTGAGTCGAGCTTCAGCCCTTTGCTGGTCTTGAACTCGCCACCTCATGGTTTTGAGTGAGTGGCTGCAGTACAGGCATTTAACCACTGCGCCACCAAAGTCGACTGGATGCAACTAACCAACAGCAACCGCCAAACAACAACAGCTTCATTTATATACCGCTTCATACTGAATTAACAGTGTCTAAGCAGTTTACAACTGTAAGCTACTTGCCCCCAACAATCTGGGTACTCAGTGATCTCAGAAGGATGCAAGCCTGAGTCAAGCTTGAGCCCACTTGCTGGTGTTGAACTCACAACTTTATGGTTTGAGTGAGTGACTGCAGTACAGGCATTTAACCACTGGGCCACCAAAGTGCTGGTGCTTCACAAAACTACAAAACCTAGGATTGTGTAGGATGGAGCCATGGCAGATAAATTGAAGTCCAACTGCATTTTTTCTATACCAATGAGAGTTTAACTTTCTTCTACTGAGATCATGGGGCAATCATTTACAGTATGTAATTCACTTACAGAGTAAAACAAATCCAACCCAGTACTTGAACCATATTCCATGTCTCTAAAGGATTCTATCACTGGGCAAGACAAGAGTATTATGGTTCAGCTTCACTAATTATGAATACAAATAAAATTTATGAAACTTTTTTTAGCAATGGAAAAAATGAAAAAATTAAGCAGAATATTTTTTTTTCCTATTCCTTCTCATTCATCTGAAGTACTACAGTTTCCTTACCCCTGTATAGATGCTGAGTCTTTAGTGGTACACTCTTGTACTTCAGACATTTCCAGAACAAGTATCCAAATGTTTGTTGCAGGTTACCTTTAAAAATTTTTTTTTTAAAAAAAAAATTGGTTTGCATTTATATTTCGTTTCCTCCAGTTACTTCAGGGTGGCTCTCATAGATCTTATTGGAAGTACCTTTTTGTTTTGCTAATGGCATTTAAATTTCCTGGACTTTGAAATGCTTTGTCTCCCCTTACCACATGGCCAGAACAAGGAGGGTCCACTCCTGCCAGCATAGATATCCCTCCATATTCAGAACAACACCAACAACATCTTGCCAGATGCAGGCCTGTGAGTAACTTTGTCATTTCTTCCCCTCTGTATTATTTTTAACACCTTTGCCTGATGAAGAAGCCAGTGGAGTTTCAAAAGTTTGCAACATGTATTTTATGCATTTTAGTTGGTCCAATAAAAGTGTCACTGTTTTGTGGATTTTGGATGTTATTGTGCAGGGACATACATAGGCTCTCTGCTTCCTCAGTGATGGTTGGTTGCTCGCATTTCAGTGGAGTTGTGAATCCATTCTGGGCTTTGGACAACTTTATAGGGTGCATTCAAAATGCTGAACAAATACAATCTCTCCAAAACAAGTGGCTTGGAGAATTCCTTTAAAGTTGGAACTAGAACATGGGATGGATTTAATGACATGGGACCGACCAGCCATCACTGTGCCTCATGAGTGCCTGGTGAGGCAAGTGACTGCCCCATGGTCATTCAGTGAGTTTCAAGGCTTTGGCAGGACATTTCTGTGCAACATCCTAACCGTAGCACAACACTGATTTCCACTATTCAAGAAAAACACCATAACTCCTATTCCATTCTGACTGCAGTTGTTTAGGGACCAGATTCCCTTGCCATCAATAGGTCTTATTTCTAGAATTTAGTTAATTTTTTCCGAGTAAAGGGTTGCATAAAAAGGTTCACTGACTTTCTTGTTTCTTTACAGTAGCAGACACCACTTTGTTTTATTGTAGATGGAAAAACACTAGAAATAATGAGTACGGTATTTGCTATTCCCCCTTTCTTTACCATCTCTGGCAATAGTATGATTTTACTGCCATTCTGAAACATTTGGCATTTCTGAAATTGTACAGTATCAGAAACTGTAAGCTTAGAGTAAAAGAATGTGTAATCATGTTCAAAAGTTAAAGGAAATGGATACATTTTGTTGTGGATATGAAATAGATTAATAAATCACTGCTGAAGTGATTCATGTGTAGTATGGCTCTCTCTAATAGATGTCCAGAATCGTATGAAAGCATTTGTAATTTTTGCATTTCAGTCATCCATCTAAATTTCCTCTTTTATATGTGTATTTATATAGGAAGCAAATTTCCAAAAATTGCAGAGGAATGGAATGTTTTATTTTGCAGCTTAGAAATGGTAACTCATAAATATGTTCAGTATCAGCAAAGTGGGCTAGTATTTTCGGTACAAAAGACGGTGGTTTCTTCTAGATGAGACATTTATTTTGCAACCACTCTGCCTCAGTTACAAAATTTTACATGGATTTCAGAAAATGATGCTTTCCATTTATAACCTTCCTGTGTTTTCCCATTCCTTGTTCTGTCTCTTTTCTTACTATTGTCAGCCCTTCTTGTCCACAGATTTTTTTTATCCATGGATTCAAGCATCCACTATTTGAAAATATTCCAAAAAAAGTATAAATTCCAAATAGCAAACCTTGATTTTTGCCATTTTATATAAGGGATGCCATTCTGTTGTGCCATTGTATTTAATTAGACTTGAGCATCCACAGATTTTGTTATCCACAGGGGATCCTGTAACCAAACTCCAGCAAATGACAAGGTCCCACTGTATAAAAAATCCATCAAAGATTTAAAAGGAGCAGTTCGACACTTTCTGACAGGTAGCACTTGGAGTTGTATCTGTCTGGAAGTGTTCTCTGTTTATATGTATGTTAAAATATAATCCATAATTATGCACATGAGGACTTACAGATGTAATATTATGTTTTACAGCTGGTGATCAGTTGTGGTTGTCAGTTAGACTTCTGCAACGTTAATGACAACATTTATCCACATAGATGGCATCTGCAGACACCTGTAACCCTGAAATGTAAGTTGTGTATGATGTTTAAGTGTGGATGTTGCTGCGACAATTATATATCTCTGTTTTACATTCTTAATTAGTTTTCTGTTAATGTTATTATATACAGTAGCGTTAGTGCAAGATGTAAACACAGTAATAAAGACTATATTTTTCACACGTTATATGCTTTTCTGGCAACACCAGTATCATGCTGAGCAAAAATCAATGTGTATATTGTCCTTGTATACTCTTATTTATACTCATGGGATCGCCATAAATTGACAGGAAACTTGAAGGCACACACACATCCAATTGTTAGTCCTAAGAAGAATAGACCTATTCAGGCAAAAGTTAAGTAAATTCTATTGATTCAATGAAGGTTTGCTTGGAATTAACAGTTGGATTTAGGTCCTGCCCATTGTGACAGAGCCAGAATGGTGTTAGTGGTTTAATCATTGGATTACAACTCTGGAGATGAGGGTTTGAGTCCCCGTTTTGCCAAGGAAACCCACCGGGTGAAATAAAATTCCCTGTTCCTGCACAGAATGGCAAGCTTATTAGGACTGATACTTATTCTCCTACATGTTGTGAAGTACCACAGTTACTGGCAGTTATATGGGTGGTGGTGGAAGTGGTGATTCTGGAGGATTCAAATAAGATTGTTTAACTTAGTACAGAGCACTAAACCAGCTCAGCTCAGCCTGTGATAGTACTTAACTGGGAGCTAAAGTGAATCTTAGCTGAAGAGGACATCTATACAAGACACTTTTGCAAACACCTGTATGTTGCATTCATACTTTACATCAGCCTTCTCCAAGCTCCAAATGTGTTGAGCTGCAAATTCAGTTTTCTTCAGTCAGCATTGCCACAATGGTAGGAGTGATTTGAGTTGTGAACAAATGCATCTGGAAGGAGTCAGATTGAAAAAAGCTACTTTTCTTTTCTTAGGTGTACATTTACAAAATAATATGTGGAACTTGTTCCTATATTTCTGTGGAATCCCCCCCCCCCCCCGCTCCACTTTATGGTGTCAAGGACATACCCTCCAACTGTCCTAGTGTGGCATGGACAGTTCTGATTAATCCTCTGTTCTCTCACTTTTTCATCTGCTTTTAAAATGTCCCCAATTCTTGTCTCCCTCTTCCCTCTTGCCCCTTTTGTACTCAGCTTACTTCCAAAACTTGTACTTACTTACTTGTACTCAGATTAATGTAAGATGAGTTCAAAGTTAACTTAGCAGGAGGGAGAGAGGAGGCAAAGCAAAGTAGGTTCAAAGTAGGGAAATGGCTGCAATCTCTCCTAGCCTTTATGTTTTTCCTTATTAACAACTTTTGTCATCTGATATTGTTTGGCAACTTTTATCCTAATTTTCCATTGTAAAACAATAGAGAGGATGTGTATCTCCGTGGGCACTACACAGTGTCTCGTGTTTCTATGGAGTTTGAGGTTAAGTGTTGTATGGTAACATAGGTATCTGGAGCATACAGTCTTGAGTCTGCATCTGCACTGCAGAAATAATGCATTTTGACACTGCTTAACTGCTATGGCTTAATGCTATGGAATCTGGAAACTGTAGCTTTGTGAGATATTTAGCCTTCTCTATCAGAGAGCTCTGCTGCCCCAGCAAACTACAAATCACAGGATTACATAGCATTGAGCCATGTCAATTAACGTGGTGTCAAAGTGCATTATTTCTGCAATACAGATAAAGTGTCTCAGAGGCAAGTTCTTAGAAATAGATAGCATGTATTCTGCAAGTTGTACTTCAAAAGAGGGTAAATTCTAGCATAAGAAAAGTGAGGGGGCAGCTTATTAGAAATCTTTGTAGATGGAAACATGACATGACCATACACTAAAAATGAGTGAAAAGGCAGATAATCTTGATGCATATCTGCAGACACACAGACTTTACAGGGAAGGAGAGGACTAAACTTTACCGTCATAGGTGAATTAGCCCATGTGACATACCGGATTTCAAAGAAGATTAACTAGAAAGAGACACCCATTTCAGTCTGCTGAGATAAATTTAGTTACACAAAGTGTACTGGATTTGTGCTGCTGAATTCAGTGTCTTTAAAGAAGGTTTTGTCTTACTGGCATTAATTGTCTAGTAGGAATGCCTCTCCTGTCACCAATGGATGAAAGAGAACCTGAACATTTTGATGGGCTTTCCCTCTTGTACTGGTAGGCTAAATGCTTAAACTCTAGGTAGCTGTCTTAGTCACTGAGAACTATTTGAAGCCTGTTATGTAAAGGAAGGTCTGATTGCTGTTGGAGAACCTTTTGGGCTGTTAGAGTCTTCTTTAACTAAACAGCAATATTACCTAGTCCTTATCCCTTAAATTTAAATAGGGATGTTTGTTGTCATATTTTATAAACGTGTGGGTTGGCCTTGTTTTGTTTTTTTCATTGATGTTCTGGTTTGACTGTGATAAATCTTCTTGGGTGCCTTGATCATCAGATGCTGAGAAATGAGTGATACATCACTGGTAAAGTTCTAGGACTCTTCTTTATCTTTTCTTTTCTTTTTTTTTAACTGAGATTTCCATCCTGACATCCTTCCAGCTGCATTTACATAGAAATAATAACTTTTTGGTTCACATAAATGCATTAAAGAGAGAAAATGAAGACTCTTATTACAGTGAGCCTTGAATGAACCTTTTGGGCAGAAATCACAGAAAATATTTGTTTGAAGTAGCTTTTCATTCAGGAAACAAATGCATTATTTATTTCTTTATGTTATTTATATGGCTGCCAAGAGCAGTGCTCTCTGGGTGGCTTACAAATCCAAAAAATATTAATAACATTCAAAAGCTATAAACCAAATGCAACATTTTAAAAATTTGTTGCAATAACTCACCTGATCTTACATTTTTAAATATTCCAAGTGGAATGCTCTGAAACTCAAGAGCCACTTCACTGACATGAAAAGAACTATCTCCAGTACATTGGGACTTGCTAATCCCAGAAGGGGGTCAGCTGGAATGCAAACATTGGCTTTGTTGTTTGGACAAAGCATTTCCCCCCCTTTAGATTAACATTGGATCAAGAACCTTGTTTGATTGTTTGCGGTGGATAAAAATGCTTCTAGGTGATTGGGTATTGAATTCATTCTATAGATGTTTGTAGTTTTGCACCCACACAACCTGCTGACTTTCTATGGCAAAAGTGGCAATTTCAGTGGGTCCAAGGCCAATTTTCTGATCCTGAGACCCTCCAGGGGCCACCTGGAATGCCAAAAATGCATCCCCACCCCTGATAAAAACCCTGGAAACTGACTGGAGGTTCTCTTCTGGTTTTGTGAATTATGTG
Organism: Urosaurus nigricauda; assembly: GCA_034509955.1. Taxonomy (NCBI): domain Eukaryota; kingdom Metazoa; phylum Chordata; class Lepidosauria; order Squamata; family Phrynosomatidae; genus Urosaurus; species Urosaurus nigricauda. Next base: position 172,048,978 of record JAOEGL010000002.1, read on the forward strand.
TTGTTGTTTTTTAAATGGTTAACCATGTGGTGGGAGGGGTAACCTATTTAAAATGCAGGCTGCTGCCTGTGGAAACTTCCAGCAGAGGTCATTCACCCTCTTATCCCCATTTGCTTTCTCTTTTTCATCTAGAAGATGACCAGTCTTGAAGTTGAGGGCCACCACAACAGCCAGGGGAGGGGCACATGTAGCCATAGAGCTGCTCTTCACTCATCTCTGTTCTATGCCGATGATTTTGTTATTGCCATGTGACTTCAAGTCAGTTCCAACATATGCCAATCCTTCCATAGGATTTTCTTGGCAGAAAACCATATTGAGAGGAGGTTTTCTGTTGCCTTCCTCTGAGGTGCATGAGTGTATGGAGTTTATCACACAGAGTTTTTTCTGTGCATAAATAGGACTTAAAACAGAAAAATCCTGCAAAAGCAGGATCGTTTTCGCAAAACATCATGGGTGTTTCCCCTTATGAGTGTGAAAATGATCCTATTTTTGCTGGATTTTTACTGGACTTAAATCCCATTTTTGCATAGGATTTAGGCACTTAGCCTCCTGTGTGATAAACTCCTATGACCTGAGGTTGCCCAGTCGGTTTCTGTGCTGAGTGGGGGTTTGAACCCTGGTCTCCCAGAGTCCTAGTCCAATACAAACCATTGCACCACATTGACTGTCATGCCAAGGGCAAGATAGTACCTGTGTTGGGAGAAGTCTAGGCTAATTTGTCTGAATCTAGGAGTTTGGAAGCAGGAACCCAAAGGGTCCATGTTGTGTTTCAGAGGAATGTCAGTTAAATGTAGGTCATCTTGATCTCTCTGGGTTTTAAGACTAGAGGATAGAGAGACGAACTTCTAGGAACATTTGCACCAGTGATGTATATTATATTTGTGGCATAATAATGCAGCAATAGCCCTGGCTCTGTGCCAGAGGGAAAACCACAAGAACTTCCAAGTTGTTGTTTTTTGGTGGAAATATGCTGCAGTGCTGGAGCAACTCCCTGTTCCAGGTCCCAGAAGACAAGATGAAAAAAAGAGATGGTGAACAGAGGGGTTGGAGTGATCATCTCCTAAAAGTTCTTTAAAGTTGAGGAAAATAACCTAGAGTGTGCCTCAGTATTCCTTCCAGCTGAGGAAAAGGTTCTGCTGTGCTCTCTCTCTCGCTCTCTCTCTCTCTTGATGGATGACACCAGGGCTTTGTCTTTAATAGGTTAAGAAGCATAGTGTTACTGGTCACTAGGTGGGATTGCTACCTGCTAGAAACTGTTGCTTGTCCTGGAGAACTGGTGTTTGTCCCAGATGAGTGGATACAGCAAATGTCACCTTTGTGTGTCATTTCTCTCGCACATGAACTACATTCTACAGGCTAGATATGGTGACATTTAAAGCCTTAAATGGCTTCAGATATTGATATTTGAGGGATCACCTCTCCCTATCCATGCTTGCCTGCGGATTAAGGTGTGCTGGGGTGGGAGGGCTCCTTCATGTCCACCAGTAAGATCAATACATTTTGTTGGGACATGGGAGAGCACCTTTTCAACCATGACACCCAAATTGTGGAATGCCCTCCCCCTGGAGTCCCAGTCATTTAGGAGCCAAGTTAGAACTTGGCTGTTCATCAAAGCCTTTTGGCCTCATTAATTCATCCCAAATATGGTTTTAAAATGTTTAAATCATTTTTAACTTATTATTGTTGTTTACTATATTTTTGCCCACCGGTATTTCTTTATTGTTTTAAGCTGTTTAACTTTGTTTATTTGTAAACTGCCCTGAAATCTTTGATATAGAGCAGGGTGTAAATATAGCAACAACAATAACAGATGTATAGATATCTCTAGCACATAAATGGGCTAGCATAAAGAAGCATATTGATGGTTGTCAAGTCCACAAATGTGTTATGACATAATGGTAATACTGTAAATATATTGCTTTGTTCTGCTATACCAGGATCAACATAATGTTTTACCATGAAGCATGAAATTCAGAGAAAGGCAGACTTCAGCCTAATAGTATCTCTCAGAAGTCATACAGTGCACCTATTTTGACATCTACCATTCTCTTTTCCATTTTCACAAGGACTATTATGGGCCCTCATGGAATCAATCGAGCTATACACCGCTTTGCATTTTCAGACTGCCAAAATGGATTAGGTAATAAGATTATGCATTCAGTTTAATAAACTAAGAGTGTTGCTGCTGTGTTCCTTCTGGGCACTTGCAGTCTTAGTCTGTTATAGATGGATTCTGCAATAGTGTTTACCAAATGCTTCAGTATGTTTATTGCAAGGGCAGAAATAATCTGTTTATCTCTTGTTTCGTTTCCTTGTTCAACAGGAATTAAAGTTATTGGAGGCTGTCGAGAGCAGTCTGAAGAAGACTATGGAATTTTCATAAAGAGGATCTTGCCAGGAGGGATGGCTGCAGTAGACAGTAAATAATCACATTTCATGTTATTTTGGTTGCCATTGCTGATACTAAAAACAAGTGGAGCACTTTATCTATTGATTTTTCTTTTTCATTTTTTATTACACTTTCACATTAGGTACAGAGAGAGAAGATTAGGTATGAGGTCCATCTCATCTGATCAAGAGTGCTACCTCTGATCTACACATAGTAATATTCAAAGAAAGGGCTCAGCAACATAACATGGATCCAGGACATACCATCTATTTTATTTTTTTATTTATTTCATTATATTCTACCTTTCTCTAAGACTGGGACCCAAGCTGGCTCACATAAGAAACCAAGTAAAACCCAACAACACAGTTTTTAAAACAATTAACATGATCACATTAAAACAGTATAAAATTATTTTTAAAACATACACAATTTTTTTAAAAAAATAAGAAGGGTCCCAGCATGCACATTAAAACCCTGCTTAAACAAAAAGGTATTTGCCTGCTAGTGAAAGGAGAAGAGGAAGGGGGCCAGCCTTGCCTCCTGTGGAAAGGAATTCCAGAAGGTCGGAGCAGCTACAGAGAAAACTCTCTGTCTCCCCCCCTCTCTCTCCCTCCCCCCCCCCCCTCTCATGGCCTCACCAAGCAAACCTGTGATGGTGGCAGACTGAGAGAAAGTGTTCCAATGTGCTCTTAAGACTGGCAGATACAAAGAGATACAGTTTTTCAGATAGTCTGGACCTAAGCCATATAGGGCTTTGTAGGTCATGACCAGCACTTTCAGTTGTACCAGAAATGAACTGGTAGCCGAATGAAGCTGACAAGTGAGTTATATGCTCCCCGTAATTGGCCCCAATCAGCATTCTGCCCATAGCATTTTGGACCCACTGAGGTTTCCAAAAGCTCCAAAGGCAGCCCAAGATTGCAATAGTCTAATTGGGATGTAATCAAGACATATATTATTGTAGTCATATTTGTATGTAAAGAGATCTTGTAGCACCTTTGAGACTAACTGAAAGAAAGAAGTTAGCAGCTTGAGCCTCAAAGTCTCAAAGGTGCTACAAGATCTCTCTATGTACTGATTCTATAGACTAACACAGCTATATCTCTGTAGTCATATCTGCTGTCTCAAGGAAAAGGCACAGCTGAAACACTAGTTTTAATTGTGCAAATACACTCCTAGGCATTGTCAAAACCTGAGCATCTAGGCTCAGTGCTAAGTCAGAAGAACACCTAAACAGTGAGCCTGAGATTTCAGGGGGAGTTCAGTACTGAGACAGCTTTCTTCAAATCAGATGGGAGGAAATGATAGGAGTTGGTTATCATCAGTGTAAACCCCAGAACTCCTGATGACCTCTCCTAGCAGTTTCATGTTAAACAGTGTGAGGAACAAAACTGAACCCTGAGGGACCTTACAACCAAAGGCAAGGGGTCAAACAATAGTCCTGGAATACCACCTTCTGCGTGACAGCCAACAGGGACATACTACCCCTGCCCAGTCTCCTGCATAGGTCATCCACTAAGGTGACAAAAGCCATCTGTATCCCTTAACCAGACCTGAAGCCAGATCGAATTCAATTGAAATGAATGAAATCTAGGCAATCTGTCTCATCCAGGAACCCCTGAAACTGGGAGGCCACCACAGAATCTTGCCCAAAAGTGGAATATAAGAGACTGACTGATAATTATTCAGAATGGTGGGATCCAAGGGGGCCTTTTTATAAAAAAACATAATGGCCTCACCACAGCATCTTTTGGGCAACTTCCCTTGCTCCAGGGAGGTATTCACTACTCCCCTTACCCACTCAGCTAATCGCCCTGTAGCTACTTTCAGAAACCAGAAGGGGCAAGGATCCAGTACAGATGTGATGGCTTGCACCTCTCCAAGGAAGTCCACATCCTAAGTTTGCACAAACTGAAATTTATACAGTAGCACAGGACAAATAGGCACCAAGATTACATCCACTGGAACTGTCTCAACTGCACCATCCCAGGTGGAGTGTATCCAAACATTTTGTCTGCAAAGTGTCTTGTAAATTCTTCATAGCTCTTGAGTGGTCTTTATTTTCATCCTGTGGGCAAGAGTATAAAATTCCCCTGGCCACTTGAGGCCACTCTGCTGGACAACAGCGTGCAGATGCAATGGTGTCAGAGAAATATAACTTGTTTGCTGCCACAATCACCATGGCATAGGCCTTGGAATGAGCTCTAGTCTGGGTGCAGTCAGACTCACTCCAAATCTTAATCCATCATCGCTCTAGTCTCTGTCATCTCCAGCTCTGAAGTGAAGCAAGGGGCTTGCTTGCCTCCACTCTGTGGAAGGGGATGTTTACGGGCAATTGTGTCCACTGCCTACGGGCAATTGGTCATGCCTCTATTCCAGAGTCAACTAGGGCATTGACAGGATCTCCTGCCATGGTAACAGGAGTCCATTTGGATCAATGCATCTCCTGGGACAGACCATCTTACTCAGCCCTCTGCCCCACCCCCTGCAGAGGCTTCAAGTACCAATTATCATGAGGTAGTGATCAGTCAATGACAATGGAACTATAGAAAGTTCTTCCACATTTGGCTAGCACAGAAAACTGGTTCAGAATGTGTCCAGAATCATGGGTGGCTCCAGATATTAGTTGGGATAGACCCATCTTAGTCATGGAAGACATGAAATCCTGAGCTTCTCCTGAGAGAGATTTCTCCACATAGATATTGAAGTCCAGTACACCAAACCAAGAGCACTCTAACCCTGTCACTTAAATCAATTCAGCCAACTCAAAAAGGGAAACTGTGGAGCGGCTGGGTAGGCAGTATACCAACAAACCTTTGCCCTGGCCACCCACCTTCAAATATATATACTGAAACTGAGCAGACTGTGGGAAGGGGTACCTGATGAGGGAGATGGAATCCTGATAGACCACTGCAACCCTGCCTCCCAACCCTCCAGGCCTCACCTGCTGCTGTACAGAGAACCCAGGCAGGCAAAGCTGGGAGAAATTACCACCACAACCCCCAATTCATCCAGCCAGATCTGTGCAAAACAAGCAACAATACAATTGCATCAGAATATGTCAAAGGAATAGGTTATCAGATGACAAGTTTGCTTTCTATTGGTGACTTAGAATAGCTGGTTTATGACAGACGTTTCATACAATGAGGTTCACATAATAGTTGTTGTTACCCTGACATAAACATTGTGCACCAGATAAAATGACGGATTGCATTAGACCATTATCTTGATGTCCTGATATGTAGAAATGATGTGGACATAGTAATTCATAACTTAGCCAGAAGGCTGCTAATCTTATAGCTGTGAAGTCTGCAGTGCTGAGAATATATTGGAAATAATTCAAGCATTATTTACAGACAAACTGTAAGAACAATGTCTTACATAGAGCAGTGTCTTTGTTTAGAGCAATGCTTGTTTATTTTCCTACTCACACATATAGTTAAATGACCATTCATCCCTCTTCCTTTTAAGGTCGACTGCTTGTTGGAGACCTGATTTTAGAAGTCAATGGTCAAAACTTGGTTGGTGTAACCAATGAAAGGTATGCTTTAAAGATTTAATCATGAACATGGATCAGAATGGTGAGCACTTAACATTTGTGTGTTATGAATATTCTGTTTCAAATTAGCTATGAATATTGTAAAATAAATGTCTGAGTTTCCCAGAGTGTTTTCGCTTTGTACTGGAGCTGAACAACCAAACTTCTTAACTGAACAAAAGTCTAGAGATGGCATGCGACCTGCAAAGCTGATTTTTTGAGCCATGACCATGTTGAATTCCTGAGAGTAACAGTTCTTCAAAAATAAATAAATAAACAAAAGCCACCACATCCCATCTGGTCTTGGAAGCACGGTCAAACCTGGTTATACATGGATGGGAGACAGCCAAGGATTACCAAGTGCTGTAGGCCATATTTCAGTAAAAAGCACTGGCAAGACCACCTCTGAGTATTCATTGCATAAGAAAACCCTATGAAATTGCTGGGGTCACCATAAGCGCATACATAATTTGGAAAGCATACAGACAGAGCTTTGTAATGTGACCAACATAGCCACACAGCCATTTACTTATGTGTTTATTTAAGGCATATCCCACCTTTTCCCCAGCACAGGACTCAAGGAGGCTTACAACAAGGTAGCTTATAACAAATTAAAACAAAAAAGAACATCTGGAGGGGGGATTGTTACTACAAAAGTGTTTTTTAAAAAATTAAACAGCAATTTTATTAAAAGCACAAAGTTGAAACACATTTAATACATAGTATGTTAAACAACACAGTTCATTAAAAGCTCCTTCTGCCACAGCAAGTTAAGAGCCAAAGGCCTAGCTAAATGGAAAGGTGTTTGCCTGCTGGCAGAAGAAAAGCAGAGGGAGGGTCGACTAATCCTCCTGTGAGAGGGGATTCTACAACTTGGGAGCAGCCATCAAGAAAGTTATCTCCCATGTGTTCAACAGATATGATGGTGATGGGACAAAGAGACATTTCTTGCCAAAGATCTTAAAACTCAGGCAGGCTCATATAGGGAAATAAGGTCTTTCAGGTAATCTGCACCCAAACTGTGTAGAGCTCTAAAGTTCCTAACCAGCAGTTTGAATTCTACCTGGAAATTGACCACTAACCAGTGATACTGTTTCAACAAGGCACTTACTCATTCACTATAACCAGCTCCAGGCAGCAGCCTGGCCACAGCATTTTGGACCCACTGAAATGTTTGGACAGTTTCCAAAGGCAGCTCCAGGTAGAGTGTATTACAGTGATCCAACTGGGATAGAATGAAGGTGTGTATCACCATAACCAGATCTGACATCCTAAGGAATGGGTGCAGCTGGTGCACTGGTTTTAGCTATATACAAAGGAATCTTATAACACCTTTGAGACTGAGAAAAAGACATTTATCTGATAAAGTAGACAGGGTCTACAAAAGTCTATGCTGCAAATGCCTTTCTCTCAGTTAATCTCAAAGGTGCTCCCAGATCCCTTTGTATAAGTGATGCAAACAAACACAGCTATTTCTTTTAATATAGCTGGGCAAATGCACTCCAGGCCACTGTTGAAATTTGATATCCAGGAGTACAGCCAAGCCATGAACACCAGATTTCAGGAGGAGTGTAACACCAACCATTAGTTGAGTCTTTATTCCCTGATCTGCCTTTTGACTGACCAGGAATATTTCTGTCTTGTTTGGATTAGGCTTTAATTTGTTTGTTTGCCTTTAGCACCAAAATAGTTTCCTTGGAGTTACCGTACCTATACATCAGGATGTAGCCATATTGACTTTTTATTATGATTGTGTTTTATTGTTAAGCTAATCTGCTTAGAATGTAGTTTTTAACTGTAGATATTTCTAAGTATGAGAGTCAGTGTGGTTTAAGCTTTGGAATATGACTCTGGAGATCAGGGTTCAATTCCCTGCTCAACCATAGAAACCCACTATGTGACCTGGGGTGTGTCACACTCTCTCAGCCCAGAAAGCTGATGATAGGTTCACCTTAGGGTCGCCATAAGTTGGAAACAAGAAGTATTAATAACAATAAAAAATATAGTATATATAATGAAGGGGTTGAACTATGCCCAAGCCAAACATTTTATTCAAGTTATAGGTTAATGTTGTTACAGTCCTGAGTCCCCAAATGCAAAGTCTATCATGCTACCTCAGTTCTGAGTCCATGAACAGAAAGTGATCATCTACACTTCTTGTGTGAGTGTGTGTGTGTGTGTGTGTGTGTGTGAGAGAGAGAGAGAGAGAGAGGTTATATTGTTGCCAAAAATAAAAATTATTTGGATGTTAAGAACCATGAGTGCCAGTTGCTTGCAGCATGAGAGCATTCCAGTTGTAATTTATTTTATTCAGGGAGTTCTTCAAGCCAGGGACTCTACATGGTTTGTGTAGTACAATATCTGAATCTGGAATTCTGGCTTATTCACTTCCTAAGAAACAGAGCAATCAAGCCAGTTTATGATTGGTGTGTTAGGATACGGAGACGCATAATTCCAAATTTGGACACTGTGCTAAATAAAACACAGGCAGAGAGTTCTTGGCTGGATTAATTCTCCCCACAGACAGGAGGAGACAAAAATGATCAAACAGTGTACTCCATCTTATCCATGGCAAGCCAGAATGTGCTGAATATTAGAAAAGGGTGGAGAGGTTTTGAAGATTGGTCTATGAACTAAAGCTTGTGTCAAATTTGTTCTCACAAGAACTCTCTTCAATTTCAGACTTGAGCCCAGATCTTTCAGAACCATGTCCAATTTTTTCCAGAGATGCTTTGGTTTTCTGTTACTAACATTTCATCAAAGGGTTGTGCTATACTGTTCCATCTTCTACAGTTTTAACATAAAGAGTTGTTTTGTTCATGCTACTGATGTAAACAAGTTTAATTATTGATCCTACCATGGTTTTCAATAGAACATGCTTCAGGCAAAACTTTCTAAGGCTGAACCTTAATGAACTAGCAGTAATATTAATCCTAGATGTGGATGCATTTTGATTCATAAAAACTACATTGTATAGATAAGAGTACAGTCTTTGCACATACTCAATAGTCAGTTAATTTTTTAAATTTCACCTTCACAGAGCTGTTGACATCTTGCGAACGGCATCAGCAACTAGTCATGTGTCTTTACTGATTGCCAGAGATGAAGAAGCAAAGTAAGCAAATGTTAGATTTCCACAGTGCTGTATGATACAATGTTTAGATCAGTCATAGACATTGATCAAAACTATTGTAACTCATCATTTTCTCTCATTTTATTTTATCATTTCCATTGTTGCTTCTTCTTTAATAACAGGGTAACCCTCCTTGACTCACCACAAATTTTATCCATCCCCTTCCCCCTACAAGTTTTCCTGCAGAATGCTTAAAAACATCCTTTAACTTAGAGAGAGAAAGCACATTACATTAGTTGTTATTGTAGTTACGAATTCTGTGGTTCCTTCTCTCTCTGTCTCTCTCCCCCCGCCTCCACTTTTAAACTTCTCCGTGGATTACATAGCAGTAGGAAATGCTGGCTACTAGCCAGCTGTCAGAAGGAAAATTCTGCTCACTTCCTGTAATATTTTATATTACTCTGGAATTCTTTGCTCCTTTTATTCTTTAATTGCCAGTTACAGACAAATTGCTTTCTCTGAAGTCTGGTTTCTTCTCTTGCCGTTGCACAGATATTAGGGGCTTTTAAAAACTCCTTTCAGCCATGTAGTGTTGACCTAGTTTTCTCTAATCTTGAATAATTAAAACGCATCAGCACTTTCCACCCTTCCACTAGAGTTCTGTTGTGAATAAAATTAGACTCCCTATTGCCAAGCTGCCTTGAATGTTTCTGTGAACAACATTGGAATAAGTTTATTGTAGCCATGCTGTCCTGTGATCTTTGCTACCTTCAAGGCACATTTATAAAGACCTGTATGGTCTGGACGCTTCGTATTTTGAAGGGCTATTCCCCTTGCCCATATCAGCAATGGAGTTGTTGCTCAGAACAGGTTGAAAATCTCTTACCAGAAAATCTGAAATGTTCCAAAATCCTTTTTTCATGGGTGGCTGGGATAGTGACACTTTTTCTTTCTGATGGCGTCAGTATACAAGAAACATGCAGAAAATGATAAAATATTGTATAAAATTGCTTTCAGGCTATGTATATGAGATGTATATGAAACATCAGTGGGTCCATTTCCAAGATATCACATTATTTATATGCAATTATTCCCAAATCTGAAAGTCGAAACACTTCTGGGCTCAAACATTTCAAACAATGGATACTCAATTTGTATCCAGAACACATACTATGGCTGTGGAACTGTTTCCTAAGAAGAGGAAACTTTAGCTGACAGTCTTAATTTGGCCTGAAGGATCAACGTATCTGGTCTCCAGTGCTTTACTGAAGGGCCACACTACCTTGCCTTCCTTTCCTGATTGGAAGCGCTTTGATCCCTACTGTATTTTTAAATCACAGTAGCCACTATTTTTTCACCTGCACTTCCTTTTAAACTGTATTTTGCTTTGGCGGAACATGCCCCAAGATTCTGCCACACATCCTGGCTTGTTCCTATTACTGTATCTTGATCTATTTACCAATAATATCAGAGCAAACTAGAACATATGGAAGATAAATCACATTATGGCTCCATTTTCTAGCTTGTCATGTTAAAAATGTACACTGTGTTTGCTCCCTCATTCTTCCTTGTAAAGAATGGAGCTTACTGTATGAGCTGTGATTTGTGTTTTCTACAGTTTCTTTCAGTATCAGAGGTCTCTTCTTGCTCTAAACTGGGATTTTAAAAGGACATTTGAGAGGGGGTTTGCTTTTGGCTCTACTCCCTGTGCCCTAAGCTACATACATGTCTGGAAATCTTTTCCAAATTGGAATTTGGCACTCAGGCTGAGAAAGGGTGTCTATCCTTCCCTTCCTGTACTCATTTACATGTGAGCAAAGCCCACTGAATTCCATTGAGTAAGCATACCGTAAATACTCGACAATAAGTTGACTTCATGTGTAAGTCGAGGACATATTATGGAGTCAACATTATGAATTTTGATAAGACCTGTGGATAAGTCAAGGGTAAATCTTAGGGGCATAAGCAAAGGATTTAAAGGATGAAGCAATGAAACAGATTGCCAAAAAACTTTCAAAATTCCACCAGGCATGTTTGTGTTCACACTTAAGGCTGGATGGACGAGAAAATAGAGCAGGGTCAGAAAGATTACTGTCTGGCTTTTCACCAGGGGATGGTTCCTTTTTACATATATAAGACTTATAAGTGCAGTACTTACATTGGCCCATGAATAAGTTGACTCAGTTTTTTGGGATCAATTTTTTGACTAAAATTTCTAGCCTTATACTCGAGTACTGTATATACTCGACTATAAGTCGACCTCATGTATAAGTCAAGGGCATCTTTTGGGGCTGAAATTTAGATTTTGATATGACCCATGGATAAGTTGATGATTAAAATTTAGGGGCATATAGCAAAGGAACTAAAAGATGAAGCAAAACAAAACAATGTCAAAGAACTTACAAAATTCCAGCAGACGTAGCCCTTTGTACTCACTATTAAGGTTGGATAGATATGAGTAGAGGGGATTGATGCTTCCAGGATTATACTCTTGCCTTTCACCAAGGGATAGTTCTTTCTTTTAAATAAGAGTTAACATACAGTACTTACATTGACCCGTGGATAAGTTGACTCAGGTTTTTTGGGTCAATTTTTTGACCTAAACTTCTAGACTTACACATGAGTTGTTTATTATTATTAGTGCTGTAGATTTACACAATACATATGTTATATACAGTACATAAGAGTGCACTGCCAGTGGGAGTGATTCTAGCATGGTAGAAAGGGTTTTGCAGTGAAGGCCTGACAGTGCCCAAACTTGCAGACATTAAAGAAAGATTCATTTATGTGTCTCCTTTTTTTAGAAAGAAAGAGAGACAGGGAGAGAGAAAGAAAGAGGGAGAGAAAGAAAAAGAAGAATTACATTACAGCTTAATGAAATTCCTGCTGTTACTTCTATTTCTCATATTTCTGGGGCTTTTTTCGACAATTTATTTGTTTTACTTAGAAGCCAGTTGAAACATGGGATAGGACTCTTGTTGATAAGTCTTATGGCTATGAATTGAGTGAAACCAATATATAGTATGCTCCATTTGACCTTCCAGAGGTTTTTAGCTCCCAGATTCTTGCCTCTTGGTCATGCTAGCTGGGGCTTCTGGCAGTCAAAGTTTAAAACATCTGGAAAGGAACGCCTCCTCAAGGGAACTCTTTCTTAAAGGCCAATGTTTCTTTCTACTCAAGTACAACTTAAAGCATACAAGGGGGTATAATAAAGTTTTAATATCACCTTTAAAAAAATTTGACAGAAAGTTTCTTTTGATTTGTAGTAGTTAATTTATCTCTATGTAGTCACCATCCAGATTTACACATTTTCCCCAGCATTTCTTGACGCTCCAAATACCATTATTGTAGAAGTCTGTAGATCGTGCCTGACAAGGATTTTACACTTTAATCACTTCTAGCAGAGCCAGTCACAAAAATAAAGGCCGCAATGAGTTGATTTTCTCAGCAACGTGCCCTTAGGGACCAATGATGACACTGATAAAATTTCATCAATATGTGTTGGAATATTATTGCATTCTCTCTCCCCCTCCTCAGATAGACAAGGTTTACCCTGCATGCATTTCCCTTCACTGTCCTCTTCTCTATTTGTCTGCATGCATTTGGTCCTGCTAAATTACAGGGGCAATAAATACCTTTTGGTTGGTAAACAGATCATGGGATGTGATCTAACTTCCTTAGGAAGTTCTTAAACAAAGGATCTCTCTTGCTTTCCTGAGGTCTCTCCATCACTATGCGCTCTCAATTTTCTTCCGAAAGATGGTGAGATACAAACTTCTTCTTTACCTGGACTATACTCACTAGTTAGGTTAGGATGTAGCTTCTATGTATAGGTAGATTTAAGCCATTAGTAAAGTTTTGTTTTTAAACTACAAGCTATTTGTGTCAGCCTCAGTTCTTAGAAGCATTGTTTAAACAAGAGACAGCTTCCTGCTGCTCTGCTGATTTAAACGTAAGACCCTAACAGGCTTGGCTTTGATATTTTTGATGTTTTGATATTTTTGGTTTCCTTACCAAAGGCAGAAGCCTTAGGAAACTTTATTTCCCCTGCAATATGCCATAATAACTTCCAGGTGATAATTATTAGTTTATGATACTGCCTCGTAAGGTGCAATCTGCAGGCTTCTACAATATCAGCTATTCGGAGGGTCAAGATACACTGGGGAAAATGTATAAATCTGGATAGTGACTACATAGAGATAAGTTAACAACTACAAATCAAAACAAACTTTCTGTCAATTTTTTAAAAAGGTGATCATTAAAACTTTACGATAACCCCTCGTAGATAAGAACTGTGTGGCCTTCCACATGTGGTTGATTTGTAGCTCCCAACCATCCCTTACCATAGCTGTGCTAGTTACTTCTGATGGGAGTTGCAATCTCAAAATATAGGGATAGCTGTGCTTTGCCTACCTCTCATTTGAAACTTTATAAATGTCAGTGTTTCTCATCACTTACTTACACAGTTTGGATGCAAAACCAAATCTGCAAAAATAAAACCCATGAATGTAAAATTGCTGCAAAGATCCTTAAGTGGATGCATTGTGAAGAATTAGATATATGACATGCCTCCACATCTGCTTTTTGATTCCAGAAAAGAGTTCCTAGATCTGATGGAGAGACACAGCTCGCACAGCAGTACAAGCTCTTCCAGGAATTCCCCGACACAAGTGCTAGCTGGTGAGCTGCTGGTTATGTCTTCAGCATGCAGCATGAGAGAATAGTAGAGGATGCTCAGTGGCTTAATGGCCTCCATTAATATTTCAGGTTGGTTAGAAATGCTTGCATGAATTGGAAGGTAGACCTTTAACCCAGATTTTACGTGTGGGTTGGTGTTTGATGGACAGAAAGGACATCTCTCTATTCAATCAAGACTTTTAAAATATCTGGAGCTTTTTTCCTTTTCCTTTTTTCTTTTTTACTGGGCTGAGCAAGAGAGAAGTGTGGTAATGCCCCCTAGGGGCTCACACACACATTACAAAACAGCATCTGATCCCGGGTGGGTTTGAGGATAAGACTTCATTAAGATTATAGCTAGCAAAGGAGGTTAGGAAACCATCAGCCAACCAGCTGCCCAGGGCCACTTCATTACCAAAGTCCCCAAATGGATCCTGTGTTATCAAGCTGTTTTGAGACTTGTCATCTTTACAGTTTCCAATTACAGAATCTGGATCATTGCACTGTGAAAACAAATTCAAGCTCTTCAGTCTTTTGCTTCCAGAAAAAAAAAATTTGTTAACTGCTTTTAAAAAAAAAAATGCTTTCAAATTGACGCCTTTTGTTAGACTTAAAAGGGAATGACTCCAGTTTTGGCCCCTTAATTATATAAAATGGCTGGACTCTAATATTGTTCAGGCACCTTCACAACTTAGTATTCCATCACTCTAGGTTGCTTCTACCATTCTTCCAAGGTGGAGCTGTACTCTGTGTCCTTTCCCCTGTTGCATGATGAAGCATCTCACTGCCACTAGAATCTAGTAGTGACTAATGACTCCTATGACAGGAGGAGGTGGACCTTTTCCAGGTTTTAATCTGAATTTTAAAGAAACTATCAGAAGCTACATCTGCACTGCAGAAATAGTTCAGTTTGACACAGCTTTAACTGTCATGGCCCAATGCTATGGAATTCTGAGAATTGTAGTTTTCTGACAGAGAAGGTCAAATGTCTCCAATGTCTCACTACAGTTCCCAAAATTCCATAGCAGTGAGCCATAGCAGTTGATATGGTATCAAACTGGATTATTTCTGCAGTGTGGATGCAGCCTGAGGTGTTGAACACATTCTGGTTCAAAATAAAATTTAAGGTTTATTTGGAAAAGTTAATGTTCAGACTGAAATGAAGTGGATTTATTTATACAGACGTTTTATGACCTATGTGACTATCAAGAGTACAAATACAAGAAATGACACAGTTTGTAAGGTACAAGAAGTCTAAATCAGTGCTTTTTAAGTGTATTGTAGTTTTCAGAAACATTTAACTTCCTTTTAATTTTTTTTATGACATGTTGTACAAGACAGTTGAGCCATCCCTGAAAATTTATGTCTTACTAAATTAGTTACCCCTCATGGAAAATAATATACTTATTTGTCTTGTCTACCTCTTTCTTTCTTTGAGGTAAAGCTAGTGACAGCTTTTCTTCAGCATCTTCTTCAAGGTCAACAAGTCCTCAGCTATTGCATTCAAGGGAAACACACCATAATGGAAAACCAGCTGCAGCAACTCCCTTTCAAGGCATCACAAAGTAAATTCCAGATTTTTTAAATAGATCTGTTATTCACAAGAGTTTGTGTGAATTCACAGTGTGTAAAGGGAGAAGCCATAAAAATGTTATCATTCCAGAAGCTGCCATGTTGGTTTTGTGATGTGATTTGCCAAACCTGAAAGAACGGTATCACAATGACATTTCTTTAAGTTATTGTTTCATGTGCTCTTTCTCTGCAGATGAGTACAGCTTGAAAAGTGATTTCACTGTGAATGTAGGCTATGCAACCATTTACTGTAGTCTGTCCCCTAATATATTTTCATAAATTATCTGTTCTTTTAAATGCCTGTAACAAGGATGGAGAACCTCTTTCAGCCCAGGGAGTAAATTCAGTTTGAGACAAGTTCTGGTGGTCATCAGGGCCAAAACAAAAACAAAAAAGAAAAAAAATTGTGGCCAAAGATACCAGTACATTTTAGCTTCAAACTCTTACTGTCAAAAATGTAAGTCTTAGAAGAGGCACTTCAGTGGTTTAGAATGGGAGCAAACCTGTACTGATGCTTGGAAGCCAAGAAACAATAGTGTTGTGGGTGAGATGTGTGGAGAAATCTAGAGGCCAGGATTGGGATCTCAGAATAATAATAATAAGAAGAAGAAGAAGAATTATTATCATTATTATTATTATTATTATTATTACCACCTTGTATTCCCTCCTCTCAGTCTGCTGCAGGCTGGTCTGGGTCTTTTTTCTGGTTCTTTTCTCCCCTCAGTCACTGACCTTTTAAAGCTAACTTTGTTTTCTCTTCTTGTTTAGTGACAGCGCCTTTCAGATTATCACAGTTTCCAAGGGAACAGGCCTCGGCTTGAACATTGTAGGAGGCATTAACAGGAATGAAGGACCCTTGGTGTACATTCTGGAAGTTATTCCTGGAGGTGATTGTCACAAGGTAGATAAGGGGCTGCAAGAGAAGTCTTGTTCTGTTTGCTACTTTTCCTCATGCAGTATGGGTGAGGAAGGGTGTACATTTAGTACATCCTTCCTTGTATTACAATATAACTGTCATGCCCAGCCAGCCTGGCAGCTGGTTGTGGAGAGCTAGTTTAGTACTGCTGAACTGTTTTGAGTCTGTTTCAAACCTAATAGTGATCTGCTCTCTGATTTGCAGTGGGGGCACACCAGAAGTAATAAGGGATCTTTTGTTATATATCTCTCACTTCTTTCTCCAGTCAGATTGTTAGCACTTACTGTTGTTTATGGTTTAAAATCTTGCCAGTCTGTACAGGAGAGCACAGTTAGCTTTGACATGTCTTTGCGCCCAATAAAACCAGCACTGTGTGTAGTACAATTTCATTAGAAAAGAGTCAAGATGTCGTTCTTTTTTGTAGTAAGGGCTTTTATTGAGCAAAACTTACAAAGAGAAGCCAGGCGCTTTGAAAGGAACTACTATTTTACACATCAATTGACAAAATGTCTTTTATTCTGACAGGATTTGGATCAGGAGGGTGTCAGAGCTGTGCTGCATTAGCAGCAGTATTGGGGTGAGCTAAGAGCTGTGAGACTAGCTTGTTGTCAGAATGGAAAGGACAAACCAAGGTTGAGAGCAAGGCCAAAGTCAGGCCTGAAGAGGAAAGCAAGACTGAAGGAAATTCCTGGAGCAGGGACATTCTAGTGCTGGTATTTCATTTTTGATCAGGCAAGACTGAGGTGCAATAGATAGTTTTCTTACATAACTCCTGCCTGCCCAGAAGGATCTCATACCCAGTCTGGGTGAGCATTGTCAGTCCAGAGAACTGGAAGGTTCTGCTCTGCTAAACATTTCAGCTTTTCACTACACAGAGTGTAGTGTACAGAAAACTAGCAGCTACTGACAACATAAGGAAGGTCAGATGCCTAATTTGTTTTGTGGTTACCCCTGCTTCTCCCTTTTCTTTAACATCTTTTATGTAGCAGACACAGAGGCTGAGGGGTAACAATGATGACGGACAGAATTTGATGGGGTGGGGGAACAGGATACCCAAGCCCATTGTGAAGCACATCATCCCTGATTTCCCTAATATATGGCCCAGCTTGGTTTCTTCAGGCTCAACATTTTTGCTAAAATGGAGTAACATAAAATGGCTGTCTGCTGAGAAAGACAGCTGGCTACATGTATGATGGACCATGCCCTTTGGTTCCCAGCCTAGATCATCCTGTTGGATTTCCAAGTGTCCCAAACCCTTGTGGGCTGGATAGTATTGGCCATGGCTGTGACATACTGACACTTTTATGTCAGAGTTTCTCTAGCTTATCTCTTCCTGGTAGCTTCCCTTCCCTTTGCAGGGAGTGGAGAAACGCAGAAGATCTCACCCAGTGTTTACAGTCCCAGTGTTGGGAGTTCACCCTTTACCTAAAAACACCTAAGAATGCAGATGAGGTACCAGAGGTATACAATACATACAAGTTTTCATCCATTCCTCAGATATTAGAGCTGCTGCTTCTCTTTTTAATTTTTAAAGCATGGAAGTTGGGAATGCTAAACATGATGGCTGCTGGAGCAACAAGACAGTAGTTACCCAGGCAATAGGTATTGATGTCTTGTAGCTTCTGGCTCAATGGAGCAGACTAAAGAGGTATTGACCAGTGCAGCAAAAGGAGCGTGAAGGTATTTACAGGTTTCAGATATTCCATCTCTCCCTTTCCTTCTTAATTTCTGTGCTCTGTACGATATTGTGGATTAAAATCTCAGGATGCTCATGACCTGTCTACCTTCAGTTACATATTTTAGATGGCCGTCAGGCCTACTTGGATCAGCACTAGGCAGACTTGTGTTCCACAGAGGACAGGTAAAAGACAGGATGCACCTTGTGAAAAATATTGTGTCTTATAGGATTTACAGGATTCGTAGTTCAGTGTTACATTGCTCCCATGTTGTTGGAGCTTTAGAAGTCACTTTTTAAAAAAGGTTTACAGATATAGGTCCTACCCCAGTATTAGTTGCTATTATAACGTTTTTTCCACCGAACTGCTCCAAGGCAGATTTGCTGGGGTCCTTTACTTAGAGAGATGGTGCCCTTGTAATAATATGGAAGTCAAGTAATGAAGCATCTTTTTTTAATTTATTTTATTTTATTTTATTTTATTTTATTTATTTATTTTGTCCTGTAGCTTTTACAGTGAGGTGCGTTAGAACCTGATTATCCCACTACTGAGAAAATTTGTTGGGTGTTTTGCCCAATTTCATATCAGGTTCTTGGAGGAGGATAAGTCCCCAAATGTAACATGGGCTGTTGCTCAATTTCTTTCAGAGACAAAGAGGATTAGGGCTCTCTTTGTGTTTCAGATAAAGCTGATAGCAATTATTTTATTATTTTTACTGCATTATTTATTCCTTTTGGATGTTGTTTTTAATTTTGTGTTGAGTGTTCTATTGGCTCTGTTGATCACAATAAATGATGATGATGATGATGATGATCGCACTTTTTAAAACTAACTCCATACTTTTCTGATGCTGAAAATTAACTAAAATAGTTTCCTTGTAATTCATTCATCAGAAAATGGTCTTAGCTCTTCAAGTCACTAGCTTGTGCAAAATATTTCCTGCTATCTACTTGGGTGCTGCCTCAGCACCCACAATAGAGTAAAAAGCAGCAGCCCAAGCCTGCACTTAACAATATAAGATACTTTCTCCATTTTGTAATGCTATACTCATGGAGCTGTAAAATAATGTTAAAAGTTACAGTTACACCATCATTGGAGGGGCAGAAATGCCTTCGTTTGCTCCTTGCAATACCTTTTCATCCCAGTAGGCCAGACAGAAAACTATGATTGGTGTCAAAGACTACAGTTGGTTAGCTGAACAGTTGGTTTATTTGATACACAAACCCACAAGATGTAAAATATGAACCTGAATACAGACATGATAACATTATTTTAGCAAATAATGTGCATGACAGAAGAATAGCATGAAAAGCAATCAGTAGGAACCCTGGTGGCCAGTAGCATAATTGGAAGCATAATTGCACCAGCTGTCACCCCAGAAAGGGGGTGACACCCAGTCAGCCCCCATCTTCCCCAACCCTTCCCCACATGCATGCGCTCTGCCCCCTGCACCTGCTGTTGTGTCCTGCATGCATCGCTACATGGCCCATTCACATTCTGTTTCGTCCCCTGCATGCGCTCCACCCACTGCACACTCATCTCTAGGGAGCAGACTGGCAAACATGCGAAAGATGGAGTGGTCCACACAGGGGGCAGCATGGGGAGAGGGAGTGTGTGCCAATTCTAGATGTCCTGCCCACTGGAAGTCCTGCCCACTATTACCCTGCCCACTGCACCAGGTTACAACCTTGTGCGGGAACACCGCTGCTGGTGGCATAGGGGTTAAATGCTGGTACTGCAGCCACAACCTTGTGAGTTTGATCCCAGGACTCCAAGGTTGACTCAGCCTTCCATCCTTTCATAGGTCAGTAAAATGAGTAGCCAGCATGTTGGGGGCAATTGACTTGCAGATTGTAAACCGCTTAGAGAGTGCTTAGTTCACTATGAAGTAGTATAGAAATGTAAATGCTATTTGCTATTGCTATCGCTATTGATATCATTTAAACAGTCTGCATGGTTTAAGAAAGGCACAAGAATGAGATTAAAATGTCACTGACAAAGCAATCATGGGCCAGTGCAATTCTAACCTTACTATTTCTTACCCTAACTGAAGATTTAGCTTCTCTGTTCAAACTCCTTTCTGTCTACCTATTTTTCAAGAACAGCTTTTGAGCTTCCTAACAGCTTTCTGTAAAATCTTGTTTAGTCAACTAGTGTTATGGAGAAACAGATACAAATTTCTCCCTTCTATCAGCACCTTTGAGCAAGTGAACTGGAAGTAACAGGAGCAGTGACATTAGTGGCTGCAAACAACAGCAGTAACCCTTTATAACCCAATCCATCTTCATATCCTGGTCAGGACAGGACCAACTCCTTTTTCTCTTTTTAGTGCAGTGTTATATTTATGTACAGAAGTAGGCAAAATATTTCCCACAACCTGATACCCTCCAGATTAATTACAGCTGCTAACATTTCTGACCATTGGCCATACTAGCTGGGACTGATAGAAGATATAGTCCAACACATTTCAGGGCAGCAGCTTGGCATAGAGTGTAAAATTATGCATAGGTAAGTTTAACATCATCATCATCATCATCATCATCATCATCATCAAGATTTATTTTTAAAGTGCTGTAATTTGCACAGTGTTGTGCATAGTAAACAATAGTTAAAAATAGATAAAAATTATTATAACATATTCCAGCCATTCTTTATAATAATCCAATTAGAATTTTTTTGTATTGCCTGTTTTGGCTATCTGTAGATATTAGATTAAGCGAGTACTCAGGGCCCTTGTTATTAACTGAATTGTCAGGATCTAACTACAGCTGTCATTACAATTCATCAAAAAACAAGGCCAAATATTTTTATTCTAATACAAGGGAATTGAGGATAAATGCAGTGTACTTGGCAAACTCTGTTATGTCTGGACAGAAACAGAGAGCACACTCCATGTCATTTTTTCTAAATATTCCTCTTAGTATAATCCTACTTTACAACTCCATAATCCTAGATTGGTTTAATTTGTTAATTTGTTGTTAGTTTTTTGTTGTTCCCCACCTTGATCCCTGGTGAGTGAGTAATAATAATAATTGAGGTACCTTAAATTACAGAGTAAAATGTATTTAATGTTACTGAAATGATACGTATTTGTAATCAGGTTTAAAGTAAAATTATGTAATTTAAATCAAAGAATAACAATTGCTTAATATTAGTTAATACTACTTAAGTAATATTTATTTGTTTATAATCAAGCCTGAAATATAAATGATGCAATTGGGTATTGTCAGGCTCCCAAGTGATGTCCCTGGGAGTGTAATGAGGCCAACTGATCTCAATGCACATACAATAGTTTCATCCTTTACACACACACACCCTTTTCTTGAACTCCACAACATGGTTTTCATAGGAAAGCCTTTGTTAAGACATAGATTCTTTGGTGACTGTGCAGCAGGGATGAGATTCATGCAGCCCTCCAGATGTTGGACTGCTGTTCCATTTGACCCTGGTCAGCATAGCTAACAGTGAGGATTGCTGGGAGGCCATGAATGCCAGGAACCATGGGGAATTTAACATCCTAGCAGAAAGATCTGGTGCCATGGGAAGTATATTTTACATGGTTGCTGGCAGACATGGACACCCATGGATGATTGTAGGATGATTCATTTAAAACAAATGAATAATTGTATATAGTTAATGAGAGCCAGCATGGTGTAGCGGTTTGATCATTGGACTAGGAGTCTGGAGATCAGGATTTGATTCCCTGCTTGGCCATGGAAACCCTTTGGGTGACCTTGGGTGAGTCTATCCTCAGCCCCAAAAAACCAGATGATAGGTTTCTTAGGGTCTCCATAAGTCGGAAATGACTTGAAGGCCCACAAAACAACAACAAAATACAGCTATCAAAGAAGTACCCATGTTAGTCTCTTGCAGCATAATTCTCTTCTCAGGGCAAGGAACATGATTTGCATCTTTCTAGATCCTATTACATGTTATCCCAGTCCCACAACTGTATAAATATTTTTTATACCTGAGGCCTTAATATCATTCTGTACTGCATCTGAAGAAATGGGTTTATATCTGCAAAAATCCAAAAATAAAAACCAGTTAGTCTTAAAGGTACTTTTTGTTGCTGTTGTGTGTCTTTGGGCCGTTTCTGATTTATCCTTATCATAGAATTTTCATGGCAAGATTTGTTCAGAGGAGGTATGGCATTTCCTTCTGAGGCTGAAAAAATGTGACTTGTCCAGGACCACCCATCGGGTTTCCATAGCCAAGCAGGGATTTGGATCCAGGTCTCCAGAGTAGTAGTTTAACACTCAAACCACTGCACCACACTGGTGGTTCTCTCCAATCCCCTTGTCCCACTCACTTTCTCCTTTTTCATATATGCAGTTATGACATTGAAATGATGTATGCAGCTGTCAGAGAAATGTTTGGGTTCCTATTCTCAGCATTTGTTGAGCTAATGAAATTTCTGTTGTTACTCTTAAATATGTTAAGGTCATTATCTTTTCTACCAGTGATATACCCTCGTTAGGTGCTTTTGCTGGTACAGTAACTAATTTCAAATGTGAAATATTTTATTTGCCACAAGAGGTCAGCATTGTTGCTTGTGTCAGGAATCAGGATTCATTTTCATTTAGTAAAAAGTAAGTCTTAAAGAGCAAAACAGATGTTGCTCAATTATATAGAAGTGAAAGTTATACATCAGCATCTAAGAATGCAAACCAATTAGTACGAGTTGCATGAGGAGCTGACCAACAGATGTATCTTCACATATCGGATAATTCATAGTAGAAGTTTTATTGTGTGGATGAATAAACAAATATTTAGCACCCTTTTCTCCACCAGAGATCAGACCAGAGGAAAACTAGTTAATAAGCGCTTCCTTCCTCTCTCCTTCCTTCTCTCCAGTCCTTTATTTGCATTTTCACAAGTGATTTGTCCTTAAATGGTATTGAACTAATCTCTTTGTGCCCTATATCTAACCTTCAGCCTCTTACACTGCCAGGGGGTAATGAGACTTGCAGTCCAATATACCTCAAGATTGTCAGTTTGGAGAATGCTCCCTAAACGATCAGTGTAAAAGTCCTTGTCTGCAGGTTTCTTATCCAAATATTCACCAAATTTGCATGCAGAGCTGTTGAAACCAGATCTCTTGCCTCCCACACCACCCCTTTGATACAAATTAATCCATCTTAGGGCAGGATTAACTGGTACAGAAACTTCTCACAGACTGTCTGTGGCTTAATTCTAAAACAAAACTACCATCTGGGTCCACTTTTATGTCCAGCAGAAATTCCACTGACATCTATTTGATCTGTGACACACACACACACACACCCCTCTTTAGCAGTAAAGCAATTCATCTAGATATTTGTGCTAACCTCTCATTGCCAGTACATCCAGTACTGCCAGATGATAATATTCCATATTCCTCTTCCCATTTCATGTTCCTTCCATATCCCTCTGACTTTCCTTTTATCCTTTCAATTTTCCATTTATTGCATATATATATATGAAATAAATGGAATATATATATATATACACACACACACACACACACACACACAGATACATACATACATACATATCACCCAGAACCTGCCTTAAATATCAAATGGGAACACTAAAATACCAGTTTTACCAATTCTACTTCTTTTCTCATACCTTTCACTTAAATACATTTTTGGTATGTGAAAGCAACAGCTGCGATTATTTGTATTTGGGCTCTTGCCTAAAGCAGAGCTGTCAGACTGAACTACTCATTCACAGCTGGGGAAATGTATGCAGTATATTTCTTTTGGGACTGTTCTGGTCCAGAAAATATATAAAGGCATTGAATTTTCAATAGCAGTCCTTAGCCTGCCTCACGTGTCAGCTGTGCTAGAATTCCTCCCTTGAATTCCTCCCTTGAATGTATCAAGGGCAAGAGTTCTTTGGATTTCGTCTGTTTTTTCAAGAACATTCAAGAATGTTCTCGTATTACACTCTACAGAAGGACACTATTCCATGCTTAAAAACAACAACACCATGCCGTTTTGCTGTTATTGTTTATCTTTCCTTGAACATGCAGTTCATATATGCTCATATTAGTGCATACATTAAATAACATTCAAGTCCCTTGGGACAGATGCTTACTCTTGATATCATTTTCTAGCTGCTCTGTGCTGATAGATTGAACTGGTTTGCTTCTGTCAATTGCTTTTTTTTAAAATGTTGCTCTGGTAGCTGCTCTCTGCTTCTCACAGCAGGTGTGTATGTGTGTGTGTTGTATGACTTGTTTGTTATCAGCAGGTTCTCTCTGCAAGGCAAACCTGGGAAGGTGTGTAGTGCTCTACAAAATAAGCTGACCCAGTTCATGGCATGTAGGCAGAAAGCAGAGCAAGGGGCAAAATATCTAGCATGAGTAAGTTGTCTTCCCCTTTCCATACACACTCCCTATCTGCATTATCAGGCCAAGTCTGGCACTTCAGTAAATCAATCATGACTAGTCCCTTCTCTAATAGTGTTTTTCTTACAAGTGAATAACCTTGCTTTCCTCAGGAGTTATAGATTTCAGAAGTTTATGTTGACCTCTTTGGACCGATTGTGAAAAGCAACACTAAATGTGGTCCTTGTTGTTCTTGTTAGGATGGTCGGCTGAGACCAGGGGACCAGCTTGTATCTATTAACAAGGAGTCATTTATTGGAATCACCTATGAAGAGGCAAGGACTCTAATCAACAGGACGAAGTTGAGGTAACTACAATGCTGCAAAACCAGAGCCCAGGACATTGTGTTTCTCCTCACACACACCCATCTTTCTAGTTTAGATTTAGTCAATAGATGTCTTTGTACCTCTTAAATGCAGAGTGAATTCTGAAGGCGTGTTGATGAAAATGCTCACAGCATCAAGCATTAGGGAATTAAAAAGAAACTCTTGTATGGTGGCTTTCTTTCTAAATTTTTAAGAGAAAGAGATAGGCATAAATGAAGACTTTCACTTTTAAACAGCAACTTCCCATACCATAAGTTTGTGTAAATCAAGAGAGAAATGGTGCTGGAAAACTATTAAGCACTTGTAGTTGTTGTCACCACCTTTATTTTGATTGTGAAAGTTGAGTTTTTTGTTGCAACACTTACTGGCTTGTGGCCAGTAAATAGCAAATGCTTGCAACATCGCATTAAAAGCATGAGGCCCTTAGAAATACTAAAATTAGACCTATATATCCTAGCCACACACACACACACACCAAAAACAAAAATCAACCCTCACCCTTGCAATAAAATCTGTGTCCCACTGTTTTATATGCACTAAACTTAATTTTCCACATGCAGCATTTGGAAGACACAACAGTACAAAGGAGTCTTTATTATTGTAGTAAGAATGTAGCATATGATACCTGTGTACAGTATGTTGTTGTTGCTGTTGTTGTTCATTTAGGTCAAACTCTTCTTGGGAGATTGCTTTCATTCGACATGAGACTGCACCCAACCAATTGGAGAATATGCAGTCCTCTTCTAGCCTGTTGACTTCAAGTGGTTGTAGAGTGCAGCCTATTCCACTGGTGCTTAGTCCAGCTTTGTCTCCCAGTGACAATGCAGCTTCAAAAACATATTTTCTGAATATGGTAAGTAGCCTCTTTAACTCCTATTCGGAGTCTTCAGATAAGAGTTTAGTTTCTCTTATGGCACAGCTTTCTTTAAAACAGGGTTGAGGAACCAGAAAGCCTTCCAATGTTTTGGACTTCTGAGGATCCACCCAGCATGGTTAAGAATGAGATGTTTGTCACTATTCATGATGTTGTAGAACAATGTTGCAGATGGCATAAAGAAAACATAATGTCCTGCCAGTATTTGTCATGGATAGCATGTAATAACTGTCTTGTCTTAGGAGTGACTGTTCCCACTTTAGACATGGGAAAACAAAATCTAAGATGTTTCCTGCATTGGACAATGTCTAGACCAGGCATTAAAAGATATGTGTTGATCATGGCCTAAATTCATTTGTTAGCTCCAATTAAAATGAGAACCATTGAATCAATGCAATTTGCATAAGTGTTGACTTACCAAGTTTCTGATGATTTAATGGGTCTGCTCTAGTTGGAACTAACAATTGGATTTAGACCATTGATTTCTGCTGGTATTTTAAGAATTTTTTAAAAAAATGATGTATATAATAGGAATGGTACAATAGGGCAAAGAGAAAAGGAAGAATTAAAAAAAACCCAAGCCATTTCGAATACCAACACTTGCATAATCAATTTCATGCTTGGAAATGCCAAGTGGACTCCACAATGTATCATTTTTGAAAGTCCATTCCCTCACTAAACCTCTCATCATATTTAGTGATTGGTTAGATTGCATGAATCTTTGAGCATTAGGAGGTACATAAAGTTTATCATCCCTATAAGGACAGGACAGTGTGACCACCAAAGCATCTAATGAAGTAGATAAATTATTTACATTGTTTCTGTCAATTAATAGTTAGCCAGTTGCATTATCAGAGATAAATCACTGAGTTCCAGCCTCACACATTGTTCTGATCATAGAGAGTGTCTGTTCCTTTGGATGGAGGAAGGGGATGGAAACTATTGTGGAATTTATCTTGTGTAAGGCATTTAATATTTACTTAGTATATATGTGATTGTGTACATGTAAATGTACACACCCCCAGAGGCACAGGCGGAACATTTTTAGTTCTTTTTTAAAAAATTGGAATTGTTCACTTCTCAACCCTTTCCCTTGACAAGAATCTCATTTTAACTTAGACTGATGTCTTTAGAATAGATGTGACAATACATTAAGTGTGTAAATAAGCTGGTATTCTAAATGATTCCCTCTGCTTCATTATTGTCTAAGCTGACTGGCAGCAGCTCTGCAGGATTGAACCTGGGACCATTTATGTACTGGGCATGTATTTTGCCACTGACCTAAATTGTACTCAGTGGTCTCATCCTCATGCAGGATTTTTTAACCTCGGGTTCATGGGTTGGCTTCAGTGGTCCTTAAGAAGAAAGCAGTTTTTTTTTTCCCTTTGATTACCTCCCTATTACTTTACATTTTTTCTTGTCACTTTGACTTTTAAGGATACAAATTAGTCTTTCCCAGTGTTAATTGTAATTTTGTTTTGGACCACACTAGTTAATATGAAGGAAATCATTTTCTGAGCCAATAAAATAGAGTGCAAAATTTTGTATATTTGTTTTTCTGGGAAGGAGTTGTATGGTTTTCCTCAGATTCTCAAAGGACAAGAGGAGTCATGAGAATTTTAGTTGGCCTGTAAATGGATCAGTTTTCCTCTTCCCCCTGGAGTTTCTTGCAGCTCCCTCCACTCTGAATAGACCCAAATCTGCTCTGGAGGGCCTTGATAGAGATGGGGTGGAGGGGCTGCACACCTACGGGGACTTCCTTTGTCCAAGCAAAAGTCCAATTGTATAATGGTGGCTTTAGTCCTATGTCTGGTTTTGAGTTACATGGAACTCTTTCTCCATCCAAAATTTTTTTTGAGAGAGAAAAAAAATTAAGGAGAAGAATAGAGAGCTTGTGTGCCAGGCATTATGTGTGGGCTGACTTCCTTTCTTCAAAGGTTGCCAACATCCTTTCTACAGTCTTTAAATGGATGAACAGCTCCATCTTTGAACAGATAACAAGTTCTCAAAGGTCTACCCAAGCAAAGCAGTGTCTGAAAAATATGGGCTCTTCTCAGAAAGAAAAAACCCAACAAGCTATGTGGCATACTGTATGTGAGAGAGATTTCAGTGAAATGAAACACATTTTATTCTGTTTTATTGAGGAGATTTTTTTTAGTTTTAGTTTGGTTTTTGTTTTTAATAACATGAAGGCATTGCAATACGATGGTCTATAAAGTCCAACCAGGACTGCAATCCTAAAGACATTTACTAAGAAGTAAACTGTTGACTGGAGTGGACCTGACTCGAGATTTTACTTTAATTAATTAACTTCCCAGGATTCTTGGGGATACAGTTTTTTCTTGAAAGTGAACAGAAGGAAAGGAAAAGCAAAACATTGTGGTGTATACATTAACAAAACTGGATTTGAGAGATTCTTAGATAATTTCAGAATACTTGCATGTAGTTCTTGTATTGACTTTGCCCAACAATGCATAAAATAGCCTTTTCAGTGCCCCTGAAGTTTCTCATCTCCTGTTAAATGGCACAAAGCAGTGAAATTCTCAATACTGCTGGTGTTGTTAAAAAGAAGATGGGTCTGCCTTATTGGTCGTGCATTTCTCAGTGAAAAGTCCTTTCCGTCTTGTGTTAATAAATGAGGTCTTGTGTCTCTTTTGAGTTCCTTGTTCTTAAGACCACCACTGAAGTGACTCTCTGTACAAAACTACTCAGAGAAATTGTTCATAAACTAAGCCAAATGGAGAGGCAGGAATGAAGTCAATGGGCATACAGTGAGGTCTTCTTATCTGCAAGCTTGCTGGCCATGGACTTGAGTTTCTGCGGATGGCAAGCCCCATTGTTTTTAATGCAAGTGTATTCATGTTGCACCACCACAGGAAACAGCAGGAGTAGAGGTCCCACGTTTGTTTTGTTTTGTTTTTGTTTTGGGTTTTTTTGGTTTTTTGTTGTTGTTGTTATCCATGGGGAGAGGGGGGTCCAGATCTCTCGTGGATACAAAGGGACAACTGTATAGGCAAAATAAAGTGACATCTTTTCTAGACTTGGAATGTGCCAGGTTGCTGGTAGGGAATTCCTTAGCTATGGTCCCTTAGCCAAAAATAGCCTGTTGCAAGCTTTGCAGTTCTTTGCCTTGCCCACACACCTGATGGAACACACCATCACTGTTTTTGAGGCTTCTCAATTGGCTTGATGGTTGTCAGTTGGTTCAACTTGTAGAATAAATTGCTTTGAGTCTGCAAATACAAACCTTTTCCTGAGCTTCATTTAGTCTCTGCTTTCAGCTCTGTTCTCTCAGTACGTCATTGGATGAGATGAAGCAGAAAGGGATGTCTTGATAGAAGACGGTGAACAAATATGGTGGGCATGCTACAAGTTGAGTGTCCCTTATCTGGAATTCCCTTATTTGAAATATTCCAAAAACAAAAATGTTTTTCATGGGTGACTGAGATAGAGATATTTTTCCTTTCTGATGGTTTAGTATACACAACATGTGTTTCATGCACAAAATTATTAAATAATATTATCTATAAGTTTATCTTCAGGTAATGTGTTTAAGATACTTAAGGACATAAATGAATTTCATGTTCAGACTTGAGTCCCATCTCCAAGATATCTCATTATGTATGTATATGCAAATACAGATATTCCATAATAATAATAATAATAATAATCCAAAAGACCTCTTGTCCCAAGCATTTTGGATAAGGGAGATTTAACCTGTCGCTGTTGTGGTACTACTTGAGGAACTGTCAGGAAAATTTCAGAGAGGTTGCTGTTCCTTCCTCTGGGGCAGGCGTGAGGAATGTGTGGCCTTCTAGAAGTTGTTGGACTACAACTCTCATTCCTGCCAGTCAGTACAACCAGTAGTCAGGGATTATGAAAACTGTATTCCACCAACCTCTAGAGAGCCACAGAGACCCTATATCTGCTGTAAAAATAAGTGGTTGGCTGTATAGGCAGACCACAGTAATTAGTATGTTACATGTAGTTGAAGAATATGGGCATTTCCTCTCCACCATGAGCAGAGCTTGGAAGTAACTAGTAACTTGAAGTTAATTCCCTTTGTCAACATCAGCATAACTATGTTCAGAGCTTGGAGAAGGCTCCTTTTTGGATAATGACCACCAGAATTTCCCAACCAATATGGCCATCAGCTATGCTGTCCGGAAGATTCTGGAAGCTATAGTTCAAAAGGAACTTTCCCACATTCTCACTAATTACGGTTGTAACTTAATAGGGAATAGCTGTGATTAACTATAATTCTTATAGAGATGTGACCTCACTAAATGATGGATGAGGAATATCACATGGTTCAAGTACTGGTTTTCTCTGCTTGCCTTGTGATCTCTTTGTGGGTGGTTAAAAGCAATAACAAGGTGGCTAAGAGGAAAGGAAATTTTGTTCCACAGGCTGGTAGTATTTAAGCTTAAAAAAAAGAAAGAAAGAAACAGACTGACACGTTAAGCCACCTTCCAGGTGGCTTGCGAGTACGACATTTACATTCTTCAGGCTCCCAAGATGCCCAGAAGCTGCCCAGCAAATCACATGGGGGCAGCTTCATGACACTCCAGCAGCACATTGTTACATGCTGCACACTGCTGGAACATCATGAAGCTGGCTTCCAGCTGCAGCGTGGGTGGCAAAGCCGGCTTTTTGCTGCTCCTTTTTTGGGAGGCTTCAAGTTAGATTGGGGCTGCAGCATATGTTTGCCACACCTCAATCCATCTTTGGAAGGGGCAGCTTCAAGCCACCCCTTCCCCCCATCTATTTTGCCCTTTAGTTACAGTAACAAAACAGAATTGAGGAAATTAAAACTTGTGATTTTTAAAGATGGAACTACAACAGACCCCTGGTATCCACTGAAGTTTGGTTCCAGGAACCCTCGTGATGTTCATGTCCCATTATATACAGTGGATAGTAAAATGATACCCCTTATATAAAACAGCAAAATCAAGGTTTTGGAATTTTTGGAATGTATATATTTTTTGAATATTTTCACGTGGTGGATGCTTGAATCCGTGGATATAGAGTCTGTGGATATGGAGAGCTAACTAGAAACTCATTAGAGATGTTGGAGTTAATGGCTGTAATTAAGTAATTTTCTGGGCCAGTAGTTTTTTGTTGTGTGTGTGTGGGTGTGTGTGTGCATGTGTATGTGCACATGTTTTAGATGACATATGTTTTTAGTCTGGTCCCTGACCTACTTTCATAAATGGCGCTTCCTAATTTTATGTTTTTTCTTTCATAGACAAAAGCTGGATTCAAGAAGAGAGAACAATCTTCAGCAGTTTCTGCAAACAACAGTACTGCTGACGTGTCTGCTGGGGGTAAATGTTCATTCATTTGTTTTCTCTCACCATCTCTCTTTTTTGTTACTCCTTTTTCACATAACTAATGTGTAATGTATTTTTCTTTTAAAAAGACCCCGTGGGGCCATTTTGCCTCCTGTGTGAAGAAAAGACTAAAATGGATGTATTGTCCACAGTCCTCTTTCAGTGCAGTAACTGTTGACTGCTTTATGAGACAGCTGAGCAACAATGGACTGCCTTTGCTTTATATATTACTTATCATACTTGTTTACAGATGGCATTTATACCATTAGCTTTGGGCTTGTCTTTCAAAAGTCTGCTCTAACATTTAACTTCAGCAGAATTGCCTTTCTCAAACTGACATTACCTAGATGTTTTGAACTGCAACTCTCATCATCCTTCTACATGGGCTATGATGGCTGGGACTGGTTGAAATTGTTGTCCAACATCCCTGGCAAAGACTGGTCTAAAGGCACATGATGACACCATCTTGTGGAAGCTTAGCAGTGCCAAGAGGAGAGGTTGTGGGGAAGCCCATTGACACCAATGTTTTCCTGTAATGGAAAAAGCATGTGATATAAATTGAAGAACTAAATATATAGTTAATGAGCAGTTTCAAAGCCTGGGTCTCTTTTGTAGTGTATGAAGAATACCTGGAATAATGCAGAAACATGCCCACCACAACTGATTAGTCCTAAAACACACATCTCTGGGTGCTCTAAAATGTAGCCCCAGTTTCTGCAGCAATGTTTAAATCCATAAGATTGGCTGGAGTCCTGCATGAGCTGAGATTATGCTCCTGAAAATTTCCAGAACACTCTGCAGTGCATGGAGGTTCTTCAGCAGAGGTTCTTCTGCAGATATGGATAAACTTCCCAAAGGCATACAGTATTAGTAATAGGTAGATTCGTTTAGCATGGCATATTATGCAGCACCATACATCAAGTTGCCATAGAAACAAAGCCCTTCCCATGCTGTATTATTCTGAATGTATACACATTTTTCAAATGCATATTATGGGCATTTAAGTGAGCATTAAAAGGTAGTGCATTTTCTTTTTCAAATCTGCCAAAGGAAAAATGCAACCTGTGCTCCCAAGTTGAGGGAGAAGGCAGGGACTCAGCTCTGGACAACCTGTGGCATCAGGTCTTTGTTTCACCTCCTTGTCCCTTTTTGCTCTTGTATATATATTTAAGGAGGACTTGGCCCACCCACACCAAAAAGTGGGCAGTTCACACATGTGCGGTTTCCATGCATTTTGCACTTGAGATATGCTTTTTTGGCTATAAAGTGATAATTGGCCCGATAAATGGCCTAAACTAAAATGGACTTAAGGGTTGTATATTTTGCTGGGAATCAAAAGGTAGGCTTAGTTGTCTGTAGGTTTCCTTATGAATATTCACTCATGGAACACCATTGCTTATACTCACTGAAGAAGTCCTGAAGAAGCTTTTGCCTGTTTGGGGGATATTCTTGCAAAAGAGAAGCAGATGGTGTCTGAGGATGTGATACATGTTCAAAAGGTTGGACCAGTTCATAATCAGTACAGCAGATGTTTAATTTGCCCCTCCTCCTCTGCTGCTTGGCTTCCTCCTCAAGGAGAAAGATGGGTAGCAGTGCAGCCATGAGGGCGCACGCATTCCTGCTCAGGGAGAGAGCCAGGCAGCAGAGAAGTCATGGCGTGTATGTGTGCATACTTGCTCCTCCTCTCCCAGTTCCTCTCTCACCTGCTTCCCACCTTCCCAGGTAGCCAGACCAGGAAAGGGCTGCTGGGCTGCAGTGGCATACTCTGCCCATCATGCTCCCTGCCCGCTGCCTCTCTCTTTCTCCTGCCATCCACCCAGGCACAGGGAACAGCACTGTCCCTCCTCCTCTCCTGCCTTGGCTTTCTTCTGGTTAACCTAAACAAATACCTGGTTAACCTAAATGAATATAAGTCTCCAGGACCAGATGAAATACATCCAAAGGTATTAAAAGAACTGGCAAATGTAATATCGGAGCCATTAGCAATAATCTTTGAGAACTCCTGGAGAACAGGAGAAGTCCCAGCAGACTGGAGGAGGGCAAACGTTGTCCCCACCTTCAAAAAGGGAAAAAAAGAGGATCTGAACAATTATCGTCCAGTTAGTCTGACATCAATACCAGGAAAGATTCTAGAGCAGATCATTAAACAGAGAGTCTGTGAACATCCAGAAGGCAATGCCATAATCACAGAAAGTCAACATGGGTTTCAGAGAAACAAGTTTTGCCAGACAAATCTGATCTCTTTTTTTGATAAAATTACCAGCTTGGTAGATGAAGGGAATGCTGTTAGAAATAGTATATCTTGATTTCAGTAAGGCCTTTGACAAGGTTTCCCATGACATTCTTGCAAACAAGCTTGTAAAATGTGGCCTAGACAATTTAACTATTACATGGATTTATAATTGGTTGACTGGCCGAACCCAAAGCGTGCTCAACAATGGCTCCTTTTCATCCTGGAGAGAAGTGATAAGTGGGGTGCCACAGGGTTCTGTCCTGGGCCCAGTGCTATTCAATATCTTTAGTAATGACTTGGATAACAGTATTGAGGGCATAGCTATCAAATTTGCAGATGACACCAAATTAGGAGGAGGAGAGGATCAAAATTCAAAATGACCTGAATAGACTAGAAAGCTGAGCCAAAGCTAACAAAATGACATTCAATACGGAGAAATGCAAGATACTGCTTTTAGGGTGGAAAAATGAAATGCATAGATATAGGATGGGGGACACCTGGCTGAATGAGACTACATGTGAAAGGGTTCAAGGAGTCCAAGTAGATCACAAGTTCAACATGAGTCAACAGTGCAGTGCAGCAGCTAAAAAGGCCAATGCAATTTTAGGCTGCATCAATAGAGGTATAGTGTCTAGATCAAGGGAAGTAATAGTGCCACTCTATTCTGCTTTGGTGAGGCATCACTTGGAATACTGTGTCCAGTTCTGGGCACCACAATTCAAAAAGTATGTGGAGAAACTGGAGCGTGTCCAAAGGAGGGTGACTAAAATGGTGAAGGGTCTGGAAACCATGCCTTATGAGGAATGACTTAGGGAGGTGGGTATGTTTAGCCTGGAGAAGAGAGGAGTAAGAGGTAATATGATAGCCCTATTTAAATATTTGAAGGG
Source organism: Urosaurus nigricauda (assembly GCA_034509955.1). NCBI lineage: Eukaryota > Metazoa > Chordata > Lepidosauria > Squamata > Phrynosomatidae > Urosaurus > Urosaurus nigricauda. The sequence continues at coordinate 172,082,848 of JAOEGL010000002.1, forward strand.
ATGTCTTATTGAGGAGGGAGCAAGCTTGTTTTCTGCTGCTCCACAGACTAGAACGCAGAGCAATGGATGCAAACTGCAGGAAAAGAGATTCTACCTCAACATTAGGATGAACTTCCTGACAGTAAGCGCAGTTCGACAGTGGAACACACTCCCTCGGAGTGGAGTGGAGTGGAGTGGAGTGATTTCAGTAAGGCCTTAGAGGTCTTTAAACAGAGGCTGGATGGCCATCTGTCAGTGATACTGTGATTGGGATTTCCGGCATGGCAGGGGGTTGGACAGGATGGCCCCTGTTGTCTCTTCCAAGTCTATGATTCTATGATTCTTCTCATGGAAAGAGCCAGGATACTGGAAAAGAAGGGACAGGCTTCCAGTGCAGCAGCAGCAGCAGCAGCAGCAGCAGCAGCAGCCGGCACAAACAGTCATTGTCTTGCAGCAGCAGGAGGGCCTGACTGGGTGTCAGCCCCCTTTGGGGTGTCATCAAGTGTGTTCCCCTAGTGACACCATTGCATTTGCAGAGGTACTGAGTGCAATTTGTGAACAACAGCTAACCATGGCATATGACAGCCTTCTTTTGAGATGTTTGTTTGTTTGTTTTTTCATCCTGCTTTTTTCCCAAAGTGGGACCCAAGTCGGCTAACAGCATTAAAACAACAATTAAAACCATGCAATTAATAATAATAGATTAATTTTCAGAAGTACTTTGTGATATGTCTGAAGTCCCTTGGGGCATGCACCGACTATGGTCCTTCTGTCTGATGGTTCTGGGTACTGTAGTCCAAAAAAATAACTCCTCCAAACTCTGCCAGGGCTTCAGGCAAGATTCTTTCCTAGCCCTAGGAATTGTACCTGGGATCTTCTGCGTGCAGAACTCATGCTGTGTCTCTAAAAGCAAGAATACCTTCATGTATCATTGTCGGGGGTCCCCTTCTTATATTATCTTGTTCACCAGTAAGCTGCTTCCCTGCTGCCAGTGATTATTTCTGTGTCATCAGGAACATTTGGAGGGATCCACTCTACCATTCCTGTCCACACCTGTTTACCTCTTTCTCTTGCGAGAATCCAGGGCAAATACTAGTGTTTGGAAGAGGTGCTGCTTAGGTTCTTCCCATAAGGTGCTGAGTGTCTTTCCACATTGCCACTTCTGTGCTTAGCCATTGAAAAGACTTCTGCATAGGGAACTGTTTTTAAAGTATGGGTTCTACATAATGAAACTCCTGATCTAACTGCAAGCCTGCAGTAACATTTATCATTGATCTTTTGTGTTCACCTCTGTGAGGCATGAATAACTAAAAACATTTCTCAAGAAATGGTTTTAACTGAACATCCTGGTTAATCTTAGTTAAAAGCAAAATTTCTCGTGGGTGCAAAATATTGTGCACAGCATTCTATTCTAGGAAGACCTAATTTTAGATTCATTTTTCTATATGTTGTATTTTGCAATTGTTGTTTCACACCTGCATTTGCAATGTGCAGGTCGTTTGATTGGGCAACCCATAAGCATAATATTGGAAAGTGGATTTTCTCTGCCATCTGTTTTTGAATTTTGGGGGTGTTCCTGTTCCTGCCCACCTACCTATCCCAAGGCATGGTGCTTGGCAAGCTCCAACAGGATCTACAGCAGGTATGGACAACCTATGGCCCTTCAGATGTTGCTGGAGTATAGCTCCCTTCATACTTCACCACTGTCTTTCCTGGCTAGAGCTGATGGAAGGTGCAGTCCACCAACAGCTACACAGTTACAACCAAGGTTGTCAGAAATTACTTAGAACTAGTAATTAAGACTAGTAATTAGGACAGCAGTGGCATTAATAGAGGAGTGCAGGGGATTCTGTCTACACTGGGTGACACCTCAGAAAAGTTGTGTCACCCGGTTGGGTCTTCTTCCTTCTTGTGGGGTGAAAAGGGGCAACTACACCACTCCTGGTTTCACCCTGATGGTGGCTCCCTCATCAGGAGGAGGTTGACACTTCAGAGAAGGGATGAGCATGCCCTTTTAGTTGACACTCCTCCATCAGCTACAGTGGGAGTTTACCTGTGAATACACCTGAACCCCCTCAGAAAAAAATAAAATAAAAATATACCTAGCCAAAACCTGACCCAAACTCACAGAAGTCAAAAATAGAGTTAGAAATCCAGTCACTTCCAGGTACTATTTTTTATTTACTTTTCGGTTGCAGATGTGGAGATCCCAGGTCCATGGAGCTGAAAATTGGCCCCTGTATTCATAGTTGCCATCCTTTGGTTTACAGCTTTACAAAAGACTAAGAACTTTGTATTCATAACATTCATAATACCTCCCTGTCCTGCTCCCTGTTTGGTGTCTTGTTGAAAGGAGGTGTCACAAGTGCTATCCATGTGCCTGTGGCATAATATGACCTTTCCTGTTTCAATAATGCTTGCTTGTTTCACAGTACCTTTACCAATTATGCTTTGCCTTTGTGTAACTCCCTTCCCCCAGTACTATCTGGGTTGGTGAATATAAAGAGGTTTAGGCAGAGGTTCAGCAACATCCATGTTTCCATTTGAGGCCTTTAATAAAGATTTTAAAAGCATCTTGCTTAATATTTAAAGGGGAAATACAATAAACATTGGAGTTAATTTGGGCATCTAGGTGATTAGCTTGAGTTGTTTGAGCAGCAGGAATTCAGAACACATCCTTCAAACAGGAAAAAAAAATCCCTATTAGATTTCCAATTAACATGCAACCTGTTGTTTCTTAGCTGTTGCCCCCACCTGCAGTGATGATTATGGACCTCAACAAAGGAAGATTTCACTAAATCCTACAGTTCGCCTTAAAGCAGATAAACTAGAGATGGTAAATATCTCCCATCTAATTTTTCTCCCTTTGTTCCTACTGTAATTTGGTGACAGAAAGAGTCTGAAGTACATATTTCAAAACAAAATTACTATTTCACTTGGGTAAATAATTTTCTCATTAAGCTTATGATTTGCAGTGTTGTGTCTGCACTGATGTCTGATAAAATTACTAAGAAAGTATTAAAATTGGCTGTTTTTAGAATTTCATGCTGCCATTAATGCTATGATCTCATCCTGTTGTTTCAGAACTGCCTCATTTTCTGTTGGTGTTTTTACTGCAGCAGTTTCTATATGTGAAGAGGCAAACTACTTTTTAAAGTGAAGAGCAGGCTGCCTTTTCAGAATACTGAGTTTCTCAGAAATATCTAGTCGCAAATAACAATTACTTGGAATGATTTTTTTTCCCAGAGAAGAAGATACAGATATAGTTGCATCTGCATTGCAGAATTAATGCAGTTTGACACTACTTTAAGTGCCATGGCTCAATGCTATGGAATATTGGGATTTGTAGATTTGTGAATTATTTAGCCTTCTCTGTCAGAGAGCTCTGTTGCCACAAAAAACTACAAATCCAAGATTCCATAGGATGGAGCAATGGTGGTTATAGCAATGTCAAACAGCATTAATGCTTTAGTGTGGCAACAACTTACATTATATCATAACTGTAACGTAGTAAGGAACAACTCTGGGAGGAACCTGTTACAGCCTATGAAAACTAGGCTGTCACAGACCTCCCAGAGAACTTTTTCAGCTACCGTTCCCAAGCTTTGGAACGACCTGCCGGATGAGATGCGTCTTATTACATCACTTGCTAGTTTCAATAAAGCTTTAAAGACACATCTCTTCCAGCAGGCCTTCCTCTGAAAAAATAATCAATTCCCAGCTCTGAAACGGAAATGGGATAGATAACCTCGGTTGCCCCCTTTATTTGACTCTTGATTTCATCTGTTGCTTATTTGCACAAGAATTGTTCATGAGATTGCACTTTGTTTTTAACTGTTGTCGATTTTAATATTTGCTGGTTTAATCTAATTTTAAATGGGGGGTTGGGAAGGGGCATGATAGTTGTTTTACTCTATATTTTTTAACCTTGTTGTACCCCCTCCGATTACTTTGCTAGAGGAGCGGGTTATAAATAAATATCATTATTATTATTATTATTATTATTATTATCTTCATTTTTTTTGTGGCATAACTGTTTTAAACTTGTAACTTATAACTTGTAACTTTTAAAGGTTTTTTTAAGTTGTTGATGGGTGAGTGGACTCACCAAGTGGTAAAAGAGAAGCATCACATATGCAAGTTCATACTGTGGTTCATGCTGCTTTCCCTGTTCTGGGTGTTGAGGCAGAAAAATGTGGGCAGGAAGAAAGTGCATGGTCTAATACAGGCTGGTGGCTTGCAACATTCAGGCATTTCTCCTCCTGCCCCCCAAAAATAGCTAAAAGGTGGGATGTAATTCTTTGCTCATTTTCATTTTTATCCACAAGAATGAAAAAAATCAGAATTTTTCTCCCTGTTAGGAAAGAATGCAGAACTTTTCTACATTTTTAAAATTTACTTTTTGGAATGTTTTTGGGACAATTTCTAAATGGTTTACATAAAGTAATATATTTTATGTGAAATGCAATGCACAAAGGCTTTATTTTTTTCAGGAAAAAAAAACAACCAGTTGGTGTGGGGGTTTTGTCATAGAAAAAAAGCGCTATACATTTTCCTCTCACACAGACTAGTAACACTGGCAGATTTTTTGACAGGTGGCTTGACCTGTCCTCCTCAAGGATGAAAACACTGCCAAGGATCCTATTAAAGGGACTTTTAATTTGGCATTTTTCTTTCCATGATGTGTTTTTAAATCTTAATGTTTTGATTTATTTTATATATTGGTGCTATTTTATTACAAGCTGTGTTGTATCCCATTCATGAGGCAAAGCCAGGATGTAAATCAAATACTGTAGAAGGATGGCAGAGTTAGAAAAAGAAAATGTATGACAGGAAAGAGTTAAGTTAGAACATGTTATATTTCTTCCTCATGAGACACATGTGTTTTCCTCTTAGATTAATGGTAACATATTTCTTAATTTTTAAATTGTTCCTTTGAATTTTCTTTCTTTTCGCAGTTGCCAAATTATTTCAAAACACTTTTTTTAAAGACTGCTTCTGTTGTCTTTGTCTGTAGCTAACAAATTGAGACTTCATAGTTTCTTTATAAAGAGCCATTTAGAATGCACTGATATCTCCTGCTTCCCTTGTTTTAGTTCAGCCATAGGCTGTAACATCTGATAGATTAGCAGTTACATTGTTATTGTTGTTGTTGTTCTAAAAAACATCCTGTAAGCCAAAACTTGGGAAAGGTACTTACATGTAAATCCTATTGAAATTAATAAGACATGTTAGCTGAATACTTAATTCATATCTTGTTGATTTCATTGGGATTTTAGTGTGCTGCAGCTTTCTTTGACTTTGGCCTTTGCTATTCCTCCCGTATACACATACTTGTTCAGACTATTTCTCTCTATCCATTTAGGCCAGTTTATTTCTTTTGATTTCTAATGATTTCTAAAATTTGCAATAGATTACTCTAGGCCTCCAGCCAAAGTAATGGGAAGCTTCTTCTTTTGGCCAACAATCATAAGTCCTTGGTGGCTGCAGCATGAAATTGGTCTATTTGTTCTTGTTGCCAAGTAAAAGAATTTCAGCAAGGCTTCTTTGGATGGCTTGAGACCTCACACATCGAGTGAGAGAGACCATGTACTAAGAAATGAATAGGAGGGTTTGAATGATTCAGAAGCTGAAGAAAAAGGTTGGTGTTTAGGGGCAGTGCTGAAATTGTTGCATTAATGTTCAGTTCTGAAGTGTGCCCCTGTAACTTGCCAGTAGTTTTAACAATTTATAGACCCACTTCCTTTTCCCAGCCCACGTTATGAGTAGAGACACACTGCAAACTGAATTTTCAAACACATGGGCCAGTCCCTCGTAGACATGGTACAACACTATAAGCAGGCTGGTGGATGGTCCTTTGTGGTGCATACATAAGAAAGCCTCTGCTTGGAGTGAATAAATATCTTGGCTTCATTGGAGCATGTTTGAGATAGACAAGCCAGAGGACAGATGATTGGGAAAAAATTAATACTGCTTTATCTTTGTTAGGAATTGCTCCAAAATCTATCATTGCAGAGGAAGCAGGATTTCAGGCAGATTGAAATATGGAGGAATACAGATTCACTGTAAATTTGGATCAGGGAATTGTACACATCAGGACAGCCTTTTTCCTATGGACAAAAAATAAAAAAATAAGTTGATTGAAGAGCAATGTCCACCTGATGATTTTAGAGGTAGTAAAGACAAGTGGCTTTTCCACTTGTCACTTTGACACAGACAAGTGACTGTGTCAAAGCCATTTACATTAGCCAACAAACTGAACATACAGTAGTTAGGAAGGAATGTTGAAAGCAGAAAGGCTTACTTTCTTCCTATGCTGTACACCAGGACTGCTGTTGCACTACAGAATTAATACAGTTTGACACCACTAACTGTAATGTCTCCATCCTATGGAATCCTGGGATTTGTAATTAGTTTTGACACCAGAGCACTCTGAAAGCTAAATAGCTCACAAAACTACAAATCCCAGCATTCCATAGCAATGAGACATGGCATTTAAAGCAGCGCCAAGCTGCTATAATTCTGCAATGTAGATGCAATGCAGAAGTGCCCACAGGCTAAGCAATGGAGGGACATTTTGAGTTTCTTCTGATCCTGTGCATGCCAACTGCCACTGTTTCCAAAGGCTAGAGATGACAATCTTGTTACTCCATAATATGGTTTTTGTTTCAAAGTAAATCTACCTTCTGGAGATAATGTGGGGAGGTTTTGGAGAGCTCTGAGGAGAACCAAAGACCACACAAAACCCATCACAGTAAGGGATGCATGTGGCCTGTCAGCCATAAAAATTTCTACCTTCATGTACACAAATGTTTGTTTTGTCTCAGTGTTAGAATCCAGTAGACTCTGTCATGACTTCATAAATGTATTTCTGTGATGGCTATGTAGTAGATTGATATTTGAGTTTTGAGTTATGTTCAGTGTATGTGCATCCACACACACACACACACACACATCATAGTTTAGTTTAGCATACATGTAAAATGGTATGTGAAAATTAATGGGAGTTATAGTCAATGATAAAAAAGATATTAGTTGGCTCTAGCTAGAGGTAGTGCCTAGTTCAAATATTCACAGATGTGTGGAGGAGGATTTTTCTCAAAGCAGCCTTGTGGGAAAAGAAAAGACAAGGCAAGAATGAAAGTTGGGCTGGAGGGGGGGGCAGTTGGATGGATTGGCCTAAAATGAGCACTAGGTGGGAATGCTATGAAATGGAAACAAATTAGAGGGAACCCCATGAAACTAAAGGGTTGCGGGAATAATAAACATCTTTATTATTTTGTAACAAATGACGTTTTCAGGTAGATTTCTGCAGACAGAAATGCCCTAATCCACAGCTCCATACTGTTGTGACCTATAATAGCATCATGCTGATGTTTTGTTCTTATTTCTTTGCTTTTTTGCCACATCAGCATAAGCTGGCAAAACCAAAGAAGTTCCTTAGAGGTCTGGTATTTTTTATAGTTCAAGACACTTTAGCTCTGTTTGCAGCAACAACAGCATCAATAATTCTTTAAAAAGCAAATTCAGTTTATAATAATTTTCTGAATAAACTGTACTTTCATTATACAGAACATGATAATTTTATATCATAATAAATTATGTTGCTGTTGTGTGCCTTCAAGTTATTTCTGACTTTTGGTGACCCTTTCACAGGGCTTTCTTTGGAAGATTTGTTTCTCTGAAGCTGAGAGAGTGTAACTTGACCAAGGACAGAAATCAATGGGTTTACATGGCCAAGCGGGAGTTTGAACCCTGGTCTTCTCTAGAGTTGTTTGTTCAAACAACTACAGCATGCTGGTCTCAATGTTATACAGAATATGTGTTGTTGTTGTTGTTGTTGTTGTTGTGTGCCTTCAAGTAATATTGCATTTTTCAATTTTTCCCAAAATTGGCTTTGAAATTTCTGGAAATTTTACATCTCTGGTCTAGCTTCTACTCAGTGCAGAAAATCCAGGGTTACAGCATTCTCAGCAGAGGGCTCCCAGTTCAGGAGAGTCTACCATTGAACATCATTGGTTCCACTATTGAGTTGATCTTGTCACCAAGAGGTTGCTCCTGATATTCGACCCAAATCTCAGCTTAAATGCCTATCAGTACCAATAAAGAGCCAACATGGTATAATGCATGTTGTTTTCATACTGTGGGGCAGGACTCCCAGGGATGATGCAAGAGTTGCTTGGGGGCAAGACTTGGAGGCTCTGCTCTCTCTTCCTCCTTCTCCTTTTCCTCCCCCCAAACTTTTTTTTTCTACTGGAAGGAAAGAGAAAGGCAAGGAAGGTGCTTGGAGCCTCTGCCTGAAGGAGGAGGCGGAGGAGAGCTATTTCTGTATAAAATGTTAAAATATGAATATACATGAACATGTGAATGAAAATACACACAGTGAACAAAAAATACATATATTACATTGAGTGGGGAGGGCGAGGATTAAAAAGTTTGAGAACTATTGGTGTAATGTTTTGAATGTTGGACTAAGACTCTGGAGACCAGGGTTCGAATTCCTGATGAGCCACAGAAACCCACTGGGTGATCTTGGGCAAGTCACACACTCTCAGGAAGACATTAGCAAACCTCTAAACAAATCTTGCCAGCAAAAGCTCATGATCGGTTCAACTTAGGGTCATCACTATTCAGAAACAATTGGAAGATACACAGCAAGAAAATGAAGGCTTGATAGATCTATACTTGCCTTCAAAGGCAGAAAAGAGACTGCCTTTGCCCTTTTATCCTAGCATTTCTCTGAATGTATTACAACCAACTTTCCCGAAATCCGAAGTACATATCTGACTATTTTCCGAGAGATCATGAACAATGAAATTATGTGAGAACTTTACCTCCAAGTCATTGCTAAAGGAATCCTGTTGTCCAGATTTTCCCTCAGAGTTTGGATTAGGTAAAAGATTGCTTTCTTTCTCCTCTATACCAGGTTTATCTTCCAGCAGGTATCAGGGTAGCTGAAGTTTTCCATTACTAGTAATTTTTGCTTCCCTGAAACATCTCCAGATTGAGGGGCAAGTGTCTGGGTCTCAAAGATGCTCCTGTTCTTTTCAATTGCTTTCATCAAGGTGCTTTTATCAGTTATTTGCTGTTGTTGTCTGCCTTTGTCACCAGCTATTTGCTGAGATTATTGTGCAAGAGGAGCTCATATCTGTTTTTATGATGCTTCTCTTCTCCCCTTTCAATGACAGTGAGTGGAAAATTAAAATATAAACTGCTGTGGGCGAAGAGTGCAATCCACTTAAAAGATCTTATGATTTTTGTGCATGTTATCAGCTGTGTTTGAAAAACTGGTTTTATAATTTGCTCTTTTCTTTCTTCCTCTAAACCCCCCTTTTTGTCTTTTGTGTGTTTTAGAAGGACAAACACTAATGCAGCCCAAAGAGTTGTACTTCAAATAGCATACACTACTTTAAAATGTCTCACTTAAATTCAGGTGCTGGGAAACTGCCGGCAAATTGCTCTGTGTATAATTTGCAAGTACACTTTATCCCCTGCTTATGATATTTTGATAGGCGGCCCCCACCTGCCAAGAAAGAGTATAATCCACTCTGCAGTGCCACTGCATATTTTCTCCTCCATTTCAGCAGGAGCCAGCCAGAATAGCAACTGGGCTTGGATTAAAGCAGAAAAGCATACATGCTCTCACTTGGGCATCATATTTATCCAGCCACTGTACATGGCATTTGTATTGGCAGGCATGGTTATCCAAGCATAATAAGGAGGATGGTTTAGGCAGACCAGAAATGATAAAAGTGTTTTTATGTTCCTGCAGCCAGCACTTCTTTGAGTTAGTGTTGTACAGTATTCCCTGCGCCAGTGTATTCTGTAGGAAAGAAACAGCAGCAGCGAGGTAGATAGGACTGTAGGGCTGGAAGAATTTATTTTTAAAAGTGGACATGAAATATGGGAGGGTCATGTTAAAGGGGCAACAGGTCTGCCCAACTGGATTGTTACTTGTTTTGGGTGTGTGTGTGTGTCCTTACAAAAAGGAAAACAGATTTTTCAAGAACTTAGTCTTGTGCCGGAAAGATGACAAAAGAATCTTGTGGTAACTTAAAGATTTAATTATATTTCATTGATGGCACAGCTGTTAGGCATTGAGGCTCAACTATGAAATGTACAGATGTGCACAAAAGGAAACCAGGAATCATGGGCATAATTGTCTGCAGCTGAAGGCTGGAACAGCAGACAGTGTTCAAGGTCAGATATGTGCTTGATTGCACGTAAGCCTGGGTAACATCAAAAGTCTTCCTGAGTGAAGGGACAACATTGTTGGTGGCACAAGGAAAAAGAGTCACCAGAAGAGGAGGGGTTTGTGACCGCATGGCACAAATCTATAAATAGCCTGCACACCGCAGTGTGGGTTGTTGGGTAGTCGGAGTGGATAGATGGTTGGAGAGTTTTGTTGGACGGGCGTGTATATACTTGTAAATATAGCAACTTTAAGAATAAACACCTCTGAGGAGAGAGATTTGGCTCCAGTTTGTTTCATCAGCAGCAGGCAGGAGGAATTCCTGATAAAGCCGAACAGCTCCAAGGTCGCCGGTAGTTCTGAAGGCATCGGAGATTGCTTTACCTGTGCATCTGCTTGTTTACACCAACAACAGCCCCCAGCTGTCCTGCTATTTGATGTGGAAGTACCATGTGTACCAGATTCACCAGACACAAAAGACTAGGTGGCACAAGGCACAGAAATTTCATAGAAGCTACCTTCTTGTACTTAATCCAGTCAAAGCTTCCAGAAAATGGCCAGAGATGCCATCTTTTCAGGAAGCCAAGGACACCAAATTTATCACATGCACAAGAATGGATGCTACAAACCACAGAAATTGCCCAGGAATCACTTTCTATTGACATTCCAGGCAAAATATCTTTGTTTTGGAAAATAGCTCACAATCCCAATATTTCAGACTGTCATGCTTATCAAATTAACCAGTTGTATAAGAATAAATGGGAGTGATGCAGCAAGCCAGGAAAAAAAAAAGTAGGAATCAGGGCCAGAATTTCTAGATATTGTAGAACGTGCCTGAAAATGCCAAATTCCATCAAGCCATGTCTGGATGGGCACAAGGAGGTGATTCCTGTGGAATTTTGTGGCTTTTTACAGTACACACATCTAAAGTTGTGTGTGTGTGGTGAATTGTTAGGTATTACTTCCTCTCCTCTTTTACAGGATACATATTTTGTGTATAAATTAAACCAATGGTATTAAAATGCAAAGTTAACAAAAATTACAAATAGATTACATAACTGTATGTAGAAGATGGAGAATCTCCATTCTCCATGTAAAAACAAAGAGAAGTAAATCAAGGCACATCCCATGAACTGTTAATATCAAAAATTAGAGTAAATCTAATTACTGTTAGTGTTCTTTAAATCAGTCATCAAGCCAAAATGCATCCTGAAAAACACCATGTATACACAGTTAAGAACAGAGAAGAACCAAAAATACATTGTCAACAACAGATAGATACACTGTGATTTATCTATGTGACCACAAGTTGCAGGTGGAGAAGAATGGAAGCAGTCACTTATTTTGCCTAAGTACACTCTCCCAAGAACTCTCTGGAATCCTAACCTGTTGTTGAGTCTGAATATGAACCTTACAGTATGTGTGAACTGCACTGAACATTTTCTAGAGCACTTTACCAATGCTTTGTTATGGATTTTTAAATCATAAGCTTGCAATTCCATTGTTAACTTATAAAGAAGTAATAGAAAGCATTTCACTGAATGCACAAGAGGGGCAAATGCATCCCATCTTATCTTTGGAGGGGGACCGAAAAAGCAGGACATGTTTTACTGATGCTTGTTCTTCCCTTCTCTCCTGTTGCTAGCTTTCACAACAGCATTTCTAGCATTTCTAAACTAACACTGTGTTTCCCATCTTTCACATGCAACAGTTGGGTGTGCATATCCAGATTGTGGAAGGGGCTGTGCACATGACAGTCCCATTACTTGAAGAGATAGAACATTGGTGTCTCCAAATACAGCAGTAGTGCTGTGTTAGAGATGATTAATGTTTCAGACAGCTCTGTCATGTGCCTTCCTACTAGGCTAGCTCAAAACATTTTTTTAACCTGAGATGAAGAACAAGATAGCACTTCTTCCCACTCTAAATATAAAAGCTGACTGGACTCTAATTAAATCTGTTTTCCTTGCTGGTGATGGAAATAGATCAGTGATGATGATCTGCAGAATGAATGTTGTTTGACACCACTTTAAGTGCTGTAGCGCTATTTATTTATTTATTTATTTATACCCCGCTCTTCAGCTCTAAAAGCTATCAGAGCGGCTTACAATCATTATTTCAACTAGACTGTTCCCTGCCTTCAGGCTTACATTTTAAGAAGACACAACACAAAAGGAGAAGGGAAAGGTGGTGGGGAAGGGGATCAGGTCCAAAAGTTCTTCTCTCCCTCCAACGCATGGCATGAGGGGAGGGCTCTGCTTCTTAATCCAGGACAGGCCCTATGGAGTTTGGCCTTTCTTTTCACTCCCTTCTGGGCAAGATGGTGTAGGAGGGAGGGTTCTTCCACTTGAGGCCAGGCCTGATGGTGTTGCTAAGTCTCTCCAGTCCATCTTTTGGAATCCTGGGATTTGTAGTTTTGCAAGTTTTTTTGCCTTCTCTGCGAAAGAATTCTGGTGTCTCACCAAACTACAAATCCCAGAACTCCATAGCATAGAGCCATGGCAGTTAAAGCGGTGTCAAATTACATTGTTTAGTGTTACATAGTTCTCTCTTCTCTCTCTCTTTGGACTGGCTGTGAATGCCTAAATGATCAACACAAACTGGGACAACCTTCTTTCCTTTCTCCATGGCAAAGAAAACAACCTTAAGAATATTTTTTCCCTTGACATGATGATTTTTTACATGTAAGTAGTAAGGGATCATGCAGATATGAGAACCTCCCCTGTAACCTGTTTTTGACTCTGGATGATTAAAAGTACTGCTGCAAAAAAGGTGTTGTTTGCAATGCAAAACTGTAGATCAAAATGTGATATTTATCACCTTAAGAGAAAAAAGTTGAATCCATGTGATTTTTTCTTTCTTTCTTTTTCCCACAATAAATCCTTCTAGGCTCTGAATTACCTTGGGGTTCAGCCTTCAAAAGAACAGCAAGAAATTCTAAGGGAGCAGCTTCCTAAGGATTCTGAAGGAACGGTGTCTTTTGGAGGTAATTGTTTGAGAGCAGTACTTACACAAGCTAACAGGGAATGATCTACACATTTGTGTGTATGTATGTATGAGAACAACGTCTTTCTAATGATCTAAAGGCACAGTTTAGTTTTTACAGGATGCTGTGTGCTGTTTGCTTGGAGATCTCTGTATAATAATACTGTATTCAGAAAACATATTCAGGGGTTTCTGTGTTGGGTTGCAATAAAATATAACAAAAACCACAGGGATACCTTTATTGAGCAACCAAAATGCAGAAAATATATCATGCAAGTCTTCAAAGCTCTGCTCTCTTCAGGCAAAAGATGTTACAAAATCTACTTCTGAGATTCTCCTGTATGATTTTTAAACATCTTTTGCCCGGCAAAGAAGCCAATGGAGCATTTTGGCATTTTGTATAATATTGTGATCTGTTTTTTCAGATGTGTTGTGCTTTCATGTTTTATAGGTCAATACAATTTTCTTACTTTATAGCACAGATGGGCAACATGTGTCCCATTGGCTATACCTTGTTGGTCTCTAACTGTACAGGCCCCCTGGCCCTCTGATAAGCATAATTGTTGTATTTGATTGTTATATTGATTGTAATTTTAACTTGTTGTAATCCTGCCTCGATCCATTGGGAGAGGCGGGAAACAGAAATAATAATAATAATTATTATTATTATTAGTAGTAGTAGTATTACGTTGACTTCATGTATAACTTCATGAAGGCAGGTTTTAGGGCCAAAATTATGGATTTTGCCATGACCCATAGATAAGTCAAGGGTAAAACTTGGAGTCTCCTTCAGTGTGTGTATGTGTGTGTGTGGCAAGAGAGGCTCTAATTGAGGCTTTTTGCTTTAGCATTTCAGCTTTCATTTCATCCTTCACTTCCCAGACAGTGGGTGGGAGAGGGACTCTGTTGTTTGTTTAAAAGCAATCAGTCAGTCACCCAGAACTCTTTCTGCTTGGTGCAAGAGAGAAATAAACTGCTCTCCCAATTGCATGGAAAAATCTGAAAGAGTTGCTATCATATTACCACACTGACCTATAAATATATCGACCTAGGATTTGGGGGTCAATTTTTGGGCACAATTTTCTCAACTTATAGATGAGTATAAATGGTATTCCCCTTTCTAGTGAGTCGTGTCTTCTCATGATATATCCAAAGTACAACAGTCTCTGTTCAATCATTTTGGCTTCCAGAGAAAGCTCAGGTCTGATTTGCTCTAGGACCCATTTAGTTGTCCTTTTCGCAGTCCAGAATATCCACAGAACTCTCCACAAGCACCACATTTCAAATGAGTTGATTTTCTTCCTATCAGTTCTTTATTATCCAGCTTTCACGGCTGTACATAGAAATTGAAAATACAATCCTGAATTTGTGGAAATTACACTTTGCCATTTTTAATTGAACAAATACACTTTCCGAAACAGGACATAACAAACCAGAATCAAGGTATCATTTGCTATTCTGGTGTGTGGAAGACAAGAATAACCCATAGCTTGCCAGTTCTGATATAATGGCTAATGATAGCTTTCACAAAAGAGAAAATATTTCAGTTAGGGATGTAGGGAACGTATCTCAACACACTCATTGAGAGAAAAAAGAGAATCACTTGAGTTTGTTTTTGTTTTTGTAATATTGGACTTTGATTTACAAATCTTTTCCACCTCAAGGTTTTGGGCAAAACCCAACTTCTTTTTTACAGAAAATTGTGCATTTTGTGCAAAAGAAATACTCACCAGAAATACCCCAAAGTGCAAAAATAAATAAATAAATGAAAAATGCACAAAACAGTTGTAATCAGGAGGGAGAAAACTTTTGTAATTATTTGTTCTTGCATGCCACAATAAAAGAGCCAGTGTGATATAGTGGTTTGAGCATTGGACTACAATTCTGAAGATCATGGTTCAAATCCACACTTGGTTGTGAAACCCACTGTGTGACCTTGAACAAGTGACACTCTCTCAGCCTTCAGGGGATCACCAACAAATCTTCCCAAGAAAAAGCCTATGATAGGTTTGCCTTAGGATTTCCATAAATCAGAAATGACCTAAAGGCTCAACAGCAACAAGAATGCTACAATAAAATATGAAGATTTGCATCTCAAATCTAAAAAAAAATTATTACAGAGGGAGGAAAGTGTATAGAATACAAGCCTATACCAGTCTCATGAGAACCAGGTTTTTCTTTTAGGAAGGACAGTGTTTTCTTTTAAAAAATAAAATTAGAAAGCATATGCACCAATTTTTTCAGAAACCTGCTGGCATTTACATTTTCACAGATCTTATATCATACCAGTCAGTGGATAGTGTATAATGGGGAATTGGAAAAGTTATGATTTTTGACTCAAGCTCTCAGACCCTGATAGCCAATCATGCATGCCTTGCAAATGAATGATATGAAAAGACAGAAAAAATAAGTTGCAGACTTGACAGAAATAATTAATGTTAAACTGGCAGCAGGTAGTTGGGTGAGAACTGAAAATGGATGACTTTGAAGCTGATCCCGCAAATCTTATACTAATTTAACCTCTGTTTCAGATTTTGTTCAGGTGGCAAGAAGTCTGTTTTCTTTACAGCTGGATGACACAGGTGGGACCCCAGGATCCACAAGATTTACTGCCCATGAACTTGTCAGATTATTAGATTCACAGGTAAATAAAGTGGCTTTTTTTCTGGTATTCTGTATTCTTAACTGTCACAGACATTGATGACACTTATTTACATTAAGTCTATTCATTTTGTTAAAATCTTACTTTAACTCATTTACATGCAATTTCATAACTTTTCGTAGGAAGGTATAATAACCAGACATGCTTGTAACTGGCTATACACCAGTTGTAATAGTTTTTGAGGCTGTTTTACAGGTCTAGTGATTACTTTCAGCTGGGTGAATAATAAATTAACTAAGTTTGTTTATTTAAAATATTCTATTTTCTGGGGAGGCAAATTAGATCCTAGTCATAACAGGGCCTTTTGGGTGATGCCCTGTTACAACTAACTCTCTCCTGAGAGAATGCCAAAAAGTGTCTTAGCAAAGGCTGGTTTACAGGGGGTAGGGGGTGTATCAAGTAGAGGACATGACTATACTCCCTCCCAACACATACATTTTTATGAAAAATCTAAACAATCTATTGTTTAAAGTCCCTGGGGCCCAAAATAACCCTCCTGGAATCCTAATCTGTCTGTCCAGCATGCTCCAGTTGGCCATACCTCTTTTCTGATGACACAGTAATTTAGTGATTTCTCAGCTTTTGAATGAGTTTTTCATCATTACAAAAGGTTAACATCCCTCTGCTAAAGCTTGATTATTGTAAATAAGGGCTTTTAGTTAAAATATTGTGGGATTATTAGCCCTACAAAAATCAGTCTGCCATTTGGTAATGAATTAAGATGTTGATAAAATATAAACAGAAGACAAGTTTTCTATTTGCTGGATTTAAAAAAAATAAAAATGCTTTGTTTTGAATTGCAATTTTGCAATGTTAAATTGCATTATTTGCACAGTAGGAAGATGTTTGACTATATTTACAAGATTAGAGAAAGTTTAGGTAATTGCTATTGTGATGAAGGGAAATAATCCAGTTATTTTTCTAGTAAATTCATGTGTGTTCCATGTGTTCCTAATCCCCCCTTCCATTCTGATATTCCATTGCATACAGCCTGTATCCTGTGATTCTTTGGAAAATGATGAGACAGAAGAACTTAGGAAAGAGCGAAATGAAGCTTTGAAAAAAATATGTAAATTAAAGGTAGCATTTTGCTTTGCTATTTTAAACCTCTGTTCAATCTTCACTTATTTTAGACATCTCTCTAAAGTGCCTGTGAGTACTGCTTGTCAGAAACATGGGGTATGAATTAAAAGATTAAAATAAATTTAAAAGGCCACTGGAATTTTTGCATTCCCTATGATACTATAATATAATTTTTGACCCCATGTCCCCTGAGGAGATGACACCCTACCAAATATTGGCTTCCCTGTGGCCTAAAGTGAAACCAGAAATTATTTCGTTTCCATTTTGATCATTTGTGACCTGTTTTCATGGTTTTTGGAATAATGGATGTTTGAGGAGAAGGTGCCTGGCATTTCATCAGTCATTGATGCCTCCTAGAGTGGGCTTTTGCCATTCTAAGGGTGACTCCTTGCAGAGATTTCTCAGAGTGGTTTAGGGGAATGTGATAAAGGTCTGAGGGCTGTAAGAAAGTCCCTGAGATACACTCCCACCCTTGCCCCACCCCCAGATTATAACCTTGAAATCCCTGCCCGAAGTATTTATACTGCAGCATTGCTGGCATATGCCCTGGGCTTTAGATTGTATGTCCTTTTAGAAATAATAATAAATTCATGCATCCACTTGATTTTTATGAAGTACATATAGTTATTCAGTGATTTAAATAAATAAATAAATCCAGAAAAGTCAGTAGCCAAGAAACATTTTGCCTGTTCATCTGTTTTACTGGTAGAATGAACCAAGTTTTGTAAAACTTTCTGGTCAGGGTGTGTGTTATAATGGGTTATCCATGAGAGATCAATTAACAGATAAATACATTATATTTAGTTCTTTCTGTCTTTATGAATTAAATGTATGAGTTTCTTTTTTTGATTGTATAAAATAAACAGTAATCACATAATACAACCATACAATAATACAAAAAGCAAACAACAACAACAACAATACATACATACAATAAATATATGAGTTTCAGTCAGCATATGTTGGTATACTAAAATGAATCAAAGTTGTTTGGAAGAAAAAAGATTCATTCTTTACGTTTGGCTATTATCTGCTATGACATATACATGTGTCATCTCAGCAGAGGCATTCCCCCGTATTAGAGGAAAGGGGTGTTAAGGAGGCGCTTGCCAACCATGACTAGCAGGTTTAGAATTTGATGTGGTGGTGTAGTGTGGTAGTATACTAATGAGTTCCAGGTTACTTTCTGTGGAACTGATTGGAGTGACCTGGGCCAATGGGGGAAGTTGGGAACCAGTACAAATTACTGGGCCCAGTTATCTAGAAAAGGGCTTACTCCATTCGGTTAAGTAAACTAGTCTTCTGTATTTTAATAGCAAAGCTTTATTTCAGTAACCAAAGAAGTTAACAATATGGGTTCTGTAAACAGAACTACCATAATGCCCAGCTGCAAACAAAGAGTAAGATGTGCACCCACCCTTTATGTTCATGGGCTTTCCCCCCCATTTTTTTATAAAATAAAACATTTTACAGCCAGTGTTAGTCACCTCCCATCCCTCTAATACAAAACTCTTTCAGGCCCTTTCAAGCTTCCCATGGGACTGGTGTTGGTGAATATCAGTACCACCCTCCTCCCTTACATATCTGTTCATTACCCATCTGGGCAATTGTTTTTCCTTATGCAAACACTACAGATCCCATCGGCTATACCACCAAACCCCTCTTGCAGATTTATAACAAGTTAATAATACTGCCACCATGCTTGTATTCAAATTCAGCAATTGTGTAAGGTATAAGCATAAACAATAGCATTACCAAAAGATAAACAGCAAAGAGTAAAACAGCAAACCGCTTGTATGGCAAGATTTGCCAAATTCCTGATAGGCCTTGGCTATGATGCATATATGTTTGTCTTTCTCAGTTAGTGTCATTATTTATCCCATTCTTTTTAGCATCCTTTGTAAAATCAGTGTATTTTATTTATCCCATTCTTTTTAGCATCCTTTGTAAAATCAGTGTATTTTAAAGATAATAGTACTCATGTGAAGTCGAAGGCTTTCATGGCTGGCATCCGTTGTTTTTTGTGGGTTTTTTGGGTTTTGTGGCCATGTTCTAGAAGAATTTATTTCTGATGTTTCACCAGCATCTGTAGCTGCCATCTTCAGAAAATCTTTTCTGAAGATGTCAGCCACAGATGCTGATGAAACATCAGGAATAAAATCTTCTAGAACAAACATGGCCACATAGCCCAAAAAACCCACAAAAAACTAAAAATAATATTCACACACAAAATTCTGTCAGTTATCAGCCAATATACACTCTAATAACCAAAGAGCTGTGGTTAAATGCCTGTACTGCAGCCACTCACTCAAAACCAGAAGGTGGCGAGTTCAAGACCAGCAAAGGGCTGAAGCTTGACTCAGGCTTGCATCCTTCCGAGGTCGCTAAAATGAGTACCCAGATTGTTGGGGGCAAATAGCTTACAATTGTAAATGAAGCTGTTTGTTTAACAAATTGTAAGCCGCTCTGATAGTCTTGGCTGAAGAGCGGGGTATAAATAAAAAACATTATTATTATTATTATTATTATTATTATTATTATTAGTGGCTTCAATGTCAAGGATGTGGTGAATCCACTCATTATTTTATTCTAGTCTTTAAAGAACTGTCTGTGATACCACTGGGACACAATAAGATTTACAAAGCATTGTAAATACTGTCCAAATTTACCACCTTTTTAATGAGTCAAAACATGTCTGTTTATTGATTAAATTAGTTAATCAGCTTTGTGTTGTATTCCTGGTTTCATTCAGTTATTATTTGTTGCTCCCGAATTTCTACATGATTTACTTTCATTCTCCTCATGCACATTTAAAACCAAACCTGAAAAATAAATGATGACCTGACTTGTGTCTGCTTGGGAGGTGGAGATTTTCATTTAATTGTCCAGTCTATAAAGTTTTTATAAATCCCTGGAGAAGAGCTTCCTAGCAATAAGTAAGGTATAGATTTCTATTCTTGTACAAGTGCTTTGAGGGGAAAAAAGTGGAGCTGTTAAAGCTGTTACTTATTATAGCCATTCTTTAATTTTCTACTGACAGAAGGTTTCCCACTCCATAATTTATGTTTCAGTAGTGCTCTGCCAGCTTCATGGAATAATCACTACTCCTGTGTGACTGCCTGCAGTAAGACTTAATTTGTTCAGTAATAATAGAGCATTTCTGAATATGTCCCTTGAACATGTCCCCAGAATAAAATCTCTGTAGACTTCTTCAATAAGCCCTTGGTGCTGGCGGCAAGTGTTACTGCCATTGCTAACTACTATAGCTGAAGTGCTGGGTTGCTTTTAATTTATACTACATTGCTTTAATTTTCATTATTCCTGCACAATGCATTTAGGGATACATCTCTGATTGGATGGGATTCAGAGAGAAAATACAGCTAGACTGTGCTGGCAAAACACATCTGGAGGGCATCTGGTTGAAAGACGCCATTCTTGCAAAGGGGAGATGGAATAAATGTTTATAGGTCCAACACATTTCAGGAGATCTCACTCAGGAGCACATAGATCAGGAGTGGAGAACAAGTGGCCTCCAAATGTTGTTGGATCCAGAGGAAGAATCTCTTAAAATGTGTTGAGCCAATAAATCTGCTTTCCAAATGCATCTTGGCTTTGACTACTTTCCTGTACTTCAGACATTTGCTTCCTATTTTTTCCTAGTTCTTGTTCCCATTTGCATCAAGTGAAGTCTAAGAAAGATTCTGAACCAATTTGAACATTGCATTCAGTGAGAACCTGGCTAAAATGTACATTGCTCTCTCTTGTGGTGTAACATGCAGATGTGTGCTTACAGATGTCTTGTCTTAGTCAGTGTTGGGGCTATACTGTACTGGGGCTGTTTCAACTACATTTAAAGCAGCAGCATATCAAGGGGTTATGACCTCCCTTCCCACAGGCCTTCTTTCCCAACTAAGCACAGTAAACAGGTATACAGTGGTCCCCCGGGTTACGAAAGTAATCCGTTCCAGATTACCTTTCGTAACCCGAAAATTTTTGTAACCCGGGGGAGAAGAAAGAGAAAAAGGGGGGGGGGCAGGCCTCGGAGGGGAATGGACGGCCTTCCCGCGGACCCACGGGAAGGCCGTCCCTTCCCCTCCGAGGCCTGGCCGGCGGCGGAGGAGAAGGGAAGGCCCCGCGCGGACCCGCGGGAAGGCCGTCCCTTCCCCTCCGAGGCCTGGGAGCCGGCGGAGGAGAAGGGACGGCCCCGCGCGGACCCACGGGAAGGGCGTCCGTTCCCCTCCGAGGCCTGGGCGCCGTATCCCGGGGGATCTTTCTTTTTTTCTGCTTTTTTTTGTATCCCGGGGGATCCTTCAGATCCCAGGGGATACGTTAGCGGTCCCGCCGGTTTCGGATCCCGGGGTTTTCGTAACCCGGGGGATTCGTAAGCCGGGGGACCACTGTAGTAGCATTGGGAGAGCTGTTCCCACATAACTCTCGACTGTCCCAATTTGGTAGGAACAGTCCCAATTAATGCTCTGTCATCACACTTTATCAACTGTTTTTAGAATTTCCAGTATCTCTCTGCTTCCCTTCCTTTCCTCTTTTGTTCTCAGTTTAACTTCATTTGCTCCAAACTGAGTTTAAAATGCAAAAGTAGTTTGCAATAATTAATACAGCAAGGGCAAGAAGAAAGGAGAAATGAAATCCTGCCCTGCAGGCTCAAGCAAAAGCAGTCATCTGCAGCCTCTCCTAATTTGTCCTTCCTCATTAATAACTTTTGCTATCTTGATGTTGCTTGGCCACACAAGTCCCAGTTTTCATCACTGAAATGTTGGAGGGGATGCTCCCACCAAGCCTTCCTTCAGTCCTTCTATCTGTCTTTAATTGTGGTTAAGGAACAAATGAGTACAGGTAACAAAAGAGTTCAGATAATCTTAAAAGACATGGATTATAGCTTAATTTATCAGATGCATTTTGCCATTAGCTTTAGTGTTCACCTAAGGCAGCAGGGCACTGGAAATGGCACTCCTTTCCACACATACACACCCTTGACAAGGCTTCCGCTGCCCTTAAGAGTAGCCACCACTATTCTGCACAGCTTTCCAGCACTGGCCTCTCATTGTGAGGGTATTGATGAGCAGGTAAACAAAACATGTATGATAAAGAGTCTTCCCCTAATCCCATTGTAAGGGCATAGTTAACTTATAGATATACTCAATTGGAGGTGGATGCAAAAGTTGCAATAATTTTTTTTAAAAACCATCCAAAGTACAGTGGTCCCCCGGGTTACAAAAGTAATCCGTTCCGGATTACCTTTCGTAACCCGAAAATTTTCGTAACCCGGGAGAGAAGAAAGAGAAAAAAAAAGGGGCCAGGCCTCAGAGGGGAAGGGACGGCCTTCCCGCGGACCCGCGGGAAGGCCGTCCCTTCCCCTCCGAGGCCTGGCCGGCGGCGGAGGAGAAGGGATAGCCTTCCGGCAGACCCGCAGGAAGGCCGTCCCTTCCCCTCCGAGGCCTGGGCGCCGGCGGAGGAGAAGGGACGGCCTTCCACGCGGACCCGCGGGAAGGCCGTCCCTTCCCCTCCGAGCCTGGGCGCCGTATCCCGGGGGATCTTTCTTTTTTTTCCGCTTTTTTTTCGGATCCCGGGGATACGTTAGCGGTCCCGCCGGTTTCGGATCCAGGGGTTTTCGTAACCCAGGGGATTCGTAAGCCGGGGGACCACTGTAACATAAAACACTATAGTAGTGGTAATAAGATAACAAAAGAGAGACAACTGCAATGCTGTCATATACTCTGAAGGGCTAGTTTAACAAAATTGTAGCCTCTGTGAGCTGAAACAGGTCTGCTGAGCTGCTAATTGTCTCTCAGGTGTTAAAGTGATACATATTGCTTTCAGGAAAATTGGTTCTGTTGGAGGCAAGGGTTTTCTTGAAGGAAAAGTTTATACTGTAGCTGCATCTCTAATGAAAACAGTGTGGTGATCTATGTAGTGCACTAAGAAGCCATCATCTCTTTTCAAACTTCTGCTAGCTGGAATTTGTTCATATATCCCAATTCATCATAAATCACACATTCCCATACAGGAACTGAGATACATTCACGAATTATCAGCATAATAATTTGAAACATTTTTCTCATTTTAATTTTCATGTTCACTTCCAATTGAGTATACCTCAGGCTAAGAGCTTAGCCAAAGATTTTCCTCTACCATTCCCGTGTTTATCTGCTTATCTGTTCTTTGATGTACTGCTAGCCCACCAACATCCTTTTAACAACTCGTAACAACCATTAAGATGTATACTTGTCATCCCATCACTATAGTAGTATACTTTGCATTTCTATTACATGCCACTATTCCACATATGTGTATAAATGTTTGCCAGATAAGGCTGCTCTACATGCCTCTGAAGAAGTGGGCTATAGTCCACAAAAGCTGATGCTGAAATATACTTGTGAGTCTTAGAAGTGCTACAAAAATCCATTTTTTCCTTCTCTCTCTCTTTTTTTTTCTTGAGGGCAGGGATTTGTTGGTGCTACATTTTCCTCCCTTTCATAGGTGGCTCTCATTTGCAAGTAAATGGAGGCACAGGTGCCCTTTCCTTCTCCCTTTTGGCTTTGGGGGCACATGAAGCATGAGCTGTGGTGGTGCATCATTCTCCTCTTTAGGGTAGCAGTTGCTGCTTCCACCCTGGGAGAGCTTGGGCTGACTCCATTCACAAAGGTTTATGCCAGATAAAACACATTAGTCTTTCCAGTGCTGCCTTCTTTTTGCAGCAACAGGCTTAACACAGCAATCCCCTCTGGAAATCAGCAGAGATGTTAAGACTAACCTCATTCCTT
The DNA here is from genome assembly GCA_034509955.1 of Urosaurus nigricauda. Lineage (NCBI taxonomy): Eukaryota > Metazoa > Chordata > Lepidosauria > Squamata > Phrynosomatidae > Urosaurus > Urosaurus nigricauda. The sequence continues at coordinate 172,106,528 of JAOEGL010000002.1, forward strand.
ACATTCTTAAACATATTTTGGAGCAGATTAAGAATCTTGACTCATTGTGGAACCTGATGAGCCTCAAGACAGGGATGAGGAACATGTGGCCATTGAGCTCTTGTGGACTGCAACTCCCGTCACACACACACACACACACACACACACACACAAAGAGTTACTTCTGCTAGCTTTAGCTGATAGGATTCTCGGTTTAATATCGTTTGAAGGGATTTACATACACAGCACTTGGCTAGGACTCTCTTCCGTATAGCACCTCCTGCAATATGTCTCTTGTCTTCCCTTGTCTGGTATTAGGTTAGGTACTACCAATACGTACTTCCACATTGTGACGGCAATGCCAGAAGGGCCACAAAGCTTACCAAAGTCATTGATAAGTTTCTCAAGAGATAAACTGTTAAATTACAAATAAGCAGCAATAGAATCATAGAGTTGGAAGAGACCACAAAGGCCGTCCAGTCCAACCCCCTGCCATGCAGGAAATCTCAATTAAAGCATACCCAACAAATGGCCATCCAGCCTCTGTTTAAAGACCTCCAAGGAGGGAGACTTCACCACACTCCAAGGGAGTGTGTTCCACTGTCAAACAGCCCTTACTGATAAATCTTACTACTACTGCCCTTACTGTCAGGAAGTTCCTCCTAATCTTGAGGTAGAATCTCTTTTCCAGTATCTTGCATCCATTGTTCCGGGTCCTAGTCTCTGGAGCAGCAGAAAACAAGCTTGCTCCCTCCTCAATATAGCATCACTTTAACTATTTAAACAGGGCTATCATATCACCTCTTAACCTTCTCTTCTCCAAGTTAAACATACCCAACTGCCTAAATCATTCATCATAGGGCATGGTTTCCAAACCCTTCACCATTTTAGTCGCCCTCCTTTGGACACGTTCCAATTTCTTTGCATCCTTTTTGAATTGTGGTGCCCAGAACTGGACACAGTATTCCAGGTGGGGCCTGACCAAAGCAGAATAGAGTGGCACTATTACTTCCCTTGATCTAGACACTATACTTCTATTGATACAGCCTAAAATTGCATTGGCCTTTTTAGCTGCTGCATTGCACTGTTGACTCATGTTCAACTTGTGGTCTACTAGGACTCCTAGATCCCTTTCACATGTGGTCTCGTTCAGCCAGGTGTCCCCCATCCTATATCTATGCATTTCATCTTTCCGCCCTAAGTGCAGTACCTTACATTTCTCCGTGTTGAAATTAATTTTGTGAGCTTTGGCCCAGCTTTCTAGTCTATTCAGGTCATTTTGAATTTTGATCCTGTCCTCTGGGGTATTAGCTACTCCTCCTAATTTGGTGTCATCTACAAATTTGATAAGTATGCCCCCAGCTCTGTCAGCCAAGTCATTGATAAAGGTGTTGAATAGCACTGGGCCCATGTCAGAACCTTGTGGCACCCCACTGGTCACTTCTCTCAAGGATGAGAAAGAGCCATTGTTGAGCACCCTTTGAGTTCGGCCAGTCAACCAATTACAAATCCATGTAACAGTTACTTTGTCTAGCCCATATTTTACAAGCTTGTTTGCAAGAATGTCATGGGTAGTCACCAAAACCTTATCCTCCATGTATTTGTCTAATCTCCTTTTAAACCTGTCCATCTTAATGTCCATCACAATACCTTTGCAGAACTGAGAGAGAATTCAGAGAGGTCTTGGTAGGAGAGACACACATACCTGAAGCTCACTCCCAGTCTTGTATCTTCAGGAGTTATGACTGCATTAAGTGTATGAATGCCATCCTCATTTACCTACTCAACAAAGAATTTGTATGTGTGTATGAATGTGTGTGAACATGTTTTACACTTGCAGCTCTCACTTTTTGTGAGATCAGTTTAAGTAGTCAGTAAACAGATCAGTTTAAGTAGTCTTATCATACAGCTTCCAGAGTCAAATTCTTCCTTTTGTTTGCCTCTTTGACATTCACATGGCAAAGCTATACATGGCAAGGAATACAGATACGTAACTATAGGAACCCCATGGCAGTTTCACCTACTACCTACCTCTTTTTTTGTTAAGGGGGAAGTGGTGTCACAGCCTCTGTTCCTTCTTCATATAACAATCCTCTTTGAACTGTGTTGTATACATTCATTTATTTTCTCCAAATATTTTGTTTCCTTTGTGAGTCTGAGCTTTCATTTTAATCAATTTTAGCCTATATTTTACCAACATAGCAAATTCAATAGTCTGGTTTTAAACCCATTAATTCGACCCTAGATGAATAAGTATTTTCCTTTCAAACATGTGCACATTCATTATACTGTACTGCATAGCTTTTCCCGTGAGATTTCCACCATTGAGGGCCTTTCAGCCAGACAAGTGTGGATACATGTGTGCCCAGCCTCCATGACTGATGTGGCTTGCAGTGACGTCAAGCTTCCAGTTTACTGAATTAAGAGGCCATTAGGAGGAAAATACCAATAAATAATAGCATGCTAGCTCCATTTTTCCCCAAAAGAAAATAGAGTTGGCATATCTTCATACTCAATGTTGTAAGCTAACCTACACTCCTTGTTCATGTGACACTCACATGCATAAGCAAAAAAAAAGAAAGAAATCACTGACCACTGCAAAGCATCTTTCCTCACAGAAAGGAAGAACAGGAGCAATCAACGGTGGCAATTTTTCCTAGAATGAAACACATTGCTCTGATAAATAAACTTTTCCTATTGAAAATATGCATTTCTATGCCACCACTTGGTTTGATAACTGCAGGTAAACCTATGTCACCATACCATATGATATCCACATGGCACACAATGAGTGTGTTAGGGGTTTTGTTGTTGTTGTTTTTAAAAAATCACAGTATCTTGGCATTTCCAAGCCTAAGTGAACATGAAAAGTCATCAGCACCACATGTAAAACATAAGGTTTTTTTGTTTGTTTGTTTGTTAATTGAATTTGATTTAAGGTTACCAGAGTGAAATATATATATATATCTAGGATTACCAGACCTCAAGATGGCGAGATCTGCTGTACCTTTAACAGTTATGTAGAAGAGAGAATTTCTGCAGGTGTTGCTTGGCACACAACCAGGTGACAAGCAACACCTGCTGAAATCCCCATTTTCACAACTGTTAGTGGTACAGAGGCCTCTCCAGCTTTCAGACTAGCAGCCCTAAATTGATGACATCTTCCAATAGAGTTATTGTATGTGATTTTAAGCAGAGGGCCAGTATCTGTATAATCTCACACAGATTAGGTCCACAGCGTCTTGAATTGACATTTTAGCATGCTTATCTTTACTTGTGCCTATAGCAGACATTGTAGGCACTGAACTGTATTACCTGTTTCAGCATTTTGATGGCTAGGATCTTTCTGTACCAAACTCTATTCTCTACTTAGGCATGGGAAAAAAAAGTCTTGTTTTTGTTCATGGCTCCCTGTACAATTAGGGTAGTGGTTCACGGTCTTTATTAAGGAGGCCATAACAGGCTATTAATGGGCAACAAAAAGAGTGGAGGTGATAGTGAATGAAGCTACCAGTTGATTTCATTCATTCCACAGACAAGCTGCCAGATGATAATAACATGTTGCCATTAGCTGACACATTGATTTATCTCTTGGGTTGATAGAATATGAACTTCATCTTCCTTCCTTCCTGCTGTTGTTTTTCTGTGACCATAGCACCATCATATCCCAAATTTTCATAATACCGGGCCAGATTTTATACTAATACAAAATAAGTTTCATAAAAATGTGAATTCTTCCCCCAGCTGTTAGCAGTTCATTGGAAGATAAACTGTTTCAAACACACCATTGAGGACTGTGTTAGTACAGTGCAAGGTGGGCAACTTCAAATGCTGTAGGGTCCAATTTGTTTTCCTCTCCCACCACCCCAGGGTCACATCAAGCCTGAAACTGCTTTGAACTTTAACTTTAAAACTTTTTTAAAAATGCAGGCCAGAGACATCCGCAAGTACATTTCCAATTTCAGTGGATTGGGCACCCCACACCTTATTCAAACTATACTTAACTCTACAGGTAGTCATGCTGACCTACCTTACAGTGTTTGTTGTTCAGATTGTGATTCCTAACTGTGCTGGTGTGAGGCATAAGATATGATATCATAGATTTTTGTGGGTTTTTCAGGCTATATGGCCATGTTCTAGAAGAGTTTATTCCTGATGTTTCGCCAGCATCTGTGGCTGGCATCTTCAGAGAATGCTGGCCTGGAAAAGAGTTGGGTGTATACACACACACATATATATATGTACTGTGTGACCCTGGGTAGGGGCGAGTGATTTGCATGCTAATCTGTGTATTGGTTTGTTGCTAATGGCAGGCCTCAAGGAGGGAGGATATGCAAAGAGGATTAGTATCTGCTTGATTAGTGTTCATTGTCTGTTTCTCATTTGCATTTGCTGGGCTTTAATCTTGCTGTTTTTCAGAACTGGTAGCCAAACTTTGTTTACTTTCAGGATTTCTTCTTTCCTGTTGAAGTTGTCCAGGTGTTTGTGGATTTCAGTGGCTTCCCTGTGCATTCTGACATGAAGGTTGTTGGCATGGTCCAGAATTTCTGTGTTTTCAAACAGCATTTTATGCCCGGGATGGTTTATAACAGATTCCTTTCAGAGGCAGACTGGTAGGCATCCTTTGCTTGCTTCCAGCAGGAACAAAAAAACCCACCTCCTTTTGCATCCCCGAAGGGGCACCATAGGTGTGCTCGCGTGCCCTGATGATGCCCCTTATGAGTAGGGCCATTTGGATGCTGCACCACATGGACGTCATGGCACGCACCGGGCAGTGGAACTGGGGCTTGGAGCGTGTGAACACTCAGCCCTAGTTCAGCCCTAATATGTATGCAGGCCTTCACAAAGTGCTAGTCTCTATTGCCTCTAAATTACTAAGAGTACTTGTTCCTTCCCTACTGTGCCTTAGACACATGCATTCTGCAGATACACAGTATTTTCACTAGAATGTTCTCATGCTGACATTTTTGATGAGAAGCCTTGTCCTCACCTTCAGTGCACACACTCAGAATGTATGGTTTTCATCTTCGAGTACATCCCTCTTTGAAGCATCAGCACCATTTAAAACATTCTCTTCCTCAGATGCAAAGGAGAATTCTTTGAACAAAATAGCCCTGCTATATTTCAATATTAATTTTTCTTTTTCAACTGTTGTGTCTTGTGTGACTACGTTTTATTCTATAATAATAATATAATATTTTTTATTTATACCCTACTCTTCAGCCAAAAGGCTATCAGAGTGGCTTACAAATTCTGTGCTTGCTAGCTGTCATTCTCTTTGTCATCCTTGGAATCTGAAGCAAATCACACAGCCAAACATCAGCCAGATATAATGGTTCTTTAGTTCTAATGCTAAATATAAGGAAATGTGAAAGAGAGATCCATGAAAATTATATGAGATCCTAAAAGACTACATGTCTATAAATTGATAGAGGTTGTGTGTCCAATTTCTGGAGGCTGAAGAAGCAATGAGATGGTATTCTTGGATAAAAAAACAAGAATGAACTCTCTATAATAGAATCCTCCTTTTCTTAGCAGTTCAAATCATTAGCTGGCTGCTGTTGTAGCAAAAATTGAGAATGCCAATCAGATTTTCTTGAAACAAATTTAGATTGAATCAAAGGGCAAAAAGGAGCCTTGGAAGTTACTGCTTAATTAACTTTTCACTTTGTACTTACAGAAAGAATTGGCGGAGTCAGAGCGCATGAGAAAGGAACTTGCTGAAGAACTGCAAACTACCAAACAAGTATGTGGAATGTCTCTTAAATCTGTGTTAAGACCATGGTGTTAATGGCCATTTTTCCAGTAGTAGGGTGGGTTCTTTCTTTCTTTCTTTCTTTCTTTTTCTCTCTTCTCGCTCTTTTTCTGTTGACCCTTAAAATAACTTGTTGGCATAGGCTGTTGACATGATTAAGCCTAAGCAAGTTCTCTTTCAAGTTCTCTTGCAACTACAACAGTTGCAGGAACAATAGGCATTGAACTTGCAAAGTAAGGGTGGTAGAATGAAAACGGCAGCAGGTTTCTCCTAAGGGGAGATAAATGTCATAAACTGGAAACTGCCATTTTCCCAGGGGGGATTATACTAAAAAAGGAATCTCAGATCATGTGGTTTATCATTCTTGGTACTCAGTATTATTTTGTTATGCATTGCTGGTCATGTGGCAGTAGCAGTTCCAATGTAGAGGTAAGAAGAGCAGTTTGGCCTGGATGCTCTGGGTTGGTACATAAATAGTCTGAATCATACTACTTAATTTGTAGGTCATACAGGAGGTTTTACATTTTCAAAATTCTGACCTTAATGGAATAGGTATTGCTCAGTAGCAGGAACCTCAGAGAGATATTGGTTGTTGTGCTGAGGAAGACAGACCAATGGTCTGTCTCACTTTACAGTAGCTTGATATGTTCACATTGAACAATAACTTTAGTTACAAAAGCCTAAGATTGTAAAACCTATCTCAGAATAAAAGGTATTTGCCTTTCCAATGTTGTATAGGAAACTTACCCCCTTTTTAAATTTATTAATAAATCATCAATAAACTTGAACTTTATTTCAGTGTTCTGTATAGTAGGTATATATTTTAAGTGCTGCATTAAATTGGTGGGTGTTATCATGAGACAACATGAGACAACATGACTCATTAGAAAATACAATAATAGTCAGGAATGTGGAAGGCAGCAGGAAGAGAGGAAGACTGCATTGCAGGGATTGGCTTAATAAAGGAGGCTACAGCCCTGAGTTTGCAAAACCTAAACAAGCCTGTGACTTTTGGAGGTCTCCCATTCATAGGTCTGCCATAAGTCAAAGCCAGCTTCATGACAATTAACAAGTAGAGTGATACATACTAGTTTCAATAAAACAGTACTTTGTATCAAACAGTAGCTTATTCTGTAATTTCCTCATTCAGTATCAAATTATTAGCAGGCCATTCTTAGTGCTACAGCAACTACTGTATCTTTCATGTTCCGTTTGCTTTAACCTTTTACCAAGCCCACTTTAAAAAAAAAGTATTTTCTTTGTAGTTGAAAGTTCAGCTTTGTGATGACCTGAAGTAGTCATGAAACATGACAATTAGCCAACAGCTTAACCTACCTTGACCAGACCCTCTCCTTGAAAAAGATTCAATAATGTTTGTGGAGTAAATTCAGTGGTTATATAATATAGGTACAGTAACTACAGATTTACGATTTCTGCTGTATATTAAGCATTTTTTAAAACTGTGCAGATAGAAATTTGCAGTGTGTGTGTGTGTGTGTTTAACAGAGACTTGTTTAAGCCATGTCATTAAAAGGCAGGGACCATTACATTTGGCCCACTGTAACCTTTTGCTCCTTTATAGTAAATAGAAAATATTTTAAAATTTCTACCATCTGAAAATGTTAACCTGAGGCTAAAGGCATAAGAGAGAATGCTTTCAGAAACACTTATCAATTTGTGCAAGGGAACCAGCCACTGGTCATCTTAAGGTGAAGAAAATGGCTGTTTTGTCTTCATGAATAGGTTCAGCTTTTCAGGCTGCACTTTTGTTCCCAGTTACCTGAGTTGAAACACCACTGACCTCAATGGGACTTCTAAAGAGACCTAAATAGGATTTGCTGTATATATTAAAATCAGCTAAAACATCTGAGGTGCTTTTTACATCCTAATTTACATCCTAAAGCTATATGAAAGCTCTTTAGAATTTATGTTGTTGTTGTGTGCTTTCAAATAATTTCTACCTTATGGTGACCCCGAGGCAACCCTATCATGGGGATTTCTTGGCAAGATTTGTTCAGAGGAGGTTTGCTATTGGCTTCCCCTGAGGCTGAGAGCATGCAACTTGCCCATGGTCACCCACTGGGTTTCATGGCCAAGCTGGGAATCAAACCCCTCATAGTTGTAGTCCAACACTGAAACCACTAAGAAATACAATTAATACCTAGATACAGAGTTGGGTTGGGGAGAGATTTATATTGTAATATATGAAGAGAGGCATGAAAGGGATTCTTACCCCATGAGAACAGAAGCTTTTTTCCCTCAGACCAGGCAGCAGACATAATACTCTGACATAATACCCTGGTATTATGTGGTGTGGACATACAGTGGACCCTTGTTATCCACTGGGGTTTGGTTCTAGGACCCTCGTGTATAACATCATCCGTGGATACTCAAGTCCCATTAAATATAATAGCACAACAAAATGGTGTCCCATATATAAAATGGAAAATCAAGGATTGCTATTTGGAATTTATATTTTTTGGGAATATTTTCAATCTGTGTATGCTCAAATCCATGGGTAAAAAAAATCTGTGGATAAGGAGGGCCAACTGTAATTCTCTCGTAATAATAAAATACACATCTCCTTTCCAGCATTATAGTGTGTGTGTTTTCTTTCTTACATAACCATGAATCTTTGTTTATGAAAGTGTCATGTATGCTGCAATTCCAGTAGAATATGATACATATGACTCTCATGTCTTTTTTCTGTGAGACTAACTGAAAGAAAGAAGTTGGCAGCATGAGCTTTCATAGATGAAATCTCATGATGCCAACTTCTTTCAGTTAGTCTCAAAGGTGCTACAGTATCTCTCTGCATACTAATTCTACAGACAAAGACGCCTATATATTTGAATTCTTTTTTTGATGAACAAACAAAAAAACTAACAAACTAAGCAAACAAAAATAAAGCAGTATTTAAGAGCAAATTTGGATAAATATTTGTGAGCAAAACCACCCCCTGCTGACTCCTGGGGTGTGTAGATCTACAGCAGTATTTAAGAGGCAAGGCATAGCTTGGCTGCCTTAGTGAGGACTGGAATGTTGAGAGAGATCTAACAACAGACAAGAGGAATACAGATACCAATCACAGCACTAGAGCAATAGAACTTGCTCTTAGAGCCGAAAAGCCACCATCAAGTGATACAGATACAGTTGGCAACCACAGCTGGGGGTACCAGCCTTCTGGCACAGGAAGAAAAGGCAGATTCATCATTTGAAGCAGGTAGAAGTAGACAGACACAATGTAGAGTCTGTAGCTTCTGAAACAGGTGGGGTATCCATAGTGAGTTGTAGCCCATCTGGTGGTAGGAGTAAAAAAGAGATGCTTCACTGCAGTATCTGCTCCATCTGGAAACCCTTCAGTTTCTTTGCACAGGTTTAGAGATAGACACATCCAAAAAAAATCAGCCTTTATTCTTAAGCAAACTGCATGTTTGTTTTTAATATAGCATTAAGATGGTTTTTAAGACCCAACACTAGCATGATTTTTAGGTGCAATTTTTCACCCTTCTCTTCAGGTAAATAAGCATAAGTGAGCTCCACCTACAAGACATATAAGGAAACATATGAATATTACAGGTCACATTTTTAGGACATGTTTACAGTCTCATTAAAAGAACACATTTCTTGTTCAAGGAAACACTCTCAATAATGCGCTGTCTGGAGGTCTGTGCTGAATAATTTAGAAGTCACACAGGAAGATTATATGTGGAGGAAGAGGATTGTGATGTGTAAACAGTGTGGCAAGGTCATTTAATTTTTATCTTTCTTGTTTGCCCTTTTCATCTGAGAAATGTTGGATGCTGTCTTGGATGGCAGTGGCTTTCCAGTATTTCAGGCAGTATTATTCCTCAGCCTGGCCTAGAAATGCCAGGAATTGAACCTGGCCCCTATTGTGTGCTAAGTATGTGTGCTACAGTCCTCTATCTGTTTAGTTTAGCTAATCATAATAATACACATTCCTGCTTTGTCAGGCTAGGGATGTAAGCAAAATTAGGGACAGGGTTTTATTATTGAGGGAGAAAGTCTAGAAGCTAGGGAATCTTTCTAATGTTTTTACATTAAAAAAAAACTTAATATGTTTGCCAGCTTGCAATTTAGGGGCCGTCCAGACTACGTTATATACCAGTTAGCAAACCGGTTTACAATCAAGAAGTTCACACTGAAAACGGTTTTAACACTACTGAATCAGGATTTTGCACACCCATAGCGGGGCAAATCCTCCATAATCCGGTTTCTCCCAAAGCAGAATTTTTACCGTTTCTTTTGGGAAAAACCGGTTTGCGGGGAATGTGAACTTGGCTCCGATCACGATCGGGTCAAGTTCAGGGGAGGAGAGAAGGCCAGGGGGAGGAACATGCCTCCTCTCCAAACAAAATCGGGTACTCCAGCATTTTTAAAATATTTTTTAACTGTATTTTTAATTAATTATTTATTGTATTATTTTATTTAATTTAGAGTTATTTTATTTATTATTTATTTATTGTATTTTATTGTATTTTATTTATTAGTAATTTAATTGTATTTAATTGTATTATATTTTAGTATTTTTTAAAATATATTTTTATTTCTTATATATTTTTTATTATTTTTTTCAGTTTGACAGCTCATGTGCATTTTACGAGGCTCATTTCCCATCTGATTTTATGAATGGGGAAAAATGGAAACTCCTGTCCATATATGGATTGGCTTTCCCTTTCAATTTTTAAAGGGCCCCATTCATTCCCCTCCAGTTTAAAGAATGAATGGGGCCCTTTACACATTGAAAGGGAACCCCAATCCATATATGGACAGGAGTTTCCCTTTTTCCCCATTCATAAAATCGGATGGTAAAGGAGCCTCGTAGATGCGCATGAGCTGTCAAACTGAAAAATAAAAATAAAAAATATATATAAGAAATTAAAAAATATTTTTTAAAATACTAAAATAAAGTACAATAAATCAGGTCAAGTTCAGGGGAGGGGAAAAGGCCAGGGGGTGGAACATGCCTCCTCCCCTGGCAAAATCAGGCACTCCAGCATTTTAAAAATATTTTTAATGTATTTTTTATTAATTATTTATTGTATTATTTTATTTTATAGTTATTTTATTTATTATTTATTTCATTGTATTTTATTGTACTTTAGTGTATTTTATTGCATTTTATTTATTAGTAATTTATTGGATTTTTTTGTATTTTTTTAAATATATATTTTTTCTTTTTTTCCCCCAGCTTGACAGCTGTCATTCGCATTGGCTCTTCCGTTTCTATGAATGGGGCAGAGGGGGAATCCTAATCCATATATGGACTGGGGTTCCCTTTCAGGGCCCCATTCATTCTTTAAACTGGAGGGGAATGAATGGGGCCCTTTTAAAGGGAACCCCAGTCTATATATGGACAGGGATTCCCCCTCATCCCCATTCATTATTAAAACATATAATAAATAATAAATAATAATTTTAAAAGTACTGGGAGGAGGAGGGGACAGGATCTCCTCAATCCGCACTGCTCCCAGCCCTATGCTCCATGCGCATAAGCTGTCAAATATTAAAAAATATAAAAAAAAAACCCGCAAGCATCTCGCGTGGCCAATGGCTGCATCAGACGTCACCATGACATTATTTGATTGACAACCAAGAGGCTCCATCTTTAATCGTTACTTTTGCGTGTATGAACTTTGTTGGGGTAAAATGCACCGGAGGGGGCAAAAGGTAGTATGAACTTCTCTCTGGAGAGAATCGGTTATGCCATGCACAGTTTCATCGGATCAAACCAGGGCAAATGGGCTAGTGTGGATGGGGCCTTAGACTACAATCCTATGGTCCGGCAGGTGCATGGACTTGTCCCTGGGATCATAGGACAAAAATGGGCACACATCAGAGCTTAGAGATCTGCACCAAGTGATGTTTGCCACTCCAGGGAGAAGTATGAATCATACCTGCCATTTTGGGTAATTTTGCATCAATCCTGGTTGCTTTTGAGTGTCATTTTGGGGTTGAGGTTTGCTTCTTTGGGATGGAGATGGAGCTAAAATAGCATTTTGAAATTGCCCAGCTGTCCAAAAACACATGGTAGTGGAGTTACAGAAAAATGGGGGGGGGGGCACTCGGGTGGTCAGTGGAACTCTCAGTAGCCCCATTCAACCCCCAAAGGGCTCCATGTGGCCCACTGGCCTGGTAAATAAGATATTGTTATACCCTGCCATAGGATAATGTGGATCTTTCCTACATCCTTTCCTCTTGCTCTCTCTTTATTTCTTCCTTTCTCTGTAATCAGAAAGGGAAGTCCATGGATGGAGACGTTGCTTTATCACTGAAGAGCTTCTCATAGTTGCAGAAACTGTTGGTCCACTGTTGTTGGTGCTCTGATAGCCCTAAAGGAGAAATGGGTAGTTTTTTTCTTGCTCAAAACAGACTTTAGGTTTGCAAGATCCCCAGCATGTCCACAATAAGGGTGAAAATGTTATTTTTGGAGCTGACAGTGTGTGAGCAGAGTTAACAGCAATTAGTGTCAAAGAAACAGGGTTGAATAAAAACAACACACATCTTTCCAATGGGGCTTAGAAACTGTCACTTCCCTGGCTAAGCTTCTGACTGGCTTGCTGTGAAAAGGTAGTATACATTGTTGTATTTGTAATAAAAAGTGAAGTGTCTTGAAATCTCTGCTTCAGTTCTGCTTCCTCAAGGCGAATCTCATACCTATATTGCAACAATTCAGTCAGGTGGTGATGAAACTGATAGCAGCATATCTCAATGCAAGGCAACTTGATTTTTTTCTTCCTCTAAGGAACAAATATAATGTTCAGAATACCATTATTCCATGAAAAGAGATTCCCAGAAAAGAGATTCCCAGATTGTGATAATGGGCAAAAATAAACAAATTCATGCCTTCATTTAATAGATTCCAGCATTGTGCAGAAATGATTGATTAACTCTTGTGCCCCCCTTGAACTGGGCTTCAGCTCACATCAGCCCTGGATAGAGAATCACAAACCAACAATAACTGGAGGACTTCAGATTACTCACTCCTGCTTTAATGGTTTACTGCATTCTGTAGAGCCCAGAGAACTCTTGTTTTACCAGTTGTGAGATTCCAAATAGAGTGGGCTGGAAGGCAATTAATAAATTCACATGGTATTCAGCTCCTCTTGATTAGAGACTTCACAGACCATACAAAACAGAACAAAAATAGCCATCTTGTTAATGGCATCATTGATTGGCTTCATTGACTTCCAACCATATAATTTGCTGTATTTTGTAAATATTTTTTTCTGTTTTTGAATGAGAGTGCAATGTCCTTGCCAGTTTCCTAGATTTTGTTGTCAAGGTCCTCTGTTTGTGAATTTTTTTTTCACTTCAATGGGCTAAGCATCAGAATGAGTGCTTTTGGAGAATGTGTTCTAATTTTAAAAGACTGCTTCAGGAAGAAGAGAGTTGGGAACATGTTCAGTTATACTTTTTGCATACAGCTAGAGTTTAGCTTAATTAGACAACTCGGAAAACTGGATGTAGTTGCTTTGGGATCCAGTTTCAACCTATATGCTTATTGTTAAGTTATCCCTGAACTCAAGATCCTATTCCTAAAACAGAAAGATGCTCTACAAGACAAGAGTTTTCAAGATATAGCTTGGCCCCATGCTTAGCATCAATGGCCCTTTACAGACCGCCTTGCGGCCCCAATCCACCACTTCCCCAGGCCAAGGAGAAGTGGCCGCTTATCTGTGGCCTGAAGCGGGGTGCAGCGGGTGCCCTGGGCACCTGCTCCACCCTGCCATGGGCGGCGCTCTTGAGGGGAGAAAGAGGCCACTGCTGCGGCCCCTTTCCCCTCGGCCTTTTTGGCATGGCTGTGTGAAGGCTGCTCCAAGGATGTGGAAGCCAGGAAGGAGCTCCATTTTGGAGCTCCTTCTTGCACCACAGAAAGGGAGTCATAGGCCCCTTCCTGCAGCACGGAGGTGTAAGGTGCACAGCAGTCCATGTAGATGGGGCGCGCCCCTTACAGCCCTGCACACCATGCGTGTAGACCATCCATACGTGGTAGGGTTAGCCTGCGGTGCGGATGCACTGTACCGAGGCAACCCTAGCACATCATATGGGCGCCCTTTCACGCCCGTATGTATTGGGCCAAAGTCATTTTTGTATCTTCCCATAGATTATTGCTTTACACCATTTGCTTCTAAATAGGGCCTGCCTAAGATGAGGAGCTGACTTACTTGCTGCTGAATGTTTTTGAAAACATACTCTTTTTTAGTACAGTTTCCAGAATCCCCCAACTGTTGGTCATATTGACTGGGAGATTGTGAGAGCAGTAGTCCCAAAAATACCTTGTCCAAGTGCTGTTGTTAATACACAGTATCATAAGAGGTTGCCTTATAGCAGACCAAGCTATTTGTCCATATGGTGAACCATTATCTAGGCTTCCTAGGAATAGCTCTTCAGACAGGGACAGGCTCTTCCTTCTCATTTTCTGCTGTAGTCCTGTTCAATAGAAGTGGTTTGGGACTGACTTGGGAGATTATGACACTATCAATTATAGCACAAACCAGTCATTATAGTTCTGATTTGGCAACAATCCTGACCTCATAACAGTGCACAAACCACTGTTATCTTGCATTAAAACCGCCACTTTTAATTCATGGGTAGAACCCAGAATGGCCAAAATTATGCAATAATACCACATCCAGCAACAAATATGATCACTGGAAACGCCATCGTTGCATGATGCTGTGAACTTGTTGGTGCAAGACTTCACCTCCCCCTCCCTTCTAATGACACTGAAGTCACACAATTATGCTTGCACAACTTTTTTAAAGAAACATTGTGATCTCAAGAATGCAGTCAGTTCCTGCCGGTTTTATCATAAATACATCCTGATTTTCAAAGGAAAGTGTGATCTAGTGCACAATTGCAGCGCTAAGATAGCAGTTCCATTATTTTGGGTTAGCAATAGGTTAGTATCATGGTGTGATAATCTTCTTGGGGCTTTCAGCCTGAAAAGCATGTGACCAAATATTCAAGTATGGACCTCTCCGGCTATATAGCAAAAGCCTATCTGTGAAACCAGTAGTTTTGTTAGCTCTTGGAGGAGGATTTTCTCCCCACCAAAAACAACAACAAAACCTTTAAAATGGGAGGGGGGTTTAAAATCTTGAGAGTAACTTCTCAGAGAGTACTCCTCTGGTCTCTGAGATGATATTATAAGACGTATAAGGATGTGTGCCAGTACCTCACCAATATTGGAGACAGAGCTATCACATTAGAGTGGAATTTCTGATCTTGAATTCCCCCTCCCAGCTATTGAAAAACCTGTGAAAAGTTCTGTATGATATCAGAACTCCAAGCTCAGGGCAGGGGGAGAAAAGGGGTATTTCATTGCTGTGGCAGAGAGAAAGGATGTGAATCCACTGGATCCTACAGAAAGTACAAAGTCATTTTGTTCTATGCCGCTCACAAACCATCAACTATTGGTGCATGGGAAGTTTCCAGGAAAGAACAAAAGAATTGTTGCCAATGGGCATAAATATAATAGTAGTGCTTAGCACACTGAAATAAACAATAGCTGGTCCTCCATGTCAGATAGCTAGAGATTCTCTGGTTTAGTACATTTGTTGATAGATTCCTAAATAGATTCCTTATACTGTTTTTAGGGGGAAATCCCCTTTTCCAGAAAGAAAAGTGGCTCCCCTGCCACTACATTTCACCCTGACAGAAAAAGCTCTACAGGACTTTGGTTAGATCAGAGGGTGCTCCAGTATTGGCACAGGCTGCCTTTTAGACTCCTTCCCTTTGGAATGGCTTTTAAAATGGCACCACCCCATTCATGTCATCAAGGTCAGGAGTATTATTTCTTAACAAGTATAAATATTAAATAGTTCAAAATCAAGGCATTCTTTAAACAGTGAATGCTTTAAAGAGAACTAAGTGCTTCCAGGTTTTATATGGGAATTACCACTATTTGAGAGTTCTACATTTCATAGCTATTTTTGTTGCATTGTTCAATATGTAACTATGAAATAATGTAGCTGCCTTAATTTGCAGGTTTGTAATGTAGGGGGTTTTGTGCTTGTGACTCTAGTAAACATTACTTTAGTCAATGCATATCTTGCATGTTTTGCTCTCTTTATGCCTTCTGCCTCTTGGGTCATTTTCTCTAGAAGACTCAGGGACTTATAGGACTTAGAATAGGACATGGTATTTTTAAGAAGTGACCCAGTTTGTTCAAAACATCAGCATTTTATTGATTTATTACATTTTATATTATATCTTAATTTTCCTTGAGGAACTGTGGCATTAAAAACCTAGGTGGTTTCCTCCCCAGTCTTTGTCTTCTTTACCTTCAGCTAGGTAGGTGGCTGTATTGTGTGTCTTCATGCAGTGCACTGGGGAGATTAATCGTTATGGTAATAAAAAAGAAGAAAAAATGGAAATAATGTTTTTAAAATAAGATAATTTGGGTTTCTGTGCAGAGATGTAAAATTTTTGGAAATTTTGAATCCATGGAAAAAGTCTTTTAGAGAGGAAAAAAATTGTTTTTTTCCCTCCAAAAATACTGCATTGAAAAAATGCAAAATTGGCAACTTTACAGAATGAAAGTCACTTTGGTACTTTATGAGCATAAAATGTAACAGCTCACAGTTACGAGATTGTGACCTGGATTTAACAATCTCGTAACTGCTGTGGATTCACATTTATAGTTGTTTGTGACCAAACATGACCCCCCAAAATGTCCCTTTTCAGTCTGGCAGCACCTCTACCAAAAGGCCTTCAAGGATCTGCAATCTGATACTCTGGGAAATGACACCTCCAGCACTCTCCTGGTCATAGGGTATATTGAGACAAGTAGGACTCTGAGAAGTATCTCCAGCTGACTGTTCTCAATGTATCCTACAACTGAAAAAACACTGCAAACATCATTTTCCAGTTTGCCATGCCTTGGAAACTGTTTGCTTTGGCTTTTGCAGGGTTGACAAGGTAGGCTTTGGAGGTGTGGTGGCTTGAGACATAACTACAGTGACTGAACTCCATCAATGTAGTTAAATGTGACAATGTATAATCTGAGCCACTATGTATGTATGGTTTGGCATAAAATTATCATGTATAATAATAATAATAATAATAATGATGATGATAAATTTTATTTATAACCTGCCTCTCTGAACAAGCAATCAGGGTGGTGTACAGTAAAATATAAAAACAAAGTACAGTTAAAATTATTATGACCCAATCCCAACCTCCCACCCCTTAAAAAAGAATTAAATTCAGGCAAACTTAAAACAAGTAGATAAAATAACAGCATTAAAAACAGGCAAACCAATTTCTAATTGGAAAACTAGGGTGGTGGCATCTCATTACGTCAGCAGGAGGAGGTGCTGGGAAACTCCAGACAAGAACATTGGGCAAAAACTTTGGAGCTGGGGGGGGGATTTAGGCATTATCCGAAAAGGCCTGCCGGAAAAGATACATCTTTACTGCTTTCTTAAAGCAAACAAGAGACGTAATAAGATGTATCTCATCCGGCAGGCCATTCCACAGCCTGGGAGCAGTGGCAGAAAAGGCCCTCTGAGAGTCTGCGACAGCCTGGTCTTCATGGGCTGTAGCAGGTTCCTCCCAGAAGACCAGAGCGTGTGGGGGGCGGGAATCATACAGGGAGAGGCGGTCCCTGAGATAAGATGGAGACCCAAGCCATGTAGGGCTTTAAAAGTTAAAACCAACAGCTTGTACTGTGCCCGGAAACTGATCGGCAGCCAGTGGAGAGACTTCAACACTGGAGTTATATGGTCTCTCTTAGATGTTCCGGTGACCAACCTGGCTGCCATATTTTGAACCAGTTGAAGTTTCCGGGTTAAACACAAGGGTAGCCCCATGTAGAGCGCTTTGCAGTAATCCAAGTGAGAGGTTACCACAGGATGTACCACAGTTTCTAGTTTGATATATTAAATGTACAGTGTTTTTCCCCAGAAAATTGCAAATTAATTTTATATTATTAATTATTTGTTACAAATGAAGTTACTGGTCCTGAACTCTAAGAAATACCTGAACTGCAAGGAACCTGTTGGGTTTTCAATTTTCAGTTTTTCTGAGAAAAAAATGCCTTTGGGTGTGGGGGGCTCAATTTTTTTAAGGTTTTTTTTTTTATCCTTCACATTTCTAAATCCAGTTTTTGAACCTTTCCCAAACACAAATTTAGATCCCTCGTATTTCTTTATTTTTATTTTTTTAAAAAACTAACAACAATATTTCTGCTGTGGTCCAGAAGGGCAGATGTTCAGAATCCTATGAACTCAAGAGTTAAACACTAAATTATTGCATCCCTATTCTGGTATCTTTTCTTCAGTGATTGAAAATATGGATATGTCATGTGCTGTTTCATTCTTCTATTTTCCAGTTGTTTTGGTTTGTAAAATACATTCTCAGCCCTGTGCACTGGCCTATGCTCCAAATCTAGGTGAGCAGCTTCATGTCCTCCAGTTATTTTACATAATAGCATCTATAAATCTTAGCCAGAATGGCCTCTAGCCAAAGATTATGGCAATCTGAGAGTTGTATCCATAAACCTCTGGTGGATACTAGGTTGCTATCCTCTGGCCTGTGCTATATTCTCTCCCTCAGCTTGTATTAAATTGTTATGGTTGATCATTTGGCCATTGACATTTCAGGCATCAAATTAAGACACTTGTTACTGAATGACGGTAGGATTAGGATTACAAAACTTTTTGGAGTTGACACTTGGGGGTGGCTCAGAGCCCAGTATGGGGTCTCCACAGCTTCCTCAGGATCTCCAAGTATCTGTTAGTTTGTAAAGTTGAAGGCTTTCATGGCCGGCATCCATAGTTTTTTGTGGTTTTTTCGGGGTATGTGGCTAGGTTCTAGAAGAGTTTATTCCTGATGTTTATCCAGCATCTGTGGCTGGCATCCTTCAGGTAATGTTTGATTGGAGACAGTCAGGTCAAAACTATGCAAATATTTGCAACTTTTCTCCTCAGGATCACTCATAGGATAGGCAATAGTAAAAGCAACGACAGCAACCAAATTCCCTTCTATAACTTTTCCTAAATGATAAAATGAAAAAACTGTTTCTGTATTCGATACATTCAGAAGCCGAATTAACAGTTTTGAAAAAGAATTTGGTTCTGTTGGGCAGCACATTTGATTTTGTCGGGCAGTACCTTTTTAAAACAGAATTTGGTTTTCTGTAGGAAGCCAAAGCATCTGTGGAAGAGACGAGAAGCTTGCGAAGCAGAATCCATCTTGCAGAAGCTGCACAAAAGCAAGCTCGCGGAATGGAAATGGACTATGAAGAAGTAATCAGTCTGCTAGAGAAAGAAATCTCTGAGCTGAAGGCTCAGCTTGCCGACCATTGTGGCCAAAATAAAGTAAGCACCTCAGTCGCATCTCATAGAGTTACCATGGTTTCCATACTGTTGTCATGTATCCTGTTTTTCATTTTTCTTTCATTTGTTCCCCTAAAGTAGGTCACTTGTATTATTTGTCTTGTATTATTCAATAGCCAGCATGATTTGTTGTGAAGACGAAGGGTGGGGGTGGAGGCAACATGCAGGCTATGAACGTTTTCTTCCTCAGAGATCTCTTTTTCTTGGGAAAACACAAAGCATGACTTAGTTTGGATCACTGGTCAATGTGGCACAGCTCAAGCGTAAATGTTATGGAACATACCACATGGTGAATTGTTCTTCTCTTTTTGTTTTAACTAATATGTTTTATTAAAAACACTAATTGTTATGGTTTGACAGAGTTTTCCAAAAAGTTAGAAACAAAGCTTGCAGTTCTGAATCTCAGAGCTCTAAGGCTGAGAATGAGTCCCACTGAGCTCAGAGGACCATCCAACTCTAGGCAGAATTACATAGAATTGTACTGTACAATTCTTTTTCATGGTTTCCAAGCATTTCCATATTCTGGCCTATTTCCCCCCCCCCCCCTTCAGTTAGTTCAGCCTGTAATAGTTATTTGCTGTACTCAACAATGACATATCTAAAGACCCACAAATAACAGAAGAAGTATAAATTACATGTTTGTTATATTAATTCTGCTTTATTTAATTATGAAAGATGCGCAACGTCACTGTGCCTAAAAATTGTCTGTGTAACTCAGTAGCTTTCAGCTGCCAGATTTCAGAACTCATCATAATCTACAACAGTACATACAGTACACTCATTCTCATTTCCAGAAATAAGATTACTGCTGTCATTATCAGAGTGATTTCTTATAGCTAATTGGAAAGTTGGATTATATACAACAACATCCAAAATGAACAAAACAGTGATGCCTTTATGGGGCCAACCAAAATGTTTAAAAAAATACATGTTGGAAGCTTTTGAAGCTCCACTGGCAAAGATGTTAAAAAAAAAACCGGGGGTGGTGGGGGTGGAATATGATGATTTTTGTCATAAGCTTGCATTTTGTCAGGATGTAGCTGTTCTCAGTTCAGGTGGAATTGGAGGAACATAGTGTAGGACAGCCCCTTCTCCTTTGGCAACATGGGTACTCCAGGAAATAAATTTTAAATTCCATTAGCAAGAAAAAAAGATCCTCCTCTTGAGATCCTATGATTATCTCTTTTTGTCTTGCTAATAGAACTTAAAATTTATTTCCTGGAGTACCCACATGGCCAGAAGGAGGTGGGGCCAGCATGTATGAATGACCCTCTAGGACCATTTGAGAACAGCCACATCTTGACAAAATGCAACATCATCATATTTTTTCTCCTATATGATTTTTAACATATTTGCCTGATGAAGAAACCAGTGAAGCTTCAAAAGCTTGCAACATGTATTTTTTGCCTTTTGGTTGATCCAGTAAAGATATCACTGTTTTGTTGATTTTTGATGTTATTGTACTTTGCTACATGGCCAACACGGCTACCCCTAGATAAGATTTCTGGATTATATACATAATTCATTGGGTGTTTTTCATTCATTCATTCAGTCATGTCATTTATATGTGGATAGCAGAAGGAAAACATACACACACACACCCAAAAAATTAACAGAATAAAACAATTGTATTTTTTTAATACGTATTTGTATGAGGAACTGTGCATGATCATACATGCATCATTACCAGAGACCACAGATGGTTAATGATACGAGTGGTACAGTGGAAACTAGTCATTAGTTCAGGCTGTGTGTCAAGCATACTGCTAGCTACAGGATTACTGTCTGGAGACTAAGGTCGGAAAGAACATTCCCCAATTATTTGCTTCCTGGCAAAAAAAAGGGATATTCCAATATCCAGAAAACCAACTCAAGAAGTATAACACAGTGGAAAGGATTTTACACAATTTTTACATAGTATTCATACATCCTGAAATATTTTGGGCAAAGACTGTGCACAGAAATGCACATGAGGTCCGTCCCCCCCCCCCCGAGAATAGTGGGGATTTGCACTAAAAATGCTTTTTGTGCAATATTGTTGTTTTCTTGCACAACAAAACATCTTACACCAAAAAATTTTGCACAGAGAATAGTGTTTTCTGAAACACTTCAGGGTTTAAGAATACTGTACCAGGTAAGAACTATGCAGGAATATTCATTTCTCTGGAGCAGGGAGAAAACTCTGGAAATTATTCTACTTGCTTTCAGGAATGAAATAGTCAACTGTTAACATCCCTACAGGAGACAGGATGACTTTTGAAAAACAATTGTTATTTACTTTAGAACACAAATAGATCCAAAATTATTATTTAAAAATTGTTCCCTATAAAAATGATGCAAATGCTTTTGGCCATCTAATTCAGAGGCCAAAGCCAGTATTCTACAACAGCATTTCAGTTCTTGTTCTGTATTAATAATTGCTACTTAGTCACACTTGTGACACCGTTGCCATGATTGTAACTGTCCCTAGCCAACTACTTTGCCAGGCATCAACTGCACAGGTAGGAGGAGGTCCATTCTGCCAGGAATCAATGCATGGATGCATGACATTTCCATCAGGTTTGGGAAAGGGGTCAGGCCAGGAGAAATTACTTATTAGTATGCTTAATGAAGTTGTTGATGTAGAATACTGACTCATTTAAGGTTGAAAAGGCCTCAGATTTCCTAAGATACTAACACAGTAAGTTCCTGAAAGCATATGTGCCAGTAATAACATAAATGCAGGGCATAGACAAACTTGAACATGTTGCTTTGAACCCTCTCCCCTTTTATTTGTTATCATTTATTTAAGGCATTTTATACTTCTTTTCTCTGTAGGAAATTCTAAAGCATTCTCCTATGTTACAGTGTTAAAATCCAGAACATAACAATAAAAGGAAATAAAAAAACAATGCAACACCAATAAAACAGTAAAACATTTAATTAAAATTACAAGGTATCAATTTGTGCAACCATCAGTTTATATAAAATAATATTGGTCTTCTTGATTTTTATGGTAATGGACATAGGAAGGAGCTGTGCTCCTCATTTGTTTTCTGTTATAGTATTAGAGAAAAATTATGCCGAGGAAAAACTTCAGTAGATGCTTGCCTACTTATAGAAACCTGTTCCTAAATAAGCTTATAATTTCCCTTTTGAGGAAACAAAACTTTCCAGTCAACCAGACTTACTGATAATGTGAGTGGCAGTAGATATGCCAAAGAAAACGGTAGCTTGTGTGTGCATATACAGTTCCTGGTTGCCAGGGTTTTGTTTTTATATTTTTTAAAAAATTGAACAATGGAGCTTTTTAGTGTCTTCCTGTCTTAAAATGAGGAGCTTCAGCTATGGTTTATTATTGCTGCTGTTGTTGTTGTTAAATGAGGCCACCTAAAGTAGATAATATAGTTGTCATGGGTGATTTTGCTTTCCATTTTCACATACACACACATTATCCACACTAAGATAATGCTTTTGCTACTTGAATACGACTGGAGGATATTTTTCTCCCTCCTCTCAGTTCAGAGATTCACTATTCATACCAGACTATCCCCATCTATTTCCTGTCTTGAAGCTTTAGAACAGAAACAAGTGCCTTTTCGTTCACTCTTTCCTTTATGTGGAATTATTCATTTTAATTGAGGGCTGAAACAGACAACCTGATAAAGCTGGCTTTTAGCCAGCTTTGGTGTGTGGGGTTTAGATGCAGCACAACCCCAAGTCACCCAGAAGCTGCACTGGTGATGGCATGCCAGCCAACCTCTAGGCGACTCAGGGGTGTGGTGATTAGATGCCTCTTGCTCTGGAGCCTGCGAAAAGCCAGTTCTAGAGGCAAAGGGGCAGCTTTTTTCCACCCCAAATAGGAGGAGATTTTTTTCTGTTCCTATTTGGGGTGGCTGGTGGCTGGATTAGGGCCACACCTAAATTCAGGGCTATCTATTTCATCCCTAAGTACCTTTTTTCACTACACAGTTATAGCACAATTATTCTACTTGTAATGAATCCTGAGGGATTTGTAGTTTGGTCAGAGACACCAGAGCAGCTCCTTGGCTGAGGATACTAAATGCCTCTCCTCAACTGCATAACCTAGGCTTCCATAGCATGAAACCATGACAATTAAAAATGAAATCATAGAGCTATAATCACGTGGTGTGAAAAGGGCCCAGGTCTGAAAATCTTTGCTTTGGTGATTGCACCACATTTGTGATTTTAATTTGCCCTTCTAGAGAGCTTTCCATACTTACAAGTGGTTACTTTCATCCACAGAAATCAGTAGATGCCACTTATTTCTGTGGGACCAAAACAGGGTAGTTGTATCAATCAAGATCACAAGTTCAGGTGGTGTCATTTATATCTAGGGACATATGAACATGATCCCTTATTGAAGGTATGGTAGGCCCTTGGTTCCAGGACCTGCCATAGGGACCAAAATCTGTGGATACCCAAGTCCCATTATATACAGTGGCATAGTAAAATGGTGTCTCTTACATCAACTAGCAAAATCAAGGTTTGCTTTCTGAATTTTATATATTTTAGGAATTTTTCAAGCTGTAGATAATTCAATATGTGGATATAAAGAATCTGTGGATCTAGCTGGTCTAGCTGTACTTTACTTTCTCCTCTAGAAATGAGTGGGTGATCATATGGATTTATAGGGAAAAGCAAACAGTCCATTCTTAGTGTGTAACTATGAGGAACTGCATGTGAGTAAAGGGGGGGGGGGGAGGTTCAATGGTGGTATGTACCCTCCAGCATTTCACAGGTGAAAACTGAGACTCATGGCCAAGCAATATCAGAGTACAGTCAAGGTGGCAAAAGTTACCAGTGAGGAAGAACATAGAAACTAGGAGAGGTTCCAGCAGTGTTGCTTTTGACTGACCCTACCAGAAAGGACAAAATACCATCTCCTTTTCTCCCCTGTGCTGTTAACTGCCAACTACTTTTATACTTTGAACTCAGTTTACAACAATTGAAGTAT
This sequence comes from Urosaurus nigricauda, assembly GCA_034509955.1. Taxonomy (NCBI): domain Eukaryota; kingdom Metazoa; phylum Chordata; class Lepidosauria; order Squamata; family Phrynosomatidae; genus Urosaurus; species Urosaurus nigricauda. Next base: position 172,130,586 of record JAOEGL010000002.1, read on the forward strand.
TCTCAGGACAAATAAGAAAAGTAGGGGAAGGGGAGAGAAATGGGGACATTTTAAAAGCATCTGGGGAAAATGGGATGACAGAGAAATGATCAGGATTGCTCCTGCCAAACTGGGACAGTGGTTCCCTGCCCTTAGGCTTACAATCTAAAAAGACATGACACAAAAGGAGAAGGGAAAGCAGATAAAATAGTTGCCATGGGTGATTTTGCTTTCCATTTTCACATACACACATACACACACATTACCCACACTATAGTACACTTTTGCTACAGTGGTGGGGAAGGGGATCAGGTCTAGCAGTTTTTCTCTCCCTCCGAGGCGAATGAACTGGAGGGAGGGCTCTACTTCTTAGGCCAGTTGGGAGAATGTGAAGAATCTCACTTGCTCCTGAGTTAAGGCCAGCCCTATTGTTAGGCAGAGTGAGATGGCTGCCTCAGGAGCAGATTTTGAGAGTTGTGAAAGAGCAGCAAATTATTGACTACGTATGGCCAGAGCAGATTGGCAGGAAAAAGCAGCTCGATCCTGCATTTTCCAAAAGCAGGGCAAAACCCCTCTGTCCCCACGGCCCATTCCCAAGGCAGGCCGAATACACATGGGCAAAGCACACAGCATGACATCTTCCCACAAACAAACTGCCTGTGACCTCCAAGTACCTCTCATATCACCCAGATGCCATCCCATTGCATGGCCCCACCTTTGATTGGCCACACATCCGCACATGCTGTGCTCCATTGGTACAGGGCATTGGTGCATTGGTGTGTGAGTGATACATTGGCAAAGCATAATCATGGAGGCCCCCCATACATGTTCCCTTCACCCCATGCCCCCCTGTTGGACTGTCTGGTCTATGTATGGTGTAATTACAGCCATTGGAGCTGTCAAATTTTCTTTTTCCTTTTTCCTTTTTTGTTTTGTCACAGCCCTGCACTGACATCAGGCTGTTTGTATGCAGGCACGAAGATGCTCATTTTCCAAGCTAAGCCAGGGTATCAGGGCTTTCCCCCCCCCTCTGGATATTAGCCCCAGAGAGCAGCTTCATTTTAGTTTTCACCCTTTTTGGAGGTGTGGGCCATATAAATGCCCCAACCTGAAAACCGCCTTATTTGTCCTGTCTGTTTCACTCCTTATTTGGTTATTTTAATATCAAAGATCGGGAGAGAGATGCTTGTGGGATTTTATGCCACATGTGCCAGAATGACCTGCCTGGCTTTGGACAGAGCAAAATGCAAAATGTCTTGAGCATGCTCTGTTTACAGGGGCTACTTCATGTATGATCCATCCTATTGTAAAACTTACCTTGGTCAATGTACCTCTGATATACTGGGTACAAAAGTAAAGATGGAGCTGGTTGTATAAATACTGAAATATTCATGCAACATTTTCAGTTTCTTAAAAATAATCTCTCTGAATAAAATTAGCTTGGATTGTGGGAGCATGAGTCACATTTAATAATTCCAGTATTGTAGTGACTTTCTCTGAAGTCACAATGATTTTCTGGTTGTTTTTTTTCTTTCTTTCTTTTTTGGGGGTAGGGAGCAAGTAAATTCATTGATAAATTCTTAGCATGCTGCAGGGAATGAACATGATCTTTCTATGATTATATAAAATGGAAATGTGACTGTAGGACATCAACTTGTCATACATAATATCAAAGAGAAACTGCAGATTTCCGTTGTATATAGCATTCTGTCAAATTTCTTTACTTCCATAATGTATATTTTCATATGCCTAAGCAGATTTCCCTAATAGCCACAGCCAAAGGTGTACAGCAAGGGCCAGGCAATTCTCCAACGTCATAATATCACAACTTTATTTATTTATTTAAAGTGTTTTACCCACTTATTAACCATGCCTCGCACACTCATTTTTTTTAAAACCAAAAACGGCTACACTAGAATTGTGGGACAATTCCACTATGCTGTCCCCCCAAAAATGTTTTAAGTATTCCAAATCCAGAAGTGGTGTCTGGCTACTGCTGGTTTCAAAACAATCTCCCAACTGGGCCTAAATCACATGTGGGAGACGTAGCACAGTTGTCCTTTCCATGGCTCCTGGACGGTGCAGGAGGCCCTCTGAGGTCTGGCATATTGTCCTCAGCAGTAGACATTATCCTACAGCAGTGACCTCTGCCATTCACTTTGGATGTGAAAAATAAATTTTCTCTCAGAGACAATGTTACCAATAACAGGGGCAGAAATATATCCTCCCCCCAAAGGCTAACAAAATAGATTTTGCTGCTAAAAGCAAAATAAATAAATAAATAAATAAATAAATATTTTTTTTAAAAAAAATCCACCCCTCTCTCACACCACCAATTCCATTTTTAGAAGCTGAGTGGGCTGACTCTTGAACATCAACTTCAGCATTTTCCACCATGCCTGGTGTCAACAGGTTAGCGAGGGCACACATGGCCCTCCCTTCCTACATACCCATTTTTACTCCTTTAAGCAGTCCTCTCCAACATTGCCCCATACTTCTATTTTATATCTAGACTAGAAGGGATCCCTACACTAGAAGAAATTCTACAGCATGTTGACAAAGTTCAAGGAGGTCCCTGCATGTGTTCTGATGTCACAACAACACGTGGGCCCATTTTCTATCTGCCCCCCGGCCTGAATGGTAGTTGGATTTGGGAACAGAGTCTGGTGCAACCACATTTTCTAGTGCAGGTATGGGAAAAACATGGCTACAGGTTTTATATGGTCTCCAAGGCCATTTTGTGGCCCTCCATCTCTCAGTATTTTTTTAAAATTCAAATACACTTGTCCCTCCATATTCTCTAGGGTTAGGGGCACAAGACCCTCATGAATATGGAAAACCCGCAAATAACAAAAACACCATGTTTTTACCTGAGAGGACACCTCTCTAGGAATCTCTAGGTCTGCCAATGTGATTCTGTGGTAAACATCTGATGGACCCTGACCATAGAATTGCACTGGAGGAGCTACAAAGGCCTAGGAGAGTATTCTCTCTAGGAATCTCTAGGTCTTTCAGTGCGACTTTTGGTTAAAGTTGACCCTAGAGTTGCACTGGAGGACCTAGATATTCCTAGAGAGGACATATTAATCAAATCTGTGAATAATCAAATCCGCAAATATGGAGGGATGAGTGTATATGCCCCTCTCAATGAATATGCATTGATAGTTTGGGGAGAATCATGCCACATTCTCCTTCCCAGCCTTTTTAGGCCTAGGAAAGGACTTTTTTGCAACAGGGCATAACCCAGAAATTGACTAAGAAAGGACAAAAATATGATGGAATTGACCCCTATCCCCTGTAAGGAGAGTTGAGAGTCATTTTGAGGCAAATTAATAAAGTGTTTAGGGGTCTATGGGAGAGTGTGGCCCTCCAAGATACCCTGGGAGGCACAATACAGCCATTTATGCTCCCACCAACTGTTAGCCATGCCTATTCTTGTGAGAACTTAATGCTCCTGGCACAGACATTTCTGTTCCTGTACTTCTGGCTTAATGACCTGACTGAATTTATTTTTCCTAGGATAGTGTCCAAGACTTAAGGAAGAGGATTACTGTGCTCGACTGCCAGCTGAGAAAATCTGAAACAGCCAAGAAAACCTTTGAGGTGGCAACTGAAAAGTTACTGCAGTTTGTCGAGGTAAAGCAAAAGGTTTTTTTCTCTTGAAAAGAACAAGGTATAGTGGTTGCAATTTTTATGGTTGTTGTATGCTTTCGAGTCATTTCTAACCTATGGCAACCCTATCATAGGGTTTTCTTAACAAGATAAGGCCTTATTACTCTACAAGCATCAAAGTGAGGGACAAACACGAGAAGTCAAGAGAGAACTGATTACCTATGACATCTGGATGTAAGCAAACTGGCAGAAAGCTATTTTAAGAAGGCCAGAACCAGAAATTATGTGGTAAAGGGGCATACATGGAGCGAGTGGGGGGGATAATTGAAGAACGGCCAAAATCTAAATATAGATAGGCTGATATGTTTAAACTTATTTAATTAAATTGATGATTACTGAGTTAATTTTAATTGTGTAACTTTTAAAAACAATTGCTGAATGCTTCTGCCTAATCTCTTTATTTTGCAATTGACTTTTCTTTCGCTGGACAGATGACTGGAAAACAGAAACAGGTTTTTATTTTACTAAGCAATTAGGTAGAACATTGTTGTGATGGTTTTTCTTATATGGGCACAGGCGCACAATCTAGAAAGTGTTTTTCTCTCCCTCCCTTTTCCTTTTTTTTTTAGTGAAAAAAAAAAAATGAAAATTCAGAGAATGGACCTATGATACTCTTGAAGGGACCAGACCCTTGTCTGGCTACAACCCTGGAAAACAGATACATTTTCTTCTAGGGATTTCTCTCTCTTTGTAGAACTGGGGTGGGTAACAGCCAATAGTTAGAGAGTTACATTATTCCTACACAGGACCTAAGAAAGCCATCTTCTTGCATCTTCACCCTGTTGGTTTTTTTTTAATGCTTTAAAATCAAGATATCTTTATCCTCCCCAGTGAGGCGAGATAATTTCACAATATGTTTGGCTCCTCTGACTTATTTTGGGCCCATGTGAGGCCATTTTGAACTTGAATCATCCATGGTATATTGTAGTTTTAAAAAGGCCTCATTTGGGCCTAAAACAGTCCAGAATAGCCAAAAAAAGAAGTATTTTTAGCAGTGGCATCACTAGGGGAATGTGGTGGTGTGGTCCACACCAGGTGACACCCCAGAAGGGGGGAAGACTTGGTTGGGTCCTTTCCCCCACATTCCCACCACACCTACTTTCACCTTCCCATGACATCCCTATGCCCCCCTTGCATGGTCCTACCCAACACACACCATCCTTGCGCTCCCCCGCATGTTCTCCTACCCCACCCCCATGCCATCTTGTCCTTTTCCTCACGGGGCATCACGGGAAGGAAGCGCATGATGCCCCCAGAATCCCAACCCCCAGAAGCTCTGCCCCCACACTGGGTAATATCCAGTGCAGGAATGCCACTGGGCCATAGTAATGGGCCCTTATGGACTGTTAAAATGGCCTTAGGCCCACTCCTACTGTAGACTATTGGGGCAGTCACACATCACAATAAGGCATTGTTTGTGTTAACCATGGTAAGTTACTTAAACCACAGATTGCACATCGAAACAAACCATGGCTTCTGTTTCCTATTTCTAATTTATCCAGAATTTATAAAACAATATTAAATGATGGATTCAGATTATGGTTTGGAGTAGTTTAAAAAACCTTGGCTGTTAGCAGAAAGAGATTTACGTGATAGAACGAGCCAAATTTCAGCAACTTTACAATGGGTTGTTATGACATGTAGATTTGGACAATGGATAATAATGAAATAAGGAGTGTATAAAGCCTCATTTTCCTTTGATTTGCTTTTTGTTGGTGGTTTAGCCCATTTAGATGTGTCATCCATGGTGCTTGCTGCTAATCTGTTGTTGTCTTCCTTTCCCTTCTTTCCTTAGAGAGAAAAAGTCACTCGGTTTCTAGGAAGCTCAGATCTAAACAGGCCAAACATTATGCACTTTAGACCTACGCCTCTTCCCTTCTTTCTAACTTGAAAAGCCCTAGCATAGAGGTTGACTGACTAGCCTGCCTATTATACACCTCCCACTTCAAAAGCACTTGAAATATTGTGAGTTGTACTGTAGCACTCTGGGCCAATGCAGCTAGTCAGCAACCTCAGCAGTGTTCAAATTACGGGATTCCGGAGAAGGCCACACCTTTTGTGAGAGTCCTCCTTAGCAACTAGTTTAGAAGGTCACCTGAGGAGGGAGAGGCATGATTTAGTTAAATTTGGAACAAGTCAGCAGGTGATGTTTGGTTTCATTATAGCCCCTCTCCCCACAGACACATAACTTGAGCCCAAGCCTAAAATTTTCTGTGAATAAACTACAGGCTGGATGGGAATCTGACAAAAGCAGAATGAGGAAGTGCCACAATCATGCCCAGATCTGACATGAGCAAGTTCCTCACTTCCATCTTAGCACATGTGCAATGCTGTAGCTACAAAGCTTTAATTATGACCCAGATGCATGAGCACTAATAAACCACACAGCCCCTATAGACCATAGAGTGCCAGCTAGAAATTGGATACTGACTAACGTCCATTATTACTTGACTTGTCCTGACATAACAGCAATGCTCTTTGGCACTTAAAGAATCAGGCTGCTGGTCCCAGTGAAGGCAGCCAGAAAATATGATTACCCTAAAAGTGAACAGCAGCTTTGCTATCGATTTCAGTGGCATATGAATTGCAGGATAAAGTGGTTTAAGCACAGCATACCCCAGTCTCTATGTTTTTGCTTTGCTCTTCTGTAAGAGAGAATGAGAAGACGATACTATAATAGTAACTAACAGTTTCCTTTGCCATTGTCAATAGGTTATACCTGAAGTACTATCAGATAGTTCCACTTCTTTGATGAATCTAAGGTAAGAAAAAGTAAAATTCTTAGGTTAATGGCAAGATTTTTTACTGACATGTTGATAAGAGGGTTAAAAACCTTTGGCCTCTTATGTTTGCTATTCCTGCTGCTAAATAATTCCAGCGCTCTTAATTTGCAGAGTATGGAGCATGACAAACGGGCAGATCTGTGCTGCCCGTCTTTGCCCCGCATCGTTGCCATAGCCACCAAATGGTATGACAACAATGCACTGCCAGAAAGAAGATGCCTAGAGCGGCTTCTTTTTTGTAGTGTCATAAGTGCCAAATGATGTCACCATGACGCCACTTCCTGCGAGCAGTGTGTGCACGCTGCACAGCGTGTGCGTCGTCATGGTGCCACCCATGTGGACAGTGGCAAGCCATGATGGCAGCATCCTTATAGACTAGGGCTGCTGGGCATGTAAATACCCAGGCTCGTCTAGCCCTGGTTTGCCGGGAGGATGCCGCTAATCGCTTGTCTGTACCAGGCCTATTTCTTCATTTTTATGTGAAAGGTCTACCTGTTTTTTACAGACAATGATTTGCCCAGGGCTCACAAGTGAGTCTGTGGCAGGAGTGGGATTTGAACAAAGGTCTCCCAGTTTCAAGCCCAATATTGAGTGAACAGCATTTCATCCTACTGAGCACCAGTTCCAGAGACATTGGGAATGCAATATGTGGCTTACAATAGCTCTTGATCATAACATGTGTATCACTGATAGTCTTCAGCATCCCAAGTCACACTTGCAATATTTTGTTGCATTCTGGCATGGCTAAGAACAGATGAATTTGTGAAGCCTCACATAATAGAACACATCATGTGTTCTACCATTGGTTCCTCTAATGCAGGAGTGGGTGTCTGTGGTTCTCCAGATGTTCCTGGACTACAGTTATTATTATTGTTGTTGTTGTTGTTTGTTGTTATCATCATCATTATCATTGTATTTATATCCCACCTTTTCACCAAAACTGACACACAAAGTGGCTAACAAATTAAAACAGTACAGTTGGCCCTCCACATCTGCAGCTTTGATATTTGAGGATTTTTTTAGTCACAGATTTGATTAAGATGATCTCTCTAAGATTCTCTAGGTCCTCCAGAGTGACTTGGCCAGATGGTGATGTCACACAAGAGGACCTAAAGATTCCTAGGGAAAAAAAATACTTCTTTAGGCATTTGTATATCTTCCACAATTCTACGGTCAGCTTCCAGGAGATGTTGACCACAGAGTTGAAGGGGGGGGGGGGACTAGAGATGTTTGCAGTTTTCTCACTTTCATGAGGATCCTGTGCCCCTAAACCCAGTGAATCTGAAGGGCCCTCTGTAGAATTAAAAACATACAAAAATGCACATTAAAATAGAATTAAACTAGTACACTATTAAAACATTACTCATTAAAAAAATAAAATACAGTCAAAAAAATAAAAGCACTTAAAAGCAGTACATACTATGTTCTGTTAAAAGTTTCCATTCATGGGAAATGCCTGCTCCCCAAACGATTCAGGGATGCTGGTGGCAAAGGGACGGTTCCCTGACATTTAGGAAGCAAGTCAGGCTTTCAGACTCACACATTTTAATATTTTACTGCATTTTACCAGCGCTTACCCTATGGTAAGCGCTGGTATGAAAATCTTAATTGATTCATTTATACAGCAGAAATAAACAAAATTCTGCTGGGGGCAAAATTAACATTTGCTTAGATAATCTACCCTTGGTTGTTGCCAACACTAACCAGACCTAAATGAAAAATAGTGGCTCAGGTACTGGCTGTTAGAGACATACTTAAATTTAAGGAATGGGCTGGCTTCTGAGTACATCTTCAAGCCAGGAATTTGTTTTCTTTACCAGAGCTGAGCTCAGCATTTTTTCAGCTATAACCCTGCTCCTGGTTTCCCCCCAAACATTCTTCAGTGGCCTAAATTGGAATGGAGGTGTCTGTTTCACTTGTTTCGGTCTCTAAACAGCTGAAGGTCAATGAATCATGGAAGCATAGAGTTGAAAGAGATCTCAAGGGCCATCCAGTCCAACCCCTTGCCATGCAGGAATACCCAATCAAACCATTCCTGACAGATAGTCATCCAGCCTCTGTTTAAAAATCTTCAAAGAAGGAGACTCCACCACACTCCAAGGCAGTGTCAAATACCGGTAGTTCTTACTGTCAGGATGTCCTTCCTAGTATTCTTTCTAATGTCACAAACAGTAACTGATGGGTTTCTAGATTGCTCAGAAAAATGCCCACAAATCCCAATCTAGCTGTATCCACTAGAGAATGGCAGGAAGTGTTGCACTTGAATATCATACCTCCCTCATATTGGGTGGCCTTAGCCTTTAACTCCATGGATCTCCCATTCTACACACACACACACACCCATGATAATTTCTCCCCAGTTTAGAATCAAAATGAGCAGCACTCATTTATACTGAGCAGTGCTGAAAGAACAAAATATTCCTGTCTTTCCCTTGACTACCATTGTGACATAGTTATAACTAAAAATGAAAATGAATTCAGTGTCATGAATGGAAATAATACAGTGTTACAAATAAAAACATTTTGGCTCTTTTCCACATGTTCTTTTCAGTGACAAAAAAGCCACATTCTCTTCTAAAACTCTCCTTACGCGTCTGGGAAGGAATGGCCGCAGTGTACCAGCATCACTTGCAACTGAAGCCAAAGAACTTGCTAGATCCGTCCGTGCCATTCTGGAAGCAGATTGTGAGTCTTATGTGTTTTTTCTTTCTGTTTCCTTTCTTTTTGGCTTGGTAGTTTAAGTGGAAATGCTTGATTTGTGGATTGTGCTATGAATCCAGTTTGCACTTGGTCAGAAGGGAGGAAAATAGCAGTGAAATACTTGTATTCAAAAGGTGATTAAATGTCTATTAATTCTATTTGAATATCAACAATTTTACTTTTACTTGTACCTGAATACACTATATCATATAATTCAGAAAATGTGCAAGATTTCTTAGTGAATACTTCCTTATAATAGGTAAGCAATTTTGGTTACCAAAGCTTTGGACTATTTATAGCAAGGGCCTAATCATAATAAAATTATTCATCAGCAAGCACCATGGTTTTTATTGAGACTTCTTACTTGTCATGCCTTTCTTTATTTCTTTGATTTATATCATGCTTTTCTTCCACATGGGACATAAAACAGCTTACATACTTGGAATTGCAGGACAAATCTAGCTGAGGTCCAAATGTGTGTAAGCTTTATTTTAAAAAAAAAGTTTTGTTTCTTTTTTACAACATAGCAAGTTGGGTGTTCTTTTTTTAAAAAAAGAAAAAATGTGTTAATGAAATTCCTCACTGATGTAATGAATCAGTGAACATATATTATAGTTCCCTTCTCAAGGTGAAAGAAAATACAATGGTTCCCCAGGTTGCAAAAGTAATCCGTTCCAGGATCACTTTCATAACCTGGAAGTATTCGCTACCCGGGGAACCGCTTTTTTTGCTGCACAGCGCGCCAGAGTTTTAAAGGGCCCGGGTTGCTTCTTTTTTTGCAACCCGGGGATTTTTTTGGAGACCGGGGGCCGTTTTTCCAGCCCCAGCTCCTTCGGATTCCGGGGATTACGGATCCCGGGGGATCCATAACCCGCGGGTCCACTGTAAATGCCAAACAAATATCCAGGCTATATGTGTGCAATATCTATAAATGCAACCATACCTCTGGAATTGGTATTGTGTTTGAGTTCTGGATGTAAATCTGCAGAAACTAATAACCTAATACAGTAGATCTAGGTAGCTCCCAGATAGCATGGGCTGTCACCTGTTGCGACCTACACTAAACATTTCATGTGAGGTACATGGTGTAAATCCAAAGACTTCAGGGCAGTACCACATATCATTCCTGTCCAATTTCTGCCACATACTGACTTTGCTTGAAGATATACACAGAAGTCATAGGCCATCTTGATAAGCATTTTGTGACAATTCTTGGAAGGTGCACAGTGTACAGTCCAGAATGTGTAATAACTTTTCATTGTAGTTCAGCACTCTACAGTTTTTTTTTCAATTGCCCATCTTTGATTAGCACTCTCATCCATTTCTAGTACACTCAATCCATATCAATGCTCTAGGTAAGTAGGAAATTGTGGGGCTAATGCCAATGGGACAATGAGTAGGGTAGCCACTTGCACAAAATCCTTTCTATAGGTTGTGGTTTTCCTTTTTGTTTTAAAGCAGTATGCTAAGATTACAGGAAGTTTTCAGATGGATATGTATTTGATTACAACACTAGGCATCAAGGGACGGTTTGCAGTTTATAATAAGCCTTGCAAAGAACACTGTTCAGAGAAAATTGAACTTAGATTGGTTGGTTTTATCTGCGTGAAAGAGATGTAGTAGAATTCCACTTGATTAATTGGAGGATCCTCTAAAACTGAGCCAGTGAAAAATGTTCTGTGAGGCTGAGGCCATACTTCAAATGAATCCCTTAACCATCAGATGTGGGACGTGCTTCCTTATGCACAGTGTACTTGATGTTCACATGTTGCCAGGGTTTCACAACATGCCAGAAGAGCTTGTATCAGAAGAACAGATATATTATGACAGGCTAATTTGATGTGATGATGCCACTTCTGATCACAAATATAAATCTAAAGCAACATTTGACAGCTTTGAAAACAATATATAATGCTATTTCATATTTTTTAAAAAAAAAGATCAAGCTACCTCTAACTGTCTTCTGGCAAAGAATCTTGTTGTTATGAGGAGAGAGTCAGAGGAAAGCATGGTTAGAGATGTTCTGTCACATTAAATTACTTCCAGCAGTCTGTGTGAGAAGTCATGCAAGAGAAACCTTGGGTACTAAATGCAGCTGAAGACTAACATCTGGTTGTGTCAACTATAATAGGTAGGAAATCAGCTAGAAAGCTTGAGCCAGAGGATGGATCCATTTTGTGAACCAGAAAGTTAAAAATAACTCTGTAAAGAAAGATTTAAAGACTGAACATCATCCCCCTGGGTTCACTCTAACTTGGGGAAAGCATTCTTCTCTCCCTGCCTCCCCCCTCCACCCCCGCTTCCATACAGATATATGAAAGCTTAGTTGAGCCTGAATCTGAGATTAAAGAATTAAAGCATTCCAGGCTATTGGAGGGACAAATAACAGTGAAGCAGAGTTAATAGTCAAATATCTCTGCCTCCAATAGGTCCTAGATGTCTGTCATTATTAACAGTCCTCCTGTGTTTGGCTCCATTTTCTAAGTTGTTCTCTCTCTCTCTCTCTCTCTCTTTCTCTCTCTCTCTCCTTTATCCCTTTGTTCTCCTCCTAAAATCTTTACTTGCTCACTAAGTATTTTGAGGCAATTTGTTTTGTCCTCATTAGATTATCATTCCTTTCAGCGTTTGCTGTGTCACATTTCCAATGTGAAGGTTCAGCTCAGGTCAATGCACGGTTCATCATGGAATCATGATGAAGTCTGGCAAAGAAATTGGTTTTTCTGAACATCTCAGCTTTCCTTTAAAAGGAAGAGCTTCCAGCCCTCAGTGTTATATATAAAAGGGTTTTGTCAGTTGCAGTGCTTATTGAAAAAACAGCAAAAAAAGCAATAGGGAGGCATGGCATGATATATGAATTAGCTTGCCTCTTCCCTTTGCCCTAAAGTTAACACATGTTGTTTACAATGTTCTCTGTGCTTTTCTCTGGTAACATATTTTTTCATGTGCCTTGCAATCCTTTCAACTCTAGGGAGTCTTCTGTTGCCATTGGAACCACATGAGGTTGCATCTAAAGATCTAGCTGCATGACTAGTTATATACCTTCTGGTTATAGTCTCTTGCCATCTTGTTTCAGAAGGTCCCCCAGTCTTTACAAGAGGATGGTGGGGAATGGGTTGATTTTGAGGAAGGGAGAAACTTAGGAGCTTTCAGAGTGACAAAGAGAAGCAGGAAAGCCTTGTTCTATGAACAAAATAAAAGCTGGAATCAAAGTCCTGCCTCTTATTCTGTCCTGACTTACCTCCCTTCTTCACCCAAATCAGCCCTTCTGTTTTTCCTAAACAGCAAGAAATCATATACACTGAAACAGAGTGAAAAAACTGTGATCTTCTGGATGGTGAAATACATCTCTAACCATCCATACTTCTGCCTGGTGTTGGCTGAATGTTGGAGACCAGTGACAACTCAGACCCCATAGGCAGCCCATTCCAAAAGGGACCTTGTGTTTTGCTGCTGTAGGGAAATAAGTGCATCCCCCACCACTAGGGAGACTGAGGTAGCACCTTGAGCTGCACACTAGGAGCTGCTTTTTTAATTTGTTATATTTTTACTGACGGCAAGGATGTGAGATGTTTGAGGCACTTCATGCAGACAAAGCCATTTCAGGTGTTTTGTAGGTAGAGTTGCATGGAAAGGCAACAACATAAATTTTTGCTGTGCCACAGGTAACATCGTATTTTGGGCTGGCCCTGTAGAAAATGTCTTCCTTTTTCCATTTCCTCTTTTGCAAGATTTGTATTGTCAGTCAGTTGAAGGTCGCAGTTATGTGTAATGTTTTTAAATGACAACATTGCCATCAATAATAATAATAATTTGTAGTAAATCTATATCACTGTTTCATTTGTTTAGATGCTTATTTTAAGATTTTAAAAAGAAAAATCTATTAACAAATGCAAAAAAATGTGCTTATTCACATACAGCAGAATTGTAATCCGCTGTAGCTCCTTGTTGAAACTCACACTGTTTATGTACAGTGGACTTTTTTCCTCTGTGTAAAGTAGCCAAATATCAATTTGGTTTGGCTGTGCCATTCCTTCCAGCACAACACTCCCTATTTATTTTCATTTTCAATTACTGGGGTCAATACTCAATGCATTGACAGTATCTTCAGTGTGTTAATAACTATTTTGAACAGTTGTGAAGAACAACAATAACAAAAGGTGGAACAAGGGTGCTAATAACCAACCAACATCATTAATAGGTGGTGATTTCTCATTCTCCTTGCTTTATCTCTTTAATTTGGTGTGCAATCTGGAGAATATTTTGGAAGACACATTTGCCCTGATTTTACATTTTGCTTATGACCTTGAATCTGTTCAAGAGCAAGAAGAGGCAAAATGTGATCAGTGGAGCATATACCCCACCCAATGCTCCTCTGACCTCACTCTGAGAGGAAGAAAATCTCTCAAAAATAGGAAATACAGACACTTCCTGTTTCTATTTTTTAGAAAGCCTTTTCTGTTCTATAATGGGCATGAAGTAACATTTAACCAGAAAATCACAGCTTCCAGAAGCTTGGCAGGGGTGGAGAGCTTTGTTATTTTGGGGGTGAAAACCTTTTTTCAAGGTGGAGATTGAAGAGGGTTTGGTCCACTGAGGTCCAGAGGGCAGATTTTCCACAAGACCTCAGATGTTGCTTACTGCTTGTCAAGACTACCGAGGGGGAAAGGTCCTAGAACAGATAATTAAACAGTCAGTCTGTGCATACCCAGAAAGAAATGCCATAATTTCTAAGAGCCACTATAAGTTTTTTAAAAACATGTCATGCCAAACTAATCTTATCTCTTTTTTTGATAGTGTTAGAAGCTTGATAGGTCAGGGGAGTGCTGTGGATGTAACATATTTTGAATTCAGTAAAGCTTTATACAAGCACCCCCATGATATTCCTGTAGGCAAGCTGTTAAACTGTGGGCTAGACAGTATTACAGTTAGATAAATATCTAATGGGTTGACAGACCAGACCAAGGGAGTACTTACCATACTTCTCCTCATACTAGAGAGAAATTACTAGTGAGGTGCTTCAGGGGTCTGTGCTGAGCCCAGTGTTGTTTAGCAGCTTTATAAATAATTTAGATGATGGAATAGAAGGTATGTTTATCAAATTTGCAGATGATACCAAGTGGGGGGGGGGTAGCAAATCCCCTCTGAACAGCTCTTTCCAAACAGACAAAAACAAAACAAAACACACTATGATAGTATCAGCCTAGAGTTGCCATAAACCACAAACAACTTGCTGGCACACAGCAACATAAAGCAAATACCCCAGGTGACAGAACAGCATTCAGAATAACCTTGGCAGATTGGAGAGTTGTGCCAAAACTAACAAAATATAAGGTATTGCATCTGGGCTGGAAAAATGAAATGCACAAATACAGGATGGTGGGCACACAGCTTGAAAGCAGTATAAAGGATCTAGTAGGAAACAAACTAAACATGAGCAGTGATGATGTAGAAGCCAAAAAAGCCAATGCAGTTCTGGACTGCATCAACAGTAGTATAGTGTCCAGATCGGGGGAAGTAATAGTGCCAGTCTGTTCAGTTTTGAATATTGGTTTTAAGGTCTGGGCACTACATTCCAGAAGGATATTGATAAGGTGGAATGTGTCCAGAGGAAGGTGACCAAGATCAGAGGTCTGCAAGTCAAGTCTTATGAGGAACAGTTGAAGTTGCTGAATACATTCAGCTTGGAGAAGAGAAAGCTGAGAGGTGTCATGATAGCTATCTTTAAATATCTGAAGGGATATCATGTAGAAAATGGAGCAGCTTTTTTCTGCTGCTCCAGAGACTAGAATACAAACCAATGGATTCAAATTACAAGACAAGACATTCTACCTTAACATTAAGAAGATTTTTAAAATATAAGAGCTGCTCAACAGTGGAATTGACTGCCTAGGAGAGTGGTGGACCCTCTCCGTCTTTGGGGTCTTCAAACACAGTTTAGATAGGCATCTCTCAAGAGCACGTTAGCTGTGCATTTCTGCAGGGAGACGGTTAGACTAGGTGGCCCTTGTGGTCCCTTCAAACTCTGATTGTTTGATTCAATAAGAGTTTGCTTATGGCAAACTAACCTCAATGGCCAGTTCGATTAATCTGAATGGCAGATTAATCTGAATCTTTCTGCTTTATCCTTTTTTCTTTTTATGAGAAGCTGCTTCTTATGGCAGCTCTGTCTCTGATAGCATAGTGTAATCCAGATTTTATTTCTCAAAAAGATGAGGAAGGCAATTTTCCAAAATTCAAAGCTGTCAGTCAATCCATGTTTCTTTATTGCATAGAAATTTGTTTTAAAAGCCTTACAATGTCTCAGCTGTCTCAGAAACATTTAAAGATGTTCAAAGAAGCATGTATACACATTCTTAGATGAAGAGAGAGGATGAATGGAAACAAATGGAAATGAAATAATACCTAGTGTAGGAGATGGGTAATGTAGGGACAAAGTTATAGGCTGTGGTCCAAGCCTGGTTTAAATCATCAAAGAGGACAAGAGGAGCATCAGAATTGCCCATCCACAGCCTGGCACATTTGCATCTTGCCATATAAAGTATCATCTCCAAATGTTACACAAATCTATATTCTCTTTTATGTTTATGGTGGGGGCAGGATGGCAAAGATTTGATCTTGATATCATTCATCACTTAGTAGTTTAGCTGTCACACCTTGCTCCCAAATGTCTTCAAAGATAAACATACATAGAGTGAGTACAACTCACATTGTAGCCATCACAATGCAGTGAGTTTTCATCCTTGTAAATATACTTACCATTGCATATTCCTAGCTTTGCAAATCAGCTTTAATCAGCATAATTAACTGTATTCATATGTTTTATTAAGCATATTTATTAAGCATGCCCTCCAGGGGTGCATAGGAGCAAGCAACATCAGAGTGTGGTCAAGTTTACAAATTGATTGGTGAAGGAGAACAAACAAGCTAGCAGAAATTACCTTAGGTTGCTTTTGCTTGTGTCTACTGAGAAGAGCAAGTCTCTGCCCCCTTCCTCTCCTCTCAACTGGCTGAGTTAACTGAGTGAAAAGTACTTTTGTACTTTGAACTCAGTCTGCAACAGAAAGAAGAAGAGGAGAGAGAAACGGGGGTATTTTAATAACTAAAAAAGTGGACAACAGAGGATTAATTTGAACTGTTGTGGCAAGTTTAAAGTACAACTACAGTAGACTGAAAAATAACTAATGCAGAAATCCTGGGCACACTTACTGGAGAATGAATTTCACTGAAGCTGATGTACCTTAAGAGGGGGAGAAGTGTATACTGTTCATATATATGCTGTTGGGCTCACAGTTTGCCAGTCAAGCCTGACACTAAGGCATACGTCCCACTGAAGTTAAGGTTATTTCCTTCTGTGTAACCACAGCTAAAGCCAGGAATCTCTCAAAATTCCTGAATTTAAAGAACTTATCTGAGATACAGAAAATTCCTGCTAATCAGATTCATCTTTTGGGGAGACAAAATATTGTGCCAGGCATATGGATGATAACAGCTCTAGCTAGCTGCCGATAAATATACTGTATACTCATGTATAAGTCTAGACATTTTAGTTTAAAAAATACTTCAAAAAACCTGAGTTGACATATCCACAGGTCAAGTACTGTACCTTAACTCTTTTCAAAAAAGGGACCATTCACTGGTGAAAGACAGAAGTGTAATCTGTCCTGGAAGCACTGACCCCACCCCTTACTCTCTCATCCATTCAGCCTTTAGCATGAGCATAAACAGTTATGCCTGAGGGACTTTTATAAGTTCTTTGGCATCATTTTCTTTTGCTTCCTCCTTTACATCCTTTTTACATGCCTCTAAATTTTACTCTCAACTTATCCATGGGTCATATCAAAATCAATAATTTTGCCCCCAGATCCTGCCCTTCACTTATAACTGAGGTTGACTTATAGTCGAGTATATACGATAGACAAAAATAATCTTTTACTTTCACCTTTGAACTTCTAACATGTGAGATGAGTGTATCACGTGTGTGAAAAATATTTCACCTTAGAAATGGTGAAAGGTGGAAGAAGATGAGTGATTTTCTTGTGTCAGCACTTGTAGTCATACTCTTAAAAGACATAACATATTGTTCTTTAAATATTTACAAACTGTATAAAAGTTAAATTGTTCTGTGAGCAGATGCTCGACCAGGTATTGTTTAGTCCTGATCTCTAAGTTGCTTGATGCTTCTGGGATGCTACAGTCTTTGCATCTGGCATTCTGCCATCTAGATTCCGTAGACTGATGTATGATTGATTTCTTTTCATTTTAATTATGATCTGCCTTATCAAACTGCTTAAAGCAGTTTATGTTCTTAAAATAAAATAGTGCTGTAACCACTGCATTAATGAAGTGCAAACTTCCATATTGCTAAAAATTAGCATGAAGAGTAGTTTGCCTCCAAAGAAAGAGAGAAAAGCAGAATAAAAGAATTAATTTTGGAATGGAGTCTACTTCCTAGATGGATCTACTTTGCAGCAAAAGATTGACACCAAATTAATGTTTCAGATACTTCCAGTGCTATGGTGTGAATTAAAGGGGTTGTGTGCAGATGCAACAATATATTTGGGTAAAGTCATTTCTATAGTTTTAGCTAAGAAGTTGCATCTGTCATTCTAGCATACTACCTTGAACCACTGCAAACACAATTGGAAAGTCCTCCTCTATTTTTAATTGGGTTTAAGAAACATAAAACCAGAACTTCTGCTACTTGTGTGATTCATGATCAAGACTATGAGGGCTTTAAAGACCACCCAAAAGAGGCGGTCCGTAGGCACCCAGGGAAGTGCTGGACTGGGGCCTAGGCTGCCTCACCAGCAGCCTTTGTGGCCCCAATCCGCCACTTCTCCAGGCCATGGAGAAGCGGCAAATTGCCGCTTCTCCATGGCCTAAAGCAAGGAGCAGTGGGTGCCCTGGGCGCCCACTGCACCCAGTCATGGGTGGCGCTCCTGAGGGGAGAAAAGGGCCACCGCCACAGCCCCTTTCCCCTCAGCATCCTTGTGAAGGATGTGAAGGCCGCGCCAAGAACGCAAACGCTCCTTCTTTCTCCACAAAAAGGGCACCCTAGGGGCCCTTCTGCGGCATGATGATGTCAGACGCGTGCTGGTCCATCTGAACGCAGCATGTGCCGAGACGTCATCATAGCGTGCATGTATGGATGGTGCGATGTAAACATGGTGCCGTCCATACGTGTTAGGACTGGGGAGTGTGCAAATGCTGCACACTCCCCAGCCCTACTCACGACGCGGAGACGGCCCAAAAGGGCCGTCTGTACCAGGCCTATGTGTGCCTACTTTAGCATGTAAAACATATGGATCTTAAACTTCATCTAGATATACATTTTGGTGGCAAAACTATAATCAGCATATGGGATAGTAGGATAATTGCTTGTTGGGATGTACATTTTCACTTATTTCATGCTAATATACAAGAACAAAAAAAAAACAACTTTTCACCACTGACAGATTATGAAAGCTGACATAATTTTTATTTTATTGTTCACCATTTTGGAGACCTTAATTTAAAAATAAAACTGCATAAAGCAATGCCTAAAAAACCCTGTGTCTTTTATACAAAAGACCCTGTTTTCTGTGAGAAACTATTGAAATTTTCTTGAACAGGAACTATCTTTGTACAAAGGACTTTTTAACAAAAAAAGTCCCAAAATGTTTTTAAAAATACTAATTAAACCCCCAATTCTCTACAATTGACCCTCCACGCACACACGGAGTCTCAATGTACTGAAATACCCTTTCTCCATAAGAAAGAGAAAATATGTGAGCATTCTTTACATCCATAGCTTTTACCACCATCAATATTAGATTTCAAATGGTGCAGATTAGTATCACCCACAATTCTCCCACTGTAGACTAGGTGTCCCTAGAGGAAAGACAAGAGTGACCATGTATTTCATTGTCTCAGATGGTATTTTTTATATCCTATTTTGCAGATAAATGCATACACAACATTTTCCTTCCCCCCCCCCCTTTTTTTTTGGTCTGTGGTTTGAATCCTTACCATTCATGTATAATATTCACAGCTTCTTTCTCCCACTCACACCTTCTAAGGAGGCATTCAGAGCTCCCAGTACACCCCCAAAGTGTAAGATTTTCATATGGAATGAGACAAACACACAGCACTGGCTTCTGATTCTCAGCATTGCAAATCACTTTTCCAGGGGCATACGCTTGTTAAAGGCTTCTGCTATTTTCAGCTATTTGGATGTATTGTGTACTCTCCATGTGAATCAGGCATTTGGTTTGAATCAAGTCTATCTCTCGATTTGCTTCTCCGGATGTCTACTGCTGTGATGATGTGCAGTTTGATGGGCATTTGAAAAAAATGCCTTAATTTTGGTTTTCAAACATTAACTTTCTCTTTTCTCTAATGTTTCACGTAGGGACGTCTAGTCTGCTTGACATTTAGAAAAGAAAATGTTCAAGTAGACTGCTTTCCACTAAGAATATTATATTGTGCTTCCCACTCCTGCTGTCATCTTCACAAAAACAGTGTTTTTATTTTTCCATGTATAGGACAGATGGATTTTTGGATTTGTATACACATATTTGTTATTGTTAACTGCTGTGAAGTTGACTCCGACATGGCATGGCTTTGAAGTCTCCAAATCACACTATAATCAACAGCCTTACTCAGGTCTTGCAGACTCAGGGCTGTGGCTTCCTTGATTGAGTCTATCCACCTCTAATGCAGTCTTCCTTTTGTTTTACTACTACCTTCTACCTAGCCAAACATCATGACTCTCATGATATGTCCAAAATAAAATTCAACAGCCTCATCTGTAGTGAGATTACACACACACTTGTTGTTGTTAATTGCCCTTGAATCGGCCTTGGCTTATGGCGACCCTATGCATGAGAGCCTCCCCTTCCTCAACTGCTCTGCTTAGGTCCTGCAGCCTCAGGCCTTTGGCCCCTGATTGAGGCTCCCCTCTGACATGTGGTCTTCCTCTCTTTCTGCTTCCCTCTACTTTACCTACCATGATAGTCTTTTCTAATGAGTCGTGTCTTCTCATGATGTGGTGTCTTTTTAGATTGTAAGCCTGAGGGCAGGGAAATGTCTAATTTTAAAAATGCAAGCTGAAGAGCGGGGTATGTATAAATAAATAAATAAATAAATATAGTGAAGGCATAGGATTTGAGCACACACAGATATTGGAATCCATGGGGACTCCTAGAACCAAACCCTGCCTAGCAGATACCAAGGGCCTACTGTAAGAACTGATTCTTGAATCTAACTAACAAGTGCTCATTATGGTGAAAGGGACAAAAAAATACATTTCTGCATATACCAGTAATTATAAGAACACTCCAGATTTTCTGAAAATGATTAAACAGTATTTGATTAGCTGTTTCCTAACAGTTTGTATATGCCAAAGCATATCATCTCAGAGTCTCCCCCACCAAATTATTAACTGGATGTATGTTGATTACTGAGAGCCAGCGTGGTATAGTTTTTTGAGCATTGGATTATAATTCTAGAGACCAGGGTTTGAATCCCAGCTCAGCCCTATAAACCCACTGAGTGACCTTGGGCAAGTCACATGTTCTCAGCCTCCGAGGATGGCAATGGCAAATCCCCTCTGAAGAAAGTTGCCAAGAAACCCCCATGATAGGTTCGCATTAGAATCACTGTAGGTCAGAAACATCTCGAAGGCACACAACACCAACAACAATATTGATTACTACTGTTCAGCTCAAGGGTGGGAAAGTGGAGGCAGCATGCCCCTTCCAGGCAGCAAACCCCTTCCAGAAATTCTACAAAAATAGTGCAGGGGTCATAATTGGCCCAAAATACATTTGAAAGAACATTATGTACTAAAAACAACTTTTCCCTTCATCTTCTTCCCAAAAGGCCTTCTTAAAACTTGTCCCACATATGCCCTCCCCAGGAGACAAGATAATGCTGTCTCCAGTGCAGGCAACCATAGTTCAGCCATCCCACCCCCCCCCCATCTGCTTGCCAGCCTGTCATGGAGAATTTAAAAAAAAACACTATTGCAGCTGCTAGAGCCCACCTCTTCGGTAAAAAGCCAGATATTTTCTTGTTCTGGGTCTTCAGGCTGGAAATGGGGGCAAGTGGGGCTATGGAAATTGCCCATAGTGTGGTCCTCCTGTCTCTTGCCTCTAAAGACTGACCCAGAACTGTGCATTCTGGAGGCACCCAGCTTTTTGCTGCAGAGCTGACTGCCTATGGCTGCATCAGCTTTTCTTCATAGTTTTGTCGGTGGGGGGGGGGGGAGGTGGTGGTGGTGGTTTCGGGCTATGTTTCCCAAGCATGTGGGAGGAAGAAGAGAAGTAACAGAGTGAGCCCTACTGACAGGGGTAATATTTTTCCTATTAATTCATCTTCCAAGGAGGGATCAGGGAGGAAGGCAATGTACTCATCTATGTAGCATATTGTATAGTGTGATGTACTTTCCTCCCACTGTAATGTAACCAAATAAATAGAGAAAGGAAACCCAAAGAAGTGTGCCCTTCAAGCACTTCACCAACAGTAGAAGTGGCCCCTAGCTTTTCCACAGTTGCTTACCTGTACTTTAGCTAATAGCCCATGTGTTAGGTTGCCAGGATTATCTGAGGGCCTGAGATTTGTGGGCCAAAAGCTGAGACAAAGGGACAAACCCTGGTGACATCATTAAGCATTATGCATTAAGTTGCTCATAGCTAGTTAACTCCCCACCCCTGGCTCTGGAAATTAAGACAGATGTTTTAGCTAAAAAGGCTGTTCCCAGATCAATATGAAATGAAGGAATTATTTCTTCTCGCCCACTTAAGGTGATGGGATAAAGAACATTTAATCTAGTCATTTGTTTCTAACCAGAAGGTGGATGTGGAGCAAAGCAGAGAGTGAGCCCTGTTTCTACAACACCTTGGAGAGAATGAAGAAGCCAGATAAGTAAATACGTGGGCACACACATCCTTGAGAGTCTTTGCACAATGTACCTACAACTTCATTAAGGATAGCACATTGTAGCAGGCTGCTGCTCTACTAGCTGAGGTTGACTTTTCCTCTTGTCTGGAGCTGATCCCATCAAAACTGGAGAATTTGCACCCATGTCCATGCCTGGAGATGACTCACAAAAACTGGAGACTCAGGGCCAGGCCCTGAGATCAGGCAAGCCTCAAGGAATCTGCTTCCATCTGCTAGTAGGCCTGCAAGGACTACTATGAATTCCCCTGCTGATGTCACTTGAAAATCTGTCAAAAAAATCTAGAGCTTCATTTGTCATGTCAACTGTGTTCTCACCAGGTATTTTCCATTTGCATCTCAGAACTGCCTTGTCTACTGAGTTGAATTTCACTTCTTTCTCTGCCTTTTCATGAGACTTTCTCTTGGTTGGTCCCAGCTCCAGTGATGCCAAGCCACTTGCTTCTTGTAGAGATTTGTTTTGGTAGCTCTTCTGTGTTTGATCCTTATCTAAAGGATCAAGCCCTTAGCCATCTGTCCCTAGTAGCATCGGCGTACCATTATTTTGTGCCAGCCAGCCAATGATGCCTGCCTCTGTTGCACTGTCATGCCAGTGGTGCTCTACAGCTTGCCTGTGGGCTGGCTGATGAATTCCAACCCCACCCAACACCTGCTTAGTTCCTTTCACAAATCCTTTTGACGTCAGCTTTGTGCGGGAAGAGATGACTTTTCGTTCACAATAAAGAAGGGCTCACCCACAAAGGGTTTGAGGCATGAACCACTATGGCTCTCACCCACAGAATGAACAGTAGAAGCAGATGGACAACTGATACTGAACATCATAAACAAAAGGCAACTTGTCCAACAAAAAAATATGGCAAATAAGGAATTTTTGCAACAAAACAAGTTATGAGTTTTAAATTGCCTATTTTCTAAGCCTCTAATAATAATGATGATGATGGGGATGGGGATGGGGATGATTTATTTATAGCTTGCCCAATCACTAGGAACCCGGGCGGGTTACAACAATACAAATGCATTAAAAATACAATAAAAATCTAGTTCTTAAGAGGTAGGTTACCAACTAATAAGTATGCCCATCTTTGCTTATTTCATTCTCGCATGCAAGAATGAATAATTCCAATAAATTTCTCCCCACATAGTAAGATTATAAGAGATTCTGCACATTTCTAATCATTATTTGGACTTCTTTGAGCTAGAAAAACATGGTTTGCATGCAAAATCTGCAAAGGTCTGAACATTCTGCAGTAAAAAAAGGTATATTTTGCACAAAACATAATGTTTTATGTACATTGTATAAATTTTGATATATTTTGCACAAATGAATGCTGAAATGCAAAAGGAAAAATCTTGTGGTAGTTGGCCATGTTCTCAGAAGATAAGGGAGACTCAACCTGCAGTATAAAGCAAAAGTCAAATCACAGCCCATGGACTTAAAGACCTTATGCCACATGAATTAAGGGCCAAACCTTAAACAAAAGATCTTTGCCTGCCAGTGGAAAGAGAGCAGAGAGGGGGCCAACTGAACTCCCCACTGGAGGGAATTCCATAACCTGGGAGCAGCCACTCTATATTTGAATAGGAGAGCAATATGTGCCTCTTCTGGATATCTAGACCTTGGAGTGACCCAATTACTACCAAGAGCACATTGTAATGGCAATGCCTCTGTTGGGGTTGCAACAGAATGGCTTGATTGCTTATTCTTAGGAGGTCCACCAATATTTGGTGAGCAGCTTAAGATAAAATTTTCTGCTGATGGTTTTGTTTTAATGCAGAAATTTGAAATGTGAACATTGCCCTTTTGTGGATAACCTCTAGCATCACAAGCTACTGGCATTCAGCATAGTGTGAATGATTTAAAGTATAGAGCAAAATCATACTGGAGAAGATACTTATGTTGCAGCAAATAAAAGAAAACAAAATCTAGAAACCAACACATTATACAGTTCTTGAATCAAGAAATGTCTGTGCATATGGAACTGGAGTGTGTGTATATGCGTGTGTCTTGGGGTAGGGGGGATATACATTGACTCTATAGCATAGTGTCAACATTTTAATTCCTCCACTTCTGCCAAGGAGAGCCAGTGGTGACAGAGAAGCACATAATATAGTGACTCAACATTGCAAGGAAAAGACCTGACATGGTACCTGGTGATTTTTTTACAGCACCTCTGCATTGCCTGTAATGTTTAGTTCAAATTAGAGTTCTCCACTCCTCTCCATTGATCCCCCCTTGTCATGGGGGAGAGGCTTGTGTACCCTAATGAAGCTGTGAGCTATGCTGGCAGTGGCATAATAGCCACCAGTAGGGCCTCCCATGCCAGACAGGTCACAACCGAAAGGTCTGACCAAGAGCGCCAAAGGGCTCTTTGGCCTTATGGCAACCATCCTAGGAAAAGGAAAACTCCAATCCCAAACCCGGGCAGATGGTGCTTGTCTAACCCTGTAAGATAAACCATCTAAGAGAAGGAAACTCTAATCAAACCTACAACCCGAGGATCTCACTGCCACTGTCCTTGCTTGCTAGGCCTCAGCAGATGAACCTCTGGTTTAAAGGGTGAGGCCAATTCTGTGCATGCTGCAGTCCACCAGAAAAATCCATTGCACAAGCTCAAAGGATACCCCCCCCCCCCGAAAAAAAGTCCTGTAGCAATACACGAGAGACAAAATGGCAGGTGAAAGATGCACTGGAAGCCGCAGACCCAACCCTGCATGCTGGCGGTTCAGGATTTTGGTCACTTGAGACTCACTTGAGACTGACCAGAAGATGACAGTCTTGTTCGGCAGCGTCCTGAATGACCAAGCAGCCTTTTTTAAGGAGAGCAATGCTTGCTCCATACGGAGAGGGGCCTAGAAAAGGTGGCCTAACAAAAGCTCATCTCCATCTACCCAGTTGGCTAGCCACAGCCAACGGGCATCTTCTGATGTGGTCAAATAAAAACAAAGATACAAAGGCACACACCAGCTTCTAAAGGTACAAACAGACTGATACTTGCATGTTGGAACATCAGAACCATGCAAGATTCTGCAGATAGTGGACATCCTGAGTGTCATTCTGCTCTAATAGCCCATGAACTATCACAACTTAATATTGACATAGCTGCTCTTAGTGAAGTTCGTCTCCACGAGGAAGGCAGCCTTAAAGAACACAGTGCTGGCTATACACTCTACTGGTCTGGCAAACCAAAAACTGAAAAACATCTTTCAGGAGTAGGCTTTATGGTTAAAAACTCTATTGCCTCCAAACTTGAAATCCTGCCAACAGGTCACTCTGATTGCATTATTTCCTTATGCCTCCCTATGTTGTTCTCTTCAGTATATATGCCTCAACTATGCAAGCCAGCCCTATAGAGAAAGACAAATTCTACTCAGACCTACGCCACCTCATACAAAAAGTCCCTGCAAAAGATAAAATCATTATCCTTGGTGACTTCAATGCCAGAGTAGGAAAGAACTTCGAAGCCTGGAAAGGTGTTCTAGGGAAGCATGGTGTTGGAAACTGTAATGATAACGGACGCCTCCTCCTACAGTTTTGTGCAGAACAGTAGCTGACTATTACAAACACTATCTTTCAGCAGAAAGATAACTTGAAGACAACCTCTTCAGGTGCGTCTAGATAGGGCCAATGTGGCATAATGGTTTGAGTATTGGCCTAAAATACCAGGAAATAAGCGTTCGAAATCTCCACTCAGTCATGAAAGCCCAATAGTAACCTTGGGCAAGTTACACTCTTTCAGCCCTCTCTGAATAAATCTTGTAAAGAAAAACCCATGATATTGTCACTTCAAGGTCTCCAAATGTCAGAGATTACTTGAAGGGAGATAACAACAAAAATAGTTTGTCCATTGAAGGGTTCTCTCCACAAAAGAACCCATGCATACTGGTACCCAAATTATGAAAATCTGGTAGACCTATTAGACAGGAGTACTTATAGACACCAGGTACTTCTTTAATTCTGCAGTTGTCCTGCTTTATGCATGGTATTTTACAGGGGGTCCAAATGAGGACATCTCCCCATTTGTAACACTTCTGTGTTTCCTCACTGCTTGTTTCAATCTTTTTTTCTGATACTACACACACACACAATAACCCATTAAGTAGAGAAAGATGGAATAGCAGCAAAAGGTTCTTTAATCAAAAGTACTAGATGTCTGTCCAGAAGTTCACTGAGTCTGTTTTCTTTCAAATGAGACTCACAGCATATTCTCCCATGGAATGAGATTAAGTTCTCCCCATCTTTGTTGTGGATTTGATAGAATTTTAATACCCTGAGCACTTTAATACCCCCCCCCCCGGCTTCTGATATTCTGCCTCTTATAATATATTACAGGTTGAATATCCTATCTGAAATGCTTGGAATCAGAAGTGTTTTGAATTTCTGACTTTTTTGAATATTTGCATATACATAATATGAACAAATGAGCAGGAACACAACAGCCATCTCCTTGAAGGCGGAAGCAGGTGGCTGGCCAGCTCCCTGGAGTCAGAGGAGCCAAATAATATGTGCCTGGCAGCTGGGGCCTACAGCTGCCTTCGCTATTGCCCTACACCATTTTTAATTGAAAGACCAGTATCCACTTTTTTGTCAACCAAACCCTTGCAAACACTGTGGACCCTTGGTATCTGATGGGGTTTGTTTCCAAGACCCTCGGTGGATACAAAATATATGGATGCTCAAGTCCCATTAAATAGAATGGATAGTAAAATGATGTTGCCTATATAAAATGGTAAAATCAAGGCTTGCTTTTTAGATGTTATGTATTTTTAAAATATTTTCAAACTGGATAATGAAACCATGGATAAGGAGGGCCAACTGTATGGTGGGCCCACTGTTCAGGTATCATAGCTGGGATGGTCTTTTTCCCCTTGAGGTCAATGAATAAACTGTTACGTGCCTGCTTTGGACTGTGACCTGTTACATGAGGTCAGATGTGAAATTTCCACTAATGGCATCTTGTCAGCACTGAAAAAGTTTTAAGATTTTGAAGCATTTTAGATTTTAGATTTTCAGATTTCCATCAAGTTAAACATCTGTCTTGAATTATGAAAAATCATTGGAAAATCGGTGAAAATTCATGCATTCTTGCCCAACAGGGAGATTTCTTTAAATTCTTTGTTCTTCTGTGCAAGAAGAAAATAAGTGAAGATTGTACATCCCACTGGATACTAGGGATGAAATTCTTCACTAGTTTTGTTCATGAAGGAAGCAGTTAATAATTTTAGCAATTTTGTTCCTGCTACAAGAAAATCTTTGAAAACTGCAGGTTTGGAAGATGATTTGCAGTTCAGAACTTATTCTGTACTAAATTCACATTTTTTTTGTGCAGAAAAACATTTTGGATAGGAAACAGCATTTTGTGCACAGAAGCGACATTTTCTGTGCAGAAAATGCTGTTGTTGAGACATTCTGTGCAAATTCAGTGTGGGTTTTTTTGTGCAGAACTCTGTTCCTTATGCAGAAAACGCTGCTTTTGTCACAGAAAAACTCATGTACTAATTTGGTGCAGAATAAGTCCCAAACGGAAGATTCTGATCCTGTCCCTTCTGGATGCTTCTCTTTTGTTTTGAAAAGATTTGGCATGCAAAGTATATAACTGTAGAGGGAACACATTCATTAGTATGGCAGAAGGGTATATGCAGACAAGTCTTAGGGCAGAAGAGGAGCAATTCCAGCCAGTGGGCCTAATCTTTTTTGTAAAGTTGAACATTGAAGCTTGCAGCTTCAGTCAATGATAGAAGATATCAGAGCTCAGAAAACTAAGCTGGACATTTTACAGGCACTTTGCAAACTGTTGCATGGAATTCAGCTGCACACTTTGCAGCTGCACATTTTTAAAGCTTAGTGGGGAAATGCCCAAATTATTAAGAACTGCAGCTGGTCCCACTTAGGTGCTTCCCACTTTGCCTGTGATACAGCTCGCTTATCTTCACCTACTGTTGGAATGCAGCTACCAAGATCCTTCCCAACTAGAATTTGACTCCTAGGCCAAAATGTGTTCCCTACCTATGCTCATCTGTCTTGGGACATCCTAGAAGTTCTGTTGAGGTTTTGCAGTGGATCTCAACCTTTGGTCCTTCATGTGTTTTGGACTTCAATTCCCTGAAGCCACAAGCAGCTTGACCAATACTTGTGGGTGCTGAAATCCAAAACATCTGGATGACCAAAGTTTGGGAACTACTAGTCTAACAAATAGACCAAAGAGACAAGTGACTGCACTAAGAAGAGTAACTGTTTTAGTAACAGTGAAAAGAATATTGCTGCATGTCCTCACTTTTGTGGGTTTAGTTTAGTGGCAAAAATGTGCATTACACAGAAAAGTTTCTATCCATGATATCTTCACTTTTAAAAAGGATCAAGAAGGAAGTTGTGCAGAAACCTTTCTCTGCCTGAAACCCTGGAGAGCCACAAAGAGGCTAGATGGACAAATAGTCTGAGGATGTATAAGAGAACTTCCTGTGTTTGGAAAGTCCAGGAAGGATTGGTGTCTTGATATTGTGTCTCAGATTCAACCCAATAACTGCTGCAATTACAGCT
Source organism: Urosaurus nigricauda (assembly GCA_034509955.1). Taxonomy (NCBI): domain Eukaryota; kingdom Metazoa; phylum Chordata; class Lepidosauria; order Squamata; family Phrynosomatidae; genus Urosaurus; species Urosaurus nigricauda. Next base: position 172,159,194 of record JAOEGL010000002.1, read on the forward strand.
AGTTTATGCCTAACTTCAAATTTAAATCTCACCAATGGATTTGTTAACAATAAATTCCCTTTTTTAAAAAACTTATATTTAAAAATCACATGCGTCAGTGAGCGATATAAAACGACAATGACAGAGGTGGGCGTATATTATAATAGGTGACAAAGAAAAGTTATTCCACTAAGAAAAGGAGGCAGATGAATTCTAAAGAAAAAATGACAATCAAAATTTTGAAGAGTTCCTCTTTCTTAAAATAAAAACCAGAGTGTGAGAATGTAAAATTTAGAATTATATGGAAGAATTTTCTCTGTTTCCTCAGTAACAGTTTAAGAATGCAGTCCTATTAATGCCTACCCAGAAGTGAACCCTGATTTAGTTCACTGGGTATTACTTCAAGTAAATCAACATAGCCTTGGGCACTATTTTAGTGCTTTCTTTCCTTTATTTTATTTTTTTAAAACATTTTTAATCTATTGAATAGTGGTGGTGGTGGTGGTGGGGTGGAAAAGCTCTTTATTCTGGAGTAAAGTTCTCTCTTTGGGGTGTATCCAGATAAGGACTTTCTTGCTTCAGATATGGACTGGAGAGAATACTCATTATTATCTTCTATTTGTAAAATTCCCATGTTTTCCCAGAGTTTCAGAGTTTCTTCTTGCCCTCCAAGACCACAAAGAAAGGAAAGGCAAGATTACTATGTAATGGCTTTTGATTGGCAGTTGTAGGACAAGCCATACACAAAGAACTTGCAGTTTTTATTTTAGAATTAGATTACTAATTTCATTTTAGATAGGATAGGTTGAGTTAGGAACAGTACAAAAAAATATTATTTCAAATAAGCAACAAGTGCAGTTGGATTTAGAAGTTAGGTTGCAAGAGATGATATGTGGAATGTGGAATAGGAAGGTCAATGTGGATGTGTGAAGACTGTAGATTAGTATGTGTGGTTTTAGTATATGCATTGGTATATGTGTACATACAGTGAGCCCTCTGTATCGGCGGACTTGCCATCTGCAGATTCCAGCATCCGTGGACTGCAAGCCCATGGGGGGGGGGGGAAGCAGAGGAGAAAGGAAGGAAGGAAGGAGAGGAAAAGGCGGTAGTGGCAGGGAAGAGGAGAACAAGGAAGAGAAGGATGGAGAAGGAAGGTGCAGCAGTGGAGGTTTGGGGAAATGGCACTTTGCTGCCCCGGCCACCGTGGCAGGTGGTGGGAGGCTGCCTCCTTCCCCTCTTCCCACCTGCCACCTCTTCCCTGACTGTACCTCCATCATCCCCTTCCTCCATCCTCCTCTTCTTCCCCACTGGCAATTCCACTGCTGCCTCCTCCTCCTCCTCCTCCCCCCTTTTTCCCCACCAGCAATTTCGTCCTCCTCTTCCCCTGTCCTCCTTTTCATCCCCACCGGCACCTCAGCCACTGCCCCTTCCTCCTCCTTTTTCCTGCTGGTACCTTCATCCTCCTCTTCTTCCATCTTCCTCTTCCTCTGTCCTCCTCTTCTTTCCCGCCAGAACCTCCATTTCTTCCTCCTCTTCTTCCTCCTTCCCCAGAGTGGGAAAAGAAGAAGGAGGCAGATGGAGATACCAGCAGAGAAAAGGAGGAGAGGGAGGAGGAAGGAGTGCTGGCGGGGGTACCAGAAGAGGAGGATGGAGAAAGGAGGAAGAGGTGGTGGGCAGGGGAAGAGGAGGAGGAGGAGAAGGATGCAGCTGGGGTAGCAAAGTGCCATTTTCTCCAGTGGTGGCATGGCCACATGGCCACACTACCATTGAGATCAATAGGACTTGAGTATCCATGGATTTTGGCATCGGGGGGGATCCACAAAAGATCCCCCATGGATACCAAGGACCCACTGTATTAGTATATGTGTTTTTTCATTTGTTTTTATGTTTTACGTCTAACAAAAAAATTTAAAAAAAGAAGTGCCTGTTGTTATATGGCATACTGAGCTTTGGAAGTAATGATGCTGTGGGGAAGAACTTGTAGAATTCCAAATAATCTTTGCCAGGTTGGAGGCTCTCAGGCAGAGTCTGTAAATGATCATTGTGACCCCTCTTTGGGTCATGGAAATGGGTTACAGAAGGAAGACAAGAGGCCACTGACTTTTGCCTCTCAGCCATCTCTTCCGATCATCTTCTAGGCTCTTACCATGACGATGGCTGGGTAGAATGCTCCAGAGCAACACATGGAGACAAACTGCTTAATCCAGGAATACCTGTATAATCTTGCCCTTTGCCAAAGATGGCAAGAGCATGATGTAGCATTTAAACTATAGGAGCATGCTTCTTTGATGCCCAGTGAACAGATAATGGTATTTGGCCTCACCATATCACTGTAGAGCTTAGCTGGTGTTGAAAGGAAAGAGCTATCTAGCAATGGTGCTCACTTACCTCAAGGCCAGTTGGCTAGGCCAAGAAACAGTGAGGTCATCAATCTCTTCAAGCAGCACAATAATTTCTTCAAACTAAAGCACTCATCTTGACTTTCTTTTCATGAGTCGACTGCATTACAAATGAGAGATGTAATTGGAAGACTACAGAATTTCTTTCTTTCTTTCTTTCTTTCTTTCTTTCTTTCTTTCCGTCTGCCTGCCTGCCTGCCTGTTTAAATATCCTATATCCAAAGAACTCAGAGGTCTTACAATAAAATCAATTTAAAACAGTAAATAATAAAAATTAAAGGTTGTTTCTTCTTTATCTGAACTGCTTGGGACCAGAAGTGTTTTGGATTTTGGATTTTTGGGGACTATGGAATACCTGTATTTGTATATATGTACATAATGAGAAATCTTGGAGATGACACCCACATCTAAACAGGAAATGCATTTATATTTTGTATACAGCTTATATACATAGCCTAAAGGCTGACAGAGAAGACACAGGCGACAGAAGTAGATAACAAAAAGCACATTTTGGTGGCTGATATTTTTAAATATGGAAGACTACCAGTAGTTTTAGAGCTGTGTTAGAAAGTATCACAGTGTTTCCTGATTTGAAAGCCCTGCTTCCAATCATATTTTTGTGGAGTCTGGTTGTGGTTGCTCCCTTGAGCCCAAATTTTGTTGGATAGTTAAAGCAGCACAAGTAATGAAACAAAGAAACAGCAAGGGAAAGCAGACAAAAGTGATCAACTTACAGAACCTATTTCTCAAATATCTTCCAGTTATTGGAGAGAGCCTTAGGGGTTAGGTGTTCTGGAAAGACTGTTTTGAACAATTTGTTACATTTGGTGGCATGGGTGATTGTTCAAGTCAGCCCTCCCAAAGTACTAAGGTTGAAAGGGTGCCCTTACCAGCCTCTTAGCTGCATTGGGGGTGTGGTCAGCTTGGAGCCAAAAGCTTTCTTATCCCAACAACACTGCTAATGACTTTGTCTGCCTTCTCCCCCTGCTACTCCATACTCATAACACAGATCATTATGCTAGTTTCCAGCCTTGTTGATGGAGCTTATTTTGCACATGCTGAGGGGAAGTCCATGGTTCAAGGGCTGAGCAATGGTATTAAATAATATGTTTTCTGAGATTGGATTTTCAAGGCTTAGGGTATATATTCTGGATGTCTTCCTCTTTTTTTGTTTTGGCCAATTTTTCTTTTACCCAAGCAAGTGGTGAGTGAGTGATCTCTCAAAAAACGGTGATGCTTCCATTTTTGATGCCTGGTGGATTATGAAAATTAAGCTTCATTTCATTATATTCTGGGACAGACCAGAGGTTTGGCATTTGAGGGCCCATCCACAGGCTCTCATCAGTATTACTATTTAGAACAGGGAGAAGTGAGCAGAGAGATAGAAATAAGAAAAATTGGGCCACCCAGGGAACACCAGGGACTTAACTTGTATTCTGTTCCCTTCCTGCAGTGCTTTATGACAGACTCTGGTTTAAGCACACATTATAGGTTCTATTGGCTTCAGTTGGTTGAGTATAACAATTACTCATGTTTGATAGCCATCAACAGAACACACAAAGGTGTTTTATTACTTTGTTGAGTGCAGTGTGCTCTTTCTCCCAGTATTAAACTCCTGCTTGGATTAAAAATTAGTCTCAGCTGGATTTTTCCCTCCTGGTTTTAATAACCATTAAGACCCATAAAGGTTACTCTGATTTTCAGTGGCAAAAAGCTACTATTTGACACAAATGTATTGCTCCTTTGATATACTTTTGATGAAGAAGGCAACCATAGTGATTTTTAGTTAGGTCAGGAGAACAGCTGCAAAGAAAAGCCAGCATGGTGTAGATACTTGTATTGAGCTAGGATTCTTGAAGACCAAGGTTCAAATCCCTAGTCAGGCATGCATACCCATTGTTTACCTTAGGCAAGTCACATTCTCGTGTGAATCTTTTTTAAAGGGAAACCAGCGATAATGTGTATAATACCATTACTTTCTGAATTCCACTTGCTTTGAGATGCACAAAGCCCCCCAAAAGGGCCGAGCATCTTCCCTAGCCTTTAATTCAGTTGTGACCCACATCTACAAGATCTTTTGATGTGGGTACATCTTACACCAACACTGTTGTTGTTATATGCCTTCAAGTCATTTCTGACTTATGGCAACCCTAAGAGAAACCTGTGACAGGGGTTTCTTGGCATGATTTTTACAGAGGGGGCTTGCCATTGCCTTCCTCTGAAGGCTGGGAGTATATAATTTTCCCAAGGTTACTCAATGAATTTCCATGGCTGAGTGGGGATTCAAACACTGATCTCCCAGAGTCCTAGTCCAAAATTCAAACCACTACACCACACACATGCACAGTACATTATACAGTGCGATGCGGCAGCTAAAAAGGCCAATGCAATTTTAGGCTGCATCAATAGAAGTATAGTGTCTAGATCAAGGGAAGTAATAGTGCCACTCTATTCTGCTTTGGTCAGGCCCCACCTGGAATACTGTGTCCAGTTCTGGGCACCACAATTCAAAAAGGATGTGGAGAAACTGGAGCAGGTCCAAAGGAGGGCAACTAAGATGGTGAAGGGACTGGAAACCATGCCCTATGAGGAACGCCTTAGGGAACTGGGGATGTTCAGCCTGGAGAAGAGAAGGTTAAGAGGTGATATGATAGCCCTGTTTAAATATTTGAAGGGATGTCATATTGAGGAGGGAGCAAGCTTGTTTTCTGCTGCTGCAGAGACTAGGACGCGGAATAATGGATATAAATTGCAGGAAAAGAGATTCCACCTCAACATTAGGAGGAACTTCCTGACAGTAAGGGCTGTTCGACAGTGGAACACACTCCCTCGGAGCGTAGTGGAGTCTCCTTCCTTGGAGGCCTTTAAACAGAGGCTGGATGGTCATCTGTCAGGGATGCTTTGATTTGGAGGTCTTGCATGGCAGGGGGTTGGACTAGATGGCCCTTGTGGTCTCTTCCAACTCTATGATTCTATGATTCTATGATTCTATAAAATCAGTAAGGGCTGTTCGACAGTGGAACACACTCCCTCGGAGTGTGGTGGAGTCTCCGTCCTTGGAGGTCTTTAAGCAGAGGCTGGATGGCCATCTGTCGGAGATGCTTTGATTGGGAGTTCCTGCATGGCAGGGGGTTGGACTGGATGGCCCTTGTGGTCTCTTCCAACTCTATGATTATATGATTCTATGAAAATCTGACTGGTTTCCTTGATGTCTCCATTTGTGAAGTATCATAAGAACAGAGCACCAATAAATAATACCAATACAATGCTAGTATGTGAATATAATGTCTTGCAAATTCAAAATGTATTATATTGATTCAGTATCTTGCAAAGTCAAAATGTATATTATACCAAAGCAACATTTTTGTTGTTGTAGTATATCATTGCATTCACTGTTATGATTTCTCAACAAAGTCCTTCATGAACATTCTTAGTGTGAGATGTATAAAGGAAATGAAGAATGTAAAAAAGAAGAGATGACAAATCCAGAATTATTATGCCATTTTGTAGTCTTCTTCAGTCTTTCCACAAATCTTAACCAGATATAAGTTTCTTCTCTTCTCAACTCTATGCTTTTTTTAATGTTCTTAAATCCCCAAGTATTTTGCAGGTGAATATTTCAAACACTGATCTCCCAGAGTCCTAGTCCAACGTTCAAATCACTACACCACGCATACAGTACATTACAAAATCAGACTGGTTTATTTGATGTCTCCATTTGTGCAGGGCCACTTCATTTAAACCAGCAGCAACAACAAACAAAAGGATTCGTTGCTTAAAATGGAATCTGCAATGCAGACAAAAAGAATGGAATGTCCCTTTAGCAGATCCTTATTAAAATGAAAATACAATTGGTTTATGAGGAGAAATGGCTTAAGCAATGGATAGGCGCACAAGCTGAAGGCATGCATTTTGTTTGTAAAACTCACATCCTCTAACTTAATTCTCATATCCTGTAGCAGTGAATAAGAGATACTGGCATATTTATACAACTCTAAGGCTCAAACCACAGAGGCAAAGTTTCCTTTACAGGGCCTCAGCTTGTTTTTGGAAGTGAAAAAGTGTGGGCCAACTGATGCAAAGATCTTTTAGTATTAAAATGGAAAACTACATCAGAAAAGTGAATCACACACACGGTTCTGAGTAAATCTTCAAATTCATGTCAACATGCAATAAGAAGAGATTAGAGCTAAGCACAACAAAAAGTAGAACTCGAGACTCATTGAGAAGTCAGTCACCCATGTTTTGCAATGATGAAGGACTGAGCTGGATTTACTACAGAGGCAAGCAGAGAGTGACTTCCCCAATATGTTCCATCCAAACTTCACCTTAGGGTCTCCATAACTCAAAAATAACTTGGAGGCACACAACAACAACATAGGAGATCCTGAAGTGTGGCTTCATTACGCCAGCCCATCTTGAAAATTAGAACTTCTGTCAAACTCCCAAGACCCAGGTTCAACTCAAGGCATTTCTGATGTCAGAGTACCAAAATTACAGCTACTGTCATCAATATCCATTCATGCTGGGATGGTACTTTGGGCCTCAAATGACAATTTTCTTTCCATGTGCCACACCAAACTTTGTTTGCAGTAACTGTCTTTTACTCATCTCAACCCATCAGTAACTATTGTTCTTCTACCTCACTCTATTCTATTTTGGGAACACAAATGAGATTTAGGCCTGGATAGAGCAGAGCTGGGGAAAGTATGGCCAACATGCCTCATGTAGCTCCCTAAAGCTTTTTAAGGCTGCAAGTGGACCCACCACCTTTTTCAAAGATTAAGGGGCTGTACATCCAGTTTAGCAACCACACACCATGGCCCTGATCTGGCCTTTTCAGGATGCAAAAAGGAGCCGCAAAAAACGGGTCCTTTTTGTGCCCTGGAAAGGACGCCATAGCTGCATTTCTGCAGCTTGGCGGCACTCTTTTGGCACTGCATCATGCAGAAGCAGTGCCAAGGAAGCAGTGTGACACTGTGCATCATGTGGTGCCATGCGCAGCATCATGCCACCCTGAGGGTGGAGCCAAGGCGTGCCTCTTATAGATGCTACCCCCCAACTCCACCCCCAGCCTTTAGGGCCAGTGTGTACAAGGGGTAAGTAATTATTTTATCAAAAATAGTCCCAAATGACCCCAAAGTTGACTTCTAGTTGATTTCATATTTTAGAAAATATTTCTTCCAAGTCTAAAAAAAGCACAAGGCAAGGGAGAGAAATTAGGCACAATTTCCCTCAGGAGGCATTTGGGGACATTTTAAAAAGAGTTTTAAAATTTAGGTCAGGGTGTACACCTTCAAAGTCCCATGGAGGCCAGTGCTCATGACAGTTGTCCAGCCCTGGAACACAGCATAAAGACTGTGTGCCACCTCCTGATTGTGTCAGTTGTGTCAAAACAGGGACCTTAGTTCGACAGCCTTGTATTTATTCATTGGCCTAGCAGCTGCAGGCAGCACCGCAATTGGGCTGATGGCACAAAGAATGGGAACTTCTGTACTCCCATCCTCCTAAACCAAGTAGCCTGCCCAATAAGGAACTCATTCTCACACACAGCCAGAATAGAAATGCTGGCAGCTGCTTCAGGATGTCTGGAGTTCTTCACCCTTCCTCTGCCAGCCCCTCAGCAGACTAGTAAAGATTTTTACAGGCTAGCAACTTTTTGCAGGCTTGTTTCCAAGGCTAGGCGAATGTTACAAAGCAAGAACATAACTAAAAATGTGTAATAAAAATTAGAGCGGGGCCATGATTCCAGGTAATATCAAGGATTGAAAGCTGAAAGCAAAAGAGAATGGGCAGCTGGTGCTAAATCTAAAGAAATCTGAAGAGGAGAATAAGAAATATGACTGTTTTTGATGGTACCATTTTTGAAAGAGCTGATATTTCAGAAGGAAGAGTTTTTGTTTTTTGTTTTAATAAATTTTAATACATTCTAAAACAGAACAACAGACAGCAAACGGTACACCAAAACAACAATAGATAAAAGACATTAACCCAGATAATGTCCTGAAAATTATAAACAAGAGGTGTATTCAGGGATCTTGAAAGACATCTTTCCATAAAAAAAATTAGCTAAAATTGGGGGATGTCTACGGAGTAAATCCTGTTGGATATATTCAATAAGTGGGTCTTATGAAATCTTATGAAAAGTCAGTCCAGAGTGTAAACCTCTCACTCTATTGTTATTATCTGCAATTTTCTCCATTGACCACAAGTCCCAGAATCTAGTCCACCATCCTGCAATATTCAACTTTCCAGTTTTCCAGTTCTTGGCTATCTCAAGCCTGGCAATAGCCAAAAGGAAACTGATAAGTTCTTTATGCTGCAGGACTTTATTTTCATTCATGAAAATGGAGAACAGGAGAAGGGGTGGTGATAACTGTATACTTTGTTTAGTGATCTTGGAGACTAGTTGTAAAATTTCTATCCAGTATGTATGCACCAAGGGACAGTCCAGCCACATATGTACAAAAGTTCCCCTACCTTCACATCCCCTCCAACATTTTGGATTAGCATTGGTAGACATATGAGCCAGTTTAATTGGGGTAAGGTACCATTGATGGACCAACTTGAGGGTATTTTCTTTAATGGCAACAGACCTAGTTTTAAATGGTAAATGAGTCCATATTTTTCCCAGCTCTTACTATCAATTGAAAGGGAAAGTTCTGCTTCCCATCTTGCCCTATGAAGGAAGAGTTAAGGTCAGAAGGAAGAATTAAGATTTCAGTAGTAATTAAGGGTGTGAGATTACTAGGACAGATTTTCTCAAAGTTTGCCATAATAATGTCATCCTACCTCAGTTAAAGTCTGTGCTCCTCTAAATGAAAGCAATAGCAATAGCAAGTACATTTGTGTACCGCTTATCAGTGAACTAGCACTCTCTAAGCATTTTACAATGTGTGAGCCAATTGCCCCCAACAAGCTGGGTACGAAAGGATGGAAAGCTGAGTGGACCTTGGAGCCCTGCCTGGGATTGAACTCTCAATCTTATGGCTGAAGTACTGGCATTTAACCACTGCACTACTAGGCCAAACTGGGGAGGGCTTCTGAGAGCCAAAGTCCAAAATATCTGGAAGACCATAGTTTGGGGATCACTGTTGTAGAGCTTGAAACAGTAGGTGTTTTTTAAAGGAACTTTTATTGTTGTTTTCCTCATTGATACTTCCTATATTTTTGTTAATTAGGAGGCATTTCATCTATAAAGTAATACAGTAACCTAACACAGGGGAGGGACCCAAAATGTCCCACAAAATTAATGCTAAAAAGGAGTAAGTGACCACTACTCATTCCTCATAGGCATGCTGGGGTGAGGAGGAGAATAATGGTGTTGCCCATTACTCTGCAAAACAACAACTCCATGGTGTCATTGTCCCCCAGAGAACAGGTACTTTGTTACAAGTACTGTCTGTTTTTGTAACACGTTAGTCCCAAAGTCTGCTCTCCTTTGACCCTGTTCTAGGGTCAGCATGGGTGTCGGACAAAGGGAAAGAGAGGGATTGAGAGAGAATAGAGAGAGTAAAGAAAAAATACAGGACCATCTAAAGTAAAAAAGTTGGGTTGGGCTCACCTTTTTTCTGAAGTCAACAGGATTATGCATCTGTAGTTCTTAGGAAGCATCTCAGAGGAATGTGATTACATAAAAGAAGGTCCTGTTCCTTGTATTCTAAAGGATCCCTTCCCTCACAGCTTCCCTGGCCAAACTTATTGGTTGGGTAGACTCCTTGGAAGGGGAGTAGTATTTCCTCAGAACTGTTCAAGCAGCAGCCATGAGAGTTGTTTTGTGGGAAAACAAAAAGCAACAATAAAGGATGACTGCAAAAACAGATCAATGGCTTAGATAATGCTGTCTAAATTATTTGGTGAGAATTACACAAAAGGAACAGGTCAGAATGTTTTCTGTGAAACAGATAATGGTTGCTTCCACACTGTGAAAAGTGTAAAACAATATTTGTATCCCAGCAGCCTGACTAATACCATGTTTCCCTGAAAATAAGAAAGTGTCTTAGAATAATTTTTGTTCTCAAAGATACACTAGGTCTTATTTTAGGGAGTGTCTTATTTTTCCATTCACATTTATTTTTGTCTATATATTTATATACAAAAACATTGCTAGGTCTTACTTTCAGGGGAAGCCTTATATTTAGCAATTCAGCAAAGCCTCTACTAGGTCTTATTTTATGGGGATGTCTTATTTTCGGGGAAACAAGGGTATGTATGCAGAATTGCTGAGGCCTTAGAATCATAGAATCAGGAAGTAGGAAGGGACCTCATGGGCCATTGAATTCAACCCCCTCCTCAGTCCAGGATCTCCAGCTAAAGCATCCCCAACAGGCAGCCGTCCAAACTCTTTTTGAGGATGTCCAGAGCAAAAAAACAAAAACAAAACAAAAGCATCTCTATGCAACTGGTTCCATTGCTGAACCCGTCATACTGTCAAGAAGTACCTTGTAATGTTCTATTAGAATCTACTCTCCTGTATCTTGAAACCATTAAATCTCGTCTTATCCTTTGGGGACAGCAGATAACAGGCCTGCCCCTCCTCTCCATGACTGCCCTTGCAGTATTTAAAGAGTGCAAACATGTCACCCCTCAGTTTTCTCTTCACCAAGCTGAACATGCTCAGCTCTTTCAACGTTTCTTCATATGTTTTATTCTCCATGCCTTTTATCATCCTTGTTTCCTTTCTCTGAACTTGCTCCAACTTGTCTATATCCTTTAAATGAGGCACCGAGAACTGAATATAGTACTCCATATGAGGCCTGAGCAGTACAGAATATGGTGGGACTATTTTTTCCCTCGATTTAGAAACTATGCTTCTATAAATGGAGGCTAAAATAGCATTCACCTTCTTTGCTGCAGCGTCACACTGATGACTCAGGTTCAGTTTATAATCAGCAATAATCCCAAGGTCCTTTTTACATGTAGTACATCTGAGCCATATATCCCTCATCTTATGCATTTGGGTTTTGTAGAATTTTGCATTTGTTGCTACTGAGTTTTGCTTTATTAATTTTTGCCCAATTTTCTAGTTTATCTAGGTCCTTTTGAATAATTTTTCTATCTCCCAATGTGTTAACCACCCCTCCCAGTTTTGTATCATCTGCAAACTTCATAAGGTTTCTCCATCCTATCATCTAACTCATTGGTAAAAATTTTGAAGAGTCTTAAGAACTCTGAGACACTCCACTTAAGACCTTCTTCCAGTTTGAAGTGCATCACAGTTTTCTAACTCAATTATGGATCCATTGCAGTGTTTCTCTATTCCATATTTAATCAGTTTTCTAATTAAAATATTATGGAGACCTTATCAAATGTTTTTCTGAAATCTGAATAAATAACGTCCACAACATTCTTACCATCTACGAAATTAGTGACCTGATCGAAAAAAGATGTAAGATTAATTCAGCAGGATTTGTTCTTGACAAACCTACTGAGTTCCTACTGATTTATGCATTGCCATCAAAATACTTATCAAGATACAAGATACCTTCTTGAGTCTATCATTAATTACCAGTCAGCTGATTACCTGAAGTTACAGCAACCCAGAGCTGTATTATTAACTAATAATATGTTACTTAGAATTGATTCCTTTCCCCTCAATAACAAAGATATATTACATTACTTTACATTACAGTGTGGCTTTTGTTGTGTAACAATAATGTATAATAGTTATAGGCAGGTGGGATTACTAAGTGATGGCATTTCTTCATACTGCGCCCTTGTGCTTTCATCTTGGTGTTGCATGACAATGGCCCCATGCATACTAGCCCATTTGCCCTGGTTAGATCCAGATCAGATCGTGCATGCCATTACTGAATCTCTCCAGAAAGAAGTTCATACTACCCTTTGCCCCAGTTGATGCTTCCCAGTGCATTTTACCCCGCTGAAGTTCATACATGCAAAAGTAACAATTCAAGATGGAGCCTCGTAGTTGTCTATCAAATGATGTCATGGTGACATCTGATGCACCTATTGGCTGCGCGAGTGCTCCATCTGGCGCTTCACTTTTTTAATACTATTTACATTTGACAGATTATGCGCATGGAGCATAAGGCTGGGAGTGGTGCGGATTGTGGGGATCCCTCCTCCTCCTCCTCCTCTTCCTCCTCCTCCTCCTCCTCCTCCTCCTCCTCCTCCTCCTCCGTTTTTCTCAGCACCAGGAGTGCTTCATTAAGCACTTCTGATTTTTTTTAAACAATTTGACGGCTTATGTGCATTCTACATGGGGCTCTTTAAACAGGAGGGGGAACCCGCAATCCATATATGGATGGTTAGCTTCCGTATATGGATTGGGGTTCCTTCTCCCTTTGTTTAAATGCTCAATATGAATGGGGCTCTTTAAACAAAAGGAGAGGGAACCCCTATCCATATATGGAAGCCAACTATCTATATGTGGATTGGGAGTTCCCCCTCCTGTTTAAAGAGCCCCATGTTGAATGCGCATAAGCTGTCAAATTGTAAAAATAATAATTTAAAAAATCAGAAGTGCCCGCTGAAGCACCCCTGGTGCAAAAACTATTAGACAGCACCGGATTAATGCCGGTGGTTGCAGGGAGAGGAGGCATGTTCCACCCCCTGGCCTTTACCCCTCCCCTGACCTTGACCCGATCATGATCGGAGCCAAGTTCACATTTAATTGAACCGTTTTTTCCGAAAAGAAACGGTAAATACCCCTCTTTTGGAAAACCTGGGTTTAGGGGGATTTGCGCCGCATTGAGTGTGCAAGATCCAGATTTCCTAGTGAAAAAAACGGCGCCAGTATGAACTTCCGGATTTTAATCCGGGTTACAAACCGGTTTATATGGTAGTCTGAATGGCCCCAATGAGTCAGAAGGTAAGAGAAAATGTTCTGTTAACACAGGCTTGTAACATCCATGTCATGGATTTTTTTAAAAAACTAGTTACTTTTGAGAGACTGGAAAATGTAAAGTTACTTTTTAAGATGTAACGGCAATTAATTGGAGAGCTTTGGAACATACCTCTCAGGCAGATTCCAGATGGTGAAGCTGGGGGACAGTTGCTCTCGTAAAAGAGAGCTAACATTTGGCATCCCTCAGGGTGCCATTCTGTCCCCCATGCTATTCAATATTTACACGAAGCCGCTGGGAGAGATCATCCAGAGACATTGGGCGCAGTGTTATTAATATGCTGATGACACACAAATACACTTCTCTATGTCTCCGACTGATGCAGTGACCAGGGATGGTATCTCCTCTCTAAATGCCTGCCTGGAGTCGGTAATGGGCTGGATGAGGGAAAACAAACTAAGGTTGAATCCAGAGAAAACGGAGGTACTTGTGATAGGTTCCCCTAGCCCAGGGATGGAGATTTGTCAACCTGTCCTGGACGGGGTCACACTTCCCCTAAAGGACAAAGTTCACAGTCTGGGCGTACTCCTGGACTCGTCCTTCCACCTGACTTCACAGGTGGAGGCTACTGCCAGGAGTGCATGGTATCAACTTCGGCTGATATGCCAGCTGCGTCCCTGCCTGGGCAGAGAGGACCGTGAAACATTGATACAAGCACTGGTAACCTCTCACTTAGATTTCTGCTATGCGCTCTACATGGGGCTACCTTTGTACCAAGTCTGGAAGCTTCAGCTGATCAAAAATGCAGCAGCTAGATTACTTACAGGGGCATCAAGAATGGACCACATCACCCCTATTCTAAGATCCTTATACTGTCTGCCAATTAGCTTCCGGGCGCAATACAAAGTGTTGGTCATTACCTTTAAAGCCCTATATGGCTTGGGCCCGAGTTACTTGAAGGAACACCTCTCCCTACATAATCCGCCCCGCACTCTCAGAACCTCAGGGAAGAACTTACTAGAATGCAATGGCACCAGATTAATATAAACTTTCCATAAGGCATTTTCAGCTGTGGCCCCAAAACTCTGGAACAAGTTGCCGGAAGAGATCCGTCTTATTACCACCCTAGATGCCTTTAAGAAGGCACTAAAGATGGATCTCTTCCGGCAGGCCTATCCACCTGATTTACTGTAAGAGATTATCAAGGATTTATCAGAAATTGATCAATAATGGAATAACTGACAGTAACTGACTAGGACGAAGGATTGAATTGTAGTATATTAATACGTGTTGTTAAATGGTTTTTAAGATAATTATTTTAAGATTTTATATTGACTGTATGTAGGTTTTTATGAATTGTTGGAATCCCGCCTCGATCCAGTGGGAAAGGCGGGAAATACAAATACAATTTATTATTATTACTTGTGACTAGTTTTTTTTAAAAGTAACTTTCCAAGCTTTCAAACAACCAGGGTTTTTTGAGCTGCATACAAGTAAACTCAGTATCACTTTCAGACTATTGAACAAACTGATAAACAGATAACCAAAACTAAGTATGTGAATACCATAATATCTGGTATGTTAATAATGCAGGGTGGAGCTAGACTTTCCTAGAAATTCCTAGTTGGTGTGTCTTCCTCCATTCTCGCAATCTTGTACTATAGAACACAACATAGAACAAAATAATAATACTTGTAAGCCACTCTGAGAGCCTTTAGGGCTGAAGGGTGGAGTATAAATACTGTAAATAATAATAATAAATAACACAGAACCTGATGACATTACTGGCCTGTGGGAACAAAAAACAAAAAACAAAAACATGCTGAATGGTGATGTGATGTCTTCTTTATTTCCCTACATGAAATGTTCTTTTGAAAAAGGAAGGAATTTAGGGTGGCTTAGTATCAGGTTACACAGAAGGAGGACAAGTGATGGGGTGAGGCGAAAAAAAACAAGGAAATATAGCTTCTCTCTATATATTTTTAGCCTACATTCATCAAAGCATCTATAGAGAAAGCTCAGCCATGCAGAGAACTGCTGAGAAGGTCCTACCCTAACAACCAGCAGGCACACTCAGTTATGCATCTGCCCACAATCAGAATTAGAGATAGAGCCATGCATGAGGCTCTTCTCATTTTCTATATGCAAGAAGAATGGCCTGGGTTTGGGCTTTTTTTAAATAATCAAATCAAATGTGGATTTAATAGTGCTGTCCACTCAAATAGATGAAACTTTCCAGAAAAACTTCATTCCCTGTATCAAGTAAAAGAATCGGAAGACCTTGTGAGCAGGATACTTTAGATATTATTCACCTGAAAAAGTACTACAGGCATCCCTCCCCATTCACATTTTTAAATCATTTAGACATATAAGCAAAGATGCCAACTCTCACCTTCATTGTGACAATGTGCAGTGTATCACAGCTGTGCCAGACAGAAACTCTCAATGCATCAGTCTGTCCTGAGAGTCTCTTCTGCAGCTCCCTTCACATGAGACTTCTTTGTTCAGTGCAAGTGGCTTTCAGATGGTCAGAAAAGATGAACAAGAGCTCACAAAATCTAGCAATGAACTACAGACAGCTGTATATAAAATACAGTTTTAAAATCCTTTTTATCTCTCTCTGTTACTCTTAGCCTCATTTTAATTTGTGCCGCATCCCTTCCATGTTGCATCTTTGCTATTTATCTGTTAACATTCTGTGAAGGTTAATACGGTGACTGCCTTTTCGCTTTGTGCTTAGATTTAAGGACTTTCCAGATGAAAAAAACCTTTTTCTTTGTCAAAGGATTCCATAGCCTGAACATTTCTCTTTGAATTTCAATGCTAACTTTTACTTCTGTTATTAGGCCTTTGTCCCCCACTCCACCCCAATTTGATTTAGGAGGCAGGGAGTCTCCCCTTTAAAGTACTTCCCCATATCATATCATATGACTAACAACCTTGTACTGAGTACTACCTTGTTTCAAACCCTCCAGTATTTCACAGATGGGACATTTGTGGCCAAGCTACATCAGAGTGTGATCAGGATGGCAAAAGCTATTAATGAAGAAGACCCCACAAGCTAGGAGAGGCTGCAGCAGACAGCTTTTACGTTAGCGTACTAGGATGGGCAAGACTCTGCCCCCTCCTTTGCTCTTATCCCGCTAATTGAATTTTAACTCGGTTTGCAGCAAGCTGAGGACGGGGGGGGGGGGGGGGGGAAATGGGAGGAAGAGAGAGAAACAGGACATTTTGAAAGCAGCTGCAAAAGTGGTAGATAATTTGGGATTTTCCCTGTCAAACTGGGACAGTTGAAGGTATGTTGTCTTAGCTGCCCAGTTAGACATCTGGTCAGTTTAGCCTAGTATTACCCTCTCAAGCTAGCAGCAGGTCTCCAGGCATCAAACTGAACACATCTCTAATCCTTCTACCTGGATTGATAGGACAGTGGCATAAAATATGGGGGAAAAAAGACCTGTCAAAATGCCTCTAAAATACCCTTTAAAGGTAACTTTTGAGATAACTGGAACCACTACTGATCACACCAGAGAAGGTACTCGATTTTCCTTTGTCGTGTAACTTTGGGAATATGACTTTGTTACACCCCCCAACCAAAGAAGTTAACAGGCAGTTAGATTACTAATAGAGAACAACAGACTGCAGATGTTTGAAAAAGTATACATGGCTATAATTTCAAAAACACAATGAGGCACTTACTTTTCAGGCCCCAGCCTCTGATCCACTTTATTAGAGAGAGGAGCACAACTGAGAAAGTCAATAGCCAGGCAGGGGTAATAGAATCAATAGTGGCACAAGCCAGAAAGGAATAAACGTGTGGATTTCCAGCAGACAGCATCCACTGATAGGAATGATCTGCAGCAAACAGACAATGAAGCAAGTGGGTAAATAGAACAAGAATGTAGGATTTCAAATAGTAGGTCTTCCATTTGAGTAGGAAATGTATCCTAGAAAAGCATAGCAGGAGAAAAATGGAACACTGGCACAGCTTCCTGGAGTGGAAAGTTGGCATCTGATACATGCACACACCTCAATGGAAGTTGGACACACTAGACAAGGAGGAGTGAGTTACAGCGTGTCAAATGTCTCTGATTCTTCTCTATGTGTCTTCCCATGCTTTGTTTTGAGTAGTACAGCTTGGAAAGAAAGGCAACCAAAGAGCTGTTCCCCTGCCCATTTCCAAGGAGGGTGAACCATCAGAGAATAGGCTGACCTCTCGGTGCCAGCTGTTTCTGCTCTGTTGTGCTACTGTCAATTCCCATCAAACTAAGCTCTGAAGCATAAGGGAAGTTGGACGTCCTTCTGTGCAGGTCACTTGCATTTCTCGCTTTCCAGTTGGGGAGAGGAGGATGTAAACTGTAAAGATCTCCCATGTCATTGTGAAAGGAAGAAGAGCTGGAGAGTGTGTGTGTGTGCATTACATGTTATGTCTTGCTGTGTCTCCCAAGACAAACTGGTGGAACATTCATTTTGAGGTGATGGCAAGTTTTCTTCTAAATCTACAGCTTTTAAACGTTCCTCTCAAGACATCCCTGGGTCTCTCCCTGAGCCCACAGCCATGCATCAACCTTCACTGGCCTCAGTTATCCAGGTAGAAAACACCCATTTTCAACCACTTGACTGGCAGTGATGGAGGCTATAGTGCAAGGCTGCCTTATGCCCAGATCATATAGTATGCAGACCAAGCTATTAGTCTCTTCATTGCCCTACATGATGCAAATGTATGTCCCAATCTATCACTCCCCCTCATCTCTAATCTGCCCTCATGGCTGCAAGAAAAGTCCAAAGTTGCTTTTTAGAAGCTGGTCTGCTCTTAAGGGAATCCTTTTTAAGCTTCTAGAGAATTACAGAGGATTTGGGAGAAGGGACATTAAAACACCTCCACATTGGAGACAGCTGGCCTAGCAGTTACTCTGCCTTTTCCCAAGTAAAACATAGGAACATGTGGACAATATACCTGGGAGTGAGGGGAATAAGACTGTGAAAAAGTAACAATTCCATTGGCAATTAATAGCACCAGGATTTGGGCCACAGCACTTTAGTATAAGTTTGGTTGTTTATTACTTAGTCATTTTAATTACCAGGTATATGTTCTCTGTGAATGCCAGCCACAGATTCTGGTGTAATGTCAGGGAGAAACTCTTCTAGAACATGGCCACATAGCCCAACCCCCCCCCCAAAAAAAACCTATGTTCTCTGTTATTAATCCATTCACTCAACCTTTGATGAGTCTGAGCAAAATGTCTGAATTACCTCCAAAATAATTGTTTATGAAATGAAAGAAAATATGATATCGAAACTATTTGGTGTGGAGTAGACATGCACATAGTCAAGTAATGAACAGACCCCAGTGAATTCGGGAAAAGATAGGCAGCGATAGGTGGGAGCAACCAAGCTGTGATAGTATTAAGGGTACCAAAAGGGCACAGGCATACCCACTAACATTTCACAGATGAAAACCAGAACACATGGGGTCAAATGAAAAGGATATTAATGTGGAATATCAAAAAAACCAAAAGAAGTTCTTCCATTGCTTTTCTCTGAGCCCACTGGGAAGGGCAAAATTGTATCCCTTCCTTAACTCTCCCATCCCCACTACAAAATGCTTTTGGACATTGGACTCAGTTTGCAACAACTGGTGTAAGCTGAAGACAAAAGGGAGGAAGAGAGAGAAACTGGGACATGGTAAAAGCAGCTGAAATAGTGGGGTGACAAAGGATTAATTAGGATTGTCCCTGCCAAATTAGATCAATCAAAATTTATGCACAAGACATATCGAAATCCATTAAAATAACATTAAAGGATGCCATGTGACATTGTACTTTTTAAGAATATATGGCTGTTGGCTTTCCTTTTTTTTCCCCCTTAAAAAATATGGAGTTTGCCATAAAGTGTAATGGGCAGAGTAAGCTAGGCCAACTGATTGCACTTGTACAATTTCTCATTAGTCCATTGCCTGCATCCTAATGCAGTCAAGAACATTCATAGTGCAATCCTATACCTATATAAGCAATCCTATACAATGTAAGTTTCATTGTTTTCAGCAGAACTTACTTTCAAATAAGCATGTATAGTGTAAGCCATTAAATGCTACCAGCAGGAGATTTTCTGCAGCAGCTCATAACCATTCTTAACTTGCCCCAGATTGTACCATTCACTCCCACAGAAAATGTTGTGCCAGGTCTTGTGGAGGTGGCATAGAACTGGGAAGCAGCCTCTGGCATGGAAGTGACTGGTTGAAGCACTTTTCAGAGAGATGGAGCCTGCCAGAGCCAAAGTTTTTTGTGGCTTCTGTTTAGCTTTTATCTATTCCCGCTCCCCTCCAGCAGTCTTGACACCTTTTTTCTCTGCCTGTTTAATCTTGTCAGTGGATATCTTGCCTACACAAAGAGAGTGGAAAAAGACAGGTTTTAGACCTGTGTTTTGGTCTAAGCTCCCATTTGCATCACTTCGCACATATCCAGCTAGCTTCTTTGAAATCACTTGCACTACTTGGCTACTTATTTATAGCCTGTGGCAGTTGCCCAGTGAAATCCAGCTTCTTTCTCCAGACATAAATTCAATCAAGGCTGGAATAAATTGCTCAGGAATTTATTTTCAAGTTGGCACTGGGGCAAAGACCTATAAATTAAGCTGTGCTTTCGTAATGCTTAGCTTTGTGTGCTTCTGAAGTAGTCTGCACAGCACACACAAAAAGCCTGCAGAGGCTTTCAGAGCCCTTTCCACAGAGCAGGCTGAAAGCAAAGCAGAGAGAAGAGCATTGTTTTCTGTCAACAAGCTTTGCATCAGCTGCCAGCATTCCCATCTGTAAAGGTTGTACTGTACCAAATGAATAGCAGACTCATAAGAAGTCAAGGTCTCTATTTGTATACATCAAAAGAAAGCATGTCCTCTCATGAGAATTGCACATGGAACCATTTCATGACTTGGTAAGGAAATTTGCACTTTGTGCAGGAGGAATTTAGCCAGTGTCCACAGTGCAAGCCTACCAATTAGGGGGCACAGGCCTTGGGAGCACGGCTGGCACTAGGGGCTAGCATCATCAGGCACATGCCAAGGCATGCAGCCTGCTAAGTGTCCCAGTACTAGACCCTCCAAACTCTTTTGCCCTTCTCCTCTTACTGGCTTTGCTGCCTTTTTGTCTGTCTCCTCCAAGTGAACAAGCAAACAAGCGTGCAAGCAAGTAGTGATGAGAACAAGGAACAGGAGAAGCAGCCTTGCCCTTTCCCTAGGAATGTAATTCTTCACTGATTTTCATCTCAAAGAAAGCAACAAGTAATTTTAGTAATTTTCTTCCCATTGCAGGAAAGTCTTTGAAAACCATGCCATTTGCAAAGCCTATTTGGGACTTATTTCATGCCAAATTTGCACATCACTAAGGGTAAACATCATATCTGTTGATTAGTGTTTATAAAACAGTTAAGAATTTTAAAAAAGACTACCAAGAGAGTTAAAAACAGAGGTCTATCAAATTATGAGTGGTATGGGAAGAGAGAATAGACATTTCTCTCTCTTCCTCTCCCTCTAAACAAACTTTGGGTCATCTCTTCAAGTCTAAAAATGATTGCTGGCAGATTCAGATGTCAGAAGGAAATTGTTATTTACACAATGCAAAATTATCTGAATATTTCATTGCTGTGGGATTTGGGGCAGGGCATTTAAATGGTAAGGGGGGGAGTATATTGTGAGAAGAGAAAAAGTCTGTTAGCCAGCATAGCCAAATCACATATTTTGAGGGTTGTTTTTTTTTTTAATCATCTTAGTACAAAATATACACATATACATACATGCATTAAAAAATCTTTCATGCTTGTTTGCTTGCTTTCTCCTTGTAAAGAGCTGTTTGGAATTTTAATAGCAGCTACATGATTGCCCTTTCAATATTCAAAGCACTTTAGATTATATTTTCCCAGTTGTTACAGCAATCTATAGTATAAGTAAATATAGTTATTACCACGTGGCAGATGGAAAGGCTAAGAACAAGAGATTGTGGATTCCCACTGTGAGTTTGTGGCAAACTCACTCTGGTTCTTCAAACCAATGTTTCCCTGATTCTTAGAACAGGTACTTGGGCACTGTGGCTTACCAGCTCTCTCATAATCACTGGTAAAAGAGTTCTATAAAAATCCCTTTGAAACTAGTATTTAATGGAAAAATGCTTTCTAATTTCTAATTGCTTTCATGCATTTATCAATATATCCCTCAGATAATCCTCTTTTTCTCTAAAAACCTATATATTTATGGTAGGTTTGGGAAACAAACCTTTTATTCTTCAAGAGATTTCTACAATATTAGTCATTGCTTTCAGCAGGTATCCACTTTGTCAATATCTAGTGCAGGTTGCCTTTCTTTTTACATGACACATCTGTATATGTTAACACCTAGCTGTTTAATAATTGGACAATTCTCAAAATTCACACTACTGTCTGTATAATATTGATACCTGCTTGTATCAAATCAGATATTTCATTGACAGAGCAGCAGTTATAGCTGCTGAATGCAGTCACCATGGGAGGCATTTCTGTAAAAGGTGGGAGTTAGTTTTACGATTAAATAAATGGTGAAAAATTTGATAGCACAGTTACCACACTTACCTGCAGAGGGATGATGAATCACCTAGACTCCACAATAGATATCATGTGGGATTCTAGATTGACCTGACTTGGGAAGTTTTCAGTTGTGTCCACTTGATGAGGATCAAAACCATCCTTACAAAGCATGTTTACCATATATGCCCAACTATAAGTTGACCTCATGTATAAGTCAAGGGCAGGTTTGGAGGCCAAAATTATGGATTTTGATACGACCCATGAATAAGTTGAGAGTAAAACTCATGTAACAGAGGATCTAAAGGATGAAGCAAAAGAAAACAATGCCAGAACTTACAAAATTCCAGCAAGCACAACTTTTTGTGCTCATCCTAATAGCTTAGATGGATGAGAAAACAGAGGGAGGGTCAGTGCTTCCAGGACAGATTATGCTCTTGCCTTTCACCAGAGGATGACTTCCCTTTTTAATGTAAGAGTTAAAATACAGTGCTTACATTGACCTATGGATAAGTTGACCCTGGTTATTTGTGTCAATTTTACAACTAAAATTTCTAGACTAATACCTGAAAATAAATCAAATACTACATTGGTAGAAGAACAGTTATGGCTTCTAGATGCAATCAAGGGGAAAGGAAAGGGTGTTTCTGTCAAGGGTGGAAGTTTTATGATAAATAAACAGAAATTGTATCTTCAGCAATTTCATAATCAATTTCTGTGGCATTGTTCCAATTATGGAAACAGGAGTCATGCTCCATATTGTTAAAAAATAAAGTACACATTTTTAGTAGCTGTTATTTTGAAACAGGACATTGTGTTTAAAAAGTGATTCATTGTGTCTACGTTTTTGTTTTGTTTTTATTTCTCTACCCCATACCCCATAAGGTCTACCTTACGGATGGGAAGAAGCCTACACAGCAGACGGAATCAAATACTTCATCAAGTGAGTATGGTCTTCAACTGTCTGAAAGCAATTACTAGCACATCTAGAAGACAGAAGATAAAAAGGTTTATCTTGAGGTGGGGAGAGAAAAGGGGAAAAAAAGGACTGTAATCTCCTGGGCAATATGGTAATAAGTAGATTTATAATCGTAGATGGATATTGCAGCAGACCAAGCCACTGGGTTTTTTTTTCTCCCAGCCAGCAAAACCATTCTCCCAGTGACCCATTTTCTGAACTATCATGATTGCGCAAAACTATAAGATTATTCTAAACTGAAATCTGGCTGCTAATTAAGGCATAATACTTGAACTAATGAGATCTCTGTTAGTGGACTGTAGTAGCTGAAATATATTCTTTTGAAATGCCAAGCTATTCCAATCAAGTAATATATTTCTTGATTCTGTGCTTTCTTAAAGTAATATGTCAATATATAGATTAAATAGCTCTCCCTTGACTGTCATTCCTGTAACTCCAAGGTTTGTCTGTATAATGGTGAAACTTGAAGTTGGCAGCCAGACTTCAAATTTTTTTACAACACGGAGAGGAGGATAATGCATCAGCCACATCCCTGCTGTGCTTCTGACCCCAGCAGCAGCAAGGAGCACTTGCAAAACCCCACCCAGTATTAGCTCTACCTGAATTCTATGGCCCCCACTTACATCAGCAAGAGAAAGCCCAATAGCTAGATTGTGACAGTGGTTCTTTTTTTAAAAAAAAATCTTGTTGTTAAGGAGGAAGACAATGAAATTTACTTTTGCATTCCGCATTTCTGCTCTGCCATTCAGGCATGGATTGCTGCCATCACCTATTGTGTACATGTGCATGCACGCTCGTGTGTGCACACACACATGCTCTTCCAAAGCCATTCCCTTCACCTTGTTGTATGTTGGCCTTGATTACAAGGAATGTTGCAGACTTCTAACATTGAACATTTTTAGTTCTACTAAAAGATCTTCTCTGAATGTACAGTTGGCCCTCTGTATCCACAGATTTTTTATCCACAGCTTGAAAATATTCAAAAACAATATAAATTCTCAAAGAAATCTCATTTTTGCCATTTTGTATAAGGAACGCCATTTTATTATGTCACTGTATTTAATGGGACTTGAGATGCATGTTTGGTATCTACAGGCAGTCTTGGACCCCCCCCCCCCCCCCCCCCGTGGATACCAAGAGCCCACTGTATTTCTGAAGTAAGCTTGAAGAAATCATATATTGGTCAGCCTCTTGGCATTTTACTTTGCTTGTAGCTACAAACTGGTACCATACCTGTTCTTGCTTATATAACCTGGGCTTTCTGTGCATCACAGTGTTGGTAGAAAAGATAATTTCCATGTAGAGTTGCCCGATTTTCAAAATAGCAATACAATCAAAATTCATGACTTGTAGGCTTGACAATCAGGAAGTAGCTATTAACAAGTTTGTCTTCTACTTAAATACCTAATGAAAGTAATTGAGATTTCAGTTCACATAACTATGTGTTTCTCTGCAAAAATATCACATTGTGCACATTCAGATGCGTACATTTCTGTCCTTATCAAGAGCCTATAGCCAGGCCCATGCAGGTTTTGTGGAGCATCTTGTTCAGTTATATAAAATGAAAAGCTTTCTGACCCTCAAATAGGCGACATCTCTTATAATAAGGGACTATTGCCAGCAATATAAGGGACAAACTTTCTGCCCCCCCCCAAATAAAGGACATCCCTTATAATAAAGAATATATTTTGGGGTGGACAGGGCACACTGAGTTCTATGTCTGATTGTGTATGTGTGTGCATATTTGCGTTTGAGTACACATGGGTGCGTAAACTTCCCATTCATGTTAAATATGATTCATTACTTCAAATGTGCAGTATACTCAATCTTATAACACATAACTTGTATCATCAAAGCAAAGAGATTAAGGGAGAAATTTGCATTTGTGATGAAATGTCATCTGAAGATGGCAAAAGACCAAGATGATCTGTGCAAACAAATCAATTTCATAGTTCCCTCCTGGGATTTGACGTAGAGGTGACATTGAGATGTTGCTGTTACACACCATCTTGAAACACGATGTCAGATTTCACAAAAACTTGAAAAGGAATAATCCTCTGGAGAGAGGGGTAGTTTTGTTTTTTGTTTTTTTGAGTTGCAAAGAATTAAAATCAATCCCATTTCCTCATTTGTTCTTTAGGCCTGCAGTAATTAAAAGATTTTCTTAATCATTTCCCTTTTGGGTAGACAGATCCTCAAAGAATTTTGTAGATGCACGGCCCTCTTGAAATGAATATGATATTTTTTAGGGGCTCTTTTAAAGTTAAGAATTTGTAGAGGAGTCCTGTGTTAAGGATTTCAAGAGCCCATTATGAATCATTTGTGTCTGAAAACATCTTGAAAAGTGAGGGCCAGTATAGTATAATGGTTTGAGTGTTGGACTCCGGAGACTGGATTCAAATACCCCCTCAGCCATGGAAACCTGCTTGGTGACCTTGCGCAAGTCACACAATTTCAGCCTCAGAGAAAGGCAAAGGCAATTCCCCCTCCCTTAATATCCTTTTTTTATCTTGTTTAAATTATGTATTGATTTTAATTTGGAATTCCTTAAATTGTTTCTATTGTTTTATCTGTTTTTGCCCTAAGATCTCTCAATAATAGGACAGGATAACAACATTTTAATAAATAAATTAGTGAACACAGAAAGGAGAGGAGGACCCACAGTGTACATCCCTGTTTTCCTACATGACTACAATTATTTGAACAGCTGAATAAGGCTAGTGCTTCTGTAAAAAGCCTGCATACATAGCCAGCTTCAGATTTTACACTCAGTATAAATAAGCAAGTTGTACAACAAAAGGTGACAATGTGAAGTGCCCTTATTCAGTGCTCCAGCAATTTTTCAGGATACACCATTCCACCACTCCCTAAAAAGACAGACAATATTGTGTGTAGAGTGAGCATAGACAGTCCTCATTGGGTTGTTTTGGAACTTTTCACTCTTTATGTTTTTCTTGTTGTTGCATGCTTCTGGATTCTTCCCAAAGATTGATACCTCTCTCTTGTATGTAGATGGGATTGTTTTGGATCCATGTTTGGAGAATGAGTGGATATGCATGCAGGTGTGGAAGTGTCCTTTTTTGTTTTCTGTCCTTCAGCTTATTTTGCCATCGTATTTTTATTCTTCTTTCTACAATCTTGAGAAATAGAAACATATATTTTCTGTAGAAGGTAAAATTCTCCAAGTTGTTGAGGGAACTTGTAAATTCATAGTGCTCCTTCTGTGGTCCGTAAACTTTTTTAAAACAAGTTGCATTGCAAAAGACTATATGATGATTATTTCTTTAAGTGCACCACTAATGCAAAAACCACTGGCCAAAAATATTGAGTTAAAATCCACCATCTATATTAATATGTAAAGTCATGTCATGTACTGCCTTGTGCATGAGAACAAGTTTGTGGCGATGGAATAGCTATTTTAGGGAGGCTCTTCCTATGTCGGATCCCCATGCCAACTATGGGCCAAATTAGACAAGACATAATTCAAGTAATTAGGAGTTGTGTGAATTGTTTCTTTAAAGTAAATGTCAGGTGCAGGAAGACCAATTTAAATAAGAGCTCTAGGGGCATGAGTGCTGTTTCCTTGAAAGTGAAGATTCCATTTGCACAACCTGACATATTAAGGTCCTTAGGTTCTTTAACAATGTTGCCAGTGTAAAGTAGGGTTGCCAGGTGAAAAAAAAGGGACAGGGCTCCAGAATCAGGTTTCTTTTGGTGTTCAGGAAGATCTGGTTTCTCAAGCAAAGTTTTCGTAGAAGAATCCCTTTTTGGGAGGCTCTAATGCCCATCCTGGTATTACATAAGCTGCATATAGACCCAAGGGTTTCCAACCAGAGTGCTGTCAGCTTAGGACACCCAGCAATTCCAACAGCACTCCTCTGTTCAGTGCTGGAAAATTTTACATTCCACAATGTCCTGGCAGAGGGCCCAGAAGTGATGCAGCCCTCCTGGTATTGTTGGACTACTGCTATCAGCACCAACCAAAATAGACAGTTTTGTGAAATGTTGGGATTTGCAGTCCAGCAATATCCAACAGATACTTCTTTGTTTGCCCCTTTAAGAACTATAAAATGGTGACTTGTATCTGTCTGTCACCTGGGAAAAGTAGGACATTAATGCTAGCGGGCCCTGTCAAAGAGCTGCTCAAAGATGGCAACACTGGCCCTGTAGCACTACAAATATAGCACTGGGTTGTACTCACTCTTGTGTGGCATAAACCAAGCATAAGACAAACAGGATAGAAATGAATTAATTTTAACAAGAAATTGGAGTATACCTATTGTGCTCACCTCCAGACTGCATCCTTTGGCCAGAACATGACTCTGGGGGCTGGCAACCTGAATCTGGCAAAAACAGAACACAGTGAGGCAAGCTGAGTGTCTGTGCCTATTAGGATGTATGCGCAGAGGACCTGGTCCCTCAGTCTGTCCTTATAGTCCAGTGACTGAGAGTGTCAACAGTGTGTTTCCATTCCATCCTCCAACGTAGTCATTTCTATCTGCCAAGGGTTTAAACTGTTCAAATCAAGGAATAACATGGGTTGGCCATCATCCCTGAAAAGTAATTGGCTGTGACCCAGATTTCAAAAGAAATCTGTCGTCCAGTTACAAAGGTATCCTTTCTCTGGAGGAAAGCATACTGGGAAGTGCTTCTAATCAGATGATCCCATTCAGGAGGTTTTTAATGTAACTATTGTGTGTTTAAATAGGGATTAGCGGAATGGTTGTTGCTGAAAAGCACTACTGTTAATACTATAGCTCTCTTGTATTGCTTGGTCATGAATTTGAATTCCCCCCTTTTGTTCACTTGCAATTTGGAGTAGCTGCAGCCATGCGAGCTTTAGAACTGTTCCACCACTGTTCTCTTCCAAGGCACAAAATTAGATATAGGAACATGCCTTGGTTGTCATGACAATTATAATTTCCTAAATCTTACAGCCATTAATCTACTGCATCTGAATCTGTCTAGCTTTCTTCAGCTGTAGATTGAAGGGGAAGTTTAGAGGTGATCATAGATTCAATTGGGAGTTTTTAGTATCAAAGAGAGAATTGGGGTGTGCTGTATTTGGTTTATTGCAGATAATAAGCTCTTTAGAATGCAAGATGTTTTACTGAGTAGCCTGATAGCTTGGATCTATTCATCCAAACAGTTATGAATTGAATGCAGTAAATACTCCAGACACACACCAGCTGAATATAAATCTGGTAGAACTGCTAAATACATATAAATATCTCCAAAGAAAGGTAGGATAAAGCTCTTCATGAGAAATGAAGATCTTAGAGCCTAACTAGCTGGTTTTGTGTTGCAAGCTACAGTGGAACACATTTTTATGAATAAGACAGAGGAATAAAACATTTATACAAAGACAGGGAAAACATGTCTGACCCCCGTGAACTTGAGCTGATAAAATAATAAAACACAGCAGTGAGTGTTTAAATCATTCAGTATAATTTATGAATTCCCTCATGATGTCAGATTGTATGCATATTTAATCATCCAGTCTACTAAACATTTTGTGACTGATTCAGATGATAAGAACCACACGGGAGCTGCTGGAAAGCTCATGTGTGCCAGCTGAAAGCACTGGTGTATTTGGGAGGAGAGGAGAGTTGTCGGTGGGCAATAACTGTGTACTTCAGTTAAGCATGGTCACACCTCCAGTACCCCATATTTATAAGCAGTTTGTCAGGGTAATAAGTATAAGAATTCTAAGAACCTGAAACTGCAAATGACAGTGCCTTGAATACCATTTTGAGAAAAAGGTAGGATATAAATCCAATAAATAAACACATAAATCAAATGTGTTTTCTTAGTGCCATGAAGCAAGCTTCTAAGCACCTGTCACATGGCTCCTGGTTTGGAATCCTCCCATTCTTCATAGCATAAACATATCTACATACTCTCCACATGCATACTATCTGCAGTCATCCCTTGGAGGGTTAAGACAACAAAAGAAATATAGTACAAACCATCAGTCATGCAAGTAGCATGGAGTCATATGCAAAATGATGCTGCATTAAATACCATTGTCCATGATATTTTCTAGCACCTAAATTCCAAGTTCAATTGAAGCAATGATTTCAATGAATAGAAGTAGCCCATGTGATAAGATATTTCACTTTTTGGACAGTGGCACTTAGGATCCCCTGCCCAGCATAGCCAGGGAAGGATTCTAATCTCCAGAAATAACTTTTTCAAGGTCTGCTTGTGAGTGGTAGGATTCAGAATAAACCAAGTGTACATCTAATTTATACAGATCACACAACTTAGTTTTTCTTAATTCAGGATGTAATGTATAAATGCACAATGTATGGCGTAAGTGCCATAATAGACATTTTTAAGACAACAACTCAAAATATATGTCAGCTTGAATGGAGACAGAAACATAAAGCAAGAGTAGCCATACCAGCAAGTTGCAGAACAGCTCACTCCAGGCAGTGTCTTCTGTCCTCCCACCTAATTTCAGCTTTGCCATATTGCAGCTCAACATCATGAGACTAACTCTCAAAATGTAGGTAAGGTCTTGCTACCCTCCCACATCCACCCACTGCTTGCATATGTGTAAAAATTTCAAGGAATTTGCCCCATCCATTTGACTCTGCTGCCTGCTTTAATCTGTGTGTGTGTGTGTTCAAAAACAAGCACGCATCTCTTTCAGATACACCGTGTACTGGTGAAGGCAGTGAGGAAAGAATGTTTTAAATTAAGGAATATTTGTGGAAGCCTTGGTTAAGAGTCACAATTTTTATGACTTGGAAACTCCTCCCAAAGTACAACCCTCCTTTGAGCAAGTGGAGGTTCTGATTCATTCAGTCCCCAGTATCTTAAAGGCTTTTTTCCCCTGCACACACACACACACACATTTCAGTCTTCCATTTGTAACCCTCCTCTGTTTTCCCAGGACTTCTGCCATCTTTTTCCTTTCCACAAAAATGACCATTAATGAAGGAAAGAAGGCTACACAACATCTTTTGACTGGCAGTGCCAGGAGCCCTCCTTCTGGAAGCACCCTGGGATTGAGCTGTAGCATTCCCTCCAACTGTCCTGATTTAGTAGAAACAGTTCAGATTAATCATCTGTTGTTCCACTCTTTTTTTGGGGGGGGGGGGGGAGGATGCATTTAAAATGTCTCAGTTTCTCTTCTCCCATTTTCCTGTCCTCGGAATACTTCAGTTGCTTCAAACTGAGATAAAGTGCAGAAGTAATTTGCACTATTTTAACTCAGCATTGAGAAGAGAGGGGCAGAGTCTTGCCCTTTCCTTCAGGCCCAGGCAAAAGCAAACTGTTGCAGCCTCTCCTAGCTCTTGCATTTTTCCTTTTTTCACTCAGTTAGTCACAAAGGTCCTACAAGCTCCCTTTGCATCTCATCCTTCAATGTTTAACCTACTGCTTTAGAGATCATTTATCCATCATCTGTTGTTTCCTGTAGCTTTCTGCCCTTCCTTTGTGGCTCCTACAATCCCACACCTTTTCAGGTACATGCATCAAAATGAAAAGTCTAATGGATGAGGCAAGCCCTGCTGATAGCCTTTGTTTTCAACAGGTGTTTTTTTTAATGCAATATTTTCCTGTGACCTCAGGCCAGTTGGCTACCAAATAAACAAAAGTTATTAAAGGAAATGTTGACGTTTATGGTTGAACCATCTGTTTTTGATTGTAAAAATAAGTCATTTCCCAAGCTGTCAGCATGTTCTGGGTCACTTTAGATCGTCTTTTCCAGCTGCTCCTGGGAGAGATTTACTGTGCTTTCTTCAGTTTTTCTTCTTCTGTTTTCTTTGGATCTTGCTTTTCCTGCAAAGCTGAAAAGCAGAAGCACTGCAATTAAGAGGAAAGTGGTTTAATCCTGTGAGGGATAACACCATTGTTGCTTGGTGGTTTTGAAAGACAATGCCCTGTTTGTTTATTATTCTTGGAGTTCACCTTTTTTCCCCTAAAGGGCTTAGAGTGGCATGTTATATAGACACCACACAGCAAGCACCACCCTGCAAAATAAATGAGAATGATTTCTCCAATGTTGCTCAATTATTTTCATAGACAAACAAAAGCAAGATGCTGACAACTCAGTAAGCACTTCTGTACCCTACATCCTCATCACCGTATCCCACTGGTTTGCAATAAGACTTAGTTTGACAAAACAGACAAACAAATGGGTCCTAGAACAACAGATCAACCCTGAATTCCCTAGAAGCAAGATGATAAAGTTGAGGTTGTCATACTTTGGCCATGTTATGAGAAGGCACGACTCACTGGAAAGGACAATAATGCTAGGAAAGATGGAGGGATATAGAAAGAGAGGAAGACCACATGCTCGATGGATGGACTCTGTTAAGAAGGTCACGGACATGAATTTACAAGACCTGAGCAGTGGAGAATAGGGAATTGTAGCGATGGCTCATCTATGGGGTCACCATGAGTCAGTATCGACTCAAGGGCAGTTAACAACAACAACTGGATATGACCCATGTAATTTACATCTAAATATTTAAAACTGAAATCAGTAAGACTTACAAATCCTTAATGTGGGCTGAAACATGTTCCATTTCCAGAGGTTGGAAAAGTTATCTTTTGGACTATAGCTCTGAATCCACCACAACTACCACCCACATCAGTGTTATCACTGGGAGCTGTGTACCAGAATTTATTTTATAAAATCCAAATTCTTTTTCATTTCTCTACCACTCCCATGCCTCCAGACGTTCAGAGCACTTCACATGCATTAGCTTAGGAGTCAAACAACAGCTCTGTAAGGTAGGTGAGTACAATTATGCTCATATTTCAAGCTCTGGTCTAAGACTTCTCATCGTGTTTATTGCTAGGTTGATGTAACCATCTTGGATTTTCCAACACAAGTCATCCTCCAAACTGCAAGTGTCAGTTTACCTCTAGAATTGGATAATATATGACACCATTTCATCTACTCTGTTTTCTGGAGAATTTGGCTTCCTGTTTTCATTCTTCTACATACTTGAATCATGCAGAAAGTAGCAGCTTTTTCTATTGCTGTTCATTTGGGATTGCACTGCAGTAAGTTTTTTTTTTGGGGGGGGGGGCGTTAAAGCCTAGATTGGAGGGAGAAACTCAAGCCCACAGGCTGAAACAAAAAAATCTGCATTGATATACAAAATTCTCCTTTAGCTATCGGTCTGTGTGCTCATCTTATTCTTTAGACCCTAAACAAAGCCCAGTACTCTTTACACAAATAACAATACATTTGCACAATAATATAGCAAGCTCTTTGGCCTGATTCTCATCTTAGCTTTTACTGCTGTATAGTCAACCTGCTGTGATTTTTCTGCCTCTTGAACATTCATTCTAAATTGAATATATGCCCTCTAGAACTGTAGTTTTTTAGCTTCTAATCTTATAGTCTGTAATGTTGCCATTAAATGCACTGTGGTTTGTCAGACCCTGCCCCTAAATTCTTCCTTTGTCACCCATGTCTGCTCTGTCATTCCCTGAAATATGTCTCACTTTATGGGTGGTCGCATGACAGATGTGTAGATGTGCCTTTGGCACAGGTACATTTGGGATAAGTAGCTGACAAATACTGTAGGTAAAAGCTGCATTGCAATAATGTGGCATGTCAAAATTTTAATGAATATCAGGTTTCAGAGCCAGTGACAGAAAAGTTTAAATTATCTGACTAGCTTTTATAAATCAGGCACATTTGTATAAGGCTGTCCCACCCACCCACCCCCACCCCCACCCCCACCCCCACCCCCACATAGGCCTTTAGTCATAGGCCTACATCTGGCATTATTTCATACTGACCAGTATCAGCAAATGCTCGACAATACTCAGAATTATTTGAAACACATCTGTTTTAGTGCCCATATAGGTATTGGGGGGGGGGGGGATGACAGGCTGCTTTGACACTACAAAATTAATGCAATGTGACATCAGTTTAACTGTCATGGCTTCATCCTATAGAATACTGGGATTTGAAGTTTGTTGTGGCATAGTCCTTTGAAAAGCCATTTGAGCTTTCACAAAAGGCTACCGTTAGTTTTCTGTGATTGGTCTGGTGGTAGCACTGGTCAAATGGATATTTTCCCACAAGAATGATTTGCCAAAGCATATTACTGAAAACCTTAAATGGAAAATGTTTCCCTTCTTGCCTTGCGTGGTAATTATGAGAGGATATGTAAGGTTGTGAGTAATTTGTTCAGTTTGTATTTTAATTCAGACTTACCAAACTGGCACCTCCCAAACCTTTACAAAAACTCAACTAATAATATATAATAATAAATGTTTATTTCTATCCCAGTTATGTACAGTTATGTAGCAACAACTGCAGTTTTCTAAATTTTGCAGTGCAGTTTACAAATAGAAAATGTGTGCAACTCCAATGTGTGTGTGTGTGTGTACACATTCACACACAGTAAAATTGTATATATCAGAGGAAGGCTTTATCAGAGGAAAGCAGTATGTAGATCAGCAACCAATGGTAGATTTTTCCATTACCGTATTTGAAGTGGATCGGCATCTGTTTCTTTCTGACTGTCAATAGCATACCACCCCGACATTTCCCAGATGAAAACTTGGACACTCACGACCAAGCAACATCATAGATGGGAAGAGTTATCAGTGAGGAAGAACAAACAAGCCAGGATGAGCTGCAGCAGTTTACTTTTCCTGAGCCTGCTGGGAAAGGCAAGACTCCCTCCTCTCTCCTGTTAGCTCTCCACTTCGAACACATTTTGTAGCAATTGATGGAAGCTGAAGACAAAGGGTGAAAGTGGAAGGAGCTGGAAAAGAGGGTTGAGAGGATTAACTGGGAATGTCCCTGCCAAATTGGGACAATTGGTTGGTATGGAATAATTTAATAGTGGCAAAAACTGAATATTATCCAAAAAGATGTCTCTGGATAGCTGGCCTTGTGCTCCTTGCTTTTTTTTCTGTGTTGCTCATCTGTAAAATAATGAGGTTGGCTGTGTTTGATCGGAAATATGCACTGCTGTACTGGTCCTTTTGAGAGTTAGAAACACTGATCTATAGGAACTCAGACCTAGGTGTGCATTTCACTATGAAGTGTGTGGTGCATGGTTGGCCTTACATGGAGTAAGTCACTCCCCTGCTTTTACACATGTTGCTTTGGGTAGTGGATCTTGGGATTCTGGTAAGATAGAAAGTAGATCCGCACAAACCCTAAGACAAATTTATCTTCATATTTAATTTGACCCAGAGACCTTTGAAGGGACTTTGTCCCAGTACACACCACTGCTTTGCAGTGGCCTGGGGATGAAATTAAAGCTTGGGAGAGTGGAGCATCCAGACGCTCTGCGCTCTCCTGGTGCCATTTTGGGCATGCATGCATACAGACAGGGCGCGCGCCGATGATCTACCTTGTGCACCGCATCCAAACAGTGTGGCGCACAAGAGACGTCACCTCTCCAGGGCACTAATGGCACCTTAGCAGCAGCGTGAAGGAGCTGCGTTTCGCAGTTCTTTTTTGGAACAGATCGTTGCCACACCTGTGCAGCTGCCGCAGCAACAATCCAGGGCAGAAAGGGGTGGCATCTCACTGCCCCTTCCTGCCAATCTGTAGAGGGTCTTTCACAGTCATAGTAGAATACAGGACATTCAGATTTGGATTCCCATATCTCAGGGCCTAGATTCACTTTTGCAGTCTGGAGGGCAAAGGGGAGGAATCTTAGGATGGGTGCATTGTCCTGAAAAGTGTGTATACAAATACGTTCTTCATTTGTTAAACTTGATGTTTGTTTGTTTTTAATTTAAATGGAGTGGTTTGTGCAGCTGTGGTTGATGCTTAATATATTATGGTTAATGATATCACCAGGAGTTGCTCCTTGCAATGTGATCCATAACATCATCATACACAATTTCCTGTGATAATACAAAGGGGTTGTTCCTCAATTTCAGATTTTGACCCCAAAATCTTAGATACTGGGATAGTTCTGACCTATATAAGGACTGATCATAAAAGAGGTTCTCAATTAGATATGCTCTTATAAGGAGGAAGAGTTGGATGCTTCCCCTGTTGTCAGACTGCCCCATCCCACCCCATCCATCCTTCCTGGCATTCCTCCCATGTGAGTCAGAGAGGATGTATTTCCAATATGAGAATGTTCCCCAGAACAGCAAATCTGGGATTATCTTGTCCCTCTGATTATGTCAAAGCTCTTTAGCCACAGCACTCTCCAAGTCCTATAAATAAGTGGCAAGGCAGGTCCTAATCATTCCGAAAGCAAATCGTCTGTGTATGCATTGTGTGCCTGGGATTATGATGCTGTATGGGCTTAGTGTTTA
This sequence comes from Urosaurus nigricauda, assembly GCA_034509955.1. Taxonomy (NCBI): domain Eukaryota; kingdom Metazoa; phylum Chordata; class Lepidosauria; order Squamata; family Phrynosomatidae; genus Urosaurus; species Urosaurus nigricauda. The sequence continues at coordinate 172,194,169 of JAOEGL010000002.1, forward strand.
TTTATAAGCATTTGATTTCTAATTAGGGGGCAAGGTCAAAGTTGAAGAGCCAAAGATCCCCTCCCCAGTCTAGAGCTCTGCAGAGTTGTGTGATGCACACATGCAACACCATGTGAACAAGAGTTGATGCTTCATTTCCTCTGACACTAGAGAAAGCTCTGTGTACACAGTAAATGCAAGGGAGAGGCCTCTGGTTATGCACTACTCCCATCTAAAAGTCCACACAGAGACATTATTCTCTAAAACTATTGTGTATAAAAGGGCTGAAAGAGAAGAATCAAGGCAAATCACACCATTTAAATATGGATTCTAGCATGTAGATGAACCCTAGAAGTAGCTGTGGGAACTGAAGGTGATTTATTTGGGGTTTGAAACAACTTTTCGATTCTAGAAATGTATGGGTGAATGGAGAGCTTCTTTCCTTCTTCCAATATTAAAAGATATTTATGTCCTCCTCAGGTGGAGGTGCAGGAAGAGGTCATGATAGCCTAATCCATGCATATCTAATCTCTCATTCAGATTACTGCAATGCCCGGTATGTATGGCTATCTTTGTGCATGGTCCAGAAGCTGCAGTTGATGCAGAATACAATAACCAGGAAGCTGAGTGAGGCATTTGCCCATACATATTATTTCTTGTGTGCCTTCAAATTGTTTCTGACGTATGGTGACCCTAAGGCCACAAAGGGACTTTTTGACAAGATTTTTTTCAGAGTGGGTTTGTCTTTGTCTTCCTCTGAAGCTGAGAGAATTGATATGCCTCTTATGCCTAAGGTCATCCAGTAAGTTTCTAGGCTGAATGAGGATTTGAACTGTGGTCTCCAGAGTTGTATTCCAGCACTCAAAATGCTACTCCACTCTGGCTCTTACCCTTACATATGATATGACACTAATGCTGAAAAAACTCAAGATGCTACATATTTATTATTTGAGCTGTCTACCTGCTAGGCCACACTCAATTGTCCTGGGATATGGATAGCTTGGGATCAGGCAACTGGCAGATGGCCTTTTCCAACTGAGACCCCCCTCTCCACTCAGGTGCCTTCCCTACTTTTGTTGCCGGGCTTCTTTCCTCATTGTTGTGTCTTAGGTTTTCTGATTTAAAATATTGCAGCTGTAAAATTTGTTTAATATCTCACAACCTAGTGGTAAGAAGGCTAGTGTTTCATTGTAAAGACTACAGCTGAGAATGCTCACACCTATGTCTCTTGGGTGGATTTACTGAAGATTGCTGACAGACTGAGAGCTATGGAAAGAGAACCCCCCACTCCCATAAATAACCCCTGCTATTGCCATACCTTGGTAGATAACCAACAGTTTTTGCTGTTTTTTTATGTACCTTCCTTTAAGTCAACTCTGACATGGCAACGCTATCATAGGGTATTCTTGGCAAATTTATTCATAGGTTTACCATTGCCATCCTCTTGGGAGTGTCAATTGGCCAAGGTCAACCAGTGGTTTTCAATGGCCAAGCCGAGATTTGAACTCTGGTCTCCCAGAGTCCCAGCCCAAACAACTACACTAGGCTGGCTCTTAATAGCTAATATTTTCTATTTTATAGTGCTATTTTGTTGAAAACTTAGGGATTCTAGATTTTATTTACTGTTTGAGATATGATAAGCAATCTGTAAATCAGTCAGTCAGTAAACTGAATGATAAGCTCCATTTACCAGAATTCAGACAAGCGGTGGGGTGAATAGGAGAGGCTCCAGGAACAGGTTGATGAGGAATATCCATCTCTTTCCTCCACCTTATCTGCAAGACCTGAGTAAGGCTGTTGATGATAAGGTGACTTGGAGGGCTCTCATTCATAAGTTTGCCATATGTCAAATTCAACTTGACAGTAGTTGATAACAACAACAAAGGTAGTAGTAATAGAAAATGTTAGCAAATAAACGCGAGGGTAATTGGAATTACTTTCTGTGTTTGTGTTGTGTATATCATACCTTTCAGCTGCTAGAATATAAAATGCATCCTAAATCTCTCTAGTTGAATCTGCAGGTATTTAAGGCTGAAGAATGGTGGAAGAAAAATCCTCATCCTGCCAATAGTCTTATCCAGTCTTCATTCAGGTAGCAATCCGGGTGTAGTTTGTGGACTGTCTGCTCAAGAGACAGGTTAATCTCATTAAAACAGCTCAAGTTTTAAATTTAAATGAGCTCTCTGGTCCAGATTTATTTGCCATGGCCACTTATAGTAATGTCACCTCTCACCCACTCACTGCCCATCAGGCTCAATTTAGCATTAGTTTTGTACAACCAAGAAAAAGGCAGGAAGGAATAAGTGGGTGTTGTCACACTGCAATCTATTCATTCTCCTCAGAACAGAATGATCTTCACTGTTAACTCAGGGCTGCAATTCAGTGATGCAAAAGCTAGCATCCGATATATATAGGAGGAGCACTGACTGGTTGTTGGCCGAAAGATGGAATGTCTTCCATCCATTCCAGAAGGCTCTGAATGAACATACTGAGTCAAACAGTGTGCCTGGCTATCTATAAAAGTTTGTCTTCATACAGTCCCACCATGTCAACTGTTTTCTAGTCTGACAGAGATTGATTATGTATTTATTTATTTCGTGTTCTTTATATCATACCTTTCTCCCAGCATGGGATTCAAGGTGGCTTACAGACATTTAAAAAAACAACAACGGTGCAACTAAAAACTGATTAATACAAAAACATCTGCAAAGAAGCCTGTTTGAACAGTTGCCATGCTAATTCAGCACTTGTTTAGTGCACAGCCCACCCTGATGCATGTTTCTTTCCAAGGAATAGAATCATAGAGTTGGAAGAGACCACAAGGACCTCCCAGTCCAACCCCTTGCCATGCAGTAATACACATTCAAAGCACTACCAACAGATGGTCATCCAGCCTCTGTTTAAAAACCTCCAAAGAAGGAGATGCCACCACTCTCCAAGGCAGCATATTCCACTGTTGAACAGGTTTTACTGTCAGGAAATTCTCCCTAATGTTCAGGTAGAATCACTTTTCCTGTAGTTGGAATCCATTGCTCTGTGCCCTAGTCCCTGGACCAACAGATAAAAAGCTTGATCCATCCTCAATATGACATCCCTCCGAATATTTAAACATGGCTGTCATGTCACTCCTGTAATCCTAGCAGTGTTCAAGTAGTTTTGTCTTAAGAAAACTAACACCAGAGGTGGGCAACATGTGGCCCTCCAGATGTCATTGGACTGCAACTCTGGTCATCCTTGCTTGTTTGTCATTCCGGTTGGAACTGATGAGAGTTGCTGTCCCAGCATCTTCCAGAGAGCTACAGGTTGTCCTTAATATCATAAACATACTTGTGTATCTTTTGCTATGCTTGGCCATGACTACATTCTGTGGCATCATAGGATTGCCAGTGAAAATCGGTGCCTTTGTAATCCTCACCAAGGAGTTCATCTGGTCCCTCTGACCAGCCATGAAATTCCACAGGATTCCACAGGATGGAACCATGGCAGTTAAAGTGAAATGATTTACAGTTGGCCCTCCACATTTATGGCTTTGACTTTTGCAGATATGATTACTGTATATACTCATGTATAAGTCTAGAAATTTAGGTCAAAAAATTGATCCAAAAAACCTGAGTCGACTTATCCACGGGTCAATGTAAGTATTGTATCTTAACTCTTATTTAAAAGAAGGAACCATCCCCTGGTGAAAAGCAAGAGTATAATCTGTCCTGGAAGCACTCTCTCATCCATCCAGTCTTAAGAATAAGCACAGAGTTATGTCTGATAGACTTTTGGAAGTTATTTGAGATTGTTTTGCTTTGCTTCATCCTTTAGATCCTTTCCTATATGCCCCTAAATTTTACCCTCGACTTATCCACGGGTCATAGCAAAATCCATAATTTTGGCCCCAAAACTTGCCCTCGACTTATACATGAGGTCAACTTATAGTCGAGTATATACGGTATTTACAATTTTGATTAATATGTTCTCTCTAGGAATCTCTTAAGTCCTCCAGCATAATTCTCCCGGAAGTTGATCATAGAGCTATGCTGGAGAACCTTGAAGTTCCTAAATAAAATGCTTCTCTAGTCATTTCTAGGTCCTCCAGGACAATTCTGTGATCAACGTCTGGCAGATGTTAATCATAGAGTTGCAATGGAGAACCTAGAGATGTTTTCTCTTAGGTAAAAAGAAGAATTTTTTCACTTTCATGGGGTTCCTTCACCCCGAAGCCCAGCAAATGTGCAGGGATCACTGTTGTGGATGTGCCCCCTGGTGATACTCACACTAGAACAAGTACAACTAGCCAAATCAGGCAGTTGGGATGATCTCATGGTGATACTCTCTGCAGATATATTTACACATCAAATTGGAGGAACTATGACCCACAAAATATTACTTGGTAGATATCCTATTTTATAGTTCTTAAAAGTTTTAGAATATCAGGTACTAAAGTCGGGCTTTAAACCTATAAACATCTGACAAACTCTGTGTTTTATAATGCACATGTTAAGTATTCAAACATTTGGAGTGGAGGAACTGATTGCCTCAAACACTTGTAAATTTTCTTTTGCATCTATCCATTGGATTGTTCATTAATCCTGAAGTTACAAAAAAATGCTGCAGCATTTTGAGATTTTTTTTCCATATTGTTGGTTTGTTGATTTGGTTCTGTTTCATTTATTGCTGATTTTATTGTTAACTGCTTCGGATTTTTTTCTGGAAAGAAACAAACTTTGATATGAAAATGAATGGTTGAGGCAGACCAGCAGTTTTCATGAGAGCTCAGGGTAGCTAGCAATATCCATAAAAACAGGAGAGTTAGAATTGCAAATTACAAATATCTAAAATCACAAATCAACATTCATAAATAAAAAACTCCCACCAACGGCACTCTACAGAGATGGCCCTCACCAAGATCTCAAATGATCTCTTGCAGGCCAAGGCAAATGGACTCTACTCTGTTCTCATTCTTCTTGATTTGTCTACGGCCTTTGACACCGTGGACCACTGTCTCTTGCTTGACTTACTTTTTTACGTCGGGTTCTCCAACTCTGTTCTCAAATCTCACTTGTCAGACCGATCTTTTGCAGTGGTCACAGGTGGTCAGACTTCCTCCTCTGTTCCCTTATCTGTTGGAGTTCCTCAGGGCTCTGTCCTGGGTCCCCTTTTGTTCTCTCTATACACATTGTCCCTTGGTAAACTCATCATTTCTTTTGGTTTCTCCTATCATCTGTATGCCGATGACACTCAGCTATATCATTCCACCTCTGAACTTTCGCCAGGGTTTCATCTTGTCTGGCTGCCATCTCTCAGTGGATGCGGCATCGGTGCTTGAAGCTCAACATGTCTAAGACACAGCTTCTCATCTTCCCACCTAAGCCCACCCTTCAATACTCCTTTTCTGTTTCGGTGGACGGCACTTCTATTCAACCGGTTCAGCAAGCCTAAAGTCTTGGTTTCATCTTTGATTCCTCTCTGTCATTTACTCCCCAGATTCAGGCCACCTCCAAGACCTGTAGATTGTCTCTTTACAACATTGCTAAAATCCGTCCATTCCTCTCAGCCTCCACTGCCAAGACTCTGGTCCATGCCCTAGTGGTCTCACGACTAGATTATTGTAACCTTCTTCTGACAGGGCTTCCTCTCTCTCACCTCCATCCTCTAATCTCTGTCCAGAACTCAGCTGCATGTATTATCACATCCGCTCGCCGCTTTGACCATGTTTCTCCTCTTTTCTCCTCCCTTCACTGGCTCCCTTCCCCTTCAGGATCCAGTACAAGTTTTTGTTATTGACCTTCAAAGCCCTCCATGGACTGGCCTCTCCTTACTTGTCTGAACTTCTTTCTCCTCACACTCCTTCTTGTACCCTCCGTTCTGGTAGTCAAGGTCTCCTGTCCCAGCTGAGGATTTCCACTGCTCCATCCCGGATTCATCCCTTCTCACTTGCTGCCCTTCACTCCTAGAACCTTCTTCCCCCACATGTGCACCTCATCACTTCTCTAACCAGTTTCAAAATTAAGTTAAAGAATATATTGTTTAGGGAAGCATTCCCAGAATTGTGCCGTCTGCCCCAGGATGCCTCCTTTTAACTATGTATTAAGAAGCTGTGCCCTCCCTCCAGTCCATCTGCCTTGGTCCAGGCCCCAGAGAGAAAGAAGAACCACTGGACCTCATCCCCCTTTCCCACCACCTTTCCATGCTCCTTTTGTGTTGTCTCTTTTAGAATGTAAGCCTGAGGGCAGGGAACCATCTAATTATAAAATTGTATGTACAGCACTGTGTAAATTTACAGCGCTATATAAATAAAAGTTATAATAATAATAACTCTAAAATTACAAATCAGCAGTGGTCAAAAGACACATGTGTAAATCAGAATCTCTTGTGCTGACTGCCAGTGATCACAATGTAATGGCAGAATGAACCACATTTTGACCTATTCTCTTGCCTGTGATCCTGATCATCCAGGTTTCCCCTCCCTCTTGCTTTCTTCTTCTTTTGATTGAGATGTGGGGGGATGAGGAGTATGTGGTGGGCAGAAAAATCTCCTGTAGGCTGCTTGGCAGGATGCTTTGCTACCACAAAGCTTACAATTGAGACACACATTAGAGAACCTAAGACTAGAGGCTAAGAAGCATTACTTATCGTTATCAGTATGTACAGGTTTTCCCTGGAAAGTGGATAGAGTTGTGTTCTGCCTATTCACACAGGAATGAACATGACAAACAAAAATGTTTTATCCTTCCTTGTAAGCCATGTACATTAGCAGCGTTTACTATATATCTTGAATTCTCTGTAATGACAGCTATATACTAACAGTTGCTTCTGCAATACATAATATTTTCAGCATCTGGAGTTTTCTCCTCCTGTTTTTTATTTTCTTTTTGCAGCCCTGTTCCATTGTAGCTACTAGCTTTTGCATATCTTTACTGGACCAATAAATTGTTCAAGCTTTCATTGAACAATTTAAAGTAATGCGATTTATTTCCAAATAAATGTGGTTAACATTAGGCAATGTTTCCTTAAAATTATTTCATGTTATCTATCTATCTACAGTGTTTTGTTTCGTTAATTTTAAGCAGTTACTTCATAAACCAAATCTCTTCAGGCTGTCTTTTTTCAGATTTTGAGATCATACACACACTGCAGGATTGTTTGCGTATATTTAGCAACAAAACAGTATGTAATACATCCTTCTTTTAGCAGCCTTATAGATCTTCTATAGCCTGGTGTAGTAGTTGAGTGTTAGATTGTGATTCTGGGAGACCAGGGTTCAAATCCCTGCTCAGCAATCCCCCAGGAGTTATTGGGCAAGGCACATTCTCCCAAACTTAGAGGAAGACAATGGTAAAGACTGATCTCTTCCGGCAGGCCTTCCCAGAATAATTCAATCTAATTTATGTACTCTCCTTACTTAATGTAACCACTGCCTCTACTAGAAGATCATTCTCATTTTAACAGGTTGAATTTTTAAACTGTATTATATTTAATCCTGTTTTAAAGGGGGGATTAAGAGTATGTAGTATTCCAATATATTTTAGTCACGTAAGCCGCCTTGATTGCTGCAGCAGAAAGGCAGGCTGTAAGAATAAAGATTAATTAATTAATTAATTAATTAATACATCCTCTGAATAAATCTTGCCAAGAACCCATACCATTACCATACAACCCCATAAATCCCTGTGAATGTAATGGTACTTAACATTTCCAGTATAGATAGGAGTAGGCTTATGCTGTAAATATCCTCAGAGCAGCAGCCTAAACCAAGTTTTAAAATTTTCTTTTGTTTTATCTTGTTTTACGCATTCAGGTTGTATTGTAACATTAGGGTGCATCTACACTGTAGAAATAAATGCAATTCAGCATCATTTTAACTGTCATGGCTCCATTCTACAGAATCCTAGGATATGTAGTTTTCTGAGACACCAGGATTCTTTGGCAGAGAAGATTAAAGTCCTTGTGAAACTGTAAATCCCAGAATTCAGAGGATGGAACTACTGCACTTAAATGCATTATTTCTACTGTGTGGATGCACCCTTAGTCATGTTAGTGGCTGGCATCGTGTTAGTGACAGACATGTTCAATGATATAAATTAAATATTGTAATTAAAAAAATAAGTTAGAGATTTTCAAACTAAAAGGGACAACTAAATTAATTTTTAAAACTTAACCAATTTACTTAAGTTGGAATGTCAGTATTAATTCCAGAATTAAATTATTAATTAATTAAATGAGTGACAGTATTTAGCATTAGCAACAAATATTACATTTCTGTACTGATTCTTAACCCAGTTTTCCAAACTGCTTTTTGCTTTTAATTAGGGGAATTACTGTGTTTAGATTGCTTATTCAACAGTTATTCCAATGGGATGAATTTTGTTAAGCATTTTAGAGCATAAATGTTTGCAGCATAAATGTTCCATATTACTGAAACCAGACAGCTTTTTATGTCTCTAACATTTGGAGGACTTCAGAAAGTTACAGAAACACTTGAAATCCATGTGGAATGCAGATTAAAAACAAAACAAAAATCCAAATGATATAACAACATAATTTCAATACTTTTTCATCACCTTTTGATCTAAATCCATTTGTTAGAATAGAGTCAGTGGATCAACTTTGGAATGGTAAATCAACATACATGTAAGCTTCTTTGATCCAGTAGGACTTCTCTAGCTGTAGCTAACTGGATTTGGACCATAGTCTCAAAAGCATCCAAACATCCTGAATTACTAAAATTCAGTACCATCAATAAAAGACTGTTTTTGGCTTAACTAAACTTGAGATAAATATTCACTGAGATGACAGTTTCAGTCTGCAAGAATAGTTAAGAAAAATTTCTTTCTTGGAAAATAAATATAATTGAATTAGATTTCTTTTTAGCTTGTTGATGATGAACTAGACCCTATTTCTACTAACATTACTCTCTCAACATGGGTGCAATTGGAGGTTATGCCCCAGTCTGTACTTTTTCATACCCTGCAGAAGGAGATAGCCAATATCTTCTTCTGGCAGGCCCCCTACCTGGTACGCAACAGCAGTCAGAGGCAGGGTGACCAGATGTCATCACCGCAAAGGAGGTAAAGGTACTGCAAAATGTTGGACATACAAGAAAAATGTAGGACATTAAAAAAATAAAAGCTAAAAACACTCATATAAATATAAATTCATGCTTCTTTTTCATGCTCGATATGGATGACATTTTGGAATACCTCCTGTACTGAAGACGGAAATGTAAGACATGTCCTGGAAAAGGAGGGCATCTGGTCACCATGACCAGAGAGCTACCATCTCCCCAGGCAGTGATCAACTTAAGGGGTATGCCCAGGCTTGTTGCCATTGCTCCAGAGCACAGAGCTCTTTCTTCTCTCAGTGCTCAAGAGTATTTAGAGTGAGCCCAGAAACACCTTACAGTTTATCAGTGGCTGGGGAGATGGAGCTATGCCTGGTAATCTCCTGGCTGTTTTGTAGCAGGAGGAAACAACTGAGCAGATGAAGCTCAGTTAAGTATTTTTTTTTAAATATGCCATGGAGACTTCCACTCTGTCAGCATGATGGAGAATCTTAGCCAGCAATTCCTGTTGTTGAAAACATGTTTAAAGGAATCTCTCTTCCTGCCTAAATTTGCTCAAGATGATAAGGATATAAAGAAAATATATTTACATAAATTGAAATCACATGTTATTATGTACCTTCAAGTCACTGCTGACATATGGTGACCCTAAGGCAAATCTATCATGGGGTTTTCTTGGCAAGATTTGTTCAGAGGTTTGTCACTGCCTTTCCTTAAGGCTGAGAGCATGTGACTTGCCCAAGGTCACCCAATGGGTATCATGGCTGAGCAGAAATCGAACCCTGGTATCCAGATTCACAGACTCAAATACCCCCAACATTTCATGGATGAAAATTGGGATGTATGTGACCAAGCAACCTCAGAGTACAATTAAGATGGCAAAAGTTACTAATGAGGAAGAAACCACAAGCTAGGTGAAGCTGAAGCCATTTGCTGTTGCCCGATCCTACTGGGAAGGTGAAAACTCCATCCTTCCTCTCTGCTCCCCTTTGTTGAATAATTGAGTGAAAACTACTTACATACTTGGGACTCAGTTTGTAGCAAGTGAAGCAATCTGAGGGCAAAGGGTGAAAGCAGGAGGAGAGAAACCGGAACATTTTAAAAGCAGCCAAAAAGGGGGGTACAACAAAGGATGAATCAGGACTGTCCCTGCCAAATCAGGACAGTGGGAAGATATGTTATTATTTATATGGTGGCATCAACGGAAGCTGCAGTAGAAGGTTGTAGTGTGGAGTTCTCCTTTTGAGGATTCCATGTCATACTTTCTTCCAAGTGCTCCTGCCCTCCCCTAATTTTCACCCCCCCAGCCACACAACAGATGCTCAGAGCCACTTAACGCAATGTGTTCAGTCTTCCCACGGCTAAGTTTAGATTGGGTATTTTGTACTAGAGCAGTCCTTAAGATTTTCTAGAGCCTGCTGATATTTTCTGCTTGTATGTGGCTGGTGCAGTTCTGGCACTAATGGAACATAGTATATAAAATATTATTCTTAACTTGGTTAGGGAGAGGAATTTTTTTCTCTTTAGTTATTCCTTAAGCCTATAACTGAATGATGAGATCTTGGTCTGAGCTAGGGGCAACCAAAAAGGTTTTCAGAATTGAATTTGCCTCAGTATCTCACATGATATTAATTGAAAAAGATGCCTATTAACATTCCAGTTTGGGATCTACTGGGTAAGTGTGCGTTCTCTATGGACCATATCTAATTTACAGATGCAGTCTGGAAAAGGCACATAGTTGTCTGATACAGAGGAAACTGTGATTGGGACTGTACTTCCTCTGACAGAACTAGGCTTTCTCGACAGCTGGGAAGCCCTGCTATGAAGAATAACAGGCCAGAAAAATTTCTTCGGCATTCCAACTCTTTGATTCTATTGAGATTCTGTTTGGAAATGTTGTGGGCAATTATTGTATGAAGAAAAGTATGCATGTTTTTTAGCACCAAAAATATATTTTCTGCACAGAAATTGGGTTTTCTGTCAACCCCTCCCCAGTGTTTCCTGTGGAGTAAACACATTTTCTGTGCAGAAAGATCCCCCCACCATCACCACCACACAATATTTTCTCTACTCTGCAGCACTTCAGGAATGGGAGAATAGGCAATGCAGTGAAATGTTTATTTTTTTCCCTACAATGCAGAGAAATCTACAGCATTTATTTGTCCTTGTATGCAAGGACAAAAATGCTCAAGGAGTCCACAGACACACCAGGCTGACCTTCCACTGTAATGTAGTTTCAGGATTACAATCCAGACATGGTACTGCCATGCTTAATTGCTGTGCTTGTACACAGGTGTGTTACTTCAGGTTATGCTTTCCTACTGGTGAAGCTAGTAAAAGAAAAAGATTGTGTATGAGTAGTGGCCTGGTGGAATGAACAGACATGAGGGGAAGAAATGCAGGTCATTCTTGTGAGAATCTGTAGCTTGGTACAGGGGAAAAGGAGGAGGGGTAAGACCTTGGAAGAGAGTATGTTTTGAATTGCTGACAAATGGGATGAAGGCATTTATTATGGGTGAATAGCTTGAACTCTAAATATACAGTGTAACTGGGGGCGGGGTGAATCTTCAGTCCTGACTACAGCTATGTACAGTGATCTAGGCCCTGTCTGTACAGGTGAAGTAGCTTGTCCTCCCCCATTCCCCGTCCTCACAACAATCAGTCCAGACAACACAGGGTCCAATCCCCAATTCTGGTGCAAAATATTCTGATGATATACACCCAGTTCAGCACCAAACCCATTAAGCCAGTCTTAAATCCAATTTTAAAACCTCATCTTTTACTCTGGATCTTCCTAGAAAATCTGGAGACCAATGTGGGGCAGCTATTCACATGTGTGCCCCACTGTGCTGCCTGTCACTGCTGGCGCAAGTCACACCCTCTGGAGTCTGAAAGAGATACCCAGTCTTGTGATTGATATTGAGCATGTCATTTTTTCCCAGAGAGACCAAATTGTGGTGGCAGGCAGCAAGTGGGATGGATATGCAAGGGAACAGCCGCCCAACACCACCCCAGAGTGGCCAAGTAATGCAGTTTTGGGGCCAAAATACTCCTGTCTGTTCCCAGAGTTTTCTAGCCTGTGTAGTCTCAGCCCTACTCAGCTTACTGAATAAAGCTTTTCTGAATCTGCTGAAGGCTTATGTTCTTGCAGTGGAGTTAGCCTGTACATTACTTGTGGTGGGCTGCAGAGATATGCAGTGGACACACTTGCAAGTATATCGTCTTGAATGTGTGAAGCATTTTGGAGAAATCAACTTTGGTTCCACAAATGAATATCTAATGTTGTTCAGGGCAAGGGGTTTCAGGAGGGAAGAATTAGAATCTATGTCTCTACTGTGATTGGACCAACATCTGAATCCTAAGAGTGTCCATTATAGGTTATGCCCAAAGGACAAATTTCCTTTGGAATTTTGGAAAGAACTGTTATTTATTGACTGGTTGATACTGTAAGATGCTGTGAGAGATGACAGCACAGTTGTATATGTCTCTTCATAGAATTCAGTGAGGCTTACTCACAAGTAGATAGAGAGTTGCAGCCTGTGTCATCTTCAAAAATGTAAATGGGTTTTGCTCAGGTCTTTCCTGCATGTTCTTACCCCTACCCTCACATTCACACAGCTCATTGACCTATTGCATTTATGAGTCTTGTATCCAATGTGGCTATGGGAATGGCAAAAGTCCTTGCTGGACTGTAACAAGATAATGCCTTTCTCCCATGCCCGCTTCGTTTTTTGGATGTCAAGGAAGAGAAGGAGGAGGTGATGGTGGTCAACAGTGAAAGCGGCAAGACAATTCCCTGTCCTGACAAGGCTGGATCCTTATATGGTATACCATTCCCCTCACCCTCACTTTGTACTATTTAATGAATAAAGTGTGACTTATTTTATCATGGGGAAAAGACTTAAACTGGACAGTCAGCTTAATAAAATATTTTGTTTTTTCTCAGTCATGTGACACAAACAACATCCTGGATCCACCCTGTCACCAGTGTTCTTGCCTTGTCATGTTCTGAAGAAAATGAAGATGATGGCTTCAGAGAGCACCCGGATCCAAAAAGCTGAGAAGACCCTCTTACTGCAATTTGGTTTCATCCTAGTTGTCAAGATTACTATGTCTAGCATGGATGTACTAGCTCTGGTTGAAACAGCTGGAAAGTTTGCTATTGCATAGCATTTGGGACTGAGCCCACAAGCGAATACTTTCTCTCAGTCTGTATCAGTAGACTTTCTTGCACATAGACCACACACTTGTGTTAATACTCATTATGCACCAGTACTGCAGGCTCATTTGCATTTTTAAAATAGAAGAGTTTGGACAGGCACCTGATCTCAGTACCTCTTGGCCGTTTCTATATCTTAGGCATCTTGTCTGTTAAAGCCGGTTCCCAATATCTCATCATGCTTTAGAGAAACCTGCCTTAATTTGGAGGGAGTTGTGTTAGGAAACTTAGCCCTTGACTGAACATACAACAGAAATAGTTATAGCCTTTGGTCTTAATAGCTGGGCAGATTATATGGCCTGCATTCTGTAGATGACATACATTGGCATAGACCTCCCATAACACAGGTGTTTGTATTTTTATGATCATTATGGAAAGAGGTATATAGTACCTCCTTGTGCAAAAATTCAACTGATGCAATTTCCACTTGATAACACAGGGGTTCAATTCCAGTGGATGGGGGAGCCCAGCAGAGTGGGTACTCCAGAAGCCCTGAAAGACGACAGATGCTGCTTTTTCGTGGCTGCACAACTGCAGTTGGATGAAGCTTGGGGTGTCCACTCTGCATCTCAGGCAACCAGTGACAGCAGACTCCCAACAAAAATACAGTACGTTGGCCAAAGTACACTGCCAGCAGTATTGTTGCATCTTAAGCATTATCACAAGGAGCAAGGAACTGATTGTGCGCCATCTGTGTTCCATCCAGTCCCTTTCTCCCATCTCAGCTGTTATGGAGAAAATTACAGCACACTGCAGTTATGACCAAAGCCTGCCTGCCAGTGACAGAGCAATGCATTGTGTTGAGGTCCTTGTAATAGAAAAGCAAACAAAAACAATCAGTTTCATTTATATACCGCTTCATACTGCCTAAGCAGTGTCTAAGTGGTTTACAACTGTATACCACTTGCCCCCAGCAATCTGGGTACTCATTTTAGCGACCTCAGAAGGATGCAAGCCTGAGTCAAGCTTGAGCCCTTTTGCTGGCATTGAACTCACAACCTTATGGTTTTGAGTGAGTGGCTGCAGTACAGACATTTAACCACTGCACCATCAGGCCTCTGTGCATACATTACTTGTTATCATAATGGAAATTTTGCTAGTGAAGGATGTGAAAAAGTCAAGGGACTCACTGGGTAAGACTCAGTAGATTTGTAGAAACCATGGAGTTATCTTCTGAATGATGTAAACCTAAGGGTTTGTCTATACTTTAAACTCATATTACTTTACTTATTGTGGTTCCCCTATCTTCAGAGTCACATTAACTCTCTGAGGTGGCTGTAATCTTTTCACATTGAATTCTCAGCACTCTCAAACTGCAGTTCTCAAAGCCTGTTTGAGGAGCCATGACAGTTAAACTGGTTTTAATCTGCAGGCTAGGATGTAGCCCAGTTCAGGCAGGAGTTGCCCTAGGAGAGTCAGACTTCACTAGTATAGTGTGCTTATAGCTTTAATTTGAGAGTGATCTTATGAGCAGCAATACAGTTATTGCTTCCTTCCAGGCCTAAATCTTCATTTCAGCATCTTTCCAGCCAGTACACAAACTGAGTAATTAGGTCAACACTTCTATCCTACTAATGGCCATAGTTACAATCTTGGTTCCCCCCCGCAAACTATCGAATAGCATATGAGCAACCTGGAGATGTTTCTCTTCTTTTGCCTACTAATTAATGGCTTCTCGGAAGTAGGTCACTATGTTCACTGTGCTGCTTCTTTATCCTAGCATCACTTTGCTGTTCACATAAGCTGCCCTCTATTCACTTTTTCTTTACTGCCATGTTGCGATGCCTGGTAGATAATTCATATATATTAATGAAGATGATACTCTTCTTTTAAAAACACAGGATGTCCCAGACCATGATTTCTTTCCTTACTGCTTCAAGCAAATTTCATTCTGCTGAGAACTGTAAATAGTGAAATATAGACTTTGTCTATAAGGCCTCTACCGTTAGATAACCAGGTTCTTTTAACATTTTTATAACAAAATAAATTACTCTAACTTTTAATGTGTACTTTTTTTATTTCCCTTTCTTAGGTTTTGTCCATGGCACCAATTGAGGGGTTCTCCTCTCCACTCCCAGTTTTTAGCTTTCATGTAGGGGAGAGAATTTAAAAAGGAAAATCAACTTAAGGAAGGATTTTACCTCTCATACAACCACACAGTTGGTCTGATCTGAACCCTGTGCACATAGTAGTAGGTGGAGTTGCCAGGTGAAAAAGAGGACAGGACCCCCACACCTTTAATGGCTGTGGAGAAGTGGGAATTTTATTTTTCACCTGGCAAGCCTACTTGGAGCTTTAAAAAAAATGCAAAATAGAACAATGTAGCTTCTGGATTAATTCTCACTTTTTTCTTCTCTGCTTCTGGCACATGTTAAGTTTTGGAGGGACAATGTGCTGTGCTTTTATTCTGCCACAGTGGGTGAATAAATTAGATCTCTCTTTTGAAACGTGGGGCAAGAAATATTGTGTGCAATCTTGTGGTTGGAGCTCATGAGGGCTAGAAGTCTCCTTGTATCTCAAAATGACTGTGGTCTGGGATGTAAAGGTCATGAGCCTGTAACGGAGCACATGCCCAAGCCCCTACACAAACAGACTTGGGTTGTTGGTTCAGTGTTCCTCCCTTCTTGTGTGTGCAAAAATGGCTCCCCACTGAAGTTAGTGAGGGGAAGCCATGGAAGAAGCAGGGTTCTACACTCACAGCCAAGCTCCTCCTGCATCTGCAAGTAATTGCCTTTTAATATCTCTGATTCTACACATAATCTCAGCCTGCCTGGAGTGTAATTATCATACCAGAGCCAGCGGAAAATGATAAAAGGAAAGCCATTTCTCTGCCCCCAGAACACAGCGCCCATTTCATTTCCTACATATTAATCAGCTCTTTGCTTCATCCTCTGTTTGACTCACGGGAGTAAGGGATTGCCATTCACATAGTGCCTCCTGGCCAGAAATTCTTCTTGGGAAAATCTGTTTCTATTAGAATTATTTTAGGTTGCAACCCTGTAACAGTTTCCTGATAGTACATGCTGAGGATACTGTGGACACAGCAAAAAAGTCAAACAAATGGGTTCATAAATGGATCATGCCAAGGTGATTAAACTGAGGCTGTCATACTTTGGCCACATAATGAGAAGGCATGACTCATTAGAAAATAAATAATGCTTGGAAAGGTTGAAGGTAGATGAAAGAAAGGAAGACAGTACACCAGATGGCTGGACTCAGGGAGGTCACAGGAATGAGTCTACAGGACTTGGTAGTGGAGGTTAGGGAGTCTTGGTGATGTCTCATCCATAGGGTCATCCTGAGTTGAAGTTGACTTATCAGTTAACAATAACAACATCTACTTGATCTCAGTGGTGGTTACTTCTGAGTATTCATGGACAGGATTGCACTGTTAACTGTCATAAGCCTGAATCTTGTTTGTACTCCCAACTAGAGTAAGTCTATTATATCAGTGGGATTTATTAAGTGTTGATTCACTTACCTGTTACTTCTATGGACCTTAACAGACGGGAGGAATTTCTCTTTATTGCGATTGGAGCCAGTTCAGATTCACTTGAATTAGCTAGTTTAGCGAATTCATGTTAATTCCTATTGCATTCGGAATGCATTCAGAATGACTTCCCATTACCCAAAAATGACCCCTCCATTACCCAAAATTGTGTGAGATGCTTTAATTTGCAATAACGTAAAACTCATGATTGCATTCGGAATGACTTCCCTTTTGCCCGAAATTGCGTGAGATACACTCATTCGCAATAACGTGAAACCCCATGATTGCATTCGCATTGACATTGGATTATACTTCCAATTTCCGACATCTGATAAGGTCCTATGAATCTTCTCTAATTCAGACTAGCACTAGAATTCAGGACAATGGTTGGAATTCATGATTCTAGTTATAACATAACTACAACATACAACATAACATGCAGCATAACCTAGCATTATACATCTGTAAATTACTTGTATTCACAATCTCTACATATCCAATAGCAATAGGGAATTGTAGGGATTGTAAAAGTACCCTTGACTTAACTGGGCAGCCACCACTGCAAGTGATGGGTCTGTTCTGTTAATAAGGATGCAGCAGACTGACATTCCCACATCCCCCTCCCGCTTGTGAATGGTTTCGTGAAAGGAGGAGTTGTGATAGGGATCTTGCTTGTGACTGTCGCACCAAAGATCACTGCAGAAAGGCATGACAACATCAGTCTGCTGCATCAATCGACAGGAGGACAGACCTCCATCTCTCAAAGTAGCCGAAGTAGTCAGTAAGTCAAGATTGAAGGGGCAGGCCAGAAAAATGCTACTTAGCTGCACAACTAAGATAGTTCTGTAACTAGTGCGTGTAAAATTCTGGTCATTTTTTTTTTCATTTTGCTAGTGAAAGAAATGTCCAGTGATGCCAGGAAGGCATGTTCAGCCAACTCTCCTGGATTTCTCCATTTCCTAGGAAGTCAACTGACATCATTCCTTCCATGAAAGCTGCTGTACAGCTCCCAAATGAGGGATTTGTTATTTTAGATGACATAAGCTTGAGGCATGCAGACAAGGAGTGTGTCATGGTGGGCATGTGGTCTGGGGAGAAAAAGCAGCCTTTGGAAGCCAGATGGCAAAGGCACTGAAATATGACACCATTTTTTAAAAAAATAAAACAACACTTTTCTTAGGTTAACCATACAAACTGAACCATTTGTAGAGCCACCCGCACAGGCGTTCTTGTCTATAATTTTTCAAAACCACTACGATTAAAGATGCAAAATCTCCTGGAAAGTTATCCAGAACAAACCCCACTGAAATAAGATGCATTTTTGGACTAGTCAATCTGTATAGTAGACTATCCTTTATACCAAGATTGGGAATCAGGCAGCCCCCATGTGGCTCTTTGGGAGGTCCAATGCAGCCCTTAGAATCCCTCCAACATATGGCGGGGGAGGCTTGGCACCCCTCTGAAAAATTAGCACCCAAAGCACTTCTTCAGCTGGAAAAATAAACCCTTGACAGGGCCATAGCTAGCTGTTTCAGGGGGCACCCCACCCAATAACCCAAGAATCAACAGGAAATGAGATATTAGACATCATCACTTCAAGTCATCCAAGAGGGCTGCAGGGATGACATCCTATGGCCCCTCTTGTCCTTTGGAGAAGGTGAAAAATCAGATGGTGCAGTCTTCCCACATCTACAGCATGCCCATTCCTGCTTTATACATTTCATCTTGACTCCAAATTCTCCACACCCATGCTGACTTTGTTGTGTTTTTGTTAATGACCATCAAGTTGGCTTGAACTTGTGGTGATCCCATAAAAAAGAGACCTTGAAGACACCTTGGTCCCATAATCTTGGCTAAAAGTCAGCAATTGGGATACAGCTATGCAGATTAAAACCAGCATTAACTCACAATGTCTGGGAGTAAATGAGGGGGAGCTGACATGACACACTTATACAACACACACTCCTTGTGACATCTCCAAGTGTGTCCCTTTGCTATGTCTCATAGAAGAGAATTGTTTTTGTTCACTAACCCTTATAGGCAAAAGTGAAACATTAGTCTTGGGAATATTTTTGGAGTGGAAAGCAATCCTTGATTTCCACTCCTGATGCTTGTTGCCTGATCCTATGTAGAATTCAGTGTATCTACATAAGCTTAAGTGTGCCTGTTCCTGTTCCTCAGCAGGAAGAGTATCAAACATCTGGACAAGTTCTCCTTCACTTTCTAATAAACAGGTTGACACCTGTATTTTTCTTGTGACTATAGTGTTATGTTTCTGAAGTGAACCATGTCCTGGCCGTGAAGTAGTTAAAGTAGGCTCTTGTGTGGAGGGTTGTGTAGGTGGCCCAATCTCTTCTTCCAGGACAGTAGGACTGTAGGTGTGTAAACAAATGGGTAGGTCCAACTCTGGATGTACCACAGAGGACATAAAGACATGCTGAACCCTCCAGGGATTTCTGCAACACACGTTCTTATATGCACCACCATCTGCCACGATGAGACTTTTGCTAATTTGAATTCAGAAGGGAGTCCCCTTTCTACGTTACCCCCATCTGTTTTTATATCTGCAACAGAAAATGCATTAGAGAGCGATACTTAGTAAGGGAAATATATTCTGATTTTGCATCTAAGGACCAAATTACATAAGACATTGAAATCATAATTAGGAGGTGGTAGAACCTTTCCCGTTCAGAAATGTGACTCCTTCAGACCTTCACACCCAAACAATGAGATTGACAAGCCCATACCTCTGGTGCTGAGATATTTCAGCACTTCATGGAATACTGCAGTAACCAACTAACAAGTACTGAAGTTCCAGTAAGGAAATTGGTGAAAGAGTTGGTGATACGACTGGTGAATAAGATGGAAGGGTGGGATGCTCCAGCAGTCCTCACCATTTTGGCCAACTTTTGCCTGGTCTGCCTCCAAAAGTTTTCTGTCAGTTCTGAGAAAAGATAAAACTAGAGTGTGGAATTTAAGCAGTTTCAAGCCTTTCATGTTAAATCCCCTGTTCATTTTTCCTGCTTAGTATTCAGAGTGGTTTGGAGCCTTCTTAGAAGACTGAAGGCAGATTTCAGAACATTTAATTGCTTGTGGCAAACTGATCAGAGGAGGAAGAATCAGCTGATTTTTAAAGGCCTTCTCAGATGGCACCCAGCCCTTAACACCAAGGGAAGGGTTTAACACCACCCCCAAATAATGCTAATTGTCTGTGTGAGGTGGGCAAGATCTACCAAGACATAGCTGGAGAGTGAAATTAAATATCACCAGCCTGCCTTCTCCAATACAGAGCACATCCCTTCCCCATGCCAGGGTCCTGAGAGAATTTTAGGAGCTTTATGGGCTGAAAAAACAAAATAAAACAAACCAGATTGTATACCTGGAATGTGCTCCTAGACCAGTATCAAAAACTGTGCTCAGAAGTGCAGATTGCTGTAACACTACTACTCTTTGACCACAGTGACTTTCACAGGCCACAAAAGCTAGAAACCTGTTGGTGACATACACCAGCAGAAGCTCCAGTTATGTCAAGGCAGGTATGTTTTTGGCAACCGCAGAAGGGGTTATCCAGTACCTCTTTGCACAATGAATGTCTGAGTGGGCATGGGGCTCCCAGGCGCTATCCATCAGCAGTTGCATAGCCAGGAAAAACAACTTGCTGGAGAGTGCTGGTGAGCACAGTGGCATCACTAGGCAGGTGCGGGAGGTGTGGACCACAACAGGTGACATCCCAGAGGAGGGGCGACACCTGATGAAGCCCTATTCTCACTGTGGCAAGGGGGCAAGCACACCCCTCGTGGCTTCATCACTGGCACAACTCTCATTCCAGGGAGGGAGCCGAAATGGTGGCAAGGGCAGCAGGTAAGCAAGGCAGCAGGAGGGGAGTAATACATCCCCTCTCAGCAAGCACACACACACACACACACACCAGGTTTCATCAAGCCTGGTGACGCCACTGGGTGAGCAACAGATATTCCTTTTTTCTGCTGCACAACTGCAGACTGATAGTGTCCACTGTGGTCCCTTTCCCTGACTACTACTGACTAACCATGCAGGTGTGGTCTAGTGCTTTAAAGGTATCTTGCCCAACCAGATCCCAGTGGCACAGAAGAAAGCAGAGATGTACCTCTTTTTTTTTCTTTTTTACTTTTCATGGATTGCTGTTGTCTTGTGGAAAAAAATTAAAATGAAAAACACTGGTAGGGAAACACAATGAAGCAAGTAAGGTATCTACGTAATTTGTGAACATTAAAAATATATAAACACTTTATTTTTATAATATCACATAATAAAATACTTTAAATAACAAACAGGTTATCTACATTTGTGCTAAATATTTCAACAATCCAAAAACAAGAAGAGAGAAAAAAAGAGTACTCTCCTTTCACTTCCATATTGTTTACCCGGTAATATAGGGCACCTCTTTCATTATGTTCATGACTTCAGATTATAAGTAGATATACACATATCTCCATGAACATTAAATTAATGAGATGGGACACTTACAGGATAAACTCTTGGAGGGAAGTAATCTTTGACATTTTATTGACACAGTGGCTCATTGAAACGACTGATGGGTCTTTAACATGGCAGTGGAACGGAACAATATGTAAGACAATAACATATTCTCTCCTTCTAAGCCGGGGTGGGCACCTACAGCTCTCCAGATAATGTTGGACTATAACTCCCATCAACCCCAAGCAATGCTGCCCATGGTGAGAGAGGATGGGAGCTGCAGTCCAGCATGATCTTTCAGATCATGGGTTGCTCTGTTCTAAAATGATACTGATTTCCTTTGTACAACTCAGACTTAATATTTAAAACCTGAAAGGTTTCTCTTGCTATTCCCCCCACCTTCTCTCCTTCTTTCTCTTTCTGTATGTGTGTATGTGTGTTCCCCTCCATTTGCCATCTTTTCAATGACATCCATACTAGGAAGAAAAGGAAGGAAAGGACTTTAAAAAGTTGGCAGACAAGAACCAGAAGGTGAGAGGTCAATAGGACAACACTGTTCCAAGATTTAATTGCTGCCATTGGAAGTGACAGTCCACTCTGAGGAAGTGAGTCAATTGGGACAGGTGTGTCATTATTCCACATGAGTCGAGCCCAGCTCCACCTGGTGTTTGCTTCTCTGATCATCTCCTGTGGTAGCCAGTCACAACCTGGTTTTTGTGTCCCTTCATCTGGAACCATCACAGGGTTGCCAGCAGCTGGGCCATTCACTGAGATTTCTGGGCCCAAGACTGAGGAAAGGGTTCCTTGGTATCAGAGGATCAAGAAAGGAAAGGTATGCAAGCTGGAGCTGCTTCTAGGTCAGCTGATTGTGGAAGGAAACAGGATGGTAATCCAGGTAAAGGGCTGGCCAGGCAATGCAGAAACCCCAAACTGGGGGGAGAAAAAACCCAAGGTTGGTTGGTTGGTTGGTATGTTTTCTATCTTGTCTTTCTCCCTGTTCAGGACCCAAGACTGCTCACATGAGTTGTCAAACAAAGCACTCAAAAAGCACCCAAATGTGTGATTTTTTAAAAAGTAAATGAAGAGTTCTACAAGAAATGCTAAATTACAAAAGTTGAAAACACATTAAAACGTAGCATAAAGATGAAAACATAATGCACCCCATTAAAAAGGATTGTTCTGTCATAGTAAGTTAAAAGCCAAAGGGCTGCCAAAATAAACAGGCTTTTGTCTGCTGGGGGAAAGAGCGTAGCCAGAAGGCCAACCAAGCCTCCTGTGGGTGTGGATTCCCCAAGATGGGAGAAGTCCCTGGGAAAGCATAAAGTCCAGGAGCCCCTGCAGTTAGTGAGATCCAGTGTGGCATAGCACTCTGAGTGCTGGACTAGGACTTCGGAGAGCGGGATTCCATTCCCAGCTAAGCCACAAAACCCACCTTGGACAAGTCACACTCTCAGCCTCAGTGGAATGCAATAGCAAACCTCCTCTGAACAAATCTTGCCAAGAAACCCCCATGATTGTTCACCTTAGGGTTGAGAAGTCGGAAACAACTGGAAGGCATACAACAACAAACTTTTATGCCACTTGAACTGCCTGTGGAATTGGGGGGTGGTGGTATGGGAGGGATACAATTGCTGTTTTACTTTGTATTTTTTAAATTCTGTTGTACCCCGCTCCGAGTATTTTATTAGAGGAGCGGGTTATAAATAAACTTTATCATCATCATCATCATCATCATTATCATCATCATCATCTTAGCAGCAAAAAAAGGGACCTTTAGAAATCTCCACCCCTTGTCACTCTCACCAAACTACAAGCCATCCATCCACCCAGGATTTCAGAGGATGCTGCCATGACAGTCAAAGTGGCATCATAGCACACTAACTGTGTCATGTGAAAGGGGTCCAGATTTTAAAATCTCCCAGTTGCAGCAGTCCAGATTAATTTCAGAACCCCACTGCCAGCAATCTGTTCAAAGTAATATCCTCCAGCTCCCTCAGCAGCCCACTGGAGGAAAAAGGGCAAGAGAAGTAAGAAGACATCAGAGACAGAGAGAAGGGATCAAAGATAGGGGAGGAACAAAAGAGATGGATGAGGGATGACACAGAAGCTGGCAGAGAGAAAGGAGAGATGCCAGGGTAAAAACGGGGAGCACACCAACCACACAGCCCCTGGTTAGAAAAAAAGGGAGTTCATCCAATCCTTTCCATTCCCCCAAAATCACACCAGAGGAAACAACTCATCCCTGCTTCCTGTGAGCCCACATTTCTCTGCCACACTCCCAACACTGACTCTCACTTTTGTGTCTCATGATCTCGCATTCCAGCTTCACAACAATTGGATGCCATCAGTAATTTGCTTTCTTTCTTTCTTTCTTTCTTTCTTTCTACCTTGTTTCCTGGTTTTCTCCTATAAGTTTAGAGTTCAGCCTTGAACAAGTGGCCTTTGCTAAACAAAGTTAGAAGAAACCCATTAAGCAGCCTTTTCTAGAATATACCCCAAGGGCTCTTGAACTGTTTCTGGGCCTCTTAATGCACTCTTTGGAGAGCTTCCAAAGAATCATAAGATTTCAGCAAAACCAAAGAATAAAGTAGCCATATTCAGTTATTCTTCAGGAGAAGCCAAATATCTTTTCATGTGACGGTTGTTCTCAGACTTAGAGCAGCATCAAGAGTTGCAGCTAGGCTGGGTTATGGCTTCATCCTACCAGGCGCTAAGTGCCCTTGCTGTTGTTGTTGTTGTGTACCTTTAAGTTGTTTCTGGCTTATGATGACCTTAAAGCTATCACAGGGTTTTCTGGGGCTGAGAGAGTGTGAATTGGCCAAGGTCATCCAATGGGTTTCCATGGCCAAGCAGAGGCTTAAACCCTGAGCTCCAGAGTTGTAGTACAACACTCAAACCACTACACCATGCTGGTTCTACCACCATAAAAATAAAATCTCAGTTAGAATAGAATAGAATAGAATCTTTATTACAGTCATAGACCAGCACATAGTTATAGGCTCTCATGCAGCATGATGAGAAACCAGGAGGATTAGATCTTCACAGAAAAATATGTAATCAATACATATTTTTAGAATATATTCTAAAAAGTAAAAAAAAAAATCCAACTCTGGGTAAAACCAATACAAAGTTCTTTGAATCTGGAAAGAAAAAGTCACAAAAACTTGACCAAATTTAAGATAAGAGCAGTTCGAGGACGGATACTGAGGGCCATCAGGCTCCTTAGCATATTGTTACATAAGGAGGATTTAAATCAAACTCCTACAGAGCTGTTTACAAATGCATCTTTGGCAGATTCAGAAAACAGTGGGTGAAAGTGTTGCTCCAGAAGTGTGCTTTGTCGAAAGGAGAACTTAAAAGCCTTGGGCATGTGATACACTTCATTGATGTACATAACTTTCACATAAAGCACATTCATTAGGATCAGTTATGACATTCAGGACTCAGTCCTGAATGTGCAGTACACAGTGGGAGGTTTCCCCAGCAGCTCAATGCACAACTGAGTCAACAAGAAGAAAACAAGAAATTCTCCAAGGCAGGGATAAAGGATTATGTGGGTCTTCCAGGTGCTATTGGACTGCAAATCCCATGATCCCTCACCTTGGGTGGGTGGCTTGCTTCCTAGGTATTCCTGTTTAATAACATCTGGAGGACCACATGTTCTCTGCTCTGATACTCCCTGATGCTCTGTAGAAACTGACTTGGTGATCTCTCATCCACAGGGTCACCATGAGTTGAGGTCAACTGAAGAGCAGTTAACAACTAGAATAAGTTGGCCTTTGGACAGCATAGGAAAACTGGGGTGTGCATGTTCTGTTCTGCTTGAATTTAACAGGAACCCTGTCAAAGAATTACAAAGAACAGAGTTGCCTATAACTTATTATTATGGGATAATGATGTGAGTAATAAAGTAATGCAGTGAGTGGAAACAATAGGTTGTTGGCAGTAATGGTGAAATAGAAAGTAATGTTTTGGGGATCTTTTTTTTTAAAGTTAGTTTTGAAGGGCATCTTAGAGGCATTTTCAGCAGAACTTTTGAAGGGTCTTATCACACACAGCTTTTAAACCATGTTTTCATTGGGAGGAAAGCAGTATCTGCGACAGGGATCACACAGTGCCACTTCCCTCCTGTATCTATTACATCCCCCAGCCATCCCATCTCATTCATGGGGGAAACCCATGAATGAGCTGCCAATCATGTGATGCCCCGGGGGGCAAAAAGCCATTCTCAGGGTATATATCCAGTTGGCAGTCACATGTTGTCACTGTCCTCTCCTCCCCCCTTTCCCCCTCATCCTCACTATTTTAAAAAATTCCTTAAGATTTTTTTATTTTTATTTTTTTGCACAGTTTTGGAGCTCTGCAGCCTGAAGTTGTTTTTTTTTAATTGAAACATTAAATCAGGGCTGCAGAGCTCGGAAACTGCATAACAAAAGTTGATTTTAAAAAAAATAGACAAAGTCATGCTGGAGAAGGAAGGGTAGAGTTAAAGGACAGGACAGGAAGGAGGCATGATGGGGTAGAAGTGCAAAAGACAATCACAGTGCAATGATGGCTGCAATAACAACAGTATGGAGTTTATCACACGAAGGGAATTGGAAGTATAATCCAATGGCAATCTGAATGCAATCATGGGGTTTCGTGTGATTGCGTGAAAGCTGATCACACACATTTTCGGGCAAAAGGGAAGTCCTTCCGAACGCAATCGTGTGTGGTTGCGTGAGAAACTATCACACGCAATTTCGGGCACTGGGAGGCAATTTCGGGCAGTTCTGAACGCAATGCAGTGTCAATACGCAATCACGTAAATTTGCTGAACTAGCGAATTTACTCAATTCCAAACTGGCCTCATTTCCATTTCTTTCGAAATTGAGAGAAATTATAGCCCGCCCCTCTGAACAGGCAATCCGGGCGGGGTACACTAAAATTAAAACAACAACAGTTAAAATAAAACAATCCTGTCTCAGCCTCCCACCCTTTAAAACAAAATTAAATTAGCAATGAGTTAAAACATAATACACAATACAGAGCAATATCAACACCTAAAAATTCCTAAAAATTCTTGGGCTTTATGGGTGGGCTGAAATCATGGGGGAGAGAAGCTGGAGGAAACTCTAAGTCTTGAATTTGGAGCCGGGGGATGTTAAACACTGTCTGGGAAGGCCTGCTGGAAGAGATGTGTCTTTTAAGCCTTTTTTAGAGCCATCGATGGATGCAATGAGACGCATCTCATCTGGCAGGTCATTCCGCAGCCTAGAGGCGACAGCTGAAAAGGCCCTCTCGGAGGTCTGGACCAGCCTGGTCTTCATGGGCTGTAGCAGGTTCCTCCCAGAGGACCAAAGTGTGCGGGGGGGGGGGAGGGGTTCATACGGGAAGAGGCGGTCCCTAAGATAGGATGGACCCAAGCCATGTAGGGCTTTAAAGGTTAAAACCAACACCTTGTACTGCACCTGGAAACTAATTGGCAGCCAGTGGAGAGACTTAAGCACAGGTGTTATGTGCTCTCTCCTAGGTGTTCCTGTGACAAGTCTGGCTGCCATGCTTTGAACCAGTTGTAGTTTCCGGGTTAAGCACAAGGGTAGTCCCATGTAGAGCATATTACAGTAGTCCAGACATGAGGTTACCAGCACGTGTACCACAGTTTCCAGATCCCTCACATCCAGGAAGCTGATGACAGGCACTCCTGACTGTCGCATTCACCTGACTAATCATGTGAAGCGACGAGTCAAGAAGTACCCCCAGACTGCGAACAGAGTCCTTCGAGGACAGTGTGATTCCTCGAGGACTGGAGATTGTATTCCCAAACCGGGTTTCGGGCCTGTAACTGTAAGTACCTCGGTTTTGTCTGGATTAAGTTTCAATGTTTTCCCTCATCCAATCCATTACCTCTGCAAGACAGTCATTGAGAGGAGAGACACCATCTGAGGTCTGAGCAGATGATCTTGTCATGGAGAAGTATATCTGAGTGTCATCAGCATACTCCATTATAGGGACATTGTCCCCATTGTCCCATGAAAGACTTTCATATGACATTGCACTGATCCTGTCATTCTCCCATGAAATTGTCCTGGCATTTTGTATTAATGGGAGTTCATGTTAATACAATTCCACTTCAATGACAGGATAATGACAGGATCAGTGCTACATGTATGAAAGGCTTTTGTGCAATTGCAGTCACGGACAGGATAAAGACGGGAGAGCAATCCTGCACTTGTCCCATCCCTATATGAAAATCTCCATGTCTCTCTCTGTCTCTCTCCCCTTAAAGCCACTTTTCCCCTAGCTCAGCCTCTCAGATAGGTTGCATCGAGCAGGGAAAATAAGTTGAAGAGTTGCAGTGGAAAACAAGCAGATAGAATGGTGAAGTGCTAATTCTAAGTGCTGCTTCTCAGCAGGAACAAGCACACATGCTACTTTGCAACAACAACAACAACAACAACAACAACAACAACAACAACTAGCCACTTAGGTCCTTGGTTGTGTTTGCTACCAGATGGCTCACCAGTTTCAAAATTGAGTTAAAGACTATATTGTTTAGGGAAGTGTTCCCAGGCGTGTGCCCTTCTCTGCCCCAGGATTCTGTGCCGTAATTATGTGTTAAGAAGCTGAGCCCTCCCTCCAGTCCATCCTCCTTGGTCCAGGCCTCAGAGGGAGTGAAGAATTGCTGGATTTGATCCTCTTCCCCACCACCATTCCTTTTTCCTTCTGTGTCGTGTCTCTTTAGATTGTAAGCATGAAAGCAGGATACCGTCTAATTAAATGATTATATGTACAGTGCTGATTAAATTTACAGTGCTATATAAATAAAAGTTAATAATAATAATAATAATGACATGATAGCCATGTTTAAATATTGGAAGGGATGTCATATTGAGGATGGAGCAAACTTGTTTTCTGCTCCTTCAGATGCTAAGTGCAATGAATTCAAGCTACCGGAAAAGAGCTTCCACCTAAACATTAGGAAGAACTTCCTGATGGTAAGAGCTGTTTGATAGTGGAAGACACTCCATCAGAGAGTGGTAAAGTCTCCTTCTTTGAGGTTCCTAAACAGAGGCTGGATGGCCATCTGTCAGGAGTGCTTTGATTTTGTATCCCTGTAAGGCAGGGCATTGGACTAGATGACCCTTGTGGTCTCTTCCAATTCTAGGATTCTAGGATCACCTGTTCCCTCTTTTGTTTAGTACCAGAACCTAGAGATGCAAGCTGGTATCTTCTGTATTCAAAGCATGGACTTCCTCAACATGTTCACAACATGTTAGATTGTAAGCCTGAGGGCAGGGAAATGTCTTAATTAACAAATTGTAAGCCGCTTTGATAGCCTTGACTGAAGAGCTGGGTATAAATAAAAAATATTATTATTATTATTATTATTATTATTATTATTATGTCAGCCTGAACGATAGCTGTGATTTTCACCTAAGGCCATTCACAAGGTGGCCATAACAAGACCACTACACTCATGTCTAAAAGAAGATACCAGGCAGATATTTCATGGGAGAGAGTTGCACTAGTACATGCCACAGGATCAAGGGCTCTTTGCCAATCCTAGGAACTGTAGTTTATTGTGGCACCAGAGCTCTCTGACAGAGAAGGCTAAATGTCTCACAAAACTTCACTTCCCAGAATTTTCTAGCATTGAGCCAGGGCACTTAAAGTGGTCTCAAACTGGATTATTTCTGCAGTGTGATTTGGACCAGAGAGACTAGCATGGGTGTATTACTTCTGATGAATGCCTGTTATTTTGTTTTATTCTTGCTCCTTTTAATACACATGGAATACCACATGAATGTACAATTTGGTCCAAATGTAAGATTTAGGGAAGCAGCAAGTGAATCATTTCAAATAAGCAGCAATATTAATTCTAGGAAATAATTAAACTTTGAGTCACACTTGTTAAGCAGTGATTGACAGAAGCCTGGTGCAAACAGGTTTTACCATTTGGGCCACAGGAATCATGGACCTTCTTCCAGCATGACTAAGCCCTTCCTTCAGCTACAACATTCGTCAATTCCAACTCTTGGATGCTGTCTTCCACAGTAGGAGCACTGCATGAGAAGGTACTGAATATCTCCTTCTGCAATGTCCCCAAAATGACATATGCTGACATAATCTTAAATTATGCTACTTTATGTTACCAAGAGGATTCCAGCCAGTGTATCTGACTTCTCACATAACTATATTCTGTATCATTCATAACACTGGAGAGTGTATACAAGACTGGGTCCATACTGAGTCATGTATAGACTCTACATGCTAGGAAGCCAAATATCAAATGATGTCAACTATACAAAAGTGATAAATTATGCCCCAGCTGCTTCAGTCACTCCCATCATCATTTCTCCAAGTTCACCTCGCTTTGAAGAGTCACCACCAAAATGACTCCCCACTTCAGCATGCCAGAGTTCACATCTACTACGTACTTCCTTCTCTCTTTCTTCCAATTCACTAGTAGGTAAAAGTACCAGACCCTGGAGAGCAAAATACTTCTCCTGAAGGATAAAAATGGGAGCTGGGAGCTGGGAGCGGATGGGGGGTGGGGAACCATAAGCTCCTCGGAGAAAACGCTGAGCTATAAATGTATCACCACCACCACCACTACGGTTGTTGTTCCACTGCTTTCAAACAATCCAATAAATAACTATGGCCAGTGCCCATGTAGCTTATCTAAGCTACTGTCTTGTGGTCCTTAGGAGGACCTCCCAGGGACCATACAATAGAGCAGATTAAGATATGCTGTGCCCCAGCCTATGCTGTGTCAAGAATAAGAGGTCCCAGTTTCCCCAAGGGTGACAGCAGCACTGTGTTAGTCCTTCCTTCACATGCCAAACTGTGGTAGCTCCATCCCCAGCCTTGCTGTTAATTTTTGCCCTGTTCAAACCTCAAAAGTCTATTTTCTTAAACCAATGACACAAATAACCTAAACCAATGATAATCGCCTCCCCTTCCCTGAGCATGTCAATTTGTGCCATCTCTGTTCCCAACCTTGTCCTGCTGAAGTCCAAGGTCTGAAGGGACGTTCTACTCAGGTTTCCTTGAACATTCATAGAATGCACTGCTACATGTCAGTGACTTAGCTTGATCAGGATTCCAGATCACAGCATGTTCTACACCCATTCAGACCAAAATAAATAAATCACCCCTTCAAACGTTGCTGGTCAACATACCAAGGGGGTGGAACTTAGGGGTCTAGGACTGGCATGCATGAATGTAAGAGCAGTGGGTCTAAGGACCAGTTTTCTGTGCAGATAGGTACCCAAGCTGCTCAAAATGAAGACCACTTCTGGATTTGAAAAACTGGTCTTGATTTTAAAAAATTTAAATTGCTACTCATGAAGATTTTTGGAGATGCAATTCACCATTTTTGGCAAAAAAGGGTGGTGTGGGAAATGTGGAAGTGCATAAACAGCCTTGGGGCCTCAGGGATGCCTTTTCACCTTTCCTGTCCCACCTGGTTTAAGCTCTTACATTTTCGCTACCTGAACAGGTCTCACCACCACCATCACCCTGAAAGTATGGGGTCACTCACACTGCATTACAGATCGGATCACAAACCAGTTTATAAGTTGGTAGTTTCCATTACTGCCAGTTTTTGCACACCCAAATCAAGGTGGATCCAGGGGAAATCCCCCTTATCACAGGTTTTTTGAAGGCAGTTTTTTCCAGTTTCTTTTTGGAAAACCCATTTTTTCCATGGTGCTGGGAAATGTGAACTTATCCCCAATCCTGCTTGAGTAATTTTGGGGGAGGGATAGAGGTCAGAGGGTGGGCAGTGTGGTGGAACATGTGTTCCCTCTTGCCCCAGTTGCTTGGCAAGTGCCATTTTTTTTGCAAGCGCTGGGTGCTGGTTTAATTTCCCACTCCTTAACTGTCGTCCGTGTAATCCCTTTACTCCTGCAACAGGGGGGGCATCGCTAGACCTGTTGAATTAATTTATTATTATTATTATTATTATTGTTGTTGTTGTTGTTGTTGTTGTTATTTGTGATAGAATATGCTAATTTTTGCTCTACCACTTTTTTTTCCCTTTCACTTTCTCCTGACACTGGAGCCAAAAGCTGATATATGCACTTTTTGCTCAGATGTTGCTGGGATTGGCATTTGGTGTATTGATTTTTTTATTTAAAAAACAGATAGATTATGCAAACATTTGGTATTGGGTGGTCATTTGGGTGACATGTATTTATTATTTTCACTGACAGAATATGCGATGTCTGGGATTTTTGTGTTGATTCTTTCAGGGTATCATTCCCCATTCCATCTCCAGACAGTACTTTCCATATGGCTGCAATATTAGTAGACACCACTAATTTGCGGGGCCATTTGTGCTTCATGTTCCCAAATTGACCAGATGCGCATATTCTGTCAGATTTTTTTTTTAAACACAGGAATGATCAAATGCAATCGATAAGGTGGCTTCATTAAGGCACCCATGCAGTTGACAAAAAATGGCTGCAGTGGATAATAATAATAATAATAAAAATAAAATATTTATTTATATCCTGCCTCTCCCTTCTGGGATCTAGGCTGGTAACAACAGTCCAATAAAACAGATATATAGACAATAATAAAATTTCCCTAATCCCCTTAACCCTCCCTCCTTCTGCTAAATACCAGCGACACGTCACCATTGATGACAGCAGAAGTGAATATGTACGTCATTTGATTGACAGAACAAAAAAACATGGGAATGATCGAAAGCTATCGATAAGGAGGCTCTATCTTAATTCAATACTTGGAAAGTGTGAACATCAACCGGGTTAAATTGCACCAGGGAGGTTCGATCGGGGTAAAGATAGTGGGAAAATCCATTCTGGACATATTTGGTATTGGAGGAATGGATATGCCCAAATCTAATCATCATCATCATCATCCGTCAGATCGAGGCAGTATTCCAGCATATCAATAAAATAAAGTTTTACACAGTAAGTACTATAATCATTGTCCTAAAACCATCACATTACTACAAACATCAGCATCAGTAATAACAACAAACAATAAAATGTATCCTTCAGTGTAATTGGTTGGTGTCGTTCCTTCCAGGAATTTAACAGTAGTCAGTAATCTATTACAGTATGTCAGGTGGGTAAGACCACCGGAAGAGATCCGTCTTAAGTGCCTTCTTAAAAGCATCTAAGGTGGTAAAAAGACGGATCTCTTCCGGCAAGTCATTCCACAACTTCAGGGCTGCGGTGGAAAATGCCCTGTGGGAATTTAGTGTTTTTAAGTCCTAAGAGATTCTTCCCTGACGTTCTGAGTGTGTGGGGTGGATTATGTAGGGAGAGGCATTCCTTCAAGTAACTCAGGCCCAAGCCATAGAGAGCTTTAAAGGTAATAACCAACACTTTGTATTGTGCCTGGAA
This sequence comes from Urosaurus nigricauda, assembly GCA_034509955.1. Classification (NCBI taxonomy): domain Eukaryota; kingdom Metazoa; phylum Chordata; class Lepidosauria; order Squamata; family Phrynosomatidae; genus Urosaurus; species Urosaurus nigricauda. Next base: position 172,226,724 of record JAOEGL010000002.1, read on the forward strand.
GCTGATTGGTAGCCAGTGTAATTATTTTAATACAGGGGTAATATGCTCCGTCCTGGGTACTGCTGTAAGTAACCTGGCTGCCACATTCTGGATCAGTTGAAGCTTCCAGACTTGGTACAAAGGTAGCCCCATGTAAAGCACATTGCAGAAATCTAAACGAGAGGTTACTAATGCATATATCAATGTTTCAATGTCCTCTTTGCCCAGGTAGGCCCAGGCTGGCGTATCAACCCTAGTTGGTATCACACGCTCCTGGCTGTCGCCTCCACCTGGGAATCCAGGAGCACGTCCAGACTGTGAATTTTGTCCTTTAGGGGAAGTGTGACCTCGTCCAGGACAGGTTAACAAATTTCTGTGCCTGGACTAGGGGAACCTATCACAAGTACCTCCGTTTTCTCTGGATTCAACCTGAGTTTGTTTTCCATCATCCAGCCCATTACCGACTCCAGGCAGGCATTTAGAGCCGAGATGCCATCTTTGATCACAGCAACAGTCGGAGACATACAGAAATATATTTGGGTGTCATCAGTGTACTGATAACACCATGCTCTATGTCTCCGGATGATCTCTCCCAGCGGTTTCGTGTAAATGTTAAATAGCATGGGGGACAGAATGGCACCCTGAAGGACGCCAGATGTCAACTCTCTTATACGAGAGCAGCTGTCTCCCAGCTTCACCATCTGGAATCTACCCGAAAGGTAGGAACGGAACCACTGGAGCGCAGTGCCTCCATTTCCCAACTCCTTCAGGCATTCCAGAAGGATACCATGGTCAATGGTATCGAATGCCGCTGAGATGTCCAAGAGCACCAAGAGGGTCACACTTCCCCTATCGATGCCCAGACAGAGACCATCAGCCAAAGCGACCATGGCTGTCTCAACTCCGTATCCCCTCCTAAAGCCGGTTTGAAATGGGTCTAGATAATCAGCTTCATCCAAGACAACTTGGAGTTGGATGGCAACTGCTCTTTCGATCACCTTGCCCAAGAATGGTAGTAAGGAGATCGGCCTATAGTTGTTTCTTATCAAGGGATCTAGGGAGGGTTTTTTCAATAGTGGTTTAACCACAGCTTACTTAAGCTCTGATGAAATTTACCCTCCCTGAGGGATGCGTTGACAGCAAGCTGGAGTAATGTCGTCACAGCATCCCCTCCTTGGGCAGTCAGCCAGGATGGGCAGGGATCGAGAGGGCACGTCATCTTCCTAACACTGCCAAGGAGCTTGTCCACTTCCTCGGTATTTACAAACTCAAAGTGATCCAGTCTAACCAAGTCCACAGAGTCACTGGACATCTCTCTTACAGTTCCTGTATTAATGCTGGCGTCTAGATCGGCCCTTATCTGAGAGATTTTATCAGCAAAAAAAGTCATTAAAAGCGTTACAGCAGGCATTTGTTGGTTCTAATAGTGGATTCAGGGTGGGAGGGGGCCGAATTAGTTCTTTAACCACCCTGAAAAGCTCGGTTGGACGTGACTGCTGATGCAATATGTGCAGCATAGAACGAATTCTTTGCTGCATCGATTGCCACTCCATAGGACCTTAATAGGTTCTCTAGGATTGCCCTGTCAGATAAATAGCGGTGTTGGCGCCAGCAGCGCTCTAATCGTCTCGTCTCTCGCTTCATCCTTTGAAGATCTTGTATATACCATGTTTTTTTAATTAGAAGTGAGTTGGAGAGGATGCTTGGGAGTGATGCTGTTTATAGCCCTGGTGAGGTCTGTGTTCCAGGTATTAACCAGGACATCAACAGAATAGCAGTCATTCCCAACTATATATCCCTCTAGGGCTTCTTGGAACTTTTTGGGTTCCATCAGCCTTCGAGGGCGAACCATCTTAATGGGGGGGGGGGGTATGGGTAGCGGCCTTTAATCCTAACTTGACCAGGAAATGATCCGTCCATGACAGGGCAGTAGTCCCAATAACTTCTGCCCACGGATTGTCCTGATCCGTGCAAAAGGCCACATTGAGTGTATTACCAGCCCAATGTGTTGGCCCCGAGATTAATTGGGACAGACCCATGGTTGTCATGGTAACCATGAACTCCCGAGCTGCTCCAGTCAGATCTGATGCACCAGCCTCGAAGGAGAGGTTCTTCCAGGACCAAAAATCTGAGAGACTCCAGCACCAGCTCCAAGACTAGCTGTGTCAGCTTGGGCAGGGAGTCTGTTAGGCAACGGGGTAGATGGTAGACTAACAGAATCCCCAAACTGTCCCTTCAGGGTCAGGTAAATACACTCGATGTGGACAGTTTTATGGATAGGCCTCCTGGGCAGATTGATTACAGTTTTGTGGATCAAGAACAAAAGCGTTAGTGTGAAAGGGACCTATGTGTTGATTTGGTGAGAAAATCTGATTTCATTAATACAGTGGTGCCCTGCCTTACGAATCCCCTGGGTTACAAAAACCCTGGGATCCGAAAGGCGGCGGACCGGCTTTGTATCCCCCGGGATACGAAATATCCCCCGGGATACGAAATGAAAAAAGTCCCCAGAAAACCCCTTGAGAGGTTCACCCTAGGGTTGCCATAAACTGGAAATGACTTGAAGGCACACAATAAAAACACCACTCTTCTGCATGCTGGCAGTAGCTGTTGAGTTACAACATACAGTAGAACTGGTTTCAAGCCATGCCATTAACCCAAAGAAACTGGTATTCATGATGGGAACATCTGGACTGAATTACCCAAATTCCATTCTCTCTCTGTTTTGAGAAAGAAATGGGAGTGGGGGTGGGGAGAGATCAAATATTGCTAATACAAATCAACCCAAGCAGCATCCAGAGACAAAACACATTATCCTGGCTGGGCTTGCCCTGTGGTTAGCCTCTTTGTACAAGCACAGCAAATTCAGATATTTACAGATCGGAAGAAATGAACACATTGGAATATGGATATTCAAATATAGACTCTTCAGCAGCTGCCAGGGCATAGAAATGCTACTTATTAAGACCACGACTCCCAGAATCCCTCTGCCAAAGGGTTTCTGGGAATTGTTGTCCACAAAAGTAGGGCTCACTAGTGGTCTGAGGCCTTCCCAACTGTCTGTGACTGGGAAGTCACTAGTGAAAATGTGAGCAAGTGTGGTGTAGTGAGCATTTGACTATGACTCTGGAGATCAGGGTTTGAATCCCCACTTGACCATGAAACCCACTGAGTGACTTGGGCAAGTCACACTCTCTCAGCCTCAGAAGATGGCAATTGTAAATCCCCTTTGAAGAAATTTGCCAAGAAAACCCTGTGATAAGTTCACCTTAGGTTCACCACGATTAGGAAACTACTTGAAGGAGGCGTCATGGGAAATATCCTACATATATCCAGCAGTATAAAGGGGAACAGTAAAATTGGGGGTGGAAGGGGCCCACCAGAGATGGCATTTTGCCAAGGGCCTCCTCAGCACAGGGAGCTGGTCCTGTTTAAATGTTTGCATTTCCAGTAGTTCAAAAAACCTGAGGCCATTTGACTAATTTGTTTACTAGGTAGATGCATTTGTCCAGACATGCCCCATGCATGTTAGAAGCAAAGAACATGGTATAGTCCAGCTATACCTAAGTATTTGTAATCCCCATTTATCTCAGTGAGAAAGAGAAACACTGAAATAAGAGTATTTTTCAATGAAATTAACAGGAAATGTGTGCTCTTACCTCTTCCTGGACCATGCCATTAACATGCAGAATATATTAGTGCATCTAAACTGTAGAAATAGTGCTGTTTGACATCACTTTAAATGTTATAGCTCCATCCTACAGAATCCTGGGACTTGTAGTTTTACAAGGTCTTTAGCTTCTGTGCCAAAGAGTGCTGGTGCCATATGAAACTACAAATCCCAGGATTCTGTAGGATGGAGCCATGGCAGCAAAAGTGGTGTCAAACTGTATTGTTTCTAGAGTGTAGGTGCACCCTGAGTTGTAAGCACAAAAGAAATGTGAAGTAGTAGAAGAACAGGCTAACGCTGTCCTGTGTTTTTGCCCAAAAAGGCAATCAAGAGAGCTGGGTCTCAGTCAGTCCTCAGCATCTCCCAGTATGGCTGGGGAAAGACAGATTCCTGTCTGAAACATTGCCAGCCTGGGTAGCCAGTACTAAGGTACCATAGGTAGACCAACCACTGCCTTGGTATAAGACAACCTCTGATGTGTCTCTTATAGCTCTGATCTTCCTTGTGATCCTATGCCTGCTCCTTAATGATTTTCATCCAAGGAGCCTATGGTTGCTTGCTAGTTTCCCTTACCCCCAAATGTCCCCTCCCTGCCTAAATGTATCTCTACACTGTACAGTACCAGCAAGCTTAGTCATTGCCACCATGTGCCAAAGCTTCCCACTCCATTCCCCCCAAAGATGGTCTGTTGTGGGGTGGGGGTAGGGAGAGAGATTGAGCATATGAGCATATGAACACTTGCTTTTAAAAACAATAACCAAAACATTTTCTCACCAACAAGGAGAGCTAGCAGAATGTCACTTCAGCCTACTCTGTGTCTTTCATTGTGTGCATCTCACACAACATCAACACCCTGGCGTATCTTGCAAGAACATGATGCTTTAAAAAGAGAGAGAAAAAGTGGGAAGGGAGGATGGAAGAAAGAGAGGAACTTCTCTGAAGCGCCCATGTTTGCACTGATGGTCTCTCATTCATCTGTGCCTTCCTCTCATTCATCTGAATTGTGCAGATATGAGCAGAAAATGCTAGTGCTCCCACAAACCTCCACAGATGCTCCTACACAGACACACACTCCCAGTGAAGAGTAGAACACCAGAACACAAGTACAAAGTTTTCTTCCCAGTTGGTGATGTCAAGATATCCTCCCTCCCTCCCTCCCAGCAATTGCAGTACTTCTTTGTGAGAAATTCATTTGTAAACAGGACATTGTGTGATAACACCTGGGTGAAAATATCCAGCAGTGGAAAACTCCTGCGGGTCACACATGCATGGAGACTAATGCAAAGATTTCTCTTTCCAGACTGGAAAATGAATTACTAAGGATCTTTCCACTACTGTTTTTCTGTCTTTCTCCAGTATCTGGGGCATGGTTTTATGGCACCAATGTGCCTCCTACACCAGTAATTCTCAACCCATGTGCTTGCTGTGGCTGCATTCCTGTGCCACAAGAAAACAGTGAGAATTTCTCTTGCACTGAATTTATGAAAATCCTGCCTAAGTCAGAACAAAAGTCTATCCCAGGTCTGGTCAATGGACAGGGATTATGAGAGCTGTAGTCTGACATCTGGAATGTCACAGATTTCCCACTCCTTGTCTATCTGAGCATTGTTTCCCAACCAGATATGTTTGTGATCACATCAGGAAGATTTTGAAGGCTCGGTAGACTTTTGCATCAACTGCAAAGCCTGGGAGCATTACTTTTTGGGCTTCAACAAAAAAAACCCCACATTACATGGATTATAGTCCAAAAATGTAACTTTTTCAAACTTTGATGAAGTGTAATTGGATCACTGTATTGCTTTAGCCTAGTGGTTTCCAAACTTCCAGGTGTTTTGGACTTCAGTTCCTAGAATTCCTGACTGTTGGCCAAGCTGGCTGTAGCATCTGGGAGCTGAAGTCCAAAATACACTGAAGACCAACGTTTGTAAACCACTGGCCCAGGCACCTGCAGTTGGGGAAGGCTGTCCTTTGTCTCTCTGAGTGAATTGTGGCTCTGGACTTACTTCCATTCAGGAGTCACAGAATAGTGACTCTTTGGGAGAAGTGCAGATGGGTGAATAGCTCTTATACCAGCTACGTAAATTTGTGTACACACTTTAAAAAAGGCCTCCAGGGGCCCAACCACCTCTAGTTCTGTTGAAGAGAAAGAGAAATAACTTATTCTCTGTCATCAGAAGCTTGGGAAATGATGAAATATCTTGTGCTTTCATATGTGGAAACTACTGCATAGAAAAAGCTCCAATAGTGGAACTCTGTTGCTAAAGGCATTTGCTTGTTCATTACAGCACATGAAGCAAGATGTCTGAGTAAATTAAAAGTCAGCGTATCAAGCGTCTATTTGACATTTCCTGTAAGAAAGAGATATGCATGTAAATTCTATATAATTAGGAGAATGTATAATCATTTTTCTTTATGGCGCAGTATGTTTGCTTTTTCTACATGGTTAATTGGAATTGAATTAAATCTCTCTCTTTTTAAAAAAAACTAATTAAATACTGATTAGTGATACTGGCAAGCAGCCACCTCAAAAAGTCTTATATTTATGCTTTTGATATGGGTTTGGAGCAGCATTCATAAATGGCAGAGAGAGGGCTGGGGAAGAGGAGGGGGAAACCACAGTGGGATTTCTTATACCTCCCAAAACAAACGGTTCTTTAGGTCAATGCTGTTCATTCATTCTGTACTGTTGCATTCAGTATTGCAATCACAGACAGGAGCACAACACCTGATTGGAAGAAGGCAGGTCCAGAGCAGTGATTCATTTTTAAACATGACAGGCAGCCTCTTTCTGAAAGAAGTTAATTCTCCTACGTGCTGATATCAGGAGTGACTGAATGATCTGGTTGCACCTGATGAAATGATGAAGCAGAATTACCCAGCATCAGCAGATGTATAAGAGCAGTGATTCATCCAGAGATGCATTGACAGCTCTCCAGTAAGGGTAGGTACAGGAATGTATCAGAATACAGCATCATGAATGACTTAGATGATCAACTTGCCCTCGAAGCAGAGTGTGGTGGGATATTGCTCAGTGGCAGATTATGTGCTTTCAATGCAAAGGGTTCCAGGTTCAATCACTGGTGTTTCTAAAGCCCCCTTCAGAGGTACCCTTCATGAATAAAAAAGAGAAGAATTGTATTTATAGAGAAGAAAACAGTGGTGCATAGATGTACCAGAATTTCTTTTAAGCTTGCTTCCTTCTTACTGGCCCTCTCCTGTGTCATATAGCACACTGCAAACATGTGGTAACAAAGACAATTTAAATGACATGGAATTATGGTCAAGAAAAACTTAAGCTGTTTCATTTAGGCCTGTCAGTTTGGTGTTAAAATCAAAAGAACAGACCTTGCCATTAAAAATAATATAATTCTGGCAGCCCTAGTTGCTTTTGATAGGAGGCTGGGGCATCTGAAGTAATAAACAAGGGGTGTCTCTTAACATGCGCAACAGCAAAGTGTGGAAAAGTTAATTTTGTCTCCTACTTTTAAAAAAATTAATAATGACCACTGAGAGTTGTAGTCCCCCAAAGTAACTTTTTTTCCAAACTTTGTGCAAAGGGGGTGGTATCATCCCTACCATGTAACCACAGTGCCCTCCCCTTTCCTGCATGGAAGCGGATGGACCAGGGCATCACCACTTTCCAAACAACAAGAGATGTAATCTCTAATGTGGAGGAAAATGTAGCACATGAGATGGGACAAAATAGCCAACAGCTAGGCAACTCTCCTCAAGTTGCAGCTGGAAAAAAGAACAAGGAGATGGACAGGGCAGGTGTTGTTGCACCAAAATCCGCTGGGCAGTAACCGAGGGCAAGAGCATACACACACACCTCATTTTCCTTTACACCTTCAATAGAGGGTTCCATTCCAGAAGATCAGGAAATCAGGATTTCATCCCAGTGCACAAAGTTCAGTGACCCACAGCACTTCTGAGTAGTAGTAGCTTCTTTCTGGGTTTGCCATCATCTTTCTCTTTTTTGGAGTCCTTGGCTGCATCTGCATTGCAGAAATAATATAGTTTGACACCACTTTAACTGCCATGGCTGAATGCTATGGAATCCTGAGATTTGTAGTTTTGTGAGACATTTAGCTTTCTCTGTGAAAGAGCTCTGGTGCCACAACAAACTACAATTCCCAGGATTCCATGGCATTGAACCATACCAGTTAAAGTGGTGTCAAATTGCATTATTTCTGCTGTGCAGGTGCAGCCCAGGAAATGGTCCACCAGCACATGAGGAGCTTAGACACAGGACAATTTGGGTGAAGGGAGATTCACAATGAATGTCCTGGATTCTTACTTGGGAAGATGAACTTCTCCAGGTACAGTGGGCCCTTGGTATCTGCTGGGATTTGGTCCCAGCACCTCTTTGGATACCCAAAATTTATGGATGCTCAAGTCCCATTATATACACTGCTGGGTGGGGGATGCAGGAGCTACTGGTATTTATGTGCATCAGCTCCATATAACAAACCACTGAATTGCAAGGGGAAGTTTCTCCATGAAGAAACTTCAGGCTAGTCACTAGATCCTCTCAGGCAAGAAGGAGTAGCAGAGGGCCATTCAGTCCTGACCTGCTCTTTAGTCTTGGCTTGAACCAGTGTTCTTGGTTCACCTTAAGACCAGAGTTTAAACTATTTCTTTTTGGAGTACAACTCCCCAAATTCTTCAGGCTGAAGGATTTGGGGAATTTAGTCCAACAAGATAACTTTCCCACTCTCAGCTGCTGACCTTGGCTCAGCCCTGATGAAAACCAGGTGGGGGTTCTCTCTTCTTTCATGAAGAAGAACTATCCAACCCAAGTCCTGGGATCCAAGATGTCCTCACAGGAGTGCAACCTTACACATCTATATGGAAGAGGGTCTGCTTTTAGCTGAACGGAGGGGAGGCATTTGCAAGCAACGACTCCAGTCCCAAAGCTGTGCTCTGTAAAACTGCCAAACCAGAGCTTGGAAAAGTAACTTTTTTGGAGCCCAACTCCCAGAGTCCTCCAGTTGGGATAGCCACTGGCTGACAATTTGCCACTGTCCATGTTTATGGGAAGATTCTGAGAGTTGTTGCCCCCACATTACCTTTCCAAGTTCTACCACAAATGAGGGTGGGCCTCACCACATGCATCAGATGCACCTAATGGCAATTGGGGTGCCAGAAGAAACACTGAAACTCCCTCTTGATTGATCAGGGGAAACCACTTTTAGCTCTGACGTTTCTCTCTCTGGATACTGATGTATGACTTTATGCACATAGTTTTCTTGAAGATCTAGTAATATTTACCTAATTCTTCCCCGGTGAAGACTTTGAAGATTAGTCATTGTCTTTACTTTCATTCCTCAAATAGGGTGGGTGTCGGCAGACGGTTTTGGGCATCTTGCCTGCCGTGGACTACCACCAGATAGGTACTCTAAAAAGTGAGTTGCCCTACATGAAGATTCTTACTCGGTTCAGATGAGGCCACCCACCCATGTACTCCTTTCCCTGCCATCTCAAGCCCGACTGAAAACTTTGGCAACAGAGGAAAGCGGGAAACCCCATTAATCTTTCACCCCATAAGCCCTGAAGTGATGACTAACAATACACCCCCCCCAAGAAATGAAACACAGCTTGGTTGGAAACACCCCAGTTGTATGAGAGAGACTTTTACCAACAGCCCTAAAGCTGTTGCAGGCCTGTCTTCCTTTCTCAAGTTCACTGGCTCTGAAACAGCGGAAGGGCAGTGCGCAGCAGGCTCTGGGAGGAAGGGAGAAGAGCACACTTTCTCTCTCCTCTCATGAGAGCTCCTCTTTATTTCTTCTGCCAAAAGCTGAGTGGGAAAAAGCACAGCCAACAATTCAAAAGCAATCCAAGGCCATCGATAACAGTGTTTGTGCTCCCCAAGTCAAGGCTGCAGCTAACATTGCTAGGGTTTCTGCTTTAAAGAGCAGATTGGGAAGGAACTTAATTTACATGTTTGGCAGTCTGAGAGCTTTTGATAACCTTTTCCAAAGGACCCCAGATTATTTCTAATGGATGGGAAGCCTGTACAGCAGGGGTAGAAACTGTACAGCCCTCCAGATTGTGTTGGACTCCAAGTCCCAGCATTCCTCACCATTTGACTGGACTGGATATGGCTGCTGGAACCTATAAACAACATTTGGAACATTTGGAAGGCCACATGATTCTCATCCCTCTTCAATTATCAAGTGTTTACACACAGCCTTAGCACTATGACATGTAACACCTGACGTGGACAGAAAGGTACATACCACAACTCCATATCTGAAGCATCATATTAGCAAGGCAGTGTTTACATGTAGGTATTTTACAAATTCTACTGGAAAATTAGTTCAAGGAACTCAATGAAAAACAAATTTTGAAGATGATCTATGAACGCTAGAAATGCCTACATTGCTTTAGTTTTAGACTTCTGCTGATGCTCAGAAAGAAATATCCCGAAGTAATGCCAGAAAGGATGATTATGACAAGAAAACCTGTATAAAATGAAACATGGATGAATCTGTCAGATACATGGATGAATCTTCATCTCCCATTTGTTTGTTTTTAATTTCAAATCCTCTCTATCTTGTGTATGAAGAATTTACTATAGGTAAGTCCTTATAAAAACAGTGAAACCAGGTGAAATTTTCAACCACCTCCGCTGGTCAAATTCAACAGATAACACTTATTCTTAGCACAGAGGAGCCCATGTTGCAGATGCCTACTGTGTTGGTGTTCAGGATGAACACCTACACAGCCTTCCAGGGGAAAAAACAATTTTTAAAATGGCTGAAGACATGACAAATAGTTGAAAAACACAGGCTTTCATATTGGATATTTTAAAGCCTTTGCCTGGATGGGTAAATCTGTTTGTTTTAAAAATAAACTCAAATTTGTCACCTATATAGAGAAATTTCTAAACTCTGGAACACTTACTTTTAGAAAGGAACAAAATAAAATTATCTCCTATCCTCACTGACAACATAATTTTAAGCGGCTGTGATTGACTGCTTTACACAAGGGACTGTGGCATAGAGCAACCTTTCTTCAAGTGTGATGAAATTACTGCCATAACTTGAACCAGTGCTTCAGATGTATAAATCACAAGCTCAAGAGACATAGCTTTTCTGTCATGTTGTAGCCAAACCAGCAAGAATTTTACAGTACCTAAACAGAGGCGTGGAAATTGTGCGACCCTCCAGATGTTGAATTATAGCTTCCAACATAGCTCCCTTGGATTCCATCCTGGGAGAAAAGTGGCATATAAGTCCAATAATCAATCAATCAATCATCGATTGATCAGTTTCTCACTGTTGTATTTGCTGGCTAAGGCTGCTGGGAAGTGCAGTCCAACAACACCTGAAGGACAGCACAAGTCCTATGCCTGCCTTAAAAACTAGACAATACATTATGGAATAAGCTTTCAAGTGTTTCATTGGATGCAAGGAAATGTTAAGAAACAGAGAGCAAATATTGTAAATGGGGACAAAAGGGCTAAATTCAGTTGCCTATTAATAAGCACAGTGCCTATTCATAACTTAACACTAGAAAATGGCAATAACACAATCTTCTGCTTTGTTCCCAGTGCCACATGGCCAGAAGGAGGAGAGACCTGTTTGCATAGATATCCCTCCAAAGTAACACCTTGAGAAAACACAAGCCTATAACTAACATTGCCATTTTATATATTTTTCTCCTGTATGATTCTGACTGGTAACTCCTTTGCCTGATGAAGAAGCCAGAGGAGCTTCAAATGTTTGCAACATGTATTTTGTCCATTTTGGTTGGCCGATTAAAAGTATCACTGTTTTGTAGCTTGGGATGTTCTTGTACTTGACAATCTTCTTGTCTTTCTCCCGCTAACAAAATGTCTGTATCTTTAGGTGTCTGAATCCTGAAGCACCAGGAGTTTGTGAGACTTCAATGAAGATAGGTATTTAACAAGGTGCTCTTTCTATGAAGTTTATCACATGGGAGGAATTTCTCTCAATTTAGAAAGAAATGGAAGTGAGGCTAGTTCGGAATTGAGTAAATTCACTAGTTCAGCGAATTTACGTGATTGCGTATTGACACTGCATTGCGTTCAGAACTGCCCGAAATTGCCTCCCAGTGCCCGAAATTGCGTGTGATAGTTTCTCATGCAATCACGTGAAACCCCATGATTGCATTCAGATTGCCATTGGATTATACTTCCAATTCCCTTCGTGTGATAAACCTCTTAGAGTGTTTGGAGGTCATCTGGTTGTTTGATTCAAATGTTGCCTTTCCAAGCAAAGTGCCTTCCATAGAGCAGAACCCCACACTCCACCTGTGTGCTGAGAGAGAGAGATAGACCCCCACCACACATCTCATCATCTGGTTATTGGTTTTCTTGTCTGGCTTCATACCCAGTTTTGATGTGCTGTGACTGGGTTTGTGAGATGAGAAACAGAAAGCTGGGGCACCTCATAGGCAAGTTTGTCCATCAAGTAAGTATCAACAGTAAGAAAGTCCTGCCATGCAACCTCTCCTGAATGCTGAACACAACCTAGATCCTTACAGATCTAAGATAGCATGTTCATCCATAAGTTCTGCTGCCGAACAAAAGATCTGCGCACTTGTGCAGTTCTGTAGCAGGCTGGCTTTTCTAACACAATTGGAGGTTCAAACCTAAAAAATGGGGTCAATTTGAAGATTTATTGGCTTCTCTACAGTTGACCACAGAAATTGATTCCCATAGTCTCTTAACATCAAATCCCACTCATCTCAACACCAGCCCAAGTGCACCACACATTATTGGACCCAGCAGAGCAAATATTTCTTCCTCCCTTGGCAGTGTTACATTTTACAAAAAAAAAATACAAAACGACACTTCCTGCTCTCAGTTGTATAAAAGCTGCCAGTTTCACAGCAGGTGAGAGGCTTATGGAAAAACTTTCCAAAGAAGCTCTCCCTTGTTTTTGTTGCTCTTTTTACTGGCTCTTACTTTCATCTTCCATGCAATGCAAATGTTTGGTGCATGGTCTTAAATCTCATTAGCAGTTTCATGTTTGTCTGAAAATGGAAAATCAGGCTGGCTTTTCATTAACGTCCTTCAGTCTCATCTGACTCCTGTTGTTTTGTTCAGTCTAAGATCTTGTATTCTCTGCATTATTGTTCTGTGTATTTTTGTTATTGTGTGACTTCAAGTATAGTGACTTCAAGTATAGTCCAAAAAGTAGCCTTTTCCAAATTCTGCAAGGAATAAGCAATTGCCTCATAACCCACCTCACCCATCTAGCCCAGTATTATTGACAGTGAAAGGTAATGGATCACCAAAGTTTGGGGCAAGAGTTTTCCCAGTCTCACCTGGCAAATTGTATGCTGCACCTTCTGCATACAGTGTATGTTCTGTACTAGGGAACTGGGGGGGAAAATACTGATTGTTTGTTCTCCAGTCACTCTTCTTCCATTTTCCAGAACAGCCTGAAAAGAAAGGCTGACCCTACAACCCTTTTTCTTTTCTTATACTCTTCAGGTTTCATACAGTTTAATGTAAAGAAAACAGCAGGACATAGTAAATCCTTTTTGTATACAAAAGCAAACATTTGTAAGTTCCACTAACATCTGTGGAATGGAAGAGTTAGAATCATAGAATCATAGAGTTGAGAACATGCTTAACCCTCCCATTCAATTTGAGGGATTTCAGACTCGGGTAATACCTGAAAATAAATCAAGGATAGGGAAAGACTTGCCCTGGCCTACAGCAAACATGTTCACACAAAGCATTTGACCTTCTTATGGCCCATCCCAATGGGTAGGAGCTACAACCCACCTCCACACAGCAGCCAGTGGTGTGTGCAGCTGCTTACCACACTCCCTTCCTCTAACCCACTGCACACTCTTTTGTTTGGAGATTTGTTGTGTCATGAAGAAAATCCCCATCTCCACTCCCTCTCTCCTATGCACAAAGAGTTTGTCTTAAGGAGCCATCCCCACCTTTGAGGAGCCACCTTGTGTGCTTTTGCTTTCTCAGATTACTCCATACTGAGCTTCTCTGCCACCTCCAAAACCCAGTTTCCCAATCCATTTCCAGTGCAGGATCCAGCAATTCCCCATCCCCATGTGCCAGAGGCCAGCACCATATTTGTGCCACATTATTCCCATGTGTTTTCTTCCTTTCCTGGAAGCTCTCCACACATTGGCAAACAACAGCACATGGACCAACACTGGTCCATGGATCACCACTTTGGGGCAGCACCGCTCTAGCCAGCTATTAAGGCTATGCTCTCCAGAACACAACAAAAGAACCAAAAGGAGTCCCTTGTACCTTAAAGACAATTTATTAGAGCTTCCCTGGACTATAGCCTACTTCTACAGATGGATAAAGCACAATCCAGGATTTATAAATGGTTGTGGGAGAGGGGGAAACTGTAAACCATGAAATCAAAGGGAAATTAAATGCAGAAAGTACTGGCAGCAATTATATTATTACCACTGGCCTTTCCCCAAACTGTTGTTGAGAAACACAAACATCCTAGCACTGGATGAGCCAATTAACACGGGTAGCGGGACAGGAATCCATTATCCTGATTCAAACCTCTGGCGATAGATTGGAATTTTCCTGATGAATATAACACCCGGCAGTCTATCGCTCTAATCCCTCTTTGAAGTTTCTTTCCTCCATAACAGCTACTTTTAGACTTCTGGGAGGTGCAAGTGTTCTCATGCTGGTCTCTGAATATTACCATTTCTGAGTCTATCGCTGATGTGAAATTTCTGCCCATTTATTCTTTCCCATGGAGACTGACATAGAATATATCATACTGAAGAATGAGCAAGTAAATGAATCTGTAATGCTGTGGACGGCATTTTGAAGTCTTCTAATGATGTAAAAAATGATGTTAGAGAAGATTAAGAATGGAGAGGGTGGCTATGAAAGAACTAGAAAAGATCCTAAAATGCAAAGATATATCAGTACAACTGAGCACAAAAGTTAGATTCATACAAGCCATCGTATTCCCTATTACCATGTATGGATGTGAGAGCTGGACAATTAAGAAAGATGACAGGAAGAAAATTGATTTGAGAGATGGTGCTGGAGAAGAGTGCTGAGGATCCCATGGACAGTCAAAAGGACAAACAAATGGGCCCTAGAGCAGATCAAGCTGGAAACCTCCCTGGAAGCCAAGATGACAAAACTGAGACTGTTGTACTTCAGACACATCATGAGAAGGGAGAACTCATTGGAAAAAACAATAATGCTGAGAAAGGTGGAGGGAAGTAGGAAGAAAGGAAGGCCTCATGCCATATGGATGGACTCTATTAAGGAGATCATGGGTTTTATGGGGTTGCAGGAATTAAGCAGAGCAGCGGAGGACAGAAGGGGGTCTTGGAGATGTCTCATGCATAGGGTCACCATGAGTCGGGATCAACTCGAGGGCAGTTAACAACAACAACAAATGATGTTGCACAGACTCCCCTCCTTTGTTCACCCCCTTTAAAGGAGACAATTGAATCAACAGCTTAAATGACAAATCAACACTTCTGTAAACTCCATTAAACTCATTGAGTCTACTCTAGCTGAGACTAGTAATTTAGACTAAAAAAACAGAAGACAAACAAAAGCAACTACCTGTGTGAACTTTTTGCACAACGGTGTATATAAAAGCAGCCCTGCTAGACTCTGCTGCCTTTCCTTCTACAGGACCGACATCTTCACAGTGTAGCTTCATTTCTTGCTGCTTTTGTGTACTTTCCACTTATGGCTACCCTAAGGCGAACCTACCATGGGGTTTTCTTGGCAAGAGTTTTGTTGTTGCCTTCTGCACTACCCCCAAGATTTCATAAATGAAAACTGGGACACATGTCACCAAGTAATATCAGAGTGTGGTCAAGATGGCAGAAAGGCATTGATAAGAAAGGACGCCCAAGTTATGAGAAGCTGCAGCGGCTTGCTTTTGCCTGAACCTCCTGGGAAGGGCAAGATTACAAGCCTTCATTTTCTCTTCTCTCCTTGCTGGTGAACTGCAAACCGCTTTTGTCCTTTGAACTCAATCTACACCAATGGAAGTAAGGTGAGGATAACTGGGGCATCTGGGAGGAAGAGAAAGAAACTGGGACATTTTAAAAGCATGAAAAAGTGGGAAGGCAGAGGAAGATCTTCATATTCTGTCATTCTAAATGTAAGCTGCCTGGCTGACAGTATTTACAAAAGTAAAAATCTGCCCCTTGGAAGCAACCCGAGATGGATCCAAGAACTAGAGGTTCCATATTCGGAAATTTTTATCTCTCACTGGAGATTCTAGCTTTCTTTTTATTCCTCTAGGAAGCCTCTTTCTTCCAAACCTCAACTATTACTTTTCTTAATAATAATAATAATAATAATTTTTATTTTCAACAAAAAGCAGACAAGCAAGACACAAAATGTAATAAAATTTCACATCATAGTCAAAAAAGTAGTTTTTGTGTGCGATTTAAGTAGTCTGTCACTTCCAAATAGATAAAATACCTGTTTTTAAATCCAATAAATAAGATAATGTCACAACACACTTGCAAAATATACAGTACATCTTTACGGGTAAAACACAGGTATTTTCCCTGTGGCCTTCAAAAGCGTTCTGTGAACCGGAGTTTGTTGTGGAAACAACCAGACCACTGTGACAGAGAAGGGAAAACTCTCACAAAACTCCAGTTCCCAGAATTCCACAGCACTGAGCCACAGCAGGCTAAAGTGGTATCAAAACTGGGTTATTTCTGCAGTGCGGATGCAGCCGTAATGTATTTTATTCTTTGGGGTTTCGACTCAAAAATGGTATCACTGTTGTGAATTTTGTGTGTGTGTTTTTAAACAAAATTGTATTTTGTATTTTTCTATTTGTATTTTTAATTGTATTTTTGACATCCCTGGATATATTTAGATAAAGGAGTGTTGCTGTCAAGCAACTCTTGCTAGAATCCAGGATGTATTTTTTTATTATTTATTATTTGCTCTAGTCTCCTGGGCCTCTAAAGTAATCCAAGAAACCCCTCCATCAACTTAGACTTTCCAAACTGTATCCTATTCCTCCTCTGAGGAAACTTCCACCAAACCCGCCCTCCCCCGCCTCAATCCTGTCTCTTTCCTATCCTTTAACCACATAATCACTCTACAATTCCGCGCTCCCCCCGCCCGCCTCCTCTGTTTTTGTACCCATCCCTTTGCTCCGCCCCTTCTCTTTGCTCCACCCCTTCTCTCGGTGAAGCCCCGCCCCGCCCCGTGTTGCGGGAGGGGGGAATAGAACGCTCGCGCGGAAAGTCTCTCTCTCTGCGGGACTGCTCGCCATTGGCGCAAAGTAGGTCACTCTCCTTTCGCTCCCTCACGTGATCCGTCTGTCAGCGGCGCCTCCGCCTGAGTCCGGATGGAAGCAGCGAGGGAGGGAGGGAGCGCTTCAACGTGGGAGCACAGCTGAGCGGGCGGGGACAGCAAAGGCGGAGCCGAGCAAGGGCCTTGGTTGATTCTCGGGTTCGCCGTCACGCGGAGTCATGAGATGTCATGCGGTCGGGCAAAATAGAATAAGTGTTAGGCAAACAAGTGTCTTTGTTTTGATTTGTTTTATTTCTGTTTTCTTTGCCTTATTTGTTTATTTTATATTTATTTATATCCCGCCCTTCTCCCAAGGCTGGGACTCAGGGCGGCTTACAACATTAAAAAAAACAAAACAAAAACCACACAATTAAAAACATACAAAAATATTAAAATAGAATTAAATTTCTACAACAATGAGAACAAATTCAATACTAAAATCCAATTTAAAAGATTAAAATGCTTAAAATACATTAAAAAACATTTGCTTTCCATTCTTTAGGAGGACAGATAGTTCAGCTGGAGCACATGGGACATTTTTAATAAATAAAACTTTTATTTGTGTCCTATTTTTCTGCAATAGGGCAATCGAAGCGGCTTACATGTTAAAACAGCACAAATATACAATACATGACACATATATCTGCACTGCAGAAATAATCCAGTTTGATACTGCTTTAACTGCCGTAGCTCCGTGCTATGCAATCCTGGGATCTATCATTTTGTTGTGACAGAGAGCTCTGGTGCCACAGCAAACTACAAATCCCAATATCCACTGAGCCAGGGCAGTTAAAAGAGGTGTCAAACTGGAACCAGGGAGAAGGGAATTATAGTTTTTCAGATGCTGGGATACAGTGGGCCCTTAGTATCTGTTGGGGTTTGATTCCAGGATCCCCCGTGAATGTCAAGATCCATGGATGCTCCAGTCCCATTATAGACAGTGGGGTAGTAATATAAGGTGTGTCATATATATATATGGCAAAATCAAGCTTTTAAAAAATATCTTTTGGAGCTGTGGATGGTTGTATGCGTGGATACGGAAGGCCGACTGTACACAAGGTGATCAGATGTCACAACCACAAAGGAGGACAAGGCACTGCAAGATGTGGGACATTCAAGAAAAACGTAGGGAATTACAGACTCATACATATCTAAGGTCCTGCTTCTTAGGACCTTATCAGACTGGAGGAATTACTCTTTATTGCGAATGGAGCAAGTTTGAATTCATGTGAATTCACTAGTTTAGCGAATTTACATGAATTCCATTTGCGTTCGGAATGTGTTCAAAATGATTTCCCATTACCCGAAAATGACTGCCCATTGCCTGAAATTGTGTGAGATGCTTTAATACGAAATAACGTAAAATCCATGATTACGTTCAGAATGACTTCCATTTTGCCCAAAATTGTGTGAGATACTTTAATACGCAATCACATGAAACCCCATGATTGTGTTCGGATTGCCATTAGATTATACTTCCAATTTCCAACATTTGATAAAGTCCTAAGTCATGCTCAAAATGGAAGACATTTTAAAATTCCTCCTAGACAGAAGGATGAAAGGTTGGACATGTTCTGGAAAAGGAGGATGCCTGGTCACCCTGGTCAGGAAGAATGGAGAACATGACCAAATAAAAGCTGAAAACACTAACATAAATATAAATTCATGCTTCTTAGTCCTGCTCAGATTGGAGGACATTTTGGAATTCTTCCCGGATAGAAGGTTGAAATGTAGGATGTATCCTGGAAAAGGAGGATATCTGGTCACCTTGTTGGTGACCAAAAGAGAAATATACCAATTCGACACTACTAAAATTGCCATGGCTCGATGCTATGGAATCCTGGGAACTGTAGTTTGTTGTGGAACCAGAGCTCTCTCTTGAAAGGCTTCTATGGCTCTATCTGCACTACAGAGATAATCCAGTTTGAGACTGCTTTAACTCTCATGGCTGAATGCTATGAAATTCTGAGAACTGTAGTTTTGTGAGTCATTTAGCCATCACCTTTCTTTTTAGAGTCCTTGGCTGTATCTGCACTGCAGGAATAATACAGTTTGACACCACTTTAACTGCCATGGCTTATTGCTATGGAATTCTGAGATTTGTAGTTTTGGGAGACATTTAGCCTCTGTAAAGAGTTGTGGTGCCACAACAAACTACAAATCCCAGAACTCCATAGCATTGAGCCAGGGTAATTAAAGTGGTATCAAACTGGATTATTTCTGCAGTGTGGATGCAGCCCTAGTACAGTGGGCCTTTGGCATCCGCTGGGGTTTGGTTGCAGGACCCCCTGTGGATGCTCAGGTCCCATGATATTCAATGGCACAGTCAACCGGTGTCCCTTACATAAAATGGCAAAATCAAGGTTTGCTTTTTGAAATGTAGCCGTGGATGCTTGAACATGTGGATAAATATTCCGTGGATATGGAAGGCTGTAGGGTTGTTGTTTTTTTAATGGTATGTTTCTGTGGCAGTATTGGAAAGCCTTTTATTTCTGACGCTTGCTTGTGGCGCGTGCCTCATGTTTTCATCCCATAACTGCCCTTAGGAAAAGAAGTTCACCACTGCAGCAAGGACAGCATCCTCCTGCACTTATCTCCATGAGGCGGCCTGCTGAGGAGCAAGTTATCCTTGTCACCTAGCAACGGGATTCGGATGACCATGTAAGCGTGTTGGTTGCTGTTCCATGGCGAAGAAGGGTCACGTGTTCCCCAGGCAGCCCTCGCTCCGGCTGGATTTGCTCTGCTGTACATTGCCAACTAGGCACAACCTGCTCTCTCATGAAATGGCTTCGCAGTCATCATTGAAAGGCCCTCTGCTTTCGTGTTTATTTTTTCTTTTCTTTAAATGGGAGCTAATTTCCAAAAGCCGGAGGGGCTCATTTCTTTGACCGTTGGCTTGTCTGTCTCCTATGGGTTAAAACAAATTAAAAAGCAAAGTAAAGCAAATTAAGCAACCAAAGAAAATCTTAGTATGCAAAGTGATCTTGTAGCCCCTTGGAGACTAACGGAAAGAGAAAAGTTGGTAGCAAGAGTATTCCTAGACTTGAGCCTACTTACTCAGATGCATGTCTACGAAAGAACATGTCACCAACTTTTCTCTTTCTCTTAAAGGTACTACAAGATCCCTTTGCATGCTGATTTTCCAGACTAACACAACTAGGGCTTTGAAAGAAAATCTTAAATACAATATTTGTTGTTCTTGTTGTTGTTCTTGTTCTCCTTCAAAGTCACTTCCAACTTATGGTGACCCCAAGGTGATCCTATCACTGTGTTTTCTTGGCAATATTTTTTCAGAGGAGGGTTGTCATTGCCTTCCCCTGAGTCTGAGAGAGTGTGACTTGCCCAAGGTCAACTAGTGGGTTTCACAGCCAAGCAGGGAATCGAACGCTGGTCTCCAGAGTCATACTCAAATGTTCAAACCACTCTGGTCCTAAACACACTGCATAAATAATCCAGATTGAGACTGCTTTAACTGCCCTGACTCAGTGCTAGGGAATCCTGGGAACTGTAGCATCCATGGGGGGGGGGGGTCATGGAACCAAACTCCAGCAGATACTAACGGCCCATGGTACTAGGGCTGCATTCGCACTGCAGAAACAATCCAGTTTGACACCACTTTAACTGCCCTAGATCAATGCTATGGAATTTTGTGAACTATAGTTTGTTGTGGCAGCAGAGCTCTCTGACCTCTCAGAACTCTCAGAAAACCACAGTTTTCACAGTTTCATAGCACTGAGTCATGGCAGTTAAAGTGGTGTCAAACTGGATTTTCTCTGCAGTGCAGATGCAGCCTTTGAAGTTCTCTGACAGAGAAAGCTAAATGTCTCACCAAACTACAGTTCCCAGGATTCTGTAGCATTGAGCCAGGGCAGTTAAAGCGGTCTCAATGAACTGAATTATTTCTGCAATGTGTTTTGGACCTATGCTATGCTGGCTCTCTAGAAGTAGTATATTATACTTTATAAAAAGTGTGCTTCTGAGTGATAAACTATGTACAGTGGGCATTTTGTATATGCAGGGCATCCGTTCTGGCCTCCCTTCCACATATGGCTAAAAATGCGAGACCGCAAGCCCTGTTTGTTTCAATGGCTGTGTGCTCCTTTGTGTGGTGCAGCGCACGCACCATGGGCACACATGCCATTGTAACAAATGGGGCTTGCTGTCCATGTAGGCTTAAAGCTGCGGATGGCAAGCCCACATATGGGACGGATACACTGTATTTTTAATCTTTTAAAATTATTGTTAATTATTGTTCTAAATTGATTTTATTGTATGGGTCCCTGAGCTCTTCGGGTGTAGGATGGGATATAAATATTTAAATAAACAAATAAATAGAGGTGAGGAGAGTGGGAAGCACTAGTTTCTTCCCATACAACAATACTTGGAAGTTTCACTTAGCACACATCAAGTGTTGGAAGTATTTCCCATAAATTTATCATGTAATTTTTAGAACAGCACTGTAAGATATCCCTCCGTTTTTCTTATAGAGTTAACAGTGGGATGGGAGCAGAATAAATCTGAGAGGACAGTGGCTTGTCTGACACCTTGCATTTTAGTGAGTTCCTGAATGAGATGGACTTTAAACTGGATTTAATCTCCTCTCCCAGGGTTTGTCTGTATGGGCTAGATGACCCAGTTTCCCCTGCCCTCACATGATGCATGTCTACATGATGCAGGGCCAAAGGACTGATTTGGCTGCAGACTATCTTCACATGGTAAGGCCAGCTCTGCAACAGATCTGGGCCATCCTTCTCTAAAACCACATTTAAAAAACTCACCATTTGCTACAGATCTTCCCAGAAAATCTGGAGCACTTCAGAGTGACAGCAGGTAGCTGTTTTCTACTGTGCCACTGGTGCAAGTCCCTCCTTTGAGGTCAGAATGAGGGGTCCAGCTGTGAGATTGATGATGGGCATCTTGTTTTTGGCCTCAGAGGAAGCAACTTGTGCTGGCGCAATGGTGTCACTAGGGGGATGCTGCGGATGCAGACCACACCAGGTGACACCCTAAGGGGAGGTGACACCACTGCTCCTCAAACATCTGCCTTTGGGCAGAAACAGACTTTTTTTTAAAAAAACTTTTACATGAGTTGTTTAATTTTTTTAAAAAAATTAAAGGTTACTTTTTTAGATTTTCTTTAAAAACATCACATTTTACCAAATTTTCACTTAAACTACATGAAACTATGTATAGGTAAATACATTTATTCTGTGAATATGGTATTGTAATATAGAGATATAATTTTAACTGTGCTAGTTGTTTATGTCACAACTATTACCATTACATTCAGTGATATATGGGAGTTATGATTTATGAGTAACATTAGTAAAAAAAAATTCCTAAGGATTCTGTATGGTATGGTATGGGAGGAGGTCAATTGGGGGAGGACATTGCCATGAGTTACCACACTGGGTGATGCCAACCCTTATGACACTACTGTGCTGGTGGCAGCTGCTTGGCATCACTCTGGAGTGCCTAGGTAATGGGGAGTTTGGGGCCAGAATACTCTGGCCAATGTGAACTCACCCACAGTCTATATAGTCTTCATTACAGCACACTACCCCCATGATACTCATATTCAAATAACATACTATTTAATATTTTTTTGAGTTGGTTTCTGAGCATTGAAGATACCCTACAGCCATAGTTTTCCTTTCAATGGGGGTGATGATACATTCTCGTTTTCATCTTTCATGCAAAGATTTCATTTTCTTCAGAGGTTAATTTTTCAGCATAGAGGTACGATTAGCTGAACCTTTGGCACACCCATTGAAACTGGTTTGGCACTGCAGTGTTGTCTAATTTTCACACTTCACTGCCATTTCTGTTTCTGCTGCTAATCCTGGCTACATAAATATAGCTTCTATAGCTTTTCCCTGCATTCAGGACTGCCTCTTTTCTTGCACAAGTGGGGATTTCACACCAGGTGTCACCCAGTGCAGAGGGCAGGACTACGGGGGGGGGGGGGACTTCTGGTGGGATTTCCGTGGCCGGGAAAAGGACCATGCAAGTGGGAGAAACTGCTGTGCGGGCAGGAAAAGTGCCACAAGGGATGCGGAAATGGCCATGCGGGCCACAAAAATGGCTGCCTGATGTCCACCCAGGCCAGAGACCACTAACCCGAGGCCTAGAGTGGCACCTGCATAGCCCCAAGGGGCAACTGCATAAGCCCAAGGAACACTGGCAGGGGATGGGGGGGCTGACCAAGTGTCACTCCCATCTTCTGGAGTGTCATCCCGCACAGCTGTCTTGCACTACTGCTGCAAGTGGTTGTTCTTCAGCATTGTCAGTGTGTCTATTGCAGGGCCAGGCAACATTTATGAGACTCCTAGGCTACATCTGTGTACCCTCGAACATTTCACATATAAAAACCAGGGCACATGTGGCTAGCTAACAACAAGGTGTGGTAAAGGTGGCAAATGGTATTAATGAGAAAGAACACACAATCAAAGAGCATTTTATTTTTGCCTGAGCCTAACCTCCTCTGGACAAATCTAGTCCTGTGAGTGTGACAGGTTCTCCTTGGGGCTGCCAAAAGTCAGAAATGATCTGAAGGCACAGAACAACAAACTGAGCCACCTCTCATTTTCCCCTGCTGAATTACCTATCGTAATACAGTGCAAACCTTTTCCTTTTTTCTTTTTTGCACCTTTAATTTACTTTGCACCAGTGGAAGTAAAGCAGGGAGGCCAGATGGTCAGCTTCTCCACGACATGCCCTACATTTCAACCTTCTGTACAGGAGGAATTTCAAAATGTCCTCCATTCTGAGCAGGAACAAGAAGCAGGAACTTAAATTTCTTGAGTGTTTTCAGCTTTTATTTTGTAATGTTCTACATTTTGCAGTGCCTTGTCCTCCTTTGTGGTTAGGACATCTGGTTACCCTGAAGTAAGGCAAAGACAAAAGGAGAAAGTGGGAGAAGGAAAGAGAAACAAGACATTTAAAAAGCAACTGAAAAAGTGAGATGATAGTATTAATTAGAGCTGTCAAATCAAGACAGTTGAAGGTATGCATCTGTTTCACCTCACCTTCTCCCTGGTGGGATTTTTTTATCTAAGTTTTTTTTAATAAGATGCTGCTCCTGGAAACCTCCAGGAGTGATGATTCCTTTGTGAAAGTAATCGTACCCAAGTGTGCTCTGTTTTACCAAAGGAGAGGAGGTGTGTGTGTGTGTGTGTGTATGTGTAGAAACTGAATGTGGAGTTTTAGAAGCATTCATGTTTGGACATTAGGTAGAGCTTCTGCTAGATCCCTGAGGAGAAAAACAGTCAGCCTTCCACGTTGCCTAGGGTTAGGGGGCACAGGACCCCAACGAAAGTGGAGAAACCTCAAATAAGAAAACCACTTTTTTTTTTAACTTGAGAGTCTAAAAATCTCTAGGTCCTCCAGTGCAATTTTATGGTCAACATCTACCAGAGGCTGACCATAGAATTGCACTGGAGGACCTACAAATGCAGGGTGACCAGATGTCCCAATTGCAAAGAAGGACAAGGCACCACAAAGTGTAGAACATTCAAGAAGAATGTAGGACATGACAAAATAAAAGCTAAAAACACTCATATAAATTTAAATGCAAACTTCTTAGTGATGCTCAAAATGGAGGACATTTTGGAATTCCTCCTGGACAGAAGGTTGAAGTGTTGGATATGTCCTGGAGAAGGAGGGCATCTGGTCACCTATACAAATACCTAAAAACATATTCTGCCTAGAAATCACTTAGTTCGTCTATGCAACTTCTGGTGGTAGAGATTCTTAGAACATATTAATCAAATCTGTGAATAATCAAATCCAAGCTGAAAATGTGGAAGGCCCACTGTAGGCTCTTGAATTCCAAGAGACTACCCACTCCATCTTTATCCAGAGTGAACCATCTCTTTTGTTTTCTGTCAAGGGCCACATTCCCCCAGAGTAGCCTGTGGGGCCAGATGTGAACAGTGGTTGGGCCTGAAGCAAGCAATGACTGTGACTGCTGGTTTGCTGGTGGCTTACATTTTCAGTGTTCTGCTTTATGCACTCCAGGTTTTAGTCCAGACTTTAATGGTGGCACACCCTATTCCCCAAATAGATGTGTGGAAATATAATTTGGTGAAACTATATTATATCATGACCATCTAAAGCCTGTTAAATTTTGCAGATGGGGGCTGAAAAGGGTTTAAATTTAAATTGCAGGAAGTGCTAAACAGCTGTAGGAACATTAAATCTCAAAATATAATTTGGAAAGTGCTTGGTGTTTAGCAACTCAATAACTATAAAAATCATATGCTTAAATTTTAAAGTGCCATCTGAAATGCTCTTGATTTTTGGAATGTATCTCTGTTTTAGGCTTTCAGAAGCTTCCTAAAAATAGCATGGTTTGGAAAAAAAAAACCATGGAAGTTGCCAGTCTCATGACTTAGCTGTGAAACACATGCACTGGCAGAGGTTTCGGAAAAGAATAATTTCAAGTATTGAAGTACTTCTGAGGTAGTAGACCAAGTCTATGAAAGCTTATGCTACATGTTCTTCTACACAACCCAGAAAACATGGAGGAGTAGCTGTGTTGGCCATTAGTAAATTCAAACAAAAATCCATCAAACAGTGATACCTTTATTGGCCAACCAAAATGCACAATATACTTGTTGCAGTCTTTCAAAGCTCCACTGGCTTCTTCATCAGGCAAGATGTTACATACCAAACAGGAGAAAAATTACATACCAAACAGGAGTCCTTGTTGATATGCAAATAGACTTTACATTTCCTGGACTTTGCCCAATTGCCACATGGCCAGAGGAGCAGGGGCCAACCTGCTAAAGATACCTTGCCCATATCATCTTATCTAAGGACAGAAACAACAAAATGCAGGCATCTTGTTAACATCTCCAATTTTTCTCCTATTTGGTATGTTTGGTAAGCCCACCCTTCAATACTCCTTTTTTGTTTCTGTTGATGACACTTCTATTCAACCGGTTCAGCAAGCCCGCAGTCTTGGTTTATTTTTTTATTCTTCTCTGTTGTTTATTCCCCAGATTCAGGCCACTGCCAAGGCCTGTAGATTCTTTCTTTACAACATTGCTAAAATCCGTCCATTCCTTTCAGCCTCCACTGCCAAGACTCTGGTCCATGCCTTAGTGGTTTCATGACTAGATTATTGTAACCTCCTTCTGACAGGGCTTCCTCTCTCTCACCTCCATCCTTTAATCTCTGTCCAGAACTCAGCTGCACGTATTATCACATCCGCTCGCTGCTTTGACCATGTTTCTCCTCTTTTATCCTCCCTTCATTGGCTCCCCTTCCGCATCCAGTACAAGCTTTTGTTGTTGACTTTCAAAGCCCTCCACGGACTGACCCCTCCTTACTTGTCTGAACTTCTTTCTCCTCACACTCCTTCTCGTACCCTCAGTTCTGGTAGTCAAGGTCTCCTGTCCCTACCTATGATATCCACTGCTCCATCCCAGATTCGTCTCTTCTCACTTGCTGCCCCTCACTCCTGGAACCTTCTTCCCCCACATGTGCACTTTACTGCTTCTCTAACCAGTTTCAAAACTGAGTTAAAGACTATTTTGTTTAGGGAAGCATTCCCAAGTGTGAGCCTTTCTCTGCCCCAGGATGCCTCGTTTTAACTATCCATTAAGTAGCCGAGCCCTCCCTCCAGTCCATCTGTCTTGGTCCAGGCCTCAGAGGGAGAGAAGAACTGCTGGACATGATGCCCTTCCTCACCACCATCCCCTTCTCCTTTTGTGTTGTGTCTTTTTAGATTGTAAGCCTGAGGACAGGGAAACATCTAATTAAAAAGATTGTATGTACAGTGCTGTGTAAATTTACACGCTATATAAATAAAGGTTAATAATAATAATAATAATAATAATAATAAGAAGAAGAAGAAGAAGAAGAAGTAACATCTTCACTGATGAAGAAGCCAGTGGAGTTTCGAAAGCTTGCAACAAGTATATTGTGCATTTCAGTTGGTCAATAAGGGTATCGCTGTTTGGTGGCTTCTTCTACGTAGCTAGTTTCAAAGGGGCTACAAGATCCCTTTTCATATTTTAAGTTTTCTTGTGCAGCTCATGAGTTACTTCATTAAAATCAGAAAGCACTGGATTTTGTTATAGAATTGTCATAATTTCCTTGTTATCACAGTATTAGTATTATTACATGAAGAGAGGAATTCTAGAAGTATAAGTGGGGTTCAGGAAAGGAAGAGGCACTAGCAACTGCACTGCAAACATAAAATGATTAATGGAGTGCACCAGGGAATTCCAAAAGGAAATCAGCATGTGCTTTATAGATTATAGCAAAGCCTTTAATTGCATAGATCACAAAAGGTTATGAAACACTCGTAAAGACATGGGAACGCCAACACATCTGACAGTCCTGATGAGTAATCTGTATTCAGGATAAGAGTGTACTGTCAGAACAGAACAAGGAGAAACGGAATGGTTCTCAGCTGGCAAAGGGGTCAGATAAGTGGGTCATTCAGATGTCATTTTTTTAAGAGGAATGATGTGAAAATCCACATGCATTTTGGATTTGTTATTCACACTATGGAACCACATCTCTCCATAAACTGCATCTCTGTGAGTTTGGTTGCTCACACGTGCGGGCAGCCTTCCCTTGTTCCCACACCCACCACACCCCTCAGCTGGGCAAAGGTTTCTCCTCCCATCACTAGAGAGGGTTGGCATCTCTTTTTCTCTCTGCCCATTCCCTCTCTCTTTCCCTCTTTTCTCCCTGGTGGTGGCTGTTCTTCTGGGGAAGGTGCAGTGCTTTCTCAACCTCAGGGCTGTCAACGATGCAAATGTATTCGAAACATATTCAAGGCATGCAGAGTTTTATCCTGAGTCCATTCGGATCTATTCACATCAGTTATTCACACTGCCAACGATGCAAACCTTTTTAAAAATTTGGAAAATACCTCGATATTGATTATCCTGGGGTAAAGGGGGGGGGTGGCAGCCTCTCCCAAAGCAACTTAATCAGGTGCGTTTGAGATACATGTGAACAACAGAGATTCAACCCGGTTTCATCCTGGATTATTTTCACCATCTGAATAACCTCCAAGGCTACATCTTATCTCCCTACCTGTTCAACTTATATGCAGAATGCATTGTAACAAACACAGGCTTGGATACTGAAAAAAGGAAGAATGAAAATACAGTAGGAGGAATCAATATCAACAGTCTAAGATACACAAACACAATACTAGCAGAAAACCTCCCAGATCTGGAACAACTACAGTACTAAGGAAGATCAAGGAAGAAAGTGCAAAAGTAGGCTTAGGGATGAACATAAAGAAAACAAAAGTAATGACCATGGAGAATCTACATAAATTCAACCAAGACAATGAAGAAATAGAAATAGTAAAAGAGTTCTCATACCTGGGATCAAACATTGCTAAAAATGGGGACTGCAATCAGGAAATCAGAAGAAGATTAAGAATGGAGAGAGTGGCTATGAGATAACTAGAAAAGATCATAGAATGAAAAGATATACAACTGAGCACAAAAGTTAGAATCATACAAGCAATTGTACACTGGGCCCTTGTTATCTGCTGGTGTTTGGTTCCAGGACCCTCTGTGGATAACAATATCCGTGGATGCTCAAGTCCCATTAAATATAATGGCACAACACAATGGTGTCCCATATATAAAATGGAAAATCAAAGTTTGCTATTTGAAATTTTTACTTTTTGGGAATATTTTCAAGCTGTGTATGCTCAAATCTGTGGATAAAAAAATCTGTGGATAAGGAGGGCCAACAGTATTCCCTATCACAATGTATGGATGGGAGAGCTGGACAGTTAAGAATGAAGATAGGAAGAAAATCAATTCATGTGAGTTGTGGTGCTGGAGAAGGGTGCTGAGGATACCACGGACAGCTAAAAAGACAAGTAAAGGGGTCCTAGATCAGAACAAGCCAGAAATCTC
Organism: Urosaurus nigricauda; assembly: GCA_034509955.1. Lineage (NCBI taxonomy): Eukaryota > Metazoa > Chordata > Lepidosauria > Squamata > Phrynosomatidae > Urosaurus > Urosaurus nigricauda. Next base: position 172,255,549 of record JAOEGL010000002.1, read on the forward strand.
CCTGGAAGCCAAGATGACAAAACTGAGGCTGTTATACTTTGCGCATATCATGAGAAGGCACAACTCATTGGAAAAAAACAATAATGCTAGGAAAACCGGAGGGAAGTAGAAAGAGAGGAAGGTCACATGTTAGATGGATCAACTCCTATTAAGTAGGCCACAGGTATGGGTTTGCAGGAACTAAGAAGAGCAGTGGAGGACAGACAGTCTTGGAGATCCACAGAGTCACCATTGGTCCAGATCCGACTGGAGGATGATTAACAACAACAAAGAATTGTCATTAAGGCTGCCCCTAACCTCAGGCAGAATGAGGCAACTGTCATAGGCAGCAGATTTCAGGTGTCATAGAAGGAGAGCAAATGCTTTGTTGCTTAATTGGGTTTGGTGGTTTTATTTTTACTTCAAGGCATGGAGAGAGACAAGTGATTGTGGGGATTTACTTTTTCCTATGCTAGAATAACTTGGCTTTGGATACAGATGCACATTGATTTGATGCAAATCTCTGGTTCATTCCAACAGATTTTATCCTTCCTGTCCTTTCTGCCCATCACCTCTTACTATTTTATTGAATATTGGGCATGTTGTTTTCATTGTGCTTCTGTTCCCTGCAGGTGCAGATAGGAAGGTGTTTGCAAGCATTCGTCTGATACACAAGGGGGTAAGTTCCTGTCGAGTTCCATGGGGCTTAATTTCTGAACTGTCATCCACAGGATTATGCTGGTAGCCCTCAACAGTCTTCCACCCATTTACATGGTTAAGGGGAGTAGGCAGCTGCAACTGAACAACTGGTGGGCTAAAGTGACTGAAAGTGTTCCTCCACAGCTCTTTGGGATGTTTGAATAAGAAATTGCACAAAATTGTCACTGGTCTACTATTCTTCTGGATGGTGTCTCCCAGCTGTTAAGAAATCAATTTTTCAGTCTGGCAAAACCACCTCTGAGTATTCCTTGCCCAAGAAAACCCTATGAAATCCATGGATCCCCATAAATTGGCAAGAGACCTGAAGGCAAATAGCCATACAATGAATAATTTCAAATATTATTTTCATCCCCAATCTTGCTACAAATTTTCAGATGAGGGCTGGCGTGGTTGCTTGTATGGAATTTCTAGTCACTTTGGCTACCAGATGAATACTTAAATACAAGGTCATGCAAATGACTGAGAGCTGCAATTAACAATAACTGTTGAAGTGGGAGAAAAACTAGTCTTCCATCCTTCATGCCAGGTGACCTCTCCTTTACTGGCAGAGTTTTCCATCAGTAGCTGCAAATGTCTCTGTGAAACAAAGATGTTTTGTGACTATAAGGGTCCTTGCAGTAATCAAGCCCTCCCCATGCACAATCCACCACAATAATGGTTACTTGACTGGTAATAAAATATAGAAAATATGCTTTTGATGCAGCCCTGCACTCCTTGAACCCTTTGTGCAGGCTGAGTTTCTCTGAAGAAAGCTGTAATAATAAAAGGAACATAAATGTGCACTGGGTTAATGTTTAGCTAGGGATTCAAGGCAGTCCTTTCTCTTTCCTATAGTGGCACAGCTAAAAGGCCCCTTGACCATGATCTCAGCACCACGAGAGAGAAGTGCTCTGAATGGTATAACCTCAGCTTGCGAAAGTCCTTTGGCTACAGCTTGTTGTTTTCCCATCATGTATGTAGTAGCCAGTTCCAGTTCCAAGCTGAGAAGCAATACTTTCTCAAGAACAAGTGTAAGGTGCTTTAATTGAATGGTGGTTATAACAAATGGGTAGAAGAAATGAAAAGCAGTTCAAATATTAAACCTGAAAAGTGGCATGTACAAATTAGTGACAGCTAAAAATGGATGCTTCTAGGTCAGAGGTGGGTAACTTTTGTTATTATGGGGGCAAAGGCTTTGGGGCTGGGACTCTCTGAGCCATATAAATTGCCTAGAACTCCATGAAATGGAGAGAGGAAAAGTCCTCCTGGTTTGGAAAAATAGGCCTAGCTCCCTGCCCCCCCCCCCAAACCCAGTGTTAAAACTGGCTAGGAGAAGCTAAGTAGGCTTCAAAGAGATTAAATTTTCCAGAAGAAAGAGGAGTTAAAAGCTGCAGAAGTAGCTTTATGCACTTCATGTGGCCTCCAAGGAGCTTTTCACCCATCTTATCTAAGGTGGGTGGCAAGATTTGATTTCTACATTCCATTTTCCAAGGCTGATGTGTCTGTGATTTAGCACATAAGAACAGCTGTGTTGGATCAGACCAAAGTCCTATCTTTACCTGCATTCTATTCTTACAGTGGTCAACCAGATATTTCTGGGCAGGAGCTACTGGTGGTGGTTTCCATGTCAGTGGAGTCAGGGATCTGCTACAGGCTTTTCTCTGCTCTTTAAAGGGGCTAATCAAAGGACCAACATCCCCCCCACAATAGGTTCAACATCCCCCCCCCCCGGTACTTTACAAACACGTGCAAAAGCTGCCCAGTATTGCTGTTCTGGATTTTCCTGCAAAATGTGGAGCAAAGGGTGAGGGTTTTTAACACCAATTTACGAAGGGATAGGGTGAATTCAGTGCTGAATTGGCTTTAGAGTTTATCACATGGGAGGAATTTCTCTCAATTGCGAATGGAGCCAATTGACAATTACGTGAATTTGCTAGTTTAGCAAATTTACTTGAAATCTGATTGTGTTCGGAATGCATTCAGAATGACTTCCCATTTCCCGAAAATGACCCCCATTGCCAAAAATTGCGTGAGATACTCTAATACGCAATTACATGAAACCCCATGATTGCGTTTGGAATGACTTCCCATTGCCCGAAATTGCGTGAGATACACTCATTCGCAATAATGTGAAACACCATGATTGCATTTGGATTGCCATTACATTATACCCCCAAATTCCGTCGTATGATAAATTTCCTTCTCTCATGAAATCAGCCCACATTTGGATATGGGATTTAGCACTGTGTCACAGTGAGTGTGGAAGGAAACTGGATTAATTCGCCAGTGTTGACATGGCTTCACTGTTTTATTATAATTATTGTATTTATTTCCTGCCTTTCTTTAACAGAACATAACAATTTATATAAAGTGATCTGGTGGGGAAATTTATTCTTCCTTTCCCTTTTCAATTTCCTTTTCTGGCCTACACCTCCCAGAATCCTCTCAATAGAATGATCACATGGACTATTATATGTATTATAAACAATAACAACATGGATTATTATATGTATGGATGATTATATGTAGAATAATCTACATGTACAAAGCAGTCCCAACCAACTTAATTTCAGCAAGTTTCCTTGACAATGTTCAGACAATGCTTTCAATGGAAACTCTAGACTCTTAAAAAAAAGCATTAGTAATGTGTGCATTCCCGTTTTGCATTTCAGTTATGATCTTCAAACACTCAAACATCTCTCCTGTGGTCAATGAATGAACCAAAGATGGATCTAAATGAAGGAAATGGAACTGTTAGTATAAGGCCATCTCTCCTCCACAACTTTGCAGATTTTGACTGTTTGCTTGTTAGAACTTTTCATAATTAGACTTTTGTCCATCAGAACCTGCAATTTGTTTCACACCCAAAGTGCCTGGTCTCCCTGGATTTCCTGTTTAGCAGACTATTGTATTTCATCTAATAATATTGAACAGCATGCTTTGCTTTGGGCTCAAAACATATTTATGAAAGTTCAATTGTCTTGCCCTTCCTTCTCAAGGTTCCTTTTGCTAATCCTAATCTCAGATTAATATTATTTGTCAGTATTTCTCAGATTCTTCATTCTTCCTGGATCTTATATTTCTATTTACTTTTCCTCTCACTTAACCCTACACCCTCATTAAGGCTTCTCTTTGTATTTACTGAGGTGTGTATCAAATAAAAATTCATTATGTGCCATATCTCCACCCCACGCAACAGTACCAGCCATCTCCCCTCCACTGGTGTCAATCTGTCTGGATTTATGTAATGAAGTCTCCAGTAGCAAGCAATTTGGTGTCTTTATACACTGTGCTTGTGTACAAAGGTTTAATCTAGCAGTAGTTTTTGTGACTCGCTGTACCCAAAGAAATTCATTGTATCTCTGTTCTCAAGGTGCTTTAGTTGTCTTTGTCATTGTGTTTCATGTGGTACATTACAGGAGCCATTTTGTTAATCTATACACCGTATATACATGACTATAAGTTGACCTAATGTATGAGATGAGGGCAGGTTTTGGGGCCAAAATTATGGATTTAGATATGACCTGTGAATAAGTCAAGGGCAAAACTTAGAGGCACAAAACAAAGGATATAAAGGCCAAACTAAAGAAAATGATGCCAAAGAACTTACAAAAATCTAGCAGGCATAACCGTTTGTGCTTTTCCAATCCAGGCATTCAAAAAGGTCAGAAGTGAAACCATGGTGGACAGAGTAGAAGGGGTTGGTGCTGCTTCTTTTAGGTGCTTCCAGAACAGACTAAACTCTTGCCTTTTGCCACTCTACTCTAAGAAAGAGAGTGGCTCCTCCCCCCCCCCCCCGTGGATGTTGACCCAGTTTTTGGTGTCAATTTTTTTACTAAAATTTCTAGACAGTATTGAAATACAGTTGCCCCTCCAAGTCTGCAGACTTGAGATCTGTGGACTTGGAAATCCGCAGAGGGACAACTGCATTAAAGGCAATGAAGCATGCACCTCTGGCACACGCCCCACATGCACGTACCCCATTCAAGCCTATTGGGCTTGAATACGTGCAATATTTGGAACTCACAGGAGGAGGGTCCAAGGGTCAACCGTAGTGTGTGTGTGTGTGTGTGTGTGTGTATATATATATATATATACACAGTATATGTATATATATATATATAGAGAGAGAGAGAGAGAGAGAGAGAAGTCCACATTTAAGTGTTGAGACTTTAAAAAAAACCTAGGATGATTACACAGGACCACTAATGTAAAATAATAGAGATAGGATCAGAGTTGTTGGAATTTCTATAAAAATGAGAAAGCTGGTGTGGTCTTCCTTCGATGCTGGCAAATGTTATGTCCAAACTAATTCTGGCATAATAATATTATGATTCTGAGCATGCAAAGTCATTAGCTCAGCAGTTGCTGCAGAGATCAAAGTGAGTGTAGAAACACTGATAAATGATCCCACAGCATCTCTGGAAAGTCTGCTCCCACCCATTAATCACAGTATTGACCTGTCCCTATATAACCCCAGAAAGAAATCCACTGATTCAGAGATGGCAATGACTGAATTGAGCTGCCTAAATACTATAAAAGCACCAGGTCCCCTCTGATTTTAGAAGGCAAGGAGGTTCAGTTTTGGTTACTATTTGAATGGGAGACCTCCAATGAACACCAAGTGCGGTAGGCTATATTTCGGAGAAAGGAATGTGCAAAACCACTTCTGAGGATTCCTGACCTAAGGAAATCCTATGAAATTCATGGGGAGTGCCATAAATTGATAGGCAACTTGAAAGCATGTGTACACGCCCACATCCAGTTACCCACGAAGCCGACCCAGTGATTGAATTGTGATGAATCCACTACAATATCCATAGACAGAGGTGTAGCTATGGGGTGACAGCAAAATAAGGATATTGTCCCAAATTAAATTTCTGCCTCCCCTATTAAATTTTCCTTCCTTCCCCAAATTTCTAACATTGCAGTAATTTCTCAGCTGAGCATTTAGAAACAGTTTAGGTATCCCAAATAAAGGAGTGGGCAAAGTTACCAAGGGAATGCAAACTGAGCAAGCATAAGGGTTTAAACAATTTTCGGTATCTCATACTCAGCAGTGATTGAAATTTGGGACTGGAGGAAGATGGGTGGGATCATTTTTATGGGTGCAATGCTCCTATTTTGCTCCTTTATAGTTATGTCCCTCTCAATGCACAAGAACTGATCAGGCAGAAAGGAAACAAAACACCTCTGCCTGCCTGAGCTGCCAAGACTAATGACTCTTTCATACAAGGCTAAATTGGAAGTATAATTTAAGGTCAATTCGAATGCAATCATGGGTTTTATGTTATTGCAAATTAACTCTTCGCACGCAAATTCGGGCAAGAGGGAAGCCAATTCGAATGCAATCATGGGTTTTACCTTATTGCGAATTAAAGCTTCGCATGCAAATTCGGGCAGGAGGGGGTTATTTTCGGGTAATGGGAAGTAATTCCGAACGGAGCAGGGGTTCATGTAAATTTGCTAAACAAGCGAATTTACATAAATCCGCATTGGCTCCATTTGGAGTTGGGAGAAATTCCTCCCCGTTTGAAAGAGTCCTAAGAGGTCTTACATAAACCTATAGGTAGCCCACAAGAAAGATGGAAGTCCTGGTATGTAGTAATCCTCCATATAGACAGTCTTCATCCTAACAGAGACAGGCAGATCCTGTTGAACAGGCCAATTGAAAAATAGCCTGGACTCTACTTCTGATCCCATCATGCATGAAATGAAGCGACACGCCTGAATTCTTTTTGATGCTTTGGGAAGCTTTGGGGCATGCACTGCAATTGTGTTGTGTGTATCTCTGCCCCCTCAAGGATAGTAGAGTAAAAGCCCTTGAGCCGCTCCAGGAGACATAAATGGCTTGAGTTCAGAAAGCCCTTCTTCTCTTCATTACTACATATGGCAGATGATACAGTTTCCAATATTTATTTGTTTTTAAAAATGCTATCCTCTAGATATGTCCAAGGAAAGAAGATATTAGACAAAGTTTTGCAATGTTACTTTTTTTTGGCACTGCAACTAGGGTTTGTAATCCAAAAGAGTGACTTTTCCATGCTCTGGCTCTATGATGTAAGTAGAGAGTATGGGGGAATAGCTCAAGAGACAGGGTTGGAGCCCAGTTTGAATTCTGCAGCTCAAGATGGAGTCCCAGAGCAGAACCAGGAAGGTTGTGGTGGAGCCACACTGGAGGCAGCCAGGTATTGGTTGTGGCTCTAGCAAGGCACAGTTAGAGGGCCACAGCAGCTATTACCTTAACAGAACACAGTTCCACTGGCTTAGGACTTTATCACACCAGCCTGCAGCCGTGCTGCAAGGGAGAGGTGGAGAGGAGCAGAATCACAGTCATTCACATAACATGACTACCTGAGAAGCAGAACTGCAGCAGAAGGGACCTATCACACACGGCTAGTAATGGAATTGCTGCGAGATTGAGACCCTATTGATGGTTTTGCCTTTCAATGAAATAATGTAATGAATGGAATGCAAGGCAGCAGCAGGACAGACATTATGTTGTGCGATAAATATTAGCCAAAGATGCTTTTATTCTGTTAAAATTCTAATTTTTAGTCTCGTGTGATAAAGTCCTTGGCCAATAAACTTCTGCCAATGGCCTGGGGCAGACTGCTGGAAAACGGTGGTCTGCAGGCACCCATTTTAACTCCGGATGGACGCCACAGCCGCCAAACCGTGCGGCGCCTGTCCAGAGTAAAAAGAACCTGGTTCTTTTTGCGACATACAGGTTACGTCACGAGTGCGCCATTGTCACACTTGTGACGTAATGGATGCACAACAACATGCGGATGCTATGCGTCTATTACGTCAAGATGGCAGCGCCCATGTAGGTGGACCGCCGCCATTACATACTAAGGTTCCGGACCATGTGGTTTGCAGTTTCTCTGTGTCTCTTCAGTTGATTATTCCCATGGCTTTGGGATTTTAAAAATATATACGAGGGAGGTGAATTCCACATGTTTTTTCACCAGTCATGTAGAATCCAGAGATATTTGGAAGCTCAGGTGAGACAAAATAGACCCGGGGTGGGGGAGGGGGATGTTAGGTCAGGGGGTGTAGTCAGTAGAAAAGCATTTAAAAAATCACATTTAATCTTGTATTGAGCAGGTTTATTCCAAAAGAATATGCTGGTCGGTGACCATAATATATATTTGTGTATTCCAAAAGAAAACAACACCTGATACCAACCCTGGACTGCTATTGTGTGAAAACTAATTCCAGGTACTGAGCCTTCCTTTAGAAAAACCTCCGGCAGGCTCAGTAATAACAGCCCACACATACAAGTGTAATAAAAACATGAACAAAATTAAAACCCAGTGAGTAAAAATGTTTAGTTCCATGCCATTCAAAGCAACACCTGATTTCTGCAGATTAAATTTTGCTTAAAGTCACAGATGAAGGCCATTCTTTATCCAGTCCTCCCTCCTTTGGCCACTTGGTAGCGTAATTGCCAGTTTCACAGCTGCAATGCATTACATTGGGCCTTTGCTATCTGTTGGGGTTTGGTTCCAGGACCCCACATGGATGCTCAAGTCCCATTAAATAAAATGGCATAGAAATGTTGCCACTTATTAAAAATTTCACAATGAGGTTTGCTTTTTGGAATATATATATATATATTCAAACCATGGATGGCTGAATCTGTATATGGATATGGAAGGCTGACTGTCTATCCAAAGTAGGAATCATGTGGTAGGAGTTGCCATAAGTCTGTGGTCCCCAAATGGTGCCCTTTAAGAGATTTTGGACTTCATCTCCCAGAATCCTCAGCCATGTTGCCCAATAGTCTGGGATTCTGGGAGCTGAAGTCCAAAAGCCCTTCAAGAGCCCAGTTTGGGGACCACTGCATGGCATAAGTCGACAATGGAGTTGACCACGTGAAGGAAATCAGGAGTTTATCCTGTGAATATCCTGGGGGGAAAATTGCATAATTATGCAGAACGATGTTGTTCAAAACCTGCCATGAAAGCAATCACAAAGAAGCATTAACGCACATCGTTTTACTTTCGGGCCTTCAGCGGCATTGCATTCCTGGCATCGCTTTATTCGCGCAATTGCGTGTGATAACCATTTCTGCTTTATTTGTGGGACACTTTAAATGTGCTTTAATCTCTCTTTTAATGGCGGAATTAGCCCTGGTGTGATAAAACTCCAATAATGACTCGAAAGCACACAACACACGGACACACAAATGAATGTATTATTATTATTAACCTTTATTTATATAGAGCTGTAAATTTTACACTCTGTTTAATTAGACAGTTCTCTGCCCCTCAGACTGACAATCTAAAGACACCCTGGTGTGATAAAACTCCAATAATAACCCAATACACACACACACACACACACACACACACAGATTTAATGTAGTGACCTCCATCCCTGCCCTTTAAGAGCTTTTGGACTCCAGCTCCCAGAATCCCACACCATTGGCCAAGATAGCTGAGGCTTCTGGGAGATGAAGTCCTAAAAAAAATTCTCTTAAAGGGCACCCACTGTGTGTGGGGGGGGGGATGGGAGGGGGTCACTACATTCAATTTGTGCCTGTGTGTGTGTTGTGTCATTATTGGAGTTTTATCACACCAGGGTGTCTTTTTAGATTGTAAGCCTGAGGGGCAGGAAAATTGTGGCTGCGGCAGCGACAGGAAACAAAGAGAAGAAGTGAAGCAGGCGAGCGCTAGGACCCAGGGGGAGTCCCTCCCTCTCTGCCTTTGCTGTGCTGCTGCTGCTGCTGCTGGGCTTTGACGTCACTCTTGTCAGTGTCAGCACATGGATGGGCAAAAGCTGTAGAACTGAGGCAGCAGCTGGGCGGAGCGAGCAGGACTGGAGGAGGAGGAGGGCTCCTGGGCAGCAGCAGCAGCAGCAGCAGCAGCAGCCAGCAAACAAGAGACAGAGCTAGAGAGAGAGAGGGTTACCCTTTGTTGCACTGTTTGTTGTTATTCCTTTCCCCCTCCTCCTTTTTTCTTTATTCTTTTTCCCTTGTTTATTCTCCTCCTCCTCCTTTTCTTCCTCCTATTGCTGCCTGCTCTGATGCCAAGGAGGCTCAAGAGGAGTCCCCAGCTGCAAACTTCAAGGAAGGAAGGAAGATTATTATTTTTAAATAATAATAATATATATTAAAAAATTAATTATTATTATTATTATTATTTAATTAAATACCTCCTAAGGATCCTGATTATAGGAGAGTCCTTTCTTTCTTTCTTTCTTTCTTTCTCTCTCTCTGCCTCTGTCTCTGCTGCTCCTCTGCTGCTTTTAGTTTCTTCCTCCTTTGGGGAAACCAGGGGAGCAGCAGCATGGCTCGCCCTCTCTCCTTGAACCCCACTTTCCTACCTCCGACTTACGGGGTGCTGAAGTCGCTGCTGGAGAACCCGCTCAAGCTCCCGCTGCAGCATGAAGACGGTGAGAGGCAAACGCGGGATGGGACCGGGATGGGAACGGGATGCGAGCGGGATGGGAACGGGAATGGGGAGGAGGAGAGGAAGGGGCTTTTCATAGCCTGGCTCTACAACCCTCCCTTTGATGGTGATCGTCAGCACCATTTAATAAATTTTATTTATGCTTCCCGCCTCTCCCTTCGGATCAAGGCGGGATTCCAACAAATTTTAAAACAACTAACAAATTTAAAACAACATTATTATTATTATTATTATTTTGTATGTTATATGTTGTTATTATTAATATATAATTATTAATATGTATATATATTTATTATTATTATAATGTATGCTATTTATTGTTTTATAAAATAATTAATATATAATTATTAATATATATATATTTATTATTATTATTATTATATTGTATGAACTATTTTAATTGTATGTACAGCGCTGTGTAATTTTACAGCGCTATATAAATAAAACCTAACAATATTATTATTAATAAATATATATGTTTATTATTATTATATTGTATGTTATATATTATTATTAATAATAAATATTTATTAATATTATATTGTATGTTTATATATACATACCGTGTTTCCCCGAAAATAAGACAGTGTCTTATATTATTTTTTGCTCCCAAAGATGTGCTAGGTCTTATTTTCAGGGGATGTCATATGTTTCCATGAAGAAGAATTCACATTTATTGTTGAACAGGAAAAACACATTTATTATATATTGTACAGTATATATATTTATATACAAAAACTTTACTAGGTCTTACTTTCGGGGGAGGCTTTATATTTAACAATTCAGCAAAACCTCTGCTAGGTCTTATTTTCTGAGGATGTCTTATTTTTGGGGAAACAGGGTAATATATATATAATTGATAAACTGTATATTATATATGTATTATTATTACATAGTTGTTTTTGTAGCTAGTTGCCAAGGCAGGGGAGAACATCATAAACATAAGAAGGATAGGACAGTAGAATTTATATTAGCATATATTTCTAGTGTTGATTTTATGATTTTATACTCTTTGTGAGTATAGTTACTGTTTCTGTTATTATCATATGTTTATTTTAATACACAGCCTAACTTAGAGCCTAGGAAGGAAAAAAGACAGTATTCAGAGCTGACTTCATGGAGGTGTCAAGGAAGAGTGGGTTATACCTGCCACAGTACTCAAGTCAGCTTGCAGTCTTTAAAAAACCCCCAATACAACCAAAAACTTTAAAAAGTTGACATTGAAGTGGAATTGAACTAGAATAACAAGAAAGTCACGAAAAGACAGTAAGGACCGAGAGTGAGCCGGTATCCAGGCACTCACATTGGGATTTCTAGTGTGTTTAAATCAAGTGTGGATTGGAGAAAGATCCCTGGAGCTCCTTTACTCCTGGGAGTAAAGCCTCCTTAGCCCTGAGCAAGGGATTGGTGGCCCAGCAGAAAAAAATGTATCTCTCTCTTTTGTGGCTTTCGGATGCCGTTGCTTTCTACTGAAGCGTAGGGTTTTTTCTTGGCAAGTTTCATGGGGGGTGGGTGGTTTTGCCATCACCTCCCCCTGAGGCTGAGAGTGTGACTTGACTACCAAGGAAACCCCCATCAGCCCCATGGCTTTGGTCTCGAGGAAGCTGATCCAGAGGTAGCTTTTGCAAAGTCTGATCCTGAGATGGTTTTTGCAAAGTCTGATCCTGGCATGCAAAATATGATCCTGGGATGGTTTTTGCAAAGTCTGATCATGAGACAGTGTTTTGTGAAGTCTGATCCTGGGATGGTGTTTTGCAAAGTCTGATCTGGATACCACCCCCCACCCCCCAAAAAAATCTGATCCTAGAATGGTTTTTGCAGAGACTGATCCTGAGATCGTTTTTCTGCAAAATCTGATCCTGGGCAGCGCCAAGCAAACGTACCTACCTCGGATTGCAGCCGTGGAGTTTCCTTCAAGTAGCGTAAACATGAGTAGGTTAGGAAGTTTAGTTTGTGTAAAGTCAAGTGACAATACCAGTCATCATCATCATCATCATCTCAACATCATCATCTGTGTAATGTAATAAAATTTATTCGGTCTTTGACCAGTATAACATCATCTGTGATATTTCTGTCCACAAGCTAGGAGAGGGCAAGATGTCTGCTAGTTGTTCCTAGGGAGTTTATCAGATGACGGAAATTGGATGTATAATCTAATGGCAATCCGAATGCAATCATGGGGTTTCACGTTATTGTGAACGAGTGTATCTCACGCAATTTCGGCCAAAAGGGAAGTCATTCCGAACGCAATCATGGGTTTTACGTTATTGCGTATTAGAGTATCTCACGCAATTTCGGGCAATGGGAAGTCATTTTTGGGCAATGGGAAGTCATTCTGAATGTATTCCGAATGCAATTGGAATTCATGTAAATTCGCTAAGCGAATTTACGTGAATTCACATTGGCTTCTTTCGAAATAGAGAGAAATTCCTCCAGTCTGATAAACTCCTAGGACACACTCCCAAATTTCTTGAGGAAGAGATTTAAAAGAGGGAGTTTATGTGTGTCTTAGTCCTAGATGCCTGTTTATTCAAGAGTAAGACTCACCTGCCTTACGCATGGCTTGCTTTCAGAGAGCTGCCTTTGCAGTTCTAGGCCTCCTAAATGTACCAGCTCCTGCATTCCTGTTTACTTGGAAGTCACGTCCTTTGATTTCCACGGATTCACTTCCAAGAAAGTATGCACATTTATTTTTTTGCACCCAAAATAAACATTAAGAGTCCAATTTCTCGCTCCCCCCTTCCCTATACAGATTTATGCACGCATGCTCTCACACCAAGACACACATACACATCACCACAAGCTTGTCTGCTATGACTTTATAGGAGGTTTACAACATACGTTTCAGTTATGAGGATCTGGATGTGTGCAAGATCAATCCTAAAACTGGAAAAGTTGCTGGAGGCTTTTAAAAAAAATTAGCATATTGCCACTCTCTCTCCAGACATTTCTGAGGTTTTAAGAATGTGTGTGATATAAAGTTTGGGTTGTGTTTTTAACATGGAGGTTGCAGTCCACAACCTGTTAAAATTCCATGGCAACAGGGCCTGTTAATAGCTGCAGAGTGGGCAATGTTCAAGATTTCTTATTTGTGTTTTTCCAGGCAACACTGTGTGCCATGTGTAAGCTGCACCTCAGTTCAGTACCATTTAAAAAGCCTTGGCAAAGTTACTTTTGGGGACTAGAACTCTATAGTCAGCCCAGTGACCCTGTTGGCTGGTGTGTTGTGGAAGTATGAGTCCCCAAAGGTAACTTTCCTAAGCTCTGCTTGTCCATAGTTGAAGTCTTTTCTACTCTCAAATGCAGCTATAGTTGGCAAACAGTTTTAAGAACATCCTGATTTCCTAAGGTATGAACCACATTTGAGAAATGGGCACTTTTGAGAATGAAGACAAGTTTTCAGGATATATTTCTTTGCAGGAGTGCTTGTAGTAGTATTCTACTAGGCTTCAATCCTCTCTCATCTACTACCTGGGACTAAATCCCACAAAAAGCAGAGGAGTTACTTCTGAATAGAAAGCCTCATGCCTTAGGATTGCCATAAGTCAGTAGTGAGTTGAAGACACGTAGCAACAACCACAACAGATATGTGTAAAATCAGGCTATACCTTGCAAGTATATTCTAGTTTGATGTGTCTATTTTGAGAAATGTGTAGTTGCTTTCTTAGAAATTTCAGTCACATCTTGGCAGTAAGAACCAATACATCAACCTTCTTAGATCTCATTTCTAAACCCAGTTTCTACCTGGAAGCCACAAATGAAACCAGAGATTGATGATAACATTTCTTGACTCATATATAAACTGAAACTTTTTTCCTCATTGGTGTGGTTGTGGGGGAGAAAAGCTGTCAGCCTTCCCAAACCTAAAGCCATTTTCCCAATCACAAATCCCTCACTCTGCTGGTGTGTATGTGTGCGTATTTGTTTGCTCCATGGTAGGTGTGTTTCTTAATCTTCACCCTCAGGGGCAAAGCAGTTCATCTGACTCCAGGCAAATAAGAGCCCCAGAAGACTGCAAACATTTGGGATTGGCATAGTGGACAGTGGAACAGAAAAAAAGTTTTGGATCAGAAAAATCACAATTCACACAGGAGTGGGGAAGAGGGTATAGGTCCTTTGGACTTCAGCTGCCATTGAGTTATAAACAAACATTGCAGGATCTAATCAAAAGTTTTCTTGTACAAAGAGCAGTTTGGTCCACAGCCCCATAGTGTTTGAAAAGTTTCACTTTAAAAACTATGGAGATTTTCTTTATATAAATGACCTTTGGCTTGCAACTGCATGTCTGGGCTTTTGCCAGCCTTCATGTCTTAGTAGGTTTGAGGCACATCTGTGCATAGGTGCATGTGTTTTAATAGCATTCTTTTAGGCTGCATTCCTTTATACACTATTTTCTTAGAGTAGACTTAAAAATATAGCTGTGTTAGCCTGTAGAATCAGAGATACGGAGAGATCTTGTAGCGCCTTTGAGACGAACTGAATGAAAGAAGTTGGCAGCATTAGCTTTTGTAGACTAAATTCTACTTCATATGCATCTGAGGAAGTAGACTTTAGTCCATGAAGGCTCCTGCTGCCAACTATTTCTTTCATTTAGTCTCACAGATGCTACAAGATCTTTCTACATCTCTGTTTTCTTGGAGTGAGCCTCACCAGATTCCTCTGTGTACCCTGCACACCAGGAGTTACCTCTGAGTAGACGTGCACAAGGGTGCACTATTCCTCACCAGAATTCAATAATAACATTGAACTTAAGTCTTTTTTTACCATGAATAGTAATAGTTCTTCTAATAAACCAAGTTTGACAGCTGTCAAACAGCAAATGATCCAGGTTATTTTCTGTTTCTGATGGTTTTAAGGATTTAAAAAAAAAAGAATTCAGCTGCTCTCTGAAATAAAAAGTTCCGCTGCACTCTTCCTTCAGTCTGAGTAGTATTGGAATGAATATCAGGCAGCTTTAGAAACACATAACACTCTCATGTTACTCTGATTCATTTTGGTTATATGTTTTTGTGCTAGTGAATTTTCTTGCCCCTCAGAGACAACTCCTGCTCTGATTTCACCCGTTATGTCTAAGGGAGGGGGTTCTGATGAAATCTCAGTGTTGTTGTTTGAAGCTTACATTTGCTCAAAGCCAAGAACACAGATGAATTGCTAATTAAAAACAGAGGCGGAAGCCATGCATAGATTTTAATGAGCTGAAAATATATCTAGAGACCTTTGAATTCTGTACCAAATGTAGAACCTGAAAGGGGCAGATCTTAGTAAAATACAATTACGTCTTTGCGAGACTTTTCTTTTCCGTAACATGAAAGTGTTGCAAAATACCTTTTGTAAAAATACTGATTTTTTTTCTGTTTTCTGCCCTTCTCTTCCTTTCCCTCTAGCATTTTATAAAGAGAAAGACAAAGAGAAAAAGTTGGACGATGACAATACCAGTGCCACTGTCCCACAGTCGGCTTTCCTGGGTCCGACATTATGGGACAAGACACTTCCCTATGATGGTGACACTTTCCAATTGGAATACATGGACCTGGAAGAGTTTCTCTCAGAGAATGGCATTCCGCCCAGCCCAGCTCAGCATGACCACAGCCCTCACCAACCTGCTCTTCAGCAAGCTACCTCAGCAACACCACCTTCTGTCATGGACCTCAGCAGCAGAGCATCCACATCGGTCCACCCAACCATGGTTTCGCAGAACTGCATGCAGAGCCCAGTCAGGCCAGGTAAAATCAGCCATGCAAACTTGTAGAAGTAAAGAAATAGGTAGAAGACCAAAGTAGAAGCAAAGAAATAGGATGTCTGTAGACATGTATGTATATAAATACAGAAGAGCCAACATGATATAGTGGTTTAAGTGTTGGATTCGGACTCTGGGAGACCAGGATTTGAATTCTTACTCAGCCACTGGATGACATTGGACAAGTCGCACACTTAAATAAATCTGGGTCCCTTTGGCGCTACACTGTTATAACACTGTGATGCCACTTTAACAATACTGGAAATTGTATTTTGGGAAGGTTCTTAGGATTTTCTCAGGCTGAAAATCCTAAGGACATTCCCAAAATTCAAATTCCAATATTATATAAGATGCAGTTATGCCAGTTACAGTGGCATCACAGTGTTATACCTGTGCAGCGTGGAAAGGCCTATGGCCAGAAATGCCCTAAGGTTACTATAAGTTGGAGTCAATGTGAAAGCACATAACAACAACATATGGATATAGATATGGCACCCACCATTAGCAGTGAGTGGTGTGCAAGCTGCAGGCCACATATGCCCCTTGGCATATCGGTCTTGAACAAACAGCTTTTCTCAGGTATTATGATTCAACAGGGAGTCCACACTTATATGAAGAAAGTGGCAGTGGGTATTCCACTATTCCACCTGTTCCTGACTTTGCCATTTGAACTACATGCTGAGAGGGGTCCCTCTGTTTGTGCTTACTTGAAGAGAAGCAGAAGTCTCAGCATAGTCCAGAACCCCTGATAATACAAGGTTCTTGATCTCTTAATATGTTCCACTTACCTTCAGGTGAACATGCATAGAAGTTCCTTTCAGACATTCAATTCAGTGTGGCAAGCATGTCACATGGGGAGAAAGCTGGGGGCACAGCCAGTGAGCGTGAGTTCAGGTTATCCCATTCAGGCTAGAGTTTTGAAAAGTTACTTTTTTGGATGATAAATCCCTGAGACGACGTGGATTCTTTTATTTATTTATTCCATTTATATGCCATCTTTTTCCTGGAAAAGGACCTAAGGCAGTCTTCAAGTCAGAGGTTCAATAGTTATGTTTTAGGTGTTTTTTAGAACACCAAAATGGGGTTTAATGTGAAAATCAATTCCATTGATTAAGCTGGACCTTTATTTCGAAAGCCCCTTCCAATGATACAACAAGGATGGTCCTGCTGTCCCAGCAGTGACTTCTTTCCATGGTATTCCAGCAATTCTTTGCCCAGGAACTACAAAAGTGAGGTCAGGTGGGCAACAAATGTGACATACACAATTCATGCAGTTAAGGATCCTGTCTTTGGAAAGGCCCTTCTGGTTCCTTGATCCAGACACTGCTATAATGGCATGGGAAGTGACTTCTGTAAGTCATGTATGAATCACCGAAACATCAAAATGTGCTTAACATCATATCCTTTGATTTCCCCCCCCCCTTTTTGTGCACATCCCAACTTCTATCTGTTTAAGATTTCTGGTCCAGTGTGTGCATGTCTCTGTGTGTGTGTGTGGGGGGGGGGGGCATGCCGCTACTCATAAAAAATACTGGTTGATGCTTACAGATTTAATGGGTGAAAATCTAGAATTGCCAGTATTTTTCATTGGGATGAGCTTGTGGGTGGGGGGTAGTGATGTGGGACTCATAAACGTGGAATTCTGTTCAAAACCTAAAACCATAATGAAGACCTATGCTTTCTGTGCATAGATGTTTTAACACACTAAATACTGTAGTTCTTGGTTACCCAAGTGATGACTGGTACCCACCAGTTTAGTGACACTTTATTGTGTTTTTGCCAAAGATCTAGCTTATAGTACCACTACTGTTGATTAGATAGAGGGTCAACAATCTATATTTCTAAACCAAGGAATACAGTATTGAAATGCTGGTGAGCACATAACCATGACTTCTTATTGTGTAAAGGCTGATATTGGGAGAGAAAAGCAGGGATTTAAAAATGGCATTTTCTTCATAAAATGACTGGAAGATGGAAGTTGGTATGGGCAGACCAGCAGTTGGAGGTGTCCTTTATGCCATTGCCTCATAAGGTTGTTTCTCGATCCGTAGGGAGAGGTGGGAAAATATAAATAAAAATTATTATTATTATATAATTATTTACTCCTTCAACTGTACTGCGAAACTGGAAAGTAAGAATGAGGAGGAAGCGAGGGAATGTGTAGTGGAGAATTAGTAGCTGTGGTTAATAATCCTCACTGATTCTCCCTTGAGGGTGTTCCCCTCGGGCTCCTATCCTGACTCATATTTACGTTACCTTGGCAAATGTGTCTGGGACACTTAGTTGCACATGTTGCTGATACGAGAATCCTCACATTGAACAGGGGAACAAATCACTTGTGGACTCTTCTTCACACAGAAACTTTGTCTGACAGTAATCTCTTATTGAGCACACATCCTGGAAATGTCAGAGTTCCTACCTAACATTTTCTTGTGTGGAGTGCTCACATGAGTGCTACTTCTAGCCGCCTACAAGTGAACACAGAACATTCTGCTGAAAATAGCCATCGTGTTGTGATGTTCTGGAAGAGAACTGAAAAACCTCTTTCAAGTATATCTAGTCTATTTCGACAGAGAAGCAGTATGATTGAAAATGAAGACTGGAGTCCTAACCAAATTTGTTAGTGACTAGGCTCTACTTGGTCCGTGTAGTGTAGAGGTTTGAGTATTGGGCTACAACTCTGGTGACCAGGGTTCAATTCCCACCTTTGCTATGGAAACCCACTGGGTGACCTTGGGCAAGTCACATGTTCTCAGCCTCAGTAGAAGGCAATGATAAACCTTCTCTGAACAACTCTTGCCAAGAAAACCCCAATGATAGGTTCATTTTAGGATCGCCATCAGTCAGAAACCACTTGAAGGCACACAAGCTCTACTTGATATAATGTGACCACTATACCATCCTCTACATATTTACTCAGAAGTAAGTCAAGCAAGCAATCAGCTACAAAACTACAGCAAAAACGAGGAGGGCCAAAACCAAAGCAAAAACGAGGAGGGCCATTCTGTCTATTATCATGGAAGCTTTGAAGTAACTCTTTGTAGGAGGAGAGCAATTCATGCAAATGGCAGCTGACATCCGACAGGCTAAGTACTTCATTCTCACTTGGCCTTGTTTATCTTATTCTCCCATGAAACATTTTCTGGAAGGAGAGACGGCTCTTGGGAACAGGAAACCACTCCTTACTCCCCTGTCCTGGGATGGCAAGCACGAGACCATTGTCAAAGCTATCAGATAAGAATTCAAAATAAACAAACTGAATGGGCAGCACTGGGAGAAGAGTGGAGAACAGTGTGGAAAATGCACACAGATTCTGGGAAGCAATGTTTCTTGTCAGTGGAAAAACCAGCGCTAGGAACAGTTCTTTCTGTCACAAGCTGAGGGGAATGCATTCACTGTTTTCCCTTTCTTTCTGTGAAAATAAGGCCTGCAGTAACATATATACATCCATGTTCCTCAGCAACGAGTGTGCTGTCATGGAAGGAAAGCTTAAATCAACTGAAATTCATTTAGAGGAAAGGCTTTCTAATTCAGAAAGTCCACACGTTTTTCTTTTGCTTAGAGTGGGGTGGGCAAACAGTGCCCCTGGCCTTGTTTGTTTGTTTGTTTTGGCAATCTACGTCAATTTTGCTCAGAACTAGAGCCAAGGCTCTGAGCCCTCTGGCTGAAAAACAGAAGTTGTAAAACCTGAAATTTGAAGAAACTCTGATGACATCTTTTCTTTCTTTTCCTGATGTTTTGGGGTCTGATGTGCACAATGGTGGGTGCTGAAGCTGAAAAATGTGTACCTTGCTCTGTCAGTTGTCCACAATTTGTTTAAGAGTCATCAAGTGCATCGTAAGCAGGTGATGCAAAAATGTGTATGAACTGACTGCACAATTACCTCTCGTTTTATGGGCTGTTATTTGTGGTTAATTTAATTTGGCAGCCTCTGAGGATTACTTGATGCATCTTGCATTGGCCACCCTTCATAGTCAAGAACATGTGCCTTCCTCCTCTGCATATATGGCAGAGATCCACAGGCCAGCCGCTCAGGAGTTCCTCGCGTACGGGCCTCTGCCATGCACATGATTGGAAACCTACACTGGATATATTCCCTTGTTGTTGCTTCTTTCTTTATTTCTGAGAAGGGGTGCATGTTACTAAAATGCTTTCAGTGAACAATTTTGAGTATCAAAATCATGTATAAAGGTGTGTTTTGAAACAAGGCCGAGAATTGTTGAAGGCAGAACCAATTTTTCCCAATCCTGGCCTTTGCTGGGGCAACATAAATGGAGGGTTGTGGGCTTTTGGAGGAGAACCAGTGTGTGGGACCCACCTGCTTAAGCCTTCTTGGTCCCAATGATTCTCCCCTGCAGTAAGTCCACCAATTGGACTTACATACCCTCAAACTATCCCAATTTGGCAGGAACGGTTCCAATTAATCCTCTGCAATCTCACTTTTTTTTCCAGCTATTTTTAATATGTCTAATTTTCTCTCCTCTCTCCTGCTTTCCTCCTTTGTCATCAGATTGCTTCAGTTGCTGCAAACTGAGTGAAAAATGCAAACACAGTTTGCACTCAATTAATTTGGTGGGAGTGAGAGAGGAGGGGAAGGAGTCTTGCCCTCCACAATAGATTCAGGCAAAAGCAAACAGCTGCATCCTCCCCTTGCTTGTGTGTTCTTCCTCATTAATAATGTTTGCCATCTTGACCTCAAGATGGAAAGATATCATTTGGCTAGATGGGTTCCAAAATTGATCTATGAAAGATTGCAAGGTTTGGACTTACTTCTGGTCTCAGATCATAACTAAAGGTAAACATGGCCTTTCTCAAGGGAGGCTTAGTACACATGTGTAAAATTACCACCCCTACCTCTGGCCATTGGTTCTGAAATGCCTTTCCTCACATCAAAAGACCAACAAGTCCTTTGCTCTTCTTGCACCTTCTTGCTTTTTTACTTAAAACATCCTGTATGCGTGTATAAATGAGTTTGAAAGTTTGGCCCATGTGTTTTTGAGAGCTAGTTGGAAGGCTTAAGAGATGCAGGTTGTCTGGCAAAGGATGGCAAGCTGAGATCTCCCTTCTTCTTATTGGATTGCAACTCCTAACATTCCTCAGCATTGGCTAGGGCTGATGGGAATTGCAATCCAGAAGCATTTGGTGGGCTGCACTGATACATTTTGAGAAATCTTGTGTTACCAGCTCTTCCATATTGAAACCTCACAGCACACTGGAAGTTAAAGAGTTTGCAGGAATGCTAGGCAAATATCCTCTAAGAACTGTAAAACTTCCAGATGGAAGGATGCTGGATTGCCAGGATTTGTTCCCCTCCAAACAAGTGATTTCCCTCCCATGCATTTTCAGGTGGTACAGTCTCTTAGAGGACTGTGCCATATGCTGCTTGTACTTTTGAATGGGCTCTTTTACAGAGAGCACATGCAGAAACATGTGATGGAGGAGAAAGCAAATGATTAGAATGGTAATCCTTCACTGTTCCCTTTTGGGAGAGCAGGCAAGGCAGCCAACCTTTTAATGATCACCTGTCAGAGTTAATTTGCAACCTCTTTACGGGTCAGTCCGTAGTTGTCGTCTGCATGATTTGTTCTTGGTTGATTTTAGAAAGCCTCCCCCTATCCTTCCAAGTTGTTGCAGAACTGTTGGGAATTTTAAAGCATGTTTATACACTTTTCCTTCTCCAAAGTTACTCTGACTGGAGATTTTCTTTTGAACATTCATGGATTCCTCTCATACTTAAGAATAGTGCCCAAGGCTTACTTTGACTCACCAGGCTTTACTCCAAGAACTTGTTTTCAGTTTAGGCCTACAACATATGGAAGTAATAACAACAAAAGGGGCCCTTAGGCATATGTAGAGTGCCTTTCCCTTACCACTGAATGACCCAACTTGCACTCATAGCTCTGGAGTTATGGAGAAATGATGCTAGATTTATTGATTTCCATAACCCACAGCACCTCTCACTTGAGAGGTTGGGCAGTAGAGTTCCTGCTTTCTGCTAAAATGAACCTGGTATGTTCATTTAATAGGACCAGGCTTTGTGGGGTTCTAGAAAATATACTCTCAGAGGATGGGCTGTTATACCTCAGGTGGCAGCAGTGACAAGCCTTGTGCTGGCAAAAATAAATTGGCTGGACTGGGTGGTGTGGCTGCCACTATTTTTATTTTTTCAAGAAATGGGGAACAGAACAGCGGCTGCAGCTGGGTCTACCTCAGTTGGCACTTTTCAACTTGGCTTACAATGCAAAATATATAAATAGAAAGATGAAAAGACTGAAAAACATAAATACGCACACAGGCCGCATGCCAGCATCCCCCTAGCACAGTGTAAATATCTGCTTGCAGAGATACACTTGTATCAGCCTTGTATAACTCTTATGCAAAATAGCAAAATTGTACAACACATGTCAATGACTGGGTATTATTGTTCACTATGCAGTGTGCAAGCACAATGCACAGTGCATAAACACAATGCAAGACTTTGCTGTATGTGCAACTCTGCTGCTATCAGCGGAATACATCTGATGCACCATGGCGATCAATTTGCTCTGCACATGTAGCACAACATATTCATGCCTGGACCATTAACACATACCCTTCAACTGTTTCAGTTCGGCAGAGACAGTCCCACTTTTTCAGATGCCTTCAAAACATCCCAGTGTCGATCTCCTCCTCTCATTCTCCACCTTTGTCCTTAGCTTACTTCAGTTGCTGCAAACTGTGTTCAACGGGAAAACATAGTTTAGAATTAATTAACAGCCTGGGAAGAGAAGGGGCTTAAACATTGCACTTCCCAGTATGCTTAGGCAAAAGCAAACAGCTGCAGCCTCTCCTAGTTTGTGTAGCTTTCCTCGTTAAGAATGTTTGCTTGGTCCCACGTGTCCCAGTGTTCATCTGTGAACTGTTGGAGGGTTTGATCGGCCACCTCAGGATGACCTTTGTCAAGTCACATGCTCTCAGCTACAGGAAAAGGCAATGGCAAACTTCCTCTGAACAAATCTTGCCAAGAAAACCCCATGATAGGGCCGCCTTAGGGTTGCCATAAATTGGAAATGACTTGAAGGCAAACAACAATAACAAATGGTACTACAATGCCAGGCACAGTGGGATTTTGTGCCCATTCTGCTAGGGCCTATGGGCTTCAGCATTTGCTCCCACCATGCTGTGTGCTGATGCAAGGCCTGATTATATTGTATAGGTGGTGGGAAAACTTTCTAGTAGAGACTCTATGGGAGCTGTTAATGGTTGAACAGGGGACTGTACTGGCCTCAATGGTCTGACCTGCTAGAGGATAGAACAAATAATGATGATTTAACCTCTGCAATGGACAGTCTTGTTTAAATTAAGCATCCTGTGACTTGTTGTTTTCATAATAGTGTGGGTAGCTGAACAGAACTAAAGTAATACTTTACTCCTTTGAACTGCTCTTCACAGCCTTCTCTGAGGGGAAGCCAAAAATTCCAATTTCACAGCAACTCCTTGTTTTGACAGCTCAATCCTATATGTGTCTCCTCAAAGCACCAAGGTCCCCCAGGTGTGTAGAGAGGATTTTGGCCTAAATCCATCTGATTTATGCTACTAAAAGCATGCATGATTTTGAAATACAGAATTTACAGCAAAATTTGATTAAATGCAGCTTTTGGATGCAGGCATTTCCTTTGCAGGGGAGTAGGGAAATACAGGTGGAAGCCTAAATACCCCAAAGGTACCACATCTCATCTGATTTTGGAACTTAGCAGGGTCAGCCCTAATTAATACTTAGATGGAAGCTTGCCAACGAATGCCAGATGCTGCAGGCTGCGTTTTGAAGGAAGGAACTGGCAAAACAACCTCTAAAAATTCCTTGCCTAAGGAGGCTCTATGAAGTTAATGTGATCACCATAAGTCGGCAAACTCGGCATGCAACTTGAAGGCATACACGTACGCATACATGCATAATGCATGCATACGCACATGGAAATACAAATCTGGTAGTGAAGGGGACATAAACCTTTATGTGGAAATATAAGCTCCCTCTGTCTATGTTTGTGTATGTTTGACATTTTGTGTGGTTTGGCTCTTAGTATCTTTTGTATTTTGTTGTACCGTAAAGCCTAGAAGTTATTATAAGATACAGGAACATGGAGTTCCCCCAGCTACATTGTTGACAAGTTTGTCATGGCACTTTGATAATTATACCCATGTTGTACAGAAATGCATGTGTTCTGTAGTGTCACTTTAGACCTGAGGACTTTTAGGGAGTCCTTTGGGGCTTAATCTTGTATGCTAGTACTGGCTCTATTGAAATTTTAATTTTTTAATGTATTCCTTTTGCATCTTAAAAATCTGTTGGCTGTGAACAAATCCCGGCAAAATCCAATGGAATGTCCTCCGCTGATTTCAGTGAGATTTGGAAGAAGCTTTCACAGTGTCTTCATAGAAATTTGTTAGTCATGTGCAAAACTTTGCCGAGGAATTGACATGGATGAGTTTTGGCCACTTGGGTTGGAGACCAGCATCTGCAGCTGTAAACATGTCTGGAAATGTTCATAGCAGAAGCGATTATGGATGAGCAGCCGAGGCTTATTGTATGAGGCTCAGTCTTGGCATCTCTTTTTAATACCCTGGTTCCACCCAGGAACACAGAAAATAAAATAAATGCAAATGTCCTAGAGCAAGCACAGACATAAATGTGATAATTTTTCCTTGCGAAGTGGCAGAATGTTTTGAAGTGTAGGTAAGATGGATCGCAGAGAAAACTCTTTAAGCCAAGCCCTTAGGCAGAATGAAAATATACTTGAATGGTTTCTGAATATGAACAAGCCAATCTTTAGGTCTAGAAAACATATGGATACTGAAGCTATTTTTCTGTGGTTCAGGGGTGGGCAATTGTGAATAATAATAATAATAATAATAATAATGTGTATTTGTGCCTTCAAGTCACCTTTCAGTTTATGGCAACTCCAGGGTTTTCTTAGGCAAGGATATTCAGAGGTGGTTTTGGCAGTTCCTTCTTCTGAAATATACCCTACAGTACCTATTCATTGGAGGTTTCCCATCCAGATATTAACCAGGGATGAGCCTGCTTAGCGTTCAAATCAGACAGGATCTGGTGTCTTTAGGGTATATAGGCCAACAGTTCCTCTAATTCCTTAGCATCAGCTATGCTGGTTAAGCTTCAGGCTGACAGGACCTGTAGGCTAATATTATATATATATATATATATATATATATATCCAGATGTCATAACTGCAAGTCCCTGCTCTACATGTTTGTTAAAATTATGATGATCTCTCTGCTTCCTGTTAAATTTCTTCCTCTTGTTGGGCAGAAGAAATGTGTGTGATGGTGGATGTCAAGATACACCAAAAGATGAGAACCGAAAAGCAACAAAGAAGTTGAAATTCATAATCTTTTCCACCTGACTGCTTTAAAGACCTACATAATGTGACCATTGAGGGCACATAGGAGTCTTGTGCATTTGGATGATTTGCTGTATTGTGTCGTTTCACGATAAGTGCATGGTAGTGCTGTCATATCCAAGTCAGTGTTACGTAGTAGTTTGTGTGTTGGTTTAAGGTAGGTAATCTTGGGCTAGTCTCACCCTCTCAGCCTAAAAGGAAGGCAGTGGCATGCCTCTTATGAATAATAAATCTTGTTAAAAAACCAAAACCCTATGATAAGATTGCCATAAATTGGAATTGACTTGAAGGCACGTAACAACAACAACAACAACAGTACGCTCATAAGATATATATTATTGATGACCAATCTCTAATCTAGACCTGGTATGGGCAACTATGGAGAGCTAAGGGCCTATATTAACCTCCAGGATGAATTGAATGGCCACATGTTCCATTTTACCAACTCCCACGGGTCAATACAAGAATTGTACTTTAACTCTTATATTAAAAAGGAATCATAACCTGGTGAAAGGCAAGAGCATAATCGCTCCAGGAATCACTGCCCTCTCCCTGTTCTCTCATACATCCAGCCTTTAGTATGAGCATAAACATGCTTGCGGGAATTTTGTAAGTTTTTTGGTATTGCTTTTCATTGCTTTATCCTTTAGATCCTTTGATTTTGCCTCTAAGTTTTACTCTCAACTTATCCATGGGTCATGTCAAGAACCATAATTTTGGTCCCAAAACCTGCCCTTGATGTATACATGAAGTTGACTTATAGTTGAGTGTATATGCCAGGTAATTCTGCTGTACATGTAATCCATGCCAGAGGTGATCAGATTCTTGATGGTACCATTGCATACTTCACGTCTGTTATCCTATTTTGAAATAATCTCACATTAAGTTCTCTTTGCTGTCCTCGAGTGAAGCAGGAAGTATGCTGCATGTGGTTTTTTTTTTTTTTTGTCTTTTTTTGGTGGCGGGGGGGGGGGGTAAGGATGTTTGTTGATTCTTAATGTTAGGAAAGCATATCTGCTTCCCCAACTGAAATGTTGACATTTTGCATTCCTCCATCTAATTGTACTTATTCTATATACTGTATTATGAAAAGGCTTTTGAGAGGTTGACTGGAGTAGTTGGGGATTAAAACACAAGAGCTGTACAGCCTCTCGCTATGCTTCAATCTCTGCTGTTGCCATTGAAAATGAACTGCAAATTATGTTAACTAGAGCCAATTGTGCGAATTAGATTAGGCTGAGGATAGACTTCCATGGGATTGTCACCACTCTCCACTCTGCCTGACATCCTTGTATGGATTTAGACAGAGGTTTGTCTAGCAGTCAAGTGCATCAGGTGTGGACAAAATCCAGCCCTTCTTTAGAAATCTCTGCTTTAGGATTCTCTCAGGCAACATCTGCACTGAAGAAATAATCCAGTTTGACACCACTTCAACTGTCATGGCTCAGTGCTATGGAATTCTGGTAGTTTAGTGAGACATTTAGCCTTCTCTGTTAAAGCACTCTGGTTCCACAATAGACTACAAATTCCAGAATTCCATAGCACTGAGCTATGGCAGTTAAAGTGGTGTCAAACTGAATTATTTCCACTGTAGCCTTTATGTTGCTGGAAGAAGATTGGGTATGATCGTCTCTTCTTGTCAGCTTCGTGGAGGCTTCAGGGTATTTCTCCAGGCCCTGTTTCTAAACAGAGCATATACTGAGCATATAGTTGCAGTTGAAACACCTTTGGTGGTTTGCAGCTAGAATGGGCACACTCCCCAGTATGGAGGGTTGTACTGCATTATTTCTGGCACCTTTTGAGCCCTGGCAACTGTGCTGTGCCAAGAGCACTATTTTGATGATTTTAATAGATGTTCTGTTGTTCCTTATCACCTTTTAGGAGATGGGGGGGGTGTCTTACTATTTTGTTATGGTGGAACTGCTACATATTTGATCACTGTAAAGCAGTGTCAATTAATTTAATTCATTAGTTGCATTTATGTCTCACCTTTTCCCCAACATGGGACCCAGGTGGCTTACAACAGTTAAACCAGCTGTCCTGTTAGAACACCATCAATTAGAAAAAGTATAAACTCATCAGGAAAGTATAACAATTTTTTTTAAAATGCAGCACCTCCTTCCATTCAAAACAAAACGTTCCTGCAATGTAAAGCCTTTTTGGCTGTAAAATGGAAGCTTTCTGACCACTTTTTAAAAGTGGGTTGGGGGACATCAGTGGGAGAACTTGGGGACTCCACTTGACCCGTTCCCCAGTTGAGGTCCAGTTCCCAGTCTTTGTCCAGAGGCTAGGCAGCTCCAACACAGGGGGATGTTTCTTAGTCCCTGTAAATACTGCCTTGTTTCATCCTTTCTTTCTGTCTCTTCGAGGTGCATCTCTTCTTGTGACCCTTGCTTGATACTGTCTTCTCTCAAGCCATACTAATGAAAGATGACTGTACACAGCCCTTGGGTGCTGCTGTCAGAAGTCGTCTTGTGTACAGATTGGATTGCCTCGAATGACTGTGAGCTCCAAGATCCTTGTTCTAGTCCCCTGATACAGATTGCACCAAAGAAGAGGCAGCTAATCTCTCTAGCAGGTCTTTTCCTGAGTTCCTATCTTTTCAGATTGGGTCTTGCATTAAAAAAATAAATAAATTCAATTTTTTTAAAAAAACCCTCAGGAGTGGTTTGTAGCTTGAGCCACCATGTGCCTAAGGCACGTGGCAGCACCCTGTGCAGGGCAAGCACGTATCTGGAACAGCAAAGTAGGCAGATCTCCTTCATCTGTGTCCCTGCCATGACCCGGCTATCAGTGAAATGTAAGGCAAAAATGAGAGGAGGAGGAGTTGTTGTTCAACTGTAATGGGTATTTTATAGTAAGGGAACAGGGAATGTGAAAAGATAGAGAAAGACTGAACAAACACAAGGAGATTTCCTCATCCTTCCTCCCCCCCCCCCTCTGGTTTGCAAGAGACTTTAAGAGCTGAGGAATATATTTGGGCAAATTTAAAAATAGATTCTCCTGGGGCAAGAAGGGAAAAAATGTTCAATGTCTGTGCTTAGAAAGGCTGGAAGTAAAAGATCTGTGTCTCTTTCTGCCTTACAGGGCTGGGGGTTGATATTCTCAGTAAAATTGTAATGAATTATTTTTGCCCTCGAATGTCTAAAATCAAGGAAATTGAAAGGAATACCCTCTCATCAAGTACTGAAATCTGAAAATGTAAACTACCCCTACAGTCCTCCTCATCCGTCATTTATTTCTCACTATAACCCCCCCCCCCCAAAAAAAACCACCCTTGGACTCAAGGTAGCTTCCAGATTAAAACAAATACAATTCAATGAAAACAGACCAAACGCTAACGTTCAAATGTAGTGAAACCATCAATAACATTAAGTACAATTTAAAACCTAGAGGCCTAGGAGAAAGGTGGGATATAAAACAAACAAGTTTAAAAATAATTAAAAAATATTAAAATTATTTTAAAATAGTGGTATTAAGAGCTTACACTGTATTGTTCAGTTTTGGAAAGCCTTTTGGAATAAGGAAAGCTTTTGTGGAAAGCAAGGGAAGCATTCTAGCCTCCCTTGGAAGGGATTTCCATAGTTCCCTGGAAATGAACTAAGCAGAAATATCTGTCTGTCTATCTGTCTATCTACCTATCTATCATCTGTCTCTGTATTCAAAACTGAATGGCACTTATTTTTCTAGTTTTTCATTAGATTGAACAGGATTGGGAAGCGTTGGGGCCCTCCACATGTAGGACTGTAACCCCCAGCAGCCCTAGGTAGTGGTGAAGAGTGCAGGGAGTCCCAGTCCAGCAACAGCTGGAAAGCAGTGTGATTTAAACCCCAAGCTACAGGGGCCCTAGAATTTGCTCAAACCTCCTGTCCTTCAGTGTAGTGAAGGGGCAAAGAAACATAGTTTCTTTCAACTTTTTCACAAATGAACTCCTGCGTATGAGTAAATGTGCAGAAGAAAGAGGGTGGTGCTGGTTTGGTGATCCAGAAATTGTCTTTTATTTATTACAATGCATCCAGACTGATTGAAAACTCCCAGATTATGTTCCTGTTATTTCTGATTTTATATGGCATTATACTGACCTGAAGGACCATTGCAAAATGTATCTGATCGTACAGGTTGCTGACAAAAAATCCTCTGGGATACACAAAGCGTGTATGGAACTATAAAGTATAATGAGAAAGAGAGGAACAAAATCTGGGACTTTCTGGTCTTTTTGATCACTGTGGATGTGCCGTTGTCAACCATGACAGCTCTGAGAACAGCTGATAATGATCAATAATAAGACAGTCCTTGATCTCAGGCTTACAATCTAAAAGTTGTAACACAAAAAGAAAAGGGATGGTGGAGTACTATTTCTTAGGCTGCATCTGCACTGCAGAAATAATGTTGTTTGATACAGTACTGCTTTAACTGCCATGGCTCATTGCTATGGAATTCTGGGATTTGTAGTTTTGTGAGATTTTTAACCTTCTTTGTCAGAGAGTTCTGCTGCCACAACAAACTATGCATCCCAGAATTCTGTAGGGTATAGCCATGGCAGTCAAAGAGGTGTCAAACTGCATTATTTCTGTAGTGCAGATGCGACCACAGTTATAAAGATCCCAAATTTCTAGCACAGCAGTTAATTTAAAACTTAGCCTGAGCGTTTGGAAATACAGTTGAGACATCTTGAGAAAAGGGGCAAGCAAAGTTATCCAGAGAGTGCAAACTGATCGGAGAGACTCAGTTTTCAAGGTCTCTTCAGACATAGGGTCTTCAACAAAATGCACTGTCTCACTTCGAATTTTGGAATTTAACTTCAACCTAGATAACGAGAAAATCAAAATAGTTAAAAAGTTGCCATACCTTGGATCAACAATCAGAAAGGAGACTAGTCAAGAAGTGAGAAGACTAGGAATGGGAGGGGCAGCCATGAAAGAACTAGAAAAGATCCTTGGGCTTTAGTTTGCAGGACCTAAGCAGAGCAGTGGAGGATAGGGGTTTTGGGGGTGTCTCATCCACAGGGTCGCCATGAGTCTGGGTAGACTCGAGGGCAGTTAACAACAACAAAACAACACATGGTAAGAAGTTGGATAGCTGATGCTTCTCTAGTGCATCTCTACTCCGTTCTGTGTTGCTTGCTTCCTCCTATTCTGCCACCTTGCAAAAGATATTATCTCAGCTGGTCTGGACAGTCTATGCAAGTCCTTGTGAGTGCTTTTGAGAAAAGAAAAGGCACTGGCCTAAAAGTGCACTGAAATATAAATAATGAAGCCAGCCATTCATGCTCAGAATCAGCATGTTCCCCACCCTCTCCCACACTGCCAAGTCACACTGCTTTTTGGTGCTTCTTCAAAATGTTTGAAATGGAGAGATTATTTTACAAAAGAGGCATGACTTTTTAAAAGAAAATAACTAGCCGCAGTATCAGGCATTATTTCTCCTTTTCAGGATGCCTGGAATATACGACCTTAATGCCTTTCAAACCACTGGTCAGAACAGCCACTCTTCCTTGATAAGCCATTAAAAAAGTATATCAATGTTTTCCTCCAAAACTTAACAGAAATATACTATGCTATATTATATACTAGAAATATATTCAATTTATTAAAAATGAAAATTAAAAAATAGTGAATGTGTCAGTATGTAAATTACTGATGGCAAGGTTTTGTCTCATTGGCCCAACAAATATCATTTTTATGTGCAACAACATTTCAAATAATTTTTGTGCCATTCGTCAGAAATAAAGGGTACTCTTTACCAAAAATTTTCTGTTTCATTACAAACAAATAAAATTCTGTAGCCTGCCATTTTGTATCAATGGAATTGAAAGAGAAACACTGTAAATGGATAATGCCATGAATACATACAGTGTTGTAGAGTTACTGTACTTTTGCCTTCATTTGAAAAGCAAACCCATCTAGACCACCCTTTCTGTACCTATTAATCCTGAAAGAACCTTGAATTCTCTGGTCCTGCACTAAAAATTATTATATCTGCAGACTAATTTTTTCTCTCCCCCTCCCCCCCATCACAATCTCATGCAAAACTCTCACAGGTTTCAGGGAACACTGGTTAAGAAACCCTGATCTAAATTAAGGGTTGTGAACTGCATTGGGGTTGTTTGGCAATCCCCCCTTGCCCTCACTCATTTTGATTTGGTTTATTCTCATTATTTCTGGTTTTGATTTAGCTTTATTTTGGTGGGTTTTATCCCTAAATGCGAGAGGTGTACAAGGGAAACAAAGCCAAACTCACATTTTTGTGTATTTCTACAGAGATTTGGGCTTTTTTCTGGAGATGTTTTGATCCCACTGCACCCTGGATTAAGTGGGTTAGTATATGGTGGCCCTAGGAATTTTGCATAAAAGACGACCGGGGACTACACTTTTCCCCACCTGGATCTAGATGCTAGAAGCTGTGTAATCATTTTGCAAACATGTCTCAGGATTTTGACAGCCAAGCTCTTACAGCTTCATCTCCTGATAATAAAGATATCAAGGGATTTTGTCAGTCTCATCAGTGACAAAATTCATGCCCAGTTTATTGATGGAGAGGCCAAAGCTTGCCTGGATTCATTGTCATAATGGAAGATGACTATTGGATGATGGGTATAATTCAGGGGTAGTTGGAGGGTAAACTGTAGAATCCTGTATAAAAGTTTTCAACTTTACAGGTAAACCTTCAAATGGGCAACTCATTATCTCATTCCTCTATGTTCCAAATGTGATCCTGGTTAGGTCAGAATCTAGAATGCATTTGGAGATTTGCTTTTTAAAAAGCTGATCAGAACCCAAAACTTGGGTCCTGTGTTGGAATAAAACCTGGATATAAACAAATTAAATATGTAAAAATTAAATAAAATTAAAACTTGATAGCATCAACACACAGCTCCATTCCTCCCTCCCATCATCACTCCCCAATATCATAGTCTCCAACTGCCCTGGTTTGGCAAGTACAGCCCAGTTTCATCCTCTGCTGTCCCAGCTTTCTCAGCTGCCTTTAAAATGTCCTACTTTCTCCCTCTCCCTCCTACTTTCTCCCTCCAGCTTAGATCAGTTGCTGCAGTTTGAGTCCAAAGTACAAAAGTAGTTTACACTCAGCTAACACAGGAGGAGGGAACAGAGATGGGGGGGGGGGGGAGGGATAGAGTCTTGCCCTTCCTAAACTCGACATAAATTATTTGTATTTATTTATTAATACCTGTATTGACTTTATTTATATCTCTCCTTTCCTCCAAGATTGGGACTCAAGACAGCCTTACACATTAAAAAGATTACAATTAAAATCATACAAAAAGGTACATTAAAACTATGGACTAATACAATATGTGGATGGGAGAACAAGCTAGAAGACTCTATACCAGAACCACCATACATATACACACCCTTGAGGTTCGTCGTAATAGTGGAAAGAAAAGCTCTTTAACTGAGCCGTTGACCTCACAACTTGAATGCTGCTTGATTAATGTAGATTTTTGGCATCACTGGTTAGCACAGAGTTTGTGCAGGATCTGGTACACTCTGAGGCCCACACCAATTGCCAAAAAGGCCAACCAATCCTCCCAAAATAGTTAGAAGTTTGCTTCTAGTTTTAAAAAAACTGACAATTTGATGTTAAATACACGAGGAGAGGCCTGCAACTAAATTAAATGGTTAGTTGCCTCTCTTGACTAGTTCTAAGGCTGCATCTGCACTGCAAAAATAATACATATCGGGACCACTTTAAATTGCCATGACTCCATGCTGTGGAATTCTGGGGGTTGTAGTTGTATGAGACATTTAGCTTTCTTCATCAGAGTTGTGATGCCACTATCGTTCCCAGAATTCCATAGCATTGAGCCATGGCAGTTAATGTGATTTCAAGGTAGATGCAGCCTAGGTCACCCTGTTCTTTTACTGGCCAGAAAAAAAGGCAGTCAGAATATCTGGAAGAGGGAAAGTAAAGCAACACAGGGGGTCATGGGTGGCTCTCTGCATGAGAGAGTGAGCCCTATGGAGCATAGTGTGACTTACCCTAGTAAGCACCTCTGTAGAATTTGGCAGTCAATGTCTGAGAATTCATTTAGGTCTTAGGTCTTCTGTGTCCCATTTCTTACTCAGTTGGCATGTTGAAATTGTGTGTTTCGTTTCCACTTGCAAAGTTTTCTGCATTCTTCTTGTCTTTGTGTATGTGCTTTCAAGGTTTTCCATGGGGGAAAAATGGTTGCATTAAGTAGATGTCCCATGAAAAGCAGATTTTCCCCCGAACACTCTGCAAACAGATTGTTGGTGCTGGACAACAGCTGCTGTTTGATTGGTGTAAATTTTGCCATAATTTCTTGTCATCTTGTGAATTATATTTTCTCTCTCCCTCATCCCATGAATGGGAACCTAATGGGCTTTATACTGAATTTGTTTCTAATGAATTTGTTTCTAATGATCCTCTGTTCCTTGTGCTTCCAGGAATTGTTCCACCTTGAAATCTCACTGGTTAACTTCCGTGTTTTGAGCCATTCCTGACACTGAAGTAAAAATTCAGTCTTGAAAATGTTTTTTTACGGTACAGATATCTGTTGGTGTGCAGGAGGTGATGATATGCAAAGCTTTTGTCCTTTTCAATGTAATGTAGACTTTCCCAACCTAGCACTTGCTAAATGTCTGGACTACAGTGTCCGTCATCCCCAGTTAGCACAACCAAGACCAGGGTATAACTGGGTATAACGAGGATGAGGGCATTGCCCATCCCAAATAAGAATTCTGCCTCCCCATGAAATTTTCAATTTCGAGCATTCAGTAACATAAAACGTCAGTTGAACATTTAGAAATATAGTTTAAATATCCAAATGAAAGGAGCAGGCAACATTACCAAGGGAATATGAAGACAGCAAATAGGAGTTCCAGGGGTGAATGATTTTCAGTACCTCATTCTCTGGAGTGGTAAAAATTTGGAAACTATTTTGCAAACTACTTTTGCACTCAGTTTCCAGCAAAGCTAAGTACGAAAGGAGAAGGTGGAAGGAGGAGAGAGAAACTGGGACATTTTAAAAGCCACTGAAAAAGTGGGAGAACAGAGGATTAATTGGGATTGTTCCCGCCAAATTGGGACAGTCAGAAGTTACATTGTCCTGACTGAACAAAGGATAAGTTGAGTTGTCCTGTAGTCTTAGGAGCAAAGGGGACGTTTTTTAAAAAATGTAATAAGAAACACATGAAATAAAAAGAACTTTTAAATTCAGCTTTCCAGTTTGTTTATTAGAAGTAGTAGTTCTTCAGCCTAGGCAAGGATGTCCTTAGACATCCAGAAACTCCCTCTTAACTTTGGGCTTTGTCATGGCGGCCTTTGGAGAACTGAGTCCACCCACACTCCTATGGGCATTCTGGAATGCGTTGTATAAACGGTGTTTGAGCAGTGTTGTTTGGGTTGTAGCTTTGCCTACTAAAGGGAGGGTGTCCAACCAGTTAGGTGCTGGATTTGTACCACTCTCCTTGTATTGTATTTCTGATTTATTACTACTGATTTGTTTTAACATTATATTTTTAGCTAAGATTTTGTTTTTGTCAATGTCGATTGAGTTCATTGCTTTTTTTGGCGGCAAGATAAGATGCAAAAATAAAAATAAATAATAAAGCAAAAGCTGCTTTGGCAGGAGAAGGTTGGACAATTAACAGCACTACAAGCAGAAAAGATTAAATGTTCTCTTCCTTTCCATTGATTCAGACTGCCATCCTTGCAGCTGTTTTGAAATCCTCCCTCCCCCCCATCACAAGTCTTTTTTAGCAGATTATCTGAAGGACTATATGTTTTCATATGAGCCTGACTGTGTTTTGAGAACTTCTGAGGAGGACCTTCTGTCTGTCCTTTCACTCTCACGGGTACACCTGGTGGGAACACAGGAAAAGGGCCTTCTTGGTTGCTGCTCCCAGGCTCTGTAACTCCCTTCTCAGAGAGGTTACTGACACTATTCTTTCTTTCCTTTGCAGGCAGGTGAAGACTTTTTTTTTATTTCAGCAGGACTTTGAAGACTGATTGTGCTTAAAGAGAACAGGTTTTGCATAATGTGCTATATTCCCTGTTTATAGTTTCATTTTTAATTACACTGACTGCATCTACACTGCAGAATGAATGCAGTTTGACACTGCTTTAGCTGCTATGGGTCAGTGCTATGAAATTTTGAGATTTGTAGGTTGTTGTGAGTTATTTACCCTTTTCTGTCAGAGAGTTCTGCTCCCACAACAACCTACAAATCCCAGCATCCCATGGGATGGAGCCAGGATAGTTAAAGCACTGTCAAACTGCATTAAATTTGCAATATGGCAACAGCCTATGCTTTTAACTGATTTTAACTGTATTGATAGTTTGATTACATTTTTAACTTTCCCATGTGGTAAACTTATAGCTATATTTGTTTTACCTGTGGGAAAATGGTGGAATATTAATATTAATATTAGGAACAGCAACAGTGTGTAGTTTATCTCATTTTATTCTCATCCCTTACTTCATGGAAGGAGACTCACCTTCATGCATGGACACTCCCACTGCTTGAGCCACTGAGATTTGTGGCACTTCCATACTTGATTGAAATGCAGCATGGTATTCATAAGCCTGTCACAGGACTACACTCCTTGCTATGGGAATAAATGAGTAATCTGACCAAATGCAATAGGGCCTTGAATAACCCCTTTATATCTGCTGGGCTTGGTGGCTGGCGAGCAAGCCAATAATTAGGGAAGCAAAACTTGCCAGGTGCCTCCAAATCAATCGCTCCTTCGATCAGCATGCATTTGTCCCTGGCAGATGTCAGAAACAAACTATAGCGATAACTCTGTTGTGACAAAATGTCCTCTCCTAGTGTGCGGCCGCATAAATAGACAGCCGGCTGCATGCATTGTTTTTGGCAAAGGAGCTCACTCCACAAAGGATGAAGGGCCTCAGCAAACTTTTTACCCAATTATCCTTTGGGAGCCATACCTACAATGTGTTTCTCTTCTCTCTGGGGGCTGGCTGGGGACAAGAGGTCAGAGATTAAGCACTTGGGAGTGAAGAAAAGGAAAACAACAACCTTGCTCCAATGCCACCAAATTTAACAAATAAACGGTTGAACACAGGGCTCCATCCATAGTACCCCCCCTTCCTGCAAAAGAACAATAAGAGAAATCAATTTAAACATTCCTTGTTTTGTATGGTGTGGATTGGTCCTCATGCCTGACAAACCACTTCAAGGCTCTGCATGGCCTTCAGAACTAAAAAAACAGCGATTAGTGTGCTTCTGTTAGCCTGGCAATTGAGTAAATGCAGGCTAGAGCAACGCACCAAGAAATGTATCAGTCAAGTGGAGGCAAGGCAGAACTCTGCTAAGAACCCCACTTTGGTTGGTTTGTGAGACGGAAAGAAATCTGAATCAACTTTCTTTGAAAGTTTGCTGGGAAGAACCTGGTGTCAGCTAACAGAATCTGCATCTTACATATAACTTCACCACACAGGTTTGGGCAGGAAATGGCCACCACTTTTATTGGTTGCAGCAAGCCTGGTATGAGGCATAGGGCTTGTCTACATGAACAAAATACTCCTCATTCTATTCAAATAGAATGTGATCTTGCCTTGTGTGATTTGGAGGAATTCAATTTTGCTGAAGTGCGGTGGGACGAAAATGTCCACAAACTCTGCAGAAAAAATCTTTGTGGGTTTTTCTGGAGTATCTGCGAGGATGCACATAATCTAACCCATGGCTGTCCATTTGCTTTGCATGGATTCAAGTGGCTGAGCATTTTTGGCAGAGGGAGGGTGAATAGATGCAAATTTGTGCAGGAAAGAGAAGACTATCAAGCATTCTCATAGTACACTTATGTGAAGACTAGCCCATAGATCTAGAGTCCAATAATCGAATGATTCCAAGCATTCACCACTTGTTGGACTCCATCAGCAAAGAAGAGGGCTACAAAGAAGCCACTTGGCAAGACATCCACAGTATGCTTCTTGCCCATCAGAGGGTGAGGCAAATCCACCCTAATGGGGGCGTTACCTGAAAACCTCATCTCCTCTCCTCACAGCTCCCCATGACCTAGCTCTTGCCCCATGCCATACCACCTCCAAACTTGTGACAGATGACCAACAATTAAGTTCCAAATCACTAAGCATGAGTTAACAAAGAGGAAATAACACTATAAATGAGAGCCCCTACAAATCCTGGAGAGCACATGCCGATGATACTGGGAGGGTGGGCAGGGAGTCATCCAAGTGCCTGGCAATACAGAGCATTCCCACATAAATACCTGCCAGGAGGACCTGAGGGAAAACTGCATACCCCAGGCTGGGCACTTGGGAAGCACCTCCCTCCTGACACATTGATTGGCTTTTTCTTCCAGGGTGTGTAAACAACATTAAGTCTCAGAAGAGGACAACAAGCCATGGTAAGGAAAGAGGGTGGCTTCCAGGTGCCACATCCTGTAAAGTCCCTGAGGGGTCCCTCTTTCGTTCTTGATTGAGTGAATGTGAGCGAGTGAGTGAGTGAGTGAGTGAGTGATGGAATATGGTATGGACAACATTTATAAATTCAATTCAGGTTCAAACTGAAAAATGAGATATAAATAACAATAGCAATATGGCACAGAACTTTATTACCCCAAGTAGGGATAGAGAAACCAAAAGTATTACTAGATGTCATTAGTTTCAATAGGTACAGATGGATATGCATCAGCTGAGAATGCTTATACACATGTCAAACTCCACTTTGATGAACTTGAACCAAATATGGACTTTGTGCATTGAACCAAAATGGCCACAGGAGACTTTACACACCAACATGGTGACTCCAAATTGGTCAACATACCCTGCTGATGTCATTAAAACTAGTCACTGCTGAGCAATTACATTTCATTTGCTGCAAGGATGAAGCAAACTGGCTTCCATTATATAATAATTCTTGACTTCAGCTAAACAAATTTTTGGTTGTAGTTGAAGAGGTTGCATTAATCTGTGCTGAGTTTGGGGTGGATCAGGATAGATTCATAGAGACAGGGAGATAGATAGCCTGTTGGAGGCAAGTTCAAAACAAGGATATATAGTTAAAAAACAAAAAGAAGCTTTGAAAAGAGTAATGAGTGACAAATGGATGGAGTTAAAGGGATTAAAATGTGAGGAGTGTTCCTCACATTTATAGATGCTTGATAGACCTAGACTCATTAATTTTTTAAATGGATGCTTGGAAAAACTAATTAATTAAATAAAAAGGGAAAATAACGGTTTGGAAACTCCTTCAGTAGATGATGCCTCCTGGAAACAATTATGCAGTCTGCTCTCCAGAGTTTAAATTTGGGTCTTTATTATCTCAAGCCTTTCATCTTATCAAAGCGGTTCCCATATCACAAGTGGAGAAAATGTGTCCAAATGACCTTGGGCATCTCTCATGTGCAATCAACATTCCTGTGCGGCTTTCTCTGTTTTTTAATAATTCACTTTGGGAATAGGAGAAGCAGATGGGGAGAATATAGATGTCTGTGTCTATGTTCTTCTTGTTGTTAATGCTACTGCTACTATAATGATGGAAGCAAAGACACAAATCCCTAAGAAAATTGCCAGGGAAAAAAGAACAACATGCTTTGCATGAGGACAAGAGAAGGGATCAGAAAGCTGGAGGCAAGTGGAGAATGGTTTGTTTTGCCTCCAGTTTTATAGAAGTTGTGCAATTTAAGAATCGGATTAACCTGGTCTGACTTTGTTTTTCCGCCAGTGTAGATAGGTTAAATTTCTTGGCACTGAGCATGGTACAGTACACAGTGTGCTGTAAATATGGGTGTGTCCACCGCAAGCAAGCTTCCATGCCACAAAAGCCTTGCAGGAGAATATTGTGCCGCTTGCAGCCCAGGACAAACTTCCTTTAGCTTTTGCCAGGATCATTAAAATGCATTGTTTGGGTGTGCTGTGGTATGGCCCCCTGCCTTTCCCACAGCACTCCAATCCGTCCATGATGCTGGTTAAAAGAGAGAGAGAAAGAGAAACATGACATGCAAATGAAGGAGTTACTTGCCTGAGAACTTTCCCTGTTTGTGATTGACTGTGGTGTGCGTAGTTTCCCTCACATTTGATTCCTCTTTAACTCCCATGGCTCCATCCTTTGACATTGTCGGATTTGTAATTTTGTGCATTTCTCTGAATCACATTTCTAGAAGAGAATTCTGGGTACCCATTAGCAAACTCAAACCCCCAGGATTCCATAGCATGGAGCCATGACAACTGAAATAGTATAAAAGTGCTATAAAGTTGTAGTGTGGATATACCATAAGTGTGTTACTGGTAGACTATTTCCAAATGTCAAATGATTCCACTTCTAAATGATACTTGTATCATTGATAAAAGGGTATTGTGGACTGCTTCAGGGGAAAGTGAGACTGTTATTCTTCCACATTGAAATATATTTTTTTAAAAAACTAAGATTGGCAGGAGACTATTAGATTGGACTATATGGCCAACTGACTATTGGGATGAGTTTTCTACAAATCCAATTTGAGTTACGTTTTGTCAGCAGAACTGCACAGGGAGTGTGACCATCCGTGGCAGCAAAATTAAAAGCTGACCCACTCTTGTGGTAATTTCAATGACTGCATTTGTGTTAATGGGGATTTGACGTGGCCTGCTGTAAGGTGCTCAGTACCACTGCAAAGCAATGACAATGAGAAGCAATGAAGAACAGCTAAGCAGGTGGTGAAAGGCAGGATAATCTAACAGGCAAGAAGCAAGGCACCCAGCAATGAGGAACAAACATGTGACTTTTTCTAAATGGTCTGTTGCTTAGGCTCAAGCAGAAGCTGCGGCTCTGGAATTTAAATACATTGAAGTGGTCAGTGACTGGTTCCTCTTGATCAACTGACTTCTGTCTGGAAAGGTTCTGTCTGGGGTTGTCTTGAAAGGCCCATTGACCATTGTGGCAGCATAGGGAGACAGTGCTGATGCCTGTCTCCCATTTTAAACCCACAGTCTCTTCCAGACTCTAAAATCACCCCGTAAATGCATACAGATAACTTGGGTGACAAGGGATGTGGCCAGTAGCCATGGTGGCTGGAGGATCCTGGAAGATGTAGTCTAAAAAGAGTGGTCCAAGCTCTGCCAGATGCAGATGCAGATGATGATGATGATGATGATGATGTTGATATGCTTGTGAGGTCATTTCTGTGACTGTGTTTTCATATATAGCTGAATCTTGGGACCTAAGAGTGTACTTATGGCAGTATATGAGAAAAATGCCATCTCAAGTTACATATTAGTATAGTACCTAATATACCTGAGATGTAGTATAACTATTAACCCCAAGTGGATCTGGAAATCTTTTGTTAGGCTAACACAGGTAGTTTGCATTGATGGACCCAAAGAGTGTCTCCATCAGGAAAGGTGGTGGTTGATTTTGTGAGTGATGTCAGCTGGACTTAGCCCAAATACCTTGAAAGCAATACCATATGCTATGAAAACTCTAGAAGTGATTTAAAATAATGTAAAAATGCAAATGGTTATTGAATCATAGGAAATTTTATTGAAATCTTTGTGTTTGTGTGAGTTCTAGCCCAGGCTTTAACATTGCTTGGGGCGGGGGGGGGGGGGGGTCGTCACCCTCAGTTTGAAGCTTAATAATATCCCAAAAAGTATAGCCATATAATATAGGTGAATGTTTTGTTGTCATGGCTGAAAGCATGCTGAGATGCCAGAGGCTTTGTGCATATCGTAGAGACTGCTATCTTGACAAATCTGGAAATTTACTCAAGTTCCTAAGGGCTGACAGGCATAGTATACTTCCTCCCCTATGTCCAAATCAAAGCTTGGGGAAAAAAAAACTTTTTTAATTACAGCTCATAGAATCCCATGCAGCCTAGGGGATTTTGTAAGTTGTAGTTACTGTACTAAGTCTAACTTTCTCAAAGTATGTCCTAGCTCAGGTAAGTTCCACTCATTTGGGATGAACTCCAAACGTTGTCACCACAGCAGCACTCTCACTTATTAAACAGTAGTTTCAGTTTTTCCCCATGTTGTCTCTATTTGAATTTTCTTCTTAGCTTTTGGGTTGTTCCTAGTGGGCTGCATGGCATTTCAGCACGTAAACCATGGAACAAAGATTACAGCATTTATTCTCACAACAATCCTGTGGGGTGGACGTTAGTCTAAGAAATGCTAACTTGCCCAAGACCATTTGAGCAAGCAATGTGAACTGAGCAGCAGTTGAACAGGACATGAACCGTGGGTGATTTACTAGGTCAGGAAGGGATTGAGGTAGGAAACCCATGTGTGGCTTAAGGTTTAAACCTCTTTTACCCATGCAGAGTGAGCCCAATCAATATGTTTCTTAATTGCAAGTAAAAAGAAAATGACTTCAGATGCATGCTATACCTTTAACATATGTAGCATGCATTTAATCCTGGATCCATGGACAAGATGCCAGTCATGCTATTAGTCAGTGTGTGTAAAAATATTCCACTAGCAACTTAGATCTTGCTTTCCTTCTGTCTTCTTAATAACGTGGCCATGTGCCTTCTGGTCCAAGCACACCTGATTATTCATAACATTCATGACTTGATGATAAGAGAAATCATCTGCTGGTGGTGATTCTGCTGTTACTGATACTACTTTTTAGTTGATCTAGTAGAAAAACAACAACAGTGCTGGATGAAATCCTACTCTTGGGGATATTTTACACATGGCATCCTCTATCCCTGAGAGTGTCTGAGTGTCCCCAGGTGCAGATCCCGAGATACAGACTCACTTGGAAAAAAAATCCTTCATAATAAGATGATGACAGATGTTAGGAATAGTTCTGCAGTTACAGCCAGCTGTACTTAAGAAGGGAAACTGTACAAATTGCAGCAATCATCTAGTTCACACATTACATTTATCCACAAGAGAATGTGTCAGTCATGGACAAAAGAAGTACTGTTTGACTGAGCCCTAAGCAAAACGTTTGTTTCTCGTGTTAGAAAAATCTGGATAACAATGATTTTGCTCTACAATACATACAAGAAGAAAAACTAGATGATAAATTTGGGTGTGCCACTAAAACAAGAACTATGCCTGGAAAAGGCAGATTTTATAGACAAGATTCCCATTTTGGGTGTTTCCAAGGCACTATCCCATATTTGGCTCAGTCAGTGATGGGGCAAAATTTGGGCAGGAGGTGATCAGGGGAGTTTTCTTTGTGGTGGTTGCTCAAGGCTGGATATTTCTCTGGATTAAAATATTGTCTCCTCTTGTTCATGCTATGTCTAGACTTGAGGAATCATCCCAGGTACTGTGTGCACATGTTTACCTGCATGTGCTTTCAGGGTAAGAATCACCCTTGTAGTAGTCTGTTTTAAAGGCTTAAACTCAGCAGATTGTGAAGAGTTTTTTGAAACCCCATACAAGCTTCATTTCCACTACTGTGGTGATTTTCAAATTGAGGCTCTTTGTCGATATTTGTGTGTAGTTGCATACTGTCAAATTGATTCAGTGGGTTTGCTTTTGTTGAGACTAATAATTGGATTTAGGTCACAGATGATGACAGGGAAAAAAATATTTTTCTGGTATAGTTGACAAGCTGACATTGGTCTTCTTTTATTTAAAGATAAATCTGTAAAAACTATTTCCTAACAGCACCTATAGGATAACTGTTAAAATGACTTTATTATTGAGACTTCAGTATAATGTGCTTACAATCATGCTATAAATTATGTTATCTAGATAAGCTGGCTCTGTGTGTATGTGTAGTTATGTCCCCTAACTTGGGAAAGTGATTAACTGCCCTCTAACTGAGGAGGTCTAGGTTCTCTATGCATCTTCATTCAGAGATGCTCAGTATGATCTCAGGAACTGGGCACAATACCAGTCTGGTCATGCTAAGAGTGCTCCATTGCCTGTTGTCAATGTTGTTTGCTCAGAGCTGAAGAGCAGACTGCGAAATTTGCCAAGAACCAGCTTAATATCTGAACATAGGTGCGGGAAAGCCCTGGAAATAAGTCCCTGAAGGTTTTTAGCTGGTCAACCTACACATATCAGTGTTGGTCATGAGTAGTCGAAAATAGGGTTGGGATGGGAGGACACAAAATACAACCAAACTGTTAAGGCACCGCATACCTGCAAGTAATTCTTCTTCACCTGAGGTGATCAAATTAGTGGTCATGGAAAGTTTTCAGTCCCAGGACGAAGGCAGGTACTTTTCACAGGATGAGAATTAATTTCCAGTAATGACAGAGGGTGGGCTGTTAGACATATGTCTTTAAGGGCTCTGACAGGGATGGTCCATGGATCATCAGTATTTGGCAGTGTTTGCTGCATCTTGCAGAAGCTTTTAGGAGAATAT
Source organism: Urosaurus nigricauda (assembly GCA_034509955.1). Taxonomy (NCBI): domain Eukaryota; kingdom Metazoa; phylum Chordata; class Lepidosauria; order Squamata; family Phrynosomatidae; genus Urosaurus; species Urosaurus nigricauda. The sequence continues at coordinate 172,299,058 of JAOEGL010000002.1, forward strand.
TGTACAATGCTTTGCCTAGAGGTATAGTCAGCCCACCCCAACTGTGGGCTTGCTATCTGTAGATTGAGCATCTGTACATGCCCCTACGTCATTCATGGCATGTAGCCGTGCACATGGCGCATCACCATTAGAACCCACAGGGTGGGGTCTGGAAGAGAACCCTTCATGGGTATGAAGGGCTGACTGTATTTCCTTCTGTCTCTCTTGAAACTCTTACCATTCAGTTTCAATGCAGGGCCTTTGGTTCTGGCATGCTGAATAAGGGAGAAAAATGTTGCCTCAACCATTTTCTGTATGTCACGTATCATTTCATGGTCCTCTGTCATGTTCCACCTTAATTGCCTTTTTTTCCTAATCCATAACTCCTTTAATGTTGTATTTTTACACACAGTGGAATTGCTGTAGTGTCGGGTTGGCCTTTTCTACTCCTTTTCCAATATATTTTTTGAGTCACGTCATAAAGGCATTATGATATTCCTTTCCTGACATCCTCTCATGTGGAATTAATCTTTTTCATGACAACTGCATACTGCATTGTTTCACAGCTATCTACAACAACCCCAGAATCCTATACCTTCCCACATTTCACAGATGAAAACCAAGATGAGCGTAGTCAAGCAATGTTGGAATATGACAAAGATAATAATAATGAGGAACAGCACACAAACTAGGGGAAGTGGTAGCAGTTTGCTTTTGCCTGAGCCTACTGGGAAGGGCAAGATTCCCCCTTCCTGATGGCTTGCACACTACATTTGCACTTTGAACTCAGTTTGCAGTAATTGAAATAAGCTGAGGACTAAGGGGGGAAGTGGGGGGGGGGGAAGGGAGATTGAAATCAGGACATTTTAAAAGCATATGAAAAAGTGGGATGGATCATTTAAATCTAAACAGTTGGAAGGCATGCCAGACCCCTTATCATACTGCCCCAAGTAGATGTTCCCAGAAGTATCCAAAAGCATGTGTTCCACACACCAGCTGGCCCCTTACTGTCAGGTGGTGTTGGTTTTGGGTTTTTTTGAGCCTGCCCATCCATGAGAGAGTTGGATCGCTCAGCATCCCAAGCCAGTGTCTAGATTAGAGGTACTCCTTCCTGCTCTGTAACCCTCTGCTTTGTTGCCTCTCAGAGTAATTGCCTCTTCCCCTGTTTGTCCACTCTTTCCCTTCTTCTCGTGTTTCCCCAGTCCTGCCAGCAAACTCTCTTCGCTGTGCAAAGATTACAGTGGAGCACCGCAAGGGAATCAGCTTAGCCTGAGTGACCCTTCTAGTCACGTGGGCCAGAGCGTGTTCACGGTGTTCTGCCAGACTGTGGCTGGCTGAGCAAAATACAGTGAAGCAGTGGGCCACTCGCCAAGCTTTTATTCCAGCTTGGAGCACACAGTCACACATTTGCTATTTGGCAGGACATCCATGCCAGGGTTTGTTTGGATAGTAATCTAGTACAGTTGTGTTTTTCTTCTCCTCTTTCTTTCTTCTCTTCTTTCCCTCCTTCCCCCTTTAAAAAGTACACAGGGATGATGTGCATCCAGAGAAGCCCATATGATGCAGCAGACAATGATCTTGGCCAGCCAGTATGCCTCACAGCCTGTATGTTCTTGTAATGAAAACATCATTACAAGACCTTGGAGACATTCTGTATTATTTTGTTGGGTTTTTTAAATCTGTGACTGTATCTATACTGCACAGTTAAAGCCGTTTGATATCACTTTAACTGTCATGCTTTAACTTCTCTCCAAAAAAGTCATCCTCCCTTCTACCTAACTTCAGCAGTAGCACTTTCTATCAGAGCATTTGAAGTCTCTCTACCCAAAGTACAAATCTCAGGATTCCCTAGGTTGCAGCCATGGCAGTTTAAGTGAGATCAAAGTGCCATAAACGTGCAGTGTGGATATAACCTATGCCTCCTGGAATTCTCCAGCCAATGGGCTATGCTGCTAGGAGAAGTTTGGGAGTCACAACATTTACAAGTTCCAATAGGGATAGTCCTTATCAAAATCACATTGGGTTTCCACATGCAGCAGAAGATATAATCAAAACCTAGGGTGCTATTTATAAAAGGGAAAATGTTTCCTCTTTTCCTTTTAAAAAAGTAGCTTGTTGATATTGTTTGTTATTTAACAGGTGCTACTTTGCTACCATGTTACTAATACATTGCTTTTTAGTTATTTTTTTTTAAAAAAACAGAAAAATGGGCAAAAATCCATCCCACATGCAGTTTCTACGTGTGTACTCAACAAATAACCCACTGAAACACTATTTTAGAATTAACAAGTAATCATTTCCCATTATTCTTACTACATTATCTTTTTTTCCCTACATTATCTTTTTTAAAGGCCATTGTTATGCTCCACCCACCCTCTGCCAAAATAGCACGTAATTAGTAATGCTATTACTTGTAATAAATTACTTCCTTACTCTGAGTAGAATGGACCATACTGCTTTGGGTGGCAGAAAATGGGTGCCAGTTGTAGACCTTCCCCCACCTCAAAACAATCAAATGATTTCCTACAAAGAGAAGCTTAGTGCATGGTGCAGTAGGAGAATGAGACTCCCCTGAACCATGATGTGAGCTTTCCATTGCAGGGATTTTTGTTGTTGTTTTGAATATGAGCCTTCATCTGCAGTCTAAAGCGTTGCATTCAACACTTCTGGACTTCCCACCTCGTTTTGCTTCCTTCATTCCCCAAGCCTGAGTTTCTAACAGATTGGTGCAGGGAAAATGTGGCGGATAGATGCACAAACAAGAAAAGGAAGCTTCTTGAGTTTTAATGATTTGGGGTGTAGGATATGGTATATTGGGCCCTTGGTATCTGCAGGGCTTTGGTTCCAGGATCTCCTGTGGATACCCAAATCCATGGATGTTCAGGTCCCATTACAGTGGTATAACAAAATGGGTGTCTTTTATATAAAATGGCAAAATCAAGGTGCTTTTCGGAATGTATATATTTTTGTAGTATTTTCAATCCATGAATAGTTGAATCCATGGATCAAGAATTGTGAATATGAAGGGGTGACTGTATTTTGGAATAAATCCAATTTAGTTCTTCACATATGATTTTTTTCATACACATCAATGGCTACTTTCAAGATTCTCAGAGACCCCTTCATTGTTGTTTGCTTGTGTGGAAAATGGCAGCATATTTCTACTCTGCATATAACAGCCTTCCAGAAAATGCTGTGGCTGAGAACTGTCAGCCATCAGCTTCGATGAGTGGAGGACTTAACATGTTGGGTTTCTCAACCTCTCTACAGTTCTTCTGTGTTCATTTTTTTAAAGCCTGTTATTCAAGCTAGGGGTAACTTCAAAATATTGATATTTCCCCCCCCCCTCCCCGCATGTAACCATCTGGCTCATTCCATGATGATATTGTTGTTACCACTTTTCAGATCAAAAACATAAATTCAAATGAGAAAAGGAAGTAGCTTTGCTTGAACATAAAAACAGCAGATCAGATCCATTCCTCTTACCCTTCTTGAGTGCTTTAATGTTTCTAGTTTTTTTTAAAGGGTCTAAAACTAAGTGACATTGTATTGGTCATAGTAATACTAGTCATTGTAGGGAAAAAGGGACATACATGTTATCCGTGAACTAGATCCAAGTCAATCAATTTTAGTCCCTTAGTAAATGCTGGGCTAGGACTGGAGGCTGAAGAATAAAGTTCTTCTGATGCAGACACTTACTGAAGTTTTTAAAATGCAGGGAATGATCTAAGACTAATTATAGGGGCCACACAATCCATTGTTTGGCCATGAGGTTTGTTTGCTTAAGAGTTTAGAGTCCAAAATGTTTCCCACTCTGGTTTGTAGACAAACTATGATTTGTGGAGTTTCAATTTGCCCATTTCAGGTATAGTGACAAATCTGTTTATCACAGACTGCAGGATGTATCAGCCCCAACACTGACCCTAACAACCAAGTCACATTTTGATGTGTGAAAGAAAACTAAATCCAAACTGTGTGTTGTATGCCTTCAAGTCCTTTCCAGCTTACGGTGACCCCAAGGTGAACCTATCATAGGGATTTTTTTGGCAGGATTTGTTCAAAGATGGTTTGTCATTGCCTTCCCGTTACGGACGTACCCAAGGTCACCTGCTGGGTTTCATGGCTGAGCTGGGAATTGAACCCTGATCTCCATAGTTGTAGTTCAACAGTGAAACCACTATGCCCCACTGGTTCCCCACATTTTGGCAGTGAGATCTAAAACATGTCCTGTAGGGTTGGTACCATAGAGTTAAACTGTCACACTTTTAAAAAGCTATGGGGTTACATTTGGTGCTACAGGGGGAAATACAAAAGCAGGGGTTGTGCAGACCTCTAGATGTTGTTTTTCCATCATTCTTCACTCCTGGTTATCCTAGTTAGGGCTGATGGGAGTTGCAATCCAGCAGTGTCAAGGCTGCATGATCCCTACTCCTGCTGAAGGCCTAAATGCTGCATTGCTATAGAGTTAAAAGTTGCCACAGGGCTAAATACAGGCAGAGTTGTTCTGCATTTTTAGTTGCTGTAGGGCTACATTGATCAAAAGATCTGCCAGTGATTTTGTTGACATTACTTCTTTGCACACTGAAAAGGAGGGCCCTGAAACTAAACGTGGTAAGTGTTGAGTGTTGTAATTCTGTAAACATTGCAGGTCTCACCAAGCCTGCTATTGCTACTATCCTATGCATGGATACTGTTACAGTTGGCCCTCCTTATACACAGATTTTTTTATACACAGATTGAAAATATTCCCCAAAAGTATAAATTCCCAATAGCAAACGTTTATTTTCCATTTTATATAAGGGACACCATTTTGTTGTGCCATTATATTTGATGGAACTTGAGCACACACAGATTTTGTTAACCACGGAGGGTCCTGAACCCAAACCCCGATGGATAACAAGGGCCCACTGTATTTTAGTTTTATGAACTCCAGCATTCATCCCAGGCATCAGAAATAAAGAACATTATGAAATGTACAATAGGCTGGTTTTTTATTTTTAAAAAACCTAGTATGGATTTAGTTTTCTTTCAGAACCTTGGCCATGATAGGTCAAAGTCCTATTGACTACAAAGGAAGAATCAAGCCTAGATCTCCCCAATTGATATCCATGCGAATTATTATTATTATTATTATTATTATTATTATTATTATTTTAGGTTCATGACATTCTAGCCCTTTCCTAGTCTATGTATTTCTCATGTGTTTGGATATCACTTTATGAGTCTGATTATAGCATATTTAAATACCAAAAATGCAAAACTTGGAAGGAAAAAGGGTTTTGTATTGCAATTCTTAGACTTATCACTTATTCAGAGATTCTGAGGATTGTAGCCCAAGACCAAAATCCAATTCTTAGAGTGCATCTATACTGTAGAAATAATGCAATTTAATGCCACTTTAAGTTCTGTAGCTACAGCCTATGGAATGCTGGGAGTTTATCGTTTTTCAAGGTCTTTAGCCTTCTCTGCCAAAGAATGCTGGTGTCTCACCAATCTAGAAATCCCAGGATTCTGTAGGATGGAGTCACAGCACTTAAGGTGGAGTAAAACTGCATTATTTCTACAGTGTGGATGCATCCTTAGTCCAGAACAGAATAGACCCATTGAATTAATGTGGACTTGGTATGTAAGTTTTTATGTAAATCCCATTGATGCAATAGGTCTCTGCACTAATTGGAGCTTGCAGTTGGATTTAGACCCTCAAAACTAAAGTTTCCAAGCTGTGCAGGTCTATTCTTTTACCACTTTGAGCTGTTTGTTTGTTTTCCTTTAATCTTTAATTGCTGGATTATTGTGGTTTGTTTGTTTTGTTTAACTTTGCTTAGTCCACCTCTGATCTATATTATTTGTCATATTAGCAAGCAGGTATGGATGATACTGCATTTGTAGTGACGGATCTGTCAGGTTGATGGTACAGAATGTACATTGAGGCAGTTTGGATCCAAACCATCTGAAAGATGGTATCTCCCCACACAAACCTGCCAGAATCTGAAGTTCTACAAGAGGGCTTTCTCTTGGTCCCGCCATCATCAAAGTCTCACTCGGTAAGATTAGGAAAGAGAGCCTTCTCGGCAGCTGCTCCCAACCTCTAGAACTCGCTTCCACTTGAGACTGGCCTGGCTCCCTCCTTGCTCTCCTTTCACCAGGAGGCAAAGATCTTTTTGTTTAAGCAGGCTTTTAATGTATGGGGGGCTTTTATTGGGGATGATTTTTTATCTTTTAAACTTCGCGTTCTTTTAAAAATGATTTCAGTGTATTTAATGAGGTGATTTTAATGGTTTTTAACTTTACAGAAATATGTCTGGCAGCCATCTTGGGATCCTATTCTGGGAGAAAGGTGGCATATAAATGAAATAAATAAAACAAATAAAAAATAAATAATACATTTGCACAGTGAAGTCAGAATGTGAGGGTGACACCCTTCTTCCTTAAAGGAGTATTCTCCCGTTTATCGAGGCACTCCCTGGTTCACCACTTCACAGAATGTACCCTGCCAAGCCATAAACAGAGCCTCCCATATCAGCAGCATGAAACTTATTAATCTGCACTTTAAAGGTAAGGGATCCATATAGAGGTCAGAGGAAGAGTTTATCCCCTTGGAAAGTTCATTTAAAGTTTGGACTAAAGCCAGGAGTGGATTCACCACCCCCATTAACATGGAGATATGAAAGCTACCAGCTGTCTCTGCTTTCCAGCTATAGAAGGGAACCTGCCAAGTGTACACACTCCGTTGCATACACACATGCTCTCCACCCAGCTTTTGTGCTGTTTTCCTAGCAGACCACAAGAAAATACCCTACACACTGGCTGGAGCAACTTATTGCAGCAAGTCTTTCTATGACAGCAGGGACAGTAGTTCAGGGTTATGAGGATGTGGCATGGTTCTCAGCTCAATAACAAAATAGTCTTTAATGTGTGTCTCTTAGACATAGTTTCATTCAGAGCCAGCCCTTTCATTAGGTAGAGTGAGACAGAGCCAGCCCTTTCATTAGGTAGAGTGAGACAGAGGCCCTGACTAGGAGATGGTGAAGAACAGGAAATATTGCCAAGTGGTTGGAGGATGGTGGGGGTGTGTTACACATGTTTAAATTAGTTTAAAATGTTCTTTAAACTAGCCTACTATAAGGAGGATATGTTGGCTCTCCTCTGTATAGTGCAGGTGTGCAATAACAAAAACAAACAAAAACTAGGCCCAAACAGAGGTGCCAATGTTCAGTACTGTGTGGAGTCAAAGGCTTTCATGGGCGGCATCCATAGTTTTTTGTGGAGCTTTCGGGCTACGTGGCCATGTTCTGGAAAAGTTCCTTTCTGACATTTAGCCAGCATCTTTGGCTGGCATCTTCAGAGAATGATAGCCTGGAAAAGGATGGAGATATATATCCTGTGTGACCCTGGGAAGGAAGGAGTAATTTGCAAATGTCTTGTTCTGTTGCTAATGGCAGTCCTCAGGGTGGGAGAATATGCAAACAAGGATTAATGTCTGCTAACTGGTGCTCATTGTCTGCTGGGAATCACCTGGCCTTAGGCTGTTGCTCATTTGCATAGGTTGAGTCTTGACCTTGCTGCCCTTCAAAACTGGGAGCCAAGCCTTGTTTACTCTCAGGGTTTCCTCTTTCCTGTTGAAATTGTCCAGGTGTTTATGGATTTCAATGGCCTCCCTGTGCGTTCTGACATGGTAGTTGTTGGCATGGTCCAGAATTTCAGTGCTTTCAAACAGCATTTTATGCCCAGGATGGTTTATAGCATGTTCTGCTACTGCTGATTTTGACCCAGTTTGCAGTGTCTCTCATGTTCTTTGATTCTTGTCTGCACACTGCGTTTGGTGGTCCCTATGTAGACCTGTCCGCAGCTGCATGGAATACTGGATCTTTGTCAGTTGAAGAAACACAACCTTCAAATGGTTTATAAACCGATGAAGAAGATCCAGCAAACGTTTCGCTCAGCCAAGGACAAGGGAGACCCACTCACAGCCGCAGGAATCTACCACGTTAATAACGACTGACACCTGATGTTCCTCACCATTTACAGCCATATAACTATTTTATAGCATCATAAAGGGATGTTTTACCCCAACAGGATAGTATCAAAATGAGATACAATTTGTTGTTGTGTGCCTTCAAGTCATTTCTGACTTATGGCAACCACAGGTTTTTCTTGACAAGATTTGTTTAGAAGGGGTTTGCCATTACCTTCCTCTGAGGTTGAGAGGCCACTACAATGGCCAACCCAAAAAGGAAAAGTGCTACTTTGGTCCAATCCACACTGCAGAAGTAATCTAGTTTGAAATTGCTTTAACTGTCCTGATTCAGTGTTAGGGAATCCTGGGAATTCTACTTTATTGTGGCGCCAGAGCTCTCTGAAAGAGAAAGCCGAATGTCTCACGAAACTAGTTTCTAGAATACCGTAGCATTGATCCAGGGCAGTTAAAGCGGTCTCAAACTGGATTATTTCTGCAGTGTAATTTGGACTTTTGTCCTTCAAGTTAGGCAGCAAAATCTCTTTCTGGTTCCATTTCATTGTTTATTATTGGAAGAACCCAGTGAGTTGGCTAGAGTTCCTGAGGAATAATCATGCAGGTTCATGTTATAGCATGATTCTTTTCTATGGCATCTGCTCCATTTGAAAAGCTTGGGCCTAATGCTCTTCAGTTCACAGACCTAGGAGGTCTATGGGTTTTCCCCCCTCTCAAAACAAACTTCTACTCCTCATGCTCCAAGAGATGAGACAATTTTTACAATCAACAACTTCAGCCTTTCTCCCTAGGTGTCCTCAGATGATCTTTCTTAGCTGCTAAAACTCATCAGACAGGTTCCTGTTAAGCAATTAACTAGCTGAGCAGAAAAAGGAATGGTGCTTCTCTCAGAGATTAATTCATTTTTCACACATTTTTAACTCCTTCCTCTTCTGTCTCTTTTTCATCAATACTCCTCAGACCTTCAGGTTCCAAAAAATCCAGTATTTGATTCTTTACAGTGAAGACAATGCAGGGGCAGGACACATAAAGTCTAATGAATATAATAAATTTTCCTTGTCAAAAATGTAAATAAGATTTAAACCAACCCATATCATCCAACAATTCTGTAAATTCTTAAGAATCTGAATAGAAATTTTCATAATGTTTCAGTTATATAAAATTAGCTGCCAGTGCCTACCACCTTCTAGGACAGGAACAATCAAAGGAGAAATGAGCCTGGTTCTTCCATGATTTTTATAAAATTACACAATTGTGGCTGATTCGGTGCAGTTTAAGACATGCCCTTCCATGTCTTGAACCCTGTGCTTCTCAGAAACTGGGATAATGTACAAAAAGAAAAAGATATCTATTCCAGCCTTGTAGTTTACTTTGTCCTTGTGAGTTACGCATCGTGTGAGAGAGGCCTAGTCAAAGGTGCAGTGTTCCAGGTGTGTGTTTGGAAATCTTCTAATTCTTCTAAGCCAGGTTCCACTGTTGGACTGTATCAAATTTCTCTGAAGCTCACATCTGTCCCCATGGTCAGTTGCCTTGTTTTGCAAGTGAATCACATGTTGAGCAAACCACAGTGGAGAAGTTTGAGTGTGCATGTGTGTTTGTGTGCTGTGTGTGCACATAAAGTTCAGTACAGTTCACTTAAGGTTTGCATCTGCTGCTGAATAATTGTTTTCATGATTCTTGGAATTGGCACGTAGAGGGACCTTCTTTGCCGCTCCAAGATGACAGCCAGCCCTTGGCTGCAGAAAGGGACAAATCCCATTATTGTTCACTGGCAGATTTGAGCCATTAGAGAATAGAAGAATCCTTGTGAAGTTCAAGAGGGGTGGGTGGGAAAAGAAGAGGAATCAGGACTGTATTTTAGTGGTTTCCTCTTCTTCAAAGAGCTCTCAAGGGATTTGGGGTATTGAGCATTTGCAAGCCTGGTTACCATTAAGTCAAGTGGGAACTGTGCAAATTCCTCATAGGCATGTATGTGAATTGCAGTGCCTCCTTTTAGATTTAGAGCAGCTGTACATCTAAGTATTTGCTGGAGGCCCATTCACTTAAAAGTGGGATTGAAGGGTCTCAGATGTCAGGGTTCCCTCCTTTTTGGATTGGGGCTGGAAACAGTTCAGAGGAGAAAGAGATATAAATATATTTGGCACACCCATAGTGAACATGCCAGACTTCAAACTTGTTGTAAACTTGAGCTCTGTCCGGTGATAGCTTGGCTGTGAGATCACTACTGGCCAAGGCTGCAAATTCTCCCTTGGATACTGGAAGCAGCCTGAGGTTTGGGGTATTATTCATTGATTCTGGATGAGAAGTAAGGCGTAGGTGTGGAGACTGTAAATATGATAATAACAAAAACTACTTCCTACCCCCCTTCGCTTGTCTGCTTTGTTTCAGTTAACAGATGGCTCTGCTTATATTCATTCAGAGCAGAGCTGAAATGAGCTCACAAACCTGCATATCCAACACTTGGCAACTGCAGCATCATGCAGTGACATACATGTGTGAAATTGCCATAAAGTTCAAACACTACAGATGGAGTTTTATTACTTACCTCCAATTGCCTTGAACACAACACATCTCAGATCTGGGTCCTTTCACATGACACAATTATAGCACTTTGATTCCACTTTTAACTGCCATGACAATGTACTATGGGCTTCTGGGATTGGGTCATTTAGGACTCCCTTAATGTCTCACTACAAATTGTAGGATGCAACTGCGGCCGTTAAAGTGGAATCACTTTGCTATAATTGTGTGGTGTGAAAGGACCTGGTGTCCATGGAAAGCACAATGAAGTAGTAGAATACTGATGTGTAAAAGTGAACTGCACCACTTCAAAATGGCACAAGTGGATCAGCACATTTTTAAACACATGTTCCCCATCAAACTCACTGCCAATAGAAAGTGAGAGACAGTTTGAAGAAGTATCTTTCCATTTGCAGAGAGGTCTTTTTGGGAAGAAGTAGAATTCTCGCACCTACTATCCATTGCAAGACCACAGCACTCTGCCATTGCATTTGGCTGTATGGGTAGACCAGCCCTTAATTCATGGGACTGAGCTGCAAGTAAATTGGCAAACAGATCATCAAGTGATGGCATGCTGAGTAACACAGGTATATGTTCCTGAATCAGTCCAAACTTGTTGTGGTTTGAAGATGAATAGCAGAGGTGGGGTTACGGGTGTCTGAGAGTCAGTTTTGTTCCTGTGGCCGAAGCAGTTCTGGGACAGACTCATTTACTCACTACTTTCCAGTGGTGGAGTGGAGTTTATGTGTTGGATTTGTATGTGGATTCTCTAAATCAAATGGCACTGAAGTAGCTCTTCATCCCAAAGAGGTATCTGTCCTTGAGGGACCAATTAAAGATCTTTGCCACTATTGCAATAGGACTTCTCAGTGTAATTGCTGAGATCTTATAAGGTTAGCAGAGCCTGGCATGTTGTTGTTGTGCATTTTCAAGTCATTTCTAATTTATGGCAACCCTCAGGCAAACCTACATCAGGGTTTTCTTGGCACAATTTGTTCCAAGGGAGTTTGCCTTTGCCTCTTTCTGAGGCTGAATGTGACTTGGGCAAGGTCACGCAGTGGGTTTCCATGGCTGAGTGGGGATTTGAACCCTGGTCCCCAAAGACTTAGCCCTTCACTCAGAAACAAGTTGAGCTCATCTTGACATAGTAGAAGAGAGTACATCCACACTAGACAGTTACAGCCATTAAATTCATATTTTGCTTTATTTTGGCAAAAAGCCAGCCTATGTATGTAAATACAGCATTTTGTTACCAATTGGACTGTTATGGGATTCGTAGTTCAGTAGTTAAGGTGCTACTAGAAAGTTCTAGTTCAGAGGCAGAGGACTAGATCTCTGCAGCTGAGAATTCTGCGTTCCTCACCATACTGCAACTCCCAGGATGGAACAATGGCAAAGGGGCTTCGGATTAATAACAATTTGGTAGATAGTGTCTCCCAGCGTCCACCACACTAGAGTGATCTCTCACTCTGTTCTACTGACTCCAAAGTAATACATTCAAAATAAGAATTTAAAGGCCAAGTCATGTCTCATAGGTGTGTTAACATTGCTTTGGATGAGTTGTGAATAATGTGGAATGACTGCACATGAATAAACCAAGCATGAGGAAGCATACTTCTTTTTTTTTAAACACATGAATTATTGAAGCACTAGTTTCTCTGAGGATCACCACCAGTACATTGAGTTTTATTCTTCTGGAGGAACATATAAATCAGGGCAAGGAGCATCTTCCTATAAATAACAACTTCACTGTTCCCTCAGCAACGCAGGGAAAAAAAGTCATATAGAAGAAGAGAAATGTGGCCTATACTTAGGTCTATTTTCCCCCTATTTGCATTAGCTAGTGAAGTTCTTAAATAGATATGTTCTATATTTTTGAGGAGGAAAGTTTTTAAAAAATCCACCTGTTCTCTCTCTCTCTCTCTTTCTCTTTCTTTTATGATGATGATGTATGTCAAAGACAGAAGGAGTGATATGTCATGACAGTTGCTGTGGCAACTCTGCCTACAGCATGAAAATAGGATATAGATGGGACTTCAAAACAGTAAATCTCACAGAATATCCTGAGCCTCATTGCAAAAGGAATTTCAAAGCTCTCCTGGTACCTCTGGTTTGGACTGTAGTTACTCTTTTTGTTCAAGCAGATCTAAATATTTCATACTTTTAAATGCAGGGTCTTCAGAATGGTGTCGGGTCTTCTGAGGAAAGGAGAAAGAGGAGTGCAAGAAAGATATATTGATTTTACAGTATATTTTCTGTATACAAAGCCTGCGTGCAAGGCTGCTGTGCCAGCTTTACTTATCACAAAAGTTGCTGTAAAGTAGATTTTCTTGCAAGACAATGACTGACCCTAGATACTATTCAATCAGAGGAATGATTCTAAGGTTTGATCTTCATGGATTGATCCTAGTCTTCCCCATAACATTCAACAGAACAGTCTTTATTCAGGGCCATAATCTGGGTCTAAGGCTGTAGTCCTGTGTGTATGTTTACGTGCAAGAAATCCCACTGATTACTTCCAAGTTAACATGCTTAAGTCCCAATATCCTTCATTTACTTACATTCGCTTAAAGGAACAATTGACTTGTGTTCCTGTAGTTCAATGATTCCCAAATTTAATCCCCCAGGTGTTTTGGACTTGAAATTCCAGAAGCCCCAGTCATCTTGGGCAACAGTTAGGAATTCTGGGAGCTGAAGTCCAAAATATCTGGAGGATTAAAGTTTGCAAACCACTGCTGTAGTTAATCATGCTTCACTCCATACAACATCCCTATTGGTTCATATTGGTTGGTGCCAGTGAAGTTAATGGAGCCATCCTTAGCAATCTTTAGTGTGTGATGATTATTTAAACCAGGCTTGAAAGAATAGTAAATAATGGGTGCTGTCCTCTAGCATGGTAATATTGAATACTTTATCTTAAAATGTTAGCTGCTAATATAAGTCTCCTCCCTTAATAACATGTATTAGCTTTTAAAATTATTATTTTAAAAAGGTGTGATGTGAGGCCATTGCACTCCTTGTCCCCATAGGTAGGATTGGGGTGAGGAGTGGAATTCAAGACTCAGCAACCACACATCACATGGACTATTGTTTTGCTGGCTGTCACACATCTCTAGTAACATCTAGTTGCATCCATTCCTAGGTGTTTCCAATTACTGAATATAATAGATGATATGGATGTGCCACAGATCTAACATGGTTCTTTACAGGATGTAAGATGCTTCCATTCTACCTCCATTACTCAGTATGAAAAGGGATTTTGTATCACCTTTGAGATTAACTGAGAAAAAGATGTAACATAAACTTTTGTAGACTTGATCTGTTTCCTCAGATGAAAGTCTAACAAAAGCTTATGAGATCCTTTTGCATACTGATATTGCAGACTAACACAGTTATGTCCGTTATTCATTTAGCAATAGCAAGCACATTTCAATACCACTTATGAGTTTACTTAAGCACTCCCTAAGCAGTTTACAACATGTAAACTAGTTGCCTCCAACAACCTGGGTACTCATTTTAGGAAGGATGCCAGGCTGAGTCGACCCTCCTGAGCCCCTGGCTGGTATTGAACTGACAACCTTGTGGTTTGTGAGTGAGTGGCTGCAGTACAGGCATTTAACCGCTGCGCTACCAGGGTTCCTGTTATACTAAACCTTAGAAGATCTTCACAACTCTCCTTCAGATTCCCAGCAAGAGGCATACAGTCCATGTGGCTAAACACAGAGTTGGCCCAAGACATAATGCTGCCTGAGGCAAAGAACAAGGTACTGAAGTGCAAATCTTCCTCAGTGCAAAATACAGAAGCTGACTGGACAAGAGAAAAGACTGTTATTCCATGGAAGCAGGGTAGTTTAAGATACACAGGACAAAATGTTTATTATACATTTTGTATATCATACTTTTACTTCAAAAGACCAAGAATCCTGGCTGTGTGCTACCCAGAGTGTGCTGCCTGAAGCAGCTGCCTCTTCCACCTAATGGTAGGGTCAGCACTAAAGAATGCCCCCAGAAACTTTCTTTAAACACAGCATTTGAAATTTCAGTATGTCCTTGTGATGAAGTCTTCAGATTACCTTCATCAAGAAAGCAAACTAAGCAGGAATCACAATAAAAACACTGGTAGACCGGATCTGTGAACCCCACTTCTTGGTAGATGAATTGAAGCGCCTAGACTGGGCTCTACAGGCTAATGGTTACTCCAGCTCAGACATCAGAAGGGCTGCCCGACACAGAAAAACCCAGAGGAGTGAAGACAAGCAACCACCTAAAGGGAAGGTATATTTACCATACATCAAAGGAGTCACAGAAAGAGTAGGGAAACTGGTGAGGAAACACAACCTCCAAATGGTTTACAAACCGGCCAAAAAAATCCAGCAAATGCTGCGCACAGCAAAGGACAAGAGACACCCTCTCACAGCTTCAGGAGTTTACCGCATACCATGCAGCTGCGGACAAGTCTACATAGGGACCACCAAACGCAGTGTGCAAACACAAATCAAGGAACATGAGAGACACTGCAGACTGGGTTAGCCGAAAAAATTAGCAGTAGCAGAACACGTTATAAACCATTCTGGGCACAAAATTCTGCTTGAAAACACTGAAATTCTGGACCATGCCAACAACTATCAGATCAGAATGCACAAGGAAGCCATTGAAATCCACAAACACCTTGGACAACAGGAAAGAAGAAGCCCTTACAGTGAACAAAGTTTGTCTACCAGTCCTAAAAAAAACCCAGCAAAATCAGGACTCCGCAAACGCAAATGAAAAACCACCCAGGGTCAAGGGTTTTCCCAGCAGACAATGATCACTAATTAAGCAGATCACTAATTAATCTTCTTTGCATATCCTTCTACTCTGAGGCCTTGCCATCAACAACAGAACAATACACAGATTAACATGGAAATCACTCCTCCCTATCTAGGGTGACACGTTATATGTATACCCAACCCACCTCTCTTCCATGCCATCATTCTCTTAAGATGTCGTCATCATCATCATCATCATCATCATCATCCTTTTATTTATACTCCACTTTTTGCCGGAGCAATCAAAGCGGCTTACAATCTTAAAAAAAAAATACAACCGTATACATAAAGTGACCCCCCTTAAAAAGAATTAAACAATTACGATTAAAATTGCATAAAACAATTACAAGATAAAAATACAACAATTTCAAACAATAAGAATGACAGAGTCGTTGTACCTATGAGTGGGGGATATTTGGCCGAGTGATTTATTTGGGGATTTATTCTGCCACAGATGCTGGCAAAACATCAGGAATACACTCTTCTAGAACATGGCCGCATAGTCTGAAAATCCCACAAAAAACTAAGTAGGAAGAGTTAAGCGACTGGTTCTCTCTCACTCACTTTTAGGCAGTGGTGTATTAATTGCAGGCATGAGGCATGAGGCTCTGGCTGAGCTCTTTGGGGCTGGTCATTCTGGGTTGTCAGGAATCTGGCTGAAGGAGCAGGTGGGGAGCCTTGCTTTAGCACACCAGTGTATTTACATACATTCAAACACCAGCTCTTGAAAGCCAGTGGAAAAACATCTCAGTTGGAGGAGACCTTGGACTTGAGATTCTTTTCTTTTGGAATAAAAGTACAGTATGATAAATAACATGCTCCCCCTGCTGGGGAATTTATACTTTTTCACATTATTTTCTCTATAACTTGCAATTGGTTCATGGTCACTGCAAGCTTTGTTTTTGTTTCTTCTGGATGTTGGCTTGCAGGCTGGGAGATGGGGAAATGACTACTGAGCACAGATAAGTGCATGGTTCAGTTCACATCTACACTTAATCAATTGCTCTGTCATTACTCATGTGTGCAGTTGCAAAACTCAGGAGATTGTACATGATTTTATTTCCCAAACTTCCTTCAGAATGCTCAAGAGAAGAGTGCACATGTAATTTCTACCACAACCCTGTAAGATCAGTTGGAGTGCCAAAGAGTGAGTTACTAATGCTCACCTAGTGGTTTTCATGGCAAAACACTGTTTTGATCCCAAATTTATCCACTACAAAATCCAAAACTCAGCCCTCTGTGTAATTGGTATGATCTCTTTGTTACATTTGGAGTATTCATAGCTTATGATGAACATAACTTATAACGAACACTGGGCCGTGTAACAGATGTGAGATAGTGAAATTACCTTCTTTTACTTCACAGGTAAATGAGAAGGTTTGAAAGCAGCTCTAAAATTATATCACATGGGTGTGGTACAAAAAACAAAGCAGAAACATTATAAATATTATTCTGTAGGGAACAGGAGAGACACCCAAGCATTGACTCATCCTTTTCAAACAAACTGTCTAAACATTTCTTCTCACTTGAGAAAAAGAATCTTAGTGGGCCTGTTGGTGCCATAGAACACATGATGCCATAGAACACATTGGATCAATTTACGCTGAAAATGCTAAGAGCAAACCTTTGGCTACACAGAACATTTCGTCTGGAGCTGGTGGTTGTGTGTGTGCCTGCATGTGCCTTTAAGTTGCCTGTTGACTTATGGTGGCCATATGAATTTCATAGAGTTTTCTTAGGCAAGGAATAATCAAGAGGTGGTTTTGCCAGTTTTCCTCTGAAACATAGCCTAGAGCACTTGATATTCATTGGTAGTCTTCCATTCAAGTACTAACCATGGCTGACCCTACTTAGTGTCCAAGATCAGCATCCATGAAACCCCGAAAGACCTTGGTTTGAAGCCAAGACTACCAGTACGGTTGCATTTTTCTTCTAAACTTAATCAGTTGGCTGCACACAAATCAGCTAAAGATAAGCTCTGTTAAATCCCACTGATTTCAGTGGAAGAATAAAAGTAGGAGATTAACTCTCTCTTTTACTGAAATAAATAGTTCTTGTAGCACATTCTATGGCGCAGTTTACATATGGTAGAAAAACATGATGTATGTGTTCATACCTGAGCCTTGGGATGATGCATTCTCCTCTCCTTATTCTCTTTTAGTGTTGTGATCATTCTCTCCTTTGCTTGTATTAACCACAGTTTACTGTTGCATCTGAGCCAGGGAATCTATAGTTAATGCCCGCAAGTTCATGCACAGTTGAAGTATAATGGCAGAATCATTTGTGTAAAGGAGGAAAGGAATAACTCACAGGAAAATGAAATGGAAGACACATGAACCCAAGACACAGAGGCTTGGTTTGGTTAAGGAGGTTATAATAAACAATGAAGAGAGCAAGAAGCAACGATGGCAGTTGCAACACCTTTAGGTTTCTGTGGATGGAGGATCTTCAGTATGTTTTGTTTTGGAAAGGTATTTCCTTTAAATAAAAAACAGCTGACTGCTAGCAATCCCCAGAACAGAAAGGCTTTGACAAATTAAACAGAAGCAAAACTAGGTTTGTGCATTGAGTGTGCGTAGGGAACTGCTGTGTTTATAGCACTTTGTATTTTTGTGACTGGGCATTTGAGAATGTATGGTACACTGAAGTAAGCTGTGTGTGAAAGCACCTCTAAGGGTGCACTGTAGAAATAATGCAGTTTGACACCACTTTAACTGCCATAGTACCATCCTACAGAATCTTTGCCTTTGTTTTATAAGACACCAACACTCTCTGGCAGAGCAGACTAAAGGCTTTGTAAAACTACAAATCCCAGGATTCCATAGGATAGAGCTAAAGCACATAAAGTGGTCTCAAACTGCATTATTTCTACAGTAGATGCACCCTAAGTGTGCTATTTTAGGAAGTAAAGGACTGGGAAATCTTCTGTTCGTAGAATGTTCTTTCTTTAACCAGCCAGTCACTTTCAAAGTGATAAAGGAAACCACTTTAGTGTCTGTCCTTCCATTGTATAGAATCAGAGAATTGGAAGAGACCACAAGGGCCATCCAGTCCAACCCCCTGCCATGCGGGAACTCCAAATCAAAGCATCCCTGATTTGGAGTTCCTGCATGGCAGGGGCTTGGACTGGATGGCCCTTGTGGTCTCTTCCAATTCTTCCCATATAGTTGGGAACAAGTGCCACACCACATGATGATTCAGTCCAGCATGTTCACCATGCTATGGGATGGCTCCACTGCACAGCAGATAGGCTTTCTGATGTGAGAAACAAGTCCTGGGGACACAGAAAGGTAGCAGAAAGGAGCACTCCAACTCACTTTTGTCTGTTCTGACAGCATCTTTTAAGGCTTATGAGTAAAAAATGGCTCTTAACCATAACCTGCTTACTTGATCATTTTAACTGGAGGTTTGAGGTTTTGAATGTGGGCATTTCTGTGCTCATGGGTCTTGCCTTTAGACAAAATGAGGCAGCTATTTTAGGGGTCAGATGCAGGAGGACAGCATGAGTGAGGTATTGGAAAATAGAATGGGTGAAGAGGGTTAGAGAAAGTCAGAGGGAAAGAAGGAGGAATGAAGGAAGAAAGAGTAAGAGGAGGGAGGGAAGGAGTATGGAAGAAAATTTCTTGAGATTTGGTAGGAAGAAGAAAGAAAGGGTTTTGAAAGAGAAGGATACTTTTAGGGACAAATTTGAAATTAGAAGATCATCAAACAATTGGTGATTTAAGAAAAGCAAACAAATGTTTTGTAGTATGTAAAGTTGTAAATGTCCTTGCTCTTTTTATTTTATTTTATTTTTCTTTATTAGTGCAAATCTTCTGTTTTAGTTAAGGTTCTTGTCTATGTTTTACAATTGGTTTAGGGAAACAGAATGGTGTGCTTGCACCCATGCCCCAAAGCTAGCTGGCTATTCTCACATGAGAGTGAAGTTGGGGTGGTGTCACTTTTTCCTTCCTCTGAGTCCTGAAAATGTCTCAGGTCAGCCCTCCCTCTTGTCTTTTCTTGTCCTTATTTAAAACAGCCTGCTGAATAAAGAGCAATAATGTACACATGGCTTAGAATTGGCTCAGCTGCTTTTGCTGGGCATCACATTTATCATGTGGACCAACTTTTGGTTTTTCTGGGATTTTTTTAAATATATACTTAATTCCACTTTCTTGTGCTTCAGATCAAGGGGGAGCATGGATGCTACAGGACAGAGGGCTTCCAGTGATGGGGAACCAATATTTGGTTTAGCTTTGGAAAGAAGATCCACAGGTTTTCTCCTGTCTGCTGCCCAGCTGTGCCCAAGAGCCACCTTGGTCTTCTCTCCATCCCTCCCTTTCATTCTGGATGTTGTCACAGCTGTAGAGTCTGTGGCTTTTCTGCTTGACATGTGACCTTTTGTACACTGTCCTCCCTTGACCCACCTTGGACTGGAATGAATGTAAGCATCCTAAAAATAACACAGGAGACCTGGTATGGGTTCTATGGAAGGCTTAACAGAAATGCCAGGACCATGGCGAAAGAGGGCAGGAGACACCATCAACAATCATGCACCCATATATAGGAGCATCTGGGCATGTCTATAGGCATTACGTTTGGTTGATCAGATTCTAGAAACACATAGACAGACATTTTTAGGCAGTGAATTCTTGGTTGGTATCCTTTTGTTAAACTCATAATCCTTTTTGTACTGTATATTTATCACAGTTTTCTCATATTACCAAGATTTGTAATTTGTTGCCTGATGTCCTTGACAGTGAATTCATACAAAGATACAGAATGATGCATATTGAATATGAGGAACCATACAAGGAGAAATTGATTTCTTGTGCTTCTTCTTATCCCCCCCCCCACCGCTCCGGTTTACCATAGTAGATAGTTAAACTACAGAAAGCATATTTCTGAAAAGTGTCAGACTGCTTTATACCTGAAAACCTATACAGTAGATATGAACAAGAGTGGGAGTGGAATATCTTTCAGACCCATATAAATGTGTATCTTTAGCTGCAATTCAATGCAGACTTACCTAGTAGTTCCATATGACTCAGTATCAGTGCATTGGGATTGTGCTGTTTATTCACATACAAAGTAAGAAGTTGTGGCATCTTTGTGGAAACTTCTTATTGTTCTGTTTTGGGCATTTAATCATTTAAGACAGGAGCAAGAGTAGTTGTCCCTGTAGACCAGATTAGCATCATCAACCCACCAGATGTTGTTGGCGTGCATCTGTCACCAGCCCTAGCCAGTTAAAGCTAGTGATGAAGGATCATAGCAGTTGTAGTCCAACAACATCTGAAGTTACCTCTCCTCTTGCAATCAGGAGTACTCAGTTTAGTGGAACATGTCCTCAGGTACTTTTCCCATAGCATTACAGCCTAATCTTGCAGTCTGAAACAGACTTACTGAATGTGTAAGCCCCACTGAACATAGTGGGGCTTACTTTCAAGTGAACATGATCCATTTCAAACTGGCTTTAGGGCAGGATATGGAGTTGAGACTGCTATGGTCGCCTTAGCTGATGATTTGCAAGTTATGCCCATCACCATCATGAGATGCATATATCTCTGTGAAATGAAAGGATGTATGCTGCTTAGTGGAGGATGCTGATAATAATGCCTTGGGTCTTATGTAGTTAGGACCCAGTTAGTTCCTCTAGTTAATTCTAACTAGAAGAGACCCTTTGAATCAGTGGGGTTTATCTATGTAAATTGATTTACCAATCAACAGTTGGGACTTTAGAGCAGTATCTGTACTGAACATTTTGTACAGCTTTAAGATGCTCTAAATAAAGTAAAAAAGTCAGTGGTACCGTCTCCATTTTACAGATGAGCTAAGACGGTGTTGTTTCTGTGTACCTTCAAGTGGTTTCCAACTTATGGTGACCCTATCATATGGTTTTATGGGGCTGAGAGTGTGTTACTCACCAAAGGTTGAAGCCTAAAACTAATTTTTAGTCCCAACTAGTGTGTGTGTGTGTGTGTGTGTGTGTCTTCAATTTGCCTGTGGACTTACGGCAACCCTACGAATTTTACAGGGTTTTCTTAGTCAAGGAATACTTGGAAGTGGGTTTCCCAGTTCCTTCCTCTGAAACGCAGCCTACAACACCTGGAATAGACCCATTCAACTGATGGAGACTTTGTCTTACAGGACTAAGCTGATAAAAGATTTGAATTTGTGATTTTGTGGCTTATAGTAAGTTCTCTGATGTTTCTTCTTGGCCACTAATCACAAATATCTTGGCTTAAAAAAAAGACCTGGCATTTTTAAACATGACTTTCTGATGTTGCCTTTATTCTAATAGGTCACTAAATCCATGAAATAACATTTATGAAGCCACAACAGGATGTACCCAGTTTTCAGCACTTGGCGTCAAGTGACATGGCCCACAGCGTGAGAAAGAAACTTTTTTGTTAATGGTGGAAGGAATAACAATTGAATTCCTTCTCCCCCCCCCCAATAAAAAACTTTTTAAAAAATCCAGAGAGAAATATGCCTTTGATCCACCTCTCTCTGTCTTCTCCCAAGTGTTCCCCAACCCTTCCTGGAAGCAAATGTCATTGGTGCTGCTTCATAGAAGACCTTATGCAAAGTATAACTTCTAATGCTTCTCGGAGTCTCCCTCCACCCTTATCCTCCATTTCTCCCTTGAGTGTCCTGTTATTCTAGATAGTGTTACACAGTGTGCCAGGAACTTGTTTCAAGTGAGATAATGGCACTTCTGATTTTTTAATTCTTTGTTCATATTTTGGGGGTTAAACTGCTGCTAGCATTTCTTTCTTTGTATAACAGTCTTGGGGTGCTGCACCCATCTTCCCAGTGATATAATGGGCATATCATACCAACCAGCTGTTGAATCACTCTCTGCTGAGTTAATAGAGTGCAAGCTACTTTTGCACTTTGAACTCACTTCACAGCAAATGAAATAAACTGAGGACAAAGGGTGAAGAGAGAAAAGCAGGGACATTTTAGAAAGCTGCTAAAAATGTGGGACAATAGAGAATTTATTGGGACTATCCCTGCCAAATCAGGATAGTTGCAGGGTATGCTTTCCTCCTATCCACCTTGCTATTTCCTAAACACACCACAGCATCTCAAGATGATAGCAAAAATCAGCATTTGAACTGTGAAATATTCTTCCTTCATCATTTTGTTTGGCCAAACTCCCATGATTATAAAAAGCAATTCAAACATTATATTTACACTACAAAGAAACTGTGTTATCTTTCATCAAGTTTCAGGTGTTACAGAACTTGTGTGTGTCTATATGTGCCTTCAAGTCTCCTACCACTTATGTTGTAACTTAGATATACCTAAATTCAAGAGAAACGAATTATAGCAACTGTTATACATAGCTACTGTAGTTCCTTCCAAGTTTTGACCTCTTTCAAGTCATAGTAGTGAAAATAATGATTCTTGGGAACATGGTCACATTCATTGTAGAGTGCTTAAAGGTCAGGACAGGTTATAAACAGGAAAAAATACTGCTTTGTGAAGGGGTTGCAGGCAAGGCTGTATTGAAAGGTCAAAAAGGAAAGAGTAAACCAGGAAATACTGCAGCAGTATAGAGTGCAATAGGTGGTATACTGCTAAATCTAGCCACATTATTTCCTTTCCATTTCACAACCTACTTTCTGTTTGCTTTCTCCAGGTCAGATCTTGCCTACAAATCGCAACACACCAAGTCCCATTGATCCAGAGACCATTCAGGTTCCAGTGGGGTATGAACCCGACCCTGCTGATCTCGCCCTCTCCAGCATTCCTGGCCAGGAGATGTTTGACCCTCGTAAGCGCAAATTCTCTGAGGAAGAGCTCAAGCCACAGCCAATGATTAAGAAAGCCCGCAAAGTTTTCATCCCTGAAGATCTGAAGGTAAATTGGAACTGGTGCCCAACTTATAGAACGTATTCTAGAGGTCAGGATGGGATGAAAGTGCTTGGCCATCAAGCCTGCTTCACACTTTTCTGTAAAAATCTAAAACCAAGTAAATAAAATATGTCACCTTGAGTTCATCCATGAGAGAAAAGTGGAGGCACACAAAAATAATGATCTAAAAGTGATCCAAGATATCTTGTGAAATCATTTCAAAGCTGATTTAAAATTCTTAGGATTGATTTGAATTTTCCATATTGCATATATGCATCATTCTGGCAAACACATTTAGTTCAAGAACAGGTCCTTCCATTCAGCAGTATGACCCTAAGTATCATAGAATCATAGAGTTGGAAGAGACCACAAGGGCCATTCAGTCCAACCTCAAGTAGCAGATAGGAGAACTTTGGGGATTTTTCTTCCTCACTTGCCAAAATAACTTGATAAATGAGTGCCATTTGTCATTCTGTCTCAGGCAGCAAAATGGGTTGCATTTAAACTCATGCAAGAAACATAATCTAGTCTGTGGGGCACTAACTCTGTGTGTGTGTGTGTGTGTGTGTGTGGGAAGAAACTGAAGAAAATCTAAGAACAGATAAGCCCTTGGAAGGTTTATTGAGACTTTTTTGTATATATCTTGCTTTTTTGTTCAAAGGCTCTGGCTGCTCAGAGGAGTATCTGGCCTTGCTATGAAATGGCAGCAAGTATTGCCTCCAGGTTTCAGTGGGGTGTTGGGTCAAATATTTCCCTTTCCTCCCTGGCTGCACTTACATTATGCTGGTTGGGTTCTGGAAAGGGGTAAGCAGATTAGGCCAGTCAATCGTCTCTGGGGTGCATGTGATTCTCAAATGCCAGCCCTACTTCTTTCAGGCTTGGATTAAAGGATTTGCCTTTGTAATTTGTTAAAATAAAGATGTACGTGGCCCTAGATAGCACAGGAATGAACTGAAGTTTAAAGCTGTTTTTTTTTAAAGCAGCAACTAAGAGGAATGAGAGGGGAAATTATAAACCTTGTTGATATAGGCTGGAGCCTTTCCGTCCTCTCTCTTTCCCCTTTCTCTTTGGTGTGAGAGAAAGATTTAAGGAGAAGGCTGCCAAATGCCTGAACAAGTCCATAGTGTCAGCTCTGAGGATTATTACAGATCACGCCAGTATTAATTCTGAATTGTTAAAAGAGGCTGCATCTCATCTTGGTTTCACTCCATAAACATCATCTAGAGAAAACCAAATATGCATGAATATGAGAACTAGAAACATTTAAAAAGGAAGAAAGAAATCCAAAGAGTGGATGAAGTGTGGGAGCTGAATTTGACTAAAGTTGGGCAAGCTTTCTCATGCTGGGGATTCTGGGAATTTTAGTTAACCCACCCCCTCCACCCATTCTGTGCTCAGATGATAATAGCCCACACAGTTATGCCCCCCAGAAAGACCCCATGAAATCATACCCCCACTTATATCTTGGTTTTCTATTGTTTATACTCCCTTGAACTATCACTGCTTAACAATTCCATTGCATCACTTGTATCTTATCCCCAAACAATCAATGAAAATTTCACAGTTAAGCATACAGGATATGATTGCAGTTCTGTGCAGTTACTTGGATGTAAGACACATGGAATTCAGTAGTACTTATTCTCTCTCTCTATGTATGAAAAAGAAAGAGAGAGAGAGAGAGAGACCTATGGCAATCTCATGAATGTCACACGATTTTCTTAGGCAAGAAGTACTCAGTGGAACTTTGCCATTGCCTTTTGCTGAAATATAGCCTACAGTGGTCTCCCATCAAAGTACTAGCCAGGGCTGACCCTGCTTAGCTTTCAAGATCAAATGAGATCTGGTGCCTTCAGGATATTTAGTCCTAAGTACTTATTGCATAGGTTCAACTCAATGAAATACTGTACATCACATATTGACACAAGATTTTTAGCCAGTTGAAATGCAGCACTTAATGTTAAATTAAGAGTATGAACAATCAGAAAAATATGTTAGAGTAAAGCAAAGCAGCCTCTGCTTAATTATTGTAATCATTTTTGACCACCACAATGATGCTTGGTAATAAACAATCGTGTCTGGATTGGATACACAGAACACCTAACAAGAGTACTGTTTGTTCTGGTAACCTGATGCATCTTTTCCATGGCTGAAATCTAATGTCTTCTTTCTACCTGTCTATCTTTCATGAGCAGGATGACAAATACTGGGCAAGGCGTAGAAAGAACAACATGGCTGCCAAGCGATCCCGAGATGCCCGGAGGCTGAAGGAGAACCAGATTGCCATCCGCGCCTCGTTCCTCGAGAAAGAAAACTCGGCACTACGCCAGGAAGTGGCCGATCTACGGAAAGAGCTTGGCAAATGCAAGAATGTCCTTGCCAAGTACGAAGCCCGGCATGGCCCTCTGTAAATGGCATTCTCCTTGCCCCACTTTCCATTTGGTCCTCTCTTCCTTTCTCTTCTATCCTTCCCCGCTGCCTTTTCCCCTTTCTTTTTCTTTTTCTTTTTTTGGTGGTGAGTTGACATTTGAATAGATGGACAGTGTTTTTCCTCTTTGATAGCACCACACCTAAACCAACCTTTCAGTCATCAGCACTTTACCGGAACGCAGAAACAAAAACCAATGTACAACTTTTTTTTGTTTGTGTGTGTGTGTGCGCGCGGGGGGAGGGCATGTGTGTATGTATGTGAGAGGGTGCATGTGTATCTCAGCACTTTCCTTTTTTTTATGAAACCCTCTAATCAGGGTGGCATATTTTCACTTGGAGGTCTGAGATCTGCCACAGTAAGCTTTTTATTACATAAATAAATATATAAAGATATATATATATGTATGTATGTATTTTCCCCCACTGCTGCTTCAGAGTAGATATATTTTATCTTGCCATCCTCTTGATTTTACTTGAGGAAAAAATGAAAAAAAAGTAAAATAAAGTCTCCCCTGTATAAATGGGAGAAACAAGAAGAAGGAGAGAGAGGGAGACATAAAGAGGCTGATCTCTTTTAAATCTATTGTTTAAATATGCTTAATCAGACAATTTTAACTTGCTAATAAAATGCACAAATGACATTTTAATGCTCCACTGCAGAAATATTAATTTATAGACTTGCTTCCCTTTTGTCAGTTTCTTTTTGT
Source organism: Urosaurus nigricauda (assembly GCA_034509955.1). Classification (NCBI taxonomy): domain Eukaryota; kingdom Metazoa; phylum Chordata; class Lepidosauria; order Squamata; family Phrynosomatidae; genus Urosaurus; species Urosaurus nigricauda. The sequence goes on from JAOEGL010000002.1 coordinate 172,325,316, forward strand.
GTTCCTATGTTTTGGTAATAAAATGTATTTTCAGATTCATACTGCTGTCAGTAGTTCTCCAGCTGGTAGATCTCAGACGGAACAGCTATGTTTCCTTTAATTGCCACAAACTCTGAAATAAATTGAAATGAGTACTACAGACAGATCACAACAGGGTAGACTGAAAAGGTTTGGCTCATTGCCTGAACCTAAGCAATAATCCTATTGTACACTAGTGCACGTTGTCTGCGATGTTCCTAGTGGACATAGGATGATTTCCCTACCTAATCAAATAACTTTTAACTGCTGTTTTTGATTTTTGTTTTTAAACAGAAATTATAAATACTAGTTGATAGGCTTATATAAAAATTCCTGAAACAGTGAGAGGGGAAATAGCCTTGACCCCAGAAATCTTTGCATGACTAATCCAAGTTATTTTCTTTCCTTAGGCACATTTAAAATTTTGCTTCCTTTTGTGTTTCTTATGTGAGCACAATGTTCAATTAGTAACCACTCACCAGGACATTTCTAAATATTTAACATCCTTGAAATTTTCTTTTATGCTCCTTTACAATTGTATCTATGCCTCCAGGAATCGCTGAAGAACGTGTAACTCCTGAAGCACAAACAAGGTTAAAATACGGTCAAAAGGTGTGCAGGCCATAGGAACTGGGATAATACAAGCTGCCCTCCAGTTGTGGCACCACCAAACATTGCCTATTTTTGCCTTGATAGGTGATGCCAACTCTGGGGATTTATACTGCTACTGAGCCTGCTGATCTCCACCCCCTTCCTGTTCCAGAGGGGTGGGCAACTTGGACTTTCTAGATGCAGTTGATCTACAATCCTCATTAATGTTGCTAGTTTTCCAAAAGAGCCATAAGGTATAGTCAAAATTAATGACACACAGGGTTGACAATCAAGATACCTGTTGACAAGTTTATTTTGTACCAAAATACAAATGAAAGTATTGATTTTAGTTCACTTAGCTATGTATTTTCCTGTACAATTAATGTGCCTTCAAGTCATTTCTGACTTATGGCAGCCCTGTCATTGAATTTTCTTGGCAGAATTTGTTCAGAGAGGGTTTGTCCTGAGGCTGGGAATGTGTAACTTGCCAAGGCCACCCAGTGGGTGTCTAATGGCTGAGGGGGGATTTTAATCCTGGTTTCCCAGAGCCCTAGTCAAACACTCAAACCACTACACCACACTGGCTCTTAAAATTAACAGGTTATTCACATTTATAATTACATGATGATCACAGGAAACATATGGCCATATAGCAAAATAGAATAATAGCAAAAATCCACAAAACAGTGGATTTAATTGGCCAACAGTGGAGACCTTTAATTGGCCAACCAAAATGCACAATAAATATGTCACAAGCTTTTGAAGCTCCACTGGCTTCTTCATCAGACAAAAATGTTAGGAATCATGCAGGAAGGAAAAATAAAATGACAATCATGGTCACATTTATGGAGGACTCACACCCCAAAATACAGAATTTTTTAAATTTAAATTTATTTTTGGGAACTTGTTTAGTCCACATAAAAGGAAATGCTTTACAGTTCTCAAATAGGATACATCCCTTATAATCTGGGACATTTTCCAGTCCTGTAAGGGATGATCTTTCCAGCCTTCAAATAAAGGATATTCCTTATAGTAAGGGACATCTAGTAACCCTAATTCCCCATTAGCATGAAGGATTGTGGAAGTTGCAGTTCAACAATATCTGAAGGCCACAGTTGTCTGCCCACTGCTCTACCAATTGATAGTGTTGTCCAGATGCTCCTAGCCTCAGTCAGTGGGAAGAGGATGAGATAGCCTCTCCCACTCACTCCTCAGATGATGCATTTATGTCCCTGGGTACAAGGATATATTGTCTTTCTTAGACCCAAGTGACAACACGTAGACGAAAGACCTAAGATAATCCAAGAGAGAAAATGAAAACATTCAAATAATCAATGGAAAAAGCTGCTTTTGTATTCTTACTATGTCAGTCCACATTTGCATTTCTCAAAGTCTTGGTTTTGTGACTGATGTTTTTCTTCAACATTTCTGTAATGTGTTTTCTGTGGACTTCTCCTTTGTTGTTTTTCTGATTGTTTTGACTCAGTCAGAAGTTACTTTTGCCACCTCCTTTTACCTTGTGATGTTGTTTTGATTGTATCATGAGCTGGTGGTTCTTGAGCTTTTTTTCCCTGTTGTTTTTAGCTTTGATTTGCTTTCTAAACTTATGTTATATTATGAAGTGGACTTTTTTTGAGGGGGGGGCAGGGAAAACGAATGTAAGAATTGCAGGTATACATTGAAAGGTGATGGTGTTGTTGTACTGTGGTTAATCCAATCCATATACATGTTTTCTGAAGACCAAAAGAAACTGATTATTATCAAGTGCATAAACTTATACAGAATCATTAGAGATTGTGAGGTTTTTTGTACAGTATTTTTTGAGAACGAATGCTGACTTTGTATTTTGAAGAATGAGAGAATATGATAACCACGGGGGCGGGGGGCGGGGAAGAGAAGATATAGATACACCATGTTTACAGATAGAACAAAGATAGATCTCCTTAATATTGTACAGAGAGAAAATGCTTCTAGTTCTTTTTTCCCCTTTGAAAACTTCTGTATTCTGTGCCAACCATTGACATGTTGGCATGTTTCTGTCCTTTAAGTTGGGGAGTGGGATGGCAAAATTCATATCTGTGTGGGACTGCCACTCACATGTGCAGAGATCACATAGGACTCCATAAAATCGATCTACTCCCTCCCTTGGTACATCCCACCTTGACCCACATACAGAGCCTGAAATGCTTGTCAAACGGGTGTGAGAGAGGGTTGGAGAGAGATCAAAAATTACAAACATACTTCTGCCAACAGCTCAAGGTGCTACTGTGCTTGAGTGCTGGAGGAGGGGGGGGGTGGGAAATCATCTCTCTTCTGAACTCTAGACAGTTCCCTCCATGCAGAGATGGTTGTGCCCATCTGGATGTGCTTGTTGTTAAATGCAGTCAAGTTGACTCCAACGTATGATGAACATGTCATGGGGTTTTCTTAGAAAGTTTCATTCAGAGAAGGGGTCATCATTTCTTTCCATCAAGGCTGAGAAGCTGTGACTTGCCCAAGGTCACTCAGTGAGCTTCATGGCTGAGCTGGGACTTGAACTCCCATCTTGAATGGATGTCACATTGAGGAGGGAGCAAGCTTGTTTGCTGTTGCTCCAGAGAACAGGACCCGGAACAATGGATGCAAACTCCAGGAAAAGAGACTCCACCTCAACATTAGGAGGAACTTCCTGACAGTAAGGTCTGTTCGACAGTGGAACACACTCCCTCGGAGGGTGGTGGAGTCTCCTTCCTTAGAGGTCTTTAAGCAGAGGCTGGATGGTCATCTGTCAGAGATGCTTTGATTGGGAGTTCCTGCATGGCAGGGGGGTTCGACTGGATGGCCCTTGTGGTCTCTTCTAACTCTATGATTCTATGATTCTAGAGTTGTAGTCCAATGCTCAAACTCTGGTCTGCCAGAGTACAAATCCAACACTCCAGCCACTACACCATGCTGCTGTTATCTTGTATCCAAGTATTTGAAGAAAGTTCACTAGGGTCCTTCACATTTCTAATAAACAAATAATTGTTTTCCTTCACTGTCCCTTCAATTTTTTTTTCTCATGCAGTGAATCCATTTTGCTTCAGACAAAGCATATTGTATGCTGTGACATCCATCATAGGGTCTAACCACCCTTTCACACTGCACAGTTTAAAGCACTGTGAATCCACTTTACGTGCTGCATCTGTTTCCTATGAGATCCTGGGATTTGCAGTTTGGTATGGCTGTAGAGGAGTGCTTTGGCAGAGAATGCTAAATGCTTCTCTCTACACTGTAAATCCCAGGATTCCATGGGACTGAAGTATGCCATTTAAAATGGAATCATAGCACTATAACTGAATAGGCCCAAGTGTGGGATGGTGCTATATCTGTTCATAGTTGTTATAGGGATTACAGTACATAATATATCTTCTCTTACATTTCAAATTTGCTGCTATGGTGAGAATTTTTATCCGCTGTTAGGAATATCCTGTTGTTGTTGGGGTGGTTCTATCAGAGTAAGGCCCAGGCTTGAGAATCCTCAGTCAACGTATCTGTTGAAATATAATATAGTGCACCAGTAATATGGTGTATTATTGTAGACAGCATACTTCATTTTCTGGAAATTATTCAGAGGTAGTTGGGTCATTTACCCATTTTCACACAATAAACTGAGGAAAACCCAGGTTTGCCACAAATGGAAAGGAGCCGAACCTAAACCTAACAAACCAACAAGTTTGTCACATTTCAAACTTGACACTCAGATATAAGCCAAAAATCTCTTATCACAGTAGACGAATCCCACTCAGAAACAAGATTTTTAAAGTAGAAAAAAAAAACCCACAAATGCAGGAGCTTTTCAGACGCATTTGCACCAAACAGCAATAACTGTGAAAATAAAGCTAATGGTAACTGGACAAAAATGACACCTTTTTACTTTGGGGAACTTCCCAAAAGTAAAAAGGTGTCATTTTTGTTCACTTTCCATTCACTTTAATTTTGTATTATTGCTGTTTGGAAGAAACATAATTTGAAAACTCATGCATTTGCAGGGTTTTTCTACATGGAACTCTGGTACACTTGATTCCCACCAAAGTTGAGTATTGGGCCTTGGGAAAGTTATATTTTGGATTACAGTTCAATTTCCCAGCCTGCATAAGGGAGTCTGGGAGTTGTAATCTAAAAAACAACTTTCCCAAGCTCTGTGGGCCTTTACAGACAGGCCTGAAAGGCTGGGCTGGGGGCAGAGTCGGGGCGTAATGACCTCACGACACACGCCTCACTTGGTGCCAGAGGGCACTTTGATGATGCATGCAGCTCCAGATAGTGCGTGGCATTATGGTGCTCCTTCGGCTGCATCCAGATGGCGCAGTGCTGAAGGAGCACCATATACCCGTGCTGCCATGGCTATGGTGCCCTTTCAAGGGCGTAAAAAGCAACCACTTTTTGTGGCTCCTTTTTGTGCCCGCAAAAGACCAGATCGGAGCTGCAGCGTGAGGTTGCTGCAGCCCTGATCCACCTAGGAAAGGGGATGCCACAGGCCACCCCTTCATGAACCTTTTCTGAATCTCTACCTTGGGTGGATTCTTGGATCTAGAGCAGTGATTTCCTGCTCTAAAATATCTCTTTTCTCCAGTGTTTTTCTTTTCCTGCTGGAGTCTTACCCAGCACTGATCTTTAAGTTTTCTTCACATTCCCCAGTTCTGTCCAAGGTTTAGGACAAGGTTGATCACCTGTAGGGAACCACCTATGTTGTGTTTTAGCTTTCTTATGCTCAGGCGGCCTTGAACAGTTGCTTTCTTGTCCTGGTGAAATTAACTATGAGGAAATTAAAAAAAACAACAACCCACCAGGCACAGGGTAGTTATACATCAGGAAACTATGGTGCTAGACACCTTACTGGGTGCTTTATATTTTTTAACAAGCAAATAAATAGAAGTTCTGCATTCCATTTAAAAGTACGTTAATGGGAAGATGGCTTAGACAGTTTTCTTGACCATTATTATGAAGATTTTCCAGAAGGGCTTTGGCCTTCCTGAAAAAATGTCCAGGTGTCCAAAGTGTTCTTCTAAACATAGATTTCTATAGACCATCATTTTAGTGATGAAATACAATACGCCTGTTTATAAAATAATACTGGGTATGCTTGTGATTTTAAAAATGGGAATATCCGAAATACTTGGAATCAGAAATGTTTTGGATTTTGGATTTTTTGCATATACTTCATGAAATACGTTGGAGATGGGACCCAAGTCTAAATACAATATTCATGTATGTTTCGGATACACCTTATACTCATAGCCCGAAGGTAATTTTATACATAATATTTTAATAATGTTATGCATGAAACAAAGTATGTATATTGAACCTTGTGTGCCATTATTTCAGCCACCCATGAAAAATGTTTTGGATTTTGGAGTATTTCAGATTTTGCAATCCTGGAGAAGAGATATTCAACCTGTAATAATAAATTATACTTACTGTAAATGAAGAGTAAGGACCAAATGCAAACAGTGCTAAGCACATTGCCCCAGTCTTTCCAGTGGGAAGGATAACAAGTTCCTTCTTATTGGAATCTATTAGATTTAGAAGTACTTAACTTTGGTGCTTCAGGCCTAGGATTTTAAGAAACCTCAGTGCTTGGAAAAGTTACTCTTTTGAATTATAACTCCCCAAATCCAAAGACAGTATGTCTAGTGGGGTGTGTTCTGGTAGCTGTGATCCCAAAAAGTAATTTTCTTGAGCTTTGGATGCCTTTCCCCTTTCAATATAGTGTCAGCATTTTGAAATGCAGTCGCAATTTTGAAACACTTTATAATGGCCAGATTTTCATGTTTTATTGCAAGCAATTGTTTCTGCTAGTGATTGTGACTTTATATCAGTGCAGCTGCCCACACTGGTCCATTGTCTACCATTGGCTACAATGAATGTTTTCAGTCTTTCTGCTGTCCATCAGGTATTAATAATAGTAAAAACCCTTACAGTGTAAGTCTGTCTACTCATACATGTCGGCTGGCATTAAACAAGCTTTTTTCAAGTAAGTGCATATAGAATTGCAGGTTCAAAAAACAATTAGTTGGAGATGTTGTGGTGTCCAAGTCACCTCCTCCATGAAACAGCACAGAAATGTAGAAGGGTAGCAGAGAAAGTACTGAGTTATCTCTTTGTTTTCTGCAAGTCTAGTTGGTAGATTTTTAAAAACTGGCCCAAGAGGCCAGTAACCTGTAGTTCAGTACTGGAAAGGGCTTCACAGCTCCACAGCCAGCTTAGAGACTCAGGCTAACAACATTCATTTTTCTGTTTCTTGTTGCCTTTTGCAGACTAGTAATTCTCATGGGCTCATTTATAAGAAGGATCAGAAGACATTGAGGATTTTCATACACAAGTTAAATGTATGTTATTTAAAACTTCAAGAACCACAATACTAATAAAGCAAGACCCTTTCTAGAGGTAAATATCTACACTGGGATTTCAGGCCTATGTTTCTTTCAGGTTAGCTACATTGAGTTATACCAGGGGTGGGGAACCTTCAGATTTCCAAGATGCTGTTTAACTACCACACTCTATACTTGTGACCTTTGGTCATGGTGGCTAGTATTCAAAAGGCGCTGGAGTCCAAGAAGATCTGGAGGGCCACAGGTTCTCCACCCCTGGATTATACAGTACAGATGATACTATACCCTCCAACATTTCACAAATGAAAACTGGAACATGAAAGTCTGGTCAAGGTGGCAAAAATTATTAATGAGGAAGAACTCACTAGTGAGGAGAGGCTGCAACAATTTGCTTTTGAGTCTACTGGGAAGGGCAAGATTATCCCTCTCCTCTTCCCTACTGAGTTGCACTTGAACTCATTTCGGAGCAATAGATGTAAGCCAGGGCAAAGGGGGAAAGTGGGAGGAGGAGAAAGAAACTGGTACTTTTTAAGAGCAGCTGAAAAAGTGGGATGGCAGAGGATTAAGCTGGCCTGTCCCTGTCAAATTGGGATAGTTGGAGGGTATGCTGTACACAGTCAGTGATGACAAGTTATATTAAGTAACATGGATTTACAAGGGAGCAATCACATGGTCTCTGAATCTCATGCCCTTCTTTGATCCCCAAACTGTCAAAGCACATTTCAATTTCCTTTTCTGTATCATGAGTTGATCTTCAATTCAGTCTGCTTGTTTTCAGTGGTATTTCCGCACTCTGAACTTTCAAAGACCCAGCAGGCTTCTTTAAAAAGAAGGAACCAAGTTAAATGTTCAGAGCCAGTCATAAAAGTGACATCCATGACCACAATGGAAAGACCAGTTTCTCCTGGAATGTAGGGCTGTGGGGAGGAGGAAGAATCATAGTATTGCATGTAGCAAGTAGCAATTGGGCTGGCTGGGTAATCAGTTTAAGGCAGATGGGATAATAGGAGGGGGACATCAACCCTGCTCTGAATCCTCATTCCTGACTTGCCATGAGTCAAACAAAAAACAAACAGCTTCATTTATATACCGCTTCATACCCTTAAGGAGTGTCTAAGCGGTTTACAATTGTAAGCTATTTGCCCCCCAACAATCTGGGTACTCATTTTAGCAACCTCGGAAGGATGCAAGCCTGAGTCGAGCTTCAGCCCTTTGCTGGTCTTGAACTCGCCACCTTATGGTTTTGAGTGAGTGGCTGCAGTACAGACATTTAACCACTGCGCCACCAGTCAGGTCTGGACTGGCTCATGATAGTAGTATACCTCTTCTGAAATCAGCCATTAGATGATGCCAAGCTTGAAGAACAAGCTAAACTCCCACCCCCATCACTCTCAGCTGCCATAGCCAATAGATAGTGGATGATGGGAGCTGACAACATCTGGAAGCCCATAGATTCCCCACCCATGGTGTGGTTGAAAAGGTTTCTGTTTATCTGGTTAATGCAAACAATCCAAGTTTGGCCCAGTACTATCAGTTGACCACTGCTATAGAAATTTAGGGTTGCACATCTTTCGCTGTGAGTGAGGTGCAATTTATAGAATAAAACATAGCCTTATATTTTGAACTACCATTTCCTTTGTGGCGTTTTCAGCCTTTATTCTTGCTTGGAATATTGTGTGTGTGTTCATGCATGTGCATATGCGTACATGAGCATTAACACATGTGTGTACTCTCAGGAAAAAGAAGAATAAGTTTTGGATATTTCCCTTTTAATCTGGACACACACACACACACACACACAAATCTTTCTCTCACTCCCAGTTTCAAGTGATCATTACATTTCTGGCAACACCACAAAACAGCCTCTGTTAACAAGGGTTTAACAAGATCAAATTAAATGTGTGTCATGAAGTGGATTGAGTTCTGTATTCTTTTCAGCCCAAATCTCTCTTGTCTGTTATTCTTTAATGTTTAATAAAAATTTAAACCTTTTCTTCTCTTGGGTGTTTTATGTGCGCATACCAGAACAAAGAAAGTTGGCAGCAGAGGTGTAGTTAAGGGAAGGGGGGGGTCAAAATGAACTGCCCTCCCAAAGAAATCCCAAATGAAGGCTAAGATCCTTCACCACAGTCGTTGTGAAAGCATAACTACATATCATCTCTTGACCTGACTCTACAAACCTGCCTTAACAGCCAGCAGCCAGATCTCCATTGCTCAGTACAGTACTGTCTATTAAGATAGGTTTGCAGGGGCATTTGCAGTAGTGCCACAATTGTAAACATGAATACTGAACAGTTACAAATGTGTAATATCTAGCTTACACATTCTTGTAGTTTGCTCAGAGAAATTTACCATAGGAATGCAAACACAGCAAGTATAAGAATTCTAGGTGTAAATGATTCGCACTGCCTTATTCTTATGGTAGAATTCAAAGATATAGCCGTATTAGCCTGTAGAATAAGTGTGTAGAGAGATCTTGTAGCACCTTTGTGACTAACTGGAAGAAAGAAGTTGGCAGCATGAGCTTTTGTAGACTTCAGTCTACTTCCTCATGCGCTCTTATGGTATGTTAATGGCTTCATCAACCCCCCCCCCCCCCCAGTTATAACCATGAGTGTCAATATATCTGTCTCCAACCAAATTTTATTCTGCCACTAAGGAAAATTCTATCCCCAGACCAGTTTGCTTCTGCAAATGTAGAAGGAGGTGCTTGGGATGAAGAATAGGACCTCCAAAGGTGACCAAAGCAGGCAGGTAGAATCATGGTCTTCTTCATAGCCTGGTCCTAAACTGGACAAACCCAGGACTCCATAGGATGGAGCCATGGCCGTTAAAATGGTGTCAAACTGCATTAATTCTGCAGTGTGGCAGCAGCCTTAATCTTTTTTTAAAAGGTACGTTTTTTTCCCTGTATTTCCATTGCAAAAGGAAAGGTAATCTGGAAAATACTTTCAACCGAAAAAATTATTCATTGAAGAGATAGTCTTTCTGTCAGCAAGGGTGAATGAGTCCAAACATTCTTGCTCACCCCTCTGTCAACCAAAGAGCAACACAGGGCTCTGCTCTGGCAACAGTCCCACAAGAGTGGCAGCAACATGGAGGATGAGGTAACAGGAGAATCTGGAAATGAACGATAATAGTGGGACATGGCATGACACAAGCTGGGAAATTACCAAGTCAGTAGTAGTAATTTAGGGAGTAGAACTAGAGCAAAACAATCATGACTAAAGAGGAAGGATTGAGCTAGGTAGCAGTCACCATTTCTATGCCACCCTCAACTCATCTGATCCACAATCAACCTGAAATGATTCACATGAATCTCAGAAGCTAGTTAAGATCCTGTATCTCACTTGGTGAAGAATATTATCCTATAACTTGCTCATGTTGATCACTGTATTATTACTCAAGGTCTTTTCAATGTAGACTGACGTCTGCTAGATAATTAACCGACCCAATCGTCCCACAGGGGCTTTTAGTGTAAGCAGTAACCAGCACTTGGAAGTAACTACAGTGGTCCCCCGGGTTACGAATACCCCGGGGTACGAAAAACCCCGGGGTACGAAAGAGCAAAAACGGCCCCGGCTTATGAATAAAACCCCGGGTTACGATTAAAAAAACCGCGCGGCCCCTTTAAATTTGCCGCGCGGTCTGGCAAATAAAGCGGTCCCCCGGGTTACGAAAATTTCCTGGTTACGAAAAGTAATTTCTAACTGTAGTTAGAAATACATCTTTTTGCAGAATGCCAGAACAAACTACACTTTTAAGTTACTTTTAACACCTTGTTCTGGTGCCAGAACACACTACACTTCCCAGAATTCCATAGCACTGAGCCATGGCAGTTAAAGTGATGCCAAACCAGATTGTTTCTGCAGAGCGGATGCAGCCTAAGACATAATGAAGTGATGATGGACAACTTTCCTTCCTTTGTATGTAACTATATCTGTTTATATTTTATATTCAGTGAGGCAGGCCTCACTGAATGGTGAAGGAGGAGAATCACATGGTTCAAGTGATGGCTTATGTTGTGTCTTGTGCTGCTTCCTTGTGCTCTGTTGTGGATATTGTGATGCTGAGGTGGATGAGAGAAGAGTGCACTTTTTTACCACATGCTAGTACTTCTCGCATTCAGATGTTTTTAAAAGAAGTGAAAAATCATTGATGACTTTTTAAGAACTGAGAAATGGAAAAGTAACTAAGAATAAGTAACTACATTAGGCAAGTCTTGATAACTCATTACTTATTAAGCATAAGTTTCCAAGTGCTAGTGATAAATCTGGGACAAACGCAGCTGATTTAAACAGCATGTTTCACCACTCTTATTCTTTGTTTTTTAAGTTATTGAGGATTTGTTGTTGTGTGTCTTCATGTCATTTCCAACATACGGTGACCCTACAATGAATCTATCAGGGGTTTTTCTTGGCAAGAATTGACCAGAAGCACTTTCTCTTTGCCTTCCTGGGAGGCTGAGAGAATGACATCCAAAATAGCTGTTTGCATTTTATGTCTCTGTGATTCCTTCCATTCCTCCTTTTTCCAGTATTTGCTTTTATTCAAAGAAGAGCTCCCTTTTGCTTTTCATAAAATCAATTCTAGCATTGAGAATAAGTGGTTTGCCCTTGATATCAATTTATCATTCATTCAATATTTTGGACAACATATATTTTACAAAATACAATGGCCAAAATTCACTACTGTAATATGGATTTGTAACCTAGAATTACAGATCCACAAAAGATCTATATTCAGTAATCCTACATAGTCACACACCACTTTAATAGTCAACGGCTACTTGGAGAGCCAGTGGTCCATTTAATTGGAGTTCCCTCCTGTCATTGAGCAAAGATGATTCTGGGAAGTCCCTTTTGCAGCCTTGCTCACTGGCAGGAGGGGAGGGGAAACTTCATCCTCCTAGTGATCTGATCACCACCTGAATAGACCTCCTTCACCCAATCCTATGGCTGGCTGTTATGGTGGACTGGGAGGGAGATCAGGCCCGAGTCATAAGGAGATGTCATTAAGTAGCCAATCTAAAATTCCAGTTAGTCTTATAAAAGGATGTCAGAGATGGGGAACCATGTGGTCTTCAGATATTATTGGACTGCAATCTCCATTGTCCCTTACCATTGCCTATGCTTGTTAAGACTGATTGAAATTGCAGTCCAAGAACATCTGAAGGCCACACAATTCCTGCCAAACAGAATAGACTAGCTGTACTCCATATCCTCAAAAGAATGCCAGTATATCAGCAGTGATCAGTATACCAGCAGTCAGTTGTGGTGTAGTGGTTTGAGTGTTGGACTATGACTCTGGAGCCCAGGGTTTGATTCCCTGCTCAGCCATGAAGCCTACTGGATGACTTTGGGCAAGTCAAATGCTCTCAGCCTCAAGGGAAGGCAATGGCAAACATCTGAGCAAATTTTGCCAATGAGTCATCATAAGTCAAAAAAAACTCGAGAACACACAACAAGAACAATGAGCAGTAATTGGGGGCTTCCAAGTCACTGGGCCAAATAATCAACTTTAAAGGAGCTATCCAAAGTGCTTAACTTCTCTTGGGGATACCTCAAATACCTCCTTTACTCTTCAGACAGAAAGCCACCCCACAGATGTGGATCTACCACCCCAAAGACATGGAAGCCATTGATCTAGGCATTGCCATTTGCAAGGAATTAAGTTTCTTGTTTGCTCTGGCTGTAGTCAGTTGATTAATATGTGACAGTACACCTGACATTCAAATAGGTGACTACAGTTCTAACCACAGTCCAATGTAAAGATGTGAGGAGGAGGAGGAGGAGGAGGAGGAAGAGATTCTCCAGATTTTTTTGCTGTTGATTAGTCATTCCCAAACTGTGACCAAAGGTACATAACCAGTGGGTCATATGTTCCTGGATTGCACTAGGTAAATTGGATGGTGGAGGGAGCCATCCATGTTTCTGTTCATCCATAGGAAAAAGAATTCCAGCATGTGAAAGAAGGGTTAAATTACAACTAGGGGTTTAACTATGGTGGGGGATGAAATGAGGGCATTGCTCCCTCCCAGATAAGAATTCTGTTCTGCCCAATGAAATTTTTACTCCCCAAATATCTAGCACCCAAAGAAAAGGAACAGGCAAAAGGAAGGGGAACACATCAAATATGGGAGTTCTAGGTGGGAGTGATTTTAAAAGGCCCACTCTTTGCATGCCAGAAATTTGAGGAATACAGTAAAACTTCATTGGGGACAGAATTCTTATTGAGGGGCAATGTCCTCATCTTCCTTCCCCTAGCTACATCTTTATTAATAACCCTCTTCTTAGCTTTCTGCCTTTCTACAAGTGTGTGTTTTCTGTATAGGACAGTTTAACAACTTCCACTCAAAATTAAGAAGTTGGTCCTTCAATGCATGTTTATGCTAAAGCTGGATCCCATCAGTTCTGGAAAAAAGGAAAGACCTCTGTGACAATATATAATGCACTTTATAATGCACTTGTATTTGTGATGATGAAATCATTGTAAAAGTCTACAGCATGGTGCATATCTAATGTTTTAAGTATGAAATTATCTGGTTGTACCACTGCCTATTCCAATAAGACAGGTTGTGAAGAGGAGAGAACAAGATTCATTCAGCTAATTAAGACATTAATGCCTAAACAGCACGTGAGGATAGTTCTGATTGGAATGTTGTTCCAATGGAATGCCATCTCTATCATGCCAAGCCATTGAGGACAGTCTGAGAGGAATGGATACATGATACATAAAAATGGGACTCACATCCAGTGGTTTTTCCCTTCTGACAAAAAAAGAAAAAGAAAAAGAAAAGAAAAGAAAGAAGAAGTGACTGTCCAATCTTGCATGAAATCTCCATCTTCACTGTAGAAGTGAGGGAAAGATCTCCAGAATGTCCTATCAAAGGATATCAGTTAATCAAGCTGCCATTTTGCAATTACTCAGTTATGCTTTGTGGGAAAATGGTGCCCCAAAGCAAAAGTTCCAGGTGAAATTCAGCATCTGTACTTCAGGGGAGATACAAGATTTTTGAATGAAAGAACTCTAGTTAATTTTCTTAAAAGGATCCCCCCCCCATCCCTACAAACTTTTCAGATGCCCAGTTCCTCAGCAGGATAGGTACAGAATAATGGTACTTTCCTAATATTTTGTTCACACCCTGTTCCTTAGATCATATCTTACACTGTATTGGATTTACTGTTGAGAATTGGAAGCAATTGCATTCTTTGGTGGTCCTGTGTATTGTTCCATGATTGCCCAGAGGACAGATCTGTTATGAAAATTGACCTAATTTTTTTTATGAGAAATGATGGCCTGACTGAGACAATTAGATTTAGAAAAGAGAGAGCCTTGAATAAAGATTAATTCATACTGTACTGTCTTCTAGGAGAAGACAATTCATCCCATAAGAACAGTTCTGAAACATAAATTGTGCAATGTATTGGTGTGCCCTCTGCACTCTGATTCTTTGATCAGTGAGAACCTCAAAGGTACAAGTGTTACTTAGGGGTTCCTAGAATGGTAAGTGGAAGCTTCTGGCATTTTTGTAATATATGGTTTATTTTCACATGTATGTTAAGCTGAGCATATGCAGAGGTTTAAACTATTTGCACATCAATAGACTTTTATTTTCCTTTTATGTTTTAGGGTGAGGGCAGTGGTTTCTTCTGAGTTCCATAGAAATCACCAGCTCTGATCTTTCCTCAATGTGTCATTTTTCATTTTTGTTCCCTATTAGCCATAGACTGGGCTCATCTACACTCCTTGTTCTAGTGAGGAGAGCGTCTAGAATGAATCACCTCTCTCCCACCATGTCCTCTATGTGGTTTTGAGACACCTGTAATTCCCACCAGGACCTAAATATTACCAGTGTCCATGTGAATTTTCCCAGAGTCCACTTGAATTGTACCTACTGTCAACATTGTCTTTTTAAAATCAATTGCCTTAGATTAACCCAAGCTAATCACTCTATCCATGGAAAGCCTAGAGTCAAGAATTACGCATAGAATTGGAGAGGTTGGGGAGAGCATCCAGGTCAGCCTCAAATTTTATCACAGTACCATGCTCAATTACTACTTCAACCACAATTGCCAAAGGGAGACGAAACAGAAATGAACGTCAGAAGCCTGATGAGATTCTTCCTACTCATATCTTCCAACCAACAAGGTGGTTTCTGTTTTTATCCTGGAATGTTGATGGGCAGGGAATAGAAAATCAAAATTATTATTAGCAAAGGGTGTGGAAGGGATTGTGCATCATTATGAGGTGAACAATGACATAATCTTAAGTACAGGTCATTCCTTGTTGACCTCTTTTGGTATCATACACAGCCTAAGTAGAACTCATTTCCTGTTGGAGGCCTCAGCCAAGACTAAGGCTGAATCCACACCAACAAAATAATTCAGACCTGGTGCGCAATATTTTGTCCATATTTCACCCCTTTACACCACTCTAGACTCACATTTTATTGATAGCCACACATTTTCCCAGCAGAATTCAAATCAATAAAAAACGATGTTTCTTCCCATACTCTTTTTGCCCATTTTGAGCATGCATTATGCCTATCAACCAATAGCCTTTCTTGTATTCTTGTCGATCTCACCACCCACCTTGTACTCTTAGTGGATGTTGAGTAAGCAAGGAGACTCTAAAAGTCTCTTCTCAAAGGCAGGTCTGAGGAGATGGAGAATTTTTCCTCCTTTGCTCCTCTTTCTTCCCTGAATCCTTAATTGAATTAATATCGGTGTGTACAAAACAAGTTCCTCCTTCTTGGTGTGAAGTTTGGCTGGTGCTGCTTCTCCTACCCCCCTTTTTTCTCCCCACTCAAGTGCTTCTGATGGTCAGGTCTTTCCAGAAGCAGGGAAAGCAACCTCTGGACTTCGATGTATGACAGAAATGAATTTCCAATTTAAATCCATGCCTGTAAAAGAGCAGGGGTTCGATTTGTTCCTTGGGTGGATCCACTGTGAAAGAGAGAGAGAAAAAAAATTAAAACACTTGCTGGATGGAAGATGCCACCCACCAATCTGTCCCACCCCCTAACTATTGCACCCTCTGATGCCACATTGATCTGGTGAGGTACATATTGGGAAATAAAAACAAAAAATAAGAATCCCCCCCCCCCATCCTGGAAACTGTGGAATAAAAAGCGAGTTTTTTTTTTATAAATCACAATAAAGCCTAAAAGAAGTGCTTCCATTGTGAAAATGGTCATATGACATGTGTTATAACCAGACTAGAACTCAACTGAGGTGGGTATGGATTGTTTTCACTAGTGTTGATCCAGTCTGAGACATCAAGGGAAGACTCCACCAACAAAGCTAGATGCTCATGATCCTCAACCAAGCTACAACACCTCCTGGTGGTGTTGCATCAAATAGTTTACACCTCTTGAACAAAAGAGCCAATGGTCAGACATGCTCAAGTAGAGTCTGAGGAAGACTAAAAAGCATTTTAAACCATCTTCTGTTTGCTACAGCCTTAGCAGAGAATTATTGCTGATGTGTTCATGGATGGTTATAAAGATGGTGATGATGGTGGTGGTGTAATGGTGATGATGATGAGTGGACCCACATACAATTCATTAGGATGAAGGCAAGATCACAAGGAAGCAAACTAAAACACTGACTTCTGCTGGCTTCCTTCTGAAAGGTGAAGACTGTTGTATCCAGAATAGCCACCATGAAAATGTTGCTTTGTGTTGCTCTCGGGTATCTGTCTTCATGCATCATCAGTACCAGGCATTCTAGGGCAGCTGCCAAGGCTCCAGCTCCTAGATGGTTCTACCACGGCCCATACCTGCCCTGGTGTTTTAATTTCTCTCAATAGTTCTGCTGTATTGTTTCACATGAGGACAAGAGCTTTGTGTGAAACTTTAAATGGCTCTTTGCTGCTCCTACCACCATTGCCAGGTAAATCTACCAAGACAGACAAGCTCTCATCAGTGATGTCCTTCTTAAGCCCATTGCGCACGCGCAGAGAGAGAGAGAGAGAGAGAGAGAGAGAGAGAGAACTGGCACTGGCCTGTTATCAGGGACTTCTACCACATCTTAGGAATTTCATCCACATTGTGACACCCCCCCCCCCCAATTTTTTTAGAACTAGTAACCTCAAAAAAGATGGAGTGGGCATTGCCTTATGGAGTAAGCTCTACCATTAGGTAGGATTTTGAGGTGGCTGCCTCAGGTGACAGGTTTTGGATAATGTCCAAAGGTGGTAAACTGAATAGTCACCTTGAATCCCATTTTTATCACTGCATTTTTGGTTACCAGAGGTAGGAAGAGGTGTTCTTGGGATTTAGGCTAATGTTTGGAGCTCTGCCTGAGGCATCAAAATGTTTTGGGAAGGAAGTATTTTATACTACACAATTGCAGCCATGGCTGCCTCTGAAAGAACAGTGAGATTTGTAGTTTGATGAGGCCTGAGAGGAGCTTTGTGGCAGAAAATTCTAAATATCTCATGAAACTACTGATTCCAGGACTCCACAGAATGGAGCAACAGTTGTTAAAGTGGGAACCAGCTGCTATACTTGCACAAGCTGAGTCTCCTTTAACTAGAATATCAAAATCCAGAATATTACAAAATCCAAAATTGTCTACATGAGTGGCTGAGATTGTGACACCTTTGCTTTCCAATTGTTCAGTGTACTCAAACTTTGTTCCAAACACAAAATATTATGTATAAAATGACATTCAGGCTATAAGGTGTATACAAAACATAAATGAATTTTATATTTGGACTTGGGTTCCATCTGCAAGATACTTCATTATGTATATGCAAATATTGCAAGTTCTGGAAAAAAAATCGAACATTCAAACCACTTCCGATCCCAGGCATTTCAGATAAGGGGGAATCAACCTGTATAGTTTGAAAGAGACCCTAGAAGGGAATTAGACATGCTTATGTAGAAAGAAAAATATTTCAGTTATTGCCCTGTAACTGTACCCCTATGAGAAGAAAATAGTACAGAGGAGCAACCTTTTGGACTACATTCCCAGAATCCCCCATCCAGCACAACCTTTGGCCATCCTGGTTGGCAGATTCTGGGAATCACCTTCTGAAAGAGTCACCTTTCCCATCTCTGGTTCTGACACAATATGCCACTGAATCCCACTTGCAGGGGAGCAATGCTAGGGAAGATCTTTCATCTTCTTGCTCCTAGAGTGACATGGCTGGTCACCATGGAAAGCCTGATGAGACACAAGATGAAACCTTGATCTGATCTTAACAAGCTTTTTAATGTATTGGAGTGGGACTGCTGATGTTATGGAGTGGCAATTCTCACTATTCATCACCATCAACTCTACTAGCTAGGGCTGGTAGGGGATGCAGTTCAACCATATCTGGAGGACCAGATGATCCTCTAGCCCTGTTTTGTGTGGAACGCCTGTTGGAAAAGCCTCGGTTGATTAATTTCTACCTGCTTATTACTGGAGCTATGAAAGACACAGGCGGTTCGCCCAAACCACTTTGCCATCCAAACAACTCAAGAGTTCTCCATCTGCTCCTGGTGTTTGAATAACACCTCTGGGACTCAGCAGCTTGCCTGAGTTCTGTCTGTCACAACATCAAACACTGCTCCCGTTTGCTCATGGCTTGCTATCAGCAGGACATTCATTTTCTGTATAAACAGCAGTAAAATCCACCTGATGCAGCAGTCCCACCTGTAATTGCTTATTCTTGTCCGATGGTAATGCAGAAAGTGGGAACATAACCTTCTAAAGGAGAGGAAATTATGTGCTGGCTGCTTTCCTGGAAGAAAGCAACAGGAGTCCAGCTTGTTAATGAGCCATTTCAAATCTGAGTCCGCCTACTCCACATCCCTCCATCCAAAAAAGCAAGCTTCACTTCTCATATCTTCCTATATAACTAGCCAGTAAGCCTTGAAAACATTCCCTGTCCAATCTCCTGCATCTCACTTCCAACCAAAAATGTAGTAATTGAAAGCTAAACATCAGATAGTGAATGTAAAGAGGTCCTTGCGTCCCATCCTTGCATCCTTGACTCTCACTTTGTTTGCATTTAACAAAAAAGTGTGCAGAAATAGTGCAGTTTGACACCACTTTAACTGCCATGGCTCCGGCCTACAGAATCCTGGGATTTGTAGTTTTGTGGAACACCATCACTCTTTGGCAGAGAAGGCTAAAGACCATGTGAAACTACAAATCCTATGATTCATAGAATCATAGAATTGGAAGAGACCACAAGGGCCATCCAGTCCAACCCCCTGCCATGCAGGAACTCTCAATAGGATGGAGATACAGCACTTAAAGTGGTGTCAAACTGCATTATTTGTACAGTGTAGATGCACCCTAATTTGGCTATCTTGCATTTTGTTATTTGTTTAAAGAATCACACCAGGCTCTTCTTAGGTAATTTCAGGAGAGAAAGAGATAGGAGCTCAGGTTCATGGATCCCTTGTTCTCACAAAGGCATGCTGTCTTCTCTAAAATTCAGGGATGGGGAACTTGTGGCCCACAAATTAGGCTGCAGTGTCCATCTTCCCAGCCTATTGGCAATACAGACTGGGAGCAGTATGAAAGTGGGAGACATGGGCTCAGCCCAAATACAAACAAGGGAGAAACTATATTTCAGTTCTTTTTTGAAGAGTTTACCAACATTCACACATTTCTTCACATTTGGTATGGAATGAATTAGGGGGTTGAAATATTTAAAATGTGGTCAGAAATAAAATCGGCAATTTTCTCCATCTCTAGCTATAATATCGTCTCATCTTCCCTGACCATGGACCAGGCTGACTGGGGCTGATGTGCGTTGCAATACAAAACATCTGATAAGTGCCTTGTCAAAGCATATGTCAAAACTGGATTACCATGGAGATAGATTCTTTTGTCAGGTTTGTTATGTAGGTAGGAACATTCATTTGCAGGTCTTCCACGTGAAACAAACCTTAAGCAAATCTAAAGCCCTGATCTTTATAAAAGTGTGTAACCCCTTCTGTTTGTTTCCTCCCTCACTACCCTTCCATTACCCATGCATTCCTGGTAGGCAGTGTAATAGGGAGCCCTTTCACAATTGTGGGCACTTTTCACAATTATAGAGCTTTGGTTCCAGTTTATGCATCCTGTGGCATCCTGGGATTTATAATTTTGTCAGGGGTACAAGAGGAGCTCTTTGGCTGAGAATTCCAAAGATCTCTCCCTCAACTGCCAATCCCAGAATGCATCCATAGGAGTTAAAAGTGCAATCATACTGCTATAATTATGTAGCATGAAAGAACCCCAGTAATAGACTTGGCAGAGCATGGGAATGTTTCTCACCTTTGTGAACTGGTGGTGAACATGCAACAAAGCTGCATCATATGAAACACCAGACATCAGTAGCATGGAAATCTGGAGATCAGTAGGTACTCTTGCACTACAACTCCCATCACTTTGACCATGATACAGGTTGCCTGGGAATAATAGGTTAACCTGGAAGACCACAACTTCTCCACAACTGGCCACCCAGCCAGTCAGCCAGGTCCAGCAAATGAAGGACACAATTCCCTTGGTGAGATCAAATAGTTAACCCATGCCCAATAGTTAACCCATAGCTATAGAAGACATATGGGCAAGAGCCCCCACAGAGTGTGAGCCTGGGCCTAGATGGAAGTGGCTTTTTCTTTATATGGGCTTTTACTTACCAAAGAAGAAGTGAGAGTCAGATAAGGAGATTGATGGTGACATCTTGGGATATGGGGTGGCAGGAAGACAATAAAATATTGACCACACATGATTTACATAACGTTAAAGTAGACAACGAAGACAATGAGATAGTCAAAGATTTCCTATACCTTGGCTCAGTCATTAATCAGGATGGAGACTGCAGTTGAGAAATCAGAAGACTAGGACCTGGAAGGGCAGCTGTGAAGGAACTAGATAAGATCCTGAAGTGTAAAGATATATCACTTACTAAAGTCAGGATTGTCCTTGCCATTGTATTTCCCATTTCTATGTATGATTGTAAAAGCAGGACAATGAAGAAACCTGATAGGAAGAAAATCAACTCACTTGAAATGTGGTGCTGGAGAAAAGTACAGAGATTACCATTGATGGCCAAGAAGACAAACAATGTACATGTACCCCTTATTCTAAGAATTTGTGATTTTGAATTAAAGTCTGTGGATTAACTGAGCATATTTAGATGAAGCAAATTTGCCTGTTATTTCCTGCTCCCTCTCTCCCCTTAAATGGTGTCCAGGGAATCCTTTCTGTATTTTGTATCCTTATTTTTCAGTTCTGAGTCCTGATATTAAAAATAGATTCTGGTCTCTTTGAGATTGTTGAATTTTTCTAGAACTTAACCCCTGAATTTAACTATTAATATAACCAGGGAATGTCATGACATATCAATCAACGGAGCACTTTAAACATATGACCTGTATCCCATGACAGCTCAGATGACAGGAAAAGAATTCATTTTCTCCTTATTAGGGCTCTTTCACAGACCTGTCCATAGCTGTCATGTTGGAGTTGTTGAAGGCTCTTAGAGGATTCTCATGCGTGGCTTTTAAACTGCAATTCAGTTTAGAAAACAGCATCTTTGGTGATACTTATCACAGGATAACCATTAGCTGCTATACTTCTGAAGTGTGGTTGGGGCATACCTTTTCATTGATGGGGAAGCCTGTCAATAAGCTCCCAATTGTACAGCAGTCCCATTAGTCCTCAGATGGGAAACTTTGCTGCTGCAACAGCAGTTGTGATCTTGGCAGTCATGTGGTGTCAGTTTTCCCCTGTCCCCCACCCTCAAGTCAGTTTTGAGTTACGGTGACCCTAAGGCAACCCTATCATGGGGTTTTCTTGGCAAGATTTGTTCACAGGAAGTTTGCCATTGCCTTCCTCTGAGGCTGAGAGAGTGTCACTTGCCCAAGGTCACCCAGTGGGATTTATGGCCAAGCTAGAATCAAACCCTAGTCTCTGGAGTCATAGTCCAATGCTCAAGTCAATATACCCTGCTGGCTCCCTTAAACTGTACTAGCATATCTATGAAATGGCACTAAAAATAAAATAAAACAAACCCAAAAGGCATGCGGGATAGGGCATAGGGCAGGGTGGCAGGGTTAAGGGAGTACAGAGGAGAATATGATGGCAGCTTCAGTCCAGTTGTGCAATTGCAAAGATGTGCAATAATGCTGCTGTCAAACCGGTTATGTTTCCATTTTCATTAACTAACGTGATTGTCATACAAATGGGGCTCCTGTGGTATTCTCCTGAAGATGAAGATTGACCTGTCTTGCCTTCAGCTGTACAACAGGAAGAAAGGAAGCCCTTTCACACTTGAAAGTTGTAGCACCATGATTCCACTTTAACTGCCATGTTTCTGAACTATGGAATCCTGGGATTTGCAGTTTAGGGAGGGGCCTCTAGAACTCTCAGTCAGGGCACCCCTCTGCTGCCTGCAACCAAACTACCAATCCCAGGATCCCACAGGATGTAGTCATGGCAATTAAAGCCGAATTACAGTGCTATAACTGCAAAGTGTGAAAAGGCCCTCTTGTAGCAACTTGTTTCTCCCTTTCAGCTGCTGCCCTCTAGTGTCAATAACTAAGGGATCTGATAATAAATAATATCCCATTTATTACCACAACAGTAATTTATCATTAATATAACATTTTGGGTACTAAAAGTACTTTATCTTTAGTTGTCCACATCTAGTACCTCTGATTCCAATTAACAGTCCCAGTAAGAATAGGGATATGGTGAGACAATCAATTATACATAGAACAAAACTTCTAACTGCCATTCTCTTCACCAGGCATCAAACTCCAACCCAGCAAATGTATCATCTTAAATCGTCTCATTTGTATTTTTTCTAGCTTTTGGTTGAAGGCAAGACTTAGTAGTGCAGGAGGGAGAATTCAGCATGTTTTCTTCTTTCAGAATTCTATAAAATGCTCTAGACTTCAGTGTCTTCCTCCTCTACTCCCATTTTGAAAAAAAACAACAACATTCTGTTTCTTGCATATTTCTGATTTGTATGTGTGGTTGTGGCAGCTGGCCAGTGAAAAAAGCTGACAGGAAAATAATAAGTTCATTTGAACTGTGGTGCTGGAGGAGAGTTTTGTGATACCACGGACTGCCAACAAGACAAATGAATGGGTCCTAAAGCAAACTGAGCTCGAAGTCAAAATGACTAAACAGAGACTGCTGTGCTTTGGACATATCATGAAAGGATGTGACTCTCTGGAAAACGTAATTCTTGGTAAAGTGA
Organism: Urosaurus nigricauda; assembly: GCA_034509955.1. Lineage (NCBI taxonomy): Eukaryota > Metazoa > Chordata > Lepidosauria > Squamata > Phrynosomatidae > Urosaurus > Urosaurus nigricauda. The sequence continues at coordinate 172,348,478 of JAOEGL010000002.1, forward strand.
AGGTCAGCAGGAAAAAAGGAAATCTGCATTCCAGATGGCTAGACTCAACTAAGGAGCTAAACAGACAGGCAAAAAGAGGTGCTTTCAGGCTGGCTTGAAGGTGTGACCTTTAGATGACACATGCCTTGAAGCCAGCAGGAAAGTGCCCTCTAGATGCCTTATGCAGAGAAAAGCCATTTCAAAAAGAATCAGCTTTTTTCTGCTTCTTCCTGGCTTGAAGCCATGTCATGTGGTCATGACACGAGCACTCCAGCTACCTTGGGAGCTGGCAATGCAGTTGATGGGGTTTCAATGTGGCTTCAGAAAAGGCAGCTTCAAGCCATTTTTTCCTGTCCATCTCTTCCACCCCATAGAAACCTATAGCCCGGAGCAGGGCAATTGACAACAGTGTGACTTGGAGATTTCTCGTTCGTAAGATCACCATAACTTGACTTGACATCATTTAGCACACTAGCACTGCAATTCTGTATGGCTCACCATATTGTAGCCTGTGTACCTCCACTGGGCTATACTACATACTACCATCCTGGATTTACCATACAGTCTCTGAAGCCTTCCTCCCACCCCCTCCATGGCCATTCTATGCCATGAAGGGAGTGGGCAGGATCAGAGAAGCATCTGACTACACCCCCATAACCAAAAGCAAAATGGCTCATCAAAGCTGAGATCTGCTAAGGTCCTCTGGAGTTGTCAGTGTGGCTGTGACAATCAGATGCTTCTCTCATAATAATAATAATAATAATAATAATAATAACAACAACAATAATAATAATATATTTATAGCCCGCTCCTCTGTCAACCAACCGGAGCGGGTTACAACAATTAAAAAGATACAAGGTAATAATTACAATGACCCATACCCAGCTACCCACCCCTTAAAATTGGATTAAAATAACATCAAAGTTAAAAACAACATAATTAAAATGTTCACAATATAAAACAACAATCAATTGCATGGGTGTCAAAGGTTGAGATGTTAAAAACTGAGGGGAGAGCTTGACCCACTAACAGAGCCTGGAGTTAAGGACTTTCTGGGAAGGCCTGCCAGAAGAGATGTGTCTTTATGGCTTTTTAAAAGCAATCAAGAGATGTAATAAGACGCATCTCATCTGGCAGGTCATTCCATAGCCTGGGAGCAGCGGCAGAGAAGGCCCTCTGGGAGGTCTGCACCAACCTAGTTTTCATAGGCTGTATCAGGTTCCTCCCAGAGGACCGAAGTGTGCGGGGGGTGGGGGAGATCATACGGGAAGAGGCAGTCCCTAAGATAAGATGGACCCAAGCCATGTAGGGCTTTAAAGGTTAAAACCAACACCTTGTACTGCGCCCTGAAACTAATCGGCAGCCAGTGAAGAGACTTAAGCACTGGTGTTATGTGCTTTCTCCTTGATGTTCCCGTGATAAGCCTGGCTGCCATGTTCTGTCCTAACTGAAGTTTCCAGGTTAAGCACAAGGGTAGCCCCATGTAGAGCACATTACAGAAATCCAATTGTGAGGTTACCAAAGCAAGTACCACAGACTCCAGGTCCTTCAGATCCAGGAAAGGGCGCAACTGGCGTATCAGCCGAAGTTGATAACAGGCACTCCTGACCGTTGCATTCACCTGACTAGTCATGTGAAGCGACGGGTCTAGGAGTACCCTCAGACTGAGAACAGAGTCTTTTGAGGAGAGTGTGACTCCATCTAGGACCGGAAGGTCTATTCCCAAACATGGCTTCGGTCCTGTAACTGTTAGTACCTCCATTTTGTCTGGATTAAGCTTCAATCTGTTTTTCCCTCATCCAATCCATTATTGCTGCAAGACAGTCATTGAGAGGAGAGACGCCATCTGAAGTCTGAACTGAAGATCTTGTCATGGAGAGGTTTATCTGAGTGCCTCCGAATGATCTCACCAAGCAGCTTCATATAGATATTGAATAGCATAGGACAGAATGGGGCCCTGAGGGATGTGACAATTAAGCTCGATCTTTGAAGAGCAACTGTCCCTGAGCCTCACCTTTTGGGATCTACCGGAGAGAAAGGACCGGAACCACCGGAGTGCGGTGCCCCTGATCCCCAACTCCCTCAGCCGACCCAAAAGGATGGAATGATCTACAGTGTCAAAGGCAGACACTACCCCTGTCAATACCCAAGCGGAGGTCATCGGTCAGAGCAACCATGGCAATCTTAATTCCATGTCCTGTCCTGAAGTCCGTTTGAAATGGATTTAGATAATCGGTTTCATCCAAGACGGCTTGAAGTCGGGAGGCGACTGTTCTCTCGATCACCTTGCTCAAGAAAGGGAGCAGGGATACTGGTCTGTAGTTATTCCTGTCCAGGGGATCAAAGGAGGATTTCTTCAGGAGGGGCCTAACAGCCGCCTCCTTCAGACAAGATGGTAGAGAACCCTCCCTGAGGGACGCATTGATTGTATCCCATCAATGCGTCCCCTCCTTGGATGACCAGTCAAGATGGACAAGGATCGAGAGGACATGTCATCTTCCTCAAACTTCCAAGGAGCTTGTCCATGTCCTCGGTACTAGCAGGTTGAAATTCATCCAGTAAAGTAGCAACAACTGAGTTACTGGACACCTCATTTATGGACTCTGACAAAACATTGACGTTCAAGTTGGCCCTTATCCAAGAGATTTTGTCTGCAAAGTAGGTGTTAAAGGCATCACAGCAGGCTGTTGTTGGGTCAAGTAGAGGATTTGGCGCAGGTGGAACCCGCGTCAGCTCCCCCACCACCCTGAACAGCTCTGCTGAGTGAGACTCTGCAGACATGATGCATGCAGAACAGAAGGATCTCTGTGCTGCATGCAAAGCCTCCTGACAGGCATGAAGATGCCTCCTATGGCGAGTTCTGTCAGACAAGAGCCAAGTCTTCTGTCATCTGCGTTCTAGTCATCATCCAACTCGTCGTCCAACCCACTAGTCCTGCCCACACTCCATGAGAGACCGAGTAGGCATGTGTTGGTGGTGGTGATTTTTAAGAAGCTGTGTAGTAATTCAGGAGTCCAGCCACACACTCCTGCCCTCACCCAAAGAGGAGGCCTTGTTTGCCGCTCCTATCCTGAAGATATGCTTCTTAATGCTTCTTGAGCAAGCATTGCTGAAATCACAGGGGATTACCACACGGAGACACTTACGTGGGCAAAACGTTGCAGAATTGTTTCAGAAGCATGAATGTGGGATCGTCCGTTGTGCTTCTAAAATGTAATTGAGGCTTTCTGCTTTCCTTCCGTCGATGAAGTGTTTGTGGAGAAGCCAGGAAAAGCCCCCTTTTTTTAAAAAATAAAAGGATTTATAGAATAATAGAATTTTAGAAGGGACCGCAAGAGTAATCTATTTCAACCTCTAGCCATGCAGGAACACACAACTAAAGAACTCCTGAAAGATTACTATCTAACCTCTGTTTAAAGGATCCAAAGATGGAGAGACTACCACCTTCTTAGGAAGTTTTTCCCACAGTTGAACAGCTCTAACAGTTAAAAAAAATCTTCCTAATGTTTAGTGGAATCTCTCTCTCTTTTTGTATTTTTAATCCATTGTATGTGTTTTAGTCTCTGGATCAACAGAAAAATAAGCTTACTCCAGCTTCTTCATGGTACACCTTTAAAGATAGCTGTTATGTCATTGATCTAACCCTGAAGTCTTGCTAAATTCAAATTAAAGTGAAGTAATTTTCCTCCTGAGCTTGAGATCTTGGGATTTTCATCAGAGAACCTTCTCAGATTCCCAAATCTTGGTTCTGGCTCCAAACACCTTTCTAGTTTGTTCTTTTCTGAAATCTTTGCCAAACCTGTCAGGGAGGTGTGGACTTGAGAAGTTGGAGGAGACCCTTAGCTGAGCATGGTGGGCATCAAAGTAGAGGGCACAGGCCATGAAGGGGCAGAGCTGATCACAGCTTTTGGATACATCGTTGGAACACACTTGTGCAAATGTGTTGTGCAATCAGTGCAATGACTACACAAGTAAATTGTAGTGGTCTAAGTCAGATTGAAGCCAGCACTTGATGAAAGCCACCCTCTTCTGTGTCCTAATGTGCATATTTAGATTCCTGTCTGGTTAAAAACCCTTCAGCTGCAGTCTAGATCCTGTCCAGGCACAGATGAAACTGAATGATGTTCTATGGAAGTTCTCACTAGTTGTACTTGAAGCTGTACTTCAGAAGGGTTAGGGAAGATTCACACGTGCATGTGACTACACAAACACATACACAGAGAGAAAGAGAGCATGTTAATTGCAGTTGTTTCCAGTGTTCAGCACAGAATTGTAGAAGCAATCCTCTCTTTTTTCACAAGGGGTCACCCAAGAGCTACCTTGACAATGATCACCTCCATTCCTTGAACTAGTAGTTAATGCACTGTTTGTCAAAGATAACAGTTTGGAAGGAAGGAAAGAAGATAGTACATGGTGCACTAGGAAAAGTCTAGGAAAAGTAAATTTAACTAAATAGTTGGTGCAGAATTCTGGTGCCTATTCTTAACTAGCCTGATGAAGAATTCTGGAAACTTGTATTAAACAAACAAGTAAGCAAGCAAACAAACATGAAAGCTCATACATTTTGTGACCTTTTGGTAGTCTTAATAAAAGTATCTCTGATTTTTGCTTTTGTTCATGGAGCTCATTGCTACTGCCTTTGAAAAAAAAATTAAAAAAATGTTTTTGCTTTAACATGAAGTCATTCAGCAAGAATTCAAATATTTAGGACAAAATGATACAGTTTTGAAAGTGTAGAAAAGGTTAACAAATCTTTGATTATGACATGAGGGATGGTTGACAAGACTAGGGTCAAACTAGATTACATGTGTAGTTAGCAGACTCACTGTATTAGCACATGTTTTTCCTCAGTTCCATATTGTGCAAAGACAGGTGCTTTGTTTTCTGCTTGCTCTTTGGAACTAAACATGCTGCTTTATCACACTGGGGGCAAACAGGATTTAAACGAGAGTTAAACGAGAGTTAAACAGGAAATGTCCTGTGATAAACATAGGGAATTTCCTGTTTAACTCTTGTTTAACTCTTGTTTAAATCCTGTTTGCCTCCTAATGTGATAATGGTCTGACTGCTGAGGAAATCACAAGGTTGGAGAAAAAGATGTGCTAATAGTGGGGGGAAGACATTGTTAATATCTAGTTTGGCCCTAGAAACCATGCACTCCTCTCAACCCTTTTTTTAGTTGTGTGATATATGTTACGCAGAAAGAGAATGAGCTCTCTCAGCCTCAGAGGAAGGCAAAGGCAAACCCGCTGTGACAAGAAAATCCTGTGATAGAATTGCCATAAGTCAGAAAAGACTTGAAGGCATGAAACAATAGCAGCAGCAACAACAAATGCCTTGCCACAACATAGAGAAAGCTGTGCCTGTAGCTCTCAGATAGGGAATCTGTGGTCCTTAGTTGCTGTTAGGCTACAGTCTCCATCATGCCTGATCATTATACCTACCAAGAGGACTTGGACCTTTGTGTCTTCTATCAGTGCTGTTAAACTTTGTTTTTCCAGCTTCTATAGCTGCTCAGTGATCTAGGCTAGTAGTTCAGGCATTCACTGTGTTGACAAAACTTACAGAAGATCCACAAATGACGCAGGTACAAGCCACATTGTTATACAAGAACGTTGGTGCTGCAGCTGATCTAATTCCAGTTATTTCTTCTTTAATTCATTGATTGAAAAATGGGAAAGAAAGAGGTTTCTAGAAACAGGCAAGAACACAATGGGGGCAAGAGTCACTACCACTGAGCCGCATCCTTTATTCCAAAGCTGTCTGCCAATTTCTCTTTGAAATGTAACAACAAATCACACGTTTCTAGACTGAAAGAACCAGCAGTCACCTCCCTCCCCCAGATAGGCCCACAGCAATACTGAGTGCTAATATTATTGCTACTGTTTGAGACTCACTTGAAGCCAAAAACCAAAGCCTGCTTGCTGAAGCTGGAATGAACTTACAGCATTGAAGCCTAGGTCTCCCACTGACCTGTAGTCTATGTTTGCACCTTGTGAGTGCCTGTGGTGAAAAAGCAGCAATGAGTCCTCCATCTTGGGCTTGGGAGGCCAGCCAGAGTGGCCGAGGACCATGGTTTTATGAGGAAGGAGTTCAGTGGCAGTAGTACAGGACAGCCTAACCCTAACCCCTGTGTGGCCTGGATTCAGGGGATAAACAACTAGGTTAGGCCTTCACCAAGCACTTTGGCTGAGTGACCCTCAATTCAGGCATTACTTTGAATTTATTTATTTAATGTCTATGCCACCTTTCTCCCAGAAAGGGACCCAAAGTGGCTCACAAATAAAAACACTTTAAAAATGTATTACAATAAAACAATTAAAACATCACATTAAAACAATATAAAATTTCAGTAATCAAAACCACAATAAAACCACAATACCCACTCCATATTTAAAAAGCACCCCATATAAAAAAGCCATCCCATGATTACATTTTATCATGATTACATGTTATAAGCCTGCCTGAATAAAATTGTTTTTGCTTGTCCATGGAAGGCAAGCAGGGAGGAGGCAAGCCCTGCTTTCCATGGAAGGAATTGGGACTGGTTACCAGTTAAACAGGCCTGGAATGAATTTAATTGGAGTCTAAATTGTCTCCAGACTGGTGGGGCTTTCACTTCTCTTCCCTGTTGCTGCTGTTAGCAGTGCTGCTTCTTTGTCACAAATGTAACTGTGTGGGCTTTGGGTGTGTAAAGGGCTAACTGGTACTGGTGCTCAAGAGACGCATGCCCAGTTTGGAGTCAACTGTGCCAGACCTGCCCCTAGGGACAAACATTACCTTACATTGCTTGTAGAACCCTGAAACTGACCATTCCTTTGGTAGCCCAGCAGGCATGTTGCCTGGAATTAGGATCCACCAGCAGAACTCTCCAATGACTGCATTCTTCCCCCTATGCCAAATGCTATGATTTTATGGTCAGTTTTTAATTCATTCAAATTTATCCACTTTTCTTTTTTATTGCTTGTTGTTGCTTGCCTTCAACTGCCTTTCTGACTTATGGTGATCCTAAGACAAACCTATCATGGGGTTTTCTTGGCAAGATTTCAGAGATTTGCCATTGTCTTCCCCTGAGGCTGAGAGCATGTGACTTGCCCAAAGTCATCCAGTAGGCATCATGGCTGAGCAGGGAATCAAAGCCTGGGCTCCAGATTTGTAGTCCAATACTCAACCCACTATACCACACTGGTTCACTCCAATTTGTTTTACCTTTCCCCTTTTGCCCTTGATACTCATCATCGCCATTGGTACAATAGATCATCACTCTTTTAATTTAAATTAAAATCATGCTCTTATTGCATACTCAAAGATCACCAGTACAGATAATCAGAACCTACAGTTTAAGTGTAAAAGTATGTAAGATGTAAGACCCCAGCCTGAGGGTTTCTGGGGATTGCAGACTCAGGTGCTGGGAAGTGATGTCTGAAATGTTTTCTGAGTTGCAAGACGTACTTCAGATAGGCAGCTGGAGAGACCCCTTGGATTCTTGCCTCAGCTCCTTGTCTCAATGTACCCTGCAATGGAGGAGAGTGCTTCAAATAGCATTTCCCAGTGCTCTGATCTGCAGTGCCTCGAAAACCCTTTGTATGGGGTGCTGCCAGGTTGAAAAAGTTGGGTTTGGGGGAGTCACATTAGGTCTTTAATTGTCATAAACATGAAGCACCAGCAATAACTTTGTACCCAACAGGACATCCTGCAAACATCTGCTGCTTATTTTTAATCCAAGTTTTGCTTTGGTGGCTACAGGAATAATACAGTGGCTGGCATCATGTTCACCTTCAATATAAAAATATATCAATTTTAGAAAAAGATCTGTTTCGCAGGGATAAAAGGTATAATCAAAAGCATCTCCATATTTCAGTCTCCATGCATCCAAATTGTCCATTAAATCAAAAAAAGATCTTGGCAATTTCCCTTCCTTTTCACATCTAGCTTTTGAACTTCTAGCAATCTTTGGGCTCATTCCCACTGCAGTTTGCTTCGCAGCAGGATTCGAGGCAAATGACGGTCATTCCCATTTGAACTGTCTTCCGATCCTCATTGAATCGATTGCAGGAGGAAGGAAGCAGGATAACCACCAATAACCCGGCGTTACTTGACAACAGTTTTTTGGTGGTTCTTTTCCCTGGAATTGATCCTGAAGCGAGTCAAATATGTGGGAATGATTGGAGTCGCAGCATCCAGGAGGGGAGGGTCAAATGGAAGAGGGGTGTTTATCCTTCCTCAGTTTATGATAGGTCCACCATCCCCCCCCATCAGTGTTACCTTTGTACTTGGGCGTAAGTTGTCCTCTGTTTCTCCCTTCCCAGGATGCCCCAGCAGTCCTGGTTACTCTCAGAGCTCCCAGAAGTCCCCTGTTTGCCTTCCTTTTGCCACAGTCCTCCATTTCCCTCCCTCCCTGCTCCCAGAATTCCCCCCTTTGTCCCTTCCTTCCCAGGCCTTCTCTTTCCCCTCCTCCATCCCCAACCTGGGGGCTTCTTCCTAGTCTCTCCCTCTAGTCTCTCCTCCAGTCCTGCCGACACCCAGAGCACGGATGGCAAAAAGGGCTTACTCTGGAATAAGGTAAGTCTTGTTTGTAGTGGGAATGAGGGACCTTTTGGGATCGATTTCTGACCCGCAGCCAAGCCGGATCAGAAATCGAGTCATTCCTCCAATGGGAATGAGCCCTTTGGGTGATAACTCTATTACAATCTCCACAAAAAAAGAGGCCAGTTTTCATATAATACATACAATATTCTGTCCATTAACAAACTGTAAAAATCTCTTTCATTTTCTGATAGTGCATAAACACCGACAACCAATTTCTTTATTCCATAAGGAGAAACCTCTACACCTAACACCTACCATTTGCATCTTCAAAAATCTTTTTTCAGCTTTCTGTTCTCACTAGCTGCACCCTCACTGCAGGGATAACACAGTTTGACACCATTTTAACTGCCATGGCTTGATTCTATGGAATTCTGGGAACTGCAGATTTGTGTGGCATTATCAGACTATGATCTATGTCAACATAACACTGGCATGATAGTTAGATCTGACAATGTAGAATCTTGGCCAATATTTTAAAAGGAATGTTCCCTGGTCCCATGTCTGAACCAACATATACACCTACAGAGGACTCTTTCAGATGTGGGAAATTGGAAGTATAATCCAAGGGCAATCCAAACGCAATCCTGGGGTTTCACGTTATTGCGAATTAATTCTTCTCACGTAAATTCGGGCAAAAGGGAAGTCACTCCGAATGCAATCATGGGTTTAACGTTTTTGCGAATTTAAGCTTCTCACGCGATTTCGGGCAGGGGGGGGTTATTTTCGGGTAATGAGAAGTCATTCCGAATGGCTTCCGAACGGAGCAGGGGTTCAGGTAAATTCGTTAAACAAGCGAATTTACATGAATCCGCATTGGCTCCATTCGGAATTGGAAGAAATTCCTCCCGTTTGAAAGAGTCCAGAGACTCTTATGCTCCAGTAAGATTTCATATAGCCACAGTCTAGTTTATTAGATACATCTATTACCACAGATTCTTGGCACAGAGTAACAAGATTTCACTCCCATGTAGAAATCTGACAAAATGTTATGATCAAGGGCAATGACTGTTTCAACTTGTTGCAGTGTGACAAATCACAGTCTTGCATAAAAGCAACTCAAGATGACCATTGTTACAATGGAAATTCTTTTAAGAATTCAGAGTTAACTGTTTAGATCAATGGTTCTTGTGGTTTTACACTTCCTCAATTTTCCCAACTTGCTTCAGGATGTGGTTTCAAAAAAAACCTTCACTTGTATTTAACACCTGTTTTCCAGACTCATATGTAAGAGATGTGAGTGACAGAGCAGCTGATCCTAAGCAAGCGCCCCCTCCCCATCATGCCAGGTGCTTTGGGACCTTTGGTAATGCTGGGTGGGGCTGATGGCAGGTGGAAACCCAGATATCTAGAGGATCACATGAGCCTTGCCCCTGCTGTAAAGTATATAGAAGCAAATATAGATCCCTGAAAATGGGGAGAGCCATACTACCTATTATACATCTGACTATTTATACGAAGAAGAAAGGGCCAGCTGAACTCTGGAAAATGAAAGGGGCATTAAATATAGTAAGAGGTCTACTGGATCAAACCAAAGGCCTTTCCACTGTAGCATCTGATAGCACAGCAACCAACCAGCTGCCTATGGGAGGCCTGCATGTGTTTCTTCAGGAACTGGGGCCCATATGACCCCTAACAAATGGACACCATGACCAGGAGCCATTGACGATCAAACTCTTCAGAAGTTTATCCCTGATTAAAGTTATGCAGGTTTTTGCCCATCACTACATCTTACAGTAGCTAGTTCCATAGTTTAACTATGCATTGAAAAAGTACTTACTTTGAACTGTCCTGTATGCTTCAGATGATGATGATTCTGTCCTGTGTCACAGAATCTCAGAACACTATACAATGAAATAAATTTAGAACAGTTCATTGGATGACTTGACATTCTACTATCAATTTTTTCTATATCATGCATAACTATGTACCCTACTATCATGATTATATATTCTTACTTGTCTCCCCTCCTCAGTTGTTGTTGTTCTGTGCCTTCATTTCCAACTTCCAGATGGGCTGTCCAATGACTGGATCCTTCCCTGTATGCAGTACCAAATGCTACTATATTGTGGCCAGTTTTTAATCCATTCAAAATTTGTCTGGTTTGTTTTTTGTTGTTTGTTGCTGTATGCCTTCAAGTCATTTTCAACTTATGGTGACTGTCAGGTGAAAATATCGTGGGGTTTTCTTGGCAAAATTTCAGAGGCTGTGAGTGTGTGTCTTACCCAAGGTCACCCAGTGGGCTTTATGGTTGAGCTTGGAATCAAATCCTGGTCTCAGACCACTATTCTACACTGGCTTCCTTCCCAATTAAGGAGGGCCAAAGCTTATTACCTTTCCTCATAGGGGTGTTGTTAATTTCTTTGATCACTCTGGTTTCCTTTTGGTTCACAAACATGCACACAGACACACACATGCACGTACATACACAGACCTTTTCTATTTTGTTGTACAGAGGTAAAATGTTTATCGTTCCCTGATCTTTTAAATCTTATCTAGTGCTGTTCAGAAGACAGAGGAGCCATCTTGTAAAGAGTTTGGGATGGTATAGAGGGCTCACTCCTTGTGGTTCTCATCCTAGGAAAAAAAAGCAAAGAGGCAATTGTTCATGTTTTCTAAAGTAATGCTACTTATGCTTTGGGTGATGGTGTCCAAATCTGATCCCCCCCCTTCAGTTCTCCCCCTGCTTCCCATATTTCTGTGCAGTGGAAAATGTGTATGCCAGCTCCAGTCTGACATAGAGGACCTGAACTACAGGCATCTCAGAGGACTGAAGCGGCCTGAGATCTTGCAGACAAAAACCACATATAGCCCACTCCTGAAGTTTAAAGGCCTGAAATACTAAGATCTATTCCCATGTAGATTCTATTCTATGGTAGAAGTTTACCCTGCCAGCGGAGCTCCTCTCCACTATCTCAGGGATATTTCCAATTAATCCGAGCCTCTTCTCCATTAGTTTTTCAAGCTCTTTCATGGGCAAAGAATTGGGACAGAACTGTTGCCATTGCTTCACTAAAACATGGAGCCATGTTAGCCAGAAAATGACACTTTATTTTAAAAAGAGGTCAGCTGTGTAAAAACACCATCTGTTGCCTTCCTCATGTGAAGAGTATTTATTTATTAAATTTAGATCCTGTCTTTCTCCCAGGATGGAACTCAAGCCTCATTCTGACAGAAATAAAAGGCAGAACATCCTTCCTAGTGGGTCCTTTCCCCATGTCACATCACAAAACTGAAGTCATGCTGGGTTAATGAAACTAGTTGCATAGTGGTCTCAGTTATCCATATTATGGTCCATAGTGTATCAACCATGAGGAACAAACTGGAATGAAGCCTCTTAAAACTGAAATAAAGTAAAATGTACAAAATTCACCATCATGATTCCAAATTGCACAAAATGTTTATTTGCATTAATCTAATACATTTATACCTTTTTGGACTAGACTGAATTACAATTAATACAATTATTTTTAGGTGAGTTCAGCTTTTTTTAAAAAACAAAACCCCAAACACCTTTCACTTTTAAAAACACACACATTTAAAAGAGCATGAGAAATCACCGTAAAGGTAGCACAATTAATTGGAGCAAGTTTCACAGTTGTGACAAGAGCAGAGAGCTTTACGTATATTTTAGTGGTCTTAACAGTACTGCACTGGAACAGCATACAAAAACACGCAAAAAAGAAGAATATATTCAAAGACAGACACATTAGGGTCCCCCCCCCCAAAAAAAAAGTGAGCAAGGGAGAGATAACAAAGATGACTGAGGCATTCAGATGTTCCAAGACAGTCACAGTAACTATTTCTTATTCTAATGTTTTGTTTGCACACCATTCCATTAAACCTGTATTGCCTCAACCTAGGGACTGCAAATACTTATGCAGGAATTTCATGTGACCCTCTGCATTCTTTATCATTGTGCATTCAAATAAAAGTGTACAGCTACCACATCTCCACACCTGTGTGTATCCTAAAGCAATGCCTCATAGGGTATCTGATGTAGGAGACTGGCATTCCCTCCCTCCATGCCAGGGATCAGGACCATATTTGTGCCCATTAGCTATTCTCTTTCTCTCTCTCCCTCCCACCTCCTTCCTTCCTTCCTTCCTTCCTTTCCTGGAAACTTGCCAGGAACCAGGAGCCAAATGACCATCACCCTGTGTAGCACTGTTGTAGAATTCTGGATAGCTTTGAAAGTGTCTGCTGAGGGACAAATGTAGGTCATCAGCTAATACTGTATGAAAGTTGGGGTTCAATGCTTATCTGAGCATTTCTCCCTTCTTGCATCATATACAAATGCACTCAATTCTAAAATATCAACAACTCACTAGCAAGTTTACAGAATATTAAAAACTACAAGGGGTACCTCCCCCTACACCTCTATTGTACAGGTCTACTTTTTGACAGGCAAAATATCCAGAATAAAATCTGAAAAAGGCAACATGTTCGATTTTAGTTTTTCAAACACTGATATGAAAAAGAGCAAGTTAGAAAAAAGCATAAATTCAATCTTAATATAAGACATTCATAGTACAGTGGGACACACTACAGTAACTGGACACCAATCAATATAATGAGGATTCTAACATCTTGTTATTTAATGCACATTTTCTACAATCAAATTGCTACGGCATTTCATTGTCCGAGATGCTAGGAAGCAGCACATCTAAAGCCCAGTTTTGCTACTTTAAGTCCCAGACTGATGAGACCTTTCAAGTTCTTTAAGCTTCCCTCCCTGAAAAAGGCCATTTGGGTGTATGATGAACCACTACCTAGTTTAATACTCAAAGGTTACCAGCAATGGTTATAGGCTATGTTCTCTGAAATGATAGAAGTAGCAACACTATAGCTAACAGAAGTCATTTTCCAAAACTAGACACTTGAATACTGCAGGGATACAATCCTAAACATACTTACTAGGTAGTAAGCCCCACTAAACACAATGAGACTTATTTCTGAGTAAACATGCATAGGATTGCACTGTAAGGATTATTTGAGCACCAAAGTATCTTGCATACCCTTACTGTTACCATTGCTTTAGTGTAGTTTATAACATGCAACCATTAGTTGCTGGTCACCAGAATTATCAGAATCAACATTTCTGGAGTACTTTCACATCAACACATGTAACTGCCCCTAGAAATGGCACTGTGTGATGATGGATTCATGTTAGCTAGCTGTACTTGTATTCTTAAAGAAATCCAAATTAGGCAATTCAGTTTACTGCTAAGGAAAGCAGGTTAAAGTTCAGACAAACAATTTTGAAATTTATCATTATCGACCATGCTTTTCATAAAAATGTTTGGAAGAGGAGTAGCCATCAAGACAGTATGTGGAATGTAACTCTTTCTTGCAAAGTTTCACTTCAGGTACAGCTGTACAGTAGCAGTGGTATGTACTTTTAAAATGCTGTTAAAAAACCTGTTCTGTTTATATATAAAAGTCACCTCAGTACAGGGAGTAGTGGGATCCACAATCTTCATTTTATTAAATAGTTTGTGAAAAAGTGATAGAAAGCAACCTCTTTTTTTTTTTTTAAAAAGGAACCAAGCCTTTGCTATTGCATTAATTTTCAAAATTCAAAACTATCATTTAAAAAGTTTATGTTTGAAGTTGCAGAAATGAAACTCATTAAATCCATTAAAAAAAACACACAACAAATTTGTAAACATCAGGCCACCAGCCAATTTTTACACTGTTTTCCCTGTTAATGTGGAATGGATTATTGATAATGCAGCATGATAGTTTGAATCACAATCCAAAGTTAGGCATGCTGACTGCAGCCTTCACTGTCTTACAGTGGATATAATACAAGAGAGAAATGTTTTTGTGCAAGCCACAATGGAATGAATAGGAATTGCGTAATACTCTACTTGCATGATTCCTATTTATTCCAGTAAGGGATGCCCAAGGAAAAGTGCTTGGAGAACTGTGTGTCAAGCACTTGATATACAAACAATAATTCTAGGACATTTTTTTGTCACTTCAGTTCACAGTAAATGTGTTCAGAAAACAAAGTCAGTGCTTTTCTCCCTGTGCAATATTTTCCCCCTCTTCCCCAGAATTTCTTTTATATGAGTAATACTGAGTCGGAGGCATAGTGCAGGTTACAGGTGTGTGCCATGTGTGCCCATGTGTGTGCGCAAATCTGTGTTTAGTATCATAAATGACGGATGATATCTGCAGAGCTTCTGTAAAGATACTTCCAGATAGCGTAATAGTGAACGGCAGCAGCTGTGGCAACAAACAGATGCCAGATGGCATGGGCAAATGGAATGACCCCATCACACTTGAAGAAGATCACCCCCATGCAATAAATAAGACCTCCCCAAGCAACTTCTTGTAGTCCATCGGTGTTGTTCTGTGGATTAATAGAAACGTGAACAAATTACTTTTTGAGGAAAGGAGGCAAACTGAAGGACTGTCATCACACTACATAATACTATTCCTATTGAGACTTTATACATCGTCAAGAACTAGCTAGAAAACTATTATGTGGCATTCATACTGTGCCAAATTAAGTCTTGATGCCATAGAGTCCAATATCCTGTTTCCTGGTGGCCAATGATATACTCTAGGAAGCTCACAAGCAGGATGTGAACATGAACAACTATTTGCCTGCATTGCAACATCTGGTATTTGATGGAACACTGATTCTGAATACAGATGTAGCACTTTACACAAAACTTTTCTGGAAATTGACCCATTTCTGGAAAACAAGCCCAATCTCTCTCTCTCTCTCTCTCTCTCTCTCTCTCTCTCAACATCTAATAACCATTGGTGTGAGAGCCAGCATGGTGTAGTTATTTGAGCATTGAACTATGACTCCGGAGATCAGGGTTTGTATCCTGGGTTGGCCACGAAAACCCACTGCGTGACCTTTGGTAAGTCACACCCTTTCAACCTCAGAGGATAGTAAGGGCAAACCTCCTCTGAAAAAATCCTGCCAATAACACTCTATGCTAAGTTTGCCTTAGGGTTGCCATAAGTCAGAAATGACTTGAAGGCACAAAACAACGAAGTAACCATTACCACATCTTATGGCAATGAATTCCAAAGTTAACTGCATACTGAGCAAAATACTTTCTTATGTGTTACCTTAAACTAACATCAATTAATATCACTGGGTGACCTCTGGTTCCAACAAGGGAGGGAGAAACCAGCTAGCTGTTCTCTTTCCCCCTTAAACTTAGGAGGCATCAGATGGCTTAGCCTACTCTCTCAAGGAAGGTGTGTCATCATTTTGACGCTCTTTTATGCATCACTTTGGGTATTTTTGAGGTTGACACTGCTCCAGCACCATTCCCCCTCCCCCAATTGTGTTCTTCTCTTTCATGAGTCAAATTGGAATAAATGCTGGAAGGATGACAGTGTTATTGTACAGAAAACTCTGTACCATATTCTAATGGAAGTTTAATGGAATGGATATGTTAGAATGAAATTAATTGTGTTTTCTTTGAGTACTTGAGCAACTAGGGGGATTTTGTCAACATTATAAAAATAGACTGCTTAAAAGCCAAGGGGAAAAAATACTGCCCCAAGGGACAAGAATGCATCTCTATCAGATAAAAAGCATAAGGCAACTATTGTGTTCTGCCTTTCCTAAAGACAGCCTGGTTTTCTCCCAGCCTCTAGTTCTGCGCTTTCTTTGACTTTGGTACACATTGCTTTGCCTGACAGCAATCAAGCAATAATTCTTTCAGAGCACATATTTAAAAGTAATTGAATGAAATATTGTTTAAGACTATTACTAATTTTAATACTTTCTTCATATACCTTCTCTTTCTGTTTTTTTAAAGAAAAAAAACCCCTGTAGTTGTTTAACTATCTTCCTTTTTCAAAGGTCTTCTGTCTTATGTACATTAGGAAATTCTTGTCAGTTGTCCAGTTTCAATAATTTCTGAATGCTTCAAGATATTTTTCTATTTAACAGGAAGGCTAATAAGCTCAAATTTTGTTCAGAATCACATTACTAATTCCCACATCAGCTACTGAATAGTCCATTGAATTACTCTCAAGCCTCCAAATACCTTTTCTGAGTCACTATCATAATTATTATTACTCTTAGTGTCAACCAACTGCTTAAGATTTAGATTATACACTTTATTACTCACCATGGAGGTCACAACTAGAGCAGGAGAAAAACCCATTGCTAGGTAGAAGAAGAGCTCCACAATTTTGTATCTATAAAATAAATAAAATAGATATACACAATAAGCTTACAGCTATATATATGGAAGTTATCTTCACTCTACATATATAGCATAAGTTAAATTATATACAGGACTTTGGGTGAATAAACTGTTCTTATTCTTCACAACCAGAATACTGTTTTTGTAATACACGTTAAAGGCCTATTTGTTCTCACTGCTTATTGCCTCCAAAAATGGAAAGCGGTTCAGTTGTTTCAACTTTCCATTGTAAATTGCTGGAGGATGAGAAACACCCACAGATAACTCAAAAGGAGGCCTTTTATCCACATTGAACCAATATGACTGTAGTAACACAAAAAATATCCTCCAGCAGCAAGCCAACAAACTAAGAAGTAGTTTTTGTCCAGCTCAGGAGGTGGCGGGAGGAAGGAGAGAATAAAAGAAAGAAAACATGGATGATAAATAAAGGAGTAGGCAGAATCATTCAAAAATTTGCTTTCCTCCAGCTTGATTTTTCTTTATTTAAACACACATTTGTTTCAGCAGAAACTTTCAGCATATCAAATTCACTGTTGCGCTTACAAATTTTGTTCCTTTGACAAGAAATCCAGGCTCTTCTCACCCACTCATTTTAAATGCTGATTGAATTATTTATCAAAAGGAAGCTCAAAAAAGCAAGTGAGTTGCTTTCTATACAGTGGTTAGGTGCCTGGTGATGACATGCTGAAAGGCAGTTTGAAAAGGCTAATTTAATAGCTGAGTAGAAAGTTGTGCATCTCAACAGAAATAAGATAATGTTTTAAAGTAAACATTGCTTTAGCCAGAAAAAGTAACATGAATTTCTGTTCCCATTTCCAATGCATATAACAACACATTTAATAGTCAAACAGAAGATATTTCATCAACATAAAGTGTTCATTCACAAGCCAGGATAATCTCTACATCCTTCTTTTTAGGTAATCATGCTGTTTTTAAATTCTTAAGTAAAAAGTGTTATATGTTAGTAACAATTATGGCTTATGAGTCAGAATAATGTTGTGATCTCACGTTTATTATTTATTTATGGATTTATTTCTCCAAATATGGGACAAAAGGCAGCTTACAGCATACAGTGGTCCCCCGGGTTACGAATACCCCGGGGTACGAAAGAGCCGGGGCTGGAAAAACGGCCCCGGCTTGCGAAAAAAACCCCGGGGTACAAAAAAAGCGCCGGCCCTTTAAATTTGCCGCGTGGCGCTACAAAGAAAGCGGTCCCCTGGGTTACGAAGACTTCCACTTAAAACCATATATAGCTAAAACAACTTGTATTACAAAAGTCAAAACACAAATAAGCAATCCCATTAAAAACCACTAATTGAAAACAGTGTAGAAGTATTCAAAGATATAGCTGTGTGAGTCTGGAAAGTCAGTAGGCAATGGGATCTTGTTAGTCTCAAAGGTGCTACAATATCCTTTTGCAGTGTGAAAGTACCCCTACTACCACTTAACTGCTGAAAGAAAGCAAAAGGAGGGCCACCCACAGAAGGGAATTTTATCATCTGGGAGCAGCCACTGAGAAGGGCTTCTCCTGTGTCCTCACTAACATGTGTGTGAGGATAGTGGGACTGAGAGAAATCCCGTCCCTGGGGATGTTAAATCTCAGGCAGGTTCATGCAGAGAGATAGTCTACAAACAGCCTGGACCTCATTCTGTCCCTTGTCTCACTCTCTTCCTTGATCTTATGCCTAGCCATTGCTAAACCTAGTTCATTGTGTTCCATACCTAATTAAGAAAATCACTGAATGCGTACCATGATATCATCTTGGTATCATGACATCATTTGATTTCAGAAAATAAGTAAAATAAGCCTTGGTTAGTGCCAAGATGGAACACCACCAAAGAATACTAGGGATAATCCTACCTGAAAACCTGAGGAGCTGTTGCCAGTTACAGTTGAGAATATTAGGCTAGATGCACCAATAATCTGAGTCAGTATAAATCAGCTACTCATGCTCCTATAAGTTCCATTCAGGAACCTTGGTCTAAGAGAGTTAGTGTGGCATAGTGGGGTGAGTATTGGACTAGAGAGACCAGGATTCCAATTGTTGATTGGCTGTGGAAACTCACTGGATGATACTGGGCAAATTACACTCTCTCACCCTCAAGAGGAAAGCAATGGCACATCTCCACCCCCCCCCCCCCGGGATAGGGTCATATTAAGGTTGCCATAAGTTGGAAAAGACATGTAACCACCACTACCACTACCACCACTATTGTCTAAACATGCTCCCCTCAATATTGCTAACCTACAACTCTCATCATCCTTAGCCAGTACTGCAAATGGGGAGGGTTAACGAGAGCTGTAGTCCAACAACACTTGGAGCATCACACACTGCTCATGCATATTCTGATCTATCATCAGACACTTTTTCCTAGTCCCTAAGCCATGGTTAATGTTAATATCAGTACAGAATTTGTGTCTACACTATAGTGCTGGAAGATATCAATTCAAATCATCATGTTTCTTACTTTTCATGGTAGAGAAATACATAAGTGGCTCCTCCAGCAGCCATGAGCCAGATAAACCATCGCATATGGGATGCCAGAGGTCCAAGCTCACGAAGATTTAACCTGAAAACAAACATTAAAATGAATTTTGAAGTAATGGGTGGATGTCAATAATCTTTTAAATTTGATCTACAGATATAACAAAAAATATTAAAATTTCTCAAAGGAGAGAGAAAATTGAGAGACACCCTGGCTGGAGTCCTATTTGTTAATACCAAACCAGAGTAGACTCACTGAATCAGTTCAATAGCAAATTGGTAAATCCCACTTATGCAATGGATATACTCTACACATGATATACTCTACTGTAGCTACAAGGAATAGTTTAAATACATTATTTATTCTGTTGACAATCAGGAAATAGCTATTAACATGGTATTCTGTCTAAATACCAAATAAAAGTTACCACAGTGATGCATTTCTCTGTAAAATTAACATTTTGTCTGCGTTGTCATCAACATAATTATGATGCACAAACTCGTCTTTATGAAAATCCAGATTTAATATGGATTAAAATTGAATCTGTTTTAATCATATCAAAAATGCTTGACAACTATGATTAAAATTCAGCGTAATCTCCATCACAGATTTGGTAAGATTTACAGATAAACTGTTTCTCTCATCACTCCCATTTATGGAGTATAATACTGAAAAACCCTTTTCAACAAAAGCATATGCCCTTGAAATACAACAGCTACTCGGATAACAACACCTCTGACAAAGAAGTTCCTTCTTACAAAGTCTTTTTACAGGAGCACAGCTTCTCCTCCCTTTCTTGTCTTTTGTCTAGCTGGAAGTTTATTTTTTCAACATTGGCATTGGGAGGATGGTGAAGGAAGCTGCAGCAGTGTGTATGCAATAAACAATGCAATAAAGCTTGACCTGGGAAAGACTAGGGGTCTACACTGTAGCTGTGTGTTCTTATGTACAACAGAGAAGGTAAGCAGTTACCTCCAGAGTCACTTACTGAGCATGTGTGAAGAACAAAACAGAAAGAAAAGGGGAAAGCAGATTAACCTGCCTCACCAGCTACTCTGGCCTGTTGAAAAAGCATAGGCCTATACATTTTGCCATCAAAATGCAAATCCTAAGAAAAGTGGAGGCAGATGAAAGGGAAAAAAATCACTCTGAGATGCATTTTGGAAGAAGTTTTCAAGTGGTGTCTAGAAGTTTTAAAATGTTTTTAATTCCAGGGATTGGACTAGCTGGTCCTCACGGTCTCTTTTGATTCTATGACATATACAAAGTTTACCTGGCCTGGTTGTTTCATTTTACATGTGCATGATGTAAACTTTGAATAAAAAGTTTACTGAAATTTTTATTGTGTGGTTCCATAGCCCAATCCCTATTCTATCCCTGTTGTTTCCATATTATTTCAGCCTTTGGTACCAAAGCTGCTGTTAAAGAAGTAAAGTCCAGGAACACATCTACTTCCTGAAGTACTTGTGTTTGTACTGGTGTTTGAGGAGTACACAAAGGAAGGGCAAGTCAATGAAAGGCAAGGTATATGACATACAAACGGAATCACACAAAAACAGAGGAAAGATTTATTTTATTAAATGGAAAAAAATTGATTTCTTCTATAGATTAGACCTTGAGCAATTAGTAACTAGTCCATCAAACTGCAAAGATTACATGCCATTGCAATTTTAACTATCATAAAGTATGTATTTCAATCCTCACCATGGTGCATATGATGCTGCAATGAAGATATAGATCATCATTCTGTCACACATATGGAAACAGTGCTCCATTGTCCTAAATAAAAAAGGCAAAAAGGGGAACAGTTCACTAAGGAAAAGAAAGACTTTATGGCCTTACAACCTCCAACCTGAAAGCTACTAGTCTAGCATTCTTGTCATGCTACATCATCTCTTGTCCATAAAGACCATAATGGAAAGATGGAGATCAACTATATTTCAGCAAGAAAAGGAGCAGCTGCTGGGAGCTTGCTTCATACTACCAAGTCTAAATCAACCCTTGTAAGAACTTGGTAACTCCAAACTACTTGCTTTTTTTCTTCTTTCCACCTGTTTTTCATTTGTATTGGGCCTTATAAATTATAGATCTGTTAGCTTATTTTATAAATACATTATTCTGGGAACATTTGATGGCTGAAATGTGGCGTGAAAATTCAGTAAAATAATTTTTTTTAAAGATGGAAACATTCTTTCTTCAAAAAGACTACCCTTAAACAAGTCAGAAGTAGAACATGTCTAGTCCTTTGATTATCCAGTCTCTTAAGCAGGATATAATTTCAGTCTGGAGGGAAAGATTTAAAACATAATATACAGAAAATATATTTGCAATTTAGCTAAGAGATTTGGCAAATTAAAAGAGAAAGAAACTTTATGCATATGTATCCATGAATGCAGAAACGCAGGGGATGAAAATGCATCACGTTGCTCTCTGATTCTGTGGTCCTAGTACTAAATGATCATTGTTTATAGTGGTGCTATTACATTAGTTTGCAAAAATAATCTTCCTTTGTTAGAGGAGATTATCAAACCATGGCTAATAATTCTAAAGTTATATAGTAAGAATGATACAATGGTGATACTTAAACACTTACTTTCACATTTGTCACAATAACAGGACATTAACGATTCATGAGCAGTAAAATAGCGCTTTTACATCCCACACATTGGCAGAAGGGGTTGTGATCGGAGAGGAAAAAATGGGTCATCTCTCACTGCTAAGGGACTCTCCTGTGACTCACAAGTGTGAAACAGGAAGTGATTATGTCGAACGGCACACTGGGAGACTGGGGGATTCAATTTATTTCCAGAAGGTTTAATGATGGATTCTCAATAGTGCTATTGAAATGTGATTGCATTTCACACATTTGCGATAGCACTAATGAAGTACTATTTGCAAGCTATTAATGTTTTTTGTTGTTAATGAGAAGTTGCGCTAGCACAATGCTTCCATGACGTGACAAGTATGGTATGTGCACAACATCATGTGAAAATCTTTCTGCAGTCACGCAAACATGATGGGGGCCCAGCTTCTCTCATGTTTCATATCCTCGTGTGATAATCCCCAGAGCCATTAGCAGAAAAAAGTGCTAGAGCTCAAAACACCATCAGCAGTATCTTGTCAGTAACTGAATCCTAGGTCAGTTATAGACTTGCTTACACTGATAACTAGAATGCATTCATAGGCATTTACAATCATGAGTTTTCAGACTGAACTGTGTTCCCCCAGAACAAATTCAGGGCACAGTCTGAGGACTTCATGGAAATTTGCCCTGAGCCATACCCAATATCCATTCTTTAAGAAGTTTAATTAAGAAATAAATTATTGATTGAGCTGTTCAGTCTTTATGTTCAAAAAAACCTCTGAAGTCCTTTCTGTTCCAAATGACTTCTAATCAAGATAGCCTTATTGGATATACTGTTGATTCACTGCTTTATTGTTGTGGTTTGTGATAAATTATTTTAAGATGTTGCTGCTAATTTTTTCAATTGCGGTCATCTTAAGTCTTTAGCATGTGACACTATTTCAGTTTTTGATTTATATTGCTGAACATCACCCTGAGAAGACTTCAGAAAGAGAACCTAAAGGGTGGCTCTACACTGCAGAAACTGCAGTTAGACACTTTAAGTGCTGAAGTTCCATCCTATGGAATCCTGGAATTTAGTTTTTATAAGCTCTTTAGCCTTTTCTGCCAAAGGTTACTGGTACCTCATCAAACTACATATCCCAGGATTCTATAGGATATGGCCATGGCTATGAATCCCATTTTGGGAGAAAGCATGCAATGAGGGTGATTTCCCCACCACTGGTGAGAAACAGAAATAATACAATGAAAAGTGTAAGGGGACTACCTTAAATGACTCTTTTTCCAGGAAATTATATGAAACACTGTGGAAACGATGAAAAGCGCACACAGACCAACGCCATACATCCATGCTGTTATCTTTTCCCACTGATCATCAGAGAGTCGATGGAGCAGGGTGCTTCCCACAATGGCTGGAACAATGAGAAACTAGGGAAATCACCAGAATGTGTTATTCACCATTCTCCCATGGCACATGTTCTGATTCTTTATGCTTCCCTGCCTCTCTCTAGTCTGTTTCAAAAGGAGTAAATGAAAGCACGTGGGCTTTTCTAACATTAAAAGTTACAGATGAAAGGCACTCTTGTCTCTCATCTTCACCAAGGGAAGGAGACACTTCTGCTACCTTGATAAGTAAAACTTTTAAGAATTTGCTTTCACTGAAGGTTACAGAACTGCTGTGTCACCCCAAAAAACACAAAGTAGTGCCAAACTGTCAAAGAGTCTACTGTATTTGGAAATAAAATATGCTGAAAATAACACTTTGCTAAGCTTATTGTGAAAACAGGAACTGTAGAACGTGCTTAGAGAGGAGCTAATGCCAAAAGTCCAAACACAGTGAGGTATAATAGACATACACTTTTAAAAAGAAAAGTCAGTGCCCTTCAGTATGAGAATTTTATAGGACTGTTTTTTATAATGGAATTGGGATTCTTAGTTACTATTCCTCGATGTTTCATGTTAACGGCAGTTGAGACAACTGGATAAGTTGTTGTAGACTGGAATTTTTATATATTCACTAGAGAAACCTATTAAACTTCTTCATAAATTCACAAGAGAAATCTGCTAAACCTTAGTTTATTTTAAAATTAGGAAAGAGCTAATTATGTGGCTGTTCTAGAGTCAACATATGTTGTTATTTAGCTCTGTTGGGACAGGACAGTGGTTACAGCTAGGAATCTGTTAGGAAGCAAATAGAAAATGATGTTGCATTGTTTTGGTAACCTCAAGGCTGGGCCTCTGCAATGTGCTGTACATTGGGCTACCTCTGTACCAAGTTTAGAAACTTCAGCTAGTTCAAAACACAGCACCCAGATTGATTAATGGGACATCCAGGAGTACTCACATTACACCAGTATTAAAATCACTCCACTGGCTGCCAATTAGTTTCCAGACAAGGTACAATGTGTTGGTTATTATCTCTGAAGCCCTACATGGTTGGGGTCCTGGTTACCTACAGGATTGCCTCCTCTGGTGGACAATTACTCCAGTCAGCCAAGACTAGGTTGGCAACTGTCAGCCAGAGGACTTTTTCTTCAGCCGTCTGTAGACTGTGGAATGACTTGCTAGAAAAGATTCAACAACTGAATATACTATCTTAGTAAAAACATTAAATACCAGTCTCTTCTGGCAGGCTTATCCAGATGATTTTTAAATTATGAATTTTAAATAAATTTTAATTGTGGATTATTTTAATATGTGTATATCTTATTTGTCCTTTTAAACTGATGTATATTTTAACTGATGTGTTTTAACTGATGTGGTATGACTGTTAATTATTGTTGTTCCCTGACTTGATCCATGGGGAGAGGCAGGTAAGAATTAATAATAACAATAATATTAATAGTTGTTTTATTTTTTATTTTTAACATGTGCATTGAATTGTTTTAATATGGTTAATAGACTAATTCTGTTTTATGTTGACTTCTTGTATGTTTTAATTATATAGAAAACATTTTAATTTCTAAGCCACCTTGAATCCCAATTTTGGAAGAGAGACAGAGTATGAAATAACAACAGCAGCAGCAGCAACAACAGGCGACTTGAACCTTAGAAAGGTATAACTTTCTCATTTTAAGTCACTCCATTGTGTTGCACATGGCATTCTTGTTGATCTTCAGCATCATTCCAGCTTGCAAAATGGAAAATAATAATACAAATACTAATATTACTAATAATAGTAATTTAATATCACTAATAATAGTAACTTTACCAAAAGGTTTATTGTAAGCATTACAGAAAAATAATTTTTGCAAAACAGTTTCAGGGGTCTAAAAAGCATTAAAGGGGTCTAAAAAGCATTGGCTTAAATCCTGTTGTTAACCCAGAGAAGAATAGACCACTGAATCAACAGGATTCACTTACCATCCAACACTTGATTGTATGGGTGTATTCTAGTTGGGATCAACCAAAAGGATGCCAGCCATTATAAGCTACTCTGCAAACACCTTGCTTTTAAGCTAAAAAGTAAAGCACTGCTTAAGAAATGTATGCTTTATCATCCTCCAACCTGATGCCTAGTCAGGCTGTTCAACATCATCTGTGTAAAATTTATGAAACGCTCTAAAGCTGATGAAGACCTCAAATATGACATATGCACAAGGTAAATGGGTGACTATGAACCATAAGCTGATCAGCTCATAGTACATTTGCTCAAATATGTATTTTCTCTTTTTAGTTCCAGTATACAAACACTGTAGATGCTGTAAATCACACGCATTATATAAGAAAATCAATCCATTAGTCAGGCAAGGCAAAAGCTGCTCATTCTTTAATACCCTACAACCTTTTTTTTAAGCTGGTATATATTTGGCAGAGAGAATTGAGAGATTTCTCTTGGTGGTCATCTAAAAGGCTCAGCTGGCTCAGAACGGTCCCAATGGGAATTTGCTCTAAGAGCACATTAAGTTAGGGTATAGACTGGCTTATGCACAATTCAAGGACCTTATTTTGACTTATAAAATCTTCAACAGCTAGCCTTACAACCAATAAATTCACCATATTCCATCTTTGCTTTGACTAAAGCTCCACTGATGATAATGTAATTAGAAGTGAATGTGCTTATGATCTTCTGAGCATAAAGTCTTCTCCTCAATTGTCTCAATATTCCCTTGAACAATAATCAAGAACATCCTTTTTAACAATACCACGTGAGTCAAGTTGGGTTACCCAGGTATCCCTGCTAGCTGTCCCATAAACTATGTATCTCATTCCTGCCAAATCAGCTGTTTTTCTAAACCATTGTTTGATCTTTGACCTAGCTTAGTGATGTGAGTTGTCTCGATCCTAGAAAAAAAATCAAATTACTTGAGAATGGGGTCTAACTTGCACTGCAGAAATAATGCAGTTTGACACCACTTTAACTGCCATGGCTTAATGCTATGGAATCCAGGGGGTTTGTAGCTTGTGGCATGAGAGCTCTCTAACAGAGAAGGCTAAGTATCTCACAAAGCTACAAATAACAGAATTCCATATGACTGAGGCAGCTAAAGCTGTGTCAAACTGCATTACTTTTGCAGCTCAGATTAGACCTTGATTTAGCACATCTGACTTGTAAATAGTTAGCAACATCTTTTAAAGTATGTAAATTTATGCGGCAAAGTACATATCGTAAAAGTAATTCCAAAAATACTCAAACTGAAATATGTGTTTAGTGAGAAAAATATAAATTAAAACACACATGAAATCAGAATGTACTGAAGTAGGGATAAGTAGTCCTTCAGTGATAAAAACGGCATACAGAGGCAGGTCATAGATTGGTGTCAGGGAGATGCACACACCTTACCATCCTCATAACATGGAAGGAAGGAGACACAGTACTCTGTCTGAATGCTATCTTCCTGCCAGTTTTATCGTAATTGTGAAATGCTTTGCAGAAGTGAACATATGTTAATTTCCAATGACAGTCACCTTCAAGAGTTCTTCAGCTTACCGTTCATATTGCTACTTCTGGGGGCAGGGAGGGATTTACTGATGTTCATGGCTCACCAGAGAAAAACTGTGGTGAATAATCTTCACAGGTGTGTATGTTTGAACATTTAAGCTTCAGAATAAGCTCCCCAAAATTAATATCTCATTGTTAAACATATATACAAAACACTCCAACACAAAGAAGAAACAGAAACACTTAAACAATGAGTTCTCTGTAGTGATAATCTCACCAGTAACTTTATCATAAAAACAACATGAACTTGAATATTGAGATAAAGCAATGCCAGACTTAGGCAAAAATCTCTGGTATTTTGAATTATTTGTAACTGGTAACTTAGTTCCAAAGATGAACTTTGTTTAGCGAGGATGGATCCTTTCCAAATAATCATACTTAAGCAAATTTTCAAAGTCTAGATGATAAATACTCCAATTCAGAATGGGGGCCCTTTCAAAGTACACAGTGATAGTACTTTGATTACACTTCAACTGTCATAGCAACATTCTGTGGAATCCTGGGATCTGCAGTTTGGAGAGTGAACTCTCTGCCAGACAGTTTGCCTGGTGCTTCTGATCAAACTACCAGTCCCAGGATTCCACAGGAGGCTGCCACTGTAGAATTACAGTGCTATAACTGCCAATGTGAAAGGGTTCTAGGTAGGGAAGCTGGTTGTCTGTCTACAGATAAGTAACATACGGTAAGCAAAAGCAGCAAACCAGGAAATGTTTTCATAGGACAATAGGTTTCATAGCCATATTTGCTAGGGTTGGTTTAATACAGATGATATGCTTCAGTATGAAACATTCCTGTCCCCTCATTCAAAAGAGCGTTTAAAACATTTTGGCAATAAATCTCTGTAGATCTTTTAAAAGAGACAGAATGATATTTTAGCAATCATAAGTTTATTGGGAGACCTACTTTCACAAGGCTTTAGAGAACTTTTGAGTTCTAAATATGGGTCAATATGAAGACTCTATAAAAAAAATAATAAAATCCAGAGGAACAGTTGTATTCCCAGAACATGGATTTATGCCAGCAGCTTAATCCACAAGAATGACACTTTCCTCTCTAGCTTGTGATCAGCAGTGATTTAAAACACAGTAAAATCTAATGCAGAGAGGAATTATAATGATTTGGATGTCATGTGGATTGTGCTGCCAGTAAGCCAGTTTACTTACCGCATGAGTGTAACAGTTAGCAGCATGCTCATAGCAAGTGGGCTTGTAACGACTGTTTGCCGGAGCTGGATGGTTCATGAATCTGTTGAGATAAACAAGATAGATAGTGGATGCAAATGGAGGCTGACATATTATGTATAAGAATACATTTATTTGGCCTAAAAATGAATACTTAATATTCCCATATTCTAATACTGGGAATGCACAATTACAATATTATTAAATACCAAAGTCAGGATTGTGCATGCCATTGTATTTCTGATTTCTATGTTTGATGACAGGAGGGGGAAAAGGAAAAAAAAAAGATTTTAAAAAATCTCATTTGAAATGTGGCAGTGGAGGAAAGTTCTGTGGATACTATGGATTGTCTAAAAGACAGTAAGACTAATAAATAGGTCCTACAGCAAATCAAGCATGGACTCTCCCTAGAAACCCAGGTCAATAAACTGAGACTATAAAGATTTGCTGTGTTAGTATGGAAAATCAGTATGCAAAGGGATCTTGCAGCACCTTTGAGACTAACTGAAAGAAAGAAGCTGGTAGCATGAGCTTTCATAGTTCCTCAGGCCCCTGTGCATCTGAGGAAGTAGGCTCAAGTCTATTAAAGGTCAGGTTACCAGCTTTTCTTTCTTTGTAAGCCAAGACTGTCATACTTTGGCCACGCCATGAGAAGATGTAACTAGAAAAGTCACAATACTTGGCAAGGTAGAAAGCAGTAGGAAAAGAGAGAGAGTGCTATAGAGAAGACGACTATGTCACAGACAGATAGAATCAATCAAGGAATCCACAGCTCTAACTTTGCAAGACCTGAGGAGGACTGCTGATGAGAGGGAGATATGGAGGCCTCTCATTCATACAGTCACCATACGTCAAAGTTCACTTGATGACAGTTGACAGCAGCAAAACATATTTACATTGAAATTGTATTGATATATGAAATGGGTAACATGATCCCCCACTTATATTAAAATTGGTGTGAATGTATGTGGTGCTCCAAATGCTGAATTGCAGCTCTCAGCATTCTTCACTAGCTATATTGGCTAGTACTACTAGGAGTTGCAAGCCAACAACTGGAGGACTGCACAATTCCCACTCCTGTTTGTGAAGTCTAAAGGAAATACTAGAAGACATTTAGAACTCTAAAGGTAACATTTTACCAGCATAGACATCCAAGCACCAGTCTTAAAGTAAATTTATTTTAGTCGTTGATATGACTATTTCACCTCCTAGATCAAAATGTGTGTGTGTGTATGTTGGGATGGAGGTGAATTTTACCATCTGAAAGCACAATTTTCCTCATTCTTTCATTTCTACAGTATAAAAGGCAATAATATGATGAAACAAAGACTACAATCTGAATACCCCCACTCCCCATTCATAAATCTGTAAATACAGGTTCTAATTCTAAACCCTAGACTTCAGAAGTTTGAAATCAGCTTTTTATTCATTCATAGAGCACCAGTGATTTATATGGTTTACAGAGAACCACAGAGTGAATGACAGCTCTTCCCTCACATCCTAGCTTTTAATGGAGAAGGAAAAGAGACAAGGGAACAACGTGAACATCCCTACTAGTACTGTACATACATTGGTTTTAATTTCCACAATGGGGATGGGAAGAAAGGTACAGAAGGATTCTCATCATAGTGTGAGATAAATTAGTTTTGCTTGTTGATTTGTTTTCTTGGTACTGTATCATGCCACCTAAACAAGCTCCTAATATATAACCTTCAGTCCTTTATTTGCAGGATAGCAATGGGCCATATATGTTAGGTGGGGGGGGGGGCGTTCATTAATAGTGAAGCATATTTTCTTGCAGATCTGCATGTACAGATGCTGCCCAAACATATAAGAAGCAGTCAGTGGTTTGGGAGCACAGCCACTTACTGATTTCCTGTTAAATGTTACAAGTTTGCAAAGAAGTTTGAAAATACAATGTACAATATCCTTTCCTAACTCAGTATATTACTGAAAAGCTGGACAACAACTTCCATAATCCTCAGATATTATGGCCATGGAGCCTGTGGATCATGCGAGTTGTAGTCCAGCACATCTTCAGTGTACAAAGTTGAGAAAAGACATTGTAAAGGGTTCAGTTTCCATTAGTGGGATGCTACAAAACCAGCCGCTCAAATGTTAGGATTAACAAATTATGCCCACCAACTCTGCTGCCACAGTGAGCAGTCTCTTTAAAAAGTGGCACAACGTGTTTGTCAAGGTGCTGTGAAAATAAATGCTCTTCCTCTTTGTATGAGACATTTGTATTTGTAAGATTAAAATGCATTTCACGCATATCAAATTGTGACCCAGAAATCTGTGATTCTACAGCAGTCCAGCAAGATTACTCCACAGTAATAGCAGTACAGCACAGTGTTGGAGAGTCCTTACTTGCTCCTGGCCCTTTTGAAAACTGGAGCAGGAAGTGAGCTGATTTGTGAACATTAATTGTGTAATTGTGTCCCAAATGTGCACAATGGATTCCAATATTTCTGTCTACAAGGCTCACAGTACACAATATATTCTGTGTTTCTTTCCTCTCCAAAAGCCCCTCATCTCCTTGAAAATAGTTGTGGGATCAACTTGTAGTTGCACTCAAAATGAACATTCACACCCATGTTCAGGTTTGCAATCTTCAGGAAAGATGCCATACTAATGTGTGTTTCAGTATAGACCCCCACAAAAACAAGCGTAAGGGCCCAGTTTGTATCGGAAACTAAAATATAGAACTAGGTTCTGGAGATATGTTTTTCCTTCCAACTCCAAATGTTCAGTGGTGTTACAGGGTCTGAGGATGACTCTCTGATGAAAGAAAGATGCAAAGAGGTGATCTCTGTAGATTTTCCTTTCCTCTCTCATGCTAATCCGGAGGGCTGTTGCAAAAGTCATGGGAGACTGAAGCAAAACCACTTCTCTGTCCCATTCCTGAAGCCAAGGCAGAACTCCACTAATCTGGATGCAACCCCTAATCTTACACAGCAGTAATTTATACTCCAAAGGGCATTTAGTTTTCTGCAAAGCCAGGTCATTTTCCTGCCTTACTGGAAGGACAGACCAGTAGAAAGGAGAGGGGTTTGTTCTTGATGTGCTCCAGTGTAACTCTTAAACTAATTCTAAAGAAAGCAGTTTCATGATCGAGTTGTACAAGCCACTTTGGGCCACACATATCACTTTCCCCTAGAGTTCCCCACTATCATTCTATCCTATCTGGTTTTTAAATCCTTAAAAAACCCAATTGCACATTATAATGGCAGTCTTTAGAACAAGCTTTGCATTACATGGGCCTATTTTTAAAAATATATGCCTAATTCAATGCCATCTGATCCTGGATGCTAAACAGGTTCAGCCCTGATTAGTACTTGGTGGGGGACCGCAAACAAATACCAGGTGCTATGGGCTATATTTCAAAGGAAGAAACTGGCAAAATATCCTCTTGAGTGTTCCTTTAAGAAAACACTATGAAATTAATGTGGTCACCATAAGTTGACAGGTGACTTCAAGGCACATACACATGCATGTCTAATTTTCACATTTCTAAAAGAAAAAGAGGGTTGGAGAGGATGGGGGGCGGGATAAAAATCCTGGTTATGTTCCTTGTACACCTTGGGATGGCCTGACAAGCCAGTTTGGGGTCCCAACGTGTCATAGTTTATAGACTGTGATGCAAACTCAATGTGCTGGATTCAAATAAAGATCTTATCTGCCCTTGAAAAAAAAAAGCATTTTGGGGGAAATTTCTGGAACAGAATGTGATGTACCATGAGTGGGAGGGTTGCAGCAGTGGAAGGGAAACTGCAGAAGCTGGGGATCCAGTCATGCAAGAGAATATTTTGATCCCATCCAATGGAAGAGTTAAAGACACACAAAGAGAGAATGCACTAAATGGGATTTTATATTTAGATTTCAATGAAGCCTCGTCAGTCCTGCTGAGATTTATATTCTGAACAATACGTAAAGAGGACACGCATACAATGTGTACATTGTGGTAACAGCATAAAGCTAAGATTGAGCCTCAAGGTAACAGATGTATGCCACTGTAAGCAAAGTTAAACAAACTAAATCCTTCTAACAAAGAATCAAAGTTCTTTGTTGCTGCTGTTTTTTTAAAAGATACTGTGTTAAATTGGATGTTTGTGACTGCTTTCACGCACTCTGTATTGTCTCTTAAATAAACAGATGATAAATGCAACTTTCTGCACAACAGGAGACCACTATCCTTTCTGAAAGGCCACAATTGTCACTAAATGGAGCCAAAACATTCCACTGAACTGTCGGATTAATCCCTATTTTAGTTATATGACCCATTTGTGTTGAAATACAGTATAAAAGAAACAACATTCACCACCGATCTGACAGACGAGCAACCAGTTATCTGGCTGTCCTGACAAGCTAATCAAAGAGGACAAGTTATAGGACAGACGAGAACACAAAGTACTGCACAATATAAATATATCAAAGCTTCCACCTTCCATGAAACCATCCTATGCTCCATTAGCTAAAAATCTTTCAGTTTAATGTTTGTTAAGGGCTCTCCATTTTCATTCAAGTTTCAAAATGCTGAAGATACTAAGGGACACACCTTTAACATATGTATTGTTTGGACAATATGCATGCTGTATGACATCCTATGCTATGGTTAGTCCAGGCTTGCCATTTCCTTGGAGCAGAAAGACTGTCAAGACAGAGTGGTGGACCTAAGTCCCAAATTTGTCTGTTCATTAGAATAGACACATAGGGTGAATCTGCATGGTACAACAAGCTGATCCTCTGGCTTCCTGATTATACTTGATTTTTCCTGATGAACAAACAATGGAGCATTGCATATTTTGCTATTTATTGTTTATACCAACATGGCTAGGTCCTTCCTGAGAAACACTTCACTCCATGGAAATGAAGAAATAGTCCAAGTCTACGAAAGTTTATGCTAAAACTTCTTTCACCCTTTGAGTTGGCTTCAGGGTGGCATTTGAGCATGGCGTTTAGATGCTGCACACTTTGACTACACTCCAAAGCCAGTGCCACGCCGCTCGCCCAACCACATGGGCGGCAGTTTTGCAACGCTTTGGCAGTGCAGCATTTATACACCACATGCTGCAGGAGCACCACAAAGCTGTGGTGATGGCAGAAACACCAGCTTTTTTATTGGCTCAAAACAGAGTGGCAATTTGCTGCTTCTTTTTGTGCTGGCAAAAAAGCCGGCATGGGACTGTGGCATGCGGTTGCTGTGGCCTCAACCTGGCATTCAAAGGGTCAGCATCAAGCCGCCTGTTCTGGGGAGTCTGTTTTGTGCCTCAGTCTCAAAGGTCTTCAAGATCCCTTTGTATTCAGAAACAAACCAGAGAAACAAACCAAGCATATGCTTTGGATTCTTTTCTCAAGTTTTGCAGGGAGAGGAACAAACAAGAGAAGGAGAGCTGTTCATATTTGCAAACTGTGATGGCCTAAAGTGAGTTATGCTTCTAGTTACTATACAGTAGCCCTGTCCCAATTCATTGGGGATCTGTTCCCCCATGAAAATGGCGACTCACAAATATTTGAGTCCCATTGAAAATGATGGCACGTGTGCCTGAGGCGCATGGGTGAGGCTGCACAGGTGCGTGCCACCATTTTATCCCTCTTTGCTTGTCCCTCCCATGAAGAGTGAGATCGCAGACTCCAAGTCTGCAAAAAGGGAGGGACAAGTGTACTTTTCCAAATTTGTCTTCATATTTACTAGTTTTAGTATATAGGGGTGTGGGAAAAGAAAGCTGTCATTATATCTCCCATGTTTTATTTTCTTTCTGAGCTAAGGAGAGGTGTATACCTTCCTTCTTCTACCAGTACATTCAGCTGCATGGAATTACTTGTTGCATATAGCTAGCAAATAAATGCTTAATAAAAAGTTGTTCTAAAGGATAGCAATATGGCATATCAAAGCCACGTTGCCACATCCCAGTTTGTTTCCGGAGAACCCAAAAGTGAACTGATGTTAAAGACTTTCTACCATTCTAAGATGTCTGCCTGGCCTCAAAATGTCTCTTCCCTGTCACAAAACACAAGAAACAAGTTTCCATACTGGGCAACATTATATTTAAGACAACTTTCTTCTAATTGTTTCCAAAGTGTATGCCAGATGGCCCAAATATTAAGATATAGTGTCTTCAATGTTACTTTACTTCTTCGTTTTAACTGGTATTCTTTATCAGACGTGACCTTTAGGAAAACTAATTGTTTCATCTCTTGGCTCTGGAACAACGCTATCCGTAAAAGGAACATTTGACAAAGTTATCCATAAAAGTAGATCTGAAGCTACTCAAAGGGGTCTTGTTTGACTACACTGACTGAATTGTTAAGTATGGAATGTTTGGCTGGATAACATCATCCTGCCAGAAGGGAACCTTTCTCCTCATAGACTCAAAATCAATTACCACAACCTATGTGGATCATAGTTTGTTAATTTTCACAAGGTCATCTATAGGAATGTGAATTTCGAGACAAAAATACAGTGTTTTGATTTTTGTTCCTTAAATCAATGTTGAGGATATGTTGTATATTTTAAATGAAGTGTATCATTAATAATTGCATCTTCTCAATTTCTGTGAATGGAAGTACAAAGCTCCGTCCCCTCTATCCCCCACCCTGTCCTGCAG
Source organism: Urosaurus nigricauda (assembly GCA_034509955.1). NCBI lineage: Eukaryota > Metazoa > Chordata > Lepidosauria > Squamata > Phrynosomatidae > Urosaurus > Urosaurus nigricauda. The sequence goes on from JAOEGL010000002.1 coordinate 172,383,037, forward strand.
GCCAGTTAATTGACCAACTGTGTTCTATAGTCTATGGAAGGACAATGATAGACATGGAAAAACTGGCATCATTATAACTCGATACCTAAGCAAGATCTTTAAAGTGAAGTAACAACTTCTTTTTAACAACTGTCCTACAACAACAGAGAGTCCTAAGTAGACTGCTACCTACTGGAAGTTTTTTTTTAAGCCCCATAATAGCTTCTTGTGAGAGCCATCGTAATCAGAAATGACTTGAAGGCACACAACAATAGAAGAGGAAAAGAGATACCTAGCCTCGGTGTTTTTTTTCCCCTCTGTCTTCTTAGGTCTTTTCCTTCCTACCTGTTCACATACCTTCTTCACAGGAAGACAATCTCTTTGTTCCACTTGCATGAGAAGGGGCAATCATGAGGGTCTCCAAACTCAGTAATAGTTGCTAGTTTATTTCTTCACCCCTTACTAAATCATTTGTAGTAATGACTTTCATTTCTACCATGACCTCAACTGCACTAGCCCACTGCTCTCTGCTAGCATAAATGTTAAATATGTTAAATCACTGGTCCCCAAACTGTGCCCTTTAAGAGCTTTTGGACTTCAGCTCCCAGGCTGAGGCTTATGGGGGCTGAAGTCCAAAATCTCTTAAAAAGCACAGTTTGAGGATCACTGTGTGAAATGCTTTAGTGTCAGGAAGGGTCATGTTTGGAGCATGCCAGGTTGCCATGTTGGCAAAAGCTCCTAGTAGGTATCATGGCTAATTCAACATGCAAAGTTCACAGCTTTATTGGAGCATTTTACATAAAAATGGCTTCCAGATTAAGGATGCTAGAACCAATATAGTTGGATAATGTTTTTGGTCCTGGCTGAAAATATTCTGATCTAAGCAGGCTCCTCAAAACAGAAAACGTCCCCATAAACAGTCACAGATACCATAGTACCATACCCATCACCTGTCTTTTACTTGAGCCTACATTTTAATAATGCACTTCTCAGTCCATGAACCAATAGTTTCAGATGTACGTGTGGAAGGACTATTGCCAAACATTATTCAAAGTAAGAATGGCAGAGTAAAGAGAGCGAGAGGAAGGATACAACTGATATTTCAGTATATCTTGACATGAAAAAGACAGAGGCAGTGTTGGATTGTGTACAAGGCAGACAATCTTGCTCATGGTTAAATTCCTCCTGCCTTCCAACACCCCCATAGTCCAAATATTCCTTTACAAGAATAGTGTAATACTTTTAACAACATCAAACATCTGTATCAGCATCTTGGTTTTGTTGTTTCTGGACATGTTTGTGATTGAAAAAGGCTCATTTGAGCAGATTTCTACCCCTCTTACATTATTTCCAAGTTGCCTTTTATTTTCTTCCCCTGTCTCTCTCTCTTCAGTTCTATGTAGTAAATACAGTATTGCCAAAAAACCCCAGAAGAATTCTGTCTCATTGCAGAATGAATCATTCAGAGAAAAGAGGAAAATGCTGAAAATGCTCTCTGACAGCCAAAGGGAAGCTTAGTTCAACCAAGATGAATATGACAAACACCGGATATATGAACTTTCACCTAGTTCTTGAAGCCTCATCTTCCACTGTGATCTATTTCCTTTCTAAAGGCAAAGTGGTGTGACCACCCCTTCCTTCACCAAGTCAGCCGCAGATATTTAGCTGCCTTTCTCAGCAGCTGAGAGAAAGCAGCCACTGCTTCTGGTTGCATGTCTATATAATTTTAAGAGCCAGACTATTAACAGTTGTGTGTATAATACAAGATGCCCAAATTCTCTGCAAAACCCAGTGCCTCACTTTCCATTCTCAAAAAGTATACCTCAATATGAAACAGACAGTATGGTTCTCCCTTATCATGAAATGTATACAGCAGTGTCTCTGAACCAGGGGTCCCTGGAAATCTAGGGTTGTGTGAGAGGTTGCTAGGGTTTCTACAAAAGAACATGATTTTTTAAAAAAATACAATAATAACAACTTTAGTCTAATCTTCACTGCAGAAATAATGCCATGGCTATAACTGCCATGGTTCAATGCTATGGAACTCTGGGATTTGTAGTTTGTTGTGGCACCAGAGCTCTCAGGCAGAGAAGGATAAATAGCTCACAAAACTACAGATCACAGAATTCCATAGCATGCAGTCATGGTAGTTAAAGTGGTGCCAAACTGCATAATTTTTGCAGTATAGATCAGACCTTTTTGATCATAGTACTTTTTATGCAGGAGTTCCCTAAAAATGGACCTTTATTTCAAGGATAAAAAAAAAATATGAGAAAGCTTGGTCTGGTTAGAAAAAGGCAGAAACCCAAGAAGAAACAGAGAATGTCAACAGCACAATATTAATGCAAGGGTTTGAACTTCAGGTGTCTTTCCCAGACAAGGTAGGCCAGGGGATTTTGCCTTAACATTTCAGGAAGAAGGGTGATCAAAAAAGTATGGAGAAGCCAAGACTGTGGAGGATTAGAAAAGACATATGATAGGCGAGAGACAAAGAATCCACATTGAGGACTGACATATTCTGACTTCAAAGGTGAAAAGCCTGGAGCTTACTACTCTCTAATTAGATGAGTGAAAACAGAAAATCTCTAGATAAAAGGATGCTCCCAAGGGCTCTCTCCAATTAGGGATGCAGATCTTTATATTCCCTTTGCTCACAAGCAGGAACAGTACATCCAGGGTTAGCCATGTTGGCCATACAGCAAAGTAGAATAACATCCAAATCGACAACAGTGAACTATCTATAGTTTGTTGTGGTGTTTTGGGGCTTTTTTGGCTTCACAGTGTGCTATCTTTGTTGTTGTTGTTGCTAATGGAATTTATATTTTATTCCCTGGAGTCTGCAGCTCTTTGTTTCCCAAAGCCCACATGGCTGGAGAAAAACGTGGCCTGCCTGAATGGATATCCCTCCATACCATCTTAACTGAGAACAACAAAAACAGAAGCAACATCTTTAACAAAATGCAGGCCTGTGACTAACCCTGACATATTTTTCTTTCTCCTGTATGATTTTAACACCTTTGCCTGATGCTCAAGCCAATGGAGCTTCGAAAGCTTGCAATATAGATTTTGCCCATTTTGGTCAACCCCATAAAGGTATCACTGTTGTGGAAGCAGAATTCTCTCACCATTGTCCATGCTGCAGAGAAATATAAAAATCTCAGCTGTCCCTTTAACACTGTCCTTAATTTTGGGAAGTATTTTAAGGACGTATTTTATGCAGAAATGCATCTATTTTTTTTTCTTTTTCTTTGCAGAAATGTGTTTTCTTTGCAGAAGAACACAGATTAAAAACTGTGAGGAACTTGGCAAAGTTCAAAGAACTTCAAGGCTGCTGCTGCTTCAGTTAAACAAGGAAATTAATTTTTAAAAAACCCCAATATTCTTTCTCTTCTTAATTTTCATATTACACTCTTAGATCATATTTCAGTATTAGATCATGCCTGAAAGCGTATTCATAGTACAATGCAGAAACACCCCTGCATCTTTCTTTATTCTAATAGTGGCAATAATAACCTCAGTCTGTATTTCCTTGTAAAAAAAACCTATGGAATGTTATTACGCATTACTGTACTCTGAGTATTATGGACTCCTAGGTAAAACAAGAAGGCTTTAACTCGCCAACAAAGAGGCAAAATGAAACCGAGCGATAAAATCAAATATGCTATGAAGCCAGAACAAGGTCCACCAGGGAAACCTGAGCTGGGAAGAGGTTCCTATTCGCAAACATGGCTGTAAGATACAAATAAAGGTTAATAATAATAATCATAATAATAATGAGTTCCCTGCCTCTTTTGCCACCACTCTGGAGAATCCATGCTCAAATTACGCATCTTTCCCTTGGCTGCTTTTAAAGCAACATCCCCAAACTTCTGCTTGTGCTCATGTGTACTCAGCTCCATCTCTAGATCAGCCTTTCTCAAGCTTTTTCTAATAATCCCTGTAAGGATTTTAAGGCCTGGATAAAATACAGATTTTTTTTTTAAAAAGTTATTTTTCCCGCCAATCATGATTTTTCGTCGAACTTCTAGCAACCTCTGACAGATCCTTAGGGTCCAAGAGGACCCTGCTTTAGGTAGTCAAAGCTATGGGGATCTTTAGACTGTAAGCCTGAGGGCAGGGAACTAATTAAATGACTATATGTACAGTGCTATGTAAATTTACACAGCACTGTACATATAGTCATTTAGTTAGACAGTATATAAATAAAGGTTAATGACGATGAGGATGATAACAAAATCTGGGGACTTTCAATGGAGAGTATTTTTGACTCTTCAGAGTATATGAGATGAAGAGCTTTGCAAGGCTCTCTGGCTTGGAGTCCACCAAGGCCCCTGTTTGCTGAGTCCCCTGGATTTCCAAATAAGGGATTCCCAGGCACTGGGGCAGGTCAAGCAAATCCAAAAAGTCAGTGGAGGAGTGTAGAGAGGTCTGAGTGTTTTGGACGAGGAGGACTCTAGAGACTGAAACCAGGGTTGAAAAATCATGAAGGCTCTAACTAACCCCAAAGAACAGCTTCCCCTCCATAGACCCACTTTGCACAGTGTAAGCCCATGTAGCAGAGATGCTAAAAGCTGTTACAAGATAACCAAGTAAAGTCTCCAAGTTTTCCACACTCCCCTTTTTGCAAATAGTGTCTCCTTCCAGTGAGTCTCAAAGGTGCCAGCATCCCCACTGGAGACATAACCCGGTTTGGCACCGCTTTAACCCTTTGTCTGGCTCACTTGCTATGGAATTCTGGGAGTTGGAGTTTGTTGTGGGGCCTTAAGGCCCCACAACAAACTCCAACTCCCAGAATTCCATAGCAAGTGAGCCAGACAAAGAGTTAAAGCGGTGCCAAACCGGGTTATTTCTCCAGCGTGGATGCTCCAAAGCTGTCCTCCTTAGGCTTTGCAGCAGCCACTGCTAACAGAACAGCCAGGATTCGAACCCAGCTCTCCCTGCTCACCTCCGGAATCTCTCCTGGAGGCGCCGCATGGGGGTCCAGGTCCTCCTCCTTCTCCAGGGCCGGGGGTCGGCAGGGAGGGCTCCTGGAGGCTCCGGAGGCGGCGAGGGCCGGAGTCCGGGCCCTAGTCATTGGCTCGCCAGCCCCAAGCCAAGCCAGGCCCTGGCTGCCTTCTCCTCCTCCTTCTCCTTCTCCTCCTTGGGCCCTTTCTCTCTCTCTCTCTGCCTCCTCTTCCTCTGCTTCTTCTTCCCTCTCTGTGGCTGGGAAGAAGGGAAGAATGTGGGGTTCCCGCTTTCGCCTCTCTGGCCTGGGCTCCTCCAGCAGACCACCCCCGACCGACACTCTCTCAGCTGATGATGGTGGCTGGGGCTGGAGGAGGAGGAGGAGGAGATAGACCGTCTCCCCCCTTGTTCCCTCCCTCCTCTTTCTATAGGAAGAAGAGAAGAAGAAGAGGAGGAGGAGGAGGAGGAGAGAAATGGCGGGAAGACAATAGGCGAGCAGAAAAAGAGACAGCCAGGCTGGGAAAGGAATAAGGAAAGGGGAAAGGGAAAAGGAAAACAAAAAGGAAAGGGGAAAGGAAAGGGAAAAGGAAAGGAAAGGAGAAAAGAAAGGAAAGCAAAAAGGAAAGGGGAAAGGAAAGGAAAGAGGAAAGGAAAGCAAAAAGGAAAGGAGAAAAGAAAGGGAAAGGAAAGGAAAGGAGAAAGGAAAGGAAAAATGAAAGGAAAGGAGAAAAAGGGAAAAGGAAATGAAAGAGGAAAGGAAAGAAAAAAGGAAATGAAAGGAGAAAAGAAAGGAAAAAGGAAAGGAAAGGAGAAAGGAAAGGAAAAAGGAAAGGAAAGGAGAAAAGAAAGGAAAGCAAAAAGGAAAGGGGAAAGGAAAGGAAAGAGGAAAGGAAAGAGGAAAGGAAAGGAAAGGAGAAAGGAAAGGAAAAAGGAAAGGAAAGGAGAAAAAGGGAAAAGGAAATGAAAGAGGAAAGGAAAGAAAAAAGGAAATGAAAGGAGAAAAGAAAGGAAAAAGGAAAGGAAAGGAGAAAGGAAAGGAAAAAGGAAAGGAAAGATGAAAGGAAAGCAAAAAGGAAAGGAAAGAGGAAAGGAAAAAGGAAAGGAAAGGAGAAAAGAAAAGATAAAGGAACGGAAAGGAGAAAGGAAAGGAAAGAAAAAAAGGAAAGAAAAAAGGAAAGGAAAGGAGAAAAGAAAGGAAAGAGGAAAGGAAAGCAAAAAGGAAAGGGGAAAGGAAAGGAAAGGAAAAAGGAAATGAAAAAGGAAAAGGGAAAGGAAAAAGAAAAGAAAAGAGAAAAGGAAAGGAGAAAGGAAAGGGAAAAAGGAAAGGAGGGTGACCAAAGGTCCTCTTCCCCAAGGACCAGACACCATAATATGGAAGACATTCAAGGAATATATATATCCATACATACATACCTGCTGGTGTCAAACTGCATTAATGCTGCAGTATGGCAGCAGCTGGACCCCCCACCTTTAGTCCCTATGTTCTGTTCTTTTGTTCTTTTGTTTTTATACTAGTTGAGATAAATTAATTATGAGATAGAATGTTTGTATTGGGATTGTGTATACTCTGTATTGTACTATGCTCTGAATGTAACTTGTGCATTTATGTTGAGGGATCAAGGATGTATATTCTTACTGTATTGTATTTTATGGTTACTGTATTTTCTTTGAATTGCTAGTGTATTATATTGTTTATTGTATTTGTTGTATATGCACTGGTTAGGTATTGTAATAGGCTGACTTGTATTTATCGTACTACGTATTTTATTTTCGATTGTTGTAAGCCGCCTGGATTCCGTGTTGGTTGGTATAAATAAATCTATTATTATTAGTATTGTGTTTCAAGCAGGAAAAGACCCAGCTGGCAAAAAAAGGAAATGTTACCATTTGGGTTGCCAAACCTCCTTGCCTTCACATAATACTCATTTGTTCTGCAATAGCTTGTCCTGCATTGATTTCTGAAGCATTAAAAAACTGGCCACACCAAATCTGTTTTATCATTTGTCCTTAAAAAGTGGGATGAGAATGACCTCTCTCCCTCATAGAAATGTTCACAGGATCATTACATGTGAGAAGTAGGGAGGATGCTGGTTAACTGATTCCAGGTGCTCTAGCTTGCATCATTAGCCAGGAAACATTCACCAAACGGATCCTTTTATCTTTGCCTTTCATTTTCTTTCCCCTGTGTGCCTTTTAGTTAAGAGCATAAGAAGGGCCTTGCTGCAACAGACCAAACCTGGATCCAATATTTGGCCCTCCAGATGTTGCATGGCAGCTCCCATCATCCACATCAAGTGGGGGAAAGATGATGGGCCTTGCTATCCAACAACATGTGGCCATAAATTACCTTCCACTGTCTGGTCTTACCCTTTGTGAAATTATCTAATTCTTCAGACTCAATGGTCATCCTTACATTTTGACTTGGGTTAGCAAATTCACTTGGTTGTAAACTTTAAGGCACAGCCCGAGTCTCATTGTTGATTTGAAAACTAAGTTTGACTGAAAAGTGTAATAAAATACCAATAAATGTTGAGCTGGATCCAAAGTCTCCTTTCCTTGGATGGAAGAAACCTTTGGATCCAGACTACAATCTACTGTAGTGTTAATCTACCCCTTGTTATTGGAGTTAAATATTTGATCTACTGAAGTTAATCTCTCCCACGTTATCTGTGGTCAACAATGCCCTTGGGCATATCACCGTTTCCTTTTTCTGTTACATCTCTTTGTGTCCGCTGATAGTAACAGCAGGAGTGATGGTCCTTGGTTCCTCAGGCTGGTTTCTTTTTCATATGGGGCACATTTAGGGACAGTCTGTTTTATAGGGCAAAGTGCATCTTGTTGCTGAAATCAAGCAGACATATCCTTTTAATAGAAGAAAAATATAGCCATGCTGGCAAGCGGACTGAATTTCCATCGTATGATAGAGACAGGGGAGAAGAAAACAACTCCCTGCTTAGCTCTTTGTGTAAATTAGACTTAAAAATATAAAAGCAATGTTTGAAACATCAATTCCAGTTAGAGAGAAACAACTAAAAATGGCGAGAGACTCCCCGTGTGGCTTAAATACTGCATTAAATTACAGAGTGCAGTTGAGTCTCCTTGGTTTTGTAGTTACCACTGAACCTCTGATCTAGATTAGCATCACTCAATGTGAGCATAGAGGAAGGTCAAATCTTTTCCCCAGGGCCAGCCCCAGCTAGGGATGGAATTAAAACTCAACTGTTACCAACTGAGGAGACTACCACATGAGTTGCTAGTGATGGAATCGAAATGGAATTGCAATCTATGATTCTCCTCCTTTTCACACGCTGTCATCTCTCATTTGTTGCTGATCCATCGCTGGTCTGTCATTATACAGGACTGTTATTATTGCAGTTTAGCATTAACAAGAAATACCTGTCAATGCGAAATTGTCCAATAATGATGGTATAACAATAGATCAGCAATGGATGAGTGACAATGGATGAGTGACAATGGATGAGAAAGGAGAGGAATCATAAGTTATAATTCCACTTCAAATCCATCATTAGTACCTTGTGTGGTAATCTCCTGAGGGTCATTTTAAAAGACCTGTGGTGTGTCTGGGAATAAAGTTAGAGGAGGAAGTGCCTTCAGCATAGGAGGGCAAATTTGCTTCCTCCAGGGACCCTTTCACTTTACCCAATTAACCACCATGGCTGCATACATTGGCATCCTGGAACTTGTAGTTTGATTAAAGGTCACTGATTCTAATTTTTTTGCTTTTGTGTGTGTTCATGTCACTTCCCAGTTATGGTAATCCTAGCTGTTTTATGCCTTCAGGTTGCTTCTGACTTATGTTGACCCTAAGGCGATCTTATCATGAAGTTTTCTTGGCATGTTTCTTCAGAGGGGCTTTGCCATGGCCATCCACTGAGGCTGAGAGCATGTGACTTGTCCAAGGTCACCTAGTGGGTTTCATGGCTGAGCTGGCTATTGGACCCTGGTCTCCAGAGTTGCAGTCCAACCCTCAAACCACTACAGCATGTTGGATCTCTTTGTGACCCTAAGGTAAACCTACAATGGGTTTTTCTGAGGCTGAGACAATATGATTTATCCAAAGTCACCCAGGGGTTTCCATGGGTCAGTGAGAGATTGAACCCTGCTCTCCAGAGTCATAGTCTGATATCAAACCACTAAATCACACTGGCTCTAAATGCCCCTCTCTGCAAACTGCAGGATTCCATGGGATGCAGCCCTGCCAATTAAATTGGCACCATGGCACTGAAACACAGCACTATAACGTTGAAAGGTGCCCCAGATGTTGTTGGACTGCAGTTCCCAGGAGTCCCTGCCAGCATAGCCAGTGGTGAGGAATGATGGGAGTTGCAGTTCAACAGCATATCTGGAAGACTGTGTGATTCCCTCTCCTGCTGAAAGGGGAAAGATTACACCTCCTTTACTTGTGCCTCATGGTTTGCTCTTAACTGGGACCTTGCGAGTAAAAAAGAAAGGGCTTCTCAGCTGCAGTCTTTGTAGCCCTCTTTTGGGAAGAACAAAAAGATATTCACAGATTACAAGAATAGTGGCCAAAAATGCTAGCAAAATATGAGTGAGGAGGATTGGCTAGAAATTAATGTAAAATACCCCACCACCACTACCACCCCCATCATCATCAATATCCCACCCTTCTTCCAAGACTGAGACTCATATACATGCCACTGTCAACTCATATTTTGACCATCAGTACTAAAAGCCGCACAAAATCATGTGTCAATATAAACCTGAACTCCATAAAACAGTTACACAGCAGAATTTAGAGGGATTGAAGCTAACTCATGACACATTGGTAAAGCCACAGCTCATCTTGTCCTACTACGTTGAATGAATTGGGCTGACAGCCTGATCCCATGGATCTGATGTTTCCAAAAGGGTATTGTGACACCAGCAACTGCAGCAGTGCGAACAAAAGGCTGAGTCAAGCATTACATCTTTAGGTGCATTCCTGAAACTTAAGTATCCCTCTAAAATATAGGGGATATGTACTGGGAAAACATGATTCATGGACATGCAGGTGTAATAAGAAAGCTGCAGACTGCTGTCCTAGGGCAGACATTAAGAAGCCAGACAAACCTCCACCCAAAATAACATCCCTGCATCCAGTTCTCCCACAGTCTCTCCTAGTAAAACAAGTAAATCTCCCTGCAAGGCAAAGAAACTCACAGCATAGTGATGTTGCATTATGCTAAAAGTTTCACCAGGTGTTGGGGGGGGGGGAGGGAGAGATAAGAGGAATTAAAGATACATTTTAAAACAGAAGCTAAATTCTACCTAGCATTCCTTGGATTAGCTGGCACATAATACAGGGAGTGAGCCTTACTGGTTGTGTTACCTGTTAATCCCTTGTCATGGTGTAGTGTCCTAGCACCTCTTCTTGACAATTTAATTGCTGGTGCCTGAACTCAGCGGATCAAGTATGATTTTATTTTGGTTCCTACCTTGCTTTTCAGCAAAACAAATTGGCTTCTAAATTATATTACCTTTAAATTCCAAAGAATACATAGAATGAGAACACAGATATGCTTGTAGGAGTCTAATGCAATCCCTGGGTGTTGATGCCCTGTTCCAAGCTTTCCTCTCCAGAGGGTGTGGTAGATGATGCTGCAGATAGAAAGCTCTCCCATCAATTAAATGAAAGAACGTTGGCTTAAATGATTTGTGGATCATAGCCCATGCCAGTAGTCTTAACTCATTCATCACTACATTCATCACTGCAATTAATAAATCACTTCCTGGTATCTGAGTATATGCTTTACCACTTTTATCCCAGACTTTAAAATATTGTGATTACACTCAAAAGCAAAGCTAAACTAAAGAATGAAACAATGGGACTACACTCACACAAACACACACGTACACACTCACAGATACACACATGTAGTTTCTCTAAACAAGCCTCTGATCTTCTAATAACTATACTACACTCAAAAATCGGAAAGCTTCTGCTTCCTATACTGAATTCTCATGTTGGGAATGGCCAAACCCATTGAATTTCTCCGTATGCAACTAATTTACTGGGTTATGAATAAAGGCATCCACTAGCTTAGTCCCTTGTAAGATTTTTTAGGCCAGCTAACCTTTGAAAAACACAAGGAAAACAGACATTTCAAAAGATTTTGGACAGAAGCATGGTGCCATTATAAATGTACAAACGAAAGACCTGCCCCCCCCCCAATAAAGAAATGCCTATACTATAAATACAAACCCCTATCCATTATTTAGCACATGCATATCATCTTCTCCATGCCCAAATGACAGGAATAGGGAATCTTTAGACCTCTAGTTGCTGTTAAGATTTCAATCCCTACCACAACCAGCCAACATGGTTAGAAGTCAGGAATGCTGGAAAGTGTGGTCAAACAATATCTGGAAGGTGACAGTTGCCCAATCTTGATACATGAGAGTAACCCATCTCCCAGCATGATAATTCTATGAGGTAGGTCAGGGTGGGAGATAGTGGCTGATTTGCTCAAGCCACCATCCTCCCATTACGGCTGAGCATTGATTTGCAACCCAGCTCTCCATTTGAGAGCCAGTAGTCTAGTGATTTAAGTGTTGGACTAAGACTGCAGGAGTCCAGGCTTTGAATTCCTGCTCAGTTGTAGAAAACTGCTGGGTGACCTTGGGCAAGTCACAGTCTCTTAACCTCAGAGGAGGGCAAAGGCAAATCTCCTCTGAAGAAATCTTGTCAAGAAAGCCCAGTGATACCATAAGTTGATATAATCTGTTTGAAGGCATATAACAACAACCAACTCAACCAACAACCAACTCTTCTATGTTGACTGAGCAGTGGCAAATTCAGGGATTATGTTGAGTAAAATTAACGAATTGCTGTTAAAAAATATGCTGCTTCTCTTCACTGTGTTCCAATAGACACACACAGATGAATTTTATATTAAAAATGTATATGTCCTTTGGACAATTTTTAAAGGGAAAAAATGGTTTTGCTATTACAGTTGGCCCTCCTTATCCATGGATTTTTTTATCCACAGATTTGAGCATACACAGCTTGAAAATATTCCCAAAAAGTATAAATTCCAAATAGCAAACCTTGATTTTCCATTTTATATATGGGACACCATTTTGTTGTGCCATTATATTTAATGGGACTTGTGCATACACAGATTTTGTTATCCATGGAGGGTCCTGGAACCAAACCCCAGTGGATAACAAGGGCCCACTGTATTTATTTTTCTTGTGCATCATAGGGTTCCTTTGTAGCATTGTTTCTTCACAAGCCTCTCAGTTGCTTTGAATATGTGTATATCCTTTATTCAGTGAGACAGAAATCCAGTGGAGTGACAGGCATGTCTAAAACAGTTCCAGAAGCAAGAGATTTATAGTTTTTCCAACAGCTGCCTTTCCACCTTATTTTATAACAAAACCAAGACCTTCACAACACAGAGTGTTCAGGCCAAATGACAGGAAGATCAAGCAAGAAGAAAAAGTAAGCAATACCAGCCATATTTCATGGTAATCCTAAAAAAAACAACAAGGTTAGTGCTAAGAGTGACTACAATCTCTATACAAAAGCTTCTGAGAGCAAAATAGGTTTATACATTTCATGTAAGAGCTCCAGTGATATTGAGCAATAACAATTATTGTGATGGACATTCCATAATGACAATAAAGGTTTGGCATCCACATGCAAACCACAGTTAGCTGTAATCAAACAGAAGACTGAGACAACAAATGAAGAATATAAACCAAATGTCAGGGGGAGATAAAATATATACAGATACAATCAGTTTAGGGGTGATAGGGCCTTCTTGGTGGCTTACCCCTAGACTTGGAACCCCCATCCAAGAGAGGCTAGACTAGTCCACTCCATGTTGCACTTTGTGCAACAGGGAAAGACCATTTTATTTTGATTGCCTTTTAAAACAGAAGGTTTTTAAAGAATGGGGAGTTAATAGGACACCATATTATTTTCATTTGAACTGCTTTTAGTTGGTTTCATCTTTTAAAGTGACAATATCGTGAGTAGTTCAATTCCATTTTTATGTTCACCATTTGTATATTTTTATCTGTATTAATCTTCTTTTAAATTGTAAGCCACCTTGAACCTCAATTCTGGGGAAAAGGTGAGATATTAAAAATATAACAACAACAATCTACTTTTGAAATAGCTTTTCTGTGATCTCAGTGGGTTAGCTGCTGATGCTGCATTCAGTTGCAGGTGTACTCATGACTACAATATGCTACCTGCTCATTGGTTTCTGATAATACTCACTTTTCTGAGTTTTCCTTGGTCTCAAGTGAATCCTTGTTAGGTAAAGATTTCCTTTTTTTGGCAGAGAAGTGGTTGGACATCTTGTTAAAAGCGTAGGGCAGGAATTCTGTGGAAGACTGTTTAAAGCAACCCGGGAATAGTCAGACACCAATTCTTGCCTTTATGTGTTGTTTCCATCTTCTTGAAGAATATGAATGAAAATAGAACATGAGCACTGACATGTTTGAAAACAGGTCCACCCACCACACAGGTATGGAGTAAGAGATGAGCAAGAGTTGCTCACGTGACTGTTTTGGCAAGTAGTAATTTTAAACAAGTTCTGGGGCATTTAAAGGAAAACATTTTTTGCCCTAATAATTATGCTAAGTGCAGGAGTGGTTGCTGGCTGACCCCCTTTTTTCCCCAGGCTGCAAAAGCTTTAAAAAAATCTCTGCCTCATAATTGTCAGTCCAACAGTTTAATTCGCATTGGGCCCTTTGTGCTCTATGTGGTGAATACATGTGTGTTTGTGTGTGAATTCACACAGTACAACAAGCTACTATGTTTATGTTGTGTGAAAGTGGAAAGCTATCTTTCTCTATTTTTATTATTTTTTAAAATTTCTCTACCCTACTTCTCTCCCAGCAAAACAGAGAAAGAAACCAAGAAGAAAGCCTTGTTCCTTCTCTGGTTTGGTGGGAGAATGGCAATTACAGCATGAGGGTATAATGTACTGTAGTGGTGCAATTTCTTTATACATCATAGTAAACAACCCATGGAACAGACCTTCATGGTTTATTCAGCCATTTCTGCCATGATCAAAAATGCAACTGTGTACATGAAACAGTGTACTGTTTCTCCAGTTCTTGTGGACCCCTGCTATCTCTGTGTGTGCATGTGTATGTATACACACACACACACAAACTGAAGAAAGCAAAACAATAACCTTACTGTTTTTATGTTCTCATGCCAAGAGATTGTGTTGGCCTGCCAATGCTTAGTGGTAATGTTGGTTTGTTTTCCTTTTACTTTCACAAGAAGGTATTTCATAAGAGTGCATTGCATTCTGAGAGATATGTGAAAAATAAAATAAAACTGATCTCTTGGTTCTTTTGGAAGAACTGCAAGCGTTGAGCTAAATGGCATCTCTGTACTGTAGAAATAATGCAGTTTGACACTATTTTAAGGACTGTAACTCCTTTCTATGGGATCACAGAATTTGTAGTTTTACAATTTCTTCAGCTTGGTGGTACCTCACAAAACAACAAATTCCAAGATTCTGTAGAATGGAGTCATGGCAGTTAAAGTGGTGTCAAACTGCATTACTATATTTCTATGGTGTAGATGCACCCAAAGGGTTTGCTTCCCTTCAGAAAAGCATTTTCTTATGGGACATTTAGGAGAGTATAACTTTCTTCTCCTCTCCTTCCAGAGATGATATTACAGAGCAACATAAGACATGCCATTCTTTATGGAAAGATGGATATAAAGTTTCTATGATTTGTGTGCTGCAAAGCACAAAAATAGTCTTCATTTCAGTTAAGGAAAGATCACTATATCTAGGCTGCTATCCTTGAAGATGTACACTAAGTTTATATGCATTTTGATATAATTAATTCCAAGAATTATTTTCCCTCCAGACTAAGGGAATACAGAGATACTGAATGGAGGCCAAGAGCTTGGCACAGACACCCACTTGTCATTGAAGTAATATTTCAGACTAAACTGTTGTACTGCTTGTTGTGAGCTTTGAATTTCAAATGACACTGCAGAATTACCTGGCTAAAGTAATATTACACTTTTTTTTTCTGGAAAAGACAAGGTGTGCCAAAAACATGGCTTGCCCTAACAATTAAGTTTTAAACTCTTGTCATTTTTTAAAAAGTCTGTTGCTGTTTGGGGACAAGCTTTTGATTTTATGATTAATTCACCAGGTTTTCTGCTGATTCTGGGTGAACTTTCCTGGAATCTGACCCAAAACAAATTGAAGTAGCTCATTTAACATTTCATTTATCTATAAAATGCATTGCTTTAGGGATCTTTGGGTTTTGAAAATCATCTTGATCCTTCTGTACATTCTGTACACTCTCTTCACTGTTCAACTGTAGTCATGGAGCACTCATCCTTACTCCACACCTGGGTGTGTATATGTGCCTTCAGGTCATCTGACAACAAACATTATCCCCCTGTCCTGATCCCATGTCCCTGGCTTCCAACATACTGAGTTCAAAGTGCTTAAGAAGTTTGCATTCAATTAACTCAGCTCGGCAGAATTTTGCCTTTTCCTATAAATTCAGGGGAAAGCAAACAGCTCAAGTCTCTCTTAGCTTTTCTGTTCTTCCTCATGAATACATTTCTCTCTTGAACACATTCCAATTTTTCTGTTCTGGTTTTTATCTGTGCCTTGTTGGAGAGTATGAGACCATCATGTCCAGAACTGAAAATTATCTGGCTGCACAACTGCAGTCACACAGGCTTGCTAACATTAGGAGAAACTTCCTGACAGTAAGGGCTGTTCGACAGTGGAACACACTCCCTCGGAGAGTGGTGGCGTCTCCTTCGTTGGAGGTCTTTAAGCAGAGGCTGGATGACCATCTGTCAGGGATGCTTTGATTGGGAGTTCCTGCATGGCAGGGGGGTTCGACTGGATGGCCCTTGTGGTCTCTTCTAACTCTATGATTCTATGATTCTAGAGTTGTAGTCCAATGCTCAAACTCTGGTCTGCCAGAGTACAAATCCAACACTCCAGCCACTACACCATGCTGCTGTTATCTTGTATCCAAGTATTTGAAGAAAGTTCACTAGGGTCCTTCACATTTCTAATAAACAAATAATTGTTTTCCTTCACTGTCCCTGCATGGTAGGGGGTAGGACTGGATGGCCCTTGTGGTCTCTTCCAACTCTATGATTCTATGATTCAATGATTCTAACAGAATGAAATATTTGGTTCCAACGGCGCTGACAAAAAATGTTATCCTCAGCTAGACAGACAGATGGAGTGAGTTCAGAATCCTACCTCAAATGATAGCCAATGCTCCAGCTCCCTAGAAAGCTAACCAGCTGATTAGCCCACACCAATCATCATTAATTACAGTAGTTGCCACAGCTGAGGTTATGGTAAGGGGCTCAGCATTTGAGCCAGCAGGGACAGGTACCAAATTTCATTACGAAAACAAGGTGTTTACAGCATTCAGTCCACCAATATTTCAGTGTTTAATGGATTTAAAAATGAGTGCATAAATACCCTAAAGGTAGGAAATCCTGTCTAATCTTGGAAACTAAGCAGGGTCAGCCCTGGTTAGTACTTGGATGAGAATCAGCCAGCAAATGCCAGGTGTTATGGGCTACATTTCAAAGGAAGAAACTGTCAAAACCACCTCTGAGTCTTCCTTGAAAACCCTATGAAATTCATGGGTTTTAGAAGTTGTAATTTACTAAACATTAACAAATGAGATACATCACCAAACAGAGAATTTGAATTCATAGGCTGTTTCTGGACTCAGTTAAGGAAATGAAATCGACTCTTGTGTCGCAATCTGTTTTAACCAAGAAGTGTTGCAATCTAGGGGTTTAGCTACAGGGGAGGGATAAAATGAGGACATTTTCCCTTCAATGAGAATTCCTGCATGAAATTTTCCTTTAGTCCCCAAATTTTTTCCATTTTATAGAATGAAACATTGAAAACTGTTCATGCATAGAGCTCTTACACTCAAATTTTGTGAGACCAAGGTGTTTATGATGTGATGGAATTTGGGGGGTATAATGCAATGGCAATCTGAACACAATCATGGGGTTTCACATTATTGCGAATGAGTATATCTCATGCAATTTTGGGCAATGGGAGGTCATTTTCGGGAAATGGGAAGTCATTCTGAATGCATTCTGAACGCAATCATATTTCATGTAAGTTCACTAAACTAGCGAATTCACGTAATTGAGAATTGGCTCCATTTGCAATTGAGAGAAATTCTTTCTATGTGATAAACTCCCAAGGTTTGAATCCCAGCTCAGCCATGCAAACTTGCCTCTGAAAAATGTTGCCAAGAAACCCCTGTGATAGGTTTGCCTTAGAGTCATCATAAGTTGGAAATGATTTGAAGGCACACAACAACAACAACAACAACAACAACAACGCTGTTACTATTGTGTGATACCCATAATAAATATGGTCAATGTGGATGCATGTCCATGACTTTGCAATGCTAGCTGCTGTTATTTTAATTCCCACCTTCACCTCAGACTTATTCACATGCCTAGAGATCAGCATAGTTCACACCAAGGAGAGGAGAGAGGGCTCAGTAATTTTGGAATCAAAGGGCCTATGCTAAATGTGGATATGTGTATGTGCTGTCTGTGAAACTGAGCACTGCAGGGTTTGCAAGACTTGGAGAAAAAGAGATGCCTTCTCCATAGATAGGAGAATGTGGTGGATATCTCAATCACACAGCCACAGGTGAAATGAAGGGAAGAGATGAATGATTCAGTTGAGGAGGAAGGTATTTGTGGGGAAGAAGAGGGTGGTGAGGGTCTGAAGGGGGCAGGAGGCCACAGAGCTAAGAAAATAGAAAGATGAGGAAGTGTGGGAATCTAGGAGTGACGTTTATTTGGTCCTTTATTCCACTGCACCTCATTTTTATGGCAAAAACTCCCTGTTGTTGTTGTTCTTGTTGTTGTATCCCTTCAAGTTGTTTCTGATTTATGGAGACCCTAAGGTGAACCTATCACAGTGTTTTCTGGGGCTGAGAGTGTGTGACTTTCCCAAGGTCACCCAGGAGGTTTACATGGCTGAGCAAGGGATTGAACCCTGATCTCCAGAGTCCTAGTCCTATGCTCAAACCACTGCACCACACTGGCTCAATAGGTCTATATACATTCCCAACACAGGCTGAGTATTTCACTAGCCCATTACAGAATGCTGTTCGGTGATAAATCAAAGCAAGTTCAACTAGTGAGTCAGTTCCTATGTGTCTGTCTCTTTCACTGTCTCCTGGGCCTTAAACTTTGCCTTTTAGCACATGGCTATGATACATCACACTATGTGCCACTTACTGAGGTCCTTCTTGAAAGGCTCGGGTGTGTATTGCAGTATGAGAACTCTCTGTGCTGTGGGAGGCTTAACGGTCATATCAGGTAGGAAGCTAAACAAGAACCTTATGGTTTCTCTTGAATATGAAGAGACTGTGGAGTCTGGCGGGATGGCCAGTGGAAATCTCATAATAACAATCTACTTTTTAATGGAGCTATCCAAGGTGCTGAACCCAATCTGAGGGATAGGGTTCAGCTGCTTGGACTAAAGTTTGGACTATAACCCTGAGTTGATTCTCTCCCTTGATCTTTCTTTCTTTCTGTGACACACACACATGCCATAACACTGGTATGAAGAACAGAACAGGGCCAGGAAACTGCATATTCTACCAAGAAGCAACTGAGCTATGGATATAGTTTTACTTTGTGAATAAACCATATAAACGTACACAAACACTGTACAAGGAAAGCCAAGATTTCAGAAGGATAGGACAGGGCAGCCTACATTACAAGGCAAAACAGATTCTGTGTTACATAGAGGAACACCTAATGGCTGCCTATGATACATGCTGAAAATCTTTAAAATATTCTTGTCATTCTTGTGTAAAACAGTGCATCTCAAGGTGTCTGATGGAGGGAGGAGATAAATTATTTCCCTCCATTGCACCAGGGGTGGGACCTATTGGCCACAGCTCTTTCGTTCTTTCTTGGAAACTCACCAGGAACAGGGAGCCCACTAGCATGAGAAATGGCACTGGTCCATGGACCACCATTTTGAGTAGTAGTCTACAATTAAGGTTATTTGAACAAAATGCTCCCTCTGAGCTGCCATATATGTTGACATATTTAACATTTTTATATTGTTTTGTTGATTTTTAAATCCCTCTGAACTTACCCAAATACTGGATATTGAAATTAACCATTAGGCAGAAATTCACAGGCATGTATGATTTATTAACTGGCTCCCTAGTATTTCAAATCCACATTTGTACAGAAGGAGTGGGCTATTTTTGGAATAATTAATACAGCATCATTGTAGCCTCAGATGTGTGGACTTCTTCAGGGTCACATTTAGTCAGACCAAAAGGTTCTGTACCATCCATTTTCTAACTAACTGGCATGTGAAGAAGCGTTATTGCTTTCTTCCAACATTGTGGTTGTGATGAAAATCTCCCCATCTCCACAGAAAACCTGCCATTTGAATGAGACCTTTGACAGCAAGACTCCAGAACCAAAGGCCTTTCCCATCATCCCTCATCATTGGCCAGGCTGGATTATTCTGATGAGAAATGGCATTCAGAAATACCAGTCTCTTTATTGGTGATATGTTAGTTCTGAACCAGCATAGTGGCTCTTATAGTGGCTAAGAAACGGAGCTATGGATCAGGAAGTCCCCAACTGAAATTCCATATCTGTCATGAATTTACTTGGTGACCTTAATCAAGCCGCTATCTTTCAGTCTCGGTAATATGTAATATGGAACTAATTGTACTGACTTATTATAGGGTCCCCCCAGGTGGTCTAGGATATGTTTGACCACCCACCCACTGTCATCATGATATGATGGAGGTTCTAGTCCAACACATCCTGAAGGCACCATCTTGGGGAGACTGTTGTAAGGATTATGTAGTCTTAATCTGAAGATGTGGTAGAATGAAGTGGATCTGGGTGGTGGTGGTGGTGGAGAAGCCATTTTAATCTTCCCCTTCGTATTAAAACCATCTTTTAGTGGCCATTCCTAGTCATTCTGCTTTTCTCCCTGCAGAAAATTCAATATATGGAAATATTTACAAATGTGAATATCAGTTCTGAATCCATATTGATTTGAAACTCATGTTCACTTATATTATCGGGAGTGGTAAATAGTCACAGTGTACGTGACCTTATAGACAAATAGAAAAACCTGCCCAACAATATGGAAGTAAGCTGGGAGAAAGGTCCGGGGACCAAACTCTTTGATAATGCATGTTGTTGGGTCCATCTAGTTCCATATTTTGTGCACAGACTGGCAGCAACTCCTCATGGAATTAGAGACAAATCTTTCTCAGCCTCTGCCTGGAGATTCCAAAGATTCCCCTAGGGTCTTTAAAAAGGATAAGGAGTTATCCAAAAGTTTTAATGATCACCTTTTTAAAAAAAATTGTCAGAAAGTTTGATTTGATTTGTAGTTGTTAACTTATCTCTATTTAGTCATTATCTAGATTTATACATTTTTCCCAGCTTATCTTGACTCTCTGAATGCATGATGTTGTAGAAGTCTGCAGATTGCGTCTGATGAGGATTTTACATTTTAGTCATTTCTGGCACAACCAGTGACAAAAATAAAGGATACAATGAGCTGATTTTCTCAGCAATGTGGACTTAGGGACCAATGATGACACCGACAAAATTTCATTAATATGCCATAATAACTTCCGTGTGATAATTATTACTTTATGATCCCCCTTGTAAGGCACAATCTGCAGACTTCTACAATATCAGGTATGGGGGGGGGGGTCAAGATATGCTGGAAAAAATGTATAAATCTAGATAGTGACTACATGGAAATGAGTTAACAACTACAAATCAAAACAAACTTTCTGTCAATTTTTTAAAAAGGTGATCATTAAAACTGTACTCGTAACTTTCCCAAACTCTGGGGCCTTTGGTATATAAACCTCATGCTCTATGAATACAGCCCAGATATACAATTAGTGCAGTTTCTTCCCCAGATTTCACTCTTTTCTACTCTCACCATAAGGAGGAAATTATCTTGGCCAATAAGATATCAAGTGGACAGCTTTGGAAAGCTGATCAGCAGCAAGTTCTGTCTAACAGCGCTTTGCAACAACTCCTAAAATGGAAACAAAGTCAAATACATTATTGATGGGGCCTTGCGTAAGCAAAGAGATACAGTGACACACATCGAGACTTTCACAGACACTCTCAATAACAGGGTCCATCAGCTTAAGAGGAAGAATCCCATGAGAAAAGAGTTTTTGTGCTTTAAATGTGGAACCATTTATCTCTGAGTCAGTATAAATGTTCTTTTTAAGAATGGATGGAAAAAAGTTACATACAAGAAAGGAAAGTGATATGCTAAATAATATCCCTTCACTTCTAGAGTCCCTATTGTGCTTTATTTGAGAGTAACTTTTCAAGGACTTTCCAATGTTTCCTTACTCCAGAATAATCCTAATGCTTAGAGGACATGAAAAGATCAGACTGTTCACAGCTGCAGTCCTAAAGACTGTTTCACTTCCCTCAGTTCCCAGAGCAGTGAGATACACCAGAAAGATGCATAATGCAGGAGTAGGATTATAAAGTGCTGGAGGCTCAGGGGGTTTCTGGAATGCTGTTTCCAGCATAAGTGGCAGTAAACTGCCAGAGTTGGCATCAGCCTTTGAGAACCTTTGGACAGAACTTGGAAAAGTTCAGCTACAACCCACCAGAACCCCCTAGTCAGTGAAAGTAACTTTTCCAAGTTCTGTCCTCAGTATAGGGGCCACCTATGCTCTCTATGGGTGTATCTGCAATGTAGAAATAATGCTGTTTGACACCATTTTAACTGCCATGGCTCCAGCCTGCAGAATTCTGGGTTCTGTATTTATGTGAGTCACCTGCACTTTTTGGCAGAGAAAGCTAAAGACATTGTAAAACTACAAATCACAAGATTTCATAGGATGGAGCTACAGCACTTAAAGTTATAGCAATAGCAGCTTCATTTATATACCACTTCATACCACTCTAAGCAGTCTCTAAGTAGTTTACAACTGTAAGCTAACTGCCCCCATCAAGCTGGGTATTCATTTTAGTGACCTTGTGATGCAAGCCTGAATCAAGCTGGAGCCCTGGCTGGTATTGAACTCATGACCTTGTGGTTTGTGAGTGAGTGGCTGCAGTACAGGCACTTAATCACTGTGCCACCAGGGCTCCTGATGTCAAACTGCAGTATTTCTACAGTGTAGATGGTTTCTATGCTTCTATGGATTGGACTCAACACTCCCCCTGCTATCTTCACTCACAGGTTTAAGATTGTCCTGAATGCAATGCCTGGGGTTGCCAGGTAGAAACTGATTTGTTTGGCTCCCATCAAAACAGTGCTGTTGTCACGGCTGCTGCTGCTCCTGCAATCTGTGGATGTAGGCAGCATGATGAAGCCCAAGCAGGATGTTCCTCAGTGCCCTATAGGCCCATCCAAGATGTAAATCTTTGCATTCTTCCTTCTCACAGACAACACCAAAGAATTCCCACTGTGCTCCCTCCACTGCACAAAGCTTTCTGTGCATCTTCCAATTGCTATTTGCACCTTGGTATGTATTCATCTGCACAAAAATTGATAAAAAATTCTGTGAAAAAAGAATGATTCTTATTCAGGGAAAGCCTTTTCTGTACAACACGCACAGTTTATTACATGAGAAATATGGTTTTGCCACACAAAAATGTGTTATGTGCTCAGGGGGAAAACCCCAATTGTTATTACTGTACAGATGAATACTTACTGGAGCATAAGACTCTTGTGGAAGTCTTGTAGCTGTTCTGTTGGTACTAACAAGGTTTCCCAAGTGTCAGAAAGCCCCCTTCATTTTGTGTGTGTGTGTGAAATAAATAATAACAAATATTATTTCCTTCTCTACAATGTAAATGGGCTAGATACTGATGATGCTAAAATGAGAGAAAAGAGACAACATGGTAACTAGTCTGTATATCAGATACCTAGAAAGAGATCTCGAGCCCTCAATGTAATTCCATCATTCAGTTAACTTACAGTGCATTACATGGATGAATCTCTCTCACCACATGCTTGAAACTGTGCCACATCTCCTTAGATGGAAAGGAGCACCTTTTCCAAGACCTGTTGGTTTCCTCCTTCAATACAGATATCCAGGGATCCAGTAGCCTCCTACCTCTCACTTAGGAATGTCAATATTCCTGTTAATATTGGTAGCAATACTTCTGCTTCTCTTTGCTATTTAATAAGGAGCAAACCACCCAAAAAAGAAAGGAAGGAATTCCACCAAAGGAATCATAGATCTGGCAACTTAACAATGCTTATTGTTCTTAAGGACTAGGCAACACAGTCCCATTTCTTTTCTGTGGGTGTCTTTGTTGGTGTGGTTATTATTATCGCTGTGGCTTTTTGTTGTAATTGATGGTTATATTGATCCCCCACCCCCACTGAAGATCTTAAGTAGCACTGACAACTCATCTTATTAGAAAGGCAGGATCTAAGCAATTTAAGTAGTACACACACACGTGTGTGCATGTAAAAAATATTGAACTTGACTGGTGTTTTCTATGTGAGCATAATTAAAAATTCCAGCGCCAATGCTATTGTTTTATGACACTGTCTCTTGCTGACCTAGGGCACAACAACATAGGTGAGTTGGTATATGTGGCATTCAACTGCCAGAGCCACTTGGTGAGCACTGTTCTTAAACTCAAGTTGCAATTTGTAAGTTTGACTGAACTACCTAAGCCCTAGACTTAGAATACACTGAGACAGTCTTTCCCAAGTTGGTTTGCTCAGGACTGTGTTTAACTACAAACTCTTCAATTGCCCATGATGGTTAGAGATGATGTGAGTTGAAGAGTACTGAGATGTAAAAGACCTAAAGACAAAGGGATCTCCTGTGCCAACATATCCAGAGATGTATAAATACTGAGTTTGTACGACTGAATAAGACTCTTGTGTTTGTACTAAGCTGACATAAATGTGTAAAGTAATGCCCTTTCATAATGACATATTTAGATTTCACACTAAAGAAGCCCGAAATGATGACACTGATATATGTAGGCCTTCAATAATCTCTGACGTCTGTTCAGAAACTCCCCAGGTATATTTGGTCCTAACAAGGAAAAGCATGTGCTTCTCTTTTCTATTTAAGGATGCTGATCCCATTAAAGCTCCAGCTTACCTGTATTTAAAAAAAGAAAAAAAGAGCTATTGTCTGTGATTTTGTACTGGAAAGAACACATACCCTTAAGTCAAAGTGCTCTTGAAACTCTGTAGCCACAACCCAACAGCAGTGGCATTCTTAAGGTGGGTGTCACCTGGTACAGGGGGAGGGACCAAGTTAAAATAAAACTACCTTGCTCTCCCCCTACCCACCACCAACTTGGCCAGACCACTGCAGGCACCCCTAAGGCTTCAGAGTCCCCATGGCTGTTGTGAAACTCCAAAGGCTCCTCCACCCCTCCAGCAGCCACAGCTCCTGAGGGGAATGGCACTGTGGCCTCTGGAGGACCCATTTAGGGTCTGCTACAGCTGCTAGGAAAGCAGAAAAACACTCTTTCTTTCTTGCCCAGTAGTTGTGCCAGTCCCTTTGGGTGTGCCACCCCAGTCCCTTTGGGGGTTCACCTGGTGTGGTCCACACATCTCGTTCCCACCTAGTGATACCACTGCCCAGCAGAGATGCTTTCAAAAACTCTTGCTGGTCCTAAAGTTATGACACAGCTGCTTGCTGGGAAGCTTCCAGACAAATGGGGTGCAAGGTCACCTCAAAAAGTTGTTCCCATGATAAGTCCACCTTAGGGTCACCATAAATTGGAAGCGACTTGAAGACACATAACAGCAATAACAGACATTATCACACAAGGCTTTAAAATTGCAATTAAATTTGGAAAATAGTTTTTTTTAAATACTTCTTGCATGGTGTCATCTCTGTTTTGTCACTGCTGTGCCTGTGAAATGTTGTTAGAGTGTCCCTTTTTAATGATGGGGAAAACTTGTCAATGGGTTCCCAAGTGTGCTGCTTTTCCATTATTCCAGAGGTGCAAAATGTCCCTTCTGTTCCAATATTGGCAGTCATGTGGTGTTGGTGTAACCTGCTTTCCCCTCTCTATTCCCAAGCAGGTTATTCCCCCCCCCCCATATTGTTTCTTTTCCTTAAAAAAATTAAATTGCATTACCATAATGCTGGAATTGCATTAAAATAAAAATACCCCAAAAGTGCACTGGGTAGGGTACAGGGCAGGAAGACAGGGTTAAGGGGGAATGAGTGCAAGGGACTGTTGATGGCAAAAACAGCACTTTGCACTATGACAGAGACATGTGATAACTGAATGCTCCCAGACTGGTATGCTTTTGTTTTCTTTTACTAACTGGGGCTTGTGTGATAATATCTAACCTATTTGTATTACTTTAGATCAAGTTAAGAATGATAGAAGGATGATACAAAGACAAAGCAACATTTTGATCCTAATAGAGGTCCAGTTGGAATCCATGCAGCTTACTTCTATCTATCATATTTGTATCCCATTCTTCCTGCAAGCAACATAGGGCTTATTCCATCCCAGTTGACCATCAAATCAGTCCACTCAGGTCAGCTTACCCTGTGACCTAGCAAATAGTTATGAGGACCAAGTGAGTCATATGAGTGAGGAGGGATTTGTAGCAGAGCTTCAAAACCTTGCTTTTTTTGGACTATCAGAATCACCCAGCCAGCATAATAATGCGGAGTAGGGAATTCTGCAACTTGTAGGGCTCTTCCACACTATGCAGGTGAAGGACTTTGACACCACTTTGACTGCTATGGCAACATCCTATAGAATCTTAGGATCTGGAGTTTAGGGAGTGGTATTTAGAATTCACAACTCTAGTGTTGCATTACAAACCTCAGGATTCCCTAGGATAAAGTGGAATCATTGTGCTATAATTGCATATTGTGAAAGGGTCAATAGAACAAAAATATAACATTTCCAAGTTCTGATTTGAAACCATGTCTCTTATGTACCAAAGGCCAAAACTCTCACCAATGACTACACCATTCCAGTCCTGAGGTACTTCTATTCACAATAGTGCAAACAGAGAGCCAGCGTGGCATAGTGGTTTGAGTGTTAGACTATGACTCTGGGGATCAGGGTTCAATTCCCCATTCAGCCATGAAAACCCACTGGGTGACATTGGGCAAGTCATACTCTCTCAGCACTAAAAACAACGACAGCAAAAAACCCATCTTGTGATAGGTTTGCCTTAAGGTTGCCCTAAGTTGGACACGACTTGAAGGCACACAACAACAGACAGACTTAGTTTGTCTGATCAAAATTCTTCTAAAAGGAATAGAAAGTACTGCACACTGTGCACTGTCACCTTCAGTATTTCCTCCAGCATTTGTAGGCACTACCAGAGTTCAGTTAAACACTCTTAGAGAAGAAATATTACTTGCTTTGCCCTAGGACAATTACTACATTGCAACTGTGTACTTAATGAGGAGCACAGGGAGCACATCTAGATAATCCAGGAGTTCCTATAGTTACCCTCAGGGTCACCAGGGGATCTGCAAGGGCTACACACATGTGCTCTGCAGGATTAGTAAGAATTAGTATAGACACTTGAGCTCAGGCTTGGGAAAAAGTTACTTTTTGGACTACAGTTTCCGGAATCCTTCAGTAGCCATGCTGGCTGGGGCATTCAGGGAATATAGCCCCCCAAAGTAACTTTTCCCAAGAAGTTCCTAAGGCCTAAATTCTTTCTTCCACCCACAGTAAGTATTTACAATTTTATTTTATTTTATTAATTTATATCCCACCTTTCTCCCAAGTGGGATTCAAGGTGGCTTACAATAAAATTTCAAAAGATCAAACTAAAGCATGAATTTACAAAAACTGAAAAAAATAAACTATATTATTTTTTAAAAAATGATTAAAAACAGCTTAAACATATTTTAAAACTTATTGACTGAGAAGCAGAGAAGCATGAAATAATGTACAGTACATGTAAATACATTTAGGCTCTGTGTATGACATTGCAATTTAAAGGTATAATTTTAATTTTGCTAGTTCCTTATATCACAACTATTGCCATTACATTCAGTGATATATGGGAATGATGATTTACAAGTAACATTAGTACAAAAAACATTCTGTATGGTGTGGTATGGGAGGAGGGCAATAGCGGGGCTGACAACATGAATTTATTGCATTGCGGAATGTCAACCCTGGCCATATATTTAATCATGAAAGCTGAGCAGGATCTGCACTGGTAAGTACTTGGATAGGAGACCACCAATGGATACCAAGCACTGTAGGCTGTATTTTAGAGGACGGAACTGGCAAAACCACCCCTGAAGACTCCTTTCCTAAGAAAACTATGAAAATCATGGAGTTGTCACAAACTGACAGGTGACTGCGTGCGCGCGCACACACACACACATTCAGTTGACACTGGCAGATGTCAACTGACAGATGAGGATAACTGGAGTTTCAGGAGACCTAAATCTATTCAATAATTTGTAACATTGGCCCTTCAGACACACAAGTACCTCAAATGTTTATCTAGCATGTTTTAGAGAGGGGGCATTACAATATTCCATATCTGTATGTCTGTCTTACTGGGTGGATAATTAAAATATTTTGCAAATGAATTACCATGAAGATGATTGCTAATGTATTCATAGTTCAGCTTGTGCTCTCTTGCTTTCCCTTACTCTTTCAAATTTAGCATTTTCCCACTGCCTATGATAGCCCTGAAGCTGCTCAAAAGCTTACATGCTCCTGCACCAAAAGGCATTTTGGCCTGACAGTGGGCATCTTTTTTTCTTTTAAGGGCTCCGTTTCAATGGGAAGTATTTTCCAAGAAAGGAGTGGTACTGTGGCAGCACATTTTCAGTAAAGATCAAGTAAAGTGGATGTGTTTTCCATGAATCATAAGATGGACAAGAATACACACATCAGTGCTTTTACAGTAAGGGAGCCATTAGGCAGAAGCAAGATATTTTTTTTTCCTGGCACAGAGGGAAGAACAGAAAGTCTGTGTGATGACAACCAAATTCTATTTAATTGTTAAATTTTTGTACCACATGAATGGAACATTAGGTGTGGGAGTCTTACGAACATATTCTGGCTACTACAGAATACAATGCAGACATTTATAAAATAGCCTGTACTTAATTCAGTTCTCAGTAAAGAGGGCCACTTCATTGCCACCTGCAATTAAAGGTTTACCAAAGTCTTTATATAATTCCAAGTACCAGGAAAAAAGGATTACTGTCAGTACTTTCACATATAATTACAATGGCAGATGAGGATAACTGTAGTTTCAGGAGGCCTACATTTCTATCTAGATAGAAATGCTTTAATTGTCATGGCTCTTTCCTATGGCATCCTGGCACTTGTAGTTTGTTGTGGCATCAGAAGTCTCTGACAGAGAAGGCTAAATATCTTACAAAACTACAAATTCCATAATTCCATAGCATAGAGCTATGACAGTCAAATGAGTGTCAAACTGCATTAATTTTGCAGTGTGGATGCAGCCTCAATGTCTTTCAACTCTAGTTCTAGATTCAGTTGTCAGGGCATATATGGAACTAAGCTCCTTTGTATTTCAACTCAAATATAAATACCACTGAACTCAATGGCATTTATATCCAAGGAAGTGTGTATGGATTACGGCCTAAAACTACATTTTATATCCATTTTCCTGGAGGTATGTCCCAATGGCTTTAATAGGACTTAATAGGACAGCCTAAATTCATTTATATGTACATAGTTTCATGTGGTTAAAGTGAAAATTTGATAAGATGTAATGTTTTTAAAGAAAAAATTAAGTTTTTTTAAAAAATAAACTTTTAATTTTTGTTTAAATCTGACATTTTTTGAGTATTTTAAATTTTAAGTTTTTTTTTTTAAAAACTAGGGCCTTTCCTATCTCATTCTAGTTATTTAGCCTTCTCCTTCCTCACCCAACCCACATAATTTTTTTAAGTTTTAAGAGAAATGAAGGCAAATGCCACAACCCATTTCTGCCAAGAAGCAGATGTTTGGGGAGCAGTGATGTCAGCCCTCCCTTAGGGTGTCCCCTGGTGTGGCCTGAACCCTCCTGCATTCCCATAATGATGCCCTGTTGTATTGTAAAATAGACTTAAGCAGATTTTCTCTGGGCCACTATGACTGTGTGTGATCATTCTTGAACTTAAGGAGCACAACAGATAGTCATGCATATGTACATGGGGAAATGGTCAGTAGTGACCAATGGGATAGCCAGATTTGTGCTTTAGGGGTCACAGACTTGTGAAACATCTGAGATAGCGCTGCTCTACTGTGTCCTTCAGATCATTTGCTGTTCCTTGGGCCTCATTAAAATGGGACACAAACCAGGGTTAAAGCCACGGTTACAATTAAATGGGCTTGAAACATGTGATGGACCATACAGAGTGAATGCCCTGGCAGCATACCTATGCAGTCCATTGGCAAAACATGTAGCCCAGTGATGGAGAGCCAGTCCATAGCTTCTCTAAGTAGGGATGGAAAAGTACCATGTATGAAAACAGGGAGTACCAATTAGCAGTGCAAGGAGAGACCAGCAATCTGTGGTATTCAAGAAATTGTTGGACTTCAGTTCCCATCAGCCCTAGATAGCCTATAATATAGGGAACTATGCTGGGAGTTGTAGTTCAACAACATCTGAAAGACCATAAGTAAGTCATCCACCCTCAGCTACAGTGTCTTGAGCTAGATGAGTCAGGCTCAGTAGGAGACAAGTTGCTCTATTCCTACCAGTTGCTGCTGTGCTAACATGAATGGAGCAGATGGGCTAGTGAGCATAAATGTCAAGTGCATTTAAAATGTGTGGAGATGGATCACACGGAACACTTACAAAAGAGGACCTGCATAAACCAGGCTTTATTTTAGTAGCATTACTGAATGGAAGGGGGAAGTAAGCTGAAAGGTGTAGCCATGAATTTTCTGTACTAGCCCATAGTTAAAAAAAGAAATACAGCTTTCTCTTGACCTACTGCAAATGTTGTAGTTTTTATATGCCTTCAAGCTGACTTATGGTGACACTCTCAAAGACTTTTCTTCAGAGGCATGATTTTTCAGGGGAGGTTTGCCATTGCCACCTTCTTAGATTGAGGCTGCATCTGCATTGCAGAATTAATGTATTGGGCCATGGTGGTTAAAGTAGTATCAAACCGCATTAATTCTGCAGTGTGGCAGCAGCCTGAGAGAATGGGACTTGCTCAAGATCACCTAATGGGTTACTGTGGTTGATTTGAACTCTGGTGTTTTGAAGTCCCAGTGCAGCACTCAAGGCACTACACCATGGTGGCTCCATTTGGAAATGTTACAGGCCAGATAGATCATAAGTATCTCAGATTTTTTTTTAAAATGTATGCATAATGTAAACATCCTGAGAAGCAAGAGATGAAGGCGGGGATGCAGATCATAACAGGGAAGGAAATCCATTTTGTACTGCAGTACCCCAGCATCTCCTAGCCAGCATGTGGGGGATTCTGGAAACTGGAGTCTAAGCCTCCCCGCAAAAAAATTAGATGGAAGGTGGGGTTCTTAAAGGATGAACAGAATCAGGGGACTAGGAGAACTCTTGGATCCAAAAGGGTTCTTAAGCCTTGACATACAGTGGTCCCCTGGGATACGAATCCCCCGGGTTAAGAAAACCCCGGGATCCGAAACCGGCGGGACCGCTACAGTATCCCCCGGGATCCAAAGGATCCCCCGGGATCCGAAAAAAAGGGACGTCCCTTTTCCTCCGAGGCCAGGCCACGAAACGGGGTCCCTTTTTCTCCGAGGCTAGGCCTCAGAGAAAAAGGGACGAAAAGGGACGAAACAGAGACACGAAAGGAAGCCCGATCCGCGGGATCGGGCTTCCTTTCGTTGGGCGCGGAGGCCTGGCCTGGCTTCGGGAGCCAGGCCGGGCCTCCGCGCCCAACGAAAGGAAGCCCGATCCCGCGGATTGGGCCTCCTTTCGTGCCTCAGGCGCGGAGGCCCGGCCTGGCTTCGGGAGCCAGGCCGGGCCTCCGCGCCCAACGAAAGGAAGCCCGATCCCGCGGATCGGGCCTCCTTTCGTGACTCAGGCGCGGAGGCCCGGCCTGGCTTCGGGAGCCAGGCCGGGCCTCCGCGCCCAACGAAAGGAGGCCCGATCCCGCGGATTGGGCCTTCCTTTCGCGTCAGGCCCGGAGTCCCAGCCTGGCTGGGGAAGGGAACCTTCCCTTCCCCAGCGAGGCTGGGCCTCCGCAGCTGACGAAACGGGGTCCCTTTTTCTCCGAGGCTAGGCCTCGGAGAAAAAGGGACGAAATGGCGTCCCTTTTTCTCTGAGGCTAGGCCTCGGAGAAAAAGGGACGAAACGGGACGAAAGGGACGAAAAGGGACGAGCCAATCTCAACCCATGGCGACCATGCATATGAGATATCTCCAAGACTCCATGTCCTCCATTGTTCTGCTTAGTTCCTGCAAACTCACACCTATGACCTCCTTAATAGAATCCATCCATCTAGCATGCACCCTTCCTTTCTTTCTACTTCTCCATACCTTTCCTAGCACAGGAGTTTATCACACGGGAGGAATTTCTCTCAATTTCAAAAGAAATTAAATTTGTGCCAGTTTGGAAATGAGTGAATTCACTAGTTCAGCAAATTTACGTGATTGCATATTGATGCTGCATCGCTTTCGGAAAGATTTCCCATTGCCCAAAATTGCCCGAAACAGTGTGTGATAGTTTCTCACGCAATAATGTGAAACCCCATGACTGCGTTCAGAATGACTTCCCATTGCCTGAAAATGCATGTGGTCTCTCACTCAATAACATGAAACCCCATGATTGTGTTCAGACTGCCATTGGATTATGCTTCCAATTTCTGTCGTCTGATAAACTCCCTAGCATTATTGTTTTTTTCCAATGAGTTGTGCTTTCTTGTGATGTGGCCAAGGCATGACAGCCTTAGTTTTGTCATTCTGGCTTCCATGGAAATTTCTGGCTTGATCTGCTCTAGGACCCATTTGTTTGTCTTTTTGGCTGTCCATGCTAAGCACTCTTTCTCCAGCACCACATGTGAAATGAGTTTATTTTCTTTCTATCTTCTTTCATAACTGTCCAGCTCTCACATCCATACATGGTAATAGGGAATACAATGGCTTGCATGATTCTTACTTTTGTGCTCAGTTGTATATCTTTGCATTTTAGGATCTTTTCTAGTTCTTTCTCAGAGCTTGGATTTGTTACTTTTCTAGACTAAAACTCCTCATATCGTCCAGCCATCAAGACCATTGGCTGGGGAGGATTCTCTGAGTTTAGTCCCAATGTGTAACATTTCCAAACACTGATGTTATGCATAGCATACTTACATGTACATATACATGTACTTATACATATACATATACATATACAGAGTCCCAATTTCTGTCTCTGGGACTGCAGCATTTTAAACACTCCTGACCCAGCACAAGCCATTTTTAGACAAGTAGGCAATGCCTCTGTAGACATACCCAAAGAGAATCAACTGAGGGGAGACAGCCAGAGTCAAGCCTAATTTGGTTTTACAAGTTTCCCTCCTGATGTTCAGATGGCATCACTCCAGTTCTCATGGCAGAGATGCCAAAAAAAGAAGGGTCATTGAAGGACTCAGATAAAAAAAAGCTACTTATCTGTATTTCTCACAGGGACACCCAAAGATCCTCTAGTATAAGACCTATTATCCTCAAGGAAATCTTTAAGGGCACCAGAACATGGCTGATCTTGGAGGCTAAGCAGGGCCAGCTCTGGTTAGCACTTGGATGGGAGACCACCAACCAATACCAGGTGTTTTAGGCTATATATTATAGAGATATTAACTGGCAAAGCCCCCCTCTGAGTATTCCTTGCCTAAGAAAACCCTATGAGTCAACAGGCAACTTGAAGAGAAACACAGAGACTTCTTCTATTCAATAGTTTTTATCTTCTTGAAGCACAGTTTCATTCGGTCATGTCCCTGTATAAATTTGCACATGCTTTAGTAAAAAATCCTTATTAATATTTTTATCCATTTTTGTATGCATGCTTTTCCTAAAAGTATGCATCTTTGTATCAAATTTTTATTAGAAGACTGGCTCAAAACATTCAGAGAAGAGCAAAAACTGAAGGGTTAATTGCATTCTGGTTCCCATGCAATTTTGGAAGTATAATTTAAGTCGGTTTGTATTAAAATGTGAAGCATACAAATGTCTCTCCCATTTTTACCCTAAAGCTACTACTTTAGTGAAAGTTGCTTTCAGAGGAAGGCAAATCCGATTGATAAAATGTCATCCTGGCAGGGCAATGTGACCAACTATTCATTCAACAGCTGAAACAAATAGTACCTAATCATATGGCAGAAATAGATGCAGATGTACAGATCTACAGGTTCTAGCAAGCCACTATTCCATATTCTAGACTGTATGTAGAGAGATTTTGTAGCACCTTTGAGAGTAACTGAAACAAAGAAGTTGGCAGGATGAGCTTTTGTAGGCTAAACTCTACTTCCTCAGATGCATATGCATCTGAAAAAGCAGACTTTATACTACAAAAGCAAATGCTGCCAACTTTTTTCTTTCAGTTAGTGTCAAAGGTGCTACAAGATCTCTCTACATACTGATTCAACAGACTAACACAGCTATATATTCATATTCTATAACTGTATTACATATTCTATGAAAACATTCATAAATTATACATGTGAATCATGAAATGGGCCACAGATACAATACAAATAAATAGGTATGGTGCAAGGTCTCCTGTCAATAGAGGTGGGAAAAACAGCATCCCCCTCCCAGTTAACATTAAGTAGGAGAGGCTACAGCAGTTTGCTTTTGCCTGAGCCTACTGGAAAGGATAAGATTTCCTCTCTCCTCCCTGCTCCTGAATTAACTGAGTGGAAACTACTTTTGCACTATGTACACAATTCGCACCAATGGAAGTAAGCTGAGGATGAAGGGAAGAAGCAAAACTGGGTCATTTTCAAAACATTTGAAAAAGTGGGACAACAGAGGATTGTTGTCCTGATTTGGCTGTCCTTGTCAAATCAGGACAATTGGCGGATATGTGATCCTACCCATCAGAGGAGAAGGGCTGGAATATCTTACTCCCTATTGCAGGGAAGATGGAAACTACAACAGCCACAACTTAATCCTCCCTCAAGAGGTAAAAGGAGTGCATCAATGACAATGGTAGCACTTCTTCTCTGTCAGAAGACCTGGACCTTATGGGAGATCTGATCACAGTGGAGGTAGGTTTTGAAGTTAACTCTTCCATTGTGCCTTAGCTCTGTGGAACCTCAGAGGAAATATTCTGGAGTGTCACAGCAGCTCTCTAGAACATCAGGCATCCTCTCAAGATGAGATGGGAAATGGGGAGTTTGGCCGGCTGGAACCAAATCAGTTTGAATCGATTCATTGGTGAAACAAATGTGATTGGGGCAAATGTAGTGGGAACCATGCTCTGCTGTCAAATTGATCCATTGATTTGGATCGTACACCAATTTATCTGTAAGTGGGAATAAGGCCTCAGTGTCCTAGTCCAGCGCTCTAACCACTACACCACACTGGTTCTCAACAACAATACCTCAGTGCATTACAGGCACCCATGTGAGTTACCCTTTGGCTTGTTGAGATATAATCGCACAGGCCCAGTCCTATAGTATCAGCATTCCTTCCCTGCCAAGATGACATTGTAATGTTACATTTAGGCAGAACTTTATTTTTGATACACACAACAACGTTTGTTTTTATAGGACTGCATCTGAACATACTTAAAAGTATGTAGGTTGAGTAGTAAAAAATTCACTGGTGTATACTCCCAAAATATATGTTGTTTTTTTGCTGGTCAATGACAATAATAAATTATTGAATATTGAATATGCTGGTTTATTTGGAAGTAAAGTTCAGAGAAATAGCCATGTTAGTCTGTAATATTAGTATGCAAAAGGATCTTTTAGCTACTTTGCATACACAGAAGTCCTGTGGAGTTCAACGGGGCTTAAATCTCCATGTAAATGTGCCTAGGATTACAATTTCAGAGTCTTTGGGAAGCATTTATTGGGCTAGTTACAAGAGAATATGCAAGTGTTTTAACTGTTACCCCCATGGTATTGTATTGCACATTGCAAGTGATCTCCACCCACCTGAAGCTCTTCTCCTAATGAGTTTTCATGCACATCCCCAAACAGTAGTTAAGTTAATTAGTTGGACAAATTACTATTTATGCTACAGCATACAAAACAACAAAGAACAGGGAAATGAATACTCAAGGGAACAGGGCCTTGCTGCTCAGAGAGAAAAAGGATGGCAGGGCCACTAGGCCACTATTTCCAGCACACACACTGGAAAGCAGTGGCTGGCGACTCCTTCTAACAGTTTTAAAGATTTTTGACAAACCAAACAAATGAAATGGGACAAATGGAGGGATGAAACCAGTTTTTTTAAAGAATATATACACACATCCACAACCAACATTTTAAACATATATTTAAAGGACAGGTTTAAAATACTGTTACAAATATGCTGAGCATCTTCTTAAAACACCCTGGTTTCAACATATATTTGAATGGATTGCCAACAACCATGTAATGGAAAACACTCACAGATCATGATCAAACAGTGTTCCCTCCAAGACAGTTTGCTGCTTGAGCCAAAGGAAAGATGATGCCTCCTCAAGGTCAGTGGTGTCATTAGGGGGTTGCAGGGGGTGTGGACCATACCAGGTGACACCTGAGAAGAAGGGTGACACCTGTTCCATCCCTCCTTCTGATGTATGGTGCACTGCTGGTGTACCTGCTCCATCTTCTCTGCTGCCTGGATCTCTCCAAAAGGAGGAAGCCAAGACAATGAAAAAGGACAGGCAGTGCATCCCCTTCTGTTCCCTCCCACTGCCTCATCTGCCTGGTGGCACCCATTGCCCCTGAGGATGGACAGAGAACAGAGAACAGTGTAAGCCAACACTACCCAGCAGCCCGTTCTGGGTCTGGTGGTGTTTGGGGAGGGGCAGGTGAGAGAAGAAGCAGGAGGCGGAGGAGCGAGGACACCCCTCATGGTTTCACCAGTGCCAGGCTCTCTCCTCAAGAGGAAGCCGCAGTGGTGGTGAAAGAGAAGAAGTGAATGAACCCCTTCCATCCCCTTGCTGCTTGACTTGCCCAGCCATGCCCCAGCAGTCCTGGTCAGGCAGCCAAGCAAGTAAGTGGCAGAGGCAGGGTGACACCAAGCCTGGGGACACCCCTGTCCAAGGTCAATCCAGGGCTACAGTGTAAGACAATACTGCACATTTAAGCTGAACTGCTGCTCAAGATATTGTGTCATCCCATTGTCTGTCAGTCCATCCAAAGTCTGTAACATGGACTGCAGAGGGGTCTGGCTCCATTTTACTCTTTGTTTGAGGAGATTATCGCACCAGCAAATCCTGCCTGGTTAAACATGGAACTGAAATGTCAAAACCGGGTGTTATCATACATAACCGAGGCTGGGAGAGTGCAACCCACCTGCAGCTTAGATCCCAACCATGCTTATCCATCAGCTTTTCAAAAACAGAAAGCTCTGGTTTTTGAAAAGTAGGCTGCAGGGGGACTAGTATTCCCCCTGCCTCAACTGTGTGCGATAACACCCATTTTTTGACTTTTCAATCCCACATCCATCCCGGTGGGATTTGAAGGTGCAATAATCTCCAGACATACTGCTTTATCACACTAGGGGCCAAACAGGATTTAAATTAGAGTTAAACAAGAATTAAACAGGAAATGTCCTAATATAAGCATAGGGTATTTCCTGTTTAACTATCGTTTAACTCTCATTTAAATCCTGTTTGCCCCCTAGTGTGATAAAGTTAGTCTTAGCAAACACTGTTCTTTAAGTTGGGTTTGAGGAAAGCATTTTGGAAAACCTAGCCTTTGCCCACCATGCAATTCTGAAGATATCACAGAATTGGGGAGATGATGACTGTCTAAATTACAGAAGGTCTGATCTGGTGCTCTCAGATGACATTTACAAATTGATCACAGTCTCCACCGCAGCCTATCTCTCATGTTAGTGTAGTTACACTTAGAGGCTGATGGGGGAAAATGTGGTTAAGATGCCAATTCTTTTCCCAGCACCTATCTTATTGCTTAGGCTGTAAATCCCCCAGAGAAGACCTTGGCAACAGTAATGTATCAGGAGAAGGAATGCTGCTTGAAGGCCTCCCCCTTCAACCCCTTTCTTTGAAAAAGAGAGGCTCTTGTGTGCTTAGAGTGCAGACAGCAGCATGAGATATCAGGAACCCTCCCAGGAAATTCCACTACTATCTTTTAGCTCAGATAAGTTATTGGAGGAAGAACCTTGTCATTCTTTGAGTGGTTTGCACAAGCAACAGCCTTTGAATTCCACCCCCTCCCCCAAATAAAACAGGTTACTTTAGTCACAATTCAAAACTACAACCTTGCCTATTTGGGGGGCAACCTCCACTTTAAGGAGGTACAATATTTTCAATCCAAAGGTTGACACATTTCCCTTTCCAGAGTTCAGAACATACTGACAGGTGCATGCTCCACCTCAGCTCAGCATATATATGGGTGGAGAGGTTTAGACTCATTTCCCTGACTCCTAAGAGAGAGGGATCGCTGTGCACATGGGAGTGTGTGGGGTAGATACTTGTTTAGGTCCCAGTTTCTTCACTGCAACTGATGGAAGGAAAACAGCAATATCAGACATGGGATAACAGGCGGTTTGCAGAGACTTCCGTGCCTTTCCACTACTGCAGTGACCCTGACTGCTGTCCTAGATGCTCTGTGTCTAGAGCTATATACCCTGAGGAGGGAGACTATATTACATGTATATGTACCGCTATATGTATATTTGTAAAGTGGTTGAAAATGAGTTTCTCAAGAGTCAGCAAACTTGGCTAAGGAGAATCCTAGACAGGTTAGAATTTTTAACCTCTCAGGACATTCTATACAAAAATACACATGGCTTATTTTGCACAGAAGATGACATTTTCTGCACATAAAACAGCATTTTTCTTTTCTGCTGTTTTCTGTGTGGAAAAAACACCTATCTAAAGAGGTTGTGTGTGTGTACGTGCATGTGTGTGTGTGTGTGTGTGTGTGTATCTATATATCTATATATCTGGTGGTGGTGGGGTGTGTGGGTGTATATAGGTGATGTATATATATATATATATATATGTATATCTGTACTGTATAAATGTGTGTGTGTGTGTGTATTACAGAAGAAATCTTAAACAGCAAATAGTTTTGATTATTTTCTCTCAGCAGTTAGAAAAATGGTAAAATTATTTGCTTGAATTGTAAACGTGAAATAAATGCCAACAGAAGCAAATTACAACAGAATTGCTACAACTAAAATCTTTTTGAAGGTGTAGTGGTCTTAGTCTGTTGAAGCAAAATAATAAACAGCTCATTAATTATGGATCTACAAAGGCTCATGCCAGTGTAGGTCTATCCCAGATTCTGAGATTTTGGGCCCAAAATCTGAGACCTAAGGGTGTCAGCTTTTGATAATTTTATGAATAATTAAACAATATTTTATTTTATTAAATTTGGTATATTTCTAGTTAGTTTCTTTTAACTGTTGTAAGCCACCTCAGGTTATTAAAAAGGTGGAAATAAGTAAGTAAGTAATAAACTACACTATATGCTTTCAAAGTTGCCATTCTTGGCAAAACTCATTCATAGTTTGTTGCAGGATCCATATTTCCTACCTCCTTTGA
The DNA here is from genome assembly GCA_034509955.1 of Urosaurus nigricauda. Classification (NCBI taxonomy): domain Eukaryota; kingdom Metazoa; phylum Chordata; class Lepidosauria; order Squamata; family Phrynosomatidae; genus Urosaurus; species Urosaurus nigricauda. The sequence continues at coordinate 172,421,637 of JAOEGL010000002.1, forward strand.
AACCTTTCCTTTTCTTCGTGTGCTCACCCATTGCTTATATCCAATTTTCATCCTCATCACACTTTGATGTTGTTGTTAATTGCCCTTGAGTCAATCTCAATCCATGCAGTTGAGATATCTCCACCCCTCCCCCCCCCCCCCCCCCCCCGGTTTTCCACTGCTCTGCTTAGTTCCTGCAAAGTCATACCCGTGGCCTCCTTAGCAGGGTTCATCCTTCTAGCATGCAGCCTTCTTTCCTCTCTACTTTCCTTTACCTTTCCTAGCATTATTGTTTTTTTCCATGATGTGTCCAAAGTATGACAGCCTCAGTTTTGTCATCTTGGCTTCCAGGGAGATTTCTGGCTTGATCTGCTCTAGGACCCATTTGTTTGTGTTTTTGACTATCCACAGAATCCCCAGCACTCTTCTTCAGCAACACAGGTGATGAACTGTTGAACTGATATTCTTCCTACTTTCTTTCTCAACTCAGCCCTCACATATCTTTACATGATAGGATCTTTTCTAGTTCTTTGATAGCCACCCTTCCATTCTTAGTCTTCTTCTGATTTCCTGGCTGCAGTCACCATTCATATGATTTCCTGGCTGCAGTCACCTTCCCGCCTCGATCCTCAGGGAGAGGCGGGAAATATAAATAAAACAACAACAACAACAACTTCTTCTTCTTCTTCTTCTCCTCCTCCTCCTCCTTCTCCTCCTCCTCCTCATCCCAGGTATGAAAATTCTTTTACTGTTTCTATTTCTTCATCGTCTAGGTTGAATTTGTCTAGATTCTCTGTTGTCTTTATTTTTGTTTTATTTTTATGGCCAACAGTAAGCCTGTCTTTGTGCTTTCTTCCTTGATCTGCTTTAGTACCATATATACTCATGGACAAGTCAACATCATGAATAAGTCGAGGGGAGGTTTCATATGACCCGTGGATAAAGGGTAAAACTTAGGGGGGTTATAACAAAGGATGGAAATAATAATAATAATAAATAATAAATTTAAGGGGAAAGGGGAAAATATCACTTCCATTCCCCCCTTCTCCTTCTCTGGACCTCTCCTGACCACCTAACACCAATTGCCAGGTGCTGGAGGAGAGGTTTTACCATCGGATCGAGAAGAGAAGCAAGTGATGTTGAATGAGGTGTTTCTTCCATGGGAAGAGGAGGCTTGCAAATCGGACTGGAGAGGGAAGCAAGTGGTTTTAAATGGGGAGTTTCTTCTATGGGAAAAAAGACTTGCATATCAGATGGGGAACCTCTTTCACATGCACGCACACAGACACGCAGAAAAACATGTGCCTCCAGGTACCAAGAGTGGGCCATCCAGCTTGCTTGTTTTAGGACCTTTCTAAGCAGGACTAGTTATTGACCCATATATACGTCGACCCAGGATTTTAAGGTCAATTTTGGGGCATAAATTTCTTGATTTATAGTCAAGTATATATGGTAGTTGTTCCATGTCTCAGAGGTTTTCTGCTAGTATTATGATGTCATCTGCGTATCTTAGACTGTTGATATTGCTTCTTCCTAGTTTCACTCTGCTTTCTTCTGTGTTCAAACCTGCTTTTCTTACAATATGTTCTGCATATAAGCCAAATGTGTAAGGTGATAAGATGCAGCTTGTCTGATCCCTTTGCCAGTTAAGCACACTACATGGCTACATATAGCACTATATCCCACTTTAACTCTGTACAACATTTTGTGGAACTCTGGGATTTGCAGTTTAAGGAGGAACATTTAGAATTCTCAGCTAGAGAGCTCCTAGGCTTCCCTAAACCACAAACTACATGATGTTGCTATGGCTGTTAGATATGATAAGATGTTTCCAAAAAGGCCCTTCTTCAGATTTGAAGAAAATAATGTGAGTGAGTGGGTAACACCAGTGATGCCTTTGGGTTCTTGGCTTTCCCTTGCTTGCATCACTGCATTAATGCCTTTCTTCCAGCCAGCCAGCCAGCCAGCCCTTACTCAGACATGCAAAGTTAAAAGCTGCTGGGACTGGGACTGACGCCAAGTCTGTCCCAGTGCTAAAGAGTTGAGTTCCTTTGATGGGCATCATTATATAGTAGGTGATCCTTTTACTTTTTCTAAAGCAGCTTCTTTGACAATAAAGTAGAGTGTCAAGAAAAAAATTCACAAATTAAAACCAGTGGGAAATCTGTGGAAAGATTTATTGATGTTTCTGTCCTCCTTGAGTACATCTACACTGTAGAAATAATGCAGTTTGACATCACTTTAATTGCCATGGATCTATCCTACAGAAACTTGGGATTGGTCATTTGGTGAGGCACCAGCACTCTTTATCAGTGAAGACTAAAGACCTTGTAAAACTACAAATCCCAGAATTCCATAGGATAGAGCTACAGAACTTAAAGTGGTGTCAAAGCACATTATTTCTACAATGTAGATGCACCTCTTGTCTCCTCCTACCAGCAGCCCACTGCTGAACAAGGAGGGGATGTAGCTCTCTGGAAGAGTATGTGATTTGTATGAAAAAAGGTTCAAACCCCTATGTCATCTAGTAGAAATGAGAGATGCTGTCTAAGACCCTGGAGGATCATTGTTGCCCATCAGATATGACAGTATAGGACTAGAAGGACAGATGGTCTGACTCAGTAAAAGGCAGCTACCTCTGGTCCTCTGGAGGCACTACCAAAGGGCCATGAGACTGCTCTGCCTCATTCTATACGTTCCTATGCAACCGTTGTACCCTGACTCCTTCTTTGATCTCCTCTTCTGTTGTACTGTATGTACACATCATGCACATGCACAAAAATGAGATCAAGTTGTAGGCCAATTGTTCTAGAATTACTAAGATGCCAGCAAAAGGAAACAAAAACATACACACATCTTAAAATAGACCGGAAGAGATGCAAAGAGGACTCTGCTCTGAGAACAGTCAAAATTGGAATCACAATGTACAACCCCTTCTTCACCTCCCTGTTGCTATGCTTGTGAGACACAGATGACTATATTTATTTATTTTTAGACATGGGACCCAAAGCAGTGAGGCTGACCACATTACCACACTACACCCCTATAGGGCTGCTATTCCATTTTTACTGCTTTGTCTGCCTCCTGTTGCATTCTGAGGCTTGTAGTTCAGTGAGGCCTAAGAGCTTTCTGACTGAGAATTCTAAATGCATCTTTGAGGTGAACCTATCATGTGGAGAGAATAATGTGGATGGTAGGATGGTGGCAGTGGCAAATCTGTGTTGGTACAGTTGGCCCTTCTTATCTATGGATTTTTTTTTATTTGAGCATGCATGGCTTGAAAATATCCCCCAAAAGTGTAAATTCCAAATAGCAAACCTTGATTTTCCATTTTATATATGGGACACCATTTTGTTGTGCCGTTATATTTAATGGGACTTCAGCATCCACGGATTTTGTTATCCTTTTAGACTGTAAGCCTGAGGGCAGGGATCCGTCTACTTTAAGATTGTATGTACAGCACTGTGTAAATTTACAGCACTATATAAATAAAGGTTAATAATAATAATAATAATCCACGGAGGGTCCTGGAACCAAACCCCAGCGTATAACAAGGGCCCACTGTATTGTGAGGGGTAAGGGAGAGAATCCTGCCTTTTCTCTTTATTCAGTAACAGATTTAAAAGTTACTGTTGATTGAAAGCTGTCAATCATACTCTTCCAACCTGTGGTCAGAAAATAAACAAGCACTGTTGTTAGGTCCATGTTCATTCACCCACTAACACACCTACCTATAGTGTCTGATTTGGCAGAATGAGAGTATTGGAAAGGAAAAAATGTATATTTGTGTGTGTGTGTGTTTGCGTGCAGGCAGAACTATGTTCTGTCCCAGTTGCATAATGCTGGCATTGCAATCATGAAGCCTGCAGACAAAGCCCCAGTGGTCTGGCATACCTCCAAAGGATTTTAATGTAATTGCTGGAGAGGCTGACCTTTGGGTGTAGCACAACTTGTTGTTAATTAGTCCACCTCCGTATCAGTTGTGTGAGTGGCACTAGACTCATGGAAGCTGACCATGAGAGACCAAGGTGCCATTGTTCATACACAGATCAAACACCCACTCTTCTGCATATTGTAGAACACAGCATTTAGTGTGCTCACCTTGGTCACTGTGAGTTCTGACATGTGTGTGCCACAGATATGTTTGATATGATCGCCACATTCTTTCCATGCATGAAGGATGATAAGATCAGACATGTCAGTACACTGGGCTGGTCAGAAATCAGGCCTCTGAGCTGTTGTGCCAGAGAGGATGGCCAGTTACATAGGTGTGTGAACTGTCTCTGAAAGGATCCCCAGTATGACTGCACTCTTGTCTGTGACAGCATCCTCTGTGAAGGAGGTGTAAGGAGCCTTTGACAGTTCACCCATTAAGACTAATTCATCTGTATCCACTTGGGTTTGAGATTAAATGAGAAACCAGATGTTCACCTAAGGCTATAGCCTCCTAGATTCAAATCACATATTCTGTTTCTGCTGCTGAAAATTTTCATTTCAGAGCAAGTCATTTCACTGTTCATCATGTCTGAATTTACAAGAAAAAAAGAGAGAGAACAACAGAAGAAGAAAAAATAACTGAACAAGAGGCCATTGTATATAGTTTTGGAAAGTGGTGGTGGTGGTGATGATGATGATGATGATGATGATGATGATGATGATAAAATTATCTGTAAGAGTTCTTTCAAAGACTTGGAAAATGTTTTAGCAAGATTTTGTATGACCACAATGGGGTAATGCATAAATTGAAAATTGTATGGGGAAAACTGAACATTACAAGGGCTAAATTGCAGCCCTCCAGATGTTGTTGGATTACAAGTCCCATCAGTCCTAGTCAGCCTGTGAGGAATGTTGGAAGTCGCATTCCAACAACATGCAGAGATCTGTACTTTCCCCCATCTTTCCTGAACATGAATGGCTTATTCCTGAGTGGAGTTATGAGTTTTTATTTTGTCTTCTCTCAAAGAGCTGAGCATTGTCCTTCTGTAATTCCAGTAGTATATCAAACTAAAGTCTGACTGGCATGTTTAAAAATCATACTTTCATACTGTCCTTCCTGGAACAGGATGCAGCAAACTAACTGAATGCTCCTCATATGGAAAAGTTATGAAAGTTGCTGATTAAAAGTGAGTTTAACACAAAGCTATAGGAAATGAGTAGCTGGTACATTTTGTTTTGCAATTGTTTGTTCTTAAATAAATTAATTTTAAAAATTAAAAATAAAGTTATTCTTAAAAAGCATTGGATTGTCATTACAGTGCCAAGGTGCAAAATCACCACTTATGCTCAATGTTCAAAAGTAACAAGTTACTTTTCTTTATGGTCAATAGACTGCAATGATATAAGCTGCTATAATATACCCAAATAAAAATGCCATGTTATAACTCTTGAACAATAAAATTAACTAAATCAGCAGTTACATTTATACCACCCCCCCCAAAAGGAGTGACACCATCCCTTGCAATACTATAGTTATAATTGAACCTAATGATGCCTTTGTTACACAGCATTAAAAGTTACTTTTTAGACTAGACAGCTTACAGAGTCCCCTTGGCTGAGGGATTCTCTGCACTGCAATTCAAAGAGTCAAATTTCCAAGCTCTGCTTACTTATTGTGGAAAAAAAAGGAGACGACGACTTAATTGTAAACGACTTTCAATTTGTAATGAGCTGGCTAAAGACTTCCACATGTGAACAGTTACCAGGCCAGAAAGATGGCCAGATTGTGCTTCTGTGCCCGCACATGCTAGTCTTTCATATGCAAGCTGCTGCTGCTACTGCTGCTTGATAAACCTAGGAGAAGACTGAAAAATGCACTTCAACCTGAACTTCTACAAATCAAGAAGGACTAAACCATGGTGCTGTTTCTGAACATATATTTATTTCCAATATTGTTACACCATTTTGGGATTTAAAATTTCCAAGGTGACTAAGAAGACATATCAAAAGCAATATGGAATTACATAACCCATCTTATCATCATTAAATAATTATTGTAGCAACAAAAATGAGAGCCTTACCTGGGCAAGCTCATAGTATTGGATTCTGAATGATGGGTTTTAAAAATTTGTATATTTTAAATGTTATATTGGCTGGTTTTAATGTGTCTTTGTTTATGTATTTTAATGTAATTTGTTTCAATGGTTTTACAGTCACCCCTCCTTTTTTGTGGACTTGGAGTCCACATCCCCCACCAGTTCATAGGCGGCAAATAGAGAGGGACAAAATGAGGTGTGTGTCACCATTCAGGCCAATTGGGCTTGAATATTGGCGATTTTCCATTGTTGCCAGGGAAAATGTGTCCAGAATGGATCCCTTGCAAAAATGGAGGAGTGACTGTATATGCTTTAATCTCTGTTGTGAGATTCAATGTGGTGTATTGGTTTGAGTATTGGACTATGGCTCTGGAGACTAGGGTTCGAATCCTGGCTTGGCCATGAAACACACTGGGTGACCCTGGGCAAGTTACATGCCTTAAGGGAAGGCAATGGCAAATCTCCTCTGAACAAAACAAGAAAACCCAGTGATAAGTTTGCCTTAGGGTTGCCATAAGTCAGAAATGACTTAGAGGCACATAACAACGACAACAAAAACAATAAGAAGAACATATCTATGTTGTACCCCACCTCAAGTCTCGGGGAGAGGCGGATAAGAAATAATAATAATAATAATAATAATAATAATAATAATAAATCTGTTATCTAAAAATTAGCTTACTATCTAAAAACCAACTAGAGAGAAAAGAACCATGCACACCTCAGCCACATGGCAGGATCCTCTCCAAGTGCAACAGGCAACACAAAGGCCTCTCCACTGTGGGCATATGCCCTGTACATGTGGATGCTTGCCGGTGGTAAAGAGATGCAGGACCATCATGGCTGGGGCAGGGCTACTTGGTGCAGCCCTATCCTTGCTCAGCTGGAAAGTTTTGGGACTTTCCATTGAACCTGAATAGGTTTTTTTTTCTGTGTGGATGGCATTGGCTGCCAGTTAGGTATATGCATTTTTGGTTAGTTAAATCTTAGAAGTGTGGTTAATATGTTCAGTTAGTAGTGTGTGGTCCAGACAAAGGAGAGAGAAAGAGAGAGAGAGAGAGATTGTCATGAAATTATCACCCTAAATGAATAGCACTAAAGAATCAATGGCAACCTATGTTATATCTCCTGCAAAGTTTCACAACACACACTTCTCATGATTACTTGTGGTGTAAAACTGGCACTAATCTTATTAACAAATGTCCAGCAGACATATAGCTTAAGCTTCAAGAATACATCTCAGCTGGAGGTCATGGGGGCAATTTTCTGTTGTCTAAAGAATTATTTCTCTTTCACTTGACTCATGTGGTGAAATCCTGTCAGAGAAATTTTGTTCTCGAAAACACAGATAACTTTCCTGTCTGCTCCAGACTTACAGATGAATAATTTTGTAATGCATTTTCGCAGTTTTAAATGCTCAGAAAAAAATGCACTTCAGAAGCTCACCCAGGCATTAGATTATCAGAACCTTATTAAGCAAAGACAATTACTAATCTATAATCATGATATTTGGGTAGATCCTCCAAAGCCACCACCCCAGATTGCTTCATGAATATTGGCATCTTGTAAGGTAAGTGTTAAATTATTTCCTCTCATTGTGACAGCTGGGGAAAGTAGGCCACACGTCAATGTGCCCACACAGAATATTTGTTGCAAGGGAAGATCTTAATGATGTACGCCTCATGCTCTCAGTGATATAAACAGCAATGCTGACAGGGTATCCTCACCTGCCAGAATAAACCCTCACATACTATTCATACCTAAAATACTTTTGAAAAAGAAGGGAGGAAAGAAAGAAAGAAAGAAAGGAAGGAAGGAAGGAAGGAAGGAAGGAAGAAAGAAAGAAAGAGAAAGAAAAATGGCTCTTCATTTCAGCGTTTTGCAGTCTTAAGTATCTAGACTGGTATTCTTTATTCTGGTCTACATCACATCTACATTACACATCCTTAGCTATGTAGCAGAGGCACTAAGGAATGTTATCAGTGATTTCCAAATATACACAACGGGACACTGGAAAGATTGTTCCGATGTACATAGGCACTGCCTAGCCGATGTCTCAATGTGCATGGTCCCATTGTGCATCAATCTTGATGTGCAACAGTCACTTTGCTAGTTCATATAATCACAACAGCCCCTTGCTGAATACAAATGTGAAACTGTGCAATTCCATTTCTGACAGATGAAAGTACACTTACAAAGACGTAAGTCCTCAAGTGAATTCTGACCTTAATTCTCATCCTTGCTTGGTGACTCAGGGATAGAAAAAATACTACTTAATTTGATCACTTCAGTTAAACAGTGTGATAGCTAGGGTTTTGCATTCAAATGGGGGAACACTGTACACAGCAACTATATGTGGATATGTAAGAGTATGTACTGTATATTAACAAGAAGAAATGTGCTTCTATTGTTACCTTGGTGTTGTTGCACCTTCAAGTTGTTTCCAACTTATGGCAACCCTAAAGTAAACCTATCATGGGTTTTCTTGGCAAATTTCTTCAGAGGGGGTTTGCCATTGCCATCCTCTCAGGCTGAGAGAGTATGTCTTGCCCAGGATCACCCAGTGGGTTTCATAGTCAAGCAGGGATTTGACCCTTGTCTCCTGTGTCATAGTCTGATGCCCACACTACTCGGGCCATATCTGGCCATATCCAAAAAGTAAGGATTCTAGACCAGAAAAATTGGTTCATTGCTTGTTGAATGTTTAAGAAGGCTGTTATACTGGAAATATTGTTATAATTGATACTATGCTGGCTGTCTGGCATGTTTTCCTCTGTATCCTATGTGCTGGGTTAGCATGTGTTGCTGCTGCCAGTTTTGCTATGATACAGACTAAGGATAATTCACATATTTTCCATAGTGCATTTCTTCACTGTAAAGATGGGGGGGGGGGGGCACAAAAAACCACCAACAACCAGAAAACAAATAAATAAAATTTAATCATCATGTGTATGTATTTCATAATGGAGATGTACATTTTTGTCAAGTAGATGGAGTTAATTATGATTTCAGAGTTTGCGTTCATTCAATGCAGAGAAATACTGTGTTCTCACCATACATGGAAGCATATATGTAAGCTTCATGCCAGTTCTCATATGAAAATGCTTTTGATCTATCTCAGGTGGGCAGCACATATTCTGTGGGTCATCCAGAGGCCTTGATTGCTTTCCATGCAGCCAGTGAAGCCCAATGGTGCCCCACCAACTTCCCAGCAGCCCAGCCATTAGTGCAAGACTCGCACTAATCCTATTAATGGATTAACATGTTTCTTGCTGTTTTTAGCAGTGGGGGAACAGTCATTCTCCCCCCACCCTAAAAATAGTTGGAAATGGGAAGGAGGTTAAAGCTTCCACACTTGGAGATATTGCTCAAGATCAGTTTCCCTACTGGTTTTAGTGTGTGAAGTATGTGTGCAAACCCAATAGAGAGAGAATGTGTCCACATGAGTCTGAAAGTCTGGACAAGTGATGTCTGACACCCCTCTTACCAATACACTCAATACACTCATGGAGCCCTAGGTGGGTTGTTCAGGGATGGTGCCTTCAACTCCATAAAAGGTGCCCCAGACATGCATACGGTTATCAAAGGCATACTCTGTGAAACAGGAAGAAAGAATAACTATGCAAGGCAGATTCATATTTTCTGTTGCTCCTAGACTATGGAATGCATTTCCTGCAGAATTGCAGTTGCCTCCCATTAAGCATCTGAAGGCCCATCTTTTCAAAATGGCCTTTTAAACTGTTTCAGTGGTTATTGACAACTGATCTTAATGGCTTTATTGCTTATGTTGGTTTGCAGTGATGGTTTGATTGGTTTTAATGGAATTTATTTTTAGTTGAGGTGTTACAGACTAGGTTGGCAACTGTTCACCAGACGACATTTTCTTTAGGTGCCCCTAGAGTGTGGAAGGAGTTCTTGAAGAGATTCAGGAGCTGAATATGCTATCCAGATTTAAAACAGCATTAAAGACCAGTCTCTTCTACCAGACTTAGCTAAATGATTTTTTTTAAAAAAATGTGAATTATAAATTTTAAATTATGGACTGAATGTTTTGGTCTTAGAGGTTATTTTTAACTGATGTTATGTGTTTTAACTGGTTTATGTGTTTTTAACTGGTGTTGTGTGTTGTATTTTAACTTGCTGCTGTTCTCTACCTTGATCAATAGGTAAGATAACAACAACAACAACAACAACAACAACAACTTGAATTCTATTTGTTTCTGGGTTAGATTTTTGGGTTTTTTTTAGTTGAAAGGAGTGATATAAATGTTAACATCATCAACAATAACTACATTCAGCAGATGTCATAAAGTGAACTGAAATCCATGAAAGCTTCTCCTAAAATAAATCAGACTCACGGGTGCTGCTAGATTGTTTCCTGCCAGTACACACACTCCTTTTTTCCCTTTCCCCTTTTTATGATGAAACTGATAAATACAGCAACCTCTCTGAAAACACCAACATCACCACCACCACCACCACCATCATCCACAGGAGAGAAAAACACAAAACCACCCAGAAGAATTACATGGAAAAACGGAACACATTTTGATACCCAAAGGCCTGCATGTACAGTCCAGATTAGTACCTCATATATTTAACCCTGGCAAAGATCTTCCTCCCCACATACAACACAAAGTGAAAGACCTGGAAGCTTCCTATCAGAGAATGGAATTATAAAAGCAAAGAATGCCGTCTTCCTCAGACTTGACTTATTTCTGGGTTTTCCCTGGCATATGAAGAGAACTCAGGATAATACTAGTGGATGGGGTGGGTGGGTGCAAGGAGTCACTCTTCTTTTTCCAGCAATCATTGCTACAGAGACAGTTAAAGCCTTGTCTTTTGAGGCTTTCAGCACAAAGCAAGGGATAGGTTTTGGCCCCTCCTCTAACTCTTTGCTGCATATACAAATATCGGTTAGCTACAAAGTCCAGCCAAAATTTGCAGAATTTTCAATTGCTATTGCCCTTCTCTGGGATGCTGTCAACTCTTAATCCAGCCAGCAAGATGATTAATATACAGTATCATGATTCACACTATACAGTCAGCCCTCCTTATCCATGGTTTCTTTATCCACATATTCAAGCATCCACAACTATATATATATATATATATATATTCTGAATAGCAAAGTTTGATTTTGTCATTTTATATAAGAGATACCATTTTACTATCCATTGTATTTAATGGGACTTGAGTATTCATGAATTTTGGTATCCACGAGGGAGTTCTGGGGGGGGGGGGGGGGAAACAGTGGATACCAAGGGCCCACTGTATAGGTTTCCTACATTTGCCATGAAAAAGCAACAACTAACATTTGGAAAAGAGGATCTCTCTCTCTCTCTCTCTCTCTCTGTGCCTTCAAGTCACCTGCCAATTTATGTCACTCTTATGAATGTCATAGGAATTTTTAAGACACAGAATACTCAGAGGCAGAGTCGAAGACTACCAATCAGAGGTGGCTTTGCCAGTTCCTTCCTCTGAAATATAACCTAGAGCACCTGTTTCCCATCCAAATGCTTCTCTGTCTCCCATCCAAATACTAACCAGGGCTGACCCAGCTTAGCTTCCAAGATGAGACATGATCTGGCACTTTAGGGTATAGCACTTTTTATTTTGAGAATAATGCATCATTTTCAACATAGAAAATGTTCAAAGCACTAGTTCAATGGGATTGGTTGCAGCCCCTTGCCTTTGTGGGTGAAAACTAATCCTATATATATAGCCATTTGTAAGGGATTTTAAAAATAAATTCTTCAGGATTAGATGGTGTATTTACTGTAATATTAGCCCATGATAAGAACATGTTTTGTTGAAGATCATGGTGAAGCAAACTGAGTCTTAATACCACAGGATTACTTAACGGACCAAGTCCTGTTTCTAACTTTTTTGTACTGCAGTTCTTAAATATGCATTTTTCTAGCAGCAGTAAAGAGAGACTCTACAACTATGTAGGTTGCCAGACTCAGAACCTGCCTCAGTATTGTAGCCCACCTGGGGCACAACCCCAAGCTTCACAACTGGATTAAACTGTGTGATTCACTCTGACAGCCATCATTGCATTCATTTAGGATTGAACTGAGGTCAACATGTGGTAAAACAAGGAATATCTATGAAGCACACTGTTATGCTATGGAACTTGTTACAGGGATGGGCAATAACTTTAGTGACTTTAAAGGGAATTAGACAAATTCCCAAGAATTAAGCTGTCCATAGGCTATTTAACTAGTTACAAAGGTTATTATGCCACCTTCTGGATCAGTGGTGGCTTGCCTCTAAGTCCCAGCTGCTAGGGAACAGTGGGAGAAGAATGTGATCTTCATGTCCTGGTTATGGACTTCTTAAAGGGCATTTTGAAGGTGGTACTGGTAATAGTGGTGGCTTCAGCTATTCTGTCTGACCAGGCAAGTAAGATCTTGATTGAACTATAACAAAGAGAATTATACATTTGGTTGGACTTAGATCCAAACTTAAGACTTTATCACATCAGTCTGGTGTCCCACCACAATTGTGTTATTTTAAGAATGAAAGCATGCCAGTTTGACATAATTTCTTATCACACTTTCTCCCATAGCAGTGCTTTGGCGATCCATGGTCATATGATCTGTTTTCTGAACTGCCAAACATTGTCTCCTGGGATGAAGAAGGGGATGACAGATCCTGGCTGCCAACTGCCTCCTGAAGCACACCACTGGCTTCAGGAGGAAGCGGGGAGACCAGTGATCCTGGTTATAGCCACCTCCTGAAACTGGCTTCTGCGTGAATGTGCACACACAGCAGCTGGCTTCGGGAAGCTGTTAGTGGCTATGATTGCTGTTAGAGGGAGAGGGGGAAAGGAACAGGTTCACTCCCACTTACACAATGAGGCTGCCTGAGAAGTGGAACTGCAGTGGAAGGGACCTATTGCACAAAGGCAGTAATGAAACAGCAGTTAGATTGAGAGCTTATTCATATTTTTTGCCCATCAGTGAAAAAGTACGCTACAATAACAAATGGAATGCAAGACAACGGCAAGATGGACAGGATGACATGTAATAACTACTGGACAAAGATACTTTTATCTTAAAATTCCACTTTATAGGCTCATGTGATAAAATCCTGAGTCATATTTAGAGATGACTTAGTAGAGTGGGACAAATCCACTGAAATCGATGAGATATAAAAGCTTCATGAGTTAGTTAAGATTATTGACTTCAGTGGGCCTCTTCCCCATACATAAGTCTAGATCCAGCTCAATACAATCTGGGATGAATAGACTGCCTCTTTGGAGATTTTCAGATGGGCAAAAGTGATGGGAGCATAGAGGGATGCTCCCGTGAGTTTTGAGTAATTGCACAGAGATTATGAGATGATGTCACATGTCATGTCATTATCCTGTGAATAAAGAGTAGTTTCCAAGTCGCTTTTCATTTACAGAAATGCTTCTGTCATTTTTGCCCATCTGAAAATCTCCTCTGTCTTGGAATTTTTTTTTTTTCTTGTGTGCCTTTAAGTCATTCCTGATTTATGGCAACCCTAAGGCCTATTATGAGGTTTTCTTGGCCAGATTTGTTCTGAGGAGGTTTGCCATTTTTCCCTTAGGCTGAGAGCATGTGACTTGCCCAAGGTCACCCAGTGGGTTTTGTGGCTGAATCAGACCCTGGTCTCCAGAGTCATAGACCAACACTCAAACCACTACACCAATCCAGAACCCCAAATCCAGTGGAGAAATTCAGGTGGAGATTTGGGAGACATCTACATACAATAAATATTTACACCCAGCATCTGAGCACTTGTTCCTCACTAACTTTATGAGTGAAGCTGGCATTTCCCACCACACAACATATGTTGTATTTTTATATAAAATATTTGTAGAAAAGATTTGTGCCTTTTATGTTTTTCTACAAAATATTTTTAAACTGGATGTGCACATTGGTGATCAACATTGTTTCTTTGGATTACTGTAAACAGACATATCACATTATCAATATATATTGTTTTAATTATTATTGTAATATTTAAAAAATTAATATTTATCTTAAAATATTTTTTATTTAAAATGTGCAGTTGATTATACTGTACCTTATGCTGTTGTAGAGATGGACAGATTCTGCCCCAATGGTCCACACCTTAACTATCTCATGCCCCTGAAGAATCTGTGGAAACTATGGCTATTGCAAAGTGAGGTGTCCAGACTGTTGTTAGGCATGTGCTTTAGAAACCAAACATCATCAATCTTATATTGGCTGCACTAACTTCCTATTTGTGTTTGCCTTTAATTCAAGGTACTAGTTTGAATCTGCAAAGCCCTAAATAGTATGAAGCCATAATATCTGAAAGACCACCTCCTCCCACATGAACCTGCCTCTAATTTGAGATCTTCAGAGGCTCTTTAGCATGGTGGGAAACCATGGCAGGGATTTCTCTGTTGTTGTTGTTGTTGCTGTTGTTGTTATTGCTACCTTGTTTCTGATGTATGGTGACCCTAAGAGGAACCTATGACATGGTTTTCTTGGCAAGATTTATTTATCTTTGCCTTCCTCTGAGGCTGAGTGACTTGCCCATGGCTGAGTGGGGATTCATGCTCTTGTCCCTGGAGTCCAATGTTCAAACCACTAATGATGCTGGCTCTTTCTACAGCTTTCTCTGTAGCAGGACCTCAAATATGGAACTCCCTCTCAAGGGAAAGCAAGGGGGTGCCATCCCTCTTGAGCTTCTAGTAGGCAACCAAGACTGTACTGTTGCCTTTGGCCTTCAGTCCTTACAATAGGAAGTGTTTTTTAGCTGTTTTAATCATGTGTGGCCTTTTAAAAAAAACAAAAACAGAAGCAAACAAATACTATTTTCAAGAAAATCCTTTTAGTCTCTTCCAAAATAATGGCTGGCATACAGTATTGCAGTTACTGATTTACTAGAATTACTAGAGTTAGGGATCTTCAGCTTCTCTGCACTCAGTAAGACTATGTAGTCTTACTGTAATGTTATGTAAATATCACTTCAGTCTATCATAAGAACCAGTATACAGATTGGGTGAAGAGGGCTCATTCAGCTTCCAAAAGAGGCACAAGGGGGATGACTTTACCACCCTCTTGCCACCCATTCCACTTCCAGTTGGGATGCAAGGAGAATGACATTTCCATCTTCCTACTGCCAGCAAGAAAGCCTGAGGCAAACTAAAGAAGGACTCCTGCTTCAAACCTTTGGGCCCGTTCAGACTACGTTATAAACCGGTTAGCAAACCGGTTTAAAATCAAGAAGTTCACACTGAAACCGGATTTAACACTACTGAATCCGGATTTTGCACACCCGTAGCGGGGTAAATCCCCCATACCCCAGGTTTTCCCAAAGCGGGTTTTTTACCATTTCTTTTGGGAAAACCCGGTTTGCGGGGAATGTGAACTTGGCTCCGATTGCGATCGGGTCAAGTTCAGGGGAGGGGAGAAGGCCAGGGGGAGGAACATGCCTCCTCTCCAGGCAAAATTGGGCACTCCAGCATTTTTTAAATTTTTTTTAACTGTATTTTAATTATTTATTTATTTTATTATTTTATTTATTTTAGAGTTATTTTGTTTATTATTTATTTATTGTATTTTATTGTATTTTATTTATTAGTAATTTAATTGTATTTAATTGTATTATATTTTAGTATTTTTAAAATATTTTTTATTTTTTTATTTTTTTTTTCAGTTTGACAGCTTATGCGCATTCTACGAGGCTCCTTTCCCATCGAATGTTATGAATGGGGAAAAAGGGAAACTCCTGTCCATATATGGATTGGGGTTCCCTTTCATGGGGCCCTTTAAAAATTGAAGGGCTCTGAACGGGCCCTTCGTTTATATTTTGCATTTTTATTCTATGTTCTTATATTGTTTGATTTGCCATGTATTTTTTGCTTTTGATATTTATTGCTAAACAAACAAAAACAAACAGCTTCATTTATATACTGCTTCATACCCTTAAGGAGTGTCTAAGCGGTTTACAATTTTAAGCTATTTGCCCCCCAACAATCTGGGTACTCATTTTAGTGACCTCGGAAGGATGCAAGCCTGAGTCGACCTTCAGCCCTTTGCTATTGTTAATTGTTATCTTATTTTATTGTTTAATGTACTGCTATGTTACATTTGTTTTTTTTATTTCATGTTTATTGTTGTTGTTTTATATTTGTATTATCCCTTTTGTTCTAAGCTGCCCGGATTCCTAGTGATTGGGTGGAATATAAATAAATATTATTATTATTATTATTATTATTATTATTATTATTACACATGCACCAACAGTGGAAAAGCAGTGGGATTGGGAGGCATTAATGGCTTTTGCTCATCAATGAGGAAGTGTGTTCCAGCAACAGAGGGTCTAAAGATGAGCTACTGGACAGACACAACATTATGTGAAAAGGTACAGTCACAGACGATATTATCCTGCTCTAATTCCACTGCTCAAGCCTTGTGTGCTAAAGTCCTGAGTCTAATGCCAGATCTTATGGTTCAATAACACCTAGCGACAGTTTTGGAAGAGCTCATAGACCAACTTCAGCTCAGGAACTGGAACTCACCATCCACTAATAGTTTTTTTTTTTTTAATCCAGTTTCTGAGTAATAGTGATTATAGTTCTCTTGCTATGTGGTTAAGAAACTTCTCCAAACAGGTAGAAAATCAGACTAGAGATGCTTGGAAAATTTGGTCTTTATGTATTTGTTCTAGAAATTGTCATAAATTGCAATTTTGTGAGTCAGACTAATATGCTGATCAGAATTTAACAATTCAAGAATCATAAAATGTGTCAGTGCAGTTCTTGAAAATTCAAGAACATCAAAATATAGATTTTGTTTATTTTGTAAATATACATAGTAGAAATGCATGTATTTATTGGGGGAAGACTTCTGAGAGGAAAACAAACAAAAATTTAAATATATTTTAAAATTCAAAGATCAATTTAAAAATGTATATTGAGGATAAGATTCTTTTAATATCCTCAGATTAATGTGGAAACAGAACCTATAGTTGACCCTTGGTATCCGCTGGGATTTGGTTCCAGGACTGCCTATGAATAGCAAAATCCATGTATGCTCAAGTACCATACAGTGGCATAGTAAAATGGTGTCCCTTATTTTTTTAAAAAGTCAAAATAAAGGTTTTACTTTTTGGAACTGATATTTTCAAGCCATGGATGGCTGAATGCATGGATAAGGAATCCGTGGTTATTGAGGGTCAACTTGCAAAAATAATTTAGACTGACTATGCTGATTAATCCAGTCATAATTATGGTTGATTTCATAAGAAAATTGTATCCGAACCTATTAAATAGGTTTTGAAAAATCAGTTCTTTTGGATTGGCAAGGGCAATACTGTCTGCCCTAATTTTTTTTTTTTGGGGGGGGAGACCCCATAGAATCTTGTAATTAATGGTTGACAATTCCAGAGCACACTCCAAATTTGCATATATTCTGAACAGCCAGGAAAATGCCTATCACCAGAGTTGTTCAGACCTGGCCCGAACATGAAACAATTCATCTCACAAATCAGTGTCTTTTTACTACCTCAAGCATCATGTCATAGGGCAAAGTCTTATAACTGAAGCATGAACCTGAGATCCAGATCTCTGTTTCCCCTCTGACTGCTGTTTTCTTGTCCACAGTGAGATTGTAACTGAAGAGATAAGAACCATGTCTGTGCTCTTGTGAAATCTTTTCACATCTACATGCGCTGGAAAAGGAGGAGACTTGTCTAAGAGGCTGTGTGGAGCAATTGTTAGCTTGATGATTCTGATAGGGATGGAAAGAATTGTGCAACATTCACCACAATCTTGATGGAAGAAGCATTTCTGTACCTCCCATTGAGCAGTCACACATTTAGAAGACCTAACAGGGCATTTCTGAGAAGTGCATACAAAGCAATGTGCATATTTTAAACCACATGGCTAAAACATATATAATTAGGGGGAAAATACAGATTAACATGCTTCATTCTACAGAAAACAGTTGAATATATTTGCCCAATATATTCTGCATAAATAAACACACAAATTAGGGAAAATGTGTTTCAAAAACAGCATGAATTTTGACTCTTGCAACCTTTTGCCACTATTACCACCAGCACCAACACCAGCAGCTGTTCCTGAACTTTCTTCTTCCCCAAACATATTGAGATGTGATGGTCATCTGGCCAATGTGAAACAGGGGGAAAAAATCCAATGCTAAAATGAGGGTGTGAAAGCTCCACTTGCCTCACAATCCTAGCCCACCATTCCTGTAGTGTTCTTAGAACAGGAGTTTGGTGCAAGAATAAGTAGGGACATCAGAATAAGTAGGGAAGGATGAGCAAAACTACCACTTTTTTTGGAAAGAAAGAGAAGTAACACGCTTTACTACAATCATCCACCAATAAAACAGTTAAGTCTAGTTTAAAATTTCCTAAAGGCTCCATGCATCAAAGAGAATTGCACCTATAAGATGAAAAACACTTAAGCTAGACAAACAAGGGCACAGAAGCCTAAGTCCAATTGTTAATTCTAACTAGAGTAGACATACTTGAATCAGTGAGATGGTCTCAAGTGTTGACCCACCATTCATCCAGTGATTCAGTGGGTGTAGTAATTGGATTTTAGGGCAGAGAGCAAGGATACTACTATCCACAAAAGATTTCAGAGATTTCCTTATCTGCAGTATCTCAAATTAAAAATAGCAGTCATCAACATGTAACTTTGAGACCAGACATGTCTAACATGATCACATACCCTCCTGCATTTCACAGATGAAAATCAGGGCAGATGTGGCCAAGTCAGAGTGTTAGCAAGATGGCAAAAGGTGGTTTTGGACTGGCTTTATTTATTTCTTGCTGGCTATTATACCTGGATAGCTAAATTATTAAAGACTTGTGGATTGGCTGAGAAAGAACCTCTTGTCTCAGTCTTCAACTTGCTGGATAACCCATGATTGACCTGGACTGAATTAACTGCTTGACCACTCTTGCACCCTAACCCCCTCCTCTGTAGGACACTTGCTGACTGGAGCATAGCATAAGAGTTACAGTTGCCAGGGTTAAGGATTATAGAACAATTTCTATAATGCATGTGCATTCCTTTTGAATCTTTTACAATGGGCCCTTGGTATCCGCTTTGGTTTGGTTCCAGGACCTCCCGTGGATACCAAAATCTGTGGATGCTCAAATCCCATTATATACAATGGCATAGTAAAAAGGTGTCCCTTATATAAAATGGAAAAATCAAGGTTTGCTTTTTGGAATTTATATATTTGAGGAATATTTTTAAGCCATGAATAGTTGAATCCATGGATAAAGAATTTGTGGATATGGCGAGCCAACTCTATTTTAGAGTTTGCATCTAAGGTTGCAATGCTGCAGAGTAGCATATGTAGAAGAGTCCTTCAGTCATCTATTGGCACCTCATTGGAACTTTTGGGACAGATGATATAAATTCAGTTTAGTATATAATCCATGGATTATACTTTTAATATTTGTTGCTTAATCCATTAAAAGGATTGAACAATAATTTGCTGGGTACTTCTGCGTTGGTGCATCTGAAGAAGTGGATTTGTAGCCATGAAACCTCATCCTGAAATAAATGTCTCCATGGCTCTGCAAGATTCCTTCCCTGCATTTCCTTATTTGCTGAAAAATACACTTTGCTGAAAAATACCTATGTGCCATGTTGGAATGACTATAGCTCAGCAGAAGAGAACATGCTCCACATTCAATACCAATTACCTCTAGACAGAGCCAGGGAAGTGTCCTGTCTAAAATCCCAGACAGTCACTGCCAGTGAGTATAGTAGAGAATGCTAAGCAAGATAACCAATAAGACTTTTTAACAGACTAACGATCTGATAGTGCTTAAAGCAGCACCTCACAGTGAATAAAGCAGCTTCTGTACCCAAAACAGGACCTGAAAACATACTGAAATGGCTTTAGGCAACTATTTTCACCCACAAGCTCCTGACACTGCATGACAACCATCCACTCAGGTACCCTGACCAGTAAGGGAATGTCTACACATAAGCAACTGTCCTGGGCACCACATAAGACAGTGGTTCTCACTCTTCCTAATGCTGAAACCCTTTAATACCTTATGTTGTGGTGACTCCCAACCGATGGTCTTGGTTTTTAAGACCATCGGAAATGTGTGTTTTCTGATTATCTTAGGTGATCCCTGTGAAAGGGCCGTTTGACCCCCAAAGGGATCACAATCCACAGATTGAGAACCACTGACATAAGGGTTTATCAGGAGTGGTCACTTGCTTTTTATAAGTAATTTATCACTCCCTGGATATACTCTCTCAATACTCTTCTGCTAGATGTAGAAACCTAAGAATAGCACTATATCAAATATCTCATATCAGCACATCCTCAGGGTGTTCTTTTGTTCAAAGAGCATCAGGATGCGCATTCTCCCCTCCACATCCGTTTGACCCCCAAAGGGATCACAATCCACAGATTGAGAACCACTGACATAAGGGTTTATCAGGAGTGGTCACTTGCTTTTTATAAGTAATTTATCACTCCCTGGATATACTCTCTCAATACTCTTCTGCTAGATGTAGAAACCTAAGAATAGCACTATATCAAATATCTCATATCAGCACATCCTCAGGGTGTTCTTTTGTTCAAAGAGCATCAGGATGCGCATTCTCCCCTCCACATCATCATGTCCTTACAATAACTCTGTGAAGTAGGTTAGGATGAGAGAGAGAGAGAAAAGGAGAGAGAGAGAGAGAGAGGTCCAAACTCAACCAATGAGCTTTGTGGCCAAGTGAGGATTTGAACCTGGGTCTTTCTGGTCCTAACCTGACACCCTGACCATTTCTTCACACTGGCTCTTGTAATCCTGGTTTATAGCATCCCATAGCCCTGGGCTGGATGGTACTCTAAACAATGCTGTTCCCTCCAAAGCTCATATACTAAGTGAAAGCTGTCCTGAAAATCTAGCCATGCCATCTTGGGGACACTGGCATGCCATCTTGGAGACATTGATGCATCACAGAACTCCACCTGTTTTAGCTATGTCTCTATGTTTTTACCACAAAGCCAATATGTCCTTAACCTACCATGTGAAATGTAGGCACCCCATTCCACAATCATTCAGTGACCAGGTAAAGACAGTGGAAGGAAAGGGGAGATGCAGCCAGCCAGCCAGTTGGTTGTGTTCTTCCTGCTAGGTGAAGGAAGATGATATGTTCTGCTGGACCTCTGGAGGACCTCTGGAAAGTTGAAAATGTTGTCGTCCTGTAGGCATCTTCAGGAAGCAAACCACTTGGCTGCCCAACTCCCCCTTGTTCTTTCCCCACCTTTCCCTGGTCATTGAAT
This sequence comes from Urosaurus nigricauda, assembly GCA_034509955.1. Lineage (NCBI taxonomy): Eukaryota > Metazoa > Chordata > Lepidosauria > Squamata > Phrynosomatidae > Urosaurus > Urosaurus nigricauda. Next base: position 172,442,944 of record JAOEGL010000002.1, read on the forward strand.
GGCTGTGGAGAATGCTGACAGCCGGAAAACAAGTAGGTGGCTTGGGGACAGAGTAACAGCAGATGAAAGCACTTAATTTCCCCATTTACTCTGACCTAAAAGTACACAAGTAGGCATAATATTCAGTTATCTGGGTATGTTGCTAGCAGGATGCTTGCCACTATCTTATATACTGAAATACCAGGTTGTTAATGCATGTAATATTAAAGAGAACAACATGGCTTTACAAAAGCATTGTGTCTTATGTCACATTTGCCTAGCAAAGAGCACCTACTTTTGTTAAAAGCCCATTAGACTTATTACAGTCCTTGGAATCCTTAAGATCGATCATTTGTGTAATTGTGTCTCTCTTCAACAGTCTGAGAACAGAACAATATATTTTTTAAAAATCTCAATTCCTTTAAAATTCATTCCCTGTGTCTTTTTTTCTCCCATTTCTTCCACAAATCCTTGCTGCCTTTTCAAATCTAGGATATGAGTGCTAGGTCGTACTTACTCCATTAAGACCCTAACCACACAACATAAAAACAAAAGACAACTTATGTAGAAATAACCCATTTTAGAGCATGTGTAAGTAAAACAACAACAACACATGTTGTCAGTTTTGGCTTACCTTGCTCTGTTATCCTTGTGCAAACAGAATGTAAACATATCCGATGAGGCAATCTTGGACTAGACCTCAGGCGCTCCTGAAGGCCTTCTTAAACTACTGTAGTCCTTTTCCCTGGGGGACCAGTAGTATTTTGATAAGCAGGGACAAGTCCTTTAGGCCAGTGGGTGCCAGAGTTTCCTTGCTGCATCACCACCAGCCGGATTGGAGGCTGAGTTTCTGTTGGAATCTCAGGAGCGTACTCTTTACTGGGATCTTTCCCTCTACAGTCATATAGTATGCAAGAAATCAGGAAAACCAAGAGTAAGATGACATAGCTAGCTACCAGGATGATCAGGTTCAGGGTCACGGGGTCAATTTCTAAATAAAAATCCATTGGATCCTATAATATTTAGTAGGATCCCCATGAACGAAGTTGAATATGCACAGACATCCATGCACTGGTGGAGCTAACTGATAGATGTATTGGCTTTGCGGTAAAAATACTTTAATCCTGTGCACTCCTGTAGCAATGGATTTCCCCCCCTGAACTGCATGATTAAAGCTGCTCAGTTTAATAACTTAAGCTTCTTCTTTTAATACCATGTTGCCAGCAGTGACAGAAGCTAAATTTGAATGTTTCATTGCAGTACAATATTTGGCTTTCTATGTGAGCCACGAGCACTCTCAGATTAGGTTTTTATTCTGTTTTTCCCCCATGGGGATGGAGTAGAAGCTCCACACAGTCTCAGCTTCCACTTGCAGCCCTCCTGTGTTTTTTCCAATACTTTTTCTACCGTTTTTCCCCACTTGAAAAAAATATTCATTATGGACTGAAAGATATATACAGGTGGCACAGATAATATCATATGCTATTTTGTCCCATGAACCCTGTGGCTTCATGCCCAGTGTATTCTGCTGTGTTAATCATTGATTACTGATTAGTAATTTTGTAATTGCTCTTTAATGGACATTAAAGTATTTTCCTTTAAAAAAAAAGGATGAAAAGATAGAAAATGTGCTCGAGTCTTAATAGACCAACTGGCTAATGAAAGAATCAGCACTTATATAAATATAATGGATTTAAGTGGGTCTACTCAAGTTTGCAATTCCAATCAGACTGAGGCTAAAGCCTTTGATGGGTAGTTTTAGGAGCATCCATCAGAAGACATTATTCCTCTGTTACTTCACCATCATTCTGTTATTCAGCTTTGGTGATATTCAGCATTTTATTATTCAGCTCTTTTTTGTGCCTAAATTCTGAAAAAAAACAACAACTGGGAAGCTGACTGGGCTAAAGGAAGTTGTTTTATGAAAAGAAGAAAATTCCATCTTGATTTTGAAGGGGATTTTCCTAGCTATTCCAGGCATCATTACACACATTGAAATCCATTTTATCCATTGTAGCTTCCCTCAAAGAATTCCAGGAATCTGCAATCTTTAAAAAGCATAGTTTATACTCATAATAATAAGCACTGAAATAACAAAGATACAATGGTGTTAGAGAATACAGGTAAGTATACCATCATCACCAAATCACAACAAAAATGCATTGATTTTTTACTTTTGAAGTCAGCTTGCTTTTATAATTCACAGCATGTGGAGATCAACGCAAGTTTCATCAAAATCGATTTTCCCACATTTTTAGAAGATTTTGCTATAGGCCTCAAGGAAAAGTTTCTGTGCCTGTATATTCAATAAAGTTATACTGTACCACGTACTGACAAATATGTTACAGTCATCTACTTTGTTCTGTGCTCTTATTGAACAAGTTTTCAAGGAGGGCTAATGCCCACAATCTGTTAAAACAAGATTTTAAAGATAGATTACTGATTGATTTCCAGATTTTAGCAATTTCTTATCACACAGCTGATAAAATAATTGAGGTCATGTTCTTGTGGAATTTTGCATTGGAACCTTTGAATATGGTTAACATCACCAATGCCTCAAAACTATATACTGACTGATGTGACATTTAGGCAATAAATTTTAAGAACTCATCCTTAAATGATTGCATTTTGGGCAGTAAAGCCCTATGCAGCAGGAGGTTCCTCATTGGCCATTTGTAGGAGTGAGTGCTCCCTGCTTTTCCTTAGAGAGTCTCAGGTACCTTACAAAACTACAGTTGTCAGGCTCCATTCAAATTGTTGGAAGCTGGTTTAAATATGCACTTTTTAAATACTTGGATGTGCTTGTTGTAATTAATGCAGAGTTTGGAAGTAACTTGATTAAATTATTAAACTTAACATAACTTAACATCATTGGTTGCATATATCATTGGTGGTATTATCACTTGTTAAGTTACAGTGTAATGTAATACAGTAATAAATTATTCCCAGTAATGAAAGTATAACTATATTACATTACAATTGTAACTTAACAAGCTATAATACCACCCCTATATGCAACTAATGATTTTTTAATTTATGATAAGTACTGGCTTGTGTTGCTACCTTATGCTCTGTTGGGGGTATTCAGGGGACAAGGAGGTGGATGGGAGGAGACGTTCAAACTAGAGACGAGCAGCTTGCAGCAGAGTTTTATTTATTATATTTAATTTTGAAAAAGTAACTAGAGTGTAACATAAGTAGCTTTAGTTACTTCTGAGGACTGGGAAAGCAAATGTTACCTTTAAAAAATGTGTCTACTATGGCAGTTAACTGCTTCTGATTTTTTGAACAGTAGCTGCAACACATTCCTTTTAAAAAAAGTAATGTCCTTTCCCAAACTTTGGCTTAATGTGATAGAAAATGGATGGAACAGGGGACTGAAACTCAAGAGTTTCTCAGAATAAATCTTATCCGTGCCATGAAGTCCCTAGGTAGCCTTAGGCAAGCCATTCTGCCCCCCCCCCCCCGGTCTCTCCCTTGGTAATAAATACAGGAGAGAATAAAACTGATTTACCTTATAGGATTGTTTTAACAGATGCAACTAGTGAGTGCCCAAGGGTTTCAATACTGAGCTGAAAGTGCTGTACAAGTGTTACCCATTCTTCTCATCCAGCTATTTAAGATACGGAATTAGTTGGAAGCATATTTCTCAGTATGAACTGATGTGATGCAGTAGCTCCAGTAGCTGTATATCAGAGAGTGGATTCATTTCCCAGGGGACTTTTTGAGCTAGAAATTCTGTCAGTAGGGAAATGAGAAATCTGAAAATGCTTTTTTGTGAGCTCAATACTTTCCATTCCAGCTCACTGTGATATGAAAACCAAGAACATTCAGCTGTATTACTATTGGTCATTGTAAATAGGTTACAACATTATTTAGAAAACATATCCAGTAGCCATGTTGGCCATACAGGAAAGTACAATAGCATCCAAAATCCACAAAACAGTGATACCTTTATTGGCTAAACAACATCCACAAAATACATGATTCAAGCTTTTGTAGGCCTTTGACACCAACATTGTCATTTTCTTTCTTTCTTCTGTTTGATTTTTAAGACCTTTGCCTGATGAAGAAGCAAATGGAGCATCAAAAGCTTTTATTCTGTGCATTTTTGCTGGCCAGTAAAGGTATTGCTGTTTTGTGGATTTCGAATGTTATTGAACTTGATTTAGAGTTGATGCTTGAGTTTTCTTACTTTCCTTTTCATGTCCCCCTTTTCTTTTTGTGTCCTGTGTTGCACACTGACTGTCAATTCAAGGGCAGGCTAAATATAGCACATTGTAAAAGTACAAAATTGTTATTGTTATGAGTTTACACAAGGGAGAGATTAATACTGTATCAGGATAGGAAAAGAGCAGTGAGCAGCCATGGCAGGGAGGTGAGCTGAACAAACCATAGAGCCACATGGGAGAAGAGATGGGCAGATTTCAAGGCTTCAAGGATCTACTTTGTTGTTTATTAGAACCCCAAGAACCATCTGAACAAAGCTCATCCCCTGTTCACATAAAATCCAATTCTGGTTTACCTTAAGGTCCTTCCCACCCTGCCACAATTTCTACAATATAATTTAAGACCAGAGGTGTGTGGAGGGGATCCTTGTATTGATGTTATTGTTAAATAATTTGGGAGTGTGAAATCCTTGCTGGCCTTAAGCAAATAACCCAGTGATTTACCAGAAAACCAGTCAGCCTTCTGGTTCTTCTAGCAGGGCCACAATGGTTCTTAAAGAGCAATGGTCCAGCACACTTTCCAGAAGATTCATGCTCTGTATCTGCCCAGGGGTGATAACCCTGGCTGCCTATCAAACAGAAAATGGGCAAGATGGACACCTATTCAAAATAAGAGATTTGTAATATTTTATCACAGAGTCTCATTACACAATGTCCTTACAATTGATCTGGAAAACTGAATATATGAGACAATCCCTTTTGTTGTTGTTGTGATCCACCCTCGAGTCGATCTTGATCCATGGTGACCCTCTAAATGAGACATCTCCAAGTCTCCCTATGCTCTGCTCCCCTCAGGTCCTGCAAATTCATACCCATGACCTCCTTAATAGAGTCCATCCATTTGGCATGTGGCTGTCCTCTCTTTCTGATCCTGTCCACCTTTCCTAGCATTATTGTTTTTTCCAGTGAGTCATGCCTCCTCATGATGTGGCCAAAATACAACAGCCTCAGTCTTGGCATCTTGGCTTCCAGAGAGATTTCTGGTATGATGTGCTCTAGGACCCATTTGTTTGACTTCTTAGCTGTGCATGGTAACCTCAGCACTCTTCTCCAGCACCACATCTCAAATGAATTAATTCTCTTCCTATCCGCTTTCTTAACTGTCCTGCTCTCACATCCATACATGGTAATAAGCCTACCTTTGTACTTCCCTCCTTGATTTTCCTTAGTAGTTGTTCCAAGTTTGTGATGTTTTCAACTAGTAGTATGGTGTCATCTGCATATCTTAGATTGTTGATATTCCTTTCTCCTATTGTCATTCCTCCTTCCTCCTGTCTTTTGTGTAATATGTTCTACATACAAGTTGAACAGATAGGATGATAGGATACAGCCTTGTCTGACCCCTTTGCCAACTGAGAACCATTCTGTTTCTCCATGTTCTGTCCTGACAGTGGTCTCCTGTCCTGAGTAAAGATTTCTATCAGATGTGTTGGCATCCCATGTCTTTAAGGGTGTTCCATAGTCTTTTGTGAGGCCTTGCTATAGTCTATAAAGCACATGATAGTTTTTTTTTAATCCCTACATTAGTCACCATATGTTTGCAATGTGGTCCGTAGTGACTCTTCCTGTCCTCTGAACAAATCTTGCAAAGAAAACCCTGCAATACATTTATCTTAGGGTCACCTTAAGTTGGAAACACTGGAAGCCCCAAAAGAACAAGAGGAATGCTGCCTCTTACCTTATATAGCAGATAGCGAGAAAATGTTTCTTTCTATTAAAAGTTTTGAACAATGGCCTGCACCATAGTTTTAAATGTATTACAGTAGTCCCTCCTGTTTTGTGGCCTTGGGATCTGTGACCTCACTCTTCGTTGACAGCGAGCAAGGAGGGAACAAAACGATGCATGCGCCTGAGGTGCAGATACTACTTTTCTACTCTAAATCCACTTTTCAAGGCTTGTGACATAAAGTCCTAAGTCACAACATGTTAAAATATCTAAAACATGGCAATGAGAATAAAAGTACTGCACTCCTCACTTGAAAGATCCCTCTGCAATAACCAGTTAATATCCAAATGACTGTGTGAATAAAAAGATTCATTGGGTGCCAGTAGAAAGAGAGTAAAAAGTGAACCAGCCCAGTCTCCTGTGGGAGGGAGCAGTCACCAAGAAGGCCCTCTTATGTATTTTCACCAAATGTTGCTGTCAGGAGGAGCAATTAGGTCTTCCAATGGCTTTAAGGTACAGATTCTTATTTAAAGGTTTTAGAACACAGGGAAACAACTCACTTGGACACTTCCTTTCTAGCTAGGTTCAACACTCCCTCCAGCCCACCCTGTGACCAAATTGGGTGGTGGGGGCTGCCTCCTCCTCCTCCTCCTCCTCCTCCTCCTCCTCCTCTCCCACCCTTTCCCCAAAACTGTTGTTGTTGTTGCTGTGTGCATTCAAGTCATTTCTGACTTATGATGACACTAAGGTGAACCTATCATGGGGGGTTCTTGGCAATATTTATTCAGAAGGGGGTTTACCTTTGCCTTTTTCTGAGGCTGAGAGAGTGTGACTTGCCCAAAGTCATCCAATGCATTTTTATTGCCAAGCAGGGATTTGAACCTTGATCTGCAGGGTCATAGTTCAATGCTCAAATCACTCTGCCATGCTGACCCCCAACTGACATGTTACTAATGGGTAATGTAACATAATGTTTTGCTCCACCCACAGGGAATAAGCATCGAGACAGGTTGGGCTTTTTTTTTCCATTTAAAAAGAGAAATCCTAACATGAATACCTTAGCTCACAGTGCAATGTTGTGAAATGGACCTGTTGGGAAGGTGATGTGGGGAAAGAGGGTTTTGGACTTCTGATGCTTTGCCCCAGGCAACATGAGGATAGTTTACATCAAATCCCATTCCTGGCTCTACTAGAGGTCAGAGAGCTCTGGAGCTGGTGTAAGTATAAACCTCTTTGCAGTCCAAGGGCAGGGTCAGAGAACATCAGTGCAAATGAGAATAAGGCCTTAGTTGTTTCACTGCTGAAAACAGAATCTATCATCACCAGGCAATGCCTCTCATGGTGATAAATCTTTCATTTATATCCAGATGTTCCAGCATCCACAGATATTTGCTTGTTGGCTGTCTCATAAGAATTTGAAGAGCAGACCCTCATTTACTTCAGAGATAAAGAATATCGAAGTACACCAGACCAGGCAAGCAAGAAATTTATTGACATCAAGACCTTTTAGATATAATGGCACACAGACTGGTTTCATACTTATGGATGTGGATTTCCACTTTCTTCCACTTATGGAAGAAAACCCCATCTGTGATATCGATTGAAAATGCCAATTGACATCTACCACATTTTCATTAAAATTCTGCACTCAAAAGTACCACATCCCCTCCCCCCCAGTGGCTGCAAAGTCTCCTGTATGAAGATGCAGTTCAGTAGCAGGTTCTTGAGCCAACAGTTGAAGACCAGTGCTCTAAAAATGCCATTTAAAATAAATTGATTTTATATATGGACTTAAACCTTCAGGTAACAGATGTTTTATTCATAGGCCATCTAGTGGTGACAACTGGGAGTGTTTTGCTAGCATAATGGTGGTGTAACAGGGGTATTTTCTGTTCAAGGATTCCCCCAAGTCAGTAATCCCAAAGTAATGGTCCCTTTGTTCACCACAGTTTTGGATTGGTTTGATGGTTTCAGGAAGGAATAGCAGTAACATATATCTTATCTTTCACATGTGGCTGGGATAAATACAACAGTTTTGGCTTGAGACATGGCAAAAAACAGGAGCTATCAAGAAGTTACTTCACTCAGATTTGCAGCCTCCTAAAGTGGTTTTCCTTTAGAAAGTAGTCATATCAGTGAAAGATACACCTAACTAGGGATTCTGCCACTAATAGCACTACCTTTTCTTGGTGGTGGGACTGTGAAAGGCAAAAGGATATGCTGATGGTAGCAGTGCTGCTAATAGGGTCTGCCATGTCAGACAGGCTTTTTTGGAGGAGCCGGACTAAAGGTGTCAAACAGCTATTGGGCTGCAATAGGGAGGGTTGTAATGGTGGAGAATCTCTAAGAGACAACATTAGTAGCACCATAGCGAATACATGTTAATATTGTGCAGAGGGAGGCAAAGTAAACTTCCTTTTGAATAACATTTACAATGAAAACCCTATAATGAGACAATTCAAAATTAAACAAGAGATAGTGCCAGAAGACGAGATTCTCTGATTGGATGGCACTCAGCAATCCACTGGAGTACTGCAGAGGACAACTACGTGTAGGGCTGTGTTTAATAACACAACTAGACCCAAGGTGAAAGAACGTTCAGTTGCTGATGTGCTCAGACGTGAAAAGAAAGTCCAAAGCTGTGCAATGCTTATTACAGGAACACAGAATGTGTGAAGCATGAATCAGGGGAAGCTAGATATAATAAAACAAGAAATGGAACATATAAACATTTCAGTACTTGTGGTAAGCAAACTAACATGGACAGGAATGGGACATTTTGACTCAGATAATTCCCCAGTGTTTTACTCAGGAAATGAAAATCTAAGAAGAATGAGGGTGGCATCAATAGTGTGGAGAGATGTAGAAAAAGCAGTCAAAGGATATAAAGCAAAATCTTGCTGAATAATGTCAATAGGCCTTCAGGGAAAACCCTTCGATATAACCTTAATCCAATTTTATACTCCAACTACAGAGGCAGAAGAACAAGAAATTGAAAGATTCTATGCTCAAGTCCAGGAGGAAATTGACCACACACCACAACGGGAGTTCTTATTAATTATAAGTGACTGGAATACAAAAATAAGAGTCAGTGTAGAATTAAAGATTGTAGGAAAATTTGGGCTAGGACCAAATGAAGCATTGGACCAACTGAGAGAATTTTGTGAGGCCCACAGTTTGTTCATTGCAAACACATTCTTTAAGTGACCCAAGAAGCAACTGTATGCATGGACATCACCTGATGGCCAATAAAGAAATCAAAAAGACTACATAATTGAAAGCAGAAGACAGAGAAGCTCCATTCTCTCTGCAAAAAGAAGACCAAAATAGATTGTGACACAGACCACAAACCACTAATATCAAACATTAGACTAAAGCTAAAGAATATCATTAAACCAACTATTGTGCTAGAATACAACCAGAAGACCATCCACATCAAATTTAAAGATAATTAAAAAATAGATTTACTCTATTAAGCCTAATCAACCAGGAGCCACAAGAACTCTGAACTGAAACAAGGGACATTGTCAGGGAGGAATGCAAGAAGACACTATCAGCAGCCAAAAGATGAGGGGAGAGAGAGAGAGAGAGAGAGAGAGAAGCCTCAATTGATGACAGCTGAAACTCTTCAAGCAATTAAGGACAGATGAGAAGCAAAAGTAAAAGTTGAAAGAAATAGAGTTAGAAGCATGAGTGCAATTTTTCAATGACTTGTGTGCAGGGAGAAAGAGAACTACTATAAAAATCATTGTGGAGAAATAGAAGGTGACCACAAAGCAGGAAGAACAAGAGACCTCTTCTGCAAGATGTGAGAATTCAAAGAGAAATTTAAACCAAGAGTGGGGATGCCCCATGCCCATTGGGGGACACATTACATGACTAAGTACAAATAAAAAGAAAATTGAAACAATATGTGTAAGAACTATATAAAAGAAATGAAAAGATGACACATTTATTCGATGAAAAGCCATATGAAGATTAATCTCCAATTTAGAAAGTGAAGTGGAAGCTGCACTCAGAGCACTTGGGAGGAATAAATCACCAGAAACAGATGGCACGTTAATAGAGCTGCTTCAAACTACCAGTCTGGGAGGCCTCTGAATTAAAAGTTTGACTTGTGGATAGGCAGAGATTGGAGTGCTGAAGTTTTCTGGAAGATTGCGTCAGGGGCAGGAGGACTCTCCAAACACACACACACACACACACGCACACACACACAGTTGCATGCTGTCTCTTTCTCTCTTCTCTCCTTGCTTCTTTCCCATAGAAATTCACAAGGTGGCCTTCAGATGAAGATAGACGCAGATAGATATAGTCAGCTGTCTATATCCATGGATTCTTTATCCATAAATTCAAACATCCACAGCTTGAAAATATTTTTAAAAATATATAATTTCCAAAAAGCAAAACATGATTTGCCATTTTATAGAAGAGATGCCATTTTGCTGTGCCATTGTATTTAATGGGCCTTGAGTATCCAGGGATTTTGGTATCCATTGGGGGTCCTGGAACCAAACCCAAGCAGATGTCAAGGGCTCCCTGTACAGCTTCTGACCCACACGCTCTATTCCACTGTCATCAGATCTAGCATGGATTCTCAGATAAGGGCTAGTGGGCCCTGGGACAGTTGTGTGTGTTTGAATTACTGTGACTGGTACACATTTGCTGTGTGTGTGTGCGTGGGGGTGATTGAAACCAGAGTACTTCTTGTCTGATGGTGTAGCTGCAGCATCTTACCACCTGTTAGTCAAAAAGCACCCTGGCAGTAGCCAGGTTTCAATCCCCCCATCCCCAGCAAAATACATAGCAGCCAAAGTTGTTCACACACACATGCCACTGATAGGGAGCAGCACCTTAGACAGCTGTGGTTACCTGCAACCCAGGAACACTCGTATCCCTTTCCTTTGGAACTTGCTATTGATTGAACCCCTGAAAAGTTTCCCCTCTGATGATATATCCAATGCAATCCATACTCATCATACCCCCATAGTAATGCTACTGCATCTTTTTAGTTCTTTTTTCAGGGCCAGATAAAAATATGCTTCTTGACTCTTTCTTTCTTTCTCTTTTTCTCTCTCTCTGGATGCTTTGTTTATAGGTGTTTTAGCATTAAAGATCTTATTTTATACTTGATTTTTTTCCCTCATGCTGCTCTGCTGTGACCTCTTTTCTGATGGTAAATTCTGCTATACTATGCATGCATGCATTTAATTTGTAGTGATAGTGGTAGTTAGTAGTTTGACTGAAGAATTACTAACAAGTACCTAAATTACTTGTTATCAGCATGAGATAATGGTTTGAGTATTGGTCTAGAACTCTGGAAGACCATCATTCAAATCCCCTCTCAGACATTAAAATCCTCTGAGGGATCTTGGGCAAGTCACACTTTCAGCCTTAGGGCAAGGCAACTGTCTCCACTGAATCTTGCTCAACCCCTGCCTTGTGATATGTCACCTTACAGTTACTGAAAAAAACCTGAAGGCTCACAACAAAAAGTTCAAACAAAACACACTTTTGCACTTGAAAACCATTACACTCACAAATACACTGGCAACAGAACTATCTGACAGCTTGTGTACAAAGGGAAATAGCAAATTTAGCATATAGCAAATGTGAGAGTAGTATTTTGTTCAGATGGGAGCTTGCTAAATCCTATCTGTTTGTTATAGATTCAGCCAGGGAGCTACTTAGGAGCAATCACAACAGCCACAAGAGAAGATTTCCATAAAGTATTGTAGTGGGACTCTAAATGACTCCAGATGATCACACCAGCAGATCCCAGCTGACCCAGGTTGGGTTAGCCATTCTTGTTAACAAGATAGGTTGATTGGTTTAGCTGCCTTCACTGTCAGATAGCAGTCACTAAGAATAGCTGGAGGATATAGAAGAAGAAATCCATCAAAGCTTAGCTGGAAGTGAAAGACAAGAAGAGAAGCAAAGACGTCAGCAGTCTGGGTGTATCCAAGGGAGAACAATAGCTGAAGGATATAGGTAAAGGATTGGACTGGATTAGCTTTGCCTGACAGTGTCCAATTGTCTGTTATCAGTGCTATAAGAACGTATGTGCTTGTTGGAGCTGCTGATTTTAAAGGGCAAAATGCATAGATGTATTCATCTGGTGCATTAGGTACAACAAAGATTCGTTGTGGCATAACTGTATGTGTAGTAGGGTAAGAGCCATCAGATGCACTGCTGGTTTTGAAATGTCAGAAAATATTGTATGGGGGCTGCATCTGAATTGCAGAATTAATGCAATTTGACAAGGTTTTAACTGCCATGATTCAATACTATGGAATTCTGGGATTTGTAGTTTGGTGAGATATTTAGCCTTCTGTGGCAGAACGTTCTGGTGCCATAACAAACTACAAATTCCAGGATTCCATAACATGGAGCCATGCGGTTAAAATGGTTTCACACTGTATTACTTTTGCTGTTTGGCAGCAGTCACAGATCCACACACACACACGCACACACACACACATGGGTACAGAAGAATAAAAACTTGGAAGCAAAACAGATGGGCATGAAAAAGTGGCTTGAAGCTGCCTTTTTTGAAGTCACATTGAAACCCCTCCAACCACACCACCGGCTCCCAAGGCAATTGGAGTGCTCATATCATGACCAAATGACATGGCTTCAAGCCAGGAAGAAGCAGAAAAAAGCTGCTTCTCTCTGAAATGGCTTTTCTATGCATAAGGACACTTTTTTTGCTGGCTTCAGGGCATGTGTAATCTAAACACCATGCCTTCAACCCAGCCTGAAAGCACCTCTTTTTGCCTGTCTGTTTAGCTCCTATGTCTCAGTTCCACCACCATCACAGGCCTATATATATGGCGAGGACACAGGTGAGAGTCTTCTTGGTGGTTTCTCCTAGGTTTTGGAATTCCTTCCCATGGAAGGTTCAGTTAGCTCCCTTTCTCTTTCTTCTACCAGCAAGCAAAGGTCTTTTTTCTTCAGGGATGCTTTTGGATTATAATTATAGGGGGAGGAAGGGTTTTCAATGGATTTTAAAAAGAATCCTTTTTACTTTGTCTTACAGGTGTTTTATACTCTTTTAATCTTTTGTTTTTAACTGAACTGTTGTTTTTAAAACATTTTTATGAATAAATTTTAATACTATCCTGTATAAGGAAAAAGGTGGGAAATAAATAAATGAATCACTGTAAACATCAACCCCACAAGGCCATGACATGTAAAAGACATAGCCTGTGAAATTTCTGCTCAAAGCTACCATGTTTACGCTTCTCAGTGAAGCCAACAATGAGGTATTATCAGCAGGCAGGACCTGGGATGCTCTGTATTTAATTGATCTAATGACATGATAAAGTGGCAGAATGATGTTCTGGATGCAGTTTTCAGACCTCAAAGCAAAATCCATGTACCATGCACCAAGTGACACATTGCAAAGATGTTGTTGTTGTTGTTGTGTGTCTTCAAGTTGTTTCTAACTATGAACCCTGAGGCAACCCTACCATTAGGATTGCTTTTACTCATGGCTGAAAACATGTGACTTGCCTAAGCTCACCCAGTGGGTTTCATGGCTAAGCTGGAAATTGAACCCTGGTCTCCAGAGTCATAATAGAACACTCTGCCATGCTGACTCTTATATTGAAAATACTACATGGTGTTAAAAAAAATGACTGTGAAAACCAATATTCTGGCTAACTTAATTCACAATGATTTGGAGAGATTAAAAACAATGCTAGATGTATTAGTGAAAATTTGAAGCTTCACAAATTTGAACCTGACTTCTCTCCTTGCATAGCATAACTGTGATGTGATCTTATCACCCTGTTTATCAAGCTTCTCCCCTAATTTTTAACACTATTGTATCTTATTGTTTTAATTGAGATGATTTAGTTGCATTTTAACTTGGGAAGGGCGAAGGGATTCTTCTGATTTTATTGTATTTTATGTATTTTAATCTGTTGTAACCTGCCCGGATTCCTAGTGATTGGGCGGGCTATAAATATATTATTATTATTATTATTATTATTATTATTACTCTGAATAATTCCCCCATTCAAACCAGAGGGTACATCAGCAGTTGCATAGTTGTAGGGTTGGGATCAGAGTATTATAGTATACAGAAAGGTGCAATTTGTGACACTGGCCATGAATTTTCAAACAGACTGTATTCAAGAAAAGTAAAGGACACGGATCCCAATATTAGAAACAACAGTACCTAAAAGCTTGATACAGAGCATTTCATCCTCCTTGGACAGAGTCTCTGAGCTACAAGTAGCTGTTCTCAGACAAGCACATTAAATTGATGATTGGAAAGAGAAGGAGGATATATTCACAAATTCCAACCCATTAGCACAAATATGAACAAAGATAATGACTTCATAGCACATTACAAATATTAATATATAGGACCTCAAAATCATGCAAGCAGCAAATGAATTTTTGTTAACAATCTTTCTAATTTCAAAGGAATTGACTTTCAATCAGCAGATTTACTCCTTTCCCACCTCAGAACAACATACAGTACCAGCCTGAAAAATCAGTATCATTTTACACAAGTGTTTGAAGTTTTATGGTCAGTACCTTATGGTCATGCATCTTTCTGTATCCTTTCTGTATCCTGTATCCTATTGTGCCCATCTCAACAACTATTTAACTGTGAATTAAAGGGCATTTATTCTATCATTGCATCTGAAGAAGTAAATTGAAATCCATGAAAGCTCATATGAAAATAAATCTCAAAGATACTGTTAGATTTCCTATTCTCCCCCTCCACTCCTTTCCCCCTTTTTATGTGGAAACGGATTAACATAGTTGTCTGTAAAAATTGTTGTTTCAAGGCATTGTTCATTTGTTTATTTAGAGCATTTATACCTTGCTGTTCAGCCAAAAAGGCTAAAGAGTGGCTTACAAAGTATTGTTTTGACATTTCTCAGATCTACAATCTAAATAAGGCATGGCACGTAGGAAAATGGGATGGCAGTGGAGGAGAAGGTTAAGTCCTGCTGATAGTGGCTGTTCTCTTTTTCTCTGAAGGCCAGAGAAGTGTTTGAATATGGAGGAAGGGCCAACCACTGAGGCCCAAGCATTGTGCTGAATTGTGAGAAATTGGCTGTGGCAAAATTAAATAATAGATCCAAGCTGACTGCCACTTATTGGAGCTGCTATTTAAATTTTCTACCATGCTTCAGAGTGATGCTATACTTGGGCTGCTCGAGAGCATTGCAGAAAAAGTTCAGGATTGACCTCTTAGGAGTTGTTGGGCTGCAAGTCCCAGCATGCCTCACCATTGGCTATACTGGCTCAGACTCATGGGAGCTGAAGTCCATTGACATTTGAAGGGCTGCACTTTGCTTATCCTCAAAGTCCAGGTTCTAAAACAGCCAGTGGTCATTGGACTATCACTGCTGCCCACTACTGTCTGCTGTCATGGATGAGGGAAGGAATGATGATTCAGGAGGGCCACCACTAGAAGGCACAATGTGGATGTCCTCTGAAGTGGAAGCCAACCTAACTCCTGGTGGCTATGGGGTTATTTGAAATTTAACGCATGACTTTCAAACAGAACACAATCAGATCTTTTCTTGTGACTCTCCTGGGAAAGGATTCCAGTGGTAGCTGGTGGCTTTGATGTCAGCGAGATGGTGTATCTGCTCTAGGGTTTAGTCCAAACTCTGCAACAGAGTTCAGCACTTTGGACCTTTTTAATGTTCAGAGTGGATACACCACCTCAGTGACACTGGAACTACCAGACATCATTGAAGGATCCCACAGTTGATTCCAAATTGCTCTTAATCTTCGTACTAAGGATATTCCCTTGAAGTTTCATCTCATCCTACTTTCTTTTGTAACAAAAATGAATCACTTAAAAAAAAGTGTCTGAAGTCTGGAGACAGAATAAAAGTTTTACCCAAATAATTACAAAACCTGTTTCACATTAAGGACACCATCAACTGAACTTTTCTTGTAGTAAGGGACAGGGCTCAGGCATAGGAGACTCACCCAAATCTGCCATATATCGCAACATGCAAACTAGCTTCTGTAAGACTCCATAAGAGGATGACACCATTCTGTAACAGGATTGTATCATTTGCAGGTGATAGACTCCTTTAATAGAACCTCGTTGTTTTAGAAAATGTTACACGCAGCCCTCAGAAACACTTTCAGAAACTCTGAAAGTGTGTGCTGAGTCTGACCAAGATGGAGGATGGGATTATGGATTTGGACAGGCTGCTCTTGATGTTTTTTCCCCTGGTGCAAATCAAGCATGGTTTAGTTACTGCATTCTTCACCTGAGCCATGAAGCACTGTTCATTGTAAAACTGCAAGGGCCTGTTTCTTGCCAGCAGGTGGCAACAAATGATTGCATGCATTCCAAAGCAGTTTTCAAACCAAGTCCTTTCTGAACAAATGAGAGAAACATCTGCACCCCCAATTAGGAAAGACATCCATTATTTTCAGAACACTTTTGGGCATATATTGTCATTCTCCCGTCAGCATCTGAAGAGAGAAACAATTTTCCACTGTTATTGTTCGTGGTTTATGCTACAGTTCTCTCCTCTCAGGAAATGTTTAAGTGCAGTGGATAAACCATTTCCTGCTTCAGGGCGCATTCTTATCTATTTGATCTGCAGTATATACAATCCACGAGAAAAGTTGCTGCTATTGCTTTAATAATGATCCTATTTTAGCCAGCCTGAAATGAGAGAAGGACCCATTCTCTGGTGGGCAAACCCATCACAAATTGTATTTAAGTAGAGAGTCATCCCATTGTCATCTTTTTATATTTTTCCTTCACTAGTGTGTTTATGGTATCTCTGCTTTCAAAATTCTACCCGTAAAACAAAGCTAAAGACACAACTAACGCATCAAGTGTAGCATCGTAACTAAAAAGCTAATCAAAAACTTTGATTTTTCCATTGCTTTTTTTTTTTTTTGGCATTGACAACAATTTTTTTTTTTTAAATTGTATGTGAATGATTTTTGGCCAATAATGCCAAGGTTTAGCATTTTTTAAAAATGGATTTTAAAAAAGTATTTATAGTCTGCTTTTCTTTAGAAAGGTCCAGTGGTCTGTGGAGAAAGTGGTCAAGCTCTGTGAACTGCAACCTCACATATATGCATGCTATAACTTCATGCACTGCTGGGCCTCCAGATCATCCCCGTTCTAGGTATTGACAAGCTGTCTGTTTCCTGAATAGGTTCTCCTGCTCTCCACTGCACCACCTGCCCATTTGCCCTCTTTCTGGGGATTAAAATCACATAACTCTCAGACAGACAGAAGTGAGGTGAGTACAAGATGTTTGACATTGTTCACTCACATGGTTGGAATGGATGGCCTTTGTAGTCTCTTCCAACTCTATGATTCTATGGTAAAACTAGGTTTTAAGGGGAAAGCATATTCCCTGCAATATAGCTGGGTTGTTGGGTTTTTTTGGCGGGGGGCACATGACCATACAACTCGAGAGCACCCTAAATCATACTTGCAGCCTGTTAATGGGCTTCATCAGCTCAATCTTTTTGGGCTAGTTTTGTTTTGGGACTCTCTCTTGGTACAAGAAAATCTCATTACCTTCAGCCTGACCATTCTGGTGACATGGCCTAGACCCTCTTGACATTGCTTTTCTTGGAGTATGATTATCATGCCTGGCTCAATACCTGCAGTCAGGGCAAGGTTGACTTGAACAGGGATGGCAAAAAAGGCAGAGATAATCTTCCTGCCTTGCCCCAAAACATGGCCCAGCATGGAAAATGCTCCCTGAATTCCAGCATAGAAATGCTGCAGGTATTATCTTTAAAAAATACTTTCCAACCTGTCCATAACTTGTCACATGTGCCATCTCCATGATTGCCTCTACATGTGAGTGGCACAGTGGTTAAATGCTTGTACTGCCGCCACTCACTCAAAATCATAATGTTGTGAGTTCAATACCAGTAAAAGGGCTAAAGTTTGACTCAGGCTTGCATCCTTCCAAGGTCGCTAAAATGAGTACCCAGATTGTTGGGGGCAAGTAGCTTACAGTTGTAAACCACTTAGACACTCTTTAAGTGGTATGAAGTGGTATACAAATGAAGCTGTTTGTTTGTTTTGATGTGTGCACTGTAACAACATACCCAATCCCAGCTTCTCATCATGTATAAATTCAGTAAAATCCACAAGTGTGCAGTCATCACATATGAAAACCTCTGTGCATGCTCCATACCACTTACCCTTCATTCCCACAGGTTCCAACCCTTGTTGAAGCTGATTTGCTTCTGTATTGAATTGCTATTTAATATAGAAGTGATTGTTATGTAGGAAGATGTACACGTATTCTCATTGTTACCTACCTACCCCCACTCCATAGCTAGTTTTGTTCTGCAGCTTGTTTCTCTTGCATTCCGTTGTCCCATGCTCTGGCTTCCATAATCCACAGGCTATTTGTTTTGGACTGAGTTTCAAGAGACAAATACGTTTAGGACAATTGGCAGCATTTTAGTTACCCTCAGAGACTCTGGTGCATTTTTATAGGCAATCAGTCATATGCTACTATTTCCTGAACATGTTACTGCACAGAAAGAATCAGAGGTTGTTTCAGGCCTTTTGGCCTGGGAATGTATGATCATCCATGAAGAATCAGGGTAGAATTGGGCAGGAGAGAGCAATCATTTGATTCCAGGAGAGAAAGTCTTGATTCATAGCTACCTTAGCTTGGGTGCTGTTTACATGGGGCTTAATAAGAAACTGTGAACCACCTAGACTTAGTGATATAGTTCAAACTGTATTCAGGGTCACAGTTCATCTCAGGAGCAGATAAGTAATATTTGTCTAATACAGCTGTGTCCTGTGGGATTAGTCCTCTGAAATGTCATAGTACCTGAAGCTGTCTTTTACATGCATTGGGTCCATTTGGCCAGTATTTTTTTTTTTATTCTGATGATTCCAGGCAAGCAATTTTCCCCGTGATCCTACTCAGGATGCCTTTAGCTGAAGCAAAGTACCCCCCCCCCCCGGTACAATTTTTGTAACCTCCAGGGGTCAATTTTTTTTTTCAGGAAAAAAAAAATTTGCTCCCAAATGTCCTCTAGGAGATATCCAAGTTCACTTCTTTTGGCCATTTTAGGCCCTGGAAAGGCCTTAAAAACAGAAGTAAACTGGCACAAATATGGCACAAAGCACCCCCTCCCAGTCTCTAGAGGGCCTTTGTGGACACTGAGTGGGGACTGAAGTGTGTGTGTAGTAGTGGTGGGGTGCAGCCCCACAAGATCTCCCAGGGAAGTAATGCCTCCTGTGGCAAATGTGGGAGGGAGGCATTAACTGGAGACTTTAACTGGAGATACCAGAAAGTGACTTTCCAAGCTCTGCCCTGTACCCTGTTTCCCCAAAAATATGACATCCCCTGAAAATAAGACCTAGTACATCTTTGGGAACAAAAATGAATATAAGACACTGTCTTATTTTCGGGGAAACACGGTATAATGCAGGTCTGTGATGTTTGTGTTGGTTGATGATGGAAATGAAGTATCCTAGGGGCAGTATAGACCGCCCAAAAGGGGAGGTCTGCACTCACCCAAAGAAGCAACGAGATGGGGCCAAGGCTGCATCACAAGCAGCCCCAGAGGCCCCAATGTGCTGCTTCTGCAGGCTGTGGAGAAGCAGTGAACTGCTGCTTCTCAGCGGCCTGAAAGCGGGGTGCAGCGGGCTCCCTGGGCGCCCGCTGCACCCCACTCTCCCCAGCGCTGCCAAGGGAAGAAAGGGGCTGCCACCGCGGCCCCTTTTCCCTCAGGTTTCTTGGCGTGGCCGTCTAAAGGTCGCGCCAAGGACCAGGCGCAAAAAAGAAGCTCAGTTTCAAAGCTCCTTTTGGCACCGTGGAAAGGGCTGCCATTTTAAAATGGCAGTGTCCATGCACGTTAGGGTTAGGGAGGGTGCAGAGAGCGGCACCTTTAAAATGCCGGCTCCTCGGCCCCCTCTCCGGATGGCCTGAAGCGCAGTGGACCTGAGTCAGCCAATGGGGAACATCCTCGGAGAGCAGCATCTTTAAAATGCCGGCTCCTCAGCCCCTTCATTGGACTATCTGGCTACGCCAGCCCAGAGAAGGAGGGGGAGGAGAGCGGCAGAGTACTTTATGCCTGCTCCAATGCCCCCAGAACACCTGGCTGCATCGGCCTAGAGGATAATTATTTTAGACATATAATTGATAATAGATTGTTGTTTTGCTCCTAGGGGATTGTCGTTTACATCATTATGCTATATTATGCTTCGATTATTATGCTATGTTAAGTATTTTGGATTTTTTGTACTTCGTACCTTTTAATGTATTTTTAACTTTTTGTATATTTAATTCATTGTGTTATGTTTGCTGTGATGTAATTGGTGTGTGTGTGGGGGGGTGTATTTTGTATTTTGCTTCCGTTGCCTTGTAATCCGCCTTGTTTCTGCAAGGAAAAGGCAGAATATAAAGAAATAATAATAATAATAATAATCATCATCATCATCATCATCATTATCATTATTATTGTGTTTGCATGCCAAGACCAGCCCTTGAAATTCTCCTGTCTGAGGCAAATAACAATATACTACAACCACTCTCTTATTCTATACACAAATGTCAACTGGCATGGCAGTTGAACTGCTCTCCAGCAATAGCAAGTACGAGCCCTGATGGCGCAGTGATTAAATGCCTGTACTGCAGCCATTCATAGCCACAAGGTTGTGAGTTCGATCCCAGGCAGGGCTCCAGGGTCCACTCAGCCTTGCGTCCTTCCATAGATCATTAAAATGAGTACCCAGCTTGTAAACCACTTAGGGAGTGCTTAAGTGCACTGATAAAAAGTATAGAAATGTACTTGCTATTGCTATTGCTCTCCAGCAATGGAAATGGGACATCATCCTCTACCACATCTGAAGTAAGATAGTTTAGGGGATCACAGTGCAGGCTGTGCACTGGCAGTATAACTCGATTTCTGATTCGGCTTTGCTGCGTGTCAGCAATCAATTCCAGAAGGTCCCTCATTCCCACTACAAAACAGGATACTTACTCCAGTGTAATTGGGTTTTATTTGACACGATTGTCATTCCTATTAGTTTGTGCTGCTTCAAAAATAAATGTCAATCATCACGGCAGGAGGAGTGTGTTGAGGGTGTGTGTATGTGTCTGAGGAAGGATCCCAGGGGAAGGAAAAGGATGGTGCACTCTGTCCATGAGTGCACCCTTGTTTCTTTCTTCCACCAAACTATTGTGGGCCCTTGGTGTCTGCTGGGGTCTGGTTCCAGAACTTCCCATGGATTCCAAAATCTGTGGATGTTCATATCCTATCAAATGCAGCAGCATAGTAAAATGGTGCCCCTTGTATAAAATTGAGAAATCAAGGCTTGTTTTTTGGAATTTATATATTTTAAAAATATTTTCAAGCTATGGATGCTTGAATCTGTGGATATGGAGGGCTGATTGTATGTCCATCTGGTACTTTAGGATCTGAATCATCTCCCTTCTCCATCTGGTTCCCAGTGGTAAGTAGGAGCAATGCCTCTTCTTATTGCCTGACAGTTCCTGGGCAGAGAGGGAATGACAAGGAACTATGTGGGCAGAGCTATGCTCTGAAGTAGGAGCTCACATATGTGAGCAAGGAATGAGTAATTACAATGTATACATTGCTGATATGCAATAAAGGAAGTGACATTAACCACTGGCATGTTTTACAAAAAATCCAGGCACCTAGGGAGTACTGACCACAGTTCCTAATATATGCATGGTTAAAAAGAAAAGCTGTCTTGTGATGGTCATATGTTACATGCCACACCACAGTTTTACACAAATTTAAATCCAGTTGTGAGTTCCAACTGGGCAGACCCATTGACTCAATGAAACAACACAAGTATGGACTTAGGGATGTGCAGACCACCCCTTTTACAGCCAGATTAGGGCTGCGGCAACCACACGAAGTGGCCC
This sequence comes from Urosaurus nigricauda, assembly GCA_034509955.1. Lineage (NCBI taxonomy): Eukaryota > Metazoa > Chordata > Lepidosauria > Squamata > Phrynosomatidae > Urosaurus > Urosaurus nigricauda. The sequence goes on from JAOEGL010000002.1 coordinate 172,464,714, forward strand.
CAATCTGGACTTTGCAGGGTGCAAAATGGAGCCACAAAAAGAGGTTGCTTTTTGCGCCCTGCAAAGAGTGTGATAGCTGCAGCACTGCAGCTTTATGGCACTCCTTCAGCACTGCATTATGGAGACACAGATCCAGAGGAGCGCTGTGATGCCACACGCCATGTGGTATAGCGTACAGCATCATGCTGCCCTGAGGGTGGAGCCAGGGCATGCATCATATGGATGCTATGCACCGACTCAGCCCCCAACCTGGCCTTTCCTGCCGGTGTGCACAGTCCCTTCTATTTGTTTTATTTAATTTCTACATTGTCTCCATCCCAGTGTGGGACCCATTTCATTTTACTGCAAAAATTAAAATGGAATATAGCTAAAATTAATCACAATAATGAAAAAAAAATTAATAAACTATCAGAATAAAAAAGCACTAAATTGAAAACATTTAAAAAGCCTGTAAAACATAATTAATAAGAAAAAAGTACAGCATAGCGTAGTGAAAGGAGAGATGTGTAGGTGGTATTCTACAGCCAAACAGCATCCACTGAGCCAGTCCTCTCCTGTGTCATCACAAAATACACTTGTGGTGGTGGCAGGACCAATAAAAAACTCCTCCCCCAAGGATTTTAAATCATGGGCAGCGTCAGATGAGGTGATACATTTTTTTTTTCAGACAGCCTCTGGACCCAAGCTATGTAGGGGTTTTAAGGTGAATTGTGTCCAGAAAGGGAGTAGTAGTGAATGAAGTTTTTATGTTCACTGACTGTAACTATCCTGAGCCAACAGCCTGGTCATAGATTTTGCACCTGCTGAAGTTTTGAATAGTTTCTAAAGGCAGCCCCATGTACAATATGTTACAAAAATCCAAACAGGATGTAATCAAGGCATGAGTTGCTACAGCTAGATCTGACATCTCCAGGAATGGGTGCAGCTGGCACAGTATATTTAACTGTGTAAATGCCCTCCTGGGCACTGCTGAAACCTGGGCATCCAGGCCAAGGGCTGAGATACCCAAGCTGTGAACCTGAGATATCATGGAGACATAATAACATACAGCACAAACTGAATAACATCCAGCACAAACAGGGAAGGAATATCTCTTCCCTGTTTGGATTAAAGTTCAATTTGTTCACTTTTCCCAGTACTGTTTAGTATTGAAGTACTATGGACTTTGTGGGGTTTCAGTGTTCCACTCCCCCATGGATGGCAAAAAACATAGATGGTCACATCCCATATTCAGTAGTGGCATTGTGTGTATGGATGCATCATCAAGTCCACATCACGGGCTGCCATTGAATAATATGTGGTGTGGCAATCTGTGGGCTTCTGTAGCTTCCTTATATTGAAAGGAGAGATAGAGTTGGTTGTTATAAGCATACTTGTGGCACTGAAGCCCAAAACTCTGTAAGTGTCTCCCAGTGGTTTGATACATATGTTGAAAAGTGAGGGGAACAAAATCAGACAAGGAACCCCATAGATCCACAGTCAGGGCGTCCAACAGGAATCTCACAGTACTACCTTCTGAGTTTGCCCTCCAGGAAGGACCAGAGCCAGCATGAAACAGTGCGCCTATGTTTCATCCTAAAATGGAAGGAAGATATCATGGTCAATGGTATCACAAGCCACTGAGAGATCCAACATAACTAACAGGGACACATTCCTCCATCTACTTTATGTAGTCCCCCAAAGGCACCTCTGTCCCACACCTGGGCCTGAAGACAGACTGAAAATTATCTTGATACACCATTACCTATTCCCATTGATTCAATGGGTCTACTCTAAATGGAGGCACTAACTATATTCTGACAAACAAGGAGGAGAAAAGGACTAACATTTAATATTTAAAGTAATGAAGCCCTATTACCATTTTTAAAAACTAATATATTTCCCAATTGACTGATAAAGGAAAAATCCTTTGAACTGACACAGGTCATACAACTGAAGAAACCTTTGTCCATCTGGACTGAGTTATGTTGCGTGTCCTAAGAATTACTAATTCCTAAAAGGTTTTCAAACTCAAATCCTTGGACACCTGGTTAACCAGCCCAGCTGTTTGCAGCTGTTCTTTCAATCTCATTTGCTTCATTGTTTCCACAAAACAATGAGGCAATCAAAAAGCAAAATAGACTTACGCAGACAAAATAAATTTAAGACAGGGAGGGAAAGAGAAAAGTGCCAGGCTCTTAAACATTTTAACTCAAACCAAAATCAATGGAAAATAAATCAAGCCTGGACACAAACAGGAAATTGAAAAATTACATCAATGAATAAGGCAGAAACATAGACGTCAAACATCTGGCTGTAGATGGGGCAGGGCGAAGATTTTATCATGGCTTAGGAGGAATTAAAGTAATTATATTTCAGTTCTGTAGAGTGCAGTCCTGTCTGTATGCCAATTCCCCTCCTCTGCCAGATTAGCTTAAAAGCCTTTATTATTAATAATTGGAGAAAACACACATTTTTAAAGCAGGAATAACAACTTAGTTTCTTGCATCAGTGCTGTGAAGCAGGTTAAGCCATACAAACTACTGAGTCCCCTAGCTGATGGGAGATCCAGTACTTAGAACTTTATCTCATGTGGATTTTAAACCTCAATTGCATCAAGAGAAAACTACCTTTGGTATTACTTTTCACACGATGTTGCCTCCGGTCCATTGCTGCCATGCTGCTGAAACATTATTAGGAGGCATCTTCAAGGAAGCTCATCAATAAGCAGCCAATTGTGCTGTCACCCCATTACTCCACAGGTGTGATAAGTGACAGTCCATGGCAGTCCTGATATTGGACAGCAACGTGGTATCAGTCATCTCCTTTCCCACTCTTCCCCTTGCCCTTGCTATTCCCAGGCGAACTGTTTTCATTCTTTTGCCCCAACTTTCTCACTTTATTTTCTTCTTTTTAAAATGTATTCCCATAACTTTGGAATTCCATTACAAATTTTAAAAATTAAAAAATTAAAGGCATGCTAGATAGGGCATAGGGCAGAGTTAAGAGGGATGAAGAACCACATGCCCCAGTCACACTATCAAAGAGAGGTCAAGTAACAAAGTTCCAAAAATTGTATGTTTCTGTTCTCTTAATATCTTGACTGCAGCAAAACTGAAGTGAGACTGAGACTAGCATCCCTTTTTTGTGTGAAGAGAATGACTTCATAAAACCAGGGGAAGAGGAGCAAGAGATTAGAACTGAGCTTTCAATATGAGTCATAAAGGGTATGCTTTGGGGACCATTCACACTTCAGAATTGTAGCACTATGATTCCACTGTAACAGCCATGGCTGTATTCTGTCAAATCCTGGGATTGGTAGTTGAGGGAGGACCCTTTGGAACCCTCATCTGGAGAGCCTTTTGTGTGCATCTGAGCAAACTACAAACTCCACAAGATCCCACAGGATGCAGCCAGGTAGCAGTTAAATCATACGATAGTACTAAATTTGTATAGTGTGTAGCGTGAATGGTCTGTTCCAAAGAATGTGTTTCCTCAGGGAAGTGATCCCAGAAGTTACATTGTGCCGAAAGTCTGACTCTGAGAGTTCATGTTCCACCTTTAAACCACTTAGAGCTTCAGATCTCATTTCTTAACTGTTTCCTCAGAGGCCACACTCTTAAGATGAAAGGGATGGTGTCTGCATCGGCCAGGATACTCTGGGAACAGTCTGGAGTATTGTGGCCTCAAATACTCCCCCTGTTACCTGGGTCCCTCCATTCTGACTTGTAGTTTTGTGAGATATTTAGCTTTCCTTGTCAGAGACCTCTGGTGCCATACCAACCTGCAAATTCCAGAATTCCATAGCATTGAGCTATGACAGTTAAAGTGGTGTCCAAACTGCTTTATTTTTGTAGTGTGACAGCAGTCCCTGGTGTCCAAATCATGCCTATAGCTGCTGTACACCACCAAAACTTTCTCAAGGAGGTTCCTTCAACCCTCTGAAGGGGAGGTTAAACATACAGTAAATGGGGGGGGGGGGAGGGTCATTTCGACGCTCAGCACACTGTTTGGGAGTCACAAAGAGAAAATCATAAAAACTCTAGGGTTCTCTTTAGCTCAAGGGTGGCCAAAAAGCAGCTAACGTAGCCAGTAGTTGTTGCAATGATCTTCTCCAGACTTCCCCGATAAGCCACTTTCTGCCTATCAACACTACCTCTCTCAGAAACCTCCAGATGTTGCAAATCATCTTATAAATAGGTTGCAGAAACATCCATTCTTATTCTTTAATAGTTTTAGACATACCCATGTTTCAAAATAAAAAAAATTAAAATCCACATTTCTGCCCCCAAGGAATGCAGGGCAAGACATTTGTCTGCAGACCTGCCCTGGTTGCCCAGCCTGCTTTGGCTTATAAGGAGGGGAGAGAGAAAAAAACATCCTTTCTAAAGGATCTCTGCAAGTATTTGACTCTACTTCTGGCTTTGAAAATCTACCATATTTAGTTTATTTTTGTATACACCCCCAAGCATTGTTGTTGTTGTTGTTGTTGTTGTTGTTATTTATTGGCACTGTTGACTCATACATCACATGTCACATCCAGACAGATTTTCAGCTCATCAACAATACTACTCTTTGCATTTATTTTTAAGCTGTTGCAAAACCAGGCTGTATTGTGAAGTGTTTGTGGGTGAGAGTGTGATATACTGTAGATTTTTTCATTGTGACAACTGCAGAGTTCTCGTGGTTTGGGCCCCTAACAATTCCTGTTTTCAATCTGGTGGTGGTGGGGAGTTTATGTATTACCCCCCCCCCCCCCCCACACACACCACACACAGAGATGTCAGCATGGTTTAAAACTAGCCATTGCTTTCTGAGGAAATACTCTGTGTTAAATATCAAGAACCATTAGAGTTGGTATAATATCAAATGATAGCATTGTGACAGAACTACACATTGCTGTAGAAAAGCCATCTATTTTGTTGTTGTTGTTGTTGTGTTTTTGAACTGGCATTTCCCTAAAGAGATTAACTTACTAGGTGGCCTTCTCCAGCTGATCTGCCTGAAGGAGCAGGAGAAGGAAAAACCACTTGGATTACAATTTTAAGACAGAGCATCTGTTCTTTATTACCTTTTAAAAACAACAAAAACAACATCTGTTCACGCTCTGTGGTCCAACTTAAGGTGATCCTTTGTTTCCCCGACAGGCAATACTTTGTATAGTGCTCTTTGTAATTTTGTAATAGCTTATTTCATACATGTTTTCAGTAAACAGTTTTAAATTGAAAAGGCTGTAATAGCGTTGCTAAACATCTTCTCTTGGGCTCATGCATTTTGCACAATATTCTACCATTTGTTCCATATGGACCAAAAAGTGTTCTTAAAAACACACACACACACTCCACACATCCATTTTTGCTTCCTTGTGTCCTCAAGCCCAGAACTACCTTCTTATGACCATATCTTTTTCTTCCTTCAGATTTCTTTTCAATAACAAACACAAAAATAAATGCAGTTCCTTTCTAGAAAAGTCTTTGACTTGACCTATACAGTAACTCACTACCTCCTAAATGAATGCTAAATGTTTATGACTATATATTCTCCACCTTTTCACATATGGAATTAATGAAATACTTTTAACATTCTTATTATCATAACTGGGATCACTTGCAGAACATGAACCTTTTGATCACAGTTAGACATTGCCAGATGCTCTTCCCCCCATTAAAAAAATAATAATTAACTTCTGCTTTTATTTGTTCTACTGATTTAGTGTTTGTTGTGTGTGTGTGCCTGCATATATCATATATGTGGGGATCTCTCTTCCCCTTGCATTTCAAAGTATTTGACATAAAAATAATTTTATAAAGGAAAAAAAAAAGGGGGGGTGGAAATGAGATAATTTATTTTTACAGTAGTCAACTGAGCTTTACTGTCCTAAGCATTCCCTCCGAAATGGTTGATGACGTTTTCACTAGGAGGCAGCTGGATACAGAAGGGTGGAGCAATTGATTCCTAATAAGAATGAAATCATATTTTTGGCTGTAAGATTTAATGTTTTCTTGATTGCCTTCCAGAACATAACATTCAACACTCTGAGGAATGGACTCTGAAAGTAAGCGGGAAGGATCTGTGTGTAACTTTAGATTGAATCTACACAAGGGCTGTATCCCAGTTCCACATTGTAATATCCCTGCTTCTGTTTGACCCCTTTACTGCTACACACACATTTGTTTTAATCCAAACTAAAATCAGTCTGGAAAATCACATGGAAACCCCATTACACAGCCAACCACATTGGTGCTAAGGGTTATTTCTACTGTGTGTGGATGTTCATTGTATCAGTTTATGTCTGGTCAGATGACCACATCATAATTGGGGTGGGGCTGGATTCCCACAATGCATGTACATATTCACAGATTCATGTATTCAAATAGCCTTTGTTTCCCTTTCATTCTGATTGTCCACCTGCACTTCTATAAAGTGAAGCCAGTAGAGATCTATTGTCTATTAGGTATTGTCTATGTTCCTACCTCAAAAGAGTAGTAGTTGTTGCCCATGTGAAGTATCTGCTGGACAGAGTAGGAAATCATTGCTTTGTTTGATCTAGAACAAAACTATTCATTGTCCGGTGGCCAAATTGTAACTGCATCTGCTGGCAAGTTTTATTAGCTAAAAGCAGCTCCAGAGGTCTTCAGTTTTGATCACATCAGTTTTGCCAGACCTTCAACACACACACACACACACACACACACATTACACCATTCACCTTGCCTCAGTCACTCGCTTCAAATTTCTATATGCTTGGCTGGATGGAGGCGGGGAGAGGTAAATCAGGTACTTGTAATTTGCTTCCACCATATGGCTACTAGCATCTCGGCAGTGCCTGTATACATTTCTCGACTCTCCGAATACCTTGAGGATTTTACACTTTAGTCACTTCTGGCACAGCCTGTCACAAAAATAAAGGATGCAATCCGAATACCTTGAGGATTTTTACACTTTAGTCACTTCTGGCACAGCCTGTCACAAAAATAAAGGATGCAATGAGCTGATTTTCTCAATATCATGCACTTAGGGACCAATTGTGACACTGACAAAATTTCATCAATATACCATAATAATTTCCGGCTGATAATTATTACTTTACAATACTCCATTATAAGGCGCAATCTGCAAACTTCTACAATATCAGGTATCCGTAGGGTCAAGAAAATGTGCAAATCTGAATGGTGACTACATAGAAATAAGTTAACAACTACAAATCAAAACAAACTTTCAAATTTTTTAAAAGGTGATAATTAAAACTTTAGGATACCCCCTCTTAATTCTGAGATTAAAAGTTTTTAAACCAACAAGAAGCAAGGGCAGTTTGGAAGTTGTAGGCCCTCCTTTGCATGCAGGTCGTTTGCCTATATTCTTCACAGAACTTCAAGACACTAAAATTGTTAATCTGGGGGATTTTGCTGGAATGAATGTGGGCACCAGTAAGCCAAAGAAAGAGTGAGAATAAGAAGGTTAAATTATAAGGAACGGAGAAAGGGAAAGCAAGAGAAGAGTTTGTGGTGAGATGGATGATAAACACAATTTTCAAAAATCCATGCAGCTGCTTTTCTCTCCAAAGCTCAAAAAAAAAACCCCAAACAAACAAACAAACAAACAAAAACAAACAAAACCATGTATCAGGCCAACACAAGATTATTTATTCATTTATTTGTTTGTTTATTTTTGCTGCCTGAGAGAAAAGGCAAGATGGTGCACCTGAATTTCCACATACAGAAGTGAACTTTTCAACATTGATGATGGGACACTTCTCCACTGCATCTGAGCCCAGCAAATTAATGGGTGTTTTGTGTGTGAAGAACAGGCTGTATGGCGAATGCAGTTCTATCCTACCTGAGAAGAAAATGACAGAAATCAGAAGGAGCACCTTTATGCTCATGGGTGTATGTGATGGTATCCCCATATAAAGAAATCTGATATAGTTGTCTTGTTTTTCCTTTTTACTTACCAAAGCATTTTAAGAGTACCAGCTCTTTGGTTTCATTGCTTCATTCCATTTTGTTTCATTATTTTCCCAGCTCTTTTTCTTTGCCCTGATGTCACATCTATTTTTTTTTTTAAAAAAACCTGGTTTCATTATTTTTATTGTTTTATTCTTTTTGCACCATGATATGAATGAAGGGCAGTTCATAAATGATATCCTAAATAAAGCAGATCTGGTAAATAATTCAAACAGTATCAGTCGGAAGACTTTGTAATTGGCAAAACATCTCAGAACATACTTCTTTTCTGAGTCTTCTCCAGAGTGGTAGGAGAGAACCCCTACAGTGGGCAGGCAAGCAGGCAGGAGCATTAGTGAAGGGAGAGGAAGGAGATGTACACAATGTTGAATGGAATCTATAAGAAATTGTGCCTCATGCAAATGGTGCCCTAGTGACTCAACTCGCATATACTGTAAACAGCTGAATGGACTGGGGACATTAAGAAAGAAAAAAGCTCAAACACTGGGTTTCCCTTGGGTGTTACAAACATAGTTTCCTGCTCCTTCTAAGCGAAGCACAGATAACACAGAAATATTGGATTTTTCTCTCTGTCTTTCTCTGTAAAGCAATATGTGATAAATGAAGTGCTAACACTTCCATGGGAGTAATTTGTTTTGCAGGTAACATTCACCCTCAGCATGCCCCTTCCTGTGACATTCAAAATTGCACATGGACCACCCAGTCACATGGCACAAAATATATTTCCTTCACCGATCCCACTGTCTTCTAGCCATAGGCACTTCAGTCTTCAAAGCACCCTTGTTTTCCCAGCTGTTTACTGGGCCTGAGATGAGATGAGATGAGGTCACTAAAAGCCAAGAGTGTATTTAAGAAACTAAACAAAAGATGTCCAGAAGAAGAACAGACCTAGCAAGGGGTCTTGGTGGTAGAGCAGAGAGAAAAACCTTAATGGAAAGAGTTATATCTGAAACATCCATTCTTTCATGGTTTAGATAAGAGAACGGATGGCATTAATATTCACTCCTATTGGCCTTTGTTGGGGGAAAGCAAGGGGGGCATTCTTGATACTGGAAATTCAAACTGGAAAAATACAACAGAGAACAGAATTTTGCATGGTTTTTACCTGGTGTTTACACATCCCGAAGTGCTTTGGGAAATAATTCATCACAGACATACACATGGATTTTTTTTTGGAGGGGGGGGGGCATGAAAATTGAATGGATTTGGCAATACACACTGATATTTTGTGCCAAATTGCAAATTGCACAGGAAACATAAATTTTGAACACAACATGTGTCTAGAAATGGATTTTTCCTGCAAGAAATTGTTTTCACACAAATATATTGTTTCTGGCAAACACCCATGGTTTTCTTTATTCAAAAATGATTTTTGGTGCAACAAATCATGCAAAAGTGTCTTTGTGGAAACATTTTTTGTAAACAAAAACTGGGCATTTCCTCATGAAATCCAGCAATTTTCACAACACACACACACACACACACACCCCAACCCATGCACAACAGTTTCTTGAAACAATTTGAAATATGCAAACGCTGTGCAAAAACTGCACATAAATATTTGTTTCTCCCACAGTGAGGTAAACACTATGGAAAATTTTAGATCTCACATGTGAGAATGAGATAGTCTATCATTTACATTCCTAGATGACAGCAGGAAGGAATTTTATTTATTTAGTACCTCCTCCCCCAATTCCCCTTAAAAGATATATCTTTTTATCTTCCTTCTTTGTATATGAACATACCATTTACTAAATTTTGATAACTGCATTTGAAATCCTAAAAGATTTTTTCTCATTGTTTGCTGTTTAACAGTTGATGCTTTGGCATGGGTCTAAATACCATAAAGTCACCTGATCCCATCTGATATTAGAAGCTAAGAAGGGTTCTGGTTAGTACTTGGATGAGAGAACACCAATGAATACCAGGTCCTGTAGGCAATTTTCCAGACAAGGGAACTGGCAAAGCCACCTCTGAGTCTTTCTTGACCAATAGAACCCTATGAAATTCATGGAGTCGGGCAACTTAAAGGCACATAAACACATGCACACTTTGGCATGACAGAATGGCAGTTACAGTGGACAGCATTTGATAGATGACATACATTTAGTATTTGTTTCTTTGTCAGGTTTCATATTTAATGCCTGTTATATAGAATCCAATGTCAGATGCACTTCCAATTCCTTTGTGAGGTAAGATTTCACGTTCAAGATGCAAATTTTAATTTGAAATTTGGAGGATGACGGGTGGAGAGAAGTTCCCAAGCAGCCACCAGATTAAGAAGGACTCGGGGAATTTAGCAAAGGGTTTCCTCCCCCCCCTCCCATCACATACTCCTATGCACAATGCAGCAGTTGTTTTTTGCACACTCTTATGAGGAGGGAGCGTCCCAAGCAGCCACCAGGGTAAGAGGGACTCTTTCTTACTCTTGCAGCTGCTTGGAAGGAAGCAAAGTTCCACCACCCCAAGCAGCATCACACACACTTACCGGAACACAACACAAACCCTCCTCTGCTTGTAGTCTTGGCTTGCCTCCTTTCCTCTCCCTTCCCACTTTCTGGGCTCTGGGTCTGGCACCCCTGCAGCAATACCACCCAGAGTCTCAAGGGCAGCTCACAAACTAAGAAACAGGATGTCTTTTACTCAAAAGGGTTATTCATACGTTTTGTTTTGCAATGCAACTATTTGAATAATCTTACTTATGCATTCCCTATTTATTGTTCCCACTATTTTTTTTAATCTATGCACATCTCTGCATGTTCTGTTGCTCACTTGTGTTAGCACTGTGAATAAAGATGGAGCTTTATCCCAGTTTATGCCAAGTCTACTCATATCATTATAGACACATTATGTGAATCTTTCAGGAAAACTTGGTGGTGATGGGGAACCAGAGATCAATTATCTCAGGTCTTATTGGGTTTTTGCAAGCTCCCTCCCAAACATAACCTGATGTATTCAAAATTCATGTGAACTACACAGATTCAACCCCCATTCTACTGGTATTTTTTACACAGCCTGAATAACTCCAAAGTAAGGGAATTACATTATGTGGGCAGTGGAGTTGGAGAGAGTTGGCAATTCAATACAAGGCACCATTAAGGACCATAATTGAGGCCCATTAATTATCTTCAGAGGCAGCTGCATAATTGCTAAATTTGATTCCACTTCATTATTAGAGTAGTCATTCTCATATCGCTGAAGGGGGGGGCGGAATGGGACAAAAAGTTTACAGATTTGTTTGTATGTTCATTTATAGGCACAGGTTAAAATTTCTGTAATGAAGAAGATAAAGAGTCAAGACAATGATGTCACCTGCCACATCCCTCAGTGTTCTTTGTTTCCTCTGAGTTCAGCTGTAAACATAAATACGTTTATAGCTAAAATTTCTGTAATAAAAGAAGCCAAAGAGTTTAATTTTGCAGGTTTCCAAATATCTCCAAGGAAGGAAACATGCTTTCCAAAACATATCAGACCTTAGTAAATTCAGGCACTTTTGAGAACCATTTCTCTCTAGTCATTTGCTGTATTCATTGCCTTTCATGTATTCTGCATGCTTATATGGGGATAATTGCTAAGTTAACTATTAACACTAATTGTTAATGGACAACTTAAAGGACACAGCTTATGTTATCTTTAAATTGGCTGTCGTCAGGCCTTGAAACACAGGATAGCTTCAGATGAAGCACTCCTTTGAATATCCACTTACAGGTCTTCAACAGGTGACTGTAGAATAGAACATTACCACCTGTTGTTGATGTTGTTGTTGTTGTTGTTTATTGTGTGCCCCAAGTCATTTTTGACTTATGGCAACCACAAGGCACACCTATCATAGGGATTCCTTGGGAATTTCTTCAGAGGGAGTTTGCCATTGCCATCCCCTGAGGCCGAGAGAGTGTAACTTGCCCAAGGTCACTCAGTTGGGTTTTCTGTATAGCAAGTAGGGATTTGAACCCTGGTCTCCAGAGTCGTAGTCCAACACTCAAACCACTACACCACTCAGGCTCTAATGACCACCTAGGTTCATTATGATTGTTCTAAATTATATACTAGATGCATATGCCAAAGGTATAAAATCTTGTGCTTCAAAAAAAGAAAAGTCTTGCAAGGATAAAACTGCAAAGACACGTACAAATAGTTTTGAAAGGTCTTGTTTCTCTGCTACTTAACACCAGAGACTTTGACACAAAGTCAGGCCTTTAAGTCTTGCTGAATATTTCTGGCTATTGAAGCCCCTTCTTCCTTAGTACCTGTAATTTAATACAGATCCCTGGAAAATATGAGAATCTGGTAGGTATCTGGGACATTAAGCAGACAAAGCAAAAAGGTACTGCCATTTCATTACAAAAGAACAAAACTGTTTCCTAAATATTGCTGTCTGAAGTTGCATTAAAGGAGTTGACTAGAGAAAGATTGTGTGAGGGAGGCCGATGTTACACAAGAACAACACTGAGAAGCACAGGCTACTTGATAGCCTCCGTATCACAATCAGGAGAAACTTCCTGGCTTTATATTTTCCATATAAACACTCCCACCACTGGCTCAAGTTAATGGCTCCCTTAACTGCCATGCAGAAGAGGTCAATTGACGTCATTGTATTTCAGAGGATTTCAGTGAAATGTGCTGAGCTTCCTTCATTTATATGTTTGACCCTAAACCTCCACCAGATGTTCCAGATGCTATACTGCTGGAGGCATTCACAAATTTGCACTGAAATGGAAATAAAAATCCTCCCTGACAAAAGCTGTTTTGTTTTTGCTGTAAGTTTCCCCTCCACCCTGTTGTGGTGGTGGGTCAATAAAGTCTACCCAGGTTTCTCAAACTGTGAAGCCAGCCTCCTTTCAGAGGAGACAATAAAGAGAGGAGATGATAAAAAGAGACACACTTGAGTTCTTTTCCTAAAAGCTGTCTACATTTGTGGGTGGCTGGGTGGGTGCTGCTGCCAATTATTGCTGAAACTTGTTTTTGTTTTCTGAAGGCAGTGATTTTCAAAATTCGTCCCCTGTGGGAACACTGTCCACATTGATTCACATTGCCAAGAAATTCCTGAATGTCTGCCACAGAACTTTGGCACATTTTCAAGAGGATTTTGGGGGCATTTTCTAGGATGTACATTCAGTTCCCTAAAAGGGTACTAGCCTGGTTTATTTGGCCTTACAGTTATCCACAGGTGATCCAGATTGTGCTCTAAAACACACCAATCATTCCCTGACAGCTTTATCTGGAGGTGCAGCCAGGTTCATTCCAGCTGTTTCTTGCTTTCTTGGTGCTGAAGAGTATCCAGTATGTTGCATTTGTCAGGGTCATTCGGGATGGCTGGTCTGAAGACAGGGGCACTCATGTCTAAACATGGTGCAGTGGTCTGAGCGTTGGATCACTACTCTGGAGACTAGGGTTCAATTTGCAGCTCAGCCATGAAACCCACTGGGTGGCCTTGGGCAAGTCACATGTTCTCAACCTCAGGGGAAGGCAATGGTAAACTTCCTCTGAACTTGCCAAGGAAACGTAATGATAGCTTCACCTTAAGAGTCACCATAAGTAGGAAATGGCTTGAAGGCACACAACAACAATGACAACAACAAAGGACTTAGATCCAGATTCTTTTCATAATCCTTGTATTCAGCCCCAAAATATGCAAGGCAATAACAAAATGTCTATGATCATGTACAGTGGTTTCTTCACCATGGTAATGCAAAAGTAGTCATCTTATGAAAGAATGGAAGGTCCTGAAGATAAACAGATGTAGTTGGCAGACAGGAATGAACCCTATTGAACCTTTGTTTGAGAATCAAAATGGGAACATGTGGAATCCGAAGTTGCAATTATGACACAACTTTTCTTTCTGTGATCCTCTTTGCATGCCCTTTGGAGAGGGTTTTTAGTTCTGTTGAATTTGTGGTTTTCATAAGTTGTTGGCCTGGATGTTTTATGTTTGGAGTTTATTCCATTCGCTTTACTCCCACGATAGATGTGGGATGTAACTTTAAGAAGGTGGATCTTATCACATTTCCCTGTTGCCGGGGAGTACACATCCTGTTTGCAACCAGATGTTCTCTGGGTTCCTCCTGCATCTTTTCAAGAATGGGATTTTCACATTCTTGAAAAGATGTTGCAGAAGTGATTTTTCCTATATGCTGTGGTGTGTTCCATCTGTATGAGCTGATAGCAAGTTTGGTATACTGTTGAATTGTTTTGTTGTGCTGCTTACATGAGGGGTGATGTGAGGTTGAAAAATTGGTTTTCTGCTTCTAACTAAACCTCTGAAAAAGTACATATACACTGGGCTATTGGTTTCCATGGGGGTTTGGTTCCAGGGCCCTCCATTTATACCAAAATCCATGGATGCTCAAGTCCCATTATATACAACGGGGTAGTAAATTGGAGTCCCTTATATAAAATTTTCAAAATCAAGGTTTGATCTTTTGAATTTATATCTTTTGGGAATATTTTCAAACTGTGGATGGTTGAAGCTGTGGATATGGAGGGCCGATTGTAGACTGAAACATGTCAGGCTTTTCTAAAGATAAACAACCCTCTTTTGATTACCCTAACATGTATCTCTTGTTTTATTTTGTGCTTTTACACTGGAGCTTACAACTGGGGAGGTGGGAAGGGAAGAGGCACCCATGGATTGTTGTAGGTTCTCTGCTGGGATCCTGCCAAAGTTTCTGAGCACACTCAGTCAAACTTGTTATGAAAATGTCTTCTGAATATGCAAAGATCCTAAAAGGATCTTAGAAGAGGATGCTGTAAAGATGTTTGGGAGAGGTTTGTGTGCATGTCCCTGCTCCCAGGGCTTGGAAAGGTTACTTGTTTGGATTACAGTTCCCAGAATCTTGCCAAAAGACTAAGCCCAGGCAAATGCTCAAAGTCATTAGCTTATTATGCCTAGAGTCTGAGGAGAAGAGTTTCTTCCTTGAAATACTGCTCTACAGTTAGATCTCAAATATTAAGTGCATCCTAAGCTATTAGTTTCAATACAACCCTATTTTTTCAGAAATAAGAGCTTGATTACATTACCATCTTGATGTCAGGATCCAGGATTTCCTGCTATAAAAAGCATTTGTGTTAATGGGTTGGCTATCAACCTGTGACAACAAGGGACTGAGCAGGGGATGGCTGTTCTAGTACAAATGTCTATTGAAATTGGCATGTGTCTTTCCACCTTATGATTTTTAGTGTCCATTCAGAAACTGACCCAGCATAATACTTCTGTGGTTTATCTGCTGTGTAGGTCTCAATCAGGGTCTTACCACTACTGCTACTGGACACACAGTTGGCTTTATCTGTATTTATCAGCATTACAGGGTGTGTAAATGTGATACAAGGGCAGTTAACAACAACAAAAACTGTAGGATTAAGAGCCAGTATAGTGAAATAGTCTGAGTGCTGGACTATGACTTTTCTGACCAGATTGTGAATCCATGGAAACCCCCTGGTTGACTTTGGGCAAGTCACACTCTTTCAGCCTCAGAGGAAGGCAATGGCAACCCCCCTCTGAACAAACCTTGTCAAGAAAACTCTGTGATAGGTTTACATTAGGGTAATCATAAATCAGAAATGACTTGAAGACACACAGCAGCAACAACAAGGTGTGCAGCTTGGTGATTTACAGTCTTTTTTCACATTCATTGGAGATGCAACAAATCTGGTCATTTTGATGGAAGTGGGCAGGTTGCCAAACTGGAAGTGCTTAATTTATTCAGTGCTACTTTCCTTATTGAGGCATGATTATACATGCATATAGTAGCAAAAAGGTTATGCATCCAGAGTTATTCAGTTCTTAATCCAAAGAACTGTAAACAATATTGGTCTTTAATACATTTTGTGCTCATCTTGTCCATTCATTTAAAAAAATCCCTTTGTTCTTTCCTATATTACCAACACTTTGTTGTATCTTCTTTGGCCCCAAAATCAACAACTGTACAGTCACGAAAATGGGTTTCATCACAACTTCAGCTGTTTTTGTGGTAGACCCCATGGGGATGATTCTTTATATGCAAGTAAATAAATTTATCCCATACTGAAACAAGGCTGACATAAGGTTTCAATTGCCCAGGGATATTAATGTAAATGTCAACTGTTAACTCATTGATGTTTTTCACTGCGTCCACAGAGTGACTAGAGAAGAGTCAAACAATGCACCCCTTCACTCATTACTATGGATGAACTCTCATAAAGTTGGGTTGTCTTTTCTTCTGACTGTTCACTATTTGACAGTTCAAATCAAGGAGAAGTATGTCTTCCATGGCAGTGGGATGCTGAATCCATTCTGGGTTTATTCTGAAATTTGAAGGAACTATCCAAGGTGCCAAAGATATTGGGGGATAAGTTCCAGGACTCTCGATAGCTACTTAAATTGTGGAATAAAATCCAAAGCAGTTTGGCTGCCTTCCTGAAAATGGAGCCATGCAGGAGCCAGTGGAATGCTTGCAACATGGATTTTGTGCATTTTTGTTGGTCTAAAAAAGGTATCACTTTAGTTTATTGCACAGGCCCCTAAAATGGGCCTTCCGCATTACAAAAGGGAGCATGATGGGAACAGGAAGCGTCATAGAATACAGTTTACCACACAGGAGAATGCCACTGCCACCACTGGAAGTTCCCATACGTTCCAGAGGAGGTGATTTTCAGGAATGCTTCAGTAGCATTCCTGAAAATCGCCTGCTGGAGAACACATCCGTAATGCAGTGGGAACTTCTGGAGGTGGCGGCATTCCCCTGTACAGTAAACTGCATTCTATGCCGCCTCCTGTTCCCATCACGCCCTCTTTTGTAATGCCAGGCCTGTGCGATAAACTCAACTTTTTGCGGATTTGGCATGTTATTGTACTTTGCTGTATGGCCAACATGGCTACTCCTGGATATGTTCTCTAGGTGAAATTTGTATCTCTGACAGGCCACTTGGGGGATTGCTTATCCATGGGCATGCCAATGTAAAGTAAATAAACTGGAGAAAAAACAGTTTGTGAGTGTGTTTGTGTGGAAAAGAAACTGCCAGTCAGAGTTTGTGAGGGTGTTTGTATGGAAAAGAAGCAGCAAGTCAGATTTCATTTTGGAAAGTCTGGCTCTTGCCTCCTGATTTTCTTTCACTAGGTTTTCAGTGCTAATGACAGTGATTAACTCCCTTCTCTCACAAAAACAAGAAGAAAGCAAACACCTGCCCCACATGACTGCTTCTGCAAACAGCAAAATGAGATTAAAAATGTCATTGCCAAGTATGAATTGCCCAGAGGTGAGGAACATGATGCCAGATAACCCAATAGGAAGAAAGAAAAACAGCGCTGTTTCTTTTGTGTTTACACAATTGTCCAGGGTGGACTGACAGCTCTGATTTATTAATCTTGACTTCACAGCCTTTTGTTTTCTCCCTGTCCTCACGCTGAAACAACAGGATGAAGCCAAGAGTGTTGACTGTGGAGAAAAAAGAAAGAGAAAGAAAGAAAGAAAGAAAGAAAGATTGTACTACACGAAAGGACTGGGTCATAGTGGAAGATCTAGGGCAGTGGCTGATCTGATGCTGGAAAAAAGGCCACGGAAGTCACATAAACATTGAAAAGGGTCAGGGGGTGCAGAATTATTGAGTAAAGAAAAGTTAAATGGAGCACTTGAGTGTAAGGATGTGAATAGTCCAGACCCTGGGAAGGCAGCAGATTGAGAAACATAGGACAGTTTAGAAAAGGACAAGTGGATACAACCTGAAAGGGCAAGGAAGAGAAAATCTGGAGAAAGTAATCCCTGAGATAAGAGACAGACATGTAGTGCAGAACCTGGAGATTAGATAGTGTGAAGTTCTAGGGTTATTCCTACATTTAATTAACCTGCTACAGCCTATTAGGAAATTGAGGGCTGATCTGCACTGTAGAAATATTGCAGTTAACACCACTGGGATTTTTTGTTTTGTGAGACATGTGGCCTTCTCTGTCAAAGAGCACTATTGCCACTACAAATGACAAATCCCAGATTCCACAGGATGCAGCCATGGCAATTAAAGCAGTACCAAACTGCTTTATTTCTTCAATACAGATGCAGTCATAGTGCTTCTTTGCTCACCAAGTGGGAAGTTAAGATTCCATTTCATTGAGAACCAGATTACTATAGCCATAAAATGGGAAGGCACCATTCATTATGCCTTCATTTTTTCACATTTGCTTTAAGGTCTTGAGGAGAAGCCTTTCTCTCAGTCTCATTACCACCAGAGGCATATTTGGCAGTAACATGTACTTTCTCCCAGGTTACAGAAGTCCTTGCTTATTCCATGTCCGGCCAGGGCACTTTTATTTGGGCAGGCTTCTTTGCTGGTGTAGTGAAAAATTATCCAAGCTGATGTGCCACTAAAGTAAATTTTAATATGGGAGGTGCTGTTGCTTCCCTTTCCAATAATGTGTTTGTATTTTGTACAATGTTAATTGTAATTGCTATTTTATTGCTATTTCATTTTTAGTCACCTTCAGCACTAATTTTATGTAAAACAAGAAAAGATAGAAAGGTAGATAGCTAATAGATATATTATTGATGGGCAAAGCTTAAACATAAACTGTTGGGGCATACATGTGTTTAAGACTGCATATTCACCTTCTCCTTGTCTTGATTCCAAAAATTAATTGAAAGCATCTTATAAACTGTTACCAGTCTTGAACCAAATCTGGATATCAAAAGATCATTAAAAATAATCCTAGTGGAGACAAGTAAGTTCCAAGAAATCATAAAACATACAAAATGCACGAAGTTAAAATATTTTGGGCCTATAATGAGAAAAGAAAAATAAAGCTTGTTGACAGATGTTAGAGAATGGTTTGGATGCAATACAACCCCATTGTTCAGAATTGTGTCGTTTAAACAGAGAAAATGGTTATTACATCTGACTGCTAGTATGAGAGGGGCAAGAAGAGGAAGAAAATTGGCTATCTGTGGAATTCAGAAATGATGGGCAGTATAAATAAGGCTGAAAAAGGAATGTCTTAGTTTCTGCTCTCTTTGCCTGCACAAAATATGTATGCAAAGTATAACAATACTTGGAACATATTTTTTTTATATATATAAACACACAAAACATATAAGGTAAGTAAAGAAAAGAAGAGTAGATGCAATCCTCTAAAGATCTTGTCAAGTGACAGTTGAACTTGTCTCTACATTAGCAAGGAGTAGATAATGCAGATTTTATGGTGGAGAATTATCAGTACCTATGATTTCCCATTGTTAAGTGCCCTCAAGTCAACCCTGACTCACACCAACCCTGGAGATTAGGACACCATCTTTTATTCCCACACTAGGCATGGGATGTTGAACAGATAGAGTGAAAGGATACAGTCATACCTGACCCTTTG
Source organism: Urosaurus nigricauda (assembly GCA_034509955.1). NCBI lineage: Eukaryota > Metazoa > Chordata > Lepidosauria > Squamata > Phrynosomatidae > Urosaurus > Urosaurus nigricauda. Next base: position 172,483,980 of record JAOEGL010000002.1, read on the forward strand.
CCAATTGGGAACCATTCTGTTTTTCCGTGTTCTGTTTTGACAGTAGCCTCTTGTCCTGAGCACAGATTCCTCATCAGGACTATCAGATATGTTGGCACTCCCATGTCTTTAAGGACATTCCTTAGCCTTTCATGATCTGTGGAATCAAATGCTTTGCTATAGTCTATAAAGCACATGATGATTTTTCTTTTGGAATCTCCTGGTGCACTCCATTAGCAGAATTTTGAGCATGATTCTACTGGCCTCAAGTAGAAGAGCCCTCACTCCATGCTACACCATCTGACCCAGGGGGGAGTGAAAGGACAGGCCAAACTCCATCAGGCCTGTCCTAGAGTATGAAGTAGAGCCCTCCCTCCATGCCATCTGCCTTGGTCCAGGCGTCAGAGGGAGAGAAGAACTTTTGGACCTGATCCCCTTCCCCAGCACCATTCCCTTCTCCTTTTGTGTCGTGTCTTCTTAGATTATAAGCCTGAGGGCAGGGAACCGTCTAATTAAAATAATATTTGTAAGCCGCTTTTATAGTCTTTAAGGCTGAAGGGTGGGGTATAAATAAATAAATAAATAAATAAATATTATTTTGCTTGCATGGGAGATCAGTGCTATGATCCTATAGTTGCTGCAGTCTCTTGTGTCTCCCTTTTTGTGGATGGGAATGTATATTGATTGCTTCCAATCCGTTAGCCATAGTTTTGTTTTCCATATCTCTTGACATAGCACTAGAGTTGACTCTGTCAATGTGGATTGAAGCAGTTTAGTTGCAATGTCATCTGTTCCTGGTAATTTGTTTTTTGCTAATTCTCTTATTGCAGTTTCCACCTCACTTTTTAGAATTTGGGGTTCATTTTCATATGGCTTTTGGTTCTATACGTCCTTCATTTTGTCATCTCTTTTGTACAATTCTTCTGTGTATTGCATCCAACATCTTTTTTATTCCCTCCTGGTTTCTTCAAATTCATGCACATGACCTCCTTGATTAAGTCTATCCATCAGAACATAGGTGAGGTTATAACAATGGACCAGTGGGAAAGTGTTTGGAGGAAGAACTTAAAATTCACAAAATGTAATGATCTTAAGGAAAATTATTACAAATTATTTTTAAGTGGTATCTTATACTGGTTAAGTTGACTAAATTTTAAAAAGGCATATCTGACAATTGCTGGAAATGTAAAGAAGCTACAGGTACATTTTACCACATGTGGCAGCAATGTCCAAAAGCCAAAATATTTTGGAAAAGAATATATGATAAAATCATTACAACTTTGAACATAAAGATTGGTTTTTCTCACAAACTCTTTCTACTAAATATGTTAGTAGAATTCGATGTCCAAGTAGAACAAAAATATGGTAAAATATTAATATATATGGTAACAGCTGCTCATATAGTTTTTGTTAAAAAATGGAAAGATCAAGAAGTTCCAACCACTGAAGAGTGGATTATTAAACTAATGGAATTAGCAATGATGGATAAAATCATGAGTCAACAACGATTCAAGACAAAAATATGAAAAATATTGGAAAGAAGCAGCTAAACTATGGAAGGTTTAATAAATAGGAAATAATATTATCATTTTTAGCTACAGGAAGTGAAATCCGAGGCATAAAATATTTTAAACAAAGGGAACCAAAAATACACTGAAGATTTACTGGGCCTATACCTAAAGAACAAAAGACAGGGTAACAATAGTTAACTTCAGTGAAAGGGATAAAAATTATTTTCTTCAATAAATAAAGCAAGATAAACTATAAAACAAGTCAAAAATAAACTTATGGTTATTTGAGTTAAGAAGTATAGTATGAATGAAGTTTGAAGGTTAATTTTTGAATGGAAATTATTGAATCAAGAAACTAAAACTGGAAATGGAAGATGTTTTTTTCTTTTTTGTCATTATAATATCATATGTTGATCACTTAATTATTCCATAAGAGATCCATTTTAAATTATTTGTATATAATTATTGTGTATGTTTTTTGTATGTAAGTATATTCCAAATAAAATTTATTTTATTTTTTAAATCTATCCATCTATTATGTGGTCTTCCTCTCTTTCTCGTACCTTCTACCTTTCCTACTATTACTGTCTTTTCTATTGATTCATGTCTCCTCATAATGTGGCCAAAGTATGACAGCCTCAATTTGATCATCTTGACTTCCAGGGAGAGTTCAGCTTTGATCTGTTCAAGGACCCATTTGTTTGTCTTTTTGGATGTCCATGGTTTCCTCAGCACTGTTCTCAAGCACTATATATCAAATTAGTTTATTTTCTTCTTATCTGCTTTCTTCACTGTCCAGTTCTCACATCCATACATGGAGGCAGGGAATACAATGGCTTAGGCAATTCTAACTTAAGTGATCAGTTGTATATCTTTTCACTTTAGGATCCTTTCTTCTTCTTTCACAGCTGTCCTTCCAATTCCTAGTCTTCTTATTTCTTGACTGCAGTGTCTATTCTGATCAATGTTTGATCTAAGGCATCGGAATTCTGGGAAGAACCAGGAATGCTCCAGCAACAAATTCACAGGAAAATCCTGTGAATGACTTGTTGCTGGAGCATTCCTGGTTCTTTCAGGGATAAGTCCTCTCTAAGAGTGATGTGTGTGAAAATCTTTGCCACGATCATGTGACTGTCACTGGAAGATGCCTGTTTATACCACCAATCCCCCCCCCCCCCCATGTGATAAAGTCCTAAGTTGAATTTATGTAGATACTCTGTGGTCATCATTTTTGTTTTCTCTATGTTCTGAGGTAAATCTGCCTTTGCCCTTTCTTCTTTGACGTTCCTTAGTAGCTTTTCAGGTCTGCCATGTTTTCCACTAGTAGCATATCTTAGGCTGCGTTCACACTAGAGAAATAATCCGGTTTGGCACCGCTTTAACTGCCCTGGCTCAAGGCTATGGAATTCTGGGATTTGGAGTTTGTTGTGGGGCCCAGAGCGGAGCAAAGCTCCGCTCTGTGCCCCACAACAAACTCCAACTCCCAGAATTCCATAGCCTTGAGCCAGGGCAGTTAAAGCGGTGCCAAACCGGATTATTTCTCTAGTGTGAACGCAGCCTCTGATTGTTGATATTCCTTCCTCCTAACTTCACTCCTCCTTCTTATCTTGATTCCAAAGATGCCATCCTTATTTCTGACAAAGAAAACAAGTGGGTGAAGGGGACTTGTTATACAATCTTTAGATCCATGTAAACATATTTTTAATGCCTTACTAGATAACAGCTTCGCTTTCTTGTTATTCTTGTTGTTGTGCATGCCTAACTGAACAGAGTAGAAATTTGTTCTTGTTGTGTGGCTTTAAGTCATTTCCCACTTATGCCAATCCAAGGTGACCCTATCACAGAGTTTGCTTGCCAAGCATCAGAGCATGGTTGAATTTGCCTTCCTCTGACCTAAGAGAGTGTGACTTGTCCAAGGTCAGCCAGTGGGTTTCCATATCTGAGCAAGGATTTGAATGATGCTGGCTCCTCACTTACTTCCTACCTAAAATGACTTAAATATATTCTATTTACAGATAGGTATTTGATTTTTGAAATCTTCACATAATTGTTCTTACATTTCAAAAGATTAATTTTTGAACCCTTCACATAACTAAAATGCAGATTCATTCTCTCGCTTCTAGAATTATAACTAACCTATAATTATGGAAACTCTCAGCTTCTTTGCAACTTTGCTCCTTCTTCGTTTGGTATTTTGTTGATTTAGATCATGCAGTAAGAAATATCCCCATTTTCACTATGTCAAAACAGCAGGCAGCCACCTCAAAAATCTCTAAAATAATGGTACAAATTTGGAGACAGAGTTATGCAGATTGAATGGGCTCTTCCATGAGCTGAGGAGACTCAAATGGGGATGGGGAGTGGGGGTGGGTGGGAAGTACAATGAAGCATTTTCTGAGCTTGGGAAATTATTTTGTTAGACTACAATTGCCAGCATGTTGGGGATTTCTGGGACGTGTCATCCAATAAAAGGTAACTTCTTCAATATCTGGGTGTTTCCCAGTTTCACAATGCCTATGACTGTGCTGAAAAATTGAAAAGGATGTGGTGGAGCAAAGGGGAGGCCACATTTTGACCAATGTAATGCACCAAAGCACACACAAGTCCTTAATCTTGTTCTAGGCAGCTCTCCATGTACAACAGTTTAGCTGTAACCTCCAGCTCACTGAGAACACAACAAAGCCTTTGTTCTGTGCTTTCAATGAGGCAATTGGATTCAGAGAAGACAGATAATGTTAACATTGCATCTGCGCTTCTAAGGAACACTGGATTATCTCTCTCATATCTATTTAGCCCCAAAACTTTGCGTAATAGGAAAAAGGAGGGTTTAGGAGTACTGATTTTCATGGATTGCTTATTGGCTTGGTTGCCAGGTTGTATATTATGGCCATTTCTGCTTTCTTCTCCCTCGCTTTAAAAGTGTACTTGATCTTTTTACTCCCGTCAACAAAATAACCCTGGTGGCGCAGTGGTTAAATCCCTGTACTGCAGCCACTAACTCAAAATCATAAGGTGGCGAGTTCAATACCAGCAAAAGGGCTAAAGCTTGAATCAGGCTTGAATCCTTCCGAGATCGCTAAAATGAGTACCCAGATTGTTGGGGGCAAGTAGCTTACAGTTGTAAACCGCTTAGACACTGCTTAGGCAGTATGAAGCAGTATATAAATGAAGCTGTTTGTTTTGTTTGCCTTGTGCCTTTGTCATATGGGACTGTCAATATAACCAAAGAAGAAACAGAGCCCCCAATCTTGAAAAAGGCGGTGGTGCATGTGCAGGGGAAATCCACATGAGCACACAGAGTATGGTGGGATTCTCTATTATTTGCTCTTTATTCAAATATTCCCTCTTCTAATTTCTTTTCTCAGCTGTACAACTGGCCAACTGTATACTCAGTATGATTAACAGACATGAGGGCTCGGTTTATTTCCTAGCCTGAAGGAACGTGTGTTTGGAGAGTTTTAGTTTTAAAGCTTTCAAATGAATCCCTCCTGCATTATTCCCTTTTATCTGCAGCATGTGTTCCACAGCTGGGACAGAGTTTGCAAAAGTAAGGGAGGAAATTTAGCAGCATTCTCTACTGCCTAAGCTTTATGTAGCTGGCTGTTTATGAACACCTCTTATTTTCCCAGCTAAAGTTTCCAGGAATGGTTTACTCTGGCCCGTACAGTTGCAGCTTTTCTTCTTCTTTTAAGCAATTTTCTCTAGTGCTTTTAGCACAGGAATGAGAAATAGATGGCTTGTCAAGGCTGTTGCCCCACCATATATTGACAATGTAGAAGGTGGAGTTCAGCAAAAATCTCCACCACCCCATTCCTGGGTTCTTAGCAGCTGAACTGACGTTTCTTAGACTGACCATTGTTACCAGCCTAAGCTCAGAGAGAAGCTTGACTTGCTGTAAGTAACAGTGGTATCACTAGGGTTAGTGCCACCCATTATGGTAATTCTTGGTGTCACCCCCATAGACCTCTTTCCTCACCTAACTATGGAACTGGAAGGTAGTAGCAACAGCAGCAGCAGCAATTCAAGTGGAGGACCACAGCAGCTACCAACCCATAAGACTGACATCCACCCCATAAAAGAATGTGGAACCCTAGGGAGAAAGCAGGAGGGGTGGCAGAAGAAGAAGTGGCAGCAAGCAGAGAGGAGCACTTTCCATCTCTCCTCCCCCCCCCCCTTCTGCCTGCCTTCCTGCCTCCCTCTACCAGCCCAGCTGCCTGGTACCACTGCCCACCTTACCCTCCCTTCCCTTCCACTGCTGCCACTGCTGTTACTACTGCTGCTTCCTTTTCTGGCCTAGCCAGCAGCCCTGCCAGACTTGGAAAGGGTCACTGGGCAGCAGCAGCACCCTTCCCTCACCAGCAGACATGACAGATGGCTGGTAGAAGTGCCAGGGTGTGTGTGTCTTGGGAGAGATAGTGAGTGACCACCCCAAAGGGTGTCACCCCTCCTGATGGGATCATTCAGTTGGTCCGTATGCCCCATATCTTCCTAGTGACACCACTGATCTTACAAACTCTATCCCTTTTCCCCAGAAGAGAGTTTGAACTCTCCCAACTTATGAACTCAGCTGCAGCCTTCCACCTCACAAACCAGGGATCCTTTGGTAACTGATCTTTAAGTCTTATGCATGTGAACAACTATCTCAGACACAAAGACTGCCTGAATCTTAAAAGACCATCTCAACTTGTATTTTAAGAAAGGGAAAGGAATAAATGTTTGCTTGGAGGTTAAAAGCAATTATAAAGCATGAGACCAAAAGAAATCCATTCCTTGGGCTTCGTCTCAAATGTGCAAAAAAGTCACATATGGATGTGATAACTAAAGGAACTTTGAAACCACAAAATAAAGAAATATATCATGATCACTTCTAGCTAAACATACCAGATACTCACACTACTGCATGATTCAGCTCTCAGGAGTTCTTGCAGCAAGGGTGCCACTAGATTCTGCTGTCTCCCCAGAGAATGAGTATCCCCTCTCTTTCTCCCAGCCCAGCTTACAAAAAGTAGAGTGGGAGGAAGAGGAATTTTGGTCACTTCCATGTCTGCCTCAGCCATACCTCTAGGGGTTCCTTTCCTCTCTTGCTTTCCTCTGTGGTCTCAGTCTCTTGCAGGAACTAAGCATAGATTGCGATTATTAAACAAAATGGCATACAGTAATTCCACCCTAGTTCACTGTAGTGATCCTTCAGATGCAGTTGGACCACAGCTCCCATCAGCCTTAGCCAGCATGGCAATGGCAAAGGGATTTTCAAACCAATGGTATCAGAAGAACCATAAGTTCCCTATCTCTGCTTTAGCAGCAATTTGATCTGCAGGTATCAGTAGATGATAACTGGCCAATTAGCACATTAATCCTATCAGAGAAGGACAAATATGCAGAGAGGGAGCTGGCCTGCACCTCCCACCCCTGCTGTTGAAAATGCCCTGCCAGCCCTGTGCCCTGGGATGAATCTATGCAGATAACAGTATCTTCAGAAAGATGTCTCCATGAACCACATTGTACAGGTGGGATCCCAGTTGTATGAACTCTTAAGTGCATCCTCCTCCTTCTGCATGCATAGGCCAGAATCTGGTTGGCAACATGTGTAGATGTACATTGTGCTGAGCATGCAGAGTGAATTTTATGGATGATGTATACAACATTTCTTTCCACCAGTGGAGTTGTGCAATTGGAACCACTGCATGGAGGTATTGAATGGAAGCACCTAGAGTAGTGTGTGAAGAAGCATCACCTTTGCACACTTCATATTGGCCAGGTGCATTGACCATTTAGCCACATACACTGTGCTACACTGATATTCTGTTGCATAATTCCAACATAACATAACTCTGCAAAAGGATATTTGTGCTGAGGGATCTCAATCACAGTATTTTACTCCACAGACTTCCCCAAATGTGAGGATTTCAAGGGTGGGGCATACAGGGTGTTGTGACATTGGGAGCAAGGACAGGTGGCACAGTCTTTCCTTGCCTCCCTGTACTAGCTTTCAAGCTAAAGAGCCAGAAAGGACTGTATATTGCCCCCCCCCCCCCCGGGAGAAAGATCATCTGCTGTCTCCATATCAAACTGCTGGTAAGGGCACAGAAACAAAGGAGTCTTCCTCCCCCAGGTTCCTCCCTCCCATTCGTTGGAAATGTAGAATAGGTTGACAGGTTCCTGTGTGCTGAAGTATCATGAAGACTGTATGTTGAAGGACTCATATCATAGAGGTTTCCCTTTGGTTTGGCTTGGGCCTTGTGAACCACAGCATTCTAGTCATCTGGACTAGGTTGCTGGCATGTACAGACTGCAGTTTGTGGCATGAATGGAACTTCCCTGCTTTCTTTGGCTCCTACAGCCCCAGAAAAGGAAGTAGGAGGAGGCTGCTGCCAGGCAAGTCACCAACTCTATTGAGAACTTTTTGTTGTCTCCTTTTGTACCTGCATGACTGAAAACAACCTGTTTTGTTTCTCCTCCTCTGCCCTCTTCTCATTTCCCAGGCCTCTCTTTTTCTCTGATGTTTGACTAGCTGTGTTTTCTGCCTGATTGCCAGTTTCCGGGTTATAATTCTCCTGCAATTTATTTCCTCTGCCCTGGCAAATCCAGTCCACATCTCCATATGCCCTCTCTCTGCATCTCAGTGAACTAATTCAATTGCGGTTTTCTCTCACCTGACACTTTCCAGATACATTCAACTACAGCTCCCATCATCTTCAGCCAACTGCCCTTTTACCATGTCAGTGCCAGCCTAAACCACTACTTACAGTGTCCAGCTCCTCCTCCTCCTCCTCCTCCTCCTCCTCCTCCTCCTCCTCCTCCTTCTCACCAGCTTTTTTCCTAGCGATAATTCAAGGAGGCTTACAGCAGATAAAACAAACTTAGGGACAAAACAGATGGCCCCTTGGGGGCAGCATCAGAGCGCAGCATTTAGGCGCCACATGCTCTGACGCCTCCTCCAAGCCAGTGTCACACCGTCTGCCCAACCACAAAGCAGGCAGCTTTGTGGTGCTCTGGCAGCACAACATTTATACACCACATACCACAGGAGCACTGCAAAGCCACAGTGGCAGTGGAAAGGCAGGCTTTTTGCCAGCTTAAAAAGGTGTGGCATTTTGCTGTCTCTTTTTGGGCTAGCTAAAATGTGTCCCTTCAGATCCATCTGTTTTGGCCCTTAGTTTAAAAAATATAAGCAAACAAAAGTTCAAAAGTTCAAAAGTACGTAAACTATCAAAATTGATAGAATATTGATATAAAGATATTGACAAGCCCAAACCCAGCCAAAGAAGGGCTACCAACATAGTAAAATGTCTGGAAATCAAGCCCTTAGGGAGCCAGATATATTTAGCCTATGGAGAAGATTGAGAGGTGACATGATAGCCATATTTAAATATTTGAAGGGATGTCATGTTGAGGACGGAGCTAGCTTTTTTGCAGCTCCAGAGAGCAAGACCCAGAGCAATGGATTCAAACTACAGAAAAACAGATTTTACCTAACATTAGGAAGAACTTCCTGACAGTAAGAGCAGTTTGACAGTGGAACATGCTGCCTCAGAGAGTGGTGGAGTCTCCTTCTTTGGAGATTTTTGGAGCTCTGGATGGCCATCTGTCATGAGTGCTTTGATTGTATCTTCCTGCATGGCAGGAGGTTGGACTGGATGGCCTTTGTGGTCTCCTCCAACTGTATGATTGTATGAAACTATTAAAAACCAGCAACCTTATAAACAAATAAATCAATTTTCAATGTCTTGCTGGAATAAAAAGCTTTTCACCTGTCCACAGAAAGAGAGTAAGGAGGGCACTAGTTTAGTCTCACTGAGAAGAGAATTCAAGAGACTGGGGGCAGCCATAGAGAAAGGTCTTTCCTATGCAACTACCAAGTGTAGCTCTGAGGTTAGTGGGATAGGCAGAATAGTCTCCCCAGAGGATCTCAAAACGTGAGCAAGTTTGTATGAGAGAATACAGTCTTACAAATAATCTGGGCCTGAGCTGAAGCTTGCTCCCTCCTCCATATGATACCCCTTCAAATATTTAAACAGGGCGATCATAAAATCTGTTAACCTTCTCCATGCTAAGCATACCTATCTCCCTAAGCTGCTCCTCATAGGCCATGGTTTCCAGACCTTTCACCATTTTGGTTGCCTTCTTCTGGACAGACATCAGAGATACCTTTCGTTCTGATTAAGCAGAGGCCAGCTATGAGATATGGAAAAGGAAAGAGGGTGTAGCCTGTCAGAAGACCACATGATTTGAAAGCAGAAGGCCCCCATGGGGTTCAGTCTCCAGCCTTTAGCCAATCATACACAAAAGACCTGGGATCCTGGGTAAGCCATGTTTCATCCATGTGTAAAACACTGGCACTGACAGCTGCTGGTGTTTATATCATTTGAGCAGTGAATTCACTCTGAATTTTCTTCTGAACTTTAAAGGAGCAATCCCAGGTGCTGAACTCTGTCCCCCCCCCCCCAAAAAAAAACAGGTCCAGATTCCAGCACCTTGGTTAGCTCCCATAATACATGGATGCCACCTGCTTTCACTGAGTCCTGGACCAGTTGGTGTGGTGCAGATCCTCCTCCTCACATCCTATTGCATTAAAGAGAGATGGTGAACTGAGTTCTCTAACCAGAGCACATTGGGGGAGTGGGAGAGAGAGCCAAGGAACTAGGATGTGGGTGGGAAGTACCTGGGATAGTTAATTTTATGGGAGTATCAACTTCCAAAATCTCCCAGACACTATGGCCGCTTCTCCCTTTCTCTGGCACAAAAATAAAATAAAATAAAATAAAAAAATACATGAACAAACTACATAACTGAGCATTTGCTGTCCTTTGATAATCACAAAAGTCAGCCACCTGAAACTCTCCTGTCTGTTCCACTGGCCTCTCAAGCCTCTTTTGTGAGAACAAGGGAAACAGGGCCTTCTTGGTGGCTGCTCCCAGACTTTGGAACTCCATCCCTTATAGGCCAGGATGGCCCCATCCACAATCTACCTGCTCTCATCCCCCATCTCAGGTAAAAAACTTTTTGTATACTGATGATGATTGGGTTTTTAAATGCTGTGTGATTTAGATATTAAGCTCTGTATATAGTTTTTAATACATTTTAATATTTATAATGTGATATGTTTAAACTTCATAAATTATTTGTGTTTTAAACTTCATCTTCATACTTTTAACACTTTTGCATTACTTTTAATTTGTATTGTTTTTAAGTTTGTTGTTTGCTGCTTTGAGTCTAATTGAGAAACTAGCTCTAGTTGAGAAATCAGTTGAGAAACTGTTATGGGAGAAAGATATGACATAAAATAAAATAAAATGCTGCTTAATGGTAGGTCCAGTCCTGCTTTTTTCCACAGTGTGATGGGTTCTGAAAAGCAATGAGAGCAAAGTTTCAAGTTTTTTCTACAATCTCCCCATCCAAGCCCCAAATTGTTGGGTTCAATTCTGTGGTGGCTATTTAATTATTATTTCCTCTGCAGGGTGGTTTTTTTTTTTTTTTTTTGAACAGATGGAAAAGAAAACAATTTTATAGCAGTCACATCACTGTGACATAGGCTTTGGCTCAAATTCCACAACTTTTCTCATAGTTACACAACCATGTAATATCTGTGGGTTCTGAAGGGGATGCTGAACATTACTAAATTATAGGCAGAGTCACTTTGAATTTTCTTTCCTTATTTTATTTTATGTGGGTAGATTTAAGGGTGTGCACTGACCATAAAATATTAATGTACATTCTGAGGAGGAAAACAGTCCAGTTCCTCCCAGATTGTACTAGAAGCTACAGTTAGGGCCTAAATCCACATCACAATTAAGACATCCAAATTTGCAAGCATTTCACTGACTATGGCCCGATACGGACGGTCAAAAAGGGGCATTGCGGCAGCAATATTAGGGCTTGGCAGCATGCATCAGAAGCTGCCGAGCCACCCCACCCACAGGGGGGGTTGCAGCTGTGACACTGCAATGCAATGTCCAGTCCACTCTAGGCAGAAGCGGTATCATAAGAAGTAGTGTCCTACGATGTCACAAAAATTTTGCTGCGCAGTGGTGCAGCTACATTTGGTTGCTGCTGCTCTGCTCCGCAGCAAAGAGGAGAGGCTCCAGACCACCCTTTTTGTGCAGTCTGTCGAGCCCCAATAATTGGAAATTGACAAACAGCTATAACACCCAACCATCCGATTTGTTAGAATTAGATGATATTTGCAAGCATTATAACCCTTTTTGCGTGCTTCAAGTTTACTAAGAGACCACAATTTCATCTTAATCTCTAAATCACTCTTGTAGGTAAGATTTCCATCATAATTTCCATACAGAAAAATGTGTTCTGTGTGCATGTGCGTGTATAACAAATAGTGTGTGTGTGAGAGAGTGACAAGCTATGAACAAATGTTAGTACTTAATATATAATGCTTAATGACATCACAGGGCCCATGCCTAGATCACAGGAAACCTCAGGCTGAGACAGTCCTGAAGTAGAAACCTTACCTGCCATTCCTGGCAGCAATATTGTCATAATGCCAACAGCCTTCTCTGCACCCTGAAAGTAGATGTGAGAGATTCTGAACAGTTCTGGTTTCTGTTTTTTGCTTCTTCTCTCTTGGCTAGAGCACTCTGCCGCAGATCTCAGAGGTGGAAATCTGGCTCTTGGACCATCAGAGTTGCTCACATCTGAGGTAGTCTTGTTGGGTTGCCAAGTCAGGACCTCCACAAGCCTGAAATTTCAAGACCAAAACTAGAGAGCTAGGGACGACCCTTTGTGATACCACAGGAGATGGGCCTTAGTGATATTATAAGGTTGCTCTTGTAGGAGGTGGACTCTGGCAGCATCATTAATGTCAAGAATGGTTGCACAGAGCATAATATTTACATAATGTGTGCATACACACACATGTGTGCACGCACGTTTCTAGTCAGTGACCTCACCTTGAGATTCATCTGCCTCACCCTCATAAGATAGAAGAAACTAAAACTCAGAGAAAAGCTCTGAGAACTGGTAAAAAACAAACAGCTTCATTTATATACCGCTTCTTACTGCTTAAGGAGTGTCTAAGCGGTTTACAACTGTAAGCTACTTGCCCCCAACAATCTGGGTACTCGTTTTAGTGACCTCGGAAGGATGAGTCTTGCTTGAGCCCTTTTGCTGGTCTTGAACTTGCAACCTTATGGTTTTGAGTGAGTGGCTGCAGTACAGGCATTTAACCAGTGAGCCAACAGGGCTCTACTATTTATGAGGAATGAAATAAGTCATAGACACTTCCTTCCTTCCTTCCTTCCTTCCTTCTTCTGAGGCTGAGAGATTGTGACTTGCACAAGGTGGGTTTCTATTGCTTAGTAGGGATTTGAGCCCTGGTTTCCCAGTGTCCTAGTCCAACATTCAGACCACTGTACCACATTGGCTCTCAGAGTGAGACTTACTTCAGAATAAGTATGCTTACAGAATTACCCTGTGAGAGTCCTCTGAAGCACTCTTCAGTAAATGCTACACATTATTGTTGCTGCTTCCTCCTTTTCACTTATAGCATGGCTTTAACAATAGGGTGGGCACTGTGTTTATTTAGGCAATAATCTAGTTGCCTCTTATGAGAGAAATGACTCGACCTTCAGCCTAAGTTTATCTCTCAAGGAAGCATATTGCCTTGTAAAAGGGTATACCTATCCTATTGTCATATAAAAGAAACAAGCATGACAGGCCTGGGTCTTCCAGAGTTTTTCTTGTACTTTGGGACTTTACATCTTTGTGCAGGACTGGAGACTTAAGAGAAGAATAATTCTCAAGGGACTCACAGAGCTTTCTTATAAAAGGGTACATTCAGCAAAATATTGTGGACTTCAAGGCTAAATTACATGTTTAAGATATTTAAACTGGCATTACACTTCCAAAGCTTTAAATAGCAGCTGCAATCAGGCTTGTGTCTACAGCAAATGGAACAGTTTCTTTACTTCTCCCTGTACAGTCTTGCCAATGTGATCGTAGTGCAGGGGAGAGTAACTTCTGCAGGCCTGCCTCGGTAGCCTCTTGGGTCACACAGACTGCCAAAAGTGCTAAAAAATATTTCTAAAAGCCCCACACAAAATACAAATTTTGAAGTATCTGGAAGCCTAGTTCCTTTTGAAAAACTATGGCCCTTCATTTCTGCATAATTGTAGCACTGTGATTCCACTTTAACTGCCATGGCAACATCCTGGAATTGACAGTTTCAGAGGAGGTCGGACCTTGATAATCCTCAGCCAAGGAATTCCTCTGGTATCTCTGACCAAACCATAACATCCCATAGATGCAGCTAGGACAGTTAGACATTCTTGTTCATTGCTCAATGCTCACATGGGGCCATAGAGCTTTTAAAAAAAAAAAAGAAAAAAAAAGAATGAATATCATTCCTGACCCAATTGCATTAGTAAAAGGAAATGGATACATACCTGCTTTGGGAACATTGTGCAACCGGGCCTGTTTCTGCCATCAACTGTACCTCATATTTTCTTCTGTATTCCATTTAACCCCACCATCCTGACCTATGCCCTATTAGTGTGCTTCTGGGACATCATCATCATCATCATCATCATCATTATTTTAATGCAATATTAGAGTTACACTAATGTGATTTAAGGGGGGGGGAGGGGATGGAGGAGAGTAGGGGACACTGAGACCAATGATATGACAGAGACAATGCTGTGCAGTAAGTGCTACCAAAGACATTAAAAGTGTTTTTAACGTCTCATCTGATAATCTCCTCTGAGTAGAATAATAGTCCCAGAGGCAGTTCCATTTTTTGTTTCCAAAGAAGCAGGTCCCCAGAAGACTTGTGAATTGGAGGTGTTGAAATTTCCAAAACAGCTCTAAGGCCCCATGCAACCTTTGAACAATGAACAAGAATGGACAACTGCACACATTGGTGAATTTAGATGTGCAGAAGGCACCAGCAATATTCTGCCCATTCTCCAGTATTAGTATTTCAGCTAGGAATGCCAGAGGCTCAATTAGAGCAGGTAGCAATCTGTTTCAGGCTGCAGGTTGAATCCAGGACCTGCTAGCAACTATCATGACTGGGGAAACAAGTTGTGGTAAGCCAAACACTTTAAGGAATAAACAGCCAAGTACAATTTAAAGACAAGAATGATGGAGACAAGAAGTATGCATGCTAAAATGCAGGGGAAAAAACAGAAGGAAAAGCAGAGGGAGGGCTGGCTTAGGTTCGTGTTGGAGGAATGGAACAGACCAGTGAGTGATATACTTGGTACCGAAAAATCAGAGACTGCTGGGCTCAAGGAAAGAACCACCTGCTGTACAAGTAGTGCTTGATGTGACACAGGGGTTGGGAACCTTTACTCATTCAGAGATTTTGAATGACATCTTCCATGGCTAATATACACTGCTTGGGGCTTTCCGGAGATGAATTCCAAAACATCTGTGAACCAAATGTTCTCCACTCCTGGGAAGAAACCAAGAGTCACTTAGGGGCATAACAGATGGCCCTGAAGGAGTGGCATGACACCACCCCTGAGAAAGCCAGATTGAGACTGTGGCAACCACACACTGCAGCCCCAATCTGGCCAGCTTCCTCCCCAAATAGGAGTGGAGAAAGTCCTATTTGGGGTGGAAACTAGCTGCCCCATTGCCTCTAGAGTGGTGTCTGAACGCCATGCTCCCAAGCCGACTAGAATGTGGCTTTACTGGGCTGTCTGTTTTAGCCCTAAGTGGCAGCTTGTTCAGTATCAAATTTCAAAAAGATAATGTTGTGATCATGAGCCTGAAGTGCAATATAACAAAAGAAATTAATGCAAACCTATGTACATTTTCTTCAGTAAAGCAAATTTTACTTATTTTGTGTAAAGCTTCTAAAGCTTGGAACTCTTGGAATCAAGCCTTATTTAATTGAAGAGCTATTGTCAATCGGGAGCCCTCCAGATCATGCCTCCCGGAAAAGAGCCAGAACCATGAATGAAACTGTCCAACAATTGGTATGAAAGGAAAAAGAGAATTACTGTAACAATCACTTCAGAGCAATAGAATCTGACAACAACAACAAAAAAGGAAGCACAAGAGACCTTTTCCACAAGATCCATGAAATCAAAGGGAAATTTAAACCAAGGGTGGGGATGCTCTATGATCAGCAGAGGAACATAATATATGACCAAGATAAAATCAAAGGATGATGGAAACAATATACAGAAGGTCTAATGACACATGGGAAGCATAGGAAGATGAGCCCCAAATTTTGGAAAGCGAAGTGAAAGCCACACTCACAGCAATTGGAAAGAATAAATTACCAGGAGTAGATGACATTGTAGGAACTGCTGCAATCTACAGAGACAGAATCAATGTTAGTTCTAACTAAAATTGGTCAACAAATTTGGAGAACAAGACAATGGCCCACAGATTAGAAATGAATAATATATATTCTTATCCCCCAAAAAGGAGACATGACAGATTTTGGTCGAGATTTTAGTCACTAGAGGACTATTGCACTAATTTCCCACACAAGTGAAGCCATGCTCAAAATTGTACCGTAAAAACTACTATTGTATGGGGAGCAAGAAATTCCAAGGGTGCAAGCTGGTTTCAGGAAGGGGAGAGGCACAAGGATAACATTCCAAATATATTTTGGTTAATGGAAAGCATTAGAGAATTCTAGAAGTTAAACTGCATGTGCTTTACAGACTACAGCAAAGCATTTGATTGCATAGGTCATGGAAAACTTTGGATTGCTCTTAAAGAACTGGGTGTGCAACTACATTTGATTGTTGTGATAAATAACCTGTACTTAGGACAAGAGACCAACGTTAGAACAGAATATGGAGAAACAGAATGGTTTCCAATTGGAAAGAGGATCGGACAAGACTGGATTCTATCACCCTATCTATTTAACTTGTATGAAGGAAATATGATATGAAGAGTAGGTTTAGATTCAGAGAAAGGAGGAATGAAGATCAGAGGAAGAAACATCAATGATCTAAAATATGCAGATGACACCAAACTACTAGCAAAATTTAATAAAGTTGTGAAACAGTTACTAAGGAAAATCAAAGGCAGGTTTACTGTTACTACCAAGGCAGGTTTACTGTTGAACATTAAGAAAACAAAAATAATGACCAAAGATTTCCTGTACCCTAGAAATCAAACATTGATTAGAATAGAGTCTGTAACCAAGAAATCAGAAAAAGACTATGACTAGGAAGGGCAGCTTTGAAAATACTAGACAAGATCTTGAAGTGCAAAGATATACCACTGAACACTAACATTAGGATTGTCCATACCATCATTTTCCCCATATTGACTTGCTGAATGGTGAAGAAAGCTGATAGAAGGAAAATCAACAATTTTGAGATGTGGTGCTGGAGAAGAGTTCAGGGGATACTGTGGCCTGCTAAAAAGTCAAACAAATGAGTCCTAGAACAAATCAAGCCAGAACTCTCACTAGAAGCCAGGATGACCAAACTGAGGCTGCTGTACTTTAGCCATATATTGAGAAGGCATGACTCACTAAAAAATATGATAATGCTTGGAAGTATAGAAGGCAGTAGGAAGAGATGAAAACTGCATATCAGATGGATAGACTCAATCAAGTAAGACATGGCAATGAATCTGAGCAGAGCTTTTGAGGATACAGTGTCTTAGAGGTGTCTCATTCACAGAAAGGCAGTTAACAAGAACTACCCTGACCACCAGTTGAGGATAACAGGAATCCAAAACATTCTGAGAGCATCATGATGGCAAAGTCTGACTTATAAGAAATCCTCTAGACCAATCAAACTCTAATTATTAAGCTAATTGTTACCTGTCAGGATATTTAAAAAACAAAAAATAAATTCTGTTTTGTTTTGTTCCTAAGGAAGTTACTGTTATTTATCACATTATCTAATGAACTCCCAGAATCATAAACCCATCTTCCACCTTTCCCCAGTACAGATGGAAGGAATTCCTGAATTCTGAATAGTCTTCAGAAAGTGTGCAGTAGGGAGATAATTGTCAAAATATTTGTTTCTTTCTACAAGAATATTAGTGAAGAATTATATCCCTATTCCCCAGTCTTTTTATTTGAGCTAAACAGTAGGAGTAGCTCATAAATTCTTAGAAAAATATGTCTTCCAAAGCTTGAATAAAATCAACAACTCGGCACTCCAACATCTGAATGCAAAACAGTCATCTTTGACGCAGTATTATATTCACAGCATTTAGATCACCTCACCACTCCTAGCAGGAGTTCACACATTTGTCTGTTTCACTGAATGCTGTCCACGTGTGAATAAGTCCTAATACTGTCTTTACAGATTAATGACAAAGCCTCAGCTATAAATCTGACCTGTGATGCCTTCACACTGTGAATCTATGGATTAGTTTAACTAGCCTGGGTGCCAGTAATAAGTGAAAGGCAGGAGGTTTGGTTTCCACATTCTCAACATATCCAAAGATAAAACAGTGCTATTTGTTATACTTTCTTGTACTTTTCACGTTGGCCAGATTTTCCCTTTGGAACAGAAAGGGCAGACTGGCATCTAATTGTCTCAGACAGGATATCCTCTAGGGAAAAGCCTCTACATTCAAGACAAACACATTGCTTGCCTTAAGTACAGACAGTTTCAACTACAGAGGGCCTGTGGCCTCTCAGGACCTGCACATATCTGCAGTATATGTAATTCTCCCAATGGTACTGCTAGAGTTGGAACATAATGAAGTAACATTCTTGCCAGAGGTGCTCATTACTGAGTGCTATAGCAGTAATAGTAGTTGTTTTTTGTGTGTGCATGTATTATGCACAACGATAGGGAAAGTATGGCTTTTCCTATTCTTGTTATTGGACTGCAACTCTCCTCAGTTTTAGGAGATTGTCACCCATGGCTTTTAAACAGCAATTATAGTTGTAAAATAGTACCTTTGGTGATACTTACCACACAACATCACCTCTGACCTGGAGCTGCTGTGTCTTCCAGGGGTGGTTAGGGGTGTCCCTTTTCATTGATAGGGAAACCTTGTCAATAAGCTCCCAACTGCACTGCAGTCCCATTAGTTCTCATGTGCAAAATGTCACTTCTTGGCAATTCCAATATTGACAATAATGTAATGTCACAGTCTTCTCCTCCCCACCTCACTATTACCAAGCAGCCTGATTCTCTCCCCCCTTCCTTTTTTCTTTTCTTTTAAACTTAAATCACATTAGCAGAACTCCAAAATTGTGTTAAAGAGTTTTTTAAAAAGTAAATTTTAAAAAGCAAAAGGCATGCTATTTAGGGCACAGGACATGGAGGAGGGTTAAGGGAGAGTGTGGAAGAAAGTACCAAGGCAGCAGCAGCAGCCTCAGTTGTGTGATTGACAAGAGAAAGAACACATCCAGGCATGATGGGCTGAAAGCATCCATGTTGGGCTGAAGGCACCCTTGGTGCCTGAGCTGGAAAGTCAAAATATTAACCCTGCCTCTCTCCCCTCAATGATTAATAAGAGGCACTGTTCTCCAGAGTTATGGTAAAAAGTCTTTTACCTTCAACATTTGGTGAAGAGTTAGGGTATCCAGGTGCCACTCTTGTTCAGAAGAGGGAATTTCAGCAAGAGTTGCTTGTTACCTGGCTGTATGACAAACAACATCTGCTGAAATTCTATCTTCTACACAACTATTAAAGGTACAGGGCCCTGTCCCTTATTTCACTTGACAACCTTATGAGGAAGAGGAAAAAAGAGCTTGACCCAATTCCAAGTATTATCAAGAATTGCTTGCAGAGAGGGAGAGTCAAATTCCTATCATTATTCCTATTCAGGAATGTGGGAAAAGCTCCATCAAAATGCCCTTTCCATAATTATTGTGGCCTAAGCCTGTGGACATAGGATGCTTGCTAGGGTTAACCCAGCCTTGTGTCCTCTTGATCTCTACCCTTTTGGCTGATGAAATCTAGATAGGATGAGTTGACTGGGTGGGTTCAGGGAGATGCCTCATTATTGAGCAGTGTGTTTATATATTATACCTGAAAACTTGAAAGAGAAACTCTTGTGTCCTCTCCTGAAGACTTTCTCTGGATCCAGAAGGTTTTGAAAGTGCTGTGGTCTTCACATATAGCTGGTGCTCCTGCATTCGATATAAGACACCACACAGAGACTTTTCATCTTTCTTGGGAACCTGAATTTTGAAGCTTGCAATCATGGGATTTTATTTATTTTTGCTAGGATGGACATGGGAATAGAAAGAGGAGTTAAAGAGTTGAAACTGAGGAGACTAGAAAAGAAAAGAAAGGGGCTATACAGATTGGGGAGAAGAGTTAAAGAGTTGAGATTAAGGAGACTAGAAAAAAGGAGGGCTATACAGATTGGGAGAATGGGGGGTTAGACGCTGCCCCTTTCTACCCTGGATGGAGACTGCACCAACCAAATGGCACAGCCTCCGGGAGGCCTAAAAAGAACCTGCTCCCCGCAGTTTCTTTTTAGGCCATGCATGGAGTGCTATTGGTTTACTCATGATGACATCTATGTGGCACAACACTGTTTGGGCATTGTATCGCATGGATGTCATCATGGTGCACCCCATCTGTATTGGGGGGGGGGGTGCACCACGGATGGTGCCTGGGGTGCACGGTAGGGCTGCTGAGTGTGTGAATGCTCAGCTCCTGCGCACCCCTAGTTCAGGCAGAGGCCAGCGCAAAGCGCCTGTCTATTGAGGTCCTAAGAGAGGTTTTTTGGTTGAATGGATGAAAAGTTGAGATTTCAAAAACCCTTGTATATGTTTCCTTCTATCCAGAGCTCTTGAAAAGAGTCAAAGGGGTAGGGTGGAAGTGGGAGTAAAATCAGGGGTGTTAATTTTCAATTTTATTCTAGTGAGACATTAAATGCAGGCATTAAATTTAAATGGCAGTTTAACATAAACATTATAGCTAATTTTTACTTTAATAATGTAAATTGCAATTGCACCAGAATTTTTTTTTTAGTTTATTAACAATTATCTGAATGCTTTAACCTTTTCTTATTAACTTTCTCATCTCTGTTCATGCAACCCCCCCCCCCCCCCACACACACACCAATCTGTTTGGCTTCTGCCCTGGCTACAGCACTGAAATGACCTTGGTTTCCATGGTTCATGATATTCCTGAACAACAGGGAAACAGTGTCAAGAAAAAAGCAGCAGGAATTGGCAAGACTGAGCCAGGATCTATCAGAAGTTTGGCTGACTTAATCTCTTATTTAGTGTCTCCAAAGTCTCCAAATTGTATACAGATGAACAAAAAACTTTTAAAAGTCATAGCCATTTTGGTTCCTCAGTATAAATTGGTGGCAAGCCAGATTTCTAAATGCCCCTTTGATTTTGGGGGTCTAGACTTGACGGAGCCTAGATTAATCCATTCTGAACTGCGCTGAATCAGATTGAAAGCTGTCTTCACACTCTGAATTAAAATCAGTGGTGGTGCTGAAGATGAATAAGATGAGTGAAACAAATGAGAAGCCAACATTTCTGATGGGAAGAAGGCCGATTCCAGTAGCAGTTTGGGAATATTTCATAAACACACAGAACTGTGTTTGCCCTTCAGCCTATAATGAAGTTGCACAGGGGCTTTATTTATTTATTTATTCGTGTATTTATGATCAGTCTTCCCTATATCATAAGATCACTTCTAAGCTAACTAACTAAAGCATTTTGCAAATCCTCATTCTCAGTCTCATGCACTTTTTCAGACACAGTCTCAGGCACTTTCTGAATTTGTGGAAAAGGCTGCAAAGCTGATAAAATGTTTTAAAAACTTGGTAGATTTAATGTAGGAAAAAGGTCTGCCCATTTCTACAGAGACATATGTTTATACGCCATCTAATGCCAAATTTCATTTATATAATTCAATAGTAAGATCTCCCTTGTGTTTATAACAAACACAAAAAATGTTTCTGGCTGGTTTCTGGGCCAAGCCCAGAAGGTCTGTGCTCACTAAGAGTCTATACTTTCTGTGCAGAAGGTCCCAGAGTCAGGCAGTGCATTCTCCAGATAAATTTCAGAAAGATTCCTTTCTAAAAGCCTAGAGACCTGCAACCGGTTCGTAAATGATATTGAGTTGATTTGGTATAACATTCGGATTTGGTACAAGGCAGCTTTTTAATGTACAATTTGCTCTATCCTGGTTTTGCTTCACTAGATATTATGGAACAATAAGGACTCTTGTGTTTGTGTAAACCCTCCTAGACTTTTCATATTACTAAAAGTGCCAGAATTACTCAACTTGCATCTTTGGTGTAAAGATGCTTGCAGATGTCCAATGATATCACTTTCGACATCTGTGGCCAAGCATTTTCAAGAGGCCTCTTGAACAACTTCCAGGAAGAGCAAGAGGGAAAGGGAGAGAGAGTGTGTACTGGTAACATATCATAAGATCACACTGTGTCAATAGTGGAGAGTTTAATGAATGTGCAACTATATTTCTCCCAACATTCCCTGATTTTTTATATTTACATTGTACAGTGGGCCCTAGGTATCTGCTGGAGTTTGGTTCCAGGACCCTCCAAGGATACTAAAACTTGTGGATGCTCAAGTCCCATTAAATACAAATTCATGTTCAGTATATTTTATATAGAGTTATAAAGTCTGCTCTGGACAAAATTTGCCCATGCCTCCTAGAGGGAAGTGGAATACAATGAAGAAGACACAACAATTTTGGTTTTAAAGGGTAGGGGAGAGATAGTATAAAATGGTAGGTGTTTGCAGGTTGGTGAAAACATCTCTGTAAAGAAAAGAACAAATTAACCATTTTCTTTGCAGCAACATTACACATTTTATATGTTTTTTTTTTCTTTTTAGCCTGGTTGATCATTTTCAAATTGGGACTCAGATAAAATTGGGATGAAAGGACAAGGTTGTTCTTTGGTGGGGTATTTCATGAGAATCATTGTGCAATTGTGAGAATTGTGAGGGGACAGCTGTAAAATGGGTTGAAAATATATTCCTATTCAGAGTTGAGGCCAGAAGCAATTAGCTTTCAAGAGGTCATAAATTGATTGGTGGTGGATGAGTTGATATCATTACTCTGTCTGCAAATTTCCTAGAGTTGCCTCTGAAAAAAGGACTGGATCCAGGTTGCAGTACACTGAGGCTGCATCCACACTGCAGAAATAATCCAGTTCAACACTACTTTAAGTGTCATGGCTCAGTGATATGGAATCCTGGAAATTGTAGTTTGTTGTGGCACCAGAGTTCTCTGACAGACAAAGCTAAATGGCTTACAAAACTACAGTTTCCAGAATCTCACAGCATTGTGCCATGGCAGTTAAATTGGTGTCACACTGGATTATTTCTATAGTGTTGATGCAGCCTGAGTATATTCCTGTGGGAAGACAACTGTGATGGCTTGAGAGGTCAATTTTCTGTCACTCGGACCCTCTGAGGTCCTCAAAAGCCTGTAAAAAACAATAACCTCCAGACAATACTCCACAAGACAGAAGGTCATATATGCTCTTTTTTTAAAAAAAAAAAATGTATTGTCACCAGCCTATACAAAGGATACTGTTAGAAGCCACACACAAAAATTATCTGATGTGTTCAGTGCTCAAACTATACTATACTAAAATATACTATATAACCCCTCCCCCCAAAAAAGGAAGAAAAAATACAAGGAAAAAGGGAAATGACATTTTCAGAGACTTTTACATCTTAATGGACCAATTTTGTTCATTCTTAAAGCAAGCAATTTCATGTAAACCTATTTTGCTACCAGCAAAGGTGCTACAAGATCCCTCTGCGTATTGATTTTCCAGACTAACACAACTAGGGCTTTGAATTCCAAGAAAAGAGGATATGATAATCCAAAAGTGTGGCCAAATAAAAATCATTGTATTGTCTATTTCTCATCGATGTATTCTTTCTCCACTCTTTATAGTGAAAAATGATCAATCCACTCTTGCTCCCCCCCCCCATCTCAATCTTCTTTGCCCTTCATGCCTTTTAGGTGGAGTTTCACTCCCAGTGTTATCTGAACAGCTGATCTTTCCCACCAAAAAGCCTGGTGCCAGGGTGTCCGATAACTCAATGACTGCTGGAAGTATACTTCAGAACAAACACATTGAATTACCCAGAGGATATTTACAATTGCTGACCCAACTCCCAATTTCCTCATCTTGAGCCCCTTGCAAGACAATGCCCATTAAGGGACTGTTCCACCCTCCTCCCATTGTACTTTCAAAATCCAGATTAAAGACAAACCCAAGAATGAAAAATTCAATGTGTCTAGCTTTGTGTAGGACAAGGCAAGCAAGGAAAAGGAGTGAGAAAAATTCTCAGGGGCTTTTTTTTTTTTTTTTGGCCTTGTGTTTGTTTGTTTTTACAATGATATCATTGGTCAGCTGGACTGAGAGCCTCCCCTCCTTAAACATCCTGCGCAGCCTTTCGACAACCAGTTGTGTACCACACCCTGAAAGCTTGTGCTGGGATGTGTTCTTCTTTCCTAGCTAGTTAAAAAGCCTACTACTGCTGTAACGTGAGAGCCAGCATGGTGTAGTGGTTTGAGTGTTGGACCTTGGGACTGCTCACACTACATTATAAACTGGTTTGCAAACCAGTTTAAAAGGGGGGTC
This sequence comes from Urosaurus nigricauda, assembly GCA_034509955.1. NCBI lineage: Eukaryota > Metazoa > Chordata > Lepidosauria > Squamata > Phrynosomatidae > Urosaurus > Urosaurus nigricauda. The sequence goes on from JAOEGL010000002.1 coordinate 172,507,973, forward strand.
ATTCACACTTGTGCTGTTTTTCTCCAACCGGAATTTTTTTGGGGGGGGGGGCAGCACAAATCCACCTTAACCTGGTTCTTTTGGAACTGGGGTTTTTAACACATCTTTTCAAAAGAACTGCTTTTTTTTTACCAGCCGCAAATGGGAACTTACTGTCAATTCAATTTGGTACACAGGAAGGGAGGAGTTAATGTGCAGGGGGTGTATCATGCCCACCCATATGTTCTCTCCCTGCCAGCTAAAGCCATAGCCATGGAAGGAGTTCTTCGGGAAACATCCCATTAGATGGTGTACTTTTAAAAAAATAAAAATAAAAATTGACAGCTTATGCACATCTGTGCTTTTGCATGGCTGCAGTAGACAGTTCCTTTAAATACTGACGTCATTGGTATGACAAAGGTGCACATGATTTGATTAACATTTTTTTAAAAGCCCTATCTGTGGGGGTTAGGGTTTTGAAGAACCAAGTGTTCTTCAGAGGGGCTTGCCATCGCCACCCTCTGAGGCTGACAGAGGGGTGGACTCCCCCAAGGTGAATCTATCATAGAGGTTTCTTGGCAAGACCAGGAAAATATCACCCAAAAAGTGTGACATAGGTGTGCATAATTTGATTGACATTAAAAAACACACACACCTGAGGATGATTGAAATGGTAGCTGCCTTTTAAATTGATACAAATTGTAATGTGAATGTCAACAGAGTTAAATTGCCACTGAGAAATTTGATCGGGGTAAACATAGTGGGAACTTTGATCCTCCATTGCATCTTTGAATCTCCTCAGATCTACTTGGCACAAAAACATGAGTATGAATGCAGCCTGTAACTCTGGAGACCAGGGTTCAAATCCTCACTGAGACATGAAACCCACTGGCTGACCTTGGGCAACTCACACTTTCTCAGCCTCAGAAGCTAGCAATGGCAAACTCATTTTGAAGAAGCTTGTCAAGAAAATCCCATGATAGGTTTGCCTTAGGTTCACCATATGTCAGAAATGAATTTAAGGCATACAATAAACAACAATTGGGATTGGCATTTTAGGGAGGGGCCTTTGGAATTCTCAGCCATAGAACAAACTCCAGAATTCGATAGGAAGCTGCCATGAAGTGGAATATAACACAATATTGGTATACTCATTGTGTGGAGGAGCTGCTAGAAAGAAAATACTACTACTACTACTACTACTACTACTAATAATAATAATAATAAACCTTTATTTAAATAGTGCTGTAAATTTACACAGCACTGTACATACAATCATTCAATTAGATGGTTCCCTGCCCTCATGCTTACAATCTAAAGAGACATGACACAAAAGGAGAAGGGAGAGAAAGGGGATCAGGTCCAGCAGTTCTTCACTCCCTTTGAGGCCTGGACCAAGATGGGTGGACTGGAGGGAGGGCTCGGCTTCTTAACACATAATTAGGGTCCAGCATCCTGGGGCAGAGAAGGCCACTCACCTGGGAACACTTCCCTAAACAATATAGTCTTTAACTCAGTTAACTGGCTAGAGAAGTGATGAGGTGCACATGTGGGGGAAGAAGGTTCCAGGAGTGAGGGGCAGCAAGTGAGAAGAGACGAATCCGCGACGGGGCAGTGGAGATCCTCAGCTGGGACAGGAGACCTTGACTACTAGAACGGAGGGTACGAGTAGGAGAAATGTAAGGAGAAAGAAGTTCAGATAAATAAGGAGGGGCCAGTCCGTGGAGGGCTTTGAAAGTCAACAACAAAAGCTTGTACTGGATGCGGAAGGGGAACGGGAGCCAATGAAGGGAGGATAAAAGAGGAGAAACGGTCAAAGCGGCAAGCGGATATGATAATACGTGCAGCTGATAGAAATTAAAGGTTGGAGGTGTGAGAGAGGAAGCCCTGTCAGAAGAAGGTTACAATAATCTAGTCGTGAAACCACTAAGGCATGGACCAGAGTCTTGGCACTAGAAGCTGAGAAGAATGGACGGATTTTAGCAATGTTGTAAAGAAAGAATCTACAGGCCTTGGCAATGGCCTGGATCTGGTGAATATACGACAGAGAAGAATAAAAAATGAAACCAAGACTGCGGGCTTGCTGAACTGTTTGAATAGAAGTGGGCTGGAGGGAGTTTATATGGGTCTCCAGGTCAGTGATGCTCCCTGCAACTCATCCATGTAGACCAGAGGGGGAAAGCCACACCAAGGCAAGGAGAAAGGGGATGAATTTAAACCATGGTGTATGCTAGAATGTTCCCATCATGTTCTCTAGTCTTGCATGTGCTTTACGCTTTCCGACTGAAACATGGCTTCCACTGAAACAGATTATGAAGCTTTCTTTCTCAGGTAAAGACTAAGAGGGCTGGGTAAGTAGAAGTACCCAGTTGCCACTGCAAAGCCATCCTGCTGAGCTATTTGTTCATACCCTGGCCATCAAGTAGTCTTCACATAGATGAACAGCATCATGTCCTACATAATATTTCTAGGAATATGGAGAAAGGCCATGGGAGGGGAATACATTTTGCACCAAAGCTCTGCATAATAACTACTGAACAGCCTGATTAAGGGTTTCCATTTCAGCTAAAACCTGAGGACTAGAAACTTGGGGGAGTAGTGAAAATTCTGAAAAACCAGAATGTTAGCTTAATATTATGCTAAATACTGAATTGGTTAGTTAGTGTGGTTTATAGAGCACTACCAACAACAAGAATGCCGGATGAGATGTGTCTTATTACAACCTTGGAAAGCTTTAAAAAAACAACCAAGACGTATCTCTTCCGGCAGGCCTTCCCGGATAGTAACTAATTTCCCACCGTCTGATGACACCCCCCCACCCCCATCCGGCCGCCTACAGGGGACTTTGAATGAATGTATTTTAAATCTTGATTCTTTTAATTATGATTAGTTTAATACTGTTTTAAGGGGAGGGAGGTGGGTATGTTTGGATGATTTTAACTGTATATGTTTTTAATATGTTGTACCCCGCCCCGATTGATCACTCAGAGGGGCGGGTAAGAAATAAATATTATTATTATTAATGGCAAGCACTGTGGTTCCAGTGGTCAATGTTGCTCTGGGAGCAGTTCTAGAAGGAGAGACAAAACATCTAAATGAAATTGCCACAGATAGTATCACAACAGAACAATTAGGGGGAAAAAAACCTCCTGATGCTAATAGGAACATCCCACATCATCTGGTGATACCTCACAGATTCCTATATTCTTGGATAGAATCAGAATCATTGTTGGTTCAAAACTCCACTTAATAACATCTGGTAGACTGTGAGACCAAGCTCTTGCTTCTGATTTTGATAATCTTGATGATGATAGGATGATAGTCGTGGTGGTGGTGGTGATGATTATGATAATGATGATGATAATAACAACTGCTACTACTACTATAGAAGAATATAACACTTTCACACTGTGGTATTCTCTACACCCATTCATAGCCACATAGCTTTTACAGGAAACACCCTTGTTCCCTGTGTCTCTTCCCTTGTTCTGAACATAATATTTATCACACATGACTCAGACTGGCTCAGTTTCTGGCCTTGGTTATTCCAGGTTAAACCTGGAGTCACTCCAATAAAATCAAAAGTTGACCACATATATCATGTGCCTTGATCAGGTCTGTTAGTCTGTTAGCTTACCGTAAATCAGAACTGACTAAAAGGTCCAGTAAAGTTACTCTTAATTTCCATCTTCAAAGTTGATTCAGCACCTTGAAATAGGGCCGTAATTCACTGCTGGGATCAGTAATGACTTCCAGCATTAGAAATCTCTTCCCCAGAGCCCTTGCAAACTTTTCCTTTTAGATTAACCAGCAATCAGGGTCTTAATGAAGGAAGTCTTCTTTACTTATTTTGTAAGTCTGTCGCAGATTTTTTTTTCTTATCAAAGTGTACTTTTGATTTGATGCATCACCTGATGTCTGAAGGAGCAGGAAGAGGAGAGGAAGAAACACTCTGGTCTCAAGGCCACTGATCCCAGGAGCATGGACCATTAGGTAGTGGCCCCTTCCCTGCTCTACCCCAAGAAAAAAGCATGATTTAGGAAGCCCAGCTGCATGAAGATGCCTGTTAACATCTTACCACTTTGGTTTGTCATTGCCTCCTCATACCCAAATAACTTACAAGGGAAATGTCTGTTCCCTTGTATATTTTGACTTCTCCATTCTGTCTCATAATAGTGAAACGTGGGATCATTCACTGAAGCTGAATATTGAGGGATTCAAGAAACATAAAAGAAACTACTTCTTTACACAATGCATAGTGAAACTGTGGAATTCACTGATATAAGACAGAGGGATGGCTACCATCTTGGATGACTTTAAAATGCCATTAGATAGATTCATGCACATGAGGGCCCTCAGTGTATATCATCTCTGGTATCAGAGGTGTTCTGTACACCAGCTGTTGGAGGGTGGACTTGTGGTAGGTAACCAGACCTTTTGCTGAATACAGATGCACAGTTCTTAATGCTCTCATCTTTTTTTGTAAGCCTGAGGTCATGAAGACTTGTATCTTGTTTTAATTTATGTACAGCACTTGCTACCAGAATTGCATAGGGAAACAATTTAAATTTCTAAGGCCCACAGTAGAAGACATCTTTTCATGTGAAAAGTAGATTAAAAATACAAGCAATAAATATAATGAAAGCCCTTCATGGCTTGGGTCCATCTTATCTAAGGGACCGCCTCTCCCCATACGAACCCCCCCACACACTTTGGTCCTCTGGGAGGAACCTACTACAGCCTATGAAGACCAGACTGGTGCAGACTTCCCAGAGGGCTTTTTCGGCTGTCATCCCCAAGTTGTGGAATGACCTGCCGGATGAGATGCGCCTCATTCTATCTTTAGAAGGCTTCAAAAGAGCCGCCCTAAAGATGCATCTCTTCCGGCAGGCCTTCCCAGAGGAAATTAACACCCCCAGCTCCACACCTAGGCCTTAAGGGTTTCTTAGGCCCTTTCCCTGCACTTTATCCCCATACAACCTAAGCCTGGGTCCGCTCCCTGCTATTGTATATTGCTATCTTAATTATTTATGCTTTTAACTTTATTATGATTTAATGCACTTTTAAGGGAGGGTGGTAAGGGTAAGGAAGGGGTATTTTAATCTGTCATGGTTTTTAATTCTGTTGTACTCCACCCCGATTGCTCGTTCAGAGGGGCGGATTAGAAATAAATATTATTATTATTATTATTATTATTATTGTTATTATTACGTCCTCTTCCTATATTGTGAAAGAGCAACCCATGGAGGCCAATGTCACTTAGGATGTTAATTGTTTAAATTGTTGATACTGATGTTAGGAACCATGGAACTGATTGAGATAATCATAATATAGTATATTACTTTGGTTGACACCATTGCCTGCAAATGGCACATTTTGTTATTTGCTTCTTCAGTCTGTCTCATTTCATCATTTGAGGTGATTCTTGGGTCCACTAACTAGCAGTTTCAACTACATATAATTCCCACAATCTAATTTCTGGCTGGTACCAATTGTGGGACATCTAGAAATTTCCTGCATGAAGAAGACTGTCCTAAAACTGGATATTTAACAGAGGAGATAGAAAGGATGGATGGGATTCATTATCACAGTTATGAATGTGTAATTTAGAGCACAATCCTTACATATTTAGAGCGCAGTCCTTACATATTCAGTAGTGTAGTGCATATATAGGAATTGCCAATGTTCCTCAGTTTTGAGTCACTAGGATAGCAACTGCTGCGAACAATGGGTGTCTGTTTTTCTGTAGACTGGGATGCAGCAGACTAATATTTCCACCTTCTTCCAGTGAGTGAACTATGATGTGAGGAGGACAAGAGTTACAACAGGGATTCTGCTTCTGACTGTCATACCAGAGATCGCTCACAGGAGATAGACAAGAGGGCAGATCCCCATTGCTTGCAGCGGCTGGTGCCTTCTAAACCAGGATTGGCAGGAATTGGGCAGGGAAACCCTACTTATCTGTGCAATCAAGGTAGTTAATAACTAAGTAGGTGATCGAGAATCTTGGCCAACATTCAAAAATATTCAAAAATTGTCAAAAAAGTGTTTGTTCTGTGTTGGACAACCCTGATGAGAATCCTGGACTGATAAGAATATATGCTATTTGGAATTTATTCTTTACAAACTGCACAATTTCTGCCTAAGAAATAATATTTCAGCACAGAAATGCTGTTTTCTGCACAAAGAACACATGCAAATTTTGTATGGTATGTATTGAATTTCAACATTTTCTGTGAAGAAAATGCTGCTTCTTTAATAGACAATGATATTTGAGCATAAATAAATAAATAAATAAATAAACAAGACAGCTTAAGTCTCAAACTGCAAATAGTTTTCAAAAAGTGTGCATTTTAAATACTTTCTTGCAATGGGAAGAAAATTGTCAAACGACTCTTTGCTCCCTTTGAAAATGAAATTAGCAAAGAATTACATTCCTGTTAACAACCTGTGCAATTAAGTTCCACTACATATCTGCTGTACTATTTGTATTCTTTTTACTTCCAATCTCTCGCAGTATGCAGACCCTTCAAATGCCATGGATTATTTAAGAGAATGACAGAACATTTGGGATTTCTCTCTCTCAAAATGCCCATAAAAATGCCCTTCAAGAATAACTGTTAAAATAATTTGAGTATATGGCTTTTTATACAAACACTGATGTCAATACCACCCATTACAGGAATCTTGAAATGAAAGTTCATTATGCTTTCATGACATTACTCACGCCATCATTGTCTTCATCCTCACTATCACTCACTGTGACCATCACCATCATAGCTGAGTAATTGAGCTGTTATAACTCGATACAGGTAAAGGTATTATTATCATTCATTTCTTCCCATCTCTGTGGGTTAGCAGGTAACCTGGTGTGTTCTTTCATTGGCTACATTAACCTTGACCCAGATGAATTTAAGACCTTTTCAGATGGTATCACAAGTGGTTATTATTTGGGATGACAGCTAGTTCCATCTCCATCCTATGCCTGCTACATAAAACACACACCCTCTAATATGTTCCAAAGTAGAGCTCCTGCTGCTATAGTTCTCTCACCCATAATTTTTTTCTACAAGCACAACATTGTCTCAGAATAATTTTAGTCATGAGTTGAAATTCCGTTGAACACAATACCAAGATTTAGGTTGGCGACACACGAAGCTGACTCTACTAATTTTCAGTAGACTTTAATCATGAGTGAAAACGCTTTAAATAAGCACATATACACATACGCAGATATGTCTGTTCAAACCAGGCTGGTTTAACAGAAGGTTGGAAACTATGATTCAAACTGAATTGGTTAGATTATGATTCTGCTTTACTCATAGCCTGTACTGCATCTTTTTTTTCCATTACAACTAATGAACCATAGGTCACACAGTATAACAGCTAAGATTATATATATTTATCTTGGCTTCTCTGGTTCTAATCTGTTTGAGAAGATGCCAATTTACATAGCATGATAGACTTTCTCTTTTCATATTTTGGCTCATTTCCTTTTGGAATTGTTTTTAACACACACTGGCTCTTGTGCCTGCTGTCTCAATAAGGCTGAAAACAAAAACAACAGAACACGAACAAATGAAAACAAGAAAGAACACCAAAAAAACTCTCCCCCCTGCAATGCCTGGCACTGATTATCAGTAGGCACATCCTAATCTAGCTAAATCTAGTGGTGATTTGAAGCCTAACTATGTCTTATGGGGGCCATACAAGGCTATGACCAAATCATATCAGCCCTATGCATTTCTCTAGAAGAGAAATGTAGGAGAGTGTCCTAATGTTCAGTGTCCCCCAACTTCTTCTCCAATTCATTGGTTGCTGTTTATAGGAAAGAGGTGAGAATCATATGGCTGACCAGATATGATTGGATAGCAATTCCCAGAAACTTTAGGCAGCATTGCATTGGTGAGAAAGTATGGGGGCTACAGTCTAGAACCTTCTGGAGAGCTCTACAATTCCCACCTTTGTCTTAGGCTGCTGCCACACACTGCAGAAATAATGCAGTATGACACGACTTTAACTGTAATGGCTCCATCCTATGCAATCAAAGGATCTGTAGTTTGTTATGGCAATAGAGCTCTCTGACAAAGAAGGCCAAATCTTTCACAAAACTATAAATCCCATAATCCCATAACATTGAGTCATGGCAGTTAAAGCAGTGTCAAACTGCATTAATTCAGCACCTCTAAATGCAGCCCTAGACTGTTGTGTCAAAATAAAATAATAAAAAATCATATGGTTACACTAAGGACGAATACTTTTATTTGCCAGCTTTTGAAGCTCCAGTGGCTTCTTTATCAGGTAAAATATGTTTAAAAGGAAGTGGGGAAAGTGACAATATTGGAGCCACGCACAGGCCTACATTTTGTATCAAATGTTGTCTCTGCTTTAGTTCAATTGGTTTGGATGAATCTTAGTGTAGGCAGATTCATAGTATAGCTGAACAACTGTCACACTGAGTTACAACTAAGGTTTCCTTGAAGTTGAATGGAATGTAAACATGGCTACTGTATTCTTGACTTACTTGTGACAGCATATGCATTGGGAAGGATAAGCACTGATCACAAATGGTGGAAAAGACTCCCTGCTTCCCAGTCCCATTAAACTCCTCAGTGGGTTTGGACAGGAAGGAGTCTATAGCCCTTCTTCCACTGCAAAACTCTTCCCCAGCAGTTCTCTCTCAAGACAACTGCAACTAACCCAGACTCCAAGCAGATTACACAGAGGAAAGTATTTACCACAAATATTTCTTTAGTGCAACAAAGACCCTTCTCCAAGGTCAGTAGTAGCCTTCTATTTCCCTTCACTCTTCAGTGGCAAGCAGTGCATCATCAATAATATGATACTTTGCATTCGGTAACCTCTTAATCATTAATTAATCATTAATCATTTTGGGGCTGCAAATACTTGGGTGGTTTGGGAAGCTGCAGAAAAATGTTGGGTCTCTATATAGTCCATGGTCCAGAGTTTCCCCACCCATTAACCTAATGGAAAGAAGGCATAAGTTTGTGTGACCACTTTTCCAAATCTTACCTTTACAACAATCTTGTGTGGGAGTCTGGGCTAAGAAAAAGAGAGAGAAATTGTCTCAAGGTCATGACCTTCATGGTTGTGTAGGGATTTGAAGATAGGTCTCTCTAATCTTCATCTGACACAGCCATTACACCACACAGCTTCTGCTTCTGCAGTGGGCCCTCTCTATGTCCTTTTTATAGCCATCTTGAGAAACAACAACAAACTGAAGGGGCCTTCTTTGGCAGCCCTATTCCCAGCCCTCTCCCATCCCACCCTTGTCTGAAAAGGTGTTCGTTTCCAGATCTGGGTGGGAGAGGTTGGCAGCAAGCCAAACAGCTGCATTTTGCAGGACTACATCGTAAATCACAAGTCAGCAGGAAGTCCAGCAGGGAAAGGGATTACAGTAATTGTGCCTGAATATAATAAAACCAGGATTTAATTTCTCTGGATCTTCTCCTCCTTATTGTACTTCTTTGTGGTTGGACGAGGTCCTCAGTTGAGGGGGCTAGAGATAGTACTTGCGTGCCATTATGTTCATTGTATGCCTGAGGGCTGCAGTCTGTGCTTGAGGGGACAAGGGGAACGTATTTGTAAAAATTTGATGGTAATGTTTTTCCAACGCTGCTAACTTTGTTGTTGTATGCCTTCAGGTCGTTTCTGATTTACAGTGACCCTAAGGACACAGACTGCAGCTCTCAGGCATACCTTAGATGTATTTAAATCTGCAGGCCAAATCTGAATTGCAACAAATGTTGCCAGTTAGCTGACAGAGGTAGTTTAAACTGCACTTGTGAAATTGAAAAGGGCAAAAACTTATCACCAATGCCAAGTATCTGATTTAAGCTAATAATTCAATTGTCTGTCCATCCCTTCCATAAAAATGGTTCCTCATCAATGTTCAAATCTAGATTCCCCCATAAAGTCAAATTTGTATGATGTGTGAGTAAAATTGCAATTGTGACAAGATAATATTTGCTACACTGTTCTGGCTGCTGGAATCACTAGCAAAACACTGCCTCTTTTTAAATAAAATAAAATGAGGACAAAGTACAGTCCCTTTGAATAGAGTCACAGTGATCATGGTGCATTACATATTTCAAATATGTCCAAAAATTTAAAAAGAGAGAGAGAGAGAGAGAGAGAGAGAGAGAGAGAAAATTTCACCCATTTAGAATTCAGTTTGCCCAAAACTGTGAGGTTTTTTTTTTTTTTGCATTTCCACATATATTCCATTCATACATAACAAAAACTTTGTGACATATGTATATCTTTCATACAAAATGCATACATTAATCAACAAACATATAGTTCATACTTCTATTGCTAAAAACATATAACATAGAAAGACACTTTAAAAAGTTTGGTTGTATATACAGTTGGCCCTCCTTATCCATGGATTTTTTATCCATGGATTTGAGCATACACTGCTTGAAAATATTCCTAAAAAGTATAAATTCCAAATAGAAAACCTTGAATTTTCATTTTATAGGACACCATTTTGTTGTGCCATTATATTTAATGGGACTTGAGCATACACAGATTTTGTTATCCATGGAGGGTCCTGGAACCAAACCCCAGAGGATAACAAGGGCCAACTGCATTCCTCCTAATACATCCTTTTCTGCATGTAGCTTAACATTTTTGTGGAACTACACACATTTTTGCAGGCCCTGGTATGATGCTATAAAAATGATCTCATTAATAGGTGGCCACAGACGCCAGCCCACAAAAAAAGTAGAGACAAAAGATTGCAATGGCTATAGGACCATTGGCCCATAGTATTAATGTCCTTGGTGGCACAGTAGTTAAATGATGGTACTGCAGCCTGAGTTCATTCCTAGCCAGGGGCTCAGGATTGATGTATACATGCAATTTTATTCCCTTTTACCATGTATGAATCTAAGAGCTGGACAGTTAAGAAAGAGTATAGGAGTAAAATCAACTCATTTGAAATGTGGTGCTGAAGAAGAGTGCTAAGGATTCCATGGACAGCCCAAAAGACCAACAAATGGGTCCTGGAGCAGATCAAGCCAGAAATCTCCCTAGAAGCCAAGATGACAAAACTCAGGTTGTCGTACTTTGGACACATCATGAGAAGGCATGATTCATTGGAAAAAACCAGTAATGCTAGGAAAGGTAGAAGGAAGAAGAAAGAGAGGAAGGCCACATGCAAGATGGATGGACTCTATTAAAGAAATCACAAGTATGAGTTTGCAGAATTTGAGCAGAGCAGTGGAAGACATAGGGTTTTGGAGATGTCTGATCAGCAGGGTAGTCATGGGTCAAGAGTGACTTGAGAACAGTTAACAACAACAAAACAGTAAATCCATTGACTCATCCGATGAATGATGTATCAACATGTTGGTAGCTTCAACTGATTTAGTGAGTCTACTCTAATCGGGGCTAACAACATGATTTAGGTTTTGGTCTAGCAGAAGGTAAAGTTGCTGCTTATACTGTATGTCACCAAACAGGAGTTCAGAATGAAAGCTTGCAGAAGTTACTTATTTTGGAGTGCCAGCACCCCTTATGGGAATTTTTGTCCAAAAAAGTAACTCCTCCATCATATACTGCAAAGCCTGAGGGTATCCTGTGGTTTGTTTCCCACATGTGTTTGAAATGCATTTAGTCTGGCTTGCTGACACTGGGTGCCTTCCTTTCACAGTAGCACTATTGTTCTGATACATACCGGTAATAGCCAAGATATACAATGGGCCCTCTGGGACAGTATGAGAACTCAGCACCACTAAGTGAAAGCATGGTGTTAACTGCTCCTACAATTTAATTTAGAAGCAAACTTCTAATTTCTATAGATGAAATCTAGTCATTTTGATTTTCTCTTTAGAACCATTTATAAGTCTAACTTATTAAAATTACCCTATTTATATTTAGAACAGTTCCCCCCCCCTCGGCATCTAGCTCATGGACACACGCAGTACCCATCTCACAACAAGTTCTTAACCTCCCCCTCCCCCCTTCAGAATCTCTAGTAACATTTGGAAAACCAAATTCACATGTGTCCTGTTTTTACAAATGCCATTTTACACTCAGAAAACCAGCTGGAGGTATTTCCATACTACATAGTTGTAGAACTTTGATTCCATTTTAACTTCCATGGCTTCATCCTACTTAGTCCTTGGATTTGTCGTTTTATGAGGTATTTTGCATTTTCTGTCATACAATATTGTATATTTGCTTTGTTAATTGTTATTCTCTTTTGTACCCCGCCCCGATTGCTCGTTCAGAGGGGCAGGCTAGAAATAAAACTTATTATTATTATTAGAACTAATTCTATTCGTTTGTAGTATTTCCCCATTTCTCTTTGTCTTATGGTTTTCATCTGGAGTTTCTAAGAAATATAGAAATATCTGGCGGGCCTATCCATCTGACCTGCTATGATTGTTTTGATTGACTAGGAAATGACAGCAGTAAATTAGATTGATGATCGAATTAATGTTAACAGTTTTTAGAGTTTAAATTATATGTTTTGAAGTATTGCATTTTTATGCGAAATTTTATTGTAGTTTTTACTTGTTGGAATCCTGCCTTGATCCAAAGGGAGAGGCGGTTAATAATAATAATAATAATAATAATAATAATAATTATTATTATTATTTCTGTAAATCAGGTCAGTGGGCTAAAGAATTCCAGATACTGCTTAATTATACATCCAAGGATTATGTAGAATGGAGCTGTCAGCAAAAGTGGAATCAGATTTTTGTAACTGTGTACTGTGGATAAACTCAAAGAATCCAGCCTCTCACAGTTTAATAACTGTATCTTCAGCTTGACTGCAGTGTTACAGATTCTAGTTAAGCAGGTTTGTTGTTGTTGTTTCTTCTAGCACTTTGATTTCTTTCAATAACGTAGTCCAGGTATATTATTGTATCACAGAGCCTTGCATCCTGTCAATAGTCCCAGTTAGACCTGTTGTGTTGTGTGTTATTGTTGTGTGCCTTCCAGTCATTTCTGACTTATGGAAATCCTAAGGCAACCATATCTTGGGCTTTTCTTGGCAAGTTTTGTTCAGAGTGGGTTTGCTCTTGCCCACCTCTGAGGGAGACCTGTTGTATCTCTTATTAAAAGATGAGTAGGCAAAATAGTTTTTGGGTTTTTTTGTCATCTCAGCAAGCAAATCACATCCATATCAGGGGTGGGCAACTATATAGGGAAGGGACCAATTCCACCCCTCAAGCTGCCTCTGTAAGCTGTACCACCTGATAGTGCTCCCAAATGTTGACATGAAGTGCCATTGCATCTCTTCCTGTTGCCATTTCGTGAAGGTCTCTGACAAAAGTATTCTGGAGAGTGAAGAGGCTTTTACTGTGGGGATGGGAGCATTTTTTATATATTTGAGGGATATTCCACATAGTTTGGGAGCAAAAATCTCCACACAAAACTGCATCATCCCCCCCCCCCCAAAAAACTACTACTACTACTACTACTACTACTGTTACTGCTACTAAATTATTTATTTATATCCCACCGTTTTTGGGGATCAAAGCAGGTAACAACAGAGTATGCAATACAAAAAGTAATAAAATCTCCTGCTCCCCACAACCCTCCCATTCTAGAATATAAAATTATAACAATACAGTAAAATTAAAAAGATTAAAAAGATGGCAATAGCATAAAAATTGTATTCATTAATAGTGATGAATAACAGGGGAGCACAGTAGAATGGACAGATTCCTGCATTCTGGATCTGATTAATTGGGAAAGTCCTGCCGGAAGAGAATTGTTTCTATTGTCCTCTTAAAAGCCTAAAGAGAGGATATTTGGTGAATCTCCTCCCGCAGGTCGTTCCAGATTTTAGGAGTGGTGACCGAAAAAGTCCTCTGGGAAGTTATCGTCAATCTGGTTCTTCTTGATTGTAGGAGATTCTTCCCGGAGGAATGGAGAGTGCAGGAAGGATTATATGGGAGAAGGCGTTCCTTCAAGTAAGTTGGATCCAGGCTTGTACTGTGACTGGAAGCTAATGGGCAGCTAATGTGATGACTTTAGAATCAGTGTAATTCAGTTGAACTTAGATTTACCAGCGACCAGTCTGGCTGCCATGTTTTGTACCAATTGAAGCTTCCGGACATGGCACAAGGGTTGCCCCATGTAGAGCGCATTACAAAAATCAAGATGAGAGATTATCAGTGCGTGCACAACCATTTCTAGGTCCTGCTGCTCCAGGTAGGATCACAGCTAGAGTATTAACCGTAGTTTATAATAGGCGCTCTTGGCCGTTGCGTCAACCTGGGATGACAGCTGAAGTGACAAATCCAGGAGAACCCCCAGACTGTGAACACAGTCCTTTAGGGGAAGTGTGACCTCGTCCAGAACTGGTGGACTTATGTCCATACCTGGAGAGGGGTTACCTATCACAAGTACTTCCGTTTTGTTTGAATTCAGCTTAAGTCTATTCTCCCTCATCCAATCCATTACTGACCTCAGACAGTCATTCAGAGGGGAGATGCCTTCCTTGGTCACTAAAACAGTCTGAGACATACAGAAGTAAATTTGGGTGTCAAGGATGATGGGAGTTGCAGCTTGTCTTATACTTGCTTTAACTCACCACCTTGTTGTGCAGCGGAGCAGACCAGCTTTGATCTGTGGTTGTTGCTTTCTTCTAAGTATGCAGAGCTTCAGAGATTAGGCTGAAGACCTTGACAAACTCTTTCAGCCTTCTCACTCCTCTTTCAGAGATGTCTCCAAACGTCTCCTTGGTTCTGGTGATTCTTGTATCTTCTCTCTCTCAAGATACCAGGCAACACAGTAGACTTGTATAAAAGATCTACTTTATTTAACTATATCTACTCTACTCTATACAATGCTCAACTCAGCTATTCTCTACTCCATACTATTCCACACTCCACACTCTATACATACTATACAGAACAGAACAGAACTATGCATAACAGAAAACTGAAGGAACTCATTGGCATACATTGTTAATATTATTATAGCCACTTGTATGTGTTTACACTCAATCTGATTGGTTCACATTGTTCAACCCATATTTAAGTCCAACCGAAGTATTTCATCATATTTCATCATACTGTCTTGTACACTTTTTGATTCACAGGTGTTTCCAATATGTATTCTATAATTCTGTCCTTGTCATTTGTCCTTGGCTCTCAGGACTTCTAAATTACATTAGCCTTTTCACCTGTGTAGCATCTCAATTGCTTTTGCTTAGTCATTGTGACTTTCACATACATATTTTATTTCTTCCACTGTATGTCCCATGTTGTATTTTCCTTAACAATCAGCGTACTGATAACACCCCACCCTATGTCTCCAGATGATCTCACCCAGCAGCTTCATGTTGAATAGCATTGGGGACAGAATTGCACCTTGAGGGATGCCTGATTTGAGCTCCCTCTTGGCCAAACAGCTGTTCCCAAGAGACAACATCTGGAACCTGCCCAAGAGATAGGCCCGGAACCACTGCACTGCAGTGCCACCAATACCCAACTCTCTCAGGCGTTCCAGAAGGATACCATGGTCAATGCTATTGTAGGCTGCTGAGACATCCAAGAGCACCAACAGGGCCACACTTCCCATCAATGCACAGACAGAGATCATCAACCAATGTGATGAAGGCAATTTCCATTTTGTATCCTGACCTGAAGCCAGTTTGAAATGGATGAGGATAATCAGTGTCATCCAAGACTGCTTGGAGTTGGTTTACAACCACCCTCTCAATCACCTTGCCCAAGAAAGGAAGAATGGAGACTGGCCGATAGCTATCTCTAACCAGGGATCAAGGGAAGGTTTCTTCAATATAGGTCTTACTAATTTCAAGATAGATGGAAAATAACCTTCCCTGAAGGAGGCATTGATTATGGATTTTAACAGCTTCAGAGTTGCCTCTCCTCCCTGAATGGCCAACCACAATGGGAGGGCAGGTGGTCTTTTTTACCTTAACAAGCAGCTTGATAAGTAAATTAGGGATTTGGGAAGCTTGATGGGACTGGCGTAGGAGTTTGGGAGTGCAGAACTAGGGTTCATGGGCTTGACTTTCCCCATCTGATCTATATAGATTTCTAGAGTTAATTACATTTCCCTTAGAGGCTGGACTTTTGTGATGCATATGGTCAGCAACATTGTTGAAATCTAGCAAAAAAGACATATTCCTGTACGGGAGTATCTTGACTTGATGCAAAAGTAACATTAGTCGCTGTTAAATTTATACCTGCAAGTATGTCTTCTGTACATAATAGTATTCCAGTAAGTTCAGGTTGAGGTTAAAGTGCATGATTTTGTGTAATGTTTAATTAACATTTACTGCATTGAGCAAAGGAAACGTTGACATTGTAGTGGTTAGGGTGGCTTTTCTCTTTAAAGGAGAGTTGTGTTTATTTTTCATTGTGCTTTTCCATAGGAAGCGTGCCAGTAAAAATCCAGGGAAATTAGACTTTCTCTTTTCTTTGGAAATGCCTCAAAGGTAAACATGTTGTTTCTAGGAATTATTAGGAACAACATATTAATATGAGTGCCTCAGCAATAATATTGTGTGTTGCTACCCTGATGTAAATTATGGAAAGTCTTAAGGTTCACTAGACTTCTCAGAAGCAAAGACCTTCTGGAGCTATCTAAACACAGAAGGCTTTGGACAAGCAAGTGAGGTGTATCAATGCACACATCACAACTGGAATCTTCTAGGCAACATATGCTCATAGTTATGTCAGGATCAGAAGATTTTAAGATATTGTGGAAGGATGTATCCTTTTTTACAACACCCTTTACCCCCAGATGTATAAGGGCAACTAGAGACTCCCAGATGCAGTTCCACCCCATGCCCTTGGCCAATGATTGGCCATGGAGGCGTGCCTGCCAGCTGTCTGTCTTATTTACCCAGAAATGACAATGCAGCTTCTACCCTTGTTCTGGTGGTGATGGCTGCTTATCTTGCCCTAGGTCTTTAAAGGGCAGTCAGATGGCTTCCAGGCATACCCTGGTGACCAACCATTGGCTGGGGTGTGAAGAAAAACTGAAGAAGAACTCTGTGGTGGACATCTCACCAAAAGACCTACCTTGTTCAGTCTTCTTTAGCACTCAGTGGGCAGCCCTTGGCCAGTGAAAAGCCTCCAATGGAATCACAAGTAGAACATGAGAGTCCAGTGGTATTCTCATGCTTCTCTAATCCAGCGTGGTTCTGAGAAGCACACTCAGCATGGTTCTGAGAAGCACACTCCCACTTTTCATATGTGAAATGCACAGCCACTATGACAGGTAGACATTTGACAGTTTTAGAAGATTATTGCACAAGCCCCATTCTCAACATGATCACATTAATGAAAGGAACTGGATACATTACAGCTGGGGAACAGTGCTTATCACATGTGTCTTCAGTCATTGAAATGGGGCTGTTGCTGCTATCAACATTGCTGCACACTAGTTCCCAGACTGGTCCCTTCCTGTCCTATTGCTCTTCTCAGCATGCCTTTCATTTTTTTTATTTTATTTCTTTTTAAAACACAATTTAGCAACTATGGCAATGCATTTTAGTGGGATGCGAGGGAGACAAGGCGGCGGCGGTGGGGGGGGGGGTCAAAAAAGGAGAAAATAACCCTGCTCAAGATCAGCAGGGAGGAGGGGAAGAGGGAGACTGAGAACATCTGACTGCTCAATCCTGGAACTGCAGTGAAGGCTTATCTCATCAGAGGGCAGCACAATTGGCAGCTATTGATGGATTTTGTCCATCAATGACAAGGTGCACCACAGTCACAGGTGGCCAAAAGACCAGCTACAGGTCAGTCACAACATTGCCTGATAAGGTTGGTGCTGCTATCCTCCTTCTATCCTATTTTTCAAGGCTTGGGCAATAATCTCCTTATTCTCCATGTTCCCCTCCTCTAATTCTCCTTTAAGGCCATATAAAAAGTGGCAGGAGGAAAACCCATGCCCTTAGAGAACCTCCTCCAGCAAGAGAAGTGGATGGACCATTGGTCAGTCTCAGTATTAGCAGTTCCATTTAAATGCAATAATCTTTTCGTTCTGTTGTTAAATAAATAAAAAATGAAAACAAAACACAGCAGCCCCCCATTCTTTTTGGTACCAGTTTGACATGAAGGCTCTTGACTTTAATAATAAAAAACTGTACAATTGGATCTCTGTACAAACCTGAGATCTGTGGACGGAAAGCCCTGTTGTTCCCAATGGCTGCACATGCATGCGGCTATGCTGAAATCCTGCATTTTTTTTTATTTTTTTATTTTTTTATTTTTGTATCCAGGATTGGTGGGTCTGGAATAGATCCCCTGTGGATATGGATGTCTGACTGTATACTGTACTGTTAATTCCCGATGCTCTTTTTATGAGCATCTCCCATTCCCTATAACACTTTAAACAAGGTATCTTTAACACTGGTACATATAAGCCCATTGTTACATTTTATTGCTACCACTCCTACTTTAAAGTCTGGAAATATTTGCACCATAATCCCTAAGTGTGATGAGTCGTTCTGTACCAGAGTTCTTCCTGACTTTCCTTAAAAATCACATTTTTCTTTTTTCAAAAGCTCTGCAAATGCTTTTTGAACCTGGGTGCCCACAGTGTCATTTGTTACTGTACAATGCCCCCTTTCCCTGAGACTAGGGTGAGAGAGAAAATTGGCCAGTTTACTTTTTTACACATTCAGTTATTAAAAACAAAATAACAACCCACCCCAAATTTGTAGGTTTTGGTGAATGAAAACTACCAAATGAATGAAAACAAATCTGTTCTTTATCTATATCTATCAGTTTCAAGAGTTTAGCTTTTCCCAATATGGAGAGAATTATAATGTATCTGCCCACCATAGAGGTGCCAAAAATAAGGAGCCTCCTCAAGAACAAACAATCCAGAGGAGTGGTAACGCTAATTCAGCAGCAGTAACCTTGCGGAAGTAATGTTAAATACCGTAAAAGCACTAGATCCCTTCTGATTTTGGAAGCTAAGTATGGCCAGCCCTTGTTATTCCTTGGATGGGGGACCACCAATGAATACCAGGTGCTATGGGCTTTATTTCAGAGGAGGGAACTGGAAAAACTACCTCTGAGTCTTCCTTGCCTAAGAAAACCATATGAAATTCATGCGGTTGCCATAACCTGACAATTTCACTTGAAGGCATATATGCAACCCACATAACCTTGTGGAATAAGCAGTGACTCAAAGCCCAAAGTTAAGAGAAAAGGACTCAAAGCCATCAGTCTAGATAGATGAATCTCTCTTGTCTTTTCTCCTATCCCAGATTTTCCTTCTCAGAGTTAATAACTTTTTTTCAGACTTTTCAGGTTCCCAAGGAACTGTTGGGCTACCCTAATATTTGCAAGATTTCGTTTCATTCTTACAACTGCCAACTGGATGAGTTAAACCAAAAGATTTCTTTCGCCCCAAATTTGTTGTTATCCTCATTCTTCATACATTTAAACACCTGAAGGTTAAACTTTTTTCTTCTGAGCTTTGGTTTCTTCCCATATGTTTCATACTCTTAAGTTATTTTGATAAACAAAATTGTGCACTTTACATAAGCACCACTATGACGTATATTGCAGTATGCAGAAACACCATCAAACCCACCAGAAACCAAAAGGTTACATCTGGATAGCACATACAGAATTCACCTGAGTCTAATAAGTGATTGAGCATGACTGGACCTATCTGGTTCCCTCTAAACAAATTTAAGTTCAGGCTGTCAAATTCCTGGAAGTGTTCTATGCAAGCTTTCTTTGGTTCCACGCGTGCATTTTTCCATGGAACCAGGGGATGTTACACCACCTGTTTGTAAACACTGCAAATCCAAAATTAGCAGGGATGGATGGAAGAATCATTTATCAGCCCCTGGCTTCCCAAACCATCTTTTTAAAAAATGTCACAGATACATTGACACTTCTGCTGATGATTTAAATAGCAACCTCCATCCAGCGTCAATGTCTCTCCAAGAGGGGCCAATACGTAAGTTTCAGTCTGTGTATCAGATGACTCATCAGCATGCCTGAGAAACTCCCTTTGACTACAGACTCCACTAGCAACACCCACAACAAACACTTGACCAAGCTTGGGATAGTAGATAGGCTTTAGGACATAATCCTCTTCTTGCTCGGTGGATCACAGCTAAAACTGGTGTGCTCCTAGCCATTGCTTTTCCAAGCTGAACAAAGGTATGCAGATAGGATGAATAGTCCTGTGACACAATCTCTTCTCTCCCCAATGATAAGGTGGCTTTATTCCCCCCCCCCCCCCCCCAATTCCTTCATGGAGATATCCACAGAGAACTTGGTGATGTCAATGGGACTAATGCATCTTGGACTGATTTACTGGTGGAAGCGCTGGCATGTATTAGAAATGTTGATCACTGAAATGTGGAATAACAATATGGTAAAGTAGCTGTTATGCAGGATTCCACCTTACACAGAGACATACCATTGATCTATCTAGTCCAGTTTTGAGGACACTGAGTGACAGGGTCTCTCCAGAGTTTCAGATGGAATCTTTCCCAGCCCTGTCTCCAGATGTCAGCATTATGAGAGACCTCCTGAATGTAAAACAGAGGAACTGCTACTGAACCACAGCCATTCCCTAAGCACACAAACAAGGCCTCTATGCCTTCTTTTATGCTTGATAACAACTGGATTTCTAAGAATGCTGGACTATTAGTTCAGTCATATTATACAAATATAGCTCTTTGATTCCACTCTAACCACCATAGCAACAGCCTATAGAACCTATAGAATACTTTTATTAATAATTTTCCATATACAATAAAAGTTACAAATAGTAAGATTATGAAAAGAAACAGAAAAGTGGCTTTTGATTTTCTTTCCAATAGTTATACACACACAGACACAGACACAGACACAGACACAGATGTATTCATACCTCTCCCATTAGAACTACATCATAAACTGATTTTGATAACCAAATCTTGTTTATTCTCAACATCTACAGTTATGTCATTTTCCTTTTCCTTTTTTTTTCTTTTTGTAAAATTTCTGTCAGGGATTTCCAAACTTTTAGAAATGTCACTAATGATTTTTCTCTAATCAAACCAGATTAGAGAATTATTTTGTCTATTTCTGCTAAATTGTTCCATTTTAATAAGCATTCCTGCTCAGTAAGTAATACCGTATTCTTCAGTCTTTGTGCATACAACAGTCTTGCTGCTGTTGTCATATACTATTCCATGACTCCTTTCCTACGATTAATCTATAAGTTTTAAAAGAAAAAAAAAACTCATTTTAATTGAATATTCACCTTTAAGATTACCTGCATCAAAGTATGCATTTGAACCCAGAACCTTTGGCCTTTCACGTGTCCACCACAAATTGTAAAATGTCCCTTCATGTTTTTCACAATTCCAGCATACGTTCATATTCTGCATATTCTAGACTGTTTCCCAAGCATCAAATACCAACAGTACACCATTTTATTTTTTAAAAAATAATTAAGATCATAGCATAGAGTAAATTTTAAACCTGTTCACCACAGCTGTATGTTATATCTAAAATTCTTAACCCATTTTATCATGCACCCTTTCACTTGTTCTTCTTCCATGTCAAATTTTAACAAAAGTTTGCAAATTTTATCAATCACATGCTCATCATCTAATTCTTAACCCATTCCTAATAATCTATTTCCACTCTTTCCTAATATGATCCATAAATGTTAGTAAAGCTAATCAAATGCGATAATTTTAACAACTTGCCATAATTCAAATCTGTTCCCAAATTATATTAATTAGTTCCTGAGTCTGCAATGAAATAATAATCACTCGAGACTCAGGTGCCGACAATTGCTAAAATGCTTATTTGACAGATGTAATCATCATCATCATCATCATCATCATCATCATCACTACCACCACAACAATCATCTTTCCACCTCTCCTCATGGCTCAAGTTGGGATAGGATCCTCCTCTGGGGAGAAAGGTAGTATATAAATGAAATAAATAAATAAATAAATAAATAAATAAATAAATGGAAAGGTAGACCCTTGGCATGAATGTCTAGTAAAAACTGATTGTAGGGGTGGCCTTCATCTCTGTTACTAAGCTGAAGGGCCAGCATGACTGCACCAAAGTGGTACCTATTTATCCACTTGCATTTGCATGCTTTCAAACTGCTAGGTTGGGAGAAGCTGTGACTAGTTACAGGAACTCACCCCATCGTGCAGCATTCAGGCCTCAAACTGACAACTTTCCGATCTTTTGATTGTCAGAACTGGAGTCTTAACCACTAAGCTAATGTATCCCTTCAAGGTGGGATACAACATGTTAAAATACAAAACACAATCTTAAAAACACACAAAACTAACAGTTAAAATACAGTACTATCAGCAAGAACAAAACATTGCCAATGCCAAGGATGAGCATTATCTTGTGTGTTTTAATGGCACAATGGCATCTGTCATTAAAAGAGAAACTGAAAATGTTCTAGGACTGACAGGCTGAGAGGTAAAAACTTTTGAAGTCCAAGATCAGGAGCAGGGAAAAGGGAAGGGGTTATTTGGTTCTTGGACTTAACAAAGCCCTCTTCCTGCCACTTGAAACGATTATAAAAAGGAAGCATTTCCTCTGTTCCCTGTCTGATTACTCCCATGTGAATCTTACCATGAGGGCAAGAGGACAGACCCTGTTGTATTATTCACTTATTTATTTGATTTATATCTTTCCCTCATTAACAGGATTCAAAGCAGCTTGCAACAAAACTAAACCAAAGAAAATGACTGAAATATCATCATCATCATCATCATCATCATCATCATCATCATCATCATCATCATTATCATCCTGCATTTCTCTCAATAATCAGATTTGGGAGATTATCACATTTACCTTTTTGCCCAATCTGGGCATGGGATGGGATCCAGCCAGAATGGGGGGAAACAGATGTTATTGCACACAAAATTGCTGCTGTGCTGCCAGCCAACACCACCCGCCCCCAAGCTGGCTGATTTTGTAGGATGGAAAGCTTCCTTACTACCAAAATTGGCAGGATAAGCACGGCTCAGGGACGGGTGGTAGTTGACTGGCAGCGCAGCAGCTATTTTGTGTGCAATAACACCCATTTCCCCCCATTGCAGCCTGATCCTGTCCTGTGCCCAGATCAGGCAAAAAATGTATGTGTGAGAATCTCCTCAAGGTGGCTAAAAGCAATTTAAAAGAATACATAGTAAAACTATGCAAAACATTTTTAAAGTATTAGCATAAGTGATTGAATAACATTTAAACAATTTATAAAGTTGAAAACATTAATTATTAAGAACATTAAAATTCATTAAACGACTGAATAAAAACTGTAAAATAGCACCACACATCATTAAAAGCCAACCCCAGCCAGTTTTTGAAAGCCTAATGGCATAAAAATGTTTTGACTTGCTGATAGAAGGAAAGTAAGGATGAAACCATCCTAGGTTTCCTAGAGAAGGAGTTCCAAAGTCTGGGAGCGGCCATCAAGAAAGCCCTCTCATTTTCCCCACTAATAAGCCTGAGATCTCAAGAAGATCTTAGAGCTCTAAGGGAGACAGAGTCCTCCAAATATCCTGGACCCAAGTCACATAAGGTTTTACATCAGCACTTTGAGTTGTGTCCAGAAAAGGAACTGTCAGCCAGTGAAGCTGTTGCAACAAGGGAATTGTATGATTCCTATAACTAGTCCCAGTTAAAAATTTGGTTGCAACCCTTTGGGCCAACCAGTGCACAAGGGGAATGCAGCAGCTGTGGATCACACCAGGTGACACCCTAAAGAGGGTGTGTGTGTGACACCATTGCTCCTTAAACATCTTCCTTTTGGCAGATACAAGCTGTGGCATTCATCTGTGTCACATTAAAATGCTGAAAAGATGATGTGAGTGGGAAGAGAAAGGAGAGGCCCCAGAGTGTTTTAAAATTAAAATTTCAAATTTTAAAAATTATTAGTATTTATTTTATTAAAAAAATTTTCTTTAAAAAATCACATTTTACCAAAATTTCACTTTAACCACATGAAACTATGTATATGTAAATACATTTAGGCTGTGCGTATGATATCGTAATTTCAGCTGCTAGGCACCAGTTTATCACAGAAACAACTTCCTTGGAATTAGGAAGACTGTTGTAATAGAGCTGGATGTTGTCAGCATACTGCTGTCACCCCAAAACTCCAGGCAACCACTCCCACCAATTTCATGTAGATGTTGAATAGCATAGGGAACAAAAGAGAACCCTAGGGTGTTACTCGAGACAATGGCTAAGGAGCTGAATAGAAATACCAAGCACCACTCTCTGAGAGATCCCCTCCAGGAAAGAACAGAGCCACCATAGAAAGCCATCCCAGCAAAGTGATCCAGAAGGATACCAAGGTCCATAGTATCGAATACCATGGTATTGAAAGCTGCTGAGAGGCCCAGCAGAATCAAGAGGGACACACTCCCACTGTCCAATTCCCAGTCTAGGTTGATCAACAAGGTGACCAAAGCTGTCTCCATCCCATAACCAGCAATAGCAATAGCACTTTACATTTCTATATAATTTCATAGTAATCTAAGCACTCCCTAAGCAGTTTATAATGTGTTAGCCAATTGCCCCCAATAAAGTGGGTACTCATTTTATGACTTACGAAAGGATGGAAGGCTGAGTCAACCTGGAGCCCTCAAACTCACAATGTTGTTGCTGCGGTACTGGCAATTTAACCCCTGTGCCACCAGGGCTGAAATCAGACAGAAATAGAACTAGCTAACCCACCTCATCCTGGAAGCTCTGGAGTTGAGAAACCACCTCATGCTCTAGTACCTTGCCCAATAATGGGATGTTGGGGATTCACCTATAATTATTTAGTATAGTATGATCCATGGAAGGTTTTTTTTTCAGAAGAGGTCTTATAACAGCTTTCTTCAGGCCTTTTTGTAAAGGGGCATTAACCATTCCCCTTACCCACTCAGCTCTTGCCTGGCCTGTTTAATAAACCAGGAGAGAGAAAGGTACACATGTGGTGGCTCTCATTTCTCCAAGGAACATGTCCATATCCTTAGGCTGTACAAACAGTATCCATCCAATACAAGCATAAAAGATCTAAATTTTAAAACAAAGGGGGAATCCAAATAGGAGAAAATAAATAATCTTCCAGGTACAGGTAGTACCTTCCAAAGTACACAAGTTAAAATGTTAATATGAAATTAATTCTCAGAGATCTATTTTGTAAATCTAAATAGCAGCCCTTTCTCTTGATTTCATGTGAGGTCATAGAATCATAGGCTCTTAGAAAGGGCCACAATTTTCATCCCAACAGTTTTCTTTAGTTCCTTCCCCCATGAAATCTATGGCAGTATGTACTCCCTCCTTCCCACATTGCCATGTGTCCCACTTGACAGAGAGCAGAAAGCATTCTGTATGACAGGGGTGGAAAATTCAGTACACAAGCAACCTCCCCAAGGCTCCTCAAATCCCCAAATTTGGGTCTAAACTTTTTTCACACCAAAATGAGCTCATCCCTTAGTAGACTCAGGCCCAGTACACATGGGCGCTTTGTGATGCCCTGTGGCCAAAATTAGGGCTCAATAGGTCTGGGTATCCAGACACACCCAGTCCTACTGATGTCACAGGTGTGCATGCCTGTCCACATAGCCATAGCTATGCATGTGTGGAGCAGCATACAGACGCCTCTCCATGGAACGGGTGTCATAAGGGCTGTGATGCATTGCCACCCCATTTGGTTGCTGTGGCAATGGTTCACAGCAAAGAGGGGTGGTGTTTAGCGGCCCATGTGTACTGGCCCTATGATAGGATCTACTTGATGGCTTGTCCAGGACAAGTTTTATTTAAAGATTATGAGCCAAAAGGAGAGAAGAACAGTGGCTGTCCATCACCAGTAGTTTGAGAGATAAGGGTTCCCTCAACATGTTTTAATTTGGATCTAAACTGAGGGCCTGGATATAAACTGAAAGAGCTGTTGGGAGATGTGGGCCAAAATTCTGTTGTGTCTTTTTGGATGATCCTAAAGAGGTATTCAATATCTCCATTTTGTGAAGAAGGTATTCAATACTTCCTTGTGCAGCATTCCTCCACCCCTCCCACTGGGCACCAGGGAGCTCTGCCCAGCCGTGGTATTGGGGGGCAAAGGGACAGCAGGGGGAAGCCAGGCAGCATTGGGTTACAGTTCTGCAATTGTGAGAAGAATAAACATTGTTCTCCTGATATCCTGGGACTGTGACACAAAATCTCAGCCTGGTCTGATTGAAAGATCCCTTTTATTAAAAACAAAACAAAACAAAACAAAAAAAAAAAACCAAACAAACCAAAACTGGATCTGAGGAAGAGTCTTAATGCAATTGTGGAAGGGAGGATAGAAGGTTCAGAGCATTAAGGGGCAGGGCACTCTCCCCACCTTGGTGAGTCTTTAGTTAGGACTCAAGTGTTATACCTTTGACCTAGCATTTCCTTCCTTTCTCACTTCATGTCATCCTCTACGGTGTTATTTTATTGCAGCCCTTTGCGTTCAGTTTCCTTTAGTTTTGAGTCTGACATAATGAAAGACATTGGACAGTTGTGGTGTAGTCAGAGGTCATGGACAATCTCAGCCCATCCACAATGTTTTTGAATGTCCTTTGGTTACACTGACAACATCTGTTTAATTAAACCTGAACCTAAGAGGACTTCTTTCCTTCAACTGTAATTTTCCTATGTTGTACCTCTCACTGAATTTTACAGTCAGATGACAACTTCTCCTTCTCCTTCTCCCTTTCCTTCAAGTTTCATCTGAGCAAAAATGTAAGATGAGTTCAGTTGGATGTAATATTGCATCTCTGCAGTTTAATTCATGGTGAAGTAATTAGATTGCTTCACTATGAACTCCCATCTAGTGATCTGTCCTTACAAGTACTTCTGCTGCTTTCTTGATATGTAACTTGAGTAGCAAACATGTGAAGAAGGGGGAGGAGTTTAGGCATTCATTACTTTATTAATTGCCAAACTCTGGTAAAATAGTTTTTTGTGGAGCTTTCAGGCTATGTGGCCATGTTCTAGAAGAGTTCCTTCCTGACGTTTTGCCAGCATCTGTGGCTGGCATTTTCAGAGAATGATAGCCTGGAAAAGGATTGGATATATATATCCTGTGTGACCCTGGGAAGGAAGGAGTAATTTGCCAATGTATTGTTCTGTTGCTAATGGCAGTCCTCAGGGTGGGAGGATATGCAAACAAGGATTAATGTCTGCAAACTGGTGCTCATTGTCTGCTGGAAATCCCCTGGCCTTAGGCTGTTGCTCATTTGCATAGGTTGAGTCTTGACCTTGCTGTCCTTCAGGACTGTTGTCAACAGGAAAGAGGAAACCCTGAAGGTAAAGAAGGCTTGGCTACCAGTCCTGAAGGAAATCGATTCCGAAGTATGTTCAACAAGTGGGAACAACAGATCTGAATCACATCAATCTGGAGGGGAGGGACTAATGGCAGAGGAATGTTTACCATCCTCCTCAGTTTTTGGCAGATCCACCATTTCCTACCCCCTCTCAGTGGTGCCTTTGTGCTTGTGGTGTGACCTATGGGCACATGATTTTTTAGAAAATAAATAAAATAAAATTGATGGAAGACTTTTTTCCATTGATTTTGCAACTACTTGCAATCAGTGAAGCAAGTAGTTGCAAAACCAATGGATTGAATCTTCTATCATTTCTTTATTATTATTATTATTATTATTATTAATAATAATAATAATAATAACAACAACAACAATAAAATTTATTTGTATCCTCCCTCTCTGTGTAACACAACTGGAGCAGTTTATGGGTTAAAATATACAATCCCACATCCCAATATCCCTCCTAAAATACAATTAAACAATTCACATTTAAAACATACTTAAAATAACAATCAGGGTATAACAAGTTCACCATTTTTGGTGGCTGGCTGTCTATTCAGGAAAGGCCTGCCAGAAGAGTTCCGTCTTTTCAGCTTTTTGAAACCTGTTTAAGGTGGCAATATGATGGATCTCATCCAGCAGGCTATTCCATAATCTGGGAACAGTTCCCTCTGGGTGGTCGCAGACAATCTAGTTTTTATAGGTTGCAGCAAATTCCTCCCAGAGGACCTGAGTGCATGGGGTGAATTATACGGGAGGCGGCAGTCCCAAAGATAGGTTGGACCTATCTTAAAAAATATATAGTTCCCATGCTTGGCTGCCATTTATGTCAGTGATGGCATACAGATGATTGACATGCATTTTGAAGTGGCGCGAACTAGTGGGGATGACAATTGTGCCAAAAAAGTGATTACAAGGGGATAATTTTAAAAATCCGCTTTCATAGTGGGAATGACAGACCTTTTGGAATCAATTCACCGACACAGAGCAAAGGCGAAATGTAAGTGGGAATAGGGCTTAAGTAGGCAAGGCAGGATAACAGCAACAGTCCTTTTCCCACTGGTTATAAATAGTTGCATAACTAAATAATGTCTCCTAGTGCCTGACTCTCCCAAACCTACCTTAACAGCCAGCAGCCATACTGAGTGATGAAGGTCTGTTCAGCTGGCAATTGAGCATGGGAGGATTACTCTTCCAGCCCCCTCATGCCAACAAGGGTGCAACAAGGAATTGCAATAGAGGTTCTGATTCTGATTGCTGCAGGAAGAGGGGTGGAAACATCATACTCCTGCACTCCACTCATCAGCTGATCAGACTGCCATTGTTTGATATGGGTGCTGAGTGTTAAGGCAGGTTAGGAAGGGCATTTACAATTGTGGCAATAGTGCCATGAACATAAATATTCAGTTATGACTGCGTATGGACTTGTTACAGATCTGTAACTCTAGATTACAATCTGTAACTGCAATACAGTATACCAACCAGTAATTTTAATTATTTCTTCTCTTTCTCTGAGTTAAAGGGCTCATATCTTCTGCTAACCATCAGATTCAAAACAAGATTGCAGAAAATGAGTTTGAGAAGCAGCAGCAGGAAATCGATGTTAATACTGTTTATGAAAACAATTTTACATGGAGCGAGTATATACATACAGAACATATTAACATTACAGCAGCACAGGAAGTAGAGTAACACCAGACCAGGCTATTTCTCTATCTAGACCATACTAGTCCATCTAATTTAGCTGCCTTTATTGTTAGTGTTAACTGCTGTCAACTTATGGCAAATGAACGGAAGACAGCCCTGTTCAGGTCTTGCAGGCTCAGGGCCATGGCTTTTTGATTGAGTCTATCTATGTGCAATGCAGTCTTTCTCTTTTCCTTCTGGCTGTTTAGCAGCAGCTTTTTATAATGTTTCAATCAAAGATCTCTATGAGGGAAAAAAAATCAAGGGAGGAGCAAAGAAGGAGCGAAATGTATTTCTAGATGGACAAGTTGTGTTCTACCCCTTAAAGATCTTCAAAAGAAAAATTGTATAATTGAGACTAGAACTGCCATTCTAACATGCTGTCTCTAAAATAATCTATTTAGGTAATGCTTAAAGTTCACATTTTTTAAAAAAGAAGTAACATTCATAAATCAAATTGAAATTACAGAAAGGGAAGAAAGCCTTTCAAACAAGTAGATTGTGTTTGAGCATTGCACTATGACTCTGATAACCAGGATCCAAATGCCAGCTTGGTCATGTAAACCCGCTGGGTGAACTTGCTGAAGTCACACTCTCTCAGCCTCAGAGGATGGCTATGGCAAACCCCTTCTCAAGAAACCTGCCAAACAAACCTTGTGATAGGTTCACATTATGGTTGCTATAAGTTTCAAACAACTTGAAGGCACACAACAATAACAAATTTGCTAAACAAATATTTCAGGAATGCAGATTTTCTGTGTGAAGAAAATAAAAGCGCATTGAGATGCCTGCATCCCCAACACTTAGGGACAGTTAGAGACAGATTGTGTACAGTCATTCTCTGTGAGAGAATGGAGAGGAAAGAAGTTTCAAGGTTGAGGGCTTCTGAAAGCTCCATTTTGATTGTCAGTGTAGTGGTGCTAGTTAGGTATTAATAACCCATGCTGCTCCACAGGTAGGTCTTAGTTTGCTAAAGACATGAAAATGTTCGTTCACATCCAGCATGCAATAGAGGTATTATAATAACTATAGTAGACTGTCTGATTTTCATTGAAAGGAAGTTCCAGTTCTTCAAAGAGAATAACTACTTGGTTCATCAATTTCTATTTGCTTTTCTCATTTACATCTCTCTAGATTTGGGGGGCTTGATCCCCTTGCTAACTGGGAACCATTCTGTTTCTCCATATTTTGTTCTGACCATAGCCTCTTGTCCTAAATACAGATTTCTTAACAGGACTATCAAATGTAGTGGCACTCTCATGGCCCATAGCCTTTTGTGTTCTATACAGTCTAAGGCTTTGCTGTAGTCTATAAAAAACAATCTAATTTTCTTTTGGAATTCCTTGGTGCACTCCATTAGTCATCATATGTTTATAATGTGGTCCCATTCCTGACTCTTGCTTGCACCTCTGGGATTTCTCTCTCCATGTGTATGCTGCACAATTTTGTCTATGCTGCACAATTTTGTATTCCCTCTTTTTCCAGCATTTTCTTTCCTTCTACTTTCTTTCCTTTCTTGGTAACTGTACTTTTAAAAAAATCCCGTGAAAATATAAAAAAACCAAGAGAGAGAGAGAAAGTGATAGTACTTGAGATTGAAAGCATTAACCCATTACCCCATTCAAAACATTGTCCTTGAGAATATGAAAGGTAGCGTGCATAAGGTTATCTATCTTTCTGGGGTTACACTACACGCACAATTTAGTGGCCCACTCATTACAACAGAGACACACTGCTCTCAAAGATATCTCTTTTTAAAGATGATTACATTGGAAGACACCAAACCTTAATTCTCAACTGTACTGGCTGACCCACCCACACAGGTCACAAGGTAGACAATGCCACTACAGTTTATCAGGCCTTCTTCAGAAGGGCAACAGTGACCAACTTTTTCTTCCTCTGCAGTTTTTACCAACCTTTTCTCTTTCTCTGAAGGCTTGAATTTGTTCCTTTTGGACTGATAGTCTTGTAATATTCCTCCACACCCTCTGTTGACATCTCTTAGGGACCACCAACTCTCATCAATCTTTGCAGACATCTTGGTCAGCAACTTCTGCCTCCTACCCTTTGAAGCCTCTTCTTCTTTTCATGCTGAGTTCTGCTTGCTGCTGTTCATGTCCAGAACTGTTATGAGAGGAGCTGGGGCTGAGCTCCATTTTGTTTCATTTTAATTCCCCCTTCCCTCTGGGATCTCAGACTTCCTCATAACAACAATCCCGCAAGACAGTGTATACTGAGATTCAGTGGCAGGTAGTGATATAAATTTTTGTTAATGTTCTCCTTGAAGGAAGCAAGGAGTAATTTTAACTATGGAGATTATTGCACTTGAATGTATCCTGTTGCACATATATCCTGTCAGGAAAAAGATGGGATAAGGTGCATGTGATAATCTCTTATGTTATTCTCACAGGACTCTTTCACACAGGAGGAATTTCTCCCAATTTTGAATAGAGCCAACGCGAATTCAGGTGAATTTGCTAGTTTAGCTAATTCATGTGAATCCCCATTGCGTTCGGAATGCATTCAGATTGACTTCCCATTACCCAAAAATGACCCCCCCCCCTTGCCCAAAATTGTGTGAGAAGCTTTAATTTGCAATAACATGAAACCCCATGATTGAATTTGGATTGCCCTTGGATTATACTCCCAATTTCCCATGTCTGAAAGAGTCCAGAGTGAGAAAATCTTTGAAAAAATTGCAGTTTTTAATGACTATTCTCAGTTTGGGACTTACTATGTGCAAAATTTGGATATGGTTGTTTTGTACAGAAAAGAGCATCTTCAATGCAGGAAACAGCATTTTCTGCATATAAAAACTTTGTTAATTTTTTTCCAAAGAAAAAGCTGTTTTCTGAGCAAAATAGCTACAAGAGAATTTTGCATAGAATAAAGACCTAAACTATGACTATTCCTCAGTTCAGGTTTCTTCTCATCAGGGTGTCTCAACATGTGAGAATCAAATTTTTTAGCCATTTTAAACAATATATTTTTGAATATTGTTCCCATTTCTAGTGAGAGTACCAAGATCACTCTGGAAGCTTTACCTCTGTGCATGGATATGGTTTCAGTTCTCCTTAAAAGTTCAGCATTATCTAACCCTTTTTTAAAAGAGTAAAGTAATTCTGTTACTTCAATTAAAGAAAATATTAGCTATCTAAAAGGAAGACAGCTCCATAAAATCCATTTAACATATTTCATCAATATTTCACTTTGTATATATCTGCTAAAGTCATTTCTCTTCTACAAGCAAATTGTGCTCTTCCTGCTCTATTACATAATCTTTTATGCCTCATTTCAGGACACAATAGCATTCTCAAAAATTATCAGCCAATATGTAATCACATTTTAAGAGTTGTGTCCCACAGTCTGTTTAATAGTAAGGAGAAGAGGAAAAATCAAATACCTTGCTTTTAGGGCTTTGAAAAACCCCATCACTCCCTTCCTTGGGTTCTATGGGGAGCTAGCCTTGTGATGTAGTGATAGTTTTTCAGTAACAGGAGGAGTTCTTTACCCTTTCCCTCCATAGTCATACTGACATCTTCCAAGCCAAGTTGCACTCTGCTAAGACATGTATAACTAGCAATTAACTTTAATGTATCTGACTTATATATTGTATTATGCAATGGGTCACTGAAGATAATAGTGCCAATGTCAAATAATATTGCAGAGTTCCTAAATTCTGAGTAATAAATATGCTTACAAGGGGGCTTTTTACATTGGCAAGAAAGTGTGACATGAAGTTGCACTTTCCTTAATGCTTAGCAGCTAGACAGCAAGCCCCAGGTGTGCATTTAAAAAGTACAGGGCAGCTAGACTGAGGTTTTTTCTGTGGCCCAGCAACTATATGGGAAGCTGTCAAAACGCTACAAACACAGGCGGAGCAGCTACATGGGCGGCAAGGAACGTGGCTTTTAGCCGCGCTTTAAACATTTTTTTCCCTTGCTGGCTGCGAATTGCGCAATTGCGCAGGTACACCATACAGTCGGAGCTTATCACATGGGGGAGTACAGGACCATTCCGAAAGAGGGAGAAAGTGAGGTCAGTTCGGAAATGCACATGATTACGCACAAGCTCATCACACACAAAACAAGAGAGCATCTACACAAAAAGAAAATGCAGAGTCAATACGAAAGAATTCATCACATGTGAACATACTGGTCGGCTTTCTGTTGCAAATTAAGGCATCTTGGGAAATGGTAGCAAAGGCTCATGGGAGTTGTAGTCTGTGTTCTGTCAGAGCATTATATTGAGTTGTCTTGAGGTTTCAGCCCTCTGTCCAGGAGGGATTCCCATATGTCCTCCATTCTTGAGCAGAGGCCCCCCTTTTCCAAGTTGACCAGGCACGTCCTCCTTTGCCAGGACACGTCCTACTTTTCCAGCCTTCTTTTTGAAGAGGAAGCAGGAGGGCCAGGCGTGCTCTGGCCAGGCTCTGGGGGTCTCTTCCTGGCTCCTTCCCTCCCTCCCTCCTTCCCCGCTGCCTTCCTCCTCCCTTTGGCTGAGAGAGTGTGACTTACAGGGAGGAAGGGCAGCGGTGGTGCTCCAGGTCCTCCTGATGCTGGGCCAGGGCAAGCTGGAAACAGGAGGAGGAGGAGGAGGAGGAGGAGAGGGACATGGGGCCCCTCTGCTGCCCTGCCTCCCTGCAAGTCACACTCTCTCAGCCAAAGGGAGGAGGAAGGCAGCCAGGAGAGAGCCATGGAGCCTGGCCAGAGTGTGCCTGGGCCTGCCTTCTCCTCCCCCCTTTGGCTGAGAGAGTGTGACTTGCAGGGAAGCAGGGCAGCGGAGGTGCTCCAGGTCCCTCCCCTTCTCCTCCTCCTCTTGCCAGCTTGCCCTGGTCTGGCTGAGCGCCTCCAGTGCCCTGCTGTCTCCCTAGAAGTCACACTCTCTCAACCAAAGGGAGGAGGTGAAGGAAGGTGCAGGCGCACTCTGGCCGGGCTCTGAAGGTCTCTTCTTGTCTTGGCACCTTCCCTCCCTCCGCACTTGTATCGCTGCCTTTAAATGGGCGCTTTAAAGATACAGAGCCCCATTTAACCGTTCAACTACACCTTAGCCTTTAGATGCAATAGGGGTGCTTTTTACATTGGCTAAAAGGGGCGGTCCAAACTCGCCCCTTCTAGCGGCGAGATGAGGCCTAGGCTGCCACACGGGCAGCCCCAGAGGCCTCATCCCGCCGCAACGACCCGCTGCAAAAAAGAGCTCCGGGATCGAGCTCTTTTTTTGCGGCGCGGGAAGGGCGCGATTGGCGCCCTCCCGCGCCGCCAGAGCGTCAAAACGTGCGCAGCGCGTCAAAACGCTGCGCACGTGATGACGCTTGTACGGCGCCACCGTGTAGACGCCGCCATCTTTAAATGGCGGCGTCCATGCGTTTTAGGCTTAGGGAGGGTGTAAAGGCTATGCCCTCCCTAACCCTAAATGCGGGCTTTTTAGCCCTAAAAGCGCCTTTTTTTGCCCGTGTAAAACGGGCCAGCAATGCTGCACCCTTTTTAAAAAAGTAGTGGGGAAATCAAACTACTTTTTAAAGGCACTTCTTCTCCCTTAAAACTCCAAAATAGTGTTTTCATGGCACACTTTCCATTTTTCTCATCTAAAGGCTGGGCTTTCATGCAGCCTTCAACACACCTCTTTTTGCCAATGTAAAATGGGCCAGCTCCTTTTTAAAGCACTTCTTCTCCCTTAAAACTCCAAAATAGTGTTTTCATGGCACACTTTCCCTTTTTCTCATCTAAAGGCTGGGTTTTCAAGCAGCCTTCAACACACCTCTTTTTGCCAATGTAAAACGGACCAAGGATTACACTGTAAAGGCAGCAGAGACTCAGACATGGGGACTAAATGAGTCACTCTACAGCAGAGATGGGAAGAATATGGTAATTAATTATTCCCAGGTTTGGGGAAAAAAAGGGGGGGTTCTCAAATGTTTTCCAGACAGAAATAATAATAGAACAGAAAGAGTTTTGTGCAGTTTTCTCTTAGCATTCAAACATGGTGAAATGATACAGAGGAAATATTCTGCAGAGAAAAACAGATTTCACGTAATCCTCCCTCCCCATTTGATATGCAGAAAGTTGGTTTCCTGTGTAGGAAAACTGGTTACTCCTTTCTGAGCTAACCCAGGATTTTTGTACAAAAAAATCAGTGTGTTTTCTCTGCAGAATAAACACTCTACAACACTTTGGAATGTCTGAATATGGATAGAATACTGTGGAGGAATATTTGTTTTCTATCACAGTGAGGATAAAACTACCAGAATCAATCATCCTTGGATCTGAGGAAAAGAGGAGGAGGAGGAGGAGGAGGAGGAGGAGGAGGAGGAGGAGGAGGAGGAGGAGATTCACATTTCTATCCCACAGACTGTATAGCCTTTGTTGTCTCAGCGGTGCAGCTGGACTGTGAAAAAGTGCCTTTCCGTTAAGTAAAGATCCGAGCAATGGGGAATAGGACGTAGGTATGGGTAGCTTGTATGAGGTGGTGATTGCTCCCTGCCCACTCTAAGCCACCCCAACTACCATCACCTGCTACTTTTTGAATCATAGATGCCAGAGAGCAGACTCTCGGATCTTCTAAAGCCTATGTTCCAGCCAGATCAGTGGGATTGAAAAGCCCACAAAAAACTATGGATGCCAGCCATGAAAGCCTCCAACTTCAGATCAGTGGGATTTCATATTTTGAAATTTGCTTCTATGTTAATGACTTGTTGTCTTTGCTTTTAGAACCACTCCATGAGACAACATTAGCATGATGAGATGGTAGGTTGCATTGAGCATCATAGGACAAAGGCTGCGTGATTGTTTCAGTATTAGTACAAGTCACATCTTTCTATTCACATGTAGCCTACCGTTGAAAAGCTCTGAGAGCAGACATGGTAAATTCCTGCCACTGCAAGCCTTTCTGTTAGGCATAGTGAGGCAACAGCTATAGGAGAACAGCAATGACAGGACCTCAGCTGTTTCTCCTGATATGTCTTCTCCTGGCTATTCCTTTTTCTTGATAAACAAATCAGTGTCTGTGTTTCACAATTCCTTGAGCTAGGTAACTACATATCCTAGTGCCACTGTTAAAGTAAGGTTCAACTGCCATTCTGGACAACATCTATACCTGGCATGGAGCAGGCTCCATTTTGTTCTTTGTCTTAGGCTGCAAAATCTTAGGATGTAGCCACACTGCAAAATTAAAGCAGTTTGACACCACAACTGCCATGAATCTGTCCCTGGGATTCCACAGGATAAAGTCGTGGTAGTTAAAGTGGTGTCACACTGCTTTAATTCTGTAGTATGACTACATCCTTAGGTTTGTCTTTCTGTTGTTGTGCTGCAAATTGTTCTCATGGAAAGCATCCGTATGACCAGTCCACCTTTCCCTTCACTAATGCCTGTTGAATTCAAACAGTGCTTGTAGGAAGAACACTTTAGGTCATTGCTACTCAAAGCTGGTGGTCCCTAGGCTAGTGCTAGTCCCTCAGCCATTGGCTGACCTTTCCTGGTGAGTTTCCAGGACTGACTGAAACCATTCTAGCCAATGGGCACAAATATGGTCCTTGGCACATTGGAGGAAAAAAAATGCCTGACCTCTACATAAAATAGCCTGAGAAGCACTGCTTTAGTTTATTGTCTGCAAGTTCAAGCCGTCTTCTTCAAGCTCCTCTCCCCTGCTTAATAACATGGGGGGGGGGGGCTGGGTTCAAGACAGGGTCAGATTTTCAACCTCTTTCTCCCTCTCTCAACTGAGCCATGAGAATTCTCTGTCCGCCACACAAATGGCTAAACAGACAAATCTTTTTTTCTTTTTCTTTCTTGGTCTTATCCAATGACATATAGGAAGGATGCTCCAAAACAAACACTTCTCTCATCTAGATCAAGGAAGATGACAAAACCTCCCATTGCATCATTGTTATACACTCTTGTGACCTTTAGTTGCCACATCTGACACACCTTCATTTATTTCTACATACACTCCAAGGACTAGATGCTGCAGATCTCATATACTGGAAGAAAGGTTTTGTGCTCACATATCCTGGGGAAACTTGGTTTTTGAGGCCAATTTGGCAGATAGACTTCTCAGATCATAGTTTTTTCAAAGCTGCAGTTTTATGGCCCTTAGATTAGGGACCCAACCCCATAAAAACATATAGAGATTGACTATATATACTCTGCATGCCACATTAACACTATTCCAATACCAACACAATCTGTCAGTCTTCAACCAAGTGTATATCCAATCCCACCACTCTTGCTGAAGTGGCAGGACCTGAACCATTTTGGAATCCATTTTGAACCTCCCTGTTTTAAGAGAAAGAGGTGCTCTTTTTCAGATTTCTTCCACAGTAATCAGAGTGCAATGAACTATGTGATAAGAACCACATTACAAATCTCAGAAGCCCCTAATTTGTGTAATTTATGAGTAAATGCATTGGTGATCCCCAAGGTTTTGTATCATATTTATTTCTATATCTTTAGTTTGTTTCACTTGATGCCTTTCCTGCCTGCCTAACATCTCTTGTCCACCATTTATATAAACTGCTTTCTCTCCAAAGATCTCAATTCAAATTCTTTATTAGAACTTGTAATAATTTATTTGAGCATCTATATACATGTTAATTGTCTCATACATATGGCTAATGAAGGGCAGCACCCTGTTAGTCCCTTATGCTCATGTGATTTACATATATGTACAGCCTGCTCGCCATCGCCAAATCTTGCCATCTGCAGATTTGAGCATCTGCAGATGGCAAGCCCCATTGGCCCTAATGGTGGCATGTGTATGTGGCTGTGGCAGTGTAGCTGCATGCGTGCCTCCAAATAAAACCTTGGGACTTGAGGCCCCATGGCTTTGGGCATCCATGGGGTGTGTGTGTGTGTGTGTGTGTGTGTCCAGAATGGAATGGAACCCCTGCAGATACTAAGGGCCCACTGTATGTCTTTTTTTGGACAAGGAACGGGAGCCATTCTCTAGCCCCTTGGGCTCTGTCTAAATCTCACTCATATTTATCAAGCCCTGAAAAGAGTGACTGTTGCTGCTGCTTGCCTGGGGAAGGAGAGGGGGAAGCAATGCAGACGACGAAGAGGCCATTGCTCTGGACTCTCAGGGGAACAAGAAAAGGAGTGCACTGTTTGTGACTTCACCCTTATTTGTCCCCCTTTCCAAGCCAGCACCAACTACTTCTTCATTGTCTGAATTAACTCCCTCTGCTCCTCACCAGTAAGCAACAGCAGAGAGGCCTCTCTTGGGGTTTGACAGCTGCTGCGATGGAAGAGGGAAAGACACAGAACTGCACAGGGGGAGATTTGTGATTACTTGGTGAAGGATCTTGGCCAATATCTCCATTCAATAGCATGCAATAAAGTAGTTGGAGGACAGTAAGAAACTGAAGCTGGCAATCAAAAGCAAGGGGACAAAATATAGACCTTGTCTGCACTGGCTATTCATATACTACAAAACCGCACACTAACCAGCTGTGTGGCCTTGTATGCCAAGGAAACTCCACGGCTTCCCATGATATTGCTAACTCTGAAGCAAATTCGGGTTAACCATGGAAACACACAGTATTTCACTGGAAGTCATCATGCATTGTGGACTTCAAGATGAGCACAGGGCTTTTTGTCTGTGCAGACAAAACCACACTCCCTGATCAGTGGATATTGTGAAGCAATAGGGACAGCACCTTGGAGATATGTAGTTGCTGACTAACGGAGGACGCTGTTATTACCAGTTTTTGTCTGCACAAAGCAGTTCTTGCCAGTCGGCATCTGCCCATTGCCCACTTGACCAACTTGTAATTGTTGACAGTAAGAACATGAGATCCCTTGTCCTTGGTTGATTGTCAGTACTAGGAGCTCTCTGATGCACATCATTGACAGTCACTGTCCCTTCCCCCAGATGATATATGATTTTTCGTGAGAAGCTTGACTTCCATATGGCTGAATCTAGATTCAAGAAAGCTTGGCTTGTTAGTGACCGCTGCAAGGCTGTTTGTGGCTTAACACCTGGAATCCATTACATCCTCTGCATGAAAGGAGGGAGTATTTCCCCTTCTTAAACTTTCTAGATATTAGGATTAAAAAGAAAGCCATCTGTTTTCACTCTGGATGTGATGCTGGCTGAAATCTCTGCTTCTTGCTCAACAGGCTTTTCATCCAAGGCCTCCTGGAGAGACCATCTTCAGGAAGCATGAATCCTAATGAGCGTAAACTGCAATTTAGCTCTCCATGCTGCCTGCAGAGCAGATGTGCATAGATAGAGAGGAGAGTTCATAGTGAGGAGAATTCACAGTGTGTCTTAGTTGCGTCAAAGAAATACATATCTTTCATGCAATTCTGGCCATTCTAAGAACTCCCACTGCCAGCTGCAGCCTCTGAGTTCTGGCTGGATGCCTCAAAAGGAATTTCAAAGCATCCTGATTGCAGATGGGATCAGAAGGAGTAGAAGCTGCTCAGGCTCTTGGCCAGGGTTTATGTCAGGCCCAGAAGCTGAGAAAATGGTGGTCTCAGTGGTGATGCAAGTCATGGCAGATGGCATGAGATGAATCCAAGGTGAAGCTGAAGGATAGCTGGTGCATGAAAGACACAGAGACAATGGAACCTCTTTTTGCTAGGGATATCTTGAAGAGTCAAGTGGGAGTGTTCTGCTTGGTTTCCAGGACCACAGAACTGAGTCGGGAAGCACAGCCCATCAAAAGGAGTTTGTCAACCTCAGTTCTACTTCATTCCCTTCCCCGTTGCAGACAGAGAAGAGGATACATTGATGACAAGAGTTCAGGGCTGACTCAAGACAGTTTGTTCCCTTGAAGCAAAGGTTGAGATGATATCCTCATTTAACCTATGGCAGGTGGCTGGACTGACATTAGATTCCAAGGAGAGTAGCAATAGTAGCATTTACGTTTCTATACCACTTAAAAGTGAACTCATCACTCTCTAAGTGGTTTATAATCTGTACGCTAATTACCCCCCAACAAGCTGGGTACTCATTTTACTGACCTACAAAAGGATGGAAGGCTGAGTCAACCTTGGAGCCCTGGGATCAAACTCACAAAGTTGTGGCTGCAGTACTAACATTTAACCATTGTGTCACCAGGGCTCCATAACTTCCTCCATAAAAGTAAGTTAATGGCATGTCTAGACTGGCCATTTACACTTGTTTTCACCTGCTCTCATGTCACCCTGTACACACAAGGTAGGACCAAAGCTCCAATTCAAGTGTGGACTGCCTTCATGATTTAAGGCACATTCTCCATTGAATCTGAGCCCTCCCTTCCTTAAATCACTTTGTAAAAACTTACCTTTTGCTCTAGATTTTCCAGGAAAATCTGGAGCTTTTCCAACTGTTGGCACGAATTGTTCCTCTGAAGTCAGAATGAGACACCCACACATAAGAGAATAGGGCAGAATGCAGTTGCCAAGTTTCCATACCAGGAAATCCTGACAAGTGACAGTAAGAGCGAAAGGAAAAGAGGCACATTTAGCCATCAAAGATGGCTATGACAACCCAGATGGAGCTCATTCTATAAGAGTCAGACATCGTGTTAGATTCTGCTTTGCAGAGTTAATCATGAGTACAAAAGCTTGTTGGAGTATGAATAATCTCTCCCCCTTGCCTGTTATTTAAGGCACAGCAGGGAATGGTGTATTTTGCATCCTATCTAGTTCCACTGTCCTCTTAGTGTTTATCAGTAGCATCCACCTAGGTCCGTTAATGCAAACCTGGGTTTCTGATGTGAAAAAAATTGCAAGTACTATTCTCCCTAATAGCTACCTCCATGAGAGTTGCTAAGCACAATTCCCTTTTGTTCAGTTCCATTACGTGACTTTGTGCATGATATGAAACCTTAGTTCATGACCCCTTGCAAATCACTATGTAGACTGTTGGGAAGGAACATTGTGTCCAAGGTCTCCCTGTGTAGATTAGTCATGCTACATCAAAGTGGGAAGAGCCATGCCGTATTTTGCATTATGTTCATGTAACCTGGTTGAATTCGTGGAATTTGCTGAAGTGTGTCACTTTTCTGCTGCTCCTGATTCAAAATTTTTCAGGCTTCCTTATTAGGGACTCAAGGAAATCCACATCCAATTCTCCATGAAGAAACCAAGCTATTCTACAGTGTTTACAAACCAAGCAATTAACAGTTTTCTAAGGAGGTTCATTTTACAACCCAGCTTCAACATCTCATCTCACAGCTGCTTCAACATCTTGGCAAGTTTGCCACAGTTCTCCTGGCCAATCCTGTGTGTCTCCTGGCCTCTTCTCTTCGAGAGAAAAAAAAACCCCACTCCCCACACACAATGTTGAAAGGAAGGAGTGTGTTTAGACTGCAGGATGGTTTATCTCCAGTGCAGCAGACCTCACAGGCAGCTGGATGTAATTATGTGCTTTCACACAGATCTTTCTCTGACAGTACACTGACAAATGCATTTTAGTTCTGAAGTCTGCTATG
Source organism: Urosaurus nigricauda (assembly GCA_034509955.1). Taxonomy (NCBI): domain Eukaryota; kingdom Metazoa; phylum Chordata; class Lepidosauria; order Squamata; family Phrynosomatidae; genus Urosaurus; species Urosaurus nigricauda. The sequence goes on from JAOEGL010000002.1 coordinate 172,549,372, forward strand.
TAAGACGAAGGTTTTATTGATTTCAGCCTTTAAAGGGCCTTTCTACTCTTCCCCCAACATATTCTGGAAAAAAAAGAGATGATGTGCTAGGATAGGAGAGAAACTCTGAGCTTGTAAACCTAACATTTTTAAAACAACAACAACAACAAAAACTCTAAAAATTCCCCACCCAGCATGGTCAGTTTCTGATGAACTTTGATTTTAAATGACCTGGATGAGATAGTTTAGGCCAGGGAACAGACAAATATGGTAGAGGCCAACTTTCATCAATGCAATGGGCCATACAATTGCAACTTTTGATTTGATCCCAAATCAGCTGAAACTGAATCATGGAAGTCAATAAAATTTTGTGTCTGTTTTCTATTTCTGAGGTTTTGAGCAGATTTTTGGCTGACTTCTCATACCTTAGGTGAGATGAATAGAGGGTATAGTTTGTGGGAAAAGAGGACAAAGACTTCTCTGAATCTGCATTTTCTATTCCTCCACCACTCTCTCTCCTTATTCCTCCTTCCTCGATCTTAATGGAACAGCTGCCTTGTGTTTATTTTAGAAACTGACAGAATTTAAAGCACAACATTTTGGAAAAGTGAGGCTCTGGATTCATGATTGTTCAAGGCAATGTTTTGGTCCATTTGTGTTAGAAACTGGGCAAAAAAAATTATCACTTGTCTCTTCTTTGTATCACTGTTATTCCTTTTTTATTTCTTATATTATAATCCAATGGGTATGTCTGCTTAGAAATAATCCCCAGTGAGTATTAGGATTGTGTGTAATCCACGGTAAATGTATGGATCGCAGACTTCCCCATGTGGTTGATGCTGTTCATTAGAGACCATACAACAAACTGGATAATGTCTCAGCATTGCACAGCTAGTCCAATTTAGTTGTGTAACAATCTTTCTGAGAACCATTAAGAGTAGTTGTGAAGAATAAGAGCAAGTGGGAGCAATAAAAATGAACAGTTTTACAGGAAGTACTGAGAAGTCATCTAGATGGAGAGGTGTTTTTTTAGCACTGTCAAAAATGTTTATGAAGACTGTGAGATGCTTTGGCTCAGCTCTCATAAATATATACTGTAGCCAACTCCCCTTATACAGTACTTTGAATCACTGAAGACATTGGCAACAAACCAGTGCTCAATTTGGTTCCACTAAAATCACTTTCTGCAGCAGACATACAGAGGTGGTCCCTGCCTTTCTCTCTTACAGACTGGGACCATAGTAGCTAAAACCAATGTGACATACACATGGTTTATACTGAACTGCCAGAGATAAATCACTGAACAACCAAGAGAAGTTTATATATACTAGCTTTAAAATTAAAGGAGTGATGTCAAACTGTTGATATTTTTTGGTTAAAATGTAAGGAAATACAGTGGGCCCTTGTTATCTGCTGGGGTTTGGTTCCAGGACCCTCCGTGGATAACAAAATCTGTGTATGCTCAAGTCCCATTAAATATAATGGCAAAACAAAATGGTGTCCCATATATAAAATGGAAAATCAAGGTTTGCTATTTGGAATTTATACTTTTTGGGAATATTTTAAAGCCATGTATGCTCAAATCCGTGGATAAAAAATCTGTGGATAAGGAGGACCAAGTGTCAGTGGACTACTGAGTTGGGATCTGCTTTGGAGTCCGATGTTTAGACATTCATTGATGAATGCAATTCATAATTAATTAGTAATATGAACATTTATTTTGTAGAGCCAGCATGGTGTAGTGGTTTGAGTGCTGGACTAGAACTCTGGACACCAGGATTCGAATCTGTGCTTCACCATGGAAATCTACTGGGTGGCCTTGGGCAACTCACATTTTCTCAGTCTCAGAGGAAGGGAAAAGGAAAGCTTGCTAAGGAAATCCCATGATAGCTTTGCCTATCATATTACATATACATATTACTTAGGCCTTAGGGTCACTGTAAGTCAGAAATGACTTGAAAGCACACAACAACAACAAATTTATTTGATTCGATTTTTTTCTTGTTTTCCATGTTGTTCTGGAAATATTTCCATATCACCCTTCAAAGTGATGCATTCCTTGGGTAGTTCACAAAGGAGAAGCTGAAACAATAAAATATAATAAACAATTAACTAGAGTAGTGTAAATCACTTGAAATGCGATGCAATGGAAAATAAATGCCACATTATAAAATACGATACAATAGTGAAAACCACAGTATAAAATCTGGGCATACATTCAAACAAAAGCAATCCAGTAAAACTAGGTCTTCAGAACAACAAAATACCTAACATGACATTCCCGGTAAGGACTAATAATTGTATCTGTACATCTCTTTTTGTCTCCTCTTGTTCTTAGATATTTTATACCTCCCTTACTCTAAATTACAGATGAGAAGAGAATTTGAAAATATTTGAAAAATGGATGAAAAATGTTTTTGTCCTAATTTTGAGCAAAATGAGAAGAATTCTGGCCTGATTAGAATTTTCACTGTTGAGGACTTACCCTGCACAAAATTCACATATCTTTGTTTTGGAAAAGAATCTGAATGCTCTGTTCTGGAAACATAATGTACATAATGTAATATTTTTTTATCTAGGAATATCATTTTCTGCACAGAAAAAGCCATTTCTTGGCCAGAAAATGTAATTGGAAACTTATGCTGTAAAAAATTTGCATGTGGTTGATTTACATAGAAAACATTTCCTGGGCAGAAAATGCTTTTTTTTTCCCCTGTGCAAAACTACCACTTGGAATAAGTACCCAATTGCAAATAGGCTTCAAAAACTGTGTGGTTTTTAAAGATTTTCACACAATAAGGAACCCAAAAATATGGTAGAAATGCCTCCCATATCCCCGAGGTATTTTGGGGTGTGTGTGTGGGGGGGGGGGATTATTTTTCAAAAAGTTTCCAAAACTTTTTTGACCCCTACAGAATCAGGGAGGTTTCCAAATATGGTAGAAATACCCTCAGCATACACCCTAAGATTATTTTGATGCATTTTAATACAGAAAGGTTTTTAAAGGGAAAAATGCATTTTGTTTCCTCCTGTGGAGCCCTCGGGGCCACATACAGGCTAACAGCCACATTTTGCCCACCTCTCTTCTAAAGGCTAGAGAACAGAGGTGGTGAATGTGTGACTCTCCAAATGTTGTCAGACTGCAACTTGCAGAAGTCCTAGCCAGCAGATGTCCAACAACATCTGAACACTCAAGGTTTGGATCCAGAGTTCTAGATGGAAGGCTTCAGGTTCTACTGTGGCTTTCTTTAAGACTGCATAGCTATTGTATTTTGCCCTCTTTCCCTCCTTCTGGTAAGAAAAAAAGGTACACGATACAATGGAAAATATTACAAATTAGAACTAGTGATGGGTCTGCTGTTGCCAAAATACACTGACAATCTTTCCCCAGAGTATTCTCATCCTGAATTTCCTCCTCCCCCAAATTTGACCCTTACCTGTTCTCTTTTACTGCAGGTTTTTGGCGATTGCAATGTATGGCATTTGCTGCTGAGGTCAGAACAAGGTGGCCAGCCATGCTATTAATGCTGGGTGCCTCATTGTGACCCAAGAGTGATTCAGTACCACAGTGGCAGCACAACTCACAGGGATCACAAGTGAAAAGGCAGCTGCCATCGTCGCTGCAAAGAGAATTCTAAACTCACAGCAAAAGGTGAGTTATTTAAATGCAGGTTAGGGGGAGGAAGCCCCAAACCGGCTTCAACCATCATGAAGACAGTCTGGGCCAAATTTGGGATTTTGGCACCTCATCATGTGAACAGGATTCAGCATGCCTATGGGTAAATTAAGGAATTAAGGGTAAATGAGCTATGTAGACAAGCCTAGTGATGTCTGGACATCCATGAACAGGTCAGGGTGACTGAAAGCCTCATCTTGAATCCCCTTAACCAACAAAACATTAACATAAACACACACACACACAACATACACAGAGAGAGCGGGAGGAAGGAATATATCTGGTATATCCCTGGCTATAACCATCCTATGCCAAAAGCAGCCTCTCCGAGCAAACTTACCTGAACCCTACCAAAATAAGTCTCATAGAATCATAGAATCATAGAATCATAGAGTTGGAAGAGACCACAAGGGCCATCTAGTCCAACCCCCTGCCATGCAGGAACTCCAAATCAAAGTATCCCTGACAGATGGCCATCTAGCCTCTGCTTAAAGACCTCCAAGGAAGGAGACTCCACTACGCTCTGAGGGAGTGTGTTCCACTGTCGAACAGCCCTTACTGTCAGGAAGTTCCTCCTAATGTTGAGGTGGAATCTCTTTTCCTGCAATTTATATCCATTGTTCCGTGTCCTAGTCTCTGCAGCAGCAGAAAACAAGCTTGCTCCCTCCTCAATATGACATCCTTTCAAATATTTAAACAGGGCTATCATATCACCTCTTAACTTTCTCTTCTCCAGGCTAAACATCCCCAGTTCCCTAAGGCGTTCCTCATAGGGCATGGTTTCCAGTCCCTTCACCATCTTAGTTGCCCTCCTTTGGACCCGCTCCAGTTTCTCTACATCCTTTTTGAATTGTGGTGCCCAGAACTGGACACAGTATTCCAGGTGGGGCCTGACCAAAGCAGAATAGAGTGGCACTATTATTTCCCTTGATCTAGACACTATACTTCTATTGATGCAACCTAAAATTGCATTGGCCTTTTTAGCTGCCGCATCGCACTGTTGACTCATGTTCAGCTTATGGTCTACTTGGACTCCTAGATCCCTTTCACATGTGGTCTCATTCAGACAGGTGTCCCTCATTTTATATCTGTGCATTTCATTTTTCCTCCCTAAGTGCAGAACCTTACATTTCTCTGCATTGAATTTCATCTTGTTAGCATTGGCCCAGCTTTCTAGTATATTCAGGTCATTTTGAATTTTGATCCTGTCCTCTGGGATATTAGCTACTCCTCCTAGTTTAGTGTCATCAGCAAATTTGATAAGTATGCCCCCAATTCTGTCATCCAAATCATTAATAAAGATGTTGAACAGCACTGGGCCCAGGACAGAACCCTGTGGGACCCCACTGGTCACTTCTCTCCAGGATGAAGATTTCTCGTTATTAACCTGTATGTTTTCTGATGGCTATTTTGTAAGAATGGCTTCTGGACATGGATTTTCATGAGTACTGCTACAGTGACTAGTAGTAATAATTGTATGGCATAGAAATACTGTTTCAGCCCACAGTTATGTTTTCCTCATCAGCTGGCTATTAACCACTGGAAGACAGCTGGAAGTCATGGAAGCCAACTGGATGGACACCAAACAGAGATATTCAGAAGTGTGCGAAGAACGTTGCACTAAATACACAGAAGCTTTGTACTGGAATGAGGCTGGGCTAAAGTAGGAATCCAGTCTGGCTGTGAAACAATGGATTATGAAACACATTTGTTATTGTAATGTCCAGTGAATTTGATTGATATGATAGGCTATGGTTCAAAAAGGGCTTTGCTTGATTTTTTCTGAAATTCCTTTTCAGAAGTTGTCTTCATGTTGGTCTTTTTACAAAAACTGTCCTTTTCTCCATGATTTTGGAATTATATGTATCACATTATTTGTTTTTGGTTCTATATAATAGCTATTGAACAATTTTCCTTTATCGATTTCTCTAAAATCCATATTTGAACTAATAGCTACCATTATCCATTAGCTCAGAAAATCCCCTCTATTAATTATGCAGTTTGTGAAAAAATGCTTCCATTTTGTCAGCCTGAATTTTGGATTTCAGTGCTACGAAAGAGAGAGAGAGAAATAATATTTTTCTCCATTTGATGTATTCCATCACCCATCTCTTTCTAATCTCCAAAAATTCCAAATTCTGTAGCCTTTCTTCATGGAGCAGGTGTTTCAGTCCCTACGCACCAAATAAAACCCAGAGCAAATTCACCAGTGACATGGAAGCCACTAGTCATCCCTGGGGTGAACACATTAGTAGCATTCTTCTATAACATTAATTTGGGGGGATTATTTTTTTTTTATCATTTTGGATAATTTCTGTACTTTTAAGGTTTAAAAAGAATATTAGTAGAAATCCATTAAAAAGTAACACAATACTAATGTACTGCTAACACTACCCATAAAGTCATAAAATACAGAGCTTTTAGAAATAACTACTGGCACACATCGGTTTTCTTTTTTGAAAAGTAGTAACTATTAAAAATGCATTGGTTTTTACAGTAAGACCTCAAGTTGTTGAGGTGAGGAGGATATTTCAAGCCCATCTATCCATCCATCCAAGAGGGATAATCACAGTCGTGGGGTCTCTCTGTGTTCTGGAAGAAATTAAATTCTGAACTACAAAATGGTAAGGAACCCACCCAACCAGCCTCTTAGCTTTCTCTGTTCACCCTCACATGTATACAGCGGGGCTGTAAACGGGGAATGAAAACCATTCATCCTGAATACTGGAAACTGAATGGCATCTGGTTCTGGCCAAGAGGCAAGGTAAACAAGGAAGTATTAAGGAATGAGGGCTCGCTGGGTGTATTAACCACTTTTCTGCTACATAAACAAACATACTACAAAAATAAAGGTCAGTTGGGGAGTTGGTGACATTCACATTTCCCTTGTAACTGGCAGCATTACAGATATTTTCACCTTCAGCTGCTTTCATATCAGCCATCAGCCTCACACCAGTTGACATGGGATTACTCTGAATAGGAGTTTTCACAGAATAGATTGGAATGAAAATTGTGGTTAACAAGACAATGATACTTAACTGGGAGGAATGGTTTGTGGGCCATAGCCATCAAATTTAAATGTGCTCAGTGGAAGTGTTTTTGTGGCACAACTAGCCTTTATAAACCGTTCTGGTTTATAAATCTGTATTGGTTTCAGTGCAGGACTATGACTCCAGAGACCAGGCTTGGATTCCCAGCTCCGCCATGAAACCCACTGGATAAACTTGGGCAAGTCACATGCTCTCAACCTCAGGAGAAGGCAATGGTAAACCTCTTCTCAACAAACCTTGCCAAGAAAACCCCATGATAAATTCACCTTAGTCAGAAATGACTTGAAGGCACACAATAACAACAACAGCAACAAATGTTTGTTAGAGAACTTTACACATCCAGCCTTTTGTTCAAGAATCTCATGTTCTACTCCTTCCTTATTTTGATCCTCACAACACATCTGGAATGAATTAGAGCTAGTCCTCCTCTCTCTTTCAGGCCTTGTCTGCATTGGTCAGGATACTCTGGGGGCATCCACAGCTGCCTGACTAGCCCCTGTTTCCTCGCTATGATGGCTGGCTTCATGGGTGTCCTACTATCAATGTTTAATATCCATCTTTTACTGTTTTACTGTTTTAAATTCTACTCTTAGTTTAATCTATTTTTAAGCGGTGGGAGGGTAGACTGATGTGTTTTTTAATTGTATGTATTTTTAAATGTTGTACTCCGCCCCGATTGCTCACCCAGAGGGGCGGAATATAAATAAATATTTATTATTATTATTATTATTATTATTATTAAGCTGCCCAGCATCTGCCACCACCTTGAGTTGCTCAGAATGATCTCAGAACTTGGTTCACAGAATGAGCAGCATGCAGTGGCAGTGGGTGAGTCAGGTGGTCCAGTGAGATGCTCATGCAGATAGCCACAGCAGTGCTGGAATGGAGGGCTATATTATTTTCATGCATTTTAAGGCTGCAGTCCCCAGGTTCTGGTGTGGAACATGTTGGTTCCACTGTTGGTTCCATTGTCTGGACTGCTCATATCAGAACTTTGGTTTGGGACATGCATAATTCGAGGAGGACTATGCCAGGATTGGGCAGGGGGGAGGCCTTCTAACCCATGCAGACAAGGCATTAGTCTCTCCAAAAACTTACAGCCTGGCATATTCCCTCCTTCCCTTTTAAAAATAAAGCATTGGTTTGAGAGAGGATACTAGGATCATTTATATTAGATAGGATCATTGTATATTAACAAATGAAGACAGAAAAATCTATCAGTTAAAATTTGATTTTAAAGATCCAAGGTAATTACATATCCTTTCTAATATCTCAAAAGGCAATCACATATCCTTTCTAATATTTCACAGCTATAAACCAGGATTGGTATGGCCAAGTAACATCAGAAGTGAGACGATGGAGTATTAACTGGGACAGTCCCTGGCAAATTGGGACAGTGGGCAGATATGCAACTAAAAAAAATCTCCCTCATTTGCATCTGACAGTTTCAAATCAGTATAGTGATCCCATACTGCTTGCCACAGAAGTGTGAAAGATGAGGAAGCTTTTAGAAAGAAAGATAGGAAGAGACAGAAGTTATAGCCCTAATTCATTCCTGAGATAATTGAAACTAACAAGGTTTTGAGCCAACATTTCATGTTCTTTCCATCCTGAGTATAGTAATGCTTATAAGTAATTTTGGAAGCATCTTCTCAAAGGGAAATTGAAATTCTCAGCTTTTTCTACTAACAAATAACAAATAAACAAGAAAAAAACAGCTTAACAGTATTTCCACCATTACTGGGCCCAGTTTACATGATTTCTGCATTGTGCTGTAATGTTAACAGTGAACATATGGACTTTTTGACTTTCTTATTGGGCTAAAATGATCCAGACTTCAGCTCATAGATATGCATGGATGTTGATTTTCCTGTTGGTGACAAGAGTGACATTTCACAGAAATCCTTTGTGCAACATTGACAGGCCTGGTTGTTTTCAACAATGTAGCTGATCAGATTGTGGTTGGAATGATAAATGGGCTAATTTGCTAGTTTGGGTCCAAGGATAAGGTTTACTGTGCTAATCCAACAAGTGACAATATTTTTTAAGGGAAAAAAAAAACACCAAACATGGACTCTGTTGCCAATTCAGATTCCTTTTTGGAAGTCCATGGAAACACCCACATTATTTTCAGCAGCCACTGGAAGAGAAACGACTTGCTTAAACTCAAACTCAAAGTATTATAAGATAAAAAAGAAAGGAGGTGAGGGATTACCTAACATGAAATTATATTATCATGATTGCGGTATGTCCTGGATAAAAGAATGGATAATGTTAATGAAAGACTGCTGCAATTAGAAGATTTCATTATAGACCTTGGATGGCACACCTTCTTATGCTATAATAAATTGAAAATGAATAAAGAATTTGGAAATCATCATGTAAGGTGATCCTTACTGAAGATATAGATGAGATATAAAAAGTGCTTATGCCCAAAAATACCATTCTGGACTTCTCCACATGAAGCATTTCATAAAAAAGAAAATCTACATAGAGACAATTGGCTAACCTACAAAGTATTACTAAAGCAAAAAGAAAACAAATGAAAACAAAGGAGGAGTTAAACCAAGTACATGTAATATGGCACTAGTTTCTATACTGCCAACTAAAAGAAGGATTTAAAAGAGATGAGAAACTCGAAGGCATAGAGACAAGCAAAACAGAATTAGATCAATTACTCGGGTCAGAAAACAAACGAACCATCAAAAAATTCTATAACTTGTTTATGTCATACGAGATGGAAGAAGAAATGATCAAGAACAATATGGTAAGATGAGCACAGAATGTTGGCCATCCGATACATTTAGAACAATGGATTAAATCTTGGAGATTAACCAACAAGTTCACTAAAAGTAATGACCTTGAAGAAAATTATTATAAGCTTTTCTACAGGTGGCATCTAACACCAGCAAAGACAGCCAAAATGTATAACAAACAAAAAATAATAATTGTTGGAAATGTGGACGAACAAATGGTACCTTCTATCATAAGTGATGAAAGTGTGATAAGGCGAAAGAATACTGGAGAGAAATACACAAAGGAATAACAGAAACACTAAAAATAAATTTCCCTATCAGCTCTGAAACCTATCTATTAAATATGCCAACTGATTTAGGAAATCAAACAGAGAAGGTACATGGGTGTACTTCTATATGCAGTAATAGCTGCTAGACTGGTCCATGCTAAGAAGTGGAAAGACTGACAAATCTCAAATATAGATGATTGGCTCTTAAAACTAATGGAAAGGATGGACAAATTAACCATGAACCAATGTAGAAGACCCCTGGTGGCGCAAGAGGATCCCTGGTGGTGTAGGTTAAATATCTGTACTGCAGCCACTTACTCACAAACCATATGGTGGTGGGTTCAATACCAGCCAGGGCTCAGGCTCAACTCAGGCTTGCATCCTTCCAAGGTCACTAAAATGAGCACCCAGTTTGTGGGGGAAATTAGCTTACAGTTGTAAACTGCTTAGAGATTGCTTAGATGGCATGAAGTGGTATATAAATGAAGCTCCTATTGCTATTGCTACCTGAGCAGTAAGACACTGTAAACCTATGAAGATGAATGGTAAAAAATAGCTAATTTATGGAAACAAAAATGAAACAATAATAAGAGAAATACTTAAAATACTTTACAGATGTATAGGGGTGTATATCAAATAAAAAATAACAAGAGATTATATAAGATTTAATAGCAGATGTTAATATAACCATATGAATATTGATATGTAATATGGTTTAACTTTGTTATTGTTGTTGTTACCTTTAATAATAATAATCGTAATAAGATTCCTTTTTTGAAGACCATGGAAACACCCACATTGTTCTCAGCAGGCAATGGAAAAGAAATCACTTGCTTTTGCGTAATAATCCACATCAAATTGCATTAACAGAAATCACAATAAGAAACATTGAAACTTTGCACAGATTCCTTTCTTCCAAAATGCAGCTGGTATGAAAAGGAATCTGTAAATAGTGGAAAATCCTTATGTGCAAATGTCTACTAAGATTCTTTTCTGTTTCACCTGCTGAAAGTGAAATTATGAACTCATGAAATTTCCTTAGACTCTATCTAGACTAGTAGACTGTTTACTCGGACAGGTGATAACTCTGAATGTCAAAAGTCCTTCCCATTCCTTCCTTATCTAACCTCTTTTACATAAAATGTAAAGAAGTATACTTTGAAGGCCTCCTTCAAACAATACATGTGGAGTTGGTAGCTCAGTGACAGTATGCATGGTCTGGGTGCAAAAAGTCCAGAAATTAACCTTTGGTATCTCCAGATGTTGTTGTTGTTTTTTAATCAAGAAATATGTGAACTGTAGGACTGTCCTTACCATTAGCTGTTTTAAAGTATCATGAAAGAGTAGAAAATGCCTCCCAGTACAGTTGGCCCTCGGTATCTGTGGACTTGGCATCCACAGATTCAAGCATCCACAGGTGGCAAGCCCGTGTTGTCCTCAATGGCAGGACATGCACGTGGTCATGCTGCCATTAGGGACATCCTCCCATTGTCCCGTGGCAGCATGTGCATGCGGTCATGCCACCTTTAAGTTTCGTTGTCTTTAATGCAGCCATGCCTCTACTGGGGATAATGGGGGCTGTCCCTAATGGTGGTGTGGCTGCCTGCATGTGCCACCATTGGGGACAGCATGGGCTTGAGCATCTATGGATTTTGCTATCTGTGGTGGTGGTGGTGTCCAAAACAGATTCCCTGCAGATATCGAGAACTGATTGTATTTTGGCTTTTTAAAAATTGTTAATGGTCTGGATCCAGTAGTGTCATGATGCTAGCACAAGGTCCATTGTGACAATGGATGCACATTTATGGGGTCAGCACAAGGGCACAATCCAGCACAATCTTCTGTTGTACAACCATTGTTACCAGATCACATGTCTACATTGTGTTCTGTATGTCTTATTGTGGAGTGGAGAAATCCAGCACAACCACGCTAGAGGAGTTGTATGCTCTGCTAGCATCACACAGGATATAGACTAGACACAAAAAGAAGACCTTGTGGGATTCTCTGATCTATGTGCCAAAATATTTTAGTTGGGGGCAGGTGTTATGCATCTTGGCTTAGAACTCATCAAGCTTTTCAGAGGTGTAACTGTTGGAAGCATTAATGCTTGTTTCTATGATATGTGGGAGTTGAGACAGAACTTCCTTGATTACCTGTTCTTGTTTGTCTCCCTTGGTCAGTGTGATTCAAAAGAAGCCACTTCCTATCTCGTCCCCATCTCTCCAAAAGCTTAAGATTTGGGTTTACAACATTTTATTCGCTCTTCTTCCTGTCCTTACATCTGAGATGGATGCAGGCACAAGGCTCTGCTTCAAAGATGCCTCCCAACCTTACTTTCAATTATGAGAGTCAGTTTTAGGGACTCTTCTACCAAATTATAGATTTTAATACTGATTGTCTGTTTTCCTGGACATTAGATGCATTCTTTGTAAGAATAAAGTCCCATTTGTTTGTTTGTTTTGTTTTATATCCTGTTTATTACCAGAAGATCAGGTATATTTGGGGCACACTTCTGCTCTCCTTAATACACATAAACTACCAAATATGCTAAATTTTAACAGTAACAGCTCTTAGCATTAAAGAGTCAAGAATACTAGAGAATAATAGGATTAAGTAGTCTGTGTAACTAAAAGTGCCCACACTTCTTTTCTGCCTATCCTGACTCTTCCCTCATCTAAACAGATACTTTTAGGGATATATTTGCATTCTCTTTTCACAAGTTCTCCCTCACCTCTTTTTAGATGAGGTTAGCACACTGGATAACTTCCCTGTTTTATGGTGGAGTTCCTATAATAAAGCTTTTAATTTACTTTGCTAAGCCAGTGGTGTCTTTACTTCTTAACTGGGAACGCTAACCGCTGCACACATTCTCCATTAAAGCTGTTGCTTAGAGATGTTGTGCATATAATTCATATAGCTTTATTAAAAGATACTCAGATACAGAAAAATATTTAGGATTGCTAGAGTTAGGGCAACACAGAATGTACATGTGCTCCCTCATATTTCCATTCCACCCTAATCTTGTCACTTTAAAAAAAAAAAACACAGTGTAAAAATTGACATTAGTTTGGAACTCTTTTCCTGTAAAATCCTATTGAATGCATTTCATCCTACAATGAGATTTATTTTGGTACACATTTTAATCCACAATGGACATTGTATAGGCAGTTTGGTACAGTTTTGGAGATGAGAATTTTGTTACTTAATCATTTTGCAGTCTCTTTCAAGGACTTCTTACAAGGAGATGACATGAACAGCAGGATCAACATAGGAGCCTGTGCTGGAGAATGAAAACAGAAAAATAAAATCAGCTTCATAAATCATGCACACTGAAATAACATTTTGAAGGCTCCAAACTGTTGAGAGATGCTTGGTGCCACTAAATGAAGACCAGATGTAGTGTTTCAAACATTATGAAATGCTGATTCCTCTGCAAGTTATTGGGCTGGAAAGACAAATTACAAATGTGGGTGTGTCTGGATGTCCCCAGTTCTGGCTACATCCCTCATAACCAGCAAGAAGATGTGAGAAACACACAGGAGGAAACACAAGAGAGAATGGACTATGCTTATAGCATAGGATTCCGAGTTGTGACTTCTCTCTATGTGGCCCACCACATTTCATCAGAAAATTGTGCTGTGGAGAAAGACCACCCATTAACTAAAGTTATACATCTAAAAGGCCAGAATCCTGTTGGTTTCATATACATGTATGTGTTCCATTATTATGTTGCTGTTGTTTTTTGACTGGTGTGCAACTGTTCATGATTCCATAAGTGGAATTCCCAAATGTAACTATTTCATAGAATCATAGAATTGTAGAGTTGGAGGCCATCCAATCCAATCTCCTAAGGGTTTCTGGTACCACTGCCACCTTTTCAGAGGGATCATCTGCCCATGTCATCCCCTACACATATGTTTTCTCCTACCAATGGCACTACTTTTCTGCAGTGTTGGGATTGTGTGTTTCTGCAAGGCAGGAAGCTATGCTGATGGCAGCAGTGCTGCTGATAGACTCTCCCATGCCAGACAAGGCTTTGTTGAGCAGCCAGATGAAACATGCCAAACAGCCACTGCAGCAGCAGTGTGTGTGAGAGAGAGCTACTGAGGTTGAGCAGAGGAGGACAACTACAAGTGATACTGTGGCTAGTGATGGAACTGGAGTCAAGTCAAAAAGACATTCAGCTGCTAATATGGCCAGAAATGAAAGGAAGTGCAAAGCTGCACAACATATATTATAGGAACACGGAATGTGAGAAGCATGAACCAGGGGAAGCTAGACATTGTAAAACATGAAAAAAGAACCTACAAACATTTTCATACTTGTGGTGAGAAAGCTAAAATGGATAGGAATGGGGCATTTTGAGTCAGATAATTTCCACAGTGTTTTACTCAAAATATGAAAATCTAATAAGAAATGGGGTGGTTTTAATAGTGAGGAGAAAAGTACCAAAATCAGTCAAAGAATATAAGGCAAAGACTCACCAAATAATATTAATACGACTACAAGAAAACACATTAATATAACCATAATCCATGTTCCAACTACAGAGGCAGAAGATGAAGAAATTCCATGTAGGAGTCTTGGAGGAAATTCCATGCTGGAGTCTTAGAGAAACTGATCACACACTCGATTTTTTAATCATAGGCATTTGGAATATAACAGTAGGAAGCAGAGCAGAATCAAAGATTGCAGGAAATCAAGGATCAAGAAATGAAGCAGGATAGTGACACTGGATTTTGCTAGGCCAACAGTTTGTTCATCACAAACACATTCTTCAAGCAACCAAAGAGGCAAATGTATACACGGACATAACCTGATGGCCAATATAGGCCGGAAATAGATGGGCCCACAGGAATGGTGCAAAGTTGTGCCGGCACTGTTCATGCTAGGACTGCAGCAACCACATGTGCCCAGTCTCAATGTGGACTGCTACCGTAGTTCTGAAATGGGCCACCAGAAGGAGTAGATTCTATCCACTTCTTCTTAGCCCAGTTCTTCTGCAATTGTGTGGCGCTGGTGCAGCTTCAGGCTACTTTTGGGGCATGTGTCATCTAAATGCCACATCCCCAATGCATGAAGCTGAATCATTTTGCCCTTGTCTTTCTGTCCATAGAAAACAAATAGACTATAATTGGCAGCAGAAGAAAGAACAGATCTGTTCTTTCTACAAAAACAAGACTAGGAGCAAATCGTGGCACAGAGCGTTCTTTGTTCATAGCCAAACAAGGGGGGATGAATTGGAGTACTAGTGGATTATTTAAAACAGGAAAAGGCCAGAAAAAGAAAACTTTAACATTAAGTGCAATAATATTTTCATGTTGGTTGATAAGAGCAATAAAAATAAGAGAACAACAATAACATTATACTGTAGATATATTGACAAAATAATCCCTGACCCAATGACCAAAATGTTACAAAATAATTTAAACTTAATAATAAGCAAACTAGGCTAGATGTTATTATTAAACAAAAGCAACAAATAAAGGTGCATTTAAGAAATCTAGAATATATAACTAACTTCAAAATTTGAAGCACACTTTCATTATTATTATTATTATTATTATTAACCTTTATTAATATAGCCCTGTAAATTTACACAGTGCTGTACATATAATCTTATAATTAGATGGTTCCCTGCCCTCAGGCTTACATCTAAAAGAGACAACACAAAAAGAGAAGGGAAAGGTGGTGGGAAAGGGGATGAGGTCCAGTGGTTCTTCTCTCCCTCTGGGGCCTGGACCAAGGCAGATGGACTGGAGGGAGGGCATGGCTTCTTAATACATAATTAAAACGAGGCATCCTGGGGCAGACGGCATAATCCTGGGAAGACTTTCATAAACAATATAGTCTTTAACTCAGTTTTGAATCTGGTTAGAGAAGTGATGAGGTGCACATGTGGGGGAAGAAGGTTCCAGGAGTGAGGGTCAGCAAGTGAGAAGGGACGAATCCAGGACGGGGCAGTGGAAATCCTCGGCTGGGACAGGAGACCTTGACTACCAGAACAGAGGGTACAAGAAGGAGTGTGAGGAGAAAGAAGTTCAGAGAAGTAAGGAGGGGCCAGTCTGTGGAGGGCTTTGAAAGTCAACAACAAAAGCTTGTACTGGATGCGGAAGGAGACGGGGAGCCAATGAAGGGAAGATAAAAGGAGAGAAACATGGTCTAAGCTATCATGACTCTTGAGACTGTAGGGATATCACGAGGGATTGTGGCATCACATTCACACATTTCTTCTGGATCTCTAAAAATAACACTTGGGTCATGAGCACACCTAATCATTTATATCCATGTTGTTTCCTCTGTTATAACCTCGGTCTTATTCCATACATGTGGAAATGTGCATTTTTAAAAAATGGCTTGCACCTAACCAAGTGAAATGTTGCGCACAAGAGCAAATAATGTCATCCCAAAATCTGTTTTATCACTGGGAAGGCTATTTCCAGGGTGGTGCTGATGAACTGCAGCCCTGCAGCTGTTACTGAGCTACAACTCCCAGCATCTCTGACTAATGCCCATTGGTTCAGACTGATGGGATCTGGAGTCTTAACTACATCTAGTGTGCTACAGTTTATCCAGTCATAGAGGCAATTGGAATCAGAGGTAGAAGGTTGGCCAGCAGAGCCTGGAAGTTATTTATTGGGTTACAGTTCCCAGAAATGTATTTTCAAATAATATTTCCAAACTGTTGGATGCAGAGAGAAGTGAATAGTTAACCCTTTCACTCCCACCATTTCCCCATTATATTCTGTACTCGAGCATCTACCCTGGCATTCAAATACATGGTTATCCCAAAGAAGCTACACAAGCCATTAAGATGTATGGACTGGTGGTGTGTTTGCTTCGTCCCAGCACATATCTACCCAAACATCCTCTCCAATTCTAGAGATCTGTCACACAGACAATCCTGGCATCTCCTCCACTTAAGGCTTGGAAGAGATGGTACAATGTGGCCTCTATTTCTAGCCTGGGTTTCATTAACCCTTTGTCACATGGGGTAATCAAGCTGCAGCAGTTTCACATCCAGATCAGGAAGCAATTGATCCAATTGCAAGAATTCTTACGAAAACCAGTCTATTTATAGTTTAAGTGGCTATGACAGCAGGATGTCTATTTACAAACTTATTTCAAGATGCCAACAGCATGATGGTGGTCAAAAAGCCTTTCTTCTTGCATGATATGGATAAACATAGTGCTTTCCCAAAATTTGGAATTTGCTAGCAGGGAAGGGGAAAAACTGAGCTATATCCTCAGTTTATGATTAAGGATCTGGTCCAGAGACAAGGTTATAATGCTATGATAGAATGACTTACTTTCACTTAATGTGTCACTGAGTTCAAGAACATGTCCCCAAGGCAGGATATCCAAGACTTAAAGCATCTCTAACAGGTGTCTTTCCAACCTACTTTTGAAAGCCTCTGGACTTGGGGATTCCATAAGTACCATAAATTGTTCTAGACCACTTTGATTATACTATCTATTAATCATATAAGACATAATTAAACATTCCCCCTCTCTGTGTGTCTCATTCTCTCCCAGTCTCTTTGTGTAGTTGTGCATGTGTGTCCAAAGCATTGTTTTTCACTACTCAAGAGCAGGAAATTTATTACAGCATAGAACACAATCTCTTTGAAGGCTTGCATATAAACTGTTGGGAGACACAGGCTTATATGAAGCTTCAGGAATCAGAGTGTGAGGTCACAAATAGTTTAGCAGTCTGGTAGAGCTAAACAGAACTTCAGATCTCTTTGCAATATTGCTCAGAACTGGAGTCTTATATTCAGTGAGAAGGGCAACTTGGATATGCATTTGTCAAAAAAACAAAAAAAAACAAAAAAAACCCCAAAAAACCCCCAAAAACAAAAACAAAACCCTATACCTATCCATGTCTTCTTTATGATATAGGATATACCAAAAAGCATTTCCTTTTTCCAAGAGACAGAGAGAGAAAACTTGGTTTTTCTCCCTCCTCCAGTGAATAAACCATAACATTTCTCTGGATAACTTCATTAGTTAATTATTCATTATTTCACTGTTTAAATGAAAAGTTCACAGAGTACTGCCTCCCAGTTGTTATAGTTCCCAGTTTTCTTCATCACCGCCAGCTATACTAGCTGGGGTTCATGAAAATTATACTGACATCTTAAGGCATGTATTTTGCCCCTCATAGTTTACAGCTGTAAGGATCTGTGCCATTACCATGTGTCTTATGCCAAGAAGCCTTGATTAATTCAGAATCTGTTGTTATGCTTCGTTTTACTTTGATGTTGTTACCTTCATTCTATTATCTCCATCCCATCATTGTACAGATGCAGACTTGGGTGTATGGGACCAAGCAACATCACAGTGTGGTCAAGGTTGCAAAAGTTATTCATGAGCATGAACACACCAGCTATGAGAGTTTGCTGCAGTTTGCTTTTGTCTGAGTCTGCTGGAAAAGGTAAGATTCTGCCCCCTCATCCTCTCCTTAACTTCAATGGTCACATCCTATGGAATCGGGGCAGGTGGCATTATAGTTTGGTGAGAAGCTCCCTGGCTTTCCCCATAAAATGCAAATCCCAGGATTCCATAGTTTGAAACTATGGCAGTTAAAGTGGAATTATTGATCTATAATTGTATTGCATGAAAGACCCCTCCCAAAAAGTTGGACTGTGTTAGGAGGATGTTTGTGAAATGAATTGTCCACTTTTATGCTTATATTAACTGCAGTTTGCTTACTGTGATTCTCCTCTGCCTCTGGTGCAGCCATTAGGAGGAATATAGAAGCATTTACTTTCATTTTATCACTTCATCAAGTGCTTTATGCACTTCATCAAGATGTCTACTCTGCCAACTGAGGTTAGCCTTAACAACAGTCACCACCCCCCCACACTACATTCCCTGAAGTGAGAGGTGCAGGACCCCCACGAAAATGGAAAAACCACAAATAACTCTAGACCTCCCAACCATATTTAATACAAAGAAAAACTATGATCCAAAGATTCAACTCACCCTGGATGCCTTTGAGGTGGCGGGGTTCCTTTGTAAGATAGAACCCAGATGTGGGGCTTGTTGCTGCCTCTGTTGCTACCCTATACCATTTTTATTAAGGACTTATAAGCCTCACCACACATTTTCAGTTTCTCCATCTTTGAGGCTTTTAGTCCCTATTAAAAATGGCATAGGGCAGCAGCAGAGACAATAGCAAATAATCCATAAATAATCAAATCAGCAAAAGTCAAACCCAAGATGTGGAGGGCTGACTGTATAGTTAGTGCAAACAAGCCTGCTTTAAGCCAAAGTACATGAAGTTGGCTTTTCCCACAAACCATGGTTAAGATTAACCACAGTTCAGCCATAATGCATAAAGCTTGGTTAAGTTAAAATGGAAGTGAAAGCTTCCAGTATCATCTCTGCACCCATGCTTAGAGAAAAGAGGAAGGAAAATACACATGTTAATAACTTGTACTCATAAAGCTAAGCCATGATGTCTTGTTGTGCATTGACAGGGCATTGTGTGTGTGTATTTTAAAATTGCCACTGCCACCCTTATAGAAATCAGAAGTTTTGCTGAATACCCTGGATATTCTTCTGTAAAATTTTCAAAGGCTTTCCTGCAGTAATATTTTTTTCTGTTTTCTTCTGTTGGTATGTATTCTCATTTCTTTCCTTTCTTTTTCTTTTATTTTCTTTCCCTTCCACACTTGCCCATCCTTGTTTTAGAGAGTGGAAGACAATACCAGTCTCCACAATGACCAAAACAATGGGGACTACCAGGTGGACTTAAGTATATGCTGATAACAGGATGCCACCCAAGGAGGGACAACTTTGCTCTTTTCCCAGTACAAACATGGAGGAAGAATATCACAATGTTCACATGTTGGCTTATGCTCCTACCTCATGCAGTGTCATCAGAGCTGAATCAACCATGAGGCAGAAGGGAGAAGAATATGTTTTCTACAACAGGTCACAAAAAGTAACTAAAAGTAACCGTTTTAGTATTTTTGAGACACAGAACACAGAAAGTTTAATATAATAGCAATTATCATTATAAAGCAACTAACTGATTTTTTTAAAAAATGTTGAAACAAAAACTATAATTACCTTAATGAAACAACAATAATGCTTCAATCACTCTTTTATTGTTTTAAATACAAGGAACTTTGTATTTTAAATACAAAATTTAAATAAAAATTTAAATACAAAATTTGTATTGTTTTAAATACAAGAAATTCAGATGGGTTCATTCAACCCACAGTAGCCAGCAGCTGATTAGGATTTACAGCATTTCACAATGAAAAACAAGAAACTTAACCTCCAAAGGGTCTTATGCCTATTGAGAGACTTCTCCTTCAGCTTCTTCTGCAAGAAACGCAGCCTAGCAACTTCAAGGAATTTAGAACAACATTTTCCCTTCTGGTAAAATGTTTGATAAATGAATAAATGAAAGGAAAGAGTGATGGACAAATAAAAGAGAAGACAGATGGCTTGCTACAGATCTAGTTTGAGAAAAAATGTTTTAGGCAAAACTGATTATTTAATCCCAATGAGGCATGGGTTTCTCCCAGAGCAGCTCAAGAGGTTTGTCAGGACAAGGATGACAAGATCAAGGCCTCCTTAGTAGCTAGACTAAAAGGAGAAGGATGATGGCTTGCTTACAAACAAACAGTTTCCTTTCAGCTGCAGTCCCAGCATGCCATTCCGGCATACTCTGGCTCCCTTCCACCAGCCCCGGAAATAAAGGTTCTTTTTCGGTTGCATGGTTTGCATTTGCAAATGTTAGACAGACATTTCTGTATTTGTCTTTGGGAAGTGAAGTGACTGTTCTCCCTTCCAGAGTATAGAATCAGCTTCATCATAGCAATTCTTGGAGGCCTACAATTGCAGGTGCTTGCATGCTTCACCATCTCTATTTTGATTTATATCCTATCACATCCTGGAGAGTCCTAGCAATTAGTAAAAAATGTAGTGAGAGAGAAATCTCATTAGGAGAAAAACAAGACACTGAAGACACATACTACACTGGAACACACAGGGAGAAACATCTTTTTCCCCAATAAGTTATTAGAGATCATTAAAAAAAATTAAACCAGCTGCACTTGGAAATATTTAGAGAGCTGTTTTCTAAGAATGTTAGGCCTCTGGTGGATTTTGAAAAGAAAGGAAAGGCAGGGAAAAGAGTGGCAGTGGGGAGTCAATAAGGAACCCTCTGTATGGCCTTTGCTGTTAAAAATGGCATACAGATTATCACCTGATCAGCAGATTTGGCTGAGACACATGTATAGGATCCAAAACAAAGGCATATAACAAACTCCCCAAAGGAAAAAAAAAGACACAAAGTATACTGGGTCATGTGAATCTTTAGCTGAGTTGTTTTGCTCTTCCCGCAGTAGGTGGTGCTATGTCCAGATCTCAACAGAAACAGCAGGTCAGTAATGGACTGGATGAGGGCAAATAAATTGAAACTTATTCCAGACAAGACAGAGGTGCTCCTACTCAGTTGTAAGGCAGATCAGGGAATAGAAATTCAGCTTGTGATGGATGCAGTTACACTCCACCTGAAATCTCAGGTTCGCCGCTTGGGTGTGCTCCTGGATTCAGATCTGAGGCTAGATGTCCAGGTTTCAGCTGTGGTCAGAAGTTGAAACTTATGAAACAGTTAAAACTAGTGTGCTGGCTGCGCCTGTTCCTTGAGAAGCCGAATCTGGCTACAGTGACACAAGCCTTGATTACATCCCTTTTGGACTATTGTAATGTACTCTACATAGGGCTGAACATGGAAACTGTTCAGAAATTACAGCAAGTGCAAAATGCTGCAACAATGCTATTGACTAGGGCTGGCTACAGGGATCATATCACTCCCCTGCTGAGTGCACTGGCTACTGGTCTATTTCTGAGCAGAATTCAAAATGCTGTTTTTGACCTTTAAAGGCCTAAACAGCTTGGTTCCAGACTATCTGAAGGACCATATCTCTCTATACAAGCCAGCCCAAATGATATGAATAGCAGGAGAGGGCTTTCTCTCAGTTCCACCACCTTCACAAGCGTGGTTGGCAAGGATTCAGGAGAGAGCCTTCTCCATGGCTGCTCCCAGACTGTGGAACTCACCTCCATGGGAGGTCAGGTCGGCCCTCCGCCTGCTCTCTTTCCTCTGGCAGCGGAATCCCATTGTGGGAGAAAGACAGGATGTAAATCCTTGAAATACACACACACACACACACAAATAAATAAATAAAATGGATAAATGCAGAAATTTAACCCCCCCCCCCAAAAAAAAAACTGTTGAAAAAAGTGTGTTGTGTTGGGGACATGTAGACACATGTGTGGGAAGTACCCAGTAGTTAAAAGTATGGGAAGGAGTATTGAACAAGTGGAAAAAATTAACTGAACAGACCACACTGATATCCCTAGCACTAGCTCTGCTAACCAAGGAAATGCATAAAAATTGTGTTCCTTTCTGTTGGGTAGCATTAGATTTACAAATGACCAAGAGCAAAAAACGACAATAATTCCAGCAATGGGAAGTAAGAAAGCCTTGATAGGAAAACTGTCATATCAGATGGAAAGGACAAGACACGTTTTACAACAATATGGTTTAAACTGTTTATATATTCTAATTAGAACAAAGACTGTAGATAAAACCAACTATAGATAAAACTGATGATGATGATAATGATGTGTGTGTGTGGGGGGGGGAGTTAATATGTAATAATACCTGGGAGGGCCATAGGGGAGTAGGAAAGAAAGAGCAGAGACTATAAAATAGGGGATCAAGCAGTTGGAAGCCTATTTCCACTTTTCAGCCTCACAAATGACTACACTTCCTTTTACTTAAATGGTAGCTTTAAAGTGTGGAAATTGTGAACAGTCATTTTCATGTTTCCCTTGGGCCAACTTTTTGTTTTGTTTTGTTTTGTTGGCTTGTCATTTCAGCTTCAGCAGCAGCTGGAGTAACACACCGCTCATATTTGGACTATATTTTCATCTTCATTTAGAACCAGTTGAAACCTTATGGAAGGAAACAAAGAAAGGGCTGCCTGGGAGTTGCAGCTAAGGAAAATGCCACCCCCTTGTGCTTCCCATTTCATGAAGGTTTCTGCAGTAACCTGGCTGGCTGGATGTTATTTTAATCACTGTGCATCCCACCCATATGCTTCTGTAGATCCAGAAGGTGATGGGCTCTGGCGCCTTGCAAGTTTCAAACTTATTCATGTTCAGGAATGGGAGGGTCAGGGCCATTGACACACACCAGTATCCTGCTGCCTATTATTTCCTGCCAGCTTTGGCAGCTACCCAAGCCCCTAACATGACAGGTGGATGGAGTTCACAAGGAAATCATGTCATGGGCCAGTTTTCCAGGAAAGCTGTTAATTCAATTCACAAAGTTAGCACTTGATGCTGAAAGGGAACAAGGCCTGAGCCTGAAATCATGATGACCGTCTTTGGGATAGGGGAGGAGGGATAAAGGCCCCTGCTGTTATTTATTATATACAAATAATTTTTCGTATGGGAAAGTTTGCCTGCAGTTTGCTTCAGTTTACAACAGTGTCAATGCTCTGAGGGGTCAGTTCTGCCATCAGTTTGTCGACTGAAAAGTTCACAGTGATGGGTAGGGCTTGCAAGTGGTGAATTTCTTCAGGCGAGGCTCACGTCTTATCATTAAATATCACAGGGTTTTCTGAGGCTGAGAAAGTATCACTTTCTCAAGGTCGCCCAGTGGGTTTTCATGTTCAAGTGGGATTTGACTTCTCATCTCCAGAGTTGCAGTCTAACGTTCAATCCATTGTGACATGCTGAGGCAACCTTTACAGCCTGCACATTTGTCTCTGCTACTAGGAGGAGCCACCAAAGAAAGGAGATGAAAAGAAGCTTCTGTCTCTCCATCTCTTTGCTCTCCTTACCTGCTATTGGAATGTCACTGTGAAAACTGGCCTAGTAACGGAGGTAGGAAGGAAAGAAAGGAAGGAAGGTGAAAAATTGAGTCGAAAGGGGGCTTGGAAGGGGTGGGTGGGCTAGGTGGGAACTGGATTCTTTTATTCTCAGTCACTGGCAAGAGAGGAAAGAGGGCCACTATCATCTTTTCCTCACCAGGCTCCTCAGCTGTCACTTTGACCAGCCATTCCATCAGGGTGAAAGCGAAGCAGGATCATTCTGTGCACTGTCTGGTTCTGGCCACTTCCTCTCCATGAACTCTTATGTTATCAAGCTGGTTGTTTTGAGAATTTCATAAGAATTAGTGCCCAGGTTTGCTTTTCCACCTCCTCCTTCCCACCTTCCTTTCCTTTTATGTGATCTCTTTTAGGCTATAAGCAGAATCTGTCTTGTTACTGACCTTGGTAAGCAGGTCTGGGACATGTTTCAGCCTCCCCTAAAGGAAAACATCCTTCAGTCTATCTTGCCTAAACATGCCTCAGAGGACTGTACTAAAGATATAGAGAGGAAAGGGGAGTCAACCGTTACCTCATAGGTCTGTAGTATAGATATAGCAAGGGAGAGGGAGTAATAAAAAAATGAAGAGGGAGAAGGCATTTACAGTCAAGGCTATCTCACAGGACTGTAGTACTTAAAGATATACCAAGGGACCGTACCTCATAAGACTGTATTAAAAATACAGCAAGGGAGAGGGAGTCAACAATCAAGCCTACCTCACAGGGCTGTAGTAAAGATATAGCAGGGGAGAGGGAGTCTACAGTCAAGCCTTGCAACCTACCTCATAGGGAGGTAATAAAGATATATAGAAAAATTGCTGAGGTGGGAACTGGAACCAGAGGCAGCAGGCCTTTGTATATCAGTTGCTGGGGAGAATGTGTAGGTGGTTGTTGCTGCCCCCATGGCCTGCTTGTGGGCTTTCCATTTGGGTGTCTGGGTGCCTACTATTTGAAGAGAATGCAAGACAAGGTGGGCCTTTGGTCTCACCATCCAGCAGAGCTCTTCTTGTATTCTTAACCATCCTGTCTCCTAACTCATTGGAGGTGTCTGGTGCTTTTAATACATGTGGCACTCACAATAGGCCCAAGCAGGACAGTACACTAAACAAGATTTTGGCTGTAGAAAGCCAAAGAATACAGTGCTAGAACTTCCCATTATTCTTTCCTTTGCTGAAACCTGATCTGGGCCTTTCAACTGCAACAAGTGACCAATCCACTGCGCCTTGCTGCTGATCATTGTCCTCATTCTGAACGGGAGAGATGTTTCCACTGAATCCACCTGTTCAGCGATTGACCGTATCATTGCAATGCGCCCTGTTAATTGTCACTCTGTGCAAAGGCTTTATATTGTAAGAGGACACCCCCTAATATTTTTAATGACCTTAAGCAAAGTGATTGACATAAGATACCCGTGTCAGATGTTCTGGTGACGCAATATGTTCCCCCAGTAGCAGGAAAGCTTCCTGACATGATTAAGTTCGAGCTATGAAAAGTGCTAAAATGTGTGGTCAGCTTTCCTCTGATGCAAGCGATTTTATTATAGCGTCTGGTAACGGCGGAGTGTAGCAACACAAATACTGGCTCTAAACATCCCCTCCCATATGTATAGCTTGCTCTATTTAAATCACAGCTTGCACTTTACAAGGCCAGGGTCTCGGCTATGAATGGTGTGTATGCGTGCATGTGCGTGTGCATTTTTAAAGTCAGGCCGAGCTGTGCTAGAAGGAGGAGGACATATCCAGGCAGTGATGTACCACAAAGGTCCATTCATTTAGAAGCAGCCGGTAGCCTTCCAGTGCTCCATGCCACAATTCACTATACATACAGGAGTACAAATTACACCCACCTACACCAAGGCCTTCAGTACAAACTCTCTGCATGCCCTAACTTCACTACCTATTAATCGTCTCCCCTCTCCATTTCTGGCTGATTTCATGCAGACTGGGAGGGTTAGAGAAAATGTCGCCCTGACTCCTCAAGCCCTGGGACATCCCAAAAATGCCCTTGCAGGACACCAAGAAAGAAATGTTTGCCATTTTTCCAGGATTAAAAAAAAATCCCAAATTGTCAAAACATGGAATTTGGGCTTAATTTTCCCCACAACTCCATAATCTCAAAAAGGGCACGGAGAGTAAAAATTGTGCATATATGAAGGCAAATCAACACCATGACAAAATAAAGGTAAATAAAAAGCTGAACATCTCACTGCATCAAACTGGGTACACATTTATTTAATTTTATTTAGTTAGTTCATATGCCGCCTTTCTCCTGGAGTGGGATTCAAAGCGGCTCACTCACACACATGTAAGTGACAGAGGCCAGCACCAGCACCAGCACTGTTTTAGTAACAAAGGGGTGATATGAATGAGGCTGTCTGAAAAGAAGGAATATGCATTCCTAAGAAATACCTCAAAGGGGGGGGGGGGGGCTCAGACTGCACCTTCCATGATCCAGGAGGCAGTGGTGATAAGACTCTCCACATTTTCCAAAGATAAGAGGATCAGGGGTATATGGATCTTTGTGCGTGCATGCACCACTAACCCTGCATCACATGCAGTCTTCAAGTCTGAAAAGGTTGTGCACCCCAACATACATCACAAGACTACACATAGTATACTTTTAAAATATTAAAACCTATGAACACTTAGCTAGGAGTGAACCTTATTAGAAACTATGAGATTTCTATGTTGCATAGGACAGGACCACAGGTCTGTTGCCATTCAGTTTACCTTTTCAGTAAACTGTTATGATGATGATCAAAAAGTCATATCCCCTAAAAAGCAGAAAATATGCCAATTCCATGGGTTCTTTGTGTTGTTTTTTCTTCCTGTCTGCATTCCTGCAACACAAAAGGTCGTAGTGCAAACCACAGGCTATCTCACTGGATCTGGCACACCTTCCTCAGATGGGTCTGGCAATCTAGGTCAGTTGTGCTTATTCAGTCGGGAAGGAATGATGCACTGTGTATGACACCCATGGACTCTATTATTACCATGTGATCCCTACTACAGAATTCAGTCTTAACATTGAAAACAGGCTGGGATGTTCTTGCTCACATTAAGTTCCAAATATGTCTCAAATTCAACATTCAGGGAAAAGCAGGATTAGGAAATAGATCTTTGAACCCAGAGGTATAGCCCTAACACCACTATTCTCCTCTGACTCAAGAACAAAAGCATACATGAGATCACTGTATCCTCAACACCAATGAAACAGCAGATGCTTTCTGTTCATAATAGTTACTTGAAGCTTTGAAGCTTTTAACTTAGGGGGCTAGTCTTAGTAAGGAGCAGAGATTGAAAAAGCCATTTTATGGACTACAGCTTCCAGAATTCCTAAACCAGAATGTCCAATGGAGGTTGTATAAATAAAAAGACTTTTCCAAACTCTGGTAAGGACCAATGTGGGTCTGTCCTATTGCTGCCTCTCAGCTTATTGTAACAGTATTCTGTACAAGACGTATGTGCTGAAATTCATGAAACAAACTAGACTCTCTTTAGTACTTTCACTTTAAGCACGTATGGAGTCAGCAACTCCTGTCCACCCACAGCAAAGAATTTCGCCTCGCTTTTCTGAGTAGTATTTCCTGGGGCATCCCGGAAAGGTGAATTAAGAAACCAAGTCTGGTAAGTCTTGGGAAGAGCATAATTCAAAAAAGGACAAGGCAGGGAGTCCTGGTGATTATAAATGGCCAAGCTTGTTTGTCCATCTAAGTCATGATTCTCACTAGCCTTTCCCAACCTTTTCACCCTTGGGGAACCCTTGAAATAATTTTTAGGTCTCAGAGAACCATTGCATAAAAATTGTATTTACAGCTTTTTAAAAAGTTTATTAATAAATAAATAAATAAATAAATAAATCTTATGCAGCCCCTATGGTTCCAGGAAATCCTGATTGAGAACTCCTGATTCTCACAAACATATTCTACAATGTTAAGGCCTTCTTAAGTACACCTCCCCACCATCTCCAGCCATAGCAGACAATACCCATACTGATAGGCATTGTGGTCCAATGCATCTGGGGAAGTCCAGGAGGCAGGAAGGCTCTTCCAAAGCCATGATTCTCATAAAAAGGGTGTGCATGCTCTGTATTGTTTCTAAGCAAGTGCTGAGATGGGAGAGGAGTGGGAGGGAAAGAGCAATACCTTCACCACCACCACCACCAAGTGCTCCAGTTCAGCCTGTACCATCTCCATCAAATAAGCAGAGTGTAAGTAACACCTGCCAGGGACTTTGGGAAGCCACTGTCAAGACTGGCTAAAGAAATTTTGCTGTTGGGAGGTGAAGGACAAGCTAATTAATGCTTCTTCTTTGTTCTGCGCACAGAAGCCAATGGGAGCAGCAATCAAATCTTACTTGGGAGAGCAGGCTTATTTATGCTGGCTGGTAAAGGTCATGTAGAATACACATAGCTGTTCTTCAAAAGAGAAAAATGGAAAGGATTGCTCATCACTCCACTTCACCTGATGGCAGGACTGGGCATAGCCACTATTGAGCAGAAGAAATAGAAGTGGACTAGATACCCTCAAAGGTTTGACATATGAATATCCTTGCTGCAGTCAAACCAGTTAGACAGCCAATTTCCCCACAGTGGGCAACTGCAATCTTCTGCAAAGCCCATAATAAGGGGCTAGCCCATTCTACAATAGCCTCTCATTAGTATAATTTTATGAAATAACAGTATTACAAGTTTCAGTATGGATATAATTCTTCACTAATTTTCTTCTCAAAGGAAGCAAGAGTCATTTTACCAATTTTCTTCTCACTGAAAGAAAATCTTTGAAAACTGCCCAGTTTACAATGACTATTAACAATTCAGGACTTATTTTGCACCAAATCTGTATGTGATTGCTTTGTGAAGAAACCATTATCCGTGCAGGAAACAGTATTTTTTCATGTGTAGAAAATACTGCTTGCAGAATAACCATATGCATGTTTTGCACAGAATAAATCCCCAAATACAGCTTTTTTGGTTCAGGAAACAGCATTTTCAGCACGTAAAATAATAATATGTGCAGAAATATTTTCTGTGTAAAAATGCTGTTTTCCAAGCAGCAAACAGCAAAATTGTGGGAAACTATCAACTGTGGAGAAAAAAATCCCAAACAGCAAAGAATTCCTAAGTCAAGGATTCTTATCATCAGGGTTTCTTGATACTTGAGAAACATGTTTTTCAACATTTTCCCAGACATTTTATTAATATTCTTCACATCCTCAACTTTTAAGTGCTGCTTTTGTGCTTCCTGTGCACTTTTGCTTCAATCAGCTTCAGATTTGATTAACTGGCCACCTGAATTGTTCTCTCTGTACATTCATTCCTGGTTGTTATTCACAATTTGTAATAATAATAATTATTATTTTAAATGAGTTATTTTTAACAATGTTGTCAACAATCTTAAAAATTCAGCTCAAGCAGAACCATGAGGAAGTTATGGGAATCTGAAAAGTAAATCTGAAAAATGCAGATTTTATTAAGTTATCATGATTACACTCCCCAAATAGAAGAACTCTCTGAAAAATTTCCATTTTAAAGTCATAGGTGCATCAAAATGTCTCTTGGGAAACAATAATTTATTATTTATATAATGACTACATCTTTATATGGATCTTATGTCTTAAATATATATATATTACCTGTAAAATCTCTCCACACTTGTCCTTGGTTTCAATACATGACATACTTTCTTCCTTTTACAGAACCCAGCTCTAGAACAGGGATGAGCACAACCCTCGAAATGTTCTGGAATTTTAGCTCTAGACTACCATACCCAGCACAGCCAAGAGATAATAGGATCTGAAGTTAAATGTATCTGGAAAGATGCACATATTTCCACCCCTGCTCTAGAATGATTCAGGCATTAGATACTATACCAGTCTGAACACACCTGGTATCTAATTTTGGAAGTTAAGCAGACTCTGGTTATGTATGAGCACACACCGTTCTTCTGCAATGGATCCAAGGCAAACAACTCCAGTTCAGAATGGAAGTGATTTGATTTTCTAAAGCTCTAGCAGCAAGGGTCGTTTATTATTTCAAAATGAAGGGTACAATTTCTAAAAACCCAGATTTCAATATCAAAACCACCCCAAAGTGCTAAGAATGATAGCATTATAATAGTTAAATTTACCAAAAGGAAAGGGGAGACACCTTTTGAGCTCTACACATACCTTGCAGTTGACTTTAAGCAAATAAGTACATAGAGCAATCTGTGTATAAGCAATAACAGCCCCAATAATAATATTAATAATAATACGTTCAATATTACTTTTTTTTTAAAAAAAGTACCACAGATAATAGGAACATTATAGGAACAAAATGAAGAGCTGAGCTGATATCCAAGTAATGGCTGATACAACTATCACAGTTTCTTTTTTTTTTAAAAAAAAATAAACAATACTATATAAATCAAAGCCACATCTAGGCTTCTCGTCTTGAAAAAGAAACCAAACTGCATCACGAAGCACTTCATGAACATGACTTTGGAGTAGGCTCATGATACTTTTTGGTATGTTTGAATCATTCCCTTGATTTTCCTCACATTCTCTCCAACACTCTCCAAGCATTTGCTAATACATTAGAAGGCAAAAAAAGTTTGGGGGAGAAGATAGCACGCCAATGTCTTCCTGAGTTGGAAGAGGAGTAGGGAAAATACAAAATTTCAAGGCTTCTTTCCCTGGCGATGGGAAGCAAGGAGGCCTTTTGATTTCCCTGTATATAAACCAAATGATCACACAATTAACATGCCACTCTGTGTTACAGAATTTTTAAATTCAGGAGATTGCCCCCTAGGCTAGATCTACCTATTACACATGACATGCCATATGTAATAAAAGACCAAAGGCCATTTTCCCTAGGGGAATTTACAACAGAGAAACAGCTAGTGGGGTGAGTATCAAACCCTTTCTTTGACCACTTCAGTAGTGTACAGAATTCACCATCACAAGATACTTCATCTCCCCAAGTTTTTTTATATAGAAGAAACTTCTGAAGGGGAAGATTGTTAAATGTAGCTATTTGTCACTTGCATGCATATTACTTCTACAGTTCTACCACATGATAGTTGCACTGCACATTACCTTCCTTTTATGGCCTAAAGTCAATCTTTAAAATGCTTGTTTTCAGTTGGCCATTGCTATCTTTCACCATGTTTTGTTCGTTTTCTGTGTGGGCACTCCTGTGTGGAGATTTGGCCTCTCTTGCACTACAAATGAGTGGTGCTTGATTTTCTTGTAAAAGTGTGAAAACATCGACATTCAAACTTCATAATGCAAGCTGGGGTAATTAAGCAAATAGAAATAATTTGTCATGAAAAATAATATACCAAACACCAGAGCATCTTTGCAAGATTTTTGTGACAAAATGATACTGGTGACCCCTAAACTTTCCACAGTTTTTTTTAGCTCTCATTTATAATCCTCTTCAGCCATTACTCAATGACCCAGCAGCCCAACTGCAAATAAATAGATGCTTTTATCAAATAATCCTCTGCTCTCGCCCATTTCTTTTCACTTGCAGTTTTTAAGCAAAGAGGCCCCTCTGATTTGCCACTAGAGCTGTCTGGCTTTCACGCCTCTTTCCCTTCTTGTTCCGTTGTCTGATTTTCCAGCACAGTGCGCTCAAGGCCAGCAAAAGGAGTCCGGACGACAATAGGAACAATCCAAGCACGGAGATAATGGATCCATGAGAGTTGAAGCTGTATGCCACAGCTGTGACGACCACTCCTGCAATGAGGATCACCACTCCAAAAGGGACAGTGCAACGGTAACAGGAGAGTTCTGCTCCCCCTGTGGCAGCTGTCAGCTGGCATTCACTCACCAATGGGACAGTGGTGACCCTGCAGTCATTGTTATTGATTTTCTCCAGTGTCGCACACTGGGGACATTTGGAACCCCCCAAGATCTCTTTGATAGGCTCGTCTGTCATCTTTCAACCTTTAGATGGAGGTTTCTTGTGTTAATGAGGAGGCTAGACTGGATGTGGCTTCAATTGCATCAACTGTGGAAAGGAGATGAATTCAAATGAACAGGCATTTCAGTGATCGCTCTAGAATAATAGTTTTCAAACTTTTTACCCTTGTGGCCCCCCCACACCTACATGCTCAACATAGTATATGAATAAAACTATTTTGTTTGTTCAGTGTTTCGATTTTTTTTCACACATTCATGTGTATTCATATTTTAATGTTTTAAAATGAAATAGCTCTCCTCCTCCCCCTTCTCCAAACACCCTCCTCATGTTTCTATTGCCCTACAGGACAGAAAAAGTTTGGGAAGAGGAGGAAGAAGGATCAGGGCCAAGAAGCCCTACGCCCTCCTCCTCCTTTGAGTGACTTATGTACCCTCCCGGGGTCCCACCTCACAGTTTGAAAATCACTGATTTAGGAACAATAATTTGGGATATCTGTGTGGGAAAGGAGCAGGTTATCTCCCCACAATCAGGCAGTTATTGGGCTGGGCTGGCCTCAGGTAACTCATGCAGGTGGACCCACATTACAGTACAATATTAAAGCTCATCCTGCCCCAGACTTAGCCATATAGTTTCAGATGTCCATGAAGGAGAGACAGAGGAAGCAAAAGAGAGAACTGAAATGCTGTTAGGTTGTTAGGGGATAAACCCATTCAAATTCATTTTTGCCAGAAGAGAGGTGTCCATATCCTATACAGGCTGGTCCCCAGTTTGTAACTGGCAACACTACAAAGGCCAGGGGAAAGGGAACAGCAGAGCCATCATTAAGGGAGTGCAGGGAGTGCAAACTGCACCAGGTGACACCCTAAAGCAGGGATGACAACATTGTGCCCCAAACATCTGCCTTTGGGCAGAAACAGGCTGTGGCATTTGCCTGTGCCATTTAAAACACTGCTGAATTGGTGTGAGTGGTGTGAGGCTCAGTGGAAGGAGAAAGGAGAAGGCTCAGGTTTTAAAAGTTTAATTTTTAAAATGATTATTTGAAATTTTTCTTTAAAAAAATCACATCCTACAAATTTTCACTTTAACCACATGAAATTATGTGCATATAAATACATTTAGGCTATGTGTGCAATGTTACAATTTAATGGTATAATTTTAATTTTAGTAGTTGTTTATGGACCCTATTGCATGAGGTTAAAACCCTGGCTTACCTTTCCCGAATTCAGTGCTAATTTGGGAGACAGATGGGTCCTATCACACAGAAATCACCATCAAATCACCATCCTGGATGAAGCCTGGGTCCTGTAAGCCACTTTGGTGGTTATTTTTAGAACTCAGAAGCTTCCACTTTCGAAAAGGGGCTGCTGAAGTGGCTTACAGGACCCCGGGATGCATCTGGGATGGACCAGGGCGGCGATTCGGCAGTGATTTCTGTCTGATAGAAAAAGTGATTCAAAAATGAAATGACCTTAGGTACATGAAGTTATGTCTCTGTAGGAAACAGGAGGACGCCTCCCAAATTAGCACTGAATTCGGGAAAGGTAAGCTGGGTTTTAACCCCATGTATTAGGATCCTAAGTCACAACTATTGTCACTACATTCAGTGATATTTGGGAATAAAGATTTATGAGGATTTATGAGTATTATATTTATGACAAAAACAATACTAAGGCTTCTGTACAGTGTGGTATGGGAGGAGGTCAATGCAAGGAGGGGACGACACCATGATTTCTACCCCAGATGATGCCAATCGTAGGGACACCACTGGAGAATTGATGAGGAGAAGGGAATCCCTTCTTGCCTCAAGGCAATAGAGGTAGAATCCATAATACAACATTTTACATTCCAATGGCATTCAGGAATCTTATCTAAGATAGGGACCACAAATGTACAGGACCCTACCCCCCATCTTCTCCTTCTGACACACACACACACACACACACACACACACACATCTTTTTATGTAAGCAGCTGTGCTGGTGAAGTCTATGAGGCAGCTCATGTGTTTTATTATCATTCTATCAAAATCAGTGGGTTTTGCTGGTTGTTTTGTTCATTTAGCTAAAAACTGGAAGCCACCTAAGTGGCACAGGGCAGTGAAGACATATTGAGTTGTTTTGGCTGGTGCCAAAGATGACTGGCCTGTGTGTGTGTGCGAACTCAACCCAACATATTTAGATGAGATAGCCACTGCTTCAACGATATCTAAATGCAGCTCAATCAGAAATAATATGTTAAAATGCAACATATTCCTGTACATACTTATCTTGCAGGACTTTGGAGGTGTTGGTAGTTGAGCCTACAAGCATGGGGGAGGGGGGGGGCTAAAGACTAACCAGATTTTCTAGAAATGGAACCTCCTGGTTCCTGTACCCCAGGGTGAAAAATGGGTGGTTTATGGGCCACATCCAGTCCACCAACACTCCTTGAATAGTCTCCTGAACCCCACATCTATGAACAAAACTATTTGGTCCCAAAATGGATAACTGCAGCCCCCCATCTGGATAGCTGCTGATAGAGAAACCACTAAAGTAGCCACCTAAATACACACGTTGGGGGGGGGGGGGAATATAAATATATAGTTCTTCCTCCCATTCCAAAATGATGTAAAGAAAGCCTTGCCTTGAACCTAGCTGTGAAACCCAGTTTGTTTAACTATAAAATATCCAATTTTGATGCATTTTTTTAAAAAATAAGGTTGTTATATTCCACATCCTTTTTGCACACTCAGATTTCTCATCAGCCTTTGTTCTCTGCCTGATGCATAATAAACAGCCCATCACTGTCTAAATCAGCAGATGTCACCAGTCTGTGGGGAATATATGCCAAATAAACAAGATCAAGTATTCATTTACAATTTCCTAGGGCATGGCAACAGTACTGGAACTCACTTGACTTCGCTTACAAAGCATTCCTCCCTCCCTCCTGCCCTCCCTCTCTTACCCCACAAACTCAGGATCATTGCCTGCAAATATTAATTCTGATTACAGATTCTCTGGTGATGAATCAGAGGCCATCTGTAAAGGTTACTGCTGGCTACCTTTTTATGTTTACTCCCATTACAAGACATGTCTCCACAGTTTCTCTGTTCTCAGTGCAAAGATTTTAAGGCACTTTATTTTAAAAAGCTGAAAAATTAAACTTTTGTAGATATCCTTGATGATGTGGCTCCTTTCAGTATTTTTAATTGCACTGGAGAGACCAAACTAAATAATTTAAGTTTTTGAATATCAATTTATTCTAAGAAAGAAAGAAATCTGGCATTACGTTTGGATCCTCATGCATGTTTCCTTCAGTAAAAAAATAAAAACTCAATTAGTTTCAAGGTTCTCAAGAAAGTTTCTGACTACTCAATGTCTTCCAAGATTTTTCATACTCTATCCCTTGAGGCTAGATAAAATTTTTGGCAAAATTCCTTGTCCCCATAGTCTGTTGGCAAAAATTTGTTGTCCCCACCTGTATGTCTCATTATCCTAGTAGTGAGCATGAAGCAAGATCTGTGCCTCTGTTGAGGTGTTCAATCTGAATGTAGCAACCATTAGTGGGAATTTAGAATTATGGGCCACAGCTAATATTATTTTAAAGAAATAACTAGCAGCTAGAAATATGAAGCTTTGCTTAGCTCACGCTTGAGCACAAAGATTTCCAAAGTCTTCTCCCTGTTAAGTGATATTAAAAGATACATTTTCCAATAATTTTTCATGTGTTTTTACTTTGTTTTCCAAATTTTCATTTATATTAAATAGTGGCTGGGGCATAAACAGTGTATTCTACACAAAACTAATTCTTTTTGGTGCAAAATAGTGGTGGTTTTTTTTAAATACTGGTTTTCACATGAACAAAAGTTTAGCAAAAAAAGTTCCAAAATGATAATCAATCTCACAGTGGTTAACTGTTTTTTCATTCAGTTGTTCGAACATGTTGAGGGAGACAATCTTTCTTATCGAAGATGTGAATGTATGGATGTATTCTTTATGTATTCCAGGGCAACCACAGGATCTCAGTATGTGGCATGGTGGTAGTAGTGGTGACTCCTATGCTGGATTGATTTTTTAAAAGTCCTGTTGCAAGGTGTCTGTTTAAAGTTATGCCTGCTTGAGTCCTAAGACTGTGTTCACACAACAGATGATCATGACCTCATTCTGTTAAGATGACAAACTTACAACCTACAATTGGATATTTTACTTCAGGCATAAACATACTGAGTATAAATATCAGAGGTGACCATTTAACACCGATTTTAAAATCTCATCACTGGCTACCTATTAGTTTCAGGGTACAGTACAAGGTATTGGTGATGACCGCTGGCCATGCTTACCCAGAGGGCCTTTTCATCTGCCACTCCCAAATTATGGAGTGGCCTGCCAGAGGAGATCTGACATATTACCAACCTTGACAACTTTAAAAAGGCTGTCAAGACTGATCTCTTCCAATAGCCTTCCCAGAATAATTGACTCAGTCACCCCACTGATATGGACCATATTATTGATTATCCCGTGACTGTCCTATTTTTGTTTTAGCAATCATTTTAATGATTTTAATTGTATTTTATTATAGTTATTGCTATGTTGTACTTATTGTTGTTGATTTGGGGTTAAGGAAGGAGGAGGATTGTGAGATTTTATTCTGTTGTATTGTATGGATTTTACTGATGTAAGCCGCCTCGATCTTGTTGGAGAGGTGGGGTAGAAATAAATATCATTATTATTATTATTACAATCATCATCATCACGTTTATATATCAATCATAAAAAACCCCTCCTCCTCAAGACTTTCTACTTGGGTGTTGAGAAGAAGCTACAAAGTCTACAGAGTGGATCCACCATTTTCAGCTGCAAAAGAACAAAAAGATCCTCAACACATACCCTGCATACCTTTTAGCTTTTATCCAGGCATGACAGAGACATGGGATAGCCATGCTGCCAACATGCCATCGGGAACATAAATGAGGCTATCTAAACAAAATGAGGCTATGTAAGTGTCAATCTGCTGTATCCCTGTTATATTAACTAAATACTATTTCCATTTCACAGCCATGGTATGGAAGTAAATTTTCTGTGGGTTCATGTCATGCTTATGCTGTTCTTTACAATCGACTGATTGTGCAGACCTCTCAATGCTTCAGCATAAATCCATCAAAAACAGCTCCCACAGCAAAGGAAGAAGCATAGGAAGCAGCTGCACAATGGGCCTGATCAAGGGCAGACATTATTTCATATTACTTGCTACCTAATCATTAAAACATACCATAATTTTTTATATTTTCTATGAAAGTGAAAACATGCACCCATACAAGGTAGATGTTCCAATTAAATGCCTGATACCTGACTGGTGCAAGCACTAATATAAGGATAGGGAGTATGTGCTGCTGTTGTTGTGGAACTGCAATTTCCAGCATCGTTCATTGGCTATGGTGATTAGGATCAATGGGATTCACAGACTAGCAACATTTATTGTTGTTGTTGTTGTTATTGTTGTGTGCCTTCAAGTCATTTCCAACTTATGACAACCCTAAGGCTACCATGGGGTTTCTGGGGCTGAGTATGTGTGACTTGCCCAAGGTCACCCAGTGGGTTTCCATGGCTGAGCAGGGAATCGAAGCCTGGTCTCCAGAGTCCTAATCCATTATGCTGGCTCTCTAGAAACACTGGAGCACCATATATGCCCCACTCCGGTAGGTGAGGTCACCCTGCTAATTTAATGAAAAGACAGAAAATAGCCTAATCTCTTACATATCCATTCATGTTAGATACTGTTTATTTGGAATGAAGATATCATACTGTTTGCATGGGCAAAGTACAGTATGAACACAATTGCTATATGGGGCTCAGTTAGGACCTTACAGTAGTATAACTGCTTTTGAAAGAGTTTAAAGAAAATTATTGAGGAGTATATTCCAGGTTGGTCACTGTGTTCCAGATGCCGTACTGAGAAGGGAAGCAGGGATTAGCAAAATTGATCCTAGTTTGTGGATAAACATCTTTACTGATTAGTTAAAACTAAATAACAATCTCAGTGGATTGTCCCAGCTAATTTTGGCAGATAACTACAAATCTTCTTGGGAAACAGCTATTCACAAGAAATTGAATATTCTTGGACTTTCTAGAGACACCATTTTAAAGATGGGTTTAGATCAAGCAAAACTGGTTGTAAAGCAAAGGATTCTAGACAGCGAAAGTCAGATTGAAATTGCTGCTTTTTCTAGTCAAATAATCAAATGTCAGCTTCACACCCAGCTTCGTATCTATATTATGTTACAGTACCCAAATTTAGAAAAGCCTTATCACTAGCTCGATTTAATTTTCTCCTAACAGGAGTATTAGAAGGGAAATACAGTAAAATACCCTACGAATCCCAGTTTTGCTCTTGTGATGCTGCTGTTATAGAGACTACAGCCCATGTTCTTTTGTATTGTCAATTTTATAAGGACATTTGCCCTCAGCTGATTACCCCTCTTTTAAACAAATATCCTGAACATACAGATATCTTTTACTTACGATATCTGTTGGGCAATGAGGACCCAATTGATGTACTTAAGATAGCAAAATTCTGTTACATTTTGTGCAAAAGGTGTCTCCAGTTCGCTGGTGACAACTGATGATGATAACTGGTGGAATGGGACTCTGATATTTGTTCTTTGAATCCTGCTATAATAATTATACTGTACAATTATTATTTTATTATTATTTTATTTGTTTTTTTTATATTGGTCAATAACTGAATAAACAACTTACTTACTTACTTACTTACTGTTTGCATGTTCACTTTAAAGAGTATGTAAACTCAATTAATATATCCTCTTTTCCCTTGCATGTCTTTCCAGAGAGAACAATTTTTCTAGCTGCTCTTCAGCTTAGGTGACTCAAGGCAATCTAAAACAAAACTGAGGAGGAGGTGTATTTATATTTTAAAAAACAATGTATTAGTTATCTGGCACCATTGATGTGCACAGAGCTCTGCAGTTTTATGAACAGAAATTCTTTTCTCCTCAGATTGCCATCCAGCTTTTCACTGAGGAAAAGGCATATTTACTCACAGCAGTATTTTGGATAGGAGTACAGGTTAAGTCCTCCCTCTCTCCAAGTGAGTTATTGGTTATTTACAGAGATGGATCTTTCCTGCTTTCACCAAAGCAGGTGTGAGCCTCATCTTCTCACAGGAATGACCATCACAGTTGACTGCAGGACTCTTAAGAATGCCATTTTTTTTGTTACTCCTGAGACAAATGGGTGGTATGAATCACAGTTCTAACTTTGATTTCACATGTATATTTTCCCCAGTCAAAAGCTGGATGGCAATTTGGAATGAACACTTTTATGAATTAACAATTTTGACACAAGCACTAAAAGCAGGAGCCTTCTTAGAAGACCCATGTTCATCTATCAACCAGAAGGAAATGGTCCTTTTGAAATGGTACCTGTTAACACTGTGGGAGACTCAGTATTTAGAACCAAACTCCATCCCTATCGATATTTATGTACATTTTAATTAATGAATTAAAAATATATAAAACCAAATCTCAACCTACCTCATCTGTAGGAAATCCACCATCTCATGCTTTAATGAGAAAAGCGAGTACATTCAAAAAGTCCGAGTGGCTTTCTCTTCCCCAAATCAATCAGTCAACAGCAAAAACTAACAATGCCAGTAAATTGTGGAACATCACAGAGGTGGCCTAGGAGGAAAGAATGCAAAAGAAATCAGAACCACTAAACTAGAGGAGCATTCTGCATAAGAAAGCATTTCTATTTCACAGTATGTACATTTCAGTTTTTATCTCTACCTGTTGAGGATAGTTCATAAGAAAAAAAAATTACTTTCATAACAGTCAAAGTGAGAACCAGGAACTAAAAGATGGCCAGAGAATTATTCATATTCCAGAGCAGTCTGACATCACAACATAAAAATCCAACTCTGCTAAGAATCATCACAGCTCCATATGGTCCATCACTTGTGCCTTTTGATCTGGTCATTCCACCCCTCCTCATTCGCCATTATGTATTCCAGAGAATTCTTTGAACCCATCTCATCAAAAGATGATATGGGACACACCAGGAATACAAGGTAGACAGGAAATGCAAGACAGTTAACTATCCCCTGTAACAGATCAAAATAACCCATTTGCATTCCCCACTGTGTGGAAAAGGACAGCGCTTGGATTCTGCACTAGTTCTCTCAACCATAAACTTCTAACATCTCCCCAAGAAAAGGTTTCTGCCCAAGTTTGATTCTCTACTTAGTATTATCCTTCTGGTGTCAGAGAGAAGGGAAATGCTCACTGTTTAAGCGAGGGCTCCATTTCCATTCGACATGTTAAAAGCAACCAGATTTCTTCAGCACCTGCATTTAAACCAGCCAGAAGCCAGAGCGTCACTTTCCGTGACACATCCAAGCCAGGGAGAGCCAAAGTAATTGTCAACAGGAGCAACAGCTGTGAAACCGCCAGGCAGCCGGTTAACCTTCTGAACCAGCAAAAGATTTGTTACTAAGCTTACTCAACATTCCTTTGCAATGCATGTGGGGTTGGGGAGGATTGTTAGGACCATTTCAACACTGCAACTGGTCATGTGTCCAGGGAAGAGTTTTGATTCAATTGCATTTTCCCCTATCCCCACCTGAATATGATTCCACACACTTTCTGAGAAGCCTGACCTGAACCATAATACCAGTTTGAGCTTATTTTATCCTCTGGTCTTACACATCATCATCACCATGAGATTTCTCAGTCCTCCTTTTCCCACTATGTTCCATAATAAAACAACAAAGTCATTGCCTCTGGCAGCCTAAAAGCTGTACAAGCAGTCCTGATCTGGGAATCCTTTTTTACTTTGAAGAGCAGTAGCTCATGACAGCTCTTGTCCTGATACTGCAATTCACTGTGGCTGGGGCAGCCACGAGGCACCAGCTCCTGTACTCTCCCCACTTTTGTAAGGTTACCCCATTCTTTTCAACAAAAGGAGCTGCAGTTCTGCAGGAAATCCTGGGCCCATCTCCTAAGCATTTTGGGGGAATGCCATTAAATACAGTGGGCATTTGGTATCCACCCGGATTTGGTTCCAGGATCCACCATGGATATCAAACTCGATGTTCATTAAATACGATGGATAGTAAAGTTGTGTTGCTTATATAAAAAGGCAAAATCAGTTTGCTTTATAAAATTTATAAATTTTAAAAAATATTTTCAAGCCATAATTGCTTAAATCTATTGATATGGAGAGCCAGCACCCTAAAGGCTTCAGATCAGGGTCATCTCTGGTTAGAACATAGATGGGAGACTACCAACAAATACTAGGCACTGTAGGTTATATGTCAGAGGAAGGAACTGGCAAAACCACCTCTGAGGATTCCTTGCCCAAGAAAATCTATGACTTTCATGGGGTTGTCCTAGATTGACAGGCAACTTTGAAGGCATGCTCACACTCATGCACGCATGCACACAGACACACATTTTTGAGGAGAGGGTCTGTATGCAGAGCTATCTGATCTGAATGGATACCTGTCCCTGCTGAAGTGCCTATTTAAAAGGAGAAGGGAGAAGATAATGCCAAAGGCCTTGAAGCCCACCCAACAACCTGGAGTACTGTTGACTATCAGAGACGATACTGGGTTTTAGACAAGAAATCTGGCCCTGCATGTTTTTAGGAGTTGCATGTAAACTGCAGCACAAACAAATTTGAGGACTGGGTATGTTAACTAGAGGACAGAAGAGTAGACACTTATTTCAGAGTACCGAACTGGCATCTGCAGAGAGCTGCTTATTAATATTCTTCTTGTTGTTGTGTGCCTTCAAGTTGTTTCCAACTTATGATGACCCTAAAGGTTTTCTTGGCAAGATTTGTTCAGAGGTGTTTTGGCAGTACCTTCCCCTGAGGCTGAGAGGATGTGACTTGCCCAAGGTCACCCAGTGGGTTTCATGGCCAAGCAAGGAATTGAACCCTGGTCTCAAGAGTCATAGTCCAACACTCAAACCATTACACCACACTGGTTCTTATTAATATTACTTCCACATAAACCTGATAAAAGCTGAGAGTAATACTCACCAAATTTCAACAAAAAAGCCCTGAAGCCTTTGGTCAAATAAAAGAGAGAGAATCAAATATGAGAACTAAAGATAATTCTGGTTTCACCATGTCATGCCTTATCAAGATTTCCAACAGGATGAAGAATAAATATGGTGACCTTCAGAGTTTGTCAGATTGCCACTCCCATCAGCTATAGCCAACCCAGCCACTGGTGAAGGATGATGGAAGTAACAGTCTAATGAAATCTGGAAAGCTCAAATTGCTCATGCCTGGTATATGGAATATAGCTATGTCCCCACTTAAGAAGCCAGTACATTCCTGACACATTCTTAGGGAGTATTCAAATACTTAGGGCTACTTCGGGATTTAATTTTTAGCTTCAGAAACTTCCTGAATGAAATGAACATATGAGCAGTAAATTTTATGCTTAGCACACATGTGTATGTATACTGCAACTCTGTGTCCTCACGATAGATGAGCAGCAGCTCAGAAAAGCTTGCAGTTCATCAATCAATATTTTACCAGCAAGAGCTGGCATTACTGCTCATGTGTGCCGTTCAGGTTCAAATCCCCACTCAGCCATGCAACTCACTAAGCTAACTAGTTTGGGCCTGTCACTGTCTTTCAGCTTAGACCTATCGCATGGGTCTATTTCAAAGACAAAGCCTGCATCTGCAGTTTGATGCCATTTTAACTGCCCTAGATCAATCTTATGGAATCATGAGATGTTTAGTTTGTGGTGGCACCAGAACTCTCTGACAGAAAAGGCTAAATATCTCACAGACCTACAAATATCAGAATTCTATAGCATTGAGCCATGGTAGTTAAACTGGATTATTTCTGCAGCCAAAGTGGTGGGGAGGAGGTATTGCTTAGAAAGGAACTGTGCACACCATTCCAAGTGGAAAGGAGGAACGGGGGGATTTTTTAAAACATGTAAGAATAAATGCCTTGCAGTATGGGGATAATAATAATAATTAATAATGATAATAATTTCTTATCTGCCTTTCAACACAGATCAAGGTGGGGAACAACAACAAATCAACAATGCAAACATCAATTAAAACATATTAATTAAAATATGCAATAATTTAAAAGGACAAATTATTGAATTTGACCGTCAGCAATATAATCTTCAGGCAGAGGTTCTTAACGCTGAGGGATCCATGGATGGGCTTCAGGGAGGTGAGATGGACTAGTGGTATCACTTCAGTATGCATAG
This sequence comes from Urosaurus nigricauda, assembly GCA_034509955.1. Classification (NCBI taxonomy): domain Eukaryota; kingdom Metazoa; phylum Chordata; class Lepidosauria; order Squamata; family Phrynosomatidae; genus Urosaurus; species Urosaurus nigricauda. The sequence goes on from JAOEGL010000002.1 coordinate 172,592,158, forward strand.
CTATACTCCCATGAAACCAAACAGCTTAAACACAAAGTTTGGAAATGCAAACCGACCATTTTATCTCACCAAGCAATCCAGAATACCCCAGCATAAGAGTGACTGCAAACATGCAATTGACATGAAATTTTGTTGCTGTTGTGTGTATTCAAGTCATTCCCGACTTATGGTAACCCTATCCAATTTCAACAGAGAGGTTTTGTCATTGCCATCCTCTGAGAGAGAGGGTGACATGCCCAAGGTCACCTATTTACATGGCTGAGCTGGGATTTGAACCTTGGTCTCCAGAGTTGGAGTCAAATCACTACACCATGGTGGCTCTCATTTACGCTAATTTGTCCTAGAAGTGAATGGTCTCAGAGCAGGCACTGGTCTCTCACATTCCTGCCGCTAAGACAAAGAAGGTGACAGAGCACATGCTTAGCCTGGAAAAGGTCCCAGGTTCAATCCTCACCATCTCCAGGTAGGGCTAGGAAAGGGCCCAAAGTGAAACATTGCCACTGGAGAGTGCCTGTGCCAGTCAGCGTAGGTGGTCATACTGAACTAGATCCAGGTGGGAATCATGCAGTTCTACACATATTGCTGGGCTGCAGCTTCCATGTGCCATATCCAGCATAGCCAATAGAGTGAAATGCTGGGAGTGGGAGTCCAGCAGTATCTGAAGGGCTACATAATTCCCACCCTGAGCTAGGTGGTCTTGCGTAGTATATGGAAGATAAGAATAAATCAAACTTTCATTAACAAGTGGACTTTGCTGACATGTTTTGTATTACTTTAAAGACCTGCCAGGCTTCCTTAACTAGAGATGACAGAGGAAAATGTCTCAGGATCTTTCATACTATACCATTATGATTATAGAATACTGGGATTCTATAGCATGTTGTCATGGCAGTTAAAGTGGAATTGGTGTGCTACAAGTGTGAAAGAGCCCCTGGTGTTAGTGCACAGATCCTAACTAGTATATTTGTCTACAGTGACTCTACTTTGACCTTCCACAATGAAAAAATACTGTAGTCTTCAGCTCATTTCCAGATCTCTCCTAGTTTCATCCAGTTTATTAATCTACTATTTCCTAGTTTCCTCTGACCCATCCTCAAATACTACACATTCAACAGCATAAGTTATTGTATGTATAATGTGGTATGCTATATTTTTTAAAAAAAATAATCTTTAAATGAATTGAACTGTAAATATGTTTTAAGGGGTTTTAATTGTTTACCCACATTTTTATAACACTGTTATATAATTCTCTTTTGAATTCTCTAATCAGTGTTTTAGATGATCTTGTTTTTTAAACTATTGTAACCCTCCTTGAATCCTATTCTGAGAGAAAGGCAGGGTATAAGTCCAATAAATAAATAAATAAATAAATATTTGCAAGTGCTCTCCTATTATGCTTCATTTATCTGCCTGAACTGAACTACAAATCTCCCAAGTTCTTATGTATCTTGCACAATGTCTTTATGTTCCCAGAGCTAAAAATGTTAAACAGTATAAATAAAAGCAATAGAAGCGTAATACGGTATGTGCTATATAAATCACCAGGACTCAGTTCCAAAACTTTGTTTTCAGGCTTAATGCTGCAGTATTGAAATAGTGAGAAAAACAAGAGTGCCACTGAGCATATGGAGAGTTAACATCACTCTCCATGAGTAACTACAATGAGACAATGCAAAAAGGATTAAAGAGATGCATCATGTGATTTCTAAGCGTACTGTACTCTAGTCCTGGGCCTTCTTTAAAGACACTAGTTATCGACAGCAATACTGATAGTCAAGGTTTGGAAACCCTTGCTGGCTGCAAAGTTTGTCAGCAGTTATGAAAGACTAATCTTTAGCATGCTACTCTGCTGCAACCCCTCTCTGGGTTTAACTGAACTGACTTCCAAGTCAACATGTAGAGGCTTGCAGCCTTAATTCTAAATAAGAATATTATTATTTGCACACATGGGCATGGGAGGGAGAAAGGCAATTTGCTTGTCCACTGATCTCTCCATCATGTCTGAATTAAAGATATAACGGGAAGTACGTATCCACATAATTGAAGATGTTATATTTAAAGCAGACCTTGTGCAATGGGCACAACGAAACTGAGCCATAACCATCCCCACTGCCCAATACACTTATCTCTTATCAAGAGGCATGATCTTGTGTGCATGGGACAAGAGTACAGGAGTCTTCTACATCCTGAACACAAAACATTCACTTGATGTCCATGCTTCTCTCCCCCTCAAATTTTTCCCAGGTTTTGAAATATCTGTATTCAGTACTAGGTAGAAATCCCGAACCTGTTGAAAACTTGCAGTCTTGCTCTTTCACCTTCAGAGCAGGAAAACACTATCAGAATACCATTAGAATCTACTTACTGTGTTTCTCAAAGCAACAGACACCTGGTTTCAAGAATAATTAATCAATCAATGGATTGATTGCAACCAAGATTTCTGTGGGAATCCCCCCGAAGTGGTGCTTTGCCTTTGGCCATTTTTTCTGGAAGGACAGGGATTTCTTAAAAGAGCCTCCCTGGACAAGGAAGGTTGGGAGGGAAGGAATTAATGGGATGCATTTTAATTGTATGTTGCATTTTATATGTGTTTTTACCTGATGTTGTAAGCCACCTTGATCCTGCGGGACAGGCAGCATATAAATAAAAATTTATTATTATTATTATTATTATTATTATTATTGCTATTACTACTACTGTCAGATCATTCCCTCTCGAAGTTAAGGAACAATATTTCCAATTACAATAAAAGTTGTGGGTGTGTGCAATTCAAAGCTATGCAGTTATATTAAGAAGCAAGTCCAGTGTGGTGTAGTGGTTTGAATGTCGGACTCTGACTCTGGAGATCAGGATTCAAATTCCTACTTGGCCATCGGGGGACCTTGGGTGAGTCACACTCTCTCAGCCTCAGAGGGACGGCAACAGCAAACCCCCTCTGAAGAAACCTGCCATGATAGGGTTCCCATCAATCAAAAGAAAAGAAGAAAAAAAGACTTGGAGGCCCCCAACACCAAAACCCCTTTAAGTTCAATGGCACTTGCTCTTAAGTAAATTCAGAGAACTGCAGTCCAGTGAAAAGGGTTTGAGATTGAATCAAGCAAATCCCTGAGCAGGTATTGAAAAAGTCCTCCCATTCAAGTTTGAAGCGCACAGACCTCTATCCCAAATACTTTTGTGTTTCCATTTAGAAAACATCCTCCCTTCCTAGGGCCAGGGAGCAGCTGATCTCAAAGGCTCCTTTGAATGGAAAGGATTTCAACATGGAAAACCAGGTAAGTCCCCAAAAGGTACATCAAAGATCCCCTTGCACCTTGGTTTCTAGGAGCCCTGGAAAGCTGAGATTGGGTACTTAAAGACAAAAATAAAATAATCATAAACTTTCAACTAAACCAGGCTTTGTGCTAAGCTCCTAGGAAAAAAAAAAACCACCCACACTTTGAAAGTTGGGCTTGCTGCTCTCTCACTCACTGAGCACAGAGGCTTTGCAGGCAGCAGAGCCCCCTGAGCACAGACTGATCAGAGACCCCACTTTGGAAGGACTTTGGGTCAAGTGTTCCCTAATCAAAGCTCCTATATCTTTTCTTTTCTTCTTTTTCTTCTTTCTCTCTCTCTCTCCAAAGCCCCGATCCCAAGCTCTCCCCTCTCTCGCCTTGCTTACCTCTCCTGGTCCAGAATGGGACTGAACTCAGAGAAAGCAGAGCATGGAGAGCAGCAGCAGCAGCAGCAGACACTTGCTGGGCGCAGTGGAAGAACTACTAAGCAGGGAGCAAGGGACCGTCTGCAAACTCCTCCACCATTCAGCTGCCAGTAAGGGACCGTGGACAATTTCTCCAGGTCCAAAAAGGAAGGGCATCCTCATCCTCATCCTGATCATGGCGATTCACGGGGAGCAACACCCCCATCTGGCTGGGGAGGGAGGCAGGCATTGCACATGGACCTTTCCCTAACTAAACTCCATCCTTTCCTTGCCTCACTTCACAAGTTTTAGACTCAGGCTGCATCTGCACTGGAGAAATAATCCAGTTTGATACCGCTTTAACTGCTGTGTCGTTTGTTGGGACCTTAGAGATCTCCTTCACACACACACACACACGATTCACAAAAAGGCTACTTTTTGAGGAGAGATGTTTGGGGCCACTTTGCAGCTAATGTGCAATTCAGTTCATTGGGAGAAATGAGTGTGCAGACTGCTATCTATCTTGTTGTTGTTGTTTGTGTCAAAGTCAAACCATTTCAACATGGCCAAAACAAGCAAACAGCCCAAATAATAAAATACCAGGAGTTATATACAATTAAAACAAATGATTGCAAAAAAAATTGTTGTTGTGGTTGTGGTGATGTGCCTTGAAGTGGTGTCAGAGTGTGACCAAAGGTCCTCCTTTTCCAGTATTTCACCTTCTCTCCTGGAGGAATTCTAAAATGTCTTTCATGACTAACTGCTTTATCACACTGGGGGGGGGGGCAGGATTTAAACGAGAGTTAAACAGGAAATACCCTATGTTTATCACAGGACCTCTCCTGTTTAACTCTTGTTTAAATCCTGTTTGCCCCCTAGCGTGATAAAGCAGTAAGAAGCATAGCTTGATTGTTACAGTAGTGGTTTTAGCCTTTATTTAAACAATGTCGTATATTGCTCTTGAATGTCCTACATCTTATGGCGCCCTCATGGTTGTGACATCTGGTCACCTAGAGCGTCAAAGGAAGCCAATGGCAAACAACAAATTTGGCCAAGAAAACCTTGTAATAGGTTCACCAGACTGGAGTTTATCACACAAAGGGGATCAGGAGTTTATTTCGTGAATATCGCAGAAAAATGGCTTGATTACGTGAAACAATTTAACACAATGTCGCACAAAACCCACCATTAAAGTGGTCACAAAGGAGCATTAACGCACATCTTTTTACTTTCGGGATTTTAGCCAAATGCATTTCCGGAATCACTTTGTTTGCACAATTGCATGTGATAATTATTGGTGCAATTACATGCCATTTTCACTTTATTTGTGGGATGCTTTAAATGCACTTCAATCTCTCTTCAATGTCGAAATTAGACCCAGTGTGATAAACTCACCACAACTTGGAAACAATAGGAAAGCACATGGTGAAACATGTAAAGGGACGAGCGACAGTGCTCATTTCATGTTCAGGCCTCTGAGCAGCTTCCATGGGTCTTCTAAGCAGGCAGAGAGCTGGGTTTTCCTTCAGTGTGTGTGGTGGGGGCAGCATTTTTATCCTGCCAAGAAACACCTTCCCTCAGACACAATCTGTCCTGGCCCATGTACCTCAGGATGAACAAGGCAGGGCCCAAATGAGAAAGTGTCTGCTCCTTCCTTCCTTCTACTTTCTTTTTGCTTCTGTGTTTTCTTCCCCTCTTTCCCGGTTAGTCTCAGAAAGAGGGCTGCTTACATAAGTGTTGCATGATGCTTGTACCCATGGTCCAGAATGCTGGAAGGAGGGAACAGATCTATTTCTCACTGAGGAAGAATACCGCTTGCATATTTTCCCTTTTATCATCACTCCCTCCAATAGCAAACTCAGGTGGTGAGTGGCGACAGAAAGGGAGCCAAAAATAAGAGTGAGGTATCGGCAGGGCAAGGAGAAACATGGGTTTGGCAACATTCAAAACAAAACAAAACCAGAAACAGGAGGAAAAAACCTGATTGTCCCACAAAATGGCTCAGTGAGGACTGACCAGGCACAGAAAGACGGGAGCATGGCTGACTGGTGAGCTGATCCCTGAATAGGATCACCCCTGTTCGGTGGTGGTGAGGTTACACTTCACTGTGTATTCCTAAGTAAATGGTTTAAAGCCTCAAGGGTTCTTCTTTATTTTTGTTTTCTTTCTTTTTAAATAAAAGCCATGAATTCAAGCAGGGAATTCTGAAGGGACCAGGCCCCTGCTCCTTCCCTCTGCCATGGTACAAGTTTCTTTTCTTTGGTGACAGGTGAAATGGCACCTAACTCATGGAGTTAACAACAGCATGCAGAAACAATGAAACATCTTTAAATTACCAGTACCTTTAAATACCGTAAAGGCACCAGATCTTATCTGATCTTGGAAGCTAAGCAGGGTCAGAGCTGCTTAGGACTTAGATGGGACACTGTCAATGAAGACCATGTATTTTAGACTATATTTTAGAGGAAAGAACTGGCAAAACCACCTCTGAGTCCTTCCTAAGAAAACCCTTTGAAATTCATGGGGTGACCATAAGTCTCCAGGTGACTTGAAGGCATATACATACACAAAATCACAAGTCTACAATACGAATGCAAAGAGATCTTGTAGCACCTTTGAAACTAAGTGACCTTAGTAGCATAAGCTTTTGTACCCTAAGTCTGCTTTCTCATAACTATGGAAGCTCATGCTACCAAATGTCTCTTTTTCAGTTAGTCTTAAAGGTGCTAAACGTTCCCTATGCATACTGATTTCCATACTAATATGGCTATAATAATATAATAATAATAGTTTATTTGTATACCGCCCTTCCTGCGATCAGGGCGATGAACATACAAAAATTATACATATACAAAAGTTAAAACAATAATTAAAACAGAATAACAATAACATAATAACAATATCACAGTGTCATCCCAGGATAGAGATGTTCCAACCCAATCCTAAGGTGGGAAGATGGCATCAGGGGAATCAGGGGTAAGCTGAGTCAAACAGATGTGTTTTCAACCCCTTCTTAAATTGAGTTAAGGAGGCAGCCAGACGAAGCTCCGTAGGTAATGCGTTCCAGAGGTTCGGGGCAACAGAAGAGTACGCCCTCTTCCTAGTAGATGTCAATCTGGCCTCTGGAACATTGAGCAGTGATTGCCCAGTTGATCTAAGTGTGCGGGGCGGACTATATGAGGAGAGACGGTCCTTCAGGTGCTCTGGGCCCAAGCCATTTAGGGCTTTATAGGTGATAACCAGCACTTTGTACTGGGCCCGGAAGCGAATAGGCAGCCAGTGAAGATCTTTCAATATTGGTGTTATGTGGGCGGCCCTGGGAGCACCAGTGACCACCCGAGCTGCCATATTCTGGACCAATTGTAGCTTCCGAGGGTGATACAAAGGCTGCCCCATGTAGAGCGCATTGCAGAAGTCCAACCGAGAGGTTACCAGAGCATGTACTACTGTTTCAAGGTCCCTCCGGTCCAGGTAGGGACGCAGCTGGCGTATCAGCCGAAGCTGAAAGCAGGTGCTCCTGACCGTCACGTCCACCTGAGGAGTCAGATGGAGCGACGAGTCAAGGAGCACCCCCAGACTGCGTACAGTGTCCTTCACAGGGAGCGTGACCCCGTTCAGGACAGGTGGAACCACCTCCAGACCTGGGCCGGGGGAACCTATCACGAGTACTTCCGTTTTCTCTGGATTCAGGCTGAGTCTGTTTTCCCTCATCCAATCTGAGTCTGTTTTCCCTCATCCATTACCGATTCCAGACAGGCCACGAGAGAAGCGACGCCATCCCTGGTCACTGCATCAGTCGGAGGCTATGTCTTTGAATTCTAAAATATGAAATTACACATGACTAAATTAACATACACCTAGAACCTACTGATAACAAATATCTGGTAAAGTACAATAAAAGCAGTACAATAACATCCAAAATCCACAAAACAGTGATACATTCATTGGGTCATCCTCATTTTTATTTTTATTTTTTTAAAGAAAAACCTATTTTGAGGCTGGTTTGCCTTAAGTTCTAGGTTTACATTTAGGTTTTTCACTTTAAAAAAAAAACCAGCCTACAATACAACAAAAAATGCACAAAATACATGTTGCAGACTTTCAAAGCTTCACTGACTTAATCAGGCAAAGGTGTTTAAATGCATACAGAAGGGAATCCCAACCCCCCACCCCCACCCCGACAATGTTAGTTTGTCAAATGCAGGCCTTCTGTATTTTCTTTTCTTCTGTATGATTTTTAACCCCTTTGCCAGATTTTATTGTATTTTGCTATATGGCCAACACAGATAACCCTGGATATTCTTCCTGAATAAAAGCAGCAGCCAGTAGTAGTTTGGCATTCTCACAATCAAGTAGTGACACCACAGACACTTCAGTCTGAGAAAGAACCCCTTCCTCACAGCAAGACACGTGAATTCCAATAGCACAGACACTCCTCAGTTCAGCCATAATATCATCCTCTGAGGAAGGGTCTCCTTTCCAAAGTGCAGCACTGAAGGCAGCCCAGATTTCTGAAGTTAATATCATGTTCTCTATGGCTTTTATCTTGACCATAACAAGAGTAATCTAAATACCATGGAAAGGAATTGGCTAGGTAGCATGACTAGCTATGCCAGTTAATGTTGTTGTTGTTATCTGCCTTTGACTTGGCTTTGACAAATGATGAACCTGTGAATGAGACACCTCCAAGATTCTTGTCCTCAACAGCTCTGCTCTGCTCAGATCCTGCAGGTTCTGGCCCATGACCTTCCTGATCAAGTCCAGCCATTTGGCTTGAGGTCTTCCTATCTTTCTACTACCTTCTTTCTTTCCCACCATTATTGCCTTTTCAAATGAGTTGTGTCTTCTCATGATGTGGACAAAATACAACAGCCTCAATTTAGTCATCTTGACTTCCAGCAGTTCAGGCTTGATCTGAACCTATTTGTTTTTTGGGTGATCCATGGTATCTTCAACTCTCCTCCAGCACATCTCAAGAGTTGGTTTTCATTTTATCTCCTTTCTTCACTTTCCAGCACTCATATCCGAACATGGTGATGGGGAATACAATGGCTTCTACAATGAAAACTAATAATTGGTTTACAAGTTTAGGTGAAGGAGCCCTCTTGCTAGATGGATTCATTTGTGCCCTTTCTGTGGTCCTGGTAATAAACTGTGAAATCTACTTTTGTGTACAAATATAGGAGTTTTACTTTATGAAAAGAAAATGAAGGAAAATGTTTAAGAAAGTGTAGGTAAAGGAGAAAATAGCCAGTCCCCAATTTTGCTTCTCTCCCTTAAACTTTTGGTTGGGTAACATTCATTGGAGACAAAATACTAAGCGATGGGACATTTTATTTTTCACTCAGGATGACAGTTCTTTTATTCTCACTCAGGATGACAGATGATAGCTTTCATTGAAGACAAAATACTAAGCGATGGGCCATTTTATTCTCATTCAGGTGATGAGGATGACAAGATAATTTAAGAGCCCTGGTGGCGCAGTGGTTAAATGCCTGCACTGCAGCCACTCACTCAAAAATCATAAGGTTGTGAGTTCAGTACTAGCCAAGCTTGACTCAGGAGTTTATCAGACGATGGAAATTGGAAGTATAATCCAATGGCAATCCGAACACAATCATGGGGTTTCATGTTATTGAGTATATCTCACACAATTTCAGGCAAAAGGGAAGTCATTCTGAACGCAATAACGGGTTTTACATTATTGCATATTAGAGTATCTCACGCAATTTCAGGCAATGGGAAGTCATTTTCAGGCAATGGGAAGTCATTCTGAATGGCGAATTTACGTGAATTCGAATTGGCTCCATTGGAAATAGAGAGAAATTCCTCCCGTCTGATAAACTCCTCAGTCTTGCATCATTCCAAGGTTGCTAAAATGACTACCCAGCTTGTTGGTGGCAAGTAGCTAATAATTGTAAACCGCAAGTGGTATATAAATGAAGCTGTTTATTTGTATAGTAGAAGTAAATCAAGAGGGTTTTTTTTAGTGCTGATCCAGTTAGTGGTGGCACCCACCCACTAAATAATTTGTCTGTGGCAATAATAATAATAATTATTATTTATAGCCTGCCCAATCACTAGGAATCCGGGCGGGTAACAACAGATTAAACTACATAAAATACAATAAAATTCAGAATTATACCTTCCCACCCACCCGCTTCCCATGGTGGGGAGGATTTTAGAAAACCAAATTGGAGGAAACACTTTGGACTTGGGGGCAAGACTTTGTGCTCCTCTGCATCTATACTGCAGAATGAATACGGTTTGAAAACTCATTAATTGCCATGGCTCAATGACATAGAATTTTGGGATCCGTAGTTTTGTGATTTAGTCCTCTATGTCAGAGTGCTCTGGTGCCACCATGAACTGCCACCACAAACTACAAATGCCAGGATTCTATAGGATGAGGCCATGGCAGTTAAAGCAGTATCAAACTGTATTCATTCTGCACTGTAGCAACAGCCTGTGTGACTTGCAGCCATTTATATTTTCCAGAGGTCCTGTAGGTAGATGTTTACCTTGTAACAATTTGTCACTCCCACAGGACTTATCTGCTACACAACAAAAAAAGTCTCAATCTTACAAAGATCTGGGGCAATTTGGGAAGAACTTTCTCCCTGTCCCTGCCTGTCTTTAAAAAAAAAATCCAAACTGAAACATCATGATAATGATTGGTTCCACTAAGAAGGCTCTTTCAGACAGGACACCTTCACTGGGCCCCTTTAAAAAGATGAGCTAGACTATATGAGAAATCCTCTCACGGTGCCTCTAGACTTTCTTGGCTGCAATGAGAATGGTGGAGATTTTGGGACAACAGCCACTTTGCTGGTTTGGAACCCCTGGCAATTCCCTGACCTTGGTAAAATCTCAAGCTGACCCTGCATATTATGTGGCTTCTGGACCAGCGAAGACTGATCAGCACTTTTGTGAAGGGAGGTTTTGTCAGCAGGGCTGGAGGGATCATGACTCCACAAAATGGATGAGCAAATCCTTATAGCAACCAACTTGGAAAAGGGAAGTATTTGTTCTTCCACAAGCAGCACAGGGATGTTCAGAGTGGGAAACTCCGAGCAGGGTCCAGGAGGAAGAATAAGGAGGTCTCTGTGTAAAAGCAGGGAGCAAGTCTTTAATTTCTCAAGACACTTTTTGCCAGATCTAATAAAGCCAGTGCCTGGATTTAATAAACTCCCTTTTCTTTTTCTTTTCTTTTCTTTTTATTTTAAAGAGCTCTTTTCCTGGAGAACTGACAACTCTGAAAAGAGGGTGTAACTTTTCATAATTATGATTTGTTTTGAGTTTGTATGCCAAAAAGAAAAGACCATTTGAAACTCCAAATATTTTCTAATCACGCAGATAGTCCAAATATTTTCTAATTATGCAGATGTAAAGAGACTGGAACCAACAAGCTGACACTGGATTGAGATGGTACTTTTGAATTCTTTCTAATGTTTTGTTTAATCTGTTTTTATGAAATTGAATCTTTTTTGTTTTAAACAGTATGTCCAGGCTTTTTTTCCACAGCAGTTTCATATACAGTAGTAAGCCCCAGAGTAGGAACCAGACAAACTGAGGCTCCAGTCTACTGATGGCAGAAGTAGAGTTCCTGCAGAGACTGCTAGTTAGTGTAAAGCAATGCCAACATCCCAATCCCAGATTTACCTCTTTGACTGTTCTTACTCCACTGTCAATGGGCTCCACACCAGAGGTCATCATAGTGTACACAAGGTAACAATCCCAGACAACTTAATTGAAAAATTGTCACCTATTTTTGTCCTTACTCACAAAGTGAGGGGAAAAAAAGAAAGAAGTTTCTTCCTTGGATGCAGGTATTCCTCCATAAGCTGGGTAGGGAAAGAAATTGGAACTGGCTGCCTTGTAGGTCTTTGTGTGAAATGTTTTGGAAAAGGCTATGGCTGGGTGGAACCACAGCTTAAAAAAAAATTCTGGTACTTGTTGTCCCCCCACAAAGCAACTTCTCCTAGCTCTGGCTGAAATATTAAACAACTGCATTCATACTGCAGCATTTAATTGGTGTTCACAACTGTACTATATTATTGTATACTCTGTAAGTATTTAACTGACTAGTCATAGCACAAGTATTTTCCAATTCAAGGAGAAACCCTGTTCCTTCCAGTAACTACCAGGGAAATTTTCTGCTTCCCAGAAAGTTCTGGTAAAGTTTAAGGACTTACTGGTGCATGTGCACAAAAGAAAGGCCAGCAGAAATATTTTAGTATTGCTTCCATGTATTTAATAGGTATACATTTTCAAATGCATATGGTAGAGGATGCTGCATGATTGAAGATTTTGGAGTATACCTGTATCAGAATTCTATTTAAGTACAAATCAGTCTGTTTTCACTGTTTCAGTAACCAATTAGTATGAATGCTTGTTCAGGAAATATGCATCACAACATTCTGGTAATCCAAGTTTCCACATTAGTCAACGTGCCAATTTCATCATAAAAAGTACAGAATCATAACAGAAAGAGTTCTTTTAAAGCAGAATCATAGAATCATTGAGTTGGGAGAGACCACAAGGGCCATCCAGTCCAACCCCCTGCCATGCAGGAATTCTCAATCAAAGCATTTCTGACAGATGGGCATCCAGCCTCTGTTTTAAAAAGTTCAAAGAGACTCCACCACACTTTGAAGTCGTGTGTTCTCTTCAGACATTTGTTACTGTCAACAAATGCTTCCTAATGTTTAAGGCTGAATGTCTTTTCCTGTAGTTGAATCCATTGCTCTCTCTCCTACTCTCTGGAGCAGCAAAAATAAGCTTGCTCCATCCTAAATATGACATCCTTTCAAATATTTAAACAAAGCTATCATGTCACCTCTTAACATTCTCTTCCCCGGGCTAAACATATCCAGTTCTTTAAGCCGCTCCTAAACATACTCAGCTCTTTAAGCTGTTGAAATTCATTTTGTTAGTTTTAGCCCAGATATCTAATCGTTAAGGCTATTTTGAAATCTGATATAGTTCTCTAAGGTACTGGCTACCCCTCCTAAATTGGTCTTATCTGCAAATTTGATAAGCTAGCCTTGTGTTCCATCATCCAAGTCACTGATAAAAATGTTGAATAGCACTGATCCCAGGATAGGACCCTGTGGCACTCCCACTAATCACTACTTTCCAGGATGAAGAGGAGTCACTATGGGTTCAGTCACACAACCAACTACAAATCCACCCAACAGTAGCATTGCCTAGCCCATAGTTAACTAGCTTGTGTTCAAGAACATCATGGAAAACCTGTCAAAGGCTTCTCTACTCATCCCACCCCAGGAAGATGGGGACGACATTTGCCCTCCTCCAGTCTGCTGGAACTTCTCCTGTTCTCCAGGAATGTTCAAAGATTATTGCTGGTAGTTTTGAAATTATTTCCCCCATTCTTTTCATACCCCTGGATGTAGTTCATGTGGACCTGGAGACCTGAATTTATTTAGAACAGCCAGATATTCCTAACCTATTTTGCATTATTCCAGTTGCATCATCTGCTCCATTTTCCCCTGGTTGAGAAGTTTTCCTTGTGGGACTGAGGCAAAGGTGTTGAATAGTTCTGCTATTTCTCTGTCCCTGTTAACATTTTGTCATCTTCTTCATGCAGTCACCCTGCCATTTCCTTGTTCCTTTTACTATGGAAACAACCCCCAAAAAGCCCTTTTCAAAATAGTTTTTAACCTCTCGGAACTCTGAGCTGGTTCTCTGCTTCAGCATTTTTTACTTTCTCCCTACACACGATGGCTATTTGTTTAAATTCCTCTTTGGTTATTTCTTGTAAATGTCCCTTTTGAGTCTTAGCTCAGTTGAAAGTTCTTTAGTTATCTTGGTTTCTTTAAGACACCTCCCAATTTTCATCCTTTTTGGAACTGGTTGAAATTGTGTCTTCAATACTGCACTTTTAAGAAGTTCCCATCCTTCATTAATACCCCTTCGTGACCATGGGATCACACCCAGTTATTTCCCTAGGTTTACTGAAATCAGCTTTCTTAAAGTCTACAATGCATGTCTGACTATGCTTGGCTTCACTTGTTCTGTATAATGAACTCATGGAGAACATGGTCACTCCCGCCTAAGGATCCTACCACTTCCACCCTATTAACCAGATCATCACTGTTGGTTAGGATCACATCTAAAATAGCTGATCCCCTTTTCCTGAATTTAATGCAGAATGATCTTGTATTCAGTGCTGAAAAGAGGATATACTTTCATAAATAAGTGAATATTGTATTTTAACAAATAAAATTTAAATAATAATAATAATAATAATAATAATAATAGCTTATTCCCTTGTTGCTTCTTCCACCTGCTGGAAAATTAAATTGTCTGCAAGGCACACGAGAAATTTGACTTCCAATATCAAGATAGTTGAAATCTCCCAGTATTACTACATCCTCAGTCTGGTTTGGTGGTCTGTAGCAGATCCCCACAATGACATCATTGTTTTATCTCTCCTTTTCATTTTTATCCAGATGCTCTCAATGTGGCTTCGAAGAGTTAAGTCATGGATCTCTTCACAGGTGTAAACATCACTGACATAACACTATTCCTGTTTGGCTTATTTCTCTGACATAGGTATACCCCTTTATTATTACAGAGTTTATCACACAGGAGGAATTTCTCTCAACTGCAAATGGAGCCAATTCAAAGTCACATAAATTCACTAGTGGCATTTAATTCTTAATTTTAATCAGTATGCAGTTAAATTAAAGAGCCAATGTGGTGTAGTGGTTTGGATATTGTACTAGCACTCTGGAGAACAGGGTTCAAATCCTCACTTGGCCATGGAAACTTACTGGGTGTTCTTGGGCAAATCACACTCACTTAGTGTTAGAGGAAGAGAATATGAAACCCGCTTTGAACCAATCTTGCCAAGAAAACTCCATGATAAGTTTGCCTTAGGTTTGTTATAAATCATAGCTTTAAGGCACACAATAATAATGTGGTTCATTTATAAGGAGAAAAACGGAATGCTGAATGTGGGAGTAGGCTGTGAAAATTTTTCCAGCAATGAGAGTAAAGGCACTCCTGAAATTATCATGGACACTTTCTTCTGTATTGAATGGCTCTGCCTGGAAATCACTTTTTTAAAAATGCTCTGAGGCTAATACATAGGTCAAATGATGCCCAAACATAGTGTGAAAGAAAGCCCTCAACATACTTTTTCCTTTTTAAAAATCTTCCACATGTAAGATCCTTAGCTTTCAAAAATAGGTAATGTGACTAATATCCTTGCTTTAAATTAAACTAGACCTCATGTCCTGCCGCTGTGTATGTTCAGTGGCATTCTAATTTGATTACATTTTTGAGGAAAAAAGATGAAAAATGTAATGAAATCAGAATATGCCAGTGAACAAAGGCAGATGTCATCCGTCTTCTCTCCTTTGTTTTTATAGTAGAAAGTGAAGTCTAGTTTTAATTCAATTGGATTCTCGAACCTCCAGTCTGTTTTGTGCTTACACTAGCACCTCTCCCCCATGCGAGTTTAACTTGGGGTACCCTGGATTGAAGAAGATTAAGGAGGAAAGTGCCAAGGTAGTCTTACTACTGAATGTTAAGAAAAATAATGATCGTGGAAGAGCTATAAAAATTCATCATAGATAGCCACTCAAAGACTTCCCATACCTTGGATCAAATATTGATCAGAATTCAAACTGCAATCAAGATATCAGAAGAAGACTAGGGCTGAGAAGGGAAGCAATGAAAGAACTGGACAAGATCCTAAAGTGCAAAGATGCAACTTGGAACAATAAAGTTTTAACTTTTGTATATTTTTATATGATTTTATGTTCTGAATTTTACTGAAGTTTTAGTTTGTGAGCCTCCTTGAGTGCCTATGGGGAGAAAGGCGGCATATAAATAAAATAAATAAAATAAAGTAAGGATAGTCCAAGCCATTGCATTCCCCATCACCATGTACAGATGTGAGAAGTGGAGAGTGAAAAAACCAACAGGAAGAAAATCAACTCATTTGGGATGTGGTGCTTGAGAAGAGTGCTGAGGATACTATGGATGGCAAATAAGACAAACAAATGTCTTGAACAGATCAGGCTTGAACTCTCCATCAAAGCCAGGATTACTAAATTGAGGCTGTTGTACTTTGGCCACATCACAAGATGCATCTCATTAGAAAAGGTAATGATACTTGGAAAGATGGAGGGTAGTATAAAGAGAGGAAGACTGCACGCCAAATGGTTAGACTCAATCAGGAAGGTCAGGGGCCTGAACCTACAAGATCTGAGCAGAACTGTTGAGCACAGGGGGTCTTGGAGGCATCTCATCCAGTTCTAGATTTGATTACAATTAACAGCAGCAGCAACAAACAAAAAACCCTATGAAGTTCATGGGTTTGTTGCAAATCAACAGGTGAGTTGATGGCATGCATGCAACGCATGTGCGCACACACGCATGCAAACACATGGGTGAGGGCTGAGTGTAGAGCCCAAATACTCTAGGCGCCAGATCCTGTTTGATCTTGGAAGCTAAGCAGGGTCAGCCCTGGTTAGCCCTTAGATGGGAGACTGCTAATGAATCCTGGGTGCCACAGGTAGGGTGATCAGATCAGGACACACCCTACATTTCAACCTTCTGTCCAGGAGGGCATCTCAAAATATCCTCCATTTTGAGCATGACTAAGGCACATGGATTTATATTCCTATGCATGTTTCTAGCTTTCATTTGGTCACAGTCTCCATTTTGTTTGAACGTACTACATTTTGTGGTGGCTTGTCCTCCTTGGGGGTTAGGGCATTCAGTCACCATAGCTGTAGGCTCTATTTCAGAGGACAGATCTGGTTAAAGCACCACTTAAGTCTTCCTTGCCTAAGAAAGCCCTATGAAGTTGAAGGCTTTTATGGCCGGCATCCAGTTTTTTGTGGGTTTTTCGGGCTATGAGGCTGTGTTCTAGAATAGTTTTTTTCCTGATGTTTCACCAGCAGCTGTGGCTGGCATCTTCAGAGAATGCTGGCTTGGAAGACAGTGGGGTATATATACTGTTGGTTGAGGGGAAGCGATTTGCACGTGATCTGTATATTGTTCTGTTGTTGAATGGCAAAGCCTCAGGGTGTCTATTTAATTAAAGATCCATTGTCTGCTTGGAAATCCCCTCACCCTGGGTGGTTTTCAGTTGCATTTGCTGGGTCTTGATTTTGGTCTTTTTCGGAACTGGTAGCCAAACTTTGTTCACGTTAAGGTTTTCTTCTTTCCTGTTGAAGTTGTCCAGGTTTATGGATTTCAACGGCTTCCCTGTGCATTCTGACCTGATGGTCCGGAATTTCAGTGTTTTCAAACAGCATTTTATGACCAGGATGGTTTGTAACATGTTCTGCCACTACTGATTTTTCTGGCCGACCCAGGAGATTATTGCATTGACAAATAACCTGATTGCTCCTTAATGGGATGCAGCTAGGTTGTAAGATACAGGCAGGTATTACTGCATATAATTTGGCTTTCAGTACCATTGATAATGGTATTCTTATGTGCTGACTTGCTGGGCTGGCTACAGTGGGACTTAACAGGTACTAAGGTACTTGCCTAAGAAAGCCCTATGAAGTTGAAGGCTTTTATGTCCGGCATCCGGTTTTTTGTGGGTTTTTTGGGCTATGAGGCCGTGTTCTACAAGAGTTTATTCCCGACGTGTCACCAGCAGCTGTGGTTGGCATCTTCAGAGGAATGCTGGCATGGAGGTGAATGGGATATATATACTGTTGGTTGGTTGAAAGTGGTTTATATATTAATATGTGTATTGTTCTGTTGTTGAATAGCAAGGCCTCATGGTGCCTATGTAATTAATGACAGCAGGCAATGGCTCTTTAATTGAATGAATATTTATCACGGCACTTGGCCAGCACAAAATTAATTAGACACCCCATTCAACAACAGCACAACGCACAGATTAATGTAAATCGCTTCCTCTCAACCAACAACAGTATATATTTCCATGCCAGCATTCTCTGAAGATGCCAGCCACAGATGCAGGTGAAATGTCAGGGATAAACTATTCCAGAACATGGCCACATAGCCCCCAAAACCCACAAAAAAAAAAAAACCCTATGAAGTCTATGGGGCTGCCATAAGTTTCTTGAAGGCATACATGGACACACACGGGGGGGGGGGGGGAGGAGCACAAGGGGAGCCCCAGCAATGGCTTTAGTGGTTGGAGTCGTGTTGTGTGTGGACTCCAACTCTGGAGGTCTGGGTTTGAATCCTCCTCGTCCTCACGTGGGCTGGGCAAGCCACACTCTCTCAGCCTCAGAGGAGGAGGAAGATGACCCCAAGGCGAACCCCCTCTGAGGAAAAAAAAAAAGCCAAGGAAATCTGTCTTGATATAGGCTCTTTGAGTCGAGGGAGGACTTGAAGGCAGCCCAGTTCAACCTGAACCTAACCCATTGAAGTTAATGGGGGGCTCTCCCTCAGGAAAGCTCCCCCTCAGAGCCTGAGAGGCCTGGCTACTCTGGCGCTCCAACCAAGCCGCCCTTCCTGGCGTTGCTCGGGCGTTCGTTCCACAGCAAAGGAGGCGGGGGCCCCTGGAGAGCTCTCCCCCGAGGCCCGGCCGGCCTATGCATGCATGTGCCCCCCGGAGGCCCTCCGCGAGCTCCTCCGCAGGCTCCCCGAGCTCCAGCTGTGGGCCAGGGCGAGGGCGGGGGCGGCGGGGGGACGGCGGCGGCGGCTCTTCCTGGCCTGGGCCGGCATGTTCCCTTCCACCGCCCCCCGCCGCCCATCAGAGCAACCGCCACCTCCGCCCCCTCCTCCTCCTCCTCCTCGGGCCTTCCCCGAGGAGCAGTTCCTGGCCGTTTGCCACGAGTTGGCCCGCTCCAGCGAGGGACCCCCCGAGGAGGCCTCCTCCTCCTGGCAGCTCATGGCCGAGTCCCTGGGCTTCAGCATCTACCGCCTCCGCGACGAGGTGCGCCCCAAATTAAAGCACACCTCTCTCCTCCTCGTTATTATTATTATTATGGAGGCTGGCCTAGGGGCCTAGTAGTAGTAGTTAGAAAAAACAAAATGGAGGCCGCCCCTCAGTCTCTCTGCCTGATGGACTGGTTGCCATGGTAACCACTGGAGTAGAGAGAGCCTGAGAAGGCCTTTGGGGAACTTGCTTTGTTGGGCTGCATCCACACTAGAGAACCCATTTTGGGACGGCTTTAACTCTTTGTTTGGGTCAATCGCTATGGAATTCTGGGAGTTGGAGTTTGTTGTGGGCCCTTCGGGCCCACAACAAACTCCAACTCCCAGAATTCCATACCGATTGACCCAAACAAAGAGTTAAAGCCGTCCCCAAACGGGTTATTTCCCCAGTGTGGATGCAGCCTTGTTGGTTGTGTGCCTTCTTCAACTCCTCCCTGGCACACATGAGGTTTTCATGGCATTTTTCCTCCATTGCCGCCCTCTGAGGCTGAGAGAGTGTGACTGACTTGCCTAACCACCCTGGCTTTCCAGTGGCCAAGCAAGGATTCAACACCAGAGATGTATTCCAACAACTAAGGCTCCAAAACACACACACACACACTACACTGCAGAAATATAATCCAGCTTGATGAGAGACGACTCCTTACTGCCTCTTTGGCTCACTGCTAAGGAATCACCCAGGGCGGTTCAAGTGGTCTCAAACTGGATTATTTCTGCAGTGTGTTTTGGACCTAAGGTAGTGGTTCCCAGCCTTTGGTCTTCCAGAGGTTTTGGACTTCAGCTCCCATAAGACTGAACAACCTTTAAGCCTTTAAAAAGAAAAGACTTTTACAAGATACACCTGTAGCACTAGAAACACAAGACACGATTCCAGACATTACACATTCTTTGTCTATTCTCCTAGGAAGGTTCCTGTGTGTGAAAGGAAAAGAGTCAACAGTTTTCCCTGATTGTGATGAGGCAGTGATAAGGGAGCCTTTCTAGGAAGATAGAGTCTTGGCATAGGGCCATGAAATGGGCTTAAGTTGCCGAAGAGAGGGGCATACCCTCTTGTAACTTCAGACCGTTAGATATTGATGTTAACCTTTGGGGCTACAGAGAATAGGCCTGTGCTCTCCTCTCTGTGCTAAATGTAGTGTATTTAAAGAATGTCTTTTCTTTACCAAGCTGGACATGCCCAGCTCTTTCAACCTCTCCTCACATGTTTATTCTCCATAGCTCTTATCATCCTTGTTGCCGTATTCTGAATTTGCTCCAACTTTTCTATATCCTTAAAATGAGACACCCAGAACTGAATGCAGTGCTCCAGGTGAGGACTGACCAACACAGAATATAGCAGGACTATTACTTCCTTCAGTTTGGAAACCATGCTTTTATTAATGCAGGATAAAATAGTACCCCCCCCCTTCTTTGTTGCAGCATAAAATTGCTGCTTCATATTCAATTTATGATCAGTAATCCCAAGGTCTTTTTTGTGTGTAATACTATCCCAGCCCTAGAAATGTGCATTTGGTTTTTGCGGCCTAAATGCAGAATTTTGCATTTTTTTTTCTATGTTGGCTTGAGAGAATAGCCTCCTATCTCACGAACATTCTGCTTCTGTCCTCCTGTCTTTCAAGACCCTGTGAACTTGCAGTTTCTATTTTCTTTTAGTTTTCCGCTTCCCAGACCTGAGATGAGATGAGAGAGAGCTCTAACAGCTGCACTTTGTCTTGCCTAACCATGGGGATGCACAACAGATGTCTGTTTTTCTTTCCAGTACTCTCTTTACTTTTAGGGAAGTTCACTAGGATAAAGTTTAAGAACCTGAGTAGATGGCAAATTGAATCCTTGTTTCAAGGTTTGGCTTTTTTGTAAGACCAAGGTGGGGGGGGGGGGGTAGCAGGATGCCCAGATTGTAGCCAGAGGCATTTTTTCTGTTTCTTGCTGTGCTGCAAATTTGGAAAGAAAGAAAAAACCCTTCCATTCGGTCCTCTCTTTAATGACCCACATAGCCTATTGAAAGAAGATTCAAAATACCAGTTTTTCATTTCCAGACATTATTTGAGGGAGTTTGCCTTTTAGAAGAGTTGTGTTTATTGCACATTTATCCCTAAGTTTCTCCTTCACACCTTTTATTTCATTTCATGGGTATTTATTTTCCAGGAGAAAAGAGAATTGGAGAACATGCTTATTTAATCCCTTGTAGGCTTGTGAGTTCTAATAAGGCTTGGGATCTTAGAAGTTATGGTTTACTGTAACATATTGATCTTTACCTTTGGAGTATTATTATTATTATTATTATTATTATTAAAAAAAACACTCTCCCCCTCTCCCAAAGGGGCTTTGATTGCTTGAAAACAAAATCTCAGAAACATGAAAAGCCTTTTTCCTTTTTGTAAACAAAGCACAGAGAACCAAGACCAACATTCTTCACAAAACTCTTCTACTTTTTCACCATCTGTTCTCAGTCTCTCTAGGCTCTCTCACCTAGACATTCATTCCAGTTACTCTTTTAACTCTGTATCAGATCAGACAAATTTTATCAGCAGTCCAGTCTTCTCTCACAGAGATAGCTTTACACTAGCCCTTACACTAGTCCAGAGTGGGGATCAAGGGGATCTTTCATATTGCTGAACTGCATGTCCCAGCAGCACAAGTTTAGCTTGTGGAATGCTGGGAGCTCAACAACATCTGGACTGGAGAGCTACATGGTTCCCAGGCACCCCAGTACTAGTATCTGGCAAACAGTAGTATCCAAGGTCATCTCTGCGCAATGGAATCATTGCATGGTCTACTATGACTTCAGCTCTTTTTCCCATCAAACCCTCTTCCTCTCAGATAAAAGCAACCCATAGGTCTATGCCTCCCACTCTCATTAAAAAGTGTTTCCATCTTATTCCTGATGGATTTTTATCAGGGATCTTTGATCCCTATCTTTATTCAGTTCTACCTTTAGCATATTTAGTTATATTTAATGGCACTTACTCCCTGGAAGCTGTGTTAACGGTAGATTTCAGGCCTGATTATGGCTTCATTGCAAAATGAAGGTACCAGTAAAATATCAATGCTGATGGCTCTAAAGCAATAGAATTGCTTAGCATTTGCTGGAATTACCGTAAATATTCGTAGTCAGGGCTTAAGCCATCATGTTCGGGATGGGAATCCTGTTGGAGTGCAGCTTGCAGCAGCCCTGGCTAACATAGCCAAAGGTTACAAATGGTGGGGGAGGTATAATTTAATAATAATAATAATAATAATAATAATAATGTTTATTTATAGCCCGCTCCTCTAATAGAATACTCGGAGTGGGGTACAACAGATTAAAAGGATACAGAGTAAAAACGACAATCATATCCATCCCCAACCGCTCCCCTTAAAACTAAATTAAACTAAGACAAATTAAAATCGGCACAGATTAAAATTGGTCAACAAGTATTAAACAAAGTGCAATCTCATGAACTATTCACGTGCAAGTCCACGTTAAGTAAACTCAGCTGGATTAGACAAGGGCAGCTGAGATAATTCCCATTTCTATTTATGTTTTCAGAGCAGGGAGTGGATATTCCATTTACTTCCTGTTTCAAGGAAAGGCCTGCCGGAAAAGATGCGTCTTTAAAGCCGTTTTGAAACTAGCCAGTGATGTAATGAGACGCATCTCGTCCGGCAGGTCATTCCAAAGCTTAGGGGCGGTAGCTGAAAAGGCCCTCTGGGAGGTCTGGGACAGCCTAGTTTTCATCAGCTGCAGTAGGTTCCTCCCAGAGGACCGAAGTGTGCGGGGCGGTTCATACGGGAAGAGGCGGTCCTTAAGGTAGGATGGGCCTGGGCCATGCAGGGCTTTAAAGGTTAGTACCAACACCTTGTACTGTGCCCGGAAACTAATGGGCAGCCAATGGAGAGTTTTGAGCACTGGTGTTATGTGCTCTCTCCTTGATGTTCCAGTGATAAGCCTGGCTGCCATATTTTGAACTAATTGAAGTTCAGGCCATATGATCTCAACCTTTGCATTATGGTGTAAGCTTAATTTAATAAGCCATTTAACTGTGAGCAGTTTTCTGTTGGGTTATTCAGTTTTTCTTGTTTTTGAAAAGATGCTATGCACCCTAGAGATAGGGTGGACGGGTAGAAGCCAGGAAATTATGTTTTGCCAAGCCATGGACATTCATTTCTAGGGAGCAGGAACCCTAGAATGACACTTTTGTTGTTAACTAAGGGGCAAAACAGACAGCCCCTTTGTGGCGGCATCCTGGCGGCTTGGTATGTCGTTTAGATGATGCACGCCCCCAAGCCAGCAGGAAACCATCATGAAGCTGCCCACTGACCACACAGTAGACAACTTTGTGGCACATCAGTGGCACGGCATTTATACACCACATATTGCAGGAGCACCACAAAGCTGCACTTGCAGCGGAAAAGCTGGCTTTTTGCTAGCTGAAAAAGGAGCAGCTTTCTGCTGCTTCTTTTTGGGCTGTCAAAAAACTGGATTGGAGCTGCAGTGTGTGGTTGCCATGGCCCCAATCCAGTGATCAAAGGGGTGGCACGGCATCAAGCTGCCCCTTCAGTGCTGTCTGTTTCAGCCCTAAGTCACCCTATTATCAGCTGCCCTGCTCAGTTCTCCCAGACTCAGGGCAATGGCTTTCTTGATTGAGTCTGTCCATTTGTAATGTTGTCTTCCTCTTTTGTTACCACCTTCTACCTATCTGAAAGTTTATTTTACTTTATTTTTATCCTGCCTTTCTCGTAGCATACGATTCAAAGCAGCCCACAACCATTTAAAACAATTTAAAGACTTAATGCAAAATTTAAAAGAGAATTAAACTACAGGCTTACTTAAAACACTTTAAAATATATTTTAAAACATATTTAAGACACAATAAAATAGAAACCCAGCACCTTCTCCTAAAAGCTGCTTCTGCTGCAAGAAATTAAATACCAGATGCCTGCGTAATTAAAAAGGCTTCACCTGGTGGCAGAAAGTCAGCTGGGAGCCAGGTGAGCACTGTGATACGAAAGTTTCAGATGAATGCAAACTGATAGAATGTGCATAAACATCAAATGACACTGTTTAATAAAGTTTAAAAACAATGCAACAATAGCTTTGGAAATTCTAATTTAACACTTTCCCATATTTGAGAGACAGCATTTGGACCTTACTTGGATGAGAGTGGTGTGATGGAAGCCTTGGTGAGCAGCCTGTGTTCAGAGACAGCATAATTCAAGTAGTTGGCAGAGTAGCCTGGAAGTGGATTCTGATGCAGGCAGGAAGCCCATTTTTTCACCAATGAAGTGCTATCAATATTAGTCCATGTGTTTGTTGGGATGCTTGAAGTTTCAACTACAGCAACATGTTTTTTATGAACTTTCCAGATACATATAACAGGAGATTGAATAATTGGCCTTCAGAAATAATGTGTATTAAATGGAAGGTTAGCCTAGTAGTATCATAATACTTTCTAGTATTAGAATCCGCCCAGATTCCACGTGATTGGGCAGGGTATTATTATTATTATTATTATTATTATTATTAAGCAAATGCTGAGACTCTGGCCCTTTACAGACTGACTCTGGGGGCAGAGTTGGGATGCAGTATCCTGATGATGCACACCCGACTCTGTTCCCCAGGGCACCCTGATACCACATACTGTTCCAGACAGCGTGCAGCATCATGGTGCGCCTCCCGCATTGCGTCCTAGTGGTGCAGCACCGAAGGGGCACCATACAGCTGCACCGCGGTAGCTATGGCGCCCTTTTGAGGGCGCAAAAAGGAGCTGCTTTTTGCCCTCAAAAGGCCAGATTGAAAAGGGGCAGCTGTAGAGCCCCTCAGTAATCAACATTTTCACAGGTAGTTTGAAGCAGGAAGGGCAAATGTCAGTCTTTCAGGATCTGCGTTTTTGGTACTAGAATATTAAGATCCACCAAATGGAGTCAAGCGTACAATAATGTCCATGTTTCCTGGCCATTTGCTAAGAATTAAGGAACAAGGTTCCTCTGAGAACATGCTCAGGCAAGGATTTTGTAACCAATATGAGAAGGAAAAACAAAAATTCCTTTAATACAAAAATTGCCTAAGTGGTTTTGTTGAGCCACCTAGTTTTAGGAGGTAAGGGGCATTTTCGTTCTTGCTATCAAATGTCCTTCACCATCCCAGTTTGGCAGGGACAGTCCCAATTAATTCTGTCACCCCACTTGTTCAGTTGCTTTTAAAATGTCCCAGTTTCTCTCTTTGTCCCACTTTCCTTCTTTGTCCTTACTTCCATTGGTACAAACTGAATTCAAAGTGCAATAGTTTTCATAGAATCAAAGAATCATAGAGTTGGAAGAGACCACAAGGGCCATCCAGTTCAACCTCCTGTCATGCAGGAAATCGCAATCACAGCACCCCTAGTGGCAGATGGCCATCCAGCCTCTGTTTGAAGACCTCCAAAGAAGGAGATTCCATCACACTCCCAAGGAGTGTGTTCCACTATTGAACAGCTCTTATTGTCAGGAAGTTCCTCCTAATGTTGAGGTGGAATCTCTGTTCCTGGAGTTTGCATCCATTGTTCTGTGTTCTTGTTTCTGGAGCAGCAGAAAACAAGCTTGTCTCATTCTCAATGTGACACCCCTTCAAACACTTTCGCCAAAACGCATTTGGTCTTGGTTCTGGTATTTTTATATGCAATGAGCCAACTGCGTTATCCCCTGTAATTCAGTCTCAGTTGTGTCTCCTCTAACTGTATTTACATTCCCTTTCTTTTCCACATTATGAGACACAGGAGAATTGTTACTTGTGTGATTTGCAGTTTTTGGTCTCAGTTTTGGTATTTTTACCTTTCATGAACAAACTGTGTTATCCCTTGTAATTTAGCCTCAGATGTGTCTCTTCCAACTGTATCATTTTTTCACGTGTTATGAGACACAGAGGAATTGTTACTTGTGTGATTTGCAGTTTCCCTTGCACAGCACTGACTGCCTCACCAGCCAGTCTGTGTTTTGTCATCATTTTATTTTATGTTTCATTTTTTAACACTTTAGTAAATATATTGTTTGTCCACTACATCACTGTGTGTTTTTAACATTCATTCCCCCTAAACTCAGTGTTCTCCCACTCGCTTGTTTCTGTTTAGGGCATCACCTCTCAGTTTTCCTTTTTTCAGTACTGGTAGCCAAACTTTGTTTACTTTAAGGGTTTCTTCTTTCCTGTTGAAGTTATCCAGATGTTTATGGATTTCAATAGCTTCCCTGTGCATTCTGATCTGATAGTTGTTGACATGGCTCAGAATTTCAGTGTTTTCAAACAGCATTTTATGCCCAGGATGTGCTGCTGCTGCTGCTGTTGGGCAACTGCATCACAGCTGAATCCTTGTTCCCAGCCATGCTTCAGAAGCTGTTTTTCAAAGCCAGGATCTTTCCGACTTTGAAAAGCAGCCTCCAAAGCTCAGCTGGGTCCGGGATACAGCTGCCCAGTGGCAGTTGTTGCACATTAAGTGTGATAATACCTACCTGCAACCTGCACCCCAGCTGCATCCTGTTAGGGAGCAGTTGGTTCATTTGTCAATGCAATAATCTCCCCAGTCTGCAGTGTCCCTCGTGTTTTTTGATTCATGTTTGGTGGTCCCTATGTACACTTTTCCACAGCTGCATGGTATGCAGTAAACTCCTGCAGCTGTGAGAGGGTCTCTCCTGTGCTTCACTGAACACAGCATTTGCTTGATTTTCTTGATTGGTTTGTAGATCATTTGAGGGTTGTGTTTCCTCACCAGTTTTCCTATCCTGTCTGTGACTTTGATGTATGGTAAAAATACCTTCCCTTTGTTGTTGTTTGTCTTCCCTCCTATGGGTTTGGGTGGTTGTCTTCCTTCCTATGGGTTTTTTTGGGGTCTGGCAGCCCTTCTGATGTCTGAGCTGGAGTAACCATTAGCCTGTAGAGCCCAGTCCAGGTGCTTCAATTCATCTTCCAAGAAGTGGGGTTCACAGATCCATTCAGCCCAGTCTACTAGTGTTTTTATTCTGCTTCTTTTTGTCCTGGGTGATGGTTGGAGTTCTTGTGTAGGTGTCTGTCCGTATGTGTAGGTTTTCTGCATATTGTGTGGCGCAGTGGTTAAATGCCTGTACTGCAGCCACTCACTCAAAACCAGAAGGTGGTGAGTTCAAGACCAGCAAAGGGCTGAAGCTTGACTCAGGCTTGCATCCTTCCGAGGTCGCTAAAATGAGTACCCAGATTGTTGGGGGGCAAATAGCTTACAATTGTAAACCGCTTAGAGACTCCTTAAGGGTATGAAGCGGTATATAAATGAAGCTGTTTGTTTGTTTTTTTTTTGTTTGCCCAACCATTGGCTTGGTTTGTGGATGACCAAGACATCCAAGAATGGCAACCTTCCTTCCTTTTCTTTTTCTATCATGAATTGGATGTTTGAGTGGATGTTGTTCAAATGGTTTAAAAACACAGTTGGATCTTCTCCATGGCTGCAAAAGGTGAAAGTGTCATCCACATATTGGAACCATCTTATGGGCTTTTTGAGTGCTGTTTGCAGGGCTTGCTTTTCAAAGTGTTCCATGTAAAAGCTTGCTATCACAGGGCTCATAGAATCCATTGTCCCACTGGAAGTACAGTAGCTTGTGGTAAGGCAAAGTTCGAACAGGGCTCTCATGCCTTCCAGAAAAATTTGTTGGATGAGTGCCGTGGTGTCCATTATGGGTACTTTGGTGAACAGGGAGACCACATTAAAGCTGATTAGTATATCTCCAGGTTTGAGTTCAAGGTTGTTGTTTTTCTATGAAGTTCTGTGGGTTCTGTTTTGTTCCCCGTGCTATTTAACATATATATGAAGCTGATGAGAGAGACCATCTGGAGTTGTGGGGTGCAATGTGACCAATATGCTCATGAGACCCAGCTCTGCTTTCCACCACAATCCAAGGAGGCTGCCCTGATCCTCTCTCTGCATTTGTCATGAATAATGGGCTGGATGAAGGCAAACAAATTGAAATTCAATCCAGACAAGACAGAGGTTTGCCTGGTCAGTTGGAAGGCAGATCAGGGGAATAGGGTTTCCATCTGTGTTAGATGGTGTTACACTCCCCCTGAAGACACAGGTTCACAGTTTGGGTGTACTCCTGGACTAAGCTATGAACCTGGAGACCCAGGTTTCTATAGTGGCCAGAAGTGCTTTTGCACATTTAAAGCTTGTACGCCAACTATGCCCATTCCTTGAGATGATGGATTTAGCCATGGTGCTACATGCCATAGTTACATCCTGTTAGGAGTACTGTAATACTCTCCATTTGGGGCTGCCTTTGAAAAGTGTTCAGAAACTTCAGTTGGTCCAAAGAGCTGCAGCCAAGCTGTTAACTAGGGCAAGTTACAGTGAACATACAGTGCCTCTGTTGCAACAGTTCTACTGGCTGCCAGTTTGCTTCCAGGCTCAGTTCAAAGTCCTAGTTACAACCTATAAAGTCTATATGGCTCACGCGTCCAGAGTATTTGACAGACCTCGCCCTCTATGAGCTGGCCCAGGCTCTGAGATCATGAGGAGAGGCCTTATCTCAGTCCCACCACCATCACAGGCATGGTTGGTGGGGACATGAGAGAGGGCCTCCTCGGTTTCTGGCCCTAGTCTGTGGAACTCCCCAGGGAGGTCAGAATGGCCTCCTCCTTGTTCTTCTGTCAGCAGGCTAAAAGCTTTTTTATTCAGAGAATAAAAAAGCTTTTAGCCTACTGACAGAAGAAGGGGTACTGTATCCTTTTAACTGAACTGTTTTTAACAGCATTATATCTTTTTAACTGTATTTTATTTTTAAACTTGAGTGTCAATTGTTTTAATATTGTAAAAAGTTTAGTTTTGTTTTAAGGTGCACTTTTTGTATGTTTTTAATTGTATTGTTCTTTTAAATTGTGAGCTGCTTTGAGCTTTTGGGGGGGTTAGGGGGAAGAGTGGGATATAAATATTTGATGATGATGATGGTCGTGGTGATGATGATGATGATGGGGATGTGTATTGATTGTATCCACTCTTCCATCTACCAGTATAATAGACATAATTTAAGGAATTAATTCCTTATGCAGAAGATAACATAGCTCTGCCTCGTTTGTTTTTTTGTTCAGAAATTGGAAAAAGCCTCATTTTTAAAAAAGAATTATTTCACAAGCCTGCGGTTAAGTTCTATATGCCATGGGTTAATATACTTTTTTAGGATAAACATCAAAAATCACTTTTTACATGTTTGAGCTTATTGTTGATACAAACATATTTTAAGTGGCACAAATGCAGAATGGTATAAAGAAACAATGTTAGCCATTGTTAGTGGTTCACAAGAGTTTGAAGAAAGCACCACACTTCTGATTCTCCCACTGTTTCCTTCTGCCTTCTCTGTTTCATTCTCCAGAAATCTGGACTATATGAGTATAAAGTCTATGGAACGCTTGATGATTGTCCTCCAGAGTTATGTGCTGATGTTTACATGGATTTAGACTACAGAGCAAATTGGGACCAGTTTCTTAAAGGTTAGTAAATAACTCAAAGGTGTCATTTGAAAGGATAAATATCATTTTCATTGTTTTTCTCTTGTCCCTCCACAACCATGATCATTTCTAAGATTCTTGCACAGAATTAGTTCTGGTGCATCCCCCCCTCCCCAAAATAAAATTAACAGACCAGGAGGACCTGCTTCAGAACTGCATATCTTGTTTATGGAGTATTTCTGAAAGAATGGCTATTTATTTGTGTCAGGTGACTTGAAAGACTGATATGAAACTATAGACGTGTTTGCACAGCATGGAAGCTAGGGATCCATGAAAGCCAAGTATTGTCACGAACAAGCAGAATGCTGTTGCATGCTGCTTGGTGCTTGGACTTTACTCTACATTTGCTTTATAGTGTCACCTGGCAGCAGGCTGCCTCCTTTCTTTGGTTTATTCTTTCTCCAAAACAAAATAAAGGATTTAGGGTTTGTTCTTGGCTTGTTTTTCAATGATTGAGCAGTATACACCAGCATGAATCCTTCACCTGTGGTATCTTCCAAATTACGCCCTGTGTGTGTCAGTTTCTGAACAGCCACTTCTTGTTTCAGCACTCTTCTAGTTGGATTATAAGAAAATAAGCACCAACACTTGAAGTACTTTCTTCTCCATAGATGTAACATCCAGGGAATGGCAGACCTAGTGTTTGTACTTTAATATTTTTATTTTATTAGATTGCTAGATAATGTCTATCTGTGAACCATATTTTCAGGATCTTTTCTCATTTTTGTCCAGTTGGATTAATGTAATTAGAGTACGTTGCAGTACTGTATAAAGAAGGCAACAAATATCAGGTGATGTAGGCTGTATTTTAGAGGAAAGAACTGGCAAAATCACCTCTGAGTATTCCTTGCCTTCGAAAACTCTGGTCCAAAATATACTGCAGAAACAATCCAGTTTGTAATCACTTTAACTGCCCTGGCTCAATAGTAGAGAATTCTGGTAACTGTAGTTTTGTGAAACATTTAGCCTTCTCTGTTAGAGAGTTCTAGTGTCACCATATGCTACAAATCCCAGGATCCCCTAGTATTGAGCCAGGGCAATCTCAAATTGGATTATTTCTGCAGTGTGTTTTGGACCTCTGTAAAATCAATGGGGTCGCTATAAATTTAGGACCACCAAATTCAAATTTTTCCAATTCTTGTCAAAATTCTTTATGTGTTTTGCCTGAGCTCAAGCCCAGTATCATTCAGAAATTAAATGGCAACTTAGAGAAATTTTTAATTTTTTTTATTTATTATGGTATTTATACCCCGCTTTTCAGCCGTAATGGCTATCAGAGCAGCTTACAATTATTATTTTTAATTAGACGGTTCCCTGCCCTCAGGCTTACATTGTAAAAATACATGACACAAAAGGAAAAGGGGATGGTGGTGGGGAGGGGGATGAGGTCCAGTGGTTCTTCTCTCCCTCTGAGGCCTGGACCAAGGCAGATGGCATGGAGGGAGGGCTCTCTTTCTTCAGGCAAGCCCTGATGGGGCTGGGCCTACCTCTTCACTCCTCCCAAGCTGGAGGATGGCACTAGGCATGGAGGGAGAGCTCCCTTCCTTCAGGCAAGCCCTGATGGAGCTGGGCCTGCCTCTTCACTCCCTCCCAAGCCGGAGGATGGCAGTTGGTATGGAGGGAGGGCTCTCTTCCTTCAGGCAAGCCCTGATGGAGCTGGGCCTGCCTCTTCACTCCCTCCCAGACAGAGGATGGCAGTTGTCATGGAGGGAAGGCTTTCTTCCTTCAGGCAAACCTTCTTCCTTCATTTCAAGCAAGAAATGGAGAAATACATCGAATTCCTCTGGAACTTACTTTGGTTCTGTTCCTTCATGGTTTAAATGAGCAGGAGTTGTGTGTTTGCCTAATTCCATTTTAGATTAAATTCACCTAAAACTGATAAGGATGAAACAAATGTTCCCTGTTGTTATGCCACATTTTGTGTGTGTGTCAGGGGTGGGAGTTAGAAGGCCCTCCAGATGTTGTTTGACTGCAAATCCTAACAGCCTTAGTCAGCATAGTAAATGGTGAAGAATACTGAGAGATGCATTCAACACTATTTAGAAGTCCCCATGAATCCCATCTTAGCTGTGCATGTTAAAGTTATGGTTCTTTGAGGAGTCATTGCACACTTCATTTGGTCCAGAACACAGCTATAAGAATGCTGGTGGTGCATACTCATGGGATCATATTATATCAGTCCTCTAACAGCTGCACTACTTGCCAGGTTGTCCCTGAGCACAATTTAAACTATTGGTGGTTAGCTTTAGAGTCTTAAATGGTCTGTCCCCAGACTTCCTGACAATATGCCTCCTACCTTACCCACTCCCTGAGAGGCCTTCCCTAAGAAGTCCCTTCTCAGTGTCACACCTTCGATGGAGACGTTTTGATGGCAATGAGATTGGGCCTTCTCAGTGGCTGCTCCAGTGTTATAGAACACTTTATTCATCAAACATGAATGAGTTGCTTCCTGGCTGACTTATCAGTTGATAAAGATATCTTTGGCCTGATCTAGATTGGCAAAAAGAAGTGTGTTCATGGCTGCATGAAAGTCTAGCCTTTAGATGAGAAAAAGGGAAAGTGTGCCATAAAAACTCTTTTTTTTTTTTTTTTTTTGCATTTTAGGGGAGAAGAAGCACCTTTAAAAAGGTGCTGGTTTTCCCAGCTTCTTTTTTAAAAACTGCGGAACAGCGCAGCTCCATCTAAAGATTGTGGTGCAGCTGCTAAGCATTAAGGAAAAGGCAACTTCATGTCACACTTTCCTGCCAATCTAGAAAGCCCCTTTTTCTTCCAGCAGGCCTTAGTGCTGTAATTATTATGTTAAAATTATTTATGTTTTTGTTGTAGTTTTAATGTTCCTTCATTGTAATTTATGATACCATGATTTTAAAGCATAATAAGCTTTTGAGGATGGTGCATACATATCAGAAGGACAGAATCTTATTTTAATAGAAATTAATTCCTATACAGTTATCCTGAACATTGTAGAATTGGTCTATCCCATGCTTTCAGCTTTTTAGAAAGTGCTAACTTGACTCACTATGATTAGCACCACAGTTGGAACCACATCCATTTATTCAGTGTTTCATGGGGTACATATCCATTTATGTAATACAGAAGGCTCTACACAAGGGATCTGTTCCACAACTCTTCATATAATACCATTTTCACATAAATCTGGAACCCTATTTCTCTTACCTGAAATAAATTATACAGTGTTCTCTCTAGGAATTTTCTATGTCCACCAGCATGATTCTGTGGTAACCTTCTGGAGACATTGACTGTAGAATTGTGTTGAGGACTGACAAATGCCTAGAGAAATGTTCTCTCTAGCTCCTCCAGCATGACTTTCAAACCACTATTCCACACTGACTCCCTACAATAGTATATATCAAAATAAATATTTTGTGGTGCATTTGCAGGATGTCACACAGATTTTGAAATATGGTAAGATCAAGCAAAGAACATTTGTTCTGTTTCAGATTATTTGTATTGTGAGGCCATTCTTACACCTGTATTTACTACTGTTGCAGTATGTATTTTGTTCCCAATGTTGGTTAAGCAAGACCTTTTTAGAAAGGTAAATACTTTTCAGTGTACATCTTAATTCCAAAGACTGTACTTTTTCATTAAATTTTTTTTGATATATATTGGCATGGCATAGTGGTTTGAGTGCTGCACTATGACTCTAAAGTTCAGGGCTTGATTCCCCACTTGGCTATGAAACCTATTGGGTGACCTTGGGCAAGTTACATACTCTCAGCCTCGGGGAAGGCAGTGGCAAACTTGCCAAGAAAACCCTATGATAGGTCTGCCTTAGGTTGCCATAAGTCAGAAATGATTTGACAACACACATCAACAACAGCAACAAGTATATTGCACTTCTTACAGTTTGCCTGTTGAAATAACATTAAAGAATACTAGAGGCTAAATTAATGACAATATTACATACATTGTTGTGTTCATTATTTAAAGAAAATTGGTAAAAGTGTACTTTTCCCAACCTGAACATTTCCATGATTGCCAGTGTTACAGACTGATCAGGTAGTTTGTTCTAGCAACTTTAGCTATTAATTACTGAAATTTCAGTCTGTATACCACAGTTTATGGGCAGGATTCCAATGTATGTTCCTAGCCCCATTGAGTGTGTGTTCAGACTTTTCTTACTCAGAGAGAGAGAGAGATGAAATGGCAGTCTTTCACTAGGCTTATTTTTCATTGGGGTGTGTGTGTATGTGTATGTGTGTTCTGTAAAATCACCTGCCTTCAAGTCACCTATCAATTTACAGAAACCCAACAAACTTCATAGGTCAAGAATTACTCAGAGGAGGCTTTGCCAGTTCCTTCCTCTAAAATATAGTCTACAGCACCTGGTATTCTTTGACGGTCTACCATCCAAGTGCTAACCAGGGCTGATCCTGCTTAGCTTCCAAGATCAGAAGGGATATGGTGCTTTTAGGTTTCTCATTGGTATTTCACCCAAAGTTTCCTAGCCAGTTGATGTTTATAGGGGAACAGAGGGTAGCCTCTGGAAAGGCAGAGGTGAAATGCCCTCATATGCAAACAAGAACATCTGTGCATGACAACATAAATAACTGTAGCTTGCTGTTTCACTTTTGTAAAAATGTTTGTACTTTATTATGATAAAAGGTGAATAAAGATGTTAGATACATCAGCATCATGTGACTGGAAGCTTGCTGCACAATGAAAAACATAACAGGTATCTGACATATTAACCAGCAACTTTGTTTCAATCCTTAGTTCCTTCCCACATGCTGGGAAAGAGGATGTACTGAATAGAGAAAGAGAGAGAACAGAATAATGGGATGACCTTAAAGTATCATATCTTATCAAATGGTATGGTATAGGTTTCTTATGAGCAAAACAATGATCTGTTAAAATGAAAAATGAACTCCTTCTGTTGTTTGAAGAGATGCTTCTCTATTGAACATTAAATTGGATATATCAGACTTTATTTCCCCCTTCACGCCTTCACTTTTGAATTTTATTTCTTTCACAGCTTATGAAAGAAACTGAATAGGATGTCCATTGGCACCAAGTTAATACTCCAGTGACCTCTGGTGGAAAATGTGATATTCCTATGTTTTCTTTTTGCATTCTGGGAGTGATTCTTCCATGAAATAGCTCACATTACATATAAAATTATATCACAAGAAATGATATTCCAGGGAAAAAAACTTTTTGTTTTGTCAAGAGATTCCTTATATATGTTTGGGAGAAGCACGCTGGCCTTCTCACAGGTGTCTCAGTGGCAAAATAGTTCTGTATGCTATCATTTCCACATTACATGAAAAAAGCAAATGAAGTGGCCTTTATGACTCTGTTATGTCTGCCTGACACAATCACTCAGGAGAGAATTCTTTTTTAGAAGGAAGGAAAAATATCTTGAATGAATATTTCTGACTTTAGATGTATGCATTAAGACTTCCAACATAAGAAATAACATCTCTGGATGTCTAGAGTAACTCTTTTTTGGAATGTCACTGCAGTTTTAGAACATGTCCTCAAAGAGGCATGACATCTACCTATTTTCAGTAATTCAAACATTTGGGCCCTTTCACTGTTATGAAACCTCATCTTTTATAAAAGAATCAGTTGCATGTTTTTAGTCTTTGGGTGTAGTTGTTGTGAGCCTTCAATTCATTTCTGACTTACGGCAACCCTAAGGTGAAATTATAACAGGGTTTTTTGTGGCAAGATTTGTTCAGAGGAGGTTTGCCTTCCTCTGCATCTGAAACTGTGTGATTGCCCAAGTCACCCAGGGATTTCCCATGGCTAAACAAGGATTCAAACTGTGGCTTCCAGAATTGCAGTCCAATACTCAAACCACTGCACCATGCAAGTTGCACTTCAGTATTATTGCTTAATCCTTTCTGATTTATTGTTTTAAATGTTGTGCCATGCCTTGGTCCAGCATGTGAAAAATGTGTTAGAATCATGGAGTTGGACGATACCACAAGTGCCATCCAGTTCATCTCCTTGCCATGCAGGAATGTACAGTCAATGAACTCCCATTGATCCTCTGTTTTTTAAAAAAATGGCCATTGATCCTCTGTTTAAAAATCGCCAAAGAAGGAGTCTCCACCACACTCCATGGCAGTGTATTCCACTGTCAAACAGCTGTTACCATCAAGAAGTTCTTCCTAATATTTAGGTGGAATTTCTTTTCCAGTAGTTTGAATCCACTGTTACGTGCCCTAGTCTCTGGAGCAGCAGAAAACAAGCTTGTTCCATCCTCTATATGACACACTTTCAAATATTTAAACATGGCTATCATGTCATGGTTCATTCTCTTCTCCAGGCTAAGCATACTGAGCTTCCTAAGCTGCTCTTTATTAGCCATGGTTTCCAGACCTTTCCCCATTTTGGTGGCCCTCCCCTGGACACATTTCATTTTGTCAATATCCTCCTTAAATTATGGCACCCAGACCTGGATACTGTATTCTAGGTGAAGTCTGCTCCACTATGACTGGCAGCCATCTGCCATGGGTTTGACCTCACCTGAGGTGTGGTTTCAGTGTGATTCTATAGCTCTTTTGATTTTGAAATGCCCTGTAATCCTTAAGTCTGGCACATAAACTCAATAAAATAAACTATGATCTAACATATTTCCCCTCTTATTTGTAGAACTGTGTGAGAAAACGCAGGATGGCAGAACAGTGATCTACTGGGAAGTGAAGTTCCCTTTCCCTTTGACAAACAGAGATGTATCCTTTCAAATTTTGGATTAGAATTTTACTCTTAACATTTGTAGCAACCAACCCTGATGCAGGTCCTAATTTTTCACAGCACATTCAGAAAGTTTAAATGGGGCACAAATTAAGCCTTACAGGAAAACTAAAAGGACAATCTTTATATTCTTGAGAAAAAATATCCCTCTTATAACTTAATATAGGCATGCTCTCTATATCTGCATTAATACATATGCTGCTTTTACAATATATAACATTTTAAAAATCCTGATTAGTTCTTCAACTTCAGCCCAGTACGTTTTTATTCGTGAACGTCAAGATATGGAAGTTGATGGAAAGAAGATCTATGTTGTATTGGCTAAAAGTGTGAATTCTTCTAAATTCCCAGAAAAGCCTGGGATTGTTAGAGTAAAGAATTATAGACAAAGTGTGGCCTTTCAAAGCGATGGCAAAAAAGGGTCCAAAGGTAAGCAGCCAATAATGAGCTTTTTAGAAATATCTTAGAGCAGACAATTTACATTTCATAGTTGGGATTAAATGGTGTAATGGAGGCATCAACTAATTCCCTCTTAGAATTTGTTTTGGGAACAATAATTTTTGACATATTCATGAATGTTCTGGAGGTCGGAATTAGCAAGGAAGTTACCAAAAAGTAACATAAAGGGGGTAGGACTGACAGAAGAGCTCTTCTGAGTATCTCTAGGCCTGGAAAGGTTCATATGGGAAGAAAGTGTCTGTTAGATATTTGTGTGTGTGTATGTATGTATGTATATGTATATGTGATTGAATAGGCTACACATTCTCAACCAAAAAATTAATCTGTATGGAATCAGCGCAAGAGCTTTCCAGTAAGATCAGTAACCCAATGAGATAAATGTCCATTCATGGGACAGGGAGGCTAAAGAGGTGGTTTGGGTGGTCTCCATATTTCCTTCTAACTGTATGCACAGCATGTCAGTGGTGGATAGGGAAAAACCTCTGAAGCTGAATGCTAGAAGATTTAGGACAGATAAAAGGAACTACTTAACACACTCCATAGTCAAACAGTAGAACTTAATATCATGAGATAAGGTGAAGTCTGCAAATGTGAATCACATGGGCACACAGCCACTGGGTTCTCCTAATATCTTGTGGTGTGGCATGTGCTCTGACCTCTCAGCTTGGCACACCAATAAAGCTAGGGTGGGTTGGAAGGCAGGAGAAACAGGACTAGCTGGGAACCAAGCAGGCAGCTAACTAAGTATCCTCTTGGGGGACCAGAGGGAAAACTCCTGTCCCCATCCTGTGTCCTGATTGGCTGCAAAACCCTGGAAATTCCTGCAAAGTGCATGGGTTTCTGGGATGAAGGAACCTGTGCTGCAAAGGGGAAATGGCAGATCTCACTGCCTCTACATTCCCACTGAGCTGCAAAGCCACTCCCTCCCCCCGTAAGGGCTATTTATTTTCTTATGGCCCTAAGACTAGAAACATTTATCATTTTAGACATAACTCCCACAGTAATTTTCCAGGTTGACCACTAAGAAAGATAATGTAGTTTTCCTAACAGGGACAAGTCTCCGACACCCTTG
Source organism: Urosaurus nigricauda (assembly GCA_034509955.1). NCBI lineage: Eukaryota > Metazoa > Chordata > Lepidosauria > Squamata > Phrynosomatidae > Urosaurus > Urosaurus nigricauda. The sequence goes on from JAOEGL010000002.1 coordinate 172,629,478, forward strand.
TTCTGCCAGATTCTTTTGAATTCAGTTTCTGTTGGAAGGAAATGCATTGACTGCTGCATGCTCAGTCTCTTGCTTATACTGTATGGTGGAGAAGAAAATGGGATTGGTTAGACAGCAACATGCAGGGAATCATGAGCACTGCTGTAAACATCCATAGTGAATCCAACCTAGAAACATTTCTTCTTTCTTTGCTGCAATGAATTCTTTCACTCTGGGGATGAATGTTACAAAGATTTTCACAATATTCTCAGTCCTACTTGTACAGTGTAGGAACATAGGAATTTTCTGAAGATGTGGCAGTGGGAAAAAGCTTTTCAATTTCACTTTGGCTTTTTGCAACGTTTGCCTTGGGAACAGATAATGTGCAATTAATTGTGAACTTACTTGGATCAGCATCTGGATGTGTAAAATATTGTGACAGTGAGCAGAAAAAGGAGAAAGAGTTTTGGGGTGAGAAGGTAAAGATACATGCATGTATAGAGGCTGTTGAGAAATAATGTGGTGTTTCAGTAGATAAATGTTACTTCTTGGTTAGAATAGGAAAAAAGTTTGTAGCAATAACGAGACAAGTTCCCTAATATTTCTGGTTGTTAAAAGCAATTTAAAAACCTGGAATGGTTCCAAATAAAGCTTTCATAAAATCAATGCTTTCTTCCTTCCCTGAATTTTACAGGTGATTCAGACAATATCTCGAAATGCCCTTAGTTTGAAAACAATGCTACTATGGTGCCAACCAAATGCATTAAAAAAATAACATCCATTTTTAAAAGAAAGATCATTGACTGTGTTTTGTTTATTTCTCTCTCTTTTTGTTTTAAAGTTTTCATGTCCTACTTTGATGATCCTGGTGGCAAGCTTCCTTCCTGGATGGTCAACTGGACAACCAAGGTAAGCAGGGTATTGGAATCTCTGGGAAACCAATTCTGTGGGCTATACTAATCATTCGTTTCTGTTGGGAAAATTACATACTGGAAGTGGAAGAGTAGAGCCTAGAGCAAGAGTCCAGATACAGTATCTTTATTTCTTTTCCATTCCCCACTGCCATGTGTTTGCTAGTGTGAGCCACTGATTCCAAAACCTTTTTAACATAGAAGTCAATCACTGGAATGATATTCTTTGTCTACTTGCCTGTCCTGTTGTCTGGTTTGTCTTTCCTACATATCAGTTGCATTTTCTCCCAACAGTGTTTATTTGCAGTAACCTCTTACTGAATTACTCAACCCACATAAGACACCCAGTTCCGTGCATTGGCACAGAAATGCTTTTGTAGAACATTTCTTGATTTAATTTTCATCTTTGAATTTTTGATCCTAACCAACAGGGATGATCTGGTTAATGGGGTGCAAGTGGTGGGATCCTTAAGTGGGAGTAACCATGTTCTCCTGGAGTTTGTTATACAGTTTAAATGGAACATGTATAAGAAATGGAAAAAGTGGGAAAATCACCAAAGAGGAATTCAAACAAATAGCTAACACATGTAGGAGTAAAATCAGAAAAGCTAAAGCCAGAGAGGTTAAGAACAATAAAAAGGCCTTTTTGAGTATGCCCGCAGCAAAAGGAAGAAGAAAGAAATGGCAGCACCACTGTGTGGAGAAGATGGCAAAATGCTAACGGGACGGAGAAAAGGCAGAATTACTCAACACCTTCTTTGCCTCAGTCTTCTCAGAAAAGGCAAAGGGTGCTCAACCTGAGGATAATAGAGCAGAGGACAGAAAAGGGGGATTTCAGCACAGAATAAGTAAAGACATGGTACAGGAATACCTGGTTAATCTAAATGAATATAAGTTTCCAGAATCAGATTATCTACATCCAAGGGTATTAAAAGAACTGGCAAATGTAATATCAGAGCCACTGGCAATAATCTTTGAGAACTCCTGGAGAACAGCAGAATCCCAGAAGACTGGAGGAGGGCAAATATTGTTCCCATCTTCAAAAAGGGAAAAAAGAGGATCCCAGCAACTATCATCCAGTTAGTCCTGAAAGATCCTGGAGCAGATCATTAAATAGAGAGTCTGTGAACATTTAGAAGGCAATTCCATAATCACAAAAAGTCAACATGGGTTTCAGAGAAGCAGGTCATGCCAGACAAATCTGATCTCCTTTTTTTTTTTTTTTTGGATAAAATTACCAGGTTGGTAGATGAAGGGAATGCTGTGGAAATTGTATATCTTGATTTCAGTAAGGCCATTGACAAGGTTACCCATTCTTGCACTCAAGCTTATAGGCTAGAGCTTATGGGCTAGAGAAAGTAACTGTTACATGGATTTGTAATTAGTTGACTGGCCAAACCCAAAGGGTGCTCAACAATGGCTCCTTTTCAACCTGGAAGGAAGTGACCAGTGGGGTCCCACAGGGTTCTGTCCTGGGCCCAGTGCTATTCAACATCTTTATTAATGATTTGGATGACAAAATTGGGGGCATACTTATCAAATTTGCAGATGACACCAAATTAGGAGGAATGGCTAATACCCCAGAGGACAGGATCAAAATTCAAAATGACCTGAATAGACTAGAAAGCTGGGCCAAAGCTAACAAAATGAAAAAATACAGAGAAATGTAAGCTACTGCACTTAGTGTGGAAAAATGAAATGTACAAATATAGGTTGGGGGACACCTGGCTGAACAAGACTACATGTGAAAGGGATCTAGGAATCCAAGTAGACCACAAATGGAAATGAGTCAACAGTGCGATGTGGCAGCTAAAAAGGCCAATGCAATTTTAGGCTGCATCAATAGATGTATAGTCTCTAGATCAAGGGAAGAAATAGTGCTGGTCTATTCTGCTTTGGTCAGGCCTCACCTGGAATACTGTGTCCAGTTCTGGGCACAACAGTTCAAAAAGGATATTGAGAAACTGGACCATGTCCAAAGGAGGGCAACTAAAATGGTGAAGGGTCTTGAAACCATGCCCTCTGAGGAATGGCTTAAGGAGCTGGGTATGTTTACCCTGGAGAAGAGATGATTAAGAGGTGATATGATGGCCCTGTTTAAATATTTGAAGGGATGTCATATTGAGGAGGGAGTAAGCTTGTTTTCTGCTGCTTCAGAGAACAGGACCCAGAATAATGGATGCAAGCTCCAAGAAAAGAGATTCCGCCTAAACAGTAAGAGCTGTTAAATAATGGAACACACTCCCTTGGAGAGTGGTGGAGTCTCCCTCCTTGGAGGTCTTTAAACAGAGGCTGGATGGCCACCTGTCAGGTATGCTTTGATGGAGAGTTTGGCAGGGGGTTGGACTGGCTGGCCCTTGTGGTCTCTTCCCACTCTATGATTCTATTATTCTTTTGCACGTCACAGTTATTCCTTGTGAGCGTTATCCACCTCTTCAACCACTGCCAACAAATGTGAAGACCTCTATGTGCCACACTGCTGTGGCACCAAATGTAGAGACCTTCAATCTAAACCAGCGGTTCTCACACAGGAAACATGAGAGCAACTAGATCAGTGGTTCTCAACCTTCCTACTGCCGTGACCATTTAATACAGTTCCTCATGTTGTGGTGACCCCCAATCATAAAATTATTTATATAACACATATAAAAATATGTGTTTTCCTATGGTCTTAGGTGACCCCTGTGAAAAGGTTGTTCGACTCCCAAAGGAGTCATGACCCACAGGTTGAGAAACTTTATTTGTCTAATCACACTACTAGACATCACCACATTTGAATCATGGATTGCACCACAGACATTCTGTGTCTGAACTAATCCACCCCCAATAACACCATTGTCACGGCTTTAGAGGCAAAAAGGTATAATACAAAAGTTAATTTATTAAACAAAAGTTCAACATACAAAGATTACTTAATTAACACATCTAAATCCTGACTGGCCCTAACTAGCTAACTCTAGCTTGCATCTCTCTCTCTCTCTCTCTCTCTCTCTCCTCTCATATTTCAAACTTGACAGACTTTAGCTGTCACTTTCTGTCATAGATCCTAGCCTTTAAAATTCCCTCCAGACATTCAACCAATCAGCTATCTTCACACTTTCAGCAGGGGCTCTGTAGCCTTGCTTTATTGTTGACTTTCATGATGGTCCCAAGAAGAATCTTGGGAAAAGGGGAAACCTCTGGCCCATTCAGAGGGGGATAAGCAGCATGGTGAGAGAAAAGACTCCAAGAGCTTGCCCTCAGCAGGGATTTGAAGTAAAGGGCACCAAACAGAGGACAGGCACCCAGTAATGGGAAAAAGCTACCCCAATCCATGAACTGAGCCTGTTGAAATTTGCCTACCTGTTGACTTGATGAATGAACATCATGCCTCATGAATCCAACCCCCCCCCCCAACTGCCTAAGAGAGGTAGTGCCTAAATCCAAGTGGGTTTTCCTTGATCTAAATCACTGCTAGATGTGCTTAAAACAAAAGATAGTGCATCAGTGCTGCCCCCCTATGTTAAACCTATGTATTTTGAAATATATCAATGATTGTAGCTGTTTGTTGCACTGTAAGAGATTACAGTGTTTCACCAAGTAGGTTTAAAAAAGGTTTAAGAAATAATAGTGAGCACTAAATATGACCACTGGCACTCCATACACATAATGCTTTTTAAAGCCAGTAATGAGGTTGTATCTTTGGGTGTTTTATTGTATGGGATGGAGGTGGGGAATAGGTGAAAACAGCAAAATAATAAAAGCTATTTAAAAATTAGTCATTACTTCCTAGAGGAATAAATGCTGTGCCATTTTTTCTTACAGACTGGTGTGCCTAACTTCTTGAAAGACATGCAAAAAGCTTGCCATACCTATCACAAGAGAAAAACGTCTGCATGAATTCAAATAAAATAGGATGGTTTAAAAGTGTACTTTCCAAAGTTGGGGACTTGAATGGATCATCGGCTGTGACACATCACTGACAAACATCTGCATTCTGGGATGGTAATCATGAGCCATGCACGTTCCCGGGCATCTGAAATGGAACATATTAAACTTTTTTTTTCATTTTCCATCTGTTTGATGTACTGCCCTTTTAAAAAATGTTTTGATGGCTTTCAGAGACAACATGTGAAGGATGCTTTTTGTGGATCCCACCCCTAGTCTTATGATCGTCTTTGAAAATTAGGGTTCTGATGTGCAAACACAGTTCCTCTCTTCCCAGGGATTTCTGGAGCCACTTCAGTGGGGGGAATACTTCTATGTCCAGTAGAGTTCTGTATTCCTCCCTTGGAATAAATAAGGAAACCCACATTGCATCAGGTTTCTGCTTTTGATTTCTTCCTAGCATCAGCTGTAGTTAAATGGGAGTGTAGCCACAGGCATCACTGTAAAATAAAATCCTTTTATTTGTCCTATTCAGTAGGAGTTTAGGTCTTATACTGATCATCTAAAGTGTAATTGGTCAAACAAAAGGCATTATCTTGATTGTTCAGTGAAAATCTTTCAGCTTTCAAGGAACTGTTTTATGAGATTCTTCCTTTAAAAAAATTGAAAGTAGACAATATTTCAATGGAACAGTCAAGATAATATCTTCCATTGGATATCTGTTGGTTGCAGCCCAATGGAAGTTACAGAAGTTCCATTAAAATCAGTTATTTGTGACTGAATCCCATTAATTTCAGTATAAATTATCAGTGTTCTCTGGATTGGGCGCATTGTGGGAAGAATTTCAAATGTCCTATTTTTTTATCTGAACAGATTAAAAACACTTAGCAGTTTGGAAGAAACACTATACAGTGGTCTTGATTTTCTCTACGTAGTATGCTTTTCAAATTTCATATCTGTTGTTTTGTGCATATAATTACTACTTGTTTTCTGCCTCTGGAACTAGAATAAGTAGCAAGGGAAAACTGCTTTGTTTTTATATTTCCACTTGCATTTTCACTGTTAAGAGGTTTTGGGTTACACAGGCCTACGATCTCTCAGACAGATCAAATAATAATTGCTGTGAGATAAGGCTGTCATATCCTTCTGCTGTTTTAGGAGTTTATCACACTGGGGCTAATGTTGGCATTAAAGAGAGATTAAAATGCATTTAAGGCATCTTGCAAATAAAGTGAAAATGGTGAGTAATTATGTGAATGATTATCACATGCAATTGCGCAAATAAAGTGATATCGGAAATGCATTGTCACTGAAATCCCAAAAGTAAAAAAGATGCACATTAATGCTTCTTTGTGACCACTTTAATGGCGGGTTTTGTGCAACATCGTGTGAAATTGTTTTACGAAATGACACAATTTTTCCAAGATATTCACGGGATAAACTCCCAATCTCCTTTGAGTGATAAATTCCTTTGTTCTGAAGGCCTGCAGACTCAAATAAATAGCTAATATCATAGTCTGGCCTTTCTCAACCTGGTGTCCCTCATATGTTTTGAATTTTCTTGCCTATTAGCCAGGACTAGCATGGCCAATGGACAGGGAGGATGGCAATTACAGTTGAACAAGTCTGTTTGGGAAGACCTTGCTAGATATATATCATTTTATATTAGTTTTGCTCTAAATATCTCCTTCATACAAACATGACTGTGTCGTGTAACTGTGAATAATGAATTGTATCAGAAGATTTTTGTACGTAATAATAAGACTTCTTTTTTGCCCAGTGTTCCAACTGCAGGTTGGTGGTAGTCCTTACCTTTTGTGATGGTTCTGCTCTTCTACAGGCTACAAGAGTATGATTTGGGTAAAATTGATAGAATGGACCATTTGAGTAGTACTTCCTGAGAATATTAACTTGGACAATCAGGTATCTTTTAGGAGAGGAAGAATTAAAAGCCTTGTTTCACATGTGCTTGCAGGAGCCCAATGATAAAGGGGATTCAGACTTAGAGTAATAGACCTGACAGAATGAAAGAACCTTAAGCAATTCATGACTCTTAGGTGGCACTGAGTTCATTGAATCTTAGCTAAATATTACTAAATCTGAGTCCAACCCATTGTGTTTAATTAGTATTCATTTCTTATATTCTCAGAGCTGTTGTTGTTGTTGCCTTCAAGTCATCTCTTTATGATGACCCTAAAGTGAACATTGGCAAGATTTGTTCAGAGGGGTTTGCCATAACTTTCCTCTGAGGCTGGGAGAATGTGATTTGCCCAAGATCATGCAGTTTCCATGGCTGAGCAGAAATTCAAATCTTGGTCTCCCAGAATAGAAATTTGAATCCTGGTCTTCCAGAGTCCTGTTCCAGCACACAGACCACTAAACAATACTAACTCTCAACATATGAGGCAATGATTTTAGTATGACAGCAACACTAAAATCATTATTTCCCATGATAAAAACTTGTACAGATTTTGTGACCTGGTTTCTCTCTGCTTTCTTTCAGTAACAGACCTAACCATTTCCACTTGCTATTAGTGCATAGACCATATTTTATACTTTCTTCTCTGTATTTCCATGATGTTTTACTTAATATAGCAGGTACCACTAGAGTGCTCACTGTCTTTCAAAACATATGAAGGCCATGGATTTTCACTGATAGTATTCCAGAACCACCACAAAACTTAATGCACATATTTTAAATTTCTCTTTGTCTTGGATTAGAAGTCCAACACTTTAACATTCATGATGTTTAACTGTCTTGGAATTGGTGGTAAGACCACCAGCTGCAATCTTGTGTAATGCATCTAAATTGCACTTAACTGAGTGACATCCTTTTTTTTTTTTTGCCCCTACCACCCTGCCCTTGCGATTGCCACCAGCCACAATAAAGGAGGTTAATGGAGCCCTGATGGATTACTTTACATGGCTGATGAGTTGAGTTTGGCCTAATCAATCTTAAGTTGTACTGTCCCATTATATACTGAACTTCATATTTCATTTAATCCCCCTTTTTCAGTAGTTAATGATTTGATATATGTATACATTTATTGACAGAGCTAGTAAAATGTTGGACCCCATGCCTTGCTCAGGGAAATTGTTCTAATCTTCTATGAGCCACAGATATGATAATAACATTAAATAGCTTTGGAAGAGCTATTTCTTTACCGGTCTTGCAGGGATCTGCTCCCTATTCATCTTGCTGTTAAATCTGAGGTGTTATAGGCAACACTCAAGACACACAATCAAGACTGCATGTTACAGTTTGTAAGCAAATCCCCCCAAAAGTAGCCAGCAAGAAGAAATTTCCTTATACCTTCTAAAAGTCTGTAGTTGACTGCTAAACTGTATGATCCTGGAAAGCTCTGCCTCCATCTTCCCACACTTTTTTGTTCCATCAGCTCTGAAACTAGCCAATGACCTGCTAGAGAATTAAAAGGTTGGCCAGATGTTTCCTGATAACAAGCCAGCTTCCCAGTTTCCCTTTGCACATCTTCTTGCAAGAGGCAGGGCTCTGATGAGTGCATATCTGACATCATTTCAGAAAACAGACAGTTGCTTTGGTGGGAATCTTTTCCTTACTATATATGTGCTTCCTCCTCTGAAGCTTTGGACAGTATACAAGTGAAAATAAGGTCTAACACACAAAAAAGAGGCTTACCTTGAAAATCTCTGGCTTGTCAGCGTGAAGGTTGCTCTCACAACTGAGGCTTCTTTGGTTTGGGGTTCAAATAAGGAATGTTCATATAGTATAAAAAGGTATGCTTCCTATTTTCTATACTGCATCAACATTACAAATGACACCGTGAGCCAATTAATGTGCCACATAGCAAACATATGTAGGCTTCTTAAACTATAGAGTCAACATGGAGCTACAACTAGTCCTTGAAAATTGTATCTGGATGGTACATGCATAATTTAGAGGTGATTTGGTACATTTACCTTTTACAATTTTATTTATCTCCTACTCTTGTACAGACTATATTTATCAATCTGTATCATTAAGGCTTTGTGAAGGGTATTGCTCCAACTAATGGCTTCTTGTGGAATTTTGTTGTGATGAGAATATGCTTCCTTATAGTATAATTAAGCAAAATCAAGATATTGGACTGTGCTGACTTCTTCCAGTACCTTTGGGATTAGTCTCTTGATTTTGTTAGTTTTGGGTTCAGCTTTTGTTTCTTCTCAGTGTTTCAACACTTGTCCAAGTAGTTGACCCTCTACATTAGGCCCGAACAACATAGAACCTAGGGGGCACATGCAGCCCACCAAAAGATTTTGGGTGGCCTGCAAGGATGTGGAACAACTTCAAAGCTCTTCCGCTGTTTGACTTTTTCCTGAGGAGAGGACCATATGGAGGGGAAGGAGGAAGGGTGAACACTTGCCCTGTAGGTCTCCTCCACTGGTCAGCTTTTTTCTGAGGAGAAGGCCGGGTGGAGAAGGAGAATGACGGGCAAACACTTGCTTTGTGAAACTCCTTCACTGCCTGGCTTTCTCCTGAGAAGACCAGGTGGTGAAGGAGGACAGGCAAACACGCACCCTGCAAGGCTCCCAAGGAGAAGGCTGGGTAGAAGAGAAAGAGGGGCAAACACTCTCCCTGCAGTGCTCCTCCTCCACCTGTTTTTTTCCTGATAAGGTTGGGCAGTGGAGGCAGAAGAAGGTCAAACACTCACCCCTTAAGTCTCCTCTGTCACTCAACTTCTTTCATGGAGAAGTCTGGGCAGAGGAGGAGAAGGAAAAGCAAGGCTACTCCACCTGTTGGCTTTCTCCGGGGGAGAGTGGGGCATAGTAGTAGTAGTAGTGGTAATAGTACAGAATTAATATTGATAATATTTATTATTACTAAATAATAATAAATTATTAGGTAATTAATATTTAATTAAAACCTATCTGCGGCCCAAAGAAGTTTAGCCTTTTTAAATGTTGGCCCCTAACTACTGCCAAGTTGTGCAGGTCCCCTCTACATTTATGATTATGAAGATTTTTGCCAGCTGTTGTGAGTTCCAATCTGCTGTAGTGATCAAGTATTTAGAAGAGGGATTCAACTGTAAGTGTGCATAGTGCTACTTATGCCATTGTCCTTTAGTCACATTTTGATAGTCTGCTGAATGATGGGTATTGATACTTCCATTTTATGAACAGTTGAACATCTATTTTACGAACAGTTGAAAGGTCTACCCATGACTTTTCTTTGCTCTGAGAAATCAGTATACGATTTGGTTCTCAGATCCCAAATAATTATCTTGCAGCACAGATACTTCTGAATCTTTACCAATGGGGCATGAGCCAAATGATCTTTCTCTGTTGTTCACCCTCTGGTATTTAGAGGTAAACTGTCACTGTATAGAGATTCCATTTACTAATTATGGCCCTTCTGATAGGTTTAACTTCCACAAATCTTTTCAATATTTTAAAGTTACCTGTGCCACTGATGAGTATCACATCTATCTGAAATACATTTAAAGAGGCACTTTTCTTTGTCAATCTGTAACCTCTCTCCTGTCAGCTTCCTTTGATGACCCTGCATTCTACTTCATGAGAGAGAAAAATCCCTCTTCCTTTCATGCTGTAATTATTTCATTGTCCTCCATTATAGGAAAGGTAGTATAATCCCTTGATTAAGATAGTTACATTTACTCGGGCCTAGAACTGCTGCCAAAAAATGATGAGTTAGAAACAAACACCCAATCATTCGTTTTCCCTTCTCTGGCAAGCATTCTAGCTAAATTAAGAGCCCAGCCAATTCATAGGTACAGTCAGAGCCAACTTGTATCCTTTACACTGTTTGGTGGACTACAAAACCTTGATACATTTGATGTAAGTACAAAGGGAAGCAGAAGTCATGGGTCCCCCCTCCCCCTATAAGCATAGGGAAAAGTAAATACTGCTGCTGCTGCTGCTGATAATAATAATAATAATAATAATAATAATATCATCTTATATAATTTCCCAAGAATGTACTGTGAATAAGGCCAAGTATGAATACATGGACTTTTCATTCTGGCAGACCTGGACACAAAGTCAGTAGCTTTAGATACATCTTTTGATTAGCCAGCACAATATGTCTTGAGAGAGCTATTTGTTTGCTTCACTCTCTTCTTGGTTTTTGTGTAGTCATGCCTTTCTAAAGAGAGGAACAATAGAAGTAATACATGTGAAAAATTCACCACTGCTTTTGAGCGATGGGGCAAAATGGGTCAAGATGGCACCACACATCCAAACAATGTAAATTGCCACAATAGTATTGTTTCTTGTTTCTTCCTGCCCTCAAGTCATGATCAGAGTATACTTTACTTCTCAAGGACATAGGCCTGGTTTTCATTTGTACAAAACATGTTTTTTTCCTCACTGTGTAAGGATATTATCTTCTTGGTTGTTTCTCTAAAGAAAATTATATGAACTAGACTGAAAAAGCCCCAGATTATAAACACATCCTTTTCCAAAGACTCTATTAACTTGCATGCCATGCCTATGCAGCTGTTGAACAGAAAAGTGAAATTACAAATTACAATAGGATATTGGGACTAGTTTGGGTTGAATTTGTCCTAGCAAGGCCTAGTTCAGGATTGGCCTGATTCAAACAAATTAATTAAGCCCAGTTCAAATTGAACACAGTTGCTGTACAATAAACACAGATAGATAGATAGATAGATAGATAGATAACAGGGAAGTACCACCTGGAACAGAGGCTGCACAATAGAGTCTGGCCATGACAGAAACCTAGAGGAAGCTGTTGGGTGCTGGGATCTAGTAGGCCAGGAAAGATCAAAGCCTTAGGAAAGAGACTCAGGTAGAGTGTAGGATCCAAGGGCACTGGCATTGCCTCACCATTTCCAGAGCACTACAGTCTGGAATGACAGGCAATTTGGGAAATGAAAGCAGTGGGGACACAACACATTGCTTTTATCTGAGAAGTCACATCAGCATTTGGTTTCCTTTTTCCTGATATTATGCAAGGGTTGGAGGTGTCCCAGAAAAAAAAAGAGAGAGAGAGAGAGAATGAGAACAAGAGGTAGATGATTTGGCTGAAAATTAAGTTACAGCATTTCTGCTAAATCATCCTACTGGCAGAGGAGAATGACAGTCGGCAAAAGGAAGTGTGAGGTAATCTGTGAAATGAATTAACTCAATGCAACTTATTGAGCGTGCTGATGTAGTTGACAAGGAAAGAAGATTGGGACAAGGAAAGAACCTTGTTCATATCTCAAATAAGGGTGGGATCGGAATGACCTTGTCCTTGATGGTTGACCTCATAGCAAGCTAGGAAAAGGAAAGCAACCTTTTTAAAAACCCATAATGCAGCCAGCTTGGCCGAATAAGCTTTTCAACAACAGCCACCATTATCTGAAGTTCAACAGGGTTCTTGTTATGTGAAGATCTACTGGTGTTGATATCAAACAAACAAACAGCTTCATTTATATACCGCTTCATACTCTTAAGGGGTGTCTAAGCGGTTTACAATTGTAAGCTATTTGCCCCCCCAAAAATCTGGGTACTCATTTTAGCGACCTTGGAAGGATGCGAGCCTGAGTCGAGCTTCAGCCCTTTGCTGGTCTTGAACTCGCCACCTTATATCGAGGTATATACCACATGTAAAATGATTGTGCATGTGCATATGTATGTGTGTGTGTGTTTAGCAGCAATAACAGTTCTGAGAGGGCAAGCATTCCCACTCACCCCTACCCAGTAGCTCAGCCCCTACTTGCCTCCTCCATTTCTCATTTCCTGAATTTACTTGAAGAAAAGACATTTTTCCAATAAACAAATGCATTCATATATTATCATCTGGGTATACAAGAATGGGCAGAGTGGACTACAGTCATCCCAGTCATGGTATTGCCATTCACATCCCTCGGGCTTTCACAGATGGTAAACTGGGAAGGACATAATGGTGCACGAAGTTGAGGTGTATGTGCAGCACTGCATGCAGGAGTATGCCCCCATTGTAATCAGTGGGGTTCTAAAATTATCTATATTTCCAATTCGCGGGGTTGTCCAGAACAGATCCTCCACAAATGGGAAGGGACGACTGTCTGTCAATCCCATTTGTGCAGCCTCCCAGTTTTTTAATATTTGACATCTCATTTTCCTGTTGATCTGACAATGACGCCTCACCCACTTAGAAATATACTTTTCCCCTTCTATGCCCCTAATGTTCTAATGCCTCCAGTGACAGGGAGAGGGAGACTCTGGAGTAGCAGGATCATGATCACACCAGCATTTGTTGCCTCATTCACATTTTCCTGCAAATAAATCACATCCACTTATGTCACTCTAGCAGCACATGTGAAAAAATTATCTTATCAAAACCTGGAATCTACTTCATGGCATGCAACAAGAAATAATGTCTTCTATATGCACACCACAGACATGCATGTTAATCATATATTCATCACAGTTAAAGGAAATGAAATTCAGAATGATGTTTCCTGCCTCTTGAGGCCTGGGAGACGCTAACTGCAGCCATATCTCAGAAGTTCTGTCGGCAGGATTAATGTTTCAGAAACATCTGTAGGCTACCATGTGTGCTGGTTGCAGATGGCAGTCGATGAAACTGATGTCATATAGTGAATGCTCTGCCACTTTGATTTTTTTAAAAAAAAAATGCTGAGATTTGGCCAGATGCTCAGGGCAATTTGTAAAGTGCAACAATATGGTAAAGGTTTTTGAGAAAACTTGAATGTCATCTGGTTGACATTTTGTAGCTACTTCTGAGAATACTTGGTCATGGGTGTGGGAGGAAATTGTAAAAGTTATAATTCCCCAAGGTACAGGTCTACCAGTGGCTTGTTTTTCGGTCACCATTGTTCCCTATTGTTGTAGTATGAAGGACAGGATTCACAGGAATGCTTAAAGGATACTCAAAGTCAAAAGAAATTCCCCTACTAGCTAGAGGCAAGGATTGTTATTGAGCAGGGGCAGCCTTCAAACTGTTGCTTGAGTGCAGCAGCCATCAACCCCATCCAGCATAGCTAAGGAGAAGTGAGGGAACTGTAGCCCAACATTTGGAAGGCCACACGTACCCCATCTCAGTTGTAGACTAAAGGTATATTTCTACATTTATTGTATGCAGATACTCCTTTTTAAAAAATGGGTTAACAGTAAGGATATAATTCATGACTAATTTTCTTATCCAAGGAAGCAACGAGTAAGTTTAGCAGTTTTCATCTGCAGGAAAGGCTTCAAAAGCACACAGTTTTTGAAGGCTATTTGGCTTCAGGCCTGCTTATGGGACAAGAGACAGCTTTGGTTGCTTTGATGGGTGTCCTATGCAGGGAGCTGAGCAGTCGGAGTGTATCCATGTAGGTTTTGCTGGACTTTTCAGTGTCTTTCAATACCATCCACCATGGTATTCTTCTGGGTCACTTCCATGGGGTGGGACTTGGCAGCACTGTTCTGCAGTGACTCTGATTCTTCCCGGAGGGGCTGAAATCAGAGGGTGGTGCTGAGGGACTCCCATTTGATGTCCTAGCCATTGACCTGTGTGGTCACTTAGGGTTCAGGTTTGTCCCCCATGCTGTTTAATGTCTATATAAAACTACTGGGAGAGGTAATCTGGACTTTTGGGTTCAGTGTCACTGATGTGCTGATAACACCTAACTGTATCCTTTTGACCTGATTCCAAGAAAGCTGTCTCAGTAGTGAACTAATATCTGTTAGTAATGGACTGGATGAGGACAAACACATTGAACCTTAATCTAGACAAGAAGTGCTCCTGGTCAGCCAGAAGACAGAACTGAAGATACGGACTAAACCTGTGCTGGATGAGGTTATACTCCACCTGAAATCTCAGGTTCGCAGCTTGGGTTTTCTCCTGGACTCAACTCTGAGCCTGGATGTCCAGGTATCAGCAGAAGACAGGACTGCATTTGCATAATTAAAACTAGTGTGCCAGCTGTAGACTGGTCCTGGAATATAACAGGCTGAAAATGTGATATTAGCAGAGAGGCAAACTTGTACAACTCTTCTAACCAATCTCATTATTCAGCCAGATTGTGAAGACAGCTCACTGGTGATTTGATCACTGCCTGAGTGTCACACCAGAAGCAAAACTTATTGTCTCTGAAATGGTCACCAGATGGTGACAGCTAACAGAATTGAGAAGAATTCAAGGAAGGTTAGATCCTGGGTGATATTAGCATCCCATCAGTTAACAGCCACCACTGAACACACTAATGGCCTTGGAAGAAGACCCAAAACTCATTGCTACCTTCTACATAAGAATGCACTTAGAGCCCTGCCCCCAGCTCCCATGGTGCCAACTTGTCTTGTGGGAGAAAGAACATCCTCTATATGGAATCCAGAAGGGTGCCCAAATAAACCAAAGAAGAGGTGGGCCCTTTGGTCTTTTCCAGTGCTAAACTAATATGGAATTCTTTTGCCAGCATTTGGAAAACTTCCAGCACCTGGCTGCATTCCACAGTGTTTGACTTCCCCATCATGAGTAATCACGATGTATGAGATGAAGGGAAATCCCACCCTGGATTTAGCCACTCATTTCAGGAATGTGGTGAAGGCTTCAAAAGTAGCAGAACTGACGAAACATCCCATTCACATGGCTTTATCATAATACCACTGGTCTACAATCTTGAAACCCAAAAGGCAAAAATCATTGGGATACACTGGCAGGAGCCAAAACACTGACTGGATGTCGTATTTCACCAAGAGCACCCTGGAGCTGCATGCTTGGATCAGCTGGACTGCTTGATCAAAAGATACATAACACATGGAGCAGAACTCTGGTGGGATGGCATAATCGACTGATGCTCCCTTGGGGTAAAAAGGTGGCGGATGAGGCAAAATTCTCCATGGGCCTTCTTGGGAACCACTTCCAGTTGGACACTCTTAGGTTGGAAAAAGGTGGCTCTGGGAAAGGGCTTGCCACCTGCCCAGCTCCAGGCCCGTACCTAGACCTTTAGGGGCCCTGGGGCAAAAGGTACATTTGGGGCCCCTATATTTTTTCATGTTCGAACATACTTGCATGATCATGTGTGTGCTTTACGATACATTGTCAGTTAGTGGTGAAGGGCAAAGCGAAAACATTATTCATTCAAAGTTTACTCAAAATAGCAACACAATGAATAATACTGTAATAACATCTTATAAGTACAAACTTTACAGACACAACAGACTCCTACTCCCAGAATTCCATAGCCTTAGCCAGAGTGAGAAGCCTAGAGATGCGGGCCCCACAACAGACTCCTACTCCCAGAATTCCATAGCCTTAGCCAGATAGAGTGAAGAAGCCTTGAGATGCGGGCCCCACAACAGACTCCTACTCCCAGTGTAAGGGAATTAAGCGTTCCCAAACATATCCCGGGAATTGAAGGTACGGGAGACAAAGACCAGACCAATTGTTGATTCCAACCAAGGTAGGTTTATTAACTGGCCGGGGAGACAGCCACCTAACGGTGAAAAAAACTGTCACACCCCCTTCTTTGTCTGCGCGCATCCTTTATACACTTTTCAACCAATCAAAGCATAGTTCCACAGTTCTTGTCCAGCAACAGGCTTCTTTCTGATATCTAACTTGGAATTCCATAGCCTTAGCCAGATAGAGTGAGAAGCCTAGAGATGCGGGCCCCACAACAGACTCCTACTCCCAGAATTCCATATGCGGGCCCCACAACAGACTCCTACTCCCAGAATTCCATAGCCTTAGCCAGACAGAGTGAGAAGCCTAGAGATGCGGGTCCCACAACAGACTCCTACTCCCAGAATTCCATAGCCAGATAGTGAAGAAGCCTAGAGATGTGGGCCCCACAACAGACTCCTACTCCCAGAATTCCATAGCCTTAGCCAGACAGAGTGAGAAGCCTAGAGATGCGGGCCCCACAACAGACTCCTACTCCCAGAATTCCATAGCCTTAGCCAGACAGAGTGAGAAGCCTAGAGATGCGGGCCCCACAACAGACTCCTACTCCCAGAATTCCATAGCCTTAGCCAGACAGAGTGAGAAGCCTAGAGATGCGGGTCCCACAACAGACTCCTACTCCCAGAATTCCATAGCCAGATAGTGAAGAAGCCTAGAGATGTGGGCCCCACAACAGACTCCTACTCCCAGAATTCCATAGCCTTAGCCAGACAGAGTGAGAAGCCTAGAGATGCGGGCCCCACAACAGACTCCTACTCCCAGAATTCCATAGCCTTAGCCAGATAGAGTGAGAAGCCTAGAGATGCGGGTCCCACAACAGACTCCTACTCCCAGAATTCCATAGCCAGATAGTGAAGAAGCCTAGAGATGTGGGCCCCACAACAGACTCCTACTCCCAGAATTCCATAGCCTTAGCCAGATAGAGTGAGAAGCCTAGAGATGCAGGCCCCACAACAGACTCCTACTCCCAGAATTCCATAGCCTTAGCCATAGTGAAGAAGCCTAGAGATGTGGGCCCCAGAACTAGTAGTGTAGTTTTTTAGTACTCAGCAGTAGTTCCCAGTCTAGGTGGACCTCCTCCCTGGTGGCAGTGGCACCCCAAACCAAACTCAACGGAAGCCCTGGGCCCAAGAAGCAAGGCAAGCCCAACCCCCATCCTCTGCCCAGGGGCCCCAGGCCCAGCCAGGGAGGCCAAAGGCAACAGGCAGCAGCCCTACCAGTACTCAGTTCACTTCTCACTTGTTCCCACACGTGCTCTGGTGCGGGCGCACACAAGCAACTCCTCCTCCTCAGCTCCTCTCCTCTTCAGTAGCCCAGCCAATGGGGATGGACCGGAGGAGCCCAGGAGGAGGGGCTGCTGCAGGCAGGCAGGGCCGTTCCCACTCCTCTGTCCTCTGGGAGGGGGAAGGCAAGCTGCAGCCAGGCAGGGACTGACGACTAAGAAGAAGAGGAGGACATTTATGAGGACGGCAGCTGGGGGCCCCCCTCAGCTGGGGGCCCCGGGGCATTGCCCCGCCTGCCCCGCCCTAGGCACGGCCCTGCCCAGCTCTGCACTCCGTCTCTATATTTTGCACTCCTTTTCTATCTTTCACTCTATCACTTTTCACTCTTTCTCTGTCTTATCACTCCTTCTCTATCTTTTGCACCACTTGTCTTCCTGTCTTTTGACAGGAATCAGGAAACAATGGGAGAACACTTCCCTGATGAAATATGCTGCTTTCTTATTGGTGTGGTCTTTAGTAATGAGAGCAAAGCTGCCAGCTTCACTGGTGTGCATGTGAGCCTACCAGCCTTGCCCTTGTCCTCTGCTATTTTATTTCGCACCTCCTTGCTTTCTGGGACCACCTTGAATGCTTCCTCCCTCCTTTTCCCCACATGCAACCAGTTGGGGGTGTCCTTACTGAAAGGGCTGCTGCCCACTGGAGGAGCGAGGGCATGTTGACTTGGGATGAGGTCCAACCCAAAGCTCATAGCTATGCTCAAACTTACACTGGACATAGTGGTATTGGGCATGTTGACTTGGGATGAGGTCCAACCCAAAGCTCATAGCTATGCTCAAACTTACACTGGACATAGTGGTATTTCTCTTGATTGAACTCCCAACAAACCAAATGCTTGACATCTTTCTCACCTACCCAGCAAAAAGGCTTGAATGCCTTCCTCTTTATGTGAGGACCAACCAGCACAAGCCACAGTTCGTCACTGATTCTATGTGTTCTATGTATCCCTGTCACTTTGAGAAACCTTTTCTGAAGGTGGTGTCATATTCGATGGCAGTAGCATTCCCTGCAAAGGTGTTGAGCATATTGCTTAAGTGGCTGGAGAGATGCCACCCTCTATCAGGGTCTGCTGCCTGCACTCCCCCATAAAAGATATGTAGCCTCCCAACCAATTGTTAAACAAGTGTTCAACCACTTCTCCCTTTTCCTTTTTCCCCCTGTCTGCCTTGGTGAACATCCTTCCTCACTCTCCTGCTTTAGCAAGGAGAAAATGTCTCAGTGTATTCCTGTGGGTGGTCCTGTAAAGGGACAATGAGATCTGGGCAGTGGTGCCATCCCATGGCCTCCCTGGCCCTGATATGATCTGAGCCTGCTACTGTATTTCCTAACATGAATTACCTAAAAAAGCAGGCCAGATCTGTGCTGCTGTCCTCCAGTAACTACCCCTATCCTGGCTATCCCCTTCTGAGGACTCACCTGATAATCCAACACTGTCTGAATCCTCCCGACTTTGAGTTCTGATGTGCTTCTTACCACCTCCCTTCTTCATTCTTTTGGATTTGCTAGCCCTAACCTCCCCCTAATCCTCAAGGAAAGAGCAGCTCCAGTAGGAGCTGCTAGATGGCGAATGGAGCCTCCTCCTCCACTTAGCCCTATTGCCCACCTGAGGTTCCAGAGGTCAGGGCAGCAGGGGGAGCAGCCACCCATGGCTCCAGCTGGCCCACTTTCTCCACCATCAGTTTGAGGGTTTGAGACAGGCCAGGTAGCACCAAAGTGCTGTAAGTCTGGGCCATGGTAGAGGTGCTACTGGTGGTGGCCACCCTGCTGCTGCCTCTTGCTGGAGCTAATTCTACCCCGGAGTCCAACCAGCCAGTCCCCTGGTGTGAAGCAAGGAGGGCGCAGCCCACTGCTTCTTGGGTGGCATGCTAAGTGAGGCCACAAAGCAATGGCTCAAGGACTGAGCACTCAAGCTTGTGGTGGTGCAACCTAAGAGGAAACAACTTGGACTAGGTGAGTAGGACACACAACATTTAGTAGTTCTTGGGACCTGTTTCATGGAGGGGAGATGATTCCCTAAGCAGCAGAAATCCCACTGCTCTCGGCTGAGGGTCCCCAGCTGAGTGTTGCTGTGTTGGTGCTGGACTGGGAGGGGGAAGGTTGGCTGCTGGGACACACACAGAACATATGGGCTGTAGCAAGAAGGACACTGCCCGATTCCAGTAGCCCTTTCCTGTGCAGAAACTACTGTTTTCATGGCAAATCACATGTGAATTTCAGATGGAGTGTCCTCAACTGGAGCATAAAGCAGCAAATATTTATTTTTCTGCATAAAAATGTTATTTTCTGTGAGAAATAATGCCGTTTTCTACTCTAAACAATCATGTGTGAATTTTGTGCAGCATAAGTTCCAAATTGTGAAGATTCTTGTTCATTCAGGTTTCTTCTCATCAGGGTTTCTTGATATTCAAAAACATGTTGTTCCATCATTTTTCAAATATTTTCAGATATTCTTTCCATCCTTACTCAACAGCCATTGCTTTTCTAAAGAACCTTGGAAACTACTTTAATAAGGATGCTGAGAGGTTTCTGTTTGTGATCATTAGTCCCATCACAGGATTGCAGTTCCATGTTGATGCAAAATGACTGTAAACCAGTAGAAGTCTGTGGTACAGATGTGCACAGAGAAGTGTGTGTGTGAGAGAGAGAGAAAGAGAGAGAGAGAGAGAGAGAGATCACATCACTTGGAGGTACAATCTTCATTTAGCATTTCACCAACTGAAGGTACTTTTCGGCAGCAATGTAATCCATTTATTTTTAATTATATACTGGCACATCCTCCAAACAAGCTAGCCAAAATGAATCACAAAACTGTTTAAATACATGAAACATATAAAATATAAAATACTAGGCTGCAATAATTTAGAATCAAATGACAGCAGTTTATAGCCAGACAAAACAGATGTATGTAAATATTCCAGATTGTTAGTCCACAAGTACAATAAGACCAGCTTGCTAATGCCAGCTGTTCTCATCCTCTTAAAACTTAAATGGACATCTTATAGATCACTATGCAAAGAGATCTTGTAGCACCTTTGAGACTAACTGTGAAAGAGGTTGTAACACAAGCTTTTGTAGACTTGGGTCCAAAACACACTGCAGAAATAATCCAAATAAATTTTGGCAATTAGTGTTTAAAGAGATAAAAGAAATGATAGAAACTGATTTAGAATTTTGTCCAAAGATAGCATTACTATCTATATATGATAAGATTAATTGCACCCAGGCAATAAAGGATCTGATTACAAATCTAATAGCAGTAGTGAGATTATTTATAGCAAAAAACTGGAAAGATCAGAGAGATCTACATACACAAGATTGGTACAAAGAGAGATATGGTAAATAGTAATTAATGATAAATTAACTTGCGGAATTAAGGTAAAAAAAGGAATTAGAAGCAATATGGAAAATATTTGTACAATAGTACAAATTTAGTAAAAGAAGGAGGTGTTTTGCCCCCACAGGAAAAGTTAAAATTTTGGAGGGTAGAGTAATAAGAAGATCCTGGGGAGCACAAGGGGATTAAAAAAGAAAGAAATAATCCAGTTTGAGGCTGCTTTAACTACCCTGGTTTAGTGCTAGGGAATCCTGGGAACAATGGTTTATTGTGGCACCAGAGAAGGCTAAATGTCTCACAAACCTACAGTTCCCAGAATTCCTAGCATTGAGCCAGGGCAGTTAAAGCAGTCTCAAACTGGATTAGTTCTGCAGTGTGTTTTGGACCATTGTCAACTTCCTCAGAGGTATATGAGGAAGTCAACAAAGCCTGGGAAAGTTTATGCTACATCTACGTTCGCACAGTTAGTCTAAAAGGTGCTACAAGATCCATTTGCATACTGATAATCCAGATTAACACAGCCATGTCTCTTAATTCTACCCTTACAGATCAAGTCGTCCATGCTAGAAATCTTTCTAAAAACTAGATATCCCAAAGAGTCAACATTTTGATGACACTGATTTCCACAGAAGCAAGATGACACACAGGGCTCTGTGGGAGATCATTCTGGAGCTGTGGTGCCTGTAGACAGGGTAGTGGTCACCTCTGGAAGTTGATTTCAGACAATATGAAAGGGCAGCAAACTGTTATTTATTTATTACTGTATTTTATCAAGCATGGGGTTACTAGCTTTTCTGCCTTGGGAGACAAACTTGACCAGCCTTTGACTTGGAGTGGCTGGTGCCATTTGTTGAATGTCTTGAGTTGGCTTTGCATGTCAGTCATGTAAATGTCTGCTGTGGTCCAAAGAACAAGAGCAAAGCAGAGTAGAGTAGAGCAGAGGAACAATGCTTTGGGACCAACTCCTATAGTAGGAATACAGGATTTTGGTTTAGAAATACAACAGTGAACAAGTCAAGCAGGTAGAAGGCCTGTTTTTGTCACCAACAAGGGAGGCTGGGAAAAAGTAAAGGCAGGCAAACTAGTAAACTGATCTAGCAAGCAGGTCTGGGGAGAGGGATACCAGCCTTTTCAGAGAAGTAGGAGCTAGGTCAGAATCTGAGGCTACAGAAGGAGGGGGCATTGTAGGGCCCATCATATTGCATTAGAACCCAACTCCAATCAGCCCTAGCCAGCACACACAAAGATATATGCAGTCCAACAACATTTGGAGGGCTGCATGTTGCTCTCCTCTCTGGTTAGGGAAAAATTCCTATCAATCCCTTGTGCCACTTGACAGCTACTGTTCGACAACCTTCAATACATCCTGGCCAGTTGCTACAGCAGAGGGCAGGTCAACAGCTCCCTCTCCTGACAAGCTGTCAGATCACCACTGACAGGAAAATGTGTGGGTGAGAGCTGGCTGCTGTGAACCATCTGGGAGATTTTGAATCTGCTAGATAAGTACTGTTAGTACTAGTATATGTGCCTCTTGGCATCTAAAAAGAACAGCCTCATTAGCATCAGCCAAACTCATTCAGTTTGCTTTGTGTCTGCAGACCAGATGGGTCCTATGATGTTCATTGTGGCATATTTCCCCCTAGAAACCCAGAGCATTTCACATGACAACCACTCTCTATGGGATTCCCCCAGCTGCTCTGATTGGACTTTTTCTCTGACCTCCTGTTGAGGCTCATAGAGATCTGCAACCACACATTTGTTTTTCCTAGGAGAAGGATTTCAAAACAAAGCAGCCCTGCACTCTGGCATCTCATTCTGACATCTGAACAGGAGGGCAGCATATGATTCTGAATGAGCGTACAAATGACTAGCTGCTCAGAGGCAAGATTAATAAACTCTGACATTTCTGGAAGCGGTTCTACCATTGAGAGAAAATGGGACTTGAAATGTGTTGAATTCAGACAATTTTTAACCCCCAATTTTTATGCAAGAATGATAGAGTGCTTGTGCATAAATGAGAAGTGGCATTTGTAAGAAGAATCTGATTCATTCTATATTACATATTTTAAGATACTAAATTGGAGGAATCAACTGAGGAATATTGAAGGAGCCAAGTCTTGAAGGTGCGACAAATCTCTGCCCTGTTAAAAGTGCTGGGTCACTGACATGTGATGGGCAATATGGAACAGGTATACTTCACCTTTACTTATTTTTATATCTGAATTAGATAATGAAGAAATAGAAACAGTAAAAGAATACTCATACCTGGGATCAAACATTGATCGAAATGGAGACTGCAGCCAGGAAATCAGAAGAAGATTAGGAATGGGAAGGACAGCTATGAAAGAACTAGAGAAGATCCTAAAATGCAAGGATATACAACTGAGCACAAAAGTTAGAATTGTACAAGCCATTGTATTTCCTATTGCCATATATGGATCTGAGAGCTGGACAGTTAAGGAGGAGGATAGGAAGGAAATCAACTCATTCAAAATGTGGTGTTGGAGAAGAGTGCTAAGGGATACCATGGACAGCCAAAAAGACCAACAAATGGGTCCTGGAGCAGATCAAGCCAGAAATCTCCCTAGAAGCCAAGATGACAGAACTCAGGTTGACATGTTTTGGACACATCATGAGAAGGCATGAATCATTGGAAAAACTGTAATGCTAGGAAAGGTAGAAGGAAGTAGAGAGGAAGGCCACATGCAAGATGGATGGACTCTATTAAAGAGATCATGAGTATGAGTTTACAGGAGTTGAGCAGAGCAGTGGAGGACAAAGGGTCTTGGAGATGTCTCATCAGCAGGGTCACCATGGGTCGAGATCGACTTGAGGGCATTAACAATAACAAAAATATCACCATTAATATTGTTTCATGATTATATGATGGCAGTGGTGTGACTGAAAGTAGATTCAAAATGAATAGAGCCCTGAAAAATCCTTATATTTGCCTAAGAGGATAGTAGCATAGTGATCTTTCATTGGAGATATGGAGATTGCACCCATCTTTTCTTTTCCAAAGAAAAAGTTGCATTAATCATTGGAAGTAGCTTCTTAAAGTAAATTTAAATAATCTGAAGACCATGAAATAAATGCACTTTACATCTGTGTCACTATTTTGGTTTTGATTTTTCTCTTTGGTTATGATTCCTCTTACAAATTTGTTACAGAAATGATGAAGGGGCGGGGGGGGGAAGAGAATCTAATATGGTACTGCCATCTAGTGCTTAGTTAAAACGTTGTCAGGCTGAGAAAGAAAGGGGGCTTTTTAGATTGGCAGGAAAGTGTGACATGAAGTTGCCTTTTCCTTAATGCTTAGCAGCTAGACTGCAAGCCCCAGGTGTGCATTTAAAAGGTACAGGGCTGCTAGACTGAGGGGTTTGGGAACGACTTATCTGAGGTCTTTTCTGTGGCTCAGCAGCTACATGGGAAGCTGTCAGAATGCTACAAACACAGGCAGAGCAGCTACATGGGGGGGGCAATGAATGCGGCTTTTAGCAGCGCTTTAATTTTTTTTTTCCTTGCCGGCTGGCAAGGAAAAAAAATTTAAAAGTTCAGCGGTTTATCACTGCGGTTCCTCTGCCTTTTTAAACTGTGCCGTTGCACTGGTGCATCATGAATGAACCCCCTTATTTTGTGAATGAATTGACATGTTATCCACAGTAGAATAACAGTAACGGCATCCCAGAGTCCCTACTGTGCATGTCTAGGGTTCGGATTAGGGGTGGAGCTAGGGTTTGGGAGCTTTAAAAAACTGTGCGGTTAAACCCCAGCTTTTACACCTGCAGGGCATTGAGTGTTTTAATTAGAAGTGAACTCCACACCACGCATGCTCCCAACCCACGATCCATTATAATCTGCATCTCTATCGCTGCCTTTAAATGGGCGATTTAAAGAGACAGAGCCCCATTTAACTGCGCAACTACACCTGAGCCTTTAGATGCACTTGCGCTATAATGCTCTTTTAAAAAAAAGTGTGGGGAAATCAAGCTCCTTTTTAAAGGCGCTTCTTCTCCCTTAAAGTGCCAAAATACCGTTTTCATGGCACACTTTCCCTTTTTCTCATCTAAAGGCTGGGCTTTCATGCAGCCTTCATCACACCTCTTTTTGCCAATCTAAAATGGGCCAAAAGTGACTGAAGTGGTTTATGGCCTGTGGAGAATTTCTCCAACACCAGAAAAATATCTCTGAATGTATACACAATTAAGTACTAAAATACATCTAATAAAAATCTTCATTTGAGAAGGGAAAGAAAATGTGACTGCTATTTTAGGTAAGCTTAAGGGAAAGGAGCCACACTACGTGCTTAATCCCAACTTTCATTATAATCGCCATCCATGATGTGGCTCCTATGTGTAGTTTAATCTGCTGGCATCTTAATCTGTCCCATAATTTCACAGTTCTGCTGTTGTAGACCTAGCATGGGCCAAATGCTATGTGGCTTTAGCCAAGAGATCTGCAGCCTGGCAGTGATTCCCTGACTTCCATGCTAGCAGGGCTGCTTTGAGTCATTCAAGCTTGGGGCACCAGAACCTCAGCTAAAAAATCTTTTGGTTGTAGGATCTGGGTGACCCTTTGTTATCTTTTTCCTCAGTTTGGACTGTTATTCCCTAGCTATATAGTTTACAGTCTAGTTGCCCCCATGCCAACCCTCATTAATCTTTGAACTTGAACTACAGTTGGCCCACCTTATCCATAGATTTTTTTATCCACAGGTTTGAGCATACACGGCTTGAAAATATTCCTAAAAAGTATAAATTCCAAATAGTAAACCTTGATTTTCCATTTTATATATGGGACACCATTTTGTTCTGCCATTATATTTAATGGGACTTGAGCATACACAGATTTTGTTATCCATGGAGGGTCCTGGAACCAAACCCCAGTGGATAACAAGGGCCCACTGTGCCAACAACAGGAGACCACAAGACAAAAGACAAGGATGGGAAGAATGCCTTGCACCACCTAAAATATGCAATTCCAAGATAGACCCTAATGCCATAACAATAAACTACCTCTGTACAGTTGGCCCTCCATATCCACTGTTTTTTTTTTTTAATTCTATGGAGTCAACCATCCATGGAGTGAAAATATCCCAATATATATATAAATTCCAAAAAGCAAACCTTGATTTTGCCATTTTATATAAAAGGCACCATTTTACTATGCCACTGTATTTAATGGGACGTGAGCATCTACAGACAGAAGACTCAGTTGTTGGTTATAAACAGATGATGCTACAGCATGTTTATGCCACAGAGCAGATTAGCTCTGCTCACTGAACATGGTTTTTCTACCACAAGAAAAATGAGAGCAAGAGAGCCAGGAACTGGGAATGGCAATAAACACGTCAAACCCCTCTCACCTTGATAAGGTATAGGCCACCCCTTAGTATTGAGGTTTTTGATGACCCACTCCCTGAATCTTCCAAAAAGTGGTAGATTTCAAAGGAATCTTTGTGTTCCAGACTAAAACAGGAGAAGATGCTTCAAGGGGGCTTTTTGTGCCATGCCACAGTTCACAGTATGCATCCTTTGGGAGCAAGAAATCCTGTTGTGATGTATGGGTCTTATTTGTTCTTTTAAAGTGATGTGTGTTTTTATCTGATATTGTGTATTTGTTTGTCTGTTGTTATTCCCTGATTTGGTCCATGGAGAAAGGCAGTTAAGAAATAGTAATAATGTCAAGATGTCAGGTGTCAAGTCTGAAGGAGTTGAGGGGCACCTAAAAAGCTCTGAGTGCCCCATCTGGTTCCAGGGTTGCATATGGCCCACCCTGGTGTAAATAAATATGATATAGCAATTTAGCAATCCTGGATAGAGTCAGCCCAAGTGTTCTGCTAACATTGTAACATTGTGGCTGGGACTGGTGTGTACCTTGATGGTAGGATGTGGAGCATTTTCCTCCATGAGCCATCTGTTGCACACCTACTCAGGTTTTTTCTGGTAACAAGCCTGGCCCATTAAGAATAATACCAAGAAAACAATTGTGCTAGGTGCAATGCACACAAAAAGGGAGGGAGGGAGCAGATTGTAGCCTGGGGAGCTGGCATAAAACCTACTGAAGCAAAGCGGGTGGCTTGAATCTTCAAAAGGCAATTCTGAGGTCAACCGTGTGAAAAGAAATGAGCCTCATGGGGCCATTATACTTATTACCATTGTAATGCTTCATGAGTCACCTCTCTTTCTTTGGCCATTTTCTTCTGCCTTTAAGAGGAGATTGCTTGTCTTGGGAGAAGCATAGATTGTCTTGCTCCCCAGGTGCTGGAGAGAGAGCCATGAGAGCAAGTCCCTGACATCTGAAGGCAAAGGGGTAAAAGGCTGCATTACTGGGGTGGGGATGGGGGTTAAATATCCAGAGCTTGAAAGATGAAATTGGGATTCCAGTGACCCAAAGGCACTCATCAAGGACACCTCTCATACAGAACTTGGAAAAGTTATAGCTTTACAACTACATTTGCTGAATGGGGGATTTTTGGAGTTGTAGTACAAAAACAAACAAGCAAAACACCAAACAAACTAATTTTCCCAAGCTGTGCTATCTAATCTGGTCTAGATAACTAATAATAGCTTAGCTTGTTGCTGACAGTATTTCCTGACTAATTTGTCATTTCCAGATTTTTACTTTCATTTATTTATTTATTTATTTGGAAGGTGGGCCCAAACCTGCAAAGGACCTTGTTCCTCCCGAACTGTTAACAGGCAATGGCTAGTTACTCCTGTAACTAGAAAAAGTACATGTAATGAACAAACATTTACTCCTACCTTCCCATATCTTTCCTATCTTTGTTGTCTCTTCTTCTGTTCCCTTGGGCAACTGTATGCTATGTGGGAAAGGAATTTGCCTTCTACATTTTGTTAGGTTCTGCGCATATTTGATGGTGTGGTATTGTAATAGTGGTAATAGCAATTATGTTAGTTACAGTAGTGCAGCCTTTATAGAACCATGGCAAACCCTCTATAGCAGCTGTGGGAATCATGTAATCCTTGAGGTGTTGCAGAACTGCAAGGCCAAGTGAGTATAGCTAATGTTGAGGAATGCTGGGAGTTGTAATCCAAGATCTCTGGAAGGCTGCATCGCCCCTACACCTCTTTTAGAAAATCCACCTGTGATGACCATGTCTCTTGCTGTAAAGTGAACAGGCCTCTGTGTGTAGGGTTGTCAGGTATGATTAGCAGCATGAAACCAGGGTCCTACAGCCTTAATGGATCAGGGGGAGTTTATGGTACCTCTTCCTGATGCAGATTCTGCTAATGATTAAAACTGCAGGAGCCCCATCCCCTAGTCAACCTGGCAATCCTATGCACTGGTATCCCTAATGTTCCCCAAAGTACCGGGGAAGGCAGGAGGGGCACACACACATGCGCTCACTTGCTCGCTCACCCCTCCTTCCCTGTTGCCTTGGTTCACTGGGCTCAGAGCACAAGGGTAGCAGGAAAGGAGAGAAGGGTGTGAGCTTAACTCTCTTTCTCTGCTGCCATGGCTTCCTTGAGAGTTTCAACAGCAGAGAAGTGGTGAAACCTGCACCTGCTTCCTCCCCCCCCCCCCCAGCAACAGGAGGGACCAACTGGGTGTCACACCTTTTCTGTCATGTCATTTGGTGTGGTCTGCACCCCCCTGCACTCCCCCAGTGATGCCACTGGTCCTATGTCAGAGAGCAACCCTCTCTGTGAAGGAATTTCCTGTTTGAAGGACAGAGCAAGCCAACCCCGGTCAAAAGTGGAAGAACAATAAGAAGAAAGAGCAAAGAGAGGCACTTTGAAGTTGTCCACTGACAGTGAGGACCTGGATGGTTTACTGGGCAGGCACACTCATGCCCTTCCTTTTTACAGGCCTTACATCTCTGTTTTTAGTACAGTAGTCATCTCTAAATTACACCTCTACATGTATAAGTTAGACTGTACACATTTGTGTCTTCTTCCAACCTTTTTGATTAAACATTTTCTCTTTTTTAATATATATATATATATATATATATAATTACATAAAAACTTCATAGTACTACAAAGAACAATAATACAATGAATACATTGAACAAGAGATTTAGGAAAAAAAACACAAATGAAGAAAACAGACAAACAAGCAATCATCACAACAAAAACAGAATACAGAAAAAACAAAATTAAACACATCAACATCTTACCACTAGTCGTCCCAGCAAAAGAAACATTTTCTGTTTTTTGTCAATGTATAAGTGACCACTCTAGCACACTCACGTATGTGCTGACACAGAGAGGGTAAAGCTTTGTTGTTCTGTTGCACCCTTTGCCTTGCTGACTGGAGTATCATCTCAGTTTTCCTCTATGTTTTATATTCTGGATTACCCACCCAAATTGCTGGTATTTTTGTTTTTATTTATTGTCTCCATAAACTTGATATTTCTTGATGTACCACAGTAATCCTCAATACACCACAATCTTCCATAAATATGATGTATTAAAAATAAAAGAACCATGGATGTGTTCCTTCCAAAATTAAATACATGTCAGTTGTGACTATTCCAATGTGAATACTTAGAAATTTGTTCCCTAGAAATTATCTGTGCTTTTCTTTGGCTGATTCATGTCAATAGAAATTATTTTGTAACTTGTATAAGAGAAAGCCAAAACAGTTCCTTTTAAGCTTGATTAACTCCAGAGGGCAGTATGGTAATAGTTCTGAGGCTGGATGCCTTTGATTTTTTTTTTTAATAACTAGAATGTTTATGAAGCTGGAAAACAAATTTTTCATCAGGGCTGGTTAAAATGAGAATTAGGGTGAGAGGAGGAATGCATCTGAAAATATAAGTAATATTTCTCCTTGTACTGTCAGAAGGAAAATATTTCAGGAGCCTTCTTTGGAATGTTCTTGTTTAACATAAAAGTGCTTGTGGTGGAAAAATTAAAATATGTTAGTGCGTGTGTCTGTGTCTGTGTCTGCGTAAAATATTCACATTCTTGCAGTCAGAAACTTTGTAGACAAAATAAAAAAAGTATGTTTAAAAATCTACCTCTATAAAGTCAATGCTTTTGAAAAGGTTGTATTGCTTAAGTTGCGTGTGTGGAGACACCGCAGTAATTGTTAAACACCAATGTTAGATAGACTTAAATGATTTACCTAACCTATCCTATTTTTACAGAGCAAACATCAAATCTGGATGGTGTTTCTTTTAGTCTCATCCAATAATAAATAAAGGAATGGGTAGTGTTGCCATTTGTCCTGGAAAATTTGGGAAATCCTCGATTGAAGGGACTAAAAAAACCTCCTGGTTGGCTGGTCCAGTTGAAGCAGTAAATCCCAGATTTCCCTTTCAGTGCAGGCTGATGGGTAGGTTAGAATGTGGCAGTGGCGACGAAGCAGGAAACTGTGTAAGAAGATTGGCATTGGCCGGAGGCTCGTACCACCCTGCAGGCATAGCACTGCCATCTTATTCTACCATTCTCCTGACAAGCCCAGAAAGCAGGAAAGGAAAGGAGGTGAGCAGAGATGGCCTTGTGTTGTGTGGTGACTGCATTGGTGGCTTGAACCCATGGCTAGGCAACATGGTGGAACTTCAGTTCCAAACAGTCTCAAGAGAGGAAAGGGAGTTCCTTTACTCCCTGGGGCTGCTTGGAAACTTCCCTCTCTTCACACCAGCTGGGGATGAAAGAAGAAAAAGAGAACTCTTAGCTTGGTACTGGTAGTGAAGTTGGAACATAATGGTGGAAAAAATGCAACGATTAATGTGATGAATTTGGAGAAGTAAATTGAATATTTGCACAATATGCATAATTATAATAATTTGCATAATGTGAAAATTAGATGCCTGGATATAAGGGACCAGAATATGGCAGCTCCAGGAACAGGTGACTGTGACACTCCAGGTATTTTTGGCCTACTATTCCCATCAGGCCAAGACAGCATAGTCAGTGATGAAGGATTATGAGATGTGTAATCCAAAAACATGGGGACTAGAGTAAAAGGTGATAACAGTAATTGCATACACCATTCCAACCACTTTAAACTAGACTAGAAGCTTCAGGTTTCTTCAGAAGCTTATGAAAGGTTCTTGAAATAAGACCAGTAAGAAATAAAAGACAGTTTTCCTAACTGAGTTTTCTGAATACTCATAGTATTTCCTTTTAATTTGCAGCAATGCGGTAGCTGTACTAAATGTATGCTAGGATGCAGTTCCTATTCACAGGACATTGAGAGACGCAATAAGTCTGAACTATATGATGTACGGTCTAGAATATATCCCAGAATCTTCTGCAACATGCAGATGATCTGTGGCAGTCACACACTAGGATTCTTCAGAGAATAAGATGAAGCAGCTGGAATGATTTTCTTTAAGTAAGGGGCTGTAGCAATAGCCCTGAAGGGGCTGTTCTTCAGCCAGATCAAGGCCATGGGAACCACATGCTGCGGCCCCAATCCAGCCTTTCCAGTGTGCAAAAAGGAGCTGCAAAAGGCTGCTCCTTTTTGTGACCTGGAAAGGGTGCTATAGCCACGACGGCATGGATATACGGCGCTCCTTTGGTGCTGCATCATCAATGGTGCATCATGCACCATGCAGTGCGGCACACAGCATCATGACACCCTGGGGCCAGAGCTGGTCTGAAGAGCCCTAAGACAATGAGAAATCACACAACGGTTGGGGCAAAGGTTTGGTATGAGAAAGGCTATCTTCTCAAGTCACCTTGCAAGTAAAACAAGACAAAGAAGTGGCACACTGCACCACAGATTATTCTCAAAGTAGAAACACAGGCTGGAAATGAAGGTCCTGGTACAATACTAGGAGGGACATTTTGACTGTGTTTGTAGAACAGACATTTAGTCCATCACTAGAGCATTATTGAGGATTGTTAACATATCAGAAAGGGAGGCAGAAAACAAACCCATTAGCTGCTCTTCAAATGTTTCAATCTCACTTTACTACGGATGTAATTCCCA
Organism: Urosaurus nigricauda; assembly: GCA_034509955.1. Taxonomy (NCBI): domain Eukaryota; kingdom Metazoa; phylum Chordata; class Lepidosauria; order Squamata; family Phrynosomatidae; genus Urosaurus; species Urosaurus nigricauda. Next base: position 172,661,131 of record JAOEGL010000002.1, read on the forward strand.
CTAATTTTCTTCCTGAAGGACACATCAAGTAATTTTCCTCTTCCTGCAAGAAAGTTTTTGAAAAAAAAAAGAAGTTTACACAGCCTGCTCACATTTCAGTATTTAATTTGGTGCAAAATTTGCATAGGGTTGTTTGGCACAGAAAACAGCATTTTCTGTGCAGGAAAAAGCATTTTCTATGTAGAAATATCAGTTTCTGCCTAGAAAATGCTGCATGGGGGAGGGGGGGCTCGTTATGTTGAAAATTCACATATGATTGATTTGTACAGAAGACAGCATTTTCTGCCTAGAAAATGGTCTTTCTATATAGAAATACTGTTTTATGTTTAGGAAAGTATCACACTGCTCTTTAATAGCAGGATAGAAGCACAATGTTAACTGAAATGGAGGGCTGCTATCACACAGCCTTGTAGGTGGGCAATAGCTATCCTGTAGTCAATCTGTGCTTCTGTTGCAACTTTTAATGAATGGGAAAATTCCACAAATAGTGGTCAGTTTTGCAGTTAACCCATTATTGAAGTATGTGTGACAGGTGATTCTGGGATAATTTACATAGAAGGGGATTTAAAGAGGTTTCCCTGCCCTCCCACCCCCACACTTCTAATGGAAAGTAAGCCTCCTTATTCACAAGGAGGTAACCATTTGCTTGGCAGGAAAAATGGGATTTAAAGAGCCTTTGCTGCACCCACCCACACTCCCAATGGAAGGCAAGCCTCCTTACTCATGAGGAGGTAACAATTTTGCTTGGCAGGAGAAACGGGATTTAAAGAGCCTTCCTTGCCCTGCTTCCCAATGAAGGCATGACTACCTTAATCTTAGATAGCTAATGAGTAAACTGAATGGTACTGTGATAAGATCCATAACCAACCTGTTATTAATTCACAGTTGTGTGGTAATGTGAAAAGAATTGTAACTGTTATGAGTGTTTAAAAAGCCACAACAGCATTTGGAGGGAAGCTTCATGTGATAATCTCCAGAGACAATGCTATTTGCAAACAAGTCTGTTTTCTGTGCAAAATAACCACATGTGAATTTTGCACAGAATAAGCCCCATATTGCAAATATTCTCATCAGTAGTCCAGGATTCTTCTTGCTGGGGTGAATTCAATTCTTGAAAAATATGTGGATGTTTACTTTATTAAAATTCAAATATACCTTCCACCTCTACACATGAATGGTTACATTCTACAGGGAGGATCTTGCTGTGGTTTGGAACTCTGATTTTGAGGGGAGGGGGGTTGGGGGGGGCTGTGGGGGCTCCATATTCCTGCAAAAGTGAGAAAACAGGGTCTTCCTTTCAGAAAGTCACTGTCTAGATGTAGAAGGCAGTAAGCAATGGCAGAGGGAAGGTGAACTAGTGTGGTCATCCCAGCAACCCTTTCTCATACATTTACACAGTCAGATTACCTGAATAGCACTAAAGAGAAAGTTAAATGCACTGAAGGCGGGTTCAGGACTGTTAATACAAATTGTTAGTCTTCTGTTTCCTGGCACATTTTCATTATTCAGAGTCTTCCATAGAAATTAACATTGTGCTTACTTGGGGCATATGTTTTCTAAGCATGACTACAAATTCCTTCCCTGTGTATAGGAAATAAGTCTTCTGAAACATTCAGAATTTAGTTCAAATGTGGTCTTAGGACAACTGTTTCTCAATGTAACCCCAGCTCTGTTCAGCTTGAGGACAGGCTGATGTCTGTCCAGTACAGCTGGCCCAAATAGCATATTTTAGCCAAAACACAAAGAGGCCAAGCGTGGATAACATATTAAGAACATTTAGTCTAGGTAGTGCAGTGCCCACATGAGGTACTCAAGGGGAGCAACAGAGTTGAGATCAGAGCTTTTCCAGAAATGAAGTTTTATTGAGAAAAGTATAACAGAACAAACAATTAAATGATTAACTATGAAAGGATTCCCAGAAGTGGAGAGTGAGAGAAGGTGAACAAGGAGTGGTGGAGGGACTGGAGTCCCTACTTAACTGTGATCTGGGCTTCTGAAAGGAAGAGGGAGGGAGAGTTTTCAGTAGGCATTAGATGTGAAGAGAGAGAAGGAAAAAGGAGGATTGCCTATCCTTCCTTGGAGTGTTGTCCATGATAGTTATATACCATTTGATACAGCAAAGTGGTTTACATTAAATGCATACCTCACAAAATATAAAAACAACATAGAATTTAATACATTCTGAAGGCACTCCCATCAACATTTTAAAAACCCATCAAACAGCAAGAGTAGCAGAGATGAATGTTTAGGGAGAGAAAGAAGTGGAAGCTGTCTTATGCTGAGTCTGGACCTTGGTCCATCTAGCCTGGTATTGTTGACATTGACAGGCAGAAGCTTTGCAGGTCGTCTGGCAAGACTATCACCAATACTGCCTTGAGGTCCCAAGGACTGTACCTGAGGCCTTCCATGTGCAAAGCAGGTGCTCTATCATCAAACTTCCAGCACTTTTCTTCCCAATGCAGAAGGGGAGAGTATGAACCTTGGGGAGAGAGGAAGAAGCATTACAGGGGGGAATGGGAAATACTGGCATGCCATGGTAGCTTAGGGAGATGGGCACAAAGAAGAGGCCTGAAATGCTATTCCTTGGGGTTTGCTTTCCTTTCCAGGTGTACCATTAAACAAGGTTTAAAAAAAGAAAAATAGCTAGGTTGCAGTGGATTTGACACGAACTCTCTCTGGCATTGTTTACTTCTCAGTAGTCAGTTCTAAAGGTGGCGTTGTGAGGTTCTGTATAAGATTAATAGCAGAGGGAGACTGGATACATGGAAGTCCTGTGCTAGCTGACTGGCAAGTGAGGATTACTTCCTTGACCATAACAGTTAGGTGTGTCCACCATAATTAAGTGTGTCCACCAACACTGCAAGCCATCTGTCCAGGATGTGCCTTTATTTGACCCAGCTTGACTTGGAGGCCCCTGTTGCTTCAACTGAGGTCCAAATTGGAACCTTACTTTAGAAAATTTGAAACTTCATTATGTCAGCTATCACTATACATATAACTCTTGGACAGAATTGTATTGAAGTTGCAAGCATATATGTAGCACAGTTTATTCATTCAAAAGGGGGTTTGAATGAATGAACTGTGCCACATTTCAGGCAGGTAAGTGCTCGGGTTTTCCCTGTAAAAATCCTTAAAATCTGGAAGTTTTTTTTTTCCTTTTAAAAAAGGATCTCCTTCATCCTCCCTGTATGTGGTAGACTACTGTCAGAAGCTGAATCTTTCAGCTTGCCTGCCACGGTCTGGAGTACTGGGCTAAAGGGTACAGCTTCACTTGCTTTTTATTTGCTGGCATATAATATGTTATACAATACTGCTGTTACATGATAGGACATATAGTGGTGTGCTAATTGCCAAAATAGTTGACAACACTCCCTAGTGGTTAACAAGAAGATGGAAGGGAGTTGAGGCTGTATCAGGAAGAGAACTAAGATCAGTCTCTTGAGAATGTCTGGAATGGGAGAAGGTGGAGGCTCCCATGGGAAAGGAGAAGGAAAATAATGGGGCTTTACAGACCACCCAAAAAGGGCAGTCTGTAGCCACCCCTTTGAGCAGCGGACTGGGGCCAGGGCAGCCTCACCAGCGGCCCTAGAGGCCCCAATCCAAAGCTTACCCAGCCTGTTGAAAAGGGACAGAACTCACTCTCTGCAGCCTGGAAAGGGCTGTCCTTGGGGCTTCATGCCCCAAGGACAGCCTGACTGGTGGAGGCAAGGGAGAAAGGGGCTTCCTGGTTCCTTTTTCCCTCACTTTGTTCCTGTGGCAATCTGGTTGCCGTGGGAACAAAGCACTTCCTGAAAAGGAGCTCTGTTTCGGAGCTCCTTTCAGCGCCGCAGAAAGGGCGTCCTAGGTGCCCTCAAGCAGTGCACACGTATGAACAGCACACTTTAAAAATGGCGCCATCCATACACACTAGGGCTGGGGAGCATGCGGTTGTTGTGCGCTCCACTATTCACATCACAAAGATGGCCCTTTTGGGCCGTCTGTACCGTGCCAATGTGTTGCTTTTATAATGAATTAGATGGCCTGCTGAGTTTTGAAATTGTTTGTGTTCTAACTATGCCTTTCTAATGTTTGCTGATTAGTTCTGGCAACAAACATCTATGGTGAACATCTGTTATTTCTGAATAAAGGTTTACTGAGTTTTTACTACTGAAGCTTGGACTTCTGAATGAAGGGGTTCGTGTACATGCCAATTGCAGAGGTGAGAGATTACTTATTGTGGCTTTTAAACTATGACTACACCTGTAAAAAGTGGTTGTGGTGATACTTATTGCACAATGACACGTACAAGTCATAGCTGTTGCATCCCCCCCTACAACAATTAGGATGTATCTTTTCATTGAATCATGTATCATTTATTAAAATCTGTCTAGCGCAAAGTGCAAAACATTGCTATCAGGGCGCTTATGTTATTGCCAGTCATGTGATGTCACTGTCCCCTCTTCTCCCCCTGTCCTCCTTCCCTCTTGCTATTCCAATGCAGCATGTTTTTTCCCTCTTTCTTTCTTTCTTTCTTTCTTTTTAAAACTTTTTTTTACTGACCACTGTAGCAGAGCTCTGGAAGTGCATTAGTTTAAATAAATAAATAAATAAATGAGGCATGAAACAGGGAAATGGAGTTAAAGAGGACTCATGAAGAGAACATGATGACAGCAAAAGCCCCAGTCATGCAATTCTGAAGACTTGTGATATTGGAGCTCTGAAAGCAGTATGTTTCCATTCCCCCCCGATGAGATTACTGCAAGAATGAGGTTTGTGAGGTAAAGCCCTTAGTCTTGATAGCAGCTACCCACAGTACAGGCAACAGTGGGTACAACCTCCTCGCAGTTAGTGCTGTTCCTCAAGACATCCATGGATGCCTGGGGGGCCTCTGCCATGGCAGAAGATACAAAAAGCGGTGAAAGCACAGAAGGACCCTCTGTTAAGTTCCACCTACATCCCTTCCGAGTTCACTGGGATTGGAAATGATAAAAGAAGGCTCTAGCAAAATGAAAGCCAGAACTGCCAGTTATACACTCATAGAATCATAGAGCTGGAAGAGATCTCAAGTTCAATCCCCTGTCATCCTGGAATATACAATCAAAGCAGGAGATGGCTATCCAGCCTCTGTTTGAAAACTTCCAAAGGGGACTCCACCATACTCTGAGGCAGCATGTCAGATAGCTTTTACTGTCGGGAAGTTTTTCCTAATATTTAGGTGGAATTTCCTTTCCTGTAGTTTACATCCATTGCTCTATGTCCTAGTTTCTGAATCAGCAGAAAACAAGCTTGCTCCATCATCAGTATGACATATCGTAAAATATTTAAACAGAGTTATCATTATCACCTCTTATCTTTCTCTTCTCCAGTCTAAACATACCCAACTCCCTAAGTCGCTCCTCATAAGGCATGGTTTCCAAACCCTTCACCATTTTGGTCATAAAATGCATCATTGCCTCATCTCCCATGCCTCTGACCCAATGTCTCTGCTTAGCCCTGAATAACAAAGCTTCTTTAAAACAACCAAACTTGGTTCACTTCAGCTGAGAGGACACATTTCTCCACTCAACATCTCCTGAATCTCTCTGGAGCAGTTCAGTTTGATTTAAGTATTCATCTGAATCTGCCACACACTTTTAAGATCAATAGGGATCAATAGGAATCTGCTACAGTCTATGAAGACCAGGCTAGTGTTGACCTCCCAGAGGGGCGTTTCAGCGGTCGCCTCTAAGCTGTGGAATGACCTGCCGGATGAGATGTGTCTTATTTCATCCATTGATGGCTTCAAAAAAGCCCTAAAGACGCATCTCTTCCGGCAGGCCTTCCCAGAAAATGCTTAACATCTCCCAGCTCCAAACTTTGGTCGTAGAGTTTTCCAGTCTCTGCCCACCCACACAGCTCAAGGACTCTTAGTATGATACTGTTGATATTGTTTATTGTATACTATGTTTTAACTCATTGTTTGATTTAATCCTTTTTTAGGGGGGGAGGTGAGGATGGGATTAGATATCTTAACCTCTGTTTTAACTCTTTCTTGTACCCTGCCCCGATTGCTTGCTCAGAGGGATGGGCTAGAAATAAATAAATAAATAAATAAATAAATAAATAATAACTTGATTCTATTGGTGACTGTGTTGATATTTGAAGCATTTAAGTGGTTGTCATTAGATTCTCCCAGGTGTTGTTGGGCTGCAGCCCCCATAATCCATCAGCACTGGCTGAACTAGTAAGGGATATTGGGGGGTTGCAGTCCAACCACCATTGGAGGGTCCTAAGTTCTTACTACCAACATAGGGATTTGTTCATGCATCAAACCATCATTCTTTATGCATGCTTTTGCAGAAATATTATTATTATTAATTTTATTTATATAGAGCTGTAAATTTACACAGTGCTGTACATACAATCATAATTTAGACGGATCAGTGTGTGTGTGTGTGTGTGTGTGAATGAAATTTTCACTTAAAAGTTCCTAAAACTGAAAAATCTTTGGAAAATCTGTAAAAAGGCTTGTAACCCCATGCCACTGGGGGGAAAAATCTTTCATCATTTTTTATGTTTTTGTATGATAATAAAATAAGGAAAGATTAATGTTCTTCATTGAATTTTGGAGGAGGGAAAATGGGAAGGTATGTCATATACCATATGACCTCCAACCCCCATCATCCTCATCCACCATGGCACTGTAATGCTGACTGGAGGGTGATGGTATTTGGTGGGTATTTCAAATGGTATTTCATTCAAGGGAAGGCTGGTCTATTGGGTTCCTTCTCCATGTGCATGGTTGCTGTTTCTTTCCCTGCCTTTGGAGTTTGCATTGCACTAACAGTACCTGAGAGCTCTTCATGTTATACATCTTTAGCCAATGCAAAGATGGACATGCTCTCTTTTAGATATTTCTGGACTAAAGCTCCCATCAACTTTAGTTAGCATAGCAAGTGGGAATATGGGAACTACTGTTAAAAAACAACAACAACTCTGAAGAGCCACATTTACCCAAAGTCTGGGTTAAAGGGTGTTCATTGCTCTGTGTAGAACCTCAGGTACTACAGTTCAAAATGGGGGAGGCAAATATGGTGTCTGAATGAAGAAGGTGGTATCATTCCAGCTTTAAAGGCAGGAAAATAGGACAGATCTTAAACAAGTCATTCAAGAGAAGGTTGAAAATCTGTAATAGACTTTGGGAGCAGAGCCCAAGTATTCTGAATTCTAATCCAGTGCCTTCACCACAATGCTTTTATAGGAATATTTGAACTTGAAAGTTATTGCCAAGTAGGGATTAAAAACATTTTCTCCCTCTCTCCCCTGCCATTTCAGTCCTTAAATGAAACTGCACCCATTTTACATTTGCTGTTTACATTTTGCCCAGACCCCCCCCCCAGGTGCCAACCCAAGATGACTCTGAGGGCTACTTAGCAACACACTCTTCACTCACCCTCTCACACCAGTTCCTCAGACCCAACAAAACAATTATCAAGAAGCACGGCTGAAGAGGCCACAAGAGGTTGCGGTTGCGGGTGTATATGAACAGAGTGTATTTGGGTGACAGAAGGAATTATGAAGTGGCCTGGAGCCAGAGCTTACAAGGGCCAGAGCAAGGGGTCATGCATTTTCATCAAAATACTGGAAACTTCACTAAGATTTTGGAACCATGTGGAATGACTCTTGCTACACACATTGACGTAAAAAAAAGTTTTTATAGCTGGGCTTCAATTAGTTGAAGCAGCGGGAAGGATGCTGAAGGTGGATGAATGCATAATCCATGTGTCTTGTGTAAGTGGCCTTTCTTTCTTTCTTTCTTTCTTTCTTTCTTTCTGCTAGCCAGCCCACTTTGGGGAAGGAATTGGCCTCTACTTGATATTGCACCCCAGCAAGGGCAGAGGAGGGGTGGTTGTTTTGACTTGCTACGTCTGGCTTGAGGTATTTAAGTTAATACCATTAATGTGTGTCACCATCTAGGAGTTATACAAATGGAATTTTGCCTCAGCTCTTCTGTGTATTTCAGGCTGCACTCCAACAACTGGTTTATATGGATTTAGCTCTAGTAAGACCTAAATCTTTAAGGGTTGAGGCATTCCTTGGAGACCCTTTTATACTGTAGACATATTCTTACCCCCTCCCCATCTGATTCTGTTCTCTTTCAACTGTAACTTTACTAGGCACTACTGACAGGTTAGAGGACAAGTCACATCATCCGCAGGCATCATAGTGAATGGCTGTGCTGGGTGAGCATAGTTGGAGTCATCTTCTACCACTAGTTAGACTGGAAAAGGCTCCAGTTCTCTCATAATATACATTCCTCTTAATTTCTGCCTGTGACCTGTTAGTTGGACTCTGGCTCCATTCACTGCCATCGCCCAGGGCCAGAAATTTTTGGATCAGAAGTTGGCATCTCTTAGACAATCTCTATTTGTATCAATCTAGTGTTAATAGGAAGAATAGGTCCTACAAAGGTGGGCCATGCCAAATCTTTTGTTGAAGAGTTTAATAGGCACCTGAAATGTTTGCCTCAGGTGTCAGTCTTGAAGATGTAGCCAGTAGCCAACCCAACATGATTGTTGGAATGACTCTGGGGCCCAAATGGTCAGGAAAAAAACCCTCTTAATGAATATAAGTAACTGCAGATTGTTCTGGGCTGTTCTGAGAAAAGAGAGAGAAAGAGAGCATTGTGGGGGATATTACACCTCATTTGGCTGAAGGAAGGAGGCAGGTGCATGTGTGAAATAGCAAGTGTAGTTTTGGAACAGATGGTAGGTATAGAAAAGTATAGAAACAATAGGCATCCCAAGACATTTTGTTGCCTGAGTCAGAGCAGTAAATCCCGTTGCACCCCCTCAAGGCAAGTTGCATAATATTCAAAGCTGGTCAAATTACAGTACTTTAGAACCTGAGGCAAAATGTTCCAGAAGCACCTCTTTCATTCACTGGCAGTGGTGTTGGTGTTGCCACTGCATACACTCCAACATCCCAATTTGGTAGGGACAGTCGAAATTGATCATCTGTCATCCTAATTTCCAGCTAATTTCCAGTTTCCCTCTCCTCCTCTTCTTTCCTTCTCTTTTCCTCATCTTTCTTCAGTTGCTATAAACTGACTTCAAATTGCAAAAGTAATTTGCACTCAGCTCAGCAGAGGGGGAGATGAGAAGAGGGGATTAATCTTGCTATTCTCAGTAGACTCAGGCAAAAGCAAGCTGATGCAATGTCTCCTAGCCTGTCATTCTTCCTCATTAATACTTTTTTTTCCATCTTGAAAACACCAATGTTGCTTGGCCACATGTATCCCGATTTCCATCTGTAAAATGTTAAAAGGCATATCACTGTCCTTTGATGACAACGAAGATCTGCAATCTAAGCTGGCTATCTTATGGTTCACAAAGAGTTGCACTGCTGCTGGTTGGCCAAAAAATGAACTTGGGAATCTACGCTGAGTGATTTTAACTATACATTCCTTCGGCCCTCCATTTTCTAACCATTTGGAAATGGGGAGCATGTACTGACATATAAAAAAAAGTTAGTCTCTGGATTTGTAGCTAATGGCTAGGATACACATTTCAGGGCAAATTGAAAAGCAGGCTAGATCTTAGAATATAACTTTTAAAAATATTTACAGTAGTGATTCCATAACCCTCAGATAAATTTTGTGTAAATGAAATTTTCACTAAAAAGTCTGAAAAGATGAAAAATCTTTGGAAACTCTATAAAAAGTCTTGTAATCTCACCCCACTAGGAGAAATCTTTCATTATTTTTAATGCTTCTGTGTCAGGCTAAAATAATAAAAGATTACCAACATAGTTATAATATACAAAAGGAATTTCCAACTTCTCATTGCTGAAAGTAAGTATCTAGTTTAAAAATCAGAATACTGCAATACTCTCTGTCCTGTAGGTACCAAATAATATCTCTCCATCTACCTGTCCATGAAGCCTAGGAGAAGCCGGCACTTGAATCTTTTAAAATGCCTCCTCTTCCAGCACCAGTGCAGTAACTGTCACAAGTAACTTAAAAGTTATAATTATGCAGCCCAAATCATCCCTTGTTAAGTTCCAATCACAATGTGGTGCAGTTATATCTTTGTCACAGAGCTTGGTGGTAGCACTTTCCAAAGTAACATGTGAACTGGAATATCAGTGCTGTTACTGTTTCCCTCTGAGTAATGAGAGACCCTGGACTTCATTCCTTCCAGAAATTAGAAAGGGTGTGTGTGTGTGCGGGCACACACTGCATGTTACTTGTTACACTCTGTGTATGATAGAGTTATCACACAAAAGCGTTCTATAGAATGCACTAAGAAATTAGACCACCACCGTCCCGGGAGCCTTCCAAAGTACCTGAAGTCTATGTCACATGCAGCTTGCATTCTGTATTTTTGCTCTCAAAATAAGAAAGAAGATGTTTAAGAAAAAACAGATTAGGTTTTAGGAGGAGGAGAGATTTCTGTGTCAACCCAGGCCATCAGCTTAAAAGTAACAGTTACATGTTATGTTGCATAACAGAACCCTTTATACCTTCAGGGGCAGTATATTTCCAATGGTCTACTTAATGGGATGTAGTAAGAAGGAATATAATTAGTTCCCCTATCAGCCTAATATCCCACACTCTGATTTGGTGCCAGAGAAAGGACTCAATTAAAAGCAACCCTCTATCTGTAATAACCAGCTACTTGCATTGCTCTGTTATTTTCAATGCAACCTTCAGGGAGTATTGTAGCATTGTTTGTACAAAAAGACTCTTCCTAAATCTGATCATGAGAAGACCACCCACGCCCTGTTTCCTAGAATGACTATTCAAATATTGGCTTGGATTTTGATTTCTATGAAAAATCTTAATCTTTAAGAAGCTCTGAACCATATATGTGGTAATAATGGAGCAAACATGGTTGTAAAATAACATGATTAAAAACAGACATTTTGCAATTATACCAAGCAACAGTGGATTATTTTATCACAAGATTTATAGCACTACTTGGCCTTGGAGCCAATTTATTTCTTCATATGTAAAGATCTGAAAAACTCTCTGATCCTAACTTGAAGCATAACTACAAATCACATTCCTTATACTACACTACCAAAACAAGAAGTGAAAGTCAGTTTCACATCTCCTTTTGATGCTTCCTTGATCAGAGGAACTGACTCTGATGTCTAATAGAAATAATGCAAGGATGGAAATGGTTATAACATGATGGAACTATGAAAAATTGACACTACATTTCTGCTATTAGCCATTATCTATCTTGAGATAAAACAGAAACTGAGGGTAAATTCACATATTGCTATTATGATTCCCCATTGGTAACTGCAGTTAGGGCTGAATAATCTGAATTTATGTAAAGTGAACTGTGCTGGAATAGACCAAAGGTAATACTAGGCCAGCATACCTTCCCTGTAGTAGCCAACTGATAGCCCTAATGGAAAACTAACAAAGCCTTGTTATGACAGGAAGCCCGCAAGTTGTGATGTGACTACAGTAGCACCATCAATTGGTGTTCAGCAGCTTATTGCTTTTGATGTTGGAGGTAAAAAAAAGTCATCAGATCAGCAGCCATTGATAGTCTTATTATCTGTGAATTTCTTTAATTCCTTTCCAAAGTGATTCAGGTTGGTGACTTTTCCCACTCCAGCATCTTGTAAGGGCAGTTTCATAATTTAACACTGCACTGAGTGAAAAGGTATGCCTTTTCATACTATCCAGCTATCCTGGTCCTGGCTAATCCTCTACTGTCTGTCCCACTTTCTAAGCTGCTTTTAAAATGTCCCAATTTCTCTCTTGACCTCCCCCTTTGTCCTTGGTTTATTTCAATTGCTGCAAACTGAATGCAAAGTGCAAAATTTACTGAGCAGAAGGGAGAGGAGAGGAGAGGAGAGGAAGAGCATAGTCTTGCCTTCCCTGTTGGATCATTTAAGGTTTTCACAAACTCTGAATGTAAACTCCAAAGTTCCACTGCTCAAAATATTACTTCAGAGTTTTCTTCTTCATCAGTCATTTTTGTTCTCTTGTTGCCTGGTCACATGCTTTTGCCCACACTCTGTTCTTGCTCAGCCACACACATTCCAGTTTTCCTCTGTGAAATGTTCCTGAGTATACCCTTTGTCATTTTATTATTCCATCCAATCATGCTAAAGTTTACACTGAGTGGGGATGAGGGAAGGGGGAGAGAGTGAGCACACTTGTATCTAACTTTCTCTACAACATGCATAATAATAGTATATAAATCTGTCATGTCCTCCCATACTCACCGTTCTTTTGCTGAGCTAAAAAACCTCAAAGATTGCTGCGCTTCTCCAATATTCTTTGATCATTTTGGTTGCCCTTTGCTGCCAGAATAAAATTGTGAAATAAACTGCAATCATGAGCTGTTACATGATCACCCAATGCGGTTCATTGCTCCTTATTAGCCAGCCAGCCAACAGAGGCAAAAACTGAAAGGTAATATCATAGAGTGACTATAAATCTTACCACCCCTGGTTCAACTGAATATATTAACTCACCCTTAGCTAAATGCTCATGACCCAGAAACCATCAACAGCCACAGTGCTTTGACAGAGCAGGCCAAAACACATACAAAATGTATCTCTTCTATGCTCAGAAGCTCCTGTGTGTCTGCTTGTGTGAACTCGACAATGAAATGCCATTATGCCAACTGGGGAGGTGGGTATGCATCTAAATCTTTGGCTTTCTTTTTTTTTTTAAATTTTGTTTATTTCATTTTGTACATATAAAAAACATTTTTGTAAAAATTACATTTTATATATATATATATATATATATATATATAATAACACTTTCTTACATACACTCACACACTTATATCTCTAATATAAACTACATATTTGCTTAACAAAGAAAAGAACTAGACAAAAATATAATAATTCCTCTTTCTTGAACTGCTCATTCTCTGGTGTTTTACTTGAGTGATTTATAGTCTATCGTATTTTAGCCTTAAATATGCACCTCTACATCATTACAAACAATTTTCTCTTTACAGTTTTAATGTTCCTTTTTTTCTTCTTTCTCCACTTCAGCCCAGAAGGTGAATCAGAGGAGAGATTAATTTTCTACTACATCTATTCCCATTATTGCTAAGTTAACCATATATAACAGAGTCTTCTCCCAGTCTTTTAGTGAATGCTGGCTTATACTCATCCGTTCTTTTTTAGACAATAAATCCATTTCTATCATGTCATAAATTTTAATTAACCAATCATCTACCTGAGGGATTTTGTCCAGTTTCCAATACTGAGCATATAATGATCTTGTGGCAGTTAACATATAGATATTACTTTGCCATACTTCCATATTACTTTGATATTACTTTGCCATACTTCTCCAGAAGAATAAGCAGCAAAACTTCACATTTAAAATCCAAGTTGATTTCTAAAATTTCATTAATTTTCAAAAGTATTTGCTTCCTGTATTTTTAGCCCTGTTGCAAGACCACCACATATGATAGAAAGTACCTACTTCCTCAGAACACTTCCAGCACCTGTTATGTCTTGAATTGAACGTCTTACATAGTTTATCTGGTGTTAGATACCATCTGTACATAATTTGTAATAATTCTCTTTCACACTTGTATACTTCATTCTTATATTCCATGATTTTTTCCCACTGTTCTAATTCTATCGACCATCCACAGTTTTGGGCCCATTTAATCAGGTTGTCCTTTATTAAATTGTCTTCTGTGTTAATTTTTATATAAAAGGCCTCATATGGCAACAGCCACAGTGTTAATTTTGTTCAGATTCTTGTTTTGTAGTTTTTCCTGATTCTAAATAAAGATGCTCTAATTAAGTAATTATTAAAGTCTTGGGTTTGCATGAATTTTGTGGCAAAATAAGAAGGCATGCCACCCGAACCTAAGTTCGGAAACTTCTCTCTTCAACATAATTGCTATTTTTAAATGTTAGCCATTCCTTTATCCAGGCTAGGCAATTTGCTTCATAATAAATTGACAGATTTAGCTTTCAAGTCATTCAGCTACTAGGAAGGATTTGAATATTTTTGCTTGGTCACTATTTCCTGTTATTTCTATCTCACTTTGATGAGTAGTTATACAGTTGGCCCTCCTTATCCACGGTTTTTTTTTTATCCACAGATTTGAGCATACATGGCTTTAAAATATTCTCTTAAAGCATAAATTCCAAATAGCAAACCTTGATTTTCCATTTTATATATGGGACACCATTTTGTTATGCCATTACATTTAATGGGGCTTGAGCGTACACTGATTTTGATATCCACGGAGGGTCCTGGAACCAAACCCCAGTGGATAACAAGGGCCCACTGTAACACTAATCCCTATGACATCAATTAATATGTTCAGAGTGATCAAAACAACTCCACAGGTGATATATAGGATAATAATAAAAACCAAAAAAGCTCAGCAATTAAAACATTTCATGAAAAAGATCCCAATATATACCATATTGTAATTTTTTAAAAAAATCTCTGCCTACAAATTGGCATTGGAGCAAGGTTGGAGCCAGGAGGACCAGCCTAGGGAAGGAGAAAGCTCTGTCAGTTGTGCCCCCTTCCAGGGTGAACATAAAACAGGGACTCCATTGATCTTAATCTTTAGGCAGGCAAGAGATGGGTTTTTCAGATTTGTCAATGTCTTTTTTATATTGGGGTCAGAGAGTGGCCTCATAAGTACAGTAGAGTTTCGATTATCTGACATAAACGGAACCGGCTGATAGTCGGATAACCGAAAATGTCGGATAATCCAGAGCCGGTCCCATTTATGTTGGATAATCGACTTCCCTCCTTCCTTCCTTCCCTCCCTCCCTGCTTACCTTCTGGCTTGGCTACCGGGGGGGGGGGCTCCTCGGCGGCTAACAAAATCGTCAAGAAGAGGCCTGGGGCTTGGCTCGGCCCACTTCTCTCCTCCACAGCTGCAGTGCCAGGCCTCTTCTCGACGGCTTCCTCTCCTCCTCCTCCTCCTCTTCCTTCTTCCTCCCTACCTCCATTTCCTGATTCCTTCCTGTCTTCCTCCTTCTCTTCCTCCTCCTCGCTGCCCAGCCTCGGCAGCAGCCCTGGAGGATGTTGGAGGATGCCACTTGCCTCTGTCCTCCCCATGTTGGTGGTGGCGGCAGCGGAAGAGGAGAAGGCT
This sequence comes from Urosaurus nigricauda, assembly GCA_034509955.1. NCBI lineage: Eukaryota > Metazoa > Chordata > Lepidosauria > Squamata > Phrynosomatidae > Urosaurus > Urosaurus nigricauda. The sequence goes on from JAOEGL010000002.1 coordinate 172,676,214, forward strand.
GCCAGTTGGGACTCCTTGGATGTGCCTCCATCTGGCATTCCTCAGTCCTCCATCCTCCAGGCTGCCGGGGCTCGCTGGACGTGCCTCCATCCTGGATGTCATTGGAGCTCTGAGGCACACCAGATGGAGGCACGTCCAAGGAGCCCCAGCCGCATCCTCAAACATCCTCATTGGCTGTTGCCAAGGCCGGGCAGTGAGGAGGAGGAGGAGGAGGAGAAAGACAGGCCTGTTCTGGGGCCTGTTTTGGGCCTGATGCCACTGCCGCCGTTCTTGGGGCCTATTTTGAGGCCTGTTCTGGGGCCTGTTCTGGCTCCTTGCCCATCACAGACACAATTTTGGGGGCGTGTCTGGGAGCGTGTCCTAATTCAGCTGATGTCAGATAATCCGGAATGTCAGATTACCGAATGTCGGATAATTGGGACTCTACTGTAGATGCTGAAAACATAAACATGGCTAAAACACATAATTTCTTACAGTACCTAGGCACTGACAGAGGCAATAGAAAAGGAAAGGTGGTAGTTGTTGTTTTGGTCTTCATTGTTATCACAATCATCTATTTACTGTATATTGCATCATCAATGCACATGGCATTTCACAAAGCAAAACAACAAGACAGACAACCCATTGTACTCTTTTGATTGGGCTGTCTTTTTGTTCTTTTACTTTGTTAAATGTCATGTTGTCTTTTACTTATATACATATGTCTTTACATTCTCTCTCTCTCTCACACACAAAAACACACATATACAGAGGAAGGAAAGGAAAATGCAAATATAAAACTAATATAATACATTTGTACAATAGATTATCCAGACAGAAATACACAGGCCAATACAATACAATACAAATTTACAAATACATATAACCAAAATACCAGATTATAAAACAATATTGTTAATGTATTTTTACTTCAGAGACAGAGATGTGGAAGTTGGTTGTGTATGTATAGGCATACCGCAATTAACAAAGGCTCTGACAAAGAAGTTTCTTTTTACAAAGTCTATTTACACTGCCCAGTGCCCCTTTCCCTCCTCATCTTCAGTCTAGATGGGAGGTTTTGGGTTTTTTAACAGCATAAGCTTTTGGAGGAGAGTGATTTAAAAACATAGACTTTCAGTGTCAGGCTGTAGCAGCATGTCTGCAGTAGATAATGCAATAAAGAACGGGATTCTACTCTAGCCAGTCTTACTACCCCTGTGTGTGGTCTCCTGCAGCAAGCAAGGTAAGCAGCAGGCAACTCCACAATATCTTACAGAGCATGCATGGAAGGAAGGGCAGATAAGTCTGTTTCATAGCTGTTTTTAGCAAGTTAGAAAACATAAAATTCTTAAGTTTTCTCTAAGGCCACCAAAATGGAAATTATGAGAAAAAATGGAGGCTAGAGAATAGAAAGTCACTCCAGATGCATTTTGGAAAAAGCCTTTAAGTGAGCTGTAGAATTTTTTTTAAAATTGTTTTTGTTTACTTATGCAAGGCTTACCTGACCTGGCGATTTCATGTCACATGTTCGTATTGTTAGTTTTGAAAGAAAAGTTTTCTGAAACATGTTGAACAACTCTTTTTTGTTGTGGCATAGGCCTAAGTACCCTAAAGGCATCAGATCCTGTCTGATACTGGAAGATAAGCAAGGTCAGCTATGGATGGGAGACTGCCAAGGAATACCAGCTGCTGTAGGCTATATTGCAGAGAAAGGAACTGGCAAAACCACCTCTGAGGATACCTTGCCGAAAATAATAAAAAAACAACCCAAAACAAAAACTTATGGAATTCATGGGGTCACCATAAGTTGACAGATGATCTGAGGGCACATGCACACAGGAACCTTTCCCAATTTTTCAATGTTATACTTGCCTCTTGTACCAAATTTTCTTTTAAAGAAGTAATGCCCAATGTAGGTATACCTGGATGTATAGTTTCAAGTACCAAAATAATTTGCTGAGTTTGAGTGCAGCACCTCAGGCAGCAAAGTGTCTTCAGCCAGCCCTGAAAAATGAATGATGGACACTACTTAATATTTCTCTCTGGCACAAATCAAAGAAAGACTGTTACTCCCCTATCTTTTTTGAATCTTGTCTAGTGGCCACCATGGCAACCTATGGCTCAAGCCAAAGGCAAGGCACTTCCTTTATTCATATCCCAGTGCAGCTGCTTGTTTTCCTGACCTGAGCAATTGTTTGTGATCATCCTGTCCAGCACCTTAAACCTTGTCCAGCTATTGGTTTTTGCAGGAACTTTTCAAAAAAGATGAAATAGGACTGACACTGTGCATTTATGTAGTATGACTAAGAATGGGAAAAAAAAAACTCTTTCACAGTCATGACAGAGGAGAGGGCTCATTTCTCCATGCTGAAAACCCCTTCCAGCTCCATAGCAGCTAAAATAAAGTAAGTTCCCTCTTAATTTAGATAGGCACAGCAGCAAGTGCTCTGTGCAGTTCATTCATGATGGGAATGCTGACAGAAGGACCACTGTCAAAGCCTCCAGTTTATACTGGAGGGGTTTTAATGTTGTTTGCATGATGTGTATGACAATATGTTGTTGATTTTCTCCTTTATTAGAAGTGTGACCAAAAAAGGAGGGGGTCACACCTTCCACAAACTCCTAGCAAGTACAGTCCCCCCCCCCCCCGGGTATTTGCTGTCATTTCTGTGCCGACAATGTAAGGAAGGTGACTCTCTAAGTGACGCAGTCTCAATGTCTCAGTTAGACTACAGTTCATCTGCAAAGCTATGGAAAATTGTTGTTTCCCAGCTACCTTGACATTGCTTTAATACATTTCAACAGAGAATCAATATGAACTAATAGCATGCCTTTGCTAATATTTGCATCAGAGCTGAACAGATAGACATGCTGAATGCGTCAATTGTAGCTATATGTTCTTTCTCTCTCTTTTTGAAAAAGTAAAATAGCTTAAACTGGTGATTAGCAGCCCCCCATTACTGCCCTCTTCAATTCAAAGTGGAATTTCCAAGCAAATTTATCAGCTTTTTTTTTAAAAGAAAGGTGGGAGTTTAATTATTCCTTACCCCTAAGCTATGTCCCACTCACTAGTGTAGATGGAACAGAGTACAATGTAGGACTGACTCTTTCTTCCAAAGTCAGTTGCAATTCTGAATGTAAATTACAGAGGAAAAGCATGACAGAATAAGTGCTAGGGGCCCTCCATTAGGAAACCCCCATGATCTCAAGGAGGAATAGGGTAGGAGGCTGTAGATATTCAAATGTGGATGGGTGGTGGCACCATTCCCTGCTATGTTCAGGCAACAGAATGGCTCGAGGAGAGCCCTGGTTTCCAGGTAAGCTTTGATAGTCTCCTGCCATCTGGCTATTGAGTGTATCTACTCCATCCAGAACAGTGATAGAAATGTGTAAGTTCTTCACTGTCTCTCAGGAGGAATGTTTTTGTAGAGAATGAGCTCTGGCCTCATGACATGTGGGCTTATACAGTGGGACCTTGGTATCTGCTGGGATTTGGTTCTAGTGCCCCACCCCACCAAAATCCATGGATGTTCAAGTGCCATTATATACAGTGGAGTAGTCAAGTGGTGATCATTGTGTAGAATGGCAAAATCAAGTTTGCTCTTTGGAAATTATATATTTTAAAAATATTTTTAGGCCATTGATCCTTGAATCCTTGGATAAAGAATCTGTGGGTATGGCGAGCCAACTGTACAATGAAGATGGCATGTTGTACAGCCCAGTGGGTAAAGCTGCTGTATTGGGAAGTGTGTGCATGTTGGAATGGGGAACAGGTAGCAAGGAAAGAGAAATCACAAAGTGCAACCATATGGATTTCCATATAAGATAATGTTCCTGCTTATTAATAGTTGCATAGGTAAGTCAAGATTCCAAATTCTGCATGTCAGACAAAATCCAGAGCTCTGACATGAACTCTATCCAGATTTTATTAGAAGACCATTTCTAGCTTAAACAAAATGTGCTAGCCATTACACAGTTATTTATTTTTGTTTTTAGAGGAAATAGGCCTGTATGATATGATGGACTTTTCTTTGTTGTTTTTAATTATCATGTTTTTACTTTTTTTTGAATAATTAAGGCATCATTTAACTTTTGGTATGATTTTTTAATTATGTTTAAACTGCTGTAAACCACCTTGCGCCACCCCACCAACTGGGAAAAAGGTGGGATATTCTTCAAAATCACAATTTTCATCAGAATGGTTAAAAGCCTGCCTGCCTGCCTGCCTGCACATACCAGTGTCATGCATGGTCCACTGATGACTTGAAAGGAAAAAGGGAATAAATTCTCTTCCAGACATCTCTACCATTGTTACCTTGAGGCAAACTTTAGTTACCACATGAACCCATCTCTCTCAATCTCAATCTCAATCTCAATCTCAGTCTCAACCTCTATAGGAGATTATGGCTTATGATTTATCCTGCCTTATCCCTGATGGGATAGATGCGCATTTAACTGAATGATGGATCTTACTGCAATCTCCTGTGACTGTACATATGCAGTCTGTATGCAGCTTGTATGTAACCTGTGCTTGTCCTGTGGCTTTTCAAGAATGGGATTTTTCCATCCTTCAAAATCCATGGGATAAACCTGGACTGCATATGGGCTGTGTACACCCAGCCACAGGAGAATGCAGTAAGATTTGTTATTGACAGTTAATCACACGTCTATCCTATAGGGAATAAGACAGAATAAATTGTGTCTCCTATGTCTATGTCTGTCTCTTTCTCTGTCTCTCCCCACCCCCCTTGCCACCTCTGCCCTTGAGGAACGTAGCTCAGTCTGGCAAGCTCTGCAGAGGAAGCAGTGCTTGGGAAGGTGTCAGAATGGATGCAGAAGATATGCAGAAGATGATCTGCTAGAACTTGGGAAAAGTGGCAGTCCTGGCTGGAGGATTTAAGGAGCTGCAATAAAAAAAGGAACATTACCTACACACTATTCTGATCTGCTTCCTGGAAGCATGGGTTTCAAGCCCCTTTTGATGCCTCACAGCTAGCCCTAATTGGATTATTTGCACTGAGGTCACCAAAATACCAATTTCTATCTAGCACTGCTAGCACACAGAAAGAAGCTGTTTTCTGTTTTCCTGGTCCTCCTGTAAAAAATTGTCAGCTTAGAAGAATATTTTCCAGCAGGTTTTCAAATGAAGATCTGGAAAATTTTTTAAAAAAAATTAAAAATGAGTCCTACAGTTTAATTGGTTATGTAACATCTGTTGCTTTTGTACTGAGTACCAGAAAGTCTTCAGTGTGATGCATCACTCGCAAGACATATGTGCTCCATAAGGTTGTGTGACAGCAGAGAATGAGTCTGCTGGCACCCGCACAGAGCACTGTGTGATGGGGAAGAGTTATGTCTGAAATGTCGGAGCTGATGAAAGGCAGCTCCCAATGAGACATAGAAAAGTATTTCTTAAAATTGGCACAGACACAGCATGCATAAGTTTGATGTGGTTTCTCCATCCAACCCCTCCTTTTAAATGAATCCACCATTTTTCCACACTTGCACTTTATTTTTGCCAAGTAAAGTTTGATCTGACACACATAGTGGATTGACTTGTCTAAGGCCTATGTTTAACGTACATGTGCTTCCTAAAGCTGAGGCAGTTGACCTAGGCTGTGTAGCTGGAGGGAAAGAAAAATAATCTCTAGGTTTTTTTATTATTATTGTTAAGCTGGAAAAAATATGGATGGAGCAGGAAGGTATAAAATCATAGAGCTGAAAGGTGCACCAAGGGTCATCTACTAAACCCCCTACCTGTGCAGGAATCTACCACAAAAGTATCCATGAAAGGTAGCCATCCAACCTCTTTTTGACAATTTTCAACAAAAGAAGAGCCAATCACCTTCTGAGATAGTCTGTTCCACTACCAAAGAATTCTGACCATCAGGACATTCTTCCTAATGGTAGAACATATTCATAGAAGCTTAGCAGAGCCTGAGTGACTGTTGCAATGGAAGTGGTTGTAGACACATGGCATATGTGGCCCTGCCTCCCTTGCCATCACAAAATTCCATTAGGATACTGTCAGATCCCCCATCCTTGGCCTGCACACTATAAAATGCACTGTCATGTTTGCAGGATTACATTTGGTTTGAAGTAGTTCCAAGCACTAAAGATAAAGTGGGTAGCAGTTACCTAGCAGCTTAAGTCACAGAATAGAAACTCTTCTGTTATGATTCAGGTAGCAGTAAATACCTTTTACCCTCCTGTCTGACTATCCAATCTATGGTTGTTTTATCTACTTCTATTTGATTTTAAAATGTTATTTTAAATTATATTATTAATTGCAGAATTTGGAAAAGTTATTTTATTGGACCACAACTCCCAAAATGGCTGGAGGAGAAGGTTAGTCCAAAATAACCCAAAAATAATGTCCCAAAGTTCTGACTGCATTTCACTTGGATTTTTTTCTTTTCTTTTAGCTGGAAATCAATTTCCTGCCTTGCACATGCTCACATCTAAATCCTCCTGATGAGAGTAAAATGTAGACCAGCTCAATTATAGGTTGCAGTGAAGAAAGATTGTACTAAGATGGCCATTAGGCATGCCAAAGCATTTATATGTATAGTCAGGCATACTTTAAGGCATACTTTACAGACATTTTGTAGGATCCGCTAAATTCACCCCTAGAAATATGGCTGCTAGGGAAGATTGACTGTAAAATTGAGCTTAGCTAGATGTGAATTTAAACATGGGGAAAACTGCAACAGAAGCATTAAATTGTCAGTGACATGAACAAGACAGCTACTTTAGATTATAAATGTCCATGTGGAGGGGAGGGGAGGCACTCACTGTTCTTACGATACCAAGTTGTTGCTGAATGGATGCTCACGAATGGTAACAGAAACACAATTGGGTTCTTAGGGGAGGGGGAAGTGATATCTAAGTAAACAGGAAAGAAGGACTCTATCTATATGAACAAATGATCAAACCTCTTCTTTTTTTTTGCTGAAAATGCCTGCCATGAAATGTCAAGCTGGCTTGGGTGTTTTTTCCGACACACTTCTTCATTACAGTGATGGTTAATTTTAGTTTGAAAACAGCAGTAAAACGAAAGGTGTTGCTGGCCCAGGGTAGGTGTCTTGCATTCCAGTGGTCTTGTTTTACATGGCAAGTCAATGGCATTTAATGACTTCTGCACTAAACCACCTATTATTTCCCAGTTTTAAAAGCAGACTTGCCATCCAAGATGACATTCATTTCAGGGTCGCTGAAGAGGCAGCTGCTTTCTCATTTCACATGTTGGCTCCAGGAGCCAATTTGGTGCTACAACAGGTGCTTGTGATGCAACAGAACCCACTTGTCCATTTTAACTACTTAACAAAACAACTGTTGTTCATAACAGGCTCCTTCCCAAGCAATTTTTCAATGGAATGAGAAGACTTTAGAGGAAACAAACAACTGCTCATAGGTAAACTACTAGTCCTCCTATAAAGCTTTCAACATTTCAATGTCAGTTCAAATAAATATTCAATTGATAACTCAGTGATGAGCACAGATGAAGCAGATAGATCATCAATTGGTGTAGGGAAACCCAGAAAGGTTGCAGATGACACACACTGGTTCCATTCCATACTGGGAAAGATGGTATCAGTTGCAACCCTGCCTGCAAGGCAACAGTTTTAAGTCTCTCTCAGAATCAAAGACAACCCCCCAGTGCAATTCCAAACTGAGGAGCCATAGTTAATTGTAGCTCTCCCGCATGTGTTCACACTGTGTCACCCATTTATCACATACTTATCAGACATGTTTTAAAACACATGTTAGGTATTTGCATTAGTGTTATATTAGTGTAACACTAGTGCATTGGCAGTGGACTCTGTAGCCACATAACACAGAGACCATTATCTATTTCCAGGAACTAGGCAGAACTAAAAACAATAAAGTCAATAAAATTAATGAGCTATGAAAGGAGGGCTAGCCCGAGACATTTTGCTACCTGAAACCGCATCTGTAGCACCTACCTCACCACTCAGGTCATGGTGCACAGTATTCAAAGCCAGTCAAGGCCTATATCTGTTTACCAGTAGAACAAAAAATTCTCGCCCCACCGGTTCACTTCCTTTGGATTGCCTTCCTTCTCTCATGGGTTCAAGCAGGATCTTCTTGCTGCTGCCCAGCCCAGTGATAGGGCTTGTTCTGAACAGAAAGCACCAATATTCCTTGAAACATGCTAGCTACTTAGCTGGGTTGCCTCAACAAGAAACCACAACAAAGAAAAGGGTGATTATGTTGTAGGCTCACTTTCCTCCTAACCCCAAAGGATTTATCCAGGAAAGCAATTCCTCCTCTTCCCACTCTAGCTACTGGGTGATAAGAAGAAGGAGGGAAAGATCATTTGAACATATTTGAAAAATGGTTTAATTTTTTTTTTGAGTTTCAGGAAACTGACAGGAAGAAGCCTTGATGGGCAAGAATCTTTACAATCTGTGGTTTATTCTAATGTCTAATAAATAATATTTCTATGCAGAAGACAAAAAAAAAACCCACCTAGAATTGCAAGTCTTTGAAAAAAATCATGTGTGGATTTTTTTTTCATGCAGAATAAAGACTGAACTATGCATACTTTTTGAAAATGGCACTATATTTTATTATTCTCCCACAATGAGAGGAAAAATGATAAAATAGTTTATTCTTGCCTGTGAGAATGAAATTTGCAAAGATTTACACTCCTAGGCAAGTGAAGAGGGAGAGCACTTGTGAACTGCCTTTTTTGAATTTTGAAAAAACAAAAACAAAAAACAACCCACACACAGACCAGGAGTTGCAGAGGTGTGAAGACCACAGTTTGGGTACAGGACTACATTATTTCAGTACACAAAACAGGAAACCCTGCAAAAATCTCTCCACATCTCTGGTACCACAAGTACAATAAAAACAGGGTTCATAAGTGTAGTGGGTTGAGCATTGGACATGACTCTCGAAACCAGGATTCAAATTCCTGCTCAGCCATGTAAACCCACTGGGTGACTCTGAGAAAGTCACACTCTCTCTGCCTTAGATGGCAAACCCTCTCTGAAGAAACTTGACAAGAAGACCCATGATAGGTTCAGCTTAGGGTTGCCATAAGTCGTAAAACTCTTGAAGGCATACAACAACCACCAAAACGTAACTGATCCCAGGATGAGCTTTTGTGACACCTCCAAACTGTCTTATGGTAGAGCTGGCCCAAACAGAAAGTTGAAAAACCTTTTTGTACAATAAAGTCTGGAATTCATGGTAAAATCAGAGAGAGGTATTGTGTGAAATATTGATACTCAGCCCTTTTAAGACATTCCTTTTTCTAAATTGACCCTTCATTTAAAAATATTAATAAATAAGCAGAGACTCAGTGATGTCCTTTTCTATAAAAATGTATAGCTCACTAATAAGCTTTTTTTGCATGCTGCAGAGAAGAATGTAAAGTTAAGTGTCTATGTGTGGTAGGCGTGGCAGCACAGCATGACAGTTATTCCTTACAAGATTTCTGCCTGTTTCACCTTCTTTGCCCAAATCCTCTATTTGCAATGCCTTTTCAAGACACACGTTGACAGATCCTGCAAGAATGCCTCCTACAATGTTTTATTTAGCCTTTCGTGTATGTCAGATCGGGAGAAATGCTTTAGTGCTGTGTTTCTTCCTTGAAAGGTTAACGATACATTTAATAACAGCTCCTCGGCTTGCAACACATAAGGCAGCGATGAAGCAGCCTCCAGCAGTTGTTCCATTGTTTCCTAACACAACTGAGGAGAAAAATACACCGGGGGGGGGGGGAGTGTAATTGTGTTCAAGGCCCTCAAAGAGTGATGGCAGCCCATTGTGTCACCCCAGTGCATGCTGCCTTTGGTTATTACAGAGAAAGGAAAAGAAGGTCCCAATGCTTCTATGAAGCTAAGTGCATTCTTACTGACTTCCCACTAATTCTTCTTTGACTCAACTGTTTGTTGGGTATTTGTCTACTATGGTTTGAGAAACAAGGCTGTGGATGGGTTCTGTTGGTAACCTCCAGTCCTTGAACAGTTAATGTGATGCTGTGATGCAATTGCCTTGTGTTTCCTCCGTATTTTGTTCTAATGTGTTTTAGATTTCATGAAGCTTTCAGCTATGTCTACAGGGGAGGGGGAGTGATCACCCAAATGTATAAATAAATAGTCCTCTTCCTCTTCCTCTTCTTCTTCTTCTATATCCTACTTTCCCCCCAAAACTGGGGCTTGGAGTGGCTTCCAATTTAAAAGAATAGTACAATTAAAAATGTACAAAAGTAAGCATTAAAATAGAATTAAACTATTAAACTACTGTATTACAAAATGTGTTAAAAGAATAAAATACAGTTTTAAAAAAGATAAAAACACTTAAAAACAGTATACTTTAAAACAGTACAATACCACCAGCCCATTCTTTAAAGCCTTTCTGTTTTAAAAGCCTGCCTGAATAAAAATTTTCATAGAGATGGCAAGACAGTTCTTAATATGGGGAAAGTGGATAGAAAGAGGTTCTGTTAGCTAGTGCTTTCAGGTGCCAGCTGAGCCCCAACCTGATCAGGGTCAGTTGCCCCTTGCTAATGGTGGCTGAAAGAACATCGGTAACATTGCTTCTCTTCCCTGCTCTTCACACAAAGCCCAGTATTATCAGCTGGCAGTGTAGCTGGGTTTGCTCTTCCCCCTACCCTTCATAGAACAGGATGAAGAGGAGGGGCAAAGGTCAGATAGATAATTTCCCATCATCTCTCGAGACAGCAGGGATGCGGCTGTGGATAACCTCCAGAGTCAAAGGCTGGGTTAATACTGGTTCCAGCTTCCATTTACAGACACCAGTGGAGGAGATTTAACACCATCTTAACTCAGGAGTGGGGAAAACATAGCTTTCCAGATGTTGTTAGACTCCATATCCCATCAGCCTTCCTCAATAAATGTTCATCAATTTAATCTGACAGTAGTCAATGCACTTGTCAATGCGTTTGTAATTTAGGATATCCTCTTCATATTTAGGAGTTGATATTTTATGGATTTGCCCTAAAGACACATGATAGGGGATTGCCAAAAGGCTTAAGCATTATCCTGCAGGAATAACATTTTAGAATACCTTTTGAAAAAAATACTACCTTAAGTCCTTCAAATGTTTTTGGATTTTGTTCCCAGAGACTTCAGCCAGAACGACCAATGATCAGGGATTCTAAAAGCTGAAACCCAAGATATTTGATGAACCAGAGGCTGAGAACAACCACTGTAGCCTGTTCTCATTTTTAAAAATACTTTACTGCCTATGATGAGAGATACAAGGAATTGCTGTCCAATGACATTGGGAGAGTCATATGTTTCCCATTCCTAATCAAAAAAAGACCAGAAAAATGACCCTGTTGCAGAATTCACTGCTTACATCACATTTAGATACACATTACAAAATCTTGTTCTGGAAGTTTACTACAGTTGAAAATTAATATTAGTGAGTTGAAGATGGGTTTATTTACTTATAGTTAGATAAATAATAGCATCCCCAGAGATATTGCAATAGGCATAGAGGTGTCAGGTGAAAAAGTGTAAAATAATTCCTGTTCAGTTTGCATCCTTGACTGTTGAGTTCATAATATAAATGAAAGACAGGAAATTTATTTTCAAAGTTTTCCCAATGTTTTTGTCTTGTTTAAAAAAATGCTTTTTCGCCCCCTGAAGTCTGGAGATAACAGGACAAAAATGAAATCTATGTTGAACTCTTCCACAGGATAAGTCCCGGCTTGTTTTGTCACATTAGAACGAACAAAATGGCTTAACCTATGGAGAGAGGTCATTTTTTTAGCAAAAAAATTACATCTGGCTGACAGCTCATATGCCAAGCTTCAGTCCAATTCAATTTAAGAACAGCTGTATAATAAATCAGTGGGGAGAAAAGGAAATGGCATTTCTTACTTCAAGTTACTGCTACAGCAGAGCTGTATGTTATCCCTCTCTGCGTCATGGCTGGCTCACTCAAGCACAATTTCTTCTGGCAGTCAGGTTTGCTTGTTTGGTATGTTTGGCAGGCTGATCACCTGCCATTCTTTCTATAAACCAGAACTGAAATTGGTCCAGATACAAGGCTTGCAGGAAAGCTAGAATGGTGGGTTGTTTGCTTGTTTGTTTTTTCATTCAAAGTATTTCTGTCTCACCTCTCAGCCCACAAGGGCTTCCCAAGACAATGAGCAAATAAAAACCAGCTAAAACAATGCAAAGATAAAAAAATAAAAATTAAAATACTCTTTAAAGAATCCTATAAAATAATAGAATCCAGTTTTGAAATACTTAAAAACAGCAATTTCAAAAATTTAATGCCATGTGGAAAATCACTGTTTTGGCTCCCCGTTGGAAGCTTAAAAAGGATGGGGCCAGCCTAACGTCTTTGGGTAGGAAGTTCCACAATCAAGGTGCTGCTACAGAGAAAGCCCAGTTACGTGTACCCACAAGTCTATCAGGTTTGGGATTGGGGATAGAGAGATGTCTTTCTATATATATATAGTTTGTATGTTACTATATGATGGGGGCCAACAACCAAGCGAAACTAGCTGCAGTCAGCTGCTGTTCCTCCTCTTCTCCTACCTTAATCAGTAAATCAGGGCTGCATATGCACCGAGAAAGTAATGCAGCTTGACTCTGCTTTAACTGTCATGGATCAGTGCTATGGAATTCTGGAATTTGTACTGAAATGTTTTGCCTCCTCTGTCAGAGTTCTAGTGCCACAAAAAACTACAGTTCCCATGGTACCATAGTATGGAACCATGACAAGTTAAAGCAGTGTCAGACTAGATTAATTCTGCAGTACAGATGCAGTCCTACACAGTCTTTTGGAGAGAACCTTTGGCAGAGCTGAAAGGAGTCCCCATTCAACAGTTTTTCATCAGTGCTTGCAAGAACATTCACCTGAAGGTTTACATTTGAACCTCCCTCTGATCTTCAGTTTCTTTCAGTGAAGTCATCATGTACCAGATCTGAATGGCTATGTAGGGTAGGAGGGATCTTTTATTCATTCTTAAGGAGAGAGTAGTATCTAAGCTGGAATCTGGTGGAAGCAGTAGTAGCTAGGGAAATGATGAAAGTAGACAGGCTTCATGGTGTTGAAGGTGATAATTTATGAAACCAGGTAATTTGGGGAAAAGTATTTCTAAAATTGCCTTGAAAATGGAAGGTAACATAATAGTAATAATAATGATACAGGCTAATCTTCCTTTGAGAAGCTCATGGAGTCATTATTTTCTGTGTTTCTTAGCTGGGTCGCATTCGGGCAAAGATCAAAGGTGCCCATTTCTAATGGGATTGTATACTCCAGCCCCAAACATTTTGTAAACCCTTCGGTGTACTACTTTGCTCAGAGTGTATCATTTGATGTTATACCCCAAGTTTGATTGTAAAACACAAATCATTTATCTACCTTTATCTACCTGCTAAATGGCATGGGGGGGGGGAGAGTTCTTCAGCTGGATGGCTGAGTGTCAATGCCTTTTCTTTCTTTCTTTTTAAATAGTTATTTTTATCAGTTACATATTTGCTTACAGACAAGACATATACATCCATATAAAACACATATAATCAAAAATAAAATAAATAAAAATTTTAACACCTTAACTAGACAAACACATGTGTCTTACTAACTAGACAAGAACATATTTCTCCCTAACCATCTATCAAAAATTATCATTTATTTTAAATCTATTAAACTAAAAACATTTGGATCCCATCTTTTCTTCTTCTACCTAATTGTGTTGCTCTTCTTTCACATTCTTCTATATTCCTTAATCCTACTTATCCTTCTTTTTCTTACTTTCTCCTCTCTTCTATTCATCTTCTCGCCTTTCTTTCTAAATTTTGTTCCTACACTTACTCTTAACTCTATCCACTTATTTCAACCTCTGTCCACTAACTATATTCTCTCCTGTTACTTGAGCCAAAGATAACTCATCTTTCTTACAAATAATTTTCTAACATGAAATTACATTTACACATTCAAAAGTTATACAACCTGACCTTCCTATCTTACAATACTGATTATCTGGCAATATTTCTTTTGTACTCCCTTAACCGTCTCTAATAAGTACATTGTATATCTTTCCATTGTCTTCTAAATATCCTGTTCTTTACTCTTAATTCCAATTTCCTTTACTGAAAGTATCTATTATCTAGTTCTTTTATTCTATTTTATATTATTTCTATTTTTTATTATTTCAATTTGTTCTAATCTTTCACTCTTCTATAAAACCTTCTATTGCATCCTGACCTTTTCTTTGAAAGAGAAATTTGACAACAACATTCCAATCTTTTTCAAATTTTTCAGTATTTCCATCCGACAACAATCTTGTAAGTTTGTCCATTTCTACCATGTCATATATCCTTTCGACCCACTCCTCTTTTTCTAGAGTATCAATACCTTTTTTGAAGTGTCAACGCCGATCAGTTATAACTCTAATCTGCCTTACCCAGCATGGGAGGTAGTGGGGGATCATTGGGAGATATAGATCCAAAACACACTGCAGAAATAATTCAGTTTGAGACTTTAACTGCCCTGGCTTAATGCTAGGGAATTCTGGGAATTGTAGTTTTGTGAGACATTTAGCCTTCTCTGTCAGAGAACTCTGGCGCCACAATAAACTACAGTTCCTAGAATTCCCTAGTGCTGAGCCAAAGTAGTTAAAGCATTGTCAAACTAGATTATTTCTGCAGTGTGTTTTGGATAATAGTCCAAAACATCGGGGGTGGGGTGTTTCCCCACATCTGTTGTATGACACGGTGCAAGGGAGAAGCAGAACATTATTTGGAGCAATGGTTCTGTTACTAGGTCTTTGTGTTCTAGAAGAAGCACAGTGACAGGACATTTGGAAGGTGGCTGATATTTTGCAAACTCTTCCAGTGCATTTTTGATTCACACAGTAACCTTCTTCTCTGCTGGAGGTTTAACTTTTACTGACTTTCTGCCCATCACATAAGTTGTAACATCCGTAATGTCCTCAGATGCACAGATGAAACAGAAGGGGATTATTATAGACCAGTGCTTCTCATCTGTTGTGTGGAACAGGCAATTATTTTCCCCCATAGTGACAAGAATTGGCACTACATCTGTGCCCATTGGCTACACATATTTCTTTCCTTCCTGAAAACTCTCCAGGGACCAGCAGCCAGTGGCTTGGGGACCAGTGCTAGTCCAGAAGCCAACACTTTTATGAGCACTATTATAGACCACAAAGGATTGCAATTATGAGGCAGAGAGACATCAGATTAGTCAACAGTTTATAGCAGGATCTTCTTAAAGGGGCTGCTTCTCACAAGGCTATGGAAAGGTATCGCAGGCTGGAAAAAAATTGCAGCCAGCCTTCCTCTGCTCAGGTTGAAGGAATACCTTTCCTGTGATACCTCCAATTTAGTGCTTAAGCTCTCAGTAGAACCAGACAAATATCCACCTACAGTATACCATTTAGTGCTTGGATGGCAAGGTGATTTCAGTGCGCTTTCTTCCCACCCCTTTTCTTTGCCAGCTGGAATCCAAGCTGATCTTACATAACACAAGTAGTGCAAGACCTCATTCCTGATGGACCCTTTGCTGCACATACAAGATCAAATGCTTAAGATTTGCTCCAGTTGGAGATCTGGTTTTACAACTACAGAAAAGAAATTTCTGTAGGGGAGGGGCAGGGGGAAAAAATCATATATATATCCTTGTTTCACTCACCTTGGCAAGAACACTATATTCCCTTTCGATGTTTCCCATCAATAGCATTCTTGCACAATACTGCCATATTCTGCAACATCAAGAGGGTCAGGGAGATTAAATCAAATAGCACATGTTTCTTGACAAAAGCAAGCAGGCATTCCTTGTTTGTTTATGGGAAACTTCAAACAATTTATTCCTTGTCATGCCTGCTTGCTTTACAATTTCCTAAACCCTGAAACCAGTTGATATGATTTTGCTGTTGGCACATAATGGTGACATAGACTGCTCTGTATATAAGTCTTTCTGGTGTAGCTTTTGCTAAATATGATACAGTATCTAATATAAGTTAAATGTAACTTGTAAACCCACATTGACCATTGTAAACAGTGGATACAGGTTTTTAAAAAGTTTGGTATACAGTACATACCCACTGAATAAGGCTTCAGACATGATGCTTTGCAGATGCAGATCTCTTAAGACAACTCTTCTGGAGGATTGTCTGGACATGATGATCTTTGCAATTAGGTTCCACCATCAGTTCATCTTTATTACAGTCATAGACAAGCACAGGTAAAAAGTTGTATCAGAGTTGTTGTCTGAAAGCAACAGATGAGTGTAAAATGGACTGGTGTGTCCTTGGTATTTATGCAATAGCGAAGAAATAAGGCTGAGGCAGATGTCCCTGTAGTATGAGCACTGAACATGCTCTGTTGTCTCTATTTGGCCAGAGTCACAAGGGAAGAACTGGAATTGAAAAATTGATGATTTTGCTCTAACCCTTTTATCCCTTTGTTGAGTTTGGAGGAGAGAGAAACAACTGCAAGAACTTTTGAAAATCCCATTTCACATCCACTCCACCAAAATTGTTCTCTTGCTTTCCTTTTCTTCTTCTCTTATAATGTCCTCTTCTTAATCTCCTTCTATCGTTTTGCTCACTGTCTCCCTCATGGATCACAGCAATAGTCCTGGAGGCAAGAGTTTCATGGAGTGAATGAGGAGCCTATATGCCGTGTCTGGTGTAGAACACAGGCAGACTACCTAAATCACCCCCTTCCAAGCTGCCCTTAATGCTTGTTTGTTTCAAATATTTTAATCTTGGAGTAACTAAACTATCATACTCTAATCAATAATAGATTTTTTTTAAAAAACATAGCCATTTGCATTTATCAAACAACTATCTGGGACATATAAACTTTCTTGGCTATTTAGCACTGGGATCCTCCCAGTAGGGTGAAAATCTTGGGAAATTTGCCCTGTTTCCCTGTAATGCTCATGGTTTGTTTTTGTTTTTTTAAAGTAATATCAAAATGTTGATTCTGTCATCCCCTGCTCCATCTACAGTGCAGAAATAATGCAGTATGGCACTGTTTAAACTATTATGGCTCCACCCTATAGAAATATAGGAGTACCCGTTGAACTTGACAAGTTTGGATGGGCTGCCATTTGCCCCACAGTTGGCTTGTCCCTTCGGAACAAGAGTTGGGATCATTGGATTCACCAGATGTTAGATTGCAATTTTCCTCAGCTTAGCTAGTGCTGTGAATGGGGAGGAATGTAGTACAACAGCATATGGAGGTCCACATGATTTCCTCATGTGTTTTAGAAGATAAAACAACTCTGAAATCTCATCACCAGGCTTTCCACCTGGACTTCTTATGACAAAGCTCTATGTGATCAAAAAAAATCCAGGAACTGAGAAAATTTTAATTTTTACAATATACATATGTGAGAGTTCATTCTTTGTTTGACTGCCCAGTGACATCATTTGAAACTTTTCATAACTAAAATGTGTTTTTATACTTCCACGTGTTGAAGTCTAATAAATGCAGGTCAATTGAAATAAAAATATACAAAGTACCACATTCTTTATATCCATTCATTTCTCTACTACAATCAGAAGCAGCCCCAAACAACCAGTAGGTCAAGGCAACAACTTTATAATACCACAGAAACTGTAAACATATAAACTGAGAAGTGCCATCAAACAGAATCCCTTCCACTAAGGGTGCATCAGCACTGTAGAAATAATATAGTTTGACACCACTTAGTTTTGCATTGCCATCCTATAGAATCCTAGGATTTGCAATTTTGTGAACCACCAGCATGCTTTAGCAGAGAAGGCTAAATAGTAAAGTAAAACTACAAATCCCAGGATTCCATAGGATGGAACTGTAGCACTCAAAGTGGTGTTAAAGTGAATTATTTTTACAGTATAAATGAGTCAGACCTTTGATCAATCTAGCTCAGCATTGTTAACTCACTGGCAGCAGAGTTTCAGGCTAAATTCCTTCTATTATCCCTATTGATCAACATGTACTGTGCAAGTCTTGACTCTGTTTGCCCTCTGAAATCAATGGGGTCAGATGTGTTCAGTCTGATATGGTTGCAATATTCAGCTGGTTCCTGGAGGATGACTCTTGGGTCAGAAGGCAAACAGAGTCAAAACTTGGCCATGTAAATGCTGAATTCTTCTTCTTTGGTGTTTCAATATATCCTGGATTATACCATTCAGAATGATGGATGGAGGGAATGTGTTTGAGACTCTCAACCTAAAGTCAAGAAGCAGTGCATGGTTTGAAATCTTAGAGACAACTCATTACAATGGCACTGTGAACAAACAGAGATCATACTGGCTGCATTTATATAAAAGGTATCAAATCTATCAAATCAGGTGCCTTTTAATGCACATGCCCTGGGGTGTTTTGTTCTACTTAAACATTCCTACTAATAATTCTGACTAGGGTAGACCTACAGAAGTGTTGACTTGCCATTCAGCTATTGATTTAGCAGATCCACTTTAGATGGGACTAGCAATTGCATTTAGACCAGGGGTGGGGGATATGTGGCTAGGTTTGGACTAAATGTGGTGGGGCCTTGGGTTGTTTGACTATAGGGCCCCCTTTGGGTACACACACGACCTGTTCTAATGATGGTATAATAATAATATTAATACTAATACTACTACTAATAATATAACCAATAGTAGAAAAAGATATTTACATAAACCCTTTTTGTGTTAGTTCTGCCATTTCTATGAGACTAACAGCTTGATCCAATGCATTTTTCTTCCATTAACCAAGGAAGACAAAATATTGATGCTCACAGAAGAATAAGGAAATGACATAAGCAGAAGATGAAAGCTATGCTTTTTTCCCTCATCACTGGGACAACTGCACCAATGAACCACTGATAATCTGGCTTGGCATGTGGCCCTCCAAGTGTTATTAGATGGCAACTCCCAGCATTTGTTGCTATTTGATCTGCTATCTAGGCTTCTGGGATTTGTGATGCTACAACATCTGGAGGACCACATGATTTCCTTCCTTGATTTAGGACTACACCTCAACCTAGGAACAGGGTGATGGAAAAGATGCATGTTCAATACTTGTGCAGAAGTATTTCAGTGACTGGAGATTGTCACAAAAGTGCCACTCACAAGGTAGGGACAGAGTTTGTGACACAGGAAATTTGCCCTGCCTCAAGGTCCATGTTATACATTCAGAATTGTGCCTTCAAATCATGAACAACAGAAGATTTTGTGTGCTCACTTGATACAGCACTGCAATTTAACCCCTGAACACCAGCAGTGTTTTCCATGATGACACTTTTACTGAATTTCTTGTTGAAGGCCAGTTTACTGAGTGACCCTTAACAGTCACTGATGACAAAGTTTCTCCATTATGCTACCCTCAGGATAGAATTCATATGGCAAACTGGAGATTTATCATCATCTGTGTATTATTGCACCCTTTAGTCTGGGCCACATTATGGCTGTGATGGCCTTTAATAAATCTGAATGAGAAGCTAATAATAATAATAATAATAATAATAATAAAGAAGAAGAAAATAACTACAGTAGTACTCCCCCTTATTAGCTTTGGGGACTTGGTGAGAAGACAATGGCAAAGTTACTTACTATAGTATTGGGATGATTTCCTTTTAATCATCTTGAGAGCTCCTTGGATTTTTTTTCATCAAAGGATGATGCAAACTGCTCCTGTGTAAGAAGGAGCAAAGAGGATGAGGAAAAGATGGAAGGATAAGATGATTCCTTTGGTTGTTTGTGGCTGAGAATCTGAAAAGAGGTGGCTGGAAACAGACCCATGGTCTCTATTTCTTCTCTGAAACATTAAAAATCCTAAGATAACAATCCTGTTGGACATAGGATACTTGAATGCCTCAGATTATTAAGATGTTAAATAGTGCAGCTTCCCTGATATAGCAATAACAATAGCATGTACATTTGTATACGCTTATCAGTGAACTCAGCACTCTCTAAGCAGTTTACAGTCTGTAAGCTAATTCCCCCAACAAGCTGGGTATTCATTTTACTGACCTACAAAAGAATAGAAGGTTGAGTCAACCTTGGAGCCCCTAGAATCGAACTCACAACCTTGTGGCTGCAGTTCCAGCATTTAACCACTATGCCACCAAAGCAATATTGATAGGTGTTTAGATGATGATAACAGATTGCTAAATTCATTGGAAATGTTCTGTTGTGACATTTAGCTTCTTCTTTCCATTAAAACATATGTTTCTGGGAGATGAAGGTATTGGCCTCAGTAGTTTATTTACAGGCAGCTAGTAAAGTATAACCACCTCTGCTTTAGTTGTTAACCCAGCTGCTTCATAGCTTTTTGATTCTCATCATGCATTTGATCCTTTCACACTATCATTTCATACAGCATTGTAGCACTATCATTCCACTTTAAAGTCAGATACTAATATTATAATTTTGTAGAATGAAAGGGCCCGCCATTGCTGATTATATCGTTATGTGACTGGATCAAGGACATTTGGAATCTAGTTTTGAAACATTCACTTATTTTTGACAGCTCACTCGTGTCTGCAAAGTATAGTTATTAATGGCGCAGGGAAGATGGGTAAGCTTGAAAAAACACCAGACCCACATGGAAAAGACTGCTGTACAATCCTTGAATGTACCTTACCAATAACAGGGAAGATGCTTCTCCCCAAACCAAATAAAGTGGCCCCTTCCTATCCATGGGGATTTGGTGCTGCCTCCATGGATGGGAAAAAAATATGGAAGTGCAAGTCCCACATTATCCAATGGATGGCAATGTGTGCCTCTCTGTGTCAGTGTGCCCATACAGTATGCACACACTGCCATGGGATAATATAGGGTGTGGTGATCTGCAGGTGCTTAAATCTGTAGATAGGAAGCCCGCCAATATCGAGGGCCCAATATAATCCAAAAGACTTTTATATTCAGATGCCTTGTTTGCTTGATCTTTTTCATCTTATGGAGAGATAAAAATATTTCTTCCTACATCCTCAATGCCAAATGCAGATTAGATGTTTACACTATAATACACACACACACACACACACACACACACACACGTGAAAGTAGTGGGTCAGAGATGAGGTACAGGTGGTTCCCCAGGTGTTGTTTGACTTCAACTCCCACCTGCCCTGATTATTAGCTATCTTGGCTGGGGGTTATGGGCATTCAACCCTGTCTGGAGAACCATAAGTCCCTCACTTCTCCAGGATGTCATTCAGGAGGCAGAAGCTTTGCCTAATTTTGACCATTTTTTTCCTTCCACAGGAGCTTCTCAGGTATTTTTTACTGTTCCCTGGAACCCTAAAAGTCAGACTTTGGTTGCATTTGTCTAGATCTGACTGAGTTATAATTACTGCTCAGGACTTAGACTAGAAAATCAACAACACATACACTACAGATACATTCTATGTATGTTTGGAATTTCATTTGACATTTTGAGCTATAAAAGAACTTCCTCTGGAAATGTTCTTTTCATAATACCTCCAAGCCTTCAATACAAAATTATAGCAGAAGCAAAGAGAGGCAATGTGAGAACCATTTGAACATCTCTAGCACATCCCATAATGACTGAAGCAGCTAATTTTGTAAAGAAAGTGTGTGTGTGGGGGGGGGGGTAGAGAGAATGAGAGACACAGAGATGTAAGTTCTAATAGGAGGTCTTTTTCATATTCATTTTGTGCTGCTCTAATTTAGCTTAGAAAATGACAAGAAAAAGTCTGTTGAATTTTAAGCCAAAGTGGTGTTGCATGGTTTGTGCCAACCTTGCTCTTCAGGAATGTGCCATTGTGAAATGAGATTTCCACACACCTAAAGGAATGAGCAGAAACTGCATTTATTAGCCTAGTAAAAATACGGTCTTATATCAATAACACCCAGACTTTGTCTCTATTTCCTCCTGTTTGCTCTGTCTGTACCATGGTCTGAGTCAGCACTGCCAGACATGTTGGCCAGACCCAATTCAACTGGGACTACCAAAACCCTACTGGCATTGATGGATTGCTTCATAGAGTTGTTCTAGGAGTTTGGAAAGAATATGCAGATCGCTGGCTAATCATTTGTATTGCCCATCCAAGACAGCTTAAAGGGTACAACAATTTTCTCCACCAAGCTGATGTGAACACAGAACATAGGTTTCTATCCACACCATTTGGTCTACCTGGCTCAGTCATGAGGATGACAAGACTATCCCTTAGATCAGACAGAATGCTTCCAATGCATGTACACACAACCCAGTTCTCTGTGGAGATGTCAGGAACTGAACCTGCGACTTTTGAATGTAAAGTATGTGCTCTCTCTGGCACTAAACATTGGCCCTTCCTCATGGAATATTTGAAAGGTGCAAAGATAGAAAGCATAGAGATATTCTCCAATAAACAGTGGTTACTGCAAAGAAAATAAGTGTCTAACAGCCTTGACAGACTGGCTATGAAAGCTGGAGTGGGGGCATGACATTTGCACAATGCACACCTCAACTCCTCCTTTATGCCAGCGTGATGCCATGTGCCCTACGGCATCACAGTGCTCCTCTGGCACTGCATCCAGATGACATAGTGCCAAAGGAGTACTGAAAAGCCACAGCATCGGCGGCTATGGTGCCCTTTCCACAGCGCAAAAAGGAGCCACTTTTGCAGCTCCTTTTTGAGCTGTGGAAAGGCCAGATTGGAGGCAAGGCATGTAGTTGCTGTGGACTCAATCCGGTGCTGAAAGGGGTGGTCTGTTCAGCTCCTAAGTAATCATGGGATTTTATGGAAGAAAAAAGAACCAAATCAACAAAGAGAAAGGACATGAAGAAGGTAGACAGCTAAAATGGAAGTAAGAGAAAGTAAACAGAAAGTTTTTAATGAAAGATGGGGATAGTGTAGATAGGCACGTATTGTTGAACTACAACTCCCTTCATTCCTGATCATTGGTCATGCTGGCAGGGGATGATAGGAGCTGATGTACAACATCATTTTGTAGAAGAACAGGTTATCCAGCTGTGTTTTCCATAGGATATGATAGGAAAGTGGGACTTAATGTGGAGAATGCCCCACGGCAAAAGAGTTGTAAAGTGTCTACCCATCAGTGCTTGAAAAAAATTACCTTTCTCGTTTATAATTCTTTTGAGACACAAACACCCGGCAGGGAGATTATCAGAGTTATAGTCCAAAAAAATGTGATTTTTTTCCAAGATCCACTCCAGTCTTGCAAGCAGAGACTTTGAGGCTCCAGGTCTTTATTTTTTTTTTTGTTGACTATGCATTCTAGCACAGACCTCATAGGCTTTACACTAATTTTTCTTGGGGGTCTCTAATCAGGGAAAAGGTTGCTGTTAACAGTAGCAGGAAACACAAGAGGCTTGTGTACTTTTTTAGTTATTAAGGAGCTTCTGTTCTCCAGCTTCATTCATTCAGGCAAATGTTACAATTTCAAAATTAAAACAAGCTTATCTAAAGATGTTAAAAACCACTAGTACACACTGAGCAAAATATATGCCATTTACATAATTCTCTCCCCAAATAGCATCTAATTGGATTTCCGGGAATAGTTCCCATTTTCCAACTGAAAACATATAGCCTAATGACACACACTTCATGATGGAATCTAATAGCACCAATCCATTACTTATCTGTTTTCCTGGTAAATGATCTTTTTTCTAGAAGTGACAATTGCTTATGAGCATCATTTCCATCATGTGGCAGTGCCTGGTGAGAGATCGTTTGTTCTCTTAAGAAAATCTGGAGAGTAATCCATCTGTGTTGTTAATTCTAAGAGGAGGGAAATGAGCTACACCAGCTCCTAGTCTGGTACACTTTTTAATCTCATCTTCAGAGATAGAGCATAGGAAAGTTAGATATGTTTTGAATTTTTTTTAGGGTGCAAATTGTGTGGCCCTCCCTGTGTTGTCAGACTACAACTCCCAGAAGCCCTGGCCAACATAGCCACTGCTCCAGGATCAGTGGGGCTGAAATTCAAACATATTTGCAGGGGCACACAATTTCCACCCCAGCAGTGAATTCACAGCCTTTTCTGATGTGTCCACAAAGCACCCAGAGAATGCCTCCTTTTAAAACAGTTGTATGACACTGGAGGAAAAAGTTGGTTGTGTGCTTTTCCACAGACTCAAGAAAGAGGCTTGTAAAATTGGGTTTCATTCTCTGAGGAAGGACCTCCTCCCGTGGATTGGGAGATCTGATAAGTATCAAATGTCCCTTGAGATGCTTTTCCAAGGACTGTAGAATTGCAGCCATGGTTACCTATCTCAGGAAAGACTGAAACTTTGCATATTCCAGTTTCTTTTTATGTTTTCTTTAATCATTTTCAGTTTTAATGGAATGTATTATGTAGCACTGTTATAGCTGTTATTATTGTCAGTTACCTTTTTGACTGTGTGTGTGTGTGCGAAAGAGAGAGGGAGAGGGAGAAGGAGAGATGGGTTGTGTTTTGAAAAATGTAGTTCTTTTAAAATGGGGGAAGGAATTAGACTAAAAAAAATGGGGGAGAGAATTTAGAACAAATCCTTTAACTGCAGTATTATTTTCCAAAACATGTCATAAGAATATAGTTACATTAAGTAAGAAAAGCAGTAGATTGTGGAGTTACTTAAATGAAGGAGTCCCAGACAAAGACAATTCTACTGCCTGAGGTTTCCTTAGCAGAGAAAGTGACAAGACTGGCAGCTTCATCACTGGCAATGTGATAGCATCCTCCACCATTCCTGAAACCAAAGGGTAGTAGAGATGCCCCATGGAGGTTGTGTGACATACACAATTCTGTCTTCCAATAGAGGAGCTGCCAAGGAAATCCAGAGGCACGCAGTGGATCTATTGCCATGAAAGTGGTAAATATACTCTCAGCTATATGATTGCTCCTGCTGCAGCTGCTCAGGGTTGTATGGGACCTTTCCTGATATTAAATATCTGTCAGGAAACGGGTCCTGACACCAGGTTCCTTTACACTACACAGCTATAACATTTGCATTCCATGATAATAATAATAATAATAATAATAATAATAATAATGTTTTTATTTATACCCCGCTCTTCAGCCAAGACTATCAGAGTGGCTTACAATTTGTTAAACAAACAGCCTCATTTACAATTGTAAGCTATTTGCCCCCAACAATCTGGGTACTCATTTTAGCGACCTCGGAAGGATGCAAGCCTGAGTCAAGCTTCAGCCCTTTGCTGGTCTTGAATTCGCCACCTTCTGGTTTTGAGTGAGTGGCTGCAGTACAGGCATTTAACCACTGCGCCACCAGGGCTGTTAACATGTTAACATCGATGGCTGCATCCCATGGATTTCTGGGGGTCTATAGTTTGGTCAGAGACATCAGAGGATTCTAGAGGCCTCTCCCTCTATAGCCAATTCCAGGATTTCATGGGATACAGCCATGATAGAGTGGAATCATCCCACTATAACTGTGTAGTGTGAAAGAGACCCTGGAAGCTCCCACACAACCTGAAGCAGCTTTAATAGAAGTAGCCATAAAACTGAGAGTGGAATCAGGTCAATGTGGTGACAGATTCACTGGATGCACCTAACATCTGGGAGATTGCCACTACTATTCCCCAACAACTGCTGCCCCATGTTTGGAAAGGTCACTTTTGGGGGCCATGTCTTCCAGAAGTCTTCAATTAACATGACTAGTGTTCATGCTGGCTGAGGGATTCTAGCACTGATATTCAGAAAAGTAACACTTCCAAATTCTACGGCTGCCTGTGGGTGGTCACTTTAGTCTGCCCAATATTATGTCAAGAGTAACAACAGGCCCTCTTGAAAACACACCATTGGAATTAACTGAGATGTTTCAGAAAAAAGCCCTGGCATCACTTAGCCTAGACAAAGATGTAGAAACACAGAAATAGCAAAAGCCTTGCTAGTATTTCAGACCAGGTAATCTGATAAATTCCCAGTTCTGCATGCTACTTTGATTTCTTAAAGAAGTTGAGCAGTTTTCAATGGTGCTTTCTCCCAGAGGCATGCATACTACTACAGCTATATTCTTACTAGCCAGGCTTCAAGGAAGAGATAGAATAAGTGTACTTGGTTAAAAGTATGGTACTGGAGGACTCTAGTCCATCCATCTGCCAGTGAAGGAATGCAAACTCGAGAGAGGGCCATCCAAACTCTGACTGAATCCACACCTATAAAATATTTTGTACTTACCTCAATGCCAATCCTGTGGGAACACATGATGTTCCTCTGGATTCAAAGTGAAAACCATTTATTTTTGTTGCCTCAGTGGATTAAACCAAATTTTAAAATCCTTTTTAATCTGCAGGGTTTTTTAAAAATTCTTATTGCTGTTTTGGTGTTTTGTTTTGTTTTGCAATTGTATGTCTGGCTGGACTGAAGTGGCAGGGAAGGAGGCATGAGGTGGGGAACAGACTGGTGGGTAGTGTCCTCCATCTGGAAAGTGTGCTGTCTCCATTGTTTTAATTGTTCAATGTATGTCTTATTCTATCTTTGCTGGGTGTCTCTCTGTGTTATATTTTATTAAATTTCGTCACTGGGAGGAAATCAGACTGGAAGGATGTCTGGGCCAAATAATCCTCATTTGGTCAGTCATCAATGGAAGAGAAAGGGGAAAGGTGGGAAGATAGTCATTTCGGTCTAATACCAATCTCTCTTCCTCCATCTCAGGAGGTATTAATGGGTGAAATCTCAGCAGAAGTGCACTGGATCTGGATTATTTTGCTGGTGTGAATTCAGCCTTTGTTTAAAAACCTTAAGCAAAGAAGTGTCCACCACCTTCCAAGGCAGTCTGTTCCACTGTCAAACAGGTCTTCTCATCTCACAGTTGTTCTGCAATTCATAGTCAGACTCTCCTTTCTTTGGACTTGTGTCCATTGATTCAGACCCTTTGGGGAAGGAAAAAACAAGCTTATTCCATCTTTTACATGATATCCCTTCAGATATTTAAAATAGCTGCCATGCCACCTCTCAGGCTTTTCTTCACCAGGGAAACATACTGAAGTTCCTCAACTGTGCTTTATAGGTTTTGGTTTATAAACCTTCTACCATTTTGCTTGCCCTCCTTTGAATATGTTTCAGCTTCTCAATGTCCTTCTTAACTCTGGTGCCCAGAAGTGGACACACTTTTCTAGGGGAGGTCTGGCCACATATTCCTGCTTCTTTGGCTTTTAGGTTTATATTTAATTTTTCCCCCTGCCATTCCCAGAAAAAGCTCCATCCAGAGATTCCCATTTTCTTTGGCAGACCTTTTGTGGTGGTGTCTGCCAGAAAAAGAGCAGGGCATAGGCGTAATGCTTGTTGGCCAACTACTTTAGCAGATCACAGCTTTGAGAATACCTGGTTGATCCCACTGCCTCTGTTCTGCGAAAGGAAATTACAGCTAATTCTCCTTCAGATGGGCAGCCTGGGTCTAGCTGCACCAAGAAGGAACATTACACAATATTCTCTGTTCTGACGCCCAAAGAGATGCTAAGCAAATGCTATGCCATTTTAGCTTATTTCCTTTCAAGAGAAAATCATCAGAGGCACATAAATGAAAGGATTTGGTCATTTTCCATTCCTTCAAGCATCTTATGGTGCATGGCCTGCCAGTCTTGGACAGGGTAGAAATTATCCATTCCTCCAAATGTCATTGAATTGCAGCTCCCAGCATCCCTCACTATTGGCTTTGCTGGCTAGGGATACTAGGAGCTGTTAAAAAAATCTAGAGAGAATAATTATTTCCAACTCTGGTATAGAGCTATATTTTTCATTTTGATTGTAAGAGTTTCTGGATTTAGCTGATAAAGAAGTCAGTGTATCAGAGGATATACATATATTGTAAATATAAGTGTAGAAATTCTAATGAATTAAGTAAAAAACAAAAAACAAACTTGAATTGACTTCTTATTTGAAAAGGACTCCTTTTGAAAGAAAAGAATGTAATCTGTCCTGGGAACACGTCCTTCTCTACTGTCTCATCCATCAAGCCTATAATGTGAGCACAAACAGTTAACACTACTGGAATTTTGTAAGTGTTTTGGCATTGTTTTCCTTTGCTTCATACTTTAGATCCTTTATTACAAGCATCTAAGTTTTATTCTTGACTTATCCAGTCATCATATCAAAACCCATTATTTTGGCCTGAAAGCTGCCCTTGACTTATACATGACTTATACATGAAATTGACTTATAGTTGAGTATATACGGTAGGTACAGATTGGGTCTCCATATACTCCAAAATCCAAAACTTTTTCATAAGTGGCTGAGATAGTGACACATTTACTTTCTGATGGTTTAACTTTGTTTCATGCATAAAATCATTAAATAGCTTCAGGCTATTAGTCTAAGGTGCATACAAAACATAAATGAATTTCATTTTTAGACTTGGGTCCCAACTCCAAGATTTCTCATTGTGTAAATGCAAATATTCCAAAATCTGAAAAAAAATCTGAAACCAAAACACTTCTGATCGCAAGCATTTCATATAAAGGAGACTCAACCTATATTATTTTTACTGCTCTTTTATTACCTGACATTCCTGAAAGAGCCTGAGACCCCAAATTTGCATTTGGTTTATAGCTCCTTCATAGCTGTGTTGTGTGTTTGCTGGAAAAAGAATGCTGGGTATGCTTTGTCCTCAATGGTCTGCTAGCTCAATTGTTCAGAATGTGTTTCTGATAATCCCAGCACTATGATTCCAAAACAATGCTAGACAGACAGAGGAGACAGAAGCTTGTACTTCTGCTCACATCATTCTGCCTCAGGCCAACCGTTTGGCCAAATTGATATTATTGCCTCTCATCTGCAAAGATAGCACTCTAATGCTTGAGCTAATTTACCTTACCTTGGTGAGTGTCTGTGTTGTTATTAGGATCTCTGTAGGAGTAGTTGTACTTGTTTTTGTGTTTGTGCATCTGGTTATGTAACATATGTGCTATTAATTTTTTTGTGGAAGCAGAATGGGTATACTGCTTAGCTGGCAAAACATTCCTGATTGAAGATGGGAGGGAAGCTTTCATCTTTGCTTCTGTTCTTGCAACTATTTTGCCCTCTTTTTCATTGCCTTGAGCCTTGAGGATAAAATAATAATAATAATAATAATAATAATAATAATTAGATTATTATTATTAGACCGGGGTACAGATCCCAGCAGCAATGTCTCTCTGAGTGAGCTGAATGGATGCCTAGGTAGTGTCATAACCAACCCTCTAGAGAAAGAGGTTGCATCAGATTGCCAGGAATCTGCTCTATTTAAGTCTAAGGATCAGGGGGTTGAGGCAGAGTTGGGGACCTGCTGCCAAACAGGAGGCTGCAGACATTGAAGATCAATTGCCATAATTCATTGAGTGACTGGGATTAAAAAAGAATGTCCTGCTTCTGAAGCTTATTAAGTAGGACCCTGACCTATTTAGTCATCTGGGGTCTTGAAACAGCTACCTACAAATCTCCTAGCCCGTCCCTGGCCGCTTGTTGCTTTCAACCATCCATTTGGATGACTAGCAGTATTCTTTGGTGTTTGTGTATTCTGACCTTGTACTGGCTACAATTCATGACTCTTTTTCACTTCTTGTTTGTGTTGTTTATTTGGACAACTGATTGCTGAATGAGTCCTGGACCAGTTGATGACCATCCTCTTGCATCTTCCTTCATCTTGCTGGAAACTGTGTGGCTGACCTGGACTGAATTAACTGCTTAACAGCTCCTGTATTCTAACCACCAAATTCCTGGGTGACTTGCTGACTGGAGCATAGCACAGGGAGTGATCATGGCATGTGTTGTTATGAATTGTTAAGACTTTGATGTGCAAGGCAGGGAGCTGCCTCTTGCCTGAATTTGCATGCATTGTAAGAAGGCGTGCTAGGAAGGGTAGGGCAAGGGAGCCTGGATCCCTGTCTATCTGAGACAAGTCAACTCTAACTCTAAAGGACAAACTGGAATTTCACTCCCTCCTGCCCATGAGAAACTGATTTGTTCAGGAGAGCAATCAATGCTCAACTGTCTTGTTTACCTGCCCTGAATGGATACCCTGCCAAACAGGCTCAGACTGGTACGCTCCTCATCATAAGGTACTGTGCAGTTTCCAGAGATGTTGGGTAATTCCATCTGGAGTTGAAAGAGGACAAATATTTATACTTAATTACCTTTGTCCCATGTATGCAACTCCATGTTTTCATCTTACCAGACCATCTAAGAGTCATTACTGGTGTCCAGAGATGACAGGCAGAGACCACATACACATCTACTATCTGCACACAGACCAAAACCCCTCTGCACATGAGACACAAGCTTTGCATTCATCATTTTTAGTTTGTTTATGAAAGCTTCATAGAACATTGAGCTTGTGTTTTGGCCCCTCCACAAATGTCCCCTTCACTCTAGGTGATAGCTCCCAAATTAGGAAAAGGTCAAATATAGGCAAAGGGGCAAAGCAACACAGATATACACACTTTCACACACAGAGTACACACAGACACACGGGGGGGGGGGGGGATAATCTCCACATGGTCTCCTTAATTTTGAACCTCCACACATTCACCTTCATCATTGTGCTGATACTTCACATTGGAAGTTAAGACTATCTCGTTGTGTGTTTTAGTCTGTAGTCCCTTAAATTTAGTCGCATCTCTCTAGCTCCCTTAGTCAAGAATAGGGTTTTAGCATCCATGCTGTTTTCCCACTCTTTTACTTTGGGAAACAGCTTGCATTGAATATAGACTTTTGGTTTCTACTGCTATCTCTTTCTATCTTTTTCAAAAAGAAATAATTGTTTGTGCTTGTCCTCGATCTAAATTTCATGTGTATGTGTGTTTGTGTGTATTGGGGAGAAGCTATTCTGGTTAATTATCATTTTTCAAAACTTAGCCCATAAGGTCCTGCAGAGAGTTAGTGCCTGGAGGAGCTTTCCCTCCAAACTAGTAAACCCAGTGTACTGCTCTTAAAACTGTACACATAAACATTCTTGGGGAACTCTGGTTTGGGTCAATATAGCTTTGAATTTTTCAGCATTACAGTTTATTGATGCAGCAGCATGTCTCCAAAATACATACAGAGGAGATCTAGAGGGAGCCAAAGGGCTGGGACTTAACTCTTTGAGGTTTCTACCTCCAACAAAAGTAAGACGTAAAACTCTTTCATTTGGACTACAAATGTCAAGTTTTACTATACAGAACCTAAATGTTTTTCCAGATGTAACAGAGACTTCTTGAGAAACTCAATGTTTTCTGTCTAAGAAAGGGGCTGGTAGCCTCCACAGGATAAAGACACCTTGGGAGAGAGTTACTTTTCTGTTGCTAATGGAGTTCAAAATTAATTACCTGGATGTTACTGCTCTTTATTTCCCAGTATCCAGATGTCAAAAACAGGGATCCAGATATCCCATCATCTTTTTTAAAAATAAAAAATTGATATCCCTCCATCTTAATTGACAACCGAAGAACATATTCTGACAAAATGTAAGCCTGTGATCCTAACATCATCATTATTTCTTCTGTTGTATAATTTTAACACCTATGTGGAGCCAGTGGAGATTTGAAAGCTTGCATGATGTATTTTATGTTTTTTTAACTGGTCCAATAAATGTAACTCTGGTGGATTTTGCACGTGTCTCTGTGTGTCTATATATATAGAGGCCCAAGTTTTTTTTAAAAAATTAAATTTACTTTTTATTTTTTAAATAATATTGTAATTATTATTGTAATTCAAAATATTGTAACTTAAATTAATACTTTAATTAAAAAGTATAATTTTAATTTTGCTAGATGTTTATGTCGCAACTGTTACATTGCATTACATTAAGTAATATACAGGAATTACCATTCATGGCTAACATTAATACAAAAACCATTACTAAGGATTCTGTGTGGTGTGGTATGAGAGGAGGTCAGTGGGTGTGGGTATGTGTGACACCATGAGTTACTACACAGGGTGCTGCCAACCCTACTGATGCCACTGCACTTCCCTACTGAATTTTCCCAGCTGGGAATCATGAGAGGCAGGGAAGCAGTTACACTCCAGTGGGTAACATAAGGAATGACTCCTCAAGGTGTTTATGTGTGCAGAATTTTTGGAGTGATGTTCATTGCCTGCTCTAAGATAAGGACACTTGTGTTTATACATCTTTGCACATGGCAATATGTATGTGTGTATGTGGGGGTGGTTGCCGCAGGAGGATTTAAAAAATAGCCCTGGAAGACCCAGAATCTTGTATCGGTACATTTCAATTTTATTTTGAAGACCCATATGTTTGTTTGTTTTTCATCCCCAGATTGGAGCTCCAAGGATTACCAAGGACTTTTCACTCCCACTTCCCAGGTCAGTTTAAATTATTTTTATTTATTTATTTATTTCCTGCCTTCTTTCAGCACAGGGACTCAATCCAGTGTTTTTTGAAATGGGATGTATATATATATTGGTCTTGAATGTTTCTGCATTTTCAGAAGTAGCTAAGATGGCTTCCACCAGTAAACACAGCTACGGTTTCCAGGACAGAGACTCAACAGAGATCACAGGAGGGAAAGAGAAATCTTAGCACTAAAACAAAATCATTCTAATGCTTAACTTGTATGGCATTTGACTATAACTCCTGAATAATAATAAATTGCGTGGAAATAGGTGAAAATCAATCTCTGAAATCTTGAATGGAAGTGGATGTAACATGTCATCAGTAGGAGGACAGAAGGAAGTCAGGAACCCTGGTGGCATAGTGGTTAAATGCCTGTACTGCAGCCACTCACTCAAAACCATAAGGTTGCAAGTTCAAGACCAGCAAAAGGGCTCAAGCTCGATTCAGGCTTGCATCCTTCCGAGGTCGTTGGGGCAGATTGTTGGGAGCAAGTAGCTTACAGTTGTAAACCGCTTAGACACTCCTTAGGTGGTATGAAGCAGTATATAAATGAAGCTGTTTGTTTTGTTTGTTTACTGTATTTTGAGAGACTGGAGGCAACTTGCGGATAAGCAGGTACATTCAAAACAAAAGGAACTGGAAACTCTCAAGACTCCCAGAGACTTCCCCCTTCCATTTTGGTGGTGCCCTCTGAGTGTATGTGCATGTGTGTGTGTGAGTGAGAGAGAAGGGGGGCACATTGAAGGGTCCATACAAGCAATGTTAGGGCTCATCTACACAGGCCAAATAAAATGGTCTCAACCCATCCTCATGGTGACCTGTCTTCATGATGCAAGGCCAAACCCCCAATTCCAAGTGTGGCTCTCTTCATGAGATAATAACCAGTTCTGCACTGGATCCACCCTGTCCCTTTCTTAATCTGGCCTTTCAAAATTACCTTTTGCACTCTGTAGCAACACTGGGCAGCTGTCTACACATAAGTTTCCAGTGTGCCATCCATTGCTACTGCTGCTGACATGAGTTGTTCCATCTGAGGCCACAACAAGGCAGCCAAGCCATGTGATTGATGATAGGCACCCTGCCTCTGACCTTAGAGGAAGCAACTCACATAATCACTGGCAGCACCAGGCAACACAGAAGGGGCATGTGTGTAGATAACTCTCTAACGTTGCAAGCGCAGAGGTAACAGAGGAAATTTGGGGTAGCTCTGGGGTCAGAACACTCCAGAAGCAGCCCAAATTATTCTGTATGGTGCAGATGAGCATGTAGTGACCCTTCCCGTTTGGGGCTGTGGCCTCTGATGTGGCATGTGGTTCATGTACTTCTATTCATTACATATTTATTCTACCCTAAAGTATAATGCATTAATATGGTTTACTGTATGTCTGTATCAGTAATGGTTATGTGCCTTGCATTTGTAGGTGGGAAAAAATGAAATTAGCTGTCAATAGCTATAGGACTTTGTTTTGCCTACTTTTGTTCGGTTGGTTGATTCTGCAGACAGAAACACTTCCTTAGCCAGTGTTGCTTGAAAAATTTCAATTCTCACATTATTATACTCACATTATTTTATAACTACATAGACATGAAAGGGAATAGTAACAGAAGGTGCATTTCCTAAAGAGTGGTAGAGGCCTGGCAGTTTCATGAAAAGACCTCTCACTCCCAGGCAAATGGCTTGCTCAGCCCTTCTCCAGTTACTTTGTTATCTTCATGTTCCCTTTGGACATAGAATCATAGAATCATAGAGTTAGAAGAGACCACAAGGACCATCCAGTCCAACCCCCTGCCATGCAGGAAATCACAATCAAAGCATCCCCGACAGATGGCCATCCAGCCTCTGTTTAAAGACCTCTAAGGAAGGAGACACCACTACACTCCGAGGGAGTATATCCCACTGTCGAACAGCCCTTACTGTCAGGATATTCCTCGTAATGTTAAGATGGAATCTCTTTTCCTGCAGTTTGCATCCATTGTTCCGCATTCTAGTCTCTGGAGCAGCAGAAAATAAGCTTGCTCCCTCCTCAATATGACATCCCTTCAAACACTTGTCCATCTGCCTTGGTCCAGGCCCCAGAGGGAGAGAAGAACCACTGGACCTCATCCCCTTTCTCATCCCCTTTCCCTTCTCCTTTTGTGTTGTGTCTTTTAAATTGTAAGCCTGAGGGCAGGGAACCATCTAAGATTGTATGTACAGCACTGTGTAAATTTACAGCGCTATATAAATAATAATAATAATAATAACAATAACAACAACAACAACAACAATAATAATAATAATAATAATAATAATAATAAATATTTAAACAGAGCTATCATATCACTTCTTAACCTTCTCTTCTCCAGGCTAAACATTCCTAGCTCCCTAAGTCATTCCTCATAGGGCATGGTTTCCAGACCCTTCACCATTTTAGTTGCCCTCCTTTGGACACACTCCAGTTTCTCCACATCTTTTTGAATTGTGGTGTCCAGAATTCCACAGTATTCCAGGTGGGGTCTGACCAAAGCAGAATAGAGTGGCACTATTACTTCTCTCGATCTAGACACTATACTTCTATTGATGCAGCCTAAAACTGCATTGGCCTTTTTAGCTGCCGCATCGCACTGTTGACTCATGTTCAACTTATGGTCTACGTGGACTCCTAGATCACTTTCACATGTCGTCTCATTCAGCCAGGTGTTCCCCATCCTATATCTATAGATTTCATTTTTCTGCCCTAAATGCAGAACCTTACATTTCTCTGTGTTGAATTTCATTTTGTTAGCTTTGGCCCATGTTTCTAGTCTATTCAGGTCATTTTGAATTTCAATCCTGTCCTCTGGGGACATAAACTGGCTTTGATCCTATCGTGTTTCCCCAAAAATAAGACAGTGTCTTATATTAATTTTTGCTCCCAAAGATGCACTAGGTCTTGTTTTCAGGGGATGTCTTATTTTTCCATGAAGAAGAATTCACATTTATTGTTGAACAAAAAAATGGGGATGCTTCCAAACAAAAACTTTGCTAGGTATTACTTTCGGGGAAGGCCTTATATTTAGCAATTCAGCAAAACCTCTACTAGGTCTTATTTTCAGAGGATGTCTTACTTTAGGGGAAACAGGGTAGCCACAGACTGAATGTTTCCAATGAGAACTTGAAAGTAAGAAGCAATTAATTACAGTTAAGGATGTTATTTCTTGACTATTTCATCTTCATATGCAAGGATGAATAGTTATAGTAGTTTTCTCTTTGCTTGCAGGAGAAAATGAATATTCCACCACAATATTCTCCTTCTATTGCAAAGTGTTGCAGAGAAATTATTCCCCAGGAAACTGTGTTTTCTCTTCAGAAAACCCATTCTCTGCTCAGAAAACAGGTGTTTTGCACAAAATCCCTTATTTTTACAGGACAATTCCTCTATAACACTTCAGACATTAAAAACCAGAACAGATCTGTTCAAATTTCTTGCTGGTATATTAGTCTTCCTGACAGGGTTTCCCAACAGTCCAATGTTTTTTTAACTTTGAAATGACTAAATTTGACTATTATTTTCATCATGTTCCTCCACTACCATTTAGTGAGATCACACATCTTTAACCAAAAATTGAAAAAAAAGTGAAGTTATTCTTCATTTAAGTCACAGTCATGCTAGAATTTAATTATATCTTGTAATTAAAAAACAGAAGTTCCAATTAATGCATCGGCCAAGAACATATGCCTTTTTAGTGTAGTTTAAAAATATGCTGGATCCCACAGTTGTGTAACTGGTTATGCAACTGGCACCAGGATCTTAACTTCACCCATTCTGCAAGAATGAACTCTCCATACACTTGGTCAAAAATGTGAAAGATAGGGTTGTCTGTGTGCTCAAAAAATGATTAGCTGCACTAGAACAGTACTTACTCAATCTCTGAGAAAGTATAGCCACTTGTACAACTATTTTTAGGCTAATGTTATACACTGAGAGCATTTCAGTCATTATTTTTTAACTAGTTGCCTCTAAGCTCTGTTTCAGATGCTTCCTTGCATGTTGTTCCAAGAACTCATGAAGCATTGTATAGCATGGGGCTTAGCAACATGTGGCCCTTCAATCATGGTTGGACTACAACTGCAATCATCCTTCACCATTGGTAATTACGGTTGATGGAAGTTGCAATTGATCTTGCTCACCCATGCTCTAGGCAGTGAGTGACCTTCAATTATTGATCTTCATTGGCTTCCTCCAACCTAGTGCTATTATAAATATGCCCGCCTGCATTTGGAAAGAAGTGTGCTGTTTACCTCTCAGTTTTGCTATGAAACTCAAAATGGAGGGGAAAAACATGTATGTTGTCCTGCACTCCTTGCGGGAAGACTGGGATTTAACTCAGAAAGAAAGAAAGAAGCGAAACAGACTGCTCCTTTGTGCCACTTTTTGAGCGGCTTGGGAGCATGGCATTTACACGATACACTCCCCCAAGATGCCTGGAAGCAGCACACATGGGCCGGGGCTGAAAAGCCAGCTTTTTGCTGGCACAAAAAGGAGTGGTTGCCACTTCTTTTTCAGCCAGCAAAAAGGCAGAGTGGGGCCATGGTGTGCGATTGCTGCGGCCCCAATCTGCCTTTGGGGCAGTCTGTTTTGCATGTGTTAAACAAAACATGTAGTTATTATTTGTGTGTGTGTGTGTGTGTGTGTACATAGTCAGATTCCTGTTTCAATCCATGATGGCTGCCTTTCTATTTATTAAATATTCTATTTATTAATGCAGCTACAAATTCATAAATAATTGCTTGTAGGCTTCCTTGGGTTCAAAATGCCAACAGAAGGTGGATGATACACCCATCCCTGCATTATTGCAATTGAGAACGTGTTGCCTCTTCATCTCAGGTTGCTGTCTCCAAAGTGTTCAGAGGCTATCAGTTGCCTTTCTTGGCTAGTGTTAATCTCCAGCAACTGAGAGATGACATCACAAAGCCTTTGCCTGCTTTAGGGGAGCAACAGAACTCCATTGCTGTCATCCGTGAGTCAGGAAGCCACAGGAGAATCTCAAGAGAAACAACAGCCCTCAGGAACTTGGTGGTGGTGGGGAGGCATAATTTAAGGGGGATTTATTTCATCCACAGTCTGGAGAACAGCATAAACTTAAGGAACTGAGTTGGTTGGTGAAAGAAAGACAGAGAGAAGCCACTCCATGCGTAAGTAATAGTGCATGATTTTTAAAATTATAGACCCCCCTTTTTTTGAAGGGGGTATCTTAATACAAGCTTCTAGAAGTTGAAATGTTACATGTAGGTAATTGAAAAGAGGACAGGCTGTATACATGGAAATAGGGATGGGGGGTGGGGGTGTACAAGTTTATTATCATACAGTTTCAAAAGATAATCTGGCGTTTATTTTCAAGAAAGAAGCCTTTGTATCTTTTTCACCAACAGGTTCCATATTCTTCTAAGACAAATGTTGATCATCAGCACACACTGTTTCTGCTTACAGAACAAAGAAATATTAGCAAGGGACTTGTTCTTCCTTAGGGTGTTCTCACTATGAAAGCCAATAAGTGCATACTGACTTTCAAGATATCGGTTTGATTACTTCTAGCTATAGGATTAGTTACATCCTAATTGTTCTTTGACATTCAATAGATGGATGGCTCAGGACCAAACTATATGTGACATATGGGATTCATGCATGGTCCTCCTTTTGTTTCCTCACCCCATTTTGTGAGTGCAGGGGGTAAGAAGAGAAAACAGTTCAATTGCATCCATAATTTTATCAGGAAAAAAAAGTTAATCTTGAATCAACATTTCCTCCCCTCCCATACAAACAGATCTAAGATGCTTCAGCAGGAGAAAACACAGAGACTTGCATTGTGCTTGTCTTTCCAGTACCCATTGGCTAAAAGCAGCTTTTATTTTTTAAAAAATTGGGAGTGGGTGGGTTTGAAATTCTCCAAGGTTTAAATTTCCTTCCCTCAGTGCCATGGCCTCAGTTCAATCAGGAACCAGGCTTCATGATTGCTTGTGAACAAACTAACATGCATCCCCAAACACAAAAGAGCTGATTGTGGGTTTCCCATGTCCAAACAAGGCTTGCTTTTAGCTTGCCATCTTAAATGAACTTATTTATTTATTATTAAAATGTTTATATCCTGCCTTCTATCCAGAAATATCAAGGTAGCATACAATACAATAAATCTGACAAAATTGTGAGTCTCCCTTATCTGGAATCCTGAAATCCAAAATATCCAAAAAC
The DNA here is from genome assembly GCA_034509955.1 of Urosaurus nigricauda. Lineage (NCBI taxonomy): Eukaryota > Metazoa > Chordata > Lepidosauria > Squamata > Phrynosomatidae > Urosaurus > Urosaurus nigricauda. Next base: position 172,714,642 of record JAOEGL010000002.1, read on the forward strand.
AAAACAAATCAAAAACTTTTTTTTTCATGAGTGGCTGAATTAGTGACATTTTTGCTTTCTGACACTTTTCTGCTTTCATGAAATCATAGAATCATAGAGTTGGAAGAGACCACAAGGGCCATTGTTTAGTTCACAAAATTATTTAAAATATTGTATAAAATTGCCTTCATGCCATGTGTATAAGTTATATAGGAAACACCATGTTTAGACTTCAGTTCCATCTCCAAGACATACATTTATGTATATGGAAATGCAGGTATTCCAAAATAACAATAAAAAATATCCCAAATCCAAAACATATCTGATCCTAAGCATTTTGGATAAGGGAGACAACCTGTCAAAAAGGTTTTTAAAAGGCTAAAAACATATTAAGCCATTTAGCAAGTTAGAAAGACAGATTAAATGAGTTAAAATAGTTTGGAACAAATGAAGAGCATGTACATGTAAGAATTTTTGTGAAACTAGTTAAGCTCTAAAAGTTTTTTGCAAACAACCATGTTTTCATTTGGCATCTAAACAACCACAATGTCGGCACCAATTGAAACTCCAAAGGAATAGAGTTTCATATGTAGGGTGCTAAAGCTGAGAAGGCCTTCTCCTTTGTCCTCCACAGCATATTGCCCTCTCTGATGGGACACAGAGTAGAGGAACTTAGAATTTAAATAACTTTAACATTATTTATGCAATTAGCAACCTCCTCATATTTTTAAAAAAGTGAATAACAGAGGAATACATCAAAATTATGTTGTCTCTCTCTCTGTGTGTCTAAATCTTTTCTAATTTGGAAATATGCTTCACTGTTCTTTTGTGGTTCATTTCTCCATGTGAAGGAAGGAACAACTGGGCTGTGTGTGTATAAGCACACTGTTAATGTACATCATGGATTCAAGATGTACCATGATAAGAGAACATAGTGATTGTGACTTCTATACATCATTTTATTAAGATAGTGAATCATTATAGGCATCCCATCCAATGAGATCTGTCATGCCCTGAAGAACTAGCAATTTACTTGAAGCCAGTAAATGGGATTAGGATTCATTGGTGGCATAAGAGGCAAAGAATGATGTTGATGCCTAAGACAGCTGTGGGCAATTTAACTGCTCTGATATATGGAATTATCCAGAAGATCCTGAGCAGAGCTCAGGATTTAAGTGCTGCCAAGAGATAATTTTTTTAGCAGTATCTGCCTTTTGAGGTCCAACAGGTAGAGTGTAGCAAGAACAATGGCAATTCTCCAGCACAGAGATCAAGTCGGTCTCTTGGATATTAGAATCATAGAAAGATCAACCAAACCTTGAAACATGACAAATTTAACACGGAATTATTATTATTATTATTATTATTATTATTAGCCTTTATTTATATAGTGCTGTAAATTTAGACAGTGATGTACTACAATCTTATATTTAGATGGTTCCCTACCCTCAGGCTTACAGTCTAAAAGAGACAACACAAAAGGAGAAGGGAAGGGTGGTGGGAAAGGGGGATGAGGTCCAGTGGTTCTTCTCTCCCTCTGGGGCCAGGACCAAGGCAGATGGACTGGAGGGAGGGCTAGGGTTCTTAATACATAGTTAAAAGGAGGCATCCTGGGGCAGATGGCACAATCTTGTGAATGCTTCCTTAAACAATATAGTTTTTAACTTAATTTTGAATCTGGTTAGAGAGGTGATGAGGTGTATATGTGGGGGAAGAAGGTTCCAGGAGTGAGGGGCAGCAAGTGAGAAGGGACAAATCCGGGACAGAGCAGTGGAAATCCTCGCTGGGACAGGAGACCTTGACTGCCAGAATGGAGGGTACGAGAAGGAGTGTGAGGAGAAAGAAAGTCAGACAAGTATGGAGGGGTCACTCCATGGAGGGCTTTGAAAGTCAACAACAAAAGCTTGTACTGGATGCGGAAGGGGAAGGGGAGCCAGTGAAGGGAGGACAAGAGAGGAGAAACCTGGTCAAAGCGGCACACAGATGTGATAATACGTGCAGCTGAGTTCTGGACAGAGATTAAAGGATGGAAGTGAGAGAGAGGTTACAATAATCTAGTTGTGATACCACTAGGGAATGGACCAGAGTCTCGGCAGTGGAGGCTGTGAGGAATGGATGGTTTTTAGCAATGTTGTAGAAAGAGAATCTACAGGTCTTGGCGGTGGCCTGAATCTAGGGAATAAACAACAGAGAGGAATCAAAGATGGAGCCAAGACTTCAGGCTTGCTGAACCGGATGAAGAGAAGTGCCATCAACAGAAACAGAGAAGGAGTATTGAAGGGTGGGCTTAGGCGGGAAGACGAGAAGCTCTGCATATGCCTGGAAATCCAGTACTGCAAATGCCTGGAAATCCTGGACTTATAAGACAGTGTGGTATTTCTTACCTATTGATAGAAGTGACAAAGTTAAATCCCTTGAAACACATGAACAATAATACCAAATACTGATGTTCCCCTCTCCCTGTAGGGAAACAATCAATTGTTTATCAGAATGTTTAATGAAAGCTGCACATCTCACAATGATGTTCAGAACATTCCAGTATTAATTAGCCTACTAGCTGGATGGAAGGGAAGTGGAAAATGACTAAAAACAACTGGGTAATTGAAAATGGAGCACACTTCAAGGCATTTTCATGTTTATCAAAAAGGAACATATTGCTAACGGCCTGATGTGGTACAGTGTGCAATGAAAAACAAGTTAGTTTCTTATACTCATGTGTCTGTTTGAGCTGAAACAAACCAAGAAAATAAGTCAGGATGTGATCCCACTTTATTTTGTCAGTCAATTAACTTGGTTCATGGATCAAAAACACACTGCAGAAATAATCCAGTTTGAGATTGCTTTAACTGCCCTGGCTCAATGCTAGGAAATTCGGGGAACTTTAGTTTTGTGAAACATTGAGCCTTCTCTGTCAGAGCCCTGGTGCCACAATAAACTACAACTCCCAGGATTCCCTAGCACCAAGCCAGGGCAGTTAAAGCATTCTCAAACTAGGTTATTTCTGCCGTCTGTTCTGGCCGATAGCTACTCAGTTCATGAAAGAATGAATAATTCTACTATTTCTCTTGCTGCTGCAAAACTGAGCAGTTTTCAAGAAATATTCACAGTTTGCAATTTAGTTTGGAAAAAATCTCCCCTAAAACAAAACAACCCCCCTTTATAAATATGTGGATTTATGGGCAAAAAAATACATATCTGGGGAGTAAAAATTATTTTCAGTACATAAATGTTTTCTGCAGATAAATGTTATTTTCTGAGTAAAAACCCCATATAAAAAGCCTAGGAAATTTATTTTCTGTGCAGAAAATACCATTTTCTGCTACAAAAAGCCATGTACATTTTTGAGCAGATGAAATCTCAACTTTCAAATATTCTTAGCTGTCCAAAATTTTCCCTGTCAGGAGTTCTTATCTCAACACACAAGGAACCCATTTTCCATTTTATGATTTTCCAGCTGGTGATATGACAGTATAAGGCTGCTGTTCCTAAATTAGAGATTCCATGGGTATTTCAGAGAGCAAGCATGATGTTGTGGTTTGAGCATTGGACTATGACTCTGGAGACCAGGGTTTCAATGTGTGCTCCGCCATGGAAACCCACTGGGTGACCTTGGGCAAGTCACACTCTCTCAGCTTCAGAGGAAGGCAAATGCAACCCCCCCAAACAAATCTTGCCAAGAAAATCCCATGTTAGGTTCACCTTAAGTTTACCATAAGTCAGAAACAACATGAAGCACACAGCAGCAACAACAACTGGACATTTCAAGAAGGGAATCCAATAATGAAATTTGGTTTCAAAGAAAGACAAAATAAGTGAATTGGGGAAAAATTAACCTAGAAATCATAAAATGGGGTTGTGGCCTTTAAGGAAACTAGAAATAGTAAGGAAGAAAAATACATCCATAAAGGATAGTCTTGATGTCTGCTGATTTCTTTTTGAGATTCATATTAGGTATTTTCAGAAGTTCAAAACTCAATAGTTTTCCTAATTCTGCTTCTGGGGATCTGAAGAAGTAGGCTACAGCTGGTGTGTCATACTTTATTAATTTTCTTCTCAAATGAAAGAACAAGTAACTTTAACAATTTAATTCCTGCTGCAAAAAAGGTCTTCTAAACATACACAGTTATCACAATGCAGGATTTATTCTGCACAAAATTTGCATCTAATTGTTTTATGCAGAAAACAACATTTCTATGCAGAAAAAAATAATACTTTTACTGCACAGAAAATACTGTTTTCTGCACAAAACAATCACATGCAGAATAAGACCCAAACTACATCATTTTCTGTGTAGACTATAATGTTTATATAGACCTAAATTGAAAATATTCTCACTAGTCCAGAATACCTCTTGTCAAGCTTTCTCTAAGTTTAAGAAACATGTTTTTTTTTACCATGGGGGGGGGGGATATATTGAAATATTCTTCCCACCCCTAGACTACAGGCTATGAAAGCTTATGATTAAGGCTCATGAAAATTTTAGTGGGCATTTTGAAGTTATTGTGTTTTGGAGAGTGTATCTTTCACAATGACTTTGAGTTACCTTGGGGAATCTATTATTGACTAAATGGTGGGTTTGGATTACATCAATAAAATAGTGCAGGCCATTGGTTTTACTCTAGAATCCTGGCTAACATCACAGTCTTTTCCATCTCTATTCAAAAGTAAGTCCCATGACATTCAAGGGACCTTACTCCCAGGTAAAAATGTAGAGGATTGCAGCTTAAATTACTATTCAGCTAATTATATCTTGTGCATTTCCTCAAGCAGGTATAGCTTATGTATTTGACCTCCTCAAAACACAATATCCTTTATTTCTTTGTGGTTGTATTCAGAGTCTATATTTATGTATACTTATCTGGAAAAGGTTGTACTCATGAATTGTTACCAAAGCACTGGCAATTATTCCTATTGAAGGAGTTCAAAAATGCTGCGAAGAAACAGAGCAATAGCAATAGCAAATACATTTCTATACCACTTATCAGTGCACTTAAGAACTCCCTAAGCATACAATTTGTAAGCTAATTGCCCCCAACAATCTGAATACTCATTTTAATGAATTATGGAACGATGCCAGGCTGAGTCGACCCTGAAGATCGAACTCACAACCTTAACCACTATGCCACCAGGGCACCAGAGCATCATGGATGTAAAAGGCAAATTAGGAACAATGAGAATCAAACAGTAAAAGGCAAAAGATTGATACGATCTGAAGAGAAACCAGAGTATTCAACAGATATACCAAAACCAGTCTGCTCAATTGATAATAAATGGCAAACTGTCTACGGAATTCAAACAAAATATAGTGACAAGACACGGATGTCCTATTTCCTCCTTATTATTTATCATAACACTGGAAATCATAATCACCAGAGTTAAAGAAAACAACAAGATTAAAGGCACAAGAATTAAAGGGCACAAATTTAAAATAAAGGCTTTTGCTGATGACCTAGTAATAATATTGGAAGACCTCATAAACAACATGGAAGGACTCCTTCTGGAAATCCAAACATTTCATGAATATTCTGGTTTCAAAATAAATAAAGAAAAAACACAGATTCTAACAGAAATATATCAAAAAAGAGAAGAAGAAAAATTAAAAGAAATATCTGGATGCTGTATAGCAAAGAAAGTAAGATATCTTGGAATATGGTTAATGAACAAAAATGCTGATTTGTATGATAACAACTACAAATAAATTTGGAAAGATATCCAGATGGATCTTCAGTGATGGAATAAAAAACTACCCCTTTTAGGGAGAATTGCTGTTATAAAGATGTACATGTTGTCTAAACTACTTTTTTATGTTTGAACTTTACCAATAGTCGCCAAAAATAGAACATTTCTGGATTGGGAAAAAGAACTGGAAAAAAAATGTATGGAAAGGAGGGGGGAGGCTTGGAATAAAATTGAAAATCCTACAAGATGGGAAATTTAGAGGAGGTTGTGCACTTTCCAACCTAAAGCTATATCAACAAGCTGCACCCCTCATATGGATATAGGAATAATTAAAATTGGAAGATCAAAAACTATTAGACCTAGAAGGAACCCAATTGAGATTTTGTTGCCATGCGTATCTCTGGTATAACAAATGCTTTGTCAATAAATATTTCAATAATCATTACATCAGAAACACACTTATCAATGTAAGGAAAAATATTAAAGTCAAATATTATGGAAAGATACTAACTTGGATTTCAACACAAGAAGCTTTCTATGGTAAATGGAGAAGACAAGGTTCGGTAAAATACAAAGATCTAATAAGAAAAGACACTTAAGAAAATATTCTGTTATGACAAAGATCAGATTTAGAAAAAGATGAAAGATTGAAATTGGATTGGTTTAATTATTTTCAAATAGAAAAAAAAATTAAGGAGGATCTAACCAAAGAATGATTTGAAATGACCACAAATCAAATTGATAAAATACCAAGGACTGGAGACAAAGGGAAAATATCCAGATTGTATTCCTTACTCCTAGAAAGAGATACCGAGCAGGAGCTGATTAAAAATTCTATGATTAAGTGGGCCAACAATGTGGGAAGCTGGAATCTGCATGGTATAAAACACAACTCTTTTCTGCTCACAAGACCTTAAAGAAAATTTCATTAAAATGGCCAATTGATGGTATTATATTCCAGTTATATTAAATAAAATCCATGGAAAAGGAAAGGAAAGATGCTGGACATGCCATAAAGAGGCTGGTATGCTGTATTATATGTGGTGGTCATATTCTGGTCTAAAATTCATATACAGTAGTAATACAAACTAAACTAAATATTCAATATCCACTTTCTCCAGAGTTATATTTATTAAACATGATGTTGATACTCAGAAAAGAAGATGAAAAATCTCTCTGGAGAATCATGTTTTATTTAGTTACAGCTGTGAGGTTAACTATAGCAAATAAAATAAAATAAAATAATGCAAACTTGAAGAAGTACTCAAAAATAGAAGAATAGAAACTGAAAGTCATGGACATGAGAGAATTAGCTATACTGACATTTTTGATTAATAATACATTTACAAACTCAATAGAAAAAGAAGGCTTCCTTTTGAGAGCTTTGATTAGTTGTAACATAAATTCAGTTTGGATGCAAACAAATTAAGTTATAATGTCAAATTGCAATGACACTGAAAAAATATATAGAATTAACATATATAAGTTATTTCCAAGCAGGAATTTACATAAAAGAAAGTCATTGGTAACTAAGTTTGTATAATTATATAGATTGTGTTATAGAAAGGAATCATGCAAGATAACACAATTCTTGTTAGCAAAGTTTAACTGGATTTTATTTTATCATGGAAGTAATTAATTTAAGCAATAAGAAAACAGTATTATATGCCATTGAATGAATAATAGTAGAAAGGACAAGAGAGGTTCATACAAATATAGTATTTATTGCTCCCAGTTAATGAGAAACTATGGGAAATATATATACCTTATAAATCTGCAGGTTTTTTGTATATAGATTTACATTTGTTCTCTAATTTGTGAAATGTGAATGTATACTTTCTAAATCTGCAGTTTTCTGTGTATAGATTTAGGTTTCTTTTCTACTGTATTTGAATTTGTGTAATGTAAAAATATAAAATAATAATAATAATAATAATAATAATAAAGAATCAAATGGGTTAGCTAAGAATTTTGCTTCTGTACAAGAGGTGTCAACAGTTGTGGAAGAACAGGAATCCATGTTGTTTGGTCTACCTAGCCTAGCAGAAGAAAGGGGCATGATGCTCTCCCATGGCTGCAGCTTCATAGCCAACATTCTGAGTCTGGTATTTTGGAACAACGCAGCATAGTTTTCAGCCCTTTCTGTCTTCCATAGTAAGTATCTCTTCAGACAACACCTCTTCATTGGAGGTATATAGCATGCCAAAGATATGTAGGTGGGAGATCTAATTTGACAATATAAAATAGGGGTGAGAAGCATACAACCCTCCAGATGCTGAACTACAACTCCCAGCAGCCCTAATCAACAGTGAGGAATGATGGGTGTTAAAACAACTGGAGGGTTTTATGTTATCCACCCCCTGATGCAGAGGCACATGAATTTATACACCCTAGCTGTCTCTATTCACCGGGGACAACCAGGCATTTACCAGTCCCTAGTAAATAATCATCTCAATATTGCTTTGACCTTATCTTTTGCCTTTTTGCAGAAGGTCTTCTGAAATGTTCAGTTGGCATTTTCCTGCTAGTGGGAGAGGTATAGTTGGCACCCCTCTTTATTGCAGAGTTAAGAAACATGGTACCCAAGGCTGGTTAAGTTACTTTGGCATCTAAGGTACTTTCCCTTTCCATGGCAGAACAACCACAGAAAATTCTGAGGCTGAGAACATTTCCCACTTTTTTGGGACATCCAAAATATATTCCCCAAAGGTAATCTGAGGCCTGAAACAGATTCTATCTACTGAGCAGGTCAGCCCAGTTCTCAGGCAGAAGTTAAATCTTAGGATACAGAATGGCTACACTCCTTCTGAAGTGAACACTTGCAAACATATTGCAGTGCAACTTTTTTTTTCTAGTGTATTTTCACCCAAAAACTGCTTTATTTATTGCCTGATTAAATCTATGCTTTTCCCTCAAGATGGGATTCAAGAATTGAATAACAATATGATTTTAAAAAATGATTACTGAGTGTAAAACATTTAAAGCATATTTAAAACATAATTTTCACTAAATGATTAAAAGTATAGTACACCATTTCACACGTACACTAGTGCGCCATAATAAAATTTGAAAGGCTTGCCTGAATATATGAGGTAGGATGATAACAGGCATGGGGAACAAAACATTTATGGAAGTGGTGAAGGAGCTGGACATGTTCAGCTTGGTGAAGAGAAGACTGAGGGGTGACATGGGAGTTTATTGCATGCACTTTTCAGCCTGATCAGGGCATGGGATGGGATGGGGCTGGAATGAGGGGGAAATGGATTTTATCACACGTGAAATTGCTGCTCTGCTGCTGCCTGACCATCACTCATCGCTCAGCAGCATTCTGCCAGCCGATTTTGGTACTAGAGAAAGTTTCCATTATACCAAAATTGCTGGGAGAAGCATGGCTGGGGGACGGGGGTTGGTTGGGAGGTGGTGCAGCAGCAATTTCGTGTGTGATAAAATCTGTTTCCTCCCATTCCAGCCCAAACCCATCTCTTGCCCAGATCAGGCTGAAAAGTACATGCGATAAACTCCATGATCACACTCTTTAAATACCTTAAGGACTGTCATAGAAAAGAGGGGGCAGGTCTGTTCTCCACTGCTGCAGAAGGTAGGATCAGGTCTGATGGTTTGAAGTTACAGGAGAATAGATTTCAGCTTAACTTTAGAAAGAACTTCTTGACAGTAAGAGTGGTTAAGCAGTGGAACCAATTCCTTAGAGACATGGTGGAGTCTCCATGGTGGACATCTTCAAAAAGAGATTGGACATCTACCTGCTGGAGATGCTTTAGCTGCACATTCTGCATGAGCAGGGAGTTGGACTCAATGTCACATGAGGTTCCTTCCAACTCTGATTCTATGAATCTAATAGCAACATCTTCACCTGCCAATGACAAGAGCAGGGAAAAGGTCCAACTGGACTTCTCGTGGAAGGAGTTCCAATAGCCTGGTAGTAGTTATTGAGAAGGGTCTCTCCTGAGTCCTCAGCAAACATGACTGGGAAGATAGTGGGACTGAGAGAAAGCCTTCAGTGCAAGACCTTAATATTCAACCTGGCTAGTATTAGGTGATACAGTCTTTCAGACAGTCAGGGCCCAAGCCATGTGGGGTTCAAAGGGATCGGTCCCAGGTCACATCCTCACTAGGGATTTTGAGTACATGATCTCCTGGAGGATTCTCCCTTCACTGAAGGGCTTTTTGATCCTCTTTGAAACTTGTGAACATAACAGGTAGACCAGAATAGCCTAGGACATGGACATTCCCTTTGGGTGCCCCAGTCCAACTCACCATGTGTGTCAAGTAAACTCTTCCACAGAGGTCCAATCTACTCCTGTGGGACCATTGGCCTGGGTGGGGGAATGTGCCAGGCTGCTTGGAGGGCAACTTCATAACTTCATAGGGTTGGGGTGGCACCAACCCTACAGATGCCACTGGTCCTCTTTCCATTAGCAAGTCTTCCCCTTTAGACAGGCCTTCCCCTTTAGACAAGTCTTAAATCAGTCAAGGTGGTGTGGCTTTGGCTAGTGGTTTCCCCTCAATTGTTGTTTTAGCTCCCTTGTGTTTTTATCTGTTCCTATTTTTATTTGTTCATGTTTCTGTGAATGGCAGAAGGTGCCAAGCTTCAGCATTCACTAGGGCTCCTAGATCAGCACACTACAAAACAATGCCATCATTTCCACTATGGACAGAGTGTCTATGAAGAAAAGATGTAACCTAGGAGAATTCTCAGTTTGTATGACTGGTCTTTTCCAAAATACAAGGGCCACTTGGTTTGCCATGGCCCATGGTCTTCAGAATCCTGGAGCTAGCATTGTCCATGCAGTGGAAATTCTGCTGAGGTGGATTGGTTGTGTGATATTTTCAAAGTCTACGAGTCCCTTGACAATGCAAGTGCAACTCAATTATTCCCACACCTGACTTGTGGGTGATGTAAAACTTATCATACCCAATGTTCTGCTTCCCCTCACATAGATTTATAAAGCTGAAGGTAACCTTTTTGGCCCGACCTGCTGCTATATAGACTATAGGAAAACTTTCTGATAATGTCACAGCATTCACTGCCTTTTCACTATAACTTATGCAATCAATTTACAGCTGTTGAATAGATTCTGTAGACCCAGCAGCAGGTCTGCTGATTAGCTTCAGCTTTGGATAAAGCATGGTGGAAACTCCTGGTGGTTTAACTGACAAGGAATCTGCAATCTAGAGTTTTCTTTTGTATTTATTTGTTATTACAATTCTACAATGGAAGAAAGAGCTAATATTTTAAAGCAAGTTAAGTCTCCAGGAAAAATGTTTGGTGGGATTTAATTGCGCTGTAGTTTTATCATGAATAACAACAGGATATCAAGTGGAGTGCTGTTACACAGCAACCTATGTGACAACCTTTTTAACCAATAAATTTTATGTGCTTCTTGGCCCTGGGATCCTCATTAAGGCTGCCCCTTTAAGAATAGATGGTTGTTTTGTGGTTATTTGTTGCTCTAAAGACTCCATTGTACCATTGTTAAACTGATTCATGGAATAGAGTTGTAGAGTTGAAAGCAACCCCTAAGGCTATCTAATCCAACTCCCTGCTAAGGCAGGAAACCCACAGTTAAAGCATCCTTGATAGATGGAAGGCTTAGAGTAGGAGGAGCATGTGTGCAGCCTTCCAGATCTCGAACTGCATCTCCTAGCAATCATCACTATTGACTTTTCTGACTGTGGTTGATGGGTGCTGTCAGTTCAGTTCTGGAGGGCTGCACACAATTCTGTTTTGGACACATATTAGATTGTCCAAGGAGAAGGGGGGAGATGGAAACACTTCATTCTTATTACTGTGCACAAAGAAAGACACCAACTGTCTTGAACATTGTGTGTGTGCTTGCGTGTGCCTTCAAGTTGTCTGTCAGCCTGTGGTGAACCTATGTATTTCTGCCTTGTTTAGGCAGAAGTGATTTGTCATTGTCTTCCTCTGAATATAACCTGCAGCACCTGGTACTCCTTGGCAGTCTCTCATCCAAGTACTAACCTGGCCTGACGCTGCTTCGCTTCCAAGATCAGATGGGATCTGGAGCCTTCAGGTTATCCTCATGTAAATCCTCATAACCATTTCATTTGTTTACAAAACTTTTATTTAGAATCCAGTGTTTATAGCCTTTTAAGTGGAATTCCTCTCCCATGTTTTTAATTGGGGATCCCATTCAAAGGATTCATAGGGGAATGAAGTCTTCCTAACATATTGAAATGTTTGGTTGGTCCAGTTGTTAATTGAAAATATTGCTTTAATACATCAATGAAAACTTCAGCTTAAAAAGTGATCCTCAAACCCAAATTTAAAGGTGAAATTGAAAAGATTTGTAGAAACCTACAAATCTAAAATCTTGCTGAGTTTCACATTTATGCAAAATAAATAAATAAATATATCTTAGACTTCTCTTTTAGAGATTGCAAATACTAGTCTTTGTAAATGGAATTTCTGACTATTAAACTATAATGCACCAAATGAGAAAATTTCTCAGTAAAATATCAGAACAACTGTTGTTGTAGTACCCACACAGGTATATTTGCAGGCTATACTTAAGGTACAAATTTGGTATACCATTAGCACCTGGTAGCAGGAAAATTGGTGTCTTTAAGGGATAAGGAATCATTCTGGTTAGTTAAAACCCAAATAAATTTGTGGCCAAAGAAAACCACAACCTGTGTTTTTAGTTCTACTTATTTTCTTTTTTTCCCATTTTGATGAAAATGTTAATAACCCTTAACATATACAGTGGCTAACCACATTCTTCACCCTATGACCCACACTGGCCAAGTAAGAGCCAAAATCTAGCAGGGCTTTGGCCTACTTTCTCCAGACTCATTGCTGCAGTTAGAAAGACAGCTGAATAAACAGGATCAGTATTTATGATGTCTGCTGTCTGGGACTACTTTTCACAATGTAGAGGTTTTATTGTGTGTTTGCAAAATGAAACTACTGTATCTTATTATCGGAGGAGAGGATAAGATACTTCTTGTCCGAGTTATAGAGCTTTCCTTTATGTTAAGAGTGCAAGTGGATCAAAGACTCAGTAGTCACAAATTTATCTTTGTAAAGGGCCTTTATTTTCAGGATGGATTTATCATGAAGCGAAAGCCATAGCGTGGACATCTATTCTTTAATACAATATTTGTGATGGTTTATCATTTGGCAGAGAAGTTAATCAGGTTGTAGGAAAAGAAATCCAAGGACACATCTGGGCTTCTCTCAAGCTCACTTTGTTTAAAATTAAAAGTAAATAAATTGCAAGATACCTGGGGTTACCAGATATCCTAAGATGTTTGGCAGACTGGATACACATCTCAAAGGTAGGGTAGGGGCAGAGCTTTGTAATGGTTTGAAGGACTGGAGAAGTAGTACCTGCCTTACGTTAAGCTTGCCTATGTGACTAATAGCTCAGAAGTGGAAACTGATAGACCAGGTGGCATTGCTTACAGCAAAAGGTCACAAGCCACGTTAGGGTGGCCACTTGCCCCCTGCTCCAGAAAAAGAGGAATCACGGCTATAAATATGAGTGGGAGGTGGAGGGGGAAAGGAGTAGATTTGCATGAAATGTTTAAGTGCTGATGTATAGAGGAGAAAGACAGTGCTAATGTATAGAGGGGAAAGTATCAGCAACAGTCTCAGAAGCCTGAAACAACTGAGAAGAAGAATGCAAAATGGTAGTATATTATGGTGACTTCTTCAGGGAGCATTGTATGTCTCTGGAAATGCTCTACCTTGGGCCTTGAAAGAAATTGTAGCTGATGATTTAATGCAGCTCTGTTTTTGTCCCTGGAGACCAAGGTTTGATTTGCAGCTTGGCCATGAAACCCACAAGGTGGGCAAGTCACATGCTCTCAGCCTCAGGTGAAGGTAGTAGCAAACCTCCTCTGAGCAAATCTTGCCAAGAAACCACCATGATAGGTTTGCCTTAAGATCACCATAATTCAGAAATGACTTGAAGGCACACCACCACCACAAGAAGAAGTCATCTGAAATGTTTTCTTCAACATTTTCATAAAGGGGAAAGAAATGCAATTACTTTAATCTGCACTAAGTGGTCTATAAAGTGGAAGCAACCTCTGAACTGAAGCCTATCCATTCCTAGAAGGTACCAGCACCCTTGATTCTTTGGTGGAGGAGCTTACCAAATTCAAAATTCAGTGGGGCCTCATCTGCACTGGAGAATTAATGCTGTTTGACAGTGCTTTACTGTGAACCCTCCCTTGAGTGTTTGTTGCTCTTTGTCAGCAAAGAGCAAATTACTGCTGCCCATCCCAGCTTGAAAAAACTCTTTGAAACAATTTGTTTAATGGTGGATGTACCCTAGCATGGAGTAGAGCCCTGCTCTCCTTGGGCCCACCAAACCAAAATGTTTTGGGGTGGTTTTTGTCCTATTTGAACATATTGTCCTGTCCAGTGGTGTTTTTCTGCTTGGTCCATGGTGTTTTGTTATTATTATTATTATTAATATTAATAATAATAACACAATTTTAATACAATTTAAATAATGGCCTAGGTCCCTATAGCGTACCATATCAGGTCCCTGATAGTGTATCGTAAGTTTGTACTTACATCAGATGTGGGTAGGTGGGTAGGGGTAGGTATAGCTTGTTCCTTCTTCCCCAGCTGGGCTACAGCAGCTATGTCATCATGAAGTGAATGGCTGTAAGGTACACATGAAGTTGCAAACCACGGGTGAAGGGCATTGTGGAAGAAGATACTGGATACATCCTTCTGCAATTTCTCCCAGAGTGTGGCACTTACAAGATGCTAGCTGGTACAGTGAGCCCTTGTTATCCACTGGAGTTTGGTTCCAGGACCCTCCGTGGACAACAATATCCGTGGATGCTCGTCCCATTAAATATAATGGCCCAAAAATGGTGTCCCATATATAAAATGGAAAATCAAGGTTTGCTATTTGGAATTTATAATTTTGGGGAATATTTTCAAGCTGTGTATGCTCAAATCCATGGATAAAAAATCCGAGTATAAGGAGGGCCAACTGTATAAACATTTCTTAACTGCTTTATCACACTAGGGAGCAAACAGGATTTAAACGAGAGTTAAACGAGAGTTAAACAGGAAATGTCCTGTGATAAACATAGGGCATTTCCTGTTTAACTGTCATTTAACGTTCGTTTAAATCCTGTTTGCCCCCTAGTGTGATAAAGCAGTTAAACCCCATTGCCTGAGAAGAACATTTGTTTGGTATTCTGCTGGCTGGTTTTCTGATTTTTCTCCTTTTTCATAATTGTTGTGATTCTGTTTTGTTTGTTTTTTTCTGCCATTCATTTTGAAATGTATATTTCCATTTTTAATTTTTTTTTAAAAAAATTACATTAATTCCCTTGAGCATTTCTGTTTTGAACTAGAAAGAAGGGATATTACTATGGGGCACAGCTGAGATTTTCACATTAAGCTAAATTTACACTAAATGAATGATGGTGATTCTTAAATAGGGAGGCATGCAGCATTGAGCATATATACCCATAGGTGGCAGTTCAAAGGAGGAAAACATCACACTCCTACTGGATCAGAACAACTTCTAAGCCATGTAATTATTTCAGTTCCATCACACAGTGTTTCAAATAATGATGATGATGATGATGATGATGATGATGATGATGATGATATTTATTTATATTTCCCGCCTCTCCCAATAGATCGAGGCAGGATTACAGCAAATTAAAATACAATACATACAGTACAATATAAAATCACAATGTAATTAATATCAACATTTATACAATTATAACAGTATAAAAGTTATCTCTTAGCATAAAATCAATTCCAAAATTATCCAGTGCTCTAATCTCTCTAGGCCCATTAGTATATCCAGTTCTCACATGGTCTTCTGTGATCGTTATAATAAATCAGGTGGGTAGGCCCGCCGGAAGAGATCCGTCTTAAGAGCTTTCTTGAAAGTCTCTAAAGATGCTATCTGACGGATCTCTTCCGGTAGGTCATTCCAAAGTTTCAGGGCTATTGCTGTAAAAGCTCTGTGGGAAGTAGATGTTAGTCTTGTATTATGTTCTTTCAGAAGGTTCTTCCCCGATGTTCTGAGAGTGCGGGGCGGATTATATCGGGAGAGACATTCCGTCAAGTAACTCAGACCCAAGCCATATAGGGCTTTAAAGGTAACGACCAACACTTAGTATTGCGCCTGGAAGCTAACTGGCAGCCAGTGTAAAGACTTAAGAATGGGGGTGATATGTTCCATTCTTGTAGCCCCTACTAGCAACCTGGCGGCTGCGTTTTGAATCAGTTGAAGCTTCCGGACTTGGTACAAAGGTAGCCCCATGTAGAGCGCACTGCAGAAATCTAATTGAGAGGTTACCCGTGCATGTATCAATGTTTCAAGGTCCTCTTTCCCCAGGTAGGGACGCAGCTGGCGTATCAGTCGGAGCTGGTACCATGCATTCCTGCCCGTCGCCTCCACCTGAAAAGTCAACTGGAGGGACGAGTCAAGGAGCACGCCCAGACTGCGAACTTTGTCCTTTAGGGGAAGGGTGACCCCGTCCAGGACAGGTTGGCAAATCTCCATTCCTGGGTTAAAGGAACCTATCACAAGTACCTCCGTTTTCTCTGGATTCAGCCTTAGTTTGTTTTCCCTCATCCAGCGCATTACTGACTCCAGGCAGGCATTTAGAGGGGAGATGCCATCCTTGGTCACTGCATCAGTCAGAGACATAGAGAAATATATTTGTGTGTCATCAGCATATTGTTAACACCGCGCCCCACGTTTCCGGATGATCTCTCCCAATAGCTTCGTGTAAATGTTGAAGAGCATGGGGGACAGAATAGCGCCTTGAGGGACGCCAGATGTCAGCTTTCTTCTCTGAGAGCAGCTGTCCCCCAGAGACACCATCTGGAACCTGCCCGAAAGGTAGGAACAGAATCACTGAAGCACAGTGCCTCCAATTCCCAACTCCCTCAGGCGTTCCAGAAGGATACTGTGGTCTACGGTATCGAATGCCGCTGAGATGTCCAAAAGCACCAACAGGGTCACACTTCCCCTGTCGATACCCAGACAGTAAAATATCCACACAGTATGGGAAGATGGTTTTTAATGTCAGTCACATATTTTATATTAGATAGATTCTTGTATTATATGCCTGTTGGGAGTTAGCGTGGGGTTATGGTTTGAGTGTTGGACTCTGGAAGACCAGGTTTCTAATCCTCACACAGCCATACAAATCCACTAGATGACCTTGGACAAGTCTCCTACTCTCTCAGCCTCAGAGAAAGGCAACAGCAAACCCCCTCTGAACAAATTTTTGCTGAGACAACCTTGTTATAGGCTCACCTTAGGGTTGTCATAAGGTAAGCCTTATACTAGAGACTTCCTGCAAGGTTTAATCACTCTGCAAACCCAACACTGTAGTCCAAAAAGGCAAACATTGCTATAACTTCCAAAATCTGCAGAACAGCAATATTGTTCTTAATGTCCACCAATTTTGGAATTTGGAATATATGGGAAACCATTTTGTCCCAGGACTTCGATAAAAATTAGGCATATCTGGGCACCTGAAAAGGGCCCACCTATGGGTCTTGGTCTTCTTTGTCACTATGGCAACTTAGCTATTCATGTTCCTCTTTCTTTGGCCCCAGTCAAGTCTATGACTCTGGAGATCAGGGTTTGAATCCCCACTTAGCTATGAAATCCCACTGGGTGAGAAGGAAGAGGAGTAAATGGCACTACACGCTTGCTTATTGGTTCTGTGTCTGCCAACCAAGTAAGTGAGTATCACACATATTGTGCTTATTCGATCATTGTCCCATCAATGAAGTGGAATTGTCCTGTCACTTTTGAATAATGAAAACTTCCATTAATGAAAAATGGCAGGAAAATTCTGCTTCACTGACGGGACAACGACAGGATAAACCCAACATTATCTGATAGTTTTTCATGTGATCACGAACAATTCCACTTCCATGATCAGATAATGATGAAATAAACGTGACATCGTCTGATAATCTTTGCACAATCACACAATAAGGACAGGAAAAGGACACCCTTTTACCCATGTGATAATCTCCTCAGAGCTGCTGCTTTACACATACAGTCAATGTTCTGTATTCACTGATATGTTATCCACAGATTCAAGCATCAGTGGCTTGAAAATATTTTAAAAATATATAAATTCCAAAAAAACAAATCTTGATTATATGTAAGGGACCCCATTTTACTATACTATTGTATTCAATGGGAGTTGAGAATCCATGGATTTTGGTATCCATGGGGCGGTCCTGGAACCAAACCCTAGGAGATAATAAGGGCCCACTGTATTGGCTTTGAAAATGCCATAAATAGAGAGCCTACATAGCAAGTGTTTTGAGTGTTCGACTATGACTCTGGAGATCAGGGTTTTAATCCCTGCTTAGCTATGAAAACCCACTGGGTGACCTTGAGCAAGTCATATTTTCTCAGCTTCAGAGGATGGCAATGGCAAACTCTATCTGAACAAATCTTATCAAAAAAACCCTGTGATAGGTTTGCCTTAGGGTCACCATAATTTGGAAACAACTTGAAGGCACACAAAAACAAGTTGATAATGACTTCTCATAGTTAAAAGGAAAAGAAAGAAGCAGGCCCAGCAGTTTTAATGATGCAGGTGCCTTTCCTTGCCTTTTTATATAATCATAACACAGTTTAAGAAATAAATGGCTAAATAATTTTGTCTATTCTTTTCGACTATCGTCATAATTAAATTCTGAGGAGCACTAAATAGTTTTTAAAGGATGCAATTAAGCACTTTGACAATAGCAAGATGTTAAATGTTCCCACAATGGTAGCCACAATTCAAGTGACCACCTCTGTAGAAGATAATGAAACAAGCCTTTGGTGGGTGATTGTGTCTTCCTTGTTATTAGGAAACTTTTGTATTTCCCTCTGCTGTGGTGCCTTCAAGGCATTTATGAAAATTTGCTTTTGTGTTTTCAGAGTCCAGCAAAATTAGAAATAACAAGGGCTGTCAAGGATTACAAGTGGAAAGTCTGCAACTATAAGTCCCAATTAGGGCTTGTCAAAAGCTTTGGAGCTGCTTCTGGGAAATCTGAAAGAAACCAAATTGTTCGTCTGATACATTTAGAATATTCCAGGCAGGCAAAACTTTCCATATATCAGTGCAGAACTTCAAATAGTTCTTTAGATTGATGTGGGCTATAGAAACTGCCTGCTGCAATCCAATGGATGACTTGTTACTTAGCAGTTGCTTTTTTCCTTTACCATTTTTTTTTCTTTTTAGCAAGTTTCTTTTTAGCAGCTTTGCTGCTCTTCCTTTTAAAAAGGAAGAATAAAAGGGAAGAAGACATCTCAGTTGTCTTGGGCCACCATGAATTTTTGGAACTTTTCTTTCAGAGAATTCTCCACCTTGATATTCTATTAGAATCTCTGACTTTGGCTCAGAAAATTCCAGTTTAGAATAAAAAAAAATACACTTAAAAGACTGCCTGCACATCAGCATAGGAAACACTGAACTAGATGGACCAGTGGTATGAACCAGTATAAAGCAGCATTCTACATTCCCAATAAGGTAATTTTTGGATAGAATATTTTCAAGTTTGGGATTTCTTTAATCCAAAGAGTTGATTTTTTAAAAAAATGCATTTTTAAAAATGCACTATTTCTGGTTTTCAATAAGGTTACCATGTGGATATTAATACTATATAAGAATAAAATATAAAGGCAAAACAAACAAAAACGAAAAAGGAAACCCTAAAGTGTACAAAAGGCAGAGGATAAAAATAACTACATTATTCTTTATTCTATCCCTCTGAAAGATGGGGGCCTGATTCCCACTACCTTTTAAACTGGATCACACATCAGTTTGAACTGGTTCAAATTATCCTGGTTGCCACTTGAATCGATTCACTGAAGCAATTTGGAGATGGGACCCACACACTAGACCCATTTAACCCGTGTCTTTTTGACACTAATGTTTTCCACATCGTTTTGGATAAATTGATTCTGTGCAAGTGTGAACCAGATGCAGATTGGAATTGATTAAATTTGCCCTTTGGCCAGCTGGAGCAGGTCCATTTTGAACAGATTCATTTGTGAATGTGAATGTAGGTTATTTTACAGGGAAAAATGTGATTGGGGCAAATGTAGTGTGGACCATGCTCCATTGTCAAAAGTGATCCATCAATTTGGATTGCAATGAGGCCCAGGAGAACAGACCAGATTTATCTCAGCTTCTAAAAGACAGCAGAGTAGGCAGGAGTAGTTGCCAGATGATTATGTCAAGGGTGGACATTTCCCACCACTGAAATGTTCCCGCCCCAAGTAAGCCACAATCACATAAACACTAGATTTTAAGAATCTAGTACAGGCCTACTTTGAGAACCTTAGATAGGTAAATTCCTGTGAGAGAGCGCAGATATTTTTCAATTCAATGGAAAGATAATCATACAAATGCTAGAATGTATTCACAGTAACTCTTTTCAAATGAAATGGTTGAGGCTTTGTTCCATGGGCCACAAATCTCCAAGCAGCTATACTGTATATTCTCCATTCAGTATGAGAAAACAATGGTGGGGGCATTGCTTTTTTTTCTCCTTTTCTTCAAAAGCTCTTTACCCCCGCTCATCTGCTCATTTCTACATGCTGTGCAGCTATTGTATAGTGTACTGGGCTTCTCATGGAGTCATTCCTTAGTTTTTTTTAGCCTTTGTGTGAAGTTTTGATATTCAGCCAATTTTAATGAAAAAATACCCTGGATGAAAATTTTGCATGCACAGATAACATTTGAGGTTAACTGCAGATCATATCTCCATTAGAAAGGAAGATGAGGGTAGGTGAAGTGAAGCTGAGCTCTTAAGTGAGGTGGGTCAGGATGCCAGTATGAGTTACTGAAGCCCTGTGGGTGGGTGGATGTGTTATTTTCAGGAGTGGCAGAACAATGGAGAATAGCTAAAGGAGAATAGCTAAAAGAGGAACTAACCTTAACCACGTAACTGTTGGATTAAGGAGGGCTATTGGTTTAGCCTCTGTGTTTGTGTTACCAAAGGAACAGAGATGCTCCCCAAAGGGGAATTTTCTGAGACGCAGCCATGTTAGTCTGTTTTAGTACAATATATAATAATATTTATTTATTTATACCTTGCTCTTCAACCCTAAGGCTATCAGAGCAGCTTACAATTATTATTTTTAATTAGATGGTTCCCTGCCCTCAGGCTTACAGTCTACATGACACAATCTACACTACACAAAAGGAGAAGGGAATGGTGGTGGGAAAGGGAATCAGGTCCAGCAATTCTTCTCTCCCTCTGAGGCCCAGACCAAGGCAGATGGACTGGAGGGAGGGCTCTTCTTCTTAATCTAGGACAGGCCCAATGGAGTCTGGCCTGCCCTTTCACTCCCTTCTAGGCCAGATGGTGTAGTCATGGAGGGAGCACTCTTCAACTTGAGGCCAGGCCCGATGGTGTTGCTAGGCCTGTCCTTTCACTCCCTCCTAGGCCAGATGGTGTTGTCATGGAGGGAGAGCTCTTCTACTTGTGGACAGGCCTGATGGTATTGCTAGGCCTCTTCTTTCATTCCCTCTAGGCCAAATGGTGTTGTCATGGAGGGAGGGCTCTTTCACTTGAGGCCAGGCCCAATGATGTTGCTAGGCCTGTCTTTTCACTCCCTCCTAGGCCAGATGGTGTTGTCATTAGCTTTCATGGGCTGGGTTAGTCTTTCAGTGGAATGCTCTGGGTGCATGTACCCTCACTTTCTATCCCTTAATGTTTCATCTTTTGGGCATACCAAGACATTTTGCTACCTGAAACAGAGAAGCAAATAGTGCTCCCACCCCTCATCCTTCCCAAATCAAGGTTCATATTACCTGAAATCACAGAAGTTATTTTGGTACATCAGGCAGAACATCCTAAAAGCACCTCTCTCTGTATTCTTGACAGTAAAAACACTATGATAGCAAATAACCTAAGGAATTGCTGCTGTTGCATGACATTCAGAATTTGCTGCAAAGGAGACAGAGGAGAAAAGGAAGATGTGACACAATTTTGGCTGGTAGCTTCCATGTGGTAGAGGGCAGTGAATCTGCTCTAGATTTTAATCCACACTGTAAAGGAATTATCCATGGTTCACAACTCTGTTCCTCCAAATAGATTCAGCACTTTAGATAGTTCCCTTAAAGTTTGAACTAATACCCAGAGTAGATTCACCATTCCAGTGATATGGAAGCCACCAGCTGCAGTGAAATGTGTGTCTGTTTCTGAGTGCTTTCAAGTCATCTTTCAATGTAAGGCAATCCAATAAATTTCACAGAGCTTTCTTAGGCAAGGAATACTCGGGGATGGTTTTGCCAGTTCCTTCCTCTGAAAGATAGCCTACAGTACCTGGTATTTCTTGGTGGTCTCTCATTCAAGTACTAGCCAGGGCTGACCCTGCTTAACTTCCAAGGTGAGATAGGATCTGGTGCCTTTAGGGTATTTAGACTCCTAGGGCAATAGCTACATTAAAAAAAATGGCTGCCTCCTTGTAGTTTATGTGACACAAGCTCCAACCCCTGCTTTAGTAGCAGAATAAATACAAAAAGAAAACAAAGGAGACGGCAGTCTCCTTGTGGCTTATGTGACACAAGCTCCAACTCTGCATTAATAGCAGAATAAAAACAAAAAGAAAAACAAAGCAGATGGGAAGCACTGCTTCTAACAGGTTGGACTTGGGGTTGTAGGTTCCTTAATGTTCCCCCCCCAAAAAAAAAACTGTGCAAGGATATTAGCTCTACTGCTGGAAGGTATACATGCTGGTTCAGTTCATCGAAGACTGCAGTCCAAGGTTACATATGCTGCAGTTTGAGCTGAGAGAGTATAATGGGACAGTAGGACAGCTTGCTAGAGGTGGGACAGCTTGCTGGAATAGAACACCATTTTTTATGTTACAAGAGAATAACCTGGGTTCAGATCATTGCTGAGCAGCAGAGGACCCTCATGAACTTGGGGCTGTCGCAGATTTTCAGCCTACACTACCTCAGAGATGCAGGAAAAAAGTAAGGATGTTTGGATGCCATAAACCAAGGGATTCCAACAGATCCCACCTTACATGAGGATGAGCAGTGAGAGCAACTGAAGAATCTTTTGGTCTGTAGTTTGTTTAGTTTACTGTGACATCTGAACTTCAGAGCAGCTGGTACTCTGGTTTGTTTCTCTCCCAACAAGTCCTGAGAAAGAATAAAGGGTTTCTTCAATGGTATCTTCTTTTGGTTTAGAAACATAGTAAAATAAATAAATAAATAACCCCAATGGAGCAAAGGTCTAGGATTGTTTCGATGCTCTTCCTGCAAGTAGGAATGATTAGAAGGCACACAAATGCAAGCTACTCATCTTCAATAAGATAGATTTTGCATAGTTCTCTGGTTTATTTCAATATCTGAATATGGTGTCCAAGTTTCTTTGGGGGACCGGGATGTGTGTGTGCATAAATAACGTAAATATATTCAGCTGAGTAACATACCAGTTCAGTCATTCATCTAGTTTAGCTGCAAAAAATGGAAAAGGTTCCAATAAAATGTCTTTCTTGAAAAGAACCAGAATTATTATTGACGTGCATAAAACTGCCAGCATTATTTTACTTAAAAAAATAAGAAAATTAGTCAACTGAATATCCCATTTAGGTCATTGAGTGTTTTTGCTATTAAAGATGAAATAGAAAAATAATTGTATTTTGGAGCTGTTTTCTTTGAAGAATTTTCCAGAGGAGAAATCTTGGTTAATAATGTTGAACATTTCTTGAAGCCACCTTTTGAATCTTCAGTTAAGGAGAATTTACCACAGATCATAGGCTTTCATTTTATTCAGGATACAGTTATCCAAATGGGGATATGATGGGCAAGATAATCTATTACCATTTCCATTGCTGCATTCCTTAGAAAGTATATCTTTAAACTCACTTTCAGATTTCTGTGGTGGCTGGCAAGGGATGCTGAATTCTTCTCTGTCTATTCCTTTATTGAAGGAATGCATAAAAATCAGAGTAAAATGCAACAGTAGGAAATGCAGCTGATCCCCTGATGAGGCACACATCTTGCAAAAGGATTAAGAAATGCTTTCCTAATCGCAAGTCCTTGGGCTTTTAAGTTCCAAAAGGGGGCACTCTCGCTCTCTGTCAAATGACTGCAGACTTGGCTGAAAATATAAAGTATAGCAGAGTGCTACAGCTCTGTAAAAGTTGTCCCCCTTTCTTTCCTGCTGGTTAGAATGACAAAATTGCACACATTTAGCAAGAAAAGACCCCTACCCATGTTACATTCTTCAAGGAAACAAAGACAATATGGGAAGAATTTATACATGCTACCTGCAGCAGGAGCATAGAACTCAAAGCTAACACCTGGGTGATAACTATTGTAATGATGTATCAAATAAGCAATTGAGTGACCCACAAAGTGTAATAATCTCTAAAGCAGCAAAAAAACTCGTCTTTCCGTCATTAGAAGACTTACCCCTATGGCCATCTCAGCTAGAAAACGTGCTCCTGGCTTTAAGCCTGGTTTTGCCATTGTGAAAGTCAACACCCAGTGATCCTTCCTTCTCTATACCCAGGTTCCTGGACAATACATGAAGAAGCTTCTCTTCATTTGTAATTGACCATATTAAAAAAAGATAGCCTGATCCATGAGAAGCAAACCAAACCAAAATCCATAGATGGACAGTACTTTTCACTAGGGCTAACTAAAATTCCACGAAAGTGTGCACACTTTTATGTTCTTGAAAATATTTCAGGACCCCAAATGCTTGCATACATCTGCAAAATTTTAGTTGATTCTGGTAAAGGTAAATGACCACCTGCAGATTTGGATTTGGTTTCATTTGCATGGCCAACACGACTGTCCTTCTTGAAAATACAGAAAACATGCGGGGCTAGCTGTGTTGGCCATTTAGTAAATTCAAACAAAAATCCAGCAAACAGTGATATCTTTATTGGCCAACCGAAATGCACAATATACTTTTTGCAAACTTTCAAACTCTACTGGCTTCTTCATCAGGCAAGATGTTACATACCAAACAGGAGAAAAATTAGAGATGTTAGTAAGATGCCTGCATTTTGTTGTTTTTGTCCTTAGTTAAGATGATATGGGGAGGGTATCTTTAGCAAGCTGGCCTCTCGTCCTCTGGCCATGCAGTGACTGGGCAAAGTCCAGCGGGGGGGGGGGGGCGGAGATCCTTTAAATGGCTGAGGATGTGCTCCAACTTTGCTGGTATCATTCTGTGAAGCTTGATTTCCTTATCAAGAATTTTTATTTTGCTGTATGGCCAACACAGCTACCTCTGGATATGTTTCCACATCAAGAGTATCCTAAAAAAAATACTGTGAGATAGAGGTTTTTGATAAAATGAAGGATGAACAGGCCAATCCATGTTACTTTCTCATGTGCTTCATCACATGTTCTTTACAATCCATTGTCTGCTATACTGTTTTTAATACATGTTTGTATGCTCTCTTTAATACCTTTTAGTAAGTAACTTTTCTGTAAAATGTATATTTTTATGGATTTTTAAAACATAACTTGCATCACAAAATATTAACAAGTGAATATTTCAATGTCTAACTCTTTGTCTACAAAATCTTATGCTGTTACTTATTTCGCTCAGTTAATCTCAAAGGTGGTACAAAACCCCTTTGTAAACTGATATTCTAGACTAGCACAGCTATGTCTCTGCATTCTACCCTTATAATATGTGCTATGGTTATTCTTTTTGGTGGTTATATGTGATTACATGCTGGCATTGATGCACAATGGCTATGTTTTGAGCTACACATGCTCAGCCATGACAAGATAAGAGAGAATGGCATCTATGCAGAGCCAGCATTTTTCTAAAGATGGCTTCCCCTCCGATTTGAGTCAATGGAAGGTGCATTTCCCTTCCCCCAAGTCTGAGGATGATATTGAGCTGCTGATAATGGTACAGTCAGGAATATTTATTTTATTTTATTTTATTTAAAAAGAACATATGTGTCTTCTCTGCTTTACTGTTCATCCCATTTTTACAGGATTTCAAGGTATGGTGAAACTAATTTTGTCACTGTACAAACACAACAATAAAATAGCACATGCATTTCCTTAGAAAAACTAAAATTACAAGATATACAAATGGCTGGATAAATAAGCAGTGAAAATATTTTAGTGTGTATGCTTGGTGAGAGTTTATAAAGAAGAGATTTCACCATAGGTAGGGCATGCATGGTGTGCTATCTACCAACCCTTTGTTGTTAGACAGCATATCTATAATACAGTTGGGACCTAGAGAAGGCCCTCAGCAGAAAATCTTACAGCATGGGTGGTCTGTTTTTATCAGAACTTTCTTTCCTTTGGGTACCTGGGTCTAAAGCTGTTTAGGGTGTCAAAGGAAAGTACAGTAGACCCTCCATGTCTGCGGACTTGCCATCTGTGGATTCCAGCCTGAGGGAGTGGAGGAGGAAGAGAAGGAGGAGAGGAAGATGTGGAGGGAAGAGGAAGAGGAGAAAGATGCAGAGGGAAGGAGGGAGGAAAAAAGGAAGAGGATGAGGTGGTGGTGGGAAGAGATGATGGAGGAAGGGGGTGGAAGGAGGAGGAGGAGGAGGAGGAGGAGGCAGTGGAGGGGAATAGTGGTGAAGGGAAAGAGGCAGAGGGAGGAAGAGGAGGAGGAAGAAAAAAGGAAGAAGAAGTGGTGGAGGAAAAGAATGAGGGAGGAGGAAGAGGAAGAAGCAGCTCCCTGTTGCCTGCCACAGTGAGAGCAGCAAGGTGGGCTTTGAGCAGCCAAATCCCATTATCTGCAAAAGTAGCATGGCCACATTGCTGTATCTGCATCTACAGATTTTGAGCATCTGTGAATTTTGGCATCCAGAATGGATCCCCTGAAGATACCAGAGGCTGAATGGAATAGCGTGTGGAAATTGGTCAAGAAGGAAGCAAACTGCCAGACAGTGAAATTTTTCTGCAATACAGTATATGTACCTGGGCACACTAGTTAAAATTCTAGCAGCTGTATTCTGCTCACATTGCAGCTTCTGAGACAGAATCAGGGGCACAAATTCAGGAGATTATCATGATACCATAGCCAGATGATCTGTATCCAGAAAAGGTCACAGCTGATAAACCAGCTAAAGTTGGTGACTTTGTGCCACTGAAGCTACCTGAGCCCCTGGTGATGGCGAAGCTGGAAGTCGTCGTCATCATCACCATCATCATCATCACTATTGTCACAACAAAAATTAAAATACAATACAAAATTAAAGATTAATATGATAAAACACGTAAACATAGCACTACCCATTAAAATCATCCAGATTAAAGCACACCAATTTAAAATTCATAGGTGCAATACAGACAGCCCAAAAGGGCTGTCCATACACTGTGATTAGGGTGGGGGAGCACGCAGCAACCGCACGCTCCCAACCCTAACACATATAAAATGGCGCCATCCATACTGCCAAGACATCATGGCATGTACCGCATTTAGATGGTGGGGCGCAATCCTGATGTCATGGCGCTGCTGGAGGGCGCCTAGGGCGCCTTTTCAGCAGTGCAGGAAAGAGTTCCAAAATGGACATGAAGCCCCAAGGACATCCTCTTCCAGATTGGTTCCCCACGGTCTGGAAAAACAGCAGATTGGGGCCTCTGGGGCAGCTGGTAAGGCTGCCCTCGCGCCAATCAGCTGCTCAAAGGGGTGGCTACAGACCACCTTTTGGGGCGGCCTGTAAAGCCCCATAGTTTCAAATAACCTGGGTAGGCCTGCCAGAAGAGCTAGATCTTTAATACTGTTTTAAATTCAGACAGCATGTTTAGCTGTTGAATCTCTCCTAGCAGGTCATTCCACACTCTAGGGGTGGTTGAAGAAAAAGTCCTCTGGGTAACAGTTGTCAGTCTAGTCTTGGTTGGTTGAAGTGACTGTCCCCCAAAACATTTGAGTGTATAGGCCATATGATATGGAAGTACAGGGGGGATTAAACGGAATAGCTTCAAACTATATACCTTCTCTTTCATAGTGGGTACAGACTTATCCAATACAAGTCTTTTAATACAGGTTCTGAGAAATATTGCCTAGAATTCAGTGTCAGTTTATTGGCCCTAATCTATTCCTTTTCAGCAGGTGGTTGGCAACTGTGGGAGGTTACAGGGCTTCTTTAGCCCCCAAAGAGTCCTTGGGATTCCACCCCGCACCAACATTGACAATTTGGGGGGGGGGGGGTGGAAGAAGGGGGTTGGTTCCCAAATGCCTATAATGCCCTCTAGGCCCATTTTTTCTTTCTTTTTCTTTTTAAGAATGTGATGGGAGGTGAGTGAAAATGCTCTGAAGCTTTGACTTATTTTTGAGTCCTGGAGAGCCCTGAAAGCCACAAAAACAGCTGTGGGGGCCTCATGCAGCCCAGAGGCTGCACTTTACCCACCCCTGCTTTACATATATAAGGCAACTATCCAGCACTTTCATAACTTTGACTCAGACAGGGAGAAATGGAATACAAATAGTTGTCTTCAGGTTATTAGTGGCAACTCTCTCCAGAAACTAGGATGACTTCAGCCAGCAGGTTTATGTAGATGTTTTTAAACTGGATTGGAGGTGTCATGGAGGGAGATTAAGATAGAATTTTGCAAGACTTGATTACATAAGTTCCATAGGGGTAAGCAAACCTCTGCACCAATGTTTCTTTCTGAAACTGGCCCAGCAAGTATATTACTTATTATTCTGTCACCAGCCCATAGTGTGGATCCTGAAGAATACCATCTGTCAGTTTATTGGCCCAGATTACTCATTTACTTTCATAGAATCATAGAGTTGGAAGAGACCACAAAGACCATCCAGTCCACCTCCCTATTGTGTATCAATACACAATCAAAACACTCTTGACAGATGCCTATCCAGCCTCTGTTTAAAAACCTCCAAAGAAGGAGACTCCACCATACTCTGAGGCAACACATTCCACTGTTGAACAGCTCTTACCATCAAGAAGTTCTTTCAGAAACTCTTGATACAAAGAAAATCAGCAGGGTTTTACTCTCCCTATCTGTTGCTTGATTGATAATATTCATCAGCAAGAAAGATTGTGCCAATATCTGATATGTTATTGCAGTCCTTAAACGTTGTTGAAATGGGTCTAGTCCAAGAGGGCTATTTCATGCAACAGTCCCCAGAGCAGGGTATCTAGCACTTTCTCAGCCATCTTGAGCCAATGGGGAATATTTTTGACTGGGAAATATTTCTCACAAAATTCTGGATCAATAGATGATGATGATGATGATGATGATGATGATGATGATGATGATTTTAAAAAGGGATAACCAATTCCTTAAAAGTGACAGGAACCTCACTCAAAGGATATTCTCACAAGATCCTTGTCCTTGCCACAATTGCATTAGTTAATAAAAATGGAAACATACCTGTTTCAGAGCATCCATTATTGCATGTCTTTACAAGCACATGAGTGGGGTTGTTTCTGCCCTTCTGCACTCCTTCTTAACCCTGTCTCCCTGCCCTATGCCTTATGTCCTACCAATCATGGCTTTTGGGGGTATTCATTTTATTTTTATTTTCACTTATCTTATTTTCACCTTTTTCATGCAGTTCTAGAATTCTGCTAATGTGATTTAAGTTTTTTTAAAAAATGAAATAGAAAAAAAAGAAAGAAAAAAATCTGCCCATTTGGGAAAAGTCAGAGAAAGTGGGTAAGGGGAGAGGGATACTGACACCCCAAGACTGCCAATATTGCAGTTGCCCCAACAGTGACATTTTGCGCCTGAGGACTAGCACAATTGTTAGCTTGTGCAACACTCTAACCATGCTTTGGAGACACGGCAGCTATGGATTGGAGGTGTCATGGTGCAATAAGTATTCTCAAACTATGGCTGAAGATGTTAGGTATAAGATTGTGGCCTAGATCACTCACTGCATCTGACTTTAGCTGGATCAAAGTCTTGCCTCTTCAAATAAGACATTCTGTCCAGATCTTCTGTGGGCACGTGTTTGCACAGAGAATGGAATGTTTCAACTGGCTGATAACAGATATGGCTAGAAGCAATTTCTTAATATTTTGGTTGCTGGGAAGTGTTCCAGCAAGATCACTGGGATTGCTGCTGGCCATCAGTAACTGTCCTATTCACACATTTCTTTTGTATACATGAGCACATGTTCAAAGACTGCTGGAACAAAATAGAGTGTGTCAATCAGCTGCAAGAAAAAGACTATATACAGTAATCTTGAACTTCTGTTTTGCAACAGGGAGAAAAACACATTCTCATAATAGAAGATGGGCATTTTAAATTTGATCAGATTACAAGAATCAAGTAGAGCTACAGACTCAGGAAATTAATTCTGCTACAGAAAAATGAGTAACTGTGGAGGATTAGAATATTAAATAGGAGATTAATTGCAATTGGGTCCTTTGATATATGTGATGAAGAAACATCAATAAAGCTTATAATGTAGCTGATATAATAAGGCCTACATATTAGCATATCTCAATACTCAGATAAATCATATGGCTAAAACAACATACATCATTTCCTGATGTCAAATTAAATTGATCACTTAAGTTTGAGACAGATTGCTCAATCACTCTGACTGGCTGAGGGCTATTGTACATGGGATGGATCAGTTACTGGGCATGTATAGAGGCAACACACATGATATTTTTATTGCTCGATCCCTGTGTGCACCAGTTGGAACACTACATTTGGCTCCCATTGTTATGATTGAGATTAGAACTACACATCCAGTGCCAAATTGAAAGTTAGTATTTTCTGAATCAGCAGCACATTTTTATTTATTTATTTTTATTTTTTAAATTTTTTGGGGTGGAGGGTTGAATCAAGGCTACTCTTTCTCCTTATAAACAGAATGCAAGTACTCTGGATATTGTTATCCATTATAGATACACAGAAATATGTACATGGAAGGCTATGAAAACCCAGTTTACTTTTTAGACCTACAGTTCCCAGAATCCTATAGCTAGTATGGCTACTGACAATGCTCACTTGGGGATGCTGTAATAACCTTTCCAAGTTTTGTTCTAAACTTGAGTGTATTCATGCACTTTTTTGTTTCAAGTCTAGGATTGTTTTATTTTAGACACCTTTGGGTGCATCTGCACTGCAGAAATAATTCAGTTTGACACCACTTTAAGTGCTGTAGCTCTTCATATTTTATATGACTTATATTTATATTTATATTTTACTCATGCTTGTAGTTGTATGTATTTTATGTACATAAATGAATTCTAGAATATGGTCACTGACCACAAAAAACAAAACAAAACCCTATTGATTGATTGAGTGCTGCATCCCATGGAATCCTGGGGTTTGTAGTTTTACAAGGTCATTAGCCTTTTGTGCCAAAGAGTGCTGGGGTCTCACAAAACTACAAAGCACAGGATTCTGCAGGATGTATCCATGGCAGTTAAAGTGGTGTCAAATTGCATTATTTCTACAGTGTAGCTGCATCCTTTAACGAGATATGAACAAGTGTGGAAGGGTGGAAGGATAGGGGTTATGTTAGCACCCTAGGAGACTTTGGAAGGCTGCACCTGCTTCTGAAAGAAAAAAAAAAACCGTTATTGGCCCCAGAACTTTCTTGGGCATATGGGGGCATTTTCACCATGTTTCAGATTTCTAAAAAAGTCTTTCCTACTCTTAAAGTGGCCAGCAGAGCCCACAAAATGTGATAGAAATGTGTGCCACACCTCCCTAGTGGATATCTGAGGACATTTTTTTGAAGTTCGGTCAAAGTTGTTTTTGACCCTGGGGGAACTCAGGGAGCCTGCAGACATCATAGAAATCCCTCCATCCCTCCACCAATACATCCATCCCCCCCCCCCCTTTTTAATACCCCACCATTTTTTGTGATGCTGGGACTAAAGGTGGTTTTAAAAAAGATGGAATATAATAAAACACATATACAGTGGTCCCCCGGGTTACGAATCCCCTGGGGAACGAAATCCCCGGGGTCCGAAACCAGCGAGACCGCAAAAATTCCCCCGGGATCCAAAGGATCCCCTGGGGAACGAAACGGAAAAAACCGTGCGGCCCCTTTAAATCGCCCGCGCGGCCCCTTTAAATCGGCCACACGGTCCATCCGCTAAAGCGGTCCCCCGGGATACGAGCATTTCCGGGTTACGGGACCACTGTAGTTAAAACACACTTAGGGCTGAAACAGACGGGCCTTTTTTGTCACAGTCAAAGCTGCTTTGGAGTGTGCTGAAGCCTTGAAGCCACCCTGGCCACTTACACATGGGTGGCCAGAGCATCTTAAATCCAGTTTTTGATCATGGCAGGGCAGGAAAAGCCATCATTTGCCAGCCAAAAAGGAGCAGCTCTTTTTCACTCCTTTTTCAGCTGAGGAAAAGGTGTATTGGGACCAAGGTGTGTGTTTGCTTCAGCCTGAATCTGTCTATGGACAGGATCCTTCCACCAGTCTGTTTCACCTCAAAATCAAGATTAAAACAATGTTAAATAACAGAATTAAAAGCCAATCAAATTTTTATTTTAAAAGACATTAAAAACAGTACAACACCATATCAGCCATTTTTGTTAAAAACAGTTTCCAACAGCTTGCTGGAAAAGGAAAGTCTTAACTTGTCACTGAAAGGAAAACAATCAGCCATAGTAACTTTCCTAAGGAGGGACTCCCAAAGTGTGGGAGCAGCCATAGAGGCTGCATCTGCACTGTAGATATAATGCTGTTTGACATTGTTTTAACTGCCATCACTCAGTGCAATGGAATTCTGGATTTGTATTTGATTGTGGGACCAGAGCCTTCCCCACATTTAAGAAGTGTGCTTGACTGCAGCAGAATGCTATTGTTCTTGTTGTTCCATGCCTTGTTCTTTCTAACATATGGAAACCCTAAGGTGAACCTATCATGGGGTTTTCTTGGCAAGATTTGTTCAGAGGAGGTTGGTCATTGCCTTACCCTGAGGCTGAAAGCATGCGACTCATCCAAGGTCACCTAGTGGGTTTCATTGCTGAGCTGGGAATCAAACCCTGGTCTCCAGAGTCATAGTCCAGCACTGAAAACCACTACACCATGCTGGATCTTGGTATTCTTATTTATTTAGTTATTTATTACATTTATATCCCATCTTTCTCCATAAATGGGATCTAGCGTGGCTTGCCATGTTTCTTTGAAAGTCCAACCAAAACATTAATTTAAAGGATTTAGAAGGAATCAAACATCTTCAGATTTAGAAGGAATCAAACATCAGCATTATTCAGACATGATTTAAAACCCTTAAAACATATATAAAAACATAATTTCAATAAAAGATTCAAACACACACACACTGCAAGTCCAAACTTCAAATGGAAAAGCCTGTCCCTTTGTTAAGAATTCCTCAAGCATAAAGTTCTCCACATAAGGCGGACTTCTTCCAGAAATCTTTGAGGAGCTCTAGTTGAGCAGTGGGTGGATTTCTGGGACTTCCTCCCAAAAAGCCTCAGTTCCAAGCCAGTGGAGCTGCTGGAGTAGTACATCTGCTTGTAATATACCAGGCCTTTGACTTTTTGCTTAGGGCTGAATTTTTCTTTGGGCTGTCTTTGAGGATGTCTCTTACCTGATCCCTACCTACTTGTTTACCTGAGCCTCGGCTCTGAATCCTATGGAAGCTTTTCATCCCGAACTGTCTTTGTAACCATGCTTGCTGCCCAGACCATTATGGATTTGAATGTGAGCACTTTATGAATGCTTGAAAAGTCCTTCAAGGGTTTTTGCTTAGCTTTGTTTTTTGTTTTTTTGGTGTACCTGCTGAGAATGCTCACAAATTCTGTAGTTTTTGTATGTGAAGAAATGCATACTTCTATTCATGTAGATCAGACCACTTTGATTTCAAAGTCTTGAAAAATCTTCTGCAAAGAGTATTCTGTAGAGTACCTAGTACCCTGTTGGCAGTATCTAGGGTTCAGCTGAAATGACTCACAGATGTTTGTTTTCTTGCAAATTCTTTCAGCAGTGTTGAAAATCAGTTCTCAAACTGGATTTTTTGGCAGTTCTCAGTGAATAGGTTTGTTGCCCTTGCTTGTTCTCAGATACAGTGCCAGCTTGCAGGGGGGCTTGGGCAAGGGGCCCTATGGACAGAATCCTCTTCATGATTAATGCTGGTGGCCAACACAGTTAAATGGATGATAATAGGAAGAAGAAGAAGAAGAAGAAGAAGAAGAAGAAGAAGAAGAAGAAGGAGGAGGAGGAGGAGGAGGAGGATTATGAGGAGGAGGGGTGATACTTGTAAATACATTGGGTCCAACTGAAATGGCACCCATATCCTGTAGGAAGGAAATGTTCAGTATTTCAGTAAGGGGCATCTACAATGTAGAATTAATTCTACATGTAGAATTAATGCAGTTTGGCACCAATTTAACTGCCATGGCTGCATCCTACAGAATCCCGAGATTTGTAGTTATGTGAGGCCCTATCACTCTTTGGCAGAGAAGGCCAAAGACTGTGCAGAACTAGGATTCCATAGTATGGGGCTACAGAACTTAAAGTGGTGTCAAACTGCATTATTTTTATAATGTAAGCAATTCTAGACAGGGCAAATTTAGCCCAGTGCAAACAATGGCCTGTTGGTCACTGCTCTGAGACAGGGGCCAGAACAATGTTTGTGTTGGCTGGGCCTCCTGTGTCTATGAGTCTGAATTGCTGTCTCCTTTGCTGCTTTGTGGGAGGACAGCATTATAGTAGACAGCAGGTGACTATCACCGGAACAACACACTCTCACTGAGTAGATAAATTGTTCTCCAGTGGTTCGACTTTTTCTACAACTGCAGTATTAAATACGTCCCCAAAGAAATGGCAGTGATTGAAGCAATCTTGTTCAATATCACAGTTGCTGTAGGCCAGTCTGTGCAAAATTGTTATTAAACTGGAGGTATCAGGAAACACACATTTTAAAATTCCTTGTTTTTCAGTCTTTCTCCAGCCAAAAGATTTTTTTTAAAAAAGAAACCCTCTGAAAATGGATTTCTAATTAGGCAAGAGTCCCACTGAGTTCAGTGGAAGACATCTCACAAGTAAAAATGCTGAAAAATCAACTAGGTGGGTTGAGTATAGGGAGACTGAGGAAGAGGGTGGTGAAAATAAATTCACCAAACATTTATTCTCAAATTATGGAGTCAGTTTCACAATTTGTTGTTTGTTTACTTTGCTTTTGTCCTCCAGTCCTTTTAACTGTCCAGTTTTTCTGGTGGGGTGGGAGGAGGCAGGAAAGTACTGGATGCATCTGGAGTGATTACCATTGTTGTTACCCACCACACTCACAAAGTTTGCTGGTCACTGCTGTGTTCTAGTGCTGGACCTTCTTTCCCATGCAACAGCTTTCACTAGTGCCCGGTGACAGGCATGGCACTATGGGCATGTGAGAGGTGTATGTCTTACCAGAAATGATCCGGGGGGGGGGGGTGTGATACCACAGCTCCCAAACATCTGCTTTTTGGCAGAAATGAGCTGTAGCGTCCGCCTGCAACCCTTTAAAAAACTTAAAAGATGGTGTGGTGGGGTGAGGATCAGTGGCCGGAGAAAAGATAGCCCCATCTTTTTAAAAATAAATTTTAATTTTTAATTTTTTTTTAAAAAAAAATAAATTTTAAAAATTCTTTCTTTAAAAACATCACATTTTCCCAAATTTTCATTACACATGGAACAATGTACCTACATTTCAGCTATGCATATATTACTGTAATTTAAAGGTATAATTTTAATTTTGCTAGTTGTTTTTTGTCACAGCTATTGTGCCTTCAAGTCATTTCTGACTTATGGTGAACTTTAGGCAAACCTATCATGGGGTTTGTGTGTGTGTGTGTGTGTGTGTGTGTGTTTGTTTGTTTGCAAGATTGGTTCAGAGGAAGTGTGCCATTGCCTTCCCCTGAAGCTGAGAACATATGACTTGCCCAAGGTCATCCAGTGGGTTTCATGGCTGCGCGGTGAATTGAATCCTGGTCTCCAGAGTCATAGTCTAACACTCAAACAGCTATGCTACACTGGCTCTCTTACCATTACATTCAATGATATACAGGAATGACATTTTATGAGTAAAATTAGTACAAAAAACATTACTAAGGATTCTATATGATATAGTATCGAAGGAGCTCAATGGGGGTTGACAATGTGAGTTGTCATACATGTGACACCAGCCGAGTGATGCCACTGCTCTGCAACATCATGCTTTAGTCCAGGAATGGAGCATCATTCTGCCCAGATAGCTGCATTCGCGTGTTGTCTTGGGGGCTGACAGTTTTGGAATAGCCAAAAGTAGGGGTTCTACTTTTCTTTCCATCAGAATTGTGTGCATGCACACACACATCACCTCATGCATTCAGAGAAGCCTCTTCCATTTATTTGTCATTCATTCATTCTTCACATTCACCTGCACTGCAGAAATAATACTGTTTGACACCACTTTAGCTGCCATGGCTCAATGCTTTGGAATTCTGGGATTTGTATTTTTGTGAGATATTTAGCTTTTTCTGTCAGAAAGCTCTAGTGCCACAACGAACTTCATATCCCAGGATTCCATAACACTAAGGCATGGCAGTTAAAGTGGAGTGAAACATTATTTCTGCAATGCAGATGGGAAACAGGACATCTCTACAATGTTTAACATTACTTTAACTGCCATGGATCAATGCTATTGAATCTCTCATCCATCTAGCCTTCCAAGTGAGCACAAAGTTATGTCTGCTGGAATTTTGTAAGTTCTTTGGCATTGTTTTCCTTTGCTTCACCATTTAGATCCTTTCTTACATGTGCCTATGTTTTACCCTTGACTTATCCATGGGTCATATAAAAATCCATAATTTTGGCTCCACAACTTGCCCTCCACTTATACATGAGATCGACCAATAGTCAAGTATATACGGTAAGTTGAGGCTGGGCTAGCTTCACATCTTAAAGAAAATTCTGAGAGACACCTTGGATTCCCCTTGAAGCTCAAAAGTATTAAAAGTTCACATTCTTTAGACTCTAGTGTCTAATAGTATTTTCTCTGGACACCTCATATGAAAGCCATTCCCAATGTTGTGTTTTAAAGTAATAGCCAGGGGTGCAGGTGTTTGTTAATGTTTCATCAAAATGAATATTCCATGAAATATTTGGAGCAACCTTTGTTCTGGGGTATGTGTTAAACAGCATCTTCACCAAAGGTGAAAGAAGCCAAAGTCTTCTTGCATTCATATCAGAGATAGATCACTGCTAACAAAAGTGGCTAGATGCAAAAGAGTACTGAGCTCCTGTAGTAAGTGTGTAGGAGAGGGAATTTTAGCTGGTAGAGCTTGTTTTTGGAATCCCCTCTTCAAGTAATGGGGCAGGAACTCTGTCCTCTTTTACATTTGGATACCCTACACCATATATCTGCTTCTTTGCAAGCAATGCACAACACTCTATTTTTATTTTTGTTTAGATCTGTGATTCTCAAAGTGGGTGGCATGCCCCCCTGCAGGTGGTGGAAAGATCCAGGGGGTGTTGAGGGTGCAGTGTAGGGAAAAGGGGGCACCAGGGGGCCCTTCAGTCATAGTATTGGTATACAAGAAAGACAAGAGAAACCAGCAACCATGGTGGGATGAGAGTTGCATGACATTTCTTTTAAGGATTTCTTAACACCATAATGTTGTGGTGGTGTCTTCTGCTCTTTGCCTGCCTGCATGAACTCACTCCCTTAGCTTCATATTTCCTTTGTTGGGGCAGTAGCAGTTGGAAAACTCTTGCAAGGTTTGGGTGCAGGGCATTGCTTCTATGGCTCGGAACAGCACCATTTTGAGACAGATTGATTGACTTGAGCAAGGAGTAGGAGCATGTGGCAGTGGGGGAGATATGGAGGCAAAAGAAGCCTTCAAATTTGTGACACTGCTTATGCATTCTGAGCTTTGCTGGGACTTGGCTGGAAGGTTGGAGCTACTCTGCTCCTCCTGTTTTCTTTCATTGGACAGACAGATACAAGGTAACAGATGAAGCAGTGTGTGTGTGTGGACACCTGAAGCTGTGTGGAGAAGGCATGTCTCTAGTGAAGGAGCGGAAGGAATATCTGGGGTTAATTCTTGGAAAGAGTCCTTCAACTTGGAGCAGCTCCTGTAGTTAAAATCGCTTCCTTTCCTCATCTGCACCAGTCTGAGCCCATCTCTGCTCCAATGAATAAGGACTGAGAGTCTTTCCTTGCCAGGGAGAAGCTTCTCCCTTTACCCCTGGTCACCTTGGGAGCAACAACTGAGTGACTGACTGAGCAGCAACCTCTTGCCCACACTGACCTGTGCTGGAGGGATGGCATGGGCAAGAGGTTTCTTGGTTGTTCAGCCAATTGCTTGGCTACTGCTTCCAGGGTGACTTGGTGCAAAGTGACCAACTCTGGTTATTTTGAACTTGCAGTAGAACAGTAAACCTAATATCAAGAAATAAGCAATGGAGCCAGAGTGCTAGAGACAGAAAACGCTTGTGGATCATTGGTTTAGAAAGAAAGACAGACAGATATCCTGCCATTATCCTAGTCCCCTTGGAACCCAAAGAATACACATGGCCTCAAACTTGCAACCAGACTTACTTAGCTATCATATAACTTTATCAGATCAAGATCAAGAGCCTAAATACTTTTCAGATAACATCAGTATACAGCTGTATAATTACAATGAATTCTGCAGTTGTGTGATCAATTGTGCAACAACCACCAAAGCTTTGAATTCACCCATCAGGCAGCAGTCAATCAAGTCACCCAGTCAATCAAGTCACCACCCATCAAGTCAAAAGTGAGCGAACTTGCTAAATGATTGCTTGTACTTGGGACCATATTTACTTAACATCTGAGAAAGTGAAAATGCTTAGACTTAGACCCTGAAGACTAGGATTCCAATCCCCACTTGGCCATGGAAATTCACTGGGGCAAATCGTACTCTCTGAGCATCATAGGAAGGTGAAGGCAAACCCCCACTGAACAAATCTTGTAAAGATTCATCTTAGGGTCCTCATAGGTCAGAAATGAGTTGAAGGCACACAACAGCAAGGGCCTCAGTTAGATTCTGACACACATTACCTAATGCTACTGATTTTGAATCCCAATGTCTTATAACCTTGACACATG
Source organism: Urosaurus nigricauda (assembly GCA_034509955.1). Classification (NCBI taxonomy): domain Eukaryota; kingdom Metazoa; phylum Chordata; class Lepidosauria; order Squamata; family Phrynosomatidae; genus Urosaurus; species Urosaurus nigricauda. The sequence goes on from JAOEGL010000002.1 coordinate 172,753,323, forward strand.
TTTACTTGTTATACAAGATCAGGACTGATGTATATTTAAGGAACATCCCAGTTCTACAGCAAGACTGAAAACATATAAACAACATTTGTTTTTACTGTAGCAGCCTGCTCCTAATATTGGAATGAACTATTTCCTCCATTCAGTCCCAGTGCAAGACATTTTGCTGCCTGAAGTAAAGCCCCAAATGGTGACAATAGATGCTACCCCCAATCCCAAGGCCAACACTCTGAAAAGTCCTCCTGAGCATTCAGTTGCCAGTTTTTACTACTAGTGGACACCAACTGGTCCATACTGATTTGCAATTTGAAAATAATTGCTATTATTTAAATAGAAATACAGTACTTCTCACTGCAGTTGGGGAGACTATGACCAGCTGAACTGTACATCTGACTAGTTTGTTGTTCACTTCTAACTTCTGCTGGGCAACATATCTCATATGGTTTTTCATCTTTAAGTTGGACTTGGTTTAGATAAGCCTTCAGAGAGAAGCAGCTATGAACCTAAGGACTATCCCCATAAAGTAGGTTGTAGGGCCATATAGTTACAGCTCTCACTTCATGATGCTGCCTGAAGCAGGTCTCTTCTTCTTGCTTCATGCCTGGCCCAATCCTGTCTCATTTTCCTGGGAAATACCCATTCTTTGGTATTTGACATTATTACACCTTCCAATTGGCCTGATTTGGCAGGATAGACCAAATTAATCTTCTGATTAGCCTCAAAGGAAAGAGGTGTGAAAATTGGAGGAAAGGACATCAATAATTTAAGATATGCAGATGATGCTATACTACTTGGAAAAAAAATTAACAAAGACTTGGTACTGTGTCTGAAGAAAATAAAGGAAGAAAGTTCAAAGGCAGGTTTACAGCTGAACATAAAGAACAAAATAATAATGGCAACAGATGACTTTACTTTAAAATAGCTCAAAATTTTCCTTATTTTGGCTTAATCATTAATCAGAATTTAGATTGCAGTCAAGAAATCAGAAGACTAGGACTTGGAAGGGTAGCTATGAAGGAAATAAACAAGATCCTGAAGTACAAAGATATATAATTGAATATAAAAGTTAGAATTGTTAGACATTCCAGATGGATAGACTCAAATCAAGGAAGCTATGAGTCTGCTAGACCAGAACATGGTAATTGAAGATGGGGGGGGGGGGCGCTTGTTAGGTCTCTCATTCATGGGTCACCATAAGTTGAGGTCGATTTGACAGTGGTTAACAATAATAACAAAGTTTGCACTCAATTCAGCAGGAGAGACAAGAGTTGGGAATATTGCTTTTGCCAGTAGGCTCAGGAACATCCAGTTTGTCTGTTCTTTCCCACTAATAACTTTTGTCATCTTGCCCATCCTTGGATGTTCCTTGGCTACACATGTTCCAGTTTTTGTCTGTGAAATGCAGAGGGTATGCATTACCATCTTCTCATTACTGCATCATTTGAAAGCAACAAAGAAGTATCTTTGCATAGTTAACACAGCTGTAGCCTGTGGTATTGTTAATGGAGGGGACCACAGGTGTAACAGTGCTGAAACAGTTCCAGTGCCCTTTGCCCTGCAAGGTCTCTCAAGTGTCTACCACGTCCATGCCAGCTGCTTTGAATAAGCATCAGCAGACATCTTTGTGTCCTAGAGACTGGAAGGTGGAACTCTTTGATCATCCTGCCAAACCGAAATAGGCTCAGCTCTTATGGTGTTTCCCATATGAGTCAACTACTCATAATCACATGATACTGATTTTTTTTTTCATAACATCACTCTTAGACTTGGCACATAGGAGTCCTGAGTTGGTAATTATGAAACCACTTTCGTTAATCATGGCTCATGATGAAGATGATTGAAATTACTGTATCTGTTTATATTGCAGAGATGTTTATTCTGTTTGTTTTTTTAAACCCATACCATACCCGTTTTCCAAATTCTGGATTTTTTTTTAATTGTCACATGTGGAGCATTTTAAAAGTAAATAGGAGCACAAGGTAGATATTATTTTAAATGTATATTGTATTTGTCTCCCCAACACTGTGGTTCCTTAGTGCTGTGAATAACATAGTATGGAGCCAGCCTATTAAACAGCCTGTTTGTGTAAGGAAATTCTTAGTCCTCCTACAATATTCTATTGCTTACTGTGTTCTTCCAATATGCTTGGCATTCCTCAGCCTAAATGATCATTTGTTGAACAAATTCATGCTTTTATTAGTCAAAATACAGAGAAAACAGAAGCCCCCCTGTTTCAAGATATTTGCTAATGCACGGTTAATTATCACATATAGCTTACTATAATTCATTTTACAGGGAGACCTCCTGCAGGTAACGTGCTCACAGTTTATGAAGCAAAATAACCTCACTGTGGATTAGGACTGTTTCACTGCTGGTCAGACAGTTGGTGCTTCTAGGCCTTCTCCTTTCACCTTGCTAATTTGAACAAGGGTTTATTTTTATATTTGTCCTCGGCAAGACTGTAGCATGGTTGTTAAACCTCTCCCAGGCCTAATTAGAGCAGCAATGCTAGCATTCATAATGAATCTCGTGTCCTGGGTTGGAGGAGGCAGGCAAAGTGCTACAGTAGCTTCCTGGCAGACAGTGGCTGGCAGGTTTAAGGCCCGGCTTGTGGGCTGCAATATTAAGTGACTGTTGAAATTCATTGACTCCACTGCGGCTTATGTGTCTCGATGACAACAAGGTTGCACGGTTCTTTTATAGTTACAGCAAATGGGTCCATTTAAATATTTATTAGGTGATTACGGTGATGTAAAATGGAAAAAAATTGCAAGGTACAGTATCGCATCTATACCTGTTTGACGGTTATATATAATAAATATTAAAAAGGAGGCTGTGTTTATCATTTGCAATGACAGCATCTCTCCCCCCGCCCCATAGCAATCCCATAAAAAACTGTGTGGTGTATCAGTAGGCATTGTGCAAAGTAGCCTATTTGCATTGATCCTTTCATTTCATGTCTTGTTTATTGAAGAGGTGGCTCTGAAAAGTTGTTGCATTCTGTGTGATGTAGGGGTAGAATGCACCAGTGATCGAGAGGCATTTTGATAGTTAAGTCTGAAAGATTGTTTTGCTCTTATGAAGCATTGAGAGGAAATTGGTGTTGGACTGCTTGTGTCTGATGGGGAAAGCTGGCAAGACATTTGCGTCTAGCAAATGTTTGCTAGCAAGCAAACGGTCTGGCGTGTTGGATGAAATTTAACCAACCTGATTTTTTTTGTTTTTTTCATTTTGTTGCTCATCAAACTCTTCCCCTTCTTCTCTTGCACAAGAAACTGATGAGAACTCCAGAACTTTGTTTCTGCTCTTTCCAAATCATGAAATGTGATGATATATTTTACTCTTGGAAACCATTTCTTTTTCTTTTTCAAATTGCTGATAAAGTGAAAAGTGTCACAACAACCTTCTCAAAATCTCCACAGTCCTTGTTAGATGAAGAAAAATGTTTTTGAGGAAATAAAGGAAAATCATGTAGGTTTCATTATCAAGAGACAATAATCATTTTTCAAAATGTGTTGGTTTATTAACAACTTGGATCACCAGTTCTTAACAATTAATACCTTGTTCTGGATTGTGATCTATAACCAAGTGACTTAAGGCATGTGCTGCCTAATCTGACCCATGTTTAAAGAAGGGAACAATGGTGATTTCCCCTCCTAGGTAAAGAGGCAACACTGGATTGAACAACTGAAGCAGTTCCCCTTTTCTGTTTAGGCAAATGCTTTAGGATCAGGCTTTTTTTAAAAATAATTCTGAAACTTTAAAAACAATTGAAGGATATCAAGGATATATTTAAAATACCTGGAAACAGTAATAAATGTTTATTTTTAGTATTGGTGTCAAGTATAAGCAAATTCAAGTGGTCCTTCCAATGCCCCTCCATTTATTTTTTTAAAAACAGCCAATTCATTTAAAAACATTATGTTTATTTTTTTTATTTCATTAAATAATATTGTTTCATTTATTTGATTGGATAACATTCATTTATTCAAAACTTAACATTAACTATATCCACCCTAAGTCATTTTGAGATTTTTAAATGTAATTATACTTACTTATACATTAATGGCAAAGGCAAACAAAGCAGCTACAGAGTTAGATCCTTGTGTCCAACATTAGGCATGCCAGTCATGACTTTTTTTTCATTGCCTGTGAGTGGGAATAATTTCATTTGTTTTATCTCCACTGAAAGAGAAAATAAATATTCCTCCATAGCATAGCATTTCCTCCATATCTGAACATCCTAAAAAGTTTCAGATAAATTATTATGTGGAGAAACACATGGGGGTTGTGCAAAAACAAACAAAACAAAAGCACCACTGTTTTCTGCACAGGAAATTCATTTTCTGTGCAGAAAATAGTTTGTTGTAGTCAAAAATGCAAGGTTTTTTTTTCCCTGGAGAGTACTTTACCTACAACACTTTAGATTGTTGAATGCTGTTGTTGTTGTATGCCTTCAAGATGTTTCTGACTTATGGAGACCCTAAAGTGAACCTATAATGGGGTTTCCTTGGCAAGCTTCTTCAGAGGGAGTTTGCCATTGCCACCCTCTGAGGCTAAGGGAGTGTGATTTGCCCAATGTTGTCCAGTGGGTTTCCATGGCCAAGGTAGAATTTGAACCCTGGTCTCCAGAGTTCTAACCCAGCACTCAAACCACTGTGCCACACAGGCTCTCAATAGTAGGAACATTCTCACTAATGGTGTATTCTTCCCTGATCATTAGAAGCCCTGTTTGTTTTTTAACTTGGGAATGAATAATTTGAATATTCTTTCCATTCCCTAGTCAAGATACTATTCAATGCTGGCCAGATGTAAGACTCTGCCACCCTAGTAGTGCTGCAGGTCAAGGAGGACAATGGCCGTGCTTTCTTCCCTTTCTTCACAATTGTATCTAGACAGCACAGGATGCATCCCCATAGCTAGAAACTGCTGAAGAGTCAAGGAAAAGATATAGATGTCCGGAGGTCCAGGAGATTGAAGGGTGTTCCTTTTTCCCTGGCTGTACTGTGGCATCTGGACCCTGCCAGGATGCAGCTTCACCTCCAAGCTATTGATGTGCCCAAGATATCCCCAAGATTTGTGACATTGGTTTTAATGGACTGATAGTCCCTGGATCCTAGATGTATAGAAGTGGGTACTCAGCATACAGTTCTGCTGACATTTGTTTAACATAAGATTGCTTGTTAAGAAAAGTAAAGTCTCCGCAGTGGTAATTACTCAATGAAATTGATTGTTTCATAAAATAATGGCTTCCCCTTCAGCCTTTCAGTTCCACTTTATTGCTACTTTTGGCAGTGGATCACTTGCTTATTAAGAAAAGTAATCACTTCCCCTGTAAGGCTTAAACCCATGCCACTTCCTGTTGGAGAGAAAAGGTCTCTTCCTTAACCTAAAACAGATAGGCAGCCCTCCAAATTCCCCCTAACCCTCCTGGTCAAGGCTGAAGCCACCCATGGCTCATGGGTAGCTGTATGCAGCCTACAGGCCACACTTCACCCACCCATGGTGCTGAGGACTGGAGTTTGAGCCTGTGTGAAAGTGTTCATATAATGTTTCCAAGTAGCTTTTTCTTTTGTCTTACAGCTGAAAAAAGTATGGCAAAGTTAAATTCATTCTTTAATTAAATGGTATAACATGTGGGAGGCTAGGATGCTACATTAGCCCCCCATGTGACCATGGAAGATCACACACACAACCCATTGCATCCCACCAAAAAGATCATTCGTATGGCCGGCAAATGCTTCCATATACTCTCTAAGAAACATGGTGAGCAAGCATTCAGTTTTAGGCTCACTCAGGGTGATATTAGGAGCCCTGGTGGTTCAGTGGTTAAATGCCTGTACTGCAACCATTGACTCACAAACCACAAGTTCAGTTCCAGCCAGTGGCTCAGGGTTGACTCAGCCTTGCATCCTTCCAAGGTCACTAAAATGAGTACCCAACTTGTTGGGGGCAGTTAGCTTACACTGTAAACTGCTTAGGGAGTGCTTAAGTGCACTGATAAGTGGTATAGAAAGGTACTTGCTATTGGTATTGCTAAGAGAGACATTTAAAAACAATAGTGACTGGAAGGTACTTCTTGTTCCCCCCCCTCCTCCTCCTCCTCCTCCTCCTCCACCACCACCCCCACCCCCCTCCTCCTCCTTATAAAGAAAAAGGCCTCTCCCCACACACTTCTAATGTTATTAGAAGGAATTTGCAGGTAATTCCTTTAACCTCTGGGGCCACAAAAATGGTCCTGGGGGCTGCAGTTTGCCTGGTCTAAAGCAAGGATGCTCCCTGTTTGGTTTATAAAAAAAAGTAATAGAGGTCTCAGACAAACTTCTGGTTCATGAAGAGGGTTTTGTTTTGTTTTGTTGGGTGATCTCAGCTCTAGCAAGCCCTGAGAAAGGGAAAGAACCTGGACAGAGGTGCAAGATGTACAGTAATGAGGTGATTTTTCAGCTTTTAAAATTGTATTTGGCCCAATCCATCTCTTCCTTCCACACTAGGCACGAACTATTAGCACAAATTAGGGCTTCCTTAACTGTTTGCACTTTGAGTGTTAGTAAGGATGAACAGGTCCTGCAGTATACATAGAAGCAAAATATCAGCAAAACGTAATTCATAGACTTACAGTCGACTTCCATATCCATGGATCCAAGCATCCACAGCTTGTAAATATTTTAAAAATATATAAATTCCCAAAAGCGAAGCTTGATTTTATACAAAAGACACAATTTTATTATGTAACTGTATTTAATGGGACTTGAGTATCCATGGATGTTGATATTTACTGGGCGGGGGGGGGGGGGGGAGCCCTGGAACCAAACTTCAGCTGATACCAAGAGTCCACTGTACTCTAACTCCAAAATCCCCCAAAGGCCACTCCCACTAGCCCTCATCAGTCTCATCACTTCCCACAAACATGACATTTTTAGCTGAAACCAGGAGTGCCACCAGATCACAGCCAAGATGCAGTGCACCTGTAGGGCATAGAGGGTGGCATTGGTCCCTGTGTTGGCATCAATCAGGCCTCCAAGAGGAGGGCATTCCACAGTTGAGGTGCCACAGCTGAAAGGTTCCTCTCCTATGTTCCCACAGAATATACTGACTTCAGTGGGGAGACACAGAGAACTCCACCAGCAGTCCTTAGACAGGCACATATAGAGAGAGGTGCTCCCTCAAGTATTGAGGTCCTAAAATTTTTAGAGTTTTAAATATTGCCACAAACACCTTGAATTCAGGACATTATTTTAAGACTGGCACAATAAGCTGGATGAACTCAAGGCTGTAGTATCCATTGTGCAATCAGCTGTGCAACTGTTGGATCTTGTGTCTTTAAGCTGGTATAATATTTCCACTATGCTGGAAGGGATAGGATTTGGGTCATAATTATCAGTGGTCCAAATATACTTCAAATAGAGAAGGATCCACAGAAAAATAAAGAGCACAAAATTACACTTCTGTCCACCCCTTTGGTATCTATGAGGATGAAATTTCAGTCTTCACTTGAATTTGTCAAGGTTCTGCCTTGACAAATCTTTGGCAGAGAGTGGGCAAGCAGAAGAACCTGGAGGGAAGAATGAGGCAGAGGAAGTAGAACACTGGGAAGGAAGGGAAGGATTAAAAGAGAAAATTGATTCATACAACAGAATACTGGGGAGGTCAGGTGAGCTAGACTGCTATTATTGATTCAAAATAACCAGCCATATCTTGGGCTTCATTTATCAAATAAAGAAGAAGAACATGGATCAGTGGGTGGCATGTTGACTTTGAACCCGGGATATGAGTTTAACCATTTCCTCACCCACAGACAAGTATCCCAATCTGTCACAACAATGTTATATTTTTTAGGTTCCAGTCATAACCACACTTACCTTGGGAGTAAGTCAGTGGGAGTCACTTCTTAATATGCATGTATAACAACTGTCTCTTACCTGGTGCTTTCAGCAGGCACAATCCCACTCCCATTTTCTGCACAATTTGCAGTTGTGAGCTCTGTTAAAACATGTTTTGGCTATAACCAGGAACCATGGTTCTGAATGTGGGATCTCCAGAGATTCTGGGCAAAAGTATTAGCTTTCTAGGGCAGTGAAGCAGTGCTGGTCAGTTTCAAGGGTACAGGTAGAGGTCAGGTAAGCAAGAAACCAGCCTGGAGATGTAAACCAGAAATTCTGTAAGAGACGCATAAACACTTATCCCACTACTCAAAGTCACGAGCTTATTAAATAAAAACATTTCAAGATAGTCAAATACAGCAATATTTGCTACAAAATGCACTGTTCACAGTCCTTTACAAAGATACCAATGCATACTTTCTGGAAAAGGGAAATGTATCTGAAAATTTTTAAATGTGCTGACCTCATGAATTCTGTCAGAAGCCTTAAATAAAAATGTGAAGGAGAAGGAAAGAAAAGGCATGGATTTACAGAGCATTCACAAATAATGTCTTTGAAATTTTACATAAATACATACCTCTCTCTCTCTCTCTCTCTCTCTAGATATAGAATGATTTGAAAAAGCAGCTATGCTTTTGCTGAAGGACACTTCTATAGGAAATTATGCTTTCTTAGCAGTCTTAAAGATTAGCGGGCCCATTTTATAGCTAGATCCCATAAGAATGCTTTTGTTAGCACTGTGGGCATCCCAAGGAGAAGTTGCTGAGAACAGTTTTGGGACAAGGCAAACCGCCAAAATTTTGAGAACCTCAGCAGAAACACCCAACCAAGGGATTATAAAAGAAGTGGTTAATTTTATATGTTGCCAAAATGAAAGATGTCATTGGTTTTTCTCTGTATATATCCAAAAGAACTCACTGACGTTTTCCATCCATGGATGGACATGTACATTTCCTTTGAATGGAAACACCAACAGATGAAAATATCTACAGTTGCACCATGGCTATCCTTTGGCTAACTTTCAGATACTTCTACATGATGCTGTGTCTCATCTTTTCATTAGCAAAAAAATAAAATAAAAAATAAAAAATGATTATCAATAACTTCAGAGCCTAGAAATGATTCCTTACTAGGCAAAAGACAGAATGGTATTCTACAATGACTCCTAAAATCAAAGAAAGAAGTTGGCAGCGTGAGCTTTCATAGACTTTCAGTTAGTCTCAAAGAGGCTACAAGATTCCTTTGCATGCTGATTTTCCAGACTAACACAAGTATGCCTTTGAATCATAAAAATGAAGCATCATTTCTAGAAAGGAGGGCAAAGGCTATACAGTCAAAACACACTGCTATTACAACCTGCAGTGCAGAAGTAAAGCCAGTTTTTCAGTCACAGGGTAGAACATTGAAAGACAGAAGGAGACAGATGATCAATAGCTATCAACTCCTTCTGCTTAATGAAGGTACCAGCATTGTTTTTCACTGTGGGTGCCAAGAAGCTATTTAGCTAAGTTTAATGATCCTTTGAAAGATATATTCTAAAAAATAATTGGCAAAAATTATTTATAATACACCATCTGCAAAAATTCTGGTTATTAGTAAGTGATCAAAACCAGATTCTCTCCAGTGGAGAGCTGGATCAGATTTATGCACCAACATTTAATTTTTATGGTTCATATGCAAGATAAAGGAGAACTGATAAAATATTGTTATGCTGGTGTTGTGGCATTTTTAAAGCAGAAATTACTGTGTATACTCATGTATAAACCTAGAAATTTTAGTCAAAAATCAGTTCAAATCCTGGGCTTACACTGACATAGGTCAGTGTAAGTACTGTATCTTAACTCTTACAAAAAAGAAACCATCCTCTTCTCTGAGTAGAGTGGCAAAAGCAAGAGCTTAATTCATTCCTGGAGAACCTAAAAGAAGCACCAACCCTCTCTATTCTCTCCACTGCAGTGTCACATCTGGCCTTTTTCAATGTCTGAGTGGGAAAATAGCAGGATGCTTTGGCATCATTTTCCTTTCTTTCTTCTTTTACATCATTTGCTACCCGCCCCTAAGTTTTACCCTTGACTTATACATGTATTATATAAAAATCCATCATTTAGGCCCCAAAACCTGCCCTTGCCGTCTACAGGAGATCAACTTATAGCTGACTATACACAATATTTCATTCATTTAAGCACTTGATACCCTGAAAGCACAAGAATTCCTCGAGGTATAAGATTAAACTGGGAATCTGACTTTAACTATATCACTTTTTAATGGATTCTCTTAGGTTTGCCCATGGATTCTGCTGTATTAAAAATTTCTGACCTATGTTCCCCCAGTTGATTAATGCCAAATGAGGAACCATTTGAATTAATCTTCTTGGGCGGGGGAAGATGATGACTTTGCCCTCCAAATAAGAATTCTGATCCACCAAATGGAATGTTCCTCTAGTGCCTAAATTTTGAACATTGCAGATTGTCAGCTATTGAAAATCATATCGAAAAGTCTTGCCAAGAAAATCCCTTGATACAGTCTCCATAAGTCAGAAACAAAGATGCACAACAACAATAACAATGTCTGTCTGTCTTTCTACTCTCTCTCTATCCTTCAGTCATACACATATGCACACACACAAACACATTCACCTGACACAGACAAAAATGCACACAAGACTGATTCAGTGTCTTGGAGAGAAAAACTGCTTAATAAACCAAACATAAGCTTCAAAAATACACATGACTAAATGCACACATTTGAAACACACACACAAACACACTTTAGTCAGTTTAAAAATACATTCAAAGATACACACATAAGAAAAATTTATATGGCTATATACATGTATTTCTCAAGAGGAAAATCCAGGATGGAAATGGAATGAAGACTGCTGCTAGGAAATAGAGAAATGAGAATGATACTTTTTCCCATCACGAAGGAATACCAGTTTCCCTCAGGGAATGATTTAGAAGCCTGAATCCAGCCACCAAAAGGCCTTCTTTCTTTAAAAAACAAAACAAAAAACAGAAAACAAAACAAAACTGAAACCCCTAAAAAGGAGGGTCCTCACCAAATAATTTGGTATACATATTACAGTATTGCCCCATATCTATGGGAACCTGAGAAAAGAGCATGATACAAATAAATATAATATAATAATATAATATATAATATGTTCCAAGATGTACAGCCAAAATTATCAAAATTGTGGATAATAGCAAACCCTATATTTTCAGTAAAAGTTGACAATAGAGTCATTATGCTTTTTCTTTTTACATGGGTGAGCAAAACTGCAGGTACTGATCTTGTGGATAAGGGGGTCATTCTGTACTTCATTTCTATATTGTGGGGGGAAAAAACCCTCATGTTGAATGGAGCGATGCAGGCTAATGTCAACATCCAATAGACCTATGCCACCACTTCCTACCCTGGCAAATCTTTGGTGACTATTTTTGAGGAGTTCTCCACAACAATAATAATAATAATAATAATAATAATAATATTTATTTCTATACCGCCCTTCCATAGATCAGGGCGGTGTACAACATATAAAAACCATTAAAACATTAAAAAACAGCCAAGTACAATAACGCAATAACAACAATAAAAACAATAAAAACAATAAAATCGATGTTCCAATTACAATACAAATACAAGTCGGGGAGGAAAGCAGTAGGCGGCTAAAACAAGATAATAGTAGAAATCCAATTCAACAATATGCCTGCTTAAATAAATAGGTCTTTAAGTCCTTCTTGTATTGGAGAAGGGAGGGGGACAGGCGGAGCTCAATAGGTAGAGAGTTCCAGAGACAGGGGGCAGAGATGGAAAACGCCCTCTTTGTCGTGCTCACTAGTCTGGTCTCCGGAACTCTCAGTAACCGCTGTCCTGAAGATCTTAGTGTGCGGGGCGGATTATATGGGGAGAGACGGTCCTTCAGGTACTCTGGGCCCAGGCCATATAGGGCTTTATAGGTAATAACCAGCACTTTGTACTGAGCCCGGAAGCGAATCGGCAGCCAATGAAGATCCTTCAGGATTGGTGTTATATGGGCGGCCCTGGGAGCACCAGTGACCACCTGCGCTGCCATATTTTGCACCAGTTGTAGCTTCCGAGTGTGGTACAAAGGCTGCCCCATGTAGAGCGCATTGCAGAAGTCCAACCGAGAGGTTACTAGAGCATGTACTACGGTTTCAAGGTCCCCCCGGTCCAGGTAGGGACGCAGCTGGCGTATCAGCCGAAGCTGATAACAGGTGCTCCTGACTGTCGCATCCACCTGAGAAGTCAGATGGAGCGATGAGTCAAGGAGCACCCCCAGACTGCGTACAGTGTCCTTCACGGGGAGCGTGACCCCGTTCAGGACAGGTGGAACCACCTCCATCCCTGGACCAGGAGAACCTATCGCCAGTACTTCCGTTTTCTCTGGATTCAGGCTGAGTCTGTTTTCCCTCATCCAGTCCATTACCGATTCCAGACAGGCCACGAGAGGAGCGACGCCATCCCTGGTCACTGCATCAGTCGGAGACATAGAGAAGACTATTTGGGTGTCATCAGCGTACTGATAACACCGCGCCCCATGCCTCCGGATGATCTCTCCCAGCGGTTTCATGTAAATGTTAAAGAGCATGGGGGACAGAATGGCTCCTTGAGGGACCCCAGATGTAAGGGCCCTCTTATCGGAGCACACGTCCCCCAGCTGCACCATCTGGAACCTCCCGGAGAGGTAGGACCGGAACCACTGGAGCGCAGTGCCCCCGATTCCCACCTCTGCCAGGCGCTCCAGAAGGATACCATGGTCGATGGTATCGAAAGCCGCTGAGATGTCCAAGAGCACCAACAGGGACACGCTACCCCTGTCGATGCCCAGACGGAGATCATCGACCAGGGCGACCATGGCAGTCTCAACCCCGTAGCCCGCCCGAAAACCGGTTTGAAATGGATCTAGAAAATCCGTTTCATCCAAGATCGATTGAAGTTGGAGTGCAACCGCCCTCTCGATCACCTTCCCCAGAAATGGCAGCAGCGAGACTGGCCGATAATTATTATGAACCAGGGGGTCGAGGGAGGGCTTTTTCAATAACGGTCTTACTATGGCCAATTTAAGATGGTCAGGAAATTGTCCCTCCCTCAAAGATGTATTAATAATTTGGCGTAACAACAAGGTTACCGCCGATCCCCCCTGGGCCACTAGCCACGAGGGGCAGGGATCGAGAGAGCAGGTTGTCTTCCGAACACTTCTAAGGATCTTGTCCACATCCTCGGTACCGACAGACTCAAACTGATCCAGTACAACAGGGTCCACGGAAGCTCTAGACGCCTCTATTCTGGGTTCTGCTTCAATTCTGGCGTCCAGACCTTCGTTTATCCGAGAGATTTTATCCGCGAAGAAGTTGTTAAATTGGTCACAGCAGGCCTTGGTTGGTTCAAGGATCTGGTTCGGGGCAGGAGGGAGCTGAGTTAGCTCCCTCACTACCCTGAACAACTCTGCTGGACGCGACTCCGCGGACGCGATACAAGCAGCCACGAACGAGTTCTTAGCTGCTTGTATCGCCTCTCCATAGTCCTTCAAATGAAGGTCTAGGAGAGCCTTGTCGGATAAACGCTGGTGTTTCCGCCAGACGTGCTCTAGCCGTCGCAGAACCCGCTTCCTTGCCCGGAGATCTTCCGTATACCAGGGCTGCCTTTTGGAAGTAGGTCTGAGAGGGCGCTTGGGAGCGATACTGTGTATAGCCCTGGAGAGATCTGTGTCCCAGGTGTTAACTAGGGCATCAACAGTGTCACCGTCACTTCCAACCATATACCCCTCTAGGGCTTCTTGGAACCTAGCAGGTTCCATCAGCCTTCGAGGGTGGACCATCCTAATAGGTCCGCCACCCCCGGAGGGGATCTGGGTTGATGCCTTGATGCTTGCCTCTACCAGGAAGTGATCCGTCCATGACAGGGCGGAAATGTTGGTGATTTCCGCCCACGGATTTTCCATGTCAGTACAGAAGACCAAATCGAGTGCATTCCCCGCAGAATGCGTTGGACCCGAAACCAACTGAGACAGGCCCATGGCTGTCATGGTATCCATGAATTCCCGAGCCGCACCGGATGGAACTGCGTTGGCCGCGAGGGGGATGTTGAAGTCTCCCAGGACTAAAAGCCTGGGGGACTCCAACACCAGCTCCGAAACCAACTGTGTCAGCTCGTTAAGGGAGTCTGTTAGCGCACGGGGTGGCCGGTAGACCAACAGAATCCCTAGACTGTCTCTAGCCTTCAAGGTCAGGTAAATGCACTCGATATAGGTGGTCTGACGGACATGGTTCCTGGTTAGAGACAAGGTGTTTTTATGCACCAAGGCAACACCCCCCCCCGCCCACCTAACCTGTTCTGGTCCTTCACCGAGTACCCGGAAGGGAGGACCTGAGCCCACACAGCATCCCCTTCAGGCCCAAGCCAGGTCTCGGTTATGCAAGCCAGGTCACAGTTGTTATCTTCGATTAGATCATGTATGATGTGGGATTTATTCTTAATGGACCTGGCGTTGCACAGGAGCAGAGACAGGGTTTGTGGTACGGCTGGAGTGACCCTCAGATCCTTTAGGTTAGGAGAAGGGCAGGAAGGAGAGATAGGTATTAAGCATCGATCTCGCCTTCCCCTGTAACGCCAGTCCTTTCTCCTACCGTCATACTTCCCCTTGCCCCACACCACTTGAATAGGAGCCCCGCTTGTATCAGAGAAATTTTCTCCCTCCTCCCCAAATGGTCCACCCTCTCTTCCCATGTTAACATTCTCCATCTCCTCCAGAGTAGAGCAGGGTAAAAGAGGGGGGGATAAAGAAAGCAGGAGTTACCAAAGTCAATGTGATAACTGACAGAGTTCATTGTTGACGATGGAACAAACAATAGTTCAGGAGGGCAGTTATTCTGGTGTCTCTGGGGTTTGGCCGTAAAGGCCTCTCCCCCGCCCTCTCGCCGCGCTCTCTCGCAGCTGCTGCGGGTGATGATAATGGAGGTCAGCCTTTTCAGGCTTCTCCCAGCGTCACTCGGCGTAGAGTCGGGCAATATCGCTGTGCTGTTACTATTTCCCCGAGAGGGGCAAAAAAAAAATGAAAGGGGGGTGATCTTAAAGCCTCCCAACGTCTCTGGCCCCTCCCGCGCCGCTGCTGCTCCGCCGGTGGGGGCTAGGCAGGGAGGCGGTTTTGTGGCCTCCGGCGTCTCTGGCCCCTCCCGCGCCGCTGCTGCTCCGCCGGTGGGGGCTAGGCAGGGAGGCGGTTTTGTGGCCTCCGGCGTCTCTGGCCCCTCCCGCGCCACTGCTGCTCCGCCGGTGGGGGCTAGGCAGGGAGGCGGTTTTGTGGCCTCCGGTGTCTCTGGCCCCTCCCGCGCCGCTGCTGCTCCGCCGGTGGGGGCTAGGCAGGGAGGCGGTTTTGTGGCCTCCGGCGTCTCTGGCCCCTCCCGCGGGATAGACATATACTCAAAGAGAATCTTCTACAGTCAAGGAGCTATGTACCTAACCACTTGTACCTAACCACTCATTCCCATGCAGAGTGGTCCCATCCAGGCTTAGAAACTGAACATGCAGAGAGTTTATATTGAAGCTCTCTATAAATTCTTGGGATTTCAGGAAAAGAAACCATGACAACTGAATTGACATAAAATGGATGGATGGATGGACATTATGGTCCTGAAGGTACTGCCACCTAGACTTCGGTTAGGAAAAAGTGGAAATACAAAAAACACACTCTATTAGCTTTTCTCATTAATTCTACTAGTACATGGGCAATAAATAAATACAATAGTGCCAGCTGCCAATTCATTGTAATGTTTTATTTCAGACTATGATGAGGGAGGCCCAGTTTCAGATCACTAAACTCATATGAAGTTCACTTTCTGATCTTGGGTGAGTTACGCTCTCTCAGATTATACTAGCAGAACAGGGCTGCTGGGAACATCAACATCAAGACATTGGGCAATCTAATCCATTGGTCATGAAAACATGAGAATTTTAAATCCCTATCTAATTTGTTGATTAATTTGGTAAGTAATTGGACATCAAAGTATTGCTAAAATTGCTGAAAATGACCCTAACAAAAAACCAACAGTAAGACTGCATGGTTTTAATTTTTAAAATAATTTAAAATGTGTTGAGTACAATTTTAATGACAATTTAACAAATCAATTTTAACAAGTAATTTCCAGAATGGGAATGCCATGGATATTGTTTTGATTCCTTGGGGGAGTGGGGGGAGGAATCAAAAATCAACATGCTGAGGATTCATTTTGCACCATTTGCTTCATGAATAGTTTTGAAAGAAAAACAGAAATAAAATGAGTTACACAACTCAAGGAAACAGATGCTTCTGAACATGGCCTTAAGTTTTCATTGTTGGTATTCTGTGCCATGAAATGTGGCTCACACACACAAAAAGTGAAGACTCCCCCCTCGTTTTTCCACAACAAAGGAAATTGCTCACCCCTGTCACTATTGAGAACTGTTCATCCCACTAAAGAGCTGCTCCTTCGCCTCTAAAACAAGTAAAGCTGCTATAAAACCACACTTAGCATGAAAGGCAAGCCTTCTCGACATGTCTGTTAAAAGAAAACATTAAACAGTGCCTGGGTTTGGGTATCATGAAGCATTAGCCGAGGAATGTCAGACTCAAGGCATGCCACAAGCCTTTGGAAGAGCCCACTAAACCTCATGTTGGGGTATAAAATTATTAATGCTAGTTTCTACTCACACCCGTGCCCACACACCGCTAGAAATCACCTAGCGCTGTGTGACTGGAGTTTATTTATTTACTTTAATAAACAAGCAGCGGAGTCTGCAGAATGAGGCTATGGAAAAACATGTTAAATTGCTACTTCAGGGGACCTGTCAGTCAGCATTTTCACTATATATGTCTGTCTTCTGTTTATTATTCAAGACAAAGACATTAAAAATAAATATCTGTCTCCAGGTGGAAAATTCAGTAAACCAAGACACAACTGTATAACTTATCCAGAGAAGACCACACCAGGGTTGGGGGCAAGGGGTACCTTCACCATCTACGGTCCAATTTATGTGAACTGCCTTCAGAAAACATTCAAAACCTTTTAGATTTCGATTAATGGTAGTGTTGTTTAGGTAGCCTTAAAGGATCAGCAACCACAGAACCTAAGGCCAAATTCTGCTGCCCTTGCACACTTGCCAACCCAGAGGTAAGAAATGGTTGTGCAGAAGGAGTGTAGCTGTGTTAATAGGGCTCTGTGTGCACAGTTCCATCTTCACCATGCAGGACTGAGGGATATCTGGGCTTTTGGACTATCTGAATGTTGCGACCCATACACACTGCAGCAATAATCTGGTTTGACAAAACTTTAACTTCCCTAGCTCAATGCTATGGAATTATGGGAATTGTAGTTGGTTGTGGTACATAGCATTGAGCCAGGGAAGTTAAAGTGGTGTCAAACTGGATTATTGCTGCAGTGCAGATGCAGCTTCAGTTTCCAGAGTCTCAATAAGCATGGCCAGTAGAAAACTGCTGTAGGAGTTGTACCCAAAATATGGGAAGGGCCAAAGTTTCACACTTTGTCAAAAATTATATCTACACTCCATAGTTACATAGTTACATGGGGCTGGGTGTTATCAGTACACTGATGACACCCAGATATATTTCTCCATGTCTACAGCTTTGACAACAGAAGGCATCTCTCCTCTCAATGAATGTTTTAAAGCAGTAATGGACTGGATGAGAAAAAGCAGACTAAAACTGAATCCCAATAAAATGGAGGCACTCACAGTAGGGGCCCCTAATCCAGGTATTGTGATACAACCACCGGTCCTAGACAGGGTCACACTCCCCTTAAAGGACTGTGTTTGCAGTCTGGGGGTGCTCCTAGACACATCGCTGCAGATGACAAATCAGGTAAATACGATGGTCAGGAGTGCTTGTTATCAGTTTTGGCTAATATGCCAGCTGCATCCTTTCCTGGAAGTGGGGGACCTGGAAACTGTGATACATGCACTGGTAACCTCACGATTCGATTTCTGCAATGCACTCTACATGTGGCTACCATTGTGCTTAGTCTGGAAACTTCAGTTAGTTCAGAATATTGCAGCCAAGTTGGTTACTGGTAAAACCAGAAGTGATCATATAACACCTATTTTGAAATCACTCCACTGGCTGCCCATCAGTTTCCAGGTGCTGTACAAGGTGTTGGTCATGACCCCTAAAGCCCTACATGGCTTGGGTCCAACCTATCTATGGGACTGTCTTCTTCGGTATAATTCACCCTGTGCACTCAGGTCCTGAGGGAAGAATTTACTACAGCCTATAAAAACTAGGCTGACTGCAACCACCCAGAGGACCTTTTCTTCAACTGCTCCACGACTATGGAATGGACTGCTGGAGGAGATCCATCATATCACCAGCTTAGACAGCTTTAAAAAGGCTGTTAAGGCAGATCTCTTCCAGCAGGCCTTTTCTGAATAAAAAAACCCAGCCACTAACTAATTGAATCGTCCTTTTGAATATGTGTAGCCCTATTTGCTTGCTTTGTTTATTTTAATGTAAGTTTTAATAGTTATTTGTTTAATTTGATGTTTTAGGGGACAGTGGGACTACTGGGACATGGGATTGTATGCATCTTTTAATCTATAATCTGCCTCAATTAAAGTATAATTATTATTACAGCTATCTTCTGTGGCTCTATTCTATGAAACCCAGGGATTTATTGGTCCAGTTTCCTGAACTGTAGCACTAGATCTCTGTACTACAGAGTATCCTAAGGTGCATTTTTGCCAAACGATGGCCCAAGACAGACCACCTGAAAATGGCGGGCTGGAGGTGCTTGTTTTAACTCTGGAGGGACGCTGCAGCAGCCAAACTGTGCAGTGTCCTTCTGGAGTAAAAAGAACCCAGAAAAACCAGGTTCTTTTTATGGCACCCAGTGCATGTCACAAGTGCACCATTGGCGCATCAGTGATGTAAGTGATACACAGCTACATCTGTACACTGCACGTCCCTTACATCATAATAGTGGTGCCCATGTGGACGGGACATCGCCATGATGCCGCTGCCATTACACTCTAAGGTTCAGGAGTATGTGGTTACTGCATGCTCCCGAACCCTAGTATTGGCAACAGAACAACGCTTTTGGTCTATCTGTCCCAGGCCTATAAATACCAAGATTCTGTACGATGGAGCTGTTGCAGTTAAAGTGGTTAATGAGAGAGCTATAATTGGTACATTATAGAATACTCATAACAGAAATGTCTAATGGTTTGATATTATGATGCTTGTAGTGATGCTTAAGTTTACCTGATTGCTCTAAAGATATCACATATGTATGCTGCGGTCGTGAAAATGCAATGAAAATGTTGCATTTGATAATCCAAATATCAGCTGTTTTTAAAAAGGGAAGGGAGGAATAAGGCAGATTTAATTTGATTTACCTCCAGGGTGCTCAGGTGAATCCATTTATTGCCTCTCTTCTCAGCAGCCAACCAACCTGAAGCAGCTATTTTCTGGTATTGAGTTTGAGTGTGGAAGGATTTAGCCTGGGGATTTGAATTGTTATACTGAGACTCCGTATTTCAAAATTATTTTTCCTACTGAGTCTTTGAAAACCGATTCCCAGTTCTCTAGGTCAGTAGTACTCAAACATTTTACCCTTGGGACCCCCTTTTAAATCTATTTGCAGATGTCACACACACATACACACACACACCCTCAGTGTAGAATATGAATACAAATATTTTGTTTATTTAGTGTGTGTATTTTCATTTGCACATTCATGTATGGTCACATTTTAACATTTTATAAGGAAATAGCATTGTAAGAGTTTTATTTAGGCAAATTCAATATTTAACTTAACACATGAGTAAATTTTACACATTAAAAAGTTTAGGAGAAGAAGGAGGGATCAGGGCATCCAAGTCTCACACACCCCTTGAGCAACTTTCATGCGCCCCTTGTGGGCCCTGCCCCACTATTTGAGAACCACTGCTCTAGGTGATCTATGGAAAGAGTCAAATGTGTGATCAGCTTTCTCCAGGGCAGCCCCAAGGGTGCAGTGAATGTAAGTGATTGAAATCTGAGGCAAGGCAATTCTGCCACCTTTCCTGGTGAGGAGGGGTACTTATCTCTGGGCATCAAAAGACTCCTGCTGGGGGAACCAATGGGAGCTGGAGTAAGCAAGCAATTAAAATTGGTACAGGGTAAATATTATTTTTTAACATCTCCCCTAACACTAAGACACTGATTCAAATCTTCCTCCTCTTCTGTGCAAGTATCATTTTCTTTAAAAAAGCAGCAAAAATCGCTAGGTGATTGCATCACAGCTTTCTCTCAAGTGTGCATGCAATTTGGATTTTGGTTAGCTTTTAACATCAGTATTTCAGGTTTACAACTGAACATTAAGAAAACAAAAATACAGTCAGCCCTCTGTATCATGGATTCTTTATCCATGGATCAACTATCCACAGAGAGAAAATATTACACAAAATATAAAACCCAAAAAGCAAAGCTTGATTCTGCCATTTTATATAAGGGGCACCATTTTACTATGCCATTTTATTTAATGGGACTTGAGCATCCACAGATTTTGGTATCCACTGAGGGGAAGGGAGGCTGGAACCAAACCCCAGCAGAGAGCAAGGGCCCACTATAATGACCATAGATTGTTTGCATAGCTTTAAAGCAGATGATGAATATATTGAAATAAAGCTCAATCAGTAATCAGAATGGAGACTGCAGTCAAGAAATCAGAAGATGACTAAGTCTTGGAAGGAAGGACAGGTATGAAGGGACTAGACAGGATCCTGAATTGTAAATATTTATCATTAAATACTAAAGTTAGGATTTTCCATGTCATCATCTTTCCCATTTCTATTTATAGTTGTGAAAGCTGGAGAAAGAAGAAAGTGGTTAGGTAGATAATCAATTCATTTGAAATGTGGTGCTGGAGAAGAATTCTGAGAATACCATGGACTGCTAAAAAGACCAATGGATGGGTGGCAAATCAGATGCAAACACTGCCTGGAAGCAAAGATGACTAAACAGAGGCTATTGTACTTTGGCCATATCATGAGAAAGCATAACTCATTAGAAAAGAGAATAATGCTTGATAAGTTAGAAGGCAGTAGAAAAAGAGGAAGACCCACATTCCAGATGGATAGACTCAACTAAGGATGCCATGACCATAAGTGTGCAAGACCTGAGCAAGGCGGTTGATGATAGGGGGCTTGGAGGTCTCTCATTCATAGGATAGCCATAAGTTGAAGTTGACTTGAACAAGAATAAATCAGATGTCACACACACACACACACACACACACACTGAGTCACAGTGTTTCAGTCCATACTTTGGTGTAATATACAAAGAGGTGACTTATAGTTCTCCTGTGTTATCTTGCGCATCCTGTGCATGCATATTATCAGTTTGAGACTCTTGTAACTAATGTCAACAATGCAGGCCTATGGGATGGCATCAGCTGACACTAGGTATCCTGAAAGGACAACCAAGAGTCTGTAAACAGCATCAAGAGAATTAATGTAATAACAGTCCACCTATAGAAAGGGACATATAATATCAGAAGCAGGCTGGTGGCCCCCATTCCAGACTTTAGTTTTAAAGCAAGCTATAGTAAAACCTTTATTAAAAAAGCCTTCTCTGGATCCCCTGATTAGACAAAATTACAGGCCTGTCTCATTATTACCATTTTTGGGCAAGGTGATCGAGAGGGCAGTTGCCTTCCAACTCCAAGCTGCCTTGGATGAAGCAGATTATCTAGACTCATTTCAAACCGGCTTCAGGAGGGGATACGGAGTTGAGACGGCCATGGTCGCCTTGGTCGATGACCTCCATCTGGGCATCAACAGGGGAAGTGTGACCCTGTTGGTGCTCTTGGACATCTCAGTGGCATTCGATACCGTAGACCACGGTATCGTTCTGGAACGCCTGAAGAGGATGGGAATTGGAGGCACTGTACTTCAGCGGTTCCGTTCCTACCTCTCGGGCAGATTTCAGATGGTGCAGCTGGGGGACAGCTGCTCTCGAAAGAGAGAGCTGACATCTGGTGTCCTGCAGGGCGCCATTCTGTCCCCCTTGCTATTCAACATTTACATGAAGCCGCTGGGAGAGATCATCCGGAGTCATGGGGCGCAGTGTCATCAGTATGCTGATGACACTCAATATATTTCTCCATGTCTCCGGCTGCAGCAGCGACCAAGGATGGCATCTCTCCTCTAAATACCTGCTTGGAGTCGGTAATGGGCTGTATGAGAAAAAACAAACTCAGACTGAATCCAGAGAAAACGGAGGGACTTGTGATAGGCCCATCTCGCCCAGGGATGGAGATTTGTCAACCTGTCCTGGACGGGGTCACACTTCTCCTAAAGGACAACGTTCGCAGTCTGGGCGTGCTTCTAGATTCGTCACTCCAGCTAGAAGCACGTGGTATCAGCTTAGGCTGATACGCCAGCTGCGCCCCTATCTGGGCAGAGAGGACCTTGAAACACTGGTACATGCACTGGTAACCTCTCGATTGGATTTCTGCAATGCGCTTTACATGGGGCTACCTTTGTACCAGGTTCGGAAGCTTCAATTAATACAAAATGTGGCAGCCAGATTATTAACGAGGACAACAAGAACTGATCACATCACCCCCATATTAAAATCTCTACACTGGTTGCCAATTAGCTTCCGAGCACAATACAACAGTCATTTCCTAGAATGGCATCTTTAGCTCACTTTTTTGTATCTTTGGCATATGGCTGGACTGAGATAGAGACCATAATTCTCTAGTGGTTGACAGATTCTGCTGTGTATTGCCTCTCTAAAAGATAAGCCCAGAAAAAGTCCTATTCAGGAGGTCTAGTGGGAGGAATAGACAGGCATGGTTTTAGCTGTCACTAGAAGACTAGCAACCATTGAAGTGTGGATGGCCTCCTCAGAGGTTGAGGCAATCCTGGTCCTGCTCAGTTAACTGTGTTGCTTAAAGTTACATGTTGCTCTGATTTCATTAAGTGACTGTCAGTGAAGACATCTCTGTCTAATGCTGCTTACCATATTTCTCCATCTTTGGGACTTGGCAAACTGCTCTTAAGAGTCAGTGCCACACTAACCCTGGAAGCCCTGGGTTGGAGATGTGGTAACCACACACCGTGCCACCAATCCAGTGCAAGAAAACGATGCCCTTTCCAGTGGCACTGCAGCTTTTCTGTGTTTCTTTGGTGCAGTGTGTCTACATGCTGCACCAAAGATGAGGTGTGATGCCACCCAAAGTGCGGTTGTTCAGGTGGTGTGATTCTGGCATCATTTTGGCTTGGGTTGTGCTGCGTGCGGTCCCCACGTCCCCACTCTGTCCTCATGCTGGCGTTTTTTGCTGGTCTGTTGAGAGCCTTTGTTACTTTAAGGAGAGTTCTGTCTATAAGAACTTAACTCAGTGACAAAAGAGGACATGGATTTGCATAAAAATTTCATATGTTAGGCATAGATGTAACTGTATTGGAAATACTCATACATGCAATGGGCCCTTGGTATCCACTCGGGTTTGGTTCCAGGACACCCCGTGGATACCAAAATCAATGAATGCTCAAATCCTGTTATATACAATGGCATATTAAAATTGTGTCCCTTATATAAAATGACAAAATCAAGGTTTGCATCTATGATTTTTTTAAAAAAAATATATTTTGAAGCCATGGTTTCTTCTCTTTTTTTAAACCACTGTAAGTATGTGTCTGCATTCTTTTTTTATTATGTCCCTGGCTTCTGACCACAGATCTTCTAGTTCCTGATCTATTGTGCTTAGTAGTTCAAATCTGTTCCTTATATTGACAATAAATTCTGTTGAAATATTGTTTAGATCAAATGTTGGTGTGGTGACTGGTTTCTGTCCTTTTCTTAAGTTTTACTCTTATTTTTGAAATAAGTAATTTGCGGTCTGTGCCACAGGCATTGCTCAATCTATCTTGGCTGCCAGAATGGTGCTTCTCCAAGACAGGGGTACAGATAAAGTCCAACAAATACGGCTCTCCAAATAGCAGCCCTTCTAGTAATCTAACTCAAGCCTTATTTTTTTTCTCCCATGAACTCTATGATTTCCACCAGCTCTTTGGACACAAGACAATTGCCTCGTTCCCCTCCTGACATCCCCCTTGCTCTTTGCAGTATGCGAGTCAGATTCTATAATAAAGCACCCATTCTTAACCTATACAGACAAAGGGAGTGGTTCCCCTAGCAACAGGAACCATGTGGAGGTTTCTCCAAACACTCTCTGATTCTCCCTAGTCCCATTTTCTTTCCACTTAGCATCTTCTGCACTGCATCTCATACTAGAAAACTGGGCTTGGAACTGCGGCAGGCCTTTTTAAAGCAACAATATCAACAGTGGTGTGAAAAGGCAGGTGTTGTGCAGCCAAAGTGGAAATTTTGTACAATGTTGGTTGGTGAGTAAAAAGTCATTGGGGGAAACAGGGGAAAGTTTGTGCCATGGCAGCGTAGAATTTTGCACACTTTCTTAAAGATATCTTGCTGTTGGGTGCTGTAATGTCTGCCTATGGTCATAGGGTTGCTATATCTCTGTCACAGTATTTGGTCCTGGAAGCAGAAGTGGCATTGATGAAACCAGGCTCCTCTGAAAATAAGACCTAGTGCATCTTTGGGAGCAAAAATTAATATAAGACACTGTCTTATTTTCGGGGAAACACGGTATGTAACTGAGTCATATGCTTTGAACTTTTGCAAGTCGAAATCTTATCTTCTTTTTAGTTGTAGCTTTGATTTTGCCACCTGCAAAATAGGAACTATAAGTCATAGGCTGCTTTACTTTATAGCTACATGATTTCAAAGCATTTACATTCACATTCAGTAAGTCCAGCAAACATGATGGGATTTACCTTGAAACAAGTATGCAAACGATATTACGGTCAACTTAGTTTTTGAGGTCATGACCAATTGTATTATGTATATTATTCATGTGTTATGGTTCAAAATGCTAAAAAGCAAAACAGGTTTATTTTGCATAACTCTATGATTTCCCCCCTGCTGCTTAGTATTTTGAAAGACAGAGAAGTTAGGGTCTATGTATTATGCATCTATTACACAACATTGGATTGGAATAAATTCACTGAGGAATCAGGGTGGCAGGAATGATAATGCAGTTATTTTCAACAAATATTTTCTTCGAATTTACAGTTTGCAGTTGAACTGGGTCTCAGGCTCATATGCACCATGCTGTTTATGTTAATCACTCTATTGTTGTGCCAATTGCATTAAAGAAATATCATAAGGTAAAACAATAAATTGGCTACTTAAATGAAATGTAGAGAGCCAAAGAGGTCTGCAATGTAAATCAATGGGATGCTTGGGAGGATTCCACCTATCCCAGGCTGCCTATAAGCAAAGATTCACTTTAGGATAATTCTGTGAGATTCCAGAACTTGGAAAAGTATTTTTCCCCTCTGTAGTCCTGAGAAAACCCCAGCCAGTAGGACCATTGGGTTTGAGAGTTGTTTCTATAGGATTCTTGAAGAGAACACCTATGTAGAACAGTTTGACTGACCTGTCTGTACCCGATGTGTGCTTACACACACATTTGGGGCTAGCTGCAGATCTGATGCCTTTTTGATGTAGCTATGTAAAGTAACATTTGAACCTGCTCTTACATCTTTTAGGGTTCTTTTTTTTTAATGCAGACTTAGGTTGGTGCCACACTGCAAAGTAAAGCAGTTTGACATGTCTTTAACTGTCATGGCTTCACCCCACAGATGGAATCCTGGGATTTGTAGTTTGATGTGGCATCAGAGCTCTCTGACACAGAAAGCTAAATAGCCCACAAAACAACAAATCCCAAAATTCCATAACATTGAACCATGGCAGTTAACGTGGTATCAAACTGCATTAATTCTGCAGTGTAGGTGCAGCCTTTGGCTGGATGTCCCTCTAAACAGATGATGCATTTAAATAGAGGACTGTCCTCAGAGAGTCTTGAAACAAAGGCATGTTCTCTGTGAAGCAAGACACATAAGATATATACTAATACATAAGATATATGATGAAGTGGACTGTGAAGAGTAGTGGATGCTTGCAAGTAAGACAGTAACGGTGTAGACAGTTGTGCAATCTAAACACAAAGGGACAAAGAAACCTCCCAAGACTTCAATTCAGGTTGAACATGAGAGTGAACAAGAGGCATGAAGGGGCCCACCAACACATCTAACAAACACATTCCTGAATCCTTTGCAGAGTCAGATAAGGATGACGAAACCACTGCTCAGATGGTTTAGTTGCAAGCTTCTTGATGCAGCTCAGCAGCTGAGGATGACCCTGGCTGTTTGGCTTCTCTTAAAGTGAAGACAGACACTTTTTAAACAGCTGAAATTGGTTTTAGAGAGCGACATCAGTTTCTTTTGTATACCCATATTTTGTCTCAACTGTAAAAGTGTGTTATGTGTATTGTTTTGAACAACTCCCTCAAGACAACAACAACAACCCTGTTCTACCTCTTTTGAATTTTCTTTTAACTTTTTTTGGAGCAGAGGCAAACTCTTCTCTGCTCTCTCTCCAGACTAGGGTGAGGAGCTAACCTACTCAGGTTTGGAAGACCCTGCAATAATTGGCCCTATTCACTTCAAGTAAAAGTCTTTTTGCTGAGTGCTGTTGAAGTGGCAGCACTTTCATATGAGTGGGAGTAAGTACTGACCTTACTTAGGTTTTAATCTAGTTCAGCTCTCAAGAAAACAAGAGGCCCTTTGGGATGTTCACCACGTAGCCTCATGTTTTGAGAGGATGCTCGATATCTGAAGGAAAGCAAACCTATCTTGGAACATTTTGACCAGTTTGGTAATAACATTCCTGGGTTAATATACTACCATTTTAAAGTCAGAAGCAAATAACTATGCAAAACGTTATTACCAGTGAAGACCAAAGGATGAAATATACAATGATATTCTATTTAGCATTACAATCTATAGATTCCAGTATGTTACACAAATGCCAGAGAGCTACATGTAACTAGCAGCAGCACAAAATTAAGCCACATTGTCTCTAACCATTAGTCTAAGAAAAGCTGGGGGGGGGGGGATAAAATTCTTACAGTCTATCTGTAATGTTACTACAGTTGCAGTACTAAAAACACAAACAATAAAAAGAATAATATAATTGATCATGCCCAATAGTTTCTGCCTTCCCTTGCAACATAGGGGCATGTACACAGTAGTCTCATTGCTTCAAATCTCTCTCACATTCATAACCAAAATTAAGTTTCAATATATTTTCTCTTTCAGTTGCAGTTCTTCATTTGGATTATAATACGTAAAAGTGTTTTAAAGACACCAAGGAGTTTATCGCATGCAAAAATAAAGTGACTTAGCCCTGCCAGGATACAGTTACTTATGGGATGCAATCAGGAATTATTGTACAAAAAATGTCACCAATGCTGCCAGGCAACTGCATCCTGGCTGCATCCAGGCTCCCAGCCAACTTAGCTAGCTGCTTTTCAAAAACAAGGAGCTTCCCGTGTTTGTAAATCTGCCAGCTGAGCACAGCTGGAAGTCTTGATGCAGTCAGGATGCAGTTGCCCAGCAGTATCAGCAGCATTTTTTGAGTAATAATTTCCTATTGCATCCCGTAAGCGACTGTATCCCAACAGACATAAGGCACTTTATTTTTGAATGCAATAAACTCCCAAGACTACACAATTATTAAAGTACACTTCCACATTACATTTGAAACAAGGAATTGTGGTTTAAGATCTGTTTGCTAACCAGGATCTTAAGCGTCAATGAAAAAGCTGCTTTAAGAGTAAGCAACCATTAAACCACATAGTCTCATTTTGATCATAATCACAGAATGCGGATTCAAGAAATCAGGAATGAAGTGTAGAAGCAGCCACATGAAGGAAGGGAGCAACAAGGAAATTACTTTTCTCCATGACTTTATAAACTATGATTTATTGCCATCCAAACTAACCCATCTCACTTTGGAAAATACCCTCTCCCAACTTCACTTTCCATGTGTGCACATTAAAATTATCCCTGAAAGAAAATGGCCTTTCAGACCAATTATGGTGTAACTGCTCAATGTTCCCAAAATTAATAATTGCTGCTCCAAGGTAGTGTATTCTCTTCCCAGAGAATGTGAATATCCCCAGCTCCATACCTAGGTTTTAAGGGCTTTTTAAATCTTTTCCTGCATTTCTCTCCATACAACCTAAGCTGGGTCCGCCCCCTACTATTGTGTGTTGCTATTTTAATCTATTATGTTTTAACTCTATCGTGATTTAATTCTTTTTTAAGGGAGGGTGGTAAGGGTAAGGAAGGGTATTTTAACTTGTTATTGTTTTAACCTCTGCTGTACTCCGCCCCGATTGCTTGTTCAGAGGGGCGGAATAGAAATAAATATTATTATTATTATTATTATTATTATTATTATTAAGCTTTATTTATTTAGCGCTGTAAATTTACACAGCAGTGTATATATAATCTTTTTAATTAGATGGTTCCTTGCCCTCAGGCTTACAGTCTAAAAAGACATGACACAAAAGGAGAAGGGAATGGTGGTGGGGAAGGGGATCAGGTCCAGAAGTTCTTCTCTCCCTCTGAGGCCTGGACCAAGGCAGATGGACTGGAAGGAGGGCACTTCATCTTAGGCGAGGCCTTTTCACTCCCTGCCAGGCCGGGAGGGCTCTTTCTCTTTCAGGCAAGGTCTGATGGAGATGGCTTGCCTTTCTCCCCTCTGGAAGATGCTGGATGGAAGGGGGCCCTCTTTCCCTTTCTCCTCTCAGATGATGGTGGATGGGGGGGGGGGCTCTTTCTCTTTCTCCCCTTGCATGATGGTGGATGGAGGGGGGTCTCTTTCTCATTCAGGCAAGGTCTGATGGAGCTGGCCTACCTTTCTCTCATTGGATGATGGTGGATGGGGGGGGGCTCTTTATCATTCAGGCAAGGTAGTGAGCCCTTGGTATTCATTGAGATTTGGTTCCAGGACTCCCTGTGGATACCAACATTTGTGGATGTACAAGTCCCATTAAATACAATGGCATAGTAAAATGGTCTCCCTTATATAAAATGACAAAATTGAGTTTGCTTTTTAGACTTTATATATTTTTCAATATTTTCAAGTCAAAGATAGTTAAATACATAAATAAAGAATCTGTATAGAAGGCCAACTGTATTAAATACTGGAGATGATCACATGAGCCTCCATTCTAAGGATGGCATCTCTCCTCTGAATGCCTGTCTTGTGGCAGTAATGGACTGGATGAGGGAAAACCAACTCAAGCTGAATCCAGGTAAGACAGAGGTACTCGTTATAGGAAACCCGAATCCGGGAATGGAGTTATGTCAGCCAGTTCTGGATGGGGACACACTTCTCCTGAAGGACTCTGTCCATAGCTTAGGAGTGTGCTCCTTGACTCATCGCTTTCAGCTGATAGCTCAGGTGAATGAGACTGCGAGGAACACCTGTTATCAGCTTTAGCTGATATGTCAGCTGCACCCCTTCCTGGATCCAGGAGACCTTGAAACAGTGGTACATGCAGTGGTAACTTCTCATTTGGACTTCTATAATGCGCTCTACTTGGGGCTACTCTTGTGCCAAGTTTGGAAACTTCAGCTTGTACAAAATATGGCAGCCAGGTTGATTACAGGAACTTCTCGTAATGACCATATAATACTGGTCCTGAAGTCCCTTCACTGACTGCCAGTTAGTTTCCAGGCAAGGTACAAGGTGTTGGTGATTACCTTTAAAGCCCTACATGGTTGGGTCCAGATTATTTAAGGGAACACTGTACTGTCTGTCCCGCACTCTAAGGTCCTCTGGGAAGAATCTACTTCAGTTAAAAAAAAAAAATCTAAGCTGGCTTCAGTTACCCAGAGGGCCTTTTCCACTGCTGCTCCGAAGCTATGGAATGACCTGCCAGAGGAGATCCATAATATTTCCACTCTTACAGCCTTTAATTAGGCCTTTAAGACAGATCTCTTTTGGCAGGCCTTCCCAACCTGACTTCTCTCCTTGCATACCATGATTGTGATACAGTATTGTGATTTTGTTGCCCTGTTCACCAAGTTTTCCCCCGAATTTTGACATCGTTGTCTACTGTTTTAAATTGTAATGATATAATTGTATTTTAACTTTGGGACAGGGGGTGGGGGTGGGAGTGGGAAGGGACTTATTTTGGATTTGTATTGTATTCCATGCATTTTAATTGTTGTAACCCGCCCAGATTCCTAGTGACTGGGTGGGCTATAAATTATTTATTTATTTATTTATTATTCTCGCCACAATTTTGCAAATGCAAAGAAACACATACATAGCAATTTGGGTGCAGCCCCTAGTGCACATGGCTACAATTGTAGCAGCCATTGCCAATCCAGAACATTGCTAGTCCAGGACTCTAGTAGCTATTGCCAGTCTTTTCCAGCAAGCTCCTTAATCCTGTCTCCTTTCCCTATTGCTTCACCAGTATGTTTCCCCTCTTCTCTCTCTCTTTCTCTCTCTGTTTTTAAAATAATTTAGGCTTTATAGGAATGCAATTTAGGTGGGGGGAGGAAAGAAAAAAAATAAAAAAGAAAACAGGCTGCTTGGGAACAGTGGGGAAAGGGGGAATGAGGGAAAAGAGGAAACTGACACGATGTGGCTGCCCAGTGCTGAATCCAGACATTATCACACACAAATCTAATGCAGCAGCAGTCATACTAGCAGCAAGTGATGGGGAAAACCCATCAATGAAAACTTGTGCAATTGTCATGGACGAAGGACAGACCAGCTACAACTCAGCCATGGTGTCATCTGATAACATTCGGCCACAGACATTCAGTCTATTCTGCTTTAATTCCATATTTTAGCCTTGTCTGATATCTCATATGGCTCTGTCTTCTAAACAAGCACATGAATCAAGAAAATGCTGGGGTCTACTTGAGGCTTTTGAAGTTCTTATTCCTCACCCCACCTCTCAACATCAAGAGAAAAAATGTTGTCACTGACTGACAGAAACTGCTTACAGAAATTTTGGTAAGGTGGCTGGAAGCCAAGAAATGGGAAAATTCAGTCTAGAAGAAAGGATAATGGCTTGCAGGCTTCTTTGCTGGTTTTTATCACTATCATGCATGATAGGATTGTCAGTGTTTAGACAACCTAAAGATGAAATGATTAAATATTTCAGCTGAATTTTTCTTTCTAAAATATATGGGTGCCCCAGTAGGATTGATACGAGAGAGTTTAATGATCAGGATAACAACTTCAGCTGCAAACAGCATGCAGTGTCAGGAAGACTGAAGTAAACTTTTTACTTTTTTTTTTTAAAAGGGGGATTAGAATTCTCCAGTTCTAGCAAGAAGCTGTGATTGTGCTGTTCAATGAGGCGGCAGTTTGCTGAGATCATCCGAGATGAGTTAACTTAATGTACCATAGAGTATCATTTTGCTGGAAATTTAACAGGTGACCTCCTCTCTACTTGCTAGATAAATCTGAGTTTTAGAGGAAGACTGCCTACAGAACTGGCTTTAGAGGAGTTGCTGCAGAATTACAGCCGGCAGCATTGGCTCATGGAGTTTTGAGAGCAATCCTAGGCCTGTATACATAGAGGTAATTCCTATTGAGTTCAACATTGCCTCTCAGGTGAGTGTGGATAGGATTCCATTAAAGTCAGTGGACAGTAAAGGTCCTCTGAAAGATATAATTACTGAACTTTAAGTCATGTATATCTACTTCTCTGGTTTCCAGGTTTGGCACAGAAACTCAAAAGTTCAAATCTCTTCCTCACATCTCTCCAGCCACTAACCAAACTCTCTAGGAGGCCCAGGAGAAAGGGAAGTGAGGCAGTGTGCATGCACATGACATTCAAATGAAAAAAGGCCTTATAGATCAGGCCGTGTGTTTGTGGAGATTAGTGCATTGGCTTTAAAGCACCTTATCCCTAATGAGAGAAAGGGACATTTAATTTTCAAAATGGGTGTTATTGCATTCACCCATGCCAGGGCGAATGCCACCTGTATACAGCCCGGATGCCAGCTGGGCTTATCCTGCAGCTTTTCAAAAATGGTATTTTATGTAAATAAATTTTATTATCATTTTTATTATTTTTGAAAAGATGAAGGATTAGCCCAGCTGTAACCGGTCTGTATATGGACATTCGGCATGGATAAATGTGATAACACCCATTTTGAAAGTTAAATGCACCTTTATCCCATTGAGGATAAGGTGCTTTAAAGCCATTTCGCTAATCTCCTGTGATAGAAAGAGGCAACATGATGCAGCATGATGCTGGTAGCAGCTAGAAGCAAGATGGTGTGTTGTTTTGGTGGCAGCAACTCATGCACCACCTTTGTTGTTGTTGTTAACTGCCCTTGGGCCAACTTTGACTTAGGACAACCCTGTGTAAGGCAATATCACCATATTCTTTAGTTTTCTGTGGGTTTTCCAGACTATGAGGCTGCATCTGGAAGAATTTATTCCTGACACTTTGCCTGCATCTGTGGCTGGCATAGAAATGTGTGGGGTACATATACTTTTGTGGCCCTTGGTTGGGAAGAAGTGATTTACATGTTCATCTGTGTGTTGGTCTGTTGTTGAATGGCAAGGCCTCAGGGCCTTGTAATCTACAAATACCTGGCCAACTTCAATAGGAAAGAAGAAACACTGAAAGTAGACAAAGTTTGGCTACTAGTCCTGAAAAACACTAAAATCAAGACTCAGTACATGCAAATGAACACCACCCAGGGTCAGGGGTTTTCCCCACAGAAATGGGTTGCTAATTAAATAGACACACATATCCTCCTGCATATCCTCCCACCCTTGCCGTTCAACAGCAGACCAATACATAGATTAACATGTAAATCACCTCCTCCCAACCAAGTGCCACACAAGTATATATACCCCTCAAATTTCCATGCCACTACTCTCTGAAGATACCAGGTACAGGTGCAGGCAAAACATCAGGAATAAATTCTTCCAGAACACAGCTACATAGTTTGGAAAAGCCACGGAAAATTATGGACACCAGCTGTGAATGCCTTTGCACCATACTCTTTGCTTATTTCTTTTGGCTCCTTAGATACCATTCTTCAGATAAAAATCCCTCCATGAAATAGAAATACATCAGCTACTATGTTTAAATGTTACTATAAAACAAAGGAGGGAGGGACAGCTCAGCAACAAATACTTAAAGCCAGATCTTTTAAAATAATCATAATCATAATAATAGTAATGCCAACAATTTAAAGAATAGAATAGTTTGAAATTGTGCTCAGCTTGAGTCTAGAGAAAATGTGGTGGGGAGAGCATTCCATATTTGGAAGAAGAGCCAATCACAAGTTACCCCAAATGACATAGTCAGGGACCCAAGAAGAGCTTCTGATAAAGGTCTTCATAACCAGTCAATTGTATCCTTGGATTAATTTATTCTCCAAATGCTTCAGATTTTGAAAATCAAAATAAGCACCTTGAATTGGGCCAAATACAAGAATAGGAGTCAGGACAGTTATTTTCATACTGGTGAGCTGTGTCCCATATATCTGGTTTGTGTTCATAATCTAGCAGCTGTATTTTTGTAATAGGTGACATTTCAAAATTATCTTGAAGGGTTGCTCTCCATGCCACACATTATAGCAACCTGACGGTACTGGCTTCATCCAGTGGAAGGATTGTGCTATGCTAGGGCAAGTAGCATGTGGAAGTTCAGTGCATTGCCATTAGAAAAACGGCTGAGTTTGGATCAAACTCATAGCAGTCAATCACAGATGAGTGTGCACAGGTATGCAGCATGTGGGAAAAGAGAAGATGGGACGGATTACAGTCACAGGGAAGAGAGAGAGACTGATCTTTGAAGAGGGCTATCAAAGAAGGACAGGAAGCCCGTGCATGGGTGGAATTTGGAAGGGAAAAAGAAAATACATAGATCACAGAGGAGGAACTCTGGGGTCTAAATTCCAATTTGAGAAAGCATCCAAATTCTCAAATTTTCACCACATTCTAGTAGTGTATGAGGCTAAGACCAAAGCAAAGTGGAAAAGGGTGTAGTCAAGAGCCTAGTTGGGGAATTATACTATTAGCTCAAATTGCGAGATGGGTTGGCTACAACAACCCTGCAAGGTAGCCTCCCACTATGTATACTAAGAAGACCGGAGGTCCAAGAAATTGAGCAGAGACAGGCTTGTCTAATTAATATCTACTTTATTAAAGGGGGAGAAAGACACTCACACAATGCATTTACACAGACACACACATATACCAGGCTAAGGAAAGTCAGTAGTTAGCGTTGGGGATAGTTTGAGGCTTGACTAGAGTGATGCTTACCAAAGTGTAGATGCTCCTCTGGGAATAGAATGGTTGAGAGTGGGTCTGGGACAAGTCTGCTCCGCAATGTGGGTTTCAGTGGGACTTATCGGTGTCAGGTTCAGAGATCAGATTGACGTAGAGTATGGAGACCTTGTAGAGTGCCTAAAACTGGGACTTTTTATAGGGGGAAAACCCCTTCTGGCAAAGGTGCTTAATGGTGGACTAAATGTCTGGACAATAGGGTCTAATGTTCTTAAGAGGATTAATCTATTGTGGAGGCATCCTGAGGAATGGTATCAAGATATCAAGATTTATGAGGAAGAGGGAAGTCAGCGGATTAAGGAGGACAAACATTACACCTCCTAATGGCTAGGTGATGATCCCATTGCGATTTCCTAGACTATCTGGTCGCATTATTTGCTGAGAGGGGATTTCCCCTTGAGGCAGTGAGTCTGTGACCTCTTGCTTCACTTTACAGGATTAAACCAGCAGCCAGGGTTCATCTAGGGGTCATATAAATGGATATCATTTATGCCATGATTTTATACAGGGCACTTCCGGTAACAGGGGTTACATGTAAATTTTACATCAACAATATCAACATCATTTATTTATTTATTTATTTATCCTTCCCCTTTTCCAATACAGATTAAATATTAAAACCAATACAAAAATACAGGTTGAGTCTTTCTTAACCAGAATTCCAAAATCCGAAATACTTCAAAGTCCAAAATTGTCCACATTGGGTGGTTGAGGTAGTGATGCCTTTGTTTTCTGATGGTTCAGTGTACACAAACTTTGTTTCATGCACAAAATTATTTTAAAAATATATAAAATTACCTTCAGACCTGTATGTATAAGGTGCATATGAAACACAAATGAATTCCAAAATCCAAAAAAATCCAACATCCAAAACATTTCTGGTCCAAACTTTTCAGATAAGGGGGAATCAACCTGTAGGTAAAAACATCAGTAAATGCATGCACACACACGCATACAAGCATATGCATGCATGCACATGTACACGCATAAGAAAACTTTTTATCTGCTGGTGGAAAGACAGCAAAGGAGAGACCTTCCTAGGCACTCTGGGGAGGATGTTCCAAAGTCTGCAAGCAGCTACTGAGAAGGACCTCTCCTTTATTCCCATCAAATTGTCTGAGAGGGTTATGAGACTGAGAGAAGGGCCTCTCCTAAAGATCTTGGGCTCAGACAGGCTCATGTAGGGAGATGAGGTCCTTATAGGGGTTTAATAGTCATAAATAGTGTTTGGAATGGATCAGCAGCCAGTGGAGCTGTTGCAAAAAGGGAGTTCTACACTTCAATAGCAAGCCTCAGTTAACCTTCTGCCTACAGCTCTTTAAGCCAACTGAAATTTCTGTGCACCTTTGAAATGCAGGCCCATATAGAGTACATTATAATGATCGATATAGGATGTAACCATGCCATGTACCCTAGTAGCAGAGCTTTGGGGCATGCAAAAACTTATCAGGCTGTTAAACCAGAGCTTCTATTCTCTGCAAACCCTTTCTGGCTTTTAAATAGCCTGTGTTATTGCACAGAGATTAGGGGAGGAAGAGCTTTGTAGCCAGTTCAGAACCAGCATGGGCCAGACTACACACACAGGCTTTCCTCTCCCCATATATATAACAATTCCTCAGGGTCTGGTGTGATCCTGGGATTCATGATTGGTACTGAAGGATTTATGGTTGTATATATTGCTATTTATGAATAGAAAATTCAGATTACCCTAATTTTTAGGGCCACACTATGTTTACCACATGGAGGATACTCCCTCAACTGGTAAAATTATATTTTCAGAGCACATGCTTCCACCCCTACTTGCTGTATGTTTTGTTTTGGGACTAGTCATGGGCTTCATTTGATATCTGATTGCTCAGACATGTATCTCCATGCATAATGGCACTGATTCTTAAGGGTTTTTATATTAGTACTTGCCTTCCTGCTTTGTAGGATTGGTGGATCCAATTAACATGATCTAAATCTTAGAAATAGAGAACCAGCATGATGTATTGGTTTGAGTGTTGGACTATGATGCTAGAAGGCAAGTATTTGAATTTCCAGTTGGTCCCGGAAACCCATTGGGTGACCATTGGGCAAGTCAAAGCATCTCAGCCTCAGAGGGAAGCCAGGACGAAGCCTTTCTGAACAAAAATGCAGCAAAAACAAACCAAAAAAAAAAAAACAACCTTTAAAAAAGGTTTGCCTTAGAGTCGCTGTCTATCATAAATGACTTAAAGGCACATAACAACAACAACAATAACAACAGCTCTCAAAAATATATGGAATCGGATTAATCATTAAGTGATCTATGAGAGTTTATGGATGACACTGTTTGGTTTCTGTTGAAGTCCTGGTTTCACTATGGAATAGTGAAATGACTTTTGGCATGATTTGGTAGTGTAGCTTTATGGAAATTTTGCTTGGCATGCTTCTGTTTGTATACTCAGTATGCACAGTGCTGTAATAAAGTTTAACAACAACAACAACAACATGGATAAATATATATAGCTTGACCTGAAGACTGGCTGTTTCATCACAGATGTATTTAATATAGCCCACCTAATGACTGCATCAATGTAAAAACCACATGGCTTGGTGTGATGACAGCACTAAAGGGATACTGCAGTTGGATGCCCAAAGCTATGTGCCACATGGGATCTGGATGCAATAGAGGACAGGGTTTCTGTGCCTTTAATAGTTGAAATAATTTCAGCAGTTGTATGTGTCATGCAAGTGACACTGGTTGAGAGTACCTTGCCTACAGGAGCTCTGTTCTCATCTTGCGTATAACTGAGATTAATGAAGGAAGGAAGTGTCTCTCTTTCTGCTCCAACATGCTGAGGGTCAGGCCTGTTCCTGACCATGGTCAGTAAAACATGAAGTGTAGGCTTATCTTTGACCATGGTAAATAAGGAAGCCCTGGCTTCTTGCTTAGCAACTGCCAGTTTTCTGTCAGAAAATGGACAAGAGATCAGGTAGTGTTTATATCTTTCTAAGCAAAGGTCTTGGTAGCCAAAGTCTTAAAGGGTCATTTGCTGTTGTTCAGGATGGACGGACTAATAAAATTCCTTAAAAGTTTTTTGGGCCTCCACAGGAGCAGAGTGCATCAACATGGAAGCAGTGAACTTCATGAGGGGACAATGGGAAAAGAGCAGAGTAGCTGTAGTGAAACTGATTATTTTCTCTGTAGCTGAACCTTGGGTCTTGATCACTCTGCCTTCATTGAAGAAAATGTATAAAGCTTGATAAAATATGCCTTATGAAAGCTGACAGAGAGAATTAATTGTGCACTTTGAAAACAAAACAAGGGTCTTCAGTATTCTGACACTGGGTGAAAGCTGTCTGATTATATAATGCCTGAAAAAAAATTGTGGACAATGGCCACCTTTCAAAGAAAATTAGAACATCAATTGTGTTCTGATGTCACTGATGACTTGGAATTGCCCTTTTTAGATCAATTTAGCCATGTGAGCATCTCTTTTTTTTTTCTTTTTTCTTTTTTAAACACCTTCATGCACTGAAAAACATATGTATGACTATTGCAAAAAGTTTAGAAGAGACTTGGCTAATTTTATTCGATTTTTGCCTGTTACATATTGCTGTTTGGCTATCTAAGAGACTCATTCTCTTGTTTGAGGGGAATATATCACTACAGTTTTTATGTTTATAATATGGATGCCAGGTTTTGATTTCAAATGTCAAAACTCTGATCTTTTTCAGGAGGAAGCCTCCAGCCACATGCAGTGTGTCTGCTCACTTGATTATGAACTATAATTATTAAACCAAATATTATGTCCATTCTAGTCCTTTCCTTCACACTATGGCCCTGTACAGACCGGCCTGAAAGGCTAGTGTGGGAGCGGAGCCAGAAATCATGTCTTCTGGGCTACTTCTTGGCAATTCTCAATACCAGCAACATTTTATTTCCATCCTCTGGTGTTTTTTTTTTTTTTTTTAATTCTCAGACATATTGGAACAATATTGTCCTTTCTTGTTGACTCTTTTTTTTCCTTTTAGAGTTATAGTTCTATGGTTTCTCAGTGCAAAATAACACTTTTGTGTTACAACTTTACATTTTTTTAAAAAAAAATCAATTCAGAGAGGAGAAAGCTTGTTCTTCAAACAATAGGACCACCTCGGCAAGCTATGACCCAGTTTGTTTCTATCAAGTCTATCTCATGGGTGGTGAATTGGTAAAATCCCATGCACAAACGGGATTTTTAAATCCGGGTGTT
The DNA here is from genome assembly GCA_034509955.1 of Urosaurus nigricauda. Classification (NCBI taxonomy): domain Eukaryota; kingdom Metazoa; phylum Chordata; class Lepidosauria; order Squamata; family Phrynosomatidae; genus Urosaurus; species Urosaurus nigricauda. The sequence goes on from JAOEGL010000002.1 coordinate 172,791,689, forward strand.
TGTCAGATGCGTTGGTGTGCAAGAGAAATAATGAGAAAATAATCAGAATAGAAAGTTCCTTTGTACTTTCAGAATTCAGCAAAAGTAAAAAGGAGCTGGTTTTGACAACTTTGCATTCAGGTTATTTTCGTGTTATTTCTCTTTCATGCAAACGTCATCTGAAAAAAACATCCCGCTAATGTGGGTTTTATTCAGCTTTCTGTTTGGTTTAACCTTGAACGTCGTCTGAAAAACAACTCGCAAACACAGGTTGTTTTCAGCTTAAATTTAGTTTCTACATGGGATTAGTCCCGTGTGATGAACTCCTATCTGAGAATTTTTAAACACGTTAAAGAGCTCTTGTGGCAATCCAAGAAATCACTACAAACAGCCATAAAAAAGAAAGGAATGATCTATAGGGAGAAACAAGTAAGAAATGAACAAGAAATAAACAATAGCAACATTCTCCTCCTCCTTGATGACTACAACTGGAAAAGGAGCTGTATTATAGTAACTCATGCCCCTTTATACCAGACCAAAGAGCTCTTTGGCCTGTTTTTCCCAGCACTCACCATTAAGATGAAACAACAACAACAACAACAAACAGTCATCTTCTGGCTGTGTTCTGCTCCCCAAAATGGATAGTTCTCCCACACTGGGTCAGCAGTAAATATTTCTGTTGAACATGGCAAGCCTTGCCGGTTATAGTCAGAATGAGTTCTATATTACCAGGCTAATATGTCCTGGTATTCCTCCTGTAGCAGAGCTGTTATAATATGATAACATGTTTAACAACTCCCTCACTAGAAGTGCTGTAATGACGCTACCCGTGGTCCTCATTTTAGTCTTCCCTAAGAGGAGAGCACCCTAGATAAGTTAAGCCCTTTTCTGATTATTGTTGGGAAATGGCACGTGTCATTCAAGGGCCAAGTGATGGTACATGATCTGTGTCTGGGATTAACCTTTGCTATCCCAACGGTAGGGGCCCTTGGGTCTCTGTTATTAATAGTATTTGGTACAACTTATGTTAGAATACACTTCTTACAAAATAAGGAGGGGGCAGTGCCCTTTTCCAACCCATGCTTCTGGAGCAGAACTTGTAATAGAAGCACTTTTAAAAATATACCCAATAAATGGTGGGTATAGCATATAATTAGACGTTCATGAAGTTAAAAATGGGGTGTATGCCATAACTGTCACATTGTGTTTTCTGTGTGGAATGTATGGGCTACTTTGTCACAGTCAACCTTTGCCTTCTCGGATGGAAAAGAGAAAGATTAATGCCTGTGGTTCTAACCAAACTTCATATCTTTGTAGTTAAACATTATTTATAGGAATCAATTAGTTCTCTGTCTCTGCTGTTTTATTATGAAAAGCTGTTCAGATCTCTGGCATGCCCTTTTAAAAGGATGATGAACGATCAACTTCAAATTGAGTAAAAAATGGGCTATCCTTGGGGAGCAGGTATAGGGAGAAAGGCTTAAATGATGCTAAAGCACAGTCTCCAGGAGACAGTAGGGACCTGTATAGAATCAGTGGGACTTTTGTTATGTTTAGGCAGATTTGCCCTCAGTTTGCTTGACTGTTTGCTATGAGAAGCCTGGGTCAGCTTTCATAGCCCTTTGCTTAGACAAAATGGGAATAACAACAACGAATCCCAGAAAGTCTGGCTTTGATTGCATCATGGTGAACCACAGAATTTGTGTGTTTTTGACTGCATTGCAACTGAGTTGACTGATCAATTGAATCTTTATTATCATCATAAGTAATATGGAAAGCAGGCATTGGTTGTGAAGGAGCAGGGTGATGCAATACAAAAGAAAAAAACAACTCTGTTTTTGTATATTTGCTTGACCTGCAACAAGGCAGAACAAAAATCAATTCTCCTTAAATGACGGTTAACTATTGGTTATCAGCAGCATATCTCTGATGATGATAATACTATTAACAAATGGTTAATGCTTATTTGCTCAGTTCCTAGACAGACCTGGCACCACCTCTGACATATTATCATTGCTTAATGACTTACAATCTTTTTTATGTCCAATGGTTGCTGATAACCCTGAACCTTTAGCCTACATTAGAAAGTGATGATCTTCCAGCTGAAAGAATTCAGAGGCATTTATTTTCTCCTTTTCTGTTTGTATAAAGGCTATATCCTCCTCTCCTTTGCTTGTTTGCTTTAGAGCTCTATAGCCATTCTAGGAGGTTGAATAAACAGGCTTAAGGGGGAGTAGAATCACAGCAGATGACCCCATAATTGATCCATTCGTAATCACTAGGCACATGATACAGTCCCCATGTACATGGAAACTGCAAATTGTGTGCATGGAAATGTATCTTTAAGTATCCCGGTTTGGGAAGGATGTGTATAGACTCTATACACTTTTGTACAGTTTTGTGAACATCTCTAGGCTAACATGGGGCTTAGAATGTCTTGTACAACCTGGCTTGGAATGCATCACAGCAGATCACTGGACTGAAAGTCCAACAATGCACTTTTGCAATAGGGAGGATCTTTCTTTGTAGAAATGTGGAAATGATAGATGGTCCCTAAATAACTACAAATGAATCGCCACTGCATGTCAACAAATGTGTTATCAGCTTCTCCAAAGAAGCATTTTCCTCCAACAATACCTGCTGCTTCTCTTAAAATATGTGGCTCATGAACATGCATAAGTTTCTTCTGTTACTGGCTGGTTATTGTAGAATCTCATGGGATATGGAAGGACAATAACCTTTTTTATGTGGATACAAGAGTCGGATGTCAGGTGTTTAAAGAGACCAAAGCTATCTGTCTTGGTTCAAAGTTCTTGCCATCAAAATGACTAATTTTTGTCTATAGCATCTCCATAGAAAAGGCACTAGTTTGCTTATTTTTAACATGTAACTAACAGTGAGTCTAAATACTCATCTGATCTTGGAAGCTAAGCAGGGTGAGCCCTTGTTAGTACTTGGGTGGGAGACTGTCAACAAATGCTTGGTGCTTTTGACTATATTTCAGAGGAAAGAACTGCCAAAGCCATCTGTGAGTGTTCCTTACCTAAGAAAACCCTATGAATTTCACACAGTTACCGTAAGTTGTCAGATGACTTGAAGTCTCATACATGCACACACAAAACAGTTAGTGAATTATATATGTCTTTGTTTTAATATGTAATTTGAAAAGAATTTAACAGACTGATGGAGGATAAGCATTTTCGGGGGAAATGAAATAGCTATATGGAACTTCCATAAGCAGAGAAAATCTCTCTCTCTCTCTTTGTAAATACCTGTTGGTCAAAACCATAACCACCATAAGATGTAGGAAACCCTCTAGAATTATCTTTAGGAACAATTCAACCTGGCTGTCCATGAAACAATATAGGAACATAGCAAAGCAATGGATAAAAAAGATGGTGTATCAGTTGGTACCTTGTTAACAGAAAATTATCAACAGCCTATATTAAGCAGTGGAGTTTCCTGGCAAAATAAATCCTGATCAGCTTTTGACACATACATCCTCAAGTGTAATAGCAAAGTTGGACAGATGATGCTTCCCCCCTCTGCAAAAGTACATCAAGGAAAATGCCACACAGCACAGACCAAAGCACATTTCCTTTTCTCTCCCTCCAAATATTCCCATGTACAGTAGGAAAAAACTTTGATTGCTAACATGCTCAGGGGAAGCGGGTAGGAAACATGTGAGTAGAACATCAGCCATTGATGTTGCATCCTGTGTGCAGATACAATGCATTTCGCATGCAGGCTTAAAAAAAAGAAAAGAAAAAAGTTATAATGAATACTGATAACAGTGTTTCTCTCTGCCCTATCTCATCTAGCTAGGAAGTAGAGCTGTAAATTCTGAACATGATATTTATAAAGTTTTTGTTTGTTTGTTTGTTTGCCCAATATTATAAAGGTTTTGCCATTTGTATTCCTCTTCTCTCACCCCCCCCCCCCTTTTCACCTTTACCATTAAAGAAAAAAGGCTAAATATGTAACAGCCAGTCTCCTTAAAAAGTACCACAAAGACTAAACCTACCCTCCTGCCCTACTAAACATCTGCAAAGGAGCTTCAGCCATGATATTGCGTGGCAAGGTCCATTCAATACCCCATGTATGTTTTCTAGGACCAGATGAACTACATCCTAGAGTATTAAAAGAACTGGCAAATGTAATATCAGAGCCATTGGCAATAATCTTTGAGAACTCCTGGAGAACAGGAGAAGTCCCAGCAGACTGGAGGAGGGCAAACGTTGTCCCCATCTTCAAAAAGGGAAAAAAAGAGGATCCCAACAATTATCGTCCAGTTAGTCTGACATCAATTCCAGGAAAGGTTCTAGAGCAGATCATTAAGCAGAGAGTCTGTGAACACTTAGAGGCCAATGCCATAATCACAAAAAGCCAACATGGGTTTCAGAGAAACAAGTCATGCCAAACGAACCTGATCTCTTTTTTTGATAAAATTACCAGCTTGGTAGATGAAGGGAATGCTGTGGATATAGTATACCTCGATTTCAGTAAGGCCTTTGACAAGGTTCCCCATGACATTCTTGCAAACAAGCTTGCAAAATGTGGGATAGACAAGTTAACTGTTACATGGATTTGTAATTGGTTGAGTGGCCGAACTCAAAGGGTGCTCAACAATGGCTCCTTTTCATCCTGGAGAGAAGTGACCAGTGGGGTCCCACAGGGTTCTGTCCTGGGCCCAGTGCTATTCAACATCTTTATTAACGATTTGGATGACAGAATTGGGGGCATACTTATCAAATTTGCAGATGACACTAAACTGGGAGGAGTAGCTAATACCCCAGAGGACAGGATCAAAATTCAAAATGACCTGAATAGACTAGAAAGCTGGGCCAGTGCTAACAAAATGAAATTCAATGCGGAGAAATGCAAGGTTCTGCACTTAGGGCGCAAAAATGAAATGCACAGATATAGGATGGGGGACACCTGGCTGAATGAGACCACATGTGAAAGGGATCTAGGAGTCCAAGTAGACCATAAGCTGAACATGAGTCAACAGTGTGATGCGGCAGCTAAAAAAGCCAATGCAATTTTAGGCTGCATCAATAGAAGTATAGTTTCTAGATCAAGGGAAGTTATAGTGCCACTCTATTCTGCTTTGGTCAGGCCCCACCTGGAATACTGTGTCCAGTTCTGGGCACCACAATTCAAAAAAGATGTGGAGAACCTGGAGCATGTCCAAAGGAGGGCAACTAAGATGGTGAAGGGTCTGGAAACCTTGCCCTATGAAGAACGCCTTAGGGAGCTGGGGATGTTTAGCCTGGAGAAGAGAAGGTTAAGAGGTGATATGATAGCCCTGTTTAAATATTTGAAGGGATGTCATATTGAGGAGGGAGCAAGCTTGTTTTCTGCTGCTGCAGAGACTAGAACGCGGAACAATGGATGCAAACTGCAGGAAAAGAGATTCCACCTCAACATTAGGAGGAACCTCCTGACAGTAAGGGCTGTTCGACAGTGGAACACACTCCCTCGGAGTGTAGTGGAGTCTCCTTCCTTGGAGGTCTTTAAGCAGAGGCTGGATGGCCATCTGTCGTGGGTGCTTTGACTTGGAGTTCCTGCATGGCAGGGGGTTGGACTGGATGGCCCTTGTGGTCTCTTCCAACTCTATGATTCTATGATTCTATGATTCTACTTGCTGGAAAAACTAATCTCTCATTATTATTAATGAGCAATTCTCCTAATAATGTTGGACATCCCAACCAGCTATCTGCAAACAAAAACAGGCTACACACAAGTAAGGTTTTAGCATGAGAAGTTGAGAAGAGGAATGAATTGAATGTGACAGAAGTTAGTCACATCACCTAAATGCACACCAAGGTAGTGACTGCCTTTTGCGATGATGAAATACATGCACAAACTGAAGTAGAATGGAACAGGCAAGCTAGAGAGGATTATATGGAGAGGACTAAGGTCTAAAATGCACTTTGCATCTAGACAAAAATAAAGAATATATTCTGGGAACAGCAGCCAAGTACTCATAATTTTAAACAAAGAGACAAGGCCAGAAATGCCACATTCCAAGCACTGTTGAAGGTAAAATTTGAAAGAACTAAATCCCAAACCATGAAATTCTGAGTGGGGAGCTCTTACTGTACTAAAAACACTTGTAAAAGTTCATCTGGTCCTAGAAAACATACATGGGGTATTGAATGGACCTTGCCACGCAATATCATGGCTGAAGCTCTTTTGCAGATGTTTAGTAGGCAGGAGGGTAGGTTTAGTCTTTGTGGTACTTTTTAAGGAGACTGGCTGTTACATATTTAGCCTTTTTTCTTTAATGGTAAAGGTGAAAAGGGGGGGGGGGTGAGAGAAGAGGAATACAAATGGCAAAACCTTTATAATATTGGGCAAACAAACAAACAAACAAACAAAAACTTTATAAATATCATGTTCAGAATTTACAGCTCTACTTCCTAGCTAGATGAGATAGGGCAGAGAGAAACACTGTTATCAGTTCTGCAACTCATTTTTCTGTAAAGCATTATTGTAGATGGTTAGTCATATAAAGCACATACTAGATTTTGTTAATCTGGTAGGACTCAGAGTAGCAATTTTATTAGCTCTGTTTTTCCTTCAAAAATACATATGGGAAGAGCTAAACACTTAAAATGTATCTTCAGCAACCAAACCCCAACAATTAGTACTTAAAAACTAATGTAACACATCCTAGTATTTTAAAAGTTGTAGATTTTATCTGAAGAGTGGCTTCATTCTCAAATGTCAGCAGTCTTAATGTGTTCTGCAAACCATGGAGATCATCAGACGGGGAGCAATGACAAGAGAAGGATGGGAGTAAAGTGCAATGCTCCCATCCTTATTGTGCAATTTTGTGTGAAGATTATCAGACAACATCACAATTATACTGTGATTATCCTGTCAATGAAGAGGAGTTGTCCTGCCATTTATGCCCATTTCTTAATAACATGATAACCTGTTAATACTGAAGTGATGGGACAATTCCTTTTCGTTGACAGGATAATTAGGGGATAAACCCCATGTTTCTGATAATCTGTGATCACGCAATAAGGATGGGAGCATGGTGCTTTGCTCCTCTCCCCCTGTCATTACTCCCCCCATCTGATAATCTCCTATTATTTGAAATTCTGTGAAGTACGTCAAAGCAGTCTTGTTTCATTTCCTCCCAGCTACAGAAATGATGGGCATATTAAATTTTTATGTGCTTTGTTTCAGAATAAAAATAATCTTTGGCATGGCAATGTTAAAGGAATCGAAGGGCTGTTCTTAACTCAGCTTCCTGGGATGAAGTCCTCCTGCACAGATTGGGACTCACCTCTGAACAGATATGCTTAGAATTGCATTGTAAATCAAAATATCTTTTTAAACCAATTAGTGTGACCACAAGAGGGCAGTGCTGGCATGCTGGTTGGGGGTGCATTTTGACTGAATTCCTAAATCCTGAGTTCTAATCCTGTTTAGCATGCAAGGTAATTACATCTCTAGTTTTCCTACATTTGCTGCTCAAATATTTGATCTATATTTTCTAGATCAAGATCAGCCAAGAAATTCAATTTGGGAAACAGGCAAACAAATAAACAAACAAAGAAACCTGACTTCACCTTGGAAAGGGTTAATTCTCTATTTTGCTGAAAAGAACCCTAAGCGTGTTATTATTTGACTTTATTTTTTATTTAGCATTCAAGTCTGCGCATTTGTCTAGTGTGTACCTAGTTTCAAATGAGGATGCAACTGAAAATTTGCCATCCTACTTCTGGGTTATCACTTTTTACGAAGGCGGGGAAAATCAGGGTAATGAAAGTTCGTCAGGGAAAATCAGGGAAATTGTGATTAAGATATACCCATTATTGGATATTTTGAGATAGCATTTGCAAGAGGGCAGTCTGCACTTGTGGCAATTGAAGGAGAGAAGTAGCAGAATACAAGGGTAATATGAGGATGCACACATAATCCAAAGTATGAATATATGATTTTTAAAATGCAATCATATGCTGGTTGTTAAGAGTGAAACAGATGTTCCTGTATGTGATGGCATTCTTTATTATGAAAACATTGATTGTCTCCTTGTTATTGGTGATTTGTGAGTTTGAACAACTGGAAAGTTTCCTTTGATTTGAAGAGGTGAATGTTTTGTCAAGAACTGGCAAATTATGGCTGCCTGGACGTAGTCTGCATCTGCACTGCAGAAATGATGCAGTTTAACTGTCATGGCTTAAATGCTATGGAATTCTGTAGTTTGTTGTGGCACTAGAGCTCTAGGACAGATATCCTAACATCCCCAAAAAATACAAATCTCAGAATTCTGTGGCATTGAGCTATGGTAGTTAAAATAGTGTCAAACTGCATAACTTCTTTAGTGCAGATGCAGTCTTAGTAGGCGAAAAAATCCCATCTTGCCATGATAATACTGTATTGTGTTCTCAACAGTAAAAAAAGTGAGATTGGTTTATAAATTGGATCTCTTGCACTGAACTATGTTACTAAAAGGGAAACTATTTTTGTGATTTTTGGTTGAATTTTAGATTATTATATACAGTTTATCACAGAGAACTCTCTTTTCTGCTTTTATGAAAGTAAATTACAGCTTTAAAACAAGAGCACAACTGCTTTGTCATTTGTCACTGTTTAGAGATTACATGTATTGAAGTTTCCATCTTGATGTAATTTTTAGTGCAATTTCAAAACAGATGAGTTTCTTCAGTTAAATTACTGTTCAGAGGAGCTCATATTGAATCTCCTGTCTTGGTAAAAACAACACACACAGACACCCTTGCATTTCAATGGCCTAAAACAGGCAATAAAATCTTTATTTAAAGTAATGTAACCTTCAATTTTTTTTAAATTTAGGGATATTTTTTGAATGGTGATCAAGGCACTCAACAACATTTGGTCAGGGAAAGTCAGGGAAATGGAAAAGAGAATTTGGCGTCCACTCTTTTCTTGCAGGATATAGCAATAGCATGTATATTTCTATACCACTTATGCAGCACTCTCTAAGTGGTTTACAACCTGTAAGCCAATTGCCCCCAACAGACTGGGTACTTATTTTACCAGCCTACAAAAGGATGGAAGTCTGAGTCAACCTTGGAGCCCTGGAATTGAACTCACAACTTTATGGCTGCAGTACCAGTCCAGAATTTAACCTCTGTGCCACCAGGGCTCCCTGGATGAGGTTCAGAATTTTACCACTCCTTCTGTATCATGTACAGAACACATAATTTATTTACTTACTTACTTCATTTCTATTCCACCTCCCTCCCAGAAAAGAATTTAAAGCAGCTCACAAAGAAAACCATTAAAAAAAATTTATAACCAAGAATTTAAAAGATAATTAAAATCAACTAGCTGTAAAATAGCAAAAACAATAGTGAGTACATTTCTTTACCACTTATCAGTGAACTAAGCACTCCCTAAGTGGTTTACAATGTGTAAGCTACCGGTATACTTAAGCTAAATCATATATAATCATAAAACATCTAAAAGTTAAAAATATAACTAAAACACATACTCTGTATAAAAGCCTCCCTGACATAACTATACATTAAAGGGATGCTTGAATAATAATAATAAAAAATCTTAGCTTGCTCATGAAAGGTAAGCATTGAGGGGCCAGCCTAACCTCCCATGGAAGGGCATTCCAGAGGGTGCAAACAGCCACTGAAAAGGCTCCTTCTCTTGTCCTCACCAAGTGAGCTGTAATGGTGGTGGGATTGAGAGAGAACCTTCCTCCATAGATCTTAGGCACCTTACATGTCTGTATGGAGAGATACAGGGGATGTACACATAGGCCCTAAGGAAGAGCACAATGCTGCCCCTTTCCTAGACGTATCAGGGCTGCAGCAACCTCATGCTGTGCCTCCGATCTGCCCTTCCCAGGGTGCTAAAAGAGCGCTATATGGCGCTCTTTCGATGCTGCATCATGCAGATGCAGCGCCAGAGGAGCGCCATGATGCTGCACACTGTGTGGAGCAGTGCACTCCATCACAGCATTCTGGGGGGAGGAGTTGGGGCATGCGTCATGTGGACGCAACACCCTGACACTGCCCCAGGCCAGCCTTAATGGCTGGTCTGAAGAGCCCCACAGTCTTTCAGATAGTCAGATACACCTAAGTGGTGTAGGGCTTTATAGGTCATGACCAGCACTTTGAATTGTGCCTGGAAACAAACCCGTAGCTGGTACAGCTGTTTCAACAAGGGAGTTATATTTCTCCTATAATGGTCAGCATTTTGGCTGCTGCATTTTGAATCTGCTGAAGTTTCCAAACAGTTTCCAAAGACAGGCCCACATAGTGTGTGTTACAGTAGTCCAAACAGGATGTAATCAAGGCACCATAACCACAACCAGATCTGAGATAAAGTCCTCTTTTCTTTGGCTCTGGGTAGAATATAAGAGTCCACAAATAATCCAGTGACTACCAAAGGAAAGCTATGTGTTTAGAAGACACATGTATGCAGAGATGTTTGTAAACAATTCTGGGATAGAGATGGGAAAGGATTTTGCTTCAGTTGATGGGTTTCTTCATACGGGGGATGGAAGGAACCCTAGGCATTCATGATGTCCTGGAGCATTGAATGCTTACCTCACTGCCTTCTCATTGGCTGCTGTCAGGATGGGGAACACCTTCCTGTTGATCGGAAGATCCACCAGTAGACATAAACTTTTCTGTTTCAATAGTTGATGCAGTTCACTTTCCTCTGAGGTTGTTTCTTGCCCACTGTCACCTAGGGTGCATCTACACTGTAGATACAGTACAGTTTGATAAGACTTTAACTGCCATGGCCTCATCCTACAGAATATCCTGGGATTTGTAGTTTTATGAGGCACCAGCACTCTTTGACAGAGAAGATTAAAGTCCTTGTAAAAGTATAGATCCCAGGATTCCACAGGATGGAGCTACAGCACTTAAAGCACTGTCAATCTGTCATTATTTCTACACATTGTGTAATTATTTCTACAGTGTAAATGCACTCTCAGTGGGTTTCTATTGCTGAGTGGAGATTCAGCCCCTGATCTCCCACTGTCATAGTCCAGTATTCAAACCACTACCCCACACCTAGCCATCCTTATTCTGGAATAAGTAATAAAGTGCGACACAGTCAGCATTTGGAAATGGAGTAGCTATATGAAAAAGTAAGGTTTTGGTGCCTTCACATCTTTGGTGCCTATATATCTTTTGTGACACACACACACACACACACACACACACACATCAGAATCCCATTGTGTATCCAAGCAGGGCTACATTAGATTTCTTACAGACATGACCCTGGCTGAAAGGTTTATGGTGCTGAACATAAAAAAGAGATGACAGGTGGAGAAGGATGGTAAGCTCAAAGAAACCACGGACAGAAAGCCTGTGACAGGCAGCAGAGACCTTGAGGCATCAGCTGCCCTTTCCCTCTGAATGTTCTCAAGTTTTTTTGTATAAAAATCCTATTCAGGTTCTAACTAAGGTGTTTTTCTTTCCCTCTTTGGACCTAATTCTCCTCTATTCATTTCAGTTTACATGGAGATAATACTAATAATTCAAACCAAATTGGAAATTGGGTTATAAATGGGCCATTTAGTAGTTCTTTCTGTCCCATGTCTGCTGCACTGAAATTATAATTTTATGATTAGGAAAAATGAGGAGTGTGTGGATTTCCTCCCACCCCTGTGCATTTGAGTGAAATGGAAAACTACAAAAGGAAATTTTCAAAGTCACGTTTTTGATTGTGTCAAAATAAACATACCTTTAAAAAGCATTTGAGACTATGAATTGGGCAAGAAAGAAATTGTAGAATGGATGCTGACACTTTAGAACAACCTCTCCCCAATCTGTCCCATCATTCCCAGCCATCATTAGTCAATGGTCATTGGTTGCAAAGGAGGGTTGGCACTGTGTTATAACCCATACAGAAGTCAATGGATTAGGGAAAGTTGTTTGTCCATGTTGGCTGGGCAGGACCTCACAATTTCTGATCTAAAGCGCACCATCAGATATAGATACAATATGACTGCCTGAGTGAAAACTGAAGAGGTTTCCCATATCTTTAATAGTTGTGTGGAAGTGGAGATTTCAGTAGGTGTTACTTGTTACCTGGTTGCATAACCAGTTAAATAGATAAATGCTTTCCAGGTTGACTTTGTGCAGCTTTAAGATGTTCAACCACTTCCACTCTCTCTTTCTTTTGAGGATGAAATTGTAACAAAATCTAAATCTATTTATCTCTTGTGCATTGACTTGGGAGCCCTGGTAGGCTGGGAAATGAGAAATATTATGAACAAATAAACAAAGTCATAGACTGCAGGAAATGCTCCACTTTTAAAATCAGTACTAACGTCTTTTACTAGAAACAGACCTCTTGTTTGTACTGGGAATTTTGAGCATGGCCTTAGCCTCAAGGTTAGCATCATGTAACGTGCCTACAATCAGAGGGCGGGATTCATACAGCCCTCTAGATGTTCTTGGACTTTATCTCCCATCAGGCCCTAACCACATACCCTCCAACAGTACTGATTTGGCAGGGACAGTCCTGATTAATCTGCATGGGAAGGGTTGTTATCAGTACGCTGATGACACCCAGATATATTTCTCCATGTCTCGGTCATCAGCTTTGATTTCAGATGGCATCTCTCCTCTCAGTGACTGTCTTAAAGCAGTAATGGACTGGATGTGGAAAAACAAATTGAAGCTGAATCCAGACTAAACGAAGGTACTTGTGGTATCGACTCCAAACTCAGGTATCGGGATACAATCTCCAGTCCCAGAAGGGGTCACACTCTCCTCAAAGGACTGTGTTCGCAGTCTGGGGGTGCTCCTTGATGTGCCACTTCAGATGACAAATGAGGTGAATGCAACAATCAGGAGTGCCCGCTATCAGCTTCAGCTGATACGCCAGCTGCACCCTTTCCTGGAAGTCAGGGACCTTGAGACCGTAGTACATGAACTGGTACTTTTCAGCAGCTTTTAAAATGCCTCATTTCTTTCTCCTTCTCCAACTGTCCACCTTTGCCTTCAGTTTTCTTGAATTGCTGCAAGATGAGTTCATAGTTCAAGAGCAGTTGAACTCAATTAACTCACTGCTGGTACAGACCAGGAAAAAGAGCCAGCTTTCCTGCGGCTTGGGTGCGTGGTGTATGAGCAACCATACTGCAGGGGTGTTGCAGCATCATGGTGTTTAGACACCGCATGCCACCAAAACCTGGAAAGATCACCACCACAGCAGCAAAGGCATCTTTTTCCCAGTACAAAAATGAGCGGCTTTCTGCCGCTTCTTTTAGCACCAGGAAAATGCCAGGTTGGTGTTGTGATGTGCAGTTGCTGCAGCCCCAACCCGGCACTCAAAGGGGCAGCATTAAGCAGCCCCCTTTATCTCCATTTGTTTTCAGTGTCGGGGGGGGAGGATGGAACTTTGTCTTTCCTAGTAGACCTAGGCAAAAGCAACCTGCTGTACCCCTTCCTCACTTCAGCCACAGAGAAAGGCAAACTGTAAACAAATCTTGCCAGGAAACCCCCTGACATGATTGTCATAAATCAGAAATGACCTGAAGGCACATAACAGCAGCATCTTAAAAACTTTTACCATCTTGAACACACTCTGATGTTGCTTGGCTACACATGTTCCAGTTTTCATCTGTGAAATGTTAGAAGGTATGTAAACAGCACATCCCATGGTGAGGACTGCTGATAGCTGCAGTCTGATAATATCTGCAGAGCCTCATGATTTCCAGACCTGGCCTGTAGTTTTCTTTCATGGCAGTGGTAGGCAGGAAAGGGCATATAGCACACCAGAGATATTAATTTTAAACTGGAGAACCTCCCCCCCCCCCGAACTTTGGATGTTATTGATGTCTCAAGTGCAGACTGTTTCACTTCACACTCATTATGTACATCCCTTGGTCCCTCCTCACTTTGACAAGTGGCACATGAGAGCATGAACTTAGCCCACTGAAAACCACTGTGCTGGAACTGACCAAGAGATATGGAAAATTTTTCTGTAAACTTAAATTCATGAAAGTTCAGTCGCACATTGAAGTCATCCCTTGATGATGCCATTGTCAAGTGAGGTACATGCATGTGTGGACCAGTTCTAATTGACAAAGAAATGACACTTCCAACTGCTGGTATGGGTAAGTGGCTGTATTAAATGAATGAGCGAGGAATGTGGTCCAAAAAAGTAACTTGGTGTATGAATAGTCCATATGCATTGTTTGGATTATACTGAGTTTGGTGTTTCTCTTTTTTAATTGCTAAAAAACAGGGAGTTTTGGGGAATGTGGAAAAAATATATTTGAGTGTTACTTGACGCTAATCGTTGTATAGCCACCAGCTGTGTAGAAAGGGTTTTTCTCCCTTAGTATCAAGAGTCTGCTCGCAATTCTGAAGTGTGACATTTGCAGCTCAGCCAAAACATGTCGAGAAACTGGTGACAGAAGTGCCCACACGTCATACTTCATCTTTCGTCATGAATGCAGGGCAAGTATTGATTTATTTTTTCATGGTTCCCCTGAAGCTAGGTTGTTTTAGCAGCAGACTCTTTGCATTTTTTTTAAAAGGAAAACTCTCATTGTGAGCGCCATGTCAAGTAATATGCATGCAAGTGCGTTGGTGAGAGATAACAAGGGGAAGTCGAAAGGCAATGCTGAGATCTGTGTTCCCTGTTGCTCTCCTAGTCTGGGAGCCTGGGATGGTACTGGGGAACTTGTTTCTTCCCTGTTCCTTCTGTTCTGCATCCCAAGTTTTATTTGAGGTTTCTAGAAGAAACTGTAATGAAAAGGGTTTTTTCTGCTGTAATCACTATCAGCCTGAACATAGACAATCTCCTTTGATTCCAGAGGCTAAGCAGGGTCAGGCCTGGCTAGTGTTTTGGTGAGAAACCCCCAGTGATGTATTCAAGTCTTTTTACCCCATGTCTCAAGTCAAGTCTCATGTCTCTACATCCAAGTCACAAATAAACAAGTCTCAAGTCCTTGAAAAACACTTTCAAGTCAAGGCTCAAGTTGAGTCTTAAGACTGGGAGCCAACACTTAACTGAAAAAAAGGAAGTAGGGTGCATTTCTCAGAGGGGAACAGAAAATGTGTTAAACAAAGGGCTTGAGGCAGAGAGTGAGGCCTATCCCTATTGCACATAAGAGAGCCTTCTAAAGCTTTTCAAAGTCTTTAGAAGGGTCATTCTACCTCAAGCCCATTGCCTAACATGAATGACACCATCAAGTTGGTCACTAAAAATATACAAGTTGTGAGTCAAGTCAAAGCAGTTCTTCATTTATCGCCAAGCTGAGTCTAAGTTGAGTCACTGAAGCATCTTGAATCTGACTTGAGGATCATTGGCACCTGTTTATACCATTAATGACTGAGGAGGTCTCCAGGTCTGAGTTAATTAGGAAGGTTTTATTTAGAAAAAATTGCAGAATGTAATCACACACAAACCCCAGCAATTCAAACAGACACATCATTCAGAGCTAACTGAAATGGAAATATAGAAACTGGATTGTGGAGTTTGAGGGGTTTAAAAAGGGCAATATTTACCTGTCCAAAGAGTAGACCATGGAAAGCGGTAGTGGCTCAGACTGAGATCTGAGGGCAACACAGAACATACATGAAATGCAGGCCGGGACAACTGTATGTGTACTGTGTGCAGAAAGCCTAGGTTTTGGGGACTAATATTTAAAACTGAAAACTCTCTCTCTCTCTCTCTCTCTCTCTCTCTCTCTCTCTCTGTGTGTGTGTGTGTGCTATTTTCCAAGGTAACAAAGGCTTGATGTTCTTTCCCAAAAATTGACCATGGGATTCTGTCAGAACAGGGGTCCAGAATCCCAGACAATCAACCAGTCAGCTTTAAGTTGAATAAACGGAACTTTATTGATGCTCCAGGATCAGCAGTACCACACCATTCAGCTTCTTAGCTGAGACTGACCAGTTCCCGCCCAGCACTCTATACATCCCAACCCCAAAAGGGCTGCACCTCCCACCTTCTCACAAAGCCCGCGAAAATAGCCCATTCCAGTTATTTTCCATTAGTTTCAATTTCCCCCTTATCTGTACAATTCCCACCAGAAACTGCTTCATACCAGACCTAGAGCAGAGCAGCTCCAAGGTCAGCAGATAAGGCCTCCTGGCACCGTTATGCACTACTCCCTCCTATCTAGCAACTAACTATCATCCCCAACTACAACTACAAACCTATATCTGGAAGAATACTACAAGGATTCTGACAGATTCTGGACTGGCTGATGGCTGTAACATTAGGGTAATAAAAACAGCAGTTGGATCAGGACAACCCCAGGGTTATGGGACAGGGAGATTGTCTGGAAACACAGCAGGGAATAAGCAGAAAGAGCTGGCTTACTACTTTGGCACATTGAGACTGCCTTTATCTCTTGGTGAAAGAGGAAGTGCAGAAGACTCAGAGGAAGGAAAGAGTGATTAGTACACCCATTTAGCTTTGATTGTATTATTACCTTGATCGTCTACATACCCGCAGGACTTTTTTCCTTTTCTCCTGGGAATCTTACCAAGTGTTCCTAATGTTTGCTGTGACCTCTCAAGAACATGTTAGCTCCAAGTATGAAATATGGGGACCCCAAATACAGGGTGGGGTATGCAGGGTATGCTAATAGCCTTCACCTTCCTCAGCATAACCCAGTGATGAAGCATGATGGGAACTGCATACCAAATTTCAAGGGACACATATCCCCTGTATATGATTTAACAGCTGTTTAGCATGAGGTTTTATTTTAATTAGGGGGGGATATAATGTCTTTCTCTAACCAACAAATCTCCTTGACTACTTCCCACCTGTTAAATGATGTGTTCTGTTAATATGCTTCACAGTTTTATAGATAGATTTTTCTGTGTTTACAGTGAGGTTATCACATTTAGCCTTAATTTAGCATTTGACTCTACTAATATTGGCTGAGCTATCTTCTTGTAATGGGGGCACAGAATTTAATTTTGGATATTTGTTTCTTGGAGACAAGTCAAGTTTTTTTCTTTATTCAAGTGATACATAAAAATCACATTATACAGATACTTTCCCTCTCCCTTTTATTGTATGATTTTTTTTAAAAAAAAACCACACACCAACCATAATTACAAAATTTCAGTGTCTATATATCTATTGTATTTCTACTCCCTCCTCATTTGTCATTAATTTCCTGATAGCTTGCAGCATCATTATTATTATTATTATTATTATTAGAATCCATTATAACTGTTTTATTTTCTTTTGTGATTTTCTTCCATCTATTCCTCCTCTAATGGCTGAATCTCATCTCATCTTGGTAATAATTCAATAAATAATAAAGAATCAAGGTGTTTTTTTAAATGGAAAACACCTCTTAATTTTTATAATTCACACCTAAACACTGATCACTACCCACAAATAGTCTGTGCAATTATTTTGGAGGGCAGCTTGCAAATGATCAGAATTGGCTGTCAGGTGCATTGGCCTCTTCAAACTCCTCATTCTTTCTGTGAAATCAGTTAAAGTGTCAAAAAAGTTTACCATAATTTGTCTTATTGCCTCAGCTCCGTGATTATTATCATTTTTTAAAAATACATTGGAATTAAAATTAGAATGCCATATTGACAGTTGTACTTGCTGGTGTTAGTGGGTGGTTCCTGATTGGTACAGTTGCGTACATAAATGGGAGGGGGATACACATTCAATATGAAACAACTGAAAGCGATAGTGCCAATAAGACTTTACATACCCCAGAAAAACTTTGATTTTCATACCACAAGATTAGTATGATCTCTGGGCTCAGTAATAATTACTTGGCACTGGGAAAGAGAAATTGAGAGTTGCTGCAGCAGCTGAGGCAATCGCCTCTGCTCAGTTCACATCTGACAACATGATTTAGACATCTAACCTCTTGGTTTAGACCTCCTCAGTTGTGTGCCCAACTACTTTAATTTGGCCGTAGTAGCTTAAGGCTGGTTGGCTTTTCAATGTCAGGGCTCCTCATTTTAGTTGTGTAAATGAGAAGGATTTTGGCAGGTCCAGCTTCTCAAAACCCTCCAGCACTGAGAAATTACAAGCAGCACTTTCTGAAATGTACTCATCCTCTCTGCAACTATTCACCATAGAAAAGCCTGATCATCTTCTGGCACAACATTAAAACATTGTATTTCTAAATTTTATTTTGGAGTAAATAAATGAGTTTCTGATCTAAATTCTGAGTGGCACTCCTTGACTACTTGCAAACCTTCCAGTTTCACAGTTTCCATTGTGCTTTTTCAAGCACATAAAAGAAACTCTGGTTTATCTGCACTCATACAAATGGAAGACGAGGAAATGCAGCACAGATGGGGAACAGGTAGGAGGAGCTCACCTGGAGAAAAGCAAGAGGGCTCTTTGGCATGGAATCCATGTTGTGTTGTTGTTTGCTCCCCACCTGAATGGACTAATGCACAATCAAACAAGACACTAGAGTCACATATGAACAATCTTGGTGATTAGAACAATATTCTTGAATTGCAATGATTTTTTTATAATGGTCTTAATGTTTGGCAGATTTGGTCTTAATGTTTTGGCATAATCACGGAGACAAGGTGAGCAGTAGAGATTGTGAGAGTACAGGGAGGAAGCACTGGTTTGCTTGACCTGAGCATGACTTCCCAAGCTCATGTCACAGAAACCTGTGAGCAAGACAGTGAAGCTAAAGGTGGGGAAAGGAAGAGCCAGCTGACAACATTTAGCTGTTTCAGGCAAAGAACTAGAAGTCATCCTCTCATTCCATGGCCTCCAAGCGACCTGAGAACACAGGACATATGTGGTACTAACTTCCAAGACACAGAAAAGGTTAGATATCTCAAGAGGAATAACTGTCAGAATAACTACTTCTGCTGCCTGAAGAAATTTCATCATCCTCACCTGTTGCCTCAGGTGGATGCTTAATGGTAAGGGTAGCTCTTGGTGATTGTGTGTGAAAGTGGGGATGAGGGGAAGGGAAAGGAGGAAAGAGGATTATTGACTTAGACCTAAAATACACAGGCCAAATAAACCAGTGCAACTGTGTGGCTTATCATAAGGGGGCTACCATCTGATGGGATGGCATCTAGGAAGGACGCGGTCGCCGGTGGCCGTGTGTTTATGTGATGGTGTGCAAGGATGGTGAGGAGATGACCAAAAAAATTACCCAGTGGCACAACTCAATGTTGCACTGTTCAGTTGGGCCATGAGCATCTGGGCCAGATTGGGAGTGGCTCGTGCAGTTGATGGGGGTTTGATGAAGCTTGGCAAAAAGTAGCTTCAAGCCACTTTTTTCCTGCCCATCTGTTTCACCCCTTAATCACATTTGCCAAATTCTTGTTGACAGAGGTGTCTGTGTATTTCAGTTCTGGCCACTACTGGCCATAATCATGCATTTGGAGAGAAGTTATAACGCACCCACCCCAACAACACATAGCCAAGCTATCATCAGGACCTCCTTGAAGCAAGTCACCATCCTGGCTGACATATCTTTACTTAATTATTTTGATCATGCACATCCTATTTTTCTAACAGAAACCCTTTAAGTGGATGTGGCACTGCCTTATTCCATAATCTATAGAAGATTTATTTTTGCAATGAATAAAATAAGTGGCTGAAGATTTTGTCCTAAACTTGTCATCCCATGCTGTGGAGCACTGTAAAGAAATCATAAAGAGAAGGATTGAAAAATCCAGTTTGCCAGCTAGCTAGAATACCTAGGAGAAGGAATTTCCTGTTGTGGCCCGTGCCGTCTCCACCCTCTGCCCCATGCAATTGCAGCATCCACTGTCCTCCTCTGTCCAAATACATTTATATTAAGGCCTATGTCTGGATTGGTCAATCCCAACCACACTTGTGTTTAGTGGACAGTCAGGTCTTTCTTTCCCCCACACAAGGAATGCCTGAAATAACCCAACACAACACTGATTGATGATGCCACAGTTTACATGCCTACCTTCATATGGCTTGAAAGAGTCAGAATTAATGGCTTATTATCAAGAAAATATGTCCCAGAGACTTCAAGTTTGAAATTTGTTTATATACTTGCAGGAACAATCACTGGGTTCATACAGCTTTAAATGGACTAGTGGGACTAAATGTAAAGGGTTTTTTTATGCACACTGCAACACGTAAGGCTGAAAAATAGATGTCTTTTAATGTTTGGAAATGTATAGAAGTGCACATTTTATAATGAATAGTCTGAGGAAGGAAGAGATGTGATTATGGACAAACTGAGGCAGATTTGTTTGGGTTTTTTTTTATCTGAAGCATCAGTTATAGAGGTAAATGATGATAGTTATCTAAATGTAGAACACTGAAATGCTAGTTTTAGTGGCTGTCCAGACCAGCCATTTGGGCTGGCTTGGGGGCAGAGTCAGGGTGTAGTGTCTCCATGCCACACACCCCAGCTCTACCACCAGGGCGGTGTGACACCACATGCCACACTCCAAGGTGTGTGGCATAACAGTGCTCCTCCAGCTCTGTGTACAGAGAACACAGTGCTGAAGGAGTGCCACTAAGCTGTGGAAATGCAGCTATAGCACCCACTTTCGATGGATCCTTTTTGCACCCTGCAAAGGCCAGATCAGGGCCATGGTGTGCGGTTGCTGTGCCCCCGATCTGGCTGAAACAGGGGTGGCTACATGGTGCCCCTTCGGGGCTGTCTGTACAGCCCCTTAGTTTTCCTAGCTCTAATTGTGACTGAACATATGAATGTCCCTTCTTAAGTACTGGTCTATATAACCCAGGGAGTGTGGTGGTGGTGACTTTACAAAGACTGATGAAGAGATTGCTTCTCCCCAAATGTAGCTGAGAAAATTATTTCATCTGAAGATGCTAGGTACTGAATTTGAGACTTCTAAACACTAAATACTCTGGGAGTAGGGTTGCAATATTGACTGGATGGTCAAGTTTCACACAGGTTCTAGGAATGTCATCTTGAATATGTTTGGATTGTTATCTCTCAGGTTTCTAATCTTTCATTTTTAAAACAAAAAGTAACTTCCCAGCCCTTGTAATAACACAGTTAGAAGACAAAATGTGCAGACACTCTGCTGTCCAACTGTGGTGTTATTGTTGTTGTTTGGCAGAAAGCCTGCTTCGCCATTACTTTGAGTATGTTTAGCCAATGAATGAAGGTCCCCAAATAGAAGAGACGGGATATACGAGTTGTTATTATTACACATATAATTGGTGTTTGTGAGCATTCGTTCTCAGCTCCCTTGAACAATGTTAACAACTCTCTAGGAAGGTCTAACTTTTCAAAGAAAGTCTAGCTGATGTCTGTTGTGCAGACCTCCTTGACAAAGATTTTACAGAAAGCAATGGAGCCATTGCAGTGAAAGAGGAGGGATGCAACAAAGCAGGGTAAAACTGCAGTATCATGATTATTACTTAATGTTCCATGCAGCCTGTTGTTTTTTGTGCTTTGCTTGATGTAGCAATATTTTGCATTTCTATTAGATGAGAGGCTGATATGGTTCTCCCTCAGCTTGGTGTAGGAGGAAAAGAGCCACTTCCATTATCATTGCCTTTTCTCCACCCCATCTTGCCTACCCTCACTACTGTGAGGAGAGGCAGGTAAGAAATAAATTATCATTAACAACAACAATAATAATAATAATAATAATAATTATTATTATTATTATTATGCTACCACTTCTCCCACCTATTGACTCTTTTCCTGCTTTATCTTGCAACAACAGTGAAACCACTACTTTCAGCTGCTGGTTTACCTGTTTAAAAAGTTGCCTTCTTTTGAAAGTTCTTTGAAAGGCAAGAAGCATCATAATGAAAGCAAACAAGGGTAGAGAGAAAGAGAGAATTGGAAGTACAGCTGCAAGGAAGAAAGCATGGCTCAGGGGCAAGGTGAAACAACGTGTGGTGAACAAAGGTAGGAAGAGCAGGAAGTTTAAGAGCCTTATCGTACGAGAAAAGAAAGCCAGAATCAAGCCAGACAGTAGTGTTTTCTCTGTGACTCTCCACATGCCATCAGATCCCTTCCATTCTCTTCTTGACGGGGATGGTAATAAAAGTGTCCCTTCAGTCAGATTTTTCCAGTACAACAAAAGGCATGTTTTTATGACTGTCTTCTTTGGGAAGAGAATGAAAGTGCTCTTACAGCATGTGGAGGGGAATGGAGGAAGCTGCTTCTGTCCAGCTTGGTTTGTTCTTTTTTCATGTGAAAGGGCAATAACAGCTGGTTGCAAGGAAGGTACAGCAGCTTGAGGTGAAGGGAAAGATATGGGAAGGAGGGAAGGGAGGGTGACTGACACAATCAGTCTTAAGAAGACTACAGTATATTGTTCCTACAGATACTGCAGCTCAACAGTTCATAACTTTTGCAGCTTAACACTGCATAATAACATGTGCTGGATGAGACTAAAGTTCTCTTTAGCCTGATCTTCTGCTGCCCTAACTAGAGGCCTACAGGAAACCGACAAGTAGGACTTAAGAGTAATAACACTCTCACATTTCTGTCTCCCACTGATATTGAGTGAGAGACATAGTGCAGGCTTTATACTGTCACCATGACTAGTAACTACTGCTACATTTTATGGTGACAAATTCCATAGTTTAACTATGGTCCAAAACACACTGCAGAAAAAAAATCCCTGGCAGTTAGGGAATCCTGGGATTTGTAGTTTATTGTGTTCCCAGAGCTGTCTGGCAGAGAAGCCTAAATGTCTCACAAAACTACAGTTCCCAGAATTTCCAAGCATTGAGCCAGGGAAGTTAAAGCGGTATCAAACTAGATCATTTCTGCAGTGTGCTTTGGACTATCGTGTACCATAAAGAAGTGATTACTTCATATTTTCTGAACCTGCCACCTCTTAGGTATCCAAGCAAAATTTTCTCCTGCTCTTCTGTGAGGAAGCCGTCTAGGAGGGTAAACTGTGGTTAACAGGAGGGACTAAAAGCATTTTATCAGAATATCTGAAAGATTTGTCAGGGATGAAGGATTTCTCAGTGGGAAGGGACATCCAGGATCTTCATGAGAATGTCATCCCTAGTCGAAGCTCTGTGACCAGAATGGCTGGGTAACAAGTTGCTGGAATGCAGTTTCCATCATCCCTCATCATGGGCTGTGATGGCTAGACTTAATGGGAGTTATAGTCCAATGACATCTGGAGGACCATGCATTCCCCTCTTTTTTGCTGTATGATGATATATTTTTAAAAAATGTTTTCATAATATCTAGTGTACCTAACTTTGGCTTGTGACACAGTATCACTGCATATAACAAAGGTTTTAGAATAGGGAGGAGGAGGGCGCACAACAGGGGGACCATTTTGAACTATATAGGCCAGAACTTTGTTTCAACAGATGTTGGCTGTTGTTCTCATTGCTAAGGCAGATGGTTGCAGTATGAAGGCCTGGAGGCATGGCTAATGACCTCATTATCCTGAGACATATTAAAGCCATTTCAGTGTGCTTCAATAATGTATTTAGTATCCCACTTTCTACTTTACATAATGTGACCACCCGACTTACCGGGCTGGTCAGGTTGCTGCTGGGAGGAGGCTGGAGGTAGCTCTTCCTGTCCATGCATGTGGACTACTGCTCCCAGGCTCCTTTGGGGGCAGGGAGGAGGTGCCGAGCTGCTGGGGCCGCTTCCAGGCTGGAAGGACTCCAACTCCCATCATCCCTCGGGGGGGAGGAAGTGGCCCCTGATTGGTTGCTGCCTGGTGCCACCCTGGATAGGCCAGGAGGCTGGGGAGGGCGGGCCTTCCCCGGTTTCCTGGCCTCTCATTGGTTGAGAGGCCACTCCTGGCCCTGGGTGCCCTGGCTCCAGCGCCATTGCCACACCGGCTCTGGGAGCACATGTACATTTTTCCAAGCTCCCTCCGCCGGCCTTTTTTAAGTTGCTGTTGTCTCCAGCCCAGCAGTGTTGGCCTGCAGACTCTGCCTGGAGCTGCAGGCACGTCCTTTGTGCCCACTGTGGGCATCTGGGGAGGCTTTATCCTGCAGCCTCCTCTGGGTGCTGTGGCCACGTGTTTCTCCCCCCTCCCCATGGGGGCCAGCATCTGAAGCATCTGAAGCCCCGGTGGACACTTTTCAGGGGCTTTCTGCCTCCCTCTCCAAGCAGGATCAGCTCTGGTTAGTAATTGGAGGGGAGACCAGCTGCTGCTGTTGCTCTTGGGGTGGCTTGGGGGGGTGGCTGTGTGGAGTTTGGACCTTGCACCATGCCTCCTTCTAAGAATCAAGCCCCTGACATGCAAGAGGGCTCTTCCCGGCCTGGCACCAGGGGGCAGTCTGGGCGGCCCCCTAAGTCTTGGACCTTCCTAGCTCCCAAGAAGAAGCAACTTTCTGTGCATCCCCTTCCGGCTTCACAGCCTCTTGGATTGGTTGATCCTGCCACCCACCAGCCTGCTTTCCAGCATGTGATTCGGGAGCCATCCCAGGATCCTGCTGTCCTCCAGCCTGCTTCTCAGCAGGATATCCAGCTGCCCTCAGTCAAGCCTGTGGTGCTCCAACCTAGCTTCCAGCGTTACGCAGCTTCCCTCCCAAGATCCTGTGGTCCACCAGCCCAATTTTCCGCAAGTCGCTTTGCAGCCCTCCCAAGTACCTCGAGTTTTGCAGCATGCTGGACCTCAGAATACCTCTCAGCATCCTGCCATGATCCAGCCATCATCTCAGCACATGGTTTGCCATACTGCATCCCATCAACCTCCCTCGGTGCTACAGCAACCGGCTGTTCCTCAACCTACAGCAATCCAGCCTGCGGGGATCCAGCCTGTCCCCCAGGGGCACGGTGGGGTGTCCTCCATTTCCAGTCAGCCCTTTCCTGGGGGGTCATCGGTACCTCCGGCCGCCCTCCCTGTTCCCGGTGAAGATGTCATTGCCCGCATGTCTGCTTTCATGGAGCTCATGGAGCGGCGTGAGAGGGAGAGGAAGCATAGGAAGAGGCGACATAAGGAGGTTTCCTCTAGCAGATCATCCAGCAGAAGCTCATCTTCCAGCAGCAGCTCTTCCAGTGCAAGTTCATCTTCCTCTAGCAGCTCCTCTTCTGGCGGATCAAGTTCCTCCTCATCTGATAGATCTTCAAGGCGCAAGAGGCGATCGAAGGCCAAGCAGAGGTCCAGGAAGAACCGCGGTCGGTCCGGTGGGGATTCGATCGGCAGGGCCGGTGAGTCCTCTTCGGGGGACCTCACTAGAGATGACTACTGGTTGGGCGGGGCCCTGGTGCCAGGACTGCCTTCTTGGGCCATAAAGCGTAGGGCCAGGCGCCCAGGGTTGGAGGGGGTGTGGGTTGATCCTCAAGCCCCTTCTTTCCCTAAGTTCACCCGGGATGAGAACCCCCCAGGGCTCCACTTGTCTAAAAGTATCAGGGAAAAGATCCTGAGGGGCAAGTTTGTAGATGTTTTTTCCCTCCTCCAGCCCCTGGGTAATGAGTCCAGCTCCCCATCCTCTAAGAAGGGTGGCAAGCGTGATCGTAAGTCACGCCACGTGGAGTGCTCTTTTGTTAATTGGTCCGAAGGTTTTTCTATTTTCTTAGGGGTTGTTTCCATGGCCTATCCTGAACGGGCATGGCACTTGGCTAATCATATGACCAATGTTCACCGGGCCAGAGCGGTCGCGGGTGAGGCAGCTGCCATCGCCTACGACACCGCATTCCGCAAGAGGGCAGCCCAGAGTACCTTGGATAGGTGGGACCTCATTAACAGCGACATTTGGCTTCTGAGGGTGGGTCCCCATATTAGAGGCAGGTCTGACACTTCTAGAGGCCCCAAGTGGCTAGGTAAAAAGGATCCCCGCAGGCTACTCTGTTGGGAGTTCAACCAGGGCAAGTGTGTGCGTTCTGTTTGCAAGTATGAACATTGCTGTGAGTCTTGCTCAGGCCCCCACGCCAAACTAGCGTGCCCTCGATCAGCAGGTTCCCAGCAGCCCTTTCGCCAGGGACGCCCCACTCCAGCAGCCACCGGTAAAAGGGATGGCACCTCCACCCCTGGATCCGGGGGGGTGGGGGGTCAGAAATGAGTCCGGCAAGGCTGCACCCGGGCTTTTTCACCTTGCCCCTTCTCCGGTTCGCCTGCCAGTTCTCCTCCAGCTTTTACAGCGATACCCTTCCCGTGAGGCAGCATCCTTTCTGGCCGAGGGTTTCTCCCAGGGTTTTCGGATCCCTGCAGAGGGTCCACGTGAGGCTTCTGATGCCCGCAATCTACTATCCGCCAGGAAAATGCCAGATGTCCTCAGGTCCAAGATTGCCAAAGAGTGCTCGGCTGGCCGGATGGCAGGCCCCTTCCCTGCACCACCCATGCCCAATCTGAAGGTTTCCCCTCTGGGGGTTGTGCCCAAGAAAGCCCCTGGCGAGTTCTGCCTTATTCATCATCTTTCCTACCCTCCTGGTCAGTCTGTTAACGATGCCATCCCCCCTGAGCTTTGCTCAGTCCGGTATGCCTCGCTGGATCATGCTGTTAGGCTCCTACGGGCATGTGGCCGACAAGCCCTTATGGCAAAATGTGACATTCAGTCCGCATTCCGGCTCCTGCCTGTTCACCCCGATGACTTTTGCCTTTTGGGATTTAAGTTTGATAACAGGTGGTACTTCGACAAAGCCATGCCCATGGGCTGCTCTGTCAGTTGTGCTGCTTTCGAATCCTTCAGCACCTTCCTGGAATGGGAGGTCAAAAGGCGCGCTGCCTCGCCCCTGGTCACTCATTACCTGGATGACTTCCTCTTCATTGGGGAGGCAGGGACTGATAGTTGCCATAAGCTGCTTTCTACATTTCAGTCCCTGGCCAACGAATTAGGTGTCCCGTTAGCGTCTGATAAAACCGAGGGCCCAGCCACATCTCTCACCTACTTGGGTGTTCAGCTTGATACGGTCGCTGGTGTCTCCCGTCTCCCGGAGGACAAGCTCCACTCTCTTCAGTCCTTGATCAAGGTTGCCCTCTCTTCATCTAAGGCCACCCTCAAACAATTTCAGTCCATCTTGGGTCACCTTAACTTTGCATGCAGGGTGGTTTCTCCTGGGAGGGCTTTTTGCGCTAGGCTGGCCAGGGCCACTAGAGGGGTCCGGGCACCCCATCACCACATTCGCCTCTCTAAGGGCATTAAGGAGGACCTTCTCATTTGGGAGCAGTTCCTAAAAAGCTACAATGGGGTTTCCTTGTGGCAGCGCCCTTGGGACCTAGGGTCTGGGCTGCAGGTCCATTCTGACGCTTCTGGTAGCTTGGGCTTTGGTGTCTTTTTCCAAGGTCACTGGTGTGCCCAACGCTGGCCTGCTCTTTGGGCAGAAAAAGGGATTCTGAGGGACCTTACTTTCCTCGAACTGTTTCCTATCCTGGTGGCGGTACACATTTGGGGTGATAGACTGGCCAATAGGGTCTGCTTTTGGTGTGACAACCAGGCAGTGGTTAGGGTTATCAACCGCCAGACTTGTAAGTCTGAGCGGGTCATGCTCCTGGTGCGTCCTTTTGTCCTCCTCTGCCTCCAGCGAAACATCACCTTTAGAGCCCGTTTTGTGCCCGGCCTCAATAATAACATTGCAGATTCGCTTTCTCGTTTCCAGGTAGCCAGGTTCCGCCTGCTTGCGCCTGGAGCAGACCTCTCCCCCACGCCCTTCCCAGAGGAATTGTGGGAGATTGGCAAGCGGCTGTGACACAGGGCATTTTGGCGTCTTTGGCCCCATCCACCCTCGGTGCCTACAAGAGAGCAATCACCAAGCTTCAGTCATTCTTTGAGGCAACTGGGCTCCCCCCTCAGTGGCCTATTGATTCCACCACTGTTTTGCAATTTTTGGTCTGGCTGAAGCAAGCTAATATGACTCCTCGCACCATGTCTGTTCATCTGGCAGGCATCTCCTTCTTCTCCAAGTTGGGAGGCTTTCAAGACCCATGTTTGTCCTTCCCTGTTAGGAGGACCCTCGAAGGTTGGAGGAGATTGGCCCCCCGCCAGTTAGACAGCAGAAAGCCCATCTGCTTCCAAGTACTTTGCATGCTTACCGATCACCTAAGATATGTTTGTAACTCCAAGACCGAGGCCAAGCTTTTTCGCGCTGCATATGTGACAGCTTTCTTTGGGGCACTGCGGGTGGGCGAGCTGGTCCCTGCTTCCTTGTCAGATGGCTCTGGTAAATATCTCCAAGTGGGGGATGTGTCTTTCGGGGACAATGCTGTATTCTTAGCTCTCCGCAGGTCTAAGTGCGACCAGTTGGGAAAAGGGACCGTCATCACCCTTCGTCGACTTCATGGTCACAGGCTTTGCCCTGTTCGAACTCTCAAGAAACTCTTGGCTTCTCGCCCTATTTCTCCTGGGCCCCTCTTCATCCGCTGCAATGGCACACCAGTCACCAGGTTCCAGTTCGTAGCAGTTATGCGCATGGCACTGCGCAAGGCGGGGCTTCCAGCTGAAGACTTCGGTGGCCACTCTTTTCGCATCGGAGCTGCGACGTCGGCAGCTCAATGTGGATTGCCTGCAGATACCATCAAGCGGGTGGGCAGATGGAGGTCCAAGGCTTTTGCCAGTTATATCCGCCCGCACAAGGACATTTGCCAGGAACTCAGGGGCGGGGTGTCTCAGGCCACCTAGGCTTAGGCCTCGTCGGCGAGGGTTGGCGGAAGGCGGGCCAGGTTGTCCTCGCCTTTTGTGGTGGCAGCAGAGGTCTCGGATCTGATGGGCGTGGTTTTCCGGTGCTGCGGAGCATCGGATCGGGAGTCCCACCGGGACACGGGGGTGCTGTGGGTAGCGATGGCGCCAGTGCGGGGGCGACATCGATTCAGCGTTCCCCGGTGACATGGGTCGAAGATGCGCTTATGCGCATGGCCGGGTCATTAAGTGACATGCACGCTTTGGCCGGTTACCCCTCTGTCATCCCGAAGTCTGGCCGTGACCAGGCATTTCGGTTCATCGACCAACACGGGTTGGGAGATGGCAGATCCAGACCTCTTGCTTTCAGGCCAACCCTCGTTTCACTGTTTGCTGTTTTCAATAAAGTTGTGGCCTTTTCTTTGCCAATTCGTTGTCCTTTGTATTTTGCCGCTTCCCTCCACAGCAAATGTGACCACCCGACTTACCGGGCTGGTCAGGTTGCTGCTGGGAGGAGGCTGGAGGCAGCTCTTCCTGTCCATGCATGTGGACTACTGCTCCCAGGCTCCTTTGGGGGCAGGGAGGAGGTGCTGAGCTGCTGGGGCCGCTTCCAGGCTGGAAGGACTCCAACTCCCATCATCCCTCGGGGGGAGGAAGTGGCCCCTGATTGGTTGCTGCCTGGTGCCACCCTGGATAGGCCAGGAGGCTGGGGAGGGCGGGCCTTCCCCGGTTTCCTGGCCTCTCATTGGTTGAGAGGCCACTCCTGGCCCTGGGTGCCCTGGCTCCAGTGCCATTGCCACACCGGCTCCCCACCCTCCCTCCCTTGTGCTTGCTTGTGTTTTGTCACAACTTTTTTAGGAGGGCGGCAGCAGAGGTCTCGGATCTGATGGGCGTGGTTTTCCGGTGCTGCGGAGCATCGGATCGGGAGTCCCACCAGGACACGGGGGTGCTGTGGGTAGCGATGGCGCCAGTGCGGGGGCGACATCGATTCAGCGTTCCCCGGTGACATGGGTCGAAGATGCGCTTATGCGCATGACCGGGTCATTAAGTGACATGCACGCTTTGGCCGGTTACCCCTCTGTCATCCCGAAGTCTGGCCGTGACCAGGCATTTCGGTTCATCGACCAACACGGGTTGGGAGATGGCAGATCCAGACCTCTTGCTTTCAGGCCAACCCTCGTTTCACTGTTTGCTGTTTTCAATAAAGTTGTGGCCTTTTCTTTGCCAATTCGTTGCCCTTTGTATTTTGCCGCTTCCCTCCACAGCAATAGCTCCTCAATTACAAAAGACAAGGGACCAAGAGAGGTGCAAAATGGTGTGGGATATAAAGGCACACTGACAAATAATGTAAGTTTAGAACACTGGGATGGAGGGAACAAATATGAATATGTGGCTAAGAGAGAGAGTTGTGATTTTTGTAACCAATAATTTTGCATCCTGCAAACTCCTGCAGAGTACAAAGAAGTACCCTGGAAATATTTCGCTTCCTCATATGTATATTTATTATAGGTTTCAGGAAAAGGGACCATTCAAGCTCATGCAGAGGGAAATGAAACAGTACACAGCAGGTGTGCTTCTCCTACTACTGGCTTTATAGAAATGCAGTTTTAAGAAATACATTTTGTGCTTCAGCATGGATCAGATTTCTGCATGTGATTATGTACTTAATGTGTCACACAGTCAACAAAAGGTGCAGGGAGGTTTCTGTTAAGCAGCCCTTCACCTTAGAGGGCATGAAAGGTAATGATGAATATTTTGCCATTATTAGGTAGACACTACCACATCCTGCCCCACACTGAATCTCTTCACAGATCTTCAGGTGACTTTGAAATTTTTCCCAGAAGTATTTGAATAGCACTGATGTGTACTTTTCAGTAATTACTAGAATATCACACCCACGCCCACATGTGCACATTACTAAATGCCTTACTAAAGTATCAGCTATATACTTGAAGGAAACCTTCCTGTCCCTGCTCTAAATGGAACCTTCTGGGAGCTATACTTAGCTCTCTGATGCAAGTCTCACACTCAGACCAAGCAAGAGAAAGTCAAACTTTGTTTTTACAGTTGCAGGAGACCAATTGTTTGCTTCTAGATCAGGGCATAGTGTCTGAAGGGGCCATCAGGCTCCCATCAGGAAACAAACAAAGCCGGGTTAGATGACAATGGCATGCAGGAGGTACCCATCTATCTTCTTTTCCCCTCATTTGTGAGAGGGTTGGATAGGTTTTGCATCTGTCCAAGGTTGTGGACTGGCTAGTATATTTGAAATCAGGGAAGTAATCTCTTGTGGAATGCATTTCTTGTTAGTTTTGTGGTCTGGTGTTGGCTGTTGTTCTGTATCTATTTCTGTTTATGTATGCTTCCTCTCTTAATGAATGAATTAAAGCAGGGGTGAGAATAGGGCAGTGAACAGACTGCTTGCAGTCTCCACACCCCATTTTTGTGGCCTCTGACGCCTCCATCCTCTCAAAGATCAATCTTTTTAAAAAAATATGAGTTCAATTTTGGGGTGCAACTTGTGCCTCCGAACCATGGACAAATAACCCCAGACACATGAAAACATATGAGAATACCTCCACTCCTCCTGTACATACACCGAGGAACTCCATAATAACACCAAATACCTCTATTTTCTTCTGTGGTCCCTTTCAAAATGGTGGCAGCAAGTAATGCTGATATGAAGTGATGATGCTTTGGGGGGGATCTGGCCCACATGG
The DNA here is from genome assembly GCA_034509955.1 of Urosaurus nigricauda. Taxonomy (NCBI): domain Eukaryota; kingdom Metazoa; phylum Chordata; class Lepidosauria; order Squamata; family Phrynosomatidae; genus Urosaurus; species Urosaurus nigricauda. Next base: position 172,822,867 of record JAOEGL010000002.1, read on the forward strand.
GGGGTCTGGGAGAGAAGATTGCCTATGCCTGAACCAGATTCCAAGGTTGCTCACACCAGAACTAAAGCAAACAACCATTTAAAAATAATACAAACCAGCATTTGAAACCAATCAAGAACACTAAAAAAGAGAAATGCAAGGAATAAGGGATGGCAAGGAAGAAGGTGTGAGACATGGCATCCCTGAGTGGGAGCTGCCAAGGCATTCTTCATTTAGGAGAGGGGTTCAGAAACAGAGGAGCTATCTTTTTGGTAGTCTCTGAAGCTGTCTTCCACAATCTGCTGCCCTCTTAGAAGATGGTGCCACCCTTAGAAGATGTTGTGATACGATGAAGAGGAAAAAAATCTGCCACTTGTTCCTACCTGGTAAACAAACGGAGATGGTGGTTTCCCTTTAAGTGGGACATCATTTTCATCTGAACATTCAATGTAATGAAAATTACATTGAGGGGCAGAATTCTTATTTGGGAGAACAATGCTCTCATTCTGCCCCACCCCCAGCTATGCGCCTGAAGAATCACCACCACTGGTTCAAAACGGAATCTATAATGAAAAAGAGTAGTGGTAGAGTTAAGGTCAGTGCCAGGATCTTTATAGCAGAAGATTTGCGGGATAAATTGAGGCTGCTCTGAACAAAGAACATGATAGCATCCCCTCCCATTCATTGTGCAAAAGTCACTGGACTGGCAGCTGAATCTTTCTTAAACACCAGTAACAGGATGACATCCCTCATCAGGCATGAAGATAGCAGGCCAAGCACTACAGAGCTATGTCTTCCAAAACCTTGTCGCAGCTCTCCCAGGGAACTTCCTGACTCTGTTGCTTTATTGTTTGTACTTATCCTCACATAATAATGCTTAGTTTCCTTGTACTGAGTGTTCAGTACCCTGCCATTGAACAGTGTCTGATGGTTTTTCCTCCCATACTCTGGAAAGTGTGGTCCATTATAGGTTGCATGTTAGAGTACAGTACTTTGTAATCTGGTAGTAACAGCAGTGGCAGTTTGTTATAATGACAATAACAAAGAGTTGATTTTTTTCTTTGTGCATTTTGTGCACTGCTGCATTTTTCTTGTAACATATAATTTTATTAAAATCCTATGAAGTTTGATCCCTGCTTCATATAATTTTTCTCCTGAACATGGAGAACCATCAGAACATTTTCTAAGTTGAAAAGTACATATTTCACCCAAAAAAGAATTTAAACTGCTTTTCATCAAAATGAATTCCAAAGTGGTATACATACATAAAATATCTACATCTTATAGTTTATATACAGGTGCAGTATCCAGAATTCCTAAATTAAAGTTACTCCAGAATCCAAAACCAGAGTTACAGCATATTCCAGTTCAACATACATTTCCATGGAGCTTAGAGAGTCACTTATCTAACAACATACCCTGTCATTCAACAACTTCCTTAACCTCTATTCAAGACTCATTGCAAGATGTGCTCAGTTGGAATTGAGCCAAGATCTTAAGCAATATCATCTAGATCATTATGAAACCAATCACTTCCTATTTGGAATCTGGTTCTAGACCACTCAAAATTGGGGTGTTTTTTTTAAAAAAAACTTCCCAAACCTAGGAGGCTTGCTATCACAGTATCAGTATCAGCATTTCATGCGGTTAGTTGGAGGGGAAATATCTTCAGCTATTAATATAGACTAGAGAATATCCTTAATATTGATTTTGTTTAATACAGCAAACATTGTACTCATGCAGTTGTGACCTTCAAGAACCAATTAATTACCAAATACAAACAAAAATCTATCAGTGATACCATTTATTGACCAACCAAAATGCAGAATATACTTGTTGAAAGCTTTTGAAGCTCCATGGGCTTCTTCATCAGGCAAGATGTTACAAACCAAACAGGAGAGAAAGAGAAAGAGAAAAAAGAATTGGAGATGTTAGTCAGATGCCTGCATGTTGTTTCAGTATTTAGTAAAGATGTTATGATGGGGAGGATATCTTTTGCAGGCAGCTCCTCCTCCTTCGGGCCATGCAGCAATGGGGACCTCACTGGAATAGAGACATATTGGATTGCAAAAGAGTGGTCCCTGTTGAGATGCAAATGGGCTTTAAATTTCCTGGACTTTGAAAAGTTCCCTATTGCCACATGGCCAAGGAAGAGGAGCCTGCCTGCAAAAGATATCCTCCCCATCATAACAACTTTACTAATGACTGAAACAACATGCAGGCATGTTGTTGCTCCTACAGTTAGGTTTTTCAGAAGAAAATTGTTCCATAATTATTGTATGGCACAGAAATTTGGGGATACAAAAATATTTTCCCTTTAGAAACTGTGCAGAATGCTTTCTTGAAATCTCTGCTGGCTGCTCTCAAAGGTATATACTTTCTTCCCTTTTAAGAGATGAAAAGGGGCTAATCTCCCTTAAAGCTGGTGTGCATATGGCACTAGCCTCATATTGGCTGAGACTGGCTAGCATGAATGACATCTGGCTCCCCCAAAAGTGCTTCCTAGAGCAATCCCAAACTCTCTCCCAAAGCTCTTGGACAGATTCAGTCAGGCCAATACTCCATCGTTATGGGATTAATGTAGAAGTCCTTCTAAATTATTCTCCCAACAGAGTTAAGCAAGTGGTTAAAGAAAACATTACCTTGCCTCCAACTGGTGGGACCTACATATGCTTATCCAAACAACATATTCTTTGTAGTACCCCTTATTTAAAACATATCATGGAATGGAACAATATTTTTTTTAATCTTACCCTGCTCCCACTTAGAAAATCATTTAAAGCCCTACATTTCCAGTGAATGCCATCCACTTACCTGAAGGGAAGATATAATAAAACTCCTGTGCATCGAAGATGCTTTCAACTCTGTAATAAAATGAATGCTGCAGTGCTATCCCGGGCTCAAGCATACATGTTTTTTGCCTTATGGGTGTGTGTGTGTGTGTCTGGAACAGATCCCCCACGTAAGGTAAGGGCCCCACTGTATTTTATTTGTTTCTTTTTTATCTTAATTATATCATATTGCAATGGCTTATAGCTTTTGCAATAAGCACTCATTCATTCATTCTTTCATGGTGTTAACACATGGGGTCCTTTGGTAGTCTCCCTTACAACCATCAGTTACATGCAATCAATATCTGTAGCAACTTTGCTGCTTCCCATGCTCTCAAGTCATCCCGTGTTGATCCATTTCTGGAACAAAATGAAAAGTAGCTTTTTAACAAATATCTCAGTGGCAGAATATTAGCAAATTTGCCTACTGCTTAGAGTTGCTTTTTGTTTTCCCATCTGTCACACCTCTTTTGTTCCATGTCATTTTACCTTTTGCAAAAGGTCTTCATTGCTTTTGAATTGTTCTACAAATCACTGGAAAGCATGTTGTGTACATCAAAGCTTTTTGGTCCATAGTTTTAAGCACTGCTGCCCTCAAGCAATCAGTAGTTGTTGTTTTTGTAGCAATGAGAACAAATAATTCACTGCCTTACTCATTTTCATTATTCTTCAGAAACAAATTAACTTTTTTTTCTATTCAGGATCCTGATAAGCAAACAGTTATATAAAATTCCTTTATTATGAAAGAACTAATAAGCTTCCTAGTTGTCAAGCTATAATGACCATGACCTTCAGAGAGCTCACCCTGCTAAGGATCTTGGCTGTATTATTGGTATGAATAATTTATACTAGCATTTTTTTTAATCTATGTTCTTTGCCAAATATGGCACTCCAAAAGTGTACTAAATTAAATTAAATTAAATTTCAATTTCAATTTAAAGCCATGAAAGCATTTGCATTATGAAATAAAAAACTGAGAATGTCTAAAGTTAATATACAAAACAGCAGCAGTCTAGGGACAATGTACTCATATCAGAACTTTAAAATTCCATACAGGTGAAATCTAGCTGTTTAGATGCTATCAGGCATGGCATGAGGAATGCCATCAGAAAACTTTTTGTCTTCACAAGACAACAAAATGCTATCAGTAAAAAATCTAAGCAGCTTCTTGTAGGAGTTGATTCCACAATGGAGACACAGCCACATTTAGTTCTCCTCTCTTCAATGAAAGGTGGGACGTGGGACACAGCACAGACTATCTTCTTCTGAACTGTCCCTATTATTCAACATGAGTCAGCTGCCTCAGGCAGCAGTTTCTGAGAGATGGGCAGATGTGTGTATCAGCCTGCCCTAAAATCCCTAAGGGCATCCAAACTGTAGAATAATACAGTTTAACACCACTTTAATTGCTATGGTCCAATTTTACATAATCCTAGGACATGTAGTTTTGTGAGACACCAGCACTCTCTGGCAGAGAAGGTTAAAGTCCTTGTAAAACTACAAATCCCAGGATTCCATAGATGCAACTACAGCACTTAATGTGATTTCAAACTGCTTTGTTTCCACAGTGTCAATGCACTCTGAGTCATCTCAGGTGAGAGGGAGAATGTTTTCTTATCACCAGAGCTAGACTGAAATCTAACTGCCAGTCCCAATGTCTTCTGTATATCAAAGACATCATTTTGTCTTTTGTAATATTTTGTCCTCTGGCAGCAAACTGACTTGGGTCAGCCCTGTTTTCAGAAGACATAATTACAGAATATACCAGGAAGGAAAAGAGAAAGCCATTTAGTTTTCAGAGAATCTTCTAAGAACTGTCTAAAAGTTCCCTCTATTTGATTATAATGATCATGTGTGAATTGTTTATGTAAAAAAACTTTGGGCACTCATGAATGTATGATGAGAGATCGCAACAGGAAACCATGGAGAGTTATGGCCGTGTCTCATTTCAGCCAGAATATGAAAGTAATCCATGTTGTGTGCCATGATGAGGATTCATGAATAAAGCAACCATCAAAGTCAGTATTAGGCCACAGTCCCATCAAGTAATTATATAGGGAGGCAGTGAATTATATTGGGAAGGAGATCTGAACATTTTACTTCCCTAATGATATTGAATTTGAACTTGACACTTCAAAGTGTGATTAAAATCAGACCCGTGCCGAGTCATCTCTTTGTGAAATGTTGAAACACTTTCATACTCTCTTGCTTTAATATGACATGAAATGGCTTCTAATGTCTTTCTCATTTACTATAATAGGGTTTTGAGTCAGTGGGATTCATTTTCCCAGATGAGCCTCTTTTTATACCCATGTGCCCACCGCACTCCAATGATTAATTATAGGTATGACAGTCTTCTCTTTGGTGTCTGGGACAGCACTTTGCTTTTTCTTCTAATAGCAGTTGCTGAATTGCTGCTGACACAGCCAGTAGAAAGTCAGCTGGAACCTTAATACATCAATAACATCAGTTTTTGCCATTTTGAGATTTTTCATCAATTTCTTCTAGATAACAATGAGTCTGACACTGCAGATGACATTTTGTTGCAACTGTTTATGGCATTTTCGCATCTGGACATCAGCAATGCTGATGTTTTGAAACATGTGCCTTTCTGTTAAACTCTCTCTTTGTCTCTCTCTCTCTGCATGTTTTAAATATTTAAAACTCTTTATATAATATAAACGTTAGGAAAAATAGTTTCCCAGCAAAGACTTGCTGAGAGAATAAATATGAAATGCACAATTCCAGGAAACTGTGCTCTGGTTCAAAATTGCCCTATTAAAGAAGTAGAGAGAAAAAACGAGTTCATCCTCCTATGCTGCCACTACTATATTTATGGATGGCACTGGACATCTCTCTTGATGTTGCTGGACTACATCTTCCAGCATTCCTCCACATTGACTGAGCTGACTTCTAGGAGTGATAGTCAGTAAACATCTGGAAGGCCACATGGTTCCCTCTCCTTCTGCATATGGGAGCTGTACTTATATTACTCTCTTTCCTCAATCAGTGGGGTTATCCTATATGAGGAGAAATTTCCATAGTTTACTCCTATATAAGGAGAAATTTCCATAGCTTACCTTATGAGCTTAAACTCTCAGAATCCTATTGTTTGGCCAAAAAGAACTTTTCCAAATTCTAGACATGGCCCGGATTTTTCTGTTTGTCCCCCCCCCCCCCCCCATTCAGACATATCTTTGGTTGCATATAGTTAAACAGCAAAAGTAGCAGCAGGTTGGAAATCTCATGGGCATATTGTTTCATTAGGATATGGGTGGATTGAAAGGAATTTTTGTTATGCATCTAGAAATTACACTATGAGTTAATAAACATGTACCACAGATGTTGCCTAAAAACTCCAAAGACACCAGATTACTTCTAATTTTGGAAGCCAAGCAGGGTCAGATCTGGTTAGTACTTGGATGGAGATTGCCAATGAATACTGGGTGCTGTGGGTGTATTTTACAGGAAGGTACTGGCAAATGCACCTCTGAGGATTCCTTGCCTAAAGGAAACTCTATAAAATCCATGGGATCACTATCACTTGATAGGTGACTTGAAGGCATGCATACACCACAGATGCTAGGAGAAGTGGGAAACTTTTTGCCCTCCAATTGTTTTGGATTGCAGTTTCCACTATCCATTACCATTGGACATGCTAGGAGGAGAGGAGAAAACTGGAGACTAAAATATCTGCCACAGCACCATCCCTAGGTTCTACAAATGTCACATGTATGAAAAAAAATGTTGCATGTTGGAAAACAACAAGAAGACCAAGAACTACCTTGGCATGCAGCAGGGGTGAAGCAGCCCACCTTAGAGAGTATCATAGGTAGAATAAAAAAATGAATCAGTGAATAAATGATGTGGCAGAATTTTTCAGAGCATTGGCCCTAGCTAATGGATGGGCCTTTTGGCTCTGCTTCTCTTGGGTTGGCACAGTGGACCTGGCATTGCCATGATTAGGCCTCCACTCCTGCATACAGATAAAAAAAATCCTACATTTTCTCCCCTGAATAATATTACATGAGATCCACCCCCCCCATTTTGATTTATTATTTAATTTTTATTTTTTATTTTATTTTATTTTATTTGTATTTTAGGACTTTTTTTGAAAAAAAAAATAACAAAGCATCCAAAATGTTTTAGTGCCCCAAAAAAGAATCCTTCATGTAAAATAAATAAATAAATAAATAAAATCCCACCCTCCACCCCCAAAAGCACAATTCTTGTGCTGGGTGATGCAATTTCCTTCCCCTGTCTGCAGCATCCAAAGTCCCTCCCTGCCAAACATATGATACACCTCTGAAGACCCTCACTGGCCAATTCCACATATGGTGGATAGGATCAGAGAAGCATCTGGCTGTGTTACATCTGCACTGAGATCTTCAGAGGGCCCTGGCAGATCTCAGTGTTGCTTTAATCATTTTGCATCTGGCAATGGGGACATATCCAGATGCTTCTGTGCTCTGAGAACTTATCTCTCATTTATTTATTTGTTAATTTACTCAGGTTATATGCCATTTTTTATTTCAAAAATAGTACTCATATGTTGTCATTGTTTATACTTATATTGTTGTTAACTGTTGTCAAGTCAGTTCTGATGTATGGCAACTCTGTCCCACTGTCTTCCATCTGGATGTCTAGCCATTTGGAATATGGTCTTTCTCTTTTCCTACTGCCTTCTACCTGTCCAAGCATTATTGTCTTTTCTAGTGAGTTATGGGCTGTTAATATATGTCAAAAGTATGACAGTCTCAGTTTAGTCATAATGGCTTGTAGGGAGAGTTCAGGACTGATTTGATCTAGAACCTATTTATTTGTCTTATTGACTGTCCATGGTATTTGTAAAACTCTTCTCCAGCACTATATTTCAATTGAGTTAATTTTCTTCTTGTCAATTTTCTTCACTGTCCAACTTTCACAACGATATATAGAAACTGGAAATATGATGGCATGGACAATCTTAACTTTAGTATTTATATTATAAAGTCTTTATACTTCTGGTTCTTGTAAAGTTCCTTCCGAGCTTCTTTCTTTCTTTCTTTCTTTCTTTCTTTCTTTCTAATGTGGTATTTTATTAAGTATACAGACACCTATAGACATGTACTTAGTTACATACCAATACTGACATACCATCAATGTTCAGATTCCAGTAGTTTCTGGTGTATTGCATAACTCCGTCTTTTTCACTTTCTACCCAAACTTCCATCTTTTCTTCTTTCTTTCTCTCCATTGCCACATATCTTCTCTCATACATATCATTCCATTACCCTTCATAAAAAACCTTCCTTATCCTTCATCTTTGTAATCTTCCATCTCACTTATTCTGACCAACCTATTATATCACTTACTCATAGCTTAATAACACTTATTCATACCTTCACTAACTTACTTCATCATTCACTCACACTTCCTCTTTTCTTACTTGTCTACTTGTCTTTTCTTATTTGTTCATTCAAATTTCAACATCACTTCACTTATACCTACAAATAATGATATACAGTGGTCCCCTGGGTTACGAAGGTAATCCGTTCCGGATTACCTTTCGTAACCCGGAAATCTTCGTTTCCCGGGGGACCGCATTCTCTGACGGTTTTTCTTTTTCTTAACCCGGGGTTTCCTTCGGATCCCGGGGGCTTTTTGGCGGTCCCGGCGGTTTCGGCTCCCGGGGATTTCGTTCCCCGGGGGCTTCGTATCCCGGGGGACCACTGTAGTAGATATTCCCTTATCATTAATTTAACCATCAATATAAATATTCAGTCTGTATGGAAACTCAATATCACTGTTCCCCTACCCCATTTTTTAAAGCTATATATTGTAGAATATTCATTATTAATTTTTGCTGGGTAGCATGACCCAGCTGGTGCTTCTAGACCTCTCAGTGGCATTTGACATGATAGATCATGACATCCTCTTGGAACACGTGAGACAGTTAGGAATCAGAGGCACTGCATTGCAGTGGTTCCGTTCCTTTCTCTCGGGTAGATTAAAGAGGGTGATGCTCGGGGACAGTTGCTCCTCAAAACAGAGCTTAATTGTGACGCCCCTCAAGGCGTCATCCTGTTCCTGATGCTATTCAATATTTACATGAAGCAGCTGGGAGAAATTATCCGTAGACATGGGGTGGGGTGTTATCAGTATGCTGATGACACCCAAATATACTTCTCCATGTCTCAGTCAGCAGCCATGACGGCAGATGGCATTTCTCCCCTCAATTATTAATTTTGAGGCGGTAATGGATTGGATGAGGAAAAACCGACTTAAGCTGAATCCAGACAAAACAGAGGTACTTACAGTTGGGGCCTCCAAACCAGGTATCAGGTTGCAATCTCCAGTCCTGGATGGGGTCACGCTCTCCTCTAGGGACTGTGTTCACAGTCTGGGGATGCTCCTAGACTCGTCGCTTCACATGAGAGATCAGGTGAATGTGACAGTCAGCAGCGCCTGTTATCAGCTTAGGCTGATATGCCAGCTGTGCCCTTTCCTGGAAGTAAGAGACCTAGAAACTGTAGTACATGCACTGGTAACCTCACGACTCGATTTCTGCAATGCACTCTACATGGGGCTACCCTTATACCTAGTTCGGAAATTAGAATTAGTACAAAATATGTCAGCCAGGCTGATTGCTCCCAGGTTGTGGAATGACCTGCCGGATGAGATGTGTCTTATTGCAACCTTGGAAAGCTTTTAAAAAGCGACCAAGACACATCTCTTCCGGCAGGCTTTCCCAGATAGTAACTAATTTCCCATCACCTGATGACCCACCCCCACTCCCATCCGGCCGCCTACAGGGGACTTTGAATGAATGTATTTTAAATCTTGATTCTTTAAATTGTGATTAGTTTAATACTGTTTTAAGAGGAGGGAGGTGGGTATGTTTGGAGGATTTTAACTGTATATGTTTTTAATATGTTTTACCCCGCCCCAATTGCTCGCTCAGAGGGGCGGGTAAGAAATAATACTAATACTAATAATAATAATAATAATAATAATAATAGAGTTAATTTGTCAATTTCTATAGCATCAGATAATTTGAAAAACCATTCTTCCTGTTTGTGGTGGCTTTTGTCTTCCATTTTTTGAGCAAATATAATTCTTGCTATTGTGACCATATAAAACAAAATTTTACTAAGGCCCTGTGCACACCGGCCTTAAAGGCTGGTTTGAGAGCAGAGTCAGGGCATAGGGTCCACATGACACACATCCTGCCTACAGCCTCAGGGTGGCGTGACACCACACGCCACTCCACATGGCATGTGGCATCACAGCACTCCTCTGGCACTGTGTCCACACAATTCAGCCACAAAGGAGCACTGTAAAGCTGTGGCCCCTTAGTTATTGCACCCATTGCAGGGCACAAAATGTAGTCATTTTTTGCAGCTCCTTTTTGCACCCTGCAAAGGCCAGATCGGGGCGCATCATGTGGTTGCTGCAGCCCCAATCTGGCTGTAAAAGGGGCACCAGGAGGCCGCCCCTAGGGGCTGTCTGCACAGTCCCTAAATTCTTTCTCTAGTCTATCATCAAACATACCTAACAGATAAAATTCTGGTTTCAGTTGTATTCTAATATTCAGAATGCTGCTAACTGAATCATTTATCATCTCCCAGGGCCTATTTGCATATTTACAGGATCACCAGCAATGATAAACAGTTCCAGGTACTTCCCTACATTTCCAAAATGTATTGTCCTTTGTTTTATAAATCCTTGCAGTTTTGTTGGGAATTAGATACCACTAGAAGTATATTTTATAATAGTTCTCTCGTAGGTTTTGGGAGACCGGGTACTTAATTCTTTTTGTCCATGTTTTCTCACACTGGGACAGTTGCAAAGAGTGTTCCACATTTCTTGCCAATTAATCATAGTCTTTAATTACTTCTTCCATCTCCAACTTTAGCAATATTTTGTAATGTTTGTGACAATGTTTTGTCCCTGGGCCATCCGCTTCATGCATCTGAGGAAGCAGACTGAAGTCTATGAAAGTTCATGCTACCAGTTTCTTTCTTTCAGTTATTCTGAAATATTTGAGTATCATTTTTGTAGAAAAGGGAAATAAAATTAAATATAACATAAATTAGCATCTTTCACTGTATATGTGCCAGGCATGCTCCTCTTGGATTATAACATGCTTTAAAAAAACAATTAGAAAGAAAAGAAACCATGCCTACTGAACTATGGTGTCCCTAATGTCCAATGTCTTTCTGCCATTATCCCCACTGTCTGCTGCTCTCTGGGACATCATTTGAGTAGGCATTGGGCTGTGAAATCCTGGTCATAGGAACCAGCACTAGATACACCATATCTCCTAGAGTTCTAGCCCAACACTCAAACCATACTGGAAGACCAAGGTTGAAATCCCTACTCAGCCACTGAAATGCACTGGGTGATTTTGGAGAAATCACACTATCTCAGCCTTAGAGGAAGACAATGACAAACCTTTATCAAATAAATTTTGACCAGAAAATTGTATAACAAGATTGCCATGAGATGGGATCAGCTTGAAGGCACATAACAACAAAATACAAAGCTATACATGCTCAGAGCATTTTTTTACCCACCCACCCCCCTTTCAGCACAGGATTAAGAAAAAAAAACCAGTGGGGAAGAAGAGAAGCATCGGTCATCTGCATCCCAAATGAAGTAATATACATGGCCAACTAAAGACCCCTTGTATAAGACCATTCAGTTGCATCACTGTCTATAGAGGATCCAACACCTAATAGCATGGAAAGAGCAAGTGAGAATAAGAGATAGTATAACATGGCTGATTCATGTTTTCCTAATTGCTCTCATTTTGACAACATGGAGGTGAAAAATCTAATAATCATGTAAGTAGGAAAGTGGATTGCTTAATTAGAACATTTAATGGCTTATGAAGCAAATGCCTATTTCCTCAGTGACACTGCAAGCCCAGTGGTATCTGGCATTACTCCCACCACAGATGTTGTTTGGAAATTCCCAGAGAGGGCCTCAAGCATGCCAAGAGTTCAGTAGCTGCCACTACTGGGCTGACATCTTCTAGGACACTGAATAGGATGAGAACAAAATGATGTTGGGTTGGACAATAATTCCACTCATTCATTATTATGTTTTGAAGTAATGAATTTACAGTGGGACCTTGGTATCTACTGGGTGTTGTGTGCCTTCAAGTCATTTCTGATTTATGGCAATCCTATCATAGGGTTTTCTTGGCAAAATCTGTTCAGAGAAGGTTTGCCTGTGCTTCTCTCTGGGGTTGGGAGTGTGTGACTTGCTTAAGGTCATCCAGTAGGTTTCATGACCAGGCTGGGAATTGAACTCTGGTCTCTAGAGTCCTAGTCCAGAACTCAAACCACTACATCATTCTGGCTCTCTAGGGTTCTAGGACCCCCCCCCCTCCAGATATCAAAATTTATGGATGCTTAAATCCATGCAGCAGCTTAGTGGTTAAGACACCAGTTCTGATGATCAGAAGATTGGAAGGTTGGCAATTCAAGGCCCGAGTGTTGCATGATGGGGTGAGCTCTCATCATTAGCCCCAGCTCTGCAAACCTAGCAGTTCGAAAGCATGCAAATACAAATAGACAAATAAGTACCACTTCTCAGTGAGAAGATAACAGCGTTCGGTGCAGTCATGCTGGCCACATGACCACCACAGCAGTCCTCAGACAATGCTGGCTCTTCAGCTTAGAAATGGAGATGAGCATTGCCCCCTACAGTCAGTTATGACTAGATATTAATGTCAAGGGACTATCATTACCTGTACCTTTTAAGTCCCATTACATACAATGGGGCAGTAAAATTGTGTCCCTTATATAAAATGGCAAAATTAATGTTTGCTTTTTGGAAGTATATGTGTATGTGTGTGTGTGTGTGTGTGAGAGAGAGAGAGAGAGAGAGAGAGAGAGAGAGAATGGGAGAGAGAAAGGGAGACTATTTGCAAGCCATGGATAGTTAAATCCATGGATGCAGAATCTGTGGATGTGGAAAGCCAACTGTATTTTCCATGTGCACATACTTATTTCCAAAATACATATATACATATCCAAAAGTTAACCAAAACAGGTTGGCATTACCTCTATGTGGCTTTGTGTTTCTATCCAGGTACTTCATAGCAACCCCTTTGTCTTGCAAACTAACATTTGAACAAGTGAGAGTTATTTCCCTGAAGTCATGCAATATTCATATCAGAAAGGGGATTTTCCCCTTTTGAAGTTATCATCACATTGTTCAGGGAATTGCATCTGATATTCATATGTGGGAAGGATGATTGAGAGGGAGAGGGAGGGAGAGAGAGAGAGAGACCTACATCTTTGTAAAATAAAAATGTAAATCATTGGATTATGGTTACATAAGTTTCCTATTCTGCCTTTGATTTTGTTTTATTTATTTATTTTAATTCAAAAACAGAGATAGCTAAGATCACTTTAGCAAACAGAACTGAAGCCACAGAGAGCCCATTGTTGCTTTTCAGGAGTCTATGAAAAGGGTGAGGAAAATGTAGTCCCTGTGATGCATGTGTGCCCAATCGCCCCTTTTGGATAGTCCTAATTTCCCCCGGGACATTCCCCAAGCCCCTATGCACATTTTAAAAAATTTTGGATGACTTTTCTACCCAAAATGTTTTTAAAATGGTCAAAGCCACCAGAAAACATGGTGGTTTTGCTCCCCTCCCCTCCCACATATTTCCAAAGCAACAGAAACAGTGTAAAGCAAAACCTGAAGTGATATCATATCACATTGTGGCAGTGTAGCCAAATGTGGCAGGTCTGAGAAACTTTCAGTCGAGGACTTTATTGTACAATTGTCTTGTCTCCTTCACAGAATTTTCTGAGGGCTCAGATGACACCCTCTGATGTTTTTCTATTCTCTTTTTTCTTACCACAAGAAATCCAGTGAGGAAGGAAAGATGGAATCAGTATGTACACAATGGACATGTTTGCAACCCAAAATAAGACATGTTTTTTGTTAATCATGTTTAGTTGCTTCTTCCACAAATTGTACAGCAGTCAGTGAAATGAACTGTGAGTTCTCTTTCCCATTTCTGCCTTATTCCTCTCCCATTTCTTGGCTCCATCTTCAGGGAGGGAATTTGGTAAATAATCCAGGGGAAAGCCACATTTCAGATGTCCCAGTCATAGTTTAAGCAAGACATAATTAGTAAGCCAACAAACGATAGGTTCAGATTGTGATTTGTGACAAGTTAACAAACCATCGTTTCTTAGCAGAACTAGGTTTGCATTTCGTGACATGTCACACCATGATTTGTCATGATGTGTAAATACAAGAAATACCTTTCAGTTGCTAGCCCCACCCCAAATCTAGATGCACTCTTCAGTTGAGAAGGAATTTATACAACTTTACTCATATCAAAGCTGAATCCAGGTGGCTGGATAGCTCTACTGTTGACAAGTGAAAAGCATTATGTAATCACAGAACTGGAGGGGATTGAAAAGCTTTCTAGTCCAGGCCTTTTGCCCTATAGGTAGATCTTCTTCTCTTTTAAATTATCTACAAGTATTCTATAAGGAAAGAGCAACATGTTGCCGAAATAATAAATGATCTCACATTGCTGAAGGTAGCATTTTCTCCATTTCGCAAGCAATGAAGAACTGAGGTTCTTGTGTGACATTATCAATGTCTTAAAATAATTGAAAATTAGTTTTGAATATGGAATCATTTGATAAACTGTATACATTCTGAAACTCTTTATATCTATAGCTCATATTCTATGGCTGCTGTCACACCGCAGGATTAATGCAATCTGTCATCATTTTAACTGCTATGGCTATCTGTGGAATCCTGGGATTTGTAGTTTGTTGTGGCACCAGAGCTCTCTGACAGAGAAAGCTAAATATGTCACATGATTGCAAATCCCAGAATTCCTTAGCACTGAGTCATGGCAGTTAAAGTGGTGTCAGACTGCATTAATTCTGCAGTGTAGATGCAGCCTCCATCACCTACTTAGTTATGAATGTGAAACTGCAATCACATTACACTGTTGTAGCACTATTATTCCAGTTTAATTGCTATGGCTGCTTCCTATGGAATTCTGGGGTTTGTAGTTTAGTGTGACCTGAGAGCTATCTGGCTATGGACTCTAAATTGTTCTCCTTCAACTGCAAATCTCAGGATTCCACAGGGGGCAGCCATAGCAGCAAAGTAGAGCTATAACCATTTAGTGTGATATTGTCCTAGGTTAGGGGTTCCCAACCCCTCTGAATGTGTGAGATGGAATTTCAGGGGGTGCAACCAAGAGTGGCTTGTGTCCTTAAGTGATGAGTCACAAGTCATCACTCAGTTTATTTCTGAATAAATTAGAATCTAATTGCTCAATTTAGATTGCATTTTATGCATTGAGTTAAAAGCTTTTTTTAAAGTTCAGTTTGTGAGACCTCTTCATTTTCAAATATAATGTTATTTTTTTTAGAGATACAAACATTAATTAAACATTTCCTAGGAGTGTGGGGCATAAAAAAGGTTAGGAACCACTGTCCTAAGTAATTCCTACCAACCAGGGCCAGCCCAAGCCCTGGCTGCTTCTCCTGACAGCAGCCACACTGAGAAATGAATGTCATTTCCACTAGCATTTGGGGTACAGAAGGTTGGCATTTCTACTACCCCACCCCCACACCAGTCTGCAAAGTTGTGAAAAGAACTTGCAACAGGGTCCTGCTTTTTATGGTCACAGCCTCATTGGCTGGCAGGTTAGTGAAAGCTGGAAACATCCTCCTCCTGTGTCCCAGTCACCAGCTGAACAGACCTCCATCTCTCACTAAAAGTAGGTTTGGAAGAGCATTTACAATGGTGGCAATAGTGTCATGATCATGTTTACATAAGCAGTGTTGATTCCATAATTCTAGGTTACGGATCTATAACTCCAATGCAGAATACCAGTCCCTGTCTTTAATAAAAAAAACTTGATCTCAGCATGGGACCGGAAAGTTGATAAGTACCCATTTCACCGTCTGCTTGACTACCTGTCTCTTTATTTCCTATATTTTAAAATCACCTTTCCCTCTCTGAAAGTGTCAGTATAAAAAGAAAATATCTTCTTTCCCCTTTCTAAATGTGGAGATTCAGGTATGTTGTAGGTCTAGGATATGGGAAGCTACTAGGTCTTTTTCTTTCTTTCTATTATTTCTTTTTTCTTAAAAAAAGTACCATTGGCTTTCAAGAGAATACAAAGCTGTTTGTGGCTGAAAGCTTTGAGGTGATAGATAACTTCTAAAGGCTTAATGGCTGAAGAAATGCATTTTTAAACAGCATGCTGTTAGTCTTTTTTTTTTTTCCTACCAAAAGATAAGGTTGTTTTGTTGCTGTTTCCTAGCAACATAAATCTGAATGAATAATACAAGAAAACCATTTACTGGTAGCCCCCCCCCCCCCAACTTAAATAAAATAAAATACATTTTTGTGCCCTTTAATTTCTTCTAGGAGGAAACATGTTTCTTTAAGCTGAAGCAGTTTGACACAATTTTCACTTCCATGGTTCCATGCTATGGAATTCTGGGATTTGTAGTTTGTTGTGGCACCAGAGCTCTCTGACAGAGATGGCTAAATATCTCACAAAACTACAAGTCCTAGCATTCTAGGATTGAGTCATGGCAGTTAAAAGGTATCAAGCTGCTTTATTTTTGCAGTGTGCCAACCGAGGTCCAAAACACACTGCAAAAACAATCCAGTTTGAGACCATTTTAACTGCCCTGGCTCAGTATTAGGGATTCCTGGAAACTGTAGTTTATCCTGGCACCACAACTCTCTGACAGAGAAGGCTAAAAGTCTCATAAAAATACAGTTCCCAGAATTCCCTAATATTGAGCCAGGAGAGTTAAAACGATCTCAAACTAGATTATTTCAGTTGCATGTTTTGGATCTGAATTTCAGCAGGTGAGCGAAAATAGATTCTGTGGAAGCATCACTATGCTTGGTTGAATGTGAGATATGTTCCCACTGTGATAGATATGCTAATGGAATACACCACCAATGCAGCTGTTCTGCCAGTGAAGGCTGAGTACCTGTAGTACAATGGTTGGGATGAAGAAGTGCAAGGGTGGACAATGTCCTGTACTCCACCAGCCCACAGAAACAGCATCATCAATCATACAACTTTATAGCAGAATTCAAGTCTCCATTTTCTTTCTTTTACAAACTTCAGTTTCACAATAGAAGGACTGGAATTGTATTTAATTTGGGAGAAAAAATTCACAGAAAAACATGTTACATGCAGAAACTATTATGATGCCCTGTTCATTCCATAAGATTATCAGCTCATATCTATACTCCCATCTGGTGTTTTCTAGTTTTTCACATAAAGTAGGGTGGAGAAAATGTAGCCTTCCAGATGTTGACTGCAATTCCCAGTATCCCTCTCAATTTTGATTGTCTGGAATTAAACAGGAGTACTGTGAAGGACAGCTTGGAACTGCTACTCAAAAAGGGACCATGTGATTCATTTCTTCATGGGTAATCTGATTTGTTCCATGAGTAATATGATATTCATGGACACTACACATTAGTAAAAAGTAAAAGCAATGCATTACTATAGTGTTACTATCAATGATACACATATAATTTGCCCTTTAAAATCCAAGAATAGCTGAAAAACATCCCCCTCGTGCTCCCCAGTCCCAATTTTGCAAAACTGAGTATGGTGGGTCCTCCACATTTGTGGGGTTAGGAACACAGGACCCACATTAAAATGAAAAAAAAAACCTGCAAATAATAAATAAATCAATAAATAATAAATTCTCTCTAGGAATTGCTAGGTCCTCCAGCACAATTCTGTGGTCAACTTCCATTAGAGTTGTGATGGAGAACCTAGGGATTCCTAGACAGAACATATTAATCAAATCCACAAATAATCAAATCTGCAAATAATCAAATGCACAAAAATTAAAGCTGCAAATGTAGAGAGCCAACTGTAAATGTAACATATTATATAAAAATGATAATATTTACATTAGGGCAAGACAAACTGTCCCGAAAGGGTGAGTTGGAGCCATCCGTTTTTCCTCCGGAGGGAGTCTGCAGCAACCAAATCGCATGGGCTCCTTTCACACCAAAAAGAACTCAGAAAAACTGAGTTTTTTTAGGACACGCCCAGGACGCCATTGGCACCCTGTCATGTGTCTGTGACATATTCGCAATGCAGCAATGTGGAGATGCTGCATTGCACATACATCATTATGGTGGCCTCTGTGTGGATGGGAGGCCGCCATTATGGTGCCACTGGCATGTCCTAGGCTTCTGGAGCATATGTTTGGTGCATGCTCCAGAACCCTAGAATCGGCCCCAGGGCACCAGAAAGCACCTGTTTGTATCGGGCCCTTATTACTGAAATGGTTAAAAGTAATGGCCTTGTTATCAAAACATTTGCCTCCATTGTGTCATTACATTTAAGCATGTTATTTCAGGAGAGACCAAGCAACATTTTGAGCTCTGAGTAGCTGCTGTCCTTTCTTTGGAGCACAGAGATAGGAAGCTTGTACTGTTAAACAAGGGACTTGTAATCTGAGTACAGAGTTCAGTTTCTCTGTTTAATGTGCTCCCATGTGACATGGTATGCACCAGTTTCACAGTATTTGGTACGTACACAGGAAAACCAAGCAATTTCTTTTCCTAAGGTGAGGAGAAAGGTGTTGCTATCACCTTTCTCTACTTTCACCATCTTGTACACTTGACCACTACCTGGCCCCTGTTGCACCCCTCTGCCATTTTCTCTACTAACTCATAGGTAGGGATCTATGGAGAGCTGCCCCATCCGTATCAGCTGGCTGACAAAACAGAGCTGTTTAGCACCAGTGCTTGCCTCTGAGGAGTTCTCTCATATTCACCCTGTATAGGCAATCTCCAAGGGTACCCTGCCCACAAGGCCTGGCTCTGAGGACACGAAGGCATTTGAGGCTCACTGGCTCTGGAGACTTGTTGCTCTTGACACTCCATTATCTAATGATAGGGATGGGTGGGGGAGGAGCATTTGTCCTAGGGACATTGGGAGCCAGATACTGGTAAGAACTACAAGCCAAGAATATAAATAAGTAAATATCTCCTCCCTGTTTCTCTTCTGTGTCTGGCTATTAATCAGACAACTAGAGATGTAAGGAAGCTAAGCAAAGAGAATAAAAAGAACCTCAGGGACACCAATCGATCCTTCAGTTGTTCATCTTCAAGCATCTTCTGTTTCAAAGCTTTAGAAATCAAGATGACCCTAAAAGCTCATTATTAATTTGTATATCACTGTTTGCATTGATTTCTTATATAAGTTAATGCTCAGTACGTCCACTGTTGAAAATATACTTACAAACATCCATCATGCAGTAGCAACAAAGGTATGTTTGACACTTCACTGTAAATCTTTTATCACAAAGCCTCTGGACATTGATCCTGCAAGATATTTCTGATGGCAATCTGTTTGGAAAAAAACACTCTCACCTTTGTGAAAGAATGAATATTACTGACAGGATTTATTTTCTTAATCCCTTCAGAAATGCACAAATGCCTTTAATTGGGTTTATGTAACGCTGAGATGGCGTTTGTGTTTACAGTTTCATGTAAGGCAGTCTGAACTTGTAGTCATTCAGTAGTGCCTTTCTGTATTTTAACTCCTCTATGGCTGCCACCACAACGAAGCCCTGGTGGTTGCCAGCAGCTTCCATTTATGTGGGCCGTGAATCCATTCTAGATGTCATTCCAAATTTTAAAAGAAGTCCTCTTCTAACAAATGTTTTGTTCTGGACTATTTGCAAAGCATATAAGGCAGTGATAGCAAACTTTTTAGAGACCGAGTGCCCAAACTCAGTGGTGTTACCACACCGGGTATCAGCCGGTGCCTTGGGGCGAGACTTACAGGGGATTGACTTCTGGGGGGGGGGGAATACACAAGGAAAAAATGGAGGTTGGGCAGGAGGCTGAAATGGAGGACAGGTCTTGAAAAGGAGGAGGACCAAGTCTAGTCACCTTGAACTAAAAACACCCATATAGATATAAAATAAATCCATGCTGCTTAGCCCTGTTCAAAATGGAGGATGGCTTCCTCCTATCTTTTCAGGGTGGAAGGGATGGAGAAATGGAACCCATGGTGGCGAACCTGCATCGCATGCTCCCAGAGGGGGCTTTGCATGCCCTTTCTGGCACACGTGCCACAGGTTCACCACCACAGACATAAGGTGTACAGAAGAGATGTAGGAGGAAGGATGAATACACAGTGTCTGCCCCTGTTCCATCACCAAAGGGCAACCAAAGTGCAAATTTCCAGATGCTGATGGATTAAAATGCCCAACCTTTCTCCTTACCACTGGCTCTGCTACTTAGGGCTGATGGGAGTGTTCTACCTCTGTTCTATATATAGAGATCCAAGATGTAGTAAGTTATTCTTAGGTAAGAATTATGATTTCAAATGGACTTCTAGTCCTATCTTTTGGACATCCAGTAGAGACACATACAATTTCATCAATGAACTGAGAATGCTAATTCAGACAGAATGCTACACTGAATAGATTATAATATGAGTAAATTTATTTGAAACCCTGTGTTTGCTCCCTGAGTTTTAAAAAATTACTTTAGCCTCGATCCAAATGTCAAGAATATGCAAAGCAGAGAAGTGACCACAATTTGAATGTGAAAATGAAGATCCAGTAATACTTTATTTAAAAATGCTTTGTGATATAGAGCAGGAAGTTGATTCTGTCTGTGAGGGCACTCGCTAAGATTTAGCAGCCAGCTTTTCCAGGGTATGTTTTGCTTTCTGATTTCGAATTAGATTGTGTTGTTATAATGGACTGTTTTTTTGAATTCCTGCATCAGAGACTGATCTAAATTATACACCTGGTGCATGCCATATTGTTGCTTTATATTGTCTTAGCTGCTTTATGTGGTGCTTTCCCCCACTATCCAGTGAAGCTCCACACTATTGCCACCAGCATTTCTTGCTTCCTGCTTAAATACTTATATTCTTTGTGGACCAGGTTGGTGGTGATAAGGTGATAATATACGCATAAAAAACAGCCCTAGCAGGTGTGTAGGGCGACTCTTTAAAATCAGCTTAATGACTTGAACTGGTTTTTAAAAAATTGTTCTATTATGGCTGATATAAATTACCAGGTAGCATGAGGTTCAATTTGCTTGCATGAGTCATCTGGAGCCTGCTGTTAACCACTTTCCATTTACCTCAATTAATGACTAACCCAACATTGTGAAAAAGTGGTGATAACTACATGGCCTACGGATTTTTTTGCATTTCTGATCACTTTTTACTGTTCCACTGTACTCTTCTGAAAGGGAAGTGAATCAAACTGAAATATGAAGAGTGATCACTCTGATGCATGTATGTCTCCCTCACACTTTTTGGAAAAGTGTCTGACATAGCATGTAAACTGGGAGATTCTGTGAGTTGTACTCAATTTTGATCCAATTTAATTTTATGGGAGTTTTAGTAATAAAAGTAACTTTTACAAACATTGATTCTTCAGGAGAATTTGTATACGGCTTGGATCCAGGCTATTTGAAGGACCATATCTCCCTGTATGAGCCTCCGAGAATATTGTGGTCATCGGGAGAGGCCCTTCTCTCTGTCCCACTACCCTCTTAGGTGCATTTGGTGGGAATGAGAGAAAGAGCCTTTTCAGTGACTGCTACCAAGCTCTGGGACTCCTTCCCTAGGGAGGCCAGGATGGTTCCATCCCTGCTGTCCTTCCAGCACCAGGTAACAACAACAACAACAACAACAACAACATAAGACAATCCCAAAGTCACTTCAAATGGCAAAAGTGGATTGCCAGTTATGTACCAGCAAATTGTAATGAAAAATGGAGATTCTTCCAGGTACAGTATTGCATAATGATGTAAACTGCACCTACATTGCAGAATAAATGCAGTTTGACCCTGTTAACTGTCATGGCTCAATGCTATTGAGTCCTGGGATTTGTAGTTTTGTGAGATATTTAGCCTTCTCTGTCAGAGAGCTCTGGTACTACAAAAAACTACAAATCCCAGGATTCCATAGGATGGAGCCATGGCAGTTAAAGTGATGTCAAACTGCATTAATTATGCTGTGTGGCAGCAGCCTAAGAGAGACAAAACTGTGAAACAGGTAATCTTTGATCCATTTTTTTTCCTCAGATTAAATTCAATGTATCCATTTTAGGCAAACCACTGCTTCTCAATTCTTTCTGATATTTCTTAAATTCCATAGAAGGTCTGAAAAGAGTAGCTCACATAGTGACAGATTTAAATCATGTTGTTAGTCCTGACTAAAGTAAACTCATTGGCCTGATCAAGAGGGGCACAAAGCGGCGTGTTTAGAGCTTACAGCTAAAAAGACCCTCCCCAGCCCTAAAGCATATGGGTGCTGCCATTTTTAAATGGCAGCGTCCATAAGGATGCGCCATGATGGCGTCATGATGCTCGCAGCGTTTAGACATGCTGTGCGTGCCATGATGCCATTGCTCTGTGGGAGGGCGCTGAGCACGCCCTTTCCGCGGCACAAAAAGGAGCTCGAAAATCGAGCTCCCCTTTGATTCCGGGTCTTTGCTGTGGCCTTTAAACGGCCGTGGCAAAGACCCGGGGAGAAAGGGGCCGCTGCGGCAACCCCTTTCTCATCTCAGGCCCGCTGAGGGAAGTGGCAGTTTGCCGCTTCCCCGCGGCCTCCAGAAGCGGTGGGATGGGGACGCGGAGGCTGCCGGTGTGGCAGCCTTGGCCCCATCCCGCTGCTTCTCGGGGTGAGTACAGACCGCCCCTTTTGGGCGGTCTGGAAAGGCCCATTGAATCAGGGAGTCTAGTCACCATTCAACAATTGATCAAATTTCCTCGAAATTGGGATTAATCACCAGGATGCTAGCTTTTGTGTGAGAGAATTGAGCAGTGTGGGAGGGGCTGTTTAAAGTATTTGAGCAAGGCTGGAGAATCTCTGTCACTCTGGATGTTGTTGGACACCACCCTTCCTCAAAGACTGTAGCCTCAAGTCTTAAGTCTGCATCACTCTATCCTTGACTGCACCCTTTGCATTTCCCTGAACAGTGTGGTTCAGTCACAATGCTATTCTTTTACCCATTGTTTCAGGTCTCATTGTCTCCGCTCCTATGAATTCATTTGCATTACAAATCACAATTTTATTTTTGCAAACGCTTGGCAGATAATAATTACTGCTCTAAGCTGTCATTTGGAATATGCCCAAACTATGGATAGTATACCCACATGCTAGATGACTTTGCTGCCTGTTCACCAATTATACTGCCTTGGTGAACACTTTTGAACAAACTGGAGAAGAATGGAGCTAAATGAAAGTGAGGCAACTGATAATTCATTAAAATTGCTTCCTCTCTCCCGCCCCATCTTTTTTTGCTTTATCAAGGGCTAGAAATGGCTGTTTTGTTTGTTTAAAGTGTACAAATGCTCACTTGCAAGTGTCTGCTTGTCAGTGTCTCCCATGAACCAAGCTGCTGAATATTATTGTGTGTCCATGTAAATTAGGTTAAATTGACACATGGATGTTTTGTTAGGAGCCTACAATTTTGTCTTTTGTATCAGTGAATGGTGCTTAACCATTAATATTGTTTGCCTTGAACAGAGCCTTGCAAATGGACCAGAAACAACTTTGTGCTGTGCTTCGTGGTGCAATGATATCAATCAGCAGGACTGGTCACTTGGTTTTATTTGTTTTATTTATTTCAGGGATTTATATCCTGCCTTTCTCTCAAAATGGAATTCAAGGCTGCAAAGATGGAAACATGTCTGATCTCCCACAGTCCTATAGGGATTTAATTATTTGTTAATTTCATTCTTCAAGGAAAGCAAGGAGTAATTTTAGCAATGTTTTCTCTGTATGAGAAAGTCTTTGAAAAATCCACAGTTTTTGAAGATTATTCACAGTGCAGGATTTATTTTGCACACTTTTTTCACATGGTCTTTTTGCAACAAAAACAGTATTTTCTGTGCAGAAAAGAATATTTATGCATAACAGTATTATGCAGAAAGTGTTCTGGTCTCTACAAATAAAATATATAAATAGAAATCCATGTGTGAGCTTTATAGCGTATATGTCCCCAACTGCAAAGATCATCCCAATATTTTCCTTGTCAGGGTTTTCTAATACTCAAGTAACACATTTTTCAACTATTTCCCCCAAATATTTTGTCCATTGCTACAAGCCTACCAGTCTGTTTACCTTAGCAAGGCCTCAAAAAGGTGTGTTATTACCATAGTCACCTCTCATAGCTCTCTGCCATGTTACGTTAGGCCTGCTTAGACATGCTGGAGCCATGTTGGGAGTAGGAGCAGCTGCTGGGGATTCTTGTGTGTGAACCAAGGTCATATAGCTGCCTGGTACTCTGTGAGAAAAATGTGGAAGGAGGGAGAGGAATCCAAGGGGGTTATAGATGTGAAACATACCCTTGTCAATTCTGATCGGGCAAAGGGTGTGCTTCTGTGCTGATCTCTCCAATAAGCCCATTCTGGTTTCATCCATGAAGTGTCTCCATTGAGTTAGGTAGAGATAGGACATTACAACAACAACAGTAGCAGCAGCAGCAACAGCAGCAATAAAATAACAACAACAATCCACCTCTCCCCATGGATTGAGGTGGGGAACCACAACAGATTAGCAAATACACAACATCAGGTAAAAACACATCAGGTCAAAAACACACATCCATTTAAAAGAACAAATAAGACATATACATATCAAAACAATCCATATTTAAAAGTTCATCATTTAAAATTGACAGTTTAAAAATCCATCTGGATAGATCTGCCAGAAGAGACTGGTCTTTAATACTGTTTTAAATTCAAGCAGAATATTCAGCGATCCAAATCTGGGCACCCAACCTGTATGCTTTAGGGCTGAAAAGAAGAGTGAAGGGATCAAAGTTACCCACCACTTCCATCATGTACTTCAGAAGTTATGTTCCTTGGCAAGGCCTCATAGACCTACATCATGTCATGATTTAGCTAAAACATGCAGTAGAAGTGGTAGGTTAGGGCAAAATGCAGTTGATGTTTCAGCTGACTGATTCAGTGATTAAACAGACTACTGCTCAACAAAGTGGTGTTTTGCTCAGGGGAAAATATACAAGCTGTTCTGCTTATAGAGTTGTTACCGTTTTTAAATATTATCCCATGTTGTTATTAATGTCTAAAGCTTGGTTGAGGCCTCCACACATGTATGTGGCCATATGAAGTTAGTTCCTGTATATAGTTTAATTACTAGGTGGCAGTGGACTTAAAAATAGCTGATATACTCATGAATTTCATATTACTAAGAGAAACAATTACATTATTTAGCATTTTGACTGGGGGTGCCCCCAAGCATCTTCTGAACCCAAGGTACCTCTGAATCTTTGGAAGAACCCCTCTTTCAAGTGTTGTTGTTGTTGTGTGCCTTTAAGACATTTCCAACTTATTTATAGCAAACCTATCATGAAGTTTTCTGGGGCTGAGAGTGTGTGATTTGCCCAAGGTCACCTAAGGGCCATTCCCACTTGCATTTAAATTGCTTTGCGAGTCACATTGACACCACGTCTCTGCAAAATTGCAGTCTATCCCTGAAACCACTACATCAGGCTAGCTCTCATGTCTGCTCTATGCCAAACTAGATTTTGCATCAGTGACAAACATGCATTCTGCTTTCCTCCACAGTAACATCAAGTAAAACAGGATATGAGCTATAATGTTGTTGAGTTCAGTTTTGTCCGTTTTGTTTGCTCTTGCCAGCAGAAATAAGGAAAAATGTGGGTGTGAAGATATGTCATGCACCTTTTCAAAAGTAGATGTTATTGGAGATATACAGAGAAGTCACTTTCACACAGAACTCATGCATCCCTTGTAATGTGTAGTTAGCCCCTGGATATTGTTTTTAAAGCAATTGGTTTTGTTTGCTGAATGCTATTTTTCAACTTCTCTGAGGTCTATTATGATTTTCTTAAAAAACAAAACAAAAAACTTTTGTGATCTTACCTCCCCCTTTTCATTCCTTCCTTCAAAAAGCACCCCATAATTGTGTCCAAAGAGCAGCTTCCTGTGATCATTTTATAAGCATATAATAAAGCTAAGGGTTACATTTATGACCCCATTTTCATCTTCTGGCATCTGTCTTGAAATAATTGTATTTGAGGACCCCTCTTCCCAAGCTCTGCTTTTTCTAGCATGACTTTAATACATTCTCTTTAGGCTGCTTGACCCACACAATTCAAAGCTATGAAGGCTATCTGCTATAGTGCCCCAAATGTCCCTATTGTTTCCAAAGGCTTTTTGAGGAAAGTGAGCTGAAAAATCAGGCACAGTATTTGTAGCAGATTCATTACGTGGCTGATGATGTGTGCTTCTTTTAGTAGTTTTAAATTTCAGTTTGCCGTAAGTGGAACTGGGGCAAAGCCTATAAAATTATATCTTTCTTGCCTTCATTTTCCCATGCCACATGATGCTTTTATTAAGATGATATAGTATTTTTATTTGCCTTGAAATCTTAGTTTCATGATGCTAATTTGGATCAGATGGTGCCACTAGTCACATGAAGTTTTGAGAACTTTGATAGTCTACAGGACAATTAGAATTCTTTAATGCCAAAGAAGAAGGCTTTTTTAAAGGGTACTATTGTTGGTTTTGTTGGCTATTGTATTACATGTAAAGCTCATAGTAAGCTTGCCAAATGAAAATGCCCCTCAACCCACTCCACCCCACCAAAATATGGGGGTATGCAGCAGAGAATAAGGTAGAATTGTGACTGGCTGTTCTGATAGATACCAGATAGCTGCATTATTCAGTAAGGACAGTATCAATTCAGAAACTGGAACGTGTCCAAAGGAGGGCAACTAAGATGGTGATGGGCCTGGAAGCCATGCCCTATGAGGAGAGGCTTAGGGAGCTGGGGATGTTTAGCCTGGAGAAGAGAAGGCTAAGAGGTGATATGATAGCCCTGTTTAAATACTTGAAGGGATGCCACATTCAGGAGGGAGCAAGCTTATTTTCTGCTGCTCCAGAGACTAGAACGCAGAACAATGGATGCAAACTGCAGGAAAAGAGATTCCACCTCAACATTAGGAGGAACTTCCTGACAGTAAGGGCTGTTCAAGAGTGGAACACACTCCCTCGGAGTGTAGTGGAGTCTCCTTCCTTGGAGGTCTTTAAGCAGAGGCTGGATGGCCATCTGTTGGGGCTGCTTTGATGGAGAGTTCCTGCATGACAGGGGGTTGGACTGGATGGCCCTTGTAGTCTCTTCCAACTCTATGATTCTATGATTCAGTATTAATTGCAGTATTCAATAAGGACCAGTATCTGGCTCATTCAATGCCAAACCAGGGGCACACCCCTCTTATAATGGATTTTTAAAAGTCACTAGTTGCTCTGGATCTTACAAGAAAATCTGGAACCCTCCATTCTGACTCCAGGCAGCTGTTTAAAATGTGTCCCATTGCGTCCTCACAGCGCAGCCATGGTGGTGGCACGTCATTCATTCTGATGTCAGAATGAGATACCCAGCCTTGTGATTAAGGCTGGCTGTCTTGTTCTGACTTCAGGGTGAGTGGCTTGTGGCCACAGCAGCTGCACCCAGTGGCACAGCAGGACACAAATGTAAACAGCTGCCTGGCATTGGGGCAGAGGCCTCCAGGTAATGGGTCAGGTCAAGGCAGTTCTGGGGCCAGGATAATCCGGACTGCTTTCTGAGTATCCTGGCCTGTGCAGACACCCTAAGATATAAGACATTTTCTTGGACTAAAGAGTATTATATTCTATTAGCATGTACACACATGACAGTAGTACATATCACTTGTATTTGGATATCCATGGCATTTTCTTAAGGAAAGTAGAAGGGAATCAAAACATACATGCATATATGCTTGTTGCAACAGCTTTGTTTGCTGAGCCCCTAAGATGGCTGCTCCTCTGACAATATGGGCAAATAACAAACAGTTGATTGCCTCGGAGTAGATGTTCTACAATAAAGATTCTTTCCCTGGGCCCCATAAGGGTAGGAACAGCAGTGGCAGGAAAAACAGAGAGGTGGGCAGAGGCTTTAGCAGTATTGCTTCATGCCCCACATCCACCATATTTCTTGTAGTTATCCGAGCATGTGCCCTGCAACTGTCTCAGTTCAGCTAGGACAGCCACACATACAATATCTTTCCACCTTCCCACTTTCTCAGCTGCTTGGGAAACGTCCCAATTTCCTCCATCCCCTTCCCATTGCTTCAGCTGGTGCAAACTCAAGTTCAAGCTACAAAGTACATCACTTTGAACTCAGTAGAAGGCATTCTACACTTTGGAGGAGAGACTAGGGACTAAAGTTTTACTCTTCCCAGTCAGAACAAAGTAGAAAGTACAGTTTCAGACATTTCAGAATATGGCAGCATGTGTTATGTAATTTTGAATAGATCTGATTAAGGCTTTTAATTTTAGAATAATGTGTTCTATAACATTACAGTGGACCCTCGATTTACGCAGGGGATCCATTCCACACCCACCCACCCCCGCATAAAAGAAATACCACGTGACCTCAAGTCCCATTGTTTTCAATGTTGGTGCACTCCTGCACCATGTGCTAAGCGGGCACTTGCATCATTTGTTTAATGGGAGCTTGCCATCAGCATGACATCAAGTTCACATATGGTGAGCCTGCATATGGAGAACCCCCATATGACACGGGCATGCTATATATTTATCGGTATGCAAAGGGATCTTGTAGCACTTCTGAGATCAACTGACAGAATAAAGCTGGTACATGACCTTTTGTAGATTTGAGTCTACATCCTCAGATGAATCTGAGGAAGTAGACTCATCTCCATGAATCATGCATACTGATTTTCCACGCTAACAGGTGTATGTCTTTGAATTATATTTATTGCTGATCATGCTGTGTGCATGTATATATTCATACAGAGTATTGTATTTACTGACTGGGGCTTCCAGTTTTTTCAGGATTTCCTAAATTCAGTACCTAAATTCCATGGGTTCCCACTGCCTACAGTGGTCCCCCAGGTT
The DNA here is from genome assembly GCA_034509955.1 of Urosaurus nigricauda. Classification (NCBI taxonomy): domain Eukaryota; kingdom Metazoa; phylum Chordata; class Lepidosauria; order Squamata; family Phrynosomatidae; genus Urosaurus; species Urosaurus nigricauda. The sequence goes on from JAOEGL010000002.1 coordinate 172,851,627, forward strand.
ACGAAGGTAATCCGTTCCGGGATTACCTTCATAACCCGGAAGCTTTCGTTTCCCGGGGGACCGCTATATTCAATGGACCGCGTGGCCGATTTAAAGGGGCCGCGCTGGTTTTTTTTCGTATCCCGGGGGATCTTTCGGATCCCGGGGGATACAATCGCGGTCCTGCCGGTTTCGGATCCCGGGGTTTTCGCAACCCGGGGGATTCGTAACCCAGGGGATTCATAACCCGGGGGACCACTGTACTTCCAAGGGTTTCCTTTACTATGATCTCCATGACACTGTAAAATTTACACAACTTGGATACCACTGTAACTACCATAGTTTCATGCAATCCTGGGATTTGTAGTTTTGTGAGGTATTTAAACTTTAGCGATTCCCCAAACTACAAACCCAAGGATTCCATAGGATGGAGACATAGCAGCTAACATTGGTTCAGGATGTTATTGTCATCGTTAATGTTAATATTATTAACATTGAGTCAATTATTGTAACCCACTTTGAATGCCATTGTGGGAGAAAGGCTGGATATAAATCCTATAAATAAATAAATATATTTTAATGCTGCAGTGTGCAAAAGATCATAATAACTTTGCTTCTTCCTCATTAATAACTTTAACCCTCTTGTTACCAAGACCACACCCTTTGGGCCACACTCTGATGTTTCTCGGCCATACATGTCTGGTTTTCATCTGTGAAATTTTGGAGGGTATGCAAATGCTTTTCTTACATTTCTTTAAACTTTGATAAGCTACCTTGGAATTATGTTCTGAGCAGTGAACATTAGGTAAAATACAGGTCTGTCAGGTGAAACTTCTGAAGTCCTACCTTAGTCACCCCTAGAGCCAATAGTGAAACTTAAAATAATGCTTTGCTTTTACATTCAATAGCTTTATCCTATGCATTAATCTTTAACCTTGGTTCCAGTTCATTCACTTCAAGGACAGCAGGCCAGAAAGGTTATGGTCATGGGGATTATTAGATCTCTTTGCTGTATTAGGAGCCTAGATCAAGCCCCTTCATGCCATTTATGGATCTTAGTGAAGTGTTAGATCTCAGATAGCCACATGTAATCATAGGTGTTTTTCCCCTCAAAATAATGCAAAGGAAAGGTGTTTCTGTGATTTGACAAAAACTAAAACTTTAATGCCTTGTGTGTGGTATGTGTGTTTTGTTAATGGAAAATTGTTTGAGTCTCTATTTGTTTTTGTTTTATTAAAAACTCTGTAAACTCAGATGCTTCAGCAACTGTGGTTCATTTAATGCCTTCCTTGGTGGTTGCATGAGAGCTGTTGTAAAAACTGAGAAATCAGCTGCTTTTCTTCGAATTTATTTGAAAACAGAATATTTAATAAAGAGGAGCAAATTTTATGTTCATGGAAAAATCAGGGCCTCTCAGTTTTAAGCAAAAACTGTGTGAACCCAGGCAGGGGGTATATAAGGCCATTTATTTATTAATTAATTTCATTTTTAGACTTCTCAGCAACCAACATTAACTAGGTGGCTATTCTGACTCATTCCACTGGGATCTCTCTTAGAGAACATTTTTGTTGAAATGGCTCCCAATAGACATTGTGCAGATATTTGTGGTTGAGCTGGCTAGAAGTACTGATTCAATCAAGATTCATGAAACTAATCCAGTAATTCAAAGAGAAAAGGGTTTGTGTAATGGCTTTCCCCCATAACGTACCTTTGCCGATTCCTTTTCCTTCCTTATGCTTTCTTGAATTTAGTGCTGCTTATTTCCAATGAGATAGGTTTAGGATGCCACCACTGATCTGATATTTCCCTCTGCCCCAGAAACAGAAAACAATTATGTTATATAGAACATTTTTTAATTTGACAGAAGGCCAAAAGGTTTCAATAACCTTTGGGTCTGCTTTCAAGTGAAGCATCATTATCAAATATTCTTGCAAAACACAACACAAACAAATTGAAACTACACATAACAATGTAAGTGAAGTGGTTTTGGAATGACAATTTACCTTTCAAGCCAACCCTGGTGAGTGCTACAAATAAAATACATACCCATGTGTCTGTTAATCATGAAAACAAGCCCATAGAGGTGGAGCAATGTAACAGTGGCATTATTATTATTATTTTTACAGTATTCTCGATTTTTGGTGCAGAGGACCAGTGCAGACCTTCATACTGAAAGCCCAGAATCAAGCTGAGTAGATGTAGTATATACTCCTTATGCATTGAGTGTCCAAACAATGCAGGACATTCTAGAGTGCCTGATTAGGACCTGTAAAACTACAGCCGGCCCTCCATATCCATGGATTCTGCATCCATGGTTTGAACTGTCCACAACTTGAAAATATTTTTATTTAAATATTTTTAAATAAAATATAAATATAAAATATAAATATATTACATAAAATATAAAATATAAATATATAAAATATTTTTATTTACAAAAATATCCAAAATAGCAAACCTTGGTTTTGTCATTTAAAATGGGACACCATTTTATTATGGCAGGGATTGTCCTAGAAACCAAAGCCCAGCAAATACCAAGGGCCCACTGTATTTTTATTTTCATCAAGTGAAGCTTGTTGTCACAAGGTAGAGCTCAATTAGCTCACCCAACATATCACTCTCTAGATGTACTGAACTACAGCTCCCATCATGCTTTCCCATTGGCCATGCTGAAAAAGACTGATAGGTGTTGTTGCTTAAAACATCTGGAGGGCACAGGTTGGGGAAAGCTGGCTCAATTGGTAGCAGGGCTGTTGTAGAGTAAGCAAGCTGAAGGTTTCAGCTGGTGGTTATTTCTGACTGAACAAACCTCCTTTTCCATAGGGGATGTTGCATGGGCCACAAGACAGGTTGAGAACAATCCTTAGATCTTTTATGGAAAGTTAATTTCCCCCTAGACAATATCATGTGGCAGACAGTTCACACAGCCAGGCAGCACTGAACTATAAAATAAATGGGCTCTGGAGGGAAAGTATCTTTGCTAAAATTGTCTTGGTATATCTTAGGGTAGAGTCTAATTATAGAGACTGGCATATATGGCATCCAAATGAAATCTGTACTAGAGTTGAAGGGGGTGGTCTTTTCCCCCCGTGTGGTCTGTAACTGGGGGTTTAACGTATGTACAATATACAAACATTTTTTGACAGACTATTAACACCTATGATCTTGTAAATATTTGCAATTTTCTAGATCATAAATATTGCTGCATAAGCAGTTCTTTCAGGACATCATTTATACTCCATTAAAGGTTAATTTACAAGTTAGTGCCTTATAGAAAGAAGATATGTGTACTTTTATGTTAATGTGCTGTAAAGGGAGACTGGTGTCTCCAGAAGCAATTTGTAATTCTCTAGCGGCTGTTCCTTGTGGCACCACTCAAAAGCTCCATGCGAATTCTTTTCATCGGTTCATGTTTATGGCAAGCTTAATCTTCTGTTTTGAAGGAGGAGGGGGAGAAAGAAGGGGGAGAGAAAGATCTTAGGTATTTAGGCTATATTTGAAAGCATCCGTGTGTTTGTTTAAACAGTCTCACATGACACACAGCCTCATTCGTCACAGGGCTCAGATACCTGCTTCTGAACCTTGACACTACTTAAAATGAGACTTGGTCACTGCTGGACTCCAAGACCTCCTGATGTCATGGGGTGGGTTGAACAAGCAGGGATTGATTCTCAAAGCTGGAATGACCCAATCCTAAAAGCAGGCACTCAATGTTAGCATGCATTGGGTGCCGCACACTTTAATGTGGTCTGTAAGCTTTTGTCTTAAATCCAAAGAGGCCTAGTACTTGCTTTCTTTTCTTTTAGAAAAGCTAACTTTTTTAGCTTTGATAGTTTGAGATTTTTTTTAATGGAAAGAATGAAACAACTGCAGAGCTTGGGAGTTAAGCATTTGAAATAATAATGTTGCATGTAACATGTTACAATGTAACATATAACAATGTTTTTTGTGTGTGTGTGTAAAACCATGTTAACAGTGTCATCATTTTCAAGTAGCAATGTACTCTCATTCAGAACTTTATCACACAAGCCTCGGTCTTGCCACAATTGTGTTATTTAAACGGAACAGAAAAAAATACCAGTTTTGGAGCTTTTATTATCACACACCTCTTCAATAGTGCATCAGACCCCCCCCCCCCCCATCAGCCACATGCTCTATTCCATATTCCTCCTTAACGTCACCTCCCTGGCTTGTGTCCTAACCTTTAGGCCTTTTATTTTTATTTCTAACACAATTCTGGAATTATGTAATTTAGTGTGAGAAGGAGGAGGAGAAATAAATTGAAGAAAAAAGAAAAGAGGATGCTTAAGAAAGAGGGAGAGAAAGGGAAAGAAGGAGACTGGCACCATGTGAGTGCCCAGTATTGGGACTGGAGTATTGCAGACACACCTGTGGAGTAATGGGATGGCTGTGCAATTGGCTGCTTATAGATAGGTTTCCCTCGTCAATGAAAATATGCCCACTAACAACACTTCAGATGCACAGCAGCAATGTTGCATGATAGATATTGCCAAAAGTGCTATTCTTTTGCTAAAATTGCAGTTTAAAATCCAAGTCCTAAGAAGGAGTAATGCTGGTAACAACTTTAAAGTGCAACAAGTCACATTCACTTCTAAAGTCTCCCATTAGAGGAGGGTGATTTGGGGAATATTTGGCCATTTCTTTATTAAAAACAATCGTTCAAAAGTAAACTGAAATTAACTAACGTGCTACTTTGTAAAGTATTATGACTATTTTATTCATGCATATAGCCCATATTTTGCTATCCTGGGACTCAAGGCAATTTGTAGATAATAAGCAATGAGCAACACCAACTAATACAATCAACATGAAATGGAGTATGTTTTTTTAAAAAACCTATTTAAAAGGGGAATTGGCACTGCTGGAAATTTCCAGGAGAAGCAATCATTTTGTCTAGAAAAGTGCAGTTTTGGGGAAGTTCAGATGAAGGTAGAGGCTACAGAAATAGCTTAGGGGCCACTCTTTTCCATCCTGTCACCTAAAATAAGGGTCACATTTCAAAATCACCCACTTCCCTCCCAGTATCCTCTTTCAGTCTTGTCCTCTATGTTTCTCAGTTACACTGAAATGCTGTTTCTGTGTGAAATTATTTATGCTGCCATGCTTAGCATACTTTGAGAAAAAGATGAAAAGTCTAGTGGATTCAATCTCCTTTTAGGAGATCCTGGAGAGGAGTGGGATACACCCATACATATGGTGTGTGTGTATCCGTGCTTGCCAGTACATGTTACAAGCACTGGAACAAGAAAGTGGCTCTTCCTCAGTCAAAGTGAGAAAAAAAATAGTTTTGCTGTCTATATTTTTTGTGTGTGGATGGGTGGGTGGGAGGAGTTTTGTTGTTTACTATAATTTTTTCTGCATCACAGTTGCTCCAGGGTTTTGGCAATTTGCATACTGATACCTGGAGAGTGCCCATGGAAACAGACAAAGAGATCCTGATCTTCAATGAAGTGTGTCTGTGTCTGTATGTGTCCATGACCATTAACTGTAACAAAAGGCTCAAGGACTTTCTTGGCTCTCATAAATATCTGTGTTGATCAGATCATGTGGGGAAAGAGAAGGGGTGGAAACAGCAAATAAAAATAACACCCCACACTGATGCTACAGAGAGGTCTTTTGTGTCTAATGCATTATGTAAATGGTAAGAAGTACACACTATTCCAAATATTGCCTAAGGGCACTGCCCATCCCAATGGATCTTATGTGGAGTCGAAGGCTTTCATGGCCGGCATCCATAGTTTTTTGTGGGGCTTTCAGGCTATGTGGCCATGTTCTTCCAGAACATGGCCACATAGCCTCAAAGCTCCACAAAAAACCAATGGATCTTCATTCTGATGGGCTTGGTTTCTGAGAGAAGGCTTTCAATTCCACAGGACTGAACCCCTTCACAAACAGTGGCTCTCATTCCCATCACACTTTCAATATAGGTGTGTGTCATTTACGTAAATATTGCTGCCTTATCCCATTCTGGAGACTGGGGATATTTTCTTTTTCTTTAAGTACACTGTGTCTAGTCAACACTGGCTAAGCAAAGCTGCTCCAAACAAATGCTACATGAAGAACTTCCAGGCAGTACTTAGCTTCTGCTGTTGACAAAACTCAGCTGAAGAAAATGGTTGTGTGGTCATTAGGGATGGGTGAGAATTTTGTTAAGCTTGGTTTTATATTTTAACAAGACCTTCCCAAAATTAAAACATTTCTTCATAAACACAATGAAAAGGACTTGGACATGTCTTTCTTTTTAAAACAAGAACATTAGAGAAAGTGAAACTGCAGATTTGCCCATTCATATTGAGGACTTAGCTCTTTAAAAATTGCATTTTCAATCATGCTTGTACTTCTGAATTGGGATCACCACCTCTTCATCTGACAGTTGTTGTGGTTGCTGGTTTTGTTGTATACCTTCAGGCAAACCTATCACGGGGGACATTATCACACAGGAGGAATTTCTCTCAATTTAGAAAAATATGAAAGTGGGGAAAGTTTGGAAATGAGTGAATTTGCTAGTTCAGTGAATTTACGTGATTGCATATTGATGCCGCATCGCATTCGGAACTGCCCGAAATTGCCTTCCATTGCCTTCCATTGCATATGATACTTTCTCATGCAATAATGTGAAACCCCATGATTGCATTCAGAAGGACTTCCCATTGCCCAAAAATGGATGTGAACAATTTTCACGCAATAATGTGAAACCCCATGATTGCATTCAGATTGCCATTGGATTATACTTCCAATTTCCATTGTCTGATAATGTCCAGGGTTTTCTTGGCAGAATTTGTTCAGAGGGGGTTTGCCATTTCCTTCCGCTGAGGCTGAGACTGTAGGTTTCACCCAGTAGGTTTCCGTGGCTGAGTGGGGAATACAAACCCTGGTCTCCCAATATCGTCAGTTGTAGAACATAAAGCTTTCTCCATACCAGGAATAGCTGTACCTATTGAATTTGGACAGTGAAGATGCTTTGAATAAGCTGATGGCAGGGAACTATCTAATTAACCATTTTGTAAGCCGCTTTGAAAGCCATTGTGGCTGTAGAGCGGGGTATAAATACTCAAATAAATAAATAAATAAATAGTGCAATTTTGGTTAGAACTCACCAAAAAAAGCAGAATTCTTCAAAAATGGCCTGGGAATAATTTGGGAGTTTTTTAAAAAAATGAATGTGTGAAAGAAAGTGAAACTGCCAATCTTGTCCATCTCTGGTGGCCATCAAGGATATTTATATTGCACATCTGTGGCTTGAGTTTGCTGCTCACCTGGAGAAATGAAAGAGTGCTTGCAGTTGATCTTAGAGATAATGATAAAGTATGGTGAAAAAGTAGTGTCAGAGGTATTCAAATTCAAAATGACCACCATGAAGCATGCAAAAAAGAACAAAGAGGGAACCGTCTGAAATGACACACTGAGGTATCTAATTGCATTTGCTCATGTCATTCCCTTATTATCCTTGGCTGTCTGTTTTCTCCTTATGCATCATCAGAGTGTGTACAAATAAACAAATATACCTATTGAAACCAATTCATTTTCATCCCATTTTTTCCTTTTGGGCCAGTCAGATCAAGCAATTAAAATAAAATAATGCCAGATATAGCCCTTTCCCAAATAGATAACCGGCCACCAAGTAAGTTGAACCTGTTACTCCCTGATCTCTCTCAGTCACTGTTGATCTGATCTGTTTTATCATTTTAAGGCTTGTTTTAATCTTTAATTGTTTAATTGTATTTTAGGGGTGAGTGGGTTATTGGGATACGGGACTGAATATTTTAACGTGTAAGCCGCCCCGGTTGTGTTACATAGAGAAGCGGGATATAAATAATTTTTATTATTATATTATTATCCAAAACAGAAAAAATGCACAAACTAATAGTAACTGAATATTTGTCTTAAGTGAAAAAAAATATAAGCACAGCTACAGGATTCTAAGATCTTTGGGGCAGAAATCTGATTTTTAAAAACCTTTCTGGTAATCTTTAAAGCACCTTTTGAACTAATGGCTATCACTCACCACTTCCACCCCACCTTTTTTTTTCCTGTTGCCAAAAAGCAGCACCTGCATCCAGATCTCTTTTCAGAAGACCTCCACATTGCTGGTAGGATGGCCAGATCTCAGGGTTTGGTCCTGATTCTCCAGTTTTCATCTCAGGCAGGAGATTTCGTCACTTTTGTTGGGCTCTGCTCCAGCCAAGAGGGAAAAAAAAATGTGTGCAAAGATCCTACACAGCAAATAGGGCAGCACTTTGCTACAATATATAAGCCTTAATTGATGTGTTGCAGCAACTTGCAAAAGCACTCCAGCAGTCTATTCATTTACTTAGTCTTTTCCTACCCACTTCCCAGTTGCTGTGGGACTAAAACTCACCCTTTGCTCTGCTCTGCTCTGCATCCACCTTTTGGCCAGAAGCAAGTAGCTTAGATTAAAGGTCTCTTACCCCCCTTTCCTTCAGTAAGTAAAAAGTAATAATCCCCTCATTTTTCCTTGATCTGGGATCAGCTCTTTTAAGATTTCTGTCTTAATTTCCAAACAGGAAAAAATTGTTATCTCTCTCTCTCTCTGTATATATTTAAATTACAAGCTGTAAGAAATAGAAGTTGGTACTTAATGACAAGAGCAGGGGCAGCCATCCCCAAATATTATCCCAAGGACATAATTTGAAATTAAGAGATCTTACAAACCTTAAGATGATAGGTAGTTGGTTAGATGATGATGACGATGAAGCACCCAGAGCAAATAAGTCTTTGGAGAAAATAAAGGATTGCAACCTGAATGTTCATATAAGAAGTTGTTGTTGGCTTTCAAGTCATTTCTGACTTATGGCAACCTTAAGGTGAACCTGTCACAGGATTTTCTGGGGTTGTGTGACTCACCTACAGTCAGTGAGTTCTTACGGCCAAATGGGGAGGGGAATCAAACACTGATCTTCAGAGTTGTAGTCCAATGCTCCAACCACTATGCCACACTGGATTTATGTAAATTCATATAATGCTTTCTTTATATTTGAGATCCAGTCAGCCACTGCAAACTCATAGTGCATTTGAGATGTCCATTATAGCTGGCTGGATATTCCAGTGTTACATTGTAATGATTGAGCTCCCAATACTAAAGGTGATTTCTATTTTGAATGACTATTAAAGATAAACTTAATTCAGATAAGGGGATTGTGTACTTAGCTTTAGTGGAATTATTTTGTATTTGCCGTAATGTAATATTCAACCCATTGCCTCTTTTAGCTGAATGGCCACTTATTCAAAAGCCCACCATTATTTTCCAGCACTTCTAAATCACACATTAAGCAATGTTATAGTTATCAAGTATTTCTTTTTTTCTCCTGAGGCAGCTTCACATGTATCACATGTCAGCCCTTTGCCTCCTTCTTCCTTTTCTTTCTAGAAGACATTTAATACTCACTAAATGAAAGAAATTAGAGTGGGCTATATTAGAATAATTAGGAAGCTTTTCTTATCCAAACCAGGGCTTGCAGCAGTTCATTTCTCAAGGATTTGAAGTCACATTGTGGCACACCTTTGGCAAAACTTTGTTTCTCCAGCAAGTTTCCTTAGGATGCCATTGAATAATGATACAAATAATAATAATAATGATAATACTAGGAAGCAGTAGTACTAGTAGTATCCCACTTTTCCCCAAAAAATGTGACTCATAGTGGCTTGCAATATTCAAAATGTGAACATTAAAATAGAATTAAACTCTATTTAATGTCAATTCTAGCTATGACTAATAAAATATTTCACTGAGAATGTGTATATTGATGTGCCTGATCAGAGTAAAGATTGCTGTAGCAGCCAAGCAAGTCCGGATCTGATGGCCATCCTTCATTCTGTGGAAACTGTCATGAGTTGCAGCATTTTTGAAGACCCATGTTTTAATTGTAAGCATTGCTTACAATTATTTTGCAGGTATTTATAACAAGAAATGGTTAAATGAGGGAATTATAAATCAATTTTAATCCTTCTTCTCCAGGCTGGTGCTGTCTCTGAGGTTAGTGGCATATATAACTTACAGGCCATTTCTTTCTCCTGAGAAAACAACATACATTAGTGGGATTTGCCATAGAGTCAGTGGAGGGGAAGGTTTTTTCAATAGTAGTGGTCAGCATAGGGGGTATAATTTGTTCCTGCTTTATTTTTCTGTTCTTTTTCAAAGGAAGAGAGAGATATGTACCCTTTACAAAAATAATTATTGCTTTTTTGTCCCCAGGTTCTAGATTTAGATTTCAATTTTCCATGTTAGATCTTAAATAAGATAAGTACAGGCTGAAGGAGAAAACTCATACTCCAGTGAAGAGCCAGTGTTGCATAACTGAGCCGGTACAGTGAACATGAAGGAGTGATTCTGTGTGGCCCATGGTAAACTGACTTGCCTTAGCTTCTGTACAACTAACAGCTCTAACCAATCCTGGAAGCTTTGCCTCCCATGCTGTCCCTGTAAAGAGATTAGTGAACTGGGTGTGCCTGTCTAGCAAAGCAACTGGGAAAGGTGTTTCTCCCACCTATGCAAGGTCGTCATGGGTCCAGTCACTTCACATTTTAAACCTATGGGTTACAGAAAATTAAAATCCTTTTAAGGTTCGGACAAAAGCTATAATCCCCACATATATATATATATATATATATATATATATATCACATTCTCTGCTTGGTCATCAGGGGCTGAATCTGTATGGCAGAATTAACGCTGTTTGATACCACTTTAAGTGCTATGGCTATGGAATGCTGGGAAATGTAGTTATGTGAGATATTTTGCCTTCTCTCTCAGAGAGCTGTGGTGCCACAACAAGTTACAAATCCGAGGATTCCATTGGGTGGAGCCATGACAGTATCTCTGGATGAATTCTATAGTGTGATAGCAACCAGTATCCTCTATATACTTGGCCGCAGGTGTTTATTCATCCTAGTTTCTAGGACGAAGCTCCTGAATGCTACTGATAAATTCATGGTGGTATCATAACCACCATAGCTAATTACCATGACTGCAATCAGGGCTAGCATTATTAGAGAATGGGCATCAGTTCTGGGGTGTCATGAAAGGGTACCAAACAGGTATTTGACATTACTATTGTATTTGTCCTGCCCAAGATGGGGAGAACTACTTGTGGGATTTTCAGACTCAGATGCTAAACTGAGATGCTAAACTAACTTTGATTGTTATGCACCCAAACACAAGGAGGGAATCATTTGCTATTGGCCTCAGGGAGCAAAATGTTTTGTACTGGACCAAGATTTAACCCAAAGGTATTTTTAAACATGCTTTGTCTATTCCAGCCTGGGCAATGTGCAAATGAGAAGTGCCATTATGTTCCCAACTCACCCCTCAGCCTGTTTTAGGCCTTTTGCCTGTCTGCCTGGGTTCTTTCTTGAGCAAAGTGCATGTCTGATGCAACTGGTCTGTCATGAGCCAATCTGGGCAGATGGGAAAATGTCAACCATAAAACAGATATTTAAGAGTTTTGACCCCATGTCTATTGATCATCATTTGGTGCAGATTTGTGTATGTGCATGTTTGTGAGTGTGTGAGTTTGTGATCAGATGGCAAAAAGCACAGTTGGTCATGTCCCATGTCATTCGCTGGCAGATATGTGCACATGGACACATGCCATTGAAAAAAATTGAGCATGGTGACTCACAGGTGATCAAATCTTCAGATTATCAGCCTGCCAATATGAAAGGACCACTGTATTCCATCATTTCATTGATTAAAAATATGTATACCTTAATCTTTCAACTAAAAATCTGTGAGTAAGGTGCACTTAAGATAATTTCAAACAATTTAAACACTTAGAAACGATACAAAACAATATAAACAATTCAACATAACCAGAACAGAACCTTCAGTCCAACTGGATGAAAACTATACTATTAACACTAGGCCTCGAATACTTGGATGAATTACCAGATTTTAACTTGTAGAGATATTTTGTAGCACATTTGAGACTAACTGAAACTAAGAAGTTGGCAACATGAGCTTTTGTAGGCTTAACTCTATTTCCTCAGATGCATTTAGTGTCCACTAAATGCATCTGAGGAAGTAGACTGAAATCTATGAAAGCTCATGCTGCCAACTTCTTTCTTTCAGTTAGTCTCAAAGGTGCTGCAAGATCTCTCTACATACTGATTCTACAGATGTCACATTTTGACTTGGCATTGAAATGAGATATTTGTACCTAATGGGTATTTCAGAGAATGACATTAGATAGCCTGGGCGCAGATTCAAGAAAACCCTTTCCCATGTTTCCTAACAGTGGGACACGTATTTTAATAACTAGTCAGTTATCTATAGTGAAATCTAGAATAGTCAGTGAATGGTTAGCATGCAGGATAGCCCATTAGCATCCCTGTGAGATATGAAAGCTTTAGAAGAAGAAAATAATGCAACCCAGCAATAGTGGTGTGGGGTACGTGTGGCAGTTTTTGACACCAGCATTCAGTAGCTGGGAGCTGTTTCAGGGCAAAGGGGAATGACTTGGATCCACTTGCCGGGAAATAGATTCAGCTTTACCTGAATTGGCAGTTAAAATAGATTTCAAGATTGAGTTGTATGAGCATTTGGGTATAATTAGACAAAGATAAAATGCATTGCTAAAGGGTCATTTGGGAGAGGCAGAGCTGAGACAGGCTGCATGTTTGGAAAGATGAATGGGGAAAGGACCTACTACACTTCTTTCCTTACTATTCTATTTTAATGAATCTGTAGGGATGAAATCCTGTCCCCAATTCTAGATGGGATAACATACTGATTTTGTTTCATGGGGAGGGTTGACGTAACTACAGTTGCTTGAAGGCGAGACATTTGAGAGCTGTGTTATCATTCTTGTTGCCATTTATTTGGACAATTTCACATTGATATTAATGTATTTTATTTTTTGTCTTTTAGAAATGTGTTTTGTATTATTATCCTGTCTATAAATCAACTTTGCATTCAGTTGCTTCCTGGCAGCACACAACATAAAGAAAATTGGTTATTCAGCACAAACGTTTCAGAAAATCCTTGTTGTGAGTAATTTGAGGTGTGCGGTACTTAAATTTTTCCACATAATCTCTATAATTCTTGGGTAATTCCTGTTTGATAGGCCATTTCTGTTACTTCCTGTATTAATAGTGTGTGCGTATGTGTGTGTGTATGAAAGAAAGAGAGAGTGAACATTTGTGAAAGAGTGATTTGGTTAAAGGAACCTATGGCCTGATCTAGATTGGCAAAAAGAAGTGTGTTCATGGCTGCATGAAACTCTAGCCTTTAGATGAGAAAAAGGGAAAGTGTGCCATGAAAACACTTTTTTTGCGTTTTAGGGGAGAAGAAGCGCCTTTAAAAAGGTGCTGGTTTTCCCATCTTCTTTTTTAAAAACTGCGGAACAGCGCAGCTCCATCTAAAGGCTGCGGTGCAGCTGCTAAGCATTAAGGAAAAGGCAACTTCATGTCACACTTTCCTGCCAATCTAGAAAGCCCCTGCTCATGTTTAAAGGTGAACTAAGGGCTCATTACTCACATTCAAACCCAGATTCAGCCCTCTTCTTAGGTAGAATGAGGCAGTCATCTCAGCTACCTGAATCTGTGTGTCATTAAAAGGTAGCAAATAAAGATATTAAATTTGTTATTGTTACAATTTTCCTTCCTAGGATTGTCAGTTCTTAGATTTTCCACCCTAAGGCCAAAATAACTTGTCAAGCCTTCAGTACTATGCACATTAGATATCACATTTGCATATCACAATTAGACAAGTTTTGTAATAGACTTGGGTTGAATTTAAGGCCAGTTGTACTTAAATTCGACACATGGAAATGAATGAGACTTGTTACAATTAACTTTTGTCACAGACAACCCATTGGATTTACTTCAAAAAACTGTAACATTGGAATTCAATCCTGTGGTTTGTTGCTTAAACCAAGAAATGCATGGCAGACAGGTTCCCTTTTCTGATACCTCTTTTGTTAGATCTTGTTTTAGGAAGGGCAGCTGAAGAAACAAATCAGAAACAAACTGTGGTTATGAGTTTGAAAGCTGTGAGAAGCCATGGTTTAAACAAGCGAGAGTTTAAACTTGTTTTAAAGAAGCTATGGTTTTAGTTTGTGGCTTGTGGGTAGTTAGAAAACAATGGCTTTTTTTTTGGTGGGGGAGTTCTGCATATCACAGAAAGCTAGATCATAATGACATGCAGGTATAATCATTGACTGGGAAACAGCATAGCAGGATGCCACATGCTGTTCAGCCTTGGGCAACATAATTTTGAACTAGCTGTATGAATTATTTTGACATTCTCTGGATCTGAGTTTCTCCATTAATCAGAGCTCCAAATTTTCTGGCCTTATTTCTGAAGAGGAACAAATATCTTACTTAGAGCCGGTACAGACTGGAGAAAAGAGCTGGCTTCCCTGCAGCGTAGGGGTGTGGCATTCAGACAGCAGCATGCCCCCATGCTGCTGGGAAGCCACACAGCTAACCACACATGTAGCAGCTTCATGGAGTGTCTGTGGTGAAGCATTTACACATGCTGCACTGCAGAAACCTGGGAAAAACATCACCGTGGTGTCAAAGGCACCTTTTTCCCAGCGCAAAAAGGAGCAGCTTTCTGCCACTTCTTTTTGCTCCAGAAAAATGTCAGATCGGGTTCGCAGCATGCGGTTGCCATGGCCCCGATCTGCCATTCAAAGGAAAGGCCAGAAGCTGCTCCTTCAGGGTAGTCTGTTTCGCCCCTTAGTTAGCTTTTAAATTTCTGAACATTGCATAGAACAATTGAAGTTTGTTCAAACTGCATGTTGATTAATTCATAATGTCAATTCAGAAACTATTTACATAAAGACAGTCTCATTTTGAAAAGGATGACAAGCTTGCCATGAGCTAAATGTCTGTCATGAAGGTCTGTTATGGAAGAGCATATGCTATGGAAAAAAGGATGGTTTGCTTTTCTGTTTCCCCCCTCCATCCCTCCTTGACTGAGGCTCAAACTACAAATGATGCTGTGGACACCTATACTTGTATTTCTCTACCCCTTCTTCCCCCAATGATACCATCAAGTTAAAGAACGCGATGATTTAGACTGAGAAGAACAGCATGAACCAATGTTCTTATGAAAATCAGGACTCCCCTACAGCTATTATAAAGTAAATGCGCACATGTCAGGAGATCTCATCACACATTTCCTAAGTCGCATTTCATTTGAGCCAGAGGTAAATACGTGTAGAATTGTTTTAGGAGGAAGAATCCACCTTCAAGTTAAGCTCTGTCTTTTTTTGATCACTTTTCTGAGTACCTTTTCATATCACAGAACACTTGGGAATACAGTTCTCCAGGTATCTGATCATTTTCCTGGAAGTAGTATTGCATCTTGTTCCACAGAATCCTGCTTTACCAGAAACTGAGTAATAATGTAAAGAGTATATTGCTCCTTCAAGATGAGGGAGATTATATGGTCTGACATCAACTGTCTCCTTTACAATAACCTATGTAAGATATCAGAAAGAAAGGAAAGGCTTTTGCTACTTTTTTATCTTAAGAAGACCATGATATTTGACAACACACAGTGGGTAGGAATTGTCAGCTGGGCAAAACATATTACATTAGTAAAATATTTTTCAAAAGAAGCCGCAATAATTTCAGAGAATCACGTTTTCATGGAATTATTATTATTATTATTAACCTTTATTTATATAGCGCTGTAAATTTGCACAGTGCTGTGTAATACTGAATTAATACTGAATTTGAAGTTGAAAAGGCCTGCTTACAGTTTAATGTAAGCTGATTGATGGCTTGATTGCTTAGTACATTACTATTAATTAGTTAATTAATTATTAATATACATGTTTTAATCTACTAATTTCTATTCAAAGCTGCCTTGCAACTGAATGCTCTGTGTGTGTGTGTGTGTGTGTCTACTTAGGTAGGTAGGTAGGTAGGTAGATAAAGAGAGAGGAAGAGAGGTATCCATTTGTTTCACATTTATAGTCAAAGCTGCTTTGATACTATATGTTGTGCCCACAGGGAGTGGGGGTGACTGGTTATGCTAGTTAAGACCATAACAGCTCCATTTCCCCTTTACATTCAGATTGACAGAAGCAGCTCTTCCATAGAAACCAAGCACATATATCTATGCTTGGAAAATGGAAGCATCCATTACTACTCTCTAATAAACAGCTTAATCTTAAGGGGCTAGGCTAAGGGCCCATTCACATTTTTCATAGCTATCATTTTCTGCAGCAGTTGCAAGGATGAAGTTAATGATGATAAAAATAGATATGAGAAGCTCTTGACATGTTCCTGATTCATTTATCTCAAGTGGCTTCTTAGAGGTGGACAGAGGTGGACAACATGTAACTCCCCCAGATCCTGTTGGATTGTGATACCCATCCACCTCCACCTGCTGTACTAGAAAGGGCTGCAGACAGTCACAGTCTAATAATATCTGGAGAGGCACAAATTGCTCTGATCTATGCCAAACGTTTTGTCTTCAGGATACCCCCTTCCCGTACACACATACAGTGGCCACAGCTCTTCTTAATGCAAACTATTTCAGAACAGAATACTGTCATGGGGGGGGGGGCACTGAACAGTATAAGGTACATAAGTACTGATAGTTTTCTTCTAAAAATTGAAACTATTCCATTCCTTACAGATATGACAGTCAACTCCCCTGTTCCCTCCCTCCCTCAACCCTTAATTAATACATAAATATTGCCTAGGGAGGTGGAGAACTTCACATGCACCAAGTGCAAGCTGGTAGCACTCTTGGAGGAAAAAGTCCAGCAGCTGGAGGCCCGGGTAGCTATACTTCAGCGTATTAGGGAGCAAGAGGTTTTCCTGGACAGAACAGAATGAATGGTCTTAGATGGGGACCACACAGAAGTTGCTGTGGAGGAGAAGGTCACTTCGCATACACAGGAGGGAGACAGCTGGAGGAATGTCACACACAGAAGTAGGGAAACCAGGGATCATTCTGGGAGCCTGCAGCTACAGAATCAATTTGAAGCTCTTTCCCTTATGAGAGATGATGAGGAAGAGCATGAACAGACCTCAGAGACAAAGCACGGGAGCCTGAGAGTACCACCACAGGGAATAGTCGCTGCTAAGCCTTGGAGGAAGTGTGTGGTTGTCGTAGGGGACTCCTTGCTGAGGGGTACAGAATCAGTGGTGTGTGGGCCTGACAAGATGTCTCAGGAGGTGTGTTGTTTCCCTGGGGCAAAAATCCATTATATGACAGAGAGGCTGACAAGACTTGTCAAGTCTACTGATCATAACCCCTTCTTTTTGGTCCATGTGGGAACCAATGATACTGCAAGGCACAACCTTCAGAATATCAAAAGAGATTATGAGGCTCTGGGGAGGAAGCTGAAAGTGATGGATGCACAGGTTGTCATCTCATCTCTTCTCCCAGTTGAACGGCATGGTCCAGGAAGTGAGAGAAAAATAGTAGATGTAAACAACTGGGTCTGAAGATGGTGTTGCTGAGAACAATTTGGATTCTTAGATCATGGGCTGCAGTTCCATGAGGGGGGACTTCTGCCAAGGGATGGGCTGCATCTCATGCCATTTGGCGGAAATGTTTTTTCCTACAGTCTCAAGAATCTGATCAGGAGGGCTTTAAACTGAATAATGTGGGGGAGGAAGACAGTATTCTGGAAAGAAAAAGGGCTGTAGAAAATAGTCAAACTGTCATAGAGGGACCAAGGCAAACAGTGCAAGGACCCAAGAGTGGGAGGCAAAAAAACTTGCACAGGCAGCAAGTAAAGGGGACAAATGGTCTTAGATGTCTCTACACTAATGCACAGAGCATGGGAAATAAGCAAGATGAGCTTGAACTCCTAGCAAAACAAAGCAAATATTGATATAATAGGCAGCACTGAAACCTGGTGGATGAGTCTCATAATTGGAAGGTAGGAATAGGAGGGTATAACCTTTTTAAGAAAAATGGGCCAAACAGGAAAAAAGGAGGAATAGCATTATATGTCATGGAGGGGAAAAGTACACCAGAGGCAGCAAGGGAACAACAAAAACTTTCTTTAGAGGTTCTCATTTAAATTTTTCCCTTTTTTCAAAAAGGACTTGAGGGAGCAAGTCAAAAACTTACCCTCAGAGGGAGCGAGTCAAAAACTTACCATCAGAATGAACTAGTAGCCAGGACATCTCTGTAAAGTTTTATTCCAAAAGGATTGACCTCACTAACATAGATTGGTGAAAAAGGCCAGGTCAACAGGCCCCTCTTACATTTGTGTTTACCAGAGGATTTTTTTTAGGAGGAAGCCCACAGTCCTGTTTCGGTGATTACTTAATACTTCTCAGTATGGACACTGAGGGAACTGCTGCATTCACCTGCAACACTTGTGGGATGTTTGTCTTCTTGCCTACAGATGTGGGGAACTTCACATGCCGCAAGTGCAAGTTAGTAGCCCTCTTGGAGGAGAAAGTACAGCAGCTGAAATCCAGGGTAGCTACATTTCAGCATATTAGGGAGCAAGAGATTTTCCTGGACAGAACGGAAGGAATGGTCTTGGAAGGGGACCATACAGAGGAAATTAAAGGGGAAGGAAACAACAGGGATGTTATTGTGGGAGTCTACTACAGACCTGAATAGACTAGAAAGCTGGACCAAAGCTAACAAAATGAAATTCAACACAGAGAAATATAAGGTACTGCTCTTAGGGCAGAACAATGAAATGCACAGATATAGGCTTAAAGAGACTGGCTTAAAGAGACTACAAGTGAAAGGGATCTAGGAGTCCAAGTAGATCATAAGTTGAAGATGAGTCAACAGTGTGATGCTGCAGCTAAAAGGCCAATGTAAATTTAGGCTGCATCAATAGAAGTATAGTGTCTAGATCAAGGGAAGTAATAGTGCCACTCTATTCTGCTTTGGTCAGGCCCCATCTGGAATACTGTGCCCAATTTTGGGCACCACAATTCAAAAAGGATGTTGAGAAACTCGAGCGTGTCCAAAGTTCTAAAATGGTGAAGGGTCTGGGAACCATGCCTTACGAGGAATGACTTAGGGAGCTGTGGATGTTTAGCCTGGAGAAGAGAAGGTTAAGAGGCAACATAATAGCCCTGTTTAAATATTTGAAGGGATGCCATATTGAGGAGGGAGCAAGCTTGTTTTCTGCTGCTCCAGAGACTAGGACGCAGAACAATGGGTACAAATTGCAGGAAAAGAGATTCCACCTCAACATTAGGAGGAACTTCCTGACAGTAAGGGCTGTTTGACAGTGGAACACACTCCCTCAGAGAGTAGTGGAGTCTCCTTCCTTGGAAGTCTTTAAGCAGAGGTTGGATGGCCATCTGTCAGGGATGCTTTGATAGAGAGATCCTGCATGGCAGGGGGGTTGGACTGGAAGACCCTTGTGGTCTTTTCCAACTCTACAATTCTATGATTCTATGATTCTGTATCACAGTCACTTACAACAAATATACTCCCTCTTTCAAAGTATGCATCTTATTCAGAATGTACTTTTCCATAAAACTGCTTGATCGATGGTGGTTTAAATCCAGAATTTATACAACTAACATAAATATTAGAGGGTCTTTAAATTTATTCAAATGTGTATGGTTTTTTTCCTCTTGCTAATCTACCTTTATATATTAGTTTGTCTGATAATACAATAAACCACAATCTATCTAGCTATCTTTGAACAGAGAGTTCTGTGAAAATTTTCCATAATTTTTAATTTCTTATTTTGCAGTATTTAGCAAAACTGCAATGATGGGTATTGATTTTTAAAAAAATCTAATTTGAGGTATTTTTGATTAAATATTGAAAAGCTTTACTTTTCCCCCTTCCTGGATAGCCCTTTTAAAAATGGAAATCCATATTATTAAAAGATTTGTAAATAGCTGTGAGATATCAGTATGAGATTGGCCTTGTTCCCATAACTAGAGGTGAAAATAAATTAATACCATTTTACGGGGGGCTAGTAGCAAGTAAAAATATCATTGTAATTGCTTTCATACCTCAGTGACTTTTCTATTTTACTAGCCTACTAGTTTAATTTTCATATCATGCCCCTCAGTGTATGCCCTTCCAATTTTAACAGTAGAATTGTTCTCTTGTTCTGTGCTGGAAAATGCTACATGATAATTAAAAATGGGCAATAATGTCTAGGAAATAATTCAGCAAATGATTTCTCCTTTCTCATAGGTTGGCTGAGGTTAACCTTTGGTCTTCTCAGCATATTAAATCCTATTGCATGCAGAACAATTCAGCAATTGCTTCAAAAGCTACTGCAAGAAGGGAGTTATGCACCCCTTGATGTAATCTTTAACTGCAGCTCCTAGCATTCCTAACCATTGGCTATATGGCTAAGGCTGCAGAGAACTTCAGTACAAAACATCTAGAGAACCAGCCAATTCATACCTGACATTTTTGTGTAGAACAATATGTATCAACACAAAATACAATGTTTGTTTCAGAAAATGCTGTATTTGCAGCACAAAATACAACATTTTTGTACAACTGAAATTTTTGCAAAAATGTGATAAATCCTTGAAAAAATGCATGAAACTTTGGGGATTTCATCCAATGGGGAGAACACATCTGAAATTTTTCATTCTCTGGTATGGCAAGCTTTGCAGCTCAAAAAGGGAAAAATTTTCCACTGAACTAGTCATCAATGACAAAATAATTAATTATAATTCCAATTCTTATAGAATGCCTATTTGTTAAGTGTCATTTGATATGATTATACACACACACATGTGTGTGTGTATATTTGTCCTAGCCTTAACATGAACAGTGCATTTCATAGGGCAGGAGCATCTAGCCTGTTCTCCTTTTACCTGAACATTTTCTTGCTCTTGCCAATGTACATCCTGTGCTTAACATTCCTGCACTTTTTTCGGTGTATGTAGTGGAACATTCTATTTTTAGAACTCCTTTGACATTGTCAGTGTTCTCCAAGGCTCCCAGCTATCTTTCTCTTATTTTCTCTGACTTTTCTCAGTGCCTTCCAAAAGAATCATGTTTCAAGAGCTGGAAAGCTTATGAATGACTATTAGTTTCAAGCTTGTCTGGGTGTCTTTCAGATATAATGAGAACTTATAGTCCAACTGTGACAGTGGGCTGGAATGACAGCAGTAATCTGGGGAAGAAACAATTTCTCCAGACATCTGCACATCATATTTTGTTGCCCCCCCCCCCCCCCCCCCCGCACAGCCCTATTATGTTGAAGCATTACATTTGAAGCAGAGTTTCAGAACTTGCCCTGTCTCCTGGTGGTTTCATATAAATCAGTGGTGGGAATTATGTGGCCCTCCTGATGTTAGACTGCAACTCCTAGCATTCCTCACTATTGGTGATATTAGCTAAGGCTGCTGGAATATTTAGTTCAACAGCATGCTTCCCACCTTAATGTAGATATTTAAAAAGTCTTGGGGACATGAAGTTATGAAACAAGAGTCCCAAAGCATCACTTTCTGAGTCTGCCCTTCAATACATTCTCTTTTTATTATTATTATTATACATTCCATCCTGCTTTCAATACAACTCGTAAGCTTTATATTTCTTTTAAATTAATCTCTTAACATTACTCTAAAATTCCTTTTCGATAATTTCTTTCTTAGTCAAAATAATATTTAGTAACTGGCCTATTACAACAATATATTTTATCTTATATACATGACATACTATCTTCCCAAAGTCTTCTAACATTTTCCCATTTTTTATCATATTGTTGGAAAGTGGTATTATTTACATATGTTGATATATTTCCATCACAGCTAGATCACTCACTTTAATTATCCATTCTTCCAATGTTGGTATAGAGTTGGATTTCCAATATTTTGCGTAAACCAGACGAGCCGCAGTAATCATGTATCACTTTCTGAGTCTGCCCTCCAAGTTAAGTTAGAGCGTCTGCCATGGTGTGCCCCCAAGCTCAGTCGTCAAAACATGTACAGGAATCACTAAGAGGGCTAAGAGAACAAATGGGATTAAAGTCCTCAATACATTCTCAGGCCCAAGTCATCCACCAGAGTGACCAGGTATGCTTCCATTCCAAAGCCAGGCTTGAAATAAAATTGGATGGAATCCAAATAATAATTTGCTTCAAGACTAATTAAACTGGAGAGGTCATCACCCACACCTTGCTCAAAAATGGAAAATTGGACAGTAGGGAATAATGGCTTTAATAGCTACAGCCTTGAGGGCAATAGAAATTATCCCTTTTCTCAGAGACTATCTATCACAATGCCAGACCAATGATGGCAGATTTTCCTTGTCCAGGATGGGCAAGGATGCAGGCAACATACAGTGGGCATTGGTCCTCTAAATAGTTTATTTGCATGTTCAGTTTTTGCATGACTAAGTTTGCCAGAAGACCCTTATTGTATGGGATTCCCCTTATTTGAGAATCAGAAAAAATGTCCCTTATAGGGCTCTCAGGTGTCCCATATTATGAAAGATGTTCCCTATTCGAGGGTCGGAAAGCTTTTCCTCCTATATGCCAAATAAATCTCATGTTTTGCGGGCTGTGATGCCCCCACTAAAGACAGAAATGAATGCTGACAGTATATTAATTTTACAGATAAATACATGGCTAAGAGTATTCAATACTTTCATTCAATAAGTATTCAATACTTTCATTTCGGTAGAATACAAACTTGTACATGGCTACTTCCTGATTGTCAACTTTGCATGTCATGCATTTTTGCCTTTCCATATGGCTATTTTGAAAACCTGGCAACACTACCACAAGCTGAAATATGAATGACTAGGTGCAGTTGGTGTTTGAGTTGTATCCATATATGATTCTGTTGAAATGAGAAGCCTACATCCCAGTACTTGTCTGTTACAATAGGCCCATGAGATAATATAATTTCTGTGTACAGTTCATTTACCAAATTCCCACTGATTCTGTCAGTTTAATATAGTGGGGACTAACAATTGATTTAGGCTTTTGTGTACATGTTGACACAGATACAAATGAATTTGTCCACAAACTGCAGGGTGGTCACTGCAGTCCTTTGAGGGCTCCTCTTAATGATTAATTATCACATTAAATAGACAGGTGTGATACGACAATCTTCTGAGATGCAGCTACCACTTGCATTGAGAGTTAATTGCTACATAGTTTGAGATGTGATACAGTTCCTCCTGGTCTTCTGAATAAAGACCCTTCACAGTTCCTCCCACCCCATTTCCCATAAAGTCTAAATTGTATTACACATCTATATACTTGTTATGACTGAAATGTTATAGTTTGTGATGATTTTCCAAGCAATCGATGAATTTTCTCACTTTTTTCAATTGATTAATTCCATTGTCATCATGAGATACTTCAAAATACCATTTGTATTGTCAAATTGTGACTGCTGGATTAATTAGCCATTTAATTAATTGATAACAGATAAAAGCACACTTCAGTCAATCAACAACTTCAGGCTACATTTGCATTCTTCCCCTTCCATCCACTTTTTCCCTTAGAGCACACTGTATTTTCAAAGGATGAAGCTGTGTCCAGACTGCACAGTTTGTCTTGACCACAGATCCCATACAAGTCCCCATTCTAGGTTATGCTATTCTTTGTTATCAGTATGTAGAGATCTTGTAGCACCTTTGAGACTAATTGAAAGAAAGAAGTTGACAGCATGAGTTTTTATAGACTTAGGTCTACTTCCTCAGATGTTTTTGGTGGAGTGGAAGCCAGGGACAAGCATATATATGGCATAGGTATGTGAGAATGCAATTCAAATTAAAAACCCTTTGGGTATGGAAATGAAATAGCGGGTCCAGTTTTAACTATGGTAATTTGTGAACAAAGACATAGCCGTTGAATATGGAAATGATGGGGTAAGACCAGTTTGGTCTTGGAAACAGCATGCACATGGGGATAATAGATGAGTGTAGGATGCCCCCATGGGGATGGGGTCAGATAGTGTTGAAACAGGTGTAGTGAGCCAGGAAGCCATTATCTATAGTTTATGGATGAATTCCAAGTCTGCTGTTTCTCTTTTCAATCTATCTTTGTAGTTCTTTTGTTCAAACTGCTGTTCTGAAGTCTGACATGGAATGCCCAGGGAGACTGAAATGTTCTGTCACTGGTTTTTGTGTATTCCCATTTGTAATCTCTGATTTATGTCAATTTATCCTCTGGTCAATTTATCCTCTGGCCTGTTTGCCTGATGTAGAGTGCTGATGGGCATTGATGACATAATATGGCATAAATCACATTGGAGGATGAAGACTGAAGATCCCCTAATATTGTGGGTGATGTCATTTGGTCTTGTGATGACATTTCCTGGATAAATGTGCGGACAGATGTGGCATCTTGGTTTGTGGCAAGGCTTGTATCTTCCTGTGGTTGAGTACCTGTTTGGGGTTTGGAGCCTGTCTGTAGGTGAGTAAAGGTCTGCCACTAAGAGCCCTTGAAAGAGTGGCATTATTGTTTAGAATGGGTTGTAATTCGTTGATGATCCATCTGAGTGGTCCCAGTTGGAGGCTGTATGTGACCACTAGTGGGGGTTCTATCATTTTCTTTCTTCAAATTGTTCTGTAATAGATTAGTTATGAATACAAGTCTTGCCTTGTTTATTTGTTTTTTGTTTTGTTTTTTACTTTATTTAGTAGGTGCGGTAGCTTGAGGAATGCTTGTTGTAATTCTTTGAGTTTGGCGTCCCTGTCTTGTGGGTCTGAGAAGATGCAATTATATCAGAGGGCTTGGCTGTAGACTATGGATCTGGGGGTGTGTTCCGGGTGGAAACTGGAGGCATGTAAGTACATGTAGTGGCCCAGGGGTTTGCAATATAGCATGGTAGTTAGATGTCCATTTTATATCTGTACTGTGGTGTCCAGAAAGTGAATTTGTTCTGTAGTTATTTCCAAGCTGAGGTTGATGGTGGGGTGGAAGTTTCTCCATGAGTCCAAACTATGAAGATATCATCAATGTACCTCAGGTAGAGGAGTTGTTTCTGGGTACAGGAGCTAAGAAAGTGTTGTTCTAGGTTGGCCATGAAGATATTGGCATATTGTGGTGCCATGTACATGCCCATGACAGTGCCATTAACTTGAATATGTTATTACCAAAGGTGAAGTAATTGTGTGTGAGTACAAAGTGGCAGACCTTGGTGGCTAGGTGTGATAAGTTCCCATTTGGAATGATGTTCCTGATGGCTTGTATTCCATCATTGTGCAGGATATTGGTGTACAGGGATTCCACCTCCATACTAGCTAAGATGTTTTCCGGAAGGTTGTGGATGGATTGTATCTTCTGTAGGAAATTTGTGGTGTCCTACACATAGCTGGGGGTGTTGGTGGCATATGATTTAAGGACATTGTCCATATATTTGGAGGTACCAACTGTAAGTGTTCCAATGCTGGAGACAATAGGTTGTCCAATGGGAGGCATAACATTCAGCAGAGGAAATGATATTCCCTTGGCAAATTTTCCAGCCACAGGGATATTATGAGCTGAATTCTGTTGTTAGTCCCATTTAGTGTACTTGAATTAGTGGGATTTACCTACATGTACATTGAGTTAGTGGATTCAGCAGGTCTATTCTACTTGGGACTAACCAATAGGATTCAGGACTATGTACTAAGATTCACTTTGTAAGTCAGGATCATTGAAGTGTGAGTTTCCCTCACCACTGTGACAAAGAATGGCTTGATGGAGAATGTTCCATGAACATGTGATAATTTCAAGCAGCTAGATAACTTCTAGCAACCTATGGCAACTTGTGGCCCTCCAGATGCTGTTCTTTTCAGCTCTAGGTAGCATAGCTAATGGCGAGGGAAGATAGGGGTTGCAGTCCAGCAACATTTATATTGTTTTGCTGTTATGTACCTTCAAATTGTTTCTGACTTATGGCAACCCTAAGGCGACCCTATTAGTCCCGTCCCCCCCGGAAGGATTTGTTCAGAGGGGGTTTGCTTTTACCTTCCTCTGATACTTAGAGAATGTGACTTGTCTAAGGTCAGTCAGAGGGTTTCCATGGTTGAGCAGTGATTTTGAACCCTGGTCTCCAGAATCATAGTCCAGTACTCCAACCACTACACCAGACTGCCCAGAAATAAAATAAATTCCATGACTTCTTGTTACATCTGTGATGCTTACAGGAGTGAATGACATTTTTACCCCCATGATTCATAGTCTCTCATTGGAAAACAGAGGGGTGTATTCCTCCCACACTGAGGAGGGTCAGCAACCATATTAAATGGTTTAATCCATTTAATTTACCTCCAATCCTTTCAAGTACCCAGAGTGCTGTGGGAGCAACCCCATTGAGGTAGCATCACTGTCGTGCTGACAACTTTTGAATTGGACTGATAATACTTATTACCTGGGAATGGAGAAATAATTTGGAATATCTCTGGCCAGAATTATGGAGAATATCTCTGGTATGAGATTTGAGGGGGGTGGGGTACAATAATTTTTAATGGAATGAGCTTGCAGGTACACTTTGTTGGAGGTGGGACATTTGCAACCCAGTGATTCTGAAACTGCAATTGGTGTGTCACTTTTCTTCTCTAAAGGAGGAAGAATTGATCCTTTTAAGTCTTATTTAATTTCCATTATTGCAATATAAAACTATATACACTTGCAAAACTATATACAGTACCTTTCCCTCAATGTCTTTATAGTTTTAAAAAAACCCAAATAGTATTATATAAATGTCCGGGGGGGGGGGGATATGTGGGTTTTTTTTTTTTTTTTGTCTTGTGCTTTTTATTTCAGTTAATTTTCTTTCAGTAACATTTAATATGTTTCCCCAAACAGAGACTATTAAGTGCAGCAAATCGTGTGGAGAGGTGAGTGATAGGTGAAAAACCACCAAATCCTGACCTTGGAGGAAATTAGTTTCTAACAGTGAAACACAAGTCCTTTCTTTAATTAAGCCACCTAAGTTGCTCAATACTATTGAAAATATCTATTAACTCACTTCCAAAGGGCTTACACATTAGCCGTCCTTGTTCTAGCAAGCGCCTGTAGCCATACTATGTGCACTTTGTTTCAAATGAGTATTTAATAAGATAATGTTGAAGCCATTTATAATATAGGCCAAAACGACAATAATAAAAGCGTGACACTTTGCTTTGGCTGCCAACGTGCCTTATATGAAATGTAAGGGAGGTTTGCCTATACACATGCCTGTCAGAAGTTTCATGACTGTTAGCAGGATAAGTTGCATGTATGGTGGGCCATCATAGGTATGACATACTTAACTTCACTTTAGACACAGGCTGGAATCCGACAGGTGATATTTGTGTACTTTTGTTTCTTTTGGGACAAGATGAGGGGGCTGTTCTCTAGCTCTTTTCACCCCCTCAGGCAGCTATCAAACATATATGGGGGTGTTGTTTACCAGTGGGGAGGGAAAAAAACAGGGAGGCAGCTCTGAGTAGGGAGATGAGGCTGATCTCAGCAATGAGGAGGTAAAAAAAAGTGAGGCATACAGCCACAGAATTAGAGAAGAAATACCTTACTCAATGTAGTGTCTCCAGTTAAACCAACCTCAGTGAATAGCTGCCCAGTCTCTTTTTGGAAATACCCAGAAAAGGAAACCCTACTGACAAAAAATTACTTCAATTAAAATCTACTCTCCTGTAATTTCAAAGCATTAGACCTGCTCCTACCTTTTGTGAAAGCAGAGAACCGTTCTGTCACATCTTCTCTGTCACAGCTGTTGAGGTATTTACAGCACAGTCATGTCACCCATCAGTTTTCTCTTCACCAAGCTGAACATGGCCAGGTCCTTCAACCTTTCCTCATACCTCTTATCATTATCATTGCTCTTCTCTGAACCTGCTCCGACCTGTTTAAATCTTTCTTAAAATGAGGCACCCAGAACTGAACACAGGACTCCAGATGAGGCCTGACCCATGCAGAATATAGTGGGACTATTACTTCCTTCAACTTGAAAACTGCTTCTACTAAGGAGGGCTAAATATACCATTTTTTTCGTAAGAGGTCATGTCAATTCTGTCCATCCTGCCCCTTTGCCTTCTGAAGCTTAAATTTCCCATGATATCTGCAGACTGTCATATGGAATACCATAGCATTTCACTGGCATGCAAGTGATCAGGAATATCAAAGTCCCTATTATGTCTTTCTATAGGTGTGACCTTAGTCATTCTCTGACCAGAAATCTGTCAGAAGTGCTGGAATTGTTTCCTGCCTCGAACAGAGCAAGAATGGCCACCGGCAGCCTACCAAGAGCAGTCCTACAGCTCCTGAAGGTCCCCATGCAGTTTCCTTGCCAAGCCCCCACCCTTGCCAAAACATTGCTTTTCAAAGAGGGGAAAAGAGAATCAACATCACCAAGTGTGCTTCTAAGTTAAAACAAGACAAGTGTCCCTGAACTTCAATGTAGTCCTCCAGCCTCTTTTCTCAAAGTAGAAATGATTTCCTGGTAACTCATGGAAATTGGAAATGTGGCTTGTAGGGCTATCAGGGAGTGGGAAATGGTTAAGAATGACCTCAGAATCAGAGAGAGCAAGATTTGTTTATCTCATTCTTATCCACGTAGGGATAAATTAAGGCAGTGTAGTGTGAAGTTGCACATCCCTTGAGCATGCTTTCCAGAAACTCTGGAGAACTGCTGGCTAAGAGCACTTTGGTTCCCTACTGCTTTGCTCAGAGAAAAGGAAAGGGACCAGATAAATTGTCCTTGGCAGATTCTTCCATGAGCTCCTGAAAATGCTACCTGAAGATACTACAGTTCTCCACCCTTTTCTCTCTTTAGGGAAGAAGGTGAGTGACCAACATCTGCTTTCTGACAGAAGTGCCTAGCCAAAGGGGAGGGGACCACACTTCATCATCAGGGACATGGGTTGCATTTACAGCTGCTGAATTAAATCAATTTGACACTGCTTTAACTGCTATGGCTCAATGCAATGGAATTCTCCAATTTATAGTTTTGGGAGATATTTAGCCTTCTCTGTCAAAGAGCCCTTGTGCCACAAAAAACTACAGGATTTCATAGGATGGAGCCATGACAGTTAAAGCAGTGTCAAAATGCATTAATTGTGCAGTGTGGCAGCAACCCTGGACATGTCTCCTCACCTCATCTGGCCCATGGAACTCTGCATGTTAATAAATCCAACACCACGCCACACTTCAGTACCCTACCTTTGATCTAACATCAGAATGGCCAGAAAGTTTGTAATTAAAGAAACCTCCATATATCATTCCCGCCTACCTCCAAGTTCAGTGCCATTTCTTAATTTCATTCAAACATAAACATGGACAACCAAAGACTTGGTAACATATGTGACATCAGAGAACTTTGCAAAACACACATACACACACGAATGGCAATTAGGGTGATGGAGAAAACATGCCCTCTTATCGACAGAATATGTACAGGTCAAAGATGTCCATCTTTCAATGGTGAACAGGACCTGGGTGCATTCATAAGTGAAAAATGAGAAATATGTCTGGAGTATTTTACCTAGCTTCTGATTTGTTTCGCAAAATGAATAATGGTCTGTACATGGGGCATCCAACAATAAGAGCAAAGCAATTTGTAGTTGTATCCAACCCTGGGTAGGTGGCCAGTTTCATCTGGGAAAAGTGATTACTTGCTACAGTGCTATGTTCTGTGGAATGGTATTACTACAGTAGGAAAAACTTGAGAATCTTAATAATCACAGTTCCTGTTGTGACAAAGATGTAAGTGGAGAAAGGCAGTTTGGCTGAGTGTCTTAGAAGCCTAAGGCTACTTTTGGGTTTTTAAAAAATGTTTCATTATCATTATGAAAGAAATCACAAAAACAAAACAAATGAAACAATATACTAAGGAAAGGAGACCTAAACTGAATAACATCTATTGTTGGCTGAAAATTATAGATTCTTCACCTGCCTTTATACATTTTTACTGAATGTGTCTGTTTCCCTTGGTGAGATATGCAGCAAGCTATAAATCCAATTATAGACTGCAGAGGTTTCAGATAATTTCCATTCTGAGGACAATTCTATCTATGCTTGAATCAAAAACCTGTTTGTCAGTTCCGTATCAGAGTCATCCACAATCTTTCTTAAACAGCCAGACAGATTTCCAAAATGATCATATGGCCAATCAAATTGAGAATGCTACGCATTGCATTTAATACAGTTATCTAGTCATCTACCACTCCCACACACACAGGCTATCTATTTCTGAAATGCCACATTTCTAACAAGGATCAGAGTGAATATAAGATTATATATATATATATTAAAAAAGAGTAGTTCCAGCTCAAAATATCTTTAGAAATCATACACCATACCTTCCAGCTGTTCTG
The DNA here is from genome assembly GCA_034509955.1 of Urosaurus nigricauda. Classification (NCBI taxonomy): domain Eukaryota; kingdom Metazoa; phylum Chordata; class Lepidosauria; order Squamata; family Phrynosomatidae; genus Urosaurus; species Urosaurus nigricauda. The sequence continues at coordinate 172,881,835 of JAOEGL010000002.1, forward strand.
ATTTGGTAGGGACAATCTTGATTCCAGCTGCTTTTAAAATGACCTAGGTCCTCTCTTCACTGGCCAGGAGACTCCAAGGGTTGCCCCTATCTCATGCCATTATCTCAGGCCCTCTAATCTGATGCCAGGCAGCTATTTGCATGTGTATCCCACTGAGCTGCCTGGTATGTCTGCCACGGCAGTGCATTGCTTTTCTCTGAGGTCAGAACAAAGGGCCCAGTGACAACCACTTGCTGGGAGTCTCATTCTGACCTCAGAGCAAGTGACCCACTGTGGTGGTAGATGCACCAGGCAGCACAACAGCCTTCACAAATATGGCTGGTGAGGGCCCAGGGGAGAGCCTTATCAGTGGCTGCTCCTTCACTATGGTGCTGCACCCTCTTCCAAGGGAGGTTTGGCTTGCTCCCTCCCTGCTCTCTTTTTGCCAGCAGGCCAAGACCTTCCTTCCTATTTAAACAGGACTTCAGCTTTTTAACCTGGTTGGGCTAGTTCAATAGGTAGGCTTTGATGTGTTTTAATTTAATGTTTTATTTAAGAGGATTGTGTTTAATGCTTTTTCAAAAAAAAAAATCTAGATTGTTTTTAGCTTATTGTGTTAACATATGGTATGAACTGGTTGGGGTCCCATATAGCAGAAAAGCACAATATAAATTAAATAAATAAACAAATAAATAATATACTCTGATCTAGAAATGTTAGATAACTTACTTTAGTCAGCACTGAATCAGCATATGATTCTCCAGATTCATACGCAGATGGTAACACAGAAACACTATAAGGAGCTTATCACACAGCTTTAAAAAGTGACTTACCACTCTTGAATTGAATTCTAATTCAGGCTGCACCCGGATACTATTGCATGGATTTCTGCTGCTGATGCTGCCGGGTGGGTGCATCCCACGTAACCTATGGCTAGAATCTGAGTTCAGCTGGCCTCTTTTCAAAGCAGGGATCTTTGGAAAGATAAGGGATAGGTTCCTTTCATGCATGCTCAGTAAGGGATTCTGGGGAGCTGCTATTTGCCTTGCCTGTTCATCTACACTGGCTTGAATAGAGCAGAATCCAGTTTTTCCCCCACCTTAGGCTTTATTGCATTGTTTACTTCAGATATGCTGCTGCAACCTGACATTAAAAATTTGTTTCTCCAACCCTCTTTCATCTTGCATTTAATGTCAATGCTGCCAAAAAACAAAACAAACTGGACAAAGGATGTTTAAAAATTGGGCTAGGCAGGCAATAGAAATCTTTGTAAAAAGGAGGTTCTTTGTCATAGACCTTGACTGTTATAATTGGATGCAAAAATCTGAATTTTATAGAAAGTTGTTTATTTCTTAACTATACAAAATGCACTCTCTGAAATAACATGGCCTAAACCCAATTAGTCATCCAACTAAAATAAACCTTTTTTAATTGATGGGATTTATTCAGGTATCAATTTCACATTCAGCAATTGGTAAATGGATTTTCTCCAGCTGGAACTAGAAATTTGTACTGGTATTTTAGCCTATTTGTTTCTATAAGGGAAAGATGCATACATAATACAAATACATACAAAACTAAATATGAATCAAAACTAAATATGAGGTTTTAGATAGTTTCAAAAAATATAGAATGATGCAGAGATTGGGTGGAACAATATGCTGAAGTTGAAATAAAGGTGAAACTGACACAGACTGGTTATAGGCTGATCCATACATCCCTACATTGAACATCTAAAACTTGCTGATTTTTTTTTTTTTTAGTCACATTCTGTAAATGTTGAAGAACTCAAACTGTGGTTGTCTCCATGGGGTAGTATTTGGATCCCTCTAGCCTCCAGTTAGCCTTGCCTATCTAGATGATGGAGGGTAATGATAGCTGAGGCAATTTAGGCATTCGTGGTTGCTAGCTTTGTCTCTTCTCCTCCAACTCTGAACAACAGAATAACACAAATAGAATGTCCAAGATGGCAGCAGAAAATGGCAGTGGGGGAACATGAAGAGATAGATAGATACCAGGAGCATTGAATTCTGACAGTGGGAGGTAGGAAAAGGCAAAGGAAGGCTGGGAGTTAGTTTGTGTCTGCTTTTGTGGTCATCATTGTTCTGAGACCTAACATGTCAACAGAAGACTGTTTAGCCATGTATTGTGTGGATAGTTCGAGAGTGAGTTGTATTTAGTAACTTACTTTAGTAGATGTGTTATACCACCTTTCTCTCCCCAAAATAGGATTTTAAGCAGTTTACAATTAAATAAAAAAGTAGAGAAAGTATGTATTAAAAAAGGATACAATTAATATGCAATTCAAAAACAATGCCAATAAAAGGATTTAGAGCAAGCAAGCAAGTTTGTTTGTTTGTTGTTTATAGGTTCACTCATATCTCTGCATTTATGTACACACAAATCCTGTGCCATCCAAATCATTATTCCCGTGACCTACATTTCAAATTATTTGTTGCCTTTACTTTTCAGGGAGCAACCATTGTTCCTTTCCTTAGAGTGACATAAACCATAATAATGTCTGAAGAAAGATCCTGAATGTAGGTGATTTTCTATTGGCACTAACTCTTAATTTGTTCTGTGGATCAGTGTAATTTTCAGGCAATTGCTTCTCACTTGGGGTATCCTGAGCCTGAAAAGCTAACTTATATGAGCAGCATCTTAGATACTGTGATGGTACACTCACAAGAGGTAGCAAATATATGATCATGAATGAAATATCTTTGATCCTGTATATCTGGACATTTTCAAGTGGAATAGGAGAGTAGCATAGAAGCTTGTTGAAGGGAGAATGGCACTGGTAATGGTGAGCCAGGAGGCCGAATGAGGCAAAAATTTGGTAAGAGATTCGGAAGATATTTAAACTCCATTCAGGTCTTTTGATTTTGTCCTTAAGGTACAATGGGAGCTGAACAGTCTTGTTCCCCCTCTCACATTCCCACAATCCATCATGAGCTTCAAGTCAGAAAATCAAAAGGATATCTTAAATAAGTTTAAGGGTTTGGGAGAAAACATGATCCTTGAAATATACTCACCTCACGATAGATCTGTTCACTGAAGTACAATCCTGATATTGTAGATTTTTGTGGGTTTTTCAGGCTATGTGGCCATGTTCTAGAAGAGGTTATTGCTGATGTTTCACCAACATCTGTGTCTAGCATCTTCAGAGAACACTGGCATGGAAGAGAGTGGGATATATATATATATATATATAGTGTGACCCTGGGTAGGGAGGAGTGATTTACATGTTAATCTGTTCATTCTTCTGTTGTTGATGGCAAGGCCTCGGGGTGGGAGGATATGCAAAGAGGATTAGTGTCTGCTTAATTAGTGATCATTGTCTGCTGGGAAAGCCTCTGACCTTGGGTGGTTTCTCATTTGCATTTGCTGAGTCTTAATTTTGCTGTTTTTCAGGATTGGTAGCCAAACTTTGTTCATTTTAAAGGTTTCTTCCTTCCTGTTGAAGTTGTCCAGGTGTTTGTGGATTTCAATGGCTTCCCTGTGCTTCCTGACCCTGATAGGTGTTGGCATGGTCCAGAATTTCAATTTTTTCAAACATTTTATGCCCAGGATTATTTATAACATGTGCTGTTACTGCTGATTTTTCTTGCTGACCCAGTATGCAGTGTCTCTCATGCTGGAGTACAAAAGGAGGTTCTTATTTATCCTGATTTTCTCCTCTTTGGCCACATCCAGGACTGCAAGACCTGACATGCCCCATAATGGCAGGACAGAAATGGAGCTTTACTCGGGTTCCTTAGTGCATAGAAACAGCAATGTAGACAGGGTTATGGCTCTGGGGGACCTACAGATATTTGTGGGGGGTTTAAAATTATTTTTGCAGGGGTCCTGCATCCCTAACCCCTGTACATGTGGTGGGCTGACTGTATACCTGTTTTCCTCTCTTTGTCCTCAGGCTGTCAATACAGCTTCTTGCATGGCCCAGTTTTTCTCACAAAATGTAAAGGACACCTTCTTATGTTTAGCCTTTCAAGAACTGTCTCACCATTCCCCCAGCATCCTCCCAGCCCTTTTTCAGCAACACATAACACCTCACTTCCATCTTTCTTTTTGTTGCTCAGTCATAGCTGTTAGCAAATTCAACTGTTGGCAAGTTAATATATTCAATTTGCTTTAGGTTTTTAAAAAATGGCAAAATAAAATTCCTGTGTTTTAACTGCCTATGCTCTTCTACAGTACTTGAATTAATTTCCCTCATTTTATTGAAGTGCAGTGTAAAACTGACTTTGTATCCACTATTCTGTTGTTTCTGAGTGCCTTCCAGTTGTTTTCGACTTATGGAGACCTTAAGGCAAACATGCCTCTGCAAAATATCACTACATCTTTGAGTCTGTCAGGTGCATATGAATTTGCAGTAACAATTGTTACTTCCAGCCTCAGATTCCATAATTACATTTGTCAATGCAAGGTGGACCCCCCCACACACACACTATATTCATATGTGTTAATTGAAAACTTCCTCTTTTCCATCTTTATCCATCCTGATCTGAGAATTCATCGTAGCAGTTAAAGTGTGTTAATGAACAATTAATCTATGTTAGTCTATATTCTGTGCCCCTAGAGGTGTCAAGAGATACTGAAAACAATAGGAATGGGGTGGTTCAGCATTTCATAGGATCTGAGCCCCACAGCTGTGATGTTGCTTTTATTCCCTTGTATAACTGAGCTACACAAAATACACAGGAGCATTATAAACAATGTTGCAGACAATTGAAAATGGCACGGTTTGAAACAAATGTCCTAAAGGCTGTCTTAATTTTATTCTGTTGCTAGGTGCTTAATAGGACTCCTATGGTTGGCTGAAATGAACCAGGGATGTATAGGACAGTGTTTGATCATACTTAGATTTCTTTTCTTTTTAAAAACTACATAGCTGTATTTTTCACAGCTTGCACTTTTGCAATCCTCTTTCATCTGGGAGAATCTGGTTTGTTTGTTTGTTTGTTTGTTTGAAATGACACATTTGACTCAATCTCTTCAAAATTAATATCATTACATGGTTCAATATAGTAAGAAAGATTTGCAGTTAGAGCTTACATCATACACAGATGGAGCTGCATTCAGGTTTGTCTGAATTGATTTCATAACCTTTTGATGGCTAACCTGTTTAGCACTAGCTGGGAGCATTCCCAGGATCTTGCAGATGTCCCAGAGCTGCGGATGTGGTTTTGCGTTTGTTCCTGTGATTGCAGACAACAGCTGGATTGCAAGCTTGGCAAATGAGAGAGGACTTCATCAGATGTGCTCATGAACTGCAGGACCAAACACTGAGCTTGGATTTGTTCTCTTCTTATGGATTTCACATAAAACTAATTGTTATTTTTTAATGGCTGTCCTTATGTCTGTTTGATCAGTCTGAGTGGCAGTTGCTTACCATTGTAATTTTGTTTGACTCTGGACAACAATTACTTTTCTGCTCTCCCCACCTCTCACTCGCTGGAGTGATCAGTCTAAAGAGAGCAAGAGAGAGACCGAGAGAGAGAGAGAGAGAACAGGATAATAGCATAAATATAGCATCATATGGCCAGGGGCTTCCTTGACAACATGAACACGACTCTTTGATGCCAAGTATTAGCTACAGTGCTAAGAGGCTACGAAAGTATTGAAGAATCAAATTGTGTTTATTTGGCTATTGCCTCATGTTTCTGCTAGAGATTTCTTTGTTCATTCGCTTGCTTTATGTTGTGCAGTCGTGATCTTCAATTTCGGCAGTTGCTCATGGGGAATATACATTGTTGTCATTGTTTTAATTATTCGTTCAGTATAGGGAAAAGGTTCACACAGTCTCTCTCTCTCTCTGTCTCCGTCTCTCTCCCGGAAGCTTAACTACATGAGAATATCAAAGAGAAAGCAATGTGATTTCATTGAATGAAAATAGTGGACAATTACCACCAGTACATTTCTCTTCAGCCTCATACTGCAAAACTGGTGAGTGAAATGTTATTCTCTTACCTGCACATTTTCTGATTTTATAGTGGGGAAAGGAAGGTCGGGGGGGGGGGGGGTCTTGCAAATGAAAGGACACTGTGTGATGTTCTCCTACCTGTTGTGCATGCATATTTCAGAGTCTTCACTGAACAAGTGAACAATTCTAGGTTCCAGCTTGAGTTGTACTGTTTCAATGTATAGGATTGGTGCATGGTGCAGACTCCTTGGCAATCTGAGTTATACGATTACATGGATAAAGAATAAGATTCTTCATGAGGAAGAAAATAAGAGACGGATGCCTGAGGTTATATTATGGTTTACACTTTTAGAAATGTACTGCTTTGTGATTAATCTACATATGAAAGCCACGCTTGTTGACAAAAGCTGTGTGAGTATCTTGGAGAGGTGGACAGTATAATGCCTCCCAAGCATGCTTTGTGTTCTATGATGTACACAAGCATCAGGAGACTTACTGATTTATGCTCAATTATGGCAATAATAATGAGAACTGCAAAATTAGGGGGAAGGAGTGTCTCTTCCTTTCTAGTAGCTAATCTTTCTGTTGTAGTCAAGCTACTAAGGTATTTACATTCATTATTGCTCTTTAATTGCCATTGTGGAATTAATTCTTCACAAAAGATAATGGCACCAAAAGAGTGACAGCTAAATGCAATTAGCATATGAGGAACTACGATGCATATGTGTTGTTCCCCTTCCCCCATACTGAGTTCTGCAGATGTTTTGATGATTTGATAATTGGACTGGCTCCAATAACTGCACTAAGCAGTAGGAAGTACTGTGAGAAGTACGGAGAGCTTCTAGGGATTATACTGATACTGCAGATACCTTATCTAAGCAATGACCCAAGATGGATATTATTTGAGGTTACCAGGGATGGAAGCCCTCCAGTGCATTGGTTTGCTGCACCACCTAGCGTCAACTGTGGCTGTCTTTTGCAACAACTGTTGGTAGTTTTTAGTTCCAGCAAGCAATTGTATCAATTCTAAAACAAGTATGGCCATGGCTCAGTTGTAACTGATAAGCTACACAAGCCTCCTGGATTTCAACCTGCAAAAAGAAGCAACCGAGAGAGGAAACCAGTTAGGAGTACATGTAAAGGTGTCCAAAGATGATGGCACTAAACTAGGAAAGAGAATTAAGAAGTAGGAGTTTAGGTAGATCCTGGAGGCAGCAGGAGCAGTTGAGGAAAAGCAAGAAGACTGGCAAATCTCCAAAGATAACTTTAGCAAAGAGAGCAGTGATGTGAAATCAGTTTTGCTGTGTAATTAAAGAGAGCACCTATGCTGGTTGAAGAAGCATGCGTGGCAGCACAGTGAGATCAATGTTCATGAAATGGATGTATAAGCTCCCATTCTGCATAATAATGAAAAGTGTGGAAAAGAAAGTGTTAGTGACCTCCTCTATCAGTGTAAGTTTATCATAGTCAAAGTCACCACAGAACAATAAGCTTCTAAAACTGGATGTTTTAGTTCAGAATGATAGGTTTCTAGACCTTCTTGATAGTAAGAGCTGTTCAACAGTGGAATGTACTACCTCTTCATAGAATCATAGAGTTGGAAGAGACCACAAGGGCCATCCAGTCCAACTCCCTGCCATGCAGGAACTCTCCATCAAAGCATCCCCGACAAATGGCCATCCAGCCTCTGCTTAAAGACCTCTAAGGAAGGAGACTCCACCACTCTCCAAGGGAGTGTGTTCCACTGTCGAACAGCCCTTACTGTCAGGAAGTTCCTCCTAATGTTGAGTGTGGTTGAGTCTCCTTCTTGGGATTGGTTTCCAGGCGCAGCACAAGCTGTTGGTTTTAACCTTTAAAGCTCTACATGGGTCCAGCTTATCTCAGGGACCGCCTCTCCCCGTATCTACCCCCCCCCCCCCCCACACACACACACTGCGGTCCTCTAGAAGGAACCTGCTGCAGCCTATGAAACTAGGCTGTCGCAGACCTCCGAGAGGACTTTCTTCGCTACCACTCCCAAGCTTTGGAATGACCTGCTGGATGAGATGCATCTTATCACATTTCTTGATTGCTTTAAAAAAGCTATAAAGATGCATCTGTTCTGGCAGGCCTTCTCTGAAACTTCCTAAATTCCCGGCTCTGATATTGGGTTTAACCTTCCGTTAGTTCCCAACATTCTGACCCTTGCTGCTTTTGTCTGCCTCACTCTAGAATAGTTGTTTCATGAGGATGTACTATGTTTTTAATTGCTGTTTGGTTTTAACTTATTATTAGTTTAATTTAATTTTAAGGGGTGGGAGGTTGGTACTGGGATGTTGAATTGTTTTAACATGTGTCTTTTTAATCTTGTTGTACCCTGCTCTGATTGTTTTCACAGAGGAGCGGGCTACAAATAAAATGTTATTATTATTATATTTATTGGGAGGTATTTAAACGCAGCCTGGATGGCCATCTGTTAGGAGTTCTTTGATGGTGTGTTCCTGTATAAAAGGGGGTTGGACTGGATGGCTCTTGTGGTCTCTTCCAACTCCATGATTGGTAAAGTATTATATCATAAAAAGGAAAGTGTGCCATACTTTAACATGTTAACCTAATTGGTTTACCTTATTCTATGATAGGGACTAAAAACGGTGTTAATACTCCTGATGTAAGAAGGATCTTAAATACTACAGGTTTCATCTCAGTGACAATGAGCTTGTTTATCATTGTTGTGGTGTGACCTGATAGAACTCATATGTTTTAATTGTTGCTTGCTTTGCACCATCTCTTACTTGTGTGTGTTGAGGTTAGTATGGAAGGGAGAAAGGATGGAAGGGAGGGAGAAGCACAGAGATTGAAAGATTGAGAAAGAATATAAATTGACAGGCAACTTGAAGGCATATACACACATAAGACATAAGCAGGGAGTGAAAGGACTGTTGACTGACTGAGAAGGCAGAGCAAGAAGAACAGCAAGTCAGTTTGTCTTCTCTGCTAGACTTAGTTGACATATTACTAATCTGAGCCCAAGGGAAAGGGCCTATACTGAGCCCTTGCTGCACAATCAGGGATCTCTCATATGAGAAAGGCTAGACCTGAAGTTTTAACCAACTACCCATGATAAAATGTATAACATAATGAGAATGTAAAAGATCATTTCCCCTATTTACATTAACACAAATTAACTAATTTTTCAACCACACTATAACATAGAATCATAGAGTTGAAAGAGACCAAAAGGGTCATCCAGCCCAACTACCTTCTGCCATGCAGGAAGCCCCAATCAAAGCACCCCCAATAGATGGCCAGCCAGCCTCTGTTTAAAAGCCTCCAAAGAAAGAGACTCTTCTACACTCCATGGCAGCATGTTCCACTGCTGAACAGCTCTTACCATTAGGAAGTTCTTCCTAACGTTTAGGTGGAACCTCTTTTGCTGTAGTTCTTTTTAAATCATGTTTCATATTCCAAAATGGTTTTCTGGGGAAATTGTTTGAGCAAAACCCCAAAATGCACAAAATGCAGAAAACATATTCAGACTTGACTGGGTGCCTCATAGTGTGGACCGTCTGTCAAGGTCAAGCCATTTTTTAAAAAATCCTTAACACAATCCAATACTTGCTTATCAACCAGCTAGATCCAATGAGCTATAAAAACGCTACTATGTTCAATGTTATTTATGCTGGTCATTAAGTATGCATTTCCCAATGTCTCTGATCAGGTTAAAAGTTTTACATAATTAAGAATAGCCAATTCCAAAACATCAATCAAATGACCTATCTAGACAAACTATTTATCATGCTGGGAAAGTACCATAATTACATAAACCTGTGGTAAATTAATCAGATGCTATTTCCCCAGAAAATATCTCTGTTCTGAAGAAATTACATTTCCCTCTGTACTCAATAAACTAAATCAGTATAGACACTGCTGGAATCCATTGAGATATGAATTTCCTGAGCTACCACATGGTTGAAACCCACATCATTGCTATTAAATAGTTATATATTTGCCATCAACCACACTTACCACCATCCCAAGCTCAGCAACATTTTATATCATTTTTGAAGCAGTATCTATTTTTGTTCAAATTATATTTTTAAAAATAATCAAATTACACACACACACACACACACACACACACACAAAATGGTCTTCCCTAGTGTTGAGAAACCGTGAATAATAGCTTCATAGAATCAGAGTTGGAAGAGGCCACAATGGCCACCAAGTCCAACCCGCTTCTGCCATGCAGGAAGACACAATCTAAGCATCCCCAACAGATAGCCATCCAGCCTCTGTTTAAAAACTTCCAAAGAAGGAGACTCCACCACACTCTGAGGGAGTGTGTTCCACTATCAAACAGCTCTTACTGTCAGGAAATTCTTCCTACTATTAAGGTGGAATCTCTTTTTTTCTGTAGTTTGAAACTACTGCTCTGGGTCCAATTCTCTGAAGCTGCAGAGAATTAGCTTGTTCTACCTACAAAATGACATCCCTTCAAGTATTTAAACAGGGCTCTGTCACCTCTTAACTTTCTCTTCTCCAGGCTAAACATTAGGAGAACTTTTCGCGATGTTCTCAATATTTTTAAAGTGTTGCCACCAACAAGGCTTTTCCTTTTGTGCTTTCTCTTTTTACCACTGAGGAAACCAGCATAACTGGCTTTAAAATGATATGTGGAAAAAGGAGGACAGTGTAGCGGACTATGCCTATAACCTGCAAGCATCTCTTCCTTCTTGTCTATTTATTACAGTGAGGTGAGAATGGACCCTGAATTATATCATATTTACGTGTCCTGTTAAAACATGTTAAAGATTTGTGAATATTTTGGAAAGGACCAGCATTATGCACAGACTCTGTACTGCATTCCCCTCCCTTTTATTACATTACAGTAACCATCAGCCCTACTCTTTTTGATATATCAAAATTACTTTATTATTAAAGAAGACACAAACAAACAAAAATAACCCCACGTACAACAATTTTTTAGACATGCTTCTTGTGCAGATCACCTACAATTTCCCATAATCGTCAAACGCTTAAATTTCCATAATAGAATCATAATTATAATCATAATCCCCATACCACTAGTTTCATCATTTTCTTGTAACATTTTATTGTACAAGAAATTCTTTCTTTCAACTTTATTTAACTATATGGGTTCTTTCCTTAACTATCTTCTTCACTATTCTCCTTTTTATATAACATTATTTAGCCTTATATAACCTCCACTCCTTTCGTATCCTCTCTTCATCTTAAACCTTGGTTCTTATTCTTCTGGTTTTATTATTCTCTTAATTTCTTCTTTCTACATAATATTTCTTGCTTATTATACTATTTTCTCAATAGAAGAATGAGGGATTACCATTTCTCTGTATGTGTTTCTGTTTACTTCTTTTCCTTAATTTCTTATCTCTATGCAAAATCTATATTAAAACATTCCAACCATACCAGCCTAAATACATCTCTTACATGACTGCAAGTAAATTCCTCAATCACTCGCACAACACAAACATAACCTAATCCCAACCACCCATATTCAAACTAACATTCATTAAATTCTACCAATTCATTCATTCACTCACCCTTACTCTTGACCTTAATTTATGACTCTGATAGTTTTTTTAAGCTCCAAATTTCCTACTTAATTCTCACATTTATGCCAGCTTTATCTACATTACCTCAAATCCAGCTCTAATAGTTTCTAATTATTATATTCCTTTTGTAAAATCATCTGATTCAATAGGCTAACTATTCTTACTTATTATTCCTCTACTTCATCTAAGCTTACACCTGCTAATTTAATCTCTTCTAAATTCATTTTCTTTCTTATTTCCCCCTTCTTACCCCCCCCCATTATTTTCTACTTTCTACATTATTTTATATATCCATGTATTTAGTCTTTGCCAAATTGAAGCTAAAGTTCTTCCTCCTCCTCCACATTCTGGCCTCCGCTCAAGAGTAAGGCCAGTCTGTAGAGAAGGTTTGGGAGTGGGCCCATAGCCTGACCGTCTTCTCAAGAGAAAGCTGGACTGTGGAGGAGGACGAGCACAAACTCACTCCAAAGCATCCTCCGCCCAGCCGTACCCCTGAGAAGATGGCTGGGCTGTGGAGGAGGATTGGCAGAACCAGTTCACCCGTCCTCCTCCATAGCCTGGACATCTCCTCAGGAGAAGGCTGAGCGGCAAAGGAGGCTTGGTGATGAGCTTTTGCTAGCTTCTTGTGGCCTGCAAGCCATATGTTGGGCAGGCCTGCTTTAGAGTATTTAGGTACTACTATGGTTATATTAAAGTAATATTTACTTGTTTTCCTTAAATACTTGCTTCTGGTTGCTTTGAAAAAAGTGAATGCTACAAGCTACTGGCCTATTGTGCAAAATACACAAGTAATGAGGCCACAGTGCCTTTCCAACTATAAAAATAACTAAAATAGTTATAAGTTCAATCACAAGGAGGAATGGCATTATTCCTTGCTTTTCTATGTGTACAGAGAGAAGCAAGAGAAAAAAACAAAGACTCAGAGCATATCATGGTGGAATGGAAACTGGCCACAACTTCATTTTCTTCGAATTATGTAAAATTTGGGTGCTCATGTGGAACACATTTGATCAGCAGCCAGCCCTACATAAAGACAGCAAGGAAACTGAAATAGTTAAAGATTTCCTGTATCTTGGATCAAATTGATCAGAATGGAGACTGCAGTCAAGTGATAAAAAGAAAACTAAGATTGGGAAGGACAGTCATAAAAGAATTAGACAAGTTCCTAAAGTGTAAAGATATACAACTGAGCAGTAAAGTTAGTATCTCCTAAGCCATTGTATCCCCCATCAGTACATACAGATGTGAGAGCTGCACAGTGAATAAAATGAAGAAAATCAAGTCATTTGAGATGTGGCACTGGAAAAGAATGCTGAGGATATTGTGGATGGCCAAAAAGACAAACAAATGGGTCCTTCAAAAGATAAAGTAAAAAATCTCCCTGGAAGCCAAGATGATGCAATCAAGGCTGTCTTATTTTGGCCACATCATGAGAAGGCATAACCATTAGAAAAGACGATGAGAAAGGTAGGAGGTAGCAGAAAGAGAAGAAGAGAGCACGCCAGATGGATAGTCTCAATTAAGGAGGTCATAGGGAGGAATCGACAAGACTTAATCAGAGCAGTGGATGACAGGGGGGCTTGGAGATGTTGGGTTGCCATGAGTCGAAGTTGAGTTGAGGGTAATTAACAACAACAATATCAACAACAGCAACCCACTTGTTAGCTGGTGCCCTTTTCTGCCAAACAGAGCAGTTCCAGCAAGGTCCCATTCTCTTCTGGACCATTATGTCGTTCTTTCTCATCACCTGAGAGTGAGACAGACATTTCAGACCCCAAAGATGGCAGGAGACCTCATTCTCAAACCCCTCAGGAAGACTGCTCAATCAACAATGGCTTCTTTTCAACCTGGAAAGAAGTGACCAGTGGTGTCCGATAGGGCTCTGTCTTGGGCCCAGTCCTATTCAACATCTTTATTAATGATTTGGATAGGGGCATACTTATCAAATTTGCAGATGACACTAAACTAGGAGGAGTAGCTAATGCTCCAGAGGACAGGATCAAAATTCAAAATGACCTGAATAGACTAGAAAGCTGGGCCAATGCTAACAAAATGAAATTCAACGCAGAGAAATGTAAGGTTCTGTACTTAGGGCGGAAAAATGAAATGCACAGATATAAAATGCGGGACACCCGGCTGAATGAAACTAGGAGTCCAAGTAGACCATAAACTGAACATGAGTCAACAGTGCAATGCAGCAGCTAAAAATGCCAATGCAATTTTAGGCTGCATCAATAGAAGTATAGTGTCTAGATCAAGGGAAGTAATAGTGCCGCTCTATTCTGCTTTGGTCTGGTCCCACCTGGAATACTGTGTCCAGTTCTGGGCACCACAATTCAAAAAGGATGTGGAGAAACTGGAGAATGTCCAAAGGAGGGCAACTAAGAAGGTGAAGGGTCTGGAAATCATGCCCTATGAAAACCGCCTTAGGGAACTGGGGATGTTTAGCCTGGAGAAGAGAAGGTTAAGAGGTGATATGATAACCCTGTTTATATATTTGAAGAGCTGTCATATTGAGGAGGGAGCAAGTTTGTTTTCTGCTGCTCCAGAGATTAGGATGCGGAACAATGGATATAAATTGCAGGAAAAGAGATTCACCTCAACATTAGGAGGAACTTCCTGACAATAAGGGCTGTTCGATAGTGGAACACACTCCCTCAGGGTGTAGTGGAGTCTCCTTCCTTGGAGATCTTTAAGCAGAGGCTGGCTGGCCATCTGTCAGGGATGCTTTGATTGGGAGTTCCTGCATGACAGGGGGTTGGACTGGATGGCTCTTGTGGTCTCTTCCAACTCTATCATTCTATGAATAAAGTCCAGGGTTGATTTTAAAAAATGATATTTTAAATTAATTGTTAATTAAAAAAAAATCACATAAATCACATTTTCTTAAAGCTATTCATTTAAAAAGAGCCTTAAACCCCCATGAATAGTAATTATACAAATTCTAATTATATTATATAAATATGTTAATATCCATTAATAAGAAGTAACCAGATCAGTCCTTGTTTCGCAGGTGGTGTACATGAAGTGCATATACTCTGTGTCTCTCTCTCTCCTTTGCTCCACTTTGAATGCAAAGATAGAGATGGTCAGTGAATGGAGAATTTGAGATCTGAACAAGAAGGAAGAGCCTGGATAAAAATGCAAGGGATATTCTTTTTATAAACTGAAAATTAATCTGAAAACCATTTAGAGTAATTGCTTAGTGTGTACTTACCTTCTAACGAAACTTCCGTCTCTGAATATGTATTAAGGTAATATTAAATAATAATGTACTTCTACTAAAAATGATTAAATAGAATCTTCCTCACTAGAAATTTAAACTGTGATTTAAATTATTAAAATGGAGTTCTTCAGGGAAGCAATTTTAATCAATTTGATTTAACTCACATCAACCCTGGTACAGTTCTCCAGATGCTGTTGGAGAGCCTTCAGTTCTAGCCTGAGTAGCCAATCCTGGGGGAATGAGGGGAGTTTCAGTCCAATAATATCAGGAAGAGTGTATTTTGCCCATCTCTGCCATATACCACTAATTTCTGGCAAGCACATGCATTATGCAGTTGGGGGGAGGAAATCAGGCTACTGTAATTGCCATGGGAAGGCAATAAGCCCATGAGCAGGCAGCCACTGTTGTCTATGAGTATATTTCCTTCCCAGCCCCATTAAGTGTTGGCTTACCAGAACTCTTGAGAATATGGGTTCATCCTTAGAGAAGGTTGGTTGGGAAGTTGCATTTGGCACTGAATAGTGTGGTAACCTCAATGCAGGCAATGGTGAGGAGGGAGAATAGAGCTGATGAGGAACTGCTTGCTTCAACTCCATCACTATGTTCCCATCCATATGCTTTCCAATCCTAGCATGCTGTGTGGTTGCACAGATGCTAGCTTGGGCCAGTGAGAGGCCGGATTATACAGCAGGAAGCAATCATGTAAGGTAATCTGGATCCAAACAATGTAGGACTTTAAAGGCAAAAACCAACACTTTGTACCTTGCTTGGAAATTAATTGGCAGCCAATGGAGTGATTTTAGTATTGGTGTGATATGATCCCTCCTAGATGCACCAGTAACCAATCTGACTGGTATGTTTTGTAATTGAAGATTTTGAACTTATACAGAGATAGTCCAATGTACAGCACACTGCAGAAGTCCAGCCTTGATATTACCAGCACGTGCACTACAATATTTAACTTCATCAGCTCTAGGAAGGAAAGTAGCTGGTATGAGCAGAAGCTGACAGTAAGTACTCTTGCCCAGTCACATCTGTCTGGGCTGACATTTGGAGTGACAGATTTAGAAGCACCACTAAGCTGCAAAGACAGTCTTTCACTAGGAGTGTAATTCCATCCAGGATTGGTTGACAGACCTTCAACCCCAGGTTAGGACCCTTGACAGTAAGCACTTCTGTCTTGTCTAGATTCAATTTCAGTTTGTTTTTCCTCATCCAGACCATTACCTCTTCCAGGCATTCATTCAGACAAGACACACTATTCTTGGTGGAGCTTATATTTGAAAACATAGAGAAATATATTTGGGTGTCATCTGTGTACTGATAGCACCCACCTGAAACCTCCAGATGATCTCTCCCAGTAGTTTCATATAGATGTTAAAGAGCATTGGGGATAGAATGTCATGTTGTGGTGTGCCATATAAAAAGCTCCTTTTTTGAGGAACTATTTGCAAGCACCACCATCTGGAACCTGCCTGAGAGGTAGGACCAAAAACATTACAGCACAGTACCTCCAATTTCAGAATCCCTCAGGCCTTCCAGAAGGTTACTATGATTGCTGGTATTGAACACTGCTGAGAGATCCAAAAGCATTAGCAAGGACACACTCCCCCTGTCAATCCTAAGATCACCCACTAAAGTGACTGTAATGGTCTCAATTGTGCATCCTCTTCTGAAGCCAGATTGAACTAGGTCTAGAAAATCTGTATCATCCAAGACTACCTGAAGTTGGATGGCAACTGCTTGACTGAAAAGAAGAAAGTGTCATATTGGTCTATATATTGGTCAACTATTATCAGTTTCTACATACTGTGTAGTTGGCCAATCCAGTATAACCTTCCTCACCCTAAGGTGAAGCCTTATAGCCACCTAGATGGTATCATGTTGTGGTCCCTCCACTACCTGATCTTACAGCTGCCACTCCAATGCCAGCTGAATTTATCAGTATTGTGTAATCAATGATATCCCTTCATAAATAACCAATCAAGTAAAACTCTCAAGTAAAACTAGTGGGGTTCTAACATACAGCAGTA
The DNA here is from genome assembly GCA_034509955.1 of Urosaurus nigricauda. NCBI lineage: Eukaryota > Metazoa > Chordata > Lepidosauria > Squamata > Phrynosomatidae > Urosaurus > Urosaurus nigricauda. The sequence continues at coordinate 172,898,572 of JAOEGL010000002.1, forward strand.
CAATACATCACAGGACATAACATAACTCTCCACTCACTTCACATTAGCCTCTCTCACCCCTTAAAACTTCACCACTGTTTCTGTTCTGTAAAGTTATGTGTCTTGTTCAAGTCTCCCCTCCTTTAATGGACAATGTGCATTTTGACAGGAAACCTTACGGGCAATACCATGGGCCTCTGCCACTAAGAAAGGTGGTTGGGCATGCAAAGTTGCAAAAAGAAATGCATTACAAACAACTCACTTAAATTTGTTACATCTCACTGTAACAAATGCTTTCAAACTCTTGCTGTAATATCATTAAAGAGTTTTAGTAATATTGCAGTAGTATGAAGTATCAAGAAGCTCCACCAATGGGGGGAATATTTGAACTCTGCAGTGTGGGCCCATGAGCCACAGTAAGCTTGGAACTTCCAAGCATGTAAGTAGAGTGGAAGGTCTTTGTAAATTGGCTGGTAGTGGTGTCATCACATAATTGGGTTTTGACAGTATGGTAGGAAAAAGCCTTTTATTATATATCCTTCACAGATGAAAATTGGGACATGTGCGTAAAAGCACCATCAGAGTATGGTCAAGATGACAAATGAGGAAGAACAGAGAAGCTAGGACAGACTGCAGCTATTTGCTTTTGCCTGAGCTTCCTGGAAAGTACACAATTGTTCCCTGTCTTCTTCTCTCCTGCTAACTGTGTGCAAACTATTTTTGCACTTTGAATTCTGTTTGCAGCAAGTGAAGTAATTTGATGACAAAGGAGGAGAGTTGGACTGGAAGAGAGAAACTGGGACATTTTTAAATCATCTGGAATGGTGGGAGAAAAGAAGATTAATTAGGATGGTCCATACCAAAATCAGGACAGATGGTGGGCATGTTGGTACTGCTGCAGAAGGAAAGGGACAGTTTGCTTCTTTTCAGTCTATGCAGATCCCCATATACAGTCATTACCCCCTTGTCTATGTTCAAATATATACAGTAAACTAGGATATCACTGGGGGGGTGCAGGGTTACAGACCACACTGAGTGATACTTTAGGTGGGGGAGAGCACCTGGTGGGCAGTTGCTGTGGTAAGAGGCTGACCTTCTGGATCTGGCAGGGCTGCTGCTCAGGCAGAAAAGGGAGTCACTGGGTGTGTGTAGGGTACATACCCCTTGTCACCTCCTTGGTGACAGCATGAGTTATCACCAACTCTAGTGATGCTACTGATAGCATCTCTCTCAACTTTGATAGTGAATTGAATCATGGCAAAAAAGATATGTACAGAAACATACACATAGACTTTTGTCACAATGTTACAAAATGCTATTACTGTATTAAAAGGGAAATGGAGAAAATAGATTTTAGCATATGTAGCTTGGGACTGAATTGCACAATTGCAGAAATTAATATTGATGGCAGAAATTGGCTGTCTATTCTTAAAAACAAACTTCTAGTCTCCAGCCTGTAAAGTTAGACAATTCACTGGGATTTGTTTCCAGCAGGATTTGTTTTGGTCACAATGGGGCTTCTTTGCACCTATCCCACTGATGAGCAGAAAGAGAATAAAATGGACAAAAATGGACAAAATCAGCAAATATATACACAGATGCCAATTTTACAATTGAATTCAGTCAATGAAATAAAATGAAACAAAATTGGCAGTGTACACTTTGCTTTCCAGTGCTTCATTCCATCTTAAGTAACAAGCCGAGATCCATTCAGGGCTGGAATCCCAGAAAACTTCCTCCCCCTCCCCTGTTTCCTTTTATTCTCACCATGGAAGGATTCCTTACTGGGGGGCGGATGGGATTTCTTTTATACGTAAATGCTGTTATTTGAATTTAACAAGGCACTCTCCTCATTGTTGTGCATCCCAGTTATTGGCCTGTCTCTCAACATATGTTAATCATTTAGGTGATTTGTCTGTTTACAATACTTCATTAGCTGAGGAATGTGTGAGACTCTCTTTGTGATCTGACCATGTCATGTTTCAAGAGGTCTGCTGTCACTGCCACTCTCGGAGCAAATGGAAGGAAAGTCGAGAGAGGTCTGAGGAACTGGTGGCTGCATGTCCTCAATAATGAAAAAACAAGAGCAACACACAGTAGCAAGTGAGAAAAGCTTGATGAGGAGCAATGCATAAACCTTTTTGAAAGCAAAGACTGTATTGGCTGTATCAGAGGGAGTGGAGGGGGGCGGACCAGCAGCCTTCCAGACAAACAGCCCACTCTACACCCACCCATCCCATTGCTGGACCATTGTGGTGTCTCAAAAGAAAGGAACTTTTTAACATATACTTTTTAGACTGAGTCATAACCTGGCAATTGAAATAATTTTGCAATTCATTCCTAACCTTACTTGGAAGTAATTCCCTTGAAATCAATAGGACTTGCTTGCTTGATTTAAACATTTATATTCCAACCTCTATCCAAAAATCTCAGAGCCATCTGAACATTTAAAACAGTGTGTATAATTAAAATGATTTTAAAAGGATAAAACCATATTAAACAGTTTAGCAAGTTAAAAAGAGTTAAAATAGTTTAAAATAAATAATAACTTAAATGAAACTATGCATAGGATGGAAATGTCAGTATGAAAATGTTGTCTTGTATCACTTTGAGAAAGGTAAAACATGAGGGAAACCCTACTTCCATCCCTTCCTGTGCCCATCTTTAGACATTCCAACTGCTGGATGTGTCCTTCACATACCTTTAAAGCATGGCTTCCATTTGTAAATCAAAGTCATTTTCCATCTTCTCACAGTTGGATCAATTCTTAGTTAAATATCCCTGGTATGAAGCCCCCCCTCCCCCCCCAAAAAAAGACTACTTAATTTATGTTTTCCTCTCTGTTTTTCCCCAGTGTCCATGTTTATGACTTCAGTTTGATATACACACTGTGTAGAACAGAAGTGAGCAGAGTGTAGCTCACCAAGGCTGCTCATGCACCCCCTGTCCCCTACCAACTCCTTGAGCCACCACTTTTCTGGCCTAAAGAAGGTAACCTCCCTCTCCTGGAAGCATCCAGATCAGCAGTTCCCCTTTTAAATTGGTTGCAAGCCCTTCCTGCATTGCTTAACATTTAAAAATATCCTTCAAAATCAGAGGTGGACTTCCAGACTTTTCCAAGGGTGGCAGTGGCAAGGTGGTTTTGGCAGACCATGGAACCTCTGGAGGGGCTCAGGGCAAAATGAAATGAAATAAAAAGTATCAGCCCCCTGGACCTGCCACAGTTGCCCATCTCTTGTAGACTGGCATTCCTCCTGTGTAAAAAAAATAGTGGGGGTTCAATAGCTGATGTTATAGTATACATTTGATTTCTTTTTCCTAATAGCACTAAAGCAAGAAGTCTTGTTTACAGAATGCCACTTCTTTCCCTCATAAGAATGGGCATTGCAGCAAGGGCAAAAGGAGCACATGATGGGCATTGGGGAAGCTATAGAAATTATAGCAAGGGCAAGGGCAAAGGGCAGCAAGGGCAAAAGGAACACATGATGAGCATTGGGGAAGCTATAGAAATATAGACAGGAGCAGACCTGAGATGAAAGAAGTGAGAGATGATGATGATGATGATGATGATGATGATGATGATGATAAAAAAATATATTTGTATTTCCTGCCTCTCCCCAGGGATCGAGGCAGGATTCCAATAAACAAAATCTACAGAGTCAAATACAATTGCTAAATACCAGTTACAGTCATAAAATCATTAAAATCATTAAAATCAATTAATCTTAATCTAACATACGTCGGGTACCATTGTCTGTTATTGGTCTCATTTATCAGTGAATAATTACAACAAGTCAGATGGAAAGGCTTGACGGAAGAGATCCGTCTTTAGTGCTTTCTTAAAAGCATCTAAGGTGGTAATGAGACAGATCTCTTCCGGGAGGTCATTCCACAATTTCGGAGCCATCGCAGAGAAGGTTTTGTTAGAAGTTGATATCAGCCTAGTGCTCAAAATTTCCAGGGTGTTCTTTCCTGAAGTTCTGAGGGTGCGGGGCGGATTGTGCAGGAGAAGGCGTTCCTTCAGGTAACTCGGGCCCAAGCCATATAGGGCTTTAAAGGCAATAACCAACACTTTGTATTGCGCTCGGAAGCTAATTGGCAGCCAGTGTAGAGATTTTAATATGGGGGTGATATGATCAAATCTTGATGCCCCCGTGAGTAATCTGGCTGCCGCATTCTGAATTAATTGAAGCTTCCAAACCTGGTACAAAGGTAGCCCCATGTAAAGCGCATTGCAGAAATCCAATTGAGAGGTTACCAGTGCATGTATCAATGTTTCAAGGTCCTCTCTGCCCAGGTAGGGACGCAGCAGGCGTATCAACCTAAGCTGATACCACGCACTTCTAGCTGTCGCTTCCACCTGAGCAGTCAGCTGGAGCGACGAATCCAGAAGCACGCCCAGACTGCGAACGTTGTCCTTTAGGGGAAGTGTGACCCCATCCAGGACAGGTTGACAAATCTCCATCCCTGGGTGAGATGGGCCTATCACAAGTACCTCCATTTTCTCTGGATTCAGTCTGAGTTTGTTTTTCCTCATCCAGCCCATTACCGACTCCAAGCAGGTATTTAGAGGAGAGATGCCATCCTTGGTTGCTGCAACAGCCGGAGATATGGCCAAGTTAGGAATAGAGGAAGTTATCTTACATCAGGCCAGACTATTAGCCTTTCCAACCTGGCATTATTTACTAGCAGCGTTCTCCTGGGCCTTTCTATCCAAGGTCTTTCCTGTTACATAGTCTTTTAAACTGGTAATATGAGGGATTAAGTTGGGTGTTTCTGATGTGCATGCCCTCTCTGACATTGCCCTGAGAAATAAATGCTCACAATTTTACCAGCATTTTCTTCCTTTTGCAAATGCATCTGAGAGATCAATGCCAATGAGGCCAGATATGCCAAATACATGTATACTTCAGTTGACAGAGCTGATGCCTACCTATGCATTACTTCTCTAACATTAACTTTGGTACCAGACAAAAAGATAAAATGGAAAGAACAGGGACAGGTTCCTACACCACAAAAAAGGAAGAACAGTTTAATAGGTTTCTTCAAACTTTTTATCCAAAACTAACAGTATGCCCTTGTGAAGTGAAACAACTAGCTCAAGTAAGCCTTGTGCAATTAGAATATATATATATTTTTCTCAACAGCACTTGAAAGCTCCTTCCACAATTTCTTCCACACCTTTCTTTCTTATGATTTCCATTTTAATGGATAAACCTGTAGATTCTCTCTGGCCTGAAACAGACAAGCCAAAAGATGTGGCTTTTGGCCACTTTGAGGGCAGGGTGGGCAGATATCGCATGGCCCTGGAGCAGATGAAAGCCACTCTGAAGCCACTTTAAGGCAGCCCAAAGCAGCCCCTTCAGGACTGCAGCAGCAGCCACCTTTGGGACCATGTTGTCTGGTCACTGTGGTTCCAAGCTGATCAGGGGCCAATTGTTGCTGGAGCAGCCAATGGCCACTCCAAACCACCCATCCATCTAATTCCCCCCCCCCCCCACCACTAGAGGAGCTGATAAATCAGGCTTATCTGTTCCCTCTTTTTGCATTTCATGCATGCTCAGTAAGGGATTCTGGGGTGAGCTACTATTTACTATGTCTGTTGTAGGCAGGCACACACGCTTATACTTTGATTGGCTAGAGGAGAATCCTGCTTTTTCTCATCTTAATATTAATTGCATTGTTTACTGCAGACACACTGCTGCATACTGACAATGAAAATATGTGTTTCTCCAGTTGTCCTTCATCATGCTCTCAGTGCCAATACTGCTAAAAAAACCCACAACCCTTCAAGTTAGACAGTGGATGAGCGGAAAGGGGAGACCTGGACAGGCATCAAAAGACTTGGTAGAAAGTAGGTTCTTTATCAGAGGTTTTGTTAATTAAAGCATACCTATAGCTATGAATTTCAAAATTTATTCTTAATAAGTAACTATGAATTACAGGGTTGATTTTTAAATCCATGCCACAAAAATCAGATCAAATGGTGATAGGGTGGAAGAAGTTTTGGGATCAAGTAGATCAAGTATTTCAAGGAAAGCAAAATTTGTAATGCCTTCTTTTTATGAGTGTTGAATATTGTGACTTCATGTGAAATTCCAGTATACCACTGAAGTGCCTATGTTCTGGTAACAGAGCTGTGCCTTTTTTCCCCCTCTTAGGAACTTCCACGTGAAAAATGACCCAGCAAATGCAGAGCCTACAGCTTACCCAGACAAAAAAGAACAACCCACCATCATCTCCCAATGCTGCTAAACGGCTCTATCGGAATCTGTCAGAAAAATTGAAGGGAAGTCACTCATCTTTTGATGAGGCATATTTCAGAGCCAGATCAGACCGTCTCAGTCTCCGAAAGTCTTCAATGGTAATTTTTTTTTATTTCATTAGATTATATATACTAGAGGTTCAAATTAATCACACACCTCTCTAAGATTAGATCCTGTATCATTTTCATGCCCATCACCAGCTGTTCTCATTCTTTCCCATTATATTTTCCTTCATGTGTAGATCTTTGAATCTCTATTTCATCTACAAAAAGTGATGGGGAGAATATTATAATGAGCCAAGAACCTATGCATGCATATAAAAATATGGAGGACCACTCCTGAGGGCAGAATTTCTTTTGTTTTCTGGAGTAAGGGGCCATAGCTGGGTAAATGGATAGATGGAGGAAGAAGAGCAACCTCCCCCAAATTACTGCCTTCCAGATTTTGGAATACAACACTTAACCTCCGGCCAGCACAGAACCTGCATAAGCAGCCTAGTTTCCCGCTTCTCTGTGCATACTGTTCCCATCTGTGTGTTTAGCAGAAACAACTGGAGGGGACGTCTACATCTTTTTGGGTGGGGTGGTCATAGAAGACTCTCTGCTATCAGCCACTGTCATTGAGCAGATCAGAATAAAGTGGATGGAGATTATCTTACCGCAGTCTGTCTCCATGTTTAAGCCTGAATAGGGCTTGAGATTCTGAATTGTTCATGTATGGAAGCAGCAGTCAGCAGACATGACCAGCTCTTGAGGGTCTGAATGGCCTGGGGGAAGCCAACAGTGCTGAAACTGAAGTAAAATTTGGCTTGGTATTTACTCAGTCTGTCAGGCATGTTCAAATAAACATTTTTGTCATCATCATCATCATCATCATCATCATCAAAGTAATGGCTCCACCAGATAATAACACCTATGAGCATCACTACATGGACCACAGGATGTCAGAGCCTATGGATGCCATTCAATGGAATAGGCAAAATTCCTTTAGGAAATTGCCTTTAAGCCCCACTGAAATGAAATATTTCTTTATATTTCAATTAGACTTGAGGAGAATCTCCTGGAATAAATTATGCTCCATTTTACCCAGTGAAAAGAGAGATTCCATTTTGATTTGGTTTTCTATTCCAGGAATCCATTTGTTGATTTCTTGTTGCTCATTTGTTGATTTGTTGACAGGTCTAGGCACACTGTCTTGGTGATATGACTGCTCTGAAACATATTCTGGGATAATTTAAAGTCCCTCAGGATTTCTAAGTCTTTTACTCTCCTTTTGGTAGTATAAAGAAAAAGCACTAAGGTATGCAAGTAAAGAAATATTATTTTGACTAGACAGTTATGTACCTAGAAAAACTAAATGAGAGGATTACTCTTAAATGAGATGATAAATTGTTGTTTAAATCTGGATGGTTACTCCAAATGTGCAGATTTTCAAAGCTTGGAAAGATACTTTTAAAGAAGAAAGAATATCATGACATGCTGAAGAGAACGTTAACTGAGCAGTGATAGGATGATGCACTGGGACCCAAAAAGGCTCATCTGATCCAAAGTTTGGACATCTTCTTATTCAGTACAGATTGTCTGATACCTCTGCAAACAGTTATCTCAAGACAGTTTTTCTGTCTGAACTGAGTCCACCTATTTTGGATGATAAAACCATGGTGGATAGTTTCAAGCTGCATATTTGAGGCAGGACACAGGGAGAAAAATGACAAAGGCAATAAGTCACATTCTCTCAGCCTCAGAGGAAAGCAATGTGCAAACCTCCTCTAAACAAATCTCAACAAGAAAACCCCATGACAGGTTCACCATCAGTCAGAGGCTGTTGCCACACTACAAATTAATCCTGTTTGACATGGCTTTAAATAACAACAACAACAACAACAACAACAATAAAATTTATTTGTATTTCCCGCCTCTCCCCATGGATCGAGGTGGGATTCCAACATCGATAAAATCTACAAGTCTAAAAATATAAAATACAATCACAAAATCCAATACAATCATAAAACAGTTAAAACTCATTAGTTCTTGCTCAATGTTTTTGCTGTTCCATTGTCCGTTGACGGTTCTGTTTGTTGATGGAATGATCATAGTAAGTCAGATGGGAAGGCTCGCTGGAAGAGATCCGTCTTTAGTGCTTTTTAAAAAGCATCTAGGGTGGTAATAAGACGGATCTCTTCCGGGAGATCATTCCATAGTTTCGGAGCCACAACAGAAAAAGTTCTATTGGAGGTTGACATCAGTCTGGTATTCAGACTGGTTTCCAGAAGATTCTTACCCGATGTTCTGCGGGTGCGGGGCGGATTGTACAGGAGAAGGCGTTCCTTCAGGTAGCTCGGGCCCAAGCCATATAGGGCTTTAAAGGTAATAACCAACACTTTGTATTGCGCTCGGAAGCTAATTGGCAGCCAATGTAAAGAGTTTAATATGGGGGTGATCTGATCTGATCTTAAGGCCCCCGTGACTAATCTGGCTGCTGCGTTCTGGATTAATTGAAGCTTCCGAACCTGGTACAAATGTAAAACGCATTGCAGAAATCTAGACGAGTGGTTACCAGTGCATGTATCAATGTTTCAAGGTCCTCTCTGCCCAGGTAGGGACGCAGCTGGCGTATCAGCTGAAGCTGATACCACGCACCTCTAGCTGTCGCTTCCACCTGAGCAGTCAGCTGGAGCAACGAATCCAGAAATATGCCCAGACTGCGAACATTGTCCTTTAGGGGAAGTGTGACCCTGTCCAGGACAGGTTGACAAATCTCCATCCCTGGGCAGGGTGGACCTATCGCAAGCACCTCCGTTTTCTCTGGATTCAGTCTGAGTTTGTTTTCCCTCAACCAGCCCATTACCGACTCCAAGCAGGTATTTAGAGGGGAGATGCCATCCTTGGTCGCTGCTATAGCCGGAGACATGGAGAAATATATTTGAGTGTCATCAGCGTACTGATGGCACCGCGCCCCATGTCTCCGGTTGATCTCTCCCAGCGGCTTCATGTAAATGTTAAATAGCAAGGGGGACAGGATGGCACCCTGCAGAACGCCAGATGTCAGCTCTCTTTTACGAGAGCAGCTGTCCCCCAGCTTCACCATCTGGAATCTGCCCGAGAGGTAGGAGTGGAACCAATGGAGAACGGTGCCTCCGATTCCCATCCTCTTCAGGCATTCCAGAAGGATACCATGGTCTATGGTATCGAATGCCGCTGAGATGTCCAAGAGCACCAACAGGGTCACACTTCCCCTGTCAATGCCCAGATGGAGATCATCGACCAGGGCGACCAGGGCCGTCTCAACTCCGTATCCCCTCCTGAAGCCGGTTTGAAATGGGTCTAGATAATCTGCTTCGTCCAAGGCAGCTTGGAGTTGGAAGGCGACTGCCCTCTCGATCACCTTGCCCAGAAACGGTAGTAAAGAAACAGGCCTATAATTTTGACTAATCAGGGGATCTAGGGAGGGCTTTTTTAGTAAAGGTTTTACCACAGCACTCTTCAGTGCGATTGGAAATATGCCCTCCCTGAGGGACGTGTTGATGATTGATTGAAGTAAAGACATTACTCTGTCCCCTCCTGCAACGGCCAGCCATGATGGGCAAGGATCGAGTGGGCAAGTCGTCTTCCTAACACTTCCAAGGAGCTTGTCCACGTCCTCGGTACTAACAAACTCGAAGTGATCCAGTGTAACCCAGTCCACGGAGTCACCGGACGCCTCTGTTAACTGTTCTGCTTTAATGCCGGTGTCAAGATCGGCTCTTCTCTGAGAGATCTTATCAGCATAAAAGTCATTAAAAGCATCACAGCAGGCAATTGTTGGTTCTAATAGAGAATTCAGGGTGGGAGGGGGCCGAATCAATTCTTTAACCACCCTGAATAGCTCTGCTGGATGAGACTCTGCTGATGCAATGCGAGCAGCATAGAACAAATTCTTTGCTGCATCGATTACAGCTCCATAGGCCTGTAATAGGTTCTCTAGGAACACCTTGTCGGATAAGAGTAGGTGTTGGCGCCAGCGGCGCTCTAGTCGTCTCGTTTCTCACTTCATTTTCCTAAGATCTGGCGTATACCAAGGTTGTTTATTAGGAGCGAGTTGGAGAGGACGCTCGGGAGCGATACTGTTTAAGGCCCTGGTCAGGTCGTTGTTCCAGGTATCCACAGTCGCCATTGTTCCCAACCATGTAACCCTCTAGGGCTTCTTGGAACCGTTTGGGTTCCATCCGCCTTCGAGGACAGACCATCTTAATAGGTCCTCCACCCCCGGGGGGAATGTTGGTCATGGCCTTCAATCCTATCTTGACCAGGAAAAAACCACGTCAAGTCTATTACCAGCACAATGGGTAGGCCTCGAGATCAACTGGGACAGGTTCATGGTAGTCATGGAATCCATGAACTCCCGAGCTGCACCTGTTGGATTTGTTACACCAGCCTTGAAGGGGATGTTGGGATCTCCCAGGACTAAAAGCCTGGGGGACTCCAACACCAGCTCCGAGACCAGCTGTGTCAGCTCGGTTAGGGAGTCTGTTAGGCCATGGGGCGGACGGTAGACCAACAGAATCCCCAAACTGTCCTTGACCTTCAGGGTCAGGTAAATACACTCGATGTGGGTAGTTGCACGGATAGGCCTCCTGGTCAATTTGATGGTAGATTTATGGATCAAGGCCACTCCCCCCTGCCCACTTTTTCTTATCTGCTCCTGAACAGTATACCTGGCTAGGAGGGCTTTAGCCCAGGTTACATTACTATCCTCACTCAGCCAGGTTTCCATGATAGCAGCCAGGTCGGGTTTATCATCCTCTACAAGATCATATAAAATATGGGTTTTATTTTTCACAGACCTGGCGTTAAGAAGGAACAGAGTAAGAGAATGTGGTATGGATGGGTTGACCCTCGGCTCCTTCCGGTTAGCAGAGGGCTTGGAAGAAGAGATAGATACTAACCATCGATCCCGTCTTCCCTTATACCTTATTGGCCCTCTGCTAATGCCATATCTCCCATTGCCCTGCACCACTTTAATCGACATTCCCGGAGGGTCTGGTTCAGACTTAAAACTGTTCTCCATTATAAACTCACAATTCCGTATAAGATTATATAAAGGTGGCTCTAACAGGACTAGTTCAAACCCAGTATAAGTGTCCGCGACTGGTGACAAGGGAATCTATTAACAGAATCAAAGGAAAGGGAGGAAGAAAAATTGACAGTCCACTGCGGTCTGGTTGTTCTGGCACAAAGTGCTGCCTCTGGATGGGGAAGGGCCGGCGAGCCGGCATTTAAGTAGGCACTGCTCTCACCGGCGACACGCCCCCTCAGGAGTCCGCTGCGGCTGGTGTTCCGGTGCAAAGCACTGCCTCTGGATGGGGGAGGGCAGGCGAGCTGGCGTTTAAGTAGGCGCCGCTCTCACTGGCGCCACGCCCCCTCAGGAGCCCACTGCAGCTGGTGTTCCGGCGCAAAGCGCTGCCTCTGGACAGGGGAGGGCAGGCGAGCTGGCATTTAAGTAGGCGCCTCTCTCACCGGCACCATGCCCCCTCAGGATTCTGCTGTGGCGGGTGTTCCAGCGCAAAGCGCTGCCTCTGGACCATGGTTCTGTGAAATCTATGAAATCTTGAGGTTCATAGTTTGTTGTGGCACCAGCGTTCTCTGACAGGGAAGGCTAGATATCTCACAAAACTGTAAATCCCAGAATTCCATAGCCTTGAGCCACGGCAGTTAAAACAGTGTCAAATTGCATTACTGTAATTCTGCAGTGTGGATGCAGCCAGATTCAACTTAGCAGTCCATAACAACAACAATAAACAAACAAATCACTGGTCATGCTCAGTTAAAATTCAGCTAGAGTGAATTTATAGGGGATGATCTCAAACCACCGGTCAAGCAATATCATTATCAGCACTGACCAAAATTTTCACTTGCAAGTATTGCACATATTGAGGAAAGTTTTTGAAACATCTTCATCAGTCAAAAAGTTAGAAAAGGTGGCATGGAGGGTGAGAAGAGGGGGGGAAGTGACAAAGTCTATGTATATTAAGAGGGAAAATGGGGGAAGAGGCAAAGACTTAAGTGTCTTAGATGTCACATAGGTCACATCTACACTACAGAATTAAAACTGTTTGAGATGGCTTTAACTGCCATGGCTCCATGCTATGGAATTCTAGGATTTGTAGTTTTGTGAAATGTTTAGCCTTCTCTGTCAGAAAGCTTTGGTGTCACCACAAACTACAAATCTGAGTATTCCACGAGAATGGAACATACTCCTTTGTTGCTGTAACTAGAAATTTTCCTCATCACACCAATAATAGAAATGTTCCCAATTTTCCTCATCACACCAATAATAGAAATGTTCCCAATGTAGCAGCAGCCTTAGAAGAAACAAATGTATAACAGCTCCTTTTCTCATTTTTGACAATACAGATGCAAAGAATACTCACAGATTTCTTTATCCTCAATAAGAAATTGTGTGTCTTAAAGAGGTTGTGTGCAAAAAGCATTCAGTTTTGTGCAAAGACATTTTGCACAAAAAGCAATGTTTTGCATACAGAAATTTTCACAAACAAGGTCCAGAAATGCCAAAAATCATTGTAAAATGCACAAAAACTTTTTTCATCCTTGCAAGGAGAAAATGTTTGAAGCATGAGAAGAAAGTCAGAAAAGATTTACATCCCTTTTTAAAAGATTATATCCAATAATTACTCTGATTTGTCCCCATGGGTGTGCCCTATTTGGATAAAAGCTATAAGATATGTTATAAGATATGAAATATATTTGTCCTGATATGCTGTGCATCTGTCATAATTTCTTTTTATAGAAAGACCATTAATTGCTTTGGTGTAATATTCATGAACTATGGATGAAGTGATAATATGATACCCGGCTGGTGGATGGGGAGTTTATATCTATAAAACCAGTAGATGGATAGTTTAGAATTCTCTGTGACATCTAATTTTCAGTGAGAAGAGGGGTGTTTGAAGGAAAAAACTGACTGTATGATTGATTTCCCACCTCTGATCTGAAGGTGTGTGGAACTAAGCTTTTATTCTGCCTTGTTTTAAGTTGAGTTTTGTCATGTAGAGTTGATTTGGTATCAGTTCAGTTCTGTTCTCATAAAAGCTACTAGCCTCAGTGTTCTACAGAGAAGTACTTTCTGTGAGATACACCAAAAATGATACCTAATGATAGCTCATAGTCCATCCTGACATTTTCAAGAAGTATTAGAAGTACTGTGGGAGGCTTTATCTATCTATCATATTATTGCTTTCTGCCAAAACTCTTTAAAGATGTATCATGTGGTACAATTCTTACCACAAAAAGAATAGCTGAGTATTTAATTGTCTTCAATCTTGGAAATGGATAATCATTGGTTAAGATTTTTGGTCACTTTTGACTTTGTGTGGGTGGAACAAAAAGCAAAAAGGCCCATGTGGAGACAGAAATCCATTTTTCCTCTTCCTTTACTATTCTCCGTGTCTTAATTAACAAATTGTAAGCCGCTTTGATAGCCTTGGCTGAAGAGCGGGGTACTACTACTACTACTAATAATAATAATAATTATTATTATTATTAAAGTGAAAGACCTGGCTGTGAGTAGAGACGGGGAGATTTATACTCCCAAAGACATCTATTATATCATTGACAAGGAGCCCTGGTGGCGCAGTGGTTTAATGTTGGTACTGCAGCCACAATGTTGTAAGTTCAATTTTAGAGGAGGTCTCCAAGGTCCACTCAGCCTTTCATCACTTTGTAGATCGATAAAATAAGTACCCAGCTTATTGGGGTCTTACACATTGTAAACTGCTTAGAGAGTGCTAGTTCACTGATAAGTCGTATAGAAATGTACTTGGTATTGCTATTGCTAATATTTACAGTTTCTTTCAAAATATACTGAACAGCAACACATTAAACTGGAAGCTTTATGGACAAAATGCCTCTAAAATGAAAAAGAAAAAAAAACAACAACCAAAAACACCCTTGATTTTTTAAAACAGAAAATTGGGTGGGGAGTAACCATTTTAATCTGCTGCAGCCAAAACAGCAGGCTTGTAGCACTTAAAGACTAACATGCTTTATTTGGTATATGCTTTTATAGACTGCTACCCACTTCATCAGATGCAATCCTATCTGCTGAAGTGGTCTGCAATCAATAAAAGCATATGTGAGATAAAATATGTTAGTCTTTAATGTACCCCAAAAATCTTTGTTGTGACTAGAAATTTTCTTCATTACACCAATAATAGAAATGTTCCCAATTATTATATTACATTTTGCAGTGGATTATTTGTTGGTTTGTTTGTTCAATACCTCAACTTTCCCCTTGTACAGGAACCAAGGTGGCTTACAAGTATTTAAATACATGGTAGAGTTTAAGTATTTAAATACATGGTAGAGTTTAACAATTATTTATACAAAGGTTAAACAATTAAACAACTGCTCACTTAAAAACACAAAATTAAAGCAATTTAAAACATTAAAAGGATAAAAAAATATATAAACTCTTTAATAGCCCTTTCTGTCACATAGGCCTATCTAGACTGGCAAAAAGGGGTGTGTTCATGCCTGAAAGTTTGGCATGAACACACTTCTTTTGCATTTTAGTGGGGGGAAAGCGGCTTTAAAAAGGACCTGCTTTTCCCTGCTTCTTTTTAAAAAGGATGTAACTGCACAGCTGTGTCTAAATGCTGCAGTGCAACTGTGCAGTTTTTTAAAGCTCCCAAACCCTATCTCCAGCCCTAATCCGAACCCTAGACATGTGCAGTAGGGACTCTGGGATGCTGTAACTGTTATGCAACTGCGCATAAAATGTCAATTCATTCATAAAATAAAGAAGTTTATTCATAAACTTAAATTGTAACGGATTTAATATTGTTTTAAGGGGGGAGGGATGCAGTTTGTTTTATTGATGTAATAGTATTTTAATATGTAAGCCGCCTCGATTGATCTCAAAAGGGTGGGGTATTAAAATAATAATAATAATAATAATAATGGGGTTCACTCATAGTGCACTGATGCAACTTCGCACTTTAAAAAGGGAAGCGAAACCACAATGGTAATTTGACAGATCTTCATAACTGCACAGTTCATGTGTGTTGTACCTGCACAATTGCGCAGTTCGCAGCTGGCAATACAATTGCCTGTATGATGTACCGGTGCAACTGCGCAGTTCGCAGTCGGCAACAACAACAACAAAAATATTAAAGGTTCAGTGCGGCCAAAAGCCCCACTCATTGTCACCTGTGCAGCTGCTCCGCCTGTGTTTCTAGCATCCTGACAGCTTCCAATGTAGTTGTTGAGCAACAGAAAATTCAGATAAGTCGTCCCCACACCTCCTCAGTGTAGCTGCCCTATGCCTTTTTCTTACACACCTGGGACTTGCAGTGCAGCTGCTAAGTATTAAGGAAAAGGCAACCTCATGTCGCCCTTTCCTGCCAATCTAGAAAGCCCCATAAATTATAAGCCAAAATGCATCCTTCGCCTTCTTCCTTCCTCTTCCTCTTCCTCTTCTGCAGCTTCTTCTTTCCTCCTCCTCCTCCACCCCCCCCCCCAGGCTTGCTATCTATAGATGCTTAAATCTGCGGATGGCAAGGCCATGGATATGGAGAGCCCACTGTATAACCAAGAATGTAATGATAAAACACAATACTATAATATACTAAAATCCTAAAATATTATTGTAATATACTAAAAACAAAATCCTTGTCGGTTAAATCCAGAGCAAATTCCTTGCTCAACCAAGACGGAAGCCTCCAGCTAGCAGTAGCTCTCCATGATCTGAGAGAGAGAAAGATCTTTTCCATCACAGCCAACCTGGTCCTTTCTTTTTGCTGCAAATGTGGGGGAATGGATCTGGAATTACCTGCATATTCAGATCACCTGTTCTGTTACTCAGCTATGGGCTTCAGGCAAAAGGATCTGTCAGAATGATGAATGACCTTTGTCACGATGGTAGAGGCCATAGGGTCTTTGTATGTGAGAGAACACTACTTCCTAGAGAAATCCTGTTCTTATCTCAGGGCCAGCTCTGTCAAAAAAGCAAGTGAGGTAACTGCATCAGGAAAATGACTCAGGGTGTTAGGGAGTAAAATAGTTCACTATTTTTAAATTTACTGTTGCATTTTCACTCCCAGGGAGAGCAAGAGACATTTGTGTGATTTTCTAAAGGAGTTCATATAATCATAGATTCACAGATTTGGAAGAGACCCCAAGGGTCATGCAGTCCAATCCCCTGCCATGCAGGAATATAAAATCAAAGCACACCAGACAGATGACCATCCAGCCTCTGTTTAAAAACTTCCAAAGAAGAAGATTCCACCACACTCCAAGGCAGTGTGTTCCACTATCACTTACTTTCAGGAAGTTCTTCCTAATGTTTAGGTAGAATCTCTGTAGCTTGAATCCATCGTGCCACGTCCTAGGCTCTGAAGCATCAAAAACAAGCTTGCTCTTTCCTCAAGGTGACATCTCATCAAATATTTAACCATCTTAACCTTCTCTTCCCCAGGACAAACATACCCAGCTCCCTAAACACTGCTCATAAGGCATGTGTTCTAGATCTTTTGCCATTTTTGTTACCTTCCTTTAGATGCCCTCCAGCTTGTCAACATCTTTTTTGAAATTTGGTGACCAGAACTAGACACAATAGGGCAGCTATGTTCTTGGAATGGACCAAGGAGCCCCTGCAAGTGACAGTGATTGCTATGTCCATTGTAGCCTTTTCCCTAAAGAAAGATATATATCTACATGCATGTCATGAGCCAGATCCTGGAAAAAGGACTTTTGGGGGCTATAGTCCCCCCCCCCCCCAGCCTAGAATGGGCAGAGGGAATTCTAAGAATAATGGTGACACTACATTGTAGAAAAAAATGCAGGTTGACACCACTTTCATATCTGTAGCTTTATCCTATGGAGTCCTGGGATTTGTAGTTTTGTAAGGTCTTTAGCCTTCTCTGTGAAAGAGTACTGATGCATTACAAAACTACAAATCCCAGGCTTCTGTAGGTTGGAGACACGACAGTTAAAGTGTTATTGAGCTGTATGATTTCTACAGTGCAGATGCACCTTTAGACATTCTGCAGCAATCTCAATGATCCTCTCATTCTGCCATGTGCCCACTAGTCTCTCTCAACCCCAGCATGGAGGACTAAGCTGTAGAGAGTCAGAGTAGCATTAATAATGGCCATGTACTCCAGCCCTACTAATGGGCAGAATGAAGGAGTTATCTCAGGTAACAGATGCTGAGAGGCAAGTAGATACAGCAAGGTTTTAGAAGTCCCTTGCCAGAGGTAATAGGAATGGCATCCTATCATGAGTGTTTAGGTAACTTTTTCAGATGGAGTGGAAGAAAAAGTACATCTTATCCATTGGCTCAGGCTGCAAAATGATTTGGGTTGTCCCTGATGTGTCCTCCTTTACAGTGTTCTGTTTGAAGGGCTGTTAGAAGACAGTGGTCTCGTTGAAAGAATCTTCTGTATGAGGGGCTATCCATGACTAAATCCAGTTGAAAGATGAGAATGCAGAGCAGGATAGGGCTTTTGTTGAGGTTCAGCAAACAGTTGGCACCTGAGCAGGAAAATGAACAATTCTCCCCCTCCCATGTGATGAAATGTATTGTATTGTTATTTAAATGACAGTAATCATTTCTAGCTTTGCATATGTAAATATAAATTCGCATGCACAAATTGTATGCAAATCTGTCTCTTGTATGCTTTGTATAGTGACACATTTTCTCCCTTTTACTGATACATAATTGAGGATGCTAAGAGTATATCTATGGAACATCTGACTTAAATGCTTGATCTGCAGATACCCCATTACGCTGCATTTGCATCTGTCCTGACACCTTGAAAAGGTTACTTTTGGGGGGCTATAACTGCCAGAATACCCCACCTCATTTAACTAGTAGCCATGTTGGTTAACAAATCTGGAGGTTATTGCATTATCCTTTTTTACAACTTGACAAGCCACCTTCATTTCTTGATGAGTACATATCAAGTAAGAAAATGCACCAAGGACAAACACTTATCCGTTCACCTTGAAAATGCTGAGGACTTGTAAACATTTATTGTGATTCCTTATAAACCCTTGAGGGTCTTTAATAATGCTCACATAGAGTGCTAACAAATCCTTTGTGGCTGTAATCCATAAAAACTTATGTTGAAATAAATTGGTTAGTTTTAATAGTACTACAAGATTCCTTTTTCCAGCCCTACCCCCTTTATACTGAAAGAAAGGGGATTATCATACCATTGAAAAGTACATCTTACTGCTGCCAAATTGAGGCTTCATTCAGACAGTACCCTGGTGTTACCACACAACTTTTCTTCCCAAAACTGCTATCCGGATACAGCTTGGCTCCACTGTGGGTCCCTCAACTCATTTCAGCAATCATTTTTCAAAGTTGGAAAGCTCCCGACTTTGAAAAATGGCTGCTGAAGCGAGTTCAGGAACCTGCATTGGAGCCAGGTTGTACCCAGATGATGGTTTTGGGGAGAAAAACCACGAAAAAATACCAGGGTTCAGCCTAAATGAAGCTTTAATTTGGCAGTGGTAAGATGTGTTTTTCAGCAGTGCAATTATTCCCAAAGGCTAACACAGCTATGTCTTTGAAAATTGCTCCAGTGGCTGAAAGCTCTTTAAATCATCTTATTGAAATAAGCAATGTCTTTATGTCTCTGTTCATCATAAGAGACAACTTTAAAGATACTATATGGCCTAAATTGGCTCATGGGGAAACAGACACCAGCCTTACCTCTGTAATAAGATAGTTCTCAACACTAGGTTGATGATGGCCTTTCGCCAGCTACTTTTGTGCATGCCATCTGTTCAGTACGGCATATTGAAATCTATGAAGATTGATTTCCATTTTGGATCTGATGCTTGACACAATTCTTCACAGGTATACAGTCCCATGCTTTGAGGTGATGATGAGAGTCTGGAGACCTATATGCCTTACTTTGTAGGCACCTCACCTATTAGGAAATGAACAATTGATTCAAACTCTACATCTGAGATGATAAGAAGAGCAATGCCACTATGAGGGAGAAAATCCAGCCGTTAAACCAAAGAAAATCCAACCCCTCAGGATCAAATAGCTGACTTCTTTTCACTACTATCTATTTGAAAACCAGTTCTTCTAATCAAAGCATTCAATGTGAAATAGGCTAATCTTTGAAAAGAGGGACACCCCCCTCCCCCAGAAATGCCAAAACATCAGATTCTCTGTATACTGTGTCTTGCATTGCCCCAAAACTTAACCTAGAGCAAAATGGACGTCAGTGTAAGGATTCCTCCATAGATGAAATGTGTAAAGATTTATACATGGAAAGCCTAAGAGTGCCCATAAACCTAGCATAAGATAACACAATAAACAACAAGCAAACAAATAAACAGTTTCCTGTGTCATCTTAAAAACTGAAAGATGTATTGTTATGGTGACATAAGCATTCATGCTTCTAACAAAATGAACAAGGAGTGACAATACCTTTTGCCTCTATATCCATTTTTAAGGTGCTACAGACCTCTGTAGTTGTTTTACTTCAGGAGTCTAGCATTGCTTACCACAGTGAAGTACCACTAATAGTGGAGAGGAAGTCTAAATATCCCAAGAGTGAGGTTTGAAATCAAATTTGGGGGTTTTCCCCATGTGAACCATCAGAAGTATATTAAAGGCAGCCAAAATTGTTTCCTAAAACTAGTGACACAGGAAATGAGTCAGGTTCATGCATATTTAATCTCTCCCCCTTTTTAGATCTCACCCCAGTACTGGAATACATCACACAGTATCTCTTGATCTCCCTAACTGGAGTTTTCTGTCCCAAATTCTGTGTCTGCAGAATGTTTATGTTTATGTGTATGTGCCTTCAAGTCACCTGGTGACTTATGGTGACCTCATGAATTTAATAGGGTTTTCTTGGGTAAGAAATACTCAGAAGAGATTTTGTCACTTCCTTTTCCTTTGAAATATAGCCTACAGCACCTGACATTTGATACCTACCAACATTTTTTTTTTAAAAAAAAAATTACAACACAAAACATTCCCAAAGAAAGCTGCTTCCCTGGCGACAAATAGACAATAACAGTGTCATAAAATTTATTGTGTCACCTTGCCCTCTTTTTGCTAGACAAAAGTCATCCACTCTTCTCTTCCCACTCCATTATAAACTCAAGGGATAGACATCTAGAGTCTCTTGCTCTTGTGTTGTTAGTCTTTAGAATGGGGAGCACAATTGACCAAACACCCTACCCAAACAAACCAATGCAACAGCTTGTGTGAGTAAATTATCTGTTCTGTGTTGTCCACAGCAGCTCTCATTTCTCAACTCAGAATATTGTCACATACTTCCCACAGCGTTTCCAAAATGCTCAACTGGGTCTTACTTTTCATCCATTTTTCCTCACTCTTTTCTTCTGGCTAGAAGAGTGCTGATAGCTAATGATCACAAAGGGACTCTGAAAAGGAATTCTGAGGAACTTGGCCAAACCCCACCACTGCAGAGCATTAGAAGGATGTTCTTGTAAACAAAAAACTACAGGCCATTTTATATTGCTGCACCTGCTTCTCTCCCATTCAATTAGGAGATGATGTGCTTCTTTGTTTCCTGTGGCTTGTCTTTTTCTGCACATCTCATAGATTTAAGTGTTGTAAAAAGGGAGATCTGATGGTTGCTTTGAATAGTTCGCACTGAATAGTTAGCTGTGCAGATGATAAAAAGCAACAAATTTGTTGCAGATTGTTGGTCTGTCCAGTGGTCCAATGGTCCAATATTTGTATATCTTCTGATTGCTCTGGAGCTATGAGACCACACCAATAACCTGAGGAACTTAGAAGTCTTCCAGGTGTCATGAGATGATTGGATCAATGACTAGAGGAAGTTTGGATTAATTATTTACATATTTATATATGGCTGTCTGCCAAGGTGTACAATATATTTATTGATTAATTATTAGCTGGAGTGGTTAGATTGGTGTGGCTATCCCAAATAAGACCAAAAATAGGTCAGAATAAGTAAAACAATCTTGAGGGGTTTGCCTTTCTTTTTTGAGGATTACTACAATCCTGCATTACACCAACAAAATTGAAATACATTTCGTTGTGTACTCCACTGTCTCTTTATATAACATCCAGGTATCAGCACAGAGAGAATATTTATTTTAATTTGCCATAGCTAATGTCTCCATACCACAATTTTTCTACACAAGGATGAAACTACATCTAACATTAAATATCACCTTTGCATGTAATATGCAGGATTATTTTTTAAAAAAGTGAATTGCATCAGTTGCTGGATCTGATTAACTGTTATCAGAAAAATAAAGGAGGTGAGATTTGGCTTTTTCTTCCATCCTATTGTCCTATTGGGAGACTATGGTGTTTGTGGCTCTACTTCTCAAAAGGGGAAGGGGTTTAAACTATCCAAATGATGCTTCTTTTGTCTGGGATTATTTTCTGACAATTTCCAGCACCAGCTGCAACATTTTATTCTTATCCTTGAGAGGAGGAGGAGGAGGCGAGTCAGAACAAAAACAAACCCTTCTGCTCCTTTACTTTTATTTTTTTCCTTATTATAATGCATAAGTGAAATGACACCTTTGCACTATAAAAATGTTGTAACTTTAAGGCCAGGGTGAGGGGGAGAGAAAACCTGCCCTTCAAGCCACAGGTCCACTTCAGAAAACTCTGCTCCAGTTTTTAAAATCTTTTGGAAATGTTGTAGTGCAGAACCAAGAAATTGCCTCAAACAGCCCCCCACCTCCCATAGACTGGTAGGATGTGGGGACAATACAAACCAGCCAGATTCCAAGACCTAAATCAGAAGAATGCACAGTTCTCCAGACCAATTTGGAGGAGTATGGAATGTCACATATAGTTTTACCATGAATTTCAACAACTCTTCCTTCCTCTCAGAGGGAAAAATATTGATTATAGTCTTTCAGCAATTTCAGTACAAACTTGGGAGATCTCAGCTGTTCCTTACTTTCATCAACCCATAAAACTAGACCAGATTTACTTACAAGAATGAACTGATTAGAACTGCCTAAGTATATTTATTTCAAAGCGAATAACAGAACCTGAATACAGGTTTTCTTATAGTCATTTGGGCATATCATCAAGAAATCACAATTTTTAAAATGGATTTTGCAAGAAAATGTAAGAAAGATTCCAAATGGCTACAGCTAAGTGTTACCCAAAGAAAGATGGGGGAGGCAGGGGGGTCTCCACCAACTATTAGTGTTACTTTAATGTCTAGAGAAATTAGCTTAAGCTTGCATGAGTCTAGGTAACCTTTAGGACTCTTGACATCTGTGTATACTGGTAATAACTGAGGTGGACTCCAGGTCTCGATGAATTAAGGTTTCATTTAGAAAAATGTAGAGTCACACCCACAGAATAACAATTGAAACAGACGCAGCATTTGAGCTAACTGAAATGGAAATATGGAAACTGGATAATGGATTTTGAGGGGATTAAGGAGGTAATATTTACCTGACCAAAGAGCAGACCGTGGAAAGTATGAGTGGCTCAGACTGAGGTCTGAGAGCAACACAGCACGGCCTGGAACAACTGTATGCATACTGTGTTCACAGAGGCTAGGTTTTGGGGGCCAATATTTATAACTGAAAACTAGCCTCTGGGAAATGTGCTGCCTTGTGAGGTAACAAAAACCTGATGGCTTTTCTGGGAATCAACAATGGGATTCTGGACTGGTTGATGGTTTTAACTTCAGGGTTACAAAAACTGCAATTGCATTAGCACAACACAGGGGTGAATGGTCAGAGAGGGTGGCTGGAAACATGGCAGGGGGTAGGCAAAGAGAACTGGCTTACTATTTCAGTGGAAGGAGACCTCCTTTGTCTCTTGTTGCAAGAGGAAATGCAGTGGACTTGGGGGAAGTAAGGAGCCTATTTTTCACCCAAACATTGCATGGGGTATGCAGTGTGTACTAATATGAGGCCAATAGTGTGGCAATGTTAAGACACACAATGGACATTTCAGAATTCAAGTGGTATTGCCATTTCTTGACGTGAAATAAGGGACAGGGCTCCTACATCTTTAACAGTTGTATGGAAGAGGGAATTTCAGCAGCACTTCCTTGCCTGATAAGCAACACCTGCAGAAATTCAGTTCTGTTATTATTATTATTAAATCCAGCTCTCCCCAAAAAGTTGGGACTCAAAGCAGCTCACGGTCTAAAAGAACAATACAATTTAAAACATACACAAAGTGAGCATTAAAACAGAATTAAACAATTGAAGTATTAAAATACATCATATGTTAAAAGAATACAATTTTAAAAAATAAAAGTGTTTAAAAACAGTACAGTTAAAAGAATACAATGTCCCCATTCTGTTTTTTAATAACTTAAAAGCCTGTCTGAATAAAAAAGTTTTGACCTGCTCACAGGACAACAAGGAGGGGGCCATTCTGGCCTCCCTGGGAAAGGAGTTCCAGAGTCTAGAGACAGCCACCAAGAAGGTTCTTTCTCGTGTCCCCACCAACCATGCTTGTGATAATGATGGGACTGAGACTGAGCCAGAAAAGTGTTTGACAGCCTACACCTCTCATTGGCAATACAAATAGAGCAATCGTTATGAGCTTCCTTTTCACTACGTTCAGTAATCTGATTCAATCACCTTACTCTGACTAACAATAGGGCTGGCTCTGATTCAAAAACTTCACTGTATGAGATGCATGCTTCTGCAGCTGGAACCAGTTCTCCCCCTCCATAGCATACAGTTAAGGGATCAAACATCCACTGTGCCAATATTCTTACATTCTGCATTTCCCTACACCCCGTGGCTATCATTGTCAGGAACAAAGAAATGTTACCCATGTTTTCTTTATTCAAAATGCTAACCACCTTTTCCCAAGCTTTCAGAAGTTGTCTTTAAAGAAATAAAATCACAATAAGAATCTACGCGAAATACAAATGTAACAGAACATGACAACCCTCTGTTTAATTAGCTTCCAAGAGGCACTCAAAGTGGTGGTGGAGGTTGGTTGGATGAGTGGGTGGGAATGGTTGAGATGCTGGAGCACAGCTAGTGACTATACTTTAACCCATAGAATAGGTGGTTTCTAAAAATAGAATCAGGGAAGGGCCCAGAACAGATAGTTATTTTGACAGTTTCCTTATTTATTTTCTTATTGATGAACAGAACTTCCAGTGCTGTGAAGCTATGCTGGAGGCCGTGGAACAGCAGGACATGGATGCTGTCCAGATTCTCCTCTATCAATACACGCCTGAGGAACTGGATCTTAACACTCCTAATAGTGAAGGATTAACTGCACTGGACATTGCTATCCTGACAAATAATGTGCCTATTGCGAAGCTCCTTTTGAAAGTTGGGGCAAAGGAAAGTCCACATTGTAAGTAGAGCTGAATGCAAATTTTTGCTGAATTGTAAAGAAAAACCTGTTCAATACAATGGGAAAGGGCTCCCAAGATATATGAAACAGAGAACACAATTCCTTTCATTTGAGAGAGGCTGGCAAGTGCAAGTGTTTGGCGAAAGGTGAGGAAAATGAGGCCCACATCCCACATGCAGCTTTTAGGCGTCCCAGTGTGCCTACACACCAATATTTGTCCTTAAAATTTAAACAAAAACTCCCCCTTCCCTCGAAATCCAGGGCAATTTCACCAGGTTCCTGCCCCCATGAACTGATAAAAGCCACTCCTAGTTTTTAAAAGAGTTTCTTCCTGGGCTTGAAACAGACTGTAAGGAGGGTTAAAAATGGTGAAATAGCCCTCCATGGAATTAAGGGTATTTTGAGTAATAAAATAATGTAAAATAGATGTGGAGGCATGGGAGAAAGATATAACCTTCCCTGGCCCACTTCTGTGGTCCTGGAGAAGTTACCCACCACTGTATTAGCCCGAGAGAGATGGTCTTGTGTGGTTCCATAGCTTTCATCCCTAAGAGAGTATAATAGAGGGAAAATATGTACTTTTCAAGACTAACTGGCAGACCACTTTGAGGAACTGGACTTGTCCATGCAGACTCCCCCTCATTGTGCCTACACCATCATTGACAATAATGGGGCAGAGCAATCCGTGGACACTTGAATCTGCAAGTGGCCAGCCCACCAATATGCCAGAACCACTTTATAACAAAGTATTCTGCAAGTAGAAGTTTTCTACCTAGAAAGAAGTTATGCATGCATATATATGTATGGTTATATGTGTCCTCCTCCACACAAAGAGTGGATGCTCTGTAAGAATTTCACAAGACTTTTGTCTACCATTTAGAACTTCCTTTGGCCTTGGGCAGGACCTAGCCCTCTCTTGGCACCAGCTACCTATCAAATAATATCAATTTGTTCTGTTAATCCATTTATGAGAATTCAGTGGGCTGTGAAACTCAAAAATAGTAGCTTATGGCTGTAGGGTTTATTTGTCTTTGATAGCACCAGTCCACACAACAAACTGAGCTAGTGGACAATAAACAAGTCAACAAATAAATAAATCTACAATCCAGAGCTTTGGGACTGTTTTTGCTTTTGCAGGATTCTAATGAGAAACAAGTGAATTCATTTGAGCTCTAATTGGGAGGTTAAAAATTGACAGCGGGCAACAAATGGAATCCTTGTATTTTGTGTGTGTCTGTGTGTTGTGTTGTGCTGGCTTCAACCAGAGCCAACCCCTGTCCAATATCAGCAGTGGACTAATATACTAAGAGTACTTAGAGTGGGTTATGAAACTGTCCTTTGTCTTCTTTCATAGGACTGTCTCACTGCATTTTTTCCCCTGTTGTTTGTTTGTTTGCAAGAGCAGAGCAAGTGATTTGCCGAGTCCATTAATCACGCTTTAAGCCATGACACAAATTCTGACGCCTTACCTGTGGCTAAAAATACACTGAAGCCTACGGATTTTGCTCGAAACTGTCAATGCCTATATTTAGGCCTTTCCCAGCAAGGCCATAATGAAACTGTGTTTTCAGGGGTTCAGACCTAGCAGACTCTGCCATTAATTTGGAGTTAGTTAAATTAACAACATTTAGTAGTGACCTGTCAATCTCCGAGCTCCAGGAAATTGCACCTTGAGGCTACTAATATTGCCAATT
This sequence comes from Urosaurus nigricauda, assembly GCA_034509955.1. Classification (NCBI taxonomy): domain Eukaryota; kingdom Metazoa; phylum Chordata; class Lepidosauria; order Squamata; family Phrynosomatidae; genus Urosaurus; species Urosaurus nigricauda. Next base: position 172,924,850 of record JAOEGL010000002.1, read on the forward strand.
TTTTTCCACTGGGCTGCGTGTGTATGTGAGGGTGTCTATTTCTCTCTGCCACCACAACTTTTTTGCTGGGCCTTCAGAATCGGTGCACCTTTATTGCTCTGCTATGTCCACAGCACTTACATTATCATTTATCCTGGCCTCCTTTAAATTTCCCTGGGGTTTTTCCTCCCCTCCTGTATAGTATGGCTGCTCAATGAAAACAGTTGTGTAGTTTTGTATTTATTTGTTTATATTTCTATGATGGTTCGTGACTGGGGGGGAAAAACCCAAGGGTGACAGGGTTTGGAATACATGATTGACGGCTGAAGCAACATTCATTAGGCATGACAAATCTACAGGAAAACACAGCCTTGAGTGTTCTAAACAGCAGTGTTTTTTTAAAAAAGGCTAAACTAATTTTTCATTGACTTCATCTGTAAATAAATGCAGGCTGATGGCATGTGAGGGCAATCATAAATTAGTATTCATTTCCTGTCATTAATACCAACATGCCTATGAACACAGAGAATATGAATCTATAACCACTTAATTTCCATTTTAAAATACCATACTGTGCTTATCACTATGTTTTTAAAAATCTGGCTTTTCAGTCTGGCAAAAAGGCCAGTCCTGCATGCATGTCCTCACTGAACAGGGAACAGAACTCACCAATGGGTGCTGCTTTTTAATTGTTGGATTTTAATCTGTAATTGATTTAATAACTTTTTAAGGGGGGGGAGGGAACTATTTTGATGTACTGTACTGTACTTTTTATTGATGTTAGCTGCTCTGATTGATCTCAAAGGGAAGGGATATTTATTATTATTATTATTATTATTATTATTATTATTATTATTATTATGGGGTGCGGGGTTGACACAGACATTCCCCAAACATATGCCTTTGGGCAGAAATGCATTGTGGTGTTCCTCAGCATCCCTTTAAAACACTGAAGAGATGGTGTGAGTGGGACAAGGCTCTGTGGGAAGAGAAAAGAGAGGCCCCAGGTTTTAAAAATTTAAATTTTTAACTTGTAATTTAAAATAAAATGTGTGTGTGTGTGTGTGTGTGTGTATGCCGCTTCTCCCACAGGATTGACGCAGCTTACATCATCATATTCTTTTAAAATTTTTATTTCAAAACCTTACATTTTACTACATTTTCTCTAACCATATGAAACAATGCACATGTAAATATATTTAGTCTGTGTGTATGATATTGCAATTAGAGATGTGAAGACTCAGGGGGAAAGGGGGAAAAACGGGGGAAACTGGAAAAAAAACTGAAAAAAGGAAAAAATTATGAAATGTTTTATTTTAGCATGATCCAGGAAAAAATGGGAAAATATGGTTTCCCCCCATTTTTTTCCAAGGGGTTTCCAGTCCTTCACATCTCTAATTGTAATTTAATTGTATAATTTCAATTTTAATTTTGCTAGTTGTTTATGTCTCAAGTATTACCATTATATTCTGTGATATATGAAAATTACTATTTATAATAACTAGTATGGTATGGGACGAGGTCAGTGTGTGTGTGTGTGTGTGTGAAACCATGGGTTACTGCACTGGGTGACACCAATCCTAGTACAATAATGTCATTGTTCAGAGGAAGGGAACAGCAAAACCCCTCTGAACAAATCTTGCCAAGAAACTGCTGTGATAGGTTCATCTTGGGGTTAACATAAGTCAGCAATAACTTGAAGGCAACCAACAAGAACAAGGTTCATGGAGTAACTCTGTCCCTACATAGAGTGGGACCTTACCATCTGTGTGGTTTTGATTCTGGACCACCACCCATCTACCCTGCAGAAGGGAAAATAGTGGGAGCTCAAGCTTCTGTTGCTCAATAGGAGGTGACATGTGCATGCCCATATCAACACAGCTGTGTGCATGCACTTCCATTGACTAATATGGGGTGGGGCAATCTGTGGGAGCTCCAATCCGTGGGTGGCTAACTTGCTGCTGCAATGAGCCCACGGCAATCACTTTTTTTCACTTATTTGCTTCCATGATTCTTTGATTCTTCATTGCATAGCTTTGAGAGGAAATCCCACTGAACTCAATGGGAGTTACCTCTGATCAGATATGCACAGGATTGTTGGATTCATCTTGGATTCTTGCCTCCCATCTTGATCGCTCACTCTTGCCCACACACAAATACAGCATAGAATGTCTTTTCCTCGGTTCAATCTGCTTTTGAAGGAAACATCTTAAACTTTTACAAGACATTCTTATTTATTTCACTAGTTTGCTGTGGAAAAAAATGAAGCAATCAATTTGAGTGTTCGTGACAGCTTCAAAGTGATCTGTCATGATCTGAATGGTGACAAGTGACTATTTGGCATCAAAGGACTCTATTCACAGCATAACCCTGTGCACATATACTTAGGAGGGGTTTACTTAGCTGCACTTTTAGTTCTACTCAGTTCCAAACATCATAGCCCTATATAAATAAAGGATCATCATCATCATCATCTGAATTTAGCCTAAATCTGAGGCTGCATCTACATGGCTTCAGATCTTGCATGTGACTAGCCTTGGTTTTAGACCCAGGCTTATATTAAAATAAGGATGGAAGCTTTTCATACTTGAACTGAACTTAGTAGAATCTACTTCAGTGACTACAACTCCCAACATCCTTCACTAATGGCTATGCTGATAGTAATTTTAGCCCAATATCAGCTGGAGGGCTACATTTCCCCCACTTTGTAATATGGAACAGCTCATTTCATAATGATTCTGTCTGTACTTGTGATAAATCCAAATCTAAATTCATTTAGAGGGCTGAGTATAGTTGGGCAATTTCACCTCATTCAATATTTAATAATAATAATAATAATAATAATAATAATAAATATCCTGCCCAATCAGCAAGGAATCAGGGCGGGTTACAGCAGTGGGAAAAATACAAATCAAATAACAATAACAATGATATAATAAAACATTTCAGCACAACAATAAATAACAAAAATTACATAACAATTAATAAAGTAAAAATTAATAGAAAAAATTACATTCAGTTCAGCAGTTATTAAAGAAAAATCCCAACTTCTAACCCCCCCATTTCAGTCCTGGAAATGAAAAACATCAATAACAATAGTATAAACAATAAACAATCTTAAGAGATCACAACCTAAAACCATGAAAAAGAGGGAGACTAAAAATTGTCAAGCTCTTAATTTCCTAGTGAGGAATGGGCTGGAGGTTTATAAGGACTCCACCCATGCTGCCAAGTCCTGGGCTGGAGGGGAGGTCCCAGTGTTAAAGGGCCAAGCTGGCATAGGCTCCATGTCCTCCAGGGGTTGGCTCCCTGTCCTCCAAGATGGTCCTGGGCTGGAGGGAATGGTCTGGAGGCTTAGAAGGACTTAAATTTAAGGAATTAAATGTATTTTTAAAATTCAAGGTGTTGAGGGGTTGGAAATCATGCGTCTGAAATAAAGAAAATATCGTACTGAAAGCTGATGTTTAGTAATTCTGTGTTAAAATAATCAGCAATTCCACAGATTCAGTTATTGTTATTAAGTATTAGTAAAAATCAAAAATTTAAAACAAAGTTTGTAAATGCGACAATTCTAATCCAATGGTTAGTCACAATTAAATCCAACCAAATACTAAATCTAATTGCTAGTCCAAGTCAAAGCTTGAATAGGTACACTGAGTTAAGGAGGACTCAACATGGATGCATATTCTATTGCTTCATGGGTCTACTGTAGTCATGGCTAGCAACTGGATTTAGGCATACATTTTAAATTTCTGTGAAATGTTATTGTGCCCTAATGGACTGCTCTCTGTAAATCACTATTTTGAATCACAGGGGGTTAACTCTATGAAACAGCATTCAGTACAAAGTATGTCAGGGTATGGAGGTCTACATTTTCCCCTGTTTGCTGAAACATCACATACAATGTGATAAAAGGACTTTTTTGCCATAGGTGCATGCTCCAGTGCAGGTTCCAAACTGAAAAAAGGAATCAAAGAATTGATGGTGGGAGGATAGACAATATATCTAAGGATAATATGATGTGCCTTTCATATGCAATCCTCTCCCACATTTTGCTGACCATGCTTTGAAATAATCTATAGGTGTCCCCAGGTTTAAAAGTTAGATGGCAACCAACAAGAGGCGTATTTCAGGGTGATGGCCTATTTTTATAGTATTACATTAGAATTGTTAACTTGAGACCTTAACCAAGTGGGCCCTTGCTATCCACTGGGGATTGGTTCTAGGACCCACTGTGGATACCAACATCCATGGATGCGCAAGTTCTATTAAATACAGAGGCATACTAAAATACCATAAAATGGCAAAATCAAGGTTTGATTTTTGGAATTTATCATTTTTTGAACACTTTCAAGCCATGGATAGTTGAATCCATGGATAAAGTATCCATGGATACAGAGGGCTAATTGTAGTTCAAAATGATCCAATTCTTTTGGGCAGTTTGTGGCTAAGCTATTAAACTGCTTTGCTGTTGTTGCTTGATTGTGCCACTAGTGTTTCACCCTCTGGTTTCAGGAACTTTCAAACTGTTGCCATTTGTGTTGCTTAACTTTTTTATTGGCATGGTTTCCATTGTGGCTATAATCTGTTTTAGAAGTTGTACCAAAAGGCAAGATAGAAATGTTTTAAAATGATTGCCAAGAATTATAGGATGCAGAATTATGGGATGAGTTTGGGCTTATGTTTAAGAGGTCACATCATTGCTTCACCACAGTACCAAAGTCTGGGCTGGTTCAACTTCAGAATCACCTCATGTGGTGATGGGGTTCGGGGGGGGGGGGGGGGCAGGCAGGGAAGTATATTTTTAAAATGGTGCATATTTACATTATGTATGACTCAACAAACTGAACCCAGGGCCCTAACCATGTGTTGTGGTTTGCCTGGCTGTTGACGGCCACTTAATGTCCTCAGCACTGGAATTTGTGTGGGCCCTTGTTGGATTTCATACTTGGCTTGTTGGTTAAATACCTAAAAGAACCTGCTGTAGCAACACTACTAGTCCCACTGTGGTTAACTAGAAGCCTCTAGAAAGGATGAATATTAAATCCTCTTCTCCCCAACACTGAGTTCTCATGCTTCTGAATTTGGAAGCTGCGTATGTCACTGATTTATTAGACACTTGTAGACTTAACATCTATGTATTTATCAATCACCTTTTAAAACTGACTAAGATAGCAGCCATCTACCTTTTCCCCCCTGGGGTTCATCTTTGTAAGTCCCAAGTTAGGGAGTTCTCTAGGTTTTTTTTGGGGGGGGGGCAGGAGGCAGGTTCACAGAAGAGTCTGGAATCCATTACTTGCATCACAGCAGTACCGGTTGGCCAATGGTTAATGCAATCAGCCATCTTGCCCTGAAAACGGAGGAAATTCAAGATTCTTTGCAGTAACTTTCTGACATTTAATACTCTGCCTTTTTCCCTCACAGTTGTTGATATGGAAAGCAGGTCAACCCACCTGAACAACTTAGTTGAAGAAGCTCAGCAACGAGTGAGTGACCTGTCTGCACAAGTAATGAGTGAAGGTCTTGGTACAGACAGCTGTGAGAAAGAGAAGCAACTGAAAGCCTGGGAATGGAGATACCGGCTCTACAAACGCATGAAATCAGGCTATGAACATTCCAGTAAGGACAAACTGTGGTAAAATGCATGCATGGCATAAAATAACTAGAAGAATAGTTTCCAAGTTCATAGCATAGTAATTTGCAATTATTCTTCAGTAGCATTCATAGTGAGCAGTTAACTTTAATAATACTGTAGATGGAAAAAACAGGAGCAGATAGAGCAATTAGCCCAAATGTAAAACAAGGAGAATGGCAAGATTCAAGAATATACAATTGACTGTTTTTTGGAGATAGCAGGTAGCCATTGTCCATAAACTTACAGAAATATTTGGATTCAATCCTATTAACCATCTAATTAAAAGATTGTATGTACAGAGCTATGTAAATTTACAGTGTTATATAAAAAAGGTTAATAATAATAATAATAATCTCAAATCAATGGGTCTACTCTGTTTGGGTTTACCAATAGTGTTCAGGCCTCTGCGGTTATTTTGAGTCCTCCCTCCCTCCTCCTTCCTTCTATCCCTCCTTCCTCCTCCTGCAAGGCTTTCCTGGGCTTAGCTTCAGAAGCAGAGGCTGCAGCCCCAGAGTCACCGCCGGTGCAGTAGCTTGAGATTGGGGGCAGAGGCTCCAAGGCCCAGGACCCTGTGCTGGGTCCTTCAGCTGATGGGGCTCCAGCCTCTGCCTCGAAAGCTAAGCCAAGGGCAGAAGCCTCACGGGGGGGGGGGAGGGCTTGGAGGACTGATCCTTTGCCCCTTTCCAGGATGGAGAGCTGCCTTGGAAACCAGGCATCTCTCAGTCCTGGAAAGGGGCAGGCTTGGCACACACACTTCCTGACTGCTCCCTCCATCCTGGACTTTTTTTCCTCTGAGGGGAAAAAGCCTGGGACAGAGGAGGAGGAGGAGGAGTGCACATCACTGGTAGTGGCCCTGACCTCACAAACCATTGAAACCGTGAGTGTCAAAGCCGTGAATAGTGAGGGATGACTGTATTTTAAATCTCCTAATTTATTGCTTCATTCTAACAACAATTGGGGTATGATTGATTAAATATCACACTTCAGGGCTGTGCAGACAGCCCCGAAGGAGTGGCCTCCAGCCGCGCCTTTTACAGCCAGACAACCCTGAAGGGGCAGTCTCTGGCCACCCCTTTTACAGCCTTCTACAGCCAGATGGGAGCCATGGCAACCCCATGCTGCAACCCCAATCTGGTCTTTGCAGGGCACAAAAAAAAAAGCCACAAAAGTGGCTCCTTTTTGCATCCTGCAAACGGCACTCCTTCGGTACTGCATCATGCAGGCACAGCACCAGAGGAAGGCTGTGATGCCACACGCTGTGCTGTGCTGTGCTCTGCGGCACATGGCACCATGCTGCCCTGGGGGTGGTCTTGGGGCATGCGTCGTGCAGAAATTACGCCCCGAGTCCGCCCCCAACCCAGACCAAATTGCCAGTCTCCACAGGGCCTTCCTTCTCTATTTGAGGCAGAGGTTTGGTACTGAGGTTTTATTAATGTCCATATTTACATGTTGTAGGTTAATTAATACTTAATCAGCTAAAAAGAAGATGATAGATCAATTAAAATATTTAATGTTTTATTAATTCACTGTTCTTTATATAACATTTCTGTAAAGTTCCTTTCTCTGTCTGTTCACATCCACTAGTGTTAGGAATTAACAGGAATTAAAAATAGGCCAAAGTGTTCCCTCTTTTCCTTTCTTATTAACCTTAACCTAGAATTTTCTGGTTTCCTCATACCACTATTTGTGATGATATCTGTACCAGAATACTCTGGTTTCATCAACCCTCAAAGCCACTATTACAAACTACTGTTTGATCATAGTTTTCTTGTGCTGATCATTTGAATTCACTTCTATATTGCTAATTTTCCTCCAAACCATTTAATGTCTATTGCCAGTGCCTGTGACAGATTCAGTGAAATCATCAATCATTTCTGGAAGAAGGGGAATATAATTTATTGGTCTTTCCCCCACAACCAAATATATTCCAATTGCTGCATTTGAAGCAAACATAAATTTGCAGGCCTATATATAGTTACCTGTGAGAAAGTCTAATTGGCATGAATAAGGACATCTGACCAGACAAATGAGTAACACATCCAATAACCCCTTTTTCACAAGGAGAAAATATTATTTAAGTTGGATAAGATTGCTTATTTAATAATAATGTGGACTGAAACTGAAATAAATTAATGAGCTCTTTTGTTTCTTATCTACCCCCTTACTTACATGTTGGAAGAGCTAGATAAAGGGGAGGTGCTGCCATTAACCAAAACAGATGAAGCTACTAGAGAAAATAATATCAGATTTCATGAGCAAGGGCTCCTTGTTAGTGTTCAAAAGACAAATACAAACATCTTTAAATCAAAGCTCACCATAACTAGCTGCAGGGTTTTGACTTGCTTCTTTGATAAGCCAGGGCACTATTTGAAAAGCATTTGTTCTGCATGAGACACAATATTTTCTCTTTGTTCCTAGGAGTCCCAGAGGCACCATCTAACATCTGCCTTATGGTAACAAGTAGTACATCACTCACTGTCACTTTCCAAGAACCTCATAGCACAAATTCAGCAGTGGTGACCAAATACAAAGGTACTATTGCATCAATTTCCTGACCTTTTGCATATATATATATATATATGTGTGTGTGTGTGTGTGTGTGTATGTGTTGTTGTGATGATGATGATGATGATGATGATATTTATTTATATCCTGCTTTCCCCCCAAAAATTGGGACACAAAGTGACTTTTAAAATAAAAGAACACTACAATTAAAAACATACAAAAGTGAACATTGAAATAGAATTAAACTAGTACAATTTTAAAACATCACTTATTAAAAGAATAAAATGGAATAAAATAAATAAAAGAGGTTACAAACAATACATGTTAAAACAGTTTTAAAAAATGCTAAAATACATTGAAAAATAAAAATAAAACTACATACATATCCTTAAAACATCAAAACCCAGTGCCACACAGTATTAAGACCCCAACCTCAACAGTCTGTGAAGGCCCAGCCATAAAAAACTGTTTTAACTTGCTGCTGGGAAGAGAGCAAGGACAGGGCCATCCTGGCCTCTGTGGGTAAAGAGTTCTAAATTCTGGAAGCAGCCACCTGTTGCCACCAAACAAGCCTGAGAAGGTGGTGGAACAAAGAAGAGAACCTATCCAGATGATCTTAAAACCCTAATAGGTGCATACAGACAGGTATGGTCCTTCAAATAACCTGGACTCAAGCAATATAGGACTTTATTGGTCAAAATCAGCACTTTGAATTGTGCCCAGAATGGACTGGCAGCCAGTCCACCTGTTGCAACCGGGGATTTCCTGTAGTTCTTTCTGTAGATCCAGTTAACAACTTGTTTGCAGACTTTGGGCCAGCTAAAGTTTCTGAGCATTTTCAAAGGCATCCCCACAAGAACACATTACAGTAATTCACACGGGATACAACCAAGGCATGTACCACCATGGCCAGATGTAATTTCTCCAGGAATGGTTGCCATTGGCACACAAACTTTAACTGTGCAAACACACTCCTGGTCACTGCTGATACCTGGGTCTCTAGGCTCAGTACTGAATCCAGGAGTACCCCCAAACTTCAGACCTGTGTTTTCAGGGGGAGTGTAGCCCTATCTAAAACAGGCTGAATACCTATTCCCATATCTGACTTTTGACTGACCAGGAACACCTCTGTTTTGTCTGGATTAAGCTTCAATTTTTTTGCCCTCATCCAGTCCATCATAGCTGCCAGGCACTGGTTTAGCACAGAAACATCTTCCTTGGAATTAGGTGGGAATGACTAATACTGCTGGGTATCATCAGCATACTAATGACACCTGACCTCCAAAGTCTGAACAATCTCTCCCAGTAGTTTCATACTGATATTAAATAGCATAGGGGATAGAACTGAACCCTGAGGGTACTCCAATGGCCAGGGAGCCAAAGAGGAATTCAATGGATTTCATCTGTAAAATGGTGGACAAATTCTTTAAAGTGATCTGTTAAGTGACTTACATTCTTCTCTAGACCAGATCATAACAGATCCTTGACCATTTGAAACAGCTCTTGATGAACTGTTCTGTGCAGCTCCAATGGTTTTAGAAAGAAATCCATTTTTGCTGCATTTATCGCTCCCTCACAAGCCTTCAGATTGTAGCCTGTTTTGGGCTGGATTCATTCTGAGTTTTCTGCCACTCTAATCTCCATCTTGTTTATTCACTGCTGTCAGTTCCTTGAAAAACCAGAGGGCTGGTTTAGCTCCATTCCATGAAATGGGACACTTAGGCGTGATTGTGTCAACTGCCCTGATCATTCAACTGCTCTGATCATTCCCCATTTCAGAGATCAACCAGGGCTTCAACAGGATTACCTGCCAAAGGAGCAGAAAATTCCCTAAGAGCCATCAGGAATCTGTCCAGATCCATAAGCCTCCTGGGGTGGACCATCTTACCACCACTACCACAACCCCCAACAAGGTTCTGAGCTCCAACAACTCTAAACCTGGCCAGGAAGTGATCTGTGCATGACAACAGAGCAGTAGAAAGCTTCTCACATCTCCACCATCCTGCACCAATACAGAAAACGAAGTCTAGAGTGTTCCTAGCAGCATGACTATAAATGTCAATACTAGTTGGTGCATCTGCCTGACTTCTAGGATTTCAGGGTGGGGGAGTTTGTGATCATTGCAATGATGCCATGACCATAAATTTGAATACCAATTGGTGCCACTGCTGGCTTCTAGGATTGGGGAGGATTTGTGATAGTTGCAACAATGTCATGACTGTAAACAATATTTACAATGTTGAAAGTCTTGCTTACAATATCATAAATACTGAAAATGGTACCAGCCCAGGTTTGGTGCTTCTGATCAATTATATAAATGCATATAGCATAACAGACAATAAAAACACTTCCACATGTATAGATTGAGTGACTAATGATATTATGACTATCTCAAGCATCAGGTAAAATATATGGTAAGAGATGTTTTCAAGGGACATCTGAATTAGAAGGGAACAGTTGAATTAGAAGAATAGGTGCATTAAAGACCTTTAAACCCCTTCTCTTTTTACCATTCCTTGTGATATAATATTCATATCTGGTGGCTATTCAGGTTTAATAGCTCAGGAAGTTGTGGTGCATAGTTTGTGAGTAACATTGCACAGATGTCTATGCAAGATTGTATAGTTCCCATACATATGTTTTTCTAAAAGGCCTGATCTTAGCTAGCAAAACATAACTCATCCTCCAAAGGAATAAAGTTCTGGAATGAACACAGTGGAGTCTCCTTCTTCGGAGGTCTTTAAGCAGAGGCTGGATGGCCATCTGTTGGGTATACTTTGATTGGGAGTTCCTGCATGGCAGGGGGTTGGACTGGATGGCCCTTGTGGTCTCTTCCAACTCTGTGATTCTATGATTCTATGTAGACACAGAAGGTGTTTTGATATCTAAAATATGCTATATAAATGGGTCTAAATGAAATAATGATCCAATGTACAATATAATATCCAAAACAGTGCTATTCTGGGTTGTAGATGTGTCATCCAGAAGACTACATGGGTATAGAACAGGAATGGGGAATATATGGACATTCCAGATGTTGTGCAGCAATTCCTCTCTTTCTGAGCCAGTATAGATAATAGTGAGGAAATATGGGACTTGGAATCAAGCAACATTTGGAGGGGCACATATTTCCCATTCCTGACATGAAAAATGATAGCTTATTCACCAGTGAAAACAAAGAATAATATTAACTGTTTGGTAATATGTAAATTCAAAGTTTGTAATCAAGTTCTGTTGTTGACATTTATGTCATATATAGATGTAAAGCTCTGAAAACAAGTTCTAAAAGACATGGAAGTTTTAAAGACTAATGCTATCTTGTCCCAATGAAGTTTTTCAGGATTCTGTTTCCAAAGGTCAGAATAATGAAAAGCTGGATGACTAAGCATTTATTCCAGTACAATTTTGATTCATGTATTTTCTGTGTGGGCCAAATAAAATGGCCTTCCCTTACTTTCACAGTGAGCTGCCCAGATGACTCAGGACCATATCCCCAAATATGGTGCAATCAATCCAGACAAGGCCCATCAGCACTGAACCCACTTTATATCAGCCTTAAAATGGATTTTAAAATGTCACTGTTTGTTCCAAATTTTGTGGAAACTCTGGTGTTTCCTTACCACCATTTCCCACAATGTCTGGGCCAATTCTCAGCCCGGAACAGTGACAGGAAAGGATTTTCCCTCCTCAACATCACCATTTGATCTGAGGTCAGAAATGAGGTGCCTAGCCATGTGACGAATGGTGAAGGGTAGAGCTGGGCACCTTGTTTCTAACCACAGATCAAGCCATTGTGTGCTGGTGGTGGCAGTGCCAAGCAACACAACATTGACACATGTGGACATCTACATGATACCACTGCAGAGTGCCCAGGTGATAGGGGAACTCCAGGGTGGCTCCAGGGGCAGAATAGCAGGGTGTCTATTTGGAGGTTTGTATCTGGTGTAGGCCAGTAGCATCACTGGTGCGGGCAGTGTGGACCACATCAGGTGACATCTAACAGAAGGGGTGATACCCTGGTGGGGTCCTCCTCCTACTGCAGTAAAGGGCCAGTGGTGTACACTCGCCCTCAAATTTGGATCAACCAGCTTGGATCAAGTACCGAGCAGACAAAAGATGAACTGGGTCCTAACCTAGATCACCAAATTGGTCCCTGAAACCAAATTGCCCCTCAACCATCTGAGTAGCAGGTGTGCCAAACCCCTCTGCAAAAAGCCCCACCTGTACAGCTGCTATCCCAGAGAAAGACACAAACAGGGATCATGCCAGTTCCTTTTCCTCTGACTCTTTTCTCAACTAGCTGCATTTGCCAACACCAGTGTTCTTGACCTACTTTTACTTCTCAACTATAAGTATAGGATACAGAGTTAAAGAACATAGAGGTTTATCACACTAGAGGGCAAACAGGATTTAAACAGGAATTAAACAGGAATTAAACAGGAAATGCCTTATGTTTAACATAGGGCATTTCCTGTTGCCTTATGTTTAACAGGGCATTTCCTGTTTAATTCCTGTTTAATTCCTGTTTAATTCTTGTTTGCCCTCTAGTGTGATAAACCTCTATAGTGAGGCGGTAGGGTGGGAAAACTAACATTTAGGAGGTTTAAATTTTGTTTGGCTTGAGCTTCATTATGTAAGCTATTTACATTGCTTTCAAGATGTAAAATGTTTTGAATAAATGAGAGAATAATATGAGATAAGGGTCAAGCACTGCCCTCCTTTCTGCTACTTTCCTGTTTTAAAGGCACTTTGAAAGAAGAAAGAGCCATCAAAGCTTTGTTACATATAGCCTGAGTTTAAAAGGTAGCTTGTCCCCATGAGGATTAATCTTTGGTTTACATTTTGGCTGCTTTATTTATGCACAATTATTGTAACATATTTTTGTCTTTAAAAGCCCTGTGTTCAGGCAGAGCCTTGATGATATTGAACATTAAAATAATGTCATATTATTATGAACATTATAATGCACTAATAAGACTATTAACAATTAATGGGTCAGATGGATAAACATTAATTAAGGATCTTTCTACCAAACTGCAATTCACAGTTTTAAAAGCATCAAATGTTTTGGATAGCATGCTTCTCTTATTAATCACATAAGTGGCTTTCTGTATTCCCAGTGAACTCAGTTGCACTGAATAGACATTGCATTGTTGGTCACTTGTTTAAAACCAGCAGATGGGAAAACAGTTCTCTGTGTCACCATTTAAGCTGGAGGTCAGTAGCATTGTCCCATCAGTGCTATCTCTCACAGACTCCTGTCTCTCTTGATGTAAAGGAAGGAAGGAAGGAAGGAAGGAAGGAAGGAATACACACACACACATAGAGAGGAAGCAATGCAATAAACACTAAGCTGGATAGAATGGGATTCTGCTCTAGCTGTGTGTGCCTGTTTAAAACAGGCAAGGTAAACAGCAACCTCCCCCAGAATCCCTTACTGAGCATGCATGAGCGTGCCAAACAGAGAGAAAGGGGGAAAGTATATCTCATGATAGGGCCTTCCAGAATGTGCTGTATAGGTACAGTTTGTTTGTTTGTTGTTGTTTAATGGTCACACTTTTATCTGCTTTTAATTCTATTGTCAATTTCACTATATTTTTAAACTTTTGTATGATGTAAATTTTAAAGCTGCATTTGTTTGCCTTTGTAAGCCACTTGGAGTTCCAGACTAGGAAAAGGGACAGAGGTAGTCCCTCCCCCTCCAGACATGAGAGGGAGGGAGGGGGAGGGACTACCTCTGAACCCCATGTGAGTCAAGAGCATTCTTCAGAAGAAAGGGAAGGGATCTACTAGAACAGCTCTTCTGGTTTCCAAGCAGCAAAAACAGAAGGGACCAAAAAAGTTGTGCCTGGTACTTTTAGGAAAGTGGCAAGAGCAGAGCAAGGACCAAGAGGTTAGGAAAGCCAAATGAGAAGGATGCCATAGGAGGAGAAACCAATAGGGCAGAGAAAAACAGTAGGAAAGCCAGTGAAAAAGAGCAGGACAGCCAGTGGGAAACTTCATATTCAAAGGATTACATTGTGCTTTTCTTTTAGCATCACTAGTTTGCCATTCTGTGAAACAGATGCTCCATTGAAGTAGTCAATGTGATTTCTCAATCTCATTGGCAGCTAGTTTGTGATTTTATGACAGTTTCAACAACACTTTCACAAATTCCCAAACATCCTCACAGACGCAGGATGGTTACAAAGCTCTGTTTTAAGCCATGAGTACCATGACTCGCCCTATAGAGGAAAAAAACAAATGGTATCCTCTTCATTCTAGATACAGAAACCATCTAGGCTGGCAGGTGAGCGTTACTTCCAACTTGGCAACAGAATAGCACCCTCCCAGCCAGCAGGCGAATTGAGGGCAGTTGGAAGTATACTCAACTCTGTCCTTCAAGAGGCCACTGTCAGAACACAACACAGAAAAACAGAATGGTTCCCAGTTGGCAAAGGGGTCAGACAAGGTTGAATCCTTTCAGCCTAGCTGTTGAACATATTGTAAGAAAAGCAAGCTTGGACACAGAAGAAGGAGGAGTGAAAATAGGAGGAAGGAATACCAACAATCTAAGATATGCAGATGACATGATAATTCTAGCAGAAAACTTCACAGACCTGGAACAACTACTAAGAAAGATCAAGGAAGAAAGTGCAAAGACAGGCTTACTGGTAAACATAAAGTAAACAAAAATAATGCCCATGGAGAATCTACATAAATTCAACCTAGACAATGAAGAACTAGAATAGTAAAAGAGTCCTCATACCTGAGATCAAACACTGATAGGAATGGAGGCCTCAGCCAGGAAATCAGAAGATGAAGAATGGGGAGAGGGGCTATGAAAGAACTAGAAAAGATCCTAAAATGCAAAGATATACAACTGAGCACAAAAGTTAGAATCGTACAGGCCATTGTATTACCTATTACCATGTATAGATGTGAGAGCTGGACAATTAAAAAATAAGATAGGAAGAAAATCAATTCATTTGAGATGTGGTGCTAGAAAAGAGTGCTAAGGATTCTGTCAACAGCCAAAAAGACAAACAAATGGATCCTAGAGCAGATCAAGCCAGAAATCTGAGGCTATCCTACTTCAGACACATAATGAGAAGGCATGATTCACTGGAAAAAATTAATAATTTTAGAAAAGTTGAAGGGAAGTAGAAAGAGAGAAAGGCTACGTGTTAAATGGATGGACTCTATTAAGGAAGTAATGGGTAAGAGTTTGCAGGAACTAAGCAAAGTAGTGGAGGACAGGGAGTCTTGGAGATGTTTCATCCACAGGATCACCATGGGTCAAGATCAATTCAAAGGCCGTTAACAACAAACAAAAGTTACCAAAAAGGCAACTAGTTATAGGAAATTGTGTTACCTATGATTTCTGAGATGAAACCTTTGAGGAATTTCCCAAAGAATAAGCATTCTTCTTTACTATCTTTCTTGGTGATTCAGTCCTGTAAAAATTGGATCAAATGATTCTGCTGATGTGTAAGAGATGGCTGATGTGGACAGTGATAACCGATCAAGCACCCAATCCCAGACTAGACAAATCTGACAGCCAGTAAAGCTCCTTTGTTTCGTCATTATATAACATTAAGTGACATTTAAAAGATCAGTGTTTTTGTTTGCTTTTGCCTCTCTGAGTTCTCACTCAGAGGTCCTGCCTAGTTGCTGTGGCTTTTGATTTCCATCCTTCAATTCAAAGCTAGGTCTTTTGTCAGGGAAAGTGGAGATTTTGCTGCTGAAGAGGCCCCATACTGAGGAGAGAATTTCTTTGATCCCTGAATATTATATACAGTAGGAGTATTTTAACAAGAATTTAAGGATTTAGTGAAGTTGAAGGGGAACTAGTGCTTTGTACTAAATGTACTTTACTGAGAAAAGTATCTAGATGTTTCGTTTTAACTTGTTTGCTCCTTTATAATATTCTAAAGTCCTTAGGTTAAAATGTTCCATTTCTGGGAAGGCTTATATCAGAATTGCTTCTTGACTGAAGGTGCTGTGAAAATTTTCATGTTGTCCATTTGGATGACAGGTGGGACAGGAGCAGTGGAAGAGCCTATGTATGTGCATTTGAGAGGGGTTGTTTGAAACCACATGAACTTGAGAATGATAAGCAAAAATTGTTTCTGCGTCAGTTTCTGGGGACCTATTCACAGCACCAATTTGTGTATTGCCAGATCATAGGTGGCACTGTTAAATGTAAGAAAAGGCCTTCACCTGAATTCACAATGTTGCAAATTTTCCAGGTAGATACTGTACAAGAAAAATTCATTAATCGTCTTAGAATTTTTATTAGAATGTGAATTAAAGGAGGTAATTTTAAAAAATGGCTTTGCTGCAATTAGAATTGTCACTGAAAGTTAAATGAAAGTGAGATTCAGAATAGATTATTTTCTTTGGTTAAAAATGTCTGATAAATCTCAAAAGAGAACAAAAGACTTCTGATGAAACTAACAAAACCTGGAGCTTCTGCACACCCCTCCAAAGAGGCCTTAAGCCAAGCCTGGCCCAGAAGTCTCAGAGGGGGAGGGGAGAGAGGGGAAGGAAGGAAGGAAGGAAGGAAGGAAGGATGGAAGGAAGGAAGGAAGGAAGGACTTCAGTCTCGTTGTCCCTAATGGTTGCACAGCCATGTGTGCATGTTGCCATTGGGGACAATGTGGGCTTGAATCCGCAGATGACAAGTCTGCGGATACCAAGGTCCCATTGTAATAAATATGAAATACTAATTTTTGAATAATAATAAAACTTATCTGTAGCAACACAGATGGTCGTAATATTCCAAATTTTTAGTTATTCTAAAAATGACTTATTGTTGCTGCTATTGTATCAAGTGGGATCTACAGCAAAATGCACTGATATCCTTGCTTTTTAAGTGGATTATTCATCTAAGTGTCCTATTCTAGCAGGCATTCTCTCTAAGTAGAACATGGTACTATGACCCTCCTTTTTCTAAATGACAGTAAATATTCTGTGGCTACTTTCCATTGGTGGTGGGTGGGTTGGTTTTGAAGTGTATCTTACTGGGGAGTCCTACAAATTCAGGGTTTGGCAGAGTATGCTGAGACCTTGCTTCTGTTTCTTAATAGTGCCATCATACTTATAAGCCTGATTGCTTTTCACCATTTGAGTTTACAAGCAGAGAGAGTAAAGGTTTATTATTTATCATTATCATTTTCCTACTTTTGAAATAATATTAATCATGGTGGCAGCAGTGAGGAGGAGGAGGAGGAGGAGGAGGAGGAGGAGGAGGAGGAGGAGGCGGCAGGAGAGAGCTAGAGGTTGGCTTAAAATAATGCATGGACAACATTCCAGCAATGCAGTATTAAACTACAAGGTTTGTATTATCTGTTCCCTTAAGCAGAATTCCTCTAATAGCTAACCTCTGACTGATAGAAATTAAGAGCTGATTATTATCAGTTCACTCTTTCCGTGAATCCCCATATATCCCTGCCCCCAAGAGGCCTGAAGGTTTGGTCCACCCTCTGGGATAAGATGCTGGGTTTGCAACGGAATGGCAATTCATGACTCAAGTAATACAGTTTACCAAACCGAGCACAGCGAACAGCATAGGGAGAGCTGACATTATTCCCTCCTCCCTTGAACAGGAAAACAACTTATTTTCTTAAAAGCCACTGTGGAAGTCATCCACATAGGCTGAGAGAGAATATTATATAATGGAGAATATTATATTGGGATAATATAATAAAGGAGAATATTATAGCTGAGAGCTTATCTTTCACTTCCCAGTGAATTTACACTGGAGTATTATTATGACATATTTGCAAATAATATGCAGTATATGGAGACAATCACAACTTTCAACACTTTGGGGTAATTACTAAGATAATATACTTGAAGACCACAGGCATCCTTTAAATGCACAATACAGTTGTTAAGTGAGTGCACACTTGAGCTTAAGTGCAATATAGTAAACAGGTTACGTTTCTATGAAGGAAGAGGGTTCATTTTCCCTTTCCTCTGATGCATAATGCAAGCTATTACTTGTGGAAAAAACAAGATTTTCATGTAGGGCTTGCACAGTATTTCTCCCTTGCTTATGCCCTTAAAAGGCCAACTTATCAAGACCTGTTTGGCCTTAGGAGTTTCCATATACTGCAATATTTGCAAGGAAAGTGTCTGGACATAACAACAAATCAGGTGTTTTCAAACTGTGGTGTCTGATAACATTATCTGGTATACTAAAAGGCCACTCATAGCACTTGAATCTCTACATTTGACAAAGTCTGAAGAATTGCTTTCAGATATATACTGCATTTTGATATAGAGAAAACATGGTTATTAACTTAGCCTATATGTAGCTTGGGGAAATTGATAATTAAATTTCAATGTTAAAATCAATTAAAAATAATTTAAAATCAGTAAAAAGGACTGCCAAATTCTTTTGAATTTGGCATTCTGGATAAACAGTAGGCCAAAAGGCACTTTCTTCCAAATGTGGTAGGAATGTCAAATGATACAGACAAGACATGTTGGCCTTGTCTTCTTTAAAATGTTTAGGCAATATTTCATTGCATTTGGACATCAGTATGCTGATATGTAAATCAAACCCCACATTTGCTTCTTATTTATTGTTAGCAACTAAGGCTTCATCCACACTGCAGAAATAATCCAGTTTAACCCAATAGCCTAATACATTACAATACAAATTCTCAGAAAACTATTCTGAAATAAGATTTTTTTCCAATTAGCCAAAACACACATTTGCAGTAATTGACGGAAAATTAAAGCAATTCTGTACATGTCTAATGCAAAGTAAGACTGCCTGATAGAAGCCTCATGTGTTATTTGTACACATACCTACAGGGGACTAAACCCTATTAGGGAAGTAAACCCTATTAGACACAGGCTGCATCTGTACTATGGAAATAATCCAGTTTGACACCACTTTAACTGCCATGACTTAATGCTGTGGATTCTGGGAACTGTCATGTGTTATTGCACCAGATCTCTCTGACAGTGAAAGCTAAATGTCTCACAAAACTACAGTACCCAGAATTCTATAGAATTGAGCCATGGCAGTTAAAATGGTGTCAAACTGGATTATTTCTCCAGTGTGGATGCAGACATAGGGGCTACCTTGACATATCATTTGTGAAGGCTTACATAGGAGTTTATCACATGGGAGGAATTTCTCTCAATTTCGAAAGAAATGGAAGTGAGGCCAGTTCAGAATTGAGTAAATTCGCTAGTTCAGCGAATTTACTTGATTGCGTATTGACACTGCATTGCATTCAGAACTGCCCGGAATTGCCTCCTAGTGCCCGGAATTGCGTCTGATAGTTTCTCACACAATCATGCGAAACCCCACGATTGCGTTCGGAAGGACTTCCCTTTGCCCGAAAATGCTTGTGATCAGCTTTCATGCAATCATGCGAAACCCCAAGATTGCATTCAGATTGCCATTGGATTATACTTCCAATTCCCTTCGTGTGACAAACTCCTAAGTGGCTTCATGAACAGTAGTTAAGCCTTTTCTTTATGCCATTTACATGACATTCTGTACCTCGTGGGCTCTTTTGCCTCCTTTTTGGCTTTCTGTTCTAATTCTTTTGTTCCTTTTTGAAACTGATTTTAAAAAACTTGGTGCTGCTCAATAAGTGTCTAATGTAGTTCATCTGGTCAATGCATTTTGATTCATTTGTTGGCATCTGCTCAACACATGGGCTGTGATATTAGATGTGGATGAATCCTTTCGCTTCACCACTCTTTCCATTTTTCCTTTGTTTCCACTTCCTTTTCCACTGTGAGATCCTCCTTTCTGGGTTGTTGTTTTTTTAAGATTCTCTAATAAGAGCTCTTAAAAACATGGGAGTGACACCACATTGATAGTCCTGATGAGAAATCTATACTTAGGATAACAACAACAACAACTTAGGACAAGAGGTTACTGTTAGAATATAGAGAAACAGCATGGTTCCCAATTGGCAAAGGGGTGAGGCAAGGCTGCATTTGATCTCCCTATTTGTTCAGCTTGTACAGAGAAAATATCATATAAAGAATAGGTTTAGACTCAGAAGAAGGAGGAGTGAAGATAGGTGGAAGGAATATCAACAATCTTAGATATGCAGAGAACACTATACTACTAGTGGAAAACCTCATAGGCCTGGAAAAATTATGAAGGAAGGTCAAAAAAGAAAGTGCAAAGGTAGGCCTACTGCTGAACATAAAGAAAATAAAAATAATGGCCATGGAGGATCTACAAAAATTGAAAAATTGATCATGTGGAAATCGAAATAGTTAAAGATTTCCCAAATGGATCAAATATTGATCAGATTAGAACTGCAGTCAAGAAATAAGAAGGAGATTAGGAATGGGAAGGGCAGCCATGAAAGAACTAGACAAGTGTAAAGATATGCAACTGAGCACTAAAGTCAGAAGCATCTAAGGCATGGTGTTCCCTATCACCGTGTACAAATGCAAGAGCTGGACAGTGAAGAAAACTAACAGAAAGAAAATAAACTCATTTGAGATTTGGTGCTGGAGAGGTGTGGTGAAGATTCTGTGGATGGCCAAAAAATAAACAAACAAATGGATCCTAGAATAGATCAACCCTTAACTCTCCCTGAAAGCCAAGATGATGAAAATGAGGCTGTCGTATTTTGGCCATATCATAACAAGGCATGACTCATTAGAAATTCTTTCAATATTTCTGATGGGCAGATAGGGGTCCATAGTAGGAGAAATGTATGCAGATATACACAATGAAAACATACCACATATTAGCAAACTTATCTGTTATTAATCCTTTGTAGACTTGAATCTGGCAAATTAATTTGTTCATGAGTGCAATTGTCTACAAGCTATCAAAGTGTGTGTGTGTGTGTGTGTGTGTGTGGTATCTGGGTGGTATCCAAAACAATCTGGGGAAGATTTCTCAGCCTCATTTTTTATAAGAGCCAACAGGGTGCTGTGGTTTGAGTGTTGGACTGGGACTCTGGGAGACCTAGGTTGAATAATAATTAATAATAATAATAATAATAATAATAATAATTTATAATCCGCCTCTCTGAGTGAGCAATCAGGATGGGGTACAACATTTAAAAACAAGTACAATTAAAATATTACATCCCAATCCCTCCTCCCACCCTGTAAAATAAGATTAAACTAGCACAAGGTTAAAACAACAGCAATAAAAACAAAAAAACAATAAAATGAATCCAAATCCAGATTTATGGGCAGCCTCAAGATGATATCTGATGTGGCTGGGGAAGGCTGGATAGGTGTCTTGGAAACCAGGGAATGTTAGCTGCTGTCCGGAAAGGCCTGCTGGAAGAGATGCGTCTTGGCGGCTTTGCACTCCTGACTGTCGCATTCACCTGACTAGTCATGTGAAGTGACGAATCTAGAAGTATCCCGATACTGCGAACAGAGTCCTTCAAGGAGAGTGTGACTCCGTCTAGGACTGGTTTCGGGCTGGTGATGGTCAGGTGAAAAACCTGTAATATGGTAAAGATAAAGGTTTTCCCTTGATATGAATGGCTAGTTGTAACTGACTGTAAGGGATGGTGCTCATCTCCTTTACTAAGCTAAAAAGCCAGTGTTGTCCGAGGACTGCTCTGGTGGTCATGTGGTCAGCATGACTGCACCAAATGCTTGAAATCCCATGTACAACAATGGAGACCCACTGGGAGACCTTGGGCAAATCACACTCTCAATCTCAAAGGAAAGCAATGGGAAACTGCCTCTGTATAAATCTGGGCAAGAAAACTTTATGACAGGGTTGGAACCAACTTGAAGGCATCTAACAACAACAAAATTTTTGCAACAATGCGGCAACAAAATAACTTACCATTACCTTGAATTATCTTGCTAAAATGAAGCAATGTCACAAGAAATATATTTTTGTGTGTGCATGGAAAGATCTTTACTGGTACTCAGAACAAATTCCAGGGCTCAGAATTCTTTCACTCTACTGTTTGATGTTTGCACCAGAGTTTCCAATGAGTAGATCTCAAATTGATCTGGCAAGGCTGAGAGCCACCCCACCTTGCTTGCACATAGGCCTGCGTCAGAACTCCTGCACCGCACTCCAACCCATCATGAAGGGCATACATGAAGAGATGTTTAAAAATAGAAGCATCAAGCTGAGACAGAGCGTGACAGGGAGCCAATATAAATGTAAAGACCTCAGCAGTGGGATGAGGGAGTTGTTGTGACAGAAGGGAGTAATGAGAACAATCACAGCATAAAGGGTGGGAATAGATGTATTTCACTGTGTGTGTCAGTCAGCACAAGACCTGGAGGCTGCAATCTGTTTTGGTTGGAGGAGGGAATAACATTTGCTTTGGAAATGCTCATTTTCAGCTTGCAGATAATGATTGATAGTTAAAAAAAATGAGGTTTGGGTTGGAGTTGGGGTGGGCTGGGGAAGGGGGAGGGGAGGGGAGGGGAAGGCTTGCAGCATTTGAATGTACACACGTATATATCTGTACCACATGCACACACACACACACATATATATATGCCTGACCAAAATAAGGTTTGCTAAATTAAGTATACCAGGCAGAGCTGTGAGTTTTATATAACCGTTGACATGGCTCTTTATTTAAGTCACTGCTTACTTTGGCGACTTCAGTGACCCATGCTGCTCACTAGCTCCAGAATTTATGCCAGAATACAGAAATCCTAATTTAAAGTGTGTAGCTAGCTATCCCAGCCCCCCTCCTGCCTAGCCATAAAGTGAAGTGTCAGATGGAAAGTTGTGACAGCTAAACCATCCCATGCACTGGACAAAGCTATCCTTTTGCATGGATGAGAGACAACTCAGCTTTGCCCCATCTTTAATTCACTCAGATGCGCTGGACTGGTAGATCCCACACTGAGGAAATGATACCTTGGAGGAGGATATTTAGAGCCAAATCGTGGAAAAATTAATATTTTTTTTTAGATTATCATATCCTGAATCTACCAGCCAATGTGGTCTGCATCTACCCTGCAGAAATAATCCAGTTTGACATCATTTGAACTGCCATGGCTCATTGCTATGGAATGCTGAAATTTGAGTTTTGTGAAATATTGAGCCTGCTCTTTCGGAGATCTCTGGTTGCCACAACAGACTACAATTCCCAGCATTCCATTTGAGCCATGGCAGTTCATGTGGTATTAAACTGGATTATTTCTGTAACGCACAGTCAGCCATGTCTACTGTTGCAAGTTGTTCTTGTTGTTTTCATTTACCTAACCAAGCTCTCCTTGGGATATGGGGCTTTCTTTCTGTTTTTGAAAACTGGGACTTCCATGTGAGCCCCAGGACCTGGTTCGCTGAAATTCCAAGACCCTCATCTTCTTTGAATTACTCTCTTTTGAGCCATGCTGGCAAGGCATGCGATTAACATTAATAAAATGAATTTCACACTGAGACAACTAGTTTTTCTTTCAGTTGGCAGCAGGCATTCCACCCTTTTGCACCAGGCAGCGATTTTCCACCTGAAGAAAAGTGAGCCCATTCTTAAAACACTCCTCAGGACTACTGAGGCCACTACATTTGGCTATCCCACTACTCTTTTATTCTCACAAAACTCCATGTGATAGGTTAGGTTGAAGGATAACAACAAATGACAAACCCATGAGATTCCAAGCTGAATGGGTAATACCATAGTCTCTTTTGTCTTCATTTCCTTATCTTAGGTCCCCAGCTGTTAGTGCCATGTCTGGTATGAAGGAGCTTCTGAAGGGCATAGGTCCCTCTTCTTTTACCTAGGTTGCAGATAAAAGGGACAGAAACATGTACTTCCTGCCTCCAGGACTGTGCTCTAGAGTCGTGACTTCCTTGCTGCCAAACAGCTGGAAAATGAAGGTCAAAATTGGGTAATAATAATTATTAGGATAATTTAAATATCACATCCTAAGCTGCTATCCCCCTGATGTCATATGTGACAGGTGAGGGTGAGTGGCAACCTTCACTTCCAGTTTCACCCCAAAGTTTCTGGTGCAGAACAACAACTTTGGATCCAGGGTCAGTTCGGGAAATGGCCCCCTGACATTCTGCTGTTGCCTGTACACTGAGACTGTTAACATACAATAGTGTAAGATCTAGTGCCTGGAGGAGAATGGGAATACAAGTGAACCTCCTCTACTGACCCCAAAGCCGACAGTGAAGGTAGGCTCTGACCTTTCCATGAAAAGGGCCAAGGCTGTTGTCATTTTACAGAATTAATGCAGTTTGATCCCACTTTAACTGTCATGGCTCCATCCTATTGAATCCTGGGATTTGCAGTTTGTTGGTACACCAAAGCTCTTTGACAGAGAAGGCTTCCTACCTCACACTATCGCAGCTCTCAGAATTAGATAGCATCGAGCCACAGCAGCTAGAGCAGTGTCAAACTGCATTAATTCTGCAGTGTAGATACAGCCCAGTCTCTAGCTTTTTTAGAATGAAATATACAAAGAAAAATGTAAAGGCTCTACATCAGCCAACCTCACTCTCACTTTTCAGTGTTTCTAGCCAGTGAGCAGCTACAAATATGACATACATTTAAGGGAGCCACTAGCTTGATTGGTGGACTATGGGTTGTGAGTGGTTCTGGAGATCAGAGGGCATCCAGAGTTCTTGTATCAATACCTTTGTCATGATCGTTTTACATTTAGGATTTTTCTGGAAACCATGGCCTATGAGGAGTGGCTTATGCAGCTGCATATGTTTAGCCCAGGGAAGAGAAAGTTAAGGGTTGATATGATAGCTCTGTTTAAATATTTGAAGGGATGACATATTGAAGATGAAGCAAGCTTGTTTTCTACTATAGTTTTTTGTGGAGCTTTCGGGCTATGTGGCCATGTTCTAGAAGAGTTCCTTTCTGACGTTTTGTCAGCATCTGTGGCTGGTATCTTCAGAGAATGATAGCCTGGAAAAGGATTGGATCCTGTGTGGCCCTGGGAAGGAAGGAGTAATTTGTAAATGTATTGTTCTGTTGCTAATGGCAGACCTCAGGGTGGGAGGATATGCAAACAAGGCTTAATGTCTACTAACTGTTGCTCATTGTCTGCTGGGAATCCCCTGGCCTTAGGCTGCTTCTCATTTGTATAGGCTTGTTTTCTACTGCTCCCAAGATTAAGACATGGAACAGTAGAGTCAAGCTACAGGAAAAGAGATTCCACCTAAACATTAGGAAGAGCTTCCTTACAGTAAGAGCTGTTTAACAGTGGAACACACTCCTTCAGAGAGTGGTAGAGTCTCTTTCTTTGGAGATTTTTAAACAGAGGCTGGATGGCCATCTATTGGGAGTCTATTGATTATGTCTTCCTGCATGGCAGGTGGTTAAATGGGATGTATTGTGGTGTATTCCAACTGTATGTTTCTGTGATTATTTGAGGGTTTATAGAGCCCCTCCTCTTCCAACATCTTGAACACAGACAGTTAAATAAAAATCACTAGGATTAAGCTGGTACATACCCCTGGTGGTCCCACTTTTGCAACTCCCTTTACCTTTTCAACAATAAAACCCACCATTAAAGTTTCATTCTGGTTTCATTCATGCATGAGGACAAAGAATGGCCCCAAATTGTTGCCCATCTTTTTTTGCTTCTGCCAAGACTACACATTTCTTTTGTTTGACATTAAACAACCAAGGATGGTCTTCTCCAATTTATGTTGGCACCATAATGTAACTTGTCTGTTTTAGCAGCTTGTATACTCAGCTTTAGTTCTAAGTGATTTAATGCAGCAGGAGTTATAAAGCCCAGAAAATTGTGGTTTACAATGGAAAATGTGACAGGCCATCAAGTATAATGACACTTACAGGCATGCCATAATGAAAGGCGGCTACGCACAGATGAGAGAACCCCTACAAGATGTTGCGTTAACAGCCTCTAAATTTTCATAGCAGTGGCTGGAGATAGTACTATGACTCTCAATAAAGCCTGTGGTGCTTCTGTTGTTAAATCCTCAGGGAATGCAAGTTTAATGGACAGAAGTTAAAGTTTCTTTGACTTGGAAATGCTGTTTCTCACATTATGTTTCAAAGGCAGGGTGCACTCTCAGAAGTTGAATCAATCTCTAAAGACCCATGGAAAACATAATGTAGAATATATGTGTCACTCTTGGCCAGCCTGAAGGTAGAGACCTCTTGTAACTGGATATCTCCTTCACCACAGGGCATGGCTAAAATAAGTGAGCCAAACCAAGTTCTCAGTTGAAGATAACAATGGCCACAGTCACTGGGAGCTGGATACGTTTTACTCAGGGTGCTTCCAAATGAAACTTTGGCTCTGTAGTTGTGCTGCCTTGTTCATAGACATTTACAGGAAAGCTTGATAAAGCTTTAATTTACAGCACTCCCATGTTTTCTCAATTTTTCTTCTATCCTTTTTTTTTCTTTGCAAAGAAAGTCTGCTAAGGCAAAAAGATGGAATAGTTGTATCATGTCTTTAAATTGTGAATGCTAAGAATGCTGTGTCTGGAAGCCTTAGGCTGTTCGTCCATCCAGTTCATTGTTCTCTGACAGGCAACAGCTGATAGATCGGTGAGTGACAATTTAAGGAAGGGCTCCTTTGTGGTGGCAGATGAAGTACTTCCCTATACCTGTTGACTTCATCAATGCATCCAACCTCATTTTGAAATGAGTGGGTTTAAGGGGTCACCAGAGGATTCAGGAGCATGCCAAGTGAAGATGGCTTCCCCATTCAGAGGTTGAGAAGGTGCCTTGTACTCATGTGGTATCCATATCCTAGTGTCCCAATGAAGCCAAATGAAAGAAGAATTTTGAAATAATACTTGCTGCATTACAGCTTCCCAGAACCTTCTGACAGCATGTATAGAATAATGCTATCTGGGAAATTCTAGGAGTTATAATCTAAAAAGGTCACATTTTCAGGCTTTGAACAGAGTGATGTCAATAGCTAAATAACAAATGGAAATCAGTATAGAACAGAGATGAGAAAAGTTACACTTTTTGGATTACAGATCTCAGATCCCTCACTCACTAATCTGGGATTTGTTTGTTTGTTTGTTTGTTTGGAGTAAGAAGGGAATATGAAGCAAGGAAAAAATTGGCAACCAGAAAAAGTAGTGAACTTGATCATTTCATCCCCCAGATTCTATCAAAAGGCAGCAGCACCTACAGAAATGTTGAGTTTGGGATTAGGAAGGAAAGATAGAAAGGAAAATATGAATTGGTGTTTTTGATTAAATATTCCCCACTCCAAAACCTTGGATATCAACCTGGACAAATTTTCAATATATTACCTCTGTCTTAATTAACTGCACATTTGGTTGTGTGGAAATGGAGGAAATATGGTGTTAAATCAACTTGCACTAAGGCTTACTTAGTGCACAACTTTTATTGGGTTGCTTGAATTGTGAATCCTATTCAGGTCATCTCTCAAGTATGGATGCCCTTTGCTGCTTTGTAGCTGGGAACTGCTTCCTTAACTTGCCACATTCCCTTTCTTTTATCCATGTCTGTATGCTAGAGTACATTAGTTAAATAAGAGCAAATGTTGACTTGGCCTAACTTGCATGCCAAAGTTTAAAAACTTACTTTATCACTATGCAGAAGTGAGATAAATGATGTCACAGCAAAACACAAATGTCTCTTGGACATTGATACCTGAATTACCTTCCTACTGTCTGTTTTGTTTTCTAGTGGAATGGAGCTGTTCAGAAGACTTTTCCCCTCCGGCTGGGGAAATCATCATGGATAATCTTCAGTCTTTGAGGTGCATCATCACTGGCCTCACAATGGTAAATGGCAAAGTCATTAATTTTGATTGCCTGCTCCCCAAACACTTTCAGAACTCCTGCCTTTGAATTTAAGCTTCTCAAGGAGAGCAGCAGAGTGCCCTTCTTCCAGCAAGAGCTGTCAGTCATTAAGTCCATTATGGCTGGTATCCAGCATAAAAAACCCCCACAAAGAAATGGCATGCAGCACAAGTTGTTTTATAAGTTACTGTATTAGTGAGAGAGATCAGACTGGAAGCTGCTACTCTGTGGCTCATGGTTTGATCTCAGCACAGATAAAAAGCTTTGGGAGAGATCTGGGCCACTGCCACAGCACAGAATTAATGTAGTTTGATACCACTTTAACTGCAATAGTTCAATGTTATGGAATCGTGTGATTTGAAGTTTGTTGTGGCACCAGAGTTCTCAGACAGAGAAGGCTAAGTATCTCACAAAACTACAAATCCTAGAATTCCATAGCATTGCACCATGGCAGTTATAGTAGTGTCAAACTGCATTAATTTTGCATTGTGGATGCAGCCCCAATCCTGATATTTAGGAGATTATTGCGTGCAAAAATAAAGTGACTTACCCCTGCCAGGATACAGTTGCTTACAGGGTGCAGTCAGGAATTACCACATGAAAAATAATGCCAATGCTACTGTGCAACTGCATCCCGGCTGCATCCCAGCTCCCAGCCGCATTCAGCTGGCTGATTTGCAAACACAGGAAGCTCTCATGTTTGCACATCAGCCAGCTGAGTTCAGCTTGGAGCTGGGATGCATTTGCCCAGCAGCATCAGCAGCATTTTTCATATGATAATTCACAATTGCATCCCATAAGTGACTATATGCTGGCAGGAGTAAATTGCTTTTTTTTCCCTTTTTTTTCTTTTCTCTTTCTTTCTTTCTTTCTTTCTTTCTTTTTTCTTTTTTCTTTCTTTCTTTCTTTCTTTCTTTTTTTTTTTTTGGCATGCAACAATCTCCCTGGTCTATCAGCTAAAACAAAAATTTTACAACTCCTGCTTTATTGGGGAAACAATCTTGGGGGAATGAGGTTTTGTTTTTTTTAACGGAGATCACCTTCTTATACCTTTGCCTTCATCTTCTCTACAGCCTTCAGAAGTTGTTTAATGTGAATTTTGACAACAGTGGCAAAAAGCACTTTTAAAATCAATAATAATAATAATAATAATAATAATAGGCATTACTATCTGTAAGTAAAATAAGTGAAAGGAATAAGATTCTCCCTTTCTTCATGTTCTTCTACTTCAGCATTATTTTCTATCCAAAACCCTAATTTATCATCTTTTAACATATAACCTTGAAAATTCTCTGTTATGCATGTGTGAACAGATTTGTAAAATCAGGGGTGTGAACATTATTTATTTTACAATTAAGGGGCTAAGATTTTAGGAATGTTTTAAAGGTCGATCTAAATTAAATTAAATTAATTTTTAAAAATTATTTCTAGTGTTCCTGGATGAGACAGATTATCTAGATCCATGTTTGTCTGGTTTTAGGCTTGGTTATGGTATAGAAACAACTTTGGTATGCAGAGAACTGGACAGAGGGAGTGTGCCCCTGTTGGTTTTGCTGGACCTCTCAGCGGCTTTCAATACCATCGGCCATGGTGTCCTTCTGAGTCACCTCTCTGGGATGGGGCTTGGAGGTACAGTGGCTCTGCTCTTTCCTGGAGAGTCGCTCTCTGAAAGTGGTGCTGGTGGATACCTGTTTGAGTCCTTGGCTATTGGCCTGTGGGGTCCCTCAAGGTTCAGTCCTGTCCCCTATGCTTTTTAACATCTACATGAAACTGCTGGGAGAGGCCATCTGGAGTTTTGGAGTAAGGTGTCACCTGTATGCTGATGATACCCAGCTGTATCACTCCTTAACACCTAATTTCAAGGAAGAGGTTTCTGTCCTAAACCAGCATCTGGCTGCTGTAATGGACTGAATGAGGGCAAACAAATTGAAGCTTAATCAAGACAAGACAGAGGTGCTCCTGATCAGTCAAAAGACAGATCTGGGAATTGGGAATCGGCCTGTGTTAGGTGGGGTTACACTTCCCCTAAAAACTCAGGTTCATAGTTTGGGGGTACTTCTGGATTCAGCACTGAACCTGGAAGCCCCGCTATCAGCGGTGACCAGGAGTGCCTTTGCACAGCTAAAACCCATGGGCCAACTGTGCCCGTTCCTGGAGAAGTCAGACCTGGCCATGGTGGGCCATTCCTTGGTTACAGCCCATTTGGATTACTGTAATGTGGTCTGCATGGGGCTGCCTTTGAAAAGTGCTCAGAAACTTCAGCTGGTCCAAAGAGCTGCAGCCAGGCTGTTAATTGGAGCTGGCTACAGGGAGCATACAACCCCCTTCTTGCAACAGCTCCACTGGCTGCCAGTCCATTTCCAGGCACAATTCAAAGTGCTGATTTTGACCTATAAAGCCTTATATGGCTTGGGTCCAGGCTATTTAAAGGACCATGTCTCTCTGTATGAGTCCCTATACTCGGAGGAAGGCAGGATATAAATGAACATAATAAACATCATAACAATAAAATATACCATCTGCCATGGTCCAGCCCTCAGAGGAAGAGAAGATCCACTGGACTTGATCCTCTTTCCCCACCACCTTACCCTTCTTCTTCTATGTCATGTCTTTTTAGATTGTAAACCTGAGGGTAGGGAACTGTCTATTTTAATTGATTGTATGTACAGCACTGTGTAAATTTACAGTGCTACATAAATAAAGCTTAATAATAATAATAATAATAATAATAATAGGTTCAAAGTTGAAGGGCTGTTTAAAAAGAATTTTACTTTTAAAGAAAGACAAATACTATGTCACAAAATTCAAGAGAAGCCTGATATTACACTAATTGAACATTTTCCATAAATATTTCTCCAGTGTCATGCCTATCAGAGGCAACAGCAGTAACCTGTGATGTCTTCAAATATACTCACTTTAACATTATATTTTAATACCCTCAGAGAAAAAATAGGTTAAGACTGTGGAAGCTGGCAGAAAGTGTGTTATATATTATTATACATTTTATTTATACCCCGCTCTTCAGCCAAAGCTATCAGAGCGGCTTACAATTTGTTAATTAGACAATTAAGTCCCCTCAAGATGGTGGTTGAAGGGATTAAACATGGTTAAGATGGTTAGGGGATCAAACATCCATTTTAGGAATAGTCAGAGATCTATTCCAAACATGAGATTGACTTAAAAAATAAGTCAAATTCCTCATGGTTTTTTTCCCCTTAAAATTCCCAACTCTTGCCTGAAACAATCCAGAATGGGTGTAGAGGGGAAGCTTATCTGTCATTAGTGCTTGGATGCATAGACATTAATCCAGATCTTGTGACATGATGGTCAGAAGTTTATTGATAGGTTGGAATAACTTGGAATTACATCAGCATATATGAATTAAGGGTTGCTGTGAATAGTGGTATTCAATTTCTCCTTAGGCTTTGCCGCCATAGGTAAGTTAACATAAGCATCATGGGAGCATAGAGCTTTTAGTGGCTTGATAGGGTAGGGTGGCACCTGAGCAGTGTCTGGCTGCTGTTTTGCAGCCAGGAGAAGTCACATTTCAGATTTCCAGTAGGTGTTTGTGTACATGGCTGAGAGGCATGCTTCCATGCTGCTGATGCTTCAATTTTTTTTATTTCTTTATAATACAAAAATGTAAAAAAATAAAAATAAACACAATCCACTTAAAACATTAAACTAAATCAGTTAAAAGCACATTGAAACCTTTTGCACATTAAAAACTCTTATAGCAGGAAAGGTCAGAAAGCAGCTCAGAGCGTTATGCTCTGCCAGCTGCCATGTACAATATCAGCCAAAATATTTTTGGTACTTAAAGTGAAGGGGGATATGCACAGATCAGAATGCAAGTACCCTACACTAATAATAATAATAATAATAATAATAATAATAATAAGCTTTATTTGTATACCGCCCTTCCTGCGATCAGGGCGGTGCACAGCATAAAAATAACATTACAATATTAATAAAACACAATTAAAAACATATACAATATAATAAATATCACAACAACATATCAGGCCTGGGAACAATGATAGTAATAAGGGGGGGGGGTCGCAACAAGGGAAGGGAGGTATTAAGGGTACGCTTGTGTGAACAAGTATGTTTTTAAACCCTTTTTAAATGAAATAAGGGAGGTAGCCAGACGGAGCTCAACGGGCAAGGAATTCCAGAGGCTAGGAGCCGCAGTGGTGAATGCTCTCTTAGTGGTTGTTAACAATTTGGCCTCTGGAATTCTAAGCAACTGTTGCCCGGAAGATCTAAGAGTGCGGGGCGGATTGTGTGGGGAGAGGCGGTCCTTCAGGTACTCTGGGCCCAAGCCATTTAGGGCTTTATAGGTAATAACCAGCACTTTGTATTGAGCTCAGAAACGGATAGGCAGCCAATGGAGATCTTTTAATATAGGTGTTATGTGGGAAGTTCTGGGAGCACCAGTGACGACCCGAGCTGCCATATTCTGCACTAATTGAAGTTTCCGAGTGTGGTACAAAGGCTGCCCCATGTAGAGCGCATTGCAGAAATCCAATCGAGAGGTTACCAGAGCATGTACTACTGTTTCAAGGTCCCTCCGGTCCAGGTAGGGACGCAGCTGGCGTATCAGCCGAAGCTGAAAGCAGGTGCTCCTGATCCACCTGAGAAGTAAGATGGAGCGACGAATCAAGGAGCACCCCCAGACTGCGTACTGTGTCCTTCACGGGGAGCGTGACCCCGTTCAGGACAGGTGGAACCACCTCCATCCCTGGGCCAGGAGAACCTATCACGAGTACTTCCGTTTTCTCTGGATTCAGGCTGAGTCTGTTTTCCCTCATCCAGTCCATTACCGATTCCAGACAGGCCACGAGAGGAGCGACGCCATCCCTGGTCACTGCATCAGTCGGAGACATAGAGAAAATTATTTGGGTGTCATCAGCATACTGATAACACCGCGCCCCATGCCTCCGGATGATCTCTCCCAGCGGTTTCATGTAAATGTTGAAAAGCATGTAGAAGGAGGCCACACACACATACACGTTGCATATTATCTCAGAGGGGTGATAATTATTGGAATTTTAGCAGGCATAGAGAGATAGCATAGCCATTTATTTTCCTGGCTTCTTGAGAAAAATCCCAGCTTTGAAGTGGTTATGTACTTTAGGAGCATGTAGAGGATTTCCATCCAAAACAGCTGTTAGCCTCTGTGGAGGCATTTTCCTTAGGGCTGCAGATTGCAATGACAGACTGCAAGGGCAGAGCAGACACAGGCCCTCTCTGTGTCTACTATGAATCAATCAAATAATCACTTGTCCATTTTATATGTTTTAGCTCTTCTGTTTTAAATTTAAATTGTAAGATACTTTGAGTCTCATTTGGGAAAAGATGGTATGTTAATTAATTAAAGTGCTTTTTTGAAACCCTCCACACTAAATGCAAAATCAAACCCAGTATGAAGTCTATTATTATTATTATTATTATTATTATTATTATCTTTATTTATAAAGTGCTGTAAGTGTACAAAGCACTTTATAAATAAGGTCTAGACTGGTCTTTAGTCTAGAGAGGATGAAAAGTAGAACAGCGTGCCCCTGCGTTTGTTTCTAGTGGGGAGGTTGGATGGGCAGATCAAAATCTGACATTTGCTGTGAAAATTTAAGTGCTGTTTCAGTGATTATTGGACCAGATGATTGGAACCATTTTGTCTCTCAGATACACCTTCTTTCCAAAGACATAACCCCCTATCCCTCCTTCCTTTCTTTTTTGTTTATAATCCTCATCCTTACTTGCCATCATGGATTGTTTGATGACTGTTTCATTTGGGGCTATTGTAAGCATAATTATCTTATCAACGTTAGGACAGTGCATTTGGTACCATCACAAATGGCCATTGGACAATCCAACAATCCACACTTGGTTCAACAGATGATGTTGATTTCAAAGCAACTGTCAGAATTGGTGAGGGTGAAAGAAAAGTACTACTTGGGATCACTGAGTTAATTTCTTTGCCAGGTGACTTTGGAATGTTCGTCTGAGGCATCTTCATAAAAATTGTGTTTTCTGACTTGTTTTTTGTTCTCTTTTTAATTCCAGGGCCAATGCTATTATGTCAGAGTTTACGCTTATAACATGAAAGGCTGGGGGCAGCCTCAGACTTCAACACCGCCCTGTGCTTCTCCTTCTAGTAGGTTAAGAGCTTTCATCTCTTTGAATCTTGACTGGTAATGTTATTTGACCCAATGTTCTCTCTCTCTCTCTCTCTCTCTCTCTCTCTCTCTGTCTGTCTCACTCTCTCTTTTAAACAGAGTTATATAAAAAGCTAATTTTTAAAAGGCCAACAGCAAAAAATGAAATGTTTAAAAGTAATTGCCTTTTTACAGGATGTGGTTATTGGATCAACATGTACTACTAGCATTCCAATTACTCTGCTGTTTGGATTTCTACAAAAGGTGTCACTTTTCAAACATTTGTGTGTAAGATTCTTTATTCATACATGTGTACAGTGGCACTGATGCACATGGCATTTTGTACAGTAGCGGTCTGACAAAAAGGAAAGTCAAGCCCCTTTACCCTAAGAACATACAGTATAAGAGGATTTAGGAGAAACAGATATAGAATGAACATTAAAGAGGAAAGCAAGAGGCAACAATGAAATTGGATGTTTGTGTACTGTACTTCAGTTGTATTGGCTGTGAGAATAATGGGTTACCAAAAGCATTCAAAATGGATGGGTTTGGTTCAGATAATCTTATCTCAGCTTAAACAGCTAGAGCGTTTAACAAAAGGCCTTTGGCATCCTTTCCTTTCATCACATAAGATCTGATTAAACCAGGAAGTTTCCAGTTAACCATAGTTTGCCACTTGCCTGAACTATCATAACAAGTCTAGGATCTTAAAGCAACTTCACATTATAGTTTAATATCCTGGCATGGTCTGAAATTGCTAGCCATAATTTTCTGGTTCATATAAAATAGCAATCTATGTTTAATTTGAGACCTCTTGGTTTAATAGAAGTTTATGCAAAGGGCCATGCATAATCAAAAGATTCATCCAGGTCTCAGTCAGTTAGCTATTGTATGATCGTCTGAGGTATTCATATTTAGAATGTCTCAGCCACCCCTGGAAGATATTTTTTAAAATGTCTTCTTTTGTACTAATAAAATATTGTTTAAAATTTGCACAGGCAATCATTCTTTTTTATTGTGGCATAATAGCATCCTACTGTTAGTCATTTTTCAGGTAATACACTTCACTGCTAAAACTGACAGTACCCACACTGACTTCCTTTATATCAATGATGGGCTAATGGGTTCATTTAATTATATTATTTGCATTTTTATTGGGATATTAGAACAATTTAATAAACTTGTAAGGTAAGTGAGTTTGAAGTAAAGTAACTGCATTGACACCTGATAGTTGAGAAGCACTGTCTTCTCATCAGTATTATCAAACTCACTCTGCTTGTGTATTTCAAATGCATTTCCAGTGTGGCTGAGAAGTCCAATACAGTGTAGTTTTGGGACCCAACTCTGTTCCAGGTTTCACTAGGAGATAATCTTTGAGTAGCTTCCTGCTTCGTTCCTGTTAAAACTTTTCTGTCGGTATCTTCAGCATATCTGGCAGTGATTTTGACATTTAACAAGGGAAGCTCTGTTCCATTTAATAGGTGTGATGGAGAGAATCAAACATTTAATGCATAAGTCTCTCTCAGATCCTGATGACTACCTGTTGAGATAAAAGTACTGAGGTTGAACCTTCCTAGCCCTACTTGTTCAAGGTCCTCTTCCCACTTATTGTCCTTCTGAATAGGATCTTTCCTTGTTCTGTCATTAATCAGCCCATGAACAGAACCCCAAGTCCTGTATAAAAAATTAAATCTGGAACAAATGTAGAAAATGACACTGGTGTCTGCATCTTTAGTTATGGAACAGTATTTCCAAATCCAAGTCCTTGGGACTTGAATTTGGCAAAGAATTGATGAATTTGTGCTCACAGCAGTACATCAGTACATTTCTTGAATCTACCCACTCTAAAAGTGTATGTTTTGGCTTCATGCTGAAAGCTAAATTTAAATTATTCAACACCCTTGAAAAAGAGACAAATGGATGAAAAAAGGCAGCCATTCCAAACTCAGAATTAGGAAACTAGTCAGTGTTTTTTCCCATTACTACTTCTCTTTTTTTCTCTCTCTCCCTCCTTATCTGATGGCTTGCTGGTTCTAGTGTACTCTCTATTATTGCTGTCACTGCAAGTGGTATTGGTTAAACAAACCAGAGACCTTCCATATTTGTTTATCATGATGTCTGCACCCAGCAGGACCCAGCACTCTTGACAGGTCCCTCCTCTACCTCCAGGGAGATGAGCCTGGGACAAAATTTGTTAATGGCTTCCTGGGAGAGAGACAGGCCACACTGGCTAGATATTATGGTGAATGGTTTGTTATCTTTTCTCACTTAACAGTGAGAATGATCAGTCTGCATGCATCATGAGCAATAACTCAGCATTGTCCAGAGACTCCAACTCAGTTTGATGTCTGAACCAGATTATACTGTGTTCTATTCAGTTATTCAAGGTTTATATGTATTTGAGCATAGTCCACATCACCACATCACCATGTACAGATGCGAGAGCTGGAGAGTGAAAAAAATCTGAGAGAAAGAAGATCAATTCATTTGAGATGTGGTGCTGGAGAAGAATGCTGAGGATACCGTGGACAGCCAAGAAGACAAATAAATGGGTTCTAGAGCAGATTAAGCCCAAACTAACTCTGGAAGCCAGGATGAC
The DNA here is from genome assembly GCA_034509955.1 of Urosaurus nigricauda. Classification (NCBI taxonomy): domain Eukaryota; kingdom Metazoa; phylum Chordata; class Lepidosauria; order Squamata; family Phrynosomatidae; genus Urosaurus; species Urosaurus nigricauda. The sequence continues at coordinate 172,961,431 of JAOEGL010000002.1, forward strand.
TAAATTAAGGCTCTCTTAATTTGGCCACATGTTGAGGGAAAATGAATCATTAGAAAAGGCAATGATGCTAGGAAAGTTGGAAGGCAGTAAAAAGAGAGGAAGACCACATGGCAGATGGTTAGATTTGATCAGGGAGGATACAGTCCTGAGCCTGCAGGACTTGATCAAAGAGGTTGAAGACAAGGGTCTTGGAGATGTCTCATCCATAGGATCACCATGAGTCAAAGTTGATCCGAGGGCAATTACACCAACAACCACAACAAGAACATGTGTTCCAGATCTATGAAATATCAGTCTGATCTCTACCTAAAGTAATCTTATTATGCTTTAAAAGCATGCTTGAATCAAGCATGCAACACAATTCTAAGCATGTAGAGGTAAGGCCCACTGTGTCTAATAGGGTTTACTCCCCTGTAGATATGTGTACAAATACCACATGAAGCTTCAGTTGGACAGCTTTACTTTGCATTAGACACATACAGGATTGCTATTGATTATCAATCAATTACAGTAAACATGCGTATTTGGGCTAATTAGAAAAAATCCTATTTCAGAATAGTTTTCTTGAGATTTTGGACTATAATGTATTGGGCACTGGATCATAATTGTACAGACTGATAGCTTTATTGGAAGATGGGTTTTACTTAACAGGATTTCTATAAAGGACACGTCATGTTTCATTTGTAGGATCCCTGCATCATGCTAAAGGGGTGCAGAATTTAGCTTGAGTAGATGTAGTTCAGATTCATACAAAGCCATGTATCTGGCAGCTTCCAGCAAGTAAGAGTTCCCTCTAGAACACCAGATGGCTCTCTTTAGGTCATAAATTATTGTTGTATGGAGGGACGTAGGCTAGCCATTTTAAAAAATTGTTATAAATCCACTACCAGTTTCCTGTCTGCACATTGCAACAGTAGTCAGTCTACATACCCTTTAATACTTCCTCGCCCATTATATTTTTTTTTAACTTAGTATGTCTTTAATGATTTTATATTTTTGAATTCTTGTATAAATCTGATGTTTTTAATTGTGTTTTAAAATTGTGCTGGTTTTTAAGCACCCTTTTAAGCACTCTCCATGCCATAATTGAGATGCCATAATTGCCTCCTCTTCCTATAAGTATTATCCTCTTTACTTTCTGCCTTTCCAGTTTTCATAAAGAAAGGGCATTGATGCTTTAAAACCTTTAAAAAGGTATAGAGGCTTCAGAACTTGCACTAGTTTTACCAGGTACAGAGTGCACATTCTTAACACACACACACACACACACACACACACACCCCAGTTAAAACAGTAACACGAATACAGTTGAAGAATTTTAAGCCTCCATTTCTGGAAGGACTGCACCAAATCTGAAGGAATCACCATGGTTCATGGAGGCTTCTTTGATGTAGTAAATGTCATCATAGCCATTCAAATTCCTTTTGTGCGATACCAATATTTCATTTGATGGAGGATATATTTTTGCATATGAGGTTTTCCAGAGGCATTGAAACATTCCAAAAATTGGAAAGTTCAAGGCTGAATTTGGTCTCAGTAATCCAAGACAGATTTTGGAATGGGAGCTAAAAGAGCAGTAGACATTTTCTTCCCTCAGCCTGAAAGGCAAGAAAATATATTCCAAAACAAAACTGATAGACTGTGTCTGTATTTTGTGTATTTGGGGGAAATATGGTAGAAGTTATATTCTACCTTCCCTTCATATAGTAGAATCTTGTGCATCTTTACTCATAAAAAGCAGTGCTACTGGGTTTACTTTCTTGCAGTCCCTAGTAAGTATATTTAGGTAAATTTGGTTACCCTTTTATAATTTTAAATAAAATTTTAAACTTTTAAAACACGTTGAATTATGTAAGAGTATTAAAAAGAGCTTGTTTAAGTATTTTCTGTTAAATCTTCATAAAATAATTTCAGCCATGTTTATAAGTAAGCCTTACTCTGTTTGGTTTCTGTTTGGTGCTCACCCCAATGCTGGTTCTATCTGTTTCCACTATGCATGATGACTTCTGGTGAAATACTTCAGCTTTTCCTGGTTAATGTGACTTTGCTTTGGAATTAGCAAAGTTGTGGAACACCTAAGGGGTCCCTGAAACCCTGGGGTTAGCATGGAGTTTTATGGCATGCAAACAGCTGCATCAGGCCCAATTTGGTTCAACCAACTGTTTGCATGCCAGGCACCACACCAATCCCCTTCTCTGTGCTGAGTAGCATGTGGAAAGGGGATGGCTTGTCACTGGAGTGATCACCACTGTGTTCCTGACCTGTAGGAGCTCAATGGGCAGACCTCCTGACATGCATCTTTGCTTTGTTGGAGTGTGGGGTTGTCCTTGTGACCACTGTGGAGATAGGGCAGAGGAGATAGGGCTCCAATCATATAATGGGGACCTCCAGAGGCCCTCACCTTGTGATCAGAAGTTCCATTTACCCTCTCTTCTCACTGGTCACCCAGGTGAGCCCACCATCCAATCAAGGGCCAGCTCCAGTGCAGATAATGCCAAAGTCATCTTCTGTTTTCTTGACTACATTCTCCATTTTCATAAATGGCTGAGCCAATGTATAGAATATCTTTGACTTCTGAAACTGTTTTCTCTTCTGATGCATGGGATTTTTGTACAATTTCATATCCTCTGAAGAGAAAAATTAAAATATGGAGTTCTTATCTTGTCTTTTCCTAGAATATCCATATTCCATGGGCTAATAGTTAGTCTCAATGTCACTTTTATCATTGAAGTAAGCTGGAGGTGGCTCTGCAACTTTCCTAAGCTACCAACATAAATTGTAATGCTGATCTCATGGTGTGTTACCTGCCAGGGAACATTCGCTCACAAGCACCCAGCTGTTGCCAAGTTCATGATGCAGAAGAATTACCTGGTGCTTAGCACTACATGTTGGTGACTTGTGTGGAAAATTCATCATGCAGAAACCCATGTCTAGCTTCTTCTGAGCACTAACGATAACACTGAGCCTTGTCACAGCAAATATGCTGGTGCACTGAAAACAGCATTTGTCACATTTTTTTTCTTTAAATTACCACAAAGCTATTTTACAATACAATCTTATGCTTGTTTACTAATAAATAAGCCCATTATGTTCAGTGGGATGTACTCCCAGGTAAACATGTATTGGATTCCAGCCTTAATGAATTAAAGGATAACCATTTCCAGAATTTAGTAATATCCAAAAATGGCTTTATTTCTCATTGCCTTATTGAAAGCATAAGCCCACACTTAGAATCCCATCCCTTCATGAACTGTTTCAATTTTCATACCATACTTGAACCGATCTATTCAAAACATTTTCCTTTTTTTTTAAACCCACTTGATTTTGTAATAGCCTTCCAGTGCTTAAAACATAAGATTTTTGATCCAGATTCTGGTCTGGATCATCTCCGTGTTTTACATAACTCTGAATGGATGGTATATGAAAAGACTGAATTGCTTGGTAGTAAATGGGAGAGGTGTGGGGAAAGGGGCTCTTTATTTCCCTGGAATGTTGAAGCCTTCCAGTGGAACATTGGCTCGTGAGCTTGCAATGTAAACTAACACTGCATGCTCCGTTTGCAAACAGCCAACCAATTGGTAGCTGTGAATACATTCACATAACCCTCTGCCAGCTAAGCAAAGCCAATCTGCCTGGCTTTCAGATGAATCTATCAATAGGCAAACATGTTGGCATCATGCTTTTATTTACAGAGCTGCGGTGGGTTATTAACTTTATTCTTTTAAAATAGTGCCACCAGGGGTCAAGAGAAGTGCCCTAAATCTCTGACCAACAGTTTCTTACTGACTGAAAACTTGGATGGGAGGTGTGTTGGGGAAGGGGTTTGCCTGGGCTATTATAAAAACTCAAGTATTAGATAACAGCCACTAAGAAGGTGCTAGGAAAAAATCTCTCAGAAATTACACAAGAGCCTTACTTACCCATATGGCATCAAATGTTGCCTGATGTATTGGCCAAAGTGTTAGATTTTGGAGAAAGCGGTATGGGGCCCTTTCACACTATAATATTATAATGCTATGATTTCAGATTACCTGCCAGAGCTACATCCTTAGAAATCCTGGGGGAGGGATTTTTGTAGTTTAGTAAGAAACACCAGAGGAGCTCTCCCAAAAAGGATCCCAGTGGTTCCCAAATTTGACATGATTCACACCCCTAGGAAATGTGTGAATAATGTTTGCACTCCCTACAAAAGCAATATCACATTTGCAGATGAAGAGGTCTAATTTCTAATATTTGAACCACAAATTGAACCACATACAATACTTTTAACTCAGTGCATATAATGCAAACCTAAATTGAGCAATTAGACTTTAATTGATTCATAAAAATGATAAACTGTAAAATCAGTCCCAATTGTGAACATAAAATTCCGTGCCTTCTTTGCTTCTGCTTCTTATTCATGATTTTGTCAAAAGCTGGAATTTTCTTGCTGTCTGTGATCTACGGGTCTGCCTGTGGATTCAAGGGATTCCTCGAGTTTGTCCTGACTGACAAAAGAGAACTGAATCCAGATTCACACAAGCATCTTTGTTGCACTCCTTGAAATTCCATTTCTCACCCCCAAGGATGTGGGCACACCAGGTTGGGAGCCCCTGATGTAAAGGATGTTGCCATGGCAATTAAAGTGGAATCATAGCACTAGATTTGTGTAGATTTGTGTAATGTGAAAAGATCCAAATCCCTGCTCACCTGCAAAGCTCGCCAGGGGTCTAACAATTCATAGGCTGATGTTTAAGGAACAGTTTGCAGTTATGTTTGTGCTCTTCTTCAGCATGATCTCTCCCTTTCTATTAGTTGCATTAGCAACCCATCCCCAATGGATGCTGGAGATGTGGCCAGCCCACCAATTCCATTTTAAAGGACAGATTGTATATCTAACATACCATACAAATAGGCTCCCTGCACTGCTGGTTGAACTCTATGAGAAATTGAAACAGATGGGCAGGAAAAAGTGACTTGAAGCTGCCTTTTCTGATGCCACATTGAAGCCCCACCAACCACACCACCGGCTCCCAAGGCAGCTGGAGTGCTCATGTCATGGCCACATGATATGGCTTCAAGCCAGGAAGAAGCGGGAAAAAGGCTGCTTCTTTTTGAAATGGCCTTTCTCTACATAAAGGCACTTTTCTGCTGGCTTCAAGGCATGTGTCATCTAAATGCCATACCTTCAAGCCAGTCTGAAAGCACCTCTTTTGGCCTGTCTTTTTAGCCCCTTGGTTTTCTTGGTTGCATCTGCATGGTTCAGTTATGACAGTTTGAAACTAATTTAACTGTCTAGACTCCATCTTTAGGAATTCTGAGATGTTTAGTTTGGTGAGGTACTTATAATTCTCTACTGCAGCGCTCTAGTCTCCTTAGTACTACAGTTCTCAAGGAGCCTATGCATCTGTCTATATTGCAGAATTAAAATGATTTACCGGTAATCCTCCATCCTTTTCTTCTCAGGATACCTTTAGAAGTAGAGTTCAAGGTAATGGACTAGAGCTCTGTAACACAGAATTCGAAGGACCACATCAAACTACCAGTCCCAGGATTCTTCACAAGTAGTATGCAATGAATATAATGATGTAGTGCAATAAGTCCCAAGATAGTGAAACATCTTGCATGAAAGAACAATATTTATAGTGCTGAAAGAAGTGCTTTAAATTTCCCAATGTCAGGTCAGTGTGATTAATACTCAGTGTGATTAATACTCAAGTGCAACAGAGAGAATTCAGTGTTAGAACGACATATCTCTTGGTGCTTGTTTTTGCTATTTGATGAATTAGGTCAGAGGTACACATTATGGCTAGAATCTTGTTGATTACATATACTGGCAGAACCTCTTATTACATCAATGTATGTACTTTTCAAAGACATTGCAGAAAGAGATAAGCACTTTGTTCAATGCCCGATTCTCGTAGCGGGGATGAGGTGTTGGTCTTCCCAGCTCCAGCTCTGTCTCTACTATTCAGCTGCAAGGCTGTGCCTGAAAAGCTGACTGGCCTTGTGAATCTGGTGGGAGGGTGGGTGTCATTCCCACTACAATTACCTCCAAATCCTAATTCGATGTATAAGCCCCTACTTCCCTCTGGAAATTGATTCTGTTCCTCATTGGATCGATTCCAGTGGGAATAAAGCCTGGGTGTTTTTGTTTTTTGGTAGCAGTTATTTTGAGGTTCTTTTGAGAAGAATTGGCTCTGATGCGATTCCTAACAGTGGGAATGCCAGATCAGAATCAGCTTATTTATTTATTTATTTATTTATTTATTTATTTTTGAGGGAGGGACACATGGCAGAGGGTACACACACCACCAGTGCTGCCTTTTGCGTTTTCTTTCTTTAAATAGAAAAAATAAGTGAGAAAGCGATAGGTTAGTAAAGCAACTACTTGCTGAACCATTCTGTTGTTTTTTTGATTACTTTTACTATTAAAAAAACCAAACACATGTGTCCCTTGTTCACCTCCTCCCAGGTCCCTTCCACAAAGAGGAACCAACTAACCGTTCCAGCCTCTGAGGGCTGGGAGCAGACGACTCCTCCTCCTCCTCCTCCTCCTCCTCCTCCTCCTCCATTAGGAAGCCCCCTGGGGAGCTGATGCCAGTGCTGCTCCCCTTTTGTAGTGCCGCTGCAGGGCTTCTCTGTCAGTGCTGCCTTTTTGTGCATAGTTTAGGAGGGTTCCCGGCAGTGGCCAGAGCATGGAGTGCAGAGCACACTACCAGGGACAAGTGCTGCCTTGAGGGGCTCAGGGCAGCAGGCAGAGCATGGCCTGCAGGGCTTCTCTGCTGGCGCTGCCTTTTTTGTGCTGCTTGGGAACAGCGGCCGGAGTGCAGGTGCTCTCCCGGGGGCAAGTGCTGCCTTGAAGGGTTCAAGTTCCTTTCCTTCAGACTTCAAACATACTCTTGTTTCCCCAATTCTGAAAAAACCCTCTCTCGACCCATCTTCCTTGTCTAGCTATCGTCTGATCTCTCTTCTTCTTTTTCTTTCTAAGGTTCTGGAATGAGTTGTTTAATCTCACTGTCTTGGATTTCTCGAAGCCAAATCCATCCTGGACTCTTTTCAGTCTGGCTTCCAGCCACGGCACTCTACAGAGATGGCCCTAACCAAGATCTCAGACGATTTCTTGCGGGACAAGGCAAATGGCCTCTACTTTATTCTCGTTCTTCTTGATTTGTCTGCGGCCTTTGACACCGTGGACCACTGTCTCCTGGTTGACATACTTTAGACCTCAGGTTTTCCGACTCTGTTCTCAACTCGTTTAAATCTTACCTGTCAGATAGATCTTTTGCAGTGGTCACGGGTGGTCAGACCTCCTCCTCTGTTTCCTTGTCGGTTGGAGTTCCCCAGGGCTCTGTCCTGGGTCCCCCTTTGTTCTCTCTATATACACTGTCCCTAGGCAAATTCAGTGTTCTTTTGGTTTCTCCTATCATGTGTATGCCAATGATACTCAGCTGTACCTTTCCACCCCTGACCTTTCACCGGGGTTTGAAAAGCAAATTTCATCTTGTCTGACTGCTATCTCTCAGTGGATGCAGCATCGGAACTTGAAACTCAACATGTCTAAGACAGAGCTTCTTGTCTTCCCAACTAAGCCCACCCTTCAATACTTGTTTTCTGTTTTCTATTGACTACACTTCTATTCAACCGGTCCAAGAAGCCTGCAGTCTTGGTTTCATTTTTTATTCTTCTCTGTCGTTTATCCCCCAGATCCAGGCCAAGATCAAGGTTTGTCAATTTCATCTTTACAACATTGTCAAAATCTGCCCATTTCTCTCGGCCTCTACCACCAAGTCCATGCCCTAGTGGTATTGCGGCTTGATTATTGTAACCTTCTTCTGGCAGGGCTTTCTCTCTTTCACCTCTGTCCTTTAATCTCTGGCCAGCATTCAGCTGCATGTATTATTATACTCGCTCGCTGCTTTGACCATGTTTCTCCTCTTTTATTGTCCCTTCATTGGCTCCCCTTCCCCTTCCACATCCAGTACAAGCTTTTGTTGTTGACTTTCAAAGCCCTTCATGGACTGGCCTCTCATTATTTATCTGAACTTCTTTGTCCCTTCACTCCTTCTTGTGCCCTCCGCTCTGGTAGTCAAGGTCTCCTGTCCCAACCTAGGTTCTCCACTGATCCATCCCAGATTTGTCCCTTCTCACTTGCTGCCCCTCACTCCTAGAACCTCCTTCCCCTATGAGCACAGCTCATTACTTATCTAGCCAGTTTTAAAACTGAGTTAAAGACCACTTTGTTCAGGGAAGCATTCCCAGAACTTTGACTTATAGCGGATTCACAACATTAAAATACCTAGCCTAAAGAAGAAGGCCCTCCCTCCATGCTATCTGCCATTGTCCGGCCTTGGAGGGAGTGTAAAGGCAGGCCCAACACCATCAGGCCTAAGTGTAAGCAGCAGGGACCTCCCTCCAGTCCATTTGCCATGGTCCAGGCCTCAGAGGGAGAGAAGATCCACTGGACTTGGTCCCTTTCCCCACCACCTTTCACTTCTCCTTCTGTCTCTTGTCTTTTTAGATTGTAAGCCTGAGGGCAGGGAACCATCTGTTTCAATTTGACTGTATGTACAGTGCTGTGTAAATTTACAGCACTATATAAATAAAGCCTAATAATAATAATAATAATAATAATAATCAAGCAAGGTCAGTGGAGGAGGGCTTTGGAGGGGTTCCAGGGTGCAGGTGAAGGGTTTCAGCTCTGAAGGGGCCCCAAAGGTGGAGGGGGAGGAGGGGGAGGCGGACTGCTGTGATGACTGACACAGGATTTTAATGTGCAAATAGGGACAATAATTGTGGTGGTAGTGGGGAATTCCACAAAGGATCCCTATAGTGAGAATGAGGGACCTTTTGGGATCGTTTGACATAGTGGGGCAGAGCCGAATCAGAACGCAAGTTATTCTGCCAGTGGGAATGAGCCCCGGGTAAGGAGAAGAGCTACTGTGAGGGTGCAGACTGTTCTTTCTTCTTTACGTGCTCTTAAGCAGCTAGAATGTACTTGTATAATCCCTCACAACCAATCAGTGGTTGGAAGGGGGATGGAGCTGCCATTGATTTGCATCCAGGAAAGAAGCAGGAAAAATTAAGAACTAATACACAGCCAATGGACTTTCTCGGCTTCTGAGAAAGGTGAGGCAGTCACCAATAATGGCCACCCATATTGAACTCTGTGGGCCAAAACACACAAAACACACTGTGTGTGTTCCTTCTGCTGGAATTAGGAAATAATTCTTTAAAACTAATTTGCTGTCTCCTATTAGTTAACCTTTTAAACAATTATATTTAAAATCATTTTATTTTCCTTGTAAAATGACAGCAACATTAACAGGATAAGTAGCAATTAATAGTGCCTTTTAATTTGTTACTTTGGGGAAAATGGTTTGGAGGAGTATTGATTAATTTTCCTGTTTGAAAGGAGCACACTACTAATGCATATTTAACTATTAATGCAGTGATTTAATTCTGCATTTTCTATCTATAAATGATTAGAATTAACAGAGAAAATTTAAAATCAATGCTAGATTATCATATTAGTATGAAAACAAAGGTGGGAATTCATTGGTAAATCCCAGCTAGAGCAGCCTTTTGAATCCAAAATAATAATAATAATAATAATAGTCTTTATTTGTATACCACCCTTCCTTCGATCAGGTATCAGAAAGGTATTTTCAAAGTACTTTGGTGATATAAAACAGGTAAATCTGTTGATTCAGTGAGTCTATTTCATTTGGGAGAAATAGTGTATATATTCATGTATAAGTCTAAAAATTTTAAACAAAAAATTGACCCAAAAAAACTGAGTTGACTTATCCATGGGACAGCATAAACACTGTAGTTTAACTCTTATGAAAAGGGAACCATCCCTTCATGAAAGGCAAAAGTGTAATCTGTCCTGAAAGCACTCCCCCGCCCCCCATTCTCTCATCCACCCAGTGGGAGCACAAACAGTTATGCCTGCTGGAATTTTGTTAAGTTCTTTTGCATCATTTTCCTTTGCTTCATCCTAGAGACCTTTTGTTACATGCTCTTTGACTTAGACATGGGTAATATCAAAATCCATAATTTTAGCCCCCAAACCTGCCCTTGACTTATCCATGAGGTTAACTTATAGTTGAGTATATACAGTAATAGGATTTAGGCCTAAAATTTCCAAGCTTTATTCCTGGTCCACATAATTGGGTGCTACTGGCCAAGCAGAACAACAGTATGTGCAACCTACAGTTACTCTGACTGCAAATTATAGAAAAGAAAAAGAGAACTTTATCTCAAGTTTCATTTCTGATAACCTGAAGTTCCACCTGCAAGAGGCATGGGGCATGTTGGGGAATGGGACTGTATGGGTAAAAGTAGCCTAAATATGTTTCTGCCACATTTATCACTGGAGTTACAATTGAATATTCCCTACCACACAGGAAAGTTTATAGATAATCTGATCAGAGAGGATGATCAGAGATTGTAGAGTTAATATATGCATGCACTAATACACACGCACCGTAGCCACCGTGGTAAGGCAATGGAGGGAAGTAGGCCTTCTTGCCCTTTAAAATGCAGTTCTGCAATGTATGAAACCAGCATGGCATAGTTGTTGGAATGCTGGACTATAACTCTGCAGACCAGGGGTCAAATCCTTGTTGTGCCATTGAAACCTACTGGGGTCCTGTCTGCACTAGCCAGACACTGACTGTCCTCAGAGTATCCTTGCTTCTGAACATCACCCCCTTATCTCAACCTCCATTCTGATGGAGGGTAGCTGTTTGAAACACATCCTGCTCTGCAGCCTGGTGTGTTCACCAGTGCAGCACAGTGCAGCACTTCATTTTGACCTCAGAGCAAGTGAGTCACAGTGGATGCATTTCAAACAGCCAGCTGGCTCTGGATCTTCCAGAAAAGATCCAGAGTAAACAGGGAGGTATTTTAAAGCATTTTAAGAGGGGTATACTTGTGTTGAATGGGCAGACATTGGCCAGGCTGTTTACACTAGAACCAGGTTTGGGGCCATGCATTCTCTGGTCTCTCTGCCAAGAAGATAAAGGGAGACCCTTTATTTGACCCATGCAGACAGGACATGAATGACCTTGGGCAAGTCACACACTCACAAGTCACACATCTTTGTTGGAAATGACTTGAAGTTGGAAATGACTTGAAGGCTCACAACACCAAAAACAAACAAAATAAAAACAAAGCAAAAACCTGCAAGGTAACAGTACTAGTAGAGGAGACACATCCAGCACCATTTCATAATTCAAAAATAGATGATGACCTCATTGATATTGCAGCTTCCATCTCTCCTGCAAGAACTACTGCATTTGACCACTATTGTCCACTGCATCAGACAAATCGTTTTTTGTTTGGTTTGGGCTATGACCTCTCTGTTGCCACCTCTTGGAAATTATAGTTAAGTGTGGCTGGCCTCTTCTCTATGGTCACACACCATGGCCATTAGATTCACATGGTGAATGTAATGAACCACCTTAGTGGCTACTCTGGAGATCACTGAAATTTTTCTAATTAAACCTATACATGGATGACCACTGCACAGCTGGACTGGAACTAGTGGCTCCACCAATCTCTGTTTTTGTATGTTTACTTTATAGTAGATTTGTTGTCTTGACACCCTATTTATATAGTGTTACATAGCCATAGTATATCGCGTGGCCAGCATATGATAGCCTATGTTTTATTATCTTGGCTCCTAGAGGTATTTCATACTTGATCTGTTCAAGGACCCATTTGTTTGTCTTTTTGGCTTCCTATGTATCCTCAGCACTCTTCTCTACTACATCTCAAATGAGTTTATTTTCTTTTTATCCACATTCTTCACTGTCCCCCTCTCACATCTGTATTCCCCTCATTATGCACAGATCTGAGAGCTGTACAAATCAAGTGAAATAGTTTGGCTGACTCTGGAAGTCTCCTCCATCTTGACATGCAGAGTACATGGGGGGGGGGGGTCCCTGTGCCACTTCACTTTAGGCAACATTTTTCCAGAGCCAACCCTGGCCAGCCCAGTGAGCTCATGGCTGAGTAGAGAATGAAAGTGGGGACTTCCATGTCCTCAGCTTGTGCTTTTTACCACCATATTGCAAGTAAAAGAAAGCACAAAATGATGAACTACAATACTTATAGGTAGTATGCACATGTACATGTGATGAATGAATGAAAAGATAGAATGATAGACAGAGATACATAGATAGACTGAGCTATAGACACATATAATAAAGTAACAGCAGTAGCCATTTGCTAAGGAAATTGATGTTCACAGGGTTCTCACTATGGGCAAATTTAAAAACAGACTTGCTGGCCAATTCTCTGTGGATCCAAGAGACACGAGGAGCAAAGAAGCCCTCAGCCATAACTCTCTTTCCTTTGCTGCATTTTCATTCTGTTTGTTTCTTTTGTTCACTAGACTGGAAAGACTGTGATGGCAGGGAGCCAAGGCACAGGGGACAGATTGAAGCTCTGGAACGCTTGCTGCAGCAGGTTAGAGCGTCTCATCAGAGTTACAGTTGCCGAGGTAAGGATAAAGTATCCATGTGGTAGGGCACCAACCGAAGCCTCCGTGGCGCCTGTAATTTTAGCAGCTTTCTATCTGGGTCATACCTTCTCATTCATCAGGAAGAGAAAGATATTAATATTGGCCCATCTGGAATCACTTTAGCAGACTATCTTGCTCTTGCCTCTCCAAATTGGCAATGCAGTGAACATTTGAAAACACACTTTCACTGAAGCACTTCTCTCTCTCTTCCTCTCTCTCTCTCTCTCTCTCTCTTTTCATTCTTTCTTCTCTCTCATAGGACAATAAACAAAACCTAATTAAAATGTTTAAATGCATGTCAGTTTCTTTGCAAGTATAAATAATATACAATTTTAAAACTGATATTTTCTTCCTGAGGTTTGCTTTGTTTCCTTGTGGCCTGTGACAAAAGAAAGCATGTACAAAATATTTTTTCTTCCTGCAGCATATCCATAGCAAGCCTCACACAATATCTGAGATTAATGGAAGAAGCATGTAGGCAATGGTTATATCACCTCTAACTAATAAGAAATCTATGCCCAGAAGTAACGCTCAACATTCTTGCTTGTTAGAAGATCCTAAAATGTAAAGATATACAATTGAGCAAGAAAGTTAGAATCGAACATTGTATTCCCTATATTATAGCAATTTATGAATGCAACAGGTGGACAGTGAAGAAAGCAGATAAGAGGAAAATCAATTCATTTGAAATGTGGACAGCCAAAAACAAACAAACAAATGGGTCCTTGAACAGATCAAACCTGAAATCTCCCTGGAAGCCAAGATGATGAAAGTGAGGCTGTCGTATTTTGGCCATGCCATGAGAAAGCATGACTCATTGGAAAATACAAGAATGCTAGAAAAGGTGGAGGGATGCAGAAAGAGAGGAAGACCACATGCTAAATGGATGGATTCTTTTAAGGAGGTCACAGATATGCATTTACAGGACCTGAGCAGAGCAGTGGAGGATAGGGAGTCTTGGAGATGTCTCATCCACAGAGTCACCATGACTTGGGATTGACAGGAAGGCAGTTAACAATAGCAACAAAGGGAGAAGATCACCACCCTGCCAAAGTATAAGGATCAGAGCTTGGGAAAGCTGCTTTTTTGGAGTACATCTTCTAGAAACTTCAGTTCAGCACTGGGAGGTTTAGCAAGCTATTGTCCAAATAACCACATTTTCTAGTTCTGTCAGGAACCAATTCTGGATTTCATAACAGGCACTTTATGAGGTTTCTCTGGGTCCTGCTCCATCCTTTACTGATGCTGTCCATGGGTTAACTTACAATATTATATGTTGCAATCTCTGGATGAAGACAGTTTGGCTGCTTCCAGTAGGAAGGTGCTATAAACTCTCTGTGAGGCAGAGTCTACTAGTAATTAAAAAGAGGCACCCTAAAGAGAGCAAATAGGAAAAATGTTGCATTGTAACTGAAACAAGCCTCTGCTCTACCCAAAATGGAGAGACTAGCGAGAGCTTATGTCCTAAGAGGTTCTTTGCTCATCTTTGATGGGAACCAGACTACTTTTCAAAGCAGGAAAAGCAGGGCAGCAGTCTGAGAGATTTTCAAAAGCCCTGTTTTCCAGGAACTGTTGAAATGGGATTTCTTCAGATGCAAAAAAGAAAAAAAAATCTACAAAATCTGGCCACTTGTTGAAATTATGGCCTTGTAAAGCAAAAGTAGGCATCACACTGTTACCGTGTGTTGATCGTTCCCCCGCTGTTTCACCCATTCTAATTGCTGGTTGAATCAATATTATTCAAGTTCACTGGAGTATTGTGAGGGCAAAATGAATTCCCTGGCAGTTTCTGCAGGAGAAAACCTTGATTCTTTTGTGCACGAGTATACAACAATTATGACCATCAAGGGTCTGTGTGCTCCTTTCTTGTAACTATAGCAACGTTGAACACACAGACACACACAGACACACATACACATACACACACGATAAAGGAAAAATGCCCAGTGAAAAGCATTTGAGAGGTTGCATGAAGATAAGTGTTTTTTCCTCTCCCCACTAATTAGGAAGCCTTCTGGTTCATATTGCATTTTGAAAATGTGGAAAATATTGCTTTTATTTCTCTAGCTTCCATTTCTGTGAGCGACTAATGTACCCCCAAAAGGTAGAATACTATAGAGCCTTCCCTTTCTTCTCCCTTCATGATAATTTGTTGACCTTTGTAACTATAGTATTTAAGCACCTTGCGGAACACGCTGCAAGGGAGCCTCTTCATGCCCATATGTATTGGGCCCTTCTCTCTTTTTTTGATAGAATTTTGATAGAATTACCAGCTTGGTAGATGCTGTGGATATAGTATATCGTGATTTTAGTAAGGCCTTTGACAAGGTTCCCCATGACATTCTTGCAATCAAGCTTATAAAATGTGGGCTAGACAAGGTAACTGTTACATGGATTTGTAACTGGTTGACCAGCTGAACCCAAGGGCACTCAGCAATGGCTTCTTTCATCCTGGAAAGAAGTGACCAGTGGGGTCCCACAGTGTTCTGTCCTGGGCCCAGTGCTATTCAACATCTTTATCAATGATTTGGATGACAGAATTGGGGGCATACTTATCAAATTTGCAGATGACACCAAATTAGGAGGAGTAGCTAATACCCCAGAGGACAGGATCAAAATCAAAATAACCTGAATAGACTAGAAAGCTGGACCAAAGCTAACAAAATGAAATTCAGCATGGAGAAATATAAGGTACGGCACTTAGGGTGAAAAATGAAATGCACAGATATAGGACAGGGGACACCTGGCTGAATGAGACTACATGTGAAAGAGATCTAGGAGTCCAAGTAGACCATAAGTTGAATATGAGTCAGCAGTGCGATGCGGCAGCTAAAAAGGCCAATGCAATTTTAGGCTGTATCAATAGAAGTATAGTGTCTAGATCAAGGGAAGTAATAGTGGGCTGATACAGATGGCCCAAAAGTGCTAAAAGGAGCTTCAAAACCAAGCTCCTTTTTTGTGCCTAGTCCCTGGCGCAGCCTTTAGACGGCTGCACCAAGGACCCTGAGGGGAAAGGAGCCGCAGCAGTGGCCCCTTTCTCCCCTAGGAACCGCCGTTGGTTGCAGGGTGCAGCGGGCACCCAGGGCACCGGTTACACCCTGCTTTCAGGGCGCTGCAGTTTGTCGCTTCTCTGTGGCCTGGAGGAACTCTGTGGTTTGTTATAAAATAACACATAGTTCTGTCCTTCATGAGAGCAGCAAAAGTCATACTGTTGCTTGGCATTAATTTTTGTACTGAGCTTCTCATATAGCAATCATGGGGCCATGCCTCCATTTCAGACTTGGTTTAATATAGTCATTTCCCCTCTCAGGGAATGCTAGCAAATGTAGTTCTGTGTGGGGAGCAGGAGTCTGTCTTGCCAAATGGTGACTAGAGCAATTATACAGAGAGAGGACAGGAAAACAGTATAAGGCTTGCTCCAGCTGAGACTGGAAAAAGTGGATATAATAACATGCTGAAGTCATCCATAACTGAGCATAGGTAGGGTACTGGAGCATACTCTTTCATATTATACCAAGTTGTACATTATCAAATGATGATATAAACAAAGACATACCCTCCAATGTTTCATATAAAAACTGGGATATATATGGTCAAGCAATATCAGAGGGTGTCCAAGATGGCAAAAATTATTAATGAAAAAAAAAAGCAAAAAAACAAAAACAGGCCAGTTAGGAGAGGCTGGAGCAGTTTGCTTTTCCCTGAACCTATTGGGAAGGGGGAAATTCTGGCCCCTCCTCTCCTCTTCCCCAGGCTGAATTAACTGAGTGCAAACTACTTTTGCACATTGAACTCAGTTTGGAGCAACTGAAGTAAGCTGAAGACAAAAGGGAAAGTGGGAGAAGGAGAAAGAAACTGGCACAAGTTAAAAGCAGATGAAAAAGTGGGATGATAGAGGCTTAAATGGGACTGTCTGTGCCAAAGCAGGGCAGTTGAAGGGTATGCAAAAATGCAGAAATGTTGGAAAGAAGCCTTACAGCGCTGTTGTGCATATTTCATTTAAGAGGGTTTTCATATAGACCCAATGTTGCTTTTGAACTTCCTTAGTAATATAATGGTGTCCTTGGAGAGGAAGCTTTGCTTTCCAATATTTATTGGTAATCTTCCTGAGGAGAAAAAAGCAATTAATGATTACAAGAAACAAGATCATCCATTTGTGTTCATGACTACTATAACCAAGTTTAAATGATTACTGATTGCTTGGCATTGTGTAGATCTAAGATCTTAGGAGTCTCATCTTCCCCCCTCTCAGGCCTTTCCTTCTATCATTACTCATTTCAGATGAATTATTTGTAGTTAAATGTAACTGTTATGATGATCTAAGGTGAGAAGGAAAATCAAAACTTTTTCATTATGTTACTTGCACTTTATTTTCTTTCAGTGGCATTTGTCCAGTAAAATCCTGGATGGCTAAGTCCAAAGCTAATCCTAAAAAATGTTTGAATAGTAATTTGATCTGTGAGCTGCAGAACTGGCTCTCTTACCTCATCTGGCAAAGGGCAGTTTCGTATTGGACAGCAGCCTATTTCAAGGCAAGGCTTAGGGCATAGCTAGGGGACACGAATGAGGGGGTCTATTTGAAGGGGTCTATTCTCATGACCTTCTCTGGTTGCCCCATTCACGGGCCTTATTCATCATTGCACATGCTTTTTAACTATGCCAAGTTAGTCCTGTGAATATCAACCCATGAACAGAAGTTCAGACACTCTCACATTCCCTGCTGTTCCTTGCAAGTGGCTAGAATGTGTTTCACACCAGCTTGTGTACAAAGGAGAGATGTGAAGCAATCTCACATTATTATTTACTTTTAAAGAGACAAGACATGTCAAACCAGCCTGCCAAGAATACACTAAGAGAGAGAGAGAGAGAGAATATACAAATTGTGGGATAACAAAGTAAATTAAGGTTTAAGATATTTAGTTCATTATACATGTATTATATGGGAAAATATGTATGCAGAGTGCTTGTGCATTTTGAACATATAGGAGTTGGGACTGCTGCTAAGAGACTGTGGCTTATGGCAGCCCTGCAAAGTAACCGAGTTATGCAAAATGTTATGCCCATTTTGCTGTGGGCAAATTGAAGACTCTGTGACAACTCTTTATTTAGCCATCTCAGCTTCAACAACAACAACAACAACAACAGCAACAACATTTATTTTTTCCTCTGCCTTTCCTCAAGGCTCGAGGCGGGGTACAGCATATTAATACAAAACACAATTAAAAATACATAAACCCACAGTTAAAACACAAAACTATAAAATCATTAAAGTACATTCACAGAATACATATGCAGTTAAAAAGTCATGATTTAAAATTGATTGGGTAAGTCTGCCAGAAGAGATATGTCTTTAATGATGTTTTAAATGCAGTCAGCATTTTCAGCTCTGTTCCAGCAGTCTGGGGCAAGCAGACAACAAAGTCCTCTGGGAAACCATTGCCAGTCTAGATTTCTCAAGGGACCTGAATGTACAGGGCAGATTGGACGGGAGAATGTGATCCTGTAGTTAACCTAGACTCAAGCCATGTAAGGATATAAAGGTAATAACCAATACTTTGTATTTTGCCTGGAAACTAATGGCTAAACCTCTCTCAGAGCATGGAGTCCTGGGCAATAAGATGTTGCACTGCTGGCAGTGGTGGTTTGGCCAGTCTCCCTCTGCCTGCTTGCTGCTTGACTGGCCACCTACAAACTGGCCACAGGGATGTGCCCAAGTGCCATCTATCTTCTCTTATGGACCCAGGGAAAAAGAAGTAACTTAACACCTTCTGAACTGCAACAGTAGATTGAGGCTAAATCCTGACAAAATGGAGGTAATGATAGTCACTGGCCCGAAACAACTGTCAATCCTAGATGGAGTCACACTCTTCTCACAGGACTATGTTCGCAGTCTGGGGGTACTTCTGGACCCATCGCTTCACATGATGCATCAGGTGAATGCAACAGTCAGAAGTGCCTATTATCAGCTTTGGCTGATACACCAGCTGCTCCCTTTCCTGGAGATGAGGGACCTGGAGACTGTGGTATATGCACTGGTTACCTCACATTTGGACTACTGTAACGTTCTCTACATGGGGCTACCCTTGTGCCTAACCCGGAAACTTCAATTAGTCCAAAACATGGCAGCCAGATTAGTTACTGGCTGTCGATTAGTTTCCGGGCACAGTACAAGGTGTTAGTTTTGACCTTTAAAGCCCTACATGGCTTGGGTCCAACTTATCTCAGGGACCGCCTCCTCCCATATGAGCCCCCCCCCCGTACACTTTAGTCCTCGGGGTGGAAAGTGCTGCAGCCTATGAAAACTAAGGTGTCCCAGAACTCCCAGAGGGCCTTTTCTGCTATTGCTCCCAGGCTGTGGAACGACCTGCCGGGTGAGATGTGTCTTATTACAACCTTGGATAGCTTCAAAAAAGTGACCAAGACGCATCTCTTCCGGCAGGCCTTTCTGGACAGTAATTAATCCCCCATTTGCCTGACAACTCCTAGCTCCTTCCCTCACCCAATGGACACCTGGCCGCCTACACTGGACCTCGAGATGCTGTGCTGTTTTTAGATTTGACTTGTTTTAAATTGTGATAGTTTAATCCTGTTTTAAGGGGTGGGAGGTGGGTATGTGTTGTATAGATAGTAATATTTTAACTGTATATGCTTTTAAATGCTGTACCCCGCTCCGATTGCTCGCTCAGAGGGGTGGGTTAGAAATTATTATTATTATTAATAATAATAATAATAATATTAATGTTTCTATCATAGAATTCTAAAGGGTCCTTGCTACACTGCAAATCCCAGGATTCCAAGCTCCAGAAAAAGAGATTGTGTCTAACCATTAGGAAGAACTTCCTGACAGTAAGAGCAGTAGGTAATAACTGCTCCCTGGGTAGACAGATATTATCTGAAAGTGCCTCCAAATCAAGTCTTTGGCCATGTGTGCGTGTTTAAGGGAGAGCATTGTGTCAAGAAGCCACTGGTTGTTTTACTGTTCCTAGAGCTCAAATATTGCATAAGAGGCATATTGGATCTCTCCTTGTGCAACTGATTGCCAGTGTAGGGCATCGCCTTGGTGTAACCAAGTGTAGGACATTGCCTAGAATCCCAGACATATTTGGGACTTCCTTTTGATGTACTGTAGATCCTCCTTCAATCCCAACCTCTGTCCAGACACCAGCATCACAGTAGTGTGAGCCCCAGTTCTTGAAGGGACTAGAGCATCTCACCATCTCAAGCCACTTCAGGAAGTGTGACAATCTGCCAGCCACCCTTCCTAGAACAGCTACTACAATGCCATGTCTGTTTCCAATCTAAATAAAATTGCAGTACTTTTCACCCATGGGAGATGATTACAACCAGGTATCCTTTGCACCTGGACAGTTTTTTCCCCATGTGTTAAAGGTAGATGGCAGACTTCAAAGCCCTTGCTCTCCCTCTCTTTTTATGGTTCTTTAATGATAAGATGAAGCCAACCAGACTGAGATTGGATGGCCTCTAAAATACAGAAATGTGCTTTGTTAAAAGAGAGAGAGAGATGCAACAACTCTATCAGCTATACACCAGAAATCCCATGTCTCCCTTCTTCCCACTTCCTATCTCCCTATTTGCATTTGTTTTTATTTAGTGACATGAAAGGATCATTTATGTTTCAGCACCAAAACATCATCTTAGCTGCTTCAGCATAGGGCACATTTAAATGTGTTTTTTTTTCCTGACAGAAATCTAAGATCTAGTTTTTTTCTGGTTCTTTTCCTGTTACTTTCAAGTGTTTGCATGAAAGTTTTCATTGCAATAGTCCCAAAGCCAATTTGCCTTATCATTTATTGATACAGCTTTGCCTTTAAATATAGCTTTGCTGCCATACAATTAGTACCTTGCCATGTTATTTATTAGCTAATTAAATGGCAGGCCATTCGAATGCCTTCTTCCTGTGGATCCCAAATTATTTTTTAATCCCACTTCAGTATTTCTGGCCTCTGTTTATACAAGGTCGTAAAAACAAAAGCAATCAACAGGGCTGGAATAGTTGCGGTAGTTCTCGTGTGTGTTGGTTCTTTAGTAGCAGCCGTTAAAGTGCTTGTGGAGTGGAGCCAAACCATTGACTAGCCAAGCAGCATATTTTTCCAGTGTTAAATGTGCCCTGCTATTTATTTTGCTGGGATAACTGCAAAGTAGCTTTCTTAAAGTACCGCAGTGCTTTTTTTTTTTAAAGTCAAGTCTCCCATTCACAGGAATGCTCCTAAACTTTTCTTCGGGTTGCAGGGAATTAGCAAATTTAAAGCTCATTTGCCCGCAAGCTGAAAATAAGCAAGAATAAATCAGTTGAGAGACACCTGTTGTACATCCCCTCCCAGTTTCACAAGCAAAACACAGGATAATTCCATGGAACTTCAGAGCTCTATCCAGTTGTTCTAGAACACACATGAGGGTTTAGACTGGGGAGCAGAGGCACATGTGAGCCCCCCCCCCCCCATTTCTCTGTATACTTTAGCTCCAGAACTCAGGAAATTGCCTTTCTGAGCAAAGGGCTCTAAGTGTAGTTAATCACCACAATGGTTGCATTTCTAATAGAAATTCTCTACTTTCTAGTTATTCAAAAATAACCAGATAATTACTTTGAATTACTTTAGCTAGTTATCATGATAGCTGCATTTCCAAAAGAAATTCTCCACTGTGTAGTTATTCCAAAAATTACCGAACAGTTACTTTGAATTTCTTTAGCTAGTTCCCACTGTTGTTGCATGTCAAAAAGAAATTCTCTGCTTTCTCATTATTCCAAAAGTAACCAAATAATTACTTTCAGTTATTTTTTTAAAGCTATCAGGCTGCAACAAGCCTAAAACAGTAGGAAGTACTGTTGAAACTAAACTACTGAAGATGGGGCAACAAATACGTACTGAAAACTGATACACACATACTTGGATGTAAGCCCTATTGAACTCAGTGGGGCGTAACACTGAGTAGATATATGTAAAATGGCACTACCTTTGTTTTACAGAAGGCTTTCTTTACCTGCATGACTTACCACAGCTGTGATCCGTGCATGTATGCAGAAATTTGTATTTTTTGCTTAGACCTTCACTTTCTTTCCTATCTATTTTTCTCCATGCATTCAGTCTAGGCACTCTGTCTCTCTATAACTCCCTTGAAGTATACCTAGGTTCCGAATGCCTTGAAGTGAAGTCCACTTTTTAAAAAAAATCTCCATTCCCATGGAGAGCCCTATATGTGCACTGATGCACAGGCAAGAATTCTGTTCACACAAACTGGGCCCCTCATGTCAATCACTGAATCATAGAGTTGGAAGAAATCACAAGGACCATCCAGTCCAGCCCTTTGCCATGTAGGAACTCACAATCAAAGCACCCCCAACAAATCCCTATCTAGCCTCTGTTTAAAAACCTCCAAAGGAGGAGACTCCACCACTCTATGAGGCAGTGTGTTCCACTGTTGAACAGCTCTTATTGTCAGGAAGATCTTCCATCCTAACGTTTAGGCAGTTTTCTGGAACTTGGAATCCTGGGATTTGCAGTCTAGGGAGGAAACTTTAGAATTATGTGAGAGAAACTTCTAGTGTTGCCATTAAGAAGGAATCAAGTCTTCCCAAAGAATTCCAAGTACCTCACAATTTGCAGTAGTGTAGTACAGTTGGCCCAGATTCTTAATTCATGGATTCAGCCATCCATGGCTTGAAAATAGTAAAAATTATTGTTGTTGTTGTTGTTGTTGTTGTTATTAACCTTTATTTATATAGTGCTGTAAATTTACACAGCGCTGTAGATACAATCTTGTTAATTAGACGGTTCCCTGCCCTAGGGCTTACAAACTAAAAAGGCATGACACAAGAGGAGAAGAGAATGGTGGTGGGGAAGGGGATCAGGTCTAGCAGTTCATCTCTCCCTCTGCGGCCTGGACCAAGGCAGATGGACTGGAGGGAGGGCTCAGCTTCTCAATACATAAACAAGGCATACTGGGGCGGACAAGGGCACACACCTGTGAACGCTTCCATAAACAATATAGTCTTTAACTCAATTTTGAAACTGGTTAGAGAAGTGATGCACACATGTGGGGAAGAAGGTTCCAGGAGTGAGGGGCAGCATGTGAGAAGGGACGAATGCAGGACAGGGCAGTGGCAATCCTAGGCTGGGACAGGAGACCTTACTACCAGAACGGAGGGTATGAGTAGGAATGTAAGGAGAAAGAAGTTCAGATAGAAACAAAGGGACCAGTCCATTTAGGGCTTTAAAAGCCAACAATAAAATCTTGTACTGAATGCGGAAGGGGAAGAGGAGCCAATGAAGGGAGGAGAAAAGAGGAGAAAAATGTTCAAAGCAGCGAGCGGATGTGATAATACATGTAGATGAGTGCTGGACAGAGATTAAAGGATGGAGGTGAGAGAGAGGAAGCCTTGTCAGAAGAAGGTTACAATAATCTAGTCATGATACCACTAGGGCATGGACCAGAGTCTTGGCAGTAGAGGCTGAGAGGACTGGATGGATTTTAGCAATGTTGTAAAGAGAGACTATACAGGCCTTGGCAGTGGCCTGGATCTGGGGAATAAACAACAGAGAAGAATAAAAAATGAAACCAAGACTGTGGGCTTGCTGAACCAGTTGAATAAACGTGTCGTCAACAGAGACAAAAAAGGAGTATTGAGGGGTGGACCTAAGTGGGAAGACAAGAAGCTCTGTCTTAGACATGTTGAGCTTCAAGCACCAATGCCATATCCACTGAGAGATAGCAGTCAGAAAGATGAAACTTGCTGTTCAAGCCACGGCAAAAGGTCAGGAATGGAAAGATACATCTGAGTGTCATTGGTGTACAGATGATAAGAGAAACCAAAAGAACTGATTAATTTGCCTAGGGACAATGTGCATTGAGAGAACAAAAGGGGACCCAGGACAGAGCCCTGGCAAATTCCAACAGATAAGGGAACAGAGGAGGAAGTTGGACCACCCGTGACCACCGCAAAAGATCCGTCTGACAAGTAAGATTTAAACCAGTCAAGAACAGAGTCAGAGAACTCGAGGTCACAAATTATATTAACCAGGAGACAGTGATCCACTGTGTTGAAGGCTGCAGACAAATCAAGAACAATGAGAATAGAGTAGAGGCCGTTCGCCTTGGCCCGCAAGAGATCGTTTGAGATCTTGGTGAGGGCTGTCTCTGTAGAGTGCTGTGGGCGGAGACCAGACTGAAAAGGGTCCGGGATGGAGTTGGCCTCGAGAAACTCAAGATAGCAAGAATAAATGACCCAGAACCTTAGAAAGAAAAGGAAGAAGAGAGATTGGATGATAGCTAGACAAAGTAGATGGGTCAAGAGAGGGTTTCTTCAGAATTGGGGAAACAAGAGTATGCTTGAAGTCTGAAGGAAAGGAAGCCGCAGAGAGAGAGAGAGAGAGAGCGATAAAAATATATACAAATTCCAAAAAGCAAACCTTGGTTTTGCTCTTTTATATAACGGAAACCATTTCACTATGCCAGTGTGTTTAATGAGACTTGAGCACCCACAGATTTTGCTATTGACTGAGGTCCTGGAATCAAATTCCAGCAGATACCATGGGACTGGTGTAATGTACTCTTCTGTAGGATGATACCATCACAATTAAAGTGATATCTAAGTGTTAAGAGCTGCATTTTGGCATCTTGCCTACTATGATTTTAGGGGCAGGCTGAGGTATTATGATATATGTAGTGAAGCAATTACTGTAAGACAATGGTAATCACACAGGTGACACAATATTAAAATAGAGGAAGCAGGCATGAACCAAAACTCCCCAAGGTCATTCTACTGGGAAGAAACTGGATGAACAAGCAAGGAAGGGGCAGTATGTGAAATGATAGAACCAATGTTATTTTGAATTTTTAATAATGAACAATTAGCCCACCAATACTTTGAAATTGTGTGTGGTGTAATTAGGCATTGCTAACGCTTGCTGTTTAGTTCTGACACTGTCTCTGGTACAGATGCATAATTACTGAATAAAGGTTTGCTGAGTTTTAACTACTGAAGCCTGAATATCTGAACTTGGTTAACTGACATCCAAGCAATTTAGGCATTATGTAGGTTATTCTGCTTTCTCGCTTTACATGCTTTTTTATGAAAAAGAAAAGAACATTCATTTACATTTGATTTTTTAAAAAAAAAGCTATACAGGATAATGATGCTAACGTTGTGCCTATTTCCATCAATCTCAGTGTGCACATTAGGGTGCAAATGAATTCATTTTTTTCCCCAAAAATGTATTATGAATGCTTACAGGTATAGTGTTTGACAGGAACAAATGTGTTCAAACTTGTTCAAAAGATGAAGTCAGATATCTTCTTTTAGTACAATAAGTTTAGGAGATATGTCCTCTTTTGAGAATATCCAAAAAGCTGACAAGATTTTTTTCTTCTTCTTCACTTCTTTTAGCAACAAACTGCTTTATCAGACTAGGGGGCAAACAGGATTTAAAGAAGAGTTAAACAGGAAATGTCCTGTGACAAATATAGGGCCTTTCCTGTTTAACTCTTGTTTAACTCTCGTTTAAATCCTGTTTGCCTCCTAGTGTGATAAAGCAGAGGTGAGCATCACAACAGTCTCAGATTTAACCTGGGTCCTTGTGCAGGTTTTATCTTGCCAATCAAAACAACAAGGGTCCACAAAATGGAATCATCAGCCTCTCACAAGGAGAGGAGTCAGAAGCTCATGTCTAGTTCTTTATGAAATAAATGAAAGCTAATGAGATCTAGGGTGCATCTCCACTGTAGAAACAATGCAGTTTGACACCACTTTAACTGCTATGGATCCTGTGATTTGTAGTTTTGTGAGGGACCAGCACTCTTAGGCAGAAAAGGCTAACCTTGTAAAACTACAAGTCCCAGGATTCCATAGGCTGGAAGTACAGCACTTAAAGTAGTGTCAAACTGCATTATTTCTATAGTGTATATGCACCCTTAGATACAAATATTCAACAAATATTCTTAGATTGCTACCCCTATCATCCCTAGCCTGCATAGACAGTAATGAGGGATGGTGGGGTTTGACATCAAAAAAACACATGGAAGGTTACAAGTTGCCATCACTATAATTCAAAAATAGGTCCAGACAGTGCAAAAGTCCTCCTCCACTAACACTCTTGCACCAACCAAATATCAGGCTTTTCAAGAGGAGACACTTAAAGGGCCAGGAGAACCATGACTAGAAGTCTCTCTCTCTCTCTCTCTCTCTCTCTCTCTCTCTCTCATTATTACTTTATACCAGGTGGGTGTGATTGGGATTTGATCAGAACAGTCTTGAAATTTGTTGGGGATTGTTTGACCCTTTCTCCCCATACATTTCTCAATATAAACTCTCTCTCTCTCTCTCACACACACACACACACACTCAATAGACGGGCAGGCAGGCAGACAGGCATGGGACATCTGTACCATCTGTAGAGTCTGAGGTTTGTTTTTATTGGTAGAATTTGTTGATTTTATTAATCTTCACTGTTCTATTATTGAATGGGGTTGTATCATGCTAAATTTACTTAGAAGTTTTGCTATTAAAGACAGCCTAAAAATGTTTTAACTAGCAGTATGCACATGCACACAGACACACACATCACTGTATGTATTTGTGTGTATGTGCCTTCAAGTGCCTGTCAATTTATGGTAATCCCTTCAGTTTTGTAGGGTTTTAAGGCAAGAAATATTCAGAGGGTTTTGTCGGTTCCTTCCTCCAAAATGCACCTGGTATTCACTGGCCATCTCTCATCCAAGTACTAACCAGGATTGATCCTGCTTTGCTTCCAAGACCAGACAGGCGTTGATGCTTTTAGGGTATTTCAGTTTTGTATGCGTACTTACATACAATGTATCACCCCTTTTATTTGCTATTACTTTTTCTCTGAAGTAAAAATTTGTAACAATCAAAAGAAGGAAGGAAGGTTGGTCGGTCGGTTGGTCGGTCAGTCGGTCAGTCTATGGTGGTGGTTCATGGGGGAATACCTCTAACCACCATTTCCATGTGAGTGTCTTCCTCGCCTCCTTGTCTGTAAAACACCACTGTATGTCTTAGTAAAGCCTTTCTATTGATGGTTGCTGTAGCCTCAAAAAAATTGTGCTACATAATATTTTCATTACAAACCAAA
This sequence comes from Urosaurus nigricauda, assembly GCA_034509955.1. Taxonomy (NCBI): domain Eukaryota; kingdom Metazoa; phylum Chordata; class Lepidosauria; order Squamata; family Phrynosomatidae; genus Urosaurus; species Urosaurus nigricauda. The sequence continues at coordinate 172,988,050 of JAOEGL010000002.1, forward strand.
TTTACTTCTTCCCTCCCTCATGCCCTGTTTTTCTTTTCTTTCTTCCTCTCACTCTTCCCTTTCTTTAAATGTCTCTCCACTCCAGATAGTTCTAAGCTGCAAAATGCTGGTCGCAAGCAATCTGTCTCAAGAAGCCTGAAGCATCTGTTCCATTCTTCAAACAAGTTTGTAAAGACTTTGAAAAGGTTTGTTTGATAACAGCAGATTTCCATTTTTTACAGTTGGAACTCCCAAATGCATCTTCCTTACATAATTCAAAGTTTGTTCTCAGAAATTCCTTAGGACTCAGAAAAACATTGTGAGCCAGAGTAATAGCTATAAGCAGGGCAGCAAAGGCTCTCTTTGGAATATTCTGGGACCTACTGCCAATTTTTAACTTTTGGTTATTAAAAAAAACAAAACAACTAGACAGTTGGCATGCAGTCCTGTACATCAGGGGTGGGGATCACACAGCCTTCCAGATGTTGATGGACTGCAAGTGCCCACATTTCTCACCACTATCTAGGGCTGCTGGGAGATGCAGCCCAACAACATCTGCAGAACCACATGACTCCCACTCCATACTTTACATTCCTCTCTGAAGGCATTGAGATGATTGGGGCTTATACCCAGCTAAGTCTGTGGCTGCAATCCTACATGCACTAAGGCCGCAGTCCATATATACATACTTCTGATCTTGTGCTATAAAATATGTATTATTAAATAGCTAACAATAAGTTCTTTAAAGGGGGGGGGTATACTTTTTCCTTGCAGTGAAAGTTATTCACAATCGAGACAGCAGAACATGTTCTGCAGGCTGCTGCTTTACTTGCAAACCCAGGGGTGGGCTAATGTTTTTGGCTGTCTTTTATTGGAGTGCAACCTTTGAGAGGCAGAACCTACCTAGAACTTTGGTCTCCATGAATGAACCTTATACATACTGCTGGATTATGTCTTCTTTCATCACCAAGACAATTCAGCTTGACTTTTGTCTTCTTTGTATTTTGAAAAGAGGTTGGTTCTTTCCAAAGAAGTCCCAAGGGGCCCTTCAGTTCACTAAATCTACTGATTAATGTATTAACTAATTACAAATGTAAATATTTTAAAGGAATGGGGTTAGTGTAAACAGTGCTGCAGATATGCTGGACAAAATGATGCTCTGTTACACTGATGTAAATCCAAAATAACCCCATTGATTCAGGTGGATGTAATACTGAATCATATTGCTGTACATCTCAGAGTGCTGTGATTTATGGTCTTCACACCATGACCAGGGGAACCTTTGGAAGCTACTGAGGGGTTCATCAGTGGGACTAAGTCTTTCTTCAGTGAAAGGATCAGTGGAGAGGAGGGAGCTTCCCTTAAGACAGTTTGACCACCCAGAAATGATCTTCCCTTGCAATTCTTTAAGGTCATATATTGACTGTGTACTACTGCTTGTCCAAGCAGAATTTATATTTTTAAAAAACTGACCTTGTGAGTTGTTTTGCTTCAGTAAGGAAGGCAGTACCAATTTTGACATTTTTGAACCTATTTTGTAGAATTTGGTATCATGACATTTCTGGGAATTTCTCCCTCACAGGAACAATATAGTAAAATCTATTGCTTCAGTCAGTTTCCAAGCCAGAAGAGGAACATAATAACTTGCTCTTGCTCCACAATGTTCAAATTTTTAGCCTTCCCAGATCAGCTTTCTAATTCTGTTTTTTATTCGTTGGTTGCAGAGGACTTTATTTAGCTGTGATATTTTATTACAAAGATAACATGTTGGTAACCAATGAAGATCAAATCCCGATTGTGGAAATCGACGATTCTCACACCAGTTCCATTATGCAAGATTTTCTCTGGTTCACAAAGGTACAGTATGAGCCTATATACCTTTCCTCATTTGCCTAAACTCTCCAGCTGGGTCAGTGCAGTGGGTGATATGTCTCCTTTCTAGACAATCAGTCAGACTCCTGCCACATGTACAAGGGGGTATCATAAAGTTTTAATTATGACCTTTAAAAAAAATTGACAGAAAGTTTGTTTTGATTTGTATTTGTTAACTTATCTCTATGTAGTCACCATCCAGATTTACACATTTTCCCCAACATTTCTTGACCCTCCAAATACCATTATTGTAGAAGTCTGCAGATTGCGCCTGACAAGGATTTTACACTTTAGTCACTTCTGGCAGAGCCAGTCACAAAAATAAAGGACTCAATGAGTTGATTTTCTCAGCAAAGTGCACTTAGGGACCAATGATGACACTGACAAAATTTCATCAATATGCCATAATAATTTCTGGGTGATAATTATTACTTTACAATACCCCCTGGTAAGGCACATTCTGAAGACTTCTACAATATCTACAAAATAAATAAAATTAAACATGTCTAAACCAGCTTAGGGGAAGTGTAAGGAAAGAGCTGTATTAACAGGGTAGGCATTTGTTAAGGGTTATAAGTGACTGATGTAAGTGGACTTGTACCCTTTCCATGTTGCTCCTGGACCTCGATGATGACACACTGACCAGTTTTATAGAATTGCACACAGATGGAAATGTGGCAAGAGATACAAGTTGGTTAATGGTGGATGGTGGTGGTTTATGCCATATCTCTCTGTTTGTGTATTAATTACCATCAACACTGCTACCTGCAGAAGTTGAAATGGAGAAAAAGTCCTTTTGGAAACTTTTGGAGGTACTAACAGTCACAGGCCCGAAACCAGGCTTGGGAATACAGTCTCCAGTCCTGGATAGAGTCACACTCTCCTCTAAGGACTGTGTTCGCAGTCTGGGGGTACTCCTAGATTCGTCGCTCCACATGACCTGTCAGGTGAATGCGACGGTCAGGAGTGCCTGTTATCAGCTTCGGCTGATACACCAGCTGCGCCCTTTCCTGGACATGAGGGACCTGGAAACTGTGGTACATGCTCTGGTAACCTCACACCTGGATTTCTGTAATGCGCTCTACATGGGGCTACCCTTGTGCTTAACCCGGAAACTTCAACTGGTCCAATATATGGCAACCAGGCTTGTAACTGGAACATCAAGGAGAGAGCACATAACACCAGTGCTCAAGGCTCTCTACTGGCTGCCGATTAGTTTCCGGGCGCAGTATAAGGTGCTGGTTTTAACCTTTAAAGCCCTACATGGCTTGAGTCCACCTTATCTCAGGGACCGCCTCTCCCCGTATGAACCCCCCCCCCCGCACACTCCGATCCTCTGGGAGGAACCTGCTACAGCCTGTGAAAACTAGGCTGTCGCAGATCTCCCAGAGGACTTTTTCCGCGACCGCTCCCAAACTTTGGAATGGTCTGCCGGATGAGATGCACCTTATAACATCTCTTGATTGCTTTAAAAAAGCTCTGAAGACGCATCTCTTCCGGCAGGCCTTCCCTGACACCTCTTAGATCCCAGCTCTGAATGGGACCTATAAATTGAATTTGACCCCTTGCCTGATGCTATTTTTTTTCCTCAATGTAAGAACTATGGAGGATGAATCATGCTTTTAATGTTGTTGATTTTAAATTATTGCTAATTTAATTTATTTTTAAGGGGTGGGTGGCTGGGAAAGGGGCAATGAAGTGTTTTAATTTGTATGTTTTAATCTTGTTGTACCCCGCTCCGATTGTACTCACAGAGGAGCGGGCTAGAAATAAAGATGATGATGATGATGATGATGATGATGATGATGATTACATTCAATCTCTCTCTCTCTCTCTCTCTCTCTCTCTCTCTCTCTCTCTCCATCCTTCCCTCTCTCTCCATCCTCCCTCTTCACACTTCCCAATTACCTTACATTTTGTAGCTGTCTTGTATGTGGGATGATATCAGGTGGCTGAGGCAGAACATGTCAGTCTCCATGTCCTCATCTACAGTGCTTCAAGCCAGGCAGAAAATGCTCTCTGCAACAGCCCAGCTACAGGTTAGTGGCACCATACTCTTTCGGACAGCAGGATATAGCAAGCGGATAGCCTCAGAGGGAAAGAGCTGCCAGCTGTCATCTGCTTCAGCACTTTTTCCCACCAATGGTTTTTCCTCTGGGGAAAAATTATCATCTGCTGTGAAGCAAGCAGCACAGTCTGACACCCCAGCCAGTGCAAACACGTCATCAGTACACCCTAAAGAAGGAAGTAAGAGGCAGAAGAGGGAATTAAATGTGACACAGAAAATGCACAGTAGTTTGTCCAGGAGTATTGATTCAGTAAGTACATAACTCAGCAGATGGAGCACCAGAGAGTTGTTGCATTACAACTCCCATCACCATTAGTCCCTTGCTGTGGTGGCTCATGCTGATGAGAGCAGGAGTCTAAAAATATTTAGAAGATTTAGCTTTCTCAAGTGTGTTATAAATCCACTCATCCTGTGCTGACAGAAATAAATAGGTCAAATTGAGGTGCATGATACCCAGCTGGCAGGATCATTGCCCTGAATCTGGCTCCTCTTTCCAGTTTCTGAGCTGGTAGGACTGCCAATCCTTGAGTAGAGCCTCATCTGGTTTTGTTTTTGGAAATCCACTTTCTAGGGGTGTTCTCCAATAGTGGAGCTTTTGGACCTCAGTGATAACACACAGACTAGTTTTATAGGGTGGTGCACAGATGGATAGATGGTGAGATATACATGTTTTTGGGGGTGGTTGAGTGCCACAACTCTGTGTTTTTATTAACTACTAGCAACATTCTACCACCCATGGAAACAAAAATGAACTATAGGTGCCCATCCTAGCCCCACACATTAAGAGTGGAGGGGCCTTGGCAAGAATGTGGGTGAAATCCCAAGACTCCTCAAACAAGTGTGCCATCATTGCTTCTCACAGCCCTCCCCAGCCCTGTGCCATCCAGTAGCAAATTGGAATATAACTCCCATTGTCTCTGGTTTATTGACCATACTTGGGCTGATGGGCACTGAAACTTAGAAGATTTAGAGGCACCAGCATGGAAACAGTAGAAGTATGCGCTTTGAAGTATGTTAGTGCCTATCCATGGGCCCTTTTACACTATATAATTATAATACTATGATTTAACTTTGACTGACATTTGGAGTTTAGAGAGGGGAGTTTAGAATTCTCAGTCAGAGAGCTCTAGTGCCTATCATACTATGAAGCCCAGGATCCCAGAGCCATGGCAGTTAAAATGAAATCATAGTGCTATAATTGTGTAGTATGAAAGGATCCTAGAAGCACAGATGGGAGGAAAAGAGATCTTTTTGGACTAGAGATCACAACAACTAGCTGATTCCTCCAGATAGCATGACCAAGCAGTAGGATTCTGCAAGCTGTAGTCCAAAAAACTTTTCCAAACACCTACATAACCCAGGAACTCTAACGGGATTCCATTGCCTTCTGAATGCATTGAAGGATGGGTGGGGAGAACGACACAAAACCATAAGTCTTCAGAACCTGGGCTAGAACTGAGGGAAGCAGCATAGGATAACTGGTATTATAAAATAATTCATTTTCTTCTGCACAGCTTCTTCTGGTTGCTGGACTGACAGCTTGAAGTGTATATAAAGAATCAAGGTGCAGAATAAACTGAGAATATGTCGGGTTCATTCTTCAGGTTCTTTCCCCAGAGATATAAATGGGTAGATGCTCAGTTCTTTCTTACACAGTCATTTCTGGTGTCTCTAAACTAGTATAAATCCTGGTATGGATTAACCTGTGATTAATTCAGGGCATTCTGAAATACTGCTTTTGGTCAAGGAATTGATCCATCACAGGATGGTGAAGGGTCTGGAAACTGTGCCCTATGAGAAATGCCTTAGGGAGCTGGGCATGTTTAGCCTGGAGAAGAGAAGTTAAGAGGTGATATGATAGCCCTGTTTAAATATTTGAAGGGATGTCATATTCAGGAGGAAGCAAGCTTGTTTTCTGCTGCTCCGGAGACTAGAACACGGAACAGTGGATGCAAACTGGAGGAAAAGAGATTCCACCTAGACATTAGGAGGAACTTCTTGACAGTAAGGGCTGTTCGACAGTGGAACACACTCTCTCGGAGTGTAGTGGAGTCTCCTTCCTTGGAGGTCTTTAAGCAGAGGCTGAATGGTCATCTGTTGGGGATTCTTTGACTGAGAGTTCCTGCATGGCAGGGGGTTGGATTGGATGGTCCTTGTGGTCTCTTCCAACTCTATGATTCTATGACTATGATTCTAAGTGTTGCGTAGGAGACAGGTGCTTGGATCCTAAACCTGTGACCTGAGTGATGTTAGGATAAGGATTCAGCTGTTACTAATTCAAATTCTCATTTTCCAAACTCCTAGTTCAATACTCAACCCATTCCACCATTATTTAGATGTGACTGAAGAACAGAATCCAAGAGATAGACCAACCAGACTAGAAAGGACTTAAAACAAAAAGTGAAAGCAGGTCATTAGTATTCCCTGGTCTTTTTTTTTTTTTAATTGTATCAGCTTAATGCTTGCAAAAAAATGGAAATCCGAAAAGATGCTTTCAACAGACAGCTGAATGCTTCAAATGTTTGAAGCTTCTGAACCAGATAGGTCATTGAACGCAATTGATGAGTAAATAATGAAAAACAAAAGAAATGCTGGTGGTTTTTTAACATACTGTAAAGAAACCTGGAGCTGTACAAATATAGAAAATTAAGAACAGAATTTTGAACTAGAGGCACGGAGGAATTAATTTCCTAAGGACACTGAATATACTAAAGAATTTGAGACATATTCCTGATTTATCAGAGAAAGAAGTGGTTAAACACAATTTAATATCTCACACCATTTGGACAATGTACTTGGAAGATATAGCACTTAAGTTGAGCAGATAAATCTTAATAGTTTAAAATCTTTTTTATTGTTTTACAAAAATATAACCCAATACAATATGCAATATAAGTTTGAGGGAAGGGATGTGCAGGTATAGAGGATTTAAACTACTACATGTAGCAATATTTGTTATCCGTTTCTTTTAAATAATAAAAAAAAGTTTTAAAAATTGTATCAGCCTCCAGTAGAGAGGTCTCACTGGTCTAGGCATCAAGCGGGCTTTGTTGATTTATTTTTTCAGAGCTTGCACAAATTGCCTTTTTCAGACTGTTGCATTCTGAATAGTCCACCACCATGGCTACATTCCCCATAACATGGCATAGTCTTTAAAAGTAACTTTTCCAAAGCTCTGATTTTTGTGTTTGAGGAAGAGACAAATCACCTTACTTTTACACCATTGCCCTGTCTCATGACAGCTTCATCCACCCTTGCCGCGCCATTTTAGAGGACACTTCCCCATCAAGGCACAGTTTAAGGCTTTCTAGATTGGCAGGAAAGTGTGACATGAAGTTGCCTTTTCCTTAATGCTTAGCAGCTGCACCACAATCTTTAGATGGAGCTGCGCTGTTCCGCAGTTTTTAAAAAAGAAGCTGGGAAAACCAGCACCTTTTTAAAGGCGCTTCTTCTCCCCTAAAACGCAAAAAAAAAAAAAAAAAAGCGTTTTCATGGCACACTTTCCCTTTTTCTCATCTAAAGGCTAGACTTTCATGCAGCCATGAACACACTTCTTTTTGCCAATCTAGATCAGGCTTATATGTTACATTATGATACCTCTGTGTGTATGTGTGTGTGCGCGCACACAAAATGCTCTCCCTGCATGTACCCAGTTCTCTTCACCCTTGGTTAACCTTGATATCTCCACCTTCCTCCTTTTCCCTGCAACCACAAGAAGCCACCAAAGATGCAGCACTGGAAATTTTTAAAAAAGAACTCAGATGCTACTTTGAGTGCCAATACCATGTTTCCTATAACGTGGTACAGTTCTTCCCTAAAGTTAAGTTACTTGCATATTTATGCATTTAGAAATAACCTAGACCAGACTAGCCACACCTAGTGCTCTTCAGGTGTTTTGGAATACAATTCCCACTGTCTTAGCTGGCACAGCCAGTGGCTAAAAATGGTGGGAGTTGTGGTCCAAAACATCTGGATGGCTACAGTTTGAATAAAATGTAAAAATATACATCTGAGCATGAAAGTTAGAATTGTACAAGCCACTGTATTCTCCATTACCATGTACAGATACAAGAGCTGGACAGTGAGGAAGTTATTCTTATCAAATCAATTCATTTGAAATGTGGTGTTAGAGAAGAGGGCTGAGGATACCACGGGCAGCTAAAAAGACAAAGAAAGGAGAAGAGGGCCCATAAGGATACAGAACGCCTACTGTGTGCATTGGATGAGGATGCCTAAAGCTAAAATAGCTACTTAAAGCCACTTCTAAATGGCAGTCACTGTACTGGCTGTTCTGGAGTTCTCAAGTTATAAACAATTTTTATAATGCTGTTCAGAAGCAAATAATGCCTGCTAAGTGCAGATCAAGTCAACTCAGGGTGGCAGTATCTATCAGATGAGAATGTCATTAAGGTTAATGTGCAGTCCCTCACCTTTCATACATGTACAAAGTGCCACATTGTCAATTCAGCCCCCCCCCCAATTTTTAAACAACTCCCAAGCCCGACAAGCTTACTGTAGATCTTTTCAAAACTTCCAAAGTAAGGAATACTGTATATTTAAAATGCTAGGGATCTTTGAGACATCTGGGCATCTCTTCAGTAACTGGTTGCTGTGAAGTTAATACAATAGCCCATATATGGAGCTGCCTTATGAAGGATAAGAAGAGGTTTTTTAAAGGTTGCAGAAGTATAGTATTATTGTTTTTGTTACTTATTAACTCATACCCTGCTTTTCTTCCAAGATAGGACCCAAAGCATCTTAAAATATGTGCTGTCATTTTGAGCAAGATGCACATATGCATATAGGTCAGTAGATGACACAAATGAGATCTGCACATTAAGTTTATAGATGGCACAAATCTAGGAGGCATGGCTAACACATTGGGAGATAGGAACAGAATGGAAAAGGACCTAGATTAACTAGAAAACTAGACAGAAATTGGTAAAATGAAATTAAATGGGGACAAATGCAAAATACTTCATATAAGTGACAAAGGCCACATCCACAAGTACAGGATGAAGGACACATGGCTCTGCAGTAGTACCTGTGCAAATGACCTTGGGACTATTATTGATCATAAGTTGAACATGAGGCAGCAGTATGATGCTACAGCAAAGAAGGTGAATGCTATTTTAGCCTGTGTTAATAAAAGCATAGTTTTTAAATCAAGGGAAATAATGGTTTCACTATATTCTTGATGGTCATGCCTCCTCTGGAGTATTGCATTCTGTTCTTGGTACCTCATTTTAAGAAAGATATAGGATCTTATCACATGAACTTTAAAACTTTGTCAAGCCTCCCAGGCTGCAGCTGGGATGCAGGATGGAAGCAGGGATTGTGGCATGCTAGATCGATGCCTAATCACCACCCACCATCAGACCAGGCCCCAGCTGCACTCTGCCAGCACTTTTTAGAAGCCAGAAAGCTTCCGACTTTGAAAAAATGCTGGCAGAGCATGGCTGGGTCCCAGCTTGGACCTGGGCTGATGGCAGGCAGTGATTAGGCAGCAATTTTGCATGCAATAATCCCTGCCTCCATCCCGCATCCTGGCTGCAACCTGGGACGCTTGAGACGGTTTTAAAGTTAATGTGATAAGCTCCATGTACAAGCTTCAGAGAAAGACAACTCAGTTTATAAGAGGTATGGAGAACAAAACATGAAGAAGGGTTGAAGGAGCTGGGATTTATTTGGCTTGGTGAAGAGAAGACTGAAGGGTGGCATGATCACACTTTAAATATCTCAAGGGCCATCATGGGGGTGCAGGCCTGTTCTCTGCTGTCCCAGAGTGTAGGACCAGGTCTGATGGCTTGAAGTTACAGGAGGTTAGGTTTTAATTTAACATTAAATGATTCTTGACAATAAAAGCAGTTTGGCAAAAGAACCAATTTCAAGAGAGCTGGTGGGGTTTCCTTCTCTGAACATGTTCAAGAAGAGGCTGGACAGCCACTTGCTGGGGATGCTTTAGCTGGATGCTTTACCCTTCCAACCCTGTGATTCTAAATGTGCATATGGTACCCAGTGGATTAACATGCCCATTTACTTGGGCATTCAGTTACACATTTGGGTGGGTGAGAGATACAGTTGTACAACAGTGCTGTTCAACACAATCAAGGTGTAACTCCATATACAGAGATGAATGTGATGCATTCCTGATGTAGATTTTTACCCATGGTTTTATAAAACAGGTTACTGGCCTACAACACGTTTGTAAAACTAGTCAAAACTAGTTTGTGTTTTAAGGTATTGCTATTTATGGAAACCACTGGGTGACCTTGAGCAAGTCACATTGTCTTATTCTCAGAGAAAGACAATAGCAAACCCCTCTCAACAAATTCTGCCAAGTAAACCCCATGATAGGTTTGCCTTAGAGTCACCATAAGTTGGAAATGACTTGAAGACAAACAACAATGACAAACTTATGTTACCAACAACAGCAGGTGCATCCAGACTGATTGACAAATCCCAAATTTTGTTCTTATTTTTTCCAATTTTATGCCGGGTTGAAATAAACTGACCTAGGGAGCAGGTATAAAAATGCTCTAATTGTATGAGGAGCTGACAGAAAGTATTCTAGGTTAAACCAAATGTGTATGGATCCTAAAATAAAAGTAGAAAGAACAGGAACAAAAACTTGGACTTCCTGGTCTTTTTAATCAGTTGAGTGTATGTTGAGTGCATTAAATTTTAATTCAGTGCACCCAACAATGATTGATTGAGGGAATTAATTAATTAATTAATTGTGATATGGCCAATAGTTGTGCTGATGTACATCTCCAATAATGTTTGCCTTTAGGCTAATATGATTTGTTGTTCTAATGTTCTGATACAATCATAGAATCATAGAGTTGGAAGAGACCAAAAGGGCCATCCAGTCCATCCCACTGCCATGCAGGAAGTCAGAATCAAAGCACCCCTGACAGATGGCCATCTAGCCTCTGTTTAAAGACCTCCAAAGAGGGACACTCCACCACTCTCTAGGGGAGTGTGTTTCACTGTCAAACATCTCTGACTGTCAGGAAGTTCTTACTAATGTTCTTCCCCCATTTTCACCACATTAATTTTGTTAGATTTTTTTTCCTCTTGATAAGTATTTGTGTGTGTGTTCATGTCACCTGTTGACCTATAGTGAATTTCACAGGGTTTTCTTAGGAAAACTCAGACTGCTGCCAAACTGCAGAATTAATGAAGTTTGACACTGCTTTAAAGATCATGGCTCCATCCTATGAAATTGTGGGATTTGTAGTTTGTTGTGGCACCACAGCTTTCTGACAGGGAAGGTTAAATATCTCACAAAACTACAAATTCCAGAATCCCACAGCAATGAGCCATGGCAGTTAAAGGAGTATGAAACTGCATTACTTCTTCAATGCAGATGCAGGCTTCAGATGTTTTAGACTACAGCTGCTGCCTGCTTGGTCAGCACAGGACTTACAGCTGATGTGATGTGTAGTCCAAAATATAGAAAGCGCTGGGTTGGAGGAGGTAAACCATTCTTCCAGATGCTCCTGAACCATCTAATCAGAGTTTTTCTTCTTAACTGCACTAAGGCATAAATGGAGGGCATTTTTTATTATCTTCATGTTGGACTGAGTGATATCTTGCCTTTGACATATGTGCTAAAAATTGCAATCTGTGAGTAACTAAAACCATTACAATCTGAGTAAAGATCTGTGCTTATGGATTTCCATTAAATGTCAATGACAGTGTTGCCATTGATTTCAGTTTGATACAATATTAGGGCCTATGTCAAACAAGTTTTCGTTTGCTTTTTTCAACCCCCCTTTTTCTGTCTGTCATTTGACCAACACCAATAGAGCAGAATGGGAAGATTTCTACTGCCTCCTGACTGGCATCCTGTTAATAACATATACTGATTTAAGGTCAATTTACACTTGTGTATGCCTTTTTTCCTCATTGTGGCGGTTAGTACTCTCCACCATCTCTTGTGACCAAAACCCCCCTCAGGACTCACAGTTTTGCTGTGATAGCCCTCCTGAATGGCCATTCTATGACCATGAAGAGCATGGGGGATCAGAGAAGCATCTATGTGTGCCCCATAGCCAGATGTGGAACAAGGACATCTTCCACTGAAACCTAGCAGATCTCAGAGAAGTTGTCAATAGTCTTCACTGGTCATGAAATGGTCATTCGAGAGGCTATCTCAGCAAAGCCATGAGTCCTGGGAATGGTGAGCAGGAAGCCATAACAGAGTTCCATTTCCAGAATTCTTACACTACACTAGGTAATATGAGCTCTAAGCCCCTTCTTGATAGGACTAATAAACTCAATATGTGTGATGGATGTCAAGAATAATGGATCCATTTTTCATCCTTTCCTTTGAAACACTTAGGAATTCCCGTCTCCCTATGATGGAAGTTTGTGCTTCAGTCAGCCTCAGTTTTTCCCCTGCCATATATCTTTTGAGTTGTACACCCTTCAAACCAGCAAAGGCTGCATTGACCTGAGTTTCTTTTCCTACTACATAACATGTGGTTTGCACTGTCAGTCAGACAATGAAAGGCTGCAGTTGCACTGTTGAATTCTTCACCACATTGTTTGTACTTTTCCAAAGTACATCATTGAAAATGAAGTAAGCAGGTTTTTCCCTCCCCCTGAAAAAAAATCTGCATAATTTTTTCTGTGTAGTGAAAAGACTACTAGCATGGGTTTTCACAGCAAAGCAGCAGTTTACAAAAACTGCACTTTATATCATGCCAGGAACTTTTAAAAAAATCTTGCAAGTTTCAAAAACTATTGATGTGTCATTTCTTTTCTTGTGCATATTTCTTAAGAATTAGGGACTCCAAATTGGTTGCCAGCCAGCGATTAACAAATTCCCATTCCATCTCTACTGCCTGGTGCCATAGGAGAGGTCATGTAGGTCCATGGCAGAACACGTTTTGTGTGCAGAAGGTCTCTTGCTGAATCACCAGTTAAAAGCTGAACAACAATAAAAAAATGCTGAACAAGGAGTAGTAAGACAGATTTTTGTCTGAATCCCTGAAATGCTGTTCCTAACATTCAGAGCAGACTGTGTTGGACCCAAGAAACAGGGACCATATTCAAGGAAGAAGGAAGTATCATATGCACATATTTACTGCGGTGTTGTGTTTCACAAGGGACATGAAACATGTCTTCTTCTTCTTCTTCTTCTTCTTCTTCTTCTTCTTATTATTATTATTATTATTATTATTATTTCTATTTCCCACCTTTCCATTGATTTATCAGTGTGTGTATGTCTGTGGCTCTGTGTGTTTTTAACACTGGTTACATAGTAGTGGGACAGACTGTACTTCCACCCAAGTAGTACAGTGGTCCCCCGGGTTACGAAGGTAATCCGTTCCGGATTACCTTTCGTAACCCGGAAGCTTTCGTTTCCTGGGGGACCGCTATTTTCAATGGACCGCGCGGCCGATTTAAAGGGGCCGCGTGGGTTTTTTTTCCGTATCCCGGGGGATCTTTCAGATCCCGGGGGATACGATAGCGGTCCTGCGGCTTTCGGATCCCGGGGTTTTCGCAACCCGGGGGATTCGTAAGCCGGGGGACCACTGTATATCATAACATATTACATATTTATCAGGAAAACTACAAACAGCCACTTAGCAAATCTGTGCATGCCTTCAAGCTGCCTCTTGATTTCTAGTGACCCCATGAATTCCATAAGGTTTTATTAGACAAGAAATACTCAGAGGTGGTTTTTGCAGTTCATTTACCTAAAATGGTCTCCCATCCAAATACTACCAGGGCTGACCCTGCTTAGCTGCCAGGATCAGATATGATCTGGGGCCTTTAGAAAATTAAGATTTCCTTCATATAGCATCTGAAAAGACTGAAAGTTGATTTTATGGAGATGTTTCTACATTCCATTGACTTGGCTAAGTATGGTGATAGCTTATGGTATCAGCAGTTCAGTTGATTCCCTCTTCCCTGATGTTACAATAAGTGAAGATGTGTGTACCAGCTATTGAGAAAATGGGCTAATATAATAAATTCTGTTGTTTTAATTCCCACCTGTCTACATCCTCCCACCACAGAATCTCCTGGGGACACACAACTTGGGCCGTGTCTATTACGAACCAATCAAGGACCGACATGGCAACATAATTATTGTTACAATAAGAGAGGTGGAGACTCTCTATTCCTTTTTTAATGGCAAATGGATGCAGATCTCAAAGCTACAAAGCCAGAGAAAATCCCTTTCAACGCCAGAGGAGCCAACAGCATTGGACATCCTACTCATTACAATCCAGGTAGGTCTGCTGTTCTTTGTGTTTGTAAAACATTAGAAATACCAGTAGCAAAATATTCCCTTTGACAGAAAAGCCCTTGAAAAGTTGAGTCCTTTTCCCAAGTTCAAATCCAGCCTGCCTACAAATCTATACCAACCAACAAAGAATATTATAAATTTCCAGGTTTTGGAGCTTTTGCTGGCTTATGGGATCTGTAATAATCTTTCATTTAGGATGTGAGTGAACAATTCTCTCTTCAGTTAATCTCTCTCTCTCTTTCTCTCAAACACATATACACACCCCATACCTTGGACTAGTTTTTGTTGTTGTTGTTGTTGTTTGAGGTTACCATCTACCAGAATCTTCCAGCCAGAATGGCCATTGGCAACATACAATTCAAACCATTGACTATTCCAAGAACCTTTCCAAGAGATAAATTGTATATAAAGAGATCTTGTAGCACCTTTGATACTAACTAAAAGAGAGAAATTGGTAGCATGAGCTTTTATAGATTTGAGTCTGCTTCCTTGGATGCATAGGGTGAAGTGGAAAGTTCAGGGATAATAAAAACTATGGACATCACCTTCACAAGGGAAAAACATTCTATGGAATATGGATTGGATCTCCTGACAGAGGAATCAGCCTGTTTCTTCTCTGTGTCAGGTTTTTTTTTTTGTTTTGTTTTTTGTGTGTTTTTGTATTCATTAATTCAATTCAGTTTAACTGCACATAAGTCGATTAAGACCAATTTTTGCATTAGTATGCAGCCTTTTTAAAGAGAGAGAGAGACAGAGAAAGAGAGAGAGAACATTGAACACCAGCATTTTGGGATCTGCCTTTCCTGATATGTGCATTTTTGTATTGAACTTTCCTTAATACATTTTTGTATTGAGCTTCTGAGCTACATTCAGAGGGTCCTTGTGGACATTTTGAGGATAACTGTGTTTTAATCCACATATCGGCCCAGAAAGAACAAATTAGATCTAAACAAAAAATAAAAAAAATGCATCTTCCTAATCTATTATAGGTCAAGTTAGTTGAACTTGATTCCCATTAAAATAAAGGTTCTTCAGTTAAGCTCTTAAATTAACTTGCCTTATTGATTTTAGTAGAACCTAAACCAAGCTAATTTTATCCAGATGCTCAGAAGGCTTTGCAAAAACCCAGAACATTAGGAAAACAAGCCAAGTCAAGAATTCCAAGGCAAAAAGTTAGAAAGAAGCAGATCTCTCTCCTAATTTGTGCATTCCTATCAGGTGTCTACCCTTTCTTGGAGTGCTTGTTGAACAGGAAGTCACACCAGATAGCTGATTCAGCCACCAGCAAGAGGTCAGTTCTAGACAAGCCAACAGAAGCCCAGAGACAAGCAGCTCATCCAGAAATAGCAGAGGTGGCCATGGCACTTTAACAATTAAAAACCAACCAAGGGACTCAGTCTTCCTGACATATCATGATATTATGTCCCTTTCTTCTTCAGCAGGTCCTGCTTTCCACATAGCTGGCTTAACCTGAAATGCCAAACTGGGAGAGCACATGCAGACAAGCCCTGGTACCAGAAACCTGAATAACTCCCTGGCTCAAACTGAGTCCTGCTTATGTCTCCCTCCAATCCAGTGATTCTAAATTAACTATTGCAAACATTAATCTCACCAAGCCATTTAACTCCAAAGTGGCTCCAGAGAACCCAATTGAACTAATAAGAAGTAAGTGCTGCAAATCAACAGTTAATAACAACTCCTTCCCTCCATTTGGTTGGTTTTTAATTTTTGCCTCATTTAAAAGTTATGTGCCTTAGATTATTGAAAACTGTTCTATGCAATATTTGCATCATTAAAATGTATTTAAAGCAGGACATGGAGGTCTGAGCACATTTTATATGAGGAAACCCAGGTCTAACAGAATTGCTATCAATCTACTGGGGCAGAGGAAGGGGGTGTTCCCATACTAATTTGTGCATTCCTGTCAGGTGTCCACCCTTTCTTGGAGTTTTTGTTGAATCAAGTGGGCATTTTGTTCATGAAACTGTTGTGACAATGAAGACCTACTTATACTTTTAGGAGCCAAGAATAGCAATGGCAGATAATGTCCTGGTTCCGGTGGGGAAGACTTGTAGTCAGGTGCTTCATGCGTAACTCAGAATAATCTTCCCCTTCATCACACACAATTCAGTATAACTAAGGAGTAATATGGAAGGAAGGAAGAAAGGAAGGAGGGAGGGAAGGAGGGACAGAAATTGCCCTGTTCACTCTTGCATTATTTTCCTCTATAGATATCAAGTAAATGCATGTCAATGCAGGATGCCTGTCAGAATTTTTCTGATCATAAATGTCTTCATGTTGGCAAATGAAAACTGGCTTCCTGTAAATAAGTTCTACACAAAGTGGGGGTCTTTGGACTGCTTCCAGTCCCTGAGCCACTGGTTGTCAGTCTGTGGCAAGGTTCCAGGAACAAAATAAACAATTGTACCCAATGGGCACACATATGGTTACAATCCTTGGACACATTGGGCAGAAAACCTTGAAGATCTCTCACATCCAATAGCTTTAGAAGCACTGTTGTGGATGACTAATTTTATTCTGGTTTTAATACTGGTTGGGTAGATATGTGCAGGATCTTCTTTGACATCACTAGAACTGGATCTATGGCATTAGAATTGCTTTTCAATCACAGCACAGAACAGTACTCAGTACTATTTCCTTTGGAAAGTTTCTTCAGGGTACTAAGTGCTTCAGCCTCAGCTTTTTTGGGGAGGTGACATACTGGGCTCTTGAGAATACAGTTGGGAAGAGGGTGGGCCGGTGAGAAATTCAGCTTCACTATTTGTAGCAAGGGGTTGGAAAAACCTTTCTTCTACCTCCCAGGTAGAACAGACAGATGTCCCTTATGTAACAGATCTTATTGCAGGACATTTGAGCTCTTGATTGATGGCTGATGTACTCAGCATTGACATTTCTAGGCCACTACCACTGGGTGGCATCAAAGGCCTATGTATTCACTTGGCTGCCAGTGCCATCTCCTGGCATCACTACCAAGTGGCATCAGAAGAAAGTCTCATGCACTTACTTGGCTAATATCTCCAGGCACCATCATCAAGTGGCTGGCATTTGAAGAGAAGCTCATACACTCATTTGCCTGATGGCTCCTTGCAGCCAAGCACTGAGGGAGGCCCTAGCTGGCACCCTACAGGCATTAAAGTGTTGCACTTGCACAGAAGCCTCTGGAAATCTGTATTGGCCAACAGAAGTAAGAGCAGTACTTCTGAGGGCTGAATTACAGGCTGTATTTTACCTGCCCGCAAATTTAGGGAATGATCTCATCGATTCTTATCACTATGAAGTCATTCATGCCTGGTTTCAGCTCTTTTGGATGGAGTTTGGGATGCAAGCAATACCTAGAAACTGTGTTTGTTTTCAAAGTAGGAAAGCATGCAAACTGTGCATGATATTTAGAAGTGAGGCCCAGGAAAAATACTTGCAGGGTTTGCATTTTCATGCTGATAGACTTAACTCTATCATCCTACACCAAAAGATTAGTAGGAATGTAGTTATGCTCAAAAACCCTGATGTCTAAAGACAATCAGCTATGAAATGCATACAAAAATTGCACACATGAAGTGGATACAAAAAGGTGGTATCAGACAAATGTTTGCACCAAAGGATTATATTCTATGGTGGTGGTGGTGGGAGGGAGTTGCAGCTTTTTTTTAAAGTAAATAAATAATGTTTGTTAGAATTTATACATTTGGGAAACTGCATGCAGCAATACATGCATTTGAAGAAGTGTGTTAAAAAAACACATGAACTTGCTTTTTAAAAAAACATTCCCAGATCAGTGTGAAAATTGGACTCAACAAATTTAATTGTGGAAAATATGATAGGCTGCCCTAAAACAAAAATGGCAGAGTCACCTATCCCTACTCACCACCAGTTTTTATTTGAAGCTTTCAGGAGACAATGCATATTCTAATTGCAAAACCTCTAAGGCCAGCAATATGATTGCCTGCCTTTGCCCTGTGGGTACAAACAGTGTTCTGATACAAAGCTAATTTCAAATAATCTACTTACCAATTTCTCTGTCCTGTTCATGTCTACAGTGCTCATATGCTGTGAGAATAGATGTGTGGATTGGTGCAAAGCAATTATGCAAACCATAGCTGAAATTTCTTTTATTCAGTCACAGATTCAATGTGAACAAAGACTTCTATATTTGGGGGTTTTTGGGTGGGGAGTGGGAGGTTGAGACAAAACTTGCTCACAGTTTAGGATGGAGTTCTCCCCTCCCTCTGAGAAATTTTGCTAGTGTCAAGAGCTGAGCTATCAGGAGACATCTAGTGGGAGCCATTGACCACATGAAATCCAGCCTTGGATAGGAAGCCTCAGTAACTGTTTCTGTTGAAGAGATGGCCTGAATCCAACATCTACCTAGTTAGATGCTTTCATGCATAGAGCTCAAGGATTATCATACAGATCAGTTCCTAGTTCTTGGCTGAAATGCTTTGGCTATTTCTATTAAGAAGAATCTGCCATTTTTTAAAAAGGTTGCTTTATGCTGACATTTGCAACAACTCTAACAGTATAGCTCTTACAAAAGTTTCAGCAACTTTTATAACAGCTATAGCAATATAGATGTCAAAACCTTTGAATGGAATACATGTGAAACCCAGAGAAGTTCCACTTATTTATCAAAATTCTCCCTCCCCCTGCCCCCATTGTCTGCAGATACTTTATCTCAGCAGGTGCTTCCAAATTCATCTCAGAATGTCACTGATTATAGGTATAGGTTGATGGATATCCCCCCCCCTTTTTTTTTAACATGGCCACAGAAAGTACTATTTGATAATAGGGGGAAGGACAGAAACCATGCCATAAAAGCAGCCAATCCTGCCAACTAAGTGGATTGCTCATGACTGTGGGACTGTCAGTACTATCCAACACAATGGCAAAGCAACCTGTGTGGGAAGGAGGCTAATTAGTGCAGGATCTTCCAAATATTAATTAGAATGATGCCATTACTCATTTAGCACTAGCCACTTAGCTCTATAGGAGCAGGAACATTTGCCAGTCTAAATTCAGGCATTAAATCCTGTCAACAATCTGACTGTGGATGCTTTGGCAGATTCTTTCTATTGTCAGAACCAAGGCTTCCTTTCTACCATCACAAGAGAAATACAGTCGCCCTCTCTGTTTTCATGGACTTTGAATCCTCACCCATTCACAGGCTGTAAATGGAGGGGGACAAAATGATGGGCGCACCACATTCAAGTTAAGGGGGCTTAAATATTGGTGAGTTTCCATTTTCACGGAGGGGGGTTCCAGAAAGAATCCCCCACGAAAACAGAGGAACTACTGTACTCTGCTCTGTCTGTTCCTATTAGTCAAAAGATGAATGTATGGAAGTGGGATCAGGCCCACACCTGCAGGCTCTGCCTCTGACCTTCACTCTTGGAAGGCCAGTACCACTGGGCAGTGTGAAGCAATAACCTCAGACAGCAGCAGATGGGGAAGCAGGGATTGGGGAGGACACACTGCAGAATTAATGCAGGTTGACATTGCTTTAACTGGCATGGCTCTATCCTATGGAGTCCTGGGATTTGTAGTTTCTTGTGGCACCAGAGCTGTCTGAGAGTAAAGACTATCTGACAAATTTACAAATCTCAGAATTCCATAGCATTGAGGCATGACAGTTAAAGCAGTATCAAACTGCATTAAATCTTCAGTGCAGATGCAGCCTTGGACACACAGCCTGTCCTGTGCTCTCTCAGCCTTCTTCCCCCAAGATGATGTTGACCCATCACTGAGGTGGAAATAACACTTAAAGCTTCTGTACAGGGGACTGGCATGTTATTTACTTCATACACAAAGTGTCTTCAGCTGGCTGTGCTCTAGGCACTGTCTGAACAAACAGCCTATACACACAGTGCCCTATGCACAATCCACACCTTCCTTTTTTTCAGAGTACAGGTAACATATAGTGATACTGTGTGTATTTGGGGCAGACACATTGAAATCCATGCAAATCAGATCCTTAACCACACTGAGGCTGGAACCAGTAGGCACACATATTGATGCAAATCTTATCTGGTACTGGTCTCCTCAAACTTTTACCTTAAAATAGTGACTGAATTAGCTCTCCAAATAATATTGTACAGCAGTTCCTAGCAGCTCCACCCATGTTAGACAATTATGTAGAATAATAGCACCTGCATTACTGCAACATTTGGAGGATCACATAATTCTCACTGCTGCCATAAACATAACACCCCTCCCATTGGATTTCAAGAGAGACTTCCTAAGCATTTTTGCAGGAGGCAAAAAAGAGCATTGTCTTCTTTTTTTAAAAGAAAACCTCTTGAATCTTGGGTTTTTATTTTGTAAGGAAGCAAATTCAAGACACGTTTCTAGCCTGATGTTTGTCTTGTTTTCTTTGTTAACAGGATACACTTTCCTATCACCGAAGGAGCCAACAGCGCCTGGCTCCTGGCCTCTATTTCGGCTACCTGAAACTCTGCAGCTCAGTGGATCAGATAAAAGTGCTTGTGCTGCAAAAACTTCCCAATATCTTGTGTCATGTTAAAATCAGAGACAATAGCAATGTATCCAAGTAAGTGGAGAATATCTCTCTCTCTCTCTCTCTCTCTCTCTCTCTCTCTCCTTAGCATGTCAGGACTGCAATTGAAAGTCATTTCCACTAACATTAGAAATGTTTTGGTTTGAACTTTTTTTGTCAATTTGCAAACTACCTTGCAGTCAAAATTGTGCAGTGCAGCCTACAAGGATGATAGACTGGTATATAATTATTCCCATTTCACTCCTGGGAAACGAAAACTGAAAGACAGTAGCTTAGACCTGCACAACTTGGCAGCTGGTAGGGGCCAAAATTAAAATAAGTTAAACTTCTTTGGGCCACAGATAGATTTTAATTGAATATTAATTAATAATTAATAATAATTAATATTTTTAATATTAATTCTATCCTCCTCCACCTTTGCCCAGCCCTCTCCTCAGGAGAAAGCCAAGTAGCAGAGGAGCCTTGTTTGTCCTTCTCCTTCATCCAGCCTTATCTTTAGGAGAAAGCCAAGCAGTGGAGGAGCCTTTCAGAGCAAATGTTTGCCCTTTCTCCTCCTCTACATGGCCCTCTCCTCAGAAGGAGGACTCATTCCACATTCTTGCAGGCCACCTAAATCCTTTGGCAGGCCGCATGTGGCCCCCGGACCATACGTTGTGCAAACTTGCAGTAACTGAGCCAAACAGGGGACCCGTAGGATATATCCAACTCAACATCCCAGTTTCAGGTCCAGCTTTCTCTTTACAGCAGGGAGAAGCGAGGTAGATTGTGCATATACAACCTCTGGGGGCCAATTTTTCATTTAGATCGCTCCATTTAAAAAAGAAAAAGAAAAAAGAAATGGCTTAAAACAGTGACCAAAAAATCACTGCTAGGGTCACCTTGCCTCCACTATAGCCACAATCCTTCTCGCAACCCTGCAAAAGAAAGAAAGAAAGAAAGAAAGAAAGAAAGAAGAAAAGAAAAAAGGGGGATGTATTTTGGATGGTTTCACTTTTGGTCATACCAGAACCAATAGTGAACTGACTGTATGAATTATGTATAGAATTGGTGCAATCAGCGTTGGTGAATGGACTATCAGATTTTCAAAGTACTTTGGGACAATTATTGCAGACGTGCAAAAATTCTCCTAAGAAGATACACTTCCGATGACATTCCATGCCTTTGGTACCTCCATGATCAAATGGCAATAACTTCATGCCTGCCTAATAATGCCATATTAATGACTTTTGACCTGGTACCTCTGCATAAGTGACTTCACCTGAAAAAGGAGGAAATTCTTTTCAAAATATTTGGAAATATTTTCAAAATATTTGGAAATATTTTCAAAATATTTGAAATTATTTTTGGAATGTTTCACTACCATTACAGTTCCAAGGACCCTTAACTAGTTAGTTAGTGTTATGACTGCAGTTGTAATAAAGGAGCTTTTTACTTTCTTGTCATCCAAATGTAATTTTTTTTAGAAAAAAAATCAGAATGATACAAACCACTGGCCTGAGGTACAAGGCACATTTAAATTGTAAAGGCACATTCTTCTTGTAACTATACAAGTAATTTTAACAGTAACACCACAAAAAGGATTCTGGTCTTTGCCAGTGGCATTACTGACTGGGATGCCACCTGGTGCAGGGGGCAGGGCTTCCAGGGGGTGGGGAAAAATGGGCACACAACCCTCAGCTTGCTGCCAAGAGACAGTTTACTCATAAGTAAAATTGTGCATGGTGGGGAGGGGTGCTCTGGCACTCTCCCTCCCTGCTGAGCCGCATTTTACATGAGTAAGCCAGCACCCAGCAGGGAAAGGGGTGCTCTGGGCACTCTCCCTCCCTGCTGGACTCTGTTACTCATGAGTAAAATGGTGAGCAGCAGGGAGAAGGGTGCATTTGGATGGGTGTCACCCCACTTCTGGGGTGTCACCCAGTGCAGTCCGTTTCCCCTGCACTCCCCTAGTGATTCCATTGGTCCTTGTCCGTTTGTGAGATTAAACTAAATCAATTCGAGCTTGTGAGTGCTGATGAGATGGCCAAGATCCTTGGAAAAGCAAAGAAAATGACATGCCCTCTTGATCCCTGCCCATCATGGCTGGCCATCCAGGGGGGTGATGCCATGATGGCACTTCTTAGACTTGTCATCAATGCATCCCTTAGGTAAAGCTATGTACCATTATTCCTATAGGAAGCAGTCATGAGACCGCTCCTGAAAAAACCTTCTCTGGACCTCCCGGAAAATGAAAAACTATAGGCCTGTATCTAACCTGAAATTTTTGGGCAAGGTGATCAAGAGGGCAGTTGCTCTTCAGTTCCAAGCGGTCTTGGAGGAAACCGGTTATTTTAATCCATTTCAAACTGGCTTCAGGACGGGATATGGGGTGGAGAGTGCCATGGCCACCTTAATTGAGGATCTTCGTCTTGGCATCGACAGAGGAAGCGTGACCCTGCTGGTGCTTCTAGACCTCTCAGCAGCATTTGATACAATAGATCATGACATCCTCTTGGGACACTTGAGAGAGTTAGGTGTTGGAGGCATTGTGCTCCGATGGTTTTGCACCTTTCTCTCGGGAAGGTTCCAGAGGGTGATGCTCAGGGACAATTGCTCCTCAAAAATGGAGCTTAATTGTGGCATCCCTCAGGGTGCCATCCTGTCCCCGATGCAGTTTAATATTTACATGAAGCTGCTGGGAGAAATCATCCCTAGACATGGGGCGAGGTGCGATCAATATGCCGATGACACCCAAATATATTTCTCAATGTCTGATCAGCAATGATGACAGATGGCATTTCTCCCCTCAGTTGGTGTCTTGTGGCAGTAATGGACTGGATGAGGGAAAACAAGCTCAAGTTGTATCCAGACAAAAAGGAGGTACTTACAGTAGAGGCCCCTAAACCAAGAATTGGGCTGCAACCTCTAGTCCTAGAGGGGTTCACGCTCTCCTCAAAGGACTGCGTTCACAGTCTGGGGGTGCTTCTTGACTCGTCGCTTCACATGAGAGATCAAGTGAACGCAACGGTCAAGAATGCCTGTTATCAGCTTCAGCTGATACGCCAGCTGCGCCCTTTCCTGGAACCAGGGGACCTCAAAACTGTAGTACATGCACTGGTAACCTCAAGACTCAATTTTTGCAGTGCGCTGTATATGGGGTGACCCTTGTGCTGAGTTCGAAACTTCAGCTGACACAGAACATGGCAGCCAGGCTAATTACGGGAACAGCAAGGAGTGACCATATTATACCAATACTGAAGTCACTCTACTGGCTGCCTATTAGTTTCCGGGCGCAGTACAAGGTGTTGGTTATCACTTTTAATGCCTACATGGCTTGGGCCCAACTTATCTAAGGGATTGCCTGTCTTCCATATAATCCACCCTGTACACTCAGATCCTCTGGGAGGAACCTGGCAGTCGCTCTCACTTTATGGAATGGCTTGCCAGACAAGATCTGTCAAATTACCAACCTAGAATTGGCTTTTAAAAAGCCATCAAGACGGATCTCTTTCAGCAGGCCTTCCCGGAATATATCACTCGGCCAGAAATATCACCCCACATAGGCACAACGACTCTGCCTCTGTTATTATTGGAACTGTTGTTATTAATTTTAATCATTTTATGTAATTTTAATTGTAATTGTTTAATTCTTTTTTAAGGTTATTTATATATATTGTTGTATGGTTTTAAACACTATAAGCCGCTTTGATTGCTCCAGCAAAAAGCGGGGCATAAATAAAAGTTTGATTGATTGATTGTCCAGCACTGCTCCATGCAGGTAGCTGCTAGTGGGATGGCCTTTGCTGCACCCCTCTTTGTCCTCCTCTGCTGAGTTAATTGAGTACAAACTACTTTTGCACTTTAAACTCAGTTTCCAGCATGTAAAGTAGATAGGAAACTGGGAGGAGCAGAGAGAAACTGGAATATGTTTAAACCAGCTGAAAAAGTGGAATGGCAGAGGACTGAACCTGCCAGATTGGGGCAGTTAGAAGGTTATGAGGCTGAGGACTGAGAGTACTAGTAGCTGCACCAGCATGTGATAAAGGGCTGGTGTCTGGCAGAGATGTTGTGCTGCCTCTGGGATGGAACTCCAATTTGCCTCCATTCATCTAGTGACCAGCTAGATCGTGTCAGTGCTTGGAAATCACAAGTAAGGCTGTCACTTTTAACTTTGGCAGTGACTGATTGGATAACAGAGAGAGGAGCCTTCCTCCATAAAAATAGAAAACAAAGCATCTTACTTACCCTTGCATCTTACACTGCCCATTTGGGAAGCCTAAGCTTCTAGAACCCAAGCCTCCACCTGAATGGAGGACTCTTCCTGCTGTGCAGTCTGTTCATTTCCCTGCTCTCACAAGGGGACATTAAGCCTCCTGGATGCCCCCAATCTCTCTTCAACCCATCTCTTCCTGGCCAAGGATTTGGCATCCTCCTCCATGGAGTCACCACTGCGTCACTTTTTCAGATAACACAAGTTTTAATGATGCCACATTTCAAAAGTAATTTAATGTGTAAGAGTAAAGTTTCTTTACTGGAGCAATAATTAATGGTTTCTAGTTATTTTCAAAAGTTATTTTGCATGGGCATTTTAATAGCCATATTGAGAAGAAATTTCCAAACTTTTATCCCATTCATTCCTTAGTCAATTCTAAGGGGGAAGGGGTTTCAAAAAAGGTAACAGAATGTAATGCCAAAGCAGTAAGTGGCACAGCATGAACTGTGACAGTTTGCTTGATTTCATAATAGCAAAGGGCTACTGTGTAGTGAATAATGGAACAAATTACATTTATAAAGTAACTTTCCATATTCTGGATCAGGGGTTGTGTGCATGCCTTTAAAAGCTTCAAATGAATGGGGATGAAAAATTCTGGGATACTGAATGGGCCTTCACTTGTTCTGACCCCACAGTTAAATAAGGTCAGGTCTAGCTGCCAAGATGTCCCCTTGCCTCACCTCTTCTCCATACAGTCATAGGCAAGGCTATCCTATCCTCCAACAAGTAGAGAGGGAAAATAAAGAGAGAGAAAGAAAACATATCTAGCAAAGCCCAAGCAATTTTCACTGCCTACATTCAGCACTAGAAATGTCTGATCAGAAAATTGAGCCCTTCTGGAAAAATGCCACTGTAGCCCAAGGCATGTGTGTTAAAAAATTATAGAAACATGGAACAGCCCACATGTCAAAGAAAGCTGAAATATTTCAAAGGCGTATGTTGGGGGTGTGTGTGTAGATATTAGTAAAGAAGTCTTCATCTTGATGTGTATGCTCAAAGAGAATGAAATCAGAGAGTTGGCCCTTTTTTTAACCACAAACAATTGGGCCTGTTATAAGTTTAGAGAATTTTACTATCTGAGAATGAAAACCTGAACAGAGCCCAAACATACATACAGTAAATTCTTCCTTGTGCTGTGAACTTTTGTTATATTTCTAATTTTAACCTCACTCTGTATACAGAGAGGAGTGGGAATGGATCCAAAGCCTTTCTGGCTCAGAATCTATGGAAAATATGGATCATTCTGCAGAGTGCCCAACTCGACTATTCTTTGAGCTCCAGATGGCAATGAAAGCTCTCCTTAAACAGATCAATCTACCTCTACGACAGGTATTATGTGTTGTGACACTTATAGCCCTGTTCATTCTAAATGGTTAGGTGATTTGAAGGAATACTATCTGTTTTTATACGGTTTCCCTCCCCTGCCTCCTCCATTTGCTTCAATAGTCTAGAACAGATTCAAGATCAATTTTGTTTGCCAGGAGTGTGCTGTTTATTTGGGAGGTCTGAATTTTGCTCCTTATAGAATGGATGCAGGAAGGCTCTATTATGGACTTCATTCCTAAGCTGTCAATGCATGCTTTCAACATGCTGCTCTGAACTATGCTTTGAGCCCAAGGTGAAAGCCCAAGATAAGACTTCACTGCATGCATAGTTGTAATTGCCACTGTGAAAGTTAGTGGCCTTCTACAAGGGGCTAAGATAATTTAGGATTGGCTCCTGAGTGAAATGTTGTTTGAGGTTATGTTTGCTGGGCACAGGTTTCCAGTGAGTCAATCTTGTGATTTCTGCTATGTACATCCAGGTTCCTAGTCTTTGGTGTGCATGAGCATTTCGCTGAGCCACACAGAATTATATCTATCTATCTATCTATATATGTAGTATCCTTTCAAGTTGTTTCCAAATTATGGTGAACCTAAGATGAACCTATCATGGGGTATTCATAACAAAATTTGTTCAGAGGAGGTTTGCCATTGCCTTCCCCTGAGGCTGAGAGAGTATGATTTGCTCAAGATTACCCAGTGGTTTTCATGGCTGAGCTAGGAATCAAATCCTGGTCTCCAGAGTCAGAGGCCAACACTCAAATCACTACACCACTCTGGCTTGCTCTCATTCATATATTTGTGTATGTGTGAGAGAGAGAGACCCAACATAAGCTAGCGATTTGATTTTTGAACTAGGACTTGGGTAGATGAGGATTTAAATCTCTGCTTGGCCATGGAAACCCTCTGGATGACCTTGAGCAAGTCATATTCTCTCAGCCTCAGGGGAAGGCAATGGAAAACCTCCTCTGAAAAAATCTTGCCAAGAAACCCCGCTGATAAGTTCACCTTAGGTTTGCCATAACTCAGAAATGACTTGAAGGCACACAACAACAACAACAACAATAACAACAACAATAATAATAGACAGACAGACAGATATATATACATGGTATTTTATTATTTTGTTATGCAATCATGTTCAGGTGATGCCATCTGAGAGCAAATAGGCTGAAGCAAACATGCCCAGTGATAGATGTCTCACTGTTTACACAGCCCCCTGAATCAGGAACATTATCTGATGACATATATCCATTCCATTATAGAAAATATTTCTGAAAATGTAGCCTATGTGTTCACGGAGCCAACAGCCTATTGTAGATGATATGACATGTGTCAGTAAATCAGTGGACAGGGGGAGAGAAATAGCATGGTTGTTTTTATTTTAATGTTCATCTTCAAGTTTTTCACAAAACAGGGTTTTGTCAAAAGCAGACCATAGTAAGCTTTTTATTACTGTTATTCATCAAATTCTCTGATTGTGTCTACTAACCTCCATGTTCCTCCTGACCTCCCTGCATGGATGGAGCTTGCACACCTACTTGTGAGTACAAGCACAACATGCTTACCCATGTGTATAGATTGCTCAGAAAAAACTCCATGCATACAGCTTGAACTTGTAGGCAATGTACAGGAGAGCTGGTCATTGTGTGGAGGTGCCCTGGGGGCTCAGTGGTTAAATGCCAGTACTGCATCCACAATGTTGTAATATCCTAGAGGAGGGCTTCAAGGTCCACCCAACCTTCCATCCTTCCGTATTTCAGTAAAATGAATACCCATCTTGTTGGGGACAATTGGTTTACACATTGTAAACCGCTTAGAGACTGCTAGTTCACTGATAAGCAATATAGAAATGTACTTGCTATTGCTATTGGAGATCAAAAAGTATGATCCCAATTTCCAACATTATTCATGCTATTTACATAGGGCTACAACTATACTGATCCAGAGACTAGATTATATGCAATTTGTGCCTTTCCAGTTACTGTCTCCCATCAGCTTCACCTGTGCTGGCCAGGGTTGATAGGAACTGTACTTAGGCTTTGATCCGCAACTTCCTTTACATTCATTGCAGTCTTTGGATCTTACCACACTAGAACAGAAATGAGATTTAAAATAGAATTAAATTAGAAGAAATCCCAAAAATAAAAGCTGCTGTTTTTGTCCCTTTTGACTTTGCGTTATCTTTGCATTGTTTCACTTTCGCAGTAACATTGTGTGAAAAACCTCACATTTGTGAGTTTTTTTCTAATTTTAATTCTAATTTAAATCCCGTTTCTGTTCAGGATTCCATGAGTGTAATAAGGTCCAAAACCACCTCTTGGCTACACTATCCACAGAGCAAGTTCTCAATCGGTCCCTCAGAACTACAGAACTCTCTGTGCTCCTTGCTGACATTTTGTCTGGAATCCTATTGGTGATATAAGCTGACATAAAATTCTATACACTTTATAATTAGAATATGGCTGAGAAATTGCATTCTAGATATTGCTGTACCACAACTCACATCATCCCTGTCCACTGGTATGCACACAATGGTTGATATGAGTTTGAGTTTAATGCTCAGAGGACCACAGTATCCCTATTAGTGCATTAAAGGATTTATATGGCATTCCTTGTTTTGAAACATGCATATCTGGGCAGCACGCTCTTGCATATAAAAGTCATGATTTCTCTTCAGGAATCTTCTTCTGAGATGTACACCTATGTGTTAGTTCTTATCTGAAATGAGCCAAGTTTTCTTTCTTTTTCCTAAGTGGTTGTTATACTGAAAGAGGTTATCTCATTTGGAAAAGCGAACAACCTTAGACATAGCCAAAACTGATTCCACATCTTAATTTTGGATCAAAGCCGATCTTGCTCAAATATGCACTATGGGCCATTTGATTTTAATTTTTTTCCAGTATGGCTTGTTAAATCTCTTTCATTGCTCCATTTGGTGACAGGCTAAGGGTGGGGGCGGGGAGGAAAGTAGGCAGCCAAAAAGACGGGCTGGAGAGGCTGCTCAACTTTGCTAGCCAGCTCCTAAATTGAATGTTAAAGGTTTTTAATTGAATTCATTTTCTTGTTTTCACATAATTATACAATCATAATCTTGAAAAGCTCATGGAGTGTGATCGTTTTCTGGCTAATAAGAAACATAAATGTTATTTTCTGGGGGGTGGGAAGGGTGTGTTTGTGTGTGTGTGTGTTTTAATAGGTGTGTGTGTTCTAATGGAACATTAGAGCTTTAAATCTTTATTTTATGAAGTAAAATTAACACAGAGAGAGACAGGCACGCACACACATATATATTTATGTTTTATAATAAATGCCAGTCTTAGTGTTATGCAACTTTGCTCTAAATGCTTTACACCAATGCAGGGGGGGTGTTGATATAAATACAGCGTTGTAACTCTTGCCTCCCCTTCTCTTCCCCCCCACCCCCATTTCTTCTCTGTGCGTGTCCCTCTGCAGGCTAAGCTCTTCCGTCTGTACACACAGGAGGTGTTGGAACTGGGTCACAATGTGTCCTTTCTTCTCCTGCTCCCTCCCTCAGACGACGTCTGCACTGCCCCAGGACAGAATAACCCTTACACCCTGCACTCAGGATTCCTTAACCTCCCTCTTCAGATGTTTGAACTCGGTATACTACCTTGCTTCACCTAGAAATATTAGCCCAGTTGCCTTATAATAAAAATCACAAAGTTGTATCTGTTCCCTTCCAGTCCTCGCCTCCCCCCCCCCCATCCCAGAGGAGAGTCAATAAATCACGTGATGATTTCTTGGCAACAACTTTTTTTTTCAATTTCTTACTCTCTGTCTGACTACAGACAAGGAATAGAAGGGGTATAGCTACCAGATTACATGCTCTAGGTCATAACTATTGGAATGCAAAAGCCAGAAGTTATCTCAAGCAACAAGCAACCTTTTACCATAAGTAGACAGAATAAGCCCTACTGAAATGGACATGCCAGGCATTGTTCAGTGGAAGCAAAATGATTCACACTGTCTTAACAGTGCTTTTGTCTTTAAAATACTGTAGGAAAAGATCCACTTCACAACTGGATCTCACTTTTTCTCAGTGACCACACAGGACAGAATTTGCTATCCCCAATTACCCTAACATTCAGAATTAAGCACACAATGCTTATATCAACCACAATCAAATTTGAAGCCATCATTTCTAACATCAACACCCTTATAATCAAATATTGAAAATTCACCAAATTCCAGGGTTGAACAATATATTCTGCATTTTTTTTTCCAGGAGTGTGCAAGAAGTGGTCAGTTGGTATGTTAGGCCCGCCCTGTCACACAACATGCTGTGCTGGGTGGATCATTGATTTATTTTAGTATGTGTTTGCTTAGTTCATTTTTTCTCCCTCACATATCCAAAAACTACTTGAGGAACTAAAGAGAGAGAGATTACAGATTACACTGAAGCTAGAATCCTGTCGGTGACGTGCACATATTTTATGTGTGTATGTATGCTTTTATAATCCTTGTGCAAGGAGCAATCCTTTAGTTCCAGGTGCCCCCCCCCCCCCCCGCTCTGCAAGCCTGCTGCACTGAATGACTGGGACCAGGAACAGGGCATCGGGGTGGGGGGACAGAATAGGTTCTCATCACTATGCATCCATGAGTGAATAGCAGTTCTTCCCTACCAGGGCACTCACTGGATATTCAAGAGGTCCTGCTCTTGAACATCCAGTAACTACCCTGTTGGGGAAGAACTGCTATTCATTCATAGATGCAGAAAAGCAGCCAGATGGTTCCTGAGCACCCTCTCACACACACTCTCTCCTCTGCCTACTAAATGGGCAAAGGAGCACAAGGCTGCCTTTTCGAGAAGGCTGGTGTGCCTGGAAGCCCAGTGGCCAGGCAGAACTGCATGAACAGAGCATTGTACTCCACCCAACAAGATGTGGGAACACAACTTGTACTTTTTTGAGCAAGAACATTAAAACAAAGGAAGATCAGCACTAGCACTGCCTACAGTAGAAATATAGTGATTGCAATGCAGATTGCATGACTCAGTGATATACCATGTAGGATATACATACATACATAATGTATATAATCAAGCTCAGACGCTCGGTCCCTGAAATCCAGATGTCATGATCCAACCACGCAGTCTGTTCCATAATCTCCCTTGATATCCAGTGCATTTTTCATTTGTAGAATATAAATGCTCTGCAAAACAGCATCAGGGTAGAGTGTAGACACTAAACATAAATGCAGGCAAATGCATAAGTACACATTCACAATACATAAAAATTAGGTCCTTCCAATGCTAAAGTAACTCAGCCCTGCTCATCAGTGATATTTTTTTCATTAGCTTTTCATTCCCTCACCACCACCCATGTCATTCAGTTCTCTCTGCCCTTCAAATCTTACCTACCAGTACTTTTGCTGGTTTTTTGCTGGTAAAGCAAGGCTATTATTCTTATCTGTACCCCAGCTTAATTATGAGCTTTTATCCTAGCTTGACTGTCACCCTCACAGTACCAAAAATCAACATCTGATGGCAGTCTTCCCCATAGGATTTTTATCATTGTAGAACATTTATCATCCTTGTAAAGATCAAGGCTTAAACTGGGGAGCATGCAAAGCAGGCAGCTAAGCCATGCGACTTATTTTAACTAAATCTTCCTACAAATCCCCCAAGAGCTTGGAGGATACTGTTTATGTTACTGTTATGAACTACAACTGGGGAATTCTGTGGGTTGTAGTCCCTAACAGTAACTTCTGCAAACTCTGAAGATCATAAACAGAGATGAAGCATCATACTTAGATTAGTGCAAGCTTCAAAGATAGCAGAACAGTGTTGTTGTCCACATTGAGGATTCAGCAGACTTTGCTCATTTGTCTCACTGCCGTAAATTTATGTTGTGGGACTTTTGCAGTACTGTGGGGAGAATTCCAATAAAAGTTCAATTTTACTTTCCCAACAAAAAGTAACTGATCGCATGCCCCAGAGCAGGGGCCATTTTCTGTCTGATTTATTACACGTTTCTCCCCAGTGCCCATAAAATGGCTGTGATTCACCTCCCAAATATTGGAAGCTTCCACTCCCCATTAGTTGGTGGCTACCGGATCTATAATTGTGAAACCACAAAGGGGCTACACTGAAGTAACATTTGTTATAGTAACATTAAGCACCTGGCTTCCAACCACAGAAGCTAGACGCTTCAGTTCTGAAACTGAAACAGCAGCTGTAATTTTACTAATAGTGCCACAGGCGTGGGGTAAGCTGTTAGACCACATGCCAGTCAAAAGACTAATACAGCAGCTAGTCCTGTTGAAAGAGAAGGAGCTAGCCAGGGCCTCCTCCTCCATTTTCAGACTTTTGTGGGCTCAGCCCAGCCTTCTAGTGATCTTATTGACAAATACACACACACACACACACACACACACAGTTTTGATTCCAATTTAATATAAACACATTATCAGAATCAGATTTTGTCTCCAGGCTGCAGGCAGATGATAGGATTTTAGAGAATTTAAAAAGTATTGTTGCTTCCCATGGTGTGTGTGTGTGCCTTTAAGTCGCCTGTCAACTTATAGTGACCCCCATGAATTTCATAGGGTTTTCTTAGATGTGCCACATCTATAAATATGACATCCCATATTTATTGTTTTCACTATGGTCAACTAGGCCTGCCAGGGTTTTTTTAAAAAATCCCCTCCCGATCCAGCAAGCAAGGCATACTGGTCTGAATGTTGGACTACACTCTGGAAATCAGGGTTTGATTCCTAGCATAACCATGAAACCCACTGGAAGACCTTGGGCAAGTGACATGATCTCAGCCTCAGGGAAAGCTATGGCAA
Organism: Urosaurus nigricauda; assembly: GCA_034509955.1. Classification (NCBI taxonomy): domain Eukaryota; kingdom Metazoa; phylum Chordata; class Lepidosauria; order Squamata; family Phrynosomatidae; genus Urosaurus; species Urosaurus nigricauda. Next base: position 173,021,149 of record JAOEGL010000002.1, read on the forward strand.
AAATCCTCTGAACAAATCTTGCCATTTTGCCAAGAAAACCTCATGAATCAGAACCAACCTGAAGGCACACAACAATAGCACAACAAAAACTTATTAAAGCCATCCCATAACTGAGCTTGGCTATGCACACAACAAGGTTTTACAACAATATATCCCCTCCCCATCCAGGAAACCTTACAGGAAAGTTGAGGAAAGTTTACAGCAGTTGAGGAAGATTACTGAACATGCCAGGCATTTGTCTGTATCAGTCAGACCTTCCATGAGTTGCCATGTTGGGTTAGAAAATAGTTTTATTAGAGAATCACCAACATTATGAAAAAAAATATCAAGAAACAATGTGACTGTCTAGCCCATGTGCAAAAGGACATGAATCTAGTAGGATCCCCTTTGTAAAAGCAGCCCTGATAAAAAAGAGAGTCTGGCAACCCTTCTGTCCGCTTCCCAATCCCTCCCTTCTTTTCCAGTTCCATGAAAGGAAGAGTAATACCTTGATTGTTAAGAATTGAAAATCTATGTTCAGAAAGATATATAAATAAGGTATAGTCCTTTGGGAACTGCCTGGTTGTGCAGAAGGAGCTTTTAATAACTGTGCTAACCTGCTCATATTTCTTGCTCATTGATGGATATGTTTTTAAAATGTTATTCATTCCATTGATTGATTGACTCTAGGGGATTTTTAAAACTAATAATAGTATTTAATTCTATTTTAAATTTTGTAAGTTGCCATGAATCCCCGAGCCCCCAAAAGGCGGGGAATAATGATGATAATGATAATAGGTAAAGTGGAGGGTTTTTTATTTTTTAAAAAATTGGCCAGCTTATGTACATTTGAAACTTTGTGCATTTTCTAACTGCATGGAATTTTTTTTATCAAGCAGAATGCAAAGAGAATATTATCTGATAGCATGGTGTAACGGGTTGAGCATTGGACTATGATTCTGGAGACATGGTTCAAATCCCCTCTCAGCCATGTGTTAACTTGGGCAAGTTACACTCTCTCATGTGCAGAGGATGGCAATGGCAAAGCCCTTCTGATGAACCTTGCCAAGAAAACCCTGTGATAGGGTTACCTTAGGGTTGCCCTAAGTTGGAAATGACTTCAAAGCGAACAGCAGCAACAACAACAACAACAACAACAGGTTTTAGGGAGCAGGACTGGATGTTCTTTTGTATGTGACCATTAACTTCAATAATGTTAGGTGTGGCAAAAGGAAAGTGTGGAGATCCATCATTAGGACCTGGTGACCATCCTTTTTGTGGTGGTGGGGCGGTAGTATAACCCTGCACAAGACATGTCCTTCTCTCCCTTAAGGAATGTTTCCAGTAATGAGAGTGCATTCATCATACTCCAACTTGGGATGGGTGAGAATTTCATTTCATTTTGTTCTGATCAGCACTTACCAGTATTCACAGTATTGAAATGCTGGAGAAAGTGAAACTGACAGCATTGCCTATCCCTTTCAAATGGGTGAGAATTTTGTTTCAATTCATTAGATTTGATTAGACAGAAAAATTAATTAGATTAGAATTTTCTGAAATTCACAAAATTTGAATGTGAGAGAAAACAAAACTGAGAGATCTGCCCATCCCAAACTACCATGCATCTGTTTTAAAAGAACATGGGTGGAAGGAATGTGGGAAGTAACAACCCACAAGTGCAACATAAATATAATACAGTGGGCCCTTGGTATCTGCTGGGATTTGGTACCAGGACTCCTTGTGGATACCAAAATCCATGGATGCTCGAGTCCCATTATATACAGTGTCATAGTAAAATGGTGTCCCTTGTATAAAATGGCAAAATCAAGGGATGCTTTCTGGATTTATTCTTTAAAATGCCTGGCTAAATCCATGGATGCAGAATTTGTAGATGTGGAGGGCGAACTGTACCACCAAACAGCATGTCAAACATTGAGAGTGCAACACTTTGACCAAGATTTGTGTGAAATAAAAAATGTTTAGTGATTAGAGGGGTATCTTTGGCTGCATCCCCACTGCTCCTCTCTGGACCCCACAACAAACTCCAGCTCCCAGAATCCCATAGCCTTGAGCCAAGGCAATTAAAGCGGTTCCAAACCGAGTTATTTCTCCAGTGGGGTCCAAAAAGACTTTGGACAGTGGCAGCTGATGACAGTGAATATGCTCTGAGATCTTTTCACTAAGGTTCTGAATCTTATCTCTGACATAGGTCCAGCACCTTGGAGAACTCCTTTAATATTTAGGCTAACATCTGGCACAGATTCACACTGCCTACTGCAGTGGGAGCCACCAGCCACCATTGCTTGATGGGGGGGGGGGGGCTGAAAGGAAGGGATCATATCTTGCAGTTCCTAAAAAATCTCAACTTTAAGAATATCAGGTGATAGAAAAGACTTCTAGTTCAGGGATGGAATAGTGCTGCCAGGTGGGGTGACTCAAAGTGGTATGAGGTTGTTACATATGTTCCTGTTTTCATTGTACAAATGATACCTCTTCCTTCTCAGAATGGCAATGACCACAGTGCATGTGAGTATAAATTAACATGTTTGTCAGCTCTGTGGTGGTTCCAAATATGTTAATTTTTGCTCTGTGCTCGGCTGTGTTTGTTTTTCATTCTAGCAGGGGGAAGGTATTCTCATTTGTAGCCTCAACCCATCAGCTTCCCAAGGTAACACTGGGACAGTGGGAAAAAACAGACATGAGCTGTATCTTAGTTTGTGCTGATAGGGAGCTCTTGTACATAACACATACAGAGTTCTACCAAGGGTTAAGAACTACTCCAAATTATTTTTTATTGAGTGCAACTCCTACTGGTTGTGCTGGCTGGGGCTGATGGGAGTCCAACAACATCTGGTGGGCCACAGGCTTCCTAGCCCTTGGTTATATTGTCTTTAACCAGGAACAACGTGTCTTCAGAGGAATGAACTCTGCCACCACTGCACCTGAGAGGGATGTAGCAGCAGCACAAGCAGTACAACTGAACCAATGGCCCTGATTGCATCTTGTAGAGGGGCGGGATATAAATATATTATTATTATTATTATTATTATTATTATTATTATTTACAGCCTAGAAGTAGCCATGTAGCCACTTCTCTTGCATATTAACACACATCAGGTGTGCAGCTGACAGGTGTACTATCCAAGACATTTGCTCATCAATAAGCATCTCTTGCACCTGCCATGCACTCGTGGGTCCCTTCTTGCTTCCACTGAGAAGGTTGGTACCCCTTGAGGGCACCTAGATGAGCTGGTGCCACTGGCTAACCCACTCCCCTTTTTAGCAACTCAGCGGGAAGTTACTGGGGGAACTTGACTTGAACTTTTCACCTCTGACTTTGCAGAGATTTTTCCTCTCCTCCTCCTTTTGTGGGGGAAGAGACCAAGCTGGTACATGAAAAAGTGTGAAAGAGTGGTAGTCTGTAAAGGATTTCCAAGGTCACAAAATAAACATAAGCCCTGACATCTGTCAGATTCTATTCATGGTCAGATATCTTTTGAATCTCAGATGTCCCTGGAACAGACTGGCAATCTGTACCCTGTGGTCCAGCCTCAACTATATGTATGGTGGTCCACAGGGATGGAGGTGTAGTGAACACTTTCTTGTTCACTCCTACATTTCCTGAATGACAGCACCCTAGGCCTTCAGATCCCACTGCTGCCACCACTTTATGTAGTGAACACTTTCTTGTTCACCCACCACCTATCTCTACTGTGGCACTGATATCTTTGGTAGTGTGTTTCAATAGTTTAACAGAGGCCAAGCAGTCCTTCAAAACATGAATGAAGTTTATTAATAAAATAAAGAAGTAAATTATGGAATATAATTAAAGCTTTGTCTTTTTTCCTTAGTTACAGAAGTTTCTTTAACAATAATACTACAGCCACTCAAGCAACCTTATCTTCAGTATCACAACTGACTTGCTATGAGTCTCTCTCCTAGACTCCCTCAAGCCTATCTAGTCCCTTACTGGACTCTTCAGACCCTTCCCTGGTCTATAAACTAACCTATCTCCGAGGTGTCCCTTTCCCTCAAAACTCCAACAAAATAACCCCCCCCCCTCCGTCAAGGCTCTTTTATAGCCCTGCCCAGCCAGCTTCTCATTGGCTGGACTCCTGGAGCTCTGTGATTGGCTGTTTCCATGGCCTGCTCACTACAGGTGGGCATCACAGTCCAGTGGAAGTTTTTTTTAGATGCTCTTAAGGGGTCCCAACCCACTCAACAGAAGAAGGGCCCATGAATGCATGACGAACATCGTTAAATCCAAATATTTAAACTACCATGCAGACCTAGCCTTGATCATCTCTCCATCTCTCCATTTAAAATTGTTGCCACTGAAATTAAAAGCTGTGACTGGAGTACTTAAATTGCATTGGGCTTTTTACATATACAATTCATCACTTGAATTCACCATCAGTGAGTGATAAACAAGCCCTGTAAGCGCATCCTTGGTGTATGGTTTTTCATCCTGCCTGATTAAGGATTTTGTTTAAACCCAACACTTGCATACCTATTATATCATGGTGGGAATCATGTGGTCCTCAAGATGTTGTTGGATTACAACTCACACATCCCGGGACAACATTTTTAATTGTGAACGATACTGGGAGCTGCAGTCAAACAACAACAGGAAATTTCATGATTGTCAATCCTGCTTTATATCAACAAAAAGCTAGCCAGTAGAAAAGCTCACTTTGACTTGTTTTAAGGACAAAAGAGGTGTCATATGTCATCCTTTTTCCAGTGCATGAAACTTTATTCTATACTGGCAGATATACTAACATGAAGAGGAAGAAACTGTACAATAGAGGATGTAACTAGTATTAGATCTGTGACATTTCTATTCAGAACTCAAATGCATACAAAATGAACTATTCACAACAGTGAGCATTGTAAGAACGCTATGTGCTATTCTTATTTAACACCTGTAGTAGTGTGTTAGATTCAGCCCCAATAACTCTGTTGGACTTAAAGGCACCACAAGTTGTATTCAAAGTAAGATTGAGAGAATTGTTGGTGGTGAGGAATTAGAGCATACTCTGGTTTGTGGAGTAAATGCAAGCAATGGCGATTTATCTGTATTGAGCGTCTCAGGAAGGTAAGTCTTTTGAGAGACCCCCATCTAACACACTTGCTTCTGTGCTTTGTTGTCTCCGCAGTTCATTTTTGCAGTTACAAGGAGAAATTTATTAGTCTGTATTGCCGCCTTTCTGCTGTCATAGAGCTAGATTTTCTGAGCACCCAGCAGTCCCTAAGGGAAGCAATTTCAGACAGTGAAGTCGCTGCAGCTAAACAAAGACACCAGCAAGTCCTAGATTACATACAGGTAACCGTCTGTTTTCTGACTAGTCAAAGGTGATTTCTAGCAAGGGCTGCAATTTGGAACCTAAATGGAGAATTGTTGGGCAAGGCACAGCATAAAGACGTTTAGTGTCAAAGTACAATTTGGGTTTTATGAAGTAGCCACTCCACAGCTCTTCCCTCCCCCTTCCCTGGGTTGCTTGCTTTCTGAGAGAATTTCATGGATAGAATCATATGACAGTTATACTAGAATTTTATAGAGAAGTGTGTCACTTTAGTTATAAAACCCGTTCCCTTCTAATATGAGCTAAAGCTGAGTGCTGCAGTGGAGTCTGGATCACAGCCTTTCTTCGTCTAATGTGAAGCCAGCTGTCAGTCTGCAATGAAAAACACCCAACCACCCCAACCTCTCAGACAAACACACAGTCACATATACACAAAAACAAAACCTCTCTATTTCTTTTGACAGAGGTGGCCATACCATGAGGTAATCTGAAGAAGCACTGTTAGGTAGCAGAATCTAGGAACCATGAAAGGCAACAGAGTGAGCAACAAATATCCACCATGAGGTACAAACCACCAGTAATTTATCCTGTGTATGACCCATTAAATCTGTAGGGCCAGTGCTCTTGCTCAGCTCTGTTCAATGGGGCTTACACAGGAGATTGTCTCACTTCATTATATCTTCATGCTCATTAGATGAATTGAAATTCTCTTTAAACTGTGGTGTCTATGCAGAAGTATGCTCCTTAGCCTGCAGTCTTACATTTTCAGTCTCAGACATGAACAGTCTTTGGCTGGCCTTATCTTGTCAAGGTTGTATGATGCAGATCTTACCCATACGGACTACAAGCAGAAACTCTGCTGAAGGATCCATACTCCAGTAGCTATTTCCGATAGCTGAATTTTGCTGATTGCTAACTGGACGCAGGCCATGTTAGTGTCAGTGTTGTGGAACACTTGACAAACCTTGCAAAAACCAAATGGTAGAGGAGCTAGTAGGAGCCAGTACGATGTAATGGAACTATGTAATGGACTATGACAATAGGAGACAGAGGTATGAATCCCCACTTGGCCATGGTAACCCAGTAAGTCACACAATCTCATCCCAAAAGGAAGGCAATGTCAAGTGTCCTCTGAATAAATCTGGCCATGAAAAACCTTAGGGGAGGGTCTCTGTAAGTCTGGATTGACTTTAAGGCATACAACAACAACAAAGTGGAGCTGATGAGTAAGAATATAATGACCTAGAGTTAACTCTGTTACTCACATCCTACCTGACAATCCTCCTGGTAAGAATGATGTTTGTGCCCCTTGCATCTGCCACATATCAGCTAGGTAGCATACTCCTCTTCACCAACCATTTCTCCAAACTGAGTTCAGACACAAGGGTGGCACAGAGAAGCTACTTCAGAGGTTACCACGTGCACCTCTGCATCCAGACTTGGTGATTCCTACATCTGTTCAGCTACATAGAACTCCAAAAGGCAGCAATTCTCACTAAAGGCTACCAAGAGCCTTACTGCATGAGAAAAGAATGCTGGAATAAAGCCAGAGAGAAATGGCTTTCTCCTTGCCTCTTCACATGCTGCTGAAGCACTTCCATTCTCTTCCCAATGGAAATGTTGTAAAAGCATGTCTTTTGTCTCACTGGAAAAATCCATTTGGCAAAAGGCAGATTTTTACAACTGTTTCCCTTGGGAAGAAGAGAAGTACTACAACAAGTATGCCCAGATACAAGAAGAAGGCTGCTTCTCTCTGGCTCCATTTTGCTTTCTTTTCTCATGCAATAAGGCTCCAAGTATTACTTTTTCATGTGATGCTGCAGAGTATGAACTGAAACCAATGTTGCATGTACACTTATGGATCCATGCACAATTTGGGCTCTCGCTTTTTCCAGTATGGATGGCCAAGGGAAGTATGGCTAGGAAGAAAACCTGTGGTAGCAAGAGCCAGTTCAGGCTCCACTTCCCTAACTTGGATTTTCCTTGAGTAGGCAACTATGGATAAATATTTTTTTTTCTGTCAGAATATCTGCCTTGCTACAGAAATGGCCCTACAGCTGCTCTACTGTGAAAGGAGGACAGGGAGGAAAGAGAAATTGGGAAGGAGGCCCGAGGATCTGTGGATTGTTGCATTGCGTAAACATGTGTTGCTGTTGCTACTTTGGGGACTTACCACAACCTGCCAAATCCCTTTACCTTTGTGAATTTGCCCATACTTATGGAGATTAAACAGTAGAATGGCATGGGTGTGTGTGTGTGTGAAATTCTTATATTGGCTTGACAAAAGTTGAGGCAAACTATTGGTCTATTAGGACAGAGTCAACTGTAAGAAATGCAAGTGTGACCTGTAACCAAATGATGCAATGTAGGATGGGGTGCTCTGTCCCATCTCTCTCTTTCCCCTTTTGTTTTTTCCCTTCAAAGGGCAGTAACATTCTGTAGCCACTAAGCATGATCAGCTTTCATGAGGCTTTTTGCATGGCAGGGTTCAAGAAAGCTGGTTTTTACATTTTTCTCGAGACATAGCCAGGTGTTTTTCTCCATGCAAACTAATGACACCCCCATACTTTATATTACAAGATACTTTTTGTTGCTTGAGGCAGCTGCCCTTAATGTCAGTCCTTGCCCAATTTGCAATCCAACTCCATGATATTTTTAGTTCATAAGAGAAGTACTAACTTGGGGCATATGACTGAAAGTGAATCAGCTCTCCAATGCAACCCTGAGCAACAGTTTTAACAATTTGATTTTGTTAATCTGATTGTACCTATATCAACTAATTGTCACCAACAAACACTCTGTTTCAGTAGACACTTGTTTTCTTTCTTACCTTGAATCTAAATCCTCCCATCAGTTTTACAATCCACCGAGCAATTTCATTGTTCCTAACCACTGTTTTTATAACATGCTGGACACCCCAACAAGCAAAGCAGAGACTTTGAAAGAGATGAACAGCAAGCAATTTTCTCCTTATTACTGAAAACTAATCCCAGGCCAAAAACATTGGCAATAATTCAAAATTAGAAATCATGCATGCCCCCTATAAAAGGTGACAAGGCACAGTGATCATATAACATGATTTATAGGGAACAACAAGAAAATTTTAAATAATGAAATAGAAAATACTAGGAAACCCTACAAATGGGGCCTTATTGCAGTCTCAACCTAAATTTCATAGAGAAGACAAAAGTTTGAGTCCCCAGGTTTCATGACTGTCTGTAACTGATGAAAATACAGCAGAATTTATTTAAACCACAGGGTTTTATACCAAATTATGGTGACAGTGTATTAGACTTGTCAGGTTCCTTCTTAAATTAAAAACAGCTGTATTGTACCTTTTGGCAAAAAAAAAAAAAAAAGCCCCCAACAAATCAGCCCAACCACATACCACCGTCTTCAGCAGTGACCGCAAAACCACAAGAGCATTTGTATGATCCTAGATCTAAGACAGTGCTGAAGTCTCTACACAAACCAAACATTGTAAAGAGTGAAAGGAGTCCATAAAAGCTGTTCTGAAATGAGAACTGGAGAACAACCAGAAAGTAAATATAAATACATTTATAGGAGATAAGATACATTGTGGGTAAAACAGGCAAATGAACAGTGGAGAAATAATTATTTGGGGAATAACTAAGAAATGTAGCCTTTTTGGAGATGAACTAGCAATTAGGTTAGACTTGATGGGGCTTTTTACATTGGCAAGAAAGTGTGACATGAAGTTGCACTTTCCTTAATGCTTAGCAGCTAGACAGCAAGCCCCAGGTGTGCATTTAAAAAGTACAGGGCAGCTAGACTGAGGTTTTTTCTGTGGCTCAGCAACTACATGGGAAGCTGTCAAAACGCTACAAACACAGGTGGAGCAGCTACATGGGCGGCAAGGAACGTGGCTTTTAGCCGCGCTTTAAACATTTTTTTCCCTTGCTGGCTGCGAATTGCGCAATTGTGCAGGTACATCATACAGTCGGAGCTTATTACATGGGGGAGTACAGGGCCATTTCAAAAGAGGGAGAAAGTGAGGTCAGTTCGGAAATGCACGTGATTACGCACAAGCTCATCACACACAAGACAAGAGAGCATCTACACAAAAAGAAAATGCAGAGTCAATACGAAAGAATTCATCACATGTGAACATACTGGTCGGCTTTCTGTTGCAAATTAAGGCATCTTGGGAAATGGTAGCAAAGGCTCATGGGAGTTGTAGTCTGTGTTCTGTCAGAGCATTATATTGAGTTGTTTTGAGGTTTCAGCCCTCTGTCCAGGAGGGATTCCCATATGTCCTCCATTCTTGAGCAGAGGCCCCCCCTTTTCCAAGTTGACCAGGCACGTCCTCCTTTGCCAGGACACGTCCTACTTTTCCAGCCTTCTTTTTGAAGAGGAAGCAGGAGGGCCAGGCATGCTCTGGCCAGGCTCTAGGGGTCTCTTCCTGGCTCCTTCCCTCCCTCCCTCCCCGCTGCCTTCCTCCTCCCTTTGGCTGAGAGAGTGTGACTTGCAGGGAGGAAGGGCAGCGGTGGTGCTCCAGGTCCTCCTGATGCTGGGCCAGGGCAAGCTGGAAACAGGAGGAGGAGGAGGAGGAGAGGGACATGGGGCCCCTCTGCTGCCCTGCCTCCCTGCAAGTCACACTCTCTCAGCCAAAGGGAGGAGGAAGGCAGCCAGGAGAGAGCCCTGGAGCCTGGCCAGAGTGTGCCTGGGCCTGCCTTCTCCTCCCCCCTTCGGCTGAGAGAGTGTGACTTGCAGGGAAGCAGGGCAGCGGAGGTGCTCCAGGTCCTTCCCCTTCTCCTCCTCCTCTTGCCACCTTGCCCTGGCCTGGCTGAGCGCCTACAGTGCCCTGCTGTCTCCCTAGAAGTCACACTCTCTCAGCCAAAGGGAGGAGGTGAAGGAAGGTGCAGGAGCACTCTGGCCGGGCTCTGAAGGTCTCTTCTTGTCTTGGCACCTTCCCTCCCTCTGCACTTGTATCGCTAACTTTAAATGGGTGCTTTAAAGAGACAGAGCCCCATTTAACTGTGCAACTACAGTGGTCCCCCGCCTTACGAATCCCCCGGGTTACGAAAACCCCGGGATCCGAAGGCTGCGGGACCGCCATTGTATCCCCCGGGATCCGAAAGATCCCCTGGGATACGAAGAAAAAAAGCCGAAAAAAGCCGCGCGGCCCCTTTAAATGGCCGCGCGGTCCCTCCGCGAAAGCGGTCCCCCGGGTAATGAAAGCTTCCGGGTTACGAAGGTAATCCCGGAACGGATTACCTTCGTAACCCGGGGGACCAGTGTACACCTTAGCCTTTAGATGCAATAGCAATGTTGCACCCTTTTTAAAAAAGTAGTGGGGAAATCAAACTACTTTTTAAAGGCACTTCTTCTCCCTTAAAACTCCAAAATAGTGTTTTCATGGCACACTTTCCATTTTTCTCATCTAAAGGCTGGGCTTTCATGCAGCCTTCAACACACCTCTTTTTGCCAATGTAAAATGGGCCAGCTCCTTTTTAAAGCACTTCTTCTCCCTTAAAACTCCAAAATAGTGTTTTCATGGCACACTTTCCCTTTTTCTCATCTAAAGGCTGGGCTTTCATGCAGCCTTCAACACACCTCTTTTTGCCAATGTAAAATGGGCCGATATGTACAGTAATAGGTCAGACACTCTTAAGAGGCATAGCACCCATGACTGTGCTTTTACTATGAAGTTCTGTTAGAAGCATGTTGGCGACAAAGCCAAAGGACTCTAGTTGTTTTCACTTAAATACAAGCAGAGGTACCCACCTTTACTTAAGTTAGAACTGCCTCATGCCCTGACCCTGGTGCTGTTTCCCTCTCATGTACCTAGGTGCTCTTTTTACTATGCATATAATATAAAATGTAATTGCAAACTCACCTCCACATATTCAGCTTTACTTGGCCAATCCCAACGTAATTATTTTATCACAATTCTCTTTCCCTCTCTTCACCCACTCACCCACTAATGCAAGCAGTCTTCTTCTCTTCACTCACTCATCAGCTCTGCTATTCCTTCCCATGATGCCAAATACTCTTCCGACACATACACACTTTACTCACCAAGGTGTTCTTTCTGTCTCACAGCTCACTCATATAGATTATCTATCTTCCATTCCTCCCTGTGTCTCTTTCCCTCTGCTCTTTGTCTCCCAACCTTTTCCCCTATTCCACTCCCCTCAGTGCTTCTTCAGCTTTGTTCTGTGTTCATGCTTTACTGCCTTTTACCAGATAGCAGAACCTTCTCTCTCAACTTTTTAAAGAGTTCAGGGTCTCTGCAGAATAAAGCAACAATTGAACCAGAATTGTTTTCTGTACCCTACTAAAGGAAGTCTGCCACCTAGTAACTGAAGATGGTAGTTCATACCACAGACAAAATTACTTAAACGTTTCTTAAAAGCAAATAATACTAATGTTCATATTGCTAGAGCCCCCTGTTATGTTCCAAGTATCTGGGGTTATGGCAGAAACAGACTGTTTCATGAACATTCCTTTATTGGTGAAGCTTTGGGGCTAGCTGTTACTGTTAATTGTTGTCAATTCAGCTTCCACTTATCCTATGAGTGTAAGATCTCTAGGATGCTCTGTTATTAATAGCCTTGCTCGTTTCTTGCAAACTCAAGACTCTGGCTTCCTTGATTGAATCAATTCATCTGTACTATGGTTCTCCTCTTTTCCTACTTGCTTCCACTTTGTCGAACATCATTACATTTTCTAATCAGACATGTCCTCTTATGATACATCCAAAGTATGATTGCCTACATATGTCATTTTGGCTTTTAGTGAAACTTTAGGCTAGATTTGCTCTTAGGCCATTGATTTGTGTTTTTCAAAATTGGGCTAGACTAGATAACAATCAGATGGGATGGCTGAAAGAGTTGTCCATCAAGTAATAGGTCATCCAAACTTTTCATACTATTCACACGTAGAGGAACTTTTTGTTGGGGGGGGCATTCTTTATTATTTAGCTAAGAATGTGAAGTTCTGTCTTATAATCTTCCCTGAGGTTTACGATTGGGTAAAGAGGTATTAATTAAGAATAAAATGAAATAAAATACTACTTCTCTCCCCACCATCTCTCTCTCACACACTCTGACCTGAAGCCTTCCTCTTAAAGAAAAGTTGACTTAGGGCTGCATACCCTCCAACATTTCATATCAGAGTGTGGTCAAGGTGGCAAAGTTATTATTGAGGAAAAACAGACAAACTAGGAGAGGCTGCCAAAGTTTGCTTTTTCCTGAGCCTACTGGGAAGGACAAGACTCTGCCCCTTCCTCTCCTTTGATCCCTGCTGAGTTAATTAAGTACAAATTATTTTTGCACTTTGAATTCCCTCTGCAGCAACTCAAGTAAGTTGAGGACAGAGAAGGAAAGGAAGAAATTCGGAAATTTTAAAAACAGGCAAAAAATGGAACAATAATGGATCCATTAGGAATGTCCCTGCCAAATCAGGAAAGTTGGAAGGTACGAGACCAGCGCATACAACTGCTCACTTGAAAGATGACATCCAACCTGTGTGGAGGCAGTGGTATAGCCATTGCTTCCCACTTTCCTAATTAGCTGTGACAATAGTTGTGGTGGCATGGACACTCACTCAGACTCTCTCAGTCCACCCACACAGAATGCCTGTCTTCACCTTTGCTGCCACCAATTGTATTTTTCTTCTGTGGAGATCTTCTCCACCACTACCTATCTTTTCTGAGGCTTTGTTATCTCTAGTAGCATGCCACAATATTTCACAGAGGGCAAGTTGTAATAAAATAATACTGAAGTTTATTAACAAACAATAGTGTAGAATATTTCGAAGCAACTGTGTTAGAACTAGGGATGTAGGCCCCAGGGAAGTAGGCCCTAGCATACCCTAGCATACCTGTGACTTTAAAAATATATAATCAGCACCATATATTATGTAAAAACAGAGCTTGGAAGAGTTTTGTGTTTAGAACTCCCCTTAGCCCCTTAGCTAACTTGAGTTAGTTCAAGTCCAAAAAAGTAGTTTTTTCCCCCCTGATCTCTGGTCCAGGTTCTGGAGTATTATCCTGAAGGAAGAACTAAATGTTACATGTAAATGCAGCTATTAGAACTTCAGCTAGGGATTTTGTTAATGAAATGTCACTTTGGGGTGTAAAATGTGCAACAGAAAAGGCAATGTGACAGTGTTTCATCTTTCCCCCAAACATTGCTTTCTAACTAAAACTCCCCCTTCTGGCTTTCCCTTCTATGGGTCTCAAAAGGATGCCGCTTGATCTTTGCAAAAGCTCATCTGAAATTTCATGAAGGAAAAAGAAAGAAGAGCTGCAGCAGAAAAGCTAAACCCTTTCCCACTCTTCACTTCTTCACTCCACCCCTTCCCCTGTGTGGCTTTTCTCCAACATAATCAACTGTTTGTATTTTGCAACATTTTTTTGCATCTAATGTTTGGTTCTGCTGTGACAGAGCATCCTTTTAGGAGAGGGGCCATTGGTTTCAACAGCAAAGTAGCCTATGTACCTTTTCCAAAAGCAGCATAATGTAGAAGACCTGACGGCCCCATAAATTGAGATGTTAGCAAATCATGAGTTACCCCTGTCAAGTCCTAGCTAGAAGAAAACAACTGTATCTTTCTCCTCAGATCGAGCTGATAAACCCACCCTTTACCAGAAAATGTATGGTTGAGGTACAGTGATAAGCAGAGCTTGGAGAGCATTCATACTTTCAAATTACTGATCAGTAGGAAATTGTTACTTTAAAGAAAAATTGAAAAATTAAAAAATAAAGAAAAATTTAATTGTTGCTTTAAAGAATAAAACTTGAAAACAAAACTACTCAACTTTAGCACTGTTTTCTCCATTTTCCAGCATGTTTTCTATTGTGTTGTATAACATTCTTTGTTTGTTGCATCCAAGTGCCAGCATTCTTTTGCTTCCTACAATGTAGTACAGATGCAAATCCACAACTATCAATTGATCAGTCAATCGATCAATGAATTTTTCTCCATGCTCCATCTAATCCACCTGCCCCTCTTTTTGGCACCCACATGTTACAGCATATATTTCCATCCCCTCTGAGTTCATCTGAGAAGAATAACAATTTTTAAAATTATTGGTGAAATTTTCAACAAATAAGGAGTAATGAATTCACTTTTATTGAATTATTTCCAGCTTCTGTTGACTCCTCATTTTAGTGATCAGGAAGGAGCCTGAACCATATCATTGTCAGATTTCTTGAACTGTTCCCTAGGTCAGTGGTTCTCAAACGGTGGGGCAGGACTCTCAGGGGGCACAAGAATTGCTCAAGGGAGGCACGAGACCTGGAGGCACTGATTCCCCTTTCTTCTTTCTCTTCCTCCTCCTCTTCCTAAACCCTTTCTGTCCTGGAGGGGAAGAGAAAGGTATCTCTTTTGGCAAGTGACTTTCTCTCACACACACTCAGTAGTGCTCTTCTTCTGACTCTCTGTCCCTCAAATACATTCATTCACACACAGTCTCACCCAAAAAAAAAAAAAAAAATGTCACACTCAGCACGCTTTTCTTTTTTACATACTTGCATATGTGCTTGTGTATACTCGCATACACATGCATGCACATATAGTGAGTTCTTGCCATCCACAGATCTGAGCATCATCTGATGGCAAGCCCCATTGTTTTCAATGGAGGCATGTGCATGTGGCCATGCTAGCAGCCACGCACATGTCATGCCACCAATTGGGGACAACGGGACTTGAAGTCCCACATTTTTTCTTATCTGTGGGATCCGTCACACATACAAAGGACTGACTATATGTATGTGTCTGTGTGCATATATTTTTTTCTTTTGTATACATAAAATAATGTTTCTGTATGACTGTGTGAGAGATTAAATGAGTATGTGTATGAATGAAAGAAAAAAAATGAAAGAGCATGACTCGTTGTCTACTTATCTGTGAGCAATGTCATAAGTAAGTGTAACTGTGTGAGACAGTATGTGTGAAATTTACATAAGTATTGAATTTATTTCAATAAAACTGTTCTAATCTGAATGATTTTATTTCCTTATTAAATGTTAAAATATGAATGTGCAAATAAAAATATGCACACTAAATAAACAAAACATTTTAAATTATATACTACATGAGGGGTGTGTGCTACAGCTGTATGTAGATGTAAAAAGTGTAACGGGGACAAAAACTCTGAGAATCACTGCTCTGGGCTATACGAAATGCTAGATCTCATGACCCTTTTCTTGTTATTAACAGTGAATTGTCTATTTAAATGTAGGGAACAAAACCAAGCCATGTTTGTTTGATTGTTTGTTTGAATACTCTCTGCACCATCTTCCTCCCACAGCAAATTGATGAGATTTGGCGTGAAATGAGATGGATCAATGAAGCACTACAGTATGCACGGTACAGACAGCCAGTTGGTGGCTTGCCAATAACAAAGATTGTGGATCTGTCAGAAGAACCTGTGCAAAAAAAGATAAGCTCAACATCGTCCCATCTTGATTGTCTTCCATCACCACCACCTTCCCCTGAGACAGAAACCCACAGGAGAAAAGCTGTGAGTGGTAAGTAAGAGGAAAATATTCCATCCTCTCCAGTCTAGAAAATAAGACACAAGCGTTTCATCACTTCTGATTCAGAAAAAGATTTGAGTATCATAAGCTATGGAGATGCGGCACTAGGCAGTGAGTGGATATCTCTGTGGTAAATTCATCCTGTGGCTATTGCCCATGAGGTAATACATTTCTTTACTAGCACTAGGGCCCACCAATGACACACAGTGCAAAAAGACACTATGTAATGGGTAGGATATGTATGATGGACCCTTTAAAATGTTACAGCTGATGTCTTTGCATGAACTCAACATGCATGTGCTGATTTCCAAGACCAAGGAAATTAACATAACTATGTATTACAGTTGAATGCATGATCAGTGTAATACATAGATTAAATCTGCAGTCTGTTCTCCTGCACTAGTTAGTTCTAGATTAGTCCACTAAATATGATGTTACACCTAAGTAAACAGCATTCATTAATTGGATCTATTCTAATTGGTATTAACAATAGGATTTGGGCTTCTTTTTTCTCTTTTATCACAGACAATCTGTTAAGGATGGAAGGATGGAATAACTGTATAAGTGTCCTTTGATTTATAGCAAGAGGAAACTAGTATCTCAAAGAACCTCTATAATAATTTCATCCTGTTGTTTTAAAAATGTGTGGGTAATCTTGTTTCATTTTATTTGGGGGGGGGGGGGTGTACCTATGTTTTATATCCAAATAAGAATTTGCTATAGCTCTGGACAGTGTGTTGAGATGGCTAATTAATCTCACTGTCAACAATTTGCATTTGCTTCCAGCTCTGTGTTGTCTGTCTACATTGTCCAGCCTGGGGCTATCATCATTCCTTCATCTGATAGTTTATTGCAACACAAAATTCAATGTTCCGTAGAGAAATCAAAAAACATTTCAGAGAAGGAGGAGTTAATGGGTCCGTTTTCTTTCCAGTTTTGGACATGTCTCTTATTCTTCCATCTCCCCTCTGGCTTTTGGGTAATTGGATAGATGGCAGTGCATATGTATAGGATTTTGTTTAACTGACAATCTTCAATTGCACCCTGGTGATCTGGTAGGAACCATGGTACAGAATAAAACACACACACACACACACACACACACACAAAATAAACCACACATTTGTGTAACGTCATGCTCATTTTGTTGTACATTATTCCTATGCTTAGTAATTTGAAAAAATGAATCTGATACCAAAAAAGAGAGGAAAATAGGGGGTCCATCTAATAGGAACAGCAGGTATTAAACTACAGGACTTGTTGTTGATGGAGTGCGGAGAATTGAGGGCGGGGGAAGAATTCTCATAGCACAAAATGGTTGTTAAGAGATGAGATGTTGTTGGCGGGGGGGGGGGGGGGAGAGAAATAATAAAAGCCATAAGACCAGAAGCAAAATCCTTCAAAATGATGCTGTACTGCCTCTTCTGGTGAACTGCTTAGAACTACAGATTCAATATTTCTCAGAGCTATGATGTACTCAGTAGTGTCACTCAAAATAATTTAGGACTAGTTCTGTTTATTTTTGCCAAAATGTTGATCAAAACATTTCATCATTGGAGAAATGTGTGTAGATGAGTCCTTGTCCATAGTAGAGGGGAGGGTTCAGTGTTGGGTGGTCTCCAGATGACCCTGTTTCTCCCTCCATTTCTGCTGTTCTCCCTCTCTCTTCCACATTTCTTCTCCCCAGCTTTCCTTCCATGACAGAGGCTGCATTCAAGATGAAAAACAACTCTTCCTTAGCCATTCCCAGTGGTAGTATAGCTAGTGCTAACCAGGAAGGCTTTTGGCTTTCTGCTGTTCCTGGAGGTGACAGCTTGGAATGAGTCAAAGTATGTGGCCCTTGGACGTGGAGGGTACAGTGGAAGTTTTCATTTTTTGTTCCCACAAGAAGCAGTTAGATGAACCTGACACATTTAAACAATCATATTGGATGTACCAATGTGAACCAGCTGAATTATGCCACTAGATGTTCTTCAAGTGCCAAAAGGTTTCTGTTTGCCCTGGCCGTTCATTAGTTTCTCTCTCCCCAGACCTGATAGGGATACGTGAACCTTCATGTCTCTGCCCCGATTGCTCACCCAGAGGGGCGGAATATAAATAAATATTTATTATTATTATTATTATTATTATTATTAATGTCAAGCTTTGCCTTTTGAGTGCAGCTACACTGCAGAATTAAATCAGTTTGACACCATTTTAACTGTCATGAGTCTATCCTATTGAACCCTGGGATTTGTAGTTTGGTGAGGTATTCAGTCTGCTTTATCAGTGCACACTCTGGTGCCTCACTTCAGACTATAAATCCCAGGACTATAGGATAGAGTCATGACAGTTAAAGTGGTATTAATTCTAAAAATGGCTACACCCCTAGTCTGGCCACCAGTCAGTTTGACCATATCTACCTGGTAACTATTTCTGGCTCTGGTTTATAAATCCACTCATTGGTCCCACTGAATCAATGAAACTTATATAAATACTGGCTTACTCAGTGGGCTTATTCTTGTTGGGATAAATAGTCGGATTTGAACATCTGTTTTTCTGTTGCATTCCCTTTGGGCCCTGGGACCAGGGGCCTGTCCCTTATGCAGATATACCAGGTTGCCTGATTTCTACACTGCTTGTGATTCAGCAACTCACCAAAGACATAATGACACATTAGAAACAACAACTGCTAAGATATAATGCATAGCTCTAGGTACTTCTTTTAAGCCTATTTTAGGCCCTTTCTTTTAAAAAGCAGTATTAAACCATCTAATACTGGAAATTTGGAGGTGAGATACAGAAAGAGATTCACTGCTTGTGTACAATCTGAAATTAAATTATTTTACCTTTAAAAGTAAGAAAACATAGAGATGACAGTCTCTTTTTTTCTCAATGGGTAAACAAAATAAAGGCCAAAAAAGTAAGAGCCAGTTCTAATAATCCTTCTATCCACATAATCCTAACAACCCATTTACCTAAAAAGTGGTGGGTTACCCAAAGCAAGGTCTTGGCAGTGATATATGGAGCACAAGGAGAAGCATTTCCAGATTTGATCTCAGCAGGAAGCAACATCTTTGAGCTGAGTTCTGAAACAGTAGAAAAATTAATTTATCCCTGAACATCCCGGTGTCAGGGCACTACCACAAGGCCTAGGTAGTAAGAAGGCTGGGGAAATCTTGTCACCTTTACTTTTTCCTACATTCAGATTTTTTCAAACTTTTTAAAACATAAAACTTCAGGTTCTTTCCATACCAAATGTGAAGTCTGCAAATTAACCAATTCTTCCACCTTTTCACAAGCCACATTCCATAGTTACAGCTATTCCAAGGATGTGTTGTACCTGTTTACTGCTCAGGTATTAAAGTGAGGACTCACATTTTGTTCAGTAGTTATGTGATCATAAACTGGACCTATGATCTCTTAACTACTGGGAATTCTCATGTACAATTGTTTGTTTGTTGCATTCCTTCAAATCATTTCCTTTTCCTAAATTAATTTTTATTAATTTTAACACATATATCATCCACAATAAAAAGCACTAAAACACATAGAAAATTTATCCTATTCTAATCAACAATATATCCCTAAATCAAATTAAACTACAACAAAATAAAATATGCTCCTCGTAAAATACACTACTAAACAAAATAAAAAGCTACTCCTCACCTACTCCCAATTTCCCTCTTTTCCTCCCCCTAAAACTACATCTAATGCAATCCACATATAATCAACATAAACTCTAATGAATATAATTAACACTAATTAAAATTGATTCCCACTTCCCAAACCTAAAAATACAAATGCTCAGTATCTTAAAATTCTCAACAGTGTTTACTTATTTTATTTCACTTCTCAACTAAAAATCTAAACATAATTGTTTCAAACCTCAAAGCTGACAACCAAAGTCTTCCCTTTTTTCTCTTCTATAGTTAAAAAATAAATCCAGTGATTTTTTTCCTTAAATCAGCAGCATCAATTTGTCCATCTCGGCCAACTGCAACACTTTGATAATCCAAATCCCTTCTGTAGGTAAAAAGTCTGTATCTTCAAATCATTTTTTCCCTACTTATGGCTATCCAAAGGCAAACCTATCATAGGGTTTTCTTGGCAGATTTCTTCAGAGGGGGTTTGCTACTGCCATCCTCTGAGGCTGAAAGAGTGTGATTTATCGAAGGCCACCCAGTGGTTTTCCATGGCTGAGTGGGGAACTGAATCCTGGTCTCCAGAGTAATAGTTCTATTCAAACCACTATGCCACATTACTCTGATGTCTGAATATGACCTCAAAAACATATCTTTTTCAGTCTGGCAGTGCATTAGAATACCACTCTTTCCCACCTCAAGCTTTTATTGCATTGTTCACCACAAATACATTGCTGCAACTAGTTACCAAAAGTTAGTGTTTCTCTAGCCCTCTTCCCCCATTCTTCAAATTCTGATGCTTCTGAACAAAAAAAAAACCTCCAACAACTTCCAGTTAGACCTTGAACAAGGTGGAAGAGTGGGGTTGGGCAGGTGTAAAAAGTCTTTGTACAAAGGAGCTTCTTTATCAGAGGTTTTGTTAACTGAGGCGTGCCCATTGGGAAGTATGATGCCAACAGTAAGATGTGGCATGCTGCCTGCCTGCTGCTAATCTTTTCCTTTTCCTTTTAATCTTTCTGCTTCCAGACTCTCAGCCTTATTCAGATGAAGAAGGTTGCTCTGAAGTATTCCTTCCAACTGACAGTGACTATGATTCCAGTGATGCATTGAGTCCTAGAGAACTGGACTTGGTTTATTCATCCTCCCAGGACATCTCCCATCAGGTAGTGAGCTGTCTGAGTGGCAGCGCGCCAGATGTCCTCCAGGTCCATGACATCAAACCGTGCCTGACTCCAAAACAAAACCCAAAAGGAGGTAGTGCCTTAGAGGCAGATATCGAACAGTCTACAGAATACATACAGAGCTTATCAATAGGAGGGCTATCTCCAAAATGTACAGAAAAGAATCCAGGCCTGAGGCAACCACTGAGTTTCTTAGGTAAAAAAAAGCATGGGAAACATCAGCACTATAGTTACTTCAGCAGACACCATCGTTGGCTGCGTGTGCACAGCGAGTCCCAGTCAGTCTCCCTTTCCGAGGGTCTGTATACACAACATCTCACACGAGCCATGGAGTTCTCACAAGAGCCTACCTCTGGTGAGCAGATAAGCATCTCTATTGATTGCCCACGCAACACTTTTTTACCTCATGCTTCAAGCCTCCCAGAAGAAGGGAAAGGCAAATACGAGGAACTTAGACCAAGCATCCGCAGGATATATGTTGAGCCTCTCAAGAGCACGCTCCCCAGTGAAGAAGGAAAATCCTGGGCTCTAAGCACTCAGCCAATAGGACATGAGGATTTGCACAATCCCACAGGCCAGAGAAAGGTCTCAGAAGATCAGTCCAACTCTAACATCACTGAAGTATTCAGCAGCGATCTCTAGGGATAAATGTTACCTGGTGGCACACCTTCTTAATTCTGTCTCTCCAAATGTGATTATAAGTATTATTGTTTCTTTTCCTTTCTACAAAGCAACTCTGCGTACAAAGGTTGCAACTCTTATTCTCAAAGATCAAGTTTTTTAAGATGAAACATGCAATGTGGCATCTCTTTTACAAACATGCCTGATTGCCCAATCATTTCTAAAACAGGGTGGCTGGCCCTTGACTCTTAAGGATTTGTCTATTCTTTTAACAGGGCAAAGAGAAGCATTCTCCAGTGAATGTTTTCCATGTGGGTCGTTCAGGAAAACTAAAGTGTTTCCTGAAAGACCTACCACCATAAAGTTACAGCTTTTTCATCCTCATTTTCTTTTGTTCAAAGCCTCTGTCAGCTGTTATATCAACACCATTTTAAAAAATTGCTCTCCTTTTTCTTAGTAACAGTGGCACAATCATATAACGATTCAGATCAGGCTGCTTGGTATCATGAAAGATGAAGAAATATAATTCAGTATGAAGGTAACACATTTCTTGAAGAGCAGTGGCTCTCATGCTGAATTGGTTTCCTTTATCCTCAGTAATATGACACAAATTCTGATAGATGACATGCCAAGATCATTCATGCTAAGAAGAAGGGGATCCATTGAAGAATAAAATGATGTTGATGCTGTAAAGAGGCTGATAATGGGGACAGGCACAGAAAGTACATGATGTTGTTCTAGATAGTAACTTCTCTCTCTGGTAGACCACTGTTTTTAAAAAATAATCATAATAGCACTTTCAATGCCAAAAAAAGTGTTGAAAGGAGTAGGAGTTCGTGGGGTAGTGAGCTGGGAGAGAAATGCTAGACAAAGGAAAGAGGTGTTAGACTTACCATTTTCCCCAGCCACGGAGCTTTAAAGGTTCCCTGAGTATATATTTATCCTACAGAATTAAACTGTAGCATTTCCTATAGAGCAGTGGTTCCCAAAGTGGGTGTTATGCCCCCGCCAGGGGTGGTGAAAAATTCTGGGGGGGGGGGGGATGAGAGAAAATTGGGACCGTAGGTGAGGGGAAAGGGGGACAGCAGGGGGGGGGCTTTTAGTCAAAGTATTGGTGTGCAAGAAAGACAAGGGAAACCAGAGGCCTTTAGGACCATAGTGGAAGTGAGGGTTGCATGACACTTCTTTTCAGGGTCCCTTAAAATCACAACACAGCCTTGCTGATCATTTTGTGTGTTGCTATCTCCCACTCTTTGCCTGTCCATGTGAGCTCACTCCCCTACCACCATCTTTCTCTAGTATGGCAATTAGGAAATTCTCTTGAGGCAACACTACTGTAGCTTGGAGTGGCACCATTTTGAGACAGACTGGAGCAAAGAGTTAGAGCACATGGTGCTGAGGAGACATGGTGGCAAAAAGGAGCTTTCAAATTTGGAAGCCTCCTTAAACTTTGTGAGCTTTGCTGGGACCTGGCTGGCAAGTTGAAGTTGCACTGCTTCACCTGCTTTCAGACAGGCTGAGAAGAGAGGTAGAAGAAGAAACCATATTTTTTGTGGGAGAGTGGATACTTGAAGCTGTGTGGGGAAGACATTGAGAGTATTTCTAAAGAGCAGGGTATAAAAACAATAAATAATAATAATAATGTCTCTGGGGAAGGAGTATCTATTCTCAGTTTTTGGAAAGAGTCCTTTGTCTTGGAGCAACTCCTGTAGTAAAAATCTCTCCCTTTCTGGCCCACACCAGTCTCCAATCCAGAGCATGTGGCCTCTGTAAACCCCCAACATACACACCGACTGCACCTTTTTCTGTCCTGATGAAGGCTTGAGAGTCCCTTCTATCTGGGGAGAAGCTTCTCCCTTGCACCTGGTGAGCCTAAGAGCAGAAAATGAACAGCTGCATGAGAAGCAACCTAGAAGCCTTTTTGTTGACTTTTGTTGCAAAGTTGGTGAGAGGTTTCTGGGTTGCTGTTCAGCCAGCTGCTTGGTTGCTGCTCTCAAGGTGACTGAGTGCAAAGAGAGAAGTGACTGAGATTGGCTGTTTTGAATTTGCAGTAGAACAGTAGACCTAATATCCAAAACGATGCTGGTGGGGGGGGCGCTAGGGCTGTCACCCAAGAGAAAAGGGGGTGGTGACCTGAAAAAGTTTGGGGACCACTGCTATAGAGGATTGTTTCTGCCACACCTGTCAACAGTTCACAAGCTAAAGTGATATCCATATAACATGGTTTGGTAGCTGAGAGACAGCCTCTGAGTCGCAAATTGACAATCCTGTTTCCAGGAAGCCTGCCACCTCATCTCTTGTGTCTTAATATCACCAGGCAATAGGATTTGACCATTTATCCCCATTAAAAAAATGAAGGATGAGAGCAGTGGGAACTAGTGACTGCCAAGTTAGCAGGGCACTGGGTTTCAGCAGTTTATTGCACAAGGAAAGAAAGCAGAAGTTGAGCTGAATAGTAGTGCCTTCGTAATACTTCAGTTGTCTTCACATGGGATATGGTTGTAAACTGAATCTTTTTTTCTAGATGGAGAAATATGTTTGACAAAAGACTCACATTTATGGCTGTCTCCCACTTGAAGAGTGCTCTTACTGAAGCACTACAATGTTATTTGGTAGTGTACGAAAGGAGCTACTATCCTATTGATCTTCCATTTTTTTTCCTCTGCAATAAATTCCTTAGTGTGAACCTTAAAGAAACTATTTAAGATGTTGAAATTGATATCCAAAAGAGCTTCTGCAGTTGGCAAATCACCTTTAAAGTTTGGACTAAACCCAACAGTGGAGCCACTGTCTCACTGATAGGGAAGCCATCAACTGCCACTGGAGGAGGGGCATAATTTTGCTAGTACAGCCTGGGAGTAATCATGAAGACCGAAGTTTTGTGTTTTTCAATTTTGTTTAAGGCACCATTCAAACTAGCTGAGCCTACCCCTGTAGTTTAATTTTGTTTCTTAGTAAAAAAAAACTATGGATCCAAGTTTTTAAATGTAACCTGACCTTTTGAAATAATTTAATTTGAATTGCCCTTTGTTGATACAATTCCTCAAAATGCATGCACATGTTCATGTAAGGTCACAACTTCCATGTAGCCCTATGGAAAATCCCAGTGGACAAAGCAAAGTTGTTCAGGCTTTTTTTTATATAGAGAGACTAGAAATCTGATCTTTAATTCATTATTACTTAGAGAGTTTGGATAATGAAGCAATCTATGAAGTCAACTGAAGGGTGAAATTAATCTCAATTAACTAAGTTGAAAATATAGTAAATCTGCCTGAAAATAATAGCACCAGTATTGCAGTCTAACATTTCCTAAGACAAAACAAAAGCTGATTCTTTTGACCCACACACAAATACACAATGTTACTCCTGGCCTCTCTTCTTTGCTAATGTTAATCAACCAAAGACAACATTTTGATGTCATTCTTAGAACATCAAATTATGGCATTAGTCACTCCATAAGACTGAGGACAGTACTTTTTGAGAGAGGGAGAAGTATTATAATAGAAGTGTTAGCAAGGTGGTATATACTAATTTTTGTTGCCCCACCTTGTGTGGACAATATTAATTCTTCTTTCCCAGAGCAAGATTATTATATCCACAATTGGAAACAAGGCCTTTATAATATCACACTCTCAAAAATAATTATACATCTTTCTCCTACAGGGGTTACATTTTCTTATCACATTCCTATGACTATAGTTTCTCAGGGGCTCAACAGACCACCCCTTTTAGTGCTAATCGGGGCCACAGCAACTACATGCCATGGTCCCAGTCTCTCCTTACTGGGGTGCCATAACCACCAGCACATGGCTTTTCATGTAGACGCAGCACGAGAGGAGTGCCGTGACACTGTGTGCTGTATCACACCAGCCTGGGGTCTGTATCGGGGCATGCGTCATGTGGATGCCATGCTCCGAATCTGCCCCCAGGCCAGCCTTAATGGCCAGTCTGTTGAGCCCCTCAGTCCACAAGTTCTGTGAATCTGTCTTATCAATTATCTATCTTCATTGTAGATGCATTTCAAGGCAAGGATGAATTGGTCACTCACTCTACTTCTGTAAGTAAATGGATACATACATTTCATTGTTAAGTCTAATGACTAGATCAATACATTGATTGGCTGGTTGTTAAGAGCAGCTTCCCTCAGCTTGGTGTTTTCAACACCTTTTTTGTTACAGATCCCACCAGCCCTAACCATCATGGCTAATGTCAGGAGGGAAAGCAGTTGTAATCCAAAAACATCTGGTGGATACCAGGTTGGGAGATACTGATTTAGATGCATCCAAGATTAAGATTATTATTCTGTATAAAAAATTTAAATGATCATATGGATGACATCTTCTCAGTTTATTGTCTGTCGTCCTCAGAATTTCATTTCAAAAGGTCCTTGATCCTATTAATATCTCATTACTTAGACCCACTCTTTTGGAGTGGTTCCAGAATTTGTATCAGCTGATGTCTGTTGACTGCAGAACTTTGAGAATGATTTATCTAGAAAGTATCAATCCACAGCAAAAGAATAAGAAAAAAAAGTCATCCTATAGGTTCATCCTGGGTCATGGGGGTGGTATTTTTCTCGTGCAATGTGTCTAACCAAGAAAATTATTTGAAAATGTTGACATTGTGCATATGCTCAAATGTTTATGGCATACATTTATGGTATCTTTTAAATACTTTTTATCTCTGTTTAACATCTGACAATACTTGACTTCAGTATTTTTGTTTGGATCTAGACTTGATCTTCCTTAGAGCAAACAGACTGAAATCAAGTCATCATGATTATTTTAAATCCCACTGGATATGATTAAGACCAGAGTCCTCGTAGTGATTTATTTATTTTTATTTTTGACTATTTATTTATTTATTTATTTATATGCTGCCTTTCTCCCAAAACAGAATCCAAGGCAGAGTACAACCTCTTAAAAATACAATACAATTAAAAAGCTTTCAGTACAAAAGCCAATTAAATCAAATTTCATTTTTTTTAAAAAAAAGTAATTAAAATGCATGTTAAAAGCAGTTTTTAAAAATGCACAATATTTTTTCAGACACTGCACAACACCTTCATCCACAACACTTTTTCACAATCTGTGCAGTTCATGTTGGATGGTACCAAGAGCGCCTCAACTAGTCACTGCACCAAATGCATCTGAGGTAGTAGGCTCAAGTATATGAACATTCATGGTACTAACTTCTATTTTTCAGTAAGTCTCAAAGGTGCTGCAAGATCCCTTTGCATTCAAATAATCACTGACTGGCTTGGGATTTGCTTGGACAGTTCTCTCACACCATCATCCAAGTTGTAGCCATCACCCACCAAGACCTCCATCGTAAGTAGGCTGGTGCAGCTTAACACTCCATCAGCATCAGCATCAAATAGGCTGTCAGCCTGGAACCAAACCTTCTTGTTATAGTATTTGACAGCTGACAGTAGAACTTCATATTGGATAGTATTTTGGCTGAAATTTGATACTTCAACCAGAGCAATCAGGAGATTCCAATCTCTCTGAGATTTGCAATCTTATATGCATACACTTCTGCAGAAGTGTTCAGGGTTGTACTATACAAGATAATCCAGTTGGGAAGAGTATCAAGTAATATTTCATTGTTCACAAAGGCAAGTTCAAACTTCAAATTAGAAATCTTAGTCAAAATTTATACAGCAAAGTTATACATTTCTACAAAATTTAAATGGGGGGGGGGGTAATAAAGGCAAGCAATGTTCCCTTGGCATCTTACATTTTAATAAGATAAGTACATTGGTGCAAGTCATTCTTGTTCAAGAGAATAATGGGTAGATATAGCTGAGTCTGAAAAAGATGTGGGTGCAACCTATACATGCTTATTGCAGTGCCTGTTAATTTAAGAGATTATACTAAAATGAAAGGAACTGAAGTCGTTTAATATAGTAAATTTTGGCATAACTGGAATCGGGGCCATGACATATCTCTAAGGGCTCAGTCACACTGCAAAATTATAGTGCTATCATTTCACTTTAATTGCCATGGCTCTGTCCTGTGGAATCTTGGAAACAGGTTGTTGGTTAGTCAGAGGCACTGGATTGCTCCCCCTAAACTGCAAATGCCTCTCCCTAAACTGCAAATCCATGAATTCCATAGGATGGAACAGAGCAGTTAAACTGGAATCATAGTGCTCTAATTCTGTAGTGTGAATGGGCCCCAGTTAATGGTTGCATGCCTGCACTTCAGTCCTAACAGGACCTGAAACCCTACTTGCACTGATCTTGCTTAAACTCATCTGTCATTGTTGAAAGTCCACTCACTGAAATCTTGGCCCAAGTGCTCTCTAGCAAAAAGCATCACTTGCTATTTGCTTTCTAAATTAGTAGTGACTAGACATAAATTAATGATAGTCTCATTTGCATGCATACCTATAGGCAGCAAAGGCACCCCCTTCCAGAAAGCTGTAAATTACTACTTTGTTACTGGTGTAAATATTTTTAAATGGAGCCAATGAAAGCTACAAAGTGGTGGGGAGGGAAAATGAAGAGGAAGAGAGGTTTCATGTATATAGACAATGGATGGAAAGTTTATGCTTAGAGCATTTAAAGTGAAATGTTTTGGAAAGAAATGGTGCATCTCTCTATTCCATGTGTTACGAGAGACACAGAAATGCACTTAGTTGCTGGTCAACTCTTTTTAAACACATGGCTCATGACTGTTATATAATTGTATACACACACACACACATAGCACTGACTTGTGAACAACAAGGATGTAGTGTATTTGAAAAAGATGCTGCACAGCCTGGAAACTTCTAGCATTCTGAATTCAGTTTCTCCAAGGTGTTGAACTTTGCCATCAGCAAAATATATTTTTAGAACAGGCTTCTTGTGTGTTTGCGTGTGGTGGTTGCACTGGCAAAATCTAGCAGGATTTGTTTTCTTCTTGTTTACAACCATTACACTCTTACTCCATGAGGCAGGAAAATAGAGGTCTTCTCTTCTGATGCTGCAGTGTTACAAAGGTCAATCTTCCCTGAGTTAACTGAGTATTTGGCTCTATTAATGGCTTATAGACTAACCAAGTCCTTGTTCAGCAGCAATAGCAACAAAGATTGGATACTCTGTAGGGTGCCAAGAACCATATCATGGAGCAGTGACACTTGTTCCGGGAAGAAACTGAACACACCTGCTGCCAGCTTGTTTTTTAAAAGGGCAGGGAAACAACTAACGGCTTTGAAATAAATCTCAAATTCTGTGGAATGATAATAACTTATGCCACTATGTCTCGGCCTCTTCCCTTGTTGTAAGGATGAGGTGCTGGTGAATTTCTTCCAAGCCAAGAGATACTGAAGCTGGAGAAACAAGAGTTGTCTCAGATGTACATTAACAATATTCATTAGCTAGGTAAGCGAGAGTATCTACCAAGGTCATTATGGGAAATAGATCATTTCCCGTTTTTCTTGCTCTGTGTTTGGCTTTGGATGAAGTTAACAAGCTGATGTCAATGGCGGTTTCCCAAAGCCTTGATGAGCTGCATTTTTGACATGCTTTATGTAATCCTTCAATTTCCACAGCCTTACCACCCAAGTTCCCAGGGGATTGGTAAGGAGTCACCACTGGTGCTGTTAGGCTTTTGGGACTTGAGTACAAAAGAGAAGTGCACCTGAGCTACCACCAACCTGTATTTTCTTGGATCTGGCCCTAGAACCCAACACATGCAGGATTATGGTATTAGGGAATGAAAAGAATATTAGCAAACTTTCTAATCCTCAATGTGTGCAAAAAAAATTGTTCAGAAAAAAAACACCTTTCAGAAAATGTTTGCAAATAAAGATGTTTTTTTGTTGTTGTTGTTTTTTTGATGACAAAATGTGAAACATCACTGAAAATGCATAAAATCCTCAAGTAATTATACCCATGAGGGAGCAAGCTTTTGAAACAATTGATTTGTATTCCCAATTGTTGTTTGTCTTTTTTTTAAAAGTGGTTTCTTAATCTAAACACACATTTTTCCAAAATAATAAATAGTACTCTTAAGAAGATGGAGCACCTACAAGCTCACTGCAGAAGGATGGGGGAGATGTTTCAGCATTCTGAGATACTGTACATCCCCAGTTCCATCCCAGTTTATCAATGGCAGTTTATCTTCACTCTCTGACTTTAATGACTCAATGCTATGGAATCCTGATATTTGCAGTTTGTTGCGGCACAAGAGCTCTCTGACAGAGGCGATGAAATATCTCACAAAATTGCAAATACAAGAATTCCACAGCATAGAACCACAGCAGTTAAAGTGGTGCCAAACTGCATTATTTCTGCAGTGCATATGCAACCAATGCCTCTTGATTGATCCAGGACCCAAAGAGGTACAAGGAATACAAACGTGAGCAGCCATCAATGGCACAATTTGCCCCACTACTAGGTGCATTTCAGGCTAAACTGAGAAGTAAGAAGAATGTTTCCCAATTTCTTTTACTCTATCCCAAGTTTAGTTGGAGATATAATACAGAATAAAAGTATAATAGAGAAAACAGTCTACAAATAACAAATGAAAAAAGGAAACGAGAACAAGAAAAAAATGAAATAAGAAAGAATCACAAGAAGACGTAAAAGTGACTTCCAATCTTTTCTTCAGCTGTGTAGCCTAATCCTGATTTAGCCTCTTCCATTTTACAAAAGACAAAAATATACTTCCTTCTATCATCTATCAATGCACACTGTTGATTAAGATTTCACAGAGAATACAGTCAACTTGTCTGTGTGGAAGGGGAGAGGGGGAATCATCTTGACCTTCTCCAGCAGCAAAATGTCTTGGGCTAGTCCTACTAGAATGTGAAAATGAGACTGGCATACCCTCCAACTGTTCCAATTTGGCAGGGATATTCCAAGTTAATCCTCTGTTATCCCACTTTTTTGGCTGATCTTAAAATATTCAAGTTTCTGTCTCCTCCCATTTTCCCTCTGTCTTCAGCTTAGTTTAATTATTTCAGATTGAGTTCAATGTGCAAGAGTCATTTGCACTCAACTAACTTAGCAGTCAGGAGAAGAGAAGAGGAGGCAGAGTCTTGCTCTTCTCAGTAGACCCAAACAAAAGCAAACAGCTACAGCCTCTTCAAGCCTGTGTGTTTTTCCTCATTACTAACTTTCCCCATCTTGATGACACTCTGATGTTTGTTGGCCACACAAGCCTTGATTTTCATCTGTGAAATGTTGGAGGGCATGGAGTGATATTTATTGTGTAAAACAGTGACCGAGAGAGCTGGCAACATGCTTTATGGAGCAGTAGGAAGGAATTCTCAAATCCTATTCAAGTGTTAAAAGTTCACACAATGAGGCTAAAGAGAAACATGGTTGCAGGCCCCTCAAATCCCATTTTGCCATCATCAGCCAAGCCCCACACACTGAAGGCTGAAGGTTTTCAGTGTTGTAATGCAGTATAGATAGACAGCTGTGTATTAAGCCTCCTGTGCACAGGCTTTCTGAATTGTGTAGGTTGGCCACATAAGTGTGGCTGACTCCCTGCTGCAGACCTTCTCCAACATGTGGATAGCTGAACAGCCAGGCACCAGGGAGAGCAGGGGCAGTGAGTGCATTCCTCCCCTCCATCACTTTGGCTGGCTTTGCCTCTTGATGTCTGAGATACATCTAATGTCAGATCCAGCCTGACACAAAAAGCAGCTCATGTGATCAGGATTTTTAGGGCTGCCCCTAAATACTCTAAAGGAACCAGATCCCATCTGATCTTGGAAACCAAGCACAGTCAGTCCTGGTTAGTACTTTGATGGGAGACCTCCAACCAATACCGGGTGTTTGGGCTGTATTTCAGAGGAATGAACTGGCAAAATCACCTCTGAGTATTCCTTGCCTAAGACAACCCTATGAAAGAAACAGGCAACTTGAAGGCACACACACAGAGACACAGAGACACTGCAATGAAACAGTAGGGGATGTAAGAAGTGTGCCCACAATTCTTTGTTATGCCTCAGGGTATGTTGGGGGCAAATCGTTTTGACTGTGCAATGCATCTTTTATTGGATGCAAAGTGTCTTGGGATGATGTTCTGTATTACTATCCAGCCTTGTTTTGTAAATAGCAGTTTGGCTGTTTATTAAGTGTCTTTGTTTTTTATCGTAAATTGTTGCTATCCATGCAACTGAGTGTATGTTTAAAATTTCAACTTTGGTACATTAAATGCACAATTTTGTGTGCTTAAAAACTCTGTATATACACAGATGCACAATGAATACTGTGTTGAGTGTTATCTGGGGATTTTGCATCCCAAACAGTATTTTCATGTTTACGTCTCTAAAAGTATTGTTTAAAAATACTGCTGTATCAGACATGCCTCTTCACTTGTGTGTTTTGGAAAGAGGTTTGACTCTTACACAAAATATGAAATGAGTCTAATTTTTGACAACATGTATTTTTGATAATTTCAAATATAGGAAATACTATTTTAAAGACAAATTTGGTCAACCTAAGGAATATGAAATCTATTCTAGTAAAATGTATTCATAGCCATACAGGTTGTGGTTTTCGTTTTAAACTTGAATATTATTTTGTGTCTATTGAAATGTAATGGATAAAGATTCCTTTGGGAAATCAGAAGACATGAATAATTGTTTTAATTCTTGTCTGAATTCCATTTTCAGTTGACTTTCCCCTCCAATATTTAAAGAAACATAATCTATTGATTTGATTTTCTGATTCTTTTATGTCTATAAATCCTTTTGATTATCATGCTGATGTTTCCAAATCCATCACTTTCATTATTATTCTTATGTTTCCAAATCTGTCTCATGATCATAGGATTTGCTTTGGCGCTATGCTCTTAGAATTGAGCGGCATGTTACCATATATACTAATGCAGAATAGGAAGAACAACACTGCCATGACCCCAAAACACATTTGCAAAGTTGTTGGTTGAGCTTCATTGATCAGCTACAGCTTTTATGTGTGGAAGATGTGAAGCCCCAGTGCTCTCTGATGTTTCCAGAGAACAAGTTATTCTGTTGAATTCTACAGACATTTTTTCACCTGTATTTGAAAAGCTCTAAGGATATCCTTTAATCCTAAGAAAAGAGCTACAGAGAGCTTGGAAAATTACTTTTGGTGGCTAATGCAGGATTCCCCTGGTCATGTGCTTTTTAATGTTCAGGATGTCTTCCCACGGTTACCCAAGCCTCACTGAACCAACTAGATATACATACAGTGGTCCCTTGGTATCTACCGGGATACCAAGGACCCCTTCCCTCAGAGATCAAAATCTGGGGATACTCAATTCCCATTATATAATAATAATAATAATTTATTAATTTATTTATAACCCACCCCTCTGAATGAACAGACAATGGCTTAGTAAAATGATGCCCCTTATAGAAAATTTGGGGGGGGGGGGGGGAATCAAGGTTTGCTTTTTGGAAAATACACACACACACACACACACATATATACATACACATAAATACATACATACTGTACACATACACACATACATATAATATTTTCAATATTCTATGGAATATTGGGTGGTTGAATCCTTGAATAAAGAATCCATGGACAGAAGGCCAACTGTATTTTTAATGAAAATGAAGATGCACATCTTGATCTGGGGCTCCTTTCATGGATTGCACCCACAGCCCAGAAAAAAGTTACTTTTTGAGGC
The DNA here is from genome assembly GCA_034509955.1 of Urosaurus nigricauda. Lineage (NCBI taxonomy): Eukaryota > Metazoa > Chordata > Lepidosauria > Squamata > Phrynosomatidae > Urosaurus > Urosaurus nigricauda. The sequence goes on from JAOEGL010000002.1 coordinate 173,054,000, forward strand.
TACAAATCTTAGCATGGCCAGGATGCCTGGAAGCTATAACCCAAACACAACTTTATTTATTTATTTATTTATTTACCTGAATCATTTTTCAATCATGCCACTATAGCGGGATTCTGAGGCTGTTGTTAACAATGATGAAACAAAAACTGACCCTGGCTGAAAGCTTCTGTAAGTGCCCAGCAGTCACTGTTCATTTTGGCCAACCTGGCTGGTGACATGTCGACTACAGACTGGGAGGGTCAAAAGAACAAGACTGAAGATGCACAGTGCCACCCCTATACAAGAAATTGTCCTTTCATGAATGAAGAAAAACTGAATTGGCCAGAGCTGCAAAGCTGGATTTGTTTCATTTCAGAATCAGAGGGTTTTCTGTCAGTATATATGGTAACAAATGTCCATGTTAAAATCACCTTACAACACTGCAAGTCTCCCAGGTAAATCAAGTGTGTGTACTGTGGGCTTCATATTGCAACAAAGAGCATTTCTAAAACATATTTGGCTGCTTTGATGCAATGAGGAAAAATACAAAAAGACAGCCAAGGAGTCTTGAGCAAAAGCCAAAAGAACTCCAACATCATGTGTCTTTCCTGGAGTGTTTAATTTCCAAAGATAGCAGTTTTGTTGCATGTACCAAGCTAAGCAAAAAATGAGTAATGAAACCTTTTCAAGTGACATAAAGGTGGCATGCCTGCCACAAAAGCCATGCCACTAAAACAAAAACCTAGCTTGTGCGCATGTGTCTATAATGGCTCTGGTACATTTCTGCACAAATCAGGATGCACTGGGAGAAGGGGACTTGATTGGATAGTTGTTCCTGCTCACCAGAGTTTTTGATTTCGTCTTTGTACCACAATCCATAATTGTGGTGAGCATTTGTAACTTCCACAAAACTCTTCTCTGAATTGTCATGTCTTATTGTGAGGGAAGAACTGTGCTGTTTTCTAATTGCCTCTGTGTTGTACACCAAAATGCTTTTAAAAACAACTGAAGAAAACAACAACTGTGAAAAGGACCTGCTTTTAATAGCATGTTTGTAACTTGCTCTTCTGATAGCAACAGCCGTAGCTTTTCTGTTCTCTTTCTCCAAATGTGTTGTCTGTTCCTAGGTAAAATGTTGCTTTTATTTTTATTCTGTCTCCAAATAAAAGATCTTTTTATATTTAAAAAAAAACCTGCAGAGAGATTTAAATTGTATTATTAGCATCTTTTTCATATTTGTTTTCCTTCTTCCAAAGGATTCTGTTTTCATATTCAAATCCAATTGGGGTTGACATAAGAAGAACAATTAATTATTGACAATGTAACCTGTGATTATCCTTCCATTACAGAGTTCCCTCCTATCGTTCCACATGGATGGGAAAGCAATTAATTATGCCCTTTCCATAGCAGAGCTTCCAGAATCAAATACGCCATCCTCACTTCCTAGACTGGAGCTTTGAAAAGTTACTTTTAGGAACTGCAGAGAGAGAGATTGAGAGAGAGAGAGACAGAGAGAGAGAGAGAGAATGACCATGAAGAATCCCCTGGCCCTACTAGCTGGAGAATTTCCAGAGTTATAAACCCCCTCCCCATCCAAAACAGTAACTTCTCCAAACAGTATTAAAAATCTAACCCAAACTAATGTAAACCACATAGAATAGTTTGATATCATTTTAACTCTAAAGTACTTAAATACCTCATTAAGGGCCAAAACAGTTAGCCCCCAAGAGGGTAGTGTCATGCCATCCCTTTGTGCACTGGATCGGGACTGCAGCAACTGCACACCATGGCCCCAATGCAGCGATTTGCTGGCTCCAAAAGGAGCAGCAGAAAACTGCTCCTTTTGGAGCTGGCAAAAAGCTGCATTTGCTGCTGCTGTGTCAGCTTTTCCCCATTTCTTCAGTGTGGTGTATCTAAACACTGTGCTGCAGAAACCCGTCATCTGGTCGGGTGGGCGGCATGACGGCAGCATAGGAGTGGAGTCAGGGGAGACAGTGTGCAGTCGCCACACTCCCACGCCACCCTGATGCTGATTCTTTATGGTGGTCTGTATAGCCTCTAAATTACAGATTTCAGAACTGTATGGAATGGAGTCAAGACAGTTTAAACATTATCAGACATCTACAACAATGTTACCTTCTAATAACTAATGGCAAATCTACATGGCCAATTAAACCAGTCCTTCACCACCACCACTGAGACCTGTCTATATGATACAGAGCCAAATACTTGATTCGAGTGAGGACTGTCTTTGAGAGGGTATAATAAATAAATAAACAAACAAACAAATTTGTATTTATATCCCACCTCTTCTCGTAGGATCGAGGCGGCTTACAAACACAAAATACAATACAGTAATATGATAATAAAAACTGATACACATATAAAATATAATACAACTCTAATACAATACAATATAAATAATTCTCCTCCCCCCTCCTTGCATATATAACAAAATATCTAAATATAACAATGATAAAATATAAGATAAATCATTAAAACCATTCATTAAAGCAATCAAGACAGGTAGAGACAAAGATGTTGGATAACCAGTAGGAAGTGATTAAAATGATAGAAAGATCAGTCTCACACAGAATCTGCCCTGTCCCTGCTTAAATGGGATTTTAAAATCTCATCTTTTACTTTGGAGTTTGCAGGAAAATCTGGAGAACTCCATAGCAATGCTGGGTGGCTGTTTACACATGTGTCCTACTGTGCCACCCAGCGCTACCGCTGCTGGCACAAGTCACTTTCTCTGAGGTCACAACAAGGCACCCGTTCATGTGATCAATGCTGGCGGCCTTGTTTCTGACCTCAGAGGGAGTAACATGCACCAGCAGCAGATGGCACAGTGGGATGTATGCATAGACAGTTGCCTCGTGTTGCCTCAAAGGTGGGATTAACAGGGGAAGCTCAGGCCAGGTCTGGGGCCAGAATAGGTGAGCCCTAAGAGACAGGATAAGAACACTGTGGTTCAGTCTGCAGGCTTGTTATGGGCTACTTTCTCAGAATCCCTCCTCCTATAGGAATAAGGGCATATCAGTATTGAAGTAAAGCTGACCAAAGCCATACTCTCAGACCATATCCCTCCTCCCCAGTCTGCAATATGAAGACAGTCACGGTGAACTTAATTTGCATAGGAACTATCAGGGTAATGTTTTGGACGATTTGCATCTAAGGCAAGGGTGGGAATCATGTGACCCTCTGAATGGGAGGAGTCCTAGTGGCACAGTGGTTAACTGCCTGTACTGCAGCCACTCACTCAAAACCATAAGGTTGCGAGTGCAAGACCAGCAAAAGGGCTCAAGCTTGACTCAGGCTTGCATCCTTCTGCGGTCGCTAAAATGAGTACCCAGATTGTTGGAGACAAGTAGCTTACAGTTGTAAACCGCTTAGACACTCCTTAGGCGGTATGAAGTGGTATATAAATGAAGCTGTTTTGAATGTTGCTAGACTGCAACACCCTTCAGTCCCAGCCAGGATAGCTAATGGTGAGAAATGCTGGAAGTGATGGTCCAGGAAAATCTGGAGGGCCACATAATTCCCATCCAAGGGCCATAGACATGCTTTCCCTTTCCCACAAGATTAGAATCCAGACCAATCTGTTTGGGTGAATAGTCCATGCTGGTTGTTGGTGGCCTGGCTAAAATCTGTGCAGTGCTAGATCATATGCCACCCTACTCTTATTTCTCATTCTACAAAAGTTAGAATCCTGGGTTTCTTTGGCATTTTCTAAGAAAAAAACTTGGAGATCCAAGATGACTAACTATCTATGGCCAGCATGCTGATAGTGACATATGCAAGCAAGGACCTTTTTTTCCCTTGGTCATTGCAGAGGTTAGTTTCCCTTTGCAGCTACCAAGACCAATCACAGGACTCATCATATGACTCCAACATCCCTCCCCCCCCCCCCACACACACAATGATTCTGTGGCTGGTGGAGAGTGAAGGGTTTCACAGGAACAGTGGCTAAGTTCACATACCTAGATGCTGACAAATATCATCTGTCAAAATCTCTGGAAGCCTCCAGCAGACGTTGGTGGAAGATGTCCTTGGTTTGTGTCTGGCTAAGGAAAATAGCCAGGCCTCCCTCACTCCAAGATCTCCAACAGCCAGGGGGATTGCTACCAGAGCAACCCAGTGAACTGTGGGGTTGTTAATGGGGTTCTATTGTGTGGTACCACATGTGGAATCCCTATTCTCTGCACAACAATATACAGTCTTGTTAAGGCAAGGAGCATGGGAATTATAGTCATAGAAATGCAAAGCTGTATGTGAGAACCAAAGTCTGTAAATTTCCAGCACAAGGTGAGATAGTGTAGTCAGACACGTACACAACAACAACAGATGTGAGTATAGCCATAACACACACGGAATAGCAACACAAGTTCCGGAAAGGAAGGTCATGGAAAAGGTAAACAACGACATCATTGAAAACATCACATGAGTGTTTAGGTCATAGTAAGAGGTTGGACTATAGTATGGGAAAGTGTGAAAATAACCAATAGTATTGATTGTACACACCCAGTGCACACCCAGTGCACACCCAGTGGGTGGTAACAAAAGTTGAACTATTTCAGTATTGTTCCGGTGAGCCATTGCTCCCCTCAGCCCCCCAGCCCTGCACCATCCTCCACACCACACCATCAACAACAATGTGAACTAGAAGGTGAACCTGAACTTGTAACTAAGCTTTTGTGCAGGAGGAGATGAGTATGTATATAGCTTGATTAGCATAGCCAGAGTGTGTTTAGCAAGAGCAAGAAATGTGTTGCAAAGATGTTTATTGTTTTACTATAGAGTTTGTATTATTCAAGTAGCCAATAAAGATAGTTTAGTGCACAGCTTGCGTGGTTTGTTGACTGCATGAAGAGAGAAGCAGCAACAGTGATTCCAGAAGTTCCAGAGCTGATGTTTTTGTTCCTGAGCCGCTTCATGGGCAACTCTGCTACCTGCAACACATCACACCATTGATCAGTTCTGATCAGCCCAGTTTGACCAGATGGTGAGGACCTGAGCCTGGGTGAAGTGCATCACCTCCCATCATCCCCAACAAAGGTTATGGGCCCAGTCGCGTGGATGCTGGGCACTTCAGTCATCCCAGTTGCATGGATGCTGGGCACTCCAGTGGTTCCAGTTGTGTGGATGCTAGTAGGTCCAGGCGTGTGAATGCTGGATGCTACAAGACAGGGGAAATGCTGGATGTTCCTGAAAATGCTAAACACCGATGAATGCCGAAGCTGAAGTTCTTCGAAGGTCAGAGTAAGCTGTTTGTGCTACGCTGACAAAATTCTTGTGGATTACAAAATTTAAAGCCTCTTTGAAAATCCTGGCCGGAGTCTGCGGAACAGTCCGGAGCAGGGAGTCAATGCTTGTCTACGGCTTATATTTATGCGAAATCTCTGCTAGTCCGAGACGGTTTGTGGTCGGATGGGACATTTACAAAGATTTTGCAGGAAGTTAGCTGCAGATCGGAAAGAACAACAATTTCGGAACCAGTTTAAGCGGCCCGAGCGACAAAGATTTCAGCAGAAGCAACAACAACCAAGACTTCAAAGTTTTAAGGACACTGGTAACAAAAAGGGGGTTGCTCAAGTAATTAAAGGGAAGTTAAACAATGTACAAAATTGGCTTGTTGATTCCGGAGCCAGTTCTCATATGTGTAAAGATTTTGATTTAATGACTAATTTAAAACCTGCTAATGTAAGTTCTGTTGTGTTAGCTGATGGAAAGCAAACCAGAACAGTTAGGCAGATGGGAACAGTGTTTATTCCAGGTTTGAATGCAAGTTTTGACAATGTACTGTATGTGAAAGAATTGGAGAACAACCTGTTATCTGTGAACAGATTAACAGAGGATAACTACAAAGTGATTTTTCAGGGCAATGAATGTCAAATAACACGTAATGGAAAATTATGTGGTGTTGGAAACAAATATGAGAAACTGTATTATTTGCAAGATAGAGTTAATGGTAGAAATGATGAAAATGTGAACCATGTTGATAATGTGCCTTTACATTCCAACTGCATTCATGAGTTACACAGAAAGTTTGGCCATGCCAGTTTTAAAAGTTTGAAAAAATTACTTCAGTTGTGTCCTGAAGTAAAAGTAAATGAATGCAGAAATCACTTGGATTGCACAGTCTGTAATCAAGTGAAGGTCAAGGCTTATCCAGTAGCGAAGCAAACAAAGAGGGTAGCCGAAAGACCATTTCAGTTTGTTCATGCTGACGTAGCTCAAGCAAATTGTTTGTCACTTAGCGGCTGTAAATATTTTCTTGTGATAGTAGACCGGTATTCAAGGTTTTCGTTTGTAAGAATTTTGAAAAACAAGTCAGATGCCGGTGACAGTTTGAAAGCATGGGTGAAAATGGTTGAAAGAGAGTTTGATCTCAAAGTAGGCACAATAATCACAGATAGAGGTGGAGAATTTTTGAGTAAACAATTGTCTAATTGGTTTCAAAAGATGGGAATCAGACATCAGACGACTTCTCCCGCATCGCCAGCGGAAGACGGGCTTGCGGAGAAATGTGTCAAAGATTTAAAACAAATCACAGCTTGTTTGATAGCAGATGCAGGTGTCAAAGGTTGTTTTGGGGGTGAAGCAACTTACACAGCCAACCACATCAAAAATCGTTTGTATCATTCAGGAATAGATGACATACCCTACAGAGTGCTGTATGGGAGAAATCCAAACTTTAAATATTTGAGAGTGTTTGGACAATATGCACATGTTTTCATTCCAGCCTGTTTTAGGAGAAAGGGTGATCCTAAAAGCAGGAGACTAATGTTTTTGGGCTATTCTGGAAACAAATACAAATTTCTACTTGGGCAGAAAGAGATACAATATTCCAGGTCAGCAAATTTTGAAAAACATGCTGGATGGGAAAAATTACATGCGAATAAAGAAGTTTTCTTAAGTTAGGTGACACTAACACAGACACACAAAAAGAACCAACTTCAGGAAACGGAGGGGTTTCAACAAAACAAGAATCTTCTGACAGTCACAGTAGTGCATCAGATGATGACATGCAAGATAGACCCACAACAAGTAGGATGACACAAGATAAGAGATTTAGTCACAGGACAGAAACACCCAAGACAGACACAGAGGATGACACTGACAGAGTTGTAAGTTTTCAGCCTAGACGCACACAAAGAGTGAGGAAACCACCTGATAGATTTGTGGTTCAAAGTGCAAGAGTTTGTTTAGTAACTGAGGAGCCTGAGAGTTTTGATGTAATACAGGAATTGTCTAGGAAAGAACAAGTTGTACGGTTTGAAACAAAGTGCCAGAGCTTGGAATTTGTGCATAAATGATGAGCTGATAAAACTTGGATATAAGAGAAGTGTTGCAGATGCATGTGTATATACCAAAGGAGACATTGTGCTTGTGATATATGTTGATGATTTATGCGTGGCGGCTAAATCACAACAAGAGATTGATACTGTAAAAAGGGAATTGTCTAGAAAGTTTGTTTTAAAAGATCTTGGACAGTTGAGAGCATATCTTGGAATTGATGTAGAAAAGACAGATGAAGGAGATTACTTGTTGAGTCAAAGCAGGAAAATTGAGAAGTTAATTGACAAGTGTGGTTTACAATTTGCTAAAGTTGTAAAAACACCAATGACAACAGGTTTTGTTTCAGGAGAGACAACCAAAGAGTTTGAAAACAAGACCTTGTACAGAAGCGTTATAGGATCTTTGCAGTTTATAAGTTGTCATACTAGACCAGATATTGCTTATGCTGTGAACGTGTTGTCAAGGAGAGTAAACAGTCCAAAAGTAGAGGATTGGACAGCTGTGAAACATTTGTTAAAGTATTTGAAAGGTACTTTAGACAAGAAGTTAGTAATCAGATGTAGTGATGAAGATTTAGAATGTTTTGTTGATAGTTCTTTTGCTTCTGAGATGCATGACAAGAAATCAATTACAGGAATGATTGTAAAATATAGTGAGAGTCCAATTATTTGGAGGAGCAGGAAACAGAACAACGTAGCTTTGAGTACAAGTGAAGCTGAATTTGCAGCATTAAATGAAATTGTGAATGAAGTTCAATGGATTACACAATTGTTAGATGATTTGGATGAGAGTTATAGAACACCAGTTGAAATTTTGGAGGATTCACAATCTTGTATAGCAATGGCAGAAACAGAAAATTTGAGAAATCGAAGTAAATATGTGGCAGAGAGATATCAGAATGTGCGGGACATGGTACAGAAAGGTGAGATAGAGTTGAGGTACATTGAGTCTCAAAACAACATTGCAGATTTGTTTACCAAGGCATTAACAGCAGAGAAACATGAGAGTTTTACACAACAAATAGGTTTGACAGTTTGAGGCACATACATCTTTTCATTTCGGAGGGGATTGTTAAGGCAAGGAGCATGGGAATTATAGTCATAGAAATGCAAAGCTGTATGTGAGAACCAAAGTCTGTAAATTTCCAGCACAAGGTGAGATAGTGTAGTCAGACACGTACACAACAACAACAGATGTGAGTATAGCCATAACACACACGGAATAGCAACACAAGTTCCGGAAAGGAAGGTCATGGAAAAGGTAAACAACGACATCATTGAAAACATCACATGAGTGTTTAGGTCATAGTAAGAGGTTGGACTATAGTATGGGAAAGTGTGAAAATAACCAATAGTATTGATTGTACACACCCAGTGCACACCCAGTGCACACCCAGTGGGTGGTAACAAAAGTTGAACTATTTCAGTATTGTTCCGGTGAGCCATTGCTCCCCTCAGCCCCCCAGCCCTGCACCATCCTCCACACCACACCATCAACAACAATGTGAACTAGAAGGTGAACCTGAACTTGTAACTAAGCTTTTGTGCAGGAGGAGATGAGTATGTATATAGCTTGATTAGCATAGCCAGAGTGTGTTTAGCAAGAGCAAGAAATGTGTTGCAAAGATGTTTATTGTTTTACTATAGAGTTTGTATTATTCAAGTAGCCAATAAAGATAGTTTAGTGCACAGCTTGCGTGGTTTGTTGACTGCATGAAGAGAGAAGCAGCAACAGTGATTCCAGAAGTTCCAGAGCTGATGTTTTTGTTCCTGAGCCGCTTCATGGGCAACTCTGCTACCTGCAACACATCACACCATTGATCAGTTCTGATCAGCCCAGTTTGACCAGATGGTGAGGACCTGAGCCTGGGTGAAGTGCATCACCTCCCATCATCCCCAACAGCAATAGGGGGGCATGGACATGCACAAGCCAGCTATCCAGGCCATAAGACATTTCTACTTGTCTTTCCTTACTGATGTTTCCACCGAAGAATTGCTGATATCATTTGCAAGGATCCCCTGGGGTTCCCAAGAACTCCATTTCAGAACCACTGATTTAGAAAGAGACAGGAGCAGGATGGCAAATGGAGAGACCACTGTATTCCAAATCTGAATCACATTCCTAAACATATACACACATCAGTCAGGCCTCTATGCTGCAGTGGTTAAGTCAAAACGTTTAGACTCCTGGGAGACCATCACTGGAGTACAACCCTGGGATTGTCAAGCCTCCCTGTAGCTAGCCATGCAGCAGACATTCTAATGGTTCTCTTTGAATCTTTTGGAGCCAAGCCAAGCCATGAAATGCAGCTGCCAGTATAAGGTGGCCTCCGTTGTTCACAGAGAGATGGCTGAACATGCCTTCCTCCACCCCCACCATCCAAGGAAGGGCTGGTTTTCTTTCTGAAGAACATCATTTATTCTACTTTTTTAAAAAAAGAAGAAGCAAATATGCTCTTTAAACATATCCAGGTGTTGTACCAACTGTGGGTGTCTGCCATTTTGGTTCTAATACTCAGCCTACTCTTTCATTTTTAGTTACCATTATATCAACTCCTTTAAGTACTACATGTTGAATTTTGAAATCTGGAAAGTTACCGTATTTAAACAACTAGATCTGTGCATTCCTCTGAAGTGAGGGTTCATTGGAAATTACAGCAAAATTGAGCTCTTTCTTTGAGAGACAGAAGCTATAGCAGATCTGTATAATTTGTTGTGTAACCCACCAAGTTCTTTGAGGTCTGTCAATGGTTTATAGTGGTGGCCACGTTAGTTTCCACAGGCCATACGCTGTACAAGCTTTTATGAAGAAATCAGGAGCCTACTACTTCATGAGAGGTGATGGCCATATGAGAAATTAATGCCAACATTATTTCAAATATGCCATTTTTTATTATTTCTGCTGTAGCTTCCTGTTGAACTGTGGTTGACTGACAAATTTATGTACCATAACATATAGGTTTCTACATATCTCCCTAACACTGGCCTGCAGCACTGGAGTCATCTTTTCCAAACTCCAGAAAAAGACAAAGAAATTATCTACTTTGCCCTAAATTTAATGGGACATTAGCTGCCCCATTGGGACTGGTGCTGAGTATAGTACAAATACAACTAAGGGTGTTCTTCAACATATGTGTCCCCAGTGCCCTGCCAGTTATAGTGAAAGAGTACCCAGAATCCACAGTGGTTTTTACAGTGGACATGTGCCATTTAATAAGCACAGTTACCTATACTGGGATAGCATGGCCTAGGTACACAAACTGTTGGTAGATAAGCATAGACGGGCATATTTGTTCAATGGTTAATGTTCGTATGTGGGTTTCTGCTATCATTTTATAGGCAGAAAAGCTACATCCTTCTATAAATGTTTTAGGTGCTGGTGTGTGGGGTTTTTTTAAATCGATTGCTCACTTGAAAAAATCAGAAATATGTTTAAAATGATTCAATGCTATGTAAAAGGGGGGGGGGGGAATGGTACAAGGAACCTTTCTCTTTGGAACTTTCTCTCTCTCTCTCTCTCTCTTATATACATACATATATATTTAATTCACTTAACTTCAAACCAGTCCTAAGATTTAATTAAATCAGTTGAAGGAAACACTTGTGTTGTGTACTGAAATTGAAAAGTCTTTTAAAAAAGTGAACGCCTTCATCTATACTGGGTTAATGGTATTGAATTAGAGGCCCATGGAAGGTTAAATTAGGGAACCCACATTTATTGTGGAAAGCCATTTTCTGTAACTAGAAAGGGAAATGGCACAAAACAAATCAATTATCATGGCCATAACTGTAACGAGGGCAGGAAATGAGGCTTGTCTGAGTCTCATTCATAAATTAGAGAACAGTCGCTCCCTTTGCGGGTGCTCTGTTCTCATAGCTATAGATAGGTATTGTTACATTTCTGGAAATTCTGATGCTGTGGGGAAGAGACCTCTCTACCCCACAGTCTCTTATGCTTCTCCTAGAAAAAAAAATCAAATTTTGAGGGGAAATTGGAAACTTATGCTGTCCCTTGCTTGCTGTCCAGTTCCAGCTCATAAATAATTTGTAGTGTAGACAAGCCTAAATATGGTTGTGCTGATAAGAAGAATATAAGCATGTAGCAAAGCAGTGATATAAAGTCAACATCTCTTAAAAAAATTGGGATAATACCTCCTAGAATTTCCATAAGCAATGTGCTGGCCTGTTTCCCTAAACAGATCTATTATATGGGGTATACAGAAAAGACTGCATACATAGGGAGGAGATGAGATTCAGACAGGGCTTGGATTTGAGACAGGTTTTGAAGAGAGCACTGACAGGGTGTTGAGCTGATAGAGACAGAGTTTTGGATATGAGGAAGAAGAGAAAACTGCCTATGATATTGGGGAGCATGCAGAATAAAATATTAGAGTTTATTATTTAATACATCTATTCTTATTGTTGTTTTAAACCTGTGTCTGGCTGGCTGTCAAGTCTTAATTGGAGTCAGGTCACGCTTTCAAAACTAAAGAACCCACACAACCACAAGTCCACATCTATAGGGATCACCCTGAGGCCCAGTAACCCGATCCAACAAGGAAAGAATTGGGGAGGAAAGGGCAGGGTGAGTGGCAGGATTCCTAAGGGTTTGGGGGCCAGCCTGGGTAAAGGGGTATGCCACGTATATGACAGGCAGGAAAGCAGGGTTATTCACAGGAGATGAATAAGGATTTTGCATACTCTGAGGTTCAGATTAATCTATAGGAATCACCCTGAGGCCCAATAACCCGATCCAACAAGGAAAGAATTGGGGAGGAAAGGGCAGTGTGAGTAGCCGATTCCTAAGGGTGGGAGGAACTCTGGCTCTAAGATCAAACAATTTAAACTAGGTTACTGTCATTCATAATTGAACAGTGGTAGGATAATGCCCTAGAACCCACAGCATCATCCTCCACTGCTATGTTAGGGATGGTGTCAGCCTGCTCTCATACATTCTTCATTTAATAATAAAAAGCTCTGTAAGAGCAGATCCTATAAAAATAAAGATAGTAAAGTTGGTAAGAAAGAATTAACACATTCATTCACTGTGTGAACTCACTACCTTTCTCCTCCATTATAGCTCAGTAATAGTTAATGGTTACCTCTTCTCTGCTAAGCTTTCCACCTCTTCTAAAAGGGGAGAAAAGGGCACTTGGATGATACAATCAAAATCTTAGTGTTAGAAGGGACCACAAGTGAAAGAATACATAACTGAATCATCTGCTTAATACACTGCACTAAAACCAGTGGTGATTATAGGCTACCATGTTGGGGGGCAATGAATCTACTCCAGGTTTTACTCTAAACTTAGAGGAACTATCCATGCTGCCAAATCTATTTTAGGAAGAGGAATCTGCACCCTGGAACCTCCTTTAAAGTTCTGCTTCATGGTACTACCATGAAGGCCTAAAAACCCAATGACAAAAAAGTAGATATCTGAGGGCTGGAAAAGAATGCCAGACCGGGGCTTCAGCAACCACAAACCATAGCCCTGATCCAGCTTTTTCTGACACAAAAAGAAGTGGCAAAAAGGCTAGCTTTTTTGGTTTGGTGGTGGATTTTCAGTGCTCCTGTGGTGTGCGGCTTATAAACGCCGCACTGCGAGAGCACCACAATGCTGCCTGCCAAATGGTTGGGCAGGCTGCACAATGCTGGCTTGGGGGCAGTGTCGGGCATGCATCATCTAAACGCCATGCCCCCATGCCGCCCCCAAGCTGGGGTATTGTGCCGATCTGCTTCACCTCTTAGTCTTTTGCAACAAAAGGATTGGTTTTTTTAAAATAACACATAATACTAATATCCAAGATCCAGAGTGGTGTAGTGGTTTGAGCACTGGACTACAACTCTCAAGATCAGGGCTTGAATCCCCACTCGGCCATGGAAACCAGCTCTCAGCCTCATATGAAGGGAAAGACAAATTCTCCCTGAAAAAATCTGACCAAGGAAACTCCAAAGGAGGGTCACCCTAGTGTCACCATAAGCTGGAAATAACTTGAAACCGCACAGCAAAATATTAATGCCCAACTCTAAAAAGGGTGTTTTCTCCCTCTAACCTTTACAAGACAAACAAAGGCACCCACTCTCATCTTACCTTGGATGCTAAGAAGGGTCAGACCTGTTTAATACTGGAATGGGGGACTGCCAAAAAATGCCAAGCACTGAAGGATATGTTTCAGAGGGAGGCAATTTTCTTCCTTCCTGATGTAGCTAATAGCCACTCCAAGTTGCTAGGGGGAAAAAACAAGCTTCTGCCATGATTCAGAATGTGGCCTTCTTTACTTTATTGGGCTGGGATTGTGATTGCACTTCCCTCTTAGGCGTGTGATATTCTCTCCTTTACATGTGCATGTGGATGTACCTTCATGTTGCTTGTCAACCTATCACTATACCATGGATTTCATAGTGTTTCTAAAATGAGCAAGATGAGTTTTTCCTTCCTGTGTTGTCTATGGCTACTATTCAAAAGAAAATATATTTGCTATCCAATGAATGAGGGGATAACAATCATAGTTTGTGGCCTCACTGCAGAATAGAAACAAGCAAATTAACCGTCACAGATATTCTTCTATTGCTGCTGAGTCTCTCTTGCACAGACTCAGGCCTAAATCTGAGACTATGTAAATACCAAACCAGTCCACCTTAAGAGCTGGCTGTCAGACTGGGCAAAGATAAGTCATTCAGTTGGTGATCAGGATGCAAAGAGGATGATGTCACAAGTCCTTGTTGCAGCCTCTCTCAATGGTTGGAGAAAGCTGGAAATAACATCCTTCTAGCACTGCAATTGCTAGCTGAAAAGACCTCCTTTGCCTGATCCAGCAACTGACTCTTAAGATGGTTGGGAGAGTTGAGCCAGAAGATGTTGTTACATCTCCTTAACTAAGTAACTGGGCTAGGATTCTTGAGTATATTGATTAACAGAATCAATTGGACAGTGATTCTAATAATAATAATAATGATAATAATAATAATTTATTTACAACCCACCCCTCTGATCCTAAAGCTCCTTGACAGCACAGAATGTTTTTGATGTCCTTCTCCAAAGTGCAAACATAAGTTTAGCCTCAGAAGGAGAAATCCAACCTTATAAACCCAATCCCAGCTAGTTGGAGAAACCTTCACAAGCATCCTTTACCCTTCTGATGACATTATAGATGAAAAAGAGGGATTCCTTAGAAATTTCAGATGGACTGAGGGAAATCATGGATCCACAAGAGTCTGACACTTTAGGAATTGGAGGAACTGGTGCTAAAACTGGAGCTAGCAGGCAGAATTTCCCCTCCCAATACAACTCATGAGTAGGTAATCATACAAGTAAAAACTAAAAAGAGAACTAATAAGTGATGGGGGGGGGGGGATGTCCTTCCTTTCTTCTGCTAATGTGACACCAACAGAGCATCTGATAAGGCTACTGTTTTTAGATCTCAAGCCTCTTGTCAAATCTCCAGATCTCTCCATGTTAAGGTTGTTTTGTTATATATCAACCCAATATAGGGTCACCAAGTCTCAATTCACTTGGAACTGCAGCTGTGCTCCAGCTAAATGAATGTGGAGCTGACCAGTTCTTCTGACATCCTCTCCCAAGAGCACCATGAGAGTGCCATGGAGGAGCAAGATGAAACCAGAATAGACACATTTTCCTTTGGAAGTAATGATTCAGCAAGTCTTATGTATTAATAAGTTGGTGTGGCAGTTATCTTGGACCTTTCTCCTATTTCTGAGGGTTTCTATTTTTCTTGCAAATTAATATAAATTTCCCTAGAGGCATTAAAACACAACTTGCAAATATGCCCAATTTTTGTACAGATGGGTTTGGGGGTATTACATAATGTTGACACAAAGTTAAGTAACATTGTTTTCTCATGAAAAAGAAAATCCTATGGAGCCAGGAGGAGGAAGAGGGGGAGGAGGAGTGGCGGTCCCCAGGGGATTCTGGGACTCACCAGTGGTCTGGGCCTTGGCAGATCCTCAAAGTTCCTCCCTCAGTGTTGGCTGTGGGCAGCACAAACAATCCTGTGTGATTCATAAACAGTTCTTACCATAACCCAAGTCTGGAAGAAAGGGACATTAATGTATGTAATGCTAAAATTTTGGCATCTAGTCTGCATTTTTACTTATTTCAAAATAACACTTTAATTATTTCACTACATGGTGGATCTCTTTTGATCATGTGCAGGCCCTCTTTGCCCCATATTAGTTACAGAAATCAAATCAAGCCAATTAGGCACAAAAACTGTGAACATTATTATCATGCCAAGCTTCTAAACCTACCAGGTGCTGAGTTGGTGGCATGATCTGCCTTTAAACAGATCCCAGTAATAAACAGCTGGATACTTTTTGGAGAACTTTCAGTCCAAAGTTCTGAGAACCTTTTTATGCCATTAAATTTGCCCAAGGAGATGGAACATATTTGGCTCCCAAACATACCCCCTACCCCACTCCTGGCCATGTAACTCACCTGTGCCACCACCAAGCCCTAAGCTATAAACAGACATGATTGCCTCAATAAAGGCACTTTCTTTCCAAATGGACAAACTAATATTGCATTTTAAAATATTCAATAAAATGGTTATTAAAAAAATAAGGAGTGGGGGACTGAAAAGTTGCAGTGTATGAAAGAACAAGAAGGGGCAACCAGAAAGAATGTTGAGGTCGTAGTTTCCTTTGACTTGCTCATATTTATTTCCAATGCTGTAGGGGTCCAGCAAAACAATTTGGGAACAAGGTCCCTATACAAATCCCAGCCACTGGCTTGTAAGCATAGGGACAAGCTTGTTTGGAAGTAGTTGTTTTTCCTGTGCACCTGTGTGTTCTCTCCAAACTTCTCTCTCTCTCTCTCTCTCTCTCTCTCTCTCTCTACTCCTGATATGTGTGGCCTTTGTGTGTGCATGAGTGTGTGTGTGTGTGCGTGTGTGAGAGAGAGAGCAATCCTTTCTTCTGGATAGAACCCAGGGCCTTCCAGATCTACCAAGAGGCTGATTTGTTCAAATTATGCCTGGAGTTATAAGAAGAAAGCAGGGCAAGACACAACTGTCTATCTTAGTAGACATATCTACTAAGATAGGCATTGTGTCCTGCTGTCTTCCTTCTGCTTATAACTCCAGGCTTGTCCGTTTTGGCCCACCTTTCTAACCTATTAGGGTCATTTTGAATTTTGATCCTTTCCTCTAGGGTATTAGCTACTCCTCCTAATTTAGTGTCATCTGCAAATTTGATAAGCATTCCCGCTATTCTTATACATCATATTTTAGTACTGGAGGCATTTATCCCCTCTTTTCAAATTTATACAGACATGCCTATCATTAAGTGATGTCAAGCCTCAGAAAGACCTTTTCCAGGTGATCAAAATCGATTTTAAAACTACGCAACCAATTCAAGTACAACTCTGTTGAGATGACTGCTCAACTTTATGTGCAGACTTAAGAAATTGGTTTTAAGTCTTCCTTTTATTTTATTTTTTAAAATTTGGTGCTGCTGGTGGTATAAATTTTTTGCACCTTCTTCCTCCCTCTTTTCTTTTCTTGTATTAAGAGATCAATCATTAGGGATTGTAGCTACAGGGGTGAAATGAAGGCATTCTCCCCAGAAATAAAAATTCTACCTTCCCCCATGAATTTTTCCTTCAGTCCCCAAATTTCTAGCATTACAGAGAATGAGACACTGCCAGTCATTCACACGTAGAACTTTTCTATTTGCTGTGTTCACATTCCCTTGGTAACTTTGCCTGCCCCTTTTCTTTGGATGCCTAAACTATATTTCCAAATGCTCAATTAAAGTTTTAAGTTACTGCAATGCTAGACATTTGGAGACTAAAAGAATATTTGTTGGGGGAAACAGACTCCTTATGGGGGGGAGAAGACTCTCAGTCTCCCCTCTGCTCATCTACACGCCTGTCGCCTTGAGAACATTTCCAAGTGGAAAGGGCACCTTTCCCCTCTTCCATTTCTTTCTTTTAAGAAGGAAACTTGAAAGTCTTTTCATTTGTTTTTATTTTATTTAGTTTTTCACTTGCAAGACTGACAATGAGCTTAGAGAATTATTATCCAGCATCTCTGGAGATGAAGGCTGGGTTGAGCCAACCAGCTAATGAATCAACCATAAAAACTGCCTCCTCCATGGATCTTCAAAGGCCTGCAAGAAAGAAAACAAACAGCCCTGCTCCCCTTTGGGGGCAACCACTACTAAACATGAGAGCCATCCTTTTGTGAGGCCACATGGGGCGAAGAGAACATCCATTCTCTCTTTACACACACACACACACACACACACACACTGTTGGTAGGAGCAATTTGGGAAAGGGGGACTCGCTGGTGGGGGTGGGGGAAGAGCCACACAAGCAACACTAGGCTTTGCTTTGTTTGAAAGCATAATAAATCCTGTATACCTCCAACAAAGCCTCCAAGTGTCAATGCAAGATTTAAACTGGGATAAGCGTGACCACAAATGCTTCTTTTGTGGACATCAATGTGACAGATCACCGAAGAACCCACACACAGACAGATCTTGGTGTCACTATAAAATGGGGTGGAGGAACATTTAATGCCACTAAAAGAAGAACATATCGTGGTTAAATACAGCAAAGACAGTTGTTGTTGTCATGTACCTTCAGCTTAAGGCAACCCCAAGGCATACCTATCACAGGTTCTTCTGGGGGTGAGGGTGTGTGACTTGCCCAAGGTAACCCAGTGGTTTTCCATGGCTGAGTGGGGAATTGAACCCTGATCTCAAGATTCATAGTCCAACATTCAAACCACCATACCACACTGGGTCTCAGCAAAGATAATAGTAGTTATTATCTCTATAAGGACTTGATGCAGCAGAACAACCGCTGCTGCTGCTATTCCAACACTTGTTCCTCAGCCAATTACATTTTATTTTAAAATACACACCACTTTTCAAGTAAACATATGCATCATGCAAGTATCAGTGTGGAGCTGCATTTTCTGAGCTGTCAAACACTGTAGGGCTTTACCTGACGAGGATGCCAGTGGAATGTACACAAAGCCAGTGTAGTGCTGGGATTTAGTGTGCTGGACCAAGATGTGGAGGATCAATCTTCTAGTCTCTACAAAGTCCCACTCATAGGGCTATTGCGAGGATAAAATGAAGAGGAGGAAGATGCCTTGACAAGATCCTCACCTAGTTGAACAGAGGCTGAGCATTGACATTCACAGGCAGGAACCAGTTGCTGCCAGGCTTTTTTTAGATTCAAGAACTTGTGGTTTTAGAGGAGGGCAATTTGTATGACTTAAAAATGTGGCAAACCAGTCCAGTGGCACTTAGAGGTACTCCTGCTCATTCTGTCCCGAACTTCTACTTCAAAGTTCTGCTGCCCAGAGAGGACTATGCTCATGTGTGAGCTTCCCAGAGGGAATGGACTGGCTAGTGTGGGAAAGAGGATGCTCAACTGGGTGGATTTTCTAACTGATCTAGCAGAGCTCTTTGTAACTTATGTTCATATCACTGCATAGCCCATCAAGCCCAAGACTGTCCATGAGTTTCCTGTGAATGAAAAGCATCACACATTGTCATCTGATAATCTCCACACAATTGTGTGAAACTAATGACAGCATCCTGCTATGCTCCCTTCACTTTTGCCCATCTGAAAATCTCCCCTGTTGCTTGAAGCAGTTCTGTTGGTATGTCATCTGTTCCTTTTAATTTATTTCTCTCAAGTACTCTGAATGCAGTTTCCACTTCATTTTCTAAAATTGTATGTTCATCTTCAAATGGTTCTTCTTGAATGAATCTGTCATCTTTTCACTTCATTTATATAGTTCTTCATTGCATTGTTTCCACCTTCTCTTTGTTTTCACTTGGTCATGTAATGTGTTCTCATGCTGGTTATATACTAGTATCCCCACCCTTAAATTTCCCTTTGATTTCTCAGATCTTGTCAAAAGGTCTCTTATTCTTCCTTTTTTCATCTTCTATTTCACTGCATTGATTATTATCTCCTTGTCTCTTTGCACAAGTTGTTGAACAGTTGCATTCAGGGTTCTTTTGACCCTATTTCTGTCCCTTTTTACTTTTCCATCTCATCTGCCCTTAACTCATTGAAGAGTTTCATCTGTCATTCATTGAAACTTTTCCTTCAACCATTTTTTCCTGAGGAAAGAAGAAAAGAAAAACAAAAGAGAGATAGGAACAAACTAAGAATGATGAATACATTGGTACAATGGCTAGTGCACTACTACAGTGATCAACGCAGAGAAACAGAAGACAACAACCTATTCCACACATTCTGGGAAATCAAAGGAAAGTTTAAACCAAGAGCTGGGATGTTGTATGACAATAAAAACAAAATAATTCAAGATCAGGAAGGAATAAAGAGACATTGGATGCAATACTCAGAAAGGTTATATAAAAGAGATTATAAAATGAAGGATACATGGGATGAAGAGCCATATGAAGATAAACCCCAGGTTCTAAAAAGTGAAGCAGAAGCTTCAATAAGAAAAATGGCAAAAAACTAATAACCAGGAATAGATGATATTCAGCCACAAATGCTGGTGAGTCAACTCTAGTGCTAACAAATATATGTCAGCAGATATGGAAAACAAAACAATGGCCAACAGATTGGAAGCAATCGATATACATTCCCATCCACAAAAAGGAGACACAAAAGACTGCAGCAACTATAGGACCATAGCACTAATCTTCCATGCAAGCAAATTCAAGTTCAAAATTCTGCAAGGGTGGAGCTAAAAGGCATGCTCCCAGCAAAGTCATGTGATTTGACTGAAGATTTTCAGATGAGATTGCTTATGTGAGACTTAACCAATGAAGATCCAGGAATGTTCCAGCAACAAACCATTCCTGGGACTTCCCTATGAATGGTTTGTTGCTGGAGTATTCCTGGATCTTCATGAGTTAAGTCCTGGATAAGCATGATATGTCTGAAAATCTTTAGCATGACTGCATAATTTTGCCAGGAGTATGCCTTTTACTCCTGGCTCCCCCCACCCCCACCTCATAATCTCCATAGACCCCAACCATACATGGAGACAGGAGTCCAAGCAGGGTTCTGGAAAGGAAGAGGCACTAGGGGCCACATTGCAAACATACGAGGGCTAACAGAGGACACAAGGAATTCCAAAAGAAAATCAGCATGTGCTTTATAGACTATAGCAAAGCCTTTAACTGCATAGATTATAAAAGGCTATGGAACACATTTAAAATCATGGGAGTGCCAACACAATCAATAGTCCTGATGAGAAATCTGTACTTAGGACAAGAGACCAGTGTCAGAACATAACGCAGAGAAATAGAATAGTTCCCTACCTGTTTTAACTTAGATGCTGAACATATTATAAGAAAAATAGGTTTGGACACAGAAGGAGGAGTGAAAATAGGAGATTAGGAATATCGACAGTATAAGCAGATGACATCATAATACTAGCAGAAAACCTCCTAGACCTGAAACAACTGCTAAGGAAGATCAAGGAAGACAGTGCAAAGTCAGGACTACTGTTGAACATAAAGAAAACAAAAATAACGATTATGGAGATTCTAGACAAATTCAACCAAGACAATGAAGAAATAGAAGCATTAAAAATGTTCTCATACCTGAGATCCAGCATTGATAGGAATGGGGACTGTAGTTAGGAAATCAGAACATGATTAAGAAGGGGAAATGCACCTATGAAAGGAATGAAAAAGATCCTAAAACACAAAGATATATAATTGAGGACAAAAGTTAGAATCATACAAGTCATTGTATTCCCTATTATCATGTTTGGATGTGTCAGCTGGACACTGAAGAAAGCAGATAGGAAGAGATGTGGTGCTGGAGATGTGGTGCTGGAGAAGAGTGCTGAGGAGTCCATGGACAGCCAAAAAGACAAACAAGTCAGCCCTAGAGCAATTTAAGCCAGAAATCTCCCTGGAAGCCAAGATGACAAAACTGAGGCCGTTGTACTTCGGACACATAATGGGAAGGCACGACTTATTGGAAAAAACAATAATGCTAAGAAAGGTGGAGGGATGTAGAAAATGAGGAAGGCCACATGCTAGGTAGATGGACTCAATTACAGGTATGACTCTGAAGGAACTAAGCAGAGCAATGGAGGACAGGGACTCTTGGAGGTCACAAGTATGACTCTGCAGGAACTAAGCAGACCAGTGGAGGACAGGGAGTCTTGGAGATGTCTCATCCACAGGGTTTTTATGGGTCAAAATCGACTTGAGAGCAATTCACAGCAACAACAAGGTGTCTTTTTGCATTCCTCCTTGATAATGTTGCTGACTTCAGTTCAGAGTTCTTCCAGCTTCTGGTCAATTAGGCTTAATAATACACTTTTTGCACATTATCTTTCTGTTCTATGCGGAAATTCTTCAGGATGTATTCTAGCACAATGGTTAGTTTAGTGTTCTTCTTGAGCATGATTCTAATTTTTGATACTAGCATAATCTGCTCCTGGTCTTTTTTTTTTTTCCCCTGAGAAAATGGAACTTCTCTGTCTTTTGCTTCCAGTGTAGTCTATTTGATTTCTAGATTGGCCATCTGGTGATGTCCATGTATACAGTTGCCTCTTTAGTTTCTTGTAAAATGTGTTTTTGATCAACAAACTGTTGGCTTCACTAAATTCAATCAGTCACTTTCTTGCTTCATTTCTTGATTCTTGGCCAAATTTTCTTACAGTTTTGATTTTGCTCCATTCCCTACTTTTGCATTCTAATTGCCAATGTTTAACAAGTCCTGTTTTGGTGTGTGATAAATTTCATCCTGGACTCCAGCACAGAATCTTTCAATTTCTTCTGCTGATGCTTCAGTAGTCAGAACATAAACTTTTATTATGGTTATAGTGTTGGGTTTTCCCTGAAGTCTTATTGATATGATTTAATCAGACTTTGCATTATATCCTTTAACTGCTTTTAGTACACCTCTCCTCATTGTTAACATCACCCCATTTCTTCTTAGATTTTCATTTCGAGAGTAAAACACTATGTAATTATCTAACTCAATATGTCCTATACCTGTCCCCTTTAGCTTGCTCACCCCAAATACTGCAATGCTTATATGTTCCCTTTCTTGTTTTGCTATGTTTAACTTTCCCTGATTCATGCTTTTCACATTCCATGCTCATGCTGTGCAGTGTCACACTTTGCTTTCATCTCTGATCATGCCAACAACTGAATGTCCTTTTGGCTTGAGTCCAGTTGCATCATTAGGCACAGTGCTACAGGTAGTTGTCCTCTGCTCTACCGCAATAGCTCACTGAGTGACATTCAGCCTCAGAGTCTCATCTTCTAGCACTATCTCCTGTTGCATTTCAGATTCTGTAATCATAGTGCTTTCATGGTAACAGACATTCAAAAGAGGTTTACCATACCTCCTTCTGTGCAGTATTAACAAGTGTCAGCAATGAGGTCACTGCAGTTGTCTTGAAGAGATCCTCTGCCAGTGTTACACACAATACACACACTCTTTACTACTGATGCTCAGCAGCTGTTTGGCACATTTAATCTGGCTCCTCAGCAGAAACCTGTCTGACATGGGAGACCCTACTAGCAGAACTGCTATCATCAGCATAGCCTTTTGACTCACAGGAGCATGCAGTCCCACCACCACAAAAAGGTAGTGCCATGGTGAGTGAAATAGTCAATAGTAACTGTTATTTCTATAAGCAGCTGAGTTGATCAGAGAAATGGGATGGAATCCTTTTGGGGAGTTATGAATGTGTAAGCACTGTAGTTAAAATGCTATGTCGTGACTCCTGTTCTGATCCCTCCAATCCCCACTTACTGGGAAGCATCTGCTGAGACTGATGGGGGTCTTCTCCCTGTCAAGCAAGAAGCAGCTAAGTGGCATTCCCACACCCTCCCATGAGTGATTTCTGTTGTGACCAGCAGAAGCAGGGCCCCTGTGGCAATTCCTTCTAGTGCTGGAGACTGCTCTCACAAGGAATGGGTGGAACCAAGAGGCACTGCTCCCCAAGATCAATAGAGCAACAGACGCAGATCAATTGTAGTGGTTGCTGCCCAATATGTGGGGATTGAAGAACTTTCATTTGGGAAGAGTAGCTATGAAAGAACTAGAGAAGAACCTGAAGTATAATGATACACCATTAGGTACTAAAATTAGAATAATCCCAACTATTCTATTTCCTATCACCATGTATGGATGCGAGATATGGACAGTGAAGAAAGCAGACAGTAGGAAAATCAACACATTTGAGATATGGTGCTGAAGAAGAGTGTTGAGCATACCATGAACAGCCAGAAAGAGAAGCAAATAAATTCTTAAACAGATCAAGTTTGAACTCTCCCTGGAAGCCATGATGATTAAACAGGGTGTCATATTTTGGGCACATCATGAGAAGGCAAGACTGATAAAAGATAATGATGCTAGGAAAGGTAGAAGGTAGTAGAAAGAGATGAAGCCTGCACATTAAATGGATAGACTGAATTAGGGAGGCCACAGGCCTTAATTTGCAGGAGCTAAGACAAGCAGTGGAGGATAGTGGGTTTTAAAGATGGCTCATGCACAGGGCTGCCATGAGCTGGGGTTGATTTGAGTACAGTTAACAACAACAGTTTATCTCCTCAACTAGGGGCTATGTAGAAATCATGAATATGAATCACGAGAGCTTGAAAGGAGGAAAGAAGGGCAAGAGAAAACAGAAATGTGACATCACCTTTAAGACTAAGAGTTTTTTATTTTTGCATGAGCTTTCTTCAGAATGTGTAACTCTAGGTTATGCATTTGTAGGTTATGCCCAACAGGATTCTAGCCAATGATGCTCCAGAAGTATAATCAAAGTGGTAAAAGAAAGGGAAACTAATCTCTCTAGGGATGTTATCAGATGGGAGGAATTTCTCTCAATTGCGAATGGAGCCAGTTTGCAATTATGTGAATTCGCTAGTTTAGTGAATTTACGTGAATTCTAATTGCATTCGGAATGCATTCAGAATGACTTCCCATTGCCTGAGAATGACTTCCAACTGCCCAAAATTGCATGAGATACTCTAATACGCAATAACGTGAAAGTCTATGATTGCGTCCAGAATGACTCCCCGTTGCCCGAAATTGTGTGAGATACACCCATACGCAATAATGTGAAACCTCATGATTGTGTTCGGATTGCCATTGGATTATACTTTCAATTTCCATTGTCTGATAATGCCCTAGGTGGCACCCCCAAACTAATAACTGGGCAATTTCCCTTTACTAGCTCATAGAATCAGAGAAATTGCTCTGGCTATGGCCACCTCCCTGGTTGGTTGATCTAGTGGGACATTTTATTCAAGTGAATTATCAGTCTCATGGTGGTGGTGGGACTGTGAACTGACCTACATTTGAGCTATGCCAATGTTTTACTTACACAGCCCTGGGCCCTCTATCCTTGATGAGGACACATTCTTGCATATGGATGTTGAGAAAGAAGATAGAGTTCTATAGATTTTTTCAGTGCAAAGATGCTTTTAGTATCTTTATCAGGCCGTCCTCACCTCTGAATGTCAGTTTGTTCTCCTCAAAAAGTACTCTTTACTGGTCACACAGCCATATTTGCAAGTGACCTACTTGGTTCATTTTGCCTGTGTGGTTTCTGAAGTATGTCTGGGGCGGGAAGACCTTTGCTCAATAGTGCAGCCTCTTCCAATGGTCTACTCCTGCCAAAAGCTTGTCAGCTTTTGGCTTCCACAAAAGCTCAGGAGAGCCTCATGGCCAGCAGTCCTGTATGTCAGCCCACTGAGCCTTGGATGTAAACTGTGTGCTGATTGTCAGAGCTACTCTCCTGGCCTAACCCAGATCATCAACAGCACTTTGTCAAGCCTGCATGCAGCTTTAACGTGTAAGTTGCTGAAGTATCTATTCACTGGGAGGCCTGCCAAGTTTACCAGCTCAGGCATATTTTCATAAAGAAATATGCAGCTCCACTTGTGGCCATCACTGAAGGATCTGAGCTGCAATCAACATCAACACCACAAAAGGCACAATATTTTTCTCTCCTGATTACAACATGCTCATTTATTTTGGAATTCCTTGGCCTGCTGAAGACTACAGGGCAGGGACAGTGGCAGAGCTGTCTGAGTGCCAAAGAAAAGAGAGAGAACTTTATGTATACTCCTGTTCTGCTAGAAAGCAGGGGGGAAGGCTAGCAAGCTGTTTGGAAGAGCATCCTTCAATAGGCACTTTCAAGGCAGCATTCGGATCTAGCCCAATGAGGAAACAGCTGACAGTGCACCCAAGTGCAAATACAGCAGACTGCGAGTATCAGAAATAGCAGAGACTTGCAGTTTGTTCATGACGCAGAAGAACGACAACGGGTTGATACAGCAACCTGGAGTATGTTTTGGAAAAGAGTGGTAACCCATACTACTGGGGTTAGCACAGAGCCTTCTATTTCTGTTCTTTTCATTTCGTGTATCTTTAACAAATATCTGGGAGTAAGGCATGTCTGGTTTGATAGACCTGGAGGTAAAACAAAACCAGTGCTTTTAGAACAGCTGATAAGGCTGCTCCCAAAAGTTAAAATCATTAATCAAAATTAAAAAGCCATATTATATAACCACTGTCTCTCAAGCACATTACTTTGCTACCAAAGGTTTCTGCTTCCTCGCTCTCCCACCATTCCATGATAAATCTTCATTTTCATAGTCTGTCATATCTCTACTTCAGTTCTCTGACTAGTTCTTTCTGAAAATCACAGTGACAGCTGCACCAATATATCAATCCTCTTTTCCATGGCAACAGTAAAATGTTGGGAATTCAGTGGCATTAGCCCAGAAACACTGATGGAAATAGGGCTATTGATTTAAATGTCTTTTAAATTGTTAATCAACAGTGGTTTGTTTAAAGAATGGTTAGTGAAAGCAAACCAAAAGTTGAAATCACCATTTGGTTTTCTGGTTTGTTCTCACTATGCACAGTTTAAATTTAAACAAATCGTTGTTATAACTACAATGGTAGCTAACCATGGGGGAGCACCTGTGAACTGTAACTAATTACCTTTTACAAGTAACTTTCCAAGCTCTAGGAAAGTGGCAGGTGTATTTTACATTCAAATTTCTGGCTCATCCTTGCTATGCACAGTTTAGAATTTAAAGAAATCATGGCAAACTTTTGAGTTGCCATGTTGAATTGTGAACAACTCAGCAGAATTTTAGTTTTTAAAGACAGAGGAAGGAGCCATCCACTGTGATGTGGCAGTTCTTCAGAAATGATACAACTATGGTAGCATTCAAAGACCATGTTAGTCTGTAGAATCAGTATGTAGAGAGATCTCGTAGCCTCAAAGGTGCTACAAGATCTCTCTACAACTATGGTAACACTTTGCCCAAAAGTTCACAGATGAAAACTGGGACACATATAGCTAACAAATATGCAACTGTTTCAAGATGGTGAGTAACCAGGAAGAAAAGACTTTGCAGCAGTTTGTTTTTCCCTGGTAAAACTCAGAATGAGGAGACTACACCCATCATCTCTGCCTGTTGAGTTAATATTACACCGGCTGCTTTTACTCAGTTTGAAGCAAATGAAGTTAGCCTAAGAAAACCCTGTGAAATGTTTGGGGTCACCATAAGTCGACTTGAAGGCACTTTCACACACGTGACACAGGAAAGGGCAGGAAGAGAAAACTGGGACATTTTAAAAACAGATGAAAAAGTGGGGTGACAGGATTAATTGGAACAATTACTGTCAAATCAACCAGTTGGAGGGTATGTGGCAATGTTGCTGCAGACTCTGAGAGAAAAATCCAAGGGAAGCAGGGGCTTTTTATTTGCCCCTTAAGTTTGAGATAAGGAGCCATAACAAATCTCACAATTTCAAGTGCCTATTAAGCAGGTTTAACAACATCCAATTTAAAAGGACTTGCCTGATACAGCTTCCGACTTTAGACAGTAGCACAAAGTCTTCTTGACTCGGCAGATAAAACCAAAGGGGTTGCCTGAATTATCAGTGACATTAACATTTTCTGCAGCTTAGGCACATACAGTCTTCTTGAGCTTTCTTTTGGGGGGTGAGGGTGATTTCCTTTTTATTAGAGAAAAACAGAGATCTTAAGGTATGGAGAGGAATAAACAGGTGGAGGGAAGCAAAAAACTGGCCTTCATGGAGTGGGGCTTAGTGCTGTGGAGGAAAAGGATAAGAAGGAAGCCAAAGAAAAAATCTTCAATAAGCATCTGCAGAATTATCAAGCTCACTGTGTTACATAACATCCAAAGTACTGCAATGTGAAAACAGTCTAAAACAGTCTTATAATTTAACCAGAACAATTTATTGAGTTACAAAAATGTTGGGAAGAAATCCAGACTAACAAATCAATCTTTGTGCAACCAACACAGTTTAGATTTGGCTAGCGGTCTCTCCTCATTTGTCCTTGCATGACATGGTAAGCCAGAGATCCATAGGAACCTTGAACATACAGCATTCTGGGACATGTCATCCCATTCACTCATTCCTGCTTGCAATGTGAACTAAATCAGAAGAAGGCAGATGCTGTCAGGTGGGGGGTGGGTTGCATTTTCTGACCCTTAACTCCCACTGTAAGATTCACAAGGCTCCAAAATGTCTACACTTTTAAAAAGTAAACCCTTGGTTCTATTTTTTCCACATTTTGGCTGGCTGGGGCAAGGCAAAACACAAAAGTATTATTCCTGGAAGTCTCCAAAAACAGGAAAATGGGATGGGAGGTTGACCAAAGCATATTTTTTCAGAGTGAGGGGCATCAGGGTATCAAAATGGCATTGGGGGTCCTATGCAGCCCAATGGCCACACTTTGTCCAACTCTGAACTAAACAAGCCCTTCATTTTCTTATCTGAAGAAAGGAAGAAGTTGCTGGTCTGGTTTCTTCCTCTCCCAACAAACCAAAGAAGGAATTCCCAAACTGTAGATTCCCTCTTTCATTTGTTGGGAGAGAAGTAAACTAAGAGATGTAGGTGTTTATCAAATGACACTGTTCTATCTTTATGTGTGTGTGTGTGCATGCCTTCAGATCTCCTGTTGACCTATGGTGACCCCATGAATTTCATGAGGCTTTCTTAGGCAAGGAATGCACAGAGGTGGTTTTGTTAGTTTCTTCCTATGAAATACAGCCTATGTTAAATGGTATTTGTTGGTGATCTCCCATCCAAATACTAGCTTCCAAGATCAGGCATCCTCTGGTGCCTTTATAGCAGTGGACAATCCCACCTTTGCCTCAGCCTTATTGTGTAATATCAGCTCTTGAAGTATTGTTGTGCCATAGAGTCACTGGATTCTTTATCATACTGGAAATGATCTCCTAATGACCCCCTTTTCTAATATAGTTCAGTAACACATTTGAGTGTGAATGTCTCATTCCACTTCAATGCAAGAATGACTGTGTGTACTGCATACTGGGTGTACTGGTGTGAGAGTGATTCCTGAACAAATCTCCAGCACACAAGCTTCAGACTATTTCCAGTGTTTGGGTGGGAAGAACAATATTTCCCAAGAGAATAGCTCTGTTTCCTGATCTGTTTTCTATGCTCTACACTCTTGAAACCCTTTTTTAGACCCCTTGTAGGGGTTTGTTATGCAAATGTTTTGCTGTTATAGTGCAATAACAGCATGATCCTTATCTTGTTAACCTTTGAAAGATGACTTTGCTACACCGAGGTATTTTCCAAAGATCTCTTCTCTGCTTTTTCTGGCACCATGTGCCACAGTGTTATCACCACAGTGTTACTGGGTTTTTTTAATTATTTAAAAATATTATTTAAAAATTTAGGCAACAGCGTAATGGCCCTGCAACATCCTGCCATAACTACATTATTATGGCTTTTTTTCCTTTTCTTTTTTTTTTTTAACAAAAAGTTAATGGAAAACCAATGATGACTCAGGAGGTGTGGCAAACATTTAGAAGAGAAGGTTAAGAGCCCTCTTAGCCCTGTTTAAATATTTGAAAGGATGCAATGTTGAGAACGGAGCAAGGTTGTTTTTCTGCTGCTCCAGAGACTAGGACAAGGAGCTATGGATGCAAAATACAGGAAATGAGATTCCACCTCGAAGTAAGGAGTGGAACACACTCCATCAAAGAGTGGTGAAGTCTTCTCCTTTGGAGGTCTTTAAACAGAGACTGGATGCCATCTGTCTGGAGTGCATTGATGGTATTTTTATGCATGGCAGGGGGTTGGACTGGATGGCTCTTGTGGTCTCTTGCAACTCTATATTCTCTGATTCTATTCATTCTGATTAGTGTGATAAGCACCTTAGCTGTGCCTGGACCTGGAGGACACAATAAAGAAACCACAGCATAAAGTTCCATGATTTCAGCCACTCCATGATCCCATGGTTTATCGCGTTGTGTAGACCAGCCGTATATCCGTTAGATTATGGGACAAGCACTAGGAAACGTTTACCCGAAAGTATAGTAGTGGGCATAAATATTGAATCCAAGGATAACTAGACTATGCTGTTCAAGATTGAGGTTTTCTTTTAGAAAGTATGATCTTTGCAATTGATAGTAAGAATATGTAGTTTGGAGTGTGAAACTCAGAATGTTGTAGTGGTTTGAGCGCTGGATTATGACTGTGGAGATCAGGGTTCAAATCTTTTCTCAGCCATGGAAACTCACTGAGCAAATCACACTCTCTCAGCTTCAGAGGATGGCAGTAACAAACCCACTCTGAAAAAATCTTCCAAGAAAACCCTATGATAGGTTTACCTTTGGGTAACCATAAGTTGTGTGTGTGTGGGGGGGGGGGGATTTAAAGGAACAGACTTTCTTGTAGCACCAGAGTACTCTGCCACAGAAAGCTAAACATATCACAAATCTACAAATCCCAGAATTCCATTGCATTAGCCCTGGCAGTTAAAGTGGTATCAAACACCATTATTTCATAGAGTGTTAGAATTGTACAGTGTGAATTGGCCCAAAGATCTATCCTCGGAAAAGCACTAGGAAAGCAAAATGATAGTTTTATGTAAGCATTCCCTCAAAAATTCGGAAGAAACCTACACCTTGAAAGCAGGTGGTCCACCAGTCTCCCCATAACAATAACCAGTCCAGGCCGACCAAGAAATTATGACAGGTTTGTTGTGATGGGAGCGGAGGCACCAGGACTTTCTTTTGCCTTCAGGGTTACCCCCATCTTGAACCACAATAGCCCATCACTCTGCTTCTGAGTGTCCTAGCCAGGGTAAGGTTGGTTTTGTCATCTACCAAAGCCCCATCTACCAGAGTGGCATCTTCAGGATGGGATAAAGGATATTTTTGGCAACCAAACTTTCTGGCTACCAAAAAAGACAGCAAGGCCCACATTGTTTGGTCAGATCTCTCCCATCCCAACCTGCTCCACTCTCTGATGATGGTGGTAATGGCAATAATGATGTTTTATTTATATAGCACCATCCATGTACCTGGTACTTTGCAAACAGTTACGGAATAGAACATTTACAACTATTCTAATAATATAAAATACTAAAATACAATATTGTGTTAATGAAAACAAAACAACAACAACATGCGCACACAGGACTTTATCACATGAGCAAAAAAGCCAGGAGCACAGTGGGATGCTCCCGTCAATATCACGCAATAATGCAAAGATTATCACACAATGCTGTGTGATATTGTGATTATCCTGTGATTATCCCATGAATAAAGAGGAATTCTAGCACCACTTTTTATTCACAGAAAAATCCCGGTGCTAGAATTCCTCTTTGTTCATGGGATAACTGCAATATCACACAATGTTGTGTGATAATCTTTGCATTATTGTGTGATATTGACAGGAGCATCTTGCTATGCTCCTGCTTTTTTTGCCCATGTGATAATGTCCTTATAATCAGGGTGACCAGGTGTCCTCATTGCAAAGGAAGCAAGGCAGTATGAAATGTAGGACATGATCAAATAAAAGCTTAGAGCATTCATAGAAATATAAAGTTCTGCTTCTTACTCCTGGCTCCTAATGGAGGACATTTTGGCATGTCTTCCTGGGCAGAAGGTTGAAAGGTAGGACAGATCTTGGAAAAGAAGGGCCTCAGGTCACCCTGCACATAAGGCAGAATTATTTGATTTAAAAGTACAGTGGGCCCTGATTATCTGCTGGGATTTGGTTCCAACTTAAGACCCACCCATCCACCCATCTCCATGGATACCAAAATCCATGGACATTCAAGTCCCATTCAACAACGTAGTAAGACGGTGCCCCTTATATAAAAGGGTAAAACCAAGGTTTGCTTTTAGGAACTTTTTTTAATGTGTTCAAGCTGTTGCTGCTTGAATCCATGGATAAAAAAATCTGTGGATGCCCAATGGTAAAACAAAATTCAAAAGATATAGCCGTGTGGAACCAGTACATAGAGAGATCTTGTTGCATCTTTGAGACATAACTGGAATAAAGAAGTTGGCAGCAAGAGTTTTCCGTATGCAGATATGCATCTGAGGAAGTAGACTTAGGTCTAGGAAAGCTCAGGCTACCAGTTTCTTTCTTTCAGTGAGTCTCAAAGGTGCTACATGATCTCTCTACATACAGTGGGCCCTTGTTATCCACTTGGGTTTGGTTCCAGGACCCCTGTGGATAACAAAATCCATGGATGCTGAAGTCCCATTAAATACAATGGTGGAGCAAAATGGTATCCCTTATATAAAATGGCAAAATCAAAGTTTGCTGTTTGGTAGTCATACTTTTTTGGAATATTTTCAAGCTGTGGATGCTTGAATCTGTGGATAAAAAAAAAAGCAGATAAGGAGGGGCAACTGTACTGTCCAACAAAATAGTCAGTGCAGATAATCAAATGTACTAAGGACAGAAAGCATTTAAAGCATCCCCCCCCCCCCAATTCAATTGTTTGTTTTGTGTTTCCAGCAGAAAGACCCCACTGACAACAAGGGGCTATTGATGGCAAAGAGAGAGACACAGTTGTGCCCCTCCCCCATCCCCACCCTTTCCCTCCCACTGAGGTGTCTGCTAATTGAGTCCTTTCATGCCAGCAGGGGAGGAGATTAGAACCCAGGACTTGGGAGGCCAGGAGGCTCCCTTGATTAGGCACGCTTGCTCTTGGACAAGGGAGGGGGGGAACAGAGACAGGGAGGGGGCCCTGGAGGAAGAGGGGGATTGTCTCTGGAGGAAGAGGGGGCTTTATAGGATGGATTGCCCCCTGGAAATACTGTCCTCCTCCGCCTCCATGACTTTATAAACACAGGGGCAAGAGGAGGATCCTGGCGCCAAGATCAGCTGGGGGGCAGGGGGAAGAGGTCTGGGGGGAAGAAGGTAGAAGAGGTGACTCACACACACACACTTTCTCTTTTTCCTCCCCCCTCCCCCCAAATCAGGTGTTGTTGTTGTGTGCCTTTCTGCCTTGGCCTAGTGGGTCTAGTGTTGGACAAGATGGATTATTTCTACAGTGTTGATGCACCTGAGAGCCAGCATTGCATAGTAGTTTGAGCATTGGACTATGACACTGGAGATCAGGGTTCAATTCCCTGCTTGGCCATGGAAACCATTGGGTGACCTTGGGCAAGTCACACTTTCTTATCCTCAAAGATGGTAATGGCAAAGACTCTCTCTTGAAACTTGCCAAGAATACCCTGTGATGGGTTCACCTTAGGGCCATCATACGGTCACCATAAGGCACCATAAGTGACTTGAAGGCACACAACAACAACAAAGATGCACCTGGTCTGCATCTTCAGGTGCAGAGGTAGACCGAGTCTACGAAAGTTTAGCCACAACTTCTTTTGCTCAGTTAGTCTCAAAGGTGACCCTTTGCACATCCTAACCTCTTAAAGCAACCCTGCCAGCGAAAAGGCGACTCTGTGTGTGTGTGAGAGAGAGAGAGAGAGAGAGAGAGAGAGAGAGAGCTTTCACACATTTCTTTCTAATTACAATACGATCTGAGAGACAATGTGGTCTGAGACAACTCTGTCTCAGAATAAGGACAAGGAGGGATGCTTTTAAAGATGACTGCTAAGCCATTCTCCCCTCCTTCCAGATTTAACTGCTGGACATGAACGTAGCTATGGAGGAGAGCCAAGATGCCAGCCACAGATGCTGGCAAAATGTCAAGAATAAACTCTTCTAGAACATGGCAACATAGCCTGAAAAACCCACAAAAAACTATGGATGCTGGCCATGAAAGCCTTTGACTTCACATTGCATTATTTCTGTAGTGTAGACGCAGCACATGACAACGAAAACTGTCCACAGGCAGAACTCTTCCATCTGCTGTGTCCATGTTTGCTTGGTAACAGCCTGCACCTTTTCTTTTGTTGTCTAAAGTGATGCTTCTGAATCCCCACCTGAAGTCTGAAGTTACTGCAATGTTAGAAATGTAGGGGATGAAGGAAAATGTTATAGTAAGGAGCAAATTCTTATTTGGAGGGGAGGCAATGCCCTCTTCTCTGAAGATGTCAGCCACAGATGATGGTGAAACATCAGGAATACACTCTTCTAGAACACAGCCACATAGCCCGAAAACCCCACAAAAGATTACAGAAATAATGCAGTTTGGCACCACTTTAACTGTGATGGCTCAATGCTATGGAATGCTGGGATCTTTAGTTTGTTGGGGCACCAGTGACAGAGAAGGCTGAATGTGTCACAAATCTACAAATCCCAGAATCCCATAGCATTGAGCCATGGCAGTTAAAGTGGAGTCAAGTGGTGCATTAATTCTGCAGTATAGATGCAGCAGTTGTCTCCACAATGCTAGAAATGGGGCAGGTGGGGCAGAATTCTTATTTGGAGAAGGCCATTATTCTCCACCTCCCACAGCTGCATGTAATTATTTATTATTTTATTTATTTGTATCCCACATTTTTCCCTACAACTGGAACTCAATGGTGTACAAAGGTGAGACAATACCTATCACACCTACAGATTAAAAATAGAAAAAATACCAGAAAGTTTCATGGCTCAGTGAGGACTTGAAATCTCAATCCCACAGTTCGCTGATGACAGCACACTGTTAGCACCAACAAGTCTGTGACAAGATAGCACTAATAGCCCTTCTAAAAGAAGAGAATTCCCTTTCTGAAATTAGTGATCTTCAGGAAATATTGAGATTTTTTTTTTTCTGGCCTAGAACTCTTAAATCCCTCAGTTGCATGACTGTGTCTCCTTCCCTTCCCACATGAGATGTGGAAGCTGGGTGAGGGGGCATAAAATAATCAGTCAAAACCCCACATTTTAACTGGTTCTTAATGCCTAATATATATGAAAAATTGAAATTGTAAAAAAGAAATATATTTACTTCCCAAAACTACTCCGAGAGACAGACAGAGAGAACTATTCTGTGTTGCTCATGCTTATGGTTGCTTCTATCTTTCTTCTTTTTTTGCTTGTTCTTAATACACTGGAAACATCAAAGATGTTTTTTAGCCTTTAGGTGTTCCTAACAGTACAGGACCTTGTAACAAACAGACAAATTAAAAAATTTAAATGGGGTATTCAGTTTGTAGTTACTGTCTTAAAAATGGTACTTTTAATATATTAAGCATAATACTTTTATGACCAACAAAATTATACATAGAATTCAAAGACACAGGACTTTATCATATGGGGACAATCGGAAATATAAAAGGAGATTATCTCATTAAAATCGCACATTCGCAATTATTTTCACATGACGTTGCAATTAAATGGCAATTATACCATGAATATCCCATGAATATTGGGCAATTGCGATAAAGCTTTTCACACAATGTTGCATTGAAAAGCAATTAATGTGGCATTAACCTGTGAATAACCAGGGAATAAAGAGGAACAAGTCATTCACAGAAAAATCCCAAAAACGCTTTCTTGCTGTTTATTGCCTGGTTATTCCCTGGTTGTTCCTGGGATAATGACTCTTTTATCAAGCTGTGTGTGAAATTAAGTGCAATTCAATAGTTATTGCATGATTTTCATGGGATAAACCCCATTTAAACTTCCAATTTTCCTCCATGTGAGAAAGTCCATAGCTATGTTAGTCTTAAAAAGTCAGTAAGCATGGGATCTTTTGAGAATGACATCTCAGAAATTTTACACAATACATTTTGTTTTCCTGATGTGTGCCTCTCAAACTGCAAAGGGTGCTAATTTTCCTTTTTTTAACCTTAAAAGGTGTGGGTGGGGGTTCTGTAGCTTCAAATTTTCCAGAAATTTTACATCTCAGTCCCTGTAACACACACACACCCCGGCCAAATTCACTGATGGTATCTTGAGGAGAACAACAACACCATGGCTTCCTAGAGGTGGCCATGGACAAGATAAATAGGGTACATTTTACTCAGTAGATGAAGCAGTGGCCTCACAAATCAAAAGCAGCCCTATCCCATGTTGGTATGTGCCTTCAAGTCACCTGTTGACTTGTGAGAATCCCATGAAGCCCCATCCCATACATAGTAAAGCCCTCAGGCACGTAAATATCCAACACCTATTGCAAATTGGTCAGAATCCCATGTGTCCAGATAACAGTGGGGCTCATCCACATTTTAAAAAAAAATCCTCACTCCCCCATTCCTTGAACTGATGACAATCTAGACACATGGGGTTGCAAGCCATTTTGTAGACCACACAGAGTTTTCAGATGTCTGAGGGACAGATAGTTTTCCTAGAAAATCTAAATCTGTGATAAGTATGGTCAACAGATTTGCATTGGCGGTGGCCAAGAAACTTCCATCCCTTGAATTGGTGACAATCTAGACACATGGGGTTACAAGCAATTTTGTAGACCACACAGAGTTTTCAGATGACTGAGGTTTTATTTTACAGATAGTTTTCCTAGAAAATCTAAATCTGCAATAAGTATGGCAAACAGATTTGCATTGGCAGTGGCAAAAAAAACCTGGGTTGTGTGGTAGGGACACCAGGACCATTGCCGCCAGGAAATGATAAGTCCCTAAGAGACATCCAAAGGGTCTGAGTGGCACAATTGTCACTTTTCTTTAAAAGGCTATTGCATTTGTGTGCATAGCCACATATAAATATATCTGCTTGCCTGATATGTTTTACCTGTGCTTCTCTGCATGAGGATCTGATAACAAAAGTGGAAATGCATGTTTGCATCTTTGGTGGACAGGTACAAACAGATACATAATATGGAGCAGCCATTGTCATGTGGTCAAAAAATAATTTGGGGAAGTTTACTATTTTACTCAGACACAACCTCTAAATGGATGGACATGTGGCAGCTTAATCTGAATTTTCTGCATATAACCTCAAGGTCACTTTTAATAGCATAGACATGCCCCAGGGTTGCTGTTGGAAAAATGGGAATCCCAGATTTTACTGTACGTGTAGGCAACCCCAAATTGTTCATATATGTATTCAACCACAGGTAGGTCTCATTGTATTCAAAGGGACTTTATTGTTTGTTGCTGTGTGCCTTCAAGTCATTTGTGACTTATCTTGATCCTGTCATGGGGCTTTCTTGGCAAAATTTGTCCAGAGGGGGTTTGCCTTGCCTTTCCTCTGTGGCTCAGAGAATGTGACTTGCCCATGGTCACCCAGGGAGTTTACATGGCTGAGCAAAATTTTAACCCTAATCTCCAGATTCATAATCCAAAACCAAAACCACTATCTCCACGGAAATGGGCATAGGACTGTCAACTCAGCCATTATATCAGTTATGTTTGTATAATGCAGTTATCACAGGGTAGTATATATAACTCTCCTCCTCTCTTCCTCATGTTCATGACAATCAATGAGGTTGATAAGTGGGAAAAGATTGAGTGTCCCATGTTGTGACTATTTACACAGCTGTAATAGTGGCAATCTTAGTCCTTTGCACCAATTGGTTGAGCACATGCAATGGATTAGAATCTTCACAATCATTCTAGGCTTTATCACACTAGGGGGCAAACGGGATTTAAATGAGAGTTAAACTCTAGTTTAACTCTAGTTTAAATCCTGCCTACCCCCTAGTGTGATAAAGCAGTAAGTGTGTGTAAAAGAAAGAGAAAATATGCTATTGAAGCACAGCACTCTCAGCCATGGAAACCCATTGGGCAAGTCATGCTCTCCCAGCCCCAGAGGAAGGCAATGGCAAACCCCCTCTGAAGAAACCTGGCCAAAAGAAACAGGATTGCCTTCAGCTTGAAGGAACATAACATAGGCATGGCTGCTGAAAGTGGTGGTCACAAGTGGTCTCAGATCACAAACTGTTGGCTGTCAGTAGGCAGTGAGTTTCCAGAAAAGAAATAGTTGTGGCCAGTCATCATAAATATGGCGCCTGTCCCTGGCATACTGGGGGGAAAAATACTAGCACCCCACATCAGATAGGCTGAGTAAGGGAAATTTGAAGGCTTTATGAAGCTCTAGGTGACCCTTTGCTCACCTCTGGCCTAAAGATGAGCTGTAGCTTGGTCCTTGGTTTTGCTATGGTCCAAGGGAAGGAAGGTGTTGTGTTTTAATTTAGATACATAAACACATTCACGAGGGTAACTGGAGAGACAAGGAAAATAAACGTAATTGCATAGTTGTGCAGGAGAGACTCCCTTTCTCTTGAAAAGGATGTGAAGAGAGGCTGGATCAAAAGGTTTGGTTTACTGCAGTCATGCTTCATTATGGAGGACAAGGGAGGGAAGGGCCTGCGGCATTCTCCCTGGAGAAACAGTTTGCAAGAGGAGTAAAACTCTACCCATATTACCTGGCCAGACAAGTCCAGTGGAAGAGCCCCAAAGTCCATGATTCTCAATCTACTGAGAACATGTTCACACTGGAAGCGCCTACACCTCCATTTCCATCTAGCCTTTTGGAAGCAAACATATATTGAGGAAATACAAACAAAAATCCATCAGTGATACCTTTTATTGCCAACCAAAACGTACAATATACTTGTTGCAAGCTTTCGAAGCTCCATGGACTTCTTCATCAGGCAAGATTTTACAAACCAAACAAGATGTTTCTTTATATTTGTCAAATGGCCAACACAGCTACCCCTGAACACTGTAATAAAGATATACATACATACATTCAGGAAGAAAGTTATGCTCCTTTCAAGGCTGGAATGAGACATTTTGCTGCCCAAAATAAAGTAAAAGATTTCCTACCTGCTTCCCATTTCCATATCTCTTTCCCAGAGCCTGAGGAAGTTGCTTTGGGGGCTGTACCTCCTAGAATCCTACAGCCAGCATGGCCAGAGTGGTAGCCAGCAAATCTCTGTTCAACACTAGCAGGAGGGAACTGCCTTCTACAGCACTGAAGGACCACACCTTGAAAGTATATAACATGCACCTGTAATAAATAAATTGTAACTAAATGACATTACAACCACAGCACAATGAGTGATAAAAGCACTCCTTTCCCTGTGTAATTCTAATAATTTTCATATACTTGTTACATTAGTTTTGGCCTCCCAAGGTAAGTATGTATTATACTAAGTATGTAAGTAAGTATGCACAGTATTATACTAAGGTGCCTGGTAACATTCTGATGCAGTAAGAATAAGTTACAAGGACAATAAAGATCCTACAAAACAGATATAATTTATTGGAACCTCTAAAAAACTGACCTTGTCCTGTCCTGAATGTGCATTTAGTGGAGCTTCCAGGCAGCAACAAACTCCAAGTGTCCCAAGTGAAAGAGAAGACACAGGAGACATGAAGCTTCCTCATGTCCTTTTAGGGCCCATCCCTGCTGTATGTCAGGAGTCTATGAATTTCTTCTGACTACCATGAGGGACAAGAGGGAAAAGAACTATAGCCAAAATGGATAGAAAGCCACAACCACATTCTGTGAATGACTGCTATGGCAGCTAAAGGTGGCAAGGAATACAATCCTGGCAAGTAAGAAAGCTGGCCAAAGATGGAGAGAGTCAGAAGAATGTCTTGCCAATAGGCAAAGTAAGACAAGTCCTTTAGGTGACAGGTGCTGGGAGGTACTTTCTTGCCTTCAGGTGTGGCAGAGGATGCTGTCCCATCACCAGTGCTGAAGGAAGATTCAACTGCCACACCAACTGGCTTTTGAGCAGTGAAAACTAGCTTCCATGTCAGTGGGGTCCATCTATTTATGGTGCTAAACCCTACCCCCAAAACAAGTTCAGCATTTGGGACCCAGTCTTTAAAATTCAGACATAAAGCAGATTCATTGCCCCAGGGTCATGGAAGATGCCAGCAGCCCCTGCTTTTGAACATGTAAGGAGAATTGGGGATCAACATGCCCTTCATCTCCAGAAGCAAAATGATTTGGCCTATCCCTGGACAGGCTTTCTGTCCCTCCTCTGCCAGACAGACTTCTTTTTTTAATGCAAGCTAGAAAGTTTGGTGAGCTTATTTAAAAGGCTGTTCTGGCTGCCTTGTTTTCTCATCAGATGAGGATTTCCAGGCAGTGGCTCTGACAAACTCCTAGCATCTGTTTATCTTACTAAGGACTGGATATGATGTAGCTAATGGCAGAATGTGTAGGTGGTCTGATCCAGCATACTAATAATTCAAATGGCCTATGGAATAAACAAGTTCAAATTTGCATTTATCTTCCCCTTCTTCCTCCCCTCTTCTGGGAGGGGAAAAGAAATAATTCACTGTTTCAAAATATAAGTTTAATTCCTTAGCAAATTGTAGTAGTATAAATCCACCTTTAAACAGTCCCTACAGTAAAATGGTTGCATTAGGCTTTTGCTTTACGTATATATTTCTCATAAGATTTCTGTGTCTCTGAATATATTTTGTATGTTGTTACATTGTCAGAGAAGCAACTAACATGTCCAGGTTCAAATTCTAATAGAAATAGTTCTTTTCAGGAATCAACCTCATATGAGTTTATCACATGGAGAAATCACATGCAAAAATGGGGGGTTAAATTCAAAAGAGGATTGATTTTCATCCGAAGTCGTTGTTAAAGTGGTGTTAACCCAAATGGAAAATAGATGGAAAGTAGACAAAAGCTGCTTCTTTTTTATTTTTGGAAAATCCCAAATGTAAAAAGGACTGGCTTTTGTCTATTTTCCGTTTGGGTTAACACCACTTTAACAATGACATGTGGGAAAATCACCCCTCTTTTGCGGGCTTCCCCCCCCCCCCCCCAGCTTTTAAATCCCGTTTTTCCACAGGATTTCCCCCATGTGATAAACTTCATAGCATGGGTCCTACCAAGCCAAGTTTCATAAGGACATATTGGAAAAGCATTTCTTATAAGAACTGTGAATGGGTGAATGTAGTGATATATTGGAGGTGGGGAGCAAAATTAGAGTATTGCTCCTCCAATAGGGAGCTTGCCCCCTGCCCACTGAAATGTTCCTTCAGTCTCCAAATTTCTGGCATTACAGAAAGTGAAACACTGAAAACCGTTCACACTTGGAAGTCTTAGATTTGCACTGTTTGCATTTCCTTGATCACTTTGCCTGTCCTTTTTCTTGGGATGCCTAAATTATTTCTAAATCTTCACCTTTAAGTTACTGCAATGCAAGAAATTTGGAGACTGAAGGAAACATTCACTGGGAAAGGGACAAAATTCTTATTTGAATGGGCAATGTCCTTATTTTGCACACACATCCCCAACAGCCACACTCATGATTGAATGTTAGACTAAAAACAAAATGAAGCTTTTAAATGTAAACTCTACATTGGAACCAATGCAAAAGTGGGGGAAAGCAAAGAAAATTGGTTTCCTTTTTCAGTCAGCTACCAATCCATCCTATGAAATGACAAGAGCATCAGTAATAAAATGCACAAAGGTGACAGTAGAGTGAAGTGGGGAAAGAGCTGTGAAATGTTACTGCTTGGTGTTACTTAAGAGGTTTGATCAATTAATCATTTGCAGAGAAAACTATTTGGGTGGTGGTGTAAAGATTCACAGTATTGCTCCCACCTTGCTCTCCCCCCATCCCTTTGGATTAACAACAGGAAACCTGTTTGCTTTCAGGTGTACGTGTATTTAGGCCCAGAATTTAGAGACCTTTTTTCTTATCTGTAATTCTTAGAATCCTTCAGCCAACATTACTTTCAGAGTTATTGTTATGTGCCTTCAAGTTGACTCAGACTTATGGTTGATCCTTTCATGGGGTTTTATTGGCCAGATTTATTCAGAGGAGGTTTGCCATTGCTTTCATCTCAGTTTGAGACAATGCAACTTGCCCAAGATCACCCAGGGGGTTTCCATGGCCAAGCAGGGATTTAAATCCTCATCTCTCCAAGTCCTAGTTCAACACTCTAACCACCATGCTGGCAAAGCTTTCTTTCAGCCTGTCTGGTACAGTATCACCATATAATGTACCATCCGTATAGTAAACATACATGAATGGACTGAGCAGATCCAGTTGATTATGGTTCTTAACTGCATGGTCACTATGTTTATACAAACTTGGAAAGGAACTGTGGAAAGGAATCCCTGAAAAAGAATCTCAGGAGAATTATCACTGATGGCAACAGACACCAGATACCATAGCTGCAAGAAAGATATTTAAATCAAAATGCAGAAAGCTTCTCACAATGTTTATTTCACAAGAACAAACTTTCCAGTTTATTTCTTGGCTCTGTTCTGTTTACAGAATTCTGCATCTCTTTGCTTCTGCCTTCTGAAGGTCTTAATGCATAGGGTTTATATGGAAACAAGGACTCCTGCAATGATGAACAAAAATGCAAGGCATACAAGCTGTGATATATTCTAAATCAAACCTTATAAAGAACCTGCTCTGGAATGGTGATATATGTACTCCAAAGAAAATAACTTGTCTAAAAGTGTAAGCAATTTGCATTAAGGGATCTTTCTCTACATATCTTGAGAACTGTGTCTTCTCCCATCACTCAAACAATTCTGACTTTAGAATCAGCGGTCCTTTCCTTTGACAGTCACTGCTGACAAAGACAGAAACTTTGGGATGCTTGCTCAAATCCCCACCCACCCACACACACACACACACATCTCCCAATCTCTGGAGAGAGCAGATCTGTCTCCTTTCCTTCCTCTTTCTGTCCAAGTAGTGCTATGTCTGAGAAAATACTAACACTGTGAATTTATTGCAGAAGATACTGCTGTGAGAGACAGGCAGACTGAGAGGGTTAAGTCCACCTTCTATGATATATAGAATGAAGAACAGAGGTATAAATACCTTGCCACCCCTGCTCCCCTTTTCCAAAAAAAAAAAAGAGGGGAGAAGGTAAACACTCAAAATCTTGTCTCTGGCTGGCTTGCGGTAAGGCGCCCTCATAAAAACTAAGATAAACAGTTTATCAGGAGATGAATGCACAAATGCAGTCCTCAAGACAAAAGTCTCCACCTTTGAGAGGGGAAAATTAACTCTAGATAGCATGTTTTTTTAATACACAGACACACAGACACACACACACAGAGGATGATGGGGGGGGGGGTAGGATGAAAGATGAACAGCAGAGCAAGTTTCCTGTCTTCAATATCTCACAAACACACATGAAGAAATGTGTTTGTGTACTGTGGAGATGTACACAAACTTAATTGTAGGTCTCCTAACACCCATATGCCACAAACATTGGTAACTGTCTGAAAGGGGTAATAGGGCTCAGGCTGTATTCTGTATTTTAATAGAAAGAGCCGAGCCTAATATAACAGAAAGGGATGAAGGGAAACCTTAGGATACACTGGCAGGGATGGGGTTCTCTTCCAGTGCCCAAGAAGTGCTCATCACTGATATGCATTCCTGTTGTAGGATGTATTCCTCATAAATGATGAAGCCGATGGTCCACAGCAGAGAAGCATCGCAGCACTTTTGCTGATAGGATCCAGCATTCCCCCACCACTGACTAGCAATTCAGTTCCCCATCACTGGTTCTATGAGGACCCTGATCTAGTTAGTATACACCATCTCCAAGGTGAGGCTGATGGAAGATAAACTCCCAAAGATTTCATGATGCAGAAGCAAACAAAGAAAATCAAAGTGGGCAAGCATGAAACCTCACCCTCCCAGCTATAAGAAATGTCAAAGCAAGTTAGCAGCAGAGGAAAATTAACTCCCCTCATCTATTCTCAATTTTTATTTCTTTCCCCACCTGCCAAGTTAATAAAAGTATCAAACAAGGTCACTAATACAAGTTAACTCTCATGCCACTGGACAGTTATTTAACATTTGCCCATGAAACCAGGAAGGACTCTCAAACTTATCTGCCTGATTTCAGAGGCCCAGCTCACTATAAGAGGCACCGTCTCTCAGAGTCAGGCTTGTAGGCACATTTAATCCTCACCCCAGCATTGCTCACACATTCACAACTTAACACTTTCTCATAAGAACAAGTGGTATTCATGTCTAAGGAGGAAGTAAAGTAGAGTAGCCAATTAAGTAACAATAAAAAGGGAAAGCAGAACTAAAACAGAAGAAACAAGGACACCAATTTCAAGATCTCAGTTCTCCCTTCTTACTAAAGCGGCAGTACAGTAATTCTCAAAAATGGTTCCACTATAATAAACCTCAACAATAAATCTCTGTTGCTTCTAAAATTACATGTAGTAAGATAATGGCCTGAAAGCTGGCATCTAAATTGTACTGGATGGCATCTACATATGTACCAGATTAAAAGCCAATACAACAAAATGTGAGTTTAAAAGTGCTGATTTTTTTTTATATATTTGCCCACTCTTTCCTCCAGTTTTTGGAAAGGAATATATATTTCCAAAGCTTGGAGAGCACTTTTGGAAAGTAAATCATTCTTGTATTAAGCATGGTAATTCCTTACTGTTATTCATTACAATGAGGAAAAAGTAATGTGTTGTTCATTCCTTTTGGGGATAGAGTTTGGGACTGATAAAAGGAGGGTAGAAAACCTTTTAAAATTCCCTGTCTAAAATCTGACAAACTTTTAAAAGTAGAAATGTCATTCATTCCA
Organism: Urosaurus nigricauda; assembly: GCA_034509955.1. NCBI lineage: Eukaryota > Metazoa > Chordata > Lepidosauria > Squamata > Phrynosomatidae > Urosaurus > Urosaurus nigricauda. The sequence goes on from JAOEGL010000002.1 coordinate 173,097,964, forward strand.
CCAATAAAGTAACTCTGCTAATTTATGTCACTTTTGTTATATGATGTAACACCCTCCGTACCAAAACAAGTTACAAGCTACAGTTACTGTGTCACTTACTTGTATATTGCTGCATCCAAGCTCTGTCTATTTCTGTTAAATTTTTATGAATAATATATACATGTAATGTAGTGTGGTTCAGAAGGGGAATCCTTCCTTGGTCTTGTAACATTCTGAACTGTGTGGTTCCAAGCTGCCCCCATGAAATCATATGGCAGTGGGCAGAGCAATTGTACCAGCAGATGCCTCATCTCTGGGATCAGCCAGCAGGAAAGGCTTTTGAGGGGCTTTCTAGATTGGCAGGAAAGTGTGACATGAAGTTGCCTTTTCCTTAATGCTTAGCAGCTGCACCGCAACCTTTAGATGGAGCTGCGCTGTTCCGCAGTTTTTAAAAAAGAAGCTGGGAAAACCAGCACCTTTTTAAAGGCGCTTCTTCTCCCCTAAAACGCAAAAAAAGCATTTTCATGGCACACTTTCACTTTTTCTCATCTAAAGGCTAGAGTTTCATGCAGCCATGAACACACTTCTTTTTGCCAATCTAGAAAGCCCCTAAGACACACAGACTTCAGGGAGGTTAGGAGCAGGCCAAAGCTTTAAGGGTTTAAGGGATGGAGCTGAATTAGGCTAGATCTAAACCTCTCCCGACAGCCAGGGATATGTACTGGCCTGGATTCTATTGTAAATCCTGACTAATGCAGAACATGGGATTTAGCTTTGTGTTGATTCACCATGCAGTCACTGGGTCTACTCTAGTTGGGATTAACCACATGAATTTCACCCCTACTGTGCTGGCACAAAGTAAGGCCAACATACCCCCCAACGTTTCAGAGATGAAAACTGGAACGAATGAGCCACATCAGAGCTTAGTTGAAAGTGTGTGATCGGGCAAGAAGAGGGTTAAAGTTATTAATAGGGAGGAACACACATAACGACTGTTTTAATCAGGGAAGCCCTGACTCTATTAACTCCTCTCCTCTTCCTCCTGCTAACTTCATTTTGCACTTTGAAATCAGCAGCAGTTGAAGTAAGCCAAGATGAAGCAGGAAAGTGGGAAATAAAGAGGAAACCAAAGTCTTTCTTGCCTAACCCCTATGAAATTCATGGAGTTGCCATAAATTGTCAGGCAACTTGAAGGCATGTACATACAGTACACATACAGGACATTTAAAAAGCAGCTCAGAAAGGGGGACAACAAAGGACTGACCAGGCCTCCCTGCCAAACCAGGACAGCTGCAGAGGGGCATAGGCCAAGCAGCCAGGGCCACAGTAGTCCTTTGTAATTTACAGCACTTCTAGGCTGGAAGGAGTTTGGACACAAAGTGGCCATCAGCCATATTGGTAATTTAAGATTAACCTCCAAGACTACCCTGTGAGGGCCCGAGGGCCCTTTAAAATGGGGTCCGTTTTGTTGGTGAGTTAGGGTTTCATTTAGGTCTGATCTGCACTGCAGAAATAATGCTGTTTGACACCACTTTAATTCCCATGGCTCAATGTTATGGAATCTTGGGATATGCAGCTTGTTGTGGCACCAGAGCTCTTTGACAGAGAAGGCTAAACATCTTACAAAACTACAAATCCTGAAAATCCACAGTTTGAGCAAAGCGGTGTCAAATTACATTATTTCTGTAGTGCAGATTAGATTGGAGTACTTAATCCCTACCCACCCAATTTCTTTGGACTAGCTGATCACAAGGCCTCATTTGGGCTCTTTTTGTTGTTGTTGTTGTTGTGTGCCTTCAAGACATTTCTGATTTATGGCAAGCCTAAGGCAAACCTATGATAGGGTTTTCTGGGGCTGAGAGGCTGTGACTTGCCCAAACTCAGCCAACAGGTTTCCGTGGAGAGTGGGGAACTGAACCTAGATTTCCAGAGTCCTAGTCTTATGCTGAAACCACTACACCACACTGGATCAACAGACTGCATAGAAGACTGAACTAGATAAACTAAGAGCCTCCACAATATTAAATAAAAATTAAATTCTTCAGCATATTTTCAGGGAAGATAAACATGTTGAAAAAGTTAGAGATTGTCTCTCAATCACCGTGAAAGCAAGACTAAAAAATCTGGGTGATTTAACAGCATTCTTATTGTAACAAAGATATCTGTAGGTGAGCACCTCCCTCCCTCCACATGTAACAGATTTTGCAATAAACAAAGAAACAAATAATGATAAAGAATTTTTGTTATTTTTCTTTCATCTGGACTTACACCAGCTTGAAACTGTTTTGAAGACAAGCTGCAATGTTCCTGAGCATAAGATCGGTAATTGTAACAGCACCTGTCTGATTCTCCACTTTTCCTGCTACAGAAGTAGATTCTGACCTATTAAAGCTTATGATTTTTTTTAAAATAAATATCATTATTCTTTTAAATATTCCAGATTCTTTATTCTCTTTCCAGATACTATAAATAATATGGCTGGATCTCATCTATTTTATATGTTGTTGTTGTCTGCTTTCAAGTTGTTCCAACGTATGGCAACCCTAAGGCAACCCTATCACAAGACTTTCTTTGCAAGTTTCTTCAGAGGAGAAACTTCGATGATGCCATTGCCATTCTCGAGGCTGCGAAAGTGTAACTTGCCCAATGAGTTTCCATGGCCAAGGCAGAATTCGAATCCTGGTTTCCAGTATCCTAATCCAACACTCAAACCACTACACCACGCGGATTTTCATACATAGTTTGGACAAACTGAAACAATGCTAACAGCTTTAAAAGAGGAGGCATGAAATGGGTTTTTGGTCAACTAATGTGCATTTATTCCACTGAAGAAGCAAAGACTGGGAGGAGGGGGGGCTTCCATAGGAGAAACTGGAGGCATGTGTCAAGATGCTTACTTTATTAGTTTAAAAAAAAACCCAGTATAACAACAACAACAACAATATTTTGAGCATCTTTTGGCGTGTCTCCATTTTTTTCTGTAGTTCATTCTGATGGTCAGCTTCAGCCAACATGAGATCTTAAACTGGCAAGATTTTTATACCAACACATGCACACACAAATTACAGTTGTATTTTGTATAGTGGGAAGTACTGTCTAATAAATTAAAATGGAATTGCAGACAGCATTTGGAGCACATTCATTTCCTTATTGGGTGAAGGAAGGGTGTTCCCATTAATAGCTCTATACAGTATCTTCCTCTTTTTAGAGTAAGAACTTTTGGGGGTATGAAGAAGTCTTCTGGGTATCTCAAAAGCTGGTTCAATAGACAATTTCCTGTTTAATTCCTGTTTAAATCCTGTTTGCCCTCTAGTGTGATGACTTTGGGTTATTACAGTCAGCCCTCCGTCTCCACAGATTCTGCATGCATGGATTCAACCATCCATGGCTTGATTCAAGCACAGCTTGAAAATATATATATATATATATATATATATTAAATCTCAAAAGCAAGCTTTGATTTTGCCATTTTATATAAGGGACACCATTTAACTATGCCACTGTATATAATGAGACTTGAGCATTAATGGATTTAGGTATCTACAGGGGATCCTGGAACCAAACTCCAGCGGATACCAAGGGCCCACTGTACTAACAAGTGAAATGCTTCTGATTTGTGCTAATTAGCAAATACAGTTTCCAGGGCTTTATTGTGTGCTGTGGAGGTGTTCTCTTCAATGAAAAGTGTGCATCTTAAAATGAAGCCATGATCACCATTGCCTGAGTATCTCTAACCATGTATACTATAGACTGACTTGCCAGAAAGCAGATTTAAATGTGTATGAGATGAACAACAACACCTTAAAGACAAATATCCTTTTCAAAAACCAAGAAAATCCAATGACCAAAAAGCCTGCTTGGTTTAAGAACAGATTTAAGGCTATTTCATGTTGGCTCATGCTCCACAAAGACAGGAACTTGACTTGCATTGCATGCAGCATGCATGTTTGCTGGAATTTTTGAAATTTTGCAGCTAATGCTCTTTGGAAGCTCCTTGTGTTTATGATTCAAGAGATCCCTTGATTGTTTTTCATTTTCATTGCATAAGTACACCAGTCCTCCCAGGATTTACTCAAGCATTTATCTGGGAGTTTGATTTCAAACTATGTATTATTTATTGGCCTTTTATTATTGCTCCTGCAGGTGCCCTGCCAACTCCGTCTGTCTTTTTTGTCTGTATTCTCAAGTACTATACATCTTCCTCAGGAATCCTATCCTATGTCTTACTAAGGGTGGCAATCTGTCTCTTAGAGTTTCTTTGTCAGCCTTCTTTAACTCAGACCTCTCCCAATGAGTAAGTCTACAACACCCATGATGCCAGTCAGCATGGCTAACATATTGGTGGCAACAATGGGAGATATTGCATGTCAAGGGTGATTCTTCATCTTCTACTCTGGAGCTGCATCAGCACTGCAGAATGAATGCAGCTGGACACTGCTTTAACCGCCATGGTCCAATGTTATGGAATTCTTGGAGTTATAGTTTTGTGAGATATTTAGCCTTCTCTGTCAGAGTGTTCTGGTGCCATAACAAAATAGAAATCCCAGGATTCTATAGGATGGAGCCATAGCAGTTAACACGGTGTCAAACTGCATTATTTGTGCAGTGCAAATTATGCAGGTGATAGTTTACTCCATGTAAGGTGTCCCCCCAAAATTATGCAACCTTTCCTAGAAGAAGAAATTGGATTTTCCAGCTGTTCTTGGCTGTAACCCCAGAATCTCATCTATAAAGTAAAAAATGCAGACATTTCTTGATAATCTTAGAGACTTCATCTGCACTATAGAAATAATGCAGTTTGACACCACTTTCACTACTATGGCTCAATGCTGTGGAATTCTGGAATGTTTAATTCTGTGATATATTTAACGTTCAGTATTAGAGAGTTCTGGTGCCACAATAAACTACAAATCCCAGGATTCCCTAGGATGGGGCCATGACAGTTAAGGCAGTGTTCAAGCTGCATTCATTCTACAGTGCAGATGAGGCCTGAGCTAACGAATATAAAAATATTTACCTCCAGAAATCCTGAAAAAAAAATCAAGAGTACAGAAAATACACCCTAATGTACTCATGCCTCTGTGAATTTCAGTTTTCAGTCCTTCCTGAAGTAAGCATTGGAGTGAATCCACAGGGCTGGCCCTCAAAGCACCAGGACACTTACACTCCTTTCCTTCTCCTACAGCCAGATGAAAAAGAGAGATGAATTTCCCTTTGCCTTGCTATTTCCTCTGGCCTCTTCTTCGGTCAATTTCCGTACGGCACCTAGGCTCTCCTTTGTAATTATAATTCCTTGCAAGTATTACCCAAAGACTCAATTTTCAACTCCTCTGAAGGGCCACAGCGTGTTGCTATGCTCATAATTTTGAATGATCACTCGAAATGGTGCTGCATCATGCCCAGTCATTTTTCCAGCCTCTTGTAAGGTTTGTTTGTGGTTTGCTATTTTTGATGCCCCTCCCACAAACAACAGCTAAAGACTTGCTAAAAGATAATTTTAAAGGCATTTTTAAAACTTGTGGTATTTTTTTTACATGAAAACAATGGCAATGGCTTAATTTTGTGTCAGAGAGTTGCTAGGGAATGGGAGAGTTAGTGGTCACACTAGATTCCCCAGATGTCCACTTGTGACCTGTGGTCCACAAAATTGCTACCCCTTGTTTGAGCAAATTATGTTTCTTCCCCCAATTCTTATTTCAATACATAGTCCAGCACATCTGGAATGCTCCAGATTGGGAGCTAGTGCTGTCCATTGTTTTTTTTGGCAAAAGTAACAGACAGTATGCTTCATATCAGAAGTGCAAATTACTGGAAGGGGGATAAAATGCTCTGCAATTTATTTGACATTTATTAGATCTTGGAAAGATTACCTTTTTGGATTCAAATTCCCAGAATCCCTCAGTCAGCCTGATCATCTTGGCCACGCCAGTTGAGGGATTCTGGCAGTCAAAAGAAGAAGAAGAAGAAAGGAGTGGGGAGGAAGTAAGCTTTCCCAGTCGTGGACATTTGTAAATTGTTTGATTCCAGTGTTTGGGGCATAACAAACAGATGAAGAAACTAAGACACTGAAAGGTTGAGTAACATAAAGAAGCAGACAGAAAAAAGGAAAACAAGGATTAAAGGATCAATGGCAAAACAGGTCTCTGGACATCAATACTGAGAATGTCAGCTTTAAAGGTTTCGATTGGATTATTGAGTGACATTTTCTGCAAAATGTCTACAGGAACTTGAAATGTTCCGTTTTCACCTATCGAACAAAAAGGGAGGAAACTCACTGCAGGCAAAGGCCTTACTTCAGAATCAAAAGCATAATCTTAACCCTCCTGTCCTTTGGCTTTGTTTACTGAAGAAACACTATGTTTTAACAACTGTTTATGCTGCAGAATCAAAAAACAGGAACAAGAATGAGCTGAATAGCTTCATGCACCATTCACTTCATCCTGAAAATGTTTAATAGCAAGTAAACAATCAAGTGTGTCTAATTGTGCATCTATCCAAGATTGCTTAACACGGATTAATTACTCCTTCAACATTTGCTCATCTTTTTGTAGGCACAGCTACTAATATGTTTGCTTGCTTTTGATCATTGCAATGACCTTCCCACTCACGCCCCCCGCCAAAAAAACTTACTGACGACTGTTAAGGCTATTTTGTGGTTGTTCCAGAAAAGGAAGAAATTGGAAACTAAGGCCAATGCCTTAAGAGTGTTACTTCATAATCTGTAATAATGTCATGCAATGCCAAAAATTATGGTTTGTTTACCTCCGTATCTTCCCTCTGTTTCAGGCCCAAATTCAGGCAGGAAAGCTAGAGTGCCTGGGATCAGCAAAGATTACAAACCTTCCTACTGTCCCAATTTGGCATGGACAGTCCCAGTTAATCCTCTGTCATGCCCACTTTTTCAACTGCTTGTAACATGTTTCAATTCTCTGCTCTTTCCTCTTTCTTTGTCCTAAATTCACTTCAGTTGCTGCGAATTGAGTTCAAATAGCAAAAGCAGTTTGCGTGCAATTAGCTCAGTGGAGAGAAATGAGGAAGGGGACAAAATCTTGGCCTTCCCAGTACGCTCAGGTAAAAGCAAACTACAGCAGCCTCTTCTAACTTGTGTATTAATTACTTTTTTAATTAATAACTCATTAATAACTTTTACCATCTTGACCACACTCTAATATGGATATGCATTTCCCTGTAAAATGTTGAAGGGTATGACCCACATTATTCTGGTCACATTTTGTATTGTGAACAATCTGAGATTTACTGTTATTGTTTTTGACAGGCTATATTAGCAGTACAGACTCAAGAGCAGGGGAAATCAGATCTTAGCCATTCCACTGTCTTTCCAAACTATTTTGTATGGTGTAGGAGGCTGAAAAGAGTTCCGACGATCATTTATATAATAAATAGGGACAGACAAAGCTGTCAACTCTGCTTTCTCCTATCTTCATGCTTTTAAAAGCTCAAATTCCTAATATGGAATTTGCTAGTGTTGTTAAATTCTTCCAGAACAACTGGGAATAAAACTCTCCCCCATTTTCACTGGCAAAACTGAATTTATTGCTGTTGTGTATCTTCAAGTTGTTTCCAGGTTGGATGAATCTGTCAGTTTCATTTTCTGATTGATTGATTGATTGATTGATTTCTAATCTCGCATTTGTTCCAACCTGCATTACCAAATGCTGGCAATTCTTGCTTTTCTTTTTAAAAAAATGAACTGCACTGAAATGCTTTGATTGAGAGTTCCTGCATGGCAGGGGGGGTTGGACTGGATGGCCCTTGTGGTCTCTTCTAACTCTATGATTCTAAATTCTCAGCCAGTTCTAGCAATAAAACAACTAACAATATCAAAATTAACCTGGCAATGTTTAGTATCTGAGCTTTCCAAGTGTCACATACTCATTTATACATCACAGACGTTCACTTTTCTAAATATAGATCTCCAAGGCATTTCTCACTTATTTTAAGGTATATTATTTTGCCAGATACAAAGGTTTTTATAAATGTTGAAAGATGTTCCTGGGACTCCTTCCCAGTACATTTTATTTCAGTGAAGTCCATTCAGCATGCTATTGCTTTCTATCCTATTTGGAATCAAAGACCAGATTGTAGTATTGTGATTCCACTTTAACTGCCATGGCAGCATCCCATTGGAATCCCGGGATTTGCAGTTTAAGGACAGGCATTTACAATTCTCAGCCAAACAGTATCTCTGACCAAACTACAAATTCCAGGATCCTATAGGATGCTGCCATGGCAATTGGAGTGGAATGCAGTACTTTTATTTGTGTAGTGTGACTGGAACCCAGCTATTAAATGCAAGAGTTAAAATAATATCTGGTCTACTTGGACAGGTATAAATAGATTGCTTTGTGGACTTATTCAAACCTGTTTGGGAGATAAGGTTCAGTACCTTTAAAGTTCTGGTAAAACACAGAGCAGACTTACTATCCCATTGGCATGGAAACCACCAGTAACCATTGATGAAAACTGTATACTTAGGCTTACTGATATGAATGTATATGAAATGAATCCACAACATGTTTCCCCCATATCAGTGTCAACATCTATACTTCTAAATAATACATTAGAAGTGAAATTGGCTATTTTAGGAAAAGGAAAAAGAAAAGAAAATGGGAGAAATTCCCTATATTTAATAGTCACAGAAATGTGAATCAGGAAATGGGTGCTGTGATCACATTTGCTATGACTTTTGATATAGACCAGAGATCTGAATTTTCATGTCAAATTCTTTGGATTACTCCCAGAACATCTGGATAAGACAGATATATATATATTTAAAAAACAAATAAGAATCACATCTGTTCTTCATTTTTAAAGTCTGAAGAAATCATCATGGGCATACTATGTTGGTTAATTCTTGGAAATATAATTATAGTATGAGAAATTTGTGGGAGAGAGAGAAATTACAGTGAAAATTACTGCCCAACTAGTGCCCTTTCTTCAAAACAGAAACACATGCATGGATTCACATCAACAGCGTCGCGAGCATAATGTTCTAACATCTTCTAGTAAAATACTTGCAGCCACAGGATGCTTTCATGGACAGTACAAATTATCACAGTGGTTTGCAGATCAGGGATGACAGAAATACCTATTAAGCTCTTATTTAAACAAAGTGTTTAAGTTCAGTGATTGACTTCAACAGATGCTTGGTATTAATCATCTGCACAGCCTTAACTGAAGACAGTGGTTAGGTCTGCTATTAAATTTTAATACGAATGGGCCTAGCACTATGCTGCATAGATTCCACTGACAAAACGTATGCGTGGATGTTATATGCAAAGGGTAACCACTTTCCTACATGTTGTGTTGTTGTTGTTAAGTGCCAACATGTCCACTTCAACTTATGGTGACTCTATGAATAAGAGACCTCCAAGTATCATCAACAACCCTGGTCAGGCCTTGCAGACTCAGGGCCACAGCTCCCTTGACTAAATCTATCCACCTATAATATAATCGTCTTCTTTTCCTACTGCCTTCCACTTTGCCAAGCATTTTAGTCTTTTCTAATGAATCATGTCAGATGTTTCTACACAATAGAAATAATGCAGTTCGACACCACTTTAACTGCCATGGCTACATCCTACAGAATCCTGGGGTCTGTAGTTTTGTGAGGCACCAGCACTCTTTTGCAGAGGAGGCAAAAGACCTTGTGAAATTACAAATTCCATGATTCCATAGGATGGAGCTACAGCATTAAAGGTAGTGTCAACTCAAACTGCATTATTTCTACAGTACGGATACACCCATCATCACCTGATGCGTCCAAAGTATGACAGCCTCAGTATAGTCATTTTGGCTTCTAGAGAGTGTCCAGGCTTCATTTCCTCTAGGACCCATTTATTGGTCATTTTGGCAGTCCATGGTATGAAACCTTCCTATATATTTCCTAGTAAAATGTTTATAGCATGGTGGTACAAAAATGCTATCATTCATTTGACCCAAATACCTAAATTAGAAGTGCAGTAACCTGAGACTTATTCACGTACTTTGTCTTCTATATACAGCGCACACTTTCCATCTGGTTCTGGAACACCACCACACTTGGTTCTGGAACACCACCACCACCCCAGAGATGAGAGGATAAATGTGGATGCTCAAGCCCCATTACAGTCAATGGACTGTATGTTGACATGGCCACATGCATGTGCCACAATTGACAAAAATGGGGTGGGGTGGAGTGATCTATGGATGCTTGAATCCATGGATGGCTAGGTGCGGCTGTCCCACTGTCCAGTCAAATATTTATATACAATCAAATACCAAAGTCAGGATCATTGATGCCACAGTATTTCTGATTTCTATCTATAGGTGTGAAAGTTGGACAATGAAGAAAGCTCACATGAACAAAGTCATTTAAATGCTAGAAAAGAGTTTTACAGATACCATGAACTTCAAAAACGGCAAATGAATGGGTCTTAAAATAAATATGAATGTCTTAGAAATAAATGAATGGGTCTTTGAATAAAGCCTGAACTCTCACTAGAAGCAAAGATGACTAAACTGAGGCAGTCCTGCTTTGGACATGTCATGAGACAATGGGACTCACTAGAAAAGACAAATATGCAGGGATACTTGAAGGGCAGCAGGCAATGAGGAAGACAGTATTGCAGGTGGATTGATTAAATTAAAACACACACAGTCTTTTGCAAGATCTAAGCAGGGCTCTTAATAGGAAGGTGTCTTGGAGGCCTCTCATTCATAGGGATGCCATAAATCAGAGTTGACCTGACAGCAATTAACAACAAATCAATAGAATCAACATGTAAGAGAAGGCAGCAGGGGCGACCACACACATCACTCTGCTCTATCTTGTTCCATCAAAGGCCCTTGTCTGCAGCAAAAGAGTCTTTTGTTGTTGTTGTTGTTGTTGTTGTTGTTGTTGTTGTTGTTGTTCATGGAAGTTCCCCTTCCAATTTAAAGGTTAGAAAAGTTATCTTTCAGGACTCCAGCCCCTGAAATCCCCTCATCAAAATGGCCCATGTCCACATTGACAGAGAGATTTTGAATTCTGTCATTCAAAAACTAATTTTGCAGAGATGTAGCCAAACTAAGTTGAGAAAGTATTAGCATCCGTTAGATGCTAATGGTGTTGGGTTATAGCTTCCAGCATTCAGTTGCCTGTGTTTTACCATAGAGCTGCTGGGATTTGCAATCCAGTAACATGACTCTTGCTCGCTGAGCTGTATTCTGTATTGGGCAATGCAGAGGCCTGAATCCTACTGTTTGTCCCAACTACAGCAGACTCATTGAATCGGTGGGATTTATCTGTGTATTGATTCACCATTCTGCCCACAATCTATGGTCTATACATAAGTAGAAGATTCCCTGTGCTGGAAAGGTGTAACTCCACAGTGAGGAATGGTGAGATGAGTGCCCATATTTGAAGGTCCACAAGATTCCCACCTCTGTTTTAAATTTTAGAGCATTTTACAAGCAGATTGTTGCCCACACACCTCTTTTGTGTATTTTTGGTATGAATTTGCCACACAATGTCTGAGTAGTGCTTGCTCATACAATAGGAGCTGTTCTGCTTGACCTGAACTAAATGCAGATTTTTTCCCCCTGCAATGGGCAAAGGTGTCTGTTTCCATAGGCAAATTTCTCTATGACCCCAAGAGCATCCTGTCCCCTTGAACTTAGCATATTCCACTAAAGGCAAAGTGTGCCCTCTCTCTTCGTTTCTGAGTGAGAAACCTAGCTGCCCCTTGTTTTTTCAGTGTTTTTCCTTTTAAAGAATGTTTTGAAACACCTTAAACCCCAGCTTGGGTGGCATATACATTATTTTTATAAGTAAATAAGTTAGGTTGGCATTCAGTAGTGAGAGGAGAATAGTTCATTGATCATATTGAAGAGGTGGGATAGAAATAAATAAAGATGATGATTATGATGGTGGTGGTGGTGATGATGATGATGATGATGATGATGCTCTGCTTTCATTGCCTTGTCCTACCAGGGTTCTTCCCTGGGTGCTTCTCACTCAGGGGTGTCTTGCTGAAGAAGAGAAACAGGGACTCAGGGTGTATACCTAAGTATTTCTGGTGCTGCAGGTTCAAGGAGAAGCGTAGGCAAAACATACACTGGGAACAGAGTGGAGATGAAGCAAATGGAGAGGAGGGAACAGAAAGCGCACATGGAAGTATTTGCTGTATCAGTGTGCCATAGAATGATGGCAGCAAGTTCATATCACCAACGGTCCCTATTTTACAGAGGCTGTCCCAACTAATCCTCTGGCAGACGACCTTTTCAGCTGCTTGTCCCTCAGTTTCATGCCTTCCCCCTTAGCTTACTCCTATTGATATAAACTAAGCTCAGTTTGGAAATGTCATTTGCAGTCAGTTGGCACAGGGAAGAGGAGAGGGAAAGGCATGGGCTCTTCTGCTTCTCTGTAGACTCCAGCAAAAGCAAACTGCTGCACTCTCTTCTAATTTGTGCGATGTTCCTCCTTAATCGCTTTTGCCGTCATGGCCACACTCTGGACTCTTTCAAACGGGAGGAATTTCTCCCAATTCCGAATGGAGCCAATGCGGATTCATGTAAATTCGCTTGTTTAGCGAATTTACCTGAACCCCTGCTCCGTTCGGAAGGCATTCGGAATTACTTCCCATTACCTGAAAATACCCCCCCCTTGCCCGAAATCGCGTGAGAAGCTTAAATTCGCAATAATGTTAAACCCATGATTGCATTCGGAGTGACTTCCCTTTTGCCCGAATTTGCGTGAGAATTAATTCACAATAACGTGAAACCCCAGGATTGCGTTTGGATTGCCCTTGGATTATACTTCCAATTTCCCATGTCTGAAAGAGTCCTCTGATGTTGCTTGGCTCTGTGTGTCCTGGTTTTTAGCTGTGGCATACAAAGTTCTGTCCATTGATTGTAATGGGGCTTGAGCATCCACATTTTTGCTGCCACAGGCACATGCACCTACCCTAGTTGGGGACTCCAGGCCTGCGCATACTGGTGCACAGTCTTGTATAGGAAAGTATTTTATTCCAAAAATATTCTGGTTAAATGTGATTTCTTCCTTTCATGCTTCTCAAAAATAACTAAGAAGTTACCTTTGGGCTATGTTTTAAAAATCTGGATGATATAAACCACTGGCCTGGCCATATGAGGTGAGTCTGTTAGAGCTGGCCAGAGACATTTTGGCCACATCTGCACTGCAGAAATAATCCAGTTTGACACCACTTTAACTACCATGGCACAACTCTATAGAATTGTGGGAACCGTAGTTTGTTGTGACACCAGACCTCTCTGCCGGAGAAGGCTAAGTTATCCTACAGTTCCCAGAATTCCATAGCACTGAGCTGTGGCCATTAAAGTGGTATCGACGTGGATTATTTCTGCAGTGCAGAGGCACCCCAGAAGTGGATGAGCAAAGGCGCCCACTCATCCGACTGAAGTTAAAGATCCCAAGCCAGCCTGTTATTTGGAGCAGCAAAATCCTAATGACAAATTAAAAAAAATAATAACGATAATTTGGTGCCCTAAGGTAACTGAATGTCTTAACTGCAAAGGAGGGCAAGGCACTGCAAAATGGAGGACGTTCACAAAAAAAAAAAAAAAAAATGGAAGATGGGACCAAATATCAAGCTAAATGCACTGATGTACATGTCAATTGATGTTTTGTGGTCATGCTCAAAACAGATGCCATTGGGCTGAAATGCAGGACATGTCCTGGAAAAGGAGGACCTGTGGCCACCCCTTTTCTATCCTGAGGCTGCTCTGCCTCTATGTCAGGACTGGTCCTCTTTGCAGGCAGGGACTGGAGAATGGAGCTGCTTCCTGGAGGGAAGTCCCAAGAGAGGCCCTCCTCTCTGGAGAAAAGGAGAAAGGAATGGCTAAGGAGGAACAGACAGACAGGAGCAGGCCAGAGCTTCACTCAGGCCTCCCAGCACGGTTTGGGTACCAACTCCCTTGACTTCCCCAGGCTGGGGATACGTTCAAAACACACACACACACACCTATATGTGTGTGCGTGTGTTTATATTGATATTTGTACATTAGTGTTTAGGTATTTGGGGAGGGGGGTATTTTTTTTAAAAAAAAAGTAGATATAGATATAGATTGGAGGTTTTATACTAGTGGTTTTTTAAAAAGTATATATAGATATAGATAACACACACACACACATACAGTATATATATATATATATATGAGGGTTTTAAAGTATTCCAGGCATGGAGATGTAAGGGGGGGGGGGCAGGGAGAGAGAGAGAGACTGCACGTGTGTGTATGGATCTGTGTATATGTGTGTGTGTGTGTGTGTGTGTAAATGTATATGTGTATATATCTGCGTATGTATGTATAAGTGTGTGTATATGTGTGTGTGTGTGTATGGATAGGTATATGTGTGTGTATGTGTGTATATGTGTGTATGTGTGTGTGTGTATATGTATATGTGTGTATGTGTGTGTATATGGATAGATATATGTGTATGTGTGTATATGTATGTGTGTGTATGTATATGTGTGTATATGTATGTGTATGTGTGTGTATATATGGATATGTATATGTGTATGTGTGTGTGTGTGTGTGTGTCTGTGTATATATATATATGTATATGTGTGTGTGTGTATATACATGTATATACATGTATATGTCTGTATATGTGTGTGTATGTATATATATGTGTGTGTGTATGTAAACACACATATACATGAACAACACCCCCCCCCCCCCACAGCGGTTACCATCCTTCTCTCCCTGGAAGGCCATGGGGAGGATTGGGGACGGGACGAGGGCGTGCGATGATGAATGATGGCGGGGCTCCTCCAGCAGGGGGCGCCGTGTTGCTGCCGGGCGGGCGCCGCTGCCTTTGGCTTTTGCTTTGGGGGGGGGGGGGGGGAATCTGGGCTGGGCGCCAAGAAAGAGCAGCAGCAGCCGGGGCTGACTCTTCTTCGTCGCCGCCGCCGCCGCCGTCGGGGCTGCTGAGTGCTGACTGCCAGCGAGTGCCACCGCGTGCGTGGAGGAGGGGGAGGCGGCGCGGCCAGGTAGTCGCCCTCGAGGGGGCAAGGGAGCCCGGGAGGAGGAGGCGGAGGCGGAGACAAGAGGCGGAGGAGGAGGAGGAGGGCGCGCACATGGAGGGAGGCGAGGGGGAGCCGGCGCTGCCAGTGGCTCCTTGAGAGTTGAGAGACCGACGGCTAGAAAGCGGCAGCCTCCTCTTCTACTCTTCGTCCTCGTCCCAGGAGCCTCGTCGGGGAGAACCAGCCGCCTGCCTTGCTCTACGTTGCCCGGGAGCGAGCCCTCCAGAGGACTAAGAGACCCCTTCATTCCGCAGCAGCAGCAGCCGCCGCCTTCGCAGCCTCCGTGCCTCCTCCGTCCTTGGTCCCTGCTGCTGGCTGGGATGGTGGCTGCGGCGGGCTGAGCGCTTGAAGCCCTCCTCCTTTTCCTGGGGAGCCCGTCTTCTTCCCTTCGGAGGGGAGAGGAACCCGGACGGAAAGAAAGAGAGAAGGGGATCAAAGAAGAAGGAGAGAGAGCCGCGATGGAGACGCTTTGAAGCTGCGTTGCGAGCGGGACCGGGTTTCAGACGGAGTGAGAGAAAAGAGCGCCCCGTCGAAGGTCGCATCCCACTTCGGACCAGAGAGAGAGAGATCTCAAAGGAAGGAAGGAAGGGAGGAAGGCGGCTCTCCGTCGGAGTTGTTGCGTGCCTCTGCTCCCCCGATGCGCCGGGGCCGGGGCTGTCGGTGAGCCCCCCGTGGGCCATGGCTGCTCTTCCGGGGCCGGGGCTGGCTCTGCCGCGGGGTCTGCTGCTGCTGCTGCTGTGGGGTCTGCTGGGGCTGTTGCTGGGTCCGGAGGGCTGCCGGGCCCAGCACTACCTGCACATCCGCCCGGCGCCCAGCGACCACCTGCCGCTGGTGGAGCTGATCGAGCACCCGGACCCGCTCTTCGACCCCAAGGAGAAGGACCTCAACGAGACCCTCCTCCGCGGACTCCTCGGGGCCCACTTCGACGCCAACTTCATGGCCCTGGCTTGGCCCCAGGAGCAGCAGCAGCAGCAGCAGCAGCAGCCCCACGCCAGGGAGGACCCTTGGGCCGAGGCCGAGCTCTTCCTGCGGCATCAGCGTCCCTCGGGGTCCATGCCTTCCGACATCAAGGGCCTGGAGTTCTCGGAGGTGCCCGGCGGCGGCGGCGGCGGCCCCGTGAAGAAGCCCCGGCTGAGCAAGAAGCTCCGTCGGAAGCTGCAGCTGTGGCTGTGGGCGCAGACCTTCTGCCCGGTGCTCTACGCCTGGAGCGACCTGGGCAGCCGCTTCTGGCCCCGCTTCGTCAAGGTGGGCTCCTGCGCCAGCAAGCGCTCCTGCTCCGTCCCCGAAGGGATGCTCTGCAAGCCCGCCCGCTCCCTCCACCTCACCCTCCTCCGGTGGAGGTGCCAGAGGACGCGCGGAGGGGCCGGAGGGAACGGGGGCGCGGCGGGGGCGGCGGCGGGGGCGGCAGGGGGCCAGCGCTGCTCCTGGATCCCCATCCAGTACCCGGTCATCGCCGAGTGCAAGTGCTCCTGCTAGGAGGAGGAGGCGGCGGCGGGGAAGCACCGGTCCCCTGCCTTCCGACCGGACCCTGCCCCGACATGGACTCCCCATCAAGGAGAGTGCCACCAGCCAGGCCCAGACTTTGATGGCCAGGGCCTTCGGGGGTTTCTGGTTGCTTTGTTTGTTTGTTCTTGGACTTCGGTTCCCAGAGTTCCCCCCAGTCAAGGATTTTGGGTGACACAAAAGTCCCAACTATCTGGAGGACCCACGTTTTGGGGACCCTTGGACTACACCAGAAAAGACTTCACTTTTCCAGGGTTGTTTTCTATTGGACTTCAGCTCCCAGAAGTCCCCAGTCAGGGGTTCTGGGGGACATAAGTGCAAAACATCTGGAGGGCCCACGTTTTGGGGGCCGCTAGACTAGACTCCCACACTTCACTTTCCAGGGTTGGTTGTTTTGTCTCGTTTTGTTCTGTTTTGTTTTTTGGACTTCAAATCCCAGAATTCCCCAGTCAGAGGTTCTGGGTGACAAGATCCAAAACATCTAGAGGAGGACCCACACTTTGGGGACCACCAGACTAGAACCAGCAATTCCCACACTTTGGTTTCCAGGGTTGTGTTTGGTTTTTTCGATTTCAGCTCCCAGAATGCCCCTGGCCAAGCTTGGTCAGGGATTCTGGGTGATGAAACCCAAAATATCTGGAGGACCCACATTTTGGGAAACATTGGACTAGGACCAGTGATTCCCACACTTTGATTTCCAGATATATATCTATAATTTTCCCACTTTGGCTCCCAAAAGTCCCCAGTCAATCTTGGTCAGGGATTCTGGGAGATGAGGTCCAAAACATCTGGAGAAGAAAAGGTTGGGAAGCAGTGGACCAGAACTGCTTTGGTTTCCAGGTGTTTTGGATCTCAGTTCCCAGAAGTCCCCAGTCAAGCCCCAGTTCCCAGAAGTAACCAGTCGGGGATTCTGGGAGATGAAATCCAAAACCTCTGGAGGAGCAAAGTTTTGGGAAACACTGGACTCATGGTGATTCCCAAACTTTTGCATTCCAGATGTGCTGGATTTCACCAAAATCCTAGACCATTGAATCTTTTACATGCTGGAGAACCTTAGTTTGGGGATCATGGGGTATAATAGAGAGACCCCCAACGCCTTAAAGTCCCCATTGAAATCCCTTCATAGAAAAGTTAGTTTTACAACAAGAACTCGTCTACTGTATTTTGGAGAGAAATCCCCTCCAGGCTGTCCTTTTTCTGTTCCTCCCCATCCCCTTTAATTTATATTTCAGGAAAGAGAGAAAGAAAAAGGAAAAAAAAAAAGTATTTGGGGGAAATTTCAAAACAAACAGAAAAGTCCCCGCGAAACTTCGCTTTGTTTGCGAAGTCTTTTTTTTTTTTTTTAAGAAACGTGAGCTTTTGGTAAGAAAAGAAAACCTTTTATAAATATATAAATATAAAGATATTTTCCATTCTTCGGAAAATGTGTGCCTGAGTTGCGTGTGGGATTTTTTTTTATGGACTTCCAAGATATTATAATAATTATTATTATTGTTATTATTATTATTATGGTGATAATAAAAAAAATTAGGACACGTTGTTATTGTATATAGCGAACTCCTTTTTGTTTGGTTTTGTTTTGGAATGCCTTGGAATCCTCTGTAAATGGATGAGAGTCTGCTTATTTATTCTTGATATAGCCATTCCCCTGTAGTGGGAAAGTTGAGTTTCAGAATTAAAAGCAACCACTAAAAAAAAAAAAGGCAACCTGAGGGCCCCGGTGGCATTTTCTTTGGTTTGGGGCAGAGAAATGTCAAATTGGGTGGCTGGTGGTGTTGGTGGTGGGGAGATCACCTTGGTGCATCTTGGCCAAAAGGGATCCCTTTAATTTTTTGGTACTGAGATGGATGATGGTTCATGCCTCCTTTCTCTCTTATCCAGCCAGCCAGTCTTTGTCTCCGAAGGAAGCCCTCCACTGCTTGCCAGTCCATGATGTGCCCAGCTAGAGGCAGCGGGAAGAGCGGGTGAGGAGTCTATCCACACTGGAGAAATAATCCAGTTCGACACCACCTTAACTGCCATGGATCAAGGCTATGCAATTCTGGGAATGGTCGTTGGTTGCGGCACCAGAGGTGGTGTCAAACTGAACTGTTTCTCCAGTGTGGCTGCAGCAACTAGACGTTTTGCAAAGGTTTGGTGGACGGAAGGAAGGGGGCACTGGCTTGGCATGAATCCTTCCCCACCTTGGCTGAGATCTGTCTGTCACCCATCCTGGAAGGTGGGCCAGACGCCTTGGGATGGGGGGGGAGCGGTGCAGCCCGCCGCCACTGCTTTGACATCTCATTTCCAAGGAGCCACGTGTCTCTGACACCTTCCCTTGTGGTCCAGCCGCCTGAAACCTGAGCCTTGGTGGCTGGGCGATTGCGGGAGACCTGCTCGGGCAGCGCCCCTTGCCCGCCCCCTCGAGCCAGGCTTAACCCCTGGGCTCCCAGGAAAGGCTGGCTGGCTGGCATCTCTCGCCTCTTTTGGGCCTTCCAAGGGATGGGTGCTCTTTTCCTTCCCTCCAAACCTTCCAAGAGGGTGAATCCTAAAAGGTGACAAGTACAGCAACTTGACCAAATGCAGGGCACAAGGCTAAACTCCTGCTACCAACTTGGTTCTTTCAGTTAGTCTGAAAGGTGCTGCCAGATCCCTTGCGTGCTGGTTTTCCAGACTCACACAGCTAACTAACTGGAGCTCATGCTACCAACTGCTTTCTTTCAGTTAGTATCAAATGTACTCCAACTTTCCTTTGCAGATTGATTTTCCAGACTAACACGGCTAGGTCTTTTAACTACTTGAGTCTACAAAAGCTCTTGTGCTATAACTTCTTTCATTCAGTTTCAAAGGTGCTCTAAAATCTCCTTGCAGACTGGTTTTCCAGGCTGATGTGGCTAGGTCTTTAAACTAACTCAGGTCTGTGAGAGCTCAGGCTACCATTTTCTTTCTTTCAGTGAGTCTCAAAGGTGCTGCAAGATCCTTTAGTGTGCTGCTTTTCCAGACTAAGACAAATAGATCTTTGAATTCTATGACTAACATTCTCATATATAATTTTGTGTGTGTTTCCTGTATGATTTTTACCACCTTTGCTTGATGAAGAAACCTATGGAGCTTCGAAAGCTGGCAGCATGCATATTATGCATTTGGGTTGGTCCAGTAAAAGTAGCCCTGTTTTGTGGGGTTTGGATGTTATTGTACCCCAAAAGGTGAGGGACACTTCACCCCCTCCCACCCCATCCCACTTGCCATCTTGAGAACAGTTGTGTTTGCAGTAAGGTGAGAGTGTGATCTATGTCTCACAGAGGATGTCTGGTTTTATTTATTTATAACTTCCAAAGAGGCTGGTGGCTCCCTGTCAGTGGAGGTTTATCCACTCAAGATTTTACTCCAAACTTTTAAAAAGTTACCCAAGGAGCTGAACTGAAACACACCCAGGTTCAGCCTCCTTGCTGGTGTCTTATGCCTAAGGAGACTAAGGCATTATGATTAAGGAGAATCTATCACCTGGTTTTCTGAGGCTGAGAGTGTGTGACTTGCCCAAAGTCACCCAGTGGGTTTTCATGGTCAAGCAGGGAATCAAGCCCTGATCTCCAGCACTTTAGTCCAATATTCAAACCACTGCATCACACTGACTCTTCTTCTCAGCAACATAGTTTATTTAAAACTCCAGACTGACATGGAGTTCCCAGCTTCCACTGGAAACCTAGGAGAGGAGGGCAAGGTCACTGAAACCAAGATGGAGAAGATTGACCTATCCACACTCCTCACCTTTCTTCAGCCTTATTTTCAAAGCAGGTGAGCCACTTTTAAAAGTTGATATTTAAAATCTTATGTGCCATCTCTGTTTGTTTCACTTGCATGTTGACAGAGTTTGGGAATGCTGTTCGGACTACAGTTGCCCAAATCCCTCAGTCAGCATGGCTTGTGGATTGTGAGAGCTGTAGTCCAAAAAGTCCTTCCCACCCCAAAAATGGCCTTGTGGTGAAGCAAACAATCAAATCTGTTTTCCGTCTCCAGTGACTATTATAACAGTCTCCCTCATCTGAACAAAATGAATTAAGTAAGGCTGATATCCTGTAGTTATGGGGTAGAATGGTTAGAACCAAGCTGACATTCTCTCATTTGCACAGGCATCAGTGTCAGGCACCCATGGTTTGCAGAGGTTCAAATAGCATAGTCTACTTTTGGTACCAGTTGCATTTGGTACCCTGGCAATCAGAAATTCAACAGTGGTTGATTTTTCCCAGCATGGAGATGCAACAGGACTAAGCATATATTTTGCATACCGGTAGTTTTTTTCTCCCCCACATATCACCCCTACATTCAGAGCATGGGGAAAATGGCATCTTGTTCAGTAGGTCTAAACCATTAAACCATACAATAAATGTGACAGAAAAATTGATTACACAGGATTTTCTAGTTCAGGTCACATTTTAAACTGGACACTGGGATTTTCCCCATGCAGCTGCACCTGTTGAATTTCTGCCTGCTATTTAAAGACATAGGCTTTGCCAGAAAAGATAGGATTATCCCACTACAAAGAAAGTGAAATGAACTGGGATCAGCTTGGTCTGTGGTTAGTTCATATGCACATTGCCCAAGGGAATACTCTCAAGGTTCCTGTTTTAATACTCCAAGCACCCCCTATCCTGTCCATCTCAGCACCCCCTTTCCTTTGTGCAGCCTGCAGCCTCTTAATGCTTGCTTTTCTTTTGCCAGTGCAGATAATGGCTGTCAGCTGTGATCCTATGTTCACAGGCAGCCCAGCCCTATGCATGTATATTCAGAACTAAATACAGCTCCTCCTACATTTAATGAATCTTATTCTCAGGTAGCCAGCCTTGAAGTAAGTAGGGCTAACATCTGAGGAAGCAGGCAGAAGAGCACAAACAATGCCCCAAAAATGTAAGCCTTCCACCCTCCAAATCCTTGATCCATTTAAAATTATGGTGGTGGGTATAAACGGCCTAGATTCGCCATCCAACACTGTGCTCTAAGGCAGCTTAGGATGGCAATTGGTGATCAGAGATGGACAGAGGGTTTGATTATAGCAAGGATGAGGAGGCTGTATCTATCCCTTCCTCAAGGCTGTATCTATCCCTTCCTTTCCTTTAAGCTTAGCTGTAGGCCTTAGCAATAGCTGGAAAGAAGAAATGGTTATCCCCAAGAAATAGATTGTTATGAGCTGCCCCTGTGGGAATGCAAAGCATTTGGGGTGGCTTGTACAATCATATACAGTATAACAAGTAATTTTCATCTACATTGGAGACAGGTCTTTTGCAAAGCTAATGACTCTTCATTAGGTATGCAAAAGACCTGTCTCCAATGTAGATAAAAATTGCTAAAACCCAAAACTTGGAAGAGTTCTATTTTTAATAAATTTCAGCTCCCAGAATCCTTCCCTCCAGCCAGCATTTGAGGGATATGCACTCCAAAATAGTTACATTTCCAGACTCTAGCTGAAACTCATGTGTTGACTGAGGTCAACACAGCTGCCTGCATTTTTAAACAGTCCTTGAGAGCAAGGCTGGGGAATGAATTTGCCCCTGCTGCTAAGAACCTCACTGATGCCCACATGAAGCTGACAGCAGGGGGACCTTAAAAAGTTTTTACAAGACACATTCCGGGAATTTGCTTTGAAAGAAAAGGAATTGAAAATGGCAGTGTGGAACATCAACTCAGAACAATGTGTAGACATCCATGGGTTGTGAGGAGGGGCCCAGGTGACCTCAGGTGAAATTCACACCCTCCCCCAATTCAAACATTACCAGAAACAAGTAATGCCTTATCTGTGACCAATTAACATAGGTTAATGACTGCAAAGCCTTATTTCTCCTATGCTTCAGTATTACCCACATGTCATCACCTGACTTATAAAGAGATGCGACTTAACACTATTTGGAAGTCACACCCTCTGGACTTGGAGTGTGACTAATTCCAGCTATGGAACTGGTGGTAGTTGCAGGGAGGAATGTAGTATGCAATCTAAAGTATTCTTTTTATATAGTATGTCCCTGGCCTATCTCTAAACCTGGAACTCCTTCAGAAGTGCCTTCACATAAGTGAAACACCCATGGGACCAGTCCCATCTATAAGGAGGATTCCAGAGGATGGTTTAATAGTGGCAGCAGTGCCAAATCCTTGCCATGTACGTGTATACAATAGCCATCATTGGTTATCATCAAATGAACTTTCACCAGCCTATTGCAAACCAGTCTTTTGCAAACTGGAAGGGTGGGGGTGGACACACCACTGGGCAAGGAGTAGCTACAAAGGATGGGTGGATGGGACAAAATACAGGCATTGCCTGTGAATAAGGATTACACATACATACACACACACACACACACACACACACTGAGATTTTCCTTTCAGTCTCCAAATTTCTAGTACTGAAAATCACTGACAACTGGAACTCTTACATTTGCTGTGTTCTCATTCCCCTGCTAACTTTGCCTCCCCCCTCCCCGCACTTTTTTTTGGGATACTTAAACTGTATTTCTAAGTTTTAAATTACAATGCTAGATATTTGGGAACTGAATTAAAAATTGCTTAGTGGGGGGGGGGGGCAATGTCCTGATTTTAATCTTCCACCATAGCTACACCCCTGGATCTTGTCTAACCCAGTCAAGAAGTGATCAAGGGCTGTGTCTGGACGGATGTCTTCTGGCCTACCAAATGGGAAGGAGCAAGGAGGCCATTAGATGCTACCACAGTGTCTTGGATTGCATCTACACTGCAGAAATAATCCAGTTTGATGCCACATTAACGACCATGGCTCAAGGCTCTGGAATTCTGGAAATTGGCAGTTGGTTGTGGCACCAGAATTGCCTCAACTAATTGCAGTTCCCAGACATCCATAGCTTTGAGCCATAGTAGTTAGAGTGGTGTCCAATTGGATTTTTTCTTCAGTCTGGATGCAGCCTTTGTGAGTCAGGTATAATCTGCCCATTCCACCCTACGCTTCCTTGCATTGCTCAAGGCACTCAGTTCTTGCATGCATTTCTTCAAATGCTCCTACTTATCTGGGAATGAAGTCCATTGGACTCAATGGGCCCTGCATTTGAGAAGACTGCACTGTACTTGGCTTGTTTCAAGACTATATCTCAAACCCCAATTCAGGGATGGGGCAGGAGCTTCCCCCTCCCCATGTCTTCTCTCTTGAGTCTCCCTCTATACTTTCCCGAGATTGCACAATATATGTATTTATTAGAAAGAAATCATCTGTAAGTAAATACTATACATGGCTATTATTTTCCAGGAGGAGGGCTTGATTGATTCGTCTTGGCTGAACAAGGCTATGAATGTTTGCAAATCATTGCATGCCTACCGCACAGAAACACTCTTGTTAATATGATACATAGTTGTGCATGTCTTGCCATTCTTGCGTTTGGGGAGATTTCTTTTTTAAAAAAAGAAAAAGAAAGAAATGAATAATTAAGCCCTCAAAAGGGGGGCACTTAGACATTTCACATATTTCAGGCAGGCAGACAGAGAGAGAGAGAGAAAGGGGGGTGCCTTTTTATGTATTTCTCTGGTATTCCAATATATATATTACAAATCTGAAGAAATCTATTCGGTTAATTATTTTAATCAGGAGATTCCCTCTCTGCTGGAGTCTGGCTCTCCTGACATCTCTCTCTCTCTCTCTCTCTCTCTCTCTCTCTCTCCTCTTCCTTTCCCTTTTATACTTCACTTTCCCTTCCAGTTGGATGGGGGATAGAAGAAGGGGAGGGAGCCCAGGTACCTGACTGTTGTGGGTATTCATTAACTTAGGGAGGAGAAACAAGGGGCACTATTACTCATACAGAAGGCCCCCTGCCCCCAAGACTATCTAAAGGTTCATTGTAAAAGGATTAAAAGTTAAAGACTTGCATCTTATGATTCTTTCATTTAATCTTAGTGGCGCCTGAAAGACATGCTGGATGGATGATCACATTTAGAATATACTTTGCGTCAGATACCTTCGGACTTCAGGCAGGGGCAAAGAAGTCTAATTTTAGCTTTAGATGCTCTCGAGCATAGGGCAGCCTTATGCTTTTATGATACATATATTTTTGGCCTGGGGGGAACACGGTTATAAAATGAGAAGGAAGTCGAGGCAATAAACAATAAAACAATAACAATCTTTTTTAAAACAAATTACAACCTCTCTCCAGGCTGATTCACTGGAAGACTTAAAGTTAGGAACATGATATACTATATACTCTACTATGCATTACTAAAATAAACGTCTTTGTTCTTTATTGGTCTCTAAAGTGTGTGTGGAGACAGAACAGGACTAAGAAGAGAAAAATAGGAGGTTAAATGAATCCTGGGGTTATCTGTTAAAGGGAGGGGTTGGGGAACCTGTGGTCCTCTTAATGTTTTCAACTTCAGCTCTCAGGAGTCTCATCCCATGTTCCCAGCAGTAAGGGATGAGGGGTGATGTATTCCAAAGATAAGGGATGAGGGGTGATGTATTTCAAAGACTGAAAGGATGCTACAATCATGCTGGCAGCCAAAAGTAGTGTCTTGGGTTGTTGGGTTACCAGAAGCCCAAAGAGAAGCAAAATGGCTTCTGCTTACTTTCTTTTGTAATGCTTGGCCTAAAGGTTGGGTCCTCCTCAGCTTTCCTCCAGAGCTCTTTTCTATCCCAGTAAATGAAGGCAGTGGTGGCAAACCTTCTCTGAAGAAATATTCCCAAGAAAACCCAGTGATAACTTCGCCTCAGGGTTGCTTTAAGGCAGAAATGACTTGAAGGCACACAACAAGAGTAGAAGCCTTGGGAAATTCAATCCCAGTCCATTTCATCCTCCCCAATATGGTGCTGTCTGTACATTTTGGGCTCCAACTCCCATTCTCTCCAGCCAGCTCAGAATTCTGAGAGCTATGGTCCAAAACATGAGGGGACCAGATTGATGAGCTCTCCTCCCACCCCAGGAAGATGCTGATAGAATCTGGGATCACTTCAAGGGACAAGGAAAGAGGCAGTAAAGTCTATTCTATTAGAGGAGCGGGTTATAAATAAATATTATTATTATTATTATTATTATTATTATTATTATTATTATTATTTCTACCTCACCTCTTCACTCTTGCCCAGTCAGCCCTCATGGGCATTCAGGTGTATTTATTGCCAGGTCTTGATCACTACCAGGAACTGGAGGCTGTACTGAGATGCACAGTTGGACTGAAGATCTTGCAAGGCACATCCTACATTCAGATTTCCCATTTTTAAGTCATTCTTGTCCATCAATATCCACACAAGTCAGAAAAATCTTTTTTCCCCTTTAGATAACCTTTCAAAGAATATCACATCCCCTCAGCAATTATATTCAGACTAGTAAAGCACAAAAATATACTGATTAAAAACAGAGCCTTAATCATAGTGCAGCTGACTGGCTTTTGAGGTGGGTTGTAGGGAGCATTTGTGATTGTGGCTATGGTGACATGATCACAAATGTGAAAATTTACAAGACTGATTTATGATATGGTAAATACTGAACACGATGCCAGCCATTACTATTTTTTAAAACTAAAATTCCTAGAATCCCCTAGCCATCATGGCTACCTCTGATTTAGATGCAGAGGGGAAATCCTCTTCCATCACCAGCAGTAAAGTAAAAGTCCACAGCCAACCTGGTTGGATTTTTTACATGGAACTGAGTGGGGGCACAATGTTGCCAACCTGATTCCATTCTTTATGTGGAACTGAGTGGACACACAATCTTGAGCCATGTGTGACTGACTGAATGCTGCCCTGTGCCTAAGCAGTCACTTCATGCAGGTTGAAGTGAAGGACAGCACTACAGGTCTCAAGGGACATGGTATTGTGGAGCAGAAGGGTGTCTTTTGCTGATTTACTAAAATATCTAGGTAGCCTGATCCATTGCATACCAAAAAGGAAAAAAACTTTTAAAAAGTTGTCTGATGAAATAAATTGTTGTTGTTGTGCGACTCCTAAGGCAAACCTATTATGGACTGGGGGGGGGGGCAGGCAGGGCAAGTTGGCAAGTTTTATTAGATGGGATTTGCCATTGCCATCCTCTGAGGCTGAGAGAGTGGATTTGCCCAAGGTTGCCCAGTGTTTTGTTTTTTTTAATACTTGAGCAGGGATTTAAACCCTGGTCTCCAGAGATGTAGTCCAATGCTCAAACCATTACACATCCAGAATTCCAAACACCAATTTTTATAGAGGTACAATTATTATTTTTAAGGCCATGCTGAGCCCAAAAGAAACACATCTAAGGACAAACAAACAAAAAACTTATAGAAAATGCTGAGTCTGGGAGCCTGGCATGCAAAGGGAGTACCACAATGATGTATGCTGCTGCTGAGAAAGCCACCCTGTGTACCCTCGTGGTGTAGACTTGGCACCCAGATGGCATAATCAAGAGGGTATTCTTGGTGGACTGTAACGGGGGGAGTCTGTAAGGTATGCAGGGACAGGGAGAAGCTATTTAGGGCTTGAACTAATGTTTGGATGGTAACAGGAAACGGGTGCTGCTGATGCTGGCTGGCACTGTCACATGAAGAGTGCGGCATTCATTGTCAGGCTGGTAAGACCTCAAGTCCTGTAAGAAAAGAAGATATTTCAGCTCAGACATTTGGCATGATTTTTTCCACTCTCAAGTTGAAATAGCTACCATGACATCACCATACTGAAACTAATTCCAGAGCTTGCCAGGAGAGCCCAACCAAAGCTGTAGTTGGCAAGGAAAAGCAATTGCCCCCATCTGGCGTGTGCTAGGAATAGATGCAAAACATTGGGAAGAGACCCACGTTCTTTCCTGGCTGCCCAACAAGGTCCTCCACCATATTGCCACCGTATCTCTATGTT
The DNA here is from genome assembly GCA_034509955.1 of Urosaurus nigricauda. Taxonomy (NCBI): domain Eukaryota; kingdom Metazoa; phylum Chordata; class Lepidosauria; order Squamata; family Phrynosomatidae; genus Urosaurus; species Urosaurus nigricauda. The sequence goes on from JAOEGL010000002.1 coordinate 173,125,291, forward strand.
TATATAAACCAGTGACAGGGATGGGGGGGGGGGACTTTGCCTTCTGCAAAGAGAATAGAACTGGATCCATTTCAAGCTTTCTTTTCAAAAATCAGGTTGGAAGACAGCCCTTTCATAATTTATTTTCTTCACAAGACAAGCAAGGAGAAGAGGACAGATAGATTTCAGCTGCAAAGCAAAGGTTGAAATTGAAACTCTCCTTCTTCACCAGTCTTCATTCAACCACACACACACACAGAGACACACCAACTTCTAGCCAGCTACTGGAATTAAGTGTTATCATCAAACTTTACTTCTTAGGACAGAACTCCATAACCACAATCACACATAGATCAAAATGGAATTTGTGGTTGTCAGTCTGCACATTGATAAACCTGTTTTGCAAAGTGTGAAATAACAAAAGTTCATAGCATGGGTACAGCTGCAAAAAAATGGGTTGAAAAATGTATACTTTTTGCACAAATGAACATAAACATGCGTTAGAAAGATGCATCTATTTCAAAATTATGAACATAAATATATTTTTAAAAACATGGAAATACATGCAAATTTTCATTCAAGGAAAAAAAATTCCCACAGTTCAGTGGAAAACTGAGTTGGAATAAGCATCAAGGTTGAAGAACCTTGATGAACTCATATTTTACTGAATGATGCCTCTCCACTGACAGCTAGCAACAACTGTGATTGTTGTGTCTACCCAGTGTGTTGAGCTATAGATCACAAGCACATAGATCTTAGGGTTAGTTGGTTATTGTTAAAAACCCAAGGTCCACCAATCAGAGATGTGCACAAAGCAGTGACTAAGAGAGCAGAACCAAATACTTCCTTGTATGTCATACACTGGGGTAACCTGCATAATCCAAACTCATACTGATTGACATAAATTCTAATGGAAAGCTCTAAAATTGCCCAACAAAGTCCTGGTCAAAGGCAACCACAAAGACTTTTCCTTTACAGGCTGGGAATATGGATATGGAGAGATAAGTGTAAACACGTGGCCACCAAGAAGAAGAATCTTTTTAACTTGCAGGTTTATGTGCTGTTGTTAAACTACTGGAATCAGAAAGCTTTGCCAAGCCACTATAAATAATCTGGGCATCTACTTTTTCACTCTATCTTCTGCCCACTCTAACATTTGACCAAGGGAGAGTTCATAATTGAAGTAATTTGTAGCTAAACTGGCAGGAGAAACTCATACCTGAGTTGTCAAATGGAAGTGGGGGATTCTGTTGAGGCAAACTCTCCTGTTGGCTGCATGCACACATGCATGAAAATAAGTCTTAAAGTGGTAGTGGCAAAATGGTGTGTCACTGAGTTAGAGGAGACAGGCAATCCAATCCTTCTGTGCCTGTGCTTTCATGGGGCCACACTGATGTAGAGTCTGTGATGTTTAGAGTGATCATGACAGACAAAACAATACCAGAACGGAACCCTTGCACTATGCTAACTTCAACATTATTCCCAAAGCCACAAGGTAGTGGAGAGAGAAAGCAGGCAAAGGCCAAGATCCTACATAGAGCAGGAAGACTACCTCCACATTTCTGTGTCCTCACATCCACTACCCTGACTGCTCCTAGTCCCTGAGTGGAACCACTGCTCCTTCTGTTTATTAGTGAAGAGGAAAGGAAGGGAGGGACGGAAGAATTCAGATGAAGAAACCACTGGTCGTGGTTTGGAGGAGGTACACTCACAGATAGAATGTAAGAGAATAGCTCCATCTACCCCATCTGAAAAGATACATATCTGAATGTAAGCCACAAATGCATATGTCATTGAGAGGGTGATGCCCAAACTCTGCTGGATCCAAGCACCCTATTTCCCAATACTTTCCTTTCTTCACACAGCTTCCACCCACGGCCTTTTCCTTCCCATTGCCACCACCAGTGCCTGTGTGGTGCACCAACAAGATTCTGGCCTATGACTTATATTTCTTCAGAATTTCATAACCTTGATAGACTAGGATTGGCCAAAATCATATTGGTTAATCCACAACTAGATAGACCCACTGAGTCAATTGTTGAGTGTTGACTCAGCCTTAGCTAAATCACAGTTTCAGTTGACCTTCTCTATTCCTGTCTTTTGCCTCCAAAATCAGCCAATTCTCCACACATATTTGAATTAAAAAATGGAACTGATTGAAGTGATATAGATCCACCATTCTGTCTTCATGACTGTGTGTTTGTGTATGTGTGTGTGTGATCAAAGGTTGGCTATCACACATCATCTGAACCTGGGTTGCTTCTCTTCCTGAGCCTTGCACACTCACATATGTTGTTGCTGTTATTGTTGTTATATGCCTTCAATTTGACTCCAACATATGGTGACCCTATCATAGGGTAGTCTTGGAAAGACTTATTCAGAAGAGGCTTGCTATTATCTTTGTTTAAGGCTGAGAAAGTATGACTTGCCCAAAATCACTCAGCAAGTTTCCATGACTGGGCAGGGTCTTCTGGAATCTGCTATCCTGGACTCCTAGTCCAGAGCTCAAACTGCTACTCTTACTAGATGGTGGAAAACAAAACCAAGAGTGTGACTGCTGAGCAAGTTCACAAGGCCAAAATAACCTAATAACAGCTCCACCTACATTGTACAGATGCCTACTTTCCAGATTGCCTGGTCTTCCAGTACAGATCCAGCATCCCTTTTCTTATTATTACTCACACTTCTCTATCGGACCATGACAATAGAGAAAAATAAAAACCAAATTGGATTTTCAAATTCACATGCAAAATGGTCAGCCCCAGTAAGAAGGTATGGGGGAGTGACAGAAAGGGAGGAAGAAGTGGAGGCAGTGTGACTACTAGACTATGCAAAGGGGATTGGTAAATGGTATAAAGAGCTTTTCACCTCTTGGCCACTGGCTCCACTCCAGCAGAGGCAGTTAAGTGAAAGCCACAGTCATTCTGATGCCTGCTCACTGGGCCAGACAAAGTGAGTTGTAAGCCTCAGTATGGGTCCAGTGAGACAAGCATCTGCATCACAAAGTGGACACATTAATCAACGTGTTTGTTGCCAGGTCCAGGAGAAAAGCCAGAGATAAAAGCAGGGGAGGGGGAGCATGGTGGAAAAGAATGATCCTACCACTCTTCTCAAAGACAACCCATGTACACCCCCCTTTTTTTTTCTTTTTTTTTTTTTGCTGGAGTCAGTGTGCACATGCAACACCACCAGCAGAATGGGAAGCTGAGAGGCGCCAGCTCTGAAGCTGCTTAAGTCTCACTGCTACTGAATCTGCAGCATCGCTTCTCTATTCAAGGAGCCAATTCTTGGCATCAGCCAAGGAAACAGCACAAGGTTTTCATTAGGGGTGTCAATTGGTGCTATTTTCCTTCTAACAGATTCATTTATTTAGCTGATTAAAGCTAAAAAACATTTCTCAAATTCTATCATATGGTTATCATCATGATCACCACGATCATCACAGTCATTATCAGGGCAATTGGGGCTTCATTGCTTTTAGACCCACAGAGTCATTAGAGGGAAGGGACACCAAGGGCCATATAGTCCAACCCTCTACCAGTCAGGATTTCTTTGCACTACTCATAGAAGTGGCCATCTAGCTTCTCTAAAAACCTCCAACAAGCCTCCTTTGGAGGAAGTCTGTTCCACTGTCTTAAACCTCATACCATCAGGGAGTTCTTCCTACTGTTTAGGAAGAATCTCTTTTTCTTGTAATTTGACTCCATTTGTTCACGTCCTAGTCTCTAGAGTTGTTGAAAACAAGCTTGTTCCATCTTTAACAATTTTGATCTCGTATGGGAGAAAAGTAGGCAATAAGTTAAATAAATAAATAAATAAATCCCTTCTTACACAGCATCCCAAAAATGACCTATGTTGGCATAACTGGAGGTCACACCATTCTAAGTCACCAACAAAACCCTGGCTTATGGCAGACAAAGCTTGCCCCTCCCCTCCCCTTCCCTTCCCTTCCCTTAATCATAGAACAAAGGTTACAGTTCTGAAATGGAAAGATGACAACTTCCTGCCTTGATAGGATTTCTTTGCTGGCCCCTTTTCAATAGAAGATGCCCAAGTCCCCTGGTTACAAACACATGTGAAGTAATACATTTAACTCACATCCTCAGGTGAAGGAGCAAGTGATTTGCTTGCTTTCATGTTTGAGGAAGGAATTATGCAGACAGAGGGAAACATAAGAGGCTTGTCCTCAAAGACTTATAGCATACTGATATCTATTTTCTATATAAACCCAAAGGCAATATGAGAGGAGGATTGGAATGTTATGATGGATGATGATATATGGAACTAGCTGTGAAACAAAATCTCACTGGGTTTGGGGTCAACAAAGCTCATGGACCATGACCTGAAACTCTTAAGAGGCAGGTATCACACTCCTGTGAAGATTTACCCCTGAGGTAAGTGTGATGGAGGCAGTATTCAGTGAGAAGTGGGGGTGGTTGGCAGACTTTTCTTGATTTTACCACTGATTCTTCATTGTTTCTCTAGGTTGAACCAAAGTTCTATGTCTATCTCTTCAGAGATTCAGTATCTGTTGTGGAGAAATGACAGTAAAATCAAGAGTGGATTCACTGTCCCATAGCAGGAGATCCACCCACCATCCCCAAGAAAGGTACATGTGTCCACATGTAGTGGTCTTGCCCCCAGATTCAATGATTCTAGCGAAGGTGTTCCCTGAAATGGGAAAGATCATCAACCAACTGGGAATGCTCTCTTCCCTGAATGTAAATAAGCATTTGATGATCTACTATGGAATAATGACACCAGACATAGAGGACATTATCACACAGGAGGAATTTCTCTCAATTTTGCAAGAAATGAAAGTGGGGCCAGTTCGGAATTGAGTGAATTCGCTAGTTCAGCTAATTTACGTGATTGCGTATTGATGCTGCATCGCATTCGGAACTGCCCAAAATTGCTCCTCAGTGCCCAAAATTGTGTGTGATAGTTTCTCACGCAATAACGTGAAACCCCACAATTGCGTTCGGAAGGACTTCCCATTGCCCGAAAATGTGTCTGATCAGCTTTCATGCAATAACGCGAAACCCCATGATTGCATGCAAATTGCCATTGGATTAAACTTCCAATTCCCGACGTGTGATAAACTCCAGAGTGTTCTGTTAAATAAGGGCCACTTGATTGACTAAGGGACTTTCTAGATTGGCAGGAAAGTGTGACATGAAGTTGCCTTTTCCTTAATGCTTAGCAGCTGCACCACAGCCTTTAGATGGAGCTGCGCTGTTCCACAGTTTTTAAAAAAGAAGCTGGGAAAACCAGCACCTTTTTAAAGGCGCTTCTCCCCTAAAACGCAAAAAAAGCGTTTTCATGGCACACTTTCCCTTTTTCTCATCTAAAGGCTAGAGTTTCATGCAGCCATGAACACACTTCTTTTTGCCAATCTAGAAAGCCCCTTAGAGTCTATTTATGTCAGTGATGATCCTGGAAGAATCAAGAAGGTGGAGCAACCCGATGTGGGTTCAGCTGAGGCCAAGTGTCACTCCTTAACTACCTCCTCAATGATCTTTTGGGTGAAGCACCTGACCCCAGGGACAATCCAATAACTGGGTTGCTCCCTGGCTAGCCTTCTACCAGAAGACAAACCCAGGTGGCTCCCATCCAAGCCATAGGACAAGTGAGAGCAAAACCCCCAGGTATGCCTCAAGGGTAGGTTCCTTTCATGCCCCTAGGCCACAAGACCCTAAAAAGGTAATTTTGGAGCCCTACCCTACACCCATACACTAAGACTGGGCCTTTTCTCTTTCTCTTCACTGGCTGCAAATAAGCCTTACTTGTATAAAGAACAGGTCAGTTTTTGTTGTTTGGCTGCCAAGTTGGAGACTGCACTAAACTGGAAAAGTAACAATGAACTGTCTTTAACCTGGTGGAAAAATAGATTATGACATATTGAGTTCAAGGGGGGGGGGATTATAGTACAGTACATGTCTGCCACTATAGAAACAATGACAAATGCAATGATAAACATTCTGAAGCTTGGCATCTATTCATTTCTTAGAATGAATAATACCAATAACGATTATCCAGTCTCCACCATACAAAACTGTGATATGATACATTGGGTTAGGTCTGCCTGGATAAATCTCCCTTTTTGTTCAGTGTTATCTTTCTGATTACATATGTCACCATACCCTCAGCAACTATCAATGTGCTATCTCCCAGATGAACTTTATTATTCTTCTGTTGATAATTACGCAACCCATTGTTGCTATATTTTGTCTCCTTGTAAATAAAAGGAGACTAACTCCTTTTAAAAAAAGATAAGTATTTTGATTATAAGAAACACACTGATCAATTTCTAAGGGAGTTGCCCTACTAATCTGTTGCTCCAAAAACAATAGGTAGTTTTGTGGCACCTTAAAAGCTTACAAGTTAATCATATGATGAACATTTAGGAGCTATGGCTCACTTTACTAAGAAAGCCCATGCTACTATAAATATGTTCATTTTTAAGGTGCAACAGGACTTTCAGTCTCAAGGGGAAAAGGCTCAATCAAGGTGATCTACATAAGTATTGATTTACCATTCAACAGATGTTTTAATAAGTCTGTCTGTGTGTGTGTTTTAAGTCACCTGTCGATTTATGGTAACCCCATGAATTTAATAATTTAATTGCTTTTCTTAAGAAAAGAATATTCAGAGGTAGCTTTGCCAGTTCCCTCCTCTAAAATATAATCTACAGTACTTAGTATTTGTTGGAGTACTAACCAGGGCTGACCCTGCTTAGCTTCCATGATCAGATGGGATCTGGTGCCTTTAGGGTAATTAGTCCTGCTGCATTAGGTCTACTTTTCCATTTTTTCTGATTAATCCCCCACCCCCTTTTCAAAAGATAGGAGAAAGAGGTTTTTTTTTTTCCACTGCTAATATCCAAAGCATTAGAAAGTCACTTTCCCACAATTCCCTTATTGGAGGATCACAGCAGTCTATGAAACTAACATTTCTAAGTGAAAGTACTGTTTCCAAGCTTGGAAAGTAACATTTCTAGATGGATTGCTGAGCTACTTGCAATTGTGAATAAAGTGATGAATAAATCTATTTCAAATCATGTGCCATGCTTCTTCTGATAGTTTGCCATAACATAATTGTTTATCCAGACACATCAACAGAACTCTGGCAGCAATCAGTTCAATGGCCAGGCTCCAAGAACCATGCAAAATATTTTATACACCCCAGGCTTTTTTTCCCCTAAAAGCGTCTGCCCTGCTCCACTCCCAATCTCTTCCTTATGCCATACAGCAATCCACTCTTGAAAGTGAGGGGAATTTCAAAACCAGGTTTTGATAAAACATCAAAACCACTGCTGTCTCAAAGGGGTAAGGAGAAATGTTTAAAAATTGCAAACCCCCTGAATACCGTACATGCAAGCCCTTTGGGCACACTGTGCTTGCTCTTTGGATCCAAATTGGTCTTTGGATCCAAGACACAGATATTTAATTCCAGATCTAGGTTTTATATTCACAGCATTTCAAATTATGCTTAAGAAGAGGTGATTCTGAACATGTCCATAATGCCCTCTCTCCAAACATTTCACAACAAATGATCTGTGCATATCTGGGATTATAGGCAAAACATCCAAATTTTTAAGCCAGGGCTGAGGGGCACGTGGCCCTCCAGATCTTGTTCAGCTGTACTCTCCCACCCTCCTTCCTCACCATGGGCTGTGCTGTCTAGGGCTGTTGGGAGATGCAGTCTGATAATGTCTGCAGGACTATGGGTTCTCAACCCATATTTTTAAGGCAAGCTGGAGCCCTGTATGTCTTTCAAATTCATAAAGTATTGATTCCAGAGTGACACCAGGCGGGATAAACCTCTCAATGTGCATCTAGTTTTAGGAGCTTCTTGGGTCCTGAATGAACAGATCTACCCAGAGCCTGGCAGAGATCAAGGACTTGGAGGTGGGTGGCTCTGAGACTTCCACAAAACAGTCTGGGTGTCCCAAAGCGGACTCTTTTAACCTAACTAGGAACAGCTGAAAACTGATGGCTTTATATATGTATATCTTTTTTTAAAAAAAGCCTCTGTGCCATATAAGCATGGCGTGTGGCACAGTAAATGAAACACTTTGGAGGCTTATTGAAGTTTTGTTTCAGCAAAGGCAGTAAAGACAGAGCCAGCTCTTTTCATCATTCATTCCAAACGAAGCAAAGATTTAGACATGCAGTCATTCTTTTCGGGCATTTTCCAAGCATCAGAGCAGCATGGCCTATCTTGAATCTTGGGGGAGTGAATAGGGATGGGGGCTGGAATAAAACATTGCAGTTCAAGAGAGATTGTTTCTCCTTCTCATTTATTGCCTAACAGCAAGAAAACAGTCTGAGGCCTAATGAAGTGTCATGTGGCAAGTTCAGCTTTTCACTGTGTATTCAAAGCTATATTCTAAATAAAAGCCACACCAAGCCTACTTGTGCATGTGCACACATACACATGTGAGACACAGCTGAATGCCCTCAAACACTGCACAGATAAAAACCAGGACATGCATGGCCAAGCAACATCCGGAGGTGCTATCCGTAGGTCAAAAGTTATAAATGAGGAAGAACACTCAAACTAGGAGAACCTGCAGCAGTTTGCTTTTGCCTGAGCCTACTGGGAAGGGGAAGATGCTTCCTCCTCTTTTCTCCATCCCATGAAGTTATTTGAGTACAAAGTACTTTTGCACTTTGAACTTAGGATTTTATCACACATAGCTTTTAACACACACACATACCTAAAAGTTGGGAAATAGCTTATTTGACAATACCTATCACACAACAGTCACCATATCATCACTGCCTTGTCCTCAAAGTGTTGTTAGAGTGTACCTTAACATTGATGGGGAAAACCTGTCAATAAGCTCCCAATCATGCTGGTATTAGTCATTTGGTGCAATACATTACTCTTGTGGCAGTTCCACAAGTGGGCTGTCATGTGATGTCAGTGTCTCCTTTTCTGTCCCCTTGCTATTCCAGAGCATGTATTAAATGTATTTAAAAACAAACAAAACACACAGAGATATATAAATGTAAATCATGCTGTGTAGGGCATAGGGTAGGAAGGCAGGACTAAAGATGAGAGCAGAAGGGAGAGTGCAGGACCAGCAATACCCTGGTTCTGCTCTTGAGGCAATGTATGTATTTCCTTTCATTAATGCATTTGCGGCAAGAACAAGGATAGTGTGATAAAGTCTTTACTTTGCAGCAATTGAAATAAGCTGAGGGGGAAAGATGAAGGAGGAGAAGGAAACTGGGACATTTTGAAATCAGCTGGAAAAGGGGGGGGGGTGATGGAGGATTGATTCCTGCCAAATTGTGACATTTGGAGGGTATGCAGCTGCTACCACTCTTCCCACTTCTTCTTTACTTAAAGGTTTTAGGACTCTCCTAGAGATATGTAGACTTCAAGGTCAAAAATCTTGCAAAATAGGTTCCTTAAGTACAGGCCCTTTATAATTTGTGTGTGCTTGGGATGACTAGAACTAGCTAAGGTGGAATAACCAACACCAGTCCCAGCATGAGGCAGAGTGACACAACTGTCTCAGGTGTCAAATGCTGAGGAGCAACAATGGCTGTCTCTCAGCTTTTCTTCATGAATCCATTGGCCATTCCACTCTCTTGAGGGGAATCCTGTCCACCACAGGACATAAAGCAGTCCCCTGCCTTCAAGGTGTGGTGGAAAGTGCTCTTCCATTGCCAGTATTCAAGTAGCAACTTCCTCATGTGAAACTACATAAATGCTCCCCAGTATACCTTAACAGTCAGTCCCTCTGACCAGCGAATGAGTCTGTGACAAAGGACTTGCAACAGGAGTCCTGATTCTGATTGTTGCAGGCACACAAATGGGTGGAAGGGGACTGGAAATGTCATTTTCCTTGAATCCTGATCAGCAGCTGCACAGATCTCCTTCGTCTGATCCGGCTGCTGGCTGTTAAAGTGGATGGGGCATGGGGTGGGATAGGACCATTACTTAGTTACACATGTGTAAGTAAGTAGCCTGTATGGAATATCAGGTAACATCTTTACACACTGGAGAGAAAGTCAATTTGTACAGAACAAAGTATTTATACTGTCTAAATATAAGATTGTATGTACAGCACTGTGTAAATTTACAGCGCTATATAAATAAAGGTTAATAATAATAATATACATAAGAAGAAAACAAAAATAGGAGCTCAAAACAAGAAATAGTTGGGTGATTCTGATTTTTCATGGTTGCAGATCCATCTCAGGCCCTTTCACACTACACAGTTGTGGCACTATGATTCTAACTGTCATGGTGCAACCTATGAAAATTCTGGGGTTTGCAGTTTGGGGTGGGGTAGCTATAATTCTCTGTTGCAGATCTCTGGTTTATTGCTTAACCAAACTACAGACTCCAGGATTCCAGGGCATGCAACCGTGGCAGTTACAAGTGGGAGTATAATGCTGTAACTGTGTAGGGTGAAAGGAACCCTGACAATTCCTTTCTGCACATCAAGAAATATGAACACTGAGATCTTGAAGTGATTTTGAAAGCTTACCGGTAATTCTGTAGGCTGATCATGACATAAAAGGTCTCACCTCTACAGTTTATACAATGTTAATTTAGTCTTGTTGTGGAATGACAATGGGGAATAAACTATTCTAGAAAAAAGCATAAATAATAGTATATTCGAGTTAATGAAGTAGTTGTGTTCCTTGATATTACTTCTTTAACAGAATATTTGGTACCAGAAGCAAAAATAACATGGAAATAATAGAGATAGGCTCATATACCACAAGAAAAAGAAGAAGAGGAAGAAGAGGAAGAACAATGTTTCAGTAAACTAGCAATATGTGCTTGTCAAATGAAACCACCAGATCAGGTAAGCCTTGCATAAGTAAAAAAAAAAAAAACACTTGGAAGTTTCTTCCAAAATGTATCTTAAGATAATTTTTTCTTTCACCAGTCTTTATTTTATCTTTTATTTTCTATTTTGGTGGCCATACTTATAAATCTCTGCTTTTTTACCATGCTGATGGGAACTGGTGAGGTAGGTTTATCAGCTTTCCCCCTTTCTCTCAGTTTTGTTGATCACATGTTCTTTGTAGGGATCTGGAGGCAGCTACTGTTTTCTTTTCTTGTTGTAGGCAAGCATACACAGCTACAGTAGGACTGGCTACTTTCTTTCCCAGCTCAGACTTTATTGCATGGTTTGCTGCTGGCACACTGTTGCAACCTGATACCAAAAGTCTAAGTTATTCCAGCTTTCCTTCCCCATCCCCTGAGTGCTGATACTGCTTTAAAAAACAAAACAAAACAAAAAACTAGGGTTGTCAATCTGTTGAACTAGATACTGCAGACTTGTGCATGTGGAAAGGGTGGATGACATTCTTGCCTCAGTGTTCTCCTCATTTATAGCAAGTCATCTTATTTACAAAGCACATCCTAGCAATTTTTTAAAGACCCCCCCCCCCACCAGCAAATTGACTTGCTTAGAAATCCAACATGGCAGTATTCAGAGATATAGCCATGTTAGTCTGTAGAATCAGTATGTAGAGAGATCTTGTAGCACCTTTGAGACTAAGACAGAGGTTGGCAGCATGAGCTTTCCTTAAGTACGGGCCCTTCATCACTTCAGATATGCATCTGAGGAAGTAGACTTTAGTCTATGAAAGCTCATGCTGTCAATTTCTTTCTTTCATTTAGTCTCAAAGGTGCTCTCTACATACAGAAATCCAACATGTTCAAGTTTTCTATGCTAGCAGAAATCAGTAATCAGAAAGATTCATGTACAATAGCTAGAGGATACAGATCTTGCTATGGAGACTGCTGATAAACCCAATGGAATCACTTTTTAAAATCCTTCTAAAGGCCTGCATTTATTTCTTGCATGCCCTTGCAATTTGCTAGAGTTAGAAATCAGTCGCTCCATTAATTACACAAATTTTATTCCCCCTCCCCCATGCACTCACACAAGTAAACAAACAAATATGTGTCTGAGTGTTGGCAAGGAGTAGCAGAAGCCAATTAGAAGATGTAGTAGAGTATCGGAAACAAGATGTCTTTTCTTAGAAAGGTGAACAGTGAATACACCATGACTCTTGTAATGCACACAGAATGCAGACATTTCTTAACCATGAGCAACTTACAGTTGGAGGCATGAGTGAGTCCTTTTTTCAGGAATGAAGCATGTGGGGAGGGGAATAAGTCTCAAATCCTGGCACAGATTCACTGCTTGCAGATGAAAATGCTTTCTTCGAGACATCTAAAAGAAAGTGGTGAAAGAGAAGAGAAGAAGCAGCCAAACTGACTCAAAGCATTATTGCACAAGGAAATAAAGTTGAAATGGAGCCAGAGAGTAGCACCTTTCTCCATGCTTTACTGTATGGTGTTGCAGCACTTCAGTTCTCTTCCAATGGAAGGTGATTGTAAAAGTGCATTTTTTCTAGCTGGACAAAAGACATGATTTCATGACCATCTCACGTGGAAAGAGAACTGAAGAACTATGGTGTTATGCAGTAAGGTAAAGAGAAAGACTTAATTTTTGCTTTGTTATGTCCACTGACTGCAAGTCACTTAATGTTTTAATCTGAAGAATGTGCATGTTGTCTTTCATTAAAATGGGACTATGGCAAACGGAGTCCATTCTTTTAATGCAGATATCTATACTTGATCCAGATAGCAGAAGGACAGAGGCAAATTTTGAAGTGATGGCACTCCCTGCTACAGTCCCCATAACTGTATCCCCAAGAAGAATCCAAGAACATGGGAATCTCTGTTGATCAATATCAACGAACAAGTTCTAGCTGTTTTCAGCTCCATCAGGAACAGGTATTCTGTAGTGCTATGGGTCTCAATTGCCTGTTCGAGATCAAATAACCCTAAAATATGTTGGATCCCAACCAGAAAAGAATATCTATTTTTCCTCCAACTACTGTGGGGATTGTTGATAAACTCTGAAGGGATGGAGAAGCCCTGACAGGATGGCAGATAATGCCAGTGGCCCTACTAATGTTAATAAGAGCTACTGGTGACCTATTATGGTCCCAATGTTTTGACCCTACACATCCTGTCTGCACTATAATATCACCACAGAATACGGAATGGGAAAATGAGCTGAAAATGGGATGACAGAAATATTTTATGTATATGTACGAGTTACTGTGGTTTCACAAAGAAGGTCAGTGGATTTCCATAGTGGTTTCAAAACCTAGTAAACATGTTTGAACAGAAAGAAATAGGGTGATAGATGATAAAAGGAAATAAAAATTTGGGGAGAAGATACTACAGTTATGCCAGCTTCAGCTCTCAAAAACTATACTCTGTCCAGCCAACAATGAGATTTTAGGGGCTTTACAGACCACCCAAAAAGGGCAGTCTGGCACTACCTCTTTTTCATCCACACCATTGCCACAGCAACCAGACAGAGTGGTGAAGGTGCAGAAAAGAAAAAAAAAGGAGCCCAAAAAGCGGCTCCTTTTTGTGTCACAGTTGCGATGTATGAAGCTCCGGCCAGCGCTCCATTTAGTTGCTATGCACCTGCGATGTCATCGCTCCGTACGCCATTTGTATGTATGCAGAGCAAGGACACCCTCATCACATGCTAGTGTTGCAGAGCATCTATGGGCTCCGCTCCCAGGCAACCCTAGCACATGATGAGGGCGCCCTAAAGTGCCCGTATGTATTGGGCCTTAAATATTTACTTCCACACCTTTTTGCATGAGGCAAAGACCCCCACAAGAAAGGTTAATTAAATAATTCATAAGGAATAAAAACAGGGCACTGTAATGGAGAAAGCTATGAGAGACTTGTGTAGCCTTAAACTTTTACACTTGCCATCAAAGTGGAGATCCACATGGATTGTTTTGATCAGGGGTCAACACACACTGGTGTAACCTCAAATATGAACATTGCCCAACAAATGTTGTCCTGCAATTAAACTGTGCCATTCACCCATTCACAAGACTGGCCTTGTTCTCCGCTGACTTATTGGAACTTGACTGGAGAGAGAGAGAAGGGTAGGCACAGAGGTAGTGAAGGAACTTTATGTCATACTGGAAGTAGTTGTTTGCCCTGTGTACTGCATCCCTGTGCAACAAACACACAGATATGGTTTGTCATGACATAAATAGCCCCCAGTGTTCCAGGGTGAGTGTCAAATTAGTGCTTTGAGATCCACATTTGGCCATAAATAGCAGTGCAGAGACAGACTGTGGAATCTGGCTTTTTAACATGAAATCCCATAATTCATTCAGAATCCTCCAAAGAATGTCAGCTTTCATTTTTAAAAATAAATCAATCCCTATCCTTCATGGCTGCAGTGTGAAAATGCATATGCACGCACACACACACACCTTGGAAATAGGGACAAAATGGGCGGAGGGGGAGGAGCTAGTAAAAATTGAGAAAACAGAAAGAGCCTGGACAAAGGGTTCTTTTCACATGAGACTTGAAGATCGAGGTGGCTCCCTCAAGTTGCTTGTCTCCAAAGACAGCCAAACATCTTGTCTAAATGAGTCATGCATGTTGCTGGTGCTTAGCCCAAACTGGGAACTGTCGTGCTGCTGCTGCAATGACATCTCCTGCTATTTCTCTTACCAGCACTGCTAAAAACATGATCACTTTCAAAAGGGATAGGTGGAAGCAGAAGATGCTCTGTGGCTTAGTTTGATCAATGCAGTTCTTACTCCTGGATAATAAAGGTGTGGCCATTTCATTTGGCTTGCTTTCCTGTGCCAATCTGAACTCATATTACCTATATTTACATATGGAGAATGCCCTTTCATTTCTATGACTCCTGAGATTAAGGATGTTTAGTTGCATGGTTCAGAAATATAGAGATAATTTTTCTGTTATCCTGGATGGCCAGATAACTTACCAACAGAGCACATGCTTTGCATGCAGAGGTTCACAGGTTCTGTCCTTAGCATTTACAAACTGCAGATGATGGGGAAAACTGTTTCTTGGAGACTCAAGAGGAGAGGTAGAAAGCTTTACTTGCGAAGAGGAAGAATGACCACTCACAACATACTGATATCTTTGCAAGCTCCTGATGCCATTTAGTCCCTATTCTGGGGTTGATTTCATTATGTATTGGTATTTGGCTTTCTCCACCTGGAAAAAAACAACTATGAAAGTGTCTTGACATTGGCACTGCTGCAGGAGTGTACCTGCACTCAGGTTTTCACCGGCCTGACAAACTCATTCACAGCAAAACTGAGTCCTCAACTGAGGGTCAGTACTGTGTATGATATTTAGTCAGACAAGATGCATGGCAGACAAAACACCAAGGGTATGTTGCCTCCCATGTCAGTGAAGTCGTAATCCGCTCAGGGTTATAGTCCAAACGTTAAATAATTTGAACAAAATTTGTTGTTATTAACTGACCTCAAGTCAGCCTTAACTCATGGCAACCCTGTGAATGAGACATCTTCAAGCCCCTCTCAACTACAGGCTCTGGGCCGTAGTTTCCTTGATTGAGTTTAACCATTTTGTAAACGGTCTTCCTGTCTCCCTACTTCCCTCCACCTTTCCTAGCATCATTTTCTTTTCTAGTATGTCATCTCTTCTCATGGCATGGCAGTATCACAGGCTCAATCTAGTCAACTCATCCTGGCTACCAGCATGAGTTCAGGCTTGATCTGATTTAGGACCGATTTGTTTGTCTTTTTGGCTGTTCTACAGTACCCTCAACACTCTTTTCCAGCACTGCGTTTGAAATTAGTTGATTTGTGGAGTCGAAGGCTTTCATGGCTGGCATCCATAGTTTTTTGTGGAGCTTTCAGGCTATGTGGCCATGTTCTAGAAGAGTTCCTTTCTGACGTTTCACCAGCATCTGTGGCTGGCATCTTCAGAGAATGATAGCCGGGAAAAGGATTGGATCCTGTGTGACCCTGGGAAGGAAGGAGTAATTTACAAATGTATTGTTCTGTTGCTAGTGGTAGTCCTCAGGGTGGGAGGATATGCAAACAAGGATTAATGTCTGCTAACTGGTGCTCATTGTCTGCTGGGAATCCCCTGGCCTTAGGCTGTTGCTCATTTGCATAGGTTGAGTCTTGACCTTGCTGTCCTTCAGGACTGGTAGCCAGTCCAGTCAACCCTGAGAGTAAACAGTCAGTGGTCAGTAATAATCACACGCCTTCTCAACTAGTAAGCTGAACAGTGTAGTTGAAGGAAGAATCCTACTATCATCTCCAGTTACTGATCAGAGATGAGGTTGGGTTTTCATTGGTGAAGGCCAGAATTGCATGAGTCAGCCCATCTCAGAAGATTCTATGGTGCTTCAGGAAGGGTAGGAACTTTCCCAACACCTTCCTAAGGTAAGACTGGGAAGCCTATGTAGGATGGAATAGGCCCATGGTTGGAGGTCCTCTGACCTGCCCTTATGACCTGTGCCAGAAGATAAATGGACATAAATTAGATATTAGGAATGGGCATACACAAAAAACAGTGGCAGAACATTTCAGTTTCCCTCAGCATTCCATCTCAGACCTCAGAACAGTGGTCCTTGGGCAAAAGAACTACAAAGGTAGATTGGAAAGAGAAACAGCAGAATTGGAATTCATCCATCAACTACAGTCCCTCAGCAATGGATTAAAGAGGGATAATGGCTTCCTGGCTCACAGCACACATTTCAACACTATCTGACCCCATCCTCAGGAGGGCATCCTACAGTCATCTGTTTTCCCCACCTATAGGCTACTTTCCAAAGCCAAACTGGTCTTCGCCTCTTCATTTCCATACACACTGACCAGTTCCCAATGTCTTTGTTCACTAATGACCAACCATGTTAAAACTGGACTTGCTACTTCATTTCCATACACAAAATATTTTGAATTTGAATTGACTTTCTCACATACCAATGACACATATACAGTGGTCCCCCGGTTTATGAATCCCCTGGGGAACGAAATCCCTGGGACCTGAAACCGGCGGGACCAAAAAATATCCCCCGGGATCCGAAGGATCCCCCGGGATACGAAGGAGAAAAACCACGCGGCCCCTTTAAATCGGCCGCGCGGTCCGTCTCCTAATGCGGTCCCCCGGGAAACGAAAACTTCCGGGTTACGAAAGGTAATCCAGAACGGATTACCTTTGTAACCCGGGGGACCACTGTATGTCTATCCCTGGTTTCCACTCCACTAAGTGCAACTGAGGAAGTAGACTGAAGTCTATGAAAGCTCATGCTGCCAATTTCTTTCTTTCAGTTAGTCTCAAAGATGCTACAAGATTTCTCTACATACTGATTCTACAGACTAACACAGATATATATTTGAATTCTTATGACCTGTTGTCACTTAGAGTAGATAAACCAAGATGATAGGGATGTGGATTAACTACACTATTCATTTTGGCCCACAGTTTGACAATTCAATAAATCACTCAATGACCGCCTGATTTGCTTTGAGTCTGAACATGAACCTTGATTTGGAAGTCTAAATCATTGTGCCTCCCATTGACTATCAGTGAAATTCAAGAAATTACTTTAACTATTTGTCTATCAGAACTGGATGGAATTTGCAGGCATCATAGGGGCTTTCTAGATTGGCAGGAAAGTGTGACATGAAGTTGCCTTTTCCTTAATGTTTAGCAGCTGCACCACAGCCTTTAGATAGAGCTGTGCTGTTCCGCAGTTTTTAAAAAAGAAGCTGGGAAAACCAGCACCTTTTTAAAGGCGCTTCTTCTCCCCTAAAACACAAAAAAGTGTTTTCATGGCACACTTTCCCTTTTTCTCATCTAAAGGCTAGAGTTTCATGCAGCCATAAACACACTTCTTTTTGCCAATCTAGAAAGCCCCATAGTTTCTTATTGAATTCAGCCTGCCAAATTTCAGACAAAAAGTGCTGCACGCATTTATGCTTGTCTTTAAAAAGCCATGTTTTCTTTTGGATTGGGTTTGTTGTTGGCTTGTTTATTGTTCAGGTCTGAGTAGGTTTCTTGTTAGAACTGGATGATGTTTGCTGGGAGAGATACCCTTTTTGAAGGCACCAGATTGGTTATGTTTCAGATGAAATGCCCAGAGAGGTATATGCAAGGGCAGCTTGCAGGTTTCCAAAAGTAGACACACTAAATTTGAAAACATACTTTTTTTACTCACCTATACCAAAATCCAAGAAAAAATAGCACAGAGATGGATGATGGATGGAGGAGCCTAAAGTGATTAATTATGCACCTTTCCTTGTAAAGAAAGGAATAGTGAGTCCAACGGATCCCTTCAAGATGCTGTCTACTAGTCACATTCTGTTGGATAGAACAAAAGATTTTTGCCCCTTGGGATTGGCTCATTAGGCACAGTAAGGTAGGAGATGGCCATCACTTGGCATGAATGGCCAGCAAAGTGTAAGCTGTTTGTCATAAAATTATTTTGGTAGTATGAAAAATATTACCATACTACCTGCCCCACACAATGAAATACCCTGGACTAGTATCATTGTGCCCTCCAGATTTTTTAAAAATATATTTTTTAAATACAAACAATCTAATTTACCATCAAAATAATATACATTCAGAAAATAACAAGACAGAAGAGAAATGGGGAGGGCATATCACTAATGTACAATAGGGCTCTAATTCCCCAATCCTGATTGTAATGAAAAGAAACAGAAAAAATATTATTCTACCATTACAGATGCAACTAAGCAATCCTGCTGCAATTACTAAAAAACATAACCACAGATTATTACATTGTGAGATTTCCTATTGCTCAAAATTTCATAAACAGTTTACAATCTTTCAAAAATTCTTCATTTGGCTTATCCTTTAGAACCCACATTAATTTGTCCATTTGGTACTCTCCAGATGTTTTGACTACAATTGATATCATCGACAGCCAACAAAGTCAATGGTCAGGGATGGTGGAGTTTATAGTTCAAAATATTTGGAGGAACTCCAGGGCAGGAAAGGAAGCCTGGATCACCCCTGCTGCTCCCAAATACTTGATATGGTTTATACTATTTGTGATGCAAATAGCTGTTGCCAATTCTTCCTGGAAATGAAATTTGTAGTATGGCTGGAAGAGGGACTAGTTCCTTCTCAAGTGAAACATCTGAGGAATTCATAGGGAACCCAAATGAATTTTTGATAAACAACTGAAATTCCTCAGAGGGTAGGAAGCGTCTGCACATCTCTAGGTTGTGTCTGGAATTTCCTAAAACAAACTTTGGAAAGAATTAAGCAAAACTTCTGAGGAAATGAAAAAAGCCAGGAAGGGCTCAAAAGACAAACAATTTTTCAATAGAAGAGGAGGGGAAGCATTGGCCTTTTTCTACAGCTAAAGATGATTCAGTGAATTGGGCAGCCTACCTGATCTTTACGTTAGAAAACAGGGAATGATATTGATGAAGGATTACTAATTCAGTTAAAAATTAATGGATTAGCAACAGTGGTTCACCAAAAATTGCCACTGTAATGCCTGTGAGCTCCAGCCATAGGTGGAGGATTCTAGGAGTTCCAGTTGAACATATGGAAGGCCACAGGTCGCTAGATGTCATGATGCCAATACTGTTGTTTTGATTGTATGTGAATATCTAAAACATGTTGAGTCCTCTATCTACTGGCTTGATCTGTATTTCAGACATTGCTTCTAAGAGGTGGTGTAGATGGTGTGTGTCCATCGGAATGTATCCCTCCTGTCCCCAAAATCCAGTTATATCGAGATGATCAACCTGTCAGGCACTGCTGTCTCAAAAATACCATGAATGGCAGACTTTCTTCTAAAACCTCTGTCCAATGTTTCTGCTGTTCTGGGTGCAGACTGTCACCCAGCAGAAAAAATAATTTGTTGGATGGACACAAATGAAACTCCAATTTGTTGATGCTCAAATGGAGACTGACCTTGTACTGTGAAAGAAGCTACCTGCCTTTTAGGAACCTCTTTGTTAACACTATACACACACACAGTATTTTTAAAGTCCTGTTAAAAATAAATTCCTGGGATCTTGCATAAATAAACAGTTGGACAGAAGAGTCCTCTGTAACCACAAAGTGGCCATAAATGATCAGGGATCTTAAGCTAGATGGAATGTACAGTTGGCAAGGGGATGCCTGGAAAGGCCTCTCTTGCTCTGTAGTCCCATACAATCTCCCTTGCC
Source organism: Urosaurus nigricauda (assembly GCA_034509955.1). Classification (NCBI taxonomy): domain Eukaryota; kingdom Metazoa; phylum Chordata; class Lepidosauria; order Squamata; family Phrynosomatidae; genus Urosaurus; species Urosaurus nigricauda. The sequence goes on from JAOEGL010000002.1 coordinate 173,145,312, forward strand.
AAGATCCCTCCCCTGCAAACACACACACATCACTGAAGTCTGCAGTGGTGAGAAAGTTGATTATTTAAAAGACTACAGATTAACAGAATGGCTCAAGAGAAAATCAGTAGCTGCTGGTGGAAAAAATGTACTCATTCTTTAATAAAAGGCATCAATCTGACAGCAGTGATTTTCTTTCTCTCTCTCTCTTTTTACCTAAGCCATTTTGTTTGTGCCTGTCACTTCATTTGCTTACTACAACAAACATTTTTAATGCATTTTTATTTCTCAGATACATGACAAGAGCTCTTCCCCTTTCATGTCTGCTGTGAATCTCTGAGTTTGGTGTGAGAATCAAATCACCAGTTATAGCTTAAGAATAAAGATGCAGTTTGGAGTGGTGAAAGTATTAAAAGAAAAAGGCAAAACAAATTTGTGAGCACCCTTTAGCATTCTGGCAAGCAAACAAAAAATCCAATTGCAGGTAACACTATTCACACCTGACTTTAAAAAAAAAATGGAAAGGAAAGGATCCAGAGTAGCATAGTGGTTTGATGATGATTTTGGAGACCAGGGTCTGAATCACTACCCAGCCATGGAAACCCATTGGGTGACCATGGGCAAGTCGCACATACTCGGCTTCAGAAAACTGCATCATAGGGTTGCCTTAGGGTCACTGTGTGACTTCAAGGCACACAGAAACAACAAAGTCTTAGGTTTAAAATGTGTTTGAAACTCTAGATAACTCAAATAGAATATGCCCCAGGGCTTGTTGTGAATGCCCTTGAACAAAACCGAAGAGGAAGAATGCTTAACATATTGCTACAATCAAATACAATTTAGAAAGCTGCCATTCTCAAAATTTCTTCTACTACCAAGACATTTCCTACACACTGAGTGATGTTCCTGACAGAGAAAATCCTAGAATTTGGGGCATGCACCTGATCTCTATAAGCAGTGGGTCTCCCGAGAAGTAATAGTTTTAGTCCTTCACAAAACAGTATAAGAAAAAACAGCAAGGGTCACACTTCCTTTCTTGGGAGAACAATGCATTGTTCACTTTTCCCAAATACACAGCCATCCCTATCACTGACTCAGCCAACAAGTTCTAGGGTCTCCATCCCACCTTACAACCCTTCCCACTTTCTTTGATTCAGCTAGCTAATCTAAGCTACAGTAAACACTTACTTGGGTAGGAGTAAAGTCCCATTGAGGGGTGAAATGTACAGGATTTCATGGTGGAATTGGGTTGCTATTGTTGCTGCTTCTGTTGTCACACAAGGTAGAATCAGAAACTTTTGCTGATCAACCATGTTCTCTAGCTCTAGCATTTCACAGATGGAAACTGGGAAGTCAAGACCAGAGCATGGTCAGAATGGCAAGAGTTATTTATGTGGAAGAATATGCAAGATAGGAGATGCTGCAACAGTTTGCTTTTGACTGAGTCAACTTGGAAGGGAAGGATTTCATCTCCTCCACTCCTCTTTCTCCTTGGTTAATGGAGTGCAAATTACTTTTGCAGTTTTAACTATTTGCATCAGTTCATGTATGCTGAAGACACAGAGTGAAAGTGAGGGGAAAGAGAGAAACTGGGCCATTGTAAAAGCAGTTGGGATAGTAGGATAATAGAGATTTAATTTGGACTGTCCTTGCAAAATTGGGACAGTTGGGACGGGGGGCTATGCTCAGATCTGCAAATTAGCCAGAAATATAACAAGAGATCAAGACTGACTTCCTGCCCGCATGTTCTTCTTTCTGTCTCCCCAAGTCAAGCAACTGGAGAGTTACACTTTAAAACACTGAGTCCTGAAAAGTAAAGCCACAGAAGTGGTGCATTGTTTTATAACCTGAGGAAGGGGACAGCCTCCTATCCCCCACAACATCCTACATCCCATATTAAGAGAATAGTAGTGAATCTGATTTAGTGCTTGAGTTTTTAAAAGAGGAGAAATTAAAAGTAATCCAGTGCTGCCACAGTGCAAAAAAGTATATATTTTTTCCATCCAAGAGAGAGACTAGTAAAATGGATAGCAGCGGAATCAGACACAAACACAGTCATGCCAAGCCATGGAAGTGTAATCCAATCTAACCTTTTTATGTTTAGACTATAAGCCGTTTTCATTTTATATTCTCCTTAGTGTATCCAATTTAGAAACGAACACAAAGGAGACAGTTGGCATGTTTGGGTTATAACCACCAACTCCAGAGTTATCAGTTTTATAGATGCATCTTTGATTTCAGTTCTTTGCAAGATTAATGAAAATGCTTCAGTTGCAATGAAAAATATTAACTTCTTTCCTTTGCCTTTCACTTTATACTGGCCTGGGGCAGGGAAGGGACTGAATACAGTGGTCAGACATTATATGTTGAAGAAATTGTGGCCAGAAAATACAAAACCTAGTTAAAATTCATAAAGTTTTATTACTAAATAAAAACCAGCAAGATAAAATGTTTTGACTCTGTTGTATGGAAAGTTCCATGAGCTCTCAGTGAGGTCTGATTATTTTGTAAGAATTCAGCAGGGAAATACATGGGTGCTGTTCTTTTAAACATTTGATATAATTCTTGATCGAGTAGATTTTAGGGATGGGGGAAAATCTCTCCAATTCTTTTTTAAAAAAAACAAAAAACAAAACCTCAAGTTCACATATAAAGAAATTAGCAAAAAATGTGAGATTGATCAAAAATGAACTGACACACACCCTTTGGCTGAGCAAATCTTGAATCCTGAAAATCCAGTACACATATTCCCAGCACAGAGATTATCATTCTGTATTTGCCATACAAATGTGAAAGAAGAGGAGTCTTTTGGGGGGGGGGGTAGTAATCCCAATTCAGTTCCACATGTAAGGCTAAGAAAACCCAACAATTCATACCCAGACTTTTAAGTATTTAGCACTCAAGTACTTTAACCTGAATTTATGTATCTGTCGACATCTGTTTCATTGAGATCACTTTGGCAAATTCTTATTATTTTTTTTTTTAAAAAATCCAGATGAAACAAAACAATCACCCAACCCAAGTAGCCCAACAGAATCAATGAGATTTATGCAAGTATTGGCTCACCATTCAACAAGTGAATAAAAAGGTCTTCTAAAGCTGGGAGCCACCAACCACAGGATTCTGGCTCCTACATTTGTTGGCAGATGTACCACTCTTGTGTCTCCAACAGCCTTGCCAGAACCACTCCTGACTAAATGGTAGCAGATTCAGGACAGTGGTGCAGTGATCTGAGTGTTGAACTACAACTGTAAGAAACCAGGGTTCAAAATCTCACTTGAACATGGGAGCTTTGAGCAAATTACACTCTCTCAGCCTCAGAGGAAGTCAATGGCAAACCCCCTTGCCAAGGAAACCCTGTGATTGGTTTTCCTTCAAGTCACTATAAGTCATAAACAACCTTATGGGACACAATAACAACAAAAAGGAATTACATTCACCCCTCCACATTGTGAATGTGGAAAATAATAATATAAATAACAAAAATTTATTTATATCTCCCGCCTCTCCCTACGGATCGAGGTGGGATTACAACATGCCAAGGTACAATACAATAAAATTGAATATAACATTACAATGGATTAAAATCAATAAATTACATCAACAACATATCCTGGGGGATAGTTCTGGTTCAGTGGGGAGTTAGATAAGGTCAGGTGGGTATGCCCGCCAGAAGAGGTCTGTCTTCAGTGCTTTTTTGAATGCCTCCAATGTAGGTATCAGATGGATCTCTTCCGGCAGGTCGTTCCATAACTTTGGAGTCACAGCTGAGAATGCTAAACGAGATGTGGATGTTAATCTCGAGTGCTTGTAATTTAGTAATTTCTTATCAGTGATTCTTAGGGTGAGGGGCGGATTAAGTAGGGAGAGGCGTTCCCTCAAGTAACCTGGTCCCAAGCCATATAGGGCTTTAAAGGTAACGCCCAACACTTTGTATTGCGCCCGGAAGCAGATTGGCAGCCAGTGCAAAGATTTTAGGATGGGGGTGATGTGATCCATCCTTGAAGCCCCCGTTAACAATCTGGCCGCTGTGTTCTTAATCAATTGAAGCTTCCGAACCTGGTACAAAGGTAGCCCCATGTAGAGTGCATTACAGAAATCTAAACAAGAGGTTATCAGTGCATGTACTACTGTTTCTAGGCCCCCCTTGCCCAAGTAGGGACGTAGCTGGCGTATCAGCCGAAGCTGATACCAGGCACTCCTGGCAATCGCCTCCACCTGTGATGTCAATTGTAGAGAGGAGTCCAGGAGCACCCCCAGGCTACGAACCACATCCTTTAGGGGAAGTGTGACCCCATTCAGGACTGGTTGATGAATCTCCATCCCCGGAACTGGGGAACCTATTACGAGCACCTCCGTTTTCTCTGGATTCAACCTGAGCTTGTTTTTCCTCACCCAGCCCATTACTGAGTCAAGGCAGGCATTCAGAGGAGAGATGCCATCCTCAGTCACTGCAACAGTCGGAGACAAATAGATTTGGGTGTCATCAGCGTACTGATAACACCGCTCCCCATGTCTCCAGATGACCTCTCCCAGCAGCTTCGTGTAAATGTTAAATAGCATGGGAGACAGGATGGCACCTTCAGGATGCCAGATGTCAGCTCTCTTTTATGAGAGCAACTGTCTTCCAGCTTCACCATCTGGAACCTACCTGAGAGATAGGACCGGAACCACTGGAGTGCAGTGCCTCCGATACCTAACTCCCCCAGGCGTTCCAGAAGGATACCATGGTCAATGGTATCGAAGGCCGCTGAGATGTCCAAGAGCACTAACAGGGTCACACTTCCCCTGTCCATGCCCAGACGGAGGTCATCGACTAAGGTGACCATGGCTGTCTCAACTCCGTAGCCCGTCCTGAACCCGGTTTGAAATGGGTCTAGATAATCGGCTTCTTCCAAGACTGCCTGGAGTTGGTGGGCAACTGCCCTCTCAATCACCTTGCCCAAGAATGGTAATAGGGAGACCGGTCTGTAGTTGTCTCTTAACTGGGGGTCTAGGGAGGGTTTCTTCGAAAGAGCCTGCTTGAGTTGAGGTGGAAATTTCCCTTCCCTAAGGGACATATTGATGACACGTTGGAGTAGTGTCACCACAGCATCCCCTCCCTGTGTGGTCAACCAAGATGGGCAGGGATCGAGGGGGCATGTCGTCCTCCTAACAGATCCAAGCAGCTTTTCCGCTTCCTTCGTACTTACAAGCTCAAAGTGATCCAGTCTAACCAAGTCCACGGAGTCACTGAACACCTCTCTCACGGTTTCTGTCTTAATGTTGGCGTCCTGATCAGCCCTTATCCGAGAGATTTTATCAGTGAAGAAGTAATTAAAGGCGTCACAGCAGGCATTAGTTGGTTCTAGCAATAAGTTCAGGGTGGGAGAAGGATGTGTTAACTCTCTAACCATCCTGAAAAGCTCTGCCAGACGGGACTCCACTGATGCAATACGAACAGCGTAGAATAAATTCTTTGCTGTATCGACCATTTACCACATCCGAAATCAGAGGCAATATGTTTCTATATAACAGTTGCATGTGAATGTTAAGATGGAGGTTGCTATTACATGCATGTCCTGTTTATGGAATTCTCATTGGCATCCTGCTTAGCCACTGTGCAAATAGAAAACTGGATGACATAGAACTTTAATCTTATTTAGGAGACTTTTTATTTTCTTTTGACCTTTGCACATATACTACAGTGATCTAAAGTGCACCCATCTTCTTTGTGATTGTGAGCCCTGATAACAGAGGTTACCTGATTGTGGGAAAGCTTCTGGGGGGCTTAGCATCTGCCAAAAGGGCTTACAAACAGCTTCCAGATATTCACACTGTTTGCATAATGCTCAGGAGTAGAACTATAAGAAATCTGGACCCTTAAGGCTTGTGTGCACTGCCCTGCATGCCCACCTCACATTGTTTCCAAAGAATATGGAGCTGAGCATGACAAATTTATTTTTCTTAAAAGAAAGAAAGAAAGAAAGAAAGAAATATGATATGGTAATGCCATTCGATGGATTCTGGGCATTGCAGCCCCCCAAAATTACTTTTCCAGCTTCTGGTTTGGAATAGTGTCTACACATGGTTTTTGCTTAAACATACATGCTATGATTTACTCAAAAGCAGATGTTGAAATGGGGGTTAGCAGGATGGGAACTGGGTTATAAGGCCTAATCTGTTAACTGAGAGTGCATCTACACTGTAGAAATAGTGCAGTTTGACATCACTTTAAGTGCTGTAGCTCCATCCTATTGAATCCTGGAATCTGTTCTTTTACAAAGTCTTTAGCCTTCTCTGTTAAATGTGGGTGCTTGACAAAACTACAAGTCATAGGATTTTGTAGAATGGAACCATTGCAGTTAAAGTTGTGTCAAACTGCATTATTTGTACAGTGTAGGTGCACCCAAGTCACCTTTATCTCACAACTAACCTCAAATAATCATTTGGATGTATGATGTAGACTAACCCACAGGTTGTTGAGATTATAAAATAGGCAACAGATTATGTCACAGGTCAGCTGGGAATATAAAATAGAATACAGCTAATGAATGACACCATGAGATCAAAGCATTCTATCCTTTTGATGGAATCAAAAGTGATAAAAAATATGGATGATGAGAAATATGACTATTGTGCTTAAGAACACATTTGTATTTAAGAAATCCTTGATTTCTAACCATTCTTTTCTGATGACTCATGAAATTAGTCTCTTGAAATAAAATAAAACTCTTATAAAATAAAAAGTTCTTTTTTAACCCCCTAATCCAGCAGGTTTGCCCTTTTTTTTTTTAAAGGTTTCTCTACAGCACACTAGCCATACACAAATGGCACTACACGTATAAATAGACAATGATGACAACACAAACAGCAGGGTCCATCTGCCAAAACTCTAGCTGATTTATCTTACTTGTAGGACCCTCATGTTCACCTACTTATAGCATGGCCCAATTTTCTGTCAGTGTTAACCTGATATTTTTAGTACCTGCAATAATGCCACCAAATATGCCTGGTTTTTGTGTTCATTTTTAGAACAGAAGTGTTTATACAAGAGACTTTGTGGAGATTTAGGGTACAGAAGGACTTAAATGTGGCGCCAACCATCCACCTCATGTGCCGTGTTTATAAAAAGCCACTTTAATACACCCCATTGTATAAATTATGTAAAAAGAAAAAGGAATGAGAGAATTGGTCACAACCAAGAGGATTTACAATAAAGTACTTGCCTGGTAAGAGGGTTAGCAAAGTTATGCTTCTACACCATCACATGTCCTTTCTGTATAATCACAACTTAACATGTTCCAGAGAAAATGGTAGTGGGGAGAGTTCATCACAGGATAAACAGTCAGAGGGCATTGTGGCTAGATATTTAGTTAGTATTTTACATTTTTATGATTCTCTATTCTTTATAAAATAAACTGAATGTTGCTGATAGTAAAGTATATAAAATTAAAAAATATATTAAAATAGTTGCTTGAATCATTAAGCAGCTGCTTACTTATATCTATGGACTTAGTTATATCTGTGTACCTAGGACTGCATTCATACTGCAGGAATAATCTAGTTTGATACCATTTTAAATTCCATGCTATGGAATTCTGGGAATTGTAGTTTGTTGTGGCACCAAAACTTGGCTAAATGTCTCACAAAACTACAGTTCCTAGAATTCCATAGCACTGAGGCATGGCACTTAAAGTGGTGTCTAACTACATTATTTCTGCAGTGCAGATGCAGCCTAAGTAACATCTCCTGGCCTGACCACCTCCACCCTGCATTCATCTTGACCCAGCTGCCAGCTCAGAGAAAGGAGGCCCATTCAGCTTTGGATCAGGGTGCAAAGAGCATGGCATCCATGTTGTCCTCCTTGTGTCATGATCAAAATTTGAGCACACCTCCTTTGACTGATCTGCCTGCTGGCTCTTAAGATGGGCTGGGGTAGCATTTATGTAAGTTTGGATTGAGACTGTGTAGTTTTGAATGCATAACTCTGGAGCCTCATCTGAACTGTCTCGGATACATTGGAAGAAGCCCAAAATATTCTGGCCTCAGAGCCACCCCAACCTCCCCTCATTACCTGGACCTCATTTCTGTGCCAGCGTGGGTGGCTGCACTGGTGTCCTTCTGAGCTGCCTAGTGCATCCACTGCCATGGGTTTAATAATAATAATAATAATAATAATAATAATAATTTTATTTATAGCCCGCTCCTCTGTCATCAATCGGAGCGGGTTACAATAATTAAAAGACATCAAGATAAAACAATCCCAATAACCCATAACCCCACCTCCCACCCCTTAAAAATAAATTAAACCAATATCAGATTAAAATCCAAAAAATAAAAAATAAAAATAAAAATAAAATTGCATACATACAACATAGAACATAGAACATAACAAGCAGCCAGTCAATTCTATAGACACTGTAGATGTAAACTTCCTAGATAAAGTGATGGGAACTTGTAGGAGCGCACGTCCCAATGTCGTAAGCCAGTGTCGGGACCAGGAGTTAAGATGTTTCAGGGAAGGCCTGCCGGAAGAGATGCGTCTTTAAGGCTTTTTTAAAGCTATCCAGGGATGTAATAAGACGCATCTCATCCGGCAGGTCATTCCATAGCCTGGGAGCGGCAGCAGAGAAAGTCCCCCGGGAGGTCCGCAACAGCCTCGTTTTCACAGGCTGTAATAAATTTCTCCCGGAGGACCGGAGTGTGCGGGGGGGATTGTACGGGGAGAGGCGGTCCCTAAGATAAGATGGACCCGAGCCCTGTAGGGCTTTAAAGGTCAAGACCAACACCTTGTACTGCGCCCGGAAACTAATGGGTAGCCAGTGGAGGGACTTAAGCACTGGTGTTATGTGCTCGCACCTCGCTGTACCAGTAATAAGCCTGGCTGCCATGTTTTGGACTAGTTGAAGTTTCCGAGTTAGGCACAAGGGTAGCCCCAAGTAGAGCGCATTGCAGAAATCCAATCGTGAGGTTACCAAAGCGTGTACCACAGACTCTAGGTCCTTCTGATCCAGGAAAGGGCGCAGCTGGCGTATCAGCCGAAGCTGATAACAAGCACTCCTGACCGTCGCATTCACCTGACTAGTCATGTGAAGCGACGAGTCTAGGAGTACCCCCAGACTGCGAACAGGGTCCGTCGAGGAGAGTGTGACTCCATCTAGGACCGGAAGATGTATTCCCAGACCTGGCTTTGGTCCTGTGACTGTGAGTACCTCCGTTTTGTCTGGATTGAGCTTCAATCTGTTTTCCCTCATCCAATCCATTACTGCCGCAAGACAGTCATTAAGAGGGGAGACGCCATCTGAAGTCTGAGCCGATGATCTTGTCATGGAGAGGTATATCTGAGTGTCATCAGCATACTGAAGACACTGAGCTCCATGCCTCCGAATGATCTCACCCAGCGGCTTCATATAAATATTGAACAGCATCGGGGACAGGATGGCACCCTGAGGGACACCACAATTAAGCTCAATCTTGGAAGAGCAGCTGTCCCCGAGCCTCACCCTTTGGGATCTGCCGGAGAGAAAGGACCAGAACCACCGGAGTGCGGTGCCTCCGATCCCCAACTCCCTTAGCCGGTCCAAAAGGATGGAGTGATCAATAGTGTCAAAAGCCGCTGAGAGATCCAAGAGCACGAGCAGGGTCACACTACCCCTGTCAATGCTCAAGCGGAGGTCATCGGTCAGAGCAACCATAGCAGTCTCAACTCCATGTCCTGTCCTGAAGCCAGTTTGAAATGGATTAAGATAATCGGTTTCATCCAAGACAGCTTGGAGTTGGGAGGCAACTGCCCTCTCGATCACCTTGCTCAAAAACGGTAGCAAGGACACTGGTCTATAGTTGTTCCTGTCCAGGGGGTCGAGGGAGGGTTTCTTCAGGAGGGGTTTTACAGCCGCCTCCTTCAAACTAGATGGTAAAGAGCCCTCCCTAAGGGACGCATTGATTGTATCCCGAAGGAATACCCTCAATGCATCCCCTCCCTGGACGACCAGCCAAGATGGACAGGGGTCGAGAGGGCAAGTCGTCTTCCTCATACTTCCAAGGAGCTTGTCCACGTCCTCAGTACTAACAGGTTGGAACTCATCCAGTAAACTGACAGCAACGGAGTTATTGGGAGCCTCACTTATAGATTCTGCTGAAACATTGGCGTCCAAGTCAGTCCTTATCCGAGAGATTTTATCTGCAAAGTGGGTGTTAAACGCATCACAGCAGGCTGTCGTTGGGTCAAGTAGGGGGTTTGGTGCAGGGGGAACCCGCGTCAACTCCCCCACCACCCTAAACAGCTCTGCTGAACGGGACTCTGCAGATGCAATGCGTGCAGAGCAGAAAGATTTCCGTGCTGCACGCAAAGCCTCCCGATAGGCACGAAGGTGTTGCCTATGGCGAGTTCTGTCGGATAAGAGTCGAGTCTTCCGCCATTTGCGCTCTAGTCGTCGTCCAACCTGCTTCATCTCCCTAAGTTCCTCCGTGAACCAGGGCTTATGGTTGGGAGCGGGCTGGAGAGGACGCTCGGGAGCGATTGCGTCGAGAGCCTTGGGAAGATCGGTGTTCCAAGTATTCACCAAGGTTTCGACAGAGTCGCCGGTGTTGCCAACCATCAATCCCTCTAAAGCCTTCTGGAAGCCGATTGGTTCCATTAGCCTTCGAGGGCGGACCATTCGAATGGGTCCACCACCCCCGGGGGGACGGAAAGTGGCCTTTAGTTCCAGCTTGAAGTCAGAACATGGCACCAAGCAATGATCACATGGATGAGCATCTCATTCTGACCTCAAAGCAAACAACTGGAAAAATGAGGAATGTACTGGGTGGCTCAGTGGGACACCCATACAAACAATCACCATGGTGCTGACATGGAGGGCTCCAGATCTTCTCAGAAGATCCAGAATAAGAGGTGTGTTTTTCAAATGTGTTTTAAGGTTGTTATACCCTGGTCCTGGTGCTGAAGGTGCTGGATGTTGTCTTGACACTTGCATCTGAATTGGGTCTGGGGCTATGAGTTGTCTGAAGAGGATGACATTAGAATTGGGGGGGGGGGTCTTTTGGTTCATACAGACAAGGCCTGAGTTAAGAATCTGTAACTGCAATACTCAATATCAGCCGTTCTTTCTTTTTCTTCTTCTTCCCTGTTTTGTGGGCTTTAATTTCCTGGTTTTATGTTATCTTTCCCTCCTTCTTTTTTTGTAGTGAAAAAGAGCTATTTGATATAAAAGAAAATAAAGGATAAAAGTGTTATGAAAGAAAACTAGTAATTAAAACCTTGGTACCAAATAGAAGCTAATTGCTTGAGAAACAATCCATCACTCAGCCTCAAAGCTACATGGGAAGCAGTAACACAGACAGAACCAACAAGAAGAAATGTGTCAATTAATGCTGCAGAGGGTCCTTTCTGAATTGTAAGCAAATATTAGAGAAAGTTCTTGGCCATGGGTACATCACTGGTGGAAAATATACTGTGAAATCTTAAATGAAATCAGGAGGTAGATTTACAGGCATAGCCAAATCCTGGCAGCTTCGTGCATGCTGGAGAAGAAATTATGAAAGGTGGTTTGAAAGGTTAAAAAGAAAGGGTATGATAGACCAAAACATTAGTCATGACTCTCATCATCTGGTCCGTAGAAGCGTATAGTGATACCATTTTCTACCATTAGGGGAAATGCATATTTCACCCAAATAACCCATTTTCCTTCCCATCATGAGACTTCCATAGAGATACATGCTTCAGCAATTAGACTTGTAAAATAAGACCATATTTATTTTTGATGACCAATCACAGAACAAAGCACACTAAACACAAATTATATGGGGTAAGGAAAATCACATGCTATGACAAACAAACATCTTTTACTACTTGGGGACATGACTCTTCTTAAAATCTCATGAATTTATTATCCAATTTAGTGGTTCCCAACATTTGGTGCCCCAATTTTTTGGACTTCGGATCCCAGAAGCCCCAGCCAACTTGGCCAACAGTCAGGAATTATGGGATCTGAAGTCCAAAACATCTGGAGAAACCATTCTTCCGCTGATGTACTGAGTGTAAAGTTTCGTACAGTACCATATCCATGTTATAGATGCAGGAGGGCATCAGAGGGCACAAAAACAAGCCAACACCACATGTGCCCCATAGAACACATGTTTTTCCACACTGATCCTCTCTCCTCCTTCTCTCTCTCTCTCTCTCAAATCTTCTTTAGAGAAATTCTGCTGAGTCTTTTTCAGGAAGAAAGATGCTATATAAATGCAACATTGTTCTTCAGATTTAGAAATAGCTTTCCCCCAAATAGCAACAAAGTCCCAAAAGCAGGATGAGGCAACACAGCTTTGTACCTAGAGAGGATTACTAGAAGTGTTTCTTCAAACTGATGTTCAGCACGTGAATTCTTAGAGTTCCCAGGTTAATTATGAAACAAGGAATAATAATAATAATGAAGAATCACTTACACAACATCATTAAAGGAGTCTAATTTTTAAAATGGGTGAATGTTTTTCTTTCCTCTCTCAAATGAAAAAAGCATACCAGTATTTTTTTTTTTTAAAAAAAAAATATGCTTGAGGATATTTTTAAAAAATCTGCTGCAAATAAATAAGACCTTCAGGGTGCAAAACAAAAAGAACGATCAGCCCATTTCTGCAAAAGGGGTGGGAGGTGGGGAGAACCCACCTTGGTAAAGGTCTGGCCCATGAACCAGAAAAGAAGAGGCTGTTTGTTTCACTTGCCTGCATACAAAGTGGGTTAGGGAGGGCCTTATTTTGCAGACGTCTGGAGGAGCATAAACAAGCAATCGAGCATTCACTTTTAAAAATATTTCCAGGGGTGGACCAGGAGACCAAAAGGTGCTGCCTTCAAAAAAGGATGGATTTCATTTATCGGACAGCTGTTCTTTTTGCACCTGAGGAAGCCACATCCTAATTCTAGGGCTGACTGAAGACATTTTGGTGCCAGAGAAGATTTGGTCCCACAGACACAGCATCCAAATATTTTATTTGTTCATGATATTTATATAGGCTGCCTAACAACAAAGTGACCTAGATGGCTCACAAAACATAATGGATTTAAGTTATAGTTGTGCACAAATGACCTCTTGAAATTCCCTGCTCTATTTGAGGACACAGAAAGTGGGAAATGCAAGATTTGCCAAATTCCTTGGACAGGGAAAGGGAGGAGACGTTCTCCAACAATTTCCTAAAAGTGATGCTCACCATTAGCAGTAGTTTCAACATGGCTTCTTTCTTAATCCCTATTGTTTCCCCCCCCCCCCCCCATCTTGTTCTGTGCCACTAAAGCCCAGCTATCATTCTAGATATCCAATTTCAAAAAGGCAAGCTTTTGAAGTTCCACAGGCTTCTTCATCAGGCAAAAGATGTTTTTTAAAAATCATAGAGGAGGAAGAAAGATGGAGATGTTGGCATCACAGGCTCTTGCAGCTGCTGATTTTGTAACATATTTTGCGTGATGAAGACTTCTGAGGAGCTTTGAAAGCTTGCATTATGTATTTTGTGCATTTTGGCTGGGCAATAAAGCTATCATTCTTTTGTGGATTTTGTTTTATTCTGCTGTATGGCCAGCAGAGCTACCCTGAATATGTAACCTGAGAAGTAGGTTAGGTTGAGAAGATATAATTAACGTAAGGTCAGCACATGAGTACCCTGCTATGAGAAGGTTGGGATTTGACCTGATCTACAATATATATTGGCCAGAAGAGGTAGGTATGAATGCAGAGTTCATACAGTGACTATGGATCTGAGAGGAATCTGTAACAGTTCTGGTGAAGCTGCTGTATTTACTGAGTTGATGGGGGGGTGTTTAGTTTTTGCATGAAATATGGGTTCAAGGTTTCATCTTCACAAATAACATTTACCTTCTTGATGCCTGACCTTACTCTTCTGTTCATACTCTGATCTTGCTCAGCAACCTGAATCCCAGTTCATCTAGGAAATGTTGAAGGATACACAGTGCCTCACATCTAGCACTGTTTTGAGGCACTCAGTATGGTAGAACAAGATGCAGAGAGAAAAGAGAGAAGGAGAATGGAAACATGATTTTAGCTTGGCACGTTCTTTTGACGAAGAAGGTGTCCCTTCCTACCACTTGAGTATTCCAATGTTCTTTCAATATTTACTCTGCCTAATGGGAAAGCCAGCAGGGGCCCACATGAAGATGGGGCACTTTACAAGGACCTGTAATAACCCAGAATAACCCAGAAGTCCAGAGTAGTCTGGCCCAGAAAAAAATGGAGGAGAGGTATTTTTCTCTCTTGGACGTGATCTATCCCAGAGCGCCTTTTGCACAAGCCAAAAGGGACATCTGGTGAGACAAACAAAGCAAAATATGAGAAGACAATGGTATTGTTGCTTCTTTTAGTGGATTTGCAAGCTGTTCAATAAGTGTAAGAATTAAGTGTGAATAAGAGTAATAGCATTTTTTGTATTTAGAATGTTTTTAGCTGTATTGTTTTAATGTAGGGTGTCAGTGGCATTAGAGTCCTTTTTAGTTAAATAAATAAATAAAATATGTATTTAATTCCATCATTGTTACAGTTTTGATGCAATTGTGTACAATGGCTGCAGTTTGACATAGATTTAACTGTCACAGCTCCATCCTACAGAATCCTGGGATTCATAGTTTGTTTTGGAACCAGAGCTATCTGACAGAGGAAGCTAAATATCTCACAAAGCTCTCAGAATTCCATTGGATCATGGCAGTTAAAGTGGTATCAAACTGCATTAATTCTGCACTGTAGGTGCAGCCGTTGTCATCTGTGCATTAGAGCACACATACAAAGCAACCAATAGCATTTGTTTTACATTTCACTCATTCCTAAAATATATGGAAGAAGGTTCTAAATTTTCAGATCTTTCTGAGAATTTTCTTTGTGAAATGTTGTACTCAGAAAAAAAAACTTGAACTCTACTTCTAGAAAAGAATATGCACTTTCCTGCCTGTATTATTACTTATGAAACAACTGTAACTAGTATTCAGTGAAGTATGCATATCTATATGGACTTTTTGCACACAGCCCCATTGACTTATTGAATATGGTTCTTCCTTTTTGCCAATATCCTTCTAAAATATTGACTCATAGGCAAGATCCATTCAGGAAAGTTGCTTTCCAAGTTTAATTAAAGGTTTCCTTCTTGCAGATCCTACCCATTTCATTGTTTCTTGCTGAAGACTGCTGGTGTGGGGTGGAGATGAAGAGCCTCTTAGTGCCCCTTTGCATATTCTTCATTTGTCTTAAGCCCTATGACTTTCAATGTTATTCTTCCCCCCCTCCTCGTTTTCCATATTTTTTCATTTCAGATCTTCCAGAATGCCCGGAGGGATGCTGTGTTGGGTGTTCCAGGGAATTACAAGAAATTTAGTAATGCAATTGGGATACCACAAGAGAGGAATGGGGCTAATTTTGCTAAGGTTCACATCAAACCTGGGCTGGCTCTGTGTTAGAAGTAAGTCCTATTTACATTTTGGGAATACTGACTTAGGAATTTATAACACAGGGGAAACTGGAGATTTAAAAAGACATTTTTCCAGGACAGTTGTGCGATCACGGCAAAGATTTTCACACAATGTCGTGATAATGGAGGACTTATTCTGGAAAAACCAGGAATGCTCCAGCAACAATCATTCACTGGGAAATCCCATGGTTCTTCCCAGGATAAGTCCTCTTTCGGTGCCATGTGTGTAAAAATTGTTGCCACGATCACATGATTGTTCCGGGAAACTGTCTTTTTAAACCCACATTTTTTCCCAATGTGATAAAGTCCATAAATTCATAGCTGACCCCTTTGACAATGTAACTGCTGCCATTGTTGCTGAGTAACCCAATTAATTATTTGCCTCTGAAATGTTAGCCTGAAGGTTAATATATGGGAGGTCCTCATGATACAAAGTAATGTTGTGTGCTCAATATTTAGTCTGCTTCATCACCAGTACCTTCAGCCAACAGAGATCCCCTTTCAGAGGCTTGTACACTTCCTCCTTCCTACACAATGCTACTCAATGCTCATTTTTAAGAGTATTTTAAAAACATAACTTGATATGCATGCACATGCACACGCACCCACACCTACATCTTCTTGCCTGCTGAGCAGAGCACAGAGCTGGGAGTTTATGTTAGTCTTTTAAAGTCTGGCTTGAAAGATAAATTTGCAGTCTCCTCCCTGTCCCCTGATGGAGATTTATGGGTGAATTTGCTACCAGTGAAATGGAGTGTTTGATTCAATTCAGCTTTAGGCGAGCTCCCTGCCATCGGCGACAATGGCAGCTACCAACTCTGCCTCCAACTCCTCAGGTCTTTGACCATTTACCTCAGTCCTGGACCATATTTCTTATTCTCACCTATGATCAGTTGGACCTTCCCCTCCACTCACACACACACACAAAGAGAGAAAGGGAGGGAAAGTCCAAAGGCTATGATGCAAGCAGAATTTGGACAAGTATTGTTTTGGAACTACAACTCCTAGAGTCTATCAGCCAGCATGGCCAATGTCTGTGGCATGGTTATCCCCCCACATAACTTCTCCCCGGTTTTTGTTGTTGTTGTAGGTATCCATAGACTTTCCTCTCTGCCCCCATTCCTTTTATGTGCTTCCAGTGAACTACTGTATTTCAGAATAACTAAACAAAAAGACAGATGGTTTTGGATCAGCTGTAATTAAGAGAGAGATGCATTCATTTTTGGAGGGGAGGGGTCATTTTGCAAACAGAATCCTTTACAATGTTCTAAAGCAGGAGTGGGCACTGTGCATTGTGGGAGCTAAATTGTGGGAGTCCCCCAAGGCCTTTTATCCTCCCCCCCCCCCCCCCAATGTCCAAGAAATTGGCCATGCATGCTTCCAAAGAGCATAGCTGGCTGTTTTGACTGATTTTCCATACAGAGATAGCGAGAGAGCCAGTGAAGTGTAGTGGTTTGAGTGTTGGATTGGGAGACCAGGGTTTGAATCCCTGCACAGCCATGGACACCCACTGAGTGACCTGTCATGCCCTGCCTCCAGAACTCCAGTGCAGACTCTAACACTGAGAGAGACAGAGTGAGAGAGAGACAAGCCAGTTCCAGAAACAGAGGGTAAGACACGCACCCCAGCAGCCACAGTCCAACAGAGAGATGGCTGGGGATACAAACCTGGTGGTAGCAGGCCAGGCAAAACATTGGACGTTATCAGACAGAGGGAATTTCTCTCAATTTCGAATGGAGCCAATTTGCAAATTTACGTGAATTCTAATTGTGTTCAGAATGCATTCAGAATGACTTTCCATTGCCTGAGAATGACTTCCCATTGCCCAAAATTTCATGGGATACTCTTATACACAATGACATAAAACCCATGATTGTGTTCAGAATGACTTCCTGTTGCCCGAAATTGCATGAGATACACTAATACACAATAACATGAAACTCCATGATTGCATTTGGATTGCTATTGGATTATACTTCCAATTTCTGTCATCTGATAACATCCATTGTCAAAATAAGGAGGAATGTATTAATTTTATTAGAAACAACTGAGATGGGGGGGGGGGGGGCTTGCTGGGTCCAAAAGGTGACTAGGAAATATTTGTATGAAAACAAAGTGTTCTCCTTATTTGGGCACTAACAACCTGGAAGATTAAATTTTTAAGAAAGCATGGTGTATTCCTTCTAGACATTTTTTCTAGAAAGTGTATTCCTCCTTTGTTCATTTTTTTATTTTTGCAGAGATTTCTGTTTGCAAACTACAATCATTCTGGAGGATTTCAGATGGATATAAATCAGCAATAAGAGACAGAAGAACTTGTTTCGTTTTGGGTTTTTTTAAAAAAAAAATCTTTTTCCTCAGGGAAATGTAGAGTGACCTTCAGTTACCAACTGGGCAAGATAAATATTTACCCTTCACTTGCAATGAACATCTTGTGTAGTGTGCGTGTGTTGTGTGTGCCTTCAACGTTTTATGGAATGGTAAATAGTATTGGCAATGAATAGTCAATATTTGGCTTGAAATCAAGTACTACAAAGGCTAATTCTTTTTGGAAGTTTTTTGTTGACTCTTGGATTTCTTATCTCTGCTCCTCAGACATTCTTCTTAAAGACGGAGTCATCACTGAATTTGAATGAGGATCAGATGCAAAGTGAAAGTTATTGATTCAATCCTACTGTTCAAGATTTAGCAATCTCATTATTCCATTTTTACGATGTCTTGCTTAGATATAGTGGAATTATATATTCCCCCCCCCCCCCCCTTTACTACTTTATCACAGATCACAACAGAGTTATTAATATCAATGAAGGAGTGGCATCCTCCATAATGATGCAAAGGAACTGATTACACTTTTTTTAAAAAAAATCTTATTAATGAGTGTGCTACTGTGTTGATTGTGGGCATGTTTTCCAGCAAGATCTAGACATGCTTGTGTTTTTGTGTATGAACAGCAGTGAAACCCAACTTCAATTAAAACATTTTGTAAAGGAAATGTACTACTGATGAGTACACTTTTATTGAAGATTTATGTGCATTAGCTCAAAATTTCAAGCATTTAGCAGAAGTATCATCTCGGGTCCTTTCACAAGCTGCAGTGCTAAGATTCCACTTTAAATTGCCACGGCCAAAATCCTATGATATCCTGGGATGTGCACCTTAAGGAGGTGAATCTAGAATTCTCAGCCAGCCAGTTCCTCCAGTGCCTCATGTTGCCATGGCAGTTAAAGGAGTATCATAGTTGTATAAAGGTGTTGTGTCAAAGGGCCAATGGACACAGACAATGTTAAGACATGCAGTTCTGTCTTTATTTTATTTTCTTTTTCCTCCCTCCCTCCTTCCCTCCCTCCTACTGAAAAGTGCAAAAACATCCCTCTTTACAGAGTCTTAGAGATCTAACTTGTTTTGAAAGAAAATAGGAGGCTGCCTTCAACCCAGGGCCAGCCCTACCTTTAGGTAGATTGAGCTGGCCTGCCCTCAGACAACAGAGATCCCAAGAGGAATCATTTGCTACTCAGACTCAGTTAGCATAAAGTCTTTCACTAGCCCACTTCACTAGCCCACTTGAACCAGCATGGACTATTTCTCCATCTTGTGCAAGCAACAACTTCTCCAGGCCTGAGCAATTGTTCAGCTATTGTTCAATCTTTCCCACTGAACTGGAGATACCAATGACAGAACCTGCGCTCCTCCTGTGTGTGTGTGTGTGTGTGTGTGTGTGCTGAAATATTGTAGGGATGCTGAAAACTGTAGAAGGTGATATTGACTCATGTTTTAGCCTTCCAAGTGTCTGATTTTTCCTTTTTCTTAAAAAAAAAAGGTCTTCTTCTAGTCATTATGAGTGCAAAGACATGTGCTAAAAACACATGGGCAATGATTGGTGGTATTTCAGAAACCAAAAGCATTAAATGACCCATATGGGCTTCTTACCCTCATAACATCTAGAGAAAAAAGTGAATAAATCTATAATCCTACACTGTTACCCTGGGAGTAAGTGCCATTGTACCAATGACACATAAGAATATATAGCTGCATCATATGTTCTCTTTAGTCAAATATCAAAGAAAATAAACTTATTAGGTATCAAATCTTTTTAGTTAAAATCAACTATATTATAAATGTCCATATGCAAACACTCTAATGTTACTTACACAGGAAACAGTGTTTCAAAATATACTTGTCCCTCTCCATTTGCGAGGGATCCATTCCAGACCCACCCCCCTGGCAAATCAGAAATATTGCAGATGTTCAAGCCCCATTGGTGATAATGCAGGGGGATGCTCCTGCGCGCACCACTGGGTGTGCACCCCATTTTGTCCTTCCCCACTTGCCATCCGTGCAGGACCAAAATCACAGATCTCAAGTCCATTAATGGGGGAGGGATGAGTGTATAGTGATATAAACATTCAGAAGCAAGTTGCTTAACTAAAATTAAGTTCTTGATTTTAAAAATGGAATGTATATATTGTATGTGGTTTGTAACTCCATATGTGAATTCTTATTTATGATGAATGCATCAAATATTTTTTAAAAATAAAATAAAATACCTAGTTTTCTAGTTCAGCACAATTCAGTGCAATCTTAACTGGTGAAGAAAACCAAAGTCCACACTGCAGAAATAAAGTAGTTCAATACTAGTTTAACTCCCATGACTCAGTACTATAGAATTCTGGGGTTTGTAATCTTGTGAGATATTTAGTCTTCCCTCTCAGACAGCTCTGTTTCCCCCACCAAACTACAAATCCCAGAATTCCATACCATTGTAGCCATAAAAGTTAAAGTAGTGTCTGCAACATGGCAGCAGACTTCCCAAGTTTAGGCATGCTGAAATTACTTAGGCTGACTCTGCCTATAGGCTAATTTTGAGCCAATGTTGTGGCTGTGGCCCTGGGCTGGAAGAAGGAATGGATCTGGTGTAACCTAACTTTTCCCTCGCCCTGATTCTTCTCCACTGCCCTTTTTGGCTCTTCTGCCAGCAGATAATAGCCAGCAAAGAGATTCTGGTGGCAGCTTGCTCTATTTAGAAGATGTCTGGGATTAGATGGCAGAACAGAGCTGTGCTGGCAGAGAGGCAGTTACGCTGGCAAAAGAGGCTTGTGGCTTATTCTAACCCTCACAGGCAGCACATCTTTAAGACCGAACTGCCCATGCCTCTGTGCTTCCCACAACACAATACTTAGAAAACTTTATGGTGTCCTAAAGCCAGGAGCTGGTGATGGAACAAAGGTATAAGCAAGGCTCTGGAACCAAGAGGTTGTAATTGGAAGCTGGAGTTTGTGGTTCAAAGGAAACTGTTACCCTGGTCAAAGTTAAGAGTAATCTGAAAGCCTTGCTAGCTCTTCTTCTTCCATATCCTCAGGTAGTCTTCATTGCTTCCAGCTATATTGTCTTGGTCTTTCTGAGTTTGACACCTGCTACTGGAGCCTTTGAGCAGGCCAACAGACACTCCAACACATCTGGGTTTTCTAATTGCAGATCCTCTGCCACCTTGCTCTTGAAAGTGAGGAGGCAAAGAAGGAAATTAGGGGTCTGTCTGGGTTAGACTGAAGAGGTGGGAATGTTAGGAGAGCTAGTCAGGATTAATTAGAGTCAGGTTCAGAGTTAATATATGTAACTAGTATATATATATGTAACTCTGTATATGTAACAGAGGAAGAGAGTGAGAGATGTTAGAGTTACTGGGAGTCAGGATTTATATGCCTTAAATAAGTAATTTGTAATGTTATGTTCAGTTTCTGTCTGTCTGTCTGTTTGTTTCTATTATGCACTTGAGGCTTTGGGAATGCTATACAGTGGTCCCCCGGGATACGAATCCCCCGGGCTACGAAAATCCCGGGATACGAAAGAGCCGGGGCCGGAAAAATGGCCCCGGCTTACGTTCGTATCCCCGGGATACGAAAAAAGGCCGGCGGCCTCGGAGAGGAAGGGACGGCCCCGCGATGGCCGTCCCTTCTCCTCCGCCGGCGGCCTCGGAGAGGAAGGGACGGCCCCGCGATGGCCGTCCCTTCTCCTCCGCCGGCGGCCTCGGAGAAGAAGGGACGGCCATCGCGGGGCCGTCCCTTCTTCTCCGAGGCCAAGCAAGGCACGATCCGATCGGATCGTGCCTTGCTTTCGTTAGGCGCCCAGGGCCAGCCTTGGCTGACTGGGGAACAAAGGTTCCCCAGTCAGCCAAGCCTGGCCCTGGGAGCCTAACGAAAGCAAGGCACGATCCGATCGGATCGTGCCTTGCTTTCGCTTCGGGGCGGAGGCCCAGGCCTGACTGGCTGGGGAACGTCCCCAGCCAGCCAAGCCTCTGGGCCTCCGCCCCGAAGAGAAAGCAAGGCAGTGCCTTGCTTTCCATTCGGGGCGGAGGCCCAGAGGCTTGGCTGGCTGGGGACCTACCCCAGCCTGTCAAGCCTCTGGGCCTCCGCCCCGAAGAGAAAGCAAGGCACGATCCGATCGGATCGTGCCTTGCTTTCGTTAGGCTTGGGGGGCAAGCCCGGCTAGAGAAGGGAAGCTTCCCTTCTCTAGCCGGGCTTGCCCCCCAAGCACGGCTAGAGAAGGGAGGATTCCCTTCTCTAGCCGGGCTTGGGGGGCAAGCCTAATGAAAGGAAGCCACGATCCATGGGATCGTGGCTTCCTTTCGTTAGGCTTGGGGGCCAAGCCCGGCTAGAGAAGGGAGGATTCCCTTCTCTAGCCGGGCTTGGGGGGCAAGCCTAATGAAAGGAAGCCACGATCCATGGGATCGTGGCTTCCTTTCGTTAGGCTTGGGGGCCAAGCCCGGCTAGAGAAGGGAGGATTCCCTTCTCTAGCCGGGCTTGGGGGGCAAGCCTAATGAAAGGAAGCCACGATCCATGGGATCGTGGCTTCCTTTCGTTAGGCTTGGGGGCCAAGCCCGGCTAGAGAAGGGAGGATTCCCTTCTCTAGCCGGGCTTGGGGGGCAAGCCTAACGAAAGGAAGCCACGATCCATGGGATCGTGCCTTCCTTTCGATAGGCGCGGAGGCCCAGGCCTGGCTGGCTGGGGAAGCGAACGTTCCGCAGCCAGCCTGGGCCGCCCCTTCTCCTCCGAAGCCTAGCTTCGGAGGAGAAGGGACCCAAGGCCGCCCCTTCTCCTCCGAAGCCTGGCCTCGGAGGAGAAGGAACTCAAGCCTGGCTGGCTGGGGAAGCGAACGTTCCCCAGCCAGCCTGGGCCTCCGCGGGTGACGAATGGAAGGCCCGATCCACCGGATCGGACCTTCCTTTCCTCAGCCAGGAGGCCCCCGCCAGGCCAGGCTTCGGAGGGGAAGGGATTTCCCTTCCCCTCCGGCTGGCCGGAACGGATTACCTATTTCCTATTGGAAATAGGCCCCGGGTTACGAAATTTTCGGCTTACGAAAAAGGGGCCGGAACGAATTAATTTCGTAACCCAGGGGACCACTGTATAAGGAATATTGGAAAGCTTGATCTCAGACACATGGGGGCTTTCTAGATTGGCAGGAAAGGGAGATGTGAAGTTGCCTTTTCCTTAATGCTTAGCAGCTGCACTGCAATTCCCAGTTGTGTAATAAAAAGGCATAGGGCAGCTACACTGAGGAGGTGTGGAGATGACTTATCTGAAGTCTTTTCTGTTGTTCAGCAACTACATTGGAAGCTGTCAGGATGCTAGAAACACAGGTGGAGCATCTGAACGGGTGGCAATGAATGGGGCTTTTGGCCGCACTGAGCCTTTAATTTTTGTTGTTGTTGTTGTTGCCAGCTGCAAACTGCGCAGTTGCACCGCTACATCATACAGGCAATTGTATTGCCAGCTGCGAACTGCACAGTTGTGCAGGTACATAACACATGAACTGTGCAGTTATGAAGATCTGTCAAATTACCATAGTGGTTTTGCTTCCCTTTTTTAAGTGTGCAGTTGCTTCGGTGCACCATGAATGAACCCCTTTATTTTATAATAATAGTTATTATTATTATTATTATTATTACCCCACCCCTTTGAGATCAATTGTGGTGGCTTACACATTAAAATACTATTACATCAATAAAACAAACTGCATCCCTCCCCCCTTAAAAAGATATTAAATCTGTTACAATTTAAGTTTATGAATAAATTTATTTATTTTATGAATGAATTGACATTTTATGCACAGTTGCATAACAGTTACAGCATCCCAGAGTCCCTACTGCGCATGTCTAGGGTTTGGATTAGAGCTGGAGCTAGGGTTTGGGAGCTTTAAAAAACTGCACAGTTGCACTGCAGCATTTAGACACAGCTGCACTGTTACACCCTTTTTAAAAAGAAGCTGGGAAAAGCAGGTCCCACTAAAATGCAAAAGAAGTGCATTCATGCCAAACTTTCAGTGTGGGTCTTCTAAAGTCTATACTTTCATGCAGGCATGAACACACCCCTTTTTGCCAGTCTAGATCAGTCCATGGTGTCTGTGGGGGCAGCAATTAATCAAGGGTTGTGGTGTCTTCAGGGGAGATTAGATTAATAAAGTCTTGTATTGGCACCATGAGGGTATTTAGAAGGTCCCCACATCTGAGACCCTAGCAACAGGACTGGAATAGGTTCTCACTTTGGTGGAAGAGGTGGGGATAAGTGGGAGCCTTCACAGTTGGATCCCAACCCTCCTCTGAATTTGCAGGATAGGTTCATTCACACCTCACAGCTAGTTTTCAAAGCTTTGCCCAAGTTTGCCCAATTGCACATTAGGGGATTTATTTTGGCATTTAGCAATTTTTTGTGTATTTTCCTTCAATCAGCATAATCCTTCTAAATCCTAACAGCAGCCATCAGAATAACAAGATCTTGTTGCTGATGCTGATGTAGTTGCTCCTACTGTATTGTATTCTAGTGCTTTGTTTGACTAGCCTTTGTTAAATTGTGGAGATTTATGTTCTGCTGTTAACTGAACAATGAACAGAGCTGGAGCAGAAACAGCAGCCGAAAAACACTCCCATAAATACTCAGACTTTGGTAGCTGATAGATAAATCAAGTAAGCTATCCATGAATGCTGTGGTATCTTCATAACAAACTTTGCCTTCTTGGGCCTAGGTAAACAAGCACCAGAGAGAAATCAAAGGCCCTAGAGATTAACAGACCAAGATTCTGACTTCAGGTCCCTTGATAAATTTAAAGCTTGCTTTTCAATCACTAGCATTTGTGTTGGACTTCTTGATTTCTTTGATTGCAATGAAATAGATTGTCCAGACATGGTGCCCCCTTATCAAAGTCCAGACTGAGCCTTTTCTTGCTCTTTCGGCTATCTCAGTGAGAAGCAAATTTATTCTTAATATATAGAGAAACAACTAGTACAGCAAGGCAATCATGTAATACTTCACATCACTGGTATCCATTATAGCCCTGACCCATGGATCTTCTAGTTACTTTTTTCAGCTCTCTCATGTCTACAACAGGATGATTCCCTAACAATGACCTGAAATAGCCAACCACTCCCTCTAAAGAAAACTTTGTAACAAGACGGTACCCACTTTTAATATATTTTCAAGAACTGAATGGTGAAAACAGATAATGCTAATCAATTGGATCTTGTCACATTAATATATTATAGAGACACAATGACTAATGATAAACATTGCATATTAGTGGGTGAACATATAGGTTGTCGCTGCTGCATGCCTTCAAGTAATTTCTAACTTGTGGCAACCCTAAGGTGAACCTACCATGTTTTTTTCTTGGCAAAATTTGTTCAGAGAGTATTTGCTTATGCCTTGATCTGAGGGTGAGAGACCGTGACTTGCCTAAAGTCACCCAGTGGGCTTCCATGGCTGAGCAGGGATTTGAACCCTAGTTTGCAGAATGGTAGTCCAATGCTCAAACCACTACACCATGCTGGTTCTACAATGTATAGATACATAGATATATATTATTCATACATTATTTCATGTGATAATGTATGACTGTATTTGACATATTGCAATAATTATATTGTCAATTGGTTGGGATTAGAAAACCTCTTGGAAGTGTGACTGGCCCATTTTGAAGGCTAAAACATTCAGTTAGAGTGTCCCCACCTTTTCTTTAGAAGAACAAAATCTGTCATTCTGGACACCACATTTGACCGATGAATCATTAAAGGAATTTCCCTGCAGTGATTCACAGAGCAAAATTAGTAAAGCAGAACTTAATTAATGGTACAGCCTTCAGATGAGATGCTGGTTGTGCTTCTTCTTTTTACTGAAATCATTTTGGAGAAGTTGTGGGTGGATGCTATATGAAAAAAAAGGATCGTTCACAACCATGAGAAAATATTTCCACACCTGATTAATGACTACCACAAATCAGCTTATTGGTTATGGAAGAAAATCTGCACAGGGTTGGGCTTTGAAACCCAGTCTTGAACTTTTACAGTCTGTGGTAATGGGCAGTATATTGACTTGAACTAGCACACTCATTTGGGGTGATTTCACTGGGACAGGACCATCCCAATCCTGGAGATGTTGCAAGAAGTAGGCCCTGGTGATGTCGGTAAGCATGACAGATAAAGTAACCAACCTCAGTTGCTCAGAGGTAATAATAAACGACAAGTCTAACAGAAATTAGAAGCAATTTTTCTGGATGGAAATGAGATGTGGTAACCTTATAATGCAGACCTTTCTTCTTGTACATAGAGAACATCAGCCTGTGTTCTGAAACAAACGTTGTTTCAAAGAGTACATAGGTGCATTTCCGTGTTGGAATCTCTGCTCAAGTTAGTTTTGCTGATTTTGTGTCTGTTTTAGGCTATTCTTGGGAATCCCTGATTCCTCCCTTCAGAAGGGCAAAAAAAGAAGTTTATTTTAAACCCTACTTAATTAATTAATTAACATTCCAATTTTCTCATTGTACAGGATCCAAGGTGGCTTACCAGAATTTTAAAAACAAAATACAGTGGGCTCTTCTTATCTGTGGGTTTGCCATCCACAGATTTGAGCTTCCATGGATGGCAATCCACATGCGTGTGGCCACTGCTGTGTGCCTATTTCCTGGGCATAGGAGGAAATAGAACTTGATGTTCCACATTTTTTGCTGTCTGCAAAGGGTCCAGAATGGATCCCCCATGAATAACAAGGGACGACTCTAAAATAAACAAACAAAATTCTACAAAAGTTTTTAAAAAGCATACCTATCATATTCATGGGATCTAGAGAAAGCCTTCCCCCAAAGATTTTAAAACTTGGACAGTCACTTACAGGGAAATACTGTTCCATGGATGTGGTTTAAGACTATTGCAGCCCCCCTCAGCTATTGCCTGTGGTGTTTACTAGAGTCAGATATTATTCTTCATTCCTTCCTTTATAAACTACTTTGTGGCCAAGTTAACTAGATATCAAAGCATGATTGAAACCACTAAAGCCATTAGAGCAATGAGCAGAAACAGTTCAGAACATGTTTCCTCAATGCAGTGCCTCATTGCAGGAAAAGCAATAATGAAGGATGATGAATTGTTACATAGAGAAACACTGCATGATTCTTAATATGCACTGCTGAGAGAATCACTGTGTGGGTTGATGTAAAAAGACACTTAAATTCAGGTTGAGATCCAGTGTAAGCCATTGGAGAGTAAAGTTCTCCCAGCATAGTTACATGGATGGGAGCAATGACAAGGTAGTTCCTTCCCAACCCCTGCAGAAGATATTTGAGTCAAAGGGTAGAATTGTGCTCATATGCCATGGCATTGTGGGTCAATGGAGAAACAATTTGTGCAACAAGATACTGGATAGCTCATTACACAAGTGTATAATTAGTGCAAAAGCATACCCAACCAGGAGTTACACCAGTGGGACAGCCCAAGAGGATTACTGCCTCAATCTTGAGTTTCAGCATAACAAGGATTATTCTGGAGATCCTTCTATTGCATGAATGGGATGTGGAATATACCTATCTATATCAAAATAGTTTTGCTTCAGGATATTCTATTAAGGTATAGTGTTCCCTCAATTGGTGGATTGTTTTTGACTGGATCAGCTATGTTAGCTTCAAAAGTCCTTTGTCTAGGTCTGAAAATACCCAGATCCTTGAATATCTATTACATTTGTAAAAAAAAAATTGGAAGAGGGGGGATTAGACTTGTACTTTTTTTCCTGTGGAACTACAAACATCTGCATCAAAATTAAATATGGATATCCAAGCAAAAACCACCCAGCCCCACCCCTTTCAACCATACTAAGGCAGCCCATGTGGCCAACATCTGGAATTTATGTGGGAATTATTCAAATGAGCTACAGAAGTAATCATTCTATTCCAGGCATCTACTCAAGAGATGAAATGAAGGAGGCCATCAGCATATTGTATACATTGTATACTCCTACATACACAAATAATCCTCAGTGTACCGAATGTCCCAGTGGTTCCATCAAGGAATTCTGAGTGCTGAGTTCTGTACTCTTATTTATTTTTTTAATGGAGCTGTGTAATAATTTAAGTATATTGAATGAAGAAAAAAAACCCTCAGACTGAAACTCCATTCAGGGTGTGTGTGTAGTATTTTTTTCTGGGTCTCAGTCCTGAGTGTGCTCATGAGTAAATTCCATGCGGTCTGAAGAACCTCAGCTGAGAGCCTCGATTTGATGAAACGCAACTCAGATATTCAGCTGAGATATTCAAAGTCAACATCTCAGTCTTTGCTTCTGTGAAGCTTCTTATTCAAGGACTGCTTTGTTCACCTTTTAATCCAGTTTTGAAGTCATCAATATTTAAGCTTTTAAAAAAAAAGTCTGAGAACCAACTATTTGTCTCAACTGAAGGCTAGTCTTGTTTTTTATTTTTTAGAATTCTCTGAAAAAGAACGAGTCACATAAGCCATTTTTCTTTCTTTTTTGGGGGGAGTGGGGTGGGGTGGGGTGGGGATGAAACATATTTTCTCTTTCTGATTTGGAGATCTCACTCAAGGAAATGCCAAACAAGCAGCACCTGGGCCAGAATGGGTTTCCAGTAAAATTCTGCTAGTTCTCTCAAATTACATAGATAGCACATTAAAAAGTTCCTTAGGTCAGATAGGTAGGCAATTTGGTGTCCTCCAGATGAAGTGACCTACAGTGCCATCACCCCTGAGTTGCCATCCCCTAATTTAGCCTAGTATTTTTTATCCTGACTAGCAGCAGAGCCCCAAAATAGAGTCTTTCCTATTACCTGTAAAATATCCTTTTTTAAAAAAACTTTTGTTGTTGTTTTTACCCACCCTCGAGTTGATCTCAACCCATGGCAACCCTGTAGATGAGACATCTCCAAGACTCCCTATGCTCCACTGCTCTGCTCAGGTCCTGCAAATTCATACCCATGACCTCCTTCATAGAGTTCATCCATCTAGCATGTGGCCTTCCTCTCCTTCTGCTTTCCTCCACCTTTCCTGGCATTATTGTTTGTTTGTTTTTTCCAGTGAGTTGTGCCTCTTCATGATTTGGCCAAAATACGACAGCCTCAGTCTTGTCCTCTTGGCTTCCAAAGAGATTCCTGGTTTGATCTGCTCTAGGACCTATTTGTTTGACTTTTTGGCTGTCCATGGTAACCTCAGGCTCTTTTCCAGCACCACATCTCAAATGAATTAATTCTCTTCCTATCCACTTTCTTAACTGTCCTGCTCTCACATCCATACATGGTAATAGGGAATACAATTGCTTGTATGATTCTAACTTTCATGCTCAGTTGTATGTCTTTACATTTTAGGATATTTTCTGGTTCTCTCATAGCTACCCTCCCCATTCTTAGTCTTCTTAAGATTTCTTGACTGCAGTCCCCACTCTAATAAATATTTGATCCCAGGTATGAAAATTATTTTACTATTTCTATGTCCTCGTTGTCTAGGTTGAATCTGTGTAAATTTTCTGTGGTCATTATTTTTTTGTTTTCTTTATGTTCACCAATAAGCCAGCTTTGTACTTTCCTCCTTGATCTTCCTTAGTAATTCACTCACCTGGCTTGCTCAGTGATATATAGCGGACACTTCTCAGCCCAGCATCTCTGGAAACATGCAGAAATCTGAATGATACACATGCACCAAGAAGGGAAGAGATCCATAGTGAAAAGCAGTCACTAAACTTGATGACCAAGCAATAAATGTGTGCCAAGTCTTCATAGACTACAAGATACAAAGCAGGCAGGCTCAGGATCTCTTAGTATCCAAAAGGTAAGCAGACTAACTGTAAAAATCACTATTCAGCATTGTAGACATGACCAGATCTTGGAAAATGTACTTGTTTAAATTTCAGCTCTCAGGTACCAGAATCTTCCCCTAGCACAGCCATTAACTATGCTGGCTGGGGCCTCTGGAAGATGTAGAACAAAAAGAAAGAAAGAAAGAAAGAAAGAAAGAAAGAAAAAAGGGGGGGGGTCTCAACTCTGGACAGGACAGCACCCTCCACAACATCTGAGGACAACAGACTACCTTAGGGGCACATATTCCCCATGCTGCATCATCTTTCACCTCAGGCAGCATCCTCACTCTGCCTGATGGTAGGGCCAGACTTTGCAAATAGGGGTGCAACCTAGACAAGCTTGTATGGGATCATGTGCTGGGGCAACCACACCACACTGTTGCAGGCATAGATAGAGAAGAGCTGGCAACAAACATCACAGCTGAAATGATTCACATCTGTCCTGTTCTATGGGACTGTGGCATGTGGAAATAAGGAGCACCCAGTCTGCTCTTTTGATAATTTGGAATAAGAATGTCCTGGGGCTTGAAGAGGAGGGAGAAATAAAATTAAAATAAAGTCAAACTGGCACTGCCTCAGCAACAGTGGCAGGTTGCCTAGACCAGCCCCTTTGTTGGTTCTGCTTGATGACTAGAGAAAAGGACACTTACAAACATATTCAAGGAGGTTATTTTTCCTTTCCCTTAGTCTTCCTGGCGCTTCTAGCCTTGGCTCACAAACACAACATACATAGCTGCTGCTGCTTTTTCTTCATTTTTAAGGGGAAAAAAATCTTACAGAATGAAGGTTTTCAGCAGCTCCGTTGGCCTCCTCTCCATGGAGCAGTTTGAAACTTTCTGACGGCTTAACAGCTCTGTGGCGTAATTTTCACACCATCTTAGCACACAAACGAAAGACAAGGGAACGACAGAGGAAGCACTTGGCTCCTTTCAGCCCATGGGAAAGGCCAGCACATGCCTCAATGTTCTGTATGTAAAAGGGAGTGGGAAACATTTTTCTCCCCCTTTTGTCTTCTCTCTGGTTTCAAGCGGATAATTGTTACTAGGGGGCAGAGAGGAAGAAAATCATGAAGCTTTTCATTGAATGATTTGGCCAAACTGAAATTTTACGATGTTCAGTTTCAGCACAAAGTCCTCCTTTCAAGGGCCTCGATTTTTTTCAGCAAACGAGCACTGGCACCTTTTGAAACTTCCATTTCCTAAGCAAAAGTGCTTGCTGTCCATTTATATCGTGGGCTGCTTTTGGCATTACAGGCCTCCAAGGCACTTTAGCATCAGTATCTCATTGTTACAAGAGTACTACTCTTTGAGAAGGTTCTCTATGTAAAGGTATACACAAAGTATCTTTTTTTCTTCCTCCTCCATTTTGTGGTGGTACTCTAATACTGCAAAGTTCCTATGTGGTGGTACATGATACGGGACTATATCACACTATACTGTTATAGTGCTATTATCCCACGTGAACTGCTATGGCTGCCTCCTGTGGCATTCTGGAGTTTGTAGTTTAGTGCCCTAAGAACTCTCTGGCTAAGCATTCTAAATATCCCCACCAAACTACATATCCCAGAATGATATGATTAAATGTTTGATATTTGCTGTTTTAACTTGTTTCTTATGATGTTTTTAACTTGTTGTTTTAATCTCTAGATTGTACGCCATAGGCAGGCTTTTTACATATTCCTGATTTTATTTGGTTTTTGTACAGCACCATGTACATTTACGGTGCTTTATAAATAAAGCTAATAATAATAATAATAATAATGCCACAGGAGCCAGCCAAAGCAATGGCATCGCTGGGGTATGCGGGGCGTTCAGACTGCATCAGGTGATATGCCAGAAGAAGGAGTGACACCCAGTCAGGCCTCTTGCCCCCTGCTGGTGCTCCTTGGGCCCACATGGGTGCCCCTCAGGTTGCTTTGGGTGCCCCTCTGGGCCTCAGGACGGTTTCCAGCCCTTGTTGAGGTGTCTCCAGGCCGGGTGGATGGTGGTCAGCTGTTTCCGCTGCTTGCTTGAGTCTTTCCCCTGGGCCAAATGGGGCTTCCCCGCCCACGTGGGTGCTTCCCCTGGCCCTAAAAGTTAAACTGGAAGTCCCACCCAGAAGTCCCACCCCCAGTAGTCCTGCCAACCACACCAGGTGACACCTGCTGCAGGATCCCCTCTGAGCCATAACTGTTAAAGTAGAATACAGACAGCCTTCCATATCCATGGATATTTTATCCACAGATTCAAGCATCCATGGCTTGAAAATATTTTTTAAAAAGATATGTTCCAAAAAGCAAATCTTGATTTTTGTCATTTTATACAAGGGACACCATTTTACAATCCATTTTATATAATGAGAATTGAGCGTCCATGGATTTTGGAACCAAACCCCAGCAGATACCAAGGACCCACTATAATAGCACTATAACAGTGTAGTGCAGTGGTTCCCAATCTGTGCTCCCTGGAGCCCTTAGAGCTCATTAAGTAAAAAAGGTTGAGTATCCCTGGTGTAGTGTGATATTGTACATAGTCACATTACTGATATGCATATAAATAAGGATTAACACAGGTCAAGATGCCAAATAACAAAACAGGCATGTGCAAGACCACATAGCACCTACATACAGTTACTTGCGGGACTGAGGCCAAATTACTCACTGGTTTTATTATCCTCACCCCAATGTCAAAGATTGATTGTTGACCCCAGTCCCTGAACAAGCTGGTGTGACTTGTTCAGAGGGTTTGCAAAACTGTTTCCCTCTACAGGGAATATTGATCTCTTTGTGAACTGACTTTATTTGCACTCACTGATACTGTATTGTAACCAAACTGGCTGCCTGCATAGCAACATGGCATTCACTGTGTGTGATCCTTGACTGGCTGAGTCTGTTCGCATTATTAATTTGGGAAACATTTGAATGGCGGGGGGGACACCTGGACCTCTTTCACAAATAGTGAACATGGCTTTGAACATGAGTGAGTGATTTGTTCTAGCCTATTTGTTCCAGCAAAAAGTCTACACTTCATATTGTCTTCCCACTGCATTTCTACAACCCAAATCTAGCAAATATATTGCTTTGCTATTTGCTGATTTCAAAAGGGATGGTGAATGGGACTTCTAAGAGTGTACCATGCCCTCTAGTGGACTTCCATTTTAAAAAATAGGCAACATGCAATTATGCCCAAGACTCCGGTCTGCTGCTCTCCAATAACAGAGCAAGCTATCCTTACAGTAAGGACATGACTCATGAAAACAGAAGCTGTGTCACTGTTGTTACTATGTGTATCTGTCATGGGCAAGCTAGATACATAACAGAGGTGGAACTAACTGTGTCATGCCAGTCACAGAAACACAGGCACAACTGTCATCATTGTTTTTCCTCCTTGATGAAGCAGTATAATCCTTGAAATAAAGTATTTATTTGTAAGTACATGTTGGGGTTTTTTTAGCAATTAGAATCTTCAGTCAGAAAACAGCAATCAGAATGCAGAAACTAACTTTATTCATTATTAACTTTATTCATTAGTAATATATGTATTTGATTTATATCCCCACTTCTCCCAATATGAGATTGAAAGTGGCTTACAATACAAGTAAAAACAAAGTTGCTAAAACAGTATGTAGAGAGATCTAGTAGCACCTTTGAAAGGAAGAAAGAAGTTGGCAGCATGAACTTTTGTAGACTTCCTCAGATGCATTTGAGACTATTAAAACTCATGCTGCCAACTTCTTTCTTTCAGTTAGTTTCAAAGGTGCTACAAGATCTCTCTACAGACTGATTTTTACAGACAAACATAGCTATACTCTTTGAATTGCTAAAACAATGTGTGGTACAAATGTTTAAAAACGCATTAAAAACAATCCAAATAAAACCATTTAAAATACTTTAAATACATATTATATATGAGAAACAACACAGCTATTGTAAAGTCAAAGGCTTTCATGGTGGCATCCATAGTATTTTGTGGGTTTTTCAGGCTATGTGGCCATGTTCTGGAAGAATTTATTCCTGCCGTTTCACCTGCATCTGTCACTGACATCTTCAGAGAATGCTGGCATGGGATTGAATGGTGTATATATACTGTGTGATCCTTGGTTGAGAGGAGAATTACATGTTAATCTGTGTGTTGGTCTGTTGGTCAATGGCAAGGCCTCAGTGTGGGAGGATTTGTGTCTATTTAATTAGTGATCCATTTTCTGCTGGGAAGCTTCCTGACCCTGGATTCAGTTGCATTTGCTTAGTCTTGATTTTGGTGTTTTCAGGACTGGTACCTAAACTCTGGACCTTATGAGACATCAGAAATTGGAAGTATAATCTGATGGCAATCTGAATGGAATCTTGGGGTTTCACGTTATTGTATCTCATGCAATTTCGGGCAAAAGAGAAGTAATTCCAAATGTAATCATGGGTTTTACGTTATTGCGAATTAAAGCATCTCACACAATTTTGGGCAATGGGAAGTCATTTTCGGGTAATGGGAAGTCATTCTGAACACATTCCAAATGCAATGGGAATTCACGTAAATTCGCTAAAGTAGTGAATTCATGTGAATTCGAATTGGCTCCATTCGCAATAGAGAAATTCCTCCCGTCTGATAAGGTCCTTTGTTTACTTTCAGGGTTTCTTCTTTTCTGTTGGAGTTGTCTAGGTGTCTGTGGATTTCAATGGCTTTCCTGTGCATTCTGGCCTGATAGTTGTTGGCATAGTCCAGAATTTCAGTGTTTTCAAGTAGCATTTTATGCCCAGATTGGTTTATAACGTGTTCTGCAACTGCTGATTATTCTGGCTGACCTAGTCTTCAGTGTCTCTCATGTGCCTTGATTCATATTTGAACACTGCGTTTTGTGGTCCCTATGTAGACTTTTCCACAGTTGCACGGTATGTGGTAAACTCCTGCAGCTGTGAGAAGGTCTCTCCTATCGTTCGCTGAGTTGCTGGATTTTCTTGGTTGGCCTGTAGATCATTTGGAAGTTGTGTTTCCTCACCAATTTCCCTATTCTGTCTGTGACTCTGTATGGTAAAAACATCTTCCCTTTGGGTGGGTGGTTATTGCTGTGCTACACCAGGGGTGGGCAACTGTGGAAGATTAGGGAGCTTCACTGAAGCCTGGTCCTCCAAAGTGGACTCCTGGGGTACACACAAGCTGTAATCCTGTGATTTCAGGGGAAGTATAAACCCATCATGCACAGATTGAATCCCCATTCCCTGATTTGTGTTCTGTTTACCCAGAAGCCACTCTGTCTTTTCTAGATTAAACTTCAATTTGTTTGCCCTTATCCAGTCCATTATTGGCAACAGACACTGGTTTAGTATCGAAACTGACTTCCTCGGAGTCAGATGGAAAGGAGAAAGAGAGGTTAGTGGTTTGCAGAAAAGAAGGGATTTGTTATTTACAGCCACCCACACAGATAAATTGAAGTATAGGAGGTGGCCATAAATGCAAGTTGCAGGGTTTTATTTTGTTTTCAATACAACTTGCAGGTATTTTTCCTTGATTGAAATGTTTCTTCCTAGCCATTGGCACAGTGGTGTTAACATTTCAATTGATCAGAAGATTGAACAACTGCCAGCACAGACTGCTTATGGTAGGCCTATCAAATGTATTCATATGTTGCATGGGTAAAAGTGGACTGTGAATGGCAGGTGTGAGTATAGAATAGATGTGAATGTTGTGAGAGACTAATGGGACATGTGAAATAATAAAAACGAGATCATCAGGGAGAAAATATCACACATACATTAACACATATTTCCATGCTTGTACAAGTATCAGCTTTTCAACCTAAGTTTACCTTTTCATCTTTTTACTGAGAGTAGTTTTTCAATTAAAAAAAACCTCACCCAATCACACTATAATACTATCTTATGGCTAAAACATCATGTATGTCTTCATTTTTCGCTTCAAGCACCCCCTTCCCCATGCTTGAAGAAGCATAAATCAACACTAGACCACCTTTCAGAAACTGATGGAGCAGAGATTCACAGGGTTACTTTCCAGTGTCCAAGACAAATGTGTCAGTCTGGCTGCTGCTCATTGAACTCTTGTACCTCCCAATTTCTTGACAATGAGTAAGATTCTTTCTTTTTTAAGAAAGAAATGTCTGTCCATTAACTTGAGTACATGGAAAATGGGAAACACTACACAGTTGCAATTGTTGGGAAACATTACTTTTTTGGACAAGAAATTCCAGGATCTCCCACTGACATTGTCGCTGGGGGATCCTGTGAGCTGTTGTCCAGAAAATTAGTGCTTTTGAGTTCTGCATACTTGTATAACCAAATTGCTTCCGTTGTTCAGTATTTCTGGAATTATCTGTTTCCATAACTTCCTTTTAATTTCATTATTTAGACTTGATCACACAAGGCCTTCAACCTAATTCTACACTAATCTGCCTCTGGACAAAGAGAGAGAAGAGTGGGCAAAGAAAGAGGAACAAATGTTGAAGAGAGACATCTGTGACCTTAAAGGCTACTAACAGACTGCCAACATAGAGAAATGCAGTTCTCAACATGTACATATGTGGAATTCCCTACCCTTATGTTAGAAGAAGGTACAGGAAAAAAGAAATCATGTCATACTCAGAATTTCCACAGTCTTCCATTTGAAGAATGACTTAGGATTTCAGGGCATGGGAAAAATGATAAATGCTTAGAAAATGGTTGGACATTAGACTGGGATATCTGAGAGATAGTGATCCTAACTATGCAGCCAACCTAATGCCATATCTTTTAGTGGCTGCCAGGAGTTGAATTACACAATCCTGGGAGAAAGCAGAAGCAGTGTCTAGACTAAAGCACAATGGGAAGTCACATGCAGCCGATCTCTTTGAAAAATGTTTGAACTTTCCTTAAATTGAAGAGGAAAGAAGAAAATATGTTAGAAATATGGAACTAGTTGGCTCCCACCCACCAACCCCCTTGTTGGAACAGACACAATCACTTTAGACTTAATAGCATTTTTGACTGTTCAAGGACTATATATGATACCAACTTATGTATCCAATACTTATATATATATATTTAAACCATGAAAAATCAGGAGTAGTTTTATTTGTCCATTTTTGTAATTTTTGGTTTGACTAATACATTATACATATGGTTATGGAAAATGTAAAAAGCAAGAATATCTCTCTCTCTCTCTCTCTCTCACACACACACACAAACACACACACGTACTGTAGTATTTGGGGTTATCAAATCACTGTGTTTGTGTAAATTTGTGGTAATCTGGTGATGAACCACTGAAAACACTTTTGTGGAGGGTGTTCTCAAACCTGAGCTGGCTCAGAACCATAGGAAACTCTGTACACCCCTGAGGAAATGTTGAGCAGCGATTCAGCTTGTGTGTCACCACTGTTTAAATGAAGAAACAAGAGGGAAAACAGACCAGCAAAGAAAGTGTTCACAATCATCAGGCTTCCTCTTCATCTGTAGAGCAAGAGGAGGTGGTAGCAGCTATGGTTGTTGCTTTTGCTGCTACTCCTCAGGCTGCTTTAACATCACTTGTTCTTGCTTTCACTTTAGGATCATGGAGCTGGAATCTGAGATTTGGAAGAGACCACAAGAGACCACAAGAACCATCCATCTCACACCCCTGTCATGAGAAAAATACAATCACAGCACTCCCAATAGATGGCTATTGATCTTCTGAATAAAAACCTCCAAAGAAAGAGACCCTTCCACACTCCAAGGCAATGAATTCAGTTGTCAAACAGTTCTTACAATCATGATGTTCTTCCTAATGTTTAGGTGGAATCTCTTTTCCTGTAGTTTGAATCCATTGCTTAGTGTCCTAGTTTCTGAAGCTTGCTCCACCCTCAATATGATATCCCTTCAAATATTTAAACATGACTATCTTTTCATCTTCTCTTCTCCAGGCTAAACATACCCAGTTCCCTAAGTCTCTTCTCATAAGGAATGGTTTCCAGACATTTCACCATTTTGATTGCCCTGCTCTTGGCATGTTCCAGCTTGTCAACATCCTTCTTGACTTTTGTTGCCCAAAAAGAGAATACAGCATTTTCTGTGCAGAAAAAGCCATTTCCTGCATGGAAAATGCTCTAATTGTGGACTTACTCTCTTCAAACAAAATTTGCCTATGGTTTTGCATAGATAACATTTTCTGCACAAAAATAATATTTCTATGTATACATTTTATTTTCTGCTCAGAAAATATTTTCTATTCAAATCAACCACAAGTGCATTTTGTACAGAATAAGTTCCCCAATCACAAGTAGGCTTTGCAAATTGTGTAGTTTTCACACACTTCTCTTTAATACTTAGCATATTCCAAGTGTAGGAAATTGATTTCAGGATGAGAACTGAACTGAGTCCACACTTGTTTCACACTAGCAGCATCACTGTGACAGAAAAAAAATCATCTCCTTGTTGCTTTTGGTAGCAACCAGGAGACCAAATGTCTACTGCAGAAGACCCAAAGATTTATCAGTAGTAGATCCCAATCTACGTCTACTCATTCCTGAGCAGGATTAGAGGCTGAATTTAGTCTCTCAGTTTTCACACACAGCTGATTGGCCTGGAGGGCATTTATCCAGATGTTTACAGTGGGATTAAGAACTTTTCTTTTCATAACCAGTACCAAAAGATATCCTATCTTATACCATTCTTTTGGATTCTTCAGACTGAGAGGTTCATGTTTTATGGCTGCCTGTCTCTTGCTGTGACTCACTTTCACAAGCTGCAGTGACAAATCATGTTAATGAACCTTTCTTCTGTACGCAAAAGGATCTTCTAGCACCTTTGAGACTAAGAGGATTAAAGAGAAGGATGCTACAAGATCCCTTTTCATACTGATTTTTCAGACTAGCTATGTTTTTCTTCTGTAATGTCCCCTACATCCTATAATTCCCACACTAACAAAATAGCCAAAATGACCAACACAACTAAGCTTTCTGGCCTAGAAGAACCCACAACTGCCAACAAAATGGACTTCTAAGTTTTTCTTCCTATCCTTAGATTTAGCATAGGAATTGAATTGTGCATTGTAGGTCTTGAGGAGTATTCCCCACCCCGTCCTCCAACCCATCCTCCACCGTATGCAATCTAATGCCATAACTCCTAGGAAGAAGGTAAAACTCAAAGTCTTATTTAGAACTATGTGGTTTCCTTCCCAGCTCACAAGAATTTTATGCAGTTGGATTTAACCAATGCAAATTGATTGAATAAACATATCCATGGTAGCTGTGTTGGCCATATAGCAAAGTACAATAACATCCCAATCCACAAAACAGTGATACTTTTGTTGGACTGACCAAAATACACAAAATACACAATGTCATAGAATCATAGAATCATAGAATTGGAGGAGATCACAAGGGCTATCCAGTCCAACCCCCTACCATACAGGAAATCACAATCAAAGAATTCCTGACAGATGGCCATCTGTTTAAAGACCTCCAAGGAAGGAGACACCACCACTTTTCAAGGGAGTGTGTTCCACTGCCAAACAGCTCTAACTATCAGGACATTCCTCCTAATGTTGAGGTGGAATCTCTTTTCCTGTATCTTGCATCCATTATTCCATGTTCACGTCTCTGGAGCAGCAGAAAACAAGCTTGCTCCATCCTCAACATGACACCCCTTCAAATACTTAAACAGGACTATCATATCACCTCTTAATTGACTCTTCTCCAGGCCAAATATACCCAGCTCCCTAAATCTCACAAGGCATGGTTTCCAGACCCTTCACAATTTTGGTCACCCTTCTCTGAACACACTCCAGCTTCTCAACATCCTTTTTGAATTGTGGTGCCCAGAACTGGACACAGTATTCCAGGTGAGGCTTGACCAAAGCAGAATAGAGTGGCACTATTAATTCCCTTGATCTAGAAACATGATGTAAACTTCCAAAGATCCACTGGATCCTTAGCAGACAAAAGAATTAAAAATTATACCAAAGAAAGAAAAAAGGTGATGAAGTTAGGAATAGGCTTGCATTTTGTCAAGATGTAGTGTTCACAAGCCTATGTCTAACACTGTCACATTTTTTCCTTTCTTTCTCCTATATGAATTGTAATACCTTTTGTCTGATGAAGAAGCCAGTGGAGCTTTGAAACTTGCAAGATGTAAATTGTGCAAATTGATTATGGTTACAGGAAATCTGATTTACTTCTCTGTAAACAGGCACAGGGGTTTTTTGGACAATTATTTGTATCCTGCTCCCCCATTGTCTAGGAAACTCACAGAGCAGGGATCCCATATTTATCCTCAAAACAAAACCACTACTAAGACTGAGATGTATTTTGGAAGGAACCATTCTGATTTCTCCCCAGCCATCAAGTGAGTTCTATGGAACCCGGTAGCTAGAAATGTAAGCTGTGAAGGCCTCAGTCCCAATCTAGTGGCAGCTAATGGGTTTCCATGTCAGTGGGAAAATGAATGTGATCAGGGTTTTATCTTGAAGTTCAAAGACACTATCCAAGGTGCTGAACCTTACCTCCAAAGAAAATTCTGCACCTTGGAGGCCTTCTTCAAATTTCAGATTAAACCCTGTGTAAATTCACCACTCCACTAACACGGTAGCCACAAACTGCCACCAATTAAGTGTTACCTCAGCCAACAAGTGGTAAATTTTAGGAAATCATCTCAGACTCAGATTTATATATCTGCTGACACGGGGGGGGGGGGGGGGGGATGTACTGTAAAAAATACTTACAAACATTTTTAGCATCTAAAGAAATGCTAATATTATTGTAATTTTTGTTGCCATTATCCACCTTCCAGGTCTAACACGGTTATATTAGGTAAGTGTTACAGAAACTGCCAGCTGCACAAAACCAATGTGAACTTTCTCACTGACCCTTTCCATGCTTTTGAAATAGTCCTGTAGCAAGCATTCCACATGCAGCATGTACCCAAATCTGCTCTAGTTTCAAAGCCAACACAGAGAAAAGCCTGATGATAATTTAGGTGCTGTTCAGCTATTCCTGACCTCTGATGTCCCTGATTGTTTTGATGCCTTCTTTCAACTCCTTTTTTTCTCACCCCGGCTAAAAGGCACAGACAGCTCTACTGAGTTAAGCATCAGACAAGACGGAGACAATGAGTGACTCCTCTCCCTTCCAGCTTCCAAACCACCCCCCTTCCTTGCTCCAGCCTTACAAATTTACAGACATCTGCTAGCTAGAGTACACATTGGTGGTGGCAATAAAGGAGACCCAGGCATTCATGTGAAGTGCTCCCTTAAGCATTCACAACTGACTGAAATTAACCTCCCTTCTATGGGCCTTAATTCAGTTTACAACTGGGTGTCTTTTGTTTTATACAGCAATGCAGAGGTGTCTTTACTGTGCTAAAGATTTTAACTATAATTATAATGAATGATACTTGCCAGCACTGTGGCCCCTAATTAGAACAAGTCCTGCAGACATATTGTCTCCTTGATTTCCTCGGCTACATTTCTCTCGCTTTCTTTCTCTGCCTAAGACACATGGGTCCCATTAAACA
This sequence comes from Urosaurus nigricauda, assembly GCA_034509955.1. Classification (NCBI taxonomy): domain Eukaryota; kingdom Metazoa; phylum Chordata; class Lepidosauria; order Squamata; family Phrynosomatidae; genus Urosaurus; species Urosaurus nigricauda. The sequence goes on from JAOEGL010000002.1 coordinate 173,186,289, forward strand.
TTTGAGTATTTAATGTGGTTCCCTTAAATTACTTCTCGCATTTTCAAGTCCATCTAGAAATGTATGTATGCTACTCCGTTTGAATGCATCCCTCAGCTTGTGCAGTGATATAGCCATTTAGCTTTAGAGGGTTGCAATTGTTCTTCCTTCTCACCTAATGGAAAAGGTCCATGCATAATTTCTCTAGTGCTTTCCATGGATTGTTTGCGTCAAAGAATAAAAACCTGTTTCACCAAATGAGAAGTATACCCCTGTATTAACTGGGCTGTAGAGGGCTTTTCTTTAAAAGAGTTCCCAGGATTGTGCCATCAGCCCCAGGATGCCTCCTATTAACTATGTATTAAAAGGCCATGCCCTCCCTCCAGTCCATCTGCCTTGGTCCAGGCCCCAGAGGGAGAGAAGTAGTACTGGACCTCATCCCCTTCCCACCACCTTCCCCTTTTCCTTTTGTGTTGTCTCTTTTAGACTGTAAGACTGAGGGCAGGGATCTGTCTACTTATAAGACTGTATGTACAGCACTGTGTAAATTTACAGCGCTATATAAATAAAATTGTTTATATATATATTAATGTGTATCTGTTTCTATACATGACTTGTTGTGAGTGCATGATTTTCATAGGGTTTTCTTACCTAAGTCTTCAGAGGTGCTTTCCCATTGCCTTCCTATGAAATATAACCCACAGCACCTGATATTCATCGGCAGTTTCCTGTCAAAGAGCTAACCAGGCATGATCTTGCTTAGCATCCAAGATGGGGATCTGATGCGTTGGGGGGATTTAGGCCTTATTGATTTTTAAAATAAGTGTTGTTCAATAATATGACAAGGATAGAAGAGACTTCTCTCTTGAACATATGGGGGGAAATGCCTCTTTGTGCACATTATATAAAAGTGAAGGTCCCCATCACCACATTCAGCAATATTGTTTTATTGAGATGTGCATTTATGCAGATTTAAGGTGGAGATCTGAAGCAGTCAGAGGGTTTAGCTAATCTACCTCTTCAAAGGTGGAGAAGTCAGCCCTGGGTAAGAAGGAGATCGCTATTGGGAAGCCTTATCTCAATCGTGGGGTGGGGGAGTCTGCCACCATTGTCTCATCATCTTTGATGCTCTGATGGTAAAGAAGACAAAATGGAGGCATTGCAGAGCTAAATTATCAATGGGTACAAGCACAGGGTGAGCAGATGTCATAACCACATAACAAGACAACCTAAATTCATTCATACAATTATTTATTTGTTTGACAATCTTAAGATGAGTTCCTGAATGAAGCAGGTGCAACCTACAATGCCTCCAACATATTTATACAGGGGTCCAGAGAAGGTACAGTGGCAGCTATCATGGCAGTGGTGAAAAAAAGCTCTTCCAATATACTCCATGGGCCATCAGCAGCGGTTTGAGTCCATCAACTGGAAATGTGCCTGAGAACCCTCTGGCAGCCTTTGTACTACTGAGCAACCATCTTGCATAAGCAGAGGTATCACTAGGGCTGGTGCCACCAGGTGCAATAACTCATGGAAAAGGCTGGTGGACAGTGGTGGTAGCAGTGGTCTTCACTGCCCTCTCTTCCCTTCCACTGCCTTCCTTGCCCTCTTGCCCATCCAGCTGCCTGGCCAAACCTTTCAAAGGCACCATGGTTGTTGGCCAATGGAGGAGAGTGTTGGAAGAGACAATGAGCAACTGGCCCACCGGGTGTTCACCCCATGAGCTGTCACCCAGTGTGATCCACACTCCCTGCACCTGCTAGTGAGCCCCTGCATATAAGGCTCTGCACACACTAGTGAGGCCCCTGCACATACTGAATACCTCCTAACTCAACATTAGATGAAGGTACATCCACTAGTACACCTCCTACATTACATTACAGACCCCAAAAAGATTCTGACTACAGTTTATGAACACCATAAAGAAAGCTATACACTCTTGGGTGAAATCACTGTTAATTGTTAAATATGAACCACTTCCACGGCATGATTTGTCCACAAAAGAATGCTTTATCCTTTCTTGTCTTTTAGTGGATCTCCTTTTTTTTTCTAAGAGCAACTACATAGCTAGTACAACCTTATAGATTCTGATTTAAAAAAAAGCAAAGAGTGGAAAGTGCTGCAAAACAATTTTGGGACATACTCAGTAACACACCTCAGTTGGTGTATTATAATTAATCACCGCAGCAATTGATGTACCAAACAGAAGGCTTTGCTTCGTATCTTAATTAATTTCATAATGCAGGCAGACGGTACCAGAAAGTGGGCCTTCTCTATGCAACCATTTTTACTGCTACTTAATTGGCTGTGAAATGAGGTCTTTGGTTTAACTCACTCACTTAGAATTCCGTTCTGTCACTCTTTCAGCAAGTATTTGTGATAATATAATATATGAAAATTGAGACATTGGAATGAAATTTGATACACATATTTACAGCACAATTCAAATTCTAAAGTTGTTTTGAATCTCTCAACTATTTGTGGGTAGTAAAAAGCGGGCAGGAAACCTACAAAATCTAAAGACCGAGATATCGGAATGAAAGTTGGCAAACTTTCAAGAAGGCATGGCTTAACTTCTACTTGAGTTTTAAAGGTGGCCCATGCATGTGTAAAGCACAACACAGTGCCATCACTCTGCTGACATTTTGCTCTTAGATACTGTGATATCGGAATGAAAATTGACATGCATAGTTATGACATTATGAGATATTGTATATTGTGAGGTCAGGTTTGTATCTTCCTATCCTACATAATACTGGCTGAAAGGGGAATTCTCTCATCTTCCACATTTTGCATCCCCAGTCAAAGATCATGAAAAGTGTTGAGGTAAATTAAGGAGTGTCTATTGTTTTTGATATTAGTTGTACGACTGGCAGATTTCAAAAAGATACATCAAATCTGAGATCCCATGTAAATTTTTTTACTCATCTCAAAAGTACCACCAGACAGGGCAAGGCAGGGCAGGACAGGGCAGGACAGGAAGCCAGACTCCTTGAGAGTTACTCCCACAGCCTCTGAAGGAAGCAGTGCAACCAAAATGAATCCACATTCCTCCTGCCTCCAGCCAAGCCATGTTCCAGACTGCTGCAGACACTAGTGAGCCTCCTCTGTTCCACCCCCTACCCATTACACCAAATAGCCACCTGGAGACCTCTATCTGCCTGCTTTCATTGCTTCTGGGAAGACTGAAAGTGTACCCGGTCCCATTAGGACCCACTCTACCCTGAAGAAAAGTCTCTTCCTGGTCTACAGGAGGTCAAAGAACAAGGGAGGGAGATAGGGTAGGAAAAGAAAAGCCCCTTCTTCAGACTTTTTTGTGCAGCTAGGAATTATTCATTGTACAGAACATCTACTGGTAAACAGGGCCAGGGAAGGGGGGGGGGGGAACAAAAAGAAAAATCACCGTGGCCTGAATCTGCTCTCATAGCCCTGGCAGCAACAGCAAGTTGCACCCACATCAAACCACCAAAATTTATCTGGGCTGTTATGGCCTTCCTTTCATTCCGCATTCAGCTCTGCCTTTATTCATCTCACCCATTTTCAAGAAGGCTAGGAGTAAAGGAGACCTTTCAGACACAATCCTTTACTCCCACTTTCCTTTAAATGTGGGGTATGGGAGGGAGGAAACCAAGTTCTCAGCCCTTGCAGTTGAAGAGATATTTGAATTTAACTAATAACTGCAAGCAGACTTACTGCTGACATTAGACCACTCTGGCAGAGGTGACAGTTTTGGCAAGAGCATGGTGAAAAAGCTTTCATATTATGATACGAAGTAAAGTGTGACACTGTCTTGGTGGAACAAGTGACAAAACGTGACTGTTTCCCCAGACAGAGCCTTTCCATTGTCTAGTCAAAGAGATCCCTGGCATTGCCTGAATCAGCCCAAGACCCACTAGGTGGCACTGTGCAGAATGGCCCACCTGATGGTTTTTGAACTATTTCAACAGGGAGTCCCCTAAAAAGGGTGCATTTTGTTACGCTGCAGAAAGTTACATTTTTGCCCTAGGCCACAGCTCCCAGAATCCCTCAGCCAGCATGGACAATGGTCAAGCTCACTAGGGGATACTGGGATTTTTGTCTAAAAAGTAATCCCCAAGTAAAGAGCTTGCTGTGCGCAGTGGTCAAGCTCTATGGCTTTGACCAGTGCAAACAGTAAGCTCTTTATTTGTTGATCCAGTCCAGACACCTGGATGAACCTTATGAATCAGATTAGTCTAAGACATCAAAGGTTGTGCCTCAGAAGGCTGAAGAAGTGCTGCTTCAACATTGGCTGAGGATAGCAGACCATAGCAAAAGCGCTCGTGTCTAAAAGTGATTGGTCAGCTCTAGGCTGCTCCATCAGTGCCCTATGGGGATAAAAACACAAAAAGAGCCCTGCTGGATCAGACCAAAGACTGGTGTAGTTTAGCACTATGTTCCCACTGGGGCTTTTTACATTGGCAAGAAAGTGTGACATGAAGTTGCACTTTCCTTAATGCTTAGCAGCTAGACAGCAAGCCCCAGGTGTGCATTTAAAAAGTACAGGGCAGCTAGACTGAGGTTTTTTCTGTGGCTCAGCAACTACATGGGAAGCTGTCAAAACGCTACAAACACAGGCGTAGCAGCTACATGGGCGGCAAGGAACGTGGCTTTTAGCCGCGCTTTAAACATTTTTTTCCCTTGCTGGCTGCGAATTGCGCAATTGCGCAGGTACACCATACAGTCGGAGCTTATCACATGGGGGAGTACAGGACCATTCCGAAAGAGGGAGAAAGTGAGGTCAGTTCGGAAATGCACGTGATTACGCACAAGCTCATCACACACAAGACAAGAGAGCATCTACACAAAAAGAAAATGCAGAGTCAATACGAAAGAATTCATCACATGTGAACATACTGGTCGGCTTTCTGTTGCAAATTAAGGCATCTTGGGAAATGGTAGCAAAGGCTCATGGGAGTTGTAGTCTGTGTTCTGTCAGAGCATTATATTGAGTTGTCTTGAGGTTTCAGCCCTCTGTCCAGGAGGGATTCCCATATGTCCTCCATTCTTGAGCAGAGGCCCCCCTTTTCCAAGTTGACCAGGCACGTCCTCCTTTGCCAGGACACGTCCTACTTTTCCAGCCTTCTTTTTGAAGAGGAAGCAGGAGGGCCAGGCGTGCTCTGGCCAGGCTCTGGGGGTCTCTTCCTGGCTCCTTCCCTCCCTCCCTCCTTCCCCGCTGCCTTCCTCCTCCCTTTGGCTGAGAGAGTGTGACTTGCAGGGAGGAAGGGCAGCGGTGGTGCTCCAGGTCCTCCTGATGCTGGGCCAGGGCAAGCTGGAAACAGGAGGAGGAGGAGGAGGAGGAGGAGAGGGACATGGGGCCCCTCTGCTGCCCTGCCTCCCTGCAAGTCACACTCTCTCAGCCAAAGGGAGGAGGAAGGCAGCCAGGAGAGAGCCATGGAGCCTGGCCAGAGTGTGCCTGGGCCTGCCTTCTCCTCCCCCCTTCGGCTGAGAGAGTGTGACTTGCAGGGAAGCAGGGCAGCGGAGGTGCTCCAGGTCCCTCCCCTTCTCCTCCTCCTCTTGCCAGCTTGCCCTGGTCTGGCTGAGCGCCTCCAGTGCCCTGCTGTCTCCCTAGAAGTCACACTCTCTCAACCAAAGGGAGGAGGTGAAGGAAGGTGCAGGCGCACTCTGGCCGGGCTCTGAAGGTCTCTTCTTGTCTTGGCACCTTCCCTCCCTCCGCACTTGTATCACTGCCTTTAAATGGGCGCTTTAAAGATACAGAGCCCCATTTAACCGTTCAACTACACCTTAGCCTTTAGATGCAATAGGGGTGCTTTTTACATTGGCTAAAAGGGGCGGTCCAAACTCGCCCCTTCTAGCGGCGAGATGAGGCCTAGGCTGCCACACGGGCAGCCCCAGAGGCCTCCTCCCGCCGCAACGACCCGCCGCAAAAAAGAGCTCCAGGATCGAGCTCTTTTTTTGCGGTGCGGGAAGGGCGCGATTGGCGCCCTCCCGCGCCACCAGAGCGTCAAAACGTGCGCAGCGCGTCAAAACGCTGCGCACGTGATGACGCTTGTACGGCGCCACCGTGTAGACGCCGCCATCTTTAAATGGCGGCGTCCATGCGTTTTAGGCTTAGGGAGGGTGTAAAGGCTATGCCCTCCCTAACCCTAAATGCGGGCTTTTTAGCCCTAAAAGCGCCTTTTTTTGCCCGTGTAAAACGGGCCAGCAATGCTGCACCCTTTTTAAAAAAGTAGTGGGGAAATCAAACTACTTTTTAAAGGCACTTCTTCTCCCTTAAAACTCCAAAATAGTCTTTTCATGGCACACTTTCCATTTTTCTCATCTAAAGGCTGGGCTTTCATGCAGCCTTCAACACACCTCTTTTTGCCAATGTAAAATGGGCCAGCTCCTTTTTAAAGCACTTCTTCTCCCTTAAAACTCCAAAATAGTGTTTTCATGGCACACTTTCCCTTTTTCTCATCTAAAGGCTGGGCTTTCATGCAGCCTTCAACACACCTCTTTTTGCCAATGTAAAACGGACCACAGATGCCTCTAGGAAGCCTAGAGGTGGGTATAAGAGCAATTGAACCTTCCTACTTGCACTGTTAGTTTGCATGTTACTCTATAGGACAGGAGTTTAAGCGTCTGACATATTTATCGTGACTTTCTGTTTGTTAGATTTTTTTCCCCCTGAAGCTTCTATGTTGTTCCATCATTCTAACCTGCAACCATTTTGTCTTTCCTTTCTTTACTTTAATAGAGTACATGCTTTGCAGAGTATCTCTTTATTAAATGACACAAAACCTTTTCCAACATACCATGTAATGCAATGTTTTTCAAGCTTTGGTCCTCCAGAGGTTTTGGACTTCAGCTCCCAGAAGCCCTAGCCACTTTGGCCAACAATCCAGAGTTCTCAGAAACTGAAGTCCAAAACCTCTGGAGGACCAAAGTATGGCAACCACTGATGTAATGCTTATTCTGTTTTTGCTATTGACTCTGCATATGACTCTGTAAGTAAAACTACAGTACTTTTATATGCTTTTCAAAAAAGATGTAGCTTGTTTCTTTCTCTGCTAGATCTTGGATGGATGAAAGCTTGTGGTGGTTCAGCTTCTGTCTTGCCAATTTGATTACTTTTCTTGAAAGATCCAGTACAAACTCCCATATTTTCCAAAGGTTTTAACAGAAATCAAGTATATTATGTCCACCCCCACCCACCACTTTCACATGTCACTCCAGTTTATTTTCAAGCTCAATTCAGCATGCTGTTTTGCCTGTAAAGCTGTTTAAAGTTGTTCATATGATTGAATTCATAATCCTATATATGCTAACCATGTACCACTGTACCCTCATTCTGACACCCTAAGTTTTGGTTTGTATATTGTTGTTATATATTTAATTTTTTAAAAAGATGACTTTTGAATAATTTTTGAAGATCACCTTTAAAGCCCTACATGGCTTGGGACCAACCTATCTAAGGGATCACCTACTTCCATATAATCCACCTTGTACACTCAGGTCCTCTGGGAGGAATCTATTGCAGCCCTTAAAGACCAGATTGACTGCGACCTCTCAGAGGACTTTCATTTAAACCGCTCCCACCTTATGGAATGGCCGGCTGAACAAAATCCGTCAAATTACTAACCTAGATAGCTTTAAGAACGTTGTCAAGACAGATCTCTTCTGGCAGGCCTTCCCAGAATAGCACCCGGCCACGTAAAGACTCCCGTATTTGTGATGATGCTGCCCACTGTTACTGCATTATTGTATTTTGATTTCTTGATTATAATGCTTTGTAATTTTAATCTTAAATTGTTTAATCCTTTTTAAGGGGGGGATATTGTATATGTGGGCTGGTACAGACTGGCAAGAAGCGGCGTGGTTGCCGCAATTCTAGGGTTCCAGAGCACATAGCAGCTACATGCTCCAGAACCCTAGCGGGGGGCACCATGATGCTGGCGCCGCCACTGAGCACCCAAACGGGGCACACAGGAAGTGGCATCACAAGGGTGCCACTTCCTGGTTGTAGCACTGCAACAAAGGAGCTGCTCTAGGCAGCTCCTTTTTGTTGCGGTGCCGCAGGAGGTGTCGCTCTCACAGGAGTTGCAGCAACCTGATTGCCATGAGTGTGATGCCAGGGAGAAAGGGGCAGTATGGTATTTGTTCATATTTACCTAAGCAAATATTTGTTATCCAAGCATTCAGGCTTCAACTATTTGCCAAGTGTTCTTCCTCAGCTGCAAAACCTGGCCTTTTAAGACATCATCACATTTTTTCCTTCTCCCTCACATATGGATAACCGTGTTTCAAGCCTCACTTTCTTTCTTATAATCCAGTACTGATAGCATATGGTCAAAAATATGCAACTCTCAAGTCGAGTCAAGTTAGTCAGTCATTTATTACCAAGTCAAATCCAAGTTGAGTCATTGCAGTGACTTATGTCCAACCTGAGTCTGAGTAAAATGACTTAAGTCTACATCACTGGAGGCTTAAATGGTTAGATAGGGCCAATCAGAAATACAGATAGTGACAGGTAGCAGTGGCATTACAAGTCCTGGTGTCACCCAGTGCAGTGGTCATGGCTGCCAGGGGGCATGGCCAAAAGACTGTGCTCATTCCCTCCTCCTTTGCCATGGTGGCAGCATCCTCCTCATGAGGAGACCACCGCCACTGTGGAGAAGGAGGGCCAGGTGCCCTCAGCCTGGATCTTTCCTGCAGTGCTGGCAGTCACCTCATGAGGAACCGCTACCACCACAGGGAAGCACTCCTCCCCAGTGGGAAGATGGCCCAATCAGGTGTCACCACTCTTCTGGGGTGTCACACAGTGCAGGTTGCATCATCACACCTCCACTAATGACAAGTAGACAATCAGTTAAGCACAGTTAGGGAGTTAGGAGCATAGAAGATCAGAATAGAGTTTGTGGCACCTGAGAATGGATAGAATTCGGGGAGAAGATGTTATTTGTTTGAAACTGAGGCACTCTTTGTACTGCGTATGAAACTAGCACAGTACTAGATGTTTACTTTATCTATCACAGGTTTACTGATTTTATTGTCCAGCTTTCTGGTTGCTTTAAGTAAATTAATTTAAATTAATTGCTTTGAATTCTTAATTCTATTTTAACCAAACTGAAGCCATTTGTCCAGAATAGTGTTCATTTTCAGGCTCAAGTACCAGATCTTGAGGGAGGTCAAGATCTTGCAGGTAAAAAGGAATAGTGAGTGATAGGAGCCCAAGTGTTGGAATGATGTGGTCAATCTGGATAGGGAATCCATCCCAGTGTCCTGCTTCCCCAATACTATTGGTGAAAAAGATGTGGCATACAGGTCTTTTGAGCATTGTCCTCACTGTTCAAGCATTTTCCTCACTGGCTTTGAAATGTATCCTGAGTCTTAGTTTAGGCCAATGAGTGCAAAAACGTTTTGTCCATGTTTTATCCTTACTCAGTTTGATCCTTTCACAGCTCTGTGTGGCTTGACTTCATGCACTTCTGCTCTGAAAGGAAAGGTGTTGAAGTTAACAGAAATATAAGGAGAAGCCACAACAGGGCTTCATGCCAGAACTGACATGTAAGGTTTATACATTAAAGGGACATTGACTTGGCATCCTCTGATTCAAGATGGATGAAAGTGTTTGACTGACAACAGGAAAGCAGTCTTGGGGAAGTGAGTGTTTGTTATGGTCTAGTTTTCAGTAGTTTAAGAATGCTTCTGGTAGAAAAAAATTAAAATAACTTTTACAGTCTGAAGTTACATCCAAAATGGGATATCAGGGTACTATGCATAAAATTATTTTAACAATACAATATTAAATCATTAATAATATACCAAAATTGTGAGGAATAAACCATAAATCGAGGTGGTGCTAGTGACATAATAAAACACACATAAGGTTAAGATAAAGATATGGACAAAGCATTTTTACAAGCATTGGTCTTAGTAGGAAAAAATGCTAACTTTAGTTCAAAGTACTTCAGATTTCTTCCTTGAAATTAAAAAAAGAGATTCGAATAAATAAATACTGTTCCCCTGAGGTGACCAGGAATAAGCCTACTGAGAGAAACTGGCTTAAATGGAGAATCAAAAGGAAAGCTCACCCACTGAACTCTACCTTCCCAAATTTGTTGTCATCAATTGTTGACAACCTATGATGGTCAGGTTCAACATATGGTTGAATTCCAAGGCATCATATGGAATTCAACATATGGATGTTCAACATATGGATGCTTCCAAGGCATCCTGTCATCAACAGCTCTGCTTACATCTTGCAAACCCAGGACTGTGACTTCCTTGATTGACTCTATCTACCCCTAAGGTGGGCTTCCTCTTTTCCTTTTACTTTGTATCTTACCAAGTATTATCAGCTTTTCCAGTGAGTGATGTCGTCTCATGAACTGTCCAAAGTACAAGAGCCTCAGTTTAGTCATTTTGGCTTCTAGGAAGAGATCAGGCTTGATTTGCTCTAAGATCCATTATTTATCATTTCAGTAGTCCATGGTATCCATAGAACTCTCTTCCAGCTCCTCATTTCAAATAAGTTCTCTTCATGTGAGCTTACTTCATAGTCTAATTCTTGCAACCGTACATAGAAATCAGAAATACAATGGCTTGAATGAATCTGGCTTTGATGTTCAATATGCCATACCCACCAACTATCCCAATTTTGCAGGTGCAGTCCCAATAAATCTTCTGTCATCCCACTTTTTCAGACGGTTTTAAAATGTCCCAGTTTTTCTATCCTCTTCCCATTTTCCCCCTTTCTCCTCAGCTTACTTCAACTGCTGCAAACTGAGTTCAAAGTGGAATAATAGTCTGCACTCAGTTATTTCACCTATGGAGGGAGGAGAGGAGAGGAGAGGATGAGACTCTTGCCCTTCCTGGGGCTCATTCCCACTTACATTTAAATCTGTGTGCAATTTGCCTTCGCTCCATGTTGGTAAACCAATTCCCAAAGGTCCGTCATTTCCACTATGAAAGCAGATCTTTTCTTTATACCCTTGTAATTGCTTCTTTTTTGGCAAGATTGTCATCTCCACTAGCTTGCACCGCTTCAAAATGCATGTCAATCATCTGTGCGGCGGATGTAAGCAATAGCCTGGGCTTGGGAACTATATTTTTAAAAAGCAAAATTGATAGAAGATTCAATTGATTGATTTTCCAACTACTTGCAATCAGAGAGGCAAGTAGTTGCAAAACCAATGAATAAAATCTTCTATCAATTTTACTTTTAAAAAATTGATAGAAGATTCAATTAATTGGTTTTGAAACTACTTGCTTCACTGAATGCAAGTAGCTGCAAAACCAATTAACTGAATCTTCTATCAATTTTATTTTTTCAAAAAATCATGCACCCATAGGTCACACCACAAGCACAAAGGCAATGCTGGGGGTGGGGGGTGGGGATGGTGGGTCTACCAAAAACTGAAGAAAGGTGGTAAACACCCCTCTGCCATTAGACCCTCCCTTCCAGAAAGATGGGATTCAGATCTGTCTTTCCTAGTTGTTGAACATGCTTTGGAATCGATTCTTTCCAAAAGAACAGCTAGCCTTAACCTAAGGTTAGGAAAGATAGAGAAATAAGAAAGTAATAAGAAAGAATGAGAAAGAAGAAAGAAGAGGAAGAGAAAGAAGAGAAAAAAGAGAAAGATGGTTAAGGGAAGTTAAAGAGGGAAGAGTTACAGATGATAAGAGAGGGAGAAAGGATGGTTCGAAGTGGAGTGTTATAGAAGGAGAAGAATAGTCGAAAGTCACCATTGTCAAATACACTATAGAATAAACTAGGATTGCAAAATAATATAGATAGTGGTATGTATGTTTGGAAATATGTACTTGTGTTTGTGTAAAGTTGTGATTGTATTATTAAGATAATGTATGATGATTTGAAAAGATATTGAAATGTCTAAAGAACAGCTGAGAAACTAGTCCCTGGAAAAAATGAATTTTTTGCATTTGCCTCGCTTTATCATGACAAAAATCTATCAAAGTAGGATTGGAACTGGTTTCAAATGGGAAAGATGGTCATATCAACCGATCAGCGATTCACTTTAAATCATAGTGAGAACAAGCCCCTGGTAGCTCAGACAAAAATCAGGTTGCTACAGCCTCTTTTAGCTTTTGTGTTCTTACTCATTTATTACACTTACCATTTTGACCACACTAATATTGCTTGGCTACACATGTACCATGCTGGAGGGTATAAGGTACTCCAGGATTTTTCAACCATAAAATAAGACTGAAAGCCAGGAGTTGACTTGTTGACTAAGAGTATACAGATATTATTTACATGCAGAACCAGCCTAGTGCCTAGTGAATGAAAGGGTTAACCTCCAAGGAGGTACAGTGGGAGGCAGGGGAGAAAAATCAACAAAAGCATCCTCCCGCCTGATTTAATTAAGAGATAATCCCCTTTCTATTAGCCATGATAATCATGACCCACCAGTAGTTAATGAAGGCAAACGTACACAATGATGACATCATGTGAACGGCACAACATCTCTGGGATGAGAAATGAAAAGGATTACTCCAGTATAGCCATCTCTGAGCCTTTTACTGCTAGAGCTGGGCTGAGAGTAAAAACTGAACCTGAGAAATATTTCTTGAAGCACTAACATGAGAAGGGAATTATACAGCCTCAAGTTATTAAAAACAATAAGCTCGCCTTTCAAAAGATCTCATTTACTTAGAATAATATACACCCGGCTCGACATAAGGCTGTGATTCCATCGCTTCATTTCAATGACATCATGACCCACAAAAGTAAAGTCGTGGCATTTTTATCAACAGTTCTAATATCACATCTTCCCCTCTGGGACAGAGCGGTGGCCTCCTCTCTAATCTCCAATGTGGCTGACAAAACTTGATAGGGATGGGGGAGGTATAGATGAATACAAGTTTTGCTAAGCAAAGTGACTCCTTACTGGTGAATGGGTAAGCCTGAAAAGGATCCTAGCAATCAAGACCCTTGCGTAAGAGGCCTGGTTTTAGAATGCTACTAGTCTTTTTTTAACTACTTGTAAAGGAGCAAGTCAACACACCTACATTATCTGTAACAAGTTACATTTTTTGAAACAAGGGAATAACAGTGTTGACATTTCAAAAGTGACATCATGAACAGGGACAGTTGCATGTAGAAGGGTGGAATAATGAATAGCATTTCCCAGTTTTACAAGACACTTTGAGTGGAATTTTTCATGTCTACTCTCATCAAACAGTCTAAGGATTGTTTAGGCAGAAAGAAAGAAAGAAAGAAAGAAAGAGGAAGGGAAGGGAAGAAAGAAAGAGGAAGGAAGGAAGGAAGGAAGGAAGGAAGGAAGGAAACATGTAACAGAGGAAGCCTGTGAGGAGCTTCTTTCTTTTTTTCTTTTTTACAAAAGTACTACAGTACATTACAACAAAGACAGTCTTCTCAAATACATCAAGGAGTGATGGGGATGGACTACTTTCAAAAAGCAACTGTCCAATCTTTTTGTAACACCGGGGAAGAGACATGGTCTTCCAAAGGGGGAAAATGGAAGAAACATCACCTGCCAAATAGCTTAGCTATTGGCTGAGAGACTAATAAAATGGAAAAGTGGGGAGAGCACCGTGTGAGAATGGGCAAGAAGGTTCTCTAAGGAGCAGTAAACTGTATTTTTATTCATTCCCAATGTGTTTTGTTTAAAATCTTTAAAAAGGTTTTAAGGGCAGTGTAAACCACAGCACTCTTATGTTCTCCACATGTTCTGGATTGATTTAGTGTTTGATTTTATTCCATCTTTTGGCAGGTCAAATATCCCCAAGACAGCTTCTAAAAACTGCAAAATAAAATATAACAATAATAATCATGAGCTATGACTAGTATCAAAAACCAACTAACATGAAGAGTTGTGGGCATACTAAAAACCACAGCAACATTAACAAAACACACCACTATACCCTTTGAAAGCATTCTGAATTAAAGGGATCTTGTAGCACCTTTGCAACTAGCTGAGGGAAGGAAGTTGTAGCGTAAGCTTTCATAGATGGACACTTGAGGGTGAAACACACTGCCCCGATAGAGTGGCCTGCCACCACCCCTTTGCTCACCGGACTGGGGCTATGGGCAACCGCAAGCTGTGGCCCCAATCCGGCATTTTTCCAGCTCCAAAAGAAGCTGCAAAATGCTGCTCCTCTGGGGGGCAGAAAAAAGCTGCCCTTGCATCTACCACGTGGCTCTTCCCTGTTTCTTCAGCTCAGTGTGTCTAAATGCTGCACTGAAGAAACATTGTGACGCCACTCACCATCTGGTCAGGCGGACAGCATGATATCTCTTTGTGCCGGTCTCTGTAGCCCCTTGGTCCATGAAAGCTTATGCTACCAACTTCTTTTGAACATTTTGGAGTTATTTAGATGGTGAAAATAATCCAGGTAGAATCTGGGTTGAATCGTTGTTGTTCACATTCATTTCAAATGCATCTGATTAAATCTGAGAGGGAAGGCTGCAAACAACAACAACAACAAACACCTAATTTGGGATAACCTACCATATGTTGGATTTTTTTTCCTGGATTTTTTAGCTGTGTGAATTCTCAGTTGTGTGAATAAATGATGTGAATAGATTTCAGATAAACCAAAATAAAGCTCTGCATGCCTTGAATGTCCTTCGAATACACTTGCATCACTGACTCCATCTTTATTCGAGTGCTGACATGTGCGACCAATTCAAAGAGATGTGCATAGATGTGGTTCCATAGTGTAAACAACAAGCCCAAAATGTGTGAGTGAGATTATTCACATAGTCATGCCAAAAGCAACAATGTTTAAATGATCCCTCAGTCTCAAAGGCACTTTGCATACCGATACTCCAAATTAACACTGCTAGATCTCTAAATTCTGACATAAAAAGTGTTTTAAATGTTTGACTTGGCCAGCCTCTTTGGGAACAGATTTCCACAACATGTAAGCTGCCACCAAAAAGGACCTGCTGCTAACCTTAGGCTTACCAGACCATGGTCACTGCAGCAAGACTTCAGTGAATGACCTTAATATATGGTGAGGCTTATAAGAAATGAGATAGTGTGTGTGTTTAATAAAACTCCAGCACTTTGGATGACTCTCTGAAACAAAGTCTTTTGCAGCTATGCCACTTAGCAGCCAGAAAATTGACATTTAGACCAACTGGAAGTTTTTAAATGGCTTTCACTAGCAGTGCATCTACACTGTAGAAATGATTCAGTTTGATACCACTTTAAGTGCTGTAGCTCCATCCTAGGATGGAATCCTGGGATTTGTAGTTTGGCAAGGTTTACAAAGAGTGCTGGTGCCTCACAAAACTACAGATCCCAGGATTCTGTAGGATAGAGCCATGGCAGTTAAAATGGTGTCAACCTATATTATTTCTAAATTGTAGATGCACCCCAGATAATCAAGCAAGGAAGTTATCTCAGCACATTTGATGACAGTTTCAAGCAGCCAGTTCCTCCAAAGAGGAGAAAGCTGAAGATGCTGGAAGGTAATATGGATGATATACGCAGGTTAAGAAACATCTACATCAGGGACCGGGAAAGTGTGACTCAGGGCTGTTCTTGTAGCCCACAAAAATTTGTTCCAGAATGCTCTGACTCATGTAGTAAATACTATTTTAGTGGCAAAGGCTTGGCAGAAATCATTGGTGCTGAATCTGTTGGTTCTCTCTACAGCTTTTGACACTTTGGATCATTAGATCTTATGACTACAGCTGGCATCATGGGGGGGGGGGGGCAATGCTCTGTCCTTGTTGAATCTTTCCTCCACTGTTTCATTTCAAGGAGCTGTCCCTTTAACTGTAGGGATGCCTAAAGGTTCAAAATTGAGTCCTTTTCATTTTTCTTTATATACACACTTATATAATTATACACATTATATAACTATATACAGACTTATATAAATCATTATATACACACTTATATTTCTTATTTCACAGATGGGTTTCCAATATCATGTCTGTGTAGATGACACATGTTCCAGAGCTCTGATTCAATTGCTGCTACTGTTTGGAAGTCTGTGATGGATTCTCTGTTGAGTGTCTCTCTGTGGATCACCATTCACCGTCTTACAGTGAACATGGATAAAGCAGAGATCCTGGTGTTTCAACCTGACTGCCCAGTAGCCCCACTTTCATGCCCTTCACTGTGCTTACAGGGTTAAACACTGCTCCCTGTCTAGGTTGCCAGATACCTTGAAGTGATGATCATTTGCCCCTACATCCCTTTATCAGGGCAACTGCTAAGACATGTAACTTCCATCTTTTAAACATCCATAGGTTCCATAGGTTTTTCACCATCAAGATTGCCTATTTGCTTGTCCAGGCACTGGTTATTTTGTGCCTGGACTATTGTAATAGCTTACTGGCACATTTCCCTCCTGCTTTCTTAGCCCTCAGGTTTTAATCCAGAGCAGTGCTGTTCAGGTTATCTTAAATCTCTCCAATTATGCACAGTTTTCCTCCCCTTGTAGATCCCTCCACTGGCTACTAGTTTAGGCCAGGGCTCAATACAAATTCTTGGTCCTGGTATTTAAGGCCCTGTGCTTTAACCTCCCCCAGTATCTGGCAGCTCAGCTAATATGGTATATTCTCAGGCAAAGACTTATTGGCAATTCTACCAATAAATATAGCTTTATCAAGGCTGTGTGCCTTTCAGGATCTGGCTCTGCATTTGTGGATTTTTTATTTATTTATTTATTTTGCAGCTCCAGCTGGTCTTGCCCACTACAGGAAGAGAAATTCCACCGAAACATTAGGAGGAACTTCCTGGCAGTAAGGGCTGTTCGACAGTGGAACACACTCCCTTGGAGTGTCTTGGAGGTCTTTAAACAGAGGCTTGATGGCCATCTGTCGGGAATGCTTGAATGGAGAGTTTCTTCATGGCAGGGGGTTGGACTGGATGGCCCTTGTGGTCTCTTCCAACTCTACGATTCTATGATTCTATGATTTTGCTGGCTCCCTGGGCCAATCTAGGCCCAGGAGAGGCTTTTTAAAAAACACAAGAAATGACTTCTGCTCACTTGCTGTTGTTAAAAAGCCCTCTCTTGGACCTAACATGGCCCGGGATGGCTCCAGAACATGGTAAAAATATCCTCATACTTCCTAGAGGGCATTTGAGATCAATTGTTTTCCTGCAAGAGCAGATAAAGTGGAGAGGTGTAGTCCTCCTGATCTATAAGGTGATGATCAAGTCCTCTCAAACCAACAAATACAATGCAGTGTGGTGCTTCCCTTAAAAGTTGCCTAGAGGATCCCATTCATTCAGGAAAGTATCGTTGTGGTATTAGCTGAAGTGCAGAAAGAATCTGCAGGAATTCATGTATGCCTTGTTCAAACAGATGCATCAATGCACTACCTCCCTCACCCCATTGATTAAAACTTCTTTGTTTGCATGTTAAAAATGCATGCAGTGTTTTTTGTGGCTTTGTTAAATGAGCACACACTGCCAAATGCATTTGCCTTTGTGGAATGCACTGCAAAGCCACAAATGTATGGATTTTCAACCATAAATGTTTGGTCTAGAAGGTGTGAATTATGTAATTGGGTTTTTTTTGGGGGGAAAACCCCTAAGTTAAATAATATTTTCCACTTCCCTTGTGGTTTTCTTAGGCAAGCTTTCTATTATTATACTTTGTTATTAGTGTCTGCTCTTGTGATTTTTGTTTGTTTTATTGCCCTTTTTTTGTGGCTTGGATCTGTGACTGAAAATAGAAAATGCATTAGCAGTCTTTAGTGAACTGTTTGGCAAATTAGCAGAAGACTTATCTCCACGCAGTGCCAGAGATGGAGAAACAGCCTGAGAATGGTGGAGAATAAAGAATAAACAGGATACAGAATGCTTATCATTCAGCATATCACAGATGAAAACTAGGACCTTTGTTTCCTAGCAACATCAGAGTGTGGGCAAGGCAGCAGAAAATATTAATGAGGAAGAACCCACAAGCTAGGAGAAACTGCTGCAGTTTGCTTTTGCCTGAACCCAGTGGGAAGGGCAAGATTCTGGCCCCTCCTCTCCGTTGAATTACAGTAAATGCTTATCAACTATTTTTCCACTTTGAACTCAGTTTGCATCAATTGAAGTGAGCTCCAGATGAAGGGGGAAGAAGACAGAGAAACTGAAAGGCTTTAAAAACAGCTGAGAACGTAGGACACCAGAAAATTAACCAGGACCATACCTGCCAAACAAGGACAGTGCTAATTCGGGAGGACAGTGCTAATTCCCATCTCTGTTTATGGACCCTATCACATGGGGTTAAAACAGCAGCTTACCTTTCCCAAATTCAGTGCTAATTCGGGAGGCAGATGCATCCTATCACACAGAAATCAATGCCAAATCACTGCCTGGGTCTGTCTCAGATGCAGCCCAGGTCATCTAAGCTGCATCAGTGGCCATTTTTTGAAATCTTTTTCAACACGGAAGCTTCTGACTTCTAAAAATGGCTGCTGAAGCGGCTTAGATGACTCAGGCTGCATCCAGGATGGACCTGGGCAGCAATTCAGCACCAGTTTCTGTGTGATAGGATGCGTCTGCCTCCCGAATTAGCACTGAATTTGGGAAAGGTAAGCTGCTGTTTTAACCCCATGTGATAGGGTCCATAAACAGAGATGGGGAAGTGTCATTCATGACTACATATGGCACCACACTTTTTTGCACCTTCTCCCAACCTTCAAAGAAAAAAAAATTCAGCAGAAATTCAGCAGTCTGATCTAGAGCCAGAAATCAGCATAATTCAGTTTTCCTCTGAAGTTCTCAAGAAAACAGCAATGGAGGCAAACATCCAAAACAGCCAAGTGCCCAAGATTGCCCCCCACACAAATATCACCACCACCTCAGCCTCATGGGAAGTCAACACTGGACACTGAATTTTAGCAGTACATGTGACAATGGACTTTATCAGACGTCGGAAATTGGAAGTATAATCCAATGGCAATCCAAAGACAATCATGGGGTTTCACGTTATTGCGAATTAAAGCATCTCACGCAATTTCAGGCAATGGGGGGGGGGGTCATTTTTGGGTAATGGGAAGTCATTCTGAATGCATTCTGAATGTAACAGGAATTCACGTGAATTCGCTAAGATCAAGCCTAGCAAGGGAAGCCCACAGCAAGGGAAGCCTAGCAAGGGAAGCCCACAAAGATCAAGCCTAGCAAGGGAAGCCCACAGTCTTGTTTCAGTGCCTCTTTAAGACTTCCCAGTATGGACACTGAAGGCCCTGCAGCAGTCACCTGCAACATCTGTGGGATGTTTGTCTTCTTGCCTACAGAGGTGGGGAACTACTCCTGCCCTAAGTGCAAGTTGGTAGCCCTCTTGGAAGAGAAAGTACAGCAGCTAGAGGAGCAGATATCTGCACTCCAGCATCATAGAGAGCAGCAGATTCTCCTGAACAGAACAGGCCAGAATGTCTTGGGTGGGAAACACACAGAGGAAGTTGCTGGGGTGGAGGAGGTCACTGCACATACAACAGAGGTAGATGCTTGGAGGAAGGTCACACACAGAAGTAAGGAAACCAGGGAACGTTCTGTGAGCGGCTTGCAGCTACAGAATCGCTTTGAATCTCTCTCTGTTGTCAGAGATGATGAGGAAAAGCAGCAGGGACAGACATCAGGGACAGAGCAGGAGAGCCTGAGAGTATCACGAAAAGGAACAGCCACTGCTAAGCCTCGGAGGAGGCGCGTGGTCGTGGTGGGGGACTCCTTGCTGAGGGGTACAGAAGCAGTGGTTTGTGGGCCTGACAAGATGTCTCGGGAGGTGTGTTGTCTCCCCGGGGCAAAGATCCATCATGTGACAGAGAGGCTGACAAGACTTGTCAAGCCTACTGATCAATACCCCCTTCTTTTGGTTCATGTGGGAACCAATGATACTGCAAGGCACAGCCTTCAGAATATCAAAAGGGATTATGAGGCTCTGGGAAGGAAGCTGAAAGAGATGGATGCACAGGTTGTCATCTCATCTCTTCTCCCGGTGGAAGGGCATGGTCCAGGAAGGGAGAGGAAAATAGCAGAGGTAAATAACTGGCTCCGTAGATGGTGCCGCCAAGAACAGTTTGGATTCTTGGATCATGGGCTGCGGTTCCATGAGGAGGGACTTCTGGCAAGGGATGGGCTTCATCTCACGCCAGTTGGCAAAAACGTTTTTGCCAACAGTCTGAAGAATCTGATCAGGAGGGCTTTAAACTGAGTTATGTGGGCAAGGGAGACAGCATTCTGGAAGGCAAAAGGGATGGAGAGAATAGTCCAAGTGGCATAGAGGGAACAAGGCAAACAGTGCAAGGACCCAACAGTAGGAGGCAAAAAAATGTGCAAAAGCAGCAAGTAAAGAGGACATATGGTCTTAAATGCCTCTCCACTAATGCACAGAGTATGGGAAATAAGCAGGATGAACTTGAACTCCTAGCACAACAAGGGAAATATGATATAATAGGCATCACTGAAACCTGGTGGGATGAGTCTCATGATTGGAATGTAGAAATAGAGGGGTATAACCTTTTTAAGAGAAACAGGCCAAGCAGGAAAGGAGGAGGAATAGCATTATATGTCAGGGATATTTACACCAGTGAAGAGATGCAGGAAGTCAATACTGGAAGCCAGGTGGAGAGCATCTGGATAAAAATTAAAGGAGAGGGAAATAACAGGGATGTTACTGTGGGAGTCTACTACAGACCCCCGACTCAGGCAGAGGAATTGGATGATGCCTTTCTAGAACAGATAATCACATACTCAGAAAAGAGAGCTGTAGTAGTGATGGGTGACTTCAACTATCCTGATATTTGCTGGAAGTCAAACTCAGCCAAATCCTCAAAGTCTAGCAAATTCCTCACTTGCCTGGAAGACAATTTCATTGTCCAAAAGGTGGAAGAGGCAACAAGGGGATCAGCCATTTTAGATCTGATCTTAACCAACAGGGAAGACCTAGTTGATGGGGTGCAAGTGGTTGGATCCTTAGGTGGAAGTGACCATGTTCTCCTGGAGTTTGTAATACAGTGGAAGGGAGAAGCTAGGCATAGTCAGACACGCACTCTAGACTTTAGGAGAGCTAATTTCAATAAACTTAGAGAAATACTGGGAGTGATCCCATGGTCAGGAATACTAAAAGAAAAGGGAGTTCAAGACGGATGGGAGTTTCTCAAAAGGGAGATATTGAAGGCACAATTTCAAACAGTTCCAATGAGGAAGAAAAATGGAAGATGTCTCAAGAAGCCAGGATGGATGACTAAGGAACTTTCAAATGAGCTAAGTTTTAAACGGAACATGTATAAGAAATGGAAAAATGGAGAAATCACGAAAGAGGAATTCAAACAAATAGCCAGCACATGTAGGAGTAAAGTCAGAAAAGCTAAAGCGCAGAATGAACTCAGGCTTGCTAGAGAGGTTAAGAACAATAAAAAGGGCTTTTTTGGATATGTCCGCAGCAAAAGGAAGAAGAAGGAAACAGTGGGGCCACTGCGTGCAGAAGATGGCAAAATGCTAACAGGGGACAGAGAAAAGGCAGAATTACTCAACACCTTCTTTGCTTCAGTCTTCTCAGAAAAGGCAAAGGGTGCTCAACCTAAGGATAATGGAACAGGAGACAGAATAGAGGAAATTCAGCACAGAATAAGTAAAGAGGTAGTACAGGAATACCTGGTTAACCTAAATGAATATAAATCTCCAGGACCAGATGAACTACATCCTAGAGTATTAAAAGAACTGGCAAATGTAATATCAGAGCCATTGGCAATAATCTTTGAGAACTCCTGGAGAACAGGAGAAGTCCCAGCAGACTGGAGGAGGGCAAACGTTGTCCCCATCTTCAAAAAGGGGAAAAAAGAGGATCCCAACAATTATCGACCAGTTAGTCTGACATCAATTCCAGGAAAGGTTCTAGAGCAGATCATTAAGCAGAGAGTCTGTGAACACTTAGAGGCCAATGCCATAATCACAAAAAGCCAACATGGGTTTCAGAGAAACAAGTCATGCCAAACGAACCTGATCTCTTTTTTTGATAAAATTACCAGCTTGGTAGATGAAGGGAATGCTGTGGATATAGTATACCTCGATTTCAGTAAGGCCTTTGACAAGGTTCCCCATGACATTCTTGCAAACAAGCTTGCAAAATGTGGGATAGACAAGTTAACTGTTACATGGATTTGTAATTGGTTGAGTGGCCGAACTCAAAGGGTGCTCAACAATGGCTCCTTTTCATCCTGGAGAGAAGTGACCAGTGGGGTCCCACAGGGCTCTGTCCTGGGGCCCAGTGCTATTCAACATCTTTATTAATGATTTGGATGACAGAATTGGGGGCATACTTATCAAATTTGCAGATGACACTAAACTGGGAGGAGTAGCTAATACCCCAGAGGACAGGATCAAAATTCAAAATGACCTGAATAGACTAGAAAGCTGGGCCAGTGCTAACAAAATGAAATTCAATGCGGAGAAATGTAAGGTTCTGCACTTAGGGCGGAAAAATGAAATGCACAGATATAGGATGGGGGACACCTGGCTGAATGAGACCACATGTGAAAGGGATCTAGGAGTCCAAGTAGACCATAAGCTGAACATGAGTCAACAGTGTGATGCGGCAGCTAAAAAAGCCAATGCAATTTTAGGCTGCATCAATAGAAGTATAGTTTCTAGATCAAGGGAAGTTATAGTGCCACTCTATTCTGCTTTGGTCAGGCCCCACCTGGAATACTGTGTCCAGTTCTGGGCACCACAATTCAAAAAAGATGTGGAGAAACTGGAGCAGGTCCAAAGGAGGGCAACTAAGATGGTGAAGGGTCTGGAAACCTTGCCCTATGAAGAACGCCTTAGGGAGCTGGGGATGTTTAGCCTGGAGAAGAGAAGGTTAAGAGGTGATATGATAGCCCTGTTTAAATATCTGAAGGGATGTCATATTGAGGAGGGAGCAAGCTTGTTTTCTGCTGCTGCAGAGACTAGAACGCGGAACAATGGATGCAAACTGCAGGAAAAGAGATTCCACCTCAACATTAGGAGGAACTTCCTGACAGTAAGGGCTGTTCGACAGTGGAACACACTCCCTCGGAGTGTAGTGGAGTCTCCTTCCTTAGGGGTCTTTAAGCAGAGGCTGGATGGCCATCTGTCAGGGATGCTTTGATTGGGAGTTCCTGCATGGCAGGGGGTTGGACTGGATGGCCCTTGTGGTCTCTTCCAACTCTATGATTCTATGATTCTATGATTCTAAACTAGCGAATTCATGTGAATTCGAATTGGCTCCATTCGCAATAAAGAGAAATTACTCCCATCTGATAAGGTCCAATCTTACATTAAGTTAACATGGCAGTCAATTCAAATTAAAGTGGTGAAGTGGATTTGAAGGGATAATTTAAAAAGGTGCATTTAAAATTGAGATATAGTTCATTGAAACAGGGAAGTGATTAATTGTGGTGAGTCCAGAAGCTCAGAGCTCTTCCCTTTCTTAAAGTGAGAAAGCAATTAACCAGAGGAAGCAGTTAATCACAATGAGCCATTTTTGGAACATTTCTCTTAATCACAAAAATAATTTCCCAAGACTCACAAGACATCCTGGGTTCACCAACATCATGTCTCCATGATGCAAGGATCTTCAGTCCATCATCAGTCATAGAGGTCAGATGTTAAACTTGACTATTTGGCCAATTCATAAAATGGCCCCAGCCACCAATATGGAAAGATGCCAACTCCTAGTATAAGTTCTTGTGGCTTGCCCAGGTTCAGCCAGTGGGTTTGTGTGGCTGAGTGGAGATTTGAACCCTGGTTTCTTGGAGTTCTAGTTCAACATTCAAACCACAACATCATGCTAGGTCATATCCTTAAGTATGTGTGTTCGCATATGTGCCTTTAAGATGCCCATCAACTTATTACAACCCCATAGATTTCATAGGGTTTTTGTAAGCTAAAAATAGTCAGAGATATTATATCCTAAAAATCCCATCAAAATTATTACACAAGTTTAGAAGCAGGGATGTTTATATGATAAGAAACTCCCCCATGGGGAAATCCTTCTCTTCTGAGTGCCTTTAAACATCCAGAACTAACCAGCTTTGACATTTATGGGACCCAATCACTTTACCTATTAGGCAGTACTTAAAGTAATAAAGGCAGTATTCTGTCATTTTAAGTTTTCCCTTTTCTTTGCTGTCCTATTTTTGATCTCAGCTCAGAAAGATAATCATGTGAATTACTCCACCAGATTGAATTATATTGTGGCACCACTACTTACCATGTTACAGATGCAAACACTGGACAAGAAAACCACATCAATAAAGACGTAGATAAATAAATGAATCGAGGAAAAAGAGATTCTGGAGGAAAGTTTGGAGATGTCTGAGGTAGGGTCCTTTTTCTAATTATGGGATGGTAAGTCGGGAGACTCTAGATGCCCAGGCAAACTGAATAAATAAATCTTAAAAGAAAAAGATAGTTGTCTGCCAAGAAACCTAATACTGAATGCTGAGAGTGCCGCTCTGAAAAAAGATTTAATTGGAGATATAGCCCTAAGAATATGTAAATAGTCTCCTCATTTTCTTGACTGAAAGGAGAAACAGATGCCAAGCCCAGGATCTGAGATTAAATATGAAAAGCAGTGAGGCCTCTAAAATGTTATTTAAAATGTATATAATGAGATACCTATCTCTTTAAAGAATCATACAGTGCTTTGTGTCTCATGCAGTGTTAAAAAAAGTCTGCGGAGACACATACTGAGACAAGAGCTTTCACTGGCCAGTTCTCTAACATAATGTTGAGCAGCAGGATCCCAGCAGCCTTTGCAGTAATTCAAGAGATTTTGATGGGAAATACATGTAAATAACCAAGCCAAGTGGGTGAGACTAGGTCCAAATAGGTATCAGTTTTTCTTGTTGTTGTGCTGTGCCTTCAAGTTGTTTCTGACTTATGGTGACCCTAAGGCCATATCATGGGGGTTTTGGGGGGCAGGATTTGTTGAGAAAAGGTTTGCCATTGCCTTCCCCTGAGGCTGAGAGCATGTGACTTGCCCACATTCACCCAGTGGGTTTTCTGGCCAAGCAAGGAATTGAACCCTGGTCTCCAGAGTCATAGTCCAATGTTCAAACCACTGGCCATGGAATGAATATGATACATATAATATCAAGGTAATACTATACAGTCCTCCTTCCGTTCTCGTGGACTTGGGATCCATGCCCCTCGATTATCTGTGGGAGGCGAACAGAGTTAAAATGGGATGCATGCCCATGGTGTATGCCTACAAGCCCCTGCGGGAGCACACCTCAATCCCTCATGAAAAAGGAGGGGCGACTGTATAATGATATGAGAAATATATATGTAGAACAATTACAATATACAAACATGGAGACTCACCTTGGGTGAGTCACACTTTCTCAGCCCCCAAAATCTCATGATAGGTTTGCCTTAGGATTGCCATAATTTGGAAATAACATGAAGGCACACAACAGCAGCTAGTATTACAGGCAGCCGGAGATAGGATGGATCTTACTTGGAACCTGTGGAAATGAAACAATGGAGATTTTCAGATGGGGGGAAAAGCTGAGAGTAAAAAGCATACTCCCAGCATAATCATGCGATCACGCTGAAGATTTATCAGATGATGTTGCACTCATCCAGGATTTATCTGGTGAAGATCCAGGAATGCTACAGTAGCAAACCATTCATAGAACTTTCCCATGAATGGTTTGTTGCTGGAGCATTCCTGGATCCTTACTAGATAAGTCCTGGATAAGCATGATGTGTCTGAAAATCTTCGGCGTGATTGCACAATTATGCTGGGAGTATGCCTTTTACATGGTTGTATCAAGTGGTTAAGATGCTGACTCTGTTGATTGCAAGATTGGCACATTGGCAATTTTGAGGCCCAGGTGCCACATGATGGGGTGAGCTCCTATCACTAGTCCCAGCTTCTGTAAACCTAGCAGTATGAAAGCATGTAAATCCAAGTAGATAAATAGGTACCACTTTGGTGGGACAGTAAACAGCATTATGTGCAATCATGTTGGCCACATGATCACAGAGTAGTCTGTGACAACATTGTTTCTTTGGCTTAGTATGAGCACCACCCCCTATGATTAGACATTACTTGACAATCTTGTCAACAGGGAATACCTTTTCGAACAGATCAAGCCTGAAATTTCCCTGGATGCAAAGATGGCTAAACTGAGGCTGTCATACTTTGGCCACATCATGAGAAGGCATGATTAATGAGAAAAGACAATAATGCTAGGAAAAGTGGAGGGACATAGAAAGAAAGGAAGACCACATGCTAGATGGAAAGACTCGATTAAGGGGGTCATGGGTATGAATCTGAAAGAGCTTAGAAGAATAGTGAAGGATAGGGAGTAGATATCTCATCCACAGGGTCACCAGGAGTTGAGGTTGTCTCAGAACAAATACTATTAACTAACTAGCATTAATGGTATAGGCAATATTTTTAATAAAAAAGAACAGAGATGTGAATGAATGAATCTCCTGGTTGCTCAGGCCACTACTAGCTCAATCTGGTTAGTCTTCACTAGAGAGAGCCTTCTTAGGCATTTGCACTCCAGAATTAATGCAATTCGACACCATTTTAATTGCCATTGCTCAGTGCTGTGAACTCCTGGGATTTGTGGTTTGTTGCAGCACAAGAAAGATCTGCTATTGTACAAAACTACAAATCTCCAAATCCCACAGCACTGAGCCATGCCAGTTAAAGTGAACAAACTGAATTATTTCCGCTGTGTAGATACACCTTTTGTGGCTGCTCCCAAGTTAGGAACTCCCTTCACCATGGAGTTCTGGTATGATTGACCTCTGACCTGTTGCTTTTCCATTTACAGGTAAACCCTCTTTGCGGGGGAGGGGGAGACATTGCAAGGAATAAACACCAAGACACACAATTGGGAGGAAAAGGCCATAACTTTGTTGAGTACAGCTGACAGGTAGGGTAGGGCCAAATACATAGGGTCTGGATCTGGCACTGATCAACCGGCCTGTTGATCAATTAACCAGGTTGCTCAGTCCCAGCCAGGCCTCGGGATGACAAATAGGGTAACCAACTGATCACGCATTTGCATCTCCAATCCTTGTCACTGGGGGATGCTGATCAGGAGTTGTCCTCACAATAGCAAGACCTCAGTGTTCCCAGCACCCCTGAGTTCCTGTGGGACTCCCGATCTAGTGCTCTGCAGCATGGGAAACCACAACCATCAGATCCATGACCCATGCTACTGCCCCTGGAAAGCTGTGACAGCAAACCATGACCTCCTGCAACTAAGGGAGGAAGGATGAGGAGAAACAAGTAGGAATAGCACTGATAACCTCACCACATGGTCAGCCAACCAATAGATCAGCCAACCAATCACCATAAAGGTAAGCTGGAAGTCCCACACCCTCTCCTGGCCACCAGTCGATCAGTGAGGCCCCCTCACTCGCAGCCAGACCAATGGGGAGGTGCTTCTGGCCCCACAGCCAGCTGGAAATTGAAGTCCCCAGCAACTCCAGACATCCTGCCCGGACGTGGCCCAAACACCGATCAGAACACTTCCCAAAGGCTCCAGCACCCGCTGGGAAAGGGCCAGGCTCTGAGCAGGGAAGCAGCACGGACTTGACAGCCTCCCCACCACCAATGACTGACCTGGCTTGGTGAGTCGGGTGGCCCCTTTTGTTAAGATTTGAGGAAGATTTTGTTTTTTAGTGTGTTGCAACAGATAAGACTTTTAATGGAATTTTTTTGGGGGGGGGGTTATAGTGTTTTTATTGCGTTATGTTTTAATCATCTTTTAATGCTGTGTTAAACTTGTGTTTTAAAAACAGGAGTTTAGTTTAATTTTTTTAACTTTTGTACTAATAGTTTTTTAATTGTATCGTGTGTTTAAAACATTGTATTGGGAGAAAGACAGAATAATTAACAGGATGGATAGATAGATAGATGATTGATTGATTGATTGATAGGGAAATAACATTACAGCCTGAACAGTCCTGGACTCAGTGGTGTCATTAGGGGATGCGGGGGATTCAGACTGCACAAAATGACCCCCTAAAGAGTGGGGGGGGGATGATACCACTGTTCCTCAAACATCTGTTTTTTGGCAGAAATAGGCTGTGATATTCACCTGTGTTCCTTTATAATGCTGAAGAGATGGTGAGTGGGATGACGCTTAGTGGGAGGAGAAATCTTTATTTCTTTATTTTCCTTTCACATTTTACCAAATTTTCACTTCAGCCATATGAAGCTATGTACTGTACATGTATATGTAAACACATTTGGGCTGTGCAAATGATATTGCAATTTAAAGGTATAATTTTAATTTTGCTGGTTGTTTATGGCACAGCTATTGCCATAACATTCCGTGACATACTGGAATTACAATTTGTGAGTAATAATAGTACAAAAACATTACTAAGGATTTAGTATGGTGAAGTGTGGGAGGAGGTCAATGGGGAGGGATTGACACCATGAGTTACCACTGCAAGTGACACAAATCCTAGTGACACCACTGCCTGTACTGTGAAATAGCAACTTGCTGTATACATTACTTTTCTACTGCTGAGGACTACTGAGAAATCTCCTTCTTAATGTACTTGAAAAGGTACATGTGTAATTTTTGTCCTGGCTAAAGGAGGAGAATGAATGATACCAGTACTGAGCAGCCTGAACTGGGAAGGACTAGCTCAGTGGCAGAGCATGCATTTTGTGTGCCAGAGATCCCAGGTTCAGTCCCTGGCCTGACACCTCTGGATGTGGCTGAGAAAGTCTCCTGTCTGAGACCCAGCTACCAATCAGTGTGGCAGACAATGCTGAACAAAATATGCCAACAGTCTGGCTTGGCATGAGACAGCTTCAAATGTTCCTACAACAGAAGCTCCTTGCCTTTCCAACTTCTTTGAGCTCCATATCGCTGCTAATCTACTGTAAATCCATCGCACCAAGGCACAGTTTATTAAAGTACGCTGGCTTCTCTCCCCAGCCCTCTCTCCCTCTTAACAGCCGTTTTCCTCCACTTTCCATCAGCGGGGAGAGGGGGACATTTTTTTAAAGAGGGGATTTTGGCTCCTGTGGAAAAATTTGAAGCCTGACCCCCATACAGTCCTATGAATTGGCCAAGGCAGACTGATTGGCACCTCTGCAAAGTCTGGAATCATCATCTTTGCCTCTGCCGTCTGACTCTCTGAGCTCAGAGCTCCCACACGGTGGTGTAATGTGTCTCTTGTCTACCAACAAGCCTTCTATGGATGGGGGGGGGGGAGAGAGGGGGAAAGGAGGGAGGTGGAAAGCCGAATGTAGTTTTTGCACTGAGATCACTTGTTGTCCAGTCAAAAATGAGTAAGAGTAGTATCAGTAGCTGCTATGCTTGGAAGTTTTCGTCAATCCAGAAGGGCAATGAACATAGATAGGTTCATGGACCAGCTGCATCGTGATGCTCTTCTAAACACTCTTTGGATTAGCCTAAGGGCACAAGTAGGCTATAACACTCTTCACAAAATTGGCAGTTGCACACAAGTTTCTTTTAAAAGAAATAGCAGCTGGGGAAGGGGAGGTCCTTGCACCACACAGCACTTTTGATCTAGACATAACCTCTTCGCCTGATTTTTATCTTGTGTAAATGAGTTTTTCCTTTCATTGCAAATAGCAGATGGTGTGAGGGCTCTGCCTGAGCAACCAGCCTGTAACTTCAGGAGGAAACTACGGCTAGAATCCTGTTGGTTAGTCCTAACTAGAGTAGATCAATTGAATTAATTGTTAAATGGTTAGTCAACATGAAGGTAGGTCCTACTGATTCAATGACTCTACCCTAGTTAAAACTAACAATAGGATTTAAGCCATTGGTTTTTAAAATTCCTGCATGGTATCATCCTTCCAGGATCCCAATTCAAATTCCTTCCAAGTTCAATTTTCAAAAACAAACAAACAAACAAACAAACAAAAACAGCTTCATTTATATACTACCTAAGGAGTGTCTTAAGAGGTTTACAACTGTAAGCTACTTGCCCCCAACAATCTGGGTACTCATTTTAGCGACCTCGGAAGGATACAAGCCTGAGTTGAGCTTGAGCCCTTTTGCTGGTCTTGAACTCTCCACCTTATGGTTTTGAGTGAGTGGCTGCTGTACAGGCATTTAACCACTGCACCACCAGGGCTCTTATCAGCTTTATCCAGTTATTTTCAATTTTCAGCTTTATCCAGTTATTTTCAAAGGTCCTCTGTAACAAAAGATGTAAATCAAACTGAAATTACATACCACATAAAGCACTGGGATATAGGGATCACATTGGTAAGTACATTTATGACATAATATTTTATTTCCAGTTCAAATGTCTCCATGTTCATTTTCAAGGCAGCAGGAGATATGCAGAACAGAATGTGCTATGAACTTCTGAAACAAAGTGTTTCAAATATTCCATGCTGGTTGGGGTCCTTTGAGAGAGAGGTGGGATATAAATAAAATAAATATAAACACTGTGCTGTAGTAATTACTAGAGCAGCTTTCCTCAGCCTGATGTATCCTCGGGATGTGCTGTACTACCAGCTGAGGAATACTTGGAGTGGCAATCCAACCATGCCGGGAAGCCACCGAGTTGAAGAAAGCTGTACAGTACTACAGTGCTGATGGGAGTGAAAAGGCTGCTTTATTGAAGTTAACACATCTCAAAAGATGATCAATGTCAAAATGTGGGACAATGGTGACACCCGGTGGCAAGTAAAAGGCTGCTTGCCTCTCTTCAGGTGAGGCTGGGGGAGGCAGTAGCTTGGCAATGTTATGACAGCCCATTAATCACCTGCACACTTTAAGAATGATTTACAATGTGACATTTTTCTTTCACAGAAGGATGCTAGGGGTGTTAAAAACAGAAACCTACAAGAAAATGCAGACTCCATGAATGATTCATGGCAAAGAGGTGTCTAGTCATCTCCCGGGAGCACCATCCTGCCAAAATGATGCTGTGATATGATTCACTCACTCAAAATAAAGCACCATCATTCAAAGAGTGGCAGGAATAGACTCTTAGGTGCCACATTGGTGAGTTGGAGTTACTGATAGAGAGATTTCTTGCACTGGAATGAAAACATACAGACAAACATATAATCTCACATTTTTAAAGAAAAAAATAATTGGGAAAATGGTGGGAGAGAAATCTCTCTTTTCTTGGCCACTCTTTATTGAACTAGACTACCTGTGCAAATGAAATAGAAATTCAGTCCTTATAAATGGTAGGTGATATGTGAAGGTGTATCTAAAGAGCAGGCCTCAGAGTGGCCATTATCTTTCAAAGATTATTAGAAGAGAGTCCTTTGTTTGCGAAGTGGCATTCAGGACTGTTTTGTCCAAGTCTGGTTTAAAGCTAAAGAATCAGGAAAAGGGAAAGCAGAAGGCTTGAAGTTGCTCATCAACTCTTACTCAATACTGCATCCATGGGTCACTTCACTCTGAAGTCAGAACAACCTTGGTTACATGACAGGTGGCAGCAGCAGATGCACCAGGAAGAATTTCAAACAGCTGCCCAGCATTGGAACAGAAGGCATCAGAACTTCCTGGAAGATTCAGAGCAAACAGTAAATTATTTGAATGTGTGTTAAGGGTATTATAGCCTGATTCTGGTGCAGAATGGGTTGATAGTCATCTGTTTGCACCAGGACCAAGTTTGGGCTATGCATCATCCAGTCTCTCTGCTGAGACAGGGAGGCCATTTGGCCCAGCAGACAGGGCCCTTGTCGTAGCCTTGGTCACTGATGCTAAAATATTGTCCTCCTAGCACAATCAGAAGTTGAATGGACCTCCTTTGTATACTCTGGCTACTGGTGCTTAAAATGGTCAGGGCAAGCTGGACCAGTTACCCATCTGTAAGTAAGTAGCCTGTTTCCAGGATTTTTTTTTTTTCAATAACTGGAGTTTCATGTTTTCTTGCAGTGGTATTATTCCATTTGTCTATTGTTCCATCACAGCTGCCAGACACTTTACTTCTCTTTATGCCTCCTTGATAAATACAACACCTACTGTTCTAAAAACAAACTCAAAATAAATGTCACCAAATCTGAGATCATGGTTTTTTAGCACAATTTCCATCAGTGTAGATGGAGCATAGGAGACTGTTCCTTGGAGCAAATCAAAAGCTTTAAATGCTTAGGGCTAACATTTCACCATAGGCTCAATGGAACCATCATTGATCTTTGTTGCTGAAAGGATCTCAAGCCAGCCATTCAAGTATCATAAGATTCTTCCATACCAAGGGGAATCAATACATACCAATGGCCCTCAAAATTTTCAATGATAAGATTGCAGCTAAGTTGCTATATGCAATAGCCATTTGCATTGAAGTTGCCAACTGTGAACCTGATAGCTTTCAAGTAAAATTTTTACAGGCTCTTTTATGTGTTCCTAGATGTGTACCCAATCTAGTTTTTTAAATTAGAAACAGGAGAATGTTCTCTTTCTACCAAGGCTTTGCTACTTGCTTTAAAATTTTGGCTCAGGGTTTTTGTCTAAGTCAAGTATGGGCTGGGTTGATCTCCTGTCTTCAGATAGGACTCTTTCACACAGGGACCTATGTGCTTCCATCCCAAAAATGGTTAAAGTGCTGGCATCCTAGAAAAGCAAGCCAATTTGCTAATGGTTATCACACACAGAACACAACAAGGGGTTAAAAGCACATTTAAGTAGGTCCAGTGTGAATTTGAGTATCAAATCCTTGTTGCTAGCTTGGGAAATCCCTTTTATGCACATGCTCCAAACTGTCATTTCCACAAGCTCCCCCCCCCCTCCCATTGCTCCACAGTGGGAAGGATGGAGAGGGAAGGGTGTCCCCCACCCTGTCATTGCCATCTTCCCAACAGGACTGGAGGAGGAGGAGAGGAAGCCTAATTATTATACTCAGTGCTGTACAAAATTGGTAAAACTTAAGAAATATATAAAAGCCTGCTGGATGTGTACACTCTATGCTAGTAACGATTAGATAAAATTACAAAGGGAAGGAAAGCCTAATCTGGCCAGGCTCTGATGTGGAGGGGGAGGAGAGAAGGCTCACCTTGTATGAGGAGAAGAGGGAGAAGCAGCAGCAGTGGGGAGGAAAGGGAGTCGTGCTGAAGGCTTGGGCTTGATTCCCTCAATGGCTGGGAGTCCCCAGGGTTGTGGGTGGCTCTACTGCTCTTAGAAGAAGAAGGGATGCAGGTAGGAAAAGCATAGGCAACGGAGCATGATAATTGTAGTTTGCTTTTAACAAAGGGAATCCAAGGCCAATGTAGAGAAGCATTTCAGACCAAGGCAAATGCAAATTGACCATTTAATTTTCTTCTTAACTTTCTGTATTTTTAATGTATTTTAATGTAACCTCTAGACTTTATATTGGCTTATGCCCTCAACGGGTCTATTGACCATAAATAACAATTGATTGGTTGATATTTCTCTGGAAAATTAAAGCTGCAACACTATAGCAGATAAGTTACAGAGGGGAGGCGGAATCATCAGATAGTCCCCTATCATTTCAGCTCTCATCTTTACTAGATGTGTATGCACTTTATCTCTTCCTTTCCATAAGGATGTTTCCTCCTTCTCCCAGCTAGTGAAAGGCAGGTAGTAGAGTTACACACATGGAAGCTGGCTTTATGCATTTCACTAAGTCTAGGGATTCTGCACTATCTTTAAATAGATTTCCCAGAACAATAAACACAAGCTTAAAAAAAACCACCCTTGCTTCAAGCCATTAGTTTTGTTAAATAGCCATGTACTCACAGTGTTAACCCACAGTACTCTGGGAGTATAACTTCTAAGTGAGAGACTTATTATATATTCCAAAGGCGCTGTGTGGACCAAGTCTCAGGGCAGCATGCACAAGACACAAAGAAGAGTATCACTCTATGCAAGGCAGTGCCAGTTCCATATTTGGGGGTGTGGAGGAGAGGGGAGAGTTTTGGAGAGAATGATCTATCGCCATTGCCTGTTCACGTTCTACCTTTCTAGAGGTACAATCTCCCCAAAAGTAAAAGACAAGGCAAGCAAGTGGAAGCTGTTTCTCCATCTTCTTGACATTGCTAATGGTCAGATGCTTGGAGAGACTAGATGAACAAGACAGAAACAGGAAAAGAGAGACGATCCATGATCCCCCTGCTGGGTAATGGGCTTTGGCAGGTGCTCAACCCCTGAGATCTATGTAATACAATTTTACATTACCCTGCCATTTTTTAAAAGTAACATCTTCATATCATCCATGAACTTGTTTTTCCTGTAACTTTTATATCATGGCTGGAATCCTTCATCTTCAAGCATAGTTCCAGTGATGACAAAGCTGCCAGGCTTTTAGGTTTCACAATCTCTGTAAATCAGGGCACTGGGAAATGAAGACTGCAATTCTCTTGGCTAGAGGGTCATGTTGAGACAGGCAGCTGGAGAGATCCTCTGGGGTCCTTCCATAATTGCTTGTCTCAACACAGCCTGTGACTAGGAGAGCATTGCAGTCAACATTTTCTAGTATCCTGATCATCAGCACTTTGGGAATTCTTCAGTTGGTGTTGCTATCTGAATTAACAGGTATGTTTGGGGGAACATTTTTGGTCAACAACCATAAACATGAATCCCAATAATATGAGATCATATGTCTAACTAATGATAGCATAAATTTTGAACAGGGTTATCAGGGTGTTGCTTTTTTTCTCTTCTAATGTCAAGGCCATCAAATTTCCTCTTAATGTTGGAATTAATTGGGCTGGTCTCCCTTGTCAATCCTGCTGATGTGATATTTTCTGATGGTTTGGTCCTGAAACTTATGTATCAGATTTTACTGTAGCAGCTGTCTCTCTAACTACAGCCATACTCTAACTACATCAATAAATAAATAAGGAGGTTGCTAAACCTGCAACCAGAATCCCAGCCTCAGCTGCTTCAATCTTCAAAACTAGAACTCAGTAGAAGTTCAATCACATTCATGGCACCCCTTAATTCTTTTTGCTGTTTTGGTTTAAATACTACTTTCCCCCCTTTTCCTTTTCCTTTTCCTTTCTTTTTTTCAATAATGAAATCATTTCAAAGACACTATATCCAAACATTAGCTGATTGGTATATAGTTGACCCACCATATTCATTTTATGGACATTTAGGACATCATTTTAGTACACCATTGTATTTAATGAGACTTGAGTATCCATGAATTTGGTATCTACTGGAACTTTTAAGATATTTAGGCCTTATAATTCCATATTTTATTCATGAGCATACAGGAATTCCCTACTCCATTGTTCTCTTGTTGGTATCTTTGAAGTATGCAGATGTTTAGCTGGTATAATATGGGCAGCCAATAACATACACCATATTCTTCCACTGTATTTTCCAAGAAATAAAGGCCATAGGTTTATTCTGTGCACAAAAATGTGCACAGAATCCAAACATCCATCCAAACAAATGGTTTTTTGGTATGTCCCAGCTATATAACTAAAGACTTTAGCTATAGTTCTTGAGAGTATAATAGTTTCAATAATGCTGATTACATTCATCCAATAAAAATCAAGCAAAAACACTCTTTCTTTTTTTTTTTTTTGGACAGTCATATAGGCACAGAAGGCAATCTCTATGGAGTTTATCACACTGGTGCTGATTTCAGCATTAAAGAAAGATTAAAGTGCATTTAAAGCATCCTGCAAATAAAGCGAAAATGGAAGTAATTGTGCAAACGTTTATCACATGCAATTGGTAAATAAAGTGATACCGGAAATGCATTATTGCTGAAACCCCAAAAGTAAACAGATGTGTGCTAATGCTTCTTTGTGACTACTTTAATGGCGGGTTTTGTGCGACATTGTGTGAAGTCGTTACATATAATTATATGATTTTTCTGGGATATTAATGGGGTTAACATCCAATCTCCTTCGTGTGATAAACTCCTAGGAAAGAAAAAACTAGTAGCAAACTGCACTTTAAGAAGAATTAACCTTCCATGACAAATTTCCTCAGAGATGCCCATGTTTACTTTCTGATGACCAATGGCATACCAAAACATGCTAAATGCAAAATGAGTTGTTGAAGTCAATCATGTTCTGTGACAAACTGGCATCTTTTACCTCTTGAGGGAGCTCCTTTTCTAAAAACAGCCTGAATATATGATTTAGTTCGACACCCACACACCCAGTGTATATTTAGGAATGTGCGTATACAGCACTGATGAAAGTGGTTGATTACCCATGTTTCAGATCCATAGAGGAGAATGGACAGTACAATGGCTCTATACACATTGATTTTTGTGCTTCACCTCAGGTTTGTTACTTCAAACTCTTTAGTGAAGCCTTCCGACACTACAGTGGTCCCCCGGCTTACGAATCCCTCGGGTTGCGAAAACCCCGGGATCCGAAAGCCGCTGGAGCGCTAAACTATCCCCCTGGATCCGAAAGATCCCCTGGGATATGAAAAAAACCTGCGCGGCCCCTTTAAATCGGCCGCTCGGTCCATTGAAAATAGCAGTCCCCTGGGAAACGAAAGCTTCCGGGTTACGAAAGGTACATGCGAGATGGAAGGCTGCTTTTCTTACATGGCAAGATGGCTGAGCGAGGTGTGCCTGATGACCAGTTCTCTTCTTTGCCAACAGCTCCTGGATCTCTTGGTTGTTTTCATCAAACCAATCTTGGTTTTTCTTGCAGGAGATCCCGAGGGATTCTTCCGCAGACTGCAAGATACTGTTTTTAATATGTTGCCAAAGCACTGTAGGAGAAGAATCTATAGGATGGTCTTCAAGTTTTGATTGCAGATTTGCTTGGAAGTTATCTCTCATGGAAGCTTGTTGAAGATTGTTGACTTGGACTCTCCTCTTTAAGATGCCACCCCTCTTAGGTCTGAGCTTAAGATGGAGATTTAGATTGCATCTTACAAGGCAATCATCTGTTTGACATTCTGCACTGGACATCACTCGAGTATGACGGACATCGCGAATGTCTCTCTGTTGCACCAGAACATAGTCAATTAGGTGCCAGTGTTTGGATCAGGGATGTATCGAGGTTGTCTTCAATCTATCTTTCAGCTGCTGTTCTGCACAAAATAGTCAGCTGCTGTTCTGCACAAAAATCTAGCAGGAGACGTCCATTATCATTACACTTTCCAGCACCATGCTTTCCTAGAACATCTTTCCAGGCTTCGAAGTTCTTTCCTACTCTGGCATTGAAGTCATCAAGGATAATGATTTTATCTTCTGGATGGACTTTTTGTATGAAGTGGTGTAGGACTGAGTAGAATTTGTCTTTCTCCGCATGGTTGGCTTGCATAGTTGGGGCATATATACTGAAGAGAACAACATGTGAGAGGCGCAAGGAGATAATGCAATCAGAGTGACCTGTTGGCAGGGTTTTGAGTTTGGAGGCAATGGAGTTTTTAATCATAAAGCCTACTCCTGAATGATGTTTTTCAGTTTTAGGCTTGCCAGAACAGTAGAGTGTATAGCAAGCACTGTGTTCTTTAAGGCTCCCTTCCTCATGGAGACAAACTTCACTAAGAGCAGCGATGTCAATATTAAGTCATGATAGTTCATGGGTTATTAGAGCAGAATGATGCTCAGGATGTCCACTATCTGCAGAATCTTGCATGATTCTGATGTTCCAGCATGCAAACATCAGTCTGTTTGCACCTTTGGAGGCCAGTGTGTGCCTTTGTATCTTTGTTTTTGTTTGACTGCATCAGAAGATGCCCGTTGGCCGCAGCTCACCAACTGGGTAGATGGAGATGAGCTTTTGTTAGGCCACCTTTTCTAGGCCCCTCTCCATTTGGAGCAAGCATTGCTCTCCTTTAAAAAGGCTGCTTGGTCATTCAGGATGCTGCTGAACAAGACTGTCATCTCACGGTCAGTCTCAAGTGACCAAAGTCCTGAACCGCTGGAGTGCAGGGCTGGGTCTGTGGCTTCCAATGCATCTTTCACCTGCCATTTTGTCTTTCACCTTTTGCTACAGGACTTTTTTGGGGGGGAGGGGTCAGATGTATCCTTCGAGCCTGTGCAATGGATTTTTCTGGTGGAGTGCAACGTGCACAGAACTGGCCTCACCCTTTAAACCAGAGGTTCGTCTGCTGGGCCAAGCAAACGGTGGCAGCGAGATCCTCGGGTCATAGGTTTGTTTATAGTTTCTTTCTCTTAGATGGTTTACCTTACAGGGTTAGACGAGCACCATCTGCCCCGGTTTGGGATTGGAGTTTTCCTTCTCCTAGAATGGTTCCCAGAAGGCTAAATAGCCCATCCTGCCCTTTGATGCTCTTGGTCAGACCCTTTGGTTGTAACCTGTCTGGCATGGGAGACCCTACCGATGGCTGTTTATGCCACCACCAGCATAGCTCACAGCTTCATTAGGGTACACAAGCCTCTCCCCCATGACAAGGGGGGCGTCAATACACCCACTTCAATAATGTGTAAATTGTACTGGACAAACATAAGCTTAGATAACAATTTCCAATAAACTGATTTATTCCAGAATTAACACAGGTCTAAAGAGGATAGCCCCCCACCTGATTTCACTGATTCATCATGCATCGAGGCTGAGCCTGGGTTCTCAAAAGTAATGCCTGCAAATGTAATAAATTGTCATGTATTCATGGAATAGTTGTGATATCAATGGAGGGACTACCTCTATCTCTGAGATCACAGGTCCTCAAGATCTTCAAGGTAAAAGGGGTAAAAGAGGATGGTCATATAATGGATGGAAAAATTGTTGTTGTTGTTGTTGTTGTTGTTGTTTATCATTAGCATTTTTATCCTAAAGAGAGAGCCAATGGACTAGCACTTTACTATTGAAGTTTATATCTCCAGCAAAGGCAGAACTTTTTCCCCTTTAAATTGGGATCACATTGGCATGTTTTACCTTAAAAACACTTAAAAGTTTTCCTGATGCAAAAGCATGGAGGCTTCCTTAGATATTCAGTGTTCTCTTCTTAACAAAGGGGCCTGTAGGCTTACAAAGGATTCAAGATAAAGTGGATCCCAAAGGTAGAAGGGTGTGTGTTTTGTGTGTGTTTGTCTTGCTAATGGAATCTGAAGTTTATTTAAGCATCTCCCAGTACCCACATGTCCAGGAGGAGGGCTTGCCTGCATGAATACCCTTCCATACCATCTGAGCTAAGGACAGGCACAACATTTTGACAAAATGAAGTCTTATGGCTAACGTCGTCATTTTTCTTTCTTTCTCCTGTATGATTTTTAACACCTTTGTCTGATGAGGAAGCCAGTGGAATATCGAAAGCTTGAAACATATATAATGTGCATTTTGGTTGGTCCAATAAAGGTATCACTGTTTTGTGGATTTTAGGTGTAATTGTTACTGCTGTTGTGGTTGTTGTTGCTGTTATTTCTTATTCACTTCTCCCCATGGATTAATTTAACAGAACAAATAAAACAAATGCATATTTTAAAAATCAATCCATACTTTAAAATAATAAGATTCACAATTTAAAAAATCATCTGCATTGGCCTCCTGGAAGAGACTAGTCTTTAATTCTATTTTAAATTCAGACAACACCTTCAGCTGTTGAATCTCATCCTGCAGTTCATTGAAGAAAAAGTCCTCTGGGTGACAGCTGTCAACCCAGTCCTAGGTAACTGGGGTAAATGTTCCCCAGAGGACTTGAGTGTATGGAATGGATTATATGGGAACAGGTGAATCCATAGGTAACCTGGACCCAAACCATGTAGGGCTTTGAACGTAACAACCAACACTTCATAATTTGCCCAGAAATCAATTAGCAGCCAATGGAGTGATTTTAATATAGGTGTGATATAACCACTCCTGGATGTATCAGTGATCAATCTGACTGCCATGTTTTACACAAACTGAAGTTTCCAAACTTGGTACAAAGGTAGCCCAATGTATTGGTCATTGCAAAAGTACAACCACGGGAGATTCAGGGGATCATGGTGCAGCAAACATTATCAGAAAACAGTTCACTCCTGATTGTTTGTAAGGGGGAAACCAGAGGAGCTTGGGAATTCTGCTCACCTGTTTTTCCTCAGCACCACAGAAACTACCCATGCTGTGTTACTTCTCAAACGATGAATGAAAGCAAAAGAACTAGCCATTCCAAAAAAAAAAAAAAAAAAGTGGTACAACTTTTTTAAAAAAATAAAAAGAAATGCTACATTGACTTTGGAAAGTCAACAGACCTGTGGTTTAGGTTGGTTTGAATGAAGTTTGAACAACTCACACCAATGAGTTGATACACATAGCAAATTCCTTTGCAACACAAGCTTCTGAAAAGACACTCTGGCACCTTTGGGATATAATCTATCAAAGACTGTGATTGCACCTTTCACGGTGAGCCCAAGGAAATAAAACACTAAGAGGCTGGTAGAGGCATGTTTAAATTTGACCAGTGCAGGGGGGGGGGGGAGTATATTAATAGTGTATTAACAACCCTGTTTGCTAGGAGTTGTTTAAAAGGCTTTATATTTAGTCAGGAGGGCGTTATTTTTACTTCTCTCTGCAGGAACATAATCCCTGCTACCGCCACACTGCTGTCTGAAATGCCATCTTGGGGATTTGGGAAATAAAGAATGTGGAGTGGGAACGTATTCCACTCTGGAAACGAAAGCAGTGCTGGCCTTTCCAAGATGCAAGAGAGAAATGTTCAGGGGAGAGAGAGAGGGGTTGTGAGCTCAAGAAATGGGTGGTATTATGATGTCAGAATGGCTGGAGCCAACAGTGGTTTGCTATGGGGGATACTCTGCATGAATCTTTGCAGACTGGTCCAGCCATCAAGGAGATTATATTCTCAACTGTTAAAGCTGTTTACACATTCCAAACTGCTCTGACTGCCTCTTTGTGGCAAGTTGTTTACACGAATTTATTTTGGGAAAATTCCAT
Organism: Urosaurus nigricauda; assembly: GCA_034509955.1. Lineage (NCBI taxonomy): Eukaryota > Metazoa > Chordata > Lepidosauria > Squamata > Phrynosomatidae > Urosaurus > Urosaurus nigricauda. The sequence continues at coordinate 173,226,969 of JAOEGL010000002.1, forward strand.
TTGACGAGACCCAAGATTTCTTCATAAATCATTGAATCTCCCTTGTGTGCTGATTTAAAAAAATTCGTTAGTCATTTATTCTTCTGAGCAGTCTTTGGCTGTATATGTCCATTATGTATGTACGTGCGTGGGTGTGTGAAAGGCAACTTACACGGTGAACGTAAACATTACAGATTACCTCTGGGCATTTTGAAGAGAGGAGCGTCATTTCAAGGGACAGTTATTAGAAAAGCAAGTCCTTGCCATTCATTCAGCAACATCCAACCCACACTACCAAATGCCCTCTAACAGAATAAAGGGTGATGTTCATAGGCAGGGGGCCATGAGGGGTGGAGTTGTTGTTATGTGCCTTCCAGTCAGCCCTGTCCTAGGGTTTTCTTGACACAGGTCACCAGAAAGAGTTGGCCATTGCCTTCTTCTGTGGCCACCAGAGAGTCTGGCTTGCCCAAGGAAACTCAGTGGGTTTCCACGTGGGAGCAGGGATTTGAAACCTGGACTCCCAGAGTCCTAGTCCAACACCCAAACCACTATGATACTGGCTCCTGAGGGATGGGATATCTGAGGGATGGGATATCGGAAGAGAAACTCTGCATGTGCAGAAGTGGGTGCAGAACTGAAGGTGCATCTCCACTGTAGAAATAATCAGAAATAATACAATTTGACACCACTTTAACTGCCATGGCTTCATTCAATACAATCCTGTGATTTGCAGTTTTGTGTGAGACACCAGCACTCTTTGGTAGAGAAGGCTAAAATCTTATAAACCTACAAATCTCAAGATTCCAAAGGATGGAGCTACAATTAAAATGGGGTCAGACTGCACTATTTCTACAATGTAGATGCACCCTCAGCTTCCTAAGAGAAAAACTGGCTAACCACATCAAAACTAGAGCCCGGTCAGCACCATGAGGAGAACTTTCCAAAGCTAGGTACCACAGTCCCAAGGCCCTTTCACTTCTCTTTTCGTTTTAAAACAATGGTCACTTTCTAGTCCTTATTGCTGTGAAGATGCACTTAAAATCTTGTGGGCAATACCTGCCAGGATTCCAGAAGGTAGATGAGAAGCCAATGAATTGCTGTCTCTCAAAAACAGCTGATGCCCTCAAACCTGAAGGGGAAATTTGCTGGTGATTTCAGAGGGAGGAAAAGTTGCAGCAAGATATGTGATTTCCATCTTGCAATAGTGAGGAAACTTCCTTACAGCCTTCTCTTCCCCTTTCTTCCCCCACCCTGCAACAGCATATGTAATGTGCTGTCGTTTTACCCATATGAGAGCCATTGGGGCATAGTGGTTTGAGTGTTGGGCTATGACTACAGATCAGAGTTCAATTTCCCACTCAGCCATGAAACCCACTGGGTGAGTCACACTCTCTCAGCCTCAGAGAAAGGAAAGATAAACCTCCTCATACTAAATCTTGCCAAGAAAACCCCACTATAGGTTCACCTTAGTTCACTATAAGTTAAAAATGGCTTGAAATCACACGACCACAAATGTGATCAAAAGGTGTTTGGTGCAAACTTAGTTTCTTGCCTATGTCTATGTCACAGTAATCTTCCTCTTTGGCTGATATTTCAGATATGTGATGCTCTCAGCGGAGAGAGTGGGATGAACCTCTTCTCTTCAGGGCTTGCTTCTTTGATCCTGAAAGTGAGGAACTGGCTTCTTGAAGGTGTAAGAAAGCCACACAGAGAGCCCAACATGATGGATGGAAGCACCATCTCTTGCTTGCTCGCTCTTAGCTGTTTCACAAGATAGGAAGAGTGGCGGCTCCAGCATGTCTGTCCATTCTGTGTCTCTACAATGAATAACATAGTCTTCGGAAGGAAAACATGTGTCTGCGTACACATCATGCTAAACACAAACCTCACAAGCTTTGGCCAGCCCCAGCTTCTCCTGTGTGCGTGTTTACATACATATTTCTTCACTTCCAGTGTTAAAAGTGTTGGCTCCAGGAATGTGCTGCAAGCACACAGCAAACACTTCTTTTCCATAACCCCCGGAGCCTTTAGCCTCTCTCCATGCATTAATGCCTCGACAGGACATATCAATCCTTATGGAGACCCACAGGGCCACACACATTGGCTCCTCATCCTCTCCACTCAAACCATTATGAACTTTATAGCATTGCACCAGAAGGTCTGAAGGCTTCCAATTAAATGTCAGTAGAACCCTCTATGAAATCAAGAACCCTAATAAAATGACTGGACACTGGTGCTTTGCAATCATTAAAAAGGAATGTATAAAGCACAACAATTCCACAATAAAGGTCCAGTGTGGAAGCACCTCAGGAAAAAGCCAAATAAGGCAGGGATAGGAAAGTGTAGCCCTCCAATTCTTCTGAGACTTTCAGCTTTCAGAATTCCTCACCATATTGACTACATTGCCCAAGACTGCTGGGAGGTGCAATGCAGCAACATCTGGAGGACTTTCTTTTGCCTACCCCTGCTCATGCTCTGCTGGAAAGTAAATGCAATGAGCTGCATATGTGCAGTGTGGCGTCTGTTTTCAGGCGGTGTTGTAGTGGCACCACAGCTCACAGAGTCAAAGCACCAGGACTTTTTGATATGCAGGAGTGATGATGACATCATCTTCCACCCTGCATCAGCCCCCTCAGGGGATACATTTTCCAACAACAATATATTGGTGTGAGTGATCTCTGATATAATCCCAACTATCAGGGTTTTACGTAGTCCTCAATGGCCAATGAAGATGTATTAGCTTTACAAAAAGACCTGTTGCTGGTGGAGATAAAAACTTACAGAAGCAGTGTACTGATTTGAATCAACATAACTCCCTGCAGTTTGGGGCTGTCTTTGCAGACACAGCTGTGTATGGGGTGCATATGTGTGTCACGCTGAGCACTAATTCTTCAAAACTGACAACTGCTTCATTCAGTGGAAGGAGCAGAAGCTGTGGATCCATCGCATGCCTTTCCCAAGGAGGACAAAACATGCCACAGGCTTCTATTTTCAATGGCCTCTCCCCTTGGTCTTGGGAGGTCAGGCTTCAGGCTTCATAGGCAGCTATGGCATTAATGTGGTTTGTTGTTGTTAACTGCCCTCCTGCCCTCAGCTCTTGATGATCCTGTGAATTAGACACCTCCAAGCCTCCCTGTCCTCCGCTGTCCTGCTCAGGTCCTGTAAGCTTATGGCCACGGTCTCCTTAACTGAGTCTATCAACGTGGTATGTGGTCTTCCTCTCCTTCTGCTACCTTCCTCTCCTTCTATTCTATTACAGCATTGTCTTTTCAATGAATCATCACTTCTCAAGATGTGAGCAAAGTATGGCAACCTTAACCGCTTTAACTGCTCTGGCTCAATGCTGGGGAATTCTGGGAATTGTAGTTTTGTGAGACACTTGGCCTTTTCTGTCAGGGAGCTCTGGTGCCACAATAAACTACAATTCCCATGATTCCCTAGCAGTGAGCCAGGCAGTTAAAGTGGTCCCAAACTGGATTATTTCTGTAGCGTATTTTGGACCTTAGTCATTTCGGCTTCCAGGAGAAGCTCAGGCTTGATCTGTTCTAAGACCCATTTGTTTGTCTTTTTGGTCATCCACAGCATTCCTGGCACTCTTTTCCAGCACCACATCTCAAATCGGTTGGTTTTCTTTCTATCAACTTTCTTCACTGTCCAGCTCTCACATCCATACATGGTGAAGAACTTGGAAAGAAATTCCTGACAGTGATAAACAGTGGAATATACTGCCTCTGAGAATGGTGGGGTCTCTCCTTTGGATGTTTTTAAACTGATGCTGGATGGCCATCTGCCAAGGGTGCTTTTATTGTGTCTTCCTGCATGGCAGGAGGTTGGACTGGATGGCCCTTAAGGTCTCTTCCAGCTCTGTGAATCTATAATGGAAAATACAATCGCTTGAACGATCCTCACTTTAGTGTCCAGAATTATATCAGCATTTTAAGATCATGTCAACTTCTTCCATAGCTGTCCTTTTCAATCCTCGTCTTCCTATGATTTCTTAACTGCAGTCTCCCTTCTGATCAGTGATTGATCCAAGTTATGGAAAATGTTTAACTAGTTCTATTGCCTTATCATCTACTCTGAATTCACATAGTGTGTTTATTTTTGTTTTCTTAATGTTAAACAACAAGCCTGCCTTAGCACTTTTCTCTTTGACTTCCTTTAGTAATTGTTTCAGATTTTTAATATCTTCTGCTAGTAGTATGGTATCATCTGCATATCTTAGACTGTTCATATTTCTTCCTCCAATTTTCACTCCTTCTCTGTGTCTAAACCTGCTTATTAGATGATATTTCCTGTATATAGGTTGAATAGATAGGGTGACAGAATGGATCCTGTCTGCATTCTATGGTCCCCATTCCATATACTTGATTTTCTTATTTGGGGTATGGATGGGGGGGGGGGAGGATGCAACAGACTAATGCCACCAGTTGGCCCCTCAGTCTCATGGTTTATTCTTGCTGAATGTGGCACTTTAAAATTACTTCTCTTGTAGAAAAAGTGCTTTGTAACCATTGTCTATCAGGGCCTGATCTTTTATAGTATGGTTCAGAAAAATATCTTGAAAGCAAATATAGCAGAAGTTTCCTTTTTTTTCCAAAGATGAAGTAAATTGAGTAGGGAAGAAAGGGTGGCAGACTTAGGCAGCTGAAAGGTTTGAAATATGATCCACAACAAATTGACTTTTTCTACACACTGCAGCAGTGCAACAAAATTAAGACATTTTGGCAAGTAATGTTTGTTTTAATGGAGGGAGAGCTTTTGGCATTGCTTTTAGATCTAATCACAGTTTTTCTTGGTAATGTAAAGACTATAGCAAGAGCTCTCACTTTCAGCTTATTAAGGAATATGCTGGTTGGAAGAAGGGTGAAATTTAGGACATGTAACTTTGCTTCTGTCACAAGATGAAGATCCACGATCAGCTTCACCTTCTCAAGACAGAAAAGACAATGCCTTTTTGACATAATAAAGAAAAGGCAGTATAAGAACAATGCTTTAAAGTTTATCATAGGTGAAACACCATAAAGCAAAGAGATTTTTCATTTATGAAAATTGGCCAGATTCATTGGCCAATGTCACCTCTAAGACAAAGACAATACCATACACATGTTTAGTAAGGATCTTGACAGAGATAGTTTGGAAGCTCACATTCAAAGCAGTATAAAAGATAGGAAATGAAGAGAATAACATGGTGCACAAGGAAAAAGATTGAGCTAGGCACTTCTCAAAGTCCACTCCATTACTCAGAATCCACGGAAAAGGCTAAGTCATGCAGATTGCTCAACCACAAGTTAGAATCAGCCTGTGCTCAGTTATGATTAATTTATCTTCTAAGACATGGCCAACGCAATGCTCTTTCCTGCTATAAATGTTACAGTTGCATCAAATAAGTGAACCCTTTCAGTTGGAAAAGGTGTTATTTTTTAAAGAGGGGTTGAGACATTACCTGCTGGTTTCTTAAAAGTTCACCTTTTCCATGCTCCTGTTGACTGCCCTCCTTGTCAGCTTCGTCAGTGCCATCAGTTCTATTTTCCACCCCAGACATCAACTTCTTGGTGGCTTCATGGTCCCAGCCAATCAAGGACCAGGTAGCCAGCCAGTGTTGTGGTGGTGGTGATGTCATGTTGCCACAAAGACGGTTAGATTTAGCAACATGGTGATGTCAACTGAGAGCCCTCCTGTTAGTATGTTTTCATGATGACTGTTTTGCTCCTGTTTTACTGTTTATTTTTGTGGGTTTTTCAAAATTATGATTTATATTTTTGATTTGCAAATTACCTTGAGATTGATTTTATCATAGAATAGTATGATGTAAATGTTTGAGTTAGCAACCATTGCAAATAGCACCACTTGCAAGTGGCATGTTTGCAAACTTCCTGTTTGTTTTCTCTTCCACACTCATTCTCTTTATAAATCACTCTAACCTACAGCCATCTTCTTTTCCCTCTCTCTCTTCCATTAGGACATGTATTTGATTGTGGGCAAGCATTGTAAGTAAAGCTATTTTGGTACGTTTTACGAAGAATACTGAGCTTGTTTCTTTCCCTGCTATACCCTGCTGTGAGTGATCATGGAACTGAATGTTGTAAAGTTTCTGCCTTGAGAGATTCACTACTATCTCTCACATTCTCCAATGATAAGCACCGAACAATTAAGAAAACAACACTGAAAGCCCTTATTAAGGAACCCAACATTGCACCTTTTGAACTGTTTTCTGAACATTTCCTTTTCATGGTAAAGTGCTAGAGAGGGTACTGATTTTTAAGACACTTACAGAGAGCCACTCTGTCTCAAGTTATGACCTTGTCACAGGAAAAAAATTCACTGATGACTTGCACCAAGAAATTGATGTTTGGGTGAGTATGTTTTCTTTCCTGCTCTGTAGCATTTTAATCCATTGAAAACTGCATATTTTTATCCTGATGGACCACAGCTCAGGAGGCACACTATTATGGTGGTGCCAATCCTTACTTTATAGATTAATGTTGGCTAATATTAATGGAGGGAGCCAGCATGGAGTAGTGGCTTGAGTGTTGGACTACTACTCTAGAGACCAGGGTTCAAATCCCCACTTGGCCATGAAAACTGACTAGGTGGCCTTGGGCAAATCACACTCTCTTAGCCTCAGGAGAACGCAATGGCAAACCCCCCTCTGAACAAATCTTGCCAAGAAAACCCCATGATAGGGTCACCATAAGTCAGAAATTATTTGAAGGTACACAACAAGAACAACAATGTTAATGGATACTGTTCTTGACTTGTGGGTTCCCATTCCTCACACATTCGCTCATCCTAGTGCTTTTTAATCTACATGCAGCCACTGGGGGTTGGACTTCAGTGCCATCATTAACCAGCAGCGACACAGCTCTACTCTACATCTCTTTGCCACTTAAGAATCCAAGTGAGACAATGTAACTCTTAAGCAAAGATATGGGAGTGATCCTAGAATGGGTGAAGGAAAAGAAGCTGAAACATAATCTAGGAAAGCCATGAGCTTGGAAGTCAGGATAGCAGTATGGAACAGGTCTCGGATGGAATTCTGCTCCCCTTAAAGATCTGAGCTGCTTCCACAGTGCAGAAATAAAACAGCTCAACTGGCTTTAATTGCCAAGGCTCAATGATATGAAATTTTTGGATTTGTAATTATGTGAGATATTTAGCCTTCCCTGTCATGAGAACTCAACAAACTATAAATTCCAGGATTCCATAGTATTGAGCCATGGAAGTTAAAAGTGGCATCAAACTGCTGTTTTTCAGCAATGTGACAGCACCTCAAGTGTGCCGCTCAAGTATGCTTCCAGCCATCTCATTGTATGGTGGGTTCTAAGTAACAGCTGTAGCTAGGACTGCTGTTTCCAAAAAAAAAAAAATCTGTTTTGTATACCTGCAACAGTCCTATCTGGAAGGGCAGTGGGGTCACTGGGTTGGCATCACTGTCGTGGTAACTAATGGTGTCAGCCCCCCATTGAGCTCATTTCATACCGCGTCATACAGAATCCAAAGCAATGTTTTTAGTAATGTTATTACTTGTAAATCCTAATTCCTATCTATCATTGAATATAACAGCAAGGGTTGTGACATAGACAAGTTGCAAAATTAAAATTATACCTTTAAATTACAATATCAAAAGCACAACCTAAATGTATTTACATGTGATTAAAGTGAAAATTTGTTAAGATGTTTTTTTAAAAAAAAAATTAAAATATATATATATATATATATACATATATATATATATATATATATATAGAAAAACCTGAGGCTGAGCCTCACCCAGCTCATTCCTTCCCTTGTGCTGAGCTCTAGAGTTTTAAAGGGATGTGGGTTAACATCACAACCCATTTCCGCCAAAAGGCAAACATTTGGGGAGAAGTGACGTCATACACTCTTAAGGATGTCACTTGGTGCAGCCCGCACCTCCTAGTTACTCCCCTCTGGAGGGGCCTGAACTGCCATGCATTAGGTACCTCCAAACTGGACTACTACCACAAGGCACCTTCCATAGGACTTTCATTGAAGACTATCCAGGAGTGCTATTTGGTACAAAAGGTAGGTTGGGGGGAGGGGCAAAAAATCTGAAATCATAACTGCCTATATTGTACCAGCTACACTAAATGCCAGTATGCATTCACATCCAGTTCAAAGTGCTGGTCTTTCTGTACTGCAAAGGAACTTGAGATGTGTTCTTTCTTCCACCACTTCCCACCAGAAATTAGGAAAGTTACAGTACTTTGTTGTTGTCTTAGTGTTGTTTTTGTTGTTGTTTACATAGCATCATCACTGTACATGGTGTTTTACAAGTAAAAGAACAATAAAACAAAGGTAGTGGGGTTAAGTCCAGAAGATAATTTATGGGACTATAGCTCCCACTGGACATGCCAGCTGGAACTGTAGTCACTCAAAGTAACTTTCCCAAGCTCTGCCTTGCACATAGATCATGACTGAATGCTCTCTGACTGCCTCTCAAATTAGCCAAAGAAATGCACTTTTAGTTGGGGTGACCAAAATACTCATAAAATTGATACACATCCCACCCCATGTTGCCTTGCTCTTCATACAGTGATTTTCTTTTTAAGAAGGAACAGGTGGTGAGGATGCTAGCAGGCTCTCCTTGAGAAAGAGTAAAAGATAAAGGTATTCCCCATTGACAAGGTTGTCAAGTCATGTCCAACTGTAGGGACTGTGCTCATCTTTGTTACTAAGCCGAAGAGCCAGCGTTGTCAGAAACTACTCTGTGACCATATGGCCAGCATGATTGCACAGAATGCTGTTTACCTTCCCACTGAAGTGGTATCTATTTATCTATTTGCATTTGTATGCGTTTGAACTGCATTATGCAGCACTCAGGCCTAGAACTGCCAACCTGCCAAACTTGCAGTACCCAGGCCTAGAACTGCCAACCTGCTGATCTTGAAATCAACAGTCAGCGTCTTAACCACTTGAGCCACTGCATCATCGCAGAGTACAGACCAATTAATAACATGCCACTTGGTCATGTTCCAGCACTCAGTGCTCTGCTGGCACTGGAACCCTGTTCCTGGGTGGAGTACTGTTGAGCCCTGGCTCAAATTAAACTTCCCTTGGTTGATTCGCTGCTACTGTGAATTAATAGGGCTTGAGAAGAGCATGATGTGGGAATCTAGGAATTAGAATGAGCTCTTGTTCAACTCTCTACCTAGCACATTGTAGGACATTCTCCAGTCCAGAGAGCAAAACAAGTAGTTAATATTCTCCACTCTCACACTCTCTCTTTCCCAGTTATTTGGTGTGTATTTTTTAATTGCTGGATAATTTATACATCATCCAAGAATCAACTGGAGCCAGGCACTGAGTGAGGAGGCAGGTTTTTCCCTTCCCATCTCTGCCAAGGTACCTCTGTGTTGGCCAGTGTCATCCTTGCTATTCCCAGCCTGTTGGGCTCCTGAAAGCAGACACATAACCAGACCATGAGGAGCTGAGACATATTATTAGGTGGTTTTGTGTTGCGGACAGATGCCTGCAGAAGACATTGTGTTCATTTTCTCCCTGGATGTGAGGTGGAATTTAATGAATCTAGAGGCTCCAGAGGCAAATGGCAAAGAGAGATGAAATATTATCCTGGCCTGGGCATTAATGAGGAGAAACACCAGAACATAGGTTTTGCTCACACTCCTTCAAGTCAAGGCAATATTTTTCAGATTTCTATCTTTTTAATCAAATTACCTTCCTTTGGCTTCATATAAACAGTTTAATGTCTCCTTGTTTAGCATTACAACATTGCATGCAACCAGACTTATGGAAGTCATAGGAAATGAATATTTCTGGATTTTTTTTTAAAAAAATCTAGGAATATATGGTCTTCCTAGCTAATCCATAACTCTAGTGACTAGAGCATAAGAAGAATGGTTTCAATATTACCATGTGAGCAAATCAGGCAAAGGATTATACTAGGGATCCCGATATACTATGGGCCCATGACTCAGTCAGCATGACATAGTGGTTTGAGTGTTGGACTACAACTCTGGAGACCAGAGTTTGATTCCCATGGAAACCCATGGGGTGATGTTAGGCAAGTGGAGTCTGTGGAGTTGAAGGTTTTTATGGCCGGCATCCATAATTTTTTGTAGGGCTTTCGGGCTATGTGGCCATGTTCTAGAAGAGTTCCTCTCTCTGAAGATGCCAGCCACAGATGCTGGTGAAACGTCAGAAAGGAACTCTTCTAGAACATGGCCACATAGCCCGAAAGCCCTACAAAAAACTAAAGTCATACTCTCAACCTCAGGAAAAGGCACTGGCAAACTTCCTCTTAACATATCTTGCCAAGAAAAAGCCACATTAGGTTCCCCTTAGTGTCGCCATAAGTCAGAAACAACTTGAAGGCATACAACAACGATGATTTATTACACTAATAAAAAAATTAAAAAATAAAAATAAACAACACAAAAGGCATGGTGGATAGGGCACAGAGCAGGGAGGCAGGGTTATGGTGAATGTGAAAGAAAGAGCAAGGTCAGAAGCAGCCCCAGTCATGCATCTGATAAGACATGTGAAAATGGCTGCTCATAAACTGGAATGATTCCAGTTTTATTAACTAACACAACTGCAGTGAGAATGAGGCTCATGTGGTAATATCCAGAGTCCATGCTATCCAAGATGCTGAACATTACAGTGAAATAGGTTCAGCACCTTGGATAGTTCCTTTAAAGTCCAGTCTGGACCCTGGAATGGATCCACCAACAAACTGAAATGAAAGTCACTAGCCTCCAGTGCAAATACTTACCTGTACATTGGTGCTTTCTGTCAGAGGCCTTTATCTGTGTGCCTCTACCAAGTGAGATGTGGCAAGTGGCTATGAAGGAGAAGACTTTCCAAGGTAGTGCCTCAATTATGAGATGTCCCACCAAGAAAGAAGTCCCTGTCACACCTTCTGGGCAAAAAAACTTTTGGTGAACCCCCTTTTTCTTTCCCCAGGCTTCCCATCTATTAAGGTCAGCTTAAATTGCTTTTCTTATCACCATGGAATTGGAACCTGCTTACATGTTGATATTTCTGCACTTTTATCTTCAGGTAATGACAAATGCCCTCTGAATAAATCTTGCCAAAAAAAAAAAAAAAAACCCATTTCGTAGGTTCGCCTTAGATTTACTTTAAGTTGGAAATAACTTTAATGCAAACAACAATATGTTTTAGTTAAGTTGCATGCGTTTTATTCTCAAACTGTATATTTGATGGTTAGAATTTTAAATAGATAGAAACATTAATTCCATATAATTGTATAACTAATATTCCCCTTTATATGCATAGTTTTATACAATATAAGATTTATATGATAAAAATTAAAAATTATTCATTGCATCAATATTAATTTTTAGTAATATTTTAAAGTAATAATACATTTGTAAGTCTTTCAGGTACCACAGGTCTCTTTATTATTTTTTCTACAACAAACTAATATAGTTATCCCTTTACAAATTGTCATAGGTATAATGTGGCCTGTGGAAAAAAGGGGTGGGAACACTAAACCCTAACATGAAATATAAAATTAATAGAAATTTTTCTCCCTCCTCGGCAGATAGCATATGCCTTAAAACTGCTGTATTTTTTCTGGTCAAACTCTCATGGAGACATAAGCTGTATATAAATATTGGCTGTTATCTTTGCAGAAGTCATCCTGATGAATGAAATGCAGTGAATCATGGGTATTTCATTGCTAGCTGCTGTGTCTCTCGGACAGCAAGCATCAATGCATCTCTTACCACAGGTCCCCTAGGGGATAAAAGAATTTGGGGAAATAGTTTACTAGCTTCTGTGCCTGCCTAATAGCAAACATTTGTGCCATTTTGTACGAATCACTCTAGAGAAGCAGATTTAAACAGGCTTTTCTTTTACCTTGGTACTTCTGCTGAGGAATTCTAAAGATCAATAGTCCACCAAGCCTGCAGAATAAGCCAACTGCTACTAAGATAGCTCTGCTGTTGCCACTTCAAGAAACTAGGAGAGAAGTTCTAAAAATGCAGCTTTCTGCCTCATTATATATTAATATTCATACATGCACTCGGAGGAACTCATACAAATGCACTGGTTTTCCTTCCCCACCTTATTACTGAGATCCATATAAACATGTACGCTACATCTTCACTGGATTGCCATTCTATGTTTCGAAAATGTAATTAAAGTCACAACAGTCTAAAATCCTTTTTTTCTTTTCTTTTTTCCTTTCTATTTTTTTTTTTTTTTTTTTTTTTTTTTTGGTTAGATTTTTTCAGATGGCTTATGAAAGAACCTTACATGCATTACATGCAATTGCAAGTAAGAACAAATTTTCTTTCAGTACTCTGGGAAAATAAAGCAGGCATGCAGAGGCTGAATAAATTTAGAGCTTTTCAAACTTTAGTTCCATTGGCACTGAGTATGAATGTAACTATTTGGTTCCATTGGCAGCAGATTGGATGGAGAAAATAATTCGACTGCTGTTGGTGGTCATCAGCAAAGGACTGTCTCAGCAGTTCTTGAAGGTCTAGAACTCAGATCCAGATTGGGAGGTAGAGATTTTACTCATCTGATGGGTTTAGGAAGGATAGACATTCTTAATCATCCTGGAAGATATCCCAGGCACTGGCTAAATGCCATCCCTGCCTTTTCATCAGCTGAGAGCTAATTCCAGTGCTGAACGTTCTGTTGATCATTTTACTTTCTTGTGCCCAACTTTCACTTCACCCTAATGCAAAAGATGATGCAGGCTCCTACCCAAGGCACAGTCATCTCAGGGTGAGAAAATGTAAGGAGAAGACAACTCTTTGCTTGCTAAAATTGGTATTTGTACAGACTATAAAAACAGCCATTAGAGAAATGTTTAAACCTGAACCCCAATTTTCCCTTTCAGTTCCAAGCTCAAGGAACCAAATTCTTTCATAAGTTTCGGTCAAAAGTTAAGATTTTGGCATCAGCTTCTATCGGAAGTCCCTTTGTTGGGTAATAGCATGGAGGGGAGTTATTTGATTAAGGGGAACTATGGCCCCCATACATCCCATCTTACCCCCACATCATGTGGTTTCCCTGCCAGTGACATGTAAGCATTTCGGTTAATCTGTAGACAGATGTCAGATACATCCACACAATGTCAGGGTAAATTGTAAGCATGAAGGCAGGGAACTGTCTAATTAAATGATTGTATGTACAGTGCTGTGTAAATTTACAGTGCTATATTAATAATAATAATAATAATAATAATAATAACAGAGCCAGCAGTGCAGCTTTGCTTCTTCTGCATCACCTGGAGCCTCTACACAGCTTCCTTCCTTCCAAAGTTTTAGCCAGGAGAGAAAAGGTATTTGATGTTCTTTGCACTACTTTCCATGCATTGTACTGAAGACTAGTAGCACAATGGGAAAGTGCCATCTAGATGGGTGATGCTTCTACTGTTATATCCAACCATTGCTTGGAAATAAGACCATATTTAAAGGCAATTCAATGCCTTCTTATCTCTAGTCACTGATTTTATTAAAGGAACTGGCTGTACCTTGTACACAGCAGCAGCTTGTGGCTCTGATGTCATCACAGTTTCATGCTCGGTTTTTAATCTGAACTTTAAAGGAGCTATCCAAGTTACTGAATGCTATGCCCCAAATTTCCTACACTTCTAACATGCAAGCCACCAGCTGCCATTGTATGCAGAAAGAAAAGCTGCAGCACTGTGACTGATGACTTCTGGGAAGAGATGGAAAAAACTGAGCTGTGCTTTGTCACTTTCGTGGTAACTAGTGGAAGAAACTAAAAACTATGGCCAAAATCCTTTACACATTTATTGCTATGTAATATAACTCATCAATCCTGCAGTCTTGATTTCATTTTTTATTCTTCTCTGTCGTTTACTCCCCAGATTCAGGCCACAGCCAAGGCCTGTAGATTCTCTCTTTACAACATTGCTAAAATCCATCTATTCCTCTCAGCCTCTACTGCCAAGACTTTGGTCCATGCCCTAGTGGTCTTGCAACTAGATTATTGTAACCTTCTTCTGACAGGGCTTCCTCTCTCACACCTCCATCCTTTAATCTCTGTCCAGAACTCAGCTGCACGAATTATCACATCCGCTCACTGCTTTGACCATGTTTCTCCTCTTTTATCCTCCCTTCATTGGCTCCCCTTCCGCATCCAGTACAAGCTTTTGTTGTTGACTTTCAAAGCCCTCCATGGACTGGCCCCTCCTTATTTATCTAAACTTCTTTTTCCTTACATTCCTACTCGTTCCCTCCATACTGGTAGTCAAGGTCTCCTGTCCCAGCCTAGGACTTCCACTGCCCTGTCCCGGATTCATCTCTTCTCACTTTCTGCCCCTCACTCCTGGAACCTTCTTCCCCCACATGTGTGCCTCATCACTTCTCTAACCAGCTTCAAATCTGAGTTAAAGACTATATTGTTTAGGGAAGCATTCCCAGGATTGTGCCGTCTGCCCCAGGATGCCTCCTTTTGATTATATCTTAAGAAGCCGTGCCCTCCCTCCAGTCCATCTGCCTTGGTCCAGGCCCCAGAGGGAGAGAAAAACTGATGGACCTCATCCCCTTCACCTTTTGTGTTGTCTCTTTTAGACTGTAAGCATGAGGGCAGGGAACCATCTAATTAAAAGATTGTATGTACAGCACTGTGTAAATTTACAGCGCAATATAAATAAAGGATAATAATAACAACAACAACAATAATAATGTAACGACAGTAAGCATGGTGTAGTGGTGTGAGAATTGGATTACAGCTCTGGAGACCAGGGTTCAATTACCCACTCACTACAAAATCCACTCGGTAACCTTGGGAAAGTCACATGATCTCACCCTCAGGGGAAGGCAATAGCAAACCTCCTCTGAACAAATCTTGTCAAGACAACCCCATGATAGGTTCTCCTTAAGGACACCATATGTCAGGAACAACTGGAAGCCACAACAACAACAACAGTAATTATGTAGTTAAGTTGTGAATCCCAGTGTGACCCCTGATAATCCCCCCCCCCCTTTAACTAACGTTCCCACGCCTTGTTTGAGCAAACTCCATTGTGACAAGCAGAAACAGCAGAGATTGCTCATGTGGCCAAGGGTGGTCAAGAACGTGATCATTCAGATACTTCGTAAGGATCAAGGGAGCAGATCCTCTTGACTGAAGTGGTTGCTGACTGGTTAGTGATGACTGGGGGACTTTCGTGGTCCCTACATATCCACTAAAGGAGGCAAAACATATGGGTTATGAATATGAAGTGGTCATGAATGCATAATTCTTGGTTAAGCATTCATAAATGCCCAATTGGATTGTTGTCTATATCTGTACCATTCACTTTGTTTTAGTCTGTCTACTTCATCCTTCACCCTACCCTGTGTCACTGCTGAGATGCAACCCCTGAAATCTTTCCCAAGTCAAAATTTGGACCACAGACTGAAAAGATCTTCCTCATCCTAATCTAGAACTTTCTAAGGAAAATCTCCATATTATCTCCTCGAGCTCTAGCTGAGATTTTTGGCTCAGCATCAGACATTCTGACTCAATTCTGATAATGCTTATGTTTCAGTGCAGTGAGCCCTGAGCCCATTCACACATTCAGTTGTAACACTTTGATTCCACCTTAACTGCCATCCTATAGAAACTTGGGACTTATCATTTAGGGAGGGGACTTTAGAACGCTCAGCCAGGGAGCTCCTCTAATATCTCTGGCCAAACTACAAATCCCAGGACTCCAAGGATGCAGCCATAGCAGTTAATATGGAATAATGACAATATAATTGTGTGGTGTGAACAAGTTCCTGGTTCTAAGGAAAAGGCAGCATATAAATGATGATGATGATGATGATGATGACAATTATTGCAGTATAATGCCACAATTAACTCTGAAAAGTCAACTCATTTTGACTTTGCTGCTTTAGACAATTGTCTTGTGATCCCAGTCTTGATCAAGGGCAAAGATGTTGAGCATCATCAGTTTTAAAGACCGAGAATGATAGGAATATTACCTGTGGCCCCTGAAGATTTAAAGCTTTTTGGTTCATTACAATGCCTGCACGTCCTAAGGCACATAGCCTTAGGACGTCTGTAGAACGGCAGGGTCCTTCTGTAGAAAGGCAGGGTGTACATTTAAGTAATAAATAAATCATACTAATGCTTCACATGCTGTACAATATTCAAAATCACTTGTGCCAATACACACCTCAATTGCAAATGTTATGATCTTTGCCTGGCTCCTCTTACTGCCCTCCAGCACGTCTCTTTGGCTGGGCTCTAACAAATACTTGCACAGGTTTTACCAGCTCCTCAGTGTGACCTTTCTATGCTAAGAAAAATACATTTATTTCAGTCCTGTAAAAGCTTTCTTGCTCCAACAAAAGCTTTCTGATTCTGAGAGAAGCCTGTTATGTGAAAGGACCTATTCAAAGAGACCCATCTTATCCCCATCTTTTAAATTTATGTATTCCCAGTTTATGCCATAGCTTCACCTGAGCAATTGCTCTCCTGTCTGTGCAGTGATTCATGAGATCCCTCAGGAATCACAGGGGCATAAAATGGCCACAATACAAGACACTCATTTCAAACAGGAGGGGCATTATTCATAAACAAAACTCATTCCAGCTGATAATACAGTTTGCAAGACATACCTTATCAGTAAGGCTAGGTTAAGCTCTCTATTTCTATACCATTTTATTTGTTTTTCTTTTTCTTTTCAAATATGAGTATACTCTTTCCCATTTCCGCACTGTATTGCAAAAGTAATTTTTTTAAAGTTTGCACAAAAATTGTAAGGCCTTTTGTGCGCAATTTTGTTCAGTGTGCACATCTTTGCAAAACATTTTTACCAACTAAATTTGTGTATACTATTTTCCTGAAGGTTTATACATTTATATGCTTTTTAAATCAGAATACTCCACTGAACTGTTTAAAGAAGGGTTAAAACCAAAAAATATTTGCATTCTAGTTCATATGACAGTCCAGAAATTGGAAATTAGAACAAATCATATTAGTATGTGAACCAATTTCACCCCAGCCCAGTTTTTGACCCTTTAAGAAAATCACTGAGCCTGCTGATGCATGGTTGTAGAACAACTTTCTATGAATGCTACTGGAGTTTTTTGTGGGGTTTTCAGGCTATGTGGCCATATTCTAGAAGAGTTATTTTCTGAGGTTTTGCCAGTATCTGTGGCTGGCATCAAGATGCCAGCCTCAGATGCTGGCAAAACATCAGAAAGGAACTCTTCTAGAACATGGCCACATAGCCTGAAAACCCCACAAAAAACTATGGATGCTGGCCATGAAAGCCTTCGACTCCACAATGCTACTGGACTTTATCTCCATACGAAAGAGTACCTGAATCAATGTATTTTAATTAACACAAGCACTACTTAAATACAAAACTATGGAACAATGCAATCAGACACTCTTTCCGCTAACGGCAGTGATTGCACTTTAACTTGTATGATTACAACCTGTGGTCTTTGTAGTTTGGTCAGAAAAACCATGGACGCTTCATTCTGGGAATTCTAAGTTCCACTTCCTAAACTGCAGATCTCAGGATTCCATAGAATGGCACTATGGCAGTTAAAATGGAATCATACCATTATAGTTGCATATTAGGAGAGTGTTCCAGGTAACACATGTGCATGCTCATTTTGCTGCCCAAGTGCTCATTGTCAATTAGCATTTGCAAAAAGACCCCACTCTGCTCTCTTTCTTTTTTGTGGATGTGGACTGGATGATCTTTCATACAGAAGACACTTTCAAATGGAAAACTTCCTTTGAGAGTCCTTCACTCAAAGGACTACCCCTTGTAGAGAAAATTACAGAACCAGAGTAAAGTGCCAATAACGCATATTTTTAAAATGTTTTTAAAATGTTGTTGCTAAATCTTTGTTAAAAGCATAATAATCAGGAAAAGCAACAGAAACTGAACATAGCAATCAACCAAGAAATGGTGTGCAATAAGACTCCACAACAAACCTCCACCCAGTCAGCCTCAGGCCAGATGAAATGGAATGGTTTTATCACCCACCATGACATATATAAGGAAGCTTCCCCTCCTGAGCCTCCAGGGGAGTACAGTTCACAGTCCTGGTGTCAAGTGGAACTGCTGGGAGCAATATACTCTCAATCTCCTGGGAGGATTTTAAAGCCCAGGGAGATTCTTACAGCAGAGAAGTCCTCTATGCCAGGCTCCAATTGTGCAGAGCCTCAGAGGGTATAACCATCATGTTAAGTCAACAGAGCATGGGCAGCCAACAAGTCACTGGGTCACACAGTGTTTACCACTCTGGTGCGATGCACTGAATTATATAACCATTCTTTCTATGAATATAAATTCATATACAAAGTCTCTGTCCCTTTCCCCCCTCTTTTTCATTGGGTTGAGCAATGTGTAGGCAATATCCTAAAGTGTCCTCAGAAACAACATAGACAGCAACGTTCCCCAGGGATCATGAAACCCATTCAAGAGAATAATCAGCTTCTAGTTCCATTCTCCAAGGAGCATGAACTCCATTCAGGAAAAGAAATAGAGCATTAATCTGAAATCTTGGAGCTGGAAGAGATCCCCCAAGGGCCATCCAATCCAACTCTATTCGACTCTCCCTGATGGCAACTCCCTCAGACAGATGGCCATCCAGCCTCTGTTTAAAAACCTCCAAAGAAGGAGCCTCCACCATGCTTTGAGGCAGCAACATCTTCCAATGTCAAACAGCTCTTTTCCTATAGTTTCTGAAAGAGCAGAAAACAAGCTTGCTTTTATTCTTCTGTACAGATTATCATTCAAAGACAGACATTTCACCTCCACCTATGTCCCATAGGTTACCAGCTAAAAGCAATTTGGTTTTGTCTAAGTCCAATTTCCAGTTTCCACAGTCCAAAGTGGTCTCAAAACTACCATTTGAGGACATTATCCCTGTATCTCAATTAGATTATACAGAAAGGCAGAGCTGGATGTCAGCAGTTTGAAAACTGTGAATAACCTTTCCTAGTATTATTTAACAACACATTAAATAATAAGAAAAGGGAATATTGCATGATGATTCAAGAGAATTCACCCAAGACTACTTTCTGAACATGGCCCAGAAAATCAGCATGAATCCTGTACTCCAACCCATGGAATGCTCTTAGGCCTTATTATACTCTATAGGTACATGGTAACAATACTGTAGTGACTACTTCACAGTATTTGTCAAAGTGCTTTGCTAAAACACTGCACCACAATCAACTGGGACCTAAATTGTGCAATAATTGTCAAAAGAAACACAGCTTATGGGCTTTCATGGTTTTTCTTTTCTTTTTCTGTTTCTTTTTTGTCCTGAAAGCTGTGCACGGTTCATACCATTTGCACTCTGAGTGTTGAGCTGTCCAGACAACTTTTCCCACTGTAACCATTAAATGACTGGCTTCCAGCCTGTCTACACAGCCAACAGCCACTAGAAAAGAAAACACTTTAAAAGCCAGCATGCAATGGCTTCTACCCATGGCAATCTGATCACGCACAACCCACCACTGTGTGTTGGCAAGAACAGGGGAAATGACACTTGCCAATACATTCTGAAAGCCAAGTCCTGCTAACTTGCTGCAGACTGGGAGCCACCATGCATGGACTACATTGACTATATAGTCAACATACCCTGACAGCTATAGAGAGAGGCCCTTAGACTGTAATTCCCCAAATATCCTAGACAAGCCAAATATTTGCCATGCTGCCTGGGGATTCTGGGAGTTGCAGTCCAAAAAAGTAACCTTCAAAGGTATGCATAAAAAGACAAAGAACTGCAGGGAGGGGATTGCTAACCTAGCAATTATTCATTAATTCTGCCCCACAGGAATAACCTTCAGATAAAGGCCAAGCCAGATATAAAGGCATTTGCAAGTGATGGGCTAAATTAAAGGGAGTAGGGGGAGATTTTTCTTTTCTCATTACAAAAGTGTTATAAGGTTACCAAAAATAGAAGAAACATAAGCAGAAACCTAAGAAGCACTGCAGTCAACATGGCAACAAACGCAAGAAACATGTCTTCCAAAATGTCCCATGATAATTACATTACTTAGAAACCCATAAATAAATATTTACAGATGTCAATGTATGAAAGAGGTGGAACTTTCAAACCACTATGACACGTAGAAAGGTAATAAATAAGGATCATATTACAGAGAATAACATCTGTGGTGCATCTTTAGGAACTAACATAGTCAATGATTCCATAAGGGCCAGTGACCAGAGCCCATTCTTCCACCCATGAAGTGATGAATCATTGCACCATCTTGCTAGTAAGCAAAGGAGAAGGAGGAAGAGGAGGAGGAAGATAGGGAAGAGTTCATACCATTAATCTATACTGGTTATTGTATGGAGGTCTGAGCTGAACTGATCTCCTACATACAGCTCTGTGCCCAGTTCTAAAAGGAACCTTCATTTAAAACTATCCAAATCTTTCTTGGCAGTAAAGAATAAAACCCTAACTCTTTTGCTGTTTACTGTACATAGATTTATAACATTAAAAGCTTTTCTTATAGTCAGTCTTTAATGAAAGCAACCTGATCATGTAGTTAACTATCATAGTGCCCAATCTAGAAGCCATTATGTTGGTAAAAAAAAAAATCTTGGCATCCTGATTAATTAATATAATTAGTTAGTTCTTTGTGGGTTTTTCGGGCTGTGTGGCCATGTTCTAGAAGAGTTTCTTCCTGACGTTTCACTTGCATTTGTGGCTGGCATCTTCAGAGAAATATAATTAGTTGATAGGAATCCATTTCATTTGGGTCCATGTCATGTTTATGAATCAATATTCAATATCCTGTCCAATTGCCAGGAAGCTGGACATTCTTTCCCAAGAATAAAATTGAATAATGGCAACATTACATGTGAAATTATACCTGAACGTATCCAACTCCAGAGCTTTGTAAGGTTTAAGGTTCTTAATGGCTACATGAATTTAATTAAGAGTGACTAATTATTATTTTTTTAAAAAAAAAACTTCTGTCTTCAGCGAATGGTTTTAAGTGGGCTTTCCTCAAAAGAGAATCAATTGCAATTTCATTAGGGTGAGAGGATGAACAAAGAGATATCAAAATATTCTTGAAAAAGTCCACTAAATTTGACTGTGTAAAGGAATCTCAACCCATTTCAATCTTTAATGGATCAATTTTGATTTTTTTTCTTTTTAAAAAAGCAGTTGTCCACTAATCTCAACATGCTTGTTGAATGCATTGTTTAATTAATCTTAGATCTCAGTATCTAGTAGTTGCAATTCTGCCCTTTTAACTCTGGTAAGAAATCTGAAGAATCACATCTTTTATGTCTGAAACCTTATGTTGCTAAGCTCACTCAGTAAAGGCTGTTTTGCAAAATGAGATATAGGTCTCAAATAACGTAGTATGTATTCACATTGCAATACTAAAGCAATTTGATAACATTTTAACTGCAACAGCTCCATCCTACAGTATCCTGGGATTTGTAGCTTTGTGAGGAATCAGTACTCTTTGAAAGAGAAGGCTAAATATCTTGTGCAACTGCAAATCCTGGAATCCATAGGATGGAACCATCAAAGTTAAAGTGGCATCAAAGCACTATAATTGTGTAGTATGGCTACATCCTATCTCTATTATACATCCCCCCTGCCCAGACCATATCCTTAAAAGTATGGAGAGGTCTTCCTTGATAACCATGCAGCCTATCTGCCAGGCCTCCAGATCTCCCTAGCCATTTAACTATCCACTCAGTTACTGGGAAGAAATCCCTGGATAGTGTATATGTGTATTTAGTAATAGAGACCAGACATAGAAACAGACCAGGTGCCAGAATTTGGAGGCATTTGCCTTGGCTATATAACTGCCTTGGGAAGGGAGGCAGTGCACCAGCCCTTGTAAAGGCAGCTTCATGGTTCAGCTTTCTAGACCTACTCCAGAGTCCTCTGATTCGCACCAATCATCCCAAGCAGTGCCCTGGTTGTAATGGAGTGGAAAGAAAAGGAACAGATATTTGTAGAAAAAGTTTTCCAAGGTTGGCAGAATCCTGTTGGTTTCTAGTACTGGAGAGGAGAGGGTTGCTTAGCATGAGGCCAGAAAACTGCAAATTGTCTAGGAAGTGGTGTGTATTTGCATGGCATGTATGAGAAGGAGAGACAGTAAGACACAAAGAAAGAACACAAACATTTCCAATTCTTCTTTTGCTTTCCCCCATGCATCTTTCCATTACACAGGGAACATGACACAGAAACTGTGTTGTATATGAGAGATAGCTGGTGTGATGCAGTTAGCCAGTATTCCACGCATATGGTGTCTCTGCAACTCCTCATCCATGTCAAAATAATTTGCCTGCTCCTTTTCATTCAGAGACATCAACAGATCTATGTAGGATAAATCAGCTAACGCTCAAGATGATTAAGGAATGGTGAAAAGGTAATTTATTTATCTACTTTTTGAATACATGCTTCCATAAAAAATGGGGCAGGCATTTTAAAAAAAATTGTAAGGCTTAATTGATTTATTGCTACAACTTGCAAAGCATCTCTCATTTACTTAGCTTCCTCTTCCCAGCTGTTGTGGTGCCAGAGCTTACCTTGTGCTGCAGCCCCAAGACTCAAACTCAGATAGTGAGGCAGAGGAGCAAGAATGAGGCAGAGGGGCAAGAGAGTAAGAAAGAGTACCATGCTAGTGAGGCAGAGGACCAAGAAGGCATAGCAGTGTCTGCACAGCAAGACACAGAGCACCTACTATGGCAGAAGTAAGGAAGGGAAAGAAGGGGCTACAGAGGTAGGAGCATTTAAGAACTGAATGTCATTAACAGCTGACAACAGACCATAAATTCCAGCACCTCTTTCAGGGAACTTGTTGCTCACAACCAATCTATCTCTGGAACACAACATTCTTGACTCCTGTTCCTGGTTCCTGTTGCCTGATAACCTCAGACCTTGCTCCATTTAAAGATTACCCTTTTGGATATCCCTTCTGGAATGCTGTTGGGATTTATTGCTTGATTGTAGTTGATTGGACTGGCCTGAATATGGTGCTACATCACCCTTGCTGGTAAGCCATGCATCCCACAGGGATTATCCCATGTTGCCCCCTGGATTCATGTTTACACCAAAACAGGACACCCTCTCTGTGCGGTTGTGCATCCACCTTCTGGCTAGAAGCAAGTAGGCTAAATTAAATGTTCCTTATCTTGTCTTATGAGTGTGAAAAGGAATGATTCCCTCATTTCACCTTGATCCAAGAATAATAATATCACCAGGGGCTATCCCTAGGTCTCAGATTTTGGTTTGGAAACCTCAGGGCCTGGGAGGATCCTGAATTGGCAAACCCTATATGGGTTTGTAGTTTGGTCAGGGACACCAGAGGAGCTTTCTGTCTCAGGGTTATAAAGGACCCTCCCTCAACTGTTTATCCCAACATAAGATGGAACCATGACAGTTAAAGTGAAATCAAAGCACTATAATTGTTTAGCTTGAAGCCCTGGTTGGCCTTTATGGATATTGGATTAGATTGGCCTTTGTTCAGATCCAGTAGGCTTCTTAGGTTCATAAAATGTGCATTATTTAAAAAGGGATGGAGAAGTGCAAAAACATAACATTTTGACAGATAAATGGTGGTTCTAGCAACAGCATGTGTCTTCAAAGTCACCTATTGATTTTGAGCAATTTAGAGCGATTCCTTGAATTTATTTTCATGTGATTCCCCCCCCCCCCCATTTCCTTCATTGCAGATTCCACTTCACTTCTTAGAATTCGGGGTTCATCTTCATATGGCTCCTCACTCCAAATGTCATTCATTCCCTTATCTATTTTGTATAACACTTCTGTATCAGGACTATGTGGCACACTGGTCTGGAAAATGACATGGATATGGCCACTAGGTGGAACTGGAGCAGAGGTTACTACAATTCAAGTGGCAGGTGCATGAGTCAGCATTTGGTGAGCTGTGCATCATGGGAAATCTGGTGCAACATGCACAGAAGGTGAAGCCAGCCACCAGAGCATCATGGGTAGTATTCCGATGCCAGAGGTACTATGTATGAAACCAGTCAGATTTCATTGGTGGCATGGCTGGCACATGATTTCCAGGAAGACCACCTATATGTAAAGGGAGAAGGTTGCTATCTCCATTGTTGGGTTTTGTGGTCAGTGGTTGGTGAAGCACTCTGTTGGTCTGTATAGTAGTGAGTATTCAAGACAGCTGTCTGGTACACAGTGTAATCTTTGTGTATAGCTCTGCAACAAAGATTAAAAGCCCTCGCGTTGAGTGAAGTCTCACTGTCCAGAGATTCATTCTTACAAGCTGGGAGCTCAAGGCTGCAGCCTGTGTGTGGGAGGAAATTGTCTGTGCAGCTCCAGAGCTGCAGGCTCTTCACAAAGACCTTCTTCTGGGCATCCTGCCAATGTGCATCAACTCTGCGTGTGTGTGTGTGAGAGACACAGCTCATCTGTACACCCCAACATTTTGTGTATTTACTCCAGCATTTTTTATTTCTTCTTGTTCCTGTATTATGGTTTTTTTTTCCCTCCATAGAGCATCCCGGACCTTGGTTTGAACTTGGCTTTGATTTCTTGGATTTTTTGGTTGAGGTTTCTCTTTCTTTGCTTTTTATTGTTGTCTTCCATTTCTTTGGTCGTTGTAGTATTCCTCCTTATCCCTGTGTGTCAGACATTGCAGAGTTGTGCTCATACTTCTGGTTTTGTTCCTATCTCCCTTTGCTTTTGCTTTTCTTCTTTCTTTTATTGCATGAAGTATTTCATCTGGCATCCATTATTTCTTATCTTTCTTTTTGACCACTGTTAGTGTTTTCTTGCATTCATCCTTAATTATGTCTTTGACTTCTGTTCACAGTTCTTCAGGTTCCCAGTCGATTATACTCAGTAGTTCACATCTGTTTCTTATATTGTCATTGAATTCATCTGAAGTGTTATTCAGATCATATTTTGGTATAATGATGGTTTTTGCTTTCTTCTTCAACTTAACTCTGATTTTTGTTATGAGCAGTTTGTGGTCTATGCCACAATTAGCTCCTGGTCTGGTTTTGGCCACAAGGACAGAGCTTCTTCTTCTTCTTCTAATTCCAATTATGTAGTCTATTTGGTTTTTGTGTTTACCATCTGGTGATGTCCAGGTGTTTAGTCTCCTATACTCTTTCTACTGTACATAAAATCAACTGTTTATTAAACTCCTCGTGCAAGCCATAGCCACTTGGTTGCTGTTAATTAGGAGTTTTTCTCACCCAAGCACACAGACCCAAAATAAATTTGATTTTCAGTTATCTCTGTACTCACCTTAAGATTACCAATATTGAAGTCTAATTCGTAAATGTGATGAGTTCACTGTATAAAGGGAAGTTTACAGAAGCATATTTATTGCTTAACAAGAGTAATCCTGTGAGAATTGGTCATCACCACACAGAGCATCTCCATCAGTTCCCAGTATGTCAAACAGAAAAGTCACAGTCTGACTGTAGCCATAATAATAATGTCATGCACACAAGAGGTAATGACTTCCAGATCAAACTGTTTAACATGATAAGAGCAAACCACAGCACAACCCTATCAGGTGAGGAATTTCCAGCAGCTATCCTCAAAAAGGATTTTTAAAAAAATATCTGAAAGCTTTAGGCTTATGCATGCTTACACCTCCACAATCCAGTGTTGCCAGCAGAAGTAGCTCAGAAAGCTTCACATTGGGTTTAAATGAACCATATCTTGTCAAATCATCAGAACACACCAAAAGACTAATTAATCTTAACTATGGTTCACATGAAAAACCCAGTGTCAAACCATGGGCTATGACAAAGCTGATTTGCTTGAACAAACCACAGGTTACCATTTATTTGCTAGTTTTGTTTTTCTAGCTTATCAGAGAGTGTGACACTAGATGATGATAACAGAAGTAGACATTTCTCATCCCCTCCTAATTGAAAGAAGATGGGGAGTGAGCAAGTCTTTGGCCCATTGTAGCTTTCTCTCATCATGTCAAACTTTGATATCCAAACAAAGCCATTATGTGAATATGTAAGCATTTGCTGAGACAACAACTTCTATAGTCGCCAGCCAGCATGTTATCAGCCATGTGGACTGGGGAATTTAGGGCATTGTAGTCCCCTTATTAGAAAAAGATTCATTCAAAAATATTATCATGCTAGGAAAGGTGGAGGGAAGCAGACATACAGGAAGACCATATGTCAAATGGGTAGACTCAAGGAGGCCACAAGCCTGAGGACTTTATCACATTCACTGTTGTCCCCGTTATGGGGATGGGAACAGGACTCTTGGAGGCATGCATGAATGGATTTTACCGCACACCCAAGCGTCCACAAAAAGGTCCCATTTCAGCACCCATACCCAAGCCGTCCCTGTTCAGCGGGAGCCATTTTGGCTAGACGGAAGTCTTCCGAGCAGAACATTTAATGCTCCTTGGCACTGAACAGGGATGGCTTGTGTACGGGTGCCGAAACGGGACCTTTTTGTGGATGCTTGGATGTGCAGTAAAATCCATTCATGCACACTCCCGAGAGTCCCATTCCCATCCCCATAACAGGGACAACAGTGAATGCGATAAAGTCCTGAGTCTGCAGGACCTAAACAGAGCAATTGAGGATAGGGAGGCTTTGAGATATCCTGTTCACAGGGGCACCATGAGTTAAGGCCGACTCTAACGCAGTTCATAACAACAAGAAAGTTCCCCCCCCCCCAGCATCATTTATCAGAACTCTGTACCTTTGTCTGTACGTTTGTGTACAAAGTATGCCAAAAGTCATGCCCCTAAGGCAATTTAGATGATCTGTTGTTGTGCCATTTTGAACTTATGGCAACCCTAAAGTGAACCTATCATGGGGTTTTCTTGGCAAGATTTATTCAGAGGAGATTTGCTTTTGCCTTTGCCTTCCTCTGAAACTGAGAGAGTGTGGTTTGCCCAAGGTCAGCCAGTGAGTTTCGTGGCCAATCAGGGAATCAGACCCTCATCTTCAGAGTCCACAGTCCAACACTCAAACCAGTATACCATGCTGCCTGTACAGGAGGTCATCACATTCAAGGGGACCAGATGTCCTCCTTTACCAGGACCTGTCCTACCTTTCAACCTTCTGTCCAGGAGGAATTCCCAAATATGTTCCATTTGGAGCATGACTAAGAAGCATGAATTTACGTGTCTGTGTGTTTTTAACCTTTTTCTTTGGTCATGCCCTCCATTTTGTCATGCCATGTCATCCTTGTAGGGTTAAAATATCTGGTCACTCTAATCCCATTAGAATTTTCAAATATAGGAGAAAATGTTACTCTATTCCACACTGTTCAAAGGTCCGAGTACAAAAGTAGTCATAAGAAACTGATATGTTGATTCAAACATATAATGAAATTTATATAATCAGTGGCCTATGAGGCATGACTTTTGGCACACCCTGTACAGCTGGGCCTGCACATTTGCTGGGGTTAGGGGCACAGGATCCTGGTGAAAGTGGAAAACCCACTAATAATAATAATAAACACTATGTTTTTATCTGAGAGAAAACCTCTCTAGGAATCTTTAGGTCCTCCAGTGCAAGCATCTGGCAGATGTTGCCCATAAAATCATGCTGGAGGACCTACAAATGCCTAGAGAAGTGTTTTCTCTAGGAACTATTAGGTTCTCCAGCAAAACTCTATGGTCAATTTGTGGTGGAACTGCACTGGAGAACTTAGGGATTCCTAGAGAGAGAATATTAATAAAGCCACAAATAATCAAAGTCTTTGGCCAACTGTATCCAGCCCAGTGCTTCTATGTTGGGATCAGCCCACCTTCCCTGAGACCTTCACTGCCATTCTCTTCAACCATTCCCACCCTGCTGGGCCTGTCCAACCTGGGCAGTCCTCCTTTAAACCAGTCCTCCTTTGCTTCCCTGCTGCCCCAGACCAGCAAATGTTTGTAGCCACAAGTCTCACAAAGGTCAATGAAAAAATGGCTGGGGGAAGAAGGGAGGGGAAGGAAGGGAAGGCCCCTCTCCTTGAGATGCCATCCTCCTAAAATTAGGTTGGGGTTTACTAGGAACTTTGACTTCCCACTGTGAAAGCCCAACTTGCTTTCTGCATTTAAAAAAATATTATTGTTTACCTAACTGTTCTTTGGTGAGCAATGGGTGTCTGTTTCTTTAAGCAGAAAGCCTTGCTGGCAGACAGAGCGGCTCCGGGTTTGTTTGCACCTAGAGATGAGGAAAGAAAGAAAGAAAGAAAGAAAGAAAGAAAGAAAGACCATCCTGTTGTTGCAAAGGGAGGGTGGCAACAGTGAATGGCTGAAAAAAAGAAAACAGTTCCTTCTGGAATCCAGAGTAGGGTGCCTGTCAAAAAGGGACCCCTTTTTTGGCTTCTGAAACCCACAGCTAAGAGTAATTCCAGGCAAAACAGGTTCAGGAGCAACAGCAATAGTGATTTTTTTTCCTCCATCCAAATTCTTCAGGGAGCAGTGTTTGTATTCTAGAAGGGACCATGGAAAGGGTCCTTGCAGACACAGGAATTTAGAAGGAATCCACCAAAGGGATGGCTAGAGAAGGGGTACAAGGAAGGATCTTTTTAAAATGCATTCCAATACTTTGCATAGTGGTAGAATTAAAAGATACAGCCGTGGTAGTCTGTAGAATCAGTCTGGAGAGAGATCTTATAACAACTTTGAGACTAACTGAAAGAAAGGAGTTGGCAGCTTGAGTTTTCCTAGTCTAAAGTCTACTTCCTCAGATGCATTTCCTCAAATGCATGTGAGGAAGTAGACTTAAGTTGAAGAAGGCTCATGCTGCTAACTTCTTTTTTTCACTTACTAGATTGCCACAATATTATTATCATTATTAAGCTTTATTTATGTAGTGATGTAAATTTACACAGTGCTGTACATACAATCAGTTAAAATAGATGGTTCCCTATCCTCAGGCTCACAATCTAAAAAGACATGACACAGGAGTATAAGGGAATGGTGTTGGGGAAAGGGATCAAGTCCAGTGGTTCTTCACTACCTCTGAGGCCTGGGCCATGGAAGATGGAATGGAGGGAGGGCCCTTCTTCTTACACTGGCTAAGCCTGATAGCATTAGGCCTGCCTATTCACTCCCTCTGAAGCCAAAAAGTGAGAGATGGCAGGGAGGGAGGGCCATCATTTTTAGGCTAGGACTTTTAATGGTTTGAAGCCGCTCTGAGTCCCAGTTCTGGGAACACTTCCCTGAACGACTTTCTCTTTAACTCAGTTTTAAAACTGGCTAGAAAAGTAATGAGTCATGCTCGAAGGGGAAGGAGGTTCAAGGAGTGAGGGGCAGCAATTGAGAAGGGACAAATCTGGGACGAGGCAGTGGAGATTTTAGGCTGGGACAGGAGACCTTGACTACCAGAGCAGAGGGCACAAGGAGGAGTGTGAGGAGAAAGAAGTTCAGATAAGTAACAAGGGACCAGCCCATGCAGGGCTTTAAAAGTCAATAAGAAAAGCTTGTACTGAATGCGGAAGGGGAAAGGGAGCCAATGACGGGAAGATAATAGAGGAGAAACATGGTCAAAGTGGCAAGCAAGTGCAATAATATGTGCAGCTGAATGCTGGACAGAGATTAAAGGATGAGGCGTGAGAGGAAGCCCTGCCAGAAGAAGGTTACCATAATCTAGTCGCAAGACCACTAGGGCATGGACCAGAGTCTTGGCAGTAGAGGCTGAGAGAAATTGATGGATTTTGGCAATGTTGTAGAGATGAAATCGACAGACCTTGTCTGTGGCCTGGATCTGGGGGATAAATGACACAGAAGAGTAAAAAAATGAAACCAAGACTGTGGGCTTCCTGGACCTGTTGAATGGAGATGTTGTTAAAAAAAACAGAAAAGGGGTATTGAAGGGTGGGTTTAGGTGGGAAAACAAGAAGCTCTGTTTTGGACATGTTGAGCTTCAAGCGCTGATGCCGCATCCACTGAGAGACAGCTGTCAGACAAGAAGAAACTTTCTGTTCAAGCCCTGGTGAAAAGTCAGGAGAGGAGAGATACAGCTGAGTGTCATCGGCGTACAGATGATAGGAGAAACCAAATGAGCTGATAAGTTTACCTAGGGTCAATGTATATAGAAAGAACAAAAGGGGACCCAAAACAGAACCCTGGGGAATTCCAACAGATAAGGGGACGGAGGAAGAAGTTTGACCACCAATGACCACTGCGAAAGCTCTATTTGACAAATAAGGTTTAAACCAATCAATAACAGAGTCCAAGCAATCAAGGTCAGAAAGTATATCAACTAGGATACAGTGATCCATGGTGTCAAAGGCTATGGATAAATCAAGAAGAACAAGAATGGAGTAAAGCCCATTCGCCTTGGCCTGTAAGACATCATTCAAGATCTTGGTGAGGGCCATCTCTGTAGAGTGCCCTGGGCAGAAACTACACTCTTATAGTGCTGCTATTCCACTTTAACTGCTCAGGCTACCTCCTGTTGCATTCAGGATTGGCAATTTAAGGAGGGGCCTTTAGAATGCTCAGCCAGAGAAGTCTACGGCTCACTGAACTACAAGCTTCAAAATGCAACTGGAGGCAGCCAGGGCAGTAAAAGTGGAATAGCAACACAATAAGAGTGTAGTGCGGTAATGTGGTGAGTCTCAATGATGCTACAAGATATCTCTCCATTGTGTTGATTTAGCCAAACCTGCTTCCCCCTCCCTGCTTAATTCTGAAGCACTTGGTACTATTAAAAGAAATGGTATTAAACACATAACCTCTGTCATTCAGCAGAAATGTCCCACCAGCGTCCCTTTCCCCACTGACTCTGATTTTACTGGATAAAGAAGCCAGGGGCCTTCCCAATATCAGACCCCTTCAGTCCAAGATTTCATGATGGTCTATAATCCTGGCCAGGGGGAGCTAGTGGTAACCCATGTTCCTGAGGCAGTGAACCATTCCAGGTGTTAAAAGGTCCATGTTGGTGTTGTTGTGTTTTTTCATGTCACTTCCATCTTATGGTGACCCTAAGGTCAGGTTTTGGTGGTTTGCCATTGCCTTTCTCTGAGGCTGAGAGGGTGTGACTTGCCCAAGGTCACCCAGAGAGTTTTATGGCTTGGTCTCCAGAGCTGTAGTCCAACACTCAAACCACTATGACACACTGGCTCACCATACAAGGTGCCTAAGCTAGTTTGTGGAGACAATTCAGCACCTCAGATAGCTCCTTTAATCCATTCCAGGCAGTAAGGCTTGGAATGGATTCACTTCCCTGTTGACATAGAAGCCATGTGATGTCTCAGCTGGCCAAATCTTGAGATGCCCTAATTATATCTTGAAAATAAGGAATTTGAGCAGACTTGTTTAAGACCATGAGTTTTGGGATACTTTTGATTAAGCAGAGAACTGGATTCACCCATACCACACCAATGTGCAGAGATACCATAGATAATTTATTTTCATGTCAACAGTGAGGGGGAAAATCATTTTCCCATCTTCCTCAGGCTATCACTTTTTGTATGTATATATTAACTGCTATCTGCAGTGCCAATTTTCTTGATAAGTAATCACAGATAATTTCCCCAACTTTATCATCCTATGGTTGGATAGCATGAAGGAAATGGAAGAGGGAAAATTGTGGCCCTTAAATTAATAAATTAATAATTAAATTAATAATGTAAGCTGCTACAGCAGTGGGAGCAGCTGGGGAATTGTCCAGCAGAATTTGAGCAACTGCCAACCTGGTGAACCCAACATAATAATCCCACTTAATTTGAGTAATTCCAAATTGTCAACTTTCTCAGTGGATAAACTCAGGCATGAGCCAAATGGACAGGGACAGAGTACAGCAAGGGTTCAACAACCAAGCCTTATGAAAAGTGACTTAAGGCTGATTATGTTTAGCTTGGAGAAGAGAAGAGAGAGAGAGATGACATGAGAGCCATAACCTGAAGGGATGTCATGTAGAAGATGAAGCTAGCTTGCTTTCAACTGTTCCAGAGACCAGAACACTAACCAGTGGATTCAAGGTACAAGAAAAGAGATTCCACCTGAACATTAGGAAAACTTCTTTAGTGTAAGAATTGTTCAACAGTGGAATAGATTGTGTGGGAGATAGTGGACTCTCCATCTTTGGAGGTTGTTAAAAAGAGGTTATATGGCCAACTTTCAAGAGTGCTTTAGGTGTGTATTCCTTCATGGAAGGAGGTTGGAGTAGATTGCTCCTGTGGTCCCTTCTGCCTCTAAGATTCTGTAATTCTGTGACAGGCCACCTCCCCGGACACACTTGAAACAAATCCATGATCTATAAGTAACCCTGCTTCTCAAGACTGATGTTGAGGACTAGCTGTTAAATATTGGGTCCTAGAAAAAATTGCACCATGTTTATTATTGCAGCTTTTAAAACTGCTGCAGAATTATTGCCCATCTGAAAAGCACAGTAAGAAGGTGGAGGAATCATCATTTGTCTCTGTCTTTCCTTACCATCTTCTGTTACAGTCAATAGACCATTAAAATAACATAGTAAAACACTGTTTTCTGGAATCTGTTGTTTGTATTCCTCAGTCCACCCCAGCAGTAGGAAGCTATTGTGTTTTTCTCTTTGTAAGAGAGAAGATAAATAACTGCCTATCTGTGTGTCAGTCCATCTGTCCATTCATTCATCCATCTACCCATCCCAGTATACTATCCAGGGCAATGGCCAATTTTAGAAGACTTGTGGAAATCCATAGAACATTCATATCTTAGGCCATATCCACACAGGCCAGATAACAAGTCCTCCCTGTGTCCTCCTAGTGATCAGTGTGAATAACACATGGGCCAGTCCATGGTTGTGGTGCAAATTGTCCTGATGACATATGGCAAGTTCAGTACTGAACCTGCAGTATATCACCCCAAACCATATTTTTTAAAAATTGCCTTTTACTCCAGATTTTCTGAGAAGATCCAGAGGTGTACAGAGTGATGCCAGGGTACTGTTTACATGTTCCATGTTGCTGTCCACTGCTGCTGCTAGCACAAGTCACTCCATCTGAGGTCAGAATGAGGCATCCAACCTTGTGATACATGCTGTTTTTTGCTTCATAGGCTGGTGTCAGGTGGCACAGCAAAATGTGCATACAAACAGCCATCCAGGATTGTTCCAGAGTGCCCATGTAACAGGGAGACTTGGGGCAACTTCAGGGCCAGAAAATTCTGGACTGCTCCCAGAGTATTCAGGCCCATGTAGACATAGCATCTGCTATCAAAGTCTCTGAAAGTAAAACTCCTTTTCACAAAGGCTTTTTACACCTGCTCAGCCCCCCTCCCTTTTCCTCCTTGTTCTCTGTCTAGATGGAAGGGTTTTTTTAACAGCATTGGCATTGGATGGATAATGTAGGAGGACTGGAGAAACACAGACTTCCAGTGTTGGAGGACAGCAGCATATTTGCAGTAAAACACTCCAATAAACTAGCCAAATGTGCCACATGGCCTGCCCCTGTCCATGCTATCTGTTCTTGAGTTGCTTATAAAACTCCACGTTCTACTCCTGATGAATGTACAACCAAGTTGCAGACAGAAAAAATGAACAATCTGCACAAACAGGGAACAGCTGCATAGTTCTAGCCAATTTGATTTTCAAGAAACTAGCCAAGACTTTTTAAGTTTCTTAAGTCCTGAAAAATTATGCAGGGGGAGTAGTGGTCACTCTGGTTCTTGGATGATTTTCCATTCATTCCACTTAGAACAGTTTTACATGATATATGATTGCTTTTGGATATGAGGATGTATTGTTATAAGTAGCTTTGTAACTCCTGAGGCAGAAAGGTGGAGTAAAAACAAACACAGTAAAAACACAGTAAAAACAAACACAGAAGCCACATTGCTGCATTGGTCTGACCCTGAATTGCTGCAGCACCAGCTAGGATAGAAGGAGGCATCTACGAAAGATTCAACCTGTCCTCTAGGTCACTGGAAGAGACTTTGTGTGGAACTGCCATTGAAACTATCTGGAGACTAAAGAACACTGGGCTGCCGTTATCCACCTGCATTATGCATGAAGCTAACCCTGTCTCTACAGTATAAATTGCTGCATTCCTAGAAAAAATAGGAACACAAGCAAATACTTATCTTGGTAGTAAATGGGGTGAGGTAGGATGCTATAATCTCAGCTGCCTATCATGGGACTGAGCTTTACTTTCAATTCTGGGCCCCGAGGTGACGGATGGATAAATGAGATGGAGGTAAGGGATAATTTTCCCTGTCATGGCAGGCTTGTTTTTGTTGTGGGCTGTTGTTGTGTGTCTTCAAGTCATTTCTGACTTATGGTGACCCTAAGGCTTTCATGATGTTTTTTGAGGCTGAGTGTGTGGCTTGCCCAAAGCCACCCAATGGGTTTTCATGACTGCAGGAATTTGAACCCTGGTTTTCAGATTCATAGATCAAACTCAAACCACATTTACCCACCCCATATAATACTTTTTTGCCAAAAAAAAAAACAGGGCCAGAAGTGTGAGGCAGCCCTCTCAAGCATGGGTTCATGGAGCAGTATTATTTGGTAGTTATGAAATCTATTGCTATTGTGTTTAAATTGACACAAATGAAAAATATATTTCTGAGATTTTCTGAAAGTATCAAATAACCAGCTTCAGGATTATACACATTGACTTGTTACTCTACCTGTGTGTGTAACAGTTTTCCTCAAGCCATAAAATGTTTTGGTCCAACCCAACAGAAATCAAGAAAATATGTTTTACCTGGGTTTTTTTTTTGTTTTGTTTTGTTTTTGGTTTTTTTTTTTTTTTTGCAAACAAGAGCTTTTTGCTTTAAAAAATGCAAACTACCAGCTTCCAGCATAAAGAGAAGAAGTTCTTTGTCAGTTTCTGAGAAATGCTGTACTACCTATCCAAAGCTAAAGGTAAAGGTTTCCTCTTGACATGAATGTCTAGTCATAACCAACTGTAGGGGCTGGTGTTCATCTCCATTACTAAACCAAGGGAGCCAGTGTTGTCAAAGAGAGCTCTATGATCATGTAGTCCATAGAACTGCAGAGAAGGCTGCTACCTTCCCACCAAAGTGGTACTTATTTATCTACTTGCATTTGCATGCTTTTGAACTGCTAGGTTGACAGAAGCTGGGATTAGTGACGGGAGCTCACGACCTTACAGTCAGCAGAATTGGGGTATCTTAACCACTACCACATCCCTATCTACTCCATGCAAAATACAGAGGAGCAGTAGGCTTTGAGAACTAGCAGTACACAGTTCTCAGTCACAGTATACCAGCAGATCTGAAGATCTTGTCTCAGCAGCACATACATCCTATGGCTAAACTAGACAAGATGCTAATGGCTGACACCGTAAGCAATTACATACAAGTCTTTTTAAAAGTGAGTATGTATAATAACTTGGATGGAGACCTTGAGTGAAAACACCCCACCACCACCACCATTGTTAGTAGGAGCTCTTTTTCCTTGTGTATAAAAGAAATGGGAGGGGCAGGATATGAATTGGATTAAGGCTTCAGTATGGAGCAAGTAAAGAAATAATCAAGCAGGAATAAACAAAATGTAACCCATGCCCCATGCTGCCTTTGAACCCACTTTTGTGGCTTATAAAGATCTCACTAATCCTCCAAAGCCCCTTACTCTACACCAAAAAATTAAAAATTTTGGTGTGATTTTGGGTCAATTCTGCCCCTATAATATGCAGGAACCCCCCCCCCAACCACATTAAAACATGTGAAAATAGCCCTGCACAGCTCCACATGCTGCACTCAAACACCTCAATTTTTCCTTGTAGTTCTTCTCAAAATGGTGACAGGAATGACAACCTGAAAGTGTAAAAGCCTCCCATCCCCCTTCATCTTCTCACCACTGGGGCACCAATCTAAATCAAGCCCCTTTAGTCTGCTATTGCCTTTACAAGCTAGTGCTGCAATTGCTAACTTCAGGATTGTGCAGTTTATTTCATGTTGGCCTAGGGAAGTAAGGTCCATTAGCCAGGCAGCCTAGTATAAAAAGGTGTGCACTTAGAACTAAAGAACTCTGAGCCCAGGAATTTATGTTCCATATCAGAAGTGAAGAGAGATGCCTCCCTTCTGCACCAAAATCCTGATTGCCTTGGGCTTTCTTCTTTTCTGTGATACAATGTAGCACCAGGATTGGAAAGAACCTTTTTATTGCTGCTGTTTGTCAATAATTAGGGGTAAGAAAAGCTGGCTAGTCTAGTATTAGCTTAGCCAGATATCTACCAGGAGATCCAGCTCTACCTTCTGCCCTTCAGCTTTCCCTTCTGCTTTCAGCAATCATTATTCCATAGCCATGTAGTAAACACAGGCTGAGGAAGTCCAAGTTAAGCCACAAAGCTCACTGTGTGACCTTGGGCCAGTCCTACTAAACTAGACAGGATTATAGCAAGGACACAATTTAGGGGGTCATGGGTTTTACTGCTTCCATCTTTTCAGCCTGAGACTGTCACCTTATTCCGTGTAGAAAGTTCCATGAATTAAAAACATTTAGAGCTGGCAGTTTGCCATATGAGACCGAGCAGCAAACAGGATCATCTACTCACCAAATAAGATGTTAAATACCCAAAACCAGCTAAGTTGCTTTTTGTACATTATTTAGAAAATCCAGTCAGCCTCTCTCTCCGTCGCTGGCAGTGATCATACAGTCATAAGAACCAACAATTTTATGACAATCGAAATTGGCTGTTAGAGGCTGTCACACTCTTCCCGACAGAAGGGCCAGACCTAATCATGTAATGACTAAAGAAATTGACTTTTCTACCAGTCAGTTTTATTGAATGAGTCTTGTACTTGGGCTTAGCTGCCCAGACATATATTCAGATTTTATGAATACACTAAAAAGCACCAATTCTAATACAGATCTTCAAAGGACTTCCCTTTTATTTCTCTCATTGCCAATTTATTCCAATGCTGGGCTCTCCATTTTTTAAAGATTCACTTGCCAGTCAAAAAGAGAACCAGTTATCCTATGACTGCTAGATTTACTCAGCAGCCTTTGGTGGAAATCCAGATCCACTATTTCATGTACAAAGTTACAGACAGACAGACAGACAGGTAGGAAGGTAAACAGATGGGTAGATGGATGGATAGATAGATAGATAGATAGATAAGCTAGGCAGACAGTGTGTGCAAACATGCATGTGTGCCCTAATTATTTAATCATTCTACTAACTCACCTTGGGACAAAAGTATGAGATACGATATATTTATTTACTTACATATACTCTGACTTTTGGGATAACTCTTTAGAAGGCAGTTTACAAACAACAATATAGCAAGAACACATAAAACACCAATGTTAACAAATTTTCTTAACCATGATACTAGATTACAATGACTCATGAAAGGTTCCACTTAATAAACAAGTAAAGAGAAAGGACTATATCCTAAAGTACCTTGACTCTTACTCATCATATTGCTTTTGAACCGTAAATTTGTTACACTCTCATTATCCTTGAAAAGAAATTAGTTAGAAACATTCTTGCTAACTTGTTACAATAAGGTCTAGTATCTGTCATCATCTCCCAACATTTCACAGAAGAAAAATAGGACACTTGTGAACAAGCAACATCAGAGTGTGGTCAAGATTTTTAATTTTAAAAAGTTTTTAATCAGGAAGAACACAAAAACTAAAGGAAGGTGCAGCACTTTGCTTTTGCCTGAATCTTCTGCAAAAGGCAAGATTCGACCCCTGCTCTACTTTCCTTTGTTGTTCTAATTGAGTGCAAACTATACTTTAAGATGTCTCATCCACAGAGTCACCATGAGTCAAGATCTACTTGAGGGCAGCTAACAACAACAGTATGAGGAGGAGTCCTTCATAAAAGACATACTGCTTAAGATATAGCATTCATCTCAAGTCTATTTACATGAAAAATAAACTGATACACTGATACAGATCAAAGGATATTCAATACAATTATATGAGAAATATCAGATCTTTGAATGTTAAGGGCAGCTTCACCTGGACAGCACTCTAGAAAGCCAGACATCAGAGTTTATCACATGGGAGGAATTTCTCTCAATTGCGAATGGAGCCAATTCACAATTATGTGAATTCGCTAGTTGAATTTTCGTGAAATCTGATTGCATTTGGAATGTGTTCAGAATGACTTCCCATTTCCCAAAAATGACCCCCCCCATTGCCCGAAATTGTGTGATATACTCTAATATGCAATTACGTGAAACCCCATGATTGCGTTCGGAATGACTTCCCATTGCCCAAAATTGTGTGAGATACACTCATTTGCAATAACGTGAAACCCCATGATTATGTTCGGATTGTCATTGCATTATACCCCCAGATTCCATCGTATGATAAACTCCCTCCATTCATGCAACTGAAGCCAGGTTATAGTTATACTACTATGATTCCACTTTAACTGCAACAGTTATATGCTGGGATTTGCAGTTCAGAGAAAGTCATTTAGAATTCCCAGCCAGAGCTCCAGTGTCTCACTAAATTACCCGTCCCAGGATTCCAGGATTCATGAATCACAGCATCTCCTAATAAGGTCACAACTGCCCTATTAGGCATAGCTGGACACCTCAGCATGAGAAACTCCAAATCTGTTAATTAATATGTTCTGGGTGAGCTGATGCAATATAGCAAATTAATCAGTGAGTTAAATCATAAAACCATAGAGTTGAAAGTGACCACAAGGGCCACCCAGTCCAACCCCCTGCTCTGAAGGAACACACAATTAAAACACCCCCCGACAGATAGCCATCCAGCCTCTGTTTAAAGACCTCCAGAGGAGACTCCACCACCCTCTGTGGGGGTGTGTTCCACTATCAAACAGTTTTTACTGTCAGGAAGTTCTTCCTAAAATTGACCTGGAACCTCTTTTCCTGTAGCTTGCATCCATTGTTCTGGATCCTATTCTCTAGAGCAGCATAAAACAAGCTTGCTCCATGCTCAATATGACACCCCTTCAAATACTTAAGAAGGGCTATTATATCACCTCTTAACCATCTCTTCTCAAGTTCCCTAAGTCTCTCCTCATGGTTTTCAGGCATGATTTCCAAACCCTTCACCATTTTGGTCACCCTCCTCTGGACACACTCCAGCTTCTCAACATCCTTTTTGAATTGTGGTGCCCAGAACTGGACATAGTATTTCAGGTGAGGCTATATCTATGCATTTCATTTTTTCTGCCCAAGTGCAGTACCTTACCTTTCTTCCTGTTGGAATCCATTTTGTTAGTTTTGGGCCAGCTTTCTAATATATTAAGGTCATTTTGAATTTTGATCCTCTCCTCTAGCTACTCATCCTAATTTGGTGTCATCTACAAATGTGACAGGCATGCCCTCTATTCTTTCATCCAAGTAATTGATAAAGATGTTGAATAGCACTGGGCTCAGGACAGAACCTTGTGGCATCCCACTGATCACTTCTCTCCAAGATGAAAAGGAGCTATTGCTGAGCACTTTTATGGTTCAGCTGGCCAACCAATTACTAATCCACCTAACAGTTGCATTGTCTAGTCCCCATTTTACTAGCTTGTTTGCAAGAATATCACAGGGGACTTTGTCAAAGGCCTTACTGAAATCAAATAAACATAATGAAACAAATCCAAACAAAAATCCATCAGTGATACCTTTATTGGCCAGCTGAAACCAGTAAAGGTATCACTGATGGATTTTTGTTTGGATTTGTTAAATGGCCAACACAGCTATCCCTGCATGTAAAATGAAACAAAATATGGATAAACACAAGCTTCTTAGGGTGTCTGTGAAATAGATATATCATGTGATGTGAATGCTTTAAAAGGGATATGTAGATATCTAACAACATCACAATCATTATTATATTGGCTCAGAACTGGAGCTATGGAGATTCTTGCAGGCCTATCTCTGTAGTTTTTCTTTCCCCCAAGCAAGGGCACCATTAAAAATCCAGAATTTTGCATTAACCAAATATACATCTGCCTAGTCATATAGTATGGCACCACAAGAAAATTTTGCAAATAATAGTAATGTCTTATTTACTTGTGAATACAAATATATTCAGACACCTCATTCCCACTTACATTGATGGATCAGTTTGACAGTGGAGCATGGTTCATACTACATTTGCCCCGATCGCATTTTTTCCCTGTAAAATAACCCACTTGTGGTTCACATTCATGAATTAATTTATTCAAAATGGACCCGCTCCAGCCAGTTGAAGGGCAAATTTAAATTGATTCTGATCCAACCTGGTTCACACTTGCACAGTTTATCCCAAAAGACATGGAAAAATCAGTGTCAAAAAGACATGAGTTAAATGGGTCTAGTGCATGCCCCCCCCCCTCTGAATCACTTCAGCAATTCAGTTCAAGTGTGAACCAGGGTCATTTGAACTGGCTCAAACCAATTCGCGATCTTGTTTAAAAGATAGTGGGAATCAGGCCAGAGACATAAAACCTTTTGTTTGGTTTTATGAGTTGTTTTTTTTTTTAAAGTGTGTTGGAGAAAGAAACAAGAGTCAAGAGGGCATCTTACGCCTGATTTTTGCTACTAAATGCCTTCTAGGGCATATGGAGGTATTTTCATTGGAGGCATTGAACACACACAGTGAAGAATATGCCAAACTTTCCCAGTTTGCCTCTGGTTGTTTTGTTTTGTTTTGTTTTTTTCTTGCCAAAACCCATGTGTCCTTATTTAAACCTAAATATCTATCTGTGTCCTTTCAGGAATGTGTGTCTTTGTTAAACATTTGGAAATATCTTCCCTGCCCCCCGCCCCTTCTAATTTCAGGAGAATTTCATATTTAGAAGCATGAGACACCAGCATAACCTATCCTGAGTAAGCTCCTTTGATCGGTTGTGACACTGAATGAATAGTAAATACATCCTCAGACTCAGAGTAAATATCCAATGGCATGTAACTCAGGTAGAAAGGAGTAAATTTTACACACGTTGGCCACAGACACCTTGTCATTTCCCAGTAAATTAAAGGGTCTTCCATTGGACTTCTAAATTAAAATTTATCGTGCTAGTATTCTTCCATAATTAATGGCAATAGAAGACCTTTGTTTTCATACTGTGCTCTGTTACTTGCAGACAGGAAGGGCTCCATACCTGTGTGAGAGAAAGAAAGATTGAGCCTCTGACTTCTCTCCCCCTCAGTGCTAGCCCTTCTCTAATTAGTTTTATTTTCCTTTTGCTTACATTCCTGGCCAGAAGGAACAACTTCTCATGGCTTTCCCTTGTTTCTTAGCAGCTGAGAAGCCTTTCCTAATGTTGGGAATACCTCGGTAACGATGCCACAATCTCCTCAGTCCCCCAAAATAAATAAAAGGGAGCAAACCTAGGTGTGTGCGGCATTTGCGGCCTAACTGTAGCAACAGGATTGAGCAAGTCAGAACCTAGACACAGTTGTCTGCAGTGACACAACTGACATTTAAAATTAAAACTGATTATCAGGAACAAATCACTCATGTTCTTCATACTTTACTGCCCTCCCACCTATACAGTTGAGCTTCCTCCTAACCTCCCAATCATTGCAGCACCAGGGCCGTGTTCACGGTGATGGGAAAACCCAGTTTAACATCAAAGTTTATGGGTTCACAGGTAGAATGACTTGTCTCCACAACTGGCACCCACAATGGGCTAATACTGGCAGCACTGTCCACTCACTCTCCCCTCCTGTCCTGATTTCATATCTCCCATGAAAATGCAGTATGTACTGGAGGAACCACATGTACTTGCAAGTGACAGTGCTGTGCCAGGCATTGGAATTGCCAGGCTGAAAAAGGTCAGTGGCTCACTTTAGTCCAGAGCACCTTCTGATCTCTTCCACCCACCTGCTGATGGTCTCCCTTTTCCCTGCACCGGCATGCAGTCCATACACTCGAGGAATTCTACTGAGTTTCCAACCTCATTTGAAACAAACGGGGACTCTTTTTAGGCTGGAGAATTGCCCTGGAACAGAGACTGGACTCATGTTTCACCCGTTTTGGCTTCATGTATCATCTAAACAGGTCAGTGCAGGAATGGGGCAGGACCTTTTCTTTTCCTCCATGTAGATATGGCTCAGGTCTTACCCTCTACAGTGCTTTGCATCTATCTACAGGCTAGAAGCAGTAGGCTAGAGTAAATGTTCTTTATCCAATCTTCTTAAGTGAGGAGAATAATGCCCTCATTTCATCTTAATCTGGGAATAGAAACTTTAGCTATGATTTTTGTTTTAATTTCTCAACAGGAAAACATGTTCTCTCTCTTGGAATGAGAAGCTGTGAGTGGCGCAGTGGTTAAATGCCTGTACTGCAGCCACTCACTCAAAACCAGAAGGTGGCGAGTTCAAGACCAGCAAAGGGCTGAAGCTTGACTCAGGCTTGCATCCTTCCGAGGTCGCTAAATGAGTACCCAGATTGTTGGGGGCAAATAGCTTACAATTGTAAATGAAGCTGTTTGTTTAACAAATTGTAAGCCGCTCTGATAGTCTTGGCTGAAGAGCGGGGTATAAATAAAAAAACATTATTAATGTATAATGCTCAATGACATTCCCCAGGGGGCCATCCCTAGGTCCCACATTTTGGCCCAGAAACCTCATGGCATGGAGCAATCCTGAACCAGCAACCCTAGTGATGGAAGCAGCAATATTTTAAAGATGACTTGGGTTATATCTAATATGATTAGTGAGGCCTACTTTACATAGAAATGAGCCAGAACAGTTTGGACAAATGGCATGTGCAATATCATGGTTTTTTTCCCAGAATACAATGGAGTTGGCTCCTTTTCCTTCTATCAGTCTATCACCAGGCAAAACCTTTTGTTTTTTTAATTTAGACATGCTTTTGGCAATTGATCAGGTATGAGTGCTGTCCCCCCCCCCCCCCCTTTATGGCTGCGGTTTTAACTGTGTTTTGTTTAACTGTACTCTAAAATTTGAATTTGTTTTCTGTTTTAATTACTGATTTCACACAGTCTTCTGATTTTGGTCTTCACTCTCACTTTTAGAGTTAGATGTGACATGTAAATAAATGCAATTTATGAAGATTAAATCTGTAAGCACCATTGGCTCAAAGGTTGAGAAAGTTCCTGACTAGCTTTTATGCAAACAATTCACCTTGATCTATGATATATGAGATACCCTGTGGGTTAACAGATATAGTTATTATTTAGATATTTCTATATTTTGATATCAGATTGTATGTTGTATTGCTTGGAAGACATCTCAAGCCTGGCAGACTAAGCATATTGATTCAGAAGTGAACAGTGGATAATTATTAGCTCCCAGATTTTCTGACCATTGGCCATATTGGCTGGTACTTCGGGGAATGGAAGTCCAAAACATCTGGAGCAACAAAATTTAAGAACCAGTGCTATAAAGGAAGACTAGTTTTTGACTCAGGGTGTTATCACATAAGTCTCAGTCTCCCCTCAGTCTT
Organism: Urosaurus nigricauda; assembly: GCA_034509955.1. Taxonomy (NCBI): domain Eukaryota; kingdom Metazoa; phylum Chordata; class Lepidosauria; order Squamata; family Phrynosomatidae; genus Urosaurus; species Urosaurus nigricauda. The sequence goes on from JAOEGL010000002.1 coordinate 173,270,197, forward strand.
GCTGCAATTAGATTATTTACATGAACAGAAACATATGGAGTTTGGGGTTTTTCTTATCACAATTATCTTGAATAATATGACAGGGGCCATCGATGATCCCTCATGCTTTCTTCTTCATTCCCCCTTAACTCTGCCTTCCTGTCCTGTGGTCTACCCAACATGCCTTTCTACATTAAAAAAAATTGTAATGCAGTTCCAGAGTTATGGGAACACAATTTAGTAAAACAAGAAGAAAAAGGAAAGAAAGAAAGAAAAGAAAAGAAAAGAAAAGAAAAGTTAAGAAGTGATATGATAGCCCTGTTTAAATATTTGAAGGGATGTCATATTGAGGAGGGAGCAAGCTGGTTTTCTGCTGCTCCAGAGACTAGAACGTGGAACAATGGATGCAAACTTCAGGAAAAAGAGATCCCACCTCAACATTAGGAGGAACTTCCTGACAGTAAGGACTGTTCGACAGTGGAACACACTCCCTCGGAGACTGGTGGAGTCTCCTTCCTTGGAGGTCTTTAAGCAGAGGCTGGATGGCCATCTGGCATCTGTTGGGGATGCTTTGATTGGGAATTCCTGCCTGTTAGGGGATTGGATTGGATGTTCCTTGTGGTCTCTTCCAACTATATGAGTCTATGATTTTATGAAAACAGGCTGCCTGAGAATAACAAGAGGGAGGAGGAGAGTCGGAAAGGAGAAGACTGACACCACTTCCCAATATCTGGACTGCTGTGGACTGTCACTTATCTCACTTGTGGAGTAATGGGGTGGCAAAGCAATTGGCTGCTTATTGACAGGTTTTCTGATCAATAAAAAGATGTCCTTTAACAACACTTCAGAGGCACAGCAGCAGTAGATCAGAGGCAACATCATGCAGTAGGGTCTGCCATAGGCACTATTCTTTTTGCTATAACTGCAGTTTAAAATCCACATGTGATGAAGTCCTCAGAGACAGCCTCTTTTAATACCATGGTGTGGAGATGGCCATCACCATTACAGTCTCTTGCCACCTGAGCATTTTAAAGATCTAAAACCTCTGGGTCTCAAATTGACAATCCTGGCCCAAGGTTATAATTGTTTTATTTTACAATTTATTGTTTTATAATTTTGTGTAAACCATTTCAGAATTTTAAAGTGGAATTAGTGTGTAAACATTTTTTTAAAAAGAAATGAAATGATCAAACAATTACTTTAAGAACTATATCTCATTAGTACTTAAGCCACCTACTCTTCCAGCTGCTCTGTTTCCAGACACTGTTCAAAGTTCTAAAGTCCCAGATGTCTTGGACCTGACTACTGAAAGCACTGCCTTCCTCTACCTAAACCTGCTTGAACCATTGTTTTTATGATATTCTTCTCTTCCCTTTTGCTTCTATCCATTAGTAGGCCGTTGTCACCAGAGAGTATATGTCTGACTGTCCCGATTTGTCAAGAACGGTTTTGATGAATCCTCTATTGTCTCACTTTTTCAACTGCTTTTAAATATCCCCGTTTTTCTCCTTTCCTCCCACTTTCTCCCTTTGTCCTCAACTTACTTTAGTGATTACAAACTGAGTTCAAAGTGCCAAAGTAGCTTGTACTCTATTACCTTGTAGGTGGGGAGGGGTGGAATCTTCTCCTTCACCACAGGCTAAGGCAGAAGAAATCTGCTGTATGTTAGGAAGTCTCTCTTTCTTAGGGGGAATTACAATTAGCTCAAATATGCAGAGAGGAAGATCCTAACAGTCTTACACCGAGATCGGGTCCCGATATTGTCTACCAGAGGTCCGCCGACAAACCCCAAGAGAAGTGACACTAGTCCAAATAAGTCCAATAAAATACACAATTTATTAGGGGGCATAAATATCACACAGCAAGGGGACATGCACATATACACACATTCAATGCTAGAGAAAAGAGAGGGGTAAGAGTGGGAGTTAGGTCTGAGAGAAAGAGACTGCTGGAATATCTACCACAGAAGTCTTCTCCTGGAAGCCGGATTGAGATGGATGATGATGATGGACACGACCACCAGGATGAGGGGAGATTGGCCACGGGAGCTATAGGCAGACGTCAAACTGGCATGGACCAGCCTGTCCTCCAAGAATAGCATCGGGGAGTGATTCAAAATGGGAACCTTATATAGTGCTGAACATATCCAGAGGCTATGTATCTATGCTAGACAAAGGTGTTGATTGCCTGGGCTTTCTTAAACCAAGAGCAAATAATCTGTTTATAATGCGCTTAGGTTTGGGACACAAATCGGAGGGGAAACCAGCTTAATGGCTGAGTGGTTAAGTCAATCACTGGCTCATCAAGGGTGAAGCCAAAGCTATTGTCTTTACTCCGGAGGGCAATGGCGAAACGGGTCTGGCAACTCCCAACTTCCTCTAGAGAGCTGCTTGCTATGAACTCAATTCCTCCAAGCGAGGCCTGCCTACGTGACCTTCTTGCTTGGGATTTATGGAGGGCCTTTGAATAGGTCAAGCAGGGGTCATGATACAGTCCACATGTCTCCCAAAATTTTATATTAAATGTAGGTATCATAACATGTAGCCTCTTCTAGCTTGTCAGTTCATTATCATTAATAACTTCTGCCATTTTGTCCTCACTCTGATATTGTTTCACCACACATGTCCAAGTGTTTATCTGTAATATATCTGAGGATCTTAGAGAAGACTTACAAATAATTGCCAACCCATATCTATAATGCCATCCCCTAGAAAGCTCACTTGACATCTACCTGATGTTCTTGGGATTTGATTTTAAGGTACCTGCTCACAAAGAAAGAAAACAAGGACAAGATTTTTTTTTTCATGGGTAAATACCAGAAAATAACAACTATGTTTGAACTGGACTGTTGGTATTCAAGCCCAAGGTTATTACTTTGAAATATAGTAATAATGTGTGAAGCAGAAACAAGTTAATCCAATTTTAGGCTGTATCAACAGAAGTATAGTGTCTACATCAAGAGAAGTAATAGTGCCACTCTATTCTGCTTTGGTCAGGCCCCACCTGGAATACTGTGTTCCAGGTGGGGCCTGTTCTGGGCACCACAGTTCAAAAAGGATGTTGAGAAACTGGAGTGTGTCCAAAGGAATGCAACTAAAATGGTGAAGGGTCTGGAAACTGTGCCCTATGAGGAATGACTTAGGGATCTGGGGATGTTTAGCCTGGAGAAGAGAAAGTTAAGAGGTGATATAATAGCCCTGTTTAGGTGTTTGAAGGGATGTCATATTGAAGAGGCAGCAATATTGTTTCTCCTGCTCCAGAGAACAGGACCCGAAACAATGGTTGCAAGCTCCAGGAAAAGAGATTCCACCTCAACATTAGGAGGAACTTCCTGACCGTAAGGGCTATTCGACAGTGGAGCACACTTCCTCAGAGAGTGCTGGACTCTCCTTCCTTGGAGGTCTTTAAACAGAGGCTGGATGGTCATCTGTCGGGGATGCTTTGATTGAGAGTTCCTGCATGGTAGGGGGATTGGATTGGATAGCCTTTGTGGTCTCTTCCATCTCTACAATTCTATGTTTTTAATGTTTTCAATGCTAAGGAAAGATCTGAAGGCCTGAGCCATATTCCAGCACAGACATGTGTAAATACCCAGGAGTAATTGTTTACAAGACAAGAGACTGTGTATTCCTGTACTACTCAGGCCTTGTAAACCAACATTAGTTTATGGTTTATGGTGAAATTTTTTACAAACATGTTCTGTAAAACCTCACATGGAGGTGGTAACTGATAATGTTCCATGATTTAAAATAAGATATATTGAGATCACTGTCTCAAAGTACTGGTATATTATTAAACAAATAATATTTAATCTCTCTCAAGATGATATTTCCCATTACAAAAAAAGATAGATTATAATTATTATTATTTTCATTTCATAAGTGTTACTTGATAGCCATGGGTCTCCTAGGATTGATTCTTTCTTATTTGTGGAGGCCTTGATGCTAGAAGATTTATTTTGTTTGTATGCAGGAACAGTGACATCTAGTGGACAGATAACTTTAAAAATTTACAGTTTGTTTTTTTTTATTTGATTTTCCAGTTTTTCTGATTTCTGACCACAGTAAGATATATCACATGGTTACACTTTAGCTAAAAGATAGTAATAGATTGCTGAAATATTCTGAGACGTCTTATTTCAAACGCATGGGTCACAATTCTTCCTCTCATCATCAATGCAGAGGTAGAGATTAGAATATATACAGTCTTTGGAGCTTATCGCATGGACAAAAACCCCGACTGTACCCCAACGGGATGCAGCTGGGTTGCAGGATTCAGGCAGGAATTATTGCACATAATTCGCTGTCGATTACACTGGGCGAGTGCCACCCGGCTGCATCCCAGGTCCCAGGCACACTTCAGAGACTTCTTTTCAAAGCCAGGAACTTTCTGAAAAGCAAACACCGAAGCACACCTGGGATCCGGGATGCAGCCAGGATGCACTCACCTGGCAGAATCAGTGGGAAATTATGTAAGATAATTCCTGCCTGCAACCTGCAACCTGGCTGCATCCCTTTGGGGTGCAGTTGGGGGGGGGTGTCTATGCAGTAAGCTCCTTCCTGTCTCTTTATCTGGGTTAGTCTCCCAAATAAAGTAGTATTCAGATCTAGTATTGTTATTCTGACATTCCTGAGTCCTTCTGCAAAGTTTCTCATGGACATAATGAAACTGGCCATATTTTCAGCAAATCTGTCACACATGGCTACATCTGCACTATAGAAATAATGCAGTTTGACTGGGATTTGTAGTTTGATATGAAGCCAGAGGTCTCCAACAGAGAAAGCTAAATATCTCACAAAACTACAAATCCTAGAATTCTATAGCACTGAGCCATGACAGTTAAAGTGGTGTCAAACTGCATTACTTCTGCAGTGCAGATGTGGCCTATGTCTTAATTGTCACATTGGTGGCAGTGAGTTTTCATCATTCCTCTGTTGTTTTCATTCTGCTGTTTTAATCTTCTTGTAGCAAACTGTTTCACCAAAACCCCACCGTTCCAGATGCACCAAAACAGGAGGAAGATGTTCATGTAAGAGAACATAAGAATCTCTCCATGACCTTAAGACAACCAAATGCCTGACGGAATGAGCTTAGAGCAAATTGCAAATGCCCAGGGATCAATTGCAATCTGAATCTGTGAGCAACCCTGACATAAGCCTGCATATTCTGTAACCCCACGCTCCATATCTGTCACATGGGCTAGAGAATCCCCAACCCTACTTCCATCTGTTTAACAGTGGAACATGCTGCCTCAGAGTGTGGTGGAGTCTCTTTTGGAGGTTTTTAAACAGAGGCTGGATAGCCATCTATCTGGAGTGCTTTGATTGTCTCCTATGCACTGCAGGGGGTTGAATTGGGTGACCCGTGTGGTCTCTTCTATGATTCTATGATTCTAAAGTAAAATACTTACTATCTTGTTCTTGGCTGATGTACCTCAGGGCAGTGTGCCTAGGAAAGTTTTTCTAAATATTGGTGTAAGAGGCAGCACTATATACTGTCTAGACTACAAGATTTGGCAACATTCTAATGCATGTAATGTCTAGAATCTGCCAAATAGAGTTAGACCACTATCCATCATTTTCAGTATCATCTGAATTTTCCAGATCATTTTCAAGTGCAAGCCCCATAGAATACAACGAAGTAATCCAAAACACAAGATTTCTAGGATTACTGAAGGCAGATTATCTCTGTCCATATAATGTCATAGCTGGTACATGAACCTAAGGTGGTAAAAGGTGTCCTGAGCATCAGAGACCACTCTAACCTCTAATAATGCTGATGAATTAATGAGGACCCCCAAATGGCAAACATGATCCTTACAGGAAAGTATAACTCCTTCCACAAAATGTTGAGCATCATGCTTCTGCACAAGTGAAGCACCCACTAATAGTACAGTGGGCCTTTGATAACTATTGCATTTTGGTTCCAGGATGCTCTATGGGTACCAAAATACATAGATGCTCAAGTCTCATTATATACACGGCTATTGTAAAATAGTGTCCCTTATTATAAAAATGGTAAAATTAAGGTTTGCTTTTTGGATTTTTAAAATATATATATTTCAAGGTATGGTTGATGGAATCCATGAATGCAAAATCTGTGGATAAGGGGGGCTGAATGTAATTCAATTTGTCTTTCACCCTCAAGCAGCCCATTATTGATTTAGCCCTTCTACTGCCTCATCTAGAGGAAACTGGGTATCTTCTGCAGATGAAACTGTCCTCTAAAAGCCTGGATGACCTTACTCGGATGTTACACATAGACACTAAATACAGGGCTTGTCTACAGAAGAGAAAATGAGTCCTTATCCTCAAATTTGATGTGATAAGGCCACACAATGTACCGAACTCACATTATGCCACCTTAATCACCTTTAAAACTCACTGTTTTTTGCAGAATTTTCAGGGAACTCTAGTGTTTTTTGTTATGTGGACAATGAATCCACCCTGAATTGGGGGGGGGGGGGAGGACAGATCACTGCCTGGCAGCCGCCACCATTTACCTCAATGTCCAGGTCAGTTCTCAGCCCAGAGCAGTTACAGAAAGATTTTTCCCTCCTCGACCCTGCTGTAATCTGGTGCCTCATTTCTGCCAACAGAGTAAGCAACCGTGCATTAGTAGCAGTGGTTCTGAGGAGGGAAAAACTTTTGTGTAACTGTTCGGGGCTGGGAGCTGGCCCAAACATTGAGGGAAATGGCAGTAGCTGCTAGGCAACAACCTCTGATGGAGGAAAGGCAGCAGCAGAAGATGAATGCAACTTCCAGATGCAGGGACATGTGTAGACAACTACCTGATGACTCTGTAGAGAAATGGATAGTGGGGTGGCTCCGGGGTGGGTCCAGGCCAGAACAGGTTGGAGAGTCTGTTTTGGATTTTTGCCCCTAGTGTAGACTTGTCCAAGGGCAGGAGTAGGCTGAGGTTAAAGTAGAGAACGTTATGATGGGTGGTGATATTGAAAGTTGCTGGGAGATCCAAAAGGATCAAAAGATTGCATTACCCTAACTTTCTTGGCAAAGATACATAGGGTAAACAAGGCAATTCTACTATTAAAACCATGCTTAAAAATCAATTAGCATTGATCTAGAAAATCATTTTTATCCAAGAAACTAAACTGTACTGGTCAATGACCTAAAATCTTACTATTAGTACTCTTTTGCATAAAAATGATTTTCTAAATCAATGTCATTTGGTCAATGTCAATTCAGCAACCCACTCAGGCATCTTGCCCAAGAAGTAGATGCTAGCCCCTGGCCAATAGTTGTTCAAATCTTCTTGCTTTTTTCAGAAGTGTAACAGCCTCCTTTACTGCAGTTGAGTCTCCACCCTTCCCAAATAGGTGTTTACCCCCTCCTAGACTCAGTCAGCCCTCTCTGCTAGCCATAGTCAACAAGGATACTGGTAGCTAACAAGAATTGACCAAGCATCCTGTCCACATCTTGAGCCTCTTAGAAACTGAAAGTTACCTAGCATCATCAACAGATCCACTGACTGATTAATTGTTTACAAATGGTGAAAGATGCAAGCAACTTTGCCCTTGACACATGTCAGAGTGAGATACCAAAAAATCCTATGCATCTCTTGTTGGGACCTGAGAGTTTTCAATTGCTATAGAACCTGAGCCATTTAGAAAACCATGTGCCTTTTCAAACAACTTTGTCCTGCCATGGGTTTTCCAAAGATGTATTTTGCAAGCACACATCCCTTGAGAGGTACATTTGCAGGAGGTATGAGCACAGGTTATTAATTGTTGAGTTGTGATGAGTATTGAATTTGCTTTTTTAATGTAAAAAAGTATTTGTTCTGCACAGGAATTTGTGCAATTTTTATTTATCTCTTTGATTCACATCTTTCCATTCTGTAAGAGTGGGGGCTCAATTGGTGACTAAACACCCTTGACACTTGTTGAGCAGAATCTGAAGCAGTGGTACCCAAAGAAAGGTAGGGTCCCCACCAACTGTGCCAGCCTCTCTTTAAAAGTCAGGTAATTTGTATAGCTCAAGGAAGCTTACAAGAGGCTGGGTAACTTGAGGATCATTTCCACTCAAGTATACCAGTACTAACTGAAGAGAACTCCAAGTTTGGGGTGAATTAAAGAAGGGTTTATTTAGAAATATGCAACAGTGCAAACAAACACAAATTAGTAATTTAGAGAGACACAGCATTCAGAGCTAACCAAAAGAGAAGTATGGAAATTGGATAGTGGGGGTTTAGGGGTGCAAAGAGATGACGGTTACCTGTCCTGGAGAGGTGACCATGGAAAGCAGAATGTGACTCATACTGGGGTCTGAGGGTGACACAATTAATACACAGAGCACAGACTGGGGGCTGACTGTATGCAAAGAGGTTAGGTTTGAGACGGATATTTATATCTGAGATCCTAACTTCAAGGTGTGTTATGTACTATCTTCCAATGTAACGAGGCTCCGATAGCTTTCTTATGGAATAGACAGTGAGAGTCTGCACTGATTTATGGTTTGAACTTTAGAGTTATGAAAACAATTATTGGATTTAGGACAACCCAAGGATAGATGGATAGGGAAGTTGGCTGGGAACATGGTAGGAGGTCAGTAGAGAATGTTGGCTTACTCATCTTGGTGCAATGAGATCTCCTTTGTTTCGTAATGCAAGAGGATATGCAGAGAGCCTGAGGGAGGGAGGAGTGATCAGTACACCCATTCAGTCTTTGTATTACCTTCCACATGTCTTCAGATCTCCATGTCCTTCCCATGGGATATTCACCGGTATTCCAAAGGCCACTGTCACCTCTTAAGAACAAGCCTGGCCCCAAATATGAAGACCCCAAATATAACACAGGGTATGCAGAGTGTATTAGCAAGTAAGACCGAGTAAGATTATTTGTTCACCTACCCTGTCAGTTTGCTTGCTCTGACTAGCAACTGGTCTCTGGGGTGTCTGTCAAATTATCTCTCTGATCTTTTTGACTTAGATATGCCAGGGACTGGGTCTTGGACTTTGTCTGCAAGAAATGTGTTTCATTCATTGAGTGATGACTCTTTTGACATAAAAAGCATGGTATTATGATTACTTTTCTCTTAAAAGTGAAAGAGGAAGCCTAGTCAAATGGCAGCTGTGTTCATAACAAGATCAGGCCAGTGCAGGGGTATCTCAGGTACCAAGGGAACAAAAGAGAACATTGCCTCCCAAATAATACTTCTGCCACTACCCTGACATTTTCCTTCACAAAAGTCTAGTATTGCAGTAATGTAAAACTGCAGTTGAGCACATAGAAGTGCAATTTAGGCATCCAAAGAAAAAGAGGTAAGCAAAATTACCAAGGAAATGCAAGCACAGCAAATATAAGAGTTCTAGGTTTCAACAATTTTAAATGTCTCACTCTCTGGAATGCTAGAAGTTAAAGGACTGAAAGAAATTTTCATCTGGACAGCAGAATTCTCATTGGAAGAGGCTATATTTTGCTCTTCCCACCCCCACAGCCACAACCCTGGGCCATTGGCTGGATTTCCTGTGTAAAGTACAATTTGCAATAAGTACAAAAATTAGAGAAAGGTTTTTGGGTGATGTATCTTTTCTGAGTGAGATATGCCCTAGCAAATCATTGCATTTTTGCCTAGTTCATTGCAATTTGTGTTTTATATGTGATCTGATAAAATATAGGTTGATTTTTTTAGGAGCATGCAGGGGTTCAGGAGGACTTTGGGAGACTGGCAGGTTGCTGAGCATCCACATAAAAGCACTTTGAAGTTGTATAGGGTGTGTGGTCCACAGTTTTGGCTATCTTCTGACAAATCAATTCCCCAGTTGGATTGTTGCGGGGGGAGAGATTGTGCTGAAGAAATTGTTCTGATAGTAACTATTAAAATTATGTACATTTATAAATGAATCTGCCATCACAAAGAAGTTCTTCATCAACACTCACATTGTCTGAGCCACTGAAGAGACAACAGAAAAAGATTCCTTTCAAACATGTATTATATGAAGCAGTTACCATAAAGTGAATGCTGAGTAAACAGTTGCATTTAATTACAAACTAATTAGTAAAATTGCAGAAATGCTGTTATTTGGCTTGTCTTTTGGAGCAGCCTTGGTGTTCCATGTGTATTCTTTGGAGGAAGATTCCCTTCTGTTCACCAAATGTAAGGAGGTTTTATGAGCCTATTTTTGATAAGCTCTCTGTGCCATACATATATACCCACATTCCTGACAATTTTTGTTGCTGTCCTCCAAAAGAGAATAAAATTCCAAGAGCATGATTTAGCCAAAGTATAATAGTGCAGTCTGTCTCTAATAGTGCAGATCCAAGTGTTTATACAGACGTAAATAGAGCTTACTTTCAGATGGAATTACAGCCTGTCTCCTTGTTTCATATAAGCAAGAAGCATATGCTTAATTCTTCCTTAAAATGTCTCCCACTGAAACATGCTTACATCATAGAGCAAAACTAAAGGACAAAAACCCCATAATTTTCCAGCAGAACTAGCCAATGTGTCTCTTTTTCTTCTTCCTCTAGAGTTATCACAGGGGACCCAATCTAGATCAGGAAGATAGAATGGAAAAGGGAAATGAATTGCTAAAATGCTAACCAAATCAGCCTCCCATCCCACAAACAATTTACATCACACCAAAGTGATCCATTAAGACAAATAACACTACTGTAAATAGCAGCTCTGTGTCAAATTCACTTTTGCCAGTAATATTTTCACCCATCTTGCTCACTTCCACTTCTCTGCTCCTTTTGTAAGTGGCTTCCACAGTCATGGTAAACCACAAAGCCACAGTTTAAGCTGTAGCTTTGTGGTTTGATTATGAGTATGTTTTTGTAAACACTTCTGAATACACCAGGCAACATATCAGGCCATGCAGGCAGAATTCTTTTCATGGGCAGGATCAAAAGTCAGGTGGTAAAAGAGCCAGCATGTTGTTGTGGTTTGAATGTTGGTCTAGGGCACTGGGATATCAGAGTTTGAATCCTGTATGGCCATGGAAACCCATTGGGTGACCTTGGACAAATTACATTCTCTCAGGTTCAGAAGAAGGCAAAGGCAAACCCCCTCTGAATAAATTCTTCCAAGAAAATCTTGTGATAGGTTCACCTTAGGGTCACCATAAGCTGGAAATTACTTGAAAGCACATACCAATAACAAAAGGGGTAATGGCCCAATCCTATGTCATTCACTTCTATGCCTTATTCCTCAGACTCAAGTCTTGCTCAATTCAGTTAAGTTTGTTCCCATGTGAATGTGCATAGGATTGCAATCTGCTGGTACAGACCAGCAAAGGGTGGCATGGGGGCATGCGGTCTGCATGCCACATGCCCTGATTCCGCTCCCAAGCTGGCATCATGCCACCCACCCAAACAGCATTAAGACATTCCTGCGGTGCAGTGTTTAGATGCCACGTGCTGCAGGAACATGGAAGAGCTGCTGGTGTGTTGAAAGGGTGGCTTTTTTCCACCACCAAAAGGAGCATGAGGTTGCCACGGCCTCATTCTTGCTCTCAAAGGGGCAGCCAGAAGATGCTTCTTCAAGGCAGTCAGCTTTGCCTCTTAGTGAACTGGGCTGAGTGCAGAACATCTATATCTCTGGTTATTACAATCTCCACCTAATATCACTCTAGTTTTTAATCCTCAACACAGCTGTTGACTTGCCCACATCTCTAAGGGCAATGATCTACTTTTTAACATAACAGTAAAATTGCTAGGAATTTCTAACAAATCTACCACTTTTAAACCTTAGTTTCATGATTTACAGAATCATGTGACTACTCAGAAGCATGCCTTATTGCTCTTGGATAGCTGTGTTTAGCATTGCTGCCTAAGACCAAGCCAATATTTGAAATGCATGCCTATGCAGTTTAATAAAAAATAAAGCTCTGACATATGGTTTTAAAAATGCTTAGCTGGACTGCAGGGCAGTATCAAAATTCTTATGACTTCTGATGCTCTGGTTACACGGAAAATGCTATATGAGATCCATTCTATTTCATGTACTGTAGGCCGTTTTCTTCCTTGCTTTTTTTATTTCTCCATATCCGGAAGGATTATCTGGGAAGAAGTATGGGAAGATGTTTATATTGTACATTTATGAAAACACTACTGCATTGTAAAAGTAACAATATTCAGCTTTTCATTAGATCGTTAATATTGCTCTGAAAGAAACAATGAGGAACAAATCAGATGGATGCTTACTGTCACTGGGGATAACAACATAAGCATTTACACTGGATGAACTAAATTCCTGTTGCAATGTGGGTAGCAATGTGGATTCAGCCAGTGCTCAAGGAACTGTTCTTCAGATCTCTGTTCCAACTGCTGAAGGTAAAGCAAGTATTCCTGTGGAAAGGAAACATTGTTTAAGAAAGCACAGTGGTGACACTGCCTTCTTCCAGTCCTTTCATTAAATTATTTACAAGATTGTTCTACTAAATTTACATGCCAACAGTGAACTCATTCAAGAAGTAAGGATTCTTAAACAGATAATGGCACTATCCATACCAAAACTGTATGCCCTCCAACTGTACCAGTTTAAGAGAGACAGTCCTGATGTTGTCCTACTTTTTCAACTGCTCTTAAAATGACCCAGCTTCTCTCTCCTCCTCCCAGTTTCCTCCTTTATTATTATTTTCAATTACTGCAAACTCAGTTGTAGTTGTAAAAGGGTTTGCATTAAATTATCATGGAGGTGTTACCCAAAGAAAGTGGGGGGGGGGATCCCCGCCACCTATCAGTGTTTCTTCAAATGTTGAGGAAATTAGCTTTGGAAGATTCTGGGTAATCTTTAGGACCATTTGCACATGTATATAAATGAGGAGGTTTGGGCAAATTTAAGAGGGTTTTATTTTTAAAAATGCAGAGTGTAATCACACACACAGTATCAATTCACACAGACATAGCATTCAGAGCTAACTGAAATGGAAATGTGGACATGGGGTAGCAGAGTTTGAGAGGTTTAGAGAGTTATATTTACTTATCTGAAAACATTTGCCCCACCATGCCAGGTATTGCTGACACTGAGCTCACACAGAGAGAAAATGAAGGCATCAGTAAAGCTCAGTAAAGATAGAAATTTTGCGGGAAAACTTTTGGACAAATAAAGGAGCTGTTCTTCCTACGCTGTAACAAAAATGAAGACTGGACATTCTCAATTACCATTAAATGCTCACTGACCATTTAGGAGAGGATGGAGAAACTGGGGAAGGGGGTACTGGAACAGAATACCCTAGAAAATGGATCGGTAGCTGGCTAGCAGGCATCCTAAAAATGGTCAGTGGAGTGTTTTAGTTTTTTTAAAGCCAAGAGCCAGCATGATGTAGAGGTTTGAGCATTGAACGATGACTCTGCAGACCAGGGTTTGAATCCCCACTCAGCAATGAAAACACACTGGATGGCCTTGGGCAAATCATACTCTCTCAGCCTCGGAGAGAGGCAAAGACAAACCTCTTCGAACAAATCTTGCCAAGTAAAATCTGTGATACATTTGCCTTAGGGTCATCATAAGTAACAAATGACTTGAAGGCACACAACAACAACAACAACAGAACAATCAATGATATGTGGATTTCCAGCTGGGGACACTCCTAATGGAGGGCTGACCCCACACAATATGATCCTTTCCATACTGGAAATACCTGGACATATTGAACTTGGCTAGGGCATAAATTTAAGAAATTCATTTTAAGATTATTTATTTATTTATTTATGGAAATAACTTACTAAAAAACCACACTTTTTTCCAGCTGTGGATGAAAAAGCAAGACAAGGATTCTGCTGATTCTATGCTTTAATGGTGTGATATTTTTATAATTATGTTATTTGGGGTATTTCTTGTGATGTGCCGTCAGGTCTACCCTGACTTATGGCAACTCTCTCATATGGGTTTCTTAGTCAGATTTATTTAGAAGCAGTTTGCCATAGTTCCCACTCTGGAATGTAGCTCTAGCCTCTATGGTCCTGCAGCCTTAGAAATATATGAATGTTAGTAGGCTTGTAAAATCATAGAAACAGCAAGCAAAACATGTGAGAAGAAGAATAAGGAAGCAATAGTTATTGTATTCCAAAAAAACATGATCTTAGTAATTTCCTGAAGATATTATAAAACACATCTGTTACATACTTATTATAGATGCATATAAGAGGTGCAGATAAGTGGCATAGGTCACAAAGTGAGTACATTCAAACATTATTGAGGACTCTTTGCTGGCCAAAATAAAAAATAAAAAAATACTGTTTCCACTATCTCATTTTCAACATCCCATTAAGCAGAGATGTTCTGAGTTGCATGAGGCCCAGAGAGACCAAACATGTGATTTAGAAGTTTATCATGCAGCCATTTTTGCCTGAGCCATGTATGGGATGGAATCAGGCTGGAACAGGGAAGAATGGGTGATACAGCACACAAAATTGCTGCTGCACTGCTGTCTAACCATTGCTTGTCCCCCAGCCGTATTTCTCCTGGTGATTTTGCTGATACAGAAGCTTTCCATACTACCAAAATTGCCCAGCAGAGCATGTCTGGGATACAGGCGATGGTTGGATAGCAGCAATTTTGTGTGTGATATCACCTGTTCTTCCCCATTTTGGCCCAATCCCATCCTGTGCACGGCTTGGGCAAAAATGGTCATGTGACAATCTCCTTAGTTAGCTGCTGTATTAGATGAGCTACTTTAAGGGGAAAAAAGCATTCAGATTAACTCAGAACTTGACACCACAAGTGTTTCACAGACTAGGAAAATATCCAGTGTTCCATCTGGTCAGGTTCCTGGGGATCAATTTCAGGCTAATGAAGCATTTGAATCATTCCATCCTTGCTCATCTTGACTGACAAGGTCAAGAAGAGATTAATTGATCAGGTGCATCCATTGGGTGCCAAGTAGTGCTTCTGTCTGTCAGAGACAAGTGTCTGATGCATTGAATAACAACAACAACATAATTTATTTATAGCTTGCCCCTCCCCAAAGAATATAAAGTATTTTTTAAAAAATTCAAAAAGCAAACTGATTTTGCCATTTTATATATGGGACACCATTTTACTATGTCACAGTATATAATAGGACATGAATATCCACAGATTTTGCTATCCAGGGAGGGTCTTGGAACCAAACCCCAGCAAATTCCAAGCCCACTGTAACAGAATTGAATAGGAAGAGGAGGAGGCTATAGTATGTCCTTTCTGAAGAGGACACTCCTGGATTCAAAGGCATTTGTAAGCTACTGCCCCATTGCTGATATCCCCTTTTTGATCAAGGTGGTGACTGGGCAACTTCAGATGTTCTTTGAGAAAATGGATTATCACCTCTTTAACTCTGGTTTTAGACCAGAATATAATGCCAAAACAGCATTAATTACAATCTATTTCAGGGACAGGATGGGGGGGGGGTGCTATCATGTTGAGTGTCCTTGATCTCTCAGCAACTTTTTGGCCATGTTAGTCTGTACAATCAGTATGCAGAGAAATCTTGTAGCACCTTCTGTTGCCCCTCATAATTATTTTCACCCACTGTTTTTGTTAAAGCTAAACATGACATAAAACTTAGGTTCCAATCTCTCGTCATAGTATTGAGAATTGGTCAAAAAGTTGCCTAGTTCGCCTATATGCATGAGCTGGCCCTGATGCCATTTAATATCTGTATTATACTATATAGTGTCATATAGTTACAATGGATGAGGTCATTATGAGTTTTGGGTGAGGCTGCCATAAGTATGCTGATAACAATAAGTCCTGTTTTCCTTGCTATTACAGTTAGCAGAAGCTATGGAAGTGTTGGGTCATTATCTGGATGCTGTAATGGCCTAGATGACGGCCAAGCCGAAACCCAATAAGACAGATGCTCTGTAGACCAGTGGTCCTCAATTCTGGAAACTGGATAAATTACCTGTCATGAATGAGGTTACATTTCGCCTGAGGGAGCAGATGCACAGGTAAGGAATACTCCTACATAACCTCTCTGTCAGATGGATTCTTTGGGTCTCAGTGCCTGTGAAAAGGTTTGACTGGCCCACCAGACACTACGTTTCCAAGATAAGGCTAACCTCACCACAGTAGTTCATGTACTGGACATTTCCCAATTAAACTATGCAATATATGCCAGGTGGAGCTGCCCCTGTACTGGCAGTTGTGCAAAAAGCAGTAACTGGGTTGCTGAGTGGAATATCTTATATAAACCATAGAATACTCATTTTCAAGTAATTGCACTGACTGTCATTGCATCTCTTATTTGAATTCAGAATGCTAGTGGTTGCGTTTAAGGACCTGAATCTCAATGCATGAAGGACTGTGTCTCTATATATACACCTGAATGAAGTCTGCTGTAGAGGACCTCCTTTGTGTCCCACCAGTAGGAGCAACATACTGTAGGAGAATGTAGAAGAGTGCCGTCTCTGCTGTGGTACCTTATTTGTGGAATGTGTCTAATTGGCACCAACACTAGCTTCATTCCAGCACCAAGTAAAAACACAACTTTTTTGATTAAAGCTTTTGTGGGTCTAATAATTTTATCTAATTTGTACATGTACACAGTTTTCACATTTTTAACTTGTTGTATTGTTTAATATATTTTGTTTTTGTCACCCTTCAAGTAGTTTCCCACATATGGTGACTCTAAGGCAAACCTATCACAGGGTCTACTTGGCAAGATTTGTTCAGAAGGGGTTTGCCATGGCTGAGCAGGGATTCAAACCCTGATCTCCAGAAGCATAGCCCAGTGCTCAAACCACTATATCACACTAGCTTATAAACTATCTATGGAGTGATCGTTCTCAAACTATTTATTTAATACATTAATCCTTGACTGTTTTGATTTTTTAAAATGATTTCATTGTATTACACACTGAGATCTCCTGATACAGGGTGGCTCAGATATAAACATTTTAATAATAAAGAAACAATATTTTAAAAAATAAATAAATAGAGGATTTATTTTATGCAGCTTTCATTCAGTTTTTACATTAATAAGAAAAATATCAGTAAGAAAAGAAAGAAATGCCACATCCTGAAGATGAAATGCTGTCCAACAGATGCCTACTCATAAGTAAGCCTTACAGAGTTCAATGGTGTCTACTCCCTGGTAGGTAAGTGCAGGATTATAGTTTTAACCAAAAATAGCACCCATCAATTAGAATGGAGGGTAAGTCATGATTCCCATATTTGGAGAAGGGTGTGGAAGGGGCACATAAGATACAGAGGTACTTTTCATCATGGCATCATAGAAATGATCAACATGAATTTTGACAAAACAATGTAAAAAAAAATTGCTAATTTTAATGGTTGTTTAGAACTTCCTATTAAGAGCCAGTTTAAAAAGGGGCCACCACAAATAATTATGTGACTTAAATGAAATTCAAAAATCACCCTCATTGGTTCATCAGGGAAACCAGGTTTTCTTGGTCTGTCTTCACGACGGGTTCTCAAAAGCTGCTTGGCTTCTTTTTCTGGTAATATTGGTGAGGCATCTTTTAAAAAAAATACATTAAATTGACAAGGCTAGTTAGGCTTTCAGGTATAGGATAAAATGTTTGGAAGACATTTGCGCATATCTATGTATACACACTCTGTGTGAGTGTGTGTATTACAATACACAAAGTGTTCTTTCATTACAGCATCCTCTCAAGAGAATATTGCATTCCAGGAGGCACAGATGCAATCTGAAACCATTTTAATAATAAACTAGAGCTTGCTTATAAATTCAACAAATTAAAGTCTACAAAATGAACATAGAACACACCTCTTTGCAAAATATATATAAGTATAACAGCACCATCTAACTTGTGATCAGCTTCACTCCATTTTCACTGGGCACACAGCCCATTACAATCCCTTTACCCCAATACAAGTCACATTCAGAGGAATTAAAGGAATATTTTTGCATAGATTTCATCCATTTTAAGAGGAAGAACATCCTGGTAGGACTGCTTGGCAAGATAAAATACCTTTATCATTATTTATTTATGTTTGCTTTTTGCTTTGATAGTATTATCAAGCCAAAAAAATGCATGAGATATGGACAGAACCATAGCAAAAATGGCAGCTGCAAAAGAATTAAGTCAAGTTAACCTATATAGCCTTACGCAGAAGTAAGTCCACTGCATTCAAAGGCAGTCCCTCTCATGGACTCCCAAGAAGACACAGGACTGAAAGAACACACTATAAATTATATATTTACTCAAAGCTAAGCTCCGCTGTACTGTATTCAGTAGGGAGCAGTTCTAGAAAGTGGAGATTGGGCTAGTAGTTATTATGTGGCTAATTGGTTTCTGCTGTCCATGTGCTCGATTTCTTTCAAGCCAGAAACTTTTTGGAATTCAGTGTGGCTTACTCCCAAGTAAGCACGGATGGCACTCAACTACGACTATTGCTCACTATGGACTAGCTCCTACAGCAGCACTATGCTTACCCTCTGAAAAACTGCCATGGAAATCTGGGAGTAGATTATATTACACTGTCAACTCTCAATCAAACTATGGAGGGATTTAAATACAATATTACAGGTTGGTGCCTGTAAGTACTTCAGATAGGCAAGTGCATATCCCCCAACCTAACCCCACACCCAAGCTAGCGATAATACCTACCTATGCAAAGGATTAGAAGGGTAAAAATTAGAACAAAAACTGTCTTCATTTTGATTCCGCTGTCTCTTGGGCTGCTCCTCCAAAGTGAATTACCCTGACCAAGGTATTAGCCTATTTGAGAAGCGGCTACGTCAGTCACAGATGTTTGTTTATTTTTCGACTACTATGACTTTAGAGTATGGTTTTGAGGACATCTGGTCCTGGGTTTTGAATATGGCTATTGTAGGCTTCAACATTCTTTCAATGCTAATCTATTCCTTGGGAAAGGAAACAGAAAGGCCTTCTTTGCAGCATTACACTTCAACCATTTTTTAAAGAGAGCACAGCTCAAAAAAGACAGATGTAAACAAGCCAAAGGATGCCAGAAAGGTGCAAAGCACTGCTTGTACTGCCTGAAATTATGTGTGTACATACTTAGTTCAAAGACAGCTCAAGCAATACAAACATCTGCAACGGAATCAGATAAGCCATTGATCTCAGTGAACAGATGGATTCCAAAACAGCATGGGCTCCATAATCCCTGCCTCTTTCTAACAAACAGATTCATCACACCATTTTGACTTTCACCACCTTCTTGTGTTGTGAAAATTAATATAAGCTGCATTAATTTCCACAGACTTTCCAGTACAGAAGATCCAGGATCTAGTGCATAAACAGTAGCTGTTGACAACTGTTCCATTCTTCAGTCTAGTTCCTTTTAGTAAACTTGCAGGCAGCCTAAAGATGAAGCATTTACTGTTCATACTTTATGCAAGTCCACTTCTGAAGTTACTTCTTGAAGCTTATATGCTCAGGATCTCCCAGTAACTGACCATATGGGCTTCTGAGCATCAAGTAACTTCTTCAGATTCTCATCTAGATACTGACAACTTCCATTAGTAACTCTCTGGTGTCTCCCCACTTCTTCTTCTGCCTTGATTCTTACCACACAGTTTTATCTTCTATTTTTTCCACTCCTCATCCATTAAGAAAAGAAGGGAAAACCCCAAGTGTGGAACAAAGTCTTCTGATTGGTAATGCTAAGAGCCATACTCTTGGATGTAATTATCATCTTGTTTTTGTTGTTGGGTGCCTTCGAGCCATTTCCAACTTATGGCAACCCTAAGGGGACTCTATCATGGGGTTTTCTTGGCAAGATTGGCTTAGGGGGAGGTTGCCTTTGCCTTCCTCTGAGGCTGAAAGAGTGTGAATTGCCCACAGCACCCTGTCGGTTTCCAAGGATGAGCAGGGATTCAAACCCTGGTCTCTGAGTTATAGTCCAATCCTCAAACCACTACACCTCACAGGGTGAGTCATCATGCACCAACCAAATTTCTTTAGAAAGAATAACATCCTAGACAGATGTTTTTGGGTTTTTGTTTTTTTAAGGAACCTTGTGGCATCATTCCTCAATTCATCTTAATGCAAGCTGTTGAGAATTACAGTCTGCTTCTTTGATGATGATTGTTGTTTTTCCAACCCTGTCAAGGTATGCTCTCTCTGTGCCTTTTCCCAACAGTTAATTGCAGCAACAGCATCACTAGGGTTGGAGTCACCTGGTGCAGTAACTCATAGTGTCACCCCACCATTGACCTCCTCCCATTACCACACCATACTGAATCCTTAGAAATGTATTTTTGTACCAATGTTACCCATAAATCAGAAATCCAGTATATCACTGAATGTAATGGCAATAGCTGTGACATAAACATCTAGCAAAACTAAAATTATATCTTTAAATTACAATATCATATACACAGTTATTTACAATCTGTATTTACATGCACACAGTTTCATGTGGTTAAAGTGAAATTTTGGTAAGATGTGATTTCTTAGAGAAAAAAATAAAGAATTAAAAAATAATTTAAAATTTAAAATTTAATTTTAAAAAATGGGGCCTCTCCTTTCTCCTCACACCGAGTCTCACTCCACTCACACTATCTCTTTGGCTGAGCTCCAGCATTTTAAAGGAACATAGCCAAACACCACAGTCTATTTCTGCCCAAAGGCAGATGTTTGGGGAGCAGTGGTGTCTCTCTCACACACACCCTTAGTGTGTCACCTGGTGTGGTCCATATCCCTCTCACCCCTATAATGACATCCTATTGGATGTGGATCCTCCTCTTCCTCTCCCCTAAATTCTGTATTTATAATCTTGAAATAATTTGGTTATCTAAGCGGTGGCAGGTTTTTATATGGAACAGCTTAACATGAGGGTTTTTTTAAAAAAAACAAAAACAAACGGTTTTTACACACACACACACACACGCTCACACACCTGCATTCATGATGCTAAACTACATGAGTCTCTCTTTTCTCTTATTGTTATAAGTCCTGCTGGGGATTAATATGAATTATCTACCATTGGTGGCTGCTCCATCAGCAACAGTGGTGACTAGCTGCCCCTGACTCTACAAAGGTTCAATAAATGGGGCTGAAATTAGGACAGAACTAAATTTTAAGAAAGCTCTTGCAGGTATTGCTGGTTTGGTAAACACACACACTTGTGCTTGAATTACAGATGTGAGAAGAACTAGCTTATATTTTTGTGACAGCCTTTTTTTTTTTTTTTTAGTGAACTTATTTTCTCCATTTCCACCCAAAATGATGGTTCCCAGAAGGTATGATTTGGCTTAAAGAAGGAAGGATTCAGAGGCAGGAGCTTGCTGACTTTGCAAAGTTTCTTTACCCACTTCCCCTAATAATAGAGATGGGTAACTATGGCACCTGAAATGTTCTTGGATGTCATCTACTATCAGTCCTATGCAGCAGAATGGGATGATGAGAGGTGCAGTACAATATTTGAAGGGCCACAGTCATCCAGCCCATCTTATAGTTTTAGCAATTCTCTTCTCTGTAAGCACTTGTTTAGCTATCCTTCTCCTATGTAGTCACCCCTGAAGAAACAGGCATTTTATCATACAGAGGTGCTTCCCTCCTCACCACTGAGCAACAACATCTTGTCCCCCACACAGTAGTCACTTTAAGGATGTGTGGGTAGGATTCTCACATAGGCCTAAATTCTGAAACAACTTTTTAAAAAAGCACTAAGGGAGTGCTATTTCTGTATGCTACACATTTCATGGCAGTACGGTTGGCCCCCCACTTTTGTAGCTTTCGTTATTAATGGATTTGATTAATAAGTTCTAGGTCCTCCAGTTTAACTTTGCTGGATGCTGACCATACAGAGATTTCTAGAGAAAACACTTCTCTAGACATTTGTAGGTCCTCCAGCTTGCAGCAGATGTTGACCACAGAGTTGCACTGGAGGACCTAGAGATCCCTCGAGAGATGTCGTCTCAGGTTTAAAAAAAGGTGTTTTAATTTGCAGTTTTCCCCACTATTACTGGGGTCCTGCACCCCTAACCCCAGCCAACATAGAGGGCCCACTGTACTCCTCTACAGGGCATCCTCACATGAAGGGACATACCTTTTGAACACTCATAGGAAGAAACCTTTCAGGATTTCTCTGGGAATATGTTAGATGCAGTGTTTGGTTGTTTACACAGTGGATTTTAGGACTGTCTATGAATGGCAAAATTAATAAAATAATAACTGAATAACTTTATGCCAGGACTCCGATTGTGTCCGCTCAATTCTGGGGTGGCTCTCATGTCAGCATGGTGGTGACTCCCCTGCAAGTATTAATCCAGGCTTAAATAAGCTTCCCAAGGTGCTGAACCCTAGAACCATGGATAGCTCCTTTAAAGCTAGTTGGAATCACTCTCTTATTATTTATTTATATCCGATCTTTCTCCCAATATAGGGACTCATATCCATTTCATTGCCTGACTAGCATAGGAGCCACCAGCCACTAATAAGGATTCCATCTTGGCACTAATGCTAACATTTACTCAAATGCATGGCCCCATTTTAGTACTGGGCTCTAAAATGGATACCACCTGAAAGCATGCCCCCATTTGAGAGCCAGTACAGTGGCTTTAGCATGGAACTAGAACATTGGAGACTGGACTTTGGGCAAGTCACATTCTCTCAGCTTCAGAGGAAGGTGATGGCAGAACCCTCTCTGAACCAATCTCGCCAAGGAAACCCCAGGAAATGGTTGACAAAAATCTCAAATGACTTGAAGGAACACAAGAACAATAACATGATGACTGTACTAGTTTAATTTTATTTTAATGCTCATTTTTGTATGTATTTAATTGTATTGCTCTTTGCATTTGTAAGCCAATTTGTGTCCAAATTATGGGGGGAAAGCAGGATATAAATGAATGTGATGGTGATAATCATGATCATGATGTTGATGGCAATGACTTCACCCAGGGTGAAGGCTCCTAGCACTACCAATCAGAAGACATTGTTCAGCATCTTAATGGATGAAGAAGGAACCCCATGATAAGTTCACTTGTGCTTTCACAACTGCCCTTCCCATTCCTAGTTTTCTTCTTGTTTCTTGACTGCAGTGTCTGTTCAGATCAATATTTGAACCAAGATATGGGAACTCTTTTACTATTTCAATTGTATCGTTGTCTTGGGTGAATGCTTGCAGATCTGTCTGACATTTCAGCCTTCTGCCCAGGAGGAATTCCAAAATGCTCTCCATTTTGAATGTGACTAATAAACAGGAATGCATATTTATAGGGGTGTTTTTTGGTTTTATTTGGTCACGTCCTTCATTTTTCTTGAATGCCCTACATTTTACAGTGCCTTGTCTTCCTTCGTGATTAGGCCATCCAGTCACCTTGCATGATCATTGATTTTGTTTTCTCATGTTCAGCCTTATTCCAACCTTGTTGGCACTTTCCTCCTTGACCTTCTTCAGGAGTTGTTCCAGGGCTTTGCTGGTTTCTGGTAGTGCCTTCTGTGTACCTTAAATTGTTCCTCCTATTGGATCTTCTACGCCTTTTTTGACTTATGGCGACCCTAAGCGGACTCTTATTGTGAGGTTTCCTTGGCAAGATTTGTTCAGAGGAGGTTACTGCCATTGCCTTCCCCTGAAGCTGAAAAAGTGTGCCTTGCTTCAAGTTACTCATGACACCGCTTTACCTGCCATGGGTCAATGCTAGGAAATTCTGAGATTTGGAGTTTGTCGTGGCGCCAGAGCTTTCTGACAGAGGTCCAAAACACACTGCAGAAATAATCCAGTTTGAGACCTCTTTAGAGGTCCTGGCTCAAATGATAGGGAATTCTGGGCATTTTGTAGTTTTGTGAGACATTGAGCCTTTCTCTGTCAGAGAGAGCTCTGGTGCCACAACAGACTACAGTTCCCCAGAATTCTCTAGCACTGAGCCAGGGCAGTTAAGTGTGTGTTGTTTTGTAAGGCCACAGAAATCCCAGAATTCCATAGTATGTAGCCACAACAATTTTTTAATTATATTTTTTAGTGTTGCCGGTGCTCCAGTGAGTTTACAAGGCGGAGCTGGGGCTCGAACTCGGGTCCCCAGGGTGGCAGTCCAGCGCTCAAACCACTAGGCCACGCTGGCCCCTATCAGGGCCAGCCTCTCATCGGGCCTCTCCCTTTGGCCTTGCCCTCCTCCAGCCTCTTTGAGAGCGGCGGCCTGCGATTGGTTGGCTGCCCGTTTCCTAGCAACGCCCATCAGCAGCCTCCCTCCTGTCACTCCCAGGCGCTCAGCACAGCAGTCAGTATAGCGTGGCCTCTTCCGCTTCCGCCCATCTTTGGCTCCACTGCAACGGAGGAGTCGCCAGGCGGGTAAGGGGGGGGGGGGAGGAGGAAGAGGGAAAAGAAGATGGAGGGCAGCCTTCCTGAGGGGGAGGGGGAAGGGAGGGGGAGTGGAGTGGAAAGCCCTCACTAGGGGGGCACCACCACACCTTGCCACAGTCACAGAGGGATACAAAAGGGGCTTCCATAGGGCTGCTGCTGCTGCTATTGCTCCCTGTCATCATATATCATTGGGCTGCTCCTCCTCCTCCTCCTCCTCTTCATCTTCATCTTCATCCTTCTCAGTTGTTGGTGTTGGCTGAGGATGAGGGGAGGGGCACTGCCAAGTTGCAGCAACATCTGGACTGTGTGTGTCCCATGTTTCTCTCTTCTCTTGCCCAGCTACCCACTTTTTAAAGGAGTGGCAAAGTAACAGGGATAGGCCTAGATAGTCTGGAGATACATCACCATAAAGATAGATAGATAGAGAGAGAGACAGACAGACAGACAGATAGATAGAAGTGTGTGTGTGTAATATATATATGGATATACATATACATCCCTCTGTGTGTGTGTGTGTGTGTATACATACATACATGATCATATACTCATCCCTCCATTTTTGCCGATTTGATTATTCACAGATTTGATTAATATGGTCTCTCTAGGAATATCTGGGTCCTCCGGTGCAACTCTATGGTCAACTTTAACTAAAAGCTGCACTGAAAGACCTAGAGAGAATACTCTGCTAGGCCTTTGTAGCTCCTCCAGCACAGTTCTATGGTCAGTGTCTGTCAGATGTTGACCACAGAGTTGCATTGGAGGACCTAGAGATTCCTAGAGAAGTTTCCTCTCAGGTAAAAACATGGTGTTTTTGTTATTTGCAGTTTTTCCATATTCACAGGAGTCTTGTGCCCCTAACCCTAGCAAATATGGAGCGACAAGTGTACACACACACATACACACACACACACACATATATATAGACAGATAGATAGATATACGTGTGTTTTTGTTGTTCTTGTGTGCCTTCAAGTCATTTTTTACTTACAGCGACACTGTCACGGGTTCCCCACTACCATTCCCTTCTTTTGTGTCATGTCTTTTTAGGTTGTAAGTTAATTACAAATTAACTATCTGTAAACTTCTCTGAGAGACTTTGTGAGAGACAAGAAATTTTCTTGGCAAGATTTGTTCAGAGGTGGTTTTGCCATTGCCCATCCCCAAAGGCTGAGAGGAGGTGACCTGCCCAAGGTCGCCCAATGGGTTTCACAGCCGAGCCGGAAATCGAACTCTGATCTCCAGAGTTGTAGTCTAACACTCAAACAGCTATGCCATGCTGGCTCATATATACAGTCAGCCCTCCTTATCCACATTTTTTTTCTATCCATAGATTCAAGCATCCACAGCTTGAAAATATTCCAAAAAAGTACAAATTGCAATTAGCATACCTTGATTTTCCATTTTATATAAGGGACACCATTTTACTATGCCATCATGTTTAATGGGACTTGAGCATCCACAGATTTTATTATCCACGGGAGGTCTTAGAACCAAAACCCAGTGGATAAACAAGGGATGTGTATATCTATATGCACATCCAAGTGTGTGTGTGTGTGTGTGTGTGTGTGCAGTTCTGGGCTGAGAGTGCATTGACACTGTTTGAAATAATGCATTTTGACATCTGTAGCTCTATCCTGTGGAATCCTGGGATTTGTATTTTCACAGGATCTTTTGCCATAGAGTGCTGGTGCCTCACCAAAATTTACAAATCCCAGGATTTTGTAGAATGGTGCCATGACAGTTAAAGTGGTATCAAGCTGCACTATTTCTACAGTGCTGCTTGACACCACTTCCTTAGGGAAGGGCAGAGCTTGATGAAGAGAGCAAAGTACTCCAAATTTTGTGTGTGTAGTATTGATCATTGCTTTAAAATGTGTTTAAGTGAGACTGGTGTTTTTCTCCCTCTCAAGATAATTTGTTTTTATTTCAGATGACTTAATTGGGAGCTGCAACGACATCCTGATCCATGATGCACAGACTCTGATAGAAATCTATGTTTGCACTGTCTGGGTTGGGAGTCAGGATAGAAGTTGAATTATGCTTCTTTAATTGATACTGAGTTTGTGTAAGCACAAAGTAAGAAACAAAGTAGTCTTGCCTATAGCAAAGAGAGAAACCAGATAGTATTATTGGTAGTGAATGGAGAGAATGTACTTGATTATTGTCTTCTTGTAGTTGAGCTCGTTTAGCATTGGATTATTTTCCTTTGGAGATGAGCTAAAGTGATGACCTGTAGCAAGAAGGTAGACACAACTTTCACTATGACTTGAAGTCTTTGGGGGAATGTCCCTTCTGGAAAAACCAAGATGTCAACAGTGTGGAGAGTGTAGGAGCTAGTGTCTAAGTTTACTGGTTTGTGAGGTGCTTGAAAGGAAAGATATATTTTATTGTAAGAAATAGATGTTTTAAGTATAATTTTTGCCATTCCACAAATAAAAGGGAAAAGTGAGGTTTGTGCTACAAGGTCTGATGAAGAAGAGGCCAGGAAGGTGTCATTAGGTTGATAAAGTCATACAGTACAGTACATGTATTTTTGGTTATTCTACTGTTGATTCAGGTTGTTGATGAAATGTGATTATAATAGCAGCAGCCCTCCTCTGCAGCCTAGGACAGGTTAGCTCCCTCATTTCTGGCTTAGTTTGACATTCAGAGAGCAGATAAGAAATCCAAAAAGGATGGAAGGGGTTGAAACCAGGAGGACCTTCTCCACTTCAGGATTGTTTCCAGAATGGGGTCTTGCCTTCTGGACTATGTGTGCCGTGACCGTGCCAGTTCTGCTCACATTGTGGTGCAGCTTCCGGAGGTCCCGAAGACAAGGCCAAGTGCAAGATATCTTGCGCAAGAGCAAGCACGATTGGCAGGACACCGACCTCTTCAGCCAGCCCACCTATTGCTGCATCTGCGCTCAGCACATCCTTCAGGGAGCTTTTTGCAACTGCTGTGGACTGTGTGTTGACGAAGAGTGCCTGAAGAAGGCTGATCGTCGTTTCCACTGCAAGGAGATCATGATGAGGGGAGAAGGGGGCAGCCGGACTTCTATGGTACACCACTGGATCCGAGGCAATGTCCCGCTGTGCAGCTACTGTGTTGTGTGCAAGCAGCAGTGCGGTAACCAGCCCAAACTTTGTGATTACAGGTAACAAGGGGAGGACAATTCTGATAGCAATTTTGAAATACAAGGTTGGCAATATAATATTTGCTCCCTTAAGGTGCCTGAAACTTAACCAGTATCACATTCCTATGTAACTTTCTTTCAGAGCAGGGAAAGTTCCTTTTTAAGCTGTGACTTCACCCAATGTGGCACCTGGCCATCTTAGCTTGGGGTTTCTGGGAATTACAGTCCAAAAAAGTAAATTTTCTGAGGTCTAGTTTCTTTTTAATACTACCATACCAGCCTGAACACACTTCATCTGATTTTGGAAGCTAAGTATTTGGGTGGGAGGCCACCATGGATTTACAGGTATGTTTAAAAAAGAACCTTGCCCCAACTCTGTAGAAGAGCTGCCAGTCAGAGCTGTCAGAATTGGATAGATGGACCAAAAATATTGTGACCCAGTATCAGGCAACCACCTGAGTTCCCAGGTCTCAGTGATATGGTAAGTGCTAAATCTTTGGTTCTGCAGATCTTTTGGCTGACCTCTCCCATCAGTTCCATCCAGCATGGCCAAGGGTAAGGGATTGTGGGAGATGCACTATAAAACATCTGAGGAGCCAAAGTTTACCATCTCTTGGGCTAGAAATTTGAACAAATGAGCAAGGTATATGGATGATTTTCACAGGTTCACTTGTGCTAGCTTCTTTGCTAATTTAGGGGTTTGTTGTAAATACGCTTTAGGCCTAGTACTGTACAACATATGATTCAACTTTGCTGTGAAACCAGTAGAGCCAGGGATACAGAATGCTTGAGTTCCACACAGTAATATTTCTTTGGGGTGATCCTTGGAGCAAAAGCCATCTGAAAATGAAAAACAGTATCCTCACAATTTTGGTAGAATTTTTTGGTGTGTTTTTAAAAAGTAAAATAAAAATCACATTTCCCCCTCCACTAACTTTTTGAATAAAATTTAATTCAAATATAAACTTTAAAAATGTAAAATAGTTTAAAATAAGCAGGACACAATTTTGACAACAAGGACAACAGAATCAGTGTCATAGCTCAGCATGGCCCAATAATGAATAAGTCAGGCACTATGTATGACTCTGGAGACCAGGGTTCTTATGAATGGATGAACCACAAAACCCCCGAAGTTCTTACTTCTCTTAACAAGAAGTTATAGTGGTTTTCTTTCAAGATATTCATCAGTACATGCCCATGTGATGTAGGTTTGAGTGTTGGACTATAGATCTGGAGTCATGGGTTTAGGTCCCTTCTCAGCCATGGAAACCCACTGGGTGACCTTGAAGAAGTCACACTTTCTCATCCTCAGAGGAAGGCAAAGACAAACCCCTCTGGACAAATCTTTCCAAGAAAACCTGTGAGAGGGTCTCCATAAGTTGGAAAGGACTTGAAGGCAGACAAAAATAGCAAAATTACAAGGGTTTATTTTATGGATAAACAGATGGATATAAATAAATGTAGGCTAAAGTCCTCTATTTTGTGTTGCTCTGTTGCTAGATGGATAGAGCTGTATTTTAATGAAGAAAATAGTATTCTGATTTTCCAAAAGAGGAGATTTGGGTAGAGATATTAACTTGTCAAATGAGGCTTGCTGTGCAGGATTACCAAAATACCCACTTTTGTAAAACCTGTAAAGAAAGGAAAAAACTGCTGTCTTCCTTTGACATCTGTTCACATGCTGTTTGCTTCTCTTTCTCCTTTAAAAGAACCAAACAAAGGAAACAGTGCAGGGATTGGTTACTGTATTGAGGTTGAGTTGTTCTTGAGAAGTAACATGGAACCTGCGGCCAGTACTACACCACCTAGAGTCCTGGAATCATTTCCACACTCTTGAAGGTTATTCTCATTTTATAGGTGAGCAGCAGGGATGGGTTGCTGCCTGTGTTCAACTTTGCTGTAGTTTTTTAATGTCTCCAAAAACTGTACATCCACTATTATCCTCTATCTTGTG
Source organism: Urosaurus nigricauda (assembly GCA_034509955.1). Classification (NCBI taxonomy): domain Eukaryota; kingdom Metazoa; phylum Chordata; class Lepidosauria; order Squamata; family Phrynosomatidae; genus Urosaurus; species Urosaurus nigricauda. The sequence goes on from JAOEGL010000002.1 coordinate 173,299,448, forward strand.
ATGCTTTCAATATGGAGCATGCGACCTTGCATGCACCTATCCACACATCTCAGTATTCTTGAGCCACTTTTTAATTAAGCAAATATCTTCCAATGAATTACTTTTAAAAAAAGGCTTCTTGATGAAAACTTTGTAGCAAGACATCTTCAAGCATGTCACCTAGTTATAAGAGACAGCATCAGAAAGCATACTATGTAATCATGTATAAATTATGAATATTTAGTTGAAAAAATTGACACACACACACCCAAAACTGGATCTTCATATTTACAGATCAGTGTAATGTCTTAATATTAACTCTTACCAAAAGAAGGAACCATCCCCTTCTCTGAACAAAGTAGAGAAATCAGGCTTTAAGGATTTGAATAAGACTTTTCAGTATGTTTGTCAGATTTTCTGGGTTAAAATCAGACAACGTTATCACATTAAAGTAATGGCTGTAATCACTGCTAACATAGTCACAATTTCTTTGTTTTGTCTTTACATCCTTCTTGACATGTGCACATTTTCTTAGCCCCACCTGCATCTGGTCACCTCCCATATACAATGCATAGTGACTGTTTACTGCAGTTCCCTCTTCATCCATCCAGCCTTTAGGCTGAGCCCAAGTATTTATGTCTGCTGGAATTTTGTAAGTTCTTTGGCATCACTTTCCTTTGCATCATTCTTTGTATCCTTGGCTCCCTGCCCTCAATTTATCCATGGGTCATATCAAAATCTGCAATTTTAGCCCCGAAACCCGCCCTCAGTTTACACATGAGCTCAACTTATAGTCAGATATATACTACAAGTTTAAAAATAAAGCTTTAGGTCCTTTTCAAATGCATTTTGCTGTCTTTCATACTTCTACATAGGACAAAGATTTATCTAGCACAGGAATGGAAAACATGTAAGTCTCCTAGCACATTGTCAATTCTAACTGAGTAGACCTCCCAAGGTATCTTGGAGTGGGAGTTGTGCATTTAACTGTTGCCACAGTCCCATCATCCCTCATTGCTGGCCTTACTGGAGGGAACTGGAGTCCCTCTTATCTGGAGAACCAAAAACTCCTCATCCCATCCTAGCACATTGTCAATTCTAACTGAGTAGACCTCCCAAGGTATCTTGGGGTGGGGGTTTTGCATTTAACTGTGCCTGCTAGAACACATGAATACACTTTGGTGGGTTTTTTTCCCCCACTGGCTTGCTTAAAACATCTCCTCTTGGAATCCATTCAGAAGCCAAAAGGTGACGGGCAGAGGGGGAATGGCTCTGTTATCTTACTTTTGTGCCTGTAGACAGAGATTGAAAATATTGGTTGCAAATGAAAGGCATCCGTGGGGTTAATGGATGGTGGGGGGGGGGGGGGAAGTGTTTTGTTTTTTTAAGCCAAGATAATGTTTCCCATAAGCCATACCTAGCAGTGTGATAGCTGAGCCCCTAATGCCAGACTGGTGGAGGCAGGCTGTGGATACTGAGTTGTACTGAGAAAATATTTCTTTTCATGTACTCAAAAGATTCAAAGGTGCTGCCAAATGGAGTCCCTGGTACTGGAAGCTGGCTCTGGGCAAAGCACTGGCTCAAATAACAACACATTAAAGAGCTTTGTAATAAGCCTAATGTATTAAAAGTGAGCTTAATTGATGTTGTATAATAATGTTGCAGCTGTGCACCAAAAGTAGAATTTGTCAAATCCTTAATCAGCAGTGAAAGGATTGCCAATTCAGAATGCTGGTGTGTCTGTAGCTATATGGAAGGTGCCCCAGCCATTCTAGCTTACAATTGGATTAGCACAGAAGCCACTAAAAATAGCACTGAGAGCTTTTACAATTGACTCTTTGGGTATAGGGAAAAGCAATCTCATCTCTCTGTCAGATTATAATAGGCCATGCTATTGCCACTGCTGCTTTTTATACCCTCTCAAAGTGATTTCTTACGTCTAAATCCTGCTTCAGAACTACAGTATCAGGGCCTTGATTATACAGACCCTAAAAATCCCACCCTCCTGAAAAGACAGCATGAAATCTTCTTGTCAATCAAATGGTAGAATATTTTGCACATGGCCCAGAGCATGGTGAAAAAATATATAGTTTTGGGTGTGTTGTTTTTTTTTTTGGTGTTTTTTTTTTTTTTTTTTGAATTCTTTAACTCCCAGAACCCCCAGCTAGCCTGTATATTGGCAATGATTTTGGGGGGATTCTTGGGATTGTAGTGCAAAAAGTGAACTTTTCCAGGCTCTGACATCCCCCACAACGAACCTGTCTTTGTTGGGCATAATGATCTCCTAGGCTGCTGCCACACTGCAAAGATAAAGCCATTTGACACCACTTCAACTTTCATGGCTCAGTACTGTGGAATCCTGGGATTTCTAGTTTGGTGGGGCACCAGAGCCTTCTGACAGTGACCCATGGCAGTTAAAGTAGTGTTAAACTGCTTTATTTTTTGCAGCGTGGATATAGTCCTAGTTGGAGCAAAGGAACATTACGGTGATTTTAGCAGATGTGCTTAACTGTTCTTTTCATCTCCTCTTTTCTCACCCTCCCCATGAAACTTTCATGCCTGCCTCACTCTTCCTTCTTCTGAATAAAGTAGCTTTTGACTAAATATCAAAGAACACCCCTCTTCTCAGTAGCTGTGCTTCAACCTCCTCTTCTGACTCTATAGAGTTTAAACAGTCAGGAAATAGAGTGAAATGCCAATGCAGCTGTAAAACTGCTGCCCTGTGGTTTTGCTAGCCTGGCAACTGTATGTCTAGTGTTGGGGAGATGGCAGGGAAGAAGGCAGGTGCATATGTGCCATTTAGCAACTGTATCTAGGCAAATGGCATAGCCGAAAATCTCATGTGTTACAGTGCAGTTAATTTAGTTGAGTTGCCCCTTTGTTGTTCTTCTTAAAATCTCAGTGCTTGAGGCTTAATGCTAATAAGTTTTTTTTCAAACTCTTTCCTTTCAGAATGTTGTTTTCTTTTCAAAGGACAGTTTGGACCTTTTTCCAAACTGGATTCTTCCCATCCCCATCTGATGTGCCAAATGTTGCCCATCTGTGGTTTGAAAGACAAAATGGTCACTTCTCAGAATTGTATCTCTTGGATTTTTGGAAAGTCCCCCCCCCCCCCCCCCCGTGGTTGTTAAGTCACTATGCCAAATGTTTCTTAAGTTTTAAGCCAAGCTTGACTTAACAGTTTCCTTTTAGTAGCCTAGCTTGTTCACTGTGAATTAAGGACCTCATTCATTCTGTGAATCCCAAATAGGTAGCATTTCACAACTTTAAATATTAATAAGTTTGTACCAAAGTACGCAATGTGCTTTGCCCAGCAAGAAAACCTAAGGCATTAATATGTATTTTCTTTCTGTGTCTTAGAATTCCAAAAACTATATTAGTGTACAACAGAGAAGGCCTAAAAATCAGTGAAAGATTTTGAGATTTCCAAAATCTCTTCACCAGGCAAGATGTAATAAAGACTGTTGTGGGATGAGGGAGAGAAAGCAGGCAAACCTGACTCAATATTGAAGTCATGACATCTGCAAGGGCCTGGGACCAATTCACATTACAGAATTATAGCACTATTATTCCACCTTAATGACTGTGGTTCGATTGCATGGAATCCTGAGATTTTCACTTTACGGAGTGAGATTTAGAATTCTCAGCCAGAGAGCTCTAATGTTTCTGACCAAAGTACAAGCCCCAGAATTCCATAGTGTAATAATTGTATAGTGTGAATGAGCCAATGGACTTGAGTTGAAACGGGGAAGACATTTAAAGGTTCTAGCACGAGGTGGGGTAAGCACAACCCATGGACTTCTCACAAACTCTTCCCCAGGCAATTTTGGCGGCCTGAAAAACTGTGTGTTTCACTGATAGTTTACAACAGTGGTTCTCAAACTTTGGTCCTCCAGTTGCTTTAGACTTCTAACTCTCAGAAGCCCTAACCAGATTGGCCAACAGTCAGGAATTCTGGGAGCTGAAATCCAAAACCAAAGTTTGGGAACCATTGTTTAAATGGACCACAGTGTTCACTTTCCAAGGGAGAAAGAAGAAATAAAGCCAGAAATGAATAACCTGTGGGGACCTGCATTGATTACTTAGACCCAAAATTCTATTCCAGGCACTTGGAATAGAATTTGTTCACCCTAGCTCTATTAGGTGATGTGATAGCCTTTGCATTTTAGGCTAAAGTTTTTCCTTTCCCACTTATAGCTGACTCCTTGAAATTATGTACAAAATGGAATCTTGGTGACAGTGTAGAAATGAATAGGGCACTTTTGAGAAAGGGGAGGGGAAGCTTACTACATTCTGCAGGATCTCTGTGAATCTTTGTGAACTGAGATAAATAAGGAGACAGTAGACCCAGAGAGGGTTTTATTTTTAAGTTGATGACTGCCCCGTGCTGGCTGTAGGTCCATCTATTTTGTCTCAACAAGCCTATTGAAAATGTCAAATTTTCAATGGCTGTCTAGAAATAAAACAAATTAGTCAACTGAGTTTGGGACAATGTGGTGTGATTTGATCATTCAACAAGGACTATGGAGACCAGGGTTCAAATCCCTGCTCAGCTATGGAAACCTGCTGGGTGAACTTGGCCAAGTCATAGCCTCAGAAGAAGGCAAAGGCAAACCCCCTCTGAACAAATCTTGCCAAAAAAACAAAACAAAAAAAACTGTAATAGGCGTGCCTTGTTCTTGTTGTGTGCCTTCAAGTCATGTGTGACTTATGATGACCTAAAGGCAAACTTATCATGGAATTTGCTTGGTTGCTTTTGTTCAGAGGGAGTTTGACATTGCCTTCCTCTGAGGTTGAGATTGTGTAACATGCCAAAAGTACACAAAAAGACTCAACACTAGCTCAGGTTCACCATAGAGTCACCATAAGTCAAAAATGACTTGAAGGCATACATCAACAACAACAATGGAATTTAGTCAGTTTTTCTTCTTTTCAGGTGTGTTTGGTGTCAGCAAACAGTACATGATGAATGCATGCAAAACTCTTTGAAGAATGAGCAGTGTGAATTTGGAGAATTTCGTAACCTCATCATCCCTCCATATTACTTATCAAGTGTCAGTCAGATGCGTAAAGACAAGCATATGGACTATGGAAAGGTAAGCCTTGCTTTGTTCCTGTATATACTTCTTGGACAAAGAAGTACATACTGAAAGTACAGTAAGATGAGAAAGATCTTGGGTTTTGCTAAGGTGATCTTGGCAAGCCACAGCCATTCCATTCATGACCAAGACCTATAGAATCATAGAATCATAGAATCATAGAATGATAGAGTTGGAAGAGACCACAAGGGCCATCCAGTCCAACCCCCTGCCATGCAGGACCTCCAAATCAAAGCATCCCTGACAGATGGCCATCCAGCCTCTGCTTAAAGACCCCTAAGGAAGGAGACTCCACTACACTCCGAGGGAGTGTGTTCCACTGTCGAACAGCCCTTACTGTCAGGAAGTTCCTCCTAATGTTGAGGTGGAATCTCTTTTCCTGCAGTTTGCATCCATTGTTCCGTGTTCTAGTCTCTGCAGCAGCAGAAAACAAGCTTGCTCCCTCCTCAATATGACATCCCTTCAAATATTTAAACAGGGCTATCATATCACCTCTTAACCTTCTCTTCTCCAGGCTAAACATCCCCAGATCCCTAAGGCGTTCTTCATAGGGCAAGGTTTCCAGACCCTTCACCATCTTAGTTGCCCTCCTTTGGACATGCTCCAGTTTCTCCACATCTTTTTTGAAATGTGGTGCCCAGAACTGGACACAGTATTCCAGGTGGGGCCTGACCAAAGCAGAATAGAGTGGCACTATAACTTCCCTTGATCTAGAAACTATACTTCTATTGATGCAGCCTAAAATTGCATTGGCTTTTTTAGCTGCCGCATCACACTGTTGACTCATGTTCAGCTTATGGTCTACTTGGACTCCTAGATCCCTTTCACATGTGGTCTCATTCAGCCAGGTGTCCCCCATCCTATATCTGTGCATTTCATTTTTCCGCCCTAAGTGCAGAACCTTACATTTCTCTGCATTGAATTTCATTTTGTTAGCACTGGCCCAGCTTTCTAGTCTATTCAGGTCATTTTGAATTTTGATCCTGTCCTCTGGGGTATTAGCTACTCCTCCCAGTTTAGTGTCATCTGCAAATTTGATAAGTATGCCCCCAATTCTGTCATCCAAATCGTTAATAAAGATGTTGAATAGCACTGGGCCCAGGACAGAACCCTGTGGGACCCCACTGGTCACTTCTCTCCAGGATGAAAAGGAGCCATTGTTGAGCACCCTTTGAGTTCGGCCAGTCAACCAATTACAAATCCATGTAACAGTTAACTTGTCTATCCCACATTTTGCAAGCTTGTTTGCAAGAATGTCATGGGGAACCTTGTCAAAGGCCTTACTGAAATCGAGGTATACTATATCCACAGCATTCCCTTCATCTACCAAACTGGTAATTTTATCAAAAAAAGAGATCAGGTTTGTTTGGCATGACTTGTTTCTCTGAAACCCATGTTGGCTTTTTGTGATTATGGCATTGGCCTCTAAGTGTTCACAGACTCTCTGCTTAATGATCTGCTCTAGAACCTTTCCTGGAATTGATGTCAGACTAACTGGACGATAATTGCTGGGATCCTCTTTTTTTCCCTTTTTGAAGATGGGGACAACGTTTGCCCTCCTCCAGTCTGCTGGGACTTCTCCTGTTCTCCAAGAGTTCTCAAAGATTATTGCCAATGGCTCTGATATTACATTTGCCAGTTCTTTTAATACTCTAGGATGTAGTTCATCTGGTCCTGGAGATTTATATTCATTTATATTCATTCATTTATATTCACCTAATGAACAAAGGAGAAGGAACTGGAACTATGAGTGCCCTTGTCATAGGGAACTTTCACTCTACACAGTTATAACACAATGATTCCATTTTAACTATCATGGTTACATCCTATGGAATCATGGGGCTTGTAGTCTGGGGATTTCATATGCCCTTCCATCCACTGCCACTCCCAGGATTCCATAGGACAGAACCATGGGAGTTAAAATGGAGTCAGAGAGCCAGAATTGTGTTTTATGAGAGGGCTCATGCTTTGTGTTAGCCCTGTGAAGAGTACTGAATTCACCAATACAATCTGTATCTACTAGTAAGATGGCCTTTTTTGTGGTGGCATCCTGGGAAGCCTTGAAAATTTTCTTTTTTCTTTTTTTTTTTTCTTTTTTTTTTTTTTTGGCCACCAAAGATCCAAGTCAGGTATTATTTGACTTTTCCAATATTGAGCTAATATAATTCTGGCGGCAGCTATTCAATATAGTATTGTTCTGTCATGTTTAATTTTGATTTGCACAGGAGCTTTGTCTAACATATTCAATAAGTACATTTCTGGTCTCATTTCAAAATTTTTGGGCTGAAGCTCCCAGAATCTCCAAGTTCTTCCACGTTCAGTTCCCTATTACAAAATAACCTTCCCATTTGACACCATCTTGATTGTCTTCTCAGTGCCAAATTAAGAAACTGTATTTTACAATCTGGGATTTTCATTTTAAAATCTGCTCATGGTTAAAGTAACACCAGGCCAGTTCAATGCCAACAGTTCTTGAAAAAGTCAGTTAGTGGTGGCAAACACATGCCTAAATGGAACGTATCACCTTTTTAAGTATTGCATGGGAATGGAAAATCTGCGTTTTTGTGTAAAATGGAAAGGCAGCTATTCCAATGTAGCTACTCTATCCGTGCTAATTGCAAGGATATGGTTTCTCTGTTACAATTTGAGAATGAATTTCCCAGCAATGCACTGAAGAGACAGGAAGGGAAAGCATTCATTGCCTTTCCTCCATGCTGTGTCACACAGATGTAAGTCTAAGAAATTGTTTCAGGTTTTTTTTTCTTTCACAGCTAGCTTCCTCCTGTGGGAAAAACTGGACTCCTCTGATTGTTCTGGCTAATACTCGGAGTGGAAACAATATGGGGGAAACCTTGATGGGCCAATTTAAAATCTTGCTAAACCCAATTCAGGTAACAGTTGTTTATTCAGGTAACAGTTGTTTATTCAGTGAAATTGCAGGATAAAGCAATACTGTTGTCGAAGTAAGAAATTGAAGTTATGTTAACACAGTTTAATATATCCTAATGTCCTTAAGCCACATCCTGAATATGCTATGGAATAAGATCCACTGAACATGAGTATTACTCCGAATAAAGATGGCTAAGTTTGCACTGTTAGAATCAGAATAGTGTAGTGGTTAAAGCAGAGTGGGAATCATGCAGCCCTCTAGATAGACTTCATTTTTTACAATTACTCACCATTGGATAGACTGTCTAGGTCTAATGAGAGGTGTAATCCAGCAACATTTGGAGAGCTTCATGGTTTCCATCCCTGGGTTAGAATGTCAGGCTGAGGAGACATGACCTTAAACTTACCATAATTCCTCTATTAAACACAACATTTTTTTATTTTATTTTTTACAAATCCAGACTATCATGCAACCTTCCCCAAAACTGACACCTATTTATAAGAAAACAGTTCAAGCCTCTGCAGTCAGGCATTTTCATCTCATCCTTTCTCCTAACCTCATTTAATTTAAGCCAAAGTTTGCTAAAGAACCTTGTTTCTATTGCCAGAACTCAGACTGAGAATGTGTAAAAGCAAATAATGTATATTATCATCAAACTATGTGCTGTTGTTTTTTATGTATCAAGCAACCTTATGCAATTTTGGCTAACTCTTAATATAAAAGCAGATTTCTATTCCAAGCTGTTTTCTCTTAAGGCAGTTGCTGCTGCCTTTGCCAAAGAAACTGCAGGTAGCCTGAACAGCTAATTGGATTATTTTCCCCTTATCCCAGCCGCTTCAGAAAAAGGAAGCAGTGAGGATGGGAGGCTTTCTTCCAGAGATGGTTCCACATTCACAGACTGTACTCTGTGTACTGACAATCATTGTCATGACTGTATCATTTTCATGGGTATTGGGTCACTATCAGTGGTTCTATATGAGACCAGGACCATCACAGTGCAACTTCTGCAGAAGCATGCCATTTAGTGAATTTGTTTTGGAAGTTAGCCAAGACCTGGCTGAGTTGGACAAAATGTCAAAAGGCAGCAAATCTGCCATCTACAAAATGAGTGCATGACACATTGTTTTAACACTTGTGGGTTGGATGCTTCACTTTTTTTTTACGTGAAACTTCATGTGTATATGTGTGTGTGTGCACGCGCGCGTCTGCATGTGTGTGCTGCAGAATGGTTGTAGTGCTATTGAAGCACATTTTCTGAATGGTTATGCAGAAGGGCCCTCGTTTCTAAATTGGCTATAAAATCCAGACAAGAGTACTTTATTGGAAATCTGAAAGGTGTTTAAAAGGAGAAGAAACAGATACAGTTTTTCCCTCCTCCCCTATACATTTCCTTGAGGCTTTGCTAGAATATTAAACTTTCTTTTTGGAAATGCTTAGGGCTTTCCCCCCTCTGTTTTGTTATGTGAGCTAACAAGGTGGGGGAGGGAGAAGTATTTCAGGATGCTTTGACAGATGCCTGCTGTTTCTCAAGATTCCTGCTGGATTTCTCAGTTCTCTTCCCCAGAAACTCAAAACAACAAACAAAGTTCTTGAAATTCAGTACAAACAAACTGCAGTTTAAAATAGTCTCAAAAGCTAGCACATCTGATTTCTTAAGTAATGTTCTCCCACTTTCTCTTGTAAAGACATGACAGTGGAACTTCACTGCATAAGTTACAAATCATGCTTAGCCCTAATTTATATTGTAATGTTAGGATATCATAGTATTGGGTTGCTTCCTTGAAGCAGAGGTTACATCTGCATAGCATACATAATGCAGTTTGACACTGCTTTAACTACCACGGCTCAGTGCTATGGAATTTTGGGATTTGTAGTTTTGTGAGATATTTTTCCTTCAGTCAGAGAGCTCTGATGCCACAACAAACTACAAATTCCAGATTCCATAGCATTAGGTCATGGCAGTTAAAGCAGCATCAACTTGCATTATTTCTGCAGTGCACATGCAGCCACTGCACATGCAGCATTTGACCTGGAAGTAAAATAGCTCCCATCTTATCAATAAACTATCTCCCCCCCCTTTTTATATATATGTGTGTGTGTGTGTGTGTCTGTCTTTCTGTCTGTCTTATATCTCTTCAGGTTTTTGAACTGACCAAAACAACACCAGCAAAGGCCCTTCAGCTTTGCACATGGCTGCCTTGCAATTCTGCTAGAGTGCTGGTCTGTGGTGGAGATGGTACAGTGGGATGGGTCTTAGATGCAATCGATGATATGAAGATTAAGGTATGGTATTCTACAGAGTTTTGGCAAACCCTTTTCCCCATTTCTGCACTGGTTTCTTTAGACTCCATTGTTTCAAAATGCACCCTGCTGAGTACTGCACAATAGACAACCCAAGAAGTGGCTTTACCATTTGCTTCCAGCCTAAATGTATAATGCGTTCCTTTTTACTTGCTTCCAAATATTTTCCACCCTTGTTCTCAAAGGTGTCAGTTAAAAAGCTCAAGTTTAAAAGCAAGCTTTATACTGCCAGATTTTAATTACTACATGTCAGTATGTAAATACATTTTCTTATTCTTTATCAGCATCATCTGTTTCTGCCCCAAATTCTGTTCAAGGAAGTGAACGGTGTATTAGATGAACAACAGTAAATAGGACAAATGAAAAGCAACAGCCTGTACAGTAACAAATAGCTCTTGTAAATATTTTTAGGAATATCCTGTGTGATTACATTTTTATATTTTTTAATGTCTTTGAAATTCCCTCCCTAGACAGGACAGGATGGCCCAGTCCTTGCTCTCCTTTCATCAGCAGGTCAAAAAATTTTTGTTCTGTCAAGCTTTTACAAACTGACTACAGTTGGGCATTTAATGCTGTGCCATGTTGTTTTTAAGATTTGTATGTAGTCTTTTGATTTTAATGTTTAATGTTTTAACTTCGTTAATGTTTAATTGTTTTTTAAATGTTATATTTATACTTTTATTCATGGCTGAGTCCCATTATTGGGAGAAAGGCAGGCTATAAATGAAATTATTATGATTATTATGATAATTTATTTATTCTACTATAGTTTATTGGCATCATGCCACCCTGACCACACCCATCCCATCTGATTTCAGAAACTAAGCAAAGTCAGGCCTAGTTAACACTTGGTAGGAAACTGTGTGGAAATACCAAGGCTTTCTAGACAGGACTAGGAAAAAATTCTGCCTGAAATCCTGGAAAGTGAGTCAGAGATGTCGGTACTGAGCTATGTGGACCAGAGCTATGACTATGTATAAGACAGTTTCCTATATTCCACAGGGGAAGCAAGTAGTTCTTTTCTTTTTAGAGCATGGTGCCTTCAGTTTGTATAGCTAATGTAGTAGTATATTAGTAACTCTTGGGTGCATAGGCAGAAGTACAAAGAATCTTTAGAGCTGTCGTGTATGTTAAATTCTTTAACACATTTTCTGTAAATTGGATGGGCAACTAACAAGTGCAGCTCCCATAATCCCTCACTATTGGCTATGTTGGCTGGGGCTGATGAGAGCTGTGGGCCAAATTGGGGAAAATAATCTTCATCATAAATCACAGCATCTATTTCTAAATAAAAGATAAGTATACAAGAAACGTGATAATGATACCTTTACCACTTAAGATTGTTGTTCCAATTCCCCCATGCTAATAAGAAACTTACCTGAATGCTCTTCCTCCCAGTTCAGGAAAACTCCTTACCTTGATAAAGTTCTTTCAACATTGCCTAATTGCATATAAAGCTAACCCAGTGTCTCTGTTGCTAACAGCTGTACCAGTGGTTAACCAAATTACATATATCCTTAAAACAATACTCCTCTTTAGAAAAACTGGAGGGGAAAAATCAATGTGGTCCATAAGTTTGGAAGTACAGTATGAAAAATATTTCAGTTGAACTTGGCCATATCTTGCCATATGATGAAAAGACATTTCTACCACCTGGCTGTAACTCTATTACAAGTACTGTAATTTTCTTACAAGTATTGACCAGGAGCTCACTGGAGTATATGCATTGTGATACTCTAGTGTTAGTTATTTAATGAACTATGGGGCGATAGAGACCACCCAAAAAGGGTGGTCTGTCGCCACCTTTTTTTGCTGCACAGGTTCACTGCAGCAGCTAGACACTGCGGTGAAGCTACGCAGCAAAAAAGGAGAGGGGTTTGCCTGGTCTTTTACTGTGCCACAGTTGCGGCGCGATTAAGAAAAAAAGGCATCTAAAAGCTGCGCAGTTCTGGTGGCATGCTTACACACGCTGTGTAAAAGCTTTAAAGTGATGACGCAATCATCATCACGTGCTAGGGTTTGTGAGCGTGCGAAGGCTGTGCGCTCACGAACCCTAATGGTGCCATCCAGGCGCCTCTTCGGGCCTGTCTGTATCAGGCCTATATGTCCTGGACCATGAACTATTGTGGTATAGTATATTACCTTATGATAAAGAACATTGGTTTTCATAGAATCTGTATGATAAAATAATATTAAATTTGCAGGAATAGTACTATAGAAAGCTCATAACTTATTATTATTTGTAAAAGAATATATTTTACTTCAAATTTCTGGGGTTTATTTGTTTTATTCAGTGTATTTATCACATCCCAGAGGGTTGTTTTGTTTTTGGTGTTTATTGCTTATTCTGTTAACAGAGAGGTAATATTCACATTGTCTTCAACTCATATGCTCTTTCTGAACACATTTGTCCCTAACTCCTTATATGACAGTGAGGGGGCTACTTCCAGTTATATGCTGATACTAAGGACATCATGCTTGAAATGTATTCTCTCAACTTGCCAGGTTGAATCCCAGCTAGGCACAGAAGACAGATTTCAGGCTTCCTAGGGAAGCCCAACTTTCTTTTAGAGAATTTCTGCTCTTTGTTGCTAGTAAGCATCCAGTTCCTGCTCCCACCAAAGACTTCCCCCATCTTGTCTCCCACTCTGTCTGTTAGTCACTAACAGATATGTAACAACACAGTTGCTCCTTGCTTATACTTTGTTATTAATATGCATTTTTGCCATCTGCAGTTATTAGACCCACAGCAGTACCATTCAGTAGTAAGCCTTGAAGCAGGTTTTCAATTATTGGTATTTAAGATGTCTTTTACATTCTGGAATTAAATGTGGGAAGGCTGGAAGCATGCAGAGTGTTTTATGACTGACCAAATTCCTCTGTATGGCAGGGGCAAGAGCGGCACATCCCACAGGTTGCAATCCTACCATTGGGGACAGGTAATGATCTGTCGAACACCCTGGGTTGGGGTGCTGGATATGCTGGAGAGATCCCAGTAGAGCAGATTCTGCGCAATGTCATGGATGCTGATGGAATCAAGTTGGACAGGTGAGCTGCAAAGGCCTCTAAGGAGTCATGCATACAGAGCAAAAAAAAGCAGCCAGGGGCCACTCCAACCCTGCTCGCACTGGGACTGTGGCAACTGCACAAGCCCGATCCAGGCCACTGCCGCAGTCCTCAACCCAGCTGCTGGCAGGAGCAGCTTTTCACTGCTCCTTTTCGTGCCAACTCTTCTGTGTTGGCGCAGCCATATTTGGGGCATGCATTATGTAAACACTATGCTCCCAGTGCGGCCCAAAACCTGCACTTTTGGCCCATTTGTTTTGGGCCATAGATCACAGAACCTTATCCCTCAAGCCTCTATAAAATTCCAATAGAAAACAAAGTTCTGAGACCTGACATCTGTCCTCAGTTCTCTGTGGCTATGCTTTGATTTCTGCATGAATTACCTGAATTTTGTTATGCTATTAGTACTTATTCTGAATGTAGGAGAAACAGAGTAATGGGGCAGGGGAAGGATAGGAGTCTGGCTTAATGATTAAAAGGGTAAGGAGTCACAGAAGAAGCAGCTGCCCACAGAAGCAAAGCTCATGATGATAAAGAGATCATGGAGCCCTTTAGTAAGTAGCTTTGGAAGAACTTAACCTTTCAGTTTTAATCCAATCCTGTGGTAACGCTGTAGAATTGCTACCTTCGAACACTGCAGCAGGATCATGATAGTTTTAGGTGCTGTGAAGCCACAATATATGAGTGAGTGAATGAAAAAGTGGGTGAGTTAATCTCTTTGTCTAAAGAATAATAAAGATTTAGGTATAGTTGACAGTTATATAGATACTATGAAATTACAGTACCATTGATATGCTGGAGCCCTCTAGATGACTTCATGCTCATTAGCGTTAAAAAAAAACCCTACAACTTAAAACTCCATCAAAGAATATAAACACCATTAAAAAAATAGATGAACTGAAAACCTTATCAACAAGATCCAGTCCAGAATAATTTGTTCTTTTCTAAAAAACTAAAAATCATTTCTTTGCTTCAGAGGCTTTCCAGAACATGTGAAATGCTAAATTTAAATCAAATGAATAAAGCAAATATCTTTGCCAGCCTCCCAAAGTAAGAGGGTAAACTTAAGGAAAGAATTCAGGGAGCCATCAGTAAGAAAGCCCTGCACTCTTGTAGCCATGCACTGAGTCTCAATGGCTTGTACAGGACTGGTCAGATTACCCAAGCATATGGGGGGAGGGAAATAGTGAGGTTTCCATACAGAAGGAAATTCTAAAGATGCTTCAGATCAGCAGTAAAACAGTGCTCTCTTCATGAGATCTTTCTTAAGTTCCTGGCTCCTTAGGCCAGAATCTTGTTGGGGCACTTACACCAGCAGAAAAATAGTCACATACACAGTAGCACTTTCTCATAGGTTGCCTAACTCCAGTCCTCAGTATATGTTTCCATTTCTCTCTATTTCACTTTGGTTGGAAGGGAGCTAATCAACTGTAACAGTCTTGGAGCAACATTGCAACAAAATACAGTTTTGGTCCTCTTACAATTTTGGTGGTGCCTATGAAATGTGGAGGAAACATGCTGTATCATGTAGGAATGTATTCCTGGCTCTGAAAGGTTTTTTTTTAATGTTTATCCATTTCTCCCTTAAAATATTAAGAACCTGTTATGAACCTGTTGTTTATGTTTTTCTTGTTACCTTAATTGTTGCATTTTACATTTGTAATATTTCATGTGAAACTGGGAGAAAGAGAGAGAATCTGTTATGAACAAGGAATGTACTCTCTGCTCCTAGTTATAAAAGGTTGACTTTACTTCCTGTGGGAAAATGTTGATTCCTACTCAAAGGCATGTAGAAATAACTTAGGACATAATGCATGGAGACCTGAGGAGTTTGGTCATCAGCCATCATGGTTCCTTAAAACAAATTTTAAAGAATGACTGGCTTTTAATACCAATTTTAAGATGCAGAGGAATGTTGAAAGGGTTCATTGTATCCCTAATGTTTCAGCTGTTGTTTTTATTTAAAAAAAAAAACAAACCCGTCAGTTCCATATGTTTAGTCTGTATGCCAACTTATGACTTCTTTTTTCTTCCCTCTCCTCCCTATTTAGATGGAAGGTCCAGGTAACAAACAAAGGATACTACAATTTAAGAAAACTAAAGGTACAACTTGGAAAAGATTAAAGTTTGTAGATAGCAAATAAACTGTTGTTTTCTGTTTTTCTGTTTATTTACCAAGGAGATGTGCAGAAAATCAATCCCCTTTACCAGTGGACAACTTTGTGTCCCATCCTGAGTCTTCTGGTGAATGATATTCTTGTAATACAGGAAAATCTTGTACCTGATTCATCCTATCAAGGATCTCTATAATGGAGCTTCTTCTGCCTTTGTCTTTACACATTTATTGGAGAACTGAAATAAGGAGCTATTTAAAGCCTAGGGAGGTTTTGAAAGTGAAATGAACTCTTGTTCACAGCTCTGAAAGGTTTTGCATGGCACAGGAGCACTCTTTGCAGACTGGCAAGGTTTTCTTTGCCCCAAAGATGTTGGACTGGGGAACATTGGGGCGAAACAGACAGGCAGGGAAAAGTGGCTTGAAGCTGCCTTTTCTGAAGCCACATTGAAACTCCACCAACCACACTGCCGACTCCCAAGGCAGCTGAAGTGCTCATGTCATGACCACATACATGTCTTCAAGCCAGGAAGAAGCAGAAAAAAAGCTGTTTATTTTTGAAACGGCTTTTCTTTGCATAAGGGACCTAGAGGGCACTTTCCTGCTGGCTTCAAGGCATATGTCATCTAAATGCCACATCTTGAAGCCAGCCTGAAAGCACCTCTTTTTGCCTGTCTGTTTAGCCCCATTGATAACATTTACATCTGGCACTGCAGATTTCACTTTGCCCTCACCCTCTAGTGAAATGGAACACCCAGTGATACCATAACATCAAGTTTATCCCTATAGAGCATTGAGTGTGACTGGATCACCTAGAACTCTGCCCTGTGCTCAGGAGGTTAGAACCACCCTGCCTCATGTCCCTTAACTCTCTATTCTTGTTTTGTACATTTAAAATATATTGATGGACCATGGGATTTGAAGTGGAGGTTGGGATTGCTGGTTGGTTAGCATCCCATTGGTTAGTCCTAACTAGACTAGACTCGTTGAATCAGTTGTATGATGAATCAACGTGTACCGGTAGGTAAACCCCATTGATTTAATGGGATTCTACTCTAGTTAATACTAATAACAGGATTTAGGCTGTAGACCACTCAAATATAAATTGGCCAATATTGAGACCTGGAATTAAGGTGAGAAAAGGTCCATTTTAGTAATCTTGGATGGTATTTAAACAAAAAACAAAAAACAAAAACAAAAAAAACAAGCCATACCAGCATCTGCCAAAACAGCATTGTGAATCTGAAAGAGAATCCTTTCAGAAGCATAGAGTTTGAGCACTTCTTTCCTGGTTCTAATTAACTGAGGCCTGGTTCCCAGAAATGACAAAGGTACAAATGGTATATCTCTTCTGCATTTATTTCGTTGCAAGTAGCTATGTGATAAAATGATTTCTATTTAAAAGGTAGGGGGAGTCCAATCATATCTACAGCTAAGCTTCAGAAAGATGGCTAAGCTTCAGCTTGCCTGAGCCAAAAGAAAGAGTGCAACTCTTTTAACAAATAAACATACAGGAACCCTTTTCTTGGAAGAGCTTTCCATTATGTAAGCCTTCCCCTGCTGTCTGAAATGGTACAGTGCAGACACAAGTTTCCTATTTCATATGCTGTTTGTGAGTACTAGAACACACATGATTAAAGCCTCTCTACATCTCAACTTTACTGGCTGTACTGAAGAAATATGGAATAATCAGATCTACCAGGTGCATGCAAAGTATGCCAGTGGACATCTGAAGGTTCATAGTGCAGTGGCCAGCAGTTCTCTGCATTGCACTGGTTTAGCCTTATTCTAAACATTTGGCCATCACATTTTGTGTAACCTCATCCTGTGAGCTTTTCCTCAGAATCAACTAGTATTAAGTGAAACTAGTCTCATGTAGCCCTATAGAAAATCACTGATCTAATATATTAATTTTTAAAAAATGCTTTCTATGTAACATTTTGCATAAGAGATATTTTAACATTTGTGCAAAGATGGTTTATTAAAAAGATATGATGTGGTCTGATGGCAAAATATGTATACACCACTTATGTGTTTAATACACAGTGGGGAACCTGTGATCCCCCAGGTGCTGGACTTTAGTTTCCATCCTCCTTGATAGCCATGCTTCCTGGGATAGATGAAATTTAGAGTCCAACATCATAATGAGAGAATAACAGATTCCCTACCCTTAACTCGCTATTCTTGCATTATTGCCAGGATTTATCATTGCTACTGTTCCCTCTTTTCTGTAGGTCTTCACAATGAACAACTATTTTTCCATAGGGCCAGATGCTCTCATGGCTTTAAACTTTCACACACATCGTGAGAAATCTCCCTCTCTGTTTTCCAGTAGGATCATTAACAAGGTATGTCGGATAAAACCAAAATTTGCTGCATCCCAATGGACCAGGTCACTTCAGGGGAAATCTTTCATAGTTTTTCCTCTAGAACAGG
Source organism: Urosaurus nigricauda (assembly GCA_034509955.1). Lineage (NCBI taxonomy): Eukaryota > Metazoa > Chordata > Lepidosauria > Squamata > Phrynosomatidae > Urosaurus > Urosaurus nigricauda. The sequence goes on from JAOEGL010000002.1 coordinate 173,317,332, forward strand.
TTGGGCAACTGTGGTAGGTCTGGGAGCCAATTTTGTGTCCCTGAGACCTCCCCAGGGGGGCTGCAGAAATTGCCAGATATAACAAGAAGAAAAAGAATTAGAAGTGGCTGGAAGCATACAATCAACCCTCATTATCCATGGACTTTTTATCCATGGATTCAACCATTAATGGCTTGGAAATATATATATATATATATATATATTCCAAATCGCAGTCCTTAATTTTGCCATTTTATATAAGGGGCACCATTTACTATTCCATTGTATTTAATGGGACTTGAGCATCCACAGATTTTATTAGTCACAGGGGATCCTGGAATCAAATCCCAGTGGATATCAAGGGCCCACTGTACTTTCAAATGTAAATAAAAATAAAAATTGACATTTCTTACATTAAACTGTGCTGAGGGACCATGTGAATTCTTGCAAAGGTAAATTGCTGCTCTGAATACTCCAGGAGAGGCAATTTGCCTTTTCTTTCCATTTTTGAAAATTTTGATTATTTATTTATTTATTTTTATTGTTGTTTTTGTTTTTTGCCAGAAAAAATATGGTCCAGGAATCTGACAGGGGATAAAGGCTGCAGTTTGCCTGCCCTGCTCTAAGTTACACCTTCTAGTTACAAGCAGATACCTAATCAAAGCTACAGGGTGTAATATGCTTTTTAAAAATCTACCAATCATAATAAAAAAGTTTGTTGTTGTTGTTAACTGTCATCAAGTTGACTTTGATGTATGGTGACTCCACGAATGAGAGATCTCCAAGTCCCCCTGTCATCAACACAGGGCTGTGGCTTCCCTGGTTTGAGTCCTTCCATCTGGAATGTAATTGCCCTCTTTTTCTACTGCCTTCTACCTTAGCAACTATTACAGTGGTCCCCCGGCATACGAAGCCCCCGGGGAACGAAATCCCCGGGAGCCGAAAGAGCCGGGGGCGAAAAAAAGCCCCCGGGATGCGAATAAAACCCCGAGATCCGAAGAAGAAAAACCGTGCCACCCCTTTAAATTGGCCGCGCGGTCTGTCAACTAAAGCGGTCCCCCGGGATACGACGATTTCCAGGTTACGAAAAGTAATCCGGAACGGATTACTTTTGTAACCCGGGGGACCACTGTACTGTCTTTTCCCATGAGCTATGTCAGTTCATGATATGTCCAAAGTATGGCAGCCTCAGTTTAGTCATCTTGGATTCTGGGGAAAGTTCAGGTTTGATTTATTCTGGGACCTGTTTATTTGTTTGTTTGTTTTAAGAGTCCACAGTATCTATACAACAGTATCTATACAGCAGTGGTTGTATACAACCTTTAGCCTTGGGACCCCCAATTGACATCTAGATGCAGAAATTGCATTTCCCCTCCACTTGATGTAGTGTGTGTATAAAAATATTTTAAATAAACAAAAATTATTTAGTGCATGTATTTTCATTTGCACATTCTCGTATATTCATATATTAACATTTTATAGGAAATAATGTTCAACTTAGAATGGCTTTATTTAACTAAATTTAACTAAATATTTAACTCAACCCATGTGTAAATTTTACATATAAAAAAGTTTCGGAGGAGGAGGAGAAGAGGGAAGGATCAGGGTCACCAGGTTTTTTGTCCCCTTTGAGCAAGTTTTGTGATACCCCTGCACCCACTGTTTGAAAACCACTGCCTTAGAACTCTTCTACAGCACCACATTTCAGATGGGCTTATTTTTTTCCTATCAGCTTTCTTCATTGTCCAGCTTTCACAACCATACATAGAACTGGAAATATGATGGTACTGACAAGCCTAACTTTAATATTCAGTTACAGTCACCCCTCCTTTTTCATGGGGGATCCATTCCAGACCCCCTCACAAAAATGGAGTTTCACATATATTCAAGCCCCATTGGCTTGAATATAGGCCCAGGGACATACAGGCACGTGCCCCATTCATTCTCCCGCCGTTCATCCTTCACACATAAGTGAGGGACGCAAGTCCAAAGATCACGAGAACAGAGGAAGGACTGTATATATTTTCACACTTCATTTTCTTACTTAGTTCCTTCGTAGCTGCCCTTCCAAGTCCTAGTCTTATTCTGATTTCTGAAGTAGTATAGTAGTGCCAGTAGTATTTAGGTTAATTGTGACCAATCTAAATCCCATTGTTTTTCTAGCAAGAGAGATTGCTTTAACTCAGGATATGCCCTGGGGCCGTATGTCACAATTCAGATCTGTTTTTATGATCTGCAGCCATTCCAGTCTCCCCAGAGTGACCATTTTGTGGTTCCCCAAAAGAATGAACTGACTCATGCAGAAGCCCCCAGAAGTGGGGATTCATCTTTTAACTTGGTATCCTGCACTGCTGAACATTTTTTTAAAAAAAACAGCTGTTTGGGTTTTTGTTTTGTTTATTTCAAAACCAGAAGTGGACTTATACCCAATTCTGGTTTTATTTTTAATCTTGTGGGGGAATTTTGCAATCCATGAGGCCCTCAAGGGGATTTCAGAAGCAGAAAATTGGTCCAACCGCTGTTGCCCATAGAATCATAGAATCATAGAATCATAGAGTTGGAAGAGACCACAAGGGCCATCCAGTCCAACCCCCTGCCATGCAGGAACTCCAAGTCAAAGCATCCCTGACAGATGGCCATCCAGCCTCTGCTTAAAGACCCCTAAGGAAGGAGACTCCACTACACTCCGAGGGAGTGTGTTCCACTGTCGAACAGCCCTTACTGTCAGGAAGTTCCTCCTAATGTTGAGGTGGAATCTCTTTTCCTGCAGTTTGCATCCATTGTTCCGCGTTCTAGTCTCTGCAGCAGCAGAAAACAAGCTTGCTCCCTCCTCAATATGACATCCCTTCAAATATTTAAACAGGGCTATCATATCACCTCTTAACCTTCTCTTCTCCAGGCTAAACATCCCCAGCTCCCTAAGGCGTTCTTCATAGGGCAAGGTTTCCAGACCCTTCACCATCTTAGTTGCCCTCCTTTGGACATGCTCCAGTTTCTCCACATCTTTTTTGAAATGTGGTGCCCAGAACTGGACACAGTATTCCAGGTGGGGCCTGACCAAAGCAGAATAGAGTGGCACTATAACTTCCCTTGATCTAGAAACTATACTTCTATTGATGCAGCCTAAAATTGCATTGGCTTTTTTAGCTGCCGCATCACACTGTTGACTCATGTTCAGCTTATGGTCTACTTGGACTCCTAGATCCCTTTCACATGTGGTCTCATTCAGCCAGGTGTCCCCCATCCTATATCTGTGCATTTCATTTTTCCGCCCTAGGTGCAGAACCTTACATTTCTCTGTGTTAAATTTCATTTTGTTAGCGCTGGCCCAGCTTTCTAGTCTATTCAGGTCATTTTGAATTTTGATCCTGTCCTCTGGGGTATTAGCTACTCCTCCCAGTTTAGTGTCATCTGCAAATTTGATAAGTATGCCCCCAATTCTGTCATCCAAATCGTTAATAAAGATGTTGAATAGCACTGGGCCCAGGACAGAACCCTGTGGGACCCCACTGGTCACTTCTCTCCAGGATGAAAAGGAGCCATTGTTGAGCACCCTTTGAGTTCGGCCAGTCAACCAATTACAAATCCATGTAACAGTTAACTTGTCTATCCCACATTTTGCAAGCTTGTTTGCAAGAATGTCGTGGGGAACCTTGTCAAAGGCCTTACTGAAATCGAGGTATACTATATCCACAGCATTCCCTTCATCTACCAAGCTGGTAATTTTATCAAAAAAAGAGATCAGGTTCGTTTGGCATGACTTCTTTTTCTGAAACCCATGTTGGCTTTTTGTGATTATGGCATTGGCTTCTAAATGTTCACAGACTCTCTGCTTAATGATCTGCTCTAGAATCTTTCCTGGAATTGATGTCAGACTAACTGGACGATAATTGTTGGGATCCTCTTTTTTTCCCTTTTTGAAGATGGGGACAACGTTTGCCCTCCTCCAGTCTGCTGGGACTTCTCCTGTTCTCCAGGAGTTCTCAAAGATTATTGCCAATGGCTCCGATATCACCTTTGCCAGTTCTTTTAATACCCTTGGATGTAGTTCATCTGGTCCTGGAGATTTATATTCATTTAGGTTAACCAGGTATTCCTGTACTACCTCTTTACTTATTCTGTGCTGAATTTCCTCTATTCTGTCTCCTGTTCCATTATCCTTAGGTTGAGCACCCTTTGCCTTTTCTGAGAAGACTGAAGCAAAGAAGGTGTTGAGTAATTCTGCCTTTTCTCTGTCCCCTGTTAGCATTTTGCCATCTTCTGCACGCAGTGGCCCCACTGTTTCCTTCTTCTTCCTTTTGCTGCGGACATATCCAAAAAAGCCCTTTTTATTGTTCTTAACCTCTCTAGCAAGCCTGAGTTCATTCTGCGCTTTAGCTTTTCTGACTTTACCCCTACATGTGCTGGCTATTTGTTTGAATTCCTCTTTCGTGATTTCTCCATTTTTCCATTTCTTATACATGTTCCGTTTAAAACTTAGCTCATTTGAAAGTTCCTTAGTCATCCATCCTGGCTTCTTGAGACATCTTCCATTTTTCTTCCTCATTGGAACTGTTTGAAATTGTGCCTTCAATATCTCCCTTTTGAGAAACTCCCATCCGTCTTGAACTCCCTTTTCTTTTAGTATTCCTGACCATGGGATCACTCCCAGTATTTCTCTAAGTTTATTGAAATTAGCTCTCCTAAAGTCTAGAGTGCGTGTCTGACTATGCCTAGCTTCTCCCTTCCACTGTATTACAAACTCCAGGAGAACATGGTCACTTCCACCTAAGGATCCAACCACTTGCACCCCATCAACTAGGTCTTCCCTGTTGGTTAAGATCAGATCTAAAATGGCTGATCCCCTTGTTGCCTCTTCCACCTTTTGGACAATGAAATTGTCTTCCAGGCAAGTGAGGAATTTGCTAGACTTTGAGGATTTGGCTGAGTTTGACTTCCAGCAAATATCAGGATAGTTGAAGTCACCCATCACTACTACATCTCTCTTTTCTGAGTATGTGATTATCTGTTCTAGAAAGGCATCATCCAATTCCTCTGCCTGAGTCGGGGGTCTGTAGTAGACTCCCACAGTAACATCCCTGTTATTTCCCTCTCCTTTAATTTTTATCCAGATGCTCTCCACCTGGCTTCCAGTATTGACTTCCTGCATCTCTTCACTGGTGTAAATATCCCTGACATATAATGCTATTCCTCCTCCTTTCCTGCTTGGCCTGTTTCTCTTAAAAAGGTTATACCCCTCTATTTCTACATTCCAATCATGAGACTCATCCCACCAGGTTTCAGTGATGCCTATTATATCATATTTCCCTTGTTGTGCTAGGAGTTCAAGTTCTTCCTGCTTATTTCCCATACTCTGTGCATTAGTGTAGAGACATTTAAGACCATGTGTCCTCTTTACTTGCTGCTTTTGCACATTTTTTTGCCTCCTACTGTTGGGTCCTTGCACTGTTTGCCTTGTTCCCTCTATGCCACTTGGACTATTCTCTCCATCCCTTTTGCCTTCCAGTATAATGTCTCCCTCCCCCACATAACTCAGTTTAAAGCCCTCCTGATCAGATTCTTCAGACTGTTGGCAAAAACTTCTGCCTTAACTGGTAATGTCAGGTTTTGGGTTTTGAAGATTTCCCACCACGATATCACTTATTCTTTCTCAATATGCCTAAACTGATGAGAAGTATTATAGAATATTATTATTTTATAGAAGTGTGTGTGTGTGTATGTGTGTTAATGTTATAATGGAACTGAGCAGCTAATGGAATTTATAGGTTTCCCATACAAATATTGGAAGTATTTAAACTAAGATGATATTTCATGTTTGTGTAGTACAGATGCCCTTAAATTAGAAAATTCTAGTAAAAGGTTTCTGCCGAATAACTGGCTGTTGTTCATGGTTAGGTACAAAGACTGCTAAGTGCAGCTGGTAGCCAGGTAAAATAAGGCTTAGTCTGAATATCTTTTAAAGTGGTATCAGCACAGTTGTGTTTTCCACTGTCCCCCCCCCCAATAGTTTTGAAATAGTTATGGAAGACAGTAACTTTGTTAATGTTTCCATGTTAATACAGTGGGTCCTTGGTATCCACTGGAGTTGGGTCCCAGGACCCCCTGTGGATACCAAAATCCATGTTCAAACACAGTAGATAATAAAATGGTGTCCCTTATGTAAAATGGCCAAATCTAAATTTGTTGTTTGGAGTTTATATATTTTTTAATATTTTCAAGCTGTGGGTGCTGAATCCATGAGTAAAAAATCCATGGATACGGATCCAACTGTATATGTAAGGAAGTGGTAATCGACTACTGATGATCTTAAACATAAGTGTGTATTTATTTATTTTTGTGGTAACAGAACAAGAATTGTTAGTATTGGTGTTTTAGGTTTCCCTCTTTCTTGGGGATATTAATGTTTAATCATAACAGTACGATCACTAGAACTCTGGGAATCCAGGTCAATGGAAGAAACAGATCTACTTTGTCCAGTCCTTGTCTTTCACAATAAATCCTCCATGTTCCCTCCTCCTCTCCTTTTTTTTTTCTCCCCTGCAGGCTGTTTATTTCTTTTATGGCACCAAAGATTGTTTAGTACAGGAATGTAAGGATTTGAACAAAAAGATTGAGGTAAGGCAGTTATTCCTACTTTTCTTAATTTATTTGTTGGTTTTCTCTGTGGGAAAAACATTGGTATTTGGAAGGGCATAGGATATGATGCAGAATGCATCTAAGATTCTTTAAATTGGTAGCGCAATAGCAATACCAATAGCATGTACAGTGCACTCAGAGGATGGCTTTTTGGCCACCTGAGCAGGTAGAACTGTTGAAATAATACAGTGGGTCTCTCCAGAGTGGGGATGGAGTTGTTACATTCACTGGAGTTTATCGCACTGCCCTTTTTCCCGAGACCAACATGGGCTGAAACCTTTTAAAAACAGATTTTATCACACACCTCTGTACCCAGGCAGGAGGCATCCTGTACCTGATTCAGAAAACTCTGTTCTTTGCAAAGTATGGGAGAAGTCTGGATCGAGTATGGGATGCTATCTGCCTGGGCACGGAGACGTGTGATAAAATCTGTTTTTAAATTATTTCAGCCTGCACCTAGCTTGGGAAAAGGAGCAGTGCAATAAACTACACTAATAATTGAAAGCTTTGGCTTGCCCTTTTCTCCTGTCCATCCCTATTCTGACACCTGCAAGGGCTTATTGGATCACCAAATCAGATTGCCTTGAAGCAGTTGGACTCCCCTATAGACTTAGCCTATAGGCCTAGTTTTGAAACAACTCTTTTGTTCATGGAACTTGGTAACAATTTGTTGCATGTCTTTAAAGCTAGAGTTGGATGGAGAGAGAATCGACCTACCTAGTTTGGAAGGGATCATAGTGCTGAATATTTGCTACTGGGGAGGCGGCTGTCGACTGTGGGAAGGAATGGGAGATGAGCTTTATCCTATGGCAAGGTAAGAGTCTGCTCTGCTGTACATGATCTGTATGGAATTCAAAGACATAGCCATATTAGTCTGAAAATCAGTATGCAAAGGGATCTTGTAGCACCTTTGGGACTAACATGCGTCTAAGGAAGTTATGTGCATCTGAGAAAGTGAGCTCAAGTCTAGAAAATCCTACTACCAACTTCTTTCTTTTAGCTAGTCTCAAATGTGCTACAAGATCCCTTTGTATAATGATCTGTATAGAATTAGACATGTTTTAGGGCACATATATTTAGGGGATGGCATACCAGGTCAATATTGCTTTGTTGTGTCATCTGTACTGGACCCATCATTGGAATGTCCCTGGGCAAGGGGCTTTCCCAACCCTTGATTGTGCTGCTATTGCTCTGCCACCCTGGCTTTTTCTACTTACACGTACATTAAAAATTCTTTCTGGCTTTCTCCCTGGACTGCCCTAGTTACTATCTATTCAGACCTTTTTCCAGGAAAAGAACAGGTTGGCTCTTTTTACATTTTTAACCAGGTTTTCACAGAGGCTTCTTGACATGCTGGACAGCCTAATAAACTCTGTAAACATTTTACCCCTGCAAAGGAAATAAAGCTTGCTCTCCCTACTCTTTTACTAGCTTGTGGTAGCATCAAAGAAATTGTCAAGCCCCCCCACACACACACACACTTTGCTTTTTTATTTAAAACAGCACACATGAGATACACAAGAAATAGGGTGCATAGTAAAGTTCCAAATATCTCTATGGAACCAGAGTGCCAGCAGCTAAAACTTTGCTCTGCATTGTACCCAATCATTTCCATGTTTTAAGTAAGAAAGAAAGGTGTAAAATGTTACTACT